>CM060918.1:138080128-148080128 GCA_030737875.1 Allium sativum | reverse complement strand
CCGATGATGTTGTAACCGATTATCTCAAGTTATATCATGCTAGTCTTGTAATCTCTTTTATCGCTTTATGCTTGTCCCTTCTGCCTATCATAGTTTTGATGTTATTCCCTTTATCTCTAGATTTAGATTTGCTTGTAATTTAGATCGATTAACGTTTACATGCGATGGGAATACGATTTGGGTAGAATAAGCAAAACATGAACTGGTTATAAACATGAATCATGAACTTGATAATAGGCATAAGTTGAAACATGAAGCTTGGTACGAACTTGACATTAAACTTGAACATGGTCATGACACTAGAATGAACTTGAAAATGGCCAACTCAAGGTTGGGTTGAGTTTGCAGTGTAAATCTGCCCGGAACCGCCCGGCAAATCCAGTTACTTCAAACAATAGGATCCAATGTGGGTAGTTGGTCATATCGCGCTTGAAACCCGAGGTCAGAATGAGTTATGGTGTAAATCTGCCCGGAACCGCCCGGCATATCCAGTGACTACAACAACAGGTCTGATGTGAGAGGTTAGGGTGCATTAATGAATTAATGCCACATGATAGGGTTAAGTCATGAACATGAAAGACAACACTTAACCAACTTGAAATATGATTGGTAGGGTTAGGTCATGAACTTGAACGACAACACCTAACCAACTTAACACGTGAATGGTAGGGCTAAGTCACGAACTTAAATGACAACACTTAGCCAACTTGATATGCTAGACTGATGGGGTTAAGTCTCAAATTTAAATGACAACACTTAACCTACTAGACGGAAACCCTAGTTACGCGGTCCATTTCAGTAGTAACCCACTAGATGTATCATGGTACCCTGGAACTAGGCAGGGTAGGCACGATTACTAGGCTGATTGTAAGCGACCAGAACGACGACTGTGTTGGTGCGCCAGTGTAGGTTCAGGCGGGCTATGGTCGTGCACGTGGTCCGGAGTTGAAAAAGCAGGCATTGGGCATCGATAGGTTTATCTGTGCATTCTTGATTCGTGTCGGTGGTTGGCACCATAGTGCTTGATACACCCTATGATGGACCTAGCACAGGTGACTACATTCGTGATAGGGCCGTATGACACAGAAACACAACGAGCTAGAAATTGTAGGGAGCCGATCGATTCGTGGATCGTTCCGTTGGACCTAGTAATGGGTCATTCACGATTTTGGTCCAAGGGATCATTTCATGATTAATACTTGACATGGGTTGGGCTACTAGTACAGTTGGTGCAGCGAACCTTGAACATGCGATGCTATACTTGACCTATACTTGATTCATCATGTTATCTTAGTCTATCTTATCCATCTTGACATCGTACTTTTGTTTACTTTCAGTTTATACATGTCATGTTACCTTTACCTGTTTTTATGCTGAAAGTCACTTGGACTTACCAGTCTTTATGACTGACCCATTTCCTTTCGCCTCTTTTTCTTTCGTTTCTTCCCCCAGGTTCTCAGGGAGGAAACTCTAGCTCTTTGCTTGGATTTAGCTTGCTTTCTATCAGCTCATGTACGGTTTGGTCTTGAGCTATGCTATGGCTGCACGTCTGTTATTTTTTGGGGAATAATTTACTTTTGTTATTTTTAAGTTTATGCTTCTTTATTTAGAACTTGATGTAATAGAATAATGGCAACTTGTACTTTGGATATATGAGGTTTTGACTCTTTTCTTGAAAGTAATAAGATTTGGTTTTTAATTTCTACCGCTGCTTTATTTATGTTCTGTCTTGTGATATCTCTGTGTATGTTTACCTAGATAATGCTCCACCAAAACTAGTGCATTCCCTTTGTGAGTGACCCTAGCGGAGGTGGGGTGTTACATTTGGTATCAGAGCAGAAGGTTACCAGACTGGGCAAAAGCTTTTAAAAACCTTCTGAAACTATTTTCAAATCCGTTTATAAAGAAGCATTTTTCAAGAGAAGTTTATTTTGAAAAGGCTATTCCCTAAAAGCCATTAGCACTTTCCTTAGTTTCCTCGTTTGAATCTCTATCTTTTCGTTTTTCAGCATGTCTGGGAATCTTAACTTTCCAAAGGGCGTGCCAATACCTAGCTGGTTCAGGAGGTACTTAGAGGCTAGGACCAACGATGAAGGCCCAGCAGATATTCCTCCTCCAGTTGCAGCGATTCCTCCTCCTCCTCCTCGTGGAAATGCTTTCGCAAAGACGTGTAGAGCTTCAAGGCTATGGGTGGAAAGGACTTCTATGGGACTGAATCCTTTGTGGAAGCAAGGAACTGGCTGAAGGAGACCGAAGATTCGTTCGTCATCTTCGAAGTTGACGACAGGCAAAAGATATAGCTAGCAGTGTGGTTGCTTGAAGATGAAGCTTCGTATTGGTGGGAGATTACCCTTGCTGAGAGGCCAGTGGAAACTTAGGAAGACTTCCGGATGAGATTTGAGATGAAATTCCTCTCCCAAGCTGAAAGAAGCCTGGAGATGGAGAAGTTCCTAACTCTTAAGCAAGGAAGCATGACGGTCAGGGAGTACGTCAATCAGTTTAATCAGCTGGCCGGATTTCGGCTGGATTTAGTGAACACCCAACACAAGAAGGCTCTTCGCTTCGTCAGAGGTTTGAATGAGCCACTACATAGCCTTTCTATGACTCTTGTACCCATGGGGGTGACCTTTGAGAGCTTGGTGGATATGGCCCTACTTCATGAAGAAGACGAGAATGGCAAGAAGGAGGTCAAGGCGAATGATTGTCAAAACAAGAAGAAAGACTCCGAGAAAGGAGGCAAGAACAACAACAACAATAATGACAACAAGACACGTGAGAAAAGAAAGTGCCACTTCTGCGGTATTGAAGGGCATATAGTCCAGGATTGTAGAAAGAAGAAGATGAAGATGGGAGCATTCTTTCAGTGTGGTGAAACTGGACATATCAGCAAGAACTGCCCTAAGAAGCAAGGGCAAGCCCCGCAAGCAGGACCTTCTTGGGGTACATCTTTAACTTCTCCTCCTTGATGCTTTGTTTTATCTTGCTTATCTTCTCGATCCTATCTTGAGAACCTTAGGTATAACCATATGGATGGAAACATGTATTTGAAACATGTTATGGTTGATGTTTGCAAATGGTTACAAGTGGTCGCAAGTGGTTGCTCGTGGTTGCATAACACACATTAGGCACTAGATCGGCTCAGACACATTTTCATATTGCATATGCATGAGTGTTTATACTTGTTTATGGATGAAATTGAATGTGTTATCATGTGGATGTTGCATATGGATGGATGTTTGTGCACACATATAGTGTTTATGTGACTAGAACTATTTGCATACATGTTAGATTCATGACACTAAACATATTTTGCATTAGGAAGATCAATCAGGCCTGATCATTTGCATTAGATAAGGAACATATACACACACTTTCTGCATATGTTCATATAGCATTAGAAATATTTTAAGGACAATGATTGCTCGTGAATGATGGTTCAGTAGACGGACGATTGGATGGTAGGATATATTCTTCCTAACTTAGAGATTTCGGGGACGAAATCCTTTAAGGAGGGGAGAATGTAACAACCCGTATTTTTTTAACATGTTAAAGTCATAAATCAAGGCAGAATAAAATTTTAAATTAAGAATCAGGGGAAACGAGTTGCGCCATTGCGTTCGTCTCGGAATACTACATGAAATCGATTCCGAGTTTTTGAAAATCGGAGTCCGTATGACCAAGATATGACCCTCCGAAGTTTCAGGAATTTAAATAAAATAAAACAGCTCGAAAATAAAGCCAGAAATTCGAAATTCAAACCCAGAGAAGGCTGGGGGGAAAATTCCCTCCCATATACCCAGGTCGACTAGGGAGTCGACCCCCCCCCCAACCCGGTCGATTGGGGAGTCGACCCCCCATGACCAGGTCGACTGGGGAGTCAACCTGGGGGTCGACCTGCCTCCCAAACCTATTTCCTGAGACAGATGCATTCTAATGTATTTAGACTTGTTTCGTGACCAGATTCGTCTGCCTAACCCTATATAAGCAGCCCCCTAGCCTCATTCTCTCCACACCATTTCATTCTGTCCTTATGTTACTTCTAAGATAATCACAATAATAAGATAAAAAGGAAGAAAAAGGACTGCTTCTTCTCCATCAAGACTACGCTTAGAGATTTGCAAATTGGGGGATTTCAATTAGAACACGATCAATCAAATAGAGATTCAACAATCAAATTCTTCTTTCTAATTCTCGATCCACGTACTGTAAGTTCTAGTTACTTTGAGATCTAAACTTGTTAATTGTAATTTGGACATGAGATAAAGTGAAATTTCACTTAAGCATGATAATCGATTCATATCTATTCCTTTTCTTCTTGGATCTTGATATTTGGAATATTGCTTTGAAACCAGTTTGGGCCTATTCGCATTTATAAATCAAACGTTATCATGCCTATGACATTAAAACCATTATTAATGGCCAAGGACAACGACTGAGAAGATAAGACTATGCCTATGCCTACGACTGAGAACATAAGACCATTGCCTATGACTATGACAAGGACAATTGTGGTTAATCACCTATGACTCGTGACTATGAATTACTGCCTATGATTATGTACATAAGACTATGACCATGACTTTGAAACTATTACAGATAATTGCCTATGACTATTAAGGTACTTGCCTAGAACTCTTTTGGATAATTATCCATGACTATTGTATAACTATTGTGGTTAATTGACTATTATAGTTGATTGCTCATAACACTATAGTTGAAAACCATGTTGAACACCGAACTGGCATTTAGTTGGATCCCATAACTAGGGTGTGACTTGCTAAGTTTATTCGTTATTATGTACACCAAAAACCATTGACCCATTATCCTTGTATTTGGCTTGCTTTTGCATCCCTATTCTTTTATGTCAAGTTTTTATCAGGACTATTGCCTTATTTTGCTAGATTTGAAACCCTCCTAATTTCTATATGCCAATGATGTTGTAACCGATTATCTCAAGTTATATCATGCCAGTCTTGTAATCTCTTTTATCGCTTTATGCTTGTCCCTTCTTCCTATCATAGTTTTGATGTTATTCCCTTTATCTCTAGATTTAGATTTCCTTGTAATTTAGATCGATTAACGTTTACATGCGATGGGAATACTATTTGGGTATATTAGGAAAAATATGACATGGTTATAAACATGAATCATGAACTTGATAATAGGCATAAGTTGAAACATGAAGCTTGGCACGAACTTGACATGAAACTTGAACATGGTCATGACATTAGAATGAACTTGAAAATGGCCAACTCGAGGTTGAGTTGAGTTTGCAGTGTAAATCTGCCCGGAACCGCCCAACAAATCTAGTAACTGCAAACAATAGGATCCAATGTGGGTAGTTGGTCATACCGCGCTTGAAACCCGAGGTCAGACTGAGTTGTGGTGTAAATCTGCCCGGAACTGCCCGGCATATCCAAAGACCACAACAACAGGTCTGATGTGAGAGGTTAGGGTGCATTAATGAATTAATGCCACATGATAGGGTTAAGTCATGAACATGAAAGACAACACTTAACCAACTTGAAATATGATTGGTAGGGTTAGGTCATGAACTTGAACGACAACACCTAACCAACTTAACACGTGAATGGTAGGGCTAAGTCACGAACTTAAATGACAACACTTAGCCAACTTGATATGCTAGACTGATGGGGTTAAGTCTCGAATTTAAATGACAACACTTAACCTACTAGACGGAAACCCTAGTTACACGGTCCATTTCAGTAGTAACCCACTAGATGTATCATGGTACCCTGGAACTAGGCAGGGTGGGGCACGATTACTGGGCTGATTGTAAGCGACCAGAACGACGGCTGTGTTGGTGCGCTAGTGTAGGTTCAGGCGGGTTATGGTCATGCACGTGGTCCGGAGTTGAAAAAGCTGACATTGGGCATCAGTAGGTTTATCTGTGCATTCTTGATTCGTGTCGGTGGTTGGCACCATAGGGCATGATACACCCTATGGTGGACCAAGCATAGGTGACTACATTCGTGATAGGGTCGTATGACACAGAAACACAACGAGCTAGAACTTGTAGGGACCCGATCGATTAGTGGATCGTTCCGTTGGACCTAGTAATGGGTCATTCGCGATTTTGGGCCAAGGGATCATTTCATGATTAATACTTGACATGGGTTGGGCTACTAATACAGTTGGTGTAGCGAACCTTGAACATGCGATGCTATACTTGACCTATACTTGATTCATCATGTTATCTTAGTCTATCTTATCCATCTTGACATCATACTTATGTTTACTTTCAGTTTATACATGTCATGTTACCTTTACCTGTTTTTATGCTGAAAGTCACTTGGACTTACCAGTCTTTATGACTGACCCGTTTCCTTTTGCCTCTTTTTCTTTCGTTTCTTCCTCCAGGTTCTCAGGGAGGAAACTCTAGCTCTTAGCTTGGATTTATCTTGCTGTCTGTCAGCTCATGTACGGTTTGGTCTTGAGCTATGCTATGGCTGCACGTCTGCTATTTTTTGGGGAATAATTTACTTTTGTTATTTTTAATTTTATTCCTCTTTATTTAGAATTTGATGTAATAGAATAATGGCAACTTGTACTTTGGATATATGAGGTTTTGACTCTTTTCTTGAAAGTAATAAGATTTGGTTTTTAATTTCTACCACTGCTTTATTTATGTTCTGTCTTGTGATATCTCTGTGTATGTTTACCTATATAATGCTCCACCAAAACTAGTGCATTCCCTTTGTGAGTGACCCTAGCGGAGGTGGAGTGTTACAGTTTCCTTGGGTTGGCACGTTATTACCGGTGGTTTATCAAGGATTTCTCTAAGATAGCTGCACCGTTGATAGGATTGATGAAGAAGAACCATGTGTTCACATGGGATGCAAAGTGTGAACAAGCGTTTGGAATTCTGACGGAGAGACCGATGAGTGCTCCTCTTCTGACCATTCCAAGTGGAAATGATGAGATTGTGGTGTATACTGATGCATGTGGCAATGGACTTGGAGCAGTACTATTGTAAAAGGATAAGGTTGTGGTCTACGCGAGTCGACAGCTAAAGCCTCATGAGAGAAATTACCCAACTCATGATTTGGAGTTGGTAGCGATTGTGTTTGCTCTGAAGATGTGGAGACGTTACCTGTTGGTAGTTCAATTCGATTTGTTCATGGATCACAAGTCATTGAAGTATCTCTTTTCCTAAAAGGATTTGAATCTTCGACAGCAACGATGGTTAGAGTTTCCGGCATCATATGATTTTGGTATAGCCTATACTCCTGGCAAGGGTAACGCAGTTGAGGATGCGTTAAGTCGAAGGCACGCAAGTTTTGGAGCGATATTTTCAGAATGAAAAAGCCTAGAGTATTTGGCAAGGTTTGATTTAAGGCTAAGGTGTGAGTTGGAACCTAAATTGTTGGCAAGCTTACCGGAACGACCTACTATTATCGAAAGGATTGGCGAGAGCCAAAAGCGAGATGTGAAGCTTGTCGAGTTTATCCAGAAAGTGGAACCAGAGAATAAAGAGTTCGAGGTCGATCGAGAAGGTTGGTTCGAAAGCCAGGACGACTAGTTGCTTCTGATATCGACGGATTGAGAGATGAGGTTCTGAAGGAATGTCATCACTCAAAGTTGCTGATTCATCCAAGTGAAAATAAGATATATCAGGACATGAAGTGAGTTTACTACTGGGAGGGGATGAAGCGAGATATTAGAAAGTTCGTTTCCAAATGCATGAACCGTCAGTTGGTGAAAGCTGAACAGAAGAAGCCGAGTTGTTTGCTTTAGCCACTGGAAGTTCCTACATGGAAGTGGGAGCAGATATCAATGGACTACCTATAACCAGGGCAGGAAATGAAGGGATTTGGGTCATCGTGGATCGCTTGACCAAAAATGCAATGTTCATTCTTGTCAACTCGACTAGGACAACATCAAAATTAGCTGAACTTTATGTGAAATGAATAGTTCGATTCCATGGTATCCTAAAGAGGATAGCGAGTGACCGCGATCCATTGTTCACAAGTGGATTTTGGAAGAGTTTGCAAGGAGCTTTGAGAACTGAGTTGTGTGTGAGTACGGCATATCATCCCCCAAACTGATGGTCAAACTGAGAGGGTTAACTGAGTTTTGAAGATCTCCTAAGGGATTGTGTGTTAGAATTTGGGGGATCGTGGGAAGACCATCTACATCTAGTCGAGTTTGCATATAATAATAGCTACCAGTCTAGCATTGGAATGGCACCATACGAGGCGTTGTATGGGAGGTCGTGCAATTCTCTAGAATGTTGGTTTGAAACTGGGGATAAGTTGGTATTTGGGACCGAGATGATTAGAGAGACCTCGGATTGTATCGAGATCGTTCGACAACGAATGAAGGCAGCCCGAGATCCTCAGAAGAGTTACAGTAATAGACGTCATAAGGACTTGGAATTCGACGTTGGCGATATAGTTTTCGTGAAGATTTCGCCGTTAAAGCATGTGGTTCGATTTGGAAACAAAGGAAAGTTAGCTCCAAGGTTCGTTGATCCATTCCCGATAGTTGAGCAAATTGGAAAGCTCACGTATAGAATGGAGTTACAAGAGAAGATGTCGAGTGTGCATAATGTGTTCCATGTGTCATTTCTACGGAAGTTTGTGCATGACTCAAATGTGGTAGTACCTCCAGAGCAGTACGAAGATCTAGAAGTAGAGACCGTAGTTGCGAGACCTCGTAAGCCGCTTCGTGTTGTGGGAAATGACACAAAACAACTTAGGAGGAAGACAGCTAAGTTTGTCAAGGTACAATGGAGTGAAGATGGCGACGATTTTACGTGGGAGACCGAAGAGAGCCCGAGGGAAACTCATCCAAAACTCTTCGTCGGTAGGACCCTTTGATATCGTATCATCGTTATATCGTTGTATCTTATTGTTGTTTGATAAAATTCCACATGCTAGGATAAGGCTATGGATGCATGGCTTGATGGTTGTAAGTTTGGACGATAAAATTGGATTCTCATGGATGATAGGCATGTGAAACTGTTGTGGTTGCTTGGGATTTCGGGGGCGAAATTGCTAGGGGGAGGGGAGAATGTAACAACCCGTATTTACGTATTGGAGGATCGTAAAATATATTTATTTTATTCTCTAAGGGTTGGATCATTCTTATATTTTAATATGTTGCTTATGGGAATGCGAGACATGTCCATAGATTTTACCAATTTTGTTTGTGACCATTGTGCCCCTCTTAGACTTGTACATGGCATAACTTTTGACTCAAGTCAAATCAGGTGGTGAGATCTGCGCCATTGGAAAGGAAATAATGATTGCCTTTCTGTAAGGTGGTTACATTAAAGATTTGGCTCAGCGTTTTGGGAGGAATCGCTTTTTGAAGGTTTCACAGTTGGTTGTTCAGGTTTTGTAAACCTTAATGGGCTAATTTGTAGAGGCCCATTAGTGGGCTGGTGGAAAACCATAAATAGGGAGTGAGAGATATGGGAAAGAGTTTAGTTTCTCTATTCTCTCATTTCGTGGCCCTATGTTCCTCCTTCCTCTAACACCTTCCCACCATTACAATCAAGATCTAAGCTTGGGAAATCGAAGATCTACACCATTGGAGGCTAGATCTACATCATTTCAAGGGCGAACTCATCAAATCAAGGAGTTTGGATTTAATTCCTTGTTGTTTGGATTTGTATTGCACCATTTTTGCTTTGTTTTGGAGAATTGGTGAGTGATATACATCTGTAACAACCCGCATTCTACGTATCGAAGGATCATAGAATATTTATTTCTTTCCCATATGAAGTTGTATGGTCATGTAACTTTGGGAAACAACCATTAGAGTCATTTCTTATGTTCATGATTTTTGTCGATTTTAAATGAACGTTTTGCCCCTAGCTGATCTTGTTTTGGCCATAACTTTTGACTGGAAAAGGAATTTTGACCTAAAACCACTTTCATTAGATTCGTTTGATGGCTTACCTTTCCGTGGAGTGGTCATAATAGCCAAACGGACTCACCGTTTGGGAGATATGGCTGAAATAAGATTTGGAAGGTGAAAAACTGCTTAACCGGGCCAAATAGGGTGATTAGTGATTGGGCCCATAACCTATTTCGGGATTAGGGTTATGGGGAGGCTGAAAAGAGTTAGAGATTCATTCCATTTCGGTTTTCTAGCCTCCACTTACCTCTTGGAAACCCTAAAAATGGCCTCCAACCTCTAAATCACCTCCGAATCACTTTATAATCAAGGATTAAGCTTAGCAACATCAAATCAAGGGAGAACTTCACCAAGTCAACATTAGAGCTGCTGTTTAGCATTGGGATTCACACTAAATCGGAGATTTATTTCAGATCTAAGTCTTATTTGTGGCTAAGGTGAGTGATTTGCATAGTTCCTCACTAATCATGGCTAATTAAGGGTAATTAGTGTTAATTAGCGAATTTAAACATGATTAAATTCTGGAAAAATATTTATAAAATTCGAAATGATGTTTTAGACCTTTGATATGAATTTGGGTTAATTTGGTTAAGTTTTGCTAATCATATCATTAGTTTCACCTAAACATGCTTAAGGGAAAATATGGGGTTTTGGCTATGTTTGATCCATTTTAACCTATCATATTGCTGTTTTGGTGTTTGTGGTTGATTCTACATGTTGCTATGACTGTATGGTATGCTTTGTGATTGATTAGAATAGTTGGAATGGTCGAAAACGCCATCGAGTGGCGTAAACTACTTACTGGAAAAAGTGCAGGAAGACATCTGAACCGGATCAGATCGGTTAGGAGGACCCGATCCACTCTCGCACTTCACACTCCGATCCACTTGCACTTCTCGTGGCATGCAGCAGCTCCGACCCGATCCGTTCAAAGATGGTGAGCACGAACCGTTGTACTTGGCCTGGAGGAGAGTACCCCGATCCGAATCGCTAGAAAGACCCCAACCCGATCTGTTTAGCCACCTCCAAACCGATCTGTGGCGATGGAGCTTGGAGGCCCGACCCGACCCAATTATAGTGATGACGATCCGAACTGTGGCATGCTGGAGGACCCGATCCGATCCAGTAAAGGATGTTGAAGCCCGATCCAAACCGCTATGACATGAAGGCGATGATCCGAACCGATCAGGTGAGGACCAATAACCCGAGATGCAAAGGTAGTCCAAATGGAAGTTAGAGCTCAGGATCCAGTTGGGAACCAATGAGTTCGCTTCATGGTTGGGCTTTGCTGCGGGACGTGTGCTAAGGAGTTGTCGATGTTCATACTTCGATTCACCAATGAAAATCGATGATGGGCTACTTATCAGTGCAGTAGGGTCACTATGACTCGAGGGGCAAGGTGATGGTAGCAAGACTACGTTATCAGTGCAGTAGAGTCATTATGACTCGAGGGGCAAAGTGATGCGTAGTAAGACTATGAGCCAATGCAGTGGGGTCATTGTGACTCCATGGGGCAGAGTGGACATAGTAAAGGATTAGTAAGGCTATGAGCCAGTGCAGTGGGGTCATTGCGACTCCATGGGGCAAAGTGGACATAGCAAAGGATTAGCGACTATGGATCAGTGCAGTGAAGTCATTGAGACTTCATGGGGCAAAGTGATCATAGCAATGCGTATTGGGTGATCGAAGTGGTGAATATCGTATGCTTTATGCACTAAGGGAGATGGGAGGATGGTTGCTATGCTTGATTGTTTGCCATTACTATGACATGCACACCCCCACCCCCGTATGCTTGTACACCATATGTTAGTGGCACCTTAGAGTGTTGTACAGTATGTAGTGCTAACTCTTTGGTTGTAGGTCCAGGTTTAGGTATGGTTTAGTATACCTGTTATTGTTCTGTTTAGATGCTTATCGCTCACACCAGACTTTTTGTCTGACCCGGAGTTTTATGCCTCTTCTTATTACTCTGGGTGCTCACACGAGCAGACTAGAGACAAGTCAGCTGGTGATGCGCGAGTAGCTGATTCGGAGGCGAGCAGGAGGCTTACACGCATGATATATAGATATTCTCCCTATGTCGTTGGTGGTCGCTACTTGGGTATTAGTAGTGTACCCCACTTATCTTTCTTTTGCTTCTTGAGAT
Source organism: Allium sativum (assembly GCA_030737875.1). NCBI lineage: Eukaryota > Viridiplantae > Streptophyta > Magnoliopsida > Asparagales > Amaryllidaceae > Allium > Allium sativum. The sequence continues at coordinate 148,068,094 of CM060918.1, read as the reverse complement.
AGTTTGAAAAGTTATAATAATGTTGGCTTTGGATCATAAGCTGTACTTGGATTTTCCGCTGCTATATTAGTTTGTTTTCAGCTTATGCACTGTCTCACCTGTTTTATGTCAAGTATGTTGTTATTATATTTTGTTCCATGCGCTGTGAGACATTTTACAGGTTCCTTGTTAGTTCATTTCCTTCTTCCCTTTCCTTTTGATGACCGTCCCGTGCTAACTGAACATGTGTACAGCGCACTTTTGGAGTAAATGTCGGTTGGTACGGGGCGGGCCGTCACATTTGGTATCAGAGCTCTAGGTTGCGTATTTAACCTAGGGAAAAATACTAGGGAGGGATACTACATATGTGAGAGCGCGTATTTGTGATTACTTTGGTTTTCAAAAGCTATATATATATATACTATTAGTAGTATAAGAATGAAGTCGTACTGCACTAGCACCACTATGGGGTCGTTAATCGTTTCATCTTTACAGATTGAACGATGAGCCGATACGGAAGAGGTGCTGGTAGAGGGACCAATAATGAAAATTCTCCTGACATGAGGACGATGTTTACTAACTTCATGAGGGAGATGCTTAGGGATGTTCAGGGAGCAGTTCCCAATCCCGAAAATGGTGGTGGTCCAGTAGTGCAGGCGCCTAGGGTCGACTTCGCCAAGTTGTGCAAGGATTACACTAACCTTGGTGGGAAGCCGTTCCACGGAACGGAGTCGGCCACGGATTTTCGGGATTGGTTGGATAGCTGTGATCGTATCTTCGACAATTTGGGTATCGAGGACGCGATGAAGAGAAGGCCAGCGTCTCGTCAGTTGCAAGGGCGAGCGATGAATTGGTGGAATGCCATTAGAACAGCTACTCCAGAAGATCAGGTTACTTGGGATCAGTTCAAGGCTCGCTTTAGCGAGAAGTTCATTCCAGCTGCCCATAAGTCAGTGTTGTTTAAGAGATTCTTGGAACTCAAGCAGAATGGTAGGGCAGTCTCGGACTATATTGCTGAATTCGACACTTTGTCAAAGTATGGATTATCCCTTATCGATACTCCTGAGAAGAAGAATGAGAAGTTCATCACTGGGTTGGATGGATATTTGGGGGAAAGGCTTATCAACCACATCGATGAGACTTTTGAATCGATTGAGGGGAAAGCTTTGAGATCAGAGAGTCTTTACCCTAAGCCAAAGATTGAGGCTGCATCTGCAGAAGGGCTGAAGCCGCAAGCAGGCGGTGGAGGCAAGAATAACTCTCAGAGTAAGAGGAAGCATAACCAATCTAAGGATGGCCAGAAAAAGAGCAAGAAAGATGTAACAACCCGTATTTTTGAATAACATATTATAACATAAATAGAGGCAGAATTAAAATGTAAAATCTGAATCAAGGGAAACGGGCTGTGCCATTGCGTTCGCTTCGGAAAAATATGCGAAATAGAGTCCGAGTTTTCGAAAATCGGAGTCCGTATGACTAAGATATGGCCTCGCGAAGTTTCACGAAAAATTTACAAATTAAAGTATACTTAATTAAGTGAAATGGGTTGCGCAGAGAAATGTGTATATATATTGATATATATATATATATATATATAATTGAAAATTAAATAAATAAATATGCAAAAATGTTCAAAACAGCGAATTGGTAGAGGGGAATAACCGAACCGGCCGATTTTTGAGGTCGACCCAAGCCCGCTGGGTCGACTAGGGGTTAATCCAGGGTGTTTTGCTGTCAACTCGTGGGCCGATTCGCTCAAATGCAGATTTTGCATTTGAATGGTTCTCATGGTTCAGCTTTAATCTAAAGGCCCTAGATGGTTCCTACACTTGACTTCTTCCCCAAGACATGCTTTGATGGCTTAGATTGAATCTAGGGTTAATCCTATGGCTAATACTATCCTAATCCTCTATAAAAAGACCCCAAACCTAACCTAAATCACCATTATTCAATCCTACAACTAAATTATGTCAAATTTGTTCCTCTCATGGCCTCCACTCTCATGCTAAAATTTCTAAGTTAATTTCTATGAGAGATTTTGAGTTCATACAAGTGTTTTCAAACTTGTATGAGTGTTCTTAGCTTGCATTCAAGTCAAGTTGCAACATTTCTATTTCAAAGCAAGGGTTTTTATTGAATTGGCTCAAGGGTTTTCATTTGGAGCTTGCATATTTGGGTTTTTGGTGCTTGCATAAGGGCTTCGTCTCAATCTTTATAATAAATATTTATTTGTGTCTTCATAGCATTGTAAGCCCTTTTCTACTTTCTTTCTTTGAACTCTAAAGTTAAATGAATGATGCAAGTTTGGGGTTGATCATTATATGCAAGTTTGGTTGATCATTATATGCAAGTTTGGTTGATCATTAAATGCAAGTTTGGTTGGTCATTATATGCAAGTTTGGTTGATCATTATATGCAAGTTTGGTTGATCATTATATGCAAGTTTGGTTGGTCATTATATGCAAGTTTGGTTGATCATTATATGCAAGTTTGGTTGATCATTATATGCAAGTTTGGATGATCATTATGCAAGTTGGTTTAATCATTATGTATGACACATGTTGCTATGTTATGCAAGTTTGGGTTGATCGTGTTATCATGTTATGCAAGTTAAACTTGAGGTTTTGAGCATAAAGCTCCAAGCTTTATATTAAAGGTTGCATTTTGGCAACATGAAAGTTATCATATCCCTTATGATAACTTGCATGTGAGGCAAAATGCGAACTTCTAGCAACTTCTACATGTTATTTATCACCATGTTTCACTCATATGCTAAGTTTGGTTTTATGCATGCTTTTGAAGCCTAATAATGCAATATGCAAGTATATGAACATATGTACATTTCATATGCCACCATGTTAAACTTGTGGCTTCAACACCTTTATATCATGGTTATGCCAAGTTCCCTATTTTATCCTTTATGCGTTGTTGCGATTATGTAAACGATGGGATTATGTTGGGGTTGGGTAACATAATGACATGAACATGATTTTTGTAACATGACGTGATATGTTAACTTGTAATTATGTTTTGGAAACATAATGGACATGACACTGAGAAAATATGAGTGTGGCCAACTCTAGGTTGGGTTGAGTTTGTAGCATAAGTCTACCCGGACCCGCCCGGCTTAACTAGTGGCTACAAACAATAGGACCCAATGTGAGAAGTTGATCATGTTGTGCTCGAACCCGAGGTTAGACCTAGTTGTGGTATAAAGCTACCCGGACCCGCCTGGCTTAACTAGTAACCACAACAAAGTCTAATGTGAGAGGTTAAAGCGCATTAAGTTAATTAATGCCTCCTGATTAGGGTTAAGTCATGGTCCACTTAATACTTAACCAATATGGGCTTGATGGATTAATCGAGGTTAAGTCAGGAGCCTTGGGTACTCTTAACCGATTTAATCCACGTTTGGATCGGGTTAACCACATTTAACCCGTTAAGAAACCCTAGTTGCGTGGTCCTTTTCAGCAGTAACCTTCTAGATGTATCATAAGACCCTAGGACTAGGCTAGGGTGGGGCACGATTACTGGGCTGATTGCAAGAGACCAAAAGAGACGGCTGAATGATGCCCCGGTTGTTCAGGCGGACCATGGTCGTGCACATCAAGTCCGAAGTTGAACACGGGCAATGGTAGGTTTGGACTGTGCATCATGGTATGGTGTCAGAGGGTTACACCGTAGGGCCAGATACACCCTAGGGTGGACCCTGCACAGTCAACTACATTACATGATTAAGCCGCATGACAACGACACTTGACGAGTTAGGCTTATAGGGAGCCGATCGACTAGACCGAGTAGTTGGACCTTGATTTAGGTCACCTCATGATGATGGGCCAAGCTTGGGCCAAGGGATCAATTCTTGTTTTTACTTGACATGTTAGAATGCTAGTACACCCGTGGTGCAAAACTTAACCTTAATTATGCGATGACACCTTTATCTATCTTGTTAGTTAATCATCATGCCAGTATGTTGTTATCCTTATGTTCATCTCAGCTTCTCATGCCAGTTAACTTTACTAGTTCATAGACAGATAGTAGTAGGGCTTACCAGTCTTTTTGACTGACCTGTTTTCTTTCGCCTCTTTTCTTCCGTTTACCGCCCTCAGGTTCTCAGGGTGGGAACATTGGAGCTTAGCTTGGATCTTTCTAGCTTACTTACTGGATTTGCTCATGTACGGGTTTGGACATTGAGCTAGCTATGGTTTATCACTTCACTTTGGGGATAGTACTTTATGTATTTCAGTTTTTCAGTTTATGCTTTTATCTAGACTTTGTTTGTTGGAAAATAATGACTAAGTACTTTATTGTAACTTAACTATGGTTTTGGAAATGCAAGTTTTATCCGCTGCTTTACTACTCTGTTTTACTTATATGTTCTGTCTTGTGATATCTGCATGCATGTTTACCTTGTTTAAACGCCCCTCCAAAGCTAGTGTCCTTGCAAGAGTGGCACTGGCGGAGGTGGGGTGTTACATTTGGTATCAGAGCATAAGGTTTACAAGATTTGAGCAAAAGTGTTTTTGAAACTTACCTTTTGAAAAACTATTTTCAAAACCAATTAGGTATTTTCCAAGAAAAGTCTAGTTATTTTAAAAAGGCTATTCCCCAAAAGCCATAGCACAATCCTTCGTTTCTTCGTTCTGAATCTATCTTTTTCTTCGTTTTAGTATGGCCGATCGCTTTAACATCCCGGAAGGCGTACAAGTACCTATCTGGTTCTGGAGATTTATGGAGGCAAGGGCGAATGAAGCCGGCCCCGCGAACATTCCTCCTCCTTCCCCCGTCGCTAACATCTCTCCTCCTCCCGTAGCTGAGGTTCCTCCTCCCCCTCAGCATCCGCAAGAGGATTTCGCAAAGCTTTGCAAAGACTTTAAGGGGTTGCAAGAATTTTGTCGGAACGGAGACTCCCGTGGAGGCAAGAAACTGGTTAAAGGAAACTGAAGACCTCTTTGCTATCTTTGATGTGGAAGATCGTAGGAAAGTTCTGTTGGTAGTATGACTATTGAAAGGGGAAGCTGCTTATTGGTGGGTAGTCACCACCACTACTAGACCCATTGAGACTTGGGATGACTTTAGGAGAAGGTTTGGACTAAATTTTCTATCATCGACAGAAGAGAACCTTCAGCTAGAGAGGTTCCTATCACTAAAGCAAGGGGACATGACCGTTAGAGAATACGTGGATAAGTTTAATCAACTTGCTCAGTTCGGTCTAGAATGGGTTAACACCGCTCGGAAGAAGGCCCTACGCTTTGCTCTAGGATTAAATGAGCCCTTGTGCGGTTTGGCCATATCTCATATACCCCTGGGGGCGACCTTCGAGAGTTTGGTGAATATGACCCTACTTCAAGAGGAAGATAAGAGTGGCAAGAAGGAGGTCAAGGCAAATGAGTCCCAAGGCAAGTGTTTTCATTGCGGAAAATCTGGACATTTTAGCAAGGATTGTCCCAAGAAGCATGGACAAGGGCAAGGACAAACTGGGCAAGTAGGACCCTCCGGAGGGCAATTGCAGGCTCTCCTCGCTCTTCCAGCTTTTGATCGAGGTAGAGTTTTTATAGAAATTCATGTTTACATTTCTGATTTCCCTGTTCATACCTTGTTTGATTCTGGCGCATCACATAGTTTTATTTCTGATTTTGTTGAAAGTTTGCACCTAAGTACTAGTCTAGTTGAGATCCCGTTAGTGTTTCAAATCCAATTGGGGGTTCCGCCCATCTGTCTATGATTTGTGTGGATTTGAAAATTTCTATCTTGGCCGTAGAATTCACGTGTAGTGCTTATGTTCTCGGGGTCACGGGATATGGGTTGGTCTTGGGCATGGATTGGTTGTCCAGTTATGGAGCCATCCTCGATTGTGAGCATAGGGTGGAGAGGCTCATGACTCGCCTCGGTAACACCCTAGAAATTTCTTGTAACCCTAGAGGTCCCGTCATGTTATGTTATCTTGAATCTCTCGACTCGTCCATCGATGATCTGCAATCTGTAAGGGTGGTCCGAGACTATCCCGATGTCTTTGAAGAAGTTAAGGGGTTACCCCCTAAACGAGAGATAGATTTCCGCATTTATCTAGTTGATAATGCCAAGCCAGTATCATTGCCCGTTAGGCACATGGCCCCTCGTGAAAGAAGGGAGCTCAGTAAGCAAATCAAGGAGTTGCTTGAGAAGAATTTTATTAGGCGAAGCATTTCTGAATGGGGTGCTCCAGTGGTATTCGCTACTAAGGCGGATGGTTCGCTTCGTCTATGTGTTGATTATCGAGAGTTGAACAAGCTGATAAAGAAGAATAGGCACCCGTTACCGAGAATTGATGATCTCTTTGACCAGCTTGTAGGTGCTTCTGTTTTCTCTTAGCTCGATCTAGCCACCGGATTCCATCAATTTAGAGTGGCTGAGGATAGCATTGATAAAACTGCGTTTAGGACTCCAGATGGATTCTTTGAATGGCTTGTCATGCCATTCGATTTGACTAATGCACCCGCCTACTTCGTAGATTTGATGAGTAGGGTGTTCAGGGAGTTAATTAACAAGTTTGATGTTGTCTTCGTGGATGATATTCTGATCTTCTCAAAGGATGAGGAAGAGCATGCTAGACATCTCAAGGAAGTGATGAATACGCTTAGAGTGCATCAGTTGAAAGCCAAGTTCTCCAAATGTCATTTCTGGAGAAGGGAAGTTCGGTTTCTTGGACATATAGTTTCTAAGCAAGGCATAGCGGTGGATCCCGCGAAAGTGGTTGTGGAAGACTCCTAGGAGTGCAACCGAAGTAAGAAGCTTTCTCGGTTTGGCGGGCTACTATAGGAAGTTCATCAGGGACTTCGCTAAGATTTCATCCCCTCTTACTAAGTTGACGAAGAAGAACTTAGTCTGTGCATGGGACTTGGAGTGTGAGCTTGCTTTTCAAAGGCTCAAGAGAGCCCTTACCTCAGCTCCAGTTTGGCAACGTGGATTGGCACTGTTTTCAAGAGACAGTTTTCTGCGTGGCATACCTTATAGTATGTAAATGAGATCCAAGATTCACTAACGAATCTTGGAAAGCTTGCATGAACCATGAGCACGCAGTTATGTTTAAGCCAAGTATTTTAGGCAAAGAATAAGTGGAAGTGGAACGAGAAGCAACAGTGAAATGAGTTCTAAGTCATATTTTGGGAACAAGAATTAAGAACTAAGGAATTGCGAAGATAAAAGATGGCCAGGGCACGATGGGATTAAGCACAAGAAAATGCGGCTTAGAAGATTGAAGTCTAGATACGCGCATTTAATCTCTTTCTAAGAGTATATCCTTGATCCCTATTGTTCCGTAGAGCTTACTCGCATGCTACCTTTTAAGTATATCCTCTCAGTCCTATCCTCAATCTTAGTTCTGTTACAAACCCCCTAAGGAGTATGGCTAGCCTATTTGTGGTATATGGTTGGGGTGAAGAAGTTCGCCACCAAACTATTTGGGCTTTATGGGATATGGGTAATAATTGATAGATTTACAAAGAGAGTCCATTTTATTCCGGTGAAAAGCAAGAGGACCGTATCATGGCTAGCATCTGTTTATCTTCGAAAGATAGTACGGTTGCATGGGGTTCCTTCTAGCATAGTTAGCGATCGTGACCCAATTTTCACTAGCCAGTTCTGGAACAGTTTGCAAGAAGCGATGAGTACGCGATTGAATCTGAGTACAGCCTATCACCCCCAAACGGATGGCCAAACCGAAAGGGTGAATAGAGTGGTAGAAGATCTTTCGAGGCTTTGTGTTCTCGACTTCGGTGGTACTTGGGAAGACCACCTTCCTCTTGTAGAGTTTGCTTATAATAATAGCTATCAAGCCAGCATAGGGATGGCACCATTTGAAGCTTTGTATGGGAGGCCGTGTAGGTCACCATCTTGTTGGTGGGAGACAACAGATAGACATATACTTGGGCCCGATATGATACGGGACACATCCGAGAAAGTGGAATTAGTGAGAAGAAGGATGGAAGCGGCCCAAGATAGACAGAAATCCTATGCTGACAAGCGAAGGGCAGATTTGGAATTCGAAGTTAGGGATATGGCTTTCGTGAAGGTTTCTCCTTTGCGTAAGGTGGTACGTTTTGGAGCAGTAGGGAAGCTGGCACCAAGGTTCGTAGGACCCTTCCCTATCATAGAGAGAATTGGAAAGATGGCCTATAAGGTGGAATTGCCCGAAAAGCTAGCCGGAGTGCATAATGTCTTTCATGTCTCGCATCTCCGAAAGTGCCTGCATGAGTCCGCTGAGGTGGTTGAACCAAGCATTCTTGAAGACATTGAGGTAGAGAAAGAAGCAACCTTTAGAAAAGCTCCGATTCGTATTTTGGGAACAGAGATCAAGAAGCTAAGGAATCGAGAAGTCAAATTGGTGAAAGTTCAGTGGGGTGAAGCCGACGAAGATGCAACTTGGGAAACCGAGGAGAAGATGCGTGGGCTTTAAACATTTCTTTTTGAGGGTACATTCTCGATCTCTTTTCCTAATTAGCATATCTTTCTTTTTATCCGCGTTTATCTAGTTTATCTTTTTTCGTAGATCTTGTCATGAGAACCTTAGGTAGAAACCCTTGGTTGAAACATGTATTTGAAACTTGTTATGCTTGATGGTTGCAAGTGGTTGCAAGTGTTTGCACGTGGATACTCGTGGATGCATAATACACGTTAGGCACTAAGATCGGCTTACACACTTTCATACCGCATATGCATGAGTGTTTATGCTTATTCATGGATGAAAACTTGTTATGCTATCACGTGGATGTTGCATATGGATGAATGTTATGTGCACTCATGTAGAGATTATAAATTATATTAGGAATTTTCATACATATGGACTCATTTCACTAACAAATTTTGCATTAAGGGGGTTTACTGAATCAGTAACCTCCTGATTTTCGCATTAGATAAGTACATATACACACACCTTTGCATATGATCATACAACATTTAGAACCTCTTAAGGACAATGATTGCTCGTGGATGATGTTTTGAGTAGATGGATGATGGATGGTAGGATACGTTCTTCCTAACTTGGAGATTTCGGGGACGAAATCCTTTAAGGAGGGGAGAATGTAACAACCCGTATTTTTGAATAACATATTATAACATAAATGGAGGCAGAATTAAACTGTAAATTCTGAATCAAGGGAAACGGGCTATGCCATTGCGTTCGTCTCAGAAAAATACGCGAAATAGAGTCCGAGTTTTCGAAAATCGGAGTCCGTATGACCAAGATATGGCCTCGCGAAGTTTCACGAAAAATTCACAAATTAAAGTATAATTAATTAAGTGAAATGGGTTACGCAGAGAAATATATATATTGCTATATATATATAATTGAAAATTAAATAAATAAATATGCAAAAATGTTCAAAACAGCAAATTGGGAGAGGGGAATAACCGAACCGGCCGATTTTTGAGATCGACCCGAGCTCGCTGGGTCGACTAGGGGTTAATCCAGGGTGTTTGGCTGTCAACCCGTGGGCCGATTCGCTCAAATGCAGATTTTGCATTTGAATGGTTCTCATGGTTCAGCTTTAATCTAAAGGCCCTAGATGGTTCCTACACTTGACTTCTTCCCCAAGACATGCTTTGATGGCTTGGATTGAATCTTGGGTTAATCCTATGGCTAATACTATCCTAATCCTCTATAAAAAGACCCCAAACCTAGTCTAAATCACCATTATTCAATCCTACAACTAAACTATGTCAAATTTTTTCCTCTCATGGCCTGCACTCTCATGCTAAAATTTCTAAGTTAATTTCTATGAGAGATTTTGAGTTCATACAAGTGTTTTCAAACTTGTATGAGTGTTCTTAGCTTGCAATCAAGTCAAGTTGCAACATTTCTATTTCAAAGCAAGGGTTTTTATTGAATTGGCTCAAGGGTTTTCATTTGGAGCTTGCATATTTGGGTTTTTGGTGCTTGCATAAGGGCTTCGTCTCAATCTTTATAATAAATATTTATTTGTGTCTTCATAGCATTGTAAGCCCTTTTCTACTTTCTTTCTTTAAACTCTAAAGTTAAATGAATGATGCAAGTTTGGGGTTGATCATTATATGCAAGTTTGGTTGATCATTATATGCAAGTTTGGTTGGTCATTATATGCAAGTTTTGTTGGTCATTATATGCAAGTTTGGTTGGTCATTATATGCAAGTTTGGTTGATCATTATATGCAAGTTTGGTTGATCATTATATGCAAGTTTGGTTGATCATTATATGCAAGTTTGGTTGGTCATTATATGCAAGTTTGGTTGATCATGTTATCATGTTATGCAAGTTAAACTTGAGGTTTTGAGCATAAAGCTCCAAGCTTTATATTAAAGGTTGCATTTTAGCAACATGAAAGTTATCATATCCCTTATGATAACTTGCATGTGAGGAAAAATGCGAACTTCTAGCAACTTCTACATGTTATTTATCACCATGTATCACTCATATGCTAAGTTTGGTTTTATGCATGCTTTTGAAGCCTAATAATGCAATATGCAAGTATATGAACATATGTACATTTCATATGCCACCATGTTAAACTTGTGGCTTCAACACCTTTATGTCATGGTTATGCCAAGTTCCCTATTTTATCCTTTATGCGTTGTTGTGATTATGTAAACGATGGGTTTACGTTGGGGTTGGGTAACATAATGACATGAACATGATTTTTGTAACATGACGTGATATGTTAACTTGTAATTATGTTTTGGAAACATAATGGACATGACACTTAGAAAATATGAGTGTGGCCAACTCGAGGTTGGGTTGAGTTTGTAGCATAAATCTTCCCGGACCCGCCCGGCTTAACTAGTGGCTACAAACAATAGGACCCAATGTGAGAAGTTGGTCATGTTGTGCTCGAACCCGAGGTTAGACCTAGTTGTGGTATAAAGCTACCCGGACCCGCCCGGCTTAACTAGTAACCACAACAAAGTCTAATGTGAGAGGTTAAAGCGCATTAAGTTAATTAATTCCTCCTGATTAGGGTTAAGTCATGGTCCACTTAATACTTAACGAATTTGGGCTTGATGGATTAATCGAGGTTAAGTCAGGAGCCTTGGGTACTCTTAACCGATTTAATCCACGTTTGGATCGGGTTAACCACATTTAACCCGTTAAGAAACCCTAGTTGCGTGGTCCTTTTCAGCAGTAACCTTCTAGATGTATCATAAGACCCTAGGATTAGGCTAGGGTGGGGCACGATTACTGGGCTGATTGTAAGAGACCAAAAGAGACGGCTGAATGATGCCCCGGTTGTTCAGGCGGACCATGGTCGTGCACATCAAGTCCGGAGTTGAACACGGGCAACGGTAGGTTTGGACTGTGCATCATGGTATGGTGTCAGAGGGTTACACCGTAGGGCCAGATACACCCTAGGGTGGACCCTGCACAGTCAACTACATTACATGATTAAGCCGCATGACACCGACACTTGACGAGTTAGGCTTATAGGGAGCCGATCGACTAGACCGAGTAGTTGGACCTTGATTTAGGTCACCTCATGATGATGGGCCAAGCTTGGGCCAAGGGATCAATTCTTGTTTTTACTTGACATGTTAGAATGCTAGTACACCCGTGGTGCAAAACTTAACCTTAATTATGCGATGACACCTTTATCTATCTTGTTAGTTAATCATCATTCCAGTATGTTGTTATCCTTATGTTCATCTCAGCTTCTCATGCCAGTTAACTTTACTAGTTCATAGACAGATAGTAGTAGGGCTTACCAGTCTTTTTGACTGACCTGTTTTCTTTCGCCTCTTTTCTTCCGTTTCCCCCCCCCTCAGGTTCTCAAGGTGGGAACATTGGAGCTTAGCTTGGATCTTTCTAGCTTGCTTACTGGATTTGCTCATGTACGGGTTTGGACATTGAGCTAGCTATGGTTTATCACTTCACTGTGGTTTTGGAAATGCAAGTTTTATCTGCTGCTTTACTACTCTGTTTTACTTATATGTTCTGTCTTGTGATATCTGCATGCATGTTTACCTTGTTTAAACGCCCCTCCAAAGCTAGTGTCCTTGCAAGAGTGGCACTGGCGGAGGTGGGGTGTTACAAAAGATGTTGAGTGCTTCAGTTGTGGTAAGAAGGGCCATTATGCTAAAGAATGTCGGGCCAAGCCAGCGGATAAGAAGTGCTACAACTGTGGCCAAATGGGACATCATAAGGATAAGTATCCACAACCTCTTAAGGAGAAGAAGATTGTGAAAGCATATGCTATCGATGCTGTTCCTTCTTTATCTAATGCCCCAACTGCGGTAGAGAAAGGAAAGAATGTCGTCATTCAAGGTATGCTTTCTATTTATGATGTACCAGTTCGAGTTTTTTTTATACTGGGGCTTCCCATTCCTTCATATCTAGTGACCTGGTGGATAGGTTGGGACTGGAACCCGAGATAGTAGATAGACCGTTGGTTGTGACGAACCCAATTGGTGGTTCGACTAACCTTAGTATGATTTGCAGAAATTTGGTCTTATCGAGTCATGGATGTATGTTTGTTTGTGATTGCTTTGTTTTGGGCTTTTTGGGTATGGCATTATATTGAGGGTCGATTGGCTCCAAAGATACGAGGTGGTGGTAGACTGTGAGGGCTTTTTGGTGACAGTTAGGGCAGATGATGGGCGGAGGGTAGTGTTTGGTAGTCTACCTAGTGATGGGGTGATGGCTAGTTTTATAAATTCCCTCAACATCCCGCATGATGAGTTGTCAGATATGCCCGTGGTTGGCCAGTATCCGGACGTCTTCGAGGAGGTGACCGGGCTTCCACCACACCAAGAGATTGAGTTCCGTATTGATTTAGTGAAAGATGCCAGACCTATAGTGATGCCACTTCATCGTATGGCACCAAGGGAGCAGCGAGAGCTCGGGGTGCGAGTCAGCAATCTTTTGAAGAAGGGATTTATTAGAAGAAGTGTCTCCGAGTGGGGAGCACCAATTGTGTTTGCCACTAAGGCAGATGGTTCCCTTCGTTTGTGTGTGGACTATCGCGAGTTGAATAAGGTAACGAGGAAGAATAAGTATCCTCTACCACTGATAGATGATTTGTTTGATCAACTGGAAGGAGCAAGATTGTTCTCCTAGTTGGACCTCGCGACAGGATTTCATCAGCTCCGAGTAGCGGATGAGAGTGTTCCGAAAATGGCATTTAGGACGCCGTCTGGATTCTATGAGTGGTTCGTCATGCCATTTGGGTTTACCAATGCACCAGCCTACTTGTGGATCTTATGAATCGAGTATTCAGAGATTAGTTAAATAAGTTTGTTCTTGTGTTCGTAGACGACATCCTTGTTTACTCGAGGACAGAGGAGGAACACAAGGGACACTTGAGGATAGTGATGGAGGTGTTGAGGAAACACCAATTGAAAGCGAAATTCTCTAAGTGTCACTTCTGGAGAAGGGAAGTGAGATTCTTGGGCCATGTTGTTTTAGAAAATGGTATTGCCGTGGACCCTGCGAAGGTTGCAACGGTACAGGATTGGCCTACCACCAAGAATGCAACAGACGTAAGAAGTTTCTTGGGGTTAGCTGGATATTATCATAAGTTTATCTAGGACTTCTCCAAGATAGCAGCATCGTTGACTCAGTTGACTAAGAAGAATCAGACCTTCATCTGGGACGGAGTGTGTGAGAACGCATTCAAAAGTCTAAAAGAAAAGTTGACGCGTGCGCCAGTGTTAGTCATTCCTAAAGGGAATGAAGAGATGATGGTATACACGGATGCTTGTGGTACCGGACTAGGTGCCGTATTGATGCAAGGAGGTGGGGTTGTAGCTTATGCTAGTCGGCAACTAAAGCCACATGAGAAAAGGTACCCTACCCATGATTTGGAATTGGCAGCGATCGTGTTTGCATTAAAGATGTGGAGACATTATCTCTTGGGAGAAAGATTCGAGTTGTTTACCGATCATAAATCATTAAAGTATCTCTTCTCCCAGAAGGATCTGAATCTCCGTCAGCAGAGATGGTTAGAGTTCTTGGCTTCGTATGATTTTGATATCACATACACACCTAGGAAAGGTAATGCAGTAGCCGATGCCTTGAGTAGGAGACATGCCAGTTTTGGGGCTTTGTTTCTTGAATGAAAGAAACTGGAGTATATCGCAAGGTTTGATTTCAGACCAAAGTGCGAATTGGATCCAGAAATGCTAGCTAGTTTGGCAATCAGACCCACTTTGATTGAGCGGATTAGTTCCAGTCAGAAAGATGATCCTAATCTATTGTAAATCATCTCCAAGTTAGAGATGAATATCGACGGTGAGGAGATGAATTTGTATGGGTTTGATCGGGATGAATGGCTTAGAAAGAATAGAAGACTAGTTGTGCCCAACGTGAATGGTTTGAGAGATGAAGTGCTTAGAGAATGTCATCACTCAAAACTGACTATACATCCCGGTAGTAATAAGATTTATCGAGACATGAAGCAGACTTACTACTGGGAAGGGATGAAAAGAGACGTTGGGAAGTTTATATCCAAATGCTTGAATTGCCAGCTAGTTAAAGCCGAACAAAAGAAGCCTAGTGGTTTGTTGCAACCATTAGAAATTCCCGAATGGAAATGGGAGAAAGTCTCGATGGATTTCATCGATGGTTTACCAAGGACTAGGTTGGGACATGATAGCATTTGGGTAATTGTGGAACGATTGACAAAGAGTGCAAGATTTATACCAGTCAAGTCGACCAGAACGGCAGCTAAGTTAGCAGAATTGTATATGAAGTGGGTAGTGAGATTTCATGAAGTACCTAAAAGCATTGTGAGTGACCGAGACCCGTTGTTCACTAGTGGGTTTTGGAAGAGCTTACAAGAGGCTCTAGGGTCAGAATTGCATCTCAGTACCACATATCATCCTCAGACCGACGGTCAGACGAAGAGGGTGAATCGTATATTAGAAGATCTCTTAAGAGCTTGTATATTGGATTTTAGTGGATCATGGGATAACTATTTGCATCTAGTAGAGTTCGCATATACTAATAGCTACCAATCCACTATCGGTATGGCTCCATATGAAGCTTTGTACGGAAGATGTGCAACTCACCATCGTGTTGGATAGAGACTGGCGAGAAGTTTATGCTTGGACCAGATGTGGTGAGGGAAACTTTGGATAAGATTAAGATCATTCAACAACGAATGAAAGCTGCCCAAGATAGACAGAAGAGTTATGCTGATAAGAGGAGAAGAGATTTAAAATTCTCCGTTGGTGACTTGGTGTTTGTCAAGGTTTCTCCGTTGAAGAGCTTGATACGATTTGGCAGGAGAGGCAAGTTGGCACCAAGATTTGTTGGCCCAATCCCAGTTCTCGAACAAGTTGGGAATTTGGCGTATAGAGTTGACTTACCAGAGAAGATGGCGGGAGTTCACAACGTATTTCATGTTTCCCAGTTAAGGAAGTTCGTACACGACCCAGATATGACTATTTCGCCTGATCAGTTAGAGGACTTCGAAGTGGAACCCGAGGCGGTTGGGAACCGCAAGCCGATTTGTATTATCGAGCACGATATGAAGCAACTTCGAAGGAAGGCGGTGAAGCTAGTCAAGGTTCAGTGGGGCGAGAACGAGAATGACTGTACTTGGGAGACAGAGGAGAGCATTAGGAAGATGTATCCAGAACTCTTTGCCTGGTAAGATTTTCTTTGCGATTTAGTTATTCCGCATGCTAGGATAGACTTGTTTTGCATGTTTGATTGTTGTTTTATGACTGATAGGCATGCGGGACCCTTGTGTGTGTTTTGATTTCGAGGACGAAATTTCTTAAAGGGGGGAGAATGTAACAACCCGCATTCTACATATCGGAGGATCGTAGAATATTTATTTCTTTCCCATATGAAGTCGTATGGTCATGTAACTTTGGGAAACAACCATTAGAGTCATTTCTTATGTTCATGATTTTTGTCGATTTTTAAATGACCGTTTTGCCCCTAACTGATTTTGTTTTGGCCATAACTTTTGACTGGAAAGGAATTTTGACCTGAAACCACTTCCATTAGATTTGTTTGATGGTTTACCTTTCCGTGGAGTGGTCATAAAAGCCAAACGGACTCACCGTTTGGGAGATATGGCTAAAATAAGGTTTGGAAGATGAAAAACTGCTTAACCGGGCCAAATAGGGTGATTAGTGAATGGGCCCATAACCCATTTCGGGATTAGGGTTATGGGGAGGCTGAAAAGAGTTAGAGATTCATTCCATTTCGGTTTTCTAGCCTCCACTTACCTCTTGGAAACCCTAAAAATGGCCTCCAACCTCTAAATCACCTCCGAATCACTTTATAATCAAGGATTAAGCTTAGCAACATCAAATCAAGGGAGAACTTCACCAAGTCAACATTAGAGCTGCTGTTTAGCATTGGGATTCGCACCAAATCGGAGATTTATTTCAGATATAAGTCTTATTTGTGGCTAAGGTGAGTGATTTGCATAGTTCCTCACTAATCATGGCTAATTAAGGGTAATTAATGTTAACTAGTGAATTTAAACATGATAAAATTCTGGAAAAATATCTATAAAATTCGAAATGATGTGTTAGACCTCTGATATGAATTTGGGTTAATTTGGTTAAGTTTTGCTAATCATATCATTAGTTTCACCTAAACATGCTTAAGGGAAAATATGGAGTTTTGGCTATGTTTGATCCATTTTAACCTATCATATTGTTGTTTTGGTGTTTGTGGTTGATTCTACATGTTGCTATGACTGTATGGTATGCTTTGTGATTGATTAGAATAGTTGGAATGTTCGAAAACGCCGTCGAGTGGCGTAAACTGCTTGCTGGAAAAAGTGCAGGAAGACACCCGAGCCGGATCAGATCGGTTAGGAGGACCCGATCCACTCTCGCACTTCACACTCCGATCCACTTGCACTTCTCGTGGCATGCAGCAGCTCCGACCCAATCCGTTCAAAGATGGTGAGCACGAACTGTTGTACTTGGACAGGATGAGAGTACCTCGATCCGAATCGCCAGAAGGACCCCGACCCGATCTGTTTAGCCACCTCTGAACCGATCTGTGGCGATGGAGCTTGGAGGCCCGTCCCAACCCGATGATAGTGATGACGATCCGAACCGTGGCGTGTTGGAGGACCCGATCCGATCCAGTGGAGGATGTTGAAGCCCGATCCAAACCGCTATGACATGAAGGCGATGAACGGAACCGATCCGGTGAGGACCAATAACCCGATATGCAAAGGTACTCCAAATGGAAGTTAGAGCTCAGGATCCAGTTGGGAACCAATGAGTTCGCTTCATGGTTTGGCTTTGCTACGGGACGTGTTCTAAGGAGTTGTCGATGTTCATACTTCGATTCACCAATGAAAATGGATGATGGGCTACTTATCTGTGCAGTAGGGTCACTATGACTCGTGGGGCAAGGTGATGGTAGCAAGACTACGTTATCAGTGCAGTAGAGTCATTATGACTCGAGGGGCAAAGTGATGCGTAGTAAGACTATGAGCCAGTGCAGTGGGGTCATTGTGACTCCATGGGGCAGAGTGGACATAGTAAAGGATTAGTAAGGCTATGAGCCAGTGCAGTGGGGTCATTGCGACTCCATGGGGCAAAGTGGACATAGCAAAGGATTAGCGACTATGGATCAGTGCAGTGAAGTCATTGAGACTTCATGGGGCAAAGTGATCATAGCAATGCGTATTGGGTGATCGAAGTGGTGAATATCGTATGCTTTATGCTCTAAGGGAGATGGGAGGATGGTTTCTATGCTTGATTGTTTGCCATTACTATGACATGCACACCCCCACCCCCGTATGCTTGTACACCATATGTTAGTGGCACCTTAGAGTGTTGTACAGTATGTAGTGCTAACTCTTTGGTTGCAGGTCCAGGTTCAGGTATGGTTTAGTGTACCTGTTATTGTTCTGTTTAGATGCTTATCGCTCACACCAGACTTTTTGTCTGACCCGGAGTTTTATGTCTCTTCTTATTACTCTGGGTGCTCACACGAGCAGACTAGAGACAGGTCAGCTGGTGATGCGCGAGTAGCTGATTCGGAGGCGAGCAAGAGGCTTACACGCATGATATATAGATATTCTCCCTATGTCGTTGGTGGTCGTTACTTGGGTATTAGTAGTGTACCCCCCTTATCTTTCTTTTGCTTGTTGAGATAGTTTGAAAAGTTGTAATAATGTTGGCTTTGGATCATAAGCTGTACTTGGATTTTCCGCTGCTATATTAGTTTGTTTTCAGCTTATGCACTGTCTCACCTGTTTTATGTCAAGTATGTTGTTATTATATTTTGTTCCATGCGCTGTGAGACATTTTACAGGTTCCTTGTTAGTTCATTTCCTTCTTCCCTTTCCTTCTGACGACCGTCCTGTGCTAATTGAACATGTGTACAGCGCACTTTTCGAGTAAATGTCGGTTGGTGTAGGGCGGGCCGTCACAACATCTCTCACATGGATTCAATTAAGTGTATGAGTGTTTGGTCATGTTTTTCATCAAATTCAAGTGTTTTCTCATAGATCCATACATTGGTATGTCCATTTTCACATGAATCACCCTAGGATTTAATTTAGCAAGTTAAACCGGTAATTCTTATGCTATTTCATATGTTTATGCAAGTTAGATCTATAATTTTGTTCATATGATCATTCATCATGATTTTGGAGCGATTTGCATAATTTTGGTGAGAATTGTTGTTTTCATGTTGTTAGTGATTTCATGTCATGTTTTTGGTCATATTTTATGAGTCGGACAAATTGGTTTCGTCGAATCTATCATTTGGCGAAGTTTTAGCCAAAATCGGAGTTAAATTGTAATATGCAGGTTTTAGGTCGGTCATGGTTGGGTCGGTCGGTCGGAATCATGTCTTGGAGAACAAGACAACAAAGGGTTGGTTGGTCCTGAATGGTTGGGTCGGTTGGTTGTTGTGGGGCGGGTCGGTTAAACTGGGTCGATCGAGCAGACTGGGAAATCTGGTTTGAAGTGGGTCGGTTGGTTAGTCCTAATGGAGGAGGCGGGTCAGTCTGAATGAAGAAGTTTGGGTCGGTCGGTCCTACATGAAGCAATTGCGTTGGCCATGTGTGAAGATACCGCGTCGGTCGTGTACTCTAGCTTTTGGGTCGGTCGAGACGAGGAGGGCTGAAGCCATGTTGGGTCAGTTGGGCTTGGTTCCAAAAGTGGGTTGGTCGTGTAGGGTCAGGTCGGACTGCAGGGTCGGTTCGGTCTGCGATCCTGGTCGGCCATGAGTAGTTTTCAGCAATGCTTTTAATCGCTGTCGTGATTGGCATAAGTGTTGTGGTTTATTTCCGTCAGCAAATTGATTTGTTGCTATGGATTGTTTGAACCTAATGATTGATGTTTTTCTTTGGTTTGAAAGTGGAGATAACTTCAAAGAGAATTCCATAGGGAACAACGAAGTTAGATGATTTGTTCATCGGATGTGATGAATGTGGAAATGACTCAAGGATGTATTGAGTTCGCGTGAGGTGATTGCTCTAAAATGTTCTGAGCTTATCAATAGTCATAGTTGATAACGACTAGAGATGAGAAGCCCGAGGAATTATCATTGTCGTAGGTTCTAGCGGACTCAAAGCAAGGGTACAATTGAAGATCAATTGTAGGTCGAGTGCCCTGGGTGTCGTGTATGGCCTAGACACATGTTGTGTATAACGTGTGGGGTTTTGCTAGATCCAGGGCATCGTGTATGGTCCTTGACAATTGATGGCAAGTTGTTAGCCAGTCATATGATTAATATGATTTCGAAGCAAGGTTGGAAGTGATAGCCAGAGTTAGTCATGGATGTTTGAATGCTTGGTTGTTTTGGTTGTACCATCTCACATAGATTATCAGACTTCGAATATGGTATTCTTTGGGTACTTGTCTGATATTGGTCTCGGCCTCTGGAGCTTATGCTTAAGAGATGCCAAGTTCGATTAGGGTGGTTTGTGAGATATAAAAAGATGTTGTATGGGTTGCTTTTTCCATGCATGAATGGTTGTTCTAATTACCATGTTGAATTGTTGTCCCTTTTGATTTATAGATCGTAAAGGCTATCACTGTCAGGTGTGGGAAAGGCAAGTGTAAGTTCTTCTCTGGAGCTGGGTAGATTAGTTCGTTTATTTACCTATTCTCATATACTTATTGATGATGTTTTTTAACTGTTTTATCACTCACTAAGACAGTTGTCTGACTCAAGATTTTATGTTTCCCTCTTATTACCTTGGGTTGTTCATCCCATTGTTTGGATGGGAAGACTAGGTGACAGGTTACAACCTAGTGATGACGATGATGCTATTCAGAGGCGAGAAGGAGGCTGGCGTATTATTGTACCTACTATCTAGTATTTGGATTTTAGCTGTTTGCTATATTCTCTAAGTGCTGTAGTGAGGCTAATTGCACAAAAACTACCGATGTTATCCAGTGTATGGATATTACTTTCTAGTTGTTATTGAAGTTTGGTGCTTTCAGCTTCACTATCACTACCTGTTGTATATGTTTTATTATATTTTATCCATCCGCTGTGAGTTTACGACAGGTTCTGCAATTGTTACCTTACCTTGATGATTGTCCATAGCTGCCTAGAACACCTTTCAGCGCATTATCCCTCTTGTTTAGTGAAGGGGTTATGGGCAGTCGTCACATTAAAATTATATGGATCTGGATTATGGGAAACCACAAACACAAAAGTAGTAAAAAGACAGAGATTTATAGTGGTTCGGCCTAGATCTGGCCTACGTCCACTTTGAAGAGAGATTTCATTATCAATCTCAACATTACAAGGTACACAATTTCTATAACTTTGCTCATTTTATCTCGTTTTAATAATTCTCTCTATTTCTTCTCTTTAATCTCTTGATTCTCTTGATTTCACTATGGAAATGATTAGATATCTTTGATTGTGATGATTGTTGAAGTAGATCTTCAATAATCAAGAACCTAGAAGATCTTTGATGATTTCATGATGATTGAGAAGTTGAATCGGAGCTTGAAACAGGTTTAATGGAGGTTTGGATGGGTTGCAGTTGTTGAGGAATAAATTAGTAGCACTTCGTGGTCGGAGAAATCGACCCTTTCATATGGAAATGGGGGGAGGGGGTAATTATAGGTGTGGAAGCGAGGTCGAAAGGATGAAAATAAGGTATGTAGGCCTTCAGGTCGTTGGAATGACCCGCTACTCCATGCCGTGACCGACTAAACTTATGTCATGTTCTCCAAGAAACCGTTAAGGACCTGAATGACCCGCCTCTATGCCTCCTTAGGTCGCTAAATGACCTAATTCTGGAATGGCCTCGGTTTGAGCATGTGAAAATGATATAAAGCCATAACGACCCGATGCATAAACAAGCTTGGTCGACCCAATTGCTTCGGTCTATTGCAGGCGACCTGGATTGCAAAGCACATTACGCATTGTAGCGACCTGGTAGGAGCGACCTGGTAATTTAAGGCCAGAACAACCTGATTATATGGCAACCTAAAGTGGAGAACGACCCAAAGCCTTAGTGTTTCCATGACCTGTGATGCATACTCCCGAACGACCTGAGTTCATACATATCATATAGCATATTAACGACCCTTGCTTTGGACCATACTTTTATGGGTTAACAGTAAAATTTAGTGATTTTGACATATGAAATCAAATTTCAATGTTGCTTTCATATTTGCATTGATTACAAATTGGTGTCGTGATCATTGATTACAAATTGGTGTCGTGATTGATCGCATTAGCATAGACCAAAGTTTATCCTAAGTATGATTCAATAATTAACTTGATATTTTCTTTTATTCCATGCAAATTATAACTCATTATTTGTCTTTTGATTGGTTTTTAAGGATTTTTTAGGTTAAGAAATATATTAAAAATAATATATTGAGTAATTTTACACATTGAAATATTTTGTTACTCTTATGTTGACAGTAATAAGTGGATCCAAATTTTGTTGATATTTATTATGAATTATAATTTTTTAATGTTTCGCCCCCATTAATTCCAATATTTGTGTACGCCACAGCCTATATTGTATTAATAAAATTTCAAAAAAATGAAATAAACTATCACTCAAGAAAAAAATAGAAATATAAAAGAGTATAAACAAATTCAATAGTTAAAATTTAAATAAATAGGTAGTGCGAATATAGTGCAATAAAGTTTGAATCTCTCGACGGTTACGTGGTTTCTTTTTTTTTAATTGATGGTTTACTTAAAAAGGATGTTGAATATGTCAAATAATTATGTTTTTGCGACTACAGTTTATGGTTGAAAAGATCAAATAAATAGATTTTTAGGATCTTAATTTTTTAAGGTTGATGGTTTGCTTAAAAAGAGCATTGAATATATCAAATAGTTATGTTTTGCGACTGCAATTTATGGTTGAAAAGATCAAACAAACAAATTTTTAGGATTTTAATTTTTAAATATTCAATCTAATGTTCATTTAAATTTTGAGTTGTATTATTATTTTATAAGATACGAATTTATGAAAGGTTTTTTATTTGGTAGATTCTACTTTAAAGTATATTAAGTTTTGATAATACATATAGAGAAGCGGTTACAATTTGTAATGAAAGCCTATTACAGATCCTTTTTTAGAGCGATATTAGAGGGGTAATTTGAATTTATTGAAAAAGTTAATTAGATCCTAATTTTAATGACATTAAATGCCTAATTTATTGGGGATATTTGTTTAAACAACAATCAGGAAAATATTCATAAGGACAAAAATTAAGGGTTTTTTTTAGCCATAAAGACAACCCATCAAAATTTTAATCAGAAGCACAATATTTTGAAATATTTTATTAAATCATAGTTGATGGCGCGCACCACATATTTCTTCCTTAATTTGATTTCTGAATCTCAATCTCCCATTATTCTCCATCGCGATTAATTTTTCTATATATTTCGATCCTACACAATCATCTTCAAACGTTTGTATTAATCGCGCATCAAATTCAATCTCGTGCATATCTATATTGATTGCACATCGGAGTTTGATCTCGCCCAGAATTTAAAAATCGGTATTTTTTTCTATTTGCATCGATTGAATTTTGATTTTCTCTCATAATCGTTTTAATTTAATGTTAATTATTTTGATTTGGTTTTTTGTTTGTATCGGCGACCAATGGCTACAATTGGATCTACAAGCTGATTCGTGATTTTGTTTCCTTATTCAGATGTTAGGTATTAGTTATATATTTTTTCTAGGTATAAGTTTCGTTCAATTAGCTCTGCTTTATATTTGTCCTTTGTGTTTTTGATGCTATAATATGTAGTTGTATTCTTGCAATAACTAAGTATTTCAGGGGAAACTGTATTGCTTTAATCAATCATAATTTAATGTAAATCATTTTCGTATATTTTTTAATTACAGTAATTTGTAGATACAATTTTTGCTGTTAACTGTGTTATGCTTTTGTTCTTACAATTTTCACGGTGTATTACTTTTGTACTTGTAATGTTGCATTAGCTTTGTAAGTTAGTCGAACTTATTTTATTTTAAGCAATCAAACAGTGATGTAAACATTTTTCCTACTAGTTTTTTTTTAAATAATTATAGCAGTTTATAGGTATCAATTTTATGCCTGTGTGTATCAGAATTGTGTCAACTGGGTATAAGTTCTCATTTGTTTGGTTTGCTAATTGGATTTTATGATTTATATTTGTCTTACAGTGGTGAAAATAATCTTTTTATTGTAGTTATCTTCAATGATTCCTCTTTTAGCACTTGGTTTTCGATTGATTGCTCTATTTATGATTTTCGAAATGAAATATGTCAAAATTGATCTCAGCTCACTCGTACGTCGATTGAGATTAGCTATGTGCTTGAGAGCAAAACTATAATTGTTGACACTGATTCTGATCTGCAAAGTACCGTTTGTTTTCAACTACACAAGAAGAGTGCTTTTTTTGTTTTGATGTTAAGTTAAATGATTTCCAATTGGAAAACATCATAGATGGTTCTTCTTCGCTTTCAACCAATGTTTCGATGCCTTCATCTTCTACTAGATGTTTGGGTGCAAACATTATCGTTCATAGGAAAAGTTACTTGGAAGACTTGATGAAAAGAGGTTCTACATTAACAATTTTTAATTTTACTCGTTTTTATTTTCGAGGGGCCAACGACTTTAAATAATTATTAATGGCATACCAAATTAAAACAGGTCATGAATTACATTTCCTTAAGAATAGCTCTAGTAGGATTACGACAATTTGCTCATTGACTTCCACTGGATGCCCATTTAAAGTGCGTGCTTCTTGTGATTCTGGGCAGCTTAATAGGTTTTTTATTTGGATTTTGGTTGCTGAGCATTCATGTGGTGGTGGTCTAACAAATTTGAATAATCCTCATCTTTTTAGCTTATTTGTTAAATCTTCGATAATAAATGAAATCAGAGATCATCCGAGTAAGAAACCAAAAGATATCATGGCTGACTTTCATAGAGAGTTTATCAATTTTATTGCTCTTTTGCTTATTGTGGGAAACAGCTTGTTTTAACAGAATTTTATGGTAACGATGCGATGTCTTATAATGATTTGTCTTGGTATTTAGAGGCATTAAAGATTCATAATCCGAGTTCTTTTGTTGAGATGGATTTTGATGCTTCTACAAATCAATTTGAGAGAGTGATCGTTGGCTTAGGTGCTTGTATTCTTTGGTTCAAGCATTGTCGACCTATGATATTTTAGGACTCGTTTGAAGGGTGTCAAGGTATATTGATGGGTGCTACTGCAAAGAATGGGAACCAAGGTATGACATAGTGTTAGTTTGTATTGTTGTGATATCATTTTGTTAATTCTTATTTGTTAGGTATCAGTTGCTAATGTATGAGGGTATCAGTTTTTGGTTTTATAAATTTTAGAAATCAGTTTTACACTATTTATGGTATCAGCTTTTAATGTTGCAGTTGGTAGGTAGCAGTTTTGCATGTCTGAAGGTATCAGTTTGTTCTCTGTAGCTAGTAGGTAGCAGTTTTGTATGTTTGAAGTTATAAGTTTTTAGTATACAACTTGTAGGTAGCAGTTTTGTATGTCTGAAGGTATCAGTTTTAATATTACAGCTGGAAGTAGCACTTTTCTTTGTTTGAAGGTATCAGTTTTAATGTTACAGCAAGTAGATAGCACTTCTAACGTGACACCCTACGTCCGTTAATGTCACTCATTAAGAGAATGCATTAAGTTTCGTGAAGCGTTATAGGTAAACAGACACAGAACATTACAAGACAAATATAAAAGATAGCATCGGAATTTAAATTTTTATTCAAAACATAATTCATAACATCGTGGTCCAAAATTTCACAAGTCTGGAACTACATAAAAACCATTACAATAATATAGAGCTTTTGTCTTGTATCATCAGATTACATAAATACATAAATGAAAAAACATAATTCCCCAAAAGAGACAAACCCATAGTAGTAAAGACAAGAACTTGAGCAATACTTCAAAAGCAGCTCCTAGCAAGATGATAACCGAGTCCTATTAAGCCTGAGTATTCCCACCCTGCTAACCTAAGGCGGGGAGATGGAAGAGAGAGGAGGAAACAAAAAGGGTTAGACATAAAGTCTAGCGAGTCTAGTTACTTTTAGCAAGTAAACAAGTAAAAATATCATAACAGGCATAAAAGGCGGATAAGAAAGATAACATCATAAAAGGTAAGTATGACAAGGTAAACATAATAGAGTGTATATGCTTCCCTAATGATTAATCTGCACTAATACTTGTATAACCAGAAATGAGATGATCCTAACAAATATAAGATAGTAGACTTAGGCGTACTTCTGGTGAGAGGTTTTAACCCTATACAATCCACAGGCAGCCCAACTGTAATAACCCAGAAATCTGAGCCAATTTAAAATTTTTATTTTGGTAATTTTAGTGAATTTTGATTATTTAAAATGAATTATTTTAAATAATAACGACGAGAAATTTATTTTGAATTGAATTAGAACATATATATTTATTTGAATCGATGTTAGAATATAAATATTTTATTTTAATTATAAAAGGAATTGAAAATGGCACGGTAGTTTGAAAATTCGATTTCAAAATTCAAATGAATGTACAGGATTCAAAATAAACCTGATTTTAGTGAAACCAAAAATATTTGAATCTAATTGAGAATATCTTTCCAACAAATTCGAGAAAACGAAATTTCATAGCGGGAATAAAAGAGTTATGCCCAGTTGAAAATTCAGAATAGTCGCTATGGAATTCTGGCCCTTAAAAATGGAAATTTTGCAAATGACCTCGGTTTTCGACGAAACCACTTTTGTTGGATCTGTGATGTCAAGTTATTGCTAGATTCCAAAATTCGTAATTTTTTGAATCAATATGTGAGTGTGGCAAAGGAAAACGTGTTTCAACAGTTTCAGTCAATTTCGATCGACCCGAAATTGCACATTTTTCAAACAGTCTCGGAATTTGATGAAATTAGTTTTGTTTTGACCGTATGGTCAATACGAAGCTAGAAAATATTTTTCGTGAATTTTTAGAGTTCATATGTGGCCCCAGTAAATTGAAATGTGCGTTCAAATTCAATATATAGAGTTATATTTTGATTTTGACGAAAACTGATCGAAACGGTCGAATCAGCCTACGATACATATCCCATTGTGTTTGGAATGAGTGTAACACCCCACTCCATTAAGGTCACTCACAAAGGGAATGCCTTAACTTCAATGGAGCATTATGGGTACTGGAACAGAAATATTACAAGACAGACATATATAAAACAGCGGAAAGTAAAGTGGAAGTACTTAAAATCATTTATTGAATATGATTGCTTACAATAAAAGCCCATCAACTTCCAATACCCAATTACATAGTTAAAATATCAGTCTTGCTCAAAAACAAAGAAGCATAAAAACAAATTGTAGTATTCCCCAATAAAGCAAAGCAAGCCATAGCCAAGAGAAATCCAAGCCATACATGAAAGAGCCTTGGAGCTTGGTAAGATCCGAACTAAGCTGTATTCCCACCCTGAGAACCTGGGGGGGAAACAGGAGAAAAAGAGGCAAAATAAAATGGGTCAGTCATAAAGACTGAGTAAGTCCTAGTGACTTTCAGCACAAAAATAGTTAAGGATAATATGGCATGAGTAAACTGAAAGTAAACATAAGCATGATGACAAGATAAGCAACAGGCAAGATAACTAAGATGTGATTTTTGTCAAGTAACATCGCAAGGGTCGCATTCAAGACAAACTAAGTATAATTTCGTAAGATTCCTATCAAACATATCACGATTCCTCTGCTTCGCCATTAAAAGATTTTTGTGATATCTATTTGCTCTGCACCACCTAACTAGCATCCTCACAAGTGTCTTACAAGGAATGATCCGCATTCTTACTAGTACTCCAACTAGTGTCCTATGTAACAAGGATCCTTACCCCCTACTAGTGTCCCGACTAGTAGCCCATGTTATATAATAAGGTGATCCTGCCTACTGAACATAAGTGATAATAATAATGGTAGTTTCGTGTACCCCTAGCTGCTGTCATAGGTGCCGCCTGCTCCTATCTTCACTAGTGGTACCCACTACCCTCCCCATTCTAATTACAATATTCATAATATGGTAGCTGTACTCCTAGCTGCTGTCATAGGTGCCGCCTGCTCCTATCTCCACTAGTCGTACCCACAACCCTCCCCATTCGATCGGCTCCCTAACTCGTGGATACCCGTGCTGGCCCCACAGTGGGGTGTATCACTCCCCAAAGTGGCAACCCGATACAACAGTGATGCACGACTTATACCTACACGATGCAACAACGTCTTACCTACCATCCCGGGTCCACACACGCATATGAAACCCGTTGGACTTGCTTTGCCACCGCTAACCCGTTTTGACCTCTTACAATCAAACCCAGTATGCGTGTCCCGTCCTCGACATGGGTCGAGCTCACAAAGATATGTAATGGGCTACTGGTCTGAAAAGGGTCCCCTTTCCTCGACACAAGCTTCCCTCCTATGCTTGGTCCCCTCTAGTAATTCTTACTTAACCCCTTTTTATTCATGTCCACTTACATGCTGAAATTTTGGTTAAGTATACACCAGTTATGTCTTACATGTTACCCATGTCCCCCACTTAACCCCTACATCATCCTCATGTCTTAATACATGCTTTATCTTGGTTAAGTGCTTATAGGTTATATTTTACATGTCATTCATATTACCCCCTACGTCTGGGTTTAACCAAGCGCCTTTGCTTTATCTGCCATTAGACCCTATGTCTATCCATTAACTATGCGCTTGTGCTGCCTCATCAGTCTTATCATTTAACTTGGTTATTTCCATTTATACCATCCTTTAACTTTGCTTATTAATTCAATTCTTAACTTGCACTATATTAAGTCCATTAATAAGCCCACAACATGTTATTCCTATGATTCATACATTAACCCCCGTTATGGTACAATAACATGTTCTTATTCAACCTTTACAACCAAGTACCCCTTAACTTACAAACTCACTGGAGAGAGAGAATAATTCCCTAAATACCAACCCCAATGACCGGAATCAACATCAGATTGATACTCATAGGATTATCCAACCTAACCAATGTTTTGTCCCTTTTTATAATATAACTTATGTCGCCTTCAATTGTAAATTCATTCTTGTCTTTACATATTGCTTTATCTACAATGAAGCACATCTTTCCTTATTACATAAGTTATCTCATCTTATCTATTGTTCCGCCTAATTTACTTTATTCCATAAGTTATCATTCCCACTTAGGCATTAATTAAGATTTACTTAACTCAACCATTCATGTCATAACAGTTAAGTGTCATTAGCCTGGTCATATTACTTAACCCACCCATCCATACCATATTGGTTAAGTGTCATTAGCCTAATTATATTACTCAACCCACCCATTCATACCATATTGGTTAAGTGTTCTTAGTTTACTTAACCCTACCCACTAGTCTAATTACCATGTTATGTTGGTTAAGTATTACTATTCGTATTTCCACATGTCACCCACATGTCACCCACTTAACCCCCACGTCCCACCACATGTTTATCTGGTTAAGTATTTATTAATTCATTAAGGTCGTAATCCTATAAAGACCTCTCACATTAGACTGACATTTGTGGCAGCTGGATTTGCCGGGTGGGTCCGGGCGGTCTTACACCATAAAAGAGTCTAACCTCGTGTCTTTACAACTGTTACGCTTTTAATTTAGGCCTAGGACCTCTCACATTGGGCTACCATTTGTGACTACTGGATTTGTCGGGCGGGTCCGGGCAGTTTTACGTCACAAATGAGTCCAACCTCGTGTCCTAAGCATTGATTATCACTTATAATCATTTACCCCAGTCTTAATAATTTCCCTATTCAAATTATTAATTAATTCCTAATTTAACGATGTCCATAATTGACTCAATTATGTTCATCAATTAATGGTATGCAAAAATCATACCAATTTTACCACAATTTATCTTATGCCATTAAAGGCAACTTACCACAATTTATATTTATCCCTTCTTTAAGGCTATTACATTCCAACTACCCAAAACCCAATTAGGCGTGTTCATATTAGCCCCTTTTCAAGACATAAATTATCATATGTGTTTCAACTACAAATCTCACCTAATCAACATATGCCCAAGTTCTAGATTACATGTCCGTTTTACATATGCCTAATTCATACCAAATTTACACATGTTCAGTTCATGCCATTTTATATGTATGCCCAATTTATGCCAATTTACACCTATCAAGTTCTAGCCAAATTACATATGCCAATCCCAATTCTTGCAATTACCATTTTAATGGCGATACCCCAATTATCAAATTTCATATTAATGGCAATAATACCCATATATCCAATTTTCATGTTATGCCATCAATTCCACCAATCGCATATATCCAAATAAGTAATATTCCCATACTTTTCCCCGTATTCAATCGTACGCAAAATCGTGTTTTAGGCCTAGATCCGAAATTGATCTAGGTTCATCAAAAGAAAATAAATAGGGGAAAGGTAGAATTTTGCAATAAAACAAGATCAAAGAGAAAACAACATAAATCATCATGATAGGCATAAAGATTAGATCTTGATAATAATATCAACATGAATCCAAGAAACTGATTTACAACGACTGAATAGAGCATGAACTAGACATAAGAATGGAGGTGAACAAGTCTCAAAACTCAAGGTTCAAAGATAAACAGGAATAGATCTGAATTGATAAACATGCTTATATCCAATTACACTTTATTCCATAGCCATATTAAAATTAAGTATTTTAATATAAAAAGTAACTAGAACTTACTTAGCATGGCAGGAGAATTTAAGAACTGAAATCAATGTTGAAACGTTGTAGAGCTGTTAATTCATCTCCTTGAATTGTTGTAGCAGTCTTCATCTTTGCATTGGATTGCGTATGAAAGCTTAAGAAGAATATTAGAGATGGCGACCATGACCAAGAGTGATTTTAGTAGTACAATGGTGGCTAGACATGTTGTAGTGAATTAGGGTTAGGCCTTATGTTGTATTTATAGATGTAGGAACTCATTTAGGCCCTTAGATCATCCATAGAGTCAATCCGGACCATCAAAACTCATCCCGGGCCTCAAAAATGGGTTCTGGGCCATACCAGGCCGACCAGGTGGACCTGTACAGGGGGGAGGTCGACACAACAGTCTACCTGGGGGAGGGGAAAGTCGACTGTGCAGTCGACACTACAGTCGACCTGGGGTCAGTCTGCCTGAAAGTCTGCTGAAACTTGTACAGGCCATAACTTGGTCATACAGACTCCGATTTTCGAAAACTCGGACTCTATTTCATGTAAAATTTCGAGATGACCGCAATGGCGTAACCCATTTCCCTTGATTCTTATTTTAAAATTTAATTCTGCCTTGTTTTATGATTTTAATATGTTATTAAAATTCCGGTTGTTACATTCTCCCCTCCTCAAAGGATTTCGTCCCCGAAATCTTCAAGTTAAGAAGAATGTGTCCTACCATCCAATCATCCATCTACTCAATCATCAATCACAGGCATTCATTGTCCTTAAGAAATTTCTAATATTGTATGAACATATGCAAGAAGTGTGTGCATATGTTCCTTGTCTAATGCAAATGATCAGGTGTAATAACCCGCAAAATCTGGGCCAGTTTAAAATTTTTATTTTGGCAATTTTAGCGAATCTTGATTATTTAAAATGAATTATTTTAAATAATATCGACAAGAAATTTGTTTTCAATATAGAATTCGACGTATATATTATACACGTCGTTGTTAGAATATAAATATTTATATATATATATATTTATAAATAGAATTGAAAATGGCGCGGTAGTTCGATAATTCGATTTCAAACTTCAATTGAATGTACCGGGTGCAAAACAATCCGGATTTTAGTGAAACCAAAAACATTACGATCTAATTGACGATATCTTTCCAACGAAGTTAACAAACTGAGATTTCACTTTATAAATGATAAGATATGTCCAGTTGAAAATTCTGAATAGTCGCTATGGAATTCAGGCCCTTAAAAATGGACAGTTTGCAAACGACCTCGGATTTCGACGAAACCAGTTTTGTTGGGTCCGTGATGTAAAGTTATTGCTAGGTTTTAAATTTCATAATTTTCCGAATCAACATGTGAGCGTGGCAAAGGAAAACGCGTTTGACCAGTTTCAGTTGAATTTAATCGACTGGAAATTGGCCATTTTTCTAACGGTCTCAGAATTCGGCGAAACTAGTTTTGTTAGGACCGTATCGGCAATATGAAGCTAGAAAATATTTTTCGGGAAATTTTCGAGCTAGTATGTGACCCCGGTAATTTGAAATGTACGTTTAAAATTCAATATAGTGATTTAAATGTAAACTCAACGGAAACTGATTGTAACGATCGAATCAGCTTACGATACATATCCCATTGTGTTCGGAATGGGGGTAATTCGCTATGGACGACAGGCGGTGGGCCTCGTTTTGAGGTCGTATGTAAAAGTCAACTTTATGTAATTAAAATAATAATAAAAATAAAAATTAATATCTCCTCACCCCTTATAACGTTCTGCCCCCCCCCCTCTTCAAAATCAAATCGAAGATTAAAAAAAAAAAATCTCTCTCGAGCCTTACTGCTCGTCGGAGGATCACCGCTCCACCGCCGGGATGTCGTCGCCCCTCCAGCATCTTCCCCCCCCCCTAACCGACGCGAGACCCTCCAGTCCCTTCCCTCTCTCCCCACACTCCTCCGATGAAGCCGCGACCCAAAACCCCTTTCTTTTTTTTTTTTCAAAACCGACTTCGAGCGCAATTCTAACGCCGTGGAGGGGAGCGAGTTCGCCAGAACTCCTGGCGTTGGGTGACATCACGGCGCCGCTTCCAGCGGCCATCTCCAATCAACGTCCAGCTCCTTGATGGGCGTGAAAACCGAAGCCCTAAGGACTGTGCTATCTCGAAGTGCAATGGCTTGAAGAAGAAAACAAAGAAAGGTTTTTATTTTTTTTTTCCCTTATTATTTATGATAAGTAATTCGTTAAAAACCAGATTTTTATGTGTTAATGTTAGATAAAAAAAATCAGATTATTTTTATATAAATAAAGTTTAAATTTTTAGTTGTAGAAAGTTTTGTTTTATAAAGTAAGAAGATAGAATTTTTATAAGTTAAAAGATTATATTTTTATAATATGATAAAAATGATATTTTTATCATATAAAGATGACATTTTGAATCACGAAGATCAGAAATTATATATGGATATATATTGTTTCAAAAGGAGGATTTTCTATATAAAAGAAACATTGTTTTGAAAGGAGAAAATATACATGTGTTTCGAAAGAAAATTATATTTTGTTTTAGAAAGCAAAATATAACGATAAGATTTTTTTTAGAATAAAAATTCGAAATCTTTATATTGAAAAAGTTGAAATCTTTATATTGAAAAAGTTGAAATCTTTATATTGAAAAAGTTGAAATCTTTATATTGAAAAAGTTGAAATCTTTATATTGAAAAAGGCGAAATCTTTATATTGAGAATAGCATGATAAAAATATAATCTTTATTATATGAACACCGTTGTAAAAATAGAATTTTTATCTATATAGTAGCGGTGTAAAAATGGGATTTTTATATATTGAATAGCATAGTAAAAATTCGATTTTTATATATTGAATAGCGAAGTAAAAATTCGATTTTTACATAGGTAGTGGCTACGGGTAACGAAGATGACGAAGATGCGATAGCAATGAAGTTTTCTATCAATGAAGTGCCGTGGAGCTAGGATAGCTATAGGTGAGAATTTCTCACCTTTCAATTTCTTTTCTAGATATATTTATATACTAGGATGCAGACGGTGCTTAGTAGCACCCGACACCCGTCATCCACAGACCATGGATGGCTTGTTTGTTAAATTGTTTGGTTATGTAGTTGGTTAGATTATTTGTTTTGAAATTGAATTGTTTGGTGAAATGAATGGACTTGATTGATGTGTGAATGGCGTGGGCCTTCACTAGACCGGGGATAAGGCTAGGCCTTGTCCCGTTTCTAGTATCGTGCCGTTATGCCGCCGAAATTTTCTAAAATATGTTAGAAAAATAAAAATATCATTTTATTGAATAAATGAACCGAATAGAAAATTCATATGTTGGAATAAAATGTTTTATCGTTAAAAATATAATTTTTAACGTGAATATGAATGTAGTGAACATGAATAAATAAGCATTCATTTACAAACCGGATGGTTTGTTTATGTACACCTATTTGAAGGACATTGATTGGGACGATAAATTTTACACATCGCCCAACTGCACAAATAAAATATGTGTGTGATTGTTTGAAACCCCACACGGGTGTTGGGATGAAATTTGAAGTTCACTCATCCTGATTGATTAAATATGTAGATCGATTGATTGACAGGCTGCTACAAGCGTTAGATATCTATATTTGATGCTTATACAGTGTAGTGCACTTTGGCTGATGGTTGATTATTTTTCAATGCTATTATATGTGTGTAATGTATGAAAATCCATATAATTAACATTATATGGTGATTGATTGGGCCTCATTCCAATTTGAAAAATAAAGAATAATATCAAATAAAGGTTCATGTGTTGACAGTACTCATCCATTGAGATTGGTCATGTGTTGAACGAAATATTTTGATAATAACAACTATTTTGAAAAAGAAATATTTGAAATAGAATATTTGAAAATAGAAATTTATGAAGCCGTGTTGATTAGATTGACGCCATTTTGACGTGAACGATATTTATATCGATTTTATTCATTTCGAAATGAATTGAATTGAAAACGATTTCGAAATGAATTGAATTGAAAACGATTTCGAAATGAATTGAATTGAAAACGATTTCGAAATGAATTGAATTGAAAACGATTTCGAAATGAATTGAATTGAAAACGATTTCGAAATGAATTGAATTGAAAACGATTTCGAAACGAATTGAATTGAAAACGAATTCAAATTGAATTGAAAGCAAATTGAAATGAATTCAAATTGAATTGAAATTTGAATTGAATAGAAATGAATTTTAAAACGAATTTATAAAGAAGAATTCAATTTTGATTTGAATTGAAAAGGAAGTTGAAATTGCTTATGAAACGATTTTAAAACTATTTATATAATTCGTTTTAAATAGAAATCGACGAAATATATATTATATATATTATATATATAATATAATGGCCTGAATAGAACGCGCCGCGTCGCGGCAGTTCGTGAATTTCGACCATTTATTTCAAACGGACATTACGGGAGATCCGACCGTCGGATTCTCCTAAAGCCGGAACCGTTGGGTTCATATCGAAAAGAGCTTTCTAATGAATGTTAGAAATTTGAAATCTAACGGTTGGATTTGGAGATACGTCCAAATCAAATTCGAAAAAGGTCGTTGTAAGTGCAGTTCGATGACCGTTGATGGAAATCGACTGTACAGGCCTTGATAAAATTATTAAAAATAGTAATAATTTATGTAAAATCATAAGAAATGATTTAGAAAGAATTGGGATGAAAAACTCCATATTTTAAAAGATAAAAATAGATTTTTATCGAAATGAACTAGTTTTGAACTAGAATTATAATTCTATTTATTTTTAAATAAATAAATTGAATTTAAAAAGGGTTTTAAAAATAACCAGAATATCCAATGATTGCATTGGAGTGGATTTGAATCGAAATTGTCTTCGGAATATTTCGATGTTGGAATTCGTGATTATACAGGTGTTGTTATGGAAATTTGAAAGATATATATTTATATCGTTATTTCCAATACGACATTTGTTAGTCGTAGAATTTGATATTGAATATAAGCCGATATATTTTCTATTCAGAGCCTTGTATTGAATATCGAATGTGATTTGGGTTTGTCGTGAATGGTGTCTTCACTAACACTGTTCTTGAACCCAATTGAGAAATGATTAAATCTTTTTATTTAGATTTAATGAAAGGTACCAATTAAATAATATTTAATTGGAATTGAATTGATATTGATTTTTGGGTTTATCGTGGACAGTGTTTTAAATAACACTTGTTCTTTAACCCGATAATTAATGGAATGATATTTTGGGTTTACCGTGAACCGTGTTTTAAATGACACTGATTCTTTAACCCAGTTAACGATTAAAACTAAGTGGAGTTTTAATGAATCTTTAATTAGATTGAAATAATCGAGAATGGAGTATCACCAGTTTTACTCCAGGCGATAGTTAAATCTTTAATTAGATTTGAACGTGAAATGGTAATTGAATTTACCGATAACACTGTGGTGTTAGATATGAAGTATTACCAGTTTTACTTCATGGGATAAATAGGTTGGGATTGGGAAATTAAAACAAATGATTACTTTGGTAAGTTTCGTTAATCCCGACTAGTTTGAATTGATATTCAAAAGTAGATTAAAGAATAAATTAAAGAATTTATCTTTGATAAAATTAATGGGAACCTTTCCCTATGAATGTGAAATTAGAAATTAACTGTCGGTTAGCCAAGCAGAATGGTTTTCTGGATATTGATCTGATGTTGGTTTCGGCCTTCGGGGTTAATATTTGGGGAATTATTCTCTTGATTAATTTACGGTTAATGACTGATGAATTGGAATGAGGCGTATGTTGTGTTTGTGTAACACTTATTTAAAATATACGCGAGTTATTCGGAAAGACCGGGTTTATCCCATTCTGAATAACTGATACGACGATAAGTCGAAGATGAAGACGATGGTCGAAGACCGGAAGTCTTCACGTCGTTTGGGTGATTACTGATGATCTTGATTGGGCTGTACACCCAAGAAGATGGAAACAGTTGGTGATCGTCCAGACGTACTTGGAGATGGATGGATATGCGAGGAAAGTGCCTCCGGTTTCGTTCAGACCCAGAACGGAATTGTAAATGGACTGTGTGTCTGACATTGGATTTTAGCCCGTGTGATTGATCTCTATTAAATATATATCTGTTTGGCAGCGGAGAATTTATTCTCTTGCTTAACGCCCTTCTCTGAGACGTACGAGCTCAGGGGTTATATATTGATGGATATCAATCGCATGGAGTGAATTGCCTGTGTGGCATGCCTAAGTGGTAAATGATCAAGGCTTCTGTTGAAAAGCAAAGTCTTGTGGTTGATGATCGAAGCACGACCTTTGTGGCGTAGCTTTGTGTAACGTTGATTCGCGAGTATCACACCCGGTATGAACTAAAAACGGGAAACGGACCTCAGGGAGGACATGCGTTTCTTTCTAGTTAGGAGTGGCGTCAGTGCTTGAACTGGCTGACGAGTTTGACTCATGTGGATATTACTTATTATTACTTGCTGAAAAGCGAGGCGCCTCGTGATATCGGTTTCGGCCGATGCTTCTGGTCGGTTGACGGGCCAGGCTTACGCCCCAAAGGGCGGGGAAACGCAGTGTTCAGGAATTTTAATCCACATCGGTGGACCGGCCCTGTCGCTCCGAGGGTCACTCGAGCTCTGATCCTGAGACACGGGTTAGAGCGTCTCGAATCGGTGAGGATCTTGCCCCTAGCCTCGGTTCATACCATAAATGATAACCCAACTTCCAATACGTCATTGCGGTTTTGATTGTAAACTTATATATGGCGACATAGTGTTATGGGGCGCTCATGCCGCCTATGATTGATACTTATGATTTGAAGTTGTTTTATACACTATGCACTTATAATAGTATCAAAACGATTTGTTTTAACCGTATCAAGCATTCTTTGGCTGTTATAAGGGAAAACCCTATCCTCGGCTGCGTTGCATTGTGTGATGGGACCTGGGTCTTATAACAGCTTCATTTTTCTTTATTTAGCATTGCGCTGTTTGTTTTATGCACTGGTATTCTTGGGAGGAAACCCGTTCCGTGTTATACGGCGTGGTCCCTTGATTTACCTAATGATTTAAAATAAAGATTAACTGTTTTAGTTCTCACACCAGTCACATGACTGACCTGGAGTTTATTGTTTTAACCTAAACTCTGGGTGCCCCTATTTTGACACGGGCAGCTAGTAGTTTTGGTTTTGCAGATTTATATTCACAGGATCCTGGTTTACAGCTGGAATGATATCCGGAAAGCTTTGTATCCGTATATCTCTTCTAGTTGTGTATTGTATTATTTTCCGCTGCTATGTATTTAAATGTAATTTAAATCTCTGATATTTCTGTGTAATATTCATTTATACTCTGTAAATTCTTGTAATCTGATGCATTGTTGTAATATACAGTGAAATGTTCTTCTGTATGCGTTCTGATTTGTCGTGTTCTCAAACGATAGGTCGTTTCGAACGGTCTAGATCGGTTTAACGACTGGTTCGGACCGAGCGAAATTCCTTGCCGTCACATTTGGTATCAGAGCTTTGGTTTACAAAGCTCAGAGAACAAGGCACATTAGAACCATACGAAAGAATTCATCAGATATTGGATTAGTAATATCCAATGAGAATGACTCGTTAGAGATAGGATCAGTAGTATCCTAGAACGAGTGTGAAGAGTCTCTTTTTAAAATGAAAGTCAAATTTGTTTTGAAAATTTAAAATCAATTATTCGTATTTGATTATTTATTTATATTGATGTGGACAATCCAGTATATATAGATTTTGCGTATACGTCTGATCCACGTGTATTTGAAATTTTAATATACTGGATAGATATAGGATTACACTCTAGACACCCGGAGATGGTTCTGATGATTGATCGATCATCATCAGAACTTATGTTCGTGTTTCGAAGGTGGGATTTCTATATATTTCCATTAGACAGGTGTGAGAACCAAAACTAATATAGCTAGAATACATTGTTGTGATTTGGCACCAAAACACGATTTTTTTTGTATATGTATCAAAATTATGAATTTGAAACGTTAAATTCACTAATTGATTGATGTTTGTGTTGTTTGTTTAAATTGTTTGCTAATTTTTAGCCATTTAGCCTAATTGGATCAACTATTGAATTATATTGAAAATTGGTCGCATTTGCTTGCATATACATGTATATCCTTGAACAAGTCATAGCAAGGAGGCTAGAGCAGAGAATAAAATTTGTTTGCCCGACAAATAGGTACATGTTTACTACATGATTTACTGTTTTGTTTGGGTGATGATGATTTTATGAGCCTATTGGCTAGCCGCTTGGCTTTTTCTTTTTCTTTTTGAGATCTGAAGGACCGGGGAAGCTATTTGAAATTCCCCGATGCTCCCGGTGCAGGGGAGGTTATGGCGAAATTTTTCGAAAATTTAGGGTGTTAGCCAAATTTTTGAAATTTTGAAAATTCTCAGAAACTGAAAAGTTGGAGAATGGAAGCCTGATCGAGCGTAGAATTGATTAATCAAACCACTTTCGACTTTGTTCCTTTTCGGGGACGAAAAGTTTTAAGTGGGGGAGATTGTAATAACCCGCAAAATCTGGGCCAGTTTAAAATTTTTATTTTGGCAATTTTAGCGAATCTTGATTATTTAAAACGAATTATTTTAAATAATATCGACGAGAAATTTGTTTTCAATATAGAATTCGACGTATATATTATACGCGTCGTCGTTAGAATATAAATATTTATATATATATTTATAAATAGAATTGAAAATGGCGCGGTAGTTCGATAATTCGATTTCAAACTTCAATTGAATGTACCGGGTGCAAAACAATCCGGATTTTAGTGAAACCAAAAACATTATGATCTAATTGACGATATCTTTCCAACGAAGTTAACAAACTGAGATTTCACTTTATAAATGATAAGATATGTCCAGTTGAAAATTCTGAATAGTCGCTATGGAATTCAGGCCCTTAAAAATGGACATTTTGCAAACGACCTCGGATTTCGACGAAACCAGTTTTATTGGGTCCGTGATGTAAAGTTATTGCTAGGTTTTAAATTTCATAATTTTCCGAATCAACATGTGAGCGTGGCAAAGGAAAACGCGTTTGACCAGTTTCAGTTGAATTTAATCGACTGGAAATTGGCCATTTTTCTAACGGTCTCAGAATTCGGTGAAACTAGTTTTGTTAGGACCGTATCGGCAATATGAAGCTAGAAAATATTTTTCGGGAAATTTTCGAGCTAGTATGTGACCCCGGTAATTTGAAATGTACGTTTAAAATTCAATATAGTGATTTAAATGTAAACTCAACGGAAACTGATTGTAACGATCGAATCAGCTTACGATACATATCCCATTGTGTTCGGAATGGGGATAATTCGCTATGGACGACAGGCGGTGGGCCTCGTTTTGAGGTCGTATGTAAAAGTCAACTTTATGTAATTAAAATAATAATAAAAATAAAAATTAATATCTCCTCACCCCTTTTAACGTTCTGCCCCCCCCCCCCCCCTCTTCAAAATCAAATCGAAATTAAAAAAAAAAATTCTCTCTCGAGCCTTACTGCTCGTCGGAGGATCACCGCTCCACCGCCGGGATGTCGTCGCCCCTCCAGCATCTTCCCCCCCCCCTAACCGACGCGAGACCCTCCAGTCCCTTCCCTCTCTCCCCACACTCCTCCGATGAAGCCGCGACCCAAAACCCCTTTCTTTTTTTTTTCAAAACCGACTTCGAGCGCAATTCTAACGCCGTGGAGGGGAGCGAGTTCGCCAGAACTCCTGGCGTTGGGTGACATCACGGCGCCGCTTCCAACGGCCATCTCCAATCAACGTCCAGCTCCTTGATGGGCGTGAAAACCGAAGCCCTAAGGACTGTGCTATCTCGAAGTGCAATGGCTTGAAGAAGAAAACAAAGAAAGGTTTTTTTTTTTTTTTTCCCTTATTATTTATGATAAGTAATTCGTTAAAAACCAGATTTTTATGTGTTAATGTTAGATAAAAAAATCAGATTATTTTTATATAAATAAAGTTTAAATTTTTAGTTGTAGAAAGTTTTGTTTTATAAAGTAAGAAGATAGAATTTTTATAAGTTAAAAGATTATATTTTTATAATATGATAAAAATGATATTTTTATCATATAAAGATGACATTTTGAATCACGAAGATCAGAAATTATATATGGATATATATTGTTTCAAAAGGAGGATTTTCTATATAAAAGAAACATTGTTTTGAAAGGAGAAAATATACATGTGTTTTGAAAGAAAATTATATTTTGTTTTAGAAAGCAAAATATAACGATAAGATTTTTTTTAGAATAAAAATTCGAAATCTTTATATTGAAAAAGTTGAAATCTTTATATTGAAAAAGTTGAAATCTTTATATTGAAAAAGTTGAAATCTTTATATTGAAAAAGGCGAAATCTTTATATAGAGAATAGCATGATAAAAATATAATATTTATTATATGAACACCGTTGTAAAAATAGAATTTTTATCTATATAGTAGCGGTGTAAAAATGGGATTTTTATATATTGAATAGCATAGTAAAAATTCGATTTTTATATATTGAATAGCGAAGTAAAAATTCGATTTTTACATAGGTAGTGGCTACGGGTAACGAAGATGACGAAGATGCGATAGCAATGAAGTTTTCTATCAATGAAGTGCCGTGGAGCTAGGATAGCTATAGGTGAGAATTTCTCACCTTTCAATTTCTTTTCTAGATATATTTATATACTAGGATGTAGAC
Organism: Allium sativum; assembly: GCA_030737875.1. Taxonomy (NCBI): domain Eukaryota; kingdom Viridiplantae; phylum Streptophyta; class Magnoliopsida; order Asparagales; family Amaryllidaceae; genus Allium; species Allium sativum. The sequence continues at coordinate 148,027,171 of CM060918.1, read as the reverse complement.
GGTGCTTAGTAGCACCCGACACCCGTCATCCACAGACCATGGATGGCTTGTTTGTTAAATTGTTTGGTTGTGTAGTTGGTTAGATTATTTGTTTTGAAATTGAATTGTTTGGTGAAATGAATGGACTTGATTGATGTGTGAATGGCGTGGGCCTTCACTAGACCGGGGATAAGGCTAGGCCTTGTCCCGTTTCTAGTATCGTGCCGTTATGCCGCCGAAATTTTCTAAAATATGTTAGAAAAATAAAAATATCATTTTATTGAATAAATGAACCGAATAGAAAATTCATATGTTGGAATAAAATGTTTTATCGTTAAAAATATAATTTTTAACGTGAATATGAATGTAGTGAACATGAATAAATAAATATTCATTTACAAACCGGACGGTTTGTTTATGTACACCTATTTGAAGGACATTGATTGGGACGATAAATTTTACACATCGCCCAACTGCACAAATAAAATATGTGTGTGATTGTTTGAAACCCCACACGGGTGTTGGGATGAAATTTGAAGTTCACTCATCCTGATTGATTAAATATGTCGATCGATTGATTGACAGGCTGCTACAAGCGTTAGATATCTATATTTGATGCTTATACAGTGTAGTGCACTTTGGCTGATGGTTGATTATTTTTCAATGCTATTATATGTGTGTAATGTATGAAAATCCATATAATTAACATTATATGGTGATTGATTGGGCCTCATTCCAATTTGAAAAATAAAGAATAATATAAAATAAAGGTTCATGTGTTGACAGTACTCATCCATTGAGATTGGTCATGTGTTGAACGAAATATTTTGATAATAACAACTATTTTGAAAAAGAAATATTTGAAATAGAATATTTGAAAATAGAAATTTATGAAGCCGTGTTGATTAGATTGACGCCATTTTGACGTGAACGATATTTATATCGATTTTATTCATTTCGAAATGAATTGAATTGAAAACGATTTCGAAATGAATTGAATTGAAAACGATTTCGAAATGAATTGAATTGAAAACGATTTCGAAATGAATTGAATTGAAAACGATTTCGAAATGAATTGAATTGAAAACGATTTCGAAATGAATTGAATTGAAAACGATTTCGAAACGAATTAAATTGAAAACGAATTCAAATTGAATTGAAAGCGAATTGAAATGAATTCAAATTGAATTGAAATTTGAATTGAATAGAAATGAATTTTAAAACGAATTTATAAAGAAGAATTCAATTTTGATTTGAATTGAAAAGGAAGTTGAAATTGCTTATGAAACGATTTTAAAACTATTTATATAATTCGTTTTAAATAGAAATCGACGAAATATATATTATATATATTATATATATAATATAATGGCCTGAATAGAACGCGCCGCGTCGCGGCAGTTCGTGAATTTCGACCATTTATTTCAAACGGACATTACGGGAGATCCGACCGTCGGATTCTCCTAAAACCGGAACCATTGGGTTCGTATCGAAAAGAGCTTTCTAATGAATGTTAGAAATTTGAAATCTAACGGTTGGATTTGGAGATACGTCCAAATCAAATTCGAAAAAGGTCGCTGTAAGTGCAGTTCGATGACCGTTGATGGAAATCGACTGTACAGGCCTTGATAAAATTATTAAAAATAGTAATAATTTATGTAAAATCATAAGAAATGATTTAGAAAGAATTGGGATGAAAAACTCCATATTTGAAAAGATAAAAATAGATTTTTATCGAAATGAACTAGTTTTGAACTAGAATTATAATTCTATTTATTTTTAAATAAATAAATTGAATTTAAAAAGGGTTTTAAAAATAACCAGAATATCCAATGATTGCATTGGAGTGGATTTGAATCGAAATTGTCTTCGGAATATTTCGATGTTGGAATTCGTGATTATACAGGTGTTGTTATGGAAATTTGAAAGATATATATTTATATCGTTATTTCCAATACGACATTTGTTAGTCGTAGAATTTGATATTGAATATAAGCCGATATATTTTCTATTCAGAGCCTTGTATTGAATATCGAATGTGATTTGGGTTTGTCGTGAATGGTGTCTTCACTAACACTGTTCTTGAACCCAATTGAGAAATGATTAAATCTTTTTATTTAGATTTAATGAAAGGTACCAATTAAATAATATTTAATTGGAATTGAATTGATATTGAATTTTGGGTTTATCGTGGACAGTGTTTTAAATAACACTTGTTCTTTAACCCGATAATTAATGGAATGATATTTTGGGTTTACCGTGAACCGTGTTTTAAATGACACTGATTCTTTAACCCAGTTAACGATTAAAACTAAGTGGAGTTTTAATGAATCTTTAATTAGATTGAAATAATCGAGAATGGAGTATCACCAGTTTTACTCCAGGCGATAGTTAAATCTTTAATTAGATTTGAACGTGAAATGGTAATTGAATTTACCGATAACACTGTGGTGTTAGATATGAAGTATTACCAGTTTTACTTCATGGGATAAATAGGTTGGGATTGGGAAATTAAAACAAATGATTACTTCGGTAAGTTTCGTTAATCCCGACTAGTTTGAATTGATATTCAAAAGTAGATTAAAGAATAAATTAAAGAATTTATCTTTGATAAAATTAATGGGAACCTTTCCCTATGAATGTGAAATTAGAAATTAACTGTCGGTTAGCCAAGCAGAATGGTTTTCTGGATATTGATCTGATGTTGGTTTCGGCCTTCGGGGTTAATATTTGGGGAATTATTCTCTTGATTAATTTACGGTTAATGACTGATGAATTGGAATGAGGCGTATGTTGTGTTTGTGTAACACTTATTTAAAATATACGCGAGTTATTCGGAAAGACCGGGTTTATCCCATTCTGAATAACTGATACGACGATAAGTCGACGATGAAGACGATGGTCGAAGACCGGAAGTCTTCATGTCGTTTGGGTGATTACTGATGATCTTGATTGGGTTGTACACCCAAGAAGATGGAAACAGTTGGTGATCGTCCAGACGTACTTGGAGATGGATGGATATGCGAGGAAAGTGCCTCCGGTTTCGTTCAGACCCAGAACGGACTTGTAAATGGACTGTGTGTCTGACATTGGATTTTAGCCCGTGTGATTGATCTCTATTAAATATATATCTGTTTGGCGGCGGAGAATTTATTCTCTTGCTTAACGCCCTTCTCTGAGACGTACGAGCTCAGGGGTTATATATTGATGGATATCAATCGCATGGAGTGAATTGCCTGTGTGGCATGCCTAAGTGGTAAATGATCAAGGCTTCTGTTGAAAAGCAAAGTCTTGTGGTTGATGATCGAAGCACGGCCTTTGTGGCGTAGCTTTGTGTAACGTTGATTCGCGAGTATCACACCCGGTATGAACTAAAAACGGGAAACGGACCTCAGGGAGGACATGCGTTTCTTTCTAGTTAGGAGTGGCGTCAGTGCTTGAACTGGCTGACGAGTTTGACTCATGTGGATATTGCTTATTATTACTTGCTGAAAAGCGAGGCGCCTCGTGATATCGGTTTCGGCCGATGCTTCTGGTCGGCTGACGGGCCAGGCTTACGCCCCAAAGGGCGGGGAAACGCAGTGTTCAGGAATTTTAATCCACATCGGTGGACCGGCCCTGTCGCTCCGAGGGTCACTCGAGCTCTGATCCTGAGACACGGGCTAGAGCGTCTCGAATCGGTGAGGATCTTGCCCTTAGCCTCGGTTCATACCATAAATGATAACCCAACTTCCAATACGTCATTGCGGTTTTGATTGTAAACTTATATATGGCAACATAGTGTTATGGGGCGCTCATGCCGCCTATGATTGATACTTATGATTTGAAGTTGTTTTATACACTATGCACTTATAATAGTATCAAAACGATTTGTTTTAACCGTATCAAGCATTCTTTGGCTGTTATAAGGGAAAACCCTATCCTCGGCTGCGTTACATTGTGTGATGGGACCTGGGTCTTATAACAGCTTCATTTTTCTTTATTTAGCATTGCGCTGTTTGTTTTATGCACTGGTATTCTTGGGAGGAAACCCGTTCCGTGTTATACGGCGTGGTCCCTTAATTTACCTAATGATTTAAAATAAAGATTAACTGTTTTAGTTCTCACACCAGTCACATGACTGACCTGGAGTTTATTGTTTTAACCTAAACTCTGGGTGCCCCTATTTTGACACGGGCAGCTAGTAGTTTTGGTTTTGCAGATTTATATTCACAGGATCCTGGTTTACAGCTGGAATGATATTCGGAAAGCTTTGTATCCGTATATCTCTTCTAGTTGTGTATTGTATTATTTTCCGCTGCTATGTATTTAAATGTAATTTAAATCTCTGATATTTCTGTGTAATATTCATTTATACTCTGTAAATTCTTGTAATCTGATGCATTGTTGTAATATACAGTGAAATGTTCTTCTGTATGCGTTCTGATTTGTCGTGTTCTCAAACGATAGGTCGTTTCGAACGGTCTAGATCGGTTTAACGACTGGTTCGGACCGAGCGAAATTCCTTGCCGTCACATCAGGCCTGATTGATCTTCTAGATGCAAAATATGTTTAGTGCCATGAGTCCAACATGTATGCAAATAGTCCTAGTCACATAAACACTATATGTGTGCACAAACATCCATCCATATGCAACATCCACATGATAACACATTCAATTCCATCCATAAACAAGTGTAAACACTCATTCATATGCAATATGAAAAGTGACTGAGCCGATCTAGTGCCTAATGTGCGTGTATATGCATCCACGAGCAACCACTAGCAACCACTTGCAACCACTTGCAACCATCAATCATAACATGTCTCAAACACATGTTTACACCCAACTATTCCTACCTAAAGATATAGTCGAATGATAGAAGTAAGTAAAAACTCTGCGCCCATCAAAGCTGGAAATCTACGTCACATATATACTGATTAAGAGAAGAATTCCCTAAGCACCAGCCCCGAAGACCGAAATCAACATCAGACTGACACCCAAAGAAATTTTCAACCCAACCAATATATATGTGATTCTCGGAAACTAAGCATGATGGACTCCTTTTAGGTCACAAGAAATCCCTTCCTAAAACCAACCCATATCCTATAAAACCCAAAAGGTTTAATCAACCCAACGGACACCCTCAAGCCCCAACATGTAAAACTAACAGATGTGTCATACTCCCTATGGGGTTTGCAACAGAAATTGGATTGAGAATAGGACCGAGAGGATATACGCAAAAGATAGCATGCAAGTAAGCTCTAAAGGAAAAAGGAATCAAGAATATACTCTTAAAAAGAGATGTGATGCACGATCTAGTCTTCAATCTTCTAAGTCACATTTCCTTGAGCTTAACTCCATTGTGCTTTGACCGTCTTTAACTTCACAATTTCATAGCTCCTTGATTCTTATTTCCAAAATACGAGTTGGAACTCATTTCACTGTTGCCTCCCGTTCCACTTTCACTTATTCTCCCTCTAGTATACTCGGTCTCAAACATAACTGTGTACTGAGTGTTCCATATAAGCTCTCCAAAATTCACTAGCGAATCTTGGATCTCGTTACTTACTAGAAGGTATTCCACATAGATGAACTATCTCTTGAAAATAAACAAATGTCAACCATGTTGCTAAATGTTCTTACTAAGGCGATTTTCTACATCGCATGCATAAGTGAAATGAACCATCCGCCTTAGTGGCGAACACTACTCGAGCGGATCAATAAATGTATCTAGAGATTCTAGGTAACTAAGCATGGAAAAAACCCTAAGGGTTACACTAGACTTCGAGGGCATTACCGAGGCATGTCAAGAGTATAACTACCCTCTTTTCAAAACCGAGAATGGCACCCTTATTGGATAACCACTCCATCCCTAGAATCCACTCCTAGCCCAAAAATCATAAGTATTCCTTCTAAGCTCAATACCTAGACATCCAAACAAATCATGAATAAATTAGCCAATTCCCCAGTAGGATTTGAGACAAAAATTGGGATCCTCCAATACGCTATTACTAAGGTGCAGAGACTCAACTATCGAAGCAGAATTAAAAGGATGCGATGTACAAAACAAAGTTCTAGTGGGATGATAGAAAAGAAAGCTAAACTTTTAACAGAAACGTTACTGCCTCTCTTAGGTATACAATTGCCCTCTCGACGACCTTGCCTTTTTCCCTTGCTCTTGTCCTATAATACTTAACTACACTCCCTCCTTACCATACTAAAGATACTTTCTCTTGTCATGGGTTCTACTATTCTTTCACTTTGGCCTCTTTCCTTTCACCTTTTTCCTCCTTCGTGGATTAAGCTACAACAACTAGTCTCTTGTTCTTGTATAGTTTGTTGACAAGTCCTTCGAAGCTACCTCCAACGCACGGCAACTCTACACAACTTGAAATAAGATTAGACGCAGATGGAACTACTGCGGCTACAGATGGAGGTTGGGCACTTCTTTGCCCTCCGACATATGTCGGATGCCTACGAAATTATGGTGAAAATAGAGAGAGGAGGGATTTCTAGAGGGAATCAAAAGATAGTGCATATGGCTTTGGGGAATATGCCTTTTAATCAAAACAAAATTTTCTTGAAAATTTGCTTCTTTGTAAATGTTTTGAAAACTAGTTCAGAAGGTTTCTGAAAACTTTTGCCCAATCTGGTAACCTTCTGCTCTAATACCAAATGTAACACCCCACATCCATTAAGGTCACTCACAAAGGGAATGCCTTAACTTCAATGGAGCATTATGGGTACTGGAACAGAAATATTACAAGACAGACATATATAAAACAACGGAAAGTAAAGTGGAAGTACTTAAAATCATTTATTGAATATGATTGTTTACAATAAAAGCCAATCAACTTCCAATACCCAATTACATAGTTAAAATATCTGTCTTGCTCAAAAACAAAGAAGCATAAAAACAAATTGTAGTATTCCCCAATAAAGCAAAGCAAGCCATAGCCAAGAGAAATCCAAGCCATACATGAAAGAGCCTTGGAGCTTGGTAAGATCCGAACTAAGCTGTATTCCCACCCTGCGAACCTGGGGGGGGGGACGGAAGAAAAAGAGGCGAAACAAAATGGGTCAATCATAAAGACTGAGTAAGTCCTAGTGACTTTCAGCACAAAAATAGTTAAGGATAATATGGCATGAGTAAACTAAAAGTAAACATAAGCATGATGACAAGATAAGTAACAGGCAAGATAACTAAGATGTGATTTTTGTCAAATAACATCGCAAGGTTCGCATTCAAGATAAACTAAGTATAATTTCATAAGATTCCTATCAAACATATCACGATTCCTCTGCTTCGCCATTAGAAGATTTCTGAGATATCTATTTGCTCTGCACCACCTAACTAGCATCCTCACAAGTGTCTTACAAGGAATGATCTGTATTCTTACTAGTACTCCTACTAGTGTCCTATGTAACAAGGATCCTTACCTCCTACTAGTGTCCCAACTAGTAGCCCGTGTTATATAATAAGGTGATCCTGTCTACTGAACATAAGTGATAATAATAATGGTAGTTTCGCGTACCCCTAGCTGCTGTCATAGGTGTCGCTTGCTCCTATCTCCACTAGTGGTACCCACTACCCTCCCCATTCTAATTACAATATTCATAATACGGTAGCTCTACTCCTAGCTGCTGTCATAGGTGCCGCCTGCTCCTATCTCCACTAGTCGTACCCACTACCCTCCCTATTCGATCCGCTCCCTAACTCGTAGATACCCGTGCTGGGCCCACAGTGGGGTGTATCCCTCCCCAAAGTGGCAACCCAATACAATAGAGATGCACGACTTATAACTACACGATGCAACAACGTCTTACCTACCAGCCCGGGTCCATACACGCATATGAAACCCGTTGGACTTGCGTTGCCACCGCTAACCCGTTTTGACCTCTTACAATCAAACCCAGTATGCGTGTCCCATCCTCGACATGGGTCAAGCTCACAAAGATACGTAATGGGCTACTGGTCTGAAAAGGGTCCCCTTTCCTCGACACAATCTTCCCTCCTATGCTTGGTCCCCTCTAGTAATTCTTACTTAACCCCTTCTTATTCATGTCCACTTACATGCTTAAATTTTGGTTAAATATACACCAGTTATGTCTTACATGTTACCCATGTCCCCCACTTAACCCCTACATCATCCTCATGTCTTAATACATGATTTATCTTGGTTAAGTGCTTATAGGTTATATTTTACATGTCATTCATATTACCCCCTACGTCTGGGTTTAACCAAGCTCCTTGGCTTTATCTACCATTAGACCCTATGTCTATCCATTAACTATGCGCTTGTGCTGCCTCATCAGTCTTATCATTTAACTTGGTTATTTCCATTTATACCATCCTTCAACTTTGCTTATTAATTCAATTCTTAACTTGCACTATATTAAGTCCATTAATAAGCCCACAACATGTTATTCCTATGATTCATACATTAACCCCCGTTATGGTACAATAACATGTTCTTATTCAACCTTTACAACCAAGTACCCCTTAACTTACAAACTCACTGGAGAGAGAGAATAATTCCCTAAATACCAACCCCGAAGACTGGAATCAACATCAGATTGATACTCAGAGGTTTATCCAACCTAACCAATGTTTTGTTCCTTTCTATAATATAACTTATGTCGCCTTCAATTGTAAATTCATTCTTGCCTTTACATATTGCTTTATCTACAATGAAGCACATCTTTCCTTATTACATAAGTTATCTCATCTTATCTATTGTTCCACCTAACTTACTTTATTCCATAAGTTATCATTCCCACTTAGGCATTAATTAAGATTTACTTAACTCAACCATTCATGTCATAACAGTTAAGTGTCATTAGCCTGGTCATATTACTTAACCCATCCATTCATACCATATTGGTTAAGTGTCATTAGCCTAATCATATTACTTAACCCACCCATTCATACCATATTGGTTAAGTGTTCTTAGTTTACTTAACCCTACCCACTGGTCTAATTACCATGTTATGTTGGTTAAGTATTACTATTCGTATTTCCAAATGTCACCCACTTAACCCCCATGTCCCACCACATGTTTATCTGGTTAAGTATTTCTTAATTCATTAAGGCCGTAACCCTATAAAGACTTCTCACATTAGACTGACATTTGTGGCAGCTGGATTTGCCGGGCGGGTCCGGGCAGTCTTACACCATAAAAGAGTCTAACCTCGTGTCTTTACAACTGTTACGCTTTTAATTTGGGCCTAGGACCTCTCACATTGGGCTACCATTTGTGACTACTAGATTTGCCGGGCGGGTCCGGGCAGTTTTACGTCACAAATGAGTCCAACCTCGTGTCCTAAGCATTGATTATCATTTATAATCATTTACCCCAGTCTTAATAATTTCCCTATTCAAATTATTAAATAATTCCTAATTTAACGATGTCCAAAATTGACTCAATTATGTTCATAAATTAATGGTATGCAAAAATCATACCAATTTTACCACAATTTATCTTATGCCATTAAAGGCAACTTACCCCAATTTATATTTATCCCTCCTTTAAGGCTATTACATTCCAACTACCCAAAACCCACTTAGGCGTGTTCATACTAGCCCCTTTTCAAGACATAAAGTATCATATGTGTTTCAACTACAAATCTCACCTAATCAACATATGCCCTAGTTCTAGATCACATGTCCGTTTTACATATGCCTAATTCATACCAAATTTACACATGTTCAGTTCATGCCATTTTATATGTATGCCCAATTTATGCCAATTTACACCTATCAAGTTCTAGCCAAATTACATATGCCAATCCCAATTCTTGCAATTACCATTTTAATGGCGATACCCCAATTATAAAATTTCATATTAATGGCAATAATACCCATATATCCAATTTTCATGTTATCCGATCAATTCCACCAATCACATATATCCAAATAGGTAATATTCCCATACTTTTCCCCATATTCAATCGTACGCAAAATCGTGTTTTAGGCCTAGATCCGAAATTGATCTAGGTTCATCAAAAGAAAATAAATAGGGGAAAGGTAGAATTTTGCAATAAAACAAGATCAGAGAGAAAACAACATAAATCATCATGATAGGCATAAAGATTATATCTTGATAATAATATCAACATGAATCCAAGAAACTGATTTACAACGACTGAATAGAGCATGAACTAGACATAAGAATGGAGGTGAACAAGTCTCAAAACTCAAGGTTCAAAGATAAACAGGAATAGATCTGAATTGATAAACATGCTTATATCCAATTACACTTTATTCCATAGCCATATTAAAATTAAGTATTTTAATATAAAAAGTAACTAGAACTTACTTAGCATGGCTAGCGAATTTAAGAACTGAAATCAATGTTGAAACGTTGTAGAGTTGTTAATTCATCTCCTTGAATTGTTGTAGCAGTCTTCATCTTTGCATTGGATTGCGTATGAAAGCTTAAGAAGAAGATTAGAGACGGTGGCCATGACCAAGAGGGATTTTGGTAGTATAATGGTGGCGAGACATGTTGTAGTGAATTAGGGTTAGGCCTTAGGTTGTATTTATAGATGTAGGAACTCATTTAGGCCCTTAGATCATCCCTAGAGTCAATACGGACCATCAAAACTCATCCCAGGCCTCAAAAAATGGGGTCTGGGCCACACCAGGCCGACCAGGTGGACCTGTACAGGGGGAGGTCGACACTACAGTCAACCTGGGGAGGGGGGGAGTCGACTGTGCAGTCGACACTACAGTCGACCTGGGGTCAGTCTGCCTGAAAGTCTGCTGAAACTTGTACAGGCCATAACTTGGTCATACGGACTCCGATTTTCGAAAACTAGGAATCTATTTCATGTAAAATTTCGAGACGAACACAATGGCGCAACCCATTTCCCTTGATTATTATTTTAAAATTTAATTCTTCCTTGATTTATGATTTTAATATGTTATTAAAATTCGGGTTGTTACAATGAGGGTAATTAGCTAGGGACGACAGTCGTTGGGTCTTGTTTGGAGTTAGAGTGAAAAGTCAACACTTTGGAAAATTAATATATATATATATTCCCTTTTGCACTACCTCCCCGGCAAATCATTTCCTTCGTTCATGAAGGAACTCCCTTTTCCCCCTAAATCGATAGATCAATTCCGCCGCCATGACCATCAGGGCCGCCGCGCCCCGTATGCCTGCCACCGCCGCCTCCTTCGAAGTCCCCTCTCCCTCCGGTCATCTTCCGCAACCACCTTCTTCCCCCTCCGACGTAAAAGAACCCCAAAACTCCCCCAAACCTGTAACCCACCGGAAACCGCCTCCTGGGCCCACGCCCTGACCACTACGCCATCCCACCGCCCCCAGCACCCCACGCCGCACCATCACCCAGCCCGCCGGTGGGACCCCCCTCGGCCAATATAAAACCCGATTTTTATGATTTTCAAAATTCGCATTGTAACACCCCATATTTTCTGAGAATATTAAAAAAAAGGTTAATTATGAAGTAGTTATTAAGCTTTGAAGTTTATATGCATATAAGAGAAATATATATAGATATATATAAAAATTAAACAAATAAACATGCAAAAAAGGTTCAAAACAGCGAATTGGGAGGGGGAATAACCGAACCGGCCCATTTTTGAGGTCGACCCAAGCCCTTCTGGGTCGACTAGGGGTTAATCCAGGGTGTTTGGCTGTCATCCCGTGGGCCGATTCGCTCAAATGCAGATTTTGCATTTGAATGGTTCACATGATTCAGGGTTAATCTAATGGTCCTAAATAACTTCCTACACCTATATATAGATCCCTAACCTAAACCTAAATCTCATATACAATTCTCTAGCCTCCATTGCTCTCTTCCTCTCTAAAAATAAATAAATCAATGGCGTCTCTACTCTGCTGAAACCTAAGTTAGGACTTGTGCTTCTTCTTCCTCCAATTCTGATTAGGATTAAAAGAGAACAGCTACAACACCTTTTTCTTTTAGAATCCAACCAAGGAAAGTGCAGTTATTTTCCGATATAAACTTTAATCATAATTGTGACATGATTGTAAATCTGAATTTGAGATTGTGTATGTTCTGTTCTGATCTATTTTATTCTGTATCTCTTCTTCTTTCTGTTCTATAGCCAGGCTACTACGAGCCTGCGCCAATCTCCTAAGAGATTAACGCACGAACGCTAAAATGTTTGGGAAAAATAATGAATGTGGAATAATTGGACATGGTTAATCTGTGACTGATTTAAGAAAAAGGACATAGGTTGTAAACTAGATTTAGATCTATGCATATTCTGTGAATTGGAAGAAGAGGAACCATGGTATGTTAACATATGACTTGAGACAAAGAAAATATGGCATAGGTATAAAGATTTACATTAAGGTAGGACATCTATTAAATGTAAATAAACACCTAAGTAAGGGATCTTTGGGATATATGACATGCATAGTAATCAATGGTTATATTTGGTATATGATCATAGTGTGAATCATGACAATTATCTAGGCATGCTTAGGCCAAATTTAAAATTAGGCAAGATATGTTTGTGAGACTTTAAGGAATGATTAAATCTGTTATATTTGTCTAATTTGCTAGTTCTGTTATATTGCTTAATCTGCTAGTTCTGCTCTACTGCCTAGTCTGCTAGATTTGTTCATTTGCCAAATCTGTCATCTGCTAAGTCTGTTGAAAATGCTACATCTGCTAGTTTGCTTAATCTGCTAAATCCGTTAAGTCGCCTAATCTGGAAAATCTGTTATCTGCAATATCTGTTGAGTTGATATAATTAGTCCGCTATTGACATAATCTGAATTGGCTATAGTTATGAATAATTGACATGTATATTAGGCGTGGGTATAAATGGTGAATCATTAATTAATTGGCCGCAACGATAAACATGGCTAACTCAAGGTTAGAATGAGTTTGCGGCGTAATTCTGTTCGGAACCGCCCGGCATATTCCAAAGGTTGCAAACAATAGGTTCTAATGTGAGAAGTTAGTCATAACGTGCTTGAAACCCGAGGTTAGACTCAGTTTGTGAAGGAAACCTGCCCGGAACCAACCGGCCTAACCAGTGGCCTCAAACTGTCAGTCTAATGTGAGAGGTTTGGGCATTAATATTTAATTAATGAAAATCTGAGATAAATATGATGTCTAAAACGTGTTGTGTAAGGTTAAACCAATTGGACCAATGAATCTGATAAACCTGTTTCGTGAATCCGTAGGCCCAATACAAAGTTAGATAATCTGTAACCAGTTAATCTGTAAGTATGTTAATCCGTAACCAGTTAATCTGTAAGCATGTTAATCCGAACATCTGATCCGTTAGTCTGAAAACCTGTTAACTTGATTGTCTGATCTGTGAACTAGTTAATCTAAACTTTGTATGTCCGAAACTTGTAGACAAGTTAAGCTGAAATCTGTTAGTCTGAGGACACAAGGTTAGGAGGGGAATTACTTGTGTCATCTGTTGTTTGGGACCCATGTTAGTCAGTAACCCTTTCTGGTATCAAAACTTTACCCAACAGTAAGTAGGGTCCGGGCACGCTTACTGAACTAATTATAAGCGGTTCATTCTAATAATGGCGAGGAGTGTTGATGGTGCGTTCCAACCGAGTCATGTGCGTGCATGGATCCCGGTCTTCCTTTGAGGAAGTAAGACGCCGTGACATCTGTAAATAGGTCTGTGTCATTCAAAGGTCGCCACTCTAGGGAATGATACACCCTTCGGTGGGGCTGGCACAGGGTATTTATGTATTAGGGAGCCGATCGCGTGGGGTAGAACTTAGGGTACACTTAGTTCTGTCTGTTTCTGTTGGTACTGTCTGTTTCTGTTGGGTGGCAACACCTATCTGTTTCTGCATGGTACCGTCTATTCGGGTGGTAAAGGCCCAATTACTAGTGTACACCTTATGCTACATTCTGCTTCTGTCTGTTTCTGATCGAGTGGTAAAGTCCCATTACTAGCGTGGAAATTATTCTGTACTCTTTTCTGTTTCAGTTTAGACATTAGGGTGACACCTAATTCTGTTATACTAGTATTAGTGCAGAGAAGTGTAAAGAAATAGCTTATATCATTCTGTTCTTCTGTCATATTTGCTACATCTGTTACAGTTATCTCTCATCCAGTTTTATTTTCATGTCATGTTATTATTATCTGTTCATAACTGAAAATCACTGGACTTGCCAGACTTTTGTCTGACCCTTGTTGTTTCGCCTCCTTTCTTCCGTTTCTCCCCCCAAGTTTTGTAGAAGGGAATACTCTAGCTTGATCCAGATTTCTTCCGCTTGCAGTGCTTAAAGTATGGCTTGTCTTCTTCTGTGGGGATTACGATTTTAAACTATACATTCTGAAGGCTTTTGTACAAGACTGATATTTTGTACTTGAATTCTGATATTGTGATTTGAAAAGATATAACCAAGCTTCTGTTGAAATAAAGTTATAAATTTTTCAAGTACTGTTTTATCTGTCTTGTAAGTTTCTATTCTGTTTACTAAAATGCTCCACCAAAGTTAAGGCATTCCCTTGTGAGTGACCTTAACGGAGGTGGGGTGTTACACTTGGTATCAGAGCTGAAGGTTACCAGATTTGATAAGAAGTTTTTGAAAACTATGTTTTAAAAAGGAAGTATTTTCAAAAGTAAAGCTTATTTTGAAAAGAAAACATAATCCCCAAAAGCCATATATCTTTCTTTCGATTCTTTGTTTCGAGTTCTTCCTCTTTCCCTTTTGAATCTCTTCCTCCGCGTATAGATGCTTTTTCTAAGATATGTAAGAACTTCCGTGCGATGGGCGGAAAACCCCTTTATGGGACTGGGACGTTGTCGAGGCTAGAAGTTGGCTCAACGGAGTAGAGGACTTGTTGGTACCTTTGAGATAGACGATGGGAGGAAGTTCAACCAACTGCATGGTTAATGAAAGATGAAGCTTCATTTTGGTGGAAGGTCACGAATGGAGAACATACATGAGAGATATGGATAGGACACATGATAAGAAAGTGTATCCAAAGAAGGCCGCTTGCTTCAACTATGGTGAGATGCGACACTTCACTAGGGACTGCCCGAAGAAACGAGGGCAAGGGAAGAAGATAGGACCTACTTCTGGAGGGCAGGCGAACACTCTTGAGGCTAGTGGATATGATAGAATTAGGAAAACTTTCTGTGAGAGGTTTAATTTCTTTATCTGATTGTTGAATTAAAACTCTTTCTGATTCTGGCATTTTGATTCTGTAATCGATACTCTGCACTTTAATACTAGTATTGTTTCTGATTCCACTGTAGACTCAAACCCATAAGGGTTATGACTCATCTGCTTGTGACAAATTGGGGTTTGAGAGATATTTGTGTTAGGCGTCAAGTAGGACGCATACATTCTGGGTTTTATCATGCTTAGTTTTCTAAGAATCATTTGGTAATCTGATCTGTACTAGTAGTCTGTAAATATCTGAATATCTCTGATAAGGTTAAGATTTCCAGTTTTGACATTGTCTAAAGAGGGTAATCCTCTGAGTATCAATCTGATATTGATTTCGGTCTTTGGGGTTGATACTTAGGGAATTATTCTCTCAACCAATGTCTAATGGGAATCAAGTTTTTTTTATCTGTACTCGCTTCCATCGTTCGATTGTATCCTATCGATCGAATCTTCGAACTTTAGGTAGAAACTAATGGGTGTAAACATGTGTTTGAGACATGTTATGTTTGATGGTTGCAAGTGGATGCAAGTGGTTGCTAGTGGTTTCTCGTGGATGCATATACACACACTAGGCACTAGATCGGCTCAAAAACACTCTCATACTGCATATGGATGTGTGTGCATTTTTCAATTTTTGTGGATGCAGAATGATTGACTCCTCACATGGATGTTGCATTTGGATGAATGGTTATGCACTCATATAGAAATTATGTGTATCAAATAGGATTTCTTGCATACATATTTGGACTCATGACACTAACATGATTCTCATTAAGGAGGTCAACTGGATCAGTAGACCGCCTGATTTTGCATTAGATAAGAAACATATACACACACTTTGCATATGTTCATACGGCATTAGAAACCTTTTAAGGACAATGAATGCATGTGGTTGAATGGTTGAGTAGATGGATGTTGGATGTTAGGATACATTCTTCTTAACTTGAAGAGTTCGGGGACGAAATCCTTTAAGGAGGGAAGAATGTAACACCCCGTATTTTCTGAGAATATTAAAAAAAAGGGTAATTATGAAGAAGTTATTAAGCCTTGAAGTTTATATGCATATAAGAGAAATATATAAAGATATATATAAAAATTAAATAAATAAACATGCAAAAAAGGTTCAAAACAGCGAATTAGGAGGGGGAATAACCGAACCGGCCCATTTTTGAGGTCGACCCAAGCCCCGCTGGGTCGACTAGGGGTTAATCCAGGGTGTTTGGCTGTCATCCCGTGGGCCGATTCACTCAAATGCAGATTTTTCATTTGAATGGTTCTCATGATTCAGGGTTAATCTAATGGTCCTAAATAACTTCCTACACCTATATATACATTCCTAACCTAAACCTAAATCTCATATACAATTCTCTAGCCTCCATTGCTCTCTTCCTCTCTAAAAATAAATAAATCAATAAAGTCTCTACTCTGCTGAAACCTATGTTAGGACTTGTGCTTCTTCTTCCTCCAATTCTGATTAGGATTAAAAGAGAACAGCTACAACACCTTTTTCTTTTAGAATCCAACCAAGGCAAGTGCAGTTATTTTCCGATATAAACTTTAATCATAATTGTGACATGATTGTAAATCTGAGTTTGAGATTGTGTATGTTCTGTTCTGATCTATTTTATTCTGTATCTCTTCTTCTTTCTGTTCTATAGCCAGGCTACTACGAGCCTGTGCCAATCTCCTAAGAGATTAACGCACGAACGCTAAAATGTTTGGGACAAATAATGAATGTGGAATAATTGGACATGGTTAATCTGTGACTGATTTAAGAAAAAGGACATAGGTTGTAAACTAGATTTAGATCTATGCATGTTCTGTGAATTGGAAGAAGAGGAACCATGGTATGTTAACATATGACTTGAGACAAAGAAAATATGGCTTAGGTATATAGATTTACATTAAGGTAGGACATCTATTAAATGTAAATAAACACCTAAGTAAGGGATCTTTGGGATATATGACATGCATAGTAATCGATGGTTATATTTGGTATATGATCATAGTGTGAATCATGACAATTATCTAGGCATGCTTAGGCCAAATTTAAAATTAGGCAAGATATGTTTGTGAGACTTTAAGGAATGATTAAATCTGTTATATTTGTCTAATCTGCTAGTTCTGTTATATTGCTTAATCTGCTAGTTCTGCTCTACAGCCTAGTCTGCTAGATTTGTTCATCTGCCAAATCTGTCATCTGCTAAGTCTGTTGAAAATGCTAGATCTGGTAGTTTGCTTAATCTGCTAAATCCGTTAAGTCGCCTAATCTGAAAAATCTGTTATCTGCAATATCTGTTGAGTTGATATAATTAGTCCGCTATTGACATAATCTGAATTGGCTATAGTTATGAATAATTGACATGTATATTAGGTGTGGGTATAAATGGTGAATCATTAATTAATTGGCTGCAACGATAAACATGACTAACTCGAGGTTAGAATGAGTTTGCGGCGTAATTCTGCCCGGAACCGCCCGGCATATTCCAGTGGTCGCAAACAATAGGTTCTAATGTGAGAAGTTAGTCATAACGTGCTTGAAACCCGAGGTTAGACTCAGTTTGCGACGGAAACCTACCCGGAACCAACCGGCCTAACCAGTAGCTGCAAACTGTCAGTCTAATGTGAGAGGTTTGGGCATTAATATTTAATTAATGAAAATCTGAGATAAATATGATGTCTAAAACCTGTTGGGTAAGGTTAAACCAATTGGACCAATGAATCTGATAAACCCGTTTCGTGAATCCGTAGGCCCAATACAAAGTTAGATAATGTGTAACCAGTTAATCTGTAAGTCTGTTAATCCATAACCAGTTAATCTGTAAGCCTGTTAATCCGAACATCTGATCCGTTAGTCTGAAAACCTGTTAACTTGATTGTCTGATCTGTGAACTAGTTAATCTAAACTTTGTATGTCCGAAACTTGTAGACAAGTTAAGCTGAAATCTGTTAGTCTGGGGACACAAGGTTAGGAGGGGAATTACTTGTGTCATCTGTTGTTTGGGACCCATATTAGTCAGTAACCCTTTCTGGTATCAAAACTTTGACCCAACAGTAAGTAGGGTCCAGGCACGCTTACTGAACTAATTATAAGCGGTTCATTCTAATAATGGCGAAGGGTGTTGATGGTGTGTTCCAACCGGGTCATGTGCGTGCATGGATCCCGGTCTTCCTTTGAGGATGTAAGACGCTGTGACATCTGTAAATAGGTCTGTGTCATTCAAAGGTCGCCACTTTAGGGAATGATACACCCTTCGGTGGGGCTGGCACAGGGTATTTATGTATTAGGGGGCCGATCGCGTGGGGTAGAACTTAGGGTACACTTAGTTCTGTCTGTTTCTGTTGGTACTGTCTGTTTCTGTTGGGTGGCAATACCTGTCTGTTTCTGCATGGTACCGTCTGTTCGGGTGGTAAAGGCCCAATTACTAGTGTACACCTTATGCTACATTCTGCTTCTGTCTGTTTCTGATCGGGTGGTAAAGGCCCATTACTAGCGTGGAAATTATTCTGTACCCTTTTCTGTTTCAGTTTAGACATTAGGGTGACGCCTAATTCTGTTATACTAGTATTAGTGCAGAGAAGTGTAAAGAAATAGCTTATATCATTCTGTTCTTCTGTCATATTTGCTACATCTGTTACATTTATCTCTCATCCAGTTTTATTTTCATGTCATGTTATTATTATCTGTTCATAACTGAAAATCACTGGACTTGCCAGACTTTTGTCTGACCCTTGTTGTTTCGCCTCCTTTCTTCCGTTTCTCCCCCCAGGTTTTGTAGAAGGGAATACTCTAGCTTGATCCAGATTTCTTCCGCTTGCAGTGCTTAAAGTATGGCTTATCTTCTTCTGTGGGGATTATGATTTTAAACTATACATTCTGAAGGCTTTTGTACAAGACTGATATTTTGTACTTGAATTCTGATATTGTGATTTGAAAGGATGTAACCAAGCATCTGTTGAAATAAAGTTATAAATTTTTCAAGTACTGTTTTATCTGTCTTGTAAGTTTCTGTTCTGTTTACTAAAATGCTCCACCAAAGTTAAGGCATTCCCTTGTGATTGACCTTAACGGAGGTGGGGTGTTACACTTGGTATCCGAGCTGAAGGTTACCAGATTTGATAAGAAGTTTTTGAAAACTATGTTTCAAAAAGGAAGTATTTTCAAAAGTAAAGCTTATTTTGAAAAAAAACCATAATCCCCAAAAGCCATATATCTTTCTTTCGATTCTTTGTTTCGAGTTCTTCCTCTTTCCCTTTTGAATCTCTTCCTCCGCGTATAGATGCTTTTTCTAAGATATGTAAGAACTTCCGTGCGATGGGCGGAAAACCCCTTTATGGGACTGAGACGTTGTCGAGGCTAGAAGTTGGCTCAACGGAGTAGAGGACTTGTTGGTACCTTTGAGATAGAAGATGGGAGGAAGGTTCAACCAACTGCTTGGTTAATGAAAGATGAAGCTTCATTTTGGTGGAAGGTCACGAATGGAGAACGTACATGAGAGATATGGATAGGACACACGATAAGAAAGTGGATCCAAAGAAGGCCGCTTGCTTCAACTGTGGTGAGATGCGACACTTCACTAGGGACTGCCCGAAGAAACGAGGGCAAGGGCAGAAGATAGGACCTACTTCTGGAGGGCAGGTGAACACCCTCGAGGCTAGTGGATATGATAGAATTAGGAAAACTTTCTGTGAGAGGTTTAATTTCTTTATCTGATTGTTGAATTAAAACTCTTTCTGATTCTAGCATTTTGATTCTGTAATCGATACTCTGCACTTTAATACTAGTATTGTTTCTGATTCCGCTGTAGACTCAAACCCATAAGGGTTATGAATCATCTGCTTGTGATAAATTGGGGTTTGAGAGATATCTGTGTTAGGCGTCAAGTAGGACGCATACATTCTGGGTTTTATCATGCTTAGTTTTCTAAGAATCATTTGGTAATCTGATCTGTACTAGTAGTCTGTAAATATCTGAATATCTCTGATAAGGTTAAGATTTCCAGTTTTGACATTGTCTAAAGAGGGTAATCCTCTGAGTGTCAATCTGATATTGATTTCGGTCTTTGGGGTTGATACTTAGGGGAATTATTCTCTCAACCAATGTCTAATGGGAATCAAGTTTTTTTTATCTGTACTCGCTTCCATCATTCGATTGTATCCTATCGATCGAATCTTCGAACTTTTGGTAGAAACTAATGGGTGTAAACATGTGTTTGAGACATGTTATGTTTGATGGTTGCAAGTGGATGCAAGTGGTTGCTAGTGGTTTCTCGTGGATGCATATACACACACTAGGCACTAGATCGGCTCAAAAACACTCTCATACTGCATATGGATGTGTGTGCATTTTTCAATTTTTGTGGATGCAGAATGATTGAATCCTCACATGGATGTTGCATTTGGATGAATGGTTATGCACTCATATAGAAATGATGTGTATCAAATAGGATTTCTTGCATACATATTTGGACTCATGATACTAACATGATTGGCATTAAGGAGGTCAACTGGATCAGTAGACCGCGTGATTTGCATTAGATAAGAAACATATACACACACTTTGCATATGTTCATACGGCATTAGAAACCTTTTAAGGACAATGGATGCATGTGATTGAATGGTTGAGTATATGGATGTTGGATGTTAGGATACATTCTTCTTAACTTGAAGATTTCGGGGACGAAATCCTTTAAGGAGGGGAGAATGTAACACCCCGTATTTTCTGAGAATATTAAAAAAAAAGGGTAATTATGAAGAAGTTATTAAGCCTTGAAGTTTATATGCATATAAGAGAAATATATAAAGATATATATAAAAATTAAATAAATAAACATGCCAAAAAGGTTCAAAACAGCGAATTGGGAGGGGGAATAACCGAACCGGCCCATTTTTGAGGTCGACCCAAGCCCCACTGGGTCGACTAGGGGTTAATCCAGGGTGTTTGGCTGTCATCCCGTGGGCCGATTCGCTCAAATGCAAATTTTGCATTTGAATGGTTCTCATGATTCAGGGTTAATCTAATGGTCCTAAATAACTTCCTACACCTATATATACATCCCTAACCTAAACCTAAATCTCATATACAATTCTCTAGCCTCCATTGGTCCCTTCCTCTCTAAAAGTAAATAAATCAATGGCGTCTCTACTCTGCTGAAACCTAAGTTAGGACTTGTGCTTCTTCTTCCTCCAATTCTGATTAGGATTAAAAGAGAACAGCTACAACACCTTTTTCTTTTAGAATCCAACCAAGGCAAGTGCAGTTATTTTCTGATATAAACTTTAATCATAATTATGACATGATTGTAAATTTGAATTTGAGATTGTGTATGTTCTGTTCTGATCTATTTTATTCTGTATCTCTTCTTCTTTCTGTTCTATAGCCAGGCTACTACGAGCCTGCGCCAATCTCGTAAGAGACTAACGCACGAACGCTAAAATGTTTGGGACAAATAATGAATGTGGAATAATTGGACATGGTTAATCTGTGACTGATTTAAGGAAAAGGACATAGGTTGTAAACTAGATTTAGATCTATGCATATTCTGTGAATTGGAAGAAGAGGAACCATGGTATGTTAACATATAACTTGAGACAAAGAAAATATGGCTTAGGTATAAAGATTTACATTAAGGTAGGACATCTATTAAATGTAAATAAACACCTAAGTAAGGGATCTTTGGGATATATGACATGCATAGTAATCGATGGTTATATTTAGTATATGATCATAGTGTGAATCATGACAATTATTTAGGCATGCTTAGGCCAAATTTAAAATTAGGCAAGATATGTTTGTGAGACTTTAAGGAATGATTAAATTTGTTATATTTGTCTAATCTGCTAGTTCTGTTATATTGCTTAATCTGCTAGTTCTGCTCTACTTCCTAGTCTGCTAGATTTGTTCATCTGCCAAATCTGTCATCTGCTAAGTCTGTTGAGAATGCTAGATCTGCTAGTTTGCTTAATCTGCTAAATCCGTTAAGTCGCCTAATCTGAAAAATCTGTTATCTGCAATATCTGTTGAGTTGATACAATTAGTCCGCTATTGACATAATCTGAATTGGCTATAGTTATGAATAATTGACATGTATATTAGGCGTGGGTATAAATGGTGAATCATTAATTAATTGGCCGCAACGATAAACATGGCTAACTCGAGGTTAGAATGAGTTTGCGGCATAATTCTGCCCGGAACCGCCCGGCATATTCCAGTGGTCGCAAACAATAGGTTCTAATGTGAGACGTTAGTCATAACGTGCTTGAAACCCGATGTTAGACTCAATTTGCGACGGAAACCTGCCCGGAACCAACCGGCCTAACCAGTAGCCGCAAAATGTCAGCCTAATGTGAGAGGTTTGGGCATTAATATTTAATTAATGAAAATCTGAGATAAATATGATGTCTAAAACGTGTTGGGTAAGGTTAAACCAATTGGACCAATGAACCTGATAAACCCGTTTCGTGAATCCGTAGGCCCAATACAAAGTTAGATAATCTGTAACCAGTTATTCTGTAAGTCTGTTAATCCGTAACCAGTTAATTTGTAAGCCTGTTAATCCGAACATCTGATCCGTTAGTCTGAAACCTGTTAACTTGATTGTCTGATCTGTGAACTAGTTAATCTAAACTTTGTATGTCTGAAACTTGTAGACAAGTTAAGCTGAAATATTTTAGTCTGGGGACACAAGGTTAGGAGGGGAATTACTTGTGTCATTTGTTGTTTGGGACCCATATTAGTCAGTAACCATTTCTAGTATCAAACCTTTGACCCAACAGTAAGTAGGGTCCGGGCACGCTTACTGAACTAATTATAAGCGGTTCATTCTGATAATGGCGAGGGGTGTTGATGGTGCGTTCCAACCGGGTCATGTGCGTGCATGGATCCCGGTCTGCCTCTGAGGATGTAGGACGCCGTGACATCTGTAAATAGGTCTGTGTCATTCAAATGTTGCCACTTTAGGGAATGATACACCCTTCGGTGGGGCTGGCACAGGGTATTTATGTATTAGGGAGCCGATCGCGTGGGGTAGAACTTAGGGTACACTTAGTTCTGTCTGTTTCTGTTGGTACTGTCTGTTTCTGTTGGGTGGCAACACCTGTCTGTTTCTGCATGGTACCGTCTGTTCGGGTGGTAAAGGCCCAATTACTAGTGTACACCTTATGCTACATTCTGCTTCTGTCTGTTTTTGATCGGGTAGTAAAGGTCCATTACTAGCGTGGAAATTATTCTGTACCCATTTCTGTTTCAGTTTAGACATTAGGGTGACACGTAATTCTGTTATACTAGTATTAGTGCAGAGAAGTGTAAAGCAATAGCTTATATCATTCTGTTCTTCTGTCATATCTGCTACATCTGTTACAGTTATCTCTCATCCAGTTTTATTTTCATGTCATGTTATTATTATCTGTTCATAACTGAAAATCACTGGACTTGCCAGACTTTTGTCTGACCCTTGTTGTTTCGCCTCCTTTCTTCCGTTTCCCCCCAGGTTTTGTAGAAGGGAATACTCTAGCTTGATCCAGATTTCTTCCGCTTGCAGTGCTTAAAGTATGTCTTGTCTTCTTCTGTGGGGATTATGATTTTAAACTGTACATTCTGAAGGCTTTTGTACAAGACAGATATTTTGTACTTGAATTCTGATATTGTGATTTGAAAGGATGTAACCAAACTTCTGTTGAAATAAAGTTATAAATTTTTCAAGCATTGTTTTATCTGTCTTGCAAGTTTCTGATATGTTTACTAAAATGCTCCACCAAAGTTAAGGCATTCCCTTGTGAGTCACCTTAACGGAGGTGGGGTATAACACGCATTTAACCCCCTCTCTTCGCTTCCTCCTTCGAACAACCACAGCGAGCTTCGGCCCTCAACAACTCCAACAGTGAGTTTTTAATTTTATTTTAATTATTTATGTAAAGAAAATTTCGATCTTGATATGTTTAACATTAGAAGAAAAGGGCGATCTTTATATGTTTAACATTAGAATAAAAAAATGTGATTTTTGTATAAATATTATATGTGAAAAGACGAGATTTTTATACACATAAAGATTATATTTTTATTAAAGTAAAGATTGAATTTTTATGATAGAAAAATATGATTCTTATTTTTAAATAGAAAAGGTCGGATTTTTATATGTAATATTAGCGAAGAAAGGTTGGATTTTTAATAAAATAAAGATTTGGTTTTTAACGAAGTAAAAATATAATTTTTAGCTAGATACAAATTTGGTTTTATATATATGAACCGAAGATAAAAATTCGATTTTTACATATATGAAGTAGCAATAAAAATTCGATCTTTATATATGAAGTAGAAATATAAAAATATAATTTTTATATAGAAAGAAGCGTTGTAAATATGTATGAAGTAGAAATAAAAATATGATTTTTATTTATTGAAATGAAGTGATAAAAATATAATTTCTATTATGAACAGGGTGAAAAGAACAACATTGGAATTTCAAACAGATCCAGACGGTTCAGCAGTTCAAAAGTAAAGCACAGCGGAGTGGAACCCTCCATGAGAAATCCTCACTTTTATTTCTATTTCTAGTTTGAAATATATACTAGGATGCAGACGGTGTTTAGTAGCACCCGACACCCGTCGTCCACAAACCATGGATGACTTGTTTGTTTGGTTGCTATGTTGTGAAATTTGATTATGTGATGTGAAATCAAATAAAACATTTTATAATATAAAATATTTTATGATTAAAAATATAATTTTTAACGTGTATATAAAATAAATATTTATAAACAAATCAGACGATTTTTTTTATATACAACGATTTGACTGATACTGATTGGGATGATAAATTTTACACATCACCCAACTGCACAAATAAAATCTGTGTTTGTTGATTTGAAACCCCACACGGGTATTGGGATGATATTTGACGTACAGTAATCCCGATTGTTTAGTTGTATATCAATCGATGAGTTGATAGGCTGTGTAAGCGTTAATTATCGATATTCAATGCTTATGTAGTTGTGTGGTGCACTCTGGATGATGGTTGATTATTTACCGTTGTTATTATATACGTGTGTTGTATGGAAATCCATATAATAAACGTTATATGGTAATTGATTGGGCCTCATTCCAATATAGAAAATAAATTCATGTACTGAATTGAAAATAAATTCATGTGTTGAATTGAAAATATATATTCATGTGTTGAATAGAATAAATATATTCATGTGTTGAATTGAAAATAAATTCATGTGTTGAATAAAAGCCGTGTTGATTAGATTTACGCCATTTTGACGTGAACGATATTTATATCGAATTTATTCATTTTTATAATGAATATAGAAAAGAAAGTGATTTCAAAATTTAACGTTTTGAAAATATTATCATTTGTATATCGATGATGTGGAATATTCAATTTTGACTAGAAATTGAATATGAAGTTGAAATCGTTTTGAAAACGAATTTAAAACGATTTACAAAATACGTTTTAAAAGGAAATCGATGAAGTATATATATATATTATATACATAATATAATAGCCTGAATAGAACGCGACGCGCCGCAACAGTTCGGGAATTTCGACCATTGACTTTTAACGGATATTACAGGAGATCCGACCATCAGATTCTCCTAAAACCAGAACCGTTGGGTTCGTATCGAAAAGAGATTTCTAACGGATATTAGAAATTTGAAATCTAACGGTTGGATTTGGAATTATGTCCAAATCAAATTTGGAAAAGGTTGCTGTAAGTGCAGTTCGATGGCCATTGATGGAATTCGATTGTACGGGCCTTGATAAATTTATTAAAAATAGTAATAATTTGTGTAAAATCATAAGAAATGATTTGTGAAGAATTGGGATGAAAAACTCCATATTTGAAAAGATAAAAATAGATTTTTATTGAAATGAACTAATTTTGAAGTAGAATAATAATTTATTTATTTTCAAATAAATAAATTGGATTTGAAATGGTTTTAAAAGAAACTAGAATTTCCAATAATTGAATTGGAATGGATTTGAATCGAAATTGTCTTTGGAATATTTCGATGTCGGATTTCGTGATTATACAGATATTGTTATGAAAATTTGAAAGATATATTTATATCGTTATTTCCAATACGATATTTGTTGGTCGTAGAATTTGATATTGAATATAAGCCGATATATTTTCTATTCAGAGCCTTGTATTTAATATCAAATGTGATTTGGGTTTGTTGTGAATGATGTCTTCATTAACACTGTTCTTAAGCTCAGTTGAGAAAAAGATTAAATCTTTTTATTTAGATTTAAAGATGTGTACCAATTAAATGGTATTTAATTGGAATTGAATTTGAATTGATTTTTGGGTTTATCGTGAATGGTATTTTAAATAACACTTGTTCTTTAACCCGATAATTAATGGAATGTGATTTTGGGTTGTCGTGAATTGTATCATCAGTATTACTTTTCTTAGACCCAACTGAGTTGATAAAATCTAAAACTAACTGGAGATTAGTTAAGTTGAATGGTTTCTTGGGTATTGATTTGATGTTGGTTTCGGCCTTTGGGGTCAATACTTAGGGAATTGCTCACTTGCTATTTTATGGTTAAAGGCTGATAGAATGGAATGTGATTTTGGGTTTATCGCGAATCGTGTTTTAAATGACATTTGTTCTTTAACCCAGTTAAAGACAGGAAGATTAAAACCAAGTGGAGTTTTAATGAATCTTTAATTATATTGAAAAGATCGAGGATGGAGTATCACCAGTTTTGCTGCAGGCGATAGTTAAATCTTTAATTAGATTTGAATGTGAAATGGTAATTGAATTTACCGATAACACCGTGGTGTTAGATATGAAGTATGACCAGTTTTACTTTATGGGATGAATAGGTTGGGATTGGGAAATTAAAACAAATGATTACTTCGGTAAGGATCGTTAATCCTGACTAGTTGAATCGATATTCAAAAGAAGATTAAAGAATAAATTTGAGGAGTTTATCTTTGATAAAATTAATGGGAACCTATCCCTAAGAATGTGAAGTTTAGCAACTAACTAAAGATTAGTTAAGATGAATAGTTTCTTGGGTATTGATCTGATGTTGGTTTCAGCCTTCGGGGTTAATATTTGGCGAATTGTTCCCTTACTAATTTACGGTTAGTGACTGATGAATTGGAATGACGCGTATGTTGTGTTTGTGTAACACTTGTTTATTATATACACGAGTTATTCGGAAAGACCAGGTTTATCCCATTCTGAATAACTGATACGACGATAAGTCGAATGTGAAGACGGGGGTTGAAGACCAGAGGTCTTCACATCGTTTGGATAATTACTGATGATCTCGATTGGGCCGTACACCCGAGAGGAGGGAATCAGTTAGTGATCGTCCAGACGTACTTGGAGATCGATGGATATGCGGGGTATTAGGTGCCTCCGGTTTCGTTCAGACCCAGAACGGACTTGCAAATGGACTGTGTGTATGACATTGGATATCACTCTGTGTGATTGATGGATATCGGTTGCATGGAGTGGTTTGCCTGTATGGCATGCTAAGATGTAAATGATCAAGGCTTCTATTGAAAAGAAGAGTCTTGTGATTGATGATCAAAGCATGGCCTGTGTGGCATAGCGTTGTGTAGCGTTGATTCGCGAGCCTCACACTCCGGTGGTGAACCAAAAACGGGAGAGGACCTCAGGGAGGACATGCGTTTCTTTCTAGTTAGAAGTGGCATCAGTGGTTTTACCCGCCCTGATGAGTTTGACTTATGTGGTTGTTGCTGTTGCGAGGCGCGTCGGATATATCGGTGTCTATGTGAAGCCGATGGAGTCATTTGTTGGCTCATTGACACCCCAAAGGGTGGGGAAACGCAGTGTTCAGGCATTTTAATCCAGATCGGTGGACCGGTGTTGTCGCTCCAATGGCCCACCTCAGTTTGGGTCCTGAGACATGGGCTAGAGCGTCTCAAATCGGTAGAGGACTGTCTTTTGCCTTGGTTCACAGATGGAAATCCAACTTCCAATACGTGACGTTTTGATTTTAGTTGTAATCCTATATATGGAGACATAGTTGGATGGGGCGCTTATGCCGTCTATGATTGATACTTATGATTTGAAGTTGTTTTGACACTATACACTTATAGTAATAATAAAACATGAAATTTCACGTTTCAAGCATTCTTGGCTATTATAAGGTAAAAACCCTATTCTCCGGCATGCGTTGCATTGTGTGATGGGACCTGGGTCTTATAATAGCTTCATTGTTCTTTATTTAGCATTGCGCTGTTGTTTTATGCACTGGTATTCTTAGGAGGAAACCCGTTCCGTGTTATACGGCGTGGTCCCTTGATTTACCTAACTTTAAAATAAGGATTAACAACTGTTTTAGTCCTCACACCAGTCACATGACTGACCTGAGTTTATTGTTTTAACCTAAATTCTGGGTGCCCTTATTTTGACACGGGCAGCTAGTAGTTTTGGTTTTGCAGATTTATATTCACAGGATCCTGATTTACTATTGGAACGATACTCGGAAAGCTCTGTATCCGTGTATTACTTCTAGTTGTGTTTAGTATTATTTTCCATTGCTATGTATTTAAATGTAATTTAAATCTCTGATATTTTCTATGTAATATTTATTCATACTCTGTAATATTCTTGTATTCTGATGGAATTGTTGTAATATACAATGAAATGTTCTTCTTTCTGCGTTCTTTTGTGTGTTGTTCTCAAAGTATCCGCTCTTTCCTTCACGGGGAAGTTACGGGTTATCACAGTGGTATCAGAGCTTTGGTTTACAGAGCTCGGAGAACAAGACACATTAGAACCATACGAAAGAATTCATCAGAGATTGGATTAGTAATATCCATTAAGAGTGACTCGTTAGAGCTAGGATCAATAATATCCTAGAACGAGTGTGAAGAGTATATTTTTGAAAAATAAAAAGAAAACCAAATTTTGTTTTGAAATTTATATCGTATTATACGTATTTAAATAATTTATTTTAAATTGCTTTGGACCATCCGATATATAAAGATTTTGCATATGCGCCTAGCTAATGTGTATACGAAGTTTTAATGTACTGGAAAGCTATAGAATCACACTCTAATTGCCTGGGGATAATTCTGGTGACGGAGCACCATCGCCAGTATTTATTTTCGAGTTTCTAAAGTGAGATTCCTGTATATTTCCAAATGACTGGTGTGAGAACCAAAATTAAATAAGGCTTATTGTTGTGATTTGGCATCAAAAATCTGATTTTTGGACTGTGTATCAAAGTTATGAATTTTAAAAGCTAATCAACTAATTGATTGCTGGTTGTGTTGTTTGATTATTGTTTGATTAATTAAATGTTGAACCTTTAGCCAAATTGAACCAAATAGTGAATTGTATTGAAAATTAATCGCATTTGCATGCATATACATGTACTTACATTGAACAGGTCATAGCAAGGTGGCTAGAGCAGAAGAATATAATTGTTTGCTCGACAAATAGGTACATGTTTATTGTATTTCTTTGGTTTGGATGATTTTTTGAGCTGATTGGATAGCCGCTTGGCTTTTTCTTTTTCTTTTGGATTGAAGAAGGCCACGGGAGGCTTTATGAAATATCCCGAAGTCCCCGGTGCAGGGGAGGTTATGGCGAAATTTTTCGAAAATTTAGGGTGTTAGCCAAATTTTTGAAAAATTTGAAAAGTTCTTAGAAATTGAAAAGTTGAAGAACTTAAGCCATAATGAAAATACTGAAAGTTGAGTTGGTTTGTTAAGCAACTTTCAGCTTCGTTCCTTATCGGGGATGGAAAGTTTTAAGTGGGGGAGATTGTAATAACCCGGAAATCTGAGCCAATTTAAAATTTTTATTTTGGCAATTTTAGTGAATTTTGATTATTTAAAATGAATTATTTTAATTAATAACGACGAGAAATTTATTTTGAATTGAATTAGAATGTATATATTTATTTGAATCGACATTAGAATATAAATACTTTATTTTAATTATAAAAGGAATTGAAAATGGCGCGGTAGTTTGAAAATTCGATTTCAAAATTCAAATGAATGCACAAGATTCAAAATAAACCGGATTTTAGTGAAACCAAAATTATTTGAATCTAATTGAGAATATCTTTCCAATGAATTCGAGTAATTAAAATTTCATAGCAGGAATAAAAAGTCATGCCAAGTTGAAAATTCAGAATAGTCGCAATGGAATTCTGACCGTTAAAAATGGAAATTTTGCAAACGACCTCGGTTTTCGACGAAACCACTTTGGTTGGATCCGTGATATCAAGTTATTGCTAGATTCCAAAATTCGTAATTTTTCGAATCAATATGTGAGCGTGGCAAAGGAAAACGTGTTTTAACAGTTTTAGTCAATTTCGAACGACCCGAAATTGGACATTTTTCAAACTGTCTCGGAATTTGACGAAATTAGCTTTGTTAGGGCCGTTTGGCCGATAAGAAGCTAGAAAATATTTTTCGTGAATTTTTAGAGTTCATATGTGGACCGAGTTAATTGAAATGTGCGTTCAAATTCAATATATGGAGTTATATTTTGATTTTGACGAAAACTGATCGAAACGGTCGAATCAGCCTATGATATATATTCCATTGTATTTGGAATGGGTGTAATTAGCTACGGACGACAGTCGTCAGGTATCGTTTGGAGTTAGAGTGAAAAGTCAACACTTTGGAAAATTAAAATAAAATATATATATATATATATATATTCCCTTTTGCACTACCCACCCCCAGGCAAATCATTTCCTTCATTCATGAATGAACTCCCTTTTCCCTCCAAATCGATCGATCAATTCCGCTGCCACGACCATCAGGGCC
Source organism: Allium sativum (assembly GCA_030737875.1). Taxonomy (NCBI): domain Eukaryota; kingdom Viridiplantae; phylum Streptophyta; class Magnoliopsida; order Asparagales; family Amaryllidaceae; genus Allium; species Allium sativum. The sequence continues at coordinate 147,996,266 of CM060918.1, read as the reverse complement.
GCCGCACCCCGTGCGCCTGCCACCGCCACCTCCTACGAAGTCCCCTCCCCCTCCGATCATCTTCCCCAACCACCTTCTTCCCCCTCGGACGTAAAAGAACACCAAACCTCCCCTAAACCTATAACCCACTGGAAACCGCCTCCTGGGCCCATGCCCATACCACTACGCCATCCCACCGCCCCCAAAACCCCACATCGCACCACCACCATCACCCAGCCCGCCTGTGGGACCCCCCCGGCCAATAAAAAACCGATTTTTTTTATTTTCAAAATTCGTATTTAACCCCCTCTCTTCGCTTCCTCCTTCGAACCAGCACAGCGAGCTTCGGCCCTCAACAACTCCGACTGTGAGTTTTTAATTTTATTTTAATTATTTTTGTAAAGAAAATTTCGATCTTGATATGTTTAACATTTAGAGAAAAGGGCGATCTTTATATGTTTAACATTAGAATAAAAAAATGTGATTTTTGTATAAATATTATATGTGAAAAGACGAGATTTTTATACACATAAAGATTATATTTTTATTAAAGTAAAGATTGAATTTTTGTGATAGAAAAATATGATTCTTATTTTTAAATAGAAAAGGTCGGATTTTTATATGTGATATTAGCGAAGAAAGTTTGGATTTTTAATAAAATAAAGATTTGGTTTTTAACGAAGTAAAAATATAATTTTTAGCTAGATAAAAATTCGATTTTTGTATATATGAAGTGAAGATAAAAATTCGATTTTTACATATATGAAGTAGCAATAAAAATTCGATCTTTATATATAAAGTAGAAATATAAAAATATAATTTTTATATAGAAAGAAGCATTGTAAATATATATGAAGTAGAAATAAAAATATTATTTTTATTTATAGAAATGAAGTGATAAAAATATATTTTTAATTATGAACAGCGTGAAAAGAATTGCATTGGAATTTCAAACAGATCCATACGGTTCAGCATTTCAAAAGTAAAGCACGGCGGAGTGGAACCCTCTGTGAGAACTCCTCACTTTTATTTCTATTTCTAGTTTGAAATATATACTAGGATGCAGACGGTGTTTAGTAGCACCCGACACCCGTCGTCCACAGACCATGGATGACTTGTTTGTTTGGTTGCTATGTTGTGAAATTTGATTGTGTGATGTGAAATGAAATAAAATATTTCATAGTTAAAAATATAATTTTTAACGTGTATATAAAATAAATATTTATAAACAAATCGGACGATTTGTTTATATACAACGATTTAACTGATATTGATTGAGACGATAAATTTTACACATCGCCCAACTACACAAATAAAATCTGTGTTCGTTGATTTGGAACCCAACATGGGTATTCAGATGATATTTGACGTACACTAATCCCGATTGTTTAGTTGTATGTCAATCGATGAGTTGACAGGCTGTGTAAGCGTTAATTATTGATATTTAATGCTTATGCAGTTATGTGGTTCACTCTGAATGATGGTTGATTATTTACCGTTGTTATTATAGACATGTGTTGTATGGTAATCCATATAATAAACGTTATTTGGTAATTGATTGGGCCTCATTCCAATATAGAAAACAAATTCATGTGTTGAATTGAAAATAAATTCATGTGTTGAATTGAAAATATATATTCATGTGTTGAATAGAATAAATATATTCATGTGCTGAATTGAAAATAAATTCATGTGTTGAATAAAAGCCGTATTGATTAGATTGACGCCATTTTGACATGAATGATATTTATATCAAATTTATTCATTTTTATAATGAATATAGAAAAGAAAGTGATTTCAAAAATTAACGTTTTGAAAATATTATCATTTGTATATCGATGATGTAGATTATTCAATTTTGACTAGAAATTGAATATGAAGTTGAAATCGTTTTGAAAACGAATTTAAAACGATTTCTAAAATACGTTTTAAAAGGAAATCGACGAAGTATATATTATATATATTATACATATAATATAATGGCCTGAATAGAACGCGTCGCGCCACGCCAGTTCGCGAATTTCGACCAATGACTTCAAACGGATATTACGGGAGATCTGACCGTCGGATTCTCCTAAAACCGGAACCTTGGGTTTGTATCGAAAAGAACTTTCTAACGGATATTAGAAATTTGAAATTTAACGGTTGGATTTGGAATTATGTCCAAATCAAATTTGGAAAAGGTCGCTGTAAGTGCAGTTCGATGGCCATTGATGGAAATCGATTGTACGGGCCTTGATAAAATTATTAAAAATAGTAATAATTTGTGTAAAATCATAAGTAATGATTTGTGAAGAATTGGGATGGAAAAACTCCATATTTGAAAAGATAAAAATAATTTTTTATTGAAATGAACTAATTTTGAAGTAGAATAATAATTTATTTATTTTTAAATAAATAAATTGGATTTGAAATAGTTTTAAAAGAAACCAGAATTTCCAATAATTGAATTGGAATGGATTTGAATCGAAATTGTCTTTGGAATATTTCGATGCTGGATTTCATGATTATACAGATATTGTTATGGAAATTTGAAAGATATATTTATATTGTTATTTTAAATACGATATTTGTTGGTCGTAGAATTTGATATTGAATATAAGCCGATATATTTTCTATTCAGAGCCTTGTATTTAATATTTAATGTGATTTGGGTTTGTCGTGAATGGTGTCTTCATTAACACTGTTCTTAAGCCCAGTTGAGAAAAAAATTAAATCTTTTTATTTAGATTTAACGAAGTGTACCAATTAAAAGGTATTTAATTGGAATTGAATTTGAATTGATTTTAGGGTTTATTGTGAACGGTATTTTAAATAACACTTGTTCTTTAACCCGATAATTAATGGAATGAGATTTTTGGTTGTCGTGAACGATATCTTCAATAATACTATTCTTAGACCCAACTGAGTTGAGAAAATCAGAAACTAACTGGAGATTAGTTAAGTTGAATGGTTTCTTGGGTATTGATCTGATGTTGGTTTCAGCCTTCGGGGTTAATACTTAGGAAATTGCTCACTTGCTATTTTACGGTTAAAGGCTGATAGAATGGAATATGATTTTGGGTTTATCGCGAATCGTGTTTTTAATGACATTGGTTCTTTAACCCAGTTAAAGACAGGAAGATTAAAACCAAGTGGAGTTTTAATGAATCTTTAATTAGATTGGAAAGATCGAGGATGGAGTATCACCAGTTTTGCTCCAGGCGATAGTTAAATCTTTAATTAGATTTGAACGTGAAATGGTAATTGAATTTACCGATAACACCATGGTGTTAGATATGAAGTATGACCAGTTTTACTTCATGGGATGAATAGGTTGGGATTGGGAAATTAAAACAAATGATTACTTCGGTAAGGATCGCTAATCCCGACTAGTTGAATCGATATTCAAAAGAAGATTAAAGAATAAATTTGAGGAATTTATCTTTGACAAAATTAATGGGAACCTATCCCTAAGAATGTGAAGTTTAGCAATTAACTGAAGGTTAGTTAAGATGAATAGTTTCTTGGGTATTGATCTGATGTTGGTTTCGGCCTTCGGGGTTAATATTTAGGGAATTGTTCCCTTACTAATTTACGGTTAGTGACTGATGAATTGGAATGAGGCGTATATTGTGTTTGTGTAACACTTGTTTATTATATACGCGAGTTATTTGGAAAGACCAGGTTTATCCCATTCTGAATAACTGATACGACGATAAGTCGAAGGTGAAGACGGGGGTTGAAGACCGGAGGTCTTCACGTCGTTTGGATAATTACTGATGATTTTGATTGGGACATACACCCAAGAGGAGGGAATCAGTTAGTGGTCGTCCAGACGTACTTGGAGATCGATGGATATGCGGGGTATTAGGTGGCTCCGGTTTCGTTCAGACCCAGAACGGACTTGCAAATGGACTGTGTGTCTGACATTGGATATCATTCTGTGTGATTGATGTATATCGGTTGCATGGAGTGGTTTGCCTGTGTGGCATGTTAAGATGCAAATGATCAAGGCTTCTGTTGAAAAGCAGAGTCTTGTGATTGATGATCAAAGCACGGCCTGTGTGGCATAGCTTTGTGTAGCGTTGATTCGCGAGCCTCACACCCTAATGGTGAACCAAAAATGGGAGAGGACCTCAGGGAGGACATGCATTTCTTTCTAGTTAGAAGTGGCGTCGGTGGTTCTACATGCCCTGACAAGTTTGACTTGTGTGGTTGTTGCTGTTGCGAGGCGCCTCGGATATATCAGTGACTATGTGAAGCCAATGGAGTCATTTGTTGGCCCATTGACACCCCAAAGGGTGGGGAAATGAAGTGTTTAGGCATTTTATTCCACATCGGTGGACCGGCCCTGTCGCTCCAAGGGCCCACCTGAGTCTGGGTCCAGAGACACGGGCTAGAGCGTCTCGAATCGGTAGAGGACTATCTCTTGCCTTCGTTCACAGATGGAAATCCAACTTCCAATACGTGACGTTTTGATTTTAGTTGTAATCCTATATATGGCGACATAGTGGGATGGGGCGCTTATGCCATCTATGATTGATACTTATGATTTGAAGTTGTTTTGACACTATACACTTATAGTAATAATAAAACATGAAATTTCACGTATCAAGCATTCTTGGCTATTATAAGGTAAAAACCCTATCCTCCGGCTTGTGTTGCATTGTGTGATGGGACCTGGGTCTTATAATAGCTTCATTGTTCTTTATTTAGCATTGCGGTGTTGTTTTATGCACTGGTATTCTTGGAAGGAAACCCGTTCCGTGTTATACGGCGTGGTCCCTTGATTTACATTACTTTAAAATAAAGATTATTAACTGTTTTAGTCCTCATACCAGTCACATGACTGACCTGGAGTTTATTGTTTTAACCTAAACTCTGGGTGCCCTTATTTTGACACGGGCAGCTAGTAGTTTTGGTTTTGCAGATTTATATTCACAGGATCCTGACGTACTGCTGGAACGATACTCGGAAAGCTCTGTATCCGTGTATTACTTCTAGTTGTGTTTAGTATTATTTTCCGCCGCTATGTATTTAAATGTAATTTTAAATCTCAGATATTTTCTATGTAATATTTATTCATACTCTGTAATATTTTTGTATTCTGATGGAATTGTTGTAATATACCATGAAATGTTCTTTTGTCTGCGTTCTTTTGTGTGTTGTTCTCGAAGTATCCGCCCTTTCCTTCACGGGGAAGTTACGGATTATCACACCAACCTAACAGGCTCCTAAACGTTTTACCAGAGTCTAGACATATCCTAACTACTACCCTAATTGATAGGCTCCCTACTCCGTGGATACTCGGTGCCGACCCCACATTAGGAGATATCACTTTCCCAAAGTGGTAACCTTTCGTGATGTGCACAACTATATCTATTGGTGTCACGGTCATCTTATCCCCTTCTGTCCGGCCCATGCACGCACATGTCCCCGGTCGGTTTGTGCTGCCCACACCGTCCTCCACGTTTGGATCTCTTACAATCATCCCAGTAGGCGTGCCCCTACTCCGACCTAGGGCCCAGTAAGCATGTCCATTGAGAGGTCGACCTAGGGGTCGACTTCCCGGGGCGGGAATTTTCCCGCTCACCCAGATTTTCGTGATCTGAACAATTTTGAAATTCCTGTACCTGATTTTGAATTTTTGGACCCTATATGTAACACCCCGTAATTCTGTTAATATTAATATTCACAAATTAAAGAATAACTAATCTCAGATGTGAGAATTGTGGGAAATGGGTTGCGCCATTGTGTTTGTCTCGGAATTCTAGTTGAAATAGAGTCCGAATTTGCGTGAATTGGACTTCGTATGAAGAAGTTATGACCATCGGAAGTTTCAGAAAATTCAAAACAGATATCAGAAAATATAAATTTCAAATTCGGAGTCAAATCAGGCTAGGTGGGAAAATTCCTGCCCAGCACCCTAGGTCGACTGGGGAGTCGACTGGGCAGCCCCCCCCCCAGGTCGACTAGGGAGTCGACCTGGGTGTCGACCTGTCCAGGCGGCTAGGGTTTTGACTGAGCCCAATCTTGAGCTGCTGATGTGTCTTTAGGGCTGAGTTGGCAAATTAAACGGTTCAGTTTAGTTCTGAGTTGATCTGACGGTCTAAATAAATCCTAAACTCTATAAATACCTAGGTAGTCTCTCACTCTAATTCACATGAAAAATAAAATAGCCACCGTCATACCGCCGCCATGGAACTCAGTGTAGCCGCCGCCAACTAAGAAGGAAGAAAAGCTAATTCAATTCTAATTCTACTCAACTCTAAAGCAAATCAAGACTCTCTTTTCTTCTCTAATTGTAACACCCCGCCTCCGCTAGGGTCACTCGCAAAGGAATGCACTAGCTTTAGAGGGGCATTATTGGTAAACATGCACAGAAATATCACAAGACAGAACATATAAAATAGCGGAAGTAAAATCGAACTTTCATAAACATTAATAATTAAGGTCTAAAGCCTTTTACATCAGAGTACATCAAAACCTGTCTTGCAATAATAAAGAAGCATTAAGACTTTTCCATAAATTATTCCCCAAATAAAACAGTAAAGTAGCCATAGCCAAGAAAAGTCCAAGCCATCCATGATGACCTTCAAGCAGAAGAAGTCTGAACTAAACAACAGTATTTCCTCCCTGTAACCTGGGGGGGAGAAACGGAAGACAAGAAGCGAAAGAAAACGGGGTCAGTCATAAAGACTGGTAAGCCCTATCTACTATCAGCATATAAACTAGTAAAGTTAACTGGCATGAGGAACTGAGATGAACATAAGCATGATAACAAGATAGATAAGCTAAATCAGAATAACAGGATAACTACTGAACTAAGGTATCATGATAAACTACGGTGTCACGATAAATCAAGGTATCATATCGTCAGACTTCTATCAAGTATACTATCCCAAGGTATCTACCCCGTCTAACATCCCACGGTATCTATTCCGTATATTCTTCCTGGTTCTAACATGTATATTTGCTCTGCACCCTCCGTACTAGTATCCCAGCCTTGTTATGTGTTAACCATGAATGTCCCTTACTCAAAATCGTGTAATGGTCCATGTCAACCTAACATATCGCATATATAGGTTACTCAAATCATATGTTTCTTTCCATGTATATAAGTTCAGTCCTTTGCCGTACCTCGTACGGGCTTCCTCATGTCGTATTATCCTTGAAATCGTTTTGACTGTCACCTTTGTTCTAGCTAGGCTCTTCCATATGAATCATCGTTTGAACTACTAGGACTTACGCCACCTAGCACCACTAGGGATTACGCTTACCTATTGCACGCTTTCGTATTTCGGTTTGGGTTAAACCACCTAGGCCACTAGGGATTACGCTAACCCTCAACCGCGCCCTTTTTCCCACGCATTCATCGTGAATCGTTTTTCTATAACTGTATGCACATGTATCACATCGTGCCATCCGAGTCCTGTCACAGGGCAAACCAAGAAATACAGGACTCGGTCGGGAGCTTTAGATTTATCTGCCGATGCAGATACTAAGGTCTGCTTTTCTACACGTGGCTATGGTCCCACGAGACCCCTCCCTCAACTAGTGAAAGGCAACACAAGAGAAAATCTTGCATGAGAACTACACTCCGGCCAGCCCACATCCTACGGCCTACCTCACCCATAATTAGATAGCAATTATGGTCTGTTGGGTGTTCCCTGCCTTTCCGTACGTACACGCTTGACTCAAGATGGTAGATGATCGACGAACTTGCTATCTCGGGCACCTTATGTATTCGTCGACTCACTGCTATCCACCCCAGTCTTTAGGTCGCTCGCATAGCAACCAAGGCATATTCTTGGTTCTTCTACCGCAGACCTCAACCTCTCGTGAGCCTAGTATAATGACCTGGCAGCTCACAGAGGGATCCCAAGAATATCCTCACGTTCCCCGAAGCCGCTGCTTCGTTACCCAGTTCGTTGGAGCCTTTATCTAAATTAGATAGCCTGCTCCTACACGCATTCTTAAACGTTGACCTAACGTATCGGGTTACTAATTTATCTAAGAAATGGTCCAAATTTCCTTGACTAAGAATTATTACTTAGTTTCCCTTAACTAAGGTTTACCACTTAGCCTTATTTCCATAATCCTTGTTAACTATGGTTATTTACCTAATCCTCTGAATTAGGGTTTATCTAATGGGTTAAGTGTCACTTAAGTTCATAACTTAGCCCGTCTACAAACCATGTCAAAATTGGCTAAGTATACAAGTCCAAGACTTAACCCTACAAACCATGTGTCAAGTTGGTTAAGTATATCAAGGAATCCATGACTTAACCTCGTCTAATTATCATTTTAGATTGGTTAATTATATAATTTAACTTGACCTTGTCATCAAATCGGTCAAGCGTATTCAAGTGATTCGTGACTTAGCCTTATCATGTTTTCACGTTGGATTGGTTAAGTATAGATTAACTTAACCTCATCAAATTAACGAGTTAGATTGGTTAAGTATAGGTCACTTAACCTCATCAAATCATCGTGTTAAATTAGTTAAGTTTTTAACTTAACCCCATTAAATTACCAAGTTGGATTAATTAAGTCTAGGCTAACTTAACCCCATCCGATTACCATGTTTAGATTAGTTAAGCCTAATCTTAACCCCATCCATTAACTGTATTATACGGTTAAGTGTCATTAAGAAAATTAATTAATCTTATCACATTATCGTGTTGGATTGATTAAGTGTTGGTTAACTTAATCCCGTCCACTAGTCGTATAAAAATGGTCAAGTGTCATTAGGCAAATCAAGTTACTTAACCTACCCAAGCTTATCATGTTTTGTTAAGTATCATTAGCCTAATCAAATTACTTAACCCATTTGTCCATATCATATTTGGTTAAGCCTCATTAATCAAATTAACTTAACCCTATTATGTGGCATTAATTTAATTAATGCACCCTCAACCTCTCACATTAGACCTTGTTGTGGTTACTAGTTAAGCCGGGCAGGTCCGGGTAGATTTATACCACAACCTAGTCTAACCTCGGGTCTTAAGCGCGACATGACCAACTTCTCACATTGGGTTCTATTGTTTGCAACTACTAGTTAGGCCGGTCGGTTCCGGGTAGTTTTACGTTGCAAACTCAACCCAACCTCGAGTTGGCCATACTTATATTATCTAAGTTCATCATGTTTCCAAAACATGTTACAAGTTTTCAAGCATTTGGGTAGACCTAACTTAATAGGTAAATTCCCAAAGGGTAGACCTAACTTAATAGGTAAATTCCCAAGCTCATGTTTTTATGCATACTTACATGTCAACTTTCATGTTATATTTCAAGTCATGTTTTCAAGTTGTATTTTCATGCCATTAGAAATTACCCATAACATAACCCAACGCTTTTAAACTCGCATATACGTTCGCAACAACGTAATGGATTAAAAGAAGAGACTTGGCAAAAGCATGACAAAGATGGATATTAAGCCACAAATTAATCATGGTGGCGAATGAGGCACAAATGTGTTTATTAGCTTGCATATACCATTGTTAAGCCTCAAAAACATGCATAAACCCAAACTTGGCACATAAGCGAATCATGGTGATAAACAACATGGAATGATGACAAGTAACTCGCATATGACCTCACATAAGGGTTATGGCTTCATATGCAAGTTGACATGAAGGTTATAAGGGTTCTCATGTTGCATAATGCAACATTTCAACATAAAGGTCAAAGCTTTATGACCACAAGACCAAGGTAATGACTTTATAAGCTTGCATAAGATGATAGCATGCTACATACTAATGTTTAAACCCACTTACAACATGTCATATTAAGTTTAAAGTTCATATCTAATAGTAGGAGAAGGGCTTACCTTGCTATGAAGGCCTAAATCGATTAAACCAAAGCTTATGATGAAGCCTATGCATGCCATCACCCAAAAACCCAAAGATGGATGCACCAAATCACTAAAAACACCATCTTTATGAACAAAGATCATAGCTTTTGCCTTGAAATCAACTTGAGAAGCTCTCATACTAACATAGGGACTCTCTAACATTCTCATGATCATGAAACCTCTCATAGAAATGAAGTGGAGGCTAGGATAGTTGAGTGGAGGCCATGAGAGTAGAAATTTGGCCATAGTTTAGTTACATGAGTGAATAATGAGGGTTTAGGATAGGTTAGGGTCTTATTTATAGATTAGGCAAGTGTTTTAGGCCATAGGATTAAACCTAGATTCAATCCAAGCCATCAAAGCATGTCTTGGGGAAGAAGTCAAGTGTAGGAACCATCTAGGGCCTTTAGATTAAAGATGAACCATGAGAACCATCCAAATGAAAAATCTGCATTTGAGCGAATCGGCCCACGGGTTGACAGCCAAACACCCTGGATTAACCCCTAGTCGACCCAGCGGGCTTGGGTCGACCTCAAAAATCGGCCGGTTCGGTTATTCCCCTCTCCCAATTCGTTGTTTTGAACATTTTTGCATATTTATTTATTAAATTTTCAATTATATATATATATATATCAATATATATATATTTCTCTGCGCAACCCATTTCACTTAATTAAGTATACTTTAATTTGGGAATTTTTCGTGAAACTTCGCGAGGCCATATCTTGGTCATACGGACTCCGATTTTCGAAAACTCGGACTCTATTTCGCGTATTTTTCCGAGACGAACGCAATGGCATAGCCCGTTTTACTTGATTCAGAATTTAAAATTAAATTCTGCCTTGATTCTCGTTTTAACATGTTATTGAAATACGGGTTGTTACATTCTCCCCACCTTTTAGAATTTCGTCCCCGAAATCTCTAAGTTAGGAAGAACATATCCTACCATCCATCATCCATCTACTCAAAACATCATCCACAAGCAACCATTGTCCTTAGATGATTTCTAATGCTGTATGAATATATGCAAAACGTGTGTGTATATGTTCCTTAGCTAATGCTAATGATCAGGCCTGAAAAATCTCTTGAATGCAAAAATATGTTTAGTGCTATGAATCCAACATGTATGCAAATAGTCCTAGTCATATATATACACTATATGCGTGCACAAACATTCATCCATATGCAACGTCCACATGGTAACACATTCAATTTCATCCATAAGCAAGTATAAATACTCGTGCATATGCAATATGAAATGTGACCGAGTCGAGCTAATATCTAATGTTAATTCGCGCATCCACGAGCAACCACTTGCAACCATTTGCAACCATATCAACCATAACATGTTTCAAATACATGTTTACATCCATAGGGTTCTACCTAAGATTCCCTGAAACAGGGTCGAGAAGATAAACAGGACAAACTCCTTACGGGGTTTGTAACAGAAAATAGGACCGAGAGGATGTCCACAAAAGATAGCCTACAAGTAAGCTCTACAGAAAATAGGGATCAAGGATATACTCCCAAAAAGAGATATCATGCGCGTATCTAGTCTTTGACCATCAGAGTCGTATTTCCTCGAGCTTAATTCCATTGTGCCTTGACCGTCTTTTGACTTCATGATTTCGTAGTTCCTTGCTTCCTATTTCCAAGGTGTGAGTGGAACTCATTTCACTGTCGCCTCTCGTTTCACTTATTCTTTCCCTAGTATGCTTGGCTCAAACATATCTGCGTACTCATGCAAGCTCTCCAAAATTCACCAGTGAATTCTGGATCTCGTTTTCCGATGCCAATCCATGTTGCCAAGAGTTCTTACTAGGGTGATTCCCATAACTCATGCATAATCGAAACGAACCATCCGCCTTAGCGGCGAATCCTATTTGAACGGATTACCAACAAATGCATCCCGGGATTCTAGGTAACTAACCATGACAGAACCCAAAAAGGGTTTCACGAGACTTCGAGGGTATCACCAAGGCAAGTCAAGAATCCAACCACCCTCTTTCTAAAACCGAGAATGGTATCCCTTACTGGATAACCACTTTACCCCTAGAATCCATCCGCAACTTATAAACATAAGCATTATTTCCAAGCTCAACACTTGATATAGACATTCTCAAATCCAAACAAGCCATGAGTAAATGGACCGATCTTCCAATAAGACTTGAGACAAAAACGGGATCCTCTACTACGCTAGTACTAAGGTGCAGAGACTCAACTATCGAAGCGGACTTAAAAGATGCGGTGATCAAAACAAAGTCCCGACAGGATGATAGAGAAGAAAAGCTAAACCTTTAACAAGATCGTTACCCTCCTTCTGAGGTACCCTAGAAATGAGAGCATACTACTGCCCTCCCGATGATCTTGTCCTTGTCCCATGATACTTAACTATCCGTCCCGTTCCACCATGCCAAAGGTACTCTCCCGTCATGGGTTTCATTGTTCATCTTTCTCTCTCATTCTGAGTTGAGCCATACCAACAAGTTGCTCATCCTTAAACTCGTATCCTTTATCCTCTTTCTCACTATCCTTTCTTATAACGCGGCCACTGGTCTCCCGAGAACAGCCTCCATCGCATGGAAAGCACTTTCGAAGATAGAAAAGACTAGTCGCAGTTAAAACCACTGTGACTACAGATGGAGGAAAGAAAGGAAAAGAGATTCAATTAAGGAAACAAGGATAATGCTAATGGCCTTTGGGGAATAGCCTTTTCTTTTTAAAAGAAAACTTTCTTGAAAAATGCTTCTTTATAAACGATTTTCAAATAGTTTTCAGAAGGTCTTTAAAAACTTTTGCCCAATCTGGTAACCTTCTGCTCTGATACCAAATGTAACACCCCGCCTCCGCTAGGGTCACTCGCAAAGGAATGCACTAGCTTTAGAGGGGCATTATTGGTAAACATGCACAGAAATATCACAAGACAGAACATATAAAATAGCGGAAGTAAAATCGAACTTTCATAAACATTAATAATTAAGGTCTAAAGCCTTTTACATCAGAGTACATCAAAACCTGTCTTGCAATAATAAAGAAGCATTAAGACTTTTCCATAAATTATTCCCCAAATAAAACAGTAAAGTAGCCATAGCCAAGAAAAGTCCAAGCCATCCATGATGACCTTCAAGCAGAAGAAGTCTGAACTAAACAACAGTATTTCCTCCCTGTAACCTGGGGGGGGGAGAAACGGAAGACAAGAAGCGAAAGAAAACGGGGTCAGTCATAAAGACTGGTAAGCCCTATCTACTATCAGCATATAAACTAGTAAAGTTAACTGGCATGAGGAACTGAGATGAACATAAGCATGATAACAAGATAGATAAGCTAAATCAGAATAACAGGATAACTACTGAACTAAGGTATCATGATAAACTACGGTGTCACGATAAATCAAGGTATCATATCGTCAGACTTCTATCAAGTATACTATCCCAAGGTATCTACCCCGTCTAACATCCCACGGTATCTATTCCGTATATTCTTCCTGGTTCTAACATGTATATTTGCTCTGCACCCTCCGTACTAGTATCCCAGCCTTGTTATGTGTTAACCATGAATGTCCCTTACTCAAAATCGTGTAATGGTCCATGTCAACCTAACATATCGCATATATAGGTTACTCAAATCATATGTTTCTTTCCATGTATATAAGTTCAGTCCTTTGCCGTACCTCGTACGGGCTTCCTCATGTCGTATTATCCTTGAAATCGTTTTGACTGTCACCTTTGTTCTAGCTAGGCTCTTCCATATGAATCATCGTTTGAACTACTAGGACTTACGCCACCTAGCACCACTAGGGATTACGCTTACCTATTGCACGCTTTCGTATTTCGGTTTGGGTTAAACCACCTAGGCCACTAGGGATTACGCTAACCCTCAACCGCGCCCTTTTTCCCACGCATTCATCGTGAATCGTTTTTCTATAACTGTATGCACATGTATCACATCGTGCCATCCGAGTCCTGTCACAGGGCAAACCAAGAAATACAGGACTCGGTCGGGAGCTTTAGATTTATCTGCCGATGCAGATACTAAGGTCTGCTTTTCTACACGTGGCTATGGTCCCACGAGACCCCTCCCTCAACTAGTGAAAGGCAACACAAGAGAAAATCTTGCATGAGAACTACACTCCGGCCAGCCCACATCCTACGGCCTACCTCACCCATAATTAGATAGCAATTATGGTCTGTTGGGTGTTCCCTGCCTTTCCGTACGTACACGCTTGACTCAAGATGGTAGATGATCGACGAACTTGCTATCTCGGGCACCTTATGTATTCGTCGACTCACTGCTATCCACCCCAGTCTTTAGGTCGCTCGCATAGCAACCAAGGCATATTCTTGGTTCTTCTACCGTAGACCTCAACCTCTCGTGAGCCTAGTATAATGACCTGGCAGCTCACAGAGGGATCCCAAGAATATCCTCACGTTCCCCGAAGCCGCTGCTTCGTTACCCAGTTCGTTGGAGCCTTTATCTAAATTAGATAGCCTGCTCCTACACGCATTCTTAAACGTTGACCTAACGTATCGGGTTACTAATTTATCTAAGAAATGGTCCAAATTTCCTTGACTAAGAATTATTACTTAGTTTCCCTTAACTAAGGTTTACCACTTAGCCTTATTTCCATAATCCTTGTTAACTATGGTTATTTACCTAATCCTCTGAATTAGGGTTTATCTAATGGGTTAAGTGTCACTTAAGTTCATAACTTAGCCCGTCTACAAACCATGTCAAAATTGGCTAAGTATACAAGTCCAAGACTTAACCCTACAAACCATGTGTCAAGTTGGTTAAGTATATCAAGGAATCCATGACTTAACCTCGTCTAATTATCATTTTAGATTGGTTAATTATATAATTTAACTTGACCTTGTCATCAAATCGGTCAAGCGTATTCAAGTGATTCGTGACTTAGCCTTATCATGTTTTCACGTTGGATTGGTTAAGTATAGATTAACTTAACCTCATCAAATTAACGAGTTAGATTGGTTAAGTATAGGTCACTTAACCTCATCAAATCATCGTGTTAAATTAGTTAAGTTTTTAACTTAACCCCATTAAATTACCAAGTTGGATTAATTAAGTCTAGGCTAACTTAACCCCATCCGATTACCATGTTTAGATTAGTTAAGCCTAATCTTAACCCCATCCATTAACTGTATTATACGGTTAAGTGTCATTAAGAAAATTTACTTAACCTTATCACATTATCGTGTTGGATTGATTAAGTGTTGGTTAACTTAATCCCGTCCACTAGTCGTATAAAAATGGTCAAGTGTCATTAGGCAAATCAAGTTACTTAACCTACCCAAGCTTATCATGTTTTGTTAAGTATCATTAGCCTAATCAAATTACTTAACCCATTTGTCCATATCATATTTGGTTAAGCCTCATTAATCAAATTAACTTAACCCTATTATGTGGCATTAATTTAATTAATGCACCCTCAACCTCTCACATTAGACCTTGTTGTGGTTACTAGTTAAGCCGGGCAGGTCCGGGTAGATTTATACCACAACCTAGTCTAACCTCGGGTCTTAAGCGCGACATGACCAACTTCTCACATTGGGTTCTATTGTTTGCAACTACTAGTTAGGCCGGTCGGTTCCGGGTAGTTTTACGTTGCAAACTCAACCCAACCTCGAGTTGGCCATACTTATATTATCTAAGTTCATCATGTTTCCAAAACATGTTACAAGTTTTCAAGCATTTGGGTAGACCTAACTTAATAGGTAAATTCCCAAAGGGTAGACCTAACTTAATAGGTAAATTCCCAAGCTCATGTTTTTATGCATACTTACATGTCAACTTTCATGTTATATTTCAAGTCATGTTTTCAAGTTGTATTTTCATGCCATTAGAAATTACCCATAACATAACCCAACGCTTTTAAACTCGCATATACGTTCGCAACAACGTAATGGATTAAAAGAAGAGACTTGGCAAAAGCATGACAAAGATGGATATTAAGCCACAAATTAATCATGGTGGCGAATGAGGCACAAATGTGTTCATTAGCTTGCATATACCATTGTTAAGCCTCAAAAACATGCATAAACCCAAACTTGGCACATAAGCGAATCATGGTGATAAACAACATGGAATGATGACAAGTAACTCGCATATGACCTCACATAAGGGTTATGGCTTCATATGCAAGTTGACATGAAGGTTATAAGGGTTCTCATGTTGCATAATGCAACATTTCAACATAAAGGTCAAAGCTTTATGACCACAAGACCAAGGTAATGACTTTATAAGCTTGCATAAGATGATAGCATGCTACATACTAATGTTTAAACCCACTTACAACATGTCATATTAAGTTTAAAGTTCATATCTAATAGTAGGAGAAGGGCTTACCTTGCTATGAAGGCCTAAATCGATTAAACCAAAGCTTATGATGAAGCCTATGCATGCCATCACCCAAAAACCCAAAGATGGATGCACCAAATCACTAAAAACACCATCTTTATGAACAAAGATCATAGCTTTTGCCTTGAAATCAACTTGAGAAGCTCTCATACTAACATAGGGACTCTCTAACATTCTCATGATCATGAAACCTCTCATAGAAATGAAGTGGAGGCTAGGATAGTTGAGTGGAGGCCATGAGAGTAGAAATTTGGCCATAGTTTAGTTACATGAGTGAATAATGAGGGTTTAGGATAGGTTAGGGTCTTATTTATAGATTAGGCAAGTGTTTTAGGCCATAGGATTAAACCTAGATTCAATCCAAGCCATCAAAGCATGTCTTGGGGAAGAAGTCAAGTGTAGGAACCATCTAGGGCCTTTAGATTAAAGATGAACCATGAGAACCATCCAAATGCAAAATCTGCATTTGAGCGAATCGGCCCACGGGTTGACAGCCAAACACCCTGGATTAACCCCTAGTCGACCCAGCGGGCTTGGGTCGACCTCAAAAATCGGCCGGTTCGGTTATTCCCCTCTCCCAATTCGTTGTTTTGAACATTTTTGCATATTTATTTATTAAATTTTCAATTATATATATATATATATCAATATATATATATTTCTCTGCGCAACCCATTTCACTTAATTAAGTATACTTTAATTTGGGAATTTTTCGTGAAACTTCGCGAGGCCATATCTTGGTCATACGGACTCCGATTTTCGAAAACTCGGACTCTATTTCGCGTATTTTTCCGAGACGAACGCAATGGCATAGCCCGTTTTACTTGATTCAGAATTTAAAATTAAATTCTGCTTTGATTCTCGTTTTAACATGTTATTGAAATACGGGTTGTTACACTAATTGTGAGTATGATGATCTTAACAAAATTATTATTAAATTAATTAGATTAAGTTATGAATGGATTATGAGTAGATGATGTGAATTGTCATATAGGTTGTTGTAAACCTTATACTATCATGTATGTTATAAATCCTATGCTATGTGGTGTTGATATCCTATATGTTGTAAATTATGCTATGATGATGTTATGTATGTTGAGAGTTTCTATGCTAAATTGTGATGAATCATACATGTTAAAAAGCCATGATGTTACTATCTATGCTAATTAGTTCATGTTAATCAAATCATAATATTGATATTATTTGGGCTACGTTGATCTATATGACAAATCACATATGCAAGTTTAGATTGATTTAGTAAAGATTATATGCCATGACATCTATTTAGATTTAGAATTATGACATCTAGAACTATGCTATGACATATGTGAATTCTATGCTAGTTCACACCATCATTATGTTGCATAAAACCCCATATGCAAGTTTATACATAGATTTGGGTTATGATCATATCATGTAAATTGTGACATTTAACAAGTTGACACCTTTAGATCCTTAACATGTGTAGTTTATGCAAGTTTCACCCTATTATGATTGGATTATTTTATTTGTCTATATGTTGTGATAATTTATCTTTGTGCTATGAGTTAGCCTATTCGAGTCTAACGTATACTTTGCGTTGAATAAGCGAACGTACAACGTGGGGTAGGGGTAATATTAAGGATTTAATAATAAGAAGTTGGGGTGCAATTGATATAATTTTGCATGCAATGAGTGGATGGCCATAATTGAGTCGATTATGGACATCATTAGAACTGGAGTTAATTAATAATTTGAATTGGGAATTAATAAAACTGGGGTAAAAGATTATAAGTGATAATCAATGCTTAGGACACGAGGTTGGACTCGTTTGTGACGTAAAACTGCCCGGACCCGCCCGGCAAATCTAGTGGTCACAAATGTCAGCCCAATGTGAGAGGTCCTAGGTCCAAACTAAAGCATAACAGTTGTAAAGACACGAGGTTAGACTCTTTTATGGTGTAAGACTGCCAGGACCCGCCCAGCAAATCCAGCTGCCATAAATGCCAGTCTAATGTGATAGGTCTTTATGAGGTTATATCCTGAATGAATTGAGAAATACTTAACCAGATAAACATGTAAGGTGGGACATGGGGGTTAAGTAGGTGCCTTGGGTGGCATGAGGAATCTAGTGAGTGCCCTTAGTGGCATGTGAAATACGATTAGTAAGACTTAACCAAACACACATGTAAATGAACATGACTAAGAGGGTTAAGTGGGATGTACTAGTGGACATGCTTAGGTGGGTAGCTTGTGGGGGCCCATTTCAACCAGTAACCCAAACGTATCTTTGTGGGCTCGACCCAAGTCGAGGACGGGACACGCATACTGGGTTTGACTATAAGAAGCCAAAACGGGGAGCGGTGGCAACGCAAGTCCAACGGGTTTCATATGCGTGTGTGGACCCGGGTTGGTAGGTAAGACGTTGTTGCATCGTGTAGGTATAAGCCGTGCATTCTCAAGTTGTATCGGGTTGCCACTTTAGGGGAGTGATACACCCCACTGTGGGGCCAGCACGGGTATCTACAAGTAGGGAGCCGACCGCAAGTGGGTAGTGGGGTACACCTAGTGGAGATAGGGGCAGACGGCACCTATGTAGTCAGCTAGGGGTACGCAAGGCTATTTATATAGTTTCTGTGTGAAGCGAGCGGGATCACCCTTTAGGGTGACTGGTGCGGTGCAGTGTAGCAATTATTCGTTAGTAATTAGGTGTGCCTTTAACGTTATCTTAAACGTTATCGTTATATGCTCTTCCATACCTAATAGTTCATAGACATTTACTTGTCTTCCAGCTTATGCCTTAGTCTAGTTATTTTGATTATAGTATTGTTAGAATTATCATACTCGCCAGACTTTATGTCTGACCCCCTCCATTTCTATCCTTTTTCCCCCTCTAGGTCCTCAGGTTGGGCCCAGCTCTAGCGGAGTTTGATTGGATTGCTTTATCTCTGTTTGGAAAGATTGGACCGTTGATGTAAAGTCAAGCTTGTTATCTTCTTTAATGGCTATTTATGTAATGGGATTATGTATTTTGTTTTATCAAGATGGATATTGTACTTGACTCCGATTTATGGTTTTTATGATGTAACAAACATGGTTAATTTCCGCTGCAATAAAATGAAGTTTTAGATTTCCAAGTACTACTCATTATCTATCTTGTTGTAATTTTTCTGTTCTATATTCACTTATAACCTCCATGGAAGTTAATGCATTCCCTTGTGAGTGACATTAATAAACGTGGGGTGTTACACGTGGTATCGGAGCTTATGGTTACCAGAACAGATAATTTTTTTAGAAAAACTATTTTTCTAAAGTATTTTTGGAAGAAATGCTTTCAAAAACATGTTTTAATGAGTAATTTGAAGAGGAAAGTTTTTTTTATGAAAAACATAATCCCCAATAGCCATATCTTTATCTTTCGAATTCTCCATTTTGAATCTTTCCTTTTTCGTTTCAGCATGGCTGAAGATCTTAACCATCCGGATGGTGTAACGATACCAGGATGGTATAGGAGGCTATTAGAGGCTAGGGCCGCCGCAGGTCCAGCCATTGTTCCTCCACCACCAGTTTCACCCGTTCCTCTTCCTCCTCGCGTAGATACTTTTGCAAAGACGTGCAAGGAATTTAAGGCTATGGGTGGAAAACCTTTTCAAGGGTCAGCAACGTTTGTGGAAGCTAGAGATTGGCTTAAGGAGGTAAAAGAATTGCTAGAAATCTTTGAAGTAGAAGAAGGGAGGAGAGTCAAATTAGCAGCTTGGTTAATGAAGGGAGAGGCCTCGTTTTGGTGGGAGGTCACTAATGGGGAGCGTCCTGTTGATTCTTGGGTGGATTTCAGACGTAGGTTCGAGGCTAAGTTTCTCTCAAGGGAAGAAGAGAATCTATATATGGAAAGGTTCTTGACATTGAAGCAAGGAAGCTCATCAGTGAAAGAATATGTCAACAAATTTAATCAGTTAGCAAGGTTTGGCTTGGACTTAGTAAACACGCCGGAGAAGAAGGCTCAGAGGTTCGTTAATGGATTGAATGAACCGTTGCAAGGGTTGGCTATGACCCACATCCCTATGGGGGCCACCTTTGAGAAGTTAGTAGACATGGCACTCATGCACGAGGAGAAAGGCGCTAAAGCTGATAAGGCACCCGAGAAGAAAGGGGATCAGAAGAAACCACAACAGCAAAACAAGAAGGGTGGTAAAGACAATAATGGCAAGGGAAAGAAGAAATGCTTTAACTGTGGGACACCAGGCAATCTCAGCAAGGATTGCCGAAATAAAAAGAAGACTGGTTGTTTTCACTATGGTGAAGCGGGACATCTAGTGAAGGACTGCCTAAAGAAAGGGCAGAGGGCAGGGTCTACCTCGGGAGGACAGGTGCAAGCTTTTATGGCACCAGGGCAGGCAAGGGGACAAGTTCAGGCTCTCGCGGTCCCACCGCTGCAAGAACGAGGTAGAACCATTTCTATTGAAAGCTTAGTTTTTCTGTTTGATCATCCTGTCCGTACCTTATTCGATTCAGGCACATCGCATTCGTTTATCTCTACATTATTAGTTGAATCACTGCACTTAAACACCAATTTATTAGAGGATCCTTAGTTGTTTCGAATCCAATTGGGGGCTCAGCTTATTTGTCCATGATGTGTTTAGATTTGAAAATTTCTATACATAGCGTTGAGTTTAGATGTGATGCTTATGTTTTGGGCTTCACAGGCTATGGGCTAATTTTAGGAATGGATTGGTTATCCAGAAATGGGGCCGTTCTTGATTGTGAAAGGAAAGTAGTTAGGCTCATGATTCGCCTTGGAAACACTCTCGAAATCTTTTGTAATCCCATAAATTCTGTTATGCTAAGCTATTTAGAATCGCTTGACGCGTCTGAGGAAAATCTACGATCTGTTAGAGTGGTCCGAGAATACTCGGATGTGTTTGAGGAGGTGAAGGGCTTGCCTCCAAAGCGGGAGATAGATTTTCGAATATATCTTGTGAATAATGCAAAACCAGTATCTTTGCCAGTACGCCACATGGCTCCACGTGAAAGGAGGGAACTCCATAAGCAAGTGAAGGAGTTGCTTGAGAAGGGGTTCATAAGACATAGTATATCGGAGTGGGGTGCTCCAGTAGTATTTGCCACGAAGGCGGATGAGTCCCTTAGACTTTGTGTGGACTATAGAGAACTTAATAAGCTTACAAAGAAAAACAGACACCCACTACCGAGGATTGACGATCTCTTTGATCAGTTAGTTGGCGCCTCAGTGTTTTCGCAGTTGGACTTAGCCACTGGTTTCCATCAGTTGAGAGTGGCTGAGGATAGCATTGACAAGACTGCCTTTAGGACTCCGGACGGTTTCTATGAATGGCTAGTGATGCCCTTCGGTTTGACAAACGCCCCCGCATACTTTGTTGATTTGATGAGTAGGGTGTTTAGGGAGTACCTTAACAAATTCGTGGTAGTCTTTGTAGACGACATCTTGATCTTTTCTAAGGATGAAGAAGAGCATGCCCTACATCTTAGGAAAGTGTTGGAGACCCTACGAGCGCATAACCTTAAAGCTAAATTTTCTAAGTGTCACTTCTGGAGGATGGAAGTACGATTCTTAGGGCACGTGGTTTCCAAGGAAGGGATAGCCGTGGATCCCGCAAAGGTGGTGGCCATCCAAGATTGGAAGGTCCCTAAAAATGCTACCGAAGTGAGAAGTTTCTTGGGATTGGCTGGCTACTATAGGAAGTTTATCAAAGACTTCGCAAAAATATCAGCTCCATTGACACGCCTGACGAAGAAGAACCTAGTTTTCACATGGGACGTGGATTGTGACGATGCATTCCAACGTTTGAAGAGAGCTTTGACTTTAGCCCCAATCTTAGTATTGCCTGACGGGAGTAAGCCGTTTACTGTTTATACCGATGCTTGTGGGACAGGACTAGGCGCAGTCTTAATGCAAGAGGGAAGGGTAATAGCCTATGGTGGAAGGCAGTTGAGAGCGCATGAGAAAAATTACCCTACACATGACCTATAGTTGGCCGCTATTGTTTTCGCGCTTAAGTCTTGGCGTCATTATCTTCTTGGCGAGAATTCGAATTATTCACTGACCACAAATCTTTAAAATACTTATTCTCTCAAAAGGACTTGAACTTAAGGCAGCAAAGGTGAATGGAGTTCTTAGCATCCTATGACTTCGAGATAGCATATACCCCTGGCAAGGGTAACGTAGTGGTCGATGCCTTAAGTAGAAAAAGATTATCCTTAAGTCCTTTGTTTGTTGAGCGGCGAAGTTTAGAGTTCATTTCTATGTTTGACTTTACACCTTCCGTTGACTTCGTACCCGGTTTGCTAGCATCCTTGGAGGTCAGACTTACGCCTTTGGGACGAATTGGCGAGGCACAGCGAGATGACCCACAGTTGGTTGAGTTAGTAGAAAAGCTCAAAGGAGGGGAGTCATCAAGCCATCTCCGTAGGTATACCCTAAATGATAAGGGTTGGTTACGTAGGGATTGTAGACTTTGTGTACCAAAAGACGATGACCTAAGGAAGGCTATTCTTGACGAAGCACATCATTCGAAGATGACCATTCATCCCGGCGGGGACAAGATGTACAAAGACATGAAGCGAGTTTTCTTTTGGGCCGGTATGAAGAGGGACATGGCCGAATATGTCGCTAGATGCTTAGTGTGCCAACAAGTAAAAGCAGAGCAAAAGAAACCCGGTGGGTTGCTTCACCCATTAGAGGTTCCACTATGGAAGTGGGAAAGTGTCTCGATGGACTTTGTGGATGGATTACCAAGATCAAGGAAGGGTAATACGGGGATTTGGGTTATAGTAGATAGACTTACTAAGAGCGCCCATTTCATTCCCGTGAAGAGTAAGAGGATTGCTCCATGGTTAGCTTCTGTATACGTTCGAGAAATAGTTCGTTTGCACGGTGCTCCTTCTAGCATAATGAGCGACCGCGATCCTATTTTCACTAGCGAATTTTGGAGAAGCTTACAAGAAGCGGTAGTGACTCAGTTATGTTTGAGCACCGCATATCATCCTCAGACGGACGGCCAGACCGAGAGGGTGAATCGCATTCTAGAGGATCTTTTGAGGCTATGTATCCTAGACTTTGGGGGTACGTGGGAAGAGCATCTTCTGTTAGTGGAATTCGCATATAATAACAGCTTTCAGTCTAGCATTGGCATGGCACCTTTTGAAGCTCTTTATGGACGACCTTGTTGTTCACCGACATGTTGGTGGGAATCTACGGATAAGATCTTACTTGGGCCTGATATGATTAGGGAGACTTCGGAAAAGATCGACTTGATTCGAAGGAGGATGAAAGCAACGCAAGATAGGCAGAAATCTTATGCGGACAAGAGGAGGATAGATCTTGAGTTTGAGGTTGGGGACATGGTCTTTGTCAAAGTGTCTCCATTACGAAACGTCGTTCGCTTTGGGTCCATTGGGAAATTAGCACCAAGGTTCGTAGGGTCGTTTCCTATTAAGGAGAAGATTGGACGGATGGCGTACAGAGTGGAGTTGCCTGAGAGACTTAGTGGTGTACACGACGTATTCCATGTGTCACATTTGAGGAAGTGCTTACACACGAGACCGCGGAGGTGGTAGAGCCGAGCTTGCTTAGAGAGGTAGAGATAGAGCGTGATGCGATGATTCGACGAGCTCCTACACACATTCTTGGGTCAGAGATCAAGAAGATGAGGAATCGAGAGGTCAGACTAGTCAAAGTACAATGGGGAGATGATGAGAGCAACACAACTTGGGAGACAGAAGAGAAGATGCGTTCATGATACCCTTTTCTTTTTGAGGGTATGTCCTTTAATTTCTCCTTTATCGCTTATCTTGTACTTATCTTACCTTTAGAGTATCCTCTCGCTAGTATCCTTGAGCTTTAGTTAGGATAATCCTATGGTTGAAACATGTGTTTGAGACATGTTATGTATGATGGATGCAAAGTGGATGCAAGTGTTTGCTAGTGGTTTCTCGTGGACGCATACACACACACTACTAGGCACTAGATCAGCTCAGTCACTTCATACTGCATATTGCATATAAATGGATGTATTTAGTAAAATGGATGTATGAGGACTTGTTTTTATCATATGGATGCTGCATTCAGATGATGATTGTGCACGCATATAGAGGTAATATGTAGCATTAAGGAACTTTTGCATACATAATGGACGCATGGCACTATCATGATTTGCATTAAGGAGGTCAACTGAATCAGCGGACCGCCTGATTTTGCATTAGATATGGACATATACACACACTGTGCATTTAAACATAAAAGCATTAGAAGTCTATAAGGACAATGGACGCCTGTGGTTGATGGTTGAGTAGATGGACATTGGATGTTAGGATATTCATTCTTCTTGACTTGAAGATTTCGGGGTCGAAATCCTTTAAGGAGGGGAGAATGTAACACCCCGTAATTCTGTTAATATTAATATTCACAAATTAAAGAATAACTAATCTCAGACATGAGAATTGTGGGAAACGGGTTGCGCCATTGTGTTCATCTCCGAATTCTGGTTGAAATAGAGTTCGAGTTTGCGTGAATTGGACTTCAAATGAAAATGTTATGGCCATCGGAAGTTTCAGAAAATTCAAAACAGATTTCAGAAAATTTAAATTTCAAATTCGGAGTCAAATCAGGCTAGGCGGGAAAATTCCCGCCCAACACCCCAGGTCGACTGGGCTGTCGACCCCCCCCCCCCAGGTCGACTGGGGAGTCGACCTGTCCAGGCGGCTAGGGTTTTGACTGAGCCCAATCTTGAGCTGCTGATGTGTCTTTAGGGCTGAGTTGGCAAATTAAACGGTTCAGTTTAGTTCTGAGTTGATCTGACGGTCTAAATAAATCCTAAAATCTATAAATACCTAGGTAGTCTCTCACTCTAATTCACATGAAAAATAAAATAGCCACCGTCATACCACCTCCATGGAACTCAGTGTAGCCGCCGCCAACTAAGAAGGAAGAAAAGCTAATTCAATTCTAATTCTACTCAACTCTAAAGCCAATCAAGACTCTCTTTTCTTCTCTAATTGTGAGTATGATGATCTTAACAAGATTATTATTAAATTAATTAGATTAAGTTATGAATGGGTTATGAGTAGATGATGTGAATTGTCATATAGGTTGTTGTAAACCTTATACTATCATGTATGTTATAAATCCTATGCTATGTGGTGATGATATCCTATATGTTGTAAATTATGCTATGATGATGTTATGTATGTTGGGAGTTTCTATGCTAAGTTGTGATGAATCATACATGTTAAAAAGCCATGATGTTACTATCAATGCTAATTAGTTCATGTTAATCAAATCATAATATTGATATTATTTGGGCTATGTTGATCTATATGACAAATCTCATATGCAAGTTTAGATTGATTTAGTAAAGATTATATGCCATGACATCTATTTATATTCAGAATTATGACATCTAGAACTATGCTATGACATATGTGAATTCTATGCTAGTTCACACCATCATTATGTTGCCTAAAACCCCATATGCAAGTTTATACATAAATTTGGGTTATGATCATATCATGTAAATTATGACATTTAACAAGTTGACACCTTTAGATCCTTAACATGTGTAGTTTATGCAAGTTTCACCCTATTATGATTGGATTATTTTATTTGTCTATATGTTGTGATAATTTATCTTTGTGCTATGAGTTAGACTATTCGAGTCTAACGTATACTTTGCGTTGAATAAGCGAACGTACAACGTGGGGTAGGGGTAATATTAAGGATATAATAATAAGAAGTTGGGGTGCAATTGATATGATTTTGCATGCCATGAGTGGATGGCCATAATTGAGTCGATTATGGACATCATTAAAATTGGAGTTAATTAATAATTTGAATAGGGAATTATTAAAACTGGGGTAAAAGATTATAAGTGATAATCAATGCTTAGGACACGAGGTTGGACTCGTTTGTGACGTAAAACTGCCCGGACCCGCCCGACAAATCCAGTGGTCACAAATGTCAGCCCAATGTGAGAGGTCCTAGGTCCAAACTAAAGCATAACTGTTGTAAAGACACGAGGTTAGACTCTTTTATGGTGTAAGACTGCCCGGACCCGCCCGGCAAATCCAGCAGCCATAAATGCCAGTCTAATGTGGGAGGTCTTTATGAGGTTATGGCCTGAATGAATTAAGAAATACTTAACCAGATAAACATGTAAGGTGGGACATGGGGGTTAAGTAGGTGCCTTGGGTGGCATGAGGAATCTAGTGAGTGCCCTTAGTGGCATGTGAAATACGATTAGTAAGACTTAACCAAACACACATGTAAATGAACATGACTAAGAGGGTTAAGTGGGATGTACTAGTGGACAAGCTTAGGTGGGTAGCTTGGGGGGGCCCATTTCAACCAGTAACCCAAACGTATCTTTGTGGGCTCGACCCAAGTCGAGGACGGGACACGCATACTGGGTTTGACTATAAGAGGCCAAAACGGGGAGCGGTGGCAACGCAAGTCCAACGGGTTTCATATGCGTGTGTGGACCCGGGCTGGTAGGTAAGACGTTGTTGCATCGTGTAGGTATAAGCCGTGCATTCTCAAGTTGTATCGGGTATCTACGAGTAGGGAACCGATCGCAAGTGGGTAGTGGGGTATACCTAGTGGAGATAGAGGCAGACGGCACCTATGTAGTCAGCTAGGGGTACACAAGGCTATTTATATAGTTTCTGTGTGAAGTGAGCGGGATCAACCTTTAGGGTGACTAGTGCAGTGCAGTGTAGCAATTATTCGTTAGTATTTAGGTGGGCCTTTAACGTTATCTTAAACGTTATCTTTATGTGCTCTTCCATACCTAATAGTTCATAGACATTTACTTGTCTTCCAGCTTATGCCTTAGTCTAGTTATTTTGATAATAGTATTGTTAGAATTATCATACTCACCAGACTTTATGTCTGACCCCCGCCATTTCTATCCTTTTTCCCCCTCCAGGTCCTCAGGTTGGGCCCAGCTCTAGCGGAGTTTGATTGGATTGCTTTATCTCTCTTTGGAAAGCTTGGACCGTTGAAGTAAAGTCCAGCTTATTATCTTCTTTAATGGCTATTTATGTAATGGGATTATGTATTTTGTTTTAGCAAGATGGATATTGTACTTGACTCTGATTTATGGTTTTTATGATGTAACAAACATGGTTAATTTCCGCTGCAATAAAATGAAGTTTTAGATTTCCAAGTACTACTCATTATCTGTCTTGTTGTAATTTTTCTGTTCTATATTCACTTATAACCTCCATGGAAGTTAATGCATTCCCTTTGTGAGTGACATTAATAAACGTGGGGTGTTACACTATATGTATATATATAATTCTCTTGCGCATATACAAACATAAATCCTTCATAACTTCTTCATACGATGTCGGTTTTAAGCAAACCAAATGTCTGTGTTGAGCAAAATTTCAAGACGGACGCAATGGCGTAGTCCGTTTCCCTTAATTACGAATATTAATCATTATTTAATTTATCCTCTTTAATGTCGTTAAAATTATGGTGTGTTACATTCTCCCCTACTCAGAGGATTTTGTCCCCGAAATCTCCAAGTTAAGAAGAATGTATATCCTACCATCCACCACCTATCTACTCATCCATCAAACACAAGCATCCATTGTCCTTAAAGACTTCTAATGTTTATATGAGCATATGCAAAGGTGTGTGTATATGTCCCAATACTAATGCGAAGATCAGTAGGTCTACTGATTCAGTCGACCTCCTTAATGCAATGTATGTTAGTGCCATGAATCCAATATGTATGCAACAATCTTATTGTAACATGTAATTTCTATATACGTGCGCAATCATCGGTCCAAATGCAACATCCATATGATGATACATCCATTACCATCCATTAAAAGAAAAAAAATGCACATACATCCATATGCAGTATGAGAATGATTGAGCCGATCTAGTGCCCGATTGTGTGTATGTGCATCCACGAGCAACCACTAGCCAACACTTACATCCGCTTGCATCCATCAA
The DNA here is from genome assembly GCA_030737875.1 of Allium sativum. NCBI lineage: Eukaryota > Viridiplantae > Streptophyta > Magnoliopsida > Asparagales > Amaryllidaceae > Allium > Allium sativum. The sequence goes on along the minus strand of CM060918.1, from coordinate 147,968,097 downwards.
ATATAACATGCTCAAACAAATGTTTTCATCCATAGGATTCCTACCTAAAGGTCGAAGATTCGATCGAGAGGACATACTAAAATGATAGAAACAAGCATAAATAAAAGCTTTGGATAAGGAGTTAATGACATACCCTCGAAAAGAAAAGGGTACGAAGCATGAATCTTGTTTTCGGTCTCCAATTTGCATCTTCTGTGTTATCTCCCCATTGAACTTTCACCAACTTCACTTCTCTATTGCGTAACTTCTTAACTTCTGATCTAAGAATACGGGAAGGAACTCGTCTGGCTGTCACCTCACATTCCACCTCTACTTCTTCCAATACACTTGGCTCAGCTACTTCCGCGATACCATGCCAGCACTTCTGCAAATGAGAAACGCGGAAAACATCATGAACGCCGGATAGTCTCTCTGGCATCTTTACTCTATAGGCCATTTTGCTAATCCTTTCTATTATGGGAAATGGCCCTATGAATCTTGGTGCCAGTTTCCCTACAGTGCCAAAAAGAACCACATCCTTCCGAGGTGATATCTTGATGAAACCATGTCTCCCAACTCTACTCGATATTGGTTCTTTCTTTATCTGTATATGACTTCTGCTTGTCCTGAGCTATCTTCATACGCCTATGGGTAAGATCGATTTTGAAGCTTGCCTAATCGTCTTAGTTCCAAGTAGAAGCCTAACTCTACTGTCATGATTTGAGATCCTTCTATGAGAATAGATACTTGTGCGACTTATGGTCCAAGCATAACTCGAGCCTCTCTCCAAGTAGATACCGCCGCCGAGTTTTAAGCGTGAATACTATAGCATCTAATTCCAAAACATGGGTAGTGTAGGGTAGTTCTTCTTATAGACTCTCAAATGTCTACCCCCATAACATGCTACCCTTCCCTCTTGCATCAGAACCGCACCAAGCCCTATACCACATGCGTCAGTGTACATTGTGAGCACTTTGTCCCCATTAGGCCAAGTCAAGACTAGGTCTATTGTCAGAGCCCTCTTCAATCGCTGGAAAGCATCGTTACAATCTACTTCCTAAAGAACGTCAGATTCTTCTTCGTTAGCCTGGTGAGTGAGGCTGGTATCTTTGCGAAATCCTTAATGAACCTCCTATAATAGCCTGCCAATCCAAGAAAACTTCTCACCTCCGTTACATTGTTTGGGATCTGCCAATCTTGAACTACAACTACCTTCGCGGGATCTACTGCTATCCCGTCTTTAGAAACCACATGCCCCACAAATTTCTCTTCTTTTCTCCAAAAATAATATTTGGAGAAGTTCGCCTTAAGCTAATGCGCATAGAGAGCTTTCAAAACCTCCCTTAAATGTAAGGCATGTTCTTCCTCGCCTTTTGAGAAAATCAAGATGTCATCAACAAGCTAGTAAAACATATCATCTATGCTCGGAAGTGGATGCCTATTCTTCTTAGTAAGTTTATTTAACTCCCTATAGTCCGCACATAGGAAAAGCGAACCATCTGCCTTAGTTTTGAATACCACCGGAGCACCCCATTAGATATGCTTCGCGTAATAAAACCTTTCTCAAGTAACTCCCCTACTTGCTTGCTGAGCTCCCTTCTTTCCCTTGGAGCCATATGGTGCACAGGCAATGCTGGCTTTGCGGTCCACCAAGTATATACGAAAAACAATCTCGCGCCTCGGAGTTAAACCCCGAACCTCATCAAAAACATCAGAATAATCCCGGACTACTGGAATAGATTGCAAATCATCGATATATGCATCAAGAGACTCTAGGAAACTAAGCATAACAAACCCTTGTGGGTCACAAGAAATCTTGATGGTCCTCCAATGACAGGTCAGAAGCCTAGTGACCCTTCTATCACATTACAGAATGGCACCATACATGGTTAGCCAATCCGTCCCTAGAATAAAATCGTAGCCCATAAAACCGAGAATATACGCATCACACTCAAACTCGATGCCCAAGATAGATATTCTTAAACCCCGACAAATCATAGACAAATGAGCCGAACCACTAATGAGGTATGAGACAACAACGGGATCCACTACCATACTAGTATTTAAGTGCAGAGATTCAACCACAAAACTAGATATAAATGAGCATGAAGCGAAGATACAAAAAGAGTTCTAATAGGATGAATGGAAAGAGAAATCAAACCTTCCACGGAAATTTTCCTACCTTTATCCGGAGCACTAGTCGCGAGAGCATGCACTTGCACCCCAGAAGCTCTAACCCTTTGACCTTGCCCCTATGGTCCCTATTTCTTAAGGCACTCCCTAGCAAAGCGTCCAACCTCTCCACAATTGAAGCAAGTATTCTTCCTTCTTTTGCAGTCTTTACTTCCTTCTTTCCTCAGCCTTTATTTACTTCTTTTCTCCCTTGTCTTCCTCATGCATCAAGGCTATATCAACAAGCCTTTCAAAAGTAGCTCCCATTGGAATATGGGACATAGCTAATCTATGAAGGCGTTCATTTAACCCTTTAGCAAACCGCAAAGCTTTCTTATGCGGAGTGTCTAGCAGTTCCAATCCAAATCTCGCCACCTAGTTGAACTTGTTCACATATTTTTTAATAGACATGTTTCCTTGTTTGAGCGCCAAAAACCTATCCATTTGCATGCTTTTCTCAGCTTAAGAAAGAAACTTCATTTCAAACCTCATTCTAAAATCATCCCATGTCTCCACCGGACGTCCATCTTGGGTTACTTCCCACCAGAACGAAGCTTCATCTTTTAGTAGCCAGGTAGCTAACTGAATCTTCCTTCGATCTTCCACTTCAAAGATTACAAACAAGTCCTTGGTCTCCTTGAGCCAATTCCTTGCCTCTACGAATGTTTCGGTTCCACGGAATGGCTTACCTCCAATGCCACAAAAATCTTTGCAGATCTTAGCGAAATTATCTGCTCTTGGAGGAGGATGAACGATGGGTGCAGCTGGGGGAGGAGCGTCAGCTTGACCTCCGGCAGGCGCCGTGGCCTCTAGATACCCATAGATACAAATAGATATCGTAATGCCCTCAAGGATATTAGGTTCCCCGGACATGCTGAAACAAAAGGAAGAAATTTAGACAAAGGATCGAAGGATATTACATATGGCTTTGGGGGAATACGTTTTTCAAAACAGACCTTTCTTTTCGAAAAATGCTTTCTTTTAAAACCTTTTTGAAAATAGTTTACAAAAACTTCTATCTAATATAGTAACCTTCAGCTCTGATACCAAGTGTGACACCCCACGTCCGTTAATGTCACTCATTAAGAGAATGCTTTAAGTTTCGTGAAGCGTTGTAGGTAAACAGACACAGAACATTACAAGACAGACATAAAAGATAGCAGCGGAATTTAAATTTTTATTTAGAACATAATTCATAACATCATAGTCCAAAATTTCACAAGTATGGAACTGCATAAAAACCATTACAATAATATAGAGCTTTTGTCTTTTAACATCAGAGTACAAAAATACATAAAAGAAAAAGCATAATTCCCCAAAAGAGACAAAGCCATAGTAGTAAAGACAAGAACATGAGCAATACTTCAAAAGCAGCTCCTAGCAAGATGATAACTGAGTCCTAATTAAACCTGAGTATTACCACCCTGCAAACCTAAGGAGTGGAAATGGAAAAGAGAAGAGGAAACATGTAACAACCCGGAATTTGGGGTCAATTTAAAATTTTTATTTTAGAAGTTTTAAAGGATTTTTAATATTTAAATTGATGTATTTTTAAATAATAACGACGTAAAATTTATTTAAATCGAAGTTAAAACGAAAATATTTATTTAGAGTTTGAAATGGCGCGGTAGTTCGAAAATTCGATTTCTAATTTCAATAGAATATACAGAATTCATTTTAAATCAGAATTGAGCGAAACAAGAAATATTTAAATCTGTTTAACCATATCTTTCTAACGAATGTAAGAAACTGAGATTTCATTTTAAAAGTTGTATGTAATGTCCAGTTTAAAATTTAGAAAAGTCGCTGTAAAATTTGTATATATTTTAATTAAATATATATCCCTTAAAAATAGCCATTTTTCGAATGACCTCTGTTTCCGACGAAACCACTTTTGTTGGAATCGAAATGTCAAATTATTGTTAGGTTTCAATTTTCATAATTTTTAGAATTAATATGTGAACGTAACGAAAGGAAATGTGTTTTGTCAATTTCAGTCAAATCTGATCGACTTGTAAATGGCAATTTTTCAAACGGTCTCGGAATTCGACGAAATTAGTCTTATTAGAACCGTATCGTCAAAACATAACTAGAAATAATTTTTCTGTAATTGTTAGAGGCAATATGTGGTCCCGGTAAATAAAAATGTACGATCAAATTAAATAATTAAATGATTTATAATTTAATTTAAAGAAAACACATCGTAACAGACGAACTGGGTTACGAAACATATTCCATTGTGTCCGGGAGGGGGTTATTTAGCTAGGGGCGACAATCGTTGGGATTCGTGGTGTTAAGCTAGTATTATTTGAATTAAATTGAATTAATTAAATAACTAAAATAGGAATAGAATACTAGTATAAATACGCTTTATTATACCACCGTATTTCCCTAACCCTAAGAACTAACCTAGCTGCCGTATTAAAAAAAATCAATGGCTATGGTGCACCATATTTCTTCCTTCGATTTCTTAAAGCATAGTGCGAATTAAATCATGAAACTAAAACCAAATGAAGAGGACCCTGAGATCTTTCTGCACAACGGCCAATATCGGATGTTGTGACCTCAGGTGCCTGGAATTGGGCTGGAAACCATCACCGTTTGGTGCGGAATTGCAGCAGCTTGGGGATGACGAGTTCATCATGGTGGCCGGAGCTGGAAGGTGGCGGTCGGCGCTCAACGAAGGAGGCTTCGGATCTGATGGTAGCGGTCTGTATCGAGCACGGTAGTGGGATTTCTGGTTTGCGAAATGGTTTCAGCGAGTAGCGGTTTACAGAGGACGTTGAAGAAGGGTTATTAACCCTTAACAATGTAATTGATGGCTTAATTATAAATCTAATCATCTAATATTTAAAATTCAATATCTTGCTCAATAGTAATCATAATTCTGTGATTTTAGATTCGTTGAAATCATAAAAATGAGATCTACGTGATGGAATTGACCAGAACATTTTCAGAGCTATCTACAAATAAAGACGGAATCAAATCAATGTGAGATTTCTCAGTTTTCAAAATTTCAAATAAATACATCTATTTATTTATTTAAATAGATCGTGATTGTGATGTTAAATATATATGCCATATGAAACACAGATATGCTGTGATAACTCCAAACTTCCACGGTATGAAAGTAGGAGTAATCATTTGGAATACAACATAAATATAATATAACAAGTCACAGAAACAACATAGTAAAGGAAATCCATATAGTAACTACATCATATCAGCGGAAATATAATGTCACAAACAATAGAAAACCCACAGTCACAGAATTCTAAGTTACTACATCAAGTTTGCAGAAAAATGACATGAATCCCAATTCCAAAATAAATGACATGAAATGGAAATAAGTCTAATGTCTGGAATGAAAAAGGAAATGCGATAAAAGCAAATGATAGAAGGTCTTCGAAGCTCCAAGTCATCACCTCTACGTCAAAAGCTGGTCCAAGGAAAATGATAAGCAGCTCCAAAGAAAAGACTCCAAGCAGAAGAATACCTGTTACTTGGCTGCCCATGTAGAAAGGAGGGCACCCAAGTTTGCAAAAAGGTGAAACAAACTATGGGTCAGTCGTGGGACTGGTGTGAGAATTCTTAACTAATATTAATAAGGAAAATCCAAAGACCACGCCGCTAATGAGGAAGGGGTTCACTCTAATGGATTGTCGTGCATAATTTAAGGTGTCATAACAGATAATTAAATACATCGTAAACAATGCAATGTTTTTGAAAAAATGGAATCACCATAAGACCCAAGTCCCATCACACAATGCAACGCACACCAGAGGATAGGGTTTTACCTTATGATGATTAAACATGCTAAATACGACAAATACGAATCTAATATTATCATTAATGTATATGAAAATGTTTCAATCATAAATGTATCACTCCTAGGAAGCATAGGTACCCATATATTATGCCTCCGTACTAGTAATACAATCAAATTCGTCGGTTCGTATTTGGATTTTTGGTTTCCATCATGAGTCAAGGCTAGAGAGGAGCTCCTTACCGATTCGAGCACTCTAGCTAGTGTCTCAGGATTCCCCGCGGAGAACCCTTGGATAGCTGCAGGGCCGGTCCGCAAATACAGCTTAGCGGATTAGTTATACCTGAACACACGTTTCCCGATCCTATAGGACCTATCCGAGGCGCCTCATTCCATCATCCACATAAGTAAAATGTCAGGCTGTGTCAAAACCCAAACACCACTTCTAGCTAGAAAGAAACGTGCTGCTCTCCCTGCGTTCCCTTCTCCCGTTTTAGACTCTACCGGTTTGTGAGGCTCGTGAAGTTACGTAATACACAAAGCTACGCCTAAAACAGGCCATGCTCTGATCATCACCACAAGGTTCTGCTTTTCAACAAGAAACCTTGATCATTGCATCTTAGTATGCCACACTGACACTCCATATCACACTATCGATTCTCCATCAATTGTACCAAAGGGTGTTAAGTAGAGAATAAATTCTCTACCACCAACATTCGTACACTCGACAGAAGATCAACAAATGAAATATATAAAGGAGTCCAATGTCGGACACACGTTCCATTTAAAACTTATGCTCTGGGTCTGAGCGAAAGTCTAACCCGTGAAATCGACACATACGTTTGGGCAATTACCTCAACTCTTGAATTGGGAGCAAGTCAATTCAGAGTCTTAGCCATCGTCCATTTGAGGGAAGATTTACGGTCTTCATACGTCAACTCTACTACTTCGATCTTCAACGTCGTTTGGTTTAATTTGGGATGAGAGTATCTTGGGCTTCCCAAATAACCTCGCATACTTATAGTTTTGGAAAAACTATTTTATGTCGTTATATTATTTTATAACGGCTAATTCTCGTCTTAATTATTTAAAATAATTAAACTTCTTATTTAACGACGCATTCTCAGAATCTTACTTTTATTTACATTAAAAATAAAATAAAATGCAAACTTGCATTACATGCCGCATCCTTATTTATTTACATTGAATAAAATGTAAACTTGCATTACATAGTGCAATTCATTTACATTAACATTAAGAATGTCAATGTTGTCTTATGGTTAAATCCTTTTTTTTAATTTACATTAAAAATGATGTAACTCAATCCTACAGTTAATTCTCTTTTTTTATTTACATGATAAAATAATGTTAATTTTATGCTACGGTCAAATTCACTATATATTAACATTACGATAAATGTTAATTACATCATACGTGATAATTTTCATAATATTAACATTAAAAATGTTAATTTCATCCAACTTTATAATTTTCACAATATTAACATTAAAAATGTTAATTTCATCCTACGTTATAATTTTCACAATATTAACATTAAAAATGTAAATTTTTCATACAATGTAAATTCTTATTTTTAACATTAACAAAAATGTTAACTTTGTCATACGATGTAAATTCTTATTTTTAACATTAACAAAATTTTTAACTTTGTCATACGATATAAATTCTTATTTTTAATATTAACAAAAATGTTTACTTTACATACGATGAAATCTCTTTTTATTTACATTAAAAATAATGTTAACTTTGTCATACGATGTAAATTCTTATTTTTAACATTAACAAAAATGTTAACTTTACATACAATGAAATCTCTTTTTATTTACATTAAAAATAATGTTAACTTTGTCATACGATGTAAATTCTTATTTTTAACATTAACAAAAATGTTAACTTTACATACGATGAAATCTCTTTTTATTTACATTAAAAATAATGTTAACTTTGTCATACGATGTAAATTCTTATTTTTAACATTAACAAAAATGTTAACTTATTATACGATCAAAATCTTATTTTTAACATTAACAAAAATGTTAACTTTGTCATACGATATAAATTCTTTTTTTATAACATTAACAAAAATGTTAACTTTGTCATACGATATAAATTCTTATTTTTATTTACATTAAAAATAATGTTAACTTTGTCATACGATGTAAATTCTTATTTTTAACATTAACAAAAATGTTAACTTTACATACGATGAAATCTCTTTTTATTTACATTAAAAATAATGTTAACTTATCATACGATAAAAATCTTTTATTTTAACATAAGTATAAAGGTGAATTTCCACATGTCCAATATTTACGGCAAATCCAATTACATCAATGATTCAAAGAATAAAGGTGATCTATTCGAATTTATTATATACAAAAATATGGTTCATGAATATCAATAAACATGGTTGGTAAAATTATCTAACAATGATCATAGCAACTACAACTCAGGTTTAACATTGAAATTTACAGATCTAGTGTCATAGCATCACAACAATTCAGATTTATAACATACACAACATACATCGCAGATTCACAACACGCAAGATTGATTAAATCATTTAATTTAATTAAAACTGAATTCTCACCTTGATTGGATAAGAAAATAATAATAATCCAAATAATCTCAGAATGCTCCAATCAATCACAGCAGATCCTATTCGTTGTCACGGTCCTAACGGATCTGAAATTTTCAGATTTGAAGTTTGTATGTGTTAGTTATTGATGTTTGAACAGTTCTGACTTTTAATAACTGACTGTGTAACGCGTAAAAGTGTGGCAAAACTGAAATCAAATTATACCTTTGAAATTTCAGAATGTTCAAAATTTTGATTCCACTTTTCTCGATCTGTACCCAATAGTTTAGGGCGTCGTTTGTTGGAGAAGGACTGGGGAGGAGAGGCCTTTGATCGGCCAGAGGGGGGGTGGGCTGGACGGCGCCTGGTGGGGCCAGGGGGGCGCGACGGCGGGCTGTTCTCGGGCTCGGGGCGGGCGCGACGGGGGGTGATGGTTCAGGTACCAAATCGAAGAGCTCGCGAAGAGCTTCGAAACGGGTATTGGTACGAAGATTTTCGTTGAGTATCGGAGGAGAAAACTGAGTTCAAAGAACTGAGTAATTCATGGGTTACGGCTGTGCAAAATGGAGGAAGAAGACGGCAGTATACGGGCGTATTTATACTAGTATTTCTAGGGTTTCATTTATTTATTTATTTAATTAATTAATTCTAGAAATTAGTGTTTTCTCGTACGACCTCGAAACGAAGCACAACGACTGTCAAACTTAATGTTTTGAGGTCTTCTGAATGCGATGGCGCTATTGCCGAGGTCTAATTCTGAAGTTATAGTCGTGTTTCTTTTTATTTTTAAAATAAATCATTTAATTTAATTTCGAACGTACTTGTTAATTCCACTAGGGCCACATACTAGCTCGGAAAAATCCAGAAAAATTATTTTTGGCTTTCTTATGTCAATACGGTCCTAACAAAATTTATTTCGCCTCATTCTGAGACTGTTTGAAAAATGGCTATTTTTCAGTAAATTAATTTTGACCGAAACTGACAAAACAAAAATTCTTTTTCCATGCTTACACGCTTCAAAAATCATGAAATTTGAAACCTAGCAATAGTTTTACATTCCGGACCCAACAAAAGTGGTTTCGTTGAATTCCGAGATCGTATGCAAAATGTCAATTTTTAAGGGCGACATATTTCTATAGCAACCTTTCTGAAAATTCATTTGGCCATAACTTTTGATTTCCGCTATGAAACTTCGATTTTTCGGATTCGTTAAAAAGGTACTCATTAACAGATTTAGATATTTTTCGTTTCACCAAAATCCGGTTTATTCTGCATCCTGTGCAGTAGGTCAAAGTTCAAGTTTGACTTTTCAAACTACCATCCTATTTCTAATTCCCTATGCAATTTATTTTTGGCTTAACTTTGCATTAACTTTACTCAAACAAATTCCCATTCATTTTTATTTGAAATAATTTATTTTAAATTTTTAAACACCCCTAAATGAAAATTTTGAATTGACCCCAAATTTCAGGGTTGTTACAATCTCCCCTCCTTAAAAACTTTTCGTCCTCGAAAAGGAAAGGAAAATTAGAAGAGTAGGAAGCAACACAGGGGATACTGAAAAGATTAAACGTACCTCAAAACAAAACCTAATCGGAGGTATCCACTTTGCAGTTGGGATAGGCCTGTTTGATGCTCTCTTCCGTTTCCCATGTGCAGTCTCTAGGTTCACCACTCCACTGCACCTTGACTAGGTTGATTCTTTTATTCCTCAACACCCTAGTTTCTTTGCCAATAATTTTCAGTGGCTCTCTTCTCACTGCTTGGCTTGGGGTAATTTCCAAATCTTGCTGTGCAGATTCCTCTACAACCAGATCCGGATCATGGACATGCCTCCGAAGTTGAGATACATGGAATACATCGTGCACTCCAGGCAACCAGTCGGGCATCTGAATTCTGTAAGCTAGGGTGCCAATCTTTTCAAGAATAGGGAAAGGGCCGATGAATCTGGGTGCTAGTTTCCCTGTTTTTCCAAAACGGATAACACCTCGCATTGGAGCGACTTTCAGATAGACATAGTCACCTACATCAAAAGCTAGCTCTCGCCTTCTTACATCTGCGTAACTTTTCTGTCTACTTTGGGCCACCAACAGCCGCTTCTTAATAAAGTCAACTTTGTCTGAAGCTTCTCGGATCATGTCAGGACCCAACACAAGCCGATTTCCTTTTTCAACCCAACACGCTGGCGATCTACATGGCCTACCATATAAGGCTTCAAATGGAGACATTTTCAAACTTGCTTGATAACTGTTGCTGTACGAGAATTCAACTAAATGCAAGTGATTTTCCCAAGACCCTCCAAAATCGAGTATACAAGCTCGCAATAGATCTTCAAGAATGCTATTCATTCGCTCAGTCTGGCCGTCCGTCTGAGGGTGGTAAGCGGTACTAAGGTTTAACTTCGTTCCCAACTCATTTTGGAATGCTTCCCAAAACTTACTAGTGAAGATAGGATCACGGTCGCTAACAATACAGCTAGGAACGCTGTTTAACACGAAAGATTTACTTCAATTAGAACATGAAAATTTTCAAAATGATGAAAAGGAGAGTTTTAGGTTTATTACCCATGTAGCCTGACGATTTCTTTGCAATAAATTTGTGCCAGACTTTGAGCAGTTCTAGTGGACTTGACAGGTATGAAATGAGCGGTCTTGGTGAAACGATCCACGATCACCCATATGCTGTCATTCCCTTTCCTAGTACGGGGCAAACCATCTATAAAATCCATGGAGACTTGGTCCCACTTCCCTTCTGGAACCGGCAATGGTTGCAACAATCCGGCAGGCTTTTGTTGATCGCTCTTTACTCGCTGGCACGTAGGACATCTACTCACATAAATAGATATATCCCTCTTCATAGCTTTCCACCAAAACGTGCTCTTAAGATCTCGATACATCTTGCTCATGCCTGGATGGATGCTAAGCTTTGATTTGAGACCTTCATTCAAAACTTCTCTTATGAGCTCGGGGATACTTGGAACACAAATCCGCCCGTGCAATCTAAGAACTCCCTTGCCATCTATTTGAAAGTCCGTGCTTTCACCTCTTTGAATTCTTTCAATCATCTTTCGAATAAAAGCATCGCTTTTCTGGAGAGAGGCAATTTTATCCATCAAAGAAGGAGTAATGATGAGGCTCGCGACCATGCCAGCCTTTCTACTGAGTGCGTCTGCCACAACATTGGCTTTCCCCGGCGTATATAAAATGTCGAGATCATATGCCGCAAGAAATTCTAGCCACCGTTGCTGCCTTAAATTCAAATTTTTTTGGTCGAAGAGATATTTCAAAGATTGATGGTCTGTAAACAATTCAAATTTTTCGCCCAAAAGATAATGTCTCCAGATTTTCAAAGGAAAAACAACAGCCAAAAACTCTAAGTCATGCACACAATAATTCTTCTCATGTAGCTTTAATTGACGGCTCGCGTATGCAATGACCTTGCCCCTTTGCATCAGTACTGCTCTAAGGCCACCAGCTTGAGAAGCGTCGGTGTAGACTTTTAAATCTTGGTTGCCATCGATGATGGTTAGGACGGGAGCTGGGGTCAAACTCACTTTCAGCTTTTGGAAAGCCTCCCCGCAATCCGATGTCCAATTGAACTTGGTGTGCTTTTTAGTGAGCTTTGGTAATGGGCCAGACAGCTTGGAAAAGTTTTTGACAAATTTTCTATAATATCCAGCCAAACCTAGATAGCTTCTTACTTCGGTGGGTGTACGGGGCTGCTTCCAATCTCAAATGGCGGCAATTTTACTTGGGTCAACTGCAATTCCTTCTTTTGACACAACATGGCCCAAGAATTTTACCTCCTCTTGCCAAAATGTGCACTTTGAAAATTTTGCTTTTAAAATATTTCTTCGCAGAATCCCCAACACATCTTTTAAATGCCCTTCGTGCTCCTCCTTAGTTTTATAATAGATAAGAATATCATCAATGAAGACTAGGACGAATTCATTTAGGACCTCGCGGAAGACCCTATTCATCAAGTCAACAAAGTAGGCTGGAGCATTGCACAGCCCGAACGGCATCACCAACCATTCGTAGAATGTGTCAGGACCTCTGAAAGCGGTCAAAGGAATGCATTCTTCAGCTATGCAGAGTTGATGAAAACCTGTGGCTAAGTCCATCTTCAAAAACACCTTGGCCCCATTTAATTGATCCATCAAATCATCTATGCGAGGCAAGGGGTATTTGTTCTTCAATGTTTGTTTATTTAGGTCGCGGTAGTCCACGCAGAGCCTTAGAGTACCGTCAGATTTGGGGACAAACACCACAGCTGCACCACATTCGGAAAAACTAGGCTGGATTAGTCCCTTCCATAAGAGCTGCTTAGTTTGGGCTTGCAACTCTTCTTTTTCTTTAGGGGTCATCCTTCAGACAACATGGACTACAGGTCTTGCATTCAGAACAAGATCAATTCTGAAATTGATTTCCCTTCGCGGCGGTAAGCTGTCTACTTCTTCAAATACATCAGTGTAATTTTTGACTACGGGAATGTTCTCTAGAGAAATAGGAGTGATCTCGAGGGAAGACCAAAATTCCTTTCTATCAGATTTCGAGCCATGGCAAGGTATAGTAACAGTATTTCCAAGCCCTGTTTTCACCTTTACTATTCTTTCTGAGCATAGCACTTCAACGTTATATTTTGTTAGCCAATCAAGACCAAGGATGATATCATACTCAGAAAAATTCATAATGGTCAAGCTAAAGGGGAACTGAAAGTAAGAGAAAGAAATAGGTACTCGACAGTATGAATCAAGAGCGATAGAACCTCCAACATGATTATGAACATTAATTGGTTCCTTTAGACTTCTTCGTTTTAATTTCAACTTCTTTACCGTGTTGCTAGTGACAAAATTTCTTGATGCACCCATATCAAACAAAGCAGTGACAGGAATATTTTTAATAGAAATGATACCATCTAAAACATCAGGCTTACCTCCCTCAGTAGGTGCGGAGGAAGATTGTGCACTTGCCCCGTCATACACATGTGCAATCTGAGCTCCTTTCAACAGTGGGAAGTTAGACTTGATGTGACCCTTCTTGTGACAATTATAGCAGTCTTTGGTGTCATCACTCCTAGCCTTCTTTGGGTTCTTGCATTCCGAGCTATAATGTCCAAATTGCTGGCAGTTAAAGCATTGCACCTTTGACTTATCCCACTTCTTGGCGGGCCCAGAAGTGCTCCCTTCAGTCTTCTTCTCTGGCTACTTCCTTTTTTGTTAGCCGAGCTTCTCTCTTTATCCTGTTGAGAAACCTTCTTATCGTTCTCCTCATATCGACAAGCAAACTCCAACAGCTTATTGAAAGAAAGATCGATGTGGGCCGTGACCCTGTCTATATATTTCCTCGCAAGCCCATTTATGAACCTTTTGTTCTTCTGAAAGTCATCCTGAATCAGTTCAGGGGCATAACGGGAGAGATCTTCAAACCTTCGAACATACTCTGAGATGGTCTTGTCGCCTTGCTTCAGATTGGCGAACTCATCATGCAGTCTTTCTACCTCCTGCCTCGGAATGTATTTGTCGTTGAAAAGCTCCTTAAACCTTGTCCAAGACATATCATCAACAATCCCTCCAATCGTGACTACGTCCCACCAGTTTTGAGCTTCTTCCTGTAGTAGCCATGAAGCCATGAATATTTTCCTCTGATCCGGTAGCTCCAATCCCTCAAAAATCTTTTCGCGGTTTCTCAGCCAAGCTTGAGCCTGTGTCACAGTTTCTGTACCTTTGAATGGCACTCCTCCTAAGTTTTTGAACTTCTTCGCCACCTTATCCAAATCAAAGGGCTGAGGCGGTGGTGGTGGTTGTTGTTGGACAGTGGGCTCCTCAGTCACGGTGGTATTTTGCCTTCTCCTGGCCCTAGCAGCTCTAGTAGCAGCGGAACTGATTTTCTAGTTGTTTCTGTACGATCAAAGAAGGAGTCAGAACAACTTCAATGATGATTTTGAGAAATGATGAAGATAGAAGGATGGATAAAAGATTATGATAGAATGACTGACTATTATGTATCTCATGAAATGTTCGCCATAGAATATAGTGAATCTACGTAAACGAATTACTATAATTATGTTATATTCCGCTTTGTAAACCTGGCTCTGATACCAACTGTGATAACCCCAAACTTCCGCGGTATGAAAGTAGGAGTAATCATTTGGAATACAACATAAATATAATATAACAAGTCACAGAAACAACATAGTAAAGGAAATCCATATAGTAACAACATCATATCAGCGGAAATATAATGTCATCAACAATATAAAATCCACAGTCACAGAATTCTAAGTTACTACATCAAGTTTGCAGAAAAATGACATGAATCCCAATTCCAAAATAAATGACATGAAATGGAAATAAGTCTAATGTCTGGAATGAAAAAGGAAATGCGATAAAAGCAAATGATAGAAGGTCTTCGAAGCTCCAAGTCATCACCTCTACATCAAAAGCTGGTCCAAGGAAAATGATAAGCAGCTCCAAAGAAAAGACTCCAAGCGGAAGAATACCTGTTACTTGGCTGCCCTTGTAGAAAGGAGGGCACCCAAGTTTGCAAAAAGGTGAAAAAACTATGGGTCAGTCGTGGGACTTCGTGTGAGAATTCTTAACTAATATTAATAAGGCAAATCCAAAGACCACGCCGCTAACGCGGAACGGGTTCACTCTAATGGATTGCCGTGCATAATTTAAGGTGTCATAACAGATAATTAAATACATCGTAAACAACGCAATGTTTTTGGAAAAATGGAATCACCATAAGACCCAAGTCCCATCGCACAATGCAACGCACACCAGAGGATAGGGTTTTACCTTATGATGATTAAACATGCTAAATACGGCAAATACGAATCTAATATTATCATTAATGTATATGAAAATGTTTCAATCATAAATGTATCAATCCTAGGAAGCATAGGTACCCATATATTATGCCTCCGTACTAGTAATACAATCAAATTCGTCGGTTCGTATTTGGATTTTTGGTTTCCATCATGAGTCAAGGCTAGAGAGGAGCTCCTTACCGATTCGAGCACTCTAGCTAGTGTCTCAGGATTCCCCACGGAGAACCCTTGGATAGGTGCAGGGCCGGTCCGCAAATACAGCTTAGTGGATTAGTTATACCTGAACACACGTTTCCCGATCCTATAGGACCTATCCGAGGCGCCTCATTCCATCATCCACATAAGTAAAATGTCAGGCTGTGTCAAAACCCAAACACCACTTCTAGCTATAAAGAAACGTGCTGCTCTCCCTGCGTTCCCTTCTCCCGTTTTAGACTCTACCGGTTTGTGAGGCTCGTGAAGTTACGTAATACACAAAGCTACGCCTAAAACAAGCCATGCTCTAATCATCACCACAAGGTTCTGCTTTTCAACAAGAAAACTTGATCATTGCATCTTAGTACGCCACACTGACACTCCATATCACACTGTCGATTCTCCGTCAATTGTACCAAAGTGTGTTAAGTAGAGAATAAATTCTCTACCACCAACATTCGTACACTCGACAAAAGATCAACAAATGAAATATATAAAGGAGTCCAATGTCGGACACACGTTCCATTTAAAACTTATGCTCTGGGTCTGAGCGAAAGTCTAACCTGTGAAATCGACACATACGTTTGGGCAATTACCTCAACTCTTGAATTGGGAGCAAGTCAATTCCTAGTCTTAGCCATCGTCCATTCGAGGGAAGATTTACGGTCTTCATACGTCAACTCTACTACTTCGATCTTCAACGTCGTTTGGTTTAATTTGGGATGAGAGTATCTCAGACTTCCCAAATAACCTCACATACTTATAGTTTTGGAAAAACTATTTTATGTCGTTATATTATTTTATAACGGCTAATTCTCGTCTTAATTATTTAAAATAATTAAACTTCTTACATAACGACGCATTCTCAGAATCTTACTTTTATTTACATTAAAAATAAAATAAAATGCAAACTTGCATTACATGCCGCATCCTTATTTATTTACATTGAATAAAATGTAAACTTGCATTACATAGTGCAATTCATTTATATTAACATTAAGAATGTCAATGTTGTCTTATGGTTAAATCCCTTTTTTTAATTTACATTAAAAATGATGTAACTCAATCCTACAGTTAATTCTCTTTTTTAATTTACATGATAAAATAATGTTAATTTTATCCTATGGTCAAATTCACTATATATTAACATTACGATAAATGTTAATTACATCATACGTGATAATTTTCATAATATTAACATCAAAAATGTTAATTTCATCCTACGTTATAATTTTCACAATATTAACATTAAAAATGTTAATTTCATCCTACGTTATAATTTTCACAATATTAACATTAAAAATGTAAATTTCTCATACAATGTAAATTCTTATTTTTAACTTAGCAAAAATGTTAACTTTGTCATACGATGTAAATTCTTGTTTTTAACATTAACAAAAATGTTAACTTTGTCATACGATGTAAATTCTTATTTTTAACATTAATAAAAATGTTAACTTTGTCATACGATATAAATTCTTATTTTTAACATTAACAAAAATGTTTACTTTACATACGATGAAATCTCTTTTTATTTACATTAAAAATAATGTTAACTTTGTCATACGACGTAAATTCTTATTTTTAACATTAACAAAAATGTTAACTTTACATACAATGAAATCTCTTTTTATTTACATTAAAAATATTGTTAACTTTGTCATACGATGTAAATTTTTATTTTTAACATTAACAAAAATGTTAACTTATCATACGATCAAAATCTTATTTTTAACATTAACAAAAATGTTAACTTTGTCATACGATATAAATTCTTTTTTTTTAACATTAACAAAAATGTTAACTTTGTCATACGATATAAATTCTTATTTTATTTACATTAAAAATAATGTTAACTTTGTCATACGATGTAAATTCTTATTTTTAACATTAACAAAAATGTTAACTTTACATACGATGAAATCTCTTTTTATTTACATTAAAAATAATGTTAACTTATCATACGATCAAAATCTTTTATTTTAACATAAGTATAAAGGTGAATTTCCACATGTCCAATATTTATGGCAAATCCAATTACATCAATGATTCAAAGAATAAAGGTGATCTATTCGAATTTATTATATACAAAAATATGGTTCATGAATATCAATAAACATGGTTGGTAAAATTATCTAACCATGATTATAGCAACTACAACTCAGGTTTAACATTGAAATTTACAGATCTAGTGTCATAGCATCACAACAATTCAGATTTATAACATACACAACATACATCGCAGATTCACAACACGCAAGATTGATTAAATCATTTAATTTAATTAAAACTGAATTCTCACCTTGATTGGATAAGAAAATAATAATAATCCAAATAATCTCAGAATGCTCCAATCAATCACAGCAGATCCTATTCGTTGTCACGGTCCTAACGGATCTGAAATTTTCAGATTCGAAGTTTGTATGTGTTAGTTATTGATGTTTGAACAGTTCTGACTTTTAACAACTGATTGTGTAACGCTTAAAAGCGTGGCAAAACTGAAATCAAATTATACCTTTGAAATTTCAGAATGTTCAAAATTTTGACTCCACTTTTCTCGATCTGTAGCCAATAGTTTATGGCGCCGTTTGTTGGAGAAGGACCGGGGAGGAGAGGCCTTTGATCGTCCAGAGGGGGGGTGGGCTCGGCGGCGCCTGGTGGGGCCCAGGGGGGCGCGACGGCGGGCTGTTCTCGGGCTCGGGGCGGGTGCGACGGGCGACAGGGGGTGATGGTTCAGGTACCAAATCGAAGAGCTCGCGAAGAGCTTCGAAACGGGTATTGGTACGAAGATTTTCGTTGAGTATCGGAGGAGAAAACTGAGTTCAAAGAATTGAGCAATTCATGGGTTACGGCTGTGCAAAATGGAGGAAGAAGACGGCAGTATACGGGCGTATTTATACTAGTATTTCTAGGGTTTTATTT
This sequence comes from Allium sativum, assembly GCA_030737875.1. Lineage (NCBI taxonomy): Eukaryota > Viridiplantae > Streptophyta > Magnoliopsida > Asparagales > Amaryllidaceae > Allium > Allium sativum. Next base: position 147,949,630 of record CM060918.1, on the reverse strand, counting down.
TTTTTTATTTATTTAATTAATTAATTCTAGAAATTAGTGTTTTCTCATACGACCTCCAAATGAAGTTCAACGACTGTCAAACTTAATATTTTGAGGTCTTCTGAACGCGATGGCGCTATTATCGAGGTCTAATTCTGAAGTTATAGTCATGTTTCTTTTTATTTTTAAAATAAATCATTTAATTTAATTTCGAATGTACTTGTTAATTCCACTAGGGCCACATACTAGCTCAGAAAAATCCAGAAAAATTATTTTTGGCTTTCTTATGTCAATACGGTCCTAACAAAATTTATTTCGCCTCATTCTGAGACTGTTTGAAAAATGGCTATTTTTCAGTCAATTAATTTTGACCTAAACTGACAAAACACAAATTCTTTTGCCATGCTTACACGCTAGCTTCAAAAATCATGAAATTTGAAACCTAGCAATAGTTTTACATTCCGGACCCAACAAAATTGGTTTCGTTGAATTCCGAGGTCGTATGCAAAATGTCAATTTTCAAGGGCGATATATTTCTATAGCGACCTTTCTGAAAATTCATTTGGCCATAACTTTTGATTTCCGCTATGAAACTTCGATTTTTCGGATTCGTTAAATAGGTACTCATTAACAGATTTAGATATTTTTCGTTTCACCAAAATCCGGTTTATTCTGCATCTTGTGCAGTAGGTCAAAGTTCAAGTTTGACTTTTCAAACTACTATCCTATTTCTAATTCCCTATGCAATTTATTTTTGGCTTAACTTTGCATTAACTTTGCTCAAACAAATTCCCATTCATTTTTATTTTAAATAATTTATTTTAAATTTTTAAACACCCCTAAATGAAAATTTTGAATTGACCCCAAATTTCAGTGTTGTTACATATGCGTTGTATAAAAATTTAGATTGACTGATTGATGGTGGATTGTGATGATCTGTGAATTATCTATTCTTGTTAATATAAAATTGTGATTATTTAGAGATGTCATAAGATTTTCATTACTTGGAAATGTCAATAAATTTTCATTTTTAGTTAGTCCAAAAATTGACATTTTTGTTAGAATGAAAAATGTCATTATATTTGAAAAGTCACTAGAATAGAAGATGTTACATTAGAATGAAATTTGTCATTTTTATGTTAACAGATTATAATATGTCATTTTAATGTTAACATATTAGAATTTGTCATTTTAATGTTAACATGTTAGAATTTGTCATTTTTATGTTAACATTATTAGAATATGTCATTTTAATGTTAACATATTAGAATTTGTCATTTTAATGTTAACATATTAGAATTTGTCATTTTAATGTTAACATATTAGAATATGTCATTTTTATGTTAACATATTAGAATATGTCATTTTAATGTTAACATATTTTAATTTGTCATTTTAATGTTAACATATTAGAACATGTAATTTTAATGTTAACATATTAGAATTTTTCATTTTAATGTTAACATACTAGAATTTGTCATTTTAATGTTAACATAACAGAATTGTCATTATAATGTTACCATAATAGGAATATCATTAATGTTAGATATGTATTGTCTAAATATGTATATCATTAATGTTAGATATGTATTGTCTAGATATAAATAACATAAATGTTAGAAATGTATTATCTATATAAATATATATATATATATCATTAATGTTAGAAATGAATGGTCTAAATAAAAATATCATTAATGTTTGAAATGTATGGTCTAAATAAAAACAACATTTTTGATTAGAAATAGGTTACGTAGATAAAAGCTATATTTTTATGAGAAGTGTTATTTAGATTAAAATGTCATTTTGTTAAAAATGTTATTTAGAATAAAATCTTCACTTTGTGTAGAAGTGTTTATTTAGGATTAAAAAATCGTTTTGTTTATAAATGTTTATTTAGATTAAAAACATCACCTCGTGTAGAAATGTTACATTAGAAATGTAATATATAAAAGTGTCAAATTTGTGGTGTTAGACATGTAGAATATAAAATATTATTTTGGTCATTTTTATTTAAATTGAATTAGTTTGTCAATTCAATATAAAATATTATGTTATCATATTTGTTGAATTGAATTAGTTTGTCAATTCAATTAAAAATATCATTTTAGTTATATTTGTTAAATTGAATTAGTTTGCCAAGTTCAATTAAAAATATCATTTTGCTTATATTGTTGAATTGAAATAGAATTATCGATTCAAAGAAAAGAATTTCATTTTTGTTTGCATATTTAGATGCAAATAAATACCATAGAAAAAGATTACATTTTATTTGCGTATTTAGATGCAGATAAATACCATAGAAAAAGATTTCATTTTTATTTGCATATTTAGATGCAAATAAACACTGAGTAAAAGATTACATTTTTCACTTGCATTTTGATACAAATGAAAGATGAGAATAAAATATGCATTAGAAATAAAATAACGTTTTTGTTATAAAATGTTGCATGAGAATAAATAGGGTCATTATAATTAGAGATGTTTACTTAGATTAAAAATAACATTGTAGCTAGGAATGTTTATTTAGATATAAATTTGTCACTTTTGCTAAATTTGGAATTGGCATCTAAAATTGTCACTTTCGTTAAATTGAAATTGTCGACATAAAACAAATATCATTTTCATTTATATTGAAATTAAAATTGCCACTTTCATTTATGTTGAAATAGAAATTATCGACCAACCAAAATTGTCTTTTATTTCGTCGTTAAAATATGAGACATGTCATATAAATAGAAGTATTTCTTTTTATTGCCGTGTTTAAAATAGAATTGTAATGCGAATAAAATATTATTTTTGTTCGACATCAGAATTGTTTAGATTCATTAACTAATAATCTGTTTAGATGAACTGTTTTTGCTTGAAAACCCCACACGGGTGTTGGGATGACATACACTAGTCCCAATATGTAGTCGTATGTCAATCGATGGATTGACAGTCTGTGATGACCGTTATTTATTTATTTTAATGCTCACACAGTTACGAATCTCACTCTGGATGTGAATGGATTGTTTAATGATTATATAATGCAATGTATGAAATGCATATGACGAATTTATGTGATAAATGATTGAGCCGCATTCCGATTCAGAATATTTTTTTATAAAAATATATTTTAAAATAAGAATATCTTTATATAAAGAATATTCAAAAATAAAGAATCTTTTAAAATAAAGAATATTTTAGAATAATGAATATTTTTAATCATATTCAGTGAAGAAGAGAAATGTGAAGCCGAATTAAGTAGCAAACACCATTTTAACCCGAACGGGTTTATCGATCGATTTATTTCATTTTTAAATGAATATAAAAGGGAAGTGATTTCAAAATATAATAATTTGGAAATATTATTATTTTAATAAAATAAAGAAATAGAATATTCAATTTTTATTTAAAATTTAAAATGAAGTTAAAAATCGTTTTAAACCAAATTTATAAATCTTCTATAAAAATGATTTACCATAGAAATTGACGAAATATATTATGTATATTATATATTTATTTAATTGCCTGAATAGAACTCGCCGCGCAGCGACCGTTCGCGAATTTCAACCATTAACTTCAAATTGACGTAAGGGAAGATCCGACCATCGGATTCTTCTGAAACCGGAACCATTGGGTTCGTATCGAAAAGAGCTTTCAATGAATATTAGAGTTTTGAAATGTAATGGTTACATTTCGAATTATGTCCAAATCAAATTTGAAAAAGGTCGCTATGGTTGCAGTTCGGTGGCCGTTATTGGAAACCGACTATACGAGCGATAATAAAATTATTAAAAATATGGACAAATTATGTAAAATCATAATAAATGATTTGGAAAAAGTTTGGATGGAAAATTCCATATTTGAAAAGATATGTATTTATCGAATTGAACTAGTTATTAACTAGAATAAATCTTCAAAATAAGATTTAATGTAGTTTTCCAATTAATTGATATTTCACTGGAATTAAAAAAGATTAATTGGATTTTGGGTTTGTCGTGAATGATGTCTTAAATAACACTGTTCTTAAACCCCATAAGAAAATAATAAATCTTTTATTTAATATTTTTAGAGTTTTCAATTATGTTTAATAATTGGAATAAACGGAAATGTGAGTTGAATTCATTGTGAACTGTGTTTTTAACGATAATTAACAGTGAAAGTATAATTTGGAAATTATAAATCTATTATTAAGATTTAATTGGAAATTCTCCAAATTAAAGTTTTACAATTTATTATTTAATGGAAGATGATTTTGGGGTTTATCGTGAACTATGTTTTTAAATAACATTTGTACTTTAACCCAGTTAAAGATAAGATTTATCTCTTAAATCTGAATAAACATAAAGTAATGATTTTGGATATTAAAACCAAATTGGGATTTTGATGAATCTTTTAAAGGGGGATTAAAGAATAAATTAAAGAATTTATCTTTAATAAAATTAATGGGAACCTTTTCCCTAGAAATGTGGATATTTTATCAAAAGAATATTCTGAATTGGAATGTAGCGTATAATGTGTTTTATAGCACTTGATTTTGATTATAAAATACGCGAGTTATTCGGAAAGACCGGGTTTAACCCATTCTGAATAATTACTACGACGATTAAAAGTCGAAGATGAAGACGGTGGTTGAAGACCGGCGATCTTCACATCGAATGGATGAGGACCACCGATGCCTTTGATTGGAGTTGCTGCCTTGAGAGAGTTCCAGTGGTAGTTGTCTGGACGTATTGTTGATCTTTCGGATATGCGAGGTATAAAGTGCCTCCGGTTTCGTTCAGACCTAGAACGAACTTGTAAATGGATTGTATGTCTAATGTTGTATTCCTTTATACAGTATTCATTGATCGCTGCTAAATATATATATGTTGGTGGCGGAGAATTTATTCTCTTGCATAACACCACTCTCTAAGACGTACTAGCTTAGAGGTTATATATTGGCGTAAATCAATGGTACGGTATGGATTGACAATGTGGCATGCCAAGATGCAAATGATCAAGGCTTATTGTTAAAAAGCAGAGCCTTGTGGTTTATGATCAAAGCACAGCTTTAAATAGCATAGCTTTGTGTATAGCGATACTTCGCGAGCCTCACACCCCGGTATGAACCAGAAACGGGAGTAAGGACTGCAAGGAGGACATACGTTTCTTTCTAGCTAGAAGTGGTGTCATGGTTTTTACAAGGCCTGATATTTTTACTTATGTGGATGATGGAATGAGGCGCCTCGGTTATTTGAGTCCCTAATGTCTCTATTTACGCCCCATAGGGCGGGGAAACGTATTGTTCAGGCATTATTAATCCAACCATTGCACTATTGCCGGACCGGCCCTGAAGATCCAGATGCAGTTGTGGTTGTATCCTGAGGCACGGGCTAGAGTGTCTCGAATTCGGTAAGGACTATCTTTTGCCTTGGTTCATGATGGAAATCCAACTTCCAATACGAACCATGCAGTTTTGATTGTATTACTAGTACGGCGACATATTATAAGGTAGCTAAGCCGTCTATGATTGATATTATGATTGAAATGTGTAACGACCCGCAACCTCCCCGTAAAGGAAAGCGTCGGATAGTTCGAGAACAAACCACAGCAGAACGCATACAGAAGAACGTTTCATTGTATATTACAACAATGCATCAGATTACAAGAATATACAGAGTATAAATGAATATTACACAGAAATATCAGAGATTTAAATTACATTTAAATACATAGCAGCGGAAAATAATACAATACACAACTAGAATGAGATATACGGATACAAAGCTTTCCGGATATCGTTCCAGCTGTAAACCAGGATCCTGTGAATATAAATCTGCAAAACCAAAACTACTAGCTGCCCGTGTCGAAAATAGGGGCACCCAGAGTTTAGGTTAAAACAATAAACTCCAGGTCAGTCATGTGACTGGTGTGAGAACTAAAACAGTTATTAATCTTTATTTCAAATCATTAGGTAAATCAAGGGACCACGCCGTATAACACGGAACGGGTTTCCTCCCAAGAATACCAGTGCATAAAACCAACAGCGCAATGCTAAATAAAGAAAAATGAAGCTGTTATAAGACCCAGGTCCCATCACACAATGCAACGCAGTCGAGGATAGGGTTTTCCCTTATAACAGCCAAAGAATGCTTGATACGTTTAAAACAAATCATTTGATACTATTATAAGTGCATAGTATATAAAACACTTCAAATCATAAGTATCAATCATAGGCGGCATGAGCGCCCCATCCCACTATGTCGCCATATATAGGATATACAATCAAAACCGCAAAGTCTCGTATTTGGAAATTGGGTTTCCATCTATGAACCGAGGCAAAAGATAGTCCTCAACCGATTCGAGACAATCTAGCCCATGTCTCAGGCAAGCGCGCAGGCAAGCCTTGGATCGTCAGGGCCGGTCCACACGGAGTGGATTATTATGCCTGAACAATACGTCTCCCCACCCTATGGGGTGTAAGTCTGGTCCGTCAGCCGACCAGAATGCATTCGGCCGAAACCGATATAACCGAGGCGCCTCGCAACAGCAACAACCACATAAGTCAAACTCGTCAGGGCGTGTAAAACCACTGACGCCACTTCTAGCTAGAAAGAAACGCATGCCCTCCCTGAGGTCCGTCTCCCGTTTTTGGTTCATACCGGGTGTGAAACACGCGAGGTAAACGTTACACAAAGCTACGCCACAAAGGCCGTGCTTTGATCATCACCACAAGACTTTGCTTTTCAACAGAAGCCTCGATCATTTGCATCTTAGCATGCCACACAGGCAAGCCATCCTATGCAACCGATATCAGTCACACAGAATGAAATCCGATGTCAGACACACAGTCCATTTACAAGTCCGTTCTGGGTCTGAACGAAACCGGAGGCACCTAGTACCCCGCATATCCATCGATCTCCAAGTACGTCTGGACGATCACTAACTGTTTCCATCTTCTTGGGTGTACAGCCCAATCAAGATCATCAGTTATCACCCAAACGACGTGAAGACTTCCGGTCTTCGACCATCGTCTTCATCTTCGACTTATCGTCGTATCAGTTATTCAGAATGGGATAAACCCGGTCTTTCCGAATAACTCGCGTATATATTATAAAAGTGTTACACAAACACAACATACGCCTCATTCCAATTCATTAGTCACTAACCGTAAATTAATCAAGAGAATAATTCCCCAAATATTAACCCCGAAGGCCGAAACCAACATCAGATCAATATCCAGAAAACCATTCTGCTTGGCTAACCGCCAGTTAGTTTCTAAATTTCACATTCAAATCTAATTAAAGATTTAACTATCGCCTGGAGCAAAACTGGTGATACTCCATTCTCGATCTTTTCAATCTAATTAAAGATTCATTAAAACTCCACTTAGTTTTAATCTGTGACTGGGTTAAAGAATCAGTGTCATTTAAAACACGGTTCACGATAAACCCAAAGTCACATCCCATTAATTATCGGGTTAAAGAACAAGTGTTATTTAAAACACTGTTCACGATAAACCCAAAAATCAATATCCATTCAATTCCAATTAAATATCATTTAATTGGTACACTTCATTAAATCTAAATAAAAAGATTTAATCTTTTCTCAACTGGGTTCAAGAACAGTGTTAGTGAAGACACCATTCACGACAAACCCAAATCACATTCGATATTCAATACAAGGCTCTGAATAGAAACTATATCGGCCTATATTCAATATCAAATTCTACGATTAACAAATGTCGTATTGGAAATAACGATATACATATATATCTTTCAAATTTCCATAACAACACCTGTAATATCACGAATTCCAACATCGAAATATTCCGAAGACAATTTCGATTCAAATCCACTCCAATGCAATCATTGGAAATTTTGGTTATTTTCAAAACCATTTCAAATTCAATTTATTTATTTAAAAATAAATAGAATTATAATTCTAGTTCAAAACTAGTTCATTTCGATAAAAATCTATTTTTATCTTTTCAAATATGGAGTTTTTCATCCCAAACTTTCACAAATCATTTCTTATGATTTTACACAAATTATTACTATTTTTAATAATTTTATCAAGGCCCGTACGGTCGATTTCCATTAACGGCCATCGAACTGCACTTACAGCGACCTTTTTCGAATTTGATTTGGACGTATCTCCAAATCCAACCGTTAGATTTCAAATTTCTAACATTCATTAGAAAGCTCTTTTCGATACGAACCCAACGGTTCCGGTTTTAGGAGAATCCGACGGTCGGATCTCCCGTAATGTCCGTTTGAAACAAATGATCGAAATTCGCGAACTGCCGCAGCGCGGCGCGTTCTATTCAGGCCATTATATTATATATATAATATATATAATATATATTTCGTCGATTACTATTTAAAACGAATTATATAAATGGTTTTAAATTCGTTTCAAAAGCAATTTCAACTTCCTTTTCAATTCAAATCAAAATTGAATTCTTCTTTATAAATTCGTTTCAAAATTCATTTCTATTCAATTCAAATTTCAATTCAATTTGAATTCATTTCAATTCGCTTTCAATTCCATTTGAATTCGTTTTCAATTCAATTCATTTCGAAATCGTTTTAAAATTCAATTCATTTCGAAATCGTTTTCAATTCAATTCATTTCGAAATCGTTTTCAATTCAATTCATTTCGAAATCGTTTTCAATTCAATTCATTTCGAAATCGTTTTCAATTCAATTCATTTCGAAATCGTTTTCAATTCAATTTATTTCGAAATCGTTTTCAATTCAATTCATTTCGAAATCGTTTTCAATTCAATTCATTTCGAAATCGTTTTCAATTCAATTCATTTCGAAATCGTTTTCAATTCAATTCATTTCGAAATCGTTTTCAATTCAATTCATTTCGAAATCGTTTTCAATTCAATTCATTTCGAAATCGTTTTCAATTCAATTCATTTCGAAATCGTTTTCAATTCAATTCATTTCAAAATATTCGATTTCGAAATCACGTTTCAATATTCATTTTAAAATGAATAAAATCGATATAAATATCGTTCACGTCAAAATGGCGTCAATCTAATCCTCACGGCTTCACATATTTCTATTTTCAAATATTCTATTTCAAATATTTCTATTTTTCTCGAAACTGGAATGAGGCCCAATCAATTACCATATAATGTTAATTATATGGATTTTCTACAACACATGTATATATCAACAACGATGAATAATCAACCATCAACCAAAGTGCACTACACTGTATAAGCATCAAATATAGACATTTAACGCTTATAGCAGCTTGTCAATCAATCGATCGACATATTTAATAAATCAGGATGAGTGAACTTCAAATTTCATCCTAACACCCGTGTGGGGTTTCAAACAATCAAACACATATTTTATTTGTGCAGTTAGGCGATGTGTAAAATTTATCGACCCAATCAACGTCATTCAAATAGGTGTACATAAACAAACCGTCTGGTTTGTAAATGAATATTTATTTATTCACATTCACGTTAAAAATTATATTTTTAACGATAACACATTTTATTTTAACATATGAATTTATATTCAGTTCATTCGTTAAATAAAATGCTAATTTTATTTTTCTAACTTATTTTAGAAAATTTCGGCGGCATAACGGCACGATACTAGAAACGGGACAAGGCCTAGCCTTATCCCCGGTCTAGTGAAGGCCCACGCCATTCACACATCAATCAAATCAATTCGTTATGCAAACCACAAACTTTGGAGTAAGGGTCTAACCTAGCCTTACTCCTTCGCCTTATAACGGCGCACGTCTAATCCTAACCAATTTATCGATTCGATTTTTCACACCACAAACCACATTCAAACCAATATCACAATCAATCACCAAACAGTCAAACAAACAAGTCCATGGTCTGTGGACGGGTGTCGGGTGCTACTAAGCACCGTCTGCATCCTAGTATATATATAACTAGAAAAATAAATTGAAAGGTGAGAAATTCTCACTTATAGCTATCCTAGCTCCACGGCTCTTCTTAATAGAAATCTTCGCCTATTGTCGCTTTCGCCCGTATCCTCTACATATGTAAAAATAGAATTTTTACTATGCTACTCAATATGTAAAAATCGAATTTTGACTTCGCTATTCAATATATAAAAATATGATTTTTACTTTGACTTTCAACATATAAAAATATGATTTTTATTTCGACTTTCAACACATAAAAATATGATTTTTACTTTTGCTTTCACCATATAAAAATATGATTTTTACTTTGCTTGAAAGTTCAAACCTTTCTTCCCATGTTAAAGCTTTTACCTTTAAAACTAAATCAGTTTTTATTTTTTTTTTTATAAAATTCAGTTTTTATCCTTTATTTCAAAAACCAGTTTTTATTTCTAAAAAAAATTCAGTTTTAATACTTTATAAAAAAAATCCAGTTTTATACTTTATAAAAATTTCAGTTTTTAATACTTTATAAATAAATCAGTTTTTTTTTTCTATGTTTTAAAATTCAGGTTTTTAAAATGCTTTTAAAAATTCCAGTTTTTAATACTTTTTAAAAATTCCTGTTTTATTACTTTTAAAAATTCCTTTTAAAAATATTCAGTTTTATACCTTTAAAAATATTTAGTTTTTTACTTTTAAACATTTTCAGTTTTTATTTTTAAAACAAAATCATTATTAAAATCGGTTTTTAAAAAAAATAAAAAAAAAATAATAATAATAAAATAAACAGAAATTCTTACTGAGAGGGGGGGGGAGGTCTTCGCAGTTCGTCGGCGGCTTGGGTCTTCGATCGGTGGTGGCAGGAGGGGCTGCTTCGAGGGGGGGGGGTGGCGCGGCTTCTTCGTCGGCGTCGAGGGCTTCAAGGGGAGGCGCTCGGTTGTTTTCACGAGGGGGGGTTCACCTGAGAGGGCGGCGGAGGAGTTGTCGGAGATGGGGGGAGCAGCGCCTCGCGCGATGTGGCTCCGTCGAGCGGTTTTAGGGCTCCGCCCTCTTTTTTTTTTTATTCTGAAATTTAATTTTTTGAACGGGGGGGGGGGGGCCTGGAGGATAAAAGAGAAAGATATTTTTTTTTTTTTTATTAATTTAATTGCATAAAGTTGACTTTTACCTAAGACCTCGAAACGAGGCCCACCGCCTGTCGTCCATAGCGAATTACCCCCATTCCGAACACAATGGGATATGTATCGTAAGCTGATTCGACCGTTTGAATCAGTTCCCGTTAAATTTACATTTAAATCACTATATTGAATTTTAAACGTACATTTCAAATTACCGGGGTCACATAATAACTCTATAAATTGCAGAAAAATATTTTCTAGCTTCGTATTGACGATACGGTCCTAACAAAACTAGTTTCGTCGAATTCTGAGACTGTTTGAAAAATGGCCAATTTCCAGTCGATTAAAATCAACTGAAACTGGTCAAACGCGTTTTCCTTTGCCACGCTCACATATTGATTCGAAAAATTATGAAATTTGGAATCTAGCAATAACTTTACACTGCGAATCCAACAAAACTGGTTTCGTCGAAATCCGAGGTCGTTTGCAAAATGGCTATTTTTAAGGGCCATATATTATATTAAAATATATATAAATTCCACAGCGACTATTTCTAATTTTCAACTGGACATATCTTATCATTTCTAAGATGAAATCTCAGTTTGTTAACTTCGTTACAAAGATATAGTTATACAGATTCAAATATTTCTTGTTTCGTTCAATTCTGACTTATATTGAATTCTGTATATTCATTTGAAATTAGAAATCGAATTTTCGAACTACCGCGCCATTTTCAATTCCTTTTATAATTATATATAAATATTTATATTCTAACGACGACGCGTATAATATATACGTTCGATTTATATTCTAAATAAATTTCTCGTCGATATTATTTAAAATAATTCATTTTAAATAATCAAAATTCACTAAAATTGCCAAAATAAAAATTTTAAACTGGCCCAGAATTTACGGGTTGTTACAATCTCCCCCACTTAAAACTTTTCGTCCCCGAAAAGGAACAAAGTCGAAAGTGGTTTGATAATTCAACTCTACGCTCGATCTGGCTTCCATTCTCTAACTCTTCAGTTTCTGAGAATTTTCAAAATTTCAAAAATTTGGCTAACACCCTAAATTTTCGAAAAATTTCGCCATAACCTCCCCTGCACCGGGAGCATCGGGGAATTTCAAATAGCTTCCCCGGTCCTTCAGATCTCAAAAAGAAAAAGAAAAAGCCAAGCGGCTAGCCAATAGGCCCACAAAATCATCATCACCCAAACAAAACAGGAAATTATGTAGTAAACATGTACCTATTTGTCAGGCAAACAAATTTTATTCTCTGCTCTAGCCTCCTTGCTATGACCTGTTCAATGATATATATGTATATGCAAGCAAATGCAACTAATTCTCAATACAATTCAATATTGGGTTCAATTAGGCTAATGGTTCAAAATTAGCAAACAACTAAACAAACAACACAAACATCAATCAATTAGTGAATTAGAATTTCAAATTCATAATTTTGATACATATACAAAAAATCATGTTTTTGATACCAATTCACAACAATGTGTTCCTAACTATATAAGTTTTGGTTCTCACACCAGTCTAATGGAAATATATAGATATCACACCTTCGAAACACGAACATAAATACTGATGATGCACGTGCTATCATCAGTACCTTCTCCGGGCGACTAGAGTGTGATTCTATATCTATCCAGTATATTAAAACTTCGAATACACGCGGATCAGACGTATATGCAAAATCTATATATACTGGATTGTCCACATCAATATAAATAAATAATCCAATACGAATAATTGATTTAAATTTTCAAAACAAAATTTGTTTTCACTTTAAAAATTTACTCTTCACACTCGTTCTAGGACACTACTGATCCCATCTCTAACGAGTCATTCTCATTGGATATTACTAATCCAATATCTGATGAATTCTTCCGTATGGTTCTAATGTGTCTTGTTCTCTAGCTTTGTAAACCAAAGCTCCGATACCAAATGTAACGACCCGCAACCTCCCCGTAAAGGAAAGCGTCGGATAGTTCGAGAACAAACCACAGCAGAACGCATACAGAAGAACGTTTCATTGTATATTACAACAATGCATCAGATTACAAGAATATACAGAGTATAAATGAATATTACACAGAAATATCAGAGATTTAAATTACATTTAAATACATAGCAGCGGAAAATAATACAATACACAACTAGAATGAGATATACGGATACAAAGCTTTCCGGATATCGTTCCAGCTGTAAACCAGGATCCTGTGAATATAAATCTGCAAAACCAAAACTACTAGCTGCCCGTGTCGAAAATAGGGGCACCCAGAGTTTAGGTTAAAACAATAAACTCCAGGTCAGTCATGTGACTGGTGTGAGAACTAAAACAGTTATTAATCTTTATTTCAAATCATTAGGTAAATCAAGGGACCACGCCGTATAACACGGAACGGGTTTCCTCCCAAGAATACCAGTGCATAAAACCAACAGCGCAATGCTAAATAAAGAAAAATGAAGCTGTTATAAGACCCAGGTCCCATCACACAATGCAACGCAGTCGAGGATAGGGTTTTCCCTTATAACAGCCAAAGAATGCTTGATACGTTTAAAACAAATCATTTGATACTATTATAAGTGCATAGTATATAAAACACTTCAAATCATAAGTATCAATCATAGGCGGCATGAGCGCCCCATCCCACTATGTCGCCATATATAGGATATACAATCAAAACCGCAAAGTCTCGTATTTGGAAATTGGGTTTCCATCTATGAACCGAGGCAAAAGATAGTCCTCAACCGATTCGAGACAATCTAGCCCATGTCTCAGGCAAGCGCGCAGGCAAGCCTTGGATCGTCAGGGCCGGTCCACACGGAGTGGATTATTATGCCTGAACAATACGTCTCCCCACCCTATGGGGTGTAAGTCTGGTCCGTCAGCCGACCAGAATGCATTCGGCCGAAACCGATATAACCGAGGCGCCTCGCAACAGCAACAACCACATAAGTCAAACTCGTCAGGGCGTGTAAAACCACTGACGCCACTTCTAGCTAGAAAGAAACGCATGCCCTCCCTGAGGTCCGTCTCCCGTTTTTGGTTCATACCGGGTGTGAAACACGCGAGGTAAACGTTACACAAAGCTACGCCACAAAGGCCGTGCTTTGATCATCACCACAAGACTTTGCTTTTCAACAGAAGCCTCGATCATTTGCATCTTAGCATGCCACACAGGCAAGCCATCCTATGCAACCGATATCAGTCACACAGAATGAAATCCGATGTCAGACACACAGTCCATTTACAAGTCCGTTCTGGGTCTGAACGAAACCGGAGGCACCTAGTACCCCGCATATCCATCGATCTCCAAGTACGTCTGGACGATCACTAACTGTTTCCATCTTCTTGGGTGTACAGCCCAATCAAGATCATCAGTTATCACCCAAACGACGTGAAGACTTCCGGTCTTCGACCATCGTCTTCATCTTCGACTTATCGTCGTATCAGTTATTCAGAATGGGATAAACCCGGTCTTTCCGAATAACTCGCGTATATATTATAAAAGTGTTACACAAACACAACATACGCCTCATTCCAATTCATTAGTCACTAACCGTAAATTAATCAAGAGAATAATTCCCCAAATATTAACCCCGAAGGCCGAAACCAACATCAGATCAATATCCAGAAAACCATTCTGCTTGGCTAACCGCCAGTTAGTTTCTAAATTTCACATTCAAATCTAATTAAAGATTTAACTATCGCCTGGAGCAAAACTGGTGATACTCCATTCTCGATCTTTTCAATCTAATTAAAGATTCATTAAAACTCCACTTAGTTTTAATCTGTGACTGGGTTAAAGAATCAGTGTCATTTAAAACACGGTTCACGATAAACCCAAAGTCACATCCCATTAATTATCGGGTTAAAGAACAAGTGTTATTTAAAACACTGTTCACGATAAACCCAAAAATCAATATCCATTCAATTCCAATTAAATATCATTTAATTGGTACACTTCATTAAATCTAAATAAAAAGATTTAATCTTTTCTCAACTGGGTTCAAGAACAGTGTTAGTGAAGACACCATTCACGACAAACCCAAATCACATTCGATATTCAATACAAGGCTCTGAATAGAAACTATATCGGCCTATATTCAATATCAAATTCTACGATTAACAAATGTCGTATTGGAAATAACGATATACATATATATCTTTCAAATTTCCATAACAACACCTGTAATATCACGAATTCCAACATCGAAATATTCCGAAGACAATTTCGATTCAAATCCACTCCAATGCAATCATTGGAAATTTTGGTTATTTTCAAAACCATTTCAAATTCAATTTATTTATTTAAAAATAAATAGAATTATAATTCTAGTTCAAAACTAGTTCATTTCGATAAAAATCTATTTTTATCTTTTCAAATATGGAGTTTTTCATCCCAAACTTTCACAAATCATTTCTTATGATTTTACACAAATTATTACTATTTTTAATAATTTTATCAAGGCCCGTACGGTCGATTTCCATTAACGGCCATCGAACTGCACTTACAGCGACCTTTTTCGAATTTGATTTGGACGTATCTCCAAATCCAACCGTTAGATTTCAAATTTCTAACATTCATTAGAAAGCTCTTTTCGATACGAACCCAACGGTTCCGGTTTTAGGAGAATCCGACGGTCGGATCTCCCGTAATGTCCGTTTGAAACAAATGATCGAAATTCGCGAACTGCCGCAGCGCGGCGCGTTCTATTCAGGCCATTATATTATATATATAATATATATAATATATATTTCGTCGATTACTATTTAAAACGAATTATATAAATGGTTTTAAATTCGTTTCAAAAGCAATTTCAACTTCCTTTTCAATTCAAATCAAAATTGAATTCTTCTTTATAAATTCGTTTCAAAATTCATTTCTATTCAATTCAAATTTCAATTCAATTTGAATTCATTTCAATTCGCTTTCAATTCCATTTGAATTCGTTTTCAATTCAATTCATTTCGAAATCGTTTTAAAATTCAATTCATTTCGAAATCGTTTTCAATTCAATTCATTTCGAAATCGTTTTCAATTCAATTCATTTCGAAATCGTTTTCAATTCAATTCATTTCGAAATCGTTTTCAATTCAATTCATTTCGAAATCGTTTTCAATTCAATTTATTTCGAAATCGTTTTCAATTCAATTCATTTCGAAATCGTTTTCAATTCAATTCATTTCGAAATCGTTTTCAATTCAATTCATTTCGAAATCGTTTTCAATTCAATTCATTTCGAAATCGTTTTCAATTCAATTCATTTCGAAATCGTTTTCAATTCAATTCATTTCGAAATCGTTTTCAATTCAATTCATTTCGAAATCGTTTTCAATTCAATTCATTTCAAAATATTCGATTTCGAAATCACGTTTCAATATTCATTTTAAAATGAATAAAATCGATATAAATATCGTTCACGTCAAAATGGCGTCAATCTAATCCTCACGGCTTCACATATTTCTATTTTCAAATATTCTATTTCAAATATTTCTATTTTTCTCGAAACTGGAATGAGGCCCAATCAATTACCATATAATGTTAATTATATGGATTTTCTACAACACATGTATATATCAACAACGATGAATAATCAACCATCAACCAAAGTGCACTACACTGTATAAGCATCAAATATAGACATTTAACGCTTATAGCAGCTTGTCAATCAATCGATCGACATATTTAATAAATCAGGATGAGTGAACTTCAAATTTCATCCTAACACCCGTGTGGGGTTTCAAACAATCAAACACATATTTTATTTGTGCAGTTAGGCGATGTGTAAAATTTATCGACCCAATCAACGTCATTCAAATAGGTGTACATAAACAAACCGTCTGGTTTGTAAATGAATATTTATTTATTCACATTCACGTTAAAAATTATATTTTTAACGATAACACATTTTATTTTAACATATGAATTTATATTCAGTTCATTCGTTAAATAAAATGCTAATTTTATTTTTCTAACTTATTTTAGAAAATTTCGGCGGCATAACGGCACGATACTAGAAACGGGACAAGGCCTAGCCTTATCCCCGGTCTAGTGAAGGCCCACGCCATTCACACATCAATCAAATCAATTCGTTATGCAAACCACAAACTTTGGAGTAAGGGTCTAACCTAGCCTTACTCCTTCGCCTTATAACGGCGCACGTCTAATCCTAACCAATTTATCGATTCGATTTTTCACACCACAAACCACATTCAAACCAATATCACAATCAATCACCAAACAGTCAAACAAACAAGTCCATGGTCTGTGGACGGGTGTCGGGTGCTACTAAGCACCGTCTGCATCCTAGTATATATATAACTAGAAAAATAAATTGAAAGGTGAGAAATTCTCACTTATAGCTATCCTAGCTCCACGGCTCTTCTTAATAGAAATCTTCGCCTATTGTCGCTTTCGCCCGTATCCTCTACATATGTAAAAATAGAATTTTTACTATGCTACTCAATATGTAAAAATCGAATTTTGACTTCGCTATTCAATATATAAAAATATGATTTTTACTTTGACTTTCAACATATAAAAATATGATTTTTATTTCGACTTTCAACACATAAAAATATGATTTTTACTTTTGCTTTCACCATATAAAAATATGATTTTTACTTTGCTTGAAAGTTCAAACCTTTCTTCCCATGTTAAAGCTTTTACCTTTAAAACTAAATCAGTTTTTATTTTTTTTTTTATAAAATTCAGTTTTTATCCTTTATTTCAAAAACCAGTTTTTATTTCTAAAAAAAATTCAGTTTTAATACTTTATAAAAAAAATCCAGTTTTATACTTTATAAAAATTTCAGTTTTTAATACTTTATAAATAAATCAGTTTTTTTTTTCTATGTTTTAAAATTCAGGTTTTTAAAATGCTTTTAAAAATTCCAGTTTTTAATACTTTTTAAAAATTCCTGTTTTATTACTTTTAAAAATTCCTTTTAAAAATATTCAGTTTTATACCTTTAAAAATATTTAGTTTTTTACTTTTAAACATTTTCAGTTTTTATTTTTAAAACAAAATCATTATTAAAATCGGTTTTTAAAAAAAATAAAAAAAAAATAATAATAATAAAATAAACAGAAATTCTTACTGAGAGGGGGGGGGAGGTCTTCGCAGTTCGTCGGCGGCTTGGGTCTTCGATCGGTGGTGGCAGGAGGGGCTGCTTCGAGGGGGGGGGGGTGGCGCGGCTTCTTCGTCGGCGTCGAGGGCTTCAAGGGGAGGCGCTCGGTTGTTTTCACGAGGGGGGGTTCACCTGAGAGGGCGGCGGAGGAGTTGTCGGAGATGGGGGGAGCAGCGCCTCGCGCGATGTGGCTCCGTCGAGCGGTTTTAGGGCTCCGCCCTCTTTTTTTTTTTATTCTGAAATTTAATTTTTTGAACGGGGGGGGGGGGCCTGGAGGATAAAAGAGAAAGATATTTTTTTTTTTTTTATTAATTTAATTGCATAAAGTTGACTTTTACCTAAGACCTCGAAACGAGGCCCACCGCCTGTCGTCCATAGCGAATTACCCCCATTCCGAACACAATGGGATATGTATCGTAAGCTGATTCGACCGTTTGAATCAGTTCCCGTTAAATTTACATTTAAATCACTATATTGAATTTTAAACGTACATTTCAAATTACCGGGGTCACATAATAACTCTATAAATTGCAGAAAAATATTTTCTAGCTTCGTATTGACGATACGGTCCTAACAAAACTAGTTTCGTCGAATTCTGAGACTGTTTGAAAAATGGCCAATTTCCAGTCGATTAAAATCAACTGAAACTGGTCAAACGCGTTTTCCTTTGCCACGCTCACATATTGATTCGAAAAATTATGAAATTTGGAATCTAGCAATAACTTTACACTGCGAATCCAACAAAACTGGTTTCGTCGAAATCCGAGGTCGTTTGCAAAATGGCTATTTTTAAGGGCCATATATTATATTAAAATATATATAAATTCCACAGCGACTATTTCTAATTTTCAACTGGACATATCTTATCATTTCTAAGATGAAATCTCAGTTTGTTAACTTCGTTACAAAGATATAGTTATACAGATTCAAATATTTCTTGTTTCGTTCAATTCTGACTTATATTGAATTCTGTATATTCATTTGAAATTAGAAATCGAATTTTCGAACTACCGCGCCATTTTCAATTCCTTTTATAATTATATATAAATATTTATATTCTAACGACGACGCGTATAATATATACGTTCGATTTATATTCTAAATAAATTTCTCGTCGATATTATTTAAAATAATTCATTTTAAATAATCAAAATTCACTAAAATTGCCAAAATAAAAATTTTAAACTGGCCCAGAATTTACGGGTTGTTACAAAATGTTTTAAACATATATACACTAATAATAATAATATCAGTCCGTTTTATCATATCAAGCATTTTTGACCATTATAAGGTAAAACTCTATCCTCCGGTTTGCGTTGCATTGTGTGATGGGACTTGAGTCTTATAATGGTTTCATTTTTCTCAAAAGCATTTCGTTGTTTTAACAATTTACTTTATTTCTTTGCACTGGCAATCCAATGGAGTAAACCAGTTCCGCGTTTGTGGCATGGTCCTGTTATTAGCCTTATTATTATTAGATAGTTTAAGTAAGATCTCTCATACTAGTCCTTGTTGCTGGCTATGAAGCTGGTACGCATGATAGGGGGTTCTCACCATGTTGTTTAGTGGCGAACAGTGGGCTCTTTCCCCTACATGTGCCTTATTTATTAGGGTTGGTTATTACATTATTGTAATGTTTATAAAAGTCTTCGGTTATTTGTTCTAATGTGTTGTATGCCCAAAGTTAAAGTATTCGTGGATTTCCAACTTTTGGATCAGACCTGTGTGGTTTATGGTCGGTCAATAGGACGGGGATTTACGGGTCTTTACAGATGGTATCAGAGCTTTGGTTAGCTCAAATCTTTGGGGTACAATTAATTAGAACTGAACAAAAGACTCATTCGAGATTGGATTAGTAATTTAAAATAAAGAATACTCATTAGAGATAGGATCAGCAGTATCCTAGAATGAGAAGACTCATTAGAGATGGGGTTAGAAAAGCCCTATAATAAATTGAGAGTGACAAGTTTATAATTAGCGTATTTGTAATTATATATATAATCCGATCCTAGAAATATGATTTTTGAATATATAAAAGTTATGTATATATATATTTAAAGCTAATCAACTAATTGATTGATGGTTGTGTTATGTGATTGTTAGTTCAACTAATAAAATTATTGAAAGAAATAAAATAAAAATTTGAAAACTGAATTAGTTAGTTAAACAACTTTTAGCTTCATTCCTTTTCGAGGACGAAAAGATTTTAAGTGGGGAAGATTGTAACAACCTGGAATTTTGGGTCAATTTAAAATTTTTATTTTAGAAATTTTAATGGATTTTTAATATTTAAACTGATGTATTTTTAAAAAATAAGGACGAAAAATTTATTTAAATTGAAGTTGAAATGAAAATATTTATTTAATTATAAAAGGACTTTGAAATGGCGCGGCAGTTCGAAAATTCGATTTCTAATTTCAATTGAATATACATAATTCATTTTAAATCAGAATTGAGCGAAACAAGAAATATTTAAATCTGTTTAACCATATCTTTCTAAAGAATGTAAGAAACTGAGATTTCACTTAAAAATTTGTAAGTAATGTCTAGTTTAAAATTTAGAAAAGTCGTTGTAAAATTTATATATATTTTAATTAAATATATATCCCTTAAAAATAGCAATTTTTCAAATGACCTCTGTTTCTGACGAAACCACTTTTGTTGGAACCGGAATGTCAAATTATTACTAGGTTTTAATTTTCATAATTTTCATAATTAATATGTGAGCGTAGCGAAAGGAAAGGTGTTTTGTCAATTTCAGTCAAATTTGATCGACTTGAAAATGGCCATTTTTCAAACGGTCTCGAAATTCGACGAAATTAGTCTTGTTCGAACCGTATCGTCAAAACATAACTAGAAATATTTTTTTTGTAATTGTTATAGGCAATATGTGGCCCCGGTAAATTAAAATGTACGATCAAATTAAATAATTAAATGATTTATAATTTAATTTAAAGAAAAACACATCGTAACAGCCGAACTGGGGTTACAAAACATATTCCATTGTGTCCGAGTGGGGGGTATTTAGCTAGGGGCGATAGTGTTGGGATTCGTTTGGAGTTCGTGGTGTTAAGCTAGTACATTTGAATTAAATTGAATTAATTAAATAACTAAAATAGGAATAGAATACTAGTATAAATACGCTGCATTATACCACCATATTTCCCTAACCCTAAGAACTAACCTAGCCGCCGTATTCAAAAAAATCAATGGCCACAGAGCACCATATTTCTTCCTTTGATTTCTTAAAGCATGTTGCGAATTAAGTCATGAAACTAAAACCAAATGGAAGAGACCCTGAGATCTTTCTGCACAATGGTCATGATCGGATGTTGTGACCTCAGGCGGCTGGAATTAGGCCGGAAACCATCATCGTTTGGTGCGGAATTGGAGCAGCTTGGGGGCGGTGAGTTCATCATGGTAGCTGGAGCTGGAAGGTGGCGGTCGGCGCTCGACGAAGGAGGCTTCGGATCTGATGGTAATGGCCTGTATCGAGCACGGCGGTGGGATTTCTTGTTTGCGAGATGGGTTCAGCGAGTAGCGGTTTACAGAGGACGTTGAAGAAGGGTTAATTAACCCTTAACAATGTAATTGATGGCTTAATTATAAATCTAATCATCTAATATTTAAAATTCAATATCTTGCTCAATATTAATCAGAATTCGGTGATTTCAGATTCGTTGAAATCGTAAAAATGAGATCTACGTGATGGAATTGACCAGAACATTTTTGAAGCTATCTACAAATTCAGATGGAATTAAATCAATGTGAGATTTCTTAGTTTTCAAAATTTTAAAATAAATATATATATTTATATATTTATTTATTTAGATCGTGATTGTGATGTTAAATATATATACGCTATATGAAACACAGATATGCGTTGTATAAAAATTTAGATTGACTGATTGATGGTGGATTGTGATGATCTGTGAATTATCTATTCTTGTTAATATAAAATTGTCATTATTTATAAATGTCATAGGATTTTCATTACTTGGAAATGTCAATAAATTGTCATTTTTAGTTAGTCTGAAAATTGTCATTTTTAGTTAGAATGAAAAATGTCATTATATTTGAAATGCCATTAGAATAGAAGATGTTACATTAGAATGAAATTTGTCATTTTTATGTTAATATATTAGAATATGTCATTTTAATGTTAACTTATTAGAATTTGTCATTTTAATGTTAACATATTAGAATTTGTCATTTTTATGTTAACATTATTAGAATATGTTATTTTAATGTTAACATATTAGAATTTGTCATTTTAATGTTAACATATTAGAATTTATCATTTTAATGTTAACATATTAGAATATGTCATTTTTATGTTAACATATTAGAATATGTCATTTTAATGTTAACATATTAGAATTTTTCATTTTAATGTTAACATATTAGAATTTGTCATTTTTATGTTAACATATTAGAATATGTCATTTTAATGTTAACATATTAGAATTTTTCATTATAATGTTAACATACTAGAATTTGTCATTTTAATTTTAACATAATAGAATTTGTCATTATAATGTTACCACAACAGGAATATCATTGATGTTAGATATGTATTGTCTAAATATTTATATCATTAATGTTAGATATGTACTGTCTAGATATAAATATCATAAATGTTAGAAATGTATTGTCTATATATATATATATATATCATTAATGTTAGAAATGAATGGTCTAAATAAAAATATCATTAATGTTAGAAATGTATGGTTTAAATAAAAACAACATTTTTGATTAGAAATAGGTTATGTAGATAAAAGCTATATTTTTATGAGAAGTGTTATTTAGATTAAAATTTCATTTTGTTAAAAATGTTGTTTAGAATAAAAACATCACTTTGTTTAGAAGAGGTTATTTAGGATTAAAACATTGTTTTGTTTATAAATGTTTATTTAGATTTAAAACATCACCTCGTGTAGAAATGTTACATTAGAAATGTAAAATATAAAAGTGTCAAATTTGTGGTGTTAGAAATGTAGAATATAAAATATTATTTTTGTGATCTTTATTTCAATTGAATTAGTTTGTCAATTCGATATAAAATATTATGTTATCATATTTGTTGAATTGAATTAGTTTGTCAATTCAATTAAAAATATCATTTTAGTCATATTTGTTAAATTGAATTAGTTTGCCAAATTCAATTAAAAATATCATTTTGCTTATATTGTTTAATTGAAATAGAATTATCGGTTCAAAGAAAAGAATTTAATTTTTGTTTGCATATTTAGATGCAAATGAATACCATAGAAAAAGATTACATTTTATTTGCATATTTAGATGCAAATAAATACCATAGAAAAAGATTTCATTTTTATTTGCATATTTAGATGCAAATAAACACAGAGAAAAAGATTACATTTTTCACTTGCATTTTGATACAAATGAAAGAAGAGAATAAAATATGCATTAGAAATAAAATAACATTTTTGTTACAAAATGTTGCATGAGAATAAAAAGGGTCATTATCATTAGAGATGTTTACTTAGATTAAAAATAACATTGTCGCTAGGAATGTTTATTTAGATATAAATTTGTCACTTTTGCTAAATCTGGAATTGGCATCTAAAATTGTCACTTTCGTTAAATGGAAATTGTCGACATACAAAAGTGTCATTTTCATTTATATTGAAATGAGAATTGCCACTTTCATTTATGTTGAAATAGGAATTGTCGACAAAACAAAATTGTCTTTTATTTCGTCATTAAAATATGAGACATGTCATATAAATTGAAGTATTTCTTTTTATTGCCGTGTTTAAAATAGAATTGTAATGCGAATAAAATATTCTTTTCGTTCGACATCAGAATTGGTTAAATTCATTAACCAATAATCTATTTAGATGAACTGTTGTTGCTTGAAAACCCCACATGGTGTTGGGATGACATACACTAGTCCCAATATGTAGTCGTATGTCAATCGATGGACTGACAGTCTATGATGAGCGTTATTTCTTTATTTTAATGCTCACATAGTTATGAATCTCACTCTGGATGTGAATGGATTGTTTAATGATTATATATCATTACTGTTATGTAATGTATGAAATCCATGTGACGAATTTGTATGATAAATGATTGAGCCGCATTCCGATTCAGAATATTTTTTTTATAAAACAATATTTTAAAATAAGAATATCTTTATATAAAGAATATTCAAAAATAAAGAATCTCTTAAAATAAAAAATATTTTTGAATAATGAATATTTTAAATGATATTCAGTGAAGAAGAGAAATGTGAAGCCGAATTAAGTAGCTAACGCCATTTTAACCCGAACGGGTTTATCGATCGATTTATTTCATTTTTAAATGAATATAAAAGGGAAGTGATTTCAAAATATAATATTTTGGAAATATTATTATTTTAATATAATAAAGGAATAAAATATTCAATTTTTATTTAAAATTGAAAATGAAGTTAAAAATCGTTTTAAACTGAATTTATAAATCTTCTATAAAAATGATTTATCATAGAAATCGACGAAATATATTATATATAATATATATTTATTTAATGGCCTGAATAGAACGTGCCGCACAGCGACCGTTCGTGAATTTCGAGAATTAACTTCAAATTGGCGTAACGGAAGATCCGACCGTCGGATTCTTCTAAAGCCGGAACCTTGGGTTCGTATCGAAAAGAGCTTTCCAATGAATATAAGAGTTTTGAAATTTAATAGTTAGATTTGGAATTATGTCCAAATCAAATTTGGAAAAGGTCGCTATGGACGCTGTTCAGTGGTCGTTATTGGAAACCGACTGTACGAGCGATAATAAAATTATTAAAAATATGGAAAAATTATGTAAAATCATAATAAATGATTTGGAAAGAGTTTGGATGGAAAATTCCATATTTGAAAAGATATGTTTTTATCGAATTGAACTAGTTATTAACTAGAATAAATCTTCAAAATAAGATTTAATAAAGTTTTCCAATTAATTGATATTTAATTGGAATTAAATAAGATGAATTGGATTTTGGGTTTGTCATGAATGGTATCTTAAATAACACTGATCTTAAACCCCATAAGAAAAGAATAAATCTTTTATTTTAGATTATTAGAGTTTTCAATTATATTTAATAACTAGAATAAAAGGAAATGTGAGTTGAGTTCATTGTAAACTGTGTTTTTAATGACATTTGTTCTTTAACTCAATTAATAGTGAAAGTATAATTTGGAAATTATAAATCTTTTATTAAGATTTAATTGGAAATTCTACAAAGTAAAGTTTTCCAATTTATTATTTAATGTAAGATGATTTTGGGGTTTATCGTGAACTATGTTTTTAAATAACATTTGTTCTTTAACCCAGTTAAAGATAAGATTTATATCTTAAATCTAAATAATAATAAAGTAATGATTTTGGATATTAAAACCAAATTGGGGTTTTAATGAATCTTTAAAAGGGGGATTAAAGAAAAAATTAAAAAATTTATCTTTGATAAAATTAATGGGAACCTTTTCCCTAGAAATGTGGATATTTTATCAAAAGAATATTATGAATTGGAATGTCGCGTATGATGTGTTTTATAGCACTTGATTTTGATTATAAAATACGCGAGTTATTCGGAAAGACCGGGTTTAACCCATTATGAATAATTACTACAACGATTAAAAGTCGAAGATGAAGGTGGTGGTTGAAGACCGGTGATCTTCACATCGAATGGATTAGGACTACTGATGCCTTTGATTGGAGTTACTGCCTTGAGAGGGTTCAAGTGGTAGTTGTCCGGACGTATTGTTGATCGTTCGGATATGCGAGGTATAAAGTGCCTCCGGTTTCGTTCAAAACCGGAACGAACTTGTAAATGGATTGTATGTCTGACTTTGTATTCCTGTATACTAATCGCTACTAAATATATATCTGTTGGTGGCGGAGAATTTATTCTCTTGCATAACACCCTTCTCTAACACGTACGAGCTTATAGGTTATATATTGGCAGAAATCAATGGTATTGTTTGCGAACAAATTATGCAGTTGTAAACAACTGTAAAATCCGTTTGGCTTTCCTAAACAACAAGGATTGTTGTAGAGGGTGTCGAACTCTGGGACCAAATTATTTTATTAATAAATCCAATCAAGTTATCCCTAACTTTTGATTGGTGGAAAACAAAGAAAATAGCAGAAATTAAATAAAAGAGAGTTTTAACAATAAGTGAAAGCAATTAGGGGATAATGACATAGATCAGATTCATAATCATCAATAGCCAAAAGATTAACCAGATCTAATACATGTTTTTGTCACAAACATGAATCAACGATAATAGGTTTTTAGAAACAAATATGTAAATAATGACAAGCATAGCCTATGCAGGAGCTCAACTCTACAACCATAGACTATAAGGACAGATTCACTAATTAATTTCTAAAACCCTAAAATTAGATCTAGATCTGATAAACCTTAGATCGAACACGAATATATCCTGTGAAGGAGCATAGCTCTTAAACGACACAAAATATGAAGGTTCAGATCTAACCCTTAATTCAGATCCAGATCTACATGTATACAGTCCTCATCTTTTGGCAATGTGATTCATATTGAATCATACTATCAGCGTCATCACCCCCTAATCAAAGGGGATTAGCTAGACATAGCTAAAGAAGAAGAGAAAAAGAAAATAAATAACATGAACATAAATAAAATAAACAAAAAAGTAAAAAGAAAGGGAGAGAATGATTTTATTCCAAGAAGAGAATTACAGAATAAAACCTAATGTGTTCCTTACAAGACTAGGATACAATGTATTTATAGCTGATATGACAAAGGCTAGCTAGCTAATTACATAATGTGGGACTAAAGAAATAACCCAAATGACACATAAGCCAGTGTGAACGAAGCTTTAGAGTGAGTGGTCTAGCAAATAGGCTAGTGTGAACGCAACATGAGTAAGAGGCCTTCCAAATGAGCTAATGTGAATGCAGTTTGAGTCTTTATTGAGCCAAATCTTCTTAACTGAAATATAATTGCAACCGTTCTTCAAGCTTTAGACTCTTCAAGCTTTAGCAATTTTAAACTTCACTCTTTTTAAGCAAATTCTTCATGCTTTATCCATCAAATGCTCTAAACCATGCTTCTTGTCAACAATCTGAAAATACAACTATAAATACAAAGTATCAATTGTTTTAAAGGGAAAATAAGATAAATAAGCGGATAAAATATACACATTTACGTGTATATCAGGTATGGATTGACAATGTGGTATTCCAAGATGCAAATGATGAAGGCTTATTGTTGAAAAGCAGAGCCTTGTGGTTGATGATCAAAGCACAACTTTAAATAGCATAGCTTTGTGTATAGCGATACTTCACTAGCCTCACACCCTGGTATGAACCAGAAACGGGAGTAAGGACTGCAGGGAGGACATACGTTTCTTTCTAGCTAGAAGTGGTGTCATGGTTTTTACAAGGCCTGACATTTTTACTTATGTGGACGATGGAATGAGGCGCCTCGGTTATTTAAGTCCCTAGTTGCTCTATTTACGCCCCATAGGGCGGGGAAACGTATTGTTCAGGCATTATTAATCCAACCATTGCACTATTGGTGGACCGACCCTGAAGATCCAGGTGTGGTTGCGGCTGTATGCTGAGGCACGAGCTAGAGTGTCTCGAATTCGGTAAGGACTATCTTTTGCCTTGGTTCATGATGGAAATCCAACTTCCAATACGACCCATGCGGTTTTGATTGTATTACTAGAACGACGACATAGTATATGGTAGCTATGCCGTCTATGATTGATATTTTGATTGAAATGTTTTAAACATATATACACTAATGATAATATCAATCTGTTTTATCGTATCAAGCATTTTTAACCATTATAAAGTAAAACTCTATCCTCCGGTTTGTGTTGCATTGTGTGATGGGACATGAGTCTTATAATGGTTTCATTTTTCTTAAAAGCATTTCGTTGTTTTAACGATTTACTTTATTTCTTTGCACTGGCAATCCAATGGAGTAAACCCGTTCAGCGTTAGCGGCGTGGTCTTGTGATTAGCCTTATTATTATTAGATAGTTTAAGTAAGATTTCTCATACCAGTCCTTGTTGCTGACTATGAGGTTGGTTACGCATGATAGGAGGTTCTCACCATGTTGTTTGGTGACGAACAGTGGGCTCTAACCCCTACATCTCCCTTATTTATTTGGGTTGGTTATTACATTATTGTAATGTTTATAAAAGTCTTCTGTTATTTGTTCTAATGTGTTGTATGCCCAAAGTTAAAGTATTCGTGGATTTCCAACTTTTGGATCAGACCAGTGTGGTTTATGGTTGATCCATCGGATGGGGATTTACGGGTCTTTACAAAACAAAGGGTCAAACATAAAGTTTGGCGAGTCTAGTTACTTTTAGCTAGTAAATAAGTAAAAGTATCATGACAGGCATATAAGGTGGATAAGAAAGATAACATCATAAAAGGTAAGTATGACAAGGTAAACATAATAAAGTGTATACGCTTCCCTGATGATTACTCTGCACTAATTCTAGTATAAACAGAAATGAGATGAACCCAACAACTATAAGATGATAGACTTAGGCGTACTTCTGGTGAGAGATTTTAACCCTATACAATACCCAGGCAGCGTAACCTAACAGACTCCTAAACTTTTTACCAGAGTCTAGATGTGTCCTAACTACTACCCTAATCGATTAGCTCCCTATTCTGTAGATACTCTATGTCGCACCCACAGTAGGAGGTATCACTTTCCTAAAGTGGAAACCCCTTGTGATGTGCACAACCATATCTACTGGTGTCACAGTTGTCTTATCCCTTTTTGCTCGGCCCATGCACGAACATGTTCCTAGTCGGTTTGTGCCGCCCACACCGTCCTCCATGTTTGGATCTCTTACAATCCGCCCAGTAAGCATGTCCCTACTCTGAGCTAGGGTGAAGTACTAGTTCAATACCGTTATATGGGTTACTGACTGAAACAAGTCCCACACACAAGATGATACAAGCTCTCCCCCTGTCTTGTATCCCCACTAGGATTTCCACCAGTTATGTACACCTATTGGTGTCTTTAATTACATAACCCCCTTAGGTTAAGTTTGTGGGCCTATATATGAATATTACCCACCCCATCAGATTTACTTAACCCGCCCATTGTTCAACCAAATTTACTTAACCCCTGCTCAAGTTCATGTTCATGCAATCCATATGGATTCAACTAGGTTAAGTATTCCAATTCATTACCATGTCCATTTATGGTTATAATGTATTGGACCCCTCACATTAAGCCTACCACTTGTGGATGCTGGATTTGCCGGTCGGTTCCGGGCAGACTTCTTCCACAAGTCGGGCTTAACCTCGTGTCTTAGCACGTATCGTATTTGTGCACCTAGACCCCTCACATTAGATTCACTACTTGCGGTCGCTGGATATGCCGGGCGGTTCCGGGCAAACTTTCACACAAGTGTAATCTAACCTCGTATTTAGGCGTAGTTACAGTTTCTAATTACTGTAATCCTAGGCATTCCATTATTAACCAATTTTTACCTATGTTGTTATAGGTTTCATGCCCCTTTTTTTCCCAAATATGTTCATAATGAATTATATGCCCCAAATTCATAAACATTATTCTAGTTATGCCAAATTTCCCTTTTTCAAGTTATGCCCAATTTCAATGTTTTTCGCGTCGTTCCCAAACTAACGCACTCTTATATTTTTTGCGACATGCCTAGGCTCGAAAGTAGCCTGGCTATATAAAATAGAAGGGAAGGGGTGAAGGGAAGATGACAAAAATGATTATTCTAACAAAATTGACATAAACATATAATGGCATAATGTTAAGATGGACATATAAGAATAGATCTGGTGAGCTTGTGATTATAAAACTTGTTATAACATAGTAGGGATGTCATAATAGGCATGAGTAGATCTAAACCAAGGATTTAGATGTCCAACTAATGACAGATCCAAATTAACCACAATGTGATAAGTACAAGATGATCTAAATATTGAATTAGATCTATAATCAAAAGTAGATCTGACATGATAAAGGTTCAGATCCAAGTCATAGTTAATTCAGAATATCATGGATTCACAAATTACAACAGATCCGATATGATTCAGTCGCAGGGATAGATCCAAATTATAGTCATATCATGTTTTACTTTTAGTAATTTAAATCTAAAGGTAAATTAAACTCATAGTGTTCGCATCTGGAAAAATAGAAGGAGAAAAGCGGAGGTTGAACCACAGATCTACACTTGAATCTCTAAACTTGATTGTAGATGAAGAAAAAGATTGGATTCAGTCCAGGCACCGACAGCATTTAGACCTCCATTGATTTTAGTGTGAGAAAAATAGAAAATGAGGTCGTATATATAGTTGTTAGCCCCCAGAACCCACCTGCCACGTCAGCCCTAAGGGGGTCGACCCCCTTTATAGGGTCGATACCCCCTTGAGGGGTCGACACAGGGGTCAACTCCCTTGGGCGGGAATTTTCCCGCTCAACCAAACTTTTGTGATTTGAATGATTTTGAAATTTCTCTACCTGATTTCGAATTTCTGGACCCTATATGTATATATATAATTCTATTGCGCATGTACAAACTTTAATCCTTCGTAACTTCTTCATACAGTGTCCGTTTTACGCAAACCAAATGTCCATCTTGACCAGAATTTCGAGACGGACGCAATGGTGCAGTCTGTTTCCCTTAATTCTGAATATTAAATTAATTATTATTTAACTTATCCTCTTTAATATTGTTAAAATTACGGGGTGTTACATTTAATTTTCTGTAATTTGATTCGCATGTTTCTTCCCTCTAACAATGGCCATAGTTTCAATAGAAAATGTAGACAACTGGAGTTGGTTTTTAAGTCATTTGAAGGAAATGCTTCAAGAGGACAGGACTTTGGTTTTTATGTCGGATCGTTATCAAGGTTTACTTTCATGTGTTCGTGAGATTTTTCCAACATCATTTTATAGTTATTGGTACCTTCATATGGAACAAAATTTTCTCCCAGAAGTTAAGTCTAAAAATGCAAACATTTCAGTAGTAGAATTGTTTAAGACATGTTCTAGAGCATCTAGTTTGATTGAGTTTTATTGTGCCCATTCTAAAATTTTGGGTTGGTGCTAATGCAGTTGTGAATTTTTTGAAGGATAAACTGTTTGGTAACTGGGCTAACTTAATTTTTCGGGGTAAGCGGTATGGGGAGTATAGCTCTAAGTGGCTGAAATTTTTAATAGTTGGATTTTAGATAAGAGGGCTTTACCTATCACTTCGAGTAACATCCTATAAATTTCGACCATTTAAATATTAATTTGTATTAAATTCTAAAAAATATTTTCTAAATATAATTGATAAACAATGATTTTAATGAGTTGAAATTAAACTGTTTGTAACTATTAATTAAAAGAAAGCAAGTTAATAGTAGCTTTTGTTCCGCATTAAATCGATTTAGAACTTTAATGAAATTAAAATAATATTTTGAGAAATATAAATTATATGTGTTCACTTTTAAAGTTGAGGATAATTTTATAAAGAGAATAAATTTAAATCATGAAAACGGTATCTTATGGTCATTGAAAAATAGTTGTAAATGATATAGAAACAGTTTTGATGCTAAACTTAAACTTTAATTTTGAATTCAAATTTGGATTGTATGTGTTTATTCTAATTTAAATAAATTGGATCGATTGTTAAACTACAGAATCCATAATAAAATTTCCATAACGTTGTCATTGAATAAAACACTAAGTAGATATGGTATTTAACATTGTTTAAATAAGTAAATGTACAATACTAATGTTCAGCTAAGTATAACAAAAGAAAATTTTCTGAAAAGAATTAATCATTCCTTTTTGATTTTTGAATTAGAAATAAATACAAACTACCTTTTTACTTACTCAGTGGAGTCTTATTTGCATGTGTTCTTCCTTATCTGTTTTCTTCTTTAACAACGAATTGTTTCCTTCAATTTTGAAAATAAGTGTTTATTTAATCAACGTACAAATTTCGTAATTATTACCTTATGTCTGAGTAATCAAGTAAAGAGATATTTTCCCAAAATAGATACATACCTGAAATCCTATTAATGACATTGGTTGAATTAGGATATAAGTGTAACATTTATCATGGTAAATTTTAACAATACAGATATGTATTTTAGATATGTTGGTTGCAGTAATAATGAAACAATTATTAAATTAGAAATTCATACCTATTTTTTATTTATCTTAATTTTGAAATATGTTTGAATTAGTATAATTAGAATACGACCTTTTATTGTCATCCTAGTAATTGTAATCTATTTTAGAATTTAGTGTTGGAATTAATTGGAATTCTTTAGTAGAAAATTGAAAATAAATGTAGTTAATGGTTTTAAAAAGAGAAACATATGTTTTTGTTTATATGAAAAGAATAGAAAAAAAAACAAATGAGTATAAATTTGTATATAGTGGTTAAGCATATTAATTATTGGTCCCTCATTTATTTGATTTATATTCTAATTATCTTTTGTTTCCTATTTCATGTATTGTTCCTGCTAAACTTCCACTTACCATTACTTTCTCATTTACAACCATCCATCTCACTTTATTGTTTCCCCTTCCCATTTATAACCTACAGCTATCTTTAGTTTATTTTCTCATTATCTCATTTCACGTTGAGTTAGCCACATCTAATTTTCTTTGTAACGTTATCTAATTAAGATACATTTTAGGGAAGTTTCGACGCATTCCTTTCTCTACCTAATTTTTTTCATTTTTTTCACGCAATCTGACTTTTCTTATTCACATTTTCCTTTGCTTTTATTTTTTCTCCAAATTCACAAACTTCTCCCTCTTGTCAATTCCATCCCCTTCATTCTCATCTTCTTCTCTCTCTATTTTTTCCTTGTAATTCATATCTCTCTTCCTCTATAAATCTAAACATAAACCTAATATCCACCCTAACCAATCTTTTTCCTCATTCTTTTTTTCTCGTTATTGTCTTTTGAAAATTTTAGATCTTCCTCCCCTCCACAAGAAAGAGAGAGTAAAATGCAAATGAAAGGGGCGATTTCTAGATTTCACCACTAAATCGAAGAATGTCCATAAGGTGAGTTATTTCATGATTATCTTTATACGAGTTTTCAACATCAATACTAACTAAAATATAATGGTTCATAATGGAAGGATGTTCATAATTACTGAATGGGATCCGACCATAGGAAATTCGCAATCTCAGATTAGGAAGGTGCCATTATGGATTCACCTGCATCGTACACCCTAATTGTTGTGGACATTAGTTGGAATAAACTGGTTATCATGTCATGTTGGTCATCTCATCTGTTTGATTCAAATACTGAAAAGTTACATAGAATTAGATATGCAAAGGCTCTTGTTGAAATCACGCCTGAATATGAACTCCCTGATTGTACTGAGGTTGCAGAGCTTGGAGATAAATGCCCACCTGTTAAAATTTCGGATGACTAGAGGCCTCTGATTTGTACTCACTGAAGTATTTGGGCATGAGACTGCGAAATGTGAATTGTTGGAAAAGGATGATTTGAATCAGGATATGCGAATGAATGATAATAATGTTGTGATGCCAACTTATAAACCTCCTGCAGTTGCAAAGATTAATAAGGAGACTTAGTAAAGGACAATCAATGTTGGAAACAAGTCATAAATAAGAAGAAGCAATACTTGAGGAAGAAGGAAGGTGGGTTTGGTACCAATGTGGCTGATGATGTTAACAAGGCAATGGAAGAGGTAGTAGAGATTGTAGGAAATGGTAATATTGACTTGAATAGTGAAATGAATAATGATGAATCAATGGAAGTTGTAAATTTGGTGAAGGATAAGAACGGTGACAACATTGTCATTGCAGATGAACATGGTAATTGCATTATTCAAAGGAAGAATGGCATGAATGCAAAGGAGAATTTTAATCATAATGACCGCAATTTTGATACTATTCTAAAAGAAAAAGCGGCTGTTGAATTTCATGTTAAAAACCCTTCTGATATTTTGAATGAAAATTTGTATGGAAGCCAAGGAAATGCAACCTTATGTGCCTCATCTCTACAAACTCAATTAAACTTAGCTTCTCGTGATATGGCATCATCATCGAGTTGCTCATCTTTTGTCTCTTCATCTTTTTTAGCTCATTTAGGCTCATATGCTAATTCTTCTTCTAACCTCAATGGTCCATCTTCCTCCTCTTCTTTAAACAATCATTCATCCTTCTCTTTCAATACTTCAACTCCCTCTCCCTATGCACATCTCTTTATGCCTCCTCACATTGAACTTCCGCCATCTGCCAACACTTCTTCATCTGCTATGAATCATGCAGATTTACAGGCAGATGATGCTTCAATATCTTTTGGTAGTAAGAAAAAGAAAAAAGGTAAAAAGAAGAAAAACCAGAAAAATATGGTAGTTGAAAATGAGGATTTAAATGATGGGAAAGAGTACAGGCTTGAAGAAGTGATGCCTTTAAGCAACTCAAAGAATACTTCATCTAGGCACACAAGAAGCAACCCTATTTCAATGGTTGATCAAATATTTTTTAAATGATGAATACTATTTGTTTTCAGAATGCTAGGGGCACAAATATGCCCTCAAAGCAAAGTGAGGTCAGGAATTTTATTAAGGAGAATAATATTCATCTCGTTTGTTTACCGCACACCAAATTGGATGTTTTATGAATGGAAAAAGCTGCTAGATATATTGCTTCTTCATGGCACTTTGATCATAATCTTAATCAAGCTGCTTTTGGCGTGCTGTTAACTATCTGGAATCCTATCTTTTTCAAGCTTGTTAAAATCTCAGAATCTAATCAATATATTCACTATATTTGTACTTATTGTAACAACCCGCAATTTCTGAACCAATTAAATATTTTCATTTTAGCAATTTTAACAGATTTAGAATAATTAAAATGGTTTATTTTAGATAATAACGACGAAAAATTTATTTTAAATGAAGCTGCGACGTATAAATTTATAATTTATATATTACGAGCCTGAAATAGCGTGGTAGTTTCAAAATTTGATTTTAAACTTTGAAAAAGTATATAAAATCGAATATAAGTCAGAATCGGACGAAACCAGAAACGTTGGGAACGTGTAATAACCCGGAAATTCTGAGCCAATTTAAAATTTTTATTTTGGAAATTTTGATGGATTTTGAATATTTAAAATGGATTAATTTAAATAATATCGACGATAAATTTATTTTGAATTGAATTCGAATGTATATATTTATTCGAATCGTCGTTAGAATATAAATATTTATTTATATATATAAAAGGAATTGAAAATGGCGCGGTAGTTCGATAATTCGATTTCATATTTCAAATGAATGTACAAGATTCAAGATTTTGGCGAAACCAAAAATATTTGAATCTAACTGAGAATATCTTTCCAACGAATCCGAAAAATTGAAATTTCATAGTGGGAATCAAAAGATACGTCCAGTTGAAAATTCAGGATAGTCGTTATGGAATTCTGGCCCTTAAAAATGGAAATTTTGCAAACGACCTCGGTTTTCGACGAAACCACTTTTGTTGGATCCGCGATGTCAAATTATTGCTATATTCCAATTTTCATAATTTTTCGAATCAATATGTGAGTGTGGCAAACGAAAACGCATTTGACTGGTCTTAGTTGATTTTAATCGACTGGAAAATGGCCATTTTTCAAATGGTCTCAGAATTTGACGAAATTAGTTTTGTTAGGATCGTATCGTCAATACGAAGCTACAAATAATTTTTTTGGAATTTTTAGAGACTGTATGTGACCCCGACAATTTGAAATGTACGTTTAAATTGAATATATATATATTTATGCTTTCAATGGAAACTGATCGAAATAGCCAAATTGGCCTGCGATACATATCCCATTGTGTTCGGAATGGGGGTAATTAGCTACAGACGACAGTCGTTGGGCCTCGATTGGAGTCCGAACAA
Source organism: Allium sativum (assembly GCA_030737875.1). Taxonomy (NCBI): domain Eukaryota; kingdom Viridiplantae; phylum Streptophyta; class Magnoliopsida; order Asparagales; family Amaryllidaceae; genus Allium; species Allium sativum. Next base: position 147,913,569 of record CM060918.1, on the reverse strand, counting down.
AAAGTCAACCCTTTTTGAAAATAAATTAAATTAAATATATATATATAATTTTATATAAAACCCCCTATATCCTTCCTCCTTCCTCCCCCCCCCCCCCCCGTTAGTTCAGAACGAAAAGAAAAAAATAATAATAAAAGAAACGAAAGGGGATCGCGCCCCCTATACCGCCGCCGCCACTCCCATCGACGTCGCCCCCTTCGTTCAGCCCTCCGTCGCCGCTCACCATCGCAAACCTCCCCCCTCCGACCACTCTCCCTCTTCCGCACCCCCTCCTCCTCCGTTAAAGCTCGAACGAGAACCCCCCAAGCCCTATATCGCTCACCGTCGCCCTACGGCCCACCTCAGGCGCCGCGCCGCCAACCACAGATCTCCACCACCACGTGCACTTCTCCCAATGGCCATCTCCCCCTTCGAGCATCCACAACAGTGAGTTTTCTATTTATTTTACTTTATTTCTTTTTTTTGTAATGAAGACAATTAAAGTGGCAATCAACATTGTTATTAAAATCGAAATTAGCAATTGATTCCTTTATAAATAAAAAAGATTTTATCTTTAAAGTACGAAATATATGATTTTTATATTATAAAAATAATAAAAATATGATTTTTATCATATGTGAAATATAAAAATATTATTTTTATAAAGTAGAAGTATTAAAAATATAATTTTTATCTAACAGAGAATATAAAAATATTATCTTTATATATGTAGCGGTATAAAAATAGAATTTTTATCTATATAGTAGCGGTATAAAAACAGAATTTTTATTTATATAGTAGCGGTATAAAAATAGAATTTTTATCTATATAGTAGCGGTATAAAAATAGAATTTTTATATACATAGCAATAATATAAAAATGTGATTTTCATATATTTAGTGGCTACGGACAATGAAATTGACAAAAGGCGAGCACGACGAAAGTTTCCACACAAGAAGAGTCGTTGCGTTGGTTTAGCTAGTCGGTGAGAACTCCTCACTTTTATTTATTTTTCTAGTTGAAATATATACTAAGATGCAGACGGTGTTTAGTAGCACCTGACACCCGTCGTCCACAGACCATGGATGACTTGTTTGATTGATTGTTGTGTTGTGAAATTTGATTGTGTGATGTGAAATGAAATAAAATATTTTATAGTGGAAAATATTTTATAGCTAAAAATATAATTTTTAACGTGTACATAAAATAAATAGTAATAAACAAATTGGAGATTTGTTTATATACACTGATTTGACTGATATTGATTGGGACGATAAAATTTTACACATCGCCCAACTACACAAATAAAAATATGTGTTTGTTGATTTGAAACCCCACACGGGTATTGGGATGATATTTGGCATATGCTAATCCCAATTATTTAATGGTATGTCAATCGATTGGTCGACAGACTGTGTAAGCGTTAATTATTTATATTTAATGCTTATGCAGTTGTGTGGTGCACTTTGGATGATGGTTGATTATTTATCGTTGCTATTATATACATGTGTTGAATGGAATCCATATAGTTAACATTATATGTAAATTGATTTGGCCTCATTCCAATTTGGAAAATAAAGAATATTATAAAATAAAGATTCAGGTGTTGACAATACTCATGTGTTGAGATTAGTCATGTGTTGAAAGAAATATAGATTCATGTGTTGAACGAAATATTTTAACAATAAAATTTACATCTTTATCATATATAAAATTAGAATCTAACTGGAAAATAGATGAGATGAGTGGTCTCCTGGGTATTGATCTGATGTTGGTTTCGGCCTTCGGTGTAACGACACGGATTTCGCCCGGACCTAATCGATCCCTAAATCGACCAAGATCGTTCGAATCCCGCATACACTAGCTCTAGGCATACAACACATCAGAACAAATAACAGAAGACTTTTATAAACATCACAATAATGTTACATCAGAGTACAGAATGTCAGAGTATCTCGAAAACAATACACAGTGGAAGATAGATTTACATAAATGTAATACAATGCACAGCGGAAATATAAACTACACAGCGGAAGACTGTAAATGCCTGGACACAGCTTAAAGCTTCAATCCAGGATCCTGCTCAATACATCTGCAAAATAAAACTACTCGACTGCCCGTGTGGAAAATAGGGGCACCTGAGTTCACAAGGAAAAAGCAAACTACAGGTCAGTCATGGGACTGGTGAAACTCTAAACAGTTAAAATTAACTCATTTAATAATTAGACAAATCACAGGACCACGCCGCTAACGCGGAACGGGTTTACCCCCATGAATGCCAGTGTATAAACAACAATTAGTAATAGAGATATGGATCTACTATGCATCAATCAATATGCAATATCCCAACCTACCCATTTAGATTAATCACCACACTTAAATTTTCCAAATCCAATTCAATTTACAGAAATTATTCCTTTTGACTTTATTTCCGATTTCTTATTTCAAATCATTTGAAATACATATCTAACTTTCTATATCAAAGTAGATTTTACTTTGGGATCTCAAATCAGATCGTCTGGAAATATGAATTCCAAAACATAACAATGCATACAAACAAGTATGCAACCAAATATCGTGCTCCCCATCGATAAGGCAAAGGGTACACACCTCGCAACTCGATATATATAAATGTGTACCTACCCCACATGGGAGCAGGCTACACCGACGATGCACCTCCCACACATGGAGAGCATACACCGCCCTCTCACCCATACTTTTGGTCTCAGGGTTACCCGAATCTTTAGCCATATACTAAATCATTTCATATCCTGAAGTAGGGAAAAATCATTTCACAACATAATAATCACAAGTACTTTCAAAATATAGTACTTCACATCGACAATTCACACATATGATCAGTCACTATTAATCACATAACCTATGAGCTTGTACGTCTCAAAGAAGGGGGTTAAGCAAGAGAATAAATTCTTTGCCACCAAATAGATACATCATTAACAGCAACTAATTGATTATGTGATGAACTACAATGTAAAACCATAATATATATTTCCAAATCATTTCGAAATCATCGGATTTTAGGCCTTGAAATCCTTTCTGTTTTATAAAACATTTTTATAAAACATTACCTATCCAAAATCGGGAATATACTTCTTTTCACTTAAGAAAAATATATCATTTCACAATCATTCCTTAAATTTGAAATGAACACAACATCGCTAAACACCTTATCGTTAAATCGTGAAGTGTTTCACAAGGTGTTAGCACACAGATATCTTTACCCAACCCAATGCTAAATGTAAAGGCATATTCTGCTCATATACTAGTCGAGCACCATCCAAACAATCAATCAACCATGATCAATATCAACAACTAAGTAAATTTGGTTTAATCACATCACGTGTTTTGGTAAATTTGATCACCATTCATTCATTCAAATCTAATTAAAGATTTTTTCAAACTCCAATTGGTTTCATCTCTAAAATCATTTCATATTGATTGTTCTACTTTTTGGAAATTAATCCTGCTTTTACGCGGGTTAAAAAACTAATGTCATTTAAACACAGTTCACGACAAACCCCAAATCCAATTTGATATTAAACACAAGGCTTTGAATAGAAAATAATATCGGCTTATATTCAACATCAAATTCTAAAACCAACAAATATCGTACTGGAAATAACGATATTAATATATCTTTCAAATTTCCACAACCATATCTGTATAATCACGAAATCCAACATCAAAAATATCCGAAGATAATTTCAATTCAAATCCAATCCTATTTATTTATTTATAACCATTGGATTATTTTTCTAGTTAATAACTAGTTCGTTTCGATAAAAATATATTTTTATCTTTTCAAATATGGAATTTTTCATCCCAATTCTTTCTAAATCATTTATTATGATTTTACACAAATTATCGATATTTTTAGTAATTTTATTAAGGCCCATACAGTCGATTTCCACAAACGGTCATCGAACTGCACTTAAAGAAAACGGGGTCAGTCATAAAGACTGGTAAGTCCTATCTACTTCCAGCATAAAAATAGGTAAAGTTAACATGACATGCATAAACTGAAAGTAAACATAAGGATGATGACAAGATAGACAAGCTAAACCAAGGTAACAGGATGAACTACTGTATCAAGATAAACTACGGTCACTATGAATCAAGTATAACATCCCAAGGTTCTATCGAGTATAACATCCGAAGGTTCTATCGAGTATAACATCCCAAGGTTCTATCGAGTATAACACCCCAAGGTTCTATCAAGTATAAAACCCCAAGGTTCTATCAAGTATATTTGCCCTGCACCTTCCGTACTAGTATCCCAACCCGTGTCATGTGTTAGCTACAAAATGTCCTATGCCCAATGAAATGGTCCATGTCAACCTAATGTAGGTTTTCCCAACTCGTATGTTTCTTTCCATGTATATGTTTAGTCCTTTGCCGTAAATCCTACGGGCTTCCTCACGTAGTTCTATACTACTTCAACGTAGTTCCATTATCCTTGAAATCGTTTGGACTGTCACCCTTGATCTAGCTGTATTTTCTTACCATGAATTCTCGAATGTTCGGATAGGATTTATGCCACCTAGGACCACTAGGGATTACGCTACCTACTAAACGTTTTCGTAACTCGGTTTGGGTTTAAGCCACCTAGGACCGCTAGGGATTACGCTACCTGTCAAACACGCCCCTTTTTCCCACGTATGTATCATGAATCGTTTTCCATGTCTAGATGCACATGTATCTCAATGTGCCATCCGAGTCCCGTGACAGGGCTAATCAAGAAATATAGGACTCGGTCGGGAGCTTAAGGTTATTTGCTGATGCAAATATCAAGGTCTGTTTTTCTACCGGTGGTTATGGTCCCACGTGACCCCTCCCTCAACTACTGAAAGTCTATCCAAGAAAATCATGCACGAGAACTATACTTCGGCCATCCATGCCCCACTTTCCTATTGGCCAACCTCACCCATAACTAGATAGCAAGTATATGGTCTGTTGGGAATTCTCTGCATTTCCGCATACGTACACGATTGACTACAGATGGTAGGTAGTCGATGACGTGCTATCACAGGGCTAAACTAAGTATCGCCGACTCCACGCTAATCCACCCCAGTCTTTAGGTTGCTCGCACAGCAACGAAGGCATACCCTTGGTTCTTCTACTGTAGACCTTAACCTCTGTGAGCCCAGGCGGATCATCTACAACCTCACACAGGGATACCAAGAGTACCCTCACGTTCCCCGAAGCTATCGCTTTGTCACCCAGTTCACTGGTGCCTTTATCTAAGTCAGATAGACATTCGCTCCTCCTCGTGTGTTTGTTTAAATGATGACCTACCGTATCAGGTTACTCATCTATTTGTGAACTGGTCCAATTCTCTTGACTAAGAATTATTACTTAGTTATCCTTAACTAAGGTTTATCACTTAGTTTCCCTTCCCGTTATCCTTATTAACTACGATTTTCCATTTAGTCCCCTGCACTAGGGTTTTGTCTAATGGGTTAAGTGTTGTCGTTCAAGTTCATGACTTACCCCGCCTACGAATCATGTCAAAGTTGGCAAAGTATTCAAGTTCAAGACTTAGCCCTACAAACCATGTATAAAGTTGGTTAAGTATATCAAGAAGTTCATGACTTAACCCTAGATTATCGTGTCAGATTGGTTAAGTATAGGTTAACTTAACCCTATCAAATTACCGTGTCAGATTGGTTAAGTATAGGCTATCTTAACCCCATCCAGCTACCGCGTCAGATTGGTTAAGTATAGGTTGTCTTAAACTCATCGAATCATGGATTAAAATTGGTTATGTGTAGGTTAACTTGACCCCATTAAATTATCGAGTCGGATTGGTTAAGCATATTTAAGAGGTTCGTGACTTAGCCCTATCAAATCATCAAGTCGGGTTGGTTAAGTGTAAGTTAACTTAACCCCATCAAATTACCGAGTCGGATTGGTTAAGTGTAGGTTAACTTAACCCCATCCACTAGTCATATTTATAATTGTTAAGTATCATTCTTGTGGGTTTATTTAACCCTACCATGCATCGCGTTATCCCAGTCGGCTGTTATCAACCCATTTAGGTTAAACTAACCCATCCGCTAATCGTGTTATATGGTTAAGTGTCTTTAAGTAATCAAGTCCGGTCTTACTTAACCTACCCATTCATGTCATATCGGTTAAGTGCCATTAGTCAAACTAACTTAACCTTATCATGTGGCATTAAGTAAATTAATGCACCCCAACCTCTCACATTAGACTTTGTTGTGGTTACTGGTTATGCCGGGCGGGTCCGGGTAGCTTTACACCACAACCTAGTCGAACCTCGGGTTTTGAGCGCGATTATGACCAACTACTCACATTGGGTCTTATTGTCTGTAGCTACTGGATTTGCCGGGCGGTTCCGGGCAGATTTATGCTACAAACTCAACCCAACCTGGAGTTGGCCACTTTCATGTTTTTCTACTTGTCATGTTCATGTCAAATTTAGGCTATGACAAAGTCCACGTTTTCCACTTATGCCCATTGTCCCATTACTTAATTTATGTTAAGTTTCATAGCCCATCTCACGTTTGCCTAAACTACCCAAGGCGTATTCCCAACGCAAGTGAAAGCGAGTCAACATAGTAGGAATAATATGACAACATATTGGCCCCAAACATATATGATAGCATAAAGGGATTGGCCTCAAGCATGTATGATAGCATAAAGGGATTGGCCTCAAGCATGTATGATAGCATAAAGGGATTGGCCTCAAGCATGTATGATAGCATAAAGGGATTAGCCTCAAACATGTATGATAGCATAACACTAGGTTCATCATCATAGGCATGTAAATGGTCATGTGGGGTTTAGGTTCTTTTACATGCATAAGCCCCAAGTCAAGTTCATATGAATGTTCCACAAGTCAAATTGTTCTAAGGGTTAATGCCAACATTCCACAAGTCAAGATTCAATCTTGCATGATAAACTAGGTAAAACACAACATGAGTGGCAAGATTTAATCACTAAGAAATAGGCCAAAGTCATAGGTTCAAGAGAGGGGCAAGACTAGATCCACATAGACTAACATACTTAGGTTCCATCTCATTTTATTCCATGTCAACATTAGAACTACCGTTTTGATCTAAAAGTAGCTAGAACTAAGATAGCGTGGCTAGAGATTTATGAACAAGCATTTGTCGTAGAACGGTGTAGGAATGATGCTCTACTCCCTTGATTTGATGTAGAAAGCTTGCTCCTTTGACATGGATCTAGTTTGAATGCTCAAGCCTTTGAAGTTGGAGATGGAGGCCATGATCAAGAGAGATTTGGGCAGCACTTTGTTGCTAGGATGATTTTTTAGTGATTTAGGTTAGGTCTTAGGGTGTTTTTATAGAAGTTAGGACTAGTTTAGGCCCTTGGATTAACCCTAGTTTAGATCTAAACCGTCAAAATCGTCACAGGCCCCTAAACCAGAGCCAAAAGCCATGTAGGCGCACCCAGGCCGACCTGGCTTGACCAGGGAAGTCGACACCCAGGTCGACTGCCCAGTCGACCTGGTCCCTGGGGGGTCGACTCCCCAGTCGACTCTCCAGTCGACCTGGGGCTGGGCGGGAAATTTTCCCACCCAGTTTATTTTGGGCTAAATTCAAAATTTGAAAATATGTTTTCATTTTCTGATTTTTCGTGAAACTTCTAGAGGCCATATCTCGGTCATACGGACTCCGATTTACGAAATTTCGGACTTGTTTCCAACCAGAATTCCGAGACGAACGCAACGGCGTAACCCGTTGCTCATGATTCTTATTTTAAAATTTAATTCTGCCCTGATTTCTTGATTTAACATGTTATTAAAATTCGGGTTGTTACATTCTCCCCACCTTAAAGGATTTCGTCCCCGAAATCTCCAAATTAGGAAGAACGTATCCTACCATCCATCATCCATCTACTCAAAACATCATCCACAAGCAACCATTGTCCTTAAAAGATTTCTAATACCATCTGAACATATGCAGAAAGTGTGTGTATATGTTCCTTATCTAATGCAAATGATCAGGCCTGATTGATCTTCTAAATGCAAAATATGTTTAGTGCCATGAATCCATATGTATGCAAATAGTCCTAGTCACATAAACACTATATGTGTGCACAACCATTCATCCATATGCAATATTCACATGATAACACATTCAAATTCATCCATAAACAAGTATAAACACGTATACATATGAAATATGAAATGTGACTGAGCCGATCTAGTGCCTAGTGTGTATTCGCGCATCCACGAGAAACCACTTGCAACCACTAGAAACCATATCAATCATAGCATGTTTTCAAATACATGTTTACATCCATAGGGTTCTACCTAAGGTCCTCAAGATAGGACCGAGAAGATAAGCAAGATAACTCCTTTTGGATTACAAGAAATCCCTTTCTAAACCCAACCCATATCCTATAAAGCCCAAAAGGTTTAGTCAACCTATCAGACACCTTCAAAACCTGACATGTATTATTAACCGATGAGTCATACCCCCTATGGAGTTTGCAACAGAAATAAGATCGATAATTGGACCGAGAGGATATGCATAAAAGATAGCATGCGGGTAAGCTCTACAAGAAAACAGGGATCAAGAATATACTCTTAAAAAGAGATATGATGCGCGTATCTTGTCTTCAATCTTCTAAGTCACATTTCCTTGAGCTTAATTCCATTGTGCTTTGACCATCTTTAACTTCATGATTTCGTGGCCTCAAAACTCCTATTTCCAAATATGAGCTGGAACTTACTTCATTGTCGCCTCTCGTTCCACTTTTACTTATTCTCTCCCTAGTATACTTGGCTCAACCATATCCGTGCACTCATGGTTTCATGTAAGCTCTCCAAAATTCACTAGTGAATCATGGATCTCGTTTACTCGCTCTACGGCATTCCACGCAGAAGAACTTGTCTCTTGAAAACAAACAGATGCCAACCATGTTACCAAGTGTACTTACTAGAGTGATTTCCATAACTCATGCACAAGCGAAATGAACCATCCACCTTAGTGGCGAACTCAACTCAAACGGATTTCCAACAAATGCATCAAGAGATTCTAGGTAACCCATCATGACAGAACCCTAAAGGTTACACGAGACTTCGACGGTATTACCAAGCCAAGTCAAGAGCCTAACTACCCTCCTTTCAGAACCAAGAATGGCACCCTTACTGGATAACCACCCCATTCCTAGAATTCAACCCATAGCTTAAAAGCATAAGCATTATTCCCAAAAGTCATAGGCGTCCTCAAATCCAAACAAGTCATGAATAAATGGACCGATTCCTCAACAAGATTTGAGACAAAAATGGGATCCTCTACTATGCTAGTATGAAGGTGCAGAGACTCAACTATCGAAGCAGACTTAAATGATGCGGTGATCAAAGAAAAGTCCTAACGGGATGATAGAGAAGAAAAGCTAAACCTTTCACAGAAACATTACCACACTTCTTAGGTACGCTAACAGTGAGAGCATACAATTGCCCTCTCGATGATCTGGTCCTCATCTCATAATACTTGACTATCTTTCCCTTTTTACCCTACTAGAGATACTCTCTCTTATCATGGGTTTTATCATTCACTTTTTTTCCTTCTTTGTGAATTAAGCTATACCAACAAGTTGCTTGTCCTTAAGCTTGTATCCTTTATCCTTGTTCTTACTATCCTTTCTTATAACGCGTTAACAAGTCTCTCGAGAACTGCCTCCATCGTACCGAAAACAGTAACATAGTTAGAAAAGGATTAGTCGCAGTTCGAACCACTGTGACTACAGGTGGAGGAAAGAAAGGAAAAGAGATTCAATCATGGAAACAAAGGATAATGCTAATGGCCTTTGGGGAATAGCCTTTTAAAAATAAAACTTTCCTTGAAAAATGCTTCTTTGTAAACGGTTTTCAAATAGTTTTCAGAAGGTTTTAAAACTTTTGCCCAGTCTCGTAACCTTTTGCTCTGATACCAAATGTAACACCCCACCTCCGCCGGGGTCACTCACAAGGGAATGCACTAGCTTTGGAGCGGCGTCGTCTAGGTAAACATGCACAGAAATATTACAAGACAGAACATATAAAACAGCGGAAGAAAAACCAAATTTACCTCATAAAATTATAAGGTCTAAAGCCTTTTACATCAAAATGCCTTTAAAAGCCATTACATTGGAAACCTGTCTTGCAATAGTTAAAGAAGAATAAAACCACAGTCATAAAATATTCCCCAAGTAAAACGGTAAAGCAGCATAGCCAAGAAAAATCCAAGCCATACATGATGACCTTGAAGCAGAAGAAGTCCGAGCTAAATAACTGTATTTCCTCCCTGTAAACCTGGGGGGGGGGGGGGAACGTAAGACAAAGAGGCAAAAGAAAACGGGGTCAGTCATAAAGACTGGTAAGTCCTATCTACTTCCAGCATAAAAACAGGTAAAGGTAACATGACATGCATAAACTGAAAGTAAACATAAGGATGATGACAAGATAGACAAGCTAAACCAAGGTAACAGGATGAACTACTGTATCAAGATAAACTACGGTCACTATGAATCAAGTATAACATCCCAAGTTTCTATCGAGTATAACATCCCAAGGTTCTATTGAGTATAAGATCCCAAGGTTCTATCGATTATAACACCCCAAGGTTCTATCAAGTATAACACCCCAAGGTTCTATCAAGTATATTTGCCCTGCACCTTCCGTACTAGTATCCCAACCCGTGTCATGTGTTAGCTACAAAATGTCCCTTGCCCAATGAAATGGCCCATGTCAACCTAATGTAGGTTTTCCCAACTCGTATGTTTCTTTCCATGTATATGTTTAGTCCTTTGCCGTAAATCCTACGGGCTTCCTCATGTAGTTCTATACTACTTCAACGTAGTTCCATTATCCTTGAAATCGTTTGGACTGTCACCCTTGATCTAGCTGCATTTTCTTACCATGAATTCTCGAATGTTCGGCTAGGATTTATGCCACCTAAGACCACTAGGGATTACGCTACCTACTAAACGTTTTCGTAATTCGGTTTGGGTTTAAGCCACCTAGGACCGCTAGGGATTACGCTACCCGTCAACCACGCCCCTTTTTCCCACGTATGTATCGTGAATCGTTTTCCATGTCTAGATGAACATGTATCTCAATGTGCCATCCGAGTCCCGTGACAGGGCTAATCAAGAAATATAGGACTCGGTCGGGAGCTTTAGGTTATCTGCAGATGTAAATATCAAGGTCTGTTTTTCAACCGGTGGTTATGGTCCCACGTGACCCCTCCCTCAACTACTGAAAGGCAATCCAAGAAAATCATGCACGAGAACTATACTCCGGCCATCCATGCCCCACTTTCCTGTTGTCCAACCTCACCCATAACTAGATAGCAAGTATATGGTCTGTTGGGAATTCTCTGCCTTTCCGCGTACGTACACGATTGACTAAAGATGGTAGGTAGTCGACGACGTGCTATCATAGGGCTAAACTAAGTATCGCCGAATCCACGCTAATCTGTTGTATATAACGGTGTTGTATACACAATTATATGATTTTTGTTTGATGATAACAACCAAATATATTTTATAAATGTGTTTGTTACTGTACTGTTCTATATTTACATCACAGACAGGAATGTAATATTTATATTTAAATAAAATACATCTGTACAGAAATTCAAATATTTACTGTATTTTATTTAAAATATAAATATTATATTTCTAACATTCAAACAGTACATCTATTTTAACTCCACTATTTAATCTCTTCACATATTTGTACATATAAATAAACAGAATACAATAGACAAGTCTGTTTGACAACAATGAAATGATATTTTATTTCAAACAGATTTTGTTTATTCCAAATAATCAGTACAATCACTTTTTCATATACATTAGCTCCTCACTATATCACTCAACACTCACTCGATTATATATTCAGTTATACATTCACAGACTCAAATACAGACAGTTTCACTGTTACACACACTGGTCCTGTTTTCTGCCTTCTGTCCTTTATCTTCTGTCTTCACAGCATTCTTCAGTCAGTCCAGTAATCATCACCTGTCACATGAAACAGAAACACACAGTACACTGCAATAGAAATAATACTGAACACATGCGAATATAATTTTTATTTTTAATTTTTTTTATTTGCCTCAGTTTTCTGGTGTATTTCTCATCATTTTTCATGACTTGATCTGATTCATCTGTGTCTAGATAGACAGTTTGTATATGTACAGGGACAGGAAAATTTTCTGATCGACTACATATACACACGTGTATAAATACACGTGTGCACTGCCTCGCCAATCAGTGTATACAGTTGTGGAGCAGTCACATGGACCAAGCTCAACACAGTGCAAATGTCAAAGTGATTAAAGCATGATTCAAGCCAACAAAGAGTAAAATTGGTCGAGCTCAAGACTGTATGCAAATCAGTCCAAATGTGTGTCAAACAGTATGGTTCATAATGGTTCGAAATCAAAATGCACAATCACAGTTTCAGGTGTACAGAAAATGATGATGACATGAATCAACATGGATGGCCAGAAACAGGTTCAAGAATGCAACAATTTATATGTGCACAGGGATATATATACATATATACATACTTGCATGTTGCCATGCATCAAAATTCTGGTGTACATAAGGAAATGGCAGAACTGCAATAACAAAACACTGTGCCAACATGATTGATTTAGCACACATCTAGGATAGTCAAGAAGAAATGATAAATCAAAGTAGCAGCAAGATCAAATCTCATTCAAACAGTCATCAACACAAATATGGTGATACATGTGATCATGTTCATGGACAACATCAACACAAAAATATGCAAATGGTCGAGCCAGTGACATGGCATGGTGCAAGCTAGCATTACCAGATTTCATGCTCATGTAAATACAAACATACGAATGTATACTCAATCACCAGCATGTTTTAGAGCAAGTCAAAATGATCACAACAACAAGCATGAATGTAAGATGGTGCAGCAGTGTGTTTCAACACATCGAGGAACAATTGTAACTAGAACAGACCAAAACAGTTCACAAAGTAGCAAGGCAAATGACCGAGTATATGGATGACAGGCAAACAAGTGTATGTATAAATATTTGGTGAAACTGCACACATAAGATCAAGACAGCATGACCAAGCAACAGTTTTTGGTCAAGACATAAGTGCAACAGCTCGAATACATGTACTACCAGTGTTCATACAAGCAGGTGGAACAAGGTGTTCAACATAAATATAGAAAATGAATGTGCATATGCACAAGGGAATTGAATACTCAGTCACAAGCCATGATGATGTATAAACAATAGTTAATGGCAAATTTTTTTTAATGCAGTGGAAAGAAGTTGAAAATAAACTAATGTTTTGTCAAGAATTAAATGTTTTCCAGAATTCATTCCAATATTTTAGGAAAGGAACCAATGCAGCAAAAGAGGAAAAAAATCCAAGAATCATGCTGATGATTATATGTGGCAAGAGTTTACAAGGAAACTAACAAATTCCAGTCTAAATCGAGGGACAAGAACATGTCAAGGTTCATTACCCAATCACGCATATCAATCAAAGCAGAGAATTTCAAATATCAAAAGGGGAAATTTCTGAAAGCCGATTCCATTACATGGCAACAAAAAAATCACGCCAAGAATTCATAGCAACCAATTCAAATTGTGCAAATCAAAAGAGGAATTCACACGCAAATAATCAGGGAGTCATTCATTGTGAAATCAGAGAATAATAGGATTTCTAAATCCTATAATTACACCATTTTCATCACAGGCTATTCAGATCGAAAAACAAGCAACAAAAACTGGAGAGCATAAAGAGGAATAAAAACCAAAGTACTCACAGTTTTTTTTTTCGATCGAGTTTTTTTTTTCAAATCTTGAATGAGCAAGAACAACGATAGTTGAAGACAATCAAAGAATCGAAGTTCTTCAGAGAACCAGAAATCAACATCAATTCGAAGCCACGATTTGGGGGTTTCAGAAAACCCTAGGAATTCATACATTGCCGCCGCCATTTTTTCCACAGAAGTAAACAAGTCAAAGAAAGAAAAGTCGGGTGCAAACACAACAAGCGGGCCGACCATGTTATTTAACTAGGCTATGTTTTTTTTAAAAGGGATGACCCCTTTGTTTTAATTCCTTAAGGGTTTAATTTCTTTTTGTTTTGTTTTTGTTTTTAATTCGTGTTGTAAAAATCAAACGAACAGGTGTCTAGATCTGTAAAGTCTAGGTAAAACAGTCAGGTTGTTGACTGTCAGTTTCAAAGTCTGTAAAATTCTAGGATACGGATTACGGGGTTGTAATTCGGGGAATCTGATCGAGGGGACATCGGTCAGTCTAGGGTTTTGAGCGTAGGGTTAGGATAGGAGCAGGCGCTACGAGTGTACATGGTCTTATATGCGGGATCTGTTTATAACACCTAGTAGAAACCTTAGGAATGCAGCAGTAGGCAGGGTTTTGCCGAAGCTGGGTATATTTGTGTGTGATTTATTTTCTGCACTTTTATTTCTGTTGCATTCTGTGATCTGTTTATTATTTTAATATTCTGTCAGTTTTTCAATTCAGTTTAAAAACTGTGATAAACCCTATTCACCCCCCTCTAGGGTTAATCCAGATCCAACATTTGGTATCAGAGCAGGTATTTCTGTTAACTCAAGAGTCATGGGTAATCCAAGTTGTCAGTCTATAGAGAGTCAGTCCAGTCATATTCCAACTATTTTTAATGGTACAGATTTTTTGAATTGGAAATCAGAAATGGAATCTTATTTAAAGTCTATTGATATTAAGTGTTGGGATACTATTTTAAATGGGTATGATATTGTAAGTAGGGTTGATATTCGATTTAATTCACGAGCTACTCATATTTTATATTCTCATATTGATGATGTTCATTATAGCCTTATCTCCCAATGCTTAACTGCGCAGGAAATCTGGAACACTCTCGATGCAAAGTATGGACAGAAACAGGACAACTGCTCAAAACCCTCAACAGCCAACTCAGATTCAGATCTATGTTTAACTGGAGCTATTCATGACGATTCAAATGATGGGAACTTATGTTATGAAGATTTGGTATCTCTTTGTAATAATTTAACAAGAACTGTTGATCGTCTCAAACGGAAAAACAAATCTTTGAAATCTGAAAATTCTGAGTTGACCCGTAAAAACAATATGCTGAATTTAAAATTTGAAACCTCTGAGTGCAAGAATTGTTTTAATTTGAAGAACAATTTAGCTCATCTCAATATGAATCTTCAGAAATTTGAAAAAGATATTATTATTTTAAAACAAAATGAAGATGAGTTAATTTGTAAAAATGATTCTTTGCGAAAGGAGTTGGATAAAATTAATTCCAAACATAAATTTTTTGAAAAGGAGAATTTGTTGAAAACTGCTTCAATTCTGAATGAACTTGATAATGAAATTAAGAATTTCAAGATCCTTGAGGTTGAAAAACAAAAACAGTTTGATTTTGAGATTTCTAAGAGTAAAGCCAAAACTGAGAAACTTCTAAACGAGAATAATTTTCTAAAATCTAAAATCGACAATCTTGAGTTGAGTCTGAAACGTTTTTCAACCAGTGAAAAATCTTTGAATATGCTTTTGAAAAATCAGTTTTCTCATGGAAATAAACATGGACTCGGTTTTGGGAAAAACAATGATTTTGAAAAATGGAATTCTTTTGATTTTAAAAATCCTTCAAATCGCTTTGGGAATGATTGCTTTGAAAATTTAAACTCTAACAATTTCAAAGGATTTTTAAATCAAAAACAACATGTGAATTTGTTTAATAACAATCCTTTCAAACATTCTTGGACCCCTGAAGAAAAGAAAACGATTTTCACTAAATTCAAACAAGTTTGGGTTTCTAAAGGTACAAAAATAGATTCGAACGGATTGCCATACAAACAGGTTTGGTACCTAAGGTTGCGAACAAAACTGTGAGTGGTTTTACTAAGTTTGTTAGACCACTCGATCCTCTAAACTGCTAGGTACCTGTGACGGCTGAGGAGCAACTGTGCAGAAAGAGAAAGTGAATTCGAACTGCTTCATATCATGGAATCTGTTACTGTTCCTTTTCCAAGTCTGCGGAGTTAGAGATTCTGATTTACATCTGCTTCCAAGTATAATCTCTTAACTCATTTTTGTAAATATTTTCTGTTTTTATTTTCTTGTCTTATTCCTTCTTCTACCCCTTTCTACTTTCTTTTCTTCTGTTTGTTTTTATTTGATTTGTCACTGCCATATTCTACTTAATATGTGCATCTTAAACTTCCAATTGCAGTTTCTCATGTTTTTTTTTTCTTCTGGAAATTCGCTTAATCTAAATAACACACTTACGTTTTAAACATTTCCAGAACTTGGTTTAAACTTGTATATATCTGCAATTGTTTTGGAGTTTATTTTTTCTAATTCCTAACAATGTTGATTATTCATGTTATATCTTGAACGCTGTTAGTCTGAATTCTAAATTGTTTTGACAATCTGAAATATTTATGAGATTTCACACCTTTGCTGTTCTGAGTTTCTTCCAATTCATTTTGGAAACATTTGAGATATTATACTCATTACAGTACATAGCTTCTTATCAGTTGTGATAATTTCATTAATTTTCAGTTTGGCTTGGATTTCCCAAATTTCAGTGATACATCTCGTAACTTCATATTTATTCATGATCATTTTAGCTGAAATTGTTTTGTTTGAAATCATCTGAAATTATTGATAGTTTGTATAATCACACACCTCCTAAATTTGAAATTATGAACCTTTGTGTGATTGATTCTTTATATCACAAAACTTGACATTGATTCAAGTGATTTCAAATAAATTATTTATTTATGGATCATGAATATCTCTTAATTATTTGATGTAAATGATCTGAAATTATTCTTAGAAATCTTGTGAAAAATTCCTTTGAAAATCTGGTCTTGAAATTCACTCTTATTTCATGATTATCTGATTTAATTATTTGTTTGTTTAAAATCATTTGAAATTATTGATTTATTGAATCTCACACATATCTCAAATCAAAAATTTATAATCTGGTGTGATTGATTCATTAAATTCTGATATTTTCATATTTCTCAAATGATTTCAAGTAAACAGTATTTTAATCATTAGATCATGAATCATCAAATGTGGCCATCATATTGACAAGTATGATTTGAAACTATGTTCTGTGTTGCTCTGATATTGTTTTGAAAAATGTTTGTTCTGGAATCACATGCTTGCTGCTCTGATACATGTGCATAATCTATTATCTCGTCTGTTTGGGCTTGGTACTTAATAACTTTTTTGTCTATGACATTCTTGTTCAGTATCATGTTAAAATTCCTCTTAAATAGAGATATCAAGTGGTATCAGAAGCGCCTTATATTTGTCTCACCCATCTGTACTGAGATTCAAATTCTCACCTTGTATAGATCCATACATTTTTTTACCTTATACTAATAAATGTGCTAAATTTGTCTGGCTGGGTTTGCGTTTAAATTTCTTTGGTCTGAGATGTCCATGATAGTCCATCAGGGTGTAATTAAATTCCTCAATAAAGGAGACTACAATTGGTATCAGCCTTTTTCACTCATCTGTTTTATTTTAATTATCACCATGTATAGATTCTTTTTTTAAATCTGTTTAATTTCCTCTTGTAATTGATTTTCAATTTTAAAATTATTTATTGAATATTCATTCAGAAATTGAAATCAATATCAGAATTGAACTGTATTTATAATTCATCAAAACATATTATCAGAATTTGAAATTGTGATGAAATTGTGACCGTAGTATATTTCACAACAAGAGAGGATTTGATTTAAATTTTTTCATGATGGTTGAACGTTTATTATAATATCTTTGAACTGGAAATTATTTCACGACCATCTTCATTACCTATCATCATTCTGCCATCCATCATTTTTCTTATATAAATGTGGAGAGTTTTTTTTAATCATCTTGTTTTAAAACAGTGAAAATTATGTGTGATAGAAATGGGACTATATTATTATTCAGAATTAGTGATAATTGAAAATTTTCAATAGTTTCGGTACAGTCGAGCTTATTTCATAATATATTTAATTTAGAAATTTATTTCACAGTCCATTTCTGTACCTACCACAATTCTATCATCCATATTGGTTTCATATACCGAGGAGTTATTTCCTTTATATAGCTGAAAATAATAAAAATATAATTAATATATAAGAGTGTCTCTAACCTCATTTAAAAATCCAAGCTCTGGTTATGCATGGTTATGAGACGTCTTATAATTTAAGCTGCGACTGATCCCATTTAAAAATCCAATCTCTGGTTATGCGTGGTCCGTGTGCTCTTAAAAAAAAGGGGGGGGATAAGGTGCTAAAAATAGAAATAAATTTGAAATTCTCCTCTGAGCATAAAAACCAGCCTATCAATCCATCTTCTAATCTGTGAAATATGTTGAAATCTTATGACGTATTATGATTTGTTGATTGATAGTTATTGGGATTTGAGATTATTCAATCTTGTCACTTAAATTGAAATATTAATTATAGTCCAAATCCATCACTGTTTTTGTGCTTTATTTTTATAAAAATCCTTTGAAAATAATTGGAAATGAATTGTTTTTAAAACTCTCTCCATTCTATATAAAATTCATCGTATGTCCGTCATTCTCTACAATGTGAAATATGCCACTTGTTCTAAGAATATTATGATTTTTGTTTGACTGATTGAAATTTATAATGACCGTTCTTCCTTTTAAGATGAAATTATATTTTTTAGTAAATTTTCATCTGTACTTTAAATCTGTATCCTTTTGATGATAACAAAAGGGGGAGAATGGATTAGATTTTGATTTATGAGTGAATATTTTATAAATATTTTTACTTTTGACAATTCATTATCATTCAGTTTAATTCACTCATGCACAGTTATCGGGGGAGTTTTCTGTTGTAGGGGGAGCTAATAAATAGGGGGAGTTCAATTTTCACTGTAAAACACATTTGTTGGATTCAAAATCTTTTATTTGTTTGTCATCATCAAAAGGGGGAGATTGTTGTATATAATGGTGTTATATACACAATTATATGATTTTTTTTTTATGATAACAACCAAATATATTTTATAAATGTGTTTGTTACTGTACTGTTCTATATTTACATCACAGACAGGAATGTAATATTTATATTTAAATAAAATACATCTGTACAGAAATTCAAATATTTACTGTATTTTATTTAAAATATAAATATTATATTTCTAACATTCAAACAGTACATCTATTTTAACTCCACTATTTAATCTCTTCACATATTTGTACATATAAATAAACAGAATAGAATAGACAAGTCTGTTTGACAACAATGAAATGATATTTTATTTCAAACAGATTTTATTTATTCAACATAATCAGTACAATCACTTTTTCATATACATTAGCTCCTCACTATATCACTCAACACTCACTCGATTATATATTCAGTTATACATTCACAGACTCAAATACAGACACTTTCACTGTTACACACACTGGTCTTATTTTCTGCCTTCTGTCTTTTATCTTCTGTCTTCACAACATTCTTCAGTCAGTCCAGTAATCATCACCTGTCACATGAAACAGAAACACACAGTACACTGCAATAGAAATAATACTGAACACATGCGAATATAATTTTTATTTTTAAATTTTTTTTATTTGCCTCTGTTTTCTGGTGTGTTTCTCATCATTTTTCATGACTTGATCTGATTCATCTGTGTCTAGACAGACAGTTTGTATATGTACAGGAACAGGAAAATTTTCTGATCGACTGCATATACACACGTGTATAAATACACGTGTGCACTGCCTCGCCAATCAGTGTATACAGTTGTGGAGCAGTCACATGGACCAAGCTCAACACAGTGCAAATGTCAAAGTCAATAAAGCATGATTCAAGCCAACAAAGAGTAAAATTGGTCGAGCTCAAGACTGTATGCAAATCAGTCCAAATGTGTGTCAAACAGTATGGTTCATAATGGTTCAAAATCAAAATTCACAATCACAGTTTCAGGTGTACAGAAAATGATGATGACATGAATCAACATGGATGGCCAGAAACAGGTTCAAGAATGCAAAAATTTATATGTGCACAGTGATATATATACATATATACATACTTGCATGTTGCTATGCATCAAAATTCTAGTGTAAATAAGGAAATGGAAGAACTGCAATAACAAAACATTGTGCCAACATGATTGATTTAGCACACATCTAGGATGGTCAAGAAGAAATGCTAAATCAAAGTAGCAGCAAGATCAAATCTCATTCAAACAGTCATCAACACAAATATGGTTATACATGTGATCATGTTCATGGACAACATCAACACAAAAATATGCAAATGGTCGAGCCAGTGACATGGCATGGTGCAAGCTAGCATTACCAGATTTCATGCTCATGTAAATACAAACATACAAATGTATACTCAATCCCCAGCATGTTTTAGAGCAAGTCAAAATGATCACAACAGCAAGCATGAATATAAGATGGTGCAGCAGTGTGTTTCAACACATCGAGGAACAATTGTAACTAGAACAGACCAAAACAGTTCACAAAGTAGCAAGGCAAATGACCGAGTACATGGATGACAGGCAAACAAGTGTATGTATACATATTTGGTGAAACTGCACACAAAAGATCAAGACAGCATGACCAAGCAACAGTTTTTGGTCAAGACATAAGTGCAGCAGCTCGAATACATGTACTACCAGTGTTCATACAAGCAGGTGGAACAAGGTGTTCAACATAAATATAGAAAATGAATGTGCATATGCACAAGGGAATTGAATACTCAGCCAAAAGCCATGATGATGTATAAACAATAGTTCATGGCAATTTTTTTTAATGCAGTGGAAAGAAGTTGAAAATCAGCTAATGTTTTGTCAAGAATTAAATGTTTTCCAGAATTCATTCCAATATTTTAGGAAAGGAACCAATGCCGCAAAAGAGGAAACAAATCCAAGAATCATGCTGATGATTATACGTGGCAAGAGTTTTTAAGGAAACTAACAAATTCCAGTCTAAATCGAGGGACAAGAACATGTCAAGGTTCATTACCCAATCACGCATATCAATCAAAGCAGAGAATTTCAAATATCAAAAGGGGAAATTTCTGAAAGCCGATTCCATTACATGGCAACAACAAAATCACGCCAAGAATTTATAGCAACCAATTCAAATCGTGCAAATCAAAAGAGGAATTCACATGAAAATAATCAGGGAGTCATTCATTGTGAAATCAGAGAATAATAGGATTTCTAAATTCTATAATTACACTATCTTCATCACAGGCTATTCAGATCGAAAAACAAGCAACAAAAACTGGAGAGCATAAAGAGGAATAAAAACCGAAGTACTCACAGTTTTTTTTTCTATCGAGTTTTTTTTTTTTCAAATCTTGAATGAGCAAGAACAACGATAGTTGAAGACAATCAAAGAATCGAAATTCTTCAGAGAACCAGAAATCAACATCAATTCGAAGCCATGATTTGGGGGTTTCAGAAATCCCTAGGAATTCATACATCGCCGCCGCCATTTTTTCCACAGAAGTAAACAAGTCAAAGAAAGAAAAGTCGGGTGCAAGCACAACAAGCGGGCCGGCCATGTTATTTAACTAGGCTATGTTTTTTTTTTAAAAGGGATGACCCCTTTGTTTTAATTCCTTAAGGGTTTAATTTTTTTTTTTTTTTTAATTCATGTTGTAAAAATCAAACGAACAGGTGTCTAGATCTGTAAAGTCTAGGTAAAACAGTCAGGGTGTTGACTGTCAGTTTCAGAGTCTGTAAAATTCTGGGATACTGATTACGGGGTTGTAATTCGGGGAATCTGATCGAGGGGACATCAGTCAGTCTAGGGTTTTGAGTGTAGGGTTAGGACAGAAGCAGGCGCTGCGAGTGTACATGGTCTTGTATGCGGGATCTGTTTATAACACCTAGTAGAAACCTTAGGAATGCAGCAGTAGGCAGAGTTTTGCAGAAGCTGGGTATATCTGTGTGTGATTTATTTTCTGCACTTTTATTTCTTCTGCATTCTGTGATCTGTTTATTATTTTAATATTCTGTCAGTTTTTCAATTCAGTTTAAAAACTGTGATAAACCCTATTCACCCCCCCCCCCCTCTAGGGTTAATCTAGATCCAACATAATCCACCCCAGTCTTTAGGTTGCTCACACAGCAACCAAGGCATACCCTTGGTTCTTCTACCGCAGACCTTAACCTCTGTGAGCCCAGGCGGATCATCTGCAACCTCACAGAGGGATACCATGAGTACCCTCACGTCCCCCGAAGCTATCGCTTCGTCACCCAGTTCGCTGGAGCCTTTATCTAAGTCAGATAGACATTCGCTCCTCCTCGTGTGTTTGTTTAAACGATGACCTACCGTATCAGGTTACTCATCTATTTGTGAACTGGTCCAATTCTCCTGACTAAGAATTATTACTTAGTTATCCTTAACTAAGGTTTATCACTTAGTTTCCTTCTCGTTATCCTTATTAACTACGATTTTCCATTTAGTCCCCTGAACTAGGGTTTTTTCTAATGGGCTAAGTGTTGTCGTTCGAGTTCATGACTTACCCCGCCTACGAATCATGTCAAAGTTGGCTAAGTATTCAAGTTCAAGACTTAGCCCTACAAACCATATATCAAGTTGGTTAAGTATATCAAGAAGTTCATGAATTAACCCTAGATTATCGTGTCAGATTGGTTAAGTATAGGTTAACTTAACCCTATCAAATTACCGTGTCAGATTGGTTAAGTATAGGCTATCTTAACCCCATCCAGCTACCGCGTCAGATTGGTTAAGTATAGGTTGTATTAACCTCATCGAATCATCGAGTAAAATTGGTTAAGTGTAGGTTAACTTAACCCCATTAAACTATCAAGTCGGATTGGTTAAGCATATTTAAGAGGTTCGTGACTTAGCCCTATCAAATCATCAAGTCAGGTTGGTTAAGTAAAAGTTAACTTAACCCCATCAAATTACCGAGTCGGATTGGTTAAGTGTAGGTTAACTTAACCCCATCCACTAGTCGTATTTATAATGGTTAAGTATCATTCTTGTGGGTTTACTTAACCCTACCACACATCGCGTTATCCCAGTCGGGTGTTATCAACCCATTTAGGTTAAACTAACCCATCCGCTAATCGTGTTATATGGTTAAGTGTCTTTAAGTAATCAAGTCCGGTATTACTTAACCTACCCATTCATGTCATATCGGTTAAGTGCCATTAGTCAAACTAACTTAACCTTATCATGTGGCATTAAGTAAATTAATGCACCCCAACCTCTCACATTAGACTTTGTTGTGGTTACTGGTTACGCCGGGCGGGTCCGGGCAGCTTTACACCACAACCAAGTCTAACCTCGGGTTTTGAGCGCGATTATGACCAACTACTCACATTGGGTCTTATTGTCTGTAGCTACAGGATTTGCCGGGCGGTTTCGGGCAGATTTATGCTACAAACTCAACCCAACCTCGACTTGGCCACTGTCATGTTTTTCTACTTGTCGTGTTCATGTCAAATTTAGGCTACGACAAAGTCCACATTTTCCACTTATGCCCATTGTCCCATTACTTAATTCATGTTAAGTTTCATAGCCCATCTCACGTTTGCCTAAACTACTTAAGGCGTATTCCCAGCGCAAGTGAAAGCGAGTCAACATAGTAGGAATAATATGACAACATATTGGCCCCAAACATATATGATAGCATAAAGGGATTGGCCTCAAGCATGTATGATAGCATAAAGGGATTGGCCTCAAGCATGTATGATAGCATAAAGGGATTGGCCTCAAGCATGTATGATAGCATAAAGGGATAGGCCTCAAGCATGTATGATAGCATAAAGGGATTGTCCTCAAACATGTATGATAGCATAACACTAGGTTCATCATCATAGGCATGTAAATGGTCATGAGGTGTTTAGGTTCTTTTACATGCATAAGCCCCAAGTCAAGTTCATATGAATGTTCCACAAGTCAAATTGTTCTAAGGGTTAATGCCAACATTCCACAAGTCAAGAATTAATCTTGCATGATAAACTAGGTAAAACACAACATGAGTGGCATGATTTAATCACTAAGAAATAGCCCAAAGTCATAGGTTCAAGAGAGGGGCAAGACTAGATCCAAATAGACTAACATACTTAGGTTCCATCTCATTTTATTCCATGTCAACATTAGAACTACCGTTTAGATCTAAAAGTAGCTAGAACTTACATAGCGTGGCTAGAGATTTATGAACAAGCATTTGTCGTAGAACGGTGTAGGACTGATGCTCTACTCCCTTGATTTGATGTAGAAAGCTTGCTCCATTGACATGGATCTAGTTTGAATGCTCAAGCTTTTGAAGTTGGAGATGGAGGCCATGATCAAGAGAGATTTGGGCAGCACTTTGTTGCTAGGATGATTTTTTAGTGATTTAGGTTAGGTCTTAGGGTGTTTTTATAGAAGTTAGGACTAGTTTAGGCCCTTAGATTAACCCTAGTTTAGATCTGAACCGTCAAAATCGTCACAGGCCCCCAAACCAGAGCCAAAAGACCATGCCGGTGCACCCAGGCCGACCTGGCTCGACCAGGGAAGTCGACACCCAGGTCGACACCCAGGTCGACTGCCCAGTCGACCTGGTCCCTAGGGGGTCGACTCCCCAGTCGACCTGGGGCTGGGCGGGAAATTTTCCCGCCTAGTTTATTTGGGGCTAAATTCGAAATTTGAAAATCTGTTTTCATTTTCTGATTTTTCGTGAAACTTCTAGAGGCCATATCTTGGTCATACGGACTCCGATTTACGAAATTTCGGACTCGTTTCCAACCAGAATTCCGAGATGAACGCAACGGCGTAACCCGTTGCTCATGATTCTTATTTTAAAATTTAATTATGCCCTGATTTCTTGTTTTAACATGTTATAAAAATTCGGGTTGTTATACGATACAAACCCAATGGTTCCGGTTTTAGGAGAATCCGACGGTCGAATCTCCCGTAATGTCCGTTTGAAATTAATGGTCGAAATTCGCGAACTGCCGCAGCGCGGCGCGTTCTATTTAGGCCATTATATTATATATATATAATATATATATAATATATATTTCATCAATTTCCATTCAAAATGTATTTTATAAATCGTTTTAAATTCGTTTTCAAAATGATTTCAACTTCATATTCTATTTCTAATCAAAATTGAATATTCCATATACACGACAATTTTATACAGTGTATATATATATGTTAAAAATTATATTTTTAACAAACAAATCATTTTCATATTTCATATATATATATATCGTTTTCATTTCATATATATATATATATATTATTTCCACCTTTCATATATATAATATTTTCACTTTTCATATATATATAATATTTTCAAATTTCATATATATAAAATTTTCACTTTCAATATATAGGATATTTTCACTTTCAATATATACGATATTTTAAGTTTCAATATATACGATATTTTCACTTTCAATATATACGATATGTTCACTTTTCAATATATACGATATTTTCACTTTCAATATATACGATGTTTTCACTTTCAATATATATGATATTTTCATTTCAAATATATATAATTCACATCGTATACATATATATATTTTTCCCATCGCCTAAATATATTTTACACATCGCATAAATATATTTTATTTCACATCGTGTATATATATATATTATTCACATTGTATGTATATTTCATTATACAACATTTCACATCACATATATATTTTCACACAGAATACAAGCAAACAAGTCGTCCATGGTCTATGGACGATGGGGAGCAGTTCATATATGCAGTTACAAAATAAATAACTGTACAGAAAATTTAAAGTGAGAGAATTCTCACATTTCTCAGTTTCTGAATTTGTTCCGGTCAGTCTTGAAATGTAGTGCTCGATCCGACGGTTCCAACGCATGTTGTTTTGCTGATTTCTGATGATATAGGAAGGAGTTACACCATTTACAAGTTTTACATAAACAATATAATTTAATTATATTTCCATTTTCACTAATTACCCTGCTTAATAGCTAATCCCGTGATTAAGGCCCTTAAACACTTCTCCTTCTTACGTTCCAGGAAGAAACCACCGAACCCATTCACATCTTCAACATGGCCATTGCACCTTCTATAATCCACAACCACTCCTCCTCCCTTCCATTTAAAATCCAACAAAAATCACCAATATTATCCTCATTAAAATCTCCACCTACCTATCCTCAATTGGTCAAACTCGCATCAACGAATCCAGGTGCGACTTCCATATGCTACAGCGAAGTACTGTACACGGTTCAAACCGTTTTGACATGAATTCCTATCGAAATTTGCGCACAAACTGTAATCGATGCACTAAAACCAAATATACACTCCATTCCACGAATTACAGCTTCTATGAAACACCCCACCTCCGTTAGGGTCACTCTCAAAGGGAATGCCCTAATTTTGGTGGAGGTTTATAAGTATAAGTCACAGATATACAAGACAGATATAAGAACACATATTTGTAAACAGCGGAAGAACAACAACTTTTATTTCATAAAAGCAAATACGTGTTACAACAACATCACCATAATTGTCTTACATCTTTTCCAAAAACATAACATAACACTTTCATAATCTGTCTTGAATTACATTAAAGAAGCATAAAGAAAACATAGATAAACTGCAAAAGCCCATAGTGGTTGTCCAAAGCCATAGTTCAAAACGGAAAGGTCCAAGCAATACATTTCTCTTCTTCAAGCTGGATGTTAAGGCTGGTCAAGCTGCAGTGTTCCCACCCTGTGGACCTGGGGGGGGGGAAACGGAAGAAAAGAAGACGAAAGAAAAGTAGAGTCAGACATAAAGCCTGAGTAAGTCTAGTACTATTCTGCCTATGAATAAAGAACTGGGTATGATAAGTATAAACAAGAAGTGGGAAAGCACTATAAACTTGGTTAAGTTGTCTAGGGTCGAATATACTATTGTACCCCATGTTAATCTCTGAACCCATATAAACTAGTTCCCAACTGGCACCCCAAAATCAGGGTGGTGTGATCCATTCTATGATGATCGGCTCCTACTCGCATAGTTACATGTGTCTTACGGCCCCCGATGTTGTAGTTACCTATGCTGGTCCCACCATGGGGTGTATCAAGTCCCATGGTGGCGGCCCGACACAATCCTAGAATGCACAGGTATGCTACTGGTGTCCAGTGCCTTATTTTTCTACGCCGGAGTGTGTGCACGCCCGCACCCCGTTAGAACCTACACTACTACACCACCGCCGTCGATTTGACCTCTTACAATCAGCCCAGTAATCGTGCCCCACCCTGCCTAGTTTCAGGGTATCCTGATACACCTTCTAGGGTTACTGCTGAAAAGGGTCCCCCGTTACTAGGTTTTCTATCTCTAGCCAACATGCTAAGTTGGTTAAGTGTTTTCTAACCTAACCCCTACCAGTCCGTTTAGTTTAGCATGTTCCATTTTGATTAAGTCTTTAGTTCACTTAATCCTAACAATCCTGACTCAGCCTTAATTGTCTTATTAAGGCCCTGACCTCTCACATTAGACAGGTATTGTTGTGGCTGCCTGTTGCCGGTTGTTTCCGGGCAGTCTTACGCCACAACTCAGTCTAACCTCGGGTCCTTATTGGGCTCCATGTTTAACCTCCCACATTGGATAGGTATTGTTGTGACTACTGGACAGCCGGGCGGTTCCGGGCAGGTTTACATCACAACTCAATCCAACCTCGGGTTAAACACATCGTATGTTCTACATTTACATATTTTGTCTTTCTTCTTTATTTTCTTATATGTAAATATTTGCGGCCCATTATTAAGTTAATGGTGTAAAGGTTACACCAATCATGGGCCCAACCCATACTTGAATTTGGGCCCTTCTACTTTATATTTTCATTTATTAATTAATTTGGCCCAACGTTATTTTCCCCCGTTTAACACGTCCGTTTATTATATATGTTGGGCTTAGCCTTTTAAAGCCCAACCTAGCCATGAGAAAAGGGGAGGCTTAAAGCGTGATTACATACACAAAAAGGGGAATGTGAACGCATGAACTTGCAATGTGACGTTGGAACTACAAAATAGAAACTGGTGTACTTGCATAGTGGTAACATATACTTTGGTCATAAAGCATAAGTGACATGAATCAAACCATGTGAACTTGTAGTTAAGTTAAGAATATCACTATTGACACATAGGCTTAACTACAACATAAACCTATATTTTTATTCAGGCATAATGTCAAACATAAGCAAGTCATGTTCATAAGATTACTACATGTTTACAAAGGTGCTTACTTTTGTTATTAACACAAAAGTATAGTTCAACTTAATCATGATTCTAAATCTATTCACATAACCACGGCATAAATATTTCTAACATGAAATCATGATTTTACTTTAGTCATGCAAACTTGCAAAAGGGATTTTTGAATCTAACCTAGCTATGTACCACATATGTCATCATATAATTCTTGTTAGCAATATAGTCCTAACATGGATTTCAATTATGCAAAATATCAATCATAGCCTAGTCATATTCATAAGTTTGCAAATAGGTTTTCTAGTACAAAAGCATGTCTTAATACATAGACCATGATGCCAAAATTTCAACATAGTTTCATATGAACTATAATAACCCAAATTTGTTCCAATTACGTACAAAATGATTTATGTACAAAAATATACATTATGATGGCATAGTAGCAAAACCCCAAACTTGCATGAATTTCAATTAATCAACTACATACATGTAGCTTCAACATGGATTACATAGTTTGCGAATATTCCAAACGTATACTTGCATAAAACTACCGCAAACATGTAGTTTTTCATAATGAATAACATAATTCGAGAATATCCAAACGTATACAATGTTCCAAATCGATATAAATCATAATAACGCACAAATATGAATTACTTTATCGCCACAATTCAAGTATACAAACCAACGCAATTATTTGTTCATACCAAAATAATACTCTACTTACAATTGTGTGGCGAATTCTCAAATTTAGGGATTTGAAGATGCGATTCCTTGTTGATTTGATTTGTTTAGGTTGCCTTATGCTTTAGAATTTGCCTCCTAATCCTCTCTCCAATTGGTGGCTACTCTTAGTCGTTCCTCAGCAACATGGCGGCTTTGTTCTTATTTTTGAATGAATAGATTAGGGTTGAGTCTAGGGTCATTCTTATAGGGGTTATGAACTGATTAGGACCATTGATGTTGCTTGGTTTGATCGTAGCCATTCATCCTAAAGAGAGACCAATTAGAGCCTGCCACCTAGCCCTAATGACAAAGCAGACTACAGAAAATCGACCAACATAGAATACGCCAGCCAGGTTGGGCTGGGTTCGACCTGGCTCTGGACCAGGTCGACATGCCTATCGACAGCCCTGTCGACAGCCCTGTCGACCTGGCTAGACCAGGTCGACAGCCCAGTCGACCTGGGTGCGTTAGGCGGGTGTTTTTCCGCCCTGGCCCATTGGGCCCCATTTTGGAATTTAAATTTGATTTTCTGAGTTATTTTATTCTGTTTGAATTTTAAACTTAATTCAAAAACTTCCGAAGGCCATATCTTCTTCATACGGACTCCGTTTTTCGAAAACTCGGACTCTATTTCGCGTATTTTTCCGAGACGAACGCAATGGCGTATCCCGTTTCCCTTAGTTCTTTGATTTCAAATTAATTATACTTTAATTTATGAATTTCACAGTTATAGAATTCGCGGGGTGTTACATTCTACTTCGAGTATTCCCCAACCCATGGTCACTTTAGAAACACGATAACAACAACAGGGTGTTCGAACCCTTCAAAAATGGTATGAGACCGAAGCTAGATGCAAGAAGAACACAGTGGATTTCGTTTCATGATTTTAGGAATTTTATTTCATTTGTTTTAATTTTTCAAAGATGAATTTGACTACGTTTTTATCTGTATGATGCGGCTCTGAAAGGAGTTGACCATGTGGAGAGGATTGGTAGGGTTTTGACCAAACGTAAGAGGTATATATATTTAATAATATATTTAATTATATAATTCGAAAATTACTCGTTTAATGCCAAGAACTCCAAACCAAACCCAACGACTGACATCCTTAACCAATTATCCCCATTCCGAACCTAATGGAATATGTTCCATAAGCCAATTCGACTGTTACCGTCAGTTATTTTTCAAATTAAAGTGTAAAACTTTCAATATTCAATTTGAACGTACATTTCAATTTGCCAGGGCCACAAACTGATTCGAAAAATTCCAGAAAAATAAATCTAGCTATGTTTTGACGCTACGGTCCTAACAAAACTAGTTTCGTCGAATTCGGAGGCCGTTTGAAAAATGGCCATTTTACAGTCGATTAAAATCAACTAAAACTGCCAAAACACGTTTTCCTTTGCCCCGCTCACATATTGATTCAGAAAATTACGAATTTTGAAACCTAGCAATAACTTGACATCACGGATCCAACAAAAGTGGTTTCGTCGAAAACGAAGGTCGTTTGCAAAATTTCCATTTTTAAGGGCCTTCATATATATTAAAATATATATAAATTCCACAGCGACTTTTCTGAATTTTAAACTTGGACATATCTTTCAACTTCTAAAGTGAAATCTCAGTTTCTCAACTTTGCTAGGAAGATATGATTAAACAGAAAGATATAATTAAACAGATTCAAATATTTCTTGTTTCGTCCAATTCTGACTTAAAACAAATTTTGTATATTCATTTGAAATTCGAAATCGAATTTTCAAACTACCACGCCATTTTAGGCCATGTTTATAATTAAAATTAATTATATTCGTTTTCAAACATCGATCCAAACTTACTTTTCGTCGTTATTATTAAAAATAATTATTTTAAATATTTAAAATCCACTAAAATAGACAATTTAAATTTTTTAAATAGGCTCAGAATTTCCGGGTTGTTACATTCGGGGTTAATATTTAGGAAATTGCTCGCTTGTTAATTTACGGTTAGAGTTTGATATAAAATTAAACGATAGAAATCGTAATTTTATAAAATATATTAAATAATGAAAATAGTCACGTGTTGACAGTACTCATTTGTTGAGATGAGTCACGTGTTGAAAGAAATATAGATTCATGTGTTGAATAGAATAAATATTCATTTGTTGAATAGAATATAGAAGTTATTGAAAAATATAAAGATGTGTTGATTAGAGATGCGCTATTTTGACGCGAATGATATTTATATTGATTATATTCGTTTTTATAATGAATATTGAAAAGAGATTTAAAAATCGAATATTTAGAAAATGAATTCGAATTGAATAGAATATAAAATGAATTCGAATTGAATAGAATATAAAATGAATTCGAATTGAATAGAATATAAAATGAATTCGAATTGAATTGAATATAAAATGGATTCAAATTGAATTGAATACAAAATGAATTCAAATCGAATTGAAAACGAACTGAAATTGAATTGAAATCGATTTGAATTGAAATCAAGTAGAAATGAATGTAAAAAGAATTTATAATGGAAAATTCAATTTTGATTTGAATTTGAAATGAAGGTTGAAATTGTTTTTGAAACAAATTTGAAATGATTTATAAAATTCATTTTAAAAGGAAATTGATGAAATGTATATATAATATATATATATATATATTATATATATATATTATATATATATAATGGCCTGAATAGAACGCACCGCGCCGCGGTAGTTCATGAATTTCGACCATTGACTTCGAACGAACATTACGGGAGATCCGACCGTCGGATTCTCCTAAAACTGGAACCATTGGGTTCGTATCAAAAAGAGATTTCTAACGAATACAAGAGATTTGAAATCTGACGGTTGGATTTGGAGATATGTCCAAATAAAATTCAGAAAAGGTCGTTGTAAGTGCAGTTCGATGGCCGTTATTGGAAATCGACTATACGGGCCTTGATAAAAATATTTTAAAATATTAATAATTAGTGTAAAATCGTAGGAAATGATTTGGAAAGAATTGGGCTGAAAAATCCCATATTTGAAAAGATAAAAATAGATTTTTATCGAAATGAACTAGTTAGTAACTAGAATAATAATTTATTTATTTTTTAATAAATAAATGGGATTTGAAATGGGTTTTAAATAACTAGAATTTCCAATATATGAAGTGGAATGGATTTGAATCGAAATTGTCTTTGGGATAGTTCGATATTATATTCCGCGATTATACAGATATTTTGGAGGAAATTTGGAAGATATATTTTATATCGTTATTTCCAAAGCGATATTTGTGGGTTTCTGAATTTGATATTGAATATAAACCGATATATTTTCTATTCAGAGCCTTGTATTTAATATCAAATGAGATTTGGGTTTGTCGTGAATGGTGTCTTCATCAACACTATTCTTAAACCCCATGGAGAAAAGATTATATCTTTTTATTTAGATTTAATGAAGTACACCAATTAATTAATAGATTTAATTGGAATTGAATTAGAATTGATTTGTGGGTTTATCGTGAACAGTGTTTTAAATGACACTTGTTCTTTAACCCGATAATAAATAGAATGTGATTTGGGTTTATCGTAAACTGTGTTTTAAATAACATTAGTTCTTTTACCCAGTAAAAGGAGTTTTAATGAATCTGTAATTAGATTGAAATGTTAATTGATAATTTAAATTATCAAATTTGGAAATTGAACGAGAATGGAGTATCACCAGTTTTGCTCCAAAGCGATAGTTAAATCTTTAATTAGATTTGAACGTGAAATGGTAATTAATTTTACCGATAACACCGTGGTGTTAGATATGGAGTATTACCAGTTTTGCTTCATGGGATGAATAGGTTGGGATTGGGAAATAAAATAAATAATTACTTCGGTGTGGTTTGCTAATCCCGACTAGTTTGGAAAATCATAATATGGTTTGAAATGATATCCAAAGGAAGATTAAAGAACAAATGTAGAAGAATTTGTCTTTGATAAAATTTATGGGAACCTTTCCCTAAGAATGTGAAATTTAGAAAACTAACTGTAGGTTAGCTAAGAAGGATGGTTTCCTGGGTATTGATCTGATGTTGGTTTCGGCCTTCGGGGTAAATATTTGGGGAGTCGTTCTCTTGCTAATTTACGGTTAGTGACTGATGAATTAGAATGAGGAGTATGTTGTGTTTGTGTAAGATTTGTTTATTATATACACGGGTTATTCAGAAAGGCCTGGTTGATACCCATTCTGAATAACCGATTCGACAGGGATGTCGAAGAGGAAGACGATGGTTGAAGACCGGAAGTCTTCACATCGTTTGGGTGATTACTGATGATCTTGATTGGGCTATACACCCAAGATTAGGGAATCAGTTGGTGATCGTCCAGACGTACTTGGAGATCGATGGATATGCAAGAAAAGTGCCTCCGATTTCGCTCAGACCCAGAACGAACTTGTAAATGGATTGTGTGTCTGACATTGGATTTTATTCTGTGCTGATTGATCTCTATTAAATATACATCTGTTTGGCGCCGGAATATTTATTCTCTTACTTAACGCCCTTCTTTGAGATGTACGAGCTCAGAAGTTGTATATCGATGGACATCAATCGCATGGACTGAATTGCCTGTGTGGCATGCCTAAGTGGCAAATGATCAAGCATTCTGTTGAAAAGCAAAGTCTTGTGGTTGATGGTCAAAGCACGGCCTACGTGGCATAGCTTTGTGTAGAGCGTGGATTCGCAAGCCTCACACCTCGGTATGAGTCAAAAACGGGATAGTGACTACAGGGAGAGCACGACGTTTCTTTCTAGCTATGAGTGGTGTCAGTGCTTAAACTGGCTGACATTTATATTATTTTTACATATTTGGTTGTTGGAAGGCAAGGCGCCTCGATTTTAGGTCTGTTAGGACCGGGAAACATGTGTTCGGGAATACTAATCCACTAACATAAGTGTGGACCGACCCTTAAGCATCCGAGAGGCTACCCAGAGAGAGTAGTCCTGAGATATTTGCTAGAGTGTCTCGAAGCGGAGAGGAGCTTGCCCCTTGCCTCGACTCATGATGGAAATCCAATTTCCATTACGAGATATTTTGGTTTTATTTGTAGAGCCTAGTATGGCGACATGATAGATGGTACCCATGCCGCCTATGATTGATATTTATGATTTGAATTGTTTTGACACTATACACTTGTAATAGTATCAAATGATTTGTTTTAAACGTACCAAGCATGTTAGGCAATTATAAGGGAAAACCCTATCCTCCGGCTTGCGTTGCATTATGTGATGGGACCTGGGTCTTATAATAACTTCATTTTTCGAAAAAGCATTGTGTTGTTTATTCTATGCACTGGTGTTCTTGGGAGGAAATCAGTTCCATGTTATACGGCGTGGTCCCTTGAATTACTCTCTTTTAAAGTAAAGTTTTGAATAACTGTTTTAGTTCTCACACCAGTCACATGACTGACCTGGAGTTTATTGTTTTAACCTAAACTGTGGGTGCCTTTATTTTCGACACGGGAAATTAGTAATTTTGGTTTTGCATATTTATATTCGCAGCATCCTGATTTACAGCTGGAACAATGCTCGGAAAGCTCTGTATCCATGTATTACTTTCAGTTATGTTTTGTATTATTTTTCCGCTGCAGTACTGTATTTAAATCTCTGATATTCTTTGTTTTACAATATTTATTCATACTCTGTATATTCTTGTATTCTGATGGAATTGTTGTAATAAACAATGAAATGTTCTTCTGTTTGTGTTCTGATTCGTCTTGTCCTCAATTTAATCCGGGCTTTCCTTACCGGGGAAGTTCGGGTCGTTCATTTTGGTATCAGAGCTTTGGTTTACAGAGCTCAGGAACAAGACACATTAGAACCAAACGAAAGAATTCATCAGAAATTGGATTAGTAATATCCAATTAGAATAACTCGTTAGAGATAGGATCAGTAGTATCCTAGAATGAGTGTGAAGAGTATGTTTTTAAATAAAACAAAATTTGTTTTGAAAATTGGAATCAAGTATACGTATTTGAATATTTTATTTGTATTGAATTTGGACAATCCAATATATAAAGATTTTGCATATACGCGTCATGAACGTATATTAGAAGTTTTAATATACTGGATAAATATGGAATTACACTCTAGTCGTCCGGAGACAATTCTGGCGATGTCGCGACATCATCAGCATTTATGTTCGAGTTTCGAAGGTGTGATATCTATATATTTCCATTAGACTAGTGTGAGAACCAAAATATAGCTAGAATACATTGTTGTGAATTGGCATCAAAAATGTGATTTTCTATATATATCAAAATTATGAATTTGAAACGATAATTCACAAATTGATTGATGGTTGTGTTGTTTGTTTATTTGTTTGATAATTTTGAATCATTTAGCCTAATTGAACCCAATATTGAACTGTATTGAAATTTGTTTGAAACTGCATGCATATACATGTACTTACATTGAATAGGTCGTAGCAAGGTGGGAGCAGAGAATAAAATTATTTGCTCGACAAATAGGTACATGTTTACAAATTTCTTGGGTTTTGGACGATTTTATGTGCTGATTGGCTAGCCGCTTGGCTTTTTCTTTTTCTTCTGGATTGAAGAAGGCCATGGGAGGATATATGAAATATCCCGGAGTCCCCGGTGCAGGGGAGGTTATGGCGAATTTTTTCGAAAATTTAGGGTGTTAGCCAAATTTTTGAAAAATTTGAAAAGTTCTTAGAAACTGAAAAGTTGAAGAACTTAAGCCGTAAAGAAAATAATGAAAGTTGAGTTGATTTGTAAAACAACTTTCATCTTTGTTCCTTTTCGGGGATGAAAAGTTTTAAGTGGGGAGATTGTAATAACCCGGAAATTCTGAGCCAATTTAAAATTTTTATTTTGGCAATTTTGATGGATCTTGAATATTTAAAATGGATTATTTTAAATAATATCGACGAGAAATTTATTTTGAATGGAATTCGAACGTATATATTTATTCGAATCATCGTTAGAATATAAATATTTATTTATATATATAAAAGGAATTGAAAATGGCGCGGTAGTTCGATAATTCGATTTCAAATTTCAAATGAATGTACAGGATTCAAAATTAAACGGATTTTGGAGAAACCAAAAATATTTGAATCTAATTGAGAATATCTTTCCAATGAATCCGAAAAATTGAAATTTCATAGCGGGAATCAAAAGATACGTCCAGTTGAAAATTCAGAATAGTCGCTATGGAATTATGGCCCTTAAAAATGGAAATTTTGCAAACGACCTCGGTTTTCGACGAAACCACTTTTGTTGGATCCGCGATGTCAAATTATTGGTAGATTCAAATTTTCATAATTTTTCGAATCAATATGTGAGCGTGGCAAAGGAAAACGCATTTGACCAGTTTAAGTTGATTTTAATCGATTGCAAAATGGCCATTTTTCAAACGGTCTCAGAATTTGATGAAAGTTTTATTAGGATCGTATCGTCAATACAAAGCTAGAAATAATTTTTCTGGAATTTTTAGAGACTGTATGTGACCCCGGTAATTTGAAATGTACGTTCAAATTGAATATATATAGATTTATGTTTTAGTTTAAACAAAAACTGATCGAAACAGCCAAATTGGCCTATGATACATATCCCATTTTGTTCGAAATGGGGGTAATTAGCTAGGGACGACAGTCATTGGGCCTCGATTGGAGTCCGAACAAAAAGTCAACCCTTTTTGAAAATAAATTAAATTAAATATATATATAATTTTATATAAAACCCCCTATATCCTTCCTCCTTCACACCCACCCCCCCCCCCCCCCCCGTTAGTTCAGAACGAAAAGAAAAAAAATACAAAAATGAAAGGGGATCGCGCCCCCTATACCGCCGCCGCTCCCATCAACGCTGCCCCCTTCGTTCAGCCCTCCGCCGTCGCTCCCATCGACGCTGCCCCCTTCGTTCAGCCCTCCGCCGTCGCTCACCATTGCAAACCCCCCCTGCGACCACTCTCCCTCTTCCGCACCCCTCTTCCTCCGTTAAAGCTCGAACGAGACCCCCCAAGCCCTACATCGCTTACCGTCGCCCTACGGCCTACCTCAGGCGCCGCGCCGCCAACCACAGATCTCCACCACCGCGTGCGCTTCTCCCAATGACCATCTCCCCCCTTCGAGCATCCACAACAGTGAGTTTTCTATTTATTTTATTTTATTTCTTTTTTTTAATGAAAGCAATTAAAGTGGCAATCAACATTGTTATTAAAATCGAAATTAGCAATTGATTCCTTTATAAATAGAAAAGATTATATCTTTGAAGTAGGAAAGATATGATTTTTATATTATAAAAATAATAAAAATATGATTTTTATCATATGTGAAATATAAAAATATAATTTTTATAAAGTAGAAGTATTAAAAATATGATTTTTATCTAACAGAGATTATAAAAATATTATCTTTATATATGTAGCGGTATAAAAATCGAATTTTTATCTATATAGTAGCGGTATAAAAATAGAATTTTAATATACATAGCAACAATATAAAAATGTGATTTTTATATATGTAGTGGCTACGGACGATGAAATTGACAAAAGGCGAGCACGACGAAAGTTTCCACACAAGAAGAGTCGTGGCGTTGGTTTAGCTAGTCGGTGAGAACTCCTCACTTTTATTTATTTTTCTTGTTGAAGTATATACTAGGATGCAGACGGCGTTTAGTAGCACCCGACACCTGTCGTCCACAGACCATGGATGACTTGTTTGATTGATTGCTGTGTTGTGAAATTTGATTTTGTGATGTGAAATGAAATAAAATATTTTATAGTGGAAAATATTTTATAGCTAAAAATATAATTTTTAACGTGTATATAAAATAAATAGTAATAAACAAATCGGATATTTGTTTATATACACTGATTTGACTGATATTGATTGGGACGATAAAATTTTATACATCGCCCAACTGCACAAATAAAAATATGTGTTTGTTGATTTGAAACCCCACACGGGTATTGGGATGATATTTGGCGTACACTAATCCCAATTATTTAATGGTATGTCGATCGATTGGTCGACAGACTATGTAAGCGTTAATTATTTATATTTAATGTTTATGCAGTTTTGTGGTGCACTTTGGATGATGGTTGATTATTTATCGTTGCTATTATATACATGTGTTGTAAGGAATCCATATTATATGATAATTGATTGGGCCTCATTCCAATTTGGAAAATAAAGGATATTATAAAATAAAGATTCAGGTGTTGACCGTACTCATGTGTTGAGATTAGTCATGTGTTGAAAGAAATATAGATTCATGTGTTGAATGAAATATTTTAACAATAGAATTTACATCTTTATCATATATAAAATTAGAAACTAACTGGAAAATAGATAAGATGAGTGGTGTCCTGGGTATTGATCTGATGTTGGTGTCGGCCTTCGGGGTTAATATTTAGGAAATTACTCTCATGCTAATTTACGGTTAGAGTTTGATATAAAATTAAATGATAGAAATCATAATTTTATAAAATATATTAAATAACGAAAATAGTCATGTGTTGACAGTACTCATTTGTTGAGATTAGTCACGTGTTGAAAGAAATATAGATTCATGTGTTGAATAGAATAAATATTCATTTGTTGAATAGAATAACGAAGTTATTGAAAAATATAAAGCCGTGTTGATTAGAGATGCGCTATTTTGACGCGAACGATATTTATATCGATTATATTTGTTTTTATAATGAATATTGAAAAGAGATTTAAAAATTGAATATTTAGAAAATGAATTCGAATTGAATAGAATATAAAATGAATTCGAATTGAATAGAATATAAAATGAATTCGAATTGAATAGAATATAAAATGAATTCGAATTGAATTGAATATAAAATGAATTCGAATTGAATTGAATACAAAATGAATTCGAATTGAAATGAATTCAAATCGAATTGAAAACGAACTGAAATTGAATTGAAATCGATTTGAAATCAAATAGAAATGAATGTAAAAAGAATTTATAATGGAAAATTCAATTTTGATTTGAATTTGAAATGAAGGTTGAAATTGTTTTTGAAACAAATTTGAAACGATTTATAAAATTCGTTTTAAAACGAAATTGACGAAATATATATAATATATATATTATATATAATGGCCCGAATAGAACGCGCCGCGCCGCAGTAGTTCGTGAATTTCGACCATTGACTTCGAACGGACATTACGAGAGATCCGACCATCGGATTCTCCTAAAACCGGAACCGTTGGGTTCGTTTTGAAAAGAGCTTTCTAACGAATACAAGGGATTTGAAATCTGACAGTTTGATTTGGAGATATATCCAAATCAAATTCAGAAAAGCCTGCTGTAAGTGCAGTTCGATGGCCATTATTGGAAATCGATTGTACGGGCCTTGATAAAAATATTTAAAAATATTGATAACTAGTGTAAAATCGTAAGAAATGATTTGGAAAGAATTAGGCTGAAAAATCCCATATTTTAAAAGATAAAAATAGATTTTTATCGAAATGAACTAGTTAGTAACTAGAATAATAATTTATTTATTTTTTAATAAATAAATTGGATTTGAAATGGGTTTTAAATAACCAGAATTTCCAATATATGAATTGGAATGGATTTGAATCGAAATTGTCTTTGGGATAGTTCGATATTAGATTCCGCGATTATACAGATATTTTGGAGGAAATTTGGAAGATATATTTTATATCGTTATTTCCAAAGCGATATTTGTGGGTTTCAGAATTTGATATTGAATATAAGCCGATATATTTTCTATTCAGAGCCTTGTATTTAATATCAAATGAGATTTGGGTTTGTCGTGAATGGTGTCTTCATCAACATTGTTCTTAAACCCCATGGAGAAAAGATTAAATCTTTTTATTTAGATTTAATGAAGTATACCAATTAATTAATAGATTTAATTGGAATTGAATTAGAATTGATTTGTGGGTTTATCGTGAATGGTGTTTTAAATAACACTTGTTCTTTAACCCGATAATAAATAGAATGTGATTTGGGTTTATCGTGAACTGTGTTATAAATGACATTAGTTCTTTAACCCAGTAAAAGGAGTTTTAATGAATCTGTAATTAGATTGAAATGTGAAATGAGAATTTAAATTATCGAATTTGGAAAGTGAGCGAGAATGGAGTATCACTTGTTTTGCTCCAAAGCGATAGTTAAATCTTTAATTAGATTTGAACGTTAAATGGTAATTAATTTTACCGATAACACCGTGGTGTTAGATATGGATTATTACCAATTTTGCTTCATGGGGTGAATAGGTTGGGATTGGGAAATATAATAAATAATTACTTCGGTGTGGTTCACTAATCCCGACTAGTTTGGAAAACCATAACATGGTTTGAAATGATATCCAAAGGAAGATTAAAGAATAAATTTAGAAGAATTTATCTTTGATAAAATTTATGGGAACCTTTCCCTAAGAATGTGAAATTTAGAAAACTGACTGTAGGTTAACTAAGAAGGATGGTTTCCTGGGTATTGATCTGATGTTGGTTTCGGCCTTCGGGGTTAATATTTGGGGAATTGTTCTCTTGCTAATTTACGGTTAGTGACTGATGAATTGGAATGAGGTGTATGTTATGTTTGTGTAACATTTGTTTATTATATACGCGGGTTATTCAGAAAGGCCGGGTTAATACCTATTCTGAATAACCAATTCGACGAGATGTCGAAGAGGAAGACGGTGGTTGAAGACGGGAAGTCTTCACATCAGTTGGGTGATTACTGATGATCTTGATTGGGCTGTACACCCAAGATGAGGGAATAAGTTGGTGATCATCCAGACTTACTTGGAGATCGATGGATATGCGAGGAAAGTGTCTCCGGTTTCGTTCAGACCCAAAACGAACTTGTAAATGGACTGTGTGTCTGACATTGGATTTTATTCTGTGCTGATTGATCACTATTAAATATACATTTGTTTGGCGCCGAAGAATTTATTCTCTTGCTTAACGCCCTTCTCTGAGACGTACGAGCTCAGAGGTTGTATATCGATGGACATCAATCGCATGGAGTGAATTGCCTGTGTGGCATGCCTAAGTGGCAAATAATCAAGGCTTTTGTTGAAAAGAAAAGTCTTATGGTTGATGATCAAAGCACGGCCTACGTGGAATAGCTTTGTGTATAGCGTGGATTCGCGAGCCTTACACCTCGGTATGAGTCAAAAAGGGGATAGTGACTGCAAGAAGAGCACGACGTTTCTTTCTAGCTATGGGTGGTGTCAGTGCCTAAACTGGCTTACATTTATATTATTTTTACCTATGTGGTTGTTGAAATGCGAGGCGCCTCGATTTTAGGTCTGCTAGGACTCGGAAACGTGTGTTCAGGAATACTAATACACTAACATAAGTGTGGACCGGCCCTGAAGCATCCGAGAGGCTACCGAGAGAGTAGTCCTGAGACATTTGCTAGAGTGTCTCGAACCGGAGAGGAGCTTGCCCCTTGCCTCGACTCATGATGGAAATCCAATTTCCAATACGAGATATTTTGGTTTTATTTGTAGAGCCTAGTATGGCGACATGATAGATGGTACCCATGCCGCCTATGATTGATATTTATGATTTGAATTGTTTTGACACTATACACTTATAATAGTATCAAATGATTTGTTTTAAACGTACCAAGCATGTTTGGCTATTATAAGGGAAAACCCTATCCTCCGGCTTGCGTTGCATTGTGTAATGGGACCTGGGTCTTATAATAGCTTCATTTTTCGAAAAAGCATTGCGTTGTTTATTCTATGCACTGGTGTTCTTGGGAGGAAACCCGTTCCGTGTTATACGGCGTGGTCCCTTGAATTACTCTCTTTTAAAGTAAAGTTTTAAATAACTGTTTTAGTTCTCACACCAGTCACATGACTGACCTGGAGTTTATTGTTTTAACCTAAACTCTGGGTGCCCTTATTTTCGACACGGGCAGCTAGTAGTTTTGGTTTTGCAG
This sequence comes from Allium sativum, assembly GCA_030737875.1. NCBI lineage: Eukaryota > Viridiplantae > Streptophyta > Magnoliopsida > Asparagales > Amaryllidaceae > Allium > Allium sativum. The sequence goes on along the minus strand of CM060918.1, from coordinate 147,871,685 downwards.
ATTTATATTCACAGGATCCTGATTTACAGCTGGAACAATGCTCGGAAAGCTCTATATCCGTGTATTAATTTCAGTTATGTTTTGTATTATTTTTCCGCTGCATTACTGTATTTAAATCTCTGAGATTCTTTGTTGTATAATATTTAATCATACTCTGTATATTCTTGTATTCTGATGGAATTGTTGTAATAGACAATGAAACGTTCTTCTGTTTGTGTTCTGATTCGTCTTGTCCTCAATTCAATCCGAGCTTTCCTTACCGGGGAAGTTCTGGTCGTCTCAGAGCGTATTGACGATATCTTTCTAATGAATGTAAAAAATTGAAATTTCAGTTTATAAATTGTAAGTTATGTCCAAATAAAAATCTCATAAAAATACGGGAAAGTTTATATATATATAATATATATGGCCCAAAAAGCTACTTTTTGCATATGAATGAATTTGGATTCGAAACCACTTCCATTGAGTTCAAAATGATGTTTCTGAATTCAGAAATACAAACATCGATATATTTCTTGATTCAGAAATTGTTCATTTAAATATGTATTTTTAATATTAAATATATATGCCTTAAAAATGGAAATTTTACAAATGACCTCCGAATTCGACGAAACCACTTTCTATGGATCCGGAATACTAAATTATTGCTAGATTCCAAAATTCGTAATTTCTGGAGTCAGTATGTGGTCGTTTTTAATTTTTCGATGAAAACGGTCAATAGTCAAACTTTAAAAATTCATTAATAATTCATACGGACTCGGTATTCAACGAAACCAGTTTCTTTGGATTCGTATCATCAAGAAATAGTTGTGTTCCAGTTTTCAGCAAAATTGAATAACGTATGTATTTGTATGGATTTTAAAACCTTGAAAAGGACTTAAAATGAATAAAATAATATAACACAAGGGGTAATCGTAATATAATTAAAACATGATTAAATAATCAGGTGTGTCAAAACAATTTCCTAACGTCTATATAATATCTTATTATCCCACCCTAACCTAATTCTAAAACCTAATCTCTCCTTCTTCATTTTTATGGCAGCTACACTCCTTCCTCCAAAAATTTCTTTGCAAATACGACCCTAAAATTCAATAATTTATAACTCCAAATCAGAACAAAATCAGACCAAACCCTTTCTGGGTTTTGTTCATATCAATAACCACTACCTACCACGAAAAATTCAAGACTTATCATTGTACGGTTTCGCCGAGATCTGAGATTGAACAGAAAATTTCAGTTTCGAATTTTGGTGAATTCCGGCCAAACCGTCGAGAATTAGACGATGGTGTCAAAGAAAAAAATGTAGCCGAGAGATAAACAAACAACTTTGCTTCCGAAAGTGGACGGAATTGCACGAAAATTGAGATGAACTGAAAAGCACCAAAACAGAAATTTCTGGCGAGCTCAGAACAAAGCGGATCGATTTCCGGTGAATCTAGGAAGAATCAGAGGAAGTTGTCAACACGGAAGTTGTTCGTCTACGTGAGGGGAAGGTGCTCACCAATTTTCATGGTGTTTGGATCAACTAGGCGGCCTGTGAGACCCGCGAACTGAAACTCATTCTTGGGCACGGAGGCGGCGGTTGGAGGCATAACGGTGGCGGTGTTTTACGGCGTGGGTGCGCCTCACCAAGGCGAAGCCATTGGTGGTGGTGGCCAGTCGTTTGTTGGTCTGAGGAAGGTGCAGCGAGCGGTCAAAGCATAGGAGGGAAGGGTTGATCGATTTTGAGAAGATGATGAATAGTAACTTTTTAATTAATTTATTATTTAATGTATTCAAAGTTCGAAATTGTAAACTCTCTCATACGAAGTCGAAATTTGACGATTTCTAATCCGCCGCGATCGTGGCGACGAGAGCTTCGCGTGGACGCAAAGTTTGTACAATTTGGAGGAAGTTGAAATTTTGGGTAATTTTTACAAATTCAAATATTATTTTAATCGATTATATAACTTCGCAAATGCATACGTTTTTGTCACGTTATCGAAATTGCATGGAATTGAATCCGTTGAGATCATTACGTCAAGAGCTTCGAGCGAGCAGTAATTTTGTCCAATTTGGAGCTAGTTGAAAATTTGCGTAATTTTTTACAATTTTAATCAATTATTTAATTTGGTCAAACTTCGAAAATTCATAACTTTGTGATACGAACTCGAAATCGCACAAAACAGGATTTGCCATGAACAGTGAATCATAAGCTTCGTATAAACACCAATTTTGCCAAATTTGGAGCATGTTGGATTTTGGTCCAAAATTGGGCCCAAACCGTCAATTTAAAGCCGGCAAAGGTGAGCAATTTTATCTCACTCAAATTTCTGAATAGTTATTTATTTTATAATTAAATTTAAATTAATTATCTGTGTTGGAATTATTGTTTGTTGGATAAATGTTGATTTGGATGTTGTATGATTAAATGTTTAGAATTGGAATCATGTAGCATGTTATAATAATGTTATTACTTTTTAGTTTTCCAAAAACATGTTTACACAGCCATAATAAGTTTCCTGACTTGTTTGTGTTGATTGGACAATAAATTTTCACACATCGTCCAAAAGCACAATTAATAATATATTATTCGAACTTTTGTTGTTTGAAACCCCACACGGGTCTTGGGTTGATATTTGACTACACATCACCCTTGTGTTTAGTTGTAAATTGCACTTTGGCTGTTATTTGAATGTTCTGTCATTATTATGGAATTAATGCAATGTTTGAAATCCATGTAATTAAATTATATGGAAATTGTTGGGTCTTATTCCAATTTTGGATTAAAAGAATATTTTAATCTAATATTCAATTAGGTAATTGAATGATGGTTTTGATATTGACAATTAAAAAGATTATATCTTTATTGTTTAAAAGTTACAATGAAAAGGCTGAGTTAAAAAGCTTATATCTTTATTGTTAAAAAGTTACCATAAAAAGGATTGAATTAAAAGATTACATTTTTAATTGTCATATGTTAAAATAAAAAGATTGATTTCAGAATTGAACATTTTGAAAAGATTTTTATTATTATATTATAATAATATGGAAAGTTCAATTTTTATTAAAAATTGAAATGTAAGTTAGGATATTTGGAAACAAAGTATTTTTAACAAATTAATAAAAAGATCATGTTTTTATTATGTAGAATATTTTAATAAAGTTATATTGTAAAATAGGAGATATTTTAAAATTAAGATATTTTAAAATAAAGGATGTTTTAAAATTATATTTCCCAATGAAATAATTATAATTATAAATTACAATTGTACTTGGACACGAGGTTAGGTTACATTTGTGGTGGAAGTCTGCCCGGTACCAACCCGCATATCCAGTAGCCACAAATGTTGGGCCTAATGTGAGGGGTCCAAGTGCGTAAATAAGAAACTGGCCATGACACGAGGTTAAGCCCAACTTGTGGGATAAGTCTTCCCGGAACCAACCGGCATATCCAGCATCCACAAGTCGCAGGCTTAATGTGGGAGGTTTGGCCCAGTATAAAATATAAATGAATAAGATAATGAATTGGGCTATTTAATCTGTTTTAAATAACAACGCCATTTTAACCCGAACGTGTTTATCGATTTATTTTATCTATTTTATAATGAATATTAAAAGAGCTAATTTCAAAATTAATATTTTGGAAATAATATTATTTCAATATGATAATAGATAGAATATTCAATTTGGATTTAAAATTGAAATAAAAGTTGGAATCGTTTTATAAACGAATTTATAAACATTTTAGAATATGTTTAAAAAGGAAATCGACAAAATATATATCATATATTTATACTGGTTTGAATAGAACGTTTCGCGCAGCGACCATTCGCGAATTTCGACCGTTAACTTTGATTTAACGTAGCAGAAGATCCGACCGTCGGATTCTTCTGAAACCAGAACCTATGGGTTCATATCGAAAAGAGATTTCCAATGAGTATTTAAGATTTGAAACCTAACGGTTAGGTTTTGAGAAATTTTCTTAAATCATAATAAATGATTTAAAAGGGTTTTTGATAAAAATTCCAAGTTTATAAAGACATGATATCTTTATCAGAATAACTGAATTATTTACATTATTTAAATAAATAAAAGGATTTTTAGAATGGTTTTATTATAATTAAGAATTTCCAATTAATATATTGAATTGAATTGGATTTAAACGAAAATTATCTACGGATTATTTCAATATTTATTTCTGTGATTGTACAAATATTATTTTGGAAATTTGGAAGATATTTAATATCATTATTTCTGATATGATATCCGTTGGTTTTAGAATTTGATATTGTATATAAGTCGATATAATTTCTATTTAAAGTCTTGTATCTAAATATCAAGTTAGATTTTCGGTTTGTCGTGAATGGTGTCTTAATTAACACTATTCTTGAACCTTTTTGAAATAATAAATCATTTAATTAAGATTTAAATGAGATTTTCCTAATTTAATATATTAAATGGGAAATTAATGAAATATGAATTTGGGTTTATCGTGAATTATGTTTTAAGTAACATTTGTTCTTTAACCCAGATTAAAGATAAGATTAATTGATTTTAGAAGATTAAAACTAAATGAAGTTTTTAATAAATCTTTAATTAGAGTGGAGGGGAATAAAGTGATTAAAATTATTGAATTTAAGAAGTGACGGAAATGGAGTTCCACCAGTTTAACTCCATGTGATAGTTAAATCTTTAATTAGATTTAAACGGAAAATGGTAATTAAATTTACTGAAACGAATGGAGATGAATAGGTTGGGATTGGGATTAATTAATAAATAACTACCTCGGTAAGACGTAAATCCCGACTAGTTCGAATAGACCATAATTTGGTAAAATATGGATAAAGGTTTAAATAGAATCTTTTGAAATAAAGATCAAAAGGGAAGATTAAAGAATAAATTTTAAAGATTTATTTTTGATGAAATATTTTCCTTAATAATGCGAATATTTTAGTTAAAGAACATTCTGAATTGGAATGAGGCATTGATATGTTTATATAGCACTTGATTTTAAATCACGCGAGTTATTCGGAAAGACCGGGTTTAACCCATTCTGAATAATGAATACGACGACTAACAGTCGAAGAAATTGAAGATGGTGGCAAGACCGATGATCTTTACATCAAATGGATGTGATGCTATTGATGTCGTTGATTGGATAGCTACCTCGAACAGGCTACATTGGTATCCGTTCGGACATACGTGTTGATTGTTCGGATATGCAAGGAATAAGGTGCCTCTGGTTTTGTTCAGACCCAGAACGGACTTGTAAATGGATGGTATGTCTGATGTTGTATTCCTTTATGCTATATTCGTTGATATCTGCTAAATATATATATATATATCTGTTGGTGGCGAAGAATTTATTCTCTTGCTTAACCCCCTTCTCTGATACGTATGTGCTCAGAGGTTATTTATATTGGCACAAATCAATGGTATGGTATGGATTGATAATGTGGCATGCTAAGATGCATGGATCAAGGATTTTGTTGAAAAGCAGAGACTTGTGGATGATGATTAAAGCACAGCTTTAATAAGCATAGGTTTGTGTAAAACGTTACTTCGCGAGCCTCACACCTCAGTATGATGGTGAACGATTTGTTTGATTAGTAGGTTTGACCAATATACTTTATCTATATATGGATTTGGTTGGCCGAGTTGTGCTGGGTGTGGTCGCTCCACACCTGGAGATTGGGATAGGTCATTTCGGCCAACAGAATCCCAAGAGGATAGAACATACTGGTGCTCATCCAAAGTGCGTAGTATATGTATTACAGTGTTTTCTATTGCCGAGACGTAAGCCGTGGAGATACATTCGCAATAGATCTTTCGAATCCGCATCCATCATGATGGAAACCCAATTTCCAATACGAGCTTTACGGTTCTAGTTGTATACTATATGGTGACATAATATATTATGCCGCTTACATGATATATTATGCCATCTAGGATTGAAACATTTACTTTCGAAATTAATTTCTACACTATGCACTTATTGTGATATTAAAAGACGAATTTCGCGTATTATTTTTTACCATTATAAGTTAAAAGTCTACCTTCGGCTTGTGTTGTATGGGACTTGAGTCTTATAATGGTTTCATTTTTCTAAAAAGCATTGCATTTTTTGTTTTTGGTATTCTTGGGGTTAAACCTGTTCTGTGTAATACGGCGTGGTCCCTTGATTTACCTAACTTTAAAAAATCAAATTAATAACTGTTTTGAGTTCTCATACCAGTCCCATGACTGACCTGGAGTTTATTGTTTTAACCCAAACTCTGGGTGCCCATAATTTCCACATGGGCAACTAGTAGTTTTGGGTTTGCAGATATTATGTTCAAAGGATCCTGGTCTACAACTGAAGCGTTATTCAGAAAGCTCTGTGTCCGTGTATTTCTTTCAGTTGTATTTTGTATTATTTTTCCACTGTTATTTAAATGTAATTTAAATCTCTGATATTATAGTATTTTCTGTTGTATAATTATTCATACTCTGGAATATTCTTGTACTCTGATGTAAATTGTTGTAATAAGCAACGAAATGTTCTTCTGTTTGTGTCCTGGTGTGTGTTGTTCTAAAAACAATCCGGTCTTTCCTTTACGGGGAAGTTTGGGTCGTTTCATTTGGCATCAGATCCAGGTTTATAGAGCTCGAGAACAAGACACATTGGAACCGAAATGTAGAATTCATTAGAGATAGGATCAGTAGCGTCCTATAAGAATGACTCGTCAGAGATAGGATCAGCAGTATCCTAGAATGAGTCCGAAGAGTGTTATTTTTAAAATAAAAATGATAACAAAATTAGTTTTGAAAGTTTTATCTTAGGATACGTATTTTAAATATTATTACATTTTAATTTGGACAATCGAGTACATGAAGATTTTGCATATACGCCTAGCTAACGTGAATACAAAGTCTCAAATATACTGGATATACATAGAATCACGCTGTAGTTGCCCGTACATAATTCCGATGATTAACGCGTCGTCATCAGTATTTATGTTCGAGTATTCGAAAGTGGGATATCTATATATTTCCATTGACTGGTGTGAGACCAAAACTAAATAGGGTATATTGTTGTGATTTGCTCTAAAAATATGTTTTTTGACCATATATAAGAGTTTTATAAATTTGGAAAGTTAATCACCAATTGATAACTGATTGTGATGTGTGATAATTAGTTTAACTAATTAAAATATTGGAATGATAAATTTATCTAAATCGAATTTAATATCGAACTGAATTGGAAATTGATTAGAATTGAAAATTGAGTTGGTTAACTAAACGACTTTCAGTTCCGTTCCTTTTCGAGGACGAAAAGATTTTAAATGGGGGAGATTGTAACAACTCGCAATTTCTGAACCAATTAAAATTTTTTATTTTAGCAATTTTAATAGATTTTGAATAATTAAAATGGTTTATTTTAGATAATAACGATGAAAAATTTATTTTAAACAAAACTGCGATGTATAAATTTATAATTTGTATATTAGGAGCCTGAAATAGCGCGGTAGTTTCAAAATTTGATTTTAAACTTTGAAAAAGTATATAAAATCGAATATAAGTCAGAATCGGACGAAACCAGAAACGTTGGGAGCGTATTGACGATATCTTTCTAATGAATGTAAGAAATTGAAATTTCAGTTTATAAATTGTAAGTTATGTCCAAATCAAAATCTCAGAAAAATACGGGAAAGTTTATATATAATATATATGGCCCAAAAAGCTACCTTTTTTTGCATATGAATGAATTTGGACTCGAAACCACTTCCATTGATTTCAAAATGATGTTTCTGAATTCAAAAAGTATAAACATCGATATATTTCTTGATTCATAATTTATTCATTTAAATATGTATTTTTAATATTAAATATATATGCCTTAAAATGGAAATTTTACAAACGACCTCCGAATTCGATGAAACCTCTTTCTATGGATCCGAAATATTAAATTATTGCTAGATTCCAAAATTCGTAATTTCTGGAGTCAGTATGTGGTCGTAATTAATTTTTCGATGAAAACGGTCAATTTTCAGACTTTAAAAATTCATTAATAATTCATACGGACTTAGAATTCAACGAAACTAGTTTCTTTGGATTCGTATCATCAAGAAGTAGTTGTGTTCCAGTTTTCAGAAAAATTGAATAACGTATGTATTTGTACGGATTTTAAAACCTTGAAAAGGACTTAAAATGAATAAAATAATATAACATAAGGGGTAATCATTATATAATTAAAACATGATTAAATACTCAGGAGTGTTAAAACAATTTCCTTATTGAGGCGACCCCAAACCCCGTACTGACGGCGGCAAGGGTAATCCTTGGAATATCACACAGAAACAGATAATAGCAAAACAGAATTAAATAGATACACCAGATAATGCACAATAGAATATACTGGATAAACGTAATCATCTGAGTTACACAGTATACAGGATCATACTTAGTACAAATACAGTTCAGCTATACATAAATGTCTACAGCGGAAACAAACATAATATGTACAACAAGAGCTGAACAGCATAAAAAGAGATAAACAATAGAATCCATCTTCAGCTCCAGCTATCCAGAAAGATCCAGCTAAACCTGAATACAAGGCTGCCCGTGTAGAAAAAGGGGCACCCGAGTTTGAAAGTGAAACAAGCTACGAGTCAGTCATGGGACTGGTACGAGAAATCTACTCAACACATTTAATATATGGCTAATCACAGGACCACTCCACTTCCATGGAACGGGTTTACTCCAATGGATTGCCAGTGCTTTAAAAACAAATCTTTCTTTTAAACATCGCAATGCTTTTTATAAAAATGAAACCATTATAAGACTCAGTTCCCATCACACAATGCAACGCAAACCGGAGGACATAGTTTTTACCTTATAATAGCCAAGATATGCTTGATACGAATAAAACAAAAGCATTTGATATTATTACTAGTGTTTATAGGTTTCGAAAACTATTTCAATCATAACTATCAATCATAGACGACATGAGCGTCCCATGCAACTATGTCACCCAATATAGGTATAAAATCAAAACCGCACAGTCACGTATTTGGAAATTGGATTTCCGTCATGAACCAAGGCAAAAGATAGTCCTTAATGAGTTCGCGAGTCTCTAGCCGGAGCCACAGGCAAGCGCGCAGGCAAGCCTTGGAGCGACAGGGCCAGTCCATCGATGTGGATTATTATACCTGAACAATACGTTTCCCCGCCCTTTGGGGCGTAAACGAGCCAACGAATGACTCCATCAGACCCGGATCGTCCGATCTAACCGAGGCGCCTCGCAACGGTAACAACCACATAAGTCAAAATCGTCAGGGCATGTAAAACCACTGATGCCACTTCTAACTAGAAAGAAACGCATGTCCTCCTTGAGGTCCTCTCCCGTTTCTGATTCATACCGGGGTGTGAGGCTCGCGATTTCACGTTATACACAAAGCTACGCCACACAGGCGGTGCTTTGATCATCACCACAAGGCTTTGCTTTTCAACAGAAGCCCTGATCACTGCATCTTAGCATGCCACACAGGCAATTCACACCGTGCAACTGATGGCTATCAATCACACAGAATAAATTCCAATGTCAGGCACACTGTCCATTTGCAAGTCCGTTCTAGGTCTGAACGAAACCGGAGGCACTATATACCTCGCAAACCCATCGATCACCACGTACGTCTGGACGATCACCACTCATTATCCATATTTCGGGATGCCTCCCAATCAGGACCTCGGTTACCATCCAAACGAGGTGAAGATCTCCGGTCTTCGACCACCGTCTTCATCTTCGATTTCTTATCGTCGATACAATTATTCAGAATGGGATAAACCCGGTCTTTCTGAGCAACTCGCGTATATAATAAACAAGTGCAACACTAACATACACACGCATCATTTCAATTCATTAGTCACTAACCGTCAATCAGTAAGAGAACGATTTCCCAAATATTAACCCCGAAGGCCAAAACCAACATCAGATCAATACCCAAGAAACCATTCGACTTAGCCAACCATCAGATAGTTTCTAAATTTCTCATCCATATCATTTATAATATTTTATAACTATTTATCACTATTTTTATTTATTTTAAAATAGCCAATTTATTCATAACGACGCTTCGGGCCGTAACGTGGCCGTGGCGCTGTTTTTCTTCAGATTTGATTTACATATATCTTAAAATCTAACCATTGGATCTTCACAAAATTTACATCATTAGAAAGGTCTTTTCAAAACGAATCCAACGGTTCCAATTTCGGGAAAATCCGACGGTCGGATCTCCCGGTATAATCGTTTGAAGTTTCGATTTCAAAATAAGAACTGCAGCGTCGTTATTCGATTAAATATAATTATATTTATATATATAAATATAATCGATTCTAGCGCTGTTTTTCTTCAGATTTGAATTAAACATTCCAGACAATCCAATCGTTGGATTTTTACAAAGTTGGTGCCGTTGGAAAGATATTTCCAAAGCGAACCCAACAGTTGCGATTTCAGGAAAATCCGATGGTCGGATCTCCCGTACTAATCGTTTGAAATCACGGTTTCAAAATACGAACTACAACGTCGTTATTCGATATATTTCAATTCTATTTATATATATATATATATCGATTCTTCGATTTCAAACTATATGATTTTCATACTTTCGATAAAAATGATATTTTTGTCTAACTGTTTTCTATTTCAACACTTCACTATTTTTAACAATTCATGTATATAGTAAAAATGTGATTTTTAATTTAAAACAATTTATTTCAAAACTCGACTATTTTATATATTTCATATAGGTGATAAAAATTGGATTTTTATTATAAAACAAATTATTTCAAAACAAGATTATTTTATATAGTTCATATCGATGATAAAAATTGGATTTTTATTATAAAACAATTTATTTCAAAATATGAATACCATTCAATGCATGAATTTCATTTCAATGAATGAATTTTGATTCAACACATGAAGGTTTTCTATAGTTTATATATATAGATAAAAATGTGATTTTTATATTTAAAAACACGAATACCATTCAACACATGAATTTCAATTCAACACATGAAGGTTTTCTATAGTTTATATATATAGATAAAAATGTGATTTTTATATTTAAAAACACGAATACCATTCAACACATGAATTTCAATTCAACGAATGAATATCGATTCAACACATGAAGGTTTTTTATAGTTTATATATATAAATAAAAATGTGATTTTTATATTTAAAACACGAATACCATTCAACACATGAATTCTATTCAACGAATGAATTTCAATTTAACACATGAAGGTTTTCTATACAACGAATAAATATAGTTTCAACAAATGGAAATAATTCTAACACATGAATATTATTCAAAATTTCGGCAGCATAACGGCAGGGTAGTTAAAACCGGGACCGTCCCTAGTACGGCTCTTCGCTCTACCTTAAAACCTCGCGGTTTTTGACAATGGGGAATCATGCATCTAGTTCACACGTAGGCGGCATGTATATTTATTTCATTTCCACAAACTAATCCTATGTGGTTTCAACCAAATATTTCTCAACCACAAACGGGTATTTTTCAACCACAATCAATCAATATCAACCACAAACAATTCCAATCAACCATTCGCTATCAATCAATTTTCACACCAATCACAACCAATAAATATCGTCCATGGTTTCTGGACGAGGGGCGTGTGTGTGTATATATATATATATATATACATATATATATATAGCATTTCACTTCTATTTCAACACATATATAATTTTTTCAATGCATATACAACTTATACATCGAACGTACAACTTATACAACGCTTATACAAGAGGTGGACAATGCTTATATAACTCATACATCGACTATATAATTTATACATCGTCGTTTTCCATATCGTTTATAAATTAGAAATCTCACATTGGGTTCCACTCCACCAAAAATAGCAGAAGGCTCGGAAAAATATGCGGTCTCTTCTAAAATGTAGAAGACGTCTACACGAGTCCACTGTCTCTTGTTTTACTAGATTTCGACAAGAAACGAAATAGATATGATTTTTCAAAGTTTGCAACGGTTTAAAGGTGTTAAAATCAGTTCAAAGAAAATCAGCCGTACCTTTATTTATTTCTTCAAAACTAGGTTTTCGATTATCTTCAAATCCGTTGATTGTTGCTTCGATCGGCCAGCGCCACCTTGTCGGGCTAAAAGAGGCGCACGTGCGCCAGGGAGGGGGTCGAACTCGGTGGTCCCAGGGCGGCGGAATCGAGGCGCGAACGGGCGAAGTTTGCGGAGGTGGATCTCTCGAACGGCGTGACGAGGAGGGGCAAGGCTTATATGGATTTGAAAAAGGGACTTCGATCTTCAAAAAGTTTAACTGGAGGGGGGGGTCTAATTCCTCCTGGTTTGGTCGGAAAAAGGAGGAGAAGCGGCGAAGGGGTTTCCGCCGACGATCTGCTTCGGTGAGAGAGAAAATAGGATGCGCTTTTTTTTTCTGATTGGCCGGGAGAGTATTTATTTCAGAAAATAGGGTTTCTCGCCACGAACTCTAAATCAAACCCAACGACTGTCGTCCCTAGCGTTTTACCCCCATTCCGAACATAATGGGATATGTTTCGTAGGCCCATTCGAATGTTTCAGTCAGTTTTCCTTCAAATTAAAATATATAACATTCAATATTCGATTTAAACGTACATTTCAATTTGCCAGAGCCACAAACTAATTCGAAAAATTCCAGAAAAATAAACCTGGCTATGTTTTGACGATACGGTCACAAGAAATCTAGTTTCGTCGGATTCTGAGACCGTCTGAAAAATGGCCCATTTCTGGTCGATCCAATTTAACTTTAATTGACCAAAACACGTTTTCCTTTGCGACGCTCACATATTAGCTTCAAAAATCATGAAATTTGAAACCTAGCAATAATTTCACATCCCGGATCCAACAAAAGTGGTTTCGTCGAATTCCGAGGTCGTTTGCAAAATGGCCGATTTCACGGGCTATATAAATTCCATAGCGACCTTTCTGAAAATTCATTTGGCCATAACTTTTGCTTTCCGCTATGAAATTTCGATTTTTAGGATTCGTTAGAAAGGATTTCACTAACAGATTTAAATATTTTTGGTTTCACTCAAATCCGTTTTGTTTTGCACCCGGTACAGTCAGTTAAAGTTTGAATTCAAATTTTGAAACTACCGCGCCATTTCAGGCCTTGTTTATAATTAGAAATAATTATATTCGTTCTTGAATTTTGATTCAAACTTAATTTTCATCGCTATTATTTAAAATATTTATTTTAAATATTTAAAATCCACTTTTTTAGCCAATTTAAAATTTTTAAATTGGTTTAGATTTTCCGGGTCGTTACAATCTCCCCCACTTAAAACTTTTCATTCCCGAAAAGGAATAAAGTCGAAAGTGGTTTGATTAATCAACTCTACGTTCAATCTGGCTTCCATTCTCCAACCTTTTAGTTTTTGAGAAGTTTCAAATTCTTCAAAAATTTGGCTAACACCCGGAATTTTCGAAAAATTTCGCCATAACCTCCTTTGTACGGGGAGAGGTTTGGAAATTCATTGGGCCGTATTAGTTACACAATAAATCCTAATAAGCATACACATATTTATAGTGATATATTCTGGTGTTTACAGGGGAGCGTGTATAGATAATAACTCCAGAGAATAAATTCTCATCACCCTGTCAAAGCCTGAGGGAGTGTGTATTTTAAATGCTCCAGAGGATAAATCCTCATCACCTCGTCCTGTGTGGGAAATAAATAGTCCGTGTGCCGTATCTAGTAACTAGAGATACGTGATTATTGTCAACTCCAGACCCGTGTGGGGTTTTTATTAATCTGGAAATTTTATCGTTACAATTTAAATAGTCCATATCAGTCATCAGTTCAACCTGTAAAATATAGTCATCGCCATACAAGTCTCTCGCTCGTATGGTAAATCTTCCACCTCGTCACACAAGCTCTAAATGCTTATGTGGTATATGATGAAGTATGCCTATCTTCAGAAGTATGCCATGTAATGTAGTTCAAAATTAATTGTTACTACCTTATGGCAATGTTTATTATTTAACACAGAACAGCCAGCACGCCGTATCCAATGGCATTCACAGGAGTTGATATAATAATGTTTCACATCCAACTCATTAAGGTTTACCTATTTGTCGGGCACGCAAATAAATTCTTTACTCAACAGCTATCCATTTACCTGTTCAAACATATATAATGCACATGTATACATTTCTATCTATTTTCTAATCAGTTCAATGTGTGATATAATCGAATAAATTCTACCATTATTCTCCTATTAATTAAATTAACTATTGTTTCAACAATTTTAATTAATCAAATCTACTATCACACAACACAAACAACCATCAAATTGTTTTAACTTTTCAAAAATATACTAATCAATTTCTATACTCTTTTAAAATCATTCAGACTATAGAATTAAAAGTGCACATCCATGGAAAGAAAATTACAACAAAGTAGAGAACTAATTGGTAATGCAAAGTATGATAATTGTACCTTGCACCGGAGTCAATCAGAGATATCCACTCGGCATCTAGGATAGGCTTTCTTAATGCTCTCCTCAGTTTCCCAAGTACAATCTCGTGGATCTCCACTCCATTGCACTTTGACTAAGTGAACCTTCTTGTTCCTCAGCTCTTTGGTTTCCTTGCTGATGATCTTTAGCGGCTCTCTTCTCACAGCTAATTCAGGGGTTATTTCAATATCCTATTGAGATGCTTCTTCCACGATTAAGTCTGGATCATGAACGTGCTTTCGAAGTTAAGATATGTGAAATACATCATGAACTCCAGGCAACCAATCAGGCAATTTAACCCTATAAGCGAGAGATCCGATCCGTTCCAGAATAGGAAACGGGCCAATGAATTTGGGTGCCAACTTTCCAGTTTTACCGAACCGGATAACTCCTCTCATCGGCGATACTTTCAAATATACGTAGTCGCCGACAACAAACGATATATCTCTTCTTCTTTTATCGGCATAGCTCTTTTGTCGTCTTTGGGCAGCCAGTAATCATTTCTTAATAAAATCGACTTTGTCGGCAGCTTCTCGGATCATATCAGGTCCCAATACAAGTCTATTACCGGGTTCGACCCAACAAGCTGGAGATCGGCACGGTCTACCATACAATGCTTCGAATGGCGACATTGTCAGGCTCGCTTGGTAGCTGTTGTTATAAGAGAATTCAGCCAAATGCAGATGGTCTTCCCATGATCCCCCAAAATCTAGAACACAAGCCCGCAATAGATATTCTAAAATACGATTCACCCTCTCAGTCTGACCATCTGTCTGAGGATGATAAGCGGTGCTTAGGTTCAGCTTTGTTCCCAGCTCTACTTGAAATGCCTCCCAGAATTTACTAGTAAATATTGTATCTCTATCATTGACTATACTGAGCGGCACTCCATGTAGTCTAACTATTTCCTTGAAGTAGATCTGCGCCAGACTCTGAGCAGTTCTGTTTGATCTGACAGGTATGAAATGGGCGGTCTTCGTAAAGTGATCTACGATCACCCAAATATTGTCATTTCCTTTTCTGGTTCTGGGAAAACCATCAATTATGTCCATAGAAATATGTTCCCACTTCCAACCTGGAACGTCTAGCGGTTGTAATAATCCAGCCAGTTTCTGTTGGTCGCTTTTGACTAGCTGGCAAGTAGGGCATCGACTAACATATATCGAGATGTCTCTCTTTAACGACTTCCACCAGAATATGCGCTTGATATCGTTATACATTTTACCCACACCCGGATGGATACTGAGATTAGATTTGTGGCATTCATCAAGCACATCCCTTCTGAGTTCAGGAATTTCTGAAACACAAATTAGTCCTTGTAACCTCAGAATCCCTTCGCTGTCGAGCTGGATATCCGAAGCATTGCCTTCACGAATTCGCTGACTCATTCCTTTAATGAATTGGTCGTCCTTTTGGAGAGCCGATATCTTGTCAAATAAAGAAGCCACAATGATAAAACTGTCGATCATTTCATTCTTTCGGCTTAACGCATCGGCCACGACATTGGCTTTCCCTGGAGTGTATATAATCTCAAAATCGTATGCTGCAAGGAACTCTAGCCAATGTTGGTGCCTCAGATTCAAGTCTTTCTTGGTGAACATATACTTCAATGACTGGTGATCTGTAAATAGTTCAAATCTCTCACCCAGAAGATAGTGTCTCCAGATTTTCAAGGCGAATACTATAGCCAATAACTCAAGATCATGAGTTACGTAGTTCTTCTCATGCGGCTTCAGCTGACGGCTAGCATAAGCAATCACTTGGCCCATTTGCATTAACACTGCGCCGAGGCCTTCCCTAGAAGCATCAGTCCAGACTTTCAAATCCTGATTGCCATCGATGATGGTTAACACTGGAGCTGTCGTTAATCTTAACTTTAGCTCTTCAAAAGCCTCTTCACTTTCTGGAGTCCATTTGAATTTTGAGTGCTTCTTTGTAAGCTTTGTTAAGTGACCAGATATCTTCGAAAAGTTTTTAACGAACTTTCGGTAATAACTAGCCAATCCGAGAAAATTGCGGTCTTTAGTAGGGGTACTGGGCTGCTTCCAGTTCTGAATAGCTGTGATTTTACTTGGAGCCACAGCAATTCCTTCTTTTGATACGACATGGCCCAGAAATTTTACTTCAACTTGCCAGAATATACATTTGGATAGTTTGGCTTTTAATACATTCCTTCTGAGGATTTCCAGAACCTGTTCCAAATGCTTTTCATGTTCGGCCTTTGATTTAGAGAAGATTAGAATATCGTCAATGAAAACTAGAACAAATTTATTCAAAACCCCTCTGAACACTCTATTCATCAGATCGACGAAGTAAGCTGGAGCGTTACATAAGCCGAACGGCATTACTAACCACTCGTAGAATAAGTCGGGACTTCTGAATGCTGTCATTGGAACACACTCTTCGACAATTCGAAGCTGATGGAAGCCTGTAGCTAGGTCCATCCTTGAAAACACTTGTGCTCCATTCAGACGATCCAATAAATCATCGATTCACGGCAATGGATGTTTGTTCTTTATCGTCTGCTTGTTAAAATCCCGATAATCCACACATAGCCGTAGAGTACCGTCAGATCTTGGGACAAATACGACTGCTGCTCCCCAATCAGAGAAACTAGGCCTGATCAGACCCTTCCATACCAGCTGTCGTGTTTGATTGTCAAGTTCTTCTTTCTCTTTCAAGGACATTCTTCTTTGGGTCTTTAATCAGATGAGGAGCAAAGTGAGAAAGTTCATTGAATTTCGTATGATATTCTGGGATGGTCATATCACCTTGTATCAGATAAGAAAATTCGTCACATAATCGCTCAGTCGCTTCAGAAGGAGTAAATCTTTACAGGAAAATCACGTTGAATTTGTCCCAGGTGATATCACCTTCTGGATTATTCTCAATAACTGAATCCCACCAGAACAAAGCTTCATCTTTGAGTGCCCAGGATGCCAGTAATCATTTCTGGTCATCCCTCAGTTTTAAACCCTCAAAGATTTTCTTAGCAGAACGAATCCAAGCCTGTGTCTTCATAATGGATTCTTCACCAGAGAACGGTATTCCACCCATATTTCGATACTTGATTAATAGGGCCTCAATATCCGGTTCTGCATTTCTTTTGTTTCTGACACTCATTTTCTAGTACTTCTACAAATAGCAGATCAAGTGTCAGGTCACAGAAAAGATATTTTAAAACATAGGAACATATACTTCAAATGTGAATGTGTCTATCGGGGTGTATTTTATTCTGCTACTCATACTAGGATATTACTGATCCTATCTGTAATGAGTTACACATCCTAGAACACTCCTGGTTCTATTTCTGACGAGTTCATTAATATGTTATATTCCAGAACTTAGCTTAACCAATGCTCTGATACCAAATGAGACGACCCCAAACCCCGTACTGACGGCGGCAAGGGTAATCCTTGGAATATAACACAGAAACACATAATAGCAGAACAAAATTAAATAAATACACCAGATAATGCATAATAGAATATACTGGATAAACGTAATCATCAGAGTTACACAGTATACAGGATCATACTTGGTACAAATACAGTTCAGCTATACATAAATGTCTACAGCGCAAACAAACATAATATGTACAACAAGAGCTGAACAGCATAAAAAGAGATAAACAATAGAATCCATCTTCAGCTCCAGCTATCTAGAAAGAGCCAGCTAAACCTGAATACAAGGCTGCCCGTGTAGAAAAAGGGGCACCCGAGTTTGAAAGAGAAACAAACTACGAGTCAGTCATGGGACTGGTATGAGAAATCTACTCAACACATTTAATATATGGCTAATCACAGGACCACGCCACTTTCATGGAACGGGTTTACTCCATTGGATTGCCAGTGCTTTAAAAACAAATCTTTCTTTTAAACATCGCAATGCTTTTTATAAAAATGAAACCATTATAAGACTCAGTTCCCATCACAGAATGCAACACAAACTAGAGGATAAAGTTTTTACCTTATAATAGCCAAGATATGCTTGATACGAATAAAACAAAAGCATTTGATCTTATTACTAGTGTTTATAGGTTTCGAAAACTTTTTCAATCATAACTATTAATCATAGACGACATGAGCGTCCCATGCCACTATGTCTCCAAATATAGGTATACAATCAAAACAGCACAGTCACGTATTTGGAAATTGGATTTCCGTCATGAACCAAGGCAAAAGATAGTCCTTACCGACTTCACGACTCTCTAGCCCGAGCCATAGGCAAGCGCGCAGGCAAGCCTTGGAGCGACAGGGCCCGTCCACCGATGTGGATTATTATGCCTGAACAATTCGTTTCTCCTCCCTTTGGGGCGTAAACGAGCCAACGAATGACTCCATCGGACCCGGATCGTCCGATCTAACCGAAGCGCCTCGCAACGGTAACAACCACATAAGTCAAACTCGTCAGGGCGTGTAAAACACTGACGCCACTTCTAACTAGAAAGAAACGCATGTCCTCCCTGAGGTCCTCTACTGTTTCTGATTCATACCGGGGTGTGAGGCTCGCGATTTCACGTTATACACAAAGCTACGCCACACAGGCGGTGCTTTGATCGTCACCACAAGGCTTTGCTTTTCAACAGAAGCTCTGATCACTGCATCTTAGCATGCCACACAGGCAATTCACACCGTGCAACTGATGGCTATCAATCACACAGAATAATTTCCAATGTCAGACACACTGTCTATTTGCAAGTCTGTTCTGGGTCTGAACGAAACCGGAGGCACTATATACCTCGCAAACCCATCGATCACCACGTACGTCTGGACGATCACCACTCATTATCCATATTTCGGGATGCCTCCCAATCATGACCTCGGTTACCATCCGAACGAGGTGAAGATCTCCGGTCTTCGACCACCGTCTTCATCTTCGATTTCTTATCGTCGATTCAGTTATTCAGAATGGGATAAACCCGGTCTTTTTGAGCAACTCGCATATATAATAAACAAGTGCAACACTAACATACACATGCATCATTTCAATTCACTAGTCACTAACCGTCAATCGGTAAGAGAACGATTTCCCAAATATTAACCCCGAAGGACGAAACCAACATCAGATCAATACTCAAGAAACCATTCGACTTATCCAACCTTCAGTTAGTTTCTAAATTTCTCATTCATATCGTTTATAATATTTATAACTATTTATCGCTATTTTTATTTATTTTAAAATATCCAATTTATTCAAAACGACGCTTCGGGCCATAACGTGGCCGTGGCGCTGTTTTTCATTAGATTTGATTTACACGTATACAAAAATCTAACCGTTGGATCTTCACAAAATTTACATCATTAGAAAGATCTTTTCAAAACGAATCCAACGGTTCCAGTTTCGGGAAAATCCGACGGTCGGATCTCCCGGTATAATCGTTTGAAGTTTCGATTTCAAAATACGAATTGCAGCGTCGTTATTCGATTAAATATAATTATATTTATACATATATATATAAATTTAATCGATTCTATCACTGTTTTTCTTCAGATTTGAATTAAACATTCCAGACAATCAAACCGTTGGATTCTTACAAAGTTGGTGCCGTTGGAAAGATATTTCCAAAGCGAACCCAACGGTTGCGATTTCAGGAAAATCCGATGGTCGGATCTCCCGTACTAATCGTTTGAAATCACAGTTTCAAAATACGAACTACAGCGTCGTTATTCGATATATTTCAATTCTATTTATATATATATATATATATATCGATTCTTCGATTTCAAACTATATGATTTTAATACTTTCGATAAAAATGATATTTTTATCTAACTGTTTTCTATTTCAACACTTCACTATTTTTAACAATTCATGTATATAGTAAAAATGTGATTTTTAATGTAAACAATTTATTTCAAAACTCGACTATTTTATATATTTCATATAGGTGATAAAAATAGGATTTTTATTATAAAACAATTTATTTCAAAAAAAGATTATTTTATATAGTTCATATCGATGATAAAAATTGGATTTTTATTATAAAACAATTTATTTCAAAATATGAATACCATTCAACACATGAATTTCAATTCAACGAATGAATTTTGATTCAACACATGAAGGTTTTCTGTAGTTTATATATATAGATAAAAATGTGATTTTTATATTTAAAAACACGAATACCATTCAACACATGAATTTCAATTCAACGAATGAATTTCAATTCAACACATGAAGGTTTTCTGTAGTTTATATATATAGATAAAAATGTAATTTTTATATTTAAAAACACGAATACCATTCAACACATGAATTTCAATTCAGCGAATGAATATCGATTCAACACATGAAGGTTTTCCATAGTTTATATATATAGATAAAAATGTTACTTTTATATTTAAAACACGAATACCATTCAACACATGAATTCTATTCAATGAATGAATTTCAATTCAACACATGAAGGTTTTCTATACAACGAATAAATATAGTTTCAGCAAATGGAAATAATTCTAACACATGAATATTATTCAAAATTTCAGCAGCATAACAGCAGGGTAGTTTAAAAAGGGACCGTCCCTAGTACGGCTCCTCGCTCTACCTTAAAACCTCGTGGTTTTTGACAATGGGGAATCATGCATCTAGTTCGCACGCAGGCGGCATGTATATTTATTTCATTTCCACAAACTAATCCTATGAGGTTTCAACCAAATATTTCCCAACCACAAACGGGTATTTTCCAACCACAATCAATCAATATCAACCACAAACAATTCCAATCAACCATTCGCTATCAATCAATTTTCACACCAATCACAACCAATAAATATCATCCATGGACTGTGGACGAGGGGCGTGTGTATATATATATATATATAGCATTTCACTTCTATTTCAACACATATATAATTTTTACAACGCATATACAACTTATACAACGCTTATACAAGAGGTGTACAATGCTTATATAACTCATACATCGACTATATAATTTATACATCGTCGTTTTCCATATCGTTTATAAATTAGAAATCTCACATTGGGTTCCACTCCACCAAAAATAGCAGAAGGCTCAGAAAAATATGCGGTCTCTTCTAAAATGTAGAAGACGTCTACACGAGTCCATTGTCTCTTGTTTCACTAGATTTTGACAAGAAACGAAAAAGATATGATTTTTCAAAGTTTGCAATGGTTTAAAGGTGTTAAAATCACTTCAAAGAAAATCAGCCGTACCTTTATTTATTTCTTCAAAACTAGGTTTTCGATTATCTTCAAATCCGTTGATTGTTGCTTCGATCGGCCAGCGCCACCTTGTCGGGCTATAAGAGGCGCACATGCGCCAGGGGGGGTCGAACTCGGTGGTCCCTCGGCGGCGGAATCGAGGCGTGAACGGGCGAAGTTTGCGGAGGTGGATCTCTCGAACGGCGTGATGAGGAGGGGCAAGGCTTATATGGATTTGAAGATGGGACTTCGATCTTCAAAAAGTTTAACTGGAGGGGGGTCTAATTCCTCCTGGTTTGGTCGGAAAAAGGAGGAGAAGCGGCGAAGGGGTTTCCGACGACGATCTGCTTCGGGGAGAGAGAAAATACGATGCGCGTTTTTTTTTAAATTTTCTGTAACAACCCGTAAAATGCGAGCCAGTTTGAAATTTTTATTTTGGCAATTTTAGCGAATTTTGATTATTTAAAATGAAATATTTTAAATAATATCGACGAGAAAATTTATTTTGAATATAATTATAACGTATATATTATATACGTCGTCGTTAGAATATATAATAATTATATATAATTATAAAAGGAATTGAAAATGGCGCGTTAGTTCGAAAATTCGATTTCTAATTTCAAATGAATATACAGAATTCAATATAAGTCAAAATTGAACGAAACAAGAAATATTTGAATCTGTATAACTATATCTTTGTAACGAAGTTAACAAACTGAGATTTCATCTTAGAAATGATAAGATATGTCCAGTTTAAAATTAGAAATAGTCGCTGTGGAATTTATATATATTTTTATATATATAAGGCCCTTAAAAATAGCAATTTTGCAAACGACCTCGGATTTCGACGAAACCAGTTTTGTTGGGTCCGTGATGTTAAGTTATTGCTAGATTCCAAATTTCATAATTTTTCGAATCAATATGTGAGCGTAGTAAAGGAAAACGCGTTTGACCAGTTTCAGTTGATTTTAATCGACTGGAAAATGGCCATTTTTCAAACGGTCTCAGAATTCGACGAAACTAGTTTTGTTAGGACCGTATCGTCAATACGAAGCTAGAAAATATTTTTCGAGAATTTTAAGAGTTAGTATGTGACCCCGGTAATTTGAAATGTACGTTTAAAATTCAATATAGTGATTTAAATGTAAATTTAACGAAAACTGATTGTAACAGCCGAATCAGCTTACGATACATATCCCATTGTGTTCGGAATGGGGGTGAAACGTTAGGGACGACAGTCGGCGGGTTCAAATCTGAGTTGAAACGAAAAGTCAACATTAGGGTTTTAAAGGAAAAAAAAATATAATTATTATATATATATATTTACATAACCCCCCCTCTCTCTCAGTTCAGAATCGAAATCAAAAAAAAAAAAAGGAGAGACGAGAGAAAAGGGGGCGGAGGAGCTCGTCGCTCCTCCGATCGATCCCCCACCGCCGACTGAAACCCCCCCACCTCGTGATGGCGTGAAACCCCCCCACCTCGCGATGGCGTGGAAACCCCCCCCCCCCCACCTCGCGATGGCGTGAACCCCCCCCCCTCCAGCGAAGACACCCGTGGACGCGAGCCATACCCTCCCGGAGCGCCGCTACTTCCCCTTCCTGTCTCTTCTTGAAAACCAACAGTGAGTATTCTATTTTAATTTATTTTTATTTTATATATAGCATTTAAGAACTGAATTTTGGAAAAGGATTTAAACAGTTTTTTTAATTTATTTATTTTATTTTTATTTTATATAAACAGTGGATTTTTTTAAAACTGATTTTTTTTTTTTTAGGATTTAAAATAGAAAAGGTTTGAATTTTAAAAGGTAAAAAGATAGGATTTTTATTTGGTAAAAGGTATGATCTTTATATTTTTAAAGTGATAAAAATATGATTTTTATATTTTTAAAGTATTAAAAATATAATCTTTATCTATATAGAGCGTGTAAGTAAAAATTCGATTTTTATACATTGAATAGCAAAGTAAAAATTCGATTTTTATATATTGAATAGCAAAGTAAAAATTCGATTTTTATATATTGAATAGCAAAGTAAAAATTCGATTTTTATATATTGAATAGCAAAGTAAAAATTCGATTTTTATATATTGAATAGCAAAGTAAAAATTCGATTTTTATATATTGAATAGCGAAGTAAAAATTCGATTTTTATATATTGAATAGCAAAGTAAAAATTCGATTTTTATATATTGAATAGCGAAGTAAAAATTCG
The DNA here is from genome assembly GCA_030737875.1 of Allium sativum. Taxonomy (NCBI): domain Eukaryota; kingdom Viridiplantae; phylum Streptophyta; class Magnoliopsida; order Asparagales; family Amaryllidaceae; genus Allium; species Allium sativum. Next base: position 147,847,775 of record CM060918.1, on the reverse strand, counting down.
ATTTTTACATATGTAGTGAAAGCGGACAACGAAAGCGACAAAAGGCGAGTTGGCGAAGATTTCCTGCATTGGAAGTGCCGTGGAGCTAGGATAGCTATCTGTGAGAATTTCTCACCTTTCAATTTCTTTTCTAGTTTTATATATATACTAGGATGCAGACGGTGCTTAGTAGCACCCGACACAACCGTCCACAGACCAGGGACTTGTTTGTTTGGTTGCATAGATTAGAGATTGTTTGATTGAAATTGAATTGTGTGGTGAAATGAATTGATTTGATGATGTGTGAATGGCGTGGGCCTTCACTAGACCGGGGATAAGGCTAGGCCTCGTCCCGTTTCTAGTATCATGCCGTTATGCCGCCGAAATTTTCTAAAATAAGTTAGAAAAATAAAAATATCATTTTATTTAAAAGAATGAACTGAATAGAAATTCATATGTCGGAATAAAATGTTTTATCGTTAAAAATATAATTTTTAACGTGAATGTGAATAAATAAATATTCATTTACAAGCCGGACGGTTTGTTTATGTGCACCTATTTGAAGGACATTGATTGGGTCGATAAATTTTACGCATCGCCCAACAGCACAAATAAAATATGCGTTTGATTGTTTGAAACCCCACACGGGTGTTGGGATGAAATTTGAAGTTCACTCATCCTGATTGATTAAATATATCGATCGATTGATTGACATGCTGTTATAAGCGTTAGATATCTATATTTGATGCTTATACAGTGTAGTGCACTTTGGTTGATGGTTGATTATTTTTCAATGCTATTATATACATGTGATGTATGAAAATCCATATAATTAACGTTATATGGTAATTGATTGGGCCTCATTCCAATTTGAAAAATAAAGAATATTATAAAATAAAAGTTCATGTGTTGACAGTACTCATCCATTGAGATTGGTCATGTGTTGAACGAAATATTTTAGTAATAAAATTTACATCTTTATCGATATAAAATAAAAGTTCATGTGTTGACAGTACTCATCCATTGAGATTGGTCATGTGTTGAACGAAATATTTTAGTAATAAAATTTACATCTTTATCGATATAAAATAAAAGTTCATGTGTTGACAGTACTCATCCATTGAGATTGGTCATGTGTTGAACGAAATATTTTGGATAATAACAACTATTTTGAAAAAGAAATATTTGAAATAGAATATTTGAAAATAGAAATTTATGAAGCCGTGTTGATTAGATTGACGCCATTTTGACGTGAACGATATATAAAACGATTTCGAAATGAATTGAATTGAAAACGATTTCGAAATGAATTGAATTGAAAACGATTTCGAAATGAATTGAATTGAAAACGATTTCGAAATGAATTGAATTGAAAACGATTTCGAAATGAATTGAATTGAAAACGATTTCGAAATGAATTGAATTGAAAACGATTTCGAAATGAATTGAATTGAAAACGATTTCGAAATGAATTGAATTGAAAACGATTTCGAAATGAATTGAATTGAAAACGATTTCGAAATGAATTGAATTGAAAACGATTTCGAAATGAATTGAATTGAAAACGATTTCGAAATGAATTGAATTGAAAACGATTTCGAAATGAATTGAAAACGATTTCGAAATGAATTGAATTGAAAACGATTTCGAAATGAATTGAATTGAAAACGATTTCGAAATGAATTGAATTGAAAACGATTTCGAAATGAATTGAATTGAAAACGATTTCGAAATGAATTGAATTGAAAACGATTTCGAAATGAATTGAATTGAAAACGATTTCGAAATGAATTGAATTGAAAACGATTTCGAAATGAATTGAATTGAAAACGATTTCGAAATGGATTGAACTGAAAACGAATTCAAATTGAATTGAAAACGAATTGAAATGAATTCGAATTGAATTGAAATTTGAATTGAATAGAAATGAATTTTAAAACGAATTTATAAAGAAGAATTCAATTTTGATTTGAATTGAAAAGGAAGTTGAAATTGCTTTTGAAACAATTTTAAAACGATTTATAAAATTCGTTTTAAATAGAAATCGACGATATATATATTATATATATAATATAATGGCCTGAATAGAACGCGCCGCGCCGCGGCAGTTCGCGAATTTCGACCATTTATTTCAAACGGGCATTACGGGAGATCCGACCGTCGGATTCTCCTAAAACCGGAACCGTTGGGTTCGTATCGAAAAGAGCTTTCTAACGGATATTAGAAATTAGAAATCTAACGGTTGGATTTGGAATTATGTCCAAATCAAATTTGAAAAAGGTCGTTGTAAGTGCAGTTCGATGGCCGTTGATGGAAATCGACTGCACAGGCCTTGATAAAATTATTAAAAATAGTAATAATTTGTGTAAAATCATAAGAAATGATTTAGAAAGATTTGGGATGAAAAACTCCATATTTGAAAAGATAAAAGTAGTTTTTATCGAAATGAACTAGCTTTGAACTAGAAATATAATTCTATTTATTTTTAAATAAATAAATTGAATTTGAAAAGGGTTTTAAAAATAACCAGAATTTCCAATGATTGCATTGGAGTGGATTTGAATCGAAATTGTCTTCGGAATATTTCGATGTTGGAATTCGTGATTATATAGGTGTTGTTATGGAAATTTGAAAGATATATTTATATCGTTATTTCCAATACGACATTTGTTAGTCGTGGAATTTGATATTGAATATAAGCCGGTATATTTTCTATTCAGAGCCTTGTATTGAATATCAAATGTGATTTGGGGTTTGTCGTGAATGGTGTCTTCACTAACACTGTTCTTGAACCCAGTTGAGAAAAGATTAAATCTTTTTATTTAGATTTAATGAAGTGTACCAATTAAATAATATTTAATTGGAATTGAATTGATATTGATTTTTGGGTTTATCGTGGACAGTGTTTTAAATAACACTCGTTCTTTAACCCGATAATTAATGAAGGTGATTTTGGGTTTATTGTGAACTGTGTTTTTAAATGACACGGATTCTTTAACCCAGTTAACGATTAAAACTAAGTTGAGTTTTAATGAATCTTTAATTAGATTGAAATGGTCGAGAATGGAGTATCACCAGTTTTGCTCCAGGCGATAGTCAAATCTTTAATTAGATTTGAACGTGAAATGGTAATTGAATTTACCGATAACACCGTGGTGTTAGATATGAAGTATTACCAGTTTTACTTCATGGGATGAATAGGTTGGGATTGGGAAATTAAAACAAATGATTACTTCAGTAAGTTTCGGAAATCCCGACTAGTTGAATCGAAATTCAAGAGTAAATTAAAGAATAAATTCAAGGAATTTATCTTTGATAAAATTAATGGGAACCTTTCCCTATGAACGTGAAATTTAGAAACTAACTGTCGGTTAGCCAAGCAGAATGGTTTTCTGGATATTGATCTGATGTTGGTTTCGGCCTTCGGGGTTAATATTTGGGGAATTATTCTCTTGATTAATTTACGGTTAGTGACTGATGAATTGGAATGAGGCGTATGTTGTGTTTGTGTAACACTTATTTAAAATATACGCGAGTTATTCGGAAAGACCGGGTTTATCCCATTCTGAATAACTGATACGACGATAAGTCGAAGATGAAGACGGTGGTCGAAGACCAGAAGTCTTCACGTCGTTTGGGTAATTACTGATGATCTTGATTGGGCTGTACACCCAAGAAGATGGAAACAGTTAGTGATCGTCCAGACGTACTTGGAGATCGATGGATATGCGGGGTACTAGGTGCCTCCGGTTTCGTTCAGACCCAGAACGGACTTGTAAATGGACTGTGTGTCTGACATGGGATTTTAGTCTGTGTGATTGATTTCTATTAAATATATATCTGTTTGGTGGCGGAGAATTTATTCTCTTGCTTAACGCCCTTCTCTGAGACGTACGAGCTCAGGGGTTATATATTGATGGATATCAAACGCATGGAGTGAATTGCCTGTGTGGCATGCCTAAGTGGCAATTGATCGAGGCTTCTGTTGAAAAGCAAAGTCTTGTGGTGATGATCAAAGCACGGCCTTTGTGGCGTAGCTTTGTGTAACGTTTACTTCGCGAGTTTCACACTCGGTATGAACCAAAAACGGGAGACGAACCTCAGGGAGGACTTGCGTTTCTTTCTAGCTAAAAGTGGCGTCAGTGGTTTTACACGCCCTGATGAGTTTGACTTATGTGGTTGTTGCTATTGCGAGGCGCCTCGGATTGATCGGTCGTTCTCGAACCGATGGAGTCATTTGATGGCTCATTTGCGCCCCAAAGGGCGGGGAAACGTAGTGTTCAGGCATTTTAATCCACATCGGTGGACCGGCCCTGTCGCTCCAAGGGTCACTCGAGCTCTGATCCTGAGACATGGTAGGCTAGATTGTCTCGAATCGGTTGAGGACTATCTTTTGCCTCGGTTCATAGACGGAAATCCAATTTCCAAATACGTGACTTTGCGGTTTTATTTGTAAACCTATATATGGCGACATAGTGGCATGGGATGCTCATGCCGCCTATGATTGATACTTATGATTTGAAGTTGTTTTATACACTATGCACTTATAATAGTATCAAATGATTTGTTTTAAAACGTATCAAGCATTCTTTGGCTGTTATAAGGGAAAACCCTATCCCCCGGCTTGCGTTGCATTGTGTGATAGGACCTGGGTCTTATAACAGCTTCATTTTTCTTTATTTAGCATTGCGCTGTTTGTTTTATGCACTGGTATTCTTGGGAGGAAACCCGTTCCGTGTTATACGGCGTGGTCCCTTGATTTACCTAATGATTTAAAAATAAAGATTAATAACTGTTTTTAGTTCTCACACCAGTCACATGACTGACCTGGAGTTTATTGTTTTAACCTAAACTCTGGGTGCCCTTATTTTGACACGGGCAGCTAGTAGTTTTGGTTTTTGCAGATTTATATCCACAGGATCCTGGTTTACAGCTGGAACGATATCCGGAAAGCTTTGTATCCGTATATCTCTTCTAGTTGTGTATTGTATTATTTTCCGCTGCGATGTATTTAAATGTAATTTAAATCTCTGATATTTCTGTGTAATATTCATTTATACTCTGTATATTCATGTAATCTGATGCATTGTTGTAATATACAGTGAAATGTTCTTCTGTATGCGTTCTGTTTTGTCCTGTTCTCAAACGATAGGGCGTTTCGAACGGCTTGAATCGGTTTAGCGACTGGTTCGGACCGAGCGAAATTCCTTGCCGTCACATTTTCCGATTGGCCGGGAGAGTATTTATTTCAGAAAATAGGGTTTCTCGCCACGAACTCTAAATCAAACCTAATGACTGTCGTCCCTAGCGTTTTACCCCCATTCCGAATACAATGGGATATGTTTCGTAGGCCCATTCGAATGTTTCAGTCAGTTTTCCTTCAAATTAAAATATATAACATTCAATATTCGATTTGAACGTACATTTCAATTTGCCAGGGCCACAAACTGATTCAAAAAATTCCAAAAAAATAAATCTAGCTATGTTTTGACGATACGGTCCGAACAAAACTAGTTTCGTTGAATTCAGAGACCGTTTGAAAAATGGCCCATTTTTGGTCGATCCAATTTAACTATAATTGACCAAAACACGTTTTCCTTTGCCACGCTCACATACTAGCTTCAAAAATTATGAAATTTGAAACCTAGCAATAACTTCACATCCTGGATCCAACAAAAGTGGTTTCGTCGAATTCCGAGATCGTTTGCAAAATGGCCAATTTTACGGGCTATATAAATTCCATAGCGACCTTTCTGAAAATTCATTTGGCCATAACTTTTGCTTTCCGCTATGAAACTTCGATTTTTCAGATTCGTTAGAAAGGTATTCACTAACAGATTTAAATATTTTTGGTTTCACTCAAATCTGTTTTGTTTTGCACCCGGTACAGTCAGTCAAAGTTTGAATTCAAATTTTGAAACTACCGCGCCATTTCAGGCCTTGTTTATAATTAGGATTAATTTTATTCGTTTTCGAATGTCGATTCAAACTTAATTTTCATCGCTGTTATTTAAAATATTTATTTTAAATATTTAAAATCCACTATTTTTGCCAATTTAAAAATTTTAAATTGGTTCAGATTTTCCAGGTCGTTACACTAACGTCTATATAATATCTCATTAGCCCACACTAACCTAATTCTAAAACCTAATCTCTCCTTCTTCATTTTCATGGCGGCTACACTCCTTCTTCCTCCAGAAATTTCTTTGCAAATAAGACCCTAGAATTCAATAATTTATAACTCCAAATCAGAACAAAATCAGACCAAACCCTTTTTGGGTTTTGTTCATATCAATAACCACTACCTATCACGAAAAATTCAAGACTTATCGTCATACGGATTCGTCAGGATCTGAGATTGAACAGAAAATTTCAGTTTCGGATTTTGGTGAATTCCGGCCAAACCGTCGAGAATTAGACGATGGTGTCAAAGAAGAAAATGTAGCCAAGAGATAAACGAACAACTTTGCTTTGGAACGTTTTGTCCGAAAGTCGACGGAATTGCACGAAAATTGAGATGAACTGAAAAGCACCAAAACAGAAATTTCCGGCGAGCTCAAAACAAAGAGGATCGATTTCCGGCGAATCTAGGAAGAATCAGAGGAAGTTGTCAACACGGAAGTTGTTCGTCTACGTGAGGAGTAGGTGCTCCCCAATTTTTATGGTGTTTGGATCAGCGAGGCGACCTGTGGGACCCGCGAACGGAAATCTGTTCTTGGGCACGGTGGTGGCGGTTAGAGGCATAACGCGGCGGGGGTTTACGGCGTGGGTGCGCCTCGCCAAGGCAAAGCCATTGGTGGTGGTGGTCGATCGTCTGGAGGTCTGAGGAAGGTGCAGCGAGCGTCAAAGCATAAGAGGGAAGGGTTGACCGAATTTGAGAAGATGATGAATAGTAACTTTTTAATTAATTAATTATTTAATGTATTCAAGGTTCGAAATTGTATAACTCTCTCATACGAATTCGAAATTTGACGATTTCTGATCCACCGCGATCGTGGCGACGATAGATTTGCGTGGACACCAAGTTTGTCCAATTTGGAGGAAGTTGAAATTTTGGGTAATTTTTACAAATTCAAATATTATTTTAATCGATTTGTTAACTTCGCAAGTGCATAACTTTTTGTCACATTCTCGAAATTGCATGGAACTGAATCCATTGAGATCGTTATGTCAAGAGTTGCAAGCGAGCAGTAATTTTGTCTAATTCGGAGCTATTTGAAAATTTGGGTAATTTTTTACAATTTTAATCATTTATTTAATTTGATCAAACTTCGAAAATTCATAACTTTGTGATACGAACTTGAAATCGCGCAAAACAGGATTTTCCATGATCAGTGAATCATAAGCTTCGCATAGACACCAATTTTGCCAAATTTAGAGCATGTTGGATTTTGGTCCAAAACTGGGCTCGAACCGTCAATTTAAAGCCGGCAAAGGTGAGCACTTTTATCTCACTCAAATTTCTGAATAGTTATTTATTTTATAATTAAATTTAAATTAATTATCTATGTTGGAAGTTTTGTTTGTTGGATAAATATTGATTTGGATGTTTTATGGTGAAATGTTTGGAATTGGAATCATGTAGCATGTTATAATAATTTTATTACTTTTTATTTTTCCAAAAGCATGTTTGCATAGCCATAACAAGTTTCCTAACTTGTTTATGTTAATTGGACGATAAATTTTCACACATCGTCCAAAAGCGCAATTAATAATATATTATTTGAAGTTGTGTTGGTTGAAACCCCACACGGGTCTTGGGTTGATATTTTACTACACATCACCCTTGTGTTTAGTTGTAAATTGCACTTTGGCTGTTATTTGAATGCTTTGTCATTATTATAGAATTAATGCAATGTTTGAAATCCATGTAATTAAATTATATGGAAATTGTTGGGTCTCATTCCAATTTAGGATTAAAAGAATATTTTAATCTAATATTCAATTAGGTAATTAATTGATGGTTTTGATATTGACAATTAAAAAGATTATATCTTTATTGTTTAAAAGTTATAATGAAAAGGGAGTTAAAAAGATTATATCATTATTGTTAAAAAGTTACCATAAAAAGGATTGAATTAAAAGATTACATTTTTAATTGTCATATGTTAAAATAAAAAGATTGATTTCAGAATTGAACATTTTGAAAAGATTTTTATTATTATATTATAATAATATGGAAAGTTCATTTTTTTATTAAAAATTGAAATGTAAGTTAGGTTATTTGGAAACAAAGTATTTTTAACAAATTAATAAAAAGATCATGTTTTTATTATGTAGAATATTTTAATAAAGTTATATTGTAAAATAGGAGATATTTTAAAATAAAGGATGTTTTAAAATAATATTTCCCAATGAAATAATTATAATTATAAATTACAATTGTGTGGACACGAGGTTAGGTTACATTTGTGGTGGAAGTCTGCCCGGACCAAACCGGCATATCTAGCAGCCACAAATGTTGGGCCTAATGTAAGGGGTCCAAGTGCATAAATACGAAACTGGCCATGACACGAGGTTAAGCCCAACTTGTGGGATAAGTCTACCCGGAACCAACCGGTATATCTAGCATCCACAAGTCGCAGGCTTAATGTGGGAGGTCTGGCCTAGTATAAAATATAAATGAATAAGATAATGAATTGGGTTATTTAATCTGTTTTAAATAACAACGCCATTTTAACCCGAACGTGTTTATCGATTTATTTTATCTATTTTATAATGAATATTAAAAGAGCTAATTTCAAAATTAATATTTTGGAAATAATATTATTTCAATATGATAATAGATAGAATATTCAATTTGATTTAAAATTGAAATAAAAGTTGGAATCGTTTTATAAACGAATTTTTAAACATTTTAGAATATGTTTAGAAAGGAAATCGACGAAATATATATCATATATTTATAATGGTTTGAATAGAACATTTCGCGCAGCGACCGTTCGCGAATTTCGACTGTTAACTTTGATTTAACGTAGTAGAAGATCCGACCGTCGGATTCTTCTGAAACCAGAACCTATGGGTTCATATCGAAAAGCGTTTTCCAATGAGTATTTAAGATTTGAAGCCTAACGGTTAGGTTTTGAGAAATTTTGTTAAATCATAATAAATGATTTAAAAGGGTTTCTGATAAAAATTCCAAGTTTATAAAGACATATGATATCTTTATCAGAATAACTGATTTATTTACTTTTTTTTAAATAAATAAAAGGATTTATAGAATGGTTTTATTATAATTAAGAATTTCCAATGAATATATTGAATTGAATTGGACTTAAATGAAAATTATCTATGGATAATTTCAATATTTATTTCTGTGATTGTACGGATATTATTTTGGAAATTTGGAAGATATTTAATATCGTTATTTCTGATATGATATCCGTTGGTTTTAGAATTTGATATTGTATATAAGTCGATATAATTTCTATTTAAAGTCTTGCAAGTTAGAATTTGGGTTTGTCGTGAATGGTGTCTTAATTAACGCTATTCTTGAACCTTTTTGAAAAAATAAATCTTTTAATTAAGATTTAAATGAGATTTTCCTAATTTAATATATTAAATGGGAAATTAATGAAATATGAATTTGGGTTTATCGTGAATTATGTTTTAAGTAACATTTGTTCTTTAACCCGGATTAATGATAAGATTAATTCCCTGAAGTTGATTAATCATTTAATAGTGATTTTAGTAGATTAAAACTAAATGAAGTTTTTAATAAATCTTTAAGTAGATTGAAGGGGAATAAAGTAATTAAAATTATTGAATTTAAGAAGTGACGGAAATGGAGTTCCACCCGTTTAACTCCATGCGATAGTTAAATCTTTAATTAGATTTAAACGGCAAATGATAATTAAATTTACCGAAACGAATGGAGATGAATAGGTTGGGATTGGGATTAATTAATAAATAACTATCTCGGTAAGACGTAAATCTCGACTAGTTTGGATAGACCATAATTTGGTTGAATATGGATAAAGGTTTAAATAGAATCTTTTGAAATAAAGATCAAAAGGGAAGATTAAAGAATAAATTTAAAAGATTTATTTTTGATAAAATCTTTTCCTTAATAATGTGAATATTTTAGTTAAAGAATATTCTGAATCGGAATGAGGTGTTGATATGTTTATACGGCACTTGATTTTAAATCACGCGAGTTATTCGGAAAGACTGGGTTTAACCCATTCTGAATAATGAATACGACGACTAACAGTCGAAGAAATTGAAGACTGTGGCAAGACCAACGATCTTTACATCGAATGGATGTGATGCTATTGATGTCCTTGATTGGAGTAGCTACCTTGAAGGGGATACAGTGGTGGGACGTACGTGTTGATTGTTCGGATATGCGAGGAATAAGGTGCCTCCGGTTTCGTTCAGACCCAGAACGGACTTGTAAATGGATGGTATGTCTAACATTGTATTCCTTTATGATGTATTCGTTGATCTCTGCTAAATATATATATATATATATATATCTGTTGGTGGTGGAGAATTTATTCTCTTGCTTAACACCCTTCTCTGATACGTATGTGCTTAGAGGTTATATATATATATTGGCAGAAATCAATGGTATGGTATGGATTGACAATATGGCATGCTAAGATGCATGGATCAAGGCTTTTGTTGGAAAGCAGAGCCTTATGGATGATGATCAAAGCATAGCTTTAATTAGCATAGCTTTGTGTACAACGTTACTTCGCGAGCCTCACACCCCGGTATGATGGTGAACGATTTGTTTGATTAGTAGGTTTGGCCAATATACTTTATCTATATATGGATTTGATTGGCCGAGTTGTGCTGGGTGTGGTCGCTCAACACCTCGAGATTGGGATAGGTCATTTTAGCCGACCAAATCCCATGAGGATAGAACATACTGATGCTCATCCAAAGTGCATAGTATATGTATTACGGTGTTTTCTCTTGCCGAGATGTAAGCCGTGGAGATACATTCGCGATAGATCTTTCGAATCTGCAGCCATCATGATGGAAACCCAATTTCCAATATGAGCTTTATGGTTTTAGTTGTATACTATATGGTGACATAATATGTTATGCCGCTTACATGATATATTACGACATCTAGGATTGATACATTTACTTTCGAAATTGATTTCTACACTATGCACTTATAGTAATATTAAAAGATGAATTTCGCATATTAAGCATTTTTTTTACCATTATAACGTAAAACTCTACCCTTCGGCTTGCGTTGCATAGGACTTCAGTCTTATAATGGTTTCATTTTTCTAAAAAGCATTACGCTATTTATTTTTGGTATTCTTGGGGTTAAACCCGTTCTGTGTAATACGGCGTGGTCCCTTGATTTACCTAATTTTAAAAAATCAAATTAATAACTGTTTTGAGTTCTTATACCAGTCTCATGACTGACCTAGAGTTTATTGTTTTAACCTGAACTCTGGGTGCCCATAATTTCCACACTGGCAGCTAGTAGTTTTGGTTTTGCAGATATTATGTTCATAGGATCCTGGTCTATAACTGAAGCGATATTCGGAAAGCTCTGTGTCCGTGTATTTCTTTCAGTTGTATTTTGTATTATTTTTCCGCTACTATTTAAATGTAATTTAAATCTCTGATGTTATAGTATTTTCTGTTGTATAATTGTTCATACTCTGGAATATTCTTGTACTCTGATGTAAATTGTTGTAATAAGCAACGAAATGTTCTTCTATTTGTGTCCTGGTGTGTGTTGTTCTCAAAACAATCCGGGTATGGGGAAGTTTGGGTCGTTTCACTTATCTTCCTTCAAATTTATCTTTTCATCTTACTTCTGTCTATGCTCGTAATTCTATCTCTCTTCGTCAAAATTTTATTGATAATGTTCATCTTCTAAATACCTTTGATAATCCTTAGTTGTTAGGAGGGGATTTTAACTGCATGTTTAGTTGTAATCAGAAATTTGAGGGTTGCTCTCTATCTGTGAAAGACATAGCTCCTTCAATCAAATGATCATTAATTCAAATCCTTTTTCCATTCAATGCTATGGATTGCGATATACTTGGACTAACTTTGCTAAAATTGATTCTCCCACTCTTTGTAAATTAGATAATGTTTTTGCTAATTCCTTTTTTTATAACCTCTGGCCAAAATTTTATTGTCAAATCCCTCCTCCAATTTTATCTGATCATTGTCCCTTGTTGTTTCATTGGGGTAATGAAGTTGCCATTGATAGGGGTAGGTCCTCTTTTTTTTTTTTTTTTTTTTTTTGGTGTGACTTTCCAGAATTTTCTAACATACTTATGCAGGTTCGGAGTATAAAATCTAAAATTAATCCTATGGTTAATCTCTTATATAAGATGAAGTTGCTTAAATCACAGCTTAGAATTTGGTCTGCTACAACTTTTGGGAATGATTCACAACTTTCCTCCTCTAATAGAGATGAGCTAACCCAGACTCAAAAGGACATTCAAATGAAGCCATCTGATTTCTCTTTGAATCAAAGAGAGTGTATTTTGAAGGATAGGCTTAAAGTAGCTCTGGATCCTGAAATGTTTTCTATTTAACAAAATGCTTTTATGAAAAGAGAAGTAGAAGGTGATAGAAATATGAAGTTCCATCATAACTCAATTAAGGCACAAAAGGCTAAGAGTTCTATATTTATGATTAAAGATGTGCATGGAGTGATTCATACTTCTGATGTGAGGATCAATGAGGCCTTCATACAATATTTTTCTTCTATAGTAGCAAATCAAAACTTTCATGTTGCTGACATAAAGCCGCTCTACCATATTAATCTGTCAACCTTATCAATGCAACATTCTGCATTTTTAATTAGAGAGATCACCAAGGATGAAATTAAAGAGGCAGTTTTCAATTTGGATCTTGATAGTTGTGGAGGGCCTGATGGCTTTAATGCTTTTTTCTTTCAAAAGAATCGGAGTATTATTGGCGAGGACATTATGAATGCTACTCAGACTTTTTTCTACACTAATCACCTACCATCTAGTCTATCTGCTACTGCCTTGGCTTTGATACCTAAAGTGGATAACCCTGAATCAATTTCTGGTTTTCGTCCTATTTCATGTTGCAACATTTTTTACAAAGTTAACTTTAAAATCTTGTTGTAAGGCTTTAGCAGATGTTACCATCTATTATCTCTTCAAATCAATTTGCATTTTTGAAAGGAAGATCTATCTCTAATAATATCTTACGAACACAAAAATTACTGTATAGATACAACATAAAAGGAATTTCTCTAAGATATATGATGAAATTGCATATCAAAAAAGCTTTCGACTTAGTTTCATGGCACTCGGTTTTGGCTATTTTATCGAGAATGAACTTTCCAAGACCATTTATTACGTGGATTTTTACTTGTATCTCTTCTCCAAACTACTCTATAGTAAGGAATGGTGGTCTCCATGGATTTTTTAAAGGAAAGCAAGGGGTACGACAAGGTTATCCTATTTCAACATATATTTGTATAGTTGCTATGAAGGTTTTGAATTCATTACTGATTGCACAAGTGGTTAATAAAAATTGGATCTACATCCTAAATATAAATCACCAAGGATAACTCATTTACTCTTTGCTGATGACTTGGTGATCTTTACCAAGCCTTCAGAGTGTAATATAAGTTGCATTATGGAAGTACTGCATTCCTTTTATACTATTATTGGTCTTTAGCTTAATTGTAGTAAATCTCATATTCTCTTGCTGGATTGAATAGTATTAGAAAGCAAGAGATAATAGAAAGGTAAGATTATTAGAAATGCCTATGAGTTCCATTTACTTGGGTTTGCCATTAATTAGCTCATGTATCACAAAGGATAAATGTTTACCTCTTTTTGAGAAGATCATTTCAAAGCTGCAGCAATGTCCATCATGTAGACTCTCTCAGGTTAGGAGACTAACTATTGCTCAGTCGGTTGCAATGGCAATGACTACTTATTGGACACGTCTTTATGTTTTGCCAGTTAAACTCATTAACATGATAACGGGAGCTCTAAATAAATTTTTATGGCATGGAGACCCATTCTCAAATAAAATGATTCCATTACCATTTAACAAGCTGTTTATGATAAGTTACATGGTGGATTGGGAATTACAAATTTATTCCTTTGGAACAAGGTGCCAATTGCTGTTTATTTTGAAAATCTCTTTGCCAATGAAAATTTCTTGTGGTCTAAATGGGTCAGGAACAACTTGATATGCATTAAAAACTTCTGGAAAATGGAGGTGCCACAGAACTGTAGCTGGAGTTGGAGAAATATTTTAAAATTTCGTGAATATTTTCCACCTTTTATTCAATGTAACTACAATTCTTTTAATAGGTTGTCGTTTTGGCATGATCCTTGGGCAAGAGATGGTTTGATTTTAAGCTCAATAGTTGAATATAATCTGAGGAGGATTTCTGGTATTGCTGAAAATGCAATCGTTAATGACTATATCCAAGATGGTAGAGTGGTGTTTCCTTACACTAGTTCTTCAGTTCTTAGAGGTTCATGGGCAGAGCTTTCAGATGGGTTTAAGGTAAAAGGGGATGGTTGTTATGCATGGAAAGGAAAAGCTTCTTCTATCCAACATGTTTATTAACTTTTAAAAGGTGAAAAGGATGTTTTTACATGGGCTAAGAGGATTTGGAATATGAGTAATTCGGCGAAGGAAAACTTGTTATTGTGGAAAGTGATGGCTAATGCCATCAATACAAAGGATAAATTGCATAGAATTGGGATTTTGTCTGATAATATTTGCGTTCTGTGTAATTCAGCTATTGAAACAAATGTGCATTTGTTCTTTGAATGCAGTTTAATTTTTCAGGTTTGGTTGAGGCTTCTTGCAAATGTAAGTTTCCATAAGCCATCAAGGGACAGTAGAGTAGAGTGGCACAATATTTATAAAGCAACTAGGTGGAGAACTAATCGAACAAATCTCCTACTCAATATATTAAAGAAGTTTTTAACTAAGTTATCGTCTGAGCGAAATCGTAGAGCATTTGGTCAAGGTAGTTTAAATGCAAATGAGCTTTATAGTTGAATTCATAGCAAGCTACTGAGGAGTTTTTGAGGAAGATCTTAAGGAGTGGACACTGAAACTATGGAGATTGTCTGAATTGTTGTTTTTCTGTTTATTTTTATGATATTGAATTTTTTTTTCCTGTGCATCCATTTAGCATTTTATTGTTTTTTTCTCAATATCATTTGTTGTATATTAGTTGTATAGCTGAGGTTTCTTGTACATTTGTTAAACCTTTTATTTGTTTTGAGTTGAATAAATTTGCTTGCTGTTCAAAAATATAATGGTTCATGCTTGTTTGCGGGATGCCTTGTGTTCTGCCTATCTGTTGTCCTTTTGCCTTACTAAGTATGTTTGCTTATTTTCCATCTATCTAATGCTGAAATAAGTTGCACTTGTCACCTTATTTGCAAACTAAAAATATATATTTGATTTATATATGCTTGCCTTGTTGAAGTCCGAAGCTATGTATTTGCTTTGTTCAAATCTTGAACCTATGTTGCCTTATTATCTTATTGAAGTCTGAAATTATGTATTTACTTTTCTTAAATCTTGAACCTATAATGCCTTATTCATAACATGAACATGTATGTTGCTTTTAGTGTGAAAATTAATGAATTTCAACATGTTGGTTATAATCTTGTGCAATGGAACAGTTGTAATTATCCCTTGGTCAAAACATTAGTACTGTTGTTGTTCATCGTTCTCGTCTCTTCTTGGGTAAACTAAAGAATATATGTAGTATGCACAATCTGCCTTGTTTTTGTAAACTTGAAATACATAAGTAGGTTCATGCTCTCATGCTTTGTTCGTATCTATAAATGTGTGTTGCACTGTTCATAAATGAATGTCACATTATTTGATAGTCTGTGCTACTTTACTTTATATATGGAATCTAAAGAATTAAAATGTTGCATGATAACATATTGCTATGCTCCTTCCTTGTGCTGTAAAAGTTTGTTAGTGTGCCCTACCTTACACATATGCTTGCCATACAGTATCATGTTACAGCTTTAATAGCCTGAAGAAAATGTAATGACCCGCATTGGCAGAGGTATTATGATTAATTTATTTAATTATATCAATGGTGGTATAGTGAATTTAATGGTCGTGGAATTTAATTATGATGAATATTTAATTAAAATAATAAATTAAATAATATATTTAATTCTGAAATAATCAAAATTGGAGGAAATGACGATATGGTGTGAACTGGGCAAATTCAAAATATATACTTCCACTTGGAATTTAATTTGAATAACGAATATATTATTTGAACGGCAGTTTGAACGTATAATTATATTATAATTATAAACGAGCTCGAAATGGCGCTGCAGTTCGTAAATTGGCGATTCGAACTTCAACTGAATGTACAGGATTTGTTTTGAATCAGATTTCTGTGAAACAAGAAACGTACGGAGCTGGTGGAGTATATCTTCCTAGTGGAAGAGAAAAATCAGGATTTCGTCGTGTAGATTTTGAGATATGTCCAAATCAAATTTTGAAATAGTCGCTATGGAATCGTTTATCGACCGTAACGGTTTATTCGATATAACTAGAGATCGGGTTTGAATTTAGACAAGGTTCTTTAGAGACATAGTGATAATTTAATTTTTAGAATTTTATGGTAATTTTTAATTAATTAAATATGCGACTTTTTATTTGAAGTATTTCGCACCCTGAAATCAACATTTTGAAGTTTCACAATATGAGTTAATCTACCGGTATTTTTATATTTTTGGAATCGTGGTACCTTACTCATCACCATGGTGTTTTCATTTCTGTCCGTAGCTACCGTACATAAGCGGAATGGAGTAAATCGAAGTTCATAACTTTTAAAACAAAATATATAAAATGGACCTCCCTAAGCCACGTTTTTCATTTCACTTCCACTTATTCTCGTCCGCAAGAAAGAAGAAAAAACGCGGAGAAAGGATTGCCTCAAGAATCTAAATCCTATATAACACCCTTATTAATTTTTCTAACCAAAATCCTCAGTCTTCAGCAAACCAAGAAAACAAGCCGCGAGGCTTTTCTCCTTCAAACCGAAATCATGCTTCACAAAATCCAAAGGAATTGCAAACAAATTCCTAAAATCATGGAAAATATATACGTGAGTGTGTAGCAGCGTCCTCTTCCACCTCATAGACCTCTCAAACAACTCGGTCCCCGTTTTCTGGGTTTAAAGAATATCACAGTAAACCTAGGGTTGTGATTACCAGAGGAGTTAAAGAGTTTCAACAGTTTTAAAACTTGGATTTGGTTTCGTAAGGAGGAGTCGCACCTATTTCGTGCTAAAGTAGGATTCTCGATTTGGTATTGTGGCTGTGTACGGTAACTGGGGGTGGAAATCAACGGTGGCGGGAGGAGATGTT
Organism: Allium sativum; assembly: GCA_030737875.1. Taxonomy (NCBI): domain Eukaryota; kingdom Viridiplantae; phylum Streptophyta; class Magnoliopsida; order Asparagales; family Amaryllidaceae; genus Allium; species Allium sativum. Next base: position 147,830,445 of record CM060918.1, on the reverse strand, counting down.
GGTTGGGGTCAGCATTCGGGTGCGAGTGCAGATCGATTGTGTGGAGGCAATGGAGGTTGGAAAAGGGAAGTCGTTGGAGGTCTCGGTGATGGTTTTCCGTGAAGAAATAGTGGAGAACGAAGTGTGTGAAATCACAGTTATGGAAGAGATGAAGTCTGTATGCGAGTAAGAAGGTGCAGATGGATGTCGAACTCGTATGGGAGCAGCGTTTTGAGAAGACAATGAGAAAGTGTTTATAACGGTGACTTCCGTTTTAAACAGTAATTAAATAGTTAATCAACTAATTTAAAGAAATTAGCCTTAAATGGTTGATTAAGTTAATAATTCAGTTGTTAACAGTTGGATGCAACGTTTTGAAGCAAATGAGAAGAAGGGTGTTCGTGAGTCTTAAATGTTGAATGTGCGAAAAGAGGATTTGACGTAAATGGTGGAAATTTGTTTCAGCACTCATGAAATAAATACTGGAGCCCGGCAATTAATCTGGGAAGGAGGATATCGTTTAAGGATAGCGAGTTTGTTTGGTGATGGCCAGTTTATAGTGAAGCCCAATTAGAAAAAAAAATAAAAAAAATACAAAGAAAACGTGATTTAGCTGAAGTGGGCGGGTACAGGGTACGGGAACTGTTGAATTGTGGAAGAAGAATGTCGCGAGTGGGTCTGGGCTTTTCAGAAATGGGAATGGGCCGGGGATGAAAGGTTAAATCCCATTCGAAATAAAATCCATGTTTTTATTTAATTTAAATGTTGTACAAACTTATATAGCGTATATATTTATCATACGTTATCAGAATTAGACGAAACAAGATCCGACAGGATCGTATGGACGAGAGCAACACAATGAGACTGACCGAGAGCGGATCGGAGACGATTACAATTTATGACAAAATAAATTGTCCGTCTGAATCAAATCGAGAGATGGTTATCGTTATTAATGATGGTCGTCCAATGTGAGTAAATCTCACAAACTCTGAACAGTTTATAATTTCATGTTGTATTTTTAGAACTGTTAGATGTTGGCTGATTGACTGTGTGTTGACTGTTTGATTGAACTGCTAGTCAGTTAGTTGAATTTCTATATTGATTCTGTTTAACAGAATATTATCATATAGAACTGAAAGTGATGTTATCTATATTGTTTAACATCTGTGATGAAGGGAAACAGGTTGGAGGAACCCAACTGGGTTCCTCAACATTTATTTTACTGTTTTTCATATATTGTGATATATGATGTGATATATAATCTGTTGTCGATTATATGTGTTTGGACGATACTGATCATCGTGATTTGATATGTGAATACCATAACATACCGAATGTTGATAAAGGAATATTTTCTAAGTGTATTTTGAAAATGAATTATTTATATAAAATCGATGGATTTTATATAGAAAAGGAAAAGAATTTTTATAAAAGAAATATTTATAAAAGCAAAGGAGTTAGTCGATGTTAGTTAATCGATTAGAGTTAAAGCAAAAGAAGTTAACCGATGTTAGTTAATCGATTAGTGTTAAAGTAAAAGAAGTTAACCGATGTTAGTTAATCGATTAGTGTTAAAGTAAAAGAAGTTAATCGATGTTAGTTAATCGATTAGTGTTAAAGTAAAAGAAGTTAATCGATGTTAGTTAATCGATTAGTGTTAAAGTTAAAAAGAAGTTAATCGATGTTAGTTAATCGATTAGTGTTAAAGTAAAAGAAGTTAATCGATGTTAGTTAATCGATTAGAGAATAAAGTTGAAAGGAGATAATCGATGTTAGTTTAATCGATTAGAATAGAAGCAAATGAGTTAATCGAATATAGTTATTTGAATAGAAGAAAATGAGTTAATCGAATATAGTTTATTCAAAGAAAGTAAAAAGAGTCAATCGAATATAGTTATTCGAAGGAGGGTTAAGTAAGGAAGTTTGTTAAAGAAATATAAAGTGAACTTTGTCTATTTCAAAGTTAGAAATGTTGTTCAGTTAAGGTCTGAGAGGTAGTTCTACCCCAACTTGATTGACTTCATTTTTAACTAAGGAATAGTTAAGGTTCGACAGTAAAAGAAATGGTTGAGTTGGCATCGCGATGGTTTGTTTAAACATATGTCTAAGTCCAATGAAGAAGCTTTGGAAATGTTTTCCAAATAAGAAACCAGAAATGTTTTCTAATAAAGAAACAAAGAAATGGAAATGTTTTCCATTGTTAATAACGTATATTTTCCCAATTTAGAAAATAAGGAATATTGAACGTAGGGAAACATGAGATAAGTAAATTAATGAACTAAAGAGATGAATGTTGAATGATGTTTGATCGATATAATTTCCATTTGGAAATAATATCATTGTTTGCACACCTATTTTTATTCGATAGTTAAATCACAGACTATCGAAGTTTTGACCATTTTAACGTTGTTAATATGGAGAGACCGGTTGGATTATTATCCGAAGAACCACTCTGTATTGGCATAACCGTTGCGAATCATATATGCCAAAGGAAATTGAAGACGGAGTTATGCAAGGGCTATCCTGTTTACAGAATAGTGCCTTCGGTTCATCCTGTTCCTGGATGACTTGTATGGTCGGATGTTCGACAGAGTATTTCCTGACGATCACATATATCGATTTCTCCAACTGTACCAAGAGTGGAAGCGGAGAAGGAAACTTCTTTTAGCTAACGCGTAATGTATGGTTGAGGACGTCGATCGGTGATTTGATGGATTTGACGATGTGGCATTCAAAGTGAATCTGATGTGATGGTAAAGCGTAGCTTCTAGCCTCATCATCCGGTAAATGACAGAAATCGGGCAGGCAGCATGGCTAAGTCGGTCGCACCGAAGTAGGGTGTATAATCACCTGATCTAGAGTTTCATTTACTTCTAAAAATCTATTGTTGATGCTGTCCCATTCGGGAAACGGTTGCTGATCCCAACTGTTGGTGATATACATTCGATACACTCAAGCGAAATGAGTGGTCGGTCATGTGTGGCCGGGTTGCAAGTTGTTCTTGTTGAACCCAGTGTATTCCTCTCTAGAGGTACACAAGCGGAAGGTGATTCCATACCTTGTCATAGTTGGAAACCCATTACCCAATACGTGCTTGCGGTTGTGATTGTATACTATATATGTAGAACGTGAGATGAAAGCGTTTCTGCTAGATGATTATATATATATACTGTGATTGATAGGCATTATTATAATATCAAAAGATTTTTGATATAAAGTTATTTTGGATTCTCATAAGGGAAAAACCCGTTCCGTTATGCGGCGTGGTCTTATGAGATATCGTTTACTTGTCCGAACTGTTTTTAAACTGTTTTACTCATACCAGTCCCATGACTGACCCGGAGTTTACTTTGTTGTTTTCCCTAAACTCTTGGGTGCCTAAATTTGTACGGGCAGTCAAGTAGTCGGGATTTACAGATATACTGGAAGAGCTTGGAGCAGGAGGCTTCAGGATCATATAGCTATAGTTTATTTCCACTGTGTTGTAAGTGCTGTACTTTGATAATGATATGCATATGCAAGTACAGATGTATATTTCAAGTTATGTTATATATATTATATGTTATTCGTTCCGCTGTGAGGTTCGTGTTACTCTGATGTTGTGTTCTTCTTCTTCTTCTATTCTAAGTTTCTATCTTATCTTTCCTCACCCTCTAATTTCTTTCACTATTTACCAGGATTTTTCTGTGGTTTTGGTTATCGACATCGAGCTTATGTCGATAACCAAAGTCGCTCAAAATCCGGGTCGTTACAGTTGGTATCAGAGCTTAAGTTAAGAATTACTTGGCTCTGTGGCGTGACTCGGTAGAGATAGGGTTAGTAATACCCTAGACTGAGATTGAGTGTATATATACGAGTGAACGTATTTGTTATTGATATAAAAATTTGTTTTATATTGTGGAGATTCATTGGTTGAGTTGTTTATGAGTTCTGGTCGATCAGTTTGATCCACTGTATCAGTAGGAGTTACTAAACACTTGAATACGATGAACCATCATGGTATGTTTTGAAAGAGGGTAAACGAAATAGTTTACCCAACGTATATTTTGATATATAGTGGGTATATTGGTTGTTATTATAATCGAGTAAGATTATAAGTTAAATGGTTATGTAAATAACCAATCAGAATTCATATCAGTGAAATACGTGAAATCAGATGAGTTGAATCTGAAATTTTAAACCAGGAATTGAATTAAAACTCTGAAAAATTGGATAAGTGTTTGAAAATGGATTGGGATAAAAATAAGGAAAATTTAAGATCCTGGGAGATTTTAAATTGTTTTACAAGCAGTGTGATTTATATTTTGAAATGAATTTCAAAGTGGAAATGTTTAAAAATGGTTTTATAGTATTGAACTCACTTCGATCGCTGGAAAATAGATTCTGATGATGACAGCTGCATCATCAGTATTCATTTTCGAGTTGTAAGTGACGAATTACTACCAGAGATACTGTTTTGAATTTGTTTTGGGAAAGACAAGTTGTATTGAATTTCAAAATGGGATTTATAATATAGAATTTGAATTTTAAATAGATTTGAATATTAACTTATTTTAAAAAGAAATTAAACGAGAAGTTCCTTTATAAACGAAGTTTATAAATAGTTCTTTTATAAACGAAGTTTATAAAATGAAGTAAAAAGAATTATCATTGGATAATTCAGAAATAAAAAAAAAAGATACAAGTATGAAATTGAAAGGGAAATCTATTTTCCAAAGGTAGAAATATCGATTTCAAAAGGAATTGAAACCGAGACTTACTTAAAGGAATTTGAATAAAGGAAGTTCAAACATAGGATGTGAATATAGAAAATTCAAAGGGAATTGAAATGAAATAAAGAGAATCCAAATAGATTTGAATATAGAAATTCAAATGGAGTTTGAAAGTAGATTTGAATAATGAAATTCATATATGGAATTTGAATAAGTAAATTGAAATGAAATTCAAATATAGAATTTGAATAAGAGAATCGAAATGGAATTTGAATATAGGAAATTCAAATAAAATTGAAATGGAATTCAATTAGTTGATAAACAAGTTAAACATATATTTGAACATGTTATACTCAAATATGAAAAAGAAATGGGCAAACCAGTAATTTGAAAATCACTTAACGAACTAAGTTAAAATGATTGGATTAAGTTGGAATGAATTAGAAATGTATGGATATACATGAGATAGGTATGGATAAGGTATGAAGGTATATAAATAGAATGCTCGACGAAAAGGTATGTATTTAATTCATATATGAGATTTTATGCGCCGTATCGGCTAGCCGCTTGGCTTTTTCTTTTTCTTTTGGATTGGTGAGGGCCATGGGAGGCTATTTGAAATATCCCGATGCTCCTAGTACAAAGGAGGTTATGGCAAATTTTTCCGGGAATTTAAGGAGTTAGAATATTTTTAAGATAATTTGATAATTAGAAATCAACGTATCGATATATATAGAAGTCGATAAGAAAACGAACTTAGAAATAGGAATAGTAAAATCAAAAAGGAAGACTAAGAATAAAATCTAGTAAGAATAGAAAGATAAAGTATATACGTGTTTAGAAGTGAATAAGTAGTTGCATGGTATTGATTATTCGAATAAGTAGTCATAACTGTTTTGACGTTATAAATGTTATTCAGTCAAGGTCTGAGAGGTAGTTATACCCCAACTTGATTGAATTCATTATTAACAAATAAATAGTAAGATTTCAGGCTCGAAGATCAATGTTGAATAAGAGAAGTTGAATATAGTATTTGGATTGTCGTAACGATGTTTTACACAACATCCGTTTTAACCCAAATAAGTGTGAACTTGGAAATAGAATAATAAATATTTCCTAAGTATAGAAATAAACGAGATCGGAAAAGAGATAAGTAATTGGAATATTTTCCAATTATAAATAGCATATATTTTCTAAAGTTTAGAAAATAAAGGAAGGCGATATTCGGAAATGTTTTCCAAATAACATAAAAGGGCAATATGGTTATTGAAAATATTTGGTTAACAAATATTGATAAAGAAATAGAGAAGCGATTTAACTAATGGAATATTAATTAAGGGCTCAGTGACATGTTCAAAAGGAAAATTCGATTTTTGAAAAGAGTAAACTGTTTAAAAGCTCCCAAGGAAAGGCTGTTTGAATTAAAAACAAATTTAACAGAAATTTGTGAAAGCAAAATTGAATTAAAGTAAAGCCAGTAAAGTGGTAACTGAGGTTGAATTAGAATGATATCAAGACAAATCGGATTATGAGATTCAAATTTGAAGTGTAATGTGATATCAAGTTGAGAGTTGGGAATCAAGATGAAAACTTGAGTTGAAATGGAAATTTGGCTTGGTAAAAGCGAATGGTTGTGTTGGAGATAAAAGCAGATTGGAATTTGATTGGGATGACCCTTGTATCCGCTGAATTGATAACAGGTGGAAAGGATATAATGATATGCCGACAAAAGGTATAAGTTTATATTTCACATGGTATGAGATTTTGGTGAGCCGAATTGGCAAGCCGCTTGGCTGTTTGATTTTCTTTTGGGTTGGAGATGGCCCAGAGAGGCGAGTTGGAGTTTGACCGATTGACCAGTACAAAGGAGGTGCTGGCGAAATTTTTCGAAGAGTTAAGGCGTTAGAAAATTTTCAGAATTTTTGAAAATTTTCGTTGATAAGAATTAATTAATATTTAATTAAAATTAAATTGGTTCAGTTGAAACTGAAGTTAAGAAGTGAACAAATATGTTCTAACCAGTCGATAGGGTCGTTCCCTACCTTTTGGCAATTTCGAGGACGAAATTATTTTAAGTGGGGAAGATTGTAATGACCCGCATTGGCAGAGGTATTATGATTAATTTATTTAATTATATCAATGGTGGTATAGTGAATTTAATGGTCGTGGAATTTAATTATGATGAATATTTAATTAAAATAATAAATTAAATAATATATTTAATTCTGAAATAATCAAAATTGGAGGAAATGACGATATGGTGTGAACTGGGCAAATTCAAAATATATACTTCCACTTGGAATTTAATTTGAATAACGAATATATTATTTGAACGGCAGTTTGAACGTATAATTATATTATAATTATAAACGAGCTCGAAATGGCGCTGCAGTTCGTAAATTGGCGATTCGAACTTCAACTGAATGTACAGGATTTGTTTTGAATCAGATTTCTGTGAAACAAGAAACGTACGGAGCTGGTGGAGTATATCTTCCTAGTGGAAGAGAAAAATCAGGATTTCGTCGTGTAGATTTTGAGATATGTCCAAATCAAATTTTGAAATAGTCGCTATGGAATCGTTTATCGACCGTAACGGTTTATTCGATATAACTAGAGATCGGGTTTGAATTTAGACAAGGTTCTTTAGAGACATAGTGATAATTTAATTTTTAGAATTTTATGGTAATTTTTAATTAATTAAATATGCGACTTTTTATTTGAAGTATTTCGCACCCTGAAATCAACATTTTGAAGTTTCACAATATGAGTTAATCTACCGGTATTTTTATATTTTTGGAATCGTGGTACCTTACTCATCACCATGGTGTTTTCATTTCTGTCCGTAGCTACCGTACATAAGCGGAATGGAGTAAATCGAAGTTCATAACTTTTAAAACAAAATATATAAAATGGACCTCCCTAAGCCACATTTTTCATTTCACTTCCACTTATTCTCGTCCGCAAGAAAGAAGAAAAAACGTGGAGAAAGGATTGCCTCAAGAATCTAAATCCTATATAACACCCTTATTAATTTTTCTAACCAAAATCCTCAGTCTTCAGCAAACCAAGAAAACAAGCCGCGAGGCTTTTCTCCTTCAAACCGAAATCATGCTTCACAAAATCCAAAGGAATTGCAAACAAATTCCTAAAATCATGGAAAATATATACGTGAGTGTGTAGCAGCGTCCTCTTCCACCTCATAGACCTCTCAAACAACTCGGTCCCCGTTTTCTGGGTTTAAAGAATATCACAGTAAACCTAGGGTTGTGATTACCAGAGGAGTTAAAGAGTTTCAACAGTTTTAAAACTTGGATTTGGTTTCGTAAGGAGGAGTCGCACCTATTTCGTGCTAAAGTAGGATTCTCGATTTGGTATTATGGCTGTGTACGGTAACTGGGGGTGGAAATCAACGGTGGCGGGAGGAGATGTTGGTTGGGGTCAGCATTCGGGTGCGAGTGCAGATCGATTGGGTGGAGGCAATGGAGGTTGGAAAAGGGAAGTCGTTGGAGGTCTCGGTGATGGTTTTCCGTGAAGAAATAGTGGAGAACGAAGTGTGTGAAATCACAGTTATGGAAGAGATGAAGTCTGTATGCGAGTAAGAAGGTGCAGATGGATGTCGAACTCGTATGGGAGCAGCGTTTTGAGAAGACAATGAGAAAGTGTTTATAACGGTGACTTCCGTTTTAAACAGTAATTAAATAGTTAATCAACTAATTTAAAGAAATTAGCCTTAAATGGTTGATTAAGTTAATAATTCAGTTGTTAACAGTTGGATGCAACGTTTTGAAGCAAATGAGAAGAAGGGTGTTCGTGAGTCTTAAATGTTGAATGTGCGAAAAGAGGATTTGACGTAAATGGTGGAAATTTGTTTCAGCACTCATGAAATAAATACTGGAGCCCGGCAATTAATCTGGGAAGGAGGATATCGTTTAAGGATAGCGAGTTTGTTTGGTGATGGCCAGTTTATAGTGAAGCCCAATTAGAAAAAAAAATAAAAAAATACAAAGAAAACGTGATTTAGCTGAAGTGGGCGGGTACAGGGTACGGGAACTGTTGAATTGTGGAAGAAGAATGTCGCGAGTGGGTCTGGGCTTTTCAGAAATGGGAATGGGCCGGGGATGAAAGGTTAAATCCCATTCGAAATAAAATCCATGTTTTTATTTAATTTAAATGTTGTACAAACTTATATAGCGTATATATTTATCATACGTTATCAGAATTAGACGAAACAAGATCCGACAGGATCGTATGGACGAGAGCAACACAATGAGACTGACCGAGAGCGGATCGGAGACGATTACAATTTATGACAAAATAAATTGTCCGTCTGAATCAAATCGAGAGATGGTTATCGTTATTAACGATGGTCGTCCAATGTGAGTAAATCTCACAAACTCTGAACAGTTTATAATTTCATGTTGTATTTTTAGAACTGTTAGATGTTGGCTGATTGACTGTGTGTTGACTGTTTGATTGAACTGCTAGTCAGTTAGTTGAATTTCTATATTGATTCTGTTTAACAGAATATTATCATATAGAACTGAAAGTGATGTTATCTATATTGTTTAACATCTGTGATGAAGGGAAACAGGTTGGAGGAACCCAACTGGGTTCCTCAACATTTATTTTACTGTTTTTCATATATTGTGATATATGATGTGATATATAATCTGTTGTCGATTATATGTGTTTGGACGATACTGATCATCGTGATTTGATATGTGAATACCATAACATACCGAATGTTGATAAAGGAATATTTTCTAAGTGTATTTTGAAAATGAATTATTTATATAAAATCGATGGATTTTATATAGAAAAGGAAAAGAATTTTTATAAAAGAAATATTTATAAAAGCAAAGGAGTTAGTCGATGTTAGTTAATCGATTAGAGTTAAAGCAAAAGAAGTTAACCGATGTTAGTTAATCGATTAGTGTTAAAGTAAAAGAAGTTAACCGATGTTAGTTAATCGATTAGTGTTAAAGTAAAAGAAGTTAATCGATGTTAGTTAATCGATTAGTGTTAAAGTAAAAGAAGTTAATCGATGTTAGTTAATCGATTAGTGTTAAAGTTAAAAAGAAGTTAATCGATGTTAGTTAATCGATTAGTGTTAAAGTAAAAGAAGTTAATCGATGTTAGTTAATCGATTAGAGAATAAAGTTGAAAGGAGATAATCGATGTTAGTTTAATCGATTAGAATAGAAGCAAATGAGTTAATCGAATATAGTTATTTGAATAGAAGAAAATGAGTTAATCGAATATAGTTTATTCAAAGAAAGTAAAAAGAGTCAATCGAATATAGTTATTCGAAGGAGGGTTAAGTAAGGAAGTTTGTTAAAGAAATATAAAGTGAACTTTGTCTATTTCAAAGTTAGAAATGTTGTTCAGTTAAGGTCTGAGAGGTAGTTCTACCCCAACTTGATTGACTTCATTTTTAACTAAGGAATAGTTAAGGTTCGACAGTAAAGGAAATGGTTGAGTTGGCATCGCGATGGTTTGTTTAAACATATGTCTAAGTCCAATGAAGAAGCTTTGGAAATGTTTTCCAAATAAGAAACCAGAAATGTTTTCTAATAAAGAAACAAAAAAATGGAAATGTTTTCCATTGTTAATAACGTATATTTTCCCAATTTAGAAAATAAGGAATATTGAACGTAGGGAAACATGAGATAAGTAAATTAATGAACTAAAGAGATGAATGTTGAATGATGTTTGATCGATATAATTTCCATTTGGAAATAATATCATTGTTTGCACACCTATTTTTATTCGATAGTTAAATCACAGACTATCGAAGTTTTGACCATTTTAACGTTGTTAATATGGAGAGACCGGTTGGATTATTATCCGAAGAACCACTCTGTATTGGCATAACCTTTGCGAATCATATATGCCAAAGGAAATTGAAGACGGAGTTATGCAAGGGCTATCCTGTTTACAGAATAGTGCCTTCGGTTCATCCTGTTCCTGGATGACTTGTATGGACGGATGTTCGACAGAGTATTTCCTGACGATCACATATATCGATTTCTCCAACTGTACCAAGAGTGGAAGCGGAGAAGGAAACTTCTTTTAGCTAACGCGTAATGTATGGTTGAGGACGTCGATCGGTGATTTGATGGATTTGACGATGTGGCATTCAAAGTGAATCTGATGTGATGGTAAAGCGTAGCTTCTAGCCTCATCATCCGGTAAATGACAGAAATCGGGCAGGCAGCATGGCTAAGTCGGTCGCACCGAAGTAGGGTGTATAATCACCTGATCTAGAGTTTCATTTACTTCTAAAAATCTATTGTTGATGCTGTCCCATTCGGGAAACGGTTGCTGATCCCAACTGTTGGTGATATACATTCGATACACTCAAGCGAAATGAGTGGTCGGTCATGTGTGGCCGGGTTGCAAGATGTTCTTATTGAACCCAGTGTATTCCTCTCTAGAGGTACACAAGCGGAAGGTGATTCCATACCTTGTCATAGTTGGAAACCCATTACCCAATACGTGCTTGCGGTTGTGATTGTATACTATATATGTAGAACGTGAGATGAAAGCGTTTCTGCTAGATGATTATATATATATACTGTGATTGATAGGCATTATTATAATATCAAAAGATTTTTGATATAAAGTTATTTTGGATTCTCATAAGGGAAAAACCCGTTCCGTTATGCGGCGTGGTCTTATGAGATATCGTTTACTTGTCCGAACTGTTTTTAAACTGTTTTACTCATACCAGTCCCATGACTGACCCGGAGTTTACTTTGTTGTTTTCCCTAAACTCTTGGGTGCCTAAATTTGTACGGGCAGTCAAGTAGTCGGGATTTACAGATATACTGGAAGAGCTTGGAGCAGGAGGCTTCAGGATCATATAGCTATAGTTTATTTCCACTGTGTTGTAAGTGCTGTACTTTGATAATGATATGCATATGCAAGTACAGATGTATATTTCAAGTTATGTTATATATATTATATGTTATTCGTTCCGCTGTGAGGTTCGTGTTACTCTGATGTTGTGTTCTTCTTCTTCTTCTATTCTAAGTTTCTATCTTATCTTTCCTCACCCTCTAATTTCTTTCACTATTTACCAGGATTTTTCTGTGGTTTTGGTTATCGACATCGAGCTTATGTCGATAACCAAAGTCGCTCAAAATCCGGGTCGTTACAGAAAAGATGCCTAGAAATCACATGTTGCTTTGCTATTTTTACATGCCTTGTGTGAAATTTTTTTGAAGTGTACATGTTGTATGCACACTCTGTCTTAATTTGTAAAATGTGAAACCCTCGTATTTACCTTATTTATAAAATATGAATATGCTTCGACTTTGTCTTAGTAAACATGAAGTGCATTAGTTTTGTATTCTTGCTTTGTTCATGGAACTGAGACACATAGAAAAGTTGTGTATTTACTGACTGTGCCTGCATTGAATGCACACTACACCTTTACATATTGACTGTGAATATATGGCTTATAACTATTAAATTTATGTTAGGATTAACTATTATATTTAAGTGTTATGTTGAAGTTGACTACTTGAATAAAGTTAGTCCTGATTCAAGTGTTTTGTATTTTGCATGAAATGCTTGGGTCAGACCGAGTGTTCCAGCTTAAAGATTTCAGCTAGCAAAGTTAGAGACACGTGAAGACGCATGCGTTTTGGATCAAAAATCCTGAAATTTTATTCTTTAAATCTATGTATATTTATGTTGTATAAAATTTAGTGTACAACTCTGATATTTTGTGTAAAATGCTTCCGCTGTGAGATATTGTAGTATCTATTCCTGTGATTTCTATGTCGGATTCCTTTTAAACCCGGTAAGCTAAATAACAATATGTTATTTTGAATGGTTTAAGTTAGATTACCGCTTTGAAGAGGTCGAAAAGGAAGGTCGTGACACATCATGCTTAGACGGAATACATATTAAAATTATGGGGAAAATGGTAAAAAGGAGAGAGGAATGTCGTTTATGGACTACGATTTTATGCCCGACGATGGAAAATCGCTAGAAAGAGTTGGTTGAAGAAGGTTTCAGAAGGGATGTCTACAAATCTTCTGAATTTCGTTTTGAAGTGAAATCTCCAATCTCTCATCGTGTTGATCTCAAAGATTGGACTTGCAGTTGTAATCATTGGAAAGTGATGGAATTTCCTTGTGCTCATGCAATAAAATGCATTAACAAAGCGAAATTGAATGTGTATGACTTCGTTGAGTGCTATTTCACTGTGGAAGCTTATTGATCATCATATTGTAATACTGTTTATCCTATACCCACCTACGATTAACCCAATGTTGATTCAACAAGTGATGAAGTGATTAGGCCACCCAAGGTTAAATGTGGTGCTGGGAGACCATCAACAAAACGAAAAGGAGGCTTCACATTTTTCCAAAACAAGCAAAATAGATGCGACGTGTGCAATCAGTATGGCCATAACAAGCATAATTGTCAAGCTTATAATAATATGTGATTTATTACATTTGTTTTAGGGCATACATGTTTTTTTCAGATTTTTTTTCCTTAATAAACTTATATACGTTAGCAAAGTGGTGTTTGATACATTGGAAATTTGATTATTATTCTATAGTTTTAAACAAAATTTTCATATCTTATTGTGTTTTTATTTTATTTTGAAGTATTTTTAGTGTGATATTATATCATGTTTATATAATCAGTTATATCAGATTTGTATGACGTGTATCAGTTTTACGCTATTGTAGGTATCAAGTTTATGTGACATATTATTGTTTTCACCTGTTGGGTATCTGTTTTACCTTCCTGTAGGTATCACTTTTCTGTTAATTTATTGCCTACAGTCTTTAGGTCTCAGTTTAAAGGCTCGGTAGGTATCAGTTTTTGATTTATTTTTGTTATCATTTCATGGGTATCAGTTTTGCACTACTGTGTGTATCAAATTTATTTTTAATTTTATTGTAATAGCGACTGGGTATCAGTTTTTAATCATTCTAGGTATTAGTCTTTTTAAATTATCTTCTACGTAAATGTAACAGCCCGCATTTTTCGTATCGGAAGATAGTAAAATATTTTTTATTTTATTCCCTGAGTGTTGGATCATTCTCATCTTTTAATATGTTGCTTATGGGGATGTGAGACATGTCCATAATTTTTACTTATTTTGTTTGTGACCATTTTGCCCTGTCAGCCTTGTACATGACATAACTTTTGACTCAGGTCGAATTAAAAGGTGAGACCTGTTCCATTGGAAAGGAATTAATGATTGCCTTTCCATAGAGTGGTTACGTTAAAGATTTGGTTCAGCGGTTTGGAAGAAAACGTTGTTTTAAGGTTTTTCAGTTGGTTGTCCAGGTTTGGTAAGCCAGAATGGGCTGAATTGGAGAGGTCTAATAGTGGGCTGATAGGAGGGTATAAATAGGGAGTGAGGGGTACGGAAAATAGTCTAGTTCTTCATTTCCTCATTTGGTGGCCTTGTGCTCCTTCTTCCTCTAACACATTTCCACCATTAAAAATCCAAATCCAAGGAGGGAAATCATAGATCTACACCATTGGAGGCAAGATCTACATCATTTCAAGGGTGAATTCATCTGATCGAGGAGTTTGGTTCGAATTGCTCGCTGTTCGGATTCATAACTCTATCATTTTAGCTTGTATTGAAGAATCAGTGAGTGGATTACATCTCTCACATGGATTCAATAAAGCGTATGAGTAGTAGATCATGTTTTTCATCAAATTCAAGTGTTTTTCCTTCGATCTATGAATTGGTAAGTTCATTTTCAAATAAGTCACTCTAGGATCTGATTTAGTAAGTTTAGATAAGTAATTTCTATGATATTTCATACAAATGTGCAAGTTAGATCCATGGTTTTTGTTCATATGCATATTTTTGGTGATTTGGGTGAATTTGACATTATTAGAATTGTCATATTGATGATATTGTTGATTTCATAACATGCTTGTAATCCTTTTTGATGAATTGGATCAGTTAGTTCCATCGGATTTATCGTTTGGCAAAGTTTTGGTTGAAATCGGAGTTAAATTGCAATATGCAGGTTTTGATTCGGCCATAAGTTGGATCGGCCATAATTGGATCGGCCATAATTGGATCGGCTATAAGTCTGTCGGCCTAGCCTGGAAAAGTAGATCGGCCATAAGTGGGTCGGCCTAGTCAAAAAGTGGATCGTCCATAAGTGGGTCGACCTAGTCAGAAAAAGTGGATCGGCCATAAGTAGATCGGCCTATTCAGAAGAAGTTGGGTCGAACCAAAGTGGGTTGGCCTATTTTGTTCATCCATTTCTGGTCAGCCATTTCTGGGCAACTATTTCTGGTCGGACATTTTCGGTGATGATGTGACTTCAAAGTGAATTCAATTCGGAAGTTAGGAAGTGTTGAAAAGTGTTTGTTGTCCGTTGTATGCAACAAATGGGGAGAAAACTCAAGGATTATTGAGTTCGTGTGAAGCGATAGCTCTAAAGCATTCTGATAAAATTAATAGTCATAATTGATTACAAATAGAGAGACGAAGGCCGAGGAATTATCATTGTCGTAGGTTCTAGCGGACTCAAAGCAGAGGTACAATTGAAGACCAATTGTAGGTCGAGTGCCCTGGGCGTCGTGTATGGCCTAGACACATGTTGAGTATAGCGTTTAGCATGTAGCATGTGTTGAGTATAGCGTGTGGAGTTTTGCTAGAACCGGGGCGTCGTGTATGGTCCTTGACAATTGACGTAAATTGTTAAGCTAGTCATACGATAACGAAGTTCCAAAGCAAGGTTGGCGGTGATAACTAGAGTCAGTCATGGACGTTTGAATGCATGTTGTGATCATGATTGAGTTGCTTTGCCATATATGAATGGATGCTTTAATTATCATGACAGAATTGTTATTCCTTTGGGTGTATGGATTGTAAAGGCTATCACTATCATATAATGGGGAAGGAAATTGAGTGTTCTTCTCTGGAGCTGGGTAGATTAGTTGATTATTTACCAATTCTCATATACTTTATTGATGAAGTTTGTTAGCTATTTTATCGCTCACTAAGACTATTTTTGACTAAAGGTTTTATGTTTCTTTTTATTACCTTGGGTTGTTCATCCGGTTGTGGATGGGCAGACTGAGTAACATGTGGCAGGTATTGCTTTAGTAAGAACGGCGATGCTGATCGATGGCGAGCAGGAGGCTCACGTACCAATTTTATTACTATCTAGTATTTGTTTCCGCCATTTGTTATTTTTCTGAGTGTTGTAGTGAAGCAAATTGTACAAACACTATTGTTGTTAACCACGTGTATAGGAAATACTATCTAGTTGTCCTGAAAGTTTAGTGTTTTCTGCTTCACTATCACTACCAATTGTATATGTTCTATTATATTTTATCCTTGCGTTGTGAGCTTACGATAGGTTTCATTTATCTACCATACCTTGTTGATCGTCCATAGATTCCTGGCACGCCTTTCAGCGCATTATTCCTCTTGTATAGTGCGGGGGTTGTGGGCGGCCGTCACATTTGGTATCCGAGCTCTGGTTAACAATTTTAGGAAAAGTTCAAAGACGTAATCACGTATTAGAGACGTACTTGTAGATTTCAGTTAGATGTTTACTATATATATTAGTGTATATAATAGTAGCGGTTGTATTATTTAGCGATTTTTCTTGGAAGTGGCTAATTGTTATAAATTGCATATTTAGAATGAGTAGACGATCATCAAGACACGCTGCTAGGGAAGCTAATACTGGAGGGGGTAATGGCGGGGCAAGAGACTACCCGGCCATGTTTGAAGATATGATTGAAGCATGCCTTCGAAGGAACCCCACTCCAATGGCAGCTACAGTTGATGTTGGAATCCAAGTGCCTAGAGCTGTAGAATTTGCAAAGCTATGCAAAGACTTTTCTTCATTGGGAGGAAAACAGTTCGAAGGCACTGAACCAGTTGAAGAAGTCCAAAGGTGGATGGATACTTATGTTAGGATTTTCAAGGACAAGGGCATTGATGATGAAACAAAGAGGAAGCTTGCATCAAGTCAGTTAGTGGGCAGAGCAATGGACTGGTGGAAATTCTGTCACACTTGAGACCCCGGAAGAGGATACTTCATAGGAGTTATTCCAGGCTAAGTTTGAAGCAAAATTTATCTCCACCATGCAGAAGTCTGTTCTATTTAAGAGATCCGTGGAGCTTAAGAAGAATGGTCGCCCAGTTCTAGACTATATTTCTGACTTCGAGGCTTTGTCAAAGTATGCTCGTTCATATGTGGATACTCCTTATCAAAATAACGAGAAGTTTGTCTTGGGATTGGATGAATATCTTGGGGATAATCTTGTGGATCACATCAATGATAGCTTTGAGAAGATCGTCAAGAAGGCTTTAAGGCATGAAAGTCTATTCCCTAAGAAGATGTATGTTGTTGCACCTAAGGAGGAATAGAAGCCTCAGCAGGGTGGTAATAATAAGAAACGGAAGCAACAACAACAGAAAGGAAAGGATGGCCAAAATGAGCAGAAGAGAGAAGTGATTTGCTTCAATTGTTGGAAGAAGGGCCATTTTGCTAGTGAATGCAAGAATCCTAAAGCTGAGAAGAAGTGCTTCAAATGTGGGAAACCGGTACATGAGAAGAAAGATTATCAAGATCAGCCAAAGGGAAGCAAGTGGTTAAGGCTTATGCTTTGGGGGGAAGTTCCATCATATTCAAAGGCTCCCATTGCAGAGGAGAAGGGAAAGGGTGTCGTGGTGCAAGGTACTCTTTCGGTTCATGGTGTTTCAGTTCGAGTTTTGTTTGATACTGGAGCATCACATTCACTCATTTGCAATAAGCTTGTATTTCGCTTGGGTTTAGAACCCAAGATATGTGATATACCATTGATCCTGACTAATTCAGTTGGGGGTTCGTCCATTTTGTGCATGTTGTTCTGTGGTCTAGTGTTGTCGAGTCATGGTTGCTCTTTTGTGTGTGATTGCTTTGTTCTTAATTTCGCTGAGTTTGGGATCATCTTGGGCATGGATTGGCTCAAGAGGTATGCGGCAAGGGTGAATTGCGAGAAGCTAGAGGTAAGAGTCTGGGATGTAGAAGGGAGAAAGGTGTTGATAAAGTGTAAGCACGAAGAGGGTGTCTTCGTTAGCCATATATATTCGCTTGTGATTCCACAAGAAGACTTGTCATCTGTGCTGATCGCTAATGAGTATGAGGATATCTTTGACGAGGTCAAAGGGTTGCCTCCGCATCGTGAGATCGAGTTTAGGATCGATTTGGTCGAGGGCGCTAGACTAGTTGTTGTGCCTCTTAAGCGGATGGCGCTTAAGGAACAGCAAGAATTGGAGGTGCAAGTTCGAGACCTTCTTAGGAAGGGATTCATTTGGAAAAGTGTTTCTGAATGGGATGCAGCGGTCGTGTTTGCAACCAAGGCAGATGGCTCGTTGGGATTGTGTGTGGACTATCGTGAGTTTAACAAGGTAACTAAGAAGAGCAAGTATCCGTTGCCAAGGATTGATAACTTATTCGATCAGCTTCACGAAGCCAAAGTGTTTTCTCAGATGGATTTGGCAACGGGATTTCACCAATTGAGGGTGGCCAAGGATAGTGTACCAAAGAATGCTTTTAGGACACCATCCGGATTCTTTGAGTCGTTGGTGATGCCATTCGGGTTGACTAACGCACCAGCGTACTTTGTGGATCTTATGAATAGAGTGTTTAGAGATCAGTTGAAAAAGTTTGTGCTTGTGTTCATGGATGATATTTTGGTTTACTCCAGGAATGAGGAAGAACACAAGACATACTTGAGAGTTGTGTTAGAGATCTTACAAAAGCATCAGTTGAAAGCTAAGTTCTCAAAGTGTCACTTCTTGAAGGATGAGGTGAGTTTCTTAGGCCATGTAGTTTCTAGAAAAGGATAGCGGTTGACCCCGCTAAAGTTACCGTAATCCAGGACTGGGATCGACCTAAGAAGCGACGAATGTTCGGTGTTTCCTTGGGTTGGCAGGATATTACCGACGATTTATCAAGGATTTCTCCAAGATAGCTGGAACGTTGAAAAGATTAACCAAGAAGAGCCAAATGTTCACGTGGGATGCGAAATGTGAATAAGCATTCGAAATCCTGATGGAGAGATTGGCAAGTGCTCCTGTGTTGACCATTCCAAGTGGGAATGAAGAGATGGTGGTATACGCCGATGCATGTGGTACTGGGCTTGGAGCAGTGCTAATGCAAAAGGATAAGCTCACGGCATGCGCGAGTCAACAGCTAAAGCTGCATGAGAAGAATTACCCAACTCATGATTTGGAGTTGGTAGTGATTGTGTTTGCTCTGATGATGTGGAGACATTACCTTTTGGGAGTTCGATTCGAGTTGTTTACGGATCATAAGTCGTTGAAGTATCTTTTCTCCCAAAAGGATTTGAATCTTTGGCAGCAACGATGTTTAGTGTTTCTGGCATTGTATGATTATGATATAGCCTATACTCCTGGTAAAGGTAACGCAGTTGCAGATGTGTTGAGTCGAAGACACGCAAGTTTGAGAGCGATGTGTTCGGAATGGAAGAGCCTTGAGTATTTGGCAAGGTTTGATTTCAGGCCAAAGTGTGAGTTGGAACCTGAAATGTTGGCAAGCTTATCGATAAGACCTACTCTCATCAAAAGGATTGGCAGAAGCCAAAAGCGAGATGCAAAGCTTGTCGAGTATATCCAGAGACTAGAACCAGAAGATAAAGAGTTCGAAGTCGATCGAGAAGGTTAGCTTTGAAAGCAAGAGCGATTAGTTATTCCTGATATTGATAGATTGAGAGATGAGATTCTGAGAGAATGTCATCAAACGAAGTTGACTATTTATCCCAGTAGTAATAAGATGTAGCAGGACATGAACTGAGTCTACTACTGTGAGGGGATGAAGCAAGATATTGGAAAGTTCATTTCCAAGTGCATGAACTTCAGTTAGTAAAAGCTGAACAGAAGAAGCCGAATGGTTTCCTTCAGCCATTGGAAGTTCCTACATGGAAGTGGGAACAAGTATCGTTGGATTTTATCGATGAATTACCTAGAACTACGGTAGGAAATGAAGGAATTTGGGTTATTGTGGATCGTTTGACCAAAAGTGCAAGATTCATTCCTGTCAAGTCGGCTTGGACGGCATCGAAGTTGGCTGAGCTTTATGTGAAATGGATTGTTAGATTTCATGGCATCCCAAAGAGCATAGTGAGTGATCGAGATCCGTTATTTACTAGCAGATTTTGGAAGAGTTTGTAAGAAGCTTTGGGAACAGAGTTGTGTTTGAGTATGACATATCATCCCCAAGCTAATGGTCCGATCGAGAGAGTTAATCGAGTTTTAGAAGAATCCTGAGGGCTTGTGTGTTATACTTTGGAGGATCATGGGAATAAGATCTACATCTGGTTGAGTTTGCATATAATAATAGCTACTAGTCTAGCATTGGGATGGCACCATACGAGGCATTGTATGGGAGGCCGTGCAATTCTCCAGCATGTTGGTTAGAAACTGGAGATAAGTTGGTAATTGGCCCAAAGATGATTAGAGAGACCTCGGATTGTACCGAGATCGTTCGATAACGAATGAAGGCGACCCAAGATCGCCAGAAGAGCTATGCTGATAAGTGTCGAAAAGATTTGGAATTCAAAGTTGGTGACATGGTTTTCATGAAGATTTCGCCATTGAAACATGTGGTTCGTTTTGGGAGTAAAGGAAAGTTGGCTCCTAGATTCATTGAACCATTTCTGATAGTCGAGCGAATTGGAAAACTCGCATATAGATTGGAGTTACTCGAGAAGATGTCGAGCATGCATAATGTGTTCCGTGTGTCGTTTCTATGGAGTTCGTGCATGATTCGAATGAGGTGGTATCTCCATAGCAGTATGAAGACCTAAAAGTGGAAACCGCAGTTGCGAGACCTAGTAAGTCGATTCGTGTTGTGGAGAATGACAGGAAACAGCTTAGGAGGAAGATGGTTAAGCTCATCAAGGTACAATGGAGTAAAGATGACGACGATTATACGTGGGAGACGGAAGAGGGCATGAAGGCGACTCATCCAGAACTCTTCGTCGGTAGGACCCTTTGATATCGTACTATCGTTATATCATTGTATCTTGTTGTTGTTTGATAGAATTCTACATGTTAGTATAAGGCTATGGATGCATGGTTTGATGGTTGCTAGTTTGGATGATGGAATTGGCTTCTCATAGATGATAGGCATGCAGAATTGTTGCAATTGCTTTTGCTTTCTTGAAATTTCAGGGACGAAATTCTAAAGGGGGGAATGTAACAACCTACATTTCACGTATCGGAAGATTGTAAAATATTTTTTATTTTATTCCCTGTGGGTTGGATCATTCTCATCTTTTAGTATGTTGCTTATGGGGATTTGAGACATGTCTATAATTTTTACTGATTTTGTTTGTGACCATTTTTCCCCTATCAACCTTGTACAGGGCATAACTTTTGACTCAGGTCGAATCAGAGGGTGAGACCTGTGCCATTGGAAAGGAATTGATGATTGCATTTCCCTAGAGTGGTTAGATTAAAGATTTGGTTCAGCAATTTGGGAGAAAACACCGTTTTAAGGTTTTTCAGTTGGTTGTCCAGGTTTGGTAAGCCATAATGGGCTGAATTGGAGAGGCCCATTAGTAGGCTGATGGGAGGTATAAATAGGGAGTGAGGGGTATGGAAAATAGTTTAGTTCTTTATTTCCTCATTTGGTGGCCTTGTGCTCCTTCCTCTAACATCTTTCCACCATTAAAAATCCAAATCCAAGGAGGGAAATCATAGATCAACACCATTGGAGGCTAGATCTACATCATTTTAAGGGTGAATTCATCGGATCGAGGAGTTTGGTTCGAACTGCTCGCTGTTCGGATTCATGATTCTATCATTTTAGCTTGTGTTGGAGAATCGGTGAGTGGATTACGTCTCTCACATGGATTCAATAAAATGTATGAGTAGTAGATCATGGTTTTCATCAAATTCAAGTGTTTTTCCTTAGATCTATGCATTGATAAGTTCATTGTCATATAAATCACCAAAGGATCCGATTTAGTAAGTTTAGATAAGTAATTTTTATGATATTTCGTACAAATGTGCAAGTTAGATCCAATGTTTTTGTTCACATGCATATTTGTGGTGTTTTTGGTGAATTTGACATTATCCTTGATAGAATTGTAACATTGATGATATTGTTGATTTCATAACATGCTTATAATCCTTTTTGATGAATTGGATGAGTTAGTTTCATCGGATTCATCGTTTGGTGAAGTTTTGGTCGAAATCGGAGTTAAATTGCAATATGCAGGTTTTGGATCAGCTATAAGTTGGATCGGCCATAAGTGGATCGGCCATAAGTGGGTCGGCCTAGTCAGGAAAAGTGGATCGGCCATAAGTGGGTCGACCTAGTCAGAAAAGTGGATCGTCCATAAGTGGGTCGGCCTAGTCAGAAAAAGTAGATTGGCCATAAGTGGATCGGCCTAGTCAGAAGAAGTTGGGTCAGACCAAAATTGTGTCGGACCAAAATGGGTCGGCCTATTCTGGTCAGCCATTTTTGGTCGGCCATTTCTTCCATTTCTGGGTAGCTATTTCTGGTTGGACATTTTCGGTGATGATGTGACTTCAATGTGAATTCAATTGGGAAGTTAGGAAGTGTTAAAAAGTGTTTGTTGTCCGTTGTATGCAACAAATGAGGAGACAACTCAAGGATGTATTGAGTTCATGCGAAGCGATAGCTCTAAAGTGTTCTGAGCTAATTAATAGTCGTAATTGATAACGACTAGACAAAGGCCGAGGAATTATCGATGTCGTAGGTTCTAGCATACTCAAAGAAGAGGTACAATTGAAGACCAATTGTAGATCGAGTGCCTTGGGCATCGTGTATGGCCTAGACACGTGTTGACTATAGTGTGTAGCACGTGTTGAGTATAGCATGTGGAGTTTTGCTAGAACCAGGGCGTCGTGTATGGTCCTTGACAATTGACGACAAATTGTTAAGCCAGTCATACGATAACGAAGTTCCAAAGCAAGGTTGGCAGTGATAGCCAGAGTCAGTCATGGACGTTTGAATGCATGTTGTGATCATGATTGAGTTGCTTTGCTATATATGAATAGATTCTTTAATTGTCGTGACTGAATTGTTATTCCTTTGGGTGTATGGATTGTAAAGGCTATCACTTTCATATAATGGGGAAGGAAATTGAGAGTTCTTCTCTGGAGCCGGGTAGATTAGTTGATTTTTTACCCATTCTCATATACTTTATTGATGAAGTGTGTTAGCTATTTTATCACTCACTAAGACTATTGTCTGACTTAAGGTTTTATGTTTCCTCTTATTACATTGGGTTGTTCATACGGGTGTGGATGGGAAGACTGAGTAATAGGTGGAAGGTATTGCTTTAGTGAGGACGACGATGCTGATCGATGGCAAGCAGGAGGCTCACGTACCAGTTTTATTACTATCTAGTATTTGTTTCCGTTGTTTGCTATTTCTATGAGTGTTGTAGTGAGGCAAATTGTACAAACACTATTGTTATTATCAACGTGCATGGGAAATACTTTCTAGTTGTCATGAAAGTTTAATGATTTCGGCTTCGCTATCACTACCTATTGTATAAGTTCTACTATATTTTATCCTTGCCCTGTGAGTTTACGATAGGTTTCATTTATCTACCATACCTTGATGATCGTCCATAGCTGCCTGGCACACCTTTCAACGCATTATTCCTCTTGTATAGTGTGGGGTTGTGGGTGGTTATCACAGTAATTTTTAGATATCAGTTTTATATTGCAGTAGGTATCAGTTTTAATTATTTTTGTTTTAACAATATTAAGGTACCAGTTTTATGCATTAGTAGGTAACAATATTTTATTTTTTGTTTTCTGCAGTGTCTAGGTATCATTTATACAACATTTTAGGTATCATTGTTTAAAAAATTCAGTTGTGAATGACTATCACAGTATCACTACTGCATTAAAATTGGTATCGCTTCAATAATTTGTCATGCAAAACAGCAGTATCATGAACATTTCATCCATTAGCATATATATGAGCAACATTGATATGAAAAACATGTAGAATCGCTTACACAAAAAACTATCATAAAAATATTGTTTTCCTACATGATCTAATTACATACAACACTGTTCTTGAGTATAAAAATCACATTTTCTCAACCCAAGCATGAATTCATCCATTTACTCAATTCCATCATGAATTTAACTAAATCCCAGTAGCATGCGTGATCTGCAAGTAATTTATACACAATTTTTGCTCTGGCTTGCAGCATTTTATTTCTTTGTCATTTTCAGTGGTACTTCGGATCTGTTATGCGTGATCATAAAAATCATGACAAATATTCCACTATCAAGTCTGCATGATTGAAATATTTTGATGGCTAGAAATAACTATTGTTGTATATGATACAAGTGACTAGATTATGGCAACAATCAATACAAGTGATGGTTTTAACTAAATGAATGAATAACTATAATTTTTGTATGAACTAAATTGAATCGATGTATGCTGGTTGTGATTTCACTGTTGGTAGTGTGCATGGTGATACTTGGTATTGTTTTCTTAATCAGTGGGTACTAGTTTGAACAAATATTGGTATTAGTTTGGATATGTATTGGTATCAGTTTATAAATTTGTTACATACAAATGAATGTTTTTCAGAAAGAAAAGTCATTAAAAAAATACAAATCGGAATGTTGTTGTGCACATTATGGTTGAAGAATTTCTGTCGGTCTAATCTGCATATTTTGAATATTATTCTCTGTCCATAGCTGCTAAAATATTTTTTCTATTTATAGTCTCTGCAATAAAAATATATTAGTATCACTTTTTTTTAAAAAAAAAAATTGGAAAATTTTTCATGCCGTAGTTATTGCATCTTTCAAATTTAGATTATTTCTTTTGTTTGAATGTCTTGGCCTCATCGAATTGTAGTGCGACCATACCATTAATGGATATGTTAATGTGAGTAGCATCTAATGGCTATCACAGTGCATTGGGAAGTATACTGCTTCTGTATACTTGTTCAGAGCAGCTTCTTTTAAGAATGGAATAACTAAATGTTTTATAACCCCTTCCCTTTTTTCAACAATGGCTTTCTGCTCAAATCAGAGTGTATGTTAGTATTTAATCTATAAATCAATCATGTAAAAAAAATTGTATATTGGAACTGTACTTACTATCATGGTTGTAGACATTGCATAATTGTTTTCAACCAAGTCACATTTAAGGTTGAACGTCAATAATCTGATTTATGAATGACAACAAAATGTTACATAAATTAAATTGATATGTTAGCTTTTGTTAGGTGACAGTTTGGTATGTTGTTCCATCAGTTTTGTATTTAATATTTGTTAGATATTAGTTTTTTTATGTTGGAAGTGATCTATTTATTTGTTATGGATAGTAATTAGGTATCATTTTTATATATTTTACAATATCAGTTTTTACTGTGACAGCTACTAGGTAGCATTTCTGTATCTATGAAGTTATCCGTTTTAGTACTGAATAGGTAGAATTTATAGATTCTGGTTATTGGATAACAGTTTGATAGGTATGTAGGTATCAATTTAATGTAAATAGTACTTATTCTATTTTAGATATATATGTTGGGTATCAGTTTTTTATGAAATTAGGTATTAGTATTAAAATTTGATAAAAGTATTTACCTGCCCATCTGTGAAGGTTGCTTCCAATACATGTCTCAGCATATCTTTGTTAATAATACATTCTCCCCTCATCAAATTGTCGTTTTCCCAAGCAACTGGACTGTTTGTTTCGAAAAAAATTTAACACTAAATATAAATTTATGTATAATCTAATAGGATAAATAAAATAGAAAACTTACTTTATGTCAGCTTTTGCAAATGAATTTTTTTTCTTTATAATCCTTTCCTCCTCCTCACATAGACGACTTGTGACTTTATTTGAAGTGTAACAGGTGTAGGTCTCTCCATGTAGGCTCTACCACTTGAATTGACTCTTTTGTTTCTATGTTTTCTTCTTGTCCTTTTCTCATCTTGTACGGTTTGTTGGAGTTCGGCTTTTGCTTCACCTTTTTTCACCAATGAAAGCAGTAGTTCTTCCTTTACTTCTTCAACCGCTTCATTTTCTTTCTTTTTTCTTGTTTTCTTCCCTTTTTTCTTGCTTTTTGTGAATATTCATATGAATCATTCATTTTTTAAATTCTTTTTGCCTTTATTCTTTCAATGTAGGAGGGTGGTTTGCCAGTTGTTGGCTTGACGACTGATTTTTTTATCCTTTTTTGGGATGGTCTTTCACTACTACCTTCACCAAATTTTATTTCTTAACATGCTTGAGTGACACCTGAATCAAAGGTGGGAAGATTGATGTCTTCAAATGTTTGTTTTTCCTTTACAAATGTGCTACTATCTTTGATGATTTCAGTATAATTTCTAGGAGTGGTTTCATTTTATTCTTCGACAACTTTATCTTTCTTTTTAGCTGTGTTTTCTTCCTTAAATGAAATACTATCTGTTTGTTTTTCTCCTTCTTCCACTTCAGAATTCAAATCAATTTTTGTTGTTTCATGTATTTCTACTCTCTCTGCCAATGGTATATCATCCATTGTTGCTTCAGAATTTTCTTTTTCTTGTATTCTTTCATGTTCAGAGTCTGGCTTATTTTTTCCAGCTGTTGTCTCAGTTTGAAATTTTCATCTTCCGCTTGTTTACTCAATTTTCTCTCTTTCCTCGGCTCCTCTTTTAACCCTTTATTTTTGGTTTCAATATGATTAATGTGGAGGTTTAAAATTCTGATTGATACGTGTTGTACAAAATAAACCTCTTATTCTTGCTCTTCTCACATTTTCTTTTTCTGGTTTTCACAGCTTATCCTCTTTTACTTCTTTTGATAGGCAAAGTAATTTTGTTCCACTAAATGAAAATACAAAGAATTACAAAGTATCAGCAATGTACATAATAGCTTTACAACACTCACTGAAACACCCCACCTCCGTTAGGGTCACTCTCAAAGGGAATGCCCTAATTTTGGTGGAGGTTTATAAGTATAAGTCACAGATATACAAGACAGATATAATAACACATATTTTTGAACAGCGGAAAGCAACAACTTTTATTTCATCAAAATACGTGTTACACAAACCATGCCATAATTGTCTTACAACACTTCCAAAATCATATCTGTCTTGATTACATTATTTAAAGAAGCATAAAGAAAACATAAATAAACGGCAAAAGTCCCCTAATTGTTGTCCAAAGCCATTGTCCAAAACGGAAAAGATCCAAGCAATACATTCTTTCTCTTCAAGCTGGATGTGAAAACTGGTCAAGCTGCGGTATTCCCTCCTTGAGAACATGGGGGGGGACGAAAGAAAAAGAGGCGAAAGGAAAAAGGGTCAGTCATAAAGACTGAGTAAGTCCTAGTGACTTTCAGTGTAAAAACGGTTAAAACAAAATGTCATGTATGAACTGGAACTAAACTCAAGAATGATGTCAAGGTGGACAAGATAGAAGAAGGTGATCATGATAAGTCAAGACAAGTCGAATAAAGCATCGCATGTTCAAGATTCGTTGCCTCGACCGTACTAGTACACTAAGCCCAGGTCACAAGTTAATCACGAAATAAATCCCATGGCCCAATATCATGAAATGACCATGAAACGGGGTCTGACCCAAGTACGGGGTCCTACGGAATGCTTATCTAGTCGTTCAGCTCCCTACAAGTTCTAGCTCGTCAAGTGTCCGTGTCATACGGCTAATCACGAATGTAGTCACCTGTGTTGGGTCCACCTTCAGGTGTATCAGCCCTAGGGTGTCAACCGCTGACACGATTCAAGATGCACAGATAAATCTACTGATACCCAGTGTCTGCCCCGGATACGTGCACGACCGTAGTCCACCGAACCTACACTAGCGTACCCCACTGCCGTCGTTCACCTCTTACAATCAGCCCAGTAATCGTGCCCCACCCAGCCTAGCCCCAGGGTACCTTGATACATCTAGAGGATTACTGCTGAAAAGGGTCGTGTCTAGGGTTTCGCCTAATAGATTAGGTCATGTAATTCGTGACCTAACCCGCCTAACAGATTAAGTCATGTAATTCGTGACTTAATCCTTTTCCAGTCTAGTCATGTCAAGATGGTTAAGTATGTCATTTCAGTTCGCGACTTAACCCGCCTACGTGTCATGTCAAGTTGGCTAAGTGTTGTCGTTTAGCCCTACAAATTGTGTTCAAGTTGGTTAAGTTGTCTTTTCATGTTCATGACTTAACCCTAATTGGCATTAATTGATTCGTTAATGCACCGAACCACTCACATTGGATCCTGTTGTTCGTAGCCACTAGATTTGCCGGGCGGTTCCAGGCAGGTTTACGCTACGAACTCAACCCAACCTCGGGTTTCAAGCGCGATGTGACCAACTACCCACATTGGATCCTATTGTTTGTAGCAACTGGATTTGTCGGGCGGTTCTGGGCAGGTTTACGCTACAAACTCAACCCAACCTCGAGTTGGCCACTTTCTTGTTTTCTAAAGTCATGCCCATGTTCTTAGCAGATTCTTGCTATTTCCATATCATGTTCATATGTCAACTTCGTGCCCAACTAAGGCATGTTTAAAGTCAAGTTATGGCATGTTCAAGTCAAGTTTTGGTGCCATATTTCATGTTCTACTTATGCCAAATTTCACAGTTTATGCTTATAATAAATTCAAGTTTTGCCTATTCTACCCAATCGTATCCCCAACGTATATAAGCGTACTTCGTTCTCAAGCATAAACAATTCAAGAGATAGAGGGGAATAACACCAAACATGTGATAGGCATATGTGACGATTCCAACATCACTTGCATAATAAACAGGCTATAACATATCACATGTTTTCAATACTAGCATGATGATAACTTGGCATAGTAATGGTTCCAACTTAGTTTAACATGATGATTTCAACTTTACATCATAGGCATAATAATCATTGCGGCCATAATAATAATTTTATTACAAACATGAAACATTAAAGGCATAGTAATCCTAATAGGCATAGTGGATTCCAATTTAGAATTTTGAACATAATGATTATCATAGGCATAATGATTCCAATTTATCATTTTCAGCATAATGATTCTCATCTAACATTATAAACATAATGGTTCCAACTTAGCATTTTTAACATAATGATTCTTAACTAACATTATAGACATAATGATTCCAATTTAGCATTTTTAACATAATGATTCTCAACTAACATTGTAGACATAATGATTCCAATTTAGCATTTTTAACATAATGATTCTCAACTAACATTATAGACATAATGATTCCAATTTAGCATTTTAACCTAGCAATTCCCAATTTTTCATTAAATCATTATAGGTATATTAACATCACAGGCATAGTTCCATCAACAGTCATAGACATGGTTTAATTAGCTTCATAGGCATGGTTTAATCAACATAAAGATTTCAATAACATAGTGATTCCATGGACATGTATTAGTCCAACTTGCCATACAATTAAACCCAAGTGATTCATAACAACATCAAAATCATGACAAGTTTAACTTGCAACGTTGCCATAGCAATATTCCCAAATTATAATTCCAAGTTAAACAATATAAACATGGATTAACAATAGTTCCTAAATCCGGTTTCAATTCATGGCATGTCCATATTGTTTTAGCGTTTTTGCCTAAAAAGTAACATAGAACTTACAATATGAAGCAAATAATCCAAATAAAAATCCCAAATCAAATAGCCCCAAATTCGTTGTCTAAAGCGTCGTAGTTGTTGTAGCTTCTAGTTGTAGCCTTCAAGAATCTTTCTTCATCTTCTATAATTTTGTTCTTTGTATTTTTAATTTAGAGCTCTAGGTTTAATGGCGGCGGCCTGAGGCTAAAATGAAATAGTATGATTTAGGCTAGGTCTTAGGTTCTTTTTATAGTATTTGCAAGTTGATTTAGACTGTCGATGGAGCTTGATTCAATAATAGCCGTTCGTTTGAAGGAGAGGCCAATCAGGAGCTGACACCTAGCCCTAGTGACAAGGCAAGGCTCAGAAAATCGACCAAACACAGACCAGGCCAGCCAAGACCTGACCAGCCAGCACATTCTGACCTGGGCGCACTTGGCAGGTGCGCCAGGCTAAAAATGCACTGGCGCACTTCCCAAGTGCGCCAGTTCATTTTTGTTCTGGCGCACTTCCCAAGTGCGCCAGTGCATTCTGACCCATTTTCTGGTTTTTTGCCCAACTTTGTCCGTCCATATCTTCTTCATACGATATCCGTTTTACGCAAACTCGGACTCTATCTCAAGCAGAATTCCGAGACGAACTCAATGGCGTATCCCGTTTCCCTTAATTCTTTGATTTGAAATTAGTTATACTTAAATTTGTGAATTTCACCGTTATAGAATACATGGGGTGTTACATTCTCCCCCACTTAAAAGGATTTCGTCCCCGAAATCTTCAAGTTCAGAAAGAGTGTACATCCTAACATCCAAACATCCATCTACTCATCCATCAAACACGAGTATCCATTGTCCTTAAAAGACTTCTAATGCTTCATGATCATATGCGAAGTGTGTGTACATGTACTTATCTAATGCAAAATCAGGCGGTCTACTGATTCAGTTGACCTCCTTAATGCGAATTATGTAAGTGCCATGAATCCATTATGTATGCAAATTCTCCTATTCATGGTTCTACATGCGTGCTCAACCGTTCATATAAATGCAACATCCATATGACAACACATTAAACTTCAACCATATACGAATAAATACATTTATGCATATGCAACATGAAAATGTGTCTGAGCCGATCTAGTGCCTAATGTGTATTCATGCATCCACGAGCAACCACTTGCAACCACTTGCAACCATTTCGCAATCATAACATGTTTCAATTACATGTTTACATCAAAAAAGATTCTACCTATGGTTCTCAAGATAGGATCGAGGAGAGAAATAAGATAAAACAAAGCATCTAGAAGAAGTTAACGATGTACCCCCAGATGGTCCGGTCTGCTTCTGAGGGCAGTCTTTGCTGATGTGTCCAGTCTCCCCACAATGAAAACATTCACCATGCTTTCTCTTCCTCTTTCTACAATCCTTGGCTATGTGCCCTTCCATACCACAAAAATTGCATTTCCTTTTATCACGTGAGTTGTTGTTCTTGCCTCCTTTCTCGGAGTCTACCTTCTTATTCTTAGAATCGTTGGGCTTGACCTATTTCTTCCCTTGAGAGTTTTCTGCCTCTGTCTCCTTCTTGCCCTTATCTTCTTCGTTCAGCAATGCCATCTGCACCAACCTTTCATACGTTGCTCCCATGGGTATATGGGTCATGGCCAAACTGTGTAATGGCTCATTTAACCCTTTGACAAAGCGGAGAGCCTTCTTGTGCGGGGTGTTGACTAGGTCCAGTCCGAACCTAGCCAGCTCATCGAATTGATTAACATACTCTTTGACTGTCATATTCCCTTGCTTAAGAAATAAGAATTTTTTCAACTGAAGACTCCTTTCAGCTTCTAAGAGAAATTTAGCCTCAAACCTTGCCCTAAAGTCCTCCCATGTTTCCACTGGTCTTTCTGCATTAGTGACTTCCCACCAGTAGGAAGCTTCACCTTTAAGTAGCCATACTGCCAGTTGTACTTTCTGCCTATCTTCTACCTCAAAGATGACGAATAAGTCCTCGGTTTCTTTCAGCCAATTTCTAGCTGCCACGAAGGACTCAGTTCCATGAAAATCCTTTCCTCCCATAGCTTTAAAATCTTTACATATCTTAGCAAAAGTGTTTCCCCGCGGAGGAGGTGGAGGAAGAGGTGCTACTGCAGCTGGATGATTTCCTGCAGTTGGGGGAGGAGGAACGGTGGGACCTGGCTGAGTGGCCCTTGCTTCTAAGAACCGTCTAAACCAACCAGGTATTGGTATACCCTCTGGAAAGTTAAGTTCTTCGGACATGCTGAAACAAAAAGGATAGATTCGAAACGAAGGATAAGAGATAGTACCTATGGCTTTGAGGGACTTTGCCTTTAAAAATAAATAATATTTTATATTTTGAAAATGCTTCTTTAAATTTTTCTTTGAAAATGAATTTTCAAAACTTTTATCTTATCTGGTAAACCTGTGCTCTGATACCAAGTGAAACACCCCACCTCCGTTAGGGTCACTCTCAAAGGGAATGCCCTAATTTTGGTGGAGGTTTATAAGTATAAGTCACAGATATACAAGACAGATATAATAACACATATTTTTGAACAGCGGAAAGCAACAACTTTTATTTCATCAAAATACGTGTTACACAAACCATGCCATAATTGTCTTACAACACTTCCAAAATCATATCTGTCTTGATTACATTATTTAAAGAAACATAAAGAAAACATAAATAAATGGCAAAAGTCCCCTAATTGTTGTCCAAAGCCATAGTCCAAAACGGAAAAGATCCAAGCAATACATTCTTTGTCTTCAAGCTGGATGTGAAAACTGGTCAAGCTGCAGTATTCTCTCCTTGAGAACCTGGGGGGGGGGGGGGGTGGGGACGAAAGAAAAAGAGGCGAAAGGAAAAAGGGTCAGTCATAAAGACTGAGTAAGTCCTAGTGACTTTCAGTGTAAAAACGGTTAAAACAACATGTCATGTATGAACTGGAACTAAACTCAAGAATGATGTCAAGGTGGACAAGATAGACTAAGGTGATCATGATAAGTCAAGACAAGTCGAATAAAGCATCGCATGTTCAAGATTCGTTGCCTCGACTGTACTAGTACACTAAGCCCAGGTCACAAGTTAATCACGAAATAAATCCCATGGCCCAATATCATGAAATGACCCTGAAACGGGGTCTGACCCAAGTACGGGGTCCTATGGAACGCTTATCTAGTCGATCAGCTCCCTACAAGTTCTAGCTCGTCAAGTGTCCGTGTCATACGGCTAATCACGAATGTAGTCACCTGTGCTGGGTCCACCTTCGGGTGTATCAGCCCTAGGGTGTCAACCCCTGACACGATTCAAGATGCACAGATAAATCTACTGATACCCAGTGTCTGCCCCGGATACGTGCACGACCGTAGTCCACCGAACCTACACTGGCGTACCCCACTGCCGTCGTTCACCTCTTGCAATCAGCCCAGTAATCGTGCCCCACCCGGCCTAGCCCCAGGGCACCTTGATACATCTAGAGGGTTACTGCTGAAAAGGGTCGTGTCTAGGGTTTCGCCTAATAGATTAGGTCATGTAATTCGTGACCTAACCCGCCTAACAGATTAAGTCATGTAATTCGTGACTTAATCCTTTTCCAGTCTAGTCATGTCAAGATGGTTAAGTATGTCATTTCAGTTCGCGACTTAACCCGCCTACGTGTCATGTCAAGTTGGCTAAGTGTTGTTGTTTATCCCTACAAATCGTGTTCAAGTTGGTTAAGTTGTCTTTTCATGTTCATGACTTAACCCTAATTGGCATTAATTGATTCGTTAATGCACCGAACCACTCACATTGGATCCTGTTGTTCATAGCCACTGGATTTGTTGGGCGGTTTCGGGCAGGTTTACGCTACGAACTCAACCCAACCTCGGGTTTCAAGCGCGATGTGACCAACTACCCACATTGGTTCCTATTGTTTGTAGCAACTGGATTTGCCGGGCGGTTCCGGGCAGGTTTACGCTACAAACTCAACCCAACCTCGAGTTGGCCATTTTCTTGTTTTCTAAAGTCATGCCCATGTTCTTAGCAGATTCGTGCTATTTCCACATCATGTTCATATGTCAACTTCGTGCCCAACTGAGGCATGTTTAAAGTCAAGTTATGGCTGTTCAAGTCAAGTTTTCTTGCCATATTTTATGTTCTACTTATGCCAAATTTCACAGTTTATGCTTATAATAAATTCAAGTTTTTCCTATTCTACCCAATCGTATCCCCAACGTATATAAGCGTACTTCGTTCTCAAGCATAAACAATTCAAGAGATAGAGGGGAATAACACCAAACATGTGATAGGCATATGTGACGATTCCAACATCACTTGCATAATAAACAGGCTATAACATATCACATGGTTTCAATACTAGCATGATGATAACTTGGCATAGTAATGGTTCCAACTTAGTTTAACATGATTGTTTCAACTTTACATCATAGGCATAATAATCATTGCGGGCATAATAATAATTTTATTACAAACATGAAACATTAAAGGCATAGTAATCCTAATAGGCATAGTGGATTCCAATTTAGCATTTTGAACATAATGATTCTCATAGACATAATGATTCCAATTTATCATTTTCAACATAATGATTCTCATCTAACATTATAAACATAATGGTTCCAGTTTAGCATTTTCAACATAATGATTCTCAACTAACATTATAGACATAATGATTCCAATTTAGCATTTTTAACATAATGATTCTCAACTAACATTATAGACATAATGATTCCAATTTAGCATTTTTAACATAATGATTCTCAACTAACATTATAGACATAATGATTCCAATTTAGCATTTTAACCTAGCAATTCCCAATTTTTCATTAAATCATTATAGGTATATTAACATCACAGGCATAGTTCCATCAACAGTCATAGACATGGTTTAATTAGCTTCATAGGCATGGTTTAATCAACATAAAGATTTCAATAAACATAGTGATTCCATGGACATGTATTAGTCCAACTTGCCATACAATTAAACCCAAGTGATTCATAACAACATCAAAATCATGACAAGTTTAACTTGCATCGTTGCCAAAGCAATATTCCCAAATTATAATTCCAAGTTAAACAATATAAACATGGATTAACAATAGTTCCTAAATCCGGTTTCAATTCATGGCATGTCCATATTGTTTTAGCGTTTTTGCCTAAAAAGTAACATAGAACTTACAATATGAAGCAAATAATCCAAATAAAAATCCCAAATCAAATAGCCCCAAATTCGTTGTCTAAAGCGTCGTAGTTGTTGTAGCTTCTAGTTGTAGCCTTCAAGAATCGTCCTTCATCTTCTATAATTTTGTTCTTTGTATTTTTAATTCAGAGCTCTAGGTTTAATGGCGGCGCCCTGAGGCTAAAATGAAATAGTATGATTTAGGCTAGGTCTTAGGTTCTTTTTATAGTGTTTGCAAGTTGATTTAGACCGTCGATGGAGCTTGATTCAATAATAGCTGTTCGTTTGAAGGAGAGGCCAATCAGGAGCTGACACCTAGCCCTAGTGACAAGGCAAGGCTCAGAAAATTGACCAAACACAGACCAGGCCAGCCAAGACCTGACCAGCCAGCACATTCTGACCTGGGTGCACTTGGCAGGTGCGCCAGGCTAAAAATTCACTGGCGCACTTCCCAAGTGCGCCAGTTCATTTTTGTTCTGGCGCACTTCCCAAGTGCGCCAGTGCATTCTGACCCGTTTTCTGGTTTTTCGCCCAACTTCGTCCATCCATATCTTCTTCATACGATATCCGTTTTACGCAAACTCGGACTCTATCTCAAGCAGAATTCCGAGTCGAATGCAATGGCACATCCCGTTTCCCTTAATCTTTGATTTGAAGTTACTTATACTTCAATTTGTGAATTTCACCGTTATAGAATACAAGGGGGTGTTACACTCACTCATCCTTACTAATAGGTAATGAGAAAATAATAATTCTAAAATCAAATTGATACCCAGAAAAAACTCATTACCCCGACAATTACAAAAAAAACCATATACTATATAGGAAACAACCATGACAAAAATGGCACTACTCCAAAGCTACAGAATGTGTTTCATTGAGAACCCAATCTTAATTTCCATGAAATTCTTCTATAAATACTGTTGTATAGTTCATTCGCATTAACATGCCCCTGACCAAAAGCTCTTTTGTTTCGTTTAGCCCAAATCTCATAGGAATATTTCTTCAAAATACTTAACAATGATCTTGAACTATTATTCCTCCACCTGGTTGCTTTATAAATGTTATACCACTCTTCTTTACTATTACATGCCGGTCTATGAAATCTTCCATTTGCCAAGATCCTCATCCAAACCTGAACAGTATAGCTACACTCAAAAAACAAGTGCACATTTGTTTCCACTGCAAATTTACATAGATAGCACATACTGTCAGGTAATAGACCAATATTGTGAAGTTTATCCTTGGTATTTATAGCATTTTCAATAACCTTCCACAAAAGAAGTTTCTCCTTTGCCAAATTACTTATATTCCAAATTCTCTTTGCTCATAGAAAAACCATCTTCTGTCCTCGTAGAAGTGAATATACATGTTTGATGGAATGCGGTTTATCCTTCCAAATTAAACAAAAATTCCCATACATCTTAAAACCTTTTGATATGCCAGCCCATAATTTTCTCAACTCTATTGAACTTGTGTAAGAAAGTACCACCTTTCCATCTAGAATGTAATCTTTCACTAATGCCTTCTCAGTTATACCCGAAAGCCTCTTAAAATTATACTCAACCATTAAAATCAAAACCAGTCCTGGTTTTTCCCACGGAGCATGCCAAAAATATGGATTTTCTATGAGTTGATAATTTCATTGAACAAAAGGAAGAAAAGAACTTCTCAAATTCAGAATATTCTTCCAACTCTAGCTAGTGTTTAGAGGCACATCCATTGTCCAGAAGTGTTTTTTTCCCAATCAAAATTTCTTTTACCCACATGGACCAAAGGCAATTTTTAGAATCAAAGAGCTTTTCAGAGTAGGAAAATATAACGGCCTTGTTCCATAGATGTAAGTTTGTTATTCCTAAACCACCATGGGATTTATCATCAAATAATTTTTTGAAAGAGATTGGAATCATTATCTTCGAAAACGAATCTCCATGCCATAAAAATTTGTTGAGAGCTCCAATTATCATATTTATTAGCTTTATTGGAAGAACATAATGTCATGTCCAATACGTAGTCACAGCCAAAGCAACAGATTGAACAATCACAAGTCTACCCGCTTGAGATAGTTTGCATGAAGGCCATTGTTGTAACTTTGATACTATCTTCTCAAAGAGTGGTACACATTTATCCTTTGTGATGCATGAACTTATTAAAGGCAACCCCATATAAGAAGAGTAAATTGGCACTTCTAATTACCCGAATTTCGCTATAATATCATTCTTCCTCACAGTTGACAATCCAGCAACTAAAATATGTGACTTGTCTTTATCTAGCTATAGGCCAGTAATTGTAAAAAAAGTATGAAGTGTATCCAAAAGGGAACTAATATTACGCTCAGAAGGTTCATTAGTGATTTGCACTTTGGATGCAGGTCCAAATTCTTCCTGATCACTTGTTCAACCAAAAGAGCATTCAGTGGTTCCATAACTATTATAAAAATGTACGCAAATATAGGGTCAACTTGTCTTACTCCTTGCGTGCCTCTAAAATACCCATGAAGTTCTCCATTTCTTGCAATAGAATAACTTGGAGTTGAAATACAAGTATGTATCCATGCAAGAAAAGGCCTTGGAAAATTCAAACGTGATAAGACAGCCAAAACATAGTACCAAGCCGCTAAATCAAATGCTTTTTTGATGTCCAACTTCAACACGCACCTTGGAGAAATTCCTTTCCTATTATACCCATACAATAGCTCTTGAGTTAATAAAATATTATCTAAGATAGATCTGCCATTGATAAAAGATGATTGACTTGGCGATATAATAGATGATAACACCTTTTGAAGCCTCTTTGCAAGAATTTTTATATAACTTTAATGTTACAACAGGATATTGGACGGAATTCAGAAACAGCTGCAGGATTATCCACTTTAGGTATCAAAGCTATTGCCGTAGCTGATAAACTAAGTGGCAAATGATTATTGAAGAAAAAATTTTGAACATCATTCATAATATCCTCTCTAAATTTTCTCTAATTTTGCTGTAGGGAAAATTGTCCTCTTGAACTTATGCTTGTTAAAGCTTCTGCTGTCTCCAACAGCTTAGCCTCACATGGCTCAATATTTGTAATTTTGTTAACCTGTATGTTTTGAAACATTAGAAAGATATTATCAGATATTTGTAAACATTTAGGTATCATTTTTAAGTTTTTTTTTAAAGTAGCATTTTTATTATAATTTAGGTATCATATGTAGGGTGTCAGTTTGTAAGTAGTAGTTTTATGATTTTTTTAAGTAATAGTTTAATACTATCACTTATAAGGTATCATTTTTAGCATTTTTTACATGTCAGTTATAACTGTATCCGGTTATCACTTTCAATGAGTCAGTTTTTAGGTATTAGTTTTATCATATTTTAGGTATCAGTATTTAAAAATATCAATATGACGGGGGACTGAGGTATCGGTCCTAACTTGTATAAGGTATCAGTTATGAAAAACATTATTTTATATAATTACTAGAGATGAAATAGTAAGTTAAATCAATTGTTCATACCTCTCCATGTTTTAATTCATTCAAGAATTTTCTATTGACAATGTTCTTCATCACCTTAAGATCCCACCTTGCAAAATGTGGGAGTTTATTGTTGAAGTTTCTTTTTTGCTTCATGAGATTGATCTTCACACACCTGACATATTAAATATAAATATAAAAAGAAAATTTAAAGATGAAATCACTGTTATGTTTGGATTACAAATAAAAATATTGTAAAAAACTTTTCTTACTAGAAGAAGCATTGAGCATCCAGAGATGTTCCCAGGCTTATGGATGAATTTTTTTGCAAATTTAGAAAAATTTGCTTGGACTGTTTTTGGCAATGAAACAGAATTCATTTTGTTTAAGTCCACAAATCTCCATAGTAGCATCTGTTGGTTGTTAGGGAAGAAGAATGTAAGTAGTATCTCCATCATAAGAAGAAATGGTAGGTCTTTGTGAGAACCCAAATTTATAACCTTAAATAATATTGTCTGTTCAGAAAAATGAGTGAATAAATATGCATGTTTATTTGTATCCTGTGTGTAACATGGGAAGGTAATTTAAGTATTATAAAAATGGGCTTAAGTATTATAATATGCTAATACAAAGCTAAGGGTAAAATATGAATTAGCAAATAGTGAAAACCCCAACCATGTGACTTAACAGATAAAAAGAAAAACCGGTTACCCTGATTTCATTATTTTCTTCTTCAAACGAAATAAAAGAAAACGAGATGGCCGAAACCATAACGATAAAAGTAGGGAAAAATCAAAGTAAATTATCTCGCAAGATAAATCGTCTTGTACGAAACTGGAAATGGATTCAG
Organism: Allium sativum; assembly: GCA_030737875.1. Classification (NCBI taxonomy): domain Eukaryota; kingdom Viridiplantae; phylum Streptophyta; class Magnoliopsida; order Asparagales; family Amaryllidaceae; genus Allium; species Allium sativum. The sequence continues at coordinate 147,791,641 of CM060918.1, read as the reverse complement.
GCTGAAGATTAGCAGGGGATCAAGGAGGATCTTGAGGCTAATCGCGATCTGAAAGGAGCGAAATCAAGATTAAAGCTTGGTGAGTTTATTTAATTTTACTGGACGTTAAGACCTATTATACAGGAAACTTTTTATGTGGGTATTTATGTTAGAAGTTTAGTATAATCAAAAGCATACCTATTGTTTGCTTGATTAATATAATTGACGATTTTATGATTGATGTCTTTGTAGATCTGATAAATACATATTCTCATGATTTGAATGGGTTCGTACTGATGTTTGTTATACTAGAAATAATCTGCCAGATGGATATATATATATATATGAACTAGAGAATAGGATGATAGTTAATAATGACGTTGATTAAAATTTACAAACTGAGGTGAATGTTTGAATGTAACCATATCGGCTTATATGAATACATAGGTAAGTATTGAATTAAGCAGGTGTATATGTGTGTGCATATACATACAAACAGACACATGAAATGGACTAAATGACATTAATACATGTGAGTGTTATAAAAATATAAAAGGAACAGTCCTAGGATATGGTTTTGTATTTAAATATAACTTAAGTCAGTGAGAAAAATCATTTAGAAATGGACTGGGGTGCCTGTTTGCATAATGCATATGTTTGTTTTGGATTTTGTTTTTTCAGCATTATATGTGTATGATGGCTATTATTAGATTCGTGTATGAATTGTTGTGAATATCCACTAAAATGCATGAGGTGTAAATTTGACATGATTGCACTGCACTTAAAAGATTGTTAAAAGAAGTAACTACCAAGTAGAGACGTAAATATGATATTCACTGGTTGAACACCGATTTGAGTGTGTGTTGCAATGCATGGCTAGATTTATAAATCACTTGAATGACTGGACTCAAGGTTATTAATTCATAGAGAATAAATTATATTTATTTGGATCGGTATGGTAGACATAACATGTTTAAGCCTGAGGATACACACTGAGTATGTAAATGCCGGAAAAGGTATTTTTTGACATGTTACAAACCTAGTGCAAATCTATATGCTTAACTTTGTGAATCTTATGAAGCACTTAGAAATAATCTTGGAATGAAATAACATGAGGTGATAGCCTTTATACCTGAATATACAAACTACACTTAGTGTTTTAGTTGAATGCTTTTGATTGTTAAATAGGGAGGAATATTATGCCATATGTTAGTTCAAACAGGAATAATATTAGGTAAACCACCATCTCATATATTATAAACAGATAAGAAAAGGTGTGCATACGAGTTCTACACCCTGAAACCAATTGTTTATGAATTCTTTTGATCTAGAATATGCTGCTAGTAAATATCACTGAAACAAGCAAATAAATACAGTCTGGTAACAAAGATAAATGACTAGTTTCTCAGGATTATTTTGAATGATGCACTATTAAATAATAGCTATTTTTGATAAATATGTTTTTGGGTTGTACATGCCACATATATAATGAAATACACTCATACCAAACGTATTATGTCTGCCCTGTTAATTGCCCATGCAATCTCCTGGGGTGTCTCATTCGAACTAGGCAGTCCGGGGTATTGTGTTTGTGTTACAGGAATATATGTATGGATACTTTGTTTCAAATGCTAGATGGATTAAAATTGGATTGTTTGATGCTTTTAGAAGTTATTAACGGAGTATAGTGTTATTTACATATGAGATTTTGTATCAATTGCATAATACTATGTATTAATTAAATTGACGTAAATTGGTTTAGGCGTTTCAAGTATTTTAAAAATTGTAACGTTATATGTTATGGAGTTTTGTAAAAGAAATATACAGATCGGTGTATGTAAACAATAACAATGTATGTTGTTTGGCTATTTTGTACACTGAGATAAAGATTTATGTTATTGGGGAAGGAAAGCCATACCATGTAAGTCAATACGTGGAAATGGCATCTGTTTTAACTATACAACATCACACTGTTTATATATATATATATAAGCATTTTTATCTTGATTGCTAGCTTAGATTTTAAGTAGTAACTCTGTGAAGCAAGGAGGATACTGGCGCACAAGTTAGTGTGTGCTCAGGCCACATAAATCTTCACAAATGTAATTGTATGCGTATGTATGATGATGGGGACCAAACATATGTATATTTATGTGAGTGAGTGTTGTATCCATTTTGCTACTATTTATATGTTTATATTTTATAAACTGGCTACAGACTAGTGCCGAGGGTATATGAAAATTTATGGAAAATTGGCACGGGTTAGTTTACTGTTTTATACAAAATCCTATGCATATTTTCGGTACAAGAAACTAAAGAATGTGTATGGATTGCTAAATACCCAAAAGTGATAATATATATCCTGTAAATATGCACTTGAATGGAAGTAATTGAGCTTTAAGGTAATTTCAGAAAAGGATGAAATGTTCGGTATCAATGTCACTTAATAATGTATGTGTGAGTATATTATTGGGTTAACAGTTTCAAAAGAAATGATTTAATATAGAAAAACTAGTTATTTTAATCTTTTTTAAGCTATATGGTGATTAATTAATTTTAATTTAATACAATGCCCTTTACTATTTTATATGACCTTGATATAAGTAAAGGAGGCTTGTATATCTTCATATGTACAAGTTAGAAACTGAAATATACTAATATTATTTATATTAGTCAAAAGTGATCCTGGAGTTGAAGGGTTATAAGAAGATAACCCTTGAGTAGAGGACCTGTAACACCCCACACTTTTCTACGTCCAAATTTCGACTAAAATTGAAACTTAAACACATCCAAGCATGGGACTTGTATATCTGGTACCTGCAGTAAAGGAGCATGAGCTTAATCAGAGTACGATAAGATAACACACAGCGGAAACAAAATAGGATAATAAGTATTAACTCAAGTAACTACCTTTTCAAAGTAAGTCACTTTGCAATACCGAGCATGAGAGAGAACGAGAACCGAAAGCCAAACTTAAACACCTTTTGTAACAACCCGAAAATCTGGGCCAGTTTAAAATTTTTATTTTGGCAGTTTTAGAGAATTTAGAATATTTAAAATAGATTATTTTAAATATAATTGACGAGGAAATTTATTTTGAATATAATTCGAACGTATATATTATATAGATCGTCGTTAGAATATAAATAATTATATATAATTATAAATAGAATTGAAAATGGTGCGGTAGTTCGATAATTCGATTTCAAACTTCAATTGAAGGTACCGGGTGCAAAACAATCCGGATTTTAGTGAAACCAAAAATAATGGAATCTAATTGTGAATATCTTTCCAATGAATCCGGAAAATCAAAATTTCATAGCGGGAATCAAAAGATATGTCCAGTTGAAAATTCTGAATAGTCGCTATGGAATTCAGGCCCTTAAAAATGGAATTTTTGCTAACGACCTCGAATTTCGACGAAACCACTTTTGTTGGATCCGCGATGTCAAGTTATTGCTAGATTCTAAATTTCATAATTTTTTGAGTCAATATGTGAGTGTGGCAAAGGAAAACGCGTTTGACCAGTTTAAGTTGATTTTAATCGACTGGAAATTGGCCATTTTTCCAACGGTCTCAGAATTCGACGAAACTAGTTTTATTAGGATCGTATCGTCAATACGAAGCTAGAAAATATTTTTCGGGAATTTTTAGAGTTAGTATGTGGCCCTGGTAAATTGAAATGTACGTTTAAAATTCAATATAATGATTTAAATGTTAATTTAAACGAAAACCGATCGTAACAGCCGAGTTGGGTTACGCAGCATATCCCATTGTGTTCAGAATGGGGGTAACTAGCTGGGGGCGACACTCGTTGGGTTTAATTTGGGATTGATATCAATACAAGGGTATTAGTGGAAATAAAAATAATTAAATGAATATATATTATCATTTATAACGTCCAAACCCTATCCCCCCGTTCACAATCTTCAACGCCGCTCTTTCCTGAAACGACGGGCCAAATCCTCCCAAGAAAATCCCTTTCGATCTCCCAAATTACTCAAGAAAATTCGAAAATCATAAACAAAATTTGAAGAGGATTTCATGCTCTTCGCCATCAATGGCTGTGATCATCTCTAATGGGTTGAACTGCTCGCAATTCGAGCTAGAAGCAGCGCCAGTCGCACTCGCTTTTGGGGCTGATCGGAGCTCCGAGTTCCACCATGTTCAAGGCGTCGGTGGGGGGTTCAAGGGCAGTCGAAGTGGCAATATCGGATCGAGGAACGATGCCTCGTGGAGCGGGCAAGAAGAAGCCCTATGTCATGAGGGAGCTTACGCGATGTCCAGGAGGGTATTGGTGAAGAAGGGTTCCTGAAGCTTTCGTGAGGAAGAAAGGTAATTAAAAAGAAAACAGTTAGTTTAAATTCATATATTTTTTTATAAGTAAATATTGTTTTAAATTCAGATTTTTATATGAAGTTGTTTAAATTAAAATATATATGAAGTTGTTTTTATATAAAATATATATGAAGTTGTTTTTATATAAAATATATACGAAGATGTTTTTATAAAAATATAAATATACCTTTGTTTTGAAAAAAGTTGTTTTAAAAATAGAAGAACAACTTTGTTTTAAAAATAGAAGAACAACTTTGTTTTAAAAATAGAAGAACAACTTTGTTTTAAAAATAGAAGAAGGCTTTGTTTTTAAAAATAGAAGAAGGCTTTGTTTTTAAAAAATAGAAATAGGATATGATTTTAAAAATAAAAAAAAAGCAAGGACCTTTAAAATAAAAAAAGCCAGGAGCTTTAAAAATATAAAAAGATTTTTAAAATAAAAATAGCCTGGGTAAAAATTCGATTTTTATATACTGAATAGCATAGTAAAAATTCGATTTTTTATATATTGAATAGCAAAGTAAAAATTCGATTTTTATATATTGAATAGCGAAGTAAAAATTCGATTTTTATGTATTGAATAGTAAAGTAAATATTCGATTTTTACATATGTAGAGAATACGGGGTGAAAAGTGACAAGAGGCAAGAACGACGAAGACTTTTGCAAAAGAAGAGTCGAGATGGTTGGATAGCTATCTGTGAGAATTTCTCACCTTTCAATTTCTTTTTTCTAGTTATATATATAGACTAGGATGCAGACGGTGCTTAGTAGCACCCGACACAATCGTCCACAGACCATGGACTTGTTTGTTTGATTGCAAAAATTAGTTAGATTATTTGATTGAAATTTGAATTGTTTGGTGAAATGAATGGATTTGATTGATGTGTGAATGGCGTGGGCCTTCACTAGACCGGGGATAAGGCTAGGCCTTGTCCCGTTTCTAGTATCGTGCCGTTATGCCGCCGAAATTTTCTAAAATAAGTTAGAAAATAAAAATATCATTTTATTTAAAGAAAGAACTGAATAAAAATTCATATGTTAAGATAAAATGTTTTATCGTTAAAAATATAATTTTTAACGTGAATATGAATATGGTGAATGTGAATAAATAAATATTCATTTACAAACCGGACGGTTTGTTTATGTACACTGTGACGAAAAGGGATTTCGCTCGGTCCGAACCAGTCGCTAAACCGATCCAGGCCGTTCGAAACGCCCTATCGTTTGAGAACAGGACAAAACAGAACGTATACAAAAGAACATTTCATTGTATATTACAACAATACATCAGGTTACAAGAATATACATAGTATAAATGAATATTACACAGAAATAACAGAGATTTAAATTACATTTAAATACATAGCAGCGGAAAATAATACAATACACAACTAGAAGTAGATATACGGATACAAAGCTTTCCGGATATCATTCCAGCTGTAACCAGGATCCTGTGAATATAAATCTGCAAAACCAAAACTACTAGCTGCCCGTGTCAAAATAAGGGCACCCAGAGTTTAGGTTAAAACAATAAACTCCAGGTCAGTCATGTGACTGGTGTGAGAACTAAAACAGTTATTGATCTTTATTTTTAAAGTTAGGTAAATCAAGGGACCACGCCGTATAACACGGAACGGGTTTCCTCCCAAGAATACCAGTGCATAAAACAAACAGCGCAATGCTAAATGAAGAAAAATCAAGCTGTTATAAGACCCAGGTCCTATCACACAATGCAACGCAAGCCGGGGGATAGGGTTTTCCCTTATAACAGCCAAAGAATGCTTGATACGTTTAAAACAAATCATTTGATACTGTAATAAGTGCATAGTGTATAAAACAACTTCAAATCATAAGTATCAATCATAGGCGGCATGGGTACCATATATCATGTCGCCATACTAGGCTCTACAAATAAAACCGCAAATGTCACGTATTTGGAAATTGGATTTCCATCTATGAACCGAGGCAAAAGATAGTCCTCAACCGATTCGAGACGCTCTAGCCCGCCCCTCAGGATCAGAGCTCGAGTGACCCTTGGATCCTCAGGGCCAGTCCACCGATGTGGATTAAACTTAAACCCTGGACATGCATTTCCCCGCCCTATGGGGCGTAAACGAGCCAACTAAATGACTCCATCGGTTCGAGAACGACCGATCAATCCGAGGCGCCTCGCAACAGCAACAACCGCATAAGTCAAACTCGTCAGGGCGTGTAAAACCACTGACGCCACTTCTAGCTAGAAAGAAACGCATGCCCTCCCTGACGTCCTCTCCCGTTTTTGGTTCATACCGGGTGTGAAACACGCGAGGTAAACGTTACACAAAGCTACGCCACAAAGGCCTTGCTTTGATCATCACCACAAGACTTTGCTTTTCAACAGAAGCCTCGATCAATTGCCACTTAGGCATGCCACACAGGCAATTCCCTCCATGCGTTTGATATCCATCAATATATAACCCCTGAGCTCGTACGTCTCAGGGAAGGGCGTTAAGCAAGAGAATAAATTCTCCGCCGCCAAACAGATATATATTTAATAGAGATCAATCACACAGACTAAAATCCAATGTCAGACACACAGTCCATTTACAAGTCCGTTCTGGGTCTGAACGAAACCGGAGGCACCTAGTACCCCGCATATCCATCGATCTCCAAGTACGTCTGGACGATCACCAACTGTTTCCATCTTCTTGGGTGTACAGCCCAATCAAGATCATCAGTAATCACCCAAACGACGTGAAAACCTCCGGTCTTCGACCATCGTCTTCATCTTCGACTTATCGTCGTATCAGTTATTCAGAATGGGATAAACCCGGTCTTTCCGAATAATTCGCGTATATTTTAAATAAGTGTTACACAAACACAACATACGCCTCATTCCAATTCATTAGTCACTAACCGTAAATTAATCAAGAGAATAATTCCCCAAATATTAACCCCGAAGGTCGAAACCAACATCAGATCAATATCCAGAAAACCATTCTGTTTGGCTAACCGACAGTCAATTTCTAAATTTCACATTCATAGGGAAAGGTTCCCATTAATTTTATCCAAGATAAATTTCTTGAATTTATTCTATAATCTATTTTTGAATATCAATTCAAACTAGTCGGGATTAACGAACCTTACCAAAGTAATCATTTGTTTTAATTTCCCAATCCCAACCTATTCATCCCATGAAGTAAAACTGGTTATACTTCATATCTAACACCATGGTGTTATCGGTAAATTCAATTACCATTTCACGTTCAAATCTAATTAAAGATTTAACTATCGCCTGGAGCAAAACTGGTGATACTCCATTTCGATTATTTCAATCTAATTAAAGATCCATTAAAACTCCACTTAGTTTTAATCTGTGACTGGGTTAAAGAATCCGTGTCATTTAAAAACACAGTTCACAATAAACCCAAGATCACCTTCATTAATTATCGGGTTAAAGAACGAGTGTTATTTAAAAACACTGTCCACGATAAACCCAAAAATCAATTCCATTAATTATCGGGTTAAAGAACAAGTGTTATTTAAAACACTGTTCACGACAAACCCAAAAATCATTCCCAATTCAATTCCAATTAAATATCATTTTTAATTGGTACACTTCATTAAATCTAAATAAAAAGATTTAATCTTTTCTCAACTGGGTTCAAGAACAGTGTTAGTGAAGACACCATTCACGACAAACCCAAATCACATTTGATATTCAATATAAGGCTCTGAATAGAAAATATATCGGCTTATATTCAATATCAAATTCTACGATTAACAAATGTTATATTGGAAATAACGATATAAATATATATGTCTTTCAAATTTCCATAACAACATCCGTATAATCACGAATTCCAACATCGAAATATTCCGAAGACAATTTCGATTCAAATTCACTCCAATGCAATCATTGGAAATTCTGGTTATTTTTAAAACCCTTTTCAAATTCAATTTATTTATTTAAAAATAAATAGAATTATAATTCTAGTTCAAAACTAGTTCATTTCGATAAAAATTTATTTTTATCTTTTCAAATATGGAGTTTTTCATCCCAAATCTTCACAAATCATTTCTTATGATTTTACACAAATTATTGCTATTTTTAATAATTTTATCAAGGCCCATACAGTCGATTTCCATCAACGGTCATCGAACTGCACTTACAGCGACCTTTTTCGAATTTGATTTGGACGTATCTCCAAATCCAACCGTTAGATTTCATTTTTCTGACATTCGTTAGAAAGCTCTTTTCGATACGAACCCAACGGTTCCGGTTTTAGGAGAATCCGACGGTCGGATCTCCCGTTATGTCCGTTTGAAATAAATGGTCGAAATTCGCGAACTGCCGCGGCGCGGCGCGTTCTATTCAGGCCATTATATTATATATATAATATATAATATATATATTTCGTCGATTCTTATTTAAAACGAATTATATAAATAGTTTTAAATTCGTTTCAAAAGCAATTTCAACTTCCATTTCAATTCAAATCAAAATTGAATTCTTCTTTATAAATTCGTTTTAAAATTCATTTCAATTCAATTCAAATTTCAATTCAATTTGAATTCATTTCAATTCGCTTTCACTTCATTTCGAAATCGTTTTCAATTCAATTCCTTTCGAAATCGTTTTCAATTCAATTCATTTCGAAATCGTTTTCAATTCATTTCATTTCAAAATCGTTTTCAATTTAATACATTTCGAAATCGTTTTCAATTTAATTCATTTCGAAATCGTTTTCAATTCAATTCATTTCGAAATCGGTTTCAATTCAATTCATTTCGAAATCGTTTTCAATTCAATTCATTTCAAAATATTCGATTTCGAAGTTACTTTTCAATATTCATTTTAAAATGAATAAAATCGATATAAATATCGTTTACGTCAAAATGGCGTCAATCTAATCAACACGGCTTCTTAAATTTCTATTTTCAAATATTCTATTTCAAATATTTCCTATTATCAAAATATTTGTTATTATCAAAATATTCTTTATTTTCACGATTGGAATGAGGCCCAATCAATTACCATATAAAGTTAATTATATGGATTTTCATACAACACATGTATATAATAGCAACGATAAATAATCAACCATCAACCAAAGTGCACTACACTGTATAAGCATCAAATATAGATATCTAATGCTTATAACAGCCTGTCAATCAATCGATTGACATATTTAATCAATCAGGATGAGTGAACTTCAAATTTCATCCCAACACCCGTGTGGGGTTTCAAACAATCAAACACAGATTTTTATTCGTGCGGTTGGGCGATGTGTAAAATTTATCGTCCCAATCAATGTCATTCAAATAGGTGTACATAAACAAACCGTTCGGTTTGTAAATGAACATTTTATTTATTCACATTCCCGTTAAAAATTATATTTTTAACGATAAAACATTTTATTTCAACCTATGAATTTCTATTCAATTCATTTATTCAATAAAATGATATCTTTATTTTTCTAACTTATTTTAGAAAATTTCGGCGGCATAACGGCACGATACTAGAAACGGGACGAGGCCTAGCCTTATCCCCGGTCTAGTGAAGGCCCACGCCATTCACACATCAATCAAATTCATTCAATTCACCCAAACAACTCAATTTCAATTCAAATATCCAACTAATCTATGCAACCAAACAAACAAGTCCATGGTCTGTGGACGATTGTGTCGGGTGCTACTAAGCACCGTCTGCATCCTAGTATATATATATAACTAGAAAAAGAATTTTGAGTGAGAAGTTCTCACCTATAGCTATCCTAGCTCCACGGCACTTCTAATGCAGGAAATCTTCACTGTTCTCCTCTCTAACTAGTTTCTTCGCCCATAGCCACTACATATATAAAAATCATATTTTTACATCGATGTTCGATATATATAAAAATCATATTTTTACTTTGCTATTCAATATATAAAAATCGAATTTTTAGTTCGCTATTCAATATATAAAAATCGAATTTTTAGTTCGCTATTCAATATATAAAAATCGAATTTTTAGTTCGCTATTCAATATATAAAAATCGAATTTTTAGTTCGCTATTCAATATATAAAAATCGAAATTTTACTATGCTATTCAATATATAAAAATCAAATTTTTACTACTATGTTATATAGATAAAAATTATATTTTTATCACGCTATTTTCCATATAAAGATTTCCCTTTTCTAAAATAAAGATTTCACCTTTATAAAAATATAGACTTTGCCTTTTCAAATTTAAAGATTTCGTCTTTATAAAAATCTCATTTTTATTTTTTCTACACATATAAAGATGATATTTTTAATCTTCTTATCATGTAAAAATTACATTTTTAATCCTCTACCTAACCAAAAATCATATTTTTACATCATCTATATAGTAAAGACTATATTTTTAATTCTTTTAAAAATATAAAGATCGTATTTTTATTACTTTAAAAATATAAAAATAATATTTTTATTTCTTCTACTAAATAAAAATCAGTTTTAAAGTTCAAATCTTTTTTCTTAAAATAAAATCAGGTTTTAAATTCTTTTCTTTTTAAATCAGTTTTAATCTTCTTTATAAAAATTCAGTTTTTATACTTTACAAAAATTTAGTTTTTATACTTTTATTAAAAATCAGTTTTAAAATGCTTTTAAAATCAGTTTTTTTTTATACCTAAAATCGAAATTAGTTTTAACGAATTAAAATAAAAATAAAATACGATAAAACACTTACAACATTTTGAAGAAAAGGGGGGGGTGAAGACGTCGTCGGCGGCACTTCAGGGGGGGGCTGTCGGCTTCAGCATCGCGAACGTGGGGGGGGGGGGGCTTCGGTGGGAGTTCGTCGAGGGAGGGTGGCTTCGGTGGGAGTTCGTCGAGGGAGGGGGGGTGCGGTGATGGGCGGCGGCGCTTCAGGGGGGGGGGGGGGGGGGCGGCTGTCGATATCTATCTAGGGTTTTTTTTTTCTTTTTCTTTTTCTTTATTTTGTTTCTGAAATGAATCGGGGGGGGGTATAAGGAGAAAATATATATATTAATTTTATTTTATTTTTCTTTAATTTACTAAAAGGTTGACTTTTCAAACGAATCCCAATCTGAACTCAATGACTGTCGCCCATAGCTAAATACCCCCATTCCGAACGCAATGGGATATGTATCGTAAGCTGGTTTGATCGTTACAATCAGTTTCTGTTGAATTTTCATTTAAATCCTTATTTTGAATTTTAAACGTACATTTCAAATTACCGGGGTCACATACTAACTAGAAAAATTACAGAAAAATATTTTCTAGCTTCGCATTGACGATACGGTCCTAACAAAACTAGTTTCGTCGAATTCTGAGACCGTTAGAAAAATGGCCAATTTCCAGTCGATTAAAATCAACTGAAACTGGTCAAACGCGTTTTCCTTTGCCACGCTCACATATTGATTCGAAAAATTATGAAATTTGAAACCTAGCAATAACTTGACACCACGGACCCAACAAAACTGGTTTCGTCGAAATCCGAGGTCATTTGCAAAATGTCCATTTTTAAGGGCCTGAATTCCATAGCGACTATTCAGAATTTTCAACTGGACATATTTTTTGATTCCCGCTACGAAATTTTGATTTTTTGGATTCGATAGAAAGATATTATCAATTAGATCCTATCATTTTTGGTTTCACTAAAATCCGGATTGTTTTGCACCCAGTACATTCAATTGAAGTTTGAAATCGAATTATCGAACTACCGCGCCATTTTCAATTCTATTTATAGTTATATATAAATATTTATATTCTAACGACGACGCGTATAATATATACGTTCGAATTATATTCAAAATAATTTTTCTCGTCGATATTACTTAAAATAATTCATTTTAAATAATCAAAATTCGCTAAAATTGCCAAAATAAAAATTTCAAACTGGCTCGCATTTTACGGGTTGTTACATACACCTATTTGAAGGACATTGATTGGGTCGATAAATTTTACACATCGCCCAACTGCACAAATAAAAATATGTGTTTGTTGATTTGAAACCCCACACGGGTGTTGGGATGAAATTTGAAGTTCACTCATCTTGATTGATTAAATATGTCGATCGATTGATTGACAGGCTGTCATAAGCGTTAGACATCTATATTTGATGCTTATACAGTGTAGTGCACTTTGGTTGATGGTTGATTATTTTTCAATGCTATTATATATGTGTGATGTATGAAAATCCATATAATTAACATTATATGGTGATTGATTGGGCCTCATTCCAATTTAGAAAATAAAGAATATTATAATATAAAGGTTCATGTGTTGACTGTACTCATCCGTTGAGATAAGTCATGTGTTGAACGAAATATTTTAATAATAAAATTTACATCTTTATCAATATAAAATAAAGGTTCATGTGTTGACTGTACTCATCCGTTGAGATAAGTCATGTGTTGAATGAAATAGTTTAATAATAAAATTTACATCTTTATCAATGTAAAATAAAGGTTCATGTGTTGACTGTACTCATCCGTTGAGATAAGTCATGTGTTGAACGAAATATTTTAATATAGAAATATTTGAGTAGGAAATATTTGAAAAAGAAATATTTGAAATAGAATATTTGAAAATAGAATGATATGAACCCGTGTTGATTAGAGATGCGCCATTTTGACGTGAACGATGTTTATATCGATTTTATTCATTTTAAAAAGAATATTGAAAAGTGATTTCGAAATCGCATATCTTGAAATGAAATTTGAATAAAATTGAATAGAAAACGAATTCGAATTGAATTCGAATTGAATATATAACGAATTTGATTTGAATAGAAAACGAATTTGATTTGAATTGAATATATAACGAATTTGATTTCAATGGAATATATAACGAATTTGATTTCAATGGAATATATAACGAATTTGATTCGAATAGAAAACCAATTTGAATTGAATCGAATAGAAAACCAATTTGAATTGAATCGAATAGAAAAAAAATTTGAATCGAATTGAATTGAAAACCAAATCGAATTGAATTGAAAATGAATTCGAATTGAATTGAAAACGAATTCGAATTGAATTGAAAACGAATTGAAATGAATTCAAAAATGAATTGAAATTTGAATTGAATAGCAATGAATTTTAAAACGAACTTATAAGAAAAAAATTCGATTTTAATTTGAATTAAAATGGAAGTTGAAATGGTTTTTGAAACGAATTCAAAACTAATTATAAAATTTGTTATAAATAGAAATCGACGAAATATATATTATATATATTATATATATAATATAATGGCCTGAATAGAACGCGCCGCGCCGCGGCAGTTCGTGAATTTCGACCATTTATTTCAAACGGACATTACGGGAGATCCGACCGTCGGATTCTCCTAAAACCGGAACCGTTGGGTTCGTATCGAAAAGAGCTTTCTAACGAACACTAGAAATTCAAAATCTAACGGTTGGATTTGGAGATACGTCCAAATCAAATTTGAAAAAGGTCGATATAAGTGCAGTTCGATGGCCATTGTTGAAAATCGACTGTACAGGCCTTGATAAAATTATTAAAAATAGTAATAATTTGTGTAAAATCATAAGAAATGATTTAGAAAGAACTGGGATGAAAAACTCCATATTTGAAAAGATAAAAATAGATTTTTATCGAAATGAACTAGTTTTGAACTAGAATTATAATTCTATTTATTTTTAAAATAAATAAACTGGATTAGAGATGGCTTTGAAAAATAACCAGAATTTCCAATTATTTCCAATACGATATTTGTTAGTCGTAGAATTTGATATTGAATATAAGCCGGTATATTTTCTATTCAGAGCCTTGTGTTTAATATCGAATGTGATTTGGGTTTGTCGTGAATGGTGTCTTCATTAACACTGTTCTTGAACCCAGTTGAGAAAAGATTAAATCTGTTTATTTAGATTTAATGAAGAGTACCAATTAAATAATATTTAATTGGAATAGAATTGATATTGATTTTTGGGTTTATCGTGAACAGCGTTTTAAATAACACTCGTTCTTTAACCCGATAATTAATGGAATGTGATTTTGAGTTTATCGTGAACCGTGTTTTAAATGATACCGATTCTTTAATCCAGTTAACGATTAAAACTAAGTGGAGTTTTAATGAATCTTTAATTAGATTGAAATGACCGAGAATGGAGTATCACCAGTTTTGCACCAGGCGATAGTTAAATCTTTAATTAGATTTAAACATGAAATGGTAATTGAATTTACCGATAACACCGTGGTGTTAGATATGAAGTACCACCAGTTTTACTTCATGGGATGAATAGGTTGGGATTGGGAAATTAAAACTAATGATTACTTCGGTAAGGTTCGTTAATCCCGACTAGTTGAATCGAAATTCAAAAGAAGATTAAAGAATAAATTCAAGGGATTTATCTTGGATAAAATTAATGGGAACCTTTCCCTATGAATGTGAAATTTAGAAACTAACTGTCGGTTAGCCAAGCAGAATGGTTTTCTGGATATTGATCTGATGTTGGTTGCGGCCTTCGGGGTTAATATTTGGGGAATTATTCTATTGATTAATTTACGGTTAGTGACTGATGAATTGGAATGAGGCGTATGTTGTGTTTGTGTAACACTTATTTAAAATATACGCGGGTTATTCGGAAAGACCGGGTTTATCCCATTCTGAATAACTGATACGACGATAAGTCGAAGATGAAGACGGTGGTCGAAGACCGGAAGTCTTCACGTCGTTTGGGTAATTACTGATGATCTTGATTGGGCTGTACACCCAAGAAAATGGAAACAGTTAGTGATCGTCCAGACGTACTTGGAGATCGATGGATATGCGTGGTACTAGGTGCCTCCGGTTTCGTTCAGCCCCAGAACGGACTTGTAGATGGAATGTGTGCCTGACATTGGATTTTAGTCCCTGTGATTGATCTCTATTAAATATATATCTGTTTGGCGGCGGAGAATTTATTCTCTTGCTTAACGCCCTTCTCTGAGACGTACGAGCTCAGGGGTTATATATTGATGGATATCAAATGCATGGAGTGAATTGCCTGTGTGGCATGCCTAAGTGGCGAATGATCAAGGCTTCTGTTGAAAAGCAAAGTCATGTGGTTGATGATCGAAGCACGGCCTTTGTGGCGTAGCTTTGTGTAACGTTTACCTCGCGTGTTTCACACCCGGTATAAACCAAAAACAGGAGAGGACCTCAGGGAGGGCATGCGTTTCTTTCTAGTTAGAAGTGGCGTCAGTGGTTTTACACGCCCTGACGAGTTTGACTTATGTGGTTGTTGCTGTTGCGAGGCGCCTCGGATTGATCGGTCGTTCTCGAACCGATGGAGTCATTTAGTTGGCTCATTTACGCCCCATAGGGCGGGGAAACGCATGTTCAGGGTTTAAGTTTAATCCACATCGGTGGACTGGCCCTGACGATCCAAGGGTCGATGCGCTCTAACCCTGAGGCTCGGGCTAGAGAGTCTCGAAGACGGTGAGGACGATCCCTGGCCTCGGTTCATAGACGGAAATCCAATTTCCAAATACGTGACATTTGCAGTTTTATTTGTAGAGCCTAGTATGGCGACATAGTGGGATGGGGCACTTATGCCGCCTATGATTGATACTTATGATTTGAAGTTGTTTTATACACTATGCACTTATAATAGTATCAAATGATTTGTTTTAAACGTATCAAGCATTCTTGGCTATTATAAGGTAAAAACCCTATCCTCCGGCTTGCGTTGCATTGTGTGATGGGAACTGGGTCTTATAATAGCTTCATTTTTCTTTATTTAGCATTGCGCTGTTTGTTTTATGCACTGGTATTCTTGGGAGGAAACCCGTTCTGTGTTATACGGCGTGGTCCCTTGATTCACCTAGCTTTAAAAATAAAGATTAATAACTGTTTTAGTTCTCACACCAGTCACATGACTGACCTGGAGTTTATTGTTTTAACCTAAACTCTGGGTGCCCCTATTTTCGACACGGGCAGCTAGTAGTTTTGGTTTTGCAGATTTATATTCACAGGATCCTGGTTTGCAGCTGGAACGATATCCGGAAAGCTTTGTATCCGTATATCTCCTTCTAGTTGTGTATTGTATTATTTTCCGCTGCGATGTATTTAAATGTAATTTAAATCTCTGATATTTCTGTGTAATATTTATTCATTTATACTCTGTATATTCTTGTATTCTGATGCATTGTTGTAATATACAATGAAATGTTCTTCTGTCTGCGTTCTGTTGTGGCTTGTTCTCAAACGATAGGGCGTCTCGAACGGTCTGGGTCGGTTTAGCGACTGATTCGGACCGAGCGAAATTCCTTTTCGTCACACCTTTGAGAACCCGATCTTCTCTAGGAAACCTGATAGGTTGTAATGAGTAGAGGGGGTCAGAATAACAGTTTCAGGTGAATAAGAAATTTAAAACAAGGTTATAATACACGGATGTATCCCGTTTGCTTTGACCCAAGATGCATGCCTAATCGAGTTAGTGATTCTAGCCCAACCTAGTAAATTTTACGCATGAATTTACTACCTTTCCCAAAGTATAATACCGAGGTAGGACGTTTACGCATATTTTTGTGTAGCCTTTATACCAGGGCTTAGCTGGTTACTATATCGAGATTAGACCCCTAAGTTTGGAGTTTCTATATCCATATACTTTCATTCGCTTATCCTTCATCATTTATTGCCCCACTATCAATGATAGATAGAGTGGATTCTTCTTGATCACTTAAGACCCTAGGCGGACAAATTGGTCACTTATTATTTCTCGATAACTTACTTAACTTTAACATGAACTAGAGAGCACTAGCTACAAGACCTATTAGTTAAGGGTCCGTCATTCACGCATGTACCCTTGCCTCGCATAAGGTGAGAGATGGTATTTTTATTGTTCATTATACCTTCTAGCTGATCTTATTAGATAACCCCCTTAGCTGCTTATTACTTGCCGTAGGATAGGTTGCCATATCAGACATTTTAGTTTTCAGGTTTGGGTAGGCCCACAAACATTAACCATTTAAGACCCCTAAACTGAAAGTCCTATTCCAATATGGACTCTTCAACCCCGGTCATTTAGTTGTTTAGGACCAAGGAAGTGGACTATACACGAAGGTTATTAGTTCGTACCCCTTTAGCCTTCTATACCTTTCCCTGTTTAGGATAAGGTGGGCTACGTTTTTAAGTCATTCCCATTTAGTCCCTCTATGAGGAAATGCTATACTTTCGCGATTCTTGTCGTCACAGATTCATATGGTTACTAATATTTTACATTATTAACCTACTAAGTCCAATTCTATTTTTAATTATAAGTTTTATATTCATTAACATAAATAAGGAAGGTTATATCCCCTTTTCCCTAGGATATTTATTTGACTTCTTCCCAAATTTGGATTTAGTATTTAGACGACAATCAATATCCATTAATCCCCTTTTTTACACCCATTTTCTTCTCATTTATTTGTTTATTGCCCTTTATGACCATAACAGTCATATTTTCCTAAGGCAACCATTAATCTTTAATTTCCACTGATTACAAATAATGTCATTTATGAGCCTAACGGCCATAATTTTCCTAAGACATTAATTACAACGGAAAATCCCTATTTTATAGGTCCCGAATATATTTAATTGTTGTACCCCAACAGACATTTATAATTTTATTTATTTATTTCTTACCTGTTAGTTTTTTATACAAACACACACACACAAATATATATATATATATATATATATATATATATATATATATATATACGAGCGTTACGACATGTGCTTCGCGCGTGGATTTTTATTCCTCATATGTTATGTATTTTACACGGCACGCGCTCCGCGCGTGATCGTGGCATGCGCTCCGCGTGTGGATTATTATTGACTCATTATTCAAGGAACAACGCATATAGAAATAAAGTTTTAAAAAGATAAAAAATCAGTAGCATGGATCCTATTTTTATGGGATAGTTTTTTAATTTAAATAATATGCAATTTTGGCATTTCACGGTCAGACAGAAAGTATGTGTTTCCAACACAATTTTTAATAAAGATGTAAGGGTAATGTTGACGGTAGAAAGTTTTTTAAAATAAGTAAAAACAACGGTATAAATCTAAGATCAATGCAAGATCAATCTATGCACAGAGTCTATGAGTAATCTTAACTTTCATCATATTGAAACTGCAAGAGCGACAGATAATTAAAGTGTCAAATGTTCACAATCTCAATTGCTTTTCCCGAGTAAATGTGGCTTTTGATTTTCAATGGCAACCAATCCAGAGGAGTATTTCTAAATCTGCAAAGATATCAATATATTGGAACCAATTCCAATTAAAGGAAAAAGATATGAAGAAATCTTAGATTTCTTCAAGCCAGTAGAAGAAGATACTGTAGCTTCAGCAATCCTTTTCGACTCCTTGAGTGATAGATGAAAGTATTTGCTGCTTTCGTCCCAGTCCACCGTTGATTTTGAACTCCAGAAAATTAAACGTCCGATGTAGAAGGAAAGAGAAACCCATAGAAGTTTTGTAGAAAAAACACAGAGAACAGCAAGCAAAAATCTCAACAAAAAAGAAGCTCCAGCTTCAAAAAACATGGTGTAAAGCAAACATTTTGACAATATAAAGTAGATCATCAAGGTATGATGTAGTAAGCACTTGAGTTATGGTGGTGAGCGCAGCAGTAATAATTTATATAAGAAAAATACATGTAAATAAGACAATACATATGTTTATATATAATAACATACCAACATTTTTTTTATGACCTACACAATCAAACCTGAAGCTTGAAACCAGAGAAGCAGTAGCCAAGAGAAGTGAACAATAAAGATTAGCGAAAATGAAGAGAGAAGTGGGGATTACAATTGGTATTTAAATGAAGGGAGAAGTGAGTATCTGAGAAAAAGTCAAAAAATAAATACCTGCTTATTTTTGGAGGAATTCGGCTAGCCTTCCTTTATTAGCTTTATTTTGTGGAAAATATGAAAATGGACGATGAAGGAAACTAAATGCTTTCCATTTTAATTTGAAAATGCTAATATTTTGTGGAGAATGTGGAAATGGACGATGAAGGAAATTAAATGCTTTCCATTTTAATTTGAAAATGCTAATATATCAAATTCTAAATAATACAGGAAAAAATTGTGAAGGACAAAAATAACAAAAAATTATGTCAAAAGGACAAGAGGCAAAAATATTAGCCAAAAGGACAAAGTTTAGAGTAAACTATAAAATGCTAGTGGGCCCTTGAATTCCACTACCTAGTGTAAATTTGTCCTTGAGGATAAATTTTTTGTTGACCGTCCTTATGGATAAATTTTTGTTTGACTTTGTCCCTTGTGCCTAAAAATCCCTTCTAAATACCTATTTAATTTGGCTAAATTTCCTTTATTTTTGTGTAGAACGTGGAAATGAACGATGAAGGAAATTAAATGCTTTCTATTTTAATTTGAAAATGCTAATATACGTTTTATAAGATATTAAATTTGATTTGATTAATAAAAGAATGCACAATAAAACCCAGCATGTATTTCAAATCTTTAATTCAAGTAAACTAAATAAATGGAAAATTTTCTTAATTAATTGTGAGAAAAAATAAAAAATAGATCAAGATAAAGGGCATATTTTAAAATGCTTATTTAAAATCAGCATATACGTCAAATCCTGAATACAAAAAATTCGGCGTATACAATTTAATAATTGTCTACATATGTTTTAAGGTATTAAATCTGATTTGATTAATTAAAAAATGCACAACAAAACCCAACATGTATTCAAATCTTTAACTCAAATAACTGAATAAATGGAAAATTTTCTTAATTTATTGCGAGAAAAAATTAGGAAATAGATCAAGATAAAGGGTTAATAGAATAATTTTGCATTTTCTCCAAAATAATAACATTTTTTATCGGTTAGGTAATTTATGTTGAATATGGGTTTTGAACATAAATGTAACAGTTCTAAGAAATGTTAAGGTAGTTAAATGACATTCATTGCCGCTTCCTTTTAATTGTGGAGGAATAATTAAGTAAAGGGCATTTTCTTCAGTTCAGGTGTACACAAAAAAAGTGTAACACCAAACGTATTACGATTATTAGTAAAGATATATATATATATATATATATATATATGCACCTTGTCTCTCACATAAAGTTGACTATTTGTGGATGCTGGATTTGTCGGTCGATTCCGGGAAGGCTTCTACCACAAGTTGAACTTAACCTCGTGCCTTAGTACATTTATATTAATGCATTAGACCCCTCACTTAAGCTGACTACCTGTGATTGCTGGATTTGCCGGTCGGTTTCGGGCAGGTTATACCATAAGTGAGCTTAACCTCACGTCTAAATGCGCTTATAATTCAAATTTTCCTAATTGGGATGTACAACATTCATCCTAAATAAATTTTAGGAATTATAACCATTGTCCTATCATTTTCACTTTCCCCATTCAACATTGGTTACAACTGTTATTTATTGATTTGTGGTCCTATATATAACAATTAATTATATTGATTGCTACAAGTGGTCACCACAAATATATTCATTTAATAGGGAATACAATTTACATATATGATTCCATAAATGAATACTATTCAAACATTCAAACAATGTTTGTTTTGCCGTTTTACGCTGATTTGGACAGATAATATGAATATAATTATATTTTATATTTTCGTACGGTCAACGTAGTTATATTTTATTATTATCATTAATTTTTATTTGAATGATTTGGTTTAATCAATAACCAGACATTCCTTTTTGCATTCAACGCCAAAATGTTTCAAATCTTCCAAAAAGACCGTTAGCGGTAATTATCGTAACTTATGCCTAATTTGTGGAATAGTCACATTTCAAATTCACAAGAAATATATATTTACATATATATTTTTAGAATAGTCGATGCAAAATACACACAAATATTTATATTTATATGTACATTTGCATCACTTTTCCTTTTTAGATCTTTTTATCATACCTCTTGTGAATTCAAAATGACATTTTTTGTTTGAAAAGAGGAAAATGGCATATTTACAATAATTAAGCCAAAACCCAACAATACTGAATACAAATAGGTATAATTACAATAACATAATTTAACAATCATACCTTTCGAAATTCACATAGTTTACCAATTTCATCTTTTTAGCCAAATTCACATATTTTATTTTTCAACACTGAACTAAAGATCTGGAATGTAACTGCATCTAATTCGTGTTGTATGGGACTGATTTCCGGATGTACAGTGTTATGCAATGTACACAATACATTCTATAACATAATTGCAATATATTTCATGAATAACTGTAGGAATAGATGTAAATAGGTTTAAGAAATCCTACAATACATTTTATGTATAACCACAATGTATAATTCACAAGTTTTAACACTTTTTATAACTAGATCTGATGGGTGTCCATCCGGTTACCACAATTTATTTACCAGATCTGATAGGCACGGGCATAAAAATTGAATCTATTACAAACGAGATAAATACATTATTATAAATGTATATATATAAATTTCCCACTCACCTTTTAGCTTCCAAATGCAATTCTTTGAAACCTCTAGGCCTACAATTTACGAATTCTTATAAATCTACAATTTACCTGAAAAAGGGATAATTTCATATCTGTAGAAATGTAAGAAAATAGAAAGAGTGGGAAGAATCTATTGTTGAGCATCAATTTGCATTCTTTTCCATTGAATCCATTAATTCTTTCAATTCTATATGCATTTGATTTGATTTGTTTGTATGTATATATTTTTTTATGGAGAAATTAGGTTTGGAGAAGGAGGAAAATGGCAGAGCTCCGCTGCCTCTACATATTTGAATGGAAAAGAATGAGGCCTTACCCATTTATTTATAGGAGTGGAAATGACCTTGGACCGTTAGATCTATTTCAATTATCATCCATCCATTCGTTTTATAAAATATAACCAAATTGCCTCTTAAAACCTAGCCATCATTGGGCACTACAGGCCCGAAGCGGTCAATCGCTCCCTAAGAGGTTATCGACCGCCCTATGGCCATTTGATCAATGAGGGCTAGTTATAAAAGGTATTGTATATATAATTTATTCTCTTTATTTATTTTCCTCTGTTTTTCGTATTTCGTCCGTAACTTTTTCATACGGACTCCGTTCATGAAACTCCAAACATGTAAGTTGACTAGAATTCTGAGACGAATGCAACGATTAATGATTTATGGTCAAATTCTAGCATTTGCAGAAATTCCTATTTTTTAGTTTTTAATTAAATAACTATTTACTGTCAAATTTTTCTGTTGTTACAGGACCTAGGAGTATTGCAATCTATAATTTAATTACTGAAAAATTGTTTTGAAAATTTTTGGGTCCTCTCAATCTCCTTCATTCTATTTTTTCTTCTTTCCCACTTCTTTCTTTATTCCTCTCTCTATCAAATTTCTTGTGGTAAAGGCTGCTGATCTGAAGTTCCTCAAAACAAAAATCTTTGCTGTCTGATGGTATTGTCCGATTTCTCAATTTTGGTGTTTGTTCTACATTGCTTCCTTCCAGTGGCATGTAGATCAGGAAGCTGATATATTTTTCCATTATTTCCAATTTATCTTTACCAAACACAAAAGCTTCTTCCAGTGGCGAGTAGTAAGCATAAACTGCATCTAAATTCTCTTGATGTTTTGTGCACTCTTTCAAAGCAATTTTCACATCATAGAAAACACTGAAAAACTCGAAGAAAGGAGTGCGTTTCACGAATTCAATTTGTTTTTGGTCAGATATTTTATCTTTTACCCGTTTGATCATTTTATATGCTGCTTGCAAACCGCATCTATACACGGTATCACTTTTACTCTCCTCATGTGTAGTTATGTCCTTGTTTCTGTTTATTGTTTCAATCACTTCGGTGTCTCCGTGTCATGGGTTCACGAAGTCATCATCCTGATTTTTTATAAAAAAAATCAGTATACAATTGAATGCTATGCTTAACTTGTATCAGTTTTTCATGTACTGCTGCATAAAAAATTAGTCAATAAATTCTGAATTATTCTTCCACATGTAATGGTGTTATGCATAGTTTGCGAATATCAGTTTTACTATCCTGTAAGTATCAGTTTTGTATGTTTTTTCCCTTACAGAAGGTAGGTATCAGTTTTATATCATAGTAGGTATCAGTTTCTACTAATTTTACTATCTATAGTTTACAGGTATCAGTTTTTATATGCATGTAGGTATCAGTTTTTATTTTTCCCTTTCTTACATTGTATAGGTACCATTTAGTGTCTTGGTAGATATCAGTTTTTGGTATCTTCTTACTTGAATTTTATCGGTATCAGTTTTACTAACACAAAAGTATAAGTTTTTGGGTATCATTTGTTGTTGAGTATTATTGTTAGACAATTATCAAAATAGTACTAGTTTTGAATTTTTAAGGTATCATTTACCATAACAATTTAAATAGTACCAATTTGCTAGCACTAAAAAGTTATTTTTCTTACCAAATTGTCATCATTATCTTCATGTTGTTGTCCTTGTATTTCTTTTCCTTTCATTTGAGCAATTTCCTGTTGAATATGAATATTATCACAACAAAATTAACAAAAAAAATATCAGTTTTGAATTTTCCAGGTATCATTTACCTTCATTTTTTTCATCTTTTGTCTTAGTCTTGCTAACTTTTGCTCTGCGATTTGGATCGTTCAAACTTTTAGACCTTCTCTCCCTATTTAACATCTTTTTTTCTTCGATCATAGGCTTTTCAATGCTTTTTGTAACATCAACAGTATCATTTTTTTTGCTTCCAGTTTCTTCCATATTTTGATCGTCTGTTTGATGTTGATGGTAATCTGTTTGTTCTTCGTCTCCACCTAGGGTTTCAACATTTGATTGTAAATTCTCCACAGTATCATTTAGGGTTTGGTTACGTTTTTGTGATTCGAGTTGGAGTCGAATTAGGGTTTCAGTGGTGTCAGCTAGATTTTCAGCTACTTTTCTTGAATCGTTAGTTGGAGAAGATTCTAATCGTGAAGTCCCCATTGTTGATTAATTTCATGATTTTCATGATTTTTGCTATACGAATTGAAATGGTATCAGTATTGCGCTAAAGAAACGAGAATATGAGCGAAAAAACAGTGAACAATTTTGGGTTAGGCTAAAATTTTGTCCTTTTCAATAAAATTTTAGTGCCTTGTCCTTGTGGTTGAATTTTTTAAATGACTTTTCCTCATAATTTTTTTCCCAACAACAATTTTGTATATTTAAAAACTCATACGTAAGGGGAATTTGAGAAGTTCACGGCTAAACCAAAACTTTGCGCTCCCAAGACAATTATTAATATATATACACATATATATGTATGATATATATGTATATACATATATATGTGTGTATATGCACACACACACACACACACACACACACATATATATATATATATATATATATATATATATAAGGATAGGATCAGGAGCACCCCAAACATTGCCAAGATTTTAAATCTTTGATATCGCTCGTGTTTCATCTCGGTAATTTTAGAGACTTGATCTCGTATCGTGAGAGATCTCAAGTGAGATGAGTGTAACTCGAGGGTTCATCTCAGATTTCCATTTCAGTTCTGGAAGTTCATATCGAAACAATCTCAGGGTACATGATATGTTAAAAAATGATATTTTTATTCAATGATTTTTATGAGTGCTATAATAAGCATAGTAACTTAAACTTGAATAAAAAACCACTTCATTATTCTTAATCTAAGAAAGATCATTCATATTTTAAATCCTTATATGCTTAAAATAGAAATATAATACAATATAGATAGATTAGTTCTTACAACATATGATCCATGAACATGAATTATTCTTAGGCATAAAACATAAAAAAGGTCCAAAACATTAAAAAGTTTAGTATAGGTAGAACATAAAATATATAATTTCAGAGGTAATATGTACGTAAAAAAAATTGAAATCATAAGCATTGTAGAACAAATATGAGCATATGATATGGTCATTGAACATGCAAAATGTTAAATAGCAGGAGATTATCTTGACTAGATTTGAGTTTTTTTAATCATTGTTCTGATTCAAACACAGATTTAAATTTTAACCGAAAAAACCGATATCTTGGACGATATTTTAGTATCTTATCTCGGCAGATATATCGTTATATATTGCAATATTTCAGGTGATATAGTCCAAAGGAGATTTACAAATAAATTTGTTATTTCGTTTCGTGAAGAGCCCAAAATAAGATATAAGACGAGATCTGGGGTGCTATTTTTGAGATTTGAAACAGTGAACATTGCAGCACTCCTTTTGCCCTCTTAATTTCAACTGCACATCCTGATTTCTCTCTCCTTCCAATAATCCTCTCCCACACCAACTTATTTGAGTATAAATGAGTGGTAGTAGTAGGAGGGCTAAAGGGATGCTCCATTTTTAGGGTGCTATTGAACTTTCTTTTGAGAATTTGTTCAGTAGGGAAACTAACCGGAGTCGTAAAACCCCTCTTAGTGCATCTAGCTTGGTCCGCAAGAACCACATAAGTGGTCGATCACATGGTAAGCTCTTAGCACGTCATTCCGGGTTTCGAACTCACGCCACTGTTACTGTAACGGCCCGCAAATCCGTATTATCTGAGTTGACTAATAACACCATACGCCCAACCGAAATTGCACAAAACTACGAATCATTATTAGAAAGAAGTTAGAATGAGAAATAGAAAGAAAGAAATATTAGAATAGAAGAAAACGAAGATCACAAACTCACAGTGGAACGAATAAAATATATTAGGTAACATAAACTTTGAAATACAATTCGGTAACTTTATATATATACCATTATCAGAGCACAACAACTATTTCTGGAACAGTTATAAACACCTATTTCCAGATACAAACATGGTACACAGCAGAATATATGATAGTCTATAGCTAACCGGTGAAGCCTCCTGCTTCGAACTCCTCCAAGTGAATCTGAAAAATCACGACTACTTGATGCCCGTACAAATTTGGGCACCCAAGAGTTTAGGGAAATCAAAAAAAAAACTCTGGGTCAGTCATTGAACTGGTCTTAGTAAACTCCAACCATTTGTTTAACTTTCAAAATCCTTTCGAAAGAAAAGATAATAGTAAGACCAGCCCACACATAAACATGGACTGTTTTTACCTTAATATATCCCAAAACACTTTGATACAAAAATCCAGTGATATTGTAATAGTGTCTAAATCAAATAAATAACAATATAGCGGATCGCTTGCATCTCATGCTCCATATATAATATAAAATCAAAAACCGCAGGTCGCTTATTAGAGATTGGATTTTCAACATGACAAGGTATGGAACCACATTCCGATAGTATACCTCTAGAGGGGAATACACTGGGTTCAATAAGAACATCTTGCAACCCGGCCCACACATGACCGTCCGCTCATTTCGCTTGAGTGTATCGAATGTATATCACCAACGGTTGGGATCAGCAACCATTTCCCGGAAAGGGACAGCATCGATTGATTTAAGAAGTAAAAGGAATTTCTCTAGATAGGTGATTATACAACCTAATGGGAGCGACCCACATAGCCATGCTGCCTACTCGATTTTTGTCATTTCCTGGTCGTTGAGGCCTGAGGCTACGATTTCTTATCATTCATTGATAGCACAATCACTTTGAATGCCACATTGTCAGATCCGTTAATCACTAATTGATATGCACAAATATATTGGATATTATGCTAAGAGAATGAATTCTCCGCCACCATATATATTTATACGGACCAACATATATGATCACTGGAAATACTCTATCAGACATTCGTCCATTTACATTAATTCTGGGATTGAACGAAACCGAAGTCACAATTTCTATAAATAGAAATTGTCCTTGCACTTTACTCCGTCTTCGATTATCTTCATATAATCTGATTCGCAACGCTACTTCCAATACGCAGTGGCTCTCGGATAATAATCCAACTGGTCTCTCCACATTGACAACGATATTGGCAAATACTTTGATAGTCGGTTATTTAACTATCAAAGAAAATCAAACATTCATTCCAACCATCAAACAAATCACTGGGCCATTTAATTGATATTTCATTCATTAATTAAATCACTACTCCATTTCCTTATCAATATTTGTTAACCAGATATTTTCAACAATCATATTGGCCTTTTACATTATTTGGAAAACATATCCATATATCGCCTTCTTTTATTTTCTATACGTGGAAAATATCTTCTATTTATAACTGGAAAACATTCCAATTACTTATCTCTTTTACGCTCGTTCATTTATTTCTATACTCAGGAAATATTTGTTAATATATGTCAAAATTTCCACTTATTTGGATTAAAACGAATGTTGTGTAAAACATCGTTACAACAAACCAAAACACTGCATTCAACTAACTCTTATTCAAACATTTCTCTTCGAGATTGGATCTTGCTATTTATCGGATAAAACCAAAATCAACCAAGTTGGGGTATAACTACCTCTCAGACCTTGACTGGAAACATCCTTAACCTCAAATAGACAAGACCACTATTCCCGAATAACTAACACTACATAAAGCCAATTATTCATACATTTCTCTATCTATTAACAGATTATCGATTTCCTTTTTGTTTAAAATATTCTATTTTAAGTTCGTTTTCTTTATTGAATTATATAAATATTGATACATTGATTTCTGACTATAAATTTTCTTAAAAAATATTCAAACTCCTTAAATTTTCGGAAAATTTCGCCATAACCTCCTTTGTACCGGCAAATAGTTCAAACCTCAACTCACCTCTCTAGGCTCTTTCCATTCAAAAAGAAAATCAAAAAGCCGAGTGGCTTGCCGATTCAGCACATAAAACCTCATATGAAATTTAAACGTGTACCTTTTTGTTGGGCACTTCAATTATAATTTTCATACACTTCATTCCATACCTGTCTAACCCATATACTTCCATTCCTAATTTATTCCAACTCAATCTAGCCACTTTAACTCGATTAGCTAATTTATTCTTTAATCAGCTCGTTTGCTCATTTCATTTTTTCTATTTGATCATATCACATTCAAATATATTTTAACTTACTTATTACCATTCGAATCTGAGACGACCCCAAACCCCGTACTGACGGTGGCAAGGGTAATCCTTGGAATATAACACATAAACAGATAATAGCAGAACAGAAATAAATAAATACACCAGATAATGAACAATAGAATATACTGGATAAGAGTAATCATCAGAGTTACACAGTGTACAGGATCATACTTAGTACAAATACAGTTCAACTATACATATATGTCTACAGCAGAAAACAAACATAATGTACAATAGGAGCTGAACAGCATAAAAAGAGATAAATGATAGAATCCATCTTCAGCTCCGTCTATCCAGAAAGAACCAGCTAAACCTGAATACAAGGCTGCCCGTGTAGAAAAAGGGGCACCTGAGTTTGAAAGTGAAACAAACTACGAGTCAGTCATGGGACTGGTATGAAAAATCTACTCAACACATTTATAATATGGCTAATCACAGGACCACGCCACTTTCGTGGAACGGTTTTACTCCATTGGATTGCCAGTGCTTTAAAAACAAATCTTTCTTTTAAACATCGCAATGCTTTTTTAAAAAATGAAGCCATTATAAGACTCAGTTCCCATCATACAATGCAACGCAAACTGGAGGATAGATTTTTACCTTATAATGGCCAAAATATGGTTGATACGAATAAAACAAAAGCATTTGATATTACTACTGGTGTTTATATGTTTCAAAAACAATTTCAAATCATAACTATCAATCATAGACGACATGAGCATCCCATGCCACTATGTCGCCAAATATATATACAATCGAAACCGCACGATCACGTATTTGGAAATTGGATTTCCGTCATGAACCAAGGCATAAGATAGTCCTTACGGAATTCGCGACTCTCTAGCCCGAGCCACAGGCAAGCGCGCAGGCAAGCCTTGGAGCGACAGGGCCGGTCCACCGAGGTGGATTATTATGCCTGAACAATACGTTTCCCCGCCCTTTGGGGCGTAAACGGGCCAACGAATGACTCCATCGGACCTGGATCGTCCGATCAAACCGAGGCGCCTCGCAACAGTAACAACCACATAAGTCAAACTCGTCTGGGCGTGTAAAACCACTGACGCCACTTCTAACTAGAAAGAAACGCATGTCCTCCCTGAGGTCCTCTCCCGTTTCTGGTTCATACCGGGGTGTGAGGCTCGCAATTTCACGTTATACACAAAGTTACGCCACACAGGCGGTGCTTTGATCATCACCACAAGACTTTGCTTTTCAACAGAAGCCCTGATCACTGCATCTTAGCATGCCACACAGGCAATTCACACCATGCAACTGACGACTATCAATCACACAGAATAAATTCCAATGTCAGACACACTATCCATTTGCAAGTCCGTTCTGGGTCTGAACGAAACCGGAGGCACTATATACCTCGCAAACCCATCGATCACCACGTACACCTGGACGATCACCACTCATTATCCATATTTCGGGATGCCTCTCAATTAGGACCTCGGTTACCATCCAAACGAGGTGAAGATTTCCGGTCTTCGACCACCGTCTTTATCTTCGATTTCTTATCGTCGATTCAGCTATTCGGAATGGGATAAACCCGGTCTTTCTGAGCAACTCGCATATATAATAAACAAGTGCAACACTAACATACACACGCATCATTTTAATTCATTAGTCACTAACCGTCAATCAGTAATAGAACGATTTCGCAAATATTAACCCTGAAGGCCGAAACCAACATCAGATCAACACCCAGGAAACCATTCGACTTAGCCAACCTTCAGTTAATTTCTAAATTTCACATCCATATCGTTTATAATATTTTATAACGATTTATTGCTATTTTTATTTATTTTAAAATAGCCAATTTATTCAAAAGGACGCTTCGGGCCATAACGCGGCCGTGGCGCTGTTTTTCTTCAGATTTGATTTACACATATCTGAAAATCTAACTATTGGATCTTCACAAAATTTACATCGATAGAAAGATCTTTTCAAAACGAATCCAACGGTTCCAGTTTCGGGAAAATCCGACGGTCGGATCTCCCGGTATAATCGTTTGAAGTTTCGATTTCAAAATACGAACTGCAGCGTCGTTATTCGATTAAATATAATTATAGTTATATATATATATATATAATCGATTCTGGCGCTATTTTTCTTCATATTTGAATTAAACATTCCAGACAATCCAACCGTTGGATTTTTACAAAGTTGGTGCCGTTGGAAAGATATTTCCAAAGCGAACCCAACGGTTGCGATTTCAGGAAAATCCGATGGTCGGATCTCCCGGTATAATCGTTTGAAATCACGGTTTCAAAATACGAACTGCAGCGTCGTTATTCGATATATTTTAATTCTATTTATATATATATATATATATATATATTGATTCTTCGATTTCAAAGCTGTATTCTTTTCATACATTTGATAAAAATGATATTTTTATCTAAATGTCTTCTATTTCAACACTTCACTATATTTAGCAATTCATGTATATAATAAAAATGCGATTTTTATTGTAAAACAATTCATTTCAAAACACTATTATTTTATATAGTTTATATAGGTAATAAAAATGGGAATTTTATTATAAAACAATTTCTTTCAAAGCAAGCTTATTTTATATAGTTCATATAGATGATAAAAATGTGATTTTTATTATAAAACAATTTATTTCAAAATATGAATACCATTCAACACATGAATTTCAATTCAACGAATGAATTTCGATTCAACAGATGAAGGTTTTCTATAGTTTATATATATCGATAAAAATGTGGTTTTTATATTTAAAACACGAATACCATTCAACACATGAATCTCAATTCAACGAATGGTTATCGATTCAACACATGAAGGTTTTCTATAGTTTCTATATATAGATAAAAATGTGATTTTTATATTTAAAACACGAATACCATTCAACACATGAATTTCAATTCAACGAATGAATATCGATTCAACACATGAAGGTTTTCTATAGTTTCTATATATAGATAAAAAATGTGATTTTTATATTTAAAACACGAATACCATTCAACACATGAATTTCAATTCAACGAATGAATATCGATTCAACACATGCAGGTTTTCTATAGTTTCTATATATAGATAAAAAATGTGATTTTTATATTTAAAACACGAATACCATTGAACACATGAATTTCAATTCAACGAATGAATATCGATTCAACACATGAAGGCTTTCTATTCAACGAATACATATAGTTTCAACAAATGAAAATAATTCAAACACATGAATATTATTCAAAATTTCGGCAGCATAACGGCAGGGTAGTTAAAACCGGGACCGTCCCTAGTACGGCTCCTCGCTCTACCTTAAAACCTCGCGGTTTTTGACAATGGGGATCATGCATCTAGTTCGCACGCAGGTGGCATGTATATATTTATTTCATTTCCACAAACTAATCCTATGTGGTTTCAACCAAATATTTCTCAACCACAAACGGGTATTTTTCAACCACAATCAATCAATATCTACCACAAACAATTCCAATCAACCATTCGCTATCAATCAATTTTCACACCAATCACAACCAATAAATATCGTCCATGGTTTGTGGACGAGGGGCGTATATATATATATATATATATATATATATATATATTTATATATTTATATATAGCAATTCACTTCTATTTCAACACATATATAATTTTTACAACGCATATATAACTTATACATCGAACGTACAACTTATACAACACTTATACATGAGGTATACAACGCTTATATAACTCATACATCGACTATATAATTTATACATCGTCGTTTTCCATATCGTTTATAAATTAGAAATCTCACATTGGGTTCCACTCCACCAAAAATAGCAGAAGGCTCAGAAAAATATGCGGTCTCTTCTAGAAGGTAGAAGACGTCCACACGAGTCCACTGTCTCTTGTTTCATTGGATTTCGACAAGAAACGAAAAAGATATGAGTTTTCAAAGTTTGCAATGGTTTTAAACTGTAAAAAACAATTTTAATTAAACAGCCGTATACCTCTATTTTTCTTCAAAACTAGGTTTTAGGATTTCTTTCAATCCACGAAGTTGCAGCTCGATCGGAGGATACAGCGTCGAAGAGCTATGAGAGAGCTTCGCGCGCATGGTGGTGTGGTCAGGCTCGGTGCATCCTGGTGGCAGTGGCGGAGCTCCAAACGCGTCACCTTCCCGAGCTCGATTCTCGATGGATACACAATGGAAAAACCCGATTCTGGTATGGATTTAAAGAGGAGACGGAGCTCTCCAAAATGGATCAAGATTCATGTGATTTCGTTGAGTGGTTGCGGAGAAATCGAAGAGAGAAGGTTGGTGGCTGTTTCCGTCGTGCGCGCAGGGTCTACGGGGAGGGAGAAGATATTATTGGCCAATCAGATTTTTTTGTTTATTTATATATTTTCAAAAATCCGAAAATACCCCTTGTCACACACGAACACCCATCCAAACCCAACGACTGTCATCCCTAGAGTTTTACCCCAATTCCGAACACAATGGGATATATTTCGTAGGCCCATTCGACTGTTTCAGTCAGTTTCCATTCAATTTAAAATATATAACATTCAATATTCGATTTGAACGTACATTTCAATTTTCCTGGGCCTCAAACTGATTCGAAATCCAGAAAAATAAATCTGGCTATGTTTTGACGATGCGGTCCCAACAAAACTAGTTTCGTCGAATTCTGAGATCGTTTGCAAAAAGGCCCATTTCTGGTCGATCCAATTTAACTATAATTGACCAAAACACGTTTTCCTTTGCCACACTCACATACTAGCTTCAAAAATTATGAAATTTGAAACCTAGCAATAACTTCACATCCCGGATCAATCAAAAGGGGTTTCGTCGAATTCCGAGGTCGTATGCAAAATGACCAATTTCACGGGCTATATAAATTCCATTGCGACCTTTCTGAAAATTAATTTGGCCATAACTTTTGCTTTCCGCTATGAAAATTCGATTTTTCAGATTTGTTAGAAAGGTATTCACTAACAGATTTAAATATTTTTGGTTTCACTCAAATCCGTTTTGTTTTGCACCCGGTATAGTCCGACAAAGTTTGAATTCAATTTTTGAAACTACAGCGCCATTTCAGGCCTTATTTATAATTAGAATTAATTATATTCGTTTTCAAACGTCGATTCAAACTCACTTTTCACTGCTATTATTTAAAATATTTATTTTAAATATTTAAAATCCATTATTTTAGCCAATTTAAAATTTTTAAATTGGTTCGGATTTTCTGGGTCGTTACAGAATCCCATTTTCAATTCAAATTCCATATTCAATTTCGAATATGAATTTGCAATCCCCTTTTCTGATCCAAAGTTCAATTTCGATCTCAAATTTCATTAACTAATTTTTTTCTTCAAATTAGTTAATTCAATTCAACAATTAAAAATATGATTTTTGTTTCAAAAATTAGTTCACTTACTTCACTTGAGTTCATACTTATTTTACAACTCAAATCTGGATTTTTCTTATGGAAATTCGAATTTTATTTGTTTAAAATCCTTTTATTTATTTAAATAAACCGTTATGGTTTTTAAACGGTTAATGTACTGTTTTTCTGAAAATTTGATTTTGACATAACTCAAAATCTATTCGACGAAATCCAGATTTTTCTCTTTCATTAGAAAACTTTTACCAAATCGGTCCTGCCGATTTTGTTTCAAAGAATTCCGACTTAAATTGAGCTCTATATAATCAATTGAAGTTCAAAACACCAATTTACGAACTACCTCGTTGCGACAAGTTCGTTTTAATTATATTTATATATATAAGCATTTATACTTCGTTTATAAATAAATTTCAACTCCATTCTAGTATACTTTTAATATATATCAAATCAGTTTCCCAATTCAACATAATATTTTCGATTAGCTAAAATTGTCGATTTTTCCTTACCCGGTATTATATTTGTTTATACTTCGATCTTCTATATTTAATTCCAATTCCTTTTATAAATAAATTATTTATAAAATTCGATATAATCGAATTTCAATTATAAACCCATTGAATTCTTCTAAATTCAGTTAATATTCCGAATTCCGAAATATAATCAATCGTTTTGTTTCAAAACACTTCCCAATTTACTTTTAAATTCCTATTTGAATTTAAATGGTTTAAATTATCCAAATGATAATTTATTTTTCTAGATTTATAACATCGTTTGTAAATCCATCTTTCTTGTTTTATATATCAAAAGAAGTTTTCCATTTCAAATTCCATTTAAAATCCAATTTCCCTTTATATTCTGAATTCTAAATAAAAACAGTTGTTCCCTTTCGAATGATTTCAGCTTCTTATTTTAAATTCAAAACTTGAATTTAAAATTTCAAATTATCTTTTGATAATTAATTCGCTACGATTATAACATCATTTTTACATTTACTTGTTTTATAATTTAAAACAAGTTCCATTCCGAAATTCTATTTAAAACCAAAATCTTATTTTGGAATATTTTATCTATTTTAACTTATCCATATATATTACATACAGTCTATTTCATATATAAATTTAACTTCTATTTAAATAAATTCGAACTAATCGAATTCAAATCATAAATCCTTACGGATTTAGTTCAATTTATATTCTAAACATCAGAATAAATCCCATCATTTATTTCTTTAAAACGATTTCCCCATTTCTGTTTTTAAATTCACATTTGAATTTAAATATTCAAATTATCCAATGATACTTTTTTCCACTTTATTTATAAACACCGTTTATAAATTCATTTCAATTCCCCCCATTATTCAATTTATAAACATCGTTTATAAACTCAACACTTGTTTTATTTATTTAAAACAAGTAAATATCTTTAGCACATTCTAAATCCAAATTCTATTAAAAAAATAGAATTTTCCTTTTAAATCTCTAAATCTCTTTTCACAATATTTTTATAAATTAACTTCTTGGCCCCAGTAATATTTAAACAATCAAACCACTCAATTATCAATCAACACATCATATATGATAATATATGTGAAAACAAACAAATAATAATATTTTTGAGGAATCTTGTTGGATTCCTCCAACCTGTTTCCCTACATCCATAGGCGTTAGTCAACATAAATAATACCCATCCTGCTTCGAGGCAGGATATCGCGGTATAGAAGGTCATCCACTATCATAGCGTGGGGCGTATAGGGTCATCCGCTAATGATACTGCGGGCAACCGCTAATGGTACTGCGGGAATCCAACCAATCACCAATATATATATATATATATAATAGCCACATGCACCAATCCTAAATAACTAATATAAATATTTTTAGCCAGAATAATATTTCAGTTCAACCAAACAACCATCAATTATGTTTAATGACTAAAATAATTCAAAATAAATAAATTGAGTGAGATTTACTCACATTGATTTTATTGTCGAATTATCGATTCGGTTCCTAATCAAAAGCTCCAAATGGCTCCCCGTCATTCCAATCCAATTCCAATATATTGTATTTGACGATACGAAGCCAACACATCTCGTTTTACTGAAATATGTTATCGTATGTTATATATATTAACTTTACAAGATTGGGTATAAATTAAACTAATTTAAATTAAAATTAAAATTAAACTAAACTAATTTAATTACCTTTTTAATTTCCCTTTACACTGTGACAAAACTACAACTGAACACCTGCCACAGTTCAATACCATCGAGCTGCCACACTACTAGATAAATGTTCTACATCTCCTTCCACTCATCCACCTAAAACCGAAATCTCCAACTTTATCTCCTCAATGTCAGAAACTATACAACTCCATTTGTATAAAACAACATTGTTAATAAATTTTCTTACCAATAAAATTTTCCAACCTCAGAAAACCCAATTTTGTTGATCCCTATTGTTGTGTTCATAGCAACCAGCAGACCATGAATTCCCACGGTCGCATTCCTTAATACACAGAGTCCATCCTTAGTTTAACCATTGAACTACATTTTCATACAAGTTAATAAATTAATTACAAATTATATAGGCTTACCATCTAAATCCATAATCCTACAGTTTTGCGATGATCCAAAACTTGAAAGCATCTGCTTATCTGTTGATCCGTAACCGTTTATGATCTCTACTCGTTCAACGCTGAGCATCGCTTCAGCTCACTCCACACTCCCACCCACAACCTTAATCGCGACTTCATCTAGTCGCTGCTTCATCTATAGTGAGACAGTCACTGTCGCATCCTCCCATCCAAGACCCATCGCAGCTTCCATCAGGACTATGACGCTACTGTCACTTACACCGCAGCACTCTTCTGCTCTGATTTGATCCAATACTTCGACAGTTTCAAATACTCGTCGTTTCTTCATCACTGATTACACCCAAATTCTAACCCTAACTCGTTGCTGAATTTTCCAATCCTCATCGCACCATCCCAGTTATACACAAATCCATCGCGCAATCTCATCATCTCGGATCAGTAACTCCATCGAACTTCAGTCCACCCAACCTTAACTTCGACGCCCTTAACCCTAGCTCGATCCGCATCGCACAAAAATTAAGGCGCCTGACTACCTTTGGATGATCGAACCTCTTGCGTTCGATTTTGTTTCGATTTTGGTTTTAAGAATCGAATTGAAAAATCAAGGGACGCGGTCATTGATTTCGTTCGAGGCTTTGATTTTGTTTCAATTTTAGAATTAAAAGAATTGGCTACTTCATTTTTTTTTTCTTTTCTGAAATGGATTGAACTTAGTTGAAGATGAGGAGCAACGCACTAAAATGGGAAGCAGGGTTTTGTTTTTAAAAATCAACATCCACCACTTGATTCCGTGGATTTAAAGTTTATAATAAGAAGAAAATAATGAATGAGAGAAAGAAACTTAGAGTGAAATAACAGGGTCATGGATGCGGTTTTATAGAAGTGAATACTTTGATCTTAAGGAAAAGGTCTGAGCGCAAGGTACACTGTGATAAATATCAATTTGATTTCTATTTAATGCGATTTGAAATAAAAAGATTATTATCCTTTTTAAATGGATATCGATTTGATTTCGAACCTGTCCACAATCAAATATCTCGGGGTCTATTAATTTAAATCACGAACCGCTACTAGCGTACCGACCGACATTTCAATGTAATAACCCTATTCTGAACTCAACGTTAAATATTCTGAAATTTAATTTCAACATAAATACCATATTAAATTTATATAATATAATTTAAATTCGAAAACAATAAATTCTTTGAAAATAAATTATTATTTATTATCGTATATACTAAATAAAATTCCTACTTATCATCTGATTTATTTTGATTCAGTTTTTAACTTCGATTTCAATTATATTTCGAATTACAATAATTTGATATATTCTAAATTAAATTATATTCGATTATTAAATTGATAACTCAATATAAATATTGATTTATATTAATAACTAAATATATAAAAAAAATATTAAATATTTAAAAATAAATCAATAAAAATACGGGTCGTTACATTCTTCCCCCCTTAAAAGAATTTCGTCCTCGAAATTACTAAGGTAGAAAAAGCGTTTCAAACCCATTAACTTTTCAAAACTCATTTAGTTGAACTCAACTCTTCATATTTCAACAAAGTTTAATTCCTACAAAACTTTTGTTTCCATTCATATTCCACATCATATAGTCTTACATTCATTTTGTTTGATTGGTTAAAAACCAATATATTCACATCCAATTCATATTTTATTCATACGCATTCAAGTTCAATTCAAATTGATTCTAATCAATTTATTTACTTCGATCCATTGAACTTAATCTAACTTAAATTTTAATTCCAGAATTCAAATTCCCAGGTTTTAATTTCAAATCTCTATGAAATCATATATAAATATATACATTTATTTCCCTCTCAAATTCAAAACATTTGAATTTTCAAACCAGTTTCTTTTCTTTCAAACAAATTTCCTTCAAAATACATTCCTAAGGTAACAATTCATCACTTAGAACTCGAAAATGAACAATGATGATACTGCAGTTATCATCAGAATTATTTCCCTGCCACTGAAGTGAGTTCAGTGCTTTACCATTTTCAAAATCCATCTGAAATGATTTCTATTT
Organism: Allium sativum; assembly: GCA_030737875.1. Classification (NCBI taxonomy): domain Eukaryota; kingdom Viridiplantae; phylum Streptophyta; class Magnoliopsida; order Asparagales; family Amaryllidaceae; genus Allium; species Allium sativum. Next base: position 147,753,301 of record CM060918.1, on the reverse strand, counting down.
AAAAATCCCCTTTAAAGAAAATGCTAAATTACTTTAATATACTTCGAAAAATATTTTTCCAACACCTAGGACTTTAAATTCCAAATTCTAGTTTGAGTTTCATCTCATTTGTATATTTAATTCATATACAAATTATAGTTTGGTTATATTTAACCATTCCAACATTTATAATCTCATTTATTATAATATTAACTTCCAACACATCCATATATTATAATAATTTAAGAAAATTATTCCTTTTTATAGCAAAAATATAAATCTGGGGTAAAATTATTTCATTTACCCACTTAAAACAATATCGTGTCGAATTTTTCTTTTCTAGTGTTTATAAATTCCCATCGACTTAGCGGCGTCCCACGATTCGACTAGAAAACTACTCAACATACTAACCAACACAATATAAAACAGTTTTTTTATCAAATAACAAATTCGCGCTCTCGTATATACGCTCAACTCATTATAGGGTACTACTGACCCTATCTCTAATGAGCACATCCCACCAAAGCCTAGGTATTCGCCCAACCTAAGCCCTGATACCAATTGTAACGGCCCGCAAATTCGTACTATCTGAGTTAACTAATAACACCACACGTCCAACTAAAATTGCACAGAAATTCGAACCATTATTAGGAAGAAGTTAGAGGATGAGAAATAGAAAGAAAGAAATATTATAATAGAAGAAAACGAAGATCACAAACTCACAGCGGAACGAATAAAATATATTAGGTAACATAAACTTTGAAATACAATTCGGTAACTTTATATACATACCATCATCAGAGCACTACAGCTATTTCTGGAATAGTTATAAACACCTGTTTTTAGATACAAACATGGTACATAGCGGAATATATGATAGTCTATAGCTAACTGGTGAAGCCTCCTGCTTCGAACTCCTCCAAGTGAATCTGAAAAATCCCGACTACTTGACTGCCCATACAAATTTGGGTACCCAAGTGTTTAGGGAAACAAACATAATAAACTTTGGGTCAGTCATGGGACTGGTGTGAGTAAACTCCAACCATTTGTTTAACTTTAAAAATCCTTTCAAAAGAAAAGATAATAGTAAGACCAGCCCACACATAAACATGGACGGTTTTTACCTTACTATACCCCAAAACACTTTGATACTAAAATCCAGTGATATTATAATAGTACCTAAATCAAATAAATAACAATCTAGCAGAAAGCTTGCATCTCACGCTCCATATATAATATAAAATCAAAAATCGAAAGGCATTTATTGGAGATTGGATTTCCAACATGACAAGGTATGAAACCACCTTCCAATAGTGTATCTCCAGAAGGGAATGCACTGGGTTCAACAAGAACATCTTGCAACCTGGCCCACACATGGTCATCCACTCATTTCTCTTGAGTGTATCGAATGTATATCACCAACGGTCAGGATCGACAACCATTTCCCGGAAAGGGAAGCATCAATAGATTTAAGAAGTAAAAGGAATTTCTCTAGATAGGTGATTATACACCCTAATGGGAGCGACCCACATAGCCATGCTTCCTGCCTAATTTTTGTCATTTCCAAGTCGTTGATGCCTGAGGCTACGATTTCTTATCGTTCATTGATAGCACAATCACTTTGAATGCCACATTGTCAGATTCCGTTAATCACTAATCGATTTGCACAAATATATTGGATATTATGCTAAGAGAATAAATTCTTCGCCACCATATATATTCATACAGACCAACATATATGATCATTGGACATACTCTATCAGACATTCGTCCATTTACATTCGTTCTGGGATTGAACAAAACCGAAGGCACAATTTCTATAAATAGAAGTTGTCCTTGCACTTTACTCCGTCTTCGATTATCTTCATATAATCTGATTCGCAACGCTACTGCCAATACGGAGTGGTTCTCGAATAGTAATCCAACCGGTCTCTCCACATTGATAACGATATTGGCAAATACTTCGATTGTCGGTTATTTAACTATCTAAGAAAAACAAACATTCATAACAACCATCAAACAAATCACTAGGCCATTTAATTGATATTTCATTCATTAATTAAATCACTACTCCATTTTCCTATCAATATTTGTTAACCAAATCTTTTCAACAATCATCTTGGCCTTTTACGTTATTTGGAAAACATATTGATATATCGCCTTCTTTTATTTTTCTATACGTAGAAAATATCTTCTATTTATAATTGGAAAACATTCCAATTACTTACCTCTTTTACGCTCGTTCATTTATTTCTATACTCAGGAAATATTTGTTATATATTTCCAAATTTCCACTTATTTGGATTAAAACGAATGTTGTTTAAAACATTGTTACAACAACCCAAAACACTGCATTCAACTAACTCTTATTCAAACATTTCTCTTCAAGACTGGATCTTGCTATTTATCGGTTAAAAACGAAATCAACCTGGTTGGGGTATAACTACGTCTCAGACCTTGACTGAAAACATCCTTAACCTCAAATAGACAAGACCACTATTCTTGAATAACTAACACAACATAAAGACAATTATTCATTTTTAAAACATATATACATTTCTCTTTCTATTACCAGATTATCGATTTCCTTTTTGTTTATAATATTTTATTTTAAGTTCATTTTCCTTATCGAATTGTATACATATCGATACGTTGATTTCTGACTATCAAATTTTCTTAAAAAATATTCTAACTCCTTAAATTTTCGGAAAATTTCGCCATAACCTCCTTTGTACCGGCAAATAGTTCAAACCTCAACTCACCTCTCTAGGACCTTTCCATTGAAAAAGAAAATCAAAAAACCAAGTGGCTTGTCGATTCGGCGCACAAAACCTCATATGAAATTTAAACGTGTACCTTTTTGTCGGGCACTTCAATTATAATCTTCATACACTTCATTCCATACCTATCTAACCCATATCTTCCATTCCTAATTTATTCCAACTCAATCTAGCCATTTTAACTCGATTCGCTAATTTATTCTTTAATCAGCTCGTTTGCTCATTTCATTTTTTCTATTTGAACATATCACGTTCAAATATATTTTAACTTACTTATTACCATTTGAATCCTATTTTCAATTCAAATTCCATATTGAATTTCGAATATGAATTTGCAATCCCCTTTTCTGATCCAAAGTTCAATTTCGATTTCAAATTTCATTAACTAATTTTTTTTCTTCAAATTAGTTAATTCAATTGAACAATTAAAAATCTGATTTTTGTTTCAAAAATCAGTTCACTTACTCCACTTGAGTTCAAACTTATTTTACAACTCAAATCTGGATTTTCTTATGGAAATTCGGATTTTATTTGTTTAAAATCCTTTTATTTATTTAAACAATCCGTTATGATTTTTAAACGGTTATGGTGCTGTTTTTCTGAAAATTTGATTTTGACATAACTCAAAATCTGTTCGACGAAATCCAGATTTTTCTCTTTCGTTAGAAAACTATTATCAAATCGGTCCTGACGATGCTTGTTTCAAAGAATTCCGACTTAAATTGAGTTCTATATACTCAATTGAAGTTCGAAACGCCAATTTACGAACTGTCGCGCTGCGGCGAGTTTGTTTTAATTATATTTATATATATATAAACATTTAAACTTCATTTATTAATAAATTTCAACTCCATTCTAATATATTTTTAATATATATCAAATCAGTTTCCCAATTCAACATAATATTTTCGATTATTTAAAATTGTCGATTTTTCCTTACTCGGTAATATATTTATTTATACTTCGATCTTCTATATTTAATTCCGATTCCTTTTATAAATAAATTATTTATAAAATTCAATATAATCCAATTTCAATTATAAACCCGTTGAATTCTTCTAAATTCAGCTTATATTCCGAATTCCAAAACATAATCAATCGTTTTGTTTCAAAACACTTCCCAATTTACTTTTAAATTCCTATTTGAATTTAAATGGTTTAAATTATCCAAATGATGATTTATTTTGCTAGATTTATAACATCGTTTGTAAATCCATCTTTCTTTTTTATATATTAAAACAAGTTTTCCATTTCAAATTCCATTTAAAATCCAATTTCCTTTATATTCTGAATTCTAAATAAAAACGTTGTTCCCTTTCGAATGATTTCAACTTCCTATTTTCAATTCAAAACTTGAATTTAAAATTTCAAATTGTCTTCTGATAATTAATTCGCTACAATTATAACATCGTTTTTAAATTTACTTGTTTTATAATTTAAAACAAGTTCCATTTCGAAATTCTATTTAAACCAAAATCTTATTTTGGAATATTTTATTTATTTTAACTTATCCATATATATATATAACATATAGTCTATTTCATATTTAAATTTAACTTCTATTTAAATAAATTCAAACTAATCGAATTCAAATCATATATCCTTACGGATTTAGTTCAATTTATATTCTGAACATCAGAATAAATCCCATCGTTTATTTCTTTAAAACGATTTCCCTATTTCTATTTTAAATTCACATTTGAATTTAAATATTCAAATTACCCAATGATACTTTTTTCCACTTTATTTATAAACACTGTTTATAAATTCATTTCAATTCCCCACATTATTCAATTTATAAACATCGTTTATAAATTCAATACTTGTTTTATTTATTTAAAACAAGTAAATATCTTTAGCGCATTCTAAATCCAAATTCTATTTAAAAAAATAGAATTTTCCTTTTAAATCTCTAAATCTCTTTTCACAATATTTTTATAAATTAACATTTTGGCCCCAGTAATATTTAAACAATCAAACCACTCAATATTCAATCAACACATCATATATGATAATATATGTGGAAACAAACAAATAATAATATTTTTGAGGAATCCAGTTGGATTCCTCCAACCTGTTTCCCTACATCAACAGACGTTTGTCAACATAAATAATACACATTCTGCTTCGAGGCAGGATATCGCGGTATAGAAGGTCATCCACTATCATAGCGTGGGGCGTATATGGTCATCCGCTAATGGTACTGCGGGCATCTACTAATGGTACTGCGGGAATCCAACCAATCACCAATACATACATACATACATACATATATATATAATAGCCAGACACACCAATCCTAAATAACTAATATATTTTTTTTAACCAGAATAATATTTCAGTTCAACCAAACAACCATCAATTATTTTTAGCGGCTGAAATAATTTAAAATAAATAAATTGAGTGAGATTTACTCACATTGATTTTATTGTCGAATTATCGATTCAGTTCCTAATCAAAAGCTCCAACTGGCTCCCCGTCATTCCAATCCAATTCCAATATATTGTATTTGATGATACGAAGCCAACACAACTCGTTTTACTGAAATATGTTATCGTATGTTATATATATTAACTTTACAAGATTGGGTATAAATTAAACTAATTTAAATAAAAATTAAGATTTAACTAAACTAATTTAATTACCTTTTTAATTTCCCTTTACATTGTGACAAAACTACAACTGAACACCAGCCACGGTTAATTACCATCGAGCTGCCACACTACCAGATAAATGTTCGACATCTCCTTCCACTCATCCACCTAAAATCGAAATCTTCAACTTTATCTCCTCAACGTCAAAAAATATATAACTCCATTTATATAAAATAACATGGTTAATAAATTTTCTTACCAATAAAATTTTCCAACCTCAAAAAACCTAATTTTGTTAATCCCTACTGTTGTGTTCATAGCAACCAGCAGACCATGAATTCCCACTGTCGCATTCCCTAATACACAGAGTCCATCATTGGTTTAACCATTGAACTCCATTTTTCATAATCAGTTAATAAATTAATTACAAATTAGATAGGCTTACCATCTAAATTCATAATCCTATAGATTTGCAATGCCCCAAAACTTGATTGCTTCTGCTTATTTGTTGATCCGTAACCGTTTATGGCCTCTACAGGTTCAACGCTGACCATCGCTTCGGCTAACTCTACGCTCCCACCCACATCCTAAATCACGGCTTTGTCTAGTCGCTGCATCATCTACAGTGCGATGGTCACTATCGCATCCTACCATCCAGGACTCATCGCAGCTTCCATCACTACTGTGACGCTACTGTCACTTACACCGCATCTCTCTTCCGCTTTGATCTAGTACTTCGACAATTTCAAACACTCGTCGTTCCGTCATCACTGATTACACCCAACAGCTAACCCTAACTCATTGCTAAATTCTCCAACCCTTATCGCACCATCCCAGTTATACACAAATCAATTGTAACACCCCGTAATTCTGTAACACTAGGATTCACAAATCAGGGTAGAATTAAAAGTTAAAATCAAAATCAGGGGAAACGGACTGCGCCATTGTGTTCGTCTCGGAATTCTGCATGAAAACGAGTCCGAGTTTGCATAAATCGGAGTCCGTATGAGGAAGATATGGCCTCCGGAAGATTCAGCGAAGTTCAAATTTCAAAACAGGGCCGAAAAGGAGTTCAAATTCGAAAACAGACCCAGATTGGGCAGGGCGGGAATTTTCCCGCCCAAGGCACCCAGGTCGACTGGGTAGTCGACCTGGGGCAGCCAGGTCGACTTGTAGTCGACCTGGGTCACCCAGGTCGACTGGGTAGTCGACCTGGGGGTCGACCCCCCTTGCTTTTTCCTGTTTTCTGCACCTGGTTCGTTCTTCAGTATTCGGACGCCATCCTGACCAGATTCATTGACTTCTACATTATATAAACAGCCCTGGTCTTCTTCTCTATTCCCAATTCTTTTCTATCCTTATGTTGCCTCTGAGAAAATATATAAATAAATAATATACATAAAATAAACCAAGACGAGGAAATGCTGCTCAAAGATTTTCAAGAAGAGGTTCAAGTCAAGCTAGGATTCAAGAGGAGGTTCAAATGACTTCAACAACTGTTTTTCTACGAATCTTAGCAACACCTTCTTTCTGTTCTAATCTAATCTCTGTAAGTCAGTTATTTCAAGATTTGAACGTTTTTCTCTGTTCGTGACATGAAATTAAAGGAATAAAAGAATATGCCAAATCTCTCCCTCTCTATTCGAATCAGTGTCTATACTCTCGAACCTAATTAAGAACTGTTATGATTCGAGGAAAAATAAGACCGTGACTATGAAACTATGGACCTTAGAACCATATGCCTATGACTATGAACATTGCCTATGACTATGGACATTGCCTATGACTATGAATATTGCCTATGACTGTGACTATGAGAATTATTCTCTTGACTGTGAACACCAACCTATGCCTTTGATTAGGAAAAGGATAAACTATTGCCTATGACATAACAAGGACATCTATGATTAAACACCTATGATTCATGACTAGGAAAGTGTTGCTTAAGTTCTGTGATTATGAGATTAAACCCGATTATTTATTCTACCTGCCCTTGGTTATCTTTGGTTTTAGACCATGGGAATTTACCTATTAAGTTAGGTCTACCCATATTCTTGAACCTAGTTCTCTATTCTGTCTATTCTTGGTTTTCTTTGGTTTTAGACCTTGGGAATTTACCTATTAAGTTAGGTCTACCCATGTTCTTGAACCGACGTCGTTATTCAACCCTTTTTATGCCAGTTAGTATGTCTACCCTTTGCATAGCATCTTTGGTTCATTCCCTATTTTCTACGAATCTAGCTTTATTTATAGATCGAATCACGATAATACGAACGGTGGGAATACGATTTGGGAAAAATATGAAATTTACTAAAAATGTAGTTTAACTTGGAAATTGGCATAAATTGGGAACATGTATTATGACATGTTCATAGAAATGCAAATTGGATAAATTTGACATGAATTATAAGATGTGTAATTTGAATCTAGTATTGACGTGTAAATCTAGCCTGAATAGTGAACTAGAGTAATAAGTCTAGAATTAGAATGTTGAATCGGAATTGGATTAGCTAATTTGGCACGGTAAGTATATTGGCATAAATGTGAAATTGGCTATAATTGGGAGTAATTGGCAGGTTTAGCAAAATCATGGTTAGTGACACTTAATTTGGTATAGTTTACATACCAAAAAGGCATAAATATGATTTAGAAGGGGAAATGGGCCATAAGAATGAATATAGACAATTTACATTAAAAGAGTAATTGGGAATTAAGAAAATTAGGATTAGTTTACTTATAGAATTTGTCCTAAATGAGGAAATGTGAATTTAGACAAATTAAAGGTTTATTAACGACATCTCTTTTAATAATAAGCCAGAAAATTCTAGGGTGACAGAGAGGATAGTGTCTAGGCTTGGGTTTGGAAAATACAAGTTTCCTGCTCTCCCTGGCTATCCCTAACTGATCCGACGGAGGGGATAGTTACTTTCAAAACCTGATTTGAAAACTAACCAAAACACTTTTGAACTCAGAAAACACGAATATGCCTAACCCGAGGTTGGACTGAGTTGCGATGTAAATCTGCCCGGAACCAACCGGCACATCCAGTAATCGCAACAATATATGTCTAATGTGAGTGGTAGCGGCTTTAATTTATTTAATTAAAGCTAGAACAAGAATGCTAGGGTTAAGTTAACTAAGACACTTAACCAATTCAACATGATAACAAGACTGGTAGGTGGGGTTAGGTTCATACAGTTAAGCTAGAATGGGAGGGCTAAGTCCATAGGGACTCTTAACCAAACTTATGGTTACAAGACCAGATTTGTAGGGGTTAAGTAACTAAGAAAACACTTAGCCAAACTAACATGTTAACTAGACTAGAAGGTGGGGTTAAGTAAAGTTGATACACTTAGCCAAATTTACATGTTAACTAGACTAGAGGTTGGGGTTAAGTAAATACACTTAGCCAATTTGATATGTTATCTGGGCTAGACCATAGGGTTAAGTAAACTTGAACACTTAACCATCAGATTGTGATAAAAGAATAGGGTTAAGTCTAAACATGAAGGGATAATACTTAACCATTAATAACATGTTAGTTAAGACAGACGTGCAAGGTTAAGTTAAAAAGGAACACTTAACCAATACAGGGTGAATGGGTAGGGTTAAGTAATAAGAAATACTTAACCAATATAACTTGGTTTGTGGTGGGGTTAAGTCAACATGAATTACTGATAACACTTAACCAGTATAACAGGATGAATGAAGAGGGTTAAGTTGGCTTGAATTGACTAATGACACTTAACCAATCCAAATTTACGGGAAAGGGAACTAAGTAGTAAACCTTAGAAAACAACGATTCTGGAAACTAAGTGATAAATCTTAGTTAGTAAAACTAAGTAGTAATTCTTAGTATAACACGGGAAGGAGCGAATGTCCGTCTGAGTAGAAAGAAGGCTCCAACGAATTGGGTTACGAAGCCCGAGGCTTTGAGGGGATGTGAGGGTACTCTTGGTATCCCTCTGTGTGGCTGCGGATGATCCGCCTGGGCCCACAGAGGTTAAGGTCTGCGTAGAAGAACCAGGGGTATGCCTTGGTTGCAATATATGGCAACCTAAAGACTAGGATGGACCGGCGTGATTCGGCGAGAAAACGGTAGCCTTGTGATAGCAACTCGTCGTCTACCATCCATCTTCTATCAATCGAGATACGTGAAGCGGAAAGGCAGAGAACTCCAAAAGACCATATACTTGCTATCTAGTTATGGGTGAGGATGGCCATAGAATAGTGGGGCACCGGGGGCCGGCGTATAGTTCTCATTTTACAAGGTGTGCCTTTCATTAGTTGAGGGAGGGGTCAAGTGGGACCATAGCCACTGAAACAAATAGACCTTAGCATCTGCATCGGCAGATATCTGAAAGCTCCCGACTGAGTTCTGTATTCCTTGATTTGCCCTGACACAGGACTCGGGTCGCACATTACGGGACATGTGCATCTAGACAAGCGACAACGATTCGCGATACATGCGTGGGGAAGTATAAGAACATATACCACTCTAGGTAGTGTGTCCTAGACTTGGGGGCATCATTCGACAAGTAGCATAATTCCTAGTTGAACTAGGTGGCATAAATCCTGAATCCGAGAAGCATTCAGCAGACAGCGTAAACTCTAGTTGAATCTAGAAGGCACTTGGTAGAAAACCCTAGATTAAATCTAGGTAACAAATAAATAAATGGATGCCTGAAGGCGATGGAAAATACAGGGATTGGGATCACGTTAGCATTACCAGTTGGGACACTAGATAGGTGGTGCGAAGATATAGAAACCAGTATAACAAGGAAATAGCGAAGCGGCGAAAGTATTAGAGCGTATCCAGTTTATCATATCTTAGCATATCTTGTGACTACCTTGTCTAACCTTGTTGACCCTATCGTCATGGTGTAATATTGTATTCAGTTAATTCATGTCGTTTTGTTTTTCCATGTTCACATGCTAGAAGTTACAGAACTTACTCAGGCTTTATGTCTGACTCTGTTTTTCTTTCGTCTTCTTTTCTTCCGTTTCCCACCCCCCCCCCACCCCAGGTAGTAAATGAGGAAATAGTTTAGCTCAGGTTAAGTTGGATTGCCACTCTTTCCCAGCTTGAAGATTCATCGAAGTTTGCTTGGATTCTCTTTTCAGATGCAATGGCTGGCTCTTGCTAAAATCGGGGAATACAAATGTTGTTTTTATGCTTCTTTATTTTGTAAGACAAATGATACTCTGATATTGTAAAGAAACCGTTGTACAAACTATTTTATCAATAAAGCAAAGTTTTATTTTCCGCTGTTTGATTTCGGCCTGTCTTGTAATTTATCTGCATCTTTTACCCTAAATGCTCCACAGAACTTAGTGCATTCCCTTAGTGAGTGACACTAACGGATGTGGGGTGTTACACGTGGTATCAGAGCTGAAGGTTACCGGATCAGATAAAAGATTTGAAAAATTATTTTCAAAACGGTTTTAAAAGAAGCATTTTCAAAAGAAAAGATTTGTTTTAAAGGCATATTCCCCAAAGCCATACGCACTATCTTCTCTTCCTCTATTTGAATTCTTGTCTCCTTCTTTCTTGAGTCTCTGGGGCTCCTGGCTTTCTGGGAGGTAACCTCATCGAAGGGCAAAGTAGTGCCCGGCTTCCATCCATAGCCATAGTTGTTTCATCTACGGGCAGTTTTCTTTCGAAGCTTATAGGGTTTTCCGGACGATGGAGGCAGTTTTCGAGAGATTTGTCAACATGACTACACACGGAAGGGGATGAGGAGTTTGGCTAAGGAGCATAACCCTAGGATGAGTAATTCATGGATGTAGACTTAGCACACGAAGGAGGAAGAAATTATAAAACCTAAGACAAGTGGAAGTATCTTTACTACGGTATGATAGGGCATATACTTAAGGACAAGGCCAAGAACGAGGAAAAAGATTTTCAGAAGGACAAGTACGTGCTTTTGCCACCAAGCATACCTAGGAGAAAGGTAGTCCGGTTGGAAGAGTCTAGTTTTATGTTCGTACTATTTCCTTAGGTTCTAGCGCTTCTCATTTGTTCATATCCAGTTCCATAGTTGGTTCTCTGCACCATAGTACTTGTATAGTAGAAAGATCCCACTAGAGTCTCAAATCAAATTGGTGGTCCGACCAGTTTATTTTTGGTTAGTAGGGATTTGAGAATAGCTATCGAGTTTGCTTATATCATCTCACGTAGATCGTCTAAATTCGGGGGAGATATTCCTTGGGTGCTTGTCTGATATTGGTTTAGGCCTTCGGAGCTTGTACTTGAGGAATGTCGAGTTCAGTTTGGATGGTTTGCATGAGAGATGAATAGTTGTGGCAGGCACTCCAAAGAGCACGTAGTGACCTTTCGACTCTTATAGTTATGGCATGGCGGATAAGAGGGAAACCGCTAATCATCTTAGTACGTATACTTGGTACCGTAATTGACATCTGTTTATTTTGGAAATGGAGATCCGGAACTTCACAATCGTGAAGTTAAATTAGTTAAGATACAGTGGAGTAAAGCTCAATAAGGCTAGATACTAGCATCATACCCTTTTCCTTGAGGGTGCATCCTTGATTTCTTTGTTTTAGGAGCTTTACGCATAATTGTTTCTCTCTTTCCAAAGTATATCACCTAGGTCGTATCTTCGATCCTTAGGTAGAAGCCAATCGATGTAAACATGTATTTGAAACATGTTATGGTTGATGGTTGCAAGTGGTTGCTAATGGTTGCTTGTGAATGCATATGCATACGTATTAGGCACTAGATCAGTTCGGACGCTTTCATATTGCATTTACATATATGTATTTGTTTGTAAATTGAACTTTATAAGTTATCATATGGATGTTGCATATGGATGAATGACCATGCACGCATATAGTATTTACATTACTAGGGATGCTTGCGTACATGGTTGGACGCATGGGACTGACATGACTCGCATTAAGGAGGTCGACTGAATCAGTAGACCGCCTGATTTTACAGTAGATAAAGACATATACACACACTATGCATATGAACATGAAAGCATTAGAAATCTTTTAAGGACAATGGATGCCTGTGAGTGAATGGTTGAGTAGATGGGTGATTGGATGGTAGGACACATTCTTCCTGACTTCAACATTTCGGGGACGAAATCCTTTTAAGTAGGGGAGAATGTAACACCCCGTAATTCTGTAACACTAGGATTCACAAATCAGGGCAGAATTAAAAGTTAAATTCAAAATCAGGGGAAACAAGCTGCGCCATTGCGTTCGTCACGGAATTCTGCATGAAAACGAGTCCGAGTTTGCGTAAATCGGAGTCCGTATGAGGAAGATATGGCCTCCGGAAGATGCAGCGAAGTTCAAATTTCAAAACAGGGCCGAAAAGGAGTTCAAATTCGAAAACAGACCCAGATTGGGCAGGGCGGGAATTTTCCCGCCCAACGCACCCAGGTCGACTGGGTAGTCGACCTGGGGCACCCATGTCGACTGGGTAGTCGACCTGGGGGTCGACCACCCCTGCTTTTTCCTGTTTTCTGCACCTGGTTCGTTCTTCTGTATTCGGACGCCATCCTGACCAAATTCATTGACTTCTACACTATATAAACAGCCCTGGTCTTCTTCTCTATTCACAATTATTTTCTATCCTTATGCTGCCTTTGAGAAAATATATAAATAAATAATATACATAAAATAAACCAAGACGAGGAAATGCTGCTCAAAGATTTTCAAGAAGAGGTTCAAGTCAAGCTAGGATTCAAGAGGAGGTTCAAACGACTTCAACAACTGTTTTTCTACGAATCTTAGCAACGCCTTCTTTCTGTTCTAATCTAATCTATGTAAGTTAGTTATTTCTAGATTTGAACGTTTTTCTCTATTCGTGACATGAAATTAAAGGAATAAAAGAATATGCCAAATCTCTCCCTCTCTATTCGAATCAGTGCCTATACTCTCGAACCTAATTAAGAACTGTTATGATTCAAGGACAAATAAGACCGTGACTATGAAACTATTGACCTTAGAACCATATGCCTATGACTATGAACATTGCCTATGACTATGGACATTGCCTATGACTATGAATATTGCCTATGACTGTGACTATGAGAATTATTCTCTTGACTGTGAACACCAACCTATGCCTTTGATCAGGAAAAGCATAAACTATTGCCTATGACATAACAAGGACATCTGTGATTAAACACCTATGATTCATGACTAGGAAAGTGTTGCTTAAGTTCTGTGATTATGAGATTAAACCCAATTATTTATTCTGCCTGTCCTTGGTTATCTTTGATTTTAGACCATGGGAATTTACCTATTAAGTTAGGTCTGCCCATATTCTTGAACCTACGTCTATATTCTGTCTATTCTTGGTTTTCTTTGGTTTTAGACCTTGGGAATTTACCTATTAAGTTAGGTCTACCCATGTTCTTGAACAGACGTCGTTATTCAACCCTTTTTATGCCAGTTAGTATGTCTATCCTTTGCATAGCATCTTTGGTTCATTCCCTATTTTCTACGAATCTAGCTTTATTTATAGATCGAATCACGATTATACGAACGGTGGGAATACGATTTGGGAAAAATATGAAATTTACTAAAAACGTAGTTTAACTTGGAAATTGGCATAAATTGGGAACATGTATTATGACATGTTCAAAGAAATGCAAATTGGATAAATTTGACATGAATTATAAGATGTGTAATTTGAATCTAGTATTGACGTGTAAATCTAGCATGAATAGTGAACTAGAGTAATAAGTCTAGAATTAGAATGTTGAATCGGAATTGGATTAACTAATTTGGCACGGTAAGTATGTTGGCATAAATGTGAAATTGGCTATAATTGGGAGTAATTGGCAGGTTTAGCAAAATCATGGATAGTGACACTTAATTTGGTATAGTTTACATACCAAAAGGGCATAAATATGATTTAGAAGGGGAAATGGGCCATAATAATGAATGCAGACAATTTACATTAAAAGAGTAATTGGGAATTAAGTAAATTAGGATTAATTTACTTATAGAATTTTTCCTAAATGAGGAAATGTGAATTTAGACAAATTAAAGGTTTGTTAACGACATCTCTTTTAATAATAAGCCAGAAAGTTCTAGGGTGACAGAGAGGATAGTGTCTAGGCTTGGGTTTGGAAAATACAAGTTTCCTGCTCTCCCTGGCTATCCCTCACTGGTCTGACGGACAGGATGGTTACTTTCAAAACCTTATTTGAAAACTAACCAAAACCCTTTTGAACTCTGAAAACACGAATATGCCTAACCCGAGGTTGGACTGAGTTGCGATGTAAATCTGCCCGGAACCAACCGGCACATCCAGTAATCGCAACAATTTATGTCTAATGTGAGTCGTAGCGGCTTTAATTTATTTAATTAAAGCTAGAACAATAATGCTAGGGTTAAGTTAACTAAGACTCTTAACCAATTCAACATGATAACAAGACTGGTTGGTGGGGTTAGTTTCATACAGTTAAGCTAGAATGGGAGGGCTAAGTCCATAGGGACACTTAACCAAACTTATGGTAACAAGACCATATTTGTAGGGGTTAAGTAACTAAGAAAACACTTAGCCAAACTAACATGTTAACTAGACTAGAAGGTGGGGTTAAGTAAAGTTGATGCACTTAGCCAAATTAACAAGTTAACTAGACTAGAGGTTGGGGTTAAGTAAATACACTTAGCCAATTTGATATGTTATCTGGGCTAGACCATAGGGTTAAGTAAACTTGAGCACTTAACCATCAGATTGTGATAAAAGAATAGGGTTAAGTCTAAACATGAAGGGATAATACTTAACCATTAATAACATGTTAGTTAAGACAGACGGGCAAGGTTAAGTTAAAAAGGAACACTTAACCAATACAGGGTGAATGGGTAGGGTTAAGTAATAAGAAATTCTTAACCAATATAACTTGGTTTGTGATGGGGTTAAGTCAGCATGAATTACTGATAACACTTAACTAGTATAACATGATGAATGAAGAGGGTTAAGTTGGCTTGAATTGACTAATGACACTTAACCAATCCAAATTTACGGGAAAGGGAACTAAGTAGTAAACCTTTGAAAACAACGATTCTGGAAACTAAGTGATAAATCTTAGTTAGTAAAACTAAGTAGTAATTCTTAGTATAACACGGGAAGGAGCAAATGTCCGTCTGAGTAGAAAGAAGGCTCCAACGAATTGGGTTACGAAGCCCGAGGCTTCGAGGGGACATGAGGGTACTCTTGGTATCCCTCTGTGGGGCTGCAGATGATCCGCCTGGACCCACAGAGGTTAAGGTCTGTGTAGAAGAACTAGCGGTATGCCTTGGTTACAATATATGGCAACCTAAAGACTCGGATGGATCAGCGTGATTCAGCGAGAAAACGGTAGCCTTGTGATAGCAACTCGTCGTCTACCATCCATCTTCAATCAATCGAGATACGTGAAGCGGAAAGGCGGGGAACTCCAAAAGACCATATACTTGCTATCTAGTTATGGGTGAGGATGGCCATAGGATAGTGGGGCACCGGGGGCCGGCGTATAGTTCTCATTTTACAAGGTGTGCCTTTCATTAGTTGAGGGAGGGGTCAAGTGGGACCATAGCCACTGAAATAAAAACAGACCTTAGCATCTGCATCGGCAGATATCTGAAAGCTCCCGACCGAGTTCTGTATTCCTTGATTTGCCCTGACACAGGACTCGGGTCGCACATTACGCGACATGTGCATCTAGACAAGCGACAACGATTCGTGATACATGCGTGGGGAAGTATAGGAACATATACCACTCTAGGTAGTGCGTCCTAGACTTAGGGGCATCATTCGACAAGTAGCATAATTCCTAGTTGAACTAGGTGGCATAAATCCTGAATCCAAGAAGCATTCAGCAGACAGCGTAAACTCTAGTTGAATCTAGAAGGCACTTGGTAGAAAACCCTAGATTAAATCTAGGTAACAAATAAATAAATGGATGCCTGAAGGCGATGGAAAATACAGGGATTGGGATCACGTTAGCATTACTAGTTGGGACACTAGATAGGTGGTGCAGAGATATAGAAACTAGTATAACAAGGAAATAGCGAAGCGGCGAAAGTATTAGAGCGTATCCAGTTTATCTTATCTTAACATATCTTGTAACTACCTTGTCTAACCTTGTTGACCCTATCGTCATGGTGTAATCTTGTATTCAGTTAATTCATGTCGTTTTGTTTTTCCATGTTCACATGCTAGAGGTTACAGAACTTACTCAGGCTTTATGCCTGACTCTGTTTTTCTTTCGTCTTCTTTTCTTCCGTTCCCCCCCCCCTCCCCAAGGTAGTAAATGAGGGAATAGTTTAGCTCAGGTTAAGTTGGATTGCCACTCTTTCCCAGCTTGAAGATTCGTCGAAGTTTGCTTGGATTCTATTTTTAGATGCTATGGCTGGCTCTTGCTAAAATCGGGGAATATAAATGTTGTTTTTATGCTTCTTTATTTTGTAAGACAGATGATACTCTGATATTGTAAAGAAACCATTGTACAAACTATTTTATCAATAAAGCAAAGTTTTATTTTCCGCTGTTTGATTTCTGTCTGTCTTGTAATTTATCTGCATCTTTTACCCTAAATGCTCCACAGAACTTAGTGCATTCCCTTAGTGAGCGACACTAACGGATGTGGGTTGTTACACGTGGTATCAGAGCTGAAGGTTACCGGATCAGATAAAAGATTTGAAAAATTATTTTCAAAACGGTTTTAAAAGAAGCATTTTCAAAAGAAAAGATTTATTTTAAAGGCATATTCCCCAAAGCCATACGCACTATCTTCTCTTCCTCTATTTGAATTCTTGTCTCCTTCTTTCTTGAGTCTCTGGGGCTCCTGGCTTTCTGGGAGGTAACCTCATCGAAGGGCAAAGTAGTGCCCGGCTTCCATCCATAGCCATAGTTGTTTCATCTACGGGCAGTTTTCTTTTGAAGCTTATGGGGTTTTCCGGACGATGGAGGCAGTTTTCGAGAGATTTGTCAACATGACTACACATGGAAGGGGATGAGGAGTTTGGCTAAGGAGCATAACCCTAGGATGAGGAATTCATGGATGTAGACATAGCACACGAAGGAGGAAGAAATTATAAAACCGAAGACAAGAGGAAGTATCTTTACTAGGGTATGATAGGGCATATAATTAAGGACAAGGCCAAGAACGAGGAACAAGATTTTCAGAAGGACAAGTACATGCTTTCGCCACCAAGCATACCTAGGAGAAAGGTAGTCCGGTTGGAACAGTCTAGTTTTCTGTTCGTACTATTTCCTTAGGTTCTAGCGCTTCTCATTTGTTCATATCCAGTTCCATAGTTGGGTCTCTGCACCATAGTACTTGTATAGTAGAAAGATCCCACTAGAGTCTCAAATCAAATTGGTGGTCCGACCAGTTTATTTTTGGTTAGTAGGGATTTGAGAATAGCTACCGAGTTTGCTTATATCATCTCATGTAGATCGTCTAAATTCGGGGGAGATATTCCTTGGGTACTTGTCTGATATTGGTTTAGGCCTTTGGAGCTTGTACTTGAGGAATGTCGAGTTCAGTTTGGATGGTTTGCATGAGAGATGAATAGTTGTGGCAGGCACTCCAAAGAGCACGTAGTGACCTTTCGACTCTTATAGTTATGGCATGGCGGATAAGAGGGAAACCGCTAATCATCTTAGTACGTATACTTGGTACCGTAATTGACATCTGTTTATTTTGGAAATGGAGATCCGGAACTTCACAATCGTGATGTTAAATTAGTTAAGATACAGTGGAGTAAAGCTCAAGGAGGCTAGATACTAGCATCATACCCTTTTCCTTGAGGGTGCATCCTTGATTTCTTTGTTTTAGGAGCTTTACGCATAATTGTTTCTCTCTTTCCAAAGTATATCACCTAGGTCATATCTTCGATCCTTAGGTAGAAGCCAATGGATGTAAACATGTATTTGAAACATGTTATGGTTGATGGTTGCAAGTGGTTGCTAATGGTTGCTTGTGAATGCATATGCATACGTATTAGGCACTAGATCAGTTCGGACGCTTTCATATTGCATTTACATATATGTATTTGTTTGTAAATTGAACTTGATATGTTATCATATGGATGTTGCATATGGATGAATGGCCATGCACGTATATAGTATTTACATAACTAGGCATGCTTGCGTACATGGTTGGACGCATGGCACTGACATGACTCGCATTAAGGAGGTCGACTGAATCAGTAGACCGCCTGATTTTACAGTAGATAAAGACATATACACATACTATGCATATGAACATGAAAGCATTAGAAATCTTTTAAGGACAATGGATGCCTGTGAGTGAATGGTTGAGTAGATGGGTGATTGGATGGTAGGACACATTCTTCCTAACTTGAAGATTTCGGGGACGAAATCCTTTTAAGTGGGGGAGAATGTAACACCCCGTAATTCTGTAACACTAGGATTCAACAAATCAGGGCAGAGTTAAAAGTTAATATCAAAATCAGGGGAAACGGGCTACGCCATTGCGTTCGTCTCGGAATTCTGCATGAAAACGAGTCCAAGTTTGCGTAAATCAGAGTCCGTATGAGGAAGATAAGGCCTCCGGAAGATTCAGCGAAGTTCAAATTTCAAAACAGGGCCGAAAAGGAGTTCAAATTCGAAAACAGACCCAGATTGGGCAGGGCGGGAATTTTCCCAACCAAGGCACCCAGGTCGACCTGGGGGTCGACCCCCCTGCTTTTTCCTGTTTTCTGCACCTGGTTAGTTCTTCTGTATTCGGACGCCATCCTGACCAGATTCATTGACTTCTACACTATATAAACAGCCCTGGTCTTCTTCTCTATTCACAATTCTTTTCTATCCTTATGCTGCCTCTGAGAAAACATATAAATAAATAATATACATAAAATAAACCAAGACGAGGAAATGCTGCTCAAAGATTTTCAAGAAGAGGTTCAAGTTAAGCTAGGATTCAAGAGGAGGTTCAAACGACTTCAACAACTGTTTTTCTACGAATCTTAGCAACGCCTTCTTCCTATTCTAATCTAATCTCTGTAAGTCAGTTATTTCTAGATTTGAACGTTTTTCTTTGTTCGTGACATGAAATTAAAGGAATAAAAGAATATGCCAAATCTCTCCCTCTATATTCGAATCAGTGCCTATACTCTCGAACCTAATTAAGAACTGTTATGGTTCGAGGACAAATAAGACCGTGACTATGAAACTATGGACCTTAGAACCATATGCCTATGACTATGGACGTTGCCTATGACTATGAATATTGCCTATGACTGTGACTATGAGAATTATTCTCTTGACTGTGAACACCAACCTATGCCTTTGATTAGGAAAAGCATAAACTATTGCCTATGACATAACAAGGACATCTGTGATTAAACACCTATGATTCATGACTAGGAAAGTGTTGCTTAAGTTCTGTGATTATGAGATTAAACCCGATTATTTATTCTGCCTGTCCTTGGTTATCTTTGGTTTTAGACCATGGGAATTTACCTATTAACTTTGGTCTACCCATATTCTTGAACCTACGTCTCTATTCTGTCTATTCTTGGTTTTCTTTGGTTTTAGACCTTGGGAATTTACCTATTAAGTTAGGTCTACCCATGTTCTTGAACCAACGTCGTTATTCAACCCTTTTTATGCCAGTTAGTATGTCTATCCTTTGCATAGCATCTTTGGTTCATTCCCTATTTTCTACGAATCTAGCTTTATTTACAGATCGAATCACGATTATACGAACGGTGGGAATACGATTTGGGAAAAACATGAAATTTACTAAAAACGTAGTTTAACTTGGAAATTGGCATAAATTGGGAACATGTATTATGACATGTTCATAGAAATGCAAGTTGGATAAATTTGACATGAATTATAAGATGTGTAATTTGAATCTAGTATTGACGTGTAAATCTAGCATGAATGGTGAACTAGAGTACTAAGTCTAGAATTAGAATGTTGAATCGGAATTGGATTAGCTAATTTGGCACGGTAAGTATATTGGCATAAATGTGAAATTGGCTATAATTGGGAGTAATTGGCAGGTTTAGCAAAATCATGGTTAGTGACACTTAATTTGGTATAGTTTACATACCAAAAGGGCATAAATATGATTTAGAAGGGGAAATGGGCCATAAGAATGAATGCAGACAATTTACATTAAAAGAGTAATTGGGAATTAAGTAAATTAGGATTAATTTACTTATAGAATTTGTCCTAAATGAGGAAATGTGAATTTAGACAAATTAAAGGTTTATTAACGACATCTCTTTTAATAATAAGCCAGAATGTTCTAGGGTGACAGAGTGGATAGTGTCTAGGCTTGGGTTTGGAAAATACAAGTTTCCTGCTCTCCCTGGCTATCCCTAACTTATCCGACGGATGGGACGGTTACGTTCAAAACCTGATTTGAAAAGTAACCAAAACCATTTTGAACTCAGAAAACACGATTATGCCTTACCCGAGGTTGGACTGAGTTGCGATGTAAATCTGCCTGGAACCAACCGGCACATCCAGTAATCGCAACAATATCTGTCTAATGTGAGTGGTAGTGGTTTTAATTTATTTAATTAAAGCTTGAACAAGAATGCTAGGGTTAAGTTAACTAAGACACTTAACCAATTCAACATGATAACAAGACTGGTAGGTGGTGTTAGTTTCATACAGTTAAGCTAGAATGGGAGGGCTAAGTCCATAGGGACACTTAACCAAACTTATGGTAACAAGACCAGATTTGTCGGGGTTAAGTAACTAAGAAAACACTTAACCAAACTAACATGTTAACTAGACTAGAAGGTGGGGTTAAGTAAAGTTGACACACTTAGCCAAATTAACATGTTAACTAGACTAGAGGTAGGGGTTAAGTAAATACACTTAGCCAATTTGATATGTTATCTGGGCTAGACCATAGGGTTAAGTAAACTTGAACACTTAACCATCAGATTGTGATAAAAGAATAGGGTTAAGTCTAAACATGAAGGGATAATACTTAACCATTAATAACATGTTAGTTAAGACAGACGGGCAAGGTTAAGTTAAAAAGGAACACTTAACCAATACAGGGTGAATGGGTAGGGTTAAGTAATAAGAAATACTTAACCAATATAACTTGGTTTGTGGTGGGGTTAAGTCAACATGAATTACTGAAAACACTTAACCAGTATAATAGGATGAATGAAGAGGGTTAAGTTGGCTTGAATTGACTAATGACACTTAACCAATCCAAATTTACGGGAAAGGGAACTAAGTAGTAAACCTTAGAAAACAACGATTCTAGAAACTAAGTGATAAATCTTAGTTAGTAAAACTAAGTAGTAATTCTTAGTATAACACGGGAAGGAGCGAATGTCCGTCTGAGCAGAAAGAAGGCTCCAACGAATTGGGTTACGAAGCCCGAGGCTTCGAGGGGACGTGAGGGTACTCTTGGTATCCCTCAGTGGGGCTGCAGATGATCCGCCTGGGCCCACAGAGGTTAAGGTCTGCGTAGAAGAACCAGGGATATGCCTTGGTTGCAATATTTGGCAACCTAAAGACTAGGATGGACCGGCTTGATTCGGCGAGAAACCGGTAGCCTTGTGATAGCAACTCGTCGTCTACCATCCATCTTCAGTCAATCGAGATACGTGAAGCGGAAAGGCGGAGAACTCCAAAAGGCCATATACTTGCTATCTAGTTATGGGTGAGGATGGCCATAGGATAGTAGGGCACCGGGGGCCGGCGTATAGTTCTCATTTTACAAGGTGTGTCTTTCATTAGTTGAGGGAGGGGTCAAGTGGGACCATAGCCACTGAAATAAAAATAGACCTTAGCATCTGCATCGGCAGATATCTGAAAGTTCCAGGCCGAGTTCTGTATTCCTTGATTTGCCCTGACACTGGACTCGGGTCGCACATTACGGGACATGTGCATCTAGACAAGCGACTACGATTCGCGATACATGCGTGGGGAAGTATAGGAACATATACCACTCTAGGTAGTGTGTCCTAGACTTGGGGGCATCACTCGACAAGTAGCATAATTCCTAGTTGAACTAGGTGGCGTAAATCCTGAATCCGAGAAGCATTCAGCAGACAGCGTAAACTCTAGTTGAATCTAGAAGGCACTTGGTAGAAAACCCTAGATTAAATCTAGGTAACAAATAAATAAATGGATGCCTGATGGTGATGGAAAATACAGGGATTGGGATTACGTTAGCATTACTAGTTGGGACACTAGATAGGTGGTGCAGAGATATAGAAACCAGTATAACAAGGAAATAGCGAAGCGGCGAAAGTATTAGAGCGTATCCAGTTTATCTTATCTTAGCATATCTTGTGACTACCTTGTCTAACCTTGTTGACCCTATCGTCATGGTGTAATCTTGTATTCAGTTAATTCATGTCGTTTTGTTTTTCCATGTTCACATGCTAGAAGTTACTGAACTTACTCAGACTTTACGTCTGACTCTGTTTTTCTTTCGTCTTCTTTTCTTCCGTTCTCCCCCCCAGGTAGTAAATGAGGGAATAGTTTAGCTCAGGTTAAGTTGGATTGCCACTCTTTCCCAACTTGAAGATTCGTCGAAGTTTGTTTGGATTCTCTTTTCAGATGCTATGGCTGGCTCTTGCTAAAATCGGGGAATATAAATGTTATTTTTATGCTTCTTTATTTTGTAAGACAGATGATACTCTGATATTGTAAAGAAACCATTGTACAAATTATTTTATCAATAAAGAAAAGTTTTATTTTCCGTTGTTTGAATTCTGTCTGTCTTGTAATTTATCTGCATCTTTTACCCTAAATGCTCCACAGAACTTAGTGCATTCCCTTAGTGAGTGACACTAACGGATGTGGGGTGTTACATCCATCGCGCAATCTCATCATCCCGGATCTATAACTCGATCGAACTTCAGTCCACCCAACCTTAACTTCAACGCCCTCAACCCTAGCTCGATCTGCATCGCACAAAAATTAAGGCGCCTGACTACCTTTGGATGATCGAAACTCTTGCGTTCAATTTTGTTTCGATTTTGGTTTTAAGAATCGTATTGAAAAATCAAGGGACATGGTCATTGATTTCGTTTGAGGTTTTGATTTTGTTTCGATTTTAGAATTAAGGGAATTGGCTTCTTCAATTTTTTTTCTGAAATGGATCGAACTTAGTTGAAGATGAGGAGCCGCGCACTAAAATGGAAAGCAGGGTTTTGTTTTTAAAAAGCAACAGCCACCACTTGATTCCATTCGATTTTGATTCCATGGATTTAAAGTTTATCATAAGAAGAAAATGATGAACAAGAGAAAGAAATCGAGAGTGAAATAACATGGTCATGGACGCGGTTTTATAGAAGTGAACACTTAGATCTTAAGGAAAAGGCCTGTGCGCAAGGTACACTGTAGTAAATATCGATTTGATTTCTATTTAATGCAATTTGAAATAAAGAGATTTTTATCCTTTTTAAATGGATATCGATTTGATTTTGAACCTATCCACAATCAAATATCTCGGGGTCTATTAATTTAAATCACGAACCACTATTCTAGCATACCGACTGACATTTCAATGTAATAACCCTATTCTGAACTCAACGTTAAATATTCTGAAATTTTATTTCAACATATATACCATATTAAATTTATATAATATAATTTAAATTAGAAAACCACAAATTCTTTGAAAATAAATTATTATTTATTATCGTATATACCAAATAAAATTCCTACTTATTATCTAATTCATTTTGCTTCAATTTTTAAATTCGATTTCAATTATGTTTCGAATTACAATAATTCGATATATTCTAAATTAAATTATATTCGATTATTCAATCGATAACTCGATATAAACATCGATTTATATTTAAAACTAAATATATAAAATAAATATTAAATATTTAAAAATAAGTCGATAAAAATACGGGTCGTTACAGTTACCATGGCGCAAAGTCCTTAACCGCTGGGCTACTACTGCGGACTGGGGTGCTATTGAACTCTCCACATATATATTCTATTTTTAGAAGAGATCAGAGATTTGAATAGGTATTACAATTTCTCTCCTGAATTCGAAAAAATCTAAGCATCTTCTAAATACATAACGACCTAATATAGTTCATAAGACAAAAGATTATATAACAGTGCACGTACATGTGTTGCATACATTTGCGTGCATGCATATATGCATATTCGTAGTTGTGTGTATATGTGCCCTTCTATATACACAAAAATGTCTTTCACTCATAAATAATTTAACTATCATTTAATATTTGACATGCAACCGCAAAATGGTAAAATCGTTAAATTTTTATTTTTTTATATCATACTATTTCTAGATTAAATCATAACCATTCAAACTAACTAAAAACGTTACAATTTCAATCAATAGATTTCTCTTCTTGCATACTCATTGAATGGGAGTAGTTAAATACTACTTGTTAACAGTAAAATTTGTCAATATCCAGTGCTACATGAAATAGTTAACAAACCGAAAGATAGAGTGAAATGATTGCAAGGGAAAAGGTGACAGATGAAATGTGTGTGATCGAATAAAGCGAGTGAGAAGGAGGCAAACTTGGATGATGATTAACAAGTATTTTTCATTTTAAATGCGGACTAGGACGTATAGATGGTATGTGAACTATAAACTGCACTATTTCTGTTTTTGGTAAAAGAATCCGAGGTTAGAACAGTGCTTAGAATTTCTCTTGAATTAGAACAAAATTAATTGTATACTAAATACATATAACACACTGATCTAATTAATAGGACAAAATTTTATATAGCAATATGTGTACATTTGTGTGCATGCTTGTATGTAAATTCGTACTTGTGTGTATACACGCATGTACGTACATGCCCTTCTATATACACACAAATGTCCTTTTACTCATAAATAATTTGATTATCATTTATTATTTCACATAAAACTGCAAAAAATAGAATTTGTAAAATCGTAAATTCCTATTTTTTCTATTATATTATTTCTAGACTAAACCGTACTATTTAAACTAACTTAGAACATTAAATTTTCAATTAACATATTTCATTGCTTGTGTGTTCATTGAAATGAGTGTTGTTAACTACCACTTGTTTGTTAACAACTAATGTTGTATGAAATAGTGAACAAATTGGATGATCAGATGGTTTTGACTTATTTCATTTTATGAAATGAGCCCTTTCAAAACTATTGTAATATGAATCGATAAAATCGCTAAATTTTGTTGTAATATGTAAAATTAAGAAGGATGGATATGCTAAGCGCTAAGAGACATTATTATAATTTTAAGGTATGTAGAGTTTATGTATAGAGAGCACGTATACATTGTAGAGTGTATATGAATTAAAGGAAAATAAAGTGTTTCTCTTCCTAATAACTTCTGCTCTTATTTTATAACAAATTATCAACACGAGATTCTATTAAAGCTATTTTATTTTTTCATATCTAGGCCTGAAATCTTCTAGATCTACATTTACGGTTCTGACATGTAAGTAATTTTTATTTGTATTTTTTTGTTTCGTGGATTTCTATGTTTATTCTGTAATTATTGTCTATTTGAGAGTCCTTGATTAATGGATCTATAATTTTGTTCTGTACTTATTTCATATTTAAGAATTCTTTATTCATACTTCTAGATCTATTTTCTAATATTTTTTTTAGAATAAAATTAGGTTTCAATGGACCTAATTTTTCAGATCTAATTTTTTTTCTTAACCCAATTATGTGTTTACGTTTATTCTTTTAATCCTTCATGGATCTAATTTTGAGGTTTCTCAAATCCAACTTGATGGACCCTTGATTATATATGCACTGTTTTTGTTATTGACGATATAAAGGTGGATCCAATTTTATATTTCTC
The DNA here is from genome assembly GCA_030737875.1 of Allium sativum. Lineage (NCBI taxonomy): Eukaryota > Viridiplantae > Streptophyta > Magnoliopsida > Asparagales > Amaryllidaceae > Allium > Allium sativum. The sequence goes on along the minus strand of CM060918.1, from coordinate 147,727,161 downwards.
TGTCAACTATTATTTTTCAAATGTAAATTTTTTTGAAAGAATAAAAACAAACTATCTCTAAAAAAATGTTCTTCTGATATATATCCAAAAAACTTTTGGGTATGAAATATCATGGTGTAGCATTTAAATTCAATAGTAATATTGATTTGTCACTATAAGTGAAATTGAAAAATGAAAAATTGAAAACTCATGAAGTAAGCAAATTTTTTCGGACCGCAATAAAAAGGTACCTAAAGTTCATATGCATAAAGATGAAAAGTTAAAGCTTTCTAAATCTAAAATAAATTCTCAAAGCATATAAGTGCCTTTAATATTTCTTTGTAACAAAGGATTTAGTTTTCAATAAAAAAATTTGAAAATTCAATAAAAGAAAGAACTTTAATGGAAAGAAAAACTCTTATATTCAAATTTTATGTTACACATAATTTTTGAAAAGAAAATTGTTTTAGAATAAACCATGACATTTATTTTAAATATTATTTCTCGAGGAAAACTAGGAAATGGCTCTCATATATGAATAAAAAGGCACTTTCTGAAGAATTTGCTTCAATCTAAAATATATAATAATAATAATATAAATATAACATAGGATTAATTGTCTGAAATAATCCCAAGTTTAACGTGCCTTCCCATAATAAACCAAAGTTTAGATTATATCATTGTTCAGATTCAGACACATATTTAATTTTTAACTGAAAAAACCAATATCTCAAACGATATTTCAATATCTCATCTCAACTGATATATCGTTCGATATTGCAATATTTCAGGTGATATAATCAAAAGGAGATTTACAAATAAATTTGTTGTTTCTTTTCGTGAAGAGCCCAAAACAAGATATAAGACGAGATTTGGGCACTATTTTCGAGATTTGAAGCAGTGAACATTGCAGCCCTTTTGCCTCTTGATTTCCACCGCATATCCCAATTTCTCTCTCCTTCCAATAATTCGCTCCCCCATCAACTTATTTAACTGTAAATGTGTGGTAGAAGGAGGGCTAAAGGGATGCTCCATTTATGGGGTGCTATTGGACTTTCTTTTTAAAATTTGTTTAGTAGGAAACTGACCGAAGTCGTAAAACCCCTTCTAGAGAATCTATCTTAGTCTGCGAGCACCATATAAGTGGTCGATCTTAACGTATGCGCATAGTAAGCTCTTAGCACATCATTCCGGGTTTCAAACTCACACCACTGTTACCATGGTGCAAAGTCCTTAACCGTTGGGCTACTACTGCGGACTGAGGTGGTATTGAACTCTCCACATATATATTCTATTTTTAGATGAGTTTAGAGATTTGATTAGATCTTATAATTTCTCTCTTGAATTCGAACAAAATTAAGCATCTTCTAAATACATAACGCACTAATATAGTTCATAAGACAAAAGATTATATGACATTGCACGTACATGTATTGCATACATTTGTGTGCATGCATGTATGCATATTCGTAGTTGTGTGTATATATGCCCTTCTATATACACAAAAATGTCTTTCACTCATAAATTATTTAACTATCATTTAATATTTGACATACAACCACAAAAATGGTAAAATCATTAAATTTATATTTCTTTATAACATACTATTTCTAGATTAAATCATAACCATTCAAACTAACTAAAAACATTACAATTTCGATCAATATATTTCTTTCCTTGCATACTCATTGAAATGGGAGTAATTAAATACTACTTGTTAACAGTAAAATTTGTCAATGTCTAGTGCTACATGAAATAGTGAACAAACCGAAAGATCGAGTGAAATGATTGCAAGGAAAAAGGTAATAGACGAAATGTGTGTGATCGAATAAAGCGAGTGAGAAGGAGGCGAACTTGCATGATGATTACCAAGTATTTTTCGTTTTAAATGCGGACTAGGATGTATAGATGGTATGTGAACTATAAACTGCATTATTTCTGTTTTTGGTAGAAGAATCAGTGATTAGAACAGTGCTTAGAATTTCTCTTGAATTAGAACAAAATTAATTATATACTAAATACATATAACACACTGATTTAATTAATAGGACAAAATTTTATATAACAATATATGTACATTTGTGTGCATGCATGTATGTAAATTCGTACTTGTGTGTATACATGCATGTACATACATGCCCTTCTATATACACATGTCCTTTACTCATAAATAATTTGATTATCATTTATTATTTCACATTCAACTGCAAAAAAAAAAAAGAATTGTAAAATCGTAAATTCCTATTTTTTCTATTATATTATTTCTAGACTAAACTGTACTATTTAAACTAACTTAGAACATTAAATTTTCAATTAACATATTTCATTGCTTGTGTGTTCATTGAAATGAGAGTTGTTAACTACCACTTGTTTGTTAACACCTAATGTTGTATGAAATAGTAAACAAACTGGACGATCAGATGGTTTCAACTTATTTCATTTTATGAAATGAGCCCTTTTAAAATTATTGTAATAGGAATCGATAAAATCGTTAAATTTTGTTATAATATGTAAAATTAAGAAGGATGAATATTGTAATGACCCAGAAAATCTGAACCAATTAAAATTTTTTAAATTGGCTAAAATAGTGGATTTTAAATATTTAAAATAAATATTTTAAATAATAGCAATGAAAAGTGAGTTTGAATCGACGTTTGAAAACGAATATAATCAATTCTAATTATAAACAAGGCCTGAAAAGGCGCTGCAGTTTCAAAAAATTGGATTCAAACTTTGATAGACTGTACTGGGTGCAAAACAAAACGGATTTGAGTGAAACCAAAAATATTTAAATCTGTCAGTGAATACTGTGACGACCCCATTTCCCATTCAGACGGAGACAAGGGTTATCTTTGGAATATAACACAGAAACAGATGATAGCAGAACAGAATTTAAATAAATACACGAGATAATGTACAATAGAATACACTGGATAAACGTAATCATCAGAGTTACACAGTATACAGGATCATACTTAGTACAAATACAGTTCAGCTATACATAAATACGGAGGATAGAGTTTTACCTTATAATGGCCAAAATATGCTTGATACGACTAAAACAAAAGAATTTGATATTATTACTAGTGTTTATATGTTTCAAAAACAATTTGAATCATAACTATCAATCATAGACGGCATGGGTACCATATATCATGTCGCCCAATATAGGTATACAATCAAAACCGCACAGTCACGTATTTGGAAATTGGATTTCCATCATGAACAAGGGCAAAAGATAGTCCTTACCGAATTCGTGACTCTCTAGCCCGAGCCATAGGCAAGTACTCAGTCAAGCCTTTGGATCGTCAGGGTCGGTCCACCGATGTGGATTAAAATGCCTAAACAATGCGTTTCCCCGCCCTACGTGGCGTAAATGAGCCAACGAATGACTCCATCGGACCCGGATCGTCCGATCTAACCGAGGCGCCTCGCAATAGCAACAACCACATAAGTCAAACTCGTCAGGGCGTGCAAAACCACTGACGCCACTTCTAACTAGAAAGAAACACATGTCCTCCCCGAGGTCCTTCCTCCCGTTTCTGGTTCATACCGGGTGTGTGGCTCGCGATTTCACGTTATACACAAATCTACGCCACACAGGCGGTGCTTTGATCATCACCACAAGACTTTGCTTTTCAACAGAAGCCCTGAACATTTGCCACTTTGGCATGACACTCTAGCAATTCATGCCATGCGACTGATGTCCATCGATATACAACCTCTGAGCTCGTGCGTTTCAGAGAAGGGCATTAAGCAAAAGAATAAATTCTCTGCCGCCAAACAGATGTATTGTAACACCCCACACCCGCTAAGGTCACTCAGTAAGGGAATGCCTTAGCTTCGGTGGAGTATTTAAGTGAATATAGAACTGAAGAATCACAACAAGACAGATATAAGTAATACTTGAAATTTTAAAAAACATCATTTCATTGCAGCAGAAGGTAAACATGTTTGGTTACATATCAAAAACCAACAAGAGTCAAGTACAAATTATCTATCTCGTTAAAATATAAGTACATAATCCCACTACATACTAATAGCCATAATAGAAAAGATAACCGAGCTTTTCTTCAAGAGTCCAAGCTCCAAAAGATTGATAAAGCAATCTGATCCAAGCCCACTGGTGCTAGGCCTACTCTGAGAACCTGAGGGTTGGGGAAAAAGATAAAAACAACGGGGTCAGACATAAGTCTGAGTGAGCCATATAACCTTAACAATACAATCATTAAAGTAATTAGGGTATGATATAAACCTGGTACGGCACGCCTGGGGATAAATGACTACACTAAGCAGCCAGCTAGACTTAGGATAAACTAAGATAACGGTAAAGACGCGCCTATCCACCTAAGGATAAATACTACACTGCACCACCCCAGATCTACCCACAAAAGGGTAATTCCTACACTGCACCACACCAGATCTACCCACCCAAGGGTAATTCCTACTTAAAGGTTGATCCCACTAAGTGTACTTAGTAATTTTTAATAATAGTTTCGTGTACCCCTAGCTGACTACATAGGTGCCGTCTGCCCCTATCTCCACTAGGTGTACCTTAGTAATCTTAATAGTAGTCTCTTGTACCCCTAGCTGACTACATAGGTGCCGTCTGCCCCTATCTCCACTAGGTGTACCTGCTACTCCCCAGCGATCGGCTCCCTACTTTAGATACCCGTGCTGGCCCCACAGTGGGGTGTATCACTCCCCAAAGTGGCAACCCGATACTATCAATGGTGCACGGCTTATATCTACACGATGCAACAACGTCTTAACTACCAGCCCGGGTCCACACACGCATATGAAACCCGTTGGACTCACGTTGCCACCGCTACCCCGTTTTGGCCTCTTATAGTCAAGCCCAGTACGCGTGTCCCGTCCTCGACATGGGTCGAGCCCAATAAGATACAAATGGGTTACTGGTTGAAATGGGCCCCCACAAGCTACCACCTAAGCTTGTCATTTTATCTAGTGCATCCCACTTAACCCCTTTTATTATAATCATGCCCACTTACATGTTAAGGTTTGGTTAAGTCATCTAATCATATTTCAATTGCCACTCAAGGCACCCACTAGATTTCTACATGCCACCCAAGACACCCACTTGATTTCCACATGCCACCCAAGGCACCCACTTAACCCTTTAATCATGTTTAGTTACATGTTCCACTTTGGTTAAGTATTCTAGTCGTATTCTCTATTGCCACCCAAGGCAACCCACTAGATTTTTTCACATGCCACCCAAGGCACCCACTTAACCCTTTAATCATGTTTAATTACATGTCCCGCTTTGGTTAAGTATTTTAATCTTATCTTCTATTGCCACCCAAGGCAACCACTAGATTTCCTCATGCCACCCAAGGCACCCACTTAACCCTTTAATCATGTTTAATTACATGTTCCACTTTGGTTAAATATTCTAATCGCATTTTCTATTGCCACCCAAGGCAACCACTAGATTTTCTCATGCCACCCAAGGCACTTACTTAATCTCCACATGCCACCCAAGGCACCCACTTAACCCTTCATGCCCCACTACATGCTTATCTGGTTAAGTGTTTCTTAATTGATTAAGAACGTAACTGTTGTAAAGACCTCTCACATTAGACTATCTTTTATGGCAGCTGGATTTGCCGGTTGGGTCCGGGTAGCCTTACGCCATAACCGAGTCTAACCTCGTGTCTATACACTTGTCACGTATTTAGTTTGTGCCTAAGACCTCTCACATTGGGCCAATCATTTGTAGCCGCTAGATATGCCGGTCGGTTCCGGGCAGTCTTACGCTACAAAAGGGTCCAACCTCGTGTCTTAGTCGATTAATTACACCTAATTAATCACCCCCATATTTCGAATTAATTTTCCCTAATTAATTCCAATTTTAACGATGTACATAATTGACTCAATTATGTCTATCTACTTTATGGTATGCATAATCATACCAACTTCACACCATTTCATTAACATGTATATTAACCCCATCGTTCCCCACGCAATTCGCTAACATGACATAAAAGGGAAGATTCATCACAAATACAATGGGTTCAACTTGCATAACATTAGCATCAACATGGGTTTTAAAGGTGTCAACATGCATATAGCATCAAACCCAACTAGCATAAATAATCAACCCAAACTTGCATGAATCACATATGTCATAAGGAGATTAACTTGCATAAGTTACTTATGTCATACAAAAGGGGTAAACTTGCATATGTATGTATGACATACCAAGGGGTCAACTTGCATATGTATGCATATCATACAAAGGTGTAAACTTGCACATGTTACTTGCATAAAATCAAACACCAAACTTGCATAACATGTCATGTATGAACTTGCATATAATCATACACCAAACTTGCATAACATATCATATATGAACTTGCATATAATCAAACACCAAACTTGCATATCATGTCATGTATGAACTTGCATATAATCATACACCAAACTTGCATATCATGGTGTCATAATGGATCAATGTTTATCATAGTGATTTGCATAACTAGCATCATGAACACATAGCCTAACACTTGCATAACATCATGATCATATATCATATGACTTGCATAACTTGCATAACATCATGAACATGTAACATATGACTTGCATAACTTGCATAACATCATGAACATGTAGCATATGACTTGCATAACTTGCATAACATCATGATCACTTAGCATATGACTTGCATAACTTGCATAACATCATTAACACATAGCATATAACATGCATAACATGCATAACATCATTAACACATAGCATATAACATGCATAACATCATTAACACATAGCATATGAGAACATAATCTCGCATTGATCCACATTCATAGCCATAACCTCATTATATCCTATCATAATCATTTCAACAATTGGTCATTAAGGCTATAGAAACTCACCACTTGTTGATTAGCACTTAAATGAAGAAGATTAAGTTGCTAGATTTGATTAGAAGTTGATTTGAGAAGCTTTCCTCCTCTTTAATTTGTTGGTGGCTCCTCCTAGTTGCATTTTGACGGCATAACGACATTGTCTCCAATTTTAGTATGAATTAGGGTAGTCTTAGGGTGTATTTATAGAATTAGGATGTAGTTTAGGCCCTTAGATTAACCCTAGATTAGTTTAGAGCCGTCAGGTCTCGTCACAAGCCACCAGACACAGCCCAAAAGCCAAACTGATGCACCCAGGTCACCTGGGCTCGACCAGGGAGGTCGACCCCCAGGTCGACCCTAGGGTCGACTCCCCAGTCGAATCCCAGGTCGACCCCCTGGGTCTGGCGGGAATTTTCCCGCCACTTCTGAAATTTGAAAATTTTGTTTTTAAATCTATTTTTAAATTTTCTGAAACTTCTTCGGGCCATATCTGGGTCATACGGACTCCGATTTTCGAAAACTCGGACTCTATTTCGCGTATTTTTCCGAGACGAACGCAATGGCATAGCCCGTTTCCCCTGATTCCAGATTTTTAAATTTAATTCAGCCCTGTTTTATATTATAGCAAGTTATTCAACATACGGGGTGTTACATTCTCCCCTACTTAAAGGATTTCGTCCCCGAAATCTCTAAGTCAAGAAGAACGTATCTTACCAACCAAACAACCATCTACTCAAACCATCAAACACTGGCATCCATTGTCCTTAAAGTTTTTAATGCTGTATGAACATATGCAAAGAGTGTGTGTATATGTTCCCTGTCTAATGCAAAATTAGGCGGTCCACTTATTTAGTTGACCTCCTTAATGCAAACCATGATAGTGCCATGCATCCAATATGTATGCGAAAGATCCCTATCGACACATACTATTTCTACATGTGTGCACAACCATACACCAAAATGCATCATCCATATGATAATACAACCATTATACATCCATTAATATAGCTACCTACACACAATTTTATGCAATATGCAATATGAAGTGATTGAGCCGATCTAGTGCCTAGAGTGTGTGTGTATGCATCCACGAGCAACCACTAGCAACCACTTGCATCCACACGCATCCACCAAACATAACATGTCTCAAACACATGTTTCAACCATAGGTTTTCCCTATCTAAAGGTCAAAGGTTCTAATGAGAGGACATACTAAAGATAAGATAAGTATTAGACAAACGATAAAGGAGAAGTTAAAAGACATACCCTCAAAAAGGAATGGGTACAATGAACACATCTTCGCTTCTGTCTCCCAAGTAGCATTGCTCTCATCTTCTCCCCTTTTCACCTTGACTAGTCGAACCTCTCTGCTTCTCAACTTCCTAATCTCTGACCCAAGGATGCGGGTAGGAGCTCGTCGAATAATCGCATCACGCTCTACTTTTACTTCTCTAAGCAGGCTCGGCTCCACCACCTCTGCGGTCTCATGTAGGCACTTCCTTAAATGTGACACATGGAATACGTCCTGTTCCCTATGCAACTGAATTATCTCTCGAAGATATACCGAAGCTAGACATGGAGCAATCCTCTTGCTCTTCACGGATATGAAATGGGCACTCTTAGTAAGTCTGTCTACCACAACCCAAATTCGTGTATTACCCTTCTTCGACCTAGGTAACCTATCAATAAAATCCATCGAGACGCCATCTCACTTCCATTGTGGAACTTTCAATGGGTGAAGCAACCCACCGGGTTTCTTTTGCTCAACTTTCACTTGTTGGCACACCAAGCATCTAGCGACATACTTGGCCACATCTTCCTTCATGCCGGCCCAAAAGAAAACTCGCTTCATGTCTTGGTACATCTTGTCCCCACCGGGATGAATGGTCATCTTCGAACGATCCACATCATCAAGTATAGCCTTCCTCGAACCCTCGTCTTGCGGTACACAAAGTTTACCGTCTCTACGTAACCACCCCCTATCGTCTAGGGTGTACCTACTCAAATGGCTGGACGACTCCCCCCTTATGAGCCTTTCTACCAACTCAACCTACTATGGGTCGTCCCGCTGTGCCTCGCCAATCCGTCCCAAGAGAGTAGGTCTGACCTCTAAGGATGCTAGCAAACCGGGTACAAAGTCAACGGAAGGTCTAAAATCAAACATCGAGATAAATTCCAAGCTTCGTCGTCCCACGAACAATGGACTCAAGGACAACCTTTTTCTGCTCAAGGCGTCCGCCACCACGTTACCCTTGCCAGGTGTATACGCTATCTCGAAATCTTAGGATGCTAAGAACTCCATCCACCTTTGCTGTCTCAAGACTATGCGCTCGAAGAGTCTCCAACACTTCCCTAAGATATAGGGCATGCTTTTCTCCTCTTCTGGAGAAAACCAGGATATTCTCCCATACAAAATCGTCACAACTATCCATCTCTCACGCAGACCATCCTAGTCGAACTCGACATCCCCCAAGTGCAAGCCCCAAAGGCCTAAACCAATATCAGACAAACACCCAAGGGATACCTCCTTCGAATTCAGACAACCTACGTGAGATGATACTAGTAAAAACGGCTAAATAATTAAGCCCTTGTCCAACTCTGGATGTCCTTGCCAATCTCGCTCCAAAACCACCGTTGATCAAATAACTGGCTTTGCTTAACCTATTAAGCACATATGAAAACTTATTTCGCTTTTTAGAAAAGACCAAGATATCATCCACAAAGACCACTACAAAGTTATTTAGGTACTCCCTGAACACCCTACTCATCAAATCAACAAAATATGCGGGGGCGTTCGTCAAACCAAATGGCATCACAAGCCACTCATAGAAACCATCCGGAGTCCTAAAGGCGGTCTTCTCTGTACTATCCTCAATCACTCCCAACTGATGAAACCCCGTGGCCAAGTCCCACTGCGAAACACTGAGGCGCCAACCAACTGATCAAAAAGATCATCAATCCTCGGCAATGGGTGTCTATTCTTCTTTATGAGCTTGTTGAGTTCTCTATAGTCTACACAAAGTCTGAGGGACCCATCCGCCTTCGTGGCAAAAACTACTGGAGTACCACACTCCGATATACTTCGTCTTATGAACCCCTTCTCAAATAACTCCCTTACTTGCTTATGGAGTTCCCTCCTCTCACGAGGAGCCATGTGGCGCACTGACAAAGATACTGGTTTATCATCATCTACCAGATATATTCGGAGGTCTATCTCCCGCTTCGGAGGTAAGCCCTTCACCTCCCCAAACTCATCCGAGTATTCCCGGACCACTCTAACAGATCGCAAACTCTCGACCGAAGGGTCAAGCAATTCAAAATAACTTAGCAAAACAGAATCTATGGGATTACAAGAGATCTCGAGAGTGTTACCCAAGCGGGTCATGAGCCTAACAACTCTCCTTTCGCAATCAAGAATGGCACCATTACTGGGTAACCAGTCCATGCCCAAAATCAACCCATAGCCCGTGAAGCCCAAAAGCATAACCCCTAAACTCAACGCTAAGTATGAGGATCTTCAAACCCAAACATATCATGGACAAATAAGTGGAGCCCCCAATTGGGTTTGAAACAACCACGGGATCATCTACTAAACTGGTGTCTAGGTGCAGTGACTCAACTAATGATGATGAGATAAACGAATGTGATGCGCCAGAGTAGAATAAAGTTCGAACAGGATGACCGAGAGAACCAAATTTCAACTAAGACGGTCCTACCTCCATCAGGTATACCCGTCGTGAGGGAATACATTTACCCTCCAGAAGATCCTGAACTTCGTCCTTACCTCTTTGGACAACCCTAAGGTGTCCTATTTCTCTAAAACAACTAGTCTTCCCCTTCACATTCTCCTTTCGTGGCCTTCTTACCACGACGAGGTTTCGTCCTTTATATACCTAATAGCTATTTGAACCTTCCTCTCTCGTCCATCTTAAAGGTACCTGTAATTCCTCCACCTCCTTGGACTAACTTCTTAGCCCGGCAAACGTCTTAGTCCCTTGAAGTGGTTCTTTCGTCCTTCATACGGAAGTCCCTATTTATCATAAAAAGACATCTCTACGCGGAGGGGAAATTCAAAAAGAGAAAGAGGAAGAGATTCAAAACGGAGAATCGAAGGAAGGATATATGGCTCTTGGGGATTATGTTCTTTTCTTTCAAAAACTTTTCTCTCAAAAACATGTTTTTGAAAATACTTCTTCCAAAAATGTTTTTAGAAAAATAATTTTCTAAAAGTTTTATCTGTTCTGGTAACCTTAAGCTCTGATACCACGTGTAACACCCCACACCCGCTAAGATCACTCACTAAGGGAATGCCTTAGCTTCGGTGGAGTATTTAAGTGAATATAGAACTGAAGAATCACAACAAGACAGATATAAGTAATACTTGAAATTTTAAAAAACATCATTTCATTGCAGCAGAAGGTAAACATGTTTGGTTACATATCAAAAACCAACAAGAGTCAAGTACAAAATATCCATCTCATTAAAATATAAGTACATAATCCCACTACATACTAATAGCCATAATAGAAAAGATAACCGAGCTTTTCTTCAAGAGTCCAAGCTCCAAAAGATAGATAAAGCAATCTGATCCAAGCCCGCTAGTGCTAGGCCTACTCTGAGAACCTGAGGGTTGGGGAAAAAGATAAAAACAACGGGGTCAGACATAAGTCTGAGTGAGCCCTATAACCTTAACAATACAATCATTAAAGTAATTAGGGTATGATATAAACCTGGTACGGTACACCTGGGGATAAATGACTACACTAAGCAGCCAACTAGACTTAGGATAAACTAAGATAACGGTAAAGACGCGCCTATCCACCTAAGGATAAATACTACACTGCACCACCCCAGATCTACCCACCCAAGGTTAATTCCTACACTGCACCACACCAGATCTACCCACCCAAGGGTAATTCCTATTAAAGGTTGATCCCACTAAGTGTACTTAGTAATTTTTAATAATAGTTTCGTGTACCCCTAGCGGACTACATAGGTGCCGTCTGCCCCTATCTCCACTAGGTGTACCTTAGTAATCTTAATAGTAGTCTCTTGTACCCCTAGCTGACTACATAGGTGCCGTCTGCCCCTATCTCCACTTGGTGTACCTGCTACTCCCCAAGCGATCGGCTCCCTACCGTAGATACCCGTGCTGGCCCCACAGTGGGGTGTATCACTCCCCAAAGTGGCAACCCGATACTATCAATGGTGCACGGCTTATATCTACACGACGCAACAACGTCTTACCTACCAGCCCGGGTCCACACACGCATATGAAACCCGTTGGACTCGCGTTGCCACCGCTACCCCGTTTTTGCCTCTTATAGTCAAGCCCAGTACGCGTGTCCCGTCCTCGACATGGGTCGAGCCCAACAAGATACAAATGGGTTACTGGTTGAAATGGGCCCCCACAAGCTACCACCTAAGCTTCTCATTTTATCTAGTGCATCCCACTTAACCCCTTTTATTATAATCATGCCCACTTACATGTTAAGGTTTGGTTAAGTCATCTAATCATATTTCAATTGCCACTCAAGGCACCCACTAGATTTCTACATGCCACCCAAGGCACCCACTTGATTTCCACATGCCACCCAAGGCACCCACTTAACCCTTTAATCATGTTTAGTTACATGTTCCACTTTGGTTAAGTATTCTAGTCGTATTCTCTATTGCCACCCAAGGCAACCCACTAGATTTTTCCACGTGCCACCCAAGGCACCCACTTAACCCTTTAATCATGTTTAATTACATGTCCCGCTTTGGTTAAGTATTTTAATCTTATCTTCTATTGCCACCCAAGGCAACCACTAGATTTCCTCATGCCACCCAAGGCACCCACTTAACCCTTTAATCATGTTTAATTACATGTTCCACTTTGGTTAAGTATTCTAATCATATTTTCTATTGCCACCCAAGGCAACCACTAGATTTTCTCATGCCACCCAAGGCACTTACTTAATCTCCACATGCCACCCAAGGCACCCACTTAACCCTTCTTGCCCCACTACATGCTTATCTGGTTAAGTGTTTCTTAATTTATTAAGAACGTAACCGTTGTAAAGACCTCTCACATTAGACTATCTTTTATGGCAGCGGATTTGCCGGTTGGGTCCGGGCAGCCTTACGCCATAACCGAGTCTAACCTCGTGTCTATACACTTGTCACGTATTTAGTTTGTGCCTAAGACCTCTCACATTGGGCCAATCATTTGTAGCCGCTGGATATGCCGGTCGGTTCCGGGCAGTCTTACGCTACAAAAGGGTCCAACCTCGTGTCTTAGTCGATTAATTACACCCAATTAATCACCCCCATATTTCGAATTAATTTTCCCTAATTAATTACAATTTTAACGATGTACATAATTGACTCAATTATGTCCATCTACTTTATGGTATGCATAATCATACCAACTTCACACCATTTCATTAACATGTATATTAACCCCATCGTTCTCCACGCAATTCGCTAACATGACATAAAAGGGAAGATTCATCACAAATACAATGGGTTCAATTTGCATAACATTAGCATCAACATGGATTTTAAAGGTGTCAACATGCATATAGCATCAAACCCAACTAGCATAAATAATCAACCCAAACTTGCATGAATCACATATGTCATAAGGAGATTAACTTGCAGAAGTTACTTATGTCATACAAAAGGGGTAAACTTGCATATGTATGTATGACATACCAAGGGTCAACTTGCATATGTATGCATATCATACAAAGGTGTAAACTTGCACATGTTACTTGCATAAAATCAAACACCAAACTTGCATAACATGTCATGTATGAACTTGCATATAATCATACACCAAACTTGCATAACATATCATATATGAACTTGCATATAATCTAACACCAAACTTGCATATCATGTCATGTATGAACTTGCATATAATCATATACCAAACTTGCATATCATGGTGTCATAATGGATCAATGTTTATCATAGTGATTTGCATAACTAGCATCATGAACACATAGCCTAACACTTGCATAACTTGCATAACATCATGATCATATATCATATGACTTGCATAACTTGCATAACATCATGAACATGTAGCATATGACTTGCATAACATGCATAACATCATGAACATGTAGCATATGACTTGCATAACTTGCATAACATCATGAACATGTAGCATATGACTTGCATAACTTGCATAACATCATGATCACTTAGCATATGACTTGCATAACTTGCATAACATCATTAACACATAGCATATAACATGCATAACCTGCATAACATCATTAACACATAGCATATAACATGCATAACATCATTAACACATAGCATATGATAACATAATCTCGCATTGATCCACATTCATAGCCATAACCTCATTATATCCTATCATTTCAACAATTGGTCATTAAGGCTATAGAAACTCACCACTTGTTGATTAGCACTTAAATGAAGAAGATTAAGTTGCTAGATTTGATTAGAAGTTGATTTGAGAAGCTTTCCTCCTCTTTAATTTGTTGGTGGCTCCTCCTAGTTGCATTTTGACGGCATAACGACGTTGTCTCCAATTTTAGTATGAATTAGGGTAGTCTTAGGGTGTATTTATAGAATTAGGATGTAGTTTAGGCCCTTAGATTAACCCTAGATTAGGTTAGAGCCGTCAGATCTCGTCACAAGCCACCAGACACAGCCCAAAAGCCAAACTGATGCACCCAGGTCACCTGGGCTCGACCAGGGAGGTCGACCCCCAGGTCGACCCTAGGGTCGACTCCCCAGTCGACCTGGTGGGCAGGTCGACTCCCCAGTCGACCCCCAGGTCGACCCCCTGGGTCTGGCGGGAATTTTCCCGCCACTTCTAAAATTTGAAATTTCTATTTTTAAATCTGTTTTTAAATTTTCTGAAACTTCTTCGGGCCATATCTGGGTCATACGGACTCCGATTTTCGAAAACTCGGACTTGATTTCGCGTATTTTTCCGAGACGAACGCAATGGCAAGGACCATTTCCCCTGATTCAGATTTTTATATTTAATTCTGCCCTGTTTTATATTATAGCAAGTTATTCAACATACGGGGTGTTACATGTATATTTAACAGAGATCAATCAACACAGAATAAAATCCAATGTCAGACACACAGTCCATTTACAAGTCCGTTCTGGGTCTGAACGAAACCGGAGGCACTATATACCTCGCGAACCCGTCGATCACCACGTACGTATGGACGATCACCACTCATTATCCATATTTCGGGATGCCTCCCAATCAGGACCTCGGTTACCATCCAAACGAGGTGAAGATCTCCGGTCTTCGACCACCGTCTTCATCTTCAATTTCTTATCTTCGATTCATTTATTCAGAATGGGATCAACCCGATCTTTCTGAGAAACTCGTATATATAATAAACTAGTGCAACACTAACATACACACGCATCATTTCAATTCATTAGTCACTAACCGTCAATCAGTAAGAGAACGATTTCCCAAATATCAACCCCGAAGGCCGAAACCAACATCAGATCAACACCCAGGAAACCATTCGACTTAGCCAACCTTCAGCTAATTTCAAATTTTCACATCCATATCGTCTATAATATTTTATAACGATTTCTCGCTATTTTTATTTATTTTAAAATAGCCAGTTTATTTAAAACGACGCTTCGGGCCATAACGCGACTGTGGCGCTGTTTTTCTTCAGATTTGATTTACATATATCTGAAAATCTAACCATTGGATCTTCACAAAATTTACATCATTAGAAAGATCTTTTCAAAACGAATCCAACGGATCCAGTTTCGGGAAATTCCGACGGCCGGATCTCCCGGTATAATCGTTTGAAGTTTCGATTTCAAAATACGAACTACAGCGTCGTTATTCGATTAAATATATATATATATATATATATAATCGACTCTGGCGCTGTTTTTCTTCAGATTTGAATTAAACATTCCAGACAACCCAACCGTTGGATTTTTACAAAGTTGGTTCTGTTGGAAAGATATTTCCAAAGCGAACCCAACGGTTGTGATTTCAGGAAAATCCGATGGTCGGATCTCCCGTACTAATCGTTTGAAATCACGGTTTCAAAATACGAACTGCAGCGTCGTTTTTCGATATATTTCAATTCTATTTAAATATATATATCGATTCTTCGATTTCAAAACCATATGAATTTCATACTTTTGATAAAAATGAAATTTTTATCAGACTGTCTTCTATTTCAACACTTCACTATATTTAACAACTCATGTATATAATAAAATTGTGATTTTTATTGTAAAACAATTTGTTTCAAAACATTATTATTTTATATAGTTCATATAGGGAATAAAAATAGGATTTTTATTATAAAACAATTTCTTTCAAAACAAGATTATTTTATATAGTTCGTATAGATGATAAAAATGTGATTTTTATTATAAAACAATTTAATTCAAAATATGAATACCATTCAACACATGAATTTCAATTCAACGAATGAATATCGTTTCAACACATGAAGGTTTTCTATAGTTTATATATATAGATAAAAAATGTGATTTTTATATTTAAAACACGAATACCATTCAATACATGAATTTCTAATCAACGAATGAGTTTCAATTCAACACATGGAGGTTTTCTATTCAATGAATAAATTTAGTTTCAACAAATGAAAATAATTCAAACACATGAATATTATTCAAAATTTCGGCAGCATAACGGCAGGGTAATTAAAACCGAGACCGTCCCTAGTATGCCTCCTCGCTCTACCTTAAAACCTCGCAGTTTTTGACAATGGGGAATCATGCATCTAGTCCGCACGCAGGCGGCGTGTATATATTTATTTCATTTCCACAAACTAATCCTATGTGGTTTCAACCAAATATTTCTCAACCACAAACGGGTATTTTTCAACCACAATCAATCAATATCAACCACAAACAATTCCAATCAACCATTCACTATCAATCAATTTTTCACACCAATCACAACCAATAAATATCGTCCATGGTTTGTGGACGAGGGGTGTATATATATATATATTTATATATAGCAATTCACTTCTATTTCAACACATATATAATTTTTACAACGCATATACAACTTATACATCGAACGTACAACTTATACAACGCTTATACAAGAGGTGTACAATGCTTATATAACTCATACTTCGACTATATAATTTATACATCGTCGTTTTCCATATCGTTTATAAATTAGAAATCTCACATTGGGTTCCACTCCACCAAAAATAGCAGAAGGCTCAGAAAAATATGCGGTCTCTTCTAGAAGGGTCCACACGAGTCCACTGTCTCTTGTTTCACTGAATTTCGTCAAGAAACGAAAAAGATATGATTTTTACAGTGAAAACAAAAATCGTAGCGCTTTAAACTGCTATAATATAGTTTAATTTAATTTCAGCCGTTACCTTTCAAAGCTGTTCAAAACTAGGTTTCGAAAATTCGTGAAATCCGTAGCACTTCGTCCCGATCAGGTTGTGTGACGTCGAAGAGGGTGGAAAGGGCTTCGCCGCGCCGTGGGTTTTGGCCAGATTGATGGCCTGTGGAAGTAGCGGCGGCGCTCTCAAGACGTCAACTTCTTGGGCGTCATTCTCGACGCTGGGGAGGAGAAAGAGGGCGGGGGTTGGTCTGATTTGAAGGGGAGGAGGAGAGCTTTCGATTTTGGGTGGTGGCGGGGGTCAACGATGATCTTGGACGCCGGAATCAGGCCTGGAACGAAGGAGCAGCTCCGCCGTCGAGCGTGAATAACGGAGGGGGGGGGTTCTGATTTTTTTTATTAGAAATAAAATAATGAATGGAATTTAATGATTGGCTGATATATATTTATTCGAAAATTAGGGTTTTCCAACACGAACTCGAAATCAAACCCAACGACTGTCATCCCTAGCGTTTTACCCCATTCCGAACACAATGGAATATGTTTCGAAGGCCCATTCGAATGTTTCAGTCAGTTTCATTTCAAATTAAAATATAAAACATTCAATATTTAATTTGAACGTACCTTTCAATTTGCCAGGGCCACAAACTGATTCGAAAAATTCCAGAAAAATAAATCTGCCTATGTTTTGACGATACGGTTCAAACAAAACTAGTTTCGTCGAATTCTGAGACCGTTTGCAAAAAGGCCCATTTCTGGTCGATCCAATTTAACTATAATTGACCAAAACACGTTTTCCTTTGCCACGCTCATATACTAGCTTCAAAAATTATGAAATTTGAAACCTAGCAATAACTTCACATCCCGGATCAAACAAAAGTAGTTTCGTCGAATTCCGAGGTCGTTTGCAAAATGGCCAATTTCACGGGCTATATAAATTCCATAGCGACCTTTCTGAAAATTCATTTGGCCATAACTTTTGCTTCCCGCTATGAAAATTCGATTTTTCAGATTCGTTAGAAAGGTATTCACTAACAGATTTAAATATTTTTGGTTTCACTCAAATCCGTTTTGTTTTGCACCCGGTACAGTCCGACAAATTTTGAATTCAATTTTTGAAACTGCAGCGCCATTTCAGGCCTTGTTTATAATTAGAATTAATTATATTCGTTTTCCATTGTCGATTCCAACTCACTTTTCATTGCTATTATTTAAAATATTTATTTTAAATATTTAAAATCCACTATTTTAGCCAATTTAAATTTTTTAAATTGGTTCAGATTTTCCGGGTCGTTAAAATCTCCCCCACTTATGACTTTTCATCCCCGAAAAGGAACAAAGTCGAAAGTGGTTTGATTAATCAACTCTACGTTCGATATGGCTTCCGTTCTCCAACTTTTCAGTTTCTGAGAATTTTTCAAATTCCTCAAAAATTTGGCTAACACCCGGAATTTTCGAAAAATTTCGCCATAACCTCCTTTGTACGGGGAGAGGTTTGGAAATTTATTGGGCCGTATTAGGTACCCAATAAATCCTAATAAGCATACACATATTTATAGTGATATATTTTGGTGTTTACAGGGGAGCGTGTATTGATAATAACTCCAGAGAATAGATTCTCGTCACCATGTCAAAGCCTGAGGGAGTGTGTATTTTAAATGCTCCAGAGGATAAATCCTCGTCACCTCGTCCCATATGGGAAATAAATAGTCCATGTGTTGTATCTAATAACTAGGGAGACGTGATTATTGTCAACTCCAGACCCGTGTGGGGTTTTTATTAATCTGGCAATTTTATCGTTACAATTTAAATAGTCCATATCAGTCCTCAGTTCAACCTGTAAAATATAGTCATCGCCATACAAGCCTCTCGCTCGTATGCTAAATCTTCCACCTCGTCACACAAGCTCCAAATGCTTATGTGGTATATGATGAAGTATGCCTATCTTCAGAAGTGTGCCATGTAATGTA
Source organism: Allium sativum (assembly GCA_030737875.1). NCBI lineage: Eukaryota > Viridiplantae > Streptophyta > Magnoliopsida > Asparagales > Amaryllidaceae > Allium > Allium sativum. The sequence goes on along the minus strand of CM060918.1, from coordinate 147,707,977 downwards.
GTTCAAAATTAATTGTTACTATCCTATGGTGACATTTATTTTTACACACAGAATAACCAGCACTCCGCATCCAATGGCACTCACAGGAGTTGATATAATAATATTTCGCATCCAACTCATTAAGGTTTACCTATTTGTCGGGCACGCAAATAAAATCTTTACTCAACAGCTAATCCATTTACCTGTTCAAACATATACAATGCACATGTATATATATTTCTATTTATTTTCTAATCAGTTAAATGTGTGATATAATCGAATAAATTCTACCCTCCATTCTATTATTGATTAAATTAACTATCGTTTTAATAATTTAATTAATCAAATCTACTATCACACAACACAAACAACAATCAAATTGTTTTTAACTTTTCAAAATCATACAAATCAATTTCTATATTCTTTTAAAATCATTCAGACTACAGAATTAAAAGTGCACATCCCTGGAAAGAAAATAACAACAGAATAGAGAACTGATTAGTAATGCAAAGTATGGTGAATGTACCTTGCATCGGAGTCAATCAGAGATATCAACTCGGCATCTAGGATAGGCTTTCTGAATGCTCTACTCAGTTTCCCAAGTACAATCTCGTGGATCTCCACTCCATTGCACTTTGACTAAGTGAACCTTCTTGTTCCTCAGCTCTTTGGTTTCTTTGCCGATGATCTTTAGCGGCTCTCTTCTCACAGCTAATTCAGGGGTAATTTCAATATCCTGTTGCGCTGCTTCTTCCACGATCAAGTCTGGATCATGAACGTGCTTTCGAAGTTGAGATATGTGAAATACATCATGAACTCCAGGCAACCAATCGGGCAATTTAACCCTATAAGCGAGAGTTCCGATCTGTTCCAGAATAGGAAACGGACCAATGAATTTGGGCGCCAACTTTCCAGTCTTGCCGAACCGGATGACTCCTCTCATCGGGATACTTTCAAATATACGTAGTCGCCAACAGAAAAGGATATATCTCTTCTTCTCCTATCGGCATAGCTCTTTTGTCGGCTTTGAGCGGCGAGTAATCGCTTCTTAATAAAATCGACTTTGTCGGCAGCTTCGCTGATCATATCTGGCCCCAATACAAGTCTGTTACCAGGTTCGACCCAACAAGCAGGAGATCGGCACGGTCTACCATATAATGCTCCGAATGGTGACATTGTCAGGCTCGCCTGGTAGCTGTTGTTATATGAGAATTCTGCCAAATGCAGATGGTCTTCCCGTGATCCACCGAAATCTAGAACACAAGCCCGCAATAGATCTTCTAAAATACGATTCACCCTCTCAGTCTGATCGCCTGTCTAAGGATGATAAGAGGTGCTCAAGTTCAGCTTCGTTCCCAGCTCTACTTGAAATGCCTCCCAGAATTTAATAGTAAATATAGTATCTCTATCACTGACTATACTGAGCGGCACTCTATGTAGTCTAACAATTTCCTTGAAATATATCTACGCCAGACTCTGAGCAGTTCTGTTCGATCTGACAGGTATGAAATGGGCGGTCTTCGTGAAGCGATCTACGATCACCCTAATACTGTCATTCTCTTTTCTGGTTCTGGGAAAACCATCAATGAAGTCCATGGAAATATGTTCCCACTTCCAACCAAGAACTTCTAGCGGTTGTAACAATCCAGCCAGTTTCTGTTGGTCACTTTTGACTAGCTGGCAAGTAGGGCATCGGCTAACATATATAGAAATGTCCCTCTTCATCGACTTCCACCAGAAAGTGCGTTTAATGTCATTATACATTTTGCTTACTCCTGGATGGATACTAAGTTTTGACTTGTGGCATTCATCCGGTACTTCCTTTCGAAGCTTAGGAATGTTAGGGACACAAATTCGACCTTTGAGCCTTAGAATCCCATCATTATCAACTTGAAAACTCGAGGGTTCGCCTTGTTGAATTATCTCTATGATCTTCTGAATGAAGTTATCATCCTTCTGAAGAGCAGATATTTTATCTAGCAATGAAGTCGTGATAATAAAACTAGCGATCATTTCATTTTTTCGGCTTAACGCATCGGCCACGACATTGGCTTTCCCTGGAGTGTATATAATCTCAAAGTCATATGCTGCAAGAAACTCCAGCCAACGTTGCTGCCTCAGATTCAAGTCTTTCTGGGTGAACAGATACTTTAACGACTGGTGATTTGTAAATAGTTCAAATCTCTCACCCAGAAGATAGTGTCTCCAGATTTTCAAGGCGAATACTATAGCCAATAACTCAAGATCATGAGTTACGTAGTTCTTCTCGTGCGGCTTCAGCTGACGGCTAGCATAAGCAATCACTTGGCCCCTTTGCATTAACACTGCGCCAAGGCCTTCTCTAGAAGCATCAGTCCAGACTTTCAAATCCTGATTGTCATCGATGATGGTTAACACTGGAGCTGTCGTTAATCTTAACTTTAGCTCTTCAAAAGCCTCTTCACTTTCTGGAGTCCATTTGAATTTAGAGTGCTTCTTTGTAAGCTTTGTTAAGTGACCAGATATCTTCGAAAAGTTTTTAATGAACTTCCGGTAATAGCCAGCCAATCCGTGAAAACTGCGGACTTCTGTAGGCGTACTAGGCTGTTTCCAGTTTTGAATAGTCGTGATTTTACTTGGATCCACAGCAATTCCTTCTTTCGATACGACATGGCCTAGAAATTTCACTTCATCTTGCCAGAATATACATTTGGAAAATTTTGCTTTCTACACATTCTTTCTGAGAATTTCCAGAACCTGTTCCGAATGCTTTTCATGTTCGGCCTTTGATTTAGAGAAGATTAGAATATCGTCAATAAAAACCAGAACAAATTTATTCAAAACCCCTCTGAACACTCTATTCATCAGATCGACGAAGTAAGCTGGAGCGTTACATAAGCCGAATGACATTACTAACCACTCGTAGAATAAGTCGAGACCTCTGAATGTTGTCATTGGAACACACTCTTCGGCAATTCGAAGTTGATGGAAACCTGTAGCTAGGTCCATTCGTGAAAATACTTGTGCGCCATTTAATCGATCCAACAAATCGTCAATCCGCGGCAATGGATATTTGTTCTTTATGGTCTGCTTGTTCAAATCACGATAATCCACACATAGCCGTAGAGTACCATCAGATTTTGGGACAAACACTACTGCTGCACCCCAATCAGAGAAACTGGGCCTGATTAGACCCTTCCATACGAGCTGTCGTGTTTGATTGTCTAATTCCTCTTTCTCTTTCAAGGACATTCTTCGAATAGCGTGAACTACCGGCCTTGCATTGGGAATTAAAGCAATTTTGAATTCTATTTATCACTGCGGAGGTAAGAGAATAACTTCTTCGAACACATCCGCATAGTTCTTGACGATAGGAATATCTTTGATGAGGTCAGGAATATTCTCTGTAACTTCAGGGATATTTTCTATTTGGGCTGGAGAAACATCGAGAGCTGCCCAGAAGTCTTTTCTATTAGCATTCTGACCTTCACAGGGAATGGTTATATAATTACCTGATTTAATCTTCGCCTTTACGACTCTGTCGGCGCATTTAACTTCAGCTTCATATTTGGTCAACCAGTCTAACCCCAAGATAAGATCAAACTCTTTAAAATTCATGACGACCGCGATGGTAGGAAACCGATAACGAGAAAAAGAAACTGGCACTCCACAAACCCAACTGAGATCAATGGAACCCCCAACCGGGTTCTGGACAGTCATTGGTTCCTTGAGCTTCTTCAAATTCAAATCCAGCTTCTTAGCTGCATTCTTGGCAATGAAGCTTCGTGACGCGCCTGTGTCAAACGGTACTTTAACTGGAATGTCTTTGACAGTGAGCGTGCCTTCTAAAACATCCGGCCTTTCCTGAGCAGACGAAGATGCAGGCACTTTTGCCACTTCATTTACATGTACTGCTTCAGATTTCTTTGAGAGTTGGCACTCCCGTGCAATATGACCTGCTTGGCGGCACTTATGGCGTCTCCTTTCCCCATGTGGGCTCTTTTGTTTCTTAGTGCGCTTAGATCCACTCTTGATATGTTTCTTTAAAGATCTGCAACTTATCGAGAAATGTCCTCGCCTATTGCAGTTATTGCATACGACGGTAGTTACGGGTTCTTTCTCAGCTCTGGCCCTTTTCCTCTTGGCACTGGGCTTCTTATTGACCTCAGACCTCGTACTGGCTTCAGGAATATTAGTTTCCGACTCTTCTTTGTCACTAGAACAGACTTCTTCTTCGTCGTGCAACATTCCTTTCTTATGGAGATCTTCATAGTGATAAGCCATGTATATCATTTCTGAAAAAGGAAGCTTCACATTCCTCATTACACTATTCTGATATCTCCTTTGCAGGCCATGAATAAATCTCAGATTCTTCCTCTTTGTATCTTGAATCAGATGAGGAGCAAAGTGAGAAAGTTCATTGAATTTCTTATGATATTCTGGGACGGTCATATCACCTTGTATCAGATAAGAAAATTCATCACATAATCGCTCTGTCGCTTCAGGAGGAGTAAATCATTCTAGGAAAATCTCTTTGAATCTATCCCAGGTGATATCACCTTCTGGATTATCTTTGATGATTGTTTCCCACCAGATTAAAGCTTCTCCATTGAGCGCCCAAGATGCTACTAATCTTTTCTGGTCATCTCTCAGCTGGATACGCTCAAAAATTCTTTCGATAGAACTCATCCAAGCTTGAGCTGAATTATAGATTCATTGCCCGAGAACTGTGCTCCGTTCAGATTTCGATATCTCTTTAACAGAGCCTCTAGATCGGGTTCTGCATTTCTTCTGTTTCTGACACTCATTTTTCTAGTACTTCCGCAAATAGCAGATCAAGTGTCAGGTCACAGAAAAGATAATTTAAAATATAGAAACACATACTTCAATGTAAATGTGTCTATCGAGGTGTAATTTCATTCTGCTTTACTCATACTAGGATATTACTGATCCTATCTGTATAGAGTTACCCGTCCTAGAAAACTACTGGTTCGATTTCTGACGAGTTCGTTAATATGTTATATTCCAGCACTAAGCTTAACCTAAGCTCTAATACCACGTTGTGACGACCCCATTTCCGTTCAGATGGAGACAAGGGTTATCTTTGGAATATAACACAGAAACAGATGATAGCAGAACAGAATTTAAATAAATACACTAGATAATGTACAATAGAATGCACTGGATAAACGTAATCATTAGAGTTACACAGTATGCAGGATCATACTTAGTACAAATACAATTCAGCTATACATAAATGTCTACAGTAGAAACAAAGAAAATATGTACAATAGGAGCTGAACAGCATAAAAAGAAATAAATAATAGAATCCATCTTCAGCTCCAGCTATCCAGAAAGAACCAGCTAAACCTGAGTACAAGGCTGCCCGTGTAGAAAAAGGGGCACCCGATTTTGAAAGTGAAACAAACTGCGAGTCATTCATGGGACAGGTATGAGAAATCTACTCAACACATTTATAATATGACTAATCACAAGACCACGCCACTTTCATGGAACGGGTTTACTCCATTGGATTGCCAGTTCTTTAAAACAAATCATTCCTTTAAACATCGCAATGCTTTTTATCAAAATGAAGCCATTATAAGACTCAGTTCCCATCACACAATGCCACGCAAACCGGAGGATAGAGTTTTACCTTATAATGGACAAAATATGCTTGATACGACTAAAACAAAAGCATTTGATATTATTACTAGTGTTTATATGTTTCAAAAACAATTTGAATCATAACTATCAATCATAGACGTCATGGGTACCATATATCATGTCGCCATATATATATACAATCAAAACCGCACAGTCACGTATTTGGAAATTGGATTTCCGTCATGAACCAAGGCAAAAGATAGTCCTTACCGAATTCGTGACTCTCTAGCCCGAGCCACAGGCAAGTACTCAGTCAAGCCTTTGGATCGTCAGGGCCGGTCCACCGATGTGGATTAAAATGCCTGAACAATGCGTTTCCCCGCCCTATGGGGCGTAAATGAGCCAACGAATGACTCCATCGGACCCGGATCGTCCGATCTAACCGAGGCGCCTCGCAACAGCAACAACCACATAAGTCAAACTCGTCAGGGCGTGTAAAACCACTGACGCCACTTCTAACTAGAAAGAAACGCATGTCCTCCCTGAGGTCCTTCCTCCCGTTTCTGGTTCATACCGGGTGTGAGGCTCGCGATTTCATGTTTTACACAAAGCTACGCCACACAGGCGGTGCTTTGATCATCACCACAAGACTTTGCTTTTCAACAGAAGCCTTGATCATTTGCCACTTAGGCATGCCACACTAGCAATTCATTCCATGCGACTGATGTCCATCGATATACAATCTCTGAGCTCGTGCGTTTCAAAGAAGGGCGTTAAGCAAAAGAATAAATTCTCTGCCGCCAAACAGATGTATATTTAACAGAGATCAATAAACACAGAATAAAATCCAATGTTAGACACACAGTCCATTTACAAGTCCGTTCTGGGTCTGAACGAAACCGGAGGCACTATATACCACGCAAACCCATCGATCACCATGTACGTCTGGACGATCACCACTCATTATCCATATTTCGGGATGCCTCCCAATCAGGACCTCGGTTACCATCCAAACGAGGTGAAGATCTTCGGTCTTCGACCACCGTCTTCATCTTCGATTTCTTATCGTCTATTCAGTTATTCAGAATGGGATCAACCCGGTCTTTCTGAGCAACTCGCGTATATAATAAACAAGTGCAACACTAACATACACACGCATCATTTCAATTCATTAGTCACTAACCGTCAATCAGTAAGAGAACGATTTGCCAAATATTAACCCCGAAGGCCGAAACCAACATCAGATCAACACCCAGGAAACCATTCGACTTAGCCGACCTTCAGTTAATTTCAAATTTTCACATTCATATCGTCTATAATATTTTATAACGATTTCTCGCTATTTTTATTTATTTTAAAATAGCCAATTTGTTTAAAACGACGCTTCGGGCCATAACGCGACCGTGGCTCTGTTTTTCTTCAGATTTGATTTACAGATATTTGAAAATCTAACCGTTGGATCTTCACAAAATTTACATCATTAGAAAGATCTTTTCAAAACGAATCCAACGGTTCCAGTTTCGGGAAATTCCGACGGTCGGATCTCCCGGTATAATCGTTTGAAGTTTCGATTTCAAAATACGAACTACAGCGTCGTTATTCGATTAAATATAATTATATTTATATATATATATAAATATAATCGACTCTGGCGCTGTTTTTCTTCAGATTTGAATTAAACATTCTAGACAATCCAACCGTTGGATTTTTACAAAGTTGGTGCCGTTGGAAAGATATTTCCAAAGCGAACCCAACGGTTGTGATTTCAGGAAAATCCGATGGTCGGATCTCCCGTACTAATCGTTTGAAATCACGGTTTCAAAATACGAACTGCAGCGTCATTTTTCGATATATTTCAATTCTATTTAAATTTACATATCGATTCTTCGATTTCAAAACTATATGAATTTCATACTTTTGATAAAAATGACATTTTTATCAAACTGTCTTTTATTTCAACACTTCACTATATTTAACAACTCATGTATATAATAAAAATGTGATTTTTTATTGTAAAACAATTTGTTTCAAAACACTATTATTTTATATAGTTCATATAGGTAATAAAAATAGGATTTTTATTATAAAACAATTTCTTTCAAAACAAGATTATTTTATATAGTTCGTATAGTTGATAAAAATGTGATTTTTATTAAAAAACAATTTATTTCAAAATATGAATACCATTCAACACATGAATTTCAATTCAACGAATGAATATCATTTCAACACATGAAGGTTTTCTATAGTTTATATATATAGATAAAAAATGTGATTTTTATATTTAAAACACGAATACCATTCAACATATGAATTTCTAATCAACGAATGAGTTTCAATTCAACACATGGAGGTTTTATATTCAATGGATACATATAGTTTCAACATATGAAAATAATTCAAACACATGAATATTATTCAAAATTTCGGCAGCATAATGGCAGGGTAGTTAAAACCGGGACCGTCCCTAGTACGGCTCCTCGCTCTACCTTAAAACCTCGCGGTTTTTGACAATGTAGAGTCATGCATCTAGTTCGCACGCAGGTGGCATGTATATATTTATTTCATTTCCACAAACTAATCCTATGTGGTTTCAACCAAATATTTCTCAACCACAAACGGGTATTTTTCAACCACAATCAATCAATATCAACCACAAACAATTCCATTCAACCATTCGCTATAAATCAATTTTTCACACCAATCACAACCAATAAATATCGTCCATGGTTTGTGGACGAGGGGCGTATATATATATATATATATATATATATATATATAGCAATTCACTTCTATTTCAGAACATATATAATTTTTACAACGCATATACAACTTATACATCGAACGTACAACTTATACAACGCTTGTACAAAAGGTGTACAACGCTTATATAACTCATACTTCGACTATATAATTTATACATCGTCGTTTTCCATATCGTTTATAAATTAGAAATCTCACAGTGGGTTCCACTCCACCAAAAATAGCAGAAGGCTCAGAAAAATATGCGGTCTCTTCTAGAAGGTAGAAGACGTCCACACGAGTCCACTGTCTCTTGTTTCACTGAATTTCGTCAAGAAACGAAAAAGATATGATTTTTACAGTGAAAACAAAAATCGTAGCGCTTTAAACTGCTATAATATAGTTTAATTTAATTTCAGCCGTTACCTTTCAAAGCTGTTCAAAACTAGGTTTCGAAAATTCGTGAAATCCGTAGCACTTCGTCCCGATCAAGTTGTGTGACGTCGAAGAGGGTGGAAAGGGCTTCGCGGCGCCGGGGGTTTTGGCCAGATCGATGGCCTGTGGAAGCGGCGGCGGCGCTCTGAAGACGTCGACTTTCTGGGCGTCGTTCTCGATGCTGGCGAGGAGAGAGAGGGCAGGGGTTGGTTGGATTTGAAGGGGAGGAGGAGGGCTTTCGATTTTGGGTGGTGGCGGGGGTCAACGACGATCATGGACGCCGGAATCAGGCCTGGAACGAAGGAGCAGCTCCGCCGTCGAGCGTGAATAAGGGGGGGGGGTTCTGATTTTTTTTATTAGAAATTAAATAATGAATGGAATTTAATGATTGGCCAATATATATATTTATTCGAAAATTAGGGTTTTCCCACACGAACTCGAAATCAAACCCAACGACTGTCGTCCCTAGCATTTTACCCTCATTCCGAACACATTGGGATATGTTTCGAAGGCCGATTCGAATGTTTCAGTCAGTTTCTCTTCAAATTAAAATATAAAACATTCAATATTTAATTTGAACGTACCTTTCAATTTGCCAGGGCCACAAACTGATTCTAAAAATTCCAGAAAAATAAATCTGGCTATGTTTGACGACATGGTTCCAACAAAACTAGTTTCATTGAATTCTGAGACCGTTTGCAAAAAGGCCCATTTCTGGTCGATCCAATTTAACTATAGTTGACCAAAACACGTTTTCCTTTGCCACGCTCACATACTAGCTTAAAAAATTATGAAATTTGAAACCTAGCAATAACTTCACATCCCGGATCCAACAAAAGTGGTTTCGTCAAATTCCGAGGTCGTTTGCAAAATGGCCAATTTCACGGGCTATATAAATTCCATAGCGACCTTTCTGAAAATTCATTTGGCCATAACTTTTGCTTCCCGCTATGAAAATTCGATTTTTCAGATTCGTTAGAAAGGTATCCACTAACAGATTTAAATATTTTTGGTTTCACTCAAATCCGTTTTGTTTTGCACCTGGTAAAGTCCGACAAAGTTTGAATTTAATTTTTGAAACTGCAGCGCCATTTCAGGCCTTGTTTATAATTAGAATTAATTATATTCGTTTTCCATTTTCGATTCCAACTCACTTTTCATCGCTATTATTTAAAATATTTATTTGAAATATTTAAAATCCACTATTTTAGCCAATTTAAAAATTTTAAATTGGTTCAGATATTCCGGGTCGTTACAAATACCTTTCTAACGAATCTGAAAAATCGAAGTTTCATAGCACAAAGCAAAAGTTATGGCCTAATGAATTTTCAAAAAGGTTGCTATGGAATTTATATAGCCCGTGAAATTGGGCATTTCGCATACGACCTCGGAATTCGACGAAACCACTTTTGTTCGATCCGGGATGTGAAGTTATTGCTAGGTTTCAAATTTCATAATTTTTGAAGCTAGTATGTGTGCGTGGCAAAGGAAAATGTGTTTTGGTCAATTACCTTTAAATTGGATCGACCAGAAATGGGCCTTTTTGCAAACAATCTCAGAATTCGACGAAACTAGTTTTGTTGGGACCGTATCATCAAAACATAGCCAGATTTATCTTTCTGGAATTTTTCGAATCAGTTTGTGGCCCTGGCAAATTGAAATGTACGTTCAAATCGAATATTGAATGGTATATATTTTAATTTGAATGGAAACTGACTGAAACAGTCGAGTGGGCCTACGAAACATATCCCATTGTGTTCGGAATGGGGGTAAAACGCTAGGGACGACAGTCATTGGGTTTAGATTGGTAGTCGTGTCAGAAAACCCCTTGGCCAATAGAATTATTTGTTTCATAAATTAAATAAAATAAAATAAATCGAAAAACCTGTAACCCTACATATCGACGGCGGCTTCCTCTTCATTTCTTCCTCCTCTGATTACTCCCTCCACACGAAGAATTAGACCCTGCTCCTGTTGGGGATTTTGAAGAGCTCTCTTCCAGCTTCAAATCCATATAGGTGGCGCCCTCCTTCGAGTATTATCCGTCGAGAATCGAAGCTCCAAAGTCGCGCCGTTCGAAGCCCCGCCGCCACCACCTACCGCCGTCACACCTAACGTGGTCCCCACCACCTGGCGCGCCATTCGAAGACCTTCGACCTTGCGAAACCCGATCGTGGAACCATTGCACGGATTGATCGAAAAATTCAAACCTAGTTTTGAACGTTTTATTGAAGGTACGGCTGAAATTATTTTCAACAGTTTTAACACCTTTAAACCGTTGCAAAAATTTGAAAATTCATATCTTTTTGCTGTGTTATCGAAATTCAGTGAAATAAGAGACAGTGGACTCGTGTGGACGTCTTCTACATTCTAGAAGAGACCGCATATTTTCTGAGCCTTCTGCTATTTTTGGTGGAGTGGAACCCAATGTGAGATTTCTAATTTATAAACAATATGGAAAACGACGATGTATAAATTATATGATCGGTGTATGAGTTATATAAGCGTTGTACACCTCATGTATAAGCGTTGTATAAGTTGTACGTTCGATGTATAAGTTATATATGCGTTGTAAAAATTATATATGTGTTGAAATAGAAGTGAATTGCTATATATATATATATATATATATATATATATATACGCCCCTCGTCCACAAACCATGGACGATATTTACTGGTTGTGATTGGTGTGAAAATTGATTGATAGCGAATGGTTGATTGAAATTGTTTGTGGTTGATATTGATTGATTGTGGTTGAAAATAACCGTTTGTGGTTGAGAAATATTTGGTTGAAACCACATTGGATTAGTTTGTGTAAATGAAATAAATATACATGCCGCCTGCATGCGAACTAGATGCATGATTTCCCATTGTCAAAAACCGCGAGGTTTTAAGGTAGAGCGAGGAGCCGTACTAGGGACGGTCCCGGTTTTAACTACCCTGCCATTATGCTGCCGAAATTTTGAATAATATTCATGTGTTTCAATTATTTTCACGTGTTGAATCGATATTCATTCGTGGGATCAAAATTCATGTGTTGAATGGTGTTCGTGTTTTAAATATAAAAATCACCTTTTTATCATCTATATGAACTATATAAAATAGTCGAGTTTTGAAATAAATTGTTTTATAATAAAAATCCCATTTTTATCGCCAATATGAACTATATAAAATAATCTGGTTTTGAAATAAATTGTTTTACATTAAAAATCACATTTTTACTATATAGGTGAATTGTTAAAAATAGTGAAGTGTTGAAATAGAAGACAGTTAGATAAAAATATCATTTTTATCAAATGTATGAAAAGAATATGGTTTTGAAATCGAAGAATCGATATATATATTTAAATAGAATTGAAATATATCGAAAAACGAAGCTATAGTTCGTATTTTGAAATCGTGACTTCAAACGATTAGTACGGGAGATCCGACCATCGGATTTTCCTGAAATCGCAACCGTTGGGTTCGCTTTGGAAAAATCTTTCCAGTGGCACCAACTTTGTAAAAATCCAACGGTTGGATTGTCTGGAATGTTTAATTCAAATTTGAAGAAAAACAACGCCAGAATCGATTATATATATATATATAATTATATTAAATCGAATAACGACACTGTAGTTCGTATTTTGAAATCGAAACTTCAAACGATTATACCGGGAGATCCGACCGTCGGATTTTCCCGAAACTGGAACCGTTGGATTCGTCTTGAAAAGATCTTTCTAATGATGTGAAGATCCAACGGTTAGATTTTCAGATATGTGTAAATCAAATCTAAAGAGAAACAGCGCCACGGCCGTGTTATGGCCCGAAGCGTCATTATGAATAAATTGGCTATTTTAAAATAAATAAAAATAGCGATAAATCGTTGTAAAATATTATAAATGATATGGATGTGATTTAGGAATCAACTGAAGGTTGGCTAAGTCGAATGGTTTTCTGGTTGTTGATCTGATGTTGGTTTCGTCCTTCGGGGTTAATATTTGGGAAATCGTTCTCTTACTGATTGACGGTTAGTGACTAATGAATTGAAATGATGCGTGTGTATGTTAGTGTTGCACTAGTTTATTATATACACGAGTTGCTCAGAAAGACCGGGTTTATCCCATTCTGAATAACTGAATCGACGATGAGAAATCGAAGATGAAGACGGTGGTCGAAGACCGGAGATCTTCACCTCGTTTGGATGGTAACCGAGGTCCTGATTGGGAGGCATCCCGAAATATGGATAATGAGTGGTGATCGCCCAGACGTACGTGGTGATCGATGGGTTTGCGAGGTATATAGTGCCTCCGGTTTCATTCAGACCCAGAACGGACTTGTAAATGGACTGTGTGTCTGACATCGGATTTTATTCTGTGTTGATTGATCTGTATTAAATATACACCTGTTTGGCGGCGGAGAATTTATTCTTTTGCTTAACGCCCTTCTCTGAAACGCACAAGCTCATAGGTTGTATATCGATGGACATAAGTCGCATGGCATGAATTGCTAGTATGGCATGCCTAAGTGGCAAACGATCAGGGCATCTGTTGAAAAGCAAAGTCTTGCGGTAATGATCAATGCACCGCCTGTGTGGCGTAGCTTTGTGTATAACGTGAATTCGCGAACCTCACACCCGGTATGAACCAGAAACGGGAGAAAGGACCTCAGGGAGGACATGCGTTTCTTCCTAGCTAGAAGTGGCTTCAGTGGTTTTACACGCCCTGACGAGTTTGACTTATGTGGTTGTTACTGTTGCGAGGCGCCTCGGTTTGATCGGACGATCCGGGTCCGATGGAGTCATTTGTTGGCTCACTTACGCCCCATAGGGCGGGAAAACGCATTGTTCAGGAATTTTAATCCACGTCGGTGGACCGACCCTTACGATCTAAGGGCCCTCCTGAGTCTAGGTCCTGAGGCTCGGGCTAGGCAGTCTCGAAGTCGGTAAGGACTATCTTTTGCCTGGGTTCATGACGGAAATCCAATTTCCGAATACGTGACTGCGCGGTTTTGATTGTATACCTATATATGGCGACATAGTGGTATGGGGCATTAATGCCATTTATGATTGATAGTTATGATTCGAAATTGTTTTCAAAACATATAAACACTAGCAATAATATCAAATGCCTTTGTTTTATTCGTATCAAGCATATTTTGGCCGTTATAAGGTAAAAACTCTATCCTCCGGTTTGTGTTGCATTGTGTCATGGGAACTGAGTCTTATAATGGCTTCATTTTTATAAAAAGCATAGCGATGTTTAAAAGAATGATTTATTTTAAAGCACTGGCAATCCAATGGAGTAAACCCGTTCCACGAAAGTGGCGTGGTCCTGTGATTAGCCATATTTTAAATACGTTGAGTAGATTTCTCATACCAGTCCCATGACTGACTCGTAGTTTGTTCCACTTTCAAACTCGGGTGCCCCTTTTTCTACACGGGCAGCCTTGTATTCAGGTTTAGCTGGTTCTTTCTGGATAGCTTGAGCTGAAGATGGATTTTATCATTTATCTCTTTTTATGCTGTTCAGCTCCTATTGTACATATTATGTTTGTTTCTGCTGTAGACATTTATGTATAGCTGAACTGTATTTGTACGAAGTAAGATCCTGTATACTGTATAACTCTGATGATTACTTTTATCTAGTATATTTTATTGTTCATTATCTGGTGTATTTATTTAATTTTGTTCTGCTATTATCTGTTTCTGTGTTATATTCCAAAGATTACCCTTGTCTCCGTCTGTACGGGAATTGGGGTCGTCGCATCGTGGTATCAGAGCTTTGGTTAAGCTTAGTTCTAGAATATAACATAATAACGAACTCGTTAGAGATAGAACCAGTAGTGTTCTAGGACGAGTAACTCATTACAGATAGGATCAGCAATATCCTAGTATGGGTATAGCAGAATCAGAACAACTCGTTAGAAATGGGGTCAGAAGTGCCCCAGAACGGGTCGAGAGTTATATGTTTTTAAATAACGTATTTGTGATTATATATATAGTCTGGTTTTAGGAATATAATTTTTGAATATACAAAAAGATATATATTTGAAAAGTTAAAACAATTTGATTGTTGTATGTGTTGTGATAGTTGATTTGATTAATTAAATTATTAAAACTATAGTTAATTTGATCAATAATGGAATAATGGTAGAATTTATTCATTTAGATCACACATTGAACTGATTAGAAAATAAATAGAAATATATACATGTGCATTATATATGTTTGAACAGGTAAATGGATAGCTGTTGAGTAAAGATTTTATTTGCGTGCTCGACAAATAGGTAAACCTTAATGAGTTGGATGCGAAATATTATTATATCAACTCCTGTGAATGCCATTGGATGCGGAGTGCTGGTTTTTCTGTGTGAAATAATAAACATTTCCATAGGATAGTAACAATTAATTTTGAACTACATTACATGGCATAATTCTGAAGATAGGCATACTTCATCATATACCACATAAGCATTTGGAGCTTGTGTGAAGAGGTGGAAGATTTACCATACGAGCGAGAGGCTTGTATGGCGATGACTATATTTTAGAGGTTGAACTGATGACTGATATGGACTATTTAAATTGTAACGATAAAATTGCCAGATTAATAAAAACCCCACACGGGTCTAGAGTTGACAATAATCACGTCTCTCTAGTTATTAGATATGGCACATGGACTATTTATTACCCACACGGGACGAGTTGACGAGGATTTATCCTCTGGAACATTTAAAATACACACTCCCTCAGGCTTTGACAGGGTGACGAGAATTTATTCTCTTGAGTTATTATCAATACACGCTCCCCTATAAATACCAGAATATATCACTATAAATATGTAT
The DNA here is from genome assembly GCA_030737875.1 of Allium sativum. Classification (NCBI taxonomy): domain Eukaryota; kingdom Viridiplantae; phylum Streptophyta; class Magnoliopsida; order Asparagales; family Amaryllidaceae; genus Allium; species Allium sativum. Next base: position 147,692,411 of record CM060918.1, on the reverse strand, counting down.
ATGCTTATTAGGATTTATTGGGTAACTAATACGGCCCAATAAATTTCCAAACCTCTCCCCGTACAAAGGAGGTTATGGCGAAAATTTCGGGTGTTAGCCAAATTTTTGAAGAATTTGAAAATTCTCAGAAACTGAAAAGTTGGAGAATGGAAGCCAGATTGAACGTAGAGTTGATTAATCAAACCACTTTCGACTTTGTTCCTTTTCGGGGACGAAAAGTTTTAAGTGGGGGAGATTGTAATGACCCCGAAAATCTGAACCAATTTAAAATTTTTAAATTGGCTAAAATAGTGGATTTTAAATATTTAAAATAAATATTTTAAATAATAGCAATGAAAAGTGAGTTTGAATCGACGTTTGAAAACGAATATAATCAATTCTAATTATAAACAAGGCCTGAAAAGGCGCTGTAGTTTCAAAAAATTGAATTCAAACTTTGTCGGACTGTACCGGGTGCAAAACAAAACGGATTTGAGTGAAACCAAAAATATTTAAATCCGTCAGTGAACACCTTTCTAACGAATCTAAAAAATCGAAGTTTCATAGTGGAAAGCAAAAGTTATGGCCAAATGAATTTTCAGAAAGGTCGCTATCGAATTTATATATCCCGTGAAATTGGCCATTTTGCATATGACCTCGGAATTCGACGAAACCACTTTTGTTGGGTCAGGGATGTGAAGTTATTGCTAGGTTTCAAATTTCATAATTTTTGAAGCTAGTATGTGAGCGTGGCAAAGGAAAATGTGTTTTCGTCAATTACCGTTAAATTGGATCGACCAGAAATGGGCCTTTTTGCAAAAAGTCTCAGAATTCGACGAAACTAGTTTTGTTGGGACCGTATCGTCAAAACATAGCCAGATTTATCTTTCTGGAATTTTTCGAATCAGTTTGTGGCCCTGGCAAATTGAAATGTACGTTCAAATCGAATATTAAATGGTATATATTTTAATTTGAATGGAAACTGACTGAAACAGTCGAATGGGCCTACGAAACATATCACATTGTGTTTGGAATGGGGGTAAAACGCTAGGGACGACAGTCGTTGGGTTTAGATTGGTGGTCGTGTCAGAAAACCCCTTTAAAACCCATCGGCAAATAGAATTATTTCTTTCAGAAATTAAATAAAATAAAAAAAATCGAAAAACCCGTAACCCTACAGATCGGCGGCGTCTTCCTCTTCATTTCTTCCTCCTCTGATTACTCCCTACACACGAAGAACTAGACCCTGCTCCTATTGGGGATTTTGAAGAGCTATCTTCCAGCTTCAAATCCATATAGGTGTTCCCTCCATCGAGTTGTATCCGTCGAGAATCGAAGCTCCAAAGTCGTGCCGTTCGAAGCCCCGCCGCAACCACCTGCCGCAGTTGCACCTGACGTGGTCCCCACCAACTGGCGCGCCGTTCGAAGACCTTCGACCTCGCGAAACCCTATCGTGGAACTATTGCACGGATTGATCGAAAAATTCAAACCTAGTTTTGAACGTTTTATTAAAGGTACGACTGAAATTATTTTCAACAGTTTTAACACCTTTAAACCATTGGAAAACTTTGAAAAATCATATCTTTTTGCTATTTTATCGAAATTCAGTGAAATAAGAGACAGTGGACTCGTGTGGACGTCTTCTACATTCTAGAAGAGACCGCATATTTTTCTGAGCCTTCTGCTATTTTTGGTGGAGTAGAACCCAATGTGAGATTTCTAATTTATAAACATTATGGAAAACGACGATGTATAAATTATATGATCGATGTATGAGTTATATAAGCGTTGTACACCTCATGTATAAGCATTGTATAAGTTGTACGTTCGATGTATAAGTTATATATGCGTTGTAAAAATTATATATGTGTTGAAATAGAAGTGAATTGCTATATATATATATATATATATATATATATATATATATATATATATATACGCCCCTCATCCACAAACCATGGACGATATTTATTGGTTGTGATTGGTGTGAAAATTGATTGATAGCGAATGGTTGATTGAAATTGTTTGTGGTTTATATTGATTGATTGTGGTTGAAAAAACCCGTTTGTGGTTGAGAAATATTTGGTTGAAACCACATAGGATTAGTTTGTGGAAATGAAATAAATATACATGCCGCCTACGTGCGAACTAGATGCATGATTTCCCATTGTCAAAAACCGCGAGGTTTTAAGGTAGAGCGAGGAGCCGTACTAGGGACGGTCCCGGTTTTAACTACCCTGCCGTTATGCTGCCGAAATTTTGAATAATATTCATGTGTTTGAATTATTTTCATGTGTTGAGTCGATATTCATTCGTGGAATTGAAATTCATGTGTTGAATGGTGTTCGCGTTTTAAATATAAAAATCACCTTTTTATCATCTATATGAACTATATAAAATAGTCGAGTTTTGAAATAAATTGTTTTATAATAAAAATCCCATTTTTATCACCAATATGAACTATATAAAATAATCTGGTTTTGAAATAAATTATTTTACATTAAAAATCACATTTTTCCTATATAGATGAATTGTTAAAAATAGTTAAGTGTTGAAATAGAAGACAGTTAGATAAAAATATCATTTTTATCAAATGTATGAAAAGAATATGGTTTTGAAATCGAAGAATCGATATATATATTTAAATAGAAATGAAATATATCAGAAAACGAAGCTGCAGTTCGTATTTTGAAATCGTGACCTCAAACGATTAGTACGGGAGATCCGACCATCGGATTTTCCTGAAATCGCAACCGTTGGGTTCGCTTTGGAAAAATCTTTCCAACGGCACCAACTTTGTAAAAATCCAACGGTTGGATTGTATGGAATGTTTAATTCAAATCTGAAGAAAAACAGTGCCAGAATCGATTATATACATATATATAATTATATTAAATCGAATAACGACGCTGCAGTTCGTATTTTGAAATCGAAATTTCAAACGATTATACCGGGAGATCCGACCGTCGGATTTTCCCGAAACTGGAACCGATGGATTCGTTTTGAAAAGATTTTTCTAATGATATAAATTTTGTGAAGATCCAACGGTTAGATTTTCAGATATGTGTAAATCAAATCTGAAGAGAAATAGCGCCACGGCCGTGTTATGGCCCGAAGCGTCATTTTGAATAAATTGGCTATTTTAAAATAAATAAAAATAGCGATAAATCGTTGTAAAATATTATAAACGATATGGATGTGATTTAGGAATCAACTGAAGGTTGGCTAAGTCGAATGGTTTCCTGGGTGTAGATCTAATGTTAGTTTCGGCCTTCGGGGTTAATATTTGGGAAATCGTTCTCTTACTGATTGACGGTTAGTGACTAATGAATTGAAATGATGCGTGTGTATGTTAGTGTTGCACTAGTTTATTATATACATGAGTTGCTCAGAAAGATCGGGTTTATCCCATTCTGAATAACTGAATCGACGATAAGAAATCGAAGATGAAGACGGTGGTCGAAGACCGGAGATCTTCACCTCGTTTGGATGGTAACCGAGGTCCTGATTGGGAGGCATCCCGAAATATGGATAATAAGTGGTGATCGTCCAGACGTACGTGGTGATCGATGGGTTTGCGAGGTATATAGTGCCTCCGGTTTCGTTCAGACCCAGAACAGACTTGTAAATGGACTATGTGTCTGACATTGGATTTTATTATGTGTTGATTGATCTCTATTAAATATACATCTGTTTGGCGGTGGAGAATTTATTCTTATAATTAACGCCCTTCTCTGAAACGCATGAGCTCAGAGGTTGTATATCGATGGACATCAGTCGCATGGCATGAATTGCTAGTGTGGCATGCCTAAGTGGCAAACGATCAGGGCTTCTGTCGAAAAGCAAAGTCTTGTGGTGATGATCAAAGCACCGCCTGTGTGGCGTAGCTTTGTGTATAACGTGAATTCGCGAACCTCACACCCGGTATGAACCAGAAACGGGAGAAAGGACCTCAGGGAGGACATGCGTTTCTTCCTAACCAGAAGTGGCGTCAGTGGTTTTACACGCCCTGACGAGTTGTACTTATGTGGTTGTTACTGTTGCGAGGCGCCTCGGTTTGATCGGACGATCTCGGTCCGATGAAGTCATTCGTTGGCTCACTTACGCCCCATAGGGCGGGGAAACGCATTGTTCAGGAATTTTAATCCACATCGGTGGACTGGCCCTGACGATCCAAGGCCCCTCCTGAGTCTTGGTACTGAGGCTCGGGCTAGGCAGTCTCGAGTCGATAAGGACTATCTTTTGCCTTGGTTCATGACGGAAATCCAATTTCCGAATACGTTACTGTGCGGTTTTGATTGTATACCTATATATGGCGACATAGTGATATGGGGCATTAATGCCATCTATGATTGATAGTTATGATTTGAAATTGTTTTCAAAACATATAAACACTAGCAATAATATCAAATGCCTTTGTTTTATTCGTATCAAGCATATTTTGGCCGTTATAAGGTAAAATCTCTATCCTCCGGTTTGCGTTGCATTGTGTGATGGGAACTGAGTCTTATAATGGCTTCATTTTTATAAAAAGCATAGCGATGTTTAAAAGAATGATTTTTTTTAAAGCACTGGCAATCCAATGGAGTAAACCCGTTCCACGAAAGTGGCGTGGTCCTGTGATTAGCCATATTTTAAATGTGTTGAGTAGATTTCTCATACCAGTCCCATGACTGACTCGTAGTTTGTTTCACTTTCAAACTCGGGTGCCCCTTTTTCTACACGGGCAGCCTTGTATTCAGGTTTAGCTGGTTCTTTCTGGATAGCTGGAGCTGAAGATGGATTCTATCATTTATCTCTTTTTATGCTGTTCATCTCCTATTGTACATATTATGTTTGTTTCCGCTGTAGACATTTATTTATAGATGAACTGTATTTGTACTAAGTAAGATCCTGTATACTGTGTAACTCTGATGATTACTTTTATCCAGTATATTTTATTGTTTATTATCTGGTGTATTTATTTAATTCTATTCTGCTATTATCTGTTTCTATTTTATATTCCAAAGATTACCCTTGTCTCCGTCTGTACGGGAATTGGGGTCGTCGCATCGTTCAACACATGAATTTTAATTCAACGAATGTGTAATTTTAAGGCATGCAGAGTTTATGTATAGAGAGCATGTTTACATTGTAGAGTGTATCTGAATCAAAGGAAAGTAAAGAGTTTCTCTTCCTAATAACTTCTGCTCTTATTTTATAACAAATTATCAACACGAGATTCTATTAAAGCTATTTTACTTATTCATATCTAGGCCTAAAATCTTCTAGATCTACATTTATGGTTCTGACATGTAAGTAATTTTTATTTGAATTTTTTTTGTTTCGTGGATTTGTATATTTATTCTGTAATTATTTTCTATTTGAGAGTCCTTGATTAATGGATCCATAATTTTTCTTTGTACTTATTTCATATTTAAGAATTCTTGATTCATACTTCTAGATCTATTTTCTAATTTTTTTTAGATCAAAATTAGGTTTCAATGTATCTACTTTTTCAGATCTAATTTTTTTTATTAACCCAATTATGTGTTTATATTTATTCTTTTATCCTTAACAGATCTAGTTTTGAGTTTTTCAAATCCAACTTGATGGGCCCTTGATTATATATGCACTGTTTTTGTTATTAACGATATAAAGGTGGATCTAATTTTATATTTCTCTAACTGCTATTATTTTTCAAATGTATTTTTTTTGAAAGACTAAAAACAAACAATCTTTGAAAAAATGTTCTTTTGATATATATCCAACAAAGTTTTGGGCATGAAATATCATGTTGTAGCATTTAAATTCAATATTAATATTGATTTATCACTAGAAGTGAAATTGAAAAATGAAAAATTGAAAACTCATGAAGTAAACAAATTTTTCTAAACCGTAATAAAAAGGAACCTAAAGTTCATATGCATAAAGATGAAAGGTTAAAGCTTTCTAAATCTGAAATAAATCCTCAAAGCATATAAGTGCCTTAATATTTCTTTGTAACAAAGGATTTAGGTTTCAATAAAAAGATTTTGAAAATTCAATAAAAGAAAGAACTTTAATGGAAAGAAAAACTCTTATATTCAAATTTTATGTTACAAATAATTTTTGAAAAGAAAAAATGTTTTAGAATAGACAATTACATTTATTTTAAATATTATTTCTCGAAGAAACCTAGGAAATGACTCTCATATATGAATAAAAAAGGCACTTTTTGAAGAATTTGCTTCAATCTAAATTATGTATTAATAATATATATAATATTGGATTAATTATCAGAAATAATCCCAAGTTTAACGTGCCTTTCCATAATAATCCAAAGTTTAGATTATTTTTGAATAATCCCAAGTTTGGGGGTCCCTTCCCATATTCATCCGAATGACCTATTGAATTCTGGTAGCCGATTGCACCCTTTAACTTTCCCAAATTAAACGCGAAAACATTTTTATTCTTCCTTCTTCATTGCTGACTTCAATTTCAAATCGTTTCTTCACTTTTTTCCTTCTTTTATGAGATCAATGAAAACTCAATACAACCACTCAAAAATTTCACTGAATTTTTAATTTGTCCTTTCGCTCCACGAGCTCATGATTTTTTCAATTATTTAAAGTCCTATTAAATCCTTGCTTATCGGCCTCCAACATCCATCAACGTTTTTAGCTGGAACTTCATCCGCCGGTCCCCATATAGTTTTGCTTCTGGACCCAGGTACCATCGTTGGATTCACACTTCAATAAGAGTTCATGGACATAGCAATTTAGGCTTTGTTTGTTTAAAATGTAAGGTCTAAATTCTGATTGCTGAATTCTTATGTCTGGTTGCTGAAATCTGATTGCTGAATTCTGAATAATCACATAATTGTTTGTTTAATTTAAGCATTCAGAACAAAATTAATATATTCAGCATTCAGAACTAGAAATAAGAAGTAAAAAAGTTCTGAATGAAAAGATCTGAATGCTTAATTTATTTAGAACACTATCCAAAAAACAAACAACATACAAACGCAGCCTTAGGTTTTTTACGGAGGCATCAAGAGTTTTCAAGTTGAAGAGCTATGTTGATCTGATGGTTGTTGAAGCTGAGGACTACTTCTCGAATTGGGGGGAAAGCGGTACAGTCGACCTAAAATACCAACTGGAGCACTTGATCATCCTAACAGCAAGCCGCTGCCTGTCAGGCCGCGAGAAGCATTGAACACATTTTGCTGTTGTAGATGCGTAACATAAATGTTTGGATCAAAAAGCTTGGTGTGTTTTTTCTGTTCTTCACCATTGCGTTGAGCTTTTCTTCCCTTGTTTTCGTAAGCCGGCAGTATTTTTTCTCTCTTCTCGTTTTGTGAGGAGATGAGTCAAGGTAGAGTGAAAAGGGGAAGAGCACTAGAGAAAGGAAAAAATATGAGAAGAAACAATGGTTGATTTTGGAAAGTTTATCGGTTAAACAGATTAACAGGTCACCGGGATTAATTTGGGAAGACATCCCCACACTTTGGATTATTCAGAAATAATCCAAACTTGAGATTATTATGGGATGGCACGTCAAACTTCGGATTATTCGTGACAATTAATCCTAAAATATAATATAACTTGAAGTTTTAATAATTTAGAACATGTAATTATGAAATCATTTTTTTGAAGTTTAAGCTTTCGACCACATAAACATTATTTCCTTCCTTTTTTTAAAATCATAGATGTATTAAATGTGGTCATTATGGTAGTAAATTAAATTAGCATATTACCATAAATGCATTAGTTACAGTGGATTAAATATTGTTGAATGTTTTTTTGAAATAAGAACAAAAATATGTATTATTCTTGATGCACTTATTCAAGCACGTATTATCTAGTGTAACAGAAGGAATAAAAATTTTACAACCACAAACTGAATTTGAGCGAATTTCTTCTTATAGTAGAAGTTGTATAACTTATGGTCTAAGATCCGAAGTCTTGAATTATGAAGACCTCCTGACATTATTCACAAGTTTGGAATCTTATTAGTAAGTTTGTAATTAGCAAAAATGTTAAAGCTTCTAAACTGGAAGTTAGCAAACAAATTGACAACCAGATGTTCATCAAAAATTAACAAACTTGATATACATACGCATATATATATACATATGTATTATGGAACCTGAAGTTAAATCAATGAGCTAGCGATAATTCATAAATTAGAAGCCTGACGCTTTATTGAAATTGTGTGAAATGATAAGATTGTACTTCATGAAGAAGTTAAAAGAGATAAAAAAATTATCATATGAGACAACGATAGAACATCAAAGAGATTTCATAATCTTCCATATGAGTTATATCGTACTTATATGTTTACTTTTCAATACTGCATTGATCAAATGTCTTGAAGATATTGTTTTGTATGACATTTCGAACATAACCCCAATTGAAAATAGTCATTAACACGGTCTTGGAAAGGGCCAGACATTTTTGTAAAGTATAGATTCGAATCACAATGCACTTATTTATCTTATCTCATTACAGTTTATATGTTTTCTCTATTGTTCACCCATAGTTATGGAGAAATATAGATTGTCAATTTACAGATTTCGGCATAATGAGAAAACCTAATTCATATGTAGTTTTGATTTAATTTCTCTCTTCGTTGATTTATTATTAGTATATCCAATATAACTCAAACTTTAAGTTTAAGAGAGCATTGTTAATAAATTTGATTTTAAATTATAGCACTATGTTCTATAACTTGACATTTTGATAAATGACACATACCGAGATATTTTGTTAATGATCATATTTTGTATTCTCCGAAAGAGAACCCATATAACACTCAATTTACATTTGTGAATTTTTTATCTCTTAATGCGACATCCATATGTTGCCATCTGAATTATTATATTTCGTTGATATTCATATAATCTCTAGTGAAGATTTTCCATAATTTAAATTTTCACTTCCTTTGGATATAGTACAATAACTTTTGAAGGGACGCCATATGAAACTCTAGAAGCAGTAACGATAATTTACCTGTAAGAAAAAAGATAGTATATAGTAATACTACACTCCATAAGTAGTGATTTTATCTTTTAAATATCTCTTTTATTTGGTGTAACCAATGTTATTGTATTTAAAATGTGGTATAACACTTCAACAGTGGTTACAGCTAAAATCTTTAATAGATATATTTTTACTACTTTAAATAAAATTACGCAATTCATATAGAAAATGATATTGTATATTGATATGACATTCTAAAAGAAATGCATATAAGCTATTTCTTGCAAAGAAATGCAATACTCTAGAAGAAGTAACGATAAAACATCTCCCAAAAAATTTTATTTATATATTTTGTGATTTTATTGAACTAAATAAATGTATAAAAACTTGATTATAAAGGATTCCTATATAGTTTAGATCTGATCTATACTTAAATTTAAACATTACGTAATGTTTGTCCTATATTTTCAATATATTTACATTAATTCTCTCTAGTGGTAAGAAATTAAATATCTTTAGGACATAATATTCTATGTTCATGTGTCTAATTATATCATAAAAGTCGTATTACTAATTATCACATAAGAAATATTGTATGCATAATTATTATTTTTGAAGAAATATTTTTTAGGTTCCCCTGAAGAGATCATAAACACATCATATCATACTTTTCACGAAAGCTTTAATTACCTTCTTGAACACATCTGTATGGGCAATTAATATATTTCTATAAACTGTTGTATGCTCGGAAGATACTCTTGTTGTTCCAAGTATATCACCTTTATTGAACCCACAACAGAGAAGCAAAGAAATTCCTAAATACAATTATAATCATTCATTATTCACTGATAATCATGAAAAATGATATTTGAGATATAATTGAAGAATAAAAATAAACAACTTGAAGATGTATATATAATTTGTTTGAATTAAGTCCAATACGGTTTCGAAATAGATGTTTTGAACATATTATACGGTCTTTTGCATTGATATTGGTTAGCAGGAAAAAAATTAATGGTTTGGATACTTATAATAGTTCGTTCTAAAATCACTAACTCACATGGGAAGAATATGTAAATCTTTAACACTTGTTATACGTGGACACATGTATATATCCATATACGTAAATATTTGACTATTAATTAAACGATTTTTTTTACTAAATTCTAATGACCTCATCATATAAATTATGCATGGATATAATTAAGTAACTTGAAAATCAACCAACATAAATGTTGAAAGACCTGACGTGTTATATGCATTCAAATAATCTTATATAATAACAAAATTCCTCCAACTCGCTAGATAATGAATGATACTTCTATAATTGGAATATACTTAGTATGATAATCGAAAGAGAATTATTAACATGAGAATCGAAAGAAAATTATTACTTAGTATGAAAATGTTTGTCAACATTGAGAGGGAGAATAAAAGGGATGGAAGTTCATTCTGATTATCAAAAATAAGTACTTATTAACATGCATGATGATGCTACATGATACATAATTTTAATTATTTATCACATTCCTAATAAACTTGCTCTAGTATAAGTTTAAATTATTGAAGGATCAAAAAGTATAGATTACATATGAAGTGTAATAAAGAAGTCTGTTCAAAGTATTTGTGGAGTAAGTGATAAAAATACCAAATAAAGGAGGTATATGTTCTTAAAGGAACAATTAAGCATGCTCTGGAAGAGACCGCTAGCATAATTGTTAAATAACCCTAAAATGATTTACGTACTTTAAACATGATAAATTTTGACATCTCAATAAATCATGTGTACAAATGACAAGAATAATCATCGATGATAAATTTATAAATAATGAACCGCTTATACTTATATATAGATTAAAGATTCTAGATCAAAGAAAAACATGATTGATTATCATGAAATTCTCTTAAATAAGATATTAGAACGCTCCATAATATACAATTAGAAACACATAAAGTGGCAAAAGCACAATCGGATTATTGAATTGTATATAGTATCAATAGTGTGTTATATGCCAAGGGCAGAATAATTTTAGAAATAATTAAATTTCTTCCAAAGAGTGGAAGTGTTTCAAAACTTAAAAGTGCCTTGAAGGTATAAATATTGGGAAATTCTACTAAATAATGAAAAAATATTAGTTCTTGAAGAATATGAATAAGTTTGCTAGTTATAAAGAATGCAGATAATAATGAGTACAGAATGCAACCTTCTTTTAAGTATTACTGTAATGAAAATCTTGCTATAATTCATGATGAGCATATTACTTCCATCTTTTAAGTCTTGTTGTAGTAAAAATCTTAATATCCATTGAAAGTGCGGTGGAAACAAGAAAAACTGATGTGAAGCACCAAATATGAAAGCAATAAGGTGTTTTCCATAAAAGTAGAATACAAAAATATATCATGATGTATTTGTGACGGCAAAGAATTTCGCTCGATCCGAACCAGTCGCTAAACCGACCCAGACCGTTCGAAACGCCCTATCGTTTGAGAACACGACAAAACAGAATGCATGCGGAAGAACATTTCATTGTATATTACAACAATGCATCAGATTACAAGAATATACAGAGTATGAATGAATATTACACAGAAATATCATAGATTTAAATTACATTTAAATACATCGCAGCGGAAAATAATACAATACACAACTAGAAGAGATATACGGATACAAAGCTTTCCGGATATCATTCCAGCTGTAAACCAGGATCCTGTGAATATACATCTGCAAAACCAAAACTACTAGCTGCCCGTGTCAAAATAAGGGCACCCAGAGTTTAGGTTAAAACAATAAACTCCAGGTCATTCATGTGACTGGTGTGAGAACTAAAACAGTTATTATTCTTTATTTTTAAGTTAGGTAAATCAAGGGACCACGCCGTATAACACGGAACGGGTTTCCTCCCAAGAATACCAGTGCAGAAAACAAACAGCGCAATGCTAAATGAGGAAAAATGAAGCTGTTATAAGACCCAGGTCCTATCACACAATGCAACGCAAGCCGAAGGATAGGGTTTTCCCTTATAATAGCCAAAGAATGCTTGATACGTAAAAAAACAAATCGTTTGATACTATTATAAGTGCATAGTGTATAAAACAACTTCAAATCATAAGTATTAATCATAGGCGGCATGGGTACCATATATCATGTCGCCATACTAGTTCTACAATTAAAACCGCAAATGTCGTATTTGGAAGTTGGATTTCCATCTATGAACCGAGGCCAGGGATCGTCCTCTACCGATTCGAGACTCTCTAGCCCGAGCCTCAGGATCAACCGCAACTGCCCCATGGAGCGACAGGGCCGGTCCACCGATGTGGATTATAGTGCCTGAACAATACGTTTCCCCGCCCTTTGGGGCGTAAATGAGCCAACTAAATGACTCCATCGGTTCGAGAACGACCGATCAGTCCGAGGCGCCTCACAACAGCAACAACCACATAAGTCAAACTCGTCAGGGCGTGTAAAACCACTGACGCCACTTCTAACTAGAAAGAAACGCATGCCCTCCCTAAGGTCCTCTCCCGTTTTTGGTTCATACCGGGTGTGAAACACGCGAAGTAAACGTTACACAAAGATACGCCACAAAGGCCTTGCTTTGATCATAACCACAAGACTTTGCTTTTCAACAGAAGCCTCGATCAATTGCCACTTAGGTATGCCACACAGCCAATTCACTCCATGCGTTTGATATCCATCAATATATAACCCCTAAGCTCGTACGTCTCAGAGAAGGGCGTTAAGCAAGAGAATAAATTCTCCGCTGCCAAACAGATATATATTTAATAGAGATCAATCACCCGGACTAAAATCCAATGTCAGACACACAGTCCATTTACAAGTCCGTTCTGGGGCTGAACGAAACCGGAGGCACCTAGTACGCCGCATATCCATCGATCTCCAAGTACGTCTGGACGATCACCAACTGTTTCCATCTTCTTGGGTGTACAGCCTAATCAAGATCATCAGTAATCACCCAAACGACGTGAAGACTTCCGGTCTTCGACCACCGTCTTCATCTTCGACTTATCGTCGTATCAGTTATTCAGAATGGGATAAACCCGGTCTTTCCGAATAACTCGCGTATATTTTAAATAAGTGTTACACAAACACAACATACGCCTCATTCCAATTAATCAGTCACTAACCGTAAATCAATCAAGAGAATAATTCCCCAAATATTAACCCCGAAGGCCGAAACCAACTTCAGATCAATATCCAGAAAACCATTCTGCTTGGCTAACCGACAGTTAGTTTCTAAATTTCACATTCATAGGGAAAGGTTCCCATTAATTTTATCCAAGATAAATTCCTTGAATTTATTCTCTAATCTTCTTTTGAATTTCGATTCAACTAGTCGGGATTAACGAACCTTACCGAAGTAATCATTTGTTTTAATTTCCCAATCCCAACCTATTCATCCCATGAAGTTAAACTGGTAATACTTCATATCTAACACCACGGTGTTATCGGTAAATTCAATTACCATTTCACGTTTAAATCCAATTAAAGATTTAACTATCGCCTGGAGCAAAACTGGTGCTACTCCATTCTCGGTCATTTCAATCTAATTAAAGATTCATTAAAACTCCACTTAGTTTTAATCTGTGACTGGGTTAAAGAATCAGTGTCATTTAAAACACGGTTCACGATAAACCCAAAATCACATCACATTAATTATCGGGTTAAAGAACAAGTGTTATTTAAAAACACTGTTCACGATAAACCCAAAAATCAATATCAATTCACTTCCAATTAAATATTGTTTAGTTGATACTCTAAATAAAAAGATTTAATCTTTTCTCAATTGCGTTCAAGAACAGTGTTAATGAAGACACCGTTCACGACAAACCCAAATCACATTTGATATTAAACACAAGGCTCTGAATAGAAAATATACCGGCTTATATTCAATATCAAATTCTACGATTAACAAATGTCGTATGGAAATAACGATATAAATATATATCTTTCAAATTTCCATAACAACATCCGTATAATCACGAATTCCAACATCGAAATATTCCGAAGACAATTTCGATTCAAATCCATTCCAATGCAATCATTGGAAATTCTGGTTGTTTTCAAAACCATTTCAAATTCAATTTATCTATTTAAAAATAAATAGAATTGTAATTCTAGTTCAAAACTAGTTCATTTCGATGAAAATTTATTTTTATCTTTTCAAATATGGAGTTTTTCATCCCAATTCTTTCTAAATCATTTCTTATGATTTTACACAAATTATTGATATTTTTAATGATTTTATCAAGGCCTGTACAGTCGATTTCCATCAACGGCTATCGAACTGCACTTACAGCGACCTTTTTCGAATTTGATTTGGACGTATCTCCAAATCCAGCCGTAAGATTTCAAATTTCTAATATTCGTTAGAAAGCTCTTTTCGATACGAACCCAACGGTTCCGGTTTCAGGAGAATCCGACGGTCGGATCTCCCGTAATGTCCGTTTGAAATAAATGGTCGAAATTCGCGAACTGCCGCGGCGCGGCGCATTCTATTCAGGCCATTATATTATATATATAATATATATAATATACACTTCGTCGATTTCAATTCAAAACGTTCTTTATAAATCGTTTTAAATTCATTTTCAAAACGGTTTCAACTTCATATTCAATTTCAAGTCAAAATTGAATATTCCAATTTAAATTTATTTCAGATTGATTTCAATTCAAATTGATTTCTAATTCAATTTCAGTTCGTTTTCAATTCAATTCAATTTCAATTCGAATTCCTTTATCTTCAATTTCAATTCGAATTCATTTATATTCAATTTCAATTCGAATTCGTTTCTATTCAACTTCAATTTGAATTCGTTTCTATTCAACTTCAATTTGAATTCGTTTCTATTCAACTTCAATTTGAATTCGTTTATATTCAATTTCAAGTCGAATTTATTTATATTCAATTTCAATTCGAATTCGTTTATATTCAATTTCAATTCGAATTCGTTTACATTCAATTCTTTTCAAAATATCAGATTTTGAAATCACTTTCGATATTCATTATAAAATGAATAAAATCAATATAAATATCGTTCACGTCAAAATGGCGTCAATCTAATCAATACGGCTTCATATATTCCTATTTTCAAATATTTCTTTTTCAAATATTTCTATTTCAAATATTTCTATTTTAAAACTGGAATGAGGCCCAATCAATTACCATATAACATTAATTATATGGATTTTCATACATCACACGCATATGATAGCATTGAAAAATAATCAACCATCAAGCAAAGTGCACTACACTGTATAAGCATCAAATATAAATATCTAACGCTTATAACAGCCTGTCAATCAATCGATCGACATATTTAATCAATCAGGATGAGTGAACTTCAAATTTCATGCCAACACTCATGTGGGGTTTCAAACAATCAAACACAGATTTTATTTGTGCAGTTGGGCGATGTGTAAAATTTATCGACCCAATCAATATCAGTCAAATCAGTGTATATAAACAAATCGGCTGATTTGTTTATAAATATCTATTTATTCACTTTCACGTTAAAAATTATATTTTTAACGATAAAACATTTTATTTCAACACATGAATTTCTATTCAGTTCATTTACACAATAAAAATGATATTTTTATTTTGTCTAACATATTTTAGAAAATTTCGGCGGCATAACGGCACGATACTAGAAACGGGACAAGGCCTAGCCTTATCCCCGGTCTAGTGAAGGCCCACGCCATTCACACATCAATCAAAACAATTTCATTTCACCAAACAATTCAGTTCAAACCAAATAATCTAACCAACTACACAACCAAACAATTAAACAAACAAGTCATCCATGGTCTGTGGATGACGGGTGTCGGGTGCTACTAAACACCGTCTGCATCCTAGTATATATTTATAACTAGAAAAATTAAATTGAAAGTTGAGAAGTTCTCACTTATAGCTATCCAATCATCTTGACTCTTCTTTTGCAGAAGTCTTCGTCGTTCTCGTCTTTTTGTCATCTTCGTTGCCCATATTCTCTACATATGTAAAAATCACATTTTTACTTCGTTATTCAATATATAAAAATCACATTTTTACTTCGATGTTCAAATATAAAAATCATATTTTTACTTCGATGTTCAATATATAAAAATCGTATTTTTACTATGCTATGTCATATAGATAAAAATTCCATTTCAAAAATATAGATTTCGTCTTTTCAAAAATATAGACTTCACCTTTATAAAAATCACATTTTTATTTGTCACATATATAAAGGTGATATTTTTATTTCGTTATGAAAATTATATTTTTACATCGCTATATATATCAAAGATTATATTTCTACTTAGCTACACGAATAAAAATATTTTTAACTTGCTACCATGATAGAAACAACATTTTTATCCCTCTTACTATATAAAGATGATATTTTTAATCCTCTACATAAACAAAAATCATATTTCTACCACTTCTATATAGTAAAGATTATATTTTTAATACTTTAAAAATATAAAAATCATATTTTTAATCCTTTAAAAATATAAAAATCATATCTTTATTCTTCTATATACGATAAAATTATATTTTTATATTTCCTATCTTACAAAAAATCCTATTTTTTTTATTTCAATCTATTTCATAAGAAAAAAATACGATATCCTTATATGGTAATAACTTCATATAACCAAATCATAATACAGTAAAACAAAATAACTTACATCGTTCGAATGGGGGGGTCATCGTTTGTCGGAGGGTGTAGACGGCGTCGGCGCTGGGTGCTGGTGGAGGAGGATGGCTCGACGTCGGCTGTCGTGGGATTGGGGCTCGGTTAAGGGTTTGGGAACATCGGGGAGGAGCGGGGAAAGGCAGGGGCGCGAGGGGAGGCGGTTGGTCGTCTCCGAGGTGGAGGAGGAGGCGGCCTAAGGTGATGCGGCGCGCGAGGTGGGGGGGGGCAGCGATCTGGTGCGATTTTTTTTTTCTTTTTTTTTTTCTGAGCGACGAGGAAGGTAAGGGGGGCCTGAGCGGGTTAAAGGGGATGAAGGGTTGACTTGGTTTAATTAAATATTTATTTTACTTTAAAAAAATCAATAAAGTAACTTTTTACAACGAACTCAAAATCGAACCCACCGCCTGTCGTCTACAGCTAATTACCCCCATTCCGAACACAATGGGATATATATCGCAAGCTGATTTGATCGTTTTGATTAGTTTCCATTGAATTTACATTTAAATCACTATATTGAATTTTAAACGTACATTTCAAATTACCGGGGGCACATACTAACTCTAAAAATTCCCAAAAAATATTTTCTAGCTTTGTATTGACGATACGGTCCTAACAAAACTTGTTTCGTCGAATTCTGAGACCGTTAGAAAAATGGCCATTTCCCAGTCGATTAAAATCAACTAAAACTAGTCAAACGCGTTTTCCTTTGCCACGCTCACATATTGATTCGAAAAATTATGAAATTTGGAATCTAGCAATAATTTTACATCACGGATCCAACAAAAGTGGTTTCGTCGAAATCCGTGGTCATTTGCAAAATGTCCATTTTTAAGGGCTTGGATTCCATAGCGACTATTCAGAATTTTCAACTGGACATATCTTTTGATTCCCGCTATGTAATTTTGATTTCTCGGATTCGTTGGAAAGATGTTATCAAATAGATCCTAATGTTTTTGGTTTCGCTAAAATCCGGATTGTTTTGCACCGGGTACATTCAATTGAAGTTTGAAATCGAATTATCGAACTACCGCGCCATTTTCAATTCTATTTATAATTATATATAAATATTTATATTCTAACGACGGCGCGTATAAATATATACGTTCTAAATATATTCAAAATAAATTTTCTCGTCGTTATTATTTAAAATAATTCATTTTAAATAATCAAAATTCGCTAAAATTGCCAAAATAAAAATTTTAAACTGGCCCAGATTTTCGGGTTATTACAATCTCCCCCACTTAAAACTTTTCGTCCCCGAAAAGGAACAAAGTCGAAAGTGGTTTGATCGATCAATGCTACGTTCGATCTGGCTTTCATTCTCCAACTTTTCAGTTTCTGAGAATTTTCAAATTTTCAAAAATTTGGCTAGCACCCTAAATTTTCGAAAAATTTCGCCATAACCTCCCCTGCAACGGGAGCATCGGGGAATTTCAAATAGCTTCCCCGGTCCTTCTAATCTCAAAAAGAAAAAGAAAAAGCCAAGCGGGTAGCCAATCGGCTCATAAAATCATCATCACCCAAACAAAACAGTAAATTATGTAGTAAACATGTACCTATTTGTCGGGCAAACAAATTTTATTCTCTGCTCTAGCCTCCTTGCTATGACCTGTTCAAGGTAAGTACAAGTATATGCAAGCAAACGCAACCAATTTTCAATATAATTCAATATGTGATTCAATTAGGCTAAATGGCTAAGAATTAGCAAACAAATAAACAAACAACCCAAACATCAATCAATTAGTGAATTAGAGTTTCAAATTCATAATTTTGATACATATACAAAAATCATGTTTTTGATGCCAAATCACAACAATAGGCCCTATCTAATTTTGGTTCTCACACCAGTCAGTTGGAAATATATAGAAATCTCACTTTCGTCGCACGAACATAAATTCTAATGATGGAGCTCCATCATCAAAATCATCTCCGGGCGATTAGAGTGTAATTCTATATCTATCCAGTATATTAAAACTTCGAATTTACGTTCATGACGCGTATATGCGAAACCTTTATATAGTGGATTGTCCATATTCAATATAAATAAATAATCAAATACGTTTAAAGTGATTTGAATTTTCAAAACAAAATTGTTTTCTTTTGAAAAATATACTCTTCACACTCGTTCTAGGACACTACTGATCCTATCTCTAACGAGTCATTCTAATTGGATATTACTAATCCAATATCTGATGAATTCTTTCGTATGGTTCTAATGTGTCTTGTTCTCGAGCTCTGTAAACCAAAGCTCTGATACCAACTGTGACGGCAAAGAATTTCGCTCGATCCGAACCAGTCGCTAAACCGACCCAGACCGTTCGAAACGTCCTATCGTTTGAGAACACGATAAAACAGAACGCATACGGAAGAACATTTCATTGTATATTACAACAATGCATCAGATTACAAGAATATACAGAGTATGAATGAATATTACACAGAAATATCAGAGATTTAAATTACATTTAAATACATCGCAGCGGAAAATAATACAATACACAACTAGAAGAGATATACGGATACAAAGCTTTCCGGATATCATTCCAGCTGTAAACCAGGATCCTGTGAATATACATCTGCAAAACCAAAACTACTAGCTGCCCGTGTCAAAATAAGGGCACCCAGAGTTTAGGTTAAAAGAATAAACTCCAGGTCAGTCATGTGACTGGTGTGAGAACTAAAACAGTTATTATTCTTTATTTTTAAGTTAGGTAAATAAAGGGACCACGCCGTATAACACGGAACGGGTTTCCTCCCAAGAATACCAGTGCAGAAAACAAACAGCGCAATGCTAAATGAGGAAAAATGAAGCTGTTATAAGACCCAGGTCCTATCACACAATGCAACGCAAGCCGGGGGATAGGGTTTTCCCTTATAACAGCCAAAGAATGCTTGATACGTAAAAAAAACAAATCGTTTGATACTATTATAAGTGCATAGTGTATAAAACAACTTCAAATCATAAGTATTAATCATAGGCGGCATGGGTACCATATATCATGTCGCCATACTAGTTCTACAATTAAAACCGCAAATGTCCTATTTGGAAGTTGGATTTCCATCTATGAACCGAGGCCAGGGATCGTCCTCTACCGATTCGAGACTCTCTAGCCCGAGCCTCAGGAATAGCCGCAACTGCCCCATGGAGCGACAGGGCCGGTCCACCGATGTGGATTATAGTGCCTGAACAATACGTTTCCCCGCCCTTTGGGGCGTAAATGAGCCAACTAAATGACTCCATCGGTTCGAGAACGACCGATCAATCCGAGGCGCCTCGCAACAGCAACAACCACATAAGTCAAACTCGTCAGGGCGTGTAAAACCACTGACGCCACTTCTAACTAGAAATAAACGCATGCCCTCCCTGAGGTCCTCTCCCGTTTTTGGTTCATACCGGGTGTGAAACACGCGAAGTAAACGTTACACAAAGATACGCCACAAAGGCCTTGCTTTGATCATCACCACAAGACTTTGTTTTTCAACAGAAGCCTCGATCAATTGCCACTTAGGTATGCCACACAGGCAATTCACTCCATGCGTTTGATATCCATCAATATATAACCCCTGAGCTCGTACGTCTCAGAGAAGGGCGTTAAGCAAGAGAATAAATTCTCCGCCGCCAAACAGATATATATTTAATAGAGATCAATCGCACGGACTAAAATCCAATGTCAGACACACAGTCCATTTACAAGTCCGTTCTGGGGCTGAACGAAACCGGAGGCACCTAGTACCCCGCATATCCATCGATCTCCAAGTACGTCTGGACGATCACCAACTGTTTCCATCTTCTTGGGTGTACAGCCCAATCAAGATCATCAGTAATCACCCAAACGACGTGAAGACTTCCGGTCTTCGACCACCGTCTTCATCTTCGACTTATCGTCGTATCAGTTATTCAGAATGGGATAAACCCGGTCTTTCCGAATAACTCGCGTATATTTTAAATAAGTGTTACACAAACAGAACATACGCCTCATTCCAATTTATCAGTCACTAACCGTAAATCAATCAAGAGAATAATTCCCCAAATATTAACCCCGAAGGCCGAAACCAACATCAGATCAATATCCAGAAAACCATTCTGCTTGGCTAACCGACAGTTAGTTTCTAAATTTCACATTCATAGGGAAAGGTTCCCATTAATTTTATCCAAGATAAATTCCTTGAATTTATTCTCTAATCTTCTTTTGAATTTTGATTCAACTAGTCGGGATTAACGAACCTTACCGAAGTAATCATTTGTTTTAATTTCCCAATCCCAACCTATTCATCCCATGAAGTAAAACTAGTAATACTTCATATCTAACACCACGGTGTTATCGGTAAATTCAATTACCATTTCACGTTTAAATCCAATTAAAGATTAAACTATCGCCTGGAGCAAAACTGGTGCTACTCCATTCTCGGTCATTTCAATCTAATTAAAGATTCATTAAAACTCCACTTAGTTTTAATCTGTGACTGGGTTAAAGAATCAGTGTCATTTAAAACACGGTTCACGATAAACCCAAAATCACATCACATTAATTATCGGGTTAAAGAACAAGTGTTATTTAAAAACACTGTTCACGATAAACCCAAAAATCAATATCAATTCACTTCCAATTAAATATTGTTTAGTTGATACACTTCATTAAATCAAAATAAAAAGATTTAATCTTTTCTCAAATGGGTTCAAGAACAGTGTTAATGAAGACACCATTCACGACAAACCCAAATCACATTTGATATTAAACACAAGGCTCTGAATAGAAAATATACCGGCTTATATTCAATATCAAATTCTACGATTAACAAATGTCGTATTGGAAATAACGATATAAATATATATCTTTCAAATTTCCATAACAACATCCGTATAATCACGAATTCCAACATCGAAATATTCCGAAGACAATTTCGATTCAAATCCATTCCAATGCAATCATTGGAAATTCTGGTTGTTTTCAAAACCATTTCAAATTCAATTTATCTATTTAAAAATAAATAGAATTATAATTCTAGTTCAAAACTAGTTCATTTCGATGAAAATTTATTTTTATCTTTTCAAATATGGAGTTTTTCATCCCAATTCTTTCTAAATCATTTCTTATGATTTTATACAAATTATTAATATTTTTAATGATTTTATCAAGGCCCGTACAGTCGATTTCCATCAACGGCTATCGAACTGCACTTACAGCGACCTTTTTCGAATTTGATTTGGACGTATCTCCAAATCCAACCGTTAGATTTCAAATTTCTAATATTCGTTAGAAAGCTCTTTTCGATACGAACCCAACGGTTCTGGTTTCAGGAGAATCCGACGGTTGGATCTCACGTAATGTCCGTTTGAAATAAATGGTCGAAACTCGCGAACTGCCGCGGCGCGACGCGTTCTATTTAGGCCATTATATTATATATATAATATATATAATATATACTTCGTCGATTTCAATTCAAAACATGCTTTATAAATCGTTTTAAATTCATTTTCAAAACGGTTTCAACTTCATATTCAATTTCAAGTCAAAATTGAATGTTCCAATTTTAATTTATTTCAAATTGATTTCAATTCAAATTGATTTCTAATTCAATTTCAGTTCGTTTTCAATTCAATTCAATTTCAATTCGAATTCCTTTATCTTCAATTTCAATTCGAATTCATTTATATTCAATTTCAATTCGAATTCGTTTCTATTCAACTTCAATTTGAATTCGTTTCTATTCAACTTCAATTTGAATTCGTTTCTATTCAACTTCAATTTGAATTCGTTTATATTCAATTTCAAGTCGAATTTATTTATATTCGATTTCAATTCGAATTCGTTTATATTCAATTTCAATTCGAATTCGTTTACATTCAATTCTTTTCAAAATATCAGATCTTGAAATCACTTTCGATATTCATTATAAAATGAATAAAATCGATATAAATATCGTTCACGTCAAAATGGCGTCAATCTAATCAATACGGCTTCATATATTCCTATTTTCAAAAATTTCTTTTTCAAATATTTCTATTTCAAATATTTCTATTTTAAAACTGGAATGAGGCCCAATCAGTTACCATATAACATTAATTATATGGATTTTCATACATCACACGCATATGATAGCATTGAAAAATAATCAACCATCAACCAAAGTGCACTACACTGTATATACATCAAATATAAATATCTAACGCTTATAACAGCCTGTCAATCAATCGATCGACATATTTAATCAATCAGGATGAGTGAACTTCAAATTTCATCCCAACACCCGTGTGGGGTTTCAAACAATCAAACACAGATTTTATTTGTGCAGTTGGGCGATGTGTAAAATTTATCGACCCAATCAATATCAGTCAAATCAGTGTATATAAACAAATCGGCTGATTTGTTTATAAATATCTATTTATTCACTTTCACATTAAAAATTATATTTTTAACGATAAAACATTTTATTTCAACACATGAATTTCTATTCAGTTCATTTACACAATAAAAATGATATTTTTATTTTGTCTAACATATTTTAGAAAATTTCGGCGGCATAACGGCACGATACTAGAAACGGGACAAGGCCTAGCCTTATCCCCGGTCTAGTTAAGGCCCACGCCATTCACACATTAATCAAAACAATTTCATTTCACCAAACAATTCAGTTCAAACCAAATAATCTAACCAACTACACAACCAAACAATTAAACAAACAAGTCATCCATGGTCTGTGGATGACCGGTGTCGGGTGCTACTAAACACCGTCTGCATCCTAGTATATATTTATAACTAGAAAAATTAAATTGAAAGGTGAGAAGTTCTCACTTATAGCTATCCAATCATCTTGACTCTTCTTTTGCAGAAGTCTTCGTCGTTCTCGTCTTTTTGTCATCTTCGTTGCCCGTATTCTCTACATATGTAAAAATCACATTTTTACTTCGTTATTCAATATATAAAAGTCACATTTTTACTTCGATGTTCAATATATAAAAATCATATTTTTACTTCGATGTTCAATATATAAAAATCATATTTTTACTATGCTATGTCATATAGATAAAAATTCCATTTCAAAAATATAGATTTCGTCTTTTCAAAAATATAGACTTCACCTTTATAAAAATCACATTTTTATTTGTCACATATATAAAGGTGATATTTTTATTTCGTTATGAAAATTATATTTTTACATCGCTATATATATCAAAGATTATATTTCTACTTAGCTACACGAATAAAAATAATATTTTTAACTTGCTACCTTGATAGAAACAACATTTTTATCCCTCCTACTATATAAAGATGATATTTTTAATCCTCTACATAAACAAAAATCATATTTCTACCACTTCTATATAGTAAAGATTATATTTTTAATACTTTAAAAATATAAAAATCATATTTTTAATCCTTTAAAAATATAAAAATCATATCTTTATTCTTCTATATACGATAAAATTATATTTTTATATTTCCTATCTTACAAAAAATCCTATTTTTTTTTATTTCAATCTATTTCATAAGAAAAAAAACGATATCCTTATATGGTAATAACTTCATATAACCAAATCATAATACAGTAAAACAAAATAACTTACATCGTTCGAATGGGGGGGTCATCGTTCGTCGGAGGGTGTAGACGGCGTCGGCGCTGGGTGCTGGTGGAGGAGGATGGCTCGACGTCGGCTGTCATGGGATTGGGGCTCGATTTAGGGTTTGGGAACATCGGGGAGGAGCGGGGAAAGGCAGGGGCGCGAGGGGAGGCGGTTGGTCGTCTCCGAGGTGGAGGAGGCGGCCTAAGGTGATGCGGCGCGCGAGGGGGGGCAGCGATCTGGTGCGATTTTTTTCTTTTTTTTCTGAGCGACGAGGAAGGTAAGGGGGGCCTGAGCGGGTTAAGGGGGATGAAGGGTTGACTTGGTTTAATTAAATATTTATTTTACTTTTAAAAAATCAATAAAGTAACTTTTTACAACGAACTCAAAATCGAACCCACCGCCTGTCGTCCACAGCTAATTACTCCCATTCCGAACACAATGGGATATATATCGCAAGCTGATTTGATCGTTTTGATTAGTTTCCGTTGAATTTACATTTAAATCACTATATTGAATTTTAAACGTACATTTCAAATTACCGGGGGCATATACTAACTCTAAAAATTCCCAAAAAATATTTTCTAGCTTCGTATTGACGATACGGTCCTAACAAAACTAGTTTCATCGAATTCTGAGACCGTTAGAAAAATGGTCATTTCCCAGTCGATTAAAATCAACTGAAACTGGTCAAACGCGTTTTCCTTTGCCACGCTCACATATTGATTCGAAAAATTATGAAATTTGGAATCTAGCAATAATTTTACATCACGGATCCAACAAAAGTGGTTTCGTCGAAATCCGAGGTCATTTGCAAAATGTCCATTTTAAGGGCCTGAATTCCATAGCGACTATTCAGAATTTTCAACTGGACATATCTTTTGATTCCCGCTATGAAATTTTGATTTCTCGGATTCGTTGGAAAGATGTTATCAAATAGATCCTAATGTTTTTGGTTTCGCTAAAATCCGGATTGTTTTGCACCCGGTACATTCAATTGAAGTTTGAAATCGAATTATCGAACTACCGCGCCATTTTCAATTCTATTTATAATTATATATAAATATTTATATTCTAACGACGACGCATATAAATATATACGTTCTAAATATATTCAAAATAAATTTTCTCGTCGTTATTATTTAAAATAATTCATTTTAAATAATCAAAATCCGCTAAAATTGCCAAAATAAAAATTTTAAACTGGCCCAGATTTTCGGGCTATTACAGTATTCTATTTCCTTCACTAAAATTATACTTAGTAAGGTATTAATGAGGCATTACATTGATCAAAATTTCATTTGATATTATGACATTCTATATTGTACTCTTTTTTCCTTCACTAAGATTTTTTTTCCCATGGATTTTTCTCAGCAAGATTTTAACGAAGCACTATCTTGATCCAAATGTATCAAGCATCTTTTGATGCAATAAATTATTATTTATGAAGACAATGTTGCTTGCATGGCTCAGATTTAAGTAGATATCAATGGTGGTAAAAAAAACATATTTCTCATAAATTGTTCTTCATATGGAATACCGAAGGACAAAAAGATAAAGGTGAAACTAATTCAATCTCAAGAAAGTGGGCAGGTTTATTCCCAAAGGTTCTTTCAAAATCAACATTATAGAAGATGGGACATGATATTGGCACACATCAACTACCTCAGCAGACCAATTGAATAATGCGTTATAAATTGGGAGAGCATATACAGTCATATTATAGTGTATTCTTTTCTTCATTAATATTTTTTTCCTACCGAGTTTTTATTAGTAAGATTTTCAATGAGGCATTATCTTGATCTAAAAGTATTAACCGTCATTGAAGATTATAAAACGTGTTATCTAAAGATGAAATAAAAATGCACTTTTTTTATTATTTATGATTTTTTTTGGCTTTTTGATAAAAAAATTAATGCAGTTAATCTTATCATATTCGCATATGCATACTCACTGGGGACTGTTGTAATATGTAAAAGTAATAAAAACAAATATGCTAAATGCTTAGGGATATTATTGTAATTTATAGGACACATAAGTTTATAAATATAGAGTTTGTTTATGTTATAAAGAGTATCTAAATCAATGGAAAATTAAGGGTCTTCTCTCCCCAATATCTTTTGTTTTTATTTTATTTTATAAAAAATTCCTGTTTTTTCTATCATGTTATTTCCAGACATAACTATAACTATTCGAACTAACTTGAAACACTAAAATTTCATCTTAGCTTGCGTGTTTATTGAAATGCGAGTTGTTAAATACTACTTGTTAAGAGTAAAATTTGTTCATACCCAAAGCTGCATAAAATAGTGAACAAACCGAAAGATTGGATGCTTTCGCCTTATTTCATCTGGTGAAATGAGCCCTTCGACATGGTTGATAAGGGTTTCAGTTGATATATACTTCAAAGAGAAACTATCCATATGTATTCTGGTGATCCTATATGCATAATACTTAGCCTGACGAAATGGTCCTCTCAATTAAAGCACAATGAAAAGAACCCCCTTTCAACAAGTTAAAAAGGGTTCTGTCGACCTCTCCTTTAAAATATAATGAAATGATTTGATCTTATCTTACTTGCTTTTGAAAAAGTCAAAAGATATGGTAAAGAGGAGTCGAATTGGAATTACTTCTGATATGACTTCAGCTTTCGACTTAGTCGAAAGCTTGTTCATTGAAAGCATTATGAATTAGATCTCTAATAATGGGTTTTTTTAATTACACCTTTTAGAAGGTTCATTGTCTTTCGATCACGTTTAATCCTAAAATTATACAAGTAAAAGATTTAAATTAATTTCTGTGCTATAAGTTCCATCATTGGACGGTCAATCACATCCCTTCGACTTAAGGGAATTTGGTTTATGCCAATAGATGCACTTTCCAACCTTCAAGGCTTAGAGCATGTTATTGATGAGTTTAAAGGATTGACCAATTTCCATAAATCTTATATAACATAGGATAGTATAAAACTAAGAAAAATGAAGCATTAATCATATGCAATAAGTTATCCGGCTAGCTAATAACCGAAATGATTGATCTCCTCCTCTATGAAATTAAAATCTAAAGCCAATGATCATCGATCTATTTTTCCGCTTATCCATTGCCAAATAAGATTACACGAATGAAAATCCCAAATTCGATTTCTAATTTAGGGTTTGCGCTTTACAATCTTGATTATAGGTTTTGGAATGAGAAAATATGTCCGGTTCTCGGACCCTTGGGGTCCAACTTATAGTTGTGTTCGTTTCACCTCTAGTGCCTTCGTTTTCAATGGATTTTAGCGGAAGGTTAGTTGCGATAGCTTTTTTATCCCTTGACTTAGTTGATGGGAATATGGTGGCAATAAACTTAGGTGATGGCTTCAAAGACATGCATGAAGGCGGGTCCTTGTCCCTTTCGAAAGTCCTTTTATTTTGTAATAACCCGAAAATCTGGGCCAGTTTAAAATTTTTATTTTGGCAATTTTAGTATATTTAAAATAGATTATTTTAAATAAGCGACGAGAAATTTATTTTGAACATAATTCTAACGTATATATTTATACGTGTCATCGTTAGAATATAAATATTTATATATAATTATAAATAGAATTGAAAATGGCGCGGTAGTTCGATAATTCGATTTCAAACTTCAATTGAATGTACCGGGTGCAAAACAATCCGGATTTTAGTGAAACCAGAAATCATACGATCTATTTGATAGTATCTTTCCAACGAATCCGAAGAATCGAGATTTCATAGCGGGAATCAAAAGATATGTCCAGTTGAAAATTCTGAATAGTCGCTATAGAATTCAGGCCCTTAAAAATGGGAATTTTGCAAATGACCTCGGATTTCGACGAAACCACTTTTGTTGGGTCCGTGATGTTAAATTATTGCTAGATTCCAAATTTCATAATTTTTCGAATCAATATGTGAGCGTGGCAAAGGAAAACGCGTTTGACCAGTTTTAGTTGATTAATCGACTGGAAATTGCCCATTTTTCAAACGGTCTCAGAATTCGACGAAACTAGTTTTGTTAGGACCGTATCGTCAATACAAAGTTAGAAATAATTTTTCTGTAATTTTTCGAGTCCGTATGTGACCCCGGTAAATTGAAATGTGCATTTAAATTGAATATATGAAGAATTATACTTTAAATTCAATGGAAACTGATTCAAACAATCGAATCAGCTTACAATACATATCCCATTGTGTTCGGAATTGGGGTAAAACGCTATGGACGACAGGCGGTGGGCCTCGTTTCGAGGTCATATGTAAAAGTCAACTTTTTGAGAAAAAAATAATAATAAAATAATTAAAAGCTCTTCTCTCTCCTCACCCTCTCCTATACTTTGCCCCCCCCCCCCCCGATTCATCAATCAGAAAACAAAATTGAAAGAAAACAAAAAACCGCTCGTTCGAATCGAACGCCGACCCTCCCAACGCCATCGCCCGAGCTCCAACCGTCACCAGAGCCTCTCCGCCCCTCTCCTCCTTCTTCCCCACCTCGAGCTGCTCCTCCTTCTCCCCCTCCCTCCTGTCAAGGACCGCACCTCCTCGTCGTGCCCAAACCGCAGCCGCGCCACCCCTGCTGACTGCCACCGCGACGAGCACCAGGCCATTCCCCCTCCTCCAGCGATCTCAAGCCCTAAGACAGCCTCCACCAACACCTAAACAGAAAATAACAGTGAGTTTAATTTCCTTTTATTTTGTCTGGTTAATTTAAAGTTCTGATTTTTATGATTATACGTTATGAAAAAGGAAGACTAGTTTGGTATATATATGAAAGAAAATTAAGATGTTTGTTTATAATAAAAACATTGGAAAAAAAAATCGAAATTTTGTTTAAATAGAAAAGTGATAAAAGTGTGATCTTTACTATGAGGATAAAGTGTTTAAAGTAGCGTGATAAAAATATAATCTTTACTATATAAAAGTAATAAAAATATGATTTTTATATTTCTAAAGTATTAAAAATATAATCTTTACTATATAGAAGTGGTAAAAATATGATTTTTGTTCATATAGAGAATTAAAAATATCACCTTTATATATGTAGCAAAATAAAAATATGTTTTTCATATATTGAACATCGAAGTAAAAATGTGATTTTTATATATTGAACATCGAAGTAAAAATTCGATTTTTATATATTGAATAGCATAATAAAAATTCGATTTTTATATATTGAATAGCGAAGTAAAAATTCGATTTTTACATATGTAGTGAACACGGGCAACGAAAGCGACAAAAGGCGAGTTGGCGAAGATTTCTGTCAAAGAAGAGTCAAGATGTTTGGATAGCTATCGATGAGAATTCATCACCTTTCAATTCATTTTTCTAGTTATATATATATACTAGGATGCAGACGGTGCTTAGTAGCACCCGACACAATCGTCCACAGACCATGGACTTGTTTGTTTGATTGCAAAAATTAGTTAGATTATTTGATTGAAATTGAATTGTGTGGTGAAATGAATTGATTTGATTGATGTGTGAATGGCGTGGGCCTTCACTAGACCGGGGATAAGGCTAGGCCTCGTTCCGTTTCTAGTATCGTGCCGTCATGCCGCCGAAATTTTCTAAAATAAGTTAGGAAAATAAAAATATCATTTTATTGAATAAATGAACTGAATAGAATATTTTCATAGGTTGAACGAAATGTTTTATCGTTAAGAATATAATTTTTAACGTGAAAGTGAACAAATAAATATTTATAAACAAATCGGCCGATTTGTTTATATACACTGATTTGACTGACATTGATTGGGACGATAAATTTTACACATCCCCCAACTGCACAAATAAAATCTGTGTTTGATTGTTTGAAACCCCACACGGGTGTTGGGATGAAATTTGATGTTCACTCATCCTGATTGATTAAATATGTCGATCGATTGATTGACAGGCTGTTATAAGCGTTAGATATCTATATTTGATGCTTATACAGTGTAGTGCACTTTGGTTGATGGTTGATTATTTTTCAATGCTATTATGTACGTGTGATGTGTGAAAATCCATATGATTAACTTTATATGGTAATTGATTGGGCCTCATTCCAATTTAGAAAATAAAGAATAATATAAAATAAAGGTTCATGTGTTGACAGTACTCATCCATTGAGATTGGTAATGTTTTGAACAAAATATTTTAGTAATAAAATTTACATCTTTATCAATATAAAATAAAGGTTCATGTGTTGACAGTACTCATCCATTGAGATTGGTCATGTGTTGAACAAAATATTTTAGTAATAAAATTTACATCTTTATCAATATAAAATAAAGGTTCATGTGTTGACAGTACTCATCCATTGAGATTGGTCATGTGTTGAACGAAATATTTTGATAATAACAACTATTTTGAAAAAGAAATATTTGAAATAGAATATTTGAAAATGGAAATTTATGAAGCCGTGTTGATTAGATTGACGCCATTTTGACGTGAACGATATTTATATCGATTTTATTCATTTTGAAATGAATTGAATTGAAAACGATTTCGAAATGAATTGAATTGAAAACGATTTTGAAATGAATTGAATTGAAAACGATTTCGAAATGAATTGAATTGAAAACGATTTCGAAATGAAATGAATTGAAAACGACTTCGAATTCGAATTGAATTTAAAACGAATTGAATTGAAATTTGAATTGAACAGGAATGAATTTTAAAACGAATTTATAAAGAAGAATTCAATTTTGATTTGAATTGAAAAGGAAGTTGAAATTGCTTTTGAAACGAATTTAAAACTATTTATATAATTCGTTTTAAATAGAAATCGACGAAATATATATTATATATATATTATATATATAATATAAGGGCCTGAATAGAACGCGCCGCGCCGCGGCAGTTCGCGAATTTCGACAATTTATTTCAAACGGACATTACGGGAGATCCGACCGTCGGATTCTCCTAAAACCGGAACCGTTGGGTTCGTATCGAAAAGAGCTTTCTAACGATTATTGGAAATTAGAAATCTAATGGTTGGATTTGGAATTATGTCCAAATCAAATTTGGAAAAGGTCGCTGTAAGTGCAGTTCGATGACCGTTGATGGAAATCGACTGTACGGGCCTTGATAAAATTATTAAAATAGTAATAATTTGTGTGAAATCATAAGAAATGATTTAGAAAGAATTGGGATGAGAAACTCTATATTTGAAAAGATAAAAATAGATTTTTATCGAAATAAACTAGTTTTGAACTAGAACTATAATTCTATTTATTTCTAAATAAATAAATTGAATTTGAAAAGGGTTTTAAAAATAACCAGAATTTCCAATAATTATATTGGAATGGATTTGAATCGAAATTGTCTTCGGAATATTTCGAGATTGGATTTCGTGATGATACAGATATTGTTATGGGAATTTGAAAGATATATATATATATATATATCGTTATTTCCAATGCGATATTTGTTAGTCGTAGAATTTGATATTGAATATAAGCCGGTATATTTTCTATTCAGAGCCTTGTATTGAATATCAAATGTGATTTGGGTTTGTCGTGAATGGTGTCTTCACTAACACTGTTCTTGAACCCAGTTGAGAAAAGATTAAATCTTTTTATTAGATTTAATGAAGTGTACCAATTCAATAATATTTAATTGGAATTGAATTGATATTGATATTGGGTTTATCGTGAACAGTGTTTTAAATAACACTTGTTCTTTAACCCGATAATTAATGGAATGATTTTTGGGTTTATCGCGAACAGTGTTTTAAATAAAACTTGTTCTTTAACCCGATAATTAATGGAATGATTTTTGGGTTTATCGTGAACAGTGTTTTAAATAACACTTGTTCTTTAACCCGATAATTAATGGAATGATTCTTGGGTTTATCGTGAACAGTTTTTTAAATAACACTCGTTCTTTAACCCGATAATTAATGAATGCGATTTTGGGTTTATCGTGAACCGTGTTTTAAATGACACTGATTCTTTAACCCAGTCGAAGATTAAAACTAAGTGGAGTTTTAATGAATCTTTAATTAGATTGAAATGACCGAGAATGGAGTAGCACCAGTTTTGCTCCAGGCGAGAGTTAAATCTTTAATTAGATTTGAACATGAAATGGTAATTGAATTTACCGATAACACTGTGGTGTTAGATATGAAGTATTACCAATTTTACTTCATGGGATGAATAGGTTGGGATGGGGAAATTAAAATAAATGATTACTTCGGTAAGGTTCGCTAATCCCGACTAGTTTGAATTGAGATTCAAAAATAGAATAAAGAATAAATTCAAGGAATTTATCCTGGATAAAATTAATGGGAACCTTTCCCTATGAATGTGGAATTTAGAAACTAACTGTCGGTTAGCCAAGCAGAATGGTTTTCTGGATATTGATCTGATGTTGGTTTCGGCCTTCGGGGTTAATATTTGGGTAATTATTCTCTTGATTAATTTACGGTTAGTGACTAATGAATTGGAATGAGGCGTATGTTGTGTTTGTGTAACACTTATTTAAAATAATATGCGAGTTATTCGAAAAGACCGGGTTTATCCCATTTTGAATAACTGATACGACGATAAGTCGAAGATGAAGACGGTGGTCGAAGACCAGAAGTCTTCACGTCGTTTGGGTGATTACTGATGATCTTGATTGGGCTGTACACCCAAGAAGATGGAAACAGTTGGTGATCGTCCTAACGTACTTGGAGATCGATGGATATGCGGGGTACTAGGTGCCTCCGGTTTCGTTCAGACCCAGAACGGACTTGTAAATGGACGGTGTGTCTGACATTGGATTTTAGTCCGTGTGATTGATCTCTATTAAATATATATCTGTTTGGCGGCGGAGAATTTATTCTCTTGCTTAACGCCCTTCTCTGAGACGTACGAGCTCAGGGGTTATATATTGATGGATATCAATCGCATGGAGTGAATTGCCTGTGTGGCATGCCTAAGTGGCAAATGATCAAGGCTTCTGTTGAAAAGCAAAGTCTTGTGGTTGATGATCGAAGCACGGCCTTTGTGGCGTAGCTTTGTGTAACGTTGATTCGCGAGTATCACACCCGGTATGAACTAAAAACGGGAGACGGACCTCAGGGAGGACATGCGTTTCTTTCTAGTTAGGAGTGGCGTCAGTGCTTGAACTGGCTGACGAGTTTGACTCATGTGGATGTTACTTATTATTACTTGCTGAAAAGCGAGGCGCCTCGTGATATCGGTTTCGGCCGATGCTTCTGGTCGGCTGACGGGCCAGGCTTACGCCCCAAAGGGCGGAGAAACGTAGTGTTCAGGCATAATAATCCACATCGGTGGACCGGCCCTGACGATCCATGGGGCAGTTGCGGCTGTTCCTGAGACATGGGCTAGATTGTCTCGAATCGGTAGAGGATCTTGCCCCTAGCCTCGGTTCATACCATAAATGATAACCCAACTTCCAATACGACATTGCGGTTTTGATTGTAAACTTATTTATGGCGACATAGTGGTATGGGGCATTCATGCCGCCTATGATTGATACTTATGATTTGAAGTTGTTTTATACACTATACACTTATAATAGTATCAAATGATTTCTTTTAAACGTATCAAGCATTCTTGGCTATTATAAGGTAAAAACCCTATCCCCCGGCTTGCGTTGCATTATGTGATAGGACCTGGGTCTTATAATAGCTTCATTCTTCTTTATTTAGCATTGCGCTGTTGTTTTATGCACTGGTATTCTTGGGAGTAAACCCGTTCCGTGTTATACGGTGTGGTCCCTTGATTTACCTAACTTTAAAAATAAAGATTAACTGTTTTAGTTCTCACACCAGTCACATGACTGACCTGGAGTTTATTGTTTTAACCTAAACTATGGGTGCCCTTATTTTGACACGGGCAGCTAGTAGTTTTGGTTTTTGCAGATTTATATTCACAGGATCCTGGTTTACAGCTGGAACGATATCCGGAAAGCTTTGTATCCGTATATCTCATTCTAGTTGTGTATTGTATTATTTTACGCTGTTGTGTATTTAAATGTAATTTAAATCTCTGATATTTCTGTGTAATATTCATTTATACTCTGTATATTCTTGTAATCTGATGCGTTGTTGTAATATACAATGAAATGATCTTTTGTATGCGTTCTATTTTGTGGCTTGTTCTCGAACTATCCGACACTTTCCTTTACGGGGAAGTTACGGGTTTTAACAGTTGGTATCAGAGCTTTGGTTTACAGAGCTCGAGAACAAGACACATTAGAACCGTACGAAAGAATTCATCAGATATTGGATTAGTAATATCCAACGGGAATGACTCGTTAGAGATGGAATCAGTAGTATCCTAGAACGAGTGTGAAGAGTATATTTTTCAAATGAAAACAAATTTTGCTTTGAAAATTTAAATCAATTATTCGTATTTGATTATTTATTTGTATTTATCTGGACAGTCCAGTATATAAAGATTTTGCATATACGCCTTGCAAACGTGTATTTGAAATTTTAATATATTGGATAGATATAGCATCACACTCTAGTCGCCCGGAGATGATACTGATGATTGAGATCTCATCATCAGTGTTTATGTTCGAGTTTCGAAAGTGAGATATTTATATATTTCCAATCGACTGGTGCGAGAACCAAACTAGATAGATTTATTGTTGTAATTTGGCATCAAAAACATGATTTTTAGTATATATATAAAAAAATTATACCTTTGAAAGTTAACCAACACACTGATTGCTAGTTGTGATGATTATTAATTCAACTAATAGAAATACTGGAATGATATATAAAGCATAAATCAAGATATTTGTTAATGAAAAGTAATGCAAACTCTCTTGATAAAATCCTCAAATATAATGTAGGAGATGGTTCTCTATGGCTTATCTTATGCTGACTTCAGTATGACTCCGAAACAAACAAGGAGGGCCCGGCAGAAAGCAGAAAAAGAAATGAAGTTGAACTTAGGAACATACGTGGGTGTTTATTGTCGTATATGTAGAGAAGAAGGGCATTATGCGGTTCGGTGCCCTGAGAGAAAGAGAAGCAAGGAGAAAGAGATAAGAATGGACATAGTTTGTTTTAAGTGCAAAGAAACGGGACATTTTGCGGATAAGTGTCCAAACGTTAAGAAAAAATCCAGAAAATTAGGAAAAGAAAAGAAGTGCTTCCGATGCAAAGATATAGGGCATCTAGCCCGAAATTGCCCGTTAAAGAAGGGTGATAAGAAATCCAAAGGAAAGGAGATATCTACTTTGGAAATTATGCAGGGAGGAGGCACGACTTCCTAGAAAGTTGGGTTTTAATGTAATGAACTAGCATTTTGGATATATGTGTGGATGTGTATGATACTTGTATGAACTTAAATATGCTTTTGTTTTAAAATTGTATCGATATTGTATAATATAGCTAGTGTAAGAGGAATGATTGAACTAAGGTGAATTTAGCACCGCATATTAGAATGTTTTGGAATTTGATTGAAATTGCATGCATATACTTGTACTTACATTGAACAGGTCATAGCAAGGAGGCTAGAGCAGAGAATAAAATTTGTTTGCCCGACAAATAGGTACATGTTTACTACATAATTTACTGTTTTGTTTGGGTGATGATGATTTTATGAGCCTATTGGCTAGCCGCTTGGCTTTTTCTTTTTCTTTTTGAGATCTGAAGGACCGGGGAAGCTATTTGAGATTTCCCGATGCTCCCATTGCAGGGGAGGTTATGGAGAAAATTTTCGAAAATTTAGGGTGTTAGCCAAATTTTTTGAAATTTTTGAAAAGTTCTTAGAAACTAAAAAGTTGAAGAACTTAAGCCGTAATCAAAACAATGGAAGTTGAGTTGAATTGTTAAACAACTTTCGACTTTGTTCCTTTTCGGGGACGAAAAGTTTTAAGTGGGGGAGATTGTAATAACCCGAAAATCTGGGCCAGTTTAAAATTTTTATTTTGGCAATTTTAGCGAATTTAGTATATTTAAAATAGATTATCTTAAATAAGCGACGAGAAATTTATTTTGAACATAATTCTAACGTATATATTTATACGCGTCGTCGTTAGAATATAAATATTTATATATAATTATAAATAGAATTGAAAATGGCGCGGTAGTTCGATAATTCGATTTCAAACTTCAATTGAATGTACCGGGTGCAAAACAATCCGGATTTTAGTGAAACCAGAAATCATAGGATCTATTTGATAGTATCTTTCCAACGAATCCGAAGAATCGAGATTTCATAGCGGGAATCAAAAGATATGTCCAGTTGAAAATTCTGAATAGTCGCTATAGAATTCAGGCCCTTAAAAATGGGAATTTTGCAAACGACCTCGGATTTCGACGAAACTACTTTTGTTGGGTCCGTGATGTTAAATTATTGCTAGATTCCAAATTTCATAATTTTTCGAATCAATATGTGAGCGTGGCAAAGGAAAACGCGTTTGACCAGTTTTAGTTGATTTTAATCTACTGGAAATTGGCCATTTTTCAAACGGTCTCAGAATTCGACGAAACTAGTTTTGTTAGGACCGTATCGTCAATACGAAGTTAGAAATAATTTTTCTGTAATTTTTCGAGTCCGTATGTGACCCCGGTAAATTGAAATGTGCGTTTAAATTGAATATATGAAGAATTATACTTTAAATTCAATGGAAACTGATTCAAACAATCGAATCAGCTTACGATACATATCCCATTGTGTTCGGAATGGGGGTAAAACGCTATGGACGACAGGCGGTGGGCCTCGTTTCAAGGTCATATGTAAAAGTCCACTTTTTGAGAAAAAAATAATAGTAAAATAATTAAAAGCTCTTCTCTCTCCTCACCCTCTCCTATACTTTGCCCCCCCGATTCATCAATCAGAAAACAGAATTGAAAGAAAAAAAAGAAAAAAAACCGCTCGTTCGAATCGAACGCCGACCCTCCCAACGCCATCGCCCGAGCTCCAACCGTCACCAGAGCCTCTCCGCCCCTCTCCTCCTTCTTCCCCACCTCGAGCTGCTCCTTCTTCTCCCCCTCCCTCCTGTCAAGGACCGCACCTCCTCGTCATGCCCAAACCGCAGCCGCGCCACCCCTACTGACCGCCACCGCGACGAGCACCAGGCCATTCCCCCTCCTCCAGCGATCTCAAGCCCCAAGACAGCCTCCACCAACACCTAAACCGAAAATAACAGTGAGTTTAATTTCCTTTTATTTTGTCTGGTTAATTTAAAGTTCTGATTTTTATGATTATACGTTATGAAAAAGGAAGATTAGTTTTGTATATATATATGAAAGAAAATCAAGATGTTTGTTCATAATAAAAACATTGGAAAAAAATCGAAATTTTGTTTAAATAGAAAAGTGATAAAAGTGTGATCTTTACTATGAGGATAAAGTGTTTAAAGTAGCGTGATAAAAATATAATCTTTACTATATAGAAGTAATAAAAATATGATTTTTATATTTTTAAAGTATTAAAAATATAATCTTTACTATATAGAAGTGGTAAAAATATGATTTTTGTTCATATAGAGAATTAAAAATATCACCTTTATATATGTAGCAAAATAAAAATATGTTTTTTATATATTGAACATCGAAGTAAAAATGTGATTTTTATATATTGAACATCGAAGTAAAAATTCGATTTTTATATATTGAATAGCATAATAAAAATTCGATTTTTATATATTGAATAGCGAAGTAAAAATTCGATTTTTACATATGTAGTGAACACGGGCAACGAAAGCGACAAAAGGCGAGTTGGCGAAGATTTCTGTCAAAGAAGAGTCAAGATGTTTGGATAGCTATCGGTGAGAATTCCTCACCTTTCAATTCATTTTTCTAGTTATATATATATACTAGGATGCAGACGGTGCTTAGTAGCACCCGACACAATCGTCCACAGACCATGGACTTGTTTGTTTGATTGCAAAAATTAGTTAGATTATTTGATTGAAATTGAATTGTGTGGTGAAATGAATTGATTTGATTGATGTGTGAAAGGCGTGGGCCTTCACTAGACCGGGGATAAGGCTAGGCCTTGTCTCGTTTCTAGTATCGTGCCGTTATGCCGCCGAAATTTTCTAAAATAAGTTAGGAAAATAAAAATATCATTTTATTGAATAAATGAACTAAATAGAATATTTTCATAGGTTGAACGAAATGTTTTATCGTTAAGAATATAATTTTTAACGTGAAAGTGAACAAATAAATATTTATAAACAAATGGCCGATTTGTTTATATACACTGATTTGACTGACATTGATTGGGACGATAAATTTTACACATCGCCCAACTGCACAAATAAAATCTGTGTTTGATTGTTTGAAACCCCACACGGGTGTTAGGATGAAATTTGAAGTTCACTCATCCTGATTGATTAAATATGTCGATCGATTGATTGACAGGCTGTTATAAGCGTTAGATATCTATATTTGATGCTTATACAGTGTAGTGCACTTTGGTTGATGGTTGATTATTTTTCAATGCTATTATGTACGTGTGATGTGTGAAAATCCATATGATTAACTTTATATGGTAATTGATTGGGCCTCATTCCAATTTAGAAAATAAAAAATAATATAAAATAAAGGTTCATGTGTTGACAGTACTCATCCATTGAGATTGGTCATGTGTTGAACAAAATATTTTAGTAATAAAATTTACATCTTTATCAATATAAAATAAAGGTTCATGTGTTGACAGTACTCATCCATTGAGATTGGTCATGTGTTGAACGAAATATTTTGATAATAACAACTATTTTGAAAAAGAAATATTTGAAATAGAATATTTGAAAATGGAAATTTATGAAGTCGTGTTGATTAGATTGACGCCATTTTGACGTAAACGATATTTATATCGATTTTATTCATTTTGAAATGAATTGAATTGAAAACGATTTCGAAATGAATTGAATTGAAAACGATTTTGAAATGAATTGAATTGAAAACGATTTTGAAATGAATTGAATTGAAAACGATTTCGAAATGAAATGAATTGAAAACGACTTCGAATTCGAATTGAATTTAAAACGAATTGAAATGAATTCAAATTGAATTGAAATTTGAATTGAATAGGAATGAATTTTAAAATGAATTTATAAAGAAGAATTCAATTTTGATTTGAATTGAAAAGGAAGTTGAAATTGCTTTTGAAACGAATTTAAAACTATTTATATAATTCGTTTTAAATAGAAATCGACGAAATATATATTATATATATTATATATATAATATAATGGCCTGAATAGAACGCGCCGCGCCGCGGCAGTTCGCGAATTTCGACCATTTATTTCAAACGGACATTACGGAAGATCCGACCGTCGGATTCTCCTAAAACCGGAACCGTTGGGTTCGTATCGAAAAGAGCTTTCTAACGATTATTGGAAATTAGAAATCTAACGGTTGGATTTGGAATTATGTCCAAATCAAATTTGAAAAAGGTCGCTGTAAGTGCAGTTCGATGACCGTTGATGGAAATCGACTGTACGGGCCTTGATAAAATTATTAAAAATAGTAATAATTTGTGTAAAATCATAAGAAATGATTTAGAAAGAATTGGGATGAGAAACTCTATATTTGAAAAGATAAAAATAGATTTTTATCGAAATAAACTAGTTTTGAACTAGAACTATAATTCTATTTATTTTTAAATAAATAAATTGAATTTGAAAAGGGTTTTAAAAATAACCAGAATTTCCAATAATTATATTGGAATGGATTTGAATCGAAATTGTCTTCGGAATATTTCGAGATTGGATTTCGTGATGATACAGATATTGTTATGGGAATTTGAAAGATATATATATATATATATCGTTATTTCCAATGCGATATTTGTTAGTCGTAGAATTTGATATTGAATATAAGCCGGTATATTTTCTATTCAGAGCCTTGTATTGAATATCAAAAGTGATTTGGGTTTGTCGTGAATGGTGTCTTCACTAACACTGTTCTTGAACCCAGTTGAGAAAAGATTAAATCTTTTTATTTAGATTTAATGAAGTGTACCAATTCAATAATATTTAATTGGAATTGAATTGATATTGATATTGGGTTTATCGTGAACAGTGTTTTAAATAACACTTGTTCTTTAACCCGATAATTAATGGAATGATTTTTGGGTTTATCGCGAACAGTGTTTTAAATAACACTTGTTCTTTAACCCGATAATTAATGGAATGATTTTTGGGTTTATCGTGAACAGTGTTTTAAATAACACTTGTTCTTTAACCCGATAATTAATGGAATGATTCTTGGGTTTATCGTGAACAGTGTTTTAAATAACACTCGTTCTTTAACCCGATAATTAATGAATGTGATTTTGGGTTTATCGCGAACCGTGTTTTAAATGACACTGATTCTTTAACCCAGTCGAAGATTAAAACTAAGTGGTGTTTTAATGAATCTTTAATTAGATTGAAATGACCGAGAATGGAGTAGCACCAGTTTTGCTCCAGGCGAGAGTTAAATCTTTAATTAG
This sequence comes from Allium sativum, assembly GCA_030737875.1. Lineage (NCBI taxonomy): Eukaryota > Viridiplantae > Streptophyta > Magnoliopsida > Asparagales > Amaryllidaceae > Allium > Allium sativum. The sequence goes on along the minus strand of CM060918.1, from coordinate 147,651,829 downwards.
ATTTGAACGTGAAATGGTAATTGAATTTACCGATAACACTGTGGTGTTAGATATGAAGTATTACCAGTTTTACTTCATGGGATGAATAGGTTGGGATGGGGAAATTAAAATAAATGATTACTTCGGTAAGGTTCGCTAATCCCGACTAGTTTGAAATGAGATTCAAAAATAGAATAAAGAATAAATTCAAGGAATTTATCTTGGATAAAATTAATGGGAACCTTTCCCTATGAATGTGGAATTTAGAAACTAACTGTTGGTTAGCCAAGCAGAATGGTTTTCTGGATATTGATCTGATGTTGGTTTCGGCCTTCGGGGTTAATATTTAGGAAATTATTCTCTTGATTAATTTACGGTTAGTGACTAATGAATTGGAATGAGGCGTATGTTGTGTTTGTGTAACACTTATTTAAAATAATACGCGAGTTATTCGGAAAGACCGGGTTTATCCCATTTTGAATAACTGATACGACGATAAGTCGAAGATGAAGACGGTGGTCGAAGACCAGAAGTCTTCACGTCGTTTGGGTGATTACTGATGATCTTGATTGGGCTGTACACCCAAGAAGATGGAAACAGTTGGTGATCGTCCAGACGTACTTGGAGATCGATGGATATGCGGGGTACTAGGTGCCTCCGGTTTCGTTCAGACCCAGAACGGACTTGTAAATGGACGGTGTGTCTGACATTGGATTTTAGTCCGTGTGATTGATCTCTATTAAATATATATATGTTTGGCGGCGGAGAATTTATTCTCTTGCTTAACGCCCTTCTCTGAGACGTAGGAGCTCAGGGGTTATATATTGATGGATATCAATCGCATGGAGTGAATTGCCTGTGTGGCATGCCTAAGTGGCAAATGATCAAGGCTTCTGTTGAAAAGCAAAGTCTTGTGGTTGATGATCGAAGCACGGCCTTTTTGGCATAGCTTTGTGTAACGTTGATTCGCGAGTATCACACCCGGTATGAACTAAAAACGGGAGACGGACCTCAGGGAGGACATGCGTTTCTTTCTAGTTAGGAGTGGCGTCAGTGCTTGAACTGGCTGACGAGTTTGACTCATGTGGATGTTACTTATTATTACTTGCTGAAAAGCGAGGCGCCTCGTGATATCGGTTTCGGCCGATGCTTCTGGTCGGCTGACGGGCCAGGCTTACGCCCCAAAGGGCGGAGAAACGTAGTGTTCAGGCATAATAATCCACATCGGTGGACCGGCCCTGACGATCCATGGGGCAGTTGCGGCTGTTCCTGAGACATGGGCTAGATTGTCTCGAATCGGTAGAGGATCTTGCCCCTAGCCTCGGTTCATACCATAAATGATAACCCAACTTCCAATACGACATTGCGGTTTTGATTGTAAACTTATTTATGGCGACATAGTGGTATGGGGCATTCATGCCGCCTATGATTGATACTTATGATTTGAAGTTGTTTTATACACTATACACTTATAATAGTATCAAATGATTTCTTTTAAACGTATCAAGCATTCTTGGCTATTATAAGGTAAAAACCCTATCCCCCGGCTTGCGTTGCATTGTGTGATAGGACCTGGGTCTTATAATAGCTTCATTCTTCTTTATTTAGCATTGCGCTGTTGTTTTATGCACTGGTATTCTTGGGAGTAAACCCGTTCCGTGTTATACGGCGTGGTCCCTTGATTTACCTAACTTTAAAAATAAAGATTAACTGTTTTAGTTCTCACACCAGTCACATGACTGACCTGGAGTTTATTGTTTTAACCTAAACTCTGGGTGCCCTTATTTTGACACGGGCAGCTAGTAGTTTTGGTTTTTGCAGATTTATATTCATAGGATCCTGGTTTACAGCTGGAACGATATCCGGAAAGCTTTGTATCCGTATATCTCATTCTAATTGTGTATTGTATTATTTTCCGCTGCTGTGTATTTAAATGTAATTTAAATCTCTGATATTTCTGTGTAATATTCATTTATACTCTGTATATTCTTGTAATCTGATGCGTTGTTGTAATATACAGTGAAATGTTCTTTTGTATGCGTTCTATTTTGTGGCTTGTTCTCGAACTATCCGACACTTTCCTTTACGGGGAAGTTACGGGTTTTCACATATTTTTTCAATGGTTAGGTATATTGAAAGATAACAGTCAAAGGCTTGTAGAAGAAAAACCTCTCTAGAATCATTGATTTGGTGATCGTAAACAAGTTAGTTTGGAGCAATATGGTTTTACTAGGTGATTAACCCCTTTGAACGGGTTGATTTCTATAGGATCAATAGTTTCAAAGGGATGCTTTATACCATGTTGGCTTCCTTCGGTATTACGACAAAGTGATTAAATCCTCCTTCGACATATTCGAGGGCTTTTCATATTTTAAGAGGACAAATTAGGCATTTTGAAAGCTTTCACTTGAGTAAACTAGGAGATGATTCTTCTAGGTTCTTCAAAAGGGGCTTGAATTTTCAAATGGGTTAATTATATCTTTTGCAATCCAACGACTAGGACTTCCTTCGATCTAGTTAAAGGGCCTTTCTAAATCAAGAGGTAAGCATAATTTTAATTGTGGGCCTCTTTATTTAAAATACTAGGAATAGTTCTTTCGTCCTTTTCAAAGTGGAATGAAGTTGTCAAAAGGACTGGCTTTGAATTCCCTTTTATCTGGAAAAGTATGTTATATTTTACACATTTATGGATGGGCCCTTTCGTCCATGTCGAAAGGTTTATCATATTATCTCTCACTTCTCTTTAGTGATGTATGGACTTTGACACAACTAAAAGGATTTTAGTAGTGACTATGATGATTCAAAAGACTTATCTTGTCTAACAAACCGTATTTTAGTGATTCGATATTTAAATATTTATTTAAATATTGATTGTTAATTATCCAATTGACAGTTCCAAAATGAGACTTTTTTACAAAGATCGAATCAGGACTTGGAACTATTTCAACTAAGTCTGGATTGTCTGTTACATGAAAGATAAGCATATGGATCGCTATATTCAGAGTTCGAACCATTTACTGGTTAAAATGATCTCGATACACGTGTAAATTTTCGTTGCATAGTGTTGAATTACGGCAAAACTTATATTTTTGGAATTGTAATAGTGAGTTGTTGCATGCCGCCTAGTTTCATTTGCGATCAAATGTACTATTTGATCGTACGCAAATAAAAAGTTTGTCATCTCTATAAGAAATTGTAATTGTGTAATTCAAGTATTAAAGGCTAACTTCTGTATATAATCTAATTTGGTCTCGAAACTAGTTCCATTGTTTTCAAAAGGCCTTTTTACATGGGTATTGATAGGTGGCATGTTTCGATTGAAGATAATAGGTTTTAGGGCCTATTAGAGAGTAATTTAATATAATATATTGAATTAAACAAAATCCTATGCACATATTCTTGAACCCGGGCTAATAAGAACCATAACCACTTGTATCTTTCATGAGAAAAGACACCATTCTATTGTTCTAATCGACACTCTTCCCTCTTACTTCTAAAGTCGATGTCTCCCTCCATATTGCATTAAAAACTACTATACCACTTACAACTGATTCATATTGAAAATCTCTTCGAACCCATGTCTTGATTTTAGGGTGCAGTTGCAACTGTCGGTACGTCATTTTTGTGACATGATTAGGGTTTTCCATGGTCGGAGATAGGAGTTTCTAGAGGTGAAATGGAGAGCGCCAATGAGTTTCTCTAGACAAATAACATCTTCCAACATTCATAGTTTTGGACTCGAATCCACATGGAAGAATGGGACTTCGTGAGTGTCACACTAGGGCCTGTGAATGGATTTTGCAAGGAAGTGATGTGTCTTTCTTTGTAATGTTTGTTGCGGATCCTACACATAGTAGAGCATGGTGGAATCGTACATTCATCAATCTGTTTAGAGACGGAGGAGGTAGGAGAAGAGAGAGGGTCGTAAGTTGTTAGGTTTGTACACGGTATTGTACAAATAGATTTGGGGAAGAAATCTTTAAGGAGATTTATTATAATGAAGGTGACTAGTGGTAAATGGTTATTAGCAAGTTAATTAATTCACTTAAATAATCGATGAACTTATATCATATATAACTTTTGTGTACAAGGTCGGATTCGGACACCGTTTCTTCCGTTGAACTCATATTGGCGAGTCTCTACGCTTTAGAGCTGACTTGGACTAATTTGATTAAGGTGAGCATATTGTCTTTCACTGATTAGAAGTTGTCGTATAGTATTTGATTGATGTTTCAAACTAATTTCTAATTATAAAATGTAATATTTAGGATAGTTGGACATATTAAATAATTAGTAAAAAGATTAAAAAGTGATTTAAGTAGTTACAACAATGATTCCTGCATTTTTCATTTACGCACTATTGCTTGCTATTTTGACCATATTATTAGTTTTAAGTTATTTTGGTGCTTAATTTACTTTAATAGCTATATATAAGTTCTATTTTATTTATTGATATTATTATGGATTCTTGTAGTTTAGTAATTTGTATGATTATTGGTTGCATGATTGTATTGTTTACTTAGTTTAGCTTAAAATGTCATTTAAATGTGACCTAGTATTGGGATATCTCATTTATTAGAGTTTGGAGTGCTTATAGCTCAAATGCACACGTCAGTGTATATAGATTGGTCGCACAAAGTTGATAAACTTGAAAAAATGAGATAAATTTTCGAAGGAGCTATAGAGCATATGGTTAGATTTGATGGTGGAGCAGCATTGGATTTTAGAGATGGATTTGAAGATCGTGCATCATAGGAGATTGTTGACCGATCTAAAGACAGAGGACGAGCTTAATGACAAGCTGGATTTCATGATGAATGCCATACGTTTTCCTTGAATGCATATTTAACCAAGGTTGGTTAAATAGGTAATCCTCATAGTCGTTATTAATTACTATGAAGTGGTCAATTCGATTACTATTGTTATTGGCATTTTGGCCAATTTGGCATCGACAACGATGCAATTTCCAGGATCTAATTATGACGGTTCATTTGATCGTGGTTTCGACGTTATGGCTCTTCAATCAATGGCTTTTGTGAGGGTAATGATGTGCTGCTTCGATGCAGTGGTCCATCACCTACTAGTTGTGACTTATTATGGGAAGCGGTGACTTGAATGGTGGAGTGCAAAGTAGTGACGAGATTGAGTGAAAGCTGCTAAAGAGGGCTAGGGACAGTCAATTGAGTTTGATGACAAGTTAGTCATCTCTATTTAGCCCTAACCAAGATGACTCCAAGTTAGGGGTCATAAGAGTAGTTCCTGGAACAGACTCTGTTTTGTGTAATGTGTGCAAATGGATTATTGATGCATATGGTTGGTCAGGCCGAGTGTTTCAGGTGCATAACTTATTGTTGGTTCATTTTAAGTTGTTTCGTCCTGGACAACCTCACTTGATGCTATTACCTAATTTGTGTAGTTGAGGATTTGTGTTATATGTAAATTTATTCTTTTGGGACATGATGTATACGCGTATGGTTTATATAAAACCATTTGAGTATGTTGCATATGTATATGTTGTTTTATGCGATTAAATTTATATGTCTTTCGTTCTGTGATATGCTACCTGTAATGTATTGTAATTTGTTCTGAATACGATCCTTAGCCATTATAGTTTTATATTAGACATGAATTGAGTATGTCGACCCACCAGAGGTAAGAAAGGAAAATTTATACACCCAGTCGACGTATTCGACACTCATATAATAAAGATTACGGATGGTCTCTTTTAACCAACCTTATTGTCTGCTCTAATAGACCGCATTACCCGTTAATACTCATTATCAGGGTGGGTCTCGGAGTGAGGCGTTGCATTTTTGGTGGTTACTCGAGAAGAAGTAACGAGCGTTACAACCATTCAGACCAAGTTGGGTCCTCCATGTTTCTAAGTTAGGACACTTATGACATTCACCTAGACTAAGTTAGGTCCTTACCATGAGGCGTACATGTCGGTACAACCTAGGCTCTGGCTTACTGCGCAGCATGGATTTGAGTATCATGGAAACCAAGTATTATTGTATATTCAATGCACTGAGTGAGTGTGTGAGAATGAATGATGGATGCTATGGATGCTTACATATTTATCACCATTTAGTACTTAAGTATCTATTACGCCCTCTTTACATAATGTTTATCGCACTATAGCATGTATCAATTTACGTGCCAACTTTGTAGATGTAGGGGCAGGATAGGTTCCCTTCATGCCATATATACTATTACGACTTTTATAGTACTTTAAGATTTGTTTTTCGCTTACACCAGACTTTTTTCCGACACTAGGATTTATTTCCCTCTTATTACCTTAGGTGCTCGTCGATGATGCTAATGAGCATACCAGGTGGTAGGTATGAGTATTATTTGGATTTGTGCAGGTGGATTAGTAGGAGGTGATATCTTTTCATTCTTGTATTATCATTGTTTATTTCAATGTTTGAAACTGTGGAGCCTTGACAGTGTTATTTATTCTTTTAGAGATAGAATACCAATTTGAGTTTTTTGTCAGTTGTGTAGACTCTAATACTATTTTGTATAACTCTATGCGCTTATGTACTATGACTATATGATTTATATAGTAATTACTGCCTCGTCTGCTTTATATATGTGACTGTTATTATTATTATATGTTATTTGATATGCTGTAAGATATATGATCGGTTTTGTGATTATATTTTATGTTCTCTTTTTTCTCCTCTCTTCTTTCCCACTATTTCTTTACCTTGAAAACCTCTCTACATTGATCAGATGCTTGTACAGCACATTATTTAGATATATGAGCATCCGTGGTAAATATGGAGTCGTCACATTTGGTATCAGATCTTATGTTACATCGTTTAACCTAAGCAGTATCGAATCGATAGTTAAGTTATATGATAGAGTACATATTTTTGTATAATTTGGTTTTCAAATTTGTAAATTAATAAAATATAGTATGGGTTGTTTTGCGCATGATTCCAATTGGAATAGTTTTCTTTATTTGTGTAACAGCCCAAAAAGTTCTGATCCTGATTATCGATACCAATACATATCCTGTATCACATATCGACTAATCAATCATCAGAAATCTACAGAACGTTAATAGAAATAATTTAGAGAGTGAGAAATAGAAAGAAAAGAAAGTTAGAATAGAAGAAAAGAAAGAACTAAACACAAAAGTATAATGAATCTCACAACAGAACTGAATAAAATATATTATATAACTCTTGAAATACAAAACTTTATTTTACTTACATACATCATCAGAGTAAAACTCATATACAATACAGCAAAAACTCTATATATCTAGCATTGAACCCTCCTTCTCCAAGCTCCTTCAAGTAAATCTGTAAAACCCTGAAACCCCTTGACTGCCCGTCCAAATTTAGGCACCCAAATGTTTAAGAAAACATAGAAAAATAAACTCTGAGTCAATCATGGGACTGGTGTGAGTAAACGATCTTTAAAATAGCTTGATTTAACATTCCAAAATCTTTTCGAAATAAATGATAATCGTAAGATCGATCCACACATAAACACAAATGGATTTTACCTTACCATAACGCGAACCATTTTTGAAATCTTAACTTATTCTAATATTATAATAGTGTCTAAATACAAATGAATAGCAATATAGCAGAATGCTTGCACCTCACGCTCCATACATACGGTATACAATCAAAACCACGGGCACTTATTGGAGATAGAATTCCGACCATGAGAAGGTATGGAACCACCTGCCGATAGTGTTTCTCTAGAGGGGAATACAATGGGTTCAACAAGAACGTCTTGCAACCCGGCCGCACATGACCGACCACTCATTTCTCTTGAGTGTATCAAATGTATATGACCAATGGTTGGGTCGGCAACCATTTCCCGAAAGGGACGACATCGAAAAGATTAAAGAAGGAAATGAAATTTCTCTAGATAGGTGATTATATACCCTAATGGGAGCGACCCACATAGCCATGCTGCCTGCCCGATTTTTGTCATTTCCCAGTTAGTGAGGCTTGAGGTTAGAATTTACCTTTAGAACATCTGGTCACCATTTACTTTGAATGTCACATTGTCAGATCCACCAAATCACTAATTAACGTCCACAAAAATACTCCGGGTGTCAGCTGTCACCAAACAGAAGTACGTTTGTAAAAATCAACATACGTGACCCTTAAGAAATACTCGGTCAGACATTCTTCTATACAAGTCATCCAGGAACAGGATGAATCGAAGGCATTCTCCAACTACATCCAAGATAGGAATCAACTCATGGATCAGTAGCGAATAGTCCTTGCAGATCCGAAGATTTCGATTATGATAGAATCACAAATTATAATAACTTTGGCGGCCACCAGAGAATTTTAACATGTAGTTCCTTCGTTCATAAAGATCTATGGTCTTCAAATTTCACCGTTTGTATAAGTATACATGTCAATCAGTTTATGTAAGGCAAGTTTGAAGTGGTTTTGGGTCCAGTTCCCATCCCTGTCTCTTAGAATTAACGCGTAGGGAATATTTCTTTGATAGATAGTGTTTTAACTATCAAACTTAAACAGTGAAGATGAGTAAAACATTTATATCAAACATTTTATTTTAGATATAATTTCCATGGCATGTTTATTCACATTACTTAACTTGTACAAGTTTCAATTCTAAATTTATAAGCAATAATTAATATCAGACAATTAAAATATAATAAAACGTGTCAACGTTTTATTTCAACAAATCTATTTTAACCACTTTATAACATAACAGACAATTCATTACAATAATAACTTTCAATGATGATTCGACATTTAGATTCCAAAATAATAAAAGTTCGGAATATGGGATTCGAATAACAACTAATTTACATCATATTTATACCAAACTCTTTGGATATAAATATACTAATTTTATTTAAACCTTCCCTCTGTTTCCGACGAATCCAAATATAAAATATTTGGGGATTTGATCTTCAGTTCACACGAGGTTGTCGATCTCCGTAATTATGAAAGATCATCTCGATCCTTTTTTTCTTTCTTTTATATGAATATATATATATATATTCCTCTTTTACTAAAAATCAATTTAATTGAAAACTTGATTAATTTATATAAATCTAATTTTAGATTTCAGAACAGTAATCAGCATAGGATGATTAGAGCCCAATAAAACATGTCAACGTTTTGTTTTATTATTTTAGATTCAAATTTATTACTATATAGCATGACAGGTAATTTACAACCACTATTCATTACAACCATAATAATCAACAACGGTTCGACATTTAACTTCAAACTAAAAACAGTTTGAAATATATGATCTCAGGTAACAACTAATTTCATGTTATATTTATTTCCATTTCTAAGGAAACTATTTTATTTTATTTAAAATTTCTATTTTATTTTAAACAGACAGTATATATAAATATTCGAACTTAAAGCTTAGACGACGAAGTTTATTCTGCAATTTACAAAATAGTTTCCTGATCCCTTCTTAATTAATCCTTTCTGCTTCAGCCAAGATCGAAGAACCCATGCAACATTTCTCTAGCAAAAACATGGATCCATACGGTTTGAAATATACTTTTCCCATTGCCCACTATCATCGTTACTTGCCAGACAAAATGAAAATCCAAGGTCAAGAAACACGGCCCTGTCACTACAAAAACACAGATCAGCTTGCTTCGCTCCCTACTTCTTCTCCCTGACCTAATCCTTTTTCTCCTCTAATCTTCTCTTCTCTTTCTATCCTTCAGTTCTTACTTTTCACTCCTGTTAGTATTATTTTTTTCAAATATATTTCTGCTGAACTGTCTCTAGTATCCTCCTACTTCCTTCATGCACTTGCTGATGCATTTAAAAACCTCCATTCTTCAAGCAAATATCCGATACACAAGACTAAACTCCCCTTTGCCTTCCAAAAAAAACCCGCAGCGCCTGACTTTACAATCCAGTTATAAGTGCTTTTAAAGATTAAGGTAATACCTATACTCCATCTATTCCTTATATAGTTTACTGAACTTCTAAAGAATATTCCTTGGCTAAAATATTTTAACATCCTAAACTACTAGTGCGATTATGTGATCTGGTTAAACCATTCCTTTAGTGAACAACAATCTCTTTTCTTATACATGGAATTTGTCTCCACGTATGTTACTGTTTGTTGCTCGTGTAGTTAACTTGTATTTTGAACACTTCATAAGTTGAATTGCTTATAGTTATTTCGATACTATTTTAGTAAAATATTTTTATCATTTGAAAGAAAACAGGATTTCCTTCTTATGTATTCTGGTACACACCTTCTCGCTTTTGTTAAGATTATCAGACTATCTAAAATATTTCGTACTGTGATTAGTAATCATTAATGCAACATCAAAATATTGTATGTATTACCAATAATTTATGCAACTTTTTTCTACTTCTTTGTGCACTTTGTGCACTGTGCACCTGCACCTTCTCCACCTTGATCATCATGCCCCGCCGTCAATAGCACACATGCCATCACCAACCCGAAGTATTTCTCCATTACTTGAACTGGCTTCCATCCCCTAAAACGTATTATAATATTTTAACCGAAGCTCCACAAAACCCCTCTTCCAGTGAACCACATTGATACCCCACCTCGCTGCTCCATCATCGATTAAACTCCCGTCATACGTCAGCAACACCTAGCCCCACCAACCCCCCTCGTGCGATCGTTCAACTGTCTGTGTAGAAGATGGAGTTTGACACTGTTCCAGCCTTAGAAATGAGACCAAACACCCTATTTAGACTAAACCCTTACAAATTTACCCAATCAAAATTTATAGATATATATTAATACGTTGTTAAACTACTTCCACATTTAAAATTTAATTCTAATTCTTACTAGAAATTGGGTTAGGGATTTTTGAACTATTCGGAATGAACATACTGTCAAACAGACAGGTTTCAAATTTTGTTTTCATTGATTATTCAGATATGATCCACGCATATTTGTAAAATATTATACCCCGATATAAGCCAAGAAACACATATATTTGAATCAATACTCTATCTAATTTTAGAATGGATTTTTTAAGGAAGAAATCCTAGATTTTACTAATATTATTGTGCTCTCTATTTTTATTCTTATTCTTCTTTTCTTAAGTTGTTTTAAACTAAAATATTCAAACTTCTAAATATCAACAATATTTGAATTCTAAATAATGGTTACGTATCAACCTACAAATGGTTTGAATCCAATTGGAACTAATTATAACAGTGGGGAAAAATTTAGTGTTTGTTCACAAATGTTACTGTTGCTCTTATATTTTGTTTCTCAGTTTAATCTTAAGCTAACTACCCTTAAATACTTTACTAACTTAATTCAATATGATAGGAGCATACATACACAAGATTTAATAAAAATAGTATGGACGTTTAAAGTGCTTACTAATAAAATAATGTTACTGTCTTTTGTATTTTAATTTATTCTAGGGTTTTGTCAAACTTCCTACTACTAATCTAACTAATTTCAAAAATTAACATCAGTATTTGAATCAAAGAGAATGGTACATACACCAATAGTTTGAATTCGTTAAAAACCAACAATAAACAATAGACAGACTAAGTGGTTTACTCACCAAGTACTTTCTATGCACAATCTTGTTAATGAGTTCACTACCGTTTGTCTTGCTATTCTCTGTTTTAGATTTTCTCTCTGTTCCACGTTTGTGCTCGTATTTTCTTGGGCATTTCCATTTATATTTCCAATTTTAGCTCATTGTTTTTGTAATAACCCGGAAAATACGAGCCAATTTAAAAAATTTTAATTGATTATTTCAAAGCAATTTGAACCATTGAAATAGAATATTCCAATAAAATAGTGAATTAGAAATAGTAAGTCCGTTTGAAAATTTGAATTCGAACTTTGACCGACTATGCAGGGTGGAAAATATAACGGATTTTAGTGAAACCAAAAATATTTAAATCTGTTAGTCAATACCTTTCTAACGAATCTGAAAAATCGAAGTTTCATAACGGGAATCAAAAGTTATGGCGGAATGAATTTTCAGAAGAGTCGGTATATAGAATATATAGGCCTGGAAAATTGATATTTTGCATACGACCTCGGAATTCGACGAAACCACTTTTGTTGGGTCCGGGATGTCAAACTATTGCTAGGTTTCAAATTTCATAATTTTTGAAGCTAGTATGTGAGCGTGGCAAAAGAAAATGTGTTTGGTCGATTTCTATTAAAATGGATCGACCAGAAAATGGCCATTTTTCAAATGACCTCAGAATTCGACGAAACTTGTTTTGTTGGGACCGTAGCGTCAAAACATAGCTAGATTTATTTTTCTGGAATTTTTCGAATCAGTTTGTGGCCCTGGTAAATTGAAATGTGCGTTCAGAGTTAAAAATTAAATGTTTTATACTTTAATTTGAAAAATAACTGACTGTAACAGTTGGATTGGCCTACGAAACATATCCCATTGTGTCCGGAATGAGGGTATTTAGCTAGGTGCGACAGTCGTTGGGTTAAAAAAGGAGTTCGTTTAAGAAAACACTATTTAAAAATTTAATATAGTCTCGGCCAATCATATTTTTTCTTTCATAAATTTAAAAATAAAAAAAACGCGGAAAACCCCCGACCCCCCCTCCCCCCAGATTGAACGGCGGCTTCCTTCTCCGCCTTCTCTCCTCCAAATCTCCACATCCGCTCATCAAAACACCAGGGCCCTTTAGAGTTTTTCGTAGAGCTCGAGACGAGCTTCAAATCCATACCAACCTCGCCCAGTATCGTCGAGTATTTCGCCGGATCCGCTCCTCCAAAGTCCAGCCGTTCGGAGGTTGATTCCGCCGCCCAGAGGCCGCCGAGTTCAACGCCGTGGGGCCCGCACGTGTGCCTCTCCTCCGCCTACAACCCTGCACTGGCCGATCATCCAACCGCTACACGGTTTGATCAAAAATCGCTGACCTAGTTTTGAAGCTTTCTGAAAGTGCGTTTTTCTTTGATCTGTACACTTTGAAAAATCATATTTTTTTGGTGTGTTGACGAAATTCGATGAAACAGGAAACATCGAGACCGCAAGGAAGCTCTCTACCCAATAGAAGAAGCTGCGGATTTTTCTGACATCGTATCGATTTTTAGCGCTCAGAAAACCAATGTGAGAAATCTAAATTAACGTGAAATTGAATGGAAAATGTCGTGTATAATTTATATAAGCGAAATATAAATTACATACGTGTTGTATACCTCATGTACATGCGTAGTGTAAGCTATATGAGCGAAGTATGAATTTTTACGTGCATAGAATAATTGATATATGTGTTGAAATGCAAGTAAAATATATTATATATATATATATATATATATACTCCCCTCGTCCACAAACCATGGACGATATTTATTGTGATGAATTGGTGTGAAATATTGGATGAAAAATACGAATGGTTGAATAATTGTTTGTGGTTGATATTGTTTGGTTGTGGTTGAAAAATACCCATTGGTGATTGAAATGAATTGGAAATATTTGTGGAAATAAAAATAAACATGCCGCCTGCGTGCGAATTAGATGCATGAATCCCCATTGTCAAAAACCGCGAGGTTTTAAGGTAGAGCGAGGAGCCGTACTAGGGACGGTGCCGGTTTTAACTACCCTGCCGTTATGCTGCCGAAATTTTGAATAATCTTTGTGTGTTAGAATTATTTTCATATGTTGAAATTATTTTCATGCATAGAAATTAAAGCCATATATTGAAACTATGTCCATGTGTGGAAATATTCATGTGTCGAAAAGTGTTGTATGAAAATTAAATTCATTTGTGAATGAATGAAGTGCTTAAACAATAAAAATCACATTTTTATATATATATGAAGTATGAAAAATATTCGCCTTATATAAATAGTTTCAACAATCAAATTTTCATCTTTCTAATAAGAACAACATAAATAAAATGTCCATGTGAGGAAATGCTCATTTGTTGAGAAGTGTGTGTAGTGGAAAAGTTCATGTGTTGAATAAAAAGATTGAACGATAAAATTACATTTTTATTGAAACTATGAAGTGTTGAAACCATACATTGGTTGAATAAATACTTTAAATGATAAAAATATCATTTTTATCATATGTGTGATATGCTAAAGATATGCGGACGTTGAAATAAATATTTGTGATAGAAATATTATTTTTAACATGCATAGGAATTAAATAAAATAGTCATGTGTTGAAATCTATTTTAGTTCGCCAAAATTATCATCTTTGAAATGTGAAGTGTTAAAAAGAGCCACTTGTTCAAATAAACGTGCATGAGTTGAAATATACATTAACTAGCTAATGATATGATTTTAGCCTATGCATGCGACATTAGAATGAATGGTGTTTTTAAACCGAAGCAAGTCAAATATGAAATTAAATGGAAAATGATAAATGTTAGAAATTGTATATATGTACATGCATATCTATTGAACAGGTTAAAGCAAAAAGGGGCTAGAGAAGAGAAATAGAATTTTGTGCCCGACAAATAAGTACACATTTACCGCTTTGTTTGGGTGATGATTTTATGAGCCTGTTGGCTAGCCGCTTGGCTTTTTCTTTTTCTTTTTGATATGAGACGCCCGTGTGGCTATTTGGGAATTTTCCCAGACCCTCCCGTACAAAGGAGGTTATGGCGAAATTTTCCAAAAATTTAAGGCGTTAGTGAAATAATTGAAGTGGAAACGATATAGGAATTTTTGAATGAGCTATATTTATATAAAAATATAAATATAAATAGAATTAGAACGAAACGTGGCCGTGTAGTTCATATTTTGAAACCGTGATTTCAAACGACTAGTGCGGAAGATCCGACCATTGGATTTTCCCGAAACCTCAACCGTTGGGTTCGCCTTGGAAATATCTTCCCAACGGCACCAACTTTGTTAAGATCCGACGGTTGGATTGTCTGGAATGTTTAATTCAAAACTGAAGAAAAACAACGCCAGGAACGATTATATTTATATATATATATGAATATAATTAAATTAAATCGAATAACGACGCTGCAGTTCGTAAATTGAAATTGTAACTTCAAATGGTTAGTGTGGAAGATCCGACCGTCGGATTTTCCCAAAACTGAAACCGTTGGATTCGTTTTGAAATGACCTTCCTAATGATGTAAAATTTGTGAAGATCCAACGGTTAGATTTTCCTATATGTGTAAAACAAAATTAGTGGAAAGCAGTGCCAGTGCATCGACACGACCTGAAACGTCGTTTAATTAAATATGGCCGTTTTAAACTAAATAAAAATGGCAATATATCGTTATAAAGTGCTATAGACGATACGGAGTGAAAATAAACCAATTTTGTTGTGTTTGCTTGATATGTGATGGTTGAATGTATTTGACATGAAAATTATAACTAAATAACTGAAATGTGAATGTTGAATAGTTCAACCATGTGAATAATTGGTTTGAAAATCTAAATATACGTGGATTATTTGAAAAGGCCGAGTTTATCTCATTTCAAATAATCGATCGACGTTGAGAAGTCGAAGAGTCGAAGACGACTGAAGACCGACGATCTCCACATTGGATGGATGGGCGCTACTGATGCTCGTGATTGGAGTAGCTACCATGAAGGAATTGAAGTAGTAGCCGTCCAAACATATTGTTGATTGTACGGATATGCGAGGAATTGGTGCCTCCGGTTTCGTTCAGACCCAGAACGGACTTGTAAATGGACTGTGTGTCTGACATTGGATTTTGTTCTGTGTTGATTGATCTCTGTTAAATATATATCTGTTTGGCGGCAGAGAATTTATTCTCTTGCTTAACGCCCTTCTCTGAGACGTACGAGCTCAGAGGTTATGTATTGACAGAAATCAGTCGCATGGAGTGGATTGCCTGTGTGGCACGCCTAAGTGGCATATGATCAAGGCTTCTGTTGCAAAGCAAAGTCTTGTGGTTGATGATCAAAGCATGGTCTGTGTGATGTAGCTTTGTGTATAACGTGAATTCGCGAGCCTCACACCTCGGTATGAGTCAAAAACGGGAGAGTGACTGCAGGGAGGGCACGACGTTTCTTTCTAGCTAAGGTGGTGTCAGTGACCTACCAGCCCTGACATTATATATACTTTTCACCTGTGTGGTTGTTGGAATGCGAGGCGCCTCGATATAGGTCTGTAAGGACCGGGAAACGTGTGTTCAGGAATAATTAATCCTCAAAAGTAAGAGAGGACCGACCCTGAAGATCCAAGGATCATAGTGGGGTCCTAGGACATTTGCTAGAGTGTCTCGAACGGAGAGGAGCTTGCCCCTTGCCTCGACTCATGAAGGAATCCAATTTCCAATACGAAATATGCGGACGTGATTGTATTACTAGTATGGCGACATAGTAGATGGTAGCTATGCCGCCTAGGATTGATATTTATGATTGAATTGCTTTTGAAACATATATGCACTAGTAATAATATCAAACACTTTTGTTTTATTCGTATGAAGCATCTTTGGCCATTATAAGGGAAAACTCTATCCTCCGGCTTGCGTTGCATTGTGTGATGGGACCTGAGTCTTATAATGGCTTCATTTTATAAAAAGCATTGCGTTGATTTAATCATTTACTTTATTTCATGCACTAGCACTCATTGGAGTAAACCCGTTCCGCGAAAGTGGCGTGGTCCTTTGATTTGCCTTATTACTGTTGTTAATAAGTTGAGTAGATTTCTCATACCAGTCCCATGACTGACTCGTAGTTTGTTTCACCTTGCAAACTCGGGTGCCCTCATTTTCACACGGGCAGCCTAGTTACAGGTTTCTGACGCACCTTTTGGCTCATGGCGAGGCTTGACTACACCGTGCTGACTTGGATTTTCTCCGCCATTATTGTATCTATATTATGATTCCGCCACTGGCGATGTAGACTGATATTCCTTTTGTGTACTCTTTATGTATGATTCCGCCTCAGGCGATGGTGACTGATTATGTATCATTATGCACTAAGTTGTATCCTGTACTGTGCTTCTCTGATGTGATGATATCTATATGATTCCGCTGTCATATGTGTGTAAATTATTCTATTTCCTGTTATGCTATTATCTGTGATCTGGTAATGATGATTAATGTGTTATATTCCAATGATTATCCTTAACACCGTGTCACGGGGTTTTGGGATCGTCACAGCTGGTATCAGAGCTTTAGTTAACCTTAGTTCTGGAGTCTAACACATTAAACACTTCGTCAAAATAGAATCAGTAGTATTCTAAGGCGAGTCGCTCATTAGAGATAGGACTAGTAAAGTCCTAGAATGAGCTGAGCAGAATAGCAAAAACAATTGATCAGTCTATCGTTATCTTTCCGTAGGAATTTCTGCTTAACTATGCAATAGACTGTTATTTCTGTTAACTGAATTTTTCGTTACTTATACAGAATTTGACAAATGGCTACTAGAGCAGCCGCCGCTAGAGGAGGCCGTGCCGGCCGAGGCCGAGGAAGGGGAGAAATCCCAGCTCAAGAAGGACCTTTGATACAACCTCCGGCAGCTCAATACTTCGAGCTTGACCGTGTAGCTAAGAGATATAAGAACTTAGGAGGCAAGACCTTCTCGGTAACTGGCACCGTAATAGAGGCCCTTGCATGGCTCAAAACATGCGAGAAAATTCTTAAAGGCCTAAGGCTTGGAGACGAAGACAAAGCTATTATGGGCGCCTGGCTTATGCAGGAACAAGCTAAATTATGGTGGGAATCTCTTACCGCCGGGAATAGGGAAGCTGGAAGAACATGGGATGGATTTAAAGAACTCTTCAAGGAGAAATATGTCCCAGAACAAGCTTTAGAAAGAATGCACGATGACTTCGCCAATCTCCAGCAAGGGGATCTTTCCGTGCAAGATTATCTGAACAAATTTACAATGCTGTCGCCCTATGCTCCAGAACTCGTCGCTACTGCGAAGTCCAAAAATAAGAGGTTTATCCTTTGACTAAGACGACAATATCATGATAGAGCCATGGCCCATGTCAAGCTGGATTTCAACGAGCTAGTGGAAATGACATGCAACTATGAAGACCTTGATCAAAGGCATCTGGATCAGGATCGCGCTAGAAGCCAAGCAGGAAACAAGCGCAAGCCTACTGTAAATCAGGGCGAGTCAAGCTAAGCAGCATCTTCAAAGCCTCAGACTGGCAAGCCGCCAAGAGGAAATTGCTTTAACTGTGGTAAGCCGGGGCACTACTCAAACGTCTGCACAGCTCCGAAGAGGCAGAAAACAAATTCTCAAGGCTCGAGCCAAGGCTCTCAGAACCCTCGCTCGTGCTTCAATTGTCGCAAGACCGATCATCTGGTCAAAGACTGTCCTTTGCTGAAGAAAGCTACCGTAGCTCATGTCTATGACGGGTCTAGCCCGCCAGCTGCTTCCGATGGAGCAGGTAAACCCGATGTTTAGGGAGGTACCCTTACAATTAAAAATATTCCTGTTTCTGTATTGTTTGACACAGGTGCATCGCGTAGTTTTATTGCTAGAAACACAGTGCACAAATTAAAGTTAAAACAGCGAAAGCTCAAAGAATCGGTTGAAGTTCATAACCCGATAGGGGGTCCTATTACTCTCGGTTCATATTGTAGGGTGCCAGTTTCTTATTCTTCCTACAAGTTTCCCATTAATTTAATTGTTATGGATTTTCCCGAATTCGACGTTATCCTGGGGTTAGAATGGTTAACGAAATATGAAGCTGAAGTGAATTGTGCGGAAAGAATCGTTAAAATTCGAACGAAGCTTGGATATATTACGGTTCCCTGTCATGGTTCGAACCCGAATAGATAAGAATTTTGGTCAGCATTAGAACTTATCCCCACTTCCATAGAAAAGATTCCGATTGTTAGCAACTATGCGGATGTGTTTGAAGAAGTTGAGAACTTACCTCCGCAAAGAGAAATAGAATTCCGAATCGATCTAATTCCTAATGCCAGACCCGTGGTACATCCAATTCGTAGAATGACTCTGAAAGAAAAAGAAGAATTAGGCGATCAAACTCGTCAACTGTTGTGGAAAGGTCTAATTCGACCGAGTTTTTCTAATTAGGGAGCAGCTGTTGTGTTTGTCCCGAAGTCAGACGGTACTCTTAGATTATGTGTTGATTACCGAGACCTCAACAAACAAACGCTTAAAAACAAATATCCATTACCCCGCATTGATGATTTGCTAGACCAATTGAATGGGGCGAAAGTATTTTCCCGAATGGACCTAGCTACAGGTTTTCATCAATTGAGAATAGCAGAAGAGTGCGTTCCTTTGACCGCTTTCAGAGGTCCAGACATATTTTATGAATGGTTAGTAATGCCGTTTGGCCTATGCAACGCTCCAGCATACTTTGTCGATCTAATGAATAGAGTGTTCAGGGGAGTTCTGAATAAATTTGTCCTCGTATTCATCGATGATATTTTAATCTACTCCAAATCAAAACCCGAGCATGAAAAACACTTAGAACAAGTATTGGAGATTCTAAGGAAGAACGTCTTCAAAGACAAATTCTCTAAATGTGTCTTCTGGCAAGAAGAAGTCAAATTTCTTGGCCATGTCGTGTCAGAGAAAGGAATTTCTGTTGACCCAAGCAAAATAACAGCGATTCAAGACTGGAAACAACCCACTACTCCCACAGAAGTTAGAAGTTTTATGGGATTGGCTAGTTATTATCGAAAGTTCGTTAAGGATTTTTCGAAGATATCCGGTCCGTTAACGAAGCTCACAAAGAAACATGAGAAGTTTAAGTGGACTTCCGACTGTGAAGAAGCTTTCCAGGAGTTGAAATCGAAGTTGACCACCGCTCCAGTGTTAACTATTATTGATGGCAATCAGGATTTAACGGTTTGGACAGATGCTTCTATTAGAGGTCTTGGTGCAGTATTAATGCAGAGAGGCCAAGTAGTCGCTTATGAAAGCCGCCAATTGAAACCGCATGAGAAGAATTATGTGACTCATGATCTTGAGTTGTTAGCCATCGTATTTGCCTTGAAAATCTGGAGGCATTACTTATTGGGCGAGAAATTTATACTGTACACAGATCACCAATCATTGAAGTATTTATATACCCAAAAAGATCTGAATCTGAGACAGCAGCGTTGGCTAGAATTTCTTGCAGCGTATGATCTTGATATCCTGTATACGCCGGGGAAAGCTAACGTAGTAGCGGATGCACTTAGTAGAAAAACCGCAATTGTTGCCGATCTTATAATTACACCTGGATTGATTGATAGGATTTCAGCCCTTCATTAAGAAGATGAATTCATTCAGAGAATCAGTAAGAGAGTCAAGGAAGGTGAAACCACGAGTTTCCGTATTGACAATAAGGGGGTTCTCAGGTTAAATAACAGGATTTGCATCCCAAATATTCTAGGCCTTCGAAGAGAAGTGCTAGATGAATGCCATAAATCCAAATTTTGCATCCATCCTGGGGTGAGTAAAATGTACAACGATATCAAACGCACTTTCTGGTGGAAGGCAATGAAAAGGGATATTTCTTTGTATGTTAGCAGATGCCCTACTTGTCAATTGGTCAAGAGTGACCAACAGAAGCTAGCTGGACTGTTGCAACCGTTGGAAGTCCCAGGCTGGAAATGGGAACAGATTTCCATGGATTTCATAGATGGTTTGCCGCGAACCAAGAAGGGTAATGACAGTATTTGGGTAATCGTAGATCGCTTCATGAAGACTGCCCATTTTATACCTGTCAGGTCCAATAGAACTGCCCAAAGTCTAGCACATATATATTTCAAAGAGATTGTTAAGCTGCATGGAATTCCCATCAGCATAGTCAGTGATAGAGATCCCCTGTTTACTAGCAAGTTCTGGGAGGCTTTCCAGACAGAATTGGGGACAAAACTGAATATGAGCACCGCTTATCACCCCCAAACAGATGGCCAAACTGAGCGAGTGAATAGAATTCTAGAAGATTTATTGCGGGCTTGTATAATCGATTTTGGTGGGCCATGGGAAGATCATTTGCATTTGGCAGGGTTCTCATATAACAATAGCTATCAAGCAAGTTTGAGAATGTCACCATTTGAAGCATTATATGGCAGAACCTGCAGATCTCCAGCATGTTGGGTAGAACCTGGCAACAGACTTGTACTAGGACCCGATATGATTAGGGAAGCATCAGATAAAGTGGACTTCATCAAGAAGCGATTGAAAACCGCCCAAAGCCGACAGAAAAGTTATGCAGACTCTAGAAGGAGAGAGTTGACATTTGCTGTTGGTGATCATGTTTATTTAAGGGTTTCTCCGATGAGAGGAGTAATCAGATTTGGTAAGACTGGGAAGTTGGCACCGAGATTTATTGGTCCCTTTCCTATACTTGAGCGAATTGGAACTCTTGCTTATAGGGTTCAATTGCCAGATTGGTTGCCTGGAGTGCACAATGTATTTCACGTATCTCAACTTAGGAGACATATGCATGATCCGGATCTTGTTGTAGAAGAAGCAGCGCAACAGGATGTGGAGATAACTCCAGAATTAGCACTCAGAAGAGAGCCATTAAAAATTGTTGGCAAAGAAACTAGAGAACTCAGAAACAAAAAGGTTCATTTAGTTAAAGTGCAGTGGAGCAGTGATCCTAGAGACTGTACTTGGGAAACTGAGGAAAGCATTAAGCAAGCTTACCCCAAATGCAGAGTGGATATCTCTGACTAACTCCGGTGCAAGGTACCTTTACCATACTTTGCATTTACATTTTATTTCCTACTTTACTGTTGTTTCCTTTTCGAGGACGAAAAGTTTTAAGTAGGGGAGATTGTAATAACCCGGAAAATACGAGCCAATTTAAAATTTTTAAATTGATTATTTCAAAGCAATTTGAACCATTGAAATAAAATATTCCAATAAAATAGTGAATTAGAAATAGTAAGTCCGTTTGAAAATTTGAATTCGAACTTTGACCGACTATGCAGGGTGGAAAATATAACGGATTTTAGTGAAACCAAAAATATTTAAATCTGTTAGTCAATACCTTTCTAATGAATCTGAAAAATCGAAGTTTCATAACGGGAATCAAAAGTTATGGCGGAATGAATTTTCAGAAGAGTCGGTAAATAGAATATATAGGCCTGGAAAATTGATATTTTGCATACGACCTCGGAATTCGACGAAACCACTTTTGTTGGGTCCGGGATGTCAAACTATTGCTAGGTTTCAAATTTCATAATTTTTGAAGCTAGTATGTGAGCGTGGCAAAAGAAAATGTGTATGGTCGATTTCTATTAAAATGGATCGACCAGAAAATGGCCATTTTTCAAATGACCTCAGAATTCGACGAAACTAGTTTTGTTGGGACCGTAGCGTCAAAACATAGCTAGATTTATTTTTCTGGAATTTTTCAAATCAGTTTGTGGCCCTGGCAAATTGAAATGTGCGTTCAGAGTTAAAAATTAAATGTTTTATACTTTAATTTGAAAAATAACTGACTGTAACAGTCGAATTGGCCTACGAAACATATCCCATTGTGTCCGGAATGAGGGTATTTAGCTAGGGGCGACAGTCGTTGGGTTTAAAAAGGAGTTCGTTTAAGAAAACACTATTTAAAAATTTAATATAGTCTCGGCCAATCATATTTTTTCTTTCATAAATTTAAAAATAAAAAAACGCGGAAAACCCCCGACCCCCCCCCCCCCAGATCGAACGGCGGCTTCCTTCTCCACCTTCTCTCCTCCAAATCTCCACATTCGCTCATCAAAACACCAGGGCCCTTTGGAGTTTTTCGTAGAGCTCGAGACGAGATTCAAATCCATACCAACCTCGCCCAGCATCGTCGAGTATTTCGCCGGATCCGCTCCTCCAAAGTCCAGCCGTTCGGAGGTCGATTCCGCCGCCCAGAGGCCGCCGAGTTCAACGCCGTGGGGCCCGCACGTGCGCCTCTCCTCCGCCTACAACCCTGCACTGGCCGATCATCCAACTGCTACACGGTTTGATCAAAAATCACTGACCTAGTTTTGAAGCTTTCTGAAAGTGCGTTTTTCTTTGATCTGTACACTTTGAAAAATCATATCTTTTTGGTATGTTGACGAAATTCGATGAAACAGGAAACATCAAGACCGCAAGGAAGCTCTCTACCCAATAGAAGAAGCTGCGGATTTTTCTGACATCGTATCGATTTTTAGCGCTCAGAAAACCAATGTGAGAAATCTAAATTAACGTGAAATTGAATGGAAAATGTCGTGTATAATTTATATAAGCGAAATATAAATTACATACGTGTTGTATACCTCATGTACATGCGTAGTGTAAGCTATATGAGCGAAGTATGAATTTTTACATGCATAGAATAATTGATATATGTGTTGAAATGCAAGTAAAATATATATTATATATATTATATATATATATATATATATATATATATACTCCCCTCGTCCACAAACCATGGACGATATTTATTGTGATGAATTGGTGTGAAATATTGGATGAAAAATACGAATGGTTGAATAATTGTTTGTGGTTGATATTGTTTGGTTGTGGTTGAAAAATACCCATTGGTGATTGAAATGAATTGGAAATATTTGTGGAAATAAAAATAAACATGCCGCCTGCGTGCGAATTAGATGCATGAATCCCCATTGTCAAAAACCGCGAGGTTTTAAGGTAGAGCGAGGAGCCGTACTAGGGACGGTGCCGGTTTTAACTACCCTGCCGTTATGCTGCCGAAATTTTGAATAATCTTTGTGTGTTAGAATTATTTTCATATGTTGAAATTATTTTCATGCATAGAAATTAAAGTCATATATTGAAACTATGTCCATGTGTGGAAATATTCATGTGTCGAAAAGTGTTGTATGAAAATTAAATTCATTTGTGAATGAATGAAGTGCTTAAACAATAAAAATCACATTTTTATATATATATGAAGTATGAAAAATATTCGCCTTATATAAATAGTTTCAACAATCAAAATTTCATCTTTCTAATAAGAACAACATAAATAAAATGTCCATGTGAGGAAATGCTCATTTGTTGAGAAGTGTGTGTAGTGGAAAAGTTCATGTGTTGAATAAAAAGATTGAACGATAAAAATTACATTTTTATTGAAACTATGAAGTGTTGAAACCATACATTGGTTGAATAAATACTTTAAATGATAAAAATATCATTTTTATCATATGTGTGATATGCTAAAGATATGCGGACGTTGAAATAAATATTTGTGATAGAAATATTATTTTTAACGTGCATAGGAATTAAATAAAATAGTCATGTGTTGAAATCTATTTTAGTTCGCCAAAATTATCATCTTTGAAATGTGAAGTGTTAAAAAGAGCCACTTGTTCAAATAAACGTGCATGAGTTGAAATATACATTAACTAGCTAATGATATGATTTTAGCCTATGCATGCGACATTAGAATGAATGGTGTTTTTAAACCGAAGCAAGTCAAATATGAAATTGAATGGAAAATGATAAATGTTAGAAATTGTATATATGTACATGCATATCTATTGAACAGGTTAAAGCAAAAAGGGGCTAGAGAAGAGAAATAGAATTTTGTGCCCGACAAATAGGTACACATTTACCGCTTTGTTTGGGTGATGATTTTATGAGCCTGTTGGCTAGCCGCTTGGCTTTTTCTTTTTCTTTTTGATATGAGACGCCCGTGTGGCTATTTGGGAATTTTCCCAGACCCTCCCGTACAAAGGAGGTTATGGCGAAATTTTCCAAAAATTTAAGGCGTTAGTGAAATAATTGAAGTGGAAACGATATAGGAATTTTTGAATGAGCTATATTTATATAAAAATATAAATATAAATAGAATTAGAACGAAACGTGGCCGTGCAGTTCATATTTTGAAACCGTGATTTCAAACGACTAGTGCGGAAGATCCGACCATTGGATTTTCCCGAAACCTCAACCGTTGGGTTCGCCTTGGAAATATCTTCCCAACGGCACCAACTTTGTGAAGATCCGACGGTTGGATTGTCTGGAATGTTTAATTCAAAACTGAAGAAAAACAGCGCCAGGAACGATTATATTTATATATATATATATATATGAATATAATTAAATTAAATCGAATAACGGCGCTGCAGTTCGTAAATTGAAATCGTAACTTCAAATGGTTAGTGTGGAAGATCCGACCGTCGGATTTTCCCAAAACTGAAACCGTTGGATTCGTTTTGAAATGACCTTCCTAATGATGTAAAATTTGTGAAGATCCAACGGTTAGATTTTCCTATATGTGTAAAACAAAATTAGTGGAAAGCAGCGCCAGTGCATCGACACGACCTGAAACGTCGTTTAATTAAATATGGCCGTTTTAAACTAAATAAAAATGGCAATATATCGTTATAAAGTGCTATAGACGATACGTAGTGAAAATAAACCAATTTTGTTGTGTTTGCTTGATATGTGATGGTTGAATGTATTTGACATGAAAATTATAACTAAATAACTGAAATGTGAATGTTGAATAGTTCAACAATGTGAATAATTGGTTTGAAAATCTAAATATACGTGGATTATTTGAAAAGGCCGAGTTTATCTCATTTCAAATAATCGATCGACGTTGAGAAGTCAAAGAGTCGAAGACGACTGCAGACCGACGATCTCCACATTGGATGGATGGGCGCTACTGATGCTCGTGATTGGAGTAGCTACCATGAAGGAATTGAAGTAGTAGCCGTCCAAACATATTGTTGATTGTACGGATATGCGAGGAATTGGTGCCTCCGGTTTCGTTCAGACCCAGAACGGACTTGTAAATGGACTGTGTGTCTGACATTGGATTTTGTTCTGTGTTGATTGATCTCTGTTAAATATATATCTGTTTGGCGGCAGAGAATTTATTCTCTTGCTTAACGCCCTTCTCTGAGACGTACGAGCTCAGAGGTTATGTATTGACAGAAATCAGTCGCATGGAGTGGATTGCCTGTGTGGCACGCCTAAGTGGCATATGATCAAGGCTTCTGTTGCAAAGCAAAGTCTTGTGGTTGACGATCAAAGCATGGTCTGTGTGACGTAGCTTTGTGTATAACGTGAATTCGCGAGCCTCACACCTCGGTATGAGTCAAAAACGGGAGAGTGACTGCAGGGAGGGCACGACGTTTCTTTCTAGCTAAGGTGGTGTCAGTGACCTACCAGCCCTGACATTATATATACTTTTCACCTGTGTGGTTGTTGGAATGCGAGGCGCCTCGATATAGGTCTGTAAGGACCGGGAAACGTGCGTTCAGGAATAATTAATCCTCAAAAGTAAGAGAGGACCGGCCCTGAAGATCCAAGGATCATAGTGGGGTCCTGGGACATTTGCTAGAGTGTCTCGAACGGAGAGGAGCTTTCCCCTTGCCTCGACTCATGAAGGAATCCAATTTCCAATACGAAATATGCGGACGTGATTGTATTACTAGTATAGCGACATAGTAGATGGTAGCTATGCCGCCTAGGATTGATATTTATGATTGAATTGCTTTTGAAACATATATGCACTAGTAATAATATCAAACACTTTTGTTTTATTCGTATGAAGCATCTTTGGCCATTATAAGGGAAAACTCTATCCTCCGGCTTGCGTTGCATTGTGTGATGGGACCTGAGTCTTATAATGGCTTCATTTTATAAAAAGCATTGCGTTGATTTAATCATTTACTTTATTTCATGCACTAGCACTCATTGGAGTAAACCCGTTCCGCGAAAGTGGCGTGGTCCTTTGATTTGCCTTATTATTGTTGTTAATAAGTTGAGTAGATTTCTCATACCAGTCCCATGACTGACTCGTAGTTTGTTTCACCTTGCAAACTCGGGTGCCCTCATTTTCACACGGGCAGCCTAGTTACAGGTTTCTGACGCACGTTTTGGCTCATGGCGAGGCTTGACTACACCGTGCTGACTTGGATTTTCTCCGCCATTATTGTATCTATATTATGATTCCGCCACTGGCGATGTAGACTGATATTCCTTTTGTGTACTCTTTATGTATGATTCCGCCTCAGGCGATGGTGACTGATTATGTATCATTATGCACTAAGTTGTATCCTGTACTGTGCTTCTCTGATGTGATGATATCTATATGATTCCGCTGTCATATGTGTGTAAATTATTCTATTTCCTGTTATGCTATTATCTATGATCTGCTAATGATGATTAATGTGTTATATTCCAATGATTATCCTTAACACCGTGTCACGGGGTTTTGGGATCGTCACAGTTTTCATTTTCTTGCTTTGTGAACTGATATGGTCGATTGAGTTTCCTATGTGTATATATAGATGAAAACAGGGCTTAGGTTGTCTGGGTGTTTAGGCAAACAGAGTGTAAGTTGCTGCAGCTTTTTCCTATGTTTGAAGTGAAGTATTGTTTAGGCTTTTCATCATAAACTTTCCTTTTCAGTCAAGCATAAGCATGTTCAGCTATGTTTTGATGTACAAATGTACATGGTCATAGTTAAGAAGCTAGGTTGTTTTTAAGGATGATTAATGGTATATGTTGCAGTTATTTGAGGTGGGAAAGGGTGATGTAGTGTTGATTGAAATGAAAATATGTATGGCCATTTTCATTTACATCTTCTAAGAAACAAAGTGCATGACCAGTCGTTCTTTTGTATACCATTCCATATGAAAATGAGTTCTAAAACTAGGCTTAAGAGGAGTAGCTAATAGGATGTTGGATGGCTTCAAGTGTGAATGTGAAGGGTGTATTAGGCAGGTGATAGGACGCCATCCATATGTAGTATGCTACAGCTATAGTGATGTGGAATTCCTATTACTTTGATCCTAAGTTATTCGGCAAGTCCATGTTCTTGCTGCTATACTTGCACATGCATGTGTTACAAACCAATCAAAACAAATTAGATCCTTTTAATTGCTATGACCTCCCCTTTCTGTCATGTATAAATGCATACCCTTATATCCAAGAATTTTCTTATGCTAATATTTAAAATTAGAATGATATTTACTTTATGTATATTACATTGGTTAGTCTAGATGACTTGTATTAGCAAGTTTCAAAGTAATCAAAAAGTGCTAAGACAACAAACACTTGATTATATATATATATAAACAAATTAACATGTACACATGATTATATAAAATGATTATTCTAATTTTTTTAAAGATCTTATCAATATTATCAAATTAATGATTAACTTGCATAAATGATTATTGTATTAGTGTTTCCTCTTTACATGATGCAGTCAAATATTTACTTTATGTAAATCCTATATTCACATGAGTTTTAAAATACAACGAAATTGTGAAACAATAATTACTCGGTTTATACACCTATATACATTGATTACAAAATTTTAACCATCACAATTATATTTAACTGCAATTTTCCTGATAGTTTTCCAAATATGTAAATCTTATTAAATTTAGTTTAATTAAATTACCAGTATAATCTATATATTATAGATTATAGAATTAGTCCAAAAAAACTGAGTTGTTACAATCTACCCCCCATAAAAAAAATTCGTCCACGAAATTAAAGTGTAGCGGCGGATTCAAATTATATTCAAACCATTGACTTATTGCAACACATTCACGGTCATCCCTTAATAATCATAGCAAACAAGACATCCAAAACACACGGGTTATCTACCAAACATTTCACAGAAATCAAAAGATTGAATACATCAGCAATTAACTATCAACCACAATCATTTTCATAACTAGAAATACATGTTATTACATTTGAAAAACATTTTCATTTCATATTCACACATTACTATTCTTCCACATTCATCAGTTCCTGACCGAAAATTGGTAAGAAAATAATCATCTAAGTATCAACACCGAAGATCGAAATCAATATGAGATCAACACTCAAAAAACCATTGAACTCAACCAATCTGCAGTTAGGTTCCAATTTCTTAACTCCACATCTTTCTTATACACCCAAATTAACCCATTTTCTATTAAAAAAAAATCCTGGATTACATTTGAAAAATAAATTCCAAATCTTATCGTTCAAACTGTTTACTCATATTTATCTGCTTCAAATTCCAACCCAATTTAATGCTATTAACTTAACCCTACCATTTTCAGTTGAATTTTCCAATTCCAGAGTCTGAACTCCTGGTTTTATTTCAAACCAGTTTGAAATCACTTATCTCTACTCCATTTTAAACTCAAAACCTTTGAATTTATCCAAAACATCTTGTCATTCTCAAACACTTTTCAAGTTTGCCTTTATTGTATATTTCATTCTTTACAAGTTCAATTTGGTTTACTGTACAACTATTCTAAATTTTACAATCTGATTTGATTATAACAATAACAATTGACACAACCATATATGTAACACCCCGTATTTCTGTTAACACTAAAGTTACTAATTTAAGAATAACCAATGCTTAATATAATAAATGTGTAAAGGGGAGATGTATCTAATGTGCATACAAATTTAATAATAAATGTGTAAAGGGGAGATGTATCTAATGTGCATACAAATTTAATAATAAATGTGTAAAGGGGAGATGTATCTAATGTGCATACAAATTTAATAATAAATGTTAATAATGTACATTAAGAAAGTAATTGTGAAAATATCTGGCTTCTCTTTAGAATGGATGGCTTTGATTAACCTTGGCTTCATCGACGGCTCAAATTAACTTGCAATCCTATATAAACAGCCCCCTAGTCTCCTTCTCTTTACCATTCTTCTCTAAACTTATGCTGCACAAATTCTTGATGGACATGGCTTCTTCTTCTTCCTCTAAATCTAAATAAATAAATTAAAATAAAATATAAATCAAGACGAGGATATCCTGCTCAAGTCTTTCAAGAGAAGATTCAAAACAAGTTAGGATTCAAGTAAAGATTCAACGGCTTCAAGCAACGCTATCTTTCTGTTCTTTTCTAGATCCAATCAATGTAAGTCGGTTACTTTTTAGATTTGAACGCCTTTTCTATTTGTGACATGAAATTAAAAGAATATAAGAAATATGCCTTATCATTTCATTGAATCTGTGCTTGTTTATGACTTTGGATCAGATTCTTGATTATGGCCTAGAACACATTGTGACTAAATTGCCAATGCTTAAGATTATGACTATGGAACTGTGGCCTTTGAAACCATATGCCTTTGACTATGAACATAAGCCTTTGACTAGGAGCATAAACCAATGCCTATGACTATGACAAGGACAATAGTGGATAATTACCTATGATTCATGAACATGATATTATTGCCTAAGATTATGACTATGAAATTGGATCTAAACTTGATTATCTATTCCAATCTATTCTTAATTATCCTTGGATCTTGACTATGGGAATTTATCTATTAAGTTAGATCTACCCGTATACATGAACCTATGTTATTTATTCAACCCTTTTTATGTCATAATATTATCATATTTATAGGCCTTCGATGCTTTAATCAATTTATTCATTGTAATTTGTTAGATCTGTGATTAGTGAATTATCATCTTCTGCCAATCATTATGTCTATCTTTTCATGGCATTTTGGTTCATTCCGTTTTTATCCACGAATCTAGATTTATCTATAATCTAGGATGAAATCACGATTACACGAACGATGGGAATACGATTTGGGCAAATCATAAATTTGACTTAAACATGGTTGTAAACTTGGAAATTGGCATAATGTGGAACATGAACATAATTATGATTGACATAATTTAGAACATGTATTATGGCATGTTTATTAGAACGCAAATTTGAAAATTTGACATGAATTATGGAATATGTAATTTGACATATTAAATTTAGTATTGGCAAGTAAGCTAAGTTTTAGGCGTAAACGGTAAACTAGAATAATAATTCTAGTCTTACCATAAACTGTAAATTAGGATGTTAAATCAGAATTGGGTCAATTAAAGTTAATTTGGCATAATAAGTATATTAGCACAATTTTGAATTTAGTCATAATTGTGAGTAATTGTCATGTTTAGAATAATCATGGTTAGTGACACTTAATTTGGTATAATTTACATACCAAAAACTATAAATATGATATATAGGGAAAATGGGCCATAATAATAAATGTTGACAATGTACATTAAAAGAGTAATAATGGAATAAGTAAATTAGGGAAAATTTAATTATAGAATTTATCCTAAATGAGAAAAGTAAATTTAGACAATACGGACACGCTTAACCCGAGGTTGGATTGAGTTGTGATGCAAACCTGCCAGGACCCGCCCGGCTGTCCAGTGATCACAACAATACCTATCCAATGTGGGAGGTTAAGGCATTGAGCCCGATAAAGGCCCGAGGTTAGACTGAGTTGTGGCGTAAGACTGCCCGGAACCAACTGGCATACCTGTAGCCACAACAATACCTGTCTAATGTGAGTGGCTGGTGCTTTAATAAGACAATTAAAGTTAAGCTAGAATGGGAGGGTTAAGTCCATAAGAACACTTAACCAACTTAACACATTTAAGCTAGAATGGGAGGGTTAAGTCCATAGGAATACTTAACCAACTTAACACAGTAAGTTAGAACGATAGGGTTAAGTTAACTAGAACACTTAACCAACTTAACATGGTAACAAGACAAGATTTGTAGGGGTTAAGTAACTAAGAAAAACCCTTAGCCAATTTAATATGTTAACCAGACTAGGAAGTGGGGGTTAAGTAAATTCAATACACTTAGCCAATTTAACATGTTAACTAGACTAGAGGTTGGAGATAAGTAAAGTTAATACACTTAGCCAATTTATCATGCTAACTAGACTAGAGGTTGGGGTTAAGTAAATTTAATACACTTAGCCAATTTAATATGTTAGCTGGACTAGACCGTAGGGTTAAGTAGGCTTGAACACTTAACCATCAGAGTGTGATAAATGAATAGGGTTAAGTTAAAAACATGAAGGGACAATACTTAACCATTAGAACATGTTAATCAAACCAATGTAAGGGTTAAGTTAACTAAGGGAACACTTAACCGTTATAACATGTTAGTTAAAACAGATCGGCAAGGTTAAGTTAAAAAGGAACACTTAACCATTACAGGATGAAGGTGTGGGGTTAAGTAATAAGAAATACTTAACCAATATAACTTGATTTGTGGTAGGGTTAGGTCAACATGAAATACTGATAACACTTAACCAGTTTAACAGGACAAATGAATGGGTTAAGTTAACTTTAATTGACTGATGACACTTAACTAATCCAAATTGATGAGAAAAGAGAACTAAGTAGTAAACCTTAGTTAAAGGGGGCTAAGTAATAAACCTTGGTTAAAGGAAAACCACGATTCAGGAAACTAAGTGGTAAACCTTAGTTAGGAGAACTAAGTAGTAATCCTTAGTTGAACGCAAAAAGGAGCGAACGTCCATCTGATCTTAAGGGAGGCTCAAACAAGCTGGGTGATGAAGCATGCGGCTTCAAGGGGACGTGAGGGTACTCTCGGTATCCCTCTGTGAGGCTGCAGATGATCCGCCTGGGCTCACAGAGGTTAAGGTCTACGTCAGAAGAACCAAGGGTATGCCTTGGTTGCAATATAATACAACCTAAAGACTAGGATGGACCAGCGTGATTCGACGAGACCGGTAGCCCTGTGATAGCAACTCGTCGTCTACCTAACATCTTGAGTCAATCGAGATACGTGAAGCGGAAAGGCGGAGGACTTCAATAGACCATATACTTGCTATCTAGTTATGGGTGCGGATGGCCGTAGGTTAGTGGGGCATAGAGGGCCTGCATATAGTTCTCATTTTTCAAGGTGTGCCTTTCATTAGTTGAGGGAGGGGTCAAGTGGGACCATAGCCACTGGAAAAAAATAGACCTTAGCATCTGCATCGGCAGATAACTTAAAGCTCTCGACCGAGTTCCGTGTTTCTTGATTTGCCTTGCCACGGGACTCGGGTCGCACATATAGAGGACATGTGCATCTAAACAGCGATAACGATTCACGACACATACATAGGGAAAGTCTATGAACGTATACCTCTCTAGGTAGTGTGTCCTAGACTAGGGGCATCGTTCGATAGGTAGCGTAATCCCTAGTTGGAACTAGGTGGCATATACCCTGAATCTGTGAAGCATTAGATAAGCCGCGTAAACCCGAGTGGAATCTAGGAAGCACTTTGATATAAAACCCTAGATTAGATCTAGGTAATAAATAATAAATGTACGCCTAAAGGCAACCACAATTACTGGGATTAGGATCGCGTTATCATTTTAGATAGATTACTAGTTGGGACACTAGATAGGTGGTGCAGAGACATAGAAACCATAATAACAGGTTAATAGCGAAGCGGAGAAAGTATTAAAGCATATCCAGTTTATCTTGTCTTAGCATAACTTGTGTTAATCTTATCCAATCTTGTTGGCCCTATCATCATGGTATTATTCAGTTAATTCATGTCGTTTTGTTTTTCCTTGTTCACATGCTAGAAGTAACTGAACTTATCAGACTTTATGTCTGACTCTGTTTTCTTTCGCTTTCTTTTCTTCCACCCCCCCAGGTTGTAAAGGAGGGAATAGTATAGCTCAGATTAGATTGACCGATACTCTTTCCCAACTTGAAGATTAGTCAAGGATTTGCTTGGATTCTCTTGTTATGGCTGGCTTATGCTACATTGGGGAATATAAATGTTATTTTATGCTTCTTCCTTTTTTTGTAAGACAGATACTCTGATATTGAAAAATAATTGTTGTATAAATTACTTTATCAATAAAGTAAAGTTTTATTTTTCGCTATTTTAAATTTGTCTGTCTTGTAATTTATCTGCATCTTTTACCTCTAATGCTCAACAGAACTTAGTGCATTCCCTTTGTGAGCGACTCTAACGGATGTGGGTTGTTACACTTGGTATCAGAGCTGAAGGTTACCGGATCGAATAAAAGATTTGAAAAATTTTATTATTTTCAAACAGTTTTAAAAAAAGCATTTTCAAAAGAAAAGTTTTGTTTTAAAGGCATATTCCCCAAAAGCCATACGCACTATCTTTTGATTCTCTGTTAGAATTCTTGTCCCCTTCTTTCTTGAGTCTCTGGGGCTCCTGGCTTTCTGGGAGGTAACCTCATCGAAGGGCGAAGTAGTGCCCGACTTCCATCTATAACCGTAGTAGTTTCACCTGCGGCTAGTTTTCTTTCAAGCTTATTAGGGTTTTCTGTATAATGGAGGCAGCTTTCGAGAGATTTGTCAACATGATTACACACGAAAGAGGATGAGGAGTTTGGCTAAGGAGCACAACCCAAGGATGAGGAATTCATGGATGTAGACTTGGCTCACGAAGGAGGAAGGGATTATAAAACCTAAGACAAGAGGAAGTATCTTTACTATGGCAGAATAGGGCATATAATTAAGAACAAAGGACAAGATTTTCAGAAGGGCAAGTACATGCTTTCACCACTAAGCATACCTAGGAGAAAGGTAGTAAAGTTCTGTTGGAAGAGTCTAGCTTTTCTGTTTGTACTCTTTCTTTTGGTTTTAGCACTTCGCATTTGTTCATATTTGCTTCCATAGTTGAGTCTCTGCACCTTAGTACTTGTATAGTAAAAGATCCCAACTAGTGCTCAAGTGTTTGGTTGTTTTTGCTTAAATCATCTCACGTAGATCGTCCAAATTCGGAGGAGACATTCCTCGGGTGCTTGTCTGATATTGGTTTAGGCCTTTGGTGCTTGTACTTGAGGGATGTCGAGTTCGACTAGGATGGTTTGCTTGAGAGATGAATAGTTGTGGCAGGCACTCTATATAGAGAACGACTAACCTTAAGAGAGGTAAAAATTATGTAGTGACCTTTTGACCCTCATAGTTATGGCATGATGGATAAGCTAAGAGGAGAGACCTCTGATCATCCTAGTATATACACTCAGTATCATGGTTGAAATTTGTTTATTTTGGAAATGGAGGTCAAGAAACTTCGCAATCGTGAAGTTAAATCTGTTAAGGTACAGTTGAGTAAAGCTCAAGAAGACGTGATACGGGAGATTGAGGATAAGGCATACGCGCCTCATACCCTTTTTCTTAAGGGTACATCCTTGATTCCTTTTTTTAGGAATTCTATGCATACTAATTTCTAGCTTTTAAGGTATATCCTCTAGGACGTATCATCGATCCTAAGGTAGAAACCGTTTTGGATGTAAACATGTATTTGAAAGATGTTATGGTTGATGGTTGCGAATTGTTGCTAGTGGTTTCTCGTGAATGCATATACACACTTATTAGGCACTAGATCAGCTCAGACGCCTTCATATTTCATTTACATATAGGTATTTGTTTATGAATTGAACTTAATGTGTTATCATATGGATGTCGCATTTGAGTGAATGATTGTGCACTCATATAGAAATAATATGTATTATTAGGATTTGCATACATATTGGACGCATGGCACTGACATGATTTGCATTAAGGAGGTCAACTGAATCAGTAGACCGCCTGATTTTGCATTAGATAAAGACATGTACACACACTATGCATATGAACATACAAGAATTAGAAGTCTTTAAGGACAATGGATGCCTGTTTTTGATGGTTGAGTATATGGATGATTGGATGGTAGGATTTACAATCTTCTTGACTTGAAGATTTCGGGGTCGAAATCCTTTAAGGAGGGGAGAATGTAACACCCCGTATTTCTGTTAACACTAAAGTTACTAATTTAAGAATAAACAATGCTTAATATAATAAATGTGTAAAGGGGAGATGTATCTAATGTGCATACAAATTTAATAATAAATGTGTAAAGGGGAGATGTATCTAATGTGCATACAAATTTAATAATAAATGTTAGTAATGTACATTAAGAAAGTAATTGTGAACATAATTGGCTTCTCTTTAGAATGGATGGCTTTGATTAACCTTGGCTTCATCGACGGCTCAAATTAACTTGCAATCCTATATAAACAGCCCCCTAGTCTCCTTCTCTTTACCATTCTTCTCTAAACTTATGCTGCACAAATTCTTGATGGACATGGCTTCTTCTTCTTCCTCTAAATCTAAATAAATAAATTAAAATAAAATATAAATCAAGACGAGGATATCCTGCTCAAGTCTTTCAAGAGAAGATTCAAAACAAGTTAGGATTCAAGTAAAGATTCAACGGCTTCAAGCAACGCTATCTTTCTGTTCTTTTCTAGATCCAATCAATGTAAGTCGGTTACTTTTTAGATTTGAACACCTTTTCTATTTGTGACATGAAATTAAAAGAATATAAGAAATATGCCTTATCATTTCATTGAATCTGTGCTTGTTTATGACTTTGGATCTGATTCTTGATTATGGCCTAGAACACATTGTGACTAAATTGCCAATGCTTAAGATTATGACTATGGAACTGTGGCCCTTGAAACCATATGCCTTTGACTATGAACATAAGCCTTTGACTATGAACATAAGCCTTTGACTATGAACATAAGCCTTTGACTAGGAGCATAAACCAATGCCTATGACTATGACAAGGACAATAGTGGATAATTGCATATGATTCATGAACATGATATTATTGCCTAAGATTATGACTATGAAATTGGATCTAAACTTGATTATCTATTCCAGTCTATTCTTAATTATCCTTGGATCTTGATTATGGTAATTTATCCATTAAGTTAGATCTACCCATATACATGAACCTATGTTATTTATTCAACCCTTTTTATGTCATAATATTATCAGATCTATAGGCCTTCGATGCTTTAATCAATTTATTCAGTGTAATTTGTTAGATCTGTGATTAGTGAATTATCATCTTCTGCCAGTCATTATGTCTATCTTTTCGTGGCATTTAGGTTCATTCCCTTTTTATCCACGAATCTAGTTTTATCTATAATCTAGGATGAAACCACGATTACACGAACGATGGGAATACGATTTGGGCAAATCATAAATTTGACTTAAACATGGTTGTAAACTTGGAAATTGGCATAATGTGGAACATGAACATAATTTTGATTGACAAAATTTAGAACATGTATTATGGCATGTTTATTAGAATGCAAATTTGAAAATTTGACATGAATTATGGAATATGTAATTTGAAATATTAAATTTAGTATTCGCAAGTAAGCTAAGTTTTAGGCGTAAACGGTAAACTAGAATAATGATTCTAGTCTTGCCATAAACTGTAAATTAGGATGTTAAATCAGAATTGGGTCAATTAAAGTTAATTTGGCATAATAAGTATATTAGCACAAATTTTCAATTTAGTCATAATTGTGAGTAATTGTCATGTTTAGAATAATCATGGTTAGTGACACTTAATTTGGTATAATTTACATATCAAAAACTATAAATATGATATATAAGGAAAATGGGCCATAATAATAAATGTTGACAATGTACATTAAAAGAGTAATAATGGAATAAGTAAATTAGGGAAAATTTACTTATAGAATTTATCCTGAATGAGAAAAGTAAATTTAGACAATACGAACATGCTTAACCTGAGGTTGGATTGAGTTGTGATGTAAACTTGCCCGGACCCGCCCGGCTATCCAATGATCACAACAATACCTATCCAATGTGGGAGGTTAAGGCATTGAGCCCGATAAAGGCCCGAGGTTAGACTGAGTTGTGGCGTAAGACTGCCCGGAACCAACCGGCATACCGACAGCCACAACAATACCTGTCTAATGTGAGTGGCTGGTGCTTTAATAAGACATTTAAAGTTAAGCTAGAATGGGAGGGTTAAGTCCATAAGAACACTTAACCAACTTAACACTGTTAAGCTAGAATGGGAGGGTTAAGTCCACAGGAACACTTAACCAACTTAACACGGTTAAGTTAGAACGATAGGGTTAAGTTAACTAGAACACTTAACCAACTTAACATGGTAACAAGACAAGATTTGTAGGGGTTAAGTAACTAAGAAAAACACTTAGCTAATTTAATATGTTAACCAGACTAGAAAGTGGGGGTTAAGTAAATTCAATACACTAAGCCAATTTAACATGTTAACTAGACTAGAGGTTGGAGATAAGTAAAGTTAATACACTTAGCCAATTTAACATGCTAACTAGACTAGAGGTTGGGGTTAAGTAAATTTAATACACTTAGCCAATTTAATATGTTAGCTGGACTAGACCGTAGGGTCAAGTAGGCTTGAACACTTAACCGTCAGAGTGTGATAAATGAATAGGGTTAAGTTAAAAACATGAAGGGACAATACTTAACGATTAGAACATGTTAATCAAACCAATGTTAGGGTTAAGTTAACTAAGGGAACACTTAACCGTTATAACATGTTAATTAAAACAGATAGGCAAGGTTAAGTTAAAAAGGAACACTTAACCAATAAAAGATGAAGGGTTGGGGTTAAGTAATAAGAAATACTTAACCAATATAACTTGATTTGTGGTAGGGTTAAGTCAACATGAAATACCGATAACACTTAACCAGTTTAACAGGACAAATGAATGGGTTAAGTTAACTTGAATTGACTGATGACACTTAACCAATCCAAATTGATGAGAAAAGAGAACTAAGTAGTAAACCTTAGTTAAAGGGGGCTAAGTAATAAACCTTGGTTAAAGGAAAACCACGATTCAGGAAACTAAGTGGTAAACCTTAGTTATGAGAACTAAGTAGTAATCCTTAGTTGAACGCAAAAAGGAGCGAACGTCCATCTGATCTTAAGGGAGGCTCAAACAAGTTGGGTGATGAAGCATGCGGCTTCAAGGGGACGTGAGGGTACTCTTGGTATCCCTCTGTGAGGCTGCAGATGATCCGCCTGGGCTCACAGAGGTTAAGGTCTGCGTCAGAAGAACCAAGGGTATGCCTTGGTTGCAATATAAGGCAACCTAAAGACTAGGATGGACCAGCGTGATTCGACGAGACCAGTAGCCTTGTGATAGCAACTCGTCGTCTACCTACCATCTTGAGTCAATCGAGATACGTGAAGCGGAAGGGCGGAGGACTCCAACAGACCATATACTTGCTATCTAGTTATGGGTGCGGATGGCCATAGGTTAGTGGGGGCATAGAGGGCCTGCGTATAGTTCTCATTTTTTAAGGTGTGCCTTTCATTAGTTGAGGGAGGGGTCAAGTGGGACCATAGCCACTGGAAAAAAACAGACCTTAGCATCTGTATCGGCAGATAACTTAAACCTCCCAACCGAGTTCCGTGTTTCTTGATTTGCCCTGCCACTGGACTCGGGTCGCACATACAGAGGACATGTGCATCTAGACAGCGATAACGATTCATGACACATACGTGGGGAAATTCTAGGAACATATACCGCTATAGGTAGTGTGTCCTAGACTAGGGGCATCGTTCGACAGGTAGCGTAATCCCTAGTTGGACCTAGGTGGCATAAACCCTGAATCTGTGAAGCATTAGATAAGCCGCGTAAACCCGAGTGGAATCTAGGAAGCACTTTGATATAAAACCCTAGATTAGATCTAGGTAATAAATAATAAATGTACGCCTAAAGGCAACCACAATTACTGGGATTGGGATCGCGTTATCATTTTAGACAGATTGCTAGTTGGGATACTAGATAGGTGGTGCAGAGACATAGAAACCATAATAACAGGTTAATAGCGAAGCGGAGAAAGTGTTAAAGCAAATCCAGTTTATCTTGTCTTAGCATATCTTGTGTTAATCTTATCCTATCTTGTTGGCCCTATCATCATGGTATTATTCAGTTAATTCATGTCGTTTTGTTTTTCCTTGTTCACATGCTAGAAGTAACTGAGCTTACCAGACTTTATGTCTGACTCTGTTTTCTTTCGCTTTCTTTTCTTCCACCTCCCCCCCCAGGTTGTAAAGGAGGGAATAGTATAGCTCAAATTAGATTGACCGATACTCTTTCCCAACTTGAAGATTAGTCGAAGATTTGCTTGGATTCTCTTGCTATGGCTGGCTCATGCTACATTGGGGAATATAAATGTTATTTTATGCTTCTTCCTTTTTTTGTAAGATAGATACTCTGATATTGAAAAACAATTGTTGTACAAATTACTTTATCAATAAAGTAAAGTTTTATTTTCCGCTGTTTTAAATTTGTCTGTCTTGTAATTTATCTGCATCTTTTACCTATAATGCTCCACAGAACTTAGTGCATTCCCTTTGTGAGTGACACTAACGGATGTGGGGTGTTACAATATATAATAATAATTCCAGAAAATTATTTTTTTATATCAAAAATATAATTTTGAGTAAAATTATTTAATTTATCCATCTTTAAAATAATGCCTTGTCGAATAACTCTATTCAAGATTTTTGAAACTGTAATAATCCGGAAATTCTGAGCCAATTTAAAATTTTTATTTTGGCAATTTTAGTGAATTGTGAATATTTAACATGAATTATTTAAAGTAAAATCGACGAGAAATTTATTTCGAATAGTATTTATTTGAATCGTTGTTAGAATATAAATATTTATTTTTAATTATAAAAGGAACTGAAGATGGCGCGGTAGTTTGAAAATTCGACTTCAATGTTCAAATGAATGTACAGGATTCAAAATAAACCGGATTTTAGCAAAACCAAAAATATTAGAATATATTTGAGAATATCTTTCCAACGAATCTGACAAATTGAAATTTCATAGCGGGAATCAAAAGCTACGTCCAATTGAAAATTCAGAATAATCGCTATGGAATTCTGACCCTTAAAAATGGAAATTTTGCAAACGACCTCGGTTTTCGACGAAACCACTTTTGTTGGATCCGTGATGTCAAATTATTGCTAGGTTTCAAAATTCGTAATTTTTCGAATCAATATGTGAGCGTGGCAAAGGAAAACGCGTTTGAACAGTTTTAGTTGATTTTAATCGACTGGAAAACGGCCATTTTTCAAACGGTCTCAGAATTTGACGAAATTAGTTTTGTTAGAACCATATCATCAATACAAAGCTAGAAAATATTTTTCGGGAATTTTTAGAGTCCGTATGCGGCCCAAGTAAATTGAAATGCGCGTTCAAATTCAATATATAGTGTTATATTTTGATTTTGACAAAAAATGATCGAAATGATCAAATTGGCTTACGAAACATATCCCATTGTGTTCGGAATGGGGGTTATTAGCTAGGGATGATAGTTGTTGGGTCTCGTTTCGAGTTCGAATAAAAAAGTTACTTTTCGGGAGAAATTAAAAATAATTTGAAAATTATAATAAAGCCCTTCCTTTTTCTCCTTAACCCCCGTTGACTTTAGTTATAGGAAATAAAAAAGAAAAAAAAAAGCCCCAAATCCGCCGACCCCCCTCGTTCGCCAACGCCTCCTTGTGCGCCACCCGCCGCCCACGATACGCCTTCGCCCAGGCTGGCCTCCACCGGGGCCATCCCCTCTCCCCGTTCTCCTCCACCCTCCCTTCACTAAAAAGACCCAAACCCCGAAGTTGCCCACCACCGTAGCCCTAGCGCCACCACTCAACCAATCCGCCGCCTCTCAGCCCAGCTCCGCCCTCCGCGCCTCCATTCCCATCTCTTCCTCCCCCTTCTTCGATTTGGAATCCGCCCAAACCCCTTTCCACCTAGAAACTGCCGCCAGTGGCGAGCCTCCGACCACCCCCGCCTTGCCACACCACTTCCGACCTCGATCGCCACCTCTTTGGCCTGCCGCAGCCCTCCTCTAACCAAATTGCGATTTCTCAAGAGAAAAAGGTGATTTTTAATTTATTAAATCAGTTTTTATTTTAATTTTAGCTTTATTAAATCAGCCTTTAGTTTGAAATCAGTTTAATGTTGATAGGGAAAATTAGTTTATGGTATAAAAGTTAGATTTTTGCATCGATGTTTGTAGCATAAAAATTAGACTTTTATGATGTTAAAGTTAGATTTATTTGTTTTTAAACCATAAAGGGTTTGAACTTTACTTATAGAAAAGGAACGATCTTTAAAAATGAAAAGAAGTGATTTTTAACATTATAAAAATATTATTATAGTATAGAGAAAATAAAAATATGATTTTTATATTATAGAAAGAATAAAAATATGATTTTTATATTATATAGATAGTAAAGATTTGATCTTTATTATTTGAACAGCGGTATAAAAATAGAATTTTTATCCATATAGTGTAGTTATAAAAATGTGATTTTCATATACATAGCAACAATATAAATATGTGATTTTTATATATATAGTGAATATGGGCAACGAAAGTGATGAAAGGCGAGCACGACGAAGATTTCTACATAAGAAGAGTCGTGGCATTTGGTTTAGCTAGTCGGTGAGAACTTCTCACTTTCAATTTAATTTTCTAGTTAAATTATATACTAGGATGCAGAAGGTGCTTAGCAGCACCCGACACCCGTCGTCCACAGACCATGGACGACATGTATGCTTGTTTAATGTGTTATGAAGTTTCTTTGTGCTGTTGGTGTGAAATAGATAATAAAATATTCATGTGTGGAAAAAAATTCATGTGTTGAAATAAATTAATTATCGTTAAAAATATAACTTGTAACGTGAATGGGAATAAATAAATATTCATTTACAAATCGGACGGTTTGTTTATGTACACCTATTTGAAGGACATTGATTGGGACGATAAATTTTACATGTCGCCCAACTGCACAAATAATATTCGGTGTTTGTGGATTGAAACTCCACCCCGGTGTTGGGATGATATTTCGTCGATTTCCTTTTAAAACGTATTTTATAAATCGTTTTAAATTTGTTTTCGAAACGATTTCAACTTCATATTCAATTTCGAATCAAAATTGAATATTCCACATCATCGATATACAAATGATAATATTTTCAAAACGTTATATTCTGAAATCACTTCTTTTTCTATATTCATTATAAAAACGTATATAATCGATATAAATATCGTTTGCGTCAAAATGGCGCATCTCTAATCAACACGGCTTTATATATTTCAATAACTTCGTTATTCTATTCAACAAATGAATATTTATTCTATTCAACACATGAATCTATATTTCTTTCAACACATGAATATTCTCAACACATGAGCATCGTCAACACATGACTATTTATGTTATTTAATATATTTTATAAAATTATGATAAAGATGTAAATTTTTATTGTTTAAAATATTTTACTCAACACATGAATATTTTCAACACATGAATATATATTTTATTCAACACATGAATATTTATTTTATTCTATTCAACACATGAATATATATTTTATTCAATACATGAATATTTATTTTATTCTATTCAACACATTAATATATATTTTATTCCACACATGAATATTTATTTTATTCTATTCAACACATGAATATATATTTTATTCAACACATGAATATTCTTTCTTTTCCCAATTGGAATGAGGCCCAATCAATTACCATATAATGTTAATTATATGGATTCCATAAAACACATGTACATAATAGCAACGATAAATAATCAACCATCATCCAGAGTGCACCACACAACTGCATAAGCATTAAATACAAATAATTTACGCTTACACAGTCTGTCGACCAATCGTTCGACATACAACTAAATAATTGGGATTAGTGTACGCCAAACATCATCCCAACACCCATGTGGAGTTTCAATCCACAAACACCGAATGTTATTTGTGCAGTTGGGTGACGTGTAAAATTTATCGTCTCAATCAATGTCCTTCAAATAGGTGTACATAAACAAACCATCCGGTTTTTAAATAAATATTTATTTATTCCCATTCACGTTAAAAATTATATTTTTAACGATAATTAATTTATTTCAACACATGAATATTTTATTATCTATTTCGCATAAACAACACAAACAAACTTCACAGCACATTAAACAAGCATACAAGCTATCCATGGTCTGTGGACGACGGGTGTCGGGTGCTGCTAAGCACCGTCTGCATCCTAGTATATAATATAACTAGAAAATTAAATTGAAAGTGAGAAGTTCTCACCGACTAGCTAAACCAAACGCCACGACACTTCTTATGTAGAGATCTTCGTCATGCTCGCCTTTCATCACTTTCGTTGCCCGTATTCACTACATATATAAAAATCACATATTTATATTGTTGCTATATATATATAAAAATCACATTTTTATAACTACGCTATATGGATAAAAATTCTATTTTTATACTGCTGTTCATATAATAAAGATCAAATCTTTACTATCTATATAATATAAAAATCGTATTTTTATTCTTTCTATAATATAAAAATCATATTTTTATTTTCTCTATACTATAAAAATCACA
The DNA here is from genome assembly GCA_030737875.1 of Allium sativum. Classification (NCBI taxonomy): domain Eukaryota; kingdom Viridiplantae; phylum Streptophyta; class Magnoliopsida; order Asparagales; family Amaryllidaceae; genus Allium; species Allium sativum. Next base: position 147,607,929 of record CM060918.1, on the reverse strand, counting down.
TTTTTATAATGTTAAAAATCACTTCTTTTCATTTCTAAAGATCGTTCCTTTTCTATAAGTAAAGTTCAATCCCCTTTATGGTTTAAAAACAAATAAATCTAATTTTAACATCATAAAAAACTAATTTTTATGCTATAAACATCGATGCAAAAATCTAACTTTTATACCATAAACTGATTTTCCCTATCAACAATAAACTGAATTCAAACTAAAGGCTAATTTAATAAAGCTAAAATTAAAATAAAAAATGATTTAATAAATTAAAAATCACCTTTTTCTCTTGAGAAATCCCAATTTGGTTGGAGGAGGGCTGCGGCAGGCCAACGAGGTGGCGCTCGAGGTCGGAAGTGGTGTGGCAAGGCGGGGGTGGTTGGAGGCTTGCCACTGGCGGCGGTTTCTAGGTGAAAATGGGTTTGGGCGGATTCCAAATCGAAGAAGGGGGAGGAAGAGATGGGGATGGCGGCGCGGAGGGCGGAGCTGGGCTGAGAGGCGGCGGATTTGTGGAGTGGTGGCGCTAGGGCTACGGTGGTGGGAAGCTTCGGGGTTTGGGTCTTTTTACTGAAGGGAGGGTGGAGGAGAACGGGGAGAGGGGATGGCCCGCTTGGAGGCCAGCCTGGGCGGAGGCGGATCGTGGGCGGCGGGTGGCGCGCGAGGAGGCGCTGGCGAACGAGGGGAGGGGTCATGCCGATTTGAGTTTTTTTTTCTTTTTTATTTCTTATTTCCTATAACTGAAGTCAACAGGGGTTAAGGAGAAAAAGGAGGGGCTTTATAATAATTTTTATATTATTTTTAATTTCTCCCAAAAAGTAACTTTTTTATTCGAACTCGAAACGAGACCCAACGACTATCGTTCCTAGCTAATTACCCCCATTCCAAACACAATGGGATATGTTTCGTAAGCCAATTCGATCGTTTCTATCAGTTTTCGTCAAAATAAAAATATAACTCTATATATTGAATTTGAACGCGCATTTCAATTTACTGGGGCCATTCACGGACTCTAAAAATTCTCAAAAAAATATTTTCTAGCTTCGTATTGACGATATGGTTCTAAAGAAACTAATTTCGTCAAATTCTGAGACCGTCTGAAAAATGGCCATTTTCCAGTTGATTGAAATCAACTAAAACTGTTCAAACTCGTTTTCCTTTGCCACGCTCACATATTGATTCGAAAAATTATGAATTTTGAAACCTAGCAATAATTTGACATCGCGGATCGAACAAAAGTTGTTTCGTCGAAAACCGAGGTCGTTTGCAAAATTTCCATTTTAAGGGCCATAATTCCATAGCGACTATTCTAAATTTTCAATTGGACGTAGCTTTTGATTCTCGCTATGAAATTTCAATTTTTCGGATTCATTGGAAAGATACTCTCAAATAGATTCTAATATTTTTGGTTTCGCTAAAATCCGGTTTATTTTGAATCCTGTACATTCATTTGAACTTTGAAGTCGAATTTTCAAACTACCGCGCCATCTTCAATTCCTTTTATAATTAAAAATAAATATTTATTTTCTAACGACGATTCAAATAAATATATACTTTCTATTTCTATTCGAAATAAATTTCTCGTCGATTTTACTTAAAATAAGTCATTTTAAATATTAACAATTCACTAAAATTGCCAAAATAAATATTTTAAATTGGCTCAAAATTTCCGGGTTATTACAGAAACACCTATTGATGCAGTTTCGGCTACCGTATCGACCAGAATTCATAAACCGCTCGACAAACTAATCAACATAATATAAAACAATTTTATACTAATTAATAAATACGCATGCACACTACAACAAAATTAACCTTTGACAGCTATCATTCTCAACGTGTTATGCTTAAATGCGGTTGCCGATATTTTAAGAGAATGGTACTCGTGGACAAACGCTGACATTTCAGGATTAGGGGTGCGTTCGCAGGCCTTTTTTGCCACGCTTCCGTTTGCGGTCGCGTCGGATGCGTCAGACGCCCGAACGTGGTCCAGCACGCTCCCAGCAACGATTTGTCATCGCTGGAAATTGTCCAGTTGGCGTCGGACGCGTCCGACGCAATGTGATTAATATTTCTGATTATACTTGGTAAATGAAAGTTTATGTAGCTTGGTTGGTAAGTGCACATGGCTTGTTGGAGAGTCACCAAAGATCAAATCCCAGCTTCACTTTATGTTTTAGTGTTTTGTTGTACACTATTTATTAATGTTTAATACTAAGGAAACTATTTGTTAATGCAAGAACGCACCCTAGGTCTGAAAAGTTTTAGGGGCGTAAAAATACTCTTTAGCCACTCTCGTGTTTCATCCCCAATTTTTTTTAGTTGTATTCTTCTCCAAATTCAGCAGTATTTCATTTTTCACTCTAATTTCTTCAAATCCAGTCTCGGCTCCTTCGTTCATAATTTATACGTTCCTTTATCTTAACTTTAGTTCTGACCGAGCATTCGGCAAATAAAATTGGGCATTTTACGAGCTTTTTCAGTCAAATCCCTAATCGATGTCAGTAGCAAATTGATGCAACCTAAAGCGGTCCACGCGAATCAGATTGCTAGAGATTTGATGATGGGTACTTTTGAAATACAACATACAGGCATTTATGTACGAGTGCAGATGATGAAGAGGGTTGAACTTTGAAAAGGTCATCGGGCTTGGGTTTGGATACTGGATTACAGGTCTGAAGATACTGAGAATAAATTTGGTTATTAGAAAAATTTAAAGGGATTTATGAAAATGGTCGAACTGAAGGATTAGGCTTAAAGTTCTGTAAGTTTTCATCTTTTGCTTTGTTAGCTTGGTTGTAGATGTTTGCTTATTAGTATTTTTTCATCTTTGATAATAATATTTTTTCATCTCAAAGAATACAGATCACCGTACATAAGTTTATCCTCCCAAGTACTTGATGCCTGGGTGAGTACTTTAGCCAAATGTACAATATGTATTATCATTTGCAAATGTTATTCTTTTCTTTTATCAGTTGTATATATATATTTTTTAATTCATTTTGGATAATTACATTTACCATGTTTGATTTTACTGTCATAAATATTTGATGTATATGTGACCTTGTTTGCTAAATGTTACAACATTAACACCACTATTCTTAATTTTTTTCACCGCTTACAAGCCATGAATGCTTATAACAAGGCCAGAACATTCCTCCTAGACGTTCCATCATTACACCCAAAATTCTTGAAAATTATACTTGAAAGCTTAGTGATGGTAAGTTTCCGAATTTAATTTCTTAATATTGTGCCTAAACGGGATACATTAGCGCAATAAACTAGTTCTGCCTGTGTAAAGATCACTGAAATTTGCCCATTTTGTCTTCTAGAGTGAATGAGTAATATACTGATATGGGAGAAAACATCCATCTTTGGAAGTACAAAAGATCAATGATCGTGCTAGCATTTCACCTACAATACCGAAAGATTGCATGCTCCTATTGTTCTACGGATCGCTATTTATAAGTCATGTGATTGTTAATGGCATCAAAGTTTGTAATGATAGATGATATGTTAATGGATTGGATATATGCTATGTTTTGCATTTTGATAATACTAACTGCATTTCATTAACGAGGGATGAAAAAAGGATGGTCCACAAATTATAGCGAATGACAAAATCTATGAGTATATACTCTTTCGGGGTAGTGATATCAAGGTATATTTGCAATGAATTTAGCATAATTATGGGTATTTAGTTCAAAATTTCATGGAATGGTCTATAAGATAGCAAAACGATACCGAGTTATCTTTTCGGATCTTCGTAATGCATTTTCAACCGTGCCATGATCAAAGTGGGTGTTACGCTGAACTGCTATTTCTCTATACGTTGTCTTATGCAATTTCATTTTTTTTTATTTATTAAAATATTTGGAATATTATAATTACACACACATACCAAGTGATGCAATTCTTGTTTCTACATAGTAAACCAAGCCTTTCAGTTTTCCCTTGCTACTTTTGTTAAAAGGGTAAGTGTAAATTTCGTTTGAAGGGTAGGTTTTGGTGTTATAAAGCAATTTGTTATACAGTAGTGCTTACTTTGGTTGTCGAATATAAGTTGTCTACACTTTCTGGGGTTGTAAGGTCACTCCTCTTTCTTACCTGATTAGATTAGACCGATGTGGCATATGAGAGGGGGTTATCAAACTTGATGCCTACTTTTGATATCTAAAATATTCAGTGGGTAGTATTATATGGTATTATCTACCTAAAGTAAATCATATTCACAAAAAATTTGATTTATTTTGGAATTCATAATCCCATCAAGAATTTTTTTAAATTGCAACAGTTATATAAAAATTGTGATTTGAGGTGATATTGATGTTAAGCAGGTATGGATGATCTCGATGTTAAGTATTTCAGCACATTTTTTTCTAGAACATATCTTGGTATTCTTACTTACCAAAAACCAAGACATGGATGTACGGAAATAGAAAAGAGTTGGAATGTAGATTCTTTCATATATGAAGCCTCATGACCTTGTCCACTCGATTTCATAAGTTCAAACTTTGCAACTCGTAGTTTCCGCCACTACTTACTCTGTGGTTTGCCCCCTAAGTATATGTTTATGGTTCAATGCATACTTACTCAGTACAAACCCAAGTGTGGTTACGTGAGATTATACACACACGTCGGTGCATGTACATGCATATGCATGTATGATGTGTTTATATATAAGTTCAACTACACGTCTACACCCCAATGTACTTGCTCAGTGCTGTATTTTTAGTTCTGAAATTAAGTTCACAATCGTATTCTATGTGCAGGATTTACATGTCAATTCAACTCCACCTGTTCAAACCTCTTCTATTCATAGTGATCCTGCTGTTATTCAGGTATCTTTTATTATTGAAGCCAATGTACCAAATAATCATTCCTGTGATAAATTTTACCTCATTTTTAAAGAAAGTTTTGAATCAAATACAGTCACAGTATTCTCTCCCTACATCATCTTCAACACTACAACTGTACCATCTACCTTTCCTTCTGTTGCTGTACCAGATCCCAGTTCCCAAACGTCTCAATAGTGTTTTCAGAGACCTAATTTTCGAGGCAGTCTTCCTCCTCTGTATCAGTCAGGACCCTCAATGCCCCAAACATACTATCAAGGGTTCTATCCACCTTTCAACATATTCCTCAAATGCCACAGTCCTCATTTTGGGGATTATCGATGCAGTATCCTATCATGAATCCAGCGCCATTATTTCCACCTGTCTCTATTTCTTAGACTTTAACCTCTACAATATTACCACTATCTCAAATGGCTTGCTGACTCCTGATTCAGCAACAGGTCTTATGCCAACTGTTTCCCTTGTTTTTTCTCTTCCTGCAATAAGTTTTGTGCCAAGTGCATCTCTCCATCTCTTGCTACATCTGTTGGTGCTAATTTACCATTAGGGCCTCCATCAATTTCTAATCATAATATTTTAGTTGGAAGATCTAACATGTCCTCTACCATTAGTAGTAATATTAGCGTACCTATCTGTTCTTCTACTTCATATCCTTTTGGATTAGTAGTACCTTTAGTCACTCCTGATAATCTGTTACAAACCGGTCCATCAACCATTTCTTCATCCCTGCTGTTGCAAACAGCTGATATAGTTGTTTTGGGATCAACTAGCAAAGATGGGGTTAAACCACAAGAAGTAAAGAAAAACCTTTCTCGGCAGAAATCATTTGTATCTAAATCAACCATTCACTTGCCTGATAAAAACAAGGAGCCAATACCACCCTTGCCTAAGTGGTTTCATCAGAAGGCGCATGTTTTTGTATTTTTCATTATTATTAGTAATAAAATGTGGTTAACTAGCTTATGATATTGAGACTATCTTAAGTTTGAACATGTTGCAACTGAAAAGTTGATATACATGATAGCTTGTGGCTAGATAAGATTTCACATGTTGGTTCACTCCAAGAGAAAATTTTATTTGCTTTTATTATTTTATCCTTTGGAATGTTGATTCAATATTGCAACATATGTATATATTTTTGAGTCTTGCTAGAAGGCCCAAAAATAAGATGTCAGGCATGAGTGGGATTTGATTAAATTCACGTATGGTGGTTGATTTTATTTATTTTTCTTTTCACTCAGCTACCTGATGGTTCTTTGTCACTTTACCTGGCAGAAAACCCTAGCCTATAAGTTTTGTCATATATTTTTTGCCTACACTTGGACAAAATTTTAGTGGCTGACTATGGTTACTTCTTTACTATCTTACAATTTCTGAAATAATAACAATGTGCTAGTGTTGCTTTGGTCCTGTCTTAAATTATTTCTCATCTCAAAATACTTATGCGTAGAGGTCTTTACATATTTTTTTTCTTAACTTTAGTTTTCTTCCATCTTCGGTTAGTGACTTTTTCATCTGTATCCAGTGGCAAAGCCACACTTAGCTAACCCTCTTAAAATTGTAATATATTTCAAGCAGTACTTAAAAAAACACCCACCCCTTATTACTTGAGTGCAATTTCACCTTCTCAAGAGCTCAAAGCTGTAATACTTATGATTTTTGCAGCTCTCTGGAAAGGTATCAGTAAAGCAGTTTTGGAGCTCCAGATGATAGTGCAAATAAGGGAGAGCCAGGTATTGAATTGAACTGAACTTCTTTTATTTTTTGTGGACAATTTCTTTTTGCTGCACTTAGGTAGAAACATACGTCAAGCAATGGCTTTGTTAGAAAGTTATTACGAAAATAAACATGTTTTTTTCACTTGCCAGCATTTTATTACAATTGTATATTTTAAAAATGGTAACAACAATTTTAATTTTTTTTACAGGTGCAAATTCATTTTGGTTGTATTACACGTATTTTTAAAACGAGCGCATCGGAAAAAAACGATTTAATTTCATTCTATGTTTGGACCTAAACTTGATATACTTGGTTTTTTGAATTCAGCTAACTTGGTTTTTTCAGTCTTTGAAATACTTGAAGCTAATTAGTTTCGTACAAGAAAAGGAATTCTAAATTGAGTTAATGCTCAGTTTATAAACTGAGCAGTGCATAATTTTTTGATGGTGAGCATAGCTCACTTTTTTGTAGCTGAGATTGTCTCAGTTTCGAAAAATTGATCATATGCTCAGTTTCAAAAAGCTGAGCATATTTCACAAACTGAGCTCATGCTCGGTTTCACAAACTGTGCAATAGCCCATTTACAAAAATTGAGCAATAGCTTAGTTTATTGAAATTGAGAATTTAGCTCAGTTTATTGAAACCGAGCAAATCAGTTTTAAAAAACCAAGCATATAGCTCTGTATTTGAAACTGGTTCTTTAGCTCAGTTGTATAAAACAAGCAACTCATTTTCATAAGACTTCGCTAAATAAATTTATGCAAATAAAAACTTTGCAATTTCTAATAACTTGCAATTATGAAATTTGCTAAATAAGACCTAGCAATTCATTTATTTGAAACTTTGCTAAATAAGAAGAAACTATAAATTATTAAACGCCAACCAAGTAAATTAAGTTATATAACAGTTAGAAAGTTTAAAATAATAAATTAATAATAATAATAATCTAAATTTATAATAAACATAATAATATTAAATTATAAAATATTTAAAAGTTAACTAATTTTATTAAAATTAACTAAGTTTATAATAACAATAATTTAACTAAGTTAACCAAGTATTATAAATAATAATGACTAATTAGTTATTTTTCTTCAATATTCAAATATTTATGGTTTTGGCCAAGAATGGTGATAAGAGGATGAGATTGCCTTCTAGGATAGTAAATTTTAAGTTGAATTCTGTGCATTCTGTAGTATATGATTAGTGGACTAAAATAATATAAATATTATAGATTGATATGGTTCTTTTTGGGGTATTTATTTGACTTCTTTATGTTTTCTCTTCTTCTCAAAATAGCTTCATTATGTTTTGTTAAGTGGTTATATTAAGCATTTGTTTAACAATGTAGGTTATGCGCACATTACTTTATAGGTCCTTAAAGCAAGAGCCTCTGCACTATAAAAGATGCACCAGATTCACTTGTTGGAAAGTGGGTTAGTAATTATATCACCTTCATAATTTTTATGCTCTTTATTGTTTAGTTTTTTCTTCTTTTACTACTTCTGAAAATCTAGATGTATGATTAAATGATAAAAGTAGTCTACAATTTGTGACTTGATTTGTTTGCCCAACTATCCACGTGCTATAGGCCTTTTCTTTGGGTCTTTTGTTCTTCTTTTGGCTTGCACTTTCCCATTATTTTTACGTAAACCTTTATAGTTCGAGAGATTGTTAACTGTTAAAATAGAAAAAATCTTATAAGCTTGTAAAATTTGCTTGCATTCTTATTCCAAAAGTGGGGCTAAATCCAAGTGATGTTCAACTATTGATAAATGATCCAAAGCATATTTTTCATTGTCTAATCGGATTCAAACCATTATTGGAAATATTTATATTTAAAAATTTCATTCTGTTGACAATTTGTTCGTTGATCAAAGAGATAAATTCTACTTTTTCCATCATCATTTGAAAACAATTTAAATTAGCAAAGGATATAGACGTGATCAGCATTTATTTGTTGCACAACTTCCCAACTAATTATTTGGAACCCCTGCGATCGTCATTTTTTAATATCTTTATATTCCTAGTGCATAGCCTTGGATTTCATGTCCTCTATCTTTTAACACTCAACAAAAATAGGGAAAATAAATTGCATCTTAGTTTAACAAGAAGAAATGTAAGCTGTAACATCTCATATTTTGGATTGGAGACGAAAGGAGTTATGGTATTGCATTGTATTGCAATTTGGTGATGAAAGAGGTCGAGATTGTGGCTGTAATTAGTGAACTTGGTAGTGGTTGATGGTTGGCAGTGTAACTATGCAGAAGAAAATGTTGAAGTGAGGTGATACTGTTGTTTGTGTAGTTGGAGATGGGTATTTCAGTTGTTTGGTTGTAATGAAGAGGATGAAGCCAGTTTGTATGTGTGATGTTCATGTTATTGAATTTGTGTTTAAGGGTGTTGCATTGAGTAGTGTTAAGCTGCAGCTATTTTCTGGTTACGAAGTGTACTTAGGGAGGAGGGCGAAGCGTTGGAGTTTGGATAATGGATGGGGGAGTTGTCAGAGTGGTGCTAAAGATCAATAGGAAGAGGAAGGTTGCCTGTGAAGTGTATAGACCTAATTATACAGCAGACAGAGTAGTGAGTTCGGAAAAACAAAGAATAAGACACGTTGAAACAGAGCAAAAACTGTTTTTTTTTTAACAATGTACAGCAAAACAAAGCAATTGCAGGGAGTTGGAACAAACAGGAACAGGTTTACAATAACAATAATAAACTAACATTTATAATAATAACAAGTTAACTAAGATTTATAAATATTAAATAAATTTTATAGAAATTAACAGGTTCAGTTTATAAAAATGAACTAAGTCTAGAAAAACTCGACTTGAGCAATATAAGTATTATGAGAATGTTCCTAATTCTGGAGAAGTTTCAGCTAAGGGTTCCTTCTGAAGCTGCTCTTGTTTTGCTGATTTGTTCCTTGTTTGTTGCCTTTTAACGAATAACAAATTGAATTTTTTCGTTGATTTCCAGTCCCACTGGCTTCTTATGTTTTTGTATAACCTTTGCAGTGTTATCTGCATTAGCAGTGTAAACTTTTGCAAATACTAAAATGTCATCTGTGTAAAAGTAAATGCATTAGAATTAGTTTAATAGAAAGGGCGGGGGATAAATTGCTTTCATGAAAATCCATATCCAGAAGAACTGTGAAGTTTTCCACCGCACTTGCAAATAAACATGGACCGAGAGAGGGTCCACTTGCATGCTTTTTTTTTATAAAAAAAAAAAACTATTTTTTTTTTTTTGGAAAAACATAACTTTTCTATGTGGTTTTTAATTTTTCCATTGCCTACGTGTCCACTTGCCTATGAATTTCACTCTTAGCTGTCCGCATGTGTAGAGGTAGCTGTGTATCTTTTTGGTACTCATCTTTATAATAAGATGCATAGCGGTGGGTGCTATACTATTGTTCTTTAGTTTTATTTCTGTTAAACTTAAGTTTCTAATTTTTTTTGTATAAATTCTTTTGGTTGCTGCCTTTTGAAAAAATGAAATAATTTCCCATGCAAACTTCTTCATCAAGCACCAAGTATCCTCATCACACGAAATATCCAAATACACAATGAAAGATTTTTATTGCTGACTGTGGGTTTTTAATTATGGTAAAATTTCTTTAAATTGGCATAAGAAGCCATCAGATTGAAAAATGAAACATAAAAATAGCATATGGATATTTGGAATCATTGATGCTCACTTAAATGTCAATGATCTCAATTTTTTCTGAAATATACTAATTGCCAATGAAAGCATACTAAACTGGGTGACATTTGCCACATATATTCTAATAGTGGTTATGTACTGCCCTGGAACTAGTAATTTAATTATCTGCACCCATTCAATGAAACAAGAACCACATCATAATTTCTGTTCTTTCAGTATGCATATAATTAGGTGGAAAAGTCGTATTCGTCAATATTATCATCTTCTCATGTATTCTGGAGCTACATTTGTATTTTGGGGAATTGCGAACAAAGCAAACAACGGAAAAAGTTGCATTTATCAATTTTATAATCTTCTTACATATTGCGGAGACATTTTTATTTATAATTGTATTTTGTGGAATTGTGAACTAGATAAAAAAATGCAACTAATATCAGCATCCCCATCTTTATATGCCAATTTTAGACTGTTCACTGTTCAGGATGTTATACTAATATCAATTATATGGACATAGTCTACCCCATGCACCTTAATCCTCAGATTTTCTCAGTGCAGGCTTTATACCATGAGTATTTTTGTGCTTCTCTCTCCGAAGTTCTGCGGAGTTAATGTTCTCGAAACTGATTTGTCCCTGATCTCTTTAATGTGGCAATTTTACAGAATCTTGTTCATCTTCACTGGTAATTATCTGATCCATGCATTACATTATCATTCCAAATTCTATGTATGGACTACCTAAAAGTGATTGTCTTGGTTTGTTTAGCTGTTGTTTTGGTTTGAAACATCATCTTTTAATCTCTTTATTCATGTGTATGAGTATATTTACAAGGGACAAGCCTTTTCTTTTGTTTTTAATTGGAAATGGTTAAACTCTGTTCATACATTAACCAGTCAGTCTTCTCTATAACCAATAAGATTTGTCTCTACCTCTACATCCCTGACATTACTACACTTTATACATTTTCCTTTTATACATTCAAAAGCATTATTGCTTTACTGTTGGAAAATCCATGTATGCAAAACTATTTATATTTCAGGAAAGTTGCAGTAGAAACATGCAAGTGTGCTAAAGGAGTCGAGATCACCCTTTTGCTGAAGGAGGATCTGGTAATCAATTCATCTTTGAATATCTGTTTGTTAATGAAGTGGTATATTTGTTGTGATCGAGGTTTAGAATTATGTAAATTTGTCAGCATTAAAGTATAGATTGAGCTGGTAGCATTAATCTGAGTATGAAATGTTTAATGATTAATGGTAATCGATCGCTAATTTTTAAATTTCATTGTTACAGGTACGTGAAGATTTTAGATGCAACAAATGCACAAGATATTCTTTTGGTTTCTGGAGGTTCGACCTAATTAGCATATGAAAAGCTTTTGTTTGCATGTTTTGTCATTAATATTTGATGCAAACTCTGTACATATTATGTCTTTGTATAATGTTGTATGAAGATGATTTATAAATACCATTGATTACCGTCAATGGATATTGTGTTCAATTTATTTTATGAAAATGATTGATTATTATGCTTTTATTTTATTGTTTTTAGATTGATTTGTTGTAACAACCCGAAAAATGCGGGCCAGTTTGAAATTTTTATTTTGGCAATTTTAGCGAATTTTGATTATTTAAAATGAATTATTTTAAATAGAATCGACGAGAAAATTTATTTTGAATATAATTAGAACGTATATATATAATATACGTCGTCGTTAGAATATATAATAATTATATATAATTATAAAAGGAATTGAAAATGGCGCGGTAGTTCGAAAATTCGATTTCTAATTTCAAATGAATATACAGAATTCAATATAAGTCAGAATTGAACGAAACAAGAAATATTTGAATCTGTATAACGATATCTTTCCAACGAAGTTAACAAATTGAGATTTCATCTTAGGAATGATAAGATATGTCCAGTTTAAAATTAGAAATAGTCGCTGTGGAATTTATATATATTTTTATATATATAAGGCCCTTAAAAATGGACATTTTGCAAATGACCTCGGATTTCGACGAAACCAGTTTTGTTGGGTCCGTGATGTAAAGTTATTGCTAGGTTTCAAATTTCATAATTTTTCGAATCAATATGTGAGCGTGGCAAAGGAAAACGCGTTTGACCAGTTTCAGTTGATTTTAATCGACTGGAAATTGGCCATTTTTCATACGGTCTCGGAATTCAACGAAACTAGTTTTGTTAGGACCGTATCGTCAATACGAAGCTAGAAAATATTTTTCTGGAATTTTTCTAGTTAGTATGTGACCCCTGTAATTTGAAATGTACGTTTAAAATTCAATATAGTGATTTAAAAGTTAATTCAACGAAAACTGATTGTAACGTTCGAGTCAACTTGCGATACATATCCCATTGTGTTCGGAATGGGGGTAAAACGCTATGGAGGACAGGCGGTGGGTCTCGTTTCGAGTTCGTATGAAAAAGTCAACTTTAGGGTGAATTAAATAATTAAATAATATAAAAAAAAAAAAAAAAAACCTTTCCTTTATATTTCTGGCCCCCCCCTCTCTCCTTCTAATCGATCAGAAAGTTCAAATAAAAAAAAAAAAAAAAAAAAAAAGAGAGCGATAGGCGACGGGTGGGGGGCGAGTCGCGCCGCCACGGCCAGCGAGGCCGCCGCGCCTCAGGCGCTTCCCCCCCCTCTCTCTCCGTTCCTCCTCCGCCCTAGCCCCTCTATCCTCCCTCCATTCGAAGATACCCCACGCCCAAGCCTCCACAGTCCGTTGCCAATGCCGCCAGTCACCATTCCAACGACCGCGACCCCCCCCTTCCACCAATCCGACTCGCAGACCTCTTTCCCCCCCTTTTCTCGCTGGAAAAAAATGTGTAAGTATTTATTGTATTTTATTTTTAATCTGAAGTTCGATTTTAGGTTTAAATCTGATGTTCGATTTTAGGTTTAAATCTGAAATTCGATTGTAGGTATAAAACTGAATTTGTTTTATTTTAAAAACTGAATTTGTTTTATTTTAAAAACTGAATTTGTTTTATTTTAAAAACTGAATTTGTTTTATTTTAAAAAAAACTGAATTTGTTTTATTTTAAAAAACTGAATTTGTTTTATTTTAAAAACTGAATTTGTTTTATTTTAAAAACTGAATTTGTTTTATTTTAAAAAACTGAGTTTTATCTACTTTAAAAACTGAAGTTAGATTTTTATTTTATATAGTATATAGTTTAGATTTTTAATAGAAAAGAATTTTTATTTTTATATGTATAGGGCATTGAAGTAAAAATAGAAATTCATATGTCAAAAAGATTAGATTTTGAAAATGAAATAGATTAGATTTTTATATTAGAAAAGGCGAAATCTATAAATAAAAATGTGATTTTTATCAATTGAACTTCGAATTAAAAATAGGATTTTTATATGTTGAATAGCGAACTAAAAATAGGATTTTTATATGTTGAATAGCGAACTAAAAATAGGATTTTTATATGTTGAATAGCGAACTAAAAATTCGATTTTTATATATTGAACTTTGAAATAAAAATTCGATTTTTATATATAGAACTTTGAACTAAAAATTCGATTTTTATATATTGAACTTCGAAATAAAAATTCGATTTTTATATATGGAACTTTGAAATAAAAATTCGATTTTTATATATGGAACTTTGAAATAAAAATTCGATTTTTATATATTGAACTTTGAAATAAAAATTCGATTTTTATATATTGAACTTTGAACTAAAAATTCGATTTTTATATATTGAATAACATAGTAAAAATTCGATTTTTACGTATGTAGTGAAAGCAGCAACGAAGGTGACAAAAAGGCGAAACAATGAAGATTTCTATCAAAGAAGTGCCATGGAGCTAGGATAGCTATCGGTGAGAATTTCTCACCTTTCAATTTATTTTTCTAGTTATATATATATATACTAGGATGCAGACGGTGCTTAGTAGCACCCGACACAATCGTCCACAGACCATGGACTTGTTTGTTTGATTGATTGGTGATTGATTGCGATATTGGTTTGAATGTGATTTGTGGTATGAAAAATCGAATCGATGAATTGGTTAGGATTAGACGTGCGCCGTTATAAGGCGAAGGAGTAAGGCTAGGTTAGACTCTTACTCCAAATTTTGTGGTTTGCACAATGACTTGATTTGATTGATATGTGAATGGCGTGGGCCTTCACTAGACCGGGGATAAGGCTAGGCCTCGTCCCGTTTCTAGTATCGTGCCGTTATGCCGCCGAAATTTTCTAAAATGTGTTAGAAAAATAAAAATATCATTTTATTTAAAGAATGAACTTAATAGAAATTCATATGTTGGAATAAAATGTTTTATCGTTAAAAATATAATTTTTAACGTGAAAGTGAATAAATAAATATTCATTTACAAACCAGACGGTTTGTTTATGTACACCTATTTGAATGACGTTGATTGGGTCGGTTTAGCGACTGGTTCGGACCGAGCGAAATTCCTTGCCGTCACAGTTGGTATCAGAGCTTTGGTTTACAAAGCAGAGAACAAGACACATTAGAACCGTACGAAAGAATTCATCAGATATTGGATTAGTAATATCCAATGAGAATGACTCGTTAGAGATGGGATCAGTAGTATCCTAGAACGAGTGTGAAGAGTATATTTTTGAAAATGAAAACAAATTTTTGTTTTGAAAATCTAAATCAATTATACGTATTTGATTATTTATTTATATTGATTAGGACAGTCCAATATATAAAGATTTCGCGTATGCGCCTAGCTAGCGTCTATTCGAAGTTTTAATATACTGGATAGATATAGAATCACACTCTAGTCGCCCGGGGGTGATTCTGATGATTGATATATCATCATCAGAGTTTATATTCGAGTGACGAACGTGTAACATCTATATATTTCCTATCGACTGGTGTGAGAACCAAATTTAGATAGGGCTAATTGTTGTGATTTGGCATCAAAAACATGATTTTTGTATATGTATCAAAATTATGAATTTGAAACGTTAATCCACTAATTGATTGATGTTTGTGTTGTTTGTTTAATTGTTTGCTAATTTTGAACCATTATACCTAATAGAACCAAATATTGAACGGTATTGAAAATTGGTTGCGTTTGCTTGCATATACATATGTATCATTGAACAGGTCATAGCAAGGAGGCTAGAGCCAGAGAATAAAATTTGTTTGCCCGACAAATAGGTACATGTTTACTACATAATTTCCTGTTTTGTTTGGGTGATGATGATTTTGTGAGCCTATTGGCTAGCCGCTTGGCTTTTTCTTTTTCTTTTTGAGATCTGAAGGACCGGGGAAGCTATTTGAAATTCCCCGATGCTCCCGGTGCAGGGGAGGTTATGGCGAAATTTTTCGAAAATTTAGGGTGTTAGCCAAATTTTTGAAGTTTTGAAAATTCTCAGAAACTAAAGAGTTGGAGAATGGAAGCCAGATCAAACGTAGAGTTGAATAATCAAACCGCTTTCGACTTTGTTCCTTTTCGGGGACGAAAAGTTTTAAGTGGGGGAGATTGTAACAACCCGAAAAATGCGGGCCAGTTTGAAATTTTTATTTTGGCAATTTTAGCGAATTTTGATTATTTAAAATGAATTATTTTAAATAGAATCGACGAGAAAATTTATTTTGAATATAATTAGAACGTATATATATAATATACGTCGTCGTTAGAATATATAATAATTATATATAATTATAAAAGGAATTGAAAATGGCGCGGTAGTTCGAAAATTCGATTTCTAATTTCAAATGAATATACAGAATTCAATATAAGTCAGAATTGAACGAAACAAGAAATATTTGAATCTGTATAACGATATCTTTCCAACGAAGTTAACAAATTGAGATTTCATCTTAGGAATGATAAGATATGTCCAGTTTAAAATTAGAAATAGTCGCTGTGGAATTTATATATATTTTTATATATATAAGGCCCTTAAAAATGGACATTTTGCAAATGACCTCGGATTTCGACGAAACCAGTTTTGTTGGGTCCGTGATGTAAAGTTATTGCTAGGTTTCAAATTTCATAATTTTTCGAATCAATATGTGAGCGTGGCAAAGGAAAACGCGTTTGACCAGTTTCAGTTGATTTTAATCGACTGGAAATTGGCCATTTTTCATACGGTCTCGGAATTCAACGAAACTAGTTTTGTTAGGACCGTATCGTCAATACGAAGCTAGAAAATATTTTTCTGGAATTTTTCTAGTTAGTATGTGACCCCGGTAATTTGAAATGTACGTTTAAAATTCAATATAGTGATTTAAAAGTTAATTCAACGAAAACTGATTGTAACGTTCGAGTCAACTTGCGATACATATCCCATTGTGTTCGGAATGGGGGTAAAACGCTATGGAGGACAGGCGGTGGGTCTCGTTTCGAGTTCGTATGAAAAAGTCAACTTTAGGGTGAATTAAATAATTAAATAATATAAAAAAAAAAAAAAAACCTTTCCTTTATATTTCTGGCCCCCCCCTCTCTCCTTCTAATCGATCAGAAAGTTCAAATAAAAAAAAAAAAAAAAAAAAAGAGAGCGATAGGCGACGGGTGGGGGGCGAGTCGCGCCGCCACGGCCAGCGAGGCCGCCGCGCCTCAGGCGCTTCCCCCCCCTCTCTCTCCGTTCCTCCTCCGCCCTAGCCCCTCTATCCTCCCTCCATTCGAAGATACCCCACGCCCAAGCCTCCACAGTCCGTTGCCAATGCCGCCAGTCACCATTCCAACGACCGCGACCCCCCCCCTTCCACCAATCCGACTCGCAGACCTCTTTCCCCCCCTTTTCTCGCTGGAAAAAAATGTGTAAGTATTTATTGTATTTTATTTTTAATCTGAAGTTCGATTTTAGGTTTAAATCTGATGTTCGATTTTAGGTTTAAATCTGAAATTCGATTGTAGGTATAAAACTGAATTTGTTTTATTTTAAAAACTGAATTTGTTTTATTTTAAAAACTGAATTTGTTTTATTTTAAAAACTGAATTTGTTTTATTTTAAAAAAAACTGAATTTGTTTTATTTTAAAAAACTGAATTTGTTTTATTTTAAAAACTGAATTTGTTTTATTTTAAAAACTGAATTTGTTTTATTTTAAAAAACTGAGTTTTATCTACTTTAAAAACTGAAGTTAGATTTTTATTTTATATAGTATATAGTTTAGATTTTTAATAGAAAAGAATTTTTATTTTTATATGTATAGGGCATTGAAGTAAAAATAGAAATTCATATGTCAAAAAGATTAGATTTTGAAAATGAAATAGATTAGATTTTTATATTAGAAAAGGCGAAATCTATAAATAAAAATGTGATTTTTATCAATTGAACTTCGAATTAAAAATAGGATTTTTATATGTTGAATAGCGAACTAAAAATAGGATTTTTATATGTTGAATAGCGAACTAAAAATAGGATTTTTATATGTTGAATAGCGAACTAAAAATTCGATTTTTATATATTGAACTTTGAAATAAAAATTCGATTTTTATATATAGAACTTTGAACTAAAAATTCGATTTTTATATATTGAACTTCGAAATAAAAATTCGATTTTTATATATGGAACTTTGAAATAAAAATTCGATTTTTATATATGGAACTTTGAAATAAAAATTCGATTTTTATATATTGAACTTTGAAATAAAAATTCGATTTTTATATATTGAACTTTGAACTAAAAATTCGATTTTTATATATTGAATAACATAGTAAAAATTCGATTTTTACGTATGTAGTGAAAGCAGCAACGAAGGTGACAAAAAGGCGAAACAATGAAGATTTCTATCAAAGAAGTGCCATGGAGCTAGGATAGCTATCGGTGAGAATTTCTCACCTTTCAATTTATTTTTCTAGTTATATATATATATACTAGGATGCAGACGGTGCTTAGTAGCACCCGACACAATCGTCCACAGACCATGGACTTGTTTGTTTGATTGATTGGTGATTGATTGCGATATTGGTTTGAATGTGATTTGTGGTATGAAAAATCGAATCGATGAATTGGTTAGGATTAGACGTGCGCCGTTATAAGGCGAAGGAGTAAGGCTAGGTTAGACTCTTACTCCAAATTTTGTGGTTTGCACAATGACTTGATTTGATTGATATGTGAATGGCGTGGGCCTTCACTAGACCGGGGATAAGGCTAGGCCTCGTCCCGTTTCTAGTATCGTGCCGTTATGCCGCCGAAATTTTCTAAAATGTGTTAGAAAAATAAAAATATCATTTTATTTAAAGAATGAACTTAATAGAAATTCATATGTTGGAATAAAATGTTTTATCGTTAAAAATATAATTTTTAACGTGAAAGTGAATAAATAAATATTCATTTACAAACCAGACGGTTTGTTTATGTACACCTATTTGAATGACGTTGATTGGGTCGGTTTAGCGACTGGTTCGGACCGAGCGAAATTCCTTGCCGTCACATTTGTATGCTAATCAATTGAAATATAATTAAATGCAATTAGATTAATAGTATGTAAATATTGCAATAACAGCGTTTAACAACCGTTGATGAAACAAGTAATGACAGCGTTTAAAAACCACTAGTGAAACAAGTAATAACAGCGTTTAAAAATCGCTGATGAAAAAAGTAATAACAGCATTTATAAATTGCTGTTGAAAACATATTAAAAAACTGTATACTAGTTAACGCTGATGACCCATTATCACAACATTTTATAAACACTCTGCTAATTTTGAAATAGCAAAATATTAACACTGTATAATCCCAATTTACAGCAAAAATACAACACTGTGTAAAATAGTTTTTGACAACGTTTGTATTTTGCTGTTAGAAATTATGCATCAACAACAGCATGTCGTTACACAGCGTTTCTAATAACACTGTTATAGCTTATTATAGCATTTTTCAAACGCTATGAAAAGCTGTTTCTGGTGTGGTCACATATACACACACACTCAAACTCAATCTAGGGAATTACTAACCCCATCTCTATCGAGTTACGTCAAAGAGCCAAGGTTATTACTAAACCATTGCTATGATACCAATTGTAATGACCCGAATATTTCTGATCCTGATTATCGATACTAGTACATATCCTGTATCACATATTGACTAATCAATCATCAAAAATTTACAGAACGTTAATAGAAAGAAGTTAGAGGGTAAGAAATAGAAAGAAAAGAAAGTTAGAATAGAAGAAAAAGAAGAACTAAACACAATAGAATCAAAGTATAACGAATCTCACAACAGAAATGAATAAAATATATTATATAACATCTTGAAATACAAAATTTTATTTTCTTACATACAACATCAGAGTACAACTCATATACAATACAACGGAAATAAACTCTATATATCTAGCGTCGAACCCTCCTGCTCCAAGATCCTTCAAGTAAATCTGTAAAATCCTGAATCCACTTGACTGCCCGTCCAAATTTGGGGTCCTAAGAGTTTAGGGAAAACATTGAAAATTAAACTCTGGGTCAGTCATAGGACTGGTGTGAGTAAACGATCTTTAAAATAGCTTGATTTAACATTTAAAAACCTTTTTGAAATAAATGATAATCGTAAGACCATTCCACACATAAATACGGATGGTTTTTACCTTACGATAACCCAGAACATTTTTGAAATCATAACTCATTCTGATATTATAATAGGGTATAAATACAAATAAATAGCAATCTAGTGGAACGCTTGCATCTCAAGCTCCACATATATAGTATACAAGCAAAACCGTGGGCACTTATTAAAGACTGGATTCCGACCATGAAAAAGTATGGAACCACCTGCCGATAGTGTATCTCTAGAGGAGAATACACTGGGTTCAACAAGAACGTCTTGCAACCCGACCACACATGACCGACCACTCATTTCGCTTGAGTGATCGAATGTATATCACCAACGGTTGGGAATAACAACCGTTTCCCGAAAGGGATAGCATCGAAAAGATTAAAGAAGGAAATGAAATTTCTCTAGATAGGTGATTATACACCCTAATGGGAGCGACCCACATAGCCATGCTGCCTGCCCGATTTTTGCCATTTCCCGGTTAGTGAGGCTTGAGGTTAGAAATTACCTTTAGAACATCTGCTCACCATTCACTTTCAATGCCACTGTAATGACCCATATCTTTGCCCGGTCTTGCCGGTAATTAAACCAACTTAAACCGTTCATAAAGGCAGATTGTTATGGGTACCAACATATATTGAACGTAATAACAAAACATTTCATATCACAATACAATATTACATCAAAGTTACAAGGAATATCAGAGTTACAACATATACAGCGGAAGAAATAAATACACTTTCAGCGGAAGAGGCAGCACGACATAGCGGAAGCTCCAAACTCTAGCGTGGACTCCAACTCCGAAAGCGCTACGAATCATGCTCCGAAGGTCTATAACAATAAAACTAAACCACTAGCTGCCCGTGTAAAAATTAGTGGGCACCCAGAGTTTAGGAAGGAACAATAAACTCCAGGTCAGTCATGGGACTAGTGTGAGAACATAAAATAGTTATTTTGTTATGGTTTATTTTAGAGTTGGGAAAATTCACTGGACCACATCGCTAATGCGGAACGGGTTTACCCCATGTGAATACCCGAGCATATAAAATCGCAATGGCTTTGGGGAAAATGAAGCTATCATAAGCTCGTCCCATATCACACAATGCAAACGTACACGAGATGGGCGAGTTTTGCCTTATGATAACCAAACATGCTTTCATATGTGAAAATCCTCTTTCATATTATTATTACTGCATAGTGTGGAAAATAATTTCGAAAGTAAATGTATTAATCTTAGATGGCATGGTACCCCATCCTACTATGTCGCCATATATATTTATACAAACAAAACCGTGGGGCGCATATTGGAGATTGGGTTTCCAACTTGATGATTCCTGGCACGAAAGATCAATCGGAATACAAACGAAGTGTAACACGGCTTTTTCATCCAGACACGGACACCAACTACAAATCACGAGGTAGATCAACGGTTTTCGTCCAGGCACGGACCCCCGAACATACCCTATTCCCAAAATTCCAAAGAGGTACCTCCGCCGCAGTTATCAACCACAAAATCATGTATATATGTCAACAACCTAACCGTCAGTTTCTCATCATCCGGGGTGTGAGGCTTGTCGATGTCGTGGTATAAACAAAGCTTCGCTTAAATAAGCCATGCTTTGATCATCATTAGCTCATTTCATAACTTGAGTATGCCACATTGTAAATATTCCACATGTCACTGATTCAAATCAGTACATAACCTCTAAGAACGAAACTTAGAGACAGGAATAATAAATTGCGACAGATCCGATATGTATCCACAGGAATCAGTGCTACGTTGTTAATTACAATGTTAGACACACAATCCATATAAGTCACTTCTGGGTCTGAATGGAATAAAATCCGAAAATCCTCAAATATATTCAGACCTCATGCCACTTATAACCTTGTATCAGGTGTACGGCCTGATTCGAGACATCAGCATTCAATCCAAACAACACAAAGATTCCCGGTCTTCATTGCCATTTCCAAGTCTTCAAATAACATCGTATTATTACTTGGAATGGTTTTCAGATGTACATCCGATCCTGGTCTTTCCAAGTAATAAGCGTACTTTAACACAAAACTATGGGCTATACCTGTTTCAATTCAATTCTCCTTCCAATGTTTGTTAATTCATTGGATTCAATTCAATTTCCTTAAATATCGTTACCATCTTATTTTTTCTTTACAAATCCATATTCTTTATCTTTGCTATTTTTATCTCTAAATTTGGATTTGAAAGCTTCGTACACAAATGTATATCACTTTTAAAACCATTCACAATATCACAGAAACCTCCTTTCTAGTTTAAATAAAATTCTTGGCTCCTAAAACCAAGTTATTTCAAGGAATTTCTAAAGCATTTCTTAAAGTGCTATATAATAGTAATTTAAACAGAATACGTTCACAATCATTTAAAGGGTTAAATCCTTTCTCAAATCATTTAAACAAGGAACAATGCTTGTTAAATTCCCAAAATCGTTCTAAATTCAAAGGTTTCAATTGAATTCTAAATTTGGTTTTGAAATCACCATCCTCTCCATCGGATCAGTTAGGGATAGCCAGAGAGAGCAGGAAACTGTAATTTTCAAACCCAAGCCTAAGATACTATCTTCTCTGTCACCCTAGAACGTTCCGGTATATATGTATTATTGGACGAAATGTCGTTCATATATATTTATAAGATAACGGTTTAAATATAAGTTGTCAAATATTCTTTAAAGTCATATTAGAGTTCACATGCCTTTTACTACATCGTTATTTAAATATACTTGGAAACTAAATGAAATGTTACCAAATTTGTTTAATCATTCAAACTTACAAACAATTTAAAATAATGAAACAAATGTATTAAATAACTTGCTTACTTTTAAAAGTAATGAGACCAATATTAAATAAACTTGCTTAAATATTTTTTTTTTGACAGCTAATCATTTACATACACAATTATAACTCAAAAATCAAAATTTAATGCTTAAAAATGGTCATGAAACTAAACATTTACATGCAACTCAAAAATCAAATTTTTAATTAGATTTCAAACTTGTTTCAATTTCTAAAAGTCCAGAACAATTTTTATATAGTTCGAAAATCGTTTTGTTGTTATAAAAATATTCATGACTTAAATTTCAACTTATTCCAATATCTAAATTAAAAAATGAACCTAATTTTTTTTTAACCTAAATAATCGTCATTCATATGAGAAGGAGATTTAAATTGACTACCCAAATATCTCCACAACCATGATGTTTGATACAACAAAAATCAATAAATATGAACACAACATTGCAAGATCTAAAACAACCATCAAAATTATACGCAAGCATCACGGTAAATAATGCTTAGTGTTTTGTGTTCCTAACTACACAAGCACACATTCAAATCATCATAACAATAGCAACCATTAACAACACCAACCAATTATAATTATGAACTAGTTATAAATAACTGTTCTAATAAATTAAAAATGGTTAAACTAGAGTTCTCACCGGTATGCTTTCCAGATTTCTCTCGGTAAACCTTGTATCTACTATGAACCGACCTACGAGTGCTTACTTGTTTGTCTTACCGTCAATGCTCTACTTTCTTCTTGTACAAAACCATAAGTACATCTCACTTTATATTTATCCACTAGCGAATATTTTCCCAAGCAACGACTGGGAGAAACAGAAGAGCAAAGCTAGTGTTCGGATCGGTTGTTCACCGAATTAACGTTGCGTAAGAGAGAGAAAAGGTGGTGTATTTGCGGGTGTTGTTTAAGGAGGAAACAGTGGACCGTTTGGAGGGAGTAGCGAAAATATGGGGACAATGCTAAAGTAGGGACTGGACTAGGTGTTTTTCGATGAAGCAGGGGTTGTTGAAGGTCGTCGGTGGTGGCGGCTGAGTGCGGCAAAAGCGGAAGCCAAGGTGGAGTAAAGAATAAAGGTGAGGTGGGGCTGTTAGGGGAAACAATGGTTTTACAGAGAGGTGAGGAAGGAAAGTTGGTCTTAAAAAAGGTTGTAGTGGGGTTTGTGATGGCGACAGGTGGTGGTGCCAAGCGGCGTTTGGGGAAGAGTAGGCTGCGGAGTGAGGGGAGAAAATGAAGTTGCTGTTTGGAGGCGATGGGAGTGAAGGCGTGCGTTAGTTAAAGAGAAGGGAGAGAAAATCGTGGTCAAGGGTGGAGGGTAGTCGCTTAAATTGTCGGCTTGGAGAGGTTGTCATTGGAGCTTGTCCTAGAGTTTACTGGGGTTGGTATTTGCGCGGCTGCTGGCTTCTGTCCACGCGGCAAGGTAACCTGGAAACAAATGTCTGGAGAGGGAGGACGTGGGTATTTTAGAGGGCAAGTTGTACCGTTGAAGGAGAGGAATGGTTCTTGATTTTTTTGGAAGGAAGCGTGGCGAGTTTAGGGTGGAGCAACCTTGTGAGGTTAGTGTGAAGAGTGATGTAATCGGTACGGGAAGAATTGGTTATCTGTGTTGCGGGTTTTTTAGGCCAGTAGTTCACGGAGAGGGGAGGGAACATGTACTGCAAGAGGAGGGGAAGTAGTAGAGAGATGTGGGTGGGGTTGTTCGTGAAAAAGGAAGGAAGGTGACTGTGAGCTGAAGAGAAGAGTGATGCACGATCAATGGAGGCAGGTGTATGGGAGCGGAATTTCTTTTAGACGGAGAAAGAAGTTTAGTTGGGTTTACAGAAGGAAGGAGCTACGCATCTTGTTTTGTAATGCAAGAAAAGGGGGCAAAGTATAACACGTGGTAGTGGGTCTGTGCCTACGAACTGTTCATAATCTTTGGTTAATGTTACTGGAATCTTGCACTATTATGGCAAGCTTTTAAATTAGATTTCCTCAGATTTGGTTGTTCACCGTATCTTCTTTAAAGAAGGGAAATTTTGATTTGTTTTCTATGAAAGATATGTTAGGCTAACGACTTAACTGAACATTATAACTTAACCGTATACATCGTAAATTAAATGGTAATGCAAAATATAGAATTGATTGCACAATTTTATTTTATTTCCTTTCTTTTTATTATGCATTCCTTTCATAAATGTGCGTTATATTTTTAGTTCAATTTCACCGTCTGCACTTCAAAAATTCATCATTCGCTTTCATTACATTAACTATATCACAATTGTACCGTCATAAATTTAGACTTCACATAATTTATTACTATTTATATTAAAATTTCAAACTTATATTTTGAAATTAATTAAAAGCTTTATTTCACCATTTACTTAATGGTTCAATTTTGAAATGAATCTATCTCAACGATACTTTACTTTGCAACAAAATCCTTCATTCCAAAAATCAATAATCTGTTTCTTAGTTAAATTTTAGAATTTATTTCAAAGTTCATGCTATTTCCATCGTCACTTCTCAAAACAAATTTGGTAATAACGTTAGTCCTAACAAAATGTTTAGACGAAGATTGTACTTAGCATGTAATTCCATAAAAAAAATTGTATTACGCTCAAATAAATAAAAGTCTAATGCTAATTTGAATATATATATATATACTTTTCATCTTAAATTCAATTTCCAAATTAATAATTCAGTAAATTACCAAATAAGTTATTAACAGTAACAACTCTTGTTTTCTATAATGTTCAACCGAGGAATTCGAATGTTATACTTTCACGGAAATGGATCATTCAACTATTGTCTAAAATAGATAAAAACTCCAAATATAAAATTTATTTTACATTAAATCTTAATTTGATTCATAGTTGAAATCTCAAAATTTCTTGGTCGTTACAGCCTCCCCCACTTAAATCTTTTCGTCCTTGAAAAAGAGAGTTGTAAATTTTTGCTTAAGTAAAGTAAATCTTATTTATGAAATTTCTTGAGGCCAACGTAAAACTTCATTAAATCGAAATACTTTACAACTTCTAATGAGCTTGAAAATTTGGTAAAAAATTACTAATAAATTAACACCAAATTTATCATACAACTAAATCCGTAAAACTTCTTATATCATTATTATTTAAGCAAAATTAAATTATTGCATAAAATTTAAATAAGGAATTTGCTATATAAAAATAATCTAAGTAAAACATTTTAAACAATAAAGTTACTTTATAATGAGTTGTTTTGGTTAAAATAGGTTTTATAAAATTAAAAGGATTAACATGAACTAGCTTTAAAATTGAAAGAAAATAGTAAAGTATAAGAAATTTAGTAAATAATACAATAGTAGGCTAACAAGTAAAAGGATTTGAAATAAATAATCATAAGTACGATTACAAAATATAGTGGTTTAGCGAGACGATTGGATAAGTTAAATTAAAGTGTTATATAAATTACTTTGATTCAAACCATTGGAAAGCCTCAAATTTGCTCTTTCTGAACTTAGAATCCCGTTTTATTTCAAACCATTGAAATACTACATATTTTCTTTCATGTAAAAAAAAATCATACTTTGCTTCGGGATTTCAAAACACAATTTCAAACATGAATTCAAATCAATTATATATTAATATTAGTTTGAGAAGTTTTCCCCACATGACGGGCTACTAATTATCACCCCTTACACATAGTTCAATCCCTCCTTAGTTTTGTCATGGGTTACTCGTAAAAACCAAATCATTTCATATCCTGAAGTTGTAAATCATTTCGTAAACCATAATTTACAAATATTTAACCAAAATTATGTTGTTTCCAAATATTTCAAAGCGTCGGGATTCAATTCGTCGAAACATTTCAAGTCTTTCAAATCATATGAATCCCAATTTCATTCCTTTCAATAATAATATTCGAGTTGATCCTTTCGACTCGTATTACCATGATTTTTGGTTTTATGCAAATTCAAACTTACATTTTAACCGTTTCCACTTCCTACATCGTTTTAACTTTTCTCAAATCATGCTTTCAATATTGTTCCAAACATTTCTAGATTTTTTTTTTCCAATTGATTTCCACTTTTGAATTTAGGGCTTCAACTTCAAGTTTTCATTTTGACAAATTAATTTTAGAGAAATAAATTAACAGCCAATTTGATTAACATAAGCATTAGTACATTCCTTCTCAACTCATTCTACATTGATTTCTTAATCTTAATACTTGCATTTCTTGGTCTTGTACTATTCTTACAGTTAGTCCTAGGGATTTATTGATTTCCCTTCTTGCGCTACTTTTTGCGAAGACGTAGTTCCTCCCAACGGCCTTACTCCCTTCTTCATTAGATAATCCCGAACTTTATGTCCTTCCATCTTGCACCGATGACGCCTCCTTTTTGTTGCAGGGTTCTTGATTTCTTTCTTTCTCCTAGGGCATTTATTTGTAAAATGTCTAATTCTCTTACACTTGAAACAACGTATATTTCTAATGAATTTCTTCTTCTTTTTAGATTTATCTGGGCAGCAGACTGCATAGTGACCGTTTCTGAGACATCTATAACACTGGATTTCTTTAAGTTTTCTAAACTTCTCGGTCTCTTCTTCTTCTTTTCGAGCTAGTGCCCTTTTTGCTTGCTTTGGCGTCATCCAAAATTCCATTTTTCTCTAAGTGACAACCTAACATTTTCAAAATAGTTATATCATTTTTCTTGTTTTCTAAATTTATTAACTAGCTAATTTATAAAAAATTTCAAGTATTACCTGAAAGTGCGTGTATATGTGCTAAGTATAATACACACACAAAGGATCGTGTAATATGACAAACAATATTAAAGTATAAAGTAGTAGCTAATCACAGAACAGTAGTACACTAAATGTAGTAAAAATGGAAAAATCACACCAGGGCTTTTTATACTGGTTCGGAGCATCGTCCTACGCCCAGTCCCAGACCTCTCTCTGGATTTTCACTAATCAACAACCTCGCTTCACCCGGAGGAACAGGTTGAAAACACCCGAGCACCCGAATGGGATTTCACGCCTCTAACAACACGAGGACTTCAACACTTGCCTGATCACACAAAGGGCTTCAACTGATACAATGGTTTTTGATTTTGCTTTGTGTTCTTGATTCAACACGGATAGTCAATAGTTTGAGTACAATCTTCCTATAATCTGATCCTCAAGTATATACTTTGAATGCGTAGATATAAGGAAGTATATTACTTATTGAATTAAGAGATATGGAATAATTTCAATGATCTTGATATGAAATAATTTCAATGATTCAATAAGCAATTGAAATATTTGAGAGCTTTTAGAATGCAAGAATATTTAGAAAGTAAGATTAGAATTTAGAGCAAGAATCGGTGATTTGAAAGTATGATTTCAAGACTATAGTGTAGAATAGTTGCATTCCTTCATGAAGAGTTTCTACAAATAATTGCATCCGTTTCCATTGAAAATTGAAGAGAAAACTCTTGATGAATGGAAGTAACCCTTCATAAAAAAGCTTGTTGTTCGGAACCGGTCGACTGGTTAAGTTTCTGGAAATTTAAAGAATAAAAAAATAGCCGTTATGTGCAAACACAGTAAAACCGGTCGACCGGTCCTTTTTTGGGCGATCGACCGTTTTCTGGCTATGGACCAGAGAACCTCGGTCCATAGTCTATATCACTCTGCACTCTTTCCCGGTCGGAGCCTGGACCGTTTGGGCTTTTTCTGTGACTTTTCAATTCCTCAAATATACAGATTTCAGCAACGAAGTTTTGTGCATTCGTGTTATACTTTAAGGATAGATTTTAACATATTTCTAACACGACTCAAAGTAAAAAACCTTATCTCTATGAAATGATCTTCATTACACCTTTATATGTTGGCATCAATCAAAATCTTGTCTCAACATTCTCCCCCTTTTTGATTGATGACAACACCTTGGATTTTCTCCCTCTAAATATGAAGCTCCCCCTGAATTTCTGCAACATTTGTTAGTTCATATTATAAATAAGCTTACCTTTTGATTCCTGCATTAACAAATGTTAGCATACATATACTATTATCATGTTAAGCACATCATTTTAAATGATAGTATATCTAACATGAATAATATGTATCATGATAAGAGAAAATATTTCTCCACCTTTGTCATCGATTAAAAAGAATAAATACCATAATAAGCACAGTAATCGAGAGTAGTAATAATTATAGCACCTTTAGTCCAATATCCACTTTCCTCTTTTCTTAAGTGGGACCTACAAGAAATACAATTAAGTCCATGGTACCCACTTTTTATGGGGTCCTAAGAATTAGGTCTTAGGAGTCCAAACCCATACGGGTCCGGTATCCACTTTATACATATAATTTGGATTGTGATGCACATAATTCAAAAAAATTTGAATGTACTTGTTCCTAATCAAATTGTTATTTATTTTAGGAACCCATATTTTTATAGACTTGACATTCTTCTTTTGAAATTTCACAATCGGTTTTGGTTTGGAATATAATAAACTAAGTTTTTTCTTAGCTTCAGTTTCTTGTACTACCTTATTTTTCTTTCTTCTTTTATTACCAAGACGTTTCTTGATACCTTGTTTCTTATATCCCGACCCTTGCTTATTTGATACAGACTGTGAATTTTCAATAATCTTTGTCAAATTATCTTGACCTTTGTTGAAGTTAGAAACATTCTGAGTGATGTTATCTAACTTAGTTTGTAAACCAGCCTTTTCTAGGTCTAGAATTTTGACTTTTGCCTTATGTTCATGACTTTTAGCAGTAAGAGCATCGTTTTTCTCATTTTGAGTTTCAATTTCTTGACTCAAAAGAGATAATTGAGAATCAATATTAGATGATGATTCTTGAAGTTTTTCAAGTTCTTCTTCTAATATTATCTTCTCGTTTTTTAACATATCTCGTTCAAACTCTTCTCTACTCAAATCAGCTTTGGCTTGTTTGAGTTGTCGTTTTATGCCTTTAAATTTTACTATCAATTCAGCATTAATATCAAGTATTTCATTAAATGTAGGAATTTGTACGTCATTGTCTGTTCCCATGAAACAAACGTTTGCTTGTTCATTTTCTGTATCACTTTCACTTTCCGATGAAGATGAGTCTGAATCTTCCCATGTTACTGAGAATGCTCATTTCTTTGATTTGTCCTTCTTGTATTCGGATTTGTCATTTTCTGACTTCTTCTTTTGTTCTGGACAATCCTCGTGCATGTGCCCCTTTTTGTGGCAGTTGAAACATTCTTCAACGGATGATGATGGTCTATTTGATCCACTTTTCTTTTTGTTATAACGACTTGCTTTTTGTCGTTTCAAGAATTTCTTGAAACCTTTTGCAATGATTGCCAAGTCTTCATCTTCACAATCTGATTCATCTTCGTCTTTTTCAGCATGAAATGCTACATTTTTCTTTTCTTCTTTCTGTTCTTTTCTAGCCTGCAAATTAGCTTCATAGGACATTAGATTTCCTATCAATTCATCTGGTTTCATGATGGAAAGGACATTAGCTTCTTCAATCGCTAATACTTTTTCTTCCCATTCACTAGTCAGAGAATGTAGGACAGTTGAAACAACATCAAAATCTGAATACTTTTGTCCTAAACCAATAAGTGCACGATGAATAATTTGAAACCTTGAATACATCTCATTGATAGTTTCATTTGGTTTCATTTTGAAATTTTGAAATTGACTTTTCAACAAAGCTATTTTTGCTTGTTTAACCTTGTTAGTACCTTCATGAATGGTTTTTAGTGTTTGCCAAATTAGTGCAGATACTAACACGGTTATATTCGTTTTGATCTAATGCACAAAACAACATATTAATTGCTTTTGCATTTATAGCAGCTGCGGTTTTCTCAGCAGCCGTCCATTCCGCATACTTAGTCGTTGGATTGACTATTTCTTTCTGAGTAGCATTCCAAGCATCATAGTTAGTTGATTGCGTGTAAAAAGCCATACGTGTTGCCCAATAACTATAATTAAGACCATTAAAGAAAGGAGGTCTTTGTGTCGATTGACCTTCTATGTAAGTAGTGTTAGTGCTACTACTTGGGTTATTTGCCAAATTACTAGAATATATCAAATAACTGTGTTACGGTTATGTGATGACCTCGCTCTGATACCAATTGAAAGTGCGTGTGTATGTGCTAAGTATAATATACACACAAAGGATCGTGTAATATGACAAACAATATTCAAGTATAAAGTAATAACTAATCACAGAACAGTAGTATAGTAAATGCAGTAAAAATGAAAAAATCACACCAGAGCTTTTTATACTGGTTCGGAGCACCGTCCGACGTCCAGTCCCAGACCTCTCTCTGGATCTTCACTAATCAACAACCTTGCTTCACCCGGAGGAACAGGTTCACAACACCCGGGCAGCCGAATGGGATTTCACGCCTCTAACAACACGAGGACTTCAACACTTGCCTGATCACACACAGGACTTCAACTGATACAATGGGTTTGACTTCTGCTTTGTGTTCTTGATTCAACACGGATAGTCAATAGTTTGAGTACAATCTTCCTATAATCTGATCGACAAGTATATACTTTGAATGTGTAGATATAAGGAAGTATATTACTTATTAAATTAAGATATATGAAATAATTTCAATGATCTTGATATGAAATAATTTCAATGATTCAATAAGTAATTGAAATATTTGAGATCTTTTAGAATGCAAGAATATTTAGAAAGTAAGATCAGAATGTAGAGCAAGAATCGGTGATTTGAAAGTATGATTTCAAGTCTATAGTGTAGAATAGTTGCATTCCTTCATGAAGAGTTTCTAAAAAAGATTGCATCCGTTTCCATTAAAAATTGAAGAGAAAACTCTTGATGAATGGAAGCAACCCTTCATAAAAAAGCTTCCTGTTTGGAACCGATCGACTGGTTGAAAATCACCGGTCGACTGGTTAAGTTTCTGGAAATTTAAAAAATCAAAAAATAGCCGTTATGTGCAAACACAGTAAAACCGTCGACCGGTCCTTTTTTGGGCGGTCGACCGTTTTCCGGCTATGGACCAGAGGACATCGGTCCATAGTATATACCACTCTGCACTCTTTCCCGGTCGGAGCCTGGACCGTTTGGGCTTTTTCTGTGACTTTTCAATTCCTCAAATATACAGATTTCAGCAACGAAGTTTTGTGCATTCGTGTTATACTTTAAGGATAGATTTTAACATATTTCTAACACGACTCAAAGTGAAAAAACATATCTCTATGAAATGATCTTCATTACACCTTTATATGTTGGCATCAATCAAAATCTTGTCTCAACATACTCCCCCATTTTGATTGATGACAACACCTAGGATTTTCTCCCTCTAAATATAGAGCTCCCCCTGAATTTCTGCAACATTTGTTAGTTCATAATATAAATAAGCTTACCTTTTGATTCCTGCATTAACAAATGTTAGCATACATATACTATTATCATGTTAAGCACATAATTTTAAATGATAGTATATCTAACATGAATAATATGTATCATGATAAGAGAAAATATTTCTCCCCCTTTGTCATCGATTAAAAAGAATAAATACCATAATAAGCACAGTAATCGAGAGTAGTAAATAATTATAGCACCTTTAGTCCAATATCCACTTTACTCTTTTCTTAAGTGGGACCTACAAGAAATACAATTAAGTCCATGGTACCCACTTTTTATGGGGTCCTAAGAGTTAGGTCTTAGGAGTCCAAACCCATACAGGTCCGGTATCCCCTTTATACATATAATTTGGATTGTGATGCACAGAATTCAAAAAAATTTGAATGCACTTGTTCCTAATCAAATTGTTATTTGTTTTAGGAACCCATATTTTTACAGACTTGACATTCTTCTTTTGAAATTTCACAATAGGTTTTGGTTTGGAATATAATAAACTAAGATTTTTCTTAGCTTCAGTTTCTTGTACTACCTTATTTTTCTTTTTTCTTTTATTACCAAGATGTTTCTTGAAAACTTGTTTCTTATATCCCAACCCTTGCTTATTTGATACAGACTGTGAATTTTCAATATTCTTTGTCAAATTATCTCGACCTTTGTTGAAGTTAGAAACATTCTGAGTGATGTTATCTAACTTAGTTTGTAAACCAGCCTTTTCTAGGTCTAGAATTTTGACTTTTGCCTTAAGTTCTTGATTTTTAGCAGTAAGAGCATCGTTTTTCTCTTTTTGAGTTTCAATTTCTTGACTCAAAAGAGATAATTGAGAATCAATATTAGATGATGATTCATGAAGTTTTTCTAGTTCTTCTTCTAATATTATCTTCTCATCTTTTAACATATCTCGTTCAAACTCTGCTCTACTCAAATCAGCTTTGGCTTGTTTGAGTTGTCGTTTTATGCCTTTAAATTTTACTATCAATTCAGCATTAATATCAAGTATTTCATTAAATGTAGGAATTTGTACCTTATCGTCTATTCCCATGAAACAAACGTTTGCTTGTTTATTTTCTGTATCACTTTCACTTTCTAATGAAGACGAGTCTGAATCATCCCATGTTAATGAGAATGCTCGTTTCTTTGATTTGTCCTTCTTGTATTCGAATTTGTCATTTTCTGACTTCTTCTTTTGTTCTGGACAATCCTTGTGCATGTGCCCCTTTTTGTGGTAGTTGAAACATTCTTTAAAGGATGATGATTGTCTATTTGATCCACTTTTCTTTTTATTATAATGACTTGCTTTTTGTCATTTTAAGAATTTCTTGAAACCTTTTGCATTGATTTCCAAGTCTACTTCTTCACAATCTGATTCATCTTCGTCTTTTTCAGCATGAAATGCTACATTTTTCTTTTCTTCTTTCTGTTCTTTTCTAGCCTGCAAATTAGCTTCATAGGACATTATATTTCCTATCAATTCATCTGGTTTCATGATGGAAAGATCATTAGCTTCTTCAATCGCTAATACTTTTCCTTCCCATTCACTAGTCAGAGAATGTAGGACTGTTGAAACAACATCAAAATCTGAATACTTTTGTCCTAAACCAATAAGTGCACGATGAATAGTTTGAAACCTTGAATATATCTCATTTATAGTTTCATTTGGTTTCATTTTGAAATTTTGTAATTGACTTTTCAACAAAGCTATTTTTGCTTGTTCAACCTTGCTAGTACCTTCATGAGTGGTTTTTAGCGTTTGCCAAATTTGGTAAGCAGTAGGGCAGATACTAACACGGTTATATTCGTTTTGATCTATGCACAAAACAACATATTAATTGCTTTTGCATTTACAGCAGCTGCTGCTTTCTCAGCAGCCGTCCATTCCGCATACTCAATCGTTGGATTGACTATTTCTTTCTTAGTAGCATTCCAAGCATCATAGTTAGTTGATTGCATGTAAACAGCCATACTTGTTGCCCAATAACTATATTTAAGACCATTAAAGAAAGGAGGTCTTTGTGTCGATTGACCTTCTATGTAAGTAGTGTTAGTGCTACTACTTGGGTTATTTGCCATATTTCTAGAATATATAAAATAAATGTGTTACGGTTATGTGATGACCTCGCTCTGATACCAATTGAAAGTGCGTGTGTATGTGCTAAGTATAATATACACACAAAGGATCGTGTAATATGACAAACAATATTCAAGTATAAAGTAATAGCTAATCACAGAACAGTAGTATAGTAAATGCAGTAAAAATGAAAAAATCACACCAGGGCTTTTTATACTGGTTCGGAGCACTGTCTTACATCCAGTCCCAGACCTCTCTCTGGATTTTCACTAATCAACAACCTCGCTTCACCCGGAGGAACTGGTTCACAACACCCGAGCAGCCGAACGGGATTTCACGCCTCTAACAACACGAGGACTTCAATACTTGTCTGATCACACATAGGACTTCAACTGATACAATAGTTTTGACTTATGCTTTGTGTTCTTGATTCAACACGGATAGTCAACAGTTTGAGTAAAATCTTCCTATAATCTGATCCTCAAGTATATACTTTGAATGCGTTGATATAAGGAAGTATATTACTTATTGAATCAAGAGATATAAAATAATTTCAATGATTCAATAAGTAATTGAAATATTTGAGAGCTTTTAGAATGCAAGAATATTTAGAAAGTAAGACCAAAATTTAGAGCAAGAATCGGTGATTTGAAAGTATGATTTCAAGTCTATAGTGTAGAATAGTTGCATTCCTTCATGAAGAGTTTCTACAAAAGATTGCATCCGTTTCCATTGAAAATTGAAGAGAAAACTCTTGATGAAAGGAAGCAACCCTTCATAAAAAAGCTTGCTGTTCGGAACCGATCGACTGGTTGAAAATCACCGGTCGACTGGTTAAGTTTCTAGAAATTTAAAGAATAAAAAAAAGGGTGCGTTTTTTACAGGTCCCTATTAAGTTTCAAAATATAAAAAAAACCGGTGATAAAAAAAATAAAGAATACATCCCTGTTTTTGAATTTCCGTTAAAAAAATTACTGCTGTACCCTTACGCATCAATCGCTCTTATCATCTTGCTGAAATCTTCTCGCTCAAAAAATCAAAAGTACTCAGTATATCGATCCTATCAAATCGCTCAAAACCCTAAAACCTAAAATTCTGCAAAAGCGTCGATCAATCCTACATCGATTCCTCGATAGTACTTAGTCCGATCGCTTCTTCAATCTCGAGCAAAAACCAAATTCCACGGTTTTGAAAGACTCTGGAGCAATAAAAACCAAATTCGTCCTATGTTGCTGTGATGTCGACATATGAAAGTACAAAAATTAGTGAAAAAATTTATTAATATAATTGTTTGTTTCGTTCTGTATGATTGTAAGCGAGAACGTTTAAGAATTAAATATTTGAATGCATTTATATGCTATTAAGCAAAATTTCAGTAAAATATGCGTATTTATATGCATATATTCTAGATATATGCATACATATATACATGTATTATATATTATGTTTTTCTGATTGCTTGATACAGAGAAACATGCAGATATGCACATTTGTGTAAAAGTAGTTTAAAAGATATCGCACAGTTGTAGTTTTAACCAAAAAAATGCTTGATTGTTTATTTGAGTGATTTTTGCATAATTTTGTGCAGGTTTAAAGAAAAGGTGCATATATTTATGCAAGTATTTTGTTGTACATCAGTTCAGTATTATACTATTATTGTAATTATGCAATTCAAATATGTATTTTGTTGTACATTAGTTATACGTACGCAATTATTATTTGTATTGTCTGCATATTCGTATGCAAGTAATAATAACATTTTCATAAAAGTATGCTAGTATTTAACTTCTGCAATTCCAATTTGCAAATTTTCAAAATAATTGCATACAATGATGCTAATATTTAGAACAACTGCACACCAGGATGTTAAAATTCCAGGTTATTATCTAGAACCAAACTAACTTGAAACCGTAAAAAATATACCTCAGCGAGTCAGTATTGCAAATAATAAACAACAGACCATTGTTTGAAATCAAAATACCAGTATGAATATTCAAAAAAATTCATGTTATAAATGCACATAAACATGCAACTGTTATTACTAAATTTATTTGTTTATGCAAGAATTAAAATTTTTCTGAACAAATAATTGCATACTAGTAAACAACAATTCTGATTATCTGCATACAAATATACAACTATCTGCTGGCATTTGCAAACTTTCAATCAACACTTCAAAATTGAATTCAGAGATTTCTTCATGGCGGTGCAAGTTTTAACGATGGTGTACATCGATCTATTTTCAGATATTTCATAATTTTAGGATCTGATTCTTCATGGCAATCTTTTGTGTGCACACATTTATTCAAATATAACTAGTATTTGCAAACATTTAAGCTTAAAAAAAAAGACAATCAAAAACTAATGAACAAAAAAATACTGAACTGACTTTATTACATCAGATAAATGATTACAAGAAATGGTGAAACTAAACACTAAAACAAAGTGTATTAAAAAAAATAACAAAGAAGATCTTATGGTCTTTCGGAAGGATATGGACGACCAGGCATTCATTCCCAAGCTTCAATAACACCAATACACCAATATCCGTCGGAACACTGTTATACAAAGAAGAAAATCAACATTAATAAGCGTAATGTGCAATAATCAAATTACATAAATAGCTGCAGATTAATATAAATACATGCGTACAATTCAGCAAAATAACAATAATATTTGCATATGTATATGCAAGTATTAAAGATGTATGCATTTAAATATGCATATATTATTAATATATATTTTTCTACACGTCTATAAAAACTTGAATGCATATATGCATATATTAACAATAGATGCATATTTGTATGCAACGTTTTAACAGAAATGCGGAAAACATGCATAAATTTATTCATCTAAGTAGAACAGAATAACAAATACAGAGATTTTACAAAATCTTCAACAGTACATCCCTATGTTTGCAGAATTTTTTTTTAAATATCTGCATATTTAACTTTTCATTAGACAATAATAACTGCATATTTATATGCATATATTAACAAAATATGAATATTTGTATGCAACTTTTTAACAGAAGTGCTGAAAATTAAAAATTAAAAATGCATATGTACAAATACACCTATCAAACCATTTCGTCAAACACGCATACAAATAGATATTCGAAAGATATGCATGTCTCAATGCATATGAACAGAATATGTGCAAAATAACACACAATTTGCCTGAATAAAGTGCAAGACACCAGAAAACACCTATTCCACCAATTAGTTGCATAATGGTATGCTAAATTTCACAACAATTGCATATTTTTATACATGAATTGCATATTTTTATACATGATTGAAAAAATTATATCAGTATACGGAATTTTAAAAAAAAAAGTAAAAAAATACCTGGACGAAGACGCATCCATTTAATAAATATACGTTTCTCAAAGTACTGAAACACCATCTCGATCAAAATAGATATCTAGAAGAATAGTCGATCAAATTGAAATTTATTGAGAGATTAAAAATGAAGTTCAGAAATTTAAGAAGAAGAAGGCGCCGCCATTACCAAAGTAAAATACGTTTCTCAGAAAACTAAATCCGTCCTGTGTAAATTAAACCTAGTAAATTAAGCCGTTAATCAAGTAAAAGGGCAACGATGTAAAAAAATTAGCCGATGTTTGAAAATAGGGATGTATTTTATACGTATTAGAACGGAGGGTTGTAGGATTAATTAGGTTTGAAAATAAGGATGTGACACCAATTTTCACTAAAAAAAAATAGCCGTTATGTGCAAACACAGTAAAACCGGTCGACCGGTCCTTTTTTGGGCGGTCGACCGTTTTTTGGCTATGGACCAGAGAACCTCGGTCCATAGTATATATCACTCTGCACTCTTTCCCGATCGGAGCCTGGACCATTTGGGCTTTTTCTATGACTTTTAAATTCCTCAAATATATAGATTTCAGCAACGAAGTTTTGTGCATTCGTGTTATACTTTGAGGACAGATTCTAACATATTTCTAACACGACTCAAAGTAAAAAACCTTATCTCTATGAAATGATCTTCATTGCACCTTTATATGTTGGCATCGATCAAAATCTTGTCTCAACATTACCATATTCAAAGCTTACAAATTTTATAATTCAGGCTATTTTAATTTCACTCCTTCTTATTTCAAGATTCCTGTTTGTACAAGAATTTTATTTTAGTTCATTTTCAAATTAAATTCCTATATTAATTTATAAAATACTTATCTATATGATTTTAAGTATTCTTCAACGTCTCGACCAAAATTATATAGTCATCCCACTTTCGAAACTCGAAAATAAATAACAATGATGATGCATCTATCATTAGAATCATCCTCGAGCGACTAGAGTGTGATTCTATATCTATTTAGTACATATAAGACTTCATATATATGCCGGCCATGCATATATTTGAAATCTTCATATATACCAATAGTCCAATCGTGACGTCGAATAAATACTTGAAAATTAAAAGTTGCATTTCCAAAGTAGTTGTGTTTTTCAAAGCCATTTACTTAGTTTCAAAATACGCTCTCTCAACAAAATATTCTGGATTCTCATTCTAAGGTGTTTCTAACCCTATCTCTAATGAGATATTATAACTCTGATGAGTTCTATCTTTTGTTCAAGATATGTCGTACCCTATAGCTTTGTATAAACAAAGCTCTGATACCAAAAATGTAACGACCCATCTCTTTGCTCGGTCTAGTCGGTAATTAAACTAACTTAAACCGTTCATAAAGGCGGATTGTTATGGGTACCAACATATATTGAACAAAATACCAGAACTTTTCATATCATAATACAATATTACATCAGAGTTACAAGGAATATCAGAGTTACAACATATATAGCGGAAGAAATAAATATACTTTCAGCGGAAGAGGCAGCACGACATAGCGGAAGCTCCAAACTCTAGCGTGGACTCCAACTCAGAAAGCGCTCCGAATCTTGCTCCAAAGGTCTATAACTGTAAAACTAAAACACTAGCTGCCTATGTGAAAATTAGTGGGCACCCAGAGTTTAGGAAGGAACAATAAACTCCAGGTCAGTCATGGGACTGGTGTGAGAACATAAAATAGTTATTTCGTTATGGTTTATTCTAGAGTTGGGAAAATTCACCGGACCATGCCGCTAATGCGGAATAGGTTTATCCCATGTGAATACCCGTGCATATAAAATCGCAATGGCTTTGGAAAAAAATGAAGCTATCATAAGCTCGTCCCATATCACACAATGCAAGCGCACACCAGATGGGCGAGTTTTGCCTTATGATAACTAAACATGCTTTCATACGTGAAAATCCTCTTTCATATTATTATTAGTGCATAGTGTGGAATTTTTTTCCGAAAGTAAATGTATTAATCTTAGACAGCATAGTACCCATCCTACTATGTCGCCATATATATTTATACAAACAAAACCGTGGAGCGCGTATTGAAGATTGGGTTTCCAACTTGATGATTCCTAGCACGAAAGATCAATCGGAATACAAACGAAGTGTAACACGGCTTTTTCATCCAGACATGGACACCAACTACAAATCGTGAGGTAGATCAACAGTTTTCATCCAGGCACGGTGTAACGGCCCGCCTTTTTGAACATTCTAAATCGATATTTAAACCAACTTAAAACGTTCAAATCAACGGATCGTTATTTAGCTTACAGAGTTTAAAAGTAAAATCAACACAGAATAAATAAACAACATAACCTTGAACAGCAAAAACATACTTTATTATATAACTAGAATCTTTGATACAATATTTTCCATACAGCGGTTTTAAATGAAAATTGAATACAAGAAAATATTACTGTTTTTAAAACATCAGAGTGTGCCGTCTTCTGAAATCCTCAGCTTTGCCAATCTTCGAATCCTAAGCTGTAATCTTTACATCTGAAATGCTCGGATCTGACCCGAGCATTCCATGCAAAAACATAAAATACTCGAGTCAGAATTAATCATTGGTTCAAGTAAATTAATTCCAATAGATACTGAAAAATACTTATCTAACTTCGGGAATATACGCAAACCAAAAATTTGTGTAGTTCTATACATATCGATTTCTGTTTTAGGGACGAATGGTCGCGGAAGCCTGCACGTACACACGTGTACAAGTACACGTGTGCACTGCCCCAGCATCCCACAACCACAAATAACAAGTTCACTGAAAGTTAACAAGGTATGCATTAATAAACGGCGAAACAGGGAAGTACAAAGCAAACAATGTGATTTAAAAGTACAATAGAAAAACAATTATCATGAATATAATGGTCAATTTGGTGAATTTTTAAAGTGACAAGAAACCATAACAGCAAGTACTATCACACATAACAGGAACAAGATCAGACCACACAAGCATCACACATGTAGATATACATGCGCAGGGTATTTTGCTCCGGTGAAGAAGCAAGTCTTTCTTGATTGCAGGTGGAACAAAAATAGCCCAAATACATCACTGGCTAACTAACATGTAGGTGTGGATATGCCAAGCAAAGAGTATGGTCAGGGTTCGAAAATGTAAGAGGACAAAAGCATTGCCCATAAATCAGTTTCATGTATAGTAGTAAGGTGTGAATAATCTAGTAGGTCTTCACACAACATAACCTGGAGTAGACGGTTTTAAAATGGCACATAATCATGGCAACTATCCAGTGGCAAGACTCACTGCCAGAAAGGGAAAAAAAATTACACTGCACAAATGTTTAGGTTTACAAAACTACGCCTAATGTTCAGATTTAGACACTACACTAGAGGGTTCAGATTTAAAACAATTATACCAAATGATTCAGGTTTAAACAACTATACCAGATATCAAATATAACAGCACCAGCACCCTTTTCATGGGTACACAAGAAGAGAGCACCAATACATGAATATATAGAGACTTCGCAACTACCCCATAGGAACTGGTGTCCATATTTTTTTCAATTTTTAATGTACGAGGTAAATCATAAAACTGTATAAGTCAAAGATAAACCCAAAACTGTGTCCAGGTTTCTAAAACAGGGAATATACAATTGGTTCAGGTCAGAAAACATGCACATTTCTCATGAAGGCTAAGTGATAACTCAGCAACACAATAATAGGATAAATTACATAACCAATGCCACTGTTTATGGTTTATGTGATAATATAGGTTCCACCTTGAAACAAGTTAGAGTGGAAGCTTTCAGTTTACAACAAGACGGGGTTCAAAAACACAACAGGGAAAACAGGCAAAATTGGAATTCATGTATGTGGCGACACTACTCATGGTCAATACACTTTCGCAAATATCCAAATTCACAATTGCATAGAATAGTTGGTCAAAATTTTTTTTTAACTGTCTTAACATTTTCCTACAAAGACCAGAGGGTGCATATCATGGCAGTTGGCCGATATATCAGTGTCAGTTAGCAAACATATCACAATAGTTTTGGCAATTATACCACTACAGTTTGGAAAATGTATCACAAAGATTTTGATTCACTGTAACTCACATATACCGATGCTGTGTATTTACACATACTAATACATATGCAAAAGCTGTGTAATTATATTCAAATAATTCCTTAGTGTAGTTAACATAACATTCCAAACATTTACAGTAGCAAGTAGCCAACATCATATATGGTTTTCTCACAACATATTCCACTACTGCTTTATTTCTGATTGTTCAAAACTACTTGATTTTAAACTATCTACCTCTAAACACTGGCATTCAATGTGCTGGGAACATATTAGTTGAATTTACAACAGTATTAGACATATTTCATGAAACAGGGAATATGGTAAACCCAGTCTATGTTACTGTTTACTACAAGGCAACCGACAAGCGGTTCAAATGAAGCGATATGATAACAGTAAATCACATTTATCTAATTCGGTTTCCTTGTGACATATAAACAATCATAACAGTCGGGAACTTGTTTTACTTACATACATGCAGTGGTTATAATGCGCCAAGTTAACGATTACATGACAGTAATTAAATGTGGCAAATCAACGTATATACTGGTGTGAAATACTTCCAGGCGAGCAGATATACTCATATAACAATCATATATATAGATATGAACTTAAAACACAACATTCCAGGTTAGTCTTAAAGGCACAGGGGTATATTTAAAACTGGCAACTAATCAACTGTAGCATCTGGTTATCAATTTATCCACAGTAGTACCAGTTTTATCAGGGTAATATATATCGAATCCAAAACGCAACTTCGAAGTAACAAGGCAACCCAACAGCAAAAACAAAGGACGACTAC
The DNA here is from genome assembly GCA_030737875.1 of Allium sativum. Lineage (NCBI taxonomy): Eukaryota > Viridiplantae > Streptophyta > Magnoliopsida > Asparagales > Amaryllidaceae > Allium > Allium sativum. Next base: position 147,565,696 of record CM060918.1, on the reverse strand, counting down.
CATATTCACTATGTGTTGAACTTAAATTACTCGAAACAGTGATTAATCAATTGTGAGTATAAATACTCACCTGCAGTAGAAGAAAACGTAGGCAGTTTGATCGACTATTGTCGATTTGGCTTCGACTAGCTCGATGGTGACAACGGCGCTTCAGGCGATGTCGAAGAGGTGGGGAAGATGGCGCCCTGTTCTAGGGTTGCAATGGCGACGACTTCGACCCGAGGTGGAGGTGGCGGCTTTACTGAAACGATGGCTGTCGGATCGAGCGCGAGTGCTACGGCTTCTAGAAGGAACGATGGAAAGAACTAATTTTGATGGGAGGAGGAAGGCGATTTAGGGCTGAGACCATGAAAATTAAAAAGGGGGAAATGATTTCGTTGCTCAAGAAATGAACGGGGTGCTTGATTCTTTTATAAAGGCAAAACCGTGGCATCCAAGAAAACGTGGGGAGGAAGGCGTTTGATAGTGTGTGCGACAAGGAACCTCTTTTATTTATTTATATTTAATAATTCTTTGCCGCTGTCAAATGTTTTACTTTTGGAGAGTGAGTTTGTTACTTTTGTATTTCCACAAACGGACTCCAACAGTGATGAAATTTTACGTACCGTCATGCCTCGATATCTTGAATCTGATAAAATTAGTATGGTCGTAGTCTGACTCCATTAGTGTACGACGTTATTTTATTTTTAACTTATTTATCGGTTTACCAATTTTATTTCGTTAACCTACCGATAACCTCGTTCGTTTCAAAATTCAAAACGAAAAATTCTATTTTCTTTATATACACATATATACACATATCCAAGCCAATTCCCATATATTTCAACAAATAAAATCACTGATTTGTTTTCCGTTAACTAACGTTTATTTTTAAAATTCAATTATTCATATTTTCAATCGCATTTCAATCCAATTCAAATATCCAACCAGATTCAAATATTTAACAGTAATATTGGTTCCTCAACAAATCATTCTGAACTCAATTCAGACTTAAAACAATATACTTGATTGTTATTTTCTAACCCAAATCTCAATATAAAATTAATTATAAATTATTAAATTTCCAATTCATATTCCAGTTGTCGAAATTTCCGGGTCGTTACATTCTTCCCCCCTTAAAAACTTTTCGTCCTCGAAAAGGAGAAATCGTTGGAGTTATACAACTGTACACTTCACATTTTCATCTTTGTGTGAAATTATTCCACGACCGATATCGATAATCGAGTCATCGATCTTCTTTATTTCCATCATATTCAATTTGATCATTAAATTTCCCTTCGAATCTAAACCACTTCTTAAATTTCAAAATTCGCATAAGTTGGGTTTACGCCTCTCAAATTATCCCAAATTTCCTTATAGACCCCATTTGTCAAAGTTTACTTATCCATCATTTCGATTGAAATAGGTCCAGACTTAGCAGCCCTCAACCCAATTTCCTTACATTCAATCCATTTAATCTTTCTCAACACTCATTGAGGAGTGTAAATAACACCTTGTCTTCAAGTTACCAATTGTCGACTTGGAAATTTTCAAAATCCGAAATCTTTTTATAAATTTTTTTTTTATACATAACACGAAATCTGTACAAATATATTGGTGTTATTTCTTCAAAGCTATTAAGTTGAAAATACTTTGAAATCTTTTTCTTAATTTATCCAGTTAAGTACATTTTAATTTCAACTTATTGATTTGAAAATATTTAATAACTCGAAGTCTAACAAGTCTATTGTCGTTCTTACAGATGTTAGGCATACGCTGGCCAGGCGCACAACTAAGATCTCCAAGTACTAAATGTCCTTGCTTCAACTCCCAGTGAAAATATATTTCAAAAATTCTCTTTAAAATAGATACGGAAAGTACCAATGTGATATCGATATGTTGATTGTTCATGAGTCGCAGATACACAATGGTTCCGTCTGGATCCCCCAGAAAACATCCGTATCCGTAGGAAATCACTTCCCTGCGAATTTCGTCATGAACAGATAACGGAAGATATTTTAAGAATCAAAAGACATTCTGAGGTCACTAAGCGTTGGTTTCTCTCTCTCAGGATCACGAAATCAAATCATCCAATTACGAAGATAAATCAAGTCACGAGGACAAAACAAATCACAAAGACAAATCAGGTCACGAAGACCAATCAAGTCACGAAGACTAACTGCTGCATCAAACAGGTGGCTCACTATCACTAAGATATCTCAAATACTATGGACCGCAGGTACACAATGGTTACGCCTGAGTCCCCCAGGAAACATCCATACCCGTAAGCTTTCACAGCTCTGCGGATTACGCCCTTACATTCGACTGTAGATCGCAGCAGTCACAATGTTTACACTTGGTTCCCCCAAGAAACATCCGTCCGCCGTAGGCTATCTACAGCCCTGCGAATTTCGCTACACGGCCGAATTCCAACGAATCTAGATCGCAGTGATCACAATGATTACGCCTGATTCCCTCCAGAAACATCCGACCACCGTAGGCTATCTGCAGCCCTGCGAATTACGCTAGCAGTCGTGCTAAATGGCAACTCATGAGTTTTATGTCCGGACAACCTACTACCACCAGCAGCATATCTCAGCTAAGCTCGAATTTCATAGAGAAGGAAGGTACTTTCCTTATCTTTATTTTGAAAATCACACGTTACTATATACATATAGTATTTTATTTCATACTTCTCATAAATCATACTTATGTGAACTTACATAAGATTTAATTTCCAAATCATATTTCAAACATCTCGTCTTATATAAATTCCGTTATATAAGATTTTATCTTAATCGATTACCTTTCAAATCAATAGTTCTCGACTTCGCTATATTTTTATGCATTTCTCATATAAGTTCTGAAAATTTCTATATCCACTATCTCACATCGAGCATCCTCAAATCTCCATTCAATTTCAGTTTTGATCTCTTATCCAATTCAGATATCTAATATTTCCTTTAACTCGAATTTATGAATCTATTGGTTATAACCAATTCTTCTTCCAAACCTCTAATTAAAAATTCATCACTTCAGTCACAACTTTACTCTCTCAAAATTCCATTTTTTTTTTCACAAATTTTTTTCTTCATGCATTATCACTCCTTCACGTCCACACCTCGACCATCAATTAGCAAGCGAACAATTCCCTAAGTATCAACCCCGAAGGCCGAAACCAACATCAGATCAATACTCAGAAAACTATTCAACTTAACTAATCTTTAGTCAGTTTCTAAATTCCTTAAGTCCACTTCTTAATTTCTTATCAATCATTGTTTACGAAATTCTCGGATTCAATTTACAATTCCACTTCTCTTTATGTTCTGCCCTCCTTCGTCTTCGACGTAGCTCTTTGTTCTTCAGTTCTTGTTATTCTGAATTATGTTAACCTCTCACTATCCTTTGAAAATATTTCCAATTGTTCTATTCATTTTCTCCATTCTTAAAAATCATTTATTGTCACCGGAAAATATTTCCGTATATTCACAAAGCTTTATTTTCTATCGAGAATATACTTTATTCTTGCAACATCTCTAAATTTGTTAGTTTGATTTAAACAAATGTTAAATAAAACATCGTCATCTCTTCACTTAACCCTTTTTATTTGATTTTTCATCAACTTATATTCTTAACAAAATTCATCGTTTCTTCTTTGAAATGATTTCAAATTTCCTTTTTCTACTCAAATTGAATTCTCATTTACAATCAACTTCAGTTATCTTTGATTTCTAAAATTCACGCTTAACGAAATTAATTCGTTGATTCTCTCCTATCTATCCTAGATACCATCCGATGATGGATTCTAGATTCAAATCCTAAGGGAACTTATTGAAGAATAATTCTCGCAAACCTGGATTCGAAGACTTCTGAAGACTGGGGATTCCGAACAAAATTTTAAATCTCAAAATAAATTTTTATTTCCGCTGTATTAATTTCAAAACACTAGTTTCAAAATATTTGATATTTCAAAAATAATTATTTTTCAAAATCGCTTTATTTTCAAGATCCGTTTTTAAACTCAATAAGCTAAGCTTTGATTAAGCCAAAGCTCTGATACCACTTGTAACGGCCCGCCTTTTTGAACATTCTAAATCGGTATTTAAACCAACTTAAAACGTTCAAATCAACGGATCGTTATTTAGCTTACAGAGTTTAAAAGTAAAATCAACACAGAATAAATAAACAACATAGCCTTGAACAGCAAAAACATACTTTATTATATAACTAGAATCTTTGATACAATATTTTCCATACAGCGGTTTTAAATGAAAATTGAATACAAGAAAATATTACTGTTTTTAAAACATCAGAGTGTGCCGTCTTATGAAATCCCCAGCTTTGCCAATCTTCGAATCCTAAGCTGTAATCTTTACATCTGAAATGCTCGGATCTGACCCGAGCATTCCATGCAAAAACATAAAATACTCGAGTCAGGATTAATCATTGGTTCAAGTAAATTAATTCCAATAGATACTGAAAAATACTTATCTAACTTCGGGAATATACGCAAACCAAAAATTTGTGTAGTTCTATACATATCGATTTCTGTTTTAGGGACGAATGGTCGCGGAAGCCTGCACGTACACACGTGTACAAGTACACGTGTGCACTGCCCCAGCATCCCACAACCACAAATAACAAGTTCACTGAAAGTTAACAAGGTATGCATTAATAAACGGCGAAACAGAGAAGTACAAAGCAAACAATGTGATTTAAAAGTACAATAGAAAAACAATTATCATGAATATAATGGTCAATTTGGTGAATTTTTAAAGTGACAAGAAACCATAACAGCAAGTACTATCACACATAACAGGAACAAGATCAGACCACACAAGCATCACACATGTAGATATACATGCGCAGGGTATTTTGCTCCGTTGAAGAAGCAAGTCTTTCTTGATTGCAGGTGGAACAAAAATTGCCCAAATACATCACTGGCTAACTAACATGTAGGTGTGGATATGCCAAGCAAAGAGTATGGTCAGGGTTCGAAAATGTAAGAGGACAAAAGCATTGCCCATAAATCAGTTTCATGTATAGTAGTAAGGTGTGAATAATCTAGTAGGTCTTCACACAACATAACCTGGAGTAAACGGTTTTAAAATGGCACATAATCATGGCAACTATCCAGTGGCAAGACTCACTGCCAGAAAGGGAAAAAAAATTACACTGCACAAATGTTTAGGTTTACAAAACTACGCCTAATGTTCAGATTTAGACACTACACTAGAGGGTTCAGATTTAAAACAATTATACCAAATGATTCAGGTTTAAACAACTATACCAGATATCAAATATAACAGCACCAGCACCCTTTTCATGGGTACACAAGAAGAGAGCACCAATACATGAATATATAGAGACTTCGCAACTACCCCATAGGAACTGGTGTCCATATTTTTTTCAATTTTTAATGTACGAGGTAAATCATAAAACTGTATAAGTCAAAGATAAACCCAAAACTGTGTCCAGGTTTCTAAAACAGGGAATATACAATTGGTTCAGGTCAGAAAACATGCACATTTCTCATGAAGGCTAAGTGATAACTCAACAACACAATAATAGGATAAATTACATAACCAATGCCACTGTTTATGGTTTATGTGATAATATAGGTTCCACCTTGAAACAAGTTAGAGTGGAAGCTTTCAGTTTACAACAAGACGGGGTTCAAAAACACAACAGGGAAAACAGGCAAAATTGGAATTCATGTATGTGGCGACACTACTCATGGTCAATACACTTTCGCAAATATCCAAATTCACAATTGCATAGAATAGTTGGTCAAAATTTTTTTTTAACTGTCTTAACATTTTACTACAAAGACCAGAGGGTGCATATCATGGCAGTTGGCCGATATATCAGTGTCAGTTAGCATATATATCACAATAGTTTTGGCAATTATACCACTACAGTTTGGAAAATGTATCACAAAGATTTTGATTCACTGTAACTCACATATACCGATGCTGTGTATTTACACATACTAATACATATGCAAAAGCTGTGTAATTATATTCAAATAATTCCTTAGTGTAGTTCACATAACATTCCAAACATTTACAGTAGCAAGTAGCCAACATCATATATGGTTTTCTCACAACATATTCCACTACTGCTTTATTTCTGATTGTTCAAAACTACTTGATTTTAAACTATCTACCTCTAAACACTGGCATTCAATGTGCTGGGAACATATTAGTTGAATTTACAACAGTATTAGACATATTTCATGAAACAGGGAATATGGTAAACCCAGTCTATGTTACTGTTTACTACAAGGCAACCGACAAGCGGTTCAAATGAAGCGATATGATAACAGTAAATCACATTTATCTAATTCGGTTTCCTTGTGACATATAAACAATCATAACAGTCGGGAACTTGTTTTACTTACATACAGGCAGTGGTTATAATGCGCCAAGTTAACGATTACATGACAGTAATTAAATGTGGCAAATCAACGTATATACTGGTGTCAAATACTTCCAGGCGAGCAGATATACTCATATAACAATCATATATATAGATATGAACTTAAAATACAACATTCCAGGTTAGGCTTAAAGGCACAGGGGTATATTTAAAACTGGCAACTAATCAACTGTAGCATCTGGTTATCAATTTATCCACAGTAGTACCAGTTTTATCAGGGTAATATATATCGAATCCAAAACGCAACTTCGAAGTAACAAGGCAACCCAACAGCAAAAACAAAGGACGACTACCATATTCACTATGTGTTGAACTTAAATTACTCGAAACAGTGATTAATCAATTGTGAGTATAAATACTCACCTGCAGTAGAAGAAAACGTAGGCAGTTTGATCGACTATTGTCGATTTGGCTTCGACTAGCTCGATGGTGACAACGGCGCTTCAGGCGATGTCGAAGAGGTGGGGAAGATGGCGCCCTGTTCTAGGGTTGCAATGGCGACGACTTCGACCCGAGGTGGAGGTGGCGGCTTTACTGAAACGATGGCTGTCGGATCGAGCGCGAGTGCTACGGCTTCTAGAAGGAACGATGGAAAGAACTAATTTTGATGGGAGGAGGAAGGCGATTTAGGGCTGAGACCATGAAAATTAAAAAGGGGGAAATGATTTCGTTGCTCAAGAAATGAACGGGGTGCTTGATTCTTTTATAAAGGCAAAACCGTGGCATCCAAGAAAACGTGGGGAGGAAGGCGTTTGATAGTGTGTGCGACAAGGAACCTCTTTTATTTATTTATATTTAATAGTTCTTTGCCGCTGTCAAATGTTTTACTTTTGGAGAGTGAGTTTGTTACTTTTTTATTTCCACAAACGGACTCCAACAGTGATGAAATTTTACGTACCGTCATGCCTCGATATCTTGAATCTGATAAAATTAGTATGGTCGTAGTCTGACTCCATTAGTGTACGAAGTTGTTTTATTTTTAACTTATTTATCGGTTTACCAGTTTTATTGCGTTAACCTACCGATAACCTCGTTCGTTTCAAAATTCAAAACGAAAAATTCTATTTTCTTTATATACACATATATACACATATCCAAGCCAATTCCCATATATTTCAACAAATAAAATCTCTGATTTGTTTACCGTTAACTAACGTTTATTTTTAAAATTCAGTTATTCATATTTTCAATCGCATTTCAATCCAATTCAAATATCCAACCAGATTCAAATATTTAACAGTAATATTGGTTCCTCAACAAATCATTCTGAACTCAATTCAGACTTAAAACAATATACTTAATTGTTATTTTCTAACCCAAATCTCAATATAAAATTAATTATAAATTATTAAATTTCCAATTCATATTCCAGTTGTCGAAATTTCCGGGTCGTTACACACGGACCCCCGAACATACCCTATTCCCAAAATTCAAAAGAGGTGCCTTCGTCGCAGCTATCAATCACAAAATCATGTATATATATCAACAACCTAACTGTCAGTTTCTCATCATCTGGGGCGTGAGGCTTGTCCATGTCACGGTATACACAAAGCTTCACTTAAATAAGTCGTGCTTTGATCAGCATTAGCTCATTTCATAACTTGAGTATGACACATTGTTAATCTTCCACATGTCACTGATTCAAATCAGTACATAACCTCTAAGAACATAACTTAGAGATGGGAATAATAAATTGCCATAGATCCGATATATATATCCATAGGAATCTGTGCTACATGGTTAATTACAATGTTAGACACACAATCCATACAAGTCCCTTCTGGGTCTGAACGGAACAAAATTCGAAAATCCTCAAATATATTTAGACCTTATGCCACTTATAACCTCGTAACATGTGTACGGCCCGATTAGAGACATCAACATTCAATCCGAACAACCTAAAGATTCCTGGTCTACATTGCCATTTCCAAGTCTTCAAATAGCATTGTATTATTATTTTGAATGGTTTTCAGATGTACATCTGATCCCGGTCTTTCCAAGTAATAAGCGTACTTTAACACAAAAGCTATGGACTATATCGGTTTCAATTCAAATCTCCTTCCAATGTTTGTTAATTCATTGGATTCATTTTAGTTTCCTTAAATACCGTTTCCATCTTATTTCTTCTTTACAAATCCATATTCTTTATCTTTGCTATTTTTATCTCTAAATTTGGATTTAAAAGCTTCGTACACAAATGTATATCACTTTTAAAACCGTTCACAATATTACAGAAACCTCCTTTCTAGTTTAAATAAATTTTTGACTCCCAAAACCAAGTTATTTCAAGGAAATTCTAAAGCATTTCTTAAAGTGCTATAGAATATTTATTTAAATAGAATACGTTCACAATCATTTAAAGGGTTTAAATCCTTTCTCAAATCATTTAAACAAGGAACAATGCTTGTGAAATTCCCAAAATCGTTCTAAATTCAAAGGTTTCAATTGAATTCTAAATTTGATTTTGAAATCACCATCCTGTCCTTCAGATCAGTTAGGGATAGCTTGGGAGAGCAGGAAACTGTATTTTCCAAACCCAAGCCTTAGACACTATCCTCTCTGTCACCCTAGAACGTTCCGATATATATGTATTATTGGAAGAAATGTCATTCATATATATATTTATACGATAACGGTTTGAATATAAGTTGTTAAATCTTATTTAAATCCATATTAAAGTTCACTTAACTTTTACTAAACCATTATTTAAATATACTTGGAAACTAAATGAAATGTTACCAAATTTGTTTAATCATTCAAACTTACAAACGATCTAAAATAATGAAACTTATGTATTAAATAAGTTACTTACTTTTAAAAGTAATGAGACCAATATTAAATAAACTTGCTTAAATAGTTTTTTTTGGATAGCTAATCATTTACCTAATCAATTATAACACAAAAATCAAAATTTTAAAGCTTAAAAATGGCCATGAAACTAATCATTTACATGCAACTCAAAAATCAAATTTTTAATTAGATTTCAATCTTGTTTCAATTTCTAAAAGTCCAAAACAATTTTCATATATTTCCAAAATCGTTTTGTTGTTATAAAAATATTCATGACTTAAATTTCAACTTATTCCAATATCTGAATTCAAAAATGAACCTAATTTTTTTAAACTAAATAATCGTCATTCATATGAGAAAAGCAAAATTGTGCACAAGCGTCATTATAAGATCTAAAACAACCCATATATCTCCACAACCATCATGTGTGAACAAAAATCAATACATATGAACACAACATTGTAAGATCTAAAACAACCATCAAAATTGTGCACAAGCGTCACGGTAAATAATGCTTAGTGTTTGTATTCCTAACTACACAAGCACCCATTCAAATCATCATAACAATAGCAACCATTAACAACACCAACCAATTATAATTACGAACTAGTTATAACTAACAGTTCTAGTAAATTTAAAAATGGTTAAACTAGAGTTCTCACCGGTATGCTTTCCAAATTTCTCTCGGTAAACCTTGTATCTACTACGAACCGGCCTAGGAGCGTATGTATCACTTTATATTTATCCACTTGCGAATATTTTCTCAAGCAACGATTGAGCTTATGCCATGACCGACCGGGAAGAAACAGAAGAGCAAAGCTAGTGTTCAGATCGGTTGTTCATCGAATTAACATTGCGTAAGAGAGAGAAAAGGTGGTGTATTTGCAGGTGTTGTTTAAGGAGGAAACAGTGTACCGTTTGGAGGGAGTAGCGGAAATATGGGAACACGACTAAAGTAGGGACTGGACTAGGTGTTTTCCGATGAAGCAGGGGTTGTTGAAGGTTGTCGGTGGTGGCGGCTGAGCGCGACAACAGCAGAGGGCAAGGTGTAGTGAAGAATAATGGCGAGGTGGGGCTGTTAGGGGAAACAATGGTTTTATAGAGAGGTGAGGAAGGAAAGTTGGTCTCAAAAAGGGGTGTAGTGGGGTTTGTGGTGGTGCCAGGCGGCGTTTGGGAAAGAGTAGGCTGCGGAGTGAGGGGAGAAAATGAAGTTGCTGTTTGGAGGCGATGGGAGTGAAGGCATGTGTTAGTTAAAGAGAAGGGAGAGAAACTCACGGTCAGGGGTAGTCGCTCAAATTGCTGGCTTGTAGAGGTTGTCGCTGGAGCTTGTCCCAGAGTTTACTGGAGTTGGTATTTGCGCGGCTGCTGGCTTTTGTCCAAGCGGCAAGGTAACCAGGAAACAAATGTCTAGAGAGGGAGGACGTGTGTATTTTAGAGGGCAAGTTGTACTGTTGAAGGAGAGGAATGGTTCTTGATTTTTTTGGAAGGAAGCGTGGTGAGTTTAGGGTGGAGCAACCTTATGAGGTTAGTGTGAAGCGTGATGTAATTGGTACGGGAAGAATTGGTTATCTGGGTTACGGGATTTTGAGGCCAGGAGTTCCCAGAGATGGGAGGGAACATGTACTGCAAGAGGAGGGGAAGTAGTAGAGAGATGTGGGTGGAGTTGTTCGTGAAAAAGGAAGGAAGGTGACTGTGAGCTGAAGAGAAGAGGGATGCACGATCAATGGAGGAAGGTGTATGGGAGCGGAATTTCTTTTAGAAGGAGAAAGAAGTTTAGTTAGGTTTACAGAAGGAAGGAGCTACGCATCTTGTTTTATAATGCAAGAAAAGGGGACAAAGGATAACACGTAGTAGCGAGTCTCTACCTACCAACTGTTCATAATCTTTGGTTACTATTACAGGAATCTTGCACTATTATGGCAAGCTTTTAAATTAGATTTCCTCAGATTTGGTTGTCCACCGTATCTTCTTTAAAGAAGGGAAAATTTGATTTATTTTCTATGAACGATATGTTAAGCTAGCGACGTTGTTTATGGTATTACCTGAACGTTATAACTCAACCGTGTACACCGTAAATTAATTGGTAACTTAAAATAGAGAATTGATTGCGCAATTTTATTTTATTTCCTTCCTTTTTATTACACATTCCTTTCATAAATGTGCGTTATATTTTTAGTTCAATTTCACCGTCTGCACTTTAAAAATTCATCATTCGCTTTCATCACATTAACTGTATCACAATTGTACCATCACAAATTTAGACTTAACAAAATTTATTACTATTTATATTAAAATTTCAAACTTATATTTTGAAATTAATTTAAAGCTTTATTTCACTATTTACTTAATGGTTCAATTTTGAAATGAATCTATCTCAACGATATTTTACTTTGCAACAAAATCCTTCATTCCAAAAATCAATAATTTGTTTCTTAGTAAAATTTTAGAATTTATTTCAAAGTTCATGCTATTTCCATTATCACTTCTCAAAACAAATTTTGTAATAACTTTAGTTCTAGCAAAATGTTTAGACGAAGATTGTATTTACCATGTAATTCCATAAAAAAATGAATATTATGCTCAAATAAATAAAAGTCCAATGCTAATTTGAATATATATACTTTTCTTCTTAAATTCAATTTCCAAATTAATAATTCAATAAATTACTAAATAAGTTATTAACGGTAACAACTCTTGTTTTCTATAATGTTCTACCAAGGAATTCGGTTGTTATATTTTCAAGGAAATGGATCATTCAACTATTGTCTAAAATAGATAAAACTCTGAATATAAAATTTATTTTCGATTAAATCTTAATTTGATTCATAGTTTAAATCTCAAAATTTCTAGGTCGTTACAGCCACATTGTCAGACCCACCAGATCACTAATTGACATCCATAAAAATACTCTGGGTGTCAGCTGTCACCAAACAGAAGTACGTTTGTAAAAATCAAAGTATGTGACCCTTAAGAAATACTCGATCAGACATTCGTGTATACAAGTCATCCAGAAACAGGATGAATCGAAGGCACTCTCCTACTGCATCTAAGATAAGAATCACACCATGGATCAGTATCGTATATTCCTTGCAGATCCGAAGATTTCGATCACGACAGAATCACAAGTTCTATAACTCTGGCATCCACCAGAGAATTTTAACATGTAGTTCTTTCGTTCATAAAGATCTATGGTCTTCAAATTTCACTATTTGTATAAGTATACCTGTATGTTAGTTTACGTAAGGCCAGTTCGAAGTGGTTTTGGGTGCAGTTCCCATCCTGGTCTCTTTGAATTAACGCGTAGGGAAAATTTATTTGATAGTCAATGTTTTAACTATCAAACTTAAACAGTGTAGATGAGTAAATCGTTTATACCAATCATTTTATAATAAATATAATTTCCATGGCATGTTTATTCACATTACTTAACTCGTACAAGTTTCAATTCTAAATTTTTAAGCACTAATTAATATTAGACAATTAAAATATAATTAAATGTGTCAATGTTTTATTTCAACAAATCTAGTTTGATCACTTTATAGCATAACAGATAATTCATTACAACAATAACATTCAATGATGATTCGATGTTTAGTGTAACGACCCGGATTTTCAACGACTTTGGTTATCGACATAAGCTCGATGTCGATAACCAAAACATCGAAAAATCCTGGTAATTAGTGAAAGAAATTAGAGGGTGAGGAAAGATAAGATAGAAACTTAGAATAGAAGAAGAAGAACACAACATCAGAGTAACACGAATCTCACAGCGGAACGAATAACATATAATATATATAACATAACTTGAAATATACATCTGTACTTGAATATACATCAATATCAAAGTACATCACTTACAACACAACGGAAATAACTATAGCTATATGATCCTGAAGCCTCCTGCTCCAAGCTCTTCCAGTATATCTGTAAATTCCTGACTACTTGACTGCCCATACAAATTTAGGCACCCAAGAGTTTAGGGAAAACAACAAAGAAAACTCCGGGTCAGTCATGGGACTGGTATGAGTAAAATAGTTTAAAAACAGTTCGAACAAGTAAATGATATCTCATAAGACCACGCCGCATAACATTTCACTAAAATCAACAGAGTCAATACATCGGCAATTAACTATCAACCACAATCATTTTCATAACTAGAAATATATGTTATTACATTTGAAAAGCATTTTAGTTTCATATTCACACATTACTACTCTTCCACATCCATCAGTTCCTGACCGTAAATTGGTAAGAAAATAATCCTCTAAAGTATCAACCCCGCAGACTGAAATCAACATCAGATCAACACTCAAAAAATCATTGAACTCAACCAATCTCCAGTTAGGTTCCAGTTTCTTAACTCCACATCTTAATTCTTATCAACCCAAATTAACCCATTTTCTAGAAAAAAAATCTGGACTACATTTGGAAGATAAATTCCAAATCTTATTGTTCAAACTATTTACTCATATTTATCTGCTTCAAATTCCAACCCAATTTAATGCTATTCAACTTAACCCTTACATTTTCAGTTGAATTTTCCAATTCCAGAGTCTGAACTCCTGGTTTTATTTAAAACCAGTTTGAAATCACATATCTCTACTCCATTTTAAACTCCAAACCTTTGAATTTATCCAAAACATCTTGTATTTCTCAAACACTTTTCTAGGTTGCCTTTATTGTATGTTTCATTCTTTACAAGTTCAATTTGGTTTACTATACATCTATTTTAAATTTTACAATCTGATTTGATTATAACAATAACAATCGACACAACCATATATAATAATAATTTCAGAAAATTGTTCTTTTTAAATCAAAAATATAATTTTAAATAAAATTATTTTATTTATCCAACTTTAAAATAATACTGTGTCGAATTACTCTATTCAAGAGTTTAGAAACACCTATCGATGCAGTTTCGGCTACTGTATCGACCAGAATTCATAAACCACTCGACAAACTAATCAACACAATATAAAACAGTTTTATATCAATTAATAAATACGCATGCATATATATATATATATATATACTCTCAAAATCATTGTAGGGCATTACTGACCCCATCTCTATCGAGTTACCACATAGAGCCAAGATTATTACTAAACCATTGCTCTGATACCAGTTGTAACAGCTCGAAAAGTTATGATCCTGATTATCGATACTAATACATATCCTGTATCACATATCGACTAATTAATCATTAGAAATTTACAGAATGTTAATGTAAAGAAGTTAAAGGGTGAGATAGAAAGAAAAGAAAGTTAGAATAGAAGAAAAAGAAGAACTGAACACAACAGAATCAAAATATAACAAATCTCACAACGGAACTGAATAAAATACATTATATAACACCTTGAAATACAAAACTATATTAACTTACATACATCATCCAGTAGCCGAAAGCATCACTAGCTTACGCTCTGACCCGAGTAGCATGAGGCACGTGGAATCTCGTGTGAATCAACAAGGACCACCTTGCAAGGCTAAATACTTCAGGGTGATTGATAGCGAAGTAGTACCGTTACCATGCCCCCTGGTAAAACATTTGCAGATGCGGCCATGAATCGAACCATTCAGCTGTCGACAGACAAACTTAGCTAGAACGTCGACCGAGATGGCCAGGCCCCGATTCCCAGGGTTAGGGTATTCCCTATGTTGAGCCTACTCAGATCAGAACTCAACTTGTTGACTCTCTTTCGTCTATCGGCCAGCCGGCCAGAGTACAACTCATATACAATATAGCGGAAACAAACTATATATATCTAGTGTTGAACCCTCCTTCTCTAAGCTCCTTCAAGTAAATCTATAAAATCATGAAACCGCTTGCTTGCCCATCCAAATTTGGGCACCCAAGAGTTTAGGGAAAGCATAGAAAAATAAACTCTGGGTCAGTCACGGGACTGGTGTAAGTAAACGATTTTTAAAATAACTTGATTTAATGTTCAAAAATCTATTTGAAATAAATGATAATCGTAAGACCGTTCAATACATAAATACATATGGTTTTTACCTTACGATAACCCAAAACATTTTTGAAATCATAACTCATTCTGATATTATAATAGGGTCTAAATACAAATAAATAGCAATCTAGCGGAACGCTTGCATCTCACGCTCCACATATATAGTATACAATCAAAATCATGGGCACTTATTAAAGATTGAATTCCGACCATGACAAGGTGTGGAACCACCTGCCGATAATGTATCTCTAGAGGGGAATACACGGGGTTCAACAAGGGTCTTACAACCCGGCCACACATGATCGACCACTCATTTCGCTTGAGTGTATCGAATGTATATCACCAACGGTTGGGATCAGCAACCATTTCCCGAAAGGGACAACATTGAAAATATTAAAGAAGGAAATGAATTTTCTCTAGATAGGTGATTATACACCCTAATGGGAGCGACCCACATAGCCATGCTATCTGTCGGATTTCTGTCATTTCCCAGTTAGTGAGGATTGAGGTTAGAATTTACCTTTAGAACATCTGCTTACCATTCACTTTGAATGTCACATTGTGAGATCTGCCAAATCACTAATTGACATCCACAAAATACTCCGGGTGTCAGCTGTCATCAAACAGAAGTACGTTTGTAAAAATCAATGTACGTGACCCTTAAGAAATCTCTGTCAGACATTCATCTATACAAGTCATCTAGGAACAGGATGAACCGAAGGCGCTCTCCTACTGCATCCAAGATAGGAATCACCCCATGGATCAGTAGCGAATAGTCCTTGCAGATCCGAAGATTTCGATCACAATAGAATCACAAGTTATATAACTCTGGCGGCCACTAGAGAATTTTAACAAGTAGTTCTTTCGTTTATGAAGATCTACGTTCTTCAAATTTCCACGTTTGTATAAGTATACCTATAAGTTAGTTTACATAAGGCCAGTTCGAAGTGGTTTTGGGTCCAGTTCCCATCCCGGTCTCTTCAAATTAACGCGTATGGAATATTTATTTGATAGTCGGTGTTTTAACTATCAAACTTAAACAATGTAGACGAGTAAATCATTTATACCAATCATTTTATAATAAATATAATTTCCATGGCATGTTTATTCACATTACTTAACTCGTACAAGTTTCAATTTTAAATTTTTATGCACTAATTAATATCGGACAGATAAAATATAATTAAATGTGTCAATGCTTTATTTCAACGAATCTAGTTTGATCACTTTATAACATAACAGATAATTCATTACAACAATAACATTCAATGATGATTCGACGTTTAGATTCCAAACTGATAATAGCTCGAAATATGGGATCTTGAATAACAACTAATTTACATCATGTTTATTCCAAATTCTTTGGATATAAATATACTAATTTTATTTAAACCTTCCCTTTGTTTCCGACGAATCCAAATATCAAATATTTTGGGATTTGATCTCCAGTCCAACGACAATGTCGATCTCCGTAATTACGAAAGAGCTTCCCGATCCTTTTATTTTTTCTTTTATATGTATATATATTCCTCTTTTATAAAAAAACAATTTAATTTAAAACTTGATTAATTTATATAAATCTAATTTTAGATTTCAGAACAACAATCAGCACAGGAAGAATATAGTCCAATAAAACATGTCAACGTTTTGTTTTATTAATTTATATTCAAATTTATTACTATATAGCATGATAGGTAATTTACAACCATTATTCATTACAACCATTATAATCAACAACGGTTCAACATTTAACTTCAAACTAAGTAAAAGTTTGAAGTACATGATCTCAGATAACAATAAATTTCACGTTATATTTATTTCCATTTATAAGTAAATTATTTTATTTTATTTAAAATTTATATTTTGTTTTAAATGGACAGTATATATAAATATTCGAACTTAAGCTTAGACGATAAAGTCAATTCTGTAATTTACAAATATTTTCTTGATCCCTTCTTAATTAATCCTTTTTGCTTCAGCTAAGATCGAAGAATCCAGGCAACATTTCTCTGGCAAAAACATGGATCCATACGGTTTAAAAAATATTTTTCCCTTTTCCCACTTTTTGTCGTTACTTACCACCCAAAATGAAAATCCAAGGTGAAGAAACAGGGCCTTGTCACTACAAAAACACAGATCGGCTTGCTTCGCTCCCTACTTCTTCTCCCTTACCTGATCCTATTTATCCTATGATCTTCTCATCTCTTTCTATCCTTCAGTTCTTATTTTTCACTCGTGTTAATATATTTTTTCCAAATATACTTCTGCTGAACTGTCTTTAGTATCCTCCTGCTTCCTTTGTGCATTCCTTGATGCATTTAGAACCTCCATTCTTCACGCAAATATCCGATATATAAGACTAAACTCCCTTTTGCCTTCTAAAAAAACACGCAACACTTGACTTTACAATCCAGTTATAAATGCTTTTAAAGATTGAGGTATTACCTATACTCCATCTATTCCTTATATAGTTCAGTGAACTTCTGAAGAATATTCCTTGGCTAAAATAGTTTAACATTTTAAACTGCTAGTGCGATAATGTGATTTGGTTAAACCATTTCTTTAGTGAACAACAATCTCTTTTCTTATACATAGAATTTGTCTCCACGTATGTTACTATTTGTTGCTCGTGTTGTTAACTTGTATTTTAAACACTTCATAAGTTGAATTGATGATAGTTATTTCGACGCTATTTTGGTAAATATTTTTATCAGCTAAAAGAAAATAGGATTCTCTTCTTATGTATTCCGGTAACCCCCTTCTCACTTTTGTTAAGATCATCAAATTATCTAACGT
Organism: Allium sativum; assembly: GCA_030737875.1. Classification (NCBI taxonomy): domain Eukaryota; kingdom Viridiplantae; phylum Streptophyta; class Magnoliopsida; order Asparagales; family Amaryllidaceae; genus Allium; species Allium sativum. The sequence goes on along the minus strand of CM060918.1, from coordinate 147,547,721 downwards.
ATTTCATATTGTGATCAGTAATCATTAAAGAGTGCACCTACACCTTCTCCCCCCTGATCATCACGCCTCCGCCGTCATTAGCACACATGTCATCACTAATCCGAAGTCTTTCTCTATTACCTGAACCGTCTTCCATTCCCTACAACACTATAACGTCCCGCCTTTTTGACCGCTTTAAACCAGTAATTAAACCAATTTAAAACATCCAAATAGACGGATCGTTATTTAGCTTACAGAGTTTAGAAATAAAATCAACACAGAAATAGAGATTAAATAATAACACAGTAATTAATAATGGAATAAAACTCTTATTTATAATCAGAATTTTGAATACAAGATTTCCTCTATACAACGGAATACAGTTTGAATACCAAAAAAATTTATGGTTCTAAAATCTTCAGAGTGTGCCATCCTTAGAATCCCCAGCTTCGACAAATCTTTGACCCTGAGCTGAAATATCTAAATATGTACTGCTCGGTCTGACCCAAACGTTCCATGCAAAAACATAAAACACTTAAGTCAGGATTAATCATATGTTCAAGTAAATTAATTTCAATAGAAACTGAACACAATAATGATTCTATCGTCAATTATATTATCTGTGCTTATTGATTTTTGTCTCAGGGATAATCGATCACGGGAGCCTGCACATACATACGTGTACAAGTACACGTATGCACTGGCCCAACGTCCCGCTACCGTAAAAAAATATACTGAATTTCAGAGGGTATGTACGAATGTTACAACAAAATAGAGTTAGGTAGCATGTTCAAGTATATCAGTGCATACCAGAAAGGAAACGAACTGAAATGCAAAAGGAACATGCAAATATACTCAGCTACAGGGAACTACAAATGCAAATGAGACATGGCAATTTATGCTCAGCTACAAGGGAACTACAAATGTAAAAGAGACATGGTAAATTTATGCTCAGCTACAAGGGAACTACAAATGTAAAAGAGACATAGCAAATGTACTCAGTTAGTCATGATAATGCAGTGCGAGTTTCACATCTCAAACAAACAAGAGTACACATTTCAAATGCCAGGGGTGTACGGTTGGCATAAATTGTATAAAGCATAAGTCCAGTTTGACATTGGCAAAGTCTGGGATTTGCCATTTAAAGACTCATGTGTACAGATATATGGAGACAGTCCTGGAAGGAAGACAAGGCTGTTTATAGCAGTTAAGTTCAAACCTTTGGAAATCAATTATTTAAGGGCTTAGAAATCAGTCTTCAAATTTCCAGAAAATGATACACATTAATAAATGCTATGAAAAATATTTTTGACCTGCAATTACTAACATGCATTCCCATAGATCATTTACCAATTTCCAAGAAATGGCAACAATTATTAACAAGGTAGGCATATAAGACATCGTGTGCGACCTGTCCATTATCATTCAATAATCTTATTAACAACTAGCAAAAATTTTATCCATCCACAAAATTTTGGTGTTTCTACTTAATCGTTTCCATTGGTTTAACGGTTAATTGTCACAACAATTCGCAGGACCAATTTTACTTGACATTAGGTAATTTTTTTTCAAATGCAGTATACTACAAAACATGCTTATGTTGGTTCATAACTTTCGCAAATCTCATTAAAAAAAAATGAACACACACATATTAGCATGAAGATGAAACTAAAGTTGAAGGTACTCAGCGATTTTAGGAACTAGCCACATACACGGATCACTATAAGCTGAACATACTTTTTACTATATACCACATGTGTTTAGCCGAATGCATGTATTCTATTCATGTATATTTACAAGCAGACGTTCGTAAACACTTGATTCAGTCCCAAAGGGTGAAGAGACAAATGTCCACAACACATGTTTCAATTTCTAAGAGTGAAGAGGCAGATATCCACTATTTATTTCCAGATTTTGTATGCGGTGAAACTGAGTTCATTCACAAAAATCAAGGATGTAAACTGTTAACAGTTTCACAGTTAAGTAAAAAGGGAGCCTCAGGTTTGCCATATCCAATGCAAATCGATTATTTGGAGCCGACATGGTTTAACATGTTCATATAGGGGCAAGCATATATATATATACACATACACACACACGTAAGCATCAATGATCATTATATGACTATGGCAGGATTTTAAAGGAGTAACAATGGGTTAACAATAAACAAGGCCTAAAACATGTTAAAAAATATGTATATACTCATGTGCTTAATAACTAAATAACCACCCAAGTATGACAATCAAAATTTTATCAACTGGAACCATAATTGAGGGTAGTGCATATAGTTCTAGCTTGAAGTATGGTAGGTAGTACATGTGAGGTACAATACCTATGTGCAAATGGCAACAGCAGGTTGATGGTTTATAAAATAATATACTAGTGGAAGCATATCAAGTTTCAGATTGATCATAATAAGGTGCCCAACTCTTGAGTATTTAACAGGTTACTTTCAATCCCAATTTTCGTAGTAATTTGCTTGTATAGAGGTATTCCTACATTCAGACAAAATCACAACCAAAGTGTTCAAGTATTAATATGTCCCGTGTTTTAAACAACTCCAAGTGTCATGTTGCAGATTACTTTGAGTCAATTTATGTATACATATATCTGTATATGTACTTGCAACACCAGTAATAACGGGGAAGTTACAAACTTATAGGTTCATTGTTTTATGCAATTCCTTCTCAAGTTGTATGTGTACATAAAAATTGATTTAATCTAAATCAAACATGCATTCATCATAAACAACAATGGGAAATTTTCTCACAAATTTTGAGTACTGCTATATGCTTCAGGTTAACAAATAAGATTTGTCAGTGTACAATGGTCCGATCACATCAAATATAGAAATTAACAGTAAATGTTTCACACAAGCTCCGGGCACAAGAATTTTCCTACTATGGCATGACATTCAAGTAGTGACAAGGCAATAAATCAAAGGAATCAATTATTTTGACTAGTTTAACTGAAATCAACCTACTTGAATTTTATGATTAATCGTGAGTGAGATGCCCACCTCTAACCAGCGAAGGACAAAGGTGGTTCGGCTACAAGGATGTGGACAGCGATCGCTTTGAACCAAGGTGGTGGTCCATGCATGGCTAACAAACCAGGGTGAAGACTTCAAGTGTTAAACAGTGATTGTCGCGAACCCAGGATGTGGCCGAAATAGATTGATGGACCAGCAGTGTATTTCGAACATCTAAAGGAGATGGAGACAACTGATTTGGGAGAAAGATTGGTTCTTGAATTTGATTTGAGGGGAAAAGGTTGGTCTTCGATTGAACAGGAGGAGAAGCGATTTTCGGTTCCAATTTTGGGGTTGATTGTTGGGTGTCTGCCATTTAAAATAGAAAAGGAGAGAATGGGTTTGATTTTAAGTGGAAAAAATGGCTTTTGGCCATTAAAAAGGCACAAAGGAAGATGATTTTCTGAAGAAATTTGGAAAAAGTAACGATTCTTATTGCCGAATGAATTGGAGATGAACGGGATTTTTATAGGAGAAAAATATGGAGATAAGAACAATGTCGCGATCAATAGGTTTTGGGTACTGCATGATTCAGATATAGGACGGCGTAGTTTATATTTGAGGTAGTTACATTTGGGATTAAATATATATATTAAAACTCTACCGCGAATTACCTCAAACTGCTATAAATTCATACTATTTATTTCAACGTTCGGAATTAGATAAAAACTATTTTGGTCGTGATCTGACTTCATTATTTTAAAATTTTAACTTGCTTATCAGTTCACAAATTTTATTTTGGATTATTTATTGATACATCGATTTCATTTCGTTTGTCTACAATTAATGCTATTCATTTCAAAATTTGAAACATTACATTCTATTTCCATAAATACACATATATGTAAGCCAATCATCACATATTAAAACAAATCAAAATTCCCCAATTTGTTTAACATTAATATCGTTTATTTTAAATTCATCCATCTATATTTTCAGTCGAATTTCAAATTCAAAATAAATATACAACCATATTCGATTCCAATATTCAACAATAAATATATAATTCTCAACTAACCATTCTTCATTAAATATTGATTTCAATTCATGCAAAACCATAAATTCGATTTTAACTACTACTCAAGTATCAATATAAAGATCATTAATGACCAAATCTTTAATTAATTTCATATTTCAAATTGTCAAAATTTCTAGGTCGTTACAATCTTCCCCCTTTTAAACTTTTTGTCCTCGAAAAGGAGAAATCGTTAAAGTTGTACCAGTGATATTTCAATTTCATATCTGCATGAAATCTTACACAACTAATTTAAATATAGACTTTTCAGTCATCAATACTTGTGTATTCATCATACTCAATAAATTTCGGAAAATCACATTTCCTTCCAAAATTATTCTTTTCATAAATTTCAAATCTTGCAAAGCAATTTTTTTTTCGGCTGTCAATATTTATTTATCCATTGTTTCAATCTTTAATGGGTCTAGGCTTACCCATCCTCAGCCCAATCTCCTTATATTCAATCCATTTAATCTTCCCCAATACTCATTGAAGAGTGTAATTATCATTTCTCTTCAAGTTATAAATTGTCGCAATGAAAATTTCCAACATCCGTATTTTTTTATATATAACCTGAAATTTTTAAAGAAAATATCTATATTCTTATCCCAAAGCCATGGACTTGAAAATACTTCAAAATTTTCTTAACTTATTAAACTAGGAAATTTTAATTTCAAATTATTGATTTGAAAATATTTGATATCTCGAAGTTTGACAAGTCTATTGTCGTTTTTACAGATGTTAGGCATACGCTGGCCAGGCGCACGACTAAAATCTCCAAGTACTAAATATCCTTGTTACAACTCCTAGTGATAAATATTTCAAAAAATCCTTTAAAAACAGATACGGAAAGTACCAATGTGATATTGATATGTTGATTGCTTATGAATCGTAGATACACAATGGTTTCGTCTGGATCCCCAGAAAACATCCGTATCCGTAGGAAATCACGTCACTGCGAATTTCGTCATAAATAGATCAACATAAGATATTTAAGAATAAAAAAGAAAATTGAGGTCATTGAGCGTTGGATGCTCTGTATCAGGATCACGAAAACAAATAATCAAATGAGGATAATATATCAAGTCACGAGGACTAATCAACTTATGACGACAAATTGCTGCATTAATCAGGTAGCTCCACATCACTAAGATATCTCAACATTGCATGGCTCCATTCTACCTTTAGTAACTTTAGTGGTTACATATCTTTCAATTGTAGATATTCCATGTGGATCGCAAGTACACAATGGTTACGCCTGGGTCCCCCAGGAAACATCCATACCCGTAGGCTTTCACAGCTCTGCGGATTACGCCTTTATAATTCGACTGTAGATCGCAGCAGTCACAATGGTTATGCTTGGTTCCCCCAAGAAACATCTATCCGCCGTAGGCTATCTGCAGCCCCATGAATTTCGCTACACGGTCGAATTCAACGACCCTAGATCGCAGCGATCACAATGGTTATGCCTGATTCCCTCAGGAAACATCCGACCGCCGTAGGCTATCTGTAGCCTTGCAAATTACGCTAGCAGTCGTGTTCAATGGCAACTCATGAGTTTTATGTCCGGACAGCCTACTACCACCAGCATATCTCAGCTAAGCTCGAATTTCAAAGGAGAAAGGTACTTCCCTTATCTTGATTTTTGAAAATATATGATACTATGTACATATAGTATTTTATTTCCTAATCCTCATAAAATATACTTATGTCAAATTACATTAGATTTTCTTTTCCAATAATATTTTCAAACATCTCATTCCATTCCATTGTATAAGATTTCATCTCTACTCGATTACCTTCCATATTAATGGTTCCCGAATTCGCTATATTCTTGTTTTTTTTCCTCATATAAGTTCCAAAACTTCTGTATTCAATATCTAAAATAGAATTCCTACAAATTTCCATTCGGATTTCAAATTTTCAGTTTTTATTTCTTAATCGATTCAGTTATTTGATATCTTTCCAAACTCAGATTTACGAATCTAATGGTGATAAACCAAAATCTCTTTCAATTTCCCCATTATCAAGTTCATCGGCTTCTTTAAATTTTTACTCTCAAACTTCAAAATTTTACATTTTTTTATATCCAATTCCCATTCACGCATTATTACTCCCCCATATTCACATTCTTCGACCGTACATTAGTAAGCGAACAACTCCCTAAGCATCAATCCCAAAGGTCGAAACCAACATCAGATTAATACTCAGGAAATTATGCAGCTTAACTAATCTCCAGTTAGTTTTTTAAATTCTTTAACTTCATTTCTTAATTCCATATCAAAACATTTCTTACACCACTCTCAGATTCAAATTACGAACCCACTTCTTTTATGTCCTTCCGTCCTTTGTTCTTCAGTTCTCGCTAATCTGATTTATCAAATCCATTAGCCTTTAACGATCTTTAGAAAAACATTTTCAATTATCATATTTATTTCTATACTCTAGAGAATCTCCTGTCACCATTGGAAAATATTTCCAAATATTCACAAATTTTTATTTTCTATAGAAAATACACTTTATTCTTATGAGAAATATTTATAATTTCGTTATTTGGATTAAAATATAGTTATTTTCACTTAGCTGTTGACACTCATTAACATTCTCTACTTAACCAATTCTTGTTGTCGAACCTTATCCATTTCTTAGTCAGCAATGAAGTCAATCAAGTTGGGGTATATTTACCTCTCAGACCTTAATTGAACAACATTATTAACTTTGAAACAGATAAAATCCACAACTTTGAATAAAACACTCATTCTCGTAACTTCTGAATTCAAATTAAGAATTTACTTCTTTTACAAAAATCGTTGACACCAATTCACGCCTTCGAAATATTTAACTTTGAAAATTATACTTTATTTTTAATCTTAATACATAAGAACTAATTAATAATATAATAAATTTTATAAACAAAAAAATAAATAGTATTCACCTGAAATTTGTCATAATTAACTCCCATGAAAAACTTCCTTCTGAATAATCTCTTATTCAATAATATATTCGGAAAAATCTCCTATACAAGTCTTATCTAATGTCGTTCGATGATATATTCGAGATTCAAATTTAAGAGGACCTTACCGAATATTAGCTCTCGCAAGCCTGGATCCGAAGACCGGGGATTCCGAAAATTTTTAATTTTCGAAATAAATTTTCCGTAGTATTGGTTCAAAATATTAATCTTCAAAATATATATAATATTTTTTTCTTCCAAAAAAACTTTTCATTTCAAAATTATTTTCAAAACCCTTTAATTTCAAAATCCGCTTTTCTTTTAGTGTCGATCATATTCATTTAAACCCGGTAAGCTAGGCTTTGGATAAATCAAAGCTCTGATACCAACTGTAACGTCCTGCCTTTTTGACCGCTTTAAAACAATAATTAAACCAATTTAAAACTTCCAAATCGACGGATCGTTATTTAGCTTATAGAGTTTAGAAATAAAATCAACACCGAAATAGAAAGTAAATAATAACAAAGTAATTAATAATGGAATAAAACTCTTATTTATAACTAGAATTTTGAATACAAGGTTTCCTCTATACAACGGAATAAAATTTGAATACCAAAAAAAATTACGGTTCTAAAATCTTCAGAGTGCGCCATCCTTAGAATCCCCAACTTCGATAAATCTTTGACCTTGTAACGACCCGTGTTTTTCCGCCTATTTATTTGGATTATTTTAATTATTTAAAATATTGGTTTGAATTTGAATAATCGAAATTAACGATTATATTTGGAATATATTATTTAAATAAATAATAAAATAATAATCTAAATTCCTGAATAATTAGAAAATGTTAAATTGGCAATATAATCTGAACGGGCAATTTGAAATGGTCAAATAGTAGTTATATTGGAAAATAGCGACGATTTCGACTCGAAACGACGTTTAAATATATATAATTTAAAATTTAATTAAATAAAGAGCTGCAGTGGCGCGGTAGTTCGCGTTTTGGCATTTTGAACTTTAATTGGTCATACCGGGTTCAAAATAAGTCGGATTTCCTCGAAACAAGAAACGTTGGGACCGGTTTGACGATATCCTTCCAATGGCAGAGAAAAATCCAGTTTTCGTCATATAGATTTTATTTTATGTCCAAATCAAATTTAAAAAAAAAACGCTATGGAATTTCCTTTATATATATAGCTCTATATTTATATAGAATAAAGAGTTTTTAAATATTTTTAATAGCGGTTTGGCTTCAAACTCAACCCGGGATATTTTATTTGGGTGATATATTATATTCTGGTCATGTATGGCCAATTTCAATATTTTGATAATATTATATTGAGGTACTTTAAAATTGGTTTATTTTATTTGAATTGGCCAGTTATAAAAGGGACATTTTTCAAACGACCTCAGTTTTCGATGAAACAAATTTTATTGGGACCGCAACAGTAAATTATTGCTAGATTTCAAGTTGCGCGTCAATCAGGGTTAATTTGTGAGCGTGGCAAAATAAAATACAAATATAAACAACCATTTGAACGTGAACGAGGGCCATTTGAGCAAACGAACTCGGAGTTTGATGAAACAATTTCGTTAGGACCGTATCGTCAAATTATACTATGCCGTCCATTCGTGTCTCGAACGGGGTTTGTATGTGAGCGTAGTAGCGAATAAACGACGTTCGAATACGCGATGGGTACGAAATAAAATATCGCTAGTCAACGTCGCTCGTCACGTCAACTTAAAATATAATTTTCCACCATTATATAAACCCCTCCATCAACATTTCCAGCCAAGCATTCACCTCCCTTCACCAAATTTTGGAAATAAGCCCCTCTTTACAGTCTAATTTATATCTTCCAATCCGAGAGGAATTTGTTATGGCTACCTGAATGAAAAGTGTAGATCGGGTCGTGGGCTACCTACCATAAAAAGTTGGGGAGGTATTGTCAAGTGTGTTGGCCGGAATCGAGGTAAAACCAGCAAAAACCACTTTCGTTCTTCTTCAACATTGGGGAATTTGGGTCAATTTCAGGTGTCGAGACCTTAGGGGTTTTGTAGAGGAGAGATCAGGCTTTCATTTGGCTGTGGTCTCGGGGTCTAACATCGCCTGTAGTGGCTTGGGGGTCGAGATGAACATGGGTGGTCAATTTGGGTTCGGTTTTGAAGTCATGGTCGGGTTTTGGCCATTTTCTGGCGGTTGGAGGCCGAGTTGGAGTCGCGGTCATAGGGGGATCACTACTGGACGGCGAGGCGGTGACAATGGCGAAGGTCCGGTCATCTGAACTGGCCTGTGGCGTGAGTTACGGCGGCTCAAAGTGGTTCCGTCCTCTAGCGGTTCCAGGCGATTTCAGGAGGAGTAGGGGGTCATCGTTGGTGGTAAAGGTGGCTGGAGGAAGCACGGTTGCGGTGGGTGTGTGGAGTTGGTCACGGCGGTCTTGGGTGGCGCCGGAGTTGGGTTTTTGGGTGGGATGGTTGTTCGTAAGAAAACAGATGAGGGAGGAAACGGGGTACGAGCCGTTTAACAGTGAAAACGCGTGAACACCATTTGAGGTGCTGACGTGGACATATAATAACGGTTATTAAGGTGAAGACAAAATAATTAATTAATATTTAGTTTGTTTTATAATAGAATCATATATCAAACTTTGAAATGCGATAACTTTTCATACGTGAACGGAATTTAATGAAACTGGATCCGTTGGGATCGCAGGGACGAGACCTATCAGATGGCACTGACTAGGAGTCAATCTGAAGCTGTTGAAATTTGAGCCAATTTTGGACGTTCGACTCAAAATTAAAAGGAACAAACGCGTCAACTGCCAACCGTATAAATCTGGTGAGTTAATTCTCACACCTTCTGGAGTCCTGTGATGTGATAAATCCATAGAAAAATATAATCTACAATTTACAGTATAAATTGGTTGATTGGATGCGATGGATGCATATTGGTTGTTATGGTTTGATTGGTTGCAGTTATTTATATTCCGTTATTTATTTAATTCGTATATTTTCATCAACTGATATCTATGATGCAGAGAAGGACAGGGTGGAGGGATCCGACCGGATTCCTCAAATAAACTGTATTTTGTTTGTTATGCATATATATATGTATATATGAATTGTTCAACCTGATTTACACCAAACCCTGTTTAAATGTGATGGTTGAATAGATATTCACATGTGTTGTGTTTAAAATCAACCGATAGTGTTGATTGGGTAATTGGCAATGAATGGTCTAAATTGTGTTGTTTCTGACGTCAGTTGGCCGTTCGGTGGAATTGACGTAGTTTAAAGTTATAAATTATTTTATAATTGGATTTAAAGTTTAAATTTTATTATATAAGAAATTTAAGTGGAAGTTTATACATATATATATATATATATATATATATTAACCAAGGTTTAAAGGCTTTATTTAAAATGGATTTTACCAGTTTTAAAAAAGAGGAAACCCAAGGATTTACCCTACGGGTTGGAAAAATGAAGTAATTGTTTTTAAACAATTAAATAGTGATTTTTAAATTAATTAAGTTATTCAATTAATTAAAAGGGGAAATGACAAATGTAAATCAGTTAACTGCTAACTGATATATATTGTTGATAAAACCAAATGTTTTTGGTTGAAATTAAAATGAATTAAATTGATTTAAATTTTCTGAATATTCGTTAAAATTGATGAAAGGTTTGAAGTGTTAGTTAATATTCGATTAACTAAAATCAAAAGAAAAAATCAAATTTGCTAGTGAATGGAGTAAGTCATCATTTAATCAGTTTAAAAAGGTGATAATTATTCTATATCAAAGTTAACTATTTTAATATGGTTAATATTAAAGTTAATTGTTAATAATAATTAAAGCAAATGACATTTAATTGGCATTCAATGGAAAAGTGATTAGTTGGAGTTAAGGTTTGGTCAAGGAAGACAAATAAGAATTGAAAGGGATGTATAATCAAATTATTCAAACAAAATTGGTAAATGCAGTTTGTAAGTGAACATAGAGTTTAAACAAAAATTTTCCCAAATGGTTAAATTGGGTAAAAGGTGGACTCGGTTGAAGTGAAATGTTTGTGAAAGATGAAATAAGTGAATAGTGTTTGAGTAAAGGTTATGGTTAGAATTTTTTTTTACTTAATTCAAGGAATTAAGTAAAGGGATTTTTGGACAAGGATTTCAAATATAAGGAACGGGTTTTGAAACAAGATTTGAAACCAAAAAGGGAAATGGGATTTTAATGTTAGTAGTTAAACTAATATTATTCTTAGGTAAGAACGGGGTCGATCAAGGTCTGAGAGGTAAATAAAATACCACAACTTGGTTGGCTTCACTATTATCGAGGAATTGTATTAGTTGGGATGAGTGAAGATTTTGGAATCGGTTTATTCCCTACGAGGGATAGTGAACTCTGATGCGAGGTTTAGCAGATAAATGATATTTCAATGTTGGTTTTAAAAGAAATAAGAATAGTGATTTAAAATTATATTAAACGTATCGTTATTCAATTAGAGTTGATCGAATATAGTATTTGTAATAGAGTTAGTCAAACGTAGTTATTCAGGAAAAGTTACCATTGCGTACGACTGCCAGCGAAATTCGCAGGGCTGGAGATAGCCTACGGCGGTCGGATGCTTCCTGAGGGGATCAGGCGTAACCATTGTGATCGCTGCGATCTAGAGTCAAGCGAATGGAGTTAAGTCGAGTACTAGTAAATCGATAGGAGTAGTCAAGTCAAGTTAGTCCGGTTGAGTCAGATAAGTCAAGTAGTCAAGTTAGAGTTAATCGATCAAAGTAAACCAGTCAAGGTTAATTAGAGGAAATTTGGTTGATATCATTAATATATTAAATAAGAATTCAATCATCGTATTTTAAATATTAAAAGGGTTATAAGTATTAATTAAGAAGAATTGAATTAGTTTGTTTTAAATTTTAAAAGGGCCAAGAAATGATGAATATTGAACCAGTAAACTCATTGGGTTGTCATGTTTGAAACACTATATATTTTGATAGTTAAATCACTGATTATCGAATCTGTCCAATACGATTGTTGGTATGGAAATACCGGGATCGAATTTATATTCAAAACCATTCCGACCAACAAATACGTGGAGATATCGAAGATGATCGTGGTGGAGCATTGAAGACTGTGGATTTTCATAAACAGAAGGACCGCTAAAAATCTCTGGATCACAACCAGAGATAAGATGGGGTTCAGTCATGGTTGAAATCTACAGGTTGCAAGGACTTCTCGCTACTGATCCATGGGGTGATTCCTATATGAGATGCAGTAGGAGAGTACCTTCGGTTCATCTTGTTCCTGGATGACTTGTATGGACGAGTGTCTGACAGAGTATTTCCAAAGGAATTACTTGCGCTGATTTCTCCAAACGTACCATAGTTGGTGGCGGAGAAATGGTTATTCTCTAGCCAGATAACTAGAGTATTTTTATGGACGTCAATCAAGTGTGATCTGGCGGATCTGACTTTGTGGCACTCAAAGTGAATGGTGGCCAGAAGTTTGAAAGGGAATTCTAGCCTCAAGCCTCATCAACCGGGAAATGAGAAAAATCAGGCAGGCAACATGGCTATGTGGTTCGCTCCCATTAGGATGTATGATCACCTATCTAGAGAAAATCTATTTGCTTCTTTAATCTATATTTCGATGCTGTCCCTTTTCGGAAGGCGGTTGCTGATCCCAACCGTTGGTGATATACATTCGGTACACTTAAGAGAAATGAGTGGTCGGTCATGTGAGGGCCGGGTTGCAAGACGTTCTTGTTGAACCCAGTGTATTCGCCTCTAGAGATACACTATCGGCAGGTGGTCCCATACCTTATCAAGTTGGAATCCAATATCCAATAAGCGCCCATGGTTTTCGATTGTATACTATATATGGGGAGCGTGAGATGCAAGCATTCCTCTAGATTGCTAATTATTTGTATTTAGACATTATGATAATATCAGAATAAGCTATGATTTCAAACTGTTTTGGGTTATAGTAAGGTAAAACCGTCAGTGTTTATGTGTGGACTGGTCTTACTATTATCCTTTTATTTCAAAAGGGATTTTCCAAAGTTAAACCAGTGTGTGTTTCTGTGAATTTATCACTAATAGAATTCCAGACTGACCCGGTGTATTTTGTTTAAATCAAATTTTCTTGGGTCAGACTGAGTGTATTTCTAGGTTTGGTTTGCTTGGAGTTCAGGTGCTGGAAGCAGGAGGCTTCACCGCTAGTTATATAAAGTATTGTTCCGCTGTGTCTGATGTATGTGTTAATCTGATGATTGGTATGTTTGTACAGTTCTTTTGTAAAAGGTATTTGATATTATATTTTATCTATTCCGCTGTGAGTTTTGATGTGGTGTTCTTCTTTCTTCTATTCTAATATTTCTTTCTATTCTCACCCTCTAATTTCTTTCTCATGACAATCCAGTGTTTTCGATGCTTGATTAGTCAACATGGTGGTTTTATGTCGATTTTCGGGGTCGAAATCCGCTGGGTCATTACAGTGGTATCAGAGCTATTGGTTTAGAGATAACCTTGGCTCTGTGGTGTGACTCAATAGAGATGGGGTTAGTAATGCCCAAGATATAGTTTGTGTATATATACGAGAGCGCGTATTTGTGATTTGACAATAAAATTATTTTTGAAATTATTTTCGCCCAATATATTTTATAAATAATGGAAGTAATGATTTTTTCAAATTATTATAATATGGGCAAATTATTTGGATTTGTTAGTGCTGATTTTGTGATAGGTTTGGATGGCGTGCTCGATTTCATGGAGATAAACCTGAACATGAATCGAGTTGGTTTAAAACCAATATGAAATAAAGAAGTGGGACAACCAATTAGATAAATAAATTTGAATAGATAATTAAGGAAATAAATGGAGTGATTAGAAATAATAATCGTCCCGGGTAGATTAAACTGTGTGTTGGATTGGTTGATATGGATGTTTTGAATATGATTAACATTTGTTTCATGACTAATGAAATCCATTTGAGTTGAGAAACAGGTGCAGAAGTGCCAATTCAGTTTAAAATCCATCCAAGAGGAAATTCTAGAGTTAATCAAATCCAGTTCGAATCGAGCGGCAAAATAACTAAGCAAGCTCGAATATAAAACATTGCTTATCGCATAATAACGCTAGCCAAAAAGGTACGCCTACGCAAATATGAAATTTTGGTTTTTGTTTGGGATTTGGGTTTGAATTTTGAATTTTCCGACCATGAGAGTCGATGTATCTTTATTTCTTGAACCTGCAATTATGCAGATGGTCCTCCGTGCAGGGGAGACTCTGCCAAAAATTTTCCAAAATTTAAGGTGTTAGAAAATTTTTGAAGATTTTTAGGAATTATTTTATTTGAAATAAATTGGTTTTAAAACCAATTGGTTCTGTTTGAAAATAAATTCGAGGTTTAAAAATAAAATCCTTTGCAAAAGATAATAGTTGACGGCATCCTTTCTACCTTAGCAATTTCGAGCACGAATTTTTTTAAGGGGAAGGAATGTAACGACCCGTGTTTTTCCGCCTATTTATTTAGATTATTTTAATTATTTTAATTATTTTAATTATTTAAAATATTGGTTTGAATTTGAATAATCGAATTTAATGATTATATTTGGAATATATTATTTAAATAAATAATAAAATAATAATTTAAATTCCAGAATAATTAAAAAATGTGAAATTGGCAACATAATCTGAACGGGATATTTGAAATGGTCAAATAGTAGTTATATTGGAAAATAGCGAGGATTTCGACTCGAAACGACGTTTAAATATATATAGTTTAAAATTTAATTAAATAACGAGCTGCAGCGGCGCGGTAGTTCGCGTTTCGGCGTTTTGAACTTCAATTGGTCATACCAGGTTCAAAATAAGTCGGATTTCCTCGAAACAAGAAACGTCGGGACCGGTTTGACGATATCCTTCCAATGGCAGAGAAAAATCCAGTTTTCGTCGTATAGATTTTATTTTATGTCCAAATCAAATTTAAAAAAATGCTATGGAATTTCCTTTATATATATAACACTATATTTATATAGAATAAAGGGTTTTTAAATATTTTTTATAGCAGTTTGGCTTCAAACTCAACCGGGGATATTTTATCTGGGTGATATATGATATTCTGGTCAAGTACGGCCAATTTCAATATTTTGATGATATTATATTGAGGTACTTTAAAATTGGTTTATTTTATTTGAATTGGCCAGTTATAAAAGGGACATTTTTCAAACGACCTCAGTTTTCGACGAAACAAATTTTATTGGGACCGCAATAGTAAATTATTGCTACATTTCAAGTTGCACGTCAATCGGGATTAATTTGTGAGCGTGGCAAAATAAAATACAAATATAAACGACCATTTGAATGTGAACGAGGGCCATTTGAGCAAACGAACTCGGAATTCGACGAAACAAGTTTCGTTAGGACCGTATCGTCAAATTATACTATGCCGTCCATTCGCGTCTCGAACGGGGTTCGTATGTGAGCGTAGTAGCGAATAGACGATGTTCGAAAACGCGATGGGTACGAAATAAAATATCGCTTGTCAACTTCGCTCGTCACGTCAACTTAAAATATAATTTTCCACCATTATATAAACCCCTCCATCAACATTTCCAGCCAAGCATTCACCTCCCTTCACCAAATTTTGCAAATAAGCCCCTCTTTAAATTTTAATTTATATCTTCCAATCCGAGAGGAATTTGTTATGGCTACCTGAACGAAAAGTGTAGATCGGGTCGAGAGCTACCAACCATAAAAAGTTGGGGAGGTATTGTCGAGTGTGGTTGCCGGAATCGAGGTAAAACCAGCAAAAATGAAGCGACCCGAAACTTCCCCGGTCTCCGAAGAGATGAGAAAGAATGAATTACTGTGAGGACAAGACAAATCAGAACACAAACAGAAGAACATTTCACTGTTATTACAACAATGCATCAGATTACAAGAATATACAGAGTATAAATGAATATTACACAGAAATATCAGAGATTTAAATTACATTTAAATACATCGCAGCGGAAAATAATACAATACACAACTAGAAGAGATATACGGATACAAAGCTTTCCGGATATCATTCCAGCTGTAAACCAGGATCCTGTGAATATAAATCTGCAAAACCAAAACTACTAGCTGCCCGTGTGGAAAATAAGGGCACCCAGAGTTTAGGTTGAAACAATAAACTCCAGGTCAGTCATGTGACTGGTGTGAGAACTAAAACAGTTATTTAAAATTTACTTTAAAAGAGAGTAATTCAAGGGACCACGCCGTATAACACGGAACGGGTTTCCTCCCAAGAATACTAGTGCATAGAATAAACAGCGCAATGCTTTTTCGAAAAATGAAGCTGTTATAAGACCCAGGTCCTATCACACAATGCAACGCAAGCCGGAGGATAGGGTTTTACCTTATAACAGCCAAACATGCTTGATACGTTTAAAAACAAATCATTTGATACTATAATATGTGTATAGTGTCAAAACAATTCCAATCATAAATATCAATCATAGACGGCATGGGTACCATTATATCATGTCGCCATACTAGTAATTCAACTAAAACCGAATCACACGTATCGGAAATTGGATTTCCATCATGGTGGCTCCTGATTCGAAAGATCGATCGCGTAGTACAAATCACCGCGGCTTACGTCTCAGCGAGAGAAAACACCGCTATGCACATCCGCACTTTTGGGACTCAAGTATCACCGCGGCTTACGTCCCAGCAAGAGAAAACACCGCTTACTCTATCCCTCCGAGCACGAAGCTCAATATCGGTCGACCGAATCCACTACACTAAAAACGTATACTGATCAAACCATCAGTTTACCACCATCCCGGGCTGTGAGGCTCGCGGATCAACGCTATACACAAAGCCATGCTATATCAGCTGCGCTTTGATCATCAACCACCAAACTTTGCTTTTCAACAAAAGTATGGATCACTGCATCTCAGTATGCCACACTATCAATCCATATCGTACCACTGATTTCTGCCAATATATAACCTCTGAGCTCATATGTCTCAGAGAAGGGCGTTAAGCAACAGATTTATATTTAGCAGAGATAAACAAATACAATATAAAGGAATACAATGTCAGACACACCATCCATTTACAAGTCCGTTCTAGGTCTGAACGAAACCGGAGGCACTTTCCTCGCATATCCATCCATCTCCAAGTACGTCTGGACGACCGCCAACTATTTCCATCCTCTTGGGTGTACAGCCCAATCAGGATCGTCAGTAATTATCCAAACAATGTGAAGACTTCCGGTCTTCAACCACCGTCTTCATCTTCGACATCTCGTCGAATCGGTTATTCATAATGGGTGTAAACCCGACCTTTCTGAATAACCCACGTATATGATAAACAAATGTTACACAACACATCAAACACCTCATTCCAATTCAGAATAATCTTTTATTCACAAAATCACATTTTTAGGGAAAGGTTCCCATTAATTTTATCCAAGATAAATTCTTCTAAATTTATTCTTTAATCTTCCTTTGGATATCATTTCAAACCATATTATGGGTTTCCAAACTAGTCGGGATTAGCGAACCACACCGAAGTAATTATTATTTTATTTCCCAATCCCAACCTATATATCCCATGGAGAAAACTGGTAATACTCCACATCTAACACCACTGTGTTATCGGTAAAATTAATTACCATTTCACGTTCAAATCTAATTGAAGATTTAACTATCGCTTTGGAGCAAAACTGGTGGTACTCCATCCTCGATCACCTTTCAGATTTGATAATTTAAATAATCACTTCATTTTTCAATCTAATTAAAGATTCATTAAAACTCCACTTAGTTTTAATCTTCTCAAAAATCGATATCTTGCCTTTAACTGGGTTAAAGAACCAATGTCTTCTAAAACACGATTCACGATAAACCCAAATCACATTTGATATTAAATACAAGGCTCTGAATAGAAAATATATCGGCTTACATTCAATATCAAATTATGAAACCAACATATATCGTATTGGAAATAGCGATATAAAATTTATCTTTCAAATCCCCATAACAATATTTGTATAGTCACGAAATCCAACATCGAAATATCTCGAAGATAATTTCGTTCAACTCCAGTCCAATCCACGTATTGGGAGTATTGATTATTTTTAAAATCACTTTCAAATTCAATTTATTTATTTCAAAAATAAATTGATTTTAATTCTAGTTCAAAACTAGTTTATTTCGATAAAAATCTATTTTTATCTTTTCAAATGTGGAATTTTCCAGCTCAACTCTTTCCAATCCATATATTATGATTTTACACAAATTATAGATATTTTTAATAATTTTACCAAGCCCGTACAGTCGATTTCCAACAACGGCCATCGAACTGCACTTACAGCGACCTTTTTCGAATTTGATTTGGACATAACTCCAAATCCAACCGTTAGATTTCAAATTTCTAATATTCATTGGAAAGCCCTTTCCGATACGAACCCAACGGTTCCGGTTTTAGGAGAATCCGGCGGTCGGATCTCCCGCAATGTCCATTTGAAATAAATGGTCGAAATTCACGAACTGCCGCGGCGCGGCGCGTTCTATTCAGGCCATTATATATATAATATATATATATAATATATATTTCGTCGATTTCCTTTTAAAACGAATTTTATAAATAGTTCTACATTCGTTTCAAAACAATTTCAACTTCCATTTCAATTCAAATCAAAATTGAATTCTTCTTTATAAATTCGTTTTAAAATTTATTTCTATTCAATTCAATTTGAATTCATTTCGAATTCGCTTTCAATTCAATTCATTTCGAAATCGTTTTCAATTCATTTCGAAATCGTTTTCAATTCAATTCATTTCGAAATCGTTTTCAATTCAATTCATTTCGAAATCGTTTTCAATTCAATTCATTTCGAAATCGTTTTCAACTCAATTCATTTCGAAATCGTTTTCAACTCAATTCATTTCGAAATCGTTTTCAATTCAATTCATTTCGAAATCGTTTTCAATTCAATTCATTTCGAAATCGTTTTCAATTCAATTCATTTCGAAATCGTTTTCAATTCAATTCATTTCGAAATCGTTTTCAATTCATTTCGAAATCGTTTTCAATTCAATTCATTTCGAAATGAATAAAATCGATATAAATATCGTTTACGTCAAAATGGCGTCAATCTAATCAACACGACTTTATATTTTCAAAACTTCTTTATTCTATCCAACAAATGAATATTTATCCCATTCAACACATGAATCTATATTTATTTCAACACACGACTAATCTCAACACATGAGTACTGTCAACACATCACTATTTTTATATTCAACACATGAATTTTCTTTTATAATATTCATTACTTTCCCCGATTGGAATGAGGCCCAATCAATCACCATATGACGTTAATTATATGGATTCCATACAACACATGTATATAATAGCAATAATAAACAATCAAACATCAACCAAAGTGCACTACACTGTATAAGCATCAAATATAGATATCTTACGCTTATAACAGCCTGTCAATCAATCGATCGACATATTTAATCAATCAGGATGAGTGAACTTCAAATTTCATCCCAAACCCGTGTGGGGTTTCAAACAATCAAACACAGATTTTTAGTTGTGCAGTTGGGCGATGTGTAAAATTTATCGACCCATTCAATATCAGTCAAATCAGTGTATATAAACAAATCGGCCGATTTGTCTATAAATATTTATTTATTCACTTTCACGTTAAAACTATATTTTTTATGATAATATATTTTATTTTAACACATGAATTTCTATTCATTTCATTTACACAATAAAAATGATATTTTTATTTTTCTAACATATTTTAGAAAATTTCGGCGGCATAACGGCACGATACTAGAAACGGGACGAGGCCTAGCCTTATCCCCGGTCTAGTGAAGGCCCACGCCATTCACACATCAATCAAATCAATTTTATTTCACCAAACAATTCAGTTCAAACCAAATAATCTAACCAACTACACAACCAAACAATTTAACAAACAAGCCATCCATGGTCTGTGGATGACGGGTGTCGGGTGCTACTAAGCACCGTCTGCATCCTAGTATATATATCTATACATATAACTAGAAAAAGAAATTTAAAGTGAGAGGTTCTCACCCTTTCGCTAAACTGAATGACGCAATTCTTCATGGGTAGGAAATCTTCACTTTGCTTTTCTTTCGTCTATTTCGTTGCCCGTATCCACTACCTACATAAAAATCACATTTTTACTTTGTTGTCTTTAAAATAAAAATCACATTTTTATTTATTCACTTTAAATTTAAAAATCATATTTTTACTTCGAAGTTCAATATATAAAAATCATATTTTTACCACGCTATTTTCCATATAAAGATTTCGCCTTTTTATAAATAAAGATTTCGCCTTTTTATAAATAAAGATTTCGCCTTTTTATAAATAAAGATTTCGCCTTTTTATAAATAAAGATTTCGCCTTTTTATGAAAATATAGATTTTATTTTCATTTCATCACTATAAAAATTATATTTTTAACTCTCTTCATAAACAAAAATCATATTTTTGACATCATCTATATAGTAAAGACTATATTTTTAATACTTTAAAAATATAAAAATCATATTTTTAATACTTTAAAAATATAAAAATCATATTTTTATCTTTCAAAAATCTCATCTTATATTTTGTTCTTCGAACTATAAAACCCTTATATTTTATTTTACACTCATGTAAATAAAGATAAAACTGATTTTAAACAAATTCGATTCATTGAAAGAAAAAAACTGATTTTTCAACGCATTTATGTAATAAAACTGAAAGCAAATGAATGTAAATTTTTATTCACCTTCATCTTCCTGATAAAACACCCACTGTCATTCAAACTTAGGGCTGACTCCTGCTCCTCCTTGACGTCGCAAGAAGTTGACCGGAGACTCCCTCGAGAAGCGCAACCGCGTCGGCCTTCTCCTCCATGAATGGCGTAGCATTTGGTGGTTCGCGGTTTAGGGTTCCGCGTTGGGTTAAGGGGGGGATTGGGGCTTCGATCTACGGAGAGGGGAAAGAAGGCAGAGGCGTTGGGGGGGGTTCTGGTAGGGCGGAGGACGGGTCTTGCGATGGCGGCGCGTTTCACGAGAGGGCGACCAGGGGGGGTTTGGTGAATCGTTTTTTTCTTTTTATTTTATCTTCTGTTTTGGTTTTTAACGAGGGGGGTTTGACTTTGAAGGGAGGAAGGGTGGAGGTGTTTATTTAATTAATATATTTTATTATATTTAAATTTCAAAAAGCAATTTTTTATTTCGAACTCGAAACGAGACCCACTGACTGTCGTCCCTAGCGTTTTACCCCCATTCCGAACACAATGGGATATGTATCGTAGGCTGATTCGACTGTTTGAATCAGTTTCCGTTAAATTTACATTTAAATCGCTATATTGAATTTTAAACGTACATTTCAAATTACCGGGGTCACATACGAACTCTATAAATTGCAGAAAAATATTTTCTAGCTTCGTATTGACGATACGGTCCTAAAAAACTAGTTTCGTCGAATTCTGAGATCGTTTGAAAAATGGCCATTTTCCAGTCGATTAAAATCAACTGAAACTGGTCAAACGCGTTTTCCTTTGCCAGCTCACATATTGATTCGAAAATTTTTGAAATTTGAAACCTAGCAATAACTTAACATCACGGACCCAACAAAAGTGGTTTCGTCGAAATCCGAGGTCGTTTGCAAAATGTCCATTTTTAAAGGCCTGAATTCCATAGCGACTATTCAGAATTTTCAACTGGACATATCTTTTGATTCCCGCTATGAAATTTTGATTTTTCGGATTCGTTGGAAAGATATTCACAATTAGATTCCATTATTTTTGGTTTCACTAAAATCCGGATTGTTTTGCACCCGGTACATTCAATTGAAGTTTGAAATTGAATTATCGAACTACCGCGCCATTTTCAATTCTATTTATAATTATATATAAATATTTATATTATAACGACGACGCGTATAATATATACGTTCGAATTATATTCAAAATAAATTTTTCGTCGAGTTTATTTAAAATAATCTATTTTAAATAATCAAAATTCGCTAGAATTGCCAAAATAAAAATTTTAAACTGGCCCAGATTTTCGGGTTGTTACAATCTCCCCCACTTAAAACTTTTCGTCCCCGAAAAGGAACAAAGTCGAAAGTTGTTTAACAATTCAACTCAACTTCCATTGTTTTTTATTACGGCTTAAGTTCTTCAACTTTTCAGTTTCTAAGAACTTTTCAAAAATTTCAAAAATTTGGCTAACACCCTAAATTTTCGAAAAATTTCGCCATAACCTCCCCTGCACCGGGAGCATCGGGGAATTTCAAATAGCTTCCCCGGTCCTTCAGATCTCAAAAAGAAAAAGAAAAAGCCAAGCGGCTAGCCAATAGGCTCATAAAATCATCATCACCCAAACAAAACAGTAAATTAAGTAGTAAACATGTACCTATTTATCGGGCAAACAAATTTTATTCTCTGGCTCTAGCCTCCTTGCTATGACTTGTTCAATGGTATATATGCATATGCAAGCAAATGCGACCAATTTTCAATATAACTCAATATTTGATGCTATTAGGCATAATGGTTCAAAATTATCAAACAAATAAACAAACAACACAAACATCA
Organism: Allium sativum; assembly: GCA_030737875.1. Classification (NCBI taxonomy): domain Eukaryota; kingdom Viridiplantae; phylum Streptophyta; class Magnoliopsida; order Asparagales; family Amaryllidaceae; genus Allium; species Allium sativum. The sequence goes on along the minus strand of CM060918.1, from coordinate 147,525,097 downwards.
ATCATTTAGTGGATTAGAGTTTCAAATTGATAACTTTGATACATAGTCAAAAATCAGATTTTTGATGCCAAATCACAACAATAAGCCCTATCTAATTTTGGTTCTCACACCAGTCAATAGGAAACATATAGAAAGCCCACTTTCGTCACTCGAACATAAATTCTAATGATGGAGCTCCATCATCAAAATCATCTTCGGGCGATTAGAGTGTAATTCTATATCTATCCAATATATTAAAATTTCAAATACACGTTTGCAAGGCGTATATGCAAAATCTTTATATACTGGACTGTCCAAATCAATACAAATAAATAATCAAATACGAATAGTTGATTTAGATTTTCAAAACAAAAATTGTTTTCATTTTTAAAAATATACTCTTCACACTCGTCCTAGGATACTACTGATCCTATCTCTAACGAGTAATTCTAATTGGATATTACTAATCCAATATCTGATGAATTCTTTCGTATGGTTCTAATGTGTCTTGTTCTCGAGCTCTGTAAACCAAAGCTCTGATACCAAATGAAGCGACCCGAAACTTCCCCGGTCTCCGAAGAGATGAGAAAGAACGAATTACTGTGAGGACAAGACAAATCAGAACACAAACAGAAGAACATTTCACTGTTATTACAACAATGCATCAGATTACAAGAATATACAGAGTATAAATGAATATTACACAGATATATCAGAGATTTAAATTACATTTAAATACATCGCAGCGGAAAATAATACAATACACAACTAGAAGAGATATACGGATACAAAGCTTTCCAGATATCATTCCAGCTGTAAACCAGGATCCTGTGAATATAAATCTGCAAAACCAAAACTACTAGCTGCCCGTGTGGAAAATAAGGGCACCCAGAGTTTAGGTTGAAACAATAAACTCCAGGTCAGTCATGTGACTGGTGTGAGAACTAAAACAGTTATTTAAAACTTTACTTTAAAAGAGAGTAATTCGAGGGACCACGCCGTATAACACGGAACGGGTTTCCTCCCAAGAATACTAGTGCATAGAATAAACAGCGCAATGCTTTTTCGAAAAATGAAGCTGTTATAAGACCCAGGTCCCATCACACAATGCAACGCAAGCCGGAGGATAGGGTTTTACCTTATAACAGCCAAACATGCTTGATACGTTTAAAAACAAATCATTTGATACTATAATATGTGTATAGTGTCAAAACAATTCCAATCATAAATATCAATCATAGACGACATGGGTACCATTATATCATGTCGCCATACTAGTAATTCAACTAAATCTGAATCACACGTATCGGAAATTGGATTTCCATCATGGTGGCTCCTGATTCGAAAGATCGATCGCGTAGTACAAATCACCGCGGCTTACGTCTCAGCGAGAGAAAACACTGCTATGCACATCCGCACTTTTGGGACTCAAGTATCACCGCGGCTTACGTCCCAGCAAGAGAAAACACCGCTTACTCTATCCCCCCGAGCACGAAGCTCAATATCGGTCGACCGAATCCACTACACTAAAAACGTATACTGATCAAACCATCAGTTTACCACCATCCCGGGCTGTGAGGCTCGCGGATCAACGCTATACACAAAGCCATGCTATATCAGCTGCGCTTTGATCATCAACCACCAAACTTTGCTTTTCAACAAAAGTCTGGATCACTGCATCTCAGTATGCCACACTATCAATCCATATCGTACCACTGATTTCTGCCAATATATAACCTCTGAGCTCATATGTCTCAGAGAAGGGCGTTAAGCAAGAGAATAAATTCTCCGCCGCCAAACAGATATATATTTAGCAGAGATCAACAAATACAATATAAAGGAATACAATGTCAGACACACCATTCATTTACAAGTCCGTTCTAGGTCTGAACAAAACCGGAGGCACTTTCCTCGCATATCCATCCATCTCCAAGTACGTCTGGACGACCGCCAACTATTTCCATCCTCTTGGGTGTACAGCCCAATCAGGATCGTCAGTAATTATCCAAACGATGTGAAGACTTCCGGTCTTCAACCACCATCTTCATCTTCGACATCTCGTCGAATCGGTTATTCAGAATGGGTGTAAACCCGGCCTTTCTGAATAACCCACGTATATGATAAACAAATGTTACACAACACATCAAACGCCTCATTCCAATTCAGAATATTCTTTTATTCACAAAATCACATTTTTAGGGAAAGGTTCCCATTAATTTTATCCAAGATAAATTCTTCTAAATTTATTCTTTAATCTTCCTTTGGATATCATTTCAAACCATATTATGGTTTCCAAACTAGTCGGGATTAGCGAACCACACCGAAGTAATTATTATTTTATTTCCCAATCCCAACCTATATATCCCATGGAGAAAACTGGTAATACTCCACATCTAACACCACTGTGTTATCGGTAAAATTAATTACCATTTCACGTTCAAATCTAATTGAAGATTTAACTATCGCTTTGGAGCAAAACTGGTGGTACTCCATCCTCGATCACCTTTCAGATTTGATAATTTAAATAATCACTTCATTTTTCAATCTAATTAAAGATTCATTAAAACTCCACTTAGTTTAAATCTTCTCAAAAATCGATATCTTGCCTTTAACTGGGTTAAAGAACCAATGTCTTCTAAAACACGATTCACGATAAACCCAAATCACATTTGATATTAAATACAAGGCTCTGAATAGAAAATATATCGGCTTACATTCAATATCAAATTATGAAACCAACATATATCGTATTGGAAATAGCGATATAAAATATATCTTTCAAATCCCCATAACAATATTTGTATAGTCACGAAATCCAACATCGAAATATCCCGAAGATAATTTCGATTCAACTCCAGTCCAATCCACGTATTGGGAGTATTGATTATTTTTAAAATCACTTTCAAATTCAATTTATTTATTTCAAAAATAAATTGATTTTAATTCTAGTTCAAAACTAGTTTATTTCGATAAAAATCTATTTTTATCTTTTCAAATGTGGAATTTTCCAGCTCAACTCTTTCCAATCCATATATTATGATTTTACACAAATTATAGATATTTTTAATAATTTTACCAAGGCCCGTACAGTCGATTTCCAACAACGGCCATCGAACTGCACTTACAGCGACCTTTTTCGAATTTGATTTGGACATAACTCCAAATCCAACCGTTAGATTTCAAATTTCTAATATTCATTGGAAAGCTCTTTTCGATACGAACCCAACGGTTCCGGTTTTAGGAGAATCCGGCGGTCGGATCTCCCGCAATGTCCGTTTGAAATAAATGGTCGAAATTCACGAACTGCCGCGGCGCGGCGCGTTCTATTCAGGCCATTATATATATAATATATATATATTATATATATTTCGTCGATTTCCTTTTAAAACGAATTTTATAAATAGTTCTACATTCGTTTCAAAACAATTTCAACTTCCATTTCAATTCAAATCAAAATTGAATTCTTCTTTATAAATTCGTTTTAAAATTCATTTCTATTCAATTCAATTTGAATTCATTTCGAATTCGCTTTCAATTCAATTCATTTCGAAATCGTTTTCAATTCATTTCGAAATCGTTTTCAATTCAATTCATTTCGAAATCGTTTTCAATTCAATTCATTTCGAAATCGTTTTCAATTCAATTCATTTCGAAATCGTTTTCAACTCAATTCATTTCGAAATCGTTTTCAACTCAATTCATTTCGAAATCGTTTTCAATTCAATTCATTTCGAAATCGTTTTCAATTCAATTCATTTCGAAATCGTTTTCAATTCAATTCATTTCGAAATCGTTTTCAATTCAATTCATTTCGAAATCGTTTTCAATTCAATTCATTTCGAAATCGTTTTCAATTCAATTCATTTCGAAATCGTTTTCAATTCAATTCATTTCGAAATCGTTTTAAATTCAATTCATTTCGAAATCGTTTTCAATTCAATTCATTTCGAAATGAATAAAATCGATATAAATATCGTTTACGTCAAAATGGCGTCAATCTAATCAACACGACTTTATATTTTCAAAACTTCTTTATTCTATCCAACAAATGAATATTTATCCCATTCAACACATGAATCTATATTTATTTCAACACACGACTAATCTCAACACATGAGTACTGGCAACACATCACTATTTTTATATTCAACACATGAATTTTCTTTTATAATATTCATTACTTTCCCCGATTGGAATGAGGCCCAATCAATCACCATATGACGTTAATTATATGGATTCCATACAACACATGTATATAATAGCAATAATAAACAATCAAACATCAACCAAAGTGCACTACACTGTATAAGCATCAAATATAGATATCTTACGCTTATAACAGCCTGTCAATCAATCGATCGACATATTTAATCAATCAGGATGAGTGAACTTCAAATTTCATCCCAAACCCGTGTGGGGTTTCAAACAATCAAACACAGATTTTTAGTTGTGCAGTTGGGCGATGTGTAAAATTTATCGACCCATTCAATATCAGTCAAATCAGTGTATATAAACAAATCGGCCGATTTGTTTATAAATATTTATTTATTCACTTTCACGTTAAAACTATATTTTTTATGATAATATATTTTATTTTAACACATGAATTTCAATTCATTTCATTTACACAATAAAAATGATATTTTTATTTTTCTAACATATTTTAGAAAATTTCGGCGGCATAACGGCACGATACTAGAAACGGGACGAGGCCTAGCCTTATCCCCGGTCTAGTGAAGGCCCACGCCATTCACACATCAATCAAATCAATTTTATTTCACCAAACAATTCAGTTCAAACCAAATAATCTAACCAACTACACAACCAAACAATTTAACAAACAAGCCATCCATGGTCTGTGGATGACGGGTGTCGGGTGCTACTAAGCACCGTCTGCATCCTAGTATATATATCTATATATATAACTAGAAAAAGAAATTTAAAGTGAGAGGTTCTCACCCTTTCGCTAAACTGATTGACGCAATTCTTCATGGGTAGGAAATCTTCACTTTGCTTTTCTTTCGTCTATTTCGTTGCCCGTATCCACTACCTACATAAAAATCACATTTTTACTTTGCTGTCTTTAAAATAAAAATCACATTTTTATTTATTCACTTTAAATTTAAAAATCATATTTTTACTTCGAAGTTCAATATATAAAAATCATATTTTTACCACGCTATTTTCAATATAAATATTTCGCCTTTTTATAAATAAAGATTTTGCCTTTTTATAAATAAAGATTTCGCCTTTTTATAAATAAAGATTTCGCCTTTTTATAAATAAAGATTTCGCCTTTTTATAAATAAAGATTTCGCCTTTTTATAAATAAAGATTTCGCCTTTTTATGAAAATATAGATTTTATTTTCATTTCATCACTATAAAAATTATATTTTTAACTCTCTTCATAAACAAAAATCATATTTTTGACATCATCTATATAGTAAAGACTATATTTTTAATACTTTAAAAATATAAAAATCATATTTTTAATACTTTAAAAATATAAAAATCATATTTTTATCTTTCAAAAATCTCATCTTATATTTTGTTCTTCGAACTATAAAACCCTTATATTTTATTTTACACTCATGTAAATAAAGATAAAACTGATTTTAAACAAATTCGATTCATTGAAAAAAAAACTGATTTTTCAACGCATTTATGTAATAAAACTGAAAGCAAATGAATGTAAATTTTTATTCACCTTCATCTTCCTGATAAAACACCCACTGTCATTCAAACTTAGGGCTGACTCCTGCTCCTCCTTGACGTCGCAAGAAGTTGACCGGAGACTCCCTCGAGAAGCGCATCCGCGTCGGCCTTCTCCTCCATGAATGGCGTAGCATTTGGTGGTTCGCGGTTTAGGGTTCCGCGTTGGGTTAAGGGGGGGATTGGGGCTTCGATCTACGGAGAGGGGAAAGAAGGCAGAGGCGTTGGGGGGGGGTTCTGGTAGGGCGGAGGACGGGTCTCGCGATGGCGGCGCGTTTCACGAGAGGGCGACCAGGGGGGTTTTGGTGAATCGTTTTTTTCTTTTTATTTTATATTCTGTTTTGGTTTTTAACGAGGGGGGTTTGACTTTGAAGGGAGGAAGGGTGGAGGTGTTTATTTAATTAATATATTTTATTATATTTAAATTTCAAAAAGCAATTTTTTATTTCGAACTCGAAACGAGACCCACTGACTGTCGTCCCTAGCGTTTTACCCCCATTCCGAACACAATGGGATATGTATCGTAGGCTGATTCGACTGTTTGAATCAGTTTCCGTTAAATTTACATTTAAATCGCTATATTGAATTTTAAACGTACATTTCAAATTACCGGGGTCACATACGAACTCTATAAATTGCAGAAAAATATTTTCTAGCTTCGTATTGACGATACGGTCCTAACAAAACTAGTTTCGTCGAATTCTGAGATCGTTTGAAAAATGGCCATTTTCCAGTCGATTAAAATCAACTGAAACTAGTCAAACGCGTTTTCCTTTGCCACGCTCACATATTGATTCGAAAAATTATGAAATTTGAAACCTAGCAATAACTTAACATCACGGACCCAACAAAAGTGGTTTCGTCGAAATCCGAGGTCGTTTGCAAAATGTCCATTTTTAAAGGCCTGAATTCCATAGCGACTATTCAGAATTTTCAACTGGACATATCTTTTGATTCCCGCTATGAAATTTTGATTTTTCGGATTCGTTGGAAAGATATTCACAATTAGATTCCATTATTTTTGGTTTCACTAAAATCCGGATTGTTTTGCACCCAGTACATTCAATTGAAGTTTGAAATCGAATTATCGAACTACCGCGCCATTTTCAATTCTATTTATAATTATATATAAATATTTATATTATAACGACGACGCGTATAATATATACGTTCGAATTATATTCAAAATAAATTTTTCGTCGAGTTTATTTAAAATAATCTATTTTAAATAATCAAAATTCGCTAGAATTGCCAAAATAAAAATTTTAAACTGGCCCAGATTTTCGGGTTGTTACAAAAAACCACTTTCGTTCTTCTTCAAAATTGGGGAGTTTGGGTCAATTTTAGTTGTCGAGACCTTAGGGGTTTTGTAGAGGAGAGATCAGGCTTTCATTTCGCTGTGGTCTCGGGGTCTAACATCGCCTGTGGTGGCGTGGGGGTCGAGATGAACGTGGGTGGTCAACTTGGGTTCGGTTTTGAAGTCATGGTCGGGTTTTGGCCATTTTCCGGCGGTTGGAGGCCGAGCTGAACTCGCGGTCATGGGGGGATCACTACTGGACGACGAGGCGGTGACAATGGCGAAGGTCCGGTCATTTGAACTGGCCTATGGCGTGAGTTACGGCGGCTCAAAATGGTTCCGTCCTCTAGCGGTTCCAGGCGATTTCAGGAGGAGTTGGGGGTCGTCGTTGGTGGTGAAGGTGGCTGGAGGAAGCGCGGTTGCGGTGGGTGTGTCGGAGTTGGTCACGGCGGTCTAGGGTGGCGCCGAAATGGGGTTTTTGGGTGGGATGGTTGTTCGTAAGAAAACAGATGAGGGAGGAAACGGGGTACGAGCCGTTCAACAGTGAAAACGCGTGAAGACCATTTGAGGTGCCGACGTGGATATATAATAACGGTTATTAAGGTGAAGACAAAATAATTAATTAATATTTAGTTTGTTTTATAATCGAATCATATATCAAACTTTGAAATGCGATGACTTTTTCATACGTGAACGGAATTTAACGAAACTGGATCCGGTGGGATCGCAGGACGAGACCTATCCGATGGCACTGACTAGGAGTCAATCTGACGCTGTTGAAATTTGAGCCAATTTTGGACATTCGACTCAAATTAAAAGGAACAAATGCGTCAACCGCCAACCGTATAAATCTGATGAGTTAATTCTTACACCTTCTGGAGTCCTGTGATGTGATAAATCCATAGAAAAATACAATCTACAATTTACATTATAAATTGGTTGATTGGATGTGATGGATGCAAATTGGTTGTTATGGTTTGATTGGTGGCAGTTATTTATATTCCGTTATTTATTTAATTCATATATTTTCATCAACTGGTATCTGCGATGCAGAGAAGGACAGGTTGGAGGGATCCGACCGGATTCCTCAAATAAACTGTATTTTGTTTGTTATGCATATATATATATACGAATTGTTCAACCTGATTTACACCAAACCCTGTTTAAATGTGATGGTTGAATAGATATTCACCTGTGTTGTGTTTAAAATCAACTGACAGTTTTGATTGGGTAATTGGCATGAATGGTCTAAATTGTGTTGTATCTGACGTCAGTTGACCGTTCGGTGGAATTGACGCAGTTTAAAGTTATAAATTATTTTATAACTGGATTTAAAGTTTAAATTTTATTACATAAGGAATTTAAGTGGAATTTTATGCATATATATATATATATTAACCAAGGTTTAAAGGCTTTATTTAAAATGGATTTTACCAGTTTTAAAAACAGAGGAAACCCAAGAATTTACCCTACGGGTTGGAAAAATGAAGTAATTGTTTTTAAACAATTAAATAGTGATTTTTAAATTAATTAAGTTATTCAATTAATTAAAAGGGGAAATGACAAATGTAAATCAGTTAACTGCTAACTGATATATATTGTTGATAAAACCAAATGTTTTTGGTTGAAATTAAAATGAATTAAATTGATTTAAATTTTCTGAATATTCATTAAAATTGATGAAGGGTTTGAAGTGTTAGTTAATCTTCGATTAACTAAAATCAAAAGAAAAAATCAAATTGGCTAGTGAATGGAGTAAGTCATCATTTAATCAGTTTTAAAAGGTGATAATTATTCTATATCAAAGTTAACTATTTTAATATGGTTAATATTAAAGTTAATTATTATTAATAATTAAAGCAAATGACATTTAATTGGCATTCAATGGAAAAATGATTAGTTGGAGTTAAGGTTTGGTCAAGTAAGACAAATAAGAATTGAAAGGGATGTATAATCAAATTATTCAAACAAAATTGGTAAATGTAGTTTGTAAGTGAACATAGAGTTTAAACAAGATTTTTCCCAAATGGTAAAATTGGGTAAAAGGTGGACTCGGTTGAAGGGAAATGTTTGTGAAAGATGAAATAAGTGAATAATGTTTGAGTAAAGGTTATGGTTAGAATTTTTTTTTTACTTAATTCAAGGAATTAAGTAAAGGTATTTTTGGACAAGGATTTCAAATATAAGGAACGGGTTTTGAAACCAGATTTGAAACCAAAAAGGGAAATAGGATTTTGATGTTAGTAGTTAAACTAATAATATTCTGAGGTAATAACGGGGTCGATCAAGGTCTGAGAGGTAAATAAAATACCCCAACTTGGTTGGCTTCACTATTATCGAGGAATTGTATTAGTTGGTATGAGTGAAAATTTTGGAATTGGGTTATTCCCTACGAGGGATAGTGAACTCTGATGCGAGGTTTAGCAGATAAATGATATTTCAATGTTGGTTTTAAAAGAAATAAGAATAGTGATTTCAAATTATATTAAACGTATCGTTATTCAATTAGAGTTGATCGAATATAGTATTTGAAATAGAGTTAGTCAAACGTAGTTATTCAGGAAAAGCTACCATTGCGTACGACTGCTAGCGAAATTTGCAGGGCTCCAGATAGCCTACGGCGGTCGGATATTTCCTGAGTGAATCAGGCGTAACCATTGTGATCGCTGCGATCTAGAGTCAAGCGAATGGAGTTAAGTCGAGTACTAGTAAATCGATAGGAGTAGTCAAGTCAAGTTAGTCCGGTTGAGTTAGATAAGTCGAGTAGTCAAGTTAGAGTTAATCGATCAAAGTAAATCAGTCATGGTTAATCAGAGGAAATTTGGTTGATATCATTAATATATTAGATAAGAATTCAATCATCGTATTTTAAATATTAAAAGGGTTAGAAGTCTTTATTAAGCAGAATTGAATTAGTTTGTTTTAAATTTTAAAAGGGCCAAGAAATGATGAATATTGAACCAGTAAACTCATTGGGTTGTCATGTTTGAAACACTATATATTTTGATAGTTAAATCACCGACTATCGAATCTGTCCAATACGATTGTTGGTATGGAAAGACCGGGATCGAATTTATATTCGAAACCATTCCGACCAACAAACACGTGGAGATATCGAAGACGATTGTGGTGGAGCATTGAAGACTGTGGATTTTCATAAACGGAAGGACTGCTAAAAATCTCTGGATCGCAACCAGAGATAAGCTGGGATTCAGTCGTGGTTGAAATCTACAGGTTGCAAGGACTTCTCGCTACTGATCCATGGGGTGATTCCTATTTGAGATGCAGTAGGAGAGTACCTTCGGTTCATCCTGTTCCTGGATGACTTGTATGTACGAGTGTATGACAGAGTATTTCCAAAGGAATTGCATGCGTTGATTTCTCCAAACGTACCATAGTTGATGACGGAGAAATGGTTATTCTCTAGCCAGATAACTAGAGTATTTTTGTGGACGTCAATCAAGTGTGATCTGGCGGATCTAATGATGTGACATTCAAAGTGAATGGTGGCCAGATGTTTGAAAGGGAATTCTAGCCTCAAGCCTCATCAACCGGGAAATGACAAAAATCGGGCAGGCAGCATGGCTATGTGGGTCGCTCCCATTAGGATGTATGATCGCCTTTCTATAGAAAATCTATTTGCTTCTTTAATCTATATTTCGATGCTGTCCCTTTTCGGGAGGCGGTTGCTGATCCCAACCGTCGGTGATATACATTCGATAAACTCAAGAGAAATGAGTGGTCGGTCATGTGAGGGCCAGGTTGCAAGACGTTCTTGTTGAACCCAGTGTATTCGCCTCTAGAGATACACTATCGGCAGGTGGTCCCATACCTTGTCAACTTGGAATCCGATATCCAATAAGCGCCCGCGGTTTTTGATTGTATACTATATATGGGGAGCGTGAGATGCAAGCGTTCCTCTAGATTTCTAGTTATTTGTATTTAGACATTATGATAATATCAGAATAAGCTACGATTTCAAACTGTTTTGGGTTATAGTAACGTAAAAACCGTCCGTGTTTATGTGTGGACAGGTCTTACTATTATCCTTTTATTTCAAAAGGGATTTTCCAAAATTAAACCAGTGTGTGTTTCTGTGAATTTATCACTGATAGAATTCCAGACTGACCCGATGTATTTTGTTTTAAATCAAATGTGCTCGGGTCAGACCGAGTGTATTTCCAGGTTTGGTTTGCTTGGAGTTCGGGTGCTGGAAGGAGGAGGCTTCACCGCTAGTTATATAAAGTATTGTTCCGCTGTGTCTGATGTATGTGGTACTTTGATGATTGGTATGTATATATAGTTCTTTTGTAAAAGGTATTTGATATTATATTTTATCTGTTCCGCTGTGAGTTCCGATGTGGTGTTCTTCTTCTTTCTTGTTTTCTAATATTTCTTTCTTTCTATTCTCAACCTCTAATTTCTTTCTCATGACAATCCAGTGTTTTCGATGCTTGATTAGTCGACATGGTGGTTTTATGTCGATTTTCGGGGTCGAAAATCCGCTGGGTCGTTACAGACCCTGGGCTAAAATCTTTAAATATGTATTGCTCGGGTCTGACCCGAGCGTTCCATGCAAAAACACAAAACACTCGAGTCAGGATTAATTATATGTTCAAGTAAATTAATTTCAATAGCAACTGAACAAAATAATAATTCTATGGTCAATTATATTATCTGTGCTTATCGATTTTTATCTTAGGGATAATTGATCACGGGAGCCTGCATATACATACGTGTACAAGTACACGTATGCACCGACCCAGCGTCCCGCTACCGTAAAAAAAATACTGAAGTTCATAGGGTATGCACGAATGTTACAACAAAATAGAGTTAGGTAGCACGTTCAAGTATATCAGTGCATACCAGAAAGGAAACGAACTGAAATGCAAAGGGAACATGGAAATATACTCAGCTACAGGGAACTACAAATGCAAATGAGACATGGCAATTTATGCTCAACTACAAGGGAACTACAAATGTAAAAGAGACATGGTAAATTTATGCTCAACTACAGGGGAACTACAAATGTAAAAGAGACATGGCAAATGTACTCAGTTATTCATGATAATGCGGTGCGAATTTCACATTTCATACAAAGAAGAGTACACATTTTAAATGCCAGGGGTGTACGGTTGGCATAAATTGTATAAAGCATAAGTCCAGTTTGACATTGGCTAAGTCTGGGATTTGCCATTTAAAGACTCATGTGTACAATATATGGAGACAATCCTGGAAGGAAGACAAGGCTATTTATAGTAGTTAAGTTCAAACCTTTGGAAATCAATTATTTAAGGGCTTAGTCATCAGTCTCAAATTTCCAGAAAATGATACACATTAATAAATGCTATGAAAAATATTTTTGAACTGCAATTACTAACATGCATTCCCATAGATCATTTACGAATTTCCAAGAAATGACAGCAATTATTAACAAGGTAGGCATATAAGACATCGTGTGCGACCAGTCCATTATCATTTAATAATCTTATTAACAACTTGCAATAATTTTACCATCCACAAAATTTTGGAGTTTCTACTTAATCGTTTCCATTGGTTTAACGGTCAATTGTTACAACAATTCGCAAGACCAATTTTACTTGACATTAGGTATTTTTTTTTCAAATGCAGTATACTACAAAACATGCTTATGTTGGTTCATAACTTTCGCATATCTCATTAAAAAAATGAACACACACAGGTTCTCAAGAAGATGAAACTAAAGTTGAAGGTACTCAGCGATTTCAGGAACTTGCCACATACATGGATCACTATAAGATGAACATACTTTTTACTATATACCACATGCGTTTAGCCGAATGCATGTATTCTATTCAGGTATATTTACGGCAGACGTTCGTAAACACTTGATTTAGTCCCAAAGGATGAAGAGACAAATGTCCACAAACACATTTTTCAGTTTCTATGAGTGAAGAGGCGGATATCCACTATTTATTTCCAGATTTTGTATGCGGTGAAACTGAGTTCATTCACAAAAATCAAGGATGTAAATTGTTAACAGTTTCACAGTTAAGTAAAAAGGGAGCCTCAGGTTTGCCTTATCCAATACAAATCGATTATTTGGTGTCGACATGGTTTAACATGTCCATACAGGGGCAAGCGTATATATATACACACACACATAAGCATCAATGATCAGTATATGACTACGGCAGGATATTAAAGGAGTAACAATGGGTTAACAATAAACTAGGCCTAAAACATGTTAAAACATATGTATATACTTATGTGCCTAATAACCAAATAACCACCCAAGTATGACAGTCAAAATTTTATCAACTGGAACCATAATTGAGGGTAGTGCACATAGTTCTAGCTTGATGAAACGACCCGAGACTTCCCCGTGAAAGAAAGCATGGATTGAATTGAGAACACGACGAATCAGAACGCAAACAGAAGAACATTTCATTGTTAATTACAACAATTCCATCAGAATACAAGAATATACAGAGTAAGAATAAATATTACATAGAAAATATCAGAGATTTAAATTACATCCAAATACATCGCAGCGGAAAAATAATACAATACACAACTTAAGAAGATATACGGATACAAAGCTTTCCGGATATCATTCCAGCTGTAAACCAGGATCCTGTGAATATAAATCTGCAAAACCAAAACTACTAGCTGCCCATGTCAAAATAGGGCACCCAGAGTTTAGGTTAAAACAATAAACTCCAGGTCAGTCGTGGAACTGGTGTGAGAACTAAAACAATTATTAATCTTTATTTTAAAGTTAGGTAAATCTAGGGACCACGCCGTATAACACGGAACGAGTTTCCTCCCAAGAGCACCAGTGCATAAAACAACAGCGCAATGCTAAATAAAGAACAATGAAGCTATTATAAGACCCAGGTCCCATCACACAATGCAACACAAACCGGAGGATAGGGTTTTTCCTTATAATAGCCAAAGCATGCTTGATACGTTTAAAACAAGTCATTTGATACTGTAATAAGTTTATAGTGTTTAAAACAATTTCAATCATAAATATCAATCATAGACGACATGGGTACCATATATCATGTCGCCATACTAGGCTCTACAATCAAAACTGCAAATGTCACGTATTTGGAAATTGGATTTCCGTTTGTGAACTGAGGCCAGGGATCGTCCTCAACCAATTCGAGACAATCTTGCTTACCATGTCTCAGGAACAGCCGCAACTGCCCCATGGATCGTCAGGGTCGGTCCATCGATGTGGATTATTATGCCTGAACCATGCGTTTCCCCACCCTTTGGGGCGTAAATGAGCCAACGAATGACTCCATCGGACCCGGATCGTCCGATCAAACCGAGGCACCTCGCAACAGCAACAACCACACAGGTGAAAATAATATAAATGTCAGGCAGTTTAAGCATTGACACCACCTCTAGCTAGAAAGAAACGCACGTCCTCCCTGATGTCCTCTCCCGTTTCCGGTTCACAACCGGGGTGTGAGGCTCGCGAATCAACGCTACACAAAGCTATGCCACACAGGACGTGCTTTGATCATCAACCACAAGACTTTGCTTTTCAACAGAAGCCTTGATCAATTGCCACTTAGGCATGCCACACAGGCAATTCACGCCATGCGATTATATCTATCAATATATAACCCCTGAGCTCGTATGTCTCAAAGAAGGGCGTTAAGTAAGAGAATAAATTCTCCGCCGCCAAACAAATATGTATATTTAATAGAAATCAATCACACAGAATAAAATCCAATGTCAGACACACAGTCCATTTACAAGTTCGTTCTGGGTCTGAACGAAATCGGAGGCACCTTGTACCTCGCATATCCATCGATCTCCAAGTACGTCTGGACGATCACCAACTGATTCCCTCCTCTTGGGTGTACAACCCAATCAAGATCATCAGTAATCACCAAAACGACGTGAAGACCTCCGGTCTTCTACCACCGTCTTCATCCTCGACACCACGTCGAATCAGTTATTCAGAATGGGATAAACCCGGTCTTTCTGAATAACTCGCGTATATAATAAACAAGTGTTACACAAACACAACTTACGCCTCATTCCAATTCAGAATATTCTTTTATTCAAATATTCTTATACTTTGGGAAAGGTTCCCATTAATTTTATCAAAGATAAATTCTTTAAATTTATTCTTTAATCTTTCTTTGAATATCAGTTCAAATTAGTCGGATTAGCGAACCACACCGAAGTAATCATTTATTTTATTTCCCAATCCCAACCTATTCATCCCATGTAGTAAAACTGGTAATACTTCATATCTAACACCACGGTGTTATCGGTAAATCCAATTACCATTTCACGTTCAAATCTAATTAAAGATTTAACTATCGCCTGGAGCAAAAATGGTGGTACTCCATTCTCGACTATTCCAATCTAATTAAAGATTCATTAAAACTCCACTTAGTTTTAATCATTGACTGGGTTAAAGAATCAGTGTCATTTAAAACACGGTTCATGATAAACCCCAAAATCACATCACATTTCAATTCCAATTAAATATTATTTAATTGGTACAATTCATTAAATCTAAATAAAAAGATTTAATCTTTTTCTCAACTGGGCTTAAGAACAGTGTTAATGAAGACACCATTTACGACAAACCCAAATCCCATTTGATATTAGATACAAGGCTCTGAACATAAAATATATCGGCTTATATTCGATATCAAATTCTACGACCAACAAATATCGTATTGGAAATAACGATATAAATATATCTTTCAAATTCCCATAACAAAACCTGTATAATCATGAAATCCAACATCAAAATATTCCAAAGACAATTTCGATTCAAATCCATTCCAATTCAATTTTTGGAAATTCTGGTTACTTTTAAAACCCTTTTCAAATTCAATTTATTTTTTTAAAAAAAATAGAATTATAATTCTAGTTCAAAACTAGTTCATTACGATAAAAATCTATTTTTATCTTTTCAAATATGGAGTTTTTCATCCCAATTCTTCCCAAATTTATTTCTTATGATTTTACACAAATTATTACAATTTTTAATAATTTTATCAATGCCCGTACAGTCGATTTCCATCAACGGCCATCGAACCGCACTTACAGCGACCTTTTCCAAATTTGATTTGGACATAATTCCAAATCCAACTGTTAGATTTCTAATTTCTAATATTCGTTAGAAAGCTCTTTTCGATATGAACCCAACGGTTCCGGTTTTAGGAGAATCCGACGGTCGGATCTTCCGCAATATCCATTCGAAGTCAATGGTTGAAATTCGCGAACTGCCGCGTCGCGGTGCGGCGTGTTCTATTCAGGCCATTATATATATAATATATATATTATATATATTTCGTCGATTTCCTTTTAAAACGTATTTTATAAATCGTTTTAAATTCGTTTTCAAAATAATTTCAACTTCCTTTTCAAATTCTAATCAAAATTGAATTTTTCAATATAAATTCGTTTTAATTTCATTTCAAATCGATTTCAATTCAATTTCAATTTAATTCGTATTTCAATTCATTTCAATTTAATTCGAATTTCAAATCTATTCAATTTAATTTGAATTTCAGTTCTTTCAATTTAATTCGAATTTCAATTCTATTCAATTTAATTCGAATTTCAAAATCACTTTCTATATTCATTGAAAAATGAATAAAATCGATATAAATATCGTTCACGTCAAAATGGCATCAATCTAATCAACACGGCTCCATATATTTCTATTTTCAAATATTCTATTTCAAATATTTCGTTTTCAAATATTTCCATCCAAATACTTCTTTTCACATATTTCTATTCAAAACTGGAATGAGGCCCAATCAATTACCATAAATTTTATTTCTATGGATTTCCATACAACGCATGTATATATCAACAACGACAAATAATCAACCATCATCCAAAGTGCATTCTACACTGTATAAGCGTCAAATATAAACATTTAACGCTCATAACAGTCCGTCGATCAATCGGTCGACATACAACTAATTATTGGGATTATTGTATGTCATATATCATCCCAATACCCATGTGGGGTTTCAAACAATCAAACACAGATTTATTTGTGCAGTTGGACGATGTGTAAAATTTATCGTCCCAATCAATATCGATCAAATCAGTATATATAAACAAATCTCCGATTTGTTTATAAATATTTATTTTAAATACACGTTAAAAATTCTATTTTCAATTATAAAATATTTGTAACTATATAAATATTTTTTTTCATATCACATCACACAATCAACTAAACATCAAAATCAAACAAACATGCATACAAGCCGTCCATGGTATGTGGACGACGGGTGTCGGGTGCTACTAAACACCGTCTGCATCCTAGTATATATTTCATCTAGAAAATAAATAAAAGGTGAGGAGTTCTCACCGGCTAGCTAAACCAAATGCCTCGACTCTTCATATGTAGAAAATCTCCGCCATTTCTTCGTTCATCATTTTTGTCATCCGTATTCACTACATAAATAAAAATCGAATTTTTACTTCGCTATTCAATATATAAAAATCATATTTCTACTTCGTTATTCAATATATAAAAATCAAATTTTTACATCGCTATTCAATATATAAAAATCATATTTTGATCCTCTATAAATCTAAATAAAAATCGTTCCTTTATCACGCTAGTACATATATAAAAATTGAATTTTTATTCTATAAATAGATAAATAATAAAACTTACATATGGATGAAGGGGTCGGTGGAGTTGCTGACGATCGGTGGTGGGCTGTGGAGACGGGCGGCACGCTGGTTTCTCGAGTGGGAGGTTTTCGGGGCTGTTTTAGGAAGAAGGAGGAAAGAGAGAGGAGGGGGTAGCGGGTGGCGGCGCTGGAGCACGCTAGTGGTGGCAGGTGGTGGCGATGTCGGGTTTCAGGGGGGTGCGGTTTGATTGGGAGGAAGGGTTGGAGAAGGAAGCGCAAGGAGCGGGGGGGCCGGCGGTCTCGATCAGAGGTGTCACCCCACCTCGAGGCGGCGACGGCGGACCCATCGGGGGGGGGGGAGGGGCGATTTGGGAACAACGGTTTTTTTTCTCTTCAGAGATTTAATGAGGGGGGAGGTAATGGAGAAAGGGGAGTTGATTTTTTTTATTTAATTCATTATTTTAATTTTCAAAAAGTAACTTTTTATTTCGACCTCAAAACGAGACCCACCGCTTGTCGTCCATAGCTCATTACCCCCATTCCGAACACAATGGGATTTGTATCGTAAGCTGATTCGACCGTTTCGATCAATTTTCGTCAAAATCAAAATATAACTCTATATGTTGAATTTGAACGCACATTTAAATTTACCGGGCCCACATACAGACTCTAAAAATTCCGAAAAATATTTTCTAGCTTTGTATTGATGATATGGTCCTAACAAAACTAGTTTCGTCGAATTCTGAGACCGTTCGAAAAATGGCCATTTTCCAGTTGATTAAAATCAACTAAAATTGGTCAAACGCGTTTTCCTTTGCCACGCTCACATATTGATTCGAAATATGAAACCTAGTAATAGCTTTACATCGCGGATCCAACAAAAATGGTTTCGTCGAAATCCGAGGTCATTTGCAAAATTCCCATTTTTAAGGGCTAGAATTCCATAGCGACTAATCTGAATTTTCAACTGGGCATAACTTTTTATTCCTGCTATGAAATTTCGATTTTTGGATTCGTTGGAAAGATATTCACAAATAGATTCAAATATTTTTGGTTTCTCTAAAATCCGGATTATTTTGAATCCTGTACATTCATTTGAAATTTGAAATCGAATTATCGAACTACCGCGCCATTTTCAATTCCTTTTATAATTATAAATAATTATTTATATTCTAACGACGATCTATATAAATATATACGTTCTAATTCTATTCAAAATAAATTTCTCGTCGATATTATTTAAAATAATTCATTTTAAATAATCAAAATTCGCTAAAATTGCCAAAATAAAAATTTTAAATTGGCTCAGATTTCCGGGTTATTACACTTGAAGTATGGCAGGTAGTACATGTGAGGTGCAAAACCTATGTGCAAATGGAAACAACAAGTTGATGGTTTATAAAATAATATACTAGTGGAAGCATATCAAATTTCATATTGATCATAATAAGGTGCCCAACTATTGAGTATTTAACAGGTTACTTTCAACCCCAATTTTCATAGTAATTTGCTTGTACAGAGGTATTCCTACATTCAGACAAAATCACAACCAAAGTGTTCAAGTATTAATATGTCCCATGTTTTAAACAACTCCAAGTGTCGTGTTGTAGATTACTTTGGGCCAATATATGTGTATACATATATCTGTATATGTGCTTGCAACACCAGTAACAATGGGGAAGTTACAAACTTATAGGTTCATTGTTTTATGCAAATCCTTCTCAGGTTGTATGTGTACATAAAAATTGATTTAATCTAAATCAAACATGCATTCATCATAAACAGCAATGGGAAATTTTCTCACAAACTTTGAGTACTGCTATATGCTTCAAGTTAACAAATAAGATTTGTAAGTGTACAATGGTCCGATCACATCAAATATAAAAATTAACAGTAAATGGTTCACACAAGCTCAGGGCACAAGAATTTTCCTACTGTGGCATGACATTCAAGTAGGGACAAGGCAATAAATCAAAGAAATAACACAAGGCAACCAAGATTCAATTATTTTGACTAGTTTAACTGAAATCGACATACCCGAATTTTATGATTAATCGTGAGTGAGATGCTCACCTCTAACCAGCGAAGGATGCAGGTGGTTCGGCTACAAGGATGTGGACAACGATCGCTTCGAACCAAGGTGGTGCTCCATGCATGGCTAACAAAGCTGAGCGAAGTCTTCTAGTGTTAAACAACGATTGTCGCGAACCCAGGATGTGGCCAAAATGGATTGATGGACCAGCAGTGTATTTCGAACATCTAAAGGAGAAGGAAACAATTGATTTGGGAGAAAGATTGGTTCTTGAATTTGATTTAAGGGGAAAAGGTCGGTCTTCGATTGAACAGGAGGAGGAGCGATTTACGGTTCCAATTTTGGGGTTGATTGTTGGGTGTCTGCCATTTAAAATAGAAAAGGAGAGAATAGGTTTGATTTTAAGTGGAAAAAATGGCTTTCGGCCATTAAAAAGGCATAAAGGAAGATGATTTTCTGAAGAAATTAGGAAAAAGTAGCGATTCTTGTTGCTGAATAAATTGGAGATGAACGAGATTTTTATAGGAGAAAAATGTGGGGATAAGAACAATGTCGCGATCAATAGGTTAAGGGAACTGCGTGATTCAGATATAGGTCGGCGCAGTTTATATTTGAGGCAGGTTACATTTGGGATCAAATATATATATATTAAAACTCTACCACAAATTAACTCAAGCCGCTCTAAATTCATAGTACTTCGTTCAACATTCAGAATTAGATAAAAACTATTTTGGTCGTGATCTGACTTCGTTATTTTAAATTTTTAACTTGCTTATCAGTTCACAAATTTTATTTTGGATTATTTATTGATACAGCGATTTAATTTCGATTGTCCACAATTAACGCTATTCATTTCAAAATTTGAAACATTACATTCTATTTCCAAAAACACATATATGTAAGGCAATCATCATATATTTAAACAAATCAAAATTCCCCAATTTGTTTAACATTAATATCGTTTATTTTAAATTCATTCATCTATATTTTTAGTCGAATTCCAAATTCAATTTAAATATACAACCATATTCGATTCCAATATTCAACAATAAATATTTAATTCTCAACTAACCATTCTTCATTAAATATTGATTTCAATTCACGCTAACCCATAAATTCGATTTTTAACAACTACTCAAGTGTCAGTATAAAGATCATTAATGACCAAATCTTTAATTAATTTCATATTCCAAATTGTCAAAATTTCTAGGTCGTTACAAACACATTATAGTATTATAACCGAACCTCCATAAAACCCCTCTTCCATTGAACTGCATTGATACCCTACCTCGCTGCTCCATCATCGATGAAACTCCCATCATATGTCGGC
This sequence comes from Allium sativum, assembly GCA_030737875.1. Taxonomy (NCBI): domain Eukaryota; kingdom Viridiplantae; phylum Streptophyta; class Magnoliopsida; order Asparagales; family Amaryllidaceae; genus Allium; species Allium sativum. The sequence continues at coordinate 147,504,121 of CM060918.1, read as the reverse complement.
AACATCCAGCTCCATCAAACCCCCTTATGTGATCGCTCAACTGTCTATGTAGAAGTTGGAGTTTGACACTGTTTCCAGCCTTAAAAATGAGCCCAAACACCCTATTTTGACTAAAACCTTGCAATTTACCCAATCGAAATTTATAGTTATATATTTTTATTTATTTAATACATTGTTAAACTACTTCCATGTTTAAAATTTAATTCTAATTCTAACTAGAAATTGGGCTAGGGATTTTTGAACTAATGGGAATGAACATACTGTCAAACAAACAGGTTTCAAATTTTGTTTTCATTGATTATTCAGATATGATCCATGCATATATGAAAAATGTTATACCCCAATAGAAGCCAAGAAACACATATATTTGAATCAATAACCTATCTAAATTTACAATGGATTTATTTAAGTAAGAAATCCTAGAGTTTACTAATATTATTATGCTCTCTGTTTTTATTTTTATTCTTCTATTCTTATGTTGTGTTAAACTAAAATATTCAAACTTCTAAATATCAACAATATTTGAATTCTAAATAATGGTTACGTATCAACCTACAAATGGTTTGAATCCGATTGGAATAATTATAAAAGTGCGGAAAATATTCAACGTTAGTTCACAAATGTTACTGTTGCTATGATATTTTGTTTCTTAGTTTAATTTTAAGCTAACTACCCTTAAATAATTTACTAACTTAATTCAATATGACGGGAGAAAACAAGCATACATTCACAAGATTTAATAAAAATAGTTTGGATATTTAAAGTGTTTACTCACAAAATATTATTACTGTCTTTTATATTTTACTTTATTCTAGGTTTTTGTCAAACTTCCTACTACCAATCTAACTAATTTCAGAAATTAACATTAGTATTCGAATCAAAGAGAATGGTACATACACCAATAGTTCTAATTCATTAAAGATCAAAAACAAACAATAGATAGATTAAGTGATTTACTCATCAAGTATTTTCTATGCACAATCTTGTTAATGAGTTCATTACCATTTGTCTTGCTATTCTCTGTTTCTTCTTTTCTCTCTGTTCCAGGTTTGTGCTCATTTTTTCTTGGCCATTTCCATTTCCCATTTTAGCTCCTTGTTTTCATTTGTTTGCTTTGTGAACTCGTATGGGTCTGTTGAGTTTCCTATGTGTATATAGGTGAAAACTTGGCTTAGGTTGTCTAGGTGTTTAGGAAAACAGAGTGTGGGTTGCTGCAGCTTTTTCCTATGTTTGTAGTGAAGTATTGTTCAGGCTTTTCATCATAAACTTTCCTTTTTAGTCAAGCATGGGCATGTTCAGCTATGTTTTGATGTACAAATGTACATGTCATAGTTAAGAAGCTAGGCTGTTCTTAAGGATGATTGATGGTTTCCAGGCAATAAACTGCATGACCAGTCTTTCTTTCACGTACTCATTTGTGTACTATTCCATGTGAAAATGGGATCTAGAACTAGGCTTAAGAGGAGTAGCTAATAGGATGTTGGCTGGCTCCAAGTGTAACAACCCAGAATTTTGGAACCAATTTAAAATTTTTATTTTAAACAATTTTAATGGATTTTGAAAATTTAAAATAATTTATTTTAAATAATAACGATTAAAAATTTATTTAAATCAAAGTTAGAACAATTTTTTTAATTTAATTACAAAAGGACTTAGAAATAGCATGGCAATTCAAAAATTTGAATTTGAACTTTGACTGAACATACAGGATTCAAAATAAACCGGATTTTAGTAAAACCAAAAATATTTAAATCTATTTAAAAATACCTTTCCAACGAATCTGGAAAATTGAAATTTCATAGCGGGGATCAAAAGTTATGCCCAGTTTAAAATTCAAAATAGTCACTATAGAATTTAATATAATATATAGCCCGTATAAATAGCCATTTTGCAAACGATTTAATATAATATATAGCCCGTATAAATAGCCATTTTGCAAACGACATCCGTTTTCAATGAAACCACCCTGGTTGGATCCAAAATGTCAAATTATTACAGGATTCCAGTTTTCATAATTTTTGGAATTAATATGTTAGCGTGGCGAAAGAAAATGTATTTTGTCAAATTTACTCTATTTGGATCGACCAGAAAATGACCATTTTTCAAACGGTCTCCAAATTCGACCAAATTAGTTTTGTTAGGACCGTATCGTCAAAACATAACTAGAAATAATTTTTCTGTAATTTTTAGAGTCAGTATGTGGCCCCGGTAAATTAAAATGTATGATTAAATTATATAATTAAATGAATTATATTTTAAACTAACGAAAAACATATTGTAACAGCCGAATTGGGTTACAAAACATGTCCCATTGTGTCCGAAATTGGGGTATTTAGCTAGGGGCGACAGTCAATTGGGTTTAAATCGGAGTTTGGATGTTAAATTCATTTTTTTTAATTATAATTGAATTAAAAATAAATTAAATATTTTATTATATATACCCTCTCTCATCTGAACCCTAATTCTCTAGTAATACACAGCCGCCGCTCAACTGGAATGGACGAACCGAATGCTCTCTTCTTCTTCAATAATCTTCCAATCCATGAATTCTTTCATGAGATTTATAAAACAAAAACCGATCAACTCCTCGAGCTCGAAAGAATCAACGGACAAGATTGCTTTTCAGATGGTTAATCTCGAGTTTCATGGCCTCGAAGTGGCCAAGTTTACATGCAAATCGAGGGGACCACAGGCCACCGAACTGGAAGCCGTTACTGGCGCAGGGAGGAGGCAACCTTGGTTTTCGTATGGAGTTCATGGATTGGTGGCCGGTGGCTTCCAAGGGAGATGGTCGTGAACCCTAACTGCTAAGAGTTGGGTTTGGTTTTATGGGGTAGCAGATATCGGGGTAGAGTAGTGAACGAAGGAAGATAACATTTTTTATGTCATTTAGGTCAATTAATTGCTGTAATTAACAAATTTAATTATATTATAAATGTAATTCAGAAAATCAAAATCCGTTGGAACCGTCTTGAAGAGGGCTACGCGATGGAAGTGACCAGAGAATTTAGATCGATCTGAAATTTTCGAGGAATTACAAGCACTGTGAGATTTCTTTTTAATTTAAAAATAATTTATTATTACGTTGAAGAGTTTATACACCGTAAAAAACAACTCGGTTGTATACGGTATGTGATGTGAACTGATTATTTGATTGTGATGATAACGTTGTATGAAATTGGATTGATTAGGAATTGTATAATCATTTTGTTGAAATTGGAGCCAAAAATATAAAATAATGATTTTGTTGAAATTAGAGTCAACCATATAAAATAATAATTTTTGTTGAAATTAGAATAGACAAAATAAAATGTCATTTTTGATGTGTTAGAATTATCAAAAATAAAATGTCATTTTTTTATGTATTAGAATTGTTATATAAAAATACAATTTTTATGTTGAATTAGGATTGTAATATAAAAATACCATTTTTATGTTGAATTAGGATTGTAATATAAAAATACCATTTTTATGTTGAACTAGAATGGTCATATGAAAACATTTTTATGTTGAATTAGAATTGTCAACAACATAATAATATCATTTTTATTTGTCATGATATGTATAGAAATTTGTATTCAAATAAATTTACATTTTTATTTTTCATTTTTAAATAGAACTAATCGTATGCAAATAAAAACATTTCCTTTTATTTGTCATGTTGAGATTAGAAATGTATGCAAATAAAATATCCCTTTTTATTTGTCATTAAAGAGCACAGAAAAGGATATGAAAATAAAACATTCTTTTTATTTATCCTTAGAAACATAGAGAATGTTATGTTAATTAAAAATATCATTTAGTTAGAATAATTTCTTGTGAATTAAAATGTCATTTTATTCGAAATGTCATGTTAAAATTAAAATATCAATTTTTATTTGTTATGTTAAAAACTAGAATTGTAAACAAATAAAAATATTCATTTTTATTTGTCATGTTAAATAATGAAATCATTGGAAAAAAAAACATCTTTTTATCTGTCATATATGAACATTGAAATTACTGAAAATAAAATTCCCTTTTTATTTGTCATATATGAGCATAGGAATTGTGGAAAATTGTTCAAAAATAAAAATTTACATTTTTATTGCATATTAGAAATGATTAAAAACATGCATTGTTTTACATAGAAAAATGTTAATTTGATCATATATGTTTGTTAGTTAAAACATTATCATTCATATGTTAGAAACATAGTAAAATGTTAATTTGATTATTTATGTTTTGTTAATTAAAACATTATCATTTATATGTTAGTAAAATAGAAAAATGTTCATTTATGAAACATAGGTTGATTCATAAAAAAAAGTGTCACTTAACATTGTTAGCATTACAAAAACGCCATTTAGTTAGGACATGTTTTGTGAAATATATGTTGTGATCTTAAAATGTTTAACGTATTAAAAACAATTTTAACATTAATGTGATAGTAAAATTAAATTATAAATATCCATTTATAATTTTAAACAGTGTAAATTAGTTAAATAGAAAATAATTCAAATCGAATTAGAATTGGTTAAAGTATTAACCAATAATTTATTCAAATAAATTGTTTTTGTTTGAAAACCCCACACGGGTATTGGGATGATATTTGAAATACACTAGTCCTAATATTTAATTAATTTTCAATCGATGGATTGATAGTGTGTGATGAGCATTATTTATTTATTTTAATGCTCACATAGTTATAAACTTCATTTTGGATGTGAATGGATTGTTTGATGATTGTTTATCATTATTATTTTTTTAAATATTTAAAAATTATTATTTTTAAATATTTAATAAAATCTCCGAAAAATCCACACAAAAAATTTTTGTTGATCGACCAACGTTTCAGCTTGCGTTTTGCCTGATCCACTTAGGTCGATCCTTCCGCTTCGAATATGTGCAATGTATGAAATCCATATAACAGAATTTATATGGTAATTGATTGAGTTGCATTCCGATTCAGAATAAAGAACATTGTTAAAAGAATATTTTAATATAAAGAATATTTAAAATAATGAATATTTTAAAATAAATTTTGTGAAGAATAAAGTTATGATTTTTATGTCTATCCTGGGATGGGCACAAAAATATAAAAATATGAAGTCGGGTTAAGTATAGAAACACTATTTTTAACCGAACGGGTTTAACGATCGATTTTATTCATTTTATAAAGAATATCGAAAAGTAGTGATTTCAAAACTTAATATTTTGAAAATATTAATATTATAATATGATAAAGACATAGAATATTCAATTTTGATTTAAAATTGAAAATGAAGTTAAAGTCGTTTTAAAATGAATTTATAAATATTTTATAAAATACGTTTTAAAAGGAAATCAATGATATATATATATATATATATATATTTAATGGCCTGAATAGAACGCGTCGCGCAGCGACCGTTCGCAAATTCTGACCATTAACTTCAAATTGATGAAACGGGAGATCCGACCGTCGGATTCTCCTAAAATCGAAACCGTTGGTTTTGTATCGAAAAGAGCTTTCCAATGAATATAAGAGGTTTGAATTCTGACGGTTGGATTTGGAATTATGCCCAAATCAATTTAAGAAAAGGTCGCTATGGATGCAGTTCGGTGGCCGTTATTGGAAACCGATTGTACAGGCCTTAATAAAATTATTAAAAATATGGAAAAATTATGTAAAATCATAATAAGTGATTTGAAAAGAATTTGGATGAAAATTCCATTTTTGAAAAGATAAAATATATTTTTATCGAAATGAACTAGTTATTAACTAGAATAAATCTTTAAATTAAGTTTTAATGAAGTTTTCCAATTAAATAATTTTAAATTGGAATTAAATAGAATAAATTGAATTTTTGGGTTTGTCGAAATGGTGTCTTAAATAACACTGTTCTTAAACCCTGTATGGAAAGAATAAATCTTTTAATTAAGATTATTAGAGTTTCCAATTATATTTAGTAATTGGAATAAAATGAAATGTGAATTGGGTTTATTGTGAACTGTGTTTTTAACGACATTCGTTCTTTAACCCAATTAATAGCGAAAATATAATTTTGGAATTTATAAATCTTTTTATTAAGATTTAATGGAATTTTTCCAACGTAAGGTTTTCCAATTTTATATATTAAATTGGAATTGAATGGAATTCAATTAAATAATAATCGAGATAGGCTTCTGTAAAAGAAGACCGTTATTATATATGGAATTTAAAAGGCTTTGCCGTTATTCAATCGATATTATTAGTCTGATACGGAAATTTATATCGATTATATGTTGATTTGATTTCTATGAAAATTCCATGTTTAATGAAAAATGTTTTGGGTTTATCGTGAACTGTGTTTTAAATGACATTGGTTCTTTAACCCAGTTAAAGACAAGACTAATTTCTTAAGGTTGAATAATCATTAAATGATGATTTTTGAGATTAAAACCAAATTGGAGTTTTAATGAATCCTTTAAAAGAAGATTAAAGGATAAATTTAAAGAATTTATCTTTGATAAAATTAATGGGAACCTTTCCCTAATAATGTGAATATTTACTTAAAAGAATATTCTGAATTGGAATATGGTGTATGATGTGTTTTTACAGAACTTAATTATTGATTATAAATTACGTGAGTTATTCGGAAAGACTGGGTTAATCCCATTCTGACTAGTTACTATGATGATTAAAAGTCGAAGATGAAGACAGTGATTAAAAACCGGAGATCTTCACATGGTTTGGATGATTACCGATGTCTTGATTGAGAGGCATCCCAAGACAAGTTAATAAGTGGTGATCGTCCAGACGTACTTGGAGATTGATGGATATGTGAGGACCTCTCTCCTGTATTGGACATATGGGATGAGTAATAAGGTGCCTCTAGTTTCTTTCAAACCCAGAACGAACTAGTAAATGGATGGTATGTCTGACGTTGTATTCCTTTATGATGTATTCGTTGATCTCTGCTAAAGATATATCTGTTTGGTGGCGGAGAATTTATTCTCTTACTTAACACCCTTCTCTGAGACATACGTGTTTAGAGGTTATATATTGGTAGAAATCAATGATATGGCACGGAATTACAATGTGGCATGCTAAGATGCAAATGATCTAGGCTTATTTTTGAAAAGCAGAGCCTTGTGGTTGATGATCAAAGCACAGCTTTATTTAGCATAGCTTTGTGTAGCGATACTTCACGAGCCTCACACCCCTGTATGAACCAGAAACAGTTGAAGGACCCCAGCGAGAACATGCATTTCTTTCTAGCTAGAAGTGGTGTCTAGGTTTTACATGCCCAGATATTTTTACTTATGTGGATGATTGAAAGTGAGGTACTTCGGATTTGAGTCCCTAGCGGCTCTATTTACGCCCCATAGGGGCAGGGAGACGTATTGTTTAGGCATAACTAATCCATTAACATATGTGGGAACCGGCCCTGGTGATCCTAAGGGCTTGACTGAGTACTTGTCCTCAGATACTGGCTAGATTGTCTCGAATTCGGTAAGGACGATCCCTTGCCTTGGTTCGTGATGGAAATCCAACTTCCAATACGACACCATACAATTTTGATTGTATAACTAGTATGGCGACATAGTATATGGTATTTATGCCGTCTATGATTAATTCATTATGATTGAAATGTTTTTGAAATATATATACAATAATAATAATATCAAATCTGTTTTATCATATCAAGCATTTTTGACAATTATAAGGTAAAAATCTATCCTCCGGTTTGCGTTGCATTGTGTAATGGGACTTGAGTCTTATAATGGTTTCATTTTTTTCTAAAAAGCATTGCGTTGTTTACGATTTACTTTAATTATCCACTGGAAATCCAATGGAGTAAACCCGTTCCGTGTTACTGGCGTGGTCCTGTGATTAGCCTTATTATTAAATAGGTTAAGTAAGATTTCTTATACCAGTCCCATGACTGACTCGTAATTTGTTTCACTTGCAAACTCGGGTGCCCTAATTTTCCACACGAGCAGTCGAGTAGCTTCCTTTGCAGATATATTGAGCGGGATTCTGGATCGAAGCTTAAGGCTTTTTCCAGAGCAATGATAGTATTCCGCTGCACTATATTAAATTCATTGTAATTTAATCTTCCGCTGTATTATATTTCGATGTACTCTGATATATTATATACTCTGATGTAACATTATTATAATGTTTATAAAGTATTCTGTTATTTGTTCTGATGTGTTGTATGCCCAAAGTTAGCGTATTGGGGTTTTTGAATGGTCTTAGTCGATTTCGCGATCGATTAGGTCCGGGCGAAATCCGAATCGTTACTGTTGGTATCATAGCTTTGGTTAATCCAATTCTCTAGGGTACAACTCGTTAGAACTCATCAGAGGTAGGATTAGAAATATCCCATAAAAGAATACTCACTATAGATAGGATCTGTAGTATCCCAGAATGAGAAAACTCATTAGAGATAGGATTATTAATGCCCTAGAATGAGTTGAGAATGACAAGTTTATAATTATCGTATTTGTGATTATATATATAATCTGATCTTAGAAAATATGATTTTTGAATATATAAAGGTTATATATATTTTTTAAAGCTAACCAACTAATTGATTGATTATTGTGTTGTGTGATTATTATTTCAACTAATAAAATTATTGAAACCAATAAATGAATGAAAGTTGAGTTGGTTAATTAAATAACTTTCAACACTATTTCTTTTCGAGGATGAAAAGATTTTAAGTGGGGGAGATTGTAACAACCCAGAATTTTGGAACCAATTTAAAATTTTTATTATAAACAATTTTAATGGATTTTGAAAATTTAAAATAATTTATTTTAAATAATAATGATTAAAAATTTATTTAAATCGAAATTAGAACAAATTTTTTTAATTTAATTATAAAAGGAGTTAGAAATAGCACGATAGTTTGAAAATTTGAATTTGAACTTTGACTGAATGTACAGGATTCAAAATAAACCGGATTTTAGTAAACCTAAAAATATTTAAATCTATTTTAAAATATCTTTCCAACGAATCTGAAAATTGAAATTTCATAGCGGAGATCAAAAGTTATGCCCAGTTTAAAATTCAGAACAGTCGCTATAGAATTTAATATAATATATAACCCGTATAAATAGCTATTTTTGAAACGACCTCCGTTTTCGATGAAACCACCCTGGTTGGATCCGAAATGTCAAATTATTGCAGGATTCCAATTTTTAGAATTTTTGGAATTAATATGTGAGCGTGGCAAAAGAAAATGTGTTTTGTCAATTTCAATCAATTTGGATCGCCCAGAAAATGGTCATTTTTCAAATGGTCTCCAAATTTGACGAAATAAGTTTTGTTAGGACCGTATCGTCAAAACATAACTGGAAATAATTTTTCTGTAATTTTTAGAGTCAGTATTTGGCCACAGTAAATTTAAATGTACGATCAAATTAAATAATTAAATGATTTATATTTTAAACTAACGAAAAACATATCGTAACAGCCGAACTAGGTTACGAAACATATCTCATTGTGTCCGGAATGGGGGTATTTAGCTGGGGGCGACAGCCGTTGGGTTTAAATCGGAGTTCGAATGTTAAATTCATCTTTTTGAATTATAATTGAATTAAAAATAAAATAAATATTTTATTATATATACCCTCTCTCATCCAAACCCTAATTCTCTAGTAATACATAGCCGCCGCTCAATTGGAATGGACAAACCGAATGCTTTCTTCTTCTTCAATAATATTCCAATCTAGGAATTCTTTCATGAGATTTATAAAACAAAAAACCGATCGACTCCTCGTGCTCCAAAGAATCAACGAACAAGATCACTTTTCAGATGGTTAATCTCGAGTTTTATGGCCTCGAAGTGGTCAAGTTTACATGCAAATTGAGGGGACCACAGGCCACCAAACTAGAAGCCGTTACTGGTGCAGGGAGGATGCAACCTTGGCTTTCGTACGGAGTTCATGGATTGGTGGACGGTGGCTTCCAAGGGAGGCGTTCGTGAACCCTAACGGCTAAGAGTTGGGTTCGGTTTTACAGGGTAGCAGATATCGGGGTAGAGAAATGAACGAAGGAAGATAACATTTTTTTATGTTATTAAGGTCAATTAATTACTGTAATTAATTAATTTAATTATATTATAAATGTAATTAATGTTTGTGTAACTTCCTCATATGATGTCAGAATTCAGAAAATCATAATCCGTTGGAACCGTCTTGAAGAGAGCTACGCAATGGAAGTGACCAGAGAATTTGGATCGATCTGAAATTTTCGAGGAATTACAAGCACTGTGAGATTTTTTTTAATTTAAAAATAATGTATTATTGCGTTGAAGAATTTATACACCATAAAAAAATTCAGTTGTATATGGTATGTGATGTGAATTGATTTATTTGATTGTGATGATAACGTTGGATGAAGTTGGATTGATTAGGAATTGTATAATCATTTTGTTGAAATTAGAGTCAACAATATAAAATAATCATTTTGTTGAAATTAGAGTAAACCATATAAAATAATAATTTTTGTTGAAATTAGAATCGAAAAAATAAATGTCATTTTTGATGTGTTAGAATTATAAAAAATAAAATGTCATATTTTTATGTATTAGAATTGTAATATAAAAATACGACTTTTATGTTGAATTAGTATTGTAATATAAAAATACCACTTTTATGTTGAATTAGGATTGTAATAAAAAAAATATGATTTTTATGTTGAATTAGGATTGTAATATAAAAATACCATTTTTATGTTGAACTAGAATGGTCATATGAAAACATTTTTATGTTGAATTAGAATTGTCAACAACATAATAATATCATTTTTATTTGTCATGATAAGGATAGAAATTTGTATGCAAATAAATTTACATTTTTATTTGTCTTTTTTAAATAGAACTAACTATATGCAAATAAAAACATTTCCTTTTATTTGTCATATTGAGATTAGAAATGTATGCAAATAAAATAACCCTTTTTATTTGTCATTAAAGAGCATATAAAATGTTATGAAATAAAACATTCTTTTTATTTGTCCTTAGAAACATAGAGAATGTTATGTTAATTAAAAATATCATTTAGTTAGAATAATGTCATGTGAATTAAAATTTCATTTTATTGGAAATGTCATGTTAAAATTAAAATATCAATTTTTATTTATTATGTTAAAAACTAGAATTGTAAACAAAAAAAATGTTCATTTTTATTTGTCATGTTAAATAATGAAATTATTGGAAAAAACCCATCTTTTTATCTATCATATATGACATTGAAATTTTTGAAAATAAAATTCCATTTTTATTTGTCATATATGAGCATAGAAATTACGGAAAATTGTTTAACAATAAAAATTTACATTTTTATTGTATATTAGTAATGTTTAAAAACATGCATTGTTTTACATAGAAAAATGTTCATTTGATCATATATGTTTGTTAGTTAAAACATTATCATTCATATGTTAGAAACATAGTAAAATGTTCATTTGATTATTCATGTTTTGTTAATTAAAACATTATCATTTATATGTTAGTGAAAAAGAAAAATGTTCATTTATGAAACATAGGTTGATACATAAAAAATTTTGTCACTTAACACTGTTAGCATTACAAAAACGCCATTTAGTTAGGACATGTTTTGTGAAATATATGTTGTGATGTTGAAATGTTTAACGTATTAAATATAATGTTAACATTAATGCCATAGTAAAATTAAATTATAAATATCCATTTATAATTTTAAACAGTGTAAATTAGTTAAATAGAAAATAATTCAAACCGAATTAGAATTGATTAAAGTATTAACCAATAATTTATTCAAATAAACTGTTTTTGTTGGAAAACCCCACACGGGTTGACACGACCCGAACTTCCCCGTGAAAGAATGCCTGGATTGCTTTGAGAACAACACACATAAGAACACAAACAGAAGAACATTTCATTGTTTATTGCAACAATTCCATCAGAATACAAGAATAGACAGAGTATGAACAAATATTACACGTTCGATAAATATCATAGAATACAATAAATTACATTGCAGCGGAAAAACAATACAAAACACAACTGAAAGTAATACACGAATACAGAGCTTTCCGAGCATCGTTCCAGCCGTAAATCCGGATCCTGTGAATATAAATCTGCAAAACCAAAGATACTAGCTACCCGGGCGAAAAATAAGGGCACCCAGAGTTTAGGTTAAAACAATGAACTCCAGGTCAGTCATGTGACTAGTGTGAGAACTAAAACAGTTATTAATCTTTATTTTTAAAGTTGGGTAAAACAAGGGACCACGCCATATAACACGGAACGGGTTTCCTCCCAAGAATACCAGTGCATACAACAAACAGCGCAATGCTAAATAATGAAAAATGAAGCTATTATAAGACCCAGGTCCCATCACACAATGCAACGCAAGCCGGAGTATAGGGTTTTTACCTTATAATAGCCAAAGAATGCTTGATACGCTAAATTTCATCTTTTATTATTACTATAAGTGAAGAAAAAAACGTCAATCATAAGTAGAAATCATAGACGGCATAAGTGACCCTATGTCGCCATACTAGGCTCTACAAATAAAATTGAAATATCACGTATTGGAAATTGGATTCCTTCATGAGTCGAGGCAAGGGGCAAGCTCCTCTCCGTTCGAGACACCCTAGCAAATGTCTCAGGACCACACACAGCGATCCTTGGGTCTTCAGGGCCGGTCCTCTACTACTTTTGAGGATTAGTTATTCCTGAACACACATTTCCCGGTCCTATAGGACCTATATATAATGGTCTGTACATCGGCTCACATAGAACCAGTTATAGACCATATATTCGAGGCGCCTCGCATTCCAACAACCACACAGGTGAAAAATATATAAATGTCAGCCAGTTTAAGCACTGACACCACCACTAGCTAGAAAGAAACGTCGTGCCCTCCCTGCAGTCACTATCCCGTTTTGGACTCATACCGAGGTGTGTGGCTCGCGAATTAACGCCATACACAAAGCTGCGCCACACAGACCGTGCTTTGATCATCAACCACAAGACCTTGCTTTTCAACAGAAGCCTTGATCATCCTCCACTTAGGCGTCCCACACAGGCAATTCACTCCTTGCGACTGATGTCCATCGATATACAACCTCTAAGCTCATACTCTTAGAGAAGGGCGTTAAGCAAGAGAATAAATTCTCCTCCGCCAAACAGATGTATATTTAATAGAGATCAGTCAACACAGAGTAAAATCCAATGTCAGACACACAGTCCATTAACAAGTTCGTTCTGGGTCTGAACGAAACCGGAGGCACTTTCCTCGCATATCCATCGATCTCCTAGTATGTCTGGATGATCACCAACTGATTCCCTCCTCTTGGGTGTACAGCCCAACTAAAGATCATCAGTAACCACCCAAACGATATGAAGTCTTCCGGTCTTCAACCACCGTCTTCATCTTCGACATATCGTCGAATCGGTTATTCAGAATGGGTATAAACCCGACCTTTCCAAATAACCCGCGTATATAGTAGACACATGTTACACAAACACAACATATGCCTTATTCCAATTCAGAATATTCTTTTATTCACATTTTCACATTCTTAGGGAAAGGTTCCAATTAATTTTATCAAAGATAAATTCTTCTAAATTTATTCTTTAATCTTCCTTTGGATATCACTTCAAACCATATTATGGTTTTCCAAACTAGTCAGGATTGGCGAGCCACATCGAAGTAATTATTTATTTTATTTCTCAATCCCCACCTATTAATCCCATGGAGCAAAACTGGTAATACTCTATATCTAACACCACGGTGTTATCGGTAAATATTAACTACCATTTCACGTTCAAATCTAATTAAAGATTTAACTATTGCTTTGGAGCAAAACTGGTGATACTCCATCCATGATCACTATTCAAATTTGATAATTTAATTTATCAATTCACATTTTAATCTAGTTACAGATTTATTAAAACTCCACTTAGTTTTAATCATCTCAAAAATCAATATCCTGTCTTTAACTAGGTTAAAGAACCAACGTCATCTAAAACACGGTTCACGATAAACCCAAAATCACTTTCAAAATCAATTTCAATTAAATATTATTTAATTGGTACACTTCATTAAATCTAAATAGAAAGATTTAATCTTTTCTCAACTGGGTTCAAGAAAAGTATTAATGAAAACACCATTCACGACAAACCCAAATCACATTTGATATTAAATATAAGGCTCTGAATAGAAAATATATCGGCTTATATTCAATATCAAATTCTACGACTAACAAATATCGTATTGGAAGTAACGATATTAATATATCTTTCAAATTTCCACAACCATATCTGTATAATCGCGAAATCCAACATCAAAATATTCTGAAGATAATTTCGATTCAAATCCATTCCAATTCACATATTGGAAATTCTGTTGATTTTCAAAACCATTTCAAATTCACTTTATTTATTTAAAAATAATTGGGTTTCTAATTCTAGTACAAAACTAGTTCATTTCGATAAAAATCTATTTTTATCCTTTCAAATGTGGAATTTTTCATCCCAGTTCTTTCCAATTCATATATTATGATTTTACACAAATTATTAATATTTTTAATAATTTTATCAAGGCTCGTACAGTCGGTTTTCAATAACGGCCACCGAAGTGCACTTAAGCGACCTTTTCCAAATTTGATTTGGACATAATTCCAAATCCAACCGTTAGATTTCAAATTTCTAATTTTTATTGGAAAGCTCTTTTTGATACGAATCTAACGGTTCAGGTTTTAGAAGAATCCGACGGCCGGATCTCCCGCAACGTCAATTCGAAGTCAATGGTCAAAATTCACGAACTACCGCGGCACGGCGCGTTCTATTCAGGCCATTATATATAATAATATATATATTTCATCGATTTCCTTTTAAAACGTATTTTATAAATCATTTTAAATTCGTTTTCGAAACGATTTCAACTTCATATTCAATTTCGAATCAAAATTGAATATTTCACATCATCGATATACAATTGATAATATTTTCAAAACGTTATATTTGAAATCACTTCTTTTTCTATATTCATTATAAAAACGAATATAATCGATATAAATATCGTTCACGTCAAAATAGCGCAACTCTAGTCAACACGGCTTTACATATTTTAATAACTTTGTTATTCTATTCAACAAATGAATATTTATTCTATTCAACACATGAATCTATATTTCTTTCAACACATGAATATTCTCAACACATGAGCATCGTCAAATCATGACTATTTCTATCATTTAATATATTTTATAAAACTATGGTATCTATCGTTTGATTTTCAATCAGACTCCAACCATAAAGTAGTAAGAGAATGATTCCTTAAGTATTAACCCCGAAGGCCGAAACCAACATCAGATCAATACCCAGGAAACCACTCATCTTATCTAGTTTCCAGTTAGTTTCTAATCTTAAATATGATAAAGATGTAATTCTTATTGTTAAAATATTTTACTCAACACATGATAAGTTTCAACATATGAATCTTCTTTATTCTATTCAATACATGAATATATATTTTCTAATATTCTTTATTTTCCCGATTGGAATGAGGCCTAATCAATTACCATATAATGTTAATTATATGGTTTCCATACAACACATGTATATAAATAGCAACGATAAATAATCAACCATCATCCAAAGTGCACCATACAACTGCATAAGCATTAAATATAAATAATTAACGCTTACACGGTCTGTCGACCAATCGATCGACATACAACTAAATAATTGGGATTAGTGTATGCCAAATATCATCCCAACAACCGTGTGGGGTTTCAATCCACAAACACTGAATATTATTTGTGCAGTTGGGCGACGTGTAAAATTTATCGTCCCAATCAATATCCTTCAAATAGGTGTATATAAACAAACTGCCCGGTTTGTAAATGAATATTTATTTATTCACATTCACCTTAAAAATTACATTTTTAACAAAAATTAATTTATTTCAACACATGAATATTTTTATTATCTATTTCACATCAACATCACAAACAAACTTCACAACACATCATACAAGCATACAAGACATCAATGGTCGGTGGACGACGGGTGTCGGGTGCTGCTAAGCACCGTCTGCATCCTAGTATATATTTTAACTAGAAAACAAGATTTAAAGTGAGAAGTTCTCACCGACTAGCTAAACCAAACGCCACGACTCTTCGTATGTAGGAAATCTTCGCCGTGATCGCCTTTTGTCAATTACATTTCCCGTAGCCACTACATATATAAAAATCACATTTTTATATTATTGCTATGTATATAAAAATTCTATTTTTATAATCACTCTATATGGATAAAAATCACATTTTTATACCGCTACTATATAGATAAAAATTCTATTTTTACAACGGAGTTCATATAATAAAGATTATATTTTTATATTGCCACTCATATAAAGATCACCTCTTTGATCCTTCTACATAATAAAGACCGAATTTTTAATACTTCTATAATATAAAAATCATATTTTTAATCTTCTTACTATATAAAAACCATATCTTTAATACTTTTACTATATAAAGATCATATCTTTATATTCGCTATTACTTTATAATTTTTTTATCTTTATCTAATATAAAAATCTCCTTGCTTAAAAATCAAACTTTTCTATTCAACAAATTCAATCTTTCTTATGTTAAAAATTCGAATTTTCCTGTGTTAAAAATTCAAAATTTCCTATGTTAAAAATTCAAATTTTAACATCATAATAATCAAATCCTTTATCCCACAAAAATCATAACTTTAATCCCCTAAAAAATCAGATTTTTATTACACTAAAAATCGAATCTTTATAAATTAAAATTCGGATTTTTATAATTAAAAATCGAATCTTTTTAACGCATTTCATATAAAAATCCTTTCTTTAATCAATGCTTGTAATTTATATAAATAAAACTAATTAAATAAAGAAAACTAATGTTATTTAAAACAGAAAAAGGAAAAACTCACATTTTTTTTGATTTTACTGCATATTGGGGAGGGACTGTTGCGTTGAGGTATGGAAGGCGGAGGGTGGGGTCGGCGGCGAGGTCAGGTGGCGGTGGTGGCGAAATAGGGTGGCGGCGCGGCTAGGGTTTTGGTTTGGAGTGGATTGGGGCTCGGGGTGATCGGAGAAGAAGGGGGAGGAGGGCCGAGGGGTGCGGCGGCCTGGGGAGCCTCGCCAGAGGCGGTGGTGGTGGGCGCGGCTGGAGCGACGGGGGGGCTGAAGTCGAGGTTTTTTTTTATTATTTTCTTTAAAACTGAATGACGGGTGGAGAGGGAGAGAAAGGATTGAGGGGGGCTATTATATAAATAAATATATATTTTATTATTAAATTTCTAAAAAGAAACTTTTATTTTCGACCTCTAAACGAGACCCACCGCCTGTCGTCCCTAGCTAATTACCGCCATTCCGAACACAATGGGATATGTATCGTAGGCTGATTCGATCGTTTCGATCAGTTTTCGTCAAAATCAAAATATAAATCTATATATTGAATATGAACACACATTTCAATTTACCGGGGCTACATACTAACTAGAAAAATTCCCAAAAAATATTTTCTAGCTTCGTACTGACGATACGGTCCTGACAAAACTAATTTCGTCGAATTCTGAGATCGTTTGAAAAATGACCATTTTCCAGTTGATTAATGTAATAACCCGGAAAATACGAGCCAATTTAAAATTTTTAAATTGGTTATTTCAAAGGAATTTGAACAATTGAAATAGAATATTTCAATAAAATAGTGAATTAGGAATAGTGAGTCAGTTTGAAAATTTGAATTCAAACTTTGACCGACTATGCAGGGTGGAAATTATAATGGATTTTAGCGAAACCAAAAATATGTAAATCTGTTAGTCAATACCTTTCTAACGAATCTGAAAAATCGAAGTTTCATAACGGGAATTAAAAGTTATGGCCGAATGAATTTTCAAAAGAGTCGGTATATATAATATATAGCCCTGGAAAATTGATATTTTGCATACGACCTCGGAATTCGACGAAACCACTTTTGTTGGGTCCGGGATGTCAAACTATTGCTAGGTTTCAAATTTCATAATTTTTGAAGCTAGTATGTGAGCGTGGCAAAAGAAAATGAGTTTGGTCGATTTCTGTTAAATTAGATCGACCAGAAAATGGCCATTTTTCAAAAGACCTCAGAATTCGACGAAACTAGTTTTGTTGGGACCATAGCATCAAAACATAGCTAGATTTATTTTTCTGGAATTTTTCGAATCAGTTTGTGGCCCTGGCAAATTGAAATGTGCGTTCAGAGTTAAAAATTAAATGTTTTATACTTTAATTTGAAAAATAACTGACTGTAACAGTCGAATTGGCCTACGAAACATATCCCATTGTGTCCGTAATGGGGGTATTTAGCTAGGGGCGACAGTCGTTGGGTTTAAAAAGGAGTTCGTTTGAGAAAACACTATTTAAAAATTTAATATAATCCTCGGCCAATCAGAATTTTCCTTTCATAAAGTTAAACCCCCCCCCCCCCCCCCCGATCGACGGCGAAACCGCTCCCTACCTTCTCCCTCAAATCGCCGCCGCCACAGGCGATTTCCGCCTGCGCCACCCCCTACCTCGACGCGCCTCCTCCTCCTCTTCAAATCCGACCCCCACCGCCGCCGCCACAGTCGCCTCCTCCGCCCGTATCGAAGCCAGGAAGTCGAGCACTTCCCACCGCCGCCCTGAACGCCACCGACCACCGAACGCCACCAAACCACCACCGACTTGAAGCCCTCTCTTCCCTCTTCCACGTCCAACTCCCCGATCGTCCCCACGTGCCACTGATTTCGCGAAAACTGTAAACCTAGTTTTGAAGCTTCGCGAAAGTGAGTTTTTCTTTGATCTTTACACTTTGAAAAATCATATCTTTTTGGTGTGTTGACGAAATTCGATGAAACAGGAAACATCGAGATCGCAAGGAAGCTCTCTACCCAATAGAAGAAGCCGCGGATTTTTCTGACATCGTATCGATTTTTAGCGCTCAGAAAACCAAGGTGAGAAATCTAAATTAACGTGAAATTGAATGGAAAATGTCGTGTATAATTTATATAAGCGAAATATAAATTACATACGTGTTGTATACCTCATGTACATACGTAGTGTAAGCTATATAAGCGAAGTATGAATTTTTACATGCATAGAATAAGTGATATATGTGTTGAAATGCTAGTGAAATATAGCAAATATATATTATATTTTATATATATATATACTCCCCTCGTCCACAAACCATGGACGATATTTATTGTGGTGAATTGGTGTGAAATATTGGATGAAAAATACGAATAGTTGAATAATTGGTCGTGGTTGATATTGTTTGGTTGTGGTTGAAAAATACCCATTAGTGATTGAAATGAATTGGAAATATTTGTGGAAATAAAAATAAACATGCCGCCTGCGTGCGAATTAGATGCATGAATCCCCATTGTAAAAAACCGCGAGGTTTTAAGGTAGAGCGAGGAGCCGTACTAGGGACGGTGCCGGTTTTAACTACCCTGCCGTTATGCTGCCGAAATTTTGAATAATCTTTGTATGTTAGAATTATTTTCATATGTTGAAATTATTTTCTTGCGTTGAAATTAAAGTCATATATTGAAACTATATCCATGTGTGGAAATATTCATGTGTTGAAAGTTGTTGTGTAAAAATTAAATTCATTTGTGAATGAGTGAAGTGTTTAAACAATAAAAATCACATTTTTATATGTATATGAAGTATGAGAAATATTCGCCTTATATAAATAATTTCAACAATTAAAATCCCATCTTTCTAATATGAACAACATAAATAAAATGTCCATGTGTGGAGATGCTCATTTGTTGAGAAGTGTGAGTGGTGGAAAAGTTCATGTGTTGAATAAAAAGATCGAACGATAAAAATTACATTTTTATTGAAACTATGAAGTCCAAAAACATCTATTTGGCGAATAAATATTTTAAATGACAAAAATATCATTTTTATCATATGTGTGATATGCTAAAGATATGCGGACGTTGAAATAAATATTTGTGATAGAAATATTATTTTTAACATGCATAGGAACTAAATAAAATAGTCATGTGTTGAAATCTATTTTAGTTCGCCAAAATTATCGTCTTTGAAATGTGAAGTGTTAAAAATAGCCACTTGTTCAAATAAACGTGCATGAGTTGAAATATACATTAACTAGCTAATGATATGATTTTATCCTATGCATGCAACATTAGAATGAATGGTGTTTTTAAACCAAAGCAAATCAAATATGAAATTGAATGGAAACTGATAAATGTTAGAAATTGTATATATGTACATGCATATCTATTGAACAGGTTAAAGCACAAGGGGCTAGAGAAGAGAAATAAAACTTTGTGCCCGACAAATAGGTACACATTTACCGCTTTGTTTGGGTGATGATTTTATGAGCCTGTTGGCTAGCCGCTTGGCTTTTTCTTTTTCTTTTTGATATGAGACGCCCGTGTGGCTATTTGGGAATTTTCCCAGACCCTCCCGTACAAAGGAGGTTATGGCGAAATTTTCCAAAATTTAAAGGCGTTAGTGAAATAATTGAAGTGGAAACGATATAGGAAATTTTGAATGGACTATATTTATATAAATATATAAATATAAATAGAATTAAAACGAAACGTGGTCGTGCAGTTCATGTTTTGAAACCGTGATTTCAAACGACTAGTGTGGGAAATCCGACCATTGGATTTTCCCGAAACTGCAACCGTTGGGTTCGCCTTGGAAATATCTTTCCAACGGCACCAACTTTGTGAAGATCCGACGGTTGGATTGTCTGGAATGTTTAATTCAAAACTGAAGAAAAACAGCGCCGGAAACGATTATATTTATATATATAAATATAATTAAATTAAATTGAATAACGACGCTGCAGTTCGTAAATTGAGATCGTAACTTCAAATGGTTAGTGTGGAAGATCCGACCGTCGGATTTTCCCAAAACTGAAACCGTTGGATTCGTTTTGAAATGACCTTCCTAATGATGTAAAATTTGTGAAGATCCAACGGTTAGATTTCCATATATGTGTAGAACAAAATTAATGAAAAGCAGCGCCAGTGCATCGACACGACCTGAAACGTCGTTTAATTAAATATGGCCGTTTTAAATTAAATAAAAATGGCGATATATCGTTATAAAGTACTATAGACGATATAGAGTGAAAATAAACCAATTTTGTTGTGTTTGCTTGATATGTGATGGTTGAATGTATTTGACATGAAAATTATAACTAAATAACCGAAATGTGAATGTTGAATAGTCCAACCATGTGATTAATTGGTTTGAAAATCTAAATATACGTGGGTTATTTGAAAAGGCCGAGTTTATCTCATTTCAAATAATCGATCGACGTTGAGAAGTCGAAGAGTCGAAGACGACTGAAGACCGACGATCTCCACATTGGATGGATGGGCGCTACTGATGCTCGTGATTGGAGTAGCTACCATGAAGGAATTGAAGTAGTAGCCGTCCACACATACTGTTGATTGTACGGATATGCGAGGAATTGGTGCCTCCGGTTTCGTTCAGACCCAGAACGGACTTGTAAATGGACTGTGTGTCTGACATTGGATTTTGTTCTGTGTTGATTGATCTCTGTTAAATATATATCTGTTTGGCGGCGGAGAATTTATTCTCTTGCTTAACGCCCTTCTCTGAGACGTACGAGCTCAGAGGTTATGTATTGACAGAAATCAGTCGCATGGAGTGGATTGCCTGTGTGGCACGCCTAAGTGGCATATGAACAAGGCTTCTGTTGCAAAGCAAAGACTTGTGGTTGATGATCAAAGCATGGTCTGTGTGACGTAGCTTTGTGTATAACGTGAATTCGCGAGCCTCACACCCCGGTATGAGTCAAAAACGGGAGAAGGACCCAAGGAGTGCACGACGTTTCTTTCTAGCTATGGTGGTGTCAGTGACCTCCCAGCCCTGACATTTATATCTACTTTTCACCTGTGTGGTTGTTGGAATACGAGGCGCCTCGATTATAGGTCTGTAAGGACCGGGAAACGTGTGGTCAGGAATAACTAATCCTCAAAAGTAAGAGAGGACCGGCCTTGGAGGATCCAGGGGATTGCTGTGTGCGGTCCCGAGGCATTTGCTAGAGTGTCTCGAACGAAGAGGAGCTTGCCCCTTGCCTCGACTCATGAAGGAATCCAATTTCCAATACGAAATATGCGGACGTGATTGTATTACTAGTATGGCGACATAGTGGTATGGGTCATTTATGCCGCCTATGATTGATATTTATGATTGAAATCGCTTTTGAAACATATATGCACTAGTAATAATATCAAATACCTTTGTTTTATTCGTATGAAGCATTTTTGGCCATTATAAGGGAAAACTCTATCCTCCGGCTTGCGTTGCATTGTGTGATGGGACCTGAGTCTTATAATGGCTTCATTTTATAAAAAGCATTGCGATGATTTAATCATTTACTTTATTTCATGCATTAGCACTCATTGGAGTAAACCCGTTCCGCGAAAGTGGCGTGGTCCTTTGATTTGCCTCATTATTTTTATTAATAAGTTGAGTAGATTTCTCATACCAGTCCCATGACTGACTCGTAGTTTGTTTCACCTTGCAAACTCGGGTGCCCTCATTTTCACACGGGCAGCCTAGTTACAGGTTTCTGACGCACCTTTTGGCTCATGGCGAGGCTTGACTACACTGTGCTGACTTGGATTTTCTCCGCCATTATTGTATCTATATTATGATTCCTCCATTGGCGATGTAGACTGATATTCCTTTTTTGTACTCTTTATGTATGATTCCGCCTCAGGCGATGGTGACTAATTATGTATCATTATGCACTAAGTTGTATCCTGTACTGTGCTTCTCTGATGTGATGATATCTATATTATTCCGCTGTCATATATGATTAATGTGTTATATTCCAATGATTATCCTTAACACCGTGTCACGGGGTTTTGGGATCGTCACAACTGGTATCAGAGCTTTGGTTAACCTTAGTTCTGGAGTCTAACACATTAAACACTTCGTCAAAATAGAAATAGTAGTATTCTAAGGCGAGTTGCTCATTAGAGATAGGACTAGTAAGGTCCCAGAATGAGCTGAGCAGAATAGCAAAAACAATTGATTAATCCATCGTTATCTTTCCGTAAATTTTCTGCTTAACTATGCAATAGACTATCATTTCTGTTAGCTGACTTTTTTCGTTGCTTATATAGAATTTGGAAAATGGCTACCAGATCAGCCGCCGCTAGAGGAGGCCGTGCCGGCCGAGGCCGAGGAAGGGGAGAAATCCCAGCTCAAGAAGGACCTTTGATACAACCTTCGGCAGCTCAATACTTCGAGCTTGACCGTGTAGCTAAGAGATATAAGAACTTAGGAGGCAAGACCTACTCGGGAACTGGCACCGTAATAGAGGCCCTTGCATGGCTCAAAACATGCGAGAAAATTCTTGAAGTCCTAAGGCTAGGAGACGAAGACAAAGCTATTATGGGCGCCTGACTTATGCAGGAACAAGCTGAATTATGGTGGGAATCTCTTACCGCCGGGAATAGAGAAGCTGGAAGAACATGGGATGGATTCAAAGAACTATTCAAGGAGAAATATGTCCCAGAACAAGCTCTAGAAAGAATGCACGATGACTTCGCCAATCTCCAGCAAGGGGATCTTTCCGTGCAAGATTATCTGAAAAAATTTACAATGTTGTCGCCCTATGCTCCAGAGCTCGTTGCTACCGCAAAATCCAAAAATAAGAGGTTTATCCTTGGACTAAGACGACGATATCATGATGGAGTCATGGCCCATGTCAAGCTTGAATTCAACGAGCTGGTGGAAATGACATGCAACTATGAAGACCTTGATCAAAGGCATCTGGATCAGGATCGCGCTAGAAGCCAAGCCGGAAACAAGCGCAAGCCTGCTGTAAATCAGGGCGAGTCAAGCCAAGCAGCATCTTCAAAGCCTCAGACTGGCAAGCCGCCAAGAGGAAATTGCTTTAACTGTGGTAAGCCGGGGCACTACTCAAACATCTGCACAGCTCCGAAGAGGCAGAAAATGAATTCTCAAGGCTCGAGCCAAGGCTCTCAGAACCCTCGCTCGTGCTTCAATTCTCGCAAGACCGATCATCTGGTCAAAGACTGTCCTTTGCTGAAGAAAGCTACAGTAGCTCACGTCTATGACGGGTCTAGCCTGCCAACTGCTTCCGATGGAGCAGGTAAACCTGATGTTTTGGGAGGTACCCTTACAATTAAAAATATTCCTGTTTCTGTATTGTTTGACACAGGTGCATCGCGTAGTTTTATTGCTAGACACACAATGCACAAATTAAAGTTAAAACAGCGAAAGCTCAAAGAATCGGTTGAAGTTCATAACCCGATAGGGGGTCCTATTACTCTCAATTCCTGTTGTAAAGTGCCAATCTCTTATTCTTTCTACAAGTTTCCTTTCAATCTAGTCGTTATGGATTTTCCCGAATTCGATATCATTCTAGGGCTAGATTGGTTAACGAAGTATGAAGCCGAAGTGAAGTGTGCGGAAAGAATCGTTAAAATCCGAACGGAGCTTGGACATATATATATACCCTGTCATGGTTCGAATCCGAATAGAGAAGAATTTTGGTCAGCATTAGAAATTATCCCCACTTCCATGGAAAAGATTCCGATTGTTGGCAACTATGCGGATGTGTTTGAAGAAGTTGAAAACTTACCTCCGCAAAGAGAAATAGAATTCCGAATCGATCTAATTCCTAATACCAGACCAGTGGTGCATCCAATTCGCAGAATGACTCCGAAAGAAAAAGAAGAATTAGGCGATCAAACTCGTCAACTGTTGTGGAAAGGTCTAATCAGACCGAGTTTTTCTAATTGTGGTGCAGCTGTTGTGTTTGTCCCAAAGTCAGAGGGTACTCTTCGATTATGTGTTGATTACCGAGACCACAACAAACAAACGCTTAAAAATAAATATCCATTACCCCGCATCGATGATTTGCTAGACCAATTGAATGGGGCGAAAGTATTTTCCCGAATGGACCTAGCTACAAGTTTTCATCAATTGAGAATAGCAGAAGAGTGTGTTCCTTTATCAGCTTTCAGGGGTCCAGACATATTTTATGAATGGTTAGTAATGCCGTTTGGCCTATGCAACGCTCCAACATACTTTGTCGATCTAATGAATAGAGTGTTCAGGGGAGTTCTGAATAAATTTGTCCTCGTATTCATCGATGATATTTTAATCTACTCCAAATCAAAACCCGAGCACGAAAACCACTTAGAACAAGTATTGGAGATTCTAAGGAAGAACATCTTCAAAGCCAAATTCTCTAAATGTGTCTTCTGGCAAGAAGAAGTCAAATTTCTTGGCCATGTCGTGTCAGAGAAAGGAATTTCTGTTGACCCAAGCAAAATAACAGCGATTCAGGACTGGAAACAACCCACCACTCCCACGGAAGTTAGAAGTTTCATGGGGTTGGCCAGTTATTACCGAAAGTTCGTTAAGGATTTTTAGAAGATATCCGGTCCGTTAACGAAGCTCACAAAGAAAAAAGAGAAGTTTAAGTGGACTTCCGATTGTGAAGAAGCTTTCCAGGAATTGAAATCGAAGCTGACCACCGCTCCAGTGTTAACTATTATTGATGGCAATCAGGATTTAACGGTTTGGACAGATGCTTCTATTAGAGGTCTTGGTGCAGTGTTAATGCAGAGAGGCCAAGTAGTCGCTTATGCAAGCCGCCAACTGAAACCGCATGAGAAGAATTATGTGACTCATGATCTTGAGCTGCTAGCCATCGTTTTTGCATTGAAAATCTGGAGGCATTATTTTTTGGGCGAGAAATTTATACTGTACACGGATCATCAATCATTGAAGTATTTATATACCCAGAAAGATCTGAATCTGAGACAACAGCGTTGGCTAGAATTTCTTGCAGCGTATGATCTTGATATCCTGTATACACCGGGGAAGGCTAACGTTGTGGCGGACGCGCTTAGTAGAAAAACCGCAATCATTGCCAATCTTATAATTACACCTGGATTGATTGATAGGATATCTGTTCTTCAGAAAAGTGACAATTTTGTGACAGAGATGGTAAAAAGGATTCAAAGGGGCGAAGGCTCCAGTTTCCAAGTGGATAGTGAGGGAGTTCTGAGGCTGAATAGAAGAATATGTGTTTTCGACATTCCCGAGCTTAAAAGAGAAGTGCTGGATGAATGCCATAAATCCAAATTTTGCATCCACCCAGGTGTGAGTAAAATGTACAACGATATCAAATGCACTTTCTGGTGGAAGGCAATGAAAAGAGATATTTCTTTGTATGTTAGCAGATGCCCTACTTGTCAATTGGTCAAGAGTGACCAACAGAAGCTAGCTGGACTGTTACAACCGTTGGAAGTCCCAGGCTAGAAATGGGAACAGATTTCCATGGATTTCATAGATGGTTTGCCGCGAACCAAGAAAGGTAATGACAGCATTTGGGTAATCGTAGATCGCTTCACGAAGACTACCCATTTTATACCTGTCAGATCCAATAGAACCGCTCAAAGTCTAGCACAGATATATTTCAGAGAAATTGTTAAGCTGCATGGAATTCCCATCAGCATATTCAGTGATAGAGATCACCTATTTACTAGCAAGACATGGGAGGCTTTCCAGACAGAATTGGGAACAAAAGTGAATATGAGCACCGCTTATCACCCACAAACAGATGGCCAAACTGAAAGGGTGAATAGAATTCTAGAAGATTTATTGCGGGCTTGTATAATCGATTTTGGTGGGTCATGGGAAGATCATTTGCATTTGGCAGAATTCTCATATAACAATAGCTATCAAGCAAGTTTGAGAATGTCACCATTTGAAGCATTATATGGCAGACCCTGCAGATCTCCAGCATGTTGGGTAGAACCTGGCAACAGACTTGTACTAGGACCCGATATGATTAGAGAAGCATCTGATAAAGTGGACTTCATCAAGAAGCGATTGAAAACCGCCCAAAGCCGACAGAAAAGTTATGCAGACTCTAGAAGGAGAGATTTGACATTTGTTGTTGGTGATCATGTTTATTTAAAGGTTTCTCCGATGAGAGGAGTAATCAGATTTGGAAAGACTGGGAAGTTGGCTCCGAGATTTATTGGTCCCTTTCCTATACTTGAGCGAATTGGAACTCTTGCTTATAGGGTTCAATTACCAGATTGGTTGCCTGGAGTGCACAATCTATTTCACGTATCTCAACTTAGGAGACATGTGCATGATCCGGATCTTGTTGTAGAAGAAGCAGCGCAACGGGATGTGGAGATAACCCCAGAATTAGCACTCAGAAGAGAGCCATTAAAGATTGTTGGCAAAGAAACTAGAGAACTCAGAAGCAAAAAGGTTCATTTAGTTAAAGTGCAGTGGAGCAGTGATCCTAGAGACTGTACTTGGGAAACTGAGGAAAGCATTAAGCAAGCTTACCCCAAATGTAGAGTGGATATCTCTGACTAACTCCGGTGCAAGGTACCTTTACAATACTTCGCATTTACATTTTATTTCCTACTTTACTGTTGTTTCCTTTTCGAGGCCGAAAAGTTTTAAGTAGGGGAGATTGTAATAACCCGGAAAATACGAGCCAATTTAAAAATTTTAAGTTGGTTATTTCAAAGGAATTTGAACAATTGAAATAGAATATTTCAATAAAATAGTGAATTAGGAATAGTGAGTCAGTTTGAAAATTTGAATTCAAACTTTGACCGACTATGCAGGGTGGAAAATATAACGGATTTTAGCGAAACCAAAAATATTTAAATTTGTTAGTCAATACCTTTCTAACGAATCTGAAAAATCGAAGTTTCATAACGGGAATTAAAAGTTATGGCCGAATGAATTTTCGGAAGAGTCGGTATATAGAATATATAGCCCTGGAAAATTGATATTTTGCATACGACCTCGGAATTCGACGAAACCACTTTTGTTGGGTCCGGGATGTCAAACTATTGCTAGGTTTCAAATTTCATAATTTTTGAAGCTAGTATGTGAGCGTGGCAAAAGAAAATGAGTTTGGTCGATTTCTGTTAAATTGGATCGACCAGAAAATGGCCATTTTTCAAACGACCTCAGAATTCGACGAAACTAGTTTTGTTGGGACCGTAGCATCAAAACATAGCTAGATTTATTTTTCTGGAATTTTTCGAATCAGTTTGTGGCCTTGGCAAATTGAAATGTGCGTTCAGAGTTAAAAATTAAATGTTTTATACTTTAATTTGAAAAATAACTGACTGTAACTGTCGAATTGGCCTACGAAACATATCCCATTGTGTCCGGAATGGGGGTATTTAGCTAGGGGCGACAGTCGTTGGGTTTAAAAAGGAGTTCATTTGAGAAAACACTATTTAAAAATTTAATATAATCCTCGGCCAATCAGAATTTTCCTTTCATAAATTTTAAAAATAAAAAAAAAGAAACCCCCCCGATCAACGGCGAAACCGCTCCCTACCTTCTCCCTCAAATCGCCGCCGCCACAGGCGATTTCCGCCTGCGCCACCCCCTACCTCGACGCGCCTCCTCCTCCTCTTCAAATCCGACCCCACCGCCGCCACAGTCGCCTCCTCTGCCCGTATCGAAGCCAGGAAGTCGAGAACTTCCCGCCGCCGCCCTGAACGCCACCGAACGCCACCAAACCACCAACGACTTGAAGCCCTCTCTTCCCTCTTCCACGTCCAACTCCCCGATCGTCCCCACGTGCCACTGATTTCGCGAAAACTGTAAACCTAGTTTTGAAGCTTCGTGAAAGTGAGTTTTTCTTTGATCTTTACACTTTGAAAAATCATATCTTTTTGGTGTTTTGACGAAATTCGATGAAACAGGAAACATCGAGATCGCAAGGAAGCTCTCTACCCAATAGAAGAAGCCGCGGATTTTTCTGACATCGTTTCGATTTTTAGCGCTCAGAAAACCAAGGTGAGAAATCTAAATTAACGTGAAATTGAATGGAAAATGTCGTGTATAATTTATATAAGCAAAATATAAATTACATACGTGTTGTATACCTCATGTACATACGTAGTGTAAGCTATATAAGCGAAGTATGAATTTTTACATGCATAGAATAAGTGATATATGTGTTGAAATGCTAGTGAAATATAGCAAATATATATTATATTATATATATATATACTCCCCTCGTCCACAAACCATGGACGATATTTATTGTGGTGAATTGGTGTGAAATATTGGATGAAAAATACGAATGGTTGAATAATTGGTCGTGGTTGATATTGTTTGGTTGTGGTTGAAAAATACCCATTGGTGATTGAAATGAATTGGAAATATTTGTGGAAATAAAAATAAACATGCCGCCTGCGTGCGAATTAGATGCATGAATCCCCATTGTAAAAAACCGCGAGGTTTTAAGGTAGAGCGAGGAGCCGTACTAGGGACGGTGCCGGTTTTAACTACCCTGCCGTTATGCTGCCGAAATTTTGAATAATCTTTGTATGTTAGAATTATTTTCATATGTTGAAATTATTTTCTTGCGTTGAAATTAAAGTCAAATATTGAAACTATATCCATGTGTGGAAATATTCATGTGTTGAAAGGTGTTGTGCAAAAATTAAATTCATTTGTGAATGAGTGAAGTGTTTAAACAATAAAAATCACATTTTTATATGTATATGAAGTATGAGAAATATTCGCCTTATATAAATAATTTCAACAATTAAAATCCCATCTTTCTAATATGAACAACATAAATAAAATGTCCATGTGTGGAGATGCTCATTTGTTGAGAAGTGTGAGTGGTGGAAAAGTTCATGTGTTGAATAAAAAGATCGAACGATAAAAATTACATTTTTATTGAAACTATGAAGTGCAGAAACATCTATTTGTCGAATAAATATTTTAAATGACAAAAATATCATTTTTATCATATGTGTGATATGCTAAAGATATGCGGACGTTGAAATAAATATTTGTGATAGAAATATTATTTTTAACATGCATAGGAACTAAATAAAATAGTCATGTGTTGAAATCTATTTTAGTTCGCCAAAATTATCATCTTTGAAATGTGAAGTGTTAAAAATAGCCACTTGTTCAAATAAACGTCCATGAGTTGAAATATACATTAACTAGCTAATGATATGATTTTAGCCTATGCATGCAACATTAGAATGAATGGTGTTTTTAAACCAAAGCAAATCAAATATGAAATTGAAAGGAAATTGATAAATGTTAGAAATTGTATATATGTACATGCATATCTATTGAACAGGTTAAAGCAAAAGGGGTTAGAGAAGAGAAATAAAATTTTGTGCCCGACAAATAGGTACACATTTACCGCTTTGTTTGGGTGATGATTTTATGAGCCTGTTGGCTAGCCGCTTGGCTTTTTCTTTTTCTTTTTGATATGAGACGCCCGTGTGGCTATTTGGGAATTTTCCCAGACCCTCCCGTACAAAGGAGGTTATGGCGAAATTTTCCAAAATTTAAAGGCGTTAGTGAAATAATTGAAGTGGAAACGATATAGGAAATTTTGAATGAACTATATTTATATAAATATATAATTATAAATAGAATTAAAACGAAACGTGGCCGTGCAGTTCATGTTTTGAAACCGTGATTTCAAACGACTAGTGCGGGAAATCCGACCATTGGATTTTCCCGAAACCGCAACCGTTGGGTTCGCCTTGGAAATATCTTTCCAACGGCACCAACTTTGTGAAGATCCGACGGTTGGATTGTCTGGAATGTTTAATTCAAAACTGAAGAAAAACAGCGCCGGAAACGATTATATATATATATATATATATAATTAAATTAAATCGAATAACGACGCTGCAGTTCGTAAATTGTGATCGTAACTTCAAATGGTTAGTGTGGAAGATCCGACCGTCGGATTTTCCCAAAACTGAAACCGTTGGATTCGTTTTGAAATGGCCTTCCTAATGATGTAAAATTTGTGAAGATCCAACGGTTAGATTTCCATATATGTGTAGAACAAAATTAATGAAAAGCAGCGCCAGTGCATCGACACGACCTGAAACGTCGTTTAATTAAATATGGCCGTTTTAAATTAAATAAAAATGGTGATATATCGTTATAAAGTACTATAGACGATATAGAGTGAAAATAAACCAATTTTGTTGTGTTTGCTTGATATGTGATGGTTGAATGTATTTGACATGAAAATTATAACTAAATAACCGAAATGTGAATGTTGAATAGTCCAACCATGTGATTAATTGGTTTGAAAATCTAAATATACGTGGGTTATTTGAAAAGGCCGAGTTTATCTCATTTCAAATAATCGATCGACGTTGAGAAGTCGAAGAGTCGAAGACGAATGAAGACCGACGATCTCCACTTTGGATGGATGGGCGCTACTGATGCTCGTGATTGGAGTAGCTACCATGAAGGAATTGAAGTAGTAGCCGTCCACACATACTGTTGATTGTACGGATATGCGAGGAATTGGTGCCTCCGGTTTCGTTCAGACCCAGAATGGACTTGTAAATGGACTGTGTGTCTGACATTGGATTTTTTTCTGTGTTCATTGATCTCTGTTAAATATATATCTGTTTGGTGGCGGAGAATTTGTTCTCTTGCTTAACGCCCTTCTCTGAGACGTACGAGCTCAGAGGTTATGTGTTGATAGAAATCAGTCGCATGGAGTGGATTGCCTGTGTGGCACGCCTAAGTGGCATATGATCAAGGCTTCTGTTGCAAAGCAAAGTCTTGTGGTTGATGATCAAAGCATGGTCTGTGTGACGTAGCTTTGTGTATAACGTGAATTCGCGAGCCTCACACCCCGGTATGATTCAAAAACGGGAGAAGGACCCAAGGAGTGCACGACGTTTCTTTCTAGCTATGGTGGTGTCAGCGACCTCCCAACCCTGACATTTATATCTACTTTTCACCTGTGTGGTTATTGGAATACGAGGCGCCTCGATTATAGGTCTGTAAGGACCGGGAAACGTGTGGTCAGGAATAACTAATCCTCAAAAGTAAGAGAGGACCGGCCTTGGAGGATCCAGGGGATTGCTGTGTGCGGTCCCGAGGCATTTGCTAGAGTGTCTCGAACGAAGAGGAGCTTTCCCCTTGCCTCGACTCATGAAGGAATCCAATTTCCAATACGAAATATGCGGACGTGATTGTATTACTAGTATGGCGACATAGTGGTATGGGTCATTTATGACGCCTATGATTGATATTTATGATTGAAATCGCTTTTGAAACATATATGCACTAGTAATAATATCAAATACCTTTGTTTTATTCGTATGAAGCATTTTTGGCCATTATAAGGGAAAACTCTATCCTCCGGCTTGCGTTGCATTGTGTGATGGGACCTGAGTCTTATAATGGCTTCATTTTATAAAAAGCATTGCGATGATTTAATCATTTACTTTATTTTATGCACTAGCACTCATTGGAGTAAACCCGTTCCGCGAAAGTGGCGTGGTCCTTTGATTTGCCTCATTATTGTTATTAATAAGTTGAGTAGATTTCTCATACCAGTCCCATGACTGACTCGTAGTTTGTTTCACCTTGCAAACTCGGGTGCCCTCATTTTCACATGGGCAGCCTAGTTACAGGTTTCTGACGCACCTTTTGGCTCATGGCGAGGCTTGACTACACTGTGCTGACTTGGATTTTCTCCGCCATTATTGTATCTATATTATGATTCCGCCATTGGAGATGTAGACTGATATTCCTTTTTTGTACTCTTTATGTATGATTCCGCCTCAGACGATGGTGACTGATTATGTATCATTATGCACTAAGTTGTATCATGTACTGTGCTT
Organism: Allium sativum; assembly: GCA_030737875.1. NCBI lineage: Eukaryota > Viridiplantae > Streptophyta > Magnoliopsida > Asparagales > Amaryllidaceae > Allium > Allium sativum. Next base: position 147,471,410 of record CM060918.1, on the reverse strand, counting down.
CTCTGATGTGATGATATCTATATGATTCCGCTGTCATATATGTGTAAATTATTCTATTTTCTGTTTTTGCTATTATCTGTGATCTGCTAATGATGATTAATGTGTTATATTCCAATGATTATCCTTAACACCGTGTCACGGGGTTTTGGGATCGTCACAGCTGGTATCAGAGCTTTGGTTAAGCTTAGTTCTGGAATATAACATGTGAACGAACTCGTCAGAAATAGAACCAGTAGTGTTCTAGGACGGGTAACTCTATACAGATAGGATCAACAATGTCCTAGTATGAGTAAAGCAGAATGAAATTACACCTCGATAGACACATTTACACTTGAAGTATATGTTTCTATGTTTTAAAATATCTTTTCTGTGACCTGACACTTGATCTGCCATTTGCAGAAGTACTAGAAAAATGAGTGCCAGAAACAGGAGAAATGCAGAACCCGATCTAGAGGCTCTATTTAAGAGATATCGAAATCTGGGTGGAGCACAATTCTCGGGCAATGAATCTATTATTCAAACTCAAGCTTGGATGAGTTCTGTCGAAAGAATCTTTGAGCATATCCAGCTGAGAGATGACCAGAAACGGTTAGTTGCATCTTGGGCGCTTAAAGAAGAAGCTTTAATCTGGTGGGAAACAATCATCAAAGATAATCCAGAAGGTGATATCACCTGGGACAGATTCAAAGTGATTTTCCTAGAAAGATTTACTCCTCCCGAAGCAACGGAGCGATTATGTGATGAATTTTCTTATCTAATACAAGGTGATATGACCATCCCAGAATATCATAAGAAATTCAAGGAACTTGCTCACTTTGCTCCTCATCTGATTAAAGACCCAAAAAGGAAAAATCTGAGATTTATTCATGGCCTGCAAAGGAGATATCAGAATAGTGTAATGAGGAATGTGAAGCTTCCTTTTTCTGAAATGATATATCCTTTGAAGTTGGCGACTATGTATATTTGAAAGTATCGCCGATGAGAGGAGTTATCCGGTTCGGTAAAACTGGAAAGTTGGCGCCTAAATTCATTGGTCTGTTTCCTATTCTGGAACGGATCGGAACTCTCGCTTATAGGGTCAAACTGCCTGATTGGCTGCCTGGAGTTCATGATGTATTTCATATATCTCAACTTCGAAAGCACGTTCATGATCCAGACTTGATCGTGGAAGAAGCAGCTCAACATGACATTGAAATAACCCCAGAATTGGCTGTGAGAAGAGAGCCGCTAAAGATAATAGGCAAAGAAACCAAAGAGCTGAGGAACAAGAAGGTTCGCTTAGTCAAAGTGCAATGGAGTGGAGATCCGCGAGATTGTACTTGGGAAACTGAGGAGAGCATTCAGAAGGCTTATCCTAGATGCCGAGTAGATATCTCTGATTGACTCTGGTGCAAGGTACATTTACCCTACTTTGCACTACCATTCAATTCTCTACTCTATTGTTATTTTCTTTTCATAGATGTGCACTTTTAATTATATAGTCTGAAGGATTTTTAAAGGGTATAGGATTTGATTAGTATATTTTTGAAGGTTAAAAACAATTGGATTGGTTGTTGTGTTGTGGGGTTGTAGATTTATCAAACCCCTTTCGACTTTGTTCCTTTTCGGGGACGAAAAGTTTTAAGTGGGGGAGATTGTAACGACCCAGAAAATCTGAACCAATTTAAAATTTTTAAATTGGCTAAAATAATGGATTTTAAATATTTAAATTAAATATTTTCAATAATAGAGATGAAAACTGAGTTTGAATCGACAATTGAAAACGAATATAATTAATTATAATTATAAACAGGGCTTGAAAAGGCGCTGCAGTTTCAAAAAATTGAATTCAAACTTTGTCGGACTATACCGGGTGCAAAACAAAACGAATTTTAGTGAAACCAAAAATATTTAAATCTGTTAGTGAATACCTTTCCAACGAATCTGACAAATCGAAATTTGATAGCGGGAATCAAAAGATATGTCCAGTTGAAAATTCTGAATAGTCGCTATGGAATTCAGGCCCTTAAAAATGGACATTTTGCAAACGACCTCGGATTTCGGCGAAACCACTTTTGTTGGATCCGTGATGTCAAATTATAGCTGGGTTTCAAATTTCATAATTTTTCGAATCAATATGTGAGCGTGGCAAAGGAAAACGCGTTTGACCGGTTTCAGTTGATTTTAATCGACTGGAAATTGGCCATTTTTCAAACGGTCTCAGAATTCGACGAAACTAGTTTTGTTAGGACCGTATCGTTAATACGAAGCTAGAAAATATTTTTCGAGAATTTTTCTAGTTAGTATGTGACCCCAGTAAATTGAAATGCGCATTCAAATGCAATATATAGAGTTATATGTTGATTTTTAACGGAAACAGATCGAAACGATCAAATCAGCTTACGATACATATCCCAATGTGTTCGGAATGGGGGTGAAACGCTATGGACGACAGGCGGAGGGTCCCGTTTCGAGTCCGAAATTTTAGGGATGCTTTTTGCATTTAAAATTAAAATTAAAATATAAATATATATATTCCTCTCCCTCTCTCCACTCAGTCAACGTTCAAAGCAAATAAAAAAAAAAGAAGAAAAACCCGGATCCATCCCGTAACCATACCCGTCGCCCCTCAACCATTAAATTGGATTGACTGGTGTGATTTAATATAGTTTATATTTTAATTTCAATGGAACCGTTGGATTCGTTTTGAAAGGACCTTTCTAATGATGTAAATTTTGTGAAGATCCAACGGTTAGATTTTCAGATATGTGTAAATCAAATCTGAAGAAAAACAGCGCCACGGCCGTTTTATGGCCCGAAGCGTCGTTTTGAATAAATTAGCTTTTTTAAAATAAATAAAAATAGCGATAAATCATTATAAAATATCATAAGCGATAGGGAATGGAAATAAACTGAATTTGCTCGATTTATGTGGCTTTTGATGGTTGAATGTGTTTGGCGTGAAAATTACATTAAAGAACAAGATTGGTGTTGTCAAATAATTTAACCATTGAAATAAATTGATTTGAAATTCTAAATATACGTGAATTATTTGAAAAGGCCGAGTTAATTCTCATTTCAAATGATTGACCGACGATTGGAATTCGAAGATGAAGACGACGGTCGAAGACCGGAGATCTTCACCTCGTTTGGATGGTAATCGAGGTCCTGATTGGGAGGCATCCCGAAATATGGATAATGAGTGGTGATCGTCCAGACGTACGTGGTGATCGATGGGTTTGCGAGGTATTTAGTGCCTCTGGTTTCGTTCAGACCCAGAACGGACTTGTAAATGGACTGTGTGTCTGACATTGGATTTTATTCTGTGTTGATTGATTTCTATTAAATATACATCTGTTTGGCGGCGGAGAATTTATTCTTTTGCTTAACGCCCTTCTCTGTGACGCACGAGCTCAAAGGTTGTATATCGATAGACATCAGTCGCATGGCATGAATTGCCTGTGTGGCATGCTAAGATGCAGTGATCAGGGCTTCTGTTGAAAAGCAAAGTCTTGTGGTGATGATCAAAGCACCGCCTGTGTGGCGTAGCTTTGTGTATAACGTAAATTCGCGAGCCTCACACCCCGGTATGAACCAGAAACGGGAGCAGAACCTCAGGGAGGGCATGCGTTTCTTTCTAGCTAGGGTGGTGTCAGTGACCTACCAGTCCTGACATTTATATACTTTTCACCTATGTGGTTGTTACTGTTGCGAGGCGCCTCGGTTTGATCGGACGATCCGGGTCCGATGGAGTCATTCGTTGGCTCGTTGACGCCCCAAAGGGCGGGGAAACGCAGTGTTCAGGAATTTTAATCCACATTGGTGGACCGGCCCTGACGATCCAAGGGTCCACCTGTGTCTGGGTCCTGGGACACGGGCTGCTACCAACTGTTACGAGAAGGAATTTCGCTCGGTCCGAACTAGTCGCTAAACCGACCCAGACCGTTCGAAACGCCCTATCGTTTGAGAACATGACAAAATAGAACGCAGACGGAAGAACATTTCATTGCATATTACAACAATGCACCAGATTACAAGAATATACAGAGTATAAATGAATATTACACAGAAATATCAGAGATTTAAATTACATTTAAATACATAGCAGCGGAAAATAATACAATACACAACTAGAAGAGATATACGGATACAAAGCTTTCCGGATATCATTCCAGCTGTAAACCAGGATCCTGTGAATATAAATCTGCAAAAACCATAACTACTAGCTGCCCGTGTCAAAATAGGGGCACCCAGAGTTTAGGTTAAAACAATAAACTCCAGGTCAGTCATGTGACTGGTGTGAGAACTAAAACAGTTAATAATCTTTATTTTAAAGTTAGGTAAATCAAGGGACCACGCCGTATAACACGGGACGGGTTTCCTCCCAAGAATACCAGTGCATAAAACAACAGCGCAATGCTAAATAAAGAAAAATGAAGCTATTATAAGACCCAGGTCCTATCACACAATGCAACGCAAGCCGGGGGATAGGGTTTTTACCTTATAATAGCCAAAGAATGCTTGATACGTTTAAAACAGATTATTTGATATTATAATAAGTGCATAGTGTATAAAACAACTTCAAATCATAAGTATCAATCATAGACGGCATGAATGACCCATACCACTATGTCGCCATATATAAGTTTACAATCAAAACCGCATTGTCGTATTGGAAGTTGGGTTATCATTTATGGTATGAACCGAGGCTAGGGGCAAGATCCTCACCGATTCGAGACTGTTTAGTCCGAGCCTCAGGAACAGCCGCAACTGCCCCATGGATCGTCAGGGCCGGTCCACCGATGTGGATTATTATGCCTGAACACTGCGTTTCCCCAACCTTTGGGGCGTAAGCCTGGCCCGTCAGCCGACCAGAAGCATCGGCCAAAACTGATATCACGAGGCGCCTCGCTTTTCAGCAAGTAATAATAAGCAACATCCACATGAGTCAAACTCGTAAGCCAGTTCAAGCACTGACGCCACTCCTAACTAGAAAGAAACGCATGTCCTCCCTGATGTCCGTCTCCCGTTTTTAGTTCATACCGGGTGTGATACTCGCGAATCAACGTTACACAAAGCTATGCCACACAAGGTCGTGCTTTGATCATCAACCACAAGACTTTGCTTTTCAACAAAAGCCTTGATCCATGCAACTCAGCAGGCCACATTGTCAGTCCATACTGTACCACTGATTTCTGCCAATATATAACCTCTAGGCTCGTACGTCTCAGAGAAGGGTGTATAGCAAGAGAATAAATTCTCCGCCACCAAACAGATATATATTTAGCAGAGATCACCAATACAGTATAAAGGAATACAACGTCAGAAACACTATCCATTTACAAGTCCGTTCTGGGTCTGAATGAAACCGGAGGCACTTTCCTCGCATATCCATCCATCTCCAAGTACGTCTGGATGACCACCAACTATTTCCATCCTCTTGGGTGTACAGCCCAATCAGGATCGTCAGTAATTATCCCAACGATGTGAAGACTTCCGGTCTTCAACCACCGTCTTCATCTTCGACATATCGTCGAATTGATTATTCAGAATGGGTATAAACCCGGCCTTTCCGAACAACCAGCGTATATTAAAGATAAATGTTACACAAACACAACATACGCCTCATTCCAATTTATCAGTCACTAACCGTAAATTAATCAAGAGGATAATTCCCCAAATATTAACCCCGAAGGCCGAAACCAACATCAGATCAATATCCAGAAAACCATTCTGCTTAGCTAACCGACAGTTAGTGTCTAAATTTCACATTCATAGGGAAAGGTTCCCATTAATTTTATCCAAGATAAATTTCTTGAATTTATTCTTTAATCTATTTTTGAATATCAATTCAAACTAGTCGGGATTAGCGAACCTTACTGAAGTAATCATTTGTTTTAATTACCCAATCCCAACCTATTCATCCCATGAAGTAAAACTGGTTATACTTCATATCTAACACCACGGTGTTATCGGTAAATTCAATTACCATTTCACATTCAAATCTAATTAAAGATTTAACTATCGCGTGGAGCAAAACTGGGGGTACTCCATTTTCGATCTTTTCAATCTAATTAAAGATTCATTAAAACTCCACTTAGTTTTAATCTTTAACTGGGTTAAAGAATCAATGTCATTTAAAACACAGTTCACTATAAACCCAAAATCACATTCATTAATTATCGGGTTAAAGAACAAGTGTTATTTAAAACACTGTCCATGATAAACCCAAAAATCAATATCAATTCAATTCCAATCAAATATTATTTAATTGGTACACTTCATTAAATCTAAATAAAAAGATTTAATCATTTCCTTAACTGGGTTCAAGAACAGTGTTAGTGAAGACACCATTCACGACAAACCCAAATCACATTTGATATTCAATACGAGGCTCTGACTAGAAAATATATCGGCTTATATTCAATATCAAATTCTACGATTAACAAATGTCGTATTGGAAATAACGATATAAATATATATCTTTCAAATTTCCATAACAACAGCTGTATAATCACGAATTCCAACATCGAAATATTCCGAAGACAATTTCAATTCAAATCCACTCCAATGCAATCATTGGAAATTCTGGTTATTTTTAAAACCTTTTTCAAATTCAATTTATTTATTTTAAAAATAAATAGAATTTTAATTCTAGTTCAAAACTAGTTCAATTCGATAAAAAATCTATTTTTATCTTTTCAAATATGGAGTTTTTCATCCCAAATCTTCACAAATCATTTCTTATGATTTTACACAAATTATTACTATTTTTAATAATTTTATCAGGGCCCGTACAGTCGATTTCCATCAACGGCCATCGAACTGCACTTACAGCGACCTTTTTTTCAAATTTGATTTGGACATAATTCCAAATCCAACCGTTAGATTTCAAATTTCTAATATTCGTTAGAAAGCTCTTTTCGATACGAACCCAACGGTTCCAGTTTTAGGAGAATCCGACGGTCGGATCTCCCGTAATTTCCGTTCGAAGTCAATGGTCGAAATTCGCGCACTGCTGCGGCGCGGCGCGTTCTATTCAGGCCATTATATTATATATATAATATATATAATATATTCTTCGTCGATTTCCTTTTAAAACGTGCTTTATAAATCGTTTTAAATTCATTTTCAAAACGGTTTCAACTTCATATTCAATTTCAAATCAAAATTGAATATTCCAATATAAATTCATTTCAAATTGATTTCAATTCAATTTCGATTTTAATTCGATTTCAGCTCGTTTTCAATTCAATTCAATTTCAATTCGAATTCATTTCTATTCAATTTCAATTCCAAATCTATTCAATTTAATTCGAATTGGTTTTCTATTCGATTCAATTCAAATTGGTTTTCTATTCGATTCAATTCAAATTGGTTTTCTATTCGATTCAATTCAAATTGGTTTTCAATTCAATTCAATTCAAATTGGTTTTCTATTTAATTCAATTCAAATTGGTTTTCTATCCAATTTGATTCAAATTTCATTTCAAAATATGCGATTTCGAAATCACTTCTCAATATTCATTTTAAAATGAATAAAATCGATATAAATATCGTTCACGTCGAAATGGCGTCAATCTAATCAACACGGCTTCATATATTTCTATTTTCAAATATTCTATTTCAAATATTTCCTATTATCAAAATATTTCGTTCAACACATGACTAATCTCAACGGATGAGTACAGTCAACACATGAACCTTTATTTTATAATATTCTTTATTTTCTAAATTGGAATGAGGCCCAATCAATCACCATATAATGTTAATTATATGGATTTTCATACATCACACGTATATAATAGCATTGAAAAATAATCAACCATCAACCAAAGTGCACTACACTGTATAAGCATCAAATATAGATATCTAACGCTCATAACAGCCGGTCAATCAATCGATTGACATATTTAATCAATCAGGATGAGTGAACTTCAAATTTCATCCCAACACCCGTGTGGGGTTTCAAACAATCAAACACAGATTTTTATTCGTGCAGTTGGGCGATGTGTAAAATTTATCGACCCAATCAATATCAGTCAAATCAGTGCATATAAACAAATCGGCCGATTAGTCTATAAATATCTATTTATTCACTTTCACGTTAAAAATTATATTTTTAACGATCAAACTATTTTATTTTAACATATGAATTTCTATTCAGTTCATTTATTCAATAAAATTGATATTTTTATTTTTCTAACATATTTTAGAAAATTTCGGCGGCATAACGGCACTGTACTAGAAACGGGACAAGGCCTAGCCTAATCCTCGGTCTAGTGAAGGCCCACGCCATTCACACATCAATCAAATCCATTCATTTCACCAAACAATTCAATTCAAACCAAATAATCTAACCAACTACACAACCAAACAATTAAACAAACAAGCCATCCATGGTCTGTGGATGACGGGTGTCGGGTGCTACTAAACACCGTCTGCATCCTAGTATATATTTATAACTAGAATAAATAAAATTGAGAGGTGAGAAGTTCTCACCGAGGGATCCACTCCGCCATTCTTTGATTGCCGTGTATACATTGCATACCTACGTTAAAAATTATATTTTTGATTGATTAATAAAATTTCAGAGTATGACTATTTTATTAATAACATACTTAAGGTAAAAAATCATATTTTTAGCTTTCTAAAAATATTTTCAACATTCGATAAAATCATATTTTTCCATAACTAAAAATATGTTTTACATGACTCAAAAATATATTTTCAATTCAAGAAATCTTATAATTTCAATTCAAAGAAAATTATATTTTCATAACACAGAAAATTATATTTTCTTTTCATGAACTTATTATTTTCATTTCAATGAAATTTATTTTTATACTCAAAGAAAAATCTATTTTTCATCTCCAAAAATTATTGTTTTCCTTAATTAAAATCAAATCTTTGCATATATAAAAATCCTATCTTTTTATAAGTAAAAATCCAATCTTTTTATAAGTAAAAATCATATTTTTAGATTATAGAAAATCATATTTTCAGATTTCATATAAATATATTTTCAGATTTAATATAAATATATTTTCAGATTTAATAAACCAAGAAAATCAGTTTTTATAAAAAGAAAAATCAGTATTTATGAAAAAAGAAAAATCACCTCCACCGTTTTAAACTTCTGGATATCATTCCAGGTCATCCAGAGAAAACCGAATCCATCTTCAGTTGAGGGTTTAAAGCTGAGAGATGATCAGAAAAGATTACTGGCGTCTTGGGCACTCAAAGAAGAAGCTTTGTTTTGGTGGGATTCAGTCATCAAAGATAATCCAGAAGGTGATATCACCTGGGACAGATTCAAAGTGATTTTCTTAGAAAGATTTACTCCTCCCGAAGCAACCGAGCGATTATGTGATGAATTTTCTTATTTTATACAAGGATATATGACCATCCCAGAATATCATAAGAAATTCAACGAACTTTCTCACTTTTCTCCTCATCTGATTCAAGATCCAAAGAGGAAAAAACTGAGATTTATTCATGGCCTGCAAAGGAGATATCAGAATAGTGTAATGAGGAATGTGAAGCTCCCCTTTTCTGAAATGATTTATATGGTCTTTCTTTTAAACATCGCTATGCTTTTTATAAAAATGAAGCTGTTATAAGACTCAGTTCCCATCACACAATGCAACGCAAACCGGAGGATAGAGTTTTTACCTTATAACGGTCAAAATATGCTTGATACGAATAAAACAAAGGCATTTGATATTATTGCTAGTGTTTATATGTTTTGAAAGCAATTTCAAATCATAACTATCAATCATAGACGGCATTAATGCCCCATACCACTATGTCGCCATATATAGGTATACAATCAAAACCGCACAGTCACGTATTTGATATTCCTCTCCCTCTCTCCACTCAGTCAACGTTCAAAGCAAATAAATAAAAAACCAGAAAAACCCGGATCCATCCCGTACCCAGACCCGTCGCCCTTCAACCATTAAATTAAATTAAAATAAAAATCCATCAACGTTCAAAGCAAATAAAAGTAAATGTGAGCGTGGCAAAAGAAAATGAGTTTGGTCGATTTCTGTTAAATTGGATCGACCAGAAAATGGCCATTTTTCAAACGACATCAGAATTCGACGAAACTAGTTTTGTTGGGACCGTAGCGTCAAAACATAGCTAGATTTATTTTTCTGAAATTTTTCGAATCAGTTTGTGGCCCTGGCAAATTGAAATGTGCGTTCAGAGTTAAAAATTAAATGTTTTATACTTTAATTTGAAAAATAACTGACTGTAACAGTCGAATTGGCCTACGAAACATATCCCATTGTGTCCGGAATGGGGGTATTTAGCTAGGGGCGACAGTCATTGGGTTTAAAAAGGAGTTCGTTTGAGAAAACACTATTTAAAAATTTAATATAATCCTCGGCCAATCAGAATTTTCCTTTCATAAATTTAAAAAAAAAAAAAAGAAACCCCCCCGATCAATGGCGAAACCGCTCCCTACCTTCTCCCTTAAATCGCCGCCGCCACAGGCGATTTCCGCCTGCGCCACCCCCCTACCTCAACGCGCCTCCTCCACCTCTTCAAATCCGACCCCGCCGCCGCCGCCACAGTCGCCTCCTCCGCCCGTATCGAAGCCAGGAAGTCGAGCACTTCCCGCCGCCGCCCTGAATGCCACCGACCACCGAACGCCACCAAACCACCACCGACTTGAAGCCCTCTCTTCCCTCTTCCACGTCCAACTCCCCGATCGTCCCCACGTGCCACTGATTTCGCGAAAACTGTAAACCAAGTTTTGAAGCTTCGTGAAAGTGAGTTTTTCTTTGATCTTTACACTTTGAAAAATCATATCTTTTTGGTTTGTTGACGAAATTCGATGAAACAGGAAACATCGAGACCGCAAGGAAGCTCTCTACCCAATAGAAGAAGCCGCGGATTTTTCTGACATCGTATCGATTGTTAGCGCTCATAAAACCAAGGTGAGAAATCTAAATTAACGTGAAATTGAATGGAAAATGTCGTGTGTAATTTATATAAGCGAAATATAAATTACATACGTGTTGTATACCTCATGTACATACGTAGTGTAAGCTATATAAGCGAAGTATGAATTTTTACATGCATAGAATAAGTGATATATGTGTTGAAATGCTAGTGAAATATAGCAAATATATATTATATTATATATATATATATACTCCCCTCGTCCACAAACCATGGACGATATTTATTGTGGTGAATTGGTGTGAAATATTGGATGAAAAATACGAATGGTTGAATAATTGGTCGTGGTTGATATTGTTTGGTTGTGGTTGAAAAATACCCATTGGTGATTGAAATGAATTGGAAATATTTGTGGAAATAAAAATAAACATGCCACCTGTGTGCGAATTAGATGCATGAATCCCCATTGTCAAAAACCGCGAGGTTTTAAGGTAGAGCGAGGAGCCGTACTAGGGACGGTGCCGGTTTTAACTACCCTGCCGTTATGCTGCCGAAATTTTGAATAATCTTTGTGTGTTAGAATTATTTTCATATGTTGAAATTATTTTCTTGCGTTGAAATTAAAGTCATATATTGAAACTATATCCATGTGTGGAAATATTCATGCGTTGAAAAGTGTTGTGTAAAAATTAAATTCATTTGTGAATGAGTGAAGTGTTTAAACAATAAAAATCACATTTTTATATGTATATGAAGTATGAGAAATATTCGCCTTATATAAATAATTTCAACAATTAAAATTCCATCTTTCTAATATGAACAACATAAATAAAATGTCCATGTGTGGAGATGCTCATTTGTTGAGAAGTGTGAGTGGTGGAAAAGTTCATGTGTTGAATAAAAAGATTGTACGATAAAAATTACATTTTTATTGAAACTATGAAGTGCAGAAACATCTATTTGTCGAATAAATATTTTAAATGATAAAAATATCATTTTTATCATATGTGTGATATGCTAAAGATATGCGGACGTTGAAATAAATATTTGTGATAGAAATATTATTTTTAACATGCATAGGAACTAAATAAAATAGTCATGTGCTGAAATCTATTTTAGTTCGCCAAAATTATCATCTTTGAAATGTGAAGTGTTAAAAATAGCCACTTGTTCAAATAAACGTGCATGAGTTGAAATATACATTAGCTAGCTAATGATATGATTTTAGCCTATGCATGCAACATTAGAATGAATGGTGTTTTTAAACCAAAGCAAATCAAATATGAAATTGAATGGAAATTGATAAATGTTAGAAATTGTATATATGTACATGCATATCTATTGAACAGGTTAAAGCAAAAGGGGCTAGAGAAGATAAATAAAATTTTGTGCCCGACAAATAGGTACGCATTTACCGCTTTGTTTGGGTGATGATTTTATGAGCCTGTTGGCTAGCCGCTTGGCTTTTTCTTTTTCTTTTTGATATGAGACGCCCGTGTGGCTATTTGGGAATTTTCCCAGACTCTCCCGTACAAAGGAGGTTATGGCGAAATTTTCCAAAATTTAAAGGCGTTAGTGAAATAATTGAAGTGGAAACGATATAGGAAATTTTGAATGAACTATATTTATATAAATATATAAATATAAATAGAATTAAAACGAAACGTGGCCGTGCAGTTCATGTTTTTAAACCGTGATTCAAACGACTAGTGCGGGAAATCCGACCATTGGATTTTCCCGAAACCGCAACCGTTGGGTTCGCCTTGGAAATATCTTTCCAACGGCACCAACTTTGTGAAGATCCGACGGTTGGATTGTCTGGAATGTTTAATTCAAAACTGAAGAAAAACAGCGCTGGAAACGATTATATTTATATATATATAAATATAATTAAATTAAATCGAATAACGACGCTGTAGTTCGTAAATTGAGATCGTAACTTCAAATGGTTAGTGTGGAAGATCCGACCGTCGGATTTTCCCAAAACTGAAACCGTTGGATTCGTTTTGAAATGACCTTCCTAATGATGTAAAATTTGTGAAGATCCAACGGTTAGATTTCCATATATGTGTAGAACAAAATTAATGAAAAGCAGCGCCAGTGCATCGACACGACCTGAAACGTCGTTTAATTAAATATGGCCGTTTTAAATTAAATAAAAATGGCGATATATCGTTATAAAGTACTATAGACGATATAGAGTGAAAATAAACCAATTTTGTTGTGTTTGCTTGATATGTGATGGTTGAATGTATTTGACATGAAAATTATAACTAAATAACCGAAATGTGAATGTTGAATAGTCCAACCATGTGATTAATTGGTTTGAAAATCTAAATATACGTGGGTTATTTGAAAATGCCGAGTTTATCTCATTTCAAATAATCGATCGATGTTGAGAAGTCGAAGAGTCGAAGACGACTGAAGACCGACGATCTCCACATTGGATGGATGGGCGCTACTGATGCTCGTGATTGGAGTAGCTACCATGAAGGAATTGAAGTAGCAGCCATCCACACATACTGTTGATTGTACGGATATGCGAGGAATTGGTGCCTCCGGTTTCGTTCAGACCCAGAACGGACTTGTAAATGGACTGTGTGTCTGACATTGGATTTTGTTCTGTGTTGATTGATCTCTGTTAAATATATATCTGTTTGGCGGCGGAGAATTTATTCTCTTGCTTAACGCCCTTCTCTGAGACGTACGAGCTCAGAGGTTATGTATTGACAGAAATCAGTCGCATGGAGTGGATTGCCTGTGTGGCACGCTTAAGTGGCATATGATCAAGGCTTCTGTTGCAAAGCAAAGTCTTGTGGTTGATGATCAAAGCATGGTCTGTGTGACGTAGCTTTGTGTATAACGTGAATTCGCGAGCCTCACACCCCGGTATGAGTCAAAAACGGGAGAAGGACCCAAGGAGTGCACGACGTTTCTTTCTAGCTATGGTGGTGTCAGCGACCTCCCAGCCCTGACATTTATATCTACTTTTCACCTGTGTGGTTGTTGGAATACGAGGCGCCTCGATTATAGGTCTGTAAGGACCGGGAAACGTGTGTTCAGGAATAACTAATCCTCAAAAGTAAGAGAGGACCGGCCTTGGAGGATCCAGGGGATTGCTGTGTGCGGTCCCGAGGCATTTGCTAGAGTGTCTCGAACGAAGAGGAGCTTGCCCCTTGCCTTGACTCATGAAGGAATCCAATTTCCAATACGAAATATGTGGACGTGATTGTATTACTAGTATGGCGACATAGTGGTATGGGTCATTTATGCCGCCTATGATTGATATTTATGATTGAAATCGCTTTTGAAACATATATGCACTAGTAATAATATCAAATACCTTTGTTTTTTTCGTATGAAGCATTTTTGGCCATTATAAGGGAAAACTCTATCCTCCGGCTTGCGTTGCATTGTGTGATGGGACCTGAGTCTTATAATGGCTTCATTTTATAAAAAGCATTGCGATGATTTAATCATTTACTTTATTTCATGCACTAGCACTCATTGGAGTAAACCCGTTCCGCGAAAGTGGCGTGGTCCTTTGGTTTGCCTCATTATTGTTATTAATAAGTTGAGTAGATTTCTCATACCAGTCCCATGACTGACTCGTAGTTTGTTTCACCTTGCAAACTCGGGTGCCCTTATTTTCACACGGGCGGCCTAGTTACAGGTTTCTGACGCACCTTTTGGCTCATGGCGAGGCTTGACTACACTGTGCTGACTTGGATTTTCTCCGCCATTATTGTATCTATATTATGATTCCGCCATTGGCGATGTAGACTGATATTCCTTTTTTGTACTCTTTATGTATGATTCCACCTCAGGCGATGGTGACTGATTATGTATCATTATGCACTAAGTTGTATCCTGTACTGTGCTTCTCTGATGTGATGATATCTATATGATTCCGCTGTCATATATGTGTAAATTATTCTATTTTCTGTTTATGCTATTATTTGTGATCAGCTAATGATGATTAATGTGTTATATTCCAATGATTATCCTTAACACCGTGTCACGGGGTTTTGGGATCGTCACAGATAGCAAATGAAGCGACTCGAACTTCCCCAGTCTCCGAAGAGATGAGAAAGAACGAATTACTGTGAGAACACGACAAATCAGAACACATACGGGAGAACATTTCATTGTATATTACAACAATGCATCAGATTACAAGAATATACAGAGTATAAATGAATATTACACAGAAATATCAGAGATTTAAATTACATTTAAATACATAGCAGCGGAAAATAATACAATACACAACTAGAATGAGGTATACGGATACAAAGCTTTCTGTATATCGTTCCAGCTGTAAACCAGGATCCTGTGAATATAAATCTGCAAAACCAAAACTACTAGCTGCCCGTGTCAAAATAGGGGCACCCAGAGTTTAGGTTAAAACAATAAACTCCAGGTCAGTCATGGGACTGGTGTGAGAACTAAAACAGTTATTAATCTTTATTTTAAAATTAGGTAAATCAAGGGACCACGCCGCTAACGCGGAACGGGTTTCCTCCCAAGAATACCAGTGCATAAAACAAACAGCGCAATGCTAAATAAAGAAAAATGAAGCTATTATAAGACCCAGTTCCCATCACACAATGCAACGCAAGCCGGAGGATAGGGTTTTTACCTTATAATAGCCAAGAATGCTTGATACGTTTAAAACAAATCATTTGATACTATAATAAGTGCATAGTGTATAAAAACAACTTCAAATCATAAGTATCAATCATAGGCGGCATAAGTGCCCCATCCCACTATGTCGCCATACTAGGCTCTACAAATAAAACCGCAAATGTCACGTATTTGGAAATTGGATTTCCGTCTATGAACCGAGGCAAAAGATAGTCCTCAACCGATTCGAGACAATCTGGCCCATGTCTCAGGCAAGTACTCAGTCAAGCCTTAGAGCGACAGGGCCGGTCCACCGATGTGGATTAAAATGCCTGAACACTACGTTTCCCCGCCCTTTGGGGCGTAAATGAGCCAACGAATGGCTCCATCGGACCCGGATCGTCCGATCAAACCGAGGCTCCTCGCAACAGCAACAACCACATAAGTCAAACTCGTCAGGGCGTGTAAAACCACTAACGCCACTTTTTAGCTAGAAGGAAACGCATGCCCTCCCTGAGGTCCGTCTCCCGTTTTTGGTTCATACCGGGTGTGAAACTCGCGAAGTAAACGTTACACAAAGCTACGCCACAAAGGCCGTGCTTTGATCATCGACCTCAAGACTTTGCTTTTCAACAGAAGCCTCGATCAATTGCCACTTAGGTATGCCATACAGGCAATTCACTCCATGCGTTTGATATCCATCAATATATAACCCCTGAGCTCGTACGTCTCAGAGAAGGGCGTTAAGCAAGAGAATAAATTCTCCGCCGCCAAACAGATATATATTTAATAGAGATCAATCACACGGACTAAAATCCAATGTCAGACACACAGTCCATTTACAAGTCCGTTCTGGGTCTGAACGAAACCGGAGGCACCTAGTACCCCGCATATCCATCGATCCCCAAGTACATCTGGACGATCACTAACTGTTTCCATCTTCTTGGGTGTACAGCCCAATCAAGATCATCAGTAATCACCCAAACGACGTGAAGACCTCCGGTCTTCGACCATCGTCTTCATCTTCGACTTATCGTCGTATCAGTTATTCAGAATGGGATAAACCCGGTCTTTCCAAATAACTCGCGTATTTTTGAATAAGTGTTACACAAACACAACATACGCCTCATTCCAATTCATCAGTCACTAACTGTAAATTAATCAAGCGAGTAATTCCCCAAATATTAACCCCGAAGGCCGAAACCAACATCAGATCAATATCTAGAAAACTATTCTGCTTAGCTAACCGACAGTTAGTTTCTAAATTTCACATTCATAGGGAAAGGTTCCCATTAATTTTATCAAAGATAAATTCTTTAATTTATTCTTTAATCTATTTTTGAATATCAATTCAAACTAGTCAGGATTAACGAACCTTACCGAAGTAATCATTTATTTTAATTTCCCAATCCCAACCTATTCATCCCATGAAGTAAAACTGGTCATACTTCATATCTAACACCACGGTGTTATCGGTAAATTCAATTACCATTTCACTTTTAAATTTAATTAAAAGATTTAACTATCGCCTGGAGTAAAACTGGTGATACTCCATTCTCGATCCTTTCAATCTAATTAAAGATTCATTAAAACTCCACTTAGTTTTAATCTGTGACTGGGTTAAAGAATCAGTGTCATTTAAAACACGGTTCACGATAAACCCAAAATCACATTTCCATTAATTATCGGGTTAAAGAACGAGTGTTATTTAAAAACACCATTCACGATAAACCCAAGAATCAATATCAATTCAATTCCAATTAAATATTGTTTAATTGGTACACTTCATTAAATCTAAGTACAAAGATTTAATCTTTTCTCAACTGGGTTCAAGAACAGTGTTAGTGAAGACACCATTCACGACAAACCCAAATCACATTTGATATTAAATACGAGGCTCTGAATAGAAAATATATCGGCTTATATTCAATATCAAATTCTACGATTAACAAATGTCATATTGGAAATAACGATATAAATATATATATATCTTTCAAATTTCCATAACAATATCTGTACAATCACGGATTCCAACATCGAAATATTCCGAAGACAATTTCGATTCAAATCCACCCCAATGCAATCATTGGAAATTCTGGTTATTTTGAAAACCCTTTTCTAATTCAATTTGTTTATTTAAAAATAAATAGAATTATAATTCTAGTTCAAAACTACTTCATTTCGATAAAAATCTATTTTTATCTTTTCAAATATGGATTTTTTCATCCCAATTTTTCCCAAATCATTTCTTATGATTTCACACAAATTATTACTATTTTTAATAATTTTATCAAGGCCCGTACAGTCGATTTCCATCAACGGCCATCGAACTGCACTTACAGCGACCTTTTTCGAATTTGATTTGGACGTATCTCCGAATCCAACCGTTAGATTTCAAATTTCTAACATTCGTTAGAAAGCTCTTTTCGATACGATGGTTCCGGTTTTAGGAGAATCCGACGGTCGGATCTCCCGTAATGTCCGTTTGAAATAAATGGTCGAAATTCACGAACTGCCGCGGCGCGGCGCGTTCTATTCAGGCCATTATATTATATATATAATATATATATAATATATATTTCTTCGATTTCTATTTAAAACGAATTATATAAATAGTTTTAAATTCGTTTCAAAAGCAATTTCAACTTCGATGTTCAATATATAAAAATCACATTTTTACTTCACGGCTTCATATGTAAAAATCATTTCTTTACAACGCTACCTCCATGATAAAAATTATACTTCTATCTTGCTATCATTATAGTAAAAATTATATTTTTATTACTCTACATGAATAAAAATCATATTTTTATACCTCCTACATAATAAAGATCAAATTTTGATACATATGTTAAAATAAAATAGTTTGATCGTTAAAAATATAATTTTTAACGTGAAAGTGAATAAATAGATATTTATAGACAAATCGGCCGATTTTTTTATATGCACTGATTTGACTGATATTGATTGGGTCGATAAATTTTACACATCGCCCAACTTTGATTCGAAATTGAATAGAAATGAATTCGAATTTAAATTGAATTGAATTGAAAACGAGCGAAATTCCTTCTCGTAACAGGGGCAGCTAGTAGTTTTGGTTTTGCAGATTTATATTCACAGGATCCTGGTTTACAGCTGGAACGATATCCGGAAAGCTTTGTATCCGTATATCTCTTCTAGTTGTGTATTGTATTATTTTCCGCTGCTATGTATTTAAATGTAATTTAAATCTCTGATATTTCTGTGTAATATTTATTCATTTATACTCTGTATATTCTTGTAATCTGATGCACTGTTGTAATGTCCAGTGAAATGTTCTTCCTTATGCGTTCTGTTGTGGCTTGTTCTCGAACTATCCGCTCTTTCCCTTACGAGGAAGTTACGGGTTTTCACACGTGGTATAAAATCAACTGAAATTGGTCAAACATGTTTTCTTTTGCCATGCTCACATATTGATTCGAAAAATTACGAATTTTGTAATCTAGCAATAACTTGACATCATAGATCCAATAAAAGTGGTTTCATCGAAAACCGAGGTCATTTGTAAAATTTCCTTTTTTAAGGGACGAAAATTCCATAGCGAATATTCTGAATTTTCAATTGGGCATAACTTTTGATTCCCACTATGAAATTTCAATTTTTCAGATTCTTGGGAAAGATATTCTCAAATAGATTCCAATATTTTTGGTTTCACTAAAATCCGGTTTATTTTGCACTCGGTACATTCATTTGAAATTTGAAATCGAATTTTCAAACTACCGCACCATTTCAATTCCTTTTATAATTATAAATAATTATTTATATTCTAATGACGATCTATATAAGTATATACGTTCTAATTCTATTCAAAATAAACTTCTCGTCGATATTATTTAAAATGATTCATTGTAAATAATCAAAATTCTCTAAAATTGGCAAAATAAAAATTTTAAATTGGGTCAGAATTTCTGGGTTATTACAAACTCCCCCACTTAAAACTTTTCGTCCCCGAAAAGGAACAAAGCCGAAAGTTGTTTTACTAATCAACTCAACTTCCATTATTTTCACTACGGGTTAAGTTCTTCAACTTTTCTGTTTCTAAGAACTTTTCAAAATTTTCAAAAATTTGGCTAACACCCTAAATTTTCGAATTTTTTTGCCATAACCTCCACTGCACCGGGGACTTCGGGATATTTCGTATAGCCTTCCACGGCCTTCTTCAATACAAAAAGAAAAACAAGCTGCCAAGCGGCTAGCCAATAGGCTCATAAAATCATCCAAAACCCAAGAAATTAGTAAACATGTACCTATTTGTCGGGCACTTCTGCTCTAGCCTCCTTGCTATGACTTGTTCAATGTGTACATGTATATGCATGCATTTTCAAACAATTTTCAATATAGTTCAATATTCGGTTCAGTTAGGATAATTGGTTCAAAATTATCAAACCAATAATCAAACAACACAACCATCAATCAATTAGTGAATTAATGTTTCAAATTCATAATTTTGATATATATATATATATATATAGAAAATCATGTTTTTGATGCCAAATCACAGCAATAAACCTGTCTAGTTTTGGTTCTCACACCAGTCTATGGAAATATATAGAAATCCCACTTTCGTCACTCAAAAATAAATACTGGTGATGGTATACTTCATCATCAGGACCATGTCTGGGCGACTAGAGTGTGACTCTATATCTAACCAGTATATTAAAACTTTGAATATACGTTCATGACGCGTATATGCAAAATCTTTATATACTCGATTGTCCAAATTCAATATAAATAAAAAATCAAATACGAATAATTGAATTTAACTTTCAAAACAATGTTTGTTTTCAATTTTATATTTCAAAAATATACTCTTCACACACGTTCTAGGATACAACTGATCCTATCACTAACAAGTCATTCTAATTGGATATTACTAATCCAATATCTGATGAATTCTTTTGTATGGTGCAATGTGTCTTGTTCTCGAGCTCTGTAAACCAAAGCTCTGATACCACTAACACGACCCGAACTTCCCCGTGAAGGAAAGCCCAGATTGCTTTGAGAACAACACACATCGGAACACAAACAGAAGAACATTTCATTGTTTATTACAACAATTCCATCAGAATACAAGAATATACAGAGTATGAATAAATATTACACGTTCGATAAATATCAGATATTACAATAATTTACATTGTAGCGGAAAACAATACAAAACACAACTGAAAGTAATACACGGATACAGAGCTTTCCGAGCATCGTTCCAGCCGTAAATCAGGATCCCGTGAATATAAATCTGCAAAACCAAAACTACTAGCTGCCTGTGCGGAAAATAAGGGCACCCAGAGTTCAGGTTAAAACAATAAACTCCAGGTTAGTCATGTGAATGGTGTGAGAACTAAAATAGTTTTTAATCTTTATTTTTAAAGTTGGGTAAATCAAGGGACCACGCCGTATAACACGGAACGGGTTTCCTCCCAAGAATACCAGTGCATAAAACAAACAGCGCAATGCTAAGTAAAGAAAAATGAAGCTATTATAAGACCCAGGTCCCATCACACAATGCAACGCAAGCCGGAGGATAGGGTTTTTACCTTATAATAGTGTAATGACCTGCATTGTTAGTAGTGGAATAATTAATTAATTTAATTATGTAAATAAGGATTTAGTGAATTAAATGGTAGTTTAATTAATTTTAGTGGTTATTTAATTTAATTAAATAACAGAATAATAGATTTAATTCAGAAATAATCAAAAATATTGGAAATCACAATATTCTGTGAACTGGGTCATCACTAAGATTTAATTCAGCTTAGAGTTGAATTATATTGACGAATATATTCAATCGACGTCAGTTTAAATGTAGAATTATAATACAAATAAAATAGAGCTCGAAATGGCGTGGCAGTTCACTATTTGGCGATTTGAACTTCAACTGAATATACAGAGTTCGTTTTAAATCGGATTTCTGTGAAACAAGAAATTTGTGGAGCTGGTGGAGTATATCTTTCTAGGGGAAGAGAAATATCGGGATTTCGTCGTGTAGATTTTGATTTATGTCCAAATCAAATTTTATAAAAGTCGCTATGGAATTCCCTTTATAATTTATTTATATTTTAAAAGGATTTAAATATAAATCGAATATCGATATAACTCTAATGATGAAATATCGAGCTAGAAATTTATATAGGAATATTCTAGAGCTGAACGATATCGTACGTGAATATATACGATAATATTTATTTATAAATATTTAGTTTAATTACTTTTAAATATATTTATATATTTAAAAGGGTTATTTAGGGCTTTAAAAATAGCCAGTTTTACAAAGTACCTCAGAATTCGACGAAACCAATTTTGTTGGATCCGCAATAATAAATTATTGTTAGATGTCCAGTTTCCTAATTTTTAGAGTAAGTTTGTGGCCGTACCAATTTTTAATGTGAGAAACAGTCGATATATTGACATTTAAAAATACGCTGTGTGAGCATACGAAGTCGGAATTCGACGAAACCAGTTTCGTTGGGACCGAAATGTCAAACTCTAGTGGCATGTCAATTTTCGTGATTTTAGAAGATCATATGTGGCCACAGGGATTTTAAGGACCGGACACGAGTATTTAATCGATAAAATAAAATAGATGAGTCAAAAATAAAATATCCCAATATTTTTCTTGGGTAATATGAAGGCCACGCAACCACCTATCTCAGCCACAAACCTTACCAACCTCAAGTATAATACACGAACAGAATTTTCATTTGCAAAGCAAGATCGCAACAATGAAAAATCAAAAGAAATACAAAGTAAAATCATTAAATCCTCAAACATATATTTTCGAGCTCCTCTTGAGATGCTCTTCGCGGCTAGGTGTTGTTCATCAAGTTCGACACTCATTTTTGGGAGTTGGACATTAAGCAGCGCGACCTAGGGTTGGCAATTTCGTGAGAATGGTGCATCGATTTGAGGTGTGGAGTATATATTCAGATTTGTAGTGGAAAGGAGCATCGTTTGTGGAAGTATGGTGAAATTCAGTGCGGATTTGGTGGTCACGGGTTCCTGTAGCATGAGCGAGAAGCTGCTATCGCCCTTTCCGTCTAGATGTCGAGTTGAACAAGAAGGTGTCGAAGTAGAAGAGGAGATGACGAGGAGAATTTTGGGGTTTTCTGTTCAATTTATAATTGAGAGGAGAGAGTGTGGTTTGGGGTACCAAAGCCGACAATGGCAATGGGATTTGATGGAGCAGGCCGTCATGCTTTCTAGGGAGGAAGAAGGAGTTGTGAACGGTTGGGCTTTGAAAGGTGGTTGGGTCGGAGATATAAGGGGTGAGGCCCATTCAAATTTAATTAAAGCTTTGTTTTAATTTAAAACAATGTATAAACTTCTAAATGCTGTAACTATGTCATACGATGTCAGAATTTCAAACCGTCGGATCCATTGGGATCGTATGGACGAGAGCTTCACAATGAAGCTGACTGCAAGTGGATTGAGGCTCGTATGAATTTATGGAAAAATAAACTGTTTGATTCAAATCAAACAACAATTTATCGTTCTTTAACGATGAACTGCCAATGTGAGTAAAACTCACTAACTCTGATCAGTTCATATTTTTAAAACGCATATTTAGAACTGATAAATGATGACTAATTGATGTGTGGTAACTGTTTGGTTAAATTGTTTGTGTATTGATTGAAATCATAAGATAACGATATATATATAAATCATTAATCGAATATTCATTCTGTTTTATTAGAATATTTTATATATGTGTTGTTTAACATCTGTGATGCAGGGGAACAGGTTGGAGGGGTCCAACTGGACTCCTCAATATTTATAATACTATTCTGTTCATATATTGTAATATATGATTTGATATATAATCTGGTTGATTATGTGTGTTTAAATGATATCGATCATTGTGGTTTGCTATTTTAAATATCATAAGATACCCTGGGTTGTAAAAAAGAATTAATAAAGGAACTTTATAAAATCAACCGATTTTATAAAGGAAATATTTTGAAAATAAAGTATTTATAAAATCATAGGATTTTATAAAGGATATATTTATTTAGAAAATAAATAAAGTTGATAAAGGAAATATTTATTTAGGAAGTAAATAGAATTAATAAAGGAATATTTATTTAGAAAATAAATAGAAGTATAAAAAGGAAATTGATGAGATATAAAAGAGTTAATCGAATTTAGTTATTCGAAGTCGAGTTAATCGAATATGGTTAGTCGAATAGAGTTAGTCAAACATAGTTATTCAGGATAAGTTACCATTTAGCACGACTGCTAGCGTAATTCGCAGGGCTGCAGATAGCCTACGGCAGTCGGATGTTTCCTGAGGGAATCAGGCGTAACCATTATGATCGCTGCGATCTAGAGTCGGGTGAATGGAGTTAAATTCAATATTAGTTATTCGAATAGGAGTTAAACAAATAGAGTTATTCAATTAGAGATTAAAGAAATAGAGTTAAGCAAAATTAGAAACTGACTAGAGATTAGTAAGTTGAATGGTTTTCTGAGTATCGATCTGATGTTGGTTTCGGCCTTCGGGGTTTATACTTGGGTAGTCGTTCTCTTACTAGTTTACAGTTAGGGACTAATAATTGTGGAGTGGTAGTGATGTATGAATAAGCTATGGAAATGTTTTCCAGGGTTAATAACGTATATTTTCTAAATATAGAAATGAGGATATATATATATATATATGGTTGATGATTGATCGATATAATTTCCATTTGGAAATAATATCATTGTTTGCACACGTGTTTTTCTTTGATAGTTAACTCATCGACTATCGAAGTTTTCGACCATTTTAACGTTTTTAATATGGAGAGACCGGTTGGATTATTATCCGAAGAACCACTCTGTATTGGCATAAGCGTTGCAAATCATATATGCCAAAGATAATTGAAGACGGAGTTATGCAAGGGCTATCCTGTTTACAGAATAGTGCCTTCGGTTTGTCCAGTCATAGGACGACTTATATGGAATAATGTCTGACAGTGTCTATCTAATAGATTGCGTAAGCTGATCTCTTCAAACATATCCAGTTTGGTGGTGGGGGAATTCATTTCTCTTAGCTGTATACCCGTGGTATTTTTGGGGAAATCAATTTGTGATTTGGAAGGTATGACGATGTGACATTCAAAGTGAATGAAGATGTGGCATGTAAAAGATAAGCGTAGCTTCTAGCCTCACATCCGGTAAACGACAGAAATCAGGCATGGAGCATGGCTAAGTCGGTCGCTCCGAAGTAGGGTGTATAATCACCTATCTAGAGAAATTCATTTGCTTCTTTAATCTATCAATGTTGTCCCATATATATACAGAAAACTGTTGCTGATCCCAACCGTTGGTGATGTACATTCGATACACTCATGCGAAATGAGTGGTCAGTCATGTGTGGCTGAGTTGCAAGATGTTCTTGTTGAACTCCAGTGTATCATTCCTAGAGTACACTGATCGGAAGGTGGTTCCATACCTTGTCATAGTTGGAAATCCATTACCCAATACGTGCTTGCGGTTTTGATTGTATACTATATATGTAGAACGTGAGATGAAAGAGTTTCTGCTAGATGATTATTATATTGTGGTTGATAGACATTATTATAATATCAAAAGGTTTTTGATGTAAAGATAATTCAGATTCTCATAAGGGAAAAACCCGTTCCGTTATAAGGCGTAGTCTTATGAGATATCGTTTAATGGTTCAATCTGTTTTAAACTGTTTTACTCATACCAGTGTTATGACTGACCCGGAGTTTATTTTGTTTTGTTTTCCCTAAACTCTTGGGTGCCCAATTTTGTACAGCCAGTCAAGTAGTCAGGAATTTACAGATATACTGGAAGAACTTGGAGTAGGAGGCTTCAGGATTATATAGCTATAGTTATTTCCGCTGTGTTGTAAGTTTGTATTCTGATAAGTGCTATTGTATACTGCTGCCTAGCTTTTTGACCAAGCCACCAAAGTTCACACACAAGAAGAAAATATGAAGTTTCACACCTTTAACCCTCGAAGACCCGATCGGGTCGCCATACTCCCTTCGGCTCGCGATTGCCCCCCTTTGACCATGATCTGATCCATCAATCGCTAGCTCGATCCGATCCGATCCCCGAAGCTGATGGATGATGACCAAGACCAAGTCCACAACGATCCGAGAATACATGATCTCGCGAGATGTGTCACCAACTGTCATATTGACCAATTCTTCATTAGGCTACGATCAAGATCCGATCCGAGCTGGGAGACATGATGATGGCCACAGACTTGGTCATCCACGATCCGATGTTTAAGGAGATCGCAACACCTGTCCACAACGGCTAATTTGACTAATTCTTCATCAAGCTACGAACCGGTCCGAGATCTTTGGGATGTGGGCCACGTATGACCACGATCCGTCACCGGAAATCAGATATAAATAGCCCAGAGCTTGGCATTTTTGAGGATCTTTTAGCAGTTTTGAGTACTGATTCCACCATTACTGTCATACCACTATTTCCTATTAGTTTTACTTCGAGATTACTAAGAGAAATCATAATTGTAAGAGTGAGTTTGAGAGAAATCATTGGTTGTACTAGCATTCAAAGTATAATCAATAGCATATAAAGTGGACGTAGGCTCGTTAACGCCGAACCACTATAAACCTTGTGTGTTCTCTGCTTTTTTCCTCATTTTTCAGTTATAATTCTCTACGAATCAGAAAAATTTGGGTGTTAGAGCCAAATTTTGATCTAACATTTTGGTACTTTCATTGAGAGTTTATTTCTCGGCATATTGGATTGTTGCTCTGTTGTTTGGATATTCAAGTCCGAAGAAAACAGTCCCAAAACTTCACTATACAGATTTTTGAAGATTCCAGTGGCATCTGATATCATGGCCGGAAAGAAGTCTAAGGAAGTACGAGCTTCGCAGGCGACTGAAGTCGCGAATGAAGCAGTTGAAGAAAGTGTGCATGAGCAGGTTGAGGAAGGCTTCGCGGATCGCGGAGACGTAGGGGCGATCCGACTCGAACGTGGCGCCACGATCCGAACTGAGGGCGGCATGAACCGAGCATCTGAAGGGGTCGTCACTCGATCTCGAGACAACACCACGAACTCTCCCCCTAATGTTACCACGATCTGACCCCAGGGGGCGCTACGAGCCACAAACACAGGTCCACTGCGATCTGAAGTGATGACCATACTACAACTCGACCTGGAAAGAAGGTAATGGCTCACTCTACCCGTCCTGGTACCTCTGTTCGACCTGGATCAAGTTCTCTGCGCATAAGAGAAAATGTTGATGATCAATATGACCCCTCTGCTCCGGTCACTGAAGGAGATCTCTCTCGCTTCACTGAAATGTGGGATAGGCTGTTTGATGAATTAGCTGCTTAAAGGCAGCAAAGCCCTGTGCTTCAGCAGAACTTAACTGCTATGGATAGAAGGATCGATGATCTCGCAAGACAAAGAACACTCCCAGTTCGCCCACTCACCCCAGAGTACTCTTCTTCGTCATAGGAATTGCCAAGACCTCCGCAGCGACCGTATGAGAGGGCTGAAAACATAGAGAAACTCCGATTTGGAACCTTGCCATCACGAGAGGAAGAGACATTTGGTGTAGGACCCTCAGACTGCAACTTGAATAATCATCCAGCAACTCCTAGAGCTCGAGTTGTGGATAATCCTGTTGAGAATAGACCACCTCAGCCCCTTCGCCGTACAAATACTCATGGTAACAGGGGGCAACGAAGCCCAATCCGAGCTCCGGACTTCGTGGATGTTCCTAGAAGAGAGATCGGAGAATTCCACCGAACGAGAAACGCTGATCCCGAGCCTTCGATGACCAGTGCAAATGTTGCAGCTATGGTCAATCAAATCCTGGCGGATAGCCATGGACAAAGGAATGAAGATTGGGGAATTGACCGCAGTCACACCCTTTTACCAATGACATTCTAGACGTAACATTCCCAAGGCTCTTCAACATGCCTCAGATGAACCATTACGCGGGTAGATCTGATCCAATCCAACATCTAATGAGATATTCTTGGTCAATGACCGCTGCTACAGCCTCTGACGCTATAAAGTGCAAAGCATTCCCTATATTCCTGGAGGATGTAGCGTTATAATGGTTTACTCGCTTACCAGCAAGATCAATTTCCAGTTTCAGGGAGTTGAGTGAAAGGTTCGTGGAACAGTTCCACATTTATGCACAGAGGTCAAAGAGTGTGATTGACCTGTTCCTTGTCAAACAACGACCATGCGAGAGCTTGAGGGTGTATCTGGATCGTTTCAACCTAGCCGCCACCGAAGTCAAGGATCCCCATGAGCCAACTGTTGTGGCAGCCCTAATTGATGGGGTAGATAAAGATACTGAATTTGGGAGATACCTGGCCGGCAAGCCACCTCATACTAGAGAATTGTTCTACGAGAAAGCAAATGTACGCTTACGTCAGGAGGAGGTATATGCTAACCGGAAGATGACGATGCCAAATAAGGAGGAAATCCAAAGTAATGTGGCTGTCAAGCAAACCGGAGACAGCTCGGGAAAGGTTGAAGTCAATGTTGGGAACCCAAACCAGGGCGGCGGCCGCCAGTCAGGAAACAATGGTAACAACAGTAATGGCAATAATCGGAAGAGAAATCAGGGGAGCGACTCCCAGAGAAGGACCCGTCCCAGATCTTTCGAAAATTATACGCCAATAAATGATACTTTGGAGAATATATTCGTAGACTCGTACAACGTTCTCCAACATAAAAGGCCTCCTCCAAGAGATTCGATGGAGAAAGAACGTGAGACGGGGAAGTTTTGTCTCTTCCATCAGACTCACGGCTACTCTACAAATGAATGCCGTCATCTGAGAGACATAGTTGAGAGACTGCTCCGAGAAGGGAAGTTGGATGAGTACCGTGTGACTCCTAGAGACAGGGGGCAAGCTATTCAGACCCTGAACCAAAACCAGAATCAACCTACTGCCAGGCCAACTGTCCAGCAAAAAGGAAAGGATCTTGTTATCAATACCATAATCGGAGGGCTTCACCTAGCCGGGCATAGTTTCAAGGCGATGGACCAGTACATAAACGCAGCAAAGCATCACCTTGAGGCAGGAGAGTGTAGCAACCCTGAGGACAATGTCCCGGTAAAACAACAAAATATGATGTCAGATGACGTCATTTTCCGCAACCGAGAGAGTATTGGAGTCCACGCTCCGATCGAAGATCCATTTGTAATCACAGTTCCTATTGGCCCAGCCACTGTCCATAAAGTTTTAGTGGATAACGGGAGTTCAGTCAACATTCTATTCAAAAAGACGTTTGATCTAATGAACCTTGAATTGAAAGATTTAA
The DNA here is from genome assembly GCA_030737875.1 of Allium sativum. NCBI lineage: Eukaryota > Viridiplantae > Streptophyta > Magnoliopsida > Asparagales > Amaryllidaceae > Allium > Allium sativum. The sequence goes on along the minus strand of CM060918.1, from coordinate 147,442,577 downwards.
AGCCATGTGAAGGATGGTTCCGTGGATTTAACAAGGCTTCAACTGCTCCAATGGGATATGTAGAGCTGCCGGTAACACTTGGGGAAGGAGAACACCAGAGAGTGAGAATTCTTCCCTTCGTGGTTTTGGATATTGAATCGCCTTATAATGCCTTCTTGGGCCAACCGGCCCTAGCAAAGTTTAGAGCTTGTATAGCCCCCTGGTGCTTGTTATTGAAGTTTCCTATGGAAGCTGGTGTTGGCATAGTCAGGGGAGATCAGGTTGTTGCACGAGCATGTTACATTGCAGAGCTAAAGCTACTCCGTAAAGGAAAAGATATTGAAACTAAAGACGCTTCTTCCCCCCACAAGGGAGGAGACGTCATAGAAATTAAAGAGAATGACTATAGGTGAGTCGCCCAGAGAACTGCCCGAGGATATAGATCCCAGAGAGGACGAAGAGAATGGGGACAGAATGGCGGCTCCCAATGAAACGACTGTGGATGTACCGATCGATGATAGCGACCTAGAGAAGGTCCTGAAGATTGGATCCCAGTTGGATCCAGTTCGAGCTAAAGAACTGACGGATTTCCTGAAAGATAACTTGGATGTATTTGCTTGGACCCACGCGGACATGTGTGGGATATCTGCATCAATCATGAGCCATTCATTGAGCATTAACCCAAAGCATACCCCTGTAAAACAAAAAAGGCGAATGCTAGGCCCAGAGAGGTCCGCAGTCTTAAAAGAAGAAGTTGAAAAGTTAAGAAGTAACGGATTCATCAGAGGCTCAACCTACCCAGATTGGATTTCAAATCCAGTTTTGGTAAAGAAGGCCAATGGGAAGTGGCGTACGTGTATTAATTTTTTCGATTTGAATAAAGCCTGCCCAAAAGATAGCTTTCCGTTACCCAGAATTGATCAGTTGGTTGATTCAACGGCAGGTCATGATCTTCTCTCTTTCATGGATGCTTATTCAGGATATAACCAGATTCCTATGCATGTTCCAGATCAAGAACACACTAGCTTCATTACGGATCTAGGATTATACTGCTACGTGGTAATGCCTTTTGGTTTGAAGAACGCAGGCGCTACATATCAACGGTTAGTGAACAGAATGTTCTATAACCAAATTGGGAAAACGATGGAGGTGTACGTTGACGACATGTTGGTTAAGTCCAGACAATCGTCCAATCACACTACAAACTTGGCAAATATGTTTGGTATTCTTCGAAAGTATGGGATGAAACTCAACCCAACGAAATGCTTATTTGGGGTTGCATCCGAGAAATTCTTGGGATTCATCGTCAGCTCGCGCGGGATTGAGATTAACCCGGACCAGATCGCAGCAATCAGAGGCATTCAGGAGCCTAGACGAATCAAAGATGTGCAAAGCCTTGCAGGGAAAGTAGCAGCATTAAGCAGATTCATCTCTAGAGCGACAGACAAATGCATTCCATTCTTTGAATTGATAAAGCGAGGAAAACGCAATTTCAAGTGGACTCATGATAGCATTGAAGCATTTCAGAACCTGCTAAATCATCTGGAGAGACCCCGATACTGTCTAAGCCAGTGGATCATGAGGATTTATTCGTGTAATTAGCAGTGTCGTCCCACGCGATCAGCTCAGCGTTAGTGAGAGAAGAAGACAAGGTACAAAGGCCAGTGTACTACGTGAGTAAAAAATTGGCGGCAGCTGAACGCAATTATCCGAGGATCGAAAAGCTGGCGTATAGTTTGTTGATTGCATCTAGGAAGCTTTGACATTATTTCCAAGCTCATCCTATACTGTGTACACAGATCATCCGCTCAAGCAAGTTCTACAGAGACCAGAAGCTTCTGGAAGGCTACTCAAATGGAACACTGAACTGAGTCAATTTGATTTGAATTTTCAGCCCCGACGATCGATACGGGGGCAAGTGCTGGCAGATTTCATAGCAGAATTTACTGTCTTGGAGGATGACATGGTAAACGAAGAGGCTGACCCACCAAATTTACTTCTCGATCCTAGTGCATGCAAATTGTATATTGATGGTGCTGGAAATGATAAACGATCCGGTGCCGGAGTGGTGCTTATAACTCCTGAGAAACGACTGATATCATATGCTATCCGGTTGGAATTTCACGCCACTAACAACGACTTCGAATATGAAGCCCTGATAGCCGGGCTGAGGATCGCAAAGGAATTAGAGATCGCGAAGCTGGACATATTTTGTGACTCCAAGTTGGTTGTAAATCAGGTTACTGGAAAATTCCGTGCTAAGAGCCCAAGATTGATTTCATATTTGGAGAAAGTGAAGGAGTTGCTGAATGGCTTTGATCACTACAGTATATCCAATATTCCGCGGTCAGAGAACCAACAGGCGGACAAGTTAGCGAAGATGGTTAGTTCCGACGATCCTGAAGAAGCCGGGCTAGCCCCAGTTGAAGTACTTCAGTTCCCTAGCATAGGTCAGATGGAAATTAATCCGATACTAGAGACTGAGCTAGAAAGGGAGTCATGGATGACCCCTCTAAGGAATTTCTTGATGAATGGAACGCTTCCGACCCAGAAGAGCGAGAGGTGTAAAATAATCCGTAAAGCTTCCCGATACGTTCTGCAAGGCGGAGTCCTGTACAGACAGGGATTTTCGATGCCTCTTCTCCAGTGTATAGCCCATGACAACATCAGGCGTGTACTGCAGGAAGTACATGAGGGTGAATGTGGTGACCATACTGGAGGACAAACAGTGGAAAAAAGGTGTTGCGGTATGGTTACTTCTAGCCTACCATAAATAAAGATGCGGCAAAATACGCACGACGTTGTGGTGCATGCCAAAGATTTTCAAAAATTCCCAAGGCACCTCCTGGCCAGTTAAAGACAATGGCGAGTCCACGGCCTTTCGCTATGTGGGGGATTGATATCATCGGAAGCCTCCCTATAGCAAAGGGCGGAGAAAAGTTCGTTATTGTGGCTGTAGACTACTTCACCAAATGGGTCGAGGCTGAGCCGTTAACTACAATCACAACCAAGCGAGTGATTAATTTTGTTGTTAGAAACATTATTTGCCGATTTGGGATCCCGAATATCGTCATAACTGACAATGGAACCCAGTTTGGTAGCAATGAGTTTAGGGATTTCTGCCAGAAGTACCACATTGAGAAACGGTACACCTCAGTGGCACATCCCCAGTCGAACGGACAGGTCGAAGCAGAAAATAAAGTGATTAAGTCCATTATCAAAAGAAGATTGAAGCGGGCTAAAGCCATGTGGGTCGATGAATTACCCTTGGCTTTATGGGCCTACAGGACAACGTATAAATCAGGGACAGACCATACTCTCTTCTCCCTTGCTTTTGGAGCAGAGGCAGTCATCCCAGTTGAGCTAAAAGTACCATCTCACCGAGTTACTTACTACGATCCGATGACTAATAACGAGTTACTCCTTGAATCCATAGATACAATAGAGGAGAAAAGGGATGAAGCAGACCTGCGTGCCTTGAGACACAAGCAACAGGTCGCTAGATACTACAACAAAAGAGTTCGAGCCCGAACCTTTGGACTCGGAGACTTGGTTCTGAAGTGTGTCTTTCCACCCCCAACTCATATGGGTGCGAAGTGGGAAGGACCATACTCCGTTCTATGAAGGCTTGATAATGGAACCTTCAGGCTAGCAACCGTAGATGGAGAAGAAATCCCCAGAGTGTGGAATGCCCAACATTTGCGGTTGTATCTGATGTAAAGTCATCAGATTTATCCTTTTGTTTCATAGGACCATGTAAAAGGCATGACTTGCCTAGAATAGTCCGATGTCTTGAGCAAAGGATTATAAAGTGGACGTAGGTCATGATTTGACCGAACCACTATAAAAATATTGTGTGTCGTTTACCTTTATTTGCACCATTATTTATCTTCTCTTCTATCTTTATAAAGTTTGTTGTAAAATTCATACAGCGATTACAGAAACATGTAATTCCAGGTGCTTTCCATCAGAATGGAGAGTAATCCGCAGCCAGAACGAGGAAGGTGCAATAAAGTGAATCACACCATTGATTGCGCTCTAACTCTCCAGAGCCGAGAGAAAACGTAAAGGACGTGAAAATAACATCCACATGGCAAGGCGATGCACCATGATAAGAACCGCCTTGACCGAACTCTAACCTTGGCGACCGCCAGGAGTGTATAAAAGCGTCTATGATTAAGTGCTGAGAAAGAGCTCCTACCCCGCTGAAGGATCGTGGAGCGACTGAACAGCTGAGCTCGAACTCTAACCTCCGCGACCGCCAGGAGAGTATAAAAGCGTCTATGATTATGCGCTGATAAAGAGCTCCTACCCCGCTGAAGGATCAGGGAGCAACTGAACAGCTGAGCTCGAACTCTAACCTCGGCGACCGCCAGGAGAGTATAAAAGCATCTATGATTATGCACTGAGAAAGAGCTCCTACCCTGCTGAAGGATCGGGGAGCGACCGAACTGCTTAGCTTGAACTCTAACCTTGGCGACCGCCAGGAGAGTATAAAAGCGTCTGTGATCGAGCGCTGAGAAGGATGCTGAGGACTCAGCGTCCCCAGAATTTCTGCCCCGCTGAAGGATCAGTGAGCAGAACATGATACGAGTTCGAATGTTAACCCGTTGATGGATCGGGAAAGTATAGAGGCACCGGAGATTTGGCGCCTCAAGGACTATAATCCTACTAAAAAATTCCAAGTCCCCCATATTCAAAGATAGGGGGAAACATGCATAGAAATTGTTAAATTTTTTTTGTCGCTTGAATGATTTGTAGTATAATTTTAGCTTGGTTATAGCCAAATGACTTGTGACTAAATGTGAAGAGTTTATTGACTGCAGGTACACGATGATGCAAAAGAAATAAACTTTCATTCATAAATTGCAAACCTACAAGATAAATAGGAACCTAAACAAAAGTGAGGGTCATTCTCACAATTACATTTCATGGCCACTGGAAAGCCTAAAAATCCTAAGGACAAAATATGAACTGATATCTGCATCCTACTTATGCTGGGGGGAGGGGGCTATGTAGGCTTCTTGCTCATTTTCTGCTTCCCCGACTCCTCCTTATCAACATCCGAACGATCACCTTTTTTCCTCTTTCTCTTATCAACAAGAGGCTCTGGCGAAGAACTAGAGGATTGAGAGGCTAGTTGTGAAGTTATTGATCGGGAGGAAAATCTTACGACCAAGCCAGTTTTGGGGTCGATCTCGGAAATAGGGGGCACATATACTGGATCATGTCCCCCTTTCATAATGAGCAACTCCTTCTCCTTTCGGCCTGTTGTTCAGCCAGGGTTTCCTCATCATCACCTCTGCTTTCTTTGGTAATGGCGACTTCCTCTTCATCGCCGTCGTGGTGCCCGTCCATGTCTCTCAAAGCCTCGATGGGTTCAGCATCTTGGGGGACATCAGCACTAGCACTTGGCGGGATGTCAACCTTCTCTGCCTCTGTCTTCTTCTCAGCATCCTTATCAACTGGCACGCGACCTGTATCATGAGAAACAAATGTTATTTTGGGAGAGAATGCGGTTTCTCAGTTGATTTTCTGAAAAGACGACGACATGTGACAATTGCTTTGACAAATTGCGAAGAAAATATAGAGATACCTTCCGCCGATCCTCCATCCAATCTAGCAGCAGAACCTCCGACTGCTGGAGGAGTTGGACCCAGAGGAATCAATGGATCGTCTGGATTGTATTCCTCAATTTCGGAGGCCTTGGGCTCTACAGCTGAGCTCGAGCCTTCTTCAATTTTATCTTTGCCCTTCGCCTGAGTTTTCTCTTTATCAATTTCTTCTTGGGGTAGGCGTCTGCCTTTCTCTAAATCTCAGGTTCATTATCCCTAAGAATGGTCCGCATCAACTCATTCTCATCAATCTCATCAACTCCTAATCGTTGTTTCTCGCCCTGGACGATTGCATCCCATATGTTGGCTAAAGTGACGTGGTAGTCCGGGATCCAGGAGATGTTACGGGTCTTGATGACCTGGCCAAGAAAGTCAAACAGCATTTCTTCAAATCCTTCAATATCTTTCTCTCTCTCGAGGAGCTTTTCATTAGAAATAGTAGCAATTTCAATGGCACTTTATATATTATTTTCAACAAGAATCGCGCGTTTCTCTGCACGCGCGAGTTGATCATTCAGGATCGCCCTCTCTTTTTCGGCCAGAGCTAAACTATCTTTCAAGCTTGCCTTTTCTTTCTCCCAAGCAGCTCTTTCAGCCTCGAAATGATCCTGTGCTGTTTTCAGTTCGATGTTCGCCATCTTGAGATCTTCCACCTCTTTCTTCAATGACGCACGCTCTTTGCTGTTAGAATCGAGCTCATTATGAAAATGTTGTCTGGCCTCCTCCAGCTCTATCTTGTAATTCTTACCATCTCATTGAGCCAAGGCAAGCAAAGATTGTGCATCTTCCAAGTCCTTTTCCATTTTTACCCTGGCCCTTTCATTGTTATCTATCTTCACATTGGACCTGTGCGCTTCCATTTCAAGCGTTCGGATGACGTCTGAAAGATTGACAGCATGTTTCTTCATCGCCTCATACTGCTTGGCTACATGGCGAACGTGTCCGATGACTTCAGTATCCTAATTCCTAGGGACTGGTTCCAGAGTTGGAACGAACATCATCCTTTCGAAGAAGATATCGGGGAATTGTTCTCGTAATTTTTCCAGCTTGGCCTGAGTCTCAGGGCCATGGATATAGTCTCGTGACCCGGGGGCACTCAAACTTTGTTGGCTGGAAGGGACAATGTCAGTTTTCTGCTTCTCAGAATCCTTGTTTGGATCCTTGCTTTTATCCTTAGGCTCGTGGTGCTTTTTGGATGATCTGCTGTGAGATGGTGCACTCTTCGGAGGAGTTATGTCTTTGGGAAGTTGTTTTCCCCCTGTAGGTGGCACCGGATGACTGGGAGGCTTTCCAGAGGTTTGTTTTGACGGAGATCTGGACTGTGAAGAAGTAGGCTTGTGAGAATCCCGGGACCAATGGCTGTCTCCCCCTCGGCTGCTGCTACGAGCACGCTCAGGATTTGGATGAAGACTAGGTGTGCCTTCACGAAGAGAGCGATAGGAATAAGATCTTTTGCGAGACATCTTTCCTACAAAAGAAACAAGTACATATTAAAACCTTGAATATTGTTGGTATAAAAGTGTGGGGTCAGACAGTGCATGTGATTTGTGCATCCCATATAATTCCCCCTAACAAACCAGGGCCCGAAGTTAGGCTCGTCTGCGTAGTCTCTCGTTCTCCAACTAGAACAGTTTCTTCCTCATAAATAGGGAAAAATGGCTCCCCTTCGAAGTCTTCCTGTGTATATACATCATCAGGTAAAGGAATCTTGCTCAGCTCTTTAAATAACTGCTCCTCTGTTAAATCATCAAGAGCAGCAGGTTCAACCGGTAGAGAGGCCCTTGAGGGACTCAGAGAGGCTGGGACTTCCTTAGGCTCGTTAGCACGGGCCTCATCTCCTCTATATACATTTAAGTATTCATCGTCCTGGATAATTATCGGCGAAGGACTCTTATGAAGTCTAGTTGTCTCTGCTGCCTGTGACGTTCCTTCTCCCTCGGTCGGGGGCACGTATTTGTAAGGTTTGCCACCCGTGCCAAGTACGAACCTTATATCCAGAAGGAGGTGCATGTGAAGATTCTCATCAGTAATACATTTCTTGATCTTTAGGAAGTCAGATTTGCTTTTCAGAAGAAGGGATAGTCGGTTACTGTACACCGAGCCTTCCGTCTTTGGAAAGGTGTGATCTGCATGGGGAAAAAAGAAGCATGTTAACGCTTCGATTTCTTAAGTAGGTTATTCATTCAAAGGTTGAAGATTTACTTGATTTAAGCCATCTTCTTGAACACCCGACCTGTCTCTTTATATAGAACCAATCGTCCTTGGGATCCCCTATGTTGTTATACCCGTCAGACAAGACCTTCCTATTTGCTACAGATTCGAAGAAAGAAAAATTTGGGGTTGCTGTGGAGCGATGCTTGAAAAGGTAATAGAATTTCAAATCTTTAAACGTGAGCTCAGTTTGCAGGATTTCCGCATATGCGATGTATAGTGTGTATAGGGCTGCGTAGGCATTGGGATGAAGCTGCATTGGAGCAATACCCAATCGTTTTAGGGTCTCAATGACGATTGGAGGAAACGGAGGAATAGCGCCTACCCAGCACGTGAGTCAGCTAATTGTCATGTACCCCTCCGGAGCCTGATGAGGTCTATCTTCGCTACCAGGTGTCCTCACATCATCCCAGGGGATCCCGTGTCTCAAGCAAATTTTCTTAAGCTTTATGTCATCAAGTTTGGAAGCTAAAGAGTCAGTGAATTTCTCTATTTCTAGTGCACCAGGAATCTCGTCGGGAGCTCGGTCGTCTACTTCAGACTCCTCATCAAGCGAGCTACTCTCAGAGGAATCCGATCCCGTTTCTGCCTCGTATTCGGATCCAGAGTCCGCACCCTCTGGATTAATTGGAAGGACCTCAGGGTTGTGGTGCTCATACACCTCGGGATCCATCTCTATATCAGATCTTGAAGGGGAACGGTTATCCGACATTACTGTTTAGGCAAGTAGACATGAGAAATAAGAATATAATTGCCCGAACCCCGTGCATGTGCAAGTGTTTGTGCGTGTAAGTGTGTATGATACGGAAAAGTAAAGTCACAAAGCAGATAGAATATGCTACTAAGTCCTATCAATTTTCAGTCCAAGAAGTTCATCTCACGGGCTCTAACCTCACTATTCAGAATCTTGTGACTGCAATGTATTGTTTAAAGTTCAAAACATATGTTGGATCGTAATCTAGGCTCGGTTTGTAAGGAGTGTGCGGGTCGGATCGTGGAAAGCATGGCGGATCGGGGTGAATGGATCGCCCCCTTCTTTGGGTCGTGATGCAGCATGGATCGGGGTTCCTGTCGGATCGGCCCAACCCCCTACGATCCACTTTACCACGTCTCCATAAACTAGTGCTCCTCTATGCCACGACCCGATCCGTTCTACCCCACTTCTTTCGCCTACCACCTTCACGATCCGAACCCAAGCCTCACCCATGATCCGAAACCAAGCCTCACCATTGCCACGACCCAACCTGGCGTCCTCCTCCTTCTGCTTCCTTCTCCCTCTTCCCTTCCTCCGAGCTCGAACAGCCAACGCCTATGGCACCATGTCAACCTCCAAAGCATCGAACGCCACAAAACTCTATCGTTTTTCTCCTAAATTCAAGACAAATATGGGCGAAATTACATGAAAACTTTCTTTTTTGTGATTACCTTTCTGAAAATAATGAAGACAAATGGATGATCGGAGGATTAAAAAGCTAGGGTTTTCGTTTAAAGAGAATCGGCGGCGAAAGAAGTGAAAGGGAAAAGGTGAGATAGGTTCGGGTTTAAATAGACGAAATCGCGACCGTTAGTATTCCGTTTTTTGTTTTACTCGAGTCGTGGAAGTAGATGGACCATGGATCGAAGCCCATCGCATTTCGAAGAGAAGCCCATCACGTTTCGTGAAGAGGCCCGAATGCTTATCTAAGGTCGAGACGAGCGGCTTACCCCACGGACCGTGATGTGCCTGCGTGAGCCAAACCGATAAATCACAGACAGGAGTGGAAACTCGGGAAATATACACGAAAATTCAGAAATTTACCTGGCAACTTGACAGCAAAGTTTCCGGAATCACCAGAGATAAGAATTGCCCAACAAAACAAAAAAAAATGACTGAGGATTTAAACGATATTTATACCAATCAAGGAATGCGACATTCCAAAGTGACACAACATTTTAGGTAGATGCAACCATTGATTTGCATCTCCCTATGAAAAGATGTTTCCACAGTTTCGAAGCATATTCCATCTCTGATAAAATATACTTCGAGGGGGAAAAATGTTGGCTAGCTTTTTGACCATGCCACTAAGGTTCACACACAAGAAGAAAATATGAAGTTTCACACCTTTAATGTAACACCCCGAAAATTCTATAACTGTGAAATTGACAAATTAAAGTATAATTAATTTGAAATCAAAGAACTAAGGGAAACGGGATACGCCATTGCGTTCGTCTCGGAAAAATACGCGAAATAGAGTCCGAGTTTTCGAAAAACGGAGTCCGTATGAAGAAGATATGGCCTTCGGAAGTTTTGAATTAAATTTAAAATTCAAATAGAATAAAATAATAATTTAAAATCGGGCCCATTGGGCCAGGGTGGAAGAACACCCGCCTGGGCCACCCAGGTCGACTGGGCTGTCGACCTGGGCTACCCATGTCGACAGGGCTGTCGACAGCCCTGTCGACAGGGGTATCGACCTGGTCGAGCCCAGTCAACCTGGCTGGCCAGGTCGGTGTGTGGTCGAATTTCTGTGGTCTGCTTTGTCATTAGGGCTAGGTGGCGGGTTTTTATTGGTCTCTCTATCTAATGAATGGCTACGATCTAACCTAGCAACATCAATGGTCCTAATCAATTCCTAACCTCTATATAAACAACCCTAGACTTAACCCTAATCTATTCATTCAAATTAAGAACATAGCCGCCATGTTGCTGAGGAACGACAAAGAGTAGCCGCCAACTAGAGAGAGAATTAGGAAGAAAGTTCTAAAGCCTAAAGCAATTCAAGCAACCTAAAGCTAATCAATTCAACAAAGGAATCATATCTCTTAATTAGAGAATTCGCCGCAACCATTGTAAGTAGAGTATTACTTTGGTATGAATAAACAACTGTATTGATTTGTATGCTTGAATTGGGATAATAAAGTAATTCATATTTGTGCAAAATTATGTTATTCATTATAAAGAACTACATGCGGTAGTTCTATGCAAGTATACGTTTGGAATATTGCGCAAATTTTGTAATCTATGTTGAAGCTACATGTATGTAGTTGATTGAAATTCATGTGAGTTTGGGGCTTTGTTATTATGCCATCATGATGTATATTTTTGTGCATAAATCATTTTGCAAGTAATTGAAACAAGTTTGGTTGTTATAGTTCATATGAAACTATGTTGGAATTTTGACACCATAATCCATGTATTAAGTCATGCTTTTGCAAAACTTATGAATATGGCTAGGCTATGAATGATATTTGGCATAATTGAAATCTATGATTAAGTCTATCTTGTTTAAAAGAATTATATGATGACATGGCTAGGTTAGACTCAAAAATCCCTTTTTGCAAGTTTAAAGCAAACACCATGTTTAGAAATATTTATGCATAAGTATATTTATACTATCGTTATGTGATTAGACTTAAACCAAAATTTAGTTGATCTATGCTTCTGTGTTAGTAACAAAGTATCCCCTTTGTAAACATGTAGAAACCTTATGAACATGACTTGTTTATGTTTATGCCATGTTTATGCTAGAAGTATTTATGCCATGCTTATGTTTGACATTATGCCATGTTTATGCTAGAAGTATTTATGCCATGCTTATGTTTGACATTATGCTATGCTTATGCTAGGAATATTTATGACATGCTTATGTTTGACATTATGCCATGTTTATGCTAGAAGTATTTATGCCATGCTTATGTTTGACATTATGCTATGCTTATGCTAGGAATATTTATGACATGCTTATGTTTGACATTATGCCTAAATAAGAATATAGGTTCATGTTGTAGTTAAACCTATGCAAGTTCACATGCTTTGATTCATGTCACCTATGTTACCACTATGCAAGTACACCAATTTCTATTTTGTATTTTCAACGTCGTATTGCAAGTTCATGCGCTCACCTTCCCCTCTTTGTGTAATCACGCTTTAAGCCTCCCCTTTCGCATGGCTAAATTGGGCTTTAAAAGGCTAAGCCCAATATATATATAAACGGACGTGTAAAACGGGGGAAAATAACGTTGGGTTAAAAATTAATTAATGAAAGAAAATATAAAATAGAAGGGCCCAAGTTCAAGTATGGGTTGGGCCCGTGATTGGTGTAACCTTTACACCATTAACTTAATAATGGGCCGCAAATATTTACATATAAGAAATAAAGAAGAATGACAAGATATGTAAATGTAGAACATACGATGTGTTTAACCCGAGGTTGGATTGAGTTGTGATGTAAACCTGCCCGGAACCGCCCGGCTGTCCAGTAGTCACAACAATACCTATCCAATGTGGGAGGTTAAACATGGAGCCCAGCAAGGACCCGAGGTTAGACTGAGTTGTGGCGTAAGACTGCCCGGAACCAACCGGCAACAGGCAGCCACAACAATACCTGTCTAATGTGAGAGGTCAGGGCCTTAATAAGACAATTAAGGCTGAGTCAGGATTGTTAGGATTAAGTGAACTAAAGACTTAATCAAAATGGAACATGCTAAACTAAACGGACTGGTGGGGTTAGGTTAGGAAACACTTAACCAACTTAGCATGTTGGCTAGAGATAGAAAACCTAGTAACGGGGGGGACCCTTTTTAGCAGTAACCCTAAAAGGTGTATCAGGATACCCTGAAACTAGGCAGGGTGGGGCACGATTACTGGGCTGATTGTAAGAGGTCAAAGCGACGGCGGTGGTGTAGCAGTGTAGGTTCTAACGGAGTGCGGGCGTGCACACACTCCGGCGCAGAAAAATAAGGCACTGGACACCAGTAGCATACCTGTGCACTCTAAGGTTGTGTCGGGTTGCCACTATGGGACTTGATACACCCCATGGTGGGACCAGCATAGGTAACTACAGACATCGGGGGCCGTAAGACACATGTAACTTTGCGAGTAGGAGCCGATCATCGTAGAATGGATCACATCACCCTGATTATGGGGTGCAAATTGGAAACTAGTATATGGGTTCAGAGATTAACAAGGGGTACGATAGTATATTCGACCCTAGACTACTTAACCAAGTTTATAGTGCATGCCCACTTCTTGTTTATACTTATCATACCCAGTTCTTTATTCATAGACAAAATAGTACTAGACTTACTCAGGCTTTATGTCTGACTCTACTTTTCTTTCGTCTTCTTTCTTCCGTTTCCCCCCCAGGTCCTCAGGGAGGGAACACAGCAGCTTGACCAACCTCAACATCCAGCTTGAAGAAGAGAAATGTATTGCTTGGACTTTCCTGTTTTGAACTATGGCTTTGGACAATCCACTATGGGGCTTTTGCAGTTTATCTATGTTTTATTTATGCTTCTTTAAAAATAATGTACTCAAGACAGATTATGAAAGTGTTATGTTATGTTTTTGGAAAGGATGTTGTTGTAACACGTATTTGACTTTATGAAATAAATTTTGTTGTTCTTCCGCTGTTTACAAATATGTGTTCTTATATCTGTCTTGTATATCTGTGACTTGTACTTATAAACCTCCACCAAAATTAGGGCATTCCCTTTGAGAGTGACCCTAACGGAGGTGGGGTGTTTCACTTGGTATCAGAGCATAGGTTTACCAGATAAGATAAAAAGTTTTGGAAAATTATTTTCAAAAAGGAAATTTAAAGAAGCATTTTTAAAAAGAAAAATGTTATTTTATTTTAAAAAAGGCAAAGTCCACTCCCCAAAGCCATAGGAACTATCTCTTATCCTTCGTTTTGAATCTATCCTTTTTGTTTCAGCATATCCCAAGAACTTAACTTGCTTGAAGGGGTGCCAATACCTGGTTGGTTTAGACGGTTCTTAGAAGCAAGGGCCACTCAGCCAGGTCCTACCATTCCTCCTCCCCCAGCAGAAGGAAATCATCCAGCCGCAGCGGCACCTTTTCCTCCACCTCCTCCTCGGGGAAACAAATTTGCTAAGATATGTAAAGATTTTAAAGCTATGGGAGGAAGGGATTTCCATGGAACTGAGTCCTTCGTGGCAGCCAGAAATTGGCTGAAAGAAACTGAGGACCTATTCATCATCTTTGAGGTAGAAGATAGACAAAAAGTACAATTGGCAGTGTGGCTATTGAAGGGCGAGGCTTCCTACTGGTGGGAAGTCACTAATGCTGAAAGACCAGTGGAGACATGGGAGGACTTTAGGGCAAGGTTTGAGACCAAATTTCTCTCAGATGCAGAAAGAAGTTTGCAGTTGGAAAATTTCTTATTTCTTAAGCAAGGAGACAAGACTGTCAGAGAGTATGTGAATCAGTTCGATGAGCTGGCTAGGTTTGGGCTTGACCTAGTCAACACCCCGCACAAGAAGGCTCTCCGTTTCGTCAAAGGGTTAAATGAGCCATTACACAGTTTGGCCATGACCCATATACCCATGGGAGCCACGTATGAAAGATTGGTGCAAATGGCATTGCTGAATGAAGAGGATAAGGGCAAGAAGAAAGAGGGTTTGCAGCCCAAGAAGACAGACTTTAAGAAAGGCGGGAAAGGCAACAAAGAGAAAAGGAAGTGCAATTTCTGTGGCAAAGTGGGGCACTTAGTAAAGGACTGCCGGAAAAAGAAGGCCAAGGAGAATGGTGGGTGCTTTTCTTGCGGTGAGACAGGCCACAGGGCTAAGGACTGCCCAAAGAAACGAGGACAGGGGCAAAGGGCTGGATCTACCCCAGGGGCACAGGTTCATGTGCTAGAAGCGCCACCTTTGCAACAGCGAGGTATAAATACTTCTGTAGAAAGTGTAGTTTATCTTTATGATCACCCCGTTCGCACTTTGTTTGATTCTGGCGCATCACACTCCTTTATCTCGTCTGCTTTAGTAGAATCTCTGCACCTAAAAACTAGTATGGTAGAGGACCCCTTAATTGTTTCAAACCCAATTGGGGGCCCAGCTCATTTGTTTATGATCTGTGTAGGATTGAAAATTTCTATCCTAAGTGTTGAATTTCAATGTAGTGCCTTTGTTTTGGGCTTTTCGGGTTATGGTTTGATTTTGGGTATGGATTGGCTATCCAGTAATGGGGCCATCCTTGATTGTGAGAAAAGGGTTGTTAGGCTCCTAACCCAGCTCGGTAATACTTTGGAAATTTCTTGTAATCCCTCGTATGCGGTTATGCTTAGTTATCTTGAATCGCTAGATGCCTCTGTTGAAAATTTGAAATCAGTTAGAGTGGTCCGGGTATATCCGGATGTCTTCGAAGAGGTGAAGGGCTTGCCTCCGAAGCGGGAAATAGACTTCCGCATATATCTTGTAGATAATGCAAAGCCCGTTGCGTTGCCCGTTGGACACATGGCTCCACGGGAAAGGAAAGAGCTCAGTAAACAGATTAAAGAGCTTCTAGAAAAGGGGTTCATTAGGAGGAGCATTTCAGAATGGGGCGCTCCAGTGGTGTTCGCTACAAAGGCGGATGGTTCACTCCGTCTATGTGTTGACTATAGGGAGCTCAACAAGCTAACGAAAAATAATAGGCACCCTCTCCCTAGAATTGACGATTTGTTTGACCAGCTTGTAGGAGCGTCTGTTTTCTTCCAACTCGATTTAGCAACCGGTTTTCATCAGCTAAGGGTGGCTGAAGATAGCATCGATAAAACGGCGTTCAGAACCCCAGACGGTTTCTTTGAATGGCTTGTCATGCCTTTCGGCTTGACAAATGCACCTGCTTACTTCGTGGACCTGATGAGTAGGGTATTTAGAGATTTCCTCAACAAATTCGTAGTAGTCTTCGTAGATGATATCCTTATCTTCTCAAAGAGTGAAGAGGAACATGCTCAACACTTAAGGGCAATCATGGAAACTTTGCGAGTCCATCAACTAAAAGCCAAATTCTCCAAATGCCACTTCTGGAGAGAAGAGGTGAGGTTCCTTGGGCACATAGTATCCAAACAAGGGTTAGCAGTGGACCCCGCTAAGGTGGTGGCAGTACAGGATTGGAAGACACCAAGGAATGCAACTGAGGTCCGAAGCTTTCTAGGACTAGTAGGTTTCTACCGAAAATTTATAAGGGATTTTTCGAAAATCTCAGCTCCGCTCACGAAATTGACCAAGAAGAATCTATTGTTCAATTGGGATTTGGATTGCGAATTTGCTTTCCAACGACTGAAAAGGGCTCTTACAACAGCCCCAGTTTTGACGCTGCCAGATGGGAGCAAAATGTTCACTGTTTATACGGATGCATGTGGGACAGGGCTAGGCGCCGTCCTAATGCAAGAAGGAAGGGTAGTAGCTTATGGCGGGAGGCAGTTGAAGGTGCACGAAAAGAACTACCCAACCCACGATCTCGAGTTAGCCGCCATCGTCTTTGCACTCAAGTCTTGGCGACACTATCTCCTAGGTGAGAAGTTCGAACTTTACACTGACCATAAATCGTTGAAATATCTTTTCTCGCAGAAAGATCTTAACTTGAGGCAACAAAGGTGGATGGAGTTTCTTGCCTCGTATGATTTCGAAATCTCCTACACTCCAGGCAAAGGCAACGTAGTGGCAGACGCGTTGAGCCGAAAGAAATTGACCCTAAGCCCGTTGTTTGTTGAAAGACAAAGCCTAGAGTTTATAGCCAGCTTCGACTTTAGGCCCTCCACCGATTTCGTACCAGGCTTGCTAGCATCTCTCGAAGTACGGCCAACTTTGGTGGATTCAGTAGGGACAGCACAACGCGAAGACCCTCAACTTGTGGAAATAATTGATAGGCTAATTAGGGGTGAGACTTCAAGTCACCTCAACAGATACTCCATTGACGATAAGGGTGTACTAAGGCGAGATGGAAGACTATGCGTCCCACAGACAAACGATTTAATAAAGAAGGTTCTCGAGGAAGCACATCACTCCAAGATGACGATACACCCAGGCGGGGATAAAATGTACAAAGATATAAAAAGGACTTTCTTTTGGAATGGCATGAAAAAGGACGTGGCAGAATTCGTTTCTAAATGTATGGTGTGCCAACAGGTTAAGGCGGAACAGAAAAAGCCTGGCGGACTACTACATCCTCTGGAGGTCACACAGTGGAAGTGGGATAGCATCTCAATGGACTTCATCGATGGGCTGCCTAGGTCTAGGAGAGGCAACACTAGCATTTGGGTAATAGTGGATAGGCTTACTAAAAGCGCCCACTTTTTACCTGTCAAAAGTAAAAGAACTGCCTCATCCCTAGCATCACTTTACCTCAAGGAAATCGTTCGACTCCATGGAATACCATCTAGCATTGTTAGTGACCGAGACCCCATCTTCACCAGCGAATTTTGGCGGAGTCTGCAAGAAGCAGTAGGAACGCAGTTATGCTTGAGCACAGCCTATCATCCCCAAACCGACGGCCAAACAGAGAGAGTGAACAGAGTTTTGGAAGACCTTCTAAGGCTATGCGTCCTTGACTTCGGAGGGACATGGGAAGACCACCTTCCTTTGGTGGAATTTGCCTACAACAACAGCTATCAAGCAACCATAGGAATGGCGCCCTTCGAAGCTTTATATGGAAGACCGTGCCGATCGCCCACTTGTTGGTGGGAGTCCACGGATAAGCTCATACTTGGACCGGATATGATCCGAGAGACCTCATAGAAAGTAGACTTAATACGAAGGAGGATGAAGACGGCCCAAGACAGACAAAAGTCCTATGCCGACAAGAGGAGGACCGACCTTGAATTTGAGGTTGGAGACAGAGTTTTTCTCAAGGTATCACCGCTAAGGAACGTTGTTCGTTTTGGAACCACAGGAAAGCTAGCACCAAGGTTCGTAGGGCCATTCCCTATTATCGAGAAAATTGGGAAAATAGCTTATAGATTAGAGCTACCCGAGAAGTTGGCCGGAGTCCACAACGTTTTTCACGTTTCTCATCTCCGAAAATGTCTACATGAGTCTGCTGAAGTGGTAGAGCCAAATATCCTCGAAGAGGCCGAAGTGGAGCGCAAAGCAACCATAAGGAGAGTTCCAACCCGCATCTTAGGAACGGAAGTGAAGAAGCTACGCAACCGCGAAGTCAAGCTCGTCAAAGTTCAGTGGAGCGACGCCGAGGGAGACGCGACTTGGGAAACTGAAGCTAGAATCCGTACAGCCTACCCTTTTCTGTTCGAGGGTACATCCTTGATCTTTCTTTTCCTTAAGTTGCGCTTTTATCTATCTTTTTAGGTATATTTCCTCGACCGTATCTTTTAGGTAGAAACCCTTTGGATGGAAACATGTAGTTGAAACATGTTATGGATGATGGTTGCAAGTGGTTGCAAGTGATTGCTAGTGGTTGCTCGTGGTTGCATATACACACACAATCTAGGTTTTAGACCGGCTCAGTCACTTCATATTGCATATGCATATATGTTTGCATTCGTATATGGTTGAACTTTAATGTGTTGTCATATGGATGTTGCATTTGTATTGAATGATTGTGCACTCATGTAGAATCATGAATAGGAAAAATTTGCATACATAATGGATTCATGGCACTTACATAATTCGCATTAAGGAGGTCAACTGAATCAGTAGACCGCCTGATTTTGCATTAGATAAGTACATGTACACACACACTTCGCATATGATCATGAAGCATTAGAAGACTTTTAAGGACAATGGATGCTCGTGTTTGATGGATGAGTAGATGGATGATTGGATGTTAGGATATACATTCCTCCTAACTTGAAGATTTCGGGGACGAAATCCTTTTAAGTGGGGGAGAATGTAACACCCCGAAAATTCTATAACTGTGAAATTGACAAATTAAAGTATAATTAATTTGAAATCAAAGAACTAAGGGAAACGGGATAAGCCATTGCGTTCGTCTCGGAAAAATACGCGAAATAGAGTCCGAGTTTTCGAAAAACGGAGTCCGTATGAAGAAGATATGGCCTTCGGAAGTTTTGAATTAAATTTAAAATTCAAACAGAATAAAATAATAATTTAAAATCGGGCCCATTGGGCCAGGGTGGAAGAACACCCGCCTGGGCCACCCAGGTCGACTGGGCTGTCGACCTGGGCTACCCATGTCGACAGGGCTGTCGACAGCCCTGTCGACAGGGGTATCGACCTGGTCGAGCCCAGTCAACCTGGCTGGCCAGGTCGGTGTGTGGTCGAATTTCTGTGGTCTGCTTTGTCATTAGGGCTAGGTGGCGGGTTTTTATTGGTCTCTCTATCTAATGAATGGCTACGATCTAACCTAGCAACATCAATGGTCCTATTCAATTCCTAACCTCTATATAAACAACCCTAGACTAAACCCTAATCTATTCATTCAAATTAAGAACATAGCCGCCATGTTGCTGAGGAACGACAAAGAGTAGCCGCCAACTAGAGAGAGAATTAGGAAGAAAGTTCTAAAGCCTAAAGCAATTCAAGCAACCTAAAGCTAATCAATTCAACAAAGGAATCATATCTCTTAATTAGAGAATTCGCCGCAACCATTGTAAGTAGAGTATTACTTTGGTATGAATAAACAACTGTATTGATTTGTATGCTTGAATTGGGATAATAAAGTAATTCATATTTGTGCAAAATTATGTTATTCATTATAAAGAACTACATGCGGTAGTTCTATGCAAGTATACGTTTGGAATATTGCGCAAATTTTGTAATCTATGTTGAAGCTACATGTATGTAGTTGATTGAAATTCATGCGAGTTTGGGGCTTTGTTATTATGCCATCATGATGTATATTTTTGTGCATAAATCATTTTGCAAGTAATTGAAACAAGTTTGGTTGTTATAGTTCATATGAAACTATGTTGGAATTTTGACACCATAATCCATGTATTAAGTCATGCTTTTGCAAAACTTATGAATATGGCTAGGCTATGAATGATATTTGGCATAATTGAAATCTATGATTAAGTCTATCTTGTTTAAAAGAATTATATGATGACATGGCTAGGTTAGACTCAAAAATCCCTTTTTGCAAGTTTAAAGCAAACACCATGTTTAGAAATATTTATGCATAAGTATATTTATACTATCGTTATGTGATTAGACTTAAACCAAAATTTAGTTGATCTATGCTTCTGTGTTAGTAACAAAGTATCCCCTTTGTAAACATGTAGAAACCTTATGAACATGACTTGTTTATGTTTATGCCATGTTTATGCTAGAAGTATTTATGCCATGCTTATGTTTGACATTATGCCATGTTTATGCTAGAAGTATTTATGCCATGCTTATGTTTGACATTATGCTATGCTTATGCTAGGAATATTTATGACATGCTTATGTTTGACATTATGCCATGTTTATGCTAGAAGTATTTATGCCATGCTTATGTTTGACATTATGCTATGCTTATGCTAGGAATATTTATGACATGCTTATGTTTGACATTATGCCTAAATAAGAATATAGGTTCATGTTGTAGTTAAACCTATGCAAGTTCACATGCTTTGATTCATGTCACCTATGTTACCACTATGCAAGTACACCAATTTCTATTTTGTATTTCCAACGTCGTATTGCAAGTTCATGCGCTCACCTTCCCCTCTTTGTGTAATCACGCTTTAAGCCTCCCCTTTCGCATGGCTAAATTGGGCTTTAAAAGGCTAAGCCCAATATATATATAAACGGACGTGTAAAACGGGGGAAAATAACGTTGGGTTAAAAATTAATTAATGAAAGAAAATATAAAATAGAAGGGCCCAAGTTCAAGTATGGGTTGGGCCCGTGATTGGTGTAACCTTTACACCATTAACTTAATAATGGGCCGCAAATATTTACATATAAGAAATAAAGAAGAATGACAAGATATGTAAATGTAGAACATACGATGTGTTTAACCCGAGGTTGGATTGAGTTGTGATGTAAACCTGCCCGGAACCGCCCGGCTGTCCAGTAGTCACAACAATACCTATCCAATGTGGGAGGTTAAACATGGAGCCCAGCAAGGACCCGAGGTTAGACTGAGTTGTGGCGTAAGACTGCCCGGAACCAACCGGCAACAGGCAGCCACAACAATACCTGTCTAATGTGAGAGGTCAGGGCCTTAATAAGACAATTAAGGCTGAGTCAGGATTGTTAGGATTAAGTGAACTAAAGACTTAATCAAAATGGAACATGCTAAACTAAACGGACTGGTGGGGTTAGGTTAGGAAACACTTAACCAACTTAGCATGTTGGCTAGAGATAGAAAACCTAGTAACGGGGGGGACCCTTTTTAGCAGTAACCCTAAAAGGTGTATCAGGATACCCTGAAACTAGGCAGGGTGGGGCACGATTACTGGGCTGATTGTAAGAGGTCAAAGCGACGGCGGTGGTGTAGCAGTGTAGGTTCTAACGGAGTGCGGGCGTGCACACACTCCGGCGCAGAAAAATAAGGCACTGGACACCAGTAGCATACCTGTGCACTCTAAGGTTGTGTCGGGTTGCCACTATGGGACTTGATACACCCCATGGTGGGACCAGCATAGGTAACTACAGACATCGGGGGCCGTAAGACACATGTAACTTTGCGAGTAGGAGCCGATCATCGTAGAATGGATCACATCACCCTGATTATGGGGTGCAAATTGGAAACTAGTATATGGGTTCAGAGATTAACAAGGGGTACGATAGTATATTCGACCCTAGACTACTTAACCAAGTTTATAGTGCATGCCCACTTCTTGTTTATGCTTATCATACCCAGTTCTATATTCATAGACAAAATAGTACTAGACTTACTCAGGCTTTATGTCTGACTCTACTTTTCTTTCGTCTTCTTTCTTCCGTTTCCCCCCCAGGTCCTCAGGGAGGGAACACAGCAGCTTGACCAACCTCAACATCCAGCTTGAAGAAGAGAAATGTATTGCTTGGACTTTCCTGTTTTGAACTATGGCTTTGGACAATCCACTATGGGGCTTTTGCAGTTTATCTATGTTTTATTTATGCTTCTTTAAAAATAATGTACTCAAGACAGATTATGAAAGTGTTATGTTATGTTTTTGGAAAGGATGTTGTTGTAACACGTATTTGACTTTATGAAATAAAGTTTGTTGTTCTTCCGCTGTTTACAAATATGTGTTCTTATATCTGTCTTGTATATCTGTGACTTGTACTTATAAACCTCTACCAAAATTAGGGCATTCCCTTTGAGAGTGACCCTAACGGAGGTGGGGTGTTTCATTTAACCCTCGAAGACCCGATCGGATCGCCATACTCCCTTCGGCTTGCGATCGCCCCCCTTTGACCACGATCCGATCCGTCCATCGCTAGCCCGATCCGATCCGATCCCCGAAGCTGATAGATGATGACTAAGACCAAGTCCACCACGATCCGAGAACGCAGGATCTCGCGACACGTGTCACCAACTGTCATATTGACCAATTCTTCATTAGGCTACGATCACGATCCGATCCGAGCTGGGAGACACGATGATGGCCACAGACTTGGTCATCCACGATCCGATGTTTAAGGAGATCACGACACCTGTCCACAACGGCTAATTTGACTAATTCTTCATCAAGCTACGAACCGGTCCGAGATCTTCGGGATGTGGGCCACGTATGACCGCGATCCGTCACCGGAAATCAGCTATAAATAGCCCAGAGCTTGGCATTTTTGAGGATCTTTTGGCAGTTTTGAGTATTGATTCCACCATTACAGTCATACCACTATTTCTTATTAGTTTTACTTTGAGATTACTGAGAGAAATCATAATTGTAAGAGTGAGTTTGAGAGAAATCATTGGTTGTACTAGCATTCAAAGTATAATCAATAGCATATAAAGTGGACGTAGGCTCGTTAACGCCGAACCGCTATAAACCTTGTGTGTTCTCTGCTTTTTTCCTCATTTTTCAATTATAATTCTCTACGAATCAGAACAATTTGGGTGTTAGAGACAAATTTTGATCTAACATATACATAACTGTTAGATTTCAAAGTCATGTTATCTATTATATGTTATTCGTTCCGCTGTGAGATTCGTGTTACTCTGATGATGTAAGTTCTTCTTTTCTTCTTCTATTCTAAGTTTCTATCTTATATATCGTCACCCTCTAATTTCTTTCATTAATAACCCATTATTTTCGATCCTTGGATGTTCGATATGTGTTGTATATCGGATAACCAAGATCGCTAAATTTCCGGGTCGTTACAGTTGGTATCAGAGCTTAAGTTAAGAATTACCTTGGCTCTGTGGCGTGACTTAGTAGAGATGGGGTTAGTAATACCTAGATTGAGTTTGAATGTATACATACGAGTGCGTATTTGTATATGATAAAAAAAATGGTTTTATATTGGGGAGATTCATTGGTTGAGTAGTTTATGAATTCTGGTCGATCAGTTTGATCCACTGTATCGATAGGGGTTTATAAACACTTGAATACGATGGACCGACACAATATGGATATGTGATATATTATCATATATAGGTTGTGATTATAATCGAGTAAGATTATAACATGTGAAATGGTTATATATAACCAATCAGAATTCATATAAGTGAAATGCGTGAAATCAGATGGATTGAATCAGAATTTGAAATAAAAACCTTGGAGATTTGGAAAGCTGTTTGTTAACAGATTTGGATTAAGTATAAGAGAATTTTAAAATCCTGGGAGATTTTAAATTGGTTTAAAGCCTTTTGAATGGTATTTGAAATATATTTCAAAGTGGAAATGTTTAAGAAATGGTTTTGAAGTGGTATAGTATAGAACTCACTACGATCGCTGGAAAGTAACTCCGATGTTGACTGCGCAGCATCATCGGTGTGATTTTCGAGTTTCTAAGTGATGGATTACTACCAAAGATTTTGTTTTTTAATTGTTTTGAGAAAAACAAGTTCGTTTGAAATTCTAGGAAAGGATATTTGATTTTTGGGAAAAACCGAGCTATTTGAAACTCCCAGGTAAAGCTTGTTTAAGATAAAAACAAATTAAAGTAAAATTTGTAAAATCCAATAAAATTGAGATGGAATTAAAAGCTAGTTAAGTGAAAAACCGTATGGAAATAGATTGACGTCAAGTGGGATTAGACTTGATTAGAGATAATCTGGAATTATATTGGGCTGGTGAGTTATGGATTGGAAATCAAGAATAGTGCTTGAGTTTGAAATGAAATTCGACTTAGGTATAAGCGAATGGTTGTGTTAAAGATAAATTGATTTGAGATCAAGTTGGAATGACATTGGTATATGTTGAATTGGTGACAGATGCAAAGGACATTGAGATATGCCCAACAAAAAGGTACAAGTTTACATTTGATATAAGCATGATATTTATGAGCCAAATTGGCAAGACGCTTGGCTGTTTGATTTTCTTTTGGGTTAGAGAAGGCCTAGAGAGGCGAGTTGTGATTTTACCGATAGGGCTGTACAAAGGAGGTTATGGCGAAATTTACCGAAAATTTAAAGTGTTAGAAAATTTTCAGAATTTTTGAAAATTTTAGTTAGTTGGAATGAACAAATATTTTAGTCGATATTAATTGGTTCAGTTGAAATCAGAAATAAGAGGTAAACAAATCTTAGGAATTCAAATAGATAGGGTCGTCCTCTACTTTAGCAATTTCGAGGACGAAATTATTTTAAGTGGGGAAGATTGTAATGACCCGCATTGTTAGCCGTGGAATAATTAATTAATTTAATTATGTAAATAAGGATTTAGTGAATTAAATGGTGGTTTAATTAATTTTAGTGATTATTTAATTTAATTAAATAATAGAATAATAGATTTAATTCAGAAATAATCAAAAATATTGGAAATCACAATATTCTGTGAACTGGGTCATCCCTAAGATTTAATTCAGCTTAGAGTTGAATTATATTGACGAATATATTCAATCGACATCAGTTTGAATGTAGAATTATAATATAATTAAAATAGAGCACGAAATGGCGCGGCAGTTCGCTATTTGGCGATTTGAACTTCAACTGAATATACAGAGTTCGTTTTAAATCGAATTTCTGTGAAACAAGAAACATGTGGAGCTGGTGTAGTATATCTTTCTAGGGGAAGAGAAATATCGAGATTTCGTCGTGTAGATTTTGATTTATGTCCAAATCAAATTTTAGAAAAGTCGCTATGGAATTCCCTTTATAATTTATTTATATTTTAAAAGGATTTAAATATAAATCGAATATCGATATAACTCTAATGATGAAATATCGAGCTAGAAATTCATATAGGAATATTCTAGAGCTGAACGATATCATAAGTGAATATTTATTTATAAATATTCAGTTTAATTACTTTTAAATATATTTATATATTTAAAAGGGTTATTTAGGGCTTTAAAAATAGCCAGTTTTACAAAGGACCTAAAAATTCGACGAAACCAATTTTGTTGGATCCGCAATGTTAAATTATTGTTAGATGTCCAGTTTCCTAATTTTTAGAGTAAGTATGTGGCCGTACCGATTTTTAATATGAGAAATAGTCGATATATTGACCTTTAAAAATACGCTGTTTGAGCATACGAAGTCGAAATTCGACGAAACCAGTTTCATTGGGACCGAAATGTCGAACTCTAGTGGCATGTCAATTTTCGTGATTTTAGAAGATCATATGTGGTCGCAGGGATTTTAAGGACCGGATAAGAGTATTTAGTCGATAAAATAAAATAGATAAGTCAAAAATAAAATATCCCAATATTTTTCTTGGTTAATATGAAGGCCACGCAACCACCTATCTCAGCCACAAACCTTACCAACCTCAAGTATAATACACGAACAAAATTCTCATTTGCAAAGCAAGACCGCAACAATGAAAAATCAAAAGAAATACAAAGTAAAATCATTAAATCCTCAAACATATATTTTCGAGCTCCTCTTGAGCTGCTCTTCGCGGCTAGGTGATGTTCATCAAATTCGACACTCATTTTTGGGAGTTAGACATTAAGCAGCGCGACCTAGGGTTGGCAATTTCATGAGAATGGTGCATCGATTTGAGGTGTGGAGTATATATTGAGATTTTTGTTGGAAAGGAGCGTCGTTTGTGGAAGTATGGCGAAGTTCGGTGCGGATTTGGTGGTCGCGGGTTCCTGTAGCATGAGCGAGAAGCTGCTGTCGCCCTCTCCATCTAGATGTTGAGTTGAACAAAAAGGTGCCGAAGTAGAAGAGGAGATGATGAGGAGAATTTTGGGGTTTCCTGTTCAATTTATAATTGAGAGGAGAGAGGGCGGTTTGGGGTACCAAAGCGGACAATGGCAATGGGATTTAGTGGAGCAGGCCACCGTGTTTTCTTGGGAGGAAGAAAGAGCTGTGAACGGTTGGGTTTTGAAAGGTGGTTGGGCCGGAGATATAAGGGGTGAGGCCCATTCAAATTTAATTAAAGTTTTGTTTTAATTTAAAACAATGTATAAACTTCTAAATGCTGTAACTATGTCATACGATGTCAGAATTTCAAACCGTCGGATCCATTGGGATCGTATGGACGAGAGCTTCACAATGAAGCTGACTGGAAGTGGATTGGGGCTTGTATGAATTTATGGCAAAATAAACTGTTTGATTCAAATCAAACAACAGTTTATCGTTCTTTAACGATGAACTGCCAATGTGAGTAAAACTCACCAACTCTGATCAGTTCATATTTTTATAACGCATATTTAGAACAGACAAATGATGACTGATTAATGTGTGTTAACTGTTTGGTTGAATTGTTTGTGTATTGATTGAAATCATAAGATAACTATATATATAAATAATTAATCGAATATTGATTCTGTTTTATTAGAATATTTTATATATGTGTTTTTTAACATCTGTGATGCAGGGGAACAGGTTGGAGGGGTCCAACTGGACTCCTCAATATTTATAATACTGTTCTGTTCATATATTGTAATATATAATTTGATATATAATCTGTTTGATTATGTGTGTTTAAATGATATTGATCATATTGGTTTGCTATTTTAAATATCATAAGATACCCTGGGATGTAAAAAAGAATTAATAAAGGAACTTTATAAAATCAACCGATTTTATAAAGGAAATATTTTGAAATAAAGTATTTATAAAATCATAGGATTTTATAAAGGATATATTTATTTAGAAAATAAATAAGTTGATAAAGGAAATATTTATTTAGGAAGTAAATAGAATTAATAAAGGAATATTTATTTAGAAAATAAATAGAAGTATAAAAAGGAAATTGACGAGATATAAAAGAGTTAATCGAATTTAGTTATTCGAAATCGAGTTAATCGAATATGGTTAGTCGAATAGAGTTAGTCAAACATAGTTATTCAGGATAAGTTACCATTTAGCACGATTACTAGTGTAATTCGCAGGGCTGCAGATAGCTTATGGCGGTCGGATGTTTCCTGAGAGAATCAGGCGTAACCATTGTGATCGCTGCGATTTAGAGTTTGTGAATGGAGTTAAATTCAATATTAGTTACTCGAATAGGAGTAAAACAAATAGAGTTATTCAATTAGAGATTAAAGAAATAGAGTTAAGCAAAATTAGAAACTGACTAGAGATTAGTAAGTTGAATGGTTTTCTGAGTATCGATCTGATGTTGGTTTCGGCCTTTGGGGTTTATACTTGGGTAGTCGTTCTCTTACTAGTTTACAGTTAGGGACTAATAGTTGTGGAGTGGTAGTGATGCGTGAATAAGCTATGGAAATGTTTTCCAGGGTTAATAACGTATATTTTCTAAATGTAGAAATGGGGATATATATATATGGTTGATGATTGATCGATATAATTTCCACTTGGAAATAATATCGTTGTTTGCACACGTGTTTTTCTTTGATAGTTAACTCATGACTATCGAAGTTTTCGACCATTTTAACGTTGTTAATATGGAGAGACCGGTTGGATTATTATCCGAAGAACCACTCTGTATTGGCATAAGCGTTGCGAATCATATATGCCAAAGATAATTGAAGACGGAGTTATGCAAGGGCTATCCTGTTTATAGAATAGTGCCTTCGGTTTGTCCATTCCCAGGACGACCTGTATGGAAGAATGTCTGACAGAGTATATCTAATAGATCGCGTAAGTTGATCTCTTCAAACGTATCCACGTTTGGTGGCGGAGGAATTCGTTTCTCTTAGCTGTATACCCGTGGTATTTTTGGGGAAATCAATTTGTGATTTGGTAGGTATGACGATGTGACATTCAAAGTGACTGAAGATGTGGCATGTAAAAGATAAGCGTAGCTTCTAGCCTTACTTCCGGTAAACGACAGAAATCGGGCAGGCAGCATGGCTAAGTCGGTCACTCCAAAGTAGGGTGTATAATCACCTATCTAGAGAATATTCATTTGCTTCTTTAATCTATCAATGATGTCCCATATATATACGGGAAACAGTTGCTGATCCCAACCGTTGGTGATGTACATTCAATACACTCAAGCGAAATGAGTGGTCGGTCATGTGTGGCAGAGTTGCAAGATGTTCTTGTTGAACTCCAGTGTATCGTTCCTAGAGTACACTGATCGGAAGGTGGTTCCATACCTTGTCATAGTTGGAAATCCATTACCCAATACGTGCTTGCGGTTTTGATTGTATACTATATATATATAACGTGAGATGAAAGCGTTCCTGCTAGATGATTATTATATTGTGGTTGATAGACATTATTATAATATCAAAAGGTTTTTGATATAAAGATAATTTGGATTCTCATAAGGGAAAAACCCGTTCCGTTATACGACATGGTCTTATGAGATATCGTTTAATGGCTCAATCTGTTTTAAACTGTTTTACTCATACCAGTCCCACGACTGACCCGGAGTTTATTTTGTTTTGTTTTCCCTAAGCTCTTGGGTGCCCAATTTTGTACAGGTAGTCAAGTACTCAAGAATTTACAGATATAGTAGAAGAGCTTGGAGCAGGAGGCTTCAAGATTATATAGCTATAGTTATTTCCGCTGTGTTGTAAGTGTGTACTCTGATAAGTGCTATTGTATACATAACTGTTATATTTCAAAGTCATGTTATCTATTATATGTTATTCGTTCCGCTGTGAGATTTGTGTTACTCTGATGATGTGAGTTCTTCTTTTCTTCTTCTATTCTAAGTTTCTATCTTATCTATCGTCACCCTCTAATTTCTTTCATTAATAACCCGTTATTTTCGATCCTTAGATGTTCGATATGTGTTGTATATCGGATAACCAAGATCGGTAAATTTCCGGGTCGTTACAAATAGCCGAAGAATGCTTGATACGCTAAATTTCATCTTTTATTATTACTATAAGTGAAGAAAACAACTTCAATCATAAGTAGAAATCATAGACGGCATAAGTGACCCATACCACTATGTCGCCTTACTAGGCTCTACAAATAAAACCGAAATATCACGTATTGGAAATTGGATTCCATCATGAGTCGAGGCAAGGGGCAAGCTCCTCTCCGTTTGAGACACCCTAGCAAATGTCTTAGGACCACTCACAGCGATCCTTGAATTTTCAGGGCCGGTCCTCTCTTACTTTTGAGGATTAGTTATTCTTGAACACACGATTCCCGGTCCTATAGGACCTATATATAATGGTCTATACGTCGGCTCACGTAGTTCCAGTTATCGACCATATAATCGAGGCTCCTCACATTCCAACAACCACACAAGTGAAAAAGTATATAAATGTCAGTCAGTTTAAGCACTAACACCACCACTAGCTAGAAAGAAACGTCGTGCTCTCCCTGCAGTCACTATCGCGTTTTTGACTCATACCGAGGTGTGAGGCTCGCGAATTAACGCCATACACAAAGCTACGCCACACAGGCCGTGCTTAGATCATCAACCACGAGACTTTGCTTTTCAACAGAAGCCTTGATCATCTGCCACTTAGGTGTGCCACACAGGCAATTCACTCCATGCGACTGATGTCCATTGATATACAACCTTTGAGCTCGTACGTCTCAAAGAAGGGCGTTAAGTAAGAGAATAAACTCTCCATCGCCAAACAGATGTATATTTAATAGAGATCAGTCAACATAGAATAAAATCCAATGTCAGACACACAGTCCATTTACAAGTTCGTTCTGGGTCCGAACGAAACCGGAGGCATTTCCTCGCATATCCATCGATCTCCAAGTACGTCTGGACGATCACCAACTGATTCCCTCCTCTTGGGTGTACAGCCCAATCAAGATCATCAGTAACCACCCAAACGATGTGAAGACTTCCGGTCTTCAACCACCGTCTTCATCTTGGACATATCGTTGAATCAGTTATTCAGAAGGGGTATAAACCCGGCCTTTCCAAATAACCCGCGTATATAATAGACACGTGTTACACAAACACAACATATGCCTCTTTCTAATTTAGAATATTCTTTTATTCACATTTTCACATTCTTAGGGAAAGGTTCCCATTAATTTTATCAAAGATAAATTCTTCTAAATTTATTCTTTAATCTTCCTTTGGATATCACTTCAAACCATATTATGGTTTTCCAAACTAGTCGGGATTAGCAAACCACACCGAAGTAATTATTAATTTTATTTCTCAATCCCCACCTATTAATCCCATGGAGAAAAACTGGTAATACTCCATATCTAACACCACGGTGTTATTAGTAAATATTAATTACCATTTCACGTTCAAATCTAATTAAAGATTTAACTATCGCTTTGGAGCAAAATTGGTGATACTCCATCCTTGATCACTATTCAAATTTGATAATTTAAATTATCAATTCACATTTTAATCTAGTTACAGATTCATTAAAACTCCACTTAGTTTTAATCTTCTCAAAAATCAATATCCTGTCTTTAACTGGGTTAAAGAACCAACGTCATCTAAAACACGGTTCACGATAAACCCAAAATCACTTTCAAAATCAATTCCAATTAAATATTATTTAATTGGTACACTTCATTAAATCTAAATAGAAAGATTTAATCTTTTCTCAACTGGGTTCAAGAACAGTGTTAATGAAAACACCATTCACGACAAACCCAAGTCACATTTGATATTAAATACAAGGCTCTGAATAGAAAATATATCGGCTTATATTCAATATCAAATTCTACGACCAACAAATATCGTATTGGAAATAACGATATTAATATATCTTTCAAATTTCCAAAACCATATCTGTATAATCTCGAAATCCAACATCGAAATATTCCGAAGATAATTTCAATTCAAATCCATTCCAATTCACGTATTGGAAATTCTGGTTATTTTCAAAACCATTTCGAATTCACTTTATTTATTTAAAAATAATTGGATTTCTAATTCTAGTTCAAAACTAGTTCATTTCGATAAAAATCTATTTTTATCCTTTCAAATATGGAATTTTTTCATCCCAGTTCTCTCCAATTCATATATTACGATTTTACACAAATTATTAATATTTTTAATAATTTTATCAAGGCCTGTACATTCGGTTTTCAATAACGGCCACCGAACTGCACTTACAACGACGTTTTCCAAATTTGATTTGGACATAATTCCAAATCCAACCGTTAGATTTCAAATTTCTAATTTCTAATATTCATTAGAAAGCTCTTTTCGATACGAACCCAATGGTTCCGGTTTTAGGAGAATCCGAGGTCAGATCTCCCGCAACGTCAATTCGAAGTCAATGGTCGAAATTCACGAACTACCGCGGCGCAGCGCGTTCTATTCAGGCCATTATATATAATATATATATTATATATATTTCATCGATTTCCTTTTAAAACGTATTTTATAAATCGTTTTAAATTTGTTTTCGAAACGATTTCAACTTCATATTCAATTTCGAATCAAAATTGAATATTTCACATCATCGATATACAATTGATAATATTTTCAAAACGTTATATTTTGAAATCACTTCTTTTTCTATATTCATTATAAAAACGAATGTACGCGATATAAATATCGTTCACTTCAAAATAGCGCAACTCTAATCAACACGGCTTTATATATTTTAATAACTTTGTTATTATATTCAACAAATGTATATTTATTCTATTCAACACATGAATCTATATTTCTTTCAACACATGAATATTCTCAACACATGAGCATCGTCAACACATGACTATTTCTATTATTTAATATATTTTATAAAACTATGGTATCTATCGTTTGGTTTTCAATCAGACTCCAATCGTAAAGTAGTAAGAGAATGATTCCCTAATTATTATCCCCGAAGACCGAAACAAACATCAGATCAATACCCAGGAAACCACTCATCTTATCTAGTTTCTAATTAGTTTCTAATCTTGAATATGATAAAGATGTAATTCTTATTGTTATAATATTTTACTCAACACATGATATGTTTCAACACATGAATCTTCTTTTTTCTGTTCAACACATGAATATATATTTTATAATATTCTTTATTTTACCGATTGGAAGGAGGCCCAATCAATTACCATATAATGTTAATTATATGGTTTCCATACAACACATGTATATAGATAGCAATGATAAATAATCAACCATCATCCAAAGTGCAACACGCAACTGCATAAGCATTAAATATAAATAATTAACGCTTACACAGTCTCTCGACCAATCGATCGACATGCAACTAAATAATGGGGTTTAATATACGCCAAATATCATCCCAACAACCGTGTGGGGTTTCAATCCACAAACACTTTATATTATTTGTGCAGTTGGGCGACGTGTAAAATTTATTGTCCCAATCAGTATCCTTCAAATAGGTGTACATAAACAAACCGTCCAGTTTGTAAATGAATATTTATTTATTCACATTCACGTTAAAAATTATATTTTTAACGATAATTAATTTATTTCAACACATGAATATTTTTATTATCTATTTCACATCAACATCACAAACAAACTTCCCAACACATCAAACAAGCATACAAGTCGTCCATGGTTTGTCGGGTGCTGCTAAGCACCGTCTGCATCCTAGTATATAATTTTAACTAGAAAACAAGATTTAAAGTTAGAAGTTCTCACCGACTAGCTAAACCAAATGCCACAACTCTTCAAATGTAGGAAATCTTCGCCGTGATCGCCTTTTGTCAATTACATTGCCCGTAGCCACTACATATATAAAAATCACATTTTTATATTGTTGCTATGTATATAAAAATTCTACTTTTATAATCACTCTATATGGACAAAAATCACATTTTTATACCGCTACTATATAGATAAAAATTCTATTTTTACAACGGTGTTCATATAATAAAGATTATATTTTTATATCGCCACTCATATAAAGATCACATCTTTGATCCTTCTACATAATAAAGATCGAATTTTTAATTCTTCTATAATATAAAAATCATATTTTTAATCTTCTTACTATATAAAAATCATATCTTTAATACTTTTACTATATAAAGATCATATCTTTATATTCGCTATTACTTCATAAATTTTTTATCTTTGTCTAATATAAAAATCAAATCTTTTCCTTGATTAAAAATCAAAAATTTCTATTCTAAACATTCAATCTTTCTAATGTTAAAAACTCGAACTTTCCTGTGTTAAAAATTCAAACTTTCCTATGTTAAAAATTCAAACTTTAGCATCATAATAATCAAATCCTTTATCCCAGAAAAATCATAAATTTAATCACCTAAAAAATCTGATTTTTATCACACTAAAAATCGAATCATTATATAATTCAGATTTTTATAATTAAAAATCAAATCTTTTTAACGCTTTTCATATAAAAATCCTTTATTTAATCAATGCTTGAAATTTATATAAATAAAACTAATTAAATAAAGAAAACCAACGTTATTTAAAATAGAAAAAGGAAAAACTCATATATTTTTTTGGTTTTACTTCTTATTTGGGGGGCTGCTGCGCTGAGGTCTTGAAGGTGGAGGGTGGGGTCGGCAGCGAGGCCAGGTGGCGGTGGTGGCGAAATAGGGTGGCGACGCGGCTAGGGTTTTGGTTTGGAGTGGATTGGGGCTCGGGGGTGATCGGAGAAGAAGGGGGAGGAGGGCAGAGGGGTGCGGCTGCCTGGGGAGCCTCGCCAGAGGCGGTGGCGATGGGCGCTGGGCGCAGTGACGGCTGGAGCAACGGGGGGGCTGAAGTCGAGGTTTTTTTATTATTTTCTTTTAAAACTGAATGACGGGTGGAGAGGGAGAGAAAGTATTGAGGGGGAGCTATTGTATAAATAAATAAATATTTTATTATAAAATTTTCTAAAAAACAACTTTTATTTTTGACCTCTAAACGAGACCCACCGCATGTCGTCCTTAGCTAATTACCCCCATTCTGAACACAATGGGATATGTATCGTAGGCTGATTAGATCGTTTCGATTAGTTTTCGTCAAAATCAAAATATAAATCTATATATTGAATTTGAACACACATTTCAATTTACCGGGGCCACATACTAACTAGAGAAATTCCCGAAAAATATTTTCTAGCTTCGTATTGACGATACGGTCCTGACAAAACTAATTTCATCGAATTCTGAGACCGTTTGAAAAATGGGCATGTTCCAGTTGATTAAAATCAACTAAAACTGGTCAAACGCATTTTCTTTTGCCACGCTCACATATTGATTCGAAAAATTACGAATTTTGGAATCTAGCAATAACTTGACATCACGGATCCAACAAAAGTGGTTTCGTCGAAAACCGAGGTTATTTGCAAAATTTCCCTTTTCAAGGGCCGGAAATTCCATAGCGACTATTTTGAATTTTCAATTGGGCATAACTTTTGATTCCCGCTATTAAATTTCAATTTTTCGGATTCGTTGGAAAGATATTCTCAAATAGATTCCAATATTTTTGGTTTCGCTAAAATCCGATTTATTTTGCACCCAGTGCATTCATTTGAAATTTGAAATCGAATTTTCGAACTACCGCGCCATTTTCAATTCCTTTTATAATTACAAATAATTATTTATATTCTAATGACAATCTATATAAATATATACATTCTAATTCTATTCACAATAATCTTATCATCGATATTATTTAAAATAATTCATTGTAAATAATCAAAATTCACTAAAATTGCCAAAATAAAAATTTTAAATTGGCTCAGAATTTCCGGGTTATTATACGGATATTGGGACGATATTTGACATACACTAGTCCCAATATTTAATTAATTGTCAATCGATGAATTGACAGTCTGTGTTGAGCGTTATTTATTTATTTTAATGCTCACATAGTTATAAACTTCACTTTGGACTTGAATGGATTGTTTGATGATTGTTTATCATTATCATTGAATATGTGCAATGTATGAAATCCATATAACTGAATTTATGTGGTAATTGATTGAGTCGCATTCCGATTTAGAATAAAGAACATTTTTAAAAGAATATTTTAAAATAAAGAATATTTTAAAATAAAGAGTATTTTAAAATAAATTTAGTGAGGGATAAAGTTATGATTTTTATCTCCATCTTTGGATGGGCACAAAATTATAAAAATATGAAGCCGGGTTAAGTATAGAAACGCCATTTTTAACCCGAACGGGTTTAACGATCAATTTCATTCATTTTATAATGAATATCGAAAAGTAGTGATTTGAAAATTTAATATTTTGAAAATATTAGTATTATAATATGATAAAGATATAGAATATTCAATTTTGATTTAAAATTGAAAATGAAGTTAAATTCATTTTAAATGAATTTATAAATATTTTATAAAATATGGTTTAAAAGGAAATCGACAATATATATATATATATTTAATGGCCTGAATAGAACGCGCTGCGTAGCAACCGTTCGTGAATTTCGACCATTAACTTCAAATTGATGTAACGGGAGATCCGATTGTCGGATTCTCCTAAAACCAGAACCATTGGGTTTGTATCGCAAAGAGCTTACCAATGAATATAAGAGATTTGAGATCTAACGGTTGGATTTGGAATTATGTCCAAATCAATTTAAGAAAAGGTCGCTATGGATGTAGTTCGGTGGCCGTTATTGGAAACCGATTGTACATGCCTTAATAAAATTATTAAAAATATGGAAAAATTATGTAATATCATAATAAATTATTTGAAAAGAATTTGGATGAAAAATTCCATATTTGAAAAGATAAAAATATATTTTTATCGAAATGAACTAGTTATTAATTAGAATAAATCTTTAAATTAAGACTTAATGAAGTTTTCCAATTAAATGATATTAAATTGGAATTAAATAGAATAAATTGGATTTTTGGGTTTGTTGTGAATGGTGTCTTGAATAACACTGTTCTTAAACCCTGTATGGAATGAATAAATCTTTTAATTAAGATTATTAGAGTTTCCCATTAAATTTAGTAATTGGAATAAAATGAAATGTGAATTGGGTTTATTGTGAACTGTGTTTTTAACGACATTCGTTCTTTAACCCAATTAATAGTGAAAAATATAAATTTGGAATTTATAAATCTTTTAATCAAGATTTAATGGAAACTGTCCAAAGTAAGTTTTTCCAATTTTATATATTAAATTGGAATTGATTGGAATTTGATTTAATAATAATCGAGATGAGCTTCTGTAAAAGAAGATCGTTATTATGTATGGAATTTAAAAGGCTTTTCCATTATTCCATTTATATTAATAGTCTGATACGAAAATTTATATCGATTATATATTGATTTGATTTCTATGAAAATTCCATATTTAATGAAAGATGATTTTGTGTTTATCGTGAACTATGTTTTAAATGACATTGGTTCTTTAACCCAGTTAAAACAAGACTAATTTATCAAGGTTGAATAATCGTTGAATGATGATTTTTGAGATTAAAACCAAATTGGAGTTTTAATGAATCCTTTAAAACAAGATTAAATAATAAATTTAAAGAATTTATCTTTGATAAAATTAATGGGAACATTTTCCTAATAATGTGAATATTATTTAAAAGAATATTCTGAATTGGAATGAGGTGTATGATGTGTTTTTATAGCACTTAATTATTGACTATAAAATATGCGAGTTATTCGGAAAGACCGGGTTCAACCCATTCTGATTTGTTACAATGACGATTAAAAGTCGAAGATGAAGACGGTGATTGAAGACCGGAGATCTTCACATCATTTGGATGATTACTGATGTCTTGATTGGGAGGCATCCCAAGACAAGGTAATAAGTGGTGGTCATCCAGACGTACTTGGAGATCGATGGATATGCGAGGACCACTCTCCTGTATTGAACATATGGGACGAGGAATAAGGTGCCTTCAGTTTCGTTCATACCCAGAACGGACTTGTAAATGGAGGGTATGTCTGATGTTGTATTCCTATGTGCTGTAATCATTGATCTTTGCTAAATATATATATCTGTTTGGTGGCGGAGAATTTATTCTCTTGCTTAACATCCTTCTCTGAGACGTACGAGCTTAGAGGTTATATAATGGAAGAAATTAATAGTATGGTATGGATTGACAATATGGCATGCTAAGATGCAAATGATCAAGGCTTATTGTTGAAAAGCAGAGCCTTGTGGTTGATGATTAAAGCACAACTTTATTTAGCATAGCTTTGTGTAGCGATGTTTCGCGAGCCTCACACCCTGGTATGAACTAGAAACGAGAGAAGGACCCCAGGGAGAACATGCGTTTCTTTCTAGCTAGAAGTGGTGTCTGGGTTTTACAAGCCCAGATATTTTTACTTATATGGATAATGGAAAGCGATGTACTTCGGATTTGAGTCCCTAGCGGCTCTATTTACTCCCCATAGGGCAGGGAGACGTATTGTTTAGGCATAACTAATCCACTAACATATGTGTGGACCGGCCATGGTGATCCTAAGGGCTTGACTGAGTACTTGTCCTGAGATACGGGCTAGATTGTATTGAATTCGGTAAGGACGATCCCTTGCCCTGGTTCATGATGGAAATCCAACTTCCAATACGACACCATACGGTTTTGATTGTATAACTAGTATGGCAACATAGTATATGGTAGCTATGTTGTCTATGATTGATACATTATGATTGAAATGTTATTGAAACATATATACACTAATAATAATATCAAATCCATTCTGTCGTATCAAGCATTTTTGAACATTATTAGGTAAAACTCTATCCTCCAGTTTGCGTTGCATTGTGTGATGGGACTTGAGTCTTATAATGGTTTCATTTTTTTCTAAAAAGCATTGTGTTGTTTAATGATTTACTTTGATTATTCACTGGCAATCCTATGGAGTAAACCCATTCCGTGTTAGTGGTGTGGTCCTGTGATTTGCCTTTTTATTAAATAGGTTAAGTAAGATTTCTCATACCAGTCTCATGACTGACTCATAGTTTGCTTCACTTGCAAACTCGGGTGCCCTTATTTTCCACATGGGCAGTCGAGTAGCTTCCTTTGCAGATATATTATCGAAGCTTAAGGCTATGTCCAGAGCAATGATAGTCTTCTGCTGCACTGTATTAAATTCATTATAATTTAATCTTCCACTGTATTATATTTCGATGTACTCTGATATATTCTATACTCTGATGTAACATTATTATAATGTTTATAAAGTCTTCTATTATTTGTTCTGATGTGTTGTATGCCCAAAGTTAGTATATTCGGGTTTTTGAACGGTCTTAGTCAATTTCGCGATTGATTAGGTCTGGGCGAAATCTGAATCGTTACACCTAGTGTTGATGTGAAGGGTGTATCAGACTGGTGATAGGATGTCATCTATATGTAGTATGCTGCAGCTATAGTGATGTGGAATGCCTATTACTTTTATCCTAAGTTAGTCGGCCAGTCCATGTTCTTGCTGCTATACTTGCACATGCATGTGTACAAACCAATTGAAACAAATTAGATCCTTTTAGTGCCTATGACCTCCCCTTTCTTGTCATGTATAAATGCATACCCTTATAGCCAAGAATTTTCTTATGCTAATATTTAAAGTTAGAATGATATTTACTTTATGTATATTACATTGGTTAGTCTACATGACATGTATAAGCAAATTTCAAAGTAGTCAAAAAGTGTTAAGACAATAAACACTTGATTATATATATATATACAAATTAATATGTATACATGATTCTATAAAATGATTATTCTAATTTAAAAATTTAAGATCTTATCGATATTATCAAATTAATGATTATCTTGCATAAATGATCAATATATTAGTGTTTCCTCTTTACATGATGCAATCAAATATTTACTTTATGTAAATCCTATATTGACATGAGTTTTAAAATACAACTAAATGGTAAAACAATAATTACTTGGTTTATACACCTATATACATTGATTACAGAATTTTAACAATCACAATTATATTTAATTGGAATTTTCCTGATATTTTTCCAATTATGTAAATCTTATTAAATTTAGTTGAGTTAAATTACCAGTATAATCTATACATTATCGATTATAGAATTAGTCAAAAAACTGGGTCGTTACAATTTGTGACTGATCATCCTAACCTTTTATCTTGGATGATTAAGAGAATCCGGAAATACTACTAATTACTCCATCTTTGGAGTTGGTAATTGGAAAGAATCGAGGGTAGCTGACCTTGATTAATATTTTGTGTTCCCATCAATGGTACAAACCATTATTTGTGATGCTACAATATTTCTAATTAGTCATGATGCTCAAGTGCAACATTCGATTATGTCACATCGTACAGACACTAACATGTCAATGTGGTGAGTTCTTCCTTGGAACGAAGTTGACTATTTTGGTGCGAAGGCTTTTTGGGTTCTCGCATGAGTTTCTTTAACGACTTGGATTTGGATTTTGAATGAATTAGGAGTACCCTTAAGCGACTCCAAGGTTGAGCCTGAATTACTCGAGATTCTTTATTGCTTCGGGTAATCGAAATCGATTCAACCGAGACAAGTTCATGGTTCATGTTTAAGAGATTTATATCGACTTCTTAGAATTTTGTGAGGAATTCGTTGATTTAGGCGGTATCTTTGTGTTGGAATATATGAACGAATTCATGTGCTATTGAAATATGGTTTTTCTCTCCATTATTACTCTAAAGTTTGAAGTTTATTACTGTGATGGATGATCGACTCGAGGGGTAATTGATTTCATTCGATGAGTTAATGAAAACTAGAAGAAGGCGATCAAGGTAGCTCGTGATGTTCGAAAGTATTCCCAATATAAAAACTTGTCTTGCTTTGTAGGGATAAATCGTAGAGACGTAAAATTGATAGTCGTTTCCGTCTCGTCGAGTGCTCCCTTAATGAAAACGAAAGCTCGATATATGTTTCTACCAATGGCGTTTCCATATGTCTTTTAGTTTGACGTTGGGATTTTATCATTTTGTCTAAGTTTATAGTTTGATGGATTGAACGGAATAGGGAATTATGATAATTGATTTTCTTTCCTAATTATAACTTATCGTGTTGACAGCTCAATTAGATTATACATCTCTGTAACATCCCCTTTTTGGTTGCCAGAAATTAATTTTGTGAATGACTATAATATCCCTAATGATTAGTTTGGCCTCAAGGTTGGGAGTGTTATAATATAGCTAGTCTATACTTGGAGACATACATGGTTCGTCAAAAACATAAATCTCACAAAGTCATGTTTGGTAACTTATTTGCTTTTTGTTGATTGTTGAACTTAACAGGACTTAATTTGAGTCTAGTAGTTCACTTTTAGGAAGGATACAAAATACCAGTGGTAATGAGAGATAGCTAGTGATGGTAGTCGGCTAGGACATTTTGTTCTTTAGTAGTGAGTTATCTTCGATTTAGCGATAGCAGGCTAAGATTTAGATCTCCAGTAAGCAGGTCTCTTATGATTGGATGATAACGGGCTAAGGCAGTTCTCTAGTAGTAAGTCGTCATTAATCTTATAGCTTGAGAGTTTCTAGGCACATTCGATGAGGTGGCCAGAGTGCCACCATATTTGAGTCGAGTGTTGTATTGATCTATTATAGTATTGAACCAATAGTTATGCCTCTAGAGCATGCGACAAATTAGTAGTAGAAAGCGAGCGAGTATTTATTCCCATTAATTGGTGGTTTTTCTTATTGGCTCTTGAGTGCAAGGTTGTTCTCTCAGTTGAAATTCACAAAGGGATTTTACCGACTGTGGACAGTTGGTTTTGAAAAAAACGAAAGAGGTAATATGTAGCAAAAAGGAGAAAAAGGCTTTTCTCCAATGACATACAAAAATAGATTTGTAGTTTACAAATGACTACAAATTCTATAAAATAATAATGAAAAAAAACAAAAGAAATAAAACGAAAAAGACCAAGCAAAGGCCTCCTCAACCAGAAGCGTGAAGTGTTAAGCCAAAGAATCAACAATGGGCTACAAAGGAAACAAAGGGCTCCAAACACAGGAAGAACCAAATCATCGGCTGGCAACAACACTTGTGTCCCTTTGCGAACCCAATGCTAACGCATCCTCGACCATGCCTAATATGGACACCCTGGTCAGCTAACAACAGAGATTGCAATAGCTAAAATCTTGCCTCGACCTGTAATCTAGGGCATATACTCTGAAATAGCTAAATCAAATAGGGGAAGGGCGGACAAGACATGGAGCACGCTAGACCCTCATACCAAATGAAGGAAGCCAATCACCCTATCCTCGCATGAGGATGGAGGGGTTATGTCGAGACATCGAAGATCCGTGCCAAATCCCGAGACCTGGAACCAATTTCTCCCCTGGATGGCCTACCTCGAGAAGAAAGGAAAACAACATTCTTTACCCTTCAGATTATGGTAAGAGGATCCATAGGAGTTTCAACAAAGATGGCCTTGTTCCGAGAGCACCAAAGGTGCCAACAGATAAGACAAGGAACTAGAGGAAAAAG
Source organism: Allium sativum (assembly GCA_030737875.1). NCBI lineage: Eukaryota > Viridiplantae > Streptophyta > Magnoliopsida > Asparagales > Amaryllidaceae > Allium > Allium sativum. The sequence goes on along the minus strand of CM060918.1, from coordinate 147,401,310 downwards.
GATAAAACGGAGGGATTTTCCAAACGAAAAAGGATAAATCAGAAATTCCTACAGATGAGAAAATTCCAAATCCTAAGGAAAGCCTTAAGGTGCTTGAGCTTGCGCGAAAAGACGACGAAAGGATTGCTGAATAAAGGGGAGGACAAGGAATCCTCCACCGGACCACGAAAAATGTAGTGAGATCTCCACATAGCCTGAAAACAGAAGGAAGATGGGCCAGACCGAGCAAAGGGAGTACATCGGAAGATCATTGGAACGAGATCAGAAAAGGTACGATTAAAATGGGAGACAAAGAATGAAAACGGAAGGGTAAACTAACCTTCTAAGCCAAAAACTCTGTCTAGACGAGAGAGAATCTGACTAGCACCTTTCTAGTTCTCACACCAAGTAAAACCAGAACCGTTGAAAGATACCTCAGAGAGACACGAGCCGATGATAAAAGAGTTGAAATCCCCCATCACCACTCGATAAATAGAGGACCCGCCTCGTTTTTGGGCTTGGCTAGAAACGATATTGAAGTCGCCTCTCACCACCAAAGCAGCAAGCCCATATCCAAAAGCGAGAGTATGTCATCCTAATGGCTCATTCTCTTGACCCGATCACATTTAGTGTAGACTACTGAGAACAAAAAAGATGGAGAAAAATAAGAAGTTGTGCAAGCAACAGAAAAGAGCTGTACCGAGTCTAAAACAGGGCGGACAACGACTTCTTTGGACCAAAGAATCCAATTCTTACTGGATACATTGGCCAGAGCCCCCTTAGGACCAGAGCAAGCTCAGAATGGGTGAGATCTTTTGGACTTATGAATGGATCTAGAAGACACACAAAACAGATTGAATGCTTCTTGACGATGCGCTTAAGCATCGCCAAGAAGCTGGATTACGATGCCATGAATGTTCCAAAACAAAAAACCCTCCATCGAAAACATCAAAAAAGCAGAAGGAATAAGAAAACAAACAAAAAACCAAATGCGGAAACACGCAAGTCAGATAAGATGTAGAGTGTGGAGAGTAGACCTAACGATCTACTCGGATTCCGCTATAGAGCGTGCGTAAATGGTACGGGAGGTGTGAATGACCAAACTCGATTCCCGTCGAGGAGATCGGGCTAGAACAGGATGATGTCCAAGCAAAGAGACACCTGATCTGGAGGGACGAGAATTCTTATTAAGGCACGAGAAATGATCATTAATGATCGAAATCACCTCCTTATGGTGAAGGGGGAAGCGAAAGGCAGAAAATCAGGGGATAATAAAGTAGTGATGGGGATAGGAGGAGGCATAAGTGCAACATCTACACCTGTGCTCGTAGAGGGGAGAGAGTTCTTAGTGAGGTGAGATAAACAACTATTTAAGGCCATTATCTCGTCCCGACTCAGGAGAGGGAGAGACCGAGACAAAGATACCAGATAATCAAGGAGGACAATAGACCGGAAGGCAGACGAACCATAGAAGAGGTGAAGGCAGGAAAGAGATGGAATATGGAAACGACATTAGATGTCTTTTCGCATTGCTGTAAGGAATCTTTGATGGTTAGGAAGCCAATAGCTTGGCTCTACGATAGCGAAAAGAGATTCCTAGTAACTACAGGGACTGAATAGCACAACCGAACAAAGCTACCCGACCAACCAAGAGAAGAGCAAGAACCTTGCTACAATCGAAAAATGACCGTTTAGATTTGTCGTGCCACGCTCGAAGTACGAATAAGAAAGATGCTATCAAGAACACAAAGGAAGCAGTGGTGCTCTGGCCAAAACCCCTTAGCAAAACCGATGAACCGAAGAGCGAAATAGAGATACTCAGGATCTAACTAAGATGAAAAATGGGAGACAAACGACGTTGTTTGGTAAAGACCAATCGTTTCCCTTCGAATGTCTTCAATGTGAAATGTAACAAACAGGAAAATCAGAACCAATTAAATTTTCTTTAGCAGTTTTAATGGATTTTAATATTTAAAATAATTTATTTTAAATAATAACGACAAAAAATTTATTTTAATCAAAGTTAGAAAAAAAATTTAATTTAATTATAAAAGGAGTTTAAAATGGCGTAGTAGTTTGAAAATTCGATTTCGAATTTCAAATGAATGTACAGGATTCAAAATAAATCGGATTTTAGTGAAACAAGAAATATTTGAATCTACTTAAAAATATCTTTCCAACGAATCTGAAAAGTTGAAATTTCGTAACGGAAATCAAAAGTTACCCAATTTAAAATTCTGAATAATCGCTATGGAATATATATATATATATAGTAATATTAAAAATAACCATTTTGCAAATGACCTCCGTTTTCGACGAAACTACTTTTGTTGGATTCAAAATGTCAAATTATTGTTCGATTTCAATTTTCAAAATTTTTGAATTAATATGTGAGTGTGGCAAAAGAAAACGTGTCTTATCAATTTCAGTCAAATTGGATCGACCAAAAAATGGCCATTTTTCAAACGGTCTCCAAATTCGACGAAATTAATTTTGTTAAGATTGTATCATCAAAACATATCTAGATTTATTTTTCTAGAATTTTCAGAGTCAGTATGTGGCCCCAGTAATTTAAAATTTACGTTTAAATTTTATATGTATTGATTTATATTTTAGTTTAAAGAAAAACCAATCGAAACAGTCGAATTGGCTTGCAAGACATATCCCATTGTGTCCGAAATAGGGACAATTAGCTAGGAACGATGGTCGTTGGGTTTGATTTGGAATTCAGAGATTAAACGAGCTTTTTTCAAATTAATTAATATTGAAAATAATAATTATTATAATATTTAAATACCCCCCAAAACAAGCAAACCCTAATCTCCTTTACACAGCCGCCACCGTTCTAAAATGAATGGCCTCCACGCTCCCATTTCAAACCCTATGATCTCCCAATCCCTTTCAAAATTAAATCCACCACAAAAACAAAAACCGAAGATCTCTCCAAGATGCATACATCCAACGGTTATGACGGGGATTCATTACAAGAGTTGCTCAAAATCAGGACTCAAATGCACCCGGTTTAATCACGATTTCAGACAATAAGGGAAGTGAGAGTTTCACGTGCTTCCATGTATGGCGTGACGGCGGCAACGCGCTCCAAGGGGTTGTGGGTGGTCGGAATACGGTGACTTTCACGTGGCGTGGCATGCTAGGGTTCAGGAACAATTTGGGTTCAGCCGTGTTTTCCTGAAGCAATTTAGAATGGTGAAGAAAAGGTTTAATCCCTAATTATGTAATTAATTTTGAATAATTATATTTAGCAAATAAATTATGTTATTAAAATTGACAAATGTTTTAAAATAAAATTGAAAAATGTTTGTAAAATAAATTCGCATTGTTTTGTAAAATAAATTTGCATTGTTTTCAAAAAAAATTAGCACTGATTTCAAAATAGAATTTGCATTGTTTTTAAAAGTAGAATCAACATTGTCTTTATAAATAGAAAGTATCATTGTTCTTATAAAAGAAAAATAAAGCATTGTTTTAAAAATAAAAATGTCTTTGTTTTAAAAAGATAAAAATGTCATCGTTTTAAAAATCATTTTGTTTTGTAAATAAAAATCATTGTTTTGTGAAATAAAAATACCATGATTTTAAAAATGAAATACCATTGTTTTGTAATAGAAAGATACCAATGTTTTGTAATAGAAAGATAGCATTTTTTGTAATAGAAAAGTCGCATTGTTTTTAATATAAAAATCGCATTGTTTTTAAAATAAAAATGGCATTGTTTTTAAAATATAAATCGCATTTTTTTTAAAATAGAAATAGAAATATAAAATATGACTTTTGTATAAACATAACATAAATAAAAGTATGATTTTTACCATATATATAGAACAACATTACAAATATTATTTTTAATATAAAAATCGCGTGTAACAGATCGCGAGGGAACCGACTGGAAGCGAACAGAATCCAAACTGTTCATTTAAAGACTGACGGAGTGGAAACAAAAGGTAAGAACTCCTCACTAAAATTTCTTCACAATTATTTATTTATTTTCATAATGGAAAAATATATAGAATTGCCAGTGTAGATTTTTATCAGTCAATCATTATAAATTATAGTGTTAGATCACCTCCCTCGCCCACAAACCATGGACGATTTAAGTTGACTTTATTGCATGTTGTTTGTAATGTGAAATGCTTATAATATTAAAAATAATGTTAATATTAATAGGATAGTGAAATTTAAATTATAAATATTCATTTATTACTTGAACAGTGAAAATTGGTTAAAATTATTAACCAATAATTTGTTTAAATAAACTGTTGTTGTTTGAAAAACCCTATACGGGTATTGGGATGATATTTAACATACACTAGTCCCAATATTTATTTGTACGTCAATCGATGGATTGACACTTTGTGATGAGCGCTATTTATTTATTTTAACGCTCGCACAGTAGTAAATTTCACTCTGGATGTGATTCGACTGTTTAACGATTATTTATTATTATTGTTGCATACATGCGATGTATGAAATCCATATAAATGAAATTATATGGTAATTGATTGAGTCGCATTCCGATTCAGAAATAAAAGGACATTTTAAATAAAGTATATATTTTAAGATAAAGATTTTTTCAAATAAAGAATCTATAAAAATAAAGAATATATTAAAATAAACTATTTTAACAATAAAAATCATATTTTTATTATAAGTATAGAGAATAAAAGAAGTATATGTTAAAATATATTTTGTACATTAAAATTGTCACCCTTTTAACAAGATCATGAAAATAGAATAAAATAACATTTTCGAATGAAAAAGACATTTTAGAATGAAAAAATCATTTTAGATAAAATAACATGTTAGAATATAAAGACATGTTAGAATATAAAAGACATGATAGAATATAAAAGACCTTTTAGAATATAAAAGACATGTCAGAATGTAAAAAGACATTTTATTGTAAAAAGACATTTTTAACATAAAGGTCATTTTAATATGAAAGAACATTTAAAAATAATAGAAACATTTTTAAGTATAAGATTCATTTTTATGTAAAAAGAACATTGCAATGTAAAAGAAACATTTCAATGTAAAGAAACATTTTCATGTAAAAGAAACATTTTAATGAAAATAATATTTTAAACAAAAGAATATTTTAATGAAAGGAACCATTTTTAATGTAAATAATGTAAAAGAATCATTTTAATATAATCGAACATTTTTAATGTAAATAATGTAAAAGAATTACTATAATGTAAAAGAACCATTTTAATGTAATAGAACATTTTTAATGTAAGTAATGTAAAAGGATATTTTAATGTCAATAATATTTTAAATAAAGAATATTTTAAAATAAAGAATCTTTCAAAAATTAAGAATATTTTATAATAACGAATATTTTCAAATAATATTCAGTAAAGAATAAAATTATGATTTTGATGTCCGATTTGGATGGACACAAAAATATAAAAATATGAAGCCGAATTAAGTAGCAAACGCCATTTTAACCCGAACGGGTTTATCGACTGATTTTATTCATTTTATAATGAATATCTAAAAGAAATAATTTCAAAATATAATATTTTAAAAATATTATCATATTAATATGATAAAGATATAGAATATTCAATTTTGATTTAAATTTGAAAATGAAGTTAAAATCGTTTCGGAATGAATTTATAAACGATTTACAAATTATGTTTCAAAGGAAATCGATGAAATATGTACATAATACAATATGTATTATATATATTTAATGGCCAGAATAGAACGCGCCGCGCAGGACCGTTCATGAATTTCAACCAGTAACTTCAAATTGATGTAACAGGAGATCCAGTCGTCGGATTCTCCTAAAACCTAATCGTTGGGTTCGTATCGAAAAGAGCTTTCCAATATATAAGAAGTTTGAAATCTAACGGTTGGATTTGGAAATTTGTCCAAATAAAATTTGGAAAAGGTCACTGTAAGTACAGTTCGATGACCCTTTGTGGAAATCGACTGTAAGTGCCTTAATAAAGCTATTAAAAATATGGAAAATTTATGTAAAATCATAATTAATGATTTGGAAATAATTGAGATGAAAAATTCCATATTTGAAAAGATAAAAGTGTATTTTTATCAAAACGAACTAGTTATTAACTAGAAATCAAAATCCAATGTTTTTTAAAGGAATACATAAATTGGATTTTGGGTTTGTCGTGAATGGTGTCTTAAATAACACTATTCTTAAACCCCGTACGAAAAGAATAAATCTTTTAATTAATATTATTAGATTTTCCAATTATATTTAGTAATTGGAATAAAATGAAATGTGAATTCGGTTTATCGTGAACTGTGTTTTTAACGACATTCGTTCTTTAACCCGATTTATATGAAAATATAATTTGGAATTTATAAATCTTTTTATTAAGATTTAATGGAAATTTTCTAAAGTAAAGTTTTCCAATTTAATATATTAAATTGGAAATGAATGGAATTAGATTTTATAATAATTGAGATGAGCTTCTGTGAGTGAAGACTGTTACTGTATATGGAATTTAAAGGGCTTTGCCGTTATTCCATTTATATTATTAGTCTGATACAAAAATTTATATCTATTATATATTGATCTGATTTCTGTGAAGATTCCATATTTAATGGAAGATGATATTAGGTTTATCATGAACAATGTTTTAAATAACATTGGTTCTTTAACCTAGTTAAAGATAAGATTTATTTCTTAAATTTGAATAATAGTTAAGTGAAGGTTTTCGAGATTAAAACTGAATTGGAGTTTTAATGAATGTTAAATTAAATTAATAATGTGGATATTTTATAAAAAGAATATTCTGAATTGGAATGAGGCGTATGATTTGTTTTTATAGCACTTGATTATAAAATACGCGAATTATCTAGGAAGACCAGGTTTAACCCATTCTGAATAATTACTATGACGATTAAGAGTCGAAGATGAAGACGGTGGTTGAAGACCAGAGTTCTTCACATCGTTTGGATGATTACCGATGTCTTGATTGGGCCATACACCCAAGACAAGGTATAAGTGGTAATCTTCTAGAAGTACTTGGAGATCGACGGATATGCGAGGGCCTCTCTCCTGTATTGGACATATAAGACGAGGAATAAGATACCTACGGTTTCGCTCAGATCCAGAACGGACTTGTAAATGGATGGTATGTCTGACATTTTATTCCTTTATGCTATATTCGTTGATCCGTGCTAAATATATATTTGTTTGGTGGTGGAGAATTTATTCTCTTGCTTAACACCCTTCTCTGAGATGTACGAGCTTAGAGGTTATATATTTGCAGAAATCAATGGTATGATATGGATTGACAATGTGGCATGCTAAGATGCAAATGACCAAGGCTTTTGTTGAAAATCAGAGCCTGGTGGATGATGATCAAAGCACAACTCATTTAGGCATAGCTTTGTGTATACCGATACTTCGCGAGCTTTACACCCCGGCATGAACCAGAAACGGGAGAGGACAGTAGGGAGAGCATTGCATTTCTTTCTAGCTAGGAGGGATGTCAGCGTTTTGCAAGCCCTAACATTTTACTCATGTGGATGTTGCTTATTATTACTTGATGGATAGAGAGGTGCCTCGGATATTTTTATGGTCGCCATTACTGACCAGATTTTATGCCCCATAGGACGGGGAAACGCGTGCTTAGGAATTATGAATCCACCATCGCACTTAGTGTGGATCGGCCCTGCATGTTACCTAGGTATTTGTTGCGGCTGAATCATGAGACATGGGATAGATTGTCTCGAAATCGGTAAGGACGACCCCTTGCCTTGGTTCATAGATAGAAATCCTACTTCCAATACGACATCATGCGGTTTTGATTGTAGAACTAGTATGACGACATGATATATGGTACCCATGCCGCCTATGATTGATACATTTATATTAGAAGTTGATTTCTTCACTTGTTGTAATAATAAAAGATGAAATTTCGCTTATCAAGCATTTTTGGCTATTATAAGAGAAAACTCTATCCTCCGGCTTGTGTTGCATTATGTGATGGGACCTGAGTCTTATAATAGCTTCTTTTTTCCAAAAAAATTGCGTTTTTTTCTTTTAAACTAGGGGTCATGTGGAGTAAACCCGTTCCACCCAACTTTAAAATCAAGCTAATAACTTTTTTAGTTCTCACACTAGTCCCATGACCGACCTGGAGTTTATTGTTTTAACCTAAACTCCGGGTGCCCATATTTCCACACGGGCAGCTAGTAATTTTGGTCTTGCAGATATTATATTCACAGGATCCTGGTTTATAGCTGAAGCGATATTCGGAAAGCTCTGTATCCGTGTATTTCTTTTAGTTGTGTTTTGTATTATTTTTTTGCTGCTATTTAAATGTAATTTACTCTCTGGTATTGTATTTCCAATGTATATTATTTATTCATACTTTGGAATATTCTTGTACTCTGATGTAATTGTTGTAATAAGCAACGAAATGTTCTTCTGTTTGTGTTCTGATTTGCCTTGTTCTAAATTCTATCCGTGCTTTCCTTTACAGGGAAGTTTGGGTCGTTTCATTATGGTATCAGAGCTTTGGTTTATAGAGCTTGAGAACAAGACACATTAGAACTGAACGGTAGAATTCATTAGAGATTGGATTAATAGTATCCAATAAGAATGACTCGTTAGAGATAGGATCGGTAGTATCCTAGAACGAGTGTGAAGAGTATTAATTTTTGAAATAAAAATGAAAATAAATTTAGTTTTGAAAATTTTATCTTAAAATACGTACTTGAGTATATTATTTTATTTTAATTTGGACAATCGAGTACATAAAGATTTTTAATATACGCGTAATTAACGTATATTCGAAGTTTTAATATACTGGATAGATATAGAATCACATTCTAGTCGCCCGGAGAAGATTCTGATGATTGCTAGTGTCAATAGTGTTTATGTTTGAGTTTCGAAAGTGGTATATCTATATATTTCCATTGACTGGTGTGAGAACCAAAACTAGATAGGGTATATTGTTGTGATTTGCACTAAAAATATGACTTTTGACTATATATAAAAATTATATATATTTGAAAAAATCAATCTTCTAATTGAATGTTGGTTGTGATGTTTGATAATTAGTTAAACTAATTGGAATATTGGAATGATAATTAATATAACCAATATGAGAAAGAATGATGAATTTAGCTAAATCGAACTTAATTTTGAACTGAATTGAAAATTGATTAAAATGGAAAGTTGAGTTGATTAGTAAAACAACTTTCAGCTCCGTTCCTTTTCGAGGATCTTAAGTCGGGGAGATTGTAACAACCCAAAAAATTAGAACCAATTTAAATTTTTTTATTTTAGCATTTTTAATGGATTTTAATATTTTAAATAGTAAGGACGAAAATTTTATTTTAATCGAAGTTAGAACGAATTTTTTTAATTTAATTATAAAAGAAGTTTAAAATGGCGCGGTAGTATGAAAATTTGATTTCGAATTTCAAATGAATGTACAGGATTCAAAATAAATCAAATTTTAGTGAAACAAGAAATATTTGAATCTGTTTAAAAATATCTTTCCAACGAATCTGAAAAATTGAAATTTCATGACGAGAATCAAAAGCTATGCCAAGTTTAAAATTCAAAATAATCACTATGGAATTTATATATATATATTTTAATATTAAAAATAGCCATTTTGCAAACGACCTCTATTTTTGATGAAACCACTTTTGTTGGATTCGGAATGTCAAATTATCATTAGATTTCAATTTTCATAATTTTTGGAATTAATATGTGAGCGTGGCAATAGAAAACGTGTTTTGTCGATTTCAATCAAATTAGAACGACCAAAAAATGGCCATCTTTCAAACGGTGTATAAATTCGATGAAATTAATTTTGTTAAGACCGTATCATCAAAACATAGCTAGATTTATTTTTCTGGAATTTTCAGAGTCAGTATGTGGCCCCGGTAATGTAAAATGTAAGTTTAAATTCAATATATATTGATTTATATTTTAATTTAAAGAAAAACCAATCGAAACAGTGGAGTTGTCTTGCGAGACATATCCCATTGTGTCCGGAATAGGGATAATTAGCTAGGAATGACGGTCGTTGGGTTTGATTTTGAATTCAGAGATTAAATAAGCTATTTTCAAATTAATTAATATTAAAAATAATTATTATTATAATACATAAATACCCCCCAAAACAAGCAAACACTAATCTCCTTTACACAACCGCCACCGTTCTGAAATGAATGGCCTCCACGCTCCCATTTTCAAACCCTATGATCTCCTACCCTTTCGAAATTAAATCCACCACAAAAGAAAAACCGAAGATCTCTCCAAGATGCATACATCCAACGGTTATGATGGAGATTCACTGCAAGAGTTGCTCAAAATCAGGACTCAAATGCGCCCGGTTTGATCGCGATTTCAGACGAGAAGGGGAGTGCGAGTTTCCCGTGCTTCCATGTATGGGGTGACTACGGCGAGGCGCTCCAAGGGGTGGTGGGTGATCGAAATACAGTGACTTCCAGGTGGCGTGGCATACTAAGGTTCAGGAATGATTTGGGATCAGCCGTGTTTTCCAGAAGCAATTGCGAACGGTGAAGAAAGGGTTTAATCCCTAATTATGTAATTAATTTTGAATAATTATTTTTATCAAATAAATTATGTTATTAAAACTGACAAATGTTTTAAAATAAAATTGACAAATTTTTGTAAAATAAATTCGCATTGTTTTTTAAAATAAATTAACATTGTTTTCAAAAAAAAATTAGCATTGATTTCAAAATAGAATTTTCATTGTTTTTAAAAGTAGAACTAGCATTGTCTTTATAAAAAGAAAGTATCATTGTTTTTATAAAAGAATAAAGCATTGTTTTAAAAAATAAAAATGTCTTTGTTTTAAAAAGATAAAAATGTCATCGTTTTAAAAATCATTTTGTTTTGTAAATAAAAATCGTTGTTTTGTGAAATAAAAATACCATGATTTTGAAAATGAAATACCATTTTTTTGTAATAGAAAGATTGCATTGTTTGTAATAGAAAAGTCACATTGTTTTTAATACAAAAAATGCATTGTTGTTAAAATAAAAATCACATTGTTTTTAAAATAGAAATAGCAATATAATAATATGACTTTATATAAACATAACGTAAATAAAAGTATGATTTTTACCATATATATAGAACAACATTAAAAAATGTGATTTTTAATATAAAAATCGCGTGTAACAGATCGCGATGGAACCGACTGGAAGCGAACAGAATCCAAACCGTTCAATTAAAGACTAACGGAGTGGAAACAAAAGGTGAGAATTCCTCACTAAAATTTTTGCATAATTATTTATTTATTTTCATAATGGAAAAATATATAGAATTGCCAGTGTAGATTTTTATCAGTTAATCATTATAAATTGTACTGTTAGATCACCTCCCTCGTCCACAAACAATAGACGATTTAAATTGACTGTATTGCATGTTGTTTGTGATGTGAAATGCTTGTCATATTAAAAATAATGTTAATATTAATAGGAAAGTGAAATTTAAATTATAAGTATTCATTTATAATTTGAACAATGAAAATTGGTTAAATTTATTAACCAATAATTTGTTTAAATAAACTGTTGTTGTTTGAAACCCCCACATGGGTATTGGGATAATATTTGACATACACTAGTCCCTATATTTTTTTGTATGTCAATCGATGGATTGACACTCTGTGATGAGCATTATCTATTTATTTAACGCTCACACAGTTGTAAATTTCACTCTGGATGTGATTGGACTGTTTGATGATTATTTATCATCATTGTTGCATACATGCGATGTATGAAATTCATATAACTGAAATTATATGGTAATTGATTGAGTTGCATTATGATTTAGAAATAAAAGGACATTTTAAATAAAGTATATATTTTAAGATAAAGAATATTTTTTTAAATAAAGAGTCTTTAAAAATAAAGAATATTTTACAATAAAATATTTTAACAATAAAAATCACATTTTTATTGTAAGTATAGAGAATAAATGAAGTATATGCTAAAATATATTTTGTACATTAAAAATGTCACCCTTTTAACATGATCATGAAAATAGAATAAAATAACATTTTAGAATGAAAAAGACATTTTAGATAAAATAACATGTTAGAATATAAAAGACATGTTAGAATATAAAAGACCTTTTAGAATATAAAAGACATGTCAGAATGTAAAAAGACATTTTAATGTAAAAATACATTTTTAATATAAAGGTCATTTTAATATGAAAGAACATTTCAAAATAAAAGAAACATTTTTATGAACCATTTTTATATGAAAGAACATTTCAAAATAAAAGAAACATTTTTAAGTATAATATCCATTTTTATATAAAAAGAACATTGCAATGTAAAAGAAACATTTCAATGTTAAGAAGCATTTTCATGTAAAGAAACATTTTCATGTAAAAGAAACATTTTAATGGAAAGAATATTTTAAATAAAAGAACATTTTAATGAATGGAACCATTTTTGTAACAAACCAGAAAATCAGAACCAATTTAAATTTTTTATTTTGGCAATTTTAATGAATTTTTAATTTTTAAAGTGATTTAATTTAAACAATAACGACGAGAAATTTATTTTGAATAGAATTAGAACGTATATATTTATTTGTATCGACGTTAGAATATAAATATTTATTTTAATTATAAAATAAATTAAAAATGGCGAGGTAGTTTGAAAATTCAATTGAATGTACAGGATTCAAAATAAAACGGATTATAGCAAAACCAAAAATATTTGAATCAGTTGGAAAATATCTTTCCAACGAATCCCAAAAATCTAAATTTCATAGCGGGAATAAAAAGTGATGCCCAGTTGAAAATTCAGAATAGTCGCTATGGAAATATAAGGCCTTGAAAATAGCCATTTTGCAAACGACCTCCGTTTTCGATGAAACCACTTTTTGTTGGATCCGGAATGTCAAATTATTGTTGGATTCCAATTTTCATAATTTTTGGGATAAATATGCGAGCGTGGCAAAAGAAAACGCGTTTGACCAATTTCAATTGAATTTAATCGACTAGAAAATGGCCATTTTTCAAACGGACTCAGTATTCGATGAAATTAGTTTTGTTAGGACCGTATCATCAAAACATAGCCAGATTTATTTTTCTTGAATTTTTGGAGTCAGTATGTTGTCCCAGTAAATTAAAATGTGCGTTTAAATTGAATATACATTGATTTATATATAAAATTTGATGGAAACTGATCGAAATAGTCGAATCGGCTTACCAGATGTATACCATTGTGTTCGGATTGGGGGTATTACGCTAGGGGCGACAGTCGTTGGGTTTGATTTGGGATTCGAATTAAAATTCAACCTTTATGAAATAAAATAAATAAATATATTATTATTATACCCCCCTCTCTTCTTTTAGAACGAAATCCGCACACCCCTTTCCTTCAAAACCTAGCAGCCGTCGCACCCCCATTTCCACCAGCGTCGCCCTCCAGGCGACCGCCACCACCCACTGCGCCCTCGTCGCCCCCCCTTGGACGATCGCACTCCTCCTCCCCCTTCTCTTTCTTCCCTCTCCTTTGTAATTCCATGCCCTAGCCCCAAATTAGAGTCGCTGCCGCCAGCAAGGAGGACCCTCGACCACCGCTCGAGACTCCACCACCACCTCCGCGCTGCTATCACCTCCAGCAACCCCCGTGAGTTTTCATATCTATTTTAACCATTTATATATTAAAAACGTGATTTTTCATATGCATTCCATTAGAATTAAAATGTATGTTTATTATTCATATAGTATAGGCAAAGCCATGACTCTATTTTTTACAAAGATACGATTTTTATACGAGTGAAATTATTTTAAAACTTGATTTTTATAATATTTTCATTAAGATAAAGTTTATCTTTTTATATAGATAGAGATTATATTTCTATTAAGTGAAGTTTATATTTTTATTTAGATAAAGATTATATTATTATATATAGTGAAAAGATTATATTTTTATCAATGAAAAGAGATGATTTTTACCATGAAGAAAGATGAGATTTTTGTTTGTTTAAGGATATGATTTTAATTTAAATAACTTCATTATAAAAATATGATTTTTATTTTAAAGGTAGCGGTATAAAAATACGATTTTTAATATGAAGTTGAAGTTATAAAATGTTATTATTAATATATAAAAATACGATTTTTATATATAGAGTAGCAATATAAAAATGCGATTTTTATATAGGTTGTAGCGAAATAAAAATTCGATCTTTAAATAAGAAGTAGAGATAAAAAAATATAATTTTTATACAGAAAGAAGCATTGTAAAAATATATGATTTTTATATATGAAGTGCCATTATAAAAATGTGACTTTTTTTTAAAACAAACACCATATTAAAAATATGATTTTTATGATTAACAACGGGAAAAGATAGCGGTGGTATTGACTGAAATCAAAACGAAACCCGAACCGTTCAGAAATAAAGAGTGTAGGAGTGGATCCTAAAGGTGAGAACTCCTCACCATATTTTCTTTTATAGTTATTTATTTTATAACTGCCTATATGAACTGCTCTCCGTGGTCCACAAACCATGGACGACTTGTTTGATTGTTTGGTTGATTGGATTATTTGTTGAATTTGGTTGTTTGGTTGAAATGAATTGATTAGAATTGGTATGTACATGGCGCGAGCCATTATTAGGCGAGGGATAAGGCTAGACCTTATCTCAGTTCTAGTATCGCGCCGTTATACCGCCAAAATTTTCTAAAATATGTTAGAACAATAAAAATATCATTTTTATTGTGTAAATGAACCGAATAAAATATTTTATCGTTAAAAATATAATTTTAAATGTATATATGAATAAATAAATATCCATTTACAAATCGGACGATTTGTTTATATACAGTCATTTGACTGATATTGATTGGGAAGATATATTTTACATATCACCCAACTGCATAAATAAAATCTATGTTTGTTGTTTGAAAACCCCACACGGGTATTGGGATGATATTTGACGTACACTAATCCCAATTGTCTAGTTGTATGTCAATCGATTGGTGACAGACTGTTGTAAGCGTTAAATATTTATATTTAATGCTTATGCAGTGTAGAATGCGCTCTGGATGATGGTTGGTTTTTTGTCATTGTTGTTAGATACATGTGTTGTATGAAATCCATATAAACAACATTATATGATAATTGAATGTGTTTGATTCTAATTCAAAAAGAATAAATATTTTAAAATAAGGAATATTTTAAAATAATATTCAGTCAAAGATCAATATATGATTTTGATATCCGATTTGGGATGGACATATATATACATATATAAAGCCTATTGATTAGATTGATGCCATTTTGACGTAAACGATATTTATATTGATTTTATTCATTTTTTATAAGGAATATCGAAAAGGAATTGATTTAAAAATCTAATGTTTTGAAAATATTATCATTTATATATTAATGATATGGAATATTCAATTTTGATTTGAAGTTGAATATGAAGTTGAAATCATTTTGAAAACGAATTTAAAACGATTTATAAAATATGTTTTAAATGGAAATCGATGAAATATATATATATATATACATACATACATATATATATATATTACCTATATAATGGCCTGAATAAAACGCTTGCGCCGTGGCAGTTCGTGAATTTCGACCATTGGCTTCGAATGGACATTACGGGAGATTCGACTATCGGATTCTCCTAAAACTGGAACCGTTGGATTCATATCGAAAAGAGCTTTCTAACGAATGCAAGAAATTAGAAATATAATGGTTGGATTTGGAATTATGTCCAAATCAAATTTGGAAAATGTCGTTGTAAGTGCAGCTCAATGGCCGTTTATGGAAATCGACAGTACGGGCCTTGATAAAATTATTAAAATATTAATAATTCATGTAAAATCATAATAAATGATTTGGAAAGAATTGGGATGAAAAATTCCATATTTGAAAAGATAAAAATATATTTTTATCAAAACGAACTAGTTATTAACTACATATGAAATCCAATAAATTTTAAATAAAATAAATTGGATTTGGAATGGTTTTAAAAATAACCAAGATTTCCAATATGTAAATTGGAATGGATTTGAATCGAAATTGTCTTCGGAATATTTCGATGTTGGATTTTGTGATTATACAGATATTGTTATGGAAATTTAAAAGATATATTTATATCGTTATTTCCAATACGATATTTGTTGGTTGTAGAATTTGATATTGAATATAAGCCGATATATTTTCTATTCAGAGCCTCGTATTTAATATCAAATGGGATTTTGGGTTTGTCTTGAACGGTGTCTTTACTAACACTATTCTTGAACCCCATGTGAAGAGAATAAATCTTTTTAATTAAGATTGATAGAGTTTCCAATTATATTTAATAATCGAAAGAAAATGGAATGTGAATTAGGTTTATCGTGAACTGTGTTTTTAACGACATTCGTTCTTTAACCCGATTTACAATGAAATATGATTTGGAATTTATAAATTTTTTGTTAAGATTTAAAGGAGATTTTCCAAAGTAAAGTTTTCCAATTTAACTTATTAAATTGGAATTGAATGGAATTAGATTTGGTAATAATTGAAGTGAGCTTCTGTAGAGGAAGACTGTTAATATATATGGAATTTAAAAGGTTCGGCCATTATTCCATTTATATTATCGGTTGGATATGGAAGTTCATATCGATTATATATATTGATCTGTATTCCGTTAAGTTTCCATTGTTAATGGAATGTGATTTTGGGTTTATCGTGAGATGTGTTTTAAATGACATTAGTTCTTTAGCCCAGTTAAAGATAAGATTAATTTCTTAACTTTGAATAATCGTTAAGTAATGATTTTTGGAAAATAAAACTGAATTAGAGTTTTAATGAATCTTTAAATAGATTGAAAGGCTAATTTGATAACTAAAATTACAAATTCAAGAAATGATCGAAAACGGAGTATCACCAGTTTTGCTCCAGGCGATACTTAAATCTTTGATTAGATTTGAACGCGAAATGGTAATTAATTTTACCGATAATACCATGGTATTAGATATGAAGTACTATCAGTTTTACTTCATGGGATGAATAGGTTGGGACTCGGAAATTAGAACAAATGATTACTTCGGTATTGTTCGCTAATCACGACTAGTTCGGATAAACCATAATTTGGAATGGATTGATTTCCAAAGGAAGATCTAAGAATAAATTTAAAGAATTTATCTTGATAAAATTAATGGGAACCTTTCCCAAAGTATAAAATATTTGAATAGAGCCATATGTTGTGTTTTTGTAGCACTTGTTTATTATATAGGCGAGTTATCCAGAAAGAGTGGGTTTATCCCACTCTCAATAACTGATTCGACGATATGTCGAGGACGAAGATGGTGACCGGAGGTCATCACATCGTTCGGATGATTACTGATGTCTTGATTGGGCTGTACACCCAAGACAAGGTAATAAGTGGTGATTGTCCAGACGTACTTCGAGATCGGCCGGATATGTGAGGGCCTCTCTCCTGTATTGGGCATACGGGACGAGGAATAAGGTGCCTTTGGTTTCGTTCAGACCAAGAACGAACTTGTAAATGGATGTGTGTCTGACATTGTATTTCATTCTTTGTGATTGATAGACATCAGTTGCATAGCGTGAATTGCCAGTGTGGCGTGGTGAGATGCAAATGATCAAGGCTTCTGCTGAAAAGTAGAGTCTTGTGGTTGATGATCAAAGCACGGCTTTAATATAGCATAGCTTTGTGTAGCATTAATTCGCGAGCCTCACAGCCCGGTGCGAACCAGAAACGGGAGAGGACCTCAGGGATTACATGCGTTTCCTTCTAGCTAGGAGTGGTGTATGGGTTTTGCATGCCCAGGCGATTTACTTATGTGGATGATGGATAGCGAGGCACCTCGGTTATATCGGTCTCTGCGGAGTCGATGGATGGTATGGTCTTTATACAGACCAATTTTACGCCCCATAGGGCGGGGAAACGTAGTGTTCAGGCATTTTAATCCACATCGAGTGGACCAGCCCTGACGATCCGAGGGTCCACCTGTGTCTGGGTCCTATGACATGGGCTAGATTGTCTCGAAGCGGTAAGGACGATCCCTTGCCTTGGTCTACAGATGGAAATCCAACTTCCAATACGTGACAATTGCGGTTTTGATTGTAGAGACTAGTATTGGAGACATGATATATGGTACCCATGCCATTTAGAATTGATACATTTATATTTGAAGTTGTTCTATACATTATGAACTTATAATAGTATCAAATGTTTTGTTTTAAACGTACAAAGCTTGTTTGGCTATTATAAGGAAAAACCCTATCCTCCGGCTTGCGTTGCATTGTGTGATGGAACCTGGGTCTTATAATAGCCACATTTTTCCAAAAACCATTGCGCTGTTTTGTTATATGCATTGGTATTCTTGAGAGGAAACCCGTTTCATGTTATACGGTGTGGTCCCTTGATATATCTGATTTAAAGTAAAGTTTTAAATAACTGTTTTGTTTCTCACACCAGTCACATGACTGACCTAGAGTTTATTGTTTTAACCTAAACTCTGGGTGCCCTTATTTTCCACACGGGCAGCTAGTAGTTTTGGTTTTGCAGATTTATATTCACAGGATCCCGGTTTACAGCTGGAATGATATTCGGAAAGCTCTGTATTCGTATATTCCTTTCAGTTGTGTTTTGTATTATTTTCCCTTGCATTGTAATTTGTAAATCTCTGATATTTATCAAATGTATAATATTTATTCGTACTCTATATATTCTTGTACTCTGAGGGAAATTGTTGTAATAAGAGAAGAAATGTTCTTCTATTTGTGTTCTGATTTTCGTGTTCTCAAAGCAATCCGGGCTTTCCTTTACGAGGAAGTTCGGTTCGTCTCATTTGGTATTAGAGCTTTGGTTTACCGAGCTCGGAGAACAAGACACGTTAGAACAAATGAAAGAATTCATCAGAGATTGGATTAGTAATATCCAATGAGAATGACTCGCTAGAGACAGGATCAGAAGTATCCTAGAACGAGTGTGAAGAGTGAAAATTTTAAATTCAAATTTAGTTTTGAAAATTTTATCTAATTATACGTATTTGAGTATATTATTTTATTTTATTTTAGACAATCAAGTATATGAGATTTTTCATATACGAATCATGAACGTATATTCGAAGTTTTAATAAGCTGGGTAGATATAGAATCACACTCTAGTCGCCTGGAGATAACTCTGATGATTGACTAGTCGTCATCAGCATTTATGTTCGTGTTTCGAAAGTGGAATTTCTATATATTTCCAATTGACTGGTGTGAGAGCCAAAACTAGATAGGATTTATTGTTGTGATTTGACACACAAAATATGATTTACATGTATATATAGAAAGTTATGTATTTGATAAGAAATCAACTAATTGATTGCATTGATTAATTATAATTTTGAACCATTAAGCCCAGTTGTATCAAATATTGAACTGAATTGAAGATTGATTGAAATTGCATGCATATACTTTGAACGGGTCATAGCAAGAAGGCTAGAGAAGAGGAATAAATTTGTATGCCCGACAAATAAGTACATGTTTACAAATTTATTGGGTTTGGATGATTTTGTGAGCCAATTGGCTAGCTGCTTGGCTTTTTCTTTTTGAGATGAACGGGCCTGTGTGGTGTTTTGGGGCTTTTCCCGGTGCTCACCCTACGAAGGAGGTTATGGCGAAATTTTTCGAAAATTTAGGGTGTTAGCCAAATTTTTGAAAAATTAGAAATTCTTAGAAACTGAAAAGTTAAAGAATGAAAGCCAAACTGAAAGTTAAGTTGATTAGTTAAACAACTTTGAGCTCTATTCCTTTTCGAGAATGAAAAGATTTTAAATGGGGGAGATTTAACAACCCGGGGAATCAGAACTAATTTAAAATTTTTATTTTTGCAATTTTAATGAATTATGATATTTAAAATGAATTATTTTAAATAATAACGATGAGAAATTTATTTTGAATAGAATTAGAACATATATATTTATTTGAATTGACGTTAGAATATAAATATTTATTTTAATTATAAAATAAATTGAAAATGGCGAGGTAGTTTGAAAATTTGATTTCAAATTTCAATTGAATGTACAGATTCAAAATAAACCAGATTTTAGCGAACCAAAAATATTTGAATTAGTTGAAAAATATTTTTCCAACGAATCCGAAAAATCCAAATTTCATAGCGAGAATAAAAAGTTATGCCCAGTTGAAAATTCAGAATAGTCGTTATGGAAATATAAGGCCTTGAAAATAGCCATTTTGCAAACGACCTCCATTTTCGATGAAACCACTTTTGTTGGATCCGGGATGTCAAATTATTGCTAGATTCCAGTTTCCAAAAATTTTGGGATCAATATGTCAGCGTGGCAAAAGAAAACGCGTTTGACCAATTTTAGTTGAATTCAATCGACTGGAAAATGACCATTTTTCAAACGGACTCAGAATTCGACGTAATAAGTTTTGTTAGGACCGTATCGTTAAAACATAGCCAGGTTTATTTTTCTTGAATTTTTGGAGTTAGTATGTGGCCTTGGTAAATTAAGATGTGCGTTTAAAATGAATATACATTGATTTATATTTTAAATTTGACAGAAACTGATCGAAACAGTCGAATCGTCTTACCAGATGTATCCCACTGTGTTCGGAATGGGGGTATTATGCTAGGAGTGATAATCGTTAGGCTTGATTTGGGATTCGAATTAAAATTCAACCTTTATGGAATAAAACAAGTAAATAAATATATTATTATTGTACCCCCCTCTCTTCTTTCAGAACGAAACCCGCACACCCCTTTCCTTCAAAACCTCGCAGCCGTCGCACCCCCATTCCCACCGCCGTCGCCCTCCAGGCGACCGCCACCACCCACCGTGCCCTTGTCCCCCCTTAGACGATCGCACTCCTCCTCCCCCTTCTCTTTCTTCCCTCTCCTCTGTAATTCCACGCCCTAGCCCCAAATTAGAGTCGCCGCCGCCAGCAAGGAGGACCCCCAACAACCGCATGAGCCTCCACCACTCCCTCCGCGCCGCTATCACCTCCAGCACCCCCCTGTTAGATTTCATATCTATTTTATCCATGTATATATTAAAACGTGATTTTTCTTATGCATTCCATTAGAATTAAAATGTAAGTTTATTATTCATATATTATAGGCAAAGTTATGACTCTATTTTATACAAAGCCACGATTTTTATATGAGTGAAATTATTTTAAAGACTTGATATTTATAATATTTTCATTAAGGTAAAAATTTTATTTTTATATAGATAAAGATTATATTTCTATTAAGTAAAGTTTATATTTTTATTTAGATAAAGATTGTATTTTTATATATAGTGAAAAGATTATATTTTATCAATGAAAAGAGATGGTTTTTATCATGAAGAAAGATGAGATTTTTGTTTGTTTAAAGATATGAACTTTATTTAAATAACTTCATTATAAAAATATGATTTTATTTTAAAGGTAGTGGTATAAAAATACGATTTTTAATATGAAGTTGAAGTTATAAAAATGTGATTTTTAATATATAAAAATATGATTTCTATATATACAGTTGCAATATAAAAGTGCGATTTTTATATAGGTTGTAGCGAAATAAAAATTCGATCTTTAAATAAGAAGTAGAGATATAAAAAATATAATTTTTATATAGAAAGAAGCATTGTAAAAATATATGATTTTTATATATGAAGTGCCATTACCAAAATGTGATTTTTTTTTTTAAACAAACACCATATTAAAAATGTGATTTTTACTATGAACAGCGGGAAAAGATAGCGATGGTATCGACTGAAATCAAAATGAAATCCGAACCGTTCGGAAATAAAGAATGGAGGAGTGGATCCCAAAGGTGAAACTCCTCACCATATTTTCATATACAGTTATTTATTTTATAACTTCCTATATGAACTGCTCCTGTCGTCCACAAACCATAAACGACTTGTTTGATTTTTTGGTTTGGTTAATTGGAATATTTGTTGAATTTGGTGGTTTGGGTGAAATGAATTGATTAGAATTGGTATGTACATGGCGCGAGCCATTCTTAGGCGAGGGATAAGGCTATACCTTATCCCAGTTCTAGTATCACACCATTATGCCGCCAAAAAATTCTAAAATATGTTAGAATAATAAAAATATCATTATTATTGTGTAAATGAACCGAATAAAATATTTTATTGTTAAAAATATAATTTTTAACGTGTATATGAATAAATAAATATTCATTTACAAATCGGACGATTTGTTTTTGTACACCCATTTGACTGATATTGATTGGGACGATATATTTTACACATCTCCCAACTGCACAAATAAATTCTGTGTTTGTTGTTTAAAAACCCCACATGTGTATTGGGATGATATTTGACTTACACTAATCTCAATTGTTTTGTTGTTTGTCAATTGATTGGTTGACAGACCGTTGTAAGCGTTAAATATTTATATTTAATGCTTATGCAGTGTAGAATGCACTCTGGATGATGGTTGATTGTTTATCATTGTTGTTCGATACATGTGTTGTATGAAACCCATATAAACAACATTATATCATAATTGACTGTGTCTGATTCCAATTCAGAAAGAATAAATATTTTATATAACGAATATTTTAAAATAAGGAATATTTTAAAATAATATTCATTCAAAGATCAAAATATGATTTTGATGTCCGATTTGGGATGGACACGAGTATATATATACACGTACATACATACATACATACATACATACATATATATATATATATAAAGTCGTGTTGATTAGATTAATGCCGTTATGACGTGAATGATGTTTATAATGATTTTATTCATTTTTATAAGGAATATCGAAAAGGAATTGATTGCAAAATCTAATGTTTTGAAAATATTATCATTTATATATTAATGAAATGGAATATTCAATTTTGATTTGAAATTGAATATGAAGTTTAAATCGTGTTGAAAACGAATTTAAAACGATTTATAAAATATGTTTTAAATGGAAATCAATTAAATATATATAATATATATATGTATATATATATATTATATATAATGGCCTGAATAGAACGCGCCGCGCCATGGTAGTTCGTGAATTTCGACCATTGACTTCGAGTGGACATTACATGAGATCCGAATGTCGGATTCTCCTAAAACCAGAACTGTTGGGTTTGTATCGAAAAGGGCTTTTTAACAAATACAAGAAATTAGAAACCTAATGGTTGGATTTGGAATTATGTCCAAATCCAATTTGGAAAAGGTCGACGTAAGTGTAGTTCGATGGCCGTTTATGGAAATCGACTGTACGGGCCTTGACAAAATTAATAAAAATATTAATAATTTGTGTAAAATCATAATAAATGATTTGGAAAGAATTGGGGTGAAAAATTCCATATTTGAAAAGATAAAAATATATTTTTATCAAAATGAACTACTTATTAACTACATATGAAATCCAATAAATTTTAAATAAAATAAATTTATTTTGGAATGGTTTTCAAAATAACCAGGATTTCCTATATGTAAACTGGAATGTATTTGAATCGAAATTGCCTTCAGAATATTTCGATGTTGGATTTCGTGATTATACAGATATTGTTATGGAAATTTGAAAGATATATTTATGTCATTATTTCCAATACGATATTTGTTGGTTGTAGAATTTGATATTGAATATAAGCCGATATATTTTCTATTCAGAGTCTTGTAAATAATATCAAATGGGATTTTAGGTTTGTCGTGAACGGTGTCTTCAGTAACACTGTTCTTGAACCCCATGTGAAGAGAATAAATCTTTTTAATTTGGATTGATAGAGTTTCCAATTATATTTAATAGTCGGAAGAAAATGGAATGTGAATTGGGTTTATCGTTAACTGTGTTTTTAACGACATTCGTTCTTTAACCCTATTTATAGTGAAATGTGATTTGGAAATTTATAAATCTTTTGTTAAGATTTAAAGGAGATTTTCCAAAGTAAAGTTTTCCAATTTAACATATTAAATTGGAATTGAATGGAATTCGATTTGGTAAAATCGAAGTGAGCTTCTGTAGAGGAAGACTGTTAATATATATGGAATTTAAAAGGCTCGTCCATTATTCCATTTATATTATCGGTTGGATATGGAAGTTCATATCGATTATATATATTGATATTTATTCAGTGAAGTTCCCATTGTTAATGGAATGTGATTTTGGGTTTATCGTGAGCTGTGTTTTAAATGACATTAGTTCTTTAGCCCAATCAAAGATAAGATTAATTTCTTAACTTTGAATAATCATTAAGTAATGATTTTTGGAAATTAAAACTGAATTAGAGTTTTAATGAATCTTTAAATAGATTGAAAGGCGAATTTTATAACTAAAATTATCAAATTCAAGAAATGATCGAGAATGGAGTATCATAATTAGATTTGAACGCGAAATGGTAATTAATTTTACTGATAACACCGTGGTGTTAGGTATGAAGTACTACCAGTTTTACTTCATGGGATGATTAGATTGGGATTGGGAAATTAAAACAAATGATTACTCCGGTATGGTTCGCTAATCCCGACTAGTTTGGATAAACCATAATTTGGTATGGATTGATTTACAAAGGAAGATTAAAGAATAAATTTAAAGAATTTATCATTGAAAAAATTAATGGGAACCTTTCCCAAAGTATAAGAACATTTGAATAAAGGAATATTCTGGATTGGAATGAGGCGTATGTTTTGCTTTTATAACACTTGTTTATTATATACACGAGTTATTCAGAAAGACCGGGTTTATCCCATTCTGAGTAACTGATTCGACGATATGTCGAGGATGAAGACGGTGGTAGAAGACCGGAGGTCTTCACATCGTTCGGATGACTACTGATGTCTTGATTGGGCTGTACACCTAAGACAAGGTAATAAGTGGTGATCGTCCAGACGTACTTAGAGATTGACCGGATATGCGAGGGCCTCTCTCATGTATTGGACATACGGGACGAGGAATAAGGTGCCTCCGGTTTCGTTCAGACCAAGAACGAACTTGTAAATGGATGTGTGTCTGACATTGGATTTCATTCTGTATGATTGATAGACATCAGTTGCATAGCGTGAATTTCCTATGTGGCATGTTGAGATGCAAATGATCAAGGCTTCTGTTGAAAAGAAGAGTCTTGTGGTTGATGATCAAAGCACGGCTTTAATATAGCATAGCTTCGTGTAGCATTAATTCGCGAGCCTCACAACCCGGTGTGAACCAGAAACGGAAGAGTACCTCAGGGAGGACATTCATTTCCTTCTAGCTAGGAGTGGTGTCTGGGTTTTGCACGTCCAGGTGTTTTACTTACGTGGATGATGGATAGCTAGGCGCCTCAGTTATATCGGTCTCTGCGGAGCCGATGGATGGTATAGTCTTTATACAGACCAATTTTACGCCCCATAGGGCGGGGAAACGTAGTGTTCAAGCATTTTAATCCACATCAAGTGGACCGGCCCTGACGATCCAAGGGTCCACCTGTGTCTGGGTCCTATGACATGGGCTAGATTGTCTCGAAGCGGTAAGGACGATCCCTTTCCTTGGTTCACAGATGGAAATCCAACTTCCAGTATGTGACAATTGCGGTTTTGATTGTAGAGCCTAGTATTGGCGACATGGTATACGGTACCCATGCCGTCTAGGATTGATACATTTATATTTGAAGTTGTTTTATACACTATGCACTTATAATAGTATCAAATGTTTTGTTTTAAACGTACCAAGAATGTTTGGCATAAGGGAGAACCCTATCCTCCGGCTTGCGTTGCATTGTGTGATGGGACCTGGATCTTATAATAGCCTCATTTTTCCAAAAAACATTGCGTTGTTTTGTTCTATGCACTGGTATTCTTGGGAGGAAACCTGTTCCGTGTTATACGGCCTGGTCCCTTATTATATCTGATTTAAGGTAAAGTTTTAAGTAACTGTTTTAGTTCTCACACCAGTCACATGACTGACTGGAGTTTATTGTTTTAACCTAAACTCTGGGTGCCCCTATTTTCCATGCGGGCAACTAGTAGTTTTGGTTTTGCAGATTTATATTCACAGGATACTGGTTTACAGCTGGAATGATATTCGGAAAGCTCTGTATCCGTATATTCCTTTCAGTTGTGCTTTCTATTATTTTCCGCTGCATTATAATTTGTAAATCTCTGATATTTATCAAATGTATAATATTTATTCATACTCTGTATATTCTTGTACTCTGACGGAAATTATTGTCATAAGAGATGAAATATTCTTCTGTTTGTGTTCTGATTTGTCGTGTTCTCAAAGCAATCCGAACTTTCCTTTACGGGAATGTTCGGGTCGTCTCAATTTTTAATGTAAATAATGTAAAAGAATCATTTTAATATAATCAAACATTTTTAATATAAATAATGTAAAAGAATCATTATAATGTAAAAGAGCCCTTTTAATGTAATAGAACATTTTTAATGTAAGTAATGTAAAAGGACATTTTAATGTCAAGAATATTTCAAATAAAGACTATTTTAAAATAAAGAATCTTTTAAAAACTAAGAATATTTTAGAATAACGAATATTTTAAAATAATATCAAGTAAAGAATAAAATTATGATTTTGATGTCCGATTTGGATGGACACAAAAATATAAAAATATGAAGTAGCAAACACCATTTTAACCCGAACGGGTTTATCAACTGATTTTATTCATTTTATAATGAATATAAAAAAGAAATGATTTGAAAATATAATATTTTGAAAATATTATCATATTAATATGATAAAGATATAGAATACTCAATTTTGATTTAAAATTGAAAATGAAGTTAAAATCGTTTTGAAATGAATTTATAAACGATTTATAAATTACATTTCAACGGAAATCAATGTAATATATATAATATAATATATATATATAATATAATATATATTATATATATTTAATGGCCAGAATAGAACGCGCCACACAACGGCCATTCGCGAATTTCGACCATTAACTTCAAATTGATGTAACGGGTGATCCGACCATCAGATTCTCCTAAAACTGGAACCGTTGGGTTCGTATTGAAAAGAGCTTTCCAATGAATATAAGAAGCTGAAATATAATGGTTGGATTTGGAAAATTTTCCAAATAAAATTTGGAAAAGGTTGTTGTAAGTGCAGTTCGATGACCGTTTGTGGAAATCGACTGTAAGTGCCTTAATAAAATTATTAAAAATATGGAAAAATTATGTAAAATCATAATAAATGATTTCCAAAGAATTGGGATGAAAAATTCCACATTTGAAAAGATAAAAATATGTTTTTATCAAAACGAACTAGTTATTAACTAGAAATAAAAATCCAATGTTTTTTTTAAAGGAATAAATAAATTGGATTTTGGGTTTGTCGTGAATGGTGTCTTAAACAACACTGTTCTTAAACCCCGTATGAAAAGAATAAATCTTTTAATTAAGACTATTAGAGTTTCGAATTATATTTAGTAATTGGAATAAAATGAAATGTGAATTGGGTTTATCGTGAACTGTGTTTTTAACAACATTCATTCTTTAACCCGATTTATAGTGAAAATATATTTGGAATTTATAAATCTTTTTATTAAGATTTAACGGAAATTTTCCAATTTAATATTTTAAATTGGAATTGAATGGAATTCGATTTAATAATAATCGAGATGAGCTTCTGTGAGTAAAGACTGTTACTATATATGGAATTTAAAGGGCTTTGCCATTATTCCATTTATATTATTAGTCTGATACACAAATTTATATCGATTATATATTGATCTAATTTCTGTGAAGATTCCATATTTAATGGAAGATGATTTTGGTTTTATCGTGAACAATGTTTTAAATAACATTGGTTCTTTAACCTGGTTAAAGATAACATTTATTTCTTAAATTTGAATAATCATTAAGTAATGATTTTCGAGATTAAAACTGAATTAGAGTTTTAATGAATCTTAAAATAGATTAATAATGTGAATGTTTTATTAAAAAATATTCTGAATTGGAATGAGGCATATGATGTGTTTTTATAGCACTTGACCATAAAATACGCGAATTATTCAGGTTGACCAGGTTTAACCCATTTTGGATAATTACTACAATGATTAAGAGTTGAAGATGAAGACGGTGGTTGAAGACCGGAGTTCTTCACATTGATTGGATGATTACTGATGTCTTGATTGGGATGTACACCCAAACAAGGTAATAAGTGGTGATCGTCCAGATGTACTTGGAGATCAATGGATATGCGGGGGCCTCTCTCCTGTATTGGACATATGGAACGAGGAATAAGGTGCCTCCGGTTTTGTTAGGACCCAGAACGGACTAGTAAATGGATGGTATGTCTAACATTGTATTCCTTTATGCTGTATTGGTTGATCTCTGCTAAATATATATCTGTTTGGTGGCGGAGAATTGATTTTCTTGCTTAACACCCATCTCTGAGACGTACGAGCTTAGAGGTTATATATTGGCATAAGTCAATGTTATAGTATGGATTGACAATGTGGCATGCTAAGATGCAAATGATCAAGGCTTTTGTTGAAAAGCAGAGTCTTGTGGATGATGATCAAAGCACAACTTATTCAGGCATAGGTTTGTGTATAGCGATACTTCGCGAGCTTCACACCTCAGTATGAACCAGAAATGGGAGAGGACGGCAGGGAGGGCATTGCGTTTCTTTCTAGCTATGAGGGGTGTTAGCATTTTGCAAGCCCTTACATTTACTCATGTGGATGTTGCTTATTATTACATGATGGATAGAGAGGCGCGTCAGATATTTTTATGGTCGACATTACTAACCAAATTTTATGCCCTATAGGGCGGGGAAATGCATGCTTAGGAATTATGAATCCACCATCGCACTTAGTGTGGATGGCCCTGCATGTTACCTAGGTACAGCTGCGGCTGATTCCTGAGAAATGGGTTAGATTGTCTCGAACTTGGTAAGGACGACCCCTTGTCTTGGTTCATTGATGGAAATCCAACTTCCAATATGACATCATGCGGTTTTGATTGTAGAACGAGTATGGCGACATGATATATGGTACCCATGCCGCCTATGATTGATACATTTATATTCAAAGTTGATATCTTCACTTATAGTACTAATAAAAGATGAAATTTCGCGTATCAAGCATTTTTGGCTATTATAAGGGAAAAATCTATCCTCCGGCTTGTGTTGCATTGTGTGATGGGGCTTGAGTCTTATAATAGCTTCATTTTTTCAAAAAGCATTGCGTTATTTTATTTTAAACTAGAGGTCATGTGGAGTAAACCCGTTCCGTGTTATACGGCGTGTTCCTGTGATTCACCCAACTTTAAAATCAAGCTAATAACTGTTTTAGTTCTCACACCAGTCCCATCATTTGACGACCCCAAACCCCGTACTGACGGTGACAAGGGTAATTATTGGAATATAACACATAAACAGATAATGCAGATCTGAATTAAGAAAATACACCAGATAAGGACTAATAATACAGTGGATAAATGTAATCATTAGAGTTACACAGTATACAGGATCATACTCAGTACAAATACAATTTAGCTATACATAAACGTCTACAGCGGAAAACAAACATAATATGTACAATAGGAGCTGAACAGCATAAAATAGATAAATGATAGAATCCATCTTCAGCTCCAGCTATCTAGAAAGAGCCTGCTAAAACCTTAATAGAAGGCTGCCCGTGTAGAAAAAGGGGCACCCGAGTTCGCAAGTGAAACAACCTAGGAGTCAGTCATGGGACTGGTATGAGAAATCTACTTAACACATTATACAATTGGCTAATCCTAGGACCACGCCACTTTTGCGGAACGGGTTTACTCCATTGGATTGCCAGTGCTTTAAAACAAATAATTCTTTTAAACATTGCATTGCTTTTTATAAAAATGAAGCCATTATAAGACTCAGTTCCCATCACACAATGCAACGCAAACCGAAAGATAGAGTTTTACCTTATAATGGCCAAAATATGCATGATACGAATAAAACATAAGCATTAGATATTACTAGTGTTTATATATTTCAAAAACAAATTCAAATCATAAGTATCAATCATAGACAACATGAGCGCCCCATGCCACTATGTCGCCAAATATAGGTTTAAAATCGAAACCGCACGGTGTCGTATTTGGAAATTGGATTTACGTCATGAACCAATGCAAAAGATAGTCCTTACCGACTTCGAGACTGTCTAGCCCGAGTCTCAGGATTAGAGCTTGAGTGACCCTCGGATCGTCAGGGCCAGTCCACCGATATGGATTAAAATGCATGAACACTGCGTTTCCCTACCCTTTGGGGCATAAATGAGCCAACGAATGACTCCATCGGTCCCGGATCGACCGATATATCCGAGGCGCCTCGCAACAATAACAACCACATAGGTGAAAGTAATATAAATGTCAGCCAGTTCAAGCAACGATACCACCTCTAGCTAGAAGGAAACGCATGCCCTCCCTGAGGTCCTCTCCCGTTTTTGGTTCATACTGGGGTGTGAGGCTCGCGAATTAACGTTATACACAAAATTATGCCACACAGGCCGTGCTTTGATCATCATCACAAGACTTTGCTTTTCAACAGAAGCCTTGATCACTACATCTTAGCATGCCACAAAGGAAATTCACACCATGCAACTGATGGCTATCAATCACACAGAATGAATTCCAATGTCAGACACACAGTCCATTTGCAAGTCCGTTCTGGGTCTGAACGAAACCAGAGGCACTATATACCTCGCATACCCATCGATCTCCACGTACGTCGGGATGATCACCACTCATTATCCATATTTCAGGATGCCTCCCAATCAGGACATCAGTTACCATCCAAACGAGGTTAAGAACTCCGGTCTTCGACCACCGTCTTCATCTTCGATTTCTTATCGTCGATTCAGTTATTCAGAATGGGATAAACCCTGTCTTTCTGAAAAAATCGCGTATATAATAAACAAGTGCCATACAAACACACTTACGCCTTATTCAAATTCATTAGTCACTAACCGTAAATTAGAAAGAGAACAATTTCCCAAATATTAACCCCGAAGGCCGAAACCAACATCAGATCAAAACCCAGGGAACCATTCGACTCAGCTAAACTTCAGTTAATTTCTAAATTTCACATTCCATATCGTTTATAATATTTTATAACGATTTATCGCTATTTTTATTTATTTTAAAATAGCCAATTTATTCAAACGACGCTTCGGGCCATAACGTGGCCGTGGCGCTATTTTTCTTCAGACTTGATTTACACATATCTGAAATCTAACCGTTGGATCTTCTCCAATTTTATATCATTAGAGATATCTTTTCAAAACGAATCCAACGGTTCCAGTTTTAGGAAAATCCGACGGTCAGATCTCCCGGTACACTCGTTTGAAGTTTCGATTTCAAAATACGAACTACAGCGTCGTTATTCGATTTAATATATATATATATATATAATCGATTCTGGCGCTGTTTTTCTTCAGATTTGAATTAAACATTCCAGATAATCCAACCGTTGGATCTTCACAAAGTTGGTGTCGTTGGAAAGATATTTCCAAAGCGAACCCAACGGTTTCGGTTTCGGGAAAATCCGATGGTCGGATCTCCCGCACAAATCGTTTGAAATCACGGTTTCAAAACATGAACTACAGCTTCGTTATTCGATATATTTCAATTCTATTTATATATATATATCGATTCTTCGATTTCAAAACTATATTCCTTTCATACCTTTGATAAAAATGATATTTTTATCCAACCGACAATTATTTCGACACTTCGCTATTTTTAACTATTCACGTATATAGTAAAAATGTGATTTTTATTGTAAAACAAATCATTTCAAAACACGATTATTTTATATAGTTCATATAGGTGATAAAAATAATATTTTTATTATAAAACAATTTGTTTCAAAACACGACTATTTTATATAGTTCATATAGGTGATAAAAATATGATTTTTATTATAAAACAATTTATTTCAAAACACGAATACCATCCAACACATGAATTTCTATTCAATGAATGAATTTCTATTCAACACATGAAG
This sequence comes from Allium sativum, assembly GCA_030737875.1. Lineage (NCBI taxonomy): Eukaryota > Viridiplantae > Streptophyta > Magnoliopsida > Asparagales > Amaryllidaceae > Allium > Allium sativum. The sequence goes on along the minus strand of CM060918.1, from coordinate 147,369,353 downwards.
GTTTTCTATAGTTTGTATATATAAATTAAAAATGTGATTTTTATTGTTAAAACAATTTATTTAAAACACGAATACCATTCAACACATGAATTTCTATTCAAAGAATGAATTTCTATTCCACACACGAATATAGTTTCAACACATGAAAATAATTCTAACACATGAATATTATTCAAAATTTCAGCATCATAACGGCAGGGTAGTTAAAACTGGGGTCGTCCCTAGTCGGCTCCTCACTCTACCTTAAAGCCTCGCAGCTTTTGACAATGGGGATTTCATGCATCTAGTTCGCACGCAAGCGGCATGTTTATTTTTATTTCTTTTCCACAAACTAATCCTATGTGGTTTCAACCAAATAATTCTCTACCACAAATGGGTATTTTTCAACCACAATCAACCAATTTAAACCACAATCAATTTTAATCAACCATTCGCTATCAATCAATTTTCACACCAATCACAACCAATAAATATCATCCATGGTTTGTGGACGAGGGGCGTGTGTGTGTGTATATATATATATATACATATATATATAAGTATATTTCACTTCCATTCAACATATATATAATTTTTACAACGCATATATAACTTATACATCGAACGTACAACTTATACAACGCTTATACATGAGGTGTACAAGGCTTATATAACTCATACATCGACTATATAATTTATACATCGTCGTTTTCCATATCGTTTACAGTTTAGAAATCTCACATTGGGTTCCACTCCACCAAAAATAGCAGAAGGCTCAGAAAAATATGTGGTCTCTTCTAGAATGAAGAAGACGTCCACATGAGTCCACTGTCTTTTGTTTCACTGAATTACGTCAAGAAATGAAAAAGATATGATTTTTACAGTGAAATCAAAAACCGTAGCGCTTAGAAGTGCTATAATATAGTTTAATTAATATCAGCCGTACCTCCTTCTTAAATCTTCAAAACTAGGTTTGAAGATTTCTCCTAATCCATGAACCTTGAAGAAAATCAGGCTTCGTAGCGGCGTAGAGCTCCAAGACGGCTTCCCGGTGCTACCAACCTTGTCCAGCTCGAAGTGGAGACGGGCGCGCAAAACGAGGCGATGCGGCGCCGCTTCCCAGGCCCGATTCTCGACGATGAGTGAACGAGAGGTGCTGATTCTTATGCGGATTTGAAGCTCTTGAAAAGGCCTTCAAAATTCACCAAAGGAGCAGTGGGTTCTGATGCGTGGATGACGAGGAAAAGAGGAAGGAAGGATCGAAGCAGCGCCGCCGTTGATCGGGGGTTTCAGAAAAAAAAGGGGAGAGAGAAAGCTTTGACCGACCAATCAGATTTTTCTTGTTTATTTATATATTTTAAAAATCCGAAAATACCCCTTGCCTCCTACGAACTCCAATCCAAACCCAACGACTATCGTCCCTAGCGTTTTACACCCATTCCGAACACAATGGGATATGTTTCGTAGGCCCATTCGACTGTTTCAGTCAGTTTTCCTTCAAATTAAAATATAGAACGTTCAATATTCAATTTGAACGTACATTTCAATTTGCCGGAGCCACATACTGATTCGAAAAAATCCAAAAAAATAAATCTAGCTATGTTTTGACGATACGGTCCCAACAAAACTAGTTTCGTCGAATTCTGAGACCGTTTGAAAAATGGCCCTTTTCTGATCGATCCAATTTAATAGAAATCGACCAAACACATTTTCCTTTGCCACACTCACATACTAGCTTCAAAAATTATGAAATTTGAAACTTAGCAATAATTTGATATCCCGGATCCAACAAAAGTGATTTCGTCGAATTCCGAGGTCGTTTGCAAAATGGCCATTTTCACGGGCTATATAAACTCTACAACGACCTTTCTGAAAATTCATTTGGCCATAACTTTTGCTTCCCGCTATGAAACTTCGATTCTTCAGATTCGTTAGAAAGATATTCACTAACAGATTTAAATATTTTTGGTTTTACTAAAATCCGTTTTGTTTTGCCCCTGGTACAGTCAGTCAAAGTTTGAATTCAAATTTTGAAACTACCGCGCCATTTCAGGCCTTGTTTATAATTAGAAATAATTATATTTCTTTTCAATTGACGATTCAAACTTACTTTTCATCATTATTATTTAAATTATTTATTTTAAATATTTAAAATCCACTAAAATAGCCAATTTAAAATTTTTAAATTGGTTCAGATTTTCCGGGTCGTTACAATCTCCCCCACTTAAAACTTTCCGTCCCCGAAAAGGAACAAAGTCGAAAGTGGTTTGATTAATCAACTCTACGTTCCATCTGAATTCCATTCTCCAACTTTTCAGTTTTTGAGAATTTTCAAATTCTTCAAAAATTTGGCTAACACCTGGAATTTTCAAAAAATTTCGCCATAACCTCCTTTGTACGGGGAGGGGTTTGGAAATTTATTGGGCCGTATTAGGTACCCAATAAATCCTATAAAGCGTACACATATTTATAGTGATATATTCTGGTGTTTACAGGGGAGCTTGTATAGATAATAACTCCAGAGAATAAATTCTCGTCACCCTGTCAAAGCCTGAGGAAGTGTGTATTTTTAATTCCTCCAGAGAATAAATTCTCGTCACCTCATCCCGTGTGGGAAATAAATAATTCATGTGACGTATCTAATGACTAGAGAGACGTGATTATTTTCAACTCCAGACCCGTGTGGGTTTTTTTATTAATCTGGCAATTTATCGTTACAATTTTATATGGTCCATATCAGTCATCACTTCAACCTGTAATATATAATCATCGCCAAACAAGCCTCTCGCTCGTATGGTAAATCTTCAACCTCGTCACACAAGCTCCAAATGCTTATGTTGTATATGATGAAGTATGCCTATCTTCGAGAAGTATGCCATGTTCAAAATTAATTGTTACTATCCTATGGCAATGTTTATTATTACACACAGAACAACCAACACTCCGCATCCAATGGCATTCACAAGAGTTGTTATAATAATATTTCGCATCCAACTCATTAAGGTTTACCTATTTGTCGGGCACGCAAATAAATTCTTTACTCAACGGCTAATCCAATTTCAAACATATATAATGCACATGTATATATATTTCTATCTATTTTTAAATCAGTTCAACGTGTGATTTAATCGAATAAATTCTACCATTCATTCTCTTCTTGATTAAATTAACTATCATTCTAATAATTTAATTAATCCAACCCACTATCACACAACACAAACAACAAGCAATTTGTTTTTAACTTTTCAAAATCATACAAATTAATTCATACGCTCTTTTTAAATTAATTAGAATATAGAATTAAAAGTGCACATCCATGGAAAGAAAATAACAACAAAGTAGAGAACTAAATGGTAATGCAAAGTATGGTAAATGTACCTTGCACCGGAGTCAATCAAAGATATCCACTCGACACTTAGGATAGGCTTTCTGAATGCTCTCCTCAGTTTCCCAAGTACAATCTCGCGGATCTCCACTCCATTGTATTTTGACTAAGTGAACTTTCTTGTTCCTCAGTTCTTTGGTTTCTTTGCCAATGATCTTTAGCGGCTCTCTTCTCACAGCCAATTCTGGAGTAATTTCAATATCTTGTTGCACTGCTTCTTCCACGATCAAGTCTGGATCATGAACGTGCTTTCGAAGTTGAGATATGTGAAATACATCATGTACTCCAGGCAACCAATCAGGCAATTTAACCCTATAAGAGAGAGTTCCAATCCGTTCAAGAATAGGAAACGGACCAATGAATTTGGGCACCAATTTCCCTGTTTTACCGAACCGGATAACTCCTCTCATCGGCGATACTTTCAAATATACACAGTCGCCAACAACAAATGATATATCTCTTCTTCTCCTATCAGCATAGCTCTTCTGTTGGCTTTGAGTGATGAGTGGTCGTTTCTTAACGAAATCGACCTTGTCAGCAGCTTCTCGGATCATATCAGGTCCCAATACAAGCCTATTACCAGGTTCGACCCAACAAGCAAGAGATCGGCACGGTCTACCATACAATGCTTCAAATGGCGACATTGTCAGGCTCGCTTGGTAGCTGTTTTTATACGAGAATTCAGCCAAATGAAAATGGTTTTCCCATGATCCATCGAAATCTAGAACACAAGCCCGCAATAAATCTTCTAGTATACGATTCACCCTCTCAGTTTGACTAACCATCTGAGGATGATAAGCGGTGCTCAAGTTCAGCTTTGTTCCCAGTTCTACTTGAAATGCCTCCCAGAATTTGCTAGTAAATATTGGATCCCTATCACTAACTAAACTGAGCGGCACTCCGTGCAGTCTAACAATTTCCTTGAAATATACCTGCGCCAGACTCTGAGCAGTTCTATTCGATCTGACAGGTACGAAATGGGCGGTCTTCGTGAAGCGATCTACGATCACCCATATACTGCCATTTCCTTTTCTGGTTCTGGGCAAACCATCTATAAAGTCCATGGAAATATGTTCCCACTTCCAACATGGAACGAACAGCGGTTGCAACAATCCAGCCAGCTTCTGTTGGTCGCTTTTGACTAGCTGACAAGTAGGGCACCTTCTAACATATATAGAGATGTCTCTTTTCAACGATTTCCACCAGAATGTTCGTTTGATATCATTATACAGTTTACTCACACCCGGATGGATGCTGAGCTTAGATTTGTGGCATTCATCAAGCACATCTCTTTTGAGTTTAGGAATTTCTGGAACACAAATTCATCCTTGTAGCCTCAGAATACCTTTGCTATCGAGCTGGAAATCTGAAGCATTGCCTTCATGAATCCGTTGGCTCGTTCCTTTAATAAATTTGTCATCTTTTTGGAGAGAAGATATCTTGTTAATCAAAGAAGTCTCAATAATAAAACTGGCGATCATTTCATTCTTTCGGATTAACGCATCGGCCACGACATTGGCTTTCTCTGGAGTGTATAGAATCTCAAAATCGTATGCTACAAGGAACTCTAGCCAACGTTGCTGCCTCAGATTCAAGTCTTTCTGGGTGAACAGATACTTTAACGACTGATGATTTGTAAACAGTTCAAATTTCTCACCCAGAAGATAGTGCCTCCAGATTTTCAAAGAGAATACTATAGCCAACAACTCAAGATCATGAGTGACGTAGTTTTTCTCGTGTGGCTTCAGCTGACGGCTAGCATAAGCGATCACTTGACCTCTTTGCATCAATATTGCGCCAAGGCCTTCTCTAGAGGCATTCGTCCAGACTTTCAAGTCCTGATTGCCATCGATTATCATTTACACTGGAGCAGTTGTTAATCTTATCTTTAGCTCCTCAAAAGCCTCCTCACACTCCGGAGTCCACTTGAATTTTGAGTGCTTCTTTTTAAGCTTCGTTAAGTGACTAGATATCTTCGAAAAATCTTTAACGAACTTCTGGTAATAACTAGCCAATCCGAGAAAACTGCGAACATCTGTAGGAGTTCTAGGCGGTTTCCAATCTTGAATAGCTGTGATTTTATTTGGATCCAAAGCAATTCCTTCTTTTGATATGACGTGGCCAAGAAATTTCATTTCATCTTGCCAGAATATACATTTGGACAGTTTAGCTTTCAATACATTCTTTCTCAGAATTTCCAGAACTTGTTCCAAATGTTTCACATGTTCGGCCTTTGATTTAGAGAAAATTAGAATATCATCAATAAAAACCAGAACAAACTTATTCAAAACCCCTCTGAACACTCTATTCATCAAATCGACGAAGTATGCTGGTGCGTTACAAAAGCCGAACGACATTACTAACCACTCATAGAATAAGTCTGGACCTTTGAATGATGTCATAGGAACACACTCTTCGGTAATACGAAGCTGATGGAAACCTGTAGCTAGGTCCATCCTTGAAAATACTTGTGCCCCATTCAGACGATCCAATAAATCATCGATTCGCGGCAATGGATATTTATTCTTTACTGTCTGCTTGTTCAAATTACGATAATCCACACATAGCCGTAGAGAACCGTCAGACTTTGGGACAAACACCACTGCTGTAACACCCCACCTCTGCTAGGGTCACTCACAAAGGGAATGCACTAGCTTTGGTGGAGCATTATCTAGGTAAACATACACAGAAATATTACAAGACAGAACATATAAAATAGCGGAAGAAGAACCAAATTTCATTTCTTTAAAATCTAGAAGGTTTGAAGCCTTTTACATCAAAAAGTTATTAAACCCAGTACATCAAAATCTGTCTTGCAATAGTAAAGAAGCATCAAACCATAGTCATAAATCATTCCCCAATAATGTAGCAAAGCAAGCCATAGCCAAGAGAAATCCAAGCAGTACATGAAAGAGCCTTAGAGCTTGGTAAGATCTGAACTAAGCTGTATTCCCACCCTGCAAACCTGGGGGGGCAAATGGAAGAAAAAGAGGCGAAACAAAACGGGTCAGTCATAAAGACTGAGTAAGTCCTAGTGACTTTCAGCATAGAAACAAGTAAAAGTAACAAGACATGTATAAACTGAAAGTAAACATAAGGATGATGACAAGATAGGCAAGTTAAACTAAGATAACAAGATAAACTATGGTAACAAGATAAACTAAGGTCACAAGAAAACTAAGGTAACAAGATAAGCTACGTATATCATCGCATGTTTAACATTCTCTGCACCAACTGTACTGGTATCCCAACCCGTATCATCCTTTCCATGTATATGTACAGTCCCTTGTCGTATATCGTATGGGTTTCATCACGTATTTCTGTACTACTTCAATGTAGTGCCACCATTCTTGAAATCATTGGGACCGCCACCCTTGTTCTGGCTAGGTTTCCTTATCATGAGCTATCACGTGTTCAACTAGGATTTATGCCACCTAGGACCACTAGGGATTATGCAACCTATTGAATGTTTACTAGATTCGCTTATGGTTTATGCCACCTAGGACCACTAGGGATTATGCTACCTAACGAATTCCACGTAACTATCTATTAATCGATCGGCTCCCTACAAGTCATAGCTCGTTCATGTGTCTATGTCATACGGCCCAATCACGAAATGTAGTCACCTGTGCTAGGTCCACCATAGGGTGTATCAAGCCATATGGTGCCAACCATCGACACGAATCAAGCACACACAGATAAACCTACTGATGCCCAATGCCTGCTTTTTCTGCTCCGGAGTGTGTGCACACCCGCACTCCGTTAGAACCTACACTGGCGCACCCACACAGCCGTCGTTCTGGTCGCTTACAATCAACCCAGTAATCGTGCCCCACCCTGCCTAGTTCCAGGGTACCATGATACATCTAGTGGGTTACTGCTGAAATGGACCGCGTAACTCGGGTTTCCGACTAGTAGGTTAAGTGTTGTCATTTAAATTCGAGACTTAACCCCATCGGTCTAGCATGTCAAGTTGGTTAAGTGTTTTCATTCAAGTTCGTGACTTAACTCGTCTACGTGTCATGTCAAATTGGCTAACTGTTGTCGTTTAAGTTCATGACTTAGCCCTACGAATCATGTGTCAAGTTGGTTAAGTATATTCAAGCGGTTCATGGCTTAACCCAACCAAATCATTGTGTTCAATTTGTTAAGTATATTCAAGCGGTTCATGACTTAACCCTATCAAGTGATCGTGTCAAATTGGTTAAGAATATTCAAGCGGTTCAGGACTTAACCCAATCAAGTCATCGTGTCAAAATGGTTAAGTATATTCAAGCGGTACATGACTTAATCCTATCGAGTCAAATAGGTTAAGTATATTCAAGCGGTACATGACTTAACCCTATCATGTGGCATTAATTCATTAGTGCACCCCAACCTCTCACATCAGACCTGTTGTTGTGGTTACTGGATATGCCGGGTGGTTCCGGGCAGATTTACACCACAACTCAGTCTGACCTCGGGTTTCAAGTGCGATATGACCAACTACCCACATTGGATAATATTGGTTGCAGTAACTGGATTTGCCGGGCGGTTCTGGGCAGATTTACACTGCAAAATCAACTCAACCTCGAGTTGGCCATTTTCATGTTTATTCTAATGTCATGTCCATGTTCAAGTTTCATATCAAGTTCGTGTCAAGTTTTCAAGGCAAGTTTCATATCAAGTCGATGTCAGGTTCGGGTCCTTACTCAAGTTATAACAGCGTTCATGTTTCAAGTTTTGCCTTTTATCAGGTTCATAATTCATGTTGATAACCAATTCATGTTTTTGCCTATTCTACCCTAATCGTATTCCCATCGCACGTGAACGTGAATCGATCTATACTACAAATAAATCCAAATCTCGAAATAGGGGGAATAGCATCAAAACTATGATAGGCAAAAGGGACTAGCATAAAGCAATAAAAGGGGTTACAAGACTAGCATGACATAACTTTAGATAGTTGATCACAACATCACTAGCATATAGGATTTCAAATCTAGCAAGATAAGGTGATAGTCATGGTAAACACTAACATAAAAGAATAGGTATGCAAAGGCAAGCCAAATACAAGAATAATGGATCCAATGGTTTTGGTGTACATAATAGCGAATAAGCTAAGCAAGTCACACCCTTAGTATGAGATCCAACAAACTGCAAATTCGGTATACAACATGGGTTTCAATCAACTATAATAGTCCCAGGTAATTAACCCCAATAGTCATGGTCATAGGTAGAAATCTCTTAATTCATAATCCTAAGCGATTAATCACAATAGTCATGGTTAATTATCAAAAGTAGTTCTAGGCAATAGTCATAGGCAATTAACAGTAATAGTTTCAAAGTCATGGTCATAGGTAATGGCCTTATGTTCATAATCATAGATAATAATTCTCATAGTCAAGAGTCATAGTTGATTAGCCACAATTGTCCTTGTCATAGTCATAGGCCACAGCCTTTCATTCACCTTCATATGCATAGGCTTAGTCTTATTAGTCATACGCAGTCTTATGTTCACCGTCATAGTCATTGGCATAGTCATATTAGTCATAGGCAGTCTTATGTTCTCAGTCATAGTCCTTGGCCACTAACAATAGTTTCAATATCATAGGCATGTTAAGGTTATAGACACGAGGGAGTTTGATTTACAACATGAATAGGTCCAAAGCAATATTTACGAAAGTGAAGATCCAAGACGAACAAGAATAGATATGAATCAATTACCATACATAGATCTAATTCCAATTTACAACATGGATAATAAATTTATAGCTTTTATCTAAAAGTAGCTTGAACTTACAGTGCGTGGATCGAGAATTAGAAAGCAGAATTTGATTGGTCAATCTCTATTTGATCGATCGTGTTCTAATTGAAATCCCCCAATTTGCAAATCCCTAAGCGTAGTCTTGATGGAGAAGGAGCAGTCCTTTTTCTTCCTTTTTATCTTATTTTTTAATTATCATAGAAGCAGCATAAGGACAGAAAGAAATAGTGTGGAGAGAATGAGGCTAGGGGGCTGTTTATATAGGGTTAGGCAGGCGAATCTGGTCAGAAAACGAGTCTAAATACATCAGAATGCATCTGGTTCAGAAAAGTGGTTCGGGAGGCAGGTCGACCCCCAGGTCGACACTATGGTCGACCTGGTCCCTGGGAGGTCGACACTATGGTCAACCCCTAGGTCGACCTGGTCCCTGGGCGGGAATTTTCTCGCCCAGCCTGTTCCGGGGTTCGAATTTCGAATTCGAATTTCGAGCTGTTTTTGATTCTGAAAATCCCTGAAACTTCGGAGGGTCATATCTCCCTCATACGGACTCCGATTTTCGAAAACTCAGACTCTATTTCATGTAAAATTTCAAGACAAACGCAATGGCGCAATTCGTTTCCCTTGATTTCTTGTTTTAAAAATTAATTCTGCCTTGATTTCTTGTTTTAACATGTTATAAAAATACGGGTTGTTACATTCTCCCCTCCTTAAAGGATTTCGTCCCCGAAATCTTCAAGTTAAGAAGAATGTGTCCTACCATCCAATCATCCATCTACTCAATCATCAATCACAGGCATCCATTGTCCTTAAGAGATTTGTAATGCTGTATGAATATATGTAGAAAGTGTGTGTATATGTTCCTTATCTAATGCAAATGATCAGGCCTGATTGATCTTTTTTAATGCAAAATATGTTTAGTGCAATGAGTCCAACACGTATGCTAATAGCCCTAATCACATAAACACTATATGTGTGCTCAAGCATTCATCCATATGCAACATTCACATGATAACACATTCAATTTCATTCATAAAAAAGTATAAACACTCATTCATATGCAATATGAAAATGTGTCTGAGCCGATCTAGTGCCTAATGTGTGTTATGCAACCACGAGCAACCACTTGCGACCACTTGCAACCACTTGCAACCATCAATCATAACATGTCTCAAACACATGTTTCACCCAATTGTTCCTACCTAAATGTATAGTCGAACAATAGAAGCAAGTAAAAACTTTGTGCCCATTAGGCAATGTCAAAGCTGGAAATCTACGTCACATATATACTGAATAGGAGAAGAACTCCCTAAGCACCAGCCCCGAAGACCAAAATCAACATCAGGCTGACACCCAAAGAATTACTCAACCCAACGGACAACCTCAAGCCCCAACATCTATTACTAACAGATGATCCCTATGGGGTTTTGCAACAGAAATAGGATTGTGAATAGGACCGAGAGGTTATACTTAAAGGATAGCATACAAGTAAGCTTTACAGGAAAAGAAGGATCAAGGATATTCTCTTAAAAATAGATATGATACATGTATCTAGTCTTCAATCTTCTGAGTTGCATTTCCTTGAGCTTAACTCCATTGTGCTTTCACCATCTTTAAATTCATAATTCTCGTAGATTCTTAATTCTTGTTTCCAAAATATGAGTTGGAACTCATTCCACTGTTGCCTTTCGTTCCACTTTTACTTATTCTTCTTTCTAGTATACTCGACTTAAACATAACTGCGTGCTCATGGTTTCATGCAAGCTATCCAAAATTCACTAGTGAATCTTGGATCTCATTCACTTACTAGAAGGTATTCCACATAAATGAATTATCTCTTGAAAATAAACAAATGCCAACCATGTTGCCAAGTGTACTTACTAAGATGATTTTCTATAATTCATGCATAAGCGAAATGAACCATCCGCCTTAGTGGCGAATACTACTCGAGCGGATCGATAAATGTATCAAGAGATTCTAGGCAACTAAGCATGGCAGAACCCTAAGGGTTACACTAGACTTCGAGGGCATTACCAGGGCAAGTCAAGAATCTAACTACCCTCTTTTCATATTCGAGAATGGTATCATTTCTGGATAATCACTCCATCCCTAGAATCAACCCATTGCCCAAAAGCATAAGCATTACTTCTAAATTCAATACTTAGCATAGACATTCTCAAATCCAAACAAGTCATGAATAAATGAGCCGATTCCCCAACAGGATTTGAGACAAAAATGGGATCCTATACTATGCTAGTACTAAGGTGCAGAGACTCAACTATCGAAGCAGAATTAAAAGGATGCGATGTACAAAAACAAAGTTCTAACGGGATGATAGAAAAGAAAAGCTAAGCCTTTAACAGAAACGTTACCACCTCTTTTAGGTACGCTAGTAGTGAGAGCATACAATTGCCCTCTCGACGATCTTGTTCTTTGCCCTTGTCCTATAATACTTAATTACATGTCCCTTTTTACCATACTAAAGATATCCTCTCTTGTCATGGGTTTTTATTATTCTTTAACTTGGCCTCTTTCCTTTCACCTTTTTCCTCTTCGTGGATTAAGCCATATCAACAAGTTTCTCATCCTTAGACTTGTGTTCTTTATCCTCATTCCTACTATCCTTGTATAGCTTGTTGAAAAGTTTCTCGAAAGCTACTTCAATCGCACGACAACCCTACAAAGCTTGAAATAAGATTAGTCGCAAGTAAAACTACTGCGGCTACAGATGGAGGTTGGGCCCTCCTTTGCCCTCCGACATACGCCTATAAAACTATGGTGAAAAGAGAGAAAGAAGAGATTCAAAGAGAGAATCAAAAGATAGTGCATATAGCTTTGGGGAATATGCCTTTCGTAAAACTAAACTTTTCTTTAGAAAAATGCTTCTTTGTAAACGTTTTGAAAATAATTTCAGAAGGTTTTTAAAAGCTTTTGCCCAGTCTGGTAACCTTCTGCTCTGATACCAAATGTAACACCCCACCTCTGCTAGGGTCACTCGCAAAGGGAATGAACTAGCTTTGGTGGAGCATTATCTAGGTAAACATACATAGAAATATTACAAGACAGAACATATAAAACAGCAGAAGAAGAACCAAATTTCAATTCTTTAAAATCTAGAAGGTCTGAAGCCTTTTACATCAAAAAGTTATTAAACCCATTACATCAAAATCTGTCTTGCAATAGTAAAGAAGCATAAAACCATAGTCATAAATCATTCCCCAATAAAGCATCAAAGAAAGCCATAGCCAAGAGAAATCCAAGAAATACATGAAAGAGCCTTAGAGCTTGGTAAGATCTTAACTAAGCTGTATTCCCACCCTGTGAACCTGGGGGGGGGGGAGAAACAGAAGAAAAAGAGGCGAAACAAAACGGGTCATTCATAAAGACTGAGTTATTCCTAGTGACTTTCAGCATAGAAACAAGTAAAAGTAACATGACATGTATAAACTGAAAGTAAACATAAGGATGATGACAAGATAGGCAAGTTAAACTAAGATAACAAGATAAACTACGGTAACAAGATAAACAAAGGTCACAAGAAAACTAAGGTAACAAGATAAGCTACGTATAGCATCGCATGTTTAACATTCTCTGCACCAACTGTACTAGTATCCCAACCTGTATCATCCTTTCCATGTATATGTATAGTCCCTTGCCGTGTATCGTACGGGTTTCATCACGTATTTCTGTACTACTTCAATGTAGTGCCACCATTCTTGAAATCATTGGGACCACCACCCTTGTTCTGGCTAGGTTTCCTTATCATGAGCTATCGCGTGTTCAACTAGGATTTATGCCACCTAGGACCACTAGGGATTATGCTACCTATTGAATGTTTACTAGATTCGTTTAGGGTTTATGCCACCTAGGACCACTAGGGATTATGCTACCTAACGATTTCCACGTAACGATCTATTAATCGATCGGCTCCATATAAGTCCTAGCTCGTTCATGTGTCTGTGTCATAAGGCCCAATCACGAAATGTAGTCACCTGTGCTAGGTCCACCATAGTGTGTATCAAGCCCTATGGTGCCAACCATCGACACGAATCAAGCACGCACAGATAAACCTACTGATGCCCAATGCCTGCTTTTTCTGCTCCGGAGTGTGTGCACGCCCGCACTCCGTTAGAACCTACACTGGCGCACCCACACAGTCGTCGTTCTGGTCGCTTACAATCAGCCTAGTAATCGTGCCCCACCCTGCCTAGTTCAGGGTACCATGATACATCTAGTGGGTTAATGCTGAAACGGACCGCGTAACTAGGTTTCCGTCTAGTAGGTTAAGTGTTGTCATTTAAATTCGAGACTTAACCCCATCGGTCTAGCATGTCAAGCTGTTTAAGTGTTGTCATTCAAGTTCGTGACTTAACCCGTCTACGTGTCATGTCAAATTGGCTAAGTGTTGTCGTTTAAGTTCATGACTTAGCCCTACGAATCATGTGTCAAGTTGGTAAGTATATTCAAGCTGGTAAGTATATTCAAGCGGTTCATGGCTTAACCCTACCAAATCATTGTGTTCAATTTGTTAAGTATATTCAAGCGGTTCATGGCTTAACCCTATCAAATCATCGTGTTAAATTGGTTAAGTATATTCAAGCGGTTCAGCACTTAACCCTATCAAGTCATCATGTCAAATTGGTTAAGTATATTCAAGCAGTTCAGGACTTAACCCTATCAAGTCATCGTGTTAAATTGGTTAAGTATATTCAAGCGTTACATGACTTAACCCTATCGAGTCAAATAGGTTAAGTATACTCAAGCGGTACATGACTTAACCCTATCATGTGGCATTAATTCATTAGTGCACCCCAACTTCTCACATCAGACCTATTGTTGTGGTTACTGGATATGCCGGGCGGTTCCGGGCAGATTTACACCACAACTCAGTCTGACCTCGGGTTTCAAGTGCGATGTGACCAACTACCCACATTGGATCCTATTGTTTGCAGTAACTGGATTTGCCGGGCGGTTCCGGGCAGATTTACACTGCAAACTCAACCCAACCTCGAGTCGGCCATTTTCATGTTTATTCTAATGTCATGTCCATGTTCAAGTTTCATATCAAGTTCGTGTCAAGTTTTCAATGCAAGTTTCATATCAAGTCGATGTCAGGTTCGGGTCCATATTCAAGTTATAACAGCGTTCATGTTTCAAATTTTGCCTTTTATTTGGTTCATAATTCATGTTCATAACCAATTCATGTTTTTTCCTATTATACCCAAATCGTATTCCCATCGCACGTGAACGTGAATCAATCTATACTACAAATAAATCCAAATCTCGAAATAGGGGGAATAGCATCAAAACTATGATAGGCAAAAGGGACTAGCATAAAGCAATAAAAGGGGTTACAAGACTAGCATGACATAACTTTAGATAGTTGATCACAACATCACTGGGATATAGGATTTCAAATCTAGCAAGATAAGGTGATAGTCATGGTAAACGCTGACATAAAAGAATAGGCATGCAAAGGCGAGCCAAATACAAGAATAATGGATCCAATGGTTTTGGTGTACATAATAGCGAATAAGCTAAGCAAGTCACACCCTTAGTATGAGATCGAAAAAACTGCAAATTCGGTATACAACATGGGTTTCAATCAACTATATTAGTCCCAGGTAATTAACCCCAATAGTCATGGTCATAGGTAGAAATCTCGTAATTAAGAATCCTAAGCGATTAATCACAATAGTCATGGTTAATTATCCAAAGTAGTTCTAGGCAATAGTCATAGGCAATTAACAGTAATAGTTTCAAAGTCATGGTCAAAGATAATGGCCTTATGTTCATAATCATAGATAATAATTCTCATAGTCAAGAGTCATAGTTGATTAGCCACAATTGTCCTTGTCATAGTCATAGGCAACAGCCTTTCGTTCACCGTCATAGTCATAGGCTTAGTCTTATTAGTCATAGGCAGTCTTATGTTCACCGTCATAGTCATTGGCATAGTCATATTAGTCATAGGCAGTCTTATGTTCCCAGTCATAGTCCTTGGCCTTTAACAATAGTTTCAATGTCATAGGCATGTTAAGGTTATAGACACGAGGGAGTTTGATTTACAACATGAATAGGTCCAAAGCAATATTTACAAAAGTCAAGATCCAAGATGAACAAGAATAGATACGAATCAATTACCATACATAGATCCAATTCCAATTTACAACATGGATATTAAATTTACATCTTTTATCTAAAAGTAACTTGAACTTACAGTGCGTGGATCGATAATTAGAAAGCAGAATTTGATTGTTGAATCTCTATTTGATCGATCGTGTTCTAATTGAAATCCCCCAATTTGCAAATCCCTAAGCGTAGTCTTGATGGAGAAGGAGCAGTCCTTTTTCTTCCTTTTTATCTTATTTTTTAATTATCTTAGAAGCAGCTTAAGGACATAAAGAAATAGTGTGGAGAGAATGAGGCTAGGGGGCTGTTTATATAGGGTTAGGCAGGCGAATCTGGTCAGAAAACGAGTCTAAATACATCAGAATGCATCTGGTTCAGAAAAGTGGTTCGGGAGGCAGGTCGACCCCCAGGTCGACACTATGGTCGACCTAGTCCCTGGGAGGTCGACACTATGGTCGACCCCTAGGTCGACCTGGTCCTTGGGCGGGAATTTTCCCGCCCAGCCTGTTCCGGGATTTGAATTCGAATTTCGAATTCGAATTTCGAGCTATTTTTTATTCTGAAAATCCCTGAAACTTCGGAGGGTCATATCTCCCTCATACGGACTCCGATTTTCGAAAACTCGGACTCTATATCATTTAAAATTTCGAGACGAACGCAATGGAACAACCCGTTTCCCTTGATTCTTGTTTTAAAAATTACTTCTGCCTTGATTTATTGTTTTAACATGTTATAAAAATACGGGTTATTACAACTGCTGCTCCCCAATCATAGAAACTAGGCCTGATTAGACCCTTCCATACAAACTATCTTGTTTGATTGTCTAATTCCTCTTTATCTTTCAAGGACATTCTTCGAATAGCGTGAATTACCGGCCTTGCATTCGGAATCAAAGCGATCATGAAAGCTATTTCTCTCTGCAGAGGTAAGCGAACAACTTCTTCGAACACATCCGCATAATTCTTGACGACAGGGATATCTTTTACAAGGTCGGGAATATTCTCTGTGACTACAGGGATATTTTCTATTTGAGCAGGAGAAACATTCTACGCTACCCAGAAATCTTTTCTATTAGAATTTTGACCTTCACAGGGAATGGTTATATAATCACCTGATTTAATCTTCGCCTTAACTATTATGTCGGTGCATTTGACCTCAGCTTCATATTTTGTCAACCAGTCTAACCCCAAGATAAGATCAAACTCTGTAAAATTCATGACGACCGCGATGGTAGGGAACGGATACCGAGAAAAAGAAACCGGCACCCCACAAACCCAACTGAGATCGAGGGAACCCCCAACCGGATTATGGATAGTCATTGGTTCTTTGAGCTTCTTCAAATTCAAATCCAATTTCTTAACCGCATTCTTTGCAACAAAGCTTCGCGATGCACCGGTGTCAAACAGCACTTTAATTGGAATATCTTTGACAGTTAGTGTGCCTTCTAAAACATCTGGCCTTTCCTGAGCAGACGAGGATGCAGGCACTTCTGCCACTTCATTTACATGTACTGCTTCAGGTTTTCTGAACAGCGGGCAGGCCTTTAAAAGATGACCAGTCTGATGACATTGACTACACTTTCTATTCTCTTGAAACTTTTTACCAGATTTAGATTCATCCTTCTTTCGTTTCTTCGAGGATTTACAATTCCCGGTCAAATGCCCTTGTTTCTTGCATTAGAGCATGTGGCCGTCGTTATGTGTTCTTTCTCAGATTTAACCCTTTTTCTCTTGGCTCGGGGCTTCTTACTGACCTCTGGTATCGTACTGGCCTCTGGATTATCAGTTTCAAACTGTTCTTTGTTACTAGAACTGACCTCCTCTTCGTAATGTAACATACCTTTCTTGTCGAGATCTTCATACTGATAAGCCATGTATATCAATTCAGAAAAAGGAAGCTTCACATTCCTCAATACACTATTCTGGTATTTTCTTTGCAAGCCATGAATAAACCTCAGATTCTTCCTCTTTGGATCTTAAATAAAATGAGGGGCAAAATGAGAAAGATCATTGAATTTCTTATGATATTCTGGAATGGTCATATCTCCTTGTATCAGATAAGAGAATTCATCACATAACCGCTCAGTTGCTTCAGGAGTAGTAAATCTTTCTAGGACCATCACTTTTAATCTATCCCAGGTGATATCACCTTCTGGATTATCCTTGATAATCAAATCCCACGAGAACAAAGCCTCTTCTTTAAGTGCCCAAGACTCCAGTAATCTTTTCTGATCATCTCTCAGCTTTAAACCCTCAAAGATTTTCTCGGCAGAACGAACCCAAGCTTGTGTTTCCATAATGGACTCTTTGCCTAAGAATGGTGACCGACCCAGATTTCGAAATCTCTTGAATAGAACTTCTATATCTGATTCTGGCTGCAGGAGCACAACTGGCTCATTAGCTTGTCGAGCCATACGATTATTTCTTCTGTTCCTATCACTCATTTTCTAGTGCGTTTGCAATTAGCAGACAAAGTGTCAGGTCAACAGAAAAGATGTTTCAAAACATAGAGACAAATACTTCAAACGTAAATGTGTCTACTGGGGTGTATTTCATTCTGCTTTACTCATACTAGGATATTACTAATCCTATCTGTAATGAGTTACCCATCCTAGAACACTACTGGTTCTATTTCTGACGAGTTCTTTGATATGTTATATTCCAGCACTAAGCTTAACCTGGCTCTGATACCACGTTTTGACGACCCCAAACCCCGTACTGACGGTGACAAGGGTAATCTTTGGAATATAACACATAAACAGATAATGCAGAACCGAATTAAATAAATACACCAGATAAGGACTAATAATACACTGGATAAATGTAATCATCAGGGTTACACAGTATACATGATCATACTTAGTACAAATACAGTTCAGCTATACATAAACGTCTACAGCGGAAAACAAACATAATATGTACTAAAGGAGCTGAACAGCACAAAATAGATAAATGATAGAATCCATCTTCATCTCCAGCTATCCAGAAAGAGCCTGCTAAAACTTGAATACAAGGCTGGCCGTGTAGAAAAAGGGGCACTCGAGTTTGCAAGTGAAACAAACTACGAGTAAGTCATGGGACTGGTATGAGAAATCTACTTAACACATTATACAATTGGCTAATCGCAGGACCACGCCACTTTCGCGGAACGGGTTTACTCCAATTGATTGCCAGTGCTTTAAAACAAATAATTATTTTAAACATCGCAATGCTTTTTATAAAAATGAAGCCATTATAAGACTCAGTTCCCATCATACAATGCAACGCAAACCGGAGGATAGAGTTTTATCTTATAGTGGCCAAAATATGCTTGCTACGAATAAAACAAAAGCATTTGATATTACTAGTGTTTATATATTTCAAAAACAATTTCAAATCATAAGTGTTAATCATAGACGACATGAGCGTCCCATGCCACTATGTCGCCAAATATAGGTTTACAATCGAAACCGCACGGTGTCGTATTTGGAAATTGGATTTCCGTCATGAACCAAGGCAAAAGATAGTCCTTACGGACTTCGAGACTGTCTAGCCCGAGTATCAGGATCAGAGCTCGAGTGACCCTTGGATCGTCAGGGCCGGTCCACCGATGTGGATTAAAATGCCTGAACACTACGTTTCCCCACCCTCTGGGGCGTAAATGAGCCAACGAATGACTCCATCGGTCCCGGATCGACCGATATATCTGAGGCGCCTCGCAACAGCAACAACCACATAGGTGAAAGTAATATAAATGTCAGCCAGTTCAAGCACCGACACCACCTCTAGCTAGAAGGAAACACATACCCTCCCTGAGGTCCTCTCCCATTTTTGGTTCATACTAGGGTGTGAGGCTCGTGAATTAACGTTATACACAAAGCTATGCCACACAGGCCGTGCTTTGATCATCACCACCAGATTTGCTTTTCAACAGAAGCCTTGATCACTGCATCTTAGCATGCCACACAGGCAATTCACACCAAGCAACTGATGGTTATCAATCACACAGAATGAATTCCAATGTCAGACACACAGTCTATTTGCAGGTCTGTTCTGGGTCTGAACGAAACCGAAGGCACTATATACCTCGCATACCCATCGATCTCCTGTATGCCGGGACGATCACCACTCATTATCCATATTTCGGGATGCCTCCCAATCGGGACATCAGTTACCATCCAAACGAGATGAAGAACTCCGGTCTTCGACCACCGTCTTCATCTTCGATTTCTTATCGTCGATTCAGTTATTCAGAATGGGATAAACCAGGTCTTTCTGAACAACTCGCGTATATAATAAACAAGTGCTACACAAACACACATACGCCTTATTCAAATTCATTAGTCACTAACCGTAAATTAGTAAGAGAATGATTTCCTAAATATTAACCCCGAAGGCCGAAACCAACTTCAGATCAAAACCCAGGAAACCATTCGACTCAGCTAACCTTCACTTAATTTCTAAATTTCACATTCCATATCATTTATAATATTTTATAACGATTTATCGCTATTTTTATTTATTTTAAAATAGCCAATTTATTCAAACGACGCTTCGGGCCATAACGCGGCCGTGACGCTGTTTTTCTTCAGACTTGATTTAAACATATCTGAAAATCTAACCGTTGAATCTTCACAAATTTTATATCATTAGAGAGATCTTTTCAAAACGAATCCAACGGTTCCAGTTTTAGGAAAATCCGACAGCCGGATCTCCCGGTACACTCGTTTGAAGTTTCGGTTTCAAAATACGAACTGCAGCATCGTTATTCGATTTAATATAATTATATATATATATATATATATATAATCGATTCTGGCGCTGTTTTTCTTCAGATTTGAATTAAACATTCCAGGCAATCCAACCATTGGATCTTCACAAAGTCGGTGTCGTTGGAAAGATATTTCCAAATTGATCCCAACGGTTTCGGTTTCGGGAAAATCCGATGGTCGGATCTCCCGCACTAATCGTTTGAAATCACGGTTTCAAAACATGAACTGCAGCTTCGTTATTCGATATATTTCGATTCTATATATATATATATATATATCGAATCTATTTCAAAACTATATTCCTTTCATACCTTTGATAAAAATGATATTTTTATCCAACCGACAATTATTTCAACACTTCGCTATTTTTAACTATTCATGTATATAGTAAAAATGTGATTTTTATTGTAAAACAATTCATTTCAAAACACGATTATTTTATATAGTTCACATAGGTGATAAAAATACGATTTTTATTATAAAACGGTTTATTTCAAAACACGACTATTTTATATAGTTCATACAGGTGATAAAAATATGATTTTTATTATAAAACAATTTATTTCGAAATACGAATACCATCCAGCACATGAATTTCTATTCAACGAATGAATTTCTATTCAACACATGAAGGCTTTCTATAGTTTGTATATATAAATTATAAATGTGATTTTTATTATTAAAACAATTTATTTAAAACACGAATACCATTCAACACATGAATTTCTATTCAACGAATGAATTTCTATTCCACACACGAATATAGTTTCAACACATGAAAATAATTCTAACACATGAATATTATTCAAAATTTCGGCAGCATAACGGCAGGGTAGTTAAAACCGGGGTAGTCCCTAGTACGGCTCCTCGCTCTACCTTAAAGCCTCGCAGCTTTTGACAATGGGTATATTATGCATCTAATTCGCACGCAGGCGGCATGTTTATTTTTATTTCTTCTCCACAAACAAATCCTATGTGGTTTCAACCGAATAATTCTCAACCAAAAACGGGTATTTTTCAACCACAATCAACCAATTTCAACCACAAACAATTTTAATCAACCATTCGCTATCAATCAATTTTCACACCAATCACAACCAATAAATATCATCCATGGTTTGTGGACGAGGGGCGTGTATATATATATATAAGTATATTTTACTTCCATTCAACACATATATAATTTTTACAACGCATATATAACTTATACATCGAACGTACAACTTATACAACGCTTATACATGAGGTGTACAATGCTTATATAACTCATATATCGACTATATAATTTATACATCGTCGTTTTCCAAATCGTTTATAGTTCAGAAATCTCACATTGGGTTCCACTCCACCAAAAATAGTAGAAGGCTAAGAAAAATATGCGGTCTCTTCTAGAATGTAGAAGACGTCCACACGAGTCCACTGTCTCTTGTTTCACTGAATTTCGTCAAGAAACGAAAAAGATATGATTTTTACAGTGAAATCAAAAACCGTAGCGCTTAGAAGTTCTATAATATAGTTTAATTAATTTCAGCCGTTCCTCCTTCTTAAATCTTCAAAACTAGGTTTGAAGATTTCTCCTAATCCGTGAACCTTGAAGAAAATCAGGCTTCGCAGCAGCATAGAGCTCCGAGACGGCTTCCCGGCGCTACCAACCTTGTCCAGCTCGAAGTGGAGACAGGTGCGCAAAACGAGGCGATGCGGCGCCGCTTCCCAGGCCCGATTCTCGATGATGAGTGAACGAGAGGTGCTGGTTCTTAAACGGATTTGAAGCTCGTGGAAAGGCCTTCAAAATTCTCCAAAGGAGCAGTGGATTATGATGCGTGGATGACGAGGAAAAGAGGAGGGAAGGATCGAAGCAGCGCCACCGTCGATCGGGGGTTTTTAGAAAAAAACAGGGAAAGAGAAAGCTTGGACCGACCAATCAATTTTTTTTTTGTTTATTTATATATTTTGAAAATCCGAAAATACCCTTTGCCTCCTATGAACTCCAATCCAAACCCAACGATTGTCATCCCTAGTGTTTTACCCCCATTCCGAACACAATGGGATATGTTTCGTAGGCCAATTCGACTGTTTCAGTCAGTTTTCCTTCAAATTAAAATATAAAACATTCAATATTTAATTTGAACGTACATTTCAATTTGTCGGGGCCACATACTGGTTCGAAAAATTCCAGAAAAATAAATCTAGCTATGTTTTGATGATACAGTCCCAACAAAACTAGTTTCGTCGAATTCTGAGACCGTTTGAAAAATGGCCCTTTTCTGGTCGATCCAATTTAATAGAAATCGACCAAACACATTTTCCTTTGCAATGCTCACATACTAGCTTCAAAAATTATGAAATTTGAAACCTAGCAATAATTTGACATCCCGGATCCAACAAAAGTGGTTTCGTCGAATTCCGAGGTCGTTTGCAAAATGGCCATTTTCACGGGCTATATAAACTCTACAACGACCTGTCTGAAAATTAATTTGGCCATAACTTTTGCTTCCCGCTATGAAACTTCGATTCTTTAGATTCTTAGAAAGATACTCACTAACAGATATAAATATTTTTGGTTTCACTAAAATCCGTTTTGTTTTGCACCCGGTACAGTCAATCAAAGTTTGAATTCAAATTTTGAAACTACCGCGCCATTTCTGGCCTTGTTTATAATTAGAAATAATTAAACTCCCTTTCAATTGTCGATTCAAACTTACTTTTCATAATTATTATTTAAAATATTTATTTAAAATATTTAAAATCCACTAAAATAGCCAATTTAAAAATTTTAAATTGGTTCAGATTTTCCGGGTCGTTACACATGACTGACCTGGAGTTTATTGTTTTAACCTAAACTCTAGGTGCCCATATTTTCCACACGGGCAGCTAGTAGTTTTGGTCTTGCAGGTGTATGGGCACCTAGTAGTTTTGGTCTTGCAGGTATTATATTCGCAGAATCCTGGTTTACAGCTGAAGCGATATTCAAGAAGCTCGGTATCCGTGTATTTCTTTTAGTTGTGTTTTGTATTATTTTTCTACTGCTATATAAATTTAATTTATTCTCTGGTATTGAATTTCCAATGTATGTTATTTATTCTTACTCTGGAATAATCTTGTACTCTGATGTAATTGTTGTAATAAGCAATGGAATGTTCTTTTGTTTCTGTTTTGATTTGCCTTGTTCTCAATTCTATCTGTGCTTTCCTTTATAGGGAAGTTTGGGTCGTTTCATGAAACGGAAAAGCCGAGGACATACGGAAAGTCGAATAAATAAGCCAACCCAAAGACTACACAAAAGCACATTTGGGAGGCAAACCCAAACAACACAACGCAACATCAACAAAGGGTGCATGGAACGAAAAGGGAGAACACAGAAACCTATCCAAACTCAAGCTTGGATGAGTTCTGTTGAAAGAATTTTTGAATGTATCCAGTTGAGACATGATCAGAAAAGATTAGTAGCATTTTGGGCACTCAAAGAAGAAGCTTGAATCTGGTGGCAAACAATCATCAAAGATAATACATAAGGTGATATCACCTGGGATAGATTCAAAGAGATTTTCCTAGAAAGATTTACTCCTCCTAAATTGACAGAGCGATTATGTGATGAATTCTCTTATCTGATACAAGGAGATATGACCATTCCAGAATATCATAAGAAATTCAACGAACTTTCTCACTTTGCTCCTCATCTGATTCAAGATCCAAAGAGGAAGAATCTGAGATTTATTTATGGCCTACAAAGAAGATACCAGAATATTGTAATGAAGAATGTGAAGCTTCCTTTTTCAGAAATGATATACATGGCTTATCAGTATGAAGATCTCCATAAGAAAGGTATGTTGCGCGACGAAGAGGAAGTCAGCTCGAGCAACAAAGTGGAGTCTGTGACTGATAGTCCTGAGGTCAATAAGAAGCCCAGTGCCAAGAGGAAAAGGGCCAGATCTGAGAAAGAACCCGTAACGACCGCTGTATGCAATAACTGCCATCAGAAAGGGCATTTGTCGATAAACTGCGGACCCTTAAAGAAGCGATTAAAAGGTGGGCTTCAATCCAAGAAGGGATTTCAAGAGAATAGAAAGTGCAGTGAATGCCATCAATCAGGTCATCTTTCCAAGGCCTTCCCGCTATCTCAGAAATCTAAAGCAGTGCATGTAAATGAAGTAGCAGAAGAGCCTGCATCTTCGTCTGCTCAGGAAAGGCAAGATGTTTTGGAAGGCACGCTAACTGTCAAAGATATTCCAGTTAAAGTACTGTTTGACACCGGCGCGTTACGAAGCTTTTTGGCAAAGAATGCGGTTAAGAAGCTGGATTTGAATTTGAAGAAGCTCAAAGAACCACTGACTGTCCAAAATCCGGTCGGGGGTTCCATCGATCTCAGTTGGGCTTGTAGAGTGCCGGTTTCTTTTTCTCGTTATCGGTTCCCTGCTATCGCGGTCCTCATGAATTTTACAGAGTTTGATCTTATCTTGGGGTTAGACTGGTTGACTAAATATGAAGCTGAGGTTAAATGCGTCGACAGAGTCGTTAAGGCGAAGATTAAATCAGGTGATTATATAACTATTCCCTACGAAGGTCAGAATTCTAATAGAAAAGACTTCAGGGCAGCTCTTGATGTTTCTCCAGCCCAAATAGAAAATATCCCTGTAGTCACAGAAAATATTCCCGA
The DNA here is from genome assembly GCA_030737875.1 of Allium sativum. NCBI lineage: Eukaryota > Viridiplantae > Streptophyta > Magnoliopsida > Asparagales > Amaryllidaceae > Allium > Allium sativum. The sequence goes on along the minus strand of CM060918.1, from coordinate 147,344,710 downwards.
CCTCGTAAAAGATATTCCCGTCGTCAAGAATTATGCGGATGTGTTCGAAGAAGTTGTTCGCTTACCTCCGCAGAGGGAAATTGATTTCAAGATCGCTTTGATTCCGAATGCAAGGCCGGTAGTTCACGCTATTCGAAGAATGTCCTTGAATGAGAAAGAGGAATTAGACAATCAAACACGACAGCTCGTATGGAAGGGTCTGATCAGGCCTACTTTCTCTGATTGGGGTGCAGCAGTGGTGTTTGTCCCAAAATCTGACGGTACTCTACGGCTATGTGTGGATTATCGTGATTTGAACAAGCAGACAATAAAGAATAAATATCCATTGCCGCGAATCGATGATCTATTGGATCGTCTGAATGGAGACAAGTATTTTCCAGGATGGACCTAGCTACAGGCTTCCATCAACTTCGAATTGCCGAAGAATGTGTTCCTGTGACAGCATTCAAAGGTCCAGACTTATTCTATGAGTGGTTAGTAATGCCGTTCGGCTTAAGTAACACTCCATCGTACTTTGTCGATTTGATGAATAGAGTGTTCAGAGGAGTCCTGAATAAATTTGTTCTGGTTTTTATTGACGATATTCTAATCTTCTCTAAATCAAAGGCCGAACATGAAAAGCATTTGGAACGTGTTCTAGAAATTCTGAGAAAGAACGTTCTAAAAGCCAAACTATCCAAATGCATATTCTGGCAAGATGAAGTAAAATTTCTCGGCCATGTCGTATCAAAAGAAGGAATTTTTGTGCATCCAAGTAAAATCACAGCTATTCAAAATTGGAAACAGCCCAGTACTCTGAGGAAGTCCGTAGTTTTCTCGGATTGGCTAGTTATTACCGGAAGTTCATTAAAAACTTTTCGAAGATATCTGGTCACTTAACGAAGCTTACAAAGAAGCACTCAAAATTCAAATGGACTCTAAAATGTGAGGAGGCTTTTGAAGAACTAAAGTTAAGATTAACGACTGCTCTAGTGTTAACCATTATCGACGGCAATCAGGATTTAAAAGTCTGGACAGATACCTCTAGAGAGGGCCTAGGTGCAGTACTAATGCAAAGAGGTCAAGTGATCGCTTATGCTAGCCGTCCGCTGAAGCCGCATGAGAAAAACTACGTCACTCATGATCTTGAGTTATTGGCTATAGTATTCGCTTTGAAAATATGGAGACACTATATTCTGGGTGAGAGATTTGAACTGTTTACAGATCACCAGCCGTTAAAGTATCTGTTCACCCAGAAAGACTTGAATCTGAGGCAGGAACGTTGGCTAGAGTTCCTTGCAGCATACGATTTTGAGATTATATACACTCCAGGGAAAGCCAATGTCGTGGCCGATACGTTAAGCCAAAAGAATGAAATGATCGCCAGTTTTATTATCACAACTTCATTGATAGATAAAATATCTGCTCTTCAGAAGGATGATCACTTCATTCAGAAGATCAGAGAGATAATTCAGAAAGGCGAACCCTCGAGTTTTCAGGTTGATAATGAGGGGATTCTAAGGCTAAAAGGTTGAATTTTTGTTCCTAACATTCCTGAGCTCCGAAAGGAAGTACTGGATTAATGCCACAAGTCAAAACTTAGTATCCACCCGGGAGTAAGAAAAATGTATAATGACATCAAACGCACTTTCTGGTGGAAGTCGATGAAGTGGGACATTTCTTTATATGTTAACCGATGCCCTACTTGCCAACTGGTCAAGAGCGACCAACAGAAACTGGCTGGATTATTACAACCGCTGGACATTCCAGGTTGGAAGTGGGAACATATTTCCATGGACTTCATAGATGGTCTGCCCAGAACCAGAAAAGGAAATGACAGTATTTGGGTGATCGTAGATCGCTTCACGAAGACCGCCCATTTCATACATGTCAGATCAAACAGAACTGCTCAGAGTTTGGCGCAGATTTACTTCAAGCAAATTGTGATGACCCCAAACTTCCACAAGTGAAAGCAGGAGAAATCATTTTTGGAATACAACATAAATACAATAAAACAGAACACAGATACAATATAGCAAAGGAGATTCATAGAGTAATAACATTATAGCAGCGGAAAAATATAATGTCATTAATCACAGAAAATCCACAGTCACAGAAACTAATCTATTACAACAAGTTTGCAGAAAAGAAATAAGTTTGATGTCTAAAAAGAAAAGAAAAGATGCCATAGAAACAAAGGTAAAAGTCTTCAAGCTCCAAGTCATCACCTCTTCTCCCAAGCAGAATCCAAGAGAGAGAAAATAAGCAGCTCAAAGAAAAACTCCAAGCAAAGAAAGAACCTGTCTACTTGGCTGCCCGTGTAGAAGAGAGGGCACCCAAGTTTGCAAAAAGGTGAAACAAACTATGGGTCAGTCGTGGGACTGGTGTGAGAATTCTTAACTACAGTAACTACTAAAAATAAGGCAAATCCAAAAGACCACGCCGCTAACGCGGAACGGGTTTACTCTAAGGGACTGCCGTGCATAATTTAAAGTGTCATAATAAATGATTAAATAAGTCGTCAACAACGCAATGTCTTTTGAAAAATGGAACCACCATAAGACTCAGGTCCCATCACACAATGCAACGCACACCAAGAGGATAGAGTTTTACCTTATGGTGGTTAAACATGCTAAATACGCCAAATACGAAACTAATACTATTATTAGTGTATATGAAAACATTTCAAAATAAATGTATTAATCCTAGGAAGCATAGGTACCATATATTATGCCTCCGTACTAGTAATACAAATCAAATCCGTCGGGGTCGTATTGGAAATTTGGGTTTCCATCATGAGTCCAGGCTAGGGAGGACTCCTTACCGATTCGAGACACTCTAGTTAATGTCCCAGGATTACCCGCAGTTAATCCTTGGATCCTGCAGGGCCGGTCCTCACATACAGCTTAGAGGATTGGCAATTCCTAAGCACACGTTCCCCGGTCCTATAGGACTTATCCGAGGCGCCTCGTTTCATCATCCTCCAAAAGTAAAATGACTACTAACTAGAAAGAAACGTGCTACTTTCCCTGCGTTCCCTTCCCCCTTTTTAGACTCAACCGGTGTGTGAGGCTCGTGAAATCATGTCTCCCATACCACAAGGTTCTGCTTTTCAACAAGAAACCCTGATCATTTCATCTTAGCATGCCACACCGTCACTCCATACCGTACCATCGATCTTCTGTCAACATATAAACGGATGTTAAGTAGAGAATGAATCCTCTACCATCAACATTTATATATTAGCAGAAAATCGACAACATGATATTTAATGGGGTACGATGTCAGACACACCATCCATTTACACCCATGCTCTGGGTCTGAGCGAGGGTCAAACCCATGAAATCCACACGTACGTTTGGGCAATTACCCCGACCCTTGAATTGGGAGCAAACCAATTCAGAGTCTTGATCGTTGTCCATTCGAGGGAAGATTTACGGTCTTCATACGCCGTCTTCTTACTTGAATTCTTGGCTTCGTACGATCATTTGGAATGGGATTAACCCGGTCTTTCCAAATAATCTCGCATTCATATATTTTGAGAAAAACATATTTCATATCGTTATTTTATTTTATAACGATTAATTTTTTGCCTTAATTATTTAATATAATTAATTTCCTTATTTAACGACGCTTCAGGTCAAGGGTGACCTTGGCGCTGTTTTCAACCAATTTTGATTTTCACTTTTCTCGAAATCTAACCGTTGGATTTTAACGTAGCATATATCGTTGGAAAGATTTTTCCAAGACGGTCCTAACGGTTTCAGTTTTGGGAAAATCCGACGGTCGGATCTTCCGGTATAATCATTTAAAAGTTCGATTTCGAAAAGCGAACTACCGCGCTCGATTCGTTATATTTTAATTATATATATAAATATATATGTAAATAATTCGTTTAGTTTGTCGTCCCTACGTGCAGCTTACATTTCTCTTAACTTTCACCTTTCTACTTACCTGACAATGTAGTTTAGGATTAGACGATAATTCTTCCCTTTTTAATTCATTATTATTTATTTTATACTTTATAATTTTCATTTAAGAATGTAAATTATAATGTGCCATCCCATTCATTTCTTTATATATTTCTTTTCAAATTTCATTATGAATAATGAACACTTTCCTATGGTGTAAGTTCCCTTTTATCTACATTATAAATAATGTTAATGTTTCAATACAGTTCCTTACCTTTCATTTAACATTATAAATAATGTTATTCTTACATACGTTTCATTCCTTTTATTTAGATTATAAATAATGTTAAACCTTACATACAGTTTCATTTCTTTTATTTAACATTGTAAATAATGTTAAACCTTACATACAGTTTCTTTTCTTTTATTTAACATTATAAATAATGTTAAACCTTACATACAGTTTCATTTCTTTTATTTAACATTATAAATAATGTTAAATCTTACATACAGTTTCTTTTCTTTTATTTAACATTATAAATAATGTTAATTCTTCCTACGGGGTGAATTCTCTTTTTATATACATTATGAATAATGTATATTCTTCCTACGGTCAAGTTCTTTAAATCTTAACATTATAAAATAGTGTAAGTATCATACGGTGAAATTTTCTTTTTATTAAACATTGTAAGTGATGTTAAATTTATATACATTTCATTTTCTTTTTAATAACATTGAAAATAATGCTAATATTACCTACGGTGCTTTTTCTATTTATTAACATTGAAAATAATGTTAATATTACATGCGGTGCCTTTTCTATTTATATTTTACATACAATGCATTATTTCCATATTTTACATACAATGCATTATTTTCTAACTTTGACAAAATAATATGCATACATACAATGCATTATTTCCATATTTTACATACAATGCATTATTTTCTAACTTTGACAAAATAATATGCATACATACAATGCATTATTTTACATACAATGCATTATTTTCTAACTTGACAAAATAATATGCATACATACAATGCATTATTTACTTATTTTACATATAATGCATTTTATGCTTTTAACTTGACAAAAACGATGATATACATACAATGCATTTTCTATTCTTTCTAATATGACAAAATACTATTTTATGCAAAGCAAATTTCTATTTTTCTATCATGACAAAATACTATTTTATGCAATGCAAATTTCTTCTTTTCTAACATGACAAAATACCATTTTATGCAATGCAAATTTCTTCTTTTCTAACATGACAAAATACCATTTTATGCAATGCAAATTTCTATTTTTCTAACATGACAAAATACCATTTTATGCAATGCAAATTTCTATTTTTCTAACATGACAAAATACCATTTTATGCAATGCAAATTTCTATTTTTCTAACATGACAAAATACCATTTTATGCAATGCAAATTTCTATTTTTCTAACATGACAAAATACTATTTTATGCATTGCAAATTTTATAATAACACAAATTTGTTCATTCAACATACGGTGCTTTTTATTTTAAAATAACACAAATTTGTTCATTCAACATACGGTGCTCTTTATTTTGATAATGAACAAAATATATTCACTTACATACGATGTTTTCTTATTTTGATAATGAACAAAATATTAGTTTATTACATATAGCGGCCAATTCTATTTTGTAAATGAACAAAAATATACTTATCTCAAATGGCGACAAATTCTATTTTAAAATATTGACAAAAATGTCAATCAACATACGGTGTTTATTTTCTTATATAAACATTGACAAAAAATGTCAATCATCATACGGTGTTTATTTTCTTATTTTAACTTTACAAATAAAATGAAAGTTTTATTGGCTAAACATTTCTACTTAACAAAAATAGTATTCTTGTTACCTCTATTCTATGTCAACGAAAGTGATTCCCATTACAATAATAATGAAATCCTTATTTTCTACCCCTTTTTTTCCTAATGGTTCATATTTCAATAGATATATCCTTTTTACTTACACTCTTTCCTATTGGTTCATATTAACATAAAAATATGATTTTTATGTTGCTTCCTTTCTAACGTTTCACATTAACATATAAGGATATTTTATGTTAAAACATTTCTAATACCTAATCAAAACAAATAAAAAGAATAACTTTGTTTATGTCGACAGTTTTATTTCAACAAGGACATATAAAGTGATATATGTGTTTTCAACAATCCTACCTTAACAATCATGATGTGATTATTCTTAACAAATATGATATCATTATTATCAACACGACGATTATCAAACAAATAGATCTACGTATCAATGACAATTCAGGATCAATCACATACGATAATCAATTAGCGTTCAGCAACGGATCAAAGGAAAATCACAATCACAGTTAATTATTTTTATTTAAATAAATAAATAGAACTCTCACCTTTGATTGGATAATAATTAAAATAAATCCAAATAAATTTTCAGAACGCTCCAATCGGTCTCAGCAAATACTACTCGTCCTCACGGTCATGTCGGATCTCATTTCAGAATTTGTTCAAAACTTCAAATCCCGATAACTTTTGATTTACTGAACGGTTTTGGACGCCGTTTGTTGGAGAAGGACCGGCTACGAGAGGTCTATGCACGGCCAGAAGGTGGTGTGGTGCGGCGGGACCTACAGGGGGGGGCGGACAGAAAACGGCGGCGGCTTTGAGGCTTCGGTGCGGGCGGCTCAGGCGACGGAAAGGGACGGGACTTGTCGGAGATCGAAGAGCTCGGCGAGAGCTTCGAAACGTGTACTCACACGCTAATTTTCGTTGAGAAATGAAAGAGTTATGAGGGTTTGAAGTTTTCAGCCATGATGGGTTCAGCATGAAGAGGTGTCGGCTGAAGATGGAGGATGAACAGTAAAATCCGAATTTTATAATATTATATTAGGGTTAACTAATTATGTAATTAGCCCGTTAAGGCCCGTTTTGGTCCGAACTCCGATTTAGGCCCGCTTACTGTCGTTCTTAAGGTTTTGAGGCCTTCTGAACACAATGGGCTATGTCCCGGGGTCCAGTTCCGAGGTATGCTATGAGTTTTGGAATAAATACATTATTTTATTAATATTTTAATGTGTACCGTACGTGAAAATTCACCGAGGTCTCAAATTTACTTCAAAAATTCTCGAAAAATATACTTAGCTATGTTTTGATGCTGTGGACCTATGAAAATTAATTTCGTTCAATTCTGAGCCCGTTTGAATTTTTAATGAATTTTTCAAGTCAAAAATTTGCCCGTTTATGCTGAAAAATCAATTATAATTATATATTAATTCTAAAAATTACCAAAAAATCATTTTTAGCTTTGTTTTGATGATACGAACCCAACAAAATTTATTTCGTTCGATTCTGAGACTTTTTGAAAAATGGCTATTTTCAAGGCGAATATATTTAATATTAAATATACATTTTTAAACAAATATTTTCTGAAACTCGAAACATATAAGTGTTTACTGTTTTTCAATGCAGAAACGTCATTTCGAACTCAATGGAAGTGGTTTCAAGTCGAAATTCCTTTATATGCCAAAAGTAGCATTTTTGTCCTATGCAAATTACCTAGCGACCTTCTAAAAATTGAATTGGCCATAACTTTTGATTTCCGCTATGAAATTTCGATTTTTCGGATTTGTTGGAAAGATATTTTTAAATAGATTCAAATATTTTTGGTTTTACTAAAATCCGTTAAATTTTTCATCCTGTATGGTCAGTCAAAGTTCAAGTTTGACTTTTCAAACTACCACGCTATTTCTAGCTCTTTTTATAATTAAAATTAAATTTGTTCGTTTTAACTTCGATTAAAATAAATAAATCATCAAAAATACTTTAAATTCATTAAAATAAAAATTTTAAACTGGCCCTAAAATTCTGGGTCGTTACAATCTCCCCCACTTAAGAACTTTTCGTCCTCGAAAAGGAAAAAGAAAAATAGAAGAGGATAGGAGGAAGAATAAACACAGGGAATGTTTTTAACAGAGATGGTACCGTCTATAACATCTGGCTTTCCTCCTCCTTCAGTAAAAGCTGCTACTGAAGAAGTTGGTCCTTTCGCTCCTTTATACACATGGGCCACTTGAGCATCGCTACTTCTCTTAGTCTTCTTCGAACGTATGATCAAGGAAAGAGTCAAAGCAATGGTAAAGGTGATTCTAAGGGATAGAGAAGATCGAAGGATAAAGGAAAGGATGATGATAAAGTGACTGGCTATTATGTATCTCATGAACGGTTCCCCATAGAATATAGTGATTCTATGTAAACGAATTATTATAAATATGTTGTACTCCGCTTTGTAAACCAAAGCTCTGATACCAACTGTGATGACCCCAAACTTCCACAAGTGAAAGCAGGAGAAATCATTTTTGGAATACAACATAAATACAATAAAATAGAACACAGATACAATATAGCAAAGGAGATTCATAGAGTAATAACATTATAGCAGCGGAAAAATATAATGTCATTAATCACAGAAAATCCACAGTCACAGAAACTAATCTATTACAACAAGTTTGCAGAAAAGAAATAAGTTTGATGTCTAAAAAGAAAAGAAAAGATGCCATAGAAACAAAGGTAAAAGTCTTCAAGCTCCAAGTCATCACCTCTTCTCCCAAGCAGAATCCAAGAGAGAGAAAATAAGCAGCTTCAAAGAAAAACTCCAAGCAAAGAAAGAACCTGTCTACTTGGCTGCCCGTGTAGAAGAGAGGGCACCCAAGTTTGCAAAAAGGTGAAACAAACTATGGGTCAGTCGTGGGACTGGTGTGAGAATTCTTAACTACAGTAACTATTAAAAATAAGGCAAATCCAAAAGACCACGCCGCTAACGCGGAACGGGTTTACTCTAAGGGACTGCCGTGCATAATTTAAAGTGTCATAATAAATGATTAAATAAGTCGTCAACAACACAATGTCTTTTGAAAAATGGAACCACCATAAGACTCAGGTCCCATCACACAATGCAACGCACACCAAGAGGATAGAGTTTTACATTATGGTGGTTAAACATGCTAAATACGCCAAATACGAAACTAATACTATTATTAGTGTATATGAAAACATTTCAAAATAAATGTATTAATCCTAGGAAGCATAGGTACCATATATTATGCCTCCGTACTAGTAATACAAATCAAATCCGTCGGGGTCGTATTGGAAATTTGGGTTTCCATCATGAGTCCAGGCTAGGGAGGACTCCTTACCGATTCGAGACACTCTAGTTAATGTCCCAGGATTACCCGCAGTTAACCCTTGGATCCTGCAGGGCCGGTCCTCACATACAGCTTAGAGGATTGGCAATTCCTAAGCACACGTTCCCCGGTCCTATAGGACCTATCTGAGGCGCCTCGTTTCATCATCCTCCAAAAGTAAAATGACTACTAACTAGAAAGAAACGTGCTACTTTCCCTGCGTTCCCTTCCCCCTTTTTAGACTCAACCGGTGTGTGAGGCTCGTGAAATCATGTCTCCCATACCACAAGGTTCTGCTTTTCAACAAGAAACCCTGATCATTTCATCTTAGCATGCCACACCGTCACTCCATACCGTACCATCGATCTTCTGTCAACATATAAACGGATGTTAAGTAGAGAATGAATCCTCTACCATCAACATTTATATATTAGCAGAAAATCGACAACATGATATTTAATGGGGTACGATGTCAGACACACCATCCATTTACACCCATGCTCTGGGTCTGAGCGAGGGTCAAACCCATGAAATCCACACGTACGTTTGGGCAATTACCCCGACCCTTGAATTGGGAGCAAACCAATTCAGAGTCTTGATCGTTGTCCATTCGAGGGAAGATTTACGGTCTTCATACGCCGTCTTCTTACTTGAATTCTTGGCTTCGTACGATCATTTGGAATGGGATTAACCCGGTCTTTCCAAATAATCTCGCATTCATATATTTTGAGAAAAACATATTTCATATCGTTATTTTATTTTATAACGATTAATTTTTTGCCTTAATTATTTAATATAATTAATTTCCTTATTTAACGACGCTTCAGGTCAAGGGCGACCTTGGCGCTGTTTTCAACCAATTTTGATTTTCACTTTTCTCGAAATCTAACCGTTGGATTTTAACGTAGCATATATCGTTGGAAAGATTTTTCCAAGACGGTCCTAACGGTTTCAGTTTTGGGAAAATCCGACGGTCGGATCTTCCGGTATAATCGTTTAAAAGTTCGATTTCGAAACGCGAACTACCGCGCTCGATTCGTTATATTTTAATTATATATATAAATATATATGTAAATAATTCGTTTAGTTTGTCGTCCCTACGTGCAGCTTGCATTTCTCTTAACTTTCACCTTTCTACTTACCTGACAATGTAGTTTAGGATTAGACGATAATTCTTCCCTTTTTAATTCATTATTATTTATTTTATACTTTATAATTTTCATTTAAGAATGTAAATTATAATGTGCCATCCCATTCATTTCTTTATATATTTCTTTTCAAATTTCATTATGAATAATGAACACTTTCCTATGGTGTAAGTTCCCTTTTATCTACATTATAAATAATGTTAATGTTTCAATACAGTTCCTTACCTTTCATTTAACATTATAAATAATGTTATTCTTACATACGTTTCATTCCTTTTATTTACATTATAAATAATGTTAAACCTTACATACAGTTTCATTTCTTTTATTTAACATTGTAAATAATGTTAAACCTTACATACAGTTTCTTTTCTTTTATTTAACATTATAAATAATGTTAAACCTTACATACAGTTTCATTTCTTTTATTTAACATTATAAATAATGTTAAATCTTACATACAGTTTCTTTTCTTTTATTTAACATTATAAATAATGTTAATTCTTCCTACGGGGTGAATTCTCTTTTTATATACATTATGAATAATGTATATTCTTCCTACGGTCAAGTTCTTTAAATCTTAACATTATAAAATAGTGTAAGTATCATACGGTGAAATTTTCTTTTTATTAAACATTGTAAGTGATGTTAAATTTATATACATTTCATTTTCTTTTTAATAACATTGAAAATAATGCTAATATTACCTACGGTGCTTTTTCTATTTATTAACATTGAAAATAATGTTAATATTACATGCGGTGCCTTTTCTATTTATATTTTACATACAATGCATTATTTCCATATTTTACATACAATGCATTATTTTCTAACTTTGACAAAATAATATGCATACATACAATGCATTATTTCCATATTTTACATACAATGCATTATTTTCTAACTTTGACAAAATAATATGCATACATACAATGCATTATTTTACATACAATGCATTATTTTCTAACTTGACAAAATAATATGCATACATACAATGCATTATTTTCTAACTTTGACAAAATAATATGCATACATACAATGCATTATTTTACATACAATGCATTATTTACTTATTTTACATATAATGCATTTTATGCTTTTAACTTGACAAAAACGATGATATACATACAATGCATTTTCTATTCTTTCTAACATGACAAAATACTATTTTATCCAAAGCAAATTTCTATTTTTCTATCATGACAAAATACTATTTTATGCAATGCAAATTTCTTCTTTTCTAACATGACAAAATACCATTTTATGCAATGCAAATTTCTTCTTTTCTAACATGACAAAATACCATTTTATGCAATGCAAATTTCTATTTTTCTAACATGACAAAATACCATTTTATGCAATGCAAATTTCTATTTTTCTAACATGACAAAATACCATTTTATGCAATGCAAATTTCTATTTTTCTAACATGACAAAATACTATTTTATGCAATGCAAATTTTATAATAACACAAATTTGTTCATTCAACATACGGTGCTTTTTATTTTAAAATAACACAAATTTGTTCATTCAACATACGGTGCTCTTTATTTTGATAATGAACAAAATATATTCACTTACATACGATGTTTTCTTATTTTGATAATGAACAAAATATTAGTTCATTACATATAGCGGCCAATTCTATTTTGTAAATGAACAAAAATATACTTATCTCAAATGGCGACAAATTCTATTTTAAAATATTGACAAAAATGTCAATCAACATACGGTGTTTATTTTCTTATATAAACATTGACAAAAAATGTCAATCATCATACGGTGTTTATTTTCTTATTTTAACTTTACAAATAAAATGAAAGTTTTATTGGCTAAACATTTCTACTTAACAAAAATAGTATTCTTGTTACCTCTATTCTATGTCAACGAAAGTGATTCCCATTACAATAATAATGAAATCCTTATTTTCTACCCTTTTTTTTTCCTAATGGTTCATATTTCAATAGATATATCCTTTTTACTTACACTCTTTCCTATTGGTTCATATTAACATAAAAATATGATTTTTATGTTGCTTCCTTTCTAACGTTTCACATTAACATATAAGGATATTTTATGTTAAAACATTTCTAATACCTAATCAAAACAAATAAAAAGAATAACTTTGTTTATGTCGACAGTTTTATTTCAACAAGGACATATAAAGTGATATATGTGTTTTCAACAATCCTACCTTAACAATCATGATGTGATTATTCTTAACAAATATGATATCATTATTATCAACACGACGATTATCAAACAAATAGATCTACGTATAAATGACAATTCAGGATCAATCACATACGATAATCAATTAGCGTTCAGCAACGGATCAAAGGAAAATCACAATCACAGTTAATTATTTTTATTTAAATAAATAAATAAATAAATAGAACTCTCACCTTTGATTGGATAATAATTAAAATAAATCCAAATAAATTTTCAGAACGCTCCAATCGGTCTCAGCAAATACTACTCGTCCTCACGGTCATGTCGGATCTCATTTCAGAATTTGTTCAAAACTTCAAATCCCGATAACTTTTGATTTACTGAACGGTTTTGGACGCCGTTTGTTGGAGAAGGACCGGCTACGAGAGGTCTATGCACGGCCAGAAGGTGGTGAGGTGCGGCGGGACCTACAGGGGGCGGCGGACAGAAAACGGCGGCGGCTTTGAGGCTTCGGTGCGGGCGGCTCAGGCGACGGAAAGGGACGGGACTTGTCGGAGATCGAAGAGCTCGGCGAGAGCTTCGAAACGTGTACTCACACGCTAATTTTCGTTGAGAAATGAAAGAGTTATGAGGGTTTGAAGTTTTCAGCCATGATGGGTTCAGCGTGAAGAGGTGTCGGCTGAAGATGGAGGATGAACAGTAAAATCCGAATTTTATAATATTATATTAGGGTTAACTAATTATGTAATTAGCCCGTTAAGGCCCGTTTTGGTCCGAACTCCGATTTAGGCCCGCTTACTGTCGTTCTTAAGGTTTTGAGGCCTTCTGAACACAATGGGCTATGTCCCGGGGTCCAGTTCCGAGGTATGCTATGAGTTTTGGAATAAATACATTATTTTATTAATATTTTAATGTGTACCGTACGTGAAAATTCACCGAGGTCTCAAATTTACTTCAAAAATTCTCGAAAAATATACTTAGCTATGTTTTGATGATGTGGACCTATGAAAATTAATTTCGTTCAATTCTGAGCCCGTTTGAATTTTTAATGAATTTTTCAAGTCAAAAATTTGCCCGTTTATGCTGAAAAATCAATTATAATTATATATTAATTCTAAAAATTACCAAAAAATCATTTTTAGCTTTGTTTTGATGATACGAACCCAACAAAATTTATTTCGTTCGATTCTGAGACTTTTTGAAAAATGGCTATTTTCAAGGCGAATATATTTAATATTAAAAATACATTTTTAAACAAATATTTTCTGAAACTCGAAACATATAAGTGTTTACTGTTTTTCAATGCAGAAACGTCATTTCGAACTCAATGGAAGTGGTTTCAAGTCGAAATTCCTTTATATGCCAAAAGTAGCATTTTTGTCCTATGCAAATTACCTAGCGACCTTCTAAAAATTGAATTGGCCATAACTTTTGATTTCCGCTATGAAATTTCGATTTTTCGGATTTGTTGGAAAGATATTTTTAAATAGATTCTAATATTTTTGGTTTTACTAAAATCCGTTAAATTTTTCATCCTGTATGGTCAGTCAAAGTTCAAGTTTGACTTTTCAAACTACCACGCTATTTCTAGCTCTTTTTATAATTAAAATTAAATTTGTTCGTTTTAACTTCGATTAAAATAAATAAATCATCAAAAATACTTTAAATTCATTAAAATAAAAATTTTAAACTGGCCCTAAAATTCTGGGTCGTTACAGAAATTGTTAGACAACACGGAGTGCCGATCAGTATAGTTAGTGATAGAGATCCAATATTCACTAGCAAGTTCTGGGAGGCATTTCAAGTAGAGCTGGGAACAAAGCTAAACTTAAGCACCACCTATCATCCTCGAACGGATGAGAGGGTGAATCGTATACTAGAAGATCTATTACGGGCTTGTGTTCTAGATTTCGGTGGATCATGGGAAGACCATCTACATTTGGCTGAATTCTCTTATAACAACAGCTACCAGGCTAGCTTGACAATGTCACCATTCGAAGCATTGTATGTTAGACTGTGCCGATCTCCTGCTTGTTGGGTCGAACCCGGTAATAGACTTGTGTTAGGGCCTGATATGATCTGAGAAGCTGCCGACAAAGTCGATTTTATTAAGAAACGATTACTCGCTGCTCAAAGCCGCCAGAAAAGCTATGCCGATAAGAGAAGGAGAGATATATCGTTTGCAGTTGGCGACTATGTATATTTGAAAGTATCGCCGATGAGAGGAGTTATCTGGTTCGGTAAAACTGGGAAGTTGGCGCCCAAATTCATTGGTCCGTTTCCTATTCGGGAACAGATCGGAACTCTCGCTTATAGGGTTAAATTGCCTGATTGGTTTCCTGGAGTGCATGATGTATTTCACATATCTCAACTTCGAAAGCACTTTCATGATCCAGACTTGATCGTGGAAGAAGTAGCGCAATAGGATATTGAAATTACCCCTGAATTGGCTGTGAGGAGAGAGCCGCTAAAGATTATCGGCAAAGAAACCAAAGAGTTGAGGAACAAGAAGGTTCACTTAGTCAAAGTGCAATGGAGTGGGGATCCATGAGATTATACTTGGGAAACCGAGGAGAGCATTCAGAAAGCCGATCCTAAGTGTCGAGTAGATATCTCTGATTGACTCCGGTGCAAGGTACATTTAGCCTATTTTGAAATTTCCAATTAGTTCTCTACTCTGTTGTTATTTTCTTTCCATGGATGTGCACTTTTAATTCTATAGTCCGAATGATTTTAAAAGAGTATATTTTTGAAAAGTTAAAAACAAATTGCTTGTTGTTTGCATTGTGTGATAGTAAATTAGATTAATTAATTTATTGAAACGATAGTTAATTTAATTAATAAGAGAATGAATGGTAGGATTTATTCGATTAAATCACACATTGAACTCATTTAAAAATAGATAGAAATATATACTTGCGCATCATATATGTTTGAATAGGTAAATGGATAGCTGTTGAGTAAAGAATTTATTTGCGTGCCCGACAAATAGGTAAACCTTAATAAGTTGGATGCGAAATATTATTATATCAACTCCTGTGAATGCCATTGGATGCGGAGTGCTGGTTGCTCTGTGTGTAATAATAAACGTCGCCATAAGATAATAACAATTAATTTTGAACTACACTACATGGCATACCTCTTGAAGATAGGCATACTTCATCATATACCACATAAGCATTTGGAGCTTGTGTGACGAGGTGGAATATTTACCATACGAGCGAGAGGCTTGTATGGTGATGACTACATTTTACAGGTTGAACTGATGACTGATATGGACCATATAAAATGTAACGATAAATTGCCAGATTAATAAAAACCCACATGGGTCTGGAGTTGACAATAATCACGTCTCTCTAGTCATTAGATACGGCACATGGATTGTTTATTTCCCACACAGGACGAGGTGACGAGGATTTATCCTCTGGAGCAATTAAAAATACACACTCCCTCAGGCTTTGACAAGGTGACGAGAATTTATTCTCTGGAGTTATTATCTATACAGGCTCCCCTGTAAACACCAGATTATATCACTATAAATTTGTGTATGCTTTATAGGATTTATTGGGTACCTAATACGGCCCAATAAATTTCCAAACCCCTCTCTGTACAAAGGAGGTTATGGCGAAATTTTTGGAAAATTCCGGGTGTCAGCCAAATTTTTGAAGAATTTGAAAATTCTCAGAAACTAAAAAGTTGGAGAATGGAAACCAGATTGAACGTAGAGTTGATAAATCAAACCACTTTCGACTTTGTTCCTTTTCGGGGACGAAAAGTTTTAAGTGGGGGAGATTGTAACGACCCGGAAAATCTGAACCAATTTAAAATTTCTAAATTGGCTATTTTAGTGGATTTTAAATATCTAAAATAAAATTTTAAAATAATAGAGATGAAAAGTAAGCTTGATTCGATAATTGAAAAGGAATATAATTAATTCTAATAAAAAACAGGGCCTGAAATGGCACGGTAGTTTCAAAATTTGAATTCAAACATTGACTGACTGTACCGGGTGCAAAACAAAACGGATTTGAGTGAAACCAAAAATATTTAGATCTGTTAGTGAATATCAGAATCTGAAAAATCAAAGTTTCATAGCGGGAAGCAAAAGTTATGGCTAAATGAATTTTCAGAAAGGTCGCTATGGAATTTATATAGCCCGTGAAAATGGCCATTTTGCAAACGACCTCGGAATTCGATGAAACCACTTTTGTTGGATCCGGGATGTCAAATTATTGCTAGGTTTCAAAGTTCAAAATTTTTGAAGTTAATTTGTGAGCTTGGCAAAGGAAAATGTGTTTTGGTCAATTACAGTTAAATTGGATCGACCAGAAAAGGGCAATTTAACAAACGGTCTCAGAATTCGACGAAACTAGTTTTGTTGGGACCTTATCGTCAAAACATAGCTAGATTAATTTTTATGGAATTTTTCGAATCAGTTAGTGGCCCTGGCAAATTGAAATGTATGTTCAAATCGAATATTGAATGTTTTATTTTTTAATTTGAATGGAAACTGACTGAAACAGTCGAAAGGGCCTACGGAACATATCCCATTGTGTTTGGAATGGGGGTAAAACGCTGGGGACGACAGTCATTGGGTTTGGATTGGTGTTCGTGGGTGAAAGAGGGTATTTTCGAAATTTATAAATATATAGATAAATAAAAAAAATCTCATTCGTCCATCTCAGCACTCTCTCTCTCCCTCACCCACGACGAACGACAGAAAAGCTTCAAAAGCTTCCCGTTCATTTTCTAATCAATCCACGCATCGAAATCAAACACTCCAGTTATGGAATTTGTAGAGCTTCTCGAGATCTTTAAATCTATATAGGGTTTGAATTTTTACGTTCAGAATTGGGGGAGAATTCGACTTCGAAAGTTCGGGCCTTCATCTCACCGCCGCCGTCATCTCTGACCACCGGAGTCCACCGCACCACCATCGTTCGCCGCGCCTCTCTCCCCTCTACAGTGTGGCAGTGGCTGATTGACGCAACACTTCACGGATCGAGCGAAAAGTTAAAACCTGATTTCGAACATCCGAAGAAAGGTACGGCTGTTATATTAATTAACTATATAATAGCACTTCTAAGCGCTACCATTTTGATTTCACTGTAAAAATCATATCTTTTTCGTTTGTTGACGAAATTCAGTGAAACAAGAGACAGTGGACTCATGTGGACGTCTTCTACATTTTAGAAGAGACCGCATATTTTTCTTAGCCTTCCGCTATTTTTGGTGGAGTGGAACCCAATGTGAGATTTCTAAATTATAAACGATATGGAAAACGACGATGTATAAATTATATAGTCGATGTATGAGTTATATAAGCATTGTACACCTCATGTATAAACGTTGTATAAGTTGTACGTTCGATGTATAAGTTATATATGCATTGTAAAAATTATATATGTTTGAAATAGAAGTGAAATGCTTATATATATATATATATATATATATATATATATATATATATATATATATATGCCCCTCGTCCACAAACCATGGACGATATTTATTGATTGTGATTGGTGTGAAAATTGATTGATAACGAATGGTTGATTAGAATTGTTTGTGGTTGAAATTGATTGATTGTGATTGAAAAATACCCGTTTGTGGTTGAGAAATATTTGGTTGAAACCACATAAGATTAGTTTGTCGAAATGAAAAAAATATACATGATGCCTGCGTGCGAGTAGATGCATGATTCCACATTGTCAAAAGCTGCGAGGCTTTAAGGTAGAGCGAGGAGCCGTACTAGGGACGGTCCCAGTTTTAACTACCCTGCCGTTATGCTGCCGAAATTTTGAATAATATTCATGTGTTAGAATTATTTTCCTGTGTTGAAACTATATTCGTCTGTTGAATAGAAAACCTTCATGTGTGGAATCGAAATTCATTCGTTGAATCATATTCATGTGTTGAATGGTATTCGTGTTTTGAATAAATTGTTTTAACAACAAAAATCACATTTTTACTCTATATATACAAACTATAGAAAACCTTCATGTGTTGAATTGAAATTCATTCGTTGAATTGAAATTCATGTGTTGAATGGTATTCGCGTTTTGAATAAATTGTTTTAACAATAAAAATCACATTTTTACTCTATATATACAAACTATAGAAAACCTTCACGTGTTGAATTGAAATTCATTCGTTGAATTGAAATTCATGTGTTGAATGGTATTCGTGTTTTGAATAAATTGTTTTAACAATAAAAATCACATTTTTACTCTATATATACAAACTATGGAAAACCTTCATGTGTTGAATCAAAATTCATTCATTGAATTGAAATTCATGTGTTGAATGGTATTCACGTTTTGAAATAAATTGTTTTATAATAAAAAACATACTTTTATCATCTATATAGACTATATAAAATAGTCGTATCTAGAAATAAATTGTTTTATAATAAAAATCATATTTTTATCACCTATATTAACTATATAAAATAGTTGTGTTTTTGAAATAAATCGTTTTACAATAAAAATCACATTTTTACTGTATACATGAATTGTTAAAAATAGTGAAGTGTCGGAGTGAATGTATGTTGGATAAAAATATCATTTTTATCAAATGTATGAAAACAATATAGCTTTGAAATCAAAGAATCGATATATATATATATAAATAGAATGGAAATATATCGAATAACGAAGCTGTAGTTCGTGTTTTGAAACCATGATTTCAAACGATTAGTGCGGGAGATCCGACCATCGGATTTTCCCGAAACCGAAACCGTTGGGTTCATTTTGGAAATATCTTTCCAACGACACCAACTTTGTAAAGATCCAACGGTTGGATTGTCTGGAATGTTTAATTCAATTCTGAAGAAAAACAGCACCAGAATCGATTATATTTATATATATAAATATAATTATATATAATCGAATGACGACGCTGCAGTTCGTATTTTGAAATTGAAATTTCAAACGATTATACCGGGTGATTCGACCGTCGTATTTTCCCGAAGTGGAACCGTTGGATTCGTTTTGAAAAGATCTTACTAATGATGTAAATTTTGTGAAGATCCAACGGTTAGATTTTCAGATATATGTAAATCAAATCTGAAGAAAAACAGCGCCACGGCCGCGTTATGGCCCGAAGCGTCGTGTTGAATAAATTGGCTATTTTAAAATAAATAAAAATAGCGATAAATCGGTATAAAATATTATAAATGATATGGATGTGAAATTTAGAAACTAACCGAAGGTTTGCTAAGTCGAATGGTTTCCTGGGTGTTGATCTGATGTTGGTTTCGGCCTTCAGGGTTAATGTTTGGGAAATCGTTCTCTTATTGATTGACGGTTAGTGACTGATGAATTGAAATGATGCGTATGTACGTTTGTGTTGCACTTGTTTATTATATATGCGAGTTGCTCAGAAAGACCGGGTTTATCCCATTCTGAATAACTAAATCGACGATAAGAAGTCGAAGATGAAGACGGGGGTTGAAGTCCGATCTTCACCTCGTTTGGACGGTAACTGATGTCCTGATTGGGAGGCACCCGAAATATGGATAATGAGTGGTGATCGTCCAGACGTACGTGGAGATCGATGGATATGCGAGGTATTTAGTGCCTCCGGTTTCGTTCAGACCCAGAACGGACTTGCAAATGGGCTGTGTGTCTGACATTGGAATTCATTTTGTGCGATTGATAACCATCAGTTGCATGGTGTGAATTACCGGTGTGGCATGCTTAAATGTAGTGATCAGGGCTTCTGTTGAAAAGCAAATTCTTGTGATTGATGATCAAAGCACCGCCTGTGTGGCGTAGCTTTTTGTATAACGTGAATTTGCGAGCCTCACACCCCGATATGAACCAGAAACGGGAGAAGGACCTCAGGGAGGGCATGTGTTTCCTTCTAGCTAGGAGTTGTGTCAGTGTTTTTACATGGCCTGACATTTTACTTTTGTGGATAATGGATTGCGAGGCGCCTCGGTTATATCGGTCGATCCAGGACCGATGGAGTCATTCGTTGGCTTATTGACGCCCCACAGGGCGGGGAAACGCGGTGTTCAGGAATTTTAATCCACATCGGTGGACCGGCCCTGACGATCCTAGGGTCACTCGAGCTCTGATCCTGAGACACGGGCTAGAGCGTCTCGAATTCGGTAAGGACTATCTTTTGTCTTGGTTCATGACGGAAATCCAATTTCCAAATACGTGACTGTGCGGTTTCGATTGTATATATATATGGCGACATGATATATGGTACCCATGTCGTCTATGATTGATAGTTATGATTGAAATTGTTTTTGAAACTTATAAACACTAGTAATAATATCAAATGCTTTTTTTTATTCGTATCAAGCATATTTTGGCTATTATAAGGTAAAACTCTATCCTACGGTTTGCGTTGCATTGTGTGATGGGAACTAAGTCTTATAATGGCTTCATTTTTATAAAAAGCATTGCGATGTTTAAAAGAATGATTTGTTTTAAAGCACTGGCAATCCGATGGAGAAACCCGTTCCATGAAAGTGGCGTGGTCCTGTGATTAGCCATATCTTAAATGTGATGAGTAGATTTCTCATACCAGTCCCATGAATGACTCGTAGTTTGTTTCACTTTCAAACACGGGTGCCCCTTTTTCTACATGGGCAACCTTGTGTTCAGGTTTAGCAGGCTCTTTCTGGATAGCTGGAGCTGAAGATGGATTCTATCATTTATCTCTTTTTATGCTGTTCAGCACCTATTGTACATATTATGTTTATTTCCGCTGTAGACATTTATGTAATAGCTGAACTGTATTTGTACTAAGTATGATCCTGTATACTGTGTAAATCTGATGATTATGTTTATCCAGTATATTCTATTTGTTCATTATCTGGTGTATTTATTGTTTCTGTTCTGATGTTATCTGTTTATGTGTTATATTCCAAAGATTACCCTTGCCACTGTCAGTACGGGGTTCGGGGTCGTCTCACATCTTATCTTCCGTCTCCCAAGTCGCGTCTCTTTGATCATCTCCCCATTGCACTTTTACCAACTTGACCTCTTTGTTGTGAAGCTTTTTGACCTCCGATCCGAGAATTTGTGTAGGAGCTCGTATGATCGTGGCATTGCGCTCTGCTTCCACTTTTTCGAGCATGCTCGGCTCTAACACTTCTGCTCTATCGTGTAAACACTTACGCAAATGCGAAACATGAAACACGTCATGAACTCCGCTGAGCTTTTCTAGTAACTTTACTCTATACGCGATCTGCCCAATCCTCTCTATAATTGGAAAGGGTCCTACGAACCTTGGTGCCAACTTCCCTACTGATCCAAAGCGGACTATGTTTCTCAACGGTGACAACTTAACAAAAACCATTTCCCTAACATTAAACTCAAGATCAGTTTGTCTCCTATCAGCATATGACTTCTGTCGGTCCTGCGGCATCTTCATTCGCCGTCGAATCAGGTCTATCTTCTCCGATGTCTCCCTAATCATGTCGGGTCCAAGCAAAACCTTGTCTGTGGATTCCCACCAATAAGTAGGTGATCGGCATAGTCATCCATAAAGAGCCTCAAAAGGTGCCATGCCAATGCTAGCCTGAAAATATTATTACAGGCGAACTACACTAGTGGAAGATGTTCTTCCCATGTTCCTCCAAAATTTAGGATGCGTAGCCTTAGAAGGTCTTCTAGAATCCGATTTACTCTCTCGGTCATTGCGTTCCAACCGCCTCTTGTAAGCTTTTCCAAAATTCGCTTGTGAAAATGGGATCTCTATCGCTCACAATACTGGAGGGTATGCCGTGCAAACGAAGTATCTCTCGAAGGTAAACTGATGCTAACCATGTGGCGATCCTTCTACTTTTAAAGGGAATAAAATGGGCACTTTTAGTAAGTCGGTCTACAATCACTCAAATCCCCGTATTACCGTTCCTTGATCTTGGTAACCCATCTACAAAATCCATGGAAACGCTTTCCCATTTCCAAAGAGGAACACTAAGAGATGGAGCAAACATCCGGGCTTCTTTTTCTCTGCCTTGACTTGTTGGCACACTAAGCATCTAGCAATGAGCTCGGCCATGTCCTTCTTCATTCCGGCCTAAAAAAACTCGCTTCATATCCCTATACATCTTATCACCACCGGGATGTTTGGTCATCTTAGAGCGATGTGAGTCTTCAAGAATTGCCTTCTTCAAACTCTCGTCTTGTGCTATGCAAAATCTTCCATCTCTACGTAGCCAACCTCTCTCATCTATAGCATATCTATCAAGATGACTCGAGGACTCCACTCCTATAATCTAGCCTACTATCTCAACCAACTGTGGGTTATTTCGCTGTGCCTCTCTAATTCGACCCAAAAGTGTAGGTTGCACCTCTAACAATGCCAATAGTCCGGGTACATAATCGACAGAGGGTCTGAAGTCAAAGGAAGATATATACTCCAAATTCTGTCGCTCTACGAACAAAGGACTTAAAGTTAACTTCTTTCTACTTAAGGCGTTGGCTACAACGTTACCCTTGCCAGGGGTATATGCAATCTCAAAATCGTAGGATGCCAAAAACTCCATCCATCTTTGTTGCCTCAAGTTTAGGTCCTTCTGAGAGAATAAGTTCTTTAGCGATTTATGGTCTGTATATAACTCAAACCTCTCGCCAAGCAAATAATGATGCCATGACTTAAGTGAAAAAACTATGGCTGCCAACTCTAAGTCGTGGGTAGGGTAATTTTTCCCGTGGCCTTTCAACTTTCTTCCACCATAGCTTATCACCCTTCCCTCTTGCATTAAAACTGCGCCAAGTCCTATCCTGCAAGCATCGGTATATACAGTGAATGTCTTACTCCCGTTTGGCAAAACTAAAACTGGAGCTGTCGTCCAAGACCTCTTCAGACATTGGAAAGCATCATCACAGTCAACGTCCCAAGTAAATGTCAAATTCTTCTTCGTTAATCGAGTGAGAGTGGCTGATATCTTCGCGAAGTCCTTAATGAACTTCCTATAATAACCAGCCAGCCCTAAAAAGCTTCTTACTTCTGTTGTGTTCTTAGGAGTTTTCCAATCTTGGATTGCAACTACCTTGGCGGGATCTACAACTATCCCTTCCTTAGAGACCACGTTTCCTAAGAACCTCACTTCTTTTCTCCAAAATTGGCACTTGGAGAAGTTAGCTTTAAGTTGATGTGCTCGTAGGGTCTCTAAGACTTCCATAAGATGTGGGGAATGCTCTTCTTCATTTTTAGAGAAAACCAAAATATTGTTTACAAAGACTACCACAAAGTTGTTTAGAAACTCCCTAAACACCCTACTCATTCAGTCATCATAGTATGCGGGTGCATTCGTCAAACCAAAAGGTATGACGAGCCACTCAAAGAAACAGTCAGGAGTTCTAAATGCAGTCTTATCGATGCTATCTTGAGCCACCGTTAGCTGATGAAACCCTATAGCCAAATCCAGTTTCAAGAAAACTGAGGCACCCACCAACTGATTGAATAAATCATCTATCCTCGACAATGGGTGTCTGTTCTTCTTTGTTAGCTTATTCAGCTCTCTATAGTCCACACACAATCTAAGCGAACCATCAACTTTGTAGAAAAAACGACTGGAGCACCCCACTCCGAAATACTTCTTCTTATGAACCCCTTCTCAAGCAACTCTTTCACTTGCTTACTGAGTTTTCTTCTCTCTCTCTCGGAGCCATGTGGCACACTGGTAATGCAACTGGCTTCGCATTATCTACTATGTATATTCGAAAGTCTATCTCACGCCTCGGGGGTAAACCTCGAACCTTATTGAAGACGTCACTATATTCACGGACCACACGAACAGATTTCAGATCATTATTGGATGCGTCAAGGGATTCTAGGTAGCTAAGCATTACCGGACATCTAGGGTCACAAGAAATATCAAGGGTCTTTCCACAATGAGTCAACAATCTAACTACCCTTTTTTCACAATCTAGGATGGCCCCATATCTAGTTAGCCAATCCATACCTAGAATCAAGTCGTAGCCCATGAAGCCAAGAACAAAGGCGTTGCATTCAAACCCAATGCCCAAGATAGACACTCTCAAATCCCGACAAATCATAGAAAGATGAGTTGATCCACCAATAGATTTGAGACTACTATGGGATCCGTAACTAGACTAGTATTTAGGTGCAGTGTTTCAACTAACGAAGCAGATACAAACGAGTGTGAAGTGCCATAGTCAAACAAAGTACGAACAAGATGATCAAACAGAAAAACTAAACTTTCAACGGAAATGTTTCTACCTCTCTCCTATCCTGGTGCCATGAGAGCCTGAATTTGTCCTCTTGCCTGCCCTGGTGCCATGAGAGCATGAAGCTGCCCTCCAGAAGTTCTTTTCCCTTGACCTTGTTTCCTTGGGCAGTCCTTAACTAGATGACCTGCCTCTCCACAGTGGAAACAGCCAGTCTTCTTCTTTTTCCTACAGTCTTTGCTCAGATGGCCTGGTGTCCTACAATTAAAGCACTTCTTCTTTCCTATGCCATTATTGTTCTTCCCGCCTTTCCTGTTTTGCTGTTGTGGTTTCTTTTGGTCTCCTTTCTTCTCCGGTACCTTATTAGCATTAGCACCCTTCTCTGCTTCATGCATAAGCGCCATGTCAACCAATCTCTCAAAGGTACCCCATCGGAATGTGGGTCATAGCCAACCCATATGCGGCTCATTCAACCCTTTAACGAACCTCAGGGCCTTCTTCTCATGTGTGTTTACCAATTCCATGCCAAATCTCGCCAACTGATTGAACTTGTTGACGTACTCCTTTACTGATAAATCCCCTTGTTTCAACGCTAAGAACCTTTCTATATATAAATTTTCTTCTGCTCGTGAAAGAAACTTCATTTTGAACCTACGCTTGAAATCCATCCATGTCTCCACTGGACGCTCTCCATTCGTGACTTCCCGCCAAAACAAGGCTTCGTCCTTCATTTACCAAGCAGCCAATTGGACCTTCCTTCCATCTTCCACCTCGAAAATACAAAATAGGTCTTCCACCTCCTTAAGCCAATTTCGAGCTTCCACAAATGTCTCTGATCCATGAAAAGGTTTCCCGCCCATTGCCCTAAAATCTTTGCAAAAGTATCAACACGTGGAGGAGGAGGGGTAGGAGGAGCATTGCTGGGCCTGCGACATTGGCCCTAGCTTCTAGATATCTTTTAAACCATCCTGGTATCGGTATCCCCTCTGGTATCTCAGGAATTCCATACATGCTGAAAAGAAAATAAAGAGATTCAAAATGGAGAATTCGAAAGAAAGATAAATGGCTCTTGGGGGTTTTGTTTTAAAAATAAACTTTTCTCTTGAAAATACTTTCCTTAAAACATACTTTTGAAAGTATTTCTTTATAAAATGCTTTTTGAAAAATAGTTTTTCAAAATTCATATCTGGTCTAGTAACCTTCGGCTCTGGTACCACATGTAACTCCCCACGTCCATTAATGTCACTCACAAAGGGAATGCATTAAATTCCATGGAGCATATTTAGTGTATAGAACAGAATATAACAAGACAGATATAAATAATGGTACTTGAAAATTTTAAAACAACTTTTATTGCAGCGGAGAAATAGTTTGATTACAACAACTTCATAAACCAAGTACACTTAATATCCATCTTGATAAATTGTTTTAGAGTACATAAAATAAAAAGCATAAACCCTAACACAAGTAGCCATAAAAGAGATGGGCTGAACTTTACTTTCGGCAATCCAAGCACTTCCAAAAGAGAGAAAGAGATCCAAGATCAAGCTCCACTAGTACTAGTCCCACCCTGAGAACCTTGGGGAGGGGGGAAGGAAGAAAAGAGGCGAAAACAAGGGGGTCAGACATAAAGTCTTGAGAGTATAATAACTTTGAAAATATAATTATTAAAGTAACTAGGATAAGGCGTAAACTTGGTAAGATAAGATATGATCATGAAACAAGTGGGCATGACAAAGCAGTTAAGAGGAATATTCTGGCGTTAATCTCGTCCCTAATCACTGTAGGATAATTACTATACTACACCACCACTAGTCACCCTAAAAGTTGATTCCGCCTATAGAACTTAATAATGATAATGGTAGTTTCGTGTACCCTTAACTGCCTTCATAGGTGCCGTCTACCCCTATCTCCACTAGTTGTCCCCACTACCCTCATTCGATCGGCTCCCTAACTCGTAGATACCCGTGCTGGCCCCACAGTGTGGTGTATCACTCCCCAAAGTGGCTACCCAATACCACCAAAGATGCAAGGCTTATATCTACACGATGCAACAACATGTTACCCACCAGCCCGGGCCCACGCACGCACATGACCCCGTTGGACTTGCGTTGCCACCGCCAACCCGTTTTGACCTCTTACAATCAAATCCAGTAAGTGTGTCCCGTCCTCGACTTGGGTCGAGCTCACAAAGATACTTAATGGGTTACTGGTTTGAAAAAGGCCCCCATGCTTGACACAAGCCTTCCACCTATGCTTGGTCCCCACTTAGGTTTCCCCACTTAACCCGATTCTTATTCATGTCTTCTTACAAGTTTCAATCTTGGTTAAGTGCATATAATCGTATTTCACATACCACCCAAGGCACCCCCTTAATTTCGCACGCCACCCAAGGCACCCACTTAACCCCCTATGTCCCATCACATTTTTGTTTGGTTATGTGTTACTTAATTCATTACAACCGTAACCTTGTAAAGACCTCCCACATTAGACTGGCATTTGCGGTTGCTGGATTTGCCGGGCGGGTCCGGGCAGTCTTATACCGCAAACGAGCCTAACCTCGTGTCTTTACAACTGTTACGCATTTAATTCGTGCCTTTGACCTCTCACATTAGACTGGCATTTGTGGCTGCTAGATTTGATGGGCGGGTCCTGGCAGTCTTACACCACAAAATAGTCTAACCTCATGTCTTAGGCGGTTTATTATTACACATCTTTATTTAACCCCAAATTGGATTAATATCCCTATTCAAATTTGTCAATAATTTCCAAATTTATTTATGTCCATAATTGTCTCTTAAAATTATGTTCATAAATAGCAATTATGCCAATTAATATCTCAAATTAATTATATGCCTTTAAGGCGATTTTATTGCCAATTCACAATTTTATGTATATTCAATATTTTCCCATCATGCCCACGCTATTTGTATGTTTTCACATGACATATGTTAGACTCGCAAATAGTCTAACTTATAAAAAGAAAAATAACATCACATAAAACATAAAATAGATCTAAGGATCATGACATAAACTTGCATATGAATTTCATTCAAACTAGCATATGATAGGAAACTAACATAGGTAATGGGCATATATTTGCATAACTTATGTACTGCTATAGATCCAAACATAAAGGTGTGAACTTGCATATGGATCTAAACATAAAGATGTATTCTTTCTTATAGATCTAAACATAAAGATGTAAACTTGCATATAAATCTAATCATAAAGGTGTAATCTTGCATATATATCTAAACATAAAGGTGTAATCTTGCATATAGATCTAAACATGTAGATTAATGTCACATAAACTAGCATATGCATATACATGTTTCACATATATTTCAACAACCCAAACTTGCATAAGATTCGTACATGTAAATATGATCCAATCATCACAAACTTGCATAGGATAGATGATTCAACTTGCATAAGATATAAGATTCAACTTGCATAAGATATATGATTCTACTTGCATAAGATTCGCATATGATCCGACTTACATAAAATTCACATAAGAACTAACATACGATCCAACACCACAAACATACATATAATTCACATCACATGATTCGAAATCATATTCTCATAATGAAACACTCCACCTCCGTTAGGGTCACTCTCAAAGGGAATGCCCTAATTTTGGTGGAGGTTTATAAGTATAAGTCACAGATATACAAGACAGATATAGGAACACATATTTTTGAGCAGCGGAAAATAACAACTTTTATTTCAACATAATACGTGTTACACAAACCATGTCATCATTTGTTTTACAATACTTCCAAAAACATAACATCTTCATAACTGTCTTGATTACATTATTTAAAGAAGCATAAAGAAAGCATAAATAAACTGCATAAGTTCCATAATTGCTGTCCAAAGCCATAGTCCAAAATGAAAAAGATCCAAGCGATACATTCTTTCTCTTCAAGCTGGATGTGAAAGCTGGTCAAGCTGCGGTATTCCCTCCCTGTGGACCTGGGGGGAGACGGAAGAAAAGAAGATGAAAGAAAAGTAGAGTCAGACATAAAGCCTGAGTAGGTCTAGGACTATTCAGTCTATGAATAAAGAACTGGGTATGATAAGTGTAAACTAGAAATGAGAAAGCACCATAAACTAAGTTAAGTTGTCTAGGGTCGAATACTATCGTACCCCATATTAATCTCTGTACCCATATAAACTAGTTCCCAACAGGCACCCCATAATCAGGGTGAAGTGATCCATTTCTGATGATCGGCTCCTACTCGCATAGTTGCATGTGTCTTACGGCCCCCAATGTTGTAGTTACCTTTGCTGGTCCCACCATGGGGGGTATCAAGTCCCATGGTGGCGGCCCGACACAATTCTAGAGTGAACAGGTATGCTACTGGTGCCAGTGCCTTATTTTTCTGCGCCGGAGTGTGTGCACGCCCGCACCCCATTAGAACCTACACTGCTGCACCACCGCCGTCGATTTGACCTCTTACAGTCAGCCCAGTAATCGTGCCCCACCCTGCCTAGTTCAGAGTATCCTGATACACCTTGTAGGGTTAATACTGAAAAGGGTCCCCCGCTATTAGGTTTTCTATTTCTAGCCAACATGCTAAGTTTGTTAAGTGTTTTATAAACCTAACCCCCAAATCAGTCTGTTTAGTTTAGCAAGTTCCATTTTGATTATGTATTAATTTAATTTACTTAATCCTATCAATCCTGACTCACCCTTAATTGTCTTATTAAAGCCTTGACCTCTCACATTAGACAGGTATTGTTGTGGCCGCCTGTTGCCGGTTGGGTCCGGGCAGTTTTACGCCACAACTCAGTCTAACCTCGGGTCCTTATTGGGCTCCGTGTTTAACCACCCACATTGGATAGGTATTGTTGTGACCACTGGACAGCCGGGTGGTTCCGGGCAGGTTTACATCACAACTCAATCCAACCTCGGGTTAAACACATCGTATTTTCTACATTTACATATTTTGTCTCATTTCTTTTTATATGTAAATTTTTGCGGTCCATTATTCAAATTCACCTTTATTGGTTAAAATTTATTTATGCCACTTAATTGTTTTTCAAGGTTGTTGGCATGTGTCAAACATGCCAACACATATGTTCTATATTTTAACCCCATCGTCATTATCCCCGTTTTACACGTTCGCTACAATATAGGATATGTTGGGTTTAACATTTAAACCCAACTTAGCCATATGAAAAGGGGAGGCTTATAACATGGTGTTTATAAGATAACATAAAAAGGGGAGTGTGAACGCATGAACTTGCAACATAACGATTCCATTAACATAAGGTAGGCACATGTGAACTTGCAATTGTAACAACATATAATCATGGCATAAACAATACTTAAACATGAGTCATTCTATTCACATAATCATGGCATAATTAATAATACATAGACATGAATCATTCTATTCATATAATCATGGCATAAATAATAATACTTAAACATGAATCATTCTATTCATGTAGTCATGGCATAAATAATACTTAAACACGAATCATTCTATTCATGTAAACTTGCAATTGGAATGTAAATCTAACTTAATTGTGTCACATATATCACCATATGGTTTTGATAAAAACTTAGGCCTAAAACATGTTTCAACTAGGCATAATACCAAACATAGTTTAGTCATGTTCATAAAGGTGCTTACTTTTGTTCTAATACAAAAGTATGATTTGCTAATTCCAACATGGATTCATATAAACTATAGTACTTAGTCTTATCCAATTACACACTAAAAGTGAACATAAAGGTATGTACATCATATTGGCATAATAGTGAATCATATACTTGCATGAATCCCAAATAAAATACCATATCATATACTTGTATGAATTCAATTGTATACCATAACATTTCCGAATCGTTTAGAATCAAAATAACATACAAGTATAGATTGTTATCGCCACAATTCCATTTCGTTGTTAACTTCCAACGCAAATCACATACTTGCAAATATCCAATCGTATACCATAACATTCCCAAATCGTTTAGAACCAAAATAATATACAAATATAGATTATTATCGCCACAATTCCATTTCGCATTTTACACAAATCAAACGCAATTAATTATTCACATCGGAATAGCAATCTACTTACAATGTATGACGAATCTTCAATTTAGGAATCTGAATTCTGAATTTGGAGATGCTATCCTTTGTTGTAGGCGTTGCTTTGATTCAATTAACGTTGCTTTAAGCTTTTGATTTATCTCCTAATTGTCTCTTAATTTCTGACGGCTATCTCTAGTCTCTCCTCAGCAGCATGACAGTCTCATCTACATTTTTGTTTGTGTGTATTAGGGTGAGTCTTAGGTCCTTTTTATAGAGTTTTTGAGTTGATTTATACCGTCAATGGAGCTTGGTTTAATAATAGCCGTTCGTTCAAAGGAGGGACCAACCAGGAGCTGACACCTAGCCCTAATGATAAGGCAAGGCTCAGAAAATCGACCAAACACAGACCAGGTCAGCCAGGGTGGGCTGGGTTCGACCTGGCTCAGGGGCCATGTCGACACCCCAGTCGACACCGTGTCGACTTCGCAGTCGACACGGGTTACCCAGGTCGACTGCCCAGTCGACCTGGCTAGCCCCAGGTCGACTGCCAAGTCGACCCGGGTGCCTTGGGCGGGAATTTTCCTGCCCTGGCCAATTGGGCCCGATTTTGAATTTTAAATTTGTTTTTCTGAGCTGTTTTCGTCTGTTTGAATTTTAAACTGAATTCTGAAACTTTCGGAGGCCATATCTTCTTCATACGGAGTCCGTTTTACGCAAACTCGGACTCTATCACAAGAAGAATTCCAAGACGAACGCAATGGCATATCCCGATTCCCTTAATTCTTTGATTTGAAATTAATTATACTTTAATTTGTGAAATTCATTATTGTAAAATACACTGGGTGTTACATTCTCCCCCACTTAAAAGGATTTCATCCCGAAATCTTCAAGTTCAGGAAGAATGTACATCCTAACATCCAAACATCCATCTACTCATCCATCAAACACGAGCATCCATTGTCCTTAAAAGACTTCTAATGCTTCATGATAATATGCGAGGTGTGTGTGTGTACATGTACTTATCTAATGCAAAATCAGGCGGTCTACTGATTCAGTTGACCTCCTTAATGCGAATTATGTAAGTGCCATGAATCCATTATGTATGCAAATCATCCTATTCATGATTCTACATGAGTGCACAATCATTCATACAAATGCAATATCCATATGACAACACATTTAAGTTCAACCATATACGAATGCAAACATATATGCATATGCAATATGAAGTGATTGAGCCGATCTAAAACCTAGATTGTGTGTGTATATGCAACCACGAGCAACCACTAGTAATCACTTTCAACCACTTGCAATCATCATCCATAACATGTTTCAATTACATGTTTTCATCCAAAGGGTTTCTACCTAAAAGATAGGGTCGAGGAGATATACCTAAAAAGATAGATAAAAGTGCAACTTAAGGAAAAAGAAAGATCAAAGATGTACCCTCGAAAAGAAAAGGGTAGGCTGCGCGTATTCTAGCTTCAGTTTCCCAAGTTGCATCTTCTACGGCGTCGCTCCACTGAACTTTGACGAGCTTGACTTCGCGGTTGCGTAGCTTCTTCACTTCCGTTCCTAATATGCGGGTTGGAACTTTCCTTACGGTTGCTTCGCGTTCCACTTCAGCTTCTTCTAGGATATTTGGCTCTACCACTTCAGCAGACTCATGTAGACATTTTCGGAGATGTGAAACGTGAAAGACGTTGTGAACTCCGACCAATTTTTTGGGTAGCTCTAATCTATAGGCCATTTTCCCAATTCTCTCGATGATAGGGAATGGCCATACGAACCTTGGTGCTAGCTTTCCTGTGGTTCCAAAACGAACAACGTTCCTTAGCGGAGATACCTTAAGGAAAACTCTGTCCCCAACCTCAAATTCAAGGTCGGTCCTCCTCTTGTCGGCGTAGGAATTTTGTCTATCTTGGGCCATCTTCATCCTTCTTCGTATTAAGTCTACTTTCTCTGAAGTCTCTCGGATCATATCTGGTCCAAGTATGAGCTTATCGGTAGACTCCCACCAACAAGTGGGTGATCGGCACGGTCTTCCATATAAAGCTTCGAATGGCGCCATTCCGATGGTTGCTTGGTAGCTGTTGTTGTAGGCAAATTCCACCAAAGGAAGATGGTCTTCCCATGTCCCTCTGAAGTCAAGGACGCACAGTCTTAAAAGGTCCTCCAAAACTCTGTTCACTCTTTCTGTTTGGCCGTCGGTTTGGGGATGATGGCTGTGCTCAAGCATAACTGTGTGCCTACCGCTTCTTGCAGACTCCGCCAAAACTCACTTGTGAAGATAGAGTCTTGGTCACTAACAATGCTGGATGGTATTCCATGGAGTCGAACGATTTCCTTGAGGTAAAGAGATGCTAGGGATGAGGCAGTTCTTTTACTTTTGACAGGTAAAAAGTGGGCGCTTTTAGTAAGCCTATCCACTATTACCCAAATGCTAGTGTTGCCTCTCCTAGACCTAGGCAGCCCATCAATGAAGTCCACTGAGATGCTATCCCACTTCCACTGCGGGACCTCTAGAGGATGTAGCAGACCGCCAGGCTTTTTCTATTCCGCCTTAACCTGATGGCACACCATACACTTAGAAACGAAATCTGCCATGTCCTTCTTCATGCCGTTCCAAAAGAAAGTTCTCTTTATGACCTTTTACATTTTATCTCCGCCTGGGTGTATCTTTATCTTGGAGTGGTGTGCTTCCTCGAGAACCTTCTTTACTAAATCCCTTGTCTGTGGGACGCATAGTCTTCCATCTCGCCTTAGCCAACCCTTATCGTCGATGGAGTATCTGTTGAGGTGACTTGAAGTCTCACCCCTAATTAGTCTATGAATCGTCTCCACAAGCTGAGGGTCTTCGCGTTGTGATGTCCCTATTGAGTCCACTAAAGTCGGGCGTACTTCGAGAGATGCTAGCAAGCCTGGTGTAAAATCGGAGGAGGGCCTAAAGTCAAAGCTGGCTATAAACTGTAGGCTTTGTCTTTCAACAAACATCGGGCTTAGGGTCAGTTTCTTTCGGCTCAACGCGTCTGCCACTACGTTGCCTTTGCCCGGAGTATAGGAGATCTCGAAATCATACGAGGAAAGAAACTCCATCCATCTCTGTTGCCTCAAGTTAAGGTCCTTCTACGAGAAAAGGTATTTCAACGATTTATGGTCAGTGTAAAGTTCAAACTTCTCACCTAGTAGATAGTGTCGCCAAGACATGAGTGCAAAGACGATGGCAGCTAACTTAAGATCGTGGGTCGGGTAGTTCTTTTCGTGCACTTTCAATTGTCTCCTGCCATAAGCTACTACCCTTCCTTCTTGCATTAAGACGGCGCCTAGCCCTGTCCCACATGCATCTGTATAAACTGTGAACATCTTGCTTCCATCTGGCAACGTTAAAACTGGGGCTGTTGTAAGAGCCCTTTTCAGTCGCTGGAAAGCAAACTCGCAATCCAAGTCCCAATTGAACACTAGATTCTTCTTGGTCAACTTTGTGAGCGGAGCTGATATCTTTGCAAAGTCTCTGATGAATTACCGATAGAAGCCTGCTAGCCCGAGAAAGCTTCGGACCTCTGTTGCATTCTTTGGTGTCTTCCAATCCTGCACCGCTACTACCTTAGCCGGGTCTACAGCTAACCCTTCCTTGGATACTATGTGCCCAAGAAATCTTACTTCCTCTCTCCAAAAGTGGCATTTGGAGAATTTGGCTTTTAGCTGATGGACTCGCAGAGTTTCCATGATTGCCCTTAAGTGCTGAGCATGTTCCTCTTCACTCTTTGAGAAGATCAAGATATCGTCTACGAAAACCACTACGAACTTATTGAGGAAATCTCTGAATACCCTACTCATCAGGTCCACGAAGTAAGCAGGTGCATTTGTCAAGCCGAAAGGCATGACAAGCCATTCAAAGAAGCCGTCTGGGGTTCTGAATGTCGTTTTATCGATGCTATCTTCAGCCACCCTTAGCTGATGAAAACCGGTCGCTAAATCAAGTTGGGAGAAAACAGACGCTCCTACAAGCTGATCAAACAGATCGTCAATTCTGGGGAGAGGGTGCCTATTCTTTTTCGTTAGCTTGTTGAGCTCCCTATAGTCAACACATAGACGGAGTGAACCATCCGCCTTTGTAGCGAACACCACTGGAGCGCCCCATTCTGAAATGCTTCTTCTAATGAACCCCTTTTCTAGAAGCTCTTTAATCTTTTTACTGGGCTCTTTCCTTTCCCGTAGAGCCTGTGTCTAACGAGCAACGCAACGGGCTTTGCATTATCTACAGATATATGCGGAAGTCTATCTCCCGCTTCGGAGGCAAGCCCTTCACCACTTCGAAGACATCCGGATATTCCCGGACCAATCTAACCGATTGCAAATTTTCAACGGAGGCATCTAGCGATTCAAGATTGCTAAGCATAACCGCATACGAGGGATTACAAGAAATTTCCAAAGTGTTACCGAGCTGGGTCAGGAGCCTAACGACCCTTTTCTCACAATCAAGGATGGCCCCATTACTGGATAGCCAATCCATGCCCAAAATCAAACCATATCCCGAAAAGCCCAAAACAAAGGCACTACATTTAAATTCTACGCTTAGAATAGAAATTTTCAATCCCACACAGATCATAGACAAATGAGTCGGGCCCCCAATTGGGTTTGAAACAATTAAGGGGTCCTCTACCATACTAGTTTCTAGGTGCAGAGATTCTACTAAAGCAGACAAGATAAAGGAGTGTGATGCGCCAGAATCAAATAAAGTGCGAACGGGGTGATCATAAAGATAAACTACACTTTCTACAGAAGTATTTATACCTTGCTGTTGCAGAGGTGGCACCTCTAGCACATGAACCTGCGCCCCTGAGGTGGATCCAGCCCTCTGCCCCTGTCCTCGTTTCTTTGGGCAGTCCTTAGCCATGTGGCCTGTCTCACCGCAAGAAAAGCACCCACCATTCATCTTGGCCTTCTTTTTCCGGCAATCTTTCACTAAATGCCCCACTTTGCCACAGAAATTACACTTCCTCTTCTCTTTGTTGTCTTTCCCGCCCTTCTTAAAGTCTGTCTTCTTAGGCTGCAAACCCTCTTTCATCCCTTGAGAGTTTTCCGCCTTTGTCTCCTTCTTGCCTTTATCCTCTTCATTCAGCAATGCCATCTGTACCAACCTTTCATATGTAGCTCCCATGGGTATATGGGTCATGGCCAAACTATGTAATGGCTCATTCAACCCTTTGACAAAACGGAGAGCCTTCTTGTGCGGGGTGTTGACTAGGTCCAGTCCGAACCTAGCTAGCTCATCGAACTGATTAACATACTCTTTGACTGTTTTGTTCCCTTGCTTAAGAAATAAAAATTTTTCCAACTACAAACTCCTTTCCGCGTCTGAGAGAAATTTAGCCTCAAAACTTGCCCTAAAGTCCTCCCATGTTTCCACTGGTCTTTCTGCATTAGTGACTTCCCACCAGTAGGAAGCCTCGCCCTTTAGTAGCCACACTGCCAGTTGTACTTTCTGCCTATCTTCTACCTCAAAGATGACGAATAATTCCTCGGTTTCTTTCAGCCAATTTCTAGCTGCCATGAAGGACTCAGTTCCATGAAAATCCTTTCCTCCCATAGCTTTAAAATCTTTACATATCTTAGCAAAAGTGTTTCCCCGCGGAGGAGGTTGAGGAAGAGGTGCTGCTGCAGCCGGATGATTCCCTGCAGCTGGGGGATGAGGAACGGTAGGGCCTGGCTTAGTGGCCCTTGCTTCTAAGAATCGTCTAAACCAACCAGGTATTGGTAAACCCTCTAGCAAGTTAAGTTCTTCGGACATGCTGAAACAAAAAGGATAGATTCAAAACGAAGGATAAGAGATAGTACCTATGGCTTTGGGGGACTTTGACTTTTTAAAATAAAATAATATTTTATCTTTTAAAAGTGCTTCTTTAAATTTTTCTTTGAAAATAAATTTTCAAAACTTTTATCTTATCTGGTAAACCTAGGCTCTGATACCAAGTGAAACACCCCACCTCCGTTAGGGTCACTCTCAAAGGGAATGCCCTAATTTTGGTGGAGGTTTATAAGTATAAGTCACAGATATACAAGACAGATATAGGAATACATATTTTTGAGCAGCGGAAAATAACAACAACTTTTATTTCAACATAATACGTGTTATACAAACCATGTCATCATTTGTTTTACAATACTTCCAAAAACATAACATCTTCATAATTGTCTTGATTACATTATTTAA
This sequence comes from Allium sativum, assembly GCA_030737875.1. Classification (NCBI taxonomy): domain Eukaryota; kingdom Viridiplantae; phylum Streptophyta; class Magnoliopsida; order Asparagales; family Amaryllidaceae; genus Allium; species Allium sativum. The sequence goes on along the minus strand of CM060918.1, from coordinate 147,307,852 downwards.
AGAAGCATAAATAAAACATAAATAAACTGCATAAGTCCCATAATTGTAAGTGTAAACTAGAAATGAGAAAGCACCATAAACTAAGTTAAGTTGTCTAGGATCGAATACTATCGTACCCCATATTAATCTCTGTACCCATATAAACTAGTTCCCAACAGGCACCCCATAATCAGGGTGAAGTGATCCATTTCTGATGATCGGCTCCTACTCGCATAGTTGCATGTGTCTTACGGCCCCCGATGTTGTAGTTACCTATGCTGGTCCCACCATGGGGTGTATCAAGTCCCATGGTGGCGGCTCGACACAATTCTAGAGTGCACAGGTATGCTACTGGTGCCCAGTGCCTTATTTTTCTGCGCCGGAGTGTGTGCACACTCGCACCCCGTTAGAACCTACACTGCTGCACCACCGCCGTCAATTTGACCTCTTACAGTCAGCCCAGTAATCGTGCCCCACCCTGCCTAGTTCAGGGTATCCTGATACACCTTGTAGGGTTACTGCTGAAAAGGGTCCCCCGCTACTAGGTTTTCTATTTCTAGCCAACATGCTAAGTTGGTTAAGTGTTTTATAAACCTAACCCCCAAATCAGTCTGTTTAGTTTAGCATGTTCCATTTTGATTAAGTATTAATTTAATTTACTTAATCCTATCAATCCTGACTCAGCCTTAATTGTCTTATTAAAGCCTTGACCTCTCACATTAGACAGGTATTGTTGTGGCCGCCTGTTGCCTGTTGGGTCCGGGCAGTCTTACGCCACAACTCAGTCTAACCTCGGGTCCTAATTGGGCTCCGTGTTTAACCACCCACATTGGATAGGTATTGTTGTGACCACTGGACAGCCGGGCAGTTCCGGGCAGGTTTACATCACAACTCAATCCAACCTCGGGTTAAACACATCGTATTTTCTACATTTACATATTTTGTCTCTTTTCTTTTTATATGTAAATATTTGCGGCCCATTATTCAAATTCACCTTTATTGGTTAAAATTTATTTATGCCACTTAATTGTTTTTCAAGGTTGTTGGCATGTGTCAAACATGCCAAGACATATGTTCTATATTTTAACCCCATCGTCATTATCCCCGTTTTACACGTTCGCTACAATATAGGATATGTTGGGTTTAACATTTAAACCCAACTTAGCCATATGAAAAGGGGAGGCTTATAACATGGTGTTTATAAGATAACATAAAAAGGGGAGTGTGAACGCATGAACTTGCAACATAACGATTCCATTAACATAAGGTAGGCACATGTGAACTTGCAATTGTAACAACATATAATCATGGCATAAACAATACTTAAACATGAATCATTCTATTCACATAATCATGGCATAATTAATAATACTTAGACATGAATCATTCTATTCATATAATCATGGCATAAATAATAATACTTAAATATGAATCATTCTATTCATGTAGTCATGGCATAAATAATACTTAAACACGAATCATTCTATTCATGTAAACTTGCAATTGGAATGTAAATCTAACTTAATTGTGTCACATATATCACCATATGGTTTTGATAACAACTTAGGCCTAAAACATGTTTCAACTTGGCGTAATACCAAACATAGTTTAGTCATGTTCATAAAGGTGCTTACTTTTGTTCTAATACAAAAGTATGATTTGCTAATTCCAACATGGATTCATATAAACTATAGTACTTAGTCGTATCCAATTACACACTAAAAGTGATCATAAAGGTATGTACATCATATTGGCATAATAGTGAATCATATACTTGCATGAATCCCAAATAAAATACCATATCATATACTTGTATGAATTCAATCGTATACCATAACATTTCAAAATCGTTTAGAATCAAAATAACATACAAGTATAGATTGTTATCACAACAATTCCATTTCGTTGTTAACTTCCAACGCAAATCACATACTTTCAAATATCCAATCGTATACCATAACATTCCCAAATCGTTTAGAACCAAAATAATATACAAATATAGATTATTATCGCCACAATTCCATTTCACATTTTACACAAATCAAACGCAATTAATTATTCACATCGGAATAGCACTCTACTTACAACGTATGACGAATCTTCAATTCAGGAATCTGAATTCTGAATTTGGAGATGCTATCCTTTGTTGTAGGCGTTGCTTTGATTCAATTAACGTTGCTTTAAGCTTTTGATTTATCTCCTAATTGTCTCTCAATTTCTGACGGCTATCTCTAGTCTCTCCTCAGTAGCATGACGGTCTCATCTCCATTTTTGTTTGTGTCTATTAGGGTGAGTCTTAGGTCCTTTTTATAGAGTTTTTGAGTTGATTTAGACCGTCAATGGAGCTTGGTTTAATAATAGCCATTCGTTCAAAGGAGGGACCAACCAGGAGCTGACACACAGCCCTAGTGACAAGGCAAGGCTTAGAAAATCGACCAAACACAGACCAGGTCAGCCAGGGTGGGCTGGGTTCGACCTGGCTCAGGGGCCAGGTCGACACCCCAGTCGACACCGTGTCGACTTGGCAGTCGACACGGGTTACCCAGGTCGACTGCCCAGTCGACCTGGCTAGCCCCAGGTCAGCTGCCAAGTCGACCTGGGTGCCTTGCGCGGGAATTTTCCCGCCCTGGCCAATTGGGCCCGATTTTGAATTTTAAATTTGTTTTTCTGAGCTGTTTTCGTCTGTTTGAATTTTAAACTGAATTCTGAAACTTCCGGAGGCCATATCTTCTTCATACGGAGTCCGTTTTACGCAAACTCGGACTCTATCTCAAGCAGAATTCCGAGTCGAACGCAATGGCGTATCCCGTTTCCCTTAATTATTTGATTTGAAATTAATTATATTTTAATTTGTGAATTTCATTGTTATAAAATACACGGGGTGTTACACATAATCCCAATTATATCTTATCATAAATAAATTAATGAATTATTTTGTGCAAGCTATCATACTCACAATTGAAAAGAATAGTCTTGTCTTTCTGGGATCTGTATTCTGAAACTGAATTGCTTGCCTTTGATGTAGACTAATCGTTATTTGAATTAGGTTAGACTTGATTGTGATTCAAGCCTCTATCTTTCTTTAGGGTTGAAAGTGTATAGCGGCTACTCTAAGTTCTCCATTGACGGCATGGCGGCTTTTGTTATGAATTTGTGTGATTAGGGTTAGGGGTTTTAGGGTGTTTTTATACAAGATTAGTTAATTGAGAGCCGTCAGATTAACCTAGAAACAATCAAGACCATCCAGTCAAGATAGAATGACACCTTAGCCCTAATGACTCAGCACTGAGTCACAAAATCGTCATCTTTCAGATCTGCCCGGGGGAGGGGGGCAGGTCGACACTAAGGTTGACCTGTATAGGGGAGGTAGACACTAGGGTCGATGTAATAACCCAGAAATCTGGTCCAGTTAAAAATTTTTATTTTGGCAATTTTAGCGAATTTTGATTATTTGAAATGAATTATTTCAAATAATATCGACGAGAAATTTATTTTGAATAGAATTTGACGTATATATTTATATACGTCGTCGTTAGAATATAATAATTTTATTTTAATTATAAATAGAATTGAAAATGGCGCTGTAGTTTGATAATTCAATTTCAAACTTCAGTTGAACATACCGGGTGAAAAATAAACCGGATTTTAGTGAAACCAAAAATAATAGGATATATTTGATAATATCTTTCTAACGAATTCGAAAAATCAAAATTTCATTGCGGGAATCAAAAGATATGTCCAGTTGAAATTTCTGAATAGTCGCTATGGAATTCAGGCCCTTAAAAATGGAAATTTTGCAAACGACCTCGGATTTCAACGAAACCACTTTTGTTGGATCTAGGATGTAATGTTATTGCTAGGTTTTAGATTTCATAATTTTTCGAATCAATATGTGAGAGTGGCAAAGGAAAACGTGTTTGACGAGTTTTAGTTGATTTTAATCGACTGGAAAATAGCCATTTTTCAAATGGTCTCAGAATTCGACGAAACTAGTTTTGTTAGGACCGTATCGTCAATACGAAGCTAGAAAATATTTTTCTGGAATTTTTAGAGTTCGTATGTGACCCTGGTAAATTGAAATGCGCGTTCAAATTCAACATATAGAGTTATATGTTGATTTTAACGGAAACTGATCGAAATGATCGAATCAGCTTATGATACATATCCCATTGTGTTCGGAATGGGGGTAATTAGCTATGGACGACAGGCGGTGGGCCTTGTTTAGAGGTCGAAATTAAAAGTACCTTTTTGGAATTAAATTAATTAAATAATAAAAAAAAACAACCCCCTCGTTTTCTCCTTTATCTCCTCAGGCCCCCCCGGTTGAAAATCGATTTAACAGAAGAGAAAAAAAAAGGAAAACCCGCGTCGATCGGAGGACCACTGCCCCTCCCCTTCGTCCCCGCCGCCTCAAAGGTGGGGCGCCACCTCCGAACGCCCACCCCCCCCACTTCCGCCGCTTCCTCCTTCCCTAGCCCCACCTCCAGGCCACCGCGCCATCTCTAACGCACACACCCCCCCTCGAGCGCCTCTTCTTCCTCCTCCTCCATGCCACCTCCTCCATCTCTCCCCCTTTACCTGCCCAAAACCGCCCATTCATGCCCCAACACCACTGTAAGTTTTATTCTTTCTTTTTCATTTTTATTAATTTATTTATGAATATAAAGATCAGTTTTCTTTTTATATACATAGTGATAAAAGATATTACTTTTATCTAAGAAGGATTGGATTTTATACACAAGGAAGGTTCAATTTTTATCGTTAAAAAGATTCGATTTTTATTCGTGGAAAGGTAGGATTTTTGATCGTATGAAGTAGCGAAGAAAAATATAATTTTTCTATTAATATAGTTAGTAAAAATTTGATCTTTATATATGGTTGCGAAATAAAAATATAATCTTTGTCATGAAAAAGAAGTGATCTTTGAAAACGAAAGGTAGTGGTTTTTGAAAAATAAAAAGAAGTGATTTTTAAAAGGTTAAAAATATAATTTTGATATCATAGGAATAATAAAAATATGATTTTTAGTTAAGGAAGTAAAGATTTTTATATAAAGAAAGTAATGATTTTTATATAAACAAAGATGACATATTTATTATATGTGAAGTTTAAAAATATAATCTTTATATTTGAAAAGGCGAAATCTTTATTATATGAACATCGTTGTAAAAATAGAATTTTTATCCATACGGAGTGATTATAAAAATATGATTTTTAAATTGAAAGTGAATAGATAAAAATGTGATTTTTATTTTAAAGACAATAGAATAAAAATTCGATCTTTATCCTGTAGGAGATATAAAAATATGATTTTTATAGAGTAGAAGTAAAAATTCGATTTTTATATATTGAATAGCGAAGTAAAAATTCAATTTTTATATATTGAATAGCGAAGTAAAATTCGATTTTTGTATATGTAGTGGCTACGGACGATGAAATTGACAAAGGGCAAGAACGACGAAGATTTCTACAAAAGAAGAGTCATGGGATCGGATAGCTATCTGTGAGAATTTCTCACTCTTTAATTTAATTTTCTAGTTATATATATACTAGGATGCAGATGGTGTTTAGTAGCACCCGACACCCGTCGTCCACAGACCATGGACGGCTTGTATGCTTGTTTGTTTGATTTTGATGTGTAGTTGATTGTGTGACGTGATGTGAAATGAAATAAAACATTGATATAGTGAAATAAAATATTTTATAATGGAAAATATTCTATAGTTAAAAATAAAATTTTAACGTATATATGAAATGAAATAAAATAAAATAAACAAGTCGGACGATTTGTTTATATACACACATTTGACTAATATTGATTGGGACGATAAATTTTATACATCGCCCAACTGCACAAATAAAATCTGTGTTTGATTGTTTGAAACCCCACACAGGTATTGGGATGATGGATGACATACACTAATCCCAATAATTAGTTGTATGTCGATCGATTGATTGACAGACTGTTATAATCGTTGAATATTTATATTTGATGCTTATACAGTGTAGAATGCACTTTGGATGATGGTTGATTATTCATCGTTGTTATTGTATACATATGTTGCAGAAAATCCATATAATTAACATTATAAGGTAATTGATTGGGCCTCATTCCAGTTTTGAATAGAAAAATTTAAATAGAAATATTTGAAATAGAAATGTTTGAAATCGAACATTTGAAAATAGAAATATATGAAGCCGTGTTGATTAGATTTACGCCATTTTGACGTGAACGATATTTATATCGATTTTATTCATTTTATAACGAATATCGAAAGTGCTTTCAAAATCTGAAAATTTGAAAATAATTTAAATTCGAATTAAATTGAATAGAAGTGAATTCAAATTGAAATTGAATGGAAGTGAATTCGAATTGAAATTGAATGGAAATGAATTCGAATTGAAATTGAATAGAATTGAATTCGAATTGAAATCGAAAGGAATTGCATTCGAATTAAATTGAAATTGAATTGAAATCAATTTGAAATGAATTTAAAACGAATTTATATTGGAATCTTCGATTTTGATTTGAAATTGAATATGAAGTCGAAACCGTTTTGAACATGAATTAAAAAAATTACGATTTACGAAGCGCGTTTTGAATTGAAATCGATGAAGTATATATTATATATATTATATATATAATATAATGGCCTGAATAGAACGCGCCGCGCTGCGGTAGTTCGTGAATTTCGACCACTGACTTCAAATGGATATTGCGGGAGATCCGACCGTCGGATTCTCCTAAAACCGGAACCGTTGGGTTCGTATCTAAAAGAGCTTTCTAACAAATATTGAAAATTAGAAATCAAACTGTTGGATTTGGAATTATGTCCAAATCAAATTTGGAAAAGGTCGCTGTAAGTGCAGTTCGATAGCCGTTGATGGAAATCGACTGTACGGGCCTTGATAAAATTATTAAAAATAATAATAATTTGTGTAAAATCATAAGAAATGATTTGGGAAGAATTGGGATGAAAAACTCCATATTTGAAAAGATAAAAATAGATTTTTATCGAAATGAACTAGTTTTGAACTAGAATTAAAATTCTATTTGTTTTTAAATAAATAAATTGAATTTGAAAAATGGTTTTGAAATACAACCAGAATTTCCAATAATTGCATTGGAAGGGATTTGAATCGAAATTGTCTTTGGATTATTTCGATGTTGGAATTCATGATTATACAGATGTTGTTGTGGGAATTTGAAAGATATATGTTTATAGCGTTATTTCCAATACGACATTTGTTAGTCGTAGAATTTGATATTGAATATAAGCCGATATATTTTCTATTCAGAGCCTTGTATTGAATATCAAAGGTGTTTTGGGTTTGTCGTGAATGGTGTCTAGATTAACACTGTTCTTGAACCCTGTTGAGAAAAGATTAAATCTTTTTATATATATTTAATGAAGTGAACCAATTAAATAATATTTAATTGGAATTGAATTGGTATTGATTTTTGGGTTTATCATGAACAGTGTTTTAAATAACACTTGTTATTTAACCCGATAGTTAATGAAATGTGATTTTGGGTTTATCGTGAACCGTGTTTTAAATGACCCTTATTCTTTAACCCAGTTAAAGATTAAAGCTAAGTGGAGTTTTAATGAATCTTTAATTAGATTGAAAAGATCGAGAATGGAGTATTACCAGTTTTGCTCCAGGCGATAGTTAAATCTTTAATTAGATTTGAACGTGAAATGGTAATTGAATTTACCGATAACACTGTGGTGTTAGATATGAAGTATTACCAGTTTTACTTCATGGGATGAATAGGTTGGGATTGGGAAATAAAATAAATGATTACTTCGGTGTGGTTCGCTAATCCCGACTAGTTTGAATTGATATTCAAAGGAGATTAAAGAATAAATTTAAAGAATTTATTTTGGATAAAATTAATGGGAACTTTCCCCAAAGTATAGGAATATTTGAACAAAAGAATATTCTGAATTGGAATGAGGCGTATGTTGTGTTTGTGTAACACGTTTTTATTATATATACGCGAGTTGTTCAGAAAGACCGGTTTTATCCCATTCTGAATAACTAATTCGACGTGGTGTAGAAGATGAAGATGGTGGCTGAAGACCGGAAGTCTTCACATTGTTTGGGTGATTACTGATGATCTTGATTGGGTTGTACACCCAAGAAGATGGAAACAGTTGGTGATCGTCCAGACGTACTTGGAGATCGATGGATATGGGGGGTACTAGGTGCCTCCGGTTTCGTTCAGACCTAGAACGGACTTGTAAATGGACAGTGTGTCCGACATTGGATTTTAGTCTGTATGATTGATTTCTATTAAATATATATCTGTTTGGCGGTGGAGAATTTATTCTCTTGCATAACGCCCTTCTCTGAGACGTACGAGCTCAGGGGTTATATATTGATGGATATCAATCGCATGGAGTGAATTGCCTGTGTGGCATGCCTAAGTGGCAATTAATCAAGGATTCTGTTGAAAAACAAAGTCTTGTGGTGATGATCAAAGCACAGCCTGTGTGGCACGGCTTTGTGTAACGTGAATTCGCGAGCCTCGCACCCCGGTTGTGAACAAAAACGGGAGAGGACCTCAGGGAGGGCATGCGTTTCCTTCTAGCTAGGGTGGTGTCAGTGACCTACCAGCCCTGACATTTATATACTTTTCACCTGTGTGGTTGTTGCTGTTGCGAGGCGCCTCGGTTAGATCGGACGATCCGGGTCCGATGGAGCCATTCGTTGGCTCATTTACGCCCCAAAGGGCGGGGAAACGTAGTGTTCAGACATAATAATCCACATCGGTGGACCGACCCTGACGATCCAAGGGCCCACCTGAGTCTGGGTCCTGAGACATGGGCTAGATTGTCTCGAATCGGTAGAGGATGATCCCTGGCCTCGGTTCATAGATGGAAATCCAATTTCCAAATACGTGACATTTGCGGTTTTAATTGTAGAGCCTAGTATGGCGACATGATATATGGTACCCATGCCGCCTATGATTGATACTTATGATTTGAAGTTGTTTTATACACTATGCACTTATAATAGTATCAAATGATTTTTTTTAAACGTATCAAGCATTCTTTGGCTGTTATAAGGGAAAACCCTATCCCCCGGGTTGCGTTGCATTGTGTGATAGGACCTGGGTCTTATAACAGCTTCAATTTTTTTTCTCTATTTAGCATTGTGCTGTTGTTTTATGCGCTGGTATTCTTGGAAGGAAACCCGTTCCGTGTTATACGGCATGGTCCCTTGATTTACCTAACTTCAAAAATAAAGATCAATAACTGTTTTAGTTCTCACACCAGTGCCATGACTGCCCTGGAGTTTATTGTTTTAACCTAAACTCTAGGTGCCCCTATTTTGACATGGGCAGCTAGTAGTTTTGGTTTTGCAGATTTATATTCACAGGATCCTGGTTTACAGCTGGAACTATATCCGGAAAGCTTTGTATCCGTATATCACTTCTAGTTGTGTATTGTATTATTTTCGGCTGCTATGTATTTAAATGTCATTACAATCTCTGATATTTCCGTGTAATATTCATTTATACTCTATATATTCTTGTATTCTGATGGAATTGTTGTAAGATACAATGAAATGTTCTTCCGTCTGCGTTCTGATTTGTCGTGTTCTCAAAACAATTCGTTCTTTCTCTTCTCTTCGGAGACCGGGGAAGTTCGGGTCGCTTCATTTGGTATCAGAGCTTTGGTTTACAAAGCTTAGAGAACAGGACATATTAGAACCATACGAAAGAATTCATCAGATATTGGATTAGTAATATCCAATGAGAATGATTCGTTAGAGTTGGGATCAGTGGTATCCTAGAACGAGTGTGAAGAGTATATTTTTAAAATGAAAACAATTTTTGTTTTGAAAATTTAAATCACTTATTCTTATTAGATTATTTATTTGTATTGATTGGGACAGTCTAGTATATAAAGATTTTGCATATACGCCTTGCAAACGTGTATTTGAAGTTTTAATATACTGGATAGATATAGAATTACACTCTAGTCGCCCGGGGGTGACTCTGATGATTGATATATCATCATCAGAATTTATATTCGAGTGACGAACGTGTAATATCTATATATTTCCTATTGACTGGTGTGAGAACCAAAATTAGATAGGGCTTATTGTTGTGATTTGGCATCAAAAATCTGATTTTTGACTATTTATCAAAATTATGAATTTGAAACGTTAAATTCACTAATTGATTGATGTTTGTGTTGTTTGTTTATTTGTTTGATAATTTTGAACCATTATGCCTAATATAATCAAATATAGAATTATATTGAAAATTAGTCGCATTTGCTTGCATATACATTTTCTTACATTGAACAGGTCATAGCAAGGAGGCTAGAGCAGAAGAATAAAATTTGTTTGCCCGACAAATAGGTACATGTTTACCATAATTTACTGTTTTGTTTGGGTGATGATGATTTTATGAGCCGCTTGGCTTTTTCTTTTTCTTTTTGAGATCAGAGGGCCTGTATGGCAATTTCGGGATTTTCCCGTGCTCCCAGTGCAGTGGAGGTTATGGCGAAATTTTTCAAAAATTTAGGGTGTTAGCCAAATTTTTGAAAAGTTCTTAGAAACTGAAAAGTTGAAGAACTTAAGCCATAATAAAAATAATGAAAGTTGAGTTGGTATTTATAACAACTTTCGGCTTTGCTCCTTTTCAGGGACGAAAAGTTTTAAGTGGGGGAGATTGTAATAACCCGGAAATCTGGGCTAGTTTAAAATTTTTATTTTGGCAATTTTAGCGAATTTTGATTATTTAAAATGAATTATTTCAAATAATATCGACGAGAAATTTATTTTGAATAGAATTTGACGTATATGTTTATATACGTCGTCGTTAGAATATAATAATTTTATTTTAATTATAAATAGAATTGAAAATGGCGCTGTAGTTCGATAATTCGATTTCAAACTTCAGTTGAACATACCGGGTGCAAAATAAACTGGATTTTAGTGAAACTAAAAATAATAGGATCTATTTGATAATATCTTTCCAACGAATCCGAAAAATCAAAATTTCATAGCGGGAATCAAAAGATATGTCCAGTTGAAATTTCTGAATAGTCGCTATGGAATTCAGGCCCTTAAAAATGTAAATTTTGCAAACGACCTCGGATTTCGACGAAACCACTTTTGTTGGATCCGGGATGTAAAGTTATTGCTAGGTTTCAGATTTCATAATTTTTCGAATCAATATGTGAGCGTGGCAAAGGAAAACGTGTTTGACCAGTTTCAGCTGATTTTAATCGACTGGAAAATAGCCATTTTTCAAATGGTCTCAGAATTCGACGAAACTAGTTTTGTTAGGACCGTATCGTCAGTACGAAGCTAGAAATTTTTTTTCTGGAATTTTAAGAGTTCATATGTGACCCCGGTAAATTGAAATGCGCGTTCAAATTCAAAATATAGAGTTATATGTTGATTTTAACGGAAACTGATCGAAACAATTGAATCAGCTTACGATACAAATCTCATTGTGTTCGGAATGGGGGTAACTAGCTATGGACGACAGGCGGTGGGCCTCGTTTAGAGGTCGAAATTAAAAGTACCTTTTTGGACTTAAATTAATTAAATAAAAAAAAAACATCCCCATCCTTTTCTCCTTTATCTCCTCAGCCCCACCCCCCCCCCCCCGGTTGAAAATCGATTTAACAGAAGAGAAAAAAAGGAAAACCCGCATCGATCGGAGGACCACCCCCTCCCCTTCGTCGCCGCCACCTCCGAACGCCCCCCCCACTTCCGCCGCTTCATCCTTCCCTGGCCCCACCTCCAGGCCACCGCACCATCTCCAGCGCACACACCCCCCCCCCCTCGAGCGCCTCTTCTTCCTCCTCCTCCATGCCACCTCCTCCTTCTCTCCCCCTTTACCTCCCCAAAACAGCCCATTCAAGCCCCAACACCACTGTAAGTTTTATTCTTTCTTTTTCATTTTTATTAATTTATTTATGAATATGCAGATCAGTTTTCTTTTTATATACATAGTGATAAAAGATACTTTTATCTAAGAAGGATTGGATTTTATACACAAGGAAGGTTCAATTTTTATCGTTAAAAAGATTCGATTTTTATTCGTGGAAAGGTAGGATTTTTGATCGTATGAAGTAGCGAAGAAAAATATAATTATTCTATTAATATAGTTAGTAAAAATTTGATCTTTATATATGATTGCGAAATAAAAATATAATCTTTGTCATGAAAAAGAAGTGATCTTTGAAAACGAATGGTAGTGGTTTTTGAAAAACAAAAAGAAGTGATTTTTAAAAGGTTAAAAATATAATTTTTATATCATAGGAATAATAAAGATATGATTTTTAGTTAAGGAAGTAAAGATTTTTATATAAAGAAAGTAATGATTTTTATATTAAGAAAGATGGCATTTTTATTATATGTGAAGTTTAAAAATATAATCTTTTATTTGAAAAGGCGAAATCTTTATTATATGAACATCGTTGTAAAAATAGAATTTTTATCCATATGGAGAGATTATAAAAATATGATTTTTAAATTGAAAGTGAACAGATAAAAATGTGATTTTTATTTTAAAGACAACAGAATAAAAATACGATCTTTATCCTGTAGGAGATATAGAAATATGATTTTATAGAGTAGAAGTAAAAATTCGATTTTTATATATTGAATAGCGTAGTAAAAATTCGATTTTTATATATTGAATAGCGAAGTAAAATTCGATTTTTGTATATGTAGTGGCTACGGACGATGAAATTGACAAAGGGCAAGAACGGCGAAGATTTCTACAAAAGAAGAGTCGTGGGATCGGATAGCTATCTATGAGAATTTCTCAATCTTTAATTTAATTTTCTAGTTATATATATATACTAGGATGCAGACGGTGTTTAGTAGCACCCGACACCCATCGTCCACAGACCATGGACGGCTTGTATGCTTGTTTGTTTGATTTTGATGTGTAGTTGATTGTGTGACGTGATGTGAAATGAAATAAAACATTTATATAGTGAAATAAAATATTTTATAGTGGAAAATATTCTATAGTTAAAAATAAAATTTTAACGTATATATGAAATGAAATAAAATAAACAAGTCGGACGATTTGTTTATATACACACATTTGACTGATATTGATTGGGACGATAAATTTTACACATCGCCCAACTGCACAAATAAAATCTGTGTTAGATTGTTTGAAACCCCACACAGGTATTAGGATGATGGATGACATACACTAATCCCAATAATTAGTTGTATGTTGATCGATTGATTGACATACTGTTATAAGCATTGAATATTTATATTTGATGCTTATACAGTGTAGAATGCACTTTGGATGATGGTTGATTATTCATCGTTGTTATTGTATACATGTGTTATAGAAAATCCATATAATTAACATTATATGGTAATTGATTCGGCCTCATTCCAGTTTTGAATAGAAATATTTAAATAGAAATATTTGAAATAGAAATGTTTGAAATCGAGTATTTGAAGATAGAAATATATGAAGTCGTGTTGATTAGATTTACACCATTTTGACGTGAACGATATTTATATCGATTTTATTCATTTTATAATGAATATCGAAAGTGATTTCAAAATCTGAAATTTTGAAAAGAATTGAAATTCGAATTAAATTGAATAGAAGTGAATTCAAATTGAAATTGAATAGAAGTGAATTCGAATTGAAATTGAATGGAAATGAATTCGAATTGAAATTGAATAGAATTGAATTCGAATTGAAATCGAAAGGAATTGCATTCGAATTAAATTGAAATTGAATTGAAATCAATTTGAAATGAATTTAAAACGAATTTATATTGGAATCTTCGATTTTGATTTGAAATTGAATATGAAGTTGAAACCGTTTTGAAAATGAATTAAAAAAAACGATTTACGAAGCACGTTTTGAATTCAAATCGACGAAGTATATTATATATATATATATATATATTATATATATAATATAATGGCCTGAATAGAACGTGACGCGCTGCGGTAGTTCGTGAATTTCGACCATTGACTTCAAATGGATATTGCGGGAGATCCGACCGTCAGATTCTCCTAAAACCGGAACCGTTGGGTTCGTATCAAAAAGGGCTTTCTAACGAATATTGGAAATTAGAAATCTAACGGTTGGATTTTGAATTATGTCCAAATCAAATTTGGAAAAGGTCGCTGTAAGTGCAGTTCGATAGCCGTTGATGGAAATCGACTGTACGGGCCTAGATAAAATTATTAAAAATAATAATAATTTGTGTAAAATCATAAGAAATGATTTGGGAAGAATTGGGATGAAAAACTCCATATTTGAAAAGATAAAAATAGATTTTTATCGAAATGAACTAGATTTGAACTAGAATTAAAATTCTATTTGTTTTTAAATAAATAAATTGAATTTGAAAAATGGTTTTGAAATATAACCTGAATTTCCAATAATTGCATTGGAAGGGATTTGAATCGAAATTGTATTTGGATTATTTCGATGTTGGAATTCGTGATTATACAGATATTGTTGTGGGAATTTGAAAGATATATATTTATATCGTTATTTCCAATACGACATTTGTTAGTCGTAGAATTTGATATTGAATATAAGTTGATATATTTTCTATTCAGAGCCTTGTATTGAATATCAAAGGTGATTTGGGTTTGTCGTGAATGGTGTCTAGACTAACACTGTTCTTGAACCCAGTTGAGAAAAGATTAAATCTTTTTATTTAGATTTAATGAAGTGAACCAATTAAATAATATTTAATTGGAATTGAATTGGTATTAATTTTTGGGTTTATCGTGAACAGTGTTTTAAATAACACATGTTCTTTAACCCGATAGTTAATGAAATGTGATTTTGGGTTTATCGTGAACCGTGTTTTAAATAACCCTTATTCTTTAACCCAGTTAAAGATTAAAGCTAAGTGGAGTTTTAATGAATCTTTAATTAGATTGAAAAGATCGAGAATGGAGTATTACCAGTTTTGCTCCAGGCGATAGTTAATTCTTTAATTAGATTAGAACGTGAAATGGTAATTGAATTTACCGATAACACTGTGGTGTTAGATATGAAGTATTACCAGTTTTACTTCATGGGATGAATAGGTTGGGATTGGGAAATAAAATAAATGATTACTTCGGTGTGGTTCGCTAATCCCGACTAGTTTGAATTGATATTCAAAGGAGATTAAAGAATAAATTTAAAGAATTTATTTTGGATAAAATTAATGGGAACTTTTCCCAAAGTATAGGAATATTTGAACAAAAGAATATTCTGAATTGGAATGAGGCATATGTTGTGTTTGTGTAACACGTTTTTATTATATATACGCGAGTTATTCAGAAAGACCGGTTTTATCCCATTCTGAATAACTAATTCGACGTGGTGTCGAAGATGAAGACGGTGGTTGAAGACCGGAAGTCTTCACCTTGTTTGGGTGATTACTGATGATCTTGATTGGGCTGTACACCCAAGAAGATGGAAACAGTTGGTGATCGTCCAGACGTACTTGGAGATCGATGGATATGCGGGGTACTAGGTGCCTCCGGTTTCGTTCAGACCCAGAACGGACTTGTAAATGGACTGTGTGTCTGACATTGGATTTTAGTCTGTATGATTGATTTCTATTAAATATATATCTGTTTGGCGACGGAGAATTTATTCTCTTGCTTAACGCCCTTCTCTGAGACGTACGAGCTCAGGGGTTATATATTGATGGATATCAATCGCATGGAGTGAATTGCCCGTGTGGCATGCCTAAGTGGCAATTGATCAAGGCTTCTGTTGAAAAGAAAAGTCTTATGGTGATGATCAACGCGCAGCCTGTGTGGTATAGCTTTGTGTAACGTGAATTCGCGAGCCTCGCACCCCGGTTGTGAACCAAAAATGGGAGGGGACCTCAGGGAAGGCATGCGTTTCCTTCTAGCTAGGGTGGTGTCAGTAACCTACCAGCCCTGACATTTATATACTTTTCACTTGTTTGGTTGTTGCTGTTGCGAGGCGCCTCGGTTAGATCGGACGATCCGGGTCCGATGGAGCCATTCGTTGGCTCATTTACGCCCCAAAGGGCGGGGAAACGTAGTGTTTAGGCATAATAATCCACATCGGTGGACCGGCCCTGACGATCCAAGGGCCCACCTGAGACTGGGTCCTGAGACATGGGCTAGATTGTCTCGAATCGGTAGAGGACGATCCCTGGCCTCGTTTCATAGATGGAAATCCAATTTTCAAATACGTGACATTTGCGGTTTTAATTGTAGAGCCTAGTGTGGTGACATGATATATTGTACCCATGCCGCCTATGATTGATACTTATGATTTGAAGTTGTTTTATACAGTATTCACTTATAATAGTATCAAATGATTTGTTTTAAACGTATCAAGCATTCTTTGGCTGTTATAAGGGAAAACCCTATCCCCCAACTTGCGTTGCATTGTGTGATAGGACCTGGGTCTTATAACAGCTTCATTTTTTTTTCTCTATTTAGCATTGCACTGTTGTTTTATGCACTGGTATTCTTGGGAGGAAACCCGTTCCGTGTTATACGGCGTCGTCCCTTGATTTACCTAACTTCAAAAATAAAGATCAATAACTGTTTTAGTTCTCACACCAGTCCCATGACTGACCTGGAGTTTATTGTTTTAACCTAAACTCTGGGTGCCCCTATTTTGACACGGGAAGCTAGTAGTTTTGGTTTTGCAGATTTATATTCACAGGATCCTGGTTTACAGCTGGAACGATATCCGGAAAGCTTTGTATCTGTATATCTCTTCTAGTTGTGTATTGTATTATTTTCCACTGCTATGTATTTAAATGTAATTATAGTCTCTAATATTTCTGTGTAATATTTATTTATACTCTGTATATTCTTGTATTCTGATGGAATTGTTGTAAGATACAATGAAATGTTCTTCCGTCTGCGTTCTGATTTGTCGTGTTCTCAAAACAATTCGTTCTTTCTCTTCTCTTCGGAGACCGGGGAAGTTCGGGTCGCTTCAGTCGACCCCTTAGTCAACCTGCTCCCTGTTTCAATTTTTGAATTCATGAACTTGAGTTTTTTTTAAAATTAATTTCTGAAACTTCAGAAGTCCAAAACTTCTTCATACGAAGTCTAATTCACACAAACTCGGACTCTATCTTAAGAAGAATTCCGAGATGAACGCAATGGCGCAACCCGTTTACCGTAATTCCCACATTTGGAATTAAGTATTCTTTAATTTTTCAACTTTAATATTTGAAATTACGGGTTGTTATACTTGCATTGCCACTGTTAACCCGTTTTGACCTCTTATGATCAAACCCAGTAAGCGTGTCTCATCCTTGATCTAACTCGAGCTCACAAAGATATTTAATAGGTCACTGGTCTGAAATGGGTCCCCCATGCTTGATACAAGCTTTCCACCTATGCTTGGTCCCCACTATAATTTTCCAGTTAACCCCTTCTTATCTATGTCTTCTTACATGTTTCAATTTGGTTAAGTGTCTCTAATCGTATTTCACATGTCTCCCATGTCATCCACTTAACCCCCATGTCCCACCACATGTTTATCTTGGTTAAGTGTTAATGATTATATCCCACATGTCACCCATGTTACCCACTTATCAAATCAACATGTTTTATTGGTTATGCTTGTCTTAACCCTATCCGCTTATCAGATCAATATATATATATATATATATATATATATATATATATATATATATATATATATGGTTAAGCTGGTCTTAAACCTATCCACTTATATTATTGGCTAAGTTGGTCTTAACCCCATCCACTTATCAGATCAATATGTATTATTGGTTAAGTTTGCCTTAACCCTATCCACTTATCAGACTAATATATATATTATTGGATAAGCTAGAATTAACCCTACCCACTTATCAAATTAATATATTGTAACGACCCAGTGATTTTCGGCCCCGAAAATTGACATAAATACCTTTACCGTAACTCATGTCGACCTTCCAAACACCGAAAACACTGGAACGTTTTATAAAGAAATTAGAGGGTGAGGTAAGAAAGAAAGAAATATTAGAATCGAAGAAGAAGAAGAACCAACACAACACAGAATCTGACATCGCAGCGGGACAAAATATAATATAGAAATAAATCTTTATTGAGAGCTTTAAAATACTTACAATCATCAGAGTACACCAACATATGGACAGTTATAATAACCTATCCTCAGATAAAACACACAGCGGAATAATAGCTATATAATATCACACGTCTGGACTCTTCCAGCTCGTCTCTTCACAACATTCGATAACCTGAAACTGTACACTCCGGGCTAATCCGAGCATTTACAAAACTCCGGGCCAATCTGGTGAACCAGAGTGAGATAAACTTGCACAGAATTAAGGGTAAATCATCCAGTCATGATTTTTAAAGTTCAAAATCTTTTCAAACGAAAAGGATAATCGTAAGACCAAATCCACACATAAACAAGGATGGTTTTTACCCTTACGATAACCCAAACCATTTTTGAAAACCAATATCTTGTCTGATATTATAATAATGTCTAAATACAAGTAAATAGAATCTAGTAGAACGCTTGCATCTCACGCTCTACATATATAGTATACAAACAAAACCGCGGGCGCTTATTGGAGATTGGATTCCAACTATGACAAGGTATGGAACCACCTGCCGCTAGTGTATCTCTAGAGGCGAATACACTGGGTTCAACAAGAACGTCTTGCAACCCGGCCCACACATGACCGACCACTCATTTCGCTTGAGTGTATCGAATGTATATCACCAACGGTTGGACACAAACCACCGTTTCCCGAAAAGGGATAGCATCGAATATAGATTAAAGAAGCAAAAGGATTTTCTTTAGATAAGTGATTATACACCCTAATGGGAGCGACCCACATAGCCATGCTGCCTGCCCGATTTCTGTCATTTCCTGGTTGTGAGGCTTGAGGTCAGAATTTCCTTTACAACACCTGGCCACCATTCACTTTGAATGCCACATCGTCAGATCCGCCAGATATCACTATTTGATGTCCACAAAAATACCAAGTTGGGAGCGACCCAATTATGGTACGTTTGAAGAAATCAATGTACACGATCCCTTTGGAAATACTCTGTCAAACATCCGTCCATACAAGTCATCCAGGAACAGGATGAACCGAAGGTACTCTCCTACTGCATCTCATATAGGAATCACCCCTTGGATCAGTAGCGAGAAGTCCTTGCAACCCGTAGATTCCGACCACGACAGAACCACAGTACATCTATGGCCGCAGACTAGAGATTATTAGCAGTCCTTCCGTTTACAAAAATCTATGGTCTTCAATGCTCCATCTCGATCATCTTCTAATATCTTCATGTATTTATTGGTCGAAATGGTTTTCGAATATAAATTCGATTCCGGTCTTTCCGTACCAACAATCGTATTAGTCAGGTTTGATAGTCGTTGATTTAACTATCAAAATAAACTGTGTTTCAACCATGACACTCCAATGAGTTCACTGGTTCAGTATTCAGCATCACATGGCCTTTTAATTAAACAAACTTATTCACTTCTATTTAATAAAACTTCTACTCTTTTAATATTTTAAAATACGATAATCAAATTCTTATCAATAACCTCTTTTACGGTTACCAACCAATATCATCTTCAAATAATCCTGATGTCGTTCAAGTTGGGGTATTTTAATTACCTCTCAGACTTTGATCAAAAACGTTCATATCTCCAGATAAATATAAGTTGTAATCAACCCAATATTTTATTCCAGTCTCCTTTCAAATTCTATTCGACCGTTCCAATTTGCAAATTTTATTTCCATTTCCATTTTTCTTAATTCCATTCCAAAATAACGTTAATTTTGGAATTAACGATATAAATCCTCATCGCCTCTTTACAAACCTTGTTTCAACTACATTCTGGTTTAGTCTAAAACTTTTTTCCCATATCACTTTCTCCTTGTATCTTAATTCAAAAGTTAAAGTCAACATGATTTAAGCCATCGTATTCACCTAAATTCCCTTGATAACTTAGGTGTAAAACTTCGGGTTTTGAATATAAAATTCGTTCCTTTCATTGTTCACTATATTCGATCCCGACTTTGATTACTTTTCATGAATTCAATTATAAATTAATTTCCCAAAATTTCTATTTCTTAGAATAATAACTTACTTTATCACTAACTACTTTAAAAGTAGTAAATTCCTTTATTAACTAAAATAAAACTGTAAATTCCTCTTTTAAAACTTCATTAAAAGAAACCAAATATCCTTTAAAACTGTTTGATAAGATTAACTCAAAACAACTCCATATAATAGTCGATTCCAGTCAAAATAGTCGGTTTAGTCCACTTGAACCCCAGGTTACCTCTTTAACCCATTCTGATTCGTTCCCCCTTTAAATTAATTAGAAATATAATTAATTTAAATGATTTCATTAATTGTTTCTTAGCAAACAATTATTACAACTTTTAAGTCATTGGATTAATTTCTCTTCGCTTGTAAATCAATCTGATTAAATCAGAATTTCCTTACAAATAAATCAATAGTTAATCATAAATTCAAATAATAAAGGAAAGAAATGTTTAATTCCTTTTAAACAACCTCTATTTTAATATAATTTAATTCAAATTCTATATCCCATTATAAAGTAAATTTAATAACTTCTTCTGTGATGGTAAATCGTCGTTTATAAACAATTGATTTCTTAGGCCATATACTGCTGACAAATACCCCACCAATATCACCCATTAGTTCAAATTAAGCAGACGTTGCAAATTTCAGCCAATTAATCAAAAAGAAAGTCAATCACATTTAACTGATCATAAATAACGACCATTTTATACCAACCAAATAACAGAACAATTCAACAAATAATCACGTTTATAAATAAACGTGACCCACAGGGTGGGTTACCTCCGTTGGATCCAATCGTTAAAATAACGATTTGGAATTTCACTGGAATTAAACACAGTTTAATTTCATCAGTTAAATCAATAGTCAATGTATATACTAGCAAACAGTAAACATCAGCAATCAGGGCACACAAAATAAAAACCCAATTTATATAAAATATAAATAGGGAAACTGAGTGAGTTTAACTCACCGGAATTTGATGTGATTCTATTGATAAACAGTTCGTTTCAGTTGAATTAACAAGCATTTCGTTCAACTGAAAAATCCAGCTACTCCTAGTCCCATCTGGTTCTTTTCCATCTCATAGTATTCGTTGACATGGTTCTGATGCTTTTTGTTTCACCTAATTCTAATTACGTATGAATTCGAAATCAAAAATCTAAGTTTATGCTAATATTTAAATTAAATAAACTCAAATCTATTTATACCTTGGCCCTTATTTAAATTTTCGTTCAGCCCAACCCAAAACAGACCCTGCCCGCTCCCTCTTCTAACCCTTAAAACCATCGTATCCCTCTCCTTTTACAATCTGCCGCCTTTATCAAAGATAAATCCCATGACCAAAATTCAAACCCTAAATCCCCTTTCGGTTTCCAGAAAAATCGAGATTGGCCACATCGCGTTCTACGAAATCACTCCTTCGATCATCCCTTCGTTCCCTTCCTTCGAATGGTCTGCCAAACCTCCATCCCACTCCAACGTCCCCACTGTTTCGTCGATTACTCCTCACGGCTTCCAGAAATCAAAGAGCTCCCTTTGAAAATGATACCGAAATGAAGAGCATGCATCTACAACTCAGATACATATTTTACCTTATTTTTTATTGTGGAATTATTTCTGTTTTGATTTTATTTAGTGGTTCGAAATGCTTTTTCCCTTTCTGTGTTAATTCATTGGGTCCTCAAACTCCTTTATGTGCTCATATATATATAGTTGCGGAACTCCTGATAAGTTTAATGTCAATCTCAAAATTGAATGGTGAAATCATAAGGTTAGCTGTATTTTCCTTAGGTGCTGTTTCTATTCGTTTCAGCTGTAGGATCCAGCTGTTGGTCAGTTTGAAAAATGGTGATCGATCTTGTATAGATTATGTAGGATTGGGGCCATGACTTGTTTATTCAGTCAGATGTTTGAAACTGTAGCTTCTGGGTTTGGATCTTAGAAAAATATGGTACAGCCTGTATAAAATCAATTGTCTTCAATTTATTTATTTATTTTATAGATTTGATGACAGATACATTTATATTTGATCCCCTCCTAGCTGTTCTTGTACCATCCCTTAGTTGTTGTACAATTACAGCTTTATGTTGTACAAAATTTATACATGTATATTTCTCTTCTATGTGGTCTGCATTTGTACAAACAGTTAGGTACACATATGTTTATTCTTTTATTTCTTTATATTGATCCCTTTTTCGGCTCTCTTTTGTTGTTTCTTTTGATGTATGACTATACATACATATATATCTGTTTCCATCAGCTTTACAGTCCCTTAGCTGTTCATGAAGATATTTTTATACCATCTCTTAGCTGTATGAGTTGATGTATTGAGATACATATATTTTTCTCTCTTTTCTTAGTTGTTCCTGTAAACATATACAGCTGTTTTCTAGCTATTTCTTGATTGTTCAAGATTGATGTATGAATTTGACCATACATTTTGTTTAAGTAAGATTGCATATGAAGTATTCCATTTAAAGTGAATTTCTTTTCATGATACTTTCTGTTTTCTTATGGGTTAGTGTTCTTTCATTCCAGCTTGGATAGCGAGGTGGTACTTGGTGATGGAATCCTTGGTAGCTGCGTTATATTTAGGTGGAATGTGGAGATTTTTGAATTGAGTTGTCATGTATTGTCTGTATGGATGTATACATGAAGTGATTTTTTTTGTTTACAGTAGGATTGAGGTGTTCCAATGGGTATTGGTTTTACTGCACATGAGTGTAGGTTGGTAAGCTAGCAGCTACGTATTGTATATTCAAATTCTGAGATTTGAACTGTAATATAGATTTTATGTTTCCGTTTCACAACATTCGGCAGTGAACTTTTGTGTATGAAATTTTACAGTGTATATATATTTCTTTTCTTGATAGGACATGGCATGTTGACGTTGAATTTTAAAATGAAAGTTTCTGTTCATTGTTTTTCATTGGTTCAAACAGTTATACATATATATATATTATTCTTTTATTTTCGTTGTGTTTGTTGAACAAATATGCTCTGTATTCAAGTTTTCAATTGTTTGCCGAACCAAATGAATTGTTGATGGTAATATCTATCTATATATATATACAAACATACATATATACAAAGAGAATTTTGTATTGAAAAATATAGTCTATGATTTTGTTGTACCCAAGCTTTAGTTTGGTTTATAAATTAAACCTTATATAATCATAACACAACATAAATTAAATAGCTAGTTTAATGAAAATAGATTAATATCATTTCCAAATTCCAGTTAGTATAGAGTTGAAAAATCAACATCTAAATCATTGCTTTTAAATGATATTCCATTTATATAAAATCCTTTTATATTTAAAATAAATCGTTATAATTTAAAAACAATTTCACAACGACTATTTTTAAATTTGATTTGGCCATAACTAACAATCCATAATACGGAACCTGGAATTTTCTCTTTCATATGAAAATTATCATCACTTCGGTTCCAACTTGTTTCGCAGAAATCCGACTTATATCGGATCCTATATATTCAGTTAAAGTTCAAATCGAAAATTTCGAACTACCGCGACGTTTCGAGCTCGTTTTAATTAATATATATATATATTCGAACTCTATTTTAAATAAATAAATTCGATTAAAAATCCATTATATTCCCAACATAATATTTAAACAAATTTAAATATTCTAATTAAATGGCAGAAAAACCTGGGATATTACATTCTTCCCGCCTTAAAATAATTTCATCCTCGAAATTACTAAGGTAGGAAAGGACGTTACAAATCCATTAAATTTCAAATCCAATTTATTTTAAATAAAAACAGTTCAATATAGTAAATAAATAATTTCTAAAATCAAGCATGAAGTATCCATTGGCAACACAGGACAGAATTATTCAACTTTAATCCATGTGATTACACTCCAGTTGACTATACAGGAATTTAATTATAATTCAGCTTTTTATTAACTGTCGATGAATTTATATTCAAGCAATCTAACACCAAACAAATACAAATCAACAATCAAAACACAACCAATCTCAATCAAAATAATTGAATTTGTGCTCAATTGAATATTTTACTTTGGTTTCACATATTTGAACATCAATCGGTTAATACCCGATTTATTTCTATTTGATTAATTCAAATTCCAAATTTAATAGGTTTAATTAAATTTTAACTAAGTTAAGTTTCAATTCAAATTCCAATCAAATTTGAATTTCATTCACATCCATTAAACACGCAAACCAATATCTCAATGATTTGATAAATTATTTCTTTTCTATACAAAATATAATTTGGGTAAAATTATTTCATTTACCCTCCTTTCAAAACCATACTGTATCCATTGCCAGTTCTATGCTTCCCAACACTCAAACCGATCAACGAACACAATACAAACCATTTGTATATAAAATTTACAAATACGCTCTCATATAAATACACTCAATCTCGATCTAGGGTATTAATAACCCAATCTCTATCGAGTTACACCACAGAGCCAAGGTAATTACTAAACCAATAGCGGTGATACCACTGTAACGACCCAGGGATTTTCGGCCTCGAAAATCAACATAAATACCTTTACCGTAACTCATGTCGACCTTCCAAACACCGAAAACACTGGAACGTTTTAGAAAGAAATTAGAGGGTGAGGTAAGAAAGAAATATTAGAATAGAAGAAGAAGAAGAACCAACACAACACAGAATCTCACATCGCAGCGGGATAAAATATAATATAGAAATAATTCTTTATTGAGAGCTTTAAAATACTTACAATCATCAGAGTACACCAACATATGGACAGTTATAATAACCTGTCCTCAGATACAACACACAGTGGAATAATAGCTATATAATATCACACGTCTGGACTCTTCCAGCTCGTCTCTTCACAGCATTCGAAACATGAACCTGTACACTCCGGGCTAACCCGAGCATTTACAAAACACCGGGTCTGTCTGGTGAACCAGAGTGAGATAAACTTGCACAGAATTAAGGGTAAATCATCCAGTCATGATTTTTAAAGTTCAAAATCTTTTCAAAAGAAAAGGATAATCGTAAGACCAAATCCACACATAAACACGGACGGTTTTTTCCCTCACGATAACCCAAACCATTTTTGAAAACCAATATCTTGTCTGATATTATAATAATGTCTAAATACAAGTAAATAGAATCTAGTAGAACGCTTGCATCTCACGATCTACATATATAGTATACAAACAAAACCGCGGGCGCTTATTGGAGATTGTATTCCAACTATGACAAGGTATGGAACCACCTGCCGCTAGTGTATGTCTAGAGGCGAATACACTGGGTTCAACAAGAACGTCTTGCAACCCGGCCCACACATGACCGACCACTCATTTCGCTTGAGTGTATCGAATGTATATCACCAACGGTTGGACACAAACCACCGTTTCCCGAAAAGGGATAGCATCGAATATAGATTAAAGAAGCAAAAGGATTTTCTCTATATAAGTGATTATACACCCTAATGGGAGCGACCCACATAGCCATGCTGCCTGCCCGATTTCTGTCATTTCCTGGTTGTGAGGCTTGAGGTCAGAATTTCCTTTACAACACCTGGCCACCATTCACTTTGAATGCCACATCGTCAGATCCGCCAGATATCACTATTTGATGTCCACAAAAATACCAAGTTGGGAGCAACCCAATTATGGTACGTTTGAAGAAATCAATATACACGATCCCTTTGGAAATACTCTATCAGACATCCATCCATACAAGTCATCCAGGAACAGGATGAACCAAAGGTACTCTCCTACTGCATCTCATATAGGAATCACCCCTTGGATCAGTAGCGAGAAGTCCTTGCAACCCGTAGATTCCGACCACGACAGAACCACAGTACATCTCTAGCCGCAGACCAGAGATTATTAGTAGTCCTTCCGTTTACGAAAATCTATGGTCTTCAATGCTCCATCTCGATCATCTTCTAATATCTTCACGTATTTATTGGTCGGGATGGTTTTCGAATATAAATTCGATTCCGGTCTTTCCGTACTAACAATCGTATTGGTTAGGTTTGATAGTCGGTGATTTAACTATCAAAATAAACAGTGTTTCAACCATGACACTCCAATGAGTTCACTGGTTCAGTATTCAGCATCACATGGCCTTTTAATTAAACAAACTGATTCACTTCTGTTTAATAAAACTTCTACTCTTTTAATATTTTAAAATACGATAATCAAATTCTTATCACTAACCTCTTTTACGGTTACCAACCAATATCATCTTCAGATAATCCTGATGTCATTCAAGTTGGGGTATTTTAATTACCTCTCAGACCTTGATCAATAACGTTCATATCTTTAGATAAATATAAGTTGTAATCAACCCAATATTTTATTCCAGTCTCCTTTCAAATTCTATTCGACCCTTCCACTTTGGAAACCTTATTTCCATTTCCCTTTTTCTTAAATCCATTCCAAAATAACGTTAATTTTGGAATTAACGATATAAATCCTCATCGCCTCTTTACAAACCTTGTTTCAACTACATTCTGGTTTAGTCTAAACCCTTTTTCCCATATCACTTTCTCCTTTTATCTTAATTCAAAAGTTAAAGTCAACATGATTAAGCCATCGTATTCGCCTAAATTCCCTTGATAACTTAGTTGTAAAACTTCGGGTTTTGAATATAAAATCCGTTCATAACTTCTTTCATTGTTCACTATATTCCATCCCGATTTTGACTACTTTTCATGAATTCAATTATAAATTAACTTCCCAAAATTTCTATTTCTCAGAATAATAACTTATTTTATCACTAACTACTTTAAAAGTAGTAAATTCCTTTATTAACTAAAATAAAACTGTAAATTCCTCTTTTAAAACTTCGTTAAAAGAAACCAAATATCCTTTAAAACTGTTTGATAAGATTAACTCAAAACAACTCCATATAATAGTCGATTCCAGTCAAAATAGTCGGTTTAGTCCGCTTGAACCCCAGGTTACCTCTTTAACCCATTCTGATTCGTTCCCCCTTTAAATTAATTAGAAATATAATTGATTTAAATGATTTCATTAATTGTTTCTTACCAAACAATTATTCCAACTTTTAAGTCATTGGATTAATTTCTCTTCGCTTGTAAATCAATCTGATTAAATTAGAATTTCCTTACAAATAAATCAATAGTTAATCATAAATTCAAATAATAAAGGAAAGAAATGTTTAATTCCTTTTAAACAACCTCTATTTTAATATAATTTAATTCAAATTCTATATCCCGTTATAAAGTAATTTTATAACTTCTTCTCTGATGGTAAATCGTCGTTTATAAACAATTGATTTCTTAGGCCATACACTGTTGAAAAATACCCCACCAAAATCACCCATTGGTTCAAACTAAACAGATGTTGCAAATTTCAGCCAATTAATCAGAAATCAAGTCAATCACATTTAACTGATCATAAATAACGACCATTTTATACCAACCAAATAACAGAACAATTCAAACAATTAATCACGTTTATAAATAAACGTGACCAACAGGGTGGGTTACCTCCGATGGATCCAATCGTTAAAATAACGATTTGGAATTTCACTGAAATTAAACACAGTTTAATTTCATCAGTTAAATCAACAGTCAATGTATATACTAGCAAACAGACAACATCAACAATTAGGGCACACAAAATAAAAACCCAATTTATATAAAATATAAATAGGGAAACTGAGTGAGCTTAACTAACCTGAATTTGATCTGAGTCTATTGATAAACAATTCGTTTCAGTTAAATTAACAGGCGTTTCGTTCAACTGAAAAATCCTGCTGCTCCTAGTCCCATCTGGTTGTTTTCCATCTCATAGTATTCGTTGATGTGGTTCCGACGCTTTTTGTTTCACCTAATTATGATTACGTATGAATTCGAAAACAAAAATCTAAGTTTATGCTAATATTTAAATTAAATAAACTCAAATCTATTCATACCTTGGCCCTTATTTAAATTTTCGTTCAGCCCAACCCAAAACAGACCCAGCCTGCTCCCTCTTCTAACCCTTAAAACCAACGTATCCCTCTCCTTTTACACATCCGCCGCCTTCATCAAAGATAAATCCCATGACCAAAATTCAAACCCTGAATCCCCTTTCGGTTTCCAGAAAAATCGAGATTGGTTGCATCGCGTTCTACGAAATCTCTCCTTCGATCATCCCTCCGTTCCCTTCCTTCAAATGGTCTGCCAAACCTCCAACCCACTCCAACGTCACCACTGTTTCGTCGATTACCCCTCACAGCTTCCAGAAATTAAAGAGCTCCCTTTGAAAATGATACTGAAATGAAGAGCATGCATCTACAACCCAGATATGTATTTTACCTTATTTGTGATTGTGGAATTATTTCTTTTTTGATTTTATTTAGTGGTTCGAACTGCTTTTTCCCTTTCTGTGTTAATTCGTTGGGTCCTCAAACTCCTTTATGTGCTCATATATATATAGTTGCGGAAATCCTGATAAGTTTAATGTCAATCTCAAAATTGAATGGTGAAATCATAGGGTTAGCCGTATTTTCCTTAGGTGATGTTTCTATTCATTTCAGCTGTAGGGTCTAGCTATTGGTCAGTTTGAAAAATGGTGATCGATCTTGTATAGATTATGTAGGATTGGGGCCATGACTTGTTTATTCAGTCAGATGTTTGAAACTGTAGCTTCTGCGTTTGGATCTTAGAAAAATATGGTACAGCCTATATAAAATCAACTGTCTTCAATTTATTTATTTATTTTACAGATTTGATGACAGAAATATATACATTTATATTTGATCCCCTCCTAGCTGTTCTTGTACCATCCCTTAGTTGTTGTACAATTACAGCTTTATGTTGTACAAAATTTATACGTGTATATTTCACTTCTATGTGGTCTGCATTTGTACAAACAGTTAGGTACACATATGTTTATTCTTTTATTTTTTTATACTGATCCCTTTTTCTGCTCTCTTTTGCTGTTTCTTTTGATGTATGACTATACATACATATATATCTGTTTCCATCAGCTTTACAGTCCCTTAGCTGTTCATGAAGATATTTTTGTACCATCTCTTAGCTGTATGAGTTGATGTATTGAGATAGATAAATTTTTCTCTCTTTTCTTAGCTGTTCCTGTAAACATATACAGCTGTTTTCTAGCTATTTCTTAATTGTTCAAGATTGATGTATGAATTTGACCATACATTTTGTTTAAGTAAGATTGCATATGAAGTATTCCATTTAAAGTGAATTTCTTTTCATGATATTTTCTATTTTCTTATGGGTTAGTGTTCTTTCATTTCAGCTTGGATAGCGAGGTGGTACTTGGTGATGGAATCCTTGGTAGCTGCGTTATATTTAGGTGGAATGTGGAGATTTCTGAATTGAGTTGTCATGTATTGTCTGTACAGATGTCTACATGAAGTTTTTTTTGGTTTACAGTAGGATTGAGGTGTTCCAATGGGTATTGGTTTTACTGCATATGAGTGTAGGTTGGTAGGCTAGTGCAGCTATGTATTGTATATTCAAATTCTGAGATTTGAATTGTAATATAGATTTTATGTTTCCATTTCACAACATTCGACAGTGAACCTTTGTGTATGAAATTTTACAATGTATATATTTTTCTTTTCTTGACAGGACATGGCATGTTGACGTTGAATTTTAAAATGAAAGTTTCTGTTCATTGTTTTGCATTGGTTCAAACAGTTATATATATATATTTTATTCTTTTATTTTCGTTGTGTTTGTTGAACAAATATGCTCTGTATTCAAGTTTTCATTCGTTTGCCGAGCCAAATGAATTGTTGATGGTAATATATATATATATATATATATATATATATATATATATATATATACACACACACACACACATACACACAAACATACATAAATACAAAGAGAATTTTGTATTGAAAAATATAGTCTATGATTTTGTTGTACCCAAGCTTTAGTTTGATTTATAAATGTAACGACCCGTATTCTACACATCATAGAATCGTAGAATATTTATTTCTTTCCCACGTGAAGTCGTATGGTCATGTAACTTTGGGAAACATCTATTAGAGCCATTTTCCATGTTCATGATTTTTGTCGATTTTTAAATGACCATTTTGCCCCTAGCTGGTACTTTTTTGGCCATAACTTTTGATTGGAAAGGAATTTTGACCTGAAACCACTCCCATTTGATTCGTTTGATGGTTTCTCTTTCCGTAGAGTGGTCATAATAGTCAAACGGACTTACCGTTTGGGAGATATGGCTGAAACAAGGTTTAGAGGTTGAAAAACTGCTTAACCGGGCCAAATCGGGTGATTAGTGAGTAGGCCCATAACCCATTTCGGGATTAGGGTTATGGGAGGGCTGAAATGAGATGGAGAATCATTCCATTTCAGTTTTCTAGCCTCCACTTATCACCAAGGATCCCTAAAAATGGCCTCTAACCTCTAAATCACCTCCAAATCACCTTTTGGTCAAGGATTTGGCTTAGCAACCCCTAATCAAGGAGGATCTTCACCAAATCAACAAAGGAGCTACTGTTTGGTATTGAAATTCGCATCAAATCAGAGAATTATTTCAGATCTTAGTTTATTTTGTGGCTAAGGTGAGTGATTTGCTTAGTTTTGCACTAATTATGGCTAATTAGGGTTGATTAGTGGTAATTAGCGAATTTAAACATGATAAAATTATGGAAAAATGTTTATAAAATTCGGAATGATGTTTTAGACCTCTGATATGAATTTGGGTTAATTTGGTTAAGTTTTGCTAATCCTATCATTAGTTTCACATAAACATGCTTAAGGGGAAATATGGGATTTTGGGTATGTTTGATCCATTTTTACCTATTATATTGATGTTTTGATGTTTGTGGTTGATTATGCATGTTGCTATGACTGTATGGTATGCTTGGTGTTTGTTTAGAAGTGTTAGATTGGTCGAAAACGCCGTCGAATGGCGTAAAAACAGTCGCAGGAAACATGCAGGAAACGACCCAGAATCCGGATCGGATCGGTGAAGGGGAGCGCGACCCGACCCGTTCCAGCATAGGCGTCACGATCCGTTTGAAGGAGTTGGTCACGACTTAGCTAGGTGGCATGATCCGGTAGTAGAAGCACGATCCGAAACAACAAGTATTTCCGATCCGAACCAGAGAAGGGTGGGGAGCTCACGAGTCGATGGGTACTAGGGCGAGACGATCCGACCTGATCAGAAGACACGACCCGACCCGGATGAAGCAACCCGATCCGACCCGAAGTGGTGACGCCGATCCGAACCAGGAAGAGGAACCACGAGCTGGAGGACCGCGACGCGATCCGAGTGACTAAGGCCGATCCGATCCGATGAAGAATGTGAAGAATGATCCGATCCGATCCGATTGTGATGACCAATAACCCGAGATGCAAAGGTAGTCCAACTGGAAGTTAGAGCTCAGGATCCCGGAACCAGTTGGGAACCAATGAGTTCACTTCATGGTTGGACTTTGCTGCGGGACGTGTGCTAAGGAGTTGTCGACGTCCATAACTTCGATTCACCACTAAGAATGAATGATGGGCTACTTATCAGTGCAGTAGGGTCATTATGACCTGAGGGGAAAAGTGATGGTAGCAAGACTACGTTATCAGTGCAGTAGGGTCATTATGACCTGAGGGGCAAAGTGATGCGTAGTAAGACTATGAGCCAGCGCAGATGGGGTGAATAACTCCATGGGGAAAGTGGACATAGTAAGGATTGGTAAGGCTATGAGCCAGTGCAATGGGGTTCTTGTGACTCCATGGGGCAAAGTGGACATAGCAAATGATTAGTGGCTACGTTATCAGTGCAGTGAAGCCATTTACGACTTCATGGGGCAAAGTGATCGTAGCAAAGTATGTTAGGTGATCGAAGTGGTGAAAATCGTATACTTTACGCACTGAGTGAGAGATGTGAGGATGGATGCCATGCTTGATTGTTTGCCATCATTATGACATGCACACCTCCCCCACCTCCATATCTTTACACGGTTTGATATGATACCTTAGAGTGTTGTACAGTATGTAGTGCTAACTCTTTGGTTGCAGGTCCCGGTTCAGGTATGTTTTATTCTACCTGTTATTGTTCACTTTATATGCTTATCGCTCATACCAGGCTTTATGTCTGACCCAGAGTTTTATGTCTCCTCTTATTACTCTGGGTGCTCACACGAGCAGACTAGAGACAGGTTAGCTGGTGATGCGCGAGTAGCTGATTCGGAGGCGGGCAGGAGGCTTCCACGTATGATATATATACACATTCTCCCTGTGTCGTTGGTGGTCGCTACTTGGGCATTAGTAGTGTACCTCATTTATCTTACTTTGCTTTGAGACAGTTGAAAAGTTGTAATAAGCTGTATTTTGGATTTCCGCTGCTATGATGTTTAGTTCTGATTTTCAGCTTATGCACTGTCTCTCCTGTTTTATGTCAAGTATGTTATTATTATATTTTGTTCTATGCGCTGTGAGACATTCTACAGGATCCTTGTATGTTCATTTCCTTCTTCCTTTTCCTTCTGGCGACCCGTTCCGTGCTAACTGGACATGTGTACAGCGCACTTTTGAAGTAAATGTCGGTTGGTGCGGGGTGGGCCGTCACACTTGGTATCAGAGCTCTAGGTTGCGTAGTTAACCTAGGGAAAGACACCAGGGAGAGATAGTACGTATATGAGAGCGCGTATTTGTGATTACTTTGGTTTTCAAAAGCTATATATGTATATACTATTAGTAGTATAAGAATGAAGTCGCACTGCACTAGCACCACTATGGGGTCGTTAATCGTTTCCCTTTTTCCAGATTGACGATGAGCCGAGACACGAGGGGTGCTGGTAGAGGGACCAACCAAGGGAATGCCGCTGACATGAGGGCGATGCTTACTAACCTCATGAGAGATATGCTTAGAGAAGTGCAAGGGGCAGTTCCCAATCCCGGAGTTGGTGCTGGCCCAGTAGTGCAGGCGCCTAGGGTCGATTTCGCCAAGTTGTGCAAGGATTATACTAACCTTGGTGGGAAGCCGTTCCACGGAACGGAGTCGGCCACGGATGTTCAGGACTGGATGGATAGCTGTGACCGTATCTTTGATGACTTGGGTCTCGAGGATGCGATGAAGAGAAGGCTAGCGTCTCGTCAGCTGCAAGGGCGAGCGATGAATTGGTGGAATGCCATTAGAACAGCTACTCCAGAGGACCAAGTTACTTGGGACCAGTTCAAGGCTCGCTTTAACGAGAAGTTTATCCCAACTGCCCAGAAGTCAGTGTTGTTTAAGAGGTTCTTGGAACTCAAGTAGAACGGAAGGGCAGTTTCTGATTATATTGCTGAGTTCGACACTTTGTCGAAGTATGGACTGTCTCTTATCGATACTCCTGAAAATAAGAATGATAAGTTCATTACTGGTTTGGATGGGTACTTGGGGGAGAGGCTTATCAACCACATCGATGAGACTTTTGAATCGATTGTGGGGAAAGCTTTGAGATCAGAGAGCCTTTACCCTAAGTCAAAGACTGAGGCTGCATCTGCAGAAGGGCCAAAGCCGTAAGAAGGCGGTGGAGGCAAGAATAATTCTCAGAATAAGAGGAAGCAGGACCAATCAAAGGGTGGCCAGAAAAAGAGCAAGAAGGATGTTGAGTGCTTCAGTTGTGGAAAGAAAGGCCATTATGCTAAAGAATGTCGGGCCAAGCCAGCGGAAAGGAAGTGCTACAACTGTGGTCAAGTGGGACATCAGAAAGATAAGTGTCCGCAACCTCTTAAGGAGAAGCAGATTGTGAAAGCATATGCTATTGATGCTATTCCTTCTTCGTCGAATGCCCCAACTGCGGCGGAGAAAGGAAAGAATGTGGTTATTCAAGGTATTCTTTCTATTTATGATATACCAGTTCGAGTTTTGTTTGATACTGGGGCTTCCCGTTCCTTCATATCTAGTGGCCTGGTAGATAGGTTGGGACTGGAACCCGAGATAGTCGATAGACCATTGATAGTGACGAACCCGATTGGTGGTTCGACTAGCCTTAGTATGATTTGCAGGAATTTGGTCTTATCGAGTCATGGATGTATGTTTGTATGTGATTGCTTTGTTTTGGGCTTTACTGGGTATGGCATTATATTGGGGGTCGATTGGCTCCAAAGATACGGGGTGGTGGTAGACTGTGAGCGCTTTTTGGTGACAGTGAGGGCGGATGATGGGCGGAGGGTAGTGTTTGGTAGCCTACCTAGTGATGGGGTTATGGCTAGTTTTGTAAATTCCCTCGACATCCCGCAGGATTAGTTGTCAGATGTGCCCGTGGTTGGCCAGCATCCGGACGTCTTCGAGGAGGTGACCGGGCTTCCACCACACCGAGAGATTGAGTTCCGTATTGATTTAGTGAAAGATGCCAGACCTATAGTGATGCCACTTCGTCGCATGGCACCAAGGGAGCAGCGAGAGCTCGGGGTGCAAGTCAGCAATCTTTTGAAGAAGGGATTTATTAGAATGAGTGTCTCCGAGTGGGGAGCACCAGTTGTGTTTGCCACTAAGGCAGATGGTTCCCTTCGTTTGTGTGTGGACTATCGCGAGTTGAATAAGGTGACAAGGAAGAATAAGTATCCTCTACCGCGGATAGATGATTTGTTTGATCAGCTGGAAGGAGCAAGAGTGTTCTCCCAGTTGGACCTCGCGACAGGATTTCATCAGCTTCGAGTAGCGAATGAGAGTGTTCCGAAAACGGCATTTAGGACGCCGTCTGGATTTTATGAGTGGTTGGTCATGCCATTTGGGTTGACCAATGCACCAGCCTATTTTGTGGATCTTATGAATCGAGTATTCAGAGATCAGTTGAATAAGTTTGTTCCTGTGTTCGTGGATGATATCCTTGTTTACTCAAGGACAGAGGAGGAACACAAGGGACACTTGAGGATAGTGATGGAGGTGTTGAGGAAACACCAATTGAAAGCGAAATTATCTAAATGTCATTTTTGGAGAAGGGAAGTGAAATTCTTGGGTCATGTTGTTTCCGAGAGTGGTATTGCCGTAGACCCTGCAAAGGTGGCTACGGTACAGGATTGGCCTACGCCCAAGAATGCTACAGATGTGAGAAGTTTCTTGGGATTAGCTGGATATTATCGTAAGTTTATCCAGGATTTCTCCAAGATAGTAGCACCGTTGACTCAGTTGACTAAGAAGAATCAGTCCATCGTCTGGGACGGAGTGTGTGAGGATGCCTTCAAGAGTCTAAAGGAGAAGTTGACGCGTGCGCCCGTGTTAGTCATTCCTAAAGGGAATGAAGAGATGACGGTATACACGGATGCTTGTGGTACCGGACTGGGTGCTGTATTGATGCAAGGAGGTAGGGTTGTAGCTTATGCTAGTCGACAACTAAAGCCGCATGAGAAAAAGTATCCTACCCATGATTTGGAACCAGTAGCGATTGTGTTTGCACTGAAGATGTGGAGACATTATCTCTTGGGGGAAAGATTTGAGTTGTTTACCGATCATAAATCGTTGAAGTATCTCTTCTCTCAGAAAGATCTGAATCTCCGTCAGCAGAGATGGTTAGAGTTCTTGGCTTCGTATGATTTTGATATCGCATACACCCCTGGGAAAGGTAATGCGGTAGCCGATGCCTTGAGTAGGAGACTTGCCAGCTTAAGGGCAATGTTTCTTGAATGGAAGCAACTGGAGTATATCGCGGGGTTTGATTTCAGACCAAAGTGCGAGTTGGATCCAGTTATGCTAGCTAGTTTGATGATCAGACCCACTCTGATAGAGCGGATTGGTTCTAGCCAGAGGGACGATCCTAATCTATTAGAAATCATCTCCAAGTTAGAGATGGGTATTGGTGAGGAGGTGAATGTGTATGGGCTTGATCGAGATGGATGGCTTCGAAAGAATGGAAGACTAGTTGTGCCCAACGTGAATGGTTTGAGAGATGAAGTGCTTAGAGAATGTCATCACTCAAAACTGACTATACATCCCGGTTGTAATAAGATGTATCGAGACATGAGACAGACCTACTACTGGGAAGGGATGAAAAGAGACGTTGGGAAGTTTATATCCAAATGCATGAATTGCCAGCTAGTTTAAGCCGAGCAAAAGAAGCCTAGTGGGTTGTTGCAACCATTAGAAATTCCCGAATGGAAATGGGAGCAAGTATCGATGGATTTCATCGATGGTTTACCTAGGACTAGATCGGGATATGATAGCATTTGGGTAATTGTGGATCGATTGACTAAGAGTGCAAGATTTATACCAGTCAAATCGACCAGGACGGCAGCCAAGTTGGCAGAATTGTATATGAAGTGGGTAGTTAGATTTCATGGAGTACCCAAAAGCATTGTGAGTGACCGAGACCCGTTGTTCACTAGTGGGTTTTGGAAGAGCTTACAAGAGGCTCTAGGGTCAAGATTACATCTCAGTACCGCGTATCATCCTCAGACCGACGGTCAGACGGAGAGGGTGAATCGCATATTGGAAGATCTCTTGAGAGCGTGTATATTGGATTTTGGTGGATCATGGGATGACCATTTGCATCTAGTAGAGTTTGCATATAATAATAGCTACCAATCCAGTATCGGTATGGCTCCATATGAAGCTTTGTACGGAAGACCATGCAACTCACCATCATGTTGGATAGAGACTGGCGAGAAGTTTGTGCTTGGACCAGATGTGGTGAGAGAAACGTCGGATAAGATTAAGATCATTCAGCAACGAATGAGAGTTGCTCAAGATAGGCAGAAAAGCAATGCTGATAAGAGGAGAAGTGTAACACCCCACTCCCGCTATGATCACTCACTAAGGGAATGCCATAGCATCGGTGGAGTATTTTAGTGAATATAGAACAGAAAAATTACAACAAGACAGATATAAATAGTACTTGAAATTTTAAAACATCATCTCATAACAGCGGAAGTAAAACATGTCTGGTTACATCATAAAACCACAATAAAGGTCAAGTACAATATCCATCAAAATAAAGAAGTACATAATCCCACTCTCATACAATAGCCAAACAAAAGAAAAGATAACTGGATAACTGGAGCTTTACATCTATCCAAGCTCCTAAAGACTGGAACAGCAATCCGATCAAGCTCCACTACTGCTAGGATCCACCGTAGGACCTGAGGGTTGGGAAAAAGATAAAAACAACAGGGTCAGACATAAGTCTGAGCGAGTCCTATAACTTTAACAATACAATCGTTAAAGTAACCAGAGAAGACATAAACTGATATACGGTAACATATAGGGATGAATGGCTACCCTAAGCAGTCAACTAAACGAAGATAAAGGATAAAGACGCATCTACCCTCCCTAAGGTAAATTACTAAACTGCACCACACCAGTCGTTCCTAACTTAAAGGTTGATCCCACCCAAGGACTTATAAAATTTACTAATTAGTACCTGCGTACCCCTAGGTGACCAAGTAGGCGCCACGGGGCCCTACAATCCACTAGGTGTACTCACTACTTCCCATTCGATCGGCTCCCTAACGTAGAT
This sequence comes from Allium sativum, assembly GCA_030737875.1. NCBI lineage: Eukaryota > Viridiplantae > Streptophyta > Magnoliopsida > Asparagales > Amaryllidaceae > Allium > Allium sativum. Next base: position 147,270,359 of record CM060918.1, on the reverse strand, counting down.
ACCCGTGCTGGCCCCACCGTGGGATGTATCATTCCCCAATGTGGCAACCTGATGGAACTAAAGGTGCACGGCTTATATCTACTCGATGCAACAACGGCTTACCTACCAGCCCGGGCCCACTCACGCATATGAAGCCCGTTGGACTTGCGTTGCCACCGCTAACCCGTTTGCCTCTTACAGTCAAGCCCAGTATGCGTGTCCCGTCCTCGACATGGGTCGAGCCCACAAAGATACGTATGGGTTACTGGTTGAAATGGGCCTCCACAAGCTACCCACCTAAGCTTGTCCCTTTTTCTAGTATATCCCACTTAACCCTTTAATCATGTTTTAATTACATGTTCCATTTTGGTTAAGTATTCTAATCGTATTTTCTATTGCCACCCAAGGCAACCACTAGATTTTCTCATGCCACCCGAGGCACCCACTTAACCCCTCATGTCCCTCTACATGCTAATGTGGTTAAGTGTTTCTTAATTAATTAATTAAGAACGTAACCTTTGTAAAGACCTCTCACATTAGACTGTCTTTTATGACCGCTGGTTAAGCCGGTTGGGTCCGGGCAGCCTTATGTCATAACAGAGTCTAACCTCGTGTCTTTACATTAATTACGTATTTAGTTTGTGCCTAAGACCTCTCACATTGGGCTAACATTTGTAGCAACTGGTTAAGCCGGTTGGGTCCGGGCAGTTTTACGCTACAACTGAGTCCAACCTCGTGTCTTAGTCAATTAATTACACCTAATTAATCACCCTCATAATTTTATATTAATTATCCCTAATTAATCAAGTTTTCTTAACATGGGTAGACCTAACTTAATAGGTAAATTCCCATGGGGTAGACCTAACTCAATAGGTAAATTCCCAACACATAGTATGGGTACACCTAACCAAATAGGCAAATTCCCATACTATGTTTATTTATTTTGTGTTATGCATAATTATATTAATTTCACACAATCTTATTAACTTATGCATTTAATTACCCCATCGTTCCCACGTAATTTCGTTCATGATATAACACATATAAAAGGTGTCAACTTGCATATGAATGAACATGTTTCAAAGGTGCCATCTTGCATATTAACAAACACATAACTTGCATATAAACTTGCATAACATGTCACATAACTTGCATATAATATGTCACATAACTTACATATTCATTTTGCATAACAAACTTGCATATTAGCTTATAGACTTGCATAATGTGTCATCATGAACTTGCATATTAATAAACATGTAACTTGCATATTTACATACATGTAACTCGCATATTAACAAACATGTAACTTGCATATAAAGAAACATGTAACTTGCATATTTACATACATGTAACTTGCATATTAACAAACATGTAACTTGCATATTAACAAACATGTAACTTGCATATTTACATACATGTAACTTGCATATTAACAAACATGTAACTTGCATATTAACAAACATGTAACTTGCATATTTACATACATGTAACTTGCATATTAACAAACATGTAACTTGCATATTTACATACATGTAACTTGCATAGCATATTACCATGAACTTGCATAACATGCATATGATTACATAGCCCACAACTTGCATATTTAGCATCATGCAAACATAACATACATCATATTAAACTTGCATAAGCTTACATACTCAACATGCATAAACATAAGATTAATGCTAACATCATATCATATGATTCAAAGCTCATTAACCCACATACAAAACCATAAATCTCATCACATCTCATCTAATTAGTTTACCAAAAGATCATCAAAGTGATAGAAACTCACAACTAGCAACTTTGAACACCAAATGAAGAAGATTAAGATGCTAAGAAGGGATTAGAAGTTGATTAGAGAGTGATTAGTATGCAACCCTCTTCATAAAATTAGTGGAGGCCATGAGAGCTAGCATTTTGCCATAGTTTAGTCACTAGGTTTAATTATGAATGAATTAGGGTAGGTTAGGGTCTTATTTATAGATTAGGCAAGTGTTTTAGGCCATAGGATTAACCCTAGATTCAATCCAAGCCATCAAAGCATGTCTTGGGGAAGAAGTCAAGTGTAGGAACCATCTAGGGCCTTTAGATTAAAGATGGACCATGAGAACCATTCAAATGCAAAATCTGCACTTGAGCGAATCGGCCCACGGGTTGACAGCCAAACACCCTGGATTAACCCCTAGTCGACCCAGCGGGCTCGGGTCGACTTCAAAAATCGGCCGGTTCGGTTATTCCCCTCTCCCAATTCGCTGTTTTGAGCATTTTTGCATATTTATTTATTAAATTTTCAATTATATATATATATATATATATCAATATATATATATATATATATATCTACACAACCCATTTCACTTAATTAAGTATACTTTAATTTGGGAATTTTCGTGAAACTTCGCGAGGCCATATCTTGGTCATACGGACTCCGATTTTCGAAAACTCGGACTCTATTTCGCGTATTTTTCCGAGACGAACGCAATGGCATAGCCCGTTTCCCTTGATTCCCATTTTAGAATTAAATTCTGCCTCGATTTATGTTATTACAGGTTATTGAAAATACGGGTTGTTACATTCTCCCCTCCTTAAAGGATTTCGTCCCCGAAATCTTCAAGTTAGGAAGAACGTATCCTACCATCCAATCATCCATCTACTCAAAGCATCATCCACGAGCAATCATTGTCCTTACAAGATTCTAAATGCTGGATGGATATATGCAAAAGTGTGTGTATATGTACTTACCTAATGCGAAAATCAGGCGGTTACTGATACAGTAAACCTCCTTAATGCAAACCATGATAGTGCCATGCATCCAATATGTATGCGAAACCCTATTGACACATACAAATTTCTACATGCGTGCACAACCATACACAAAAATGCATCATCCATATGATAACACAGCCATGATACATCCATCAATCTAACTACCACATCCATTTATGCAATATGCAACATGAAGTGACTGAGCCGATCTAGTGCCTAATGTGTGTGTATATGCATCCACGAGCAACCACTAGCAAACAATTGCATCCATATGCATCCATCAACCATAACATGTTTCAAACACATGTTTCAACCATAGGTTTTACCCTATCTAAAGGTCATAGGTATTAGCGAGAGGATATACTAAAGATAAGATAAGTACTAGACAAGCAATAAAGGAGAAGTTAAAAGACATACTCTCAAAAAGAAATGGATACAAAGAACGCATCTTTGCTTCCGTCTCCCAAGTAGCATTGCTTTCGTCATCTCCCCATTGCACTTTAACTAGCTGAACTTCTCTGTTCCTCAACTTCCTAGTTTCTGACCCAAGGATGCGAGTAGGAGCTCGTCGAATCGTCGCATCACGCTCTACCTCTACATCTCTAAGCAAGCTCGGCTCTACCACCTCCGCGGTCTCATGTAAGCACTTCCTCAAATGTGATACATGGAATACATCATGAACACCACTAAGTCTGTCGGGCAACTCCACCCTATATGCCATCCGTCCAATCCTTTCCTTAATAGGAAACGGCCCAACAAATCTCGGTGCTAACTTCCCTACGGACCCAAAGCGAACAACATTTCTCAATGGAGATACTTTGACAAAAACCATGTCCCCAACCTCAAACTCAAGATCCGTCCTTCTCCGATCCGCATAAGATTTCTGTCTATCTTGCGCTGCTTTCATCCTTTTTCGAATTAAATCAATCTTCTCTGAAGTCTCTCTAACCATATCCGGCCCAAGCAAGATCTTATCCGTAGATTCCCACCAACATGTAGGAGATCGACAAGGCCTTCCATAAAGAGCTTCGAAAGGAGCCATACCAATACTGGACTGAAAGCTGTTATTATATGCGAACTCCACCAAAGGAAGATGTTCTTCCCATGTACCTCCAAAATCCAAGATACAAAGCCTCAAAAGATCTTCTAAGATACGGTTCACCCTCTCAGTCTGACCGTCCGTCTGAGGATGATATGCGGTGCTCAAACACAACTGAGTCCCTACCGCCTCTTGCAAACTTCTCCAAAACTCACTAGTGAAAATAGGATCTCGATCACTCACAATGCTGGATGGTACGCCATGCAATCTAACAATCTCTCTAACATAGACTGAAGCAAGCCATGGAGCGGTCCTCTTACTCTTTACGGGTATAAAATGGGCACTCTTGGTAAGTCTGTCTACCACAACCCAAATTCCCGTATTGCCCTTCCTCGATCTCGGTAACCCGTCGATGAAATCCATCGAGACACTATCCCACTTCCACTGTGGAACTTCCAATGGGTGTAGCAACCCACCGGGTTTCCTTTGCTCCACTTTAACTTGTTGGCACACTAAGCATCTAGCCACATACTCGGCCACATCTTTCTTCATACCGGCCCAGAAGAAAACTCTCTTCATGTCTTGGTACATTTTGTCTCCACCGGGATGAATAGTCATTCTTGAACGATGTGCATCATCCAAAATAGCCTTCTTCAAACCCTCATCTTGCGGTACACAAAGTCTACCGTCTCTATGCAACCATCCCTTATCATCTATGGTGTATCTACCCAAATGGCTGGACGACTCCCCTCTTATAAGCTTCTCTACCAACACAACCAACTGTGGGTCGTCTCGCTGAGCCTCGCCAATCCGTCTCAAAAGAGTAGGTCTAACCTCCAAGGATGCCAACAAACCAGGTACAAAATCAACAGAAGGTCTGAAGTCAAACAAAGAAAGAAACTCCAAGCTTCGTCGTTCCACGAACAATGGACTCAAAGATAGCCTTTTTCTACTTAAGGCGTCTGCCACCACGTTACCCTTACCAGGGGTATACGCTATCTCGAAATCATAGGATGCTAAGAACTCCATCCACCTTTGCTGTCTTAAGTTTAAATCCTTCTGAGAGAATAAGTACTTCAATGATTTATGGTCGGTGAACAACTCGAATCTCTCACCAAGAAGATAATGGCGCCAAGACTTAAGTGCGAAAACAATCGCGGCCAACTCTAGATCATGGGTAGGGTAATTCTTCTCATGCACTCTCAATTGTCTCCCTCCATAGGCTATTACCCTTCCCTCCTGCATCAAGACTGCGCCTAATCCTGTTCCACAAGCATCGGTATAAACAACAAACGGCTTACTCCCATCCGGGAGCACTAAAACTGGAGCGGTGGTCAAAGCTCTCTTTAACCGTCGGAAAGCATCATCACAATCTACATCCCACGAGAAAACCAGATTCTTTTTCGTCAAGCGGGTTAATGGGGCTGATATCTTCGCGAAGTCTTTGATGAACTTCCTATAATATCCTGCCAACCCCAAGAAACTTCTTACCTCGGTAGCATTTCTAGGAACTTTCCAATCCTGGATAGATACTATCTTTGCGGGATCCACAGCTATCCCTTCCTTAGAGACCACATGCCCTAAGAATCGCACTTCTCTTCTCCAAAAATGGCATTTAGAGAATTTAGCTTTAAGACTATGCGCTCGAAGAGTCTCCAACACTTCCTTGAGATGTAAGGCATGCTCTTCTTCATTCTTGGAAAAGACCAAGATGTCATCCACAAAAACTACTACAAACTTATTCAGATACTCTCTGAACACTCTACTCATGAGATCAACAAAGTATGCGGGGGCGTTTGTCAACCCAAATGGCATCACTAGCCACTCATAAAAACCATCCGGAGTCCGGAAAGCAGTCTTCTCTATACTGTCCTCCGCCACTCTTAACTGATGAAACCCTGTAGCTAAGTCCATCTGCGAAAATACTGACGCGCCAACCAACTGATCAAAGAGATCATCTATCCTCGGTAATGGGTGTCTATTCTTCTTCGTGAGCTTATTAAGTTCCCTATAATCCACACAAAGTCTGAGGGACCCATCCGCCTTCGTGGCAAACACTACTGGAGCTCCCCACTCCGATATACTTCGCCTTATGAACCCCTTCTCAAGCAACTCCCCTACTTGCTTATGAAGTTCTCTTCTCTCACGAGGAGCCATGTGGCGTACTGGCAAAGACACTGGTTTGGCATTATCCACCAAATAAATTCGGAAATCTATCTCCCGCTTCGGAGGCAAACCCTTTACTTCTTCAAACACATCCGGATATTCCCGGACTACTCTGACAGAACACAAACTCTCGACCGAAGCATCGAGCGATTCAAGATAACTTAGCAAAACAGATTCCATGGGATTGCAAGAGATCTCGAGAGTGTTACCCAAGCGGGTCATGAGCCTGACAACTCTCCTTTCGCAATCAAGAACGGCACCATTACTGGATAACCAGTCCATGCCCAAGATCAACCCATAGCCCGTGAAGCCCAATACAAAAGCATCACATCTAAACTCAACGCTAAGTATAGAAATCTTCAAACCCAAACATATCATAGACAGATATATGGAGCCCCCAATTGGGTTTGAGACAACCAAGGGATCATCAACTAGACTGGTGTCTAAGTGCAGTGACTCAACTAACGATGATGAGATAAAAGAATGCGATGCGCCAGAGTCAAACAAAGTACGAACTGGATGATCAAACAGAAAAACCAGACTTTCAACGGAAATAGTTCTACCTCTCTGCTGAATCGGTGGAACTGAGAGAACCTGAACTTGCCCCCCTGACTGAGGTGGTGCTATAAGAGCTTGCACCTGGCCTCCTGAGGTAGACCCCGTCTTCTGCCCCTTCTTTGGGCAGTTTTTCACAAGATGCCCTGCTTCACCACAATGAAAGCAACCGGTCTTCTTCTTTTTGCGACAATCCTTACTAAGGTGTCCTGGTGTTCCACAATTGAAGCACTTCTTCTTCGTCTTCTTTTTGTCACCATTGCCTTTTCCGCCCTTGCCTTGTTGTTGCTGTTGCGGTTTCTTCTGATCCCCCTTTTTCTCTGGTGCCTTAGAATTCTTATCATCCTCATGCATAAGTGCCATGTAGACAAGCTTCTCAAAAGTGGCCCCCATAGGAATGTGAGTCATAGCTATTCCTTGCAATGGTTCGTTCAAGCCTCTAACGAACCTCAAAGCCTTCTTCTCCGGTGTATTCACCAACTCTATGCCAAACCTTGCTAATTGATTGAATTTGTTGACATATTCTTTCACCGTGAGATTCCCTTGCTTCAAATTCAAGAACTTCTCCATAAACAGATTCTCTTCCGCCCTTGAGAGAAACTTAGCCCCAAACCTTTGCTTAAAATCTGCCCAAGAGTCAACAGGGCGTTCTCCATTAGTGACCTCCCACCAGAATGAGGCCTCTCCCTTCATTAACCAAGCCGCCAACTTGACTTTCTTTCCCTCTTCCACTTCAAAGATATCTAGCAACTCTTCCACTTCCTTAAGCCAATCTCTAGCCTCTACGAAAGTCTCTGAACCAAGAAAAGGTTTTCCTCCTATAGCCTTGAACTCCTTGCAAACCTTAGCAAAATTATCCACTCTAGGCTGAGGAGGAGGAGCGGTTGTCTCTGGTGTAGTAGCATTGGCCGGACCCGCAGCCGCGGCCCTAGCCTCTTGCAACCTCCTATACCATAGTGGTATAACTAAACCCTCCGGGATGTTAAGATCTTCAGCCATGCTGAAACGAAAGAGGAAAGATTCAAAAAGGAGATTCCGAAAGATAAAGATATGGCTATTGGGGATTATGCTTTTCTTTTTCAAAAACTTTTTCTCTTAGAAGACATGCTTTTAAAAATACTTTCTTCGAAAATACTCTTAGAAAGTAGTTTTTCTCAAAAAATTTATCTGTTCTGGTAACCTTAAGCTCTGATACCACGTGTAACACCCCACTCCCGCTATGATCACTCACTAAGGGAATGCCATAGCATCGGTGGAGTATTTTAGTGAATATAGAACAGAAAAATTACAACAAGACAGATATAAATAGTACTTGAAATTTTAAAACATCATCTCATAACAGCGGAAGTAAAACATGTCTGGTTACATCATAAAACCACAATAAAGGTCAAGTACAATATCCATCAAAATAAAGAAGTACATAATCCCACTCTCATACAATAGCCAAACAAAAGAAAAGATAACTGGATAACTGGAGCTTTACATCTATCCAAGCTCCTAAAGACTGGAACAGCAATCCGATCAAGCTCCACTACTGCTAGGATCCACCGTAGGACCTGAGGGTTGGGAAAAAGATAAAAACAACAGGGTCAGACATAAGTCTGAGCGAGTCCTATAACTTTAACAATACAATCGTTAAAGTAACCAGAGAAGACATAAACTGATATACGGTAACATATAGGGATGAATGGCTACCCTAAGCAGTCAACTAAACGAAGATAAAGGATAAAGACGCATCTACCCTCCCTAAGGTAAATTACTAAACTGCACCACACCAGTCGTTCCTAACTTAAAGGTTGATCCCACCCAAGGACTTATAAAATTTACTAATTAGTACCTGCGTACCCCTAGGTGACCAAGTAGGCGCCACGGGGCCCTACAATCCACTAGGTGTACTCACTACTTCCCATTCGATCGGCTCCCTAACGTAGATACCCGTGCTGGCCCCACCGTGGGATGTATCATTCCCCAATGTGGCAACCTGATGGAACTAAAGGTGCACGGCTTATATCTACTCGATGCAACAACGGCTTACCTACCAGCCCGGGCCCACTCACGCATATGAAGCCCGTTGGACTTGCGTTGCCACCGCTAACCCGTTTGCCTCTTACAGTCAAGCCCAGTATGCGTGTCCCGTCCTCGACATGGGTCGAGCCCACAAAGATACGTATGGGTTACTGGTTGAAATGGGCCTCCACAAGCTACCCACCTAAGCTTGTCCCTTTTTCTAGTATATCCCACTTAACCCTTTAATCATGTTTTAATTACATGTTCCATTTTGGTTAAGTATTCTAATCGTATTTTCTATTGCCACCCAAGGCAACCACTAGATTTTCTCATGCCACCCGAGGCACCCACTTAACCCCTCATGTCCCTCTACATGCTAATGTGGTTAAGTGTTTCTTAATTAATTAATTAAGAACGTAACCTTTGTAAAGACCTCTCACATTAGACTGTCTTTTATGACCGCTGGTTAAGCCGGTTGGGTCCGGGCAGCCTTATGTCATAACAGAGTCTAACCTCGTGTCTTTACATTAATTACGTATTTAGTTTGTGCCTAAGACCTCTCACATTGGGCTAACATTTGTAGCAACTGGTTAAGCCGGTTGGGTCCGGGCAGTTTTACGCTACAACTGAGTCCAACCTCGTGTCTTAGTCAATTAATTACACCTAATTAATCACCCTCATAATTTTATATTAATTATCCCTAATTAATCAAGTTTTCTTAACATGGGTAGACCTAACTTAATAGGTAAATTCCCATGGGGTAGACCTAACTCAATAGGTAAATTCCCAACACATAGTATGGGTACACCTAACCAAATAGGCAAATTCCCATACTATGTTTATTTATTTTGTGTTATGCATAATTATATTAATTTCACACAATCTTATTAACTTATGCATTTAATTACCCCATCGTTCCCACGTAATTTCGTTCATGATATAACACATATAAAAGGTGTCAACTTGCATATGAATGAACATGTTTCAAAGGTGCCATCTTGCATATTAACAAACACATAACTTGCATATAAACTTGCATAACATGTCACATAACTTGCATATAATATGTCACATAACTTACATATTCATTTTGCATAACAAACTTGCATATTAGCTTATAGACTTGCATAATGTGTCATCATGAACTTGCATATTAATAAACATGTAACTTGCATATTTACATACATGTAACTCGCATATTAACAAACATGTAACTTGCATATAAAGAAACATGTAACTTGCATATTTACATACATGTAACTTGCATATTAACAAACATGTAACTTGCATATTAACAAACATGTAACTTGCATATTTACATACATGTAACTTGCATATTAACAAACATGTAACTTGCATATTAACAAACATGTAACTTGCATATTTACATACATGTAACTTGCATATTAACAAACATGTAACTTGCATATTTACATACATGTAACTTGCATAGCATATTACCATGAACTTGCATAACATGCATATGATTACATAGCCCACAACTTGCATATTTAGCATCATGCAAACATAACATACATCATATTAAACTTGCATAAGCTTACATACTCAACATGCATAAACATAAGATTAATGCTAACATCATATCATATGATTCAAAGCTCATTAACCCACATACAAAACCATAAATCTCATCACATCTCATCTAATTAGTTTACCAAAAGATCATCAAAGTGATAGAAACTCACAACTAGCAACTTTGAACACCAAATGAAGAAGATTAAGATGCTAAGAAGGGATTAGAAGTTGATTAGAGAGTGATTAGTATGCAACCCTCTTCATAAAATTAGTGGAGGCCATGAGAGCTAGCATTTTGCCATAGTTTAGTCACTAGGTTTAATTATGAATGAATTAGGGTAGGTTAGGGTCTTATTTATAGATTAGGCAAGTGTTTTAGGCCATAGGATTAACCCTAGATTCAATCCAAGCCATCAAAGCATGTCTTGGGGAAGAAGTCAAGTGTAGGAACCATCTAGGGCCTTTAGATTAAAGATGGACCATGAGAACCATTCAAATGCAAAATCTGCACTTGAGCGAATCGGCCCACGGGTTGACAGCCAAACACCCTGGATTAACCCCTAGTCGACCCAGCGGGCTCGGGTCGACTTCAAAAATCGGCCGGTTCGGTTATTCCCCTCTCCCAATTCGCTGTTTTGAGCATTTTTGCATATTTATTTATTAAATTTTCAATTATATATATATATATATATATATATATATCAATATATATATATATATATCTACACAACCCATTTCACTTAATTAAGTATACTTTAATTTGGGAATTTTCGTGAAACTTCGCGAGGCCATATCTTGGTCATACGGACTCCGATTTTCGAAAACTCGGACTCTATTTCGCGTATTTTTCCGAGACGAACGCAATGGCATAGCCCGTTTCCCTTGATTCCCATTTTAGAATTAAATTCTGCCTCGATTTATGTTATTACAGGTTATTGAAAATACGGGTTGTTACAAGAAGAGACTTGAAATTCTCCGTTGGTGACTTGGTGTTTGTCAAGATCTCTCCGTTACGGAGCGTGATACGATTTGGCAGGAGAGGCAAGTTGGCACCAAGATTTGTTGGCCCATTCCCTGTTCTTGAACTTGTCGGGAATTTGGCATATAGAGTTGACTTATCAGAGAAAATGGCGGCAGTCCACGATGTATTTCATGTTTCCCAGCTAAGGAAGTTCGTTCACGACTCAGATGTGACTATTTCACCTGATCAGTTAGAGGGCTTCGAAGTAGAACCCGAGGCGGTTGGGAACCGCAAGCCGATTCGTATTGTGGGACATGATACGAAGCAACTTCGAAGGAAGGCGGTGAAGCTAGTCAAGGTTCAGTGGGGCGAGAACGAGAATGACTGTACTTGGGAGACAGAGGAGAGCATTAGGAAGATGCATCCAGAACTCTTTGCCTGGTAAGATTTACTTTGCGATTTAGTTATTCCGCATGCTAGGATAGACTTGTTTTGCTTGTTTTGCATGGTTGATTGTTGTTTTATGATTGATAGGCATGCGGGACTTTTGTGTATGTTTGGATTAGGGAATTTCGGGGGCGAAATTTCTTAAGGGGGGGAGAGTGTAACGACCCGTATTCTACACATCATAGAATCGTAGAATATTTATTTCTTTCCCACGTGAAGTCGTATGGTCATGTAACTTTGCGAAACATCTATTAGAGCCATTTTCCATGTTTATGATTTTTGTCGATTTTTAAATGACCATTTTGCCCCTAGCTGGTACTGTTTTGGCCATAACTTTTGATTGGAAAGGAATTTTGACCTGAAACCACTTCCATTTGATTCGTTTGATGGTTTCTCTTTCCGTAGAGTGGTCATAATAGTCAAACGGACTTACCGTTTGGGAGATATGGCTGAAACAAGGTTTGGAGGTTGAAAAACTGCTTAACCGGGCCAAATCGGGTGATTAGTGAGTAGGCCCATAACCCATTTCGGGATTTGGGTTATGGGAGGGCTGAAATGAGATGGACAATCATTACATTTCAGTTTTCTAGCCTCCACTTATTACCAAGGATCCCTAAAAATGGCCTCTAACCTCTAAATCACCTCCAAATCACCTTTTGGTCAAGGATTTGGCTTAGCAACCCCTAATCAAGGAGGATCTTCACCAAATCAACAAAGGAGCTGCTGTTTGGTATTGAAATTCACATCAAATCAGAGAATTATTTCAGATCTTAGTTTATTTTGTGGCTAAGGTGAGTGATTGGCTTAGTTTTGCACTAATTATGGCTAATTAGGGTTGATTAGTGGTAATTAGCGAATTTAAGCATGATAAAATTCTGGAAAAATGTTTATAAAATTCGGAATGATGTTTTAGACCTCTGATATGAATTTGGGTTAATTTGGTTAAGTTTTGCTAATCCTATCATTAGTTTCACCTAAACATGCTTAAGGGGAAATATGGGATTTTGGGTATGTTTGATCCATTTTTACCTATTATATTGATGTTTTGATGTTTGTGGTTGATTATGCATGTTGCTATGACTGTATGGTATGCTTTGTGATTGTTTAGAAGTGTTAGATTGGTCGAAAACGCCGTCGAATGGCGTAAAAACAGTCGCAGGAAACATGCAGGAAACGACCCAGAATCCGGATCGGATCGGTGAAGGGGAGCGTGACCCGACCCGTTCGAGCATAGGCGTCACGATCCGTTTGAAGGAGTTGGTCACGACTTAGCTAGGTGGCATGATCCGGTAGTAGAAGCACGATCCGAACCAACAAGTATTTCCGATCCGAACCAGAGAAGGGTGGGGAGCTCACGAGTCGATGGGTACTAGGGCGAGACGATCCGACCTGATCAGAAGACACGACCCGACCCGGATGAAGCAACCCGATCCGACCCGAAGTGGTGACGCCGATCCGAATCAGGAAGAGGAACCACGAGCTGGAGGACCGCGACCCGATCCGAGTGACTAAGGCCGATCCGATCCGATGAAGAATGTGAAGACTGATCCGATCCGATCCGATTGTGATGACCAATAACCCGAGATGCAAAGGTAGTCCAACTGGAAGTTAGAGCTCAGGATCCCGGAACCAGTTGGGAACCAATGAGTTCACTTCATGGTTGGACTTTGCTGCGGGACGTGTGCTAAGGAGTTGTCGATGTTCATAACTTCGATTCACCACTAAGAATGAATGATGGACTACTTATCAGTGCAGTAGGGTCATTATGACCTGAGGGGCAAAGTGATGGTAGCAAGACTACGTTATCAGTGCAGTAGGGTCATTATGACCTGAGGGGCAAAGTGATGCGTAGTAAGACTATGAGCCAGCGCAGATGGGGTGAATAACTCCATGGGGCAAGTGGACATAGTAAGGATTGGTAAGGCTATGAGCCAGTGCAGTGGGGTTCTTGTGACTCCATGGGGCAAAGTGGACATAGCAAATGATTAGTGGCTACGTTATCAGTGCAGTGAATCCATTTATGACTTCATGGGGCAAAGTGATCGTAGCAAAGTATGTTGGGTGATCGAAGTGTTGAATATCGTATACTTCACGCACTGAGTGAGAGATGTGAGGATGGATGCCATGCTTGATTGTTTGCCATCATTATGACATGCACACCTCCCCCACCTCCGTATCTTTACACGGTTTGATATGATACCTTAGAGTGTTGTACAGTATGTAGTGCTAACTCTTTGGTTGCAGGTCCAGGTTCAGGTATGTTTTAGTCTACCTGTTATTGTTCACTTTAGATGCTTATCGCTCATACCAGGCTTTATGTTTGACCCAGAGTTTTATGTCTCCTCTTATTACTCTGGGTGCTCACACGAGCAGACTAGAGACAGGTTAGCTGGTGATGCGCGAGTAGCTGATTCGGAGGCGGGCAGGAGGCTTCCACGTATGATATATATATACACATTCTCCCTGTGTCGTTGGTGGTCGCTACTTGGGCATTAGTAGTGTACCTCATTTATCTTACTTTGCTTTGAGACAGTTGAAAAGTTGTAATAAGCTGTATTTTGGATTTCCGCTGCTATGATGTTTAGTTCTGATTTTCAGCTTATGCACTGTCTCTCCTGTTTTATGTCAAGTATGTTATTATTATATTTTGTTCTATGCCCTGTGAGACATTCTACAGGATCCTTGTGTGTTCATTTCCTTCTTCCTTTTCCTTCTAGCAACCCGTTCCGTGCTAACTGGACATGTGTACAGCGCACTTTTGAAGTAAATGTCGGTTGGTGCGGGGTGGGCCATCACAATAAATTAAAACTTATATAATCATAACACAACATAAATTAAATAGCTAGTTTAATGAAGATAGATTAATATAATTTCCAAATTCCAGTTAGTATAGATTCGAAAACTCAACATCCAAATCACTGCTTTTAAACGATATTCCATTTATATAAAATCCTTTTATATTTAAAATTAATCGTTATAATTTAAAAACGATTTCACAGCGACTATTTTTAAATTTGATTTGGCCATAACTAACAATCCATAATACGGAATCTGGAATTTTCTCTTTCATATGAAAGTTATCATCACTTCGGTTCCAACGTTTCTTGTTTCGCAGAAATCCGACTTATATCGAATCCTGTATATTCAGTTAAAGTTCAAATCGAAAATTACGAACTACCGCGACGTTTCGAGCTCGTTTTACTTAATATATATGTATATATATATTCAAACTCTATTTTAAATAAATAAATTCGATTAAAAATCCATTATATTCCCAATATAATATTTAAACAAATTTAAATATTCTAATTAAATGGCAGAAAAACCTGGTATATTACATATATATTATTGGTTAAGCTGGTCTTAACCCAACCTACTTATCAGATTATTGGTTAAGCTGGTCTTAACCCTATCCACTAATATATTATTGGTTAAGCTGGTCTTAACCCTACCTACTTATCAGATTATTGGGTTAAGCTGGTCTTAACCTTATCCGCTTATCAGATTATTGGTCAAGATGGTCTTAACCCTATCCACATATCATGTTATGTATCATATATATATATATATATGTATATATATATCATACAATGTGTTTTACTTAATTTATGATTAAGTACATCTTAGTTCACAAACACATTGGTTAAGAGAATACCTCCCTAAGTATCAACC
This sequence comes from Allium sativum, assembly GCA_030737875.1. NCBI lineage: Eukaryota > Viridiplantae > Streptophyta > Magnoliopsida > Asparagales > Amaryllidaceae > Allium > Allium sativum. The sequence goes on along the minus strand of CM060918.1, from coordinate 147,255,222 downwards.
CCAAAGACCGAAATCTACATCAGATTGGTACTCAGAGAATTACTCCACTCAACCAAACTTTTGTTTGTCATTCATATTCGTCTTTAATCAGCATTAATTAATTATTAATGCACAGACCTCCCACATTAAGTCGATTGCTTGTGGCCGCTGGATATGCTGTGCGGTTCCGGGCAGACTTCCACCACAAGCCAGACTTAACCTCGTTTCTAAGCATCTTTTAATTATGCCTTTGACCACATTAGACTACCGTTTGTGGTTGCTGGATGTACCGGGTGGGTCCGGGCAGTCTTATACCACAAACGAGTCTAACTTAGTGTCTTAGCCGTTTATTACGCATTTAATTTATGCCTTTGACCTCTCACATTAGACTACCGTTTGTGGTTGCTCGATTTGCCGGGCGAGTCCGGGAAGTCTTGCACCACAAACGAGTCTAACCTCGTGTCTTAGGCATTTATTATTACATATTATTATTCGACCCCAATTTGAATTAATATCTCCATTTCAAATTGTCAATAACTTCCAAATTAATCTATGTCCATAATTGTCACCTAAATTATGTCCGTAATTTCTATGCATATAAATTAGGCCAAGTAATGTCTCAAATTTATTATATGCTTTTATGCCATTTTTATGCCAATTCACAATATTAATATTTAATTTTTTTTCCATTGCCCCCCCCTGGTCGTTCACATGTTTAATATGAAATACGTTTAACCCACAAATAGTCTAACTCATAAAAAGAAAAGAAACATCACAACTTGCATAACACATAAAAATAGATCTAACTTGCAAATAGGAATTATAAAATAAATTCGCATGGCCAATAATTTGCATAGACAATGGTCATATAGAATCATATATTTGCATAAACTACCATGGATCTAAATATAGATCTAGACATGAAATTGTGAACTTTCATATATAAATTATGGGTCTCACTTAACTTGCATATGTGAATATAATTTTCACCCAAAAATGTGAATATAGTTTTTCACCTAAACTTGCATATGGATTTCTACAACTTGCATACAAATTTACCACATGTTTTTGCATATAAACTAGCGTATGTATATACTTGATTCACATATAAACTTGTGTACAATTCACATATAGACTTGCATAAGATTCATATTCAAACTAACATACAATTTAACATCCCAAACTTGCATAAAATTCACATACGAATTAGCATATGAATTAACATATGATTTAACATCCCAAACTTGCATAAGATTCACATATAAATTAACATATGATTCAATATCCCAAACTTGCATAAAATTCACATCTGAATTAACATATGACTTAACATCCCAAACTTGCATAAAATTCACAGATGATTTAACATCCCAAAATTGCATAAAATTCACATATGATTTAACAAATAAAATGAATCAAGTTAAATATGAAATAGATTAACCAACATAAGATAAAAAAGTTAAACAACATCACGTGATTCAATAGACATGCTCGCATAATCCAATTACAACCCATGATAATTAATTTATTAATTAGATTGTGAAAGAAATAGTACTCACAAAGATAGGTTAGAGAAGAAAATTATTTGTTCATCTTTTGAGTTAGAATTATGGCTTGTAATCCCTAAGCTTTAGGAAGGATAACTATCCTAGCAGCAGCATGGTGGCCAAGAGACAAACATTGTTTTGGTTTAGGGTTTGAGTCCAAGCGTGCTTTTATAAAAGTTTAATTCAACATAAGCCGTTAGATTATCATAGGAGCAATCACAACCATCCAGACTAGATAGAGTTATCCAGATTTACCACCTATACCCTAGTGACTCAGCAACATGTCAGGAAAGACTCAGCAACAAGTCAGAATCATCTGATTTCAGATCTGCCCCGGGGGTAGGTCGACCCCTAAGTTGACCTGTACAGGGAGGTCGACCTGGCCTACGGCAGGTCGACCTCCAGGTCGACCTGCCTTGGTATTTAATTTTCTTAATTTTGAATTTCTTTTCTGAACTGATTTAATTTATATAAATTTATGAAACTTCTAAGGGCCATAACTTCCTCATACGAAGTCCGATATACGAAAACTTGGACTCTATTCCAAGCAGAATTTCGAGACGAACGCAATGGCATAACCCGTTTCTCTTAATTTTCACTTTAACAATTAAGTATTCTTAAATTTGTTAATTTTAACTTTTTAAAATTACATGGTGTTACACCAAACGTCTGCAAAAAACCGGCAAGTTCTTCTAGCTAACCCATTCTTCAACCTTCCTCTTGGCTATACTGCCTGCCTGTGGGCTCCACCTCTTTAGATTCACAACCCCCTTCGTCATAACAAGGGAATAGTAGAAATTATCATTCAACAAAGAAGGTGGGAATTTCACAATAAAATTATCGCCCATTCTTCAAACAGTCCAGTTCCAATAAAGCAAACTCTTGCCGAACTTGGATTTGATGAGTTCTTCATGTTCGATGATCCCATTTGAAATCATTGGGAAATGTCTCGACTAAAATATAAGTATATTTTTTTAGGGTTAGCCATTTTTTGGGGATTTTTGATATGGGATATACAATAAAAAGCGTTGTGCCTTGTTTTGTTGAATCTGAAACATAAAATTGGATTTCGACACTTGCAAACCCAATTATCTAAAGAGCCGCACCTGAAGCGCCCATTAATAGATTTGATGTAATTAATTTTTTCAGAACAACAATTAGAATTTTTAGGTGGCTGTTGAGAGTAGGAATTTTGAGCTCATTAAAATATGCATATCCTTTTATAGTTGTCTTCAGAATAACATACCTATACGAAGGTGGTACATCTTTGTCCACACCTTGCTTGTCATTTTATGATAAAGAAATATAATTAAAGAAAGAAGATGCAAAATAAGAGATTGCATTTGTTTAAAATTTTCATTATGGATTGAACATCAACATGACCAAAAACAAAATTAAGTTATCTTACCATATAATTTAATTCAACTTTAACATGAGTTGCATTTAGAATGAAGTAGTATGATATATAAAAATGATTTACCACTCAAATGATATAACTGATTTTCTTTTACTTATTAAATTATGTAAACTGTGTTGCATTAGAAATAAAAAAGATAAATCATTTTATCATTTTTAAAATAATTACCAACAACATCCTCCAAATAACAGTTAATATTTTATGTATAATATTAACTACCAAGCTGTAACATAAATTATGTTAATTTGAAGATAAAATATGATAAATTATAATGAATTTTCAATACTCATTTTTATTCTGCTACTAAGTTAAGAAAGATAAAAGCTTTTATATTTTATTGAAAATATATTAGTATAAAATAGTATTATAGAGCCTTACAAACATAATAACAAGCAATATTATACTCAGTATCCTCATATATATACAATATACTTTTAATAAAATAACATAGTATGTCACAGCCTTAAAAAATAATATCAATAAAAGATAAAATGTTATATCGTTCTTCAAAAATCAAAATAATCATATTACAGATCACAAAGTCATGCTCGGTTATGTGAATAACATTACAAAATAGTATAAATTCATTATCAAATTCATCATAAAGTTTTCATCATCAGCCATCACAATATCATCACTAAATTCAGTTAAACTGAAATTAATATCAATAAAAGATAAAATCATTTATCTTCCTTCTAGATCAGTATAACCATAGTACTAATAATAAAACACCATTGATATATTTGTTAAAAAACATACAAAATTACACATCACATTTCATCAACTCCCACATTTCATCAACTCCCAAAAGATGAAACACAAAAAAAAATATGAAGAAAAACTGTACTTCACTTCGTTACATTGCCATAAGCATACACAAAATAATCCCAAACATGATCCATGACATAGTTAAAGCTCTTGCAAAGATTTTTTTTTTCCTTTCTCGTGATTTCCACATTTAACGCACATTAAAGCCATCTCTAACTTCATATCAACAATAATCTCATCAGCTTTTGCTCTCTTTTGCTTTTGCTTCAACAACTTGTCTTCATGTGTCTTTTTTTCCATGAGGAATTGCAATATAGTATTAACTTTATCCATCAATTTAATAGTAGTTTCTCTCATTTTTGCATTGTTATTGATTTCATACACTTCTTCATGCCACATAAAATACCCATAATCGTCATTTTGTACATATGTTAAATTCTCAACTAAAACGTCACTGAAAAATACGATAATCTACACAGCAAGCAAAAATACTTAATTTATACTTACAGGCCACGTGGAGCAACCAAAAAACTTCTTCTCCACATTCAACCCTGCCTTCACAGTCCTCATCTTTGGTGGGATTCTGTGGTGGCAAAGCTTAATTCCCGCTGCTGTTATTGAATTTGAAGTAGAAATTAATGGAGTTGTCATTGAACTCGAAGATGCACAAATCAACTACATTAGGCCATATAATCAACATTAAGAAAAAAAATCATTGCATTAGGCCATCTTGAAAACATAATGCAATGGTACTTTTTTTATATTACTTGTTCCTTACATTATTCATATTAACATTAGCCTCAATACAGAAACCAAACCCGCAAATATTTAGCAAATAACACCAACAAAATGAAAAAATAATACAGAGTACATAACAATTTGAAAAAAGATAATTGCATTTCTATTTATGAAAAACTGAGAACACCATGTTAAAAAAAAGGAAAAATAAAATTGTTAGAGGCAATTCATCATTTCTTTCCTTTTCTTTTTTAATTTTGTTACTTGAATGTGTACTCTATGAAGGAAAAGTACAAATCTAAATTCGAACTTCTAAAACACATATGCTTTTATCTTTTCTATATGTTATCTAAATCATTTGTATACCTATTTCAAATCATAACAAAATTTACAAATATTTTTAACATGTAGTAGTAACTATGATATGCAAGTATGGCTTAATATTTTATTTCATTATTTTTATAAAAAGATGAATGCATATATCTTTTTTTAACTCCTGTATACAGTAACATCTAGTACATCAAGTTAAATAACATTAAATATTTTACAGTATTTGTTTTGGATCTGTTAGATCCAAAATTGGGTCTAACACCCAATTTGTTCTAATCTATGAAGAATTATAGTTGAAATATAAAGAAAAAGAAGAAAAGACACAAGATTTATAGTGGTTCAGCGTTAACGAGCCTACGTCCACTTTATATGTTGTTGATTTTATGCTGAATGCAGATACAATCAATGATTTCACTCAATCTCACTCTTACAACTGTGATTCTCTCAATATGATAATGGTGGAATCAGGTTTCTCGCTTGCCAAAAGATCCCCAAAATGCCAAGTTCTGGGCTATTTATAGCTGATTTCTTTAGGCGGATCGTAGTCATACGTGGCACAAATCTCGAGAATCTCAGAATGGTTCATAGCTTGATGGAGAATTGGTCATTATGACAGTTGTGGACAGGTGTCGCGAGATCCTGAATTCCCGGATCGCGGATGACTTGGTCTTGGCCATTAGCTTGGTGTCTGGGATCGGATCGAGGCGTTGTGGACGGATCGGGTCAAGCTAGAAGTAGAGGACCGGATCGCGTAAAGGCGTGGCGATCCAAGGGGGAGCATCACGAACTGCGGAAAGCTGGATGATCGCGGACGAGCTTTTATGAGTCGTAGACGTGAAACTTCATATTTTTTTCGTGTATTGATCTTGGTGGCTTGATCAAAAAGCTTGCCAACATTGTCCCCCTCGAAGTTTGTTTTATCAAGGATGAAACATGTTTCGAAATTACAAGGGTATCTTTTCATAGAACGATGCGAATGAACGGTCGTATCTATCTGAATGACTGTACTGCTTCAAGAAGTTGATCTCTTAATTAGTATAAATATCCAATCGATCTTCAATCATTTCTTTATTCACTGGATAGTTCTTATTTCTGGAATATTTGGTGACTCCATTGTCAAATTGCCAGGTAGGCTCCTGAATCTTCACAAATATTTCTGAATTTTCATTTCTAACTATTGTTTGTTGGTTCGGATCGCGCAAACACCTCACGATCTATGGGATGAAGTGTTTGTTCCGTTTCATCCTTCGTACGGGCCTCAAGCTTGGTGGGCCTCCTCTTTTCACGAGTTGCTTGATGAAGCGGGCTTTCCTTCGCTCGATTGGCTTGGTTTCCAGACCCGTTGAGGTCCACGGTCGAATAGGACAAAAAAGGGGAGACTAACGGTCAAGGGTTCGTTTATATAAACACGAAACCTCCTCCATCTTCTCTTCTTTTTCCGTTCTCGTTTTTGCTGTCGTCGCTTGGAGCTTCTGTCCAAAACCCTAACTTCAATTTTCCAATAACCCTTCGATTTTAAACTTAAGGTAATTGAATAATTTCATTTTCGTTCCTCTCCAATTTTCACTAATTTAAGAGGAGAAAATGGTGGAGTTTTGCAGCGTTTGAGGCTTTGGAGGCTGATCTGGTGCCATGGTTGTTGTTCGAGTTCGGAGGAGGAGAGGAGGGATAAGGAAGGAGAAGAAGGAGTGTCAGGCTGGGTCATGGTGCGGACGTGAAAGTGGATCGTGGTGGCAGATGAGAGGAGTGGGATTTTATGGGCGGATCGGGTCGCGATGATGAATGGGCTACTGGTTCACGAGAGGGCAAGAAGACCTGGATCGTGAGAAACATACCACAATCCGATCCTTGCTTCACCGCCTGGTTCGATCCGCGACCCCATCTGCTTCGCGATCGAAAGATATATCACGATCCCTAAACATATCAAGATCCGGGCCCTATTTCGCAATCCAGTTAATGAGCGATCCGATGATCTTACCAAATAAATAATGCAACTTGATTCTGGTATATCAATAGACAGTTAGGCTAGAGCCCTTGAGACTTTATGAACTGGATAACAGCTTAACTTGACTGCATATGACAACTAATACTTCAATGATCTTGCTAATTTTTATGCTTTTCTTTAATGCATGCGCAGGCACGCACTTGCACTAACACACACGGGGGATGGGTAATTATATTCTAATTTTTCATGTTTACTCGCCTAAATAGTAATGTTGGGTAATCGTTCTCCTTCAAGATCTGAAACAGAGATTGACCCCGAGATGTCTGAGCACCATAGCCCCAAGGTTCTTCCAATTAATCCAGAGGGTGAGGATTCTGAATCCGAATATGAAGCAGAAACTGAATCGGATTCATATGAGAGTACCTCGCTTGATGAGGAGTCCGAAGTGGATGACCGAGCTCCCGATGATATTCCTGGTGCACTAGAAACTGAGAAATTCAATGACTCTTTAGCTTCCAAGCTGGACGACATAAAACTTAAGAAAATTTTCTTAAAACACGGGATCCCCTGGGATGATGTGAAGGTACCAGGGAGGGAAGATAGGCCTCATCTCGCTCTGGAAGGGTATATGATAGTCAGTTGACTCATGTGTGGAGTAGGCGTCATTCCTCCGTTTCCTCCAATCGTCATTGAACCCTAAAATGATTGGGTATTGCTTCAATGCAGCTTCATCCCAATGCCTACGCAACTTTATACACTTTATACATTGCGTATGCAGAAATCCTGCAAACTGAGCTCACGTTTAAAGACTTGAAGCTCTACTACCATTTCAAGCATCGTTCTACAGCAACCCCAAATTTTTCTTTCTTCGAGTCGGTAGCCAACAGGAAGGTCTTGGCTGATGGTTACAGCAACATAGGGGATCCCAAGGCTGATTGGTTTATATAAAGCGACAGGCTGGGTGTGCGAGAAGATGGCTTAAATCAAGTAAATTTCCAGCCTTTGAATGAATAACCTATTTAAGAAATCGGAGTGCTAACATGCTTCTTTTTTCTATACAGATCATACTTTTCCGAAGACAGAAGGCTCAGTGTATAGCAATCGACTATCCCTTCTTCTTAAAAGCGAGTCGGACTTCTTAAGGATCAGGAAATGTATTATTGACGAGAATCTTCACAGGCATCGCCTTCTGGACATAAGATTTGGTCTTGGAGCGGGTGGCAAACCTTACAGGTATGTGCCCCCGACTGAAGGAGAAGGGACATCACAAGCAGCCGAGACAACCAGACTTCAAAGGAGCCCTTCACCAATGATTGACCAGGATGATGAAGATTTAAATGTATATAGAGGAGATGAGGCCCAGGCTGGGGAGCTTTAGGAAATCCCAGCCTCTTCGAAGGATTCTCTCTCAAGGGCCTCACTACTGGTTGAGCCTACCGCTCCTGATGACTTAACAGAGGAGCAGTTATTCAAGGAATTGAACAAGATTCCTATACCCGACGATGTATATACAGGAAGATTTCGAAGGGGAGCCATTTTTTCCTATCTCTGAGGAAACAAATGCTCCAGTTGAAGAACGAGAAACCACCCAGATGAGCCTAACTTCGGGCCCTGGTCTGTTAGGGGGAATTATATGAGATGCACAAATCACATGCACTGTCTGACCCCACACTTTTATACCAACAGTATTCAAGGTTTTAATGTGTACTTGTTTCTTTTGTATGTAAGATGACTTACAAACGATCTTATTCTCATCGCTCCCTTCGTGAAGGCACACCTACTCTTCATTCAAATCCAAATCCGGATTTTACTGAAACCAAAAATATTTGAATCTATTTGAAAATATCTTTCCAACAAATTTGAAAATTTAAAATTCCATAGCGGGGATAAAAAGTTATGCCCAATTGAAAATTCAGAATAGTCACTATGGAATTTTGGCCCATAAAAATAGCAATTTTGCAAACGACCTCGGTTTTCGATGAAAACACTTTTGTTGGATCCGTGACGTCAGGTTATTGCTAGATTCCAAAATTCATAATTTTCTGAATCAATATGTGAGTGTGGCGAAGGAAAACGTGTTCTGACAGTTTCAGTCAATTTCGATCGACCAGAAAATGGCCATTTTTCAAACGGTCTCAGAATTTGATTAAATAGTTTTGTTAGGACGATGTCGTCAATACGAAGCTAGAAAATATTTTTTGGAAATTTTTAGAGTCCGTACGTGGCCCCGATAAATTGAAATGTGCGTTCAAAATCAATATATATATATATATTTATATTTTGATTTTGATAAAAACTGATCGAAACGATCGAATCATCTTACGATACATATCCCATTGTGGTCAGAATGGGGGTAATTAGCTAAGGACGACAGGAGGTGGGTCTCATTTAGAGGTCGAATTAAAAGTTGCTTTCTTGGGAAATAATTAAATTTTATAACTAACCCCCCTCTCTCCTTCTATCTCCTCAGCCCCCGTTCATTTTTAAATGAAAGAAAAAAAGAAACAGAAGGAGGGCGGCGGAGCCCGAGCCTCTCCTGGCGTCAGTGCCACCGCGCTAGATGCGGGCCCCCTTCTCCCAGCCGTCGATGATCACCAGACCCCCATCCTTCTCCTCCATCCTTCTCCTCCTTCCTCCATACCCGAACACCCAAAACCGCAACCCCCCTAAACCTAAAAACCCACTCCCCCCGCCCTCCGCTAGCCAACGATCCACCCCCGACCATCTCCGATGCCTCGCCCAAATCCGACAGCGAACCCTCCTCTTCGACAAAAGCTTTGTTTTTCTTAAAAAGGTGTGTTTTTAATTTATTATTTATTTTTCTTTTCATTTTTATAGATGTTATCACCTTGATAAACATATATATGATTTTTTTTATATAGTTAGGGTGTAAAGAAATGATTTTTATAATAAAGGTATGATTTTTCATAGTTTAAAGATACGATTTTCTTAGTAAAAAAAGATTACATTTTTAGCAGTAGAAAGATTAGATTTTTATAACGAGAAAGATTATATTTTTATAACGAGAAAAGATTGGATTTTTAAATGTGAAAAGATTCGATTTTTATCATAATAAAGATTTGATTTTTTTCGTAGTAAAGACGATATTTTTTATATTGGAAAGTTCGATATTTTTATATATAGAAAGACGGGATTTTTATATATGTTGTAGCGAGATAAAAATTCGATCTTTATATAAGAAGTACATAATAAAAATATGATTTTTATATATTAGAGAATATAAAAATGTGATTTTTATATGATTGGCGATAAAAAAAATATAATCTTTACAAGAAGGAGAGCGATAAAAATATAATTTTTATTATGAAGTTAGCGTGGTAAAAATATGAACACCGGTATAAAAATAGAATTTTTATCTATATAGTAGCGGTATAAAAATAGAAATTTTAATCTATATAGTAGCGGTATAAAAATAGAATTTTTATCTATATAGTAGCGTTTTAAAATTGTGATTTTTATATATGCAGTGGCTACGGACAACGAAAGTGACAAAAGGCGAGCATGACGAAGATTTTCTACATATGAAGAGTCGTGGTGTTTGGTTTAGCTAGTCGATGAGAACTTCTCACTTTAATTCTTGTTTTCTAGTTAAAATATATACTAGGATGCAGACGGTGCTTAGCAGCACCCGACACCCGTCGTCCACAGAGCATGGACGACTTGTTTGATTTTGTGTGTTGTGAAAATTGATTGTGATGTGGAATGAGTGGAAAGTATACTCATGTGTGGAGATAAATTATTTATAGTTAAAAATGTAATTTTTAACGCGAATGTGAATAAATAGATATTCATTTACAAATCAGAATGATTTGTTTATGTACACCTATTTGACTGATATTGATTGGGACGATAAATTTTACACGTCGCCCAACTGCGTAAATAAAAATCTGTGTTTGTCGAGTTGAAATTCCACAGGGGTATTCTGATGATATTTGACGTACACTAATCCCGATTGTTTAGTTGTATGTCAATCGATGGGTTGATAGATTGTGTAAGCTTTAATTATTTATATTTAATGCTTATGTAGTTGTGTGGTGCACTTTGGATGATGGTTGATTATTTATCGTTGCTATTATATACATGTGTTGTATGGAATCCATATAATTAACGTTATATGGTAATTGATTGGGCCTCATTCCAATTTGGAAAATAAGGAATATTATAAAAGAAAATTCATGTGTTGAATATAATAAAAATTCAAGTGTTGAATAGAATAAATATTCGTGTGTTGAATAAGAATATAAATTCATGTGTTGAATAGAATAAAAATTCATGTGTTGAGTAGAATAAAAGTATTCATGTGTTGAAAAAAATATAAATTCATGTGTTGAATAGAATAAAAATTCATGTGTTGAATAGAATAAAAATATTCATGTGTTGAATAAAAATATAAATTCATGTATTGAATAGAATAAATACTCATGTGTTGAATAAAATAAATATTCATGTGTTGAATAAAATATATATTCATGTGTTGAAGAAAATATTCATTTGTTGAATAGAATAACAAAGTTATTGAAATATATAAAGCCTTGTTGGTTAGATATGCACCATTTTGACGCGAACGATATTTATATCGATTATATTCATTTTTATAATGAATATAGAAAAGGAAGTGATTTCAAAATATGACGTTTTGAAAATATTATCATTTATATATCGATGATATGGAATATTCAATTTTGATTTTAAATTGAATATGAAGTTGAAATCGTTTTGAAAACAAATTTAAAACTATTTATAAAATACATTTTAAAAGGAAATCGATGATATATATAATATATATTACATGTATTAAATGGCCTGAATAGAACGCGCCACACCGCGGAAGTTAGCTAATTTCGACCATTGACTTCCAATGGATATTACGAGAGATCCGACTGTCGGATTATCCTAAAACCGGAAATGTTGGGTTCGTATCGAAAAGAGCTTTCTAACAAATATTAGAGATTTGAAATCTAACGGTTGGATTTGGAATCATGTCCAAATCAAATTTGGAAAAGGTCGCTATAAGTGAAGTTCGATGGCCGTTGATGGAATTCGACTGTACGGGCTTTGATAAAATTATTAAAATAGTAATAATTTGTGTAAAATCATAAGAAATGATTTGTGAAGCATTAAGATGAAAAATTACAAATTTGAAAAGATAAAAATAGATTTTTATCGAAATGAACTAGTTTTGAACTAGAATTATAATCCCATTTATTTTTAAAATAAATAAAGTGGATTTGAAATTGTTTTGAAAATAACCAGAATTTCGAATATATAAAGTGGAAATGGATTTGAATCGAAATTGTCTTTAGAATAATTCGATGTTGGATTTTGTTATTATACAGATATTGTTATGGAAATTTGAAAGATATATTTATATCGTTATTTCCAATACGATATTTTTTGGTCGTAGAATTTGATATTGAATATAAGCCGATATATTTTCTATTCCGAGCCTTGTATTTAATATCAAATTGGATTTGGGTTTGTCGTGAATGGTGTCTTCATTTACACTGTTCTTAAACCCAGTTGAGAAAAAATTAAATCTTTTTATTTAGATTTAATGAAGTATACCAATTAAGTGGTATTTAATTGGAATTGAATTTGAATTGATTTTTGGGTTTATCGTGAACCATTTTTTAAATGACATTGGTTCTTCAACCCAGTTAAAGACAGGATATGATTTCCCAAGTTAAATAATCATTGATAGTGATTATTGGGAAGATTAAAACCAAGTGGAGTTTTAATGAATCTTTAATTAGATTGAAATAATCGAGAATAGAGTATCACCAGTTCTTGTTGCAGTCATGATGGGGGGGTTCTCGCTTCGCGGTAGTTTTGGTTTTGTATATTTATATTCACAGAATCCTGATTTACAGCTAGAATGATATCCGGAAAGCTCTGTATCCGTATATCTCCTTCAGTTGTGTTTTGTATTATTTTCTGCTGCTATGTAATGTATTGTAATCTCTGATATTTTCTGGTGTATTTTATCCATTCATACTCTGTAATATTCTTGTATTCTGATGGAATTGTTGTAATTGACAATGAAATGTTCTTCTATTTGTGTTTCGATGTGACTTTTTTCAATTCAATCCGTGCTTTCCTTACTGGGGAAGTTCGGGTCGTTATAGCTTGGTATCAGAGCTTTGGTTTACGGAGCTCGGAGAACAAGACACGTTAGAACCGAACGAAAGAATTCATCAGGGATTGGATTAGTAATATCCAATAAGAATGACTCGGTAGAGATAGGGTCAGTAGTATCCTAGAATGAGTGTGAGAATGAGTGTGAAGGTTGATGTTTTCAAAATAAAATTGAAACAAGTTTTGTTTTAAAAATTTAAACCTTATTCAACGTATTTGAATATTTATTTATATTGATTTGGACAATCAAGTATATAAAGATTTTGTGTATATGTCTGATCCGCGTGTATTTGAAGTTTTAATATACTGGATAGATATATAATCACACTCTAGTCACCCGTGGATGTTCTGATGGTGGTTCGAAACATTATCATAATTTATGTTCGAGTGACGAAAGTGGGATTTCTATATATTTCCAATAGACTGGTGTGAGAACCAAAACTAGATAGGGCTATTGTTGTGATTTGGCATCAAAAACATGATTTTTTATATATGTATCAAAATTATGTGTTTGAAAAGATAATCAACTAATTGATTGATGATTGTGTTGTGTGATTATTTATTTAAACCATTATGTGGAAGTACTGTAAATTTGGAACCATTAGGCCAAATTGAACCAAATATTGAACTGTATTGAAAATTGTTTGAAAATGCATGCATGTACATATATATGTGTGAACAGATCATAGCAGATTTTAAATATTTAAAATAAATATTTTAAATAATAACGATGAAAAGTAAGTTTGAATCGACATTTGAAAAAGAATATAATTAACTATAAATATAAACAAGGCCTTAAATGGCGCGGTAGTTTCAAAATTTGAATTCAAACTTTGACTGACTGTATCGGGTGCAAAACAAAACGGATTTGAGTGAAACCAAAAATATTTAAATCTTTTAGTGAATACCTTTCTAACGAATCTGAAAAATCGAAGTTTCATAGCGGAAAGCAAAAGTTATGGCCAAATGAATTTTCAGGAAGGTCGCAATGGAATTTATATAGCCCGTGAAATTGGCCATTTTGCAAACGACCTCGGAATTCGACGAAACCACTTTTGTTGGATCCGGGATGTGAAGTTATTGCTAGGTTTCAAATTTCATAATTTTTGAAGCTAGTATGTGAGCGTGGCAAGGGAAAATATGTTTTACTCAATTAATAGTCAAATTGGATCGACCAGAAATGGGCCATTTTGCAAACGGTCTCAGAACAACGAAACTAGTTTCGTTGGGATCGTATCGTCAAAACATAGCTAGATTTATTTTTCTAGAATTTTTCGAATCAGTTTGTGGCCCTGGCAAATTGAAATGTACGTTCAAATCGAATATTGAATGTTATATGTTTTAAATTGAAGGAAAACTGACTGAAACAGTCAAATGGGCCTACGAAACACATCCCATTGTGTTCGGAATGGGGGTTAAACGCTAGGGATGACAGTCGTTGGGTTTGGACTGGGGTTCGTGTGTGAAAGGGGGTATTTTTGGAAAAAAAATATATAAAAAAGGGTATTGGGCCACGTCAGAAACCCCCCCCAATTTCTCTCTCCCCGATCGATTGAAGGCGGAAAGCCCTTCAAAGCTTCCAGCTTCGATTCCGGAGACTCCGTTCATCGATTGACCCCAACCCTTCACAACTATTTGAAGCCCTCGCTCCCCTCTTCAAATTCATACCAGTTGCTCCTCCTATCGTGGCACCATCGACAAGAACCACCACCCCAAAGTTCATCGTTTCAAACCGCCACCGCGAGCTCCCATGACCACCGAGCTGGTCCACACCCCCCTGCGCGGAAACGCCTCTTCTAGCCCTTCGACGCTGCGAAGGCCGATCGTCCTCTAGCTTCACGGATTTCGCAAAATTCCCAACCCTAGTTTCGAACCAAACAAAGAGGTAACGGTTTATATATATTAAACTATGTTATAGCATTTTAAAAGCGCTATCGTTTATGATTTCACTGTAAAAATCATATCTTTTTCGTTTGTTGACGAAATTTAGTGAAACAAGAGACAATGGACTCGTGTGGACGTCTTCTACCTTCTAGAAGAGACCGCATATTTTTCTAAGCCTTCTGCTATTTTTGGTGGAGTGGAACCCAATGTGAGATTTCTAATTTATAAACGATATGGAAAACGATGATGTATAAATTATATAGTCGATGTATGAGTTATATAAGCTTTGTACACCTCATGTATAAGCGTTGTATAAGTTGTACGTTCGATGTATAAGTTGTATATGCATTGTAAAAATTATATATGTGTTGAAATAGAAGTGAAATGTTTATATATATATATATACACGCCCCTCGTCCACAAATCATGGACGATATTTATTGGTTGTGATTGGTATGAAAATTGGTTGATTACGAATGGTTGATTAGAATTGTTTGTGATTGAAATTGATTGATTGTGGTTGAAAAAATACCTATTTGTGGTTGAGAAATATTTGGTTGAAACCACATAGGATTAGTTTGTGGAAATGAAAAAAAAATATACATGCCGCCTGCGTGCGAACTAGATGCATGATTCCCCATCGTCAAAAGCTGCAAGGCTTTAAGGTAGAGTGAGGAGCCGTACTAGGGACGGTCCCGGTTTTAACTACCCTGCCGTTATGCAGCCAAAATTTTGAATAATATTCTTGTGTTAGAATTATTTTCATGTGTTGAAACTATATTCGTGTGTTGAATAGAAATTCATTTATTGAACGACATTCATGTTTTGAAATAAATAGTTTTGCAATAAAAACCACCTTTTTTATCTATATATATAAACTATAGAAAACCTTCATGTGTTGAATCGAAATTCATTCGTTGAATAGAAATTCATGTGTTGAATGGTATTCGTGTTTTAAATATAAAAATCACCTTTTTATCTATATATATAAACTATAGAAAACCTTCATGTGTTGAATCGAAATTCTTTCGTTGAATTGAAATTCATGTGTTGAATGGTATTCGTGTTTTAAATATAAAAATCACCTTTTTATCTATATATATAAACTATAGAAAACCTTCATGTGTTGAATCGAAATTCATTCGTTGAATAGAAATTCATGTGTTGAATGGTATTCGTGTTTTAAATATAAAAATCACCTTTTTATCTATATATATAAACTATAGAAAACCTTCATGTGTTGAATCGAAATTCATTCGTTGAATTGAAATTCATGTGTTGAATGGTATTCATATTTTGAAAGAAATGGTTTTATAATAAAAATCCTAATTTTATTACCTATATGAACTGTAAAAAATAATCTTGTTTTGAAATAAATTGTTTTATAATAAAAATCATATTTTTATTACCTATATAAACTATATAAAATAATCGTGTTTTGAAATGAATTGTTTTACAATAAAAATCACATTTTTATTATATACATGAATTTTTAAAAATAGTGAAGTGTTGAAATAGAAGACAGTTAGATAAAAATATCATTTTTATCAAATGTATGAAAATCATATAGTTTTGAAATCGAAGAATCGATATATATATATATATAAATAGAATTGAAATATATCGAATAACGAAGCTGCAGTTCGTATTTTGAAACCGTGATTTCAAACGATTATACAGGGAGATACGACCATCGGATTTTCCTGAAATTGCAACCGTTCGGTTCGCTTTGGAAATATCTTTCCAATGACACCAACTTTTTAAAAATCCAACGGTTGGATTGTCTGGAATGTTTAATTCAAATCTGAAGAAAAACAGCGCCAGAATCGATTATATTTATATATATACAAATATAATTATATTTAATCGAATAACAATGCTGTAGTTCGTATTTTGAAATCGAAACTTCAAACGATTATACCGGGAGATCCGACCGTCGGATTTTCCCAAAAATAGAACCGTTGGATTCATTTTGAAAAGATCTTTCTAATGACGTAAATTTTGTGAAGATCCAACGGTTAGATTTTCAGATATGTGTAAATCAAATCTGAAGAAAAACAGCGCCACGGCCGCATTATGGCCCGAAGTGTCGTTTGAATAAATTGGCTATTTTAAAATAAATAAAAATAGCGATAAATCGTTATAAAATATTATAAACGATATGGATGTGAAGTTTAGAAACTAACTGAAGATTTGCTAAGTCGAATGGTTTCCTGGATTTTGATCTGATGTTGGTTTCGGCCTTCGGGGTTAATATTTGGGAAATCGTTCTCTTACTGATTGACGGTTAGTGACTAATGAATTGAAATGATGCATATGTAGTGTTTGTGTAGCACTTGTTTATTATATACGCGAGTTGCTCAGAAAGACCGGGTTTATCCCATTCTGAATAACTGAATCGACGATATGAAGTCGAAGATGAAGACGGTGATTGAAGACCGATCTTCACCTCGTTTGGATGGTAACTAATGTCCTGATTTGGAGGCATCCCGAAATATGGATAATGAGTGGTGATCGTCTAGACGTACGTGGGGATCGATGGATATGCGAGGTATTTAGTGCCTCCGGTTTCGATCAGACCCAGAACGGACTTGCAAATGGACAGTGTGTCTGACATTGGAATTCATTCTGTGCGATTGATAACCATCAGTTGCATGGTGTGAATTGCCGGTGTGGCATGCTAAGATGCAGTGATCAGGGCTTCTGTTAAAAAGCAAAGTCTTGTGATTGATGATCAAAGCACCGCCTGTGTGGCGTAGCTTTGTGTATAACGTGAATTCGCGAGCCTGAAACCCCGGTATGAACCAGAAACGAGAGAAGGACCTCAGGGAGGGCATCGTTTCCTTCTAGCTAGGAGCTGTGTCAGTGTTTTTACACGGCCTGACATTTTACTTATGTGGATGAAGGATTGCGAGGCGCCTTGGTTATATCGGTCGATCCAGGACTGATGGAGTCATTCGTTGGCTCATTGACGCCCCATAGGGCGGGGAAACGCAGTGTTTAGGAATTTTAATCCACATCGGTGGACTGGCCCTGACGATCCTAGGGTCACTTGAGATCTGATCCTGAGACACGGGCTAGAGTGTCTCGAATTTGGTAAGGACTATCTTTTGCCTTGGTTCATGACGGAAATCCAATTTCCCAATACGTTACGTTGCGGTTTTGATTGTGTATATATATGGCGACATGATATATGGTACCCATGCCGTCTATGATTGATAGTTATGATTGAAATTGTTTTTGAAGCTTATAAACACTAGTAATAATATCAAATGCTTTTGTTTTATTCGTATCAAGCATATTTTGGCCATTATAAGGTAAAACTCTATCCTTCGGTTTGCGTTGCATTATATGATGGGAACTGAGTCTTATAATGGCTTCATTTTTATAAAAAGCATTGCGAGGTTTAAAAGGATTATTTGTTTTAAAGAACTGGCAATCCGATGGAGTATACCCGTTCCACGAAAGTGGTGTGGTCCTGTGATTAGCCATATTTTAAATGTGTTGAGTAGATTTCTCATACCGGTCCCATGACTGACTCGTAGTTTGTTTCACTTTCAAACTCGGGTGCCCCTCTTTCTACATGGGCAGCCTTGTATTCAGGTTTTATCTGGCTCTTTCTGGATAGCTGGAGCTGAAGATGGATACTTCATTTATCTCTTTTTATGCTATTCAGCTCCTATTCTACATATTATGTTTGTTTTCCACTGTAGACATTTATGTATAGCTGAGCTGTATTTGTACTAAGTATGATCCTGTATACTGTGTAACTTTAATGATTACGTTTATTCAGTGTATTATTTGTACATTATCAGGTGTATTTATTTATTTCTGTTTTGCTATTATCTGTTTTTGTGTTATATTCCAAAGATTACCCTTGCCGCCGTCAGTACGGGGTTTGGGGTCGTCACAACTTGGTATAAGAGCTTTGGTTAAGATTATTTCTGGAATATAACATATGAATGAGCTCGTCAAAAATAGAACCAGTAGCGTTCTAGGATGGGTAACTCAGTACAGATAGGATCAGCAATATCCTAGTATGAGTATAGCAGAATCAGAACAACTCCGTAGAGATAGGGTCAGAAGTGCCCTAGAACGAGTCGAGAGTTATATGTTTTTAAGTAACGTATTTGTGATTATATATAAAGTCTGGTTTTAGAAATATAATTTTTGAATATATAAAAGATATATATTTGAAAAGTTAAAAACAAATTGATTGCTGTGTGTGTTGTGTGATAGTAGATTTGATTAATTAAATTATTAGAACGATAGTTAATTTAATTAATAAGAGAATGAATTGTAGGATTTATTCGATTATATCACACATTGAACTGATATGAAAATATATAGAAATATATATACATGTGCATATATATGTTTGAACAGGTAAATGGATAACTGTTGAGTAAAGATTTTATTTGCGTGCCTGACAAATAGGTAAACCTTAATGAGTTGGATGCGAAATATTATTATATCAACTCCTGTGAATGCCGTTGGATGCGGAGTGCTGGTTGTTCTATGTGTAATCATAAACGTCGCCATAGGATAGTAACAATTAATTTTGAAATACATTACATTGCATACTTCTTGAAGATAGGCATACTTCATCATATACCACATAAGCATTTGGAGCTTGTGTGACGAGGTGGAAGATTTAGCATACGAGCGAGAGGCTTGTATGGCGATGACCTTATTTTACAGGTTGCACTGATGACTGATATGGATAATATAAAATTATAATGATAAATTGCCAGATTAATAAAAACCCCACATGGGTCTGGAGTTGACAATAATCACGTCTCTCTAGTCATTAGATACGGCACATGGATTATTTATTTCCCACACGGGACGAGGTGACAAGGATTTATCCTCTGGAGCAAATAAAATACACACTCCCTCAGGCTTTGACAGGGTGACGAGAATTTATTCTCTGGAGTTATTATCTATACACGCTCCCCTGTAAACACTAGAATATATCACTATAAATATGTGTATGCTTTATAGGATTTATTGGGTACCTAATACGGCCCAATAAATTTCCAAACCTCTCCCCGTACAAAGGAGGTTAAGGCAAAAAATTTCGAAAATTCCATGTGTTAGCCAAATTTTTGAAGAATTTGAAAATTCTCAGAAATTGAAAAGTTAGAGAATGGAAGCCAGATTGAACGTAGAGTTGATTAATCAAACCACTTTCGACTTTGTTCCTTTTCGGGGATGAAAAGTTTTAAGTGGGGGAGATTGTAATGATCCGGAAAATCTGAACCCATTTAAAAATTTTAAATTGGCTAAAATAATGGATTTAAAATAATTAAAATAAATATTTTAAATAATAACAATGAAAAGTAAGTTTGAATCGACATTTGAAAACAAATATAATTAATTCTAATTATAAACAAGGCCTGAAATGGCGAGGTAGTTTCAAAATTTGAATTCAAACTTTGACTGACTGTACCGGGTGCAAAACAAAACGGATTTGAGTGAAACCAAAAATATTTAAATCTGTTAGTGAATACCTTTCTAATGAATTTGAAAAATCGTAGTTTCATAGCGGAAAGCAAAAGTTATGGACAAATGAATTTTCAGAAAGGTCGCTATGGAATTTATATAGCCCGTGAAATTGGCCATTTTGCAAACGACCTCGGAATTCGACGAAACCACTTTTGTTGGAACCGGGATGTGAAGTTTTTGCTAGGTTTCAAATTTCACAATTTTTGAAGCTAGTATGTGAGTGTGGCAAAGGAAAATGTGTTTTGATCAATTATAGTTAAATTGGATCGACCAGAAATGGGCCATTTTGCAAACTGTCTCAGAATTCGACAAAACTATTTTTGTTGGGGCCGTATCATCAAAACATTGCTAGATTAATTTTTCTGGAATTTTTCAAATCAGTTTGCGGCCCTGGCAAATTCAAATGTACGTTCAAATCGAATATTGAATGTTATATATTTTAAAATGAAGGAAAACTGACTGAAACAGTCGAATGGGCCTACGAAACATATCCCATTGTGTTCGGAATGGGGGTAAAACGCTAGGGATGACAGTCGTTGGGTTTGGATTGGTGTTCGTGTGTGAAAGGGGGTATTTTTGGAAAAAAAATATATAAATAAAAAAAAGGTATTGGGCCATGTCAGAAACCCCCCTAATTTCTCTCTCCTCGATCGATTGAAGGCGGAAAGCCCTTCAAAGCTTCCAGCTCCGATTCCGGCGACCCCGTTCATCGATTGACCCCGACCCTTCTCAACTTTTTGAAGCCCTCGCTCCCCTCTTCAAATCCATACCAGTTGCTCCTCCTATCGTGGCGCCATCGACGAGAACCACCTCCCCAAAGTTCATCGTTTCAAACCACCGCCGCGAGCTCCCCTGACCACCGAGCTGGTCCACACCCCCCTGCGCGGAAACGCCTCTCCTAGCCCTTCGACGCTGCGAAGGTCGATCGTCCTCTAGCTTCACGGATTTCGCTAAATTCCCAACCCTAGTTTCGAACCAAACAGAGAGGTAACGGTTTATATATATTAAACTATATTATAGCATTTTAAAAGCGCTACCGTTTATGATTTCACTGTAAAAATCATATCATTTTCGTTTGTTGACGAAATTCAGTGAAACAAGAGATAGTGGACTCGTGTGGACGTCTTCTACCTCCTAGAAGAGACCGCGTATTTTTCTGAGCCTTCTGCTATTTTTGGTGGAGTGGAACCCAATGTGAGATTCCTAATTTATAAACAATATGGAAAACAACGATGTATAAATTATATAGTCAATGTATGAGTTCTATAAGCGTTGTACACCTCATGTATAAGCGTTGTATAAGTTGTACGTTCGATGTATAAGTCGTATATGCATTGTAAAAATTATATATGTGTTGAAATAGAAGTGAAATGTTTATATATATATATATATATATATATATGCGCCCCTCGTCCACAAACGATGGACGATATTTATTGGTTGTGATTGGTATGAAAATTGGTTGATTACGAATGGTTGATTAGAATTGTTTGTGGTTGAAATTGATTGATTTTGGTTGAAAAAATACCCGTTTGTGGTTGAGAAATATTTGGTTGAAACCACATAGGATTAGTTTGTGGAAATGAAAAAAAATATACATGCCACCTGTGTGCGAACTAGATGCATGATTCCCTATTGTCAAAAGCTGCGAGGCTTTAAGGTAGAGCGAGGAGCCGTACTAAGGACGGTCTCGGTTTTAACTACCCTGCCGTTATGCTGCCGAAATTTTGAATAATATTCATGTGTTATAATTATTTTCATGTGTTGAAACTATATTCGTGTGTTGAATAGAAATTCATTTATTGAACGACATTCATGTTTTGAAACAAATAATTTTGCAATAAAAATCACCTTTTTTATCTATATATATAAACTATAGAAAACCTTCATGTGTTGAATCGAAATTCATTCATTGAATAGAAATTCATGTGTTGAATGGTATTCGTGTTTTAAATATAAAAAACACCTTTTTATCTATATATATAAACTATAGAAAACCTTCATGTGTTGAATCGAAATTCATTCGTTGAATTGAAATTCATGTGTTGAATGGTATTCGTGTTTTAAATATAAAAATCACCTTTTTATCTATATATATAAACTATAGAAAACCTTCATGTGTTGAATCGAAATTCATTCGTTGAATAGAAATTCATCTGTTGAGTGGTATTCGTGTTTTAAATATAAAAATCACCTTTTTATCTATATGTATAAACTATAGAAAACCTTCATGTGTTGAATCGAAATTCATTCGTTGAATTGAAATTCATGTGTTGAATGGTATTCGTATTTTGAAAGAAATGGTTTTATAATAAAAATCCTATTTTTATTACCTATATGAACTATATAAAATAATCTTGTTTTGAAATAAATTGTTTTATAATAAAAATCATATTTTTATTACCTATATAAACTATATAAAATAATCGTGTTTTGAAATGAATTGTTGTACAATAAAAATCACATTTTTATTATATACATGAATTGTTAAAAATAGTGAAGTGTTGAAGACACTTAGATAAAAATATGATTTTTATCAAATGTATGAAAATCATATAGTTTTGAAATTGAAGAATCGATATATATATAAAAAGAATTGAAATATATCGAATAACGAAGCTGCAGTTCGTATTTTGAAACCGTGATTTCGAACGATTATACCGGGAGATCCGACCATCGGATTTTCCCGAAATCGCAACCGTTGGGTTCTCTTTGGAAATATCTTTCCAACGACACCAACTTTGTAAAAATACAATGGTTGGATTGTCTGGAATATTCAATTCAAATCTGAAGAAAAACAGCGCCAGAATCGATTATATATATATATAATTATATTTAATCAAATAACGACGCTGTAGTTCGCATTTTGAAATCGAAACTTCAAACGATTATACCGGGAGATCCGACCGTCGGATTTTCCCGAAACTAGAACCGTTGGATTCGATTTGAAAAGATCTTTCTAATGATGTAAATTTTGTGAAGATCCAACGGTTAGATTTTCAGATATGTGTAAAACAAATCTGAAGGAAAACAGCGCCACGACCGCGTTATGGCACGAAGCGTCGTTTGAATAAATTGGCTATTTTAAAATAAATAAAAATAGCGATAAATCATTATAAAATATTATAAATGATATGGATGTGAAGTTTAGAAACTAACTGAAGGTTGGCTAAGTCGAATGGTTTCCTGGATTTTGATCTGATGTTGGTTTCGGCCTTCGGGGTTAATATTTGGGAAATCGTTCTCTTACTGATTGACGGTTAGTGACTAATGAATTGAAATGATGCGTATGTAGTGTTTGTGTAGCACTTGTTTATTATATACGCGAGTTGCTCAGAAAGACCGGGTTTATCCCATTCTGAATAACTGAATCGACGATAAGAAGTCGAAGATGAAGACGGTGATTGAAGACCGATCTTCACCTCGTTTGGATGGTAACTGATGTCCTGATTGGGAGGCATCCCGAAATATGGATAATGAGTGGTGATCGTCTAGACGTACGTGGGGATCGATGGATATGCGAGGTATTCAGTGCCTCCGGTTTCGATTAGACCCAGAACGGACTTGCAAATGGACTGTGTGTCTGACATTGGAATTCATTTTGTGCGATTGATAACCATCAGTTGCATGGTGTGAATTGCCGGTGTGGCATGCTAAGATGCAGTGATCAGGGCTTCTGTTGAAAAGCAAAGTCTTGTGATTGATGATCAAAGCACCGCCTGTGTGGCGTAGCTTTGTGTATAACGTGAATTCGTGAGCCTGAAACCCCGGTACGAACCAGAAACGAGAGAAGGACCTCAGGGAGGGCATCGTTTCTTTCTAGCTTGTGTCAGTTTTTTTACACAGCCTAACATTTTACTTATGTGGATGAAGGATTGCGAGGCGCCTCGGTTATATCGGTCGATCCAGGACCGATGGAGTCATTCGTTGGCTCATTGACGCCCCATAGGGCGGGGAAACGCAGTGTTTAGGAATTTTAATCCACATCGGTGGACCGGCCCTGACGATCCTAGGGTCACTTGAGATCTGATCCTGAGACACGGGCTAGAGTGTCTCGAATTCGGTAAGGACTATCTTTTGCCTTGGTTCATGACGGAAATCCAATTTCCCAATAAGTGACGTTGCGGTTTTGACTGTATATATATATGGCGACATGATATATGGTACCCATGCCGTCTATGATTGATAGTTATGATTGAAATTGATTTTGAAGCTTATAAACACTAGTAATAATATCAAATGCTTTTGTTTTATTCGTATCAAGCATATTTTGGCCATTATAAGGTAAAACTCTATCCTCCGGTTTGCGTTGCATTGTATGATGGGAACTGAGTCTTATAATGGCTTCATTTTTATAAAAAGCACTGCGAGGTTTAAAAGGATTATTTGTTTTAAAGAACTGGCAATCCGATGGAGTATACCCGTTCCATGAAAGTGGTGTGGTCCTGTGATTAGCCATATTTTAAATGTGTTGAATAGATTTCTCATACCATTCCCATGACTGACTGTAGTTTGTTTCACTTTCAAACTCGGGTGCCCCTCTTTCTACATGGGCAGCCTGGTATTCAGGTTTTATCTGGCTCTTTCTGGATAGCTAGAGCTGAAGATGGATTCTTCATTTATCTCTTTTTATGCTACTCGGCTCCTATTCTACATATTATGTTTGTTTTCCGCTGTAGACATTTATGTATAGCTGAGTTGTATTTGTACTAAGTATGATCCTGTATACTGTGTAACTCTAATGATTACATTTATTCAGTGTATTATTTGTACATTATCAGGTGTATTTAATTTTTTCTATTCTGCTATTATCTGTTTTTTTGTTATATTCCAAAGATTACCCTTGCCGCCGTCAGTACGGGGTTTGGGGTCGTCACAACTTGGTATCAGAGCTTTGGTTAAGCTTATTTCTGGAATATAACATATGAACGAGCTCGTCAAAAATAGAACCAGTAGCGTTCTAGGATGGGTAACTCAGTACAGATAGGATCAGCAATATCCTAGTATGAGTATAGCAGAATCAGAACAACTCCGTAGAGATAGGGTCAGAAGTGCCCTAGAACGAGTCGAGAGTTATATGTTTTTAAATAACGTATTTGTGATTATATATAAAGTCTGGTTTTAGAAATATAATTTTTGAATATATAAAAGATATATATTTGAAAAGTTAAAAACAAATTGATTGATGTGTGTGTTGTGTGATAGTAGATTTGATTAATTAAATTAATAGAACGGTAGTTAATTTAATTAATAAGAGAATGAATGGTAGGATTTATTTGATTATATCACACATTGAACTGATATGAAAATAGATAGAAATATATATACATGTGCATATATATGTTTGAACAGTTAAATGGATAACTGTTGAGTAAAGATTTTATTTGCGTGCCCGACAAATAGGTAAACCTTAATGAGTTGGATGCGAAATATTATTATATCAACTCCTGTGAATGCCATTGGATGCGGAGTGCTGGTTGTTCTGTGTGTAATCAAAAACGTCGCCATAGGATAGTAACAATTAATTTTGAACTACATTACATGGCATACTTCTTGAAGATAGGCATAATTCATCATATACCACATAAGCATTTGGAGCTTGTGTGAGGAGTTGGAAGATTTAGCATCCGAGCGATAGGCTTGTATGGCGATGACCTTATTTTACAGGTTGCACTGATGACTGATATGGATAATATAAAATTATAACGATAAATTGCCAGATTAATAAAAAACCCACACGGGTCTGAAGTTGACAATAATCACGTCTCTTAGTCATTAGATACGGCACATGGATTATTTATTTCCCACACGGGACGAGGTAATGAGGATTTGTCCTCTAGAGCAAATAAAATACACACTCCCTCATGCTTTGACAGGGTGACGAGAATTTATTCTCTGGAGTTATTATCTATACACGCTCCCCTGTAAACACTAGAATATATCACTATAAATATGTGTATGCTTTATAGGATTTATTGGGTACCTAATACGGCCCAATAAATTTCCATACCTCTCCCCGTACAAAGGAGGTTATGGCGAAATTTTTCGAAAATTCCGTGTGTTAGCCAAATTTTTGAAGAATTTGAAAATTCTCAGAAATTGAAAAGTTAGAGAATGGAAGCCAGATTGAACGTAGAGTTGATTAATCAAACCACTTTCGACTTTGTTCCTTTTCGGGGACGAAAAGTTTTAAGTGGGGGAGATTGTAACGACCCGGAAAATCTGAACCAATTTAAATTTTTTAAATTGGCTAAAATAATGGATTTTAAATAATTAAAATAAATATTTTAAATAATAACGATGAAAAGTAAGTTTGAATCGACATTTGAAAATGAATATAATTAATTCTAATTATAAACAAGGACTGAAATGGCGAGGTAGTTTCAAAATTTGAATTCAAACTTTGACTGACTGTACCGGGTGCAAAACAAAACGGATTTGAGTGAAACCAAAAATATTTAAATCTGTTAGTGAATATCTTTCTAATGAATCTGAAAAATCGTAGTTTCATAGCGGAAAGCAAAAGTTATGGCCAAATGAATTTTCAGAAAGGTCGCTATGGAATTTATATAGCCTGTGAAATTGGCCACTTTGCAAACGACCTCGGAATTTGACGAAACCACTTTTGTTGAATCCGGGATGTGAAGTTATTACTAGGTTTCAAATTTCACAATTTTTGAAGCTAGTATGTGAGTGTGGCAAAGGAAAATGTGTTTTGTTCAATTACAGTTAAATTGGATCGACCAGAAATGGGCCATTTTGCAAACGGTCTCAGAATTCGACGAAAATATTTTTGTTGGGACTGTATCATCAAAACATAGCTAGATTAATTTTTCTGGAATTTTTCGAATCAGTTTGCGGCCCCGGCAAATTCAAATGTACGTTCAAATCGAATATTGAATGTTATATATTTTAAAATGAAGGAAAACTGACTGAAACAGTCGAATGGGCCTACGAAACATATCCCATTGTGTTCGGAATGAGGGTTAAACGCTAGGGACGACAGTCGTTGGGTTTGGATTGGTGTTCGTGTGTGAAAGGGGGTATTTTTGGAAAAAAAATTATAAATAAAAAAAGGGTATTGGGCCATGTCAGAAACCCCCCAATTTCTCTCTCCTCGATCGATTGAAGGCGGAAAGCCCTTCAAAGCTTCCAGCTCCGATTCCGGCGACTCCGTTCATCGATTGACCCCGACCCTTCACAACTTTTTGAAGCCCTCGCTCCCCTCTTCAAATCCATACCAGTTGCTCCTCCTATCGTGGCGCCATCGACGAGAACCACCGCCCCAAAGTTCATTGTTTCAAACCGCCGCCGCGAGCTCCCCAGACCACCGAGCTGGTCCACACCCCCCTGCGCGGAAACGCCTCTCCTAGCCCTTCGACGCTGCGAAGGTCGATCGTCCTCTAGCTTCACGGATTTCGCAAAATTCCCAACCCTAGTTTCGAACCAAACAGAGAGGTAACGGTTTATCTATATTAAACTATATTATAGCATTTTAAAAGCGCTACCGTTTATGATTTCACTGTAAAAATCATATCTTTTTCGTTTGTTGACGAAATTCAGTGAAACAAGAGATAGTGGACTCGTGTGGACGTCTTCTACCTTCTAGAAGAGACCGCATATTTTTCTGAGCCTTCTGCTATTTTTGGTAGAGTGGAACCCAATGTGAGATTCCTAATTTATAAACAATATGGAAAACAACGATGTATAAATTATATAGTCAATGTATGAGTTCTATAAGCGTTGTACACCTCATGTATAAGCGTTGTATAAGTTGTACGTTCGATGTATAAGTCGTATGCATTGTAAAAATTATATATGTGTTGAAATAGAAGTGAAATGTTTATATATATATACGCCCCTCGTCCACAAACCATGGACGATATTTATTGGTTGTGATTGGTATGAAAATTGGTTGATTACGAATGGTTGATTAGAATTGTTTGTGGTTGAAATTGATTGATTGTGGTTGAAAAAATACCCGTTTGTTGTTGAGAAATATTTGGTTGAAACCACATAGGATTAGTTTGTGGAAATGAAAAAAAATATACATGCCACCTGCGTGCGAACTAGATGCATGATTCCCTATTGTCAAAAGCTGTGAGGCTTTAAGGTAGAGCGAGGAGCCGTACTAAGGACGGTCTCGGTTTTAACTACCCTGCCGTTATGCTGCCGAAATTTTGAATAATATTCATGTGTTATAATTATTTTCATGTGTTGAAACTATATTCGTGTGTTGAATAGAAATTCATTTATTGAATGACATTCATGTTTTGAAATAAATAGTTTTCCAATAAAAATCACCTTTTTTATCTATATGTATAAACTATAGAAAACCTTCATGTGTTGAATCGAAATTCATTCGTTGAATAGAAATTCATGTGTTGAATGGTATTCGTGTTTTAAATATAAAAAACATCTTTTTATCTATATATATAAACTATAGAAAACCTTCATGTGTTAAATCGAAATTCATTCGTTGAATTGAAATTCATGTGTTGAATGGTATTCGTGTTTTAAATATAAAAATCACCTTTTTATCTATATATATATATAAACTATAGAAAACCTTCATGTGTTGAATCGAAATTCATTCATTGAATAAAAATTCATGTGTTGAGTGGTATTCGTGTTTTAAATATAAAAATCACCTTTTTATCTATATATATAAACTATAGAAAACCTTCATGTGTTGAATCGAAATTCATTCGT
The DNA here is from genome assembly GCA_030737875.1 of Allium sativum. Classification (NCBI taxonomy): domain Eukaryota; kingdom Viridiplantae; phylum Streptophyta; class Magnoliopsida; order Asparagales; family Amaryllidaceae; genus Allium; species Allium sativum. The sequence continues at coordinate 147,226,238 of CM060918.1, read as the reverse complement.
TGAATTGAAATTCATGTGTTGAATGGTATTCGTATTTTGAAAGAAATGGTTTTATAATAAAAATCCTATTTTTATTACCTATATGAACTATATAAAATAATCTTGTTTTGAAATAAATTTTTTATAATAAAAATCATATTTTTATTACCTATATGAACTATATAAAATAATCGTGTTTTGAAATGAATTGTTTTACAATAAAAATCACATTTTTATTATATACATGAATTGTTAAAAATAGTGAAGTGTTGAAGACAGTTAGATAAAAATATGATTTTTATCAAATGTATGAAAATCATATAGTTTTGAAATCGAAGAATCGATATATAAATAAATAGAATTGAAATATATCGAATAACGAAGCTGCAGTTCGTATTTTGAAACCGTGATTTCGAAAAATTATACCGGGAGATCCGACCATCGGATTTTCCCGAAATCGCAACCGTTGGTTTCGCTTTGGAAATATCTTTCCAACGACACCAACTTTGTAAAAATACAACGGTTGGATTGTTTGGAATATTCAATTCAAATCTGAAGAAAAACAGCGCCAGAATCGATTATATATATATATATAATTATATTTAATCGAATAACGACGCTGCAGTTCGTATTTTGAAATCGAAACTTCAAACGATTATACCGGGAGATCCGACCGTCGGATTTTCCCGAAACTGGAACCATTGGATTCGTTTTGAAAATATCTTTCAAATGATGTAAATTTTGTGAAGATCCAACGGTTAGATTTTCAGATATGTGTAAAACAAATCTGAAGAAAAACAGCGCCACGGCCGCGTTATGGCCCGAAGCGTCGTTTGAATAAATTGGCTATTTTAAAATAAATAAAAATAGCGATAAATCATTATAAAATATTATAAACGATATGGATGTGAAGTTTAGAAACTAACTGAAAGTTGGCTAAGTCGAATGGTTTCCTGGATTTTGATCTGATGTTGGTTTCGGCCTTCGGGGTTAATATTTGGGAAATCGTTCTCTTACTGATTGACGGTTAGTGACTAATGAATTGAAATGATGCGTATGTAGTGTCTGTATAGCACTTGTTTATTATATACGCGAGTTGCTCAGAAAGACCGGGTTTATCCCATTCTGAATAACTGAATCGACGATAAGAAGTCGAAGATGAAGACGGTGATTAAAGACCGATCTTCACCTCATTTGGATGGTAACTGATGTCCTGATTGGGAGGCATCCCGAAATATGGATAATGAGCGGTGATCGTCCAGACGTACGTGGGGATCGATGGATATGCGAGGTATTTAGTGCCTCCGGTTTCGTTCAGACCCAGAACGGACTTGAAAATGGACTGTGTGTCTGACATTGGAATTCATTCTGTGCGATTGATAACCATCAGTTGCATGGTGTGAATTGCTGGTGTGGCATGCAAAGATGTAGTGATCAGGGCTTCTGTTGAAAAGCAAAGTCTTGTGATTGATAAATCAAAGCACCGCCTGTGTGGCGTAGCTTTGTGTATAACGTCAATTCGCGAGCCTCACACCTCGGTATGAACAAGAAACGGGAGAAGGGCCTTATGAAGGGCATGCGTTTCCTTCTAGCTAGGAGTTGTGTCAGTATTTTTACATGGCCTGACATTTTACTTATGTAGATGAAGGATTGCGAGGCGCCTCAGTTATATCGGTAGATCCGGGACCGATGGAGTCATTCGTTGGCTCATTAACGCCCCATAGGGCGGGGAAACGCAGTTTTCAAGAATTTTAATGCACACCGGTGGACCGGCCCTGACGATTCTAGGGTCACTCGAGCTCTGATCCTGAGACACGGGCTAGAGCGTCTCGAATTCGGTAAGGACTATCTTTTGCCTTGGTTCGTGACGGAAATCCAATTTCCCAAAACGTGACGGTGCCGTTTTGATTGTATATATATATATATATATATATGGCGACATGATATATGGTACCCATGTCGTCTATGATTGATAGTTATGATTGGAATTGTTTTTGAAGCTTATAAACACTAGTAATAATATCAAATGCTTTTGTTTTATTCGTATCAAGCATATTTCGGCCATTATAAGGTTAAACTCTATCCTCCGATTTGCGTTGCATTGTATGATGGGAACTGAGTCTTATAATGGCTTCATTTTTATAAAAACCATTGCGAGGTTTAAAAAAGGATTATTTGTTTTAAAGCACCAGCAATCCGATGGAGTAAACCCGTTCCATGAAAGTGGCGTGGTCATGTGATTAGCCATATTTTAAATGTGTTGAGTAGATTTCTCATACCAGTCCCATGACTGACTCGTAGTTTGTTTCACTTTCAAACTCGGGTGCCCCTCTTTCTACAAGAGCAGCCTTGTATTCAGGTTTTATCTAGCTCTTTCTGGATAGCTGGAGCTAAAGATGGATTCTTCATTTATCTATTTTTATGCTGTTCAGCTCCTATTGTACATATTATGTTTGTTTTCTGCTGTAGACCTTTATGTATAGCTGAGCTGTATTTGTACTAAGTATGATCCTGTATACTGTGTAACTCTAATGATTACGTTTATTCAGTGTATTATTTGTACATTATCTGGTGTATTTATTTATTTATGTTATGCTATTATCTGTTTCTGTGTTATATTCCAAAGATTACCCTTGCCGCCGTCAGTACGGGGTTTGGGGTCGTCACAGTTCCTTTTCGGGGACGAAAAGTTTTAAGTGGGGGAGATTATAATAACCCGGAAATCCGAGCCAATTTAAAATTTTAATTTTGGCAATTGTGATGAATTTTGAATATTTAAAATGAATTATTTTAAATAATAACGATGAGAAATTTATTTTGAATAGATGTAGAATGTATATATTAATTTTGATCATCTTTAGAATATAAATATTTTATTTTTAATTATAAAAGGAATTGAAGATGGCACTGTAGTTCAAAAATTCGATTTCGAAGTTCAAATGACTGTACAGGATTCAAAATAAACCGGATTTTAGTGAAACCAAAAATATTTGAATTTATTTGAAAATATCTTTCCAAAAGGGAGGGGCCGAGGTGGGGCCGTTGCCACCAAGAAAAACAGATCCGAGGGATATCTGTATTTTGAGTCCCTTATACGGCAGGTCTGTACAGGTATGGAAAAGCTCTCGACCGAGTTCCATGTTTCTTTTATAGCCCTGCCACAGAATCATTGCATATTATATGTGGTTAAGGCATCAAATACGATTGACGAAGAGATGACAGTATACACGGATGCCTGTGGTACCGGACTAGGTGTTGTACTGATGCAAGGAGGTAGGGTTGTAGCTTATGCTAGTCGGCAACTGAAACCACATGAGAAAAGATATCACCAAGTGTGAAAGCCCTCCCTGCACCATTTCATTTCTAAATTTCCGAATGGGTTGGATTTGCTCGAAATTCAACGCAATCCTTTACACGCTGTTCGTAATAAAAATCACATTTTTATTATCACTACATGTACGCAAAAATGATATTTTTACTCTTGGGAGAGAGATTTGAGTTGTTTACCGATCATAAATCATTAAAGTGTCTCTTCTCTCAAAAGGATCTAAATCTCCGACAACAAAGATGGTTAGAGTTCTTGGCTTAGTATGATTTTGATATCGCATATACACCTGGGAAAGGCAATGCGGTAGCACTAAATAGTAATAACGATGAAATTAAATGAACACAACATTTAAATAATAGTAATGATGAAATTAAATGAAGGTTGAAGAGTATACCTATTTTGTAATGGTGTTGTAGTTTTCTCTGGCTGTTATCAAAACAAAAACAATAATTCCCAGATGTTAACAGTTACTTAAAAAAGATGTTCCATAAAGTGGATATGCATGTCTGCTGAGGTGGCTATTAAAATATGACCTTAAATTATCATTAACAATAAGTATGGCTAAACTGAGCAAGTTATATCATAGGAATAAAGATTCGATAGAATTGAACATAAAAGAATCACCAATTTGGTGTACAACATGATTGGTTCCATTGTATCAATCACAACTGTCTCAACCAAAACCAGAGCAAAAGCGATCTTTCTAATTCATTCTGTAAACTTATCAAGCTTAAGAGCGTTACTAAGAACCGACACACGACTTATCACTTCTTCTGTCCAATAGTCAACGGGAATTTTGTCGATTTTACTTGTTTTATAATGAATATTGAAAAGTGATTTCAAAATCGAATATTTTGAAAATGAAATTCGAATTAAATTGAATTGAAATTCAAGTTGTGCTTCTTCTTCTTCCCCAAGCAATTTTGAAAGCTAATCTCTTTTCTTCCCTTCCAATCCTCTTAATAAAATAAAATATTAGATTTGGAATTTCTTCTATTTAAAAATAAAGAGAAAAGGGATTTTGATCGCTTGAGTGTATCGAATGTATATCACCAACGGTTGGGATCAGCAACCGTTTCCCGAATGGGACAACATCAACAAGAAATTTTTAGAAGTAAATAAAACTCTAGATCGGGTGACATGGTTCGGACCGTGGGCTCTCCAGATAAGCGGATCGGTCTGGAGCTCCCATCGGTTCGGTTTGGAGAAGACTACACGGGTCTAGTCGGAGAAGATGATCCCTAATTCTCGAGATTGTCTCGCGGATGCAATAGTTTGGAGAGGCGGCATTTGTGGTTGCTGGATTTGTCGGGCGGGTCCAGACAGTCTTACACTACAAAAGAGTCTAACCTCATGTCTTAGGCGGTTAATTATTACACATCTTTATTTAACCCCAAATTGGATTAATATCCGTAATTTCGGGGACGAAATTCTTTAAGGGGGATGGAATGTAACGTCCCAGTTTTTTTTGCTGTTTTATAATAAATAATTAAATTAGTTTTAACTATTTAAACGGAGGTTGTTTGAAAAACAGATATTCATACAGCTTATATAATATTGATAGAATCCGAAAAATTGAAATTTCATAGCGGGGATAAAAAGTTATGCCCAATTGAAAATTCAGAATAGTCGCTATGGAATTTTGGCCCTTAAAAACAGCAATTTTGCAAACGACCTCGGTTTTTGACGAAACCACTTTTGTTGGATCCGTGATGTAAAGTTATTGCTAGATTCCAAAATTAATAATTTTCTGATTCAATATGTGAGCGTGGCGAAGGAAAACATGTTTTGACAGTTCCAGTCAATTTCGATCGACCAGAAAATGGCCAATTTTCAAACGGTCTCGGAATTTGATGAAATTAGTTTTGTTAGGACCGTATCGTCAATACGAAGCTAGAAAATATTTTTTGGGAATTTTTAGAGTCCGTACGTGGCCCTGGTAAATTGAAATGTGCATTCAAAATAAATATATATATATATTTATATTTTGATTTTGATTTTGACGAAAACTGATCGAAACGATCGAATCAGCTTACGATACATATCCCATTGTGTTCGGAATGGGGGTTATTAGCTAGGGATGACAGGCGGTGGGTCTCGTTTAGAGGTCGAAATTAAAAGTTGCTATTTTGGGAAATGATTAAATTTTATAACTAACCCCCCTGTCTCCTTCTATCTCCTCAGCCCCCGTTCATTTTTAAATGAAATAAAAAACAGAAGGAGGGCAACAGAGCCCTAGCCTCTTCTGGCATCAGTGCCGCCGCGCTAGCCGCGGGGCCCCTTCTTCCAACCATCGATGATCACCAGACCCCCCTCCTACTCCTCCATCCTTCTCCTCCTTCCTCCATACCCGAACACTCAAAACCGCAACCCCCCCTCAAACCTAAAATCCCACTTCCCCCGCGCCCTCCGCCAGGCGACGAGCCACCCCCCGACCATCTTCGATGCCTCGCCCAAATCCGACAGCGAACCTCCCCTTCGACGAAAGCTTCGTTTTTCTGAAAAAGGTGTGTTTTTAATTTATTATTTATTTTTCTTTTCAGTTTTATAGATATTAGGACCTTGATAAACATATATATGATTTTTTATATAGTTAGGGTGTAAAGAAATGATTTTTATAATAAAGGTATGATTTTTCTTAGTTTAAAGATAGATTTTCTTAGTATAAAAAAAATTACATTTTTAGCAGTAGAAAGATTAGATTTTTATAACGAGAAAGATTAGATTTTTATAACGAGAAAGATTAGATTTTTATAACGAGAAAGATCAGATTTTTATAACGAGAAAGATTAGATTTTATAATGAGAAAAATTAGATTTTTATAATGAGATAATATTAAATTTTTAAATGTGAAAAGATTCAATTTTTATCGTAATAAAGATTCGATTTTTATCATAATAAAGATTCGAGTAAAGACGATATTTTTTATATAGGAAAGTTCGATATTTTTATGTATATAAAGATGGGATTTTTATATATGTTGTAGCGAGATAGAAATTCGATCTTTATATAAGAAGTACATAATAAAAATATGATTTTTATATATTAGAGAATATAAAATTGTGATTTTTATATGATTGGCGATAAAAAAATTAATCTTTATAAGAAGGAGAGCGATAAAAATATAATTTTTATTATGAAGTTAGCGTGGTAAAAATATGAACACCGGTATAAAAATAGAATTTTTATCTATATAGTAGCGGTATAAAAATAGAATTTTTATCTATATAGTAGCGTTTTAAAAATGTGATTTTTATGTACTAGAGAATATAAAAATGTGATTTTTATATATGTAGTGGCTATGGACAACGAAAGTGACAAAAGGCGAGCACGACGAAGATTTTCTACATATGAAGAGTCGTGGTGTTTGATTTAGCTAGTCAGTGAGAACTTCTCACTTTAATTCTTGTTTTCTAGTTAAAATATATACTAGGATGCAGAAGGTGCTTAGCAGCACCCGACACCCGTCGTCCACAGACCATGGACGACTTGTTTGATTTTGTTTGATGTGGAATGAGTTGAAAGTATGCTCATGTGTTGAGATAAATTATTTATAGTTAAAAATGTAATTTTTAACTCGAATGTGAATAAATAGATATTCATTTACAAATCAGAACGATTTGTTTATGTACACCTATTTGACTGATATTGATTGAGACGATAAATTTTACACATCGCCCAACTGCACAAATAAAAATCTGTGTTTGTTGATTTGAAACCCCACACGGGTATTGGGATGATATTTGACGTACACTAATCCCGATTGTTTAGTTGTATGTCAATCGATGGGTTGAAAGACTGTGTAAGCATTAATTATTTATATTTAATGCTTATGCAGTTGTGTGGTTCACTTTGGATGATAGTTGATTATTTATCGTTGCTATTATATACATGTGTTGTATGGAATCCATATAACTAACATTATATGGCCTCATTCCAATTTGGAAAATAAGGAATATTATAAAAGAAAATTCATCTGTTGAATAGAATAAAAATTCATGTGTTGAATAGAATAAATATTCATGTGTTGAATAAAAATATAAATTCATGTGTTGAATAGAATAAAAATTCGTGTGTTGAATATAATAAAAATATTCATGTGTTGGATAAAAATATAAATTCATGTGTTGAATAGAATAAATACTCATGGGTTGAATAAAATAAATATTCATGTGTTGAATAAAACATATATTCATGTGTTGAAGAAAATATTCTATTTGTTGAATAGAATAATGAAGTTATTGAAATATATAAAGCCGTGTTGGTTAGATATGCGCCATTTTGACGCGAACGATATTTATATTGATTATATTCATTTTTATAATGAATATAGAAAAGGAAGTGATTTCAAAATATGACGTTTTGAAAATATTATCATTTATATATCGATGATATGGAATATTCAATTTTGATTTGAAATTGAATATGAAGCTGAAATCGTTTGAAAACGAATTTAAAACGATTTATAAAATATGTTTTAAAAGGAAATCGATGAAATATATAATATATATATATTATATATATATTAAATGCCCTGAATAGAACGCGCCGCGCCGCGGCAGTTAGCGAATTTCGACCATTGACTTCAAATGGATAATACGGGAGATCTGACCGTTGGATTCTCCTAAAACTGGAACCGTTGGGTTCGTATCGAAAAGAGCTTTCTAACGAATATTAGAGATTTGAAATCTAACGGTTGGATTTTGAATTACGTCCAAATCAACTTTGGAAAAGTTCGCTATAATTGCAGTTTGATGGCCGTTGATGGAATTCGACTGTACGGGCCTTGATAAAATTATTAAAAATAGTAATAATTTATGTAAAATCGTAAGAAATGATTTGTGAAGAATTGAGATGAAAAATTCCAAATTTGAAAAGATAAAAATAGATTTTTATCGAAATGAACTAGTTTTGAACTAGAATTATAATCCCATTTATTTTTAAAATAAATAAAGTGAATTTGAAATGGTTTTGAAAATAACCAGAATTTCCAATATATAAAGTTGAAATGGATTTGAATCGAAATTGTATTTGGAATCTTTTGATGTTGGATTTCGTGACTATACAAATATTGTTATGTAAATTTGAAAGATATATTTATATCGTTATTTCCAATACGATATTTGTTGGTCGTAGAATTTGATATTGACTATAAGCCGATGTATTTGCTATTCTGAGCCTTGTATTTAAAATCAAATGGGATTTTGGTTTGTAGTGAATGGTATCTTCATTTACACTGTTCTTAAACCCAGTTGAGAAAAAGATTAAACCTTTTTATTTAGATTTAAAGAAGTATACCAATTAAATGGTATTTAGCTGGAATTGAAATTGAATTTATTTTTGGGCTTATCGTGAACCGTGTTTTAAAAGTCATTGGTTCTTTAACCCAATTAAAGACAGGATATGATTTCCCAAGTTAAATAATCATTATACTGATTATTGGGAAGATTAAAACCAAGTGGAATTTTAATGAATCTTTAATTAGATTGAAATAATCGAGAATGGAGTATCACTATTTTTTCGCCAGGCGATAGTTAAATCTTTAATTAGATTTGAACGTGAAAGGGTAATTGATTTACCGATAACACCGTGGTGTTAGATATGAAGTATGACCAGTTATACTTCATGGGATGAATAGGTTGGGATTGGGAAATTAAAACAAATGATTACTTCGGTAGGGTTCATTATTCCCGACTAGTTTGGATAAACCCTAATTTGATTTAAATTGATATTCAAAGGAAGATTAAAGAATAAATTTAAGGAATTTATCTTTGATAAAATTAATGGGAACCCTTCCCAAAGTATAAGAATACTTGAATAAAAGAATATTCCGAATCGGAATGAGGCATATGTTGTGTTTGTGTAACACTTGTTTATTATATACGCGAGTTATTCAGAAAGACCGGGTTTATCCCATTCTGAATAACTGATTTGACGTTGTGTCGAGGATAAAGACGGTGGTCGAAGACTGGAGATCTTCACATCTTTTGGATGATTACCGATGATCTTGATTGGGCTGTACACCCAAGAAGAGGGAATCAGTTGGTGATCGTCCAGACGTACTTGGAGATCGATGGATATGCGAGGAATAAGGTTCCTCCGGTTTCGTTCAGACCCAGAACGAATTTGTATGGACTATGTGTCTGACATTGGATTTTGCTCTATGTTGATTGATCTCTATTAAATATACATTTTCCTGGTGAAGGGAAATTCATTCCCTTACTTCACCCTTCTCTGAGATGTATGGGATCAGAGGTTGTACATCGATAGACATCAGTCGCATGGTGTGAATTGCCTGTGTGGCATGCCTAAGTTACAATTGATCAAGGCTTCTATTGTAAAGCAAAGTCTTGTGGTTGATGATCAAAGAACCGCCTGTGTGGCATAGCTTTGTGTAACGTTGATTCGTGAGCCTCACACCCCGGTTATGAACCAGAAACGGGAGAGGACTTCAGGGACGGCACGCGTTTCCTTCTAGCTAGGGTGGTGTCAGTGACCTACCAGCCCTAACATTTATATTATTTTCACCTGTTTGATTGTTGGATTGCGAGGCGCCTCGGATATATCGGTGACTATGTGGAGTCTATGGAATCATTTGGCTCATTTACGCCCCAAAGGGCCGGGAAACGCAGTGTTCAGGCATTTTAATCCACATCGGTGGACTGGCCCTGACGATCCAAAGGCCCACCTGTGTTTAGGTCCTGAGACATGGGCTAGATTATCTCGAATCGGTAGAGGACTATCTTTTTCCTTGGTTCACAGATGGAAACCCAACTTCCAATACGTGACATTTGCAGTTTTGATTGTAGAGCCTAGTACGGCGACATGATATATGGTACCCATGCCGTCTATGATTGATATTTATGACTGAAGTTGTTTTGACACTATACACTTATAATAGTATCAAATGATTTGTTTTTAACATACCAAGCATGTTTGGCTATTATAAGGGAAAACCCTATCCTCTGGCTTTTGTTGCATTGTGTGATGGGACCAGGGTCTTATAATAGCTTCATTGTTCTTTATTTAGCATTGCGCTATTGTTTTATGCACTGGTATTCTTGGGAGGAAACCCGTTCCGTGTTATACGGCGTGGTCCCTTGATTTACCTAACTTTAAAATAAAGAATAATAACTGTTTTAGTTCTCACACCAGTCACATGACTGACCTAGAGTTTATTGTTTTAACCTAAACTCTAGGTGCCCTTATTTTGACACGGGCAGCTAATAGTTTTGGTTTTGCAGATTTATACTCACAGGATCCTGATTTACAGCTGGAATGATATCCGGAAAGCTCTGTATCCATATATCTCCTTCAGTTGTGTTTTGTATTATTTTCTGCTGCTATGTAATGTATTGTAATCTCTGATATTTTCTGGTGTATTTTATTCATTCATACTCTATAATATTCTTGTATTCTGATGTAATTGTTGTAATTAACAATGAAATGTTCTTCTGTTTGCGTACCGATGTGGTTTGTTCTCAATTCAATCCGTGCTTTCCTTACCGGGGAAGTTCGGGTAATTATAGACCTTGACTCCTAATTATATTTTTTGAAGTGCAAGGGTACTAAATGAAACGAGTTTAACAATTTTGCTCCGAGTAACATGTATACACCTAAATAACTCGCTAACATCCACAAAACTTGCAATAAAGAACATTTTTTCCAAAGCTTGGTGTAAACTATACAGATGCAGAACATACAAATCAAGAGGGTGTGCCAAAATTCCAGTTGGTGGCCATAAAAGATAAGCAGATTCAAATGTCTGATGAGGAATGTTAACGAAAAACAATATGGTCATTACCTGAAACAATTTTTCTTGTAGTTTGGGCACACACTGGAAGATACTTCCCTATATCTTTGGTTTTGAAAACGTATGATACTACATGCATAGTACTTCATTTCATGTTTCGCATATATCACACTTATATAAATGTCAATTTACATAAGATTTTCTTTCCAAATCAGGTTTTCAAACATATCATTCTTATGTAAATTCCATTATAAAATTTCATTTCATATCAATTACCATTCAAATCAACAGTTTCAAATAACTTCATTCTTATATAAATCATACATAACTTTCGAAAACTTCCATATCAAATACAAATGATTCTTTATGTTTTCGTTTCAATATCAAATTCAGTTTTGATTTTTGAATTAATTTAGATATTCAATATCATTTCAAATTCATATTCACAAACAAATTCATTGTCAAAACTTCACATTCGATTTGGATTACACATTCCCATTATCGTCATTCAGTTGAATCTTTATATTCAATAATTTCAGATTTAAATTGCTCGGATCGAAAAAATATACTTTTATCAAAAATCATTAAGTTATAAACAAAATAGTTTAAGTAAAATAGCAAGCTTGATATAAAATAGGTTTGAATAAAATAAATATGTTTTTGGTGAAATAGATTTTAATAAATTAGAAATGTTTGGGTGTAAAATAGTTTGAATAAACTAGATAAGGTTGATAAAATAGGTTTGAATAAATTAGACAGGGCTTGATATAAAATAAGTTTGCATAAGTTGTTTGGAATCAAATATAAGTTTGGTATATAATATCGAAATAAAATAGTTATGCTTATATACGAACTAGTTTAAATCAGATAAATAAATTTAATACTTTAGTTGAAATAAAATAGTGGTAAAACATCCAATAGTTGTGAAATAAATAAAAAAATTCAAGAAGTGATCCAATTCAGAACAGTTATTTGCACTTTTCAAAATTTTAGTTAACATTTAGTCCGATGTCGAAGTGAAACTCGAATTTAACTTAGGATCAATTAGTAGCATTTCAAATTGAACTAAGTGTTAAAGTTAGACCATAACTCAAATTCCCCAATTAAATACTCAACTCCAATTTTTTGAAATTTCAATTCCACATTCATTCCATATAGTTCATTTTAGGCCAACTTTCAAACTTCCAAATGTTTAATTTTATTACTTAAATCGATACTTTAATATTTTAAATTGGGCCAATTAAACCATTAAATTTAATAAAATCCTAAATTGCATTTTATATATAACTCTCAAAACAACCATACTAATTTGTTAGTTAACTAAAACCTGTCATTAAGTTTATTTTATATTTTCTAATATAAAATATTTTAAAACAATGAGCTTGGAATATAAATTTAATATAAAAAATAAGTTTGAATCATAAAGTCAAGCTTGTACAATAAATTTTCCTCTCAAATGTTACTTCGGTAAAAATATTTCTTAAAACAAAATTTGATCCAAAACATTTCAAAGTTTTTCATACCTATAAAATCTCCATTTCTGATATTTTAGTTGCTCTGAGCTTATTTAGATTGTACTCACTTAAAACTCAAATTCCGTTAATAAAGGTTAGATTTCCAAATAGTCATAAAAGTTTAATTTTTATTCAATTATAGGAAGTCATAATTCAAACATCCCTTTTAGTTGTACAACTAGATTATCCTAACACATAGGATGATCCAACCCAAAACTCAAGAATCAACTCTGGATTTTATTTCAATCATTCAAAATATATACATATTGGATATTAAAGAATGCTTCACAAATCAAATTCATTTTATCATGGTAAACAAGTAGCATAGCTACCATAGTGGCCTTCCCCACTTTGAGACTCGAGAATGAATTCCAATGATGAAAAATTGTCGTTGAAATTATTTTCTAGCGACAAAAATAGGTCTCCATTCATATATTTTCCTTTTTGAAAACATTTTAGAAAACCACTTCAAACATTTCAATTCGAAAATACTTGTATATGCTACTAGTATTATTTTCCAGAACATTAGAAATCAATTTCAAAAATTTTGGTATCATATTCGTAAGTTTCGGTCAAATGTTCTCCTTAGTTATAGCTGAATCGGTACGTCATTTTACTCCACAATTTGACTTCATTTGGTTAAACAGAATATGGACTTTTTATTTCATTTAATTGATTTCACATCTATAATCCATTCATTAGTTTTCATTAGCATATTCTTGAGTGTTTCATAGTTGGAGACGAGGACCAGTATAATGCTTCAAATATACCTTTCAGGTATCCATAGTTTCCATTATATTTTAAATCATTACCATTTTTATACAAAAATTAAAGCTAGTATTTCCAAATAGTTTCATTTCTCAAGATTTCCAAAATATTATACCTTTTAAATTTCAACAACTACTTTACAAAACCATTTGACCTTACAGTGGGTATTTTCAAAATACTTGATTCGAATAATGTTATCCCCATTATAAAAAATGCAGTTCAAAGAATTGACGCCAATTGACTATAGAATGGTTACAGTATAAGCGGTTCATTTAACTATGTCATTAACAGGACATGGAACTATGTCGAGCGTGTCAATCCGCTTGAATTAAGTCATCGATATGACATGGTTCATGCCACATATCGTAGTACTTGGTCATGTCGTGCCCACAACCGAGCCATTCATGTCACGAAGATCATTCGTGACGCAAGGCAATCATGTCGTTGCCAATCTATACTGTAAGGAACCATGTCGTTCTCACAACAAGCAGATCATGTCGCAAGTGAGCTGCTTAGTGCCATGTCAGCATTGGCTTATGTCGTACATAAATATATGGGAAGCAGGTCCTCAACACTTCATGCCATATTCCACGACATTGACGAGGCCAGCTGGTCACTTGTATTCGAATCTCCTGTGCAACAAGCCAAACCAAGTTTTGTCATCTGCATCAAGCTACTAGAAGCATGCAAGACTGCCAGTTTATATGATTATATAGAAACACATGTTGGTAAAGAAGCCACATGGGCATTTTCATGGACAACAGCATTATAGCTGAACTAGTGATGCCTCATAGCACGAGTTATACGAGCAATGTGTGTGCACCGCATAAAATAAAGAAGAAACCATATACAAATTTATGTCGTGTGGTCACCATGTCATTATACTATTAGTCATGCCACAGATTCTCTCAAGTCGCGATAGAAAACGTGAGCTTTGCTAGATGTAGAAAGTAATTTAAATATCACGACATATAACAAATTAGGTTATGTCTTGAGACTATGTCGTGAATGACTCATACTGGGTTGAAAAAACTCTTAACATTGTGGGTGCAGGTCTCTGAAAGTGTTTACACATGGACCAAAGCCTAAACTGTGCATTTATATTTAATATATATAATGGACCGTAGCACTGTTTAGTCCAAACAACATGTCATGATTCATGTCGCTGAGATACCCTGTGTCGTTTGTATATTCAAGTCTCTGGGTTGTATGAAAAACATGTGAGTCAAAGAAAAGGAGTCCACTCGTTAATGCCAACTGTAAAGAGAAAGGCGCCATTATATTAGAAAAAGCATGTCGCATAACAAGTGAATGACACTGTAAAATTACAAAGCGCATACACTTAAAGTAGCAGGTATATAAACAATTCATGCCGCATGGATTAATACGGCCTCCCATTCATGTTGCATACTATTGGACAGCGATGTGACAGTTGTAAAGTAGAAATTCCATCTGTACCCTTATATTTACAAGTGTGCCACTCCTCTACAACATCTTCTATATATAACCCCATACCCCGAAGGGCCGCCAAATCATTTTTTCAACCTTCTAAGCCTCATTAGAAACTCCATTAATGGCTTCCAAGGATCAGTCAACCTTCATGCAACATCAAATGGATCAAATCTCCTTCAAACTACATTAGAAATCTCTCAAAACGCAATTCAAGTGATCTCTAATCTCCACTAAACCTCTCTAAAGCCTAGATCTAACATTAAATCTCTATGGAATCCATGATGATCATTCAATTGCTAAAGTGATTGAAGATTCATACATGCACCATCACAAAGCAAGAGATCTCTTCAATTCCTTTGCCAATTCAAGTGTAATTTAGATCCTATAAAGAGAGAAAAGCGAGAAATGATCAATATGATAGAATTCATGTATGTTGTAAAACAAAATATCATAATGAGACATGATTCAAAAGTGGACGTACATCTATTTTAGATCGAACCACAATAAAAATCCTTGTTCTTCAGTTTTTGCTTTTTATTTTGTGATTGTGGTCTCACTCTAACCGTTTGGTGAAGTGTTTACATAACATGTAACAACCCGAATTCCGACAGAACGATTTTTTTTTCAAAATTCTAACCCATCGAAACTTGTATTGATTTCTTTGGTATCCTGCAGAAAAGACAGAGATATAAAATATATCAAAGCTCAGAAAATATCTCACAGTGGAATGGATAAAGTATAATATAATCGAAGTACAGCCTTACTGTAGTAATAATACTGCCTAACTAGTATCCAAAGCTATCATATCTCTGCCACAAATCTAATCTACGAGTATGTTATGAGGAGAGGGTCAGAACACCAGTTCTGGTGGCTAGATTAAACTATACACTTTGGACAATCGTACATATACCATTTAATCACAGTTTCTTATTTATTAGGTTACTTCGGTTAACAACACTCGAGGCTTACACACACATCGTACCCATTTACTTCCCAGTGGTTTAACCTAATACAGTGTATATATATATAACTACCCCCAATATTGAGGTACACCCCATGGTAACCCACTCACACGGTCTCCACCGTGATGCCATAGACTTGAACGCAGTCCCTCATCCTACACCGGAGTGATGTACGGATCTCTACATAACAATGTTACATTCTGCATATATGTGTCATTACTATGCTACGTAAGCGTATGGACTTCCACTGTCGATCGAATCAGATTCCATTCCAGAGTAATGCCCTCAAGTCTACGATACACCCCCCAGAGCATATATACATGTATCTAGACTTTTCCATGTATGTATCGTCAATCGTATTCAATGCCTTAACCGCACATAACCTCTAAAGTGCACCGAGTTTCGTGGCAGGGTTGTACAAGGAACATAGAACTTGGTCAGGAGCTTTTATATATTTGTACAGGCCCCGCCTTTAAGAGCCTCAAAATACAGATATCCCTCGGGTCTGTTTTTTACGGTGGCTATACCCCACTTAGCCCCTCCCTCAACTAGTAAAGACTACAAGAACTATGCGACTTTCCCTTGACAAATAATCTAAAAATCCAGTTGGCATCTCCCATCAACCACCGTACCACATAGTGAAAGGTGAATGGCATCTTGGGTTTAGCTCTCGTCTTTTCGCATCCACTGGCTGCCTATGACGGGTACCCGACGATCTACTATCCTTGTTGGTCCTAACCTCGCCTTCCGTTGAGGTGATTGCTGAATCACCCTAGTGTCACCCCATTACAACATTCTGACTACAAAGCTATTTTGCAGTCAAGGCTCACCTACCTGGTAGTAACGCGCAGACCCAACCTCTGCGAGCAAAGCCTAAACATCTGCCACCGCACAGAGGACTACCAGAAGCACCTTATGTATCTCAGGAAGCTGCGTGCTTCCCCTTCCAGTCCTTCGGAGCCGACAGAATAATTAGATGAACGTGTGCTAGCCCCGTGCCTCATAACACCACGATTATCTACCCCGTTGGATTATTCACCCTTAAAACGTGTGGACTAGTCTAAGCATCTCATTTTAATATGTTATTAGACCCTATGTCTAAACATTCTTTTATGCACTTGCTTTAACTCATTAGATTTCCATTTAACTTGGTTATTCCCATTCACATTGACTTCTTATTCAAGTTACCAAGTTCCTCATGCTTATTAATTTCAGTCTTGTAACTTAACCCATTTAAGCCTATTAATAAGCCCACAACTTATTATTCTCTAGATTGTGATCCAAGGTCTGTAACCCACAATCCTTTTATATTCTTGTTTGATTTGATAGTTACAATAACATATATGTAATTAAGTATATCTCAATTTACATGTTTTCTGCTAAACATGTCAGTCATTATTTATGATTAAATATAAATTATTTCATTTTATAAATTTTCCTCATCCTTTCATATTTAATCGTAATTCCATCTTATACCATCACTACAACTTATCGTTGTTTACTTATTAACTTAGTTCTCTTAAATAAGGTCTTCTAATAAGTTTCCTTTCCATAAATATAACTTATGTTGTCGTTATCAGCATATTTCAGTTAATTTTTCTCACAGATAACTTAATTTACGATTAAGTACAACTTATCTCATTACATAAGTTATTCCATTTGCTTTATCATTTATTATAACTGAAGTTATAATTTCCACTTATCCTTAGGACAAGCCTACCTATTATATAACATTCTCATTAATGTAATTTAGGTTATAATCATTTCTCGTTCATTCCAATCCTTTTTACTGCTATATTTATCTTTCAGTTCCATTCATTTCCGTTAATATCAATTAATGCCATTTATTTCTATCCTTTTATATTCATATTCTTATTTACTGGACCTCTCCCATTAAGCCTACTACTTGTAGATGCTGGATTTGTCGGACAGTTCCGGGCAGAACTCTTCCACAAGTTGACTTAATCTCATGTCTTAGCACCATTACCTGTTTTATTTACACACTAGAACCCTCATATTAAATTAAAAACTTGTGGACACTGCATTTGCCGGCGGTTCCGGGAAGACTTCTACCATAAGTTGAATTTAACCTCGTTTCTAGGTACGTTACAGTTTTTTATTTGCTGTAAGATTAGGCATATTATTCTTTCCACATTTTTATCGCAACCTATTTTACATATCATCATATTAAACCCCATCTTGTATTATAGTTTTTTCTTAACATATAATTAATCTCATAACCAAATATCATTTGGTCATCAAATCATACAATTAGTCTAATTAAACATGCTTATAACAACAAAGATTGCTACACGTACTTTAAACAAGTTTACATATTAGTATGTGAACGTTTCAACATGTTAAGTGTCTAAACATATGGATTTCCCAGCACGATATTAATAGTTTAACATGTCGTATTAGCATTTCAACACTTTTAATCATCCTAACATTTCATAATAACGGAGAATGTTTAAACGATAATACCATTATCAAAAATGATATAACTTAAATACACTGACCTCATTTGCTTTCTAATTCCAGGATCTGGTCCAGATTAAGCAATTCCATGGTTCCCCTAATTGGATTTAGAACCTAACAACCATGGATCCATAATTCAAACTAAAAGAAAAAGGGAAGAAAAGTGAATTGACCAGACCTAAAATTTTACCTTTCTTCAATTGAATTCTTAACACCCAACTGTAGATATTCATTCCTTTCCTCTAGATCTTGACAGAATTTCTTTAAACTAATTGCCTTATTTTTTTGAAGAGTTTTGTGGAGGATGAAGAATGGCAGAGTGTAGACGACGTCTCAGAAAATATGAGATTTAGGCTAGACTCTACATGATTATTTATAGGTTCTCAGAAACGAATTTGGCAAAAGAAACAGCCCACGTCCATTAGCAATAATTTACCCCAGATCTCAGGAGGGTCGACACTGGAGTCGACCCATGGGTCGATACCCCTGTTACGGTGTCGACACCCAAAGGTCGGGGTCGACCCCCAACGGATCTCTTTCCTGCCTTGTTTCTGCGCTGTAAATTTTGATTTTCTGGATATATTATATATATACAATGAGCTTTATACGTATATAAACTTCTAAAGCTCATAACTTCTTCATGCATTATCCGTTTTACGCAAACTTAGGGTTCATTTGAACCAGAATTCCGGGATAAATGCAACGGTGATGCCGGTTCCGCTTAATTCTAAATATTTAATTAAGTTATCCTTATTCAATTATCTAAAAATACAAGGTGTTACATTCTCCCACCCTTAGAAAATTTCATCCCCGAAATTTGATAAGGGTAAAATCAATTAACCGCTCGCATAATTTACATCCATCAGGTGTGCTTCCAATTTTTGCCAACATTGTGCACTTGTGCAAAGTGAAATACAACATAATAATACATGTATGCATAAGCGGTACCTCCTATGTGTATGTAATTTTTTCAAAAATCCTTTAAAAAACAAGATGCTCACATCCTTAATATACTGGTAGTTCTACATGAATGCAATATTTTGAAAAAAAAAAAAAATTCATCCTAATTTTCCCACACTCTCATTGAGTAAGAGCATAGTTCATCCAATTTTTGCATCCAAAATCCTACCAACCAACTTTATCTTTCGAAATTTATAAAAGTTAAATTTTCTAAATTTGATTTCTTACATTACAAAAAGGTGGAAAACAGAAAATTTCACATCTTCCATTTTTCTTTTATATACCTTTTTCCCAACCATACTTGGATTTTATGTAACCATCTATAAAGATTCCCTATTTTCCGATCCAAGCACAACCCACATAAGAATTTTTCTTTATTATAGTTTTTCTGTTTTGTCTTATATTGGAAATCTTAATTATTATCCATAATTTTCCCATTTTCTTTTCTTATTGTAATTATAACACAATTTTGTATAGCAAAAGTTATTCTTACTGGACACTAAAGTTTTAGAAATAATAAAAAACACACTGCTAAACCAAAGCAAATATAAAGCATAGGTTTTCTACATCAAAGTAAAACACAAGCCCCAATATCTTAAAGTAGATATAAAACATAGATTCTACTATAATAAGATAAAACTAAGATAGTCGAGATCTGGCACACGCGGTCTAGAAGATCACTACCAGAATGGAGGCATGGGCCCCTACCCAAATAAACCGTGGATAAAAGAATCCAATCCACCTTAAGTATCCTCTACTCTACCCAGACGCTCCTCCTGTTGTCTAGTCCCATCTCTAACCACTAGCTACATGTCCTGCAAATCGGCCTACATCTGATCAAATCATAGGGGTGAGGCATAAATCTCCTGTAAGCTCTGCTGCTGTGTCTGGGCAGCCTCTATCTGTGTCCAAATCATCTCTTGCTGTCCTGACAAATATCCTTGTAACACCCCGTGTATTCTATAACAGTGAGATTCACAAATTAAAGTTTAACTAATTTCAAATCAAAGAATTAAGGGAAACGGAATACGCCGTTGCGTTCGTATCGGAATTCTGCCTGAGATAGAGTCCGAGTTTGCGTAAAACGGGTATCGTATGAAGAAGATATGGACGGACGATGTTGGGCGAAAAACCAGAAAACGGGTCAGAATGCACTGGGGCACTTGGGAAGTGCGCCAGAACAAAAATGAACTGGCGCACTTGGGAAGTGCGCCAGTGCATTTTTAGCCTGGCGCACCTGCCAAGTGCGCCCAGGTCAGAATGTGCTGGCTGGTCAGGTCTTGGCTGGCCTGGTCTGTGTTTGGTCGATTTTCTGAGCCTTGCCTTGTCACTAGGGCTAGGTGTCAGCTCCTGATTGGCCTCTCCTTCAAACGAACGGCTATTATTGAATCAAGCTCCATCGACGATCTAAATCAACTTGCAAACACTATAAAAAGAACCTAAGACCTAGCCTAAATTATACTATTTCATTTTAGCCTCAGGCCGCCGCCATTAAACCTAGAGCTCTGAATTAAAAATACAAAGAACAAAATTATAGAAGATGAAGGACGATTCTTGAAGGCTACAACTAGAAGCTACAACAACTACGAAGCTTTAGACAACGAATTTGGGGCTCTTTGATTAGGGATTTTTATTTGGATTATTTGCTTCATATTGTAAGTTCTATGTCACTTTTTAGGCAAAAACGCTAAAATAACATGGACATGCCATGAATTGAAACCGGATTTAGGAATAATTGTTAATCCATGTTGATATTGTTTAATTTTGAATTATAATTTGGGAATATTGCTATGGCAACGTTGCAAGTTAAACTTGTCATGATTTTGATGTTGTTATGAATCACTTGGGCTTAATTGTTTGGCAAGTTGGACTAATACATGTCCATGGAATCACTATGTTTATTGAAATCTTTATGTTGATTAAACCATGCCTATGATGCTAATTAAACCATGTCTATGACTGTTGATGGAACTATGCCTGTGATGTTAATATACCTATAATTATTTAATGAAAAATTGGGAATTGCTAGGTTATGATGAAAAGTTGGAATCATTGTGTTTATAATGTTAGATGAGAATCATTATGTTAAAAATGCTAAATTGGAATCATTATGTTTATAATGTTAGATTGGAATCATTATGTTAAAAATGCTAAATTGGAATCATTATGTTTATGATGTTAGATGAGAATCATTATGTTAAAAATGCTAAATTGGAATCATTATGTTTATAATGTTAGATGAGAATCATTATGTTAAAAATGCTAAATTGGAATCATTATGTCTATAATGTTAGTTGAGGATCATTATGTTAAAAATGCTAAATTGGAATCATTATGTCTATAATGTTAGTTGAGAATCATTATGTTAAAAATGCTAAGTTGGAACCATTATGTTTATAATGTTAGATGAGAATCATTATGTTGAAAATGATAAATTGGAATCATTATGTCTATGAGAATCATTATGTTCAAAATGCTAAATTGGGATCCACTATGCCTATTAGGATTACCATGCCTTTAATGTTTCATGTTTGTAATAAAATAATTATTATGCCCGCAATAATTATTATGCCTATGATGAAATCATCATGTTAAACTAAGCCAAGTTATCATGCTAGTATTAAAACCATGTGATATGTTATAGTCTGTATATTATGCAAGTGATGTTGGAATTTTCACATATGCCTATCACATGTTTGGTGTTATTCCCCTTTATCTCTTGAATTGTTTATGCTTGTGAACGAAGTACGTTTATATACATTGGGGATACGATTGGGTAGAATAGGCAAAACTTGAATTGATTATAATCATAAACCGTGAAACTGGGCATAAGTAGAACATGAAATATGGCACGAAAACTTGACTTGAACATGCCATAACTTGACTTAAAACATGCCTTAGTTGGGCATGAAATTGACATATGAACATGCTATGGAAATAGCACAAAATCTGATAAGAACATGGGCATGACTTTAGAAAACAAGAAAGTGGCCAACTCGAGGTTGGGTTGAGTTTGTAGCGTAAACCTGCCCGGAACTGCCCGGCAAATCCAGTTGCTACAAACAATAGGATCCAATGTGGGTAGTTGGTCACATCGCACTTGAAACCCGAGGTTGGGTTGAGTTCGTAACGTAAACCTGCCCGGAACCGCCCGGCAAATCCAGTGGCTACGAACAACAGGATCCAATATGGGTGGTTCGGTGCATTAACGAATCAATTAATGCCAATTAGGGTTAATTCATGAACATGAAAAGACAACTTAACCAACTTGAACACGATTTGTAGGGCTAAGTCATGAACTTGAATACGACAACACTTAGCCAACTTGACAAGACACGTAGGCGGGTTAAGTCGCGAACTGAAATGACATACTTAACCATCTTGACATGACTAGACTGGAAAAGGATTAAGTCACGAATTACATGACTTAATCTGTTAGGCGGGTTAGGTCACGAATTACATGACCTAATCTATTAGGCGAAACCCTAGACACGACCCTTTTCAGCATTAACCCTCTAGATGTATCAAGGTACCCTGGGGCTAGGCCGGGTGGGGCACGATAACTGGGCTGATTGTAAGAGGTGAACGACGGCAGTGGGGTACGCCAGTGTAGGTTCGGTGGACTACGGTCGTGCACGTATCCGGGGAAGACACTGGGTATCAGTAGATTTATCTGTGCATCTTGAATCGTGTCAGGGGTTGACACCCTAGGGCTGATACACCCGAAGGTGGACCCAACACAGGTGACTACATTCGTGATTAGCCGTATGACACAGACACTTGACGAGCTAGAACTTGTAGGGAGCCGATCGACTAGATAAGCGTTCCGTAGGACCCCGTACTTGGGTCAGACCCCGTTTCAGGGTCATTTCATGATATTGGGCCATGGGATTTATTTCGTGATTAACTTGTGACCTGGGCTTAGTATACTAGTACAGTCGAGGCAACGAATCTTGAACATGCGATGCTTTATTTGACTTATCTTGACTTACCATGTTCACCTTAGTCTATCTTGTCCACCTTGACATCATTCTTGAGTTTAGTTCCAGTTCATACATGTCATGTTGTTTTTAACCGTTTTTACACTGAAAGTCACTAGGACTTACTCAGTCTTTATGACTGACCCTTTTCCTTTCGCCTCTTTTTCTTTCGTTCCCCCCCCCCCAGGTTCTCAGGGAGGGAATACCGCAGCTTAACCAGTTTTCACATCCAGCTTGAAGAGAAAGAATGTATCGCTTGGATCCTTTCCGTTTTGGACTATGGCTTTGGACAGCAATTAGGGGACTTTTGCAGTTTATTTATGTTTTCTTCATGCTTCTTTAAATAATGTAATCAAGACAGTTATGATTTTGGAAGTATTGTAAGACAATTATGGCATGGTTTGTGTAACACGTATTTTGATGAAATAAAAGTTGTTGTTTTCCTCTGTTCAAAAATATGCGTTATTATATCTGTCTTGTATATATGTGACTTATACTTATAAACCTCCACCAAAATTAGGGCATTCCCTTTGAGAGTGACCCTAACGGAGGTGGGGTGTTTCACTTGGTATCAGAGCATAGGTTTACCAGATAAGATAAAAGTTTTGAAAATTCATTTTCGAAGAAAAATTTAAAGAAGCATTTTCAAAAGATAAAATATTATTTATTTTTAAAAAGGCAAAGTCCCTCAAAGCCATATGTACTATCTCTTATCCTTCGTTTTGAATCTATCCTTTTTGTTTCAGCATGTCCTAAGAACTTAACTTGCCAGAGGGTATACCAATACCTGGTTGGTTTAGACGGTTCTTAGAAGCTCAGCCAGGTCCCACCGTTCCTCCTCCCCCAGCTGCAGGAAATCATCCAGCTGCAGTAGCTCCTCTTCCTCCACCTCCTCCACGGGGAAACACTTTTGCTAAGATATGTAAAGATTTTAAAGCTATGGGAGGAAAGGATTTTCGTGGAACTGAGTCCTTCGTGGCAGCTAGAAATTGGTTGAAAGAAACCGAGGACTTATTCGTCATTTTTGAGGTAGAAGATAGGCAGAAGGTACAACTGGCAGTGTGGCTACTAAAAGGTGAGGCTTCCTACTGGTGGGAAGTCACTAATGCAGAAAGACCAGTAGAAACATGGGAGGACTTTTGGGCAAGGTTTGAGGCTAAATTTCTCTCAGAAGCTGAAAGGAGTCTTCAGTTGGAAAAATTCTTATTTCTTAAGCAAGGGAATATGACAGTCAAAGAGTACGTTAATCAATTCGATGAGCTGGCTAGGTTCGAAATGGACCTAGTCAACACCCCGCACAAGAAGGCTCTCCGCTTTGTCAAGGGGTTGAATGAGCCATTACACAGTTTGGCCATGACCCATATACCCATGGGAGCTACGTATGAAAGGTTGGTGCAGATGGCATTGCTGAATGAAGAAGATAAGGGCAAGAAGGAGACAGAGGTAGAAAACTCTCGAGGGAAGAAAGAGGTCAAGCCCAACGATTCTCAGAATAAGAAGGTAGACTCCGAGAAAGGAGGCAAGAACAACAACTCACGTGATAAAAGGAAATGCAATTTCTATGGTACGGAAGGGCACATAGCCAAGGATTGTAGAAAGAGGAAGAGAAAGCATGGTGAATGTTTTCATTGTGGGGAGACTGGACACATCAGCAAAGACTGCCCTAAGAAGCAGACCGGACCATCTGGGGGTACATCGTTAACTTCTTCTAGATGCTTTGTTTTATCTTATTTCTCTTTTGAGAACCATAGGTAGAATCTTTATGGATGTAAACATGTAATTGAAACATGTTATGATTGCGAAATGGTTGCAAGTGGTCGCAAGTGGTTGCTCGTGGATGCATGAATACACATTAGGCACTAGATCGGCTCAGACACATTTTCATGTTGCATATGCATAAATGTATTTATTCGTATATGGTTGAAGTTGAATGTGTTGTCATATGGATGTTGCATTTATATGAATGGTTGAGCACTCATGTAGAACTATGAATAGGAGAAGTTGCATACATAATGGATTCATGGCACTTACATAATTCGCATTAAGGAGGTCAACTGAATCAGTAGACCGCCTGATTTTGCATTAGATAAGTACATGTACACACACACTTCGCATATGATCATGAAGCATTAGAAGTCTTTTAAGGACAATGGATGCTCGTGTTTGATGGATGAGTAGTTGGATGTTAGGATGTACATTCTTCCTGAACTTGAAGATTTCGGGGACGAAATCCTTTTAAGTGGGGTAGAATGTAACACCCCGTGTATTCTATAACAGTGAGATTCACAAATTAAAGTTTAACTAATTTCAAATCAAAGAATTAAGGGAAACGGGATACGCCATTGCGTTCGTCTCGGAATTTTGCTTGAGATAGAGTCCGAGTTTGCGTAAAACGGGTATCGTATGATGAAGATATGGACGGACGAAGTTGGGCGAAAAACCAGAAAACGGGTCAAAATGCACTGGCGCACTTGGGAAGTGCGCCAGAACAAAAATGAACTGGCGCACTTGGGAAGTGCGCCAGTGCATTTTTAGCCTGGCGCACCTGCCAAGTGCGCCCAGGTCAGAATGTGCTGGTTGGTCAGGTCTTGGCTGGCCTGGTCTGTGTTTGATCGATTTTCTGAGCCTTGCCTTGTCACTAGGGCTAGGTGTCAGCTCCTGATTGGCCTCTCCTTCAAACGAACGGCTATTATTGAATCAAGCTCCATCGACGGTCTAAATCAACTTGCAAACACTATAAAAAGAACCTAAGACCTAGCCTAAATCATACTATTTCATTTTAGCCTCAGGTCGCCGCAATTAAACCTTGAGCTCTGAATTAAAAATACAAATAACAAAATTATAGAAGATGAAGGACGATTCTTGAAGGCTACAACTAGAAGCTACAACAACTACGATGCTTTAGACCACGAATTTGGGGCTATTTGATTTGGGATTTTTATTTGGATTATTTGCTTCATATTGTAAGTTCTATGTCACTTTTTAGGCAAAAACGCTAAAATAACATGGACATGCCATGAATTGAAACCGGATTTAGGAATAATTGTTAATCCATGTTTATATTGTTTAATTTTGAATTATAATTTGGGAATATTGCTATGGCAACGTTGCAAGTTAAAATTGTCGTGATTTTGATGTTGTTATGAATCACTTGGGCTTAATTGTTTGGCAAGTTGGACTAATACATGTCCATGGAATCACTATGTTTATTGAAATCTTTATGTTGATTAAACCATGCCTATGATGCTAATTAAACCATATCTATGACTGTTGATGGAACTATGCCTGTGATGTTAATATACCTATAATGATTTAATGAAAAATTGGGAATTGCTAGGTTATGATGAAAAGTTGGAATCATTATGTTTATAATGTTAGATGAGAATCATTATGTTAAAAATGCTAAATTGGAATCATTATGTTTATAATGTTAGATGAGAATCATTATGTTAAAAATGCTAAATTGGAATCATTATGTTTATAATGTTAGATGAGAATCATTATGTTAAAAATGCTAAATTGGAATCATTATGTTTATAATGTTAGATGAGAATCATTATGTTAAAAATGCTAAATTGGAATCATTATGTCTATAATGTTAGTTGAGAATCATTATGTTAAAAATGCTAAATTGGAATCATTATGTCTATAATGTTAGTTGAGAATCATTATGTTAAAAATGCTAAGTTGGAACCATTATGTTTATAATGTTTGATGAGAATCATTATGTTGAAAATGATAAATTGGAATCATTATGTCTATGAGAATCATTATGTTCAAAATGCTAAATTGGGATCCATTATGCCTATTACGATTACCACGCCTTTAATGTTTCACGTTTGTAATAAAATAATTATTATGCCCGCAATAATTATTATGCCTATGATGAAATCATCATGTTAAACTAAGCCAAGTTATCATGCTAGTATTAAAACCATGTGATATGTTATAGCCTGTATATTATGCAAGTGATGTTGGAATTTTCACATATGACTATCACATGTTTGGTGTTATTCCCCTTTATCTCTTGAATTGTTTATGCTTGTGAACGAAGTACGTTTATATACGTTGGGGATACGATTGGGTAGAATAGGCAAAACTTGAATTGATTATAATCATAAACCGTGAAATTGGGCATAAGTAGAACATGAAATATGGCACGAAAACTTGACTTGAACATGCCATAACTTGACTTAAAACATGCCTTAATTGGGCACGAGATTGACATATGAACATGCTATGGAAATAGCACAAAATCTGATAAGAACATGGGCATGACTTTAGAAAACAAGAAAGTGGCCAACTCGAGGTTGGGTTGAGTTTGTAGCGTAAACCTGCCCGGAACCGCCCGGCAAATCCAGTTGCTACAAACAATAGGATCCAATGTGGGTAGTTGGTCACATCGCGCTTGAAACCCGAGGTTGGGTTGAGTTCGTAGCGTAAACCTGCCCGGAACCGCCTGGAAAATCCAGTGGCTACGAACAACAGGATCCAATGTGAGTGGTTCGGTGCATTAACGAATCAATTAATGCCAATTAGGGTTAAGTCATGAACATGAAAAGACAACTAAACCAACTTGAACACGATTTGTAGGGCTAAGTCATGAACTTGAAAACGACAACACTTAGCCAACTTGACATGACACGTAGGCGGGTTAAGTCGCGAACTGAAATGACATACTTAACCATCTTGACATGACTAGACTGGAAAAGGATTAAGTCACGAATTACATGACTTAATCTGTTCGGCGGGTTAGGTCACGAATTACATGACCTAATCTATTAGGCGAAACCCTAGACACGACCCTTTTCAGCAGTAACCCTCTAGATGTATCAAGGTACCCTGGGGCTAGGCTGGGTGGGGCACGATTACTGGGCTTATTGTAAGAGGTGAACGACGGTAGTGGGGTACGCCAGTGTAGGTTCGGTGGACTACGGTCGTGCACGTATCCGGGGCAGACACTGGGTATCAGTAGATTTATGTGTGCATCTTGAATCGTGTCAGGGGTTGACACCCTAGGGCTGATACACCCGAAGGTGGACCCAGCACAGGTGACTACATTCGTGATTAGCCGTATGACACGGACACTTGACGAGCTAGAACTTGTAGGGAGCCGATCGACTAGATAAGCGTTCCGTAGGACCCCGTACTTGGGTCAGACCCCGTTTCAGGGTCATTTCATGATATTGGGCCATGGGATTTATTTCGTGATTAACTTGTGACCTGGGCTTAGTATACTAGTACAGTCGAGGCAACAAATCTTGAACATGCGATGCTTTATTTGACTTATCTTGACATACCATGATCACCTTAGTCTATCTTGTCCACCTTGACATCATTCTTGAGTTTAGTTCTAGTTCATACATGACATGTTGTTTTTAACCGTTTTTACACTGAAAGTCACTAGGACTTACTCAGTCTTTATGACTGACCCTTTTCCTTTCGCCTCTTTTTCTTTCGTTCCCCCCCCCCCCCCCAGGTTCTCAGGGAGGGAATACCGCAGCTTGACCAGTTTTTACATCCAGCTTGAAGAGAAAGAATGTATCGCTTGGATCCTTTCTGTTTTGGACTATGGCTTTGGACTGCAATTAGGGGACTTTTGCAGTTTATTTATGTTTTCTTCATGCTTCTTTAAATAATGTAATCAAGACAGTTATGATTTTGGAAGTATTGTAAGACAATTATGGCATGGTTTGTGTAACACGTATTTTGATGAAATAAAAGTTGTTGTTTTCCGCTGTTCAAAAATATGCGTTATTATATCTGTCTTGTATATCTGTGACTTATACTTATAAACCTCCACCAAAATTAGGGCATTCCCTTTGAGAGTGACCCTAACGTAGGTGGGGTGTTTCAATCCGGATGCTCCCTAGCTAGCTGGGCCTATCTATCTGAGATGGTCCTCACCTCAGCTCTCAAGTCTCTGTTTTCTCCGGATGACCATGGGTCCTATCCAGAGGTCTGGGAGGATCCGGCTCATCCCCACTGCTGCTCCGTGTCTGTATACTAATAGTCCTCCGAGGGATAAAAATACTAGTAATTCTATGGCTCTACTATTGGTGAACGTTGAGGATCTACATTTGGCATGGGTGGATACCTAGTCATATACCCATAGGGCTGCATTCCTAGGTCCTGCTAGTCCTCCTCGTTCGGCCGATCTTCATCTGCCTCAACATCCTCTTGGGCATGCTCTTGGGGTTCTTCCTCTTTATCACCCTCGCCAACCCCTTCCCCTTGGTCATGCTCCATTGGCTGTGGGTCCACTGTTAGTAACTCCTGAAACTCAATCTCTATCCTAGTCAACATGCTTCTGTCTATAACATGCCCCGGATGTGATATCGCTCCCTCTGGCTAAAGGAACCTGCGACTGTACAAAAACTGTCATCCAAAGATGTCCAAAAGGAATGTTAGTCTGTCTCATTTCCCTGGAGGACCTATAATAATGTAAGATCAAACATGCCCAATTCACCTCAAGTCCTGTGAAGACTGTATAGGTAGCAAACTTAATCGTGGGTGAAATCTTATCAAATCCGCCTGTCCTGGCAACTAGGTTATATTGTAGTGTGCGTATGCCTACTCTGACCAATAGGCGTAGATGTGTCACATCCTAATGCCTTTGATCTCCATCTACAAAAATCCTATGCAAAACTGCTAAATTTGACATTTCCATATCTTCTAAATTTTGGTCCCACCCCGAATATCAAGCATGGCCCCAAATTGTGCCTGAGTAATCGGATATGTATTCCTTTTACCCCAGACTCATAAACTATCATATCATGCTCTTCTCTAATTATTATCTTGGCAACAAAAAGACATACTAACCTTGGATGTCCCTTTTATCTACTATGTTGTTGTCCAAAATGCCGTCTAGTCGTACCGTATTGAACAATCCTTCCAAATTAGTTCCTAAAAAGTCTCCAAACTTGACTGCTCTCCCAAGTAGGATATTGTGTCCTATGGTGCTTGCATACGCCTCCACTATGTCTCTTTGATTGTCGCACCAAGAAATTTTTTGATGGGTTAATTGGGGAGAAGTGACGACGAGGGAAGGTTGCAGTTGCATGGCGAATTTTCTTCAAGTTGGGAGGGAATTTTTGTAGATCCGGGTAGAGAGTGTCGAGAGCTTCGATTTGGCACCAAGTTTGCGTGAAACAATAGAGATTTGAGATGGTGGTGGAGTTGGGAAGTGGGGGAAAATGGGAGTCACTGCGCAATAATTGCAAAGGGTATCGACTCATGGGTCAACCCCCTAGGTCGACATTGGGGTCGACCCTCCCCTTTTTTCCGTTTGATCCTTGGGGAAAAGGAGAGAGGCCAGTCACTGCGCAATTATTCTGAAATGCCACTTCCGCTATCATATCACTTTAGAAGTCCTTCAAATTCCAATGGTTTGTTTAGGATAATTTCTCCTTTCTATCTTATGAAGTGCCCAAGTCTCAATGGTCCAGCCTTCCTACTTATTCATATATATATATATATATATATATATATATATATATATATATATTCCATTTAATCTTTCATGATAAGGCGTTGATACTGAACCCACTATATCGAAATACTATTGTATGGAATTCATCTTACTACCTTGCCCGGCGCACTGTACACTACCCTAATTTCCTATGGGTTCCAGATTTCCATAGTCGTTTCTTTAGTGTAAAAAACAGTCATTCCAATTCTTATCATATTATCCTCTTTCCATTTAGTGGGTTCTTTTATGGATCTAGGTATATATATAATATATTTATTTAATAAAAAAATACAAATACGTTCACACTCTATTTATACAGGAATCCTAAACCTAAGCTCTGATACCAGATGTAACAACCCAAATTCCGGCAGACCAATTTTTTTTTTCAAAATTCTAATCCATCGAAACCCATGTTGGTTGCTCTGGCATCCTGCAGAAAAAATAGAGATATAAAATATATCAAAGCTCAGAATATATCTTACAGCAGAATGTATAAAGTATAATATAATCAAAGTATAGCCTTACTGTAGTAATAATACTGCCTAACCGATATCCAAAGCTATCATATCTCTGCCACAAATCTAACCTGCGAGTATGTTATGAGGAGGGGGTCAGAACACATGTTCTGGTGACTGGATTTAAACTATACACTTTGGATAATCCTACATATACCGTTCAATCACATTTATTTATTTATTAGGTTACTTGGGTTAACAACACTCGAGACTTACACACACGTCATACCTATTCACTTCCCAGTGGATTAACCTAATACAACATATATATATAACTACCCCCTACCCAATATATAGGTACACTCCATGGTACCCCACTCGCACGGTCACCACTGTAATGCCATAGAAATGAACGTAGTCCCTCGTTCTACGCCTGAGTGACACACGGATCTCTACATATCAATGTTACATTCCGCATATTTCTGTCATTACCACGCTACGTAAGCGTACGGACTACCACCGTCGATCGAATCGGATTCCATCCTAGAGTAATGCCCTCAAGTCTACGATACACCACCCAGAGCAGACATGGATGTATTTAGCCTTTCCCATGTACGTATCGTTAATCGTATTAGATGCCGTAACCACAAATAACCTATAATGTGCAACGAGTTCCATGGCAGGGTTATACAAGAAACACGGAACTCGGTCAGGAGCTTTTCCATATCTATACAGGCCCGCCTTTAAGAGCCTCAAAATAAAAATATCCCTTGGGTCTGTTTTTCATGGTGGCTATGGCCCTACCTCGACCCCTCCCTCAACTAGTAAAGAAAATGAGAGCTAAGCGACTTTCCCCTAACAAACGATCTAAACATCCATTTGGCATCTCCCCTCAACCACCGTACCTCGATAGTGAAAGGTGAATGACATCTTGGGTTTAGCTCTAGTCTTTTCTTATCCCACTGGCTACTGATAACGGGAACCCAATGATCTACTATCCTTTTTGGTCCCGACCTCGCCTCCCGTTGAGGCGATCGCCGAATCACCCTAGTGTCACCTCGTCATAGCATTCTGACTGTAAAGCTACTTTTACTGTCAAGGCCCACCCACCTAGTAGTAACGCGTAGACCCAACCTCTGCAAGCACAGCCTAAACATCTTCCACCACACAGAGGAATACCAGGAGCACCTTACATTTCTCAGGAAGTCGCGTGCTCCCCTTCAAGTCCTTTGGAGGTGACATAATAATTAGATGAACGTGCGCTCCTCTCGTGCCTCATGACACCATGATAATCTACCCCATTAGGTTATTCACCCTTAAAACGTGCGGACTGGTCCAAGCGCCTCATTTTAATATGTTATTAGACCTTGTGTTTAAACATTCTTTTATGCACTTGCTTTACCTCATCAGGTTTCCATTTAACTTGGTTATTCCCATTCACCTTGACTTCTTATACTAGTTACCAAGTTCCTCTTGCTAACTAATTTCGGTCTTGTAACTTAACCCATTTAAGCCTATTATTAAGCCCACAACATGTTATTCTCTAGATTGTGATCCAAGGTCTGTAATCCATAATCCCTTTATATTATTGTTTGATTTCATATTTATAATAACATGTCCTACTTAATATATAATCAAGTATATCTCAATTCACATGTTTTCTGTTTAACATGTCCGTCATTATTTATGATTAAATATAACTTATTTCATTTCATATGTTTTCCTCATCCTTTCTTATTTAATCATAATTCCATCTTATATCGTAACTACAACTTACCGATGTTTACTTATTAACTTATTTCTCTTAACTAAGGTTTACTATAGGTTTACTATCCATAAATATAATTTATGTTGTCCTTATCAGCTTGTTTTAGTTTCTCGTTCTCATAGATAATTTAATTTATGATTAAGTACAACTTATCTCATTACATAAGTTATTCCATTTTCTTTATTGTTTATTATAACCAAAGTTATTAATTTCCACTTGTCCCTAGGACAAGCCTACATATTATATAACATTCTCATTAATGTAATTTATTTATAATTGGTTATTATCATTCCATGTTCATTCCAATCCTTTTTACTGCTGTAATTATCTTTCAATTCCATTTATTTCCATTAATTGCAATTAATGCCATTTATTTCTATCCTTTTATATTCATATGCTTATGTACGAGACCTCTCACTTAAGCCTATCACTTGTGGATACTGGATTTACCGGGCAGTTCCGTGCAGACTTCTTCCACAAGTTGACTTAACCTCGTGTCTTAGCATCGTTACATGTTTTATTTATGCACTAGACACCTCACATTAAATTAAAAACTTGTGGACGCTGGATTTGCCTGGCGGTTCCGAGCAGACTTCTACCACATGTTGAGTTTAACCTCGTGTCTAGGTTCGTTATAGTTTTCTATTTACCGTAAGATTAGGCATATTATTCTTTCCACATTTTTATCGCAACCTATTTTACATGTCATCATATTAAGCTTATCTTATGTTATAGGTTTTTCTTAACATATAATTAATTTCATCTCCAAATATAGCATGTGGTCGTCAAATCATACAATTATTCTAATTTAACATGTTTATAACAATAGAGATTGCTACACGTACATTTAACAAGTTTACACGTCAATATGTGAACATTTCAACATGTTAAGTGTCTCAACATATGGATTTTCCAACATCATATTAATAGTTTAATATGTCATATTAGCATTTCAGCACTTTTAATCATCCTAACATTTCATAATAACGGGGAATGTTTAAACGATAGTATACCATTTTCAAAAATGATATAACTTAAATCCACTCACCTCATTTGCTTTCCAATTCCTGGATCTAGTCCAGATCAAGCAATTCCATGGTTCCCCTAATTGGATTTAGAACCTAACAACCATGGATCCATAATTCTTACTAAAAGAAAAAGGGAAGAAAAGTGAATAGACCAGATCTAAAAATTTACCTTACTTCAATCGAATTCTGAACACCCAATTGCAGATATTCATTCTTTTTTTAGATCTTGCAAAATTTCTTTAAACTAATTACCCTATTTTTTTCCTGAAGTGTTTTGTGGAGGATGAAGAATGGTAGAGTGTAGACGTCATCTTGGAAAATATGAAATTTAGGCTAGACTATATAGGCTTATTTATAGGTGCCAAGAAACAAATTTGGCAAAAGAAACAGTCCACGCTCATCAGCCGGAATTTACTCTAAATCTCGGGGGGGGGGGGGGGAGGGGGAGGGGGGTCGACACCCCCCTTATGGGTCGACACCCAAATGTCGGGGTCGACCCGCAACGGATTTCTTTACCGCCTTGTTTCCATGTTGTAAACTTTGATTTTAGGGATATTATATTTATATAATGAGCCTTATATGTATATAAACTTCTAAAGCTCATAACTTCTTTATACATTATTTGTTTTATGCAAACTAGAGGTCCATTTGAACAAGAATTCTGAGATAAATGCAACATTGATGTCAGTTCAGCTTAAATATGAATATTTAATTAAGTTATCCTTATTATGTTATTTAAAAATACAGGGTGCTACATAACACCTTTTGTGTTGAAATAAAACATTTGGTTTTAACATTTAGCGCCCACCGTGGGGCTATGTTCGCACTTCCCTCAATCTTAAGAGCCTACCATTGAAGTTCTAAGCCTACTTCTACCATAGATTCTACAAGTCTAAGATCTAGGCCAATAGACGAAAACTCTTCCAAATTTAAAGCCTTATCCAAGATCATGGCTAAATCTAAGAAGACTACAAGCAAAACCATTGGAGAAAATGATTATGTTGCTAACAATGAAGTTACACCGCTTACTAACTGTTTTGAAGTTGGTGAAAACTCAGTAGGAGGAGCCAGTGTGACTAAGAATGAGTTGAATGTCGCTACTGCTAACATGAACCAAAGAATGGGTGCTTCTACTAAAGCTATGATGGAGAAAATTGATGCCGACCTTAATGCTTGACCAAATCCAGCCCCTCAGAAAGTCCATGTTGATCTCGAAGAAAATGCCAATTCATCCGCTTCTAACCATGACCAAAAAGACAACCTGGAAGACAAAAATGAATGGTTGAGCGGACAAAGACGAAGCTAATGTTGAATACTTAAAGCCAAAGGCTAAGAATCATTCCGAGGTGAAAGATCGAAAGGTTATTAGTCCTATCATGGGTGCACCTCCTCATCGGCAAGGTAATGGACCTAAGCTCTCTAACCAGGATCGCTTGCCTAGACGAAAATTTGGCAAAGAGATCGAAATTAACCCCGCGAAGCGACATACCACTGAAGAATACATCTCGGATATTATAGAACAAATCATGAAGAGGAACCAACCTGGCAATGGCGATGAAAGAGAATGGGACTTCTCTCTCGATAGGACTCCGTTCACTGAAAGAATCCTTGAAGTAGAGAGTCCGAAGAAATTCAATCCTCCACCTTACCTCCATACAATGGCCTTGTTGATGCTAACTACTTTATGTTCAAATACGAGTGGCATATGAGTACGGAAAAAGAAATAGATGAGATGAGATGCCTATATTCTCCTCTCTACTTAGAAGGTGTTGCGTCACTGTGGTTCACAAAGCTACCACCTAAGTCCATAGACCGATTATCTGACTTGACCAAAAAGTTCAAGGAGCAATTCCGCCTGTATGCTACTAAAGCCAAGGATGCTATAACACTTTTAACGATGAAGCAGAATCCAAGGGAATCTATTAAAGCTTTTCTCAGTCGATTCAACGTTGCTTTGTCCGAAGTGAAAAATCCCGAACCTCGCATAATCCTCATGTCTCTAATCAGCGCCATAGATGAGAAGAGCGAATTCAGTAAATGGAATAAAATGGAATAACCGAATACGCTTGATAAATTCTATAAAAAAGGCTGAAGTGTACATGAGAATTGCCACTAACCCTGTACCTCTTTAGATTATTAATGCTAAACCGCTTCTTGAAGCTCCCAAAAATGATACTACCCAATATATTCAAAAGAGTAATCATGGGCAGAAGAAAACCAAATATGGGAATGACAATAAGGCTAATAAGAAGTCTTGTCTTTTCAACTCATCAGAGTTTACGCCTTTGAATGACACTCTTGAAAATATCTATCTTGCAACAAAGAATTCTGAAGATTATGTGGAGCCTAATCCGATGAGGATAAGCGACAAAGAAGTAAACTCAAGAAAGTTCAGTAGATTTCACAACCAGCCTGGTCATAACACTAATGAGTGCCAACACCTGAAGAACCTCATCGAGGAGTTGACCAGAAAAAATAGGCTGCAATAGTATGTAAAGAATCCACAGACCATGAATCTTCTGCAACTCCCCATGGGAAGGAGGCATCAAATGATCAGTCTAGTCCAAGCAATGAAGCTACTGTTTAAACCAACCAAAGGCTGATAATCAAATGATAACTTTCGACGGTGCTCCAATTTAATGGCTTAGAATAAGCGATCAATATTGCCACTGCTTTACTTCATGCTCTATTTCCTGCTTTACTTCATATTTTACTTTCTGTTATATTCAAAACTTCTTGTAAACAGTTTGTAATAATCTGCAAGTGAGGCACTGAACATTAGCTCTACGATTAAGGGTATATCTGCCTGAATGAATTTCATGCTTGCAAAATTATACATCAAATCAAAACTTACTTAAAAGATGATTTTATATTGCAGGCCATCTATTGAGCACATGTTCATGTAACATCGCGACCCCAACAACACTGTAAATATCAACACGCACAAATGCAAAAGTAGAAAAGCACCACCTTGAAAAGTGAATGGGAAAATTCGCAAAGATCCAAACAACGAAAAAGCGCCACGATAAACAAACGTTAGAGCTGTAAATTTTGTCGAAGGGGTACTTCCCCAGGTGAGGGGTTCAAAGCCTCAGTTCCTAAACCGGAATAGCCTGCCAAGTCAAGCATCAAACAAAGGGTCCTAATAGCTTCCCCGTGAAATGATATAATAGCCACCCAATTCATTTGCGTAGCATTTGAAAAATCAGATGTAAAGATTGAAAATTCGTTTGCATAGCATCTAAAAAATCAGATGTGAAGAATGCAAATCCATTTGCATAGCAGCATATGAAAAATCAGATATGAAGAATGCAATCCATTTGCGTAGCATCTGAGAAATTAGAAGTGAAGAATGAAAATTCATTTGCGTAGCATCTAAAAAATCAGATGTGAAGAATGAAATCCGTTTGCATAGCATTTGAAAAATTGGATGTGAATAATGAAATCCATTTGTGTAGCATTTGAAAAATCAAATGTGAAGAATGAAATCCATTTGCGTAGCATTTGAAAAATCAGATGTGAAGAATGAAATCCACTTGCGTAGCATCTGAAAAATCAGATGTGAATAATGAAATCCACTTGCGTAGCATCTAAAAAATTAGATGTGAAGAATGAAATCCATTTGCGTAGCATCTGAAAATCAGATGTGAAGAATGAAAATCCATTTGCGTAGCATCTGATTATTTCAGATGTGAAGAATGTCAGACCTCCAATTAATTCCCATGACATCTTATTATCTCAGTTGCGACGATTCATAGAGCAAATAAAATTCCTCCACAGCCGGGGAAAATTAAAATTTTCGTTAGTAGAGGCGAAATTGGAAACCCCAAGACCTCCCCTAGCGGGGGCACAAAACCCAAAGACCTCCTCGAGTGGGGCAATGAACCCAAAGTCCTACCCTAGTAGGGGCAAAATATATAAGTCCTCCCCTAGTGGGGGCACAAAGATATAAAACTTCTCCAAGTAGAAGCACTAAACCAGTCAGTAAAGTCGGAATTCCTATTGTATTGATAAAGCGCAGAAGCTCCATACATATTGGTAAGCTCAAATAGCTCTGAACGACAAAAGCTTCTGGCACATCAATAAAAATCAAGGAGATTCGACAAACTAATCACATCAAGCTCTTGCGACTTGTGATGACCCGTGGTACTGAGGCAACACAACCCCATAGGAGTTGAACAATGTTCAAAGAAATACCATGGGGCTACCACGACGTTGCAACAAGCTAAAAATCAATTTTTGTTTTCAAAATGGAGCATTTGAAAATTCGACAATGTCGATATGCTCAATATGTCGGTAAAACTCACTCCATTGACAAGGATCCACCTGGGAAACCCAGTTAGAATCTCTTAACACAAAGGCTTCCTCATCTACAAATCTCCAATCGTAAATGTCTCATAAAAAATCCGACGATATCTTACTTCAAATCTAAGGATAAGCGACGCTTAAAAGGGCAACTATGCGAATATGGCATAGTTTGACTCTAATAGAGTAGTAACACTTTTCAAAGAGTTGAAGCTTTTTCTTAGCCTTAAAGCGGTGAGACCTTTTTCTCAGCCTTAAAGCGATGACAATTGTATCTCAAAGCAATGGATCGATACAAGTGCAATTGCCACGACAAATTTTTCCTTAGCCTTAAAGCGGTGAGACCTTTTTCTCATTCTGATCCAACCAAATGATCTTTCCCCTAAGGATGAGACCTAAATGGTACGTGTAAGATCGAATAGTGCTGTTAGGTATTATGGACTAAGAAAAGACCGGAGAAAAGAAATTAGATCTTGGAGTATTAATGCGGCAAGATCTAATGCACAAACAAGCGTGAAAAAAGGGAGGAGATGAGGCAGAAACAAAGAAAGAGAAGAAGGATAGGAATATGGTTTGGCTAGATGAGAAAGGAAGGCGAAAGATGGAAGTTAAGGGGGTAATTTGGACGCAACTTCTACGGTTGACTCCTAGGTTCAACTTGCAACAAAACCCATCAACTAGTTGACCATTCTTGCATAACGCTAGACGGTCAACTATTAGATGGGCTTTGGACAAAGATTGGACCTTGACCTTATTAGGATGGATTAAAATATTAATCGTCCCGCATCATCTTTTAAGATTTAATGCGATTCAAAAAATACTTATGCTCATCATGACGATATCAAAGACCATAGTCAAACTCCGAACCAACTCCAAAGATTCCAAGTAGTCTCAAAAAAAGGTTGCGACCACACAACGAACCAGCGAATTCCAAAAATAATTCAGCTAGAAATCCATAATGAAAACTAAAACGGATTTCCCCTTTACCTAGCCGACAACAAAGAGATGATTCATGATACCAAACACTCCAAAAATCTGGATGAAGGATTTTCCTTAGCCTATTCAAAGAAAAATTAAAAACCTTACAAAAAATGGAATTTATTTCAAACTAACAGTTTTGTATTTATAACCCGTCTTATTATTTTTATTATTATTATTATTATTTATATTTCAGTTTATATTACAAACTAAAAAACCTTTTCGTGCTAAAAAAATGTTGAGCATTAAAATTTTAAGGATTGATTGTGAAAATTTCAATAAATTATCCAATATATATAGGGAGAGGGATACTAAAAATCAAAAGGAATGGATATTTATTGTTTTTAAGTTTAGTGGTATATTCCTTGTCATTTCTAATTCTTTACTTCCTACCAATTGGATTAAATTTATTAAAATTACACAAAGTTCAATAATTTTAGAAACACGAATAAATTAAAACCTAAAAACCATATCTTTATAAATCAAGGCCAAAAACTCAATTGAATGTTTCAATAAAGGTAGATTCGGAATTTTAACGAAGTATCAAATGAATATACCTCGAAATTATATTTCCGAAATGGATATGACATAATACGTGAACTTTTCCCGTTTTAGATCGAGCAATGGTTTTATTCAGAATTACCAACGAAATCAAAAACCAAAAATCGGGACTATCTCAGTTGTAGCAAGATTTTTGTCCAGTCTCCAAACTCGAATCAACGGAATCCACCATCTGTCATCCTCATGCTCTTCACGACGCGACCGCTAACATACTGTAGGGTAAGACAGAATTAGCTAGATAACCACACTTAACATATTTTAACTCTTAGTCGCTTCAACCCCATTTTGTATGATTAGGCCCATGACTAATTCATCGCCGAAATAAATTAAAGTCGAGTAACAAAGATGAAGGAAACAGAAAAAGAAATTCAATTATGTTCTCTCACGTGTCCTAATTTAACTAATTCAGTGATCGTTAACCTATGCTCTAATACCAAATTTAACACCCCACACTTTTCTGTGCCCAAATTTCGACAAAAATCGAAACTCGAACACTTCTAAGCACGGAGCGTGTAATTCTGGTACCCAAAAATAAATGAGCATGGGCATAATCAGAGTATGATAATATATGTCATAATGGAAACAAAATAAGATAGATTAGTATTAGCTCAAGTAACTACCTTTTTCAAAGTAAGTCATTTTTCCAACACCGAGCAAGATAGAGAACGAGAACTGAAAGCCAAACTAAAACGCCTGTGAGAGCCCAACCTTCTCTAGAAAACCTGGGTGGTTGTAGTGAGGATGGGGGTTAAAACAACAAGATTCTAGTGAATAGGAATTGTACAACACATATTATAATACGCAAACGTATCCCGTTTGGTTCAACCCAAGATGTATGCCTACCAAGGTTAGTGATTCTAGCCTAACCTTGTAAATCTTTACGCACGACCCTAACTACCCTTCTCAGGTGGTATTTCCAACTATCATACCAAGATAGAATGTTTATGCATATATTTATAAATCCTTCATACCAGAACGTGGCTAGTTATTTGATCGAGAGTGGATCCTAAATTACGGAGTTTCTATACAGATATATATCATCATTCGCTATCCTTTATTATTTAATGCCTCACTATCAATGATAGATAGGGTGGATTCTCCTTGATCGCATAAGACCCTAGGCTGACCTATTGGTCACTTATTATTTCTCGATAATATATTCAACGTTAACATAAACTAAAGGGCACTATCTACGGGGCCCTACTAGTTAAGGCTTGCGTCATTCACGCATATACCATTGCCTTGTGTTAGGTGAGAGATGGACTTTTATTCGTTATACCATCTACCTGACCTTATTGGGTAACCTCATTAGTCTCTTACTACTTCACGTAGGATAGGTAGATGTATCTGATGTTTTTAGTTTCCAGGTTTGGGTAGGCCGCATACACTCGCCATTTAAGACCCCTAAACTGAAAGACCTACTCCCAGGTGGACTCTTCAACCCCATCCGCTTAAGTCTCAGGAAGCGGACTATACGCAAAGGTTATTAAGTTCGTACCCTATTAGCCTTTAATACCTTTCCCCATTGGGATAAAGTGGGCTACCTCATTTAGTCCTTGCCGTTTAGTTTCTCTTCACGGAAATACTATTCGCACATGATTTATCATCACGGGTTCCTATGGTTAATAAAGTTTTACATCATTAACTTACTAAGCCTAATTCTAACTTATAATTATAAATTATATATTTAACCCTCCTTACCCTAGGAAATTTACTTGATTATTTCCCTAATTGGACTTAGTATTTAAACAACAATTAGTACCCATTAATCCCTTTTTACACCAATTTTCTCTTATCCTTAAGTTTATTGCCATTTATGAGCATAACGGACATATTTTCGTAAAGAAACCGTTTACACTGACTATCCTTATTTTATCAGTTCCGAAATATCTATTTTCGGTACCCCAACAGATAATTACTATTCTTATTTATATATTTAATCGTTGCTTGTTATATATGTATGTATGTATGTATGCATGTATGCATATATTTTTGCACCGGACCTCTCATATTAAGTTGACCACTTGTGGATGGTGGATTTACCGGGTGGTTCCGAGCAGACTTCTACCACAAGTTGAACTTAACCTCATGCCTTAGTACATTTATATTTACGCATTAGACCCCTCACATTAAGCTGGCCACCTGTGGATGCTGGATTTGTCGGGCGGTTCCGGACAGACTTCTACGACAAGTTGAGCTTAACATCGTGTCTAAATGTGGTTATAATTTAAATTCCCTAATTGGGGTTTTCAACATTAATCCTGATCAATTTAGGAATTGTAACCATTATCCTATTGTATTCACTTCGCCCCAAACAACGTCAGTTACAATTGTTGTTTATTGATTTGCGGTCCTATTTATAGCAATCAATTATATTAATTGCCACAATGGTCACCATAATTAAATTAATTCAATATGGATTACATTTTCATATATAATTCCATAATTGAATATCGTTCAAACATTCAATATAATATATATTTTATCATTTTACGCATACATGGATAGATAATATGTATATATTTATATTTATATTTTAGCGCGGTCAACGTAGTTATCCTTCTTTATTATTATTATTTTTAAATTTAATGATTTAGTTTAATCAATATTCAAGCCTTCCTTTTTGCATTCAATCTTGCCATAAGTTTCCAAATCTTATAAAAAGACCATTAGTAGTTATTGTAAATTATGCATGATTAATGGAGTAGACATATTTCATATTCACAATAAATATATGTGTGTATATATATTTCTGGAATAGTTGATGCAAACTACGCACAAATATTTATATTTATATGTACATTTGCACCCCTTTCTCTTTTTTCCAATATTTTTGTAAGAACTCTTGTGAATTCAAAATGATGTCTTTTTGTTCAAAATGATGTCTTTTTGTTCAAAAAGAGGAAAATGACATGTTTACAAGAATTAAGCCAAAATCCCAACAACATCGAACACAAATAGTATAATCCTTTTAAATTAAAACCACATAATTCATCAACTTACACAGAAACTAGGGTCTTGGAAGAAGCTACATATAAACACTGTTATTGGGACTAATTCTGTGACGGCCGGGAATTTCGCTCGATCCGAATCAGTCGTTAAACCGATCTAGACCGTTCGAAACCCCTGATCGTTTGAGAATAGGACAAATCAGAACGCAAACGGAAGGACATTTCATTGTTATTACAACAATTCCATCAGATACAAGAATATACAGAGTATAAATGAATAAATTACATTCGATAAATATCAGAGATTACAATAAATTACATAGCAGCGGAAAAATAATACAAAGCACAACTGAAGGTGATATACGGATACAGAGCTTTCCGGATATCATTCCAGCTGTAAACAAGGATCCTGTGAATATAAATCTGCAAAATCAAAACTACTAGCTGCCAGTGTAGAAAATAGGGGCACCCAGAGTTTAGGTTAAAACAATAAACTCCAGGTCAGTCATGTGACTGGTGTGAGAACTAAAACAGTTATTTAAAGCTTTACCTTAAAAGAGAGTAATTCAAGGGACCACGCCGTATAACACGGAATGGGTTTCCTCCCAAGAACACCAGTGCATATAATAAACAACGCAATGCTTTTTCAAAAAATGAAGCCATTATAAGACCCAGGTCCCATCACACAATGCAACGCAAGCCGGAGGATAGGGTTTTACCTTATAACAGCCAAACATGCTTGGTACGTTTAAAACAAATCATTTGATACTATAATAAGTGTATAGTGTCAAAAAATTTCAATCATAAATATAAATCATAGACGGCATAAGTGCCCCATACCACTATGTCGCCATACTAGGCTCTACAAATAAAGCCGAAATACACGTATTGGAAATTGGATTTCCGTCATGAGTCGAGGCAACGGGCAAGCTCCTCTCCGCTTCGAGACACTCTAGCAAATGCCTCGGGACTACACACTCTGGGCAACCCCGGATTCGGTTGGGCCGGTCCTCACTTACGTTAGAGGATTAATTATGCCTGAACACACGTTTCCCGGTCCTTACTGACCTATAATCGAGGCGCCTCACATCCAACAACCACATAGGTGAAAAGTATATAAATGTCAGGGCTGGTAAGTCACTGACACCACCAAAGCTAGAAAGAAACGTCGTGCTCTCCCAGTGGTCCGTATCCTGTTTTTAACTCATACCGAGATGTGAGGCTCGCGAATTCACGTTATACACAAAGTTGCCACGTAGCCCGTGCTTTGATCATCAACCACAAGACTTTGCTTTTCAACAGAAGCCTTAATCCATGCAACTCAGCATGCCACACAAGCAATTCCTGCCATGTGATTGATATCTATCGATATATAACCTCTAAGCTCGTACGTCTTAGAGAAGGGCGTTAAGCAAGAGAATAAATTCTCCGCCGCCAAACAGATATATATTTAACAGAAATCAATCAACACAGAATAAAATCCAATGTCAGACACACAATCCATTTCGTTCTGGGTCTGAACAAAACCGGAGGCACTTTCCTCGCATATCCATCGACCTCCAAGTACGTCTGGACGACCACCAACTGATTCCCTCATCTTGGGTGTACAGCCCAGTCAAGATCATCAGTAATCACCCAAACGATGTGAAGACTTCCGGTCTTCAACCACCGTCTTCATCTTCGACATATCGTCGAATCGGTTATTCA
The DNA here is from genome assembly GCA_030737875.1 of Allium sativum. Lineage (NCBI taxonomy): Eukaryota > Viridiplantae > Streptophyta > Magnoliopsida > Asparagales > Amaryllidaceae > Allium > Allium sativum. The sequence continues at coordinate 147,181,840 of CM060918.1, read as the reverse complement.
GAATGGGTATAAACCCGGCCTTTCCGAACAACCCGCGTATATTAAAAACAAATGTTACACGAACACAACATATGCCTCATTCCAATTCATTAGTCACTAACCGTAAATCGGTAAGAGACCAATTCCCCAAATATTAACCCCGAAGGCCGCAACCAACATCAGATCAATACCCGGGAAACCATTGTTTTTAGCTAACCTACAGCTAGTTTCTAAATTTCAATTCTTAGGGAAAGGTTCCCATTAATTTTATCCAAGATAAATTCTTTAAAATTTATCCTTTAATCTTCCTTTGGATGTCATTTCAAACCAGATTATGGTTTTCTAAACGAGTCGAGATTAGCGAACCACACTGAAGTAATTATTTATTTTATTTCCCAATCCCAACCTATTCATCCCATGAAGCAAAACTGGTAATACTCCTTATCTAACACCACGGTGTTATCGGTAAAATTAATTACCATTTCACGTTCAAATCTAATTAAAGATTTAACTATCGCTTTGGGGCAAGACTGGTGATACTCCATATATAACACCATGGTGTTATTGGTAAAATTAATTACCATTTCACGTTCAAATCTAATTAAAGATTTAACTATCGCTTTGGAGCAAAACTGGTGATACTCCTTTCTCGCTCATTTTCTATATTTGATAATTTAGATTATCAATTCACATTTCAATTTAACTACAGATTTATTAAAACTCCTTTTACTGGGTTAAAGAACTAGTGTCATTTAAAACACAGCTCACGATAAACCCATGAATCGATTCTATTTAAACCCATTTCAAATCCAATTTATTTATTTAAAAATAAATGGGCTTTAATATTAGTTCAAAACTAGTTCATTTTGATAAAAATCTATTTTTATCTTTTCAACTGTGGAGTTTTTCATCCCAATTTTTCTCAAATAATTTCCTATGATTTTACACGAATTATTACTATTTTTAATAATTTTATCAAGGCCCGTACAGTTGATTTCCATCAACGACCATCGAACTGCACTTACAGTGACCTTTTTCAAATTTGATTTGGACGTATCTCCAAATCCAACCATTAGATTTCAAATTTCTATTATTCTTTAGAAAGCTCTTTTCGATACGAACCCAACGGTTCCAGTTTTAGGTGAATCCGACGGTCGGATCTCCCGCAATGTCCATTTGAAATAAATGGTCGAAATTCACGAACTACCGCGGCGCGGCGCGTTCTATTCAGGCCATTATATTATGTATATAATATATATTTCGTTGATTTCCATTTAAAACGAATTTTATAAATAGTTTTAAATTCATTTCAAAAACAATTTCAACTTCCATTTCAATTCAAATCAAAATTGAATTTTCCTTATAAATTCGTTTTAAAATTCATTTCTATTCAATTCAAATTTCAATTCAATTTGAATTCATTTCAAATCGATTTTTGTTCTATTTCAATTCGTTTTCAATTCAATTCAATTCAATTCTAATTGGTTTTCTATTCAATTCAATTCTAATTGGTTTTCTATCCAATTCAATTCAATTCTAATTGAAAAACGAATATAATCGATATAAATATCGTTCGCGTCAAAATAGCGCATCTCTATTCAATACGGCTTTATATATATTTCAATAACTTCGTGATTCTATTAAACAAATGAATTTATATTTCTTTACATGACTCAATACTTTTGTCAACACACGGCTAATCTCAACGAATGAGTACTGTCCACGTGTGACTATTTTTGTTATTTAATATATTTTATAAAAATTTCGTTCAACACATGACTAATCTCAACGGATGAGTACGGTCAACACATGAACCTTTATTTTATAATATTCTTTATCTTTTAAATTGGAATGAGGCCCAATCAATTACCATATAAAGTTAATTACATGGATTCCATACAACACAGGTATATAATAGCAACGATAAATAATCAACCATCATCCAAAGTGCACTACACTGTATAAGCATCAAATATAGTTATCTAACGCTTATAACAGCCTGTCAATCGATCGATCGACAAACAACTAATTATTGGGATTAGTTTATGTCATATATTATCCCAATACCCGTATGGGGTTTCAAACAATCAAACACAGATTTTATTCGTGCAGTTGGGCGATGTGTAAAATTTATCGACCCAATCGATATCAGTCAAATCAGTGTATATAAACAAATCGGTCGATTTGTTTATAAATATTTATTTATTCACATTCACGCTAAAAATTATATTTTTAACGATAAAATATTTTATTTTAACACATGAATTTTTATTTAGTTCATTTACAAAATAAAAATGATATTTTTATTTTTCTAACTTATTTTAGAAAATTTCGGCGGCATAACGGTACGATACTAGAAACGGGACAAGGCCTAGCCTTATCCCCGGTCTAGTGAAGGCCCACGCCATTCACACATCAATCAAATCCATTCATTTCACCAAACAATTCAATTCAATTCAAATTGTCTAACCAACTACACAACCAAACAATTTAACAAACAAGCCATCCATGGTCTGTGGATGACGGGTGTTGGGTGCTACTAAACACCGTCTGCATCCTAGTATATATATATATATATATAACTAGGAAAAGAAATTGAAGAGTGAGAAGTTCTCACCAATAGCTATCCTAACACCACGGCTCTTCTTTTATAGAAATCTTCATCGTTCTCGCCTTTTTGTCATCTTCGTTGCCTGTAGCCACTATATATATAAAAATCACATTTTCACTTCGCTATTCAATGTATAAAAATCGAATTTTTTCTTTGCTATTCAATATATAAAAATCGAATTTTTACTTTGCTATATGGATTAAAATTCTATTTTCACACCGCTACTATATAGACAAAAATTATATTTTTACATCGCTATTATATAGATAAAGATTATATTTTTCATCTTCTACAATATGAAAGATTACGCCTTTCTATTTAAAACCCTCGCCTTTTCACTACTAAAAATCACATCTTTTACCGTATAAAAAATCACGTCTTTTACCATTATAAAAATCACGTCTTTTACCATTATAAAATCAAATAATTTTCAGTTTTAAAGTCATGTAATTTTCAGTTTTAAAGTCATGTAATTTTCAGTTTTAAAAATCATATAAAAATCCTACAAAAATAATTTTTAAAAAATATTCCTAAACCTCTATATAATAAAATCAGTTTTTACCTATGCTAATTTTAATTAAAACTGAAAATAAAATTAGATTAGTAATTAAAACTTACTTTGATCGGAGGAGGGGGTGCAACAGTCGGCTTCGGGGTAGGGGAGGAGCTGGAAGCGGCGGTAGGCAGGGCGGTGGTCGGCGGAGGAGGAAGAAGGGGCGGAGGAGGGGGCGGTTTGGCGGAGCAGTAGAGGGCAGGGGGGTTTCATCGATCGAAGCGTCGATTTGAGGGGGAGGGGAAAAGGGATCGCGCTCTAGCGCGAGAAGAGGGGGGCTTTGTGGTGGGCGCGCCACCTGAAGCGGCGGCGCGGTGGTCATCGGGGAGGGCGACGATCGTCGCTCCCCCGTTCTCTATCTTTTTTTTTCGGGTTCTGTTTTGAAATGATATCGGGGGGGGGGGCAGAGTATAAGGGAGGAGAGGGTTTTTATTTTTTTTATTATTTAATTATTTTATTTATCACTAAAAAGCAACTTTTATTTTCGACCTCTAAACGAGGCCCTCCGCCTGTAGTCCATAGCTAATTACCCCCATTCCGAACACAATGGGATATGTACCGCAAGCTGATTCGACTGTTTCGATCAGTTTCCGTTAAAATCAACATATAACTCTATATATTGAATTTGAACGCGTATTTCAATTTACCGGGGCCACATACTAACTAGAAAAATTCTAGGAAAATATTTTCTTTCTTCGTATTGACGATACGGTCCTAACAAAACTAGTTTCGTCGAATTCTGAGACCGTTGGAAAAATGGCCATTTTCCAGTCGATTAAAATCAACTAAAACTGGTCAAACGCGTTTTCCTTTGCCACGCTCACATATTGATTCGAAAAATTATGAAATTTGGAATCTAGCAATAATTTGACATCACGGACCAAACAAAAGTGGTTTCGTCGAAATCCGAGGTCGTTTGCAAAATTCCCATTTTTAAGGGCCTAAATTCCATAGCGACTATTCAGAATTTTCAACTGTACATATCTTTTGATTCCCACTATGAAACTTTGATTTTTCGGATTCATTGGAAAGATATTATCAATTAGATCCTATTATTTTTGGTTTCACCAAAATCCGGATTGTTTTGCACCCGGTACATTCAATTGAAGTTTAAAATCGAATTATCGAACTACCACGTCATTTTCAATTCTATTTATAATTATATATAATTATTTATATTCTAACAACGGCGTATATAATATATACATTCTAAATATATTCAAAATAAATTTCTCGTCCATATTATTTAAAATAATTCATTTTAAATATTCAAAATTCGCTAAAATTGCCAAAATAAAAATTTTAAACTGGCTCAGATTTTCTAGGTTATTACAATCTCCCCTACTTAAAAAATTTTCGTCCCCGAAAAGGAACAAAGTCGAAAGCGGTTTGATTAATCAACTCTACGTTCGATCTGGCTTCCATTCTCCAACTTTTCAGTTTCTGAGAATTTTCAAATTTTCAAAAATTTGGCTAACACCCTAAATTTTCGAAAAATTTCGCCATAACCTCCCCTGCACCGGGAGCCACGGGAAAATCCCGAAATTGCCATACAGGCCTTCTGATCTCAAAAAGAAAAAGCCAAGCGGCTAGCCAGTAAGCTCATAAAATCATCATCACCCAAACAAAACAGTAAATTATAGTAAACATGTACCTATTTGTCGGGCAAACAAATTTTATTCTCTGCTCTAGCCTCCTTGCTATGACCTGTTCAATGTAAGTACATATAGATGCATGCAAATGCGACCAATTTTCAATACAATTCAATATTTGATTCAATTAGGCATAATGGTTCAAAATTATCAAACAAATAAACAAACAACACAAACATCAATCAATTAGTGAATTAACGTTTCTAATTCATAATTTTGATATATGTACTGAAAATCTTGTTTTTGATGCCAATTCACAACAATGTGTTCTAGCTATATAAGTTTTGGTTCTCACACCAGTCTAATGGAAATATATATATATCACACCTTCGTCACTCAAATATAAATTCTGACGACGAGTACTCAACCATCAGAATCATCTTCGGGCCACTAGAGTATGGTTCTATATCTATCCAGTATATTAAAACTTCGAATATACGTTCATGACACGTATATGCAAAACCTTTATATACTCGATTGTCCAAATTCAAAATAAATAAATATTCAAATACGTTTAAAACGATTTAAATTTTCAAAACAAAATTGCTTTCATTTGAAAAATATACTCTTCACACTCGTTCTAGGATACTACTAATCCTATCTCTAACGAGTCATTCTAATTGGATATTACTAATCTAATATCTGATGAATTCTTTCATATGGCTCTAATGTGTCTTGTTCTCGAGCTCTGTAAACCAAAGCTCTGATACCAAATGTGACGGCCGGGAATTTCGCTTGATCTGAATCAGTCGTTAAACCGATCTAGACCGTTCGAAACCCCTGATCGTTTGAGAACAGGACAAATCAGAACGCAGACGGAAGAACATTTCATTGTTATTACAACAATTCCATCAGATACAAGAATATACAGAGTATAAATGAATAAATTACATTCGATAAATATCAGAGATTACAATAAATTACATAGCAGCGGAAAAATAATACAAAGCACAACTGAAGGTGATATACGGATACAGAGCTTTCCGGATATCATTCCAGCTGTAAACCAGGATCCTGTGAATATAAATCTGCAAAACCAAAACTACTAGCTGCCCGTGTAGAAAATAGGGGCACCCAGAGTTTAGGTCAAAACAATAAACTCCAGGTCAGTCATGTGACTGGAACTAAAACAGTTATTTAAATCTTTACTTTAAAAGAGAGTAATTCAAGGGACCACGCCATATAACACGGAACGGGTTTCCTCCCAAGAACACCAGTGCATAGAATAAACAACGCAATGCTTTTTCAAAAAATAAAGCCATTATAAGACCCAGGTCCCATCACACAATGCAACGCAAGCCGGAGGATAGGGTTTTACCTTATAACAGCCAAACATGCTTGGTACGTTTAAAACAAATCATTTGATACTATAATAAGTGTATAGTGTCAAAACAATTTCAATCATAAATATAAATCATAGATGGAATAAGTGCCCCCATACCACTATGTCGCCATACTAGGCTCTACAAATAAAGCCGAAATACACGTATTGGAAATTGGATTTCCGTAATGAGTCGAGGCAAGGGGCAAGCTCCTCTCCGCTTCGAGACACTCTAGCAAATGCCTCGGGACTACACACTCTGGGCAACCCCGGATTCGGCTGGGCCGGTCCTCACTTACGTTAGAGGATTAATTATGCCTGAACACACATTTCCCGGTCCTTACAGACCTATAATCGAGGTGCCTCGCATCCAACAACCACATAGGTGAAAAGTATATAAATGTCAGGGCTGGTAAGTCACTGACAGCACCAAAGCTCGAAAGAAACGTCGTTCTCTCCCAGCGGTCCGTATCCCATTTTTAACTCATACCGAGATGTGAGGCTCGCGAATTCACGTTATACACAAAGCTGCCACGTAGACCGTGCTTTGATCATCAACCACAAGACTTTGCTTTTCAACAGAAGCCTTGATCCATGCAACTCTGCATGCCACACAGGCAATTCAAGCCATGCGATTGATATCTATCGATATATAACCTCTAAGCTCGTACGTCTCAGAGAAGGGCGTTAAGCAAGAGAATAAATTCTCTGCCGCCAAACAGATATATATTTAACAGAAATCAATCAACGCAGAATAAAATCCAATGTCAGACACACAATCCATTTACAAGTTCATTCTGGGTCTGAACGAAACCGGAGGCACTTTCCTCGCATATCCATCGATCTCCATGTACGTCTGGACGACCACCAACTGATTCCCTCATCTTGGGTGTACAGCCCAATCAAGATCATCAGTAATCACCCAAACGATGTGAAGACTTCCTGTCTTCAACCACCGTCTTCATCTTCGACATATCGTCGAATCTGTTATTCAGAATGGGTATAAACCCGGCCTTTCCGAACAACCCGCGTATATTAAAAACAAATGTTACACGAACACAACATACGCCTCATTCCAATTCATTAGTCACTAACCGTAAATCGGTAAGAGAGCAATTCCCCAAATATTAACCCCGAAGGCCGAAACCAACATCAGATCAATACCCGGGAAACCATTCTTCTTAGCTAACCTACAACTAGTTTCTAAATTTCAATTCTTAGGGAAAGGTTCCCATTAATTTTATCCAAGATAAATTCTTTAAAATTTATCCTTTAATCTTCCTTTGGATGTCATTTCAAACCAGATTATGGTTTTCTAAACTAGTCGAGATTAGCGAACCACACCGAAGTAATTATTTATTTTATTTCCCACTCCTAACCTATTCATCCCATGAAGCAAAACTGGTAATACTCCATATCTAACACCACGATGTTATCGGTAAAATTAATTACCATTTCACGTTCAAATCTAATTAAAGATTTAACTATCGCTTTGGAGCAAAACTGGTGATACTCCATATCTAACACCACGGTGTTATTGGTAAAATTAATTACCATTTCACGTTCAAATCTAATTAAAGATTTAACTATCGCTTTGGAGCAAAACTGGTGATACTCCTTTCTCGCTCATTTTCTATATTTGATAATTTAGATTATCAATTCACATTTCAATTTAACTGTAGATTTATTAAAACTCCTTTAACTGGGTTAAAGAACTAGTGTCATCTAAAACACAGCTCATGATAAAACCATGAATCGATTCTATTTAAACCCATTTCAAATCCAATTTATTTATTTAAAAATAAATGGGTTTTAATATTAGTTCAAAACTAGTTCATTTTGATATAAATCTATTTTTATCTTTTCAAATGTGGAGTTTTTCATCCCAATTTTTCTCAAATCATTTCCTATGATTTTACACGAATTATTACTATTTTTAATAATTTTATCAAGGCCCAGACAGTCGATTTCCATCAACGGCCATCGAACTGCACTTACAGCGACCTTTTTCAAATTTGATTTGGACGTATCTCCAAATCCAACCGTTAGATTTCAAATTTCTAATATTCGTTAGAAAGCTCTTTTCGATACGAACCCAATGGTTCCGGTTTTAGGAGAATCCGACGGTCGGATCTTCCGCAATGTCCGTTTGAAATAAATGGTCGAAATTCACGAACTGCCGTGGCGCGGCGCGTTTGATTCAGGCCATTATATTATATATAATATATATTTCGTTGATTTACATTTAAAACGAATTTTATAAATAGTTTTAAATTCATTTCAAAAACAATTTCAACTTCAATTACAATTCAAATCAAAATTGAATTTTCCTTATAAATTTGTTTTAAAATTCATTTCTATTCAATTCAAATTTCAATTCAATTTGAATTCATTTCAAATCGATTTTTATTCTATTTCAATTCGTTTTCAATTCAATTCAATTCTAATTGGTTTTCTATTCAATTCAATTCTAATTGATTTTCTATCCAATTCAATTCAATTCTAATTGAAAAACGAATATAATCGATATAAATATCGTTCGCGTCAAAATAGCGCTTCTCTATTCAATACGGCTTTATATATATTTCAATAACTTCGTGATTCTATTCAACAAATGAATTTATATTTCTTTCAATACATGACTCAATATTTTTGTCAACACATGAGTAATCTCAATGAATGAGTACTGTCCACGTGTGACTATTTTTTTTATTTAATATATTTTATAAAAATTTTGTTCAACACATGACTAATCTCAACGGATGAGTACGGTCAACACATGAACCTTTATTTTATAATATTCTTTATCTTCTAAATTGGAATGAGGCCCAATCAATTACCATATAAAGTTAATTACATGGATTCCATACAACATAGATATATAATAGCAACGATAAATAATCAACCATCATCCAAAGTGCACTACACTGTATAAGCATCAAATATAGTTATCTAACGCTTATAACAGCCTGTCAATCGATCGATCGACAAACAACTAATTATTGGGATTAGTGTATGCCATATATTATCCCAATACCCGTATGGGGTTTCAAACAATCAAACACAGATTTTATTCGTGCCGTTTGGCGATGTGTAAAATTTATCGACCCAATCGATATCAGTCAAATCAGTGTATATAAACAAATCGGTCGATTTGTTTATAAATATTTATTTATTCACATTCATGCTAAAAATTAACGATAAAATATTTTATTTTAACACATGAATTTTTATTCAGTTCATTTACAAAATAAAAATGATATTTTTATTTTTCTAACTTATTTTAGAAAATTTCGACGGCATAACGGCACGATACTAGAAACGGGACAAGGCCTAGCCTTATCCCTGGTCTAGTGAAGGCCCACGCCATTCACACATCAATCAAATACATTCATTTCACCAAACAATTCAATTCAATTCAAATTGTCTAACCAACTACACAACCAAACAATTTAACAAACAAGCCATCCATGGTCTGTGGATGACGGGTGTCGGGTGCTACTATACACCGTCTGCATCCTAGTATATATATATAACAAGGAAAAGAAATTGAAGAGTGAGAAGTTCTCACCAATAGCTATCCTAACTCCACGGCTCTTCTTTTATAGAAATCTTCATCGTTCTCGCCTTTTTGTCATCTTCGTTGCCCGTAGCCACTATATATATAAAAATCACATTTTCACTTCGCTATTCAATATATAAAAATTGAATTTTTTCTTTGCTATTCAATATATAAAAATCGAATTTTTTCTTTGCTATTCAATATATAAAAATTGAATTTTTACTTTGCTATATGGATAAAAATTCTATTTTCACACCGCTACTATATAGACCAAAATTATATTTTTACATCGCTATTATATAGATAGAGATTATATTTTTCATCATCTACAATATAAAAGATTTCGCCTTTCTATTCAAAACTCTCGCCTTTTCACTACTAAAAATCCCATCTTTTACCGTATAAAAAATCACGTCTTTTACCATTATAAAAATCACGTCATTTACCATTATAAAATCAAATAATTTTCATTTTTAAAGTCATGTAATTTTCAGTTTTACAGTCATGTAATTTTCAGTTTTAAAAATCATATAAAAATCCTACAAAAATCAGTTTTAAAAAAAAAATTCCTAAATCTCTATATAATAAAATCAGTTTTTACCTATGCTAATTTTAATTAAAACTGAAAATAAAATTAGATTAGTAATTAAAACTTACTTTGATCAGAGGAGGGGGTGCAACAGTCGGCTTTGGGGTAGGGGAGGAGCTGGAAGCGGCGGTAGGCAGGGCGGTGGTCGGCGGAGGAGGAAGAAGGGGCCGAGGAGGGTGCGGTTTGGCGGAGCAGCAGAGGGCAGGGGGGGTTTCATCGATCGAAGCATCGATTTAAGGTGGGGGGAAGGGATCGCGCTCTGGCGCGAGAAGGGGGGCTTTGTGGTGGGCGCGCCACCTGAAGCGGCGGCGCAGTGGTCATCGGGGAGGGCGACGATCGTCGCTCCCCCTTTCTCTATCTTTTTTTTTTCGGGTTCTGTTTTGAAATGATATCGGGGGGAGGGGGGTCAGAGCATAAGGGAGGAGAGGGTTTTTATTTTTTTATTTTTTTTATTATTTAATTATTTTATTTATCACTAAAAAGCAATTTTTATTTTCGACCTCTAAACGAGGCCCACCGCTTGTCGTCCATAGCTAATTACCCCCATTCCGAACACAATGGGATATGTACCGCAAGATGATTCGACTGTTTCGATCAGTTTTCGTTAAAATCAAAATATAACTCTATATATTGAATTTGAACACGTATTTCAATTTACCGGGGCCACATACTAACTAGAAAAATTCCAAGAAAATATTTTCTAGCTTCGTATTGACGATACGGTCCTAACAAAACTAGTTTCGTCGAATTCTGAGACCGTTGGAAAAATGGCCATTTTCCAATCGACTAAATCAACTGAAACTGGTCAAACGCGTTTTCCTTTGCCACGCTCACATATTGATTCGAAAAATTATGAAATTCGGAATCTAGCAATAATTTGACATCACGGACCAAACAAAAGTGGTTTCGTCGAAATCCGAGGTCGTTTGCAAAATTCCCATATTTAAGGGCCTGAATTCCATAACGACTATTCAGAATTTTCAACTGTACATATCTTTTGATTCCCACTATGAAATTTTGATTTTTCGGATTCGTTGGAAAGATATTATCAATTAGATCCTATTATTTTTTGTTTCACCAAAATCCGGATTGTTTTGCTCCCGGTACATTCAATTGAAGTTTGAAATCGAATTATCGAACTACCGTGCCATTTTCAATTCTATTTATAATTATATATAATTATTTATATTCTAACGACGGCGTATATAATATATACGTTCTAAATATATTCAAAATAAATTTCTCGTCCATATTATTTAAAATAATTCATTTTAAATATTCAAAATTCGCTAAAATTGCCAAAATAAAATTTTTAAACTGGCTCAGATTTTCCGGGTTATTACAAGTTCCCAAATCCTTCGTGTTTTACAATAACCACAATACATTTCACAACATAATTGTAGGAAATATGTATAAACAAATTTAAAAATCCTACAATTAATATTATTCCTAACTACACTTCACAATTTACGAGCTTTGACAATATTTACTAGGAGATCTGATTGGTGTCAATTCAAATACAACAACAGTATGGACGGATCTAATGAAAATAGGCATATATTTTGAGATCTAATTCAAACGAGATAATAGGCTATTATAACTTTGTATGTAAATTTCCTACTCAGCTGGAAGTATCCAAATATGAAGTCTGAATAATGTTTTAGGCCTACAATTCTCAAATTCTTATAAATCTACAATTTATCTGAAAAGGGGATGACTTCAGATCTGTAGATATGTAAGAAAATAGGAAGAGAGAGGAGAATCTGACATACAGCATCAATTCACATTTTTTTCCCATTGAATCTGATAATCACTTTCAATTCTATGTGATCTGTATTTGACAGGTTGTATATGAATATATTTTTAATTAAGAAATTTGGTTAAAAGAGGGAGGAAAATGGAAGATCTTCGCTGCTGCCTACAGATTGTGCGGAAAAGAATGAGGCCTTACCCTTTTATTTATTGGAGTGGAAGTGGCCATGAACCATTAGATTTACTTTAGTTCATATCCGTTCATTCATTTAATAATATAATATATCCTAACCCCCTTAACCTTAGCCGTCAAAGGCGTTTTGACGCCAAGTAGGTCGACCGCTAGGGTCAACCGCCGATCGACCCCTACGGTTGACTATTTGGGTCGCCAACGGCCCAGTGAGGATAGTTAAATACAGTATATAATATATTGTTATCCTAATTTATTTATTTTTCATCTGTTATCGTATTTCGTCTGTAACTTTTTCATATGGACTCCGTTCGTGAAACCCCAAACATGAAAGTTGACAAAAATTCTGAGATGAATGCGTTGGTTGAACTTTCATGGTCAAATTCCATTATTTGCAAAAAAAAAATTTTAATTTCCAATAATTAATTGTTATTGTCAAAATTCCAGGTTGTTACAGTAATGCCCTAACATCTACGATACACCACCCAGTGCGACATGCATGTATCCAGATCCTCATACGTACGTACTGTCTATTGTACCCCGAGTTCCGTACTAGGGTTGCATCTGAATGCTCGGAATTCGTTCGGGAGCTTTTCCGTATATGTATAGGTCTGCTAAAGAGGCATAAAGTACGTATATCTAAACTATTGTTTGCATTTCTAAGGTGGCTATGGTCCCACCACGACCCTTCCCTCGACTAGTGGAAGATTACATCAAGAGCTAAGTGACGCACACAAAGCAAACAATCTACATCCAAATTGGCGTGTCCCACAACCAAAGTCTCGATAGTGATAGATCAATGGTCTGTAGGTTTAGCTCTAGTCTTTCTCGTCATACTGACTACCGATGATAGGTACCCGACGATTACTATCCTTTATTTTGTCCTGACGAGCTCAATGTAGGCAAATCGTCGAATCACCCCAATGCCATACCGCCATATCCTTCTGACTGACAAACTATGTGATGATCCCAAAACCCCGTGACACGGTGTTAAGGATATTCATTGGAATATAACACATTAATCATCATTAGCAGATCACAGGTAATAGCATAAACAGAAATAAAATAATTTACACACATATGACAGCGGAATCATATAAATATCATCACATCAGAGAAGCACAGTACAGGATACAACTTAGTGCATAATGATACATAGTCAGTCACCATCGCCTGAGGCGGAATCATACGTAAAGAGTACACAAAATAATATCAGTCTACATTGCCAATGGCGGAATCATAATATAGATACAATAATGGCGGAGAAAATCCAAGTCAGCACGGTGTAGTCAAGCCTCGCCATGAGCCAAAAGGTGCGTCAGAAACCTGTAACTAGGCTGCCCGTGTGGAAATGAGGGCACCCGAGTTTGCAAGGTGAAACAAACTACGAGTCAGTCATGGGACTGGTATGAGAAATCTACTTAACTTATTAACAACAATAATAAGGCAAATCAAAGGACCACGCCACTTTCGCGGAACGGGTTTACTCCAATGAGTGCTAGTGCATGAAATAAAGTAAATGATTAAATCATCGCAATGCTTTTCATAAAATGAAGCCATTATAAGACTCAGGTCCCATCACACAATGTAGCGCAAGCCAGAGGATAGAGTTTTTACCTTATAATGGCCAAAAATGCTTCATACGAATAAAACAAAAGTGTTTGATATTATTACTAGTGTATATATGTTTCAAAAGAAAATTCAATCATAAATATCAATCCTAGGCGACATAGCTACCATCTACTATGTCGTCATACTAGTAATACAATCACGTCCGCATATTTCGTATTGGAAATTGGATTCCTTCATGAGTCAAGGCAAGGGGCAAGCTCCTCTCCGATTCGAGACACTCTAGCAAATGTCCCAGGACCCAACTATGATCCTTGGAATCGGCTGGGCCGGTCCTCTCTTACTTTTGAGGATTAGTTATTCCTGAACACACGTTCCCCGGTCCTTACAGACCTATAATTGAGGCGCCTCGCATTCCAACAACCACACAGGTGAAAAGTATATATAATGTCAGGGCTGGTAGGTCACTGACACCACCTTAGCTAGAAAGAAACGTCGTGCTCTCCCAGCGGTCCGTCTCTCGTTTTTGACTCATACCGGGGTGTGAGGCTCGCGAATTCACGTTATACACAAAGCTACGTCACACAGACCATGCTTTGTTCATCAACCACAAGACTTTGCTTTGCAACAGAAGCCTTGATCATATGCCACTTAGGCGTGCCACACAGGCAATCCACTCCATGCGACTGATTTCTATCAATACATAACCTCTGAGCTCATACGTCTCAGAGAAGGGCATTAAGCAAGAGAATAAATTCTCCACCGCCAAACAGATATATATTTAATAGAGATCAATCAACACAGAACAAAATCCAATGTCAGACACACAGTCCATTTACAAGTCCGTTCTGGGTCTGAACGAAACCGGAGGCACCAATTCCTCGCATATCCGTACAATCAACAGTATGTTTGGACGGCTACTACTTCAGTTCCTTCGTGGTAGCTACTCCAATCACGAGCATCAGTAGCGCCCATCCATCCAATGTGAAGATCGTCGGTCTTCAACCGTCTTCGACTCTTCGACTTCTCAACGTCGATCGATTATTTGAAATGAGATGAACTCGGCCTTTTCAAATAACCCACGTATATTTAAATTTTCAAATCAATTTATCACATGGTTGGACTATTCAACATTCACATTTCAGTTCTTTAGTTATAATTTTCATGTCAAATACATTCAACCATCACATATCAAGCAGACACAACAAAATGGGTTTATTTCCACTCTATATCGTATATAGTATTTTATAACGATATATCGCCATTTTTAATTAATTTAAAACGGCCATATTTAATTAAACGACGTTCAGGTC
Organism: Allium sativum; assembly: GCA_030737875.1. Classification (NCBI taxonomy): domain Eukaryota; kingdom Viridiplantae; phylum Streptophyta; class Magnoliopsida; order Asparagales; family Amaryllidaceae; genus Allium; species Allium sativum. Next base: position 147,166,749 of record CM060918.1, on the reverse strand, counting down.
GTGTCGATGCACTGGCGCTGCTTTTCACTAATTTTGTTTTACACATATCTGGAAATCTAACCATTGGATCTTCACAAATTTTATATCATTAGGAAGGACATTTCAAAACGAATCCAACGGTTCCAGTTTTGGGAAAATCCGACGGTCGGATCTTCCACACTAGTCATTTGAAGTTACGATTTCAATTTACGAACTGCAGCGTCGTTATTCGATTTGATTTAATTATATATATATATATATATATAATCGTTTCTGGTGCTGTTTTTCTTCAGATTTGAATTAAACATTCCAGACAATCCAACCGTCGGATCTTCACAAAGTTGGTGTCGTTGGAAAGATATTGCCAAGGCGAACCCAACGGTTGCGGTTTCGGGAAAATCCAATGGTCGGATTTCCCGCACTAGTCGTTTGAAATCACGGTTTCAAAACACGAACTGCACGGCCACGTTTCGTTTTAATTTTATTTATATTTATATTTTTATATAAATATAGTTCATTCAAAAATTCCTATATCGTTTTCACTTCAATTATTTCACTAACGCCTTTAAATTTTGGAAAATTTCGCCATAAATCCTTTGTACGGGAGGGGCTGGGAAAATTCCCAAATAGCCACACGGGCGTCTCATGTCAAAAAGAAAAAGAAAAAGCCAAGCGGCTAGCCAACAGGCTCATAAAATCATCACCCAAACAAAACAGTAAATGTGTACCTATTTGTCGGGCACAAAATTTTATTCCTCTTCTCTAGCCCCTTTGCTATAACCTGTTCAATAAATATGCATGTACATATATATACAATTTTTATCACTTATCATTTTCCATTCAACTTCATATTTGATTTACTTTAGTATAAAAACACCACTCATCCTAATGTTGCATGCATAGGCTAAAATCATATCATTAGCTAATTAATGTATATTTCAACTCATGCACATTTATTTGAACAAGTGGCTATTTTTAACACTTCACATTTCAAAGATGATAATTTGGCGAACTAAAATAGATTTCAACACATGACTATTTTATTTAGTTCCTATGCATGTTAAAAATAATATTTCCTCACCAATATTTATTTCAACGTCCACATATCTCTAGCATAACACATATATGATAAAAATGATATTTTAATCATTTAAAATATTTTTTCGACAAATGGATGTTTTCTACACTTCATAGTTTCAATAAAAATGTAATTTTTATTGTTCGGTCTTTTTATTCAACACAGGAGCTTTTCCACTACACACACTTCTCAACACATAAGCATTTCCACACATGGTTATTTTATTTATGTTGTTCATATAAGAAAGATAGAATTTTATTTTTGAAACTATTTATATATAAGGCGAATATTTTTCATACTTCATATATATTATAAAAATGTGATTTTTATTGTTTAAACACTTCATTCATTCACAATTGAATTTAATTTTCACACATCACTTTTCAACACAAGAACATTTCCACACATGGATATAGTTTCAACATATGACTTTAATTTCAACGCATGAAATTAATTTCAACATATGAAAATTATTCTTGCACATAAAGATTATTCAAAATTTCGGCAGCATAACGGCAGGGTAGTTAAAACCGGCACCGTCCCTAGTACGGCTCCTCGCTCTACCTTAAAACCACGCGGTTTTTGACAATGGGGATTCATGCATCTAATTCGCATGCAGGCGGCATGTTTTATTTTTATTTCCACAAATATTTCCAATTCATTTCAATCACCAATGGGTATTTTTCAACCACAACTAAACAATATCAACCACAAACAATTATTCAACCATTCGTATTTTTCATCCAATATTTCACACCAATTCACAACAATAAATATCGTCCATGGTTTGTGGACGAGGGGAGTATATATATATATAATATATATATATATAATTGCTATATTTCACTTGCATTTCAACACATATATCAATTATTCTATGCATGTAAAATTCATACTTCGCTTATATAGCTTACACTACGCATGTACATGAGGTATACAACACGTATGTAATTTATATTTTGCTAATATAATTTATACACGACATTTTCCATTCAAATTCATATAATTTAGATTTCTCACTTTGGTTTTCGGAGTGCTAAAAATCGTAGATGACTCAGAAAAATCCGCGGCTTCTTCTATTGGGTAGAGAGCTTCCTTGCGGTCCCGATGTTTCCTGTTTCGTCGAATTTCGTCATCACATTAAAAAGATATGATTTTTCAAAGTGCAAACTTCAAAAAGAACTCACCTTTCACGATGGTTCAAAACTAGGTTTGCGATTTTCGCGAGAACCGAGGCACGAGGGGATGATCGGCGGGTTGGACGTGGAAGAGGGAGGAAAGGGGGTCCTGTCGGTGGTGGTTTGGTGCCGTTCGGTGTGAAAACCCGTAACTTCCCCGTAAAGGAAAGCGTCGGATAGTTCAAGAACAAACCACAACAGAACACATACAGAAGAACGTTTCATTGTATATTACAACAATGCATCAGATTACAAGAATATACAGAGTAAAAATGAATATTACACAGAAATATCAGAGATTTAAATTACATAGCAGCGGAAAATAATACAATACACAACTAGAAGTAGATATACGGATACAAAGCTTTCCGGATATCGTTCCAGCTGTAAACCAGGATCCTGTGAATATAAATCTGCAAAACCAAAACTACTAGCTGCCCGTGTCAAAATAGGGGCACCCAGAGTTTAGGTTAAAACAATAAACTCCAGGTCAGTCATGGGACTGGTGTGAGAACTAAAACAGTTATTAATCTTTATTTTTAAAGTTTGGTAAATCAAGGGACCAGTGCATAAAACAAACAGCGCAATGCTAAATAAAGAAAAATGAAGCTATTATAAGACCCAGGTCCTATCACACAATGCAACGCAAGCCGGGGGATAGGGTTTTCCCTTATAACAGCCAAAGAATGCTTGATACGTTTAAAACAAATCATTTGATACTATTATAAGTGCATAGTGTATAAAACAACTTCAAATCATAAGTATCAATCATAGGAGGCATGGGTACCATATATCATGTCGCCATACTAGTTTTACAATTAAAACCGCAAATGTCACGTATTTGGAAATTGGATTTCCGTCTATGAACCGAGGCAAAAGATAGTCCTCAACCGATTCGAGACGCTCTAGCCCGTGTCTCAGGATCAGAGCTCGAGTGACCCTTGGAGCGACAGGGCCGGTCCACCGATGTGGATTAAAATGCCTGAACACTGCGTTTCCCCATCCTTTGGGGTGTCAATGAGCCAACAAATGACTCCATCGGTTCGAGAACGACCGATCAATCCGAGGCGCCTCGCAACAGCAACAACCACATAAGTCAAACTCGTCAGGGCGTGTAAAACCACTGACGCCACTTTTTAGCTAGAAGGAAACGCATGCCCTCCCTGAGGTCCGTCTCCCATTTTTGGTTCATACCGGGTGTGAAACACGCGAATTAAACGTTACACAAAGCTACGCCACAAAGGCCTTGCTTTGATCATCACCACAAGACTTTGCTTTTCAACAGAATCCTCGATCAATTGCCACTTAGGCATGCCACACAGGCAATTCACCCCATGCGTTTGATATCCATCAATATATAACCCCTGAGCTCGTACGTCTCAGAGAAGGGTGTTAAGCAAGAGAATAAATTCTCCGCCGCCAAACAGATATATATTTAATAGAGATCAATCACACGGACTTAAATCCAATGTCAGACACACAGTCCATTTACAAGTCCGCTCTGGGTCTGAACGAAACCGGAGGCACCTAGTACCCCGCATATCCATCGATCTCCAAGTACGTCTGGACGATCACTAACTGTTTCCATCTTCTTGGGTGTACAGCCCAATCAAGATCATCAGTAACCACCCAAACGACGTGAAGACCTCCGGTCTTCGACCATCGTCTTCATCTTCGACTTATCGTCGTATCGGTTATTCAGAATGGGATAAACCCGGTCTTTCCGAATAACTCGCGTATATATTATAAAAGTGTTACACAAACACAACATACGCCTCATTCCAATTCATCAGTCACTAACCGCAAATTAATCAAGAGAATAATTCCCCAAATATTAACCCCGAAGGCCGAAACCAACATCAGATCAATATCCAGAAAACCGTTCTGCTTAGCTAACCGACATTTAGTTTCTGATTTCACATTCATTGGGAAAGGTTCCCATTAATTTTATCCAAGATAAATTCCTGAATTTATTCTCTAATCTTCCTTTGAATTTCGATTCAAATTAGTCGGGATTAACGAAACTTACCGAAGTAATCATTTGTTTTAATTTCCCCAATCCCAACCTATTCATCCCATGAAGTAAAACTGGTTATACTTCATATCTAACACCACGGTGTTATCGGTAAATTCAATTACCATTTCACGTTCAAATCTAATTAAAGATTTAACTATCGCCTGGAGCAAAACTGGTGATACTCCATTCTCGATCATTTCAATCTAATTAAAGACTCATTAAAACTCCACTTAGTTTTAATCTTTAACTGGGTTAAAGAATCAGTGTCATTTAAAACACAGTTCACGATAAACCCAAAATCACATTCATTAATTATCGGGTTAAAGAACGAGTGTTATTTAAAACACTGTCCACGATAAACCCAAAAATCAATATCAATTCAATTCCAATTAAATATCATTTAATTGGTACACTTCGTTAAATCTAAACAAGAAGATTTAATCTTTTCTCAACTGGGTTCAAGAGCAGTGTTAGTGAAGACACCATTCACGACAAACCCAAATCACATTTGATATTCAACACAAGGCTCTGAATAGAAAATATACCGGCTTATATTCAATATCAAATTCTACGACTAACAAATATTGCATTGGAAATAACGATATATATATATATCTTTCAAATTTCCATAACAACATTTGTATAATCACGAAATCCAACATCGAAATATTCCGAAGACAATTTCGATTCAAATCCATTCCAATGCAATCATTGGAAATTTTGGTTATTTTTAAAACCATTTCAAATTCAATTTATTTATTTAAAAATAAATAGAATTATAATTCTAGTTCAAAACTAGTTCATTTCGATAAAATCTATTTTTATCTTTTCAAATATGGAGTTTTTCATCCCAATTCTTTCTAAATCATTTCTTATGATTTTACATAAATTATTACTATTTTTAATAATTTTATCAAGGCCCGTACAGTCGATTTCCATCAACGGCAATCGAACTGCACTTACAGCGACCTTTTTCGAATTTGATTTGGACATAACTCCAAATCCAACCGTTAGATTTCAAATTTCTAATATTCGTTAGAAAGCTCTTTTCGATACGAACCCAACGGTTCCGGTTTTTAGGAGAATCCGACGGTCGGATCTCCCGTAATGTCCGTTTGAAATAAATGGTCGAAATTCACGAACTGCCGCGGCGCGGCGCGTTCTATTCAGGCCATTATATTATATATATAATATATATAATATATACTTCATCGATTTCTGTTTAAAACGAATTATATAAATAGTTTTAAATTCGTTTCAAAAGCAATTTCAACTTCCATTTCGATTCAAATCAAAATTGAATTCCTCTTTATAAATTCATTTTAAAATTCATTTCTATTCAATTCAAATTTCAATTCAATTTGAATTCATTTCAATTCGCTTTCAATTCAATTTGAATTCGTTTTCAATTCAATTCATTTCGAAATCGTTATATATTCAATTCATTTCGAAATCGTTTTATATTCAATTCATTTCGAAATCGTTTTCAATTCAATTCATTTCGAAATCGTTATATATTCAATTCATTTCGAAATCGTTTTCAATTCAATTCATTTCGAAATCGTTTAAAATCGATATAAATATCGTTCACGTCAAAATGGCGTCAATCTAATCAACACGGCTTCATAAATTTCTATTTTCAAATATTCTATTTCAAATATTTCCTTTTTCAAAATAGTTGTGGTTATCCAAAATATTTCGTTCAACACATGACCAATCTCAATGGATGAGTACTGTCAACACATGAACACTTATTTTATATCGATAAAGATGTAAATTTTATTACTAAAATATTTCGTTCAACACATGACCAATCTCAATGGATGAGTACTGTCAACACATGAACACTTATTTTATATCGATAAAGATGTAAATTTTATTACTAAAATATTTCGTTCAACACATGACCAATCTCAATGGATGAGTACTGTCAACACATGAACACTTATTTTATATCGATAAAGATGTAAATTTTATTACTAAAATATTTCGTTCAACACATGACCAATCTCAATGGATGAGTACTGTCAACACATGAACTTTTATTTTATAATATTCTTTATTTTCTAAATTGGAATGAGGCCCAATCAATCACCATATAATGTTAATTATATGGAATTTCATACATCACACGTATATAATAGCATTGAAAAATAATCAACCATCAACCAAAGTGCACTACACTGTATAAGCATCAAATATAGACATTTAACGCTTATAGCAGCCTGTCAATCAATCGATCGACATATTTGATCAATCAGGATGAGTGAACTTCAAATTTCATCCTAACACCCGTGTGGGGTTTCAAACAATCAAACACAGATTTAGTTGTGCAGTTGGGCGATGTGTAAAATTTATCGACCCAATCAATGTCCTTCAAATAGGTGTACATAAACAAACCGTCTGGTTTGTAAATGAATATTTATTTATTCACATTCACGTTAAAAATTATATTTTTAACGACAAAACATTTTATTCCAACATATGAATTTTATTCAGTTCATTCCTTAAATAAAATGATGTTTTTATTTTTCTAACATATTTTAGAAAATTTCGGCGGCATAACGGCACGATACTAGAAACGGGACAAGGCCTAGCCTTATCCCCGGTCTAGTGAAGGCCCACGCCATTCACACATCAATCATATCAATTTCATTTCACCAAACAATTCAAATCAACTCAAACAATCTAACTAACAACACAGCCAAACAAACAAGTCCATGGTCTGTGGACGATTGTGTCGGGTGCTACTAAGCACCGTCTGCATCCTAGTATATATATATAACTAGAAAATTAAATTGAAAGGTGAGAAATTCTCACTTTTAGCTATCCTAGCTCCACGGCTCTTCATTTGCAGAAGTCTTCGTCGTTTCGCCTTTTTGTCACCTTCGTTGCTGCTTTTTGTTATTGGCGTTGTCCGTGTTCGCTACACATATAAAATGCCCATATTTATATTCCTATTTTTTTTTTAAAGCAAAGGTTATAATTTACAACGCCTTTATATATAAAAAGATTACATTCTTACTATGCTTTTCAAATATAAAAGATTATATTTTTACTATGCTTTTCAAATATAAAAGATTATATTTTTACTATGCTTTTCAAATATAAAAGATTATATTTTTACTATGCTTTTCAAATATAAAAGATTTCGCCTTTTTCAAAATAAAGATTTCGCCTTTTTCAAAATAAAGATTTCGCCTTTTTCAAAATAAAGATTTCGCCTTTTTCAAAATAAAGATTTCGCCTTTTTCAAAATAAAGATTTCGCCTTTTTCAAAATAAAGATTTCATTTCAACGTATATAAAATAAAAATCAGATTTTTATTTTGCCACTTATACAAAGGTGATATTTTTATCTTCTCTATCCTATAACGATTATATTTTTAATACTTTAAAAATATAAAGATCATATTTTTAATTCTTTAAAAATATAAAAATCATATTCTTTGTATAGTAAAAAAAACAAACCTTTCATGTTAAAAAAAAAAAAAATCCAAACTCTATAGGATTAAAATCTAAACTTGATAGGATAAAAATAACTAAATTTATAGGGTTAAAAACTCACATTTTGCTGTTCGAATTGGAAGGGGGAGGTAAGTTGTGATGCTGGTCGGCGACAACACTCTAGCGGCGCGGTGGGGCCTCTTCAGGTCGGCGGCGGCGCTCAGACAGTGGCGGGCGGTGGCCTTCTTCCTTCGTTTTGGGTCTAGGGCTTGGGGGATACGGTAGCGTTGGAATCGAGGAGGGGGTTTCTTCGTGGGGTCACGGGTTCGAAGGAGGAGGTCGGGGAAGAAGAGAGGAGCGAGAGGGAGGGGATCGAAAGGTGGGGCGGCAGCGTTCCTGGCGGCGGCGGTTAGGGCAGGGGCGGGATCGACGAGGCGGTTTTTTTTTTTCTTCCTCTGAACGAATGAAAAGGAGGGGGAGAAGAGAAGATATATAATAATATATATTTTATTTTAATTTAATTTTAAAAAGTAACTTTTTCATTCGAACTCGAAACGAGACCCACCGCCTGTCGTCCATAGCTAATTACCCCCATTCTGAACACAATGGGATATACGTCGCAAGCTGATTCGATCGTTTCGATCAGTTTTCGTCAAAATCAAAATATAACTCTATATATTGAATTTGAACGCGTATTTCAATTTACCAGGGCCACATACTGATTTGAAAAATTGCAGAAAAATATTTTCTAGCTTCGTATTGACGATACGGTCCTAACAAAACTAGTTTCGTCGAATTCTGAGACCGTTAGAAAAATGGCCATTTTCCAGTCGATTAAAATCAACTGAAACTGGTCAAACGCGTTTTCCTTTGCCCCGCTCACATATTGATTCGAAAAATTATGAAATTTGAAACCTAGCAATAATCTTACATCACGGACCCAACAAAACTGGTTTCGTCGAAATCCGAGGTCGTTTGCAAAATGTCTATTTTTAAGGGCCTGAATTCCATAGCGACTATTCAGAATTTTCAACTGGACATATCTTTTGATTCCTGCCATGAAATTTCGATTGGTCGGATTCGTTGGAAAGATATTATCAATTAGATCCTAATGTTTTTGGTTTCACTAAAATCCGGATTGTTTTGCACCCGGTACATTCAATTGAAGTTTGAAATCGAATTATCGAACTACCGCGCCATTTTCAATTCTATTTCTAATTATATTTATAATTATTATATTCTAACGACGACGCGTATAATATATACATTCTAATTATATTCAAAATAAATTTCTCGTCGATATTATTTAAAATAATCTATTTTAAATAATCAAAATTCGCCATAATTGCCAAAATAAAAATTTTAAACTGGCCCAGATTTTCCGGGTTGTTACAATCTCCCCCACTTAAAACTTTTCGTCCCCGAAAAGGAACAAAGTCGAAAGTGGTTTGATTATTCAGCTCTACGTTCGATCTGGCTTCCATTCTCCAACTCTTCAGTTTCTGAGAATTTTCAAAATTTCAAAAATTTGGCTAACACCCTAAATTTTTGAAAAATTTCGCCATAACCTCCCCTGCACCGGGAGCATCGGGGAATTTCAAATAGCTTCCCCGGTCCTTCAGATCTCAAAAAGAAAAAGAAAAAGCCAAGCGGCTAGCCAATAGGCTCACAAAATCATCCTCACCCAAACAAAACAGGAAATTATGTAGTAAACATGTACCTATTTGTCGGGCAAACAAATTTTATTCTCTGCTCTAGCCTCCTTGCTATGACCTGTTCAATGATATACATGTATATGCAAGCAAATGCGACCAATTTTCAATATAGTTCAATATTTGATTCAATTGGGCATAATGTTTCAAAATTATCAAACAAATAAACAAACAACACAAACATCAATCAATTAGTGGATTAACGTTTCAAATTTGATAACTTTGATATATATAGAGAAAATCTTGTTTTTGATGCCAATTCACAACAATGTGTTCTAACTATATTAGTTTTGGTTCTCACACCAGTCTAATGGAAATATATAGATATCACACCTTCGTTACTCGAACATGAATACTAATGACGACTAGTCAATCATCAGAATCATCTTCGGGCCACTAGAGTATGATTCTATATCTATCCAGTATATTAAAACTTCGAATACACGCGGATCAGACGTATACGCAAAATCTATATATACTGGATTGTCCAAATTCATTAAAATAAATAATCAAATACGAATAGTTGATTTAAATTTTCAAAACAAATTTTGTTTTCATTTGAAAAATATACTCTTCACACTCGTTCTAGGATACTACTGATCCTATCTCTAACGAGTCATTCCCATTGGATATTGCTAGTCCAATATCTGATGAATTCTTTCGTATGGTTCTAATGTGCCTTGTTCTCTACCTTTGTAAACCAAAGCTCTGATACCAACTGTGACGACAAGGAATTTCGCTCGGTCCGAACCAGTCGCTAAACCGACCCAGACCGTTCGAAACGCCCTATCGTTTGAGAACAGGACAAAACAGAACGCATACAGAAGAACGTTTCATTGTATATTACAACAATGCATCAGATTACAAGAATATACAGAGTAAAAATGAATATTACACAGAAATATCAGAGATTTAAATTACATAGCAGCGGAAAATAATACAATACACAACTAGAAGTAGATATACGGATACAAAGCTTTCCGGATATCGTTCCAGCTGTAAACCAGGATCCTGTGAATATAAATCTGCAAAACCAAAACTACTAGCTGCCCGTGTCAAAATAGGGGCACCCAGAGTTTAGGTTAAAACAATAAACTCCAGGTCAGTCATGGGACTGGTGTGAGAACTAAAACGGTTATTAATCCTTATTTTTAAAGTTTGGTAAATCAAGGGACCACGCCGTATAACACGGAACGGGTTTCCTCCCAAGAATACCAGTGCATAAAACAAACAGCGCAATGCTAAATAAAGAAAAATGAAGCTGTTATAAGACCCAGGTCCTATCACACAATGCAACGCAAGCTGGGGGATAGGGTTTTCCCTTATAACAGCCAAAGAATGCTTGATACGTTTAAAACAAATCATTTGATACTATTATAAGTGCATAGTGTATAAAACAACTTCAAATCATAAGTATCAATCATAGGCGGCATGGGTACCATATATCATGTCGCCATACTAGTTTTACAATTAAAACCGCAAATGTCACGTATTTGGAAATTGGATTTCCGTCTATGAACCGAGGCAAAAGATAGTCCTCAACCGATTCGAGACGCTCTAGCCCGTGTCTCAGGATCAGAGCTCGAGTGACCCTTGGAGCGACAGGGCCGGTCCACCGATGTGGATTAAAATGCCTGAACACTGCGTTTCCCCACCCTTTGGGGTGTCAATGAGCCAACAAATGACTCCATCGGTTCGTGAACGACCGATCAATCCGAGGCGCCTCGCAACAGCAACAACCACATAAGTCAAACTCGTCAGGGCGTGTAAAACCACTGACGCCACTTTTTAGCTAGAAGGAAACGCATGCCCTCCCTGAGGTCCGTCTCCCGTTTTTGGTTCATACCGGGTGTGAAACACGCGAAGTAAACGTTACACAAAGCTACGCCACAAAGGCCTTGCTTTGATCATCACCACAAGACTTTGCTTTTCAACAGAAGCCTCGATCAATTGCCACTTAGGCATGCCACACAGGCAATTCACTCCATGCGTTTGATATCCATCAATATATAACCCCTGAGCTCGTACGTCTCAGAGAAGGGCGTTAAGCAAGAGAATAAATTCTCCGCCGCCAAACAGATATATATTTAATAGAGATCAATCACACGGACTGAAATCCAATGTCAGACACACAGTCCATTTACAAGTCCGTTCTGGGTCTGAACGAAACCGGAGGCACCTAGTACCCCGCATATCCATCGATCTCCAAGTACGTCTGGACGATCACTAACTGTTTCCATCTTCTTGGGTGTACAACCCAATCAAGATCATCAGTAACCACCCAAACGACGTGAAGACCTCCGGTCTTCGACCATCGTCTTCATCTTCGACTTATCGTCGTATCAGTTATTCAGAATGGGATAAACCCAGTCTTTCCGAATAACTCGCGTATATATTATAAAAGTGTTACACAAACACAACATACGCCTCATTCCAATTCATCAGTCACTAACCGCAAATTAATCAAGAGAATAATTTCCCAAATATTAACCCCGAAGGCCGAAACCAACATCAGATCAATATCCAGAAAACCGTTCTGCTTAGCTAACCGACAGTTAGTTTCTGATTTCACATTCATAGGGAAAGGTTCCCATTAATTTTATCCAAGATAAATTCCTGAATTTATTCTCTAATCTTCCTTTGAATTTTGATTCAAATTAGTCGGGATTAACGAAACTTACCGAAGTAATCATTTGTTTTAATTTCCCCAATCCCAACCTATTCATCCCATGAAGTAAAACTGGTTATACTTCATATCTAACACCACGGTGTTATCGGTAAATTCAATTACCATTTCACGTTCAAATCTAATTAAAGATTTAACTATCGCCTGGAGCAAAACTGGTGATACTCCATTCTCGATCATTTCAATCTAATTAAAGACTCATTAAAACTCCACTTAGTTTTAATCTTTAACTGGGTTAAAGAATCAGTGTCATTTAAAACACAGTTCACGATAAACCCAAAATCACATTCATTAATTATCGTGTTAAAGAACGAGTGTTATTTAAAACACTGTCCACGATAAACCCAAAAATCAATATCAATTCAATTCCAATTAAATATCATTTAATTGGTACACTTCGTTAAATCTAAACAAGAAGATTTAATCATTTCTCAACTGGGTTCAAGAGCAGTGTTAGTGAAGACACCATTCACGACAAACCCAAATCACATTTGATATTCAACACAAGGCTCTGAATAGAAAATATACCGGCTTATATTCAATATCAAATTCTACGACTAACAAATATCGCATTGGAAATAACGATATATATATATATATCTTTCAAATTTCCATAACAACATTTGTATAATCACGAAATCCAACATCGAAATATTCCGAAGACAATTTCGATTCAAATCCATTCCAATGCAATCATTGGAAATTTTGGTTATTTTTAAAACCATTTCAAATTCAATTTATTTATTTAAAAATAAATAGAATTATAATTCTAGTTCAAAACTAGTTCATTTCGATAAAAATCTATTTTTATCTTTTCAAATATGGAGTTTTTCATCCCAATTCTTTCTAAATCATTTCTTATGATTTTACATAAATTATTACTATTTTTAATAATTTTATCAAGGCCCGTACAGTCGATTTCCATCAACGGCCATCGAACTGCACTTACAGCGACCTTTTTCGAATTTGATTTGGACATAACTCCAAATCCAACCGTTAGATTTCAAATTTCTAATATTCGTTAGAAAGCTCTTTTCGATACGAACCCAACGGTTCCGGTTTTTAGGAGAATCCGACGGTCGGATCTCCCGTAATGTCCGTTTGAAATAAATGGTCGAAATTCACGAACTGCCGCGGCGCGGCGCGTTCTATTCAGGCCATTATATTATATATATAATATATATAATATATACTTCGTCGATTTCTGTTTAAAACGAATTATATAAATAGTTTTAAATTCGTTTCAAAAGCAATTTCAACTTCCATTTCGATTCAAATCAAAATTGAATTCCTCTTTATAAATTCATTTTAAAATTCATTTCTATTCAATTCAAATTTCAATTCAATTTGAATTCATTTCAATTCGCTTTCAATTCAATTTGAATTCGTTTTCAATTCAATTCATTTCGAAATCGTTATATATTCAATTCATTTCGAAATCGTTTTATATTCAATTCATTTCGAAATCGTTTTCAATTCATTTCATTTCGAAATCGTTATATATTCAATTCATTTCGAAATCGTTTTCAATTCAATTCATTTCGAAATCGTTTAAAATCGATATAAATATCGTTCACGTCAAAATGGCGTCAATCTAATCAACACGGCTTCATAAATTTCTATTTTCAAATATTCTATTTCAAATATTTCCTTTTTCAAAATAGTTGTGGTTATCCAAAATATTTCGTTCAACACATGACCAATCTCAATGGATGAGTACTGTCAACACATGAACACTTATTTTATATCGATAAAGATGTAAATTTTATTACTAAAATATTTCGTTCAACACATGACCAATCTCAATGGATGAGTACTGTCAACACATGAACACTTATTTTATATCGATAAAGATGTAAATTTTATTACTAAAATATTTCGTTCAACACATGACCAATCTCAATGGATGAGTACTGTCAACACATGAACACTTATTTTATATCGATAAAGATGTAAATTTTATTACTAAAATATTTCGTTCAACACATGACCAATCTCAATGGATGAGTACTGTCAACACATGAACTTTTATTTTATAATATTCTTTATTTTCTAAATTGGAATGAGGCCCAATCAATCACCATATAATGTTAATTATATGGAATTTCATACATCACACGTATATAATAGCATTGAAAAATAATCAACCATCAACCAAAGTGCACTACACTGTATAAGCATCAAATATAGACATTTAACGCTTATAGCAGCCTGTCAATCAATCGATCGACATATTTGATCAATCAGGATGAGTGAACTTCAAATTTCATCCTAACACCCGTGTGGGGTTTCAAACAATCAAACACAGATTTAGTTGTGCAGTTGGGCGATGTGTAAAATTTATCGACCCAATCAATGTCCTTCAAATAGGTGTACATAAACAAACCGTCTGGTTTGTAAATGAATATTTATTTATTCACATTCACGTTAAAAATTATATTTTTAACGACAAAACATTTTATTCCAACATATGAATTTTATTCAGTTCATTCCTTAAATAAAATGATGTTTTTATTTTTCTAACATATTTTAGAAAATTTCGGCGGCATAACGGCACGATACTAGAAACGGGACGAGGCCTAGCCTTATCCCCGGTCTAGTGAAGGCCCACGCCATTCACACATCAATCATATCAATTTCATTTCACCAAACAATTCAAATCAACTCAAACAATCTAACTAACAACACAGCCAAACAAACAAGTCCATGGTCTGTGGACGATTGTGTCGGGTGCTACTAAGCACCGTCTGCATCCTAGTATATATATATAACTAGAAAATTAAATTGAAAGGTGAGAAATTCTCACTTATAGCTATCCTAGCTCCACGGCTCTTCATTTGCAGAAGTCTTCGTCGTTTCGCCTTTTTGTCACCTTCGTTGCTGCTTTTTGTTATTGGCGTTGTCCGTGTTCGCTACACATATAAAATGCCCATATTTATATTCCTATTTTTTTTTAAAGCAAAGGTTATAATTTACAACGCCTTTATATATAAAAAGATTACATTCTTACTATGCTTTTCAAATATAAAAGATTATATTTTTACTATGCTTTTCAAATATAAAGGATTATATTTTTACTATGCTTTTCAAATATAAAAGATTATATTTTTACTATGCTTTTCAAATATAAAAGATTATATTTTTACTATGCTTTTCAAATATAAAAGATTTCGCATTTTTCAAAATAAAGATTTCGCCTTTTTCAAAATAAAGATTTCGCCTTTTTCAAAATAAAGATTTCGCCTTTTTCAAAATAAAGATTTCGCCATTTTCAAAATAAAGATTTCGCCTTTTTCAAAATAAAGATTTCGCCTTTTTCAAAATAAAGATTTCGCCTTTTTCAAAATAAAGATTTCGCCTTTTTCAAAATAAAGATTTCGCCTTTTTCAAAATAAAGATTTCGCCTTTTTCAAAATAAAGATTTCGCCTTTTTCAAAATAAAGATTTCGCCTTTTTCAAAATAAAGATTTCATTTCAACGTATATAAAATAAAAATCAGATTTTTATTTTGCCACTTATACAATGGTGATATTTTTATCTTCTCTATCCTATAACGATTATATTTTTAATACTTTAAAAATATAAAGATCATATTTTTAATTCTTTAAAAATATAAAAATCATATTCTTTGTATAGTAAAAAAAACAAACCTTTCATGTTAAAAAAAAATCCAAACTCTATAGGATTAAAATCTAAACTTGATAGGATAAAAATAACTAAATTTATAGGGTTAAAAACTCACATTTTGCTGTTCGAATTGGAAGGGGGAGGTAAGTTGTGATGCTGGTCGGCGACAACACTCTAGCGGCGCGGTGGGGCCTCTTCAGGTCGGCGGCGGCGCTCAGACAGTGGCGGGCGGTGGCCTTCTTCCTTCGTTTTGGGTCTAGGGCTTGGGGGATACGGTAGCGTTGGAATCGAGGAGGGGGTTTCTTCGTGGGGTCACGGGTTCGAAGGAGGAGGTCGGGGAAGAAGAGAGGAGCGAGAGGGAGGGGATCGAAAGGTGGGGCGGCAGCGTTCCTGGCAGCGGCGGTTAGGGCAGGGGCGGGATCGACGAGGCGGTTTTCTTTTTTTTTTCTTCCTCTGAACGAATGAAAAGGAGGGGGAGAAGAGAAGATATATAATAATATATATTTTATTTTAATTTAATTTTAAAAAGTAACTTTTTCATTCGAACTCGAAACGAGACCCACCGCCTGTCGTCCATAGCTAATTACCCCCATTCTGAACACAATGGGATATACGTCGCAAGCTGATTCGATCGTTTCGATCAGTTTTCGTCAAAATCAAAATATAACTCTATATATTGAATTTGAACGCGTATTTCAATTTACCAGGGCCACATACTGATTTGAAAAATTCCAGAAAAATATTTTCTAGCTTCGTATTGACGATACGGTCTTAACAAAACTAGTTTCGTCGAATTCTGAGACCGTTAGAAAAATGGCCATTTTCCAGTCGATTAAAATCAACTGAAACTGGTCAAACGCGTTTTCCTTTGCCCCGCTCACATATTGATTCGAAAAATTATGAAATTTGAAACCTAGCAATAATCTTACATCACGGACCCAACAAAACTGGTTTCGTCGAAATCCGAGGTCGTTTGCAAAATGTCTATTTTTAAGGGCCTGAATTCCATAGCGACTATTCAGAATTTTCAACTGGACATATCTTTTGATTCCTGCCATGAAATTTCGATTGGTCGGATTCGTTGGAAAGATATTATCAATTAGATCCTAATGTTTTTGGTTTCACTAAAATCCGGATTGTTTTGCACCCGGTACATTCAATTGAAGTTTGAAATCGAATTATCGAACTACCGCGCCATTTTCAATTCTATTTATAATTATATATATAATTATTATATTCTAACGACGACGCGTATAATATATACGTTCTAATTATATTCAAAATAAATTTCTCGTCGATATTATTTAAAATAATCTATTTTAAATAATCAAAATTCGCCATAATTGCCAAAATAAAAATTTTAAACTGGCCCAGATTTTCCGGGTTGTTACAATCGGTGATCGGGATCGGCGGCGGCGGCGATGGGAAGGTCGGAACTTCCTGGGGCTCGTGCTCGACGATGCGGAGGAGGGAGGAGACGAGGGTAGGTCGGATTTGAAGAGGGGAGGGAGGAGAAGCGAACGGCGGTGGTGGCGGAGGCTGTAGGTGGCTGAGGCGGCGGCGATCGGGCCTGGAAGGTTCGAACGGTTTTCGCCGTCGGTCGAGATAGAGAGCGAGGGTTTTTAGTTTTTTTTTTAAAATAATGAATGGAGAAATATGATTGGTCGATGGTTTTAATAAATTTTTAAATAGTGTTTTCTTCAACGAAATCCTTTTCAAACCCAACGACTGTCGCCCCTAGCTAAATACCCCCATCCCGGACACAATGGGATAGGTTTCGTTAGCCAATTCGACTGTTACAGTCAGTTATTTTTCAAATTAAAGTATAAAACATTTAATTTTTAACTTTGAACGCACATTTCAATTTGCCAGGGCCACCAACTGATTCGAAAAATTCCAGAAAAATAAATCTAGCTATGTTTTGACGCTACGGTCCCAACAAAACTAGTTTCGTCGAATTCTGAGATCGTTTGAAAAATGGCCATTTTCTGGTCGATCCAATTTAACATAAATTGACCAAACGCATTTTCTTTTGCCACGCTCACATACTAGCTTCAAAAATTATGAAATTTGAAACCTAGCAATAGTTTGACATCCCGGACCCAACGAAAGTGGTTTCGTCGTATTCCGAGGTCATATGCAAAATATCAAATTTCGAGGGCTATATATTCTATATAGCGACCATTCTGAAAATTCATTTGGCCATAACTTTTGATTTCCGTTATGAAACTTCAATTTTTCAGATTCGATAGAAAGGTATTGATAATCAGATTTAAATATTTTTGGTTTCACTAAAATCCGTTATATTCTCCACCCTGCACAGTCAGTCAAAGTTTGAATTCAAATTTTCAAACTGACTCACTATTTCTAATTCACTATTTTATTGAAATATTATATTTCAATTGTTCAAATTTCTTTGAAATCACCAATTTAAAATTTTTAAATTGGCCCGTATTTTCCGGGTTATTACAATCTCCCCCACTTAAAACTTTTCGCCCTCGAAAAGGAAACAACAGTAAAGTAGGAAACAAAATGTAAATGCAAAGTATTGTAAAGGTACCTTGCACCGGAGTTAGTCAGAGATATCCACTCTGCATTTGGGGTAAGCTTGCTTAATGCTTTCCTCAGTTTCCCAAGTACATTCTCTAGGATCACTGCTCCACTGTACTTTAACTAAATGAACCTTTTTGCTTCTTAGTTCTTTAGTTTCTTTGCCAACAATCTTTAATGGCTCTCTTCTGAGTGCTAATTCTGGAGTTATATCTATATCCTGTTGCGCTGCTTCCTCTACAACAAGATCTGGATCATGCACATGTCTTCTAAGTTGAGATATGTGAAATACATCATGCACTCCAGGCAACCAATCTGGTAATTGAACCCTATAAGCAAGAGTTCCAATTCGTTCGAGTATAGGAAAGGGACCAATAAATCTCGGTGCCAACTTCCCAGTTTTGCCGAATCTGATTACTCCTCTCATCGGAGAAACTTTCAAATAAACATGGTCACCAACACCAAATGTCAAATCTCTTCTTCTAGAATCTGCATAACTTTTCTGTCGGCTTTGCGCGGTTCTCAAACGCTTTTTGATGAAGTCGACTTTATCAGATGCTTCTCTAATCATATCGGGTCCTAACACAAGTCTATTACTAGGTTCTACCCAACATGATGGAGATCTGCACGGTCTGCCATATAATGCTTCAAATGGCGACATCCCCAGACTTGCTTGATAGTTATTGTTATATAAGAATTCTGCCAAATGCAAGTGATCTTCCCATGACCCACTAAAATCAATTATACAAGCCCGCAATAAATCTTCTAAAATTCTATTCACCCGCTTAGTTTGGCCATCTGTTTGAGGGTGATAAGCGGTGCTCATATTCAGTTTCGTTCCCAATTCTTTCTGGAAAGCCTCCCAGAATTTGCTAGTAAATAGGGGATCTCTATCACTGACTATGCTGATGGGAATTCCATGCAGCTTAACAATTTCTTTGAAATATATCTATGCTAGACTTTGAGTGGTTCTATTGGATCTGACAGGTATAAAATGGGCAGTCTTCATGAAGCGATCTACGATTACCCAAATGCTGTCATTACCTTTCCTGGTTCGCGGCAAGCCTTCTATGAAATCCATGGAAATCTGTTCCCATTTCCAACTTGGGACTTCCAACGGTTGCAACAATCCAGCTAGCTTTTGTTGGTCACTCTTGACCAATTGACAAGTTGGACATCTGCTAACATACAAAGAAATATCCCTTTTCATTGCCTTCCACCAGAAAGTACGTTTGATATCGTTGGACATTTTACTCACCCCGGGATGGATGCAAAATTTGGATTTATGGCATTCGTCTAGCACTTCTCTTCGAAGGCCTGGAATATTTGGAATGCAAATCCTATTATTTAACCTGAGAACCCCCTTAATATCAATACGAAAACTCGTGGTTTCACCTTCCTTGACCCTCTGATTGATTCTCTGAATGAATTCATCGTTTTTTTGAAGGGCTGAAATCTTATCAATCAATCCAGGCGTAATTATAAGGTTGGCCATGATTGCGGTTTTCCTACTAAGCGCATCCGCTACAACGTTAGCCTTCCCTGGCGTATACAGGATATCAAGATCATACGCTGCAAGAAATTCTAGCCAACGCTGCTGTCTCAAATTCAGATCTTTCTGGGTGTATAAATACTTCAATGATTGATGATCTGTGTACAATATAAATTTCTCGCCCAATAAATAATGCCTCCAGATTTTCAAGGCAAAAACGATGGCTAGCAACTCAAGATCATGAGTCACATAATTCTTCTCATGCGGTTTCAGTTGGCGGCTTGCATAAGCGACTACTTGGCCTCTTTGCATTAACACTGCACCAAGACCTCTAATAGAAGCATCTGTCCAAACCGTTAAATCCTTAATGCCATCAATAATAGTTAACACTGGAGCAGTGGTTAGTTTCGATTTCAATTCCTGGAAAGCTTCTTCACAGTCAGAAGTCCACTTGAATTTCTCATGCTTCTTCGTGAGCTTCGTTAACAGACCGAATATCTTCGAAAAATCCTTAACGATCTTTCGATAATAACTAGCCAACCCCATAAAACTTCTAACCTCTGTGGGAGTAGTGGGTTGTTTCTAGTCTTGAATTGCTATTATTTTGCTTGGGTCAACAGAAATCCCTTTCTCTGACACGACATGGCCAAGAAATTTCACTTCTTCTTGCCATAATACACATTTAGAGAATTTGGCTTTGAAGACGCTCTTTCTTAGAATCTCCAATACTTGTTCTAAGTGTTTCTCATGTTCGGGTTTTGATTTGGAGTAGATCAAAATATCATCGATGAAGACGAGGACAAATTTATTCAGGACTCCCCTGAACACTCTATTCATTAGATCGACAATGTATGCTGGAGCGTTGCATAGGACAAACGGTATTACTAACCATTCATAAAATATGTCTGGACCTCTGAAAGCTGTCAAAGGAACACACTCTTATGCTATTCTCAATTGATGAAAACCTGTAGCTAGGTCCATTTGGGAAAATACCTTCGCCCCATTCAATTGGTCTAGCAAATCATCGATGCGGGGTAATGGATATTTATTTTTGAGCGTCTGTTTGTTGAGGTCTCGGTAATCAACGCATAATCGAAGAGTACCGTCTAACTTTGGGACAAACACAACAGCTGCACCCCAATTAGAAAAACTAGGTCTGATTAGACCCTTCCACAACAGTTGACGAGTTTGATCGCCTAATTCTTCATTTTCCTTCGGAGTCATTCTGCGAATTGGATGTACCACCGGTCTGGCATTGGGAATTAGATCGATTCGGAATTCTATTTCTCTTTGCGGAGGTAAGTTTTCAACTTCTTCAAACACATCCGCATAGTTTCTAACAATTGGAATCTTTTCTATGGAAGTGGGGATAAGTTCTAATGCCGACCAAAATTCTTCTCTATTTGGATTCGAACCATGACAGGGTACCGTAATATATCCAAGCTTCGTTCGAATTTTAATGATTCTTTCTGCACAATTTACCTCAGCTTCGTATTTCGTTAACTAATCCAGCCCGAGAATGATATCGAATTCGGGAAAATCCATAACGATTAAATTGAAAGGAAACTGGTATCGGGAGAAAGAAGTAGGCACCTTACAACACGAACTGAGGGTAATAGGACCCCCTATCGGGTTATGTACTTCCACCGAATCTTTAAGCTTTCTTTGTTTTAACTTTAATTTGTGCATTGTGTTTCTAGCAATGAAACTACGCGACGCACCCGTGTCAAACAATACGAAAACAGGAATATTTTTAAATGTAAGGGTACCTCCCAAAACATCGGGTTTACCTGTTCCATCGGAAGCAGTTGGCGGGCTCGACCCGTCATAGACGTGAGCTACAGTAGCTTTCTTCAGCAGAGGACAGTCTTTGACTAGATGATCGGTCTTGCGGCAATTAAAGCAGGAGCGAGGGTTCTGAGAACCCTGGCTTGAACCTTGTGAATTTATCTTCTGCCTCTTCGAGGCTGTGCGCACATTAGAGTTGTGCCCCGCTTTACCAAAGTTAAAGCAATTTCCTCTCGGCGGCTTGCCAGTCTGAGAGTTTGAAGATGCTACTTGGCTTGACTCAGCTTGATTTGCTGCAGGCTTGCGTTTGTTTCCGGCTTGGCTTCTAGCGCGATCCTGCTCCAGATGCCTATGGTCTAGGTCTTCATAGTTGCATGTCATTTCCACCAGTTCGTTGAATTCCAGCTTGACATGGGCCATGGCTCTATCATGATACTGTCGCCTTAGCCCAAGGATAAACCTCTTTTTTTTGGACTTTGCAGTGGCAACGAGCTCTGAAGCATAGGGCGACAACAGTGTAAATTTATTCAGATAATCCTGCACGGAAAGATCCCCCTGCTAGAGGTTGGCGAAGTCATCGTGCATTCGTTCAAGAGCTTGTTCCGGGACATATTTCTCCTTGAAGAGTTCTTTGAATCCATCCCATGTTCTTCCAGCTTCTCTATTCCCGGCGGTGAGAGATTCCCACCATAGTTCAGCTTGTTCCTGCATAAGCCAGGCGCCCATGATAGCTTTATCTTCGTCTCCAAGCCTTAGTCCTTCAAGGATTTTCTCGCATGTTTTGAGCCATGCAAGAGCCTCTATTACTGTGCCAGTTCCCGAGAAGGTCTTGCCTCCTAAGTTTTTGTATCTCTTGGCTACACGGTCTAGCTCGAAGTATTGAGCGGCCGGAGGTTGTATCAAAGGTCCTTCTTGAACTGGGGCTTCTCCCCTTCCTCGGCCTCGGCCGGCACGGCCTCCTCTAGCGGCGGTTGCTCTGGTAGCCATTTGTCAAATTCTGTATAAGCAAGGAAAGAGTCAGCTAACAGCAATGATAGTTTATTGCATGATTAAGCAGAAAATTTACGGAAAGATAATGATGGACTGATCAAATGTTTTTGCTATTCTGCTCGGCTCATTCTAGGACTTTACTAGTCCTATCTCTAATGAGCGACTCGCCTTAGAATACTACTGATTCTATTTTGACGAAGTGTTTAATGTGTTAGACTCTAGAACTAAGGTTAACCAAAGCTCTGATACCAGCTGTGACGATCCCAAAACCCCGTGACACAGTGTTAAGGATAATCATTGGAATATAACACATTAATCATCATTAGCAGATCACAGATAATAGCATAAACAGAAATAGAATAATTTACACACATATGATAGCGGAATCATATAAATATCATCACATCAGAGAAGCACAGTACATGATACAACTTAGTGCATAATGATACATAGTCAGTCACCATCGCCTGAGGCGGAATCATGCATAAAGAGTACACAAAATAATATCAGTCTACATCGCCAATGGCGGAATCATAATATAGATACAATAATGGCGTAGAAAATCCAAGTCAGCACAGTGTAGTCAAGCCTCGCCATGAGCCAAAAGGTGCGTCAGAAACCTGTAACTAGGCTGCCCATGTGAAAATGAGGGCACCCGAGTTTGCAAGGTGAAACAAACTACGAGTCAGTCATGGGACTGGTATGAGAAATCTACTTAACTTATTAACAATAATAATAAGGCAAATCAAAGGACCACGCCACTTTCGTGGAACGGGTTTACTCCAATGAGTGCTAGTGCATGAAATAAAGTAAATGATTAAATCATCGCAATGCTTTTCATAAAATGAAGCCATTATAAGACTCAGGTCCCATCACACAATGCAACGCAAGCCGGAGGATAGAGTTTTTACCTTATAATGGCCAAAAATGCTTCATACGAATAAAACAAAAGTGTTTGATATTATTACTAGTGTATATATGTTTCAAAAGAAAATTCAATCATAAATATCAGTCCTAGGCGGCATAGCTACCATCTACTATGTCGCCATACTAGTAATACAATCACGTCCGCATATTTCGTATTGGAAATTGGATTCCTTCATGAGTCGTGGCAAGGGGCAAGCTCCTCTCCGATTCGAGACACTCTAGCAAATGTCCTAGGACCCCACTATGATCCTTGGAATCGGCTGGGCCGGTCCTCTCTTACTTTTGAGGATTAGTTATTCCTGAACACACGTTCCCTGGTCCTTACAGACCTATAATCGAGGCGCCTCGCATTCCAACAACCACATAGGTGAAAAGTATATATAATGTCAGGGCTGGTAGGTCACTGACACCACCTTAGCTAGAAAGAAACGTCATGCTCTCCCAGCGGTCCGTCTCCCTTTTTGACTCACACCGGGGTGTGAGGCTCGCGAATTCACGTTATACACAAAGCTACGTCACACAGACCATGCTTTAATCATCAACCACAAGACTTTGCTTTGCAACAGAAGCCTTGATCATATGCCACTTAGGCGTGCCACACAGGCAATCCACTCCATGCGACTGATTTCTATCAATACATAACCTCTGAGCTCATACATCTCAGAGAAGGGCGTTAAGCAACTGAATAAATTCTCCGTCGCCAAACAGATATATATTTAACAGAGATCAATCAACACAGAACAAAATCCAATGTCAGACACATAGTCCATTTACAAGTCCGTTCTGAGTCTGAACGAAACCGGAGGCACCAATTCCTCGCATATCCGTACAATCAACAGTATGTTTGGACGGCTACTACTTCAGTTCCTTCGTGGTAGCTACTCCAATCACGAGCATTAGTAGCGCCCATCCATCCAATGTGAAGATCGTCGGTCTTCAACCGTCTTCGACTCTTCGACTTCTCAACGTCGATCGATTATTTGAAATGAAATGAACTCGGCCTTTTCAAATAACCCACATATATTTAAATTTTCAAATCAATTTATCACATGGTTGGACTATTCAACATTCACATTTCAGTTCTTTAGTTATAATTTTCATGTCAAATACATTCAACCATCACATATCAAGCAGACACAACAAAATGGGTTCATTTCCACTCTATATCGTCTATAGTATTTTATAACGATATATCGCCATTTTTAATTAATTTAAAACGGCCATATTTAATTAAACGACGTTCAGGTCGTGTCGATGCACTGGCGCTTCTTTTCACTAATTTTGTTTTACACATATCTGGAAATCTAACTGTTGGATCTTCACAAATTTTATATCATTCGGAAGGTCATTTCAAAACGAATCCAACGGTTCCAGTTTTGGGAAAATCCGACGGTCGGATCTTCCACACTAGTCATTTGAAGTTACGATTTCAATTTACGAACTGCAGCGTCGTTATTCGATTTAATTTAATTATATTTATACATATATATATAAATATAATCGTTTCTGGCGCTGTTTTTCTTCAGATTTGAATTAAACATTCTAGACAATCCAACCGTCGGATCTTGTGACGGCAAGGTACTTCGCTCGGTCCGAACCAGTCGCTAAACCGACCCAGACCGTTCGAAACGCCCTATCGTTTGAGAACACGACAAAACAGAACGCATACAGAAGAACATTTCATTGTATATTACAACAATGCATCAGATTACAAGAATATACAGAGTATAAATGAATATTACACAGAAATATCAGAGATTTAAATTACATTTAAATACATAGCAGCGGAAAATAATACAATACACAACTAGAATGAGATATACGGATACAAAGCTTTCCGGATATCGTTCCAGCTGTAAACCAGGATCCTGTGAATATAAATCTGCAAAACCAAAACTACTAGCTGCCCGTGTCGAAAATAGGGGCACCCAGAGTTTAGGTTAAAACAATAAACTCCAGGTCAGTCATGTGACTGGTGTGAGAACTAAAACAGTTATTAATCTTTATTTCAAATCATTAGGTAAATCAAGGGACCACGCCGTATAACACGGAACGGGTTTCCTCCCAAGAATACCAGTGCATAAAACCAACAGCGCAATGCTAAATAAAGAAAAATGAAGCTGTTATAAGACCCAGGTCCCATCACACAATGCAACGCAGTCGAGGATAGGGTTTTCCCTTATAACAGCCAAAGAATGCTTGATACGTTTAAAACAAATCATTTGATACTATTATAAGTGCATAGTATATAAAACACTTCAAATCATAAGTATCAATCATAGGCGGCATGAGCGCCCCATCCCACTATGTCGCCATATATAGGATATACAATCAAAACCGCAAAGTCTCGTATTTGGAAATTGGGTTTCCATCTATGAACCGAGGCAAAAGATAGTCCTCAACCGATTCGAGACAATCTAGCCCATGTCTCAGGCAAGCGCGCAGGCAAGCCTTGGATCGTCAGGGCCGGTCCACACGGAGTGGATTATTATGCCTGAACAATACGTCTCCCCACCCTATGGGGTGTAAGTCTGGTCCGTCAGCCGACCAGAATGCATTCGGCCGAAACCGATATAACCGAGGCGCCTCGCAACAGCAACAACCACATAAGTCAAACTCGTCAGGGCGTGTAAAACCACTGACGCCACTTCTAGCTAGAAAGAAACGCAAGTCCTCCCTGAGGTCCGTCTCCCGTTTTTGGTTCATACCTGGTGTGAAACACGCGAGGTAAACGTTACACAAAGCTACGCCACAAAGGCCGTGCTTTGATCATCACCACAAGACTTTGCTTTTCAACAGAAGCCTTGATCATTTGCATCTTAGCATGCCACACAGGCAAACCATCCTATGCAACCGATATCAGTCACACAGAATGAAATCCGATGTCAGACACACAGTCCATTTACAAGTCCGTTCTGGGTCTGAACGAAACCGGAGGCACCTAGTACCCCGCATATCCATCGATCTCCAAGTACGTCTGGACGATCACTAACTGTTTCCATCTTCTTGGGTGTACAGCCCAATCAAGATCATCAGTTATCACCCAAACGACGTGAAGACTTCCGGTCTTCGACCATCGTCTTCATCTTCGACTTATCGTCGTATCAGTTATTCAGAATGGGATAAACCCGGTCTTTCCGAATAACTCGCGTATATTTTAAGTAAGTGTTACACAAACACAACATACGCCTCATTCCAGTTCATTAGTCACTAACCGTAAATTAATCAAGAGAATAATTCCCCAAATATTAACCCCGAAGGCCGAAACCAACATCAGATCAATATCCAGAAAACCATTCTGCTTGGCTAACCGACAGTTAGTTTCTAAATTTCACGTTCAAATCTAATTAAAGATTTAACTATCGCCTGGAGCAAAACTGGTGATACTCCATTCTCGATCCTTTCAATCTAATTAAAGATTCATTAAAACTCCACTTAGTTTTAATCATTATCTGGGTTAAAGAATCAGTGTCATTTAAAAACACGATTCACGATAAACCCAAAATCACATTCCATTAATTATCGGGTTAAAGAACAAGTGTTATTTAAAACACTATTCACGATAAACCCAAAAATCAATACCAATTCAATTCCAATTAAATATCATTTAATTGGTACACTTCATTAAATCTAAATAAAAAGATTTAATCTTTTCTCAACTGGGTTCAAGAACAGTGTTAGTGAAGACACCATTCACGACAAACCCAAATCACATTCGATTAATTATCGGGTTAAAGAACAAGTGTTATTTAAAACACTGTTCACGATAAACCCAAAAATCAATATCAATTCAATTCCAATTAAATATCATTTAATTGGTACACTTCATTAAATCTAAATAAAAAGATTTAATCTTTTCTCAACTGGGTTCAAGAACAGTGTTAGTGAAGACACCATTCACGACAAACCCAAATCACATTCGATTAATTATCGGGTTAAAGAACAAGTGTTATTTAAAACACTGTTCACGATAAACCCAAAAATCAATACCAATTCAATTCCAATTAAATATCATTTAATTGGTACACTTCATTAAATCTAAATAAAAAGATTTAATCTTTTCTCAACTGGGTTCAAGAACAGTGTTAGTGAAGACACCATTCACGACAAACCCAAATCACATTCGATATTCAATACAAGGCTCTGAATAGAAACTATATCGGCCTATATTCAATATCAAATTCTACGATTAACAAATGTCGTATTGGAAATAACGATATACATATATATCTTTCAAATTTCCATAACAACACCTGTAATATCACGAATTCCAACATCGAAATATTCCGAAGACAATTTCGATTCAAATCCACTCCAATGCAATCATTGGAAATTTTGGTTATTTTCAAAACCATTTCAAATTCAATTTATTTATTTAAAAATAAATAGAATTATAATTCTAGTTCAAAACTAGTTCATTTCGATAAAAATCTATTTTTATCTTTTCAAACATGGAGTTTTTCATCCCAAACTTTCACAAATCATTTCTTATGATTTTACACAAATTATTACTATTTTTAATAATTTTATCAAGGCCCGTACGGTCGATTTCCATTAACGGCCATCGAACTGCACTTACAGCGACCTTTTTCGAATTTGATTTGGACGTATCTCCAAATCCAACCGTTAGATTTCAAATTTCTAACATTCATTAGAAAGCTCTTTTCGATACGAACCCAACGGTTCCGGTTTTAGGAGAATCCGACGGTCGGATCTCCCGTAATGTCCGTTTGAAACAAATGGTCGAAATTCGCGAACTGCCGCAGCGCGGCGCGTTCTATTCAGGCCATTATATTATATATATAATATATATTTCGTCGATTACTATTTAAAACGAATTATATAAATGGTTTTAAATTCGTTTCAAAAGCAATTTCAACTTCCTTTTCAATTCAAATCAAAATTGAATTCTTCTTTATAAATTCGTTTCAAAATTCATTTCTATTCAATTCAAATTTCAATTCAATTTGAATTCATTTCAATTCGCTTTCAATTCAATTCGAATTCGTTTTCAATTCAATTCATTTCGAAATCGTTTTCAATTCAATTCATTTCGAAATCGTTTTCAATTCAATTCATTTCGAAATCGTTTTCAATTCAATTCATTTCGAAATCGTTTTCAATTCAATTCATTTCGAAATCGTTTTCAATTCAATTCATTTCGAAATCGTTTTCAATTCAATTCATTTCGAAATCGTTTTCAATTCAATTCATTTCGAAATCGTTTTCAATTCAATTCATTTCGAAATCGTTTTCAATTCAATTCATTTCGAAATCGTTTTCAATTCAATTCATTTCAAAATATTCGATTTCGAAATCACGTTTCAATATTCATTTTAAAATGAATAAAATCGATATAAATATCGTTCACGTCAAAATGGCGTCAATCTAATCCTCACGGCTTCACATATTTCTATTTTCAAATATTCTATTTCAAATATTTCTATTTCAAATATTTCTATTTCAAATATTTCTATTTCAAATATTTCTATTTCAAATATTTCTTTTTTTCTCGAAACTGGAATGAGGCCCAATCAATTACCATATAATGTTAATTATATGGATTTTCTACAACACATGTATATATCAACAACGATGAATAATCAACCATCAACCAAAGTGCACTACACTGTATAAGCATCAAATATAGACATTTAACGCTTATAGCAGCTTGTCAATCAATCGATCGACATATTTAATAAATCAGGATGAGTGAACTTCAAATTTCATCCTAACACCCGTGTGGGGTTTCAAACAATCAAACACATATTTTATTTGTGCAGTTAGGCGATGTGTAAAATTTATCGACCCAATCAACGTCATTCAAATAGGTGTACATAAACAAACCGTCTGGTTTGTAAATGAATATTTATTTATTCACATTCACGTTAAAAATTATATTTTTAACGATAACACATTTTATTTTAACATATGAATTTATATTCAGTTCATTCGTTAAATAAAATGCTATTTTTATTTTTCTAACTTATTTTAGAAAATTTCGGCGGCATAACGGCACGATACTAGAAACGGGACAAGGCCTAGCCTTATCCCCGGTCTAGTGAAGGCCCACGCCATTCACACATCAATCAAATCAATTCGTTATGCAAACCACAAACTTTGGAGTAAGGGTCTAACCTAGCCTTACTCCTTCGCCTTATAACGGCGCACGTCTAATCCTAACCAATTTATCGATTCGATTTTTCACACCACAAACCACATTCAAACCAATATCACAATCAATCACCAAACAGTCAAACAAACAAGTCCATGGTCTGTGGACGGGTGTCGGGTGCTACTAAGCACCGTCTGCATCCTAGTATATATATAACTAGAAAAATAAATTGAAAGGTGAGGAATTCTCACATATAGCTATCCTAGCTCCACAGCACTTCATTGATAGAAATCTTCATTGTTTTCGCATCTTCTTCAGCTTCGTCGCCTGTAGCCACTACATATGTAAAAATCGAATTTTTACTTCGCTATTCAATATATAAAAATCGAATTTTTATTTCAAAGTTCAATATATAAAAATCGAATTTTCAGTTCAAAGTTCAATATATAAAAATCGAATTTTTAGTTCGAAGTTCAATATATAAAAATCGAATTTTTATTTCAAAGTTCAATATATAAAAATCGAATTTTTATTTCGAAGTTCAATATATAAAAATCGAATTTTTATTTCAAAGTTCAATATATAAAAATCGAATTTTTATTTCAAAGTTCAATACATAAAAATCGAATTTTTATTTCAAAGTTCAATACATAAAAATCGAATTTTTATTTCAAAGTTCAATACATAAAAATCGAATTTTTATTTCAAAGTTCAATATATAAAAATCGAATTTTTATTTCGCTATTCAATATATAAAAATCGAATTTTCAGTTCGAAGTTCCATATATAAAAACCGAATTTTTATATCGCTATTCAATATATAAAAGTCGAATTTTTATATTCTCCATTATATTTTCAAAAGTGATGTCTTTTCATTTTCAAATCAAGATTGCTTGTATTTTTGAATCGATGACAATTTCAGTTTCTTTTCTTTTTAACAATGTAAAAAAAATCAGTTTTTAATCATTTTTAAAAATCTCGTCTTTAACATTTTTAAAAGTCTGTTTTTAATCATTTTAAAAATCTCTTCCCCCCCCCCCCTTTTTTTTTTTAATCATTAAAAAAAACTGGTTTTAAACTAAATAAAAATCTGGTTTTAAACTAAATAAAAATCTGGTTTTAAACTAAATAAAAATCTGGTTTTAAACTAAATAAAAATCTGGTTTTAAACTAAATAAAAATCTGGTTTTAAACTAAATAAAAATCTGGTTTTAAACTAAATAAAAATCTGGTTTTAAACTAAATAAAAATCTGGTTTTAAACTAAATAAAAATCTGGTTTTAAACTAAATAAAAATCTGGTTTTAAACTAAATAAAAATCTGGTTTTAAACTAAATAAAAATCTGGTTTTAAACTAAATAAAAATCTGGTTTTAAACTAAATAAAAATCTGGTTTTAAACTAAATAAAAATTAAGTAAATCAGATCAAGAAAACTCACGTTTTCAAGAAGGGGGAGAGATGGCCGAGGTGGAGGAGCTTGCTGAGCTGCGTCGGAGTCGGAGCATCCACTGGAGGAAGTGGCGGCGGTCCATCGGGGAGGGGAAAAGGAGCGGGACGCGAGGGGGTTCGGGTTCTAGGCGTTCGAATGGAGGAAGAAGGGGGTCGCGACAACATCAGGGGGAGGCGGCGGTGCTGGAGTTCGACGAGGGGGTGAGGGTGACTGGATCGTCGAGGGCCGGCGACGAGGCTCCGCCCTTCGTTCGAAATTCTTTTTTTTTTTTTTTTTTTTTTTTATACCTGGAAATGAAAATGATTGAAAAAGGGGGGGGCCAGGTTAAGAAGGGAAATTAAATATTTTTTTTTTTTTTTTTATTATTTTATTTTGCAAAAAAAGTTAACTTTCACATACGATCTCGAAACGAGGCCCACCGCCTGTCGTCCACAGCGTTCTACCCCCATTCCGAACACAATAGGATATGTATCGCAAGCTGATTCGATAGTTACAATCAGTTTCCATTGAATTTACATTTAAATCACTTTATTGAATTTTAAACGTATATTTCAAATTACCGGGGGCACATACGAACACGAAAAATCCCAGAAAAATATTTTCTAGCTTCGTATTGACGATACGGTCCTAACAAAACTAGTTTCGTCGAATTCTGAGACCGTTAGAAAAATGGCCAATTTCCAGTCGATTAAAATCAACTGAAACTGGTCAAACGCGTTTTCCTTTGCCACGCTCACATATTGATTCGAAAAATTACGAAATTTGAAATCTAGCAATAACTTGACACTGCGGACCCAACAAAAGTGGTTTCGTCGAAATCCGAGGTCATTTGCAAAATGTCCATTTTTAAGGGCCTGAATTCCATAGCGACTATTCAGAATTTTCAACTGGACATATCTTTTGATTCCCGCTACGAACTTTTGATTTTTCGGATTCGTTGGAAAGATATTCACTATTAGATTCCATTATTTTCGGTTTCACTAAAATCCGGATTGTTTTGCACCCGGTACATTCAATTGAAGTTTGAAATCGAATTATCGAACTACCGCGCCATTTTCAATTCCTTTTATAATTATATATAATTATTATATATTCTAACGACGACGCGTAAAATATATACGATCGAATTATATTCAAAATAAATTTCTCGTCGATATTCTTTAAAATAATTCCTTTTAAATAATCAAAATTCGCTAAAATTGCCAAAATAAAATTTTCAAACTGGCTCGCATTTTACGGGTTGTTACAATCTCCCCCACTTAAAACTTTTCGTCCCCGAAAAGGAACAAAGTCGAAAGTGGTTTGATTATTCAGCCCTACATTCGATTTGGCTTCCATTCTCCAACTTTTCAGTTTCTGAGAATTTTCAAAATTTCAAAAATTTGGCTAACACCCTAAATTTTCGAAAAATTTCGCCATAACCTCCCCTGCAATGGGAGCATCGGGAAATTGCAAATAGCGTTCCCGGTCCTTCAGATCTCAAAAAGAAAAAGAAAAAGCCAAGCGGCTAGCCAATAGGCTCATAAAATCATCATCACCCAAACAAAACAGTAAATTATGTAATAAACATGTACCTATTTGTCGGGCAAACAAATTTTATTCTCTGTCTCTAGCCTCCTTGCTATGACCTGTTCAATGTAAGTATATGTATATGCAAGCAAATGCGACCAAATTTCAATACAATTCAATATTTGATTCAATTAGGCATAATGATTCAAAATTATCAAACAATACAAACATCAATCAATTAGTGAATTAGAGTTTCAAATTCATAATTTTGATACATATACAAAAAATCATGTTTTGATGCCAAATCACAACAATGAATTCTAACTATATAAGTTTTGGGTTCTCACACCAGCCTAATGGAAATATATAGAAAATCACACATTCGAAACACGAATATAAATACGGATGATGTCATGACAATCATCAGTACCATCTCCGGGCGACTAGAATGTGATTCCATATCTATCCAGTATATTAAAACTTTGAATATACGTTTGCAAGGCGTATATGCAAATTCTTTATATACTGAATTGCCCAAAATCAATATAAACAAATAATCAAATACGAATAGTTGATTTAAATTTTCAAAACAAAATGTTTTCATTTGAAAAATATACTCTTCACACCCGTTCTAGGATACTACTGATCCTATCTCTAACGAGTCATTCCATTGGATATTGCTAATCCAATATCTGATGAATTCTTTCGTATGGTTCTAATGTGCCTTGTTCTCTGAGCTTTGTAAACCAAAGCTCTGATACCAAATGTGACGGCAAGGAACTTCGCTCGGTCCGAACCAGTCGCTAAACCGACCCAGACCGTTCGAAACGCCCTATCGTTTGAGAACACGACAAAACAGAACGCATACAGAAGAACATTTCATTGTATATTACAACAATGCATCAGATTACAAGAATATACAGAGTATAAATGAATATTACACAGAAATATCAGAGATTTAAATTACATTTAAATACATAGCAGCGGAAAATAATACAATACACAACTAGAATGAGATATACGGATACAAAGCTTTCCGGATATCGTTCCAGCTGTAAACCAGGATCCTGTGAATATAAATCTGCAAAACCAAAACTACTAGCTGCCCGTGTCGAAAATAGGGGCACCCAGAGTTTAGGTTAAAACAATAAACTCCAGGTCAGTCATGTGACTGGTGTGAGAACTAAAACAGTTATTAATCTTTATTTCAAATCATTAGGTAAATCAAGGGACCACGCCGTATAACACGGAACGGGTTTCCTCCCAAGAATACCAGTGCATAAAACCAACAGCGCAATGCTAAATAAAGAAAAATGAAGCTGTTATAAGACCCAGGTCCCATCACACAATGCAACGCAGTCGAGGATAGGGTTTTCCCTTATAACAGCCAAAGAATGCTTGATACGTTTAAAACAAATCATTTGATACTATTATAAGTGCATAGTATATAAAACACTTCAAATCATAAGTATCAATCATAGGCGGCATGAGCGCCCCATCCCACTATGTCGCCATATATAGGATATACAATCAAAACCGCAAAGTCTCGTATTTGGAAATTGGGTTTCCATCTATGAACCGAGGCAAAAGATAGTCCTCAACCGATTCGAGACAATCTAGCCCATGTCTCAGGCAAGCGCGCAGGCAAGCCTTGGATCGTCAGGGCCGGTCCACACGGAGTGGATTATTATGCCTGAACAATACGTCTCCCCACCCTATGGGGTGTAAGTCTGGTCCGTCAGCCGACCAGAATGCATTCGGCCGAAACCGATATAACCGAGGCGCCTCGCAACAGCAACAACCACATAAGTCAAACTCGTCAGGGCGTGTAAAACCACTGACGCCACTTCTAGCTAGAAAGAAACGCAAGTCCTCCCTGAGGTCCGTCTCCCGTTTTTGGTTCATACCTGGTGTGAAACACGCGAGGTAAACGTTACACAAAGCTACGCCACAAAGGCCGTGCTTTGATCATCACCACAAGACTTTGCTTTTCAACAGAAGCCTTGATCATTTGCATCTTAGCATGCCACACAGGCAAACCATCCTATGCAACCGATATCAGTCACACAGAATGAAATCCGATGTCAGACACACAGTCCATTTACAAGTCCGTTCTGGGTCTGAACGAAACCGGAGGCACCTAGTACCCCGCATATCCATCGATCTCCAAGTACGTCTGGACGATCACTAACTGTTTCCATCTTCTTGGGTGTACAGCCCAATCAAGATCATCAGTTATCACCCAAACGACGTGAAGACTTCCGGTCTTCGACCATCGTCTTCATCTTCGACTTATCGTCGTATCAGTTATTCAGAATGGGATAAACCCGGTCTTTCCGAATAACTCGCGTATATTTTAAGTAAGTGTTACACAAACACAACATACGCCTCATTCCAGTTCATTAGTCACTAACCGTAAATTAATCAAGAGAATAATTCCCCAAATATTAACCCCGAAGGCCGAAACCAACATCAGATCAATATCCAGAAAACCATTCTGCTTGGCTAACCGACAGTTAGTTTCTAAATTTCACGTTCAAATCTAATTAAAGATTTAACTATCGCCTGGAGCAAAACTGGTGATACTCCATTCTCGATCCTTTCAATCTAATTAAAGATTCATTAAAACTCCACTTAGTTTTAATCATT
Organism: Allium sativum; assembly: GCA_030737875.1. Taxonomy (NCBI): domain Eukaryota; kingdom Viridiplantae; phylum Streptophyta; class Magnoliopsida; order Asparagales; family Amaryllidaceae; genus Allium; species Allium sativum. The sequence goes on along the minus strand of CM060918.1, from coordinate 147,131,555 downwards.
ATCTGGGTTAAAGAATCAGTGTCATTTAAAAACACGATTCACGATAAACCCAAAATCACATTCCATTAATTATCGGGTTAAAGAACAAGTGTTATTTAAAACACTATTCACGATAAACCCAAAAATCAATACCAATTCAATTCCAATTAAATATCATTTAATTGGTACACTTCATTAAATCTAAATAAAAAGATTTAATCTTTTCTCAACTGGGTTCAAGAACAGTGTTAGTGAAGACACCATTCACGACAAACCCAAATCACATTCGATTAATTATCGGGTTAAAGAACAAGTGTTATTTAAAACACTGTTCACGATAAACCCAAAAATCAATATCAATTCAATTCCAATTAAATATCATTTAATTGGTACACTTCATTAAATCTAAATAAAAAGATTTAATCTTTTCTCAACTGGGTTCAAGAACAGTGTTAGTGAAGACACCATTCACGACAAACCCAAATCACATTCGATTAATTATCGGGTTAAAGAACAAGTGTTATTTAAAACACTGTTCACGATAAACCCAAAAATCAATACCAATTCAATTCCAATTAAATATCATTTAATTGGTACACTTCATTAAATCTAAATAAAAAGATTTAATCTTTTCTCAACTGGGTTCAAGAACAGTGTTAGTGAAGACACCATTCACGACAAACCCAAATCACATTCGATATTCAATACAAGGCTCTGAATAGAAACTATATCGGCCTATATTCAATATCAAATTCTACGATTAACAAATGTCGTATTGGAAATAACGATATACATATATATCTTTCAAATTTCCATAACAACACCTGTAATATCACGAATTCCAACATCGAAATATTCCGAAGACAATTTCGATTCAAATCCACTCCAATGCAATCATTGGAAATTTTGGTTATTTTCAAAACCATTTCAAATTCAATTTATTTATTTAAAAATAAATAGAATTATAATTCTAGTTCAAAACTAGTTCATTTCGATAAAAATCTATTTTTATCTTTTCAAACATGGAGTTTTTCATCCCAAACTTTCACAAATCATTTCTTATGATTTTACACAAATTATTACTATTTTTAATAATTTTATCAAGGCCCGTACGGTCGATTTCCATTAACGGCCATCGAACTGCACTTACAGCGACCTTTTTCGAATTTGATTTGGACGTATCTCCAAATCCAACCGTTAGATTTCAAATTTCTAACATTCATTAGAAAGCTCTTTTCGATACGAACCCAACGGTTCCGGTTTTAGGAGAATCCGACGGTCGGATCTCCCGTAATGTCCGTTTGAAACAAATGGTCGAAATTCGCGAACTGCCGCAGCGCGGCGCGTTCTATTCAGGCCATTATATTATATATATAATATATATTTCGTCGATTACTATTTAAAACGAATTATATAAATGGTTTTAAATTCGTTTCAAAAGCAATTTCAACTTCCTTTTCAATTCAAATCAAAATTGAATTCTTCTTTATAAATTCGTTTCAAAATTCATTTCTATTCAATTCAAATTTCAATTCAATTTGAATTCATTTCAATTCGCTTTCAATTCAATTCGAATTCGTTTTCAATTCAATTCATTTCGAAATCGTTTTCAATTCAATTCATTTCGAAATCGTTTTCAATTCAATTCATTTCGAAATCGTTTTCAATTCAATTCATTTCGAAATCGTTTTCAATTCAATTCATTTCGAAATCGTTTTCAATTCAATTCATTTCGAAATCGTTTTCAATTCAATTCATTTCGAAATCGTTTTCAATTCAATTCATTTCGAAATCGTTTTCAATTCAATTCATTTCGAAATCGTTTTCAATTCAATTCATTTCGAAATCGTTTTCAATTCAATTCATTTCAAAATATTCGATTTCGAAATCACGTTTCAATATTCATTTTAAAATGAATAAAATCGATATAAATATCGTTCACGTCAAAATGGCGTCAATCTAATCCTCACGGCTTCACATATTTCTATTTTCAAATATTCTATTTCAAATATTTCTATTTCAAATATTTCTATTTCAAATATTTCTATTTCAAATATTTCTATTTCAAATATTTCTTTTTTTCTCGAAACTGGAATGAGGCCCAATCAATTACCATATAATGTTAATTATATGGATTTTCTACAACACATGTATATATCAACAACGATGAATAATCAACCATCAACCAAAGTGCACTACACTGTATAAGCATCAAATATAGACATTTAACGCTTATAGCAGCTTGTCAATCAATCGATCGACATATTTAATAAATCAGGATGAGTGAACTTCAAATTTCATCCTAACACCCGTGTGGGGTTTCAAACAATCAAACACATATTTTATTTGTGCAGTTAGGCGATGTGTAAAATTTATCGACCCAATCAACGTCATTCAAATAGGTGTACATAAACAAACCGTCTGGTTTGTAAATGAATATTTATTTATTCACATTCACGTTAAAAATTATATTTTTAACGATAACACATTTTATTTTAACATATGAATTTATATTCAGTTCATTCGTTAAATAAAATGCTATTTTTATTTTTCTAACTTATTTTAGAAAATTTCGGCGGCATAACGGCACGATACTAGAAACGGGACAAGGCCTAGCCTTATCCCCGGTCTAGTGAAGGCCCACGCCATTCACACATCAATCAAATCAATTCGTTATGCAAACCACAAACTTTGGAGTAAGGGTCTAACCTAGCCTTACTCCTTCGCCTTATAACGGCGCACGTCTAATCCTAACCAATTTATCGATTCGATTTTTCACACCACAAACCACATTCAAACCAATATCACAATCAATCACCAAACAGTCAAACAAACAAGTCCATGGTCTGTGGACGGGTGTCGGGTGCTACTAAGCACCGTCTGCATCCTAGTATATATATAACTAGAAAAATAAATTGAAAGGTGAGGAATTCTCACATATAGCTATCCTAGCTCCACAGCACTTCATTGATAGAAATCTTCATTGTTTTCGCATCTTCTTCAGCTTCGTCGCCTGTAGCCACTACATATGTAAAAATCGAATTTTTACTTCGCTATTCAATATATAAAAATCGAATTTTTATTTCAAAGTTCAATATATAAAAATCGAATTTTCAGTTCAAAGTTCAATATATAAAAATCGAATTTTTAGTTCGAAGTTCAATATATAAAAATCGAATTTTTATTTCAAAGTTCAATATATAAAAATCGAATTTTTATTTCGAAGTTCAATATATAAAAATCGAATTTTTATTTCAAAGTTCAATATATAAAAATCGAATTTTTATTTCAAAGTTCAATACATAAAAATCGAATTTTTATTTCAAAGTTCAATACATAAAAATCGAATTTTTATTTCAAAGTTCAATACATAAAAATCGAATTTTTATTTCAAAGTTCAATATATAAAAATCGAATTTTTATTTCGCTATTCAATATATAAAAATCGAATTTTCAGTTCGAAGTTCCATATATAAAAACCGAATTTTTATATCGCTATTCAATATATAAAAGTCGAATTTTTATATTCTCCATTATATTTTCAAAAGTGATGTCTTTTCATTTTCAAATCAAGATTGCTTGTATTTTTGAATCGATGACAATTTCAGTTTCTTTTCTTTTTAACAATGTAAAAAAAATCAGTTTTTAATCATTTTTAAAAATCTCGTCTTTAACATTTTTAAAAGTCTGTTTTTAATCATTTTAAAAATCTCTTCCCCCCCCCCCTTTTTTTTTTTAATCATTAAAAAAAACTGGTTTTAAACTAAATAAAAATCTGGTTTTAAACTAAATAAAAATCTGGTTTTAAACTAAATAAAAATCTGGTTTTAAACTAAATAAAAATCTGGTTTTAAACTAAATAAAAATCTGGTTTTAAACTAAATAAAAATCTGGTTTTAAACTAAATAAAAATCTGGTTTTAAACTAAATAAAAATCTGGTTTTAAACTAAATAAAAATCTGGTTTTAAACTAAATAAAAATCTGGTTTTAAACTAAATAAAAATCTGGTTTTAAACTAAATAAAAATCTGGTTTTAAACTAAATAAAAATCTGGTTTTAAACTAAATAAAAATCTGGTTTTAAACTAAATAAAAATTAAGTAAATCAGATCAAGAAAACTCACGTTTTCAAGAAGGGGGAGAGATGGCCGAGGTGGAGGAGCTTGCTGAGCTGCGTCGGAGTCGGAGCATCCACTGGAGGAAGTGGCGGCGGTCCATCGGGGAGGGGAAAAGGAGCGGGACGCGAGGGGGTTCGGGTTCTAGGCGTTCGAATGGAGGAAGAAGGGGGTCGCGACAACATCAGGGGGAGGCGGCGGTGCTGGAGTTCGACGAGGGGGTGAGGGTGACTGGATCGTCGAGGGCCGGCGACGAGGCTCCGCCCTTCGTTCGAAATTCTTTTTTTTTTTTTTTTTTTTTTTTATACCTGGAAATGAAAATGATTGAAAAAGGGGGGGGCCAGGTTAAGAAGGGAAATTAAATATTTTTTTTTTTTTTTTTATTATTTTATTTTGCAAAAAAAGTTAACTTTCACATACGATCTCGAAACGAGGCCCACCGCCTGTCGTCCACAGCGTTCTACCCCCATTCCGAACACAATAGGATATGTATCGCAAGCTGATTCGATAGTTACAATCAGTTTCCATTGAATTTACATTTAAATCACTTTATTGAATTTTAAACGTATATTTCAAATTACCGGGGGCACATACGAACACGAAAAATCCCAGAAAAATATTTTCTAGCTTCGTATTGACGATACGGTCCTAACAAAACTAGTTTCGTCGAATTCTGAGACCGTTAGAAAAATGGCCAATTTCCAGTCGATTAAAATCAACTGAAACTGGTCAAACGCGTTTTCCTTTGCCACGCTCACATATTGATTCGAAAAATTACGAAATTTGAAATCTAGCAATAACTTGACACTGCGGACCCAACAAAAGTGGTTTCGTCGAAATCCGAGGTCATTTGCAAAATGTCCATTTTTAAGGGCCTGAATTCCATAGCGACTATTCAGAATTTTCAACTGGACATATCTTTTGATTCCCGCTACGAACTTTTGATTTTTCGGATTCGTTGGAAAGATATTCACTATTAGATTCCATTATTTTCGGTTTCACTAAAATCCGGATTGTTTTGCACCCGGTACATTCAATTGAAGTTTGAAATCGAATTATCGAACTACCGCGCCATTTTCAATTCCTTTTATAATTATATATAATTATTATATATTCTAACGACGACGCGTAAAATATATACGATCGAATTATATTCAAAATAAATTTCTCGTCGATATTCTTTAAAATAATTCCTTTTAAATAATCAAAATTCGCTAAAATTGCCAAAATAAAATTTTCAAACTGGCTCGCATTTTACGGGTTGTTACAGATCTTCACAAAGTTGGTGCCATTGGAAAGATATTTCCAAGGCGAACCCAACGGTTGCGGTTTCGGGAAAATCCAATGGTCGGATTTCCCGCACTAGTCGTTTGAAATCACGGTTTCAAAACACGAACTGCACGGCCACGTTTCGTTTTAATTTTATTTATATTTATATATTTATATAAATATAGTTCATTCAAAAATTCCTATATCGTTTTCACTTCAATTATTTCACTAACGCCTTTAAATTTTGGAAAATTTCGCCATAACCTCCTTTGTACGGGAGGGGCTGGGAAAATTCCCAAATAGCCACACGGGCGTCTCATGTCAAAAAGAAAAAGAAAAAGCCAAGCGGCTAGCCAACATGCTCATAAAATCATCACTCCAACAAAACAGTAAATGTGTACCTATTTGTCGGGCACAAAATTTTATTCCTCTTCTCTAGCCCCTTTGCTATAACCTGTTCAATAAATATGCATGTACATATATATACAATTTTTGTCACTTATCATTTTCCATTCAACTTCATATTTGATTTACTTTGGTTTAAAAACACCACTCATCCTAATGTTGCATGCATAGGCTAAAATCATATCATTAGCTAATTAACGTATATTTCAACTCATGCATATTTATTTGAACAAGTGGCTATTTTTAACACTTCACATTTCAAAGATGATAATTTGGCGAACTAAAATAGATTTCAACACATGACTATTTTATTTAGTTCCTATGCATGTTAAAAATAATATTTCTTCACCAATATTTATTTCAACGTCCGCATATCTCTAGCATAACACATATATGATAAAAATGATATTTTTATCATTTAAAATATTTATTCGACAAATGGATGTTTTCAACACTTCATAGTTTTAATAAAAATGTAATTTTTATTGTTCAATCTTTTTATTCAACACATGAACTTTTCCACCTCACACACTTCTCAACACATGAGCATTTCCACACATGGTTATTTTATTTATGTTGTTCATATAAGAAAGATAGAATTTTATTTTTGAAACTATTTATATATAAGACGAATATTTTTCATACTTCATATATATTATAAAAATGTGATTTTTATTGTTTAAACACTTCATTCATTCACAAATGAATTTAATTTTCACACATCACTTTTCAACACAAGAACATTTCCACACATGGATATAGTTTCAAAATATGACTTTAATTTCAATGCATGAAAATAATTTCAACATATGAAAATTATTCTAACACATAAAGATTATTCAAAATTTCGGCAGCATAACGGCAGGGTAGTTAAAACCGGCACCGTCCCTAGTACGGCTCCTCGCTCTACCTTAAAACCTCGCGGTTTTTGACAATGGGGATTCATGCATCTAATTCGCACGCAGGCGGCATGTTTTATTTTTATTTCCACAAATATTTCCAATTCATTTCAATCACCAATGGGTATTTTTCAACCACAACTAAACAATATCAACCACAAACAATTATTCAACCATTCGTATTTTTCATCCAATATTTCACACCAATTCACAACAATAAATATCGTCCATGGTTTGTGGACGAGGGGAGTATATATATATATACATATATATATATATATATACACATATATATATATATAAAATATATAATATATAATTGCTATATTTCACTTGCATTTCAACACATATATCAATTATTCTATGCATGTAAAATTCAAACTTCGCTTATATAGCTTACACTACACATGTACATGAGGTATACAACACGTATGTTATTTATATTTCGCTAATATAATTTATACACGACATTATCCATTCAAATTCATATAATTTAGATTTCTCACATTGGTTTTCGGAGTGCTAAAAATCGTAGATGACTCAGAAAAATCCGCGGCTTCTTCTATTGGGTAGAGAGCTTCCTTGCGGTCCCGATATTTCCTGTTTCGTCGAATTTCGTCAACACACTAAAAAGATATGATTTTTCAAAGTGCAAACATAAAAAAGAACTCACCTTTCACGATGTTTCAAAACTAGGTTTGCGGTTTTCGCGAGAACCGAGGCACGAGGGGATGATCGGCTGGTTGGACGTGGAAGAGGGGGGAAAGGGTGTCCTGTCGGTGGTGGTTTGGTGGCGTTCGGTGGTCGGGATCGTCGGCGGCGGCGATGGGAAGGTTGGAACTTCCTGGGGCTCGTGCTCGACGATGCGGAGGAGGGAGGAGACGAGGGTAGGTCGGATTTGAAGAGGGGAGGGAGGCGAAGCGAACGGCGGTGGTGGCGGAGGCGGCGGCGATCGGGCCTGGAAGGTTCGAACGGTTTTCGCCGTCGGTCGAGATAGAGAGCGAGGGTTTTTAGTTTTTTTTTTTAAAAATAATGAATGGAGAAATATGATTGGTCGATGGTTTTAATAAATTTTTAAATAGTGTTTTCTTCAATGAACTCCTTTTCAAACCCAACGACTATCGCTCCTAGCTAAATACCCCCATCCCGGACACAATGGGACAGGTTTCATTAGCCAATTCAACTGTTATAGTCAGTTATTTTTCAAATTAAAGTATAAAACATTTAATTTTTAACTTTGAACGCACATTTCAATTTGCCAGGGCCACAAACTGATTCGAAAAATTCTAGAAAAATAAATCTAGCTATGTTTTGACGCTAGGGTCCCAACAAAACTAGTTTCGTCAAATTCTGAGATCGTTTGAAAAATGGCCATTTTCTGGTCGATCCAATTTAACAGAAATTGACCAAACGCATTTTCTTTTGCCACGCTCACATACTAGCTTCAAAAATTATGAAATTTGAAACTTAGCAATAGTTTGACATCCCGAAGCCAACAAAAGTGGTTTCGTCAAATTCCGAGGTCGTATGCAAAATATCAAATTTCGAGGGCTATATATTCTATATAGCGACCATTCTGAAAATTCATTCGGCCATAACTTTTGATTTCCGTTATGAAACTTCGATTTTTCAGATTCGATAGAAAGGTACTGATAAACAGATTTAAATATTTTTGGTTTCACTAAAATCCGTTATATTCTCTACCCTGCACAGTCAGTCAAAGTTTGAATTCAAATTTTCAAACTGACTCACTATTTCTAATTCACTATTTTATTGAAATATTCTATTTCAATTGTTCAAATTCCTTTGAAATCACCAATTTAAAAATTTTAAATTGGCCCGTATTTTCCGGGTTATTACAAACTACTATTACAGTCAAGGTATACTCATCGAGGGGTAACGCGCAGAACCTACCTTTGCGAGTACAGCCTGATCATGCATCGTAACAGAGGACCACCACAGAGTACCCAACTATGTCCCTCGGAAGGGCTTCCTTCCAGTCCTGCAGAGCCAGCAAGTAGAATATCAAGCATAAGCATCAGATGGACGTGCTCCTTTCGTGCCTCTAGACACCTCGATGATCTATCCCATTGGGTTCTTCACCTTCAGACATGCAGACTGGTCCAAGTGCATCACACCGTCGTGATATTAGATCCTTTCTCTAATCTTTTGATCGTGCGCTTGTCTTATCTTATCTTATCAGATTTCCAATTAAATTGATTGTTCACATTATATCTTATATTCAAGTTATCAGGTTTTCTCCGAGCCTCTTATATCTCTAAGGAATGGATCTCTCTCGTTTATTAATTCAGTGATATAACTTAGTCCATTTTAATTCATTAATAAGCACATAACATGTTATTCTTTAGATTGTAATTCAAGGTTTGTAATCTTCAATCTTCTTGCGTTATTACCCTGTCGATCATCATCCAATTTCAGGTTACAATTACATGTTCTACTTAATGCGTCATTAAGTAAATCATATCACAATCTGCAGGTTTCCGTTTAACATATTACTTAATTTATAATTAAGTATAAGTTCTTTCATTCCATAAGTCTTCTTACTTCATTCAGTCTTATGTCACCTGAGCGGGCTTCTACTTATTATTAATTTCTTTTATTAGACTTTACAATTCTCTTTTATAATTCTACCAATAATAAGCTTACTTCGTTCTTTTTCATTGACCATGACATGGTTTAATACAGCCCCTTGTTGTTATTTACGTATTTACTTAGTTCTTTTAACTAAGATTTTTCAATAAGTTTCTTTCCATATATCATAACCTATTTTATGATTTCCACTTATCCATGGGACAAGCCTACTTATTATCTTCTACTCTTTCATTCATACTTTATCATAATATGTTATTATCATTTCTCATTCATTCCAATTCTTATATTGTTGTAACATTCATTAATTTCCATTAATTACTCATATTGCCATATATTTCTTTCCTATTATATACATATATTCATATATGTATGTTAATGCACCAGACCTCTCACATTAAGCTGACCACGCTGAATTTGCAAGGGAGTTCTGAGCAGAATTTTACCATAAGTTGAACTTAATCTCATGTCTTAGTGCAGTTATTTATAATTTCCCAATCAGTGTAAATTTTTCATCTAATTTAGGCATATATATTCTTCCAATTTTTTCTGAAATTCTATTTCCAACCTTTTAGCATAATAACATTCTTAAGCATTTATTCAAGTTTATAGTAAATTCCATAATTGCAGCATTTACAGTAATTTCCCATTCATATAGATGATTAATGGAAACAAGCTTATATAACAGAAATGTTCTTAGTAGATTTAGTCCCAATTGCCTTAATTATTTGCAATTTCATTGTAACTTGATTTAAAATACCTAATTAACAGGTTCTTAGAATGGATCGATGTATAACCTTAATCTTTTAACATAAACGGGTTTAATAGCCAATTTCCACAATTATCAATTGTTTAAAAGATTAAATATAACGGGGAATACAAATGATAGATATACCGTTATTTAAAATGGTATAATTTACATCCACTCACCTAATAGTTTTCCAATCCATGAATATGATCCAGATTTATTGTTTCATGGTATCACTAACTGAATCTATTATTAAAAATATCCACGGATTCACAAATTTGTTGCTAATAAGAAGAGGAAAAGAAGAGAGAGAAAACTATATAAACCAGATTGAATGATTTACCTCACGCTGATTAGAATTCAGTAGATTTCTACTCTTTTATCTTCAAATCTTGAATCAAAAACACTTTCTGAAAATTTTTGGGGGAGAAAAAAGAACGGCAGAGCCTGGGTAGCATCTTAGAAAATTTGAGATTTTTGCTAGTCCCTACTAGTCTAGTTATAGGTGTACGAGAAAGTCAGAACCATTGGATTTAATCTATTAAAAACTGAGTTGCACACAATAGCAATACCAAGTCAAAAAACAGATCTGGACCCTCCCAGGGTCAACCCAACCCATTGTGGGTCGACCGAGGCATAACTTGGGTTAAGTGATCTAGGTCCAGGCACGACACTGTTTTTGCTGTACTTAACGTTTTTAATTAAACGTTCATTATTTGTCCATTATACTTCCTTTGATTTATTTTATACCTCTTATACATCATCACTAAGTTAGATTTTTAAATTTGTGCGTGTATATATGCATGCAATCTTTCAATTGCTTGCCCGGTAATTAATGCAATTAATACTTCCGTAGATTAGTTGTTTTATTCCTTTTAATGAACTCTAATTTCAAAGGCAGTTAATTTCTTTGTTCATTTTCCATTTATTATGCATTAATTATTTTATGCTCTTATCTTGTACATTTTATCTTAACATTCGAATTTGTGTGTATATATATACGTGCAACTTTTATTTTACTTCCAAAATTCAAACAGCATTACGCTGTATTTATTTCTTACCTATTTTCATTAATTGTAGGTTTATTTTGGATTTATCTTTCATATGTATATATTTTTGCACACACATATGCATATATATACATATGCATGTTTGCATATATTTTTATACTCACTTTTATTTATAATTTTCCTTATATGTGCATTTATACATATTTTCCTTTTAGAATATGTATTGTTTTATTTTTTGGCAAAGCCGACGGGGTTGAGTGGACCCCTACCACTTTTATTGATATGCACAGACGATTACAGAGGAACAAAGCTAGAAAACAAGCAAAAGAGAGTACCGAGAATACAAGCATATCAACTCTAAGCTATAGAGACAAAAGGGAACATATAGACAATGAAAGAGCACTTTATGACACAAAAATCCCACGGTCATATGTAAATTTAAGGAATTAATATCACGCTAAAGAAGATGCTTCCACTGCAAGTATATCATAGTATGGGTGTTGTCGAAGACACGTCTATTTCTCTCTTTCCATATATTATGAGTTATATTCTTCAGAACATATGTAAACACCCGCTGCTTAGCTCTTCGTGTACCAGTTTTCCTGTGTAGATAAGTCCACTGATTTTTGAAAGTTGTTGGAAAGTTGCCATACCCAAATTGCTGAAGTGTCTCAGTCCAAAGCCTTTAGACTTCCAAACATTCAAAGAAAAGGTGCTGCCAATCCTCCGCAACAGCTTTGCAAAGTGCACATTTGACGTTGATAGCCATCCCCATGTTAGCGAGATTTACCTTCGTGTGTAGAGCTTGATTCATCACCTTCTAGAAGTGAAAATTCTCTTTCACACTATTATCCATCTTCCATGTTGCTTTGTACCAACTGCAAAAAGAAAGAGATGTAATACCAGACAAGGCAATGTACATAGATTTTATGTTAAAGCTCTCACCTTGTCAGTTCCACGACATTGCGAGCACTGAGTTACCTTTGTCGTTGAAGGATTTTAATCTGTTCCAAAGGAGTTGCACATTGTGCATGGTAGTGCTAGGCATGCATAACCTGTCATGCACCAGGAGATCACCCACTTTACAGTTAAAGTGGACATTGGAGCATTGCTTTTCAAGGTAAGTAACATTGTCATTCAAAATAAAGCCATGATACAACCATGGATCATACCAAAAACTTTTTATATCAAAAGCTAAATAGCCAAATTTAAAGTGAGGGAGGATTTTTGTTAATGCTCTTCCATTTCCAGATGAACCTTTGTCGCATTTTCAAAGGCCAAAGGCTATGATCTTTGAGTACATGCTTCTTCGACCAATTCATCCAAAGGTAGTGTTTGTTACTAAGAATGCCGTCAATATGATTGGCGATGGATGTCGCATTCCTTATTTTTGTATTTATTACACCGAGCCCACCTTTTTTATAGGGTCTGAAAATCTTAGCAAATGAAATCGGAGCAAAATACCTAGCATGCATGTTTCCTTTCCAAAAGAACTTCATACATGAAAATTTAATCATGTCATGTAACTTGCAAGGGAGCAAATATGTACGTGACCAGCGTACTTGCATCGAAATGACTACTGATATGATGAGAGTTGTCATCCAGCTTGGCTGAGGAGAATGGTGGACCGGCATTTCACTATCGAACAGAGGGAGATACTATAAAGTAGTAATTCTAGAAGTTGCCATAGACAATCCAAGATATGATAAGGTACACTCATTGCAAATTAAACCAATTTAACTTTGTATAGTCATAATTAAATTTCAAACCAGTTTGCAAGTAAAATTTCTTAAGTGTAGCTATAATATTGCTTAATGTTTTGTCATTCGGCTGACAGAAAACAACCAGATTGTCAACAAACATTATAGATGTTATGCGCGGTTTAGTGCATTTAGGGTGCAGATCGAAAAGGTTAGTATCAATTAATTTTTCGAGCATTCTAGTTAAAATTTCCATAACTAAAATAAATACATATGAGGATATTGGGTTGCCCTGCCTAATACCTTGTTTGGTATCAAAGAATCCTACATGAGAGCCACTAACGTTGATGGAGAAATGAGCGGAGCTCACACAAGCATGAATCCAAGCAGTAAAGCAAGAAGGAAAGTTTATAAAGCTATGAATTCTAATCAAAGAAGTCCATTGTAAAGTATCAAAGGCCTTCCTAATGTCAAGCTTAATCATGGCTCTAAGGGAAATGTTCTTAGTGTTTTATCCTTTGATAAGCTCATGTGCAAGTGACACATTATCAAGACTATTCCTATTGGGTAGAAATGCAGATTGATTAGCGAATATTAGAGATGGGAGGACATGTTTGAATCTATAAGTAATAATCTTAGTGATGCATTTGTAAACCGTATTACAACAAGATATCGTTATAAATGCAGTAACAGTGTTAGGGTTCTTAACTTTGGGTATTAACGCAATGACAGTGTTGTTGAACAATTCAAACATCCTCCCGTTTTTTAAAAAATGCCGGACAGCATTGCGAATGTAAGTGTTCACAATGTTCTCGCAAGAATTGTAAAAAGTAACATTATAACTATCAGGTCCTCCACAAGAGTGTTTACTAAGAGAGAACATAGCCTCCTTAATCTCAACTTCAGTGATAGCTTTGCTCAAAAACTCTTTCATATCAGGATTGAGTTTAGAAGTAATATGGGTTTATTGCCTCAATTTGAGTAATAAAGTTATCAATATTACCAAAAAAATGGAAAGTTATTTAACAAATGCTTGTTGAATAGTAGTTTGAGTAGAGTGTACATGTCCTTGCATATCATTAATAGTGCGTATTGTTTCTCTAACTTGTTTAGCTTTGAGAGCCACATGAAAATAAGCAGTGTTTCTGTCGCCATCCTCGTGCCACTTAATTTTAGTTTTTTGCTTTCGCATCATAGCTTCCATGATCAACACTTCTCTGTGCTTGCATGCAGTATCGTATTCTATGCAGAAAGGTTCGAATTAAGGGGGTCACATTGCATAGTAGTTTGAATTTGTTCTAGCTGAAGTTGGAGGGTGTGAGATTGAGGCTACCACTCCTAAAATTCTTTGATGACCAATCTTTCAGAACATTTTTAAGTGCCTTTTTCTTTTTAAACAGCGTGTACATCGGATTGTCCTAACAAAGAGAATCCCAAGTCTTTTTGATAATTTCAAATAAATCCGGTTGTTTAGCCCATATGTCAAAAAATCTAAAGTTGGGCCTCTTTTCAATCTCTCTCTCATTCATATGAATGATCCGAGGAGAGCGGTCTAGACGAATAGGCATAGAAAGCTCGTTATTGATGCAAGGCCAAGCGTTAAGCGCAACTAGATTACAAAAATAGTGATCAGTTTTAGAGAAATTACGAATATGTATTATATTAGTCGTTCCTTTAAAATAAAGATATGGCACCAGGGAGACTCGAACTTGCGCCACTCACTTGGGAGAGATATGTCTTTACCAAATGAGCTACATGGGCTTTTGTTAATAAGACTGGAAACAATACTATTCATTGTTCTTTTTTTATATCTTATTTTCATGTTTGTTGTAATATTTTATTTTAAAGATACCCTTTTCATCTTAAATCCATTTCCTGCAAATCATAGGTATAAATTGATCAGAAAATCGCCACAGATGCAATGATGCTAATTCCATGACCAAATTCTGAATGATTTTCAACTTTTATTTTATTACTTAATTAAAAATGCGGGGTGTTACATTCTCGCACCCTTAGGAAATTTCGCCCCTGAAATTTGGTAAAGGTAAAATTAAGTAATTCCTCGCATAATTCTCAACCATCATGTATGCACCCAATTTTTCAACCATTTGTGCACTTGTGTAAAGTGTAATACAACATAGTAATACATGGATGTAATGAATATTTAAGCGGTACCAACTATATAAATGCAATTTTTTCTTAAAAATCTTTTGAAATATGATGCACACGTCCTAAATATACTGGCAGTTTCTACATGAATGCAATATTTTGAAAATCAAAATACTTTTTCATCCAATTTTTCCTACACTCTTACAGAGAAAGAATGTAGTTCATTCAATTTTTGCATCTAAACCCTACCAAACATCTTTAAATTTGCAAGTTACTGTAAAATCTAATTTTTTGAATTCGATTTCTTATGTTATGAAAAGGTGGAAAACGGACAACTTCACATCTTCCATTTTTCGTTTATGTACCTTTTCTATTTGCATTTGGATTTTTTGCAACTATTAAATATTCCTTATCTTCCTATCCAAACACAGTTTACATAAGAAAATTTTCTTTATTAATGATTTTCTTTTTCAACTTACTTAAGAAAAATCCATTTTTCTTAAATGTCGTGTCTGTTGCTTTACTGGATTTGTTGTTTTCCTTTTAGTTATGTAATTACTCTTTCCTTAGCTTATTTAACTTAATCCACTAATCAAAGTTTAATTTTGAAATAAGTCTTCTTATTCTTCAACTAAAACAGGAAAACAAGCACTCTACACCACTACTTTCAAGGGGTAAGTATCCTAGAACCATGTCCTCTCTAACCAAAAAAAGTCCAAACCAAAGGATCTAAACACTTACCCTTTACCATCTAGTAGTCACCGCTAGTCTTTGTTATGCACTAATAGTCTTTTCCAAGCAACAACCTAAGTTTCATAATACTTATGTATTCTACGGAACTTAACATTATTTTCAAAACAGTCCTTGCTATTTACTTCATAGCCTCAAAATATTCCCCGCCTTCCCTAGGAACTAATCCTTTGCCCACTCCATGATATTAACCACAAAAAAATATGTCAGTTCAATAACTTACAACTAGTTGCAAAGATCTACTCCATTCTTACTTCTTATAACTTATTTTGTCCACTCAAAAAAAATTTATGTCAAAACAATTATCAAAAATTGTTATCAAAAGAATAGAGAACTTCAAATTTTTCTTTACCGAAAATTTTAGTTTTTGACAAAAATGCAGTATTTTCTATGCTTTATTTTTTAATTCTTTCATACTTTAAAACTTGAAAACCAATGAGCTATATATGCTCTATAATGTGCACCTTTTTCTAAAAGAATTCATTTTAGAGAAAAATTTCACAAGAAATCACCGTTTTTCATAATATACCCCATTTTATTTCAATACTCAATATGTACTTTTCAAATATGTTATTTACATATATTTTTTTCAAACATCAAAACTACCACTTTTGTTTCAAAAATTGTTTCTATACAATTTATCTAGTACATATTTCAAAATTGTAACTTTTTAATGTCAAAACTTGAAAACACCATAAAATATTACCCAAAAGTTTTCAAAGTTTACGATGGCGCTAGACTCAAAGTGCGTTTCCAACTTACCTAGACTTTACTAGATATCACCACAAAGTCATTTCTCCCAAATATACATATTCCTAATCCATTTTTTTCAAATTTATAAGGCTTTACTGGCAAACTCACTAATCCAAATTACTAACATATGGGATACATATTTCTCCAATGCTAAACACATTGTACACTTTTCACCCAAACCACCTAACTGTCTCATATTTCCATAACTGTTCCTTTAGTGTACATAACTGATATCCCAACACTTTGCATCAACTGCTCTTCCTATTAAGTGAGTTCCTTTATGGATCTTGGTGTATATATGTAATATATTTATATTTCTTAAAAATTACAATTGCATTCACTCACTATCAATATAGGAATCCTAAACCTAGGATCTGATACCTGATGTAATAAACCGAATTTCGACAGATCGAATTTTTTCCAAAAATTCCAACCTGCTGAAACTCGAGTTAGCTTGTCTGGTATCTTGAAGAAAAGAAAGAGATATAAAAAATATCAAAGCTCAGAAAACATCTCACAACGGAATGGAATAAAATGTAATATAATCAAATATATCCTAATCAAAGTAATAATACTACCTAACCAATATCTAAAGCTATCATATCTTTGCCACAAACCTAACCTGCGAGTGTGTTATGAGGAGGGGTTTGAACACAAGTTCTGGTAACTGGACTAAATTACACATTCTAAAACAACCCTTCTATGGCTTGGACTAAATTAGGTGTTTTCAGAGTACCCTACAACGTCCCTCCAAAGACGCATGCTTCCTTCCAGTCCCACAGACCTAGCAAGGAGAATATCAAGTAGAAGAATTAAATGAACGTGCTCCTTTCGTGCCTCCAAACACCTCGGTGATCTACCCTTCTGGGTTCTTCACCTTCAGATGTGCGAACTGGTACAAGCGCATCACGCCGTTGTGGTATTAGAACCCACGTCTAATCTTTTAATCGTGCGCTTGTCTTATCTTATCAGAATTCCAATTAACATGATTGTTCACATTCTATTCAAATTATTAGGTTTTCTTCGAGCCTTATATCTCCGAGGAATAGACCCTTCTTGTTTATTAATTCTGTGATATAACTTAGCTCATTTAAATTCATTAATAAACCCAAAAATGTTATTCTCTAGATTGTAATTCATGGTTTGTAATCTACAATCTTCTTACATTATAACCCTGTCATTCATTGCCCAATTTTAGGTTACAGTAACATATTCTACTTAATGTGTTATTAAGTAAATCCTATGACAATTAGTAGTTTCAATTTAACATATTACTTGATTATAATTAATTATAAGTTATTTCGTTCCATAAGTCTTCTTACTTCATTCAGTTTTATGCTGCTTGAGCAGGCTTCCGCTTATTATTGATTTCTTTTATTAGACTTCATAATTCTCTTTTATAAGTCTACCAATAATAAGCCCACTTCATTCTTTTTCATTAACCATGAGTTTGTTTAATACAACCCCTTGTTGTTATTTACTTATTTACTTAGTTCTTTTAACTAAGGTATTTCAATAAGTTTCTTTCCTTTTATTACAACCTATGTTATAATTTCCACTTGTCCCTAAGATAAGCCTACTTATTATCTTCCACTTTCATTCATACTTGATCATAATAGGTTATTATCATTCCTCGTACATTCCAGTTCTTATACTATTGTAACATTCATTCATTTCCATTAGTTACAATTAATGCCATTTATGTCTTCCCTGTTATATACATATATGTATGTTAATGCACTAGACCTCTCACATAAAGCTGACCACATGTAGTTGCCGGATTTGTCGGGCTGTTCTGTGCAGACATCTACTACAAGTTATACTTGACCTCGTGTCTTGGTGCAATTATTTACAACTTCCCAATTACTGTAAATTTTCCATCCAATTTAGGCATATCTATTCTTCCAAATTTTTCTGAAATTCTATTTACAACCATTTGGCATAATAATATTCTTACGTAATTATTCATGTTTACAGTAAATTTCATAATTGCAGCATTTACAAAAATTTCCCACTCAAACGGATGATTAATGGAAACATGCTTTTATAAAAATTATGTTCTCCACAGATTTAATCCCAAATATTTGCAATTTCACTGTAACTTGATTTAAAATATCCAATTAACAGTTCCTAGAATGGATCTATATACAACATTAATCTTTCAACATATCCTAAATAGGTTTGATAACCAATTTCCACAAATTATCAATTGTTTAGCAGATTAAATATAATGGGAAATACAAATGATAGATACACCATTATTTAAAATGGTATAATTTAGATCCACTCACCTAACAGCTTTCCAATCCATGAATATGATCCATATTTGTTGTTCTATGGCATCCTAACTGAATCTATTATCAAAAATATCCATGGACTCACAAATTTGTTGCTAATAAGTAGAGCAAAAGAGAAAGAAACCTATATAAACCAGATTCAAGGATTTACCTCACGCTAATCAGAATTTCGAACACCTATTTGTAGACTTCTACTATTTAATCTTCAAATCTTGAATCAGAATTACTTTCTGAGAAGATTTGGGGAGAAAAGAGAATAGCAAAGCCTGGGTAGCATATCAGAAAATATGAGATTTCGGCTAGGTCTAGCTTGTCTATTTATAGGTGTATAAGAAATTCTGAACCGTCGGATCTTATCTATCAAAATCTGAGCCGCACATGTTAGCAATAGCATGTCACAAAACCAATCTGGACCGTGGTCGACCCAGCCCACCGTGGTCGACCCATAGGTCGACCCAGGCATAACTTGGGTCGACCCATCTAGGTCCACACGCGATGCTGTGTTTGCTGTACTGAACGTTTTTAACTAATCGTTCATTATTTGCCCATTATACTTCCTTTGATTTATTTTATTCCTCTTATACATCATCACTGAGTTTGAATTTCAAATTTATGCATGTATATACATGTGCAATTTTTCAATTCGTTGCTCATAAATTAATGCAATTAATACTGCCATAAACTATTTGTTTTATTCATTTTAATGAACTCTAATTTCAAAGGCAGTTAATTTCTTTGTTCATTTTCCATTTATTATGCATTAAATATTTTCCTCTCTTATCTTGTACATTTTATCTCAACATTCAAATTTGTGCGCATATATATATATATATACATATATATATATATATACACACACAACTTTTATTTCGATTTCAAAATTCAAACGGCGTTATGTCGTTATTTATTTCTAACCTATTTTCATTGATTGCATGTTTACTTTGTTTTCCTCTTTTATATTTATATATTTTTGTACACACATATGTATATTTTTACATATGCATGTGTACATATATTTTTATACTCACTTTTATGTATAATTTTCCTTATATGTGCATTTATATATATTTTTGCCTTATAATACGTATTATTTTAGTCGTTCCTCTAAAATAAAATATGGCGCCAGCAAGCCTCGTACTTGCGCCACTCACTTGGGAGAGACATGCCTTTACTAAATGAGCTACGTAGGCTTTTTTAACAAGACTAGAAATAGTGGTGGTCATTGTTCTTTTCTTGTACCTTCTTTTCATGTTTGTTGTAATATTTTATTTTAAAGATGTTTTTCATCTTAAATCCGTTTCCTGCAAATCATAGGTCTAAATTGTTCCAAAAATCGCCATGGATGCAATGGCGATGATTCCATGACCAAGTTTTGAATGCTTTTCAAATTTTATTTTATTATTTAATTAAAAATGTAGGGTGTAACAGCCATGCAGCTTGACCGATTTTTGTCATCCTTCCGGTTGATGAGGCTTGAGGCTACGATTACCTTTTTGGCAATTTTATTCACTTTGAATGCAACATTTTCAGATCCGCTAATTACTAATTGATTTGCTACACTCTAGGAGTTAAGCTAAGAGAAGTTATCTTCTCCACCACCATGCCCGGTATATTTTTAAATAACAACGTATGCAATCATTGGAAATACTCTATCAGACATTCGTTCATACATGATTGTTCGTGAGCTGAATGAAACCGATGGAATTATCTCCATTAATCCATCTTAGGCAATTTCTACCTAGGATTAACAAAAAAATCCCTTGCACTTTACTCCGTCTTTGATTATCTTCAAATATTCTGATTCGTAACTCTTATACCAATACATAGTGTTTTTTGGGATAATGAATCTAATCGGTCTCTCTATATTGACAACGATAACATTAACTAGGCTAATACATTGATAATCAATTATTTGGCTATCTAAGAAACAAACATTCATCCGAAAAACCTTATTTCCAAAAGGAAATACTGTTGATTTGCATCAAAGAATCACTGAGCCTGTGACGGCCGCCCCGCACCAGCTGACATTTCCCTCGAAATGCGCTGTACCAATGTCCAACTAGCCCGAGACGGTCGCCAAAGAAAGGAAAGGAAGGAATTTGAACTAACAAGGAACCTGTAGAATGTCTCACAGCGCATGGAATAAAATATAATAATAACACACTTGACATAAAACAGGCGAGACAGTGCATAAGCTGAAAACTAAACCATAATCATCATAACAGCAGAAATTCAAAATACAGCTTATTACAACTCCAACATACTGTCTCTAAAGCAAATAAAGAGGTGCACCACTAATGCCTAAAGTAGTGACCAGCAACAACATAGGAAGTATATCTATCTATATCATACGTGGAAGCCCTCTGCTTGTCTCGGTACAGCTACTCGTGCATACTACCTAACATGTCTCTATTCTTCCTGTTTAAGAGCACCTATAGTAATAAGAAGAGACATAAAACTCTGGGTCAGACAAAAGTATGGTATGAGCGATAAGCAGCAAAACAGAACAATAACAGGTATATATAACCATACCTGAACCTGGACCTGCAACCAAAGAGTTAGCACAATAAAATGTACAATACTCTAAGGTGACACTAACATATGTGTAAAGATACGGGGGAGGGGTGTGCATGTCATAGTGATTCCAAACAATCAAGCATAACAACCGTCCTCGCATCTCTCACTCAGTGCGTAAAGCATACGATATCCACAACTTTGACCACCCAAATACTTTGTTATGATCACTCTGCCCCATGGAGTCATGATGGCTCCACTGCACTGATCCATAGCCACTAGTCCCTTGCTATGTCCACTCTGACCTATGAAATCATGATGACTCCAATGCACTGGCTCATAGCCATGCTACGACCACTCTGTCCTATGGAGTAATAACTACCCCACTGCACTGATCCGTAACCTACCATTCGTCTTCGTGGTGGATCAAATTTATGGACGTCGATAACTCCTTAGCATACGTCCCACAGCAAAGTACAACTCATGAAGTTAACTCGTTGGTTCCCAACTGGATCCCGAGTTACAACTTCTCATTTGGACTACCTTCTCAGGTTTTGGTCTCCTTCGGATCGGTTTGGCCCTTCTCCTCGTCCTTGGTTCGGTCATGATACATGCTTTGGCCCGGAGGAATGGGTCGTGATTTTCTCACTGGTTTCGTTCATGATCATCCACCTCGGGTCGGGTCGGATTCCCCATCCAAGTCTGTTCGTGGTGCTATAATGTGCACCGACTCGTGACACTTATTGGTTCAGGTCGGTGATCCAACAACAGTTCGTGGAAACCCCTCCATTTTGGGTTGTGAGCACCCATTGGGTTCGGGTCGTGCTCCTCGGATCGTGGTGTCCTCTCCAATGCATCGGTTCAGGTTGAGGTCCTCTGACACGAGCGGGTCTGTTCGAAAGGGGGAGGCGATCAGATTCGATCACTGCACCATTTCCTGCAACTTTTCCAGCGACTGTTTACGCCATACGACGGTGTTGTCGACCATTCTAACTTTTCTAATCAATCACAAAGCATACCATACAGTCATAGCAACATATGAAATTAACCATAAACACCAAAACAACAATTTAATATGTTTATAAGGATCAAATATACCCAAAACCCATGTTTTCCCCTTAATTCCCCTTAATCATGTTTAAGAATACAACTAGCAAAACTTATCCAAGTTAGCCCAAATTTTTATCCGAGGTCTAAAATAACGTTTTACAATTTTACAATTTTTTCTAGATTTTTCTGAGCCATAATTTCGCTAATTATCACTAATCACCCCCTAATTAGCCGTAATTAGTGAAAAACAATGCAAATCACTCACCTTAGCCACAAATAAAACTTAGATATGAAACTATCTCTGATTTGGGGCATTTTCCTATGCGACGCAGCAGCTCCAACTTTGATTTGGTATTGATTTCTCTTGATTTGATGTTGATTAGATTAACCCTTGATTAGAGAGGAATTTGGGATGAAATTAGAAGGTGGAGGCCATTGTTAGGGTTTCTAAGAGGTAAATGGTGGCTAGAAAACTGAAATAGAATGGAAACCTAACTCATTTTAGCCTCCCCATAACCCTAATCCCGAAATGGGTTATGGGCCCATTTGCTAATTACCCTAATCAGCTCACTTTACCAGTTTTTCACCTTCTAACCTTGTTTCAGCCATATCTCCCAAACGGTGAGTCCGTTTAGCTAATGTGATCACTCTATGAAATTGTAAACCATCATCTGAATCCAATGGAAGTGGTTTCAGGTCAAAACTCCTTAGCAATAAAAAGTTATGGCCGAAACAAGATCAGCTAGGGGCAAAACGGTCATTTTAAAATCGGCAAAAGTCATGAACATGGGAAATGACCCCAATAGTCGTCCCCCAAAGTTAAATGACTATACGACCTCATATGAAAATGAAATAAATATTCTACGATCCTCCGATACGTAGAATACGGCTCGTTACAATCTCCCCCCTCCCCTCTAAGAAATTTTGCCCTCGAAATTCCTTAACTAAGAAACAAACAATGGATCCCGCATGCCTATCAGCCATATACAACAATCAACCATGCAAAACAAATCTATCCTAGCAAGCGGAAAGACTAAATCGTAATTTAAAATCTTACCAGGCAAAGAGTTCTGGATAGTCTTCCTAATGCTCTCCTCTGTCTCCCAAGTACAGTCATTCTCATCCCCGCCCCACTGAACCTTGACTAGATTCACCGCTTTCCTTTGAAGTTTCTTCGTATCGTGCTTGACAATACGAATCGGCCTGCGGTTCCCAACCGCCTCGGGTTCTACTTCGATATCATCCAACTGATCAGGTGAAATAGCCACATTGGGGTCGTGCACGAATTTCCTTAACTTTATATGCTAAATTCCCAACTTGTTCATGAACTGGGAATGGACCAACAAATCTTGGTGTTAACTTGCCTTTCCTACAAAATCATATCACGCTCTTTAACGGAGAAATCTTGACAAACAACAAGTCACCAATGGAGAATTTTAGATCTCTTCTCCTCTTATCAGCATAACTCTTTTGTCTATCTTAGGCAGCATTCATTCGTTGTCGTATAACCTTGATCTTATCCAAGGTTTCTTTTATCACATCCAGTCCAAGCACAAATTTCTCACCGGCTTCTAACCAACATGATGGTGAGTTGCACGGTCTTTCTTACAAAGCTTCATATGGAGCCATACCAATACTGGACTGATAACTGTTATTATATGTGAACTCCACTAGATGCAAATGGTCATCCCATGATCCACCAAAATCTAATATGCAAGCTCTCAATAGATCTTCTAATACTCGATTCACCCTCGCTGTCTGACCGTCGATTTGTGGATGGTACGCAGTACTGAGATGTAGTTCTGATCCTAAAGCCTCTTGTAAGCTCTTCCAAAAATCCACTAGTAAATAACTGATCTCGGTCACTCATAATGCCTTTGGGTACTCCATGAAATCTCACTACCAACTTCATATACAGTTCTGCTGACTTAGTTGTTGTTCTATTTGACTTGACGGGTATAAACCTTGCACTCTTGGCCAATCGGTCCATAATCACCCAAATGCTATCATGGCCTGATCTAGTCCTTGGTAACCCATCAATGAAATCCATTGAGACTTGTTCCCATTTCCATTCTAGAATTTCTAATGGTTTCAACAAACCACTAGGCTTCTTTTGCTCGGCTTTAACTAGCTAGCAGTTCATGTATTTGGATATAAACTTCCCAACGTCTCTTTTCATCCCTTTCCAGTAGTAGGTCTGCTTCATGTCTCGATACATTTTGTTACCACTGGGATGTATAGTCAGTTTTGAGTGATGACATTCTCTAAGCACTTCATCTTTCAATCCATTGACATTGGGTATAACCATTCTCCCATTCTTTCTAAGCCATCCATCTCGATCAAGCCCATACTTGTTCATCCCCTGGTCGATACCCATCTCTAACTTGGGGATGATTTCCAATAGTTTAGGATCATCCCTCTGAGTGGAACCAATCCGCTCAATCAAAGTGGGTCTGATCATCAAACTTGCTAACATCTCTGGATCTAATTCGCACTTTGGTCTGAAATCGTACCCTGCGATATACTCTACTTGCTTCCACTCAAGAAACATAGCCCCTAGACTAGCTTGCCTCCTACTCAATGCATCAGCTACTGCATTGCCCTTTCCTGATGTATATGCGATATCGAAATCATAAGAAGCCAGGAATTCTAACCATCTATGCTGACGAAGAATTAAATCCTTCTGAGAGAAAAGATACTTTAACGATTTATGATCGGTAAACAACTCGAATCTTTCTCCCAAGAGATAATGTCTCCACATCTTCAATGCGAACACGATCGCTGCCAATTCCAAATCGTGGGTAGGGTATCTTTTCTCATGCGGTTTCAATTGCCGACTTGCATAAGCTACAACCCTACCTCCTTGCATCAATACAGCACCTAGTCGGGTACCACATGCATCTGTGTATACCGTCATCTCTTCATTCCCTTTAGGAATGACTAACACTAGTGCACACGTCAACTTTTCCTTTAGGGTCTTGAATGCATTTTCACACCTTTCATCCCAAATGAAAGCTTGATTCTACTTGGTCAACTGAGTTAACGGTGCCGCTATCTTGGAGAAGTCTTGGATAAACTTACGATAATATCCAGCTAATCCCAAGAAACTTCTTACGTATGTTGCATTCTTGGGCGCAGACCAATCTTGTACCGTAGCCACCTTCGCAGGATACACTACAATACCATTCTCTGAAACAACATGGCCCAAGAATCTCACTTTCCTTGTAACGACCCCGAATTTCGCCCGACCCCAATCGATCGCAAGATCGATCAAGACCGTTCAAAACCCGCGTCCGTTAACTTTGGGCATACAAAACATCAGAACAGCAACACAGACTTTTATAACATCAATAATAAATGTTACATCAGAGTACAGAATATATCATAGTACATCTATAAATAATACAGCGGAAGATACATTTGCAATAAATTAAATACATTGCAGCGGAACTAATCTCAGCGGAAGGCCATCAATATTCTGGACCCAGCTTCAGGCTTCAAACCAGGATCCTGCTTAACTATATCTGAAAAAAGCTACTCGACTGCCCATGTGGAAAGAGGGCACCCGAGTTTGCAAAGTGAAACAAGCTACAGGTCAGTCGTGGGACTAGTGTGAGAATTCTTAACTTAACTTATCTAATAAGTAGGCTAATCACAGGACCACGCCGCTAACGCGGAACGGGTTTACTCCATTGGATTGCCAGTGCATAAATAAAGTAAATCGTCAAATAACGTAATGCTTTTTAGAAAAATGAAACCATTATAAGACCGAGGTCCCATCACACAATGCAACGCACACCAGACGATAGGGTTTTACCTTATAATGGTCAAAAGATGCTTGATACATAAAAACGATATTATTAGTGTGTATATATATTTAAACATTTCAAAAATAATATCAATCCTAGACTGCATAGATACCATCTACTATGTCGCCATACTAGTTATACAATCAAAACCGCAAGGGCGTATTGGAAATTGGGTTTCCATCAGGAGTCAAGGCTAGGGAGGAGCTCCTGACCGATTCGAGACACTCTAGCAATGTCCCAGGATTCGGACGCTGGCGAACCCTTGGATACAGCAGGGCCGGTCCACAAATACTTTAGTGGATTAGTTATGCCTGAACACACGCTCCCTGATCCTATTGGACCAACAAATCAACCGAGGGCGACCGATAAGAATAAACCGAGGCCTCGTAAAAATTCCATCAACCACATAAGCAAATGTCGGGCCTTTTTAAAGCCCAACACCACTTCTAGCTAGAAAGAAACGTGTGCACTCCCTGCGTTCCCTTCTCCCGTTTTAGACTCAACCGGTGTGTGAGGCTCGCGAAGTCACGATAAACACAAAGCTATGCCTAAATAGACTGTGCTTTGATCATCAACCATAAGGCCTGCTTTTCAACAAAGCCTTGATAATTTGCATCTTAGCATGCCACATTGTCAGACCCTACCATATTATTGATCATCTACCAATATATATATAACCTCTAAGCTCATACGCCTCAGAGAAGGGTGGTAAGTAAAGAATAAATTCTTCACCACCAAACAGAAATATATAATCAGTAGCGTTCAACAAATACAGTAGGAAGGAATACAATGTCAGACACGCAATCCATTTACAAGTCCGCTGTGGGTTTGAGCGAAACAACATGTCCGTCGATCTCCAAATGCGTTCGGACGATCATTACTAAATACCTTGCCTTGGAAGGCCAATCCCAATTCAAGATACTAGTCATCATCATCCCAACGATGTGAAAACCTTCCTTCAACCACCGTCTTCATCTTCGACTCTTGATCGTCGTGAGGATTATTCAGAATGGGTTAAACCCGGTCTTTCTGAATAACTCGCGTATTTTGTGATTAAAAACAAATATTGGAAAATCACACATTACACCACATTCCAACTCAGAATATTCTTTTAATAAGATATTCGTGTTTAAAGATTCTCATTAATTTTATCAAAGATAAACTCTGAAAATAAAATCTTAAATCTTCTTCAAAAGATTTATTAAAACTCCAATTTTTATTTGATATCAAAAATCATTATTACAAGATCATTTATTTTTAAGAAATAAATCTTGTCTTAAATTGGTTAAAGAACTAGTGTCCTTTAAACACAGTTCACAATAAACCTACTAATCGAATTCTAAAATATGGAATTCCACAGAAATCAAATCAATACATAATCAATATAAATTTCTGTACCGGACTAATAATATAAATGGAAAAAATGGCAAAGCCTCTTAAATTCCATCTATAATATCGGTCTTCTTTTACAGAACCCATTTCGATTATTACCAATGAAATTTCCACTTAATTCCAATTTAATACATTAAATTGGAAAACTTGACTTTTAGAAAATGCCTTTTTAAATCTATAAAATAGATTCATAAATTCCAAATAATAAATTCAATGTAAATTGGATTAAAGGACAAACGTCGTTTAAAACATCGTCCACGATAAATCCACTTCACATCTCAATTTATTTCATATCATAAAATATAATTGCAAATGCTAGTAATCTTTAAAAAACATATTTTAAAATAATCGTTAAAAATATTCTTTATATAAAAGATTCTGAATGGGAAGTTTTCTTTATATTACAAATATTTATCTTTTACAAATATTCTTTGTTTTAACATATACTTGATTAAAAATATATTATGAAAATATATGCACTTTATATAAAAAGGATTTCTAATGCAAAAATATTCTTATTTAAAAGAACACCTGAATCGAAATGTGACTCAAACATTTACCATATAATTTGGACTATATGGATTTCACACACATCAATATAATCATCAAATCATCCATCTACATCCAAACTGTAATTTCCACTGTGTAAGCGTTAAAATTAAATAATAACGCTCATCGCAGCCTGTCGATCCAACGATCAACATACAACTAAATATTGTGATTAGTGTATGTAAATTTTCATCCCAACACCCATGTGGGGTTTCAACCATCAAACAAATAATAAACTAATTTGTGCACTTGGGCATCGTGTGAAAATTATCTTCCCAATCACATAAACAAGTCGGGTAACCTGTGAATGGAAGTGTAATACACAATATATAGCCATGACAAACAAATAATTGGTTTCAACAAATGTAAATTGACATAAGTAAATAATTGGTCTTAACTAGTTTGAATTGACAAAAGTGAATATTTGTTTTAACTAGAATAAATTGACTAAAATGAATAGTTGTTTTTAACTAATGTAAATTAATAAAAGTGAATATTTTGTTATTAACTAGTATAAGTTTACGATAGTGATTAATTTGTATTCTCAATTTTAATATAATATTACAGTGCTATATTTTGTTTCATTCTTTAAATTTAGACAAAATAAGTGTTTTTGTCTATTTTACTTTAATGATAAAAATATGAATGTTTAGTTATCCATTCTTTACAAAAGCTTAAATAAACATTTTCCATTCATTCTTTTTGAAGTGACAAAAAGAACTCATTTTATTACACATAAGACATTTGACAAACTTGCTCTCTTCATTCATATAGAATCGCAATAAGAATGCATTTCTAAAAAAAATTCTTTCTATCAATATTTTATTCATATCAAAATTATAAATCAAAAATGTAACTTTCATTTTGATGTTTGGTTTGCATGTAGGATTGCAAACAAAAATGAAACTTTTATTTAATGTTTTATTTGCAACAAAGAAAGCAATTAACAAATGTAACTTTTTATTTAAAAATATATTTGAGTGTAAAAAGGAACTCATTCCCAATGTGTATTTACATTAGTGAATGTAAATAAAAGAAACAACTTTTATTTAAAAGAGTATTTGCATTTATGAATGCAAGCAAAGAATAGTTTTGTTTACAAATTATATTTACATTAGTGAATGTAAATAAAAGAACAAAATTTATTTCCAAAGTAGATTTTTAACAATTCTATTCAATGTGTAAAAATGTGTACATTTGTATCGGTGAATGTAGATAAAAAGATAGACTATAGTTTCATTGAATATTTGCATTGTTAAATGCAAATAAAAGAATAGACCTTAATTTCAATGCATATTTGCATTGATAAATGCAAATAAAGAAATAAACTTTATTTTCAATATATGTATTTGCATTGGTGAATGCAAACAAAGAATAATTTGTTTCAATATATATTTGCATTGGTGACTCCAAATAAAAGAACAAACTTTATTTTCTATGTATGTTTGCATTAGTGAATGCAGAATAAAAGAACAAGCTATATTTTTAAAGTATATTTGCATTGGTGATTCCAAATAAAAGATCAAACTTTATTTTCTATGTATGTTTGCATTAGTGAATGCAGAATAAAAGAACAAGCTATATTTTTAAAGTATATTTGCATTGGTGATTCCAAATAAAAGAACAAACTTTAGTTTCTATGTATGTTTGCATTAGTGAATGCAGAATAAAAGAACAAGCTCTATTTCTAAAGTATATTTATGAATGCAAATAAAAGAACAGTTTTATTCCAATGATCTTGTGTGACGATCCCAAAACCCCATGACACGGTGTTAAGGATAATCATTGGAATATAACACATTAATCATCATTAGCAGATCACAGATAATAGCATAAACATAAAATAGAATAATTCACACACGTATGACAGCGGAATCATATAGATATCACCACATCAGAGAGCACAGTGCAGGATACAACTTAGTGCATAATAATACATAATCAGTCACCATCGCCAGAGGCGGAATCATACATAAAGAGTACACAAAATAAATATCAGTCTACATCGCCAATGGCAGAATCATAATACATATACTATAATGGCGGAGAGAGTCAAAGTCAGCACGGTGTAGTCAAGCCTCGCCATGAGCCAAAAGTGCACCAGATACCTGTAACTAGGCTGCCCGTGTGAAAATGAGGGCACCCGAGTTTGCAAGGTGAAACAAACTACGAGTCAATCATGGGACTGGTATGAGAAATCTACTTAACTTATTAACAGCAATAATAAGGCAAATCAAAGGACCATGCCACTTTCGCGGAACGGGTTTACTCCAATGAGTGCTAGTGCATGAAATAAAGTAAATGATTAAATCATCGCAATGCTTTTTATAAAATGAAGCCATTATAAGACTCAGGTCCCATCACACAATGTAACGCGAGCCGGAGGATAGAGTTTTACCTTATAATGGCCAAAAATGCTTCATACGCATAAAACAAAGGTGTTTGATATTATTACTAGTGCATATATGTTTTCGAAAGCAAATTCAATCATAAATATCAATCCTAGGCGGCATAGCTACCATCTACTATGTCGCCATACTAGTAATACAATCACATTCGCATATTTCGTATTGGAAATTGGATTCCTTCATGAGTCGAGGCAAGGGGCAAGCTCCTCTCCGTTCGAGACACTCTAGC
This sequence comes from Allium sativum, assembly GCA_030737875.1. Lineage (NCBI taxonomy): Eukaryota > Viridiplantae > Streptophyta > Magnoliopsida > Asparagales > Amaryllidaceae > Allium > Allium sativum. Next base: position 147,100,960 of record CM060918.1, on the reverse strand, counting down.
AAATGCCCCAGGATCGCACACAGTGGTCCTTGGAATCGGCTGGGCCGGTCCTCTCTTACGTTTGAGGATTAGTTATTCCTGAACACACGTTTCCCGGTCCTTACAGACCTATAATCAAGGCGCCTCGCATTCCAACAACCACACAGGTGAAAAGTATATATAATGTCAGGGCTGGTAGGTCACTGACACCACCTTAGCTAGAAAAAAACGTCGTTCTCTCCCAGCGGTCCGTCTCCCGTTTTTGACTCATACCGAGGTGTGAGGCTCGCGAATTCACTTTATACAAAAAGCTACGTCACACAGACCATGCTTTGATCATCAACCACAAACTTTGCTTTGCAACAGAAACCTTGATCATATGCCACTTAGGCGTGCAACACAGGCAATCCACTCCATGCGACTGATTCTATCAATACATAACCTCTGAGCTCGTACGTCTCAGAGAAGGGCGTTAAGCAAGAATAAATTCTCCACCGCCAAACAGATATATATTTAACAGAGATCAATCGGCACAGAACAAAATCCAATGTCAGACACACAGTCCATTTACAAGTTCGTTCTGGGTTTGAGCGAAACCGGAGGCACCAATTTCCTTGTATACCCGTACAATCAATAGTATGTCTGGACGGCTACTACTTCAGCTCCTTCAAGGTAGCTACTCCGATCATGAGCATCAGTATCGCCCATCCATCCAATGTAAAGATCGTCGGTCTTCAACCGTCTTCGACTCTTCGACTTCTCAACGTGGATCGATTATTTGAAATGAGAATGAACTCGGTCTTTTCAAATAACCCACGTATATTTAGATTTTCAAATCAATTTATCACATGGTTGGACTATTCAACATTCACATTTCAGTTCTTTAGTTATAATTTTCATGTTAAATACATTCAACCATCACATATCAAGCAAACACAAAAAAATTGGTTTATTTCACTCTATATCGTCTATAGTATTTAATAACGATATATCGCCATTTTTAATTAAATGACATTTCAGGTCGTGACGAGGCACTGGCGCTATTTTTCACTAAATTTGTTTTACACATATCTGAAAATCTAACCTTTGGATCTTCACAAATTTTATATCATTAGAAAGATCATTTCAAAACGAACCCAACGGTTTCAGTTTCGGGAAATTCCGATGGTCGGATTTTCCACACTAGTCGTTTGAAGTTACGATTTCAAATTACGAACTACAGCGTCGTTATTCGATCTAATTTAATTATATTTATATATATATAAATATAATCGTTTCTGGCGCTGTTTTTCTTCAGATTTGAGTTAAACATTCCAGACAATCCAACCGTCGGATCTTCACAAAGTTGGTGCCGTTGGAAAGATATTTCCAAGGCGAACCCAATGGTTGCGGTTTCGGGAAAATCCAATGGTCGGATTTTCCACACTAGTCGTTTGAAGTTACGATTTCAAATTACGAACTGCACGGCCACAATTCGTTTTAATTTTATTTATATTTTTATGTTTATATAAATATAGTTCATTCAAAAATTCCTATATCGTTTTCACTTCAAATATTTCACTAACGCCTTTAAATTTTGGAAAATTTCGCCATAACCTCCTTTGTACGGGAGGGGCTGGGAAAATTCCCAAATAGCCACACGGGCATCTCATCTCAAAAAGAAAAAGAAAAAGCCAAGCGGCTAGCCAACAGGCTCATAAAATCATCACCCAAACAAAACAGTAAACGTGTACCTATTTGTTGGGCACAAAATTTTATTCCTCTTCTCTAGCCTCTTTGCTATAACCTATTCAATAAATATGCATGTACATATATGCAATTTTTATCGATTATCATTTTCCATTCAACTTCATATTTAATTCACTTTGGTTTAAAAACACCATTCATTCTAATGTTGCATGCATAGGCAAAAATCATATCATTAGCTAATTAATGAATATTTCAACTCATGCATATTTATTTGAACAAGTGGTCATTTTTAACACTTCACACTTCAAAGATGATGATTTTGGCTAAATAAATATATTTCATCACATGACTATTTTATTTAGTTCCTATGCATGTTAAAAATAATATTCCTTTCACAAATATTTATTTCAACGCTCGCATATCTTTAGCATATCACATATAAGATAAAAATGATATTTTTATCATTTAAAATATTTGTTCAACAAATGAATGTTTTTAACACTTCATAATTTCAATAAAAATATAGTTTTTATTGTTCTATCTTTTTATTCAACACATGAACTTTTCCAATACACACACTTCTCAACACATGTGCATCTCCACACATGGATAATTTATATATGTTGTTCATATAAGAAAGATGAAATTTTTACTGTTGAAACTATTTATATATAAGGCGAATATTTTACATACTTCATATATATTATAAAAATGTGATTGTTATTGTTTAAACACTTTATTCATTCACACATGAATTTAATTTTCACACATCTCTTCTCAACACATGAGCATTTCCACACATGGATATAGTTTCAACACATGACTTTAATTTCAACGCATGAAGATAATTTCAACATATGAAAATAATTCTAACACATGAATATTATTCAAAATTTCGGCAGCATAACGGCAGGGTAGTTAAAACCGGCATCGTCCCTAGTACGGCTCCTCGCTCTACCTTAAAACCTCGCGGTTTTTGACAATGGGGATTCATGCATCTAATTCGCACGTAGGCGGCATGTTTTATTTTTATTTCCACAATTATTTCCAATTCATTTCAATCACCAACGGGTATTTTTCAACCACAACCAAACAATATCATCCACAAATAATTATTCAACCATTCGCATTTTCATACAATATTTCACACCAATACACAACAATAAATATCGTCCAAGGTTTGTGGACGAGGGGAGTATATATATATAATTTCTATATTTCACTTGCATTTCAACACATATATCAATTATACTATGCATGTATAATTCATACTTCGCTTATATAGCTTACACCACGCATGTACATGAAGTATACAACACGTGTGTAATTTATATTTCGCTTATATAATTTATACACGACATTTTCCATTCAAATTCACTTAATTTAGATTTCTCACATTGGTTTTTGGAGTGCTAAAAATCGTAGATGACTCAGAAAAATCCGCGGTCTATTCTATGTGGTTGAGAGCTTCCTTGCGGTCCCGATGTTTCCTGTTTCATCGAATTTCGTCAACACACTAAAAAGATATGATTTTTCAAAGTTCAAACATCAAAAAGGACTCACCTTTCACGATGGTTCAAAACTAGGGTTGCAGTTTTCGCGAGAACCGAGGCACGATAGGATGATCAGAGGGTATGGAGTGGAATAGGGAGGAAAGGGAAGTCGATTGGTGGTGGTCGGAGGTGGTTCGGTGGTCTTTGGCGATCGGGGCAGCGCTGGGAAGTCGTGGGGTTTGGGTCGACGATTCTGGCGATGGAGGTGGCGATATGGGTCGAGCTTGGGTCGGATTTTAAGAGGGGAGGGAGGCGCATCGATTGCTAGTGGTGGCGGTGGCTGGAGATGGCCGTGGCGGCGGCAATTGGCCAGGGAAGGATCGAAAACGTGGATCGTCGGTGGGAGAGAGAAAACGAGGGTTTCTGATGTTTTTTTATTTTTAAAAATAATGAATGGCTAATTTTGATTGGCCCATGGTTTTAATAAATTTTTAAATAGTGTTTCTCCACACGGACACCAATTCAAACCCAACGACTGTCGTCCCCAGCTAAATACCCCCATCCCGGACAGAATGGGATATGTTTCATTGGCCAATTCGACTGTTACAGTCAGTTATTCTTCAAATTAAAGTATAAAACATTTAATTTTAACTTTGAACGTACATTTCAATTTGCCAGGGCCACAAACTAATTCGAAAAATTCCAGAAAAATAAATCTAGCTATGTTTTGACGCTACGGTCCCAACAAAACTAGTTTTGTAACACCCCGCGAATTCTATAACTGTGAAATTCACAAATTAAAGTATAATTAAATTGAAATCAAAGAACTAAGGGAAACGGGATACGCCATTGCGTTCGTCTCGGAAAAATACGCGAAATAGAGTCCGAGTTTTCGAAAAACGGAGTCCGTATGAAGAAGATATGGCCTTCGGAAGTTTCTGAATTAAGTTTAAAATTCAAATAGAACAAAACAGTTTAAAATTCCAAAGTGGGGCCCAATGGGCTAGGGCGGAAAATCACCCGCCTAACGCACCCAGGTCGACTGGGCTGTCGACCTGGTCTAGCCAGGTCGACAGGGCTGTCGACAGGGCTGTCGACAGGCATGTCGACCTGGTCCAGACCAGGTCGAACCCAGTCCAACCTGGCTGGCCTATTTTATGTTGGTCGATTTTCTGCGGACTGCTTTGTCATTAGGGCTAGGTGGCAGGCTCTAATTGGTCTCTCTTTAGGGTGAAAGGCTACGATCTAACCAAGCAACATCAACGGTCCTAATCAGTTCATTACCCCTATAAAAATGACCCTAGACTCAACCCTAATCTATTCATTCAAAAATAAGAACAAAGCCGCCATGTTGCTGAGGAACGACTAGGAGTAGCCACCGATTGGAGAGAGGATTAGGAAGCAAATTCTAAGGCATAAAGCAACTCAATCAAATCAACAAGGAATCGCATCTTCAAATCCCTAAATTTGAGAATTCGCCACACAATTGTAAGTAGAGTATTACTTTGGTATGAACAAATAACTGTGTTGGTTTGTATACTTGGTTGTGGTGATAAATAATTCATAATTTGTGCGTTACTATGATTCTTATCGATTTGGAATATTGTATACGTTTGGATATTCTCGAATTATGTTATTCAGTTATGAAAAACTACATGCGGTAGTTTTATGCAAGTATACGTTGGAATATTCGCAAATTATGTAATCCTTGTTGAAGCTACATGTATGTAGTTGTTTAATTGAAACTCATGCAAGTTTGGGGTTTTGCTACTATGCCATCATATTGTGTACAAACATCATTTTTGTGAAGTAATTGGAATAAGTTTGGGTTATCATAGTCCATATGAAATTATGTTAAAAATTTGGCATCATGATCTATGTATTAAGTCATGCTTTTGTACTAGAAAACCTATTTGCAAACTTATGAATATGACTAGGCTATGATTGATATTTTGCATAATTAAGTCTATATTGTTTACAAGAATTATATGATGACATATGTAGTACATAGCTAGGTTAGATTCAAAATCCCTTTTTGCAAGTTTTTGCATGACTAAAGTAAAAATCATGGTTTCATGTTAGAAATATTTATGCCATGGTTATGTGAACAAATTTAACTATACTTTTGTATTAATCACAAAAGTAGACACCTTTGTAAACATGTAGTAGTCTTATGAACATGATTTGCCTATGTTTGACATTATGCCTAAATAAAAATATAGGTTTATGTTGTAGTTAAAGCCTATGTGTCGATAGTGATATTCTTAACTTAACTACAAGTTTACATGCTTTGATTTATGTCACTTATGCTTTATGACCAAAGTATATGTCACTACTATGCAAGTACACCAGTTTCTATTTTGTATTTCCAACGTCATATTGCAAGTTCATGCGCTCACATTCCCCTTTTTGTGTATGTGATCACGCTTTAAGCCTCCCCTTTTCGCATGGCTAGGTTGGGCTTTAAAAGGCTAAGCCCAACATATATATAATAAACGGACGTGTTAAACGGGGGAAAATAACGTTGGGTTAAAATTACTAATGAATGAAAATATAAAATAGAAGGGCCCAAATTCAAGTATGGGCCCATGATTGGTGTAACCTTTACACCATTAACTTAATAATGGGCCGCAAATATTTACATATAAGAAAAATAAAGAAGAAAGACAAAATATGTAAATGTAGAACATACGATGTGTTTAACCCGAGGTTGGATTGAGTTGTGATGTAAACCTGCCCGGAACCGCCCGGCTGTCCAGTAGTCACAACAATACCTATCCAATGTGGGAGGTTAAACATGGAGCCCAATAAGGACCCGAGGTTAGACTGAGTTGTGGCGTAAGACTGCCCGGAACCAACCGGCAACAGGCAGCCACAACAATACCTGTCTAATGTGAGAGGTCAGGGCCTTAATAAGACAATTAAGGCTGAGTCAGGATTGTTAGGATTAAGTGAACTAAAGACTTAATCAAAATGGAACATGCTAAACTAAACGGACATGTGGGGGTTAGGTTAGAAAACACTTAACCAACTTAGCATGTTGGCTAGAGATAGAAAACCTAGTAACGGGGGACCCTTTTCAGCAGTAACCCTAGAAGGTGTATCAGGATACCCTGAAACTAGGCAGGGTGGGGCACGATTACTGGGCTGATTGTAAGAGGTCAAATCGACGGCGGTGGTGTAGCAGTGTAGGTTCTAACGGGGTGCGGGCGTGCACACACTCCGGCGCAGAAAAATAAGGCACTGGACACCAGTAGCATACCTGTGCATTCTAGGATTGTGTCGGGCCGCCACCATGGGACTTGATACACCCCATGGTGGGACCAGCATAGGTAACTACAACATCGGGGGCCGCAAGACACATGTAACTATGCGAGTAGGAGCCGATCATCATAGAATGGATCACATCACCCTGGTTATGGGGTGCCAGTTGGGAACTAGTTTATATGGGTTCAGAGATTACCATGGGGTACGATAGTATATTCGACCCTAGACAACTTAACCAAGTTTATAGTGCTTTCCCACTTCTTGTTTATACTTATCATACCCAGTTCTTTATTCATAGACAGAATAGTACTAGACTTACTCAGGCTTTATGTCTGACTCTACTTTTCTTTTTTCTTCTTTTCTTCCGTTTCCCCCCCCCCCCCCAGGTCCACAGGGAGGGAACACTGCAGCTTGACCAGCCTTAACATCCAGCTTGAAGAAGAGAAATGTATTGCTTGGACCTTTTCGTTTTGAACTATGGCTTTGGACAACCACTATGGGGATTTTGCAGTTTATCTATGTTTTATTTATGCTTCTTTAAATAATGTAATCAAGACAGATTATGAAAGTTTTATGTTATGTTTTTGGAAAGGATGTAAGACAATCATGGTGATGTTGTTGTAACACGTATTTGCTTCTATGAAATAAAAGTTGTTGTTTTTCCGCTGTTTACAAATATGTGTTCTTATATCTATCTTGTATATCTGTGACTTATACTTATAAACCTCCACCAAAATTAGGGCATTCCCTTTGAGAGTGACCCTAACGGAGGTGGAGTGTTTCACTTGGTATCAGAGCATAGGTTTACCAGATAAGATAAAAAGTTTTGAAAAATTATTTTCAAAAAGGAAATTTAAAGAAGCATTTTTAAAAGAAAAATATTATTTTATTTTAAAAAAGGCAAAGTCCACTCCCCAAAGCCATAGGTACTATCTCTTATCCTTCGTTTTGAATCTATCCTTTTTGTTTCAGCATGTCCCAAGAACTTAACTTGCCGGAAGGGGTGCCAATACCTGGTTGGTTTAGACGGTTCTTAGAAGCAAGGGCCACTCAGCCAGGTCCTACCATTCCTCCTCCCCCAGCTGAAGGAAATCATCCAGCCGCAGCTGCACCTTTTCCTCCACCTCCTCCATGGGGAAACACATTTGCTAAGATATGTAAAGATTTTAAAGCTATGGGAGGAAAGGATTTCCATGGAACTGAGTCCTTCGTGGCAGCTAGGAATTGGCTGAAAGAAACTGAGGACCTATTCATCATCTTTGAGGTAGAGGATAGACAAAAAGTACAATTGGCAGTGTGGCTGTTGAAGGGCGAGGCTTCCTACTGGTGGGAAGTCACTAATGCTGAAAGACCAGTGGAGACATGGGAGGACTTTAGGGCAAGGTTTGAGACTAAATTTCTCTCAGATGCGGAAAGAAGTTTGCAGTTGGAAAAATTCTTATTTCTTAAGCAAGGGGACAAGACAGTCAGAGAGTATGTGAATCAGTTCAATGAGCTGGCTAGGTTTGGGCTTGACCTAGTCAACACCCCGCACAAGAAGGCTCTCCGTTTCGTCAAAGGGTTGAATGAGCCATTACACAGTTTGGCCATGACCCATATACCCATGGGAGCCACGTATGAAAGATTGGTGCAAATGGCATTGCTGAACGAAGAGGATAAGAGCAAGAAGGAGACGAAGGCAGAAAGCTCTCAAGGGAAGAAAGAGGGTTTGCAGCCCAAGAAGACAGACTTTAAGAAGGGCGGGAAAGGCAACAAGGAGAAGAGGAAGTGCAATTTCTGTGGCAAAGTGGGGCACTTAGTAAAGGACTGCCGGAAAAAGAAGGCCAAGGAGAATGGTGGGTGCTTTTCTTGCGGTGAGACAGGCCACAGGGCTAAGGACTGCCCAAAGAAACGAGGACAAGGGCAGAGGGCTGGATCCACCCCAGGGGCACAGGTTCATGTGCTAGAAGCGCCACCTCTGCAGCAGTGAGGTATAAATACTTCTGTAGAAAGTGTAGTTTATCTTTATGATCACCCCGTTCGCACTTTATTTGATTCTGGCGCATCACACTCCTTTATCTCGTCCGCTTTAGTAGAATCTCTGCACCTAAAAACTAGTATGGTAGAGGACCCCTTAATTGTTTCAAACCGAATTGGGGGCCCAGCTCATTTGTCTATGATCTGTGTGGGATTGAAAATTTCTATTCTAAGTGTAGAATTTCAATGTAGTGCCTTTGTTTTGGGCTTTTCGGGTTATGGTTTGATTTTGGGTATGGATTGGCTATCCAATAATGGGGCCATCCTTGATTGTGAGAAAAGGGTTGTTAGGCTCCTAACCCAGCTCGGTAATACTTTGGAAATTTCTTGTAATCCCTCATATGCGGTTATGCTTAGTTATCTTGAATCGCTAGATGCCTCTGTTGAAAATTTGCAATCAGTTAGAGTGGTCCGGGAATATCCGGATGTCTTCGAAGAGGTGAAGGGCTTGCCTCCGAAGCGGGAAATAGACTTCCGCGTATATCTTGTAGATAATGCAAAGCCCGTTGCGTTGCCCGTTAGACACATGGCTCCACGAGAAAGGAAAGAGCTCAGTAAACAGATTAAAGAGCTTCTAGAGAAGGGGTTCATTAGGAGAAGCATTTCAGAATGGGGCGCTCCAGTGGTGTTCGCTACAAAGGCGGATGGTTCACTCCGTCTATGTGTTGACTATAGGGAGCTCAACAAGCTAACGAAAAAGAATAGGCACCCTCTCCCTAGAATTGACGATTTGTTTGACCAGCTTGTAGGAGCGTCTGTTTTCTCCCAACTCGATTTAGCAACCGGTTTTCATCAGCTAAGGGTGGCTGAAGATAGCATCGATAAAACGGCGTTCAGAACCCCAGACGGCTTCTTTGAATGGCTTGTCATGCCTTTCGGCTTGACAAATGCACCTGCTTACTTCGTGGACCTGATGAGTAGGGTATTTAGAGATTTCCTCAAAAAATTCGTAGTGGTCTTCGTAGATGATATCCTTATCTTCTCAAAGAGTGAAGAGGAACATGCTCAACACTTAAGGGCAATCATGGAAACTTTGCGAGTCCATCAACTAAAAGCCAAATTCTCCAAATGCCACTGAAGAGGTGAGGTTCCTTGGACACATAGTATCCAAACAAGGGTTAGCAGTGGACCCTGCTAAAGTAGTGGCGGTACAGGATTGGAAGACACCAAGGAATGCAACTGAGGTCCGAAGCTTTCTAGGACTAGCGGGTTTCTATCGAAAATTCATAAGGGATTTTGCGAAAATCTCAGCTCCGCTCACGAAATTGACTAAGAAGAATCTAGTGTTCAATTGGGACTTGGATTGCGAGTTTGCTTTCCAACGACTGAAAAGGGCTCTTACAACAGCCCCAGTTTTGACGCTGCCGGATGGGAGCAAGATGTTCACTGTTTATACGGATGCATGTGGGACAGGGCTAGGCGCCGTCTTAATGCAAGAAGGAAGGGTAGTAGCTTATGGCGGGAGGCAGTTGAAAGTGCACGAAAAGAACTACCCAACCCACGATCTTGAGTTAGCCGCCATCGTCTTTGCACTCAAGTCTTGGCGACACTATCTCCTAGGTGAGAAGTTCGAACTTTACACTGACCATAAATCGTTGAAATATCTTTTCTCGCAGAAGGATCTTAATTTGAGGCAACAAAGATGGATGGAGTTTCTTGCCTCGTACGATTTCGAAATCTCCTATACTCCGGGCAAAGGCAACGTAGTGGCAGACGCGTTGAGCCGAAAGAAATTGACCCTAAGCCTGTTGTTTGTTGAAAGACAAAGCCTAGAGTTTATAGCCAGCTTCGACTTTAGGCCCTCCTCCGATTTCATACCAGGCTTGCTAGCATCTCTCGAAGTGCGCCCAACTTTAGTGGATTCAGTAGGGACAGCACAACGCGAAGACCCTCAGCTTATGGAAACAATTGATAGGCTAATTAGGGGTGAGACTTCAAGTCACCTCAACAGATACTCCATCGACGATAAGGGTTTGCTAAGGCGAGACGGAAGACTATGCGTCCCACAAACAAAAGATTTAGTAAAGAAGGTTCTCGAGGAAGCACATCACTCCAAGATGACGATACACCCAGGCGGAGATAAAATGTACAAAGATATAAAAAGGACTTTCTTCTGGAACGGCATGAAAAAGGACATGGCAGAATTCGTTTCTAAGTGCATGGTGTGCCAGCAGGTTAAGGCGGAACAGAAAAAGCCTGGCGGACTGCTACATCCTCTGGAGGTCCCGCAGTGGAAGTGGGATAGCATCTCAATGGACTTCATCGATGGGCTGCCTAGGTCTAGGAGAGGCAACACTAGCATTTGGGTAATAGTGGATAGGCTTACTAAAAGCGCCCACTTTTTACCTGTCAAAAGTAAAAGAACTGCCTCATCCCTAGCATCACTTTACCTCAAGGAAATCGTTCGACTCCATGGAATACCATCTAGCATTGTTAGTGACCGAGACCCCATCTTCACCAGTGAGTTTTGGCGGAGTCTGCAAGAAGCAGTAGGAACGCAGTTATGCTTGAGCACAACCTATCATCCCCAAACCGACGGCCAAACAGAGAGAGTAAACAGAGTTTTGGAAGACCTTTTAAGGCTATGCGTCCTTGACTTCGGAGGGACATGGGAAGACCACCTTCCTTTGGTGGAATTTGCCTACAACAACAGCTATCAAGCAACCATCGGAATGGCGCCCTTCGAAGCTTTATATGGAAGACCGTGCCGATCGCCCACTTGTTGGTGGGAGTCTACTGATAAGCTCATACTTGGACCAGATATGATCCGAGAGACTTCAGAGAAGGTAGACTTAATACGAAGAAGGATGAAGACGGCCCAAGACAGACAAAAGTCCTATGCCGACAAGAGAAGGACCGACCTTGAATTTGAGGTTGGAGACAGAGTTTTTCTCAAGGTATCACCGCTAAGAAACGTTGTTCGTTTTGGAACCACAGGAAAGCTAGCGCCAAGGTTCGTAGGGCCATTCCCTATCATCGAGAAAATTGGGAAAATGGCCTATAGATTAGAGCTTCCCGAGAAGTTGGCTGGAGTCCACAACGTTTTTCACGTTTCACATCTCCGAAAATGTCTACATGAGTCTGCTGAAGTGGTAGAGCCAAATATCCTCGAAGAGGCCGAAGTGGAACGCGAAGCAACCATAAGAAAAGTTCCAATCCGCATCTTAGGAACGGAAGTGAAGAAGCTACGCAACCGCGAAGTCAAGCTCGTCAAAGTTCAGTGGAGCGACGCCGAGGGAGACGCGACTTGGGAAACTGAAGCTAGGATACGCACTGCCTACCCTTTTCTGTTCGAGGGTACATCCTTGATCTTTCCTTTTCCTTAAGTTGCGCTTTTATCTATCTTTTTAGGTATATTTCCTCGACCTTATCTTTTAGGTAGAAACCCTTTGGATGGAAACATGTAATTGAAACATGTTATGGATGATGGTTGCAAATGGTTGCAAGTGATTGCTAGTGGTTGCTCGTGGTTGCATATACACACACAATCTAGGTTTTAGATCGGCTCAGTCACCTCATATTGCATATGCATATATGTTTGCATTCGTATATGGTTGAACTTTAATGTGTTGTCATGTGGATGTTGCATTTGTATTGAATGATTATGCACCCATGTAGAACCATGAATAGGAAAATTTGCATACATAATGGATTCATGACACTTACATAATTCGCACTAAGGAGGTCAACTGAATCAGTAGACCGCCTGATTTTGCATTAGATAAGTACATGTACACACACACTTCGCATATGATCATGAAGCATTAGAAGTCTTTTAAGGACAATAGATGCTCGTGTTTGATGGATGAGTAGATGAGTGATTGGATGTTAGGATATACATTCCTCCTAACTTGAAGATTTCGGGGACGAAATCCTTTTAAGTGGGGGAGAATGTAACACCCCGCGAATTCTATAACTGTGAAATTCACAAATTAAAGTATAATTAAATTGAAATCAAAGAACTAAGGAAAACGAGATACGCCATTGCGTTCGTCTCAGAAAAATACGCGAAATAGAGTCCCAGTTTTCGAAAAACGGAGTCCGTATAAAGAAGATATGGCCTTCGGAAGTTTCTGAATTAAGTTTAAAATTCAAACAGAACAAAACAGTTTAAATTTCCAAAGTGGGGCCCAATGGGCCAGGGCGGAAAAACACCCGCCTAACGCACCCAGGTCGACTGGGCTGTCGACCTGGTCTAGCCAGGTCGACAGGGCTGTCGACAGGGCTGTCGACAGGCATGTCGACCTGGTCCAGACCAGGTCGAACCCAGTCCAACCTGGCTGGCCTATTTTATGTTGGTCGATTTTCTGCGGACTGCTTTGTCATTAGGGCTAGGTGGCAGGCTCTAATTGGTCTCTCTTTAGGATGAAAGGCTACGATCTAATCAAGCAACATCAACGGTCCTAATCAGTTCATTACCCCTATAAAAATGACCCTAGACTCAACCCTAATCTATTCATTCAAAAATAAGAACAAAGCCGCCATGTTGCTGAGGAACGACTAGGAGCAGCCACCGATTGGAGAGAGGATTAGGAAGCAAATTCTAAGGCATAAAGCAACTCAATCAAATCAACAAGGAATCGCATCTTCAAATCCCTAAATTTGAGAATTCGCCACACAACTGTAAGTAGAGTATTACTTTGGTATGAACAAATAACTGTGTTGGTTTGTATACTTGGTTGTGGTGATAAATAATTCATAATTTGTGCGTTACTATGATTCTTATCGATTTGGAATATTGTATACGTTTGGATATTCTCGAATTATGTTATTCAGTTATGAAAAACTACATGCGGTAGTTTTATGCAAGTATACGTTGGAATATTCGCAAATTATGTAATCCTTGTTGAAGCTACATGTACGTAGTTGTTTAATTGAAACTCATGCAAGTTTGGGGTTTTGCTACTATGCCATCATATTGTGTACAAACATCATTTTTGTGAAGTAATTGAAATAAGTTTGGGTTATCATAGTCCATATGAAATTATGTTAAAAATTTGGCATCATGATCTATGTATTAAGTCATGCTTTTGTACTAGAAAACCTATTTGCAAACTTATGAATATGACTAGGCTATGATTGATATTTTGCATAATTAAGTCTATATTGTTTACAAGAATTATATGATGACATATGTAGTACATAGCTAGGTTAGATTCAAAATCCCTTTTTGCAAGTTTTTGCATGACTAAAGTAAAAATCATGGTTTCATGTTAGAAATATTTATGCCATGGTTATGTGAACAAATTTAACTATACTTTTGTATTAATCACAAAAGTAGACACCTTTGTAAACATGTAGTAGTCTTATGAACATGATTTGCTTATGTTTGACATTATGCCTAAATAAAAATATAGGTTTATGTTGTAGTTAAAGCCTATGTGTCGATAGTGATATTCTTAACTTAACTACAAGTTTACATGCTTTGATTTATGTCACTTATGCTTTATGACCAAAGTATATGTCACTACTATGCAAGTACACCAGTTTCTATTTTGTATTTCCAACGTCATATTGCAAGTTCATGCGCTCACATTCCCCTTTTTGTGTATGTGATCACGCTTTAAGCCTCCCCTTTTCGCATGGCTAGGTTGGGCTTTAAAAGGCTAAGCCCAACATATATATAATAAACGGACGTGTTAAACGGGGGAAAATAACGTTGGGTTAAAATTACTAATGAATGAAAATATAAAATAGAAGGGCCCAAATTCAAGTATGGGCCCATGATTGGTGTAACCTTTACACCATTAACTTAATAATGGGCCGCAAATATTTACATATAAGAAAAATAAAGAAGAAAGACAAAACATGTAAATGTAGAACATACGATGTGTTTAACCCGAGGTTGGATTGAGTTGTGATGTAAACCTGCCCGGAACCGCCCGGCTGTCCAGTAGTCACAACAATACCTATCCAATGTGGGAGGTTAAACATGGAGCCCAATAAGGACCCGAGGTTAGACTGAGTTGTGGCGTAAGACTGCCCGGAACCAACCGGCAACAGGCAGCCACAACAATACCTGTCTAATGTGAGAGGTCAGGGCCTTAATAAGACAATTAAGGCTGAGTCAGGATTGTTAGGATTAAGTGATCTAAAGACTTAATCAAAATGGAACATGCTAAACTAAACGGACTGGTGGGGGTTAGGTTAGAAAACACTTAACCAACTTAGCATGTTGGCTAGAGATAGAAAACCTAGTAACGGGGGACCCTTTTCAGCAGTAACCCTAGAAGGTGTATCAGGATACCCTGAAACTAGGTAGGGTGGGGCACGATTACTGGGCTGATTGTAAGAGGTCAAATCGACGGCGGTGGTGTAGCAGTGTAGGTTCTAACGGGGTGCGGGCGTGCACACACTCCGGCGCAGAAAAATAAGGCACTGGACACCAGTAGCATACCTGTGCATTCTAGGATTGTGTCGGGCCACCTCCATGGGACTTGATACACCCCATGGTGGGACCAGCATAGGTAACTACAACATCGGGGGCCGTAAGACACATGTAACTATGCGAGTAGGAGCCGATCATCATAGAATGGATCACATCACCCTGGTTATGGGGTGCCAGTTGGGATCTAGTTTATATGGGTTCAGAGATTACCATGGGGTACGATAGTATATTCGACCCTAGACAACTTAACCAAGTTTATAGTGCTTTCCCACTTCTTGTTTATACTTATCATACCCAGTTCTTTATTCATAGACAGAATAGTACTAGACTTACTCAGGCTTTATGTCTGACTCTACTTTTCTTTCGTCTTCTTTTCTTCCGTTCCCCCCCCCCCCAGGTCCACAGGGAGGGAACACTGCAGCTTGACCAGCCTTAACATCCAGCTTGAAGAAGAGAAATGTATTGCTTGGACCTTTTCGTTTTAAACTATGGCTTTGGACAACCACTATGGGGATTTTGCAGTTTATCTATGTTTTATTTATGCTTCTTTAAATAATGTAATCAAGACAAATTATGAAAGTGTTATGTTATGTTTTTGGAAAGGATGTAAGACAATCATGGTGATGTTGTTGTAACACGTATTTGCTTCTATGAAATAAAAGTTGTTGTTTTTCCGCTGTTTACAAATATGTGTTCTTATATCTGTCTTGTATATCTGTGACTTATATGTAACGACCCGCATTCTACGCATCATAGGATCGTAGAATATTTATTTCTTTTACATACGAAGTCGTATGGTCGTGTAACTTTGGGAGACAACTATTGGGGTCATTTCCCATGTTCATGATTTTTCTCGATTTTTAAATGACCATTTTACCCCTAGTTGGCACTGTTTTGGCCATAACTTTTGACTGGAAATGAATTTTGACCTGAAACCACTTCCATTGGCTTCGAATGATGGTTTCTCTTTCCGTAGAGTGGTCACATTAGCCAAACGGACTTACCGTTTGGGAGATATGGCTGAAAAAAGTTTCAGATGGTGAAAGACAGCTTAATTGGGCCTAACCGGGTGATTAGCAGTTAAGCCCAAGGGGAATTTCGGGTTTAGAGGTATAGGAGGTCTGATTAGGGTTAGGTTATCACTTTCATTTCAGTTTTGAGCCGCCACAAACCTCCTTAAGACCTTAGTAATGGCTTCCTACATCTAAAACACCCCAAATCACTCTCTAATTGAAGATTAGGCTTAGCAACACCAAATTAAGGAGAAAAAGCACCAAAGCAAGGTTAGAGCTGCTGTTAGACATCAGTGTTCGCCCCAAACCAGAGGAGTTTCAGTTCTGAGAATTTTATTTGTGGCCAAGGTGAGTGATAGCATCATTTTGACACTAATTACGGTTAATTAAGGGTAATTAGTGAAGATTAGCGAATTTATACGTAAATAAATTCTGGAAAAATTCTTAAAATTCTAAAATAATGTTTTAAGGCTCTGTTAGAAATTTGAGATAATTTCGATGTGTTTTGTTAATTGTATGCCTAAACATGATTAAGAGTGCTTAAGGGAAAATATGAAGTTTTAGCTACTTTTGATCCATTTTGATTCATTTGAATTGTTGGTTGTTGTTTGTGGTTGCTATCACATGTTGCTATGACTCTATGATATGTTTCATGATTGTTTAGAATAGCTAAATTGCTCGAAAACGTCGTCGAATGGCGTAGAAAGCTCGCTGGAAAGTTGCAGAAGTGTGCAGGCTCCGAACCGGTTCGGATCGGAGAAAGGGGTCGGATCGGACTAGGGAACTGACCAAGGGAATCCGAACTGGATGGGGACTTGCCACTGGAAGAAGTTTGGCAGGAAGGAAGGCCATTGCTTAGAGTTGGAGTTGGACAGAAGATCGGATCGGAGCGATGGAGCGGATTGGATCGGAGTAAGGGAGCAGACCGGATCGGAGGAAGAGAACAGGACAGATCGGAGCAGGCAAACAAGTCAAACAGGAAGAATCAGATCGGATGAACTACCTCCGAACCGAACTCAAGCAGAGGCACCCGAACCGAACCGATATCTGAAGGGGGAGAATCACTGAACCGACCCGACCCGAAGTGGACTACCGACCCGGAGGGAGACACCGACCCGACCCGAAGAGGACTACCGACCCGACCCGATGATGGTGATGACTACCGAACCGAACAGAATTCTAGGACTGTTAATGCGCGACAACTTTTCTGAAGACCCACTCCAATTCAACCAAACCCGAGATGCAAAGGATGTCCAAATGAGAAGTTAGAGCTTAAGATTCAGATGGGAATCAACGAGTTCACTTCATGGTTGGGCTTTGCTGCGGGACGCGTGCTAAGGAGTTATCGACACCTATAGCTTTGGACCACTATGGTAGGAGGTACGAAGGCGGATTCAGGGCCATTATGGCATTGGTAGAACCAAGGGCTATGACCAATGAAGTGGGTCATTGAAATGTCTGGTCATGACTCCAAGTGTTTGGCTTGGTCACAGCAGGGTTTCTACAAGTCGGGATTCGTCGTTGCCTCAGTTTGTCTAGTGTTCCAAAGTGGTAGATGTCGTACGCTTTACGCACTGAGTGAGAGATGCGAGGATGGTTGCTATGGATGATTTGTTTGCTATCATTGTGACATGCACACCCCACCCCCGTATTCTTACACTATTTATTATGGCACCTTGGAGTATTGTACGGTATGTGGTACTAACCCTTTGGTTGCAGGTCCAGGTTCAGGTATGGTTTAGTATACCTGCTATTACTCTGTTTAGATGCTTATCGCTCATACCAGGCTTTATGTCTGACCCAGAGTTTTATGTCTCTTCTTATTACTCTGGGTGCTCACACGAGCAGACTAGAGACAGGTTAGCTGGTGATGCACGAGTAGATGATCCGGAGACGGGCAGGAGGCTTCCACGTACTATATACATAATATTCTCCCTGTGTTGTTGAAGATCACTGCTTGGGCATTGTTGGTGTATCTTCTACTTCAGCTTTCTTTTGTTTAGAGACAGTAAATTTGGAAAATTGTAATAAGCTGTATTTGGATTTCCGCTGCTTTGAGATTGATGTTGGTTTTAGTTATCAGCTTATGCACTGTCTCGCCTGTTTTATGTCAAGTATGTTATTATTGTATTTTATTCCATGCGCTGTGAGACATTCTACAGGTTCTTTGATTAGTTCATTCCCTTCTTTCCTTTCTTCTGACGACCGTCTTGTGCTAGTCGGGCATGTGTACAGCGCACTTTTGGAGGAAATGCAGGCTGGTGCGAGGCGGGCCGTAACACTTGGTATCAGAGCTCTAGGTTGCGTAGTTAACCTAGGGAAGTTATCAGGGAGAGATAATATACGTATACGAGAGAGCGTATTTGTGATTACTTTGGTTTTTAAAAGCTATATATATACTATTAGTAGTATAAGGATGAAGTCGTACTGCACTAGCACCACTATGGAGTCGTTAATCGTTTCTTTTTTCAGATTGACGATGAGCCGAGATACTAGAGGTGCTGGTAGGGGAGCCAATAATGGGATTGCTGCCGACATGAGGACGATGTTTACTGACCTCATGAGAGAAATGCTTAGAGATGTGCAGAGGGCAGCTCCCAATGGTGGAAATGGTGGTGGTCCAATAGTGCAGGCGCCAAGAGTCGACTTCGCCAAGCTGAATAAGGATTATACCAGCCTTGGTGGGAAGCCGTTCCACGGAACGGAGTCGGCTACGGATGTTCAAGATTGGTTGGATAGTTGCGAACGTATCTTCGAGGATTTGGGTATCGAGGATGCGATGAAGAGAAAGCTAGCGTCCCGTCAGCTGCAAGGGCGGGCAATGAATTGGTGGAATGCTATAAAGGCAGCTACTCCCGAAGACCAGATTACTTGGGAGCAGTTTAAGGTTCGCTTTAGCGAGAAGTTCATTCCAGCTGCCCAGAAGTCAGTGTTGTTCAAGAGGTTCTTGGAGCTCAAGCAGAATGGCAGAGCTGTCTCAGAGTACATTGCTGAATTTGACACTTTGTCGAAGTACGGGTTATCTCTTATTGATACTGCCGAGAAAAAGAATGAGAAATTTATAACTGGTTTGGATCAGTACTTGGGGGAAAAACTTATTAACCACATCGATGAGACGTTTGAATCGATTGTGGGGAAAGCGTTGAGGTCGGAAAGTCTCTACCCTAAGTCGAAGACTGAGGTTGCACCCGCAGATGAGCCAAAACCACAGGCAAGTGGTGGAGGCAAGGGTGGTTCTCAGGGTAAGAGAAAGCAGAATCAGCCTAAGGATGGCCAGAAGAAAAAGAGTAAGCAAGATGTGGAGTGCTTCAGCTGTGGTAAGAAGGGCCATTATGCTAGTAATTGTCGGGCCAGGCCAGCGGATAGGAAGTGCTTCAATTGTGGCCAATTGGGACATCACAAGGACAAGTGTCCGCAACCCCCTAAGGAAAAGCAAATGGTGAAAGCATATGCTCTTAATGCTATTCCTTCTTCGTCGAATGCCCCAACTGCGGCGGAGAAGGGAAAGAGTGTCGTCATTCAAGGTATGCTTTCTATTTATGATGTTCCTGTTAGAGTTTTGTTTGATACCGGAGCTTCCAGTTCTTTCATATCTAGTGACCTGGTAGATAGGTTGGGATTGGAGCCCGAGATTGTCGATAGACCTTTAGTAGTGACGAACCCGATTGGTGGTTCGACTAGTCTTAGCATGATTTGTCGCAATGTGGTCTTATCGAGTCATGGATGCATGTTTGTTTGTGATTGTTTTGTTTTGGGCTTTACTGGGTTTGGCATTATTTTGGGAGTAGATTGGCTCCAAAGATACGGGGTGGTGGTAGACTGTGAGGGCTTGTTGGTGACAGCTAGAGCGGATGATGGGCGGAGGATAGTGTTTGGTGGTCTACCCAGTAAGGGGGTATTGGCTAGTTTTCTAAACTCCCTCGACATTCCGCATAGTGAGTTGTCAGGTTTGCCCGTGGTTGGCCAGTATCCGGATGTTTTCGAAGAAGTGACCGGACTTCCACCACACCGAGAGATTGAGTTTCGTATTGATTTGGTAAAAGATGCCAGACCTATAGTGATGCCACTTCGTCGTATGGCACCAAGAGAGCAGCGGGAGCTCGAGGTGCAAGTCAGCGATCTTTTGAAGAAGGGATTTATCAGAAGGAGTGTTTCTGAATGGGGAGCACCAGTTGTGTTTGCTACCAAGGCGGATGGTTCCCTTCGTTTGTGTGTAGACTACCGCGAGTTGAATAAAGTGACGAGGAAGAACAAGTATCCTCTACCGCGGATAGATGATTTGTTCGATCAGTTGAGTGGCGCGAGGATATTTTCTCAGTTGGATCTCGCGACAGGTTTTCATCAGCTTAGAGTGGAAGCTGAGAGTATAGCTAAAACGGCATTTCGAACGCCGTCTGGGTTTTATGAATGGTTGGTTATGCCATTTGGGCTGACCAATGCCCCAGCATATTTTGTGGATCTTATGAATAGGGTATTCAGAGATCAGTTGAATAAGTCTGTCCTTGTGTTCGTTGATGATATTTTGGTCTATTCGAGGACAGAGGAAGAACACAAGGAACATTTAAGAGTAGCGATGGAGGTGTTAAGAAAACACCAATTGAAAGCAAAGTTTTCTAAGTGCCACTTCTGGAAGAGGGAAGTGAGGTTCTTGGGCCATGTTGTATCAGAAAATGGGATTTCCGTGGACCCGGCAAAGGTGGCTACGGTACAGGATTGGCCCACGCCCAAGAACGCAACAGAGGTAAGAAGTTTCTTGGGGTTAGCGGGATATTATCGTAAGTTTATCCAAAGTTTCTCCAAGATAGCAGCACCATTAACTCAGTTGACCAAGAAGAATCAAGCTTTTGTCTGGAATGAAAGGTGCGAGAATGCATTCAGAAGTCTAAAGGACAAGTTGACAAGCGCACCAGTGTTAGTCATTCCTAAGGGGGATGAAGAGATGACGGTATACACGGATGCCTGTGGTACCGGACTGGGTGCTGTATTGATGCAAGGCGGTAGGGTTGTAGCATACGCAAGTCGGTAGTTGAAACCGTACGAAAGAAGATACCCTACCCATGATTTAGAATTGGCAGCGATCGTGTTCGCGTTAAAGATGTGGAGACACTATCTCTTGGGAGAAAGATTTGAGCTCTTTACAGACCATAAGTCGTTAAAGTATCTCTTCTCTCAGAAAGATCTGAATCTCCGTCAGCAGAGATGGTTAGAGTTCTTAGCTTCCTATGATTTTGACATCGCATACACACCAGGAAAGGGCAATGCGGTGGCTGATGCATTGAGTAGAAGACATGCCAGCTTAGGGGCTATGTTCCTTGAATGGAAGCAACTGGAGTTTATCGCGGAGTTTGATTTCAGACCAAAGTGCGAATTGGATCCAGAAATGTTAGCAAGTTTGACGATCAGACCCACTTTGATTGAGCGGATCGGCTCTAGTCAGAGGGACGATCCTAACCTATTGGAAATCATCTCCAAGTTAGAGATGAGTATCGATGAGGAGATGAACAAGTATGGGCTTGATCGAGATAGATGGCTTAGGAAGAATGGAAAGATTGTTGTACCCAATGTCAATGGATTGAGAGATGAAGTGCTTAGGGAATGTCATCACTCAAAGCTGACTATACACCCCGGTGGTAATAAGATGTATCGAGATATGAAGCAGACCTACTACTGGGAAGGGATGAAAAGAGACGTTGGGAAGTTTATATCCAAGTGCATGAATTGCCAGCTAGTTAAAGCCGAGCAAAAGAAGCCTAGTGGGTTGTTACAACCATTAGAAATTCCCGAATGGAAATGGGAACAAGTCTCGATGGATTTCATCGATGGTTTACCAAGAACTAGATCGGGATATGACAGCATTTGGGTAATCGTAGATCGACTAACTAAAAGTGCAAGGTTTATACCAGTCAGATCGACCAGAACGACAGCTAAGTTAGCAGAGTTGTATATGAAGTGGGTAGTGAGATTTCATGGAGTACCTAAAAGCATTGTGAGCGACCGAGACCCGTTGTTTACTAGTGGGTTTTGGAAGAGCTTACAAGAGGCTCTAGGGTCAGAGTTACATCTCAGTACCGCATATCATCCTCAGACCGACGGTCAGACGGAGAGGGTGAACCGTATTTTGGAAGATCTCTTGAGAGCGTGTATATTGGATTTTGGAGGATCATGGGATGACCATTTGCATCTAGTAGAGTTTGCATATAATAATAGCTACCAATCCAGTATCGGTATGGCTCCGTTTGAAGCTTTGTACGGAAGGCCGTGTAACTCACCATCATGTTGGATAGAGACTGGCGAGAAGTTTATGCTTGGACCAGATGTGGTGAGGAAAACTTCAGATAAGATCGAGATCATTCAGCAACGAATGAAGGCTGCCCAAGATAGACAGAAGAGTTATGCTGATAAGAGACGAAGAGACTTAAAATTCTCCGTTGGCGACTTGGTGTTTGTCAAGATTTCTCCGCTGAAGAGCGTAATACGATTTGGCAGGAGAGGCAAGTTGGCACCAAGATTTGTTGGCCCATTCCCTGTTCTTGAATTAGTCGGGAATTTGGCATATAGAATTGACTTACCAGAGAAGATGACGGGAGTTCATAACGTATTTCATGTTTCCCAACTAAGGAAGTTTGTTCACGACTCAGATATGACTATTTCACCTGATCAGTTAGAGGACTTCGAAGTAGAACCCGAGGCGGTTGGGAACCGCAAGCCGGCCCGTATTGTCGAGTACGACATGAAGCAACTTCGAAGGAAGGTGGTGAAGCTGGTCAAGGTACAGTGGAGCGAGGACGAGGGTGATTGTACTTGGGAAACAGAGGAGGACATAAGGAAGAAGTATCCAGAACTCTTTGCCTGGTGAGATTTTGACTTAGATTCAGTTTTCTGCATGCTAGGGTAGGCTTGTTTGTTTGTTTTGCATGTTTGATTGTTGTATTTGGCTGTTAGGCATGCGGAATCTTTTGTATGTTTTGGGTTAAGGAATTTCGGGGACGAAATTTCTTAAGGAGGGGAGAGTGTAACGACCCGCATTCTACGCATCATAGGATCGTAGAATATTTATTTCTTTTACATACGAAGTCGTATGGTCGTGTAACTTTGGGAGACAACTATTGGGGTCATTTCCCATGTTCATGATTTTTCTCGATTTTTAAATGACCATTTTACCCCTAGTTGGCACTGTTTTGGCCCTAACTTTTGACTGGAAATGAATTTTGACCTGAAACCACTTCCATTGGCTTCGAATGATGGTTTCTCTTTCCGTAGAGTGGTCACATTAGCCAAACGGACTTACCGTTTGGGAGATATGGCTGAAACAAGTTTCAGATGGTGAAAGACAGCTTAATTGGGCCTAACCGGGTGATTAGCAGTTAAGCCCAAGGGGAATTTCGGGTTTAGAGGTATAGGAGGTCTGATTAGGGTTAGGTTATCACTTTCATTTCAGTTTTGAGCCGCCACAAACCTCCTTAAGACCTTAGTAATGGCTTCCTACATCTAAAACACCCCAAATCACTCTCTAATTGAAGATTAGGCTTAGCAACACCAAATTAAGGAGAAAAAGCACCAAAGCAAGGTTAGAGCTGCTGTTAGACATCAGTGTTCGCCCCAAACCAGAGGAGTTTCAGTTCTGAGAATTTTATTTGTGGCCAAGGTGAGTGATAGCATCATTTTGACACTAATTACGGTTAATTAAGGGTAATTAGTGAAGATTAGCGAATTTATACGTAAATAAATTCTGGAAAAATTCTTAAAATTCTAAAATAATGTTTTAAGGCTCTGTTAGAAATTTGAGATAATTTCGATGTGTTTTGTTAATTGTATGCCTAAACATGATTAAGAGTGCTTAAGGGAAAATATGAAGTTTTAGCTACTTTTGATCCATTTTGATTCATTTGAATTGTTGGTTGCTGTTTGTGGTTGCTATCACATGTTGCTATGACTCTATGATATGTTTCATGATTGTTTAGAATAGCTAAATTGCTCGAAAACGTCGTCGAATGGCGTAGAAAGCTCGCTGGAAAGTTGCAGAAGTGTGCAGGCTCCGAACCGGTTCGGATCGGAGAAAGGGGTCGGATCGGACTAGGGAACTGACCAAGGGAATCCGAACTGGATGGGGACTTGCCACTGGAAGAAGTTTGGCAGGAAGGAAGGCCATTGCTTAGAGTTGGAGTTGGACAGAAGATCGGATCGGAGCGATGGAGCGGATTGGATCGGAGTAAGGGAGCAGACCGGATCGGAGGAAGAGAACAGGACGGATCGGAGCAGGCAAACAAGTCAAACAGGAAGAATCAGATCGGATGAACTACCTCCGAACCGAACTCAAGCAGAGGCACCCGAACCGAACCGATATCTGAAGGGGGAGAATCACTGAACCGACCCGACCCGAAGTGGACTACCGACCCGGAGGGAGACACCGACCCGACCCGAAGTGGACTACCGACCCGACCCGATGATGGTGATGACTACCGAACCGAACAGAATTCTAGGACTGTTAATGCGCGACAACTTTTCTGAAGACCCACTCCAATTCAACCAAACCCGAGATGCAAAGGATGTCCAAATGAGAAGTTAGAGCTTAAGATTCAGATGGGAATCAACGAGTTCACTTCATGGTTGGGCTTTGCTGCGGGACGCGTGCTAAGGAGTTATCGACACCTATAGCTTTGGACCACTATGGTAGGAGGTACGAAGGCGGATTCAGGGCCATTATGGCATTGGTAGAACCAAGGGCTATGACCAATGAAGTGGGTCATTGAAATGTCTGGTCATGACTCCAAGTGTTTGGCTTGGTCACAGCAGGGTTTCTACAAGTCGGGATTCGTCGTTGCCTCAGTTTGTCTAGTGTTCCAAAGTGGTAGATGTCGTACGCTTTACGCACTGAGTGAGAGATGCGAGGATGGTTGCTATGGATGATTTGTTTGCTATCATTGTGACATGCACACCCCACCCCCGTATTCTTACACTATTTATTATGGCACCTTGGAGTATTGTACGGTATGTGGTACTAACCCTTTGGTTGCAGGTCCAGGTTCAGGTATGGTTTAGTATACCTGCTATTACTCTGTTTAGGTGCTTATCGCTCATACCAGGCTTTATGTCTGACCCAGAGTTTTATGTCTCTTCTTATTACTCTGGGTGCTCACACGAGCAGACTAGAGACAGGTTAGCTGGTGATGCACGAGTAGATGATCCGGAGACGGGCAGGAGGCTTCCACGTACTATATACATAATATTCTCCCTGTGTTGTTGAAGATCACTGCTTGGGCATTGTTGGTGTATCTTCTACTTCAGCTTTCTTTTGTTTAGAGACAGTAAATTTGGAAAATTGTAATAAGCTGTATTTGGATTTCCGCTGCTTTGAGATTGATGTTGGTTTTAGTTATCAGCTTATGCACTGTCTCGCCTGTTTTATGTCAAGTATGTTATTATTGTATTTTATTCCATGCGCTGTGAGACATTCTACAGGTTCTTTGATTAGTTCATTCCCTTCTTTCCTTTCTTCTGACGACCGTCTTGTGCTAGTCGGGCATGTGTACAGCGCACTTTTGGAGGAAATGCAGGCTGGTGCGAGGCGGGCCGTAACATTATACTTATAAACCTCCACCAAAATTAGGGCATTCCCTTTGAGAGTGACCCTAACGGAGGTGGGGTGTTTCAAGTTTCGTTGAATTCTGAGATCGTTTGAAAAATGGCCATTTTCTGGTGGATCCAATTTAACAGAAATTGACCGAACACATTTTCTTTTGCCACGCTCACATACTAGCTTCAAAAATTATGAAATTTGAAACCTAGCAATAGTTTGACATCCCAGACCCAACAAAAGTGGTTTCGTCGAATTCCGAGGTCGTTTTCAAAATATCTATTTTCCAGGGCTATATATTATATATAGCGACCTTTCTGAAAATTCATTCGTCCATAACTTTTGATTCCCGCTATGAAACTTCGATTTTTCAGATTCGTTAGAAAGGTATTGATAAACAGATTTAAATATTTTTGGTTTCACTAAAATTCATTATATTTTCCACCCTGCACAGTCAGTCAAAATTTGAATTCAAATTTTCAAACTGACTCACTATTTCTAATTCACTATTTTATTGAAATATTCGAGTTCAATTGTACAAATTCCTTTGAAATGACCAATTTAAAGATTTTAAATTGGCTCGTATTTTCCAGGTTGTTACAATCTCCACCACTTAAAACTTTTCGTCCCCGAAAAGGAAGCAACAGTAAAGTAGGAAACAAAATGTAAATGCAAGGTATTGTAAAGGTACCTTGCACCGGAGTTAGTCAGAGATGTCCACTCAGCATTTGGGGTAAGCTTGCTTCATGCTTTCCTCAATTTCCCAAGTACAGTCTCTAGGATCACTACTCCACTGCACTTTAACTAAATGAACCTTTTTGCTTCTTAGTTCTCTAGTTTCTTTGCCAACAATCTTTAATGGCTCTCTTCTGACTGCTAATTCTGGAGTTATGTCTATATCCTGTTGCGCTGCTTCTTCTACAACAAGATCCGGATCATGCACATGTCTTTTAAGTTGAGATACGTGAAATACATCATGCACTCCAGGCAACCAATCTGGTAATTGAACCCTATAAGCAAGAGTTCCAATTCGTTCGAGTATAGGAAAGGGACCAATAAGTCTCGGTGCCAACTTCCCCATTTTGCCAAATCTGGTTACTCCTCTCATCGGAGAAACTTTCAAATAAATATGGTCACCAACAGCAAACGTCAAATCTCTTCTTCTATAATCTGCATAACTTTTCTGTCGACTTTGTGCGGTTCTCAATCGCTTTTTGATGAAGTCGACTTTATCAGATGCTTCTCTAATCATATCGGGTCCTAACACAAGTCTGTTGCCAGGTTCTATCTAACATGCTGGAGATCTGCACGGTCTGCCATATAATGCTTCAAATGGCTACATTCCCAAACTTGCTTGATAGCTATTGTTATATGAGAATTCTACCAGATGTAAGTGATCTTCCCATGACCCACCAAAATCAATTATACAAGCCCGCAATAAATCTTCTAGAATTCTATGCACCTGCTCAGTTTGGCCATCTGTTTAAGGGTGATAAGCGGTGCTCATATTCTGTTTCGTTCCCAATTCTGTCTGGAAAGCCTCCCAGAATTTGCTAGCAAATATTGGGTCTCTATCACTGACTATGCTGATGGGAATTCCATGCAGCTTATTGATTTCTTTGAAATATATCTGTGCTATACTTTGAGCGGTTCTATTGGATCTAACAGGTATGAAATGGGCAGTCTTGGTGAAGCAATCTACGATTACCCAAATGCTGTCATTACCTTTCCTCGTTCACGGCAAACCATCTATGAAATCCATGGAAATCTGTTCCCATTTCAAACCTGGGACTTCCAACGGTTGCAGCAATCCAGCTAGATTCTGTTGGTCGCTCTTTACTAATTGACAAGTAGGGCATCTGCTAACATACAAAGAAATATCCCTCTTCATTGCCTTCCTCCAGAAAGTGCATTTGATATCGTTGTACATTTTACTTACCCCAGGATGAATGCAAAGTTTGGATTTATGGCATTCATCTAGCACTTCTCTTCGAAGGCCTGGAATATTTGGGATGCAAATCCTATCATTTAACCTGAGAACCCCCTTATCGTCAATACGGAAACTTGTGGTTTCACCTTCCTTGACCCTCTGACTGATTCTCTGAATGAATTCATCGTCTTTTTGAAAGGCTGAAATCTTATCAATCAATCCAGGCATAATTATAAGATTGGCAATGATTGCGGTTTTTCTACTAAGCGCATCCGCTACAACGTTAGCCTTTCCCGGCGTATATAGGATATCAAAATCATACGCTGCAAGAAATTCTAGCCAACGCTGCTGTCTCAAATTCAGATCTTTCTGGGTGTATAAATACTTCAATGATTGATGATCTGTGTACAGTACAAATTTCTCGCCCAATAAATAATGCCTCCTGATTTTCAATGCAAAAACGATAGCTAGCAACTCAAGAAAATGAGTTACATAATTCTTCTCATGTGGTTTCAGTTGGCGGCTTGCATAAGCGACTACTTAGCCTCTTTGCATTAACACTGCACCAAGACCTCTAATAGAAGCATCTGTCCAAACCGTGAAATCCTGATTGCCATCAATAATGGTTAACACTGGAGCAGTTGTCAGTTTCGATTTCAATTCCTGGAAAGCTTCTTCACAGTCGGAAGTCCACTTAAATTTCTCATGCTTCTTCGTGAGCTTCGTTAATGGACCGGATATCTTCGAAAAATCCTTAACCAACTTTCGATAATAACTAGCCAATCCCATAAAACTTCTAACCTCTGTGGGTGTAGTGGTTTGCTTTCCAGTCTTGAATCGCTATTATTTTGCTCGGATCTACAGAAATCTCTTTCTTTGACACAACATGGCCAAGAAACTTCACTTCTTCTTGATAGAAGACACATTTAGAGAATTTGGCTTTGAAGAAGTTCTTTCTTAGAATCTCCAATACTTGTTCTAAGTGTTTTTCATGCTTGAGTTTTGATTTGGAGTAGATTAAAATATCATCGATGAATAGGAGGACAAATTTATTCAGAACTCCCCTGAACACTCTATTCATTAGATCGACAAAGTATGATGGAGCATTGCACAGGCCAAACGGCATTACTAACCATTCATAAAATATTTCTGGACCTCTGAAAGCTGTCAAAGGAACACACTCCTCTGCTATTCTCAATTGATGAAAACCTGTAGCTAGTTCCACTCGGGAAAATACTCTCGCCCCATTTAATTGGTCTAGAAGATCATCGATGCGGGGTAATGGGTATTTATTTTTGAGCGTCTGTTTGTTGAGGTCTCGGTAATCAACGCACAATCGAAGAGTACCGTCTGACTTTGGGACAAACACTACAGCTGCACCCCAATTAGAAAAGCTAGGTCTAATTAGACCCTTCCACAACAGTTGACGAGTTTGATCACCAAATTCTTCTTTTTCCTTTGGAGTCATTCTCCTAATTGGATGTACCACTGGTCTGGCATTGGGAATTAGATCGATTCTAAATTCTATTTCTCTTTGCGGAGGTAAGTTTTCGACTTCTTCAGACACATCCGCATAGTTTCTGACAATAGGAATCTTTTCTATGGAAGTGGGGATAACTTCTAATGCAGACCAAAATTCTTCTCTATCTGGATTCGAACCATGGCATGGTACAGTAATATATCCAAGCTTCGTTCGAATTTTTACTATTCGTTCTGCACAGTTTACCTCAGCTTCGTATTTCGTTAACCAATCAAGCCCGAGAATGATATCGAATTCGGGAAAATCCATAACGACTAGATTGAAATGAAACTAGTATCGGAAGAAAGAAGTAGGCACTTTACAACACGAACTGAGAATAATAGAACCCCATATCGGGTTATGTACTTCAACCGATTCTTTCAACTTTCTTTGTTTTAACTTTAATTTGTGCACTGTGTTACTAGCAATAAAACTACGTGACGCACCCGTGTCAAATAATACAGAAATAGGAATATTTTTAATTGTAACGGTACCTCCCAAAACATCGGGTTTACCTGTTCCATCAGAAGCAGCTGGCGGGTTCGACCCGTCATAGACATTAGCTACTGCGGCCTTTTTAAGCAAAGGGCAGTCTTTGACAAGATGATCCGTCTTGCGGCAATTAAAGCAGGAGCGAGGGTTCTGAGAGCCCTGGCTTGAACCTTGTGAATTTGTCTTCTGCCTCTTCAGGGCTGTGCAGACATTAGAGAAGTGCCCCATTTTGCCACAATTATAGCAGCTTCCTCTTGGCGGCCTGCCAGTCTGTGGTTTCGAGGATGCTGCTTGGCTTGACTCAGCCTGATTCACAGCAGGCTTGCGTTTGTTTCCGGCTTGGCTTTTAGCGCGATCCTGCTCCAGGTGCCTTTGGTCCAGGTCTTCGTAGTTGCACGTCATTTCCACCAATTCATTAAATCCCAGCTTGATGTGGGCCATTGCTCTATCATGATACTGTCTTTTCAGCCCGAGGATGAACCTCTTATTCTTGCACTTTGCAGTGGTGACAAGCTCCGGAGCATAGGGGGACAACTGTGTAAATTTATTCAGATAATCCTACACCGAAACATCCCCCTACTGGAGGTTCGCGAAGTCATCGTGCATGCGCTCTAGGGCTTGTTCTGGGACATATTTCTCTTTGAAGAGTTCTTTGAATCCATCCCAGGTTCTACCAGCTTCTCTATTCCTGGCGGTGAGAGCTTCCCACCATAGTTCAGCTTCTTCCTGCATAAGCCAGGCACCCATAATAGCTTTATCTTGATCTCCAAGCCTTACGCCTTCTAGTATTTTCTCGCATGTTTTGAGCTATGCAAGGGCCTCTATTACAGTGCCAGTTCCTGAGAAGGTCTTGCCTCCTAGGTTTTTGTATCTCTTAGCTACGCGGTCCAGCTCGAAGTGTTGAGCGGCCGGGGGTTGTATCAAAGGTCCTTCTTCAACTGGGACTTCTCCTCGTCCTTTGCCACGGCCAGCACGGCCTCCTCTAGCAGCAGCTGCTCGGGTAGCCATTGTTCAAGTTCTGTATAAGCAAGAAAAGAGTCAACTTACAGAAATAATAATTTTATTGCATGGTTAAGCAGAAAACTTAAGGAAAGATAACGATGGACTGATCAAATTGTTTTTGCTATTCTGCTTGGCTCATTCTAGGACATTACTAGTCCTATCTCTAATGAGCTACTCGCCTTAGAATACTAATGATTCTATTTTGACGAAGTGTTTAATGTGTTAGACTCTGGAATAAGGTTAACCAAAGCTCTGATAGCAGCTGTGACGATCCCAAAACCCCGTGACACAGTGTTAAGGATAATCATTGGAATATAACACATTAATCATCATTAGCAGATCACAGATAATAGCATAAACATAAAATAGAATAATTTACACAAATATGACAGCAGA
Organism: Allium sativum; assembly: GCA_030737875.1. Classification (NCBI taxonomy): domain Eukaryota; kingdom Viridiplantae; phylum Streptophyta; class Magnoliopsida; order Asparagales; family Amaryllidaceae; genus Allium; species Allium sativum. The sequence continues at coordinate 147,070,202 of CM060918.1, read as the reverse complement.
ATCATATAGATATCACCACATCAGAGAGCACAGTGCAGGATACAACTTAGTGCATAATAATACATAATCAGTCACCATCGCCAGAGGCGGAATCATACATAAAGAGTACACAAAATAAATATCAGTCTACATCGCCAATGGCAGAATCATAATACATATACTATAATGGCAGAGAGAGTCAAAGTCAGCACGGTGTAGTCAAGCCTCGCCATGAGCCAAAAGTGCACCAGATACCTGTAACTAGGCTGCCCGTGTGAAAATGAGGGCACCCGAGTTTGCAAGGTGAAACAAACTACGAGTCAGTCATGGGACTAGTATGAGAAATCTACTTAACTTATTAACAACAATAATAAGGCAAATCAAAGGACCACGCCACTTTCGCGGAACGGGTTTACTCCAATGAGTGCTAGTGCATGAAATAAAGTAAATGATTAAATCATCGCAATGCTTTTTATAAAATGAAGCCATTATAAGACTCAGGTCCCATCACACAATGCAACGCAAGCCGAAGGATAGAGTTTTACCTTATAATGGCCAAAAATGCTTCATACGTATAAAACAAAGGTGTTTGATATTATTACTAGTGCATATATGTTTTGGAAAGAAAATTCAATCATAAATATCAATCCTAGGCGGCATAGCTACCATCTACTATGTCGCCATACTAGTAATACAATCACATTCGCATATTTCGTATTGGAAATTGAATTCCTTCATGAGTCGAGGCAAGGGGCAAGCTCCTCTCCGTTCGAGACACTCTAGCAAATGCCCCAGGATCGCACACAGCGGTCCTTGGAATCGGCTGGGCCGGTCCTCTCTTACTTTTGAGGATTAGTTATTCCTGAGCACACGTTTCCCGGTCCTTACAGACCTATAATCGAGGCGCCTCGCATTCCAACAACCACACAGGTGAAAAGTATATATAATGTCTGGGCTGGTAGGTCACTGACACCACCTTAGCTAGAAAGAGACGTCGTGTTCTCCCAGCGGTCCGTCACCCATTTTGGACTCATACCGGGGTGTGAGTCTCACGAATTCACGTTATACACAAAGCTACATCACACAGACTATGCTTTGATCATCAACCACAAGACTTTGCTTTGCAACAGAAGCCTTGATCATATGCCACTTAGGCGTGCCACACAGGCAATCCACTCCATGCGACTGATTTCTATCAATACATAACCTCTGAGCTCGTACGTCTCAGAGAAGGGCGTTAAGCAAGAGAATAAATTCTCTGCCGCCAAACAGATATATATTTAACAGAGGTCAATCAGCACAGAACAAAATCCAATGTTAGACACACAGTCCATTTACAAGTTCGTTCTGGGTTTGAACGAAACCGGAGGCACCAATTTCCTCGTATATCTGTACAATCAATAGTATGTCTGGACGGCTACTACTTCAGCTCCTTCAAGGTAGCTACTCCGATCACGAGCATCAGTAGCGCCCATCCATCCAATGTGAAGATCGTCGGTCTTCAACCGTCTTCGATTTCTCATTGTCGATCGATTATTTGAAATGAGAATGAACTCGGCCTTTTCAAATAACCCACGTATATTTAGATTTTCAAATCAATTTATCACATGGTTGGACTATTCAACATTCACATTTCAGTTCTTTAGTTATAATTTTCATGTTAAATACATTCAACCATCATATATCAAGCAAACACAAAAAAAATTGGTTTATTTCACTCTATATCGTCTATAGTATTTTATAACGATATATCGCCATTTTTAATTAAACGACGTTTCAGGTCGTGACGAGGAACTGGCGCTGTTTTTCACTAAATTTGTTTTACACATATCTGAAAATCTAACCGTTGGATCTTCACAAATTTTATATCATTTGAAAGATCATTTCAAAACGAACCCAACGGTTTTAGTTTCGGGAAAATCCGATGGTCGGATTTTCCACACTAGTCGTTTGAAGTTATGATTTCAAATTACGAACAGCAGCATCGTTATTCGATTTAATTTAATTATAAATATATATATATATATATATAATCGTTTCTGGCGCTGTTTTTCTTCAGATTTGAATTAAACATTCCAGAAAATCCAACCGTCGGATCTTCACAAAGTTGGTGCCGTTGGAAAGATATTTCCAAGGCGAACCCAACGGTTGCGGTTTCAGGAAAATCCAATGGTTGGATTTTCCACACTAGTCGTTTGAAGTTACGATTTCAAATTACGAACTGCACGGCCACAATTCATTTTAATTTTATTTATGTTTATGTATTTATATAAATATAGTTCATTCAAAAATTCCTATATCGTTTTCACTTCAAATATTTCACTAACGCCTTTAAATTTTGGAAAATTTCGCCATAACCTCCTTTGTACTGGAGGGGCTGGGAAAATTCCCAAATAGCCACATAGGCATCTCATCTCAAAAAGAAAAAGAAAAAGCCAACAGGCTCATTAAAGCATCACCCAAACAAAACAGTAAACGTGTACCTATTTGTTGGGCACAAAATTTTATTCCTCTTCTCTAGCCTCTTTGCTATAACCTATTCAATAAATATGCATGTACATATATGCAATTTTTATCACTTATCATTTTCCATTCAACTTCATATTTAATTCACTTTGGTTTAAAAACACCATTCATTCTAATGTTGCATGCATAGGCAAAAATCATATCATTTGCTAATTAATGAATATTTCAACTCATGCATATTTATTTGAACAAGTGGTCATTTTTAACAATTCACACTTCAAAGATGATAATTTTGGCTAACTAAAATATATTTCAACACATGACTATTTTATTTAGTTCCTATGCATGTTAAAAATAATATTCCTTTCACAAATATTTATTTCAACGCTCGCATATCTTTAGCATATCACATATATTATAAAAATGATATTTTTATCATTTAAAATATTTGTTGAAACGACCCGCAAATCCGTGCTATCTGAGTTGACTAAATACAACACACGTCCAACCCAAATAACACAGAAATACGAACCATTAATAGAAAGAAGATAGAGGGTGAGAATAGATAAGATAGAAACTTAGAATAGCAGAAGAAGAAGAACATAAACACAACACAGAACCTCACATCGCAGCGGAATAAAATATAATATATATATATAATAGCTTCTGAAATACAAAATTTTGACTGTATATACATACATCATTATCAGAGTACACACTTACAATACAGCGGAAGTAACACTAGATAACTAACGTTGAAGCCTCCTGCTTCAAGCTCCTCCAAGTATATCTGTAAAAGCCTGAAACACTTGACTGTCCGTACAAATTTGGGCACCCAAGAGTTTAGGGAAAACAAAACAAAATAAACTCTGGATCAGTCATGGGACTGGTGTGAGTAAACTCCAACCACTTGTTTAACTTAAAAAAAATCCTTTCAAAAGAAAAAGTAATAGTAAGACCAGCCCACACATAAACACGGACGGTTTTTACCTTACTATAACCCAAAACACTTTGATATCAAATCCAATGATATTATAGTAATGTCTACATCAAGTAAATAACCAAATAGTAGAACGCTTGCATCTCACGCTCCACATATATAGTATATAATCAAAAACCGCATGGCGCTTATTGGAGATTGGATTTCCAACATGACAAGGTATGGAACCACCTTCCGATGATGTATCTCTAGAGGCGAATACACCTGGGTTCAACAAGAACATCTTGCAACCCGGCCCACACATGACCGACCACTCATTTCGCTTGAGTGTATCGAATGTATATCACCAACGGTTGGACTCAAACCACCGTTTCCCGAATGGGCAGAATCGATAGATTTAGAAACAAAAGGAATTTCTCTAGATAGGTGATTATACACCCTAATGGGTGCGACCCACATAGCCATGCTGCCTGCCCGATTTTTGTCCTTTCCCGGTTGTTGAGGCCTGAGGCTACGCATACTTACCATTCATTGATAGCACAATCACTTTGAATGCCACATTGTCAGATCCGTTAATCACTAGTTGTGTTTGCACAAATATCCTGGATATTATGCTAAGGGATAAATCCGTTGCAACCATATATATTCATACAGACCAACCCAATTGATCATTGGAAATACTCTGTCAGACATTCGTCCATTTACGTTCGTTCTGGGATTGAACGACACCGAAGGCACTATTTCTATTACTAGAAAAGCCCTTGCACTTCACTCCGTCTTCAATATATTCAGCATACTTGGTTCGCAACGCTTATGCCGATACGGAGTGGTTCTTCGGATAATAATCCAACCGGTCTCTCCATATTGACAACGATGGTCAAAAACTTCGATAGTCTGTGATTTAACTATCGAATAAAAACAAGTGTTCATCCAAACATATCAACCAAATCACTGGGCCCTTTAATTAATATTTCATTAATTAAATCACTTTTCCATTTCCTTATCAATATTTGTTTACCAAATATTTCAATAATCAATCTTGGCCCTTTACGCTATTTTTGATTTCGTTTCCTTATCGAATTCTATATATATCGATATATATAGATTTCTAATTGTCAAATTTCTTAAAAATATTCTAACTCCTTAAATTCCCGGAAAAATTCGCCATAACCTCCCTTGTATCGGGAGCATCGGGAAATTTCAAATAGCTTCCCGGTATCTTCAAATCTCAAAAAGAAAAAGAAGAAGCCAAGCGGCCAGCCGATACGGCGCATAAATCTCATATATGAATTTAAACATGTACCTTTTTGTCGGCACATAAATAAAAATCTTCATATACTCCATCCCATATCTATTTAACACCTGTTCACCTGTTTCCAATTTAATTCAACTCCATCTGTTCGTTTTAATTAAATTTTGAATCGTTTGAATTCAGTTCGCTCAATTATTCTCTAATTAGCCTTTTTGCCTATTTCACTTCTTTGTTGAACATAACCTGTTCGAACAAAATATTTAACTCGTTCATAACCAAATCGAATTTCGATTTCAATTCTAGTTTCCTTTTCTATTTCGAATATAAATTTTCAAGTCGAGTTCACTTATTTAAGGCCCAATGTCAATTCAACATCTCATTTACTAATTACTATTCGAATTAGTTAATTCTATTTAAAAAAAACAAAAATCTGATTTCTGTTTCAAAAATCAATTTCCTTACTCCACCTGAGTTCACATATATTTTATAACTCAAATCTGAAATTTTCTAAATAGAAATTCGGATTTTATTTGCTTAAAATCCTTTGATATCATTAAATAAACCGTTATGGTTTTATAATGGTTCTGGCGCTGCTTTTCTGAAAATTTGAATTTGACATAACTCAAAATCTATACGACGAAATCCAGATTTTTCTCCTTCATTAGAAAATTATTATCAAACCAGTCCTGACGTTTCTTGTTTCAAAGAATTCCGACTTCAATTGCGTTCTGTATACTCAATTGAAGTTCGAATCGCTATTTTACGAACTGCAGTGCTGCGGCGAGTTCGTTTTAATTATATTTATATATAAAAACTTTTTAAACTTCTTAAAAATGAATTCAACTTCGTTTTAACCTTATTTGAATTCCTTCACTCCAATCCATTTGAATTCCCTTAAATTCAAATTCCATTTCAAAACCATTTGGATTTCCTATTTTGAAACCCTATTTGAAATTCCATTTCCCATTCTACTTCGAAAATCCTATTTCAAAGTTTATTTCAAATTCTATTTTGAAATTTCATATTCAAATCTCTACTTGAATTTCTATATTTAATTCCATGTTCAAATTCAATACTCGAATTTCTATTTCAAATCTCTATTCAAATTTCATATTTGAATTCCATTCAAATCTCTATTCAAATTTCACATTTGAATTTCTTTTTGAAATACTATACTTCAAATTCTATTCAATTTTTCTTTGAAATTCTATATTTCAAATTCTATTTTGAAATTTCACATTCAAATCTCTATTTGAATTTCTTTATTCGAATTCCTTTTAATTCAAATTTTGTTTTTAATTCCTTGAATTCAAATTCTATTTTTCCATTCTAATTTCGTCTATTCAAATTCTATTTGAACTTCTATTTGAATTTCTAATATTCAATTAAAATTCAAATATTTAACTCCTTTTAAAATTCAAATGTTATACTCAAGTTTCATTTGAGTTATATATTTAAAAAATTTCTTTTCACATCTTATTTTGAAATTTCATTTCAAATTCCAATTTCACACTGATATTTCTATTTCTGAATTATCAAATGATAATTCTATTCACTTCATTTATAACTTCGTTATAAAAGAACTATTTATAAACTTCGTTTAAAAAGAAACTTCTTGTTTTATTTTTCAAAAACAAGTTTATATTTTTATTTCCATTTAAAAATTCAAATTCTATTTAAAAATAGAATTTTTCCCTTTTAAATCTCCACGATCCTTTCATGATATTTATATAAATTTACACTTCGGCCCAGTGATAGTTTAAACAACCAAATCAATCAATTTCCAATCATTTGATTTTAACACATCATATATGAATATATATATGAAATCAAACAGAACAAACAAACAAATAGATAATATATTTTTGAGGAATCCAGTTGGATTCCTCCAACCTGTTTTCCTGCATCCACAGATGTTAGCACATAAATAATACCAATTCTGCTTCGTGGCAGAATATCGCGGTATAGAAGGTCATCCACTAATCATACGTGGGGCGTATAGGGTAATCATCCGCTATGAAACTGCGGGCATCCGCTAATGAGACTGCGGGAATCCAACCAATCAATCAACCCAATATATATATATATATAGCCTAAATAACTAATATATATAAAGCAAGCAGAAAGCATTCACACAAACAACAAACAATTATTTTTAATGAAATAAAAATAATTTAAAATAAAAGGTGAGTGAGATTTACTCACCGTGATTCTTCGTTTGCCGAATATCCATCCAAAGCTCCATATCGTTCATTCAAATCATTTATCTTGAACATTGTTTGCTTCAATCCATTTCAAAGTATTTCCAGTTCTACATCCTGCATGATATAGCTGCAGTTGAGACATCACCATTGTTTACTTTTGATGCCGCCATAGTATACTGATCACACGTATCCAACAGCGGCCATCCCTTTTTCAATATCGACCTGCTGACCATCAACCCGCATTGAACTCCCCGACGAACAGGCTCCACAACTCACCATTTGAATTCAGCACTGTCAATTCTAGCACCTGACCTTCACGGCTTCCATCTCTACTGCAACGGCACAAACCAAACTCCTGACATCACATCAGCTTCACGTTCCCAAAATAACAAAATCGAGCTCCCCTTCAGACCCAAAATTTACGTTTAGACCTTCAAATCACGGAACTCTCCTCCTCCATTTCAGCAAGACTCAAATCAACCTACAGTAACTCCTAAATCGCGATTTCCAACTGTCGATCCCAAATCACCATCGCGGCATTCAGTACCTCATGCTTGCTTCGACTACAAATCCCTCTCATAGGACCGAATCGATGACCAGAACAACACTCGTGTCTCTCTCACATCGGTGATTTCCTTTATCGAGACTCCGATAATTGGTCAGGAACCCCTTGCGTGAGCAGCTTGATCTACCGTCAAGCTTCTGAGTAGCTCGCGATAGTCTATTTCGGTTTCCAATTTCAATCTCCCCTCCTCTCTCTCTCTCTTTTATTTGGAGGATTGATTTCGATTTTTGCCGGAACAAGGTAAAGAAAGGAACTAAAAACAACAGACTTTGGAGAAGGAGAAATATACGAAGGCCCAGTTTAACTTGAGAACGAGAATGAAGGCGATGGCCTCAATATATAGAAATGAACCAGAACAGAAGTACAATGCCATTAAAGCTTGCTTGCTTGATATAGAAAATAGGAGACAACTTTTTACTGCTCGAGAAACCAAGCTGCGTACTTTTAAAGAGATAGGTCGGCTTATAGATTTTGAAAAGATTTTGCTTTGATTTTTTTTTCTTCTGTTTAAATTACATTTAGGGGTTCCGAACCCTTATCGACACATAACAACCGACGTCTCCAAGTTTATACGATATTATGAACTTAACGGGACCAGTTCTAAAATTCAATTCGACTGTTAAAAGAGAGAACAATTTAAATTAATGAATTTAAATTAAACTTGATATAAAATATAAATTGATTTTTAAACAATTAAATTTGCCGATAATAAATTACTATTATCATTCTAATTCAAATAGAATTTATATTAATCTATAGAATTGTTTTGATACAGTTTTAACTCTGAATTTAATTGTTACTGTTTCATATTACGATAATTATCAAAATAAATCGTATTTCGATTATTTAATCGATAATCCAATATAAAAATTCTTTTATATTATCAACACAATATTTTAAAACGATATTAAATATTTAAAACTAATCATTCAAAAACCCGGGTCGTTACATTCTTCCCCCCTTAAAATAATTTCGTCCTCGAAATTGCTAAGGTAGGAAAAATGGTACCAATTTATTACTTTTCAACAATTCACTTATGTTGAAACTCAACTCCTCATATTTCAACAAATTAACTCCAACCAAAACTTTTGGTCTTCACACATTTGATTCGAATGATCTACGATCAATCCATTTATATCCAATCTATATTCCATTAAACCTATTCAAATCGATTCTAGTCAATTGATTCACCCTGAACCATTTAACTTGTTTAAGTTAAAATTAAATTTAAATTCCAGAATTTAAATCCCTGGGTTTTCATTTCAAATTCTCTCTGAAATCACAGAAATATATACGTATATATTTATTTCCATTTCAAATTCAAACATTTGAATTTTCAAATCACTTGTTTCTTTCAAATCAAATTTCCATCAAAAATTTTCTAAGGTAGCAATTCATCACTTAGAAACTCGGAAATGAACACTGATGATGTTGCAATCATCATCAGAATTATTTCCCAGCCACTGAAGTGAGTTCAGTGCTTTATTATTTCAAAATCCATGATTTTCCTTCAAATCCTTTAAAAACAAAGTTATATTATTTTAATATACTTTGAAAAATATTTCCAAACTTCCCAGGATTTAAATTTCAAATTCTGGTTTTGAATTCAATTTTTATTTCATCCCATTTGTATATCTTATTCATACACAAGTTCTATTTGGTTATAAATAACCATTCTAATTTTTATAATCTCATTTGATTATAATCCTAACAATCAACACATCCATATATTATAATAATTTCAGAAAATTATTCTTTCTATATCAAAATAGAATTTTGGGTAAAATTATTTCATTCACCCACTTTAAAACAATATCGTGTTCAATCTTCTGTTCAAGTGTTTAGAAATTCCTATCGACTTTGTGGCGTCCCACTATCCGACCAGAATTCATAAACCACTCAACAGACTAGCCAACACAATATAAAACAACTTTTATATCAACATACAAATATGCTCTCTCATATATATACACTCAACTCATTCTAGGGTACTGCTGACCCTATCTCTAATGAGCACATGCCACACAAGCCTAGGTATTCGCTCAACCTAAGCTCTGATACCAACTGAAACGACCCGCAAATCCGTGCTATCTGAGTTGACTAAATACAACACACGTCCAACCCAAATAACACAGAAATACGAACCATTAATAGAAAGAAGATAGAGGGTGAGAATAGATAAGATAGAAACTTAGAATAGCAGAAGAAGAAGAACATAAACACAACACAGAACCTCACATCGCAGCGGAATAAAATATAATATATATATATAATAGCTTCTGAAATACAAAATTTTGACTGTATATACATACATCATTATCAGAGTACACACTTACAATACAGCGGAAGTAACACTAGATAACTAACGTTGAAGCCTCCTGCTTCAAGCTCCTCCAAGTATATCTGTAAAAGCCTGAAACACTTGACTGTCCGTACAAATTTGGGCACCCAAGAGTTTAGGGAAAACAAAACAAAATAAACTCTGGATCAGTCATGGGACTGGTGTGAGTAAACTCCAACCACTTGTTTAACTTAAAAAAAATCCTTTCAAAAGAAAAAGTAATAGTAAGACCAGCCCACACATAAACACGGACGGTTTTTACCTTACTATAACCCAAAACACTTTGATATCAAATCCAATGATATTATAGTAATGTCTACATCAAGTAAATAACCAAATAGTAGAACGCTTGCATCTCACGCTCCACATATATAGTATATAATCAAAAACCGCATGGCGCTTATTGGAGATTGGATTTCCAACATGACAAGGTATGGAACCACCTTCCGATGATGTATCTCTAGAGGCGAATACACCTGGGTTCAACAAGAACATCTTGCAACCCGGCCCACACATGACCGACCACTCATTTCGCTTGAGTGTATCGAATGTATATCACCAACGGTTGGACTCAAACCACCGTTTCCCGAATGGGCAGAATCGATAGATTTAGAAACAAAAGGAATTTCTCTAGATAGGTGATTATACACCCTAATGGGTGCGACCCACATAGCCATGCTGCCTGCCCGATTTTTGTCCTTTCCCGGTTGTTGAGGCCTGAGGCTACGCATACTTACCATTCATTGATAGCACAATCACTTTGAATGCCACATTGTCAGATCCGTTAATCACTAGTTGTGTTTGCACAAATATCCTGGATATTATGCTAAGGGATAAATCCGTTGCAACCATATATATTCATACAGACCAACCCAATTGATCATTGGAAATACTCTGTCAGACATTCGTCCATTTACGTTCGTTCTGGGATTGAACGACACCGAAGGCACTATTTCTATTACTAGAAAAGCCCTTGCACTTCACTCCGTCTTCAATATATTCAGCATACTTGGTTCGCAACGCTTATGCCGATACGGAGTGGTTCTTCGGATAATAATCCAACCGGTCTCTCCATATTGACAACGATGGTCAAAAACTTCGATAGTCTGTGATTTAACTATCGAATAAAAACAAGTGTTCATCCAAACATATCAACCAAATCACTGGGCCCTTTAATTAATATTTCATTAATTAAATCACTTTTCCATTTCCTTATCAATATTTGTTTACCAAATATTTCAATAATCAATCTTGGCCCTTTACGCTATTTTTGATTTCGTTTCCTTATCGAATTCTATATATATCGATATATATAGATTTCTAATTGTCAAATTTCTTAAAAATATTCTAACTCCTTAAATTCCCGGAAAAATTCGCCATAACCTCCCTTGTATCGGGAGCATCGGGAAATTTCAAATAGCTTCCCGGTATCTTCAAATCTCAAAAAGAAAAAGAAGAAGCCAAGCGGCCAGCCGATACGGCGCATAAATCTCATATATGAATTTAAACATGTACCTTTTTGTCGGCACATAAATAAAAATCTTCATATACTCCATCCCATATCTATTTAACACCTGTTCACCTGTTTCCAATTTAATTCAACTCCATCTGTTCGTTTTAATTAAATTTTGAATCGTTTGAATTCAGTTCGCTCAATTATTCTCTAATTAGCCTTTTTGCCTATTTCACTTCTTTGTTGAACATAACCTGTTCGAACAAAATATTTAACTCGTTCATAACCAAATCGAATTTCGATTTCAATTCTAGTTTCCTTTTCTATTTCGAATATAAATTTTCAAGTCGAGTTCACTTATTTAAGGCCCAATGTCAATTCAACATCTCATTTACTAATTACTATTCGAATTAGTTAATTCTATTTAAAAAAAACAAAAATCTGATTTCTGTTTCAAAAATCAATTTCCTTACTCCACCTGAGTTCACATATATTTTATAACTCAAATCTGAAATTTTCTAAATAGAAATTCGGATTTTATTTGCTTAAAATCCTTTGATATCATTAAATAAACCGTTATGGTTTTATAATGGTTCTGGCGCTGCTTTTCTGAAAATTTGATTTTGACATAACTCAAAATCTATACGACGAAATCCAGATTTTTCTCCTTCATTAGAAAATTATTATCAAACCAGTCCTGACGTTTCTTGTTTCAAAGAATTCCGACTTCAATTGCGTTCTGTATACTCAATTGAAGTTCGAATCGCTATTTTACGAACTGCAGTGCTGCGGCGAGTTCGTTTTAATTATATTTATATATATAAACTTTTTAAACTTCTTAAAAATGAATTCAACTTCGTTTTAACCTTATTTGAATTCCTTCACTCCAATCCATTTGAATTCCCTTAAATTCAAATTCCATTTCAAAACCATTTGGATTTCCTATTTTGAAACCCTATTTGAAATTCAATTTCCCATTCTACTTCGAAAATCCTATTTCAAAGTTTATTTCAAATTCTATTTTGAAATTTCATATTCAAATCTCTACTTGAATTTCTATATTCAATTCCATGTTCAAATTCAATACTCGAATTTCTATTTCAAATCTCTATTCAAATTTCATATTTGAATTCCATTCAAATCTCTATTCAAATTTCACATTTGAATTTCTTTTTGAAATACTATACTTCAAATTCTATTCAATTTTTCTTTGAAATTCTATATTTCAAATTCTATTTTGAAATTTCACATTCAAATCTCTATTTGAATTTCTTTATTCGAATTCCTTTTAATTCAAATTTTGTTTTTAATTCCTTGAATTCAAATTCTATTTTTCCATTCTAATTTCGTCTATTCAAATTCTATTTGAACTTCTATTTGAATTTCTAATATTCAATTAAAATTCAAATATTTAACTCCTTTTAAAATTCAAATGTTATACTCAAGTTTCATTTGAGTTATATATTTAAAAAATTTCTTTTCACATCTTATTTTGAAATTTCATTTCAAATTCCAATTTCACACTGATATTTCTATTTCTGAATTATCAAATGATAATTCTATTCACTTCATTTATAACTTCGTTATAAAAGAACTATTTATAAACTTCGTTTAAAAAGAAACTTCTTGTTTTATTTTTCAAAAACAAGTTTATATTTTTATTTCCATTTAAAAATTCAAATTCTATTTAAAAATAGAATTTTTCCCTTTTAAATCTCCACGATCCTTTCATGATATTTATATAAATTTACACTTCGGCCCAGTGATAGTTTAAACAACCAAATCAATCAATTTCCAATCATTTGATTTTAACACATCATATATGAATATATATATGAAATCAAACAGAACAAACAAACAAATAGATAATATATTTTTGAGGAATCCAGTTGGATTCCTCCAACCTGTTTTCCTGCATCCACAGATGTTAGCACATAAATAATACCAATTCTGCTTCGTGGCAGAATATCGCGGTATAGAAGGTCATCCACTAATCATAGCGTGGGGCGTATAGGGTAATCATCCGCTATGAAACTGCGGGCATCCGCTAATGAGACTGCGGGAATCCAACCAATCAATCAACCCAATATATATATATATATATAGCCTAAATAACTAATATATATATAAAGCAAGCAGAAAGCATTCACACAAACAACAAACAATTATTTTTAATGAAATAAAAATAATTTAAAATAAAAGGTGAGTGAGATTTACTCACCGTGATTCTTCGTTTGCCGAATATCCATCCAAAGCTCCATATCGTTCATTCAAATCATTTATCTTGAACATTGTTTGCTTCAATCCATTTCAAAGTATTTCTAGTTCTACATCCTGCATGATATAGCTGCAGTTGAGACATCACCATTGTTTACTTTTGATGCCGCCATAGTATACTGATCACACGTATCCAACAGCGGCCATCCCTTTTTCAATATCGACCTGCTGACCATCAACCCGCATTGAACTCCCCGACGAACAGGCTCCACAACTCACCATTTGAATTCAGCACTGTCAATTCTAGCACCTGACCTTCACGGCTTCCATCTCTACTGCAACGGCACAAACCAAACTCCTGACATCACATCAGCTTCACGTTCCCAAAATAACAAAATCGAGCTCCCCTTCAGACCCAAAATTTACGTTTAGACCTTCAAATCACGGAACTCTCCTCCTCCATTTCAGCAAGACTCAAATCAACCTACAGTAACTCCTAAATCGCGATTTCCAACTGTCGATCCCAAATCACCATCGCGGCATTCAGTACCTCATGCTTGCTTCGACTACAAATCCCTCTCATAGGACCGAATCGATGACCAGAACAACACTCGTGTCTCTCTCACATCGGTGATTTCCTTTATCGAGACTCCGATAATTGGTCAGGAACCCCTTGCGTGAGCAGCTTGATCTACCGTCAAGCTTCTGAGTAGCTCGCGATAGTCTATTTCGGTTTCCAATTTCAATCTCCCCTCCTCTCTCTCTCTTTTATTTGGAGGATTGATTTCGATTTTTGCCGGAACAAGGTAAAGAAAGGAACTAAAAACAACAGACTTTGGAGAAGGAGAAATATACGAAGGCCCAGTTTAACTTGAGAACGAGAATGAAGGCGATGGCCTCAATATATAGAAATGAACCAGAACAGAAGTACAATGCCATTAAAGCTTGCTTGCTTGATATAGAAAATAGGAGACAACTTTTTACTGCTCGAGAAACCAAGCTGCGTACTTTTAAAGAGATAGGTCGGCTTATAGATTTTGAAAAGATTTTGCTTTGATTTTTTTTTCTTCTGTTTAAATTACATTTAGGGGTTCCGAACCCTTATCGACACATAACAACCGACGTCTCCAAGTTTATACGATATTATGAACTTAACGGGACCAGTTCTAAAATTCAATTCGACTGTTAAAAGAGAGAACAATTTAAATTAATGAATTTAAATTAAACTTGATATAAAATATAAATTGATTTTTAAACAATTAAATTTGCCGATAATAAATTACTATTATCATTCTAATTCAAATAGAATTTATATTAATCTATAGAATTGTTTTGATACAGTTTTAACTCTGAATTTAATTGTTACTGTTTCATATTACGATAATTATCAAAATAAATCGTATTTCGATTATTTAATCGATAATCCAATATAAAAATTCTTTTATATTATCAACACAATATTTTAAAATGATATTAAATATTTAAAACTAATCATTCAAAAACCCGGGTCGTTACATTTGTTCAACAAATGAATGTTTTTAACACTTCATAATTTCAATAAAAATATAGTTTTTATTGTTCGATCTTTTTATTCAACACATGAACTTTTCCAATACACACACTTCTCAACACATGAGCATCTCCACACATGGATAATTTATATATGTTGTTCATATAAGAAAGATGAAAATTTTATTGTTGAAACTATTTATATATAAGGCGAATATTTTACATACTTTATATATATTATAAAAATGTGATTTTTATTGTTTAAACACTTTATTCATTCACACATGAATTTAATTTTCACACATCACTTCTCAACACATGAGCATTTCCACACATGGATATAGTTTCAACACATGACTTTAATTTCAACGCATGAAGATAATTTCAACATATGAAAATAATTCTAACACATGAATATTATTCAAAATTTCGGCAGCATAATGGCAGGGTAGTTAAAACCGGCACCGTCCCTTGTACGGCTCCTCGCTCTACCTTAAAACCTCGTGGTTTTTGACAATGGGGATTCATGCATCTAATTCGCACGCAGGCGGCATGTTTTATTTTTATTTCAACAATTATTTCCAATTCATTTCAATCACCAATGGGTATTTTTCAACCACAACCAAACAATATCAACCACAAACAATTATTCAACCATTCGCATTTTCATCCAATATTTCACACCAATACACAACAATAAATATCGTCCATGGTTTGTGGACGAGGGGAGTATATATATATATATATATATATATATATAATTTTTATATTTCACTTGCATTTCAACACATATATCAATTATACTATGCATGTATAATTCATACTTCGCTTATATAGCTTACACCACGCATGTACATGAAGTATACAACACGTGTGTAATTTATATTTCGCTTATATAATTTATACACGACATTTTCCATTCAAATTCACTTAATTTAGATTTCTCACATTGGTTTTTGGAGTGCTAAAAATGGTAGATGACTCAGAAAAATCCGCGGTCTATTCTATGTGGTAGAGAGCTTCCTTGCGGTCCCGATGTTTCCTGTTTCATCGAATTTCGTCAACACACTAAAAAGATATGATTTTTCAAAGTTCAAACATAAAAAAGGACTCATCTTTCACGATGGTTCAAAACTAGGGTTGCAGTTTTTGAGAGAATCGAGGCACGATAGGATGATCAAACGGTATAGCGTGGAAGAGGGAGGAAAGGGGAGTCGATCGGTGGTGGTCGAAGGTGATTCGGCGGTCTCTGGCGATCGGGGCGGCGCTGGGAAGTCGTGGGGTTTGGGTCGACGATTCTGGCGATGGAGGTGGCGATATGGGTCGAGCTTGGGTCGTATTTGAAGAGGGGAGTGAGGCGCGTCGACTGCTGGTGGTGGCGGAGGCTGGAGATGGCTGTGGCGGCGGTGATTGGCCAGGGAAGGATCGAAAACGTGGATCGTCGGTGGGAGAGAGAAAACGAGGGTTTCTGATGTTTTTTTATTTTTAAAAATAATGATTGGCCCATGGTTTTAATAAATTTTTAAATAGTGTTTCTCCACACGGACACCAATTCAAACCCAACGACTGTCGTCCCTAGCTAAATACCCCCATCCCGGACAGAATGGGATATGTTTCGTTGGCCAATTCGACTATTACAGTAAGTTATTCTTCAAATTAAAGTATAAAACATTTAATTTTAACTTTGAACGTACATTTCAATTTGCCAGGGCCACAAACTAATTCGAAAAATTCCAGAAAAATAAATCTAGCTATGTTTTGATGCTACAGTCCCAACAAAACTAGTTTCGTCGAATTCTGAGATCGTTTGAAAAATGGCCATTTTCTGGTCGATCCAATTTAACAGAAATTGACAAAACACACTTTCTTTTGCCACGCTCACATACTAGCTTCAAAAATTATGAAATTTGAAACCTAACAATAGTTCGACATCCCAGACCCAACAAAAGTGGTTTCGTCGAATTCCGAGGTCGTTTGCAAAATATCTATTTTCCAGGGCTATATATTATATATAACGACCTTTCTGAAAATTCAATCGGCTATAACTTTTGATTCCCGCAATGAAACTTCGATTTTTCAGATTCGTTAGAAAGGTATTGATAAAAAAATTTAAATATTTTTGGTTTCACTAAAATTCGTTATATTTTCCACCCTGCACAGTCAGTCAAAGTTTGAATTCAAATTTTCAAACTGACTCACTATTTCTAATTCACTATTTTATTGAAATATTCTATTTCAATTGTTCAAATTCCTTTGAAATGACCAATTTATAAATTTTGAATTGGCTCGTATTTTCCGGGTTGTTACATCTTGTTTGACAAAAATGTTGCTTTCGTTTCAATAATCAAAGTTTGACAAAAGTGATATTTTCAATTCAATAATCAAGTTTTGATAAAAGTGTGATTTTTATTCCACATATCAGGTCCTAATAAAAATTTGTATTTTATTTCATAAATCAAATTCTAATGAAAATGTTACTTTTATTTCAATACTTATGTTTTAACAAAAATGTTATTTTAATTCATTAATCATAAAAATGTTATTATTTGATTTGATGTATAAAATGTGATATGTTACATATCTATGTTGGTGATTGCAAATAAAAGAATAAATTTCGTCTGTAACATATATTTGCAAACTAAACGTGACTACTGAAAATAATTTCTTATTTACATATAAAAATGTAAACAAAATTATGATTTCCAAAACATTTATTTTTATTTACATAAAAATGTAAACAAAAAGGTGGTTTCCAAATATGACCTTTGATTTACAAATATAATGTAAACAAAGTTTTATTTTCCAATATGTTTGTAATATCAACAATAAAATTTAATATTTTATTGTTATTCTTATTCTATAACCTCTTATGTTTAAGGTAACTGTAAAAAGGAAATGTTTTTATTGTAATTCATAAACCGTGTTCTAAATGTAAACAAATAAAAATAGGATTTTTATTAGTTAGCCAAATTCTGTTTTGATGTAAACAAATAAAAATATATTCTATTTGTTGTTCATATTCTATTTAAATAAACAAATAAAAAGAATATTTTATTTGTCGTTCAAATTTCATTGTTCATTTTAAAATAATAAAAATAATAAAATAATATTTTAATAATTTAAAAATAGACTAGAGAAACTACATTAAATAAAATATGATTTAAATCTAAATTTTGATTTAATTCTCTAACCACAAATAAATTCAACAATATATTAAATTCAATGCATCTAGCCTATCACGAACAACAAAGCATACCACCAACCACAATCAACAATTCATCAATCACAGAACATTTCAGATCTGAATTACATCATTATACAATTATTTTCAACGCAAGAAAAATAATTTATAATTAATTAAATAATAAAATTCAGAATTCTCACATTGATTTTTGTTGAAAATTCGACTGTCTCGGATTCAGCTCTGGTCTGTGCCATCGCGAAGATCTCGGAAAGATGAGTCCAACGCAAGTCGTTTCGTTGAATTCTGATATCGCAGTAAAAAGATATTCAATTTTAATCATTGGATAAATTAAATGTTTAATAAATGAATAATAATATAATATTACTCCTCCTTCTTCCTCACACTGTATCGGCCGCACCCAAATCTCTTCCTCCAAACCCACGTCGCACGCCATCCGGCGAGTTCAGGTCCAGATCCAACCACTCCACGACGAAGGCCATCTCCAGGGCTTCCACCGCCACCCAATAACTGTCAGCTCGTCGCCCCCATGGTGACGCGATTTGAACCCGAATGTCGCCCTTTTGGGCGCTGATTTCTCGTGAACCGCTGAACGATTTTTGATCTTATCCGTATGGATTGAAAGGTCTTGAAAATCAGTTCGATTTGGCACCAAGTTTGTTGATTTTCATAGAGCGGATTGAGAGAAATTAGTATTTGAAATTGGGATGATTCTGGCCATTGTTCTAAGGGGTAGGCGGCGGCTATGAATTAGGGTTAGGGTTTTCTTTATTTTTATTATTTTATTATTAAATCATTGAAAAATGTGTTATAAAGTTGAAAATGCGGGTTGTCTCCGAATTGGGCTTGCTTACTGTCGATCTTAACGTTTTGAGGCCTTCTAAATGCAATGGGACATGTCTCGGGGTCCAATTCCGAAATCTGTAGAAAATTTATTTAAAATTCCATTAAAAATTAATTAATTATATACAGATCGTACATTTAAATATGCCGGGGCCACATACGACCTCAGAAAATTCTATAAAATTTATTTTTAGCTTTCTTATGACGATACGGTTCTAACTAGACTAATTTCGTTGAATTATGAGACTGTTTGAAAAATGGCTATTTTCAAGTCGTTTAAATTTAGGGTCCATTTGTCACAGGTCCCAATTAAGTTTCAAAATTAGGATCACATCCGGTCCTAAACTTATTGTAAATTAGGTCCCTATTTTTCAAAAACATATAAAAAAAATAAAAAAATCACGTAAATTCATTATTAAATGTAGCACGTTCATGCCAAAAAAATCAGGTGGAAAAACAATCAAAAACCACCTCAAAATCCAAAAAAAACACAAAATCAGCGAAACACAGGTTTTTGCATCAAAAGATGCACCTATTTGTAAATAGTTGCACACATTCATGCTAATATTTCAGTGTTGCACCCAAACTGCAGTATAAATGCATACATGTATGCAGCTAAACTGCATTACATGCATCCTTTTATGCATATATACAAATTTGACACGTTTCTTCAATCATTCACCATTTTCAGACATTGTTGCACACATTTACGCTCTTGTACAGAATAAATGCATGCATTCATGCGTATATTCGCAAGCCTTTGTCCATTTTAAAAATGTTGCGCACATGCATGCATATATACAGAATATTTGCATTCATGTATGCAACTTTTCATTACACGTGAATCTCAGTTCAACTTTGTATGCATAAATGTATGCAGTTATTTGCTAATGGTTGCATACATGTATGCATATATTGGTCCAGATTTTCAACATAAATACACTATATGAATATATGCATATATGTATGCTACTATAGGCAATAGTGGCACAGAAGTATGCAACTTTTTTTTTCAATTTGCGTGGACTCCTGGGATTATTTCCATATTTTAGGAATTTTTTTTTAGTGGCTGGCGCATTTTTTTGGTCAGAAATGAGAAAAGGCGAAGGGGGAGCAGCAGGAGGCGGAGGGGACCAAAATTTTTGGGCGGCACCTTCATTTTAGGGACCGGAAATGCATGTAAAGTTAGGGGGGACGTGGCTTTAATTAAGTTTGAAAATAGGGATGTGAGCCTAATTTTCACTTAAATTTAACGGAAATAGTCAAAACACATTTTCTTTCGCCACGCTCACATATTAATTCGAAAAATTCTGAAAATTGAAATCTAGCTATAATTTGACATTCCGGTCCCAACAAAAGTGGTTTAGTCAAAAACGGAGGTCGCTTGAAAAATAACTATTTTCAAGGGCTATATATTTAATATTAAAAATACATTTTAAACAAATAATATCTGAAACTCAAAATATATAAGTGTTTATACTTTTTAAATGCAGAAACATCATTCCAGACTCAATGGAAGTGGTTTCGAGTCCAATTTCCTTCATATGTGAAAAGTAGCCCTTTGGGCCATATATAATATATATATATAAATTCTACAGCGACCTTTCTAAATATTGAATTGGCCATAACTTTTGATTTCCGCTATGGAATTTCAATTTTTCAGATTCGTTAGAAAGATATGATTAAACAGATTTAAATATTTCTGGTTTCACTCAATTCTGATTTATTTTGAATCCTGTACATCTAGTTAAAGTTTAAAATAAAATTTTAAAACTACCGTGCCATTTTTAACTCTATTTATATTTAAATTAAATTTATTCATTTTAACTTCAATTAAAATGAATTCTAGCCATTATTATTTAAAATAACCACTTTATATTTCCAAAATTCATTAAAATTTTCTAAAATAAAAATTTTAAATTGGTCCAGAATTTGCGGGTTGTTACATTCCTCCTCCAGAAGTGACACTTAGAAAACTTCGCCTTAAATTTGTATTTTCTCAACACCTCCATCACTACTCTCAAATGTTTCTTGCGTTCTTCCTGTGTCCTCGAATAAACTAAGATATCGTCTAGAACACAAGAAAAAACTTATTCAATTGATCTCAGAATACTCTACTCATAAGATCCACAAAATATGCTAGTGCATTGGCCAACCCAAATGGCATGACCAACCACTCATAGAATCCAGACAGCGTCCGAAAGGTCGTTTAAGCTGTACTCTTAGCTTCCACCCTAAGCTGATGAAAACCTATTGCAAGATCCAACTGGGAGAACACTCTCGCGCCACTTAACTGATTAAACAAATCATCTATCCATGGTAGAGGATATTTATTCTTCCTTGTTACCTTATTCAACTCGCGGTAGTCCACACACAATCGAAGGGAACCATCGCCTTGGTAGCAAACACAACTGGTGCTCCCCACTCGGAGACACTTCTTCTGATAAATCCCTTCTTCAAAAGATCGCTCACTTGCACCCCGAGCTCTCGTTACTCCCTTGGTGCCATATGACGAAGTGGAATTACTATAGGTCTGGCATCTTTCACTATATCAATCCGAAACTCAATCTCTCGGTGTGGTGGAAGTCCAGTCACTTTCTTGAAGATGTCCGGATACTGGCTAGCCATGGGCACATATGACAACTTACCATGCGGGATGTCGAGGGAATTTAGAAAACTAGCCATTAACCCATCACTAGGTAGACCACCAAACACTACCCTCCGCCCATCATCCACTCTAACTGTCACCAAAAAGCCCTCACAGTCTACCACCATCCCATATCTTTGGAGCCAATCGGCTCCCAAAATAATGCCATACCCACTCAAGCCCAAAACAAAGCAATCACAAGCAATTATACATCCATGACTCGATAAGACCACATTACGACAAATCATGCTAAGGCTAGTCGAACCACCAATCAGGTTTGTCACCGCTAAAGGTCTATGGACTATCTTGGGTTCCAATCCCAACATATCTACCGGGTCACTAGATATGAAGAAATGGGAGGCTCCGGTATCAAATAATACTCGAACAGGAACATCATAAACAGAAAGCATACCTTGAATGATGACATTCTTTCCTTTCTCCGCCGCAGTTGGGGCATTCGACGAAGAAGGAACAACATTGATAGCATATGAGTTGAAGCACTTCCTGTCTGCACGCTTTGCTCCACATTCTTTAGCATAATGGCCCTTCTTGCCATAGCTGAAGCACTCAACATATGTCTTACTCTTTTTCTGACCATCCTTAGTTTTGTTCTGTTTCCTCTTATTCTGAGAATTATTCTTTCCTCCACCGCTTGCTTGCGGCTTTGGCCCCTTTGTAGATACAACAAAGATTTCAGTCTTGGGCTTAGGATAAAGGCTCTCTGACCTCAATGCTTTCCCAACAATTAATTCAAAAGTCCCATCAATATGGTTTACAAGCCTTCCTCCCAAATACTGATCTAAACCAGTTATGAACTTCTCATTCTTCTTCTTGAGAGTGTCAATAAGGGATAATCCATACTTCGATAAAGTATCGAACTCAGTAATATACTTCGAGACTGGCCTACCATTCTGTTTAAGCTCCAAGAACTTCCTGAAAAACTCTAATTTTTGAGCAGTTGGGATAAACTTATAACTAAATCGGGTCTTAAACTGATCCCAAGTAACTTAATCCTCAGTGGTAGCCGCCTTAATTGCATTCCACTAATTCATAGCCCGTCCTTGCGGCTGACAGATGCTAGCTTCCTCTTCATCGCGTCTTCAACTCCCAGATCCTCGAAGATACTCTCACAACTATCAAGCCATTCTTGAACTTTTGTAGCAAATTCCGTTCCATGGAACGGCTTCCCACCAAGGCTAGTGTAGTCCTTACATATCTTGGCGAAATCGGCCCTAGGCGCCTGCACCGCTGCACCACCACCATTTGCAGCATTAGGAGTTGCCCACTGAACATCTCTAAGCATCTCTCTCATGAAGTCAGTGAACATCGTCCTCGTATCAAGAGCATTCCCATTATTAGATCCTCTACCAGTACCCCTCGTATGTTGGCTCATCGTTCAATCTGTAAGGAGAAAACGATTAACCATCTCTTCAGTGGTGCTAGTGTAGTGCGACTCCATCCTTAAATATACTAATAGTATATATATATATAGCTTTTGAAAAACAAAATATCACAAATACGCGCTCTCATCTATGTACTATCTCTCGCTAGTGTCTTTCCCTAGGTTAACTACGCAACCTAAAGCTCTGATACCAAGTGTGACGGCCCGCCCCGCACCAGCCGACATTTCCCTCAAAATGCGCTATACCAATGTCTAACTAGCCCAGGACGGTCGCCAAAGAAAGGAAAGGAAGGAATTTGAACTAACAAGGAACCTGTATAATGTCTCACAGCGCATGGAATAAAATATAATAATAACATACTTGACATAAAATAGGCGAGACAATGCATAAGCTGAAAACTAAACCATAATCATCATAGCAGCGGAAATCCAAAATACTGCTTATTACAACTCCAACATACTGTCTCTAAAGTGAAGAAAGAGATGCACTACTAATGCACAAAGTAGTGACTAGCAACAACACCGGGAGAATATCTATCTATATCATACGTGGAAGCCTCATGTTCGTCTCCGGTACAGAAACTCGTGCATACCACCTAACCTGCCTCTAGTCTGCTCGTTTAAGAGCACCTAGAGTAATAAGAAGAGACATAAAACTCTGGGTCAGACAAAAGTAAGGTATGAGCGATAAACAGCAAAACAGAACAATAACAGGTATACATAACCATACCTGAACCTGGACCTGCACCAAAGAGTTAGCACAACAAAATGTACAATACTCTAAGGTGATACTAACATATGTGTAAAGATACGGGGGAGGGGGTGTGCATGTCATTGTGATGCCAAACAATCAAGCATAGCAACCAACCTCGCATCTCTCACTCATTGCTTAAAGCATACGATATCCACAACTTTGACCACCCAAATACTTTGCTATGATCAATCTGCCTCATGGAGTCATGATGGCTCCACTGCACTGATCCATAGCCACTAGTCCCTTGCTATGTCCACTCTGCCCCATGAAGTCATGACGACTCCATTGCACTGGCTCATAGCCATGCTACGATCACTCTGCCCCATGGAGTATAACTACCCCCACTGCACTGATTTGTAACCTAACATTTGTCTTGGTGGTGGATCAAAGTTATGAAAGTCGATAACCCCTTAGCACACATCCCACAAGAAAGTCCAACTCATTAATCTAACTCGTTGGTTCCCAACTGGATCCTGAGTTACAACCTCTCATTTGGACTACCTTTGCATATCTGGATTTGGTCTCCTTCGGATCGGTTTGGCCCTTCTCCTCGTCCTCGGTTAGGTCATGATACATGCTTCGGATCGAAGGAATGGTTCGTGAGTTGCTCATTGGTTCGATTCATGATCATCCACATCGGGTCGGGTTGGCTTCCCAATCCAAGTATGTTCGTGGTGTTATAGTGCTTGCCGGTTCTTGACACTTATCGGTTCAGGTCAGTGATCCAACAACGGTTTGTGGCAACCCCTCCAGTTTGGGTTGTGAGCACCCATTCGGTTCGGGTCATGCTCCTCGGTTCGCGGTGTCCTCTCCAAAGCATCGGTTCGAGTTGAGGTCCTCTCACATGAGCGGGTCGGTTCGAAAGGGGGGGCGATCCGATCCGATCCCTGCACCGTTTCGTGCAACTTTTCCAGCGACTATTTACGCCATACGATGGCATTTTCGACCATTCTAACTTTTCTAATCAATCAAAAAGCATATCATACAGTCATAGCGACGTATGAAATCAACCATAAACACCAAAACAACTGTTTAATATGTTTATAAGGATCAAACATACCCAAAAACCCTTAATTCCCCTTAATAATGTTTAAGCATACAATTAGAAAAACTTATCCAAGTTAGCCCAAATTTTTATCAAAGGCCTAAAATAATATTTTAGAATTTTACAAAATTTTCCAGATTTTTCTGAGCCATAATTTCGCTAATTATCACTAATCACCCCTATTTTGCCGTAATTAGTGAATAACAATGCTAATCTCTCAACTTAGCCACAAATACTTAGATCTGAAACTATCTCTGATTTGGGGCGTTTCCCTATGCAACACAGCAGCTCCAACTCTGATTTGATGTTGATTTGTCTTGATTTGATGTTGATTATCTTAATCCTTGATTAGAGAGCGATTTGGGATGAAATTAGAAGGTGGAGGCCATTGTTAAGGTTTCTAAGAGGTAAATGGCGGCTAGAAAACTGAAATAGAATGGAAACCTAACTCATTTCAGCCTCCCCATAACCCTAATCCCGAAATGGGTTATGGGCCCATTTGCTAATTAACCTAATCAGCCCACTTAAGCAGTTTTTCACCTTCTAAACCTTGTTTCAGTCATATCTCCCAAATGGTGAGTCCGTTTGGCTAATGTGACCAATCTACGAAATTGTAAACCATCATCCGAATCCAATGGAAGTGGTTTCAGGTCAAAACTCTTTACCAATCAAAAGTTATGGCTGAAACAAAATCAACTAGGTGGCAAAACGATCATTTAAAAATCAGCAAAAATCATGAACGTAGGAAATGACCCCAATATTCATCCCCCAAAGTTACACGACTATACGACCTCATATGAAAAAGAAATAAATATTGTACGATCCTTCGATACGTAGAATGCGGGTCGTTACAGAGCCCTTTTTAATTAATATTTCATTAACTAAATTCTTTCTCCACTCATCTCAAATATCCTAATTGATAAATTTTTCAAAACTACTCCGGCCTCTCATGATACTTGGAAAACACTTCCAAATTCCCATCAAATTCTTATTTTCTACACTTTGAAAATATTCTCTTATTATGATGGAAAAACATTTCCATTCAACTTATTTCTCCATTCATTTTCTATACTTAGAAAATATTCCTTATTTTATTAGGAAAACGTTTCCAAATCACATGTACTTGGGTTAAAACGAATATTTTGCGTAAAACATCATTACAACAACCCAAAACATTGCATTTTACGAACAATATTTAAATCGTGCACTAAATCTTAATCATTTCCATTTCGGAAATCATTTACTATAACACTATAGAACTAAATCTTAATCGTGCACTCAATTTAAATATGTACCTTTTGTTGAGCACACAATTTCTTTCTTTCATTAGCTTCATTCCATACTTGTTTAACATATATACACCCATTTCCAACTTGTCTCAAATCAATCTAATCGTTTTAACTCAATTTGCTAATTTATCTCTAATTAGTTCTTTTGCTTAATTCCCTTTTAATTTGAACATATCATGTTCATATATATATATATATAA
Source organism: Allium sativum (assembly GCA_030737875.1). NCBI lineage: Eukaryota > Viridiplantae > Streptophyta > Magnoliopsida > Asparagales > Amaryllidaceae > Allium > Allium sativum. The sequence goes on along the minus strand of CM060918.1, from coordinate 147,043,894 downwards.
TATATATATATATATATAATTTTCTTAAAGTCAAGTCGAATTCCATTTCTAAATCGAGTTTCACATTCAACATCAAATTTTAAGTTACAAATCTAATTCATTTAACCAAAGGTAAGTTCGACCCAAAAATTCCTTTAACTAATTAGTTACTATATCATTCCATAATCCAAAATATGATTTTTATTTCAAAAATCAATTCATTTACTCCACTTAAGATCATATTTATTTTATAACTGATGTCTGATATTTGTAACGAAAATCCAAATTTCATTAACTTAAAATTCTTTGATATTATTAAATAAATCGTTATAGTTTATAAACAATTATACCGCTTTTTTGGAAATTTTATTTTGACATAACTCAAAATTTATAAGAAAAAATCAAGATTTTTTCCATTATTAGAAAACCATTATTCAATAGGTACGATTCTTGTTTCAAAGAATTCCGACTTATATTGAGTTTTATATAGTCAATTGAAGTTCAAAATGTAAAACAACGAACTACCGCGCTGCGACGAGCTCGTTTTAATTAAATTTAAATATAAATGTTCAAACTTCATTTATAAATAAATTCCAACTTCATTCTTACATATTTTAATATAAATTTAGCCATATTTCTAAATCCAACTTAATATTTTCGATTGTACTAAATCATCGATTATTTCGTTCAAAATTCATCATCTGATTATAAATTTGTTCATAAGTAAATTTTCTATATTGAATTCCAACTTCATTAGAACTAATTTATTTTATAAAATTCGACGTAATTGAATTCCAATTACATATATAATAGCCGCAACTAATCAATCATTCATTAATGCATCCAAACAGCATATAAAAATTAGATACTAAATAAAAATTTATTTATAATGAATTATAAACAAAACAGAGAGTGTGTTTACTCAACGTGATTTTAATCGCTGTTTCAGTGATTCAGTTCTGATTAAATTAAACAGATGTTTAATTTAACCTAAAATCTCAGTTGACTCCAGCCTATCTTCATCCAATTTCATTGCAAAGATAACTTTGTCACAATCGTAAAGCAACCAACGATATTCGATTCGACCCTAAAATGAATAAGGTACCATGTATATAAATTTGAATTCAATTCAATGTCATTATCATTAAATATCAATAATAATTTAACTAACGATTTAGTAACCTTAATGATCTTTAATCCTTCTTTTCCCAAATAGCATTCGAGCTTGCGTTGAATCCCTCTCATCACCATCATTGTGAACTCAGTACCCCTTTATCCTTTGTCGCGTACTCAAACCCCTCAATCTACCTCCATACTCCGCGAGGGACCAAGAACCTATAACCATCAAACTCCCTGCCTCACGTACATTACTCTAAAAATCACAAATCTAAGCTTGATGCACACCTTTACAGGATGACCCTCTACAGTAACTCTTGAATCCACTAAAATAGCGACAACTCTTTTCATCGAGCCATGCCAAACCTTGCCAAATGATGCTGCTTCATGCCACTAGTTCAAGCCAGTGACCTCACCTCCTATCCCCCTTCAAACTCAGGAATCCCATGCCCAAACTAAAATGGTTTGAGTTCAGACCTTTCTAATGAGCGTTTTACGTGCCCAAAAGTGTACTAAATGAAGAGCATGATCAAATAGGAACACAATTCAAGTTCTAGTATTTTTCAGATATTTATTTCGATTTTTTAGATTTTATCAGACAAAGACCATTTTTTTCCTTTTGAAGCTTTTGATTTTGTGAAATAATGAAGGAAGGGACCCGATTTTATAGATGAAGAAGGGGGTGAACCAACGTACGCTACAATAAATGTCTGTCACCTAAAGTATGAACATGATAAATTTTGAAAAGATTTTAATTTAATTTGATTTTATTTTAGAAAAATTATTTGATTTTTAATAAGTACGAAATGATTTCGAAAATATTTTTATTAATATAATATTCTCATGAAACTTAAGTCTGAAATTTCATTCTTAAATGATCACGTACGAGCTGAAATTTCATTCTTAAACAATCACATACGAGCTCCGATCACCAAGAAACTTGTAATCTCTTAACAACTAATTATTTTGGACACGATGGAACTGGTTTCGTTGAATTCTGCGATCGTTTGTAAAACTTTCTTTTAATTTCTCAACGTGATTTGATACACATTTAAATTGCACACGATCACAAAATAACTTCAGTTGACTTGAAACTGGAAATCCAGCAATAATTAATCATTACGGATTTTATAAAATTCGTTTTGTTGAAACCCGAGGTCGTTTGAAAATCGCACTTCTCCACGTGTTAAATTAAATCGATAAAAATATAAATTAATTCGAAATAATCAAAGTCATCCATAATAAATTATTATTATCGTTTATGGTCAAATAGAATTTATGTAAATCATTAGAATCGTTTCAATTCATTTTTAACTCAAAATTAAATAATTTGTTGTTTTCGTACTATGATAATTAGATATATTCGAAATCAAATCTTATTTTGATTTTTAAATCGATAAATACTATATAAAAATCCACTTATATTTCAAACTTAGCATTTAAAACATTTTAAATGCTGAAAATTAAACGATTAAAAATCCAAGCCATTAAACAAGTGAATATCAACTATATTGGAAAATCTGATAATATAAAAAAAAAATCTCATAACTGACATGTCTTGAAACCAATGAGTTATCACATAATAACTAAATAATATATGTTGCTCAAATAAATAACAACAAGATATTATAAAAGAATAGGATAGAATAATCAATGCAGACTCCTTCACCATCCCTATTTTCATTCCATACTCCGGTATCTTATAAGTGATAGCCTACCCAGAGAAAGAAGATAAAAAACATCGATAACATCCATCGGACAAATCCTAGCTTTCAACTTCTAAAGCCTTTAATACATGATAACCCATATAATATTCCTCAGTTATGCCAGAACTTCATCCATTTAGCATGTTGCCTTCAGGACCATCCTATTTAGCACTAAACCAATCCCCCAGTGGCCCAGGGTATTTACCATCGCTACTAGCCTAATGGGTTTTCTCATGATACCCATGCTTTAAGTCAACGACTGGAAGATCCCACGTTATCAATCACTCCTCGGCACTCCTAATAAAAATAGCTTTCACGACTTCATCTCAAGTTCAAGTCCTATACCAAACCATTCAATTTTTCTGCAACCTCCTTTCATCTTAAGCTTCCAATCATATTCCTTCTATCGTACTTCCAGCCAAGTCCCAAATCGAAGAGTCACAATTTTAACATGTCATATGTAACCACCTGCATTAATTAAATAATAAAAAGGGGTAAGAAATAATTCTGCTATTGAAATAAAAAGTGCAAGCTAAAAATAAAAATAATTAAATGCATAAATAAATACATAAATGAAATGTGAACAAGAAATTAGCTGCATATAGAAATTAGAATAAAACAACGCATTAAAAAGGGAATAAAACATTGCATTAAAAAGGGAACGAAAGCATTAAAAGGAATAAAACAATACATTGATAGCCTTAAAATATAACATAAATCTAGCAGCTACAAAATGGAGCTTGCACGAGAAAGTTATTAATGAATTAACAACCAAAAGATTACATATGTATATATAAATGAAAACTCAAAATTCAAGCATGAGGGTAAGTTATAATTGGAATAATATACATCAGGAGAATTATAAAAAGAACGTAATTAACATTATTAATTAACTTTAAAATCAGAAAGCACAGCTGTGTAGAAAATTCGCTTGGACCTACGGTGGGTCGACCCACATTAGAGATGGATCGACCCATGTGTCGATCTAGGGGTCGACCTACCTCTAGGGTGGATCGACACAGGGGTCGGCCTGGTCCTGTTTTCTGCGTGATGTGGATTTCTGTTTTAAGCGGCTTAGATTTTAATTGATTAAATCCGTTGGACTAGACTTTCTCATACACCTATAAATAGACTAGTATGGCCTAGCTTTAAACTCATATTTTATGAGATGCTGCCTATGCTCTGCCATTCCCTTTTTCCTCCAAATCTTTTCAGAAAATTATAATATTAGTTCATAGGGGTTCTGGTCCGAGAAGTGAGGATAAGAGATATGAATCTACAAATAGGTGTTCATAATTCTAATCAAGATTAGGTATGTTCTTGAATCTGATTTATTTTGGTTTCCCTTCCACTTTCCCTCTACTTTTGGTATCAGATTTTTAATTCCGTGGTTTTTTAATATTAGATTCAGTTAGGAAGGCCACATAATAAAAAATTTGGATCAGATTCAATGATTGGAAAGTTATATGCGGAGTGGATTTACCTTTTTAAATAATGGTATATTTACCGTTTGCATTCCCCGTCATTCTTAACATGTTAAATAATTGTAAGTTGTGATAGTTGCGGAATAATTCATTTTTAGTTATGTTAATAATATTACTTCCAGTGAGAGGTTTTCACCCCCATACAATCAACAGGCAGCCCAACGTTCTAGAATCACCTCTGAAGATAATAACGGGCTCCAAACCATACCGGAGTCTAAGTGTACCCTAATTACTAACCTAATTGATCGGCTCCCTACTTCGTAGATACCCTGTGATGGCCCCACAGTAGGGTGTATCACTCCCTAAAGTGGCAACCCTTCATTTTCTGGATATGCACAACCATATCTACTGATGTCACAATGTCTTATTTTCCTGAGCAAGCGGACTCATACACGCACATGACCCCGATGGAATGCGCTGTCAGACACTGTCCCCACTTTTGGATCACTTACAATCAGCCCAGTAAGCATGCCCCAACTCCGACCTAGCTCGGAGTACTCGTTTGATACCTATATATGGGTTACTGACTAAAACGGATCCCATACACAAGATGATGCAAGCTCTCCCTCTTGTCTTGCATCCCCACTAGGTTTTCCACAGGTTATGCCCTACCAGTTTAAAAGATCACAAAACCCCACAGGTTAAGTTTGCGGGCCTATATATATAAATATTACCCACCCACCCCAGATTTACTTAACACAACCACTGTTTCAAATAAGTTTACTTAACCCTATTCATGTTCATGTTCCTACAATCGCTATGGATTCAACTAGGTTTAGTATTCCAATTCATTACCATGTCCATTTATGGCTATAATGTGCTAGACCTCCCACATTAAGCCTACCACTTGTGGATGCTGGATTTGCCCGTCGGTTCCAGGCAGACTTCTTCCACAAGTTGGGGTTAACCTCGTGTCTTAGCATGTCTCATGTTTGTGCAACTAGACCCCTCACATTAGATTCACCACTTGTGGTCACTGGATATGCCGAGTGGTTCTGGGCAGACTTCCACCGCAAGTATAATCTAACCTAGTGTCTAGGCACTGTTAAAGTTTCTAATTACTGAAATCCTAGGGATTCCATTATTAATTAATTATACCTATGTCGTTATAGGTTTTCATGCCTATTTTCCAAGTTATGTTCATAATGAACCATATGCGCCAAATTAATATTATTACACTTTATTCAAGTTATGCCCAAATTCCCAATTACAAGTTATCCCCCAGTTCAACGTTTTCCTCTTGTTCCCAATCTAACGCATTCGCATATTTCAGCGGCATGCCTACGCTTAAAGGTAGCCTGGCTATATAAAAATAAAAGGGAAAAGATAGAGGGAATAGAACATAGATGAACGTACTAACATGATGGTAATATAATGGCAGAAACAGTCGTAAAACATATAGTGGAATAATGACAAGGTAGGCATATAGGAATAGATCTAATGAACATATGATAATCGGACTGATTCTAACATAATACGGATAGGCATGATGTGATCTAAACAATGATTTAGATGCCCAACTAATAACAGATTTAATTTGGCCATAAACATAATAGAACAGGTACAAGGTCATGTAAATAGTGAATTAGATCTATAATCAAAGGCAGATCTGACATATACAGGAGGTATAGGTTTAGATCTAGTTCATAATCGTGTCAGAATAACTAAGATAAACAAGTTATAGCAGATCTGATGTGATTCAAATGGTTATATGCATAGATCCAAGTTATAGTTATATCAAGTTTGACTTTTAATTATTTATATCTAAAATTAACATAGACTCATAGTGTTTGGATCTAGAAAAACAGAAGAATCGAATCATAGATCCCTAAGCTTGAATAACTTGATTGCAGAAGAAGAAAAAGGCTAGATTCAGTCTGGGCAGAGGCAGCATCTAGTTCTCCATTATTTTTGGTGTGAAAAAACATGAGAAATGAGGCCATATTTATAGATGCCCCCAAAACCCTAATCTGTTACATCTGACGCGGGGGGTCGACCCATGGGTCAACACCCCCCTTGAGGGGTCGACACCCCTGAGTAGGAAAATTCCTGCCTCCCCAATCTTGAGTGATTTTGAATTTCTGGACTTAATATATATATATATATATATGTATATATGTATAATCTTCTTGTGTATATACAAACTTTAAACCTTCATAACTTCTTCATACGGTGTCCGTTTTACGCAAACCTGGTGTTTATTTTGACTAGAATTCCAAGACGAATGCAATAGAGAAGTTTGTTTCCCTTAATTCTGAATATTAAATTAATTATTCTATAATTTGTCGTCCTTAGTGTTGTTAAAATTACGGGGTGTTAGACTCTTCCCTACTCAAAGGATTTCGTCCCCCAAATCTCCAAGTTAAGAAGAATGTATATCCTATTATCCATCACCCATCTACTCATCCACCAATCACAGGCATCCATTGTCCTTAAAGACATCTAATGCTTATATGAACATATGCAAAGGTGTGTGTATATGTCCCAATACTAATGTGAAGATTAGGCGGTTTACTGATTCAGTCGACCTCCTTAATACAGTGTGTGTTAGTGCCATGAGTCCAACATGTATGCAACAATCCTATTATAATATATTAACATGTATGTCTTATATGTGTGCACAATCATCCGTCCAAAAGCAACACCCATATGTTGGTACATCCATTTTCATCCATAAAAAAAAGGAAAAATGCACACACATCCATATGAAATATGAGAGTGATTAAGCTGATCTAGTGCCTAATGTGTGTGTATATGCATCCACGAGAAACCACTAGCAAACACTTGCATCCACTTGCATTTATCAAACGTAACATGTCTCAAACACATGTTTACATCCATGGGTTTCCTACCTAATGGTCGAAGATTCGATCAATGGGATTTACCTTAAATGATAGAAACAAGCATAAATAAAAGCTTTGGAAAGGAAGTTAAGAACATACCCTCGAACAGAAAAGGATATGAAGCACGAATCTTGTCTTTGGTCTCCCAAGTTGCATCCTATGGGTTATTTCCCCACTGAACCTTCATCAACTTGACTTCTCTATTGCATAACTTCTGATCCAAGAATAGGGATAGGAACTTGTTTGACTGTCGCCTCTCGTTCTACCTCTACTTCCTTCAATATACTCGGCTCAACTACTTTTATGGTATCATGCAAGCACTTCCGCAGATGAGAAACGTGGAAAACATCATGAATGCCCAATAGTCTCTTGGGTAGCTTTACTCTATAGGCCATTTGGCCAATCCTTTCTGTTATGGGAAATGGCCATATAAATCTTGGTGCAAATTTCCCTATAGATCCGAAGCGAACCACATTCCTCAAAGGTGACACCTTAATGAAAACCTTGTCTTCCACTTCAAATTCAATATCAGTCCTTCTCTTATCTGCGTAGAACTTCTTCCTATCCTGAGCTGTTTTCATTCGCCATCTAATAAGATCAATCTTCTCCGATGTTTCTCTAAACATATCTGGTCCAAGTAGTAGCCTTTCTATAGACTCCCACCAATAAGTCAGTGATCTACAAGGTCATCCGTGTAATGCTTCAAAAGGTGCCATGTCAATGCTAGCTTGATAACTGTTGTTGTAGGCGAACTCCACTAAAGGAAGATGCCTTTCCCAAGTCCCTTCGAAGTCTAGGATACACAGCCTTAAAAGATCCTCAAGAACTCTATTCACCCTTTTTGTCTATCCATCGGTCTGTGGATGATAAACGGTGCTCAAACACAACTATGTACCTAATGCTTCTTGCAAGCTCCTCTAAAATTCACTAGTTAAAATAGAGTCACGATCACTTACAATGGTGGAAGGTACTCCATGTAGATGGACTATGTCACGAACATAAATTGCCACCAACCAAGTTGTCGTCCTCTTGCTCTTAACCAGAACGAAATTAGCGCTCTTAGTAAGTTTATTCACTACAACCCAAATACTGGTCTTGCCTTTCCTTAATCTTGGCAAAACATCTATGAAATCCATAGAGACGCTCTCCCACTTCCACTGTGGAACCTCCAAGGGATGAAGTAAACCACCGGGCTTCTTTTGCTTAGCTTTGACTTGCTGACAAACCAAACATTGAGAAACAAACTCTGCCACATCTTTCTTCATCCCAGTCCGTAGGAAAACCTCTTCATATCTCTATACATCTTATCACCGTCTGGACAAACAGTCATCTTAGAATGATGGGCTTCCTCTAGGACTATATTCAACAAACTCCCGGTTTGGGGAACACAAAACCTTCCATCTCGTCGCAACCATCCTTTATCATCTATGGAATATCTAATGAGGTGACTAGAATTCTCCCTTGTACTGAGCCTATCCAAGATGTCTGAAATCTGTGGATCCTCTCGCTGTGAACCTCTTATCTGATCCATAAGAGTAAGTCATATTTCTAGCGATGCAAACAGACAAGGAAAAAACTCGGTAGAGGGTCTAAAATCAAAACTCGATATGAATTCCAAGCTTTTCCTCTCCACAAACAGAGGACATAAGACCATCCTCTGCCTACTCAGTGCGTCTGGTACCACACTACCCTTGCCAGGGGTATAAGCAATCTCGAAATCATAAGAAGCTAGGAACTCCATCCACCTTTTGTTGCCTTAAATTAAGATCCTTCTGCGAGAACAAGTACTTGAGAGATTTATGACCGGCGTATAACTCGAACTTCTCTCCAAGCAAATAATGAATGCCATGTCTTAAGCACGAATATTATGGCAGCTAGCTCTAAGTCATGGATAGTGTAGTTCTTCTCATGAACCCTTAGCTGTCTACCCCCATAACATACTACCCTTCCCTCTTGCATCATAACCATACCAAGCCATGTACCACATGCGTCATTGTATATTGTAAACACTTTGTTCCCATCGGGCAAGGTCAAGGCTGGGGTTGTTGTCAGAGCCCTCATTAGTCGTTGGAAAGAAACATCACGATCTATATCCCATGAAAACGCCAAATTATTCTTCGTCAACATGGTGAGTAGGGTTGATGTCTTTGCGAAGTCCTTAATGAACTTCCTATAATAGCCTACCAGTCCAAGAAAGCTTCTCAGCTCCGTTGCGTTCTTTGGGATCTTCCAATCCTCAACTGCAACCACCTTTGTGGGATCTACTGCTATCCCTTTCTTAGAAACCATGTGCCCTAGGAATCTCACATCTTTTCTCCAAAAATGGCATTTGGAGAGCTTTACCTTGAGCTGATGCACACACAGAGTTTTCAAAACTTCTCTCAAATGTTGGGCATTCTCTAACTCGCTCTTCGAGAAAATCAAGATGTCATCAACAAAGACCATGACAAAATTACTTAGAAACTCCCAGAACATCCTACTCATCAGATCAACAAAATAGGCGAGTGCATTCGTCAACCCAAAAGGCATAACGAGCCATTCAAAAAAACCATATGGACTCCTAAAAGCGGTCTAATCTATACTGCCCTCGGCCACCCTTAACTGATGAAACCACATAGCTAATTCTAACTGAGAGAATACCATTGCACTAACAAGTTGGTCAAAAATATCATCTATCCTCGGGAGTGGGTGTTTGTTTTTCTTAGTGAATTTATTCAATTCTCTATAATCTACACATAAGCAAAGCGAACCATCCGCCTTAGTTGCGAATACCACCGGAGCACCCATTCAGATATGCTTTGCCTAATAAACCCCTTCTCAAGTAGCTCCCCGACTTGCTTACTAAGCTTCCTCCTTTCTCTTGGAGCCATATGGCTCACAGGTAATGCAACTGGCTTTGCATTGTCCGCCAAAAATATACGAAAATCGATCTCGCGCCTCAGAGGCAAGCCCCGTACCTTATCGAAAACATCAGGATAGTCACGGACTACTGGTACAGATCGCATATCATCGATAGATGCATCAAGAGACTCTAGGAAACTAAGCATAACAGACCTTTGTGGGTCACAAGAAATCTCGAGGGTCCTCACATGGCAAGTCAAAAGTCTAACAGCCCTCCTCTCATAATCCAGAATGGCACCATACGCGGTTAGCAAATCCATCCCTAGAATCAAACCATAACCCATAAAACTGAGCAAATATGCATCGCACTCAAATTCGACGCCTAACACAGATATTCTCAAACCCCTGCAAATCATGGACAAATGAGTCGAACCACCAATGTGGTTTGAGACAACTACGGGATCCACTACCATACTACTGTTTAGGTGCAGAGACTCAACCACAGAACTAGATATAAATGAATGTAAAGCGCCAGAATCAAATAGAGTTATAATAGGATGATTGGAAAAAGAAATCGAATCCTCCACGGAAACTTTCCTACCTCTATCTGGAGCACTGGTCGCGAGAGCATGCACTGGCCCTCCAGAAGCTCCTGCCCTTTGACCTTGTCCTGGTTACTTCGGGCACTCCTTAGCAAAGTGTCCGACCTCTCCACAATTAAAGCAAGTATTCTTCCTTCTCTTGCAGTTCTTTACCAAGTGAACCTCGCATTTGTAACTATGGCACTTCCTCGTATCCTTAGCCTTGTCATTCTTTCCGCCCTATTTCTGTTGTTGTTGTCCTTTCTTCGACCATACTTTCTTATTGTGTGTTTCCTCAACCTTAACTTCCTTCTTATCGCTTTTGTCTTCCTCATGCATCAAGGCCATATCAACAAGCCTTTCAAAAGTTGCTCCCATTGGAATATGAGACATATCTAACCCATGAAGGGGTTCATTCAGTCCTTTAACAAATCACAAAGCTTTCTTATGCGGAGTATCTACTAGTTCCAATACAAATCTTGCTAGTTGGTTGAATTTGTTCACATATTCTTTAACAGTCATGCCACCTTGCTTGAGCACCAAAAACCATTCTATTTGCATGCTTTTCTCAGCTTGAGAAAGAAACTTCATTTCAAACCTATGTCTAAAACTATCCCAAGTTTCCACCGGACGCCCTGCTCAGGTTACTTCCCACCAGAATGAAGCTTCATCTTTCAGTAGCCAGGCGGCTAACTGAATCTTCCTAGGATCGCCCACTTCGTAAATTCCAAACAGATCCTCCATTTCTTTAAGCCAATTCCTTGCCTCTATGAATGTCTTGGTTCCATGGAATGGCTTTCCTCCCATAGCACGGAAATATTTGCAGACCTTAGAGAAGTTATATGCACATGGATGAGGAGGAGAAGGAACGACGGGTGCAGCTGGGGGAGGAACGTCAGCATGACTACCAGCAGCGTCGTGGCCTCTAGATACCTATAGAACCAGCCTGGTATCGTAACACCCTTAAGAGTATTAGGTTCCCCAGAAGTGCTGAAAAGAAAAGGAAAGAGATTCAAACAAAGGATCAAAAGATATTACATATGGCTTTGGGGAATATGTTTTCAAAACAGACTTTTATTTTTGAAAATGCTTTCTTTTAAAACCTTTTTGAAAAATAATTTTCAAAATCTTATATCTATTCTAGTAACCTTCAGCTCAAGTACCAAGTGTGGCACCCCACGTCTGTTAATGTTACTCATTAAGAGAATGCATTAAGTTTCATATAGCGTTATAGGTAAACAGAAGCATTACAAGATAGATATAAAATAGCAGCGGAATTAGAAACTTTATTAATCATAAAGCATCATGGTTAAAAACATCATATGTCTGAAAATACATAAACCCAGTACATTATTAAAACTTTTGTCTTGCACCTAAAATATCGGAGTACAGTAACAAAAGAAGAAGAATCCCTAAAAGAAACATAGCCATAATAGCAAAGATAAGAACATGAGCAATACATCTAAGTAGCTCCAGCAAAATGAAAGCAGAATCTTGATCACGCCTTAGTATTCCCATCCTGAGAACCTAGGGAGGAAACGGAAGAGAAAGAAGAGAAAACAAAATGGGTCAGACATAAAGTCAGGTTAGTCCAGTTACCTTTAGCATAAAAATAAGTAAAGGTATCATGACAGGCATATAAAGTGGATAAGAAAGATAACATCATAAAAGGTAGTGTCATAAGGTAAAAAGGATAAACATGATAGGGTGTAATATGCTTCTCTAATGATTGATGTGCACTGATACTAGTATAACCAGAATGAGATGATCCTAACAACTGTAAGATTGTAAACTTAGGCTTAGTTCCAGTGAGAGTTTTTTACCCCATACAATCAACAGGCAGCCCAAAGTTCCGGAATCACCTCTGAGGGTAATAATAGGCTCCTAACCATACCAGAGTATAAGTGTACCCTAATTACTATCCTAATTGATCGGCTCCCTACTCCGTAGATACCCTGTGTTAGCCCCACAATAGGGTGTATCACATCTAAAGTGGTAACCCTTCATTTTTCAGATGTGCACAACCATATCTACTGATGTCACAGCATCTTATTTTCCCGAGAAAGCGGAGCCATGCATGAACATGACCCCGAATGAACGTGTCGTCAGACACCTCCCCCACTTTTATATATTAATATCAGCCCAGTAAGCGTGCCTTGACTCCGACCTAGCTCGGAGTACTCGTTTGATACCTATATATGAGTTACTAACAGAAACGGGTCCCATACACAAGATGATGCAAGCTCTCCCCCTTGTCCTGCATCCCCACCAGGTTTTCCACAAGTTATGCCCTACCAGTTTAAAAGATCGCATAACCCTACAAGTTAAGTTTGTGGTCCTATACATAAATAATACCCACCCACCCACCCCAGTTTACTTAACTCACCCAATGCTTCAAACAAGTTTACATAACCCTTATTCAAGTTCATGTTCGTACAATCCCTGTGGATTCAACTAGGTTAAGTATTCCAATTCATTACCATGACCATTTATGGTTATAATATGCTAGAAATCCCACATTAAGCCTACCGCTTGTGGATGCTGGATATGCCGGTGGGTTCCGGGCAGACTTGTTCCATAAGTCGGGCGTAACCTCGTGTCTTAGAACGTCTCATGTCTGTGCAACTAGACCCCTCACATTAGATTCACCACTTGTGGTCGCTAGATATGCTGGGCGGTTCCAAGCAGACTTCCACCACAAGTATAATCTAACCTCGTGTCTAGGCATAGTTACAGTTACTAATTACTGTAATCCTTGGCATTTATATTATTAATCAATTATACCATTGTCGTTATAGGTTCTCATGCCCATTTCCCAAGTTGTGTTCATAATGAACCATATGCCCTCAAATTAATATTATTACACTTAATTCAAGTTATGCCCAAATTCCCAATTACAAGTTATCCCCCAATTCAACGTTTTCCCCTTGTTCCCAATCTAACTCTTTTGCATATTTCAGCGGCATGCCTAGGCTCGAAGGTAGCCTGGCTATATAAAAATAAAAGGGAAAAGATAGAGGGCATAGAACAGAGATGAACATAATAACATGATGGTCACATAGTGGCAGAAACAGTCATAAAACATATAGTGGCATAATGACAAGGTAGGCATATAGGAACAGATCTAATGAACATATGATAATAGGACTGATTCTAACATAATAGGGATAGGCGTAATTTGATCTAAACAATGATTTATATGTCCAACTAATAATAGATCTAGTTTGGCTATAAACATAATAGAATAGATATAAGTTGATCTAAATAGTGAATTAGATCTACAATGAAAGGCATATCTAACATGATAAATAGGTACATGCTCAGATCTAGTTCATAATCATGTCAGAATAACTAAGATAAACAGGTTATAACAGATCTGATGTGATTCAAATGATCATAGGCATAGATCCAAGTTATAGTCATATCAAGTTTAACTTTTAATTATTTCTATCTAAAATTGACATAGACTCATAGTGTTTGGATCTAGAAAAATAGAAGAATCGAATCAAAAATCTATAATCTTGAATAACTTGATTGCAGAAGAAGAAAAAGGCTTGATTCGATCTGGGCAGAGGCAGCATCTAGTTCTCTATTATTTTTGGTGTGCAAAAACATGAGAAATGAGGCCATATTTATAGATGCCCCCGAAACCCTAATCTGTCAGATCTGACGCAAGGGGGTTAACCCTTACTTATGGGGTTGACACATGGGTCGACAACCCTTTTGAGGGGTCGACTCAGGGTTTGACACCCCTGAGCGAGAAAATTCCCGCCTCCCCAATCTTGAGCGATTTTGAATTTCTGGACCTAATTTTGATTTTTGGACTTGATATATATATATAATCTTCTTGCACGTATACATATTTTAAACCTTCATAACTTCTTCGTACGATATACGTTTTACGCAAACCAGGTGTCTGTTTTGACCAAAATTCCGAGATGAACGCAATGGCGTTGTCTGTTTCCCTTAGTTATAAATATTAAATTAATTATTTTTTAGTTTGTCCTCCTTAGTGTTGTTAAAGTTACGGGGTGTTACTATTACTTTTGTATGGATCTATTCTATGAATTTGTTAATAGGATTAAAATCACGGTAATACTGGAATTTTGGATTTTACAATAATAGTGAATATGTTATAGAAAATGTTGTTAATGACAAGTTGGATATTGTAAATCAAATTACAATGAAACTAGGAATAATAGAAAAAGAATAGATATACCTAATTTGTATTTAAAATTTAGAGTAATTGAGAAATTGTAGATAACCGCACTGAGACACGAGATTAAGTTCAACTTGTGGTAGAAGCCTGCTCGAACAGACAGGTAAATCCAGCATCCAAAAGTAGTCAACTTAATGTGAGAGGTCTAGTGCCTAAGCATAAATTAAAATATATGTATACAACAGACAATAAGTAAATAAATAAATTAGTAATGTCTGTTGGGGTACAAAAAATAGATATTTTGGGACCGATAAGATAAAGATACTTCATTATCAATTAATTTCTTAGGAAACTATGACAGTTAGGTTCATAAGTGACATTAATTGTAATGAATAGAATTAAATGGCACATGCGAAAATAAAAAAGACAGTGATAAATAGATGCTACAATAATAAAGGTTTGGTTAAAGAAGGAAGATGTGATGAACAAGGAATATAACATATTATAACTGATTATATATATATATATATATATTAGAAGATGATATAATAGGTAGGCTGGTCCTAGGGACAAGCATAATTATAACATGGTTATAAAAAATAAAAAGGAAACTTATTTATAAATCTTAGTTAAGAGGACTAAGTAAATAACTAAACAACAACAATAAGTTATGACAGTTATGATGGAATAAGAAAGAGTAAAGTAAGAAGACTTATGTAATGCAATAAGTTGTACTTAATTATATATTAAGTAACATGTCAAAAGAAAGCATATGGATTGAGGTAAGGCATACTTAATTATACACTAAGTAGAACATGCTATTGTAACTTGTAAGCTTTTGGCATGGTAATAATGTAATTAGATTGTAGATTACTTTCGTTAATTACAATCTAGGGAATAGCATGTTATGGGCCTATTAATGAACTTAAATGGGTTAGGTTATATCACTGAATTAATACGAAGAGGGGTCCGTTACTTCGAGATATAAGTGGAACAGAGAAAACCTAGTAACTTGAATAAAAAGTTAAAATGTGGATAATCAAGTTAATTGACAATCTGATAAGATAAGACAATCATGCGATTAAAAGATTAGACATAGGGTCTAATAACGCATTAGTGTGATGCGCTTGGACTAGTCAGTGTGTACGAAGGTGAAGAACCCAACGGGGTAGATCATCAAGGTGTTTGGAGGCACGAGAGGAGCATGTCCATTGGATTCTTCTGCTTGATATTCTGTTTGCTGGCTATGCGGGACTAGAAGGAAGCATGCAGCTTCCGAAGGACGTGGTAAGCTACTCCGTGGTAGTCCTATATTGCGGTGCATGCTCAGGCTGTACTCGTAGAGGTTTGTTGGAGTATGGAGTTTTGATGACAACAACCATATTTCAACTATCATTGATTATAAAATATATACTAACACTTTTTGTATAGGATATATATATATGTAGGAATTATATACAGGAAATATTAATGAAGAATATACAGTTTTAAAGATGATAGAGATTCAAAGATCAGAGAAATTTCAAGAATTCAAGAGTTCAAGATTAATATAGTTATAGAGTCTAGATTGTGTAAGGCTCTAAATAGCACTCCAGGTTCAAATTCTGATTTTTAATTCTATCCTCAATCCTCTCCATTTTATTTTCTATCTTTTCTATTTTTTGCTTTCTTATTCTTCTTTCAATTTCAAACTTAAATTTAACATATTTATATTCTTATACTTTATATTTATATAGTTTAAACCTTATAAATTTATAAATATGTTTATATAGTTTAAATTTATGTTTTCATATGATTTTCTACTTTATAATATTAATTTACAATACTATATTTTGATTCAAGAATTTCCAAAATTATATCAATACAAAACACTTGGAAAATGCTTTAAAATTCAAAAATACACTAGGGTATGTCGACATACATATAACTATCACTTTTTCAATTTTGAAAGGAGGTGTCTTTTCACTATTTGAAATGTTTCAGAAACGTTACAACCTTTCATGCACTTTCACTCTCTTTCATTATATAATCATTCTTAATCATTTTTATGATTTCTACACTTATACTTTGCCTAATTCAATTCTGTGTTGATCAAACTTCTCTCTACACTCTCTTCTCATCTCTCTTTGAATCAAGTGCTATTGAAGAGTTATAGGGCTGTTTATAAAAGTTGGGTTGTGTTAAGGAATCAGTGGTATCCATTTTAGCCGTGAGATCAAGGACGGGTAATCGGTGGTATCCCCTATAGCCATGAAATCAAGGATGTTAGAATTGGTGGTATCCCTTGTAGCCGTGAAATCAAGGAGGTTGTAACTGGATTTTGATACAGTAATAAAACTCTGCGCAATCCAGCGTTGCGTGGGACTGGACGTAGTAGCAATCCGAACCTGTATAAAATCTAGTGTGTTCTTTCCTTTTCTTCATCTTTATTTCTGTTTATTTTGTATCTGTGTTTGAATCTGTGTCTGTGATTGTGTTTGTGGTGTTTGATTCATCTCATAGTTCACATAAGTTTTAGATTTTGTTTAAATTCTCACAAACACTATTCACCCCCTCTAGTGTTTGTTTTGCCTTAACGATCCATTTCGCATTCTCTAACAATTGATATCAAAGCAAGGTCTTTCAAAAAGTTTATAATCTAATTTTTTTGAAATATTGGTAAAATGGCAAATTTTGGAATCTCTGATAATACTAATGTCAATTTACGCATTGTATCAATGTTGAAAGAGTCTACATATAATAATTTTAAAGAAGCATGTGATCTACTGAAATGTCATTTAATTTAGAAAAGGATGAGATCTATGACTGTTGAAAATTCAAAAGTTGAAAAGATGTGTAAACTGGCTATTGGCAATTCAAAATTTGAAAATGTTGGCTATTGGAAATTCGAGCCTCGAACTGGTGTGTTACATGGCTGTTGAAAATTCAAATTCTACAAAGTAATTGGTGGAAATGAAAAAGGACAAATGGATACTGGATAGTGGCTGTTCGAGGCATATAACTAGAAATCCAGAACTACTCAATAATATGAAGTATGAACATGGTGGATGAACTTCGTACATAATTCTAAAGGATACATCATTGGAATCGGTAATGTTGGTAATTCTGGAACTCCTAATATTTCTGATGTTTTACTAGTTAGGAATTTAAAACGCAACTTGCTAAGTAAATTCAAATTTGCGATAAAGGTTATAAAATAAATTTTGGAAAGAATAAATGTTACATAGAAGGTAGGAATTCAAAATTTATATTCGAAAGAGATAGAAAGAAAACATATATATATATATATTAAGTATGAAAATATCTAGCGATAATTTATGTCTTATGGCCAATACAAGTGATCCCTGGTTCTGGCATAAGAGATTTCGTGTAACACCCCGTAAATTCTATAACGTTAAGCTTCACGAATTAAAGTATAATTAATTATAAATGATGACGCCATTGCGTTCGTCTCGAAATTATGCTTGAGATAGAGTTCAAGTTTGTGTAAAACCGATATCGTATGAAGAAGATATGGACCAACGAAGTTGGACGGAAAACCAGAAAACGAGTCAGAATGCACTGGCGCACTTGGGAAGTGCGCCAGAACAGAAATGAACTGGCGCACTTGGGAAATGCGCCAGTACATTTTTAGCCTGGCACACCTGCCAAGTGCGTCCAGGTCAGATTGACCTGCTGGTCAGGTCCTGGCTGGCCTGATCAAGGCCGGGTCGAATTCTGATGCTTGGCTGAGTCACTAGGGCTTATGTGTCACCTTTTGAGTGGCTCTTTGAACTTTGTATGGTCTAGATTCCTCCTATCTTCATCCGATGGCTCAAAACAATTTAAAATTCTATAAATACAACTCAAGTCTAACCCTAAATTCACACAAATAATAGAATACAAAAGCCGTCATGCTGCTGGAGAGGAACTAGGAATGGCCGTCAATTAAAATGCCTAGATACAAGCCAACAAGCCTAAGAGACGAATCAAATTAAAAGAAGATCAAAGCTTAATCAAATCACTCAATGCAACTTTGCTACCCAAAGGAGAGCATCTCCAAATCAGAATAACAGAAATCAGAAAACAAGAATTCATCGCACGTTGTAAGTATAGTGACCTTTCAAAATATGAATAAAAACTGTGATGTGATTCGATGTAAATGAAAATAGAATCGTGTTGTTATAATCTTTGTGTATTGTGATGGTTCTATCATGACTTGTGTATCGACGTTTGTGGCATAAATTAATTGATGCAAGCCTATTGAACAATTGTATATGAAAAACAATGGCATTTGCAAGCTTGTGGCAAAAACTCGAAATTTATCCCTTTTTGTATATGTCGATGGCATAGACTATGTATATTCCCTTAGTCTAAATCAGAATTTATGTAAACATATTATAGACCTTTTATGCCTACATGACCCAAAACCTATGATATCATTCTTATGTTTATTGGCAAGTATAATTAGATCTATGTTTGCAAGCATAATTGGATCTATGTTTCATAAACTATGCAATTTCATGGTTATTTGCAAATTATAATTGGTTCTATGTCAAACATCGTTTGGGTTTCATAAACTATGCAAGTTCATGTTGAAATAGGCTATATGATTAGATGTAAAAATTGTACATTTTGATGAATATATAACATGCTAGTTTTGTGGTCGATATTATGCCAAGTTAACATGTTTAAACACAAGTTTGTATAAACTATGTCATTTCATATGTCACCTACTTAGTCATACTTTGATTCGAATGCAAGTTCACATGACCCATGTTATATGTTAGTTGAATCGCCAAATTGCAAGTTCATACCTACGATGTTCATATTGATTATGCAAAAAATGCCAAGTTTACACTTATGTCACGTTTACGTTTATGAATTCCCTTATGCCTATTTGTGTGCGCTAAATTAGGCTAAGTTTTTTTTGCCTAATATTATATGTTAAAAACTATGCGAACGAAGATTAGGCTAAGATTGTTAGCCTAATGTTTAAACGGGGTAACGTTGGGAATATTTTAAAACTTGACATAAAAATATATGAAGTTGGCATGTTTGTCACGTGCCAAAAATGGGTGGCATTTAAACGGTATAAATTCTTATACCAAAAATGTTAAACTTGGAATGTGGGCCATAATATTTAATTGTTGACAAATTTACATATATTCAGTAATAAAGACAAATATGTAAATTAGAAAACACGATATGTTTAACCCGATGTTGGATTGAGTTGTGATGTAAACCTGCTCGGACCCGCCCGGCTGTCCAGTAGTCACAACAATACCTATCCAATGTGGGTGGTTAAGCATTGAGCCCAATAAGGACCCGAGGTTAGACTGAGCTATGGTGTAAACCTGCCTGGAACCGACCGGCACATCCAGTAACCGTAGCAATACCTGTCTAATGTGAGTGGTCTGGTGCTCCTTAGAGGCTAAGGACAAATGGTAGGGTAAAGTCAACTATAACACTTAACCAAATTCAACATGTTGACAAGAATTGATGGGTGGGGTTAGGTCAATACAGACTCTTAACCACTTAACATGTTTGACTAGAAAATCCTTGTAACGAGGGACCCGTTTCAGCAGTAACCCAAAGTTAGGTATCAACGGTACCCTGAAACTAGGCAGGGTGGGGCACGATTACTGGGCTGATTGTAAGCGGTCAAACGACGGAGGTGGGTGCACAGTGCAGGTCTAACGGGGTGCGGGCGTGCACACACTCCGGAGTAGACAACCAGGGCACTGGGGACACCAGTAGTATAACCTATGTCTTCTAGTTTTGTGTCGCGGCCGCCACCATGGGTCTTGATACACCCCATGGTGGGACCAGCATAGGTATCTACAATTCTTGGGGGCCGTATGACACATGTTAACGCGAGTAGGAGCCGATCTTTAATAAGAATTGGGATCACTTCACCCTCGCCATGGGGTGCCAGTTAGAATAAACTCGAGTAGGTGCGGAGATATAGTATGGGTGTGATAGTACATTCGACACTTCCTTAGCCTGTGACACTTTCCTATTTTTAGTTTATATCCATCATATCCTTTTCTTATTCACATATTGAAGAGTTACTAGATTTACTCAGGCTTTATGTCTAACCCTATTTTCTTTTCGTCTTCTTTTCTTTCGTCCCCCCCTCCCCCCCCCCCCCCAGGTCCACAGGGAGGAAACAGCTCAACTCAGTCAGACTCTTTACAAGCACCAAGAACGTAGATGTATGATTTGGATCTTTCTTTCTCAGATAATGGCTTTGGATATCACTATGGGGATTTTGGTCACTTTATTTATGTTTTCATGCTTGTTTAATAATCAAGGCAGTTAAGAAGTTGTAATGTTGAAAGTATTTTGAGACAATTATGGGAATCTTTGTTTGATACACGTATTGATGAAATAAAAGTTTGTTTGATTTCCGCTGTTTAAAATATGTGTATTTATATCTGTCTTGAGTTCATCTGTGGCTTTTACTTATAAACCTCCACCAAAGTTAAGGCATTCCCTTTGTGAGTGATCTTAATGGAGGTGGAGTGTTTCACTTGGTATCAAAGCATAGGTTTACCAGACAAGATAAAAGTTTTTGAAAATTGTTTTCAAAAAGAAAGTTTAAAGAAGCATTTTTTTTTGAAAAAAAAGTGTTATATTTTAAAAGACATAATCCCCCAAAGCCATATGCACTATCTCTCTCTATCCTTCGTTTTGAATCATTCCTTTCTGTTTCAGCATGTCTGGGGACCTTACTCCCTAGCTACAGATGTTGTTACTCCTCCTCCTCTACATGAACCTGCAAACGAAATAATCGTCAATTAAGAAGACGAATAATAGTCAAGGAGGAAAGGACCACAACAATAATAACAAGACACGTGAGAAAAGGAAATGTTATTTCTGTGGCATTGTTGGATATGCGGTGAACGACTGCAGAAAGAAGAAGAGGAAGATGAGTGCTACTTGCTTCCATTGCGGTGAGGCTGGAAACATGGCTAGGGACTACCCTAAGAAGCAAGGGCAAGGCCCGCAAGCAGGACCTTCTGGGGGTACCTCTTTAACTTCTTCTCCTAGACGCTTTGTTTTATCTTGCTTATCTTCTCAATCCTATCTTGAGAACGAGGTAGTAATATTTCTGTAGAAAGTGTAGTCTATCTTTATGATCATCCAGTTCGTACACTTTTTGACTCTGGCACATCACACTCTTTTATTTCATCTGCCTTAGTAGAATCTCTGCATCTAGACACTAGTATGGTAGAAGATCCCTTAGTAGTTTCAAATCCAATTGGGGGCTCCGCTTACTTGTCAATGGTTTGTTTGGGTTTGAAAATCTCTATTCTCCGCGTTGAGTTTAGTTGTAGTGCCTTTGTTTTGTGGTTCTCGGGATATGGTTTGATCTTAGGCATGGACTGGTTATCCAGTAATAGTGCCATTCTTGACTGTGAGAAAAGAGTAGTTAGACTCTTGACTCGGCTTGGTAACACTCTAGAAATTTCTTGTAATCCCTTGAATGCTGTTATGCTTAGTTATCTAGAGTCGCTTGATGCTTCTGATGAGAATTTGCAATCAGTTAGAGTAGTCCGGGAATATCCGGATGTCT
Source organism: Allium sativum (assembly GCA_030737875.1). Classification (NCBI taxonomy): domain Eukaryota; kingdom Viridiplantae; phylum Streptophyta; class Magnoliopsida; order Asparagales; family Amaryllidaceae; genus Allium; species Allium sativum. Next base: position 147,021,624 of record CM060918.1, on the reverse strand, counting down.
TTGAGGAAGTGAAAGGCTTAACTCCGAGGTGGGAAATAGACTTCCGCATATATCTTGTGGATAACGCAAAGCCTGTAGCTTTACCTATCAGACACATGGCTCCAAGGGAGAGAAAGGATCTCAGTAAGCAGGTTAAAGAACTTCTCGAAAAGGGGTTCATTAGACGGAGCATTTCGGAATGGGGTGCTCCAGTGGTGTTCGCAACCAAAGCAGACGGTTTGCTTCGCCTTTGCGTCGACTATAGGGAGTTAAACAAATTGACCAAGAAAAATAGGCACCCTCTTCCCCGAATCGACGATTTGTTTGATCAGCTTGTAGGTGCGACGGTCTTCTCCCAAATTGATCTGGCAACTGGGTTCCATCAGCTAAGAGTAGCTGAAGACAGCATTGATAAGACAGCATTCAGAACCCCAGACGGTTTCTTCGAGTGGCTTGTCATGCCTTTCGGCTTGACAAACGCACCCGCTTATTTCGTAGACCTAATGAGCAGGGTGTTCAGAGAATTGCTCAACAAATTTGTGGTTGTCTTCGTAGATGATATCTTAATCTTCTCAAAGAGTGAGGAAGAACATGTTCAGCATCTGAAAGAAATCATGGATACTCTCCGTGCACATCAACTAAAAGCCAAATTCTCCAAGTGTCACTTCTGGAGAAAAGAAGTAAGGCTTCTTGGGCATATAGTGTCCAAAGAAGGGTTGGCTGTGGACCCCGCGAAAGTGGTGGCAGTACAAGATTGGAAGACACCAAGAAATGCAACTGAAGTTCGAAGCTTTCTTGGGCTAGCCGGTTTTTATCGAAAGTTTATTACGGATTTCGCGAAAATCTCAGCCCCACTCACAAGGCTAACAAAGAAGAATCTGGCGTTCGCTTGTGATTTGGACTGTGACATTGCTTTCCAACGATTAAAAAGGGCTCTCACAACAGCCCCAGTTTTTACCGTGCCAGATGGAAGAAAAATGTTCACAGTATACACGGATGCATGTGGAACGGGACTAGGCGTTGTTCTAATGCAAGAAGGAAGGGTAGTAGCTTATGGCGGAAGACAATTGAAGGTTCATGAAAAGAACTACCCAACCCACGATCTTGAGTTGGCCGCCATCGTCTTTGCACTTAAGTCTTGGCGCCATTATCTCCTAGGTGAGAATTTTGAATTATACACTGACCATAAATCGTTGAAATATCTCTTCTCCCAGAAGGATCTTAACTTGAGGCAGCAAAGGTGGATGGAGTTTCTTGCCTCGTATGATTTTGAAATTTCCTATACTCCCGGAAAAGGCAACGTGGTAGCAGACGCGTTGAGCCGAAAGAAACTGACCCTAAGCCCTCTCTTTGTGGAAAGGCAAAACTTGGAGTATATAGCCAGTTTTAACTTTAGGCCCTCCTCGGATTTTGTACCGGGTTTGTTAGCATCTCTCGAAGTACGCCCCACTCTCTTAGACTCAATAGGGGCAGCACAACATGAAGACCCTCAGCTTGTTGATGTGATTGATAAACTTATTAGGGGTGAGACTTCTAGTCACCTCGGTAGATATGCCATCGATGATAAGGGTTGGCTGAGACGAGATGGAAGATTATGCGTCCCACAAGCAAGGGAGTTGACAAAGAAGGTTCTCGAGGAAGCGCCTCATTCCAAGATGACTATACACCCTGGCGATGATAAGATGTACAAGGATATAAAAAGGACTTTCTTTTGGAACGGCATGAAGCAAGACGTGGCAGATTTCGTTTCTAAGTGCATGACCTGCCAACGGGTCAAGGCGGAACAAAAGAAGCCTGGAGGACTACTTCACCCTCTAGAGATCCCATAGTGGAAGTGGGATAGCATTTCAATGGACTTCATTGATGGACTGCCAAGGTCGAGAAGAGGCAACACTAGCATTTGGGTAATAGTGGATAGGCTTACTAAAAGCACCCACTTTATACCTATCAAGAGCAGAAGGACTACCTCATCTCTAGCATCTCTTTATCTCAAGGAAATAGTTCGACTCCATGGGATACCCTCCAGCATTGTTAGTGACCGAGACCCTATTTTCACAAGTGAGTTTTGGCGGATTCTGCAAGAAGCTGTAGGCACACAGCTTTGTTTGAGTACGGCCTATCACCCCTAAACAGATGGCTAGACGGAAAGGGTGAATAGAGTTTTAGAGGATATTTTAAGACTTTGCGTTATTGACTTTGGAGGGACGTGGGAGGATCACCTTCCTTTAGTGGAATTTGCCTACAACAATAGCTACCAAGCTACCATCGGCATGGCACCCTTCGAAGCCTTATATGGAAGACCGTGCAAATCACCAACTTGTTGGTGGGAGTCTACAGATAAGCTTATACTTGGGCCAGACATGATTCGAGAAACTTCAGAGAAAGTGGACTTGATACGTAGGAGAATGAAGACAACCCAAGACAGAGAGAAATCCTACGCCAACAAAAGAAGGACCGACCTTGAGTTTGAGGTTGGGGACAGGGTTTTCCTTATGGTATCCCCTTTAAGGAACGTCGTTTGCTTTGGATCCGCAGGCAAGCTAGCACCAAGATTTGGAGGACCGTTTCCTATCATCGAGAAGTTTGGGAAGATGGCCTATAGATTAGAGCTACCCGAGAGACTGGCCGGAGTTCACAACGTCTTTCATGTTTCTCACCTCCGGAAATGTCTACATGAATCAACGAAAGTGGTGGAGCCAAGCATTCTAGAAGAAGCCGAAGTGGAACGCGAAGCAACTGTGAGGAGAGTTCCAACCCGCATCATAGGAACTGAAGTGAAAAAGCTACGCAACCGCGAAGTCAAACTCGTTAAAGTTCAGTGGAGCGACGCCGAGGAAGACGCGACTTAGGAAACTGAGGATAGAATACGCGCTGCCTACCCTCTTCTTTTTTAGGGTACATCTTTGACCTCTCTTTTTCTTAAGTTGTGCTTGTATCTATCTTTTTAGGTATATCTCCTCGATATTATCCTTTATCCTTAGGTAGAAACCCCTTTGGATGTAAATATGTATTTGAAACATGTTATGGTTGATGGCTGCAAGTAGTTGCAAGTGGTTGCTAGTGGTTGCTCGTGGATGCATATAAACACACAACCTAGGTCTTAGATCGGCTCAATCACTTCATACTGCATATGCATATATGTATTCTTATTTGTATATGGTTGTAAACTTGATATGTTGTCATATGGTCGTTGCATTTGTATGAATAGTTGTGCACTCATGTAGAATTATGAGTAGGAAGAATTTGCATACATAATGGATTCATGACACTTACATGATTCGCATTAAGGAGGTCAACTGAATCAGTAGACCGCCAGATTTCTGCATTAGATAAGGACATGTACACACATTATGCATATGATCATGAAGCATTAGAAGTCTTTTAAGGACAGTGGATGCCTGTGTTTGTTGGTTGAGTAGATGGACTGTTGGATGGTAGGATATACATTCTTCCTAACTTGAAGATTTCGGGGACGAAATCCTTTTAAGTGGGGGAGAATGTAACACCCCGTGAATTCTATAACGTTAAGCTTCACGAATTAAAGTATAATTAATTATAAATGATGAAATCAAGGGAAATGGGTTACGCCATTGCGTTCGTCTCGAAATTCTGCTTGAGATAAATTTCAAGTTTGAATAAAACGTATATCGTATGAAGAAGATATGGACGAACGAAGTTGGGCGAAAAACCAGAAAACGGGTCAGAATGCACTGGCGCACTTGGGAAGTGCGCCAGAACAGAAATGAACTGGCGCACTTGGGAAGTGCGCCAGTACATTTTTAGCCTGGCGCACCTGCCAAGTGCGCCCAGCTCAGATTGACCTGCTGGTCAGATCCTGGCTGGCCTGATCAGGGTCTGGTCGAATTCTGATGCTTGGCTGAGTCACTAGGGCTTACGTGTCATCTTTTGAGTGGCTCTTTGAACTTTGTATGGTCTAGATTCCTCCTATCTTCATCCGACGGCTCAAAACAATTTAAAATTCTATAAATACAACTCAAGTCTAACCCTAAATTCACACAAATAATAGAATACAAAAGTCGTCATGCTGCTGGAGAGGAACTAGGAATGGCCATCAATTAAAAAGCCTAGAGACAAGCCAACAACCCTAAGAGACGAATCAAATTAAAAGAAGATCAAAGCTTAATCAAATCATTCGACGCAACTTTGCTACCCAAAGGAGAGCATCTCCAAATCAGAATAACAGAAATCAGAAAACAAGAATTCATCACACGTTGTAAGTATAGTGACCTTCAAAATATGAATAAAAACAGTGATGTGATTCGATGTAAATGAAAATAGAATCGTGTTGTTATAATCTTTATGTATTGTGATGGTTCTACCATGACTTGTGTATCGACGTTTGTGGCATAAATTAATTGATGCAAGCCTATTGAACAATTGTATATGAAATACAATGGCATTTGCAAGCTTGTGGCAAAAACTAGAAATTTATCCCTTTTTGTATATGTCGATGGCATAGACTATGTATATTCCCTTAGTCTAAATCAGAATTTATGTAAACATATTATAGACCTTTTATGCCTACATGACCCAAAACCTATGATATCATTCTTATGTTTATTAGCAAGTATAATTAGATCTATGTTTGCAAGCATAATTGGATCTATGTTTCGTAAACTTTGCAATTTCATGTTTATTTGCAAGTTATAATTGGTTCTATGTCAAACATCGTTTGAGTATCATAAACTATGCAAGTTCATGTTGAAATAGGCTATAGGATTAGATGTAAAAATTATACATTTTGATGAATATATAACATGCTAGTTTTGTGTTCGATATTATGCCAAGTTAACATGTTTAAACACAAGTTTGTATAAACTATGCCATTTCATATGTCACCTACTTGGTCATACTTTGATTCGAATGCAAGTTCACATGACCCATGTTATATGTTAGTTGAATCGCCAAATTGCAAGTTCATACCTACGATGTTCATATTGATTATGCCAAAAATGCCAAGTTTACACTTATGTCACATTTACGTTTATGAATTCCCTTATACCTATTTGTGTGCGCTAAATTAGGCTAAATTTTTTAGCCTAATATTATATGTTAAAAACTATGCGAACGAAGATTAGGCTAAGATTGTTAGCCTAATGTTTAAACGGGGTAACGTTGGGAATATTTGAAAACTTGACGTAAAAATATATGAAGTTGGCATGTTTGTCACATGCCAAAAATGGGTGGCATTTAAACGGTATAAATTCTTATACCAAAAATGTTAAACTTGGAATGTGGGCCATAATATTTAATTATTGAAAAATTTACGTATATTCAATAATAAAGACAAATATGTAAATTAGAAAACACGATATGTTTAACCCGAGGTTGGATTGAGTTGTGATGTAAACCTGCCCGGACCCGTCCGGCTGTCCAGTAGTCACAACAATACCTGTCCAATGTGGGTGGTTAAGCATTGAGCCCAATAAGGACCCGAGGTTAGACTGAGCTACGGTGTAAACCTGCCCGGAATCGACCGGCACATCCAGTAACCGTAGCAATACCTGTCTAATGTGAGTGGTCTAGTGCTCCTTAGAGGCTAAGGACAAATGGTAGGGTTAAGTCAACTATAACACTTAACCAAATTCAACATGTTGACAAGAATTGATGGGTGGGGTTAGGTCAATACAGACACTTAACCACTTAACATGTTTGACTAGAAAATCCTGGTAACGAGGGACCCGTTTCAGCAGTAACCCAAAGTTAGGTATCAACGGTACCCTGAAACTAGGCAGGGTGGGGCACGATTACTGGGCTGATTGTAAGCGGTCAAACGACGGCGGTGGGTACACAGTGCAGGTCTAACGGGGTGCGGGCGTGCACACACTCCGGAGCAGACAACCAGGGCACTGGGGACACCAGTAGTATAACCTATGTCTTCTAGTTTTGTGTCGCGGCCGCCACCATGGGTCTTGATACACCCCATGGTGGGACCAGCATAGGTATCTACAATTCTTGGGGGCCGTATGACACATGTTAACGCGAGTAGGAGCCGATCTTTAATAAGAATGGGGATCACTTCACCCTCACCATGGGGTGCCAGTTAGAATAAACTCGAGTAGGTGCAGAGATATAGTATGGGTGTGATAGTACATTCGACACTTCCTTAGCCTGTGACACTTTCCTATTTTTAGTTTATATCCATCATATCCTTTTCTTATTCACATATTGAAGAGTTGCTAGATTTACTCAGGCTTTATGTCTGACCCTATTTTCTTTTCGTCTTCTTTTCTTTTGTCCCCCCCCCCTAGGTCCACAGGGAGGAAACAGCTCAACTCAGTCTGACTCTTTAGAAGCACCAAGAACGTAGATGTACGATTTGGATCTTTCTTGCTTGGATAATGGCTTTGGATATCACTATGGGGATTTTTGTCACTTTATTTATGTTTTCATGCTTCTTTAATAATCAAGGCAGTTATGAGGTTGTAATGTTGAAAGCATTTTGAGACAATTATGGGAATCTTTGTTTGATACACGTATTGATGAAATAAAAGTTTCTTTGGTTTCCGCTGTTTAAAATATGTGTATTTATATCTGTCTTGAGTTCATCTGTGGCTTTTACTTATAAACCTCCACCAAAGTTAAGGCATTCCCTTTGTGAGTGATCTTAATGGAGGTGGGGTGTTCCATTTGGTCATACAAATTTCAAATAAATCTCTAGGATTTCTAAATTAGATTCAGTTAGAGGATTACGCAAAATGAAATTTAAAGTTAATAACTTATGCGAAGCTTGTTAATTCGGAAAATTAAAGAAGAGTTCATTTAGATCAAAAGAAGAAATTAGTACTTCAAAACCATTAGAGTTAATACACATGGATTTATTTGGTCCATCCCAAGTTCAATCAATAAATCACAGCAGATCTATGTATGTGGTAGTGGACGATTTTTTAGATTTACTTGGATTTTGTTTCTTAAAAATAAAAGTGATGCTTTCGATTAGTTTAAAAAAAATTCTGAAAGGATTCAAAATTTATTATCACTAAAAATTAGAATAATACGTAGTGATCATGGCGGAGAATTCGAAAATGAGAATTTTAAAAAATATTGTAATAAAAAGGGAATAACCCACAATTTTTCAATTTCCAGAACTTCTCAACAAAATGGAGTAGTTGAACGATAGAACCATACAAGATTGTGCAAGGAACTGTTTTATCCGACAGTAATTTACCAAGGAATTTTTTGGGCTGACGCAGTTGCAATAGCTTGCTATATTATTATAGAATTTCAATTACTCCTTTAACTCATAAAAAACCATATGAACTTTTGTATAACGAGAAACCAAAAGTATCATATTTTATAATATTTGGAAGTTAATGGTTTATGCTAAATACAAAAGATAATTTAGACAAATTTGATTCAAAATCTGATAAAGGAATGTTTATTGGTTTTTCAAAAAGAAGCAAGGCTTATAGAGTTTTCAATACCTGAACCAACACTATATAAGAAACATTAAACGTATCTTTCAACGAAAACTATAAAAGTATAACTCAAAACAAAGAAGATGATTGCGAAAATGAAATTAATGAATAAATTATGAAGATAATCAACCAAATAAAAAAAAATAGATTACTTAGAACCATCATGTAGAAAACACCTTGGGAGATATTGAATCCATTGTAAGAACTCATAATCAATTAAATAATATAAGTAATACTATATTTATATCAACTACTGAACCCAAAAATCGAAAGGAAGGTTCTTCCAATGATTCATGGATACTTGTTGTGCAAGAAGAACTGAATCAGTTTACTAGGAATGAAGTATTGGAACTTGTTCCTAGACTAGAGTACAAAACAATAATAGGAACCAAATGGATCTATAAAAATAAAGTGAATGAACACGGTGAGGTAGTAAGAAATAAGGCATGACTAGTAGCATAAGGTTATACTCAAGAAGAAGGAATAGATTATGTTAAAACTTTTTCCCCCGTAGCAAGACTAGAGCCTATAAGAATTTTACTAGCTTCTACAAACTATAATTATTTCAAATTATATCAAATGGATGTCAAGAGTGCTTTTCTAAATGGATTTTTCAATGAAGACGTATATAAAGAGCAACCAACCCTATTTGAAGACGAAAAATTACCAAATCATGTATATAAGCTGAAGAAAGCGTTATATGGATTTAAATAGGCTCCCAGGTCTTGGTATGATAGATTACGAAATTATTTGTAACAATCCAACTTTGAAATAGGAAAATTAGATAGTACTTTGTTTATCAATAAGAATAACAAAGATATACAACTAGTACAAATATATATTGATGATATAATCTTTGGGTCAACAAATGAAAAAATGAACAAAGAATTTTCAGATATTATGACAAAAGAACTTGAAATGAGTCATATGGGAGAATTATCATTTTTTTAGGTTTACAAATTCGACAATTAAAGAAAGGAATATTTATTAATCAAGAGAAATATGCAAGAGATTTAATTAATAAATATAATCTAGCAACAACTAATGGAAGACCAACACCTATGGCAACTAATACTTCTTTAAGTAAATGTGATACATCCAAAGACATTGATCAAAAACTATATAGAGGAATGATAGGATCATTATTATATATAACCGCTAGTAGACCAGATATAATGCAGTGTATGTCTCTGTGCAAGATATCAATCACAACCTAAGGAAACTCATTTAATAGCCGCAAAACGTATTCTGAGATATGTAAAGCATCCATCAGATGTAACGCCACGAATTTCTACCGACACTAAAAGAGGATAAATTAAATAATAATTAATTTAATATTCAGAATTAAGGAAAATAAACTACGCCATTGCGTCCGTATTGAAATTCTGGTCAAGATAGACATTTGGTTTGCGTAAAATAGACACCGTATGAAGAAGTTATGAGGGTTTTAAGTTTGTATACACGTAGAAGAAATAAATATATACATATGAGTCGTATAGGAGTCAGATATGAGCCATCACCTTATCCAAGATCGTTCAAAAATCAAAACGGTAGAAGGTGGCAAATTTCTTGCTCTAGTGGGTCGACCCCCTAGAGGGGTGTCGACACTGGGGTCGACTACCCTTAAGGGGTGTCGACACCAGGGTCGACCCACCCATAGGGGTGTCGACACCCATAGGATTGACATGGCATAGTCGGTTTGGAGGTTGGCAGTTATAAATAAAGGTCCATTTTTCATGTTTTCTGTCTTGGAATGCAATAGAGGCTAAATGCTGTCAGTGACTGGACTTAACCTAATTATATTCATCTTCTGTAAATCAAATTCTGGGATTCAAGCGAAGATTCAACACATACAACTTATCCTCTATCTTATTAACAATCCTAACACTGTGAGTTGGTTACTTTTAGGTTTAAATTAATAAAAGTAATTTGTGAAAGACTGTGATTTGGATATGTTGTAAATTATGAGTACACATTGTTATTGGATCCTAAGTTATGTCATGATAGATCTATTTTTCTAGATCTAATTCAACTACGGTTAATCTATTACGTCACCTTTGTGGATCTTGGTTTATATCTATATGGTGTTTAATGTAAATCTGTCATTTTTGGACAGTTAAAACCTTGTTTGGATCTAATCCTTTATGTAGACCATCTTTTACCTGTCATATTGTGGCCAACTTAGACATGTCATTATTTGGATATATAATCTTTGTTTAGACTTAAACATTCTTTCTATGTCATCCTAATTGTGCTAGATCTGTTTTTATGTCCACATTATAATTATATTAGATCAAGTTTTATCATTTCTTGTTCGCTAGATCTATTTTTATGTCCACCTTATTATTATGCCAAAACATATCTATGCCAGTATATATGTTCATGTCACCTTTGTTAGAATGATCACTATTGTCATTTTTCCCATCACCTTTCCCTTTATACTATATATGCCTTGGCTACTTTCTAGCCTAGGTATGCCGCCAAATATATGTGAATGCGTTAGTTAGGGAACGGGGGAAATATTAGATTTGTCATAACTTGATTTGAATTTGGAAATATAATCCATTATGAGTATAATTGGACATTCAGGCATAAGTGGAAATTTAAATGTTAATTTGGTTATTAATTGGAGTAATGAATATGAATAAATTTGGCATAAAATCAATTATGGACATAATTGGGAAAAATGGGCATAAAATCTATAATTGCCATAGGTATATTTAATAATGAATGCCTAGAAATACAATTAGGAATTGTAATTGTAATTGTACTTATGGCATGAGGTTAGGTTGAATTAGTGGTGGAAGTCTGCCCGGACCCGACCGGCATATCCAGCAGCCACTAATGTTGAACCTAATGTGAGAGGCCTAAGTGCACAAAGATGAATTGGGCTAAGACACGAGGTTAGATCCAACTGTGGAATAAGACTGCCCGGACCCGACCAGCATATCCAAAATCCACATGTTGTAGGCCTAATGTGGGAGGTCTAGCCCATTATAAACCATAAATGGACATGATAACAAACTAAAATACTTAACCTAGTTGAATCCATAGGGATTGTGTGAACATAAACATGAGTAGGAGTTAAGTAGACATGCTTGAAACAGTGGGAGGGTTAAGTACATCTTGGGTAGGTGGGTAATATACCATATATGGGCCCACAAACTTAACTGTTAAATAAACATGCTTGAAACAGTGGGAGATTTAAGTACATCATGGATAGGTGGATAATATTAGTATGTATAGGCCCACAAACTTAACCATTAAATAAACACGCTTGAAACAGTGGGAGGGTTAATTACATCTTGGGTTGGTGGGTAATATATGTATATATAGGCCCACAAACTTAACCTATTGGGATTATGCAATTTTATGACACCAGTAGGCAGGCATAATATGTGGAAAACCTAGTAGTGGGGATGCAAGACGAAGGGGAGAGCTTTCATCATCTGGTTTGTTGGACCCGTTTCAGTCAGTAACCCTTTAATAGGTATCAAACGAGTACTCCGAACTAGGTCGGAGTGGGGCATGCTTACTGGGCTGAATATAAGAGATCCAAACGTGGGGGATGGTGTCCTGATGGCGCGTTCCATTGGGGTCATATGCGTGCATGACTCCGCCTGCCCGGGAAAATAAAACACTGTGACATCAGTAGATATAGTTGTGCACATCTTGAAAATGAAGGGTTGACACTTTAGGTGGTGATACATCCTACTGCAAGGCCAGCACAGGATATCTACGAAGTAGGGAGCCGATCGATTAGCATAGTAAATAGGGTACATCTAGTCCTTTCTGTTCTAGTGGGGTACCTGTGTTTCTGTCTGGGCTAACACCCGCTAATTCTTTTTCGGTACCGGCTAATTCTGTTTCGGTTAAAACCCGTTACTAGAGTACACCTAAAACTACCATTATATTTCTATTGGGATCATCTTGTTTCTGTTAAGCAATTAGGGTGTATGTAATCATGTTACATATCTGTTATACTAGTATTGGTGCAGAGAATAAACAGAGTAATCGTTAGAAACCTATACATCTTATTCTGCCTTTTATGTAGTTATCTTTCTCTTATCCATTTTATATGTCTGTCATGCTAATTTTATTTTTTTACTTGCTAAAAGTAACTAGACTCACCGGACTTTATGTCTGATCCTTTTTGTTTCCACTTCTTTCTTCCATTCCCCCCTCCCCCTCCCCCCCCCCCCCCCAGGTTCATAGGGAGGGAATTCTCAGGCTTAGTCAAGACTCGGTTATCATCTTGTTGAAGATGATTTTGAAGTATAGCTCAAGTTCTTATCTCTACTATTGTTCTGTCTCTTTTATTTCTGGAATTATGTTTTCTTTTAAGTATTTATGTACTCTGATGGTACAAGACAGAAGTTATGTTATTGTAATGGGTTTTGTATTTTCAGACATGTGAGTTTTTGGACCACGGTATTTTATGATAAATAAAGTTTTTATTACGTTGTTATTTTATATGCATGTCTTGTACTATTTATGTTCTGTTTACTATAACGCTTCATGAAACTTAATGCATTCCCTTTGTGAGTGACACTAACGGATGTGGGGCGTCACACTTGGTATCAGAGATGAACGTTACCATACTAGATTAAGTTTTTGAAAATTATTTTCAAAAAGGTTTTAAAAGAAACCATTTTCAAAAACATAAGTCTGTTTTGAAAAACATTCCCCAAAAAGCCATATATGTAATATCCTTCGGTCCTTTGTCTAAATCTCCTCCCTTTTTCTTTTCAGCATGTCTGGGGAACCAAACATTCCTAGTATCCCGGAGGGCGTTACAGTACCCGGATGGTTTCGTAGGTATGTGGAGGCCACGGCACCTGCCGGGGGCCAAGAAAACGTTCCCCCTCCAGCTGCACCAATCATTACTCCTCCTCCCCCTCCAAGAGCAAATAATTTTGCTAAGATCTGCAAAGACTTCCGCGCTATGGGAGGGAAGCCATTCCATGGAACGATACATTCTTAAAAGCACAGAATTGGCTCAAGGAGACCGAGGACTTGTTCGTACTCTATGAAGTAGAGGATAGAAGGAAGGTTCAATTAGCCGCCTGGCTACTGAAAGACGAAGCCTCATTTTGGGTGGAAGTTACCCAAGCTGGACGTCCGATGGAAACTTGGGAATATTTTAGACAAAGATCTGAATTGAAATTCCTTTCCCAAGCCGAGAAAAGCATGCAAATGGAGAGGTTCTTGGCATTCAAACAAGGGAATATGTCTATTAAGGAATATGTGAACAAATTCAACCAGCTAGCAAGGTTCAGATTGGAATTGGTTGACACTCCGCATAAGAAGGCGTTGGGATTTACTAAAGGGCTGAATGAATCCCTTCATGGGTTAGCCATGTCCCATATTCCAATGGGAGCCACTTTTCAAAACATTTTGATATGGTCCTAATGCATAAGGAAGACAAGGGAGAAAAGAAGGAAGTCAAGGTTGAGGAAACAATGCAGAACAAGAAAGTATGGCCCAAGAAAGAACAACAACAAGAGGGCGGAAAGCACGACAAAGCTCAAGGCAAAAAGAAATGCCATGGTTGTGGGAATGTGGTCCATTTGGTCAACGATTACAGAAAAAGGAAGAATGCTTGCTTCAACTATGGTGAAGTCGGACACTATACTAGCGAGTGCCCGAAGAAGCAAAGGCAGGGCCGAAGGGAAGGATCTTCTGGAGGGCAAGTGCATTCTCTCGCGGCTGATGTACTGAACAGAGGTATGAAAGTTTCTGTTGAATGTTTGATTTCTCTTTTCGAACATTCTATTACAACTCTTCTTGATTCTGGAGCTTCTCACTCTTTATATATGAGTCTGTAGTTGAGTCTCTTCACCTTAATTACTAGTATGGTAGTGGTTCCCATAGTTATCTCAAACCCCATTAGTGGTTCGACTCGTTTATCTATGATTTGTCGGGGTTTGAGAATATCTGTATTAGGCATCGAGTTTGAATATGACGCATATGTGCTCGAGTTTATGGGCTATAGGTTGATTCTATGGATGGATTGGCTAACCAGCTAAGTTTCCATTCTAGATTGTGAGAGTAGGGTTGTTAAGCTTCTGACTTTTCATGAAAGGGCCCTCGAGATTTCATGTGACCCGCAAGGGTCTGCCATGCTTATCTTTTTAGAGTCACTCGATGCATCTATTGATGGTTTGCGACCTGTTCCAATAGTCCGGGAATATCCGGATGTCTTTGATGAGGTTCGGAGTTTACCCTCGAGGCATGAGATCGATTTCCGCATATAGTTGGTTGACAATGCAAAGCCAGTTGCATTTCCCGTACGCTATATCGCTCCAAGGGAAAGGAGGGAGCTCAATAAACAAGTAAGGGAGCTGCTTGAGAAAGGATTTATTAGGCGAAGCATTTCTGAATAGGGTGTTCTGGTCGTCTTTGCAAACAAGGCGTACAACTTGCTTCGCTTGTATGTGGATATTCATGATGTTTTTCCACATTTCTTATTTATGGAACTGTCTGCACGATACAACAGGGGTAGTTGAGCCAAACATGCTCGTAGAAGTAGAGGTGGAATGGGAGGCAACAATTAGACGAGTTCCTACCCATGTACTTGGATCAGAGGTTAAGAAACTGCGCAATAGAGAGGTTAAGTTAACAAAAGTGCAATGGGGAGAAGACAACGAGGATGCGACTTGGAAGACTGAAGACAAGGATCCTACTTCATACCCTTTTTGGGACTATGTTCTTAACTCCTTTTTCCAAAGCTTTTATTTGCACTTGCTTCTATCATCTGAGTATATCCTATCGATCAAATCTTCGACCTTTAGGTAGGAATTCTATGGATGTAAACATGTGTTTGAGACATGTTATGTTTGATGGATGCAAGTGTTTGCTAGTGGTTGCCTGTGGATGAATATACACACACATTAGGCACTAGATCGACTCAATCACTCTCACACTGCATATGGATGTGTGTGCATTTTTTTTTATGGATGGAAATGAATGTATTACCATATGGATTTTGCATTTGGACGAATGAGTGCACACATATAGAGCTCACATGTCATAATAGGATTATTTGCATACATATTGGATTCATGGCACTAACATACATTGCATTAAGGTGGTCAACTGAATCAGTAGACCGCCTGATTTCCGCATTAATGTTGGGACATATACACATACCTCTGCATATATTCATACAAGCATTAGAAACTTTTAAGGACAATGGATGCCTATGATTGGTGGATGAGTAAATGGACGATGGATGGTAGGATATACATTCTTTCCAACTTAGAGATTTCGGGGACGAAATCCTTTAAGTAGGGGAGAATGTAACACCTCGAATTTCTAACGACACTAAAAGATAATAAATTAAATAATAATTAATTTAATATTTAGAATTAAGGAAAATGGACTGCGCCATTCCGTCCATCTCGAAATTTTGGTCAAGATAGACATTTGGTTTGCGTAAAACAGACACCGTATTAAGAAGTAATGAGAGTTTTAAGTTCGTATACAAGCAGAAGAAATAAATATATACATATGAGTCATATAGGAGTCATATATGAGTCAACACCTTATCTAGGATTGTTCAAAAATCAAAATGGCAGAAGTCCGCAAATTTCCTGTTCTAGGGGGTCGACCCCCCTTAAGGGTTGTCGATACCAGGGTCGACCCAGCCACAAAGGTGTCGACACCCCTAGGGCTGACGTGGCATGGTCGTCTGGGAGTTTGGCAACTATAAATAAAAGGTCCATTTTTTAAGTTTTCTGTCTTGGAATGCAATGGAGGCCAAATGCTGTCAGTGTCTGGACTAAACCTAATTCTATTCATCTTCTGCAAATCAAATTCTGAGATTCAAGCATAGATTCAACACCTACAACTTCTCTTCTATCTTATTAACAATCCAAACACTGTGAGTTGGTTACTTTTAGGTTTAAATGAATAAAAGTAATTTGTGAAAGCCTATGATTTGGATATGTTGTAAATAATGAATCTATACTGTTATTGGATCCTAAGCTATGTCATGATAGATCTACTTTTCTAGATCTAATTTAATTGTGGTTAATTTATTACGTCATCTTTGTGGATCTTGGTTTATATCTTTATTGTGGTTAATGTAAATCTGTCAGTTTTGGATAGTTAAAACCTTGTTTAGATCTAATCCTTTATGTAGACCATCTTTTACCTGTCATATTATGGCCAACTTAGATAAGTCATTATTTAGACATATAAAAAAAATTTTGAGACCTAAACATGCTTGCTATGTCATCCTAATTATGCTAGATCTGTTTTTATGTCCATATTATAATCATGTTAGATCTAGTTTTATCATTGCCTGTTCGCTAGATCTATTTTTATGTCCACCTTATTATTATGCCAAAACATGTTTATGCTAGTAAACATGTTCATGTCACCTTTGTTAGAATGATCACTGTTGTCATTTTTCCCATCGGCTTTCCCTTTTTATTGTATATGCCTAGGCTACTTTCTAGCCCAAGTATGCCGCCAAATATATGCGAATGCGTTAGTTAGGGAACGGGGGAAAATATTAGATTTGGCATAACTTGATATGAATTTGGACATATAATCCATTATGAGTATAATTGGACATTAAGGCATAATTGGAAATTTAAATGTTAATTTATATATTAATTGGAGTAATGAATATGAATAAATTTGGCATAAAATCAATTATGGACATAATTGGGAAAAAATGGGCATAAAACCTATAATTGACATAGGTATATTTAATAATGAATGCCTAGAAATACAATTAGGAATTGTAATTGTACTTATGGCATGAGGTTAGGTTGAATTAGTTGTGGAAGTCTGCCCGGACCCGACCGGCATATCCAACAGCCACTAATGTTGAACCTATTATGAGAGGCCTAAGTGCACAAAGATGAATTGGGCTAAGACACGAGGTTAGATCCAACTGTGGAATAAGACTGCCCGGACCCGACCAACATATCCATAATCCACATGTTGTAGGCCTAATGTGGGAGGTCTAGCCCATTATAAACCTTAAATTAACATGGTAACAAACTGAAATACTTAACCTAGTTTAATCCACAGGGATTGTGTGAACATAAACATGAGTAGCGGTTAAGTAAACATGCTTGAAACAGTGGGAGGGTTAAGTACATCTTGGGTAGGTGGGTAATATGAGTATATATAGGCCCACAAACTTAACCGTTAAATAAACATGCTTGAAATAGTGGAATGGTTAAGTACACCTCGGGCAGGTGGGTAATATTAGTATGTAGAGGCCCACAAACTTAACCGTTAAATAAATATCCTTGAAATAGTGGGAGGGTTAAGTACATCTTGGGTTGGTGGGTAATATATGTATATATAGGCCCACAAACTTAACCTGTTGGGATTATGCAATTTTATGACACCAGTAGGCAGGCATAATATATGGAAAACCTAGTAGTGGGGATGCAAGCCGAAGGGGAGAGCTTTCATCATCTGGTGTATGGGACCCGTTTCAGTCAGTAACCCTTAAATAGGTATCAAACGAGTACTCCGAACTAGGTCGGAGTGGGGCATGCTTACTGGGCTGAATATAAGAGATCCAAATGTGGGGGATGGTGTGCTGACGGCGCGTTCCATTGGGGTCATGTGTGTGCATGACTCCGCCTGCCCGAGAAAATAAGACGTTGTGACATTAGTAGATATGGTTGTGCATATCTTGAAAACGAAGGGTTGCCACTTTATGAGGTGATACATCCTACTGCGGGGCCGACACAGGGTATCTACGGAGTAGGGAGCCGATCGATTAGGGTAGTAAATAGGGTACATCTAGCCTTGTCTGTTTCTGTGGGGTTCCTGTGTTTCTGTCTGGGCTAACACCCGTTAATTCTGTTTAGGTACCGGCTAATTCTGTTTGGTTTAAAAACCGTTACTAGAGTACACCTAAAACTACCATTATATTTCTCTTGGGATCATCTTGTTTCTGTTAAGAAATTAGGGAGTATGTAATCATGTTACATATCTGTTATACTAGTATTGGTGCAGAGAATAAACAGAGTAATCATTAGAACCTATACATCTTATCTTTTCTACCTTATCACACCTGCCTTTTATGTAGTTATCTCTCTCTTATCCATTTTATATGCCTGTCATGCTACTTTTATTTTTTTTATTTGCTAAAAGTAACTAGACTCACCAGACTTTATGTCTGACCCTTTTTGTTTCCACTTCTTTCTTCCGTTCCCCCCCAGGTTCGTAGGGAGGGAATTCTCAGGCTTAGTCAAGACTCGGTTATCATCTTATTGGAGCTGCTTTTGAAGTATAGCTCAAGTTCTTATCTCGACTATTGCTTTGTCTCTTTTATTTAGGGAATTATGTTTTCTTTTAAGTATTTATGTACTTTGATGGTACAAGACAGAAGTTATGTTATTGTAATGGATTTTTGTATTTTCAGACTTGTGAGTTTTTGGACCACGGTATTTTATGATAAATAAAGTTTTTATTCCACTATTATTTTATATGTCTGTCTTGTAATATTTCTGTTTTGTTTACTATAACGCTTCACGAAACTTAATGCATTCTCTTTGTGAGTGGCATTTACAGACATGGGGTGTCACATCAAATTTTTGATTATTCTATCCTAAGAATGATTCATTTGATTTAGTTTCGTATTGTGACATTAACTATGCAAGATGCAACTCCGATCGTAAAAGTACTAGTGGAACATGTCACTTCCTAGGACATTCCCTTGTATCATGGTTCTGTAAAAAGAAAAATATCGTATCTTTGTCAACAACTGAAGCAGACTATATATCTGCTGCTTTGGCTTGTTCACAAGTAATATATATGCAACAAACTTTAAACGATTTTGGTTTAAGTATAAATAAGTCGCCTATATACTGTGATAATACAAGTGATATAAATATTTCTAAAAATCCAACTCATCATTCAAGATAAACATATCAATGTGAGACATCATTTTCTAAGAGATAATGTAAGTAAAGGAAAGATTTCACTTGAATTTATAGAATCAGATAAACAAATTGTAGATATATTAACTAAACCATTAAATGAAGCAACGTTCACTAAATTTAGGAGAGAGTTAGGCATATGTTCATTAAGTTAGTTAGAATATTTAATATAGTAACATATATATAAATAAAATAAGAAACCAAAATAATAAAATTTAAAACAAGATTATGTCAACACAAAGTTTTTTGGTATGTCGACATATAACTGCCAAAAAATTCAAATTTAATTCCCACCAAAAGTTAGTTATTTCAACTATTTAAACCTTTTATTTTGACTTTTATTCTTCATTATCATTCTTCTTCTCTGTAAAAACTCTAATTTAAAAAATACAATGGCCTCCACTAATCCAAATACTCAAATCAACTCCAATTCATACACTGGACCATCCGAGGGTCAGTTTCAAGGATCTACGCTATCTACGGTTACCAAAATCGAAGAAAAAATGGAGTATTTACTACAAATGGTGGCTGAGATACAAGTACTCCAAATTAGAATAAGTCAATAGAAAAACAGGCAAGGAAAAGTAATGAGAAGTCTCTTAAAGTTTATAATGGATAATGAGACTAATCCGATTATCATCAATGATGATAATCAAGCCATGGAAGAGGAGGAAGAACAAGAGGAAGAACCAGAAGAGGAAGAAGAAATGATGTAGGAGGAAGAACAATAAGAGACTCAACCAACGGTTACAGATGAAGATGATAACATTGAGTGCGTAGGAGAGGTTCTATTTGACAAAAATGGGAATGTGATTGAAAAAAAATGGAGAATTATGTCTCCATTATCCAAATTGTCCAATTCACAAATCCCCCATGTCAAATAATTAAGTGTTTACGGGTTTTCTTTTTCTTTCGTTTTATTACGTTCCTACGATAAGTCGTATGTGTATAAATTCATGTATTTGTACAAATTATTGTTTAATAAAATTGTCATTTATGTTTATGGTTTAATTAGTTATAACCTTCTAAACATAAATATATGAATATCTGATTAAGGGGGAGTATTTAATTGGATAGTTACTTAAGTTCTATTTTGGAATTTATACAATTTAGGGGGAGTACCTTTTGGATTTCTTTTTGATAATGCTAAAGGGGGAGAAATTATAAAAAATATGCATAGTTTATAGGATTCTTACAAATAGGGGGAATGTTAGAAGGATCATCATCAACAGGTATATACAGGTATGATATTTTATAAACTAAGGTTGTCATCATCAAAAGGGGGGAGATTGTTGGAGAATGGAGTTTTGATGACAGCAACCTTATTTCAATTATCATTGATTATCAAATATATACTAACACTTTTTGTATTATATATATATATATATACAGGAATTATATACAGGAAATATTACTGACGACTATATAGTTTTAAAGATGATAGAGATTCAAAGATTAGAGAAATTTCAAGACTCATCAGTATTCAAGATTTCAATAATTCAAGAGTTCAAGATTAATATAGTAATAGAGTCTAGATTGTGTAAGACTCTAAGTAGCACTTTAGGTTCAAACTCTATTTTTCAAATTCTGATTTTTAATCTATCCTCAATCCTCTCCATTTTATTTTCTATCTTTTCTATTTTTTCCTTTCTTATTCTTCTTTGTTTTTCAAAACTTAAATTTTATATATTTATATTCTTATACTTTATATTTACATAGTTTAAAACCTTATAATTTAATATAGTTTAAATTTATGTTTTTATATGATTTTCTACTTTATAATATTAATTTACAGTACTATATTTTGATTCAAGAATTTCCAGAATTGTATTAATATCAAAACACTTGGATATTGCTTTAAAATTCAAAAATACACTAGGGTATGTCTGCATAACAAAAACACCATGTTGACATATAACTGTCACTTTTTCAATTTTGAAAAGAAGTGTCTTTTCACTATTTGAAACTCTTTAGAAACATTACAACCTTTCGTACACCATAAAAAGGGGTTAAAACCAAGTTTTAAACATATCTTCTTCTCCACTTCCACTCTCTTTCATTACATAATCATTTTTATGATTTATGCACTTATACTCTGTCAAATTCAATTCTATTTTGATCAAACTTCTTCTCTCCACACTCTCTTCTCATCTCTCTCTGAATCAAGTGCTATTAAAGAGTTATAGGGCTATTTGTAAAAGTTTGGGTTGTGTTAAGGAATCAGTGGTATCCCTTATAGCCATGAAATCATGGACGAGTAATCGTGGTATCCCTTGTAGTCGTGAATTCAAGGAGGTTAGAATCGGTGTTATCCCTTGTAGCCGTGAAATCAAGGTGGTTGTAATTGGATTTTGATATAGTAATAAAACTCTGCGCAATCCAGCGTTGCGTGGGACTGGACGTAAGAGCAATCCGAACCAGTATACAATTCGGTGTCTTCTTTCCTTTTCTGAACCTTTATTTCTTTTTATTTTGTATCTGTGTTTAAATCTATGCATGTGATTGTGTTTATGGTGTTTGAATCATCTCGTAGTTCACATAAGTTTTAACTTTTGTTTAAATTCTCACAAGCACTATTCACCCCCTCTAGTGTTTGTTTTTCCTTAAAGAGCCATTCCGCATTCCCTAAAAAGGTTGGGTCTGCGCATTACCACCCGATGAGTATACCTTGACTGCAACGGTAGCTTGGCAGTCAGAAGGTTGCGGCGGAAGACGTTGGTTGATTCGGTGGTTGCCTCACGAGGAGGCTGGTCAGGACCAAATAAAGGATAGTAATCGTCCGATACCTGTCATCGGTAGTAAGTAGGATGCGGAAAGACTAGAGCTAAATCTACAGACCATCGATCTTTCACTATCGAGACTTTGGTTGTGGGACACGCAAATTCAGACGTAGATTGTTTGCTAGAGACACATTAGTTAGCTCTTGATGTAGTATTTCACTAGTTGAGGGAGGGGTCGAGGTGGGACCATAGCCACCATGTAAATGTAGACCAAAGTTTGGATATCTGTATTTTAGGCCTGGTTAGTCAACCTATACAGATATGGAAAAGCTCCCGACCGAGTTCGGGCATTAGATGCAGCCCTATTATGGGACTTGGGGTACTATAGATAGTACGTACGTGTAAGGCTTTAGGTACA
The DNA here is from genome assembly GCA_030737875.1 of Allium sativum. NCBI lineage: Eukaryota > Viridiplantae > Streptophyta > Magnoliopsida > Asparagales > Amaryllidaceae > Allium > Allium sativum. The sequence continues at coordinate 147,000,149 of CM060918.1, read as the reverse complement.
CGCACACTGCACCGGGGTGGTGTATCGTAGACGCTCGGGCATTACTTCGTGTCGAGACTTGATTTGACCAAGGAGTTTGGATATGGCAATCCGTACGCTTACGCAACATAGCGACGTTATTTCTTTGTGGAACATGGCGTAGTAATATGGATATTCGTATGTTGTTTGGTGTAGGATGAGAGTTGTATACGCTTCCATCGAAAGACAACAGAGACTATGCGAGGGGGTACCATAGGAAGTACCTTGATATGTTATGGGGTAGCTATATATATACTATATTAGGTTAATATACTGGGAAGTAGATGGGTATGACGTGCAAGTAGAGCCTTGTGTGTTGTTACCCAAATAACCTAATAAATAAGTAAATATAACTGAACAGTATATGCAAGGTTATTTCAGAATGTACAATTTGTTCAGTCACCGGAACTTGTTTCTGACCCCCTCATCGTAACATACTCGCGGATTAGGTTTGTGGCAGAGATAATATAGCTTTGGATCTGGTTAGGTAGTACTATTATTTTGGTAAGGCTATATTTGATTATATTATATTTTATCCATTCCATTATGAGATGTTTTCTTAATGTTGATATATTTATTATCTCCATCTTTTCTGCAGGATACCAAACAAGCCAACTCGATTTTCAGTAGACTGAGTTTTTTTTTTTTAAAAAAAATCGGTTTGTCGAAATTCAAGTTGTTACACCATAACTTGCACGCAGTAAAGATTATCGATGAGCCACAACTTGTAGCTGGTTCCTTAGAAATCTTCTACTAGCCTTTTAGATTGCATCCCCAAAGCCTGCACCTTGATAGATCTAGACTGTTTCATCCCCAATGGATTTGTGACGATCCATGTGCGTAGCCCAATTTTTGTTAGATCTCATTCTAATCTTTTAGGCACTCTTTCTTGATTTCGCGGACCTCGAACTGACCCTTTGGACATTGGTACTTCATTTTCAAGCACCATAGTCGATCCACCAATCCATCAGCACTTGGCCTATCCAGTCACTACCAAGTTCATAGTAACATCATCAAGACAAGAAGGATCACCATTTCGATCGCTCTGTCATTGAAACCATCTCTATGGATTAGTGTCAATGCATAGCTTATGGATCAATATTTAACCATCACCTTAACTTTGATGAAGCTACAATCCATGATGCATCTGCTTGTGATGCTTTGGGGTCTATCCTCCATGTATCATATGATTCTGACGCATTTACTCCTGATATGCTCCTATCATAAATCTAAGTTCTATAATATGCACAATAGTAATGCACAAATCAAGCATGGCAAGCAAATAAAGCAACTCATTGATTCACACAATAAATGCAACTAAATTTAAATAATACATGGTCATCCTATTGCATATAAACCTGAATCAAACTAATCTAATCATCGATCTAGCATTAAACATGATTAATTCGAAATAATTACATTACATCTAATATATTGGTCACATGTATGCATAACTTGATTTTCCCAGTGCTTCTAGATCTAAAAAATTAGCAGGATCTAACAAATTTAGGGTTGATTTAACATATAGATGACAAGTTCTCCTAATTACGACACATAATCCAATACAGACTAACCACTTACCTTATGTCACAGTTCGATGAAATCAGTTGGGGATCTAATCCGGACAACAAGCAATTGGTTGAATATACAACCAAAATTAAGATATCTAATCAACCGATGTGATCTAATCTCTAGTCAGAAATCAGATATGATTGTTTGTGAATTTGAGTGCTGATTTGAGAATTTGGATATAAATTAGACTAGATTTAGGTTTAAAGCTGATAAAAAATGAGAGGGAAATCCTCAAATGTTTCTATTCAACTCTTATTTGTAGTTGAGGATAATTAGACTTACATGCTTGCTAATCTCATACCATCAGTGCTACTTTAATTCTGTCCAACACCCTTAAAATTTTAAAACTGTCATATCTCTCAAATGGTTTAATTGATTTCCTTATATGACCACACTAGAGAATGAGATACTATCATTTTGAAGCAATAAGGTAGGTTAGATGTCTAATTTGACTCCTACAATAAAGTTATAGCTGAAATAAGACTTTCTAAGAGAAAAGTGATCATGTAAAAATTCAACGAAATCATGGACAATCAGTACATCACGAATATCTGTATCTCAAAATATTAGAATGATACGACCAGGGCCGGTCCTGACCTAGTGCGAGCCGTGCGACCGCACAGGGCCCATTAGGTCAGAGGATCAAAAAAAAAAAAACTATATTACTTTACTAGAGTTGTTTTTTCTTGTCAGGATACGTGTACTTGATAGTAATTTATCTATGCAAAAGTAGATATGATTGTATGCTTTGTTGACATCAATCAATATATTAAAATGGATATGTGGCTTATGTGGACCTCTAGTTAACAGATTGAAAATGTGGGTAAAAATTTTATGAATTTGCTGAAACACGCAATTTTTTTCAATGGAGATGCACAGTAGAAAAAGCACATTTTCACTTAAGTTTAATTTCATAAAAAATAAAAATAAAAATAAAGGATCCAAAATTTTGTGCTCGCACTAGGCCCATAAATACTCAGGGCCGGCCCTGGATACGACTATATGTACATAATATAAATAGAGTTATTTTATGATCATTTGGTATGTAAAATACGGCTCATTGCATGTTTTTAATGCACTATCCTTCAATTTAAGTTAGAACTGGATGAAACTTAGACCAACAACTTCTTATCATTGAGTGTACTATTCAAATGTCTTTGAATGCTTCATTTGCTTGAAGTATTAGCTCCTCAAAGTTGGACCAAGTCGGTTATTAGTGGATACACTTTAAGATGGTCATATCTTTCAATTTAGAACTGGGATTGAGGTATAGTTTCGATTTAGGTGCTTGTTCTCTATTTTACAAGTGCTTTTAGCATATTATTTGACTATGCCAATTATGTTGTTAACGCTCAATCAGTACTTGTGATTGCATGATGTGCCATCATAATGCACCATCGGGCTATTTCTATGCTCCATCATACTGAATCCACGGTGGAAACTTCAACCCGACTGTAAAAGACGTGAATAGCCTTCAAAATTTATCTACAATTGATACCACCAATCTATAAAAAAATTGTCCTATCGACTAGATTAGAGTTTCAATCAACTTCTAAAATTCACGTTATGACTTTTAATTTTTAATTTAATAAAATAATCTAAACAGTAGAACATTAGTAAGTAGATTATATTTTTTTTCTAAAAATAAAATCTATCCATACGCATGCATTGTTTGTGACAAAATATACTTGCTTAAAAAGGAATATAACACACATTAAAATGCAACCAAAAGTGCAACTTATCTAGCAAAAAGAAGTGAATTAAGCGGTTTGGCAATATTCATAATAAAAGTATGTGAACAAATTGCTATAAATAGGAAGAAACAAGAAATAAAATGGGTGGTCCATGCAAATTGCCAATAAGCTGAAGGAAAGAAGAGAAAAGGATGAGGAGCGTGGGAGTCGTTCAGGCGGTTTCGCTTAACTCGAGCTCGCGTGGCGTGACTGCAATGCCTTCCTCCTCCCTATAAATCCACTCCTCTCTCTGTCCCTTACATTAAACGCAATCTAAACGCCGTTTTCATTTCTCCCTTTTCAGCGGTACCATTCCATCTCAATCTGCATGCATCACACTTTTTCTTGATTCTCATTAATTTTTACATTCATAGTAGCTGTTTTAATATGTTGAATTGAATCCAGAATGGAACAAGTGAACAACAAGAAGAGATCAAGAAACCCCGAGAAACGGCCTAAGGTTACACCATCCAATCCTTCAAAAAAATCGAAATGGAAGATGGATTCCGATCATCATTTCGATGACATTATCATTACAGCTGCCGTTGATGCTTCACACAAGCAGCTTGGAATATTTGAGTTCCCTTGGAGTAATTGCACAATGATCGATCATCACGATAACGGATGTGATCTACGTGATGTTTTCTTCTCATCGCTCGTGGATGGATGCAAGGCTGCCATTGGGGTGCCTGGAGATCGGCTTTCCAATTCATTTGCTGAGATTGAACTGCCTTCCGATTATGAAAGCGACGCGGATTGCATTTGGACTTCTGTTCTTAAAGAGCCCCTTTCACTTCGTTGTGTACGGTGACAGTTAACCATTCTGATTTGATCATATTTTCGGTTTTCTGGTGACGTTCAGTTTCTGTTAAGTTGCATGTGTGTAAGGTGCATGTGTTTGGGTTGCATGTCCATACAATCTTTTGGATCTAAAGAGACATTTCCATATTTTGATCAATAAAGCGTCTATATGAAGTTAGCTAGGACAACATTAATTTTAGCTTTAATTGTCTACACTGCTTCATCTTTATTATTGTACGAATAGTTTGGTGAAATTGGAGCATCAAGCAGTGTTGTTGCTAAACTAGATAATATACAACACAAATAAATGTGGCAATGTGAATTGTATCAGTTTTAGAAGAATGGAAGAATAGAAGCAAGTGAATTTTTACAGTATGGAGATACAGAAGGCCAACAGCAACCATCCATTTGCTCTATACTGTATTTCCAACTCAATTCTTCATTTGCTAAATATGTTCCAGCTCTACTAAAGGTTGTTAGACTTGTAAGTTCTCTGTAGTGTAGCATTGCTCATGATACGGTATATATCGGCAGGGTGTTGTATTTGTTTTGGCCGACGCATGTCACAGACTCAAGAAGACTACATAGTTTCACATCGTTCTGGGCTTTCGAAGACAAGTACATATTCATCGTCAAATACAAGGCAGACGATTTCTTTGTTGATTCACTGCTAGAGGTAACATATAGAAACTTTTCCGTGGTTGTTTATTTGATTTTGTTTATTGCTACAAGCACGCCGAGGATCATTCCATAGGAGCTAACCAGAGACCGACTGATGCATTTCTGGTTTCTTCCTGTGGTATATTGGTGGATTTCTTGTTGGTATTTCATCTTTTGTGGTTAACCAACAATTTTACATGTTACTTCACATATTTATATACTTTAATTTCTGGCTCTGCCTACAGGCGAACGTTAACTACATTTGTACTGTTACCATTTCAACATTTGCTTTTTGTGCAATTTTAGAACATTGAAAATGCATACATCATGCGTTATTCAAAAAATATATGTCAAATAACTTGAAGCAGAAATAAGTAATGCCTTCCTTTTATTAGAAAATTTAAAGTAAAAGTTATACAATGTTGGTGAAATTTCCATAAAATTTATATTTAGGTGTTGTCTTGTTTCAAAAGAGAAGAGGGAAGAAAGGAGAAAATAGAGTTGTCCCACATCTTGGAAAAGTACAACTGCTTGAATACACATATTTCATGCGGGCAAGCGGTCTTTTAGACTTATAAACATGTGCATCATCGTTGAGTTTTCCATGATCACACGTGCAGTCACCCTGAACACTTATCAACATCAACATACTAAAAATTGTTTATGCCCAAAAATAAAACTTTGATATTTCAACTGTGTTAAAAGCATGTGTTATGCATTTCCTAAATGTTCTTAAACATGCGTGGAAGCTGGACAATTTTAATGATGGTCCTTGACCCTATCACACTTTCCTAATATGCCAATCTAAGATTATTGATTCAAAACCAAACATGCTAGACAAACTTTTTCTATATTTCAAATTTATAAGATTTATAAATTACAGATTTTCTTCATGCCGGATGTCTAATATTTGAATATTTTTCAAGATAAACGTTTTATATTTGTCAACAAGCTGAATAAAACTGAAATGCATTGAAATGATGTAAATATTCAAACCATTTTCATAAATAAATTGACAATCAAGTACTATATATATATATATATATATATATATATATATATATATATATATATATATATGCTTTCATAAATAAAATGTAATAAAAAATTCTAAAAGTGCAACATAAACAATAATGTCATCATCAAGAAGCATTAAATTATGCCTCTTTCTCAAATAATAGCATTATGTTATTATGGCTTGTTCTCACTTATGAACCATTTGGATGGACTTAGTGGAACACCCCGTAATTTTAAAACATGACATAACGGATAATCAAAGGATAATTAATTTTTAAAAGAAAAACTAAGTGAAATGGGTTACGTCATTGCGTTTGTCTCGAAATTCTGCTTGAGATAGAGTCCAAGTTTGCGTAAAACGGATGCCGTATGAAGGGGTTAAGGACGATGGAAGTTTAGCAGAACACTTAGGAAATATGTCAGGATAACTGGTGCACTTGTGAAATGCGCCAGAACAAAATTGCACTGGCACACCTGAGAAGTGCGCCCAGGCCGAGCCCAGGTCTTCAGAATTCTGAAGAGTTCCCTGATAACGTGTCTTTTTAATCTGAGCGGTTCTGATGGTCTCTAATCTAATCTAAAGGTCCTAATTCACCTAATACATCTGTAAATAAACACTTAAATCTAACCCTAATCTCATTCAACCCTAATCCATGGTGCCGCCATGCTGCCGCTCCATCCCAAATTAATTTAGCTTTTTTTCTTCAGCAATCAAAGAAGAGGATATTCAAGATCAGGTCTTCAAATAAAAACACCTAATTCTCTTTTCTAAGAATCCTATTACTGTGGGTTCATGTCACTTTCACATATAATTAAATTAAAAAGTAATTGTGATAGGATTGTAAATTGGATCAAATGTTTATGCTGTAAATAAGATGAATCATATCAAGTTTTGTAATTTGCTATCCTTTAGATTCATACCCAATTGCTATTATCATGTGCCTATCTGATCTATTTAGTCGTTATTCATTTCAAATGCCTATTTATATTTTTATGCCAATTTTGATGTTTTGATTCTCTCCCCTTCTTCTTTTCCTTTTCCTTTTTGATATTAGGCTATGCATTGAGATTTACGTACGAATAACATTGGAATGATTGAGAAAAAGTTTGGGAAATATGTAATAAAATGAGATTTGGCATAAATTGTTGATGGCTATGGAAATTGGTTTGAGCATGATTTGGTATAACTTGTACACATGAGATTATAGGCATTATTTGGATTAAAAATATAATCATAATTTAGATTGGAAATTATGGGTAATTGGAAACATATTATAATCCAAGATCTGAAATTGTGACTTGAATCAAGGAAGTGAAAATGAATGCCTAAGACATGAGGTTAGATTCGGGTTGCGGTATAAGCTTGCCCGGAACCGCCCGGCATATTCAGCAACCACAAAAAGGTAACCTAATGTGAGAGGTCAAAGGCAGAAATTAGATGCGTAATTATGAAAAGACACGAGGTTAGATTCAGATTGCGGTATAAGCTTTCCCGGAACCGCCCGGCGTTTCTAGCAATCGCAAACGGTAATCTAATGTGGGAGGTCTTGCAAGATTACGATTATAATGAATTAATAAATACCTAACCAAGATAAGACATGTAGTAAGACATGGAAGTGATAAAAGGGTTAAGTGGGTAACATGGGTAGCATGTGAAACATAATTAAAGCACTTAACCAAGATGAGACATGTGATAAGACATTGGGATAAAAAGGGGTTAAGTGGGAATTCTTAGTGGGGACCAAGCTTAGGAGGGAAGCTTGTGTCAAGTATGTGGATCCTTTTCAACCAGTAACCCATTTTAGTATCCATATGAGCTCGAACTAGGTCGAGGACAGGGACATTCTTATTGGGGTTGAATGTAAGAGGTCAATAAAGAGTTAGCGATGGCAGTGCTAGTCTAACGGGGTGCATACGTGGGTCCGGGCTGGTAGGTAAGACGTTGTTGCATCGTATAGGTATAAGCTGTGCATTTCAGTAGTATCGTGTTTGCCACCTTAGGGAGTGATACACACTATTGTGGGACCAGCACAGGTATCCACGAGGTTAGGGAGCTAATCGAATGGGGAGGGTAGTGGGTACGATTAGTGGTGGTAGGAGCAAGTGGGCACTTACGAGAACAGCTGGGAGTACACGAAGCTACCATTATTATGATTAGTAGGGAGGGATCATTTTTTAATATGTAACTAATATGTTGGTATAGTGCAGAGCATATCTTATAGCGGGTAGGAGCGCAGTCGATGTTCTATCTTGCTTACCGTATTTACCTTGTCATATCTGCTTATGTTACAGTCATCTCTTATATCCGGTTTATGTTCTTATCCTATTACTTTACTGATTATATTGTTAAAGTCACTAGACTCGCCAGACTTTATGTCCGACCATTTTTATTTCGCCTCTTTTTTTTCTTTTTCTCCCGGTCCTCAGGGTAGGATTAGTGAAGCTTGACTCAGATTTCTTTCTTCTTGAAGTGCTTGGAAGTGTTGAAAGTAATGCTCAGCTTTATCTCTTCGTCATTATGGCTATTTGGAGTGGGATTATGGTTTTGCTTTTATGTACTCTAATAATAATTTTTTCAAGATGGATATTTGTGTACTTGGCTTTAGTATGTGGTTTTGATGTTATAACCAAACATGTTTTGCTTTTCCGCTGCAATGAATAAATTTCGAATTTTTAAGTACCATTTTATATATCTGTCTTGTGATGTTCCGTTTTATACTCTTATAACGCTCCATGAAAGTTAATGGATTCGCTTAGTGGGTGACATTAACGGACGTGGAGTGTTGCACGTGGTATCAAAGCTGAAGATTACCAAAACAAATAAAAGGTTTTTAAAACCATTTTCAAAAGCATTTTAATAAAAAAGAAGTATTTTCAAAAACATGTTTTAAAGAAGGTATTTTCAAGAGAAAGGTTTATTATGAATAACGTAATCCCTAAAAGCCATATATCTACCTTTCGATTCTCTGTTTTGAATCTCTTCCTTTTTCTTTCACCATGTCTGGAGAACCCAATATACCCGAGGGCGTACAGATACCAGGCTGATTCAGAAGGTATCTGGAGGCTTGGGGTACTGCCGCAGGTCCAGCACACGTTCCTCCTCCCTTAGCAGCAGCCGCTCCTCCTCCTCCCTGTGTAGACGCTTTTTCTAAGATATGCAAAGACTTCCGTGTGATGGACGGGAAACCGTTTTATGGAGCTGAGACGTTTATTGAGGCTCGAAATTGGCTTAAGGAAGTGGAGCACCTGTTTGGTATCTTTGAGATAGACGATGGAAGGATGGTTCAGCTAGCTGTTTGGTTGATGAAGGATGAAGCTTCGTTTTGGTTGGAAGTGACTAATGGAGGACGTGCAGTGGAGACGTGGATGGATTTTAGACAAAGGTTCGAGTTGAAATTTCTTTCACAAGCAGAGGAGAGTTTATACATGGAGAGGTTCTTGGCTTTGAAATAAGGGAGTTTGTCTGTGAAGGAATACGTTAACAAGTTTAACCAGTTAGCAAGATTTGGTATGGAATTAGTTAATACACCACATAAGAAGGCCTTAAGATTTGCCAAGGGTCGAAATGAACTATTACACGGGTTGGCTATGTCCCACATTCCTATGAAGGCTACTTTCGAGAATCCTGTAAATATGGCGTTGATACATAAATAGGAGAAAGGTGCTGATGTAGATAAGGCACATGATAAGAAAGGGTATCCAAAGAAGGAACATCAACAACAAAAGAAATGCGGTAAGGATAACAAGTGTTCTGGGAAAAGAAAGTGTCACAATTGTAGAATACCTGGCCATTTGAAGAAGAACTGTAGGAAGAAGAAGAGGACTGGTTGCTTCCAATGTAGTGAGGCAGGACATATGATTAAAGACTGTCCAAGGAGGCAAGGACAAGGGCAGGGACAAAGGACAGAATCTACTTTTGGAAGGCAGGTTCATGCTGTCATGGCATGTAACACCCCACCTCCGCCAGGGTCACTCTTGCAAGTACACTGGCTTTGGAGGGGCGTTAAACGAGGTAAACATGCATGCAGATATCACAAGACAGAACATATAAGTAAAACAGAGTAGTAAAGCAGCGGATAAAACTAGCATTTCTAAACCATAGTCAAGTTACATCAAAGTACTTGGTCATTATTTTCCCATAAAACAGAGTCTAGAACATAATCTGAAAACTGGAAAAAACATAAAGTAACTATCCCCAAAGTAGCATAAGGCCATAGCATGCTCAAGTCCAAACCATACATCAGCTATCCAGAAAAGCAGCTAAAGATCCAGCTAGGTACCAGTGTTCCCACCCTGCAAACCTGGGGGGGGGGGGGGGGGCGGAAGAAAAGAGGCGAAAGAAAACGGGTCAGTCAAAAAGACTGGTAAGTCCTATCTACTATTAGTATAAAAACTAATAAAGTTAACTGGACATGTAAAGTAGAGATGAATCATAGGGTGATAACTGGTATGGTGAAGAGACAGATCAAGTGTGGCATCGCATATACAAGGTTAAGTTGCACCAAGTGTGTACTAGTAATCTATGTCAGGTATCAACAAGAAAAGATCCCTTGGCCCAATCTTGGCCCAATATCCCGAGATGACCTAGATCAAGGTCCAACAACACGTTCTAGTCGATCGGCTCTCCTAAAAGCCTAACTCGTCAAGTGTCGGTGTCATAAGTCCCAATCACGAAGTGTAGTCAAACTGTGCTAGGTCCACCCTAGGGTGTATCAAGCCCTAGGGTGCCAACCACGGACACAAATCAAGCACGCACAGTCTAAACCTACGGGTGCCCGTGTCTGCTTTTTCAACCCCAGACCATGTGCACGACCATAGTCCGCCTGAACCTACACCGGCGCACCTACTCAGCCGTCGTTTTGGTCGCTTACATGTCAGCCCAGTAATCGTGCCCTACCCTAGCCTAGTCCCTAGGGTATCATGATACAATCAAGAGGGTTACTGGTGAAAAGGACCACGTAACTAGGGTTTCTAGCGGGTTAAATGTGGTTAACCCTACCCCATCAAGTTGGTTAAGTGTACCCAAGGTTCATGACTTAACCCTATCAACCCATCGTGTTTAATTGGTTAAGTATTCAAGTGGTCCATGACTTAACCCTATCATGTGTCATTATTTAATTTAATGCAACCAACCTCTCACATTAGACCTTGTTGTGGTTACTCGTTAAGCCGGGCGGGTCCGGGTAGCTTTACACCACAACTTGGTCTAACCTCGGGTTTCAAGTGCGACATGACCAACTACTCACATTGGGTCCTATTGCTTGTAGCCACTAGTTAAGCCGGTCGGTTCCCGGTAGATTTATGCTACAAACTCAACCCAACCTCGAGTTGGCCACTCTCATGTTTTCTAGAAGTCATGTCCAAAATTCATGTTTACCAACATAATCACAAGTCAATGTTCATGTCATATTTTAAAATCATGTTTCATGTCATTAATATTACCCAAACCCAACGCTTTCCCCTCGCATGTACGTTTCGCATAACATAACATAGATCAAAAGAGGGAACTTGGCAAAACATGACAAAAAGGGCATAAGGTAATAAGGTTGGCCACAAGTTAAACATGGTGGCATATGAGGCATAAATATGTTCATAAACTCGCATATTACATCATAGGCCTCAAAACATGCATAATATCAACTTAAGAAAAATAGGTGAAACATGGTCATAAATGACATAGGATGATAGCAAGTGATTCGCATATAACACCATATGCAAGATAGCAACTTGCATATTACATCATAAGCCTCAAAATATGCATGATATCAAACTTAAACATGATCATAAATGACATAGGATGGTGGCTAGTGATTCGCATATAACATCATATGCAAGATAACACAAGGTTTATGAGAGTTTCTAGGTTGCTTTATGCAACATTTCCAATCAAAGCTCATAGCATTCTATGCATAAGGCAAAGGTGATAGCTTTACAAACATGCATAGAATATATTTATGCATAACATGGTAGGATCAAAGCACATATCATACTTAGGCCCAAACTCAACTTGCAACATGTCATATTTAACTTCGTAGTTAGAATCTAAGAGTAGTATAGGGCTTACAATGCTATGAAGACTTATAAAATATAAATAAGATTGAGACGAAGCCACACTAGCCAAAAACCCCAAAATAAAGATAAACTCCAAGAAGCCTTGAGAAAATATGAAGAAGATCCTTGCTTTGAAGGAGAAAGCTTGCAACTTTGGCTTGAATCAAGCTTAGAAACTCTCATACAAACTTAGAAGCACTCAAATAATCTTAGAAACTCTCATATGAATGAAGATGGAGATTATGACAAGAGGGTGGAGGCCATGATTGGTAAACATTTTGGCATAACTTAGTTGTAGGAATGATTAATGAGGGTTTAGGCTAGGTCTAGGGGTCTTTTTATAGGTATTAGGGGTAGTTTAGACCATAGGATTAACCCTAAAACACATCAGGTCCGTCAAATCCCGTCAGAAACTTCTAGAACTGGACCAGAGACAAGTGCAGGTGCACCAAGCCAGGATGGCTCGGCCACCCGTGTCGACAGGGGTGTCGACTGGGCAGTCGACACCACCTAGGGTGTGTCGACACCCCAGTCGACTCCCATGTCGACTTGGGGTTTTGGCGGGAGGTTTTCCCGCCCATGCTTTCTGGCTCCAGATTTGATTTTTGAACCTGATTTTTAACTTGGAATTTTCTGAAATCTTCATTGGGCCATAACTGGGTCATACGGACTCCGATTTTCGAAAACTTGGACCCTATTTCGCGTATTTTTCCGAGACAAACGCAATGGCACAGCCCGTTTCCCTTGATTCATATTTTATAATTTAATTCTTCCTTGATTTATGTTATAACTTGTTATTCTAAATATGGGTTGTTACATCCTCCCCACCTTAAAGGATTTCGTCCCCGAAATCTCTAAGTTAGGAAGAACGTATCCTACCATCCATCATCCATCTACTCAAAACATCATCCACGTGCAGTCAATGTCCTTAACAAATTCTAAATGTTGTATGATTATATGCAAAGGTGTGTGTATATGTACTTATCTAATGCGAAAATCAGGCGGTTACTGATCCAGTAGACCCCCTTAATGCAAAGTATGTTAGTGAAATGAGTCCATATGTATGCAAAATCCTAACATAATTTATAATCTCTACATGAGTGCACATAACATTCATCCATATGCAACATCCACGTGATAGCATAACAAGTTTCATCCATGAATAAGTATCATCACTCATGCATATGCAATATGAAAGTGTGTGAGCCGATCTTAGTGCCAAATGTGTATCATGTATCCACGAGTATCCACTTGCAAACACTTGCAACCACTTGCAAACATCAAGCATAACATGTTTCAAATACATGTTTCATTAAAAGGGTTTCTACTTAAGGTTCTCATGACAAGGTTAACGAGATAATAAGATAAACAGGATAAACATGGATAGCAAAAAGGAAGACATGTAAAAGGAAAAGAGGTCGAGAATGTACCCTCAAAAAGAAATGGATAAAGCCCACGCATCTTCTCCTCGGTTTCCCAAGTTGCATCCTCTTCGGCTTTACTCCACTGAACTTTCACCAATTTGACTTCTCGATTTCTTATCTTCTTGATCTCTGTTCCCAAGATACGAATCGGAGCTCTTCTCAAGGTCACATCTTCAAGAATGCTTGGTTCCACAACCTTAGCGGACTCATGTAGGCACTTTCGGAGATGCGAGACATGAAAGACATTATGCACTCCGGCTAGCTTCTCGGGCAATTCCACCTAGTAAGCCATCTTTCCAATTCTCTCTATGATAGGGAAGGGTCCTACGAACCTTGGTGCCAGTTTCCCAACTGCTCCAAAACGTACCACATTACGCAAAGGAGAAACCTTCACGAAAACCATGTCTCCCACTTCGAATTCCAAATCTATCCTTCGCTTGTCAGCATAGGATTTCTGTCTGTCTTGGGCTGCTTTCATCCGTCTTCTCACCAATTCAACTTTCTCGGATGTGTCCCGTATCATATCTTGCCCAAGTATAAGCCTATCCGTTGTCTCCCACCAACAAGATGGTGACCTACACGGCCTCCCATACAAAGCTTCAAATGGTGCCATCCCTATGCTGGCTTGATAGCTATTATTATAAGCAAACTCTACAAGAGGAAGATGGTCTTCCCAAGTACCACAAAAGTCAAGAACACATAGCCTCAAAAGATCTTCTAGCACTCTATACACCCTTTCGGTTTGGCCATCCGTCTGGGGGTGATAGGCTGTACTCAGATTCAATCGCGTACCCATCGCTTCTTGCAAACTATTCCAGAACTGGCTAGTGAAAATTGGGTCACGATCGCTAACTATGCTAGAAGGAACTCCATGTAACCGCACTATCTCTCGAAGATAAATAGATGCTAGCCATGATGCGGTCCTCTTGCTCTTCACTGGGATGAAATGAGCACTCTTCATAAGTCTATCAACTATGACCCATATGCTCGTGTTCCCTTTCCTTCACCTAGGCAATCCATCCACAAAATCCATAGAAATACTCTCCCGCTTCCATTGCGGGACCTCCAATGGATGTAATAACCCACCGGGTTTCTTTGACTCGGCTTTCACTTGTTGGCACACCATGCACTTTGAAACATACTCTGCCACATCTTTCTTCATTCCGGCCCAAAAGAAAATGCGCTTCATATCTCTATACATCTTATCTCCTCTAGGATGTATAGTCATCTTCGAGTGATGTGCTTCTTCGAGAACTTTATCCACCGAGTCTCCTACTTGTGGAACGCATAGCCTTCCATCACGCCTTAGCCAACCCTTGTCATCAATAGTATATCTAGCAAGGTGACTAGACGTCTCACCACGAATCAACTTGTCCATGATCTCAACTATCCGCGGGTCTTCCTTCTGGGAAGCCCCAACTTGATCAAGCAGTGTGGGTCTAAGCTCAAGGGATGCTAATGAACCCGTCCTCGACTCAACAGCCGTCGTGAAATCGAAGGTTGCCAAGAACTCTAAGTTCTTCATCTCAATAAATAAGGGGCTCAAAGTCAACCTCCTTCTGCTTAGTTCGTCTGCCACAACATTACCCTCGCCAGGAGTATAAGCTATCTCGAAGTCATATGATGCCAAGAATTCCGTCCACCTTTGCTGCCTTAGATTCAGATCTTTCTGCGAGAAGAGGTACTTGAGTGACTTGTGATCAGTATACAACTCAAACCTTTCGCCTAGAAGATAGTGGCGCCAGGATTTGAGTGCAAAGACGATCGCCGCCAACTCCAAATCATGAGTGGGATAGTTCTTTTCATGAACTTTAAGTTGCCTACCCCCATAACATATCACTCTTCCCTCTTGCATCAGAACGACACCTAACCCCGTGCCACATGCATCGGTGTACACGGTAAACATCTTACCACTATCGGGTAATGCCAAAACTGGAGCTGTGGTAAGGGCCCTCTTGAGCCTTTGAAAAGCAAGCTCACACTCTAAGTCCCATGCAAAGACTAAGTTCTTCTTCGTCAACTTAGTAAGAGGTGCCGAAATCTTAGCGAAGTCCCTGATGAACTTCCTATAGTAGCCCGCCAGACCGAGAAAGTTTCTTACTTCGGTTGCATTCCTAGGAGTCTTCCAGTCTTGAACTGCAACCCCTTTCGCGGGATCCACTGCTATGCCTTGCTTAGAAACTATATGTCCAAGAAACCGAACTTCCCTTCTCCAAAAATGACATTTGGAGAACTTGGCTTTCAACTGAAGCGCTCTAAGCGTATCCATCACTTCCTTGAGATGCCTAGCATGCTCTTCCTCATCCTTTTAGAAGATCAGGATATCATCCACGAAGACAACCACGAACTTGTTAAGGAACTCCCTGAACACCCTACTCATCAAATCTACGAAGTAGGCGGGTGCATTAGTCAAACCGAATGGCATGACAAGCCATTCAAAGAATCCATCTGGAGTCCTAAACGCAGTCTTATCAATACTATCCTCAGCTACTCTAAGCTGATGGAATCCGGTGGCTAGATCGAACTGAGAGAAAATAGAAGCACCAACAAGCTGGTCAAAGAGGTCATCAATCCTCGGTAACGGGTGCCTATTCTTCTTTGTCAGCTTGTTCAACTCTCGATAATCAACACATAGACGAAGCGAACCATCCTCCTTAGTGGCGAATACCACCGGAGCACCCCATTCAGAAATGCTTCGCCTAATAAAATTTTTCTCAAGCAGCTCCTTGATTTGCTTACTGAGCTCTCTTCTTTCTCGTGGGGCCATGTGCCTAACGGGCAATGATACTGGCTTGGCATTATCAACAAGATAAATGCGAAAATCTATCTCTCGTTTAGGAGGTAACCCCTTAACATCTTCAAAGACATCTGGATATTCTCGAACCACCCTTACGGATTGCAGATCATTGATGGACGAATCAAGAGATTCAAGATAACATAACATGACGGGATCCAGCGGGTTACAAGAAATCTCTAGGGTATTACCGAGGCGAGTCATGAGCCTCACCACCCTATGCTCACAATCGAGAATGGCTCCATAACTGGACAACCAATCCATGCCCAAAATCAACCCGTATCCCGTGAACCCGAGAACATAAGCATTACACGTGGATTCTACGGTCAAGATAGAAATCTTCAAATCCACACAAATCATAGATAAATGGGCGGAACCCCCAATTGGATTTGAAACACTGACGGGATCCTGAACTAGACTAGTACTTAGGTGCAAACTTTCAACAATGTCAGAAGAAATAAAGGTATACGATGCGCCAGAATCAAATAAAGTGCGAACAGGAAAGTCAGAAATATAAACAAGACTTTCTACAGAAATACTACCTCAGTCCTGAACTGGAGCAGTGTTGAGAGCATGCACTTGCCCTCCAGAAGGTCCTGCACGCTGATTCTGCCCTTTCCCTTGTCCTTGCTTCTTGGGGCAATCCTTGCTAAGGTGTCCAGGCTCTCCACAGTGAAAGCATTCGCCCAACTTCCTCTTCTTCTTTCTGCAATCCTTGGCTATGTGCCCAACAATCCCACAGAAGTTGCATTTTCTTGGGTCTTTTGCCTTGTTGTTGTTGGCCTTATTGCCCTTATTGTTCTTGTTGTTCTTGTTGTTCTGATTGCTCTGATTTCCTCCCCACTTGGAGTCCGTCTTCTTGGTTTGAGTCTCATTAGTCTTAACTTCCTTCTTGCCATTCTTATGGTCTCCTTGAAGCAATGCCATGTCTACTAGGCCTTCAAAAGTGGCCCCCATGGGTATATGAGATAGGGCTAAACCTTGTAATGGCTCATTCAACCCTCGTGCAAAGAGTAAAGCCTTCTTATAGGGAGTATTAACCATGTCCAAACCGAATCGAGCGAGCTGGTTAAACTTATTCACATACTCCCTCCCTGTCATGTCCCCCTGCTTCAAAGATATAAACTTCTCCAATTGTAGATTCGTCTCAGCTGATGATAGAAACTTAAGCCCAAACCTCTTCCTAAAGTCGACCCAAGTCTCTACTGGTCTAGTAGCATTGGTGACCTCCCACCAATAAGCAACTTCTTCTTTTAATAGCCATGCTGCTAATAAAACCTTTCTATGGTCTTCCACATCAAAGATAGCGAAAAGATCCTCAGTTTCTTTCAACCAATTTCGTGCCTCCACAAAAGTCTCCGTCCCAATGAAGTTCTTGCCACCCATCGCCTTAAAGTCCTTGCAAACCTTTGCGAAATCCGCTTGTGGATGCTGAGGAGGGGGAGGAGGAACCTCAGTTACGGTGGGGGTATTTGCTGGGCCCGCATCGTTGGCCCTAGCTTCCAAGTACCTCCGAAACCATCCGGGAATGGTTACTCCCTCGAGAAGGTTAAGATTGGCCATGCTGAAAAAGGAAAAGATAGATTAAGAACGAGGAAACGAAGGATAGTGCTAATGGCTTTTGGGGAATAGCCTTTTAAAATAACTAGACTTTTCTTGGAAAATACTTAATTGGTTTTGAAAATAGTTTTCCAAAAAGGTAAGTTTTAAAAACACTTTTGCTCAAATCTTGTAAACCTTATGCTCTGATACCAAATGTAACACCCCACCTCCGCCAGGGTCACTCTTGCAAGTACACTGGCTTTGGAGGGGCTTTAAACGAGGTAAACATGCATGCAGATATCACAAGACAGAACATATAAGTAAAACAGAGTAGTAAAGCAGCGGATAAAACTAGCATTTCAAAACCATAGTCAAGTTACATCAAAGTACTTGGTCATTATTTTCCCATAAAACAAAGTCTAGAACATAAACTGAAAATTGGAAAAAACATAAAGTAACTATCCCCAAAGTAGCATAAGGCCATAGCATGCTCAAGTCCAAACCATACATGAGCTATCCAGAAAAGCATCTAAAGATCCAGCTAGGCACCAGTGTTCCCACCCTGCAAACCTTGGGGGGGGGGGGACGGAAGAAAAGAGGCGAAAGAAAACGGGTCAGTCAAAAAGATTGGTAAGTCCTATCTATTATTAGTATAAAAACAAATAAAGTTAACTGGACATGTAAAGTAGAGATGAATCATAGGGTGATAACTGGTATGGTGAAGAGACAGATCAAGTGTGGCATCGCATATACAAGGTTAAGTTGCACCAAGTGTGTACTAGTAATTTATGTCAGGTATCAACAAGAAAAGATCCCTTGGCCCAATCTTGGCCCAATATCCCGAGATGACCTAGATCAAGGTCCAACAACACGTTCTAGTCGATCGGCTCTCCTAAAAGCCTAACTCATCAAGTGTCGGTGTCATAAGTCCCAATCACGAAGTGTAGTCAAACTGTGCTAGGTCCACCCTAGGGTGTATCAAGCCCTAGGGTGCCAACCACGGACACAAATCAAGCACGCACAGTCTAAACCTACGGGTGCCCGTGTCTGCTTTTTCAACCCCAGACCATGTGCACGACCATAGTCCGCCTGAACCTACACCGGCGCACCTACTCAGCCGTCGTTTTGGTCGCTTACATGTCAGCCCAGTAATCGTGCCCTACCCTAGCCTAGTCCCTAGGGTATCATGATACAATCAAGAGGGTTACTGGTGAAAAGGACCACGTAACTAGGGTTTCTAGCGGGTTAAATGTGGTTAACCCTACCCCATCAAGTTGGTTAAGTGTACCCAAGGTTCATGACTTAACCCTATCAACCCATCGTGTTTAATTGGTTAAGTATTCAAGTGGTCCATGACTTAACCCTATCATGTGTCATTAATTAATTTAATGCAACCAACCTCTCACATTAGACCTTGTTGTGGTTACTAGTTAAGCCGGGCGGGTCCGGGTAGCTTTACACCACAACTTGGTCTAACCTCGGGTTTCAAGTGCAACATGACCAACTACTCACATTGGGTCCTATTGCTTGTAGCCACTAGTTAAGCCGGTCGGTTCCCGGTAGATTTATGCTACAAACTCAACCCAACCTCGAGTTGGCCACTCTCATGTTTTCTAGAAGTCATGTCCAAAATTCATGTTTACAAACATAATCACAAGTCAATGTTCATGTCATATTTTAAAATCATGTTTCATGTCATTAATATTACCCAAACCCAACGCTTTCCCCTCGCATGTACGTTTCGCATAACATAACATAGATCAAAAGAGGGAACTTGGCAAAACATGACAAAAAGGGCATAAGGTAATAAGGTTGGCCACAAGTTAAACATGGTGGCATATGAGGCATAAATATGTTCATAAACTCGCATATTACATCATAGGCCTCAAAACATGCATAATATCAACTTAAGAAAAATAGGTGAAACATGGTCATAAATGACATAGGATGATAGCAAGTGATTCGCATATAACACCATATGCAAGATAGCAACTTGCATATTACATCATAAGCCTCAAAATATGCATGATATCAAACTTAAACATGATCATAAATGACATAGGATGGTGGCTAGTGATTCGCATATAACATCATATGCAAGATAACACAAGGTTTATGAGAGTTTCTAGGTTGCTTTATGCAACATTTCCAATCAAAGCTCATAGCATTCTATGCATAAGGCAAAGGTGATAGCTTTACAAACATGCATAGAATATATTTATGCATAACATGGTAGGATCAAAGCACATATCATACTTAGGCCCAAACTCAACTTGCAACATGTCATATTTAACTTCGTAGTTAGAATCTAAGAGTAGTATAGGGCTTACAATGCTATGAAGACTTATAAAATATAAATAAGATTGAGACGAAGCCACACTAGCCAAAAACCCCAAAATAAAGATAAACTCCAAGAAGCCTTGAGAAAATATGAAGAAGATCCTTGCTTTGAAGGAGAAAGCTTGCAACTTTGGCTTGAATCAAGCTTAGAAACTCTCATACAAACTTAGAAGCACTCAAATAATCTTAGAAACTCTCATATGAACGAAGATGGAGATTATGACAAGAGGGTGGAGGCCATGATTGGTAAACATTTTGGCATAACTTAGTTGTAGGAATGATTAATGAGGGTTTAGGCTAGGTCTAGGGGTCTTTTTATAGGTATTAGGGGTAGTTTAGACCATAGGATTAACCCTAAAACACATCAGGTCCGTCAAATCCCGTCAGAAACTTCTAGAACTGGACCAGAGACAAGTGCAGGTGCACCAAGCCAGGATGGCTCGGCCACCCGTGTCGACAGGGGTGTCGACTGGGCAGTCGACACCACCCAGGGTGTGTCGACACCCTAGTCGACTCCCATGTCGACTTGGGGTTTTGGCGGGAGGTTTTCCCGCTCATGCTCTCTGACTCCAGATTTGATTTTTGAACCTGATTTTTAACTTGGAATTTTCTGATATCTTCATTGGGCCATAACTGGGTCATACGGACTCCGATTTTCGAAAACTTGGACTCTATTTCGCGTATTTTTCTGAGAAGAACGCAATGGCACAGCCCGTTTCCCTTGATTCATATTTTATAATTTAATTCTGCCTTGATTTATGTTATAACTTGTTATTCTAAATATGGGTTGTTACATGGCAGCTAAGCAAGAGAGAGGTAGAAACATTTTTGTTGAAAGTTTGATTTTCCTATTCGATCATCCTGTACGTACTTTGTTTGATTCTGGGACTTCACATTCATTTATATATGCTTCTGTTGTTGAGTCTCTACACCTAGATACTAGTATAGTAGTGGATCTCGTTGTCGTCTCAAATCCTATTGGGGGTACAACTCATCTGTTTATGTTATGTCGAGATTTGAGAATATCTGTGTATGGAATTGAGTTCAAATGCAACGCTTATGTGCTTAGTTTCATGGGCTATGGGTTGATTCTAGGAATGGATTGGCTAACTAGGTGTTAGACCAAAAATTGGCACTAACACCCAAATGTAGATCACAGATCACAGAATGCAGAAAACTGTAAATAAAGAGGAGACAACGAAGTTTTTATAGTAGTTCAGCTCAAACAAAGCCTACGTCCACTTTATCTCTTCTTAAATCCTAAGAAGTTACAAGTACAATTCTCTCGGTTTATACACGAAATCCTCGTGTTTACAATGAAAAAGAGTAAGAAAAGTGAAGATTATACATGAAATCCTCGTGTTATAACGTGGAAATTGGATCCTTTGCTGCTGGAAATACTTTTCAGAGAGCAATGGTGGAAGCTGTGAAGAGTTAGAGCCAAAAAGATCCTTGGAAATGCCTTCAAATGGGGTATTTATAGCTGTTTACAACAGGTGGATCGCAGGACATGTGGCACGCATCCCAAAAATCTCGAAAAAAGGTGAAAAACGTCTAGAAATCATCTCCGAATCGTCATATGACATGTGTAATAAGATCCATGCAAGTTGGAGTGAAAATTGCCTTGAGAATAAGTCAGAACAAGCTGCGCAGGAGCACGTGCGGGGATCGGATCGTGGTCCCCCTATGCACCACGATCGGGTCGTGGTAACCACGACCCCTAGGAGGGAGCGAGCAGGGTGATGAGCTAGAGTGGTGGGACCACGAACGGATCGTGGTCCAGGTGCCTACCACGATCGGGTCGTGGTTCAGGGGGCGAGCCCAAGGGGGCGTTCCGACCAGGGGGCGATGCTTCGGTGCTTCACGAGACAGGAGGAGTGGGCGATCCACGATCCAAGGTGGGTCCCACGAGCCGGTCCCACGATCCGAGCCAATGATGCTTCATCACTTCATCCAAGTGTTCGTCGGTCGATGCAAGTTACACCAGTTCACGGAAACGAGCATAACTTTCAAACCGTAAGTCCGACTGAGCCAAACCAATGCTCAAACTTAAGCTAATTCAGAGATCTACGAGATTTACAGAGCTGAGCTCTGTAATTGCTGTTTTCGAGCCCAAAAGAGGTCGTCTGATAGGAGTTTCAGGCATTTCTTTGTTCATGATGCGACTTTGACCAAATCGCTGCCTGTCTTCTGACGATGTTCTCCATATCCGAGCGCGATGCTATCCAGATATTTAGTGTGACAGCTTTTACCAAAATGTGTGTCAACAAGTTTGCCCCCCAGAACATATCTTGCTGGTTGAAGGAAGATGTGTTTTGGATAGTCCAGGAAATCTACAAGCCATAGAAATTCAATAATGCCATGACCTTGCCGGGTCTGCCAGCTACAGATATAATCCATACCTGTAAAGAGATAAAGGAGAAACAAACGTGCCAAATCCTGGTGATATTGTTCAAATCTTCTGAGCATAAACCATGCTTCGGAGTCTAATGAGCATAAACCATACTCAAGGGACGTTTGAGTCATCCTGCCAAATCCTGGCAAGGGCCAACATTTCCAGGCATAATCCATACCCAGAAGTCCAAATCGAGTATAATCCATACCAGATTCCTTTTGTCACATCCTGACAAGACTGTTTGCAGGGCATAATCCATACATTGGAGTTCAAACCGAGTATAATCCATACCCTATTTCTTTTGTCACATCCTAACAAGACTATTTATTTCCTAGGCATAATCCATACCTAGAGTTCCATAGTAAGTATAATCCATACTTTAACCGAAGTTGAGCATCCTGCCACATCCTGACAAGATACTTAAATTCTCCAAACATAATCCATGCTTGGAAAGTCCTTATTCAATTCAAAATGCAAAACAAAAGCAAATCCTGATTGGTTTGACACCGAGTCCAAAGCACGCTTTGGGGCTACATTCTAACCACGTAAGTGTGTACTCCGATTCAACCAATCGGAAAACCTAATGAAAGCAAAAACAAATCTTAAAGCCTAAGAAATGCAGAAAATGAAAGCTGATCTCATCCAGATCAGTTGATGATGAGCCCACGAGAGCTCGATCCAGGGTCATTCCCTCTCCGGGGAGCAGTAAATGGAAGCGCAGGTGCTGTTCGTGGTTTCACATACTCGGGCAACTCTCCATGTCAAACCCGTTCCTCAATCAAATCACGAAGATGTCTGCACTCATTCGTGTCATGTCCGTCCATATCGTGGAATATGCAGTGCTTTCCAGAATTGCGTTCTCTTTGCGATGGCTCCCTCCTGGGAGGCTTTGGGTAGGAGATAGCACCGTTCGTGTCCAGATAGATGTCTGAGAGTGGGGCATTGTGTTCAGTGTACTTTTCATATCTAGGCCCTCTCCGGGGCTGAGTGTTGCGGTCATTCTTGACGGTGGCTTTTCCTTTGCCATTTCCAAAATTGCACGGTTCTCCGTCTTTAAGCATGTTGACATCGAGAACTTTCTTCTTGGAAGTTGCATCTTCTTCCCGCAGAAATCTGTTTGCTTCAAGGTAGAATTCGCCGAGATTTCGCGGTGGATCTCGATACAAAGATTTTTTGAATTCCGTGTTATCCAAAACGCCGGATACCGCTGCCATCAGAACCATTGATTGTTCAGGTCGGTCAACCGATGCTGCTGCAACGTTGAATCTTTCCAGGAATGAACATAGAGTTTCTCTAGGCCTCTGCTTGATTGTGGTGAGTGACATGACGTTCTTGGGTTGTGCGATGTGGACCCGAAACTGTTCAAGGAAGCGAGCGACCAACATATTCCAACTGTTGATCGATTCCGTCTCTAGCTGCCAAATCCACATGGCTGCTATATCAGTTAGAAAGAAGGGAAAACACTTTTCCATGACATTTTCCGATGCTGATTGAACTTCCATATGCCGTTTGTAGCGCATCAGGTGCAGGTAGGATCCATTCTGCCGTTGTATGGCTCTAGTTGTGGAAGTTTGAAATCTGGAGGATTGCGGGAATTCCTGAGTGAACGGGTTGTGATTGACGTCATCCACGTCGTTCTGATAAGTACGGCCTCTCGAGAGGCGTTCAATCAGTTCTGCTAGCCGATTGCCTTCAAAAAGCTGTTGCAAGTTGCCAAGATCAGAGCTGATGCCCCCAGCATTGAATGTGAGAGAAGGTAGCTGCTGGTGAGCTGTCGTGAGCGGGTCGCAGTTCGTGGATCAATGGGGACGACCGACCCGGTCGTGAGTCAGGATGGTCAGCTCGTGAGGTGGGATCGTGGAGGACGGTTCGTGAGTCTGGGGAGGCGCTGCGATCGGGTCGTGATGCCCTGTCACGAGCCGCATCTGGATCTCCATCACGAGCCGATTGCGGTTGAGGAGCGAGAGCTTCCGTCCTTGTTTCCATTTGAATTGGGGCTGAAGTAGGTTGAACCTGAACATTTCCAAGAGTGAGTGGGTTGCCCCCGAGTCCAGATGATGCACGAGCCTCTTTTGTGGCCTCATTTCCAATGCATTGATTGTTGCTCGGCCTTCCATCGATCCTAGCGAAGAATCCATCGATCATCTCCTGCTGATTTGCCATCTGAGCTCTCAGTTCAGCGAGAACGCCATCCATCTCTTCTCTGGTCAAGTATGCAGATGGGTCTTCATGGGAGGATGCCTCCAAGCTTGCCTCATTCCTTGCGCCTTCAGCGTCAGCATCCTCAGCATGAACGGAAGTTCCAGTTTTCTTCCTTTTGATTGCCATTGAGTCTCCTTTCAAGCTAGAAATTGAAGTAAATTCGTGTGCCCCCCTTCCTGGCACGCCAAAATGTTAGACCAAAAATTGGCAATAACACCCAAATGCAGATCACAGATCATAGAATGCAGAAAACAGTAAATAAAGAGGAGACACACGAAATTTTTATAGTGGTTCAGCTCAAACTAAGCCTACGTCCACTTTATCTCTTCTTAAATCCTAAGAAGTTACAAGTATAATTCTCTCGGTTTATACACGAAATCCTCGTGTTTACAATGAAAAAGAGTAAGAAAAGTGAAGATTATACACGAAATCCTCATGTTATAACGTGGAAATTGGCTCCTTTGCTGCTGGATACATTTTTCAGAGAGCAATGGTGAAAGTTGTGAAGAGTTAGAGCCAAAAAAGTCCTTGAAAATGCCTTCAAATGGGGTATTTATAGCCGTTTACAACAGGCGGATCGCGGGACATGTGGCGCGCATCCCAAAAATCTCGAAAAGAGGTGGAAAACGTCCAGAAATCATCTCTGAATCGTCATATGACATGTGTAATAAGATCCATGCAAGTTGGAGTGAAAATAGCCTTGAGAATAGGTCAGAACAAGCTGCGCAGGAGCAGGTGCGGGGATCGGATCGTGGCCCCCCTATGCACCACGATCGGGTCGTGGTAACCACGACCCCTAGGAGGGAGCGAGCAGGGTGATGAGCTGGAGTGGTGGGACCACGAACGGATCATGGTCCAGGTGCCTACCACGATCGGGTCGTGGTTCAGGGGGCGAGTCCAAGGGGGCGATCCGACCAGGGGGCGATGCTTCAGTGCTTCACGAGACAGGAGGAGTGGGGACAGAGTTTTTCTTAAGGTATCTTCGCTAAGGAACGTTGTTCGTTTTGGGACCACAGGGAAGCTAGCACCAAGGTTCGTAGGGCCATTCCCTATTATCGAGAAAATTGGGAAAATGGCCTATAGATTAGAGTTACCCGAAAAGCTGGCCGGAGTTCACAACGTTTTTCACGTTTCGCACCTTCGAAAATGTCTACATGAATCTGCTGAAGTTGTAGAGCCAAATATCCTAGAAGAAGCCGAAGTGGAACGCGAATTAACCGTGAGGAAAGTTCCAACCCGCATATTAGGAACGGAAGTGAAGAAGCTACGCAACCGCGAAATCAAGCTCGTCAAAGTTCAGTGGAGCGACGCCGAGGGAGACACAACTTGGGAAACTGAAGCTAGAATACGCGTAGCCTACCCTTTTCTTTTCGAGGGTATATTTTTTATCTTTCTTTTTCCTTAAGTTGCGCTTTTATCTATCTTTTTAGGTATATCTCCTCGACCTTATCTTTTAGGTAGAAACTCTTTGGATGAAAACATGTAATTGAAACATGTTATGGATGATGGTTGCAAGTGGTTACAAGTGATTGCTAGTGGTTGCTCGTGGTTGCATATACACACACAATTTAGGTTTTAGATCGGCTCAGTCACTTTATATTGCATATGCATATATATATGTTCGCAATCATATATGGTTGAAGTTTAATGTGTTGTCATATGGATGTTGCATTTGTATGAATGATTGTGCACTCATGTAGAATCATGAATAGGAAAATTTGCATACATAATGGATTCATGACACTTACATACTTTGCATTAAGGAGGTCAACTGAATCCGTAGACCGACTGATTTTGCATTAGATAAGTACATATACACACACTTCGCATATGATCATGAAGCATTAGAAGTCTTTTAAGGACAATGGATGCTCGTGTTTGATGGATGAGTAGATGGATGTTTGGATATTAAGATATACATTCTTCCTAACTTGAAAATTTCGGGGACGAAATCCTTTTAAGTGGGGGAGAATGTAACATCCCGTGTATTCTATAACGTTAAGCTTCACGAATTAAAAGTATAATTAATTATATATGATGAAATCAAGGGAAATGAGTTACGCCATTGCGTTCGTCTCGAAGTTCTGCTTGAGATAGAGTCCGAGTTTGCGTAAAACGGATATCGTATGAAGAAGATATGGACGAACGAAGATGGGCGAAAAACCAGAAAACGGGTCAGAATGCGCTGGCGCATTTGGGAAGTGCGCCAGAACAGAAATGAACTGGTGCACTTGGGAAGTGCGCTAGTACATTTTTAGCCTTGTGCACCTTCCAAGTGCGCCCAGGTCAGAATGACCTGCTGGTCAGGTCTTGGTTGGCCTGATCAGGGTCTGGTCGAATTTCTGAGCCTTGCCTTGTCACTAGGGCTAGGTGTCAGCTCCTGGTTGGTCTCTCCTTCAAATGAACGGCTAATATTAATCCAAGCTTCATTGACGGTCCTAATCAATTCACAAACTCTATAAAAAGGACCTAAGACTCACCCTAATTCACACAAACAAAAATGGAGATGAGACCGTCATGCTGCTGGGGAAAGACTAGGAATAGCCGTCAGAAATTGAGAGACAATTAGGAGATAATTCAAAAGCTTAAAGCAACGACAACTAAATCAAAATAACGCCTACAAAAAAGGATAGCATCTCCAAATTCAGAATTCAGAATCCTGAATTGAAGATTCGTCATACATCGTAAGTAGAATGCTATTCCGATGTGAATAAATAATTGTGTTTTGATTTGTGTAAAGTGAGAAGTGGAATTGTGGCGATAATAATCTATATTTGTATGTTGTTTTGATTCTAAACGATTTGGAAATGTTGTGGTATACGATTGGATATTCGCAAGCATATGATTGATGTTGAAAACTACATGTTTGTGGTAGTGTATTACAACACCTATTTGATAATTGCAAGTATATGATTCATGTTGAAAGTAACAACTATATATTGTGGTAGTTTATTTGAGATTCATGCAAGTATATGATTTATATTATGGTCATCTCTAGTGTAATTGGATCCATTTGAGTATTATGATTCATATGAAGTTATGTTGGAATTGACATCATGGTTCAAGTATAAAAACCATACTTTTGTATTAGTGACAAAAGCAAGCATCTTTGTGAACTTGTATTAATGAACATGACTAAACTATGTTTGTTGTTATGCCTAATTGAAGAATATGTTTTAGGCCTATGTTGTCGTCAAAATCATATGATAATATATGTGTCACATAATTAAGTTAGATTTACATTCCACTTGCAAGTTTACATGAATAGGATAAAAACCATGATTCATGTTTAGGTATGTTTATGCCATGATTCTATGAATAAATTGACAACCATGATTCATGTTTAGGTATGTTTATGCCATGATTCTATGAATAGGATAAAAACCATGATTCATGTTTAGGTATGTTATGCCGTGATTTTATGCTATTACAATGCAAGTTCACAAGTGCCAAAATTATGTTAATTAGTTCGCTATGTTGCAAGTTCATGCGTTCACACTCCCCTTTTTATGTTACTTAGAATATATAAACACCATGTTATAAGCCTCCCCTTTTTCATGTGGCAAACTTGGGTTCAAATGTTAAACCCAACATATGTTATATTGTAGCGAACGTATAAAACGGGGGTAATGGCGATTGGGTTAAAATATAAAACATATGTGTTGGCATGTTTGACGCATGCCAACGACTTTGAAAAACAATTAAGTGGTGTAAATTAATTTCACCCAATAAAGATGAATTTGAATAATGGGCTACAAATATTTACATATAAAAAGAAAAGAGACAAAATATGTAAATGTAGAAAATACGATGTGTTTAACCCGAGGTTGGATTGAGTGGTGATGTAAACCTGCCCGGAACCGCCCGGCTGTCCAGTAGTCACAACAATACCTATCCAATGCGGGTGGTTAAACACGAAGCCCAATAAAGACCCGAGGTTAGACTGAGTTGTGGCGTAAGACTGCCCAGACCCAACCGGCAACAGGCAGCCACAACATTACCTGTCTAATGTGAGAGGTCGAGGCTTTAATAAGACAATTAAAGCTGATTCTGGATTAATGGGATTAAGTAAATTAAATTAATACTTAATCAAAATGGAACATGCTAACCTATACAGACTGATTGGGGGTTAGGTTTACAAAACACTTAACCAACTTAGCATGTTGGCTAGAAATAGAAAACCTAGTAGCGGGGGACCCTTTTCAGCAGTAACCCTACAAGGTGTATCAGGATACCCTGAACTAGGCAGGGTGGGGCACGATTACTGGGCTGACTGTAAGAGGTCAAATCGACGGCGGTGTTGAAACAGTGTAGGTTCTAACGGGGTGCGGGCGTGCATACACTCCGGCGTAGAAAAATAAGGCACTGGGCACCAGTAGCATACCTGTGCATCCTAGGATTGTGTCGGGCCACCACCATGGGACTTGATATACCCCATGGTGGGACCAGCATAGGTAACTACAACAACGGGGGCCGTAAGACACATGTAACTATGCGAGTAGGAGCCGATCATCAGAAATGGATCACTTCACCCTGATTATGGGGTGCCGGTTGGGAACTAGTTTATATGGGTACAGAGATTAATATGGGGTACGATAAGTATATTCGACTCTAGACAACTTAACTTAGTTTATGGTGCTTTCCCTTTTCCAGTTTATACTTATCATACCCAGTTCTTTATTCATA
Source organism: Allium sativum (assembly GCA_030737875.1). Lineage (NCBI taxonomy): Eukaryota > Viridiplantae > Streptophyta > Magnoliopsida > Asparagales > Amaryllidaceae > Allium > Allium sativum. The sequence goes on along the minus strand of CM060918.1, from coordinate 146,970,914 downwards.
GACTGAATAGTCCTAGACTTACTCAGGCTTTATGTCTGACTCTACTTTTCTTTCGTCTTCTTTTCTTTCGTTCCCCCCCAGGTCCACAGGGAGGGAATACCGCAGCCTGACCAGTTTTCACATCCAATTTGAAGAGAAAGAATGTATTGCTTGGATCTTTTTCGTTTTGGACTATGGCTTTGGACAGCAATTATGGGACTTATGCAGTTTACTTATGTTTTTATGCTTCTTTAAATAATGTAATCAAGAGAGTTATGAAGATGTTATGTTTTTGGAAGTATTGTAAGACAAATTATGACATGGTTTGTGTAACACGTATTTTGTTGAAATAAAAATTGCTGTTGTTTTCCGCTGTTCAAAAATATGTGTAATTATATCTATCTTGTGTATCTGTGACTTATACTTATAAACCTCCACCAAAATTAGGGCATTCCCTTTGAGAGTGACCCTAACGGAGGTGGGGTGTTTCACTTGGTATCAGAGCATAGGTTTACCAGATAAGATAAAAAGTTTTGAAAAATTCATTTCCAAAAAGAAGAATTTAAAGAAGCATTTTTAAAGATAAAATGTTATTTTATTTTAAAAAGGCAAAGTTCCCCCAAAGCCATAGGTACTATCTTTTATCCTTCGTTTTGAATCTATCCTTTCTGTTTTAGCATGTCTGGAGACCTTACTCCCCAGCTGCTGACGCTTTCACTCCTCCTCCTCTACGTGAACCAGCAAGCGGAAGAGTCCCAGAACAGGAAGACGAATAATAGTCAAAGGAGAGAGGATCGTAACAGTAATGATAAGAAACATGAAAAAAGGAAATGTTATTTCTACGGAATTCTTGGACATTTAGAGGGAGACTGCAGGAAGAAGAAGAGGAGGATGAGTGCTACTTGCTTTCAGTGTAGGGAGACAGGCCACTGGGCTAGGGACTGCCCAAAGAAGAAGGAGACAAAGGCAGAAAGCTCTCAAGGGAAGAAATAGGGTTTGCAGCCTAAGAAGACAGACTTTAAGAAGGGCGGGAAAGACAACAAAGAGAAGAGGAAGTGTAATTTATGTGGCAAAGTGGGGCACTTAGGGAAAGATTGCCGAAAAAAGAAGGCCAAGATGAATGGTGGGTGCTTTTCTTGCGGTGAGACAGGCCACATGGCTAAGGATTGCCCAAAGAAATGAGGGCAGGGGCAGAGGGTTGGATCCACATCAGGGCCACAGGTCCATGTGCTAGAAGCGCCACCTCTGCAACAACGAGGTATAAATACTTCTGTAGAAAGTGTAGTTTATCTTTATGATCACCCAGTTCGCACTTTATTTGATTCTGGTGCATCACACTCCTTTATTTCATCTGCTTCAGTAGAATCTCTGCACCTAGAAACTAGTATGGTAGAGGACCCCTTAATTGTTTCAAATCCAATTGGGGGCCCAGCTCATCTGTCTATAATCTGTGTGGGATTGAAAATTTCTATTCTAAGCGTAGAATTTAGATGTAGCGCCTTTGTTTTGGGCTTCTCGGGATATGGTTTGATTTTGGGCATGGATTGGCTATCCAGTAATGGTGCCATCCTGGATTGTGAGAAAAGGGTGGTTAGGCTTCTGACCCAACTCGGTAACACTCTGGAAATTACTTGTAATCCCTCGTATGCGGTTATGCTTAGTTATCTTGAATCGCTAGATGCATATGTTGAAAGTTTGCAAACGGTTAGAGTGGTCCGGGAGTACCCGGATGTCTTCGAAGAGGTGAAGGGCTTGCCTCCGAAGCGGGAGATAGACTTCCGTATATATCTTGTAGATAATGCAAAGCCCGTTGCGTTGCCCGTTAGACACATGGCTCCACGGGAAAGGAAGGAGCTCAGTAAACAGATTAAAGAGCTTCTAGAGAAGGGGTTCATTAGAAGGAGCATTTCAGAATGGGGCGCTCCGGTGGTGTTCGCTACAAACGCGGATGGTTCACTCCGTCTGTGTGTTGATTATAGGGAGCTCAACAAGCTAACGAAAAAAAATAGGCACCCTCTCCCCAGAATTGACGATCTGTTTGGTCAGCTTGTAGGAGCGTCTGTTTTCTCCCAACTCGATTTGGCGACCGGTTTTCATCAGCTAAGGGTTGCTGAAGACAGTATCGATAAGACAGCATTCAGAACCCCAGACGGCTTCTTTGAATGGCTTGTCATGCCTTTTGGCTTGACAAACGCACCCGCTTACTTCGTGGACCTAATGAGTAGGGTGTTCAGAGATTTCCTCAACGAGTTCGTAGTGGTTTTCGTAGACGATATCTTGATCTTCTCAAAGAGTGAAGAGGAGCATGCCCAACACCTAAGGGCAATCATGGAAACTCTGCGAGTCCATCAGCTAAAAGCCAAATTCTCCAAATGCCACTTTTGGATAGAAGAAGTGAGGTTCCTTGGGCACATAGTATCCAAAGAAGGGTTAGCTGTGGACCCTGCTAAGGTAGTAGCGGTACAGGATTGGAAGACACCAAGGAATGCAACTGAGGTCCGAAGTTTTCTAGGACTAGCTGGTTTCTATCGAAAATTCATAAGGGATTTTGCGAAAATCTCAGCTCCGCTCACAAGGCTGACCAAGAAGAATCTAGTGTTCAATTGGGACTTGGATTGCGAGTTTGCTTTCCAACGGCTAAAAAGGGCACTTACAATAGCCCCAGCTTTGACGTTGCCAGATGGAAGCAAGATGTTTAAAGTTTATACAGATGCATGTGGGACAGGGCTAGGCGCTGTCTTAATGCAAGAAGGAAGGGTAGTAGCTTATGGCGGAAGACAATTGAAAGTTCATGAAAAGAACTACCCGACCCACGATCTTGAGTTAGCCGCCATCGTCTTTGCACTCAAGTCTTGGCGACACTATCTCCTAGGTGAGAAGTTCGAACTTTACACTGACCATAAATCGTTGAAATATCTTTTCTCGTAGAAAGATCTTAACTTGAGGCAACAGAGATGGATGGAGTTTCTTGCCTCGTACGATTTCGAGATCTCCTACACCCCGGGCAAAGGCAACGTAGTGGCAGACGCGTTGAGCCGAAAGTAACTAACCCTAAGCCCGCTGTTTGTTGAAAGACAAAGCCTAGAGTTTATAGCCAGCTTTGACTTTAGGCCCTCCTCCGATTTTGTACCGGGCTTGCTAGCATCTCTCGAAGTACGCCCGACTTTAGTGGACTCAATAGGGACAGCACAACGCGAATACCCTCAGCTTGTGGAGACGATTGATAGGCTAATTAGGGGTGAGACTTCAAGTCACCTCAGCAGATACTCCATCGACGATAAGGGTTGGCTAAGGCGAGACGGAAGACTATGCGTCCCACAGACAAGGGATTTGGTAAAGACGGTTCTCGAGGAAGCACATCACTCCAAGATGACGATACACCCAGGCGGAAATAAAATGTACAAGGATATCAAGAGAACTTTCTTTTGGAACGGCATGAAGAAGGACGTGGCAGATTTCGTTTCCAAGTGTATGGTGTGCCAACAAGTTAAAGCGGAACAGAAAAAGCCTGGCGGTCTACTCCATCCTCTAGAGGTCCCGCAGTGGAAGTGGGATAGCATCTCAATGGACTTCATTGATGGGTTGCCTAGGTCTAGAAGAGGCAACACTAGCATTTGGGTAATAGTGGATAGGCTTACTAAAAGCGCCCACTTTTTACCTGTCAAGAGTAAAAGAACTGCCTCATCCCTAGCATCTCTTTACCTCAAGGAAATTATTCGACTCCATGGAATACCCTCCAACATTGTTAGTGACCGAGACCCTATCTTCACAAGTGAGTTTTGGCGGAGTCTGCAAGAAGCGGTAGGCACACAGTTATGCTTGAGCACAGCCTATCACCCCCAAACCGATGGCCAGACAGAAAGAGTGAACAGATTTTTGGAGGACCTTTTAAGACTGTGCGTCCTTGACTTCGGAGGGACGTGGGAAGACCATCTTCCTTTGGTGGAATTTGCCTACAACAACAGCTACCAAGCAACCATCGGAATGGTGCCCTTTAAAGCTTTATATGGAAGACCGTGCCGATCGCCCACTTGTTGGTGGGAGTCTACTGACAAGCTCATACTTGGACCTGATATGACCTGAGAGACTTCAGAAAAAGTAGACTTAATACGAAGAAGAATGAAGACAGCCCAAGACAGACAAAAATCCTACGCCGACAAGAGGAGGACCGACCTTGAATTTGAGGTTGGGGACAGAGTTTTTCTTAAGGTATCTCCGCTAAGGAACGTTGTTCGTTTTGGGACCACAGGGAAGCTAGCACCAAGGTTCGTAGGGCCATTCCCTATCATCGAGAAAATTGGGAAAATGGCCTATAGATTAGAGTTCCCCGAAAAGCTGGCCGGAGTTCACAACGTTTTTCACGTTTCGCACCTCCGAAAATGTCTACTTGAATCTACTGAAGTGGTAGAGCCAAATATCCTAGAAGAAGCTGAAGTTGAACGCGAAGCAACCGTGAGGAAAGTTCCAACCCGCATATTAGGAACGGAAGTGAAGAAGCTACGCAACCACGAAGTCAAGCTCGTCAAAGTTCAGTGGAGCGACGCCGAGGGAGACGCAACTTGGGAAACTGAAGCTAGAATACGCGCAGCCTACCCTTTTGTTTTCGAGGGTACATTTTTGATCTTTCTTTTTCCTTAAGTTGCGCTTTTATCTATCTTTTTAGGTATATCTCCTCGACCATATCTTTTAGGTAGAAACTCTTTGGATGAAAACATGTAATTGAAACATGTTATGGATGATGGTTGCAAGTGGTTGCAAGTGATTGCTAGTGGTTGCTCGTGGTTGCATATACACACACAATTTAGGTTTTAGATCGGCTCAGTCACTTCATATTGCATATGCATATATATATGTTCGCAATCATATATGGTTGAAGTTTAATGTGTTGTCATATGGATGTTGCATTTGTATGAATGATTGTGCACTCATGTAGAATCATGAATAGGAAAATTTGCATACATAATGGATTCACGACACTTACATACTTTGCATTAAGGAGGTCAACTAAATCAGTAGACCGATTGATTTTGCATTAGATAAGTACATATACACACACTTCGCATATGATCATGAAGCATTAGAAGTCTTTTAAGGACAATGGATGCTCGTGTTTGATGGATGAGTAGATGGATGTTTGGATGTTAAGATATACATTCTTCCTAACTTGAAGATTTCGGGGACGAAATCATTTTAAGTGGGGGAGAATGTAACACCCCGTGTATTCTATAACGTTAAGCTTCACGAATTAAAAGTATAATTAATTATAAATGATGAAATCAAGGGAAATGGGTTACGCCATTGCGTTCGTCTCGAAATTCTGCTTGAGATAAAGTCCGAGTTTGCGTAAAACGGATATCGTATGAAGAAGATATAGATGAACGAAGATGGGCGAAAAACCAGAAAACGGGTCAGAATGCACTGGCGCACTTGGGAAGTGCGCCAAAATTGAAATGAACTGGCGCACTTGGGAAGTGAACCAGTACATTTTTAGCCTGGCGCACCTGCCAAGTGCGCCCAGGTCAGAATGACCTGCTGGTCAGGTCTTGGCTGGCCTGATCAGGGTCTGGTCGAATTTCTGAGCCTTGCCTTGTCACTCGGGCTAGGTGTCAGCTCCTGGTTGGTCTCTCCTTCAAATGAACGACTAATATTAATCCAAGCTCCATCGACGGTCCTAATCAATTCACAAACTCTATAAAAAGGACCTAAGACTCACCCTAATTCACACAAACAAAAATGGAGATGAGACCATCATGCTGCTGGGGAAAGACTAGGAATAGCCGTCAGAAATTGAGAGACAATTAGGAGATAATTCAAAAGCTTAAAGCAACGACAACTAACTCAAAACAACGCCTACAACAAAGGATAACATCTCCAAATTCAGAATTCGGATTCCTGAATTGAAGATTCGTCATACGTTGTAAGTAGAGTGCTATTCCGATGTGAATAAATAATTGTGTTTTGATTTGTGTAAAGTGAGAAATGGAATTGTGGCGATAATAATCTATATTTGTATGTTGTTTTGATTCTAAACGATTTGGAAATGTTGTGGTATACGATTGGATATTCGCAAGCATATGATTCATGTTGAAAACTACATGTTTGTGGTAGTTTATTACAACACCTATTTGATAATTGCAAGTATATGATTCATGTTGAAAGTAACAACTATATATTGTGGTAGTTTATTTGAGATTCATGCAAGTATATGATTTACTATTATGCCAACATGATGTATAATTTTATGGTCATCTTTGGTGTAATTGGATCCATTTGAGTATTATGATTCATATGAAGTTATGTTGGAATTGGCATCATTGTTCAAGTATTAAAACCATACTTTTGTATTAGTGATAAAAGCATGCATCTTTGTGAACTTGTATTAATGAACATGACTAAACTATGTTTGTTGTTATGCCTAATTGAAGAATATGTTTTAGGCTTATGTTGTCGTCAAAATCATATGATAATATATGTGTCACATAATTAAGTTAGATTTACATTCCACTTGCAAGTTTACATGAATAGGATAAAAACCATGATTCATGTTTAGGTATGTTTATGCCATGATTCTATGAATAAATTGACAACCATGATTCTTGTTTAGGTATGTTTATGCCATGATTCAATGAATAGGATAAAAACCATGATTCATGTTTAGGTATGTTATGCCATGATTTTATGCTATTACAATGCAAGTTCACAAGTGCCAAAATTATGTTAATTAGTTCGCTATGTTGCAAGTTCATGCGTTCACACTCCCCTTTTTATGTTACTTAGAATATATAAACACCATGTTATAAGCCTCCCCTTTTTCATGTGGCTAAGTTAGGTTTAAATGTTAAACCCAACATATGTTATATTGTAGCGAACGTATAAAACGGGGGTAATGGCGATTGGGTTAAAATATAAAACATATGTGTTGGCATGTTTGATGCATGCCAACGACTTTGAAAAACAATTAAGTGGTGTAAATTAATTTCACCCAATAAAGATGAATTCGAATAATGGGCCGCAAATATTTACATATAAAAAGAAAAGAGACAAAATATGTAAATGTAGAAAATACGATGTGTTTAACCCGAGGTTGGATTGAGTTGTGATGTAAACCTGCCCGGAACCGCCCGGCTATCCAGTAGTCACAACAATACCTATCAAATGTGGGTGGTTAAACACGGAGCCCAATAAAGACCCGAGGTTAGACTGAGTTGTGGCGTAAGACTGCCCAGACCCAACCGGCAACAGGCAGCCCCAACAATACCTGTCTAATGTGAGAGGTTGAGGCTTTAATAAGACAATTAAAGCTAAGTCTTGATTAATAGGATTAAGTAAATTAAATTAATACTTAATCAAAATGGAACATGCTAAACTATACAGACTGATTGGGGGTTAGGTTTACAAAACATTTAACCAACTTAGCATGTTGGCCAGAAATAGAAAACCTAGTAGCGGGGGACCCTTTTTAGCAGTAACCCTACAAGGTGTATCAGGATACCCTGAACTAGGCAGGTGGGGCACGATTACTGGGCTGACTGTAAGAGGTCAAATCGACGACGGTGGTGCAGCAGTGTAGGTTCTAACGGGGTGCGGGCGTGCACACACTCCAGCGCAGAAAAATAAGGCACTGGGCACTAGTAGCATACCTGTGCATCCTAGGATTGTGTCGGGCCGCCACCATGGGACTTGATACACCCCATGGTAGGACCAGCATAGGTAACTACAACAACGGGGGCCGTAAGACACATGTAACTATGCGAGTAGGAGCCGATCATCAGAAATGGATCACTTCACCCTGATTATGGGGTGCCGGTTGGGAACTAGTTTATATGGGTACAGAGATTAATATGGGGTACGATAAGTATATTCGACTCTAGACAACTTAACTTATTTTATGGTGCTTTCCCATTTCCAGTTTATACTTATCTTACCCAGTTCTTTATTCATAGACTGAATAGTCCTAGACTTACTCAGGCTTTATGTCTGACTCTACTTTTCTTTCGTCTTCTTTTCTTTCGTTTCCCCCCCCAGGTCCACAGGGTGGGAATACCGCAGCTTGACCAGTTTTCACATCCAGTTTGAAGAGAAAGAATGTATTGCTTGGATCTTTTTCGTTTTGGACTATGGCTTTGGACAGCAATTATTGGACTTATGCAGTTTACTTATGTTTTTATGCTTCTTTAAATAATGTAATCAAGACAGTTATGGAGATGTTATGTTTTTGGAAGTATTGTAAGACAAATTATGACATGGTTTGTGTAACACGTATTTTGTTGAAATAAAAATTGCTGTTGTTTTCCGCTGTTCAAAAATATGTGTATTTATATCTGTCTTGTGTATCTGTGACTTATACTTATAAACCTCCACCAAAATTAGGGCATTCCCTTTGAGAGTGACCCTAACGGAGGTGGGGTGTTTCACCTGTTTTCTGACGATGTTCTCCATATCCGAGCACGATGCTATCCAGATATTTAGTGTGACAGCTTTTACCAAAAAGTGTGTCAACATTAGGTATGGTGTCATTCTCGACTGTGAAAAGAGGGTAGTTAGACTATTGACTAGTTTGAGTAATACTCACGATATCTCATGCAACCCAAGGGTTCTGTTATGCTTAGATACCTAGAATCTCTTGACACATTTATTGATGATTTGCAATCTGTTCGAGTAGTCCGTGAGTATGAAGATGTCTTTGATGAGGTTAGGGGCTTACCTCCAAAACACGAGATAGATTTCCGTATATACTAGGTGGACAATGCAAAGCCAGTTGCATTGCCTGTGCACCACATGGCTCCAAGAGAAAGGAGGGAGCTTAGTAAACAAGTGAAAGAGTTGCTTGAGAAAGGGTTCTTAAGAAGAAGTATCTCAGAGTGGGGTGCTCCAGTTATTTTTGCCATGAAGGCTGATGGTTCACTTAGATTGTGCATGGACTATAAGGATCTGAATAAGCTCACAAAGAAGAACAGACACCCATTACCGAGGATAGATGACTTGTTCGATCAGTTGGTTGGTGCTTCGGTTTTCTCGCAGTTGGATTTAGCTACAGGATTTCATCAGTTAAGGGTGGCTGAGGACTGCATAGATAAGTATGCATTTAGAAATCCAGATGGTTTCTTTGAATGGCTTGTCATGCCTTCTGGTTTGACGAATGCACCTGCATATTTCGTGGACTTGATGAGTAGGGTGTTTAGGGAGTTTCTAAACAAATTCTTGGTAGTCTTTGTAGATGATATCCTGATCTTCTCTTGAAGCAAGGAAGAGCATGTCTTGCATCTTAAGGAAGTTATAGAAACCCTTCGAGTACATCATCTTAAGGCTAAGTTCTCCAAATGTCACTTTTGGAGGAAGGAGGTAAGATTCCTAGGGCATGTGGTCTCTAAAGAAGGGATAGCAGTGGATCCTGCGAAGGTGGTAGCACTCCAAGATTGGAAGATTCCTAGAAATGCAACATAAGTAAGAAGTTTTCTTGATTTGGCGGACTATTATAGAAAGTTCATCAAGGACTTTGCTAAGATATCAGCCCCACTTACTCGATTAACGAAAAAGAATTTGACCTTTTCTTGGGATGTTGACTGTGATGATGCTTTTCAACGATTGAAGAGGGCATTGATGACAACTCCAGTTTTATATTTTCCGGATGGAAGTAAACCTTTCACAGTATATACCGATGCTTGCGGGATAGGGCTGGGAGCAGTTTTGATGCAAGAGGGAAGGGTGATATGTTATGGTGGAAGACAGTTGAAGGTCCATGAGAAGAATTACCCTACCCACGACTTAGCATTTGCACTTAAGTCTTGGCAACATTACTTTCTTGGTGAGAGGCTTGAGTTATACACAGACCATAAGTCACTAAAATATCTATTCTCTCAAAAAGATCTAAACTTAATGCAATAGAGGTGGATGGAGTTCTTAGCATCCTACGATTTTGAGATTGCATATACCCCTGGCAAGGGTAACATTGTAGATGACATCTTAAGTAGAAAGAAGCCGACTTTGAGTCCTTTGTTTGTCGAGCGGCAGAGTTTGGAGTATATATCTACCTTTGATTTTAGACCCTCTATCGATTATATACCCGGTTTGTTGGCATCATTAGAGGTGCGACCTACGATTTTAGGATAGATAGGTGCGGCACAACGAGATGACCCACAGCTGATAGAGATAGTAGACAAGCTTATAAGAGGGGAGTCTTCGAGCCATCTTAGTAGGTATACTATAGATGAAAAAGATTGGTTGCATAGGGATGGGAGACTTTGCGTATCATGAGACGAGAGTTTGAGAAGGACAATCCTTGAAGAAGCACATCATTCTAAGATGACCATACATCCTGGTGGTGACAAGATGTATAGGGATATGAAGCGAGTTTTCTTTTGGGCCGGAATGAAGAAGGATGTGGCTAAGATCATTTCCAGATGCTTAGTGTGCCAGCATGTCAAGGCAGAGCAAAAGAAGCCTGGTGGTTTGCTTCACACTTTAGAGGTTCTACAGTGGAAATGGGAAAGTGTTTCCTTGGATTTTGTCAACGGGTTGCCGAGGTCAAGGAAAGGTCATACAGGGATTTCGGTAGTAGTAGATAGGCTTACTAAGAGCACCCATTTCATTCCCGTTAAGAGTAAAAGAACAGCGACATGGTTAGCATCTGTTTATCTTCGAGAGATAGTTCGTCTACATGGAATACCTTCTAATATTATGAGCGACCGAGATCCCATTTTCACTAGCGAGTTTTGGAAGAGCTTGCAAGAGGCGGTAGGAATGCAATTGTGTTTGAGCACTGCTTATTACCCTCAGACGGATGGCCAAACAGAAAGAGTGAATCATATTTTAGAAGATCTTTTGAGGTTATGCATCTTGGACTTTGGAGGGACATGGGAGGAACACCTTCCATTAGTGGAGTTCGCCTACAACAACAGCTATCAGACTAGTATTGACATGGCACCTTTTGAAGCTCTATATGGATGACCTTGCTGATCACCAACATGTTGGTGGGAATCTACGGATAAGATTTTGCTTGGGCCTGAGATGGTTAAGGAAACTTCGGAGAAGATAAACTTGATTCGAAGATGCATGAAGATGGCACAAGACTAGTAAAAGTCATATGCTGATAAGAGACGAACCGATCTTGTGTTTGATGTTGGATACACAATTTTTATTAAAGTATCACCATTAAGAAATGTAGTTCGTTTTGGATCTGTATGAAAATTGGCACGAAGATTCGTAGGGCCATTCCCTATTACAGAAAGAATTGGACAAATGGTCTACAGAGTGAATTTGCCTGAGAAGCCTAGTGGTGTTAATGACATGTTTCACGTATCTCATTTGAGGAAGTGTTTACATGATACAGCGGAAGTAGTAGAGCCGAGCATGCTTAAAGAAGTGGAAGTAGAGCGAGATGCCACAATTAGACGAGTTCCTACATGCATCCTTGGATCGAAGATCAATAAATTACGTGACCGAGAGGTCAAGTTGGTCAAAGTCTAATGAGGAGATAATTAAGAAGACACGAGTTGGGAGACAGAGGACAAGATACGTGCGTCGTACCCTTTCCTTTTCGAGGGTATGTTCTTAACTTCTTTCCGAAGCTTTTTGTTTATGCTTGCTTCTATCGTTTAGAGTATACCATATCTATCGAGTCTTAGGTAGAAAACTCAATGGATGTAAACATGTGTTTGAAACATGTTATGTTTGATGGATGTAAGTGTTTGCCAGTGGATTCTCGTGGATGCATTTACACACACATTAGGCACTAGATCAGCTCAATCACTTTCATATTGCATATGGATGAGTGTGCATATTTAAATTAATGGATATATATTGAATGTGTTATCATATGGATGTTGCATTTGGATGAATGGTTGTACACTCATATAGAAAGGATATGTATTATTAGGATTCTTTTGCATACATAATCGACGCATGGCACTATCATGATTTGCTTTAAGGAGGTCAACTGAATCAGTAGACCGCCAGATTTTGCATTAGGATAAGAACATATACACACACTTTGCATATGTTCATGAAAACATTAGAAATCTTATAAGGACAATGGACCCCTGTGATTGATGGATGAACAAATGGATGATGGATGGTAGGACATACATTCCTTTCAGCTTTGAGATTTCAAGGGAGAAATCCTTTAAGCAGGGGGAATGTAACATCCTGTAATTTTAAAACATGACATAAGGGATAATTAAAGAATAATTTATTTTTAGAAGAAAAATTAAGTGAAATGGGTTACGCCATTGCGTTCGTCTCGAAATTCTTCTTGAGATAGAGTCCAAGTTTGCATAAAATGAATAACGTATAATGGGGTTATGGACGATGGAAGTTTAGTAGAACAATAAGGAAACAGGCCAGGATAACTAGCGCACTTGTGAAGTGCGCCAGAACAAAAATGCACTGGCGTACCTAGGAAGTGCGCCCAGGCCGAGCCCGAGCCCAGGACCGCAGAATTCTGGAGAGTTCCCTAATGACATGTCTTATTAATCTGAGTGGTTCTGAAGGTCCCTAATCTAATCCAAAGGTCCTAATTCACTTAATACATCTATAAAAAAAACCTAAACCTAAACCCAATCTCATTCAACCCTAATCCATGGCGCCTTCATGCTGCTTTCCATCTCAAATTAATTTAGCTATTCTTCTTCGACAATCAAAGAAAAGGATATTCAAGATCAGATCTTCAAACAACATGCCTAATTCTCTTTCTAAGAATCCTATCGCTGTGAGTTTATGTCACTTTCACATATAATTAAATTAAAAAGTAATTGTAATAGCATTGTAAATTAGATCTAATGTATACGCCTGTAAATAAGATGAATCATATCAAATTTTGTAATTTGCTATCCTTTAGATTCATACCCAATTGTTATTATCATATGCTTATCTGATCTACTTAGTTGTTATTCATTTCACATGCCTATTTATATGTTTATGCCAATTTTGATGTTTTGATTCTCTCCCCATCTTATTTTCCTTTTTCTTTTTGATATTAGGCTAACTTCGAACCTAAGCATATTGCTTTAGGATTTACGTACGAATAATGTTGGAATGATTGGGAAAAAGTTTGGGAAATATGTAATAAATGAGATTTGGCATAAATTGTTGATGCCTATGGAAATTGGTTTAGGCATGATTTGGTATAACTTGTACACATGAGATTATAGGCATTATTTGGATTAAAATTATAATCATAATTTAGATTGGAAATTATGGGTAATTGGAAACATATTATAATCCAAGATTTGAAATTGGGACTTGAATCGAGGAAGAGAAAATGAACGCTTAAGACACGAGATTAGATTCAAATTGCGGTATAAGCCTGCCTGGAACCGCCCGACATATCCATCAACCGCAAAACGGTAATCTAATGTTAGAGGTCAAAGGCAGAAATTAGATGCGTAATAATGCAAAGACACGAGGTTTGATACGGATTGTGTTATAAGCCTGCCCAGAACTGCCCGGCATATCCAGCAATCGCAAACGGGAATCTAATGTGGGAGGTCTTGCAAGATTACGGTTAGAATGAATTAATGAAAATTTAACCAAGATAAGACATATGGTAAGACATGGGAATTATAAAAGGGTTAAGTGGGTAACATGGGTAGCATGTGAAACATAATTAAATCACTTAACCAAGATGAGACATGTGATAAGACATTGGGATAAAAAGGGGTTAAGTGGGAATTCCTAGTGGGGACCAAGCTTTGGAGGGACGCTTGTGTCAAGTGTGCAGACCCTTTTCAACGAGTAACCCATTTTAGTATCTATATGAGCTCAAACTAGGTCGAGGATTGGGACACGCTTACTGGGGTTGATTGTAAGAGGTCATTAAAGAGTTAGCGATGGTAGTGCAAGTTCAACGGGGTCATGTGCGTGCATGGGTCCGAGCTAGTAGGTAAGACACTGTCGTATCGTGTAGGTATAAGCTGTGCATTTCAGTCATATCGGGGTTGCCACCTTAGGGAGTGATACACCTTATTGTGGGACCAGCACAGGTACCTACGAGGTTAGGGAGTTGATCGAACGGGGAGGGCAGTGGGTACGACTAGTGGTGGCAGGAGCAAGTGGGCACCTATGAGAGAAGCTAGGAGTACACGAAGCTACCATTATTATGATTTTAGGAAGAGATCATCTTTTAATATATAACTAGTATGTTGGTATGGTGCAGAGCATATCTTATAGTGGTTAGGAGCGCAGTCGATGTTCTATCTTGCTTACCTTGTTTACCTTGTCATATCTGCTTATGTTACAGTCATCTCGTATATCCGGTTTATGTTCTTATCCTGTTACTTTATTTATTATATTGTCAAAGTCACTAGACTCGCCAGACTTTATGTCTGACCCTTTTTGTTTTGCCTCTTTTCTTTCTTTCCACCCACCTCCCAGGTCCTCAGGGTGGGATTAGTGAAGCTTGACTCGGATTTCTTTCTTCTTGAATGCTTGGAAGTGTTGAAATAATGATCAGCTTTATCTCTTCTTCATTATGGCTATTTTAGTGGGATTATGGTTTTGCTTTTATGTACTCTGATAATAATTTTGTACAAGATGGATATTTATGTACTAGGCTTTAGTATGTGATTTTGATGTTGTAACCAAACATGGTTTATTTTCTTCTGCGATGAATAAATTTTGAATTTTTAAGTACCATTTTATATATCTGTCTTGTGATGTTCTGTTCTATACTCTTATAACGCTCCATGAAAGTTAATGCATTCCTTTACTGAGAGACATTAAGGGACGTGCGGTGTTACACTTGTCTAAGGTTCTTTACTTTTTAAAAGCCAAAGATGTTGATGTTAGTTTTCAAAAAGCTAGGAAAATAGCGTCTAAATGTGGCACCAGGATTTAAATATCTTTTATTTGGGGATCTTTGATAAAATTTTGTCTACTTTGATGTAACTATATTTCAGAAAGAGAAAATCAAACTACTTTGAGCATGGTTCAATATATGATGTAACAACCCGTGTTTTTATAACGTGTAATAACCATAAATCAAGGCAGAATTAATTTTTAAAATAAGAATCAAGGGAAAAGGGTTGCACCATTGCATTTGTCTCGAAATTCTGCTTGGAAACAAACCCGAGTTTTCGAAAATCGGAGCCCGTATGACCAAGTTATGACCTTTTGAAGTTTTCAGAAGTTTTCGAGTTCGAAACAGCTCAATTCGAATTCAAAATCCGAAATTCAAACCTTAGAATGGACTGGGTGGGAAATTTCCCACCCAGGACTAGGTCGACCTGGGAGTCGACTATGTAGTCGACCTACCCAGGACCAGGTCGACCATAGTGTCGACCTTGGGGTCGACCTGGTGGCCGAGTCCACTTTTAAAGATGGATTCACTCTGATGTTTCTGACCTCGTTTCTGTCTACATTCGTTGTCCTGACCCTATATATACAGCCCATAACACTAGTCTCTCTACACAAAATTCTTTCTGACCTTATGCTGCTCTAATTCTGGTTGAAAAGTTGGAGAACGGGACTACTTCTTCTATGTCGAAACTACATTGCTAATTTGGGGATTTCTGTTAGGACTTGACTAAGCGTATGAAGACTCAACATCGACTCTCTTTTTCTAATTCTCGAACCACGATCTGTAAGCCCCAGTTATTTTTAGATTTAAACTGTAAATGTAATGTGTGTATGTTGTAAATTGAAATTGGACCTATGTATGATGACTGTTTCTTGTTCATCTTGGATCTTTACTCTTGGATATATTACTATGACATTGATTTGGGGCCTATTCATGTTGTAAATCAAAAAGAAAAACCCCTCATATTATCATGTTGAATCTGCTATTAGTCACAAGTTTATGACTATCACCTTAAGTCAATCATTACCATGACTATACTATCACCTTATGTCAATCGTTACAATGACTATACTTTCACCTTATGACAACTGTTGTCTTGACTAGTACTTTATTTTGCTAGATTTGGAATCTTTATGTTTGAGGCCAATATTCCATATGCCAGTAATGTTATAATCATTTATCTCAAGTCATACCATGCTATGCTAGTAATCACTTCTGCCACCTTATGCCCGTCCCTTTTTATGTTATTCCCTAATTAGATTTATTTGTATCGATTCGAGCTAATGTTCGATGGGAATACGATTTCGGTTGACTAGGTAAAACATGAATAGACTTTGAAATTGAACTTGAACATTGTTATAACTTGAACCTAGATATGGACATGAACTTGACACGATTTGACATGAAACATGACATGAAAACTCGACATGAATTTTGACATGAAAACTTGAACGTGGGCATGACAATTAGATAAACATGAAAATGGCCAACTCGAGGTTGGGTTGAGTTTGCAGTGTAAATCTGCCCGAAACCGCCCGGCAAATCCAGTGACTGCAAATAATAGGATCCAATGTGGATAGTTGGTCATATCACACGAAAAACCCGAGGTTAGACTATGTTGTGGTGTAAATCTGCCCGGAACTACCCGGCAAATCCAGTGACCACAACAGTTAGTCTAATGTGAGAGGTTGGGGTGCATTAATGAATTAATGGCACATGATAGGGTTAAGTCATGAACCACTTGAATATACTTAACCAACTTGACACGATGATTTGATAGGGTTAAGTCATGAACCGCTTGAACACACTTAACCAACTTGATACATGATTTGGATAGGGTTAAGTCACGAATTTGAATGACAACACTTAACCCATTGGAAACCATAGTTACGCGGTCCTTTTCAGCAGTAACCCACTTAGATGTATCACGATACCCTGGGACTAGGCAGGGTGGGGCACGATTACTGGGCTGATTGTAAGGGACCAGAATGACGTCTGAGTAGGTGCGCCATTGTAGGTTCAGGCGGACTATGGTCGTGCACGTAGTCCGGAGTTGAAAAAGCAGGCATTGGGCACCTGTAGGTTTACATTGTGCTTACTTGATTCGTATCGGTGGTTGGCACCATAGGACTTGAAACACCCTACGGTGGACCTAGCACAGGTAACTACATTTCAGGATAGGGCCGTATGACACAGACACATGACGAGCTAGGACTTGTAGGTGGCCGATCGATTAGTAGATCGTACCGTAGGACCCCGTAATGGGTCACTTCATGATACTAGGCCAAGGGATCATTTCATGATTAATACTTGACATGGGTTAGAACACTAGTACAGTTGGTGCATCGAACCTTGAATATGCGATGCTAAACTTGACTTATCTTGTTATCTTAATTATCCTACCAGTTCTGTTATCATCCTTATGTTTAATTCCAGTTTTCACATATCATGTTACCTTTACTAATTTTCATACTGAAAGTCACTAGGGCTTACCAGTCTTTATGACTGACCCTTTTTCTTTCGCCTCTTTTTCTTTCGTTTTCCCCCTCAGGTTCTCAGGGAGGAAACACTAGCTCTTAGCTTGGACTTAGCTTGCTTTCTGACAGCTCATGTACGGCTTGGTCTTGAGCTATGCTATGGCTGCTTCTGCTATTTATGGGGAATAATTTACTTTTGTTATCTTAAGTTTATGCTTCTTTATTTGGAACTTGAAGTAATGGAATAATTTGTACCTTGGATATATGGGGTTTTGACTCTTTTCTTGAAAGTAATAAAAGTTGGTTTTTAATTTCTACTGCTGCTTTATTTATGTTCTGCCCTGTGATATCTCTGTGTATGTTTACCTAGATAATACTCCACCAAAACTAGTGCATTCCCTTTGTGAGTGACCCTAGCGGAGGTAGGGTGTTACATTTGGTATCAGAGCAGAAGGTTGCCAGGCTGGGCAAAAGTTTTTAAAAACCTTTTGAAACTATTTTCAAAACCATTTATAAAGAAGGATTTTTCAAGAAAAGTTTTATGTTTAAAAAGGCTATTCCTCAAAAGCCATTAGCACTTCCCTTTGTTTCCTCGTTTGAATCTTTTTCTTTTCATTTTTCAACATGGTTGATCTTAACCTTCCTGAAGGAATACCCGTGCCTGAATGCTTCCGAAGGTACTTAGAAGCCAGGCCCAACGGCGCAGGCCCGACAGACATCCCTCCTCCTCCTCCCCCAGTGGCCTCGGTTCCTCCTCCTCCTGGTACCGCCTTTGCCAAAATATGCAAATACTTTAAAGCAATGGGCAGCAAGAACTTCGTTGGAACTGAAACCTTTGTTGAGGCACGAAACTGGCTAAAGGAGACGGAAGACTTGTTCATTATCTTTGATATGGAGGACCATAGGAAAGTTCAGGTGGCAGCATGGTTGTTGAAAAAGGAAGCTACATTTTGGTGGGAAGTCACCAACGCTACCAGGCCAGTTGAGACTTGGGCGGACTTTAGAGAGAGGTTTGGGCTTAAATTCTTATCGTCAGCAGAAGAGAACCTTCAGATGGAGAGGTTCCTAACACTCAAGCAAGGGGACATGTCTGTTAGGGAGTACGTGAATAAGTTTAATCAGCTTGCTTGGTTTGGATTTGGTCAACACGGCCCAAAAAAAGGCTGTGCACTTTGTTCGAGGATTGAACGAGCCACTACACAGTTTGGCCATAACTCATATACCCATGGGGGCGACCTTTGAAAGCTTAGTGGATATGGCTCTACTTCATGAGGAAGACAAGAATAGCAAGAAGGAGATTAAGCCTAATGAGACTCAGAATATGAAAGCCGACTTCAAGAAGGGGGGCAACAAGAATAACAAGAATAACAAGAGCAACAACAAACCACGTGAGACAAGGAAGTGCAACTTCTGTGGTATTACTGGACATCTAGCTAAAGACTGTAGAAAGAAGCAGAGGAAGTTGGGTGAATGCTTTCATTGTGGAGATACTGGACACATCAGCAAGGATTGCCCTAAGAAGCAAGGGCAGGGGCAAGGGCAGACCCAGCGAGCAGGAACTTCTGGAGGGTAGTTGCATGCTCTCAACACCACTCCAGCTCTTGACCGAAGTAGTAATATTTCCGTATAAAGCCTTGTTTACATTTCTGACTTTCCTGTTCGAACCTTATTTGAATCTGGCGCATCACATACTTTTATTTCTTCTGATATTGTTGAAAATATGCACCTAAGTACTAGTCTGGTTGAGGATCCCGTTATAGTTTCAAATCCAATAGGTGGCTCCGCCCATTTATCTATGATGTGTATGGATTTGAGGATCTCTATCTTAAGCGTAGAATTCACGTGTAATGCTTATATTCTCGGATTCATGGGATACGGTTTGATCCTAAGTATGGACTGGCTGTCCAATTATGGAGCCATTCTTGATTGTGAACGAAGGGTAGTGAGGCTCATGACTTGCCTTGGTAATACCCTGGAAATTTCTTGTAACCCTAAGGGTCCAATCATGTTGTGTTATCTTGAATCCCTTGACTCGTCCAACGATAATTTGCAATCCATAAGAGTGGTCCGAGAATATCCATATGTCTTTGATGAGGTGAGGGGGTTACCTCCTAAACGCGAGATAGACTTCCGAATTTATCTTGTTGATAATGCCAAGCCAGTTTCTTTGCCCGTTAGGCACATGGCCCCGCGAGAAAGAAGAGAGCTCAGTAAACAAGTTAACGAGTTGCTTGAGAAAAATTTCATAAGACAAAGCATTTCTGAATGGGGTCCTCCAGTGGTATTCGCTACTAAGGCGGATGGATCGCTTCGTCTGTGCGTAGATTATCGTGAGTTAAACAAGCTGACAAAGAAGAATAGGCACCCACAACCAAGAATCGACGATTTGTTTGACCATCTTGTGGGAACATCTGTTTTCTCTCAACTCGATCTAGCCACATGATTCCATCAGCTTAGAGTGGCTAAGGATAGCATTGACAAAACTGCGTTTAGGACTCCAGATGGGTTCTTCGAATGGCTTGTCATGCCGTTTGGGTTAACAAATGCACCCGCATACTTTGTGGATTTAATGAGCAGGGTGTTTCGGGAGTTCCTTCACAAGTTTGTGGTAGTTTTCGTGGATGATATTTTGATCTTCTCAAAAGATGAAGAAGAGCATGCTAGACATCTCAAGGAAATCAGAGAAACACTTAGAGTACACCCGTTAAAGGCTAAGTTCTCCAAATGCCATTTTTGGAGGAAGGAAGTTCGATTCCTTGGACATGTAGTTTCTAAGCAAGGCATAGCCGTGGACCCCACAAAGGTAGTCGCGGTACAAGACTGGAAAATTCCTAAGAATGCAACGGAGGTGAGGAGCTTTCTCGGTTTGGCGGGCTACTACAGGAAGTTCATTAAGGACTTCGCTAAGATTTCAGCCCCTCTTACTAAGTTAACAAAGAAGAACCTAGCTTTTACATGGGACATAGAATGTGACGCTGCTTTTCAGAGACTTAAGAGAGCCCTCACCACAGCTCCAGTTTTGGCATTACCCAATGGAGGTAACATGTTTACGGTGTACACAGATGCGTGCGGCATGGGATTAGGCGCTGTCCTAATGCAAGAAGGAAGAGTAATATGCTACGGGGGCAGACAACTTAAAGTTCATGAGAAAAACTATCCCACTCATGACTTGGAGTTGGCCGCAATTGTTTTTGCACTTAAAGCTTGGCGCCATTGTCTTCTAGGAGAGAGGTTCGAGCTGTATACCGACCACAAATCGCTTAAGTACCTCTTCTCATAGAAAGACTTGAATCTGAGACAGCAGCGGTGGATGGAGTTCTTGGCATCATATGACTTCAATATAGCTTATACCCCTGGCAAGGGTATTGTGGTGGCGGACGCGCTAAGTAGAAAAAGGTTGACTTTGAGCCCCTTGTTTGTTGAAAGGAAAAGCCTAGAGTTTATAGCAACCTTTGATTTTACACCTGCTGTTGAGTCATTGACTACTACGTTTGCATCTCTTGAGTTAAGTCCTACACTTCTAGATCAAGTAGGGACTTCATAGAAGGAAGACCCACAGATAGTCGAAATCATGGACAAGCTGATTAGTGGTGAGACGTCAAGTCACCTCAGTAGGTATGCCATAGATGACAAGGGATGGCTAAGGCACGATGGAAGGCTATGTGTCCCACAAGTGGGAGACCTAATAAGGAAGGTTCTCGAAGAGGCGCATCACTCGAAGATGACCATACATCCCGGAGGGGATAAGATGTACAGGGATATGAAACGCATTTTTCTTTGGGCTGGAATGAAAAAGGATGTGGCAGAGCTCGTTTCGAAGTGCATGGTGTGCCAACAAGTAAACACCAAGTCGAAGAAGCGTGGTGGGCTATTACATCCTTTGGAGGTTCCGCAATGGAAATGGGATAGTATCTCGATGGATTTCGTGGATGGACTGCCTAGGTCAAGGAAGGGAAATACTAGCATATGGGTCATAGTTGATAGACTCACGAAAAGTGCTCACTTCATTACTATGAAAAGCAAGAGAACCGCATCAGGGCTAGCGTCTATTTACCTTCGAGAGATAGTACGGTTGCATGGAGTTCCTTCTAGTATAGTTAGTGATCGTGACCCGATTTTCACTAGCCAGTTTTGGAATAGTCTGCAAGAAGCAATGGGTACACGACTAAATTTAAGCACGGCCTATCACTCACAGACGGATGGACAAATCGAAAGGGTAAATAGAGTACTAGAAGATCTCCTGAGGCTATGCATTCTTGACTTTGGTGGTACTTGGGAAGACCATCTTCCTCTCGTGGAGTTTGCATATAATAACAGTTACCAAGCTAGCATCGGAATGGCACCGTTCGAAGCGCTGTATGGAAGACTGTTCAAATCGCCAACTTGTTGGTGGGAGACGACATACAGACTTATACTTCGGCCTGACATGATAAGAGACACTTCTGAGAAGATTGAGTTGATACGAAGACGGATGAAAACGGCCCAAGATAGACAGAAATCTTATGCGGACCAGAAAAGGACAGACCTAGAGTTCAAAGTCGGAGATATGGTCTTTATAAAAGTTTCTCCGTTACGCAATGTAGTTCGTTTTGGAGCAGTTGGAAAGCTAGCACCAAGGTTCGTAGGACCGTTCCCTATCACTGAGAGGATTGGACGGATGGCCTATAGGGTAGACTTACCCGAGAAACTGACTGGAGTACACAATGTCTTTCATGTCTTGCATCTTCGAAAGTGCTTGCATGAGTCGGACGAAGTGGTTGAGCCAAGCATCCTTGAAGACATAGAAGTGGAAAAAGAAGCAACATTGAGGCGAGTTCCGATTCGTATCTTAGGAACGGAGATTAAGAAGCTAAGGAATCAAGAATTCAAGCTAATTAAAGTGCAGTAGAGTGAAGCCCAAGAAGACGCAACTTGGGAAACCGAAGAGAAGATACACACGCTTTACCCATTTCTTTCTTAGGGTACATTCTCGATCTCTTTTTCCTATAAACTTGAAAATCTTTTCGTATCATCTATGTTTGTCTTGTTATCTTGTCGACCATATCTTGAGAACCTTAGGTAGAACCATATGGATGTAAAGATGTGATTGAAACATGTTATGGTTGATGTTTGCAAATGGTTGCAAGTGGTTGCAAGTGCTTGCTAGTGGATGCATGACACACATTAGGCACTAGATCGGCTCAGTCACATTTTCATGTTACATATGCATGAGTGCTTATACTTGTACATGGATGGAACTTGTTATGCTATCACTTGGATGTTGCATATGAATTAATGTTTGTGCACTCATGTAGAGATTATAAACTATGTTAGGAATCTGCATACATGTTGGATTCATTACACTAACATATTTTGCATCAAGGAGGTTTAATGAATCAGTAACCGCCTGATCTTTTGCATTAGATAAGTACATATACACACACTTTCTGCATATGATCATATAGCAGTAGAAATCTTTTAAGGACAATGGTTCCCTATGGATGATGGATGGTAGGGCACATCCTCCCTAACTTAGAGATTTCGAGGACGAAATCCTTTAAGGGGGGGGGGGGAGAATGTAACAACACGTTTTTTATAACGTGTAATAACCATAAATCAAGGCAGAATTAATTTTTAAAATAAGAATCAAGGGAAACGGGTTGCACCATTGCGTTTGTCTCAAAATTCTGCTTGGAAACAAGTCTGAGTTTTCGGAAATCAGAGCCCGTATGACCAAGTTATGACCTTTCGAAGTTTTCAGAAGTTTTCAAGTTCAAGCTCAATTCGAGTTAAAAATTCGAAATTCAAACCTTAGAATGGACTGGGCGGGAAATTTCCCGCCTAGGACCAGGTCGATCAGGGGTCGACTATGTAGTCGACCTACCCGGGACCAGGTTGACCATAGTGTCGACCTGGGGGTCCACCTGGTGGCCGAGTCCACTTTTGAAGCTAGATTCACTCTGATGTTTCTGGCCTCGTTTCTGTCTACATTCGTTGACCCGACCCTATATATACGGCCCCTAACACTAGTCTCTCTACACAAAATTCTTTCTGACCTTATGCTGCTCTAATTCTGGTTGAAAAGTTGGAGAAAGGGACTACTTCTTCTACGTCGAAACTACGTTGCTGATTTCTGTTAGCACTTGACTAAGCATATAAAGACTCAACATCGACTCTCTTTTTCTAATTCTCGAACCACAATCTGTAAGCCCCAGTTATTTTTAGATTTAAACTGTAAATGTAATATGAATATGTTGTAAATTGAAATTGGACCTATGTATGATGACCGTTTCTTGTTCATCTTGGATCTTGACTCTTGGATATATTACTAGGTTTGGGGCCTATTCATGTTGTAAATCAAAAAGAAAACCCCCTCATATTATCATGTTGAATCCGCTATTAGTCACAAGTTTATGACTATCACCTTATGTCAATCGTAACCATGACTATACTATCACCTTATGTCAATCGTTACCATGACTATACTATCACCTTATGACAACTGTTATCTTGACTAGTACTATATTTTGCTAGATTTGGAATCTTTATGTTTGAGGCCAATATTCCATATGCCAGTAATGTTATAATCATTTATCTCAAGTCATACCCTGCTATGCTAGTAATCACTTCTGCCACCTTATACCCATCCCTTTTTATGTTATTCCCTAATAAGATTTATTTGTATCGATTCGAGCTTACATGCGATGGGAATACGATTTGGGTAGGCTAGGTAAAACATGAATTGACTTTGAACTTGAACGTTGTTATAACTTGAACCTAGATATGGACATGAACTTGACACGATTTGACATGAAACATGACATGAAAACTCGACATGAATTTTGACATGAAAACTTGAACGTGGGCATGACAATTAGATAAACTTGAAAATGGCCAACTCGAGGTTGGGTTGAGTTTGCAGTGTAAATCTGCCCGGAACCGCCCGGCAAATCCAGTGACTGCAAACAATTGGATCCAATGTGGGTAGTTGGTCATATCGCACGAAAAACCCGAGGTTAGACTATGTTGTCGTGTAAATCTGCCTGGAACCGCCCGGCAAATCCTGTGACCACAACAGTTAGTCTAATGTGAGAGGTTGGGGCGCATTAATGAATTAATGCCACATGATAGAGTTAAGTCATGAACCACTTGAATATACTTAACCAACTTGACACGATGATTTGATAGGGTTAAGTCATGAACCACTTGAGCACACTTAACCAACTTGATACATGATTTGGATAGGGTTAAGTCACGAATTTGAATGACAACACTTAACCCATTAGAAACCCTAGTTACGCGGTCCTTTTCATCAGTAACCAACTTAGATGTATCACGATACCCTGGGACAAGGCAGGGTGGGGCACGATTACTGGGCTGATCGTAAGGGACCTGAACGATGGCTGAGTAGGTGTGCCATTGTAGGTTCAGGCGGACTATGGTCGTGCATGTAGTCCGGAGTTGAAAAAGCAGGCATTGGGCACCTGTAGGTTTACACTGTGCGTGCTTAATTCGTTTCGGTGGTTGGCACCATAGGACATGATACACCCTATGGTGGACCTAGCACAGGTAACTACATTTCATGATAGGGCCGTATGACATAGACACATGACGAGCTAGGACTTGTAGGGAGTCGATCGATTAGTAGATCGTACCGTAGGACCCCGTAATGGGTCACTTCATGATACTGGGCCAAGGGATCATTTCATGATTAATACTTGACATGGGTTAGAACACTAGTACAGTTGGTGCAGCGAACCTTGAATATGCGATGCTTGACTTGACTTATCTTGTTATCTTAATTATCCTACCAGTTCTGTTATCATCCTTATGTTTAATTCCAGTTTTCACATATCATGTTACCATTACTAGTTTTCATACTGAAAGTCTCTAGGGCTTACCAGTCTTTATGACTGACCCTTTTTCTTTCGCCTCTTTTTCTTTCGTCCCCCCCCAGGTTCTTAGGGAGGAAACACTAGCTCTTAGCTTGGACTTAGCTTGCTTTCTGACAACTCATGTACGGTTTGGTCTTGAGCTATGCTATGGCTGCTTCTGCTATTTATGGGGAATAATTTACTTTTGTTATCTTAAGTTTATGCTTCTTTATTTGGAACCTGATGTAATTGAATAATTTGTAACTTGGATATATGGGGTTTTGACTCTTTTCTTGAAAGTAATAAAAGTTGGTTTTTAATTTCTACCGCTGCTTTATTTATGTTCTGCCTTGCGATATCTCTGTGTATGTTTACCTAGATAATACTCCACTAAAACTAGTGCATTCCCTTTGTGAGTGACCCTAGCGGAGGTGGGGTGTTACATATGATGAGCAAAACCGAGTAATCTATTAGGATATGCACGTGTGAGGAGAATGCACATGTTGAATGTGATGCCATCTAAAGATATGCCAAGTGTAACGAATTACAAATCCATACTATCTGAGTTGACTACATACATCATATGTCCAACCCAAATATCACAAAAATACAAATCATTTTTTTTAGAAGAAAAAGGTAGAAGAAGAACAGAAATAACAACACAGAATCTCACATCTCAGCGGAACAAAATATTATATATCATAACTTTTGAAATACAAATTTTTAGTTGTATAACATACAATTATCAGAGTACAACACTTGCAACACAGCGGAAATAAAAATACTATATATCTAACACTGAAGCCTCCTGCTCTAAGCTCCTTTAGATAGATCTGTAAAATCCTGAACTACTTGACTGTCCGTACAAATTTGGGCACCCAAGAGTTTAGGTAAAACAAAATAAACTCTGGGTCAATCATGGGATTGGTATGAGTTAACAATTTGAAACAGTTTGAGAAAAAATACGATATCTCATAAGACCATGCCGTATAATACGGAACGGGGTTTTCCCTTATGAGAATCCAAAATACTTGATTTAACTTTCAAAATCCTTTTGAAAGAAATGATAATCTTTATATCAAAACTCTTCTGATATTATAATAGTGTCTAAATCAAATAAATCTAGTGGAACATTTGCATCTCACGTTCCACATATATATAATATACAATCAAAACCATGAGCACTTATTGGGTAATGAATTTCCAACTATGACAAGGTATAGAGCCACTTTCCGATAGTGCATTTCTAGAGAAGTATACACAGGGTTCAATAATTGCAACCCGACCACACATGACCGACCACTCATTTCGCTTGAGTGTATCGAATGTATATCACCAACGGTTGGGATCAACAACCATTTTCCCAAATGGGACATCATCGAATAGAATAAAGAATGAAGTGAATTTCTCTAGATAGGTGATAATACACCCTAATTAGGAGCTACCCACTTAGCCATGCTTCCTGCCCGATTTTTATCATTTCCTAGTTGATGAGGCCTGAGGCTACGGTTACTTACATTTCATTGATAGCACAATCACTTTGAATGCCACATTGTTAGATTCGTTAATCACTAATTAATTGCACAAATATATTCTGGATATTATGCTAAGAGAATAAATTCTCCACCACCATATATATTTATACAAACCAACATATATAAATCATAATTGTGTTAAATGATGATGTAATATGTGATATTAAAAATAAAGAACTAGAGAGGGCTAAAGTTAAACCGTTATAATTGTCACATGGAACGTTAGAGGCCTAGGTACTTTTAATAAGTGTCTTAGGGTTAAAAACTGTCTCAAATCTGTAAAACCCGTTATCATTTTACTTCAAGAGACAAAAATTGGGAATCCCGAACCATCTATGTTTAAGTGTTTGGGGTGGGTGTAATTGATGAATGGGCATATATCCCTGCTGCGAGGTCTTTTGGAGGCATGTTTACTAGTTGGAGAAGTAATTCTTGGACTGTTAAGCAAGAAATTAAGAAAGCTTATTGTCTACATGTGGCTCTTGAATGCAAATCTACCAACGTTTTGTACTTCTTTTCTAATGTTTATTGACCTAATACTAGAAGAGAAAGGAAGACTTTGTGGGTAGAGGGCATGATCATAACTTAAAGTATGGTCCCTGGGTTATTGGCGGCGATTTTAATGTTACTAGATTTGATTTTGATAGAAATGTTGAGAAAAGTTTGGTTTGTGTGACATGAATGACTTTAGCGACTTTGTTGGTGATTGTGGCTTAATTGACTTACCCATGCCCAGTAGAAAATTTACTTGAAGTGATGGTAGATCCCCCTATACTGGTTTGCCTTGACCGTTTTTTTATTAACTCTGAATTTGAAGATTTACATCCCCTGACGATCTAAAAAGGTCTTACTTTCCTCATTTCTGATCATTGCCACTACACCATATCAGCCAATTTGGCATAGATGGATGCAGACATGTAATACGGGTAAAAGCCGTATCATATTTGATGGTGCTCAGATCCGTATCAAATTACAATTTGCGATCCGCGTCACCCCAAATGCCCTAAATTTGACCGTCCATCAACGAAGCCCCGGATTAGTTATTTTGATATGGCTTTGGGCCAAATTGAATCTGTATCATATTGTGCATCCCATTGGGCACTCCGAATAAAAGTTTTGGCCTCTCCCTTTTCCATTTGTTTTACTCTAATGGTGACCGAAAACCCAAATTAGGGTTTTCGGTCACCAAATCGTGCCTTCACCTTCGACAGGGACGAACAACCTTGTCCTTCGCCAGAAACGCAGCAACCCTACGTCCCCTAGCCCTCCTTCAACAGCACAGGTATGTGTTTCAAATGAATTTTGGCATGCATGACCGACAATAGGAAACAAAATAAAATCTTTGTGTGATAGTTGATTGCTACTTTGTGTTAGTACTTCGTGTGTTAGATATTTTGATTGAATTAGTTTGTGTAAGTGTGTTTGTGTAAGTGTGTTAGGGACGGATCTGTGGTTATACCCTAAAATCAGAGAAATCAAATTTGAATCATGTTTTGTGATAATGTAAAAAACATCTGAATGTTTGTTAGATTGCGGTATAGTTTTTGTTAGAATTGCCATTGGATGTATGGTATAATTTTAGATTGCGGTATACAATGGAGGAGCTAGGACCAGAATTTGGCGAGGGAACTATCTGAATAGTCGGGGTTCCAAGGGAGGTAGCCTAAAAAAAATGGTATTCTGTAGGCAGTCTGCAAATTGGGATATAGACTTAATGTTGGGAAATATTCGATATATGTTCCGATACAACATCTCGATGCAAAATACATACTAGCAAAAATCATTTTTTATATGGTGATCTATGCATCATCTCTATTCTTTAACAAAAGAATGCACTCATTTATAACCCTGTTATCTGAAGTTAGTTTAACAGGTTGGTTGAAAAATTTGGTCGATGGATTATTACTAGACTTTCTGGTTAATATTTTAATTGGCGTTCCACCATATGGATGCATTTTTGCTCACGTGTAGGGTCGAGTATCCATGCTTATTAGCTTTATCCAAATGTCAGATGCTTCTGCACTTAACCTTAGTAAAACTTTGCTTTCACTAGCAACTTTGCCCTTACTTTGTAGCAGTGACTTTAGTGTAAGTAATCCTGCACTACACAGTCTGCTTCAAAGAATCTGAAAGTTGCAAGCGAAAGCAGCTTTTTCCAAAGGTTAAGTGAAGCGACATTCAACAGTAAAGCTAATAAGCATGGATTACTGACCCTGCGCGTGAGCTAAAATGGATCCACTTGGTGGATTTCCTAGTAAATTCTTAATCAGAAAAAGTCGAGTATGTGTGTCATCCTACGATGATGATTCAATATCTTTAGACGTTGGAGCAGGTATATATTATTTTACACTTATCTCTACGTAGTATCTTGCATAAGAATAGAATGGACATGTACTTGTGTGCACATCTTGAATATTCTTTTCGTTTATTTCTTCCTTTTTGTGTGTATAGGTGTAACGACCCAGGGATTTTCGGTCCGAAAGTCGACAAAAATACCTTTACTGTAACACCCCCACACCCGCTATGGACACTCACTAAGGGAATGCCATAGCATCGGTGGAGTATTTTAAGTGAATATAGAACAGGAAAATTACAACAAGACAGATATAAATAATACTTGAAAATTTAAAACATCATTTCATTGCAGCAGAAGATAAACGTGTCTGGTTACAATACCAAAACCAACTAAAACAAGAGTCAAGTACTAAATATCCATCCTGATAAAAACATAAGTACATAATCCCACTACATAATAATAGCCATAATAGAAAAGATAACCGAGCTTTACTTCAAGAGTCGAAGCTCCAAGATAGATAAAGCAGTCTGAATCAAACTCCACTAGAACTAGGCCCAACCTGAGGACCTAAGGGGGGAAAAAGATAAAAACAACGGGGTTAGACATAAGTCTGAGTGAGCCCTATAACTTTAACAATACAATCATTAAAGTAATTAGGGTATGATATAAACTTGGCACGGTAACGACTGGGGATTAATGACTACCTAAGCAGCCAACTAGACATAGGAAGAACTAAGATATCGGTAAAGACACATCTACCCACCCAAGAGTAATTACTACACTGCACCACACCAGTCATTCCTAACTTAAAGGTTGATCCCACCCAAGGACTTAGAAATTTAACTAGTAGTTTCGTGTACCCCTGGCTGACCACATAGGTGCCGTCTGCCCCTATCTCCACTAGGTGTACCCACTACTCCCCAAGCGATCGGCTCCCTAACGTAGATACCCGTGCTGGCCCCACAGTGTGGTGTATCACTCCCCAAAGTGGCAACCCGATACAACCAACGGTGCACGACTTATACCTACACGATGCAACAACGTCCTACCTATCAGCCCGGGTCCACACACGCATATGAAACCCGTTGGACTTGCGTTGCCATCGCTAACCCGTTTTTGGCCTCTTATAGTGAAGCCCAGTACGCGTGTCCCGTCATCGACATGGGTCGAGCCCACAAGGATACATATGGGTTACTGGTTGAAATGGGCCCCCACAAGCAACCCACCTAAGCTTGTCCCTTTTTCTAGTGCATCCCACTTAACCCTTTAATCATGTTTAATTACATGTTTCCACTTGGTTAAGTATTCTAATCGTACTTTCTATTGCCACCCAAGGCAACCCACTAGATTTCCACATGCCACCCAAGGCACTTACTTGATTTCCACATGCCACCCAAGGCACCCACTTAACCCTCATGCCCCACTACATGCTTATCTGGTTAAGTGTTTCTTAATTGATTAAGACCGTAACCTTTGCAAAGACCTCTCACATTAGACTATCTTTTATGGCAGCTGGATTTGCCGGTCGGGTCCGGGCAGCCTTACGCCATAACCGAGTCTAACCTCGTGTCTTTACACTTGTCACGTATTTAGTTTATGCCTAAGACCTCTCACATTGGGCCAATCATTTATAGCCGCTGGATTTGCCGGTCGGGTCCGGGCAGTCTTATGTTACAAAAGGGTCCAACCTCGTGTCTTAGTCGATTAATTACACCTAATTGATCACCCACATATTTTGAATTAATTTTCCCTAATTAATTCCAATTTAGTGATGTACATAATTGACTCAATTATGTCCATCCACTTATGGTATGCAACATCATACCAATTTCACCACAATTTTGTTAACATGAATATTAACCCCATCGTTCCCCACGTAATACGCTAACATGACATACTTAAAAGGGAAGATTCATCACAAATGCAATGGGTTCTACTTAGCATAACATTAGCATCATCATGGGTTTTAAAGGTGTCAACTTGCATATATGACCATAGCATCAAACCCAACTAGCATAAATAACCAACCCAAACTTGCATGAATCACATATGTCATAAAGAGGGTAACTTGCATAGATGTTCATGTCATAGACCTATCATAAAGGGATAAATTTGCATACATGTCATAGGTCTAAAAAGGGATGAACTTGCATATGTTACTCATATCATAAAAAGGGGTAAACATGCATATATATGCATGACATACAAAGGGGTAAACTTGCATATGTATGCATATCATACAAAGGTGTAAACTTGCACATGTTACTTGCATATAATCAAACACCAAACTTGCATAACATGTCATATATGAACTTGCATATAATAAAACACCAAACTTGCATAACATGTCATATATGAACTTGCATATAATCAAACACCAAACTTGCATAACATGTCATATATGAACTTGCATATAATCAAACACCAAACTTGCATAACATGGTGTCATAATGGATCAATGTTTATCATAGTGATTTGCATAACTAGCATCATGAACATATAGCATAAAACTTGCATAACTAGCATCATGAACATATAGCATAAAACTTGCATAACTAGCATCATGAACACATAGCATATGATAACATAACTTGCATTGATCCACATTCATAACCATAACCTCATTATATCCTATCATAATTAGTTTAGAAATTGCTTGCTAAAGGCATAGAAACGCACAACTTGTTGATTAGCACTTCTATGAAGAAGATTAAGTTGCTAGAGTTGATTAGAAGTTGATTTGAGAAGCTATCTTCCTCTTTAATTTGTTGGTGGCTCCTTCTAGTTGCAATTTGACGGCATGACGACGTTGTCTCCAATTTTAGTATGAATTAGGGTAGTCTTAGGGTGTATTTATAGATTAGTTAAGTGTTTTAGGCCATTAGATTAACCCTAAATCAGATTAGAGCCGTCAGATCTCGTCACTAGCCACCAAAACACAGCCCAGATCCCAAATCAGTGCACCCAGGTCACCTGGGCTCGACCTGGGAGGTTGAACCCCAGGTCGACACTAGGGTCGACACCCATGTCGACCTGGTGGGCAGGTCGACTCCCAGGTCGACTCCCAGGTCGAGTCCCAGGTCGACCTGGTCTGGGCGGGAATTTTCCCGCCTAGCCCATATTCTGCATTTTTGAAATCTGTTTCATTTTCTGATTTTTCGTGAAACTTCTAAAGGCCATATCTCGGACATACGGACTTCGATTCACGAAATTTCGGACTCTATTTCGCGTATTTTTCAGAGACGAACGCAACCGCGAAACCCGTTTCCTTTAATTCTCACGTCTGAGATTAATTATTCTTTAATTACCAAACATTAATACTAAGTGAAATTCGGGGTGTTACATTTACCGTAACTCATGTCGATCTCCCAAACACCGAAAACACTGGAACGTTATTAGAAAGAATTCAGAGGGTGAGATAAAAAAGAAAGAAATATTTAGAATAGAAGAAGAAGAACTAACACAACACAGAGTCTCACATCACAGCAGAACAAAATATAATACAGAACTAACTTTATTGAGAGCTTTAAATAAAACTTACTATATCAGAGTACATCACACAACAGGACAGTTATAATAACCTGTTCCCATATACAACAAATAGCGGATTAGTAGCCATATAATATCATACGTCTGGACTCTTCCAGCTCGTCTCTTCACGGCCTTCAATAACCTGATCCTGTACACACCGGGCTAACCCGAGCATTTACAAAATACCGGGTCAGTCTGGTGAACCAGAGTGAGATAAACTCGCACAGTATTAAGGTATCACACAATTTGATTTTAAAGTTAAAATCCTTTCGAAAGAAAATGATAATCGTAAGACCAAATCCACACATAAATACATACGGTTTTTACCTTACGATAACCTAAAACAGTTTTTGAACTCAATATCTTATCTGATATTATGATAATGTCTAAATACAAGTAATATCAAATCTAGTAGAACGCTTGCATCTCACGCCCTACATATATAGAATACAAACCAAACCGCGGGCGCTTATTGGAGACTGGATTCCAAACATGACAAGGTATGGGACCACCTGCCGATCGTGTATCTCTAGAGACGAATACACTGGGTTCAACAAGAACATCTTGCAACCCGACCCACACATGACCGACCACTCATTTCGCTTGAGTGTATCGAATGTATATCACCAACGGTTGGGAGATACCCACCGTCTTCCCGAAAAGGGACAGTATCGAAATAGATTTAGAAACAAAGGGATTTTCTCTATATAGGTGATTATACACCCTAATGGGAGCGACCCACATTGCCATGCTGCCTTCCCGATTTCTATCATTTCCCGGTTGATGAGGCTTGAGGTCAGAACACATCTGACCATCATATGCTTTGGATGCCACATCGTCAGATCCGCCAAATCACTAATTGATGCCCACAAAAATATTATGGTCGTTAAGCTAGAGAGGTGCCCCTCTCCGCCACTAACAGAGATACGTTTGTAAAAATCAACGTACGTGACTCTTAAGAACTACTTTGTCAGACATCCGTCTATACAAGTCATCCAGGAACAGGATGAACCGATGGTACTCTCCTACTGCATCCAATATAGGAATCAACCCATGGATCAGTTGCGACAGTCCTTGCAATCCACAGATTCAACCATGACAGAACCTGTAACAACCCGTAAAATGCGAGCCAGTTTGAAATTTTTATTTTGGCAATTTTAGCGAATTTTGATTATTTAAAATAAATTATTTTAAATAATATCGTCGAGAAATTTATTTTGAATAGAATTCGAACGTATATATTATACGCGTCATCGTTAGAATATAAATATTCATATATAATTATAAATAGAATTGAAAATGGCGAGGTAGTTCGATAATTCGATTTCAAACTTCAATTGAATGTACCGGGTGCAAAACAATCCGGATTTTAGTGAAACCAAAAATAATGGAATCTAATAGTGAATATCTTTCCAACGAATCCGAAAAATCAAAAGTTCGTAGCGGGAATCAAAAGATATGTCCAGTTGAAAATTCTGAATAGTCGCTATGGAATTCAGGCCCTTAAAAATAGACTTTTTGCAAACGACCTCGGATTTCGACGAAACCTGTTTTGTTGGGTCCGGGATGTAAAGTTATTGCTAGATTCCAAATTTCACAATTTTTCGAATCAATATGTGAGCGTGGCAAAGGAAAACGCGTTTGACCAGTTTCAGTTGATTTTAATCGACTGGAAATTGGCCATTTTTCAAACGGTCTCAGAATTCGGCGAAACTAGTTTTGTTAGGACCGTATCGTCAATACGAAGCTAGAAAATATTTTTCGGGAATTTTTCTAGTTAGTATGTGACCCCGGTAATTTGAAATGTACGTTTAAAGTTCAATAAAGAGATTTAAATATAAATTCAACAGAAGCTAATCAAATCGATCAAATCAGCTTGGGATACATATCCCATTGTGTTCGGAATGGGGGTGAAACGCTATGGACGACAGGCGGTGGACCTCGTTCGGGGGTCGTATGTAAAAGTCAACTTTTTAGAGAATAAAATAATTAAATTATTAAATATATATTTATTTCCCTTCAATCCCTTATCTCCTCAGAAGTTCAAAATCGAAAAAATAGAAGAAAAAAAAACCCTAACTAAACCCGTCGCCCCTGCCCAAAGCGCCGCCGCCGGAGGCCACCTCCCCACCACCATCGATCGACCCCTCCTCCGCTGTCCCCCCCCATTCCTCTCGAACCTGGAACCGCGTCGCGAAGGCCACAGCCACCCGCTGTTCGAGCGGCGTCGCACCACTGGAGACCGCACCCACCTGGCGCTTCCACCGGCCTCCCCTCCAAGTCCGACCGTCGACAGTTCTTCCCCCCCCCCCCCGACGATGATACAACAGCACCTCTTCGTTTAACAGTAAGCTTTATAATTTAACTTTCCTTTTTTATTTTATTTCATTATTTATATAAAATCCGATTTTGAATAAATTTGTTTTTAAAATATATAGATAGAAGTATGATTTTATAATATAAATAACTTTAGTTTTTAAAAGAAAAATATATGACTTTTGATTTATAGAAAGACTGAATCTTTATAATATTAAAGGCGAGATTTTTAGTTAATAAAAGAAATAAAAATATGATTTTTATATTTTTAAAGTATTAAAAATATAATCTTTACTATATAGAAGATGTAAAAATATGCTTTATATATTTTTAAAGTAGTAAAAATATAATCTTTTACATTGTAGAAGGATAAAAATATGATCTTTGCATAGTAGGAACTATAAAAATATCATCTTGGTATATGTAGCAAAATAAAAATCTGATTTTTATTTTATATACGTTGAAATCAAGTGATGATTTTTATAAAGGCGAAGTCTATGTTTTATAAAGGCGAAGTCTATGTTTTATAAAGGCGAAGTCTATGTTTTATAAAGGCGAAATCTTTAAATTTAAAAAAGGCGAAATCTTTAAATTTAAAAAGGCGAAATCTTTAAATTTAAAAAGGCAAAATCTTTATATAGAAAATAGCGTGATAAAAATATAATTTTTATCTATATAACATAGTAGTAAAAATTCGATTTTTATATATTGAATAATTAAATGAAAATTCGATTTTTGAATATTGGAAGTGATTGTAAAAATATGACTTTTTAAAATTGAAAGTGAATAAATAAAAATGTAATTTTTTTTTTTTAAAAAGACATCGAAATATATAAAAAATGTGTGATTTTAATATATGTAGTGGCTACGGGCAACGAAGATGACGAAGATGTGATAGCGATGAAGATTTCCTGCTAAAGAAGAGCCGTGGAGCTAGGATAGCTATCTGTGAGAATTTCTCACCTTTCAATTTTATTTCTAGTTATATATATATACTAGGATGCAGACGGTGCTTAGTAGCACCCGACACAATCGTCCACAGACCATGGACTTGTTTGTTTGGTTGCATAGATTAGTTGGATATTTGAATTGAAATTGAGTTGTTTGGGTGAATTGAATGAATTTGATTGATGTGTGAATGGCGTGGGCCTTCACTAGACCGGGGATAAGGCTAGGCCTTGTCCCGTTTCTAGTATCGTGCCGTTATGCCGCCGAAATTTTCTAAAATATGTTAGAAAAATAAAAATATCATTTTTATTGAATAAATGAATTGAATAGAAATTCATATGTTGGAATAAAATGTTTTATCGTTAAAAATATAATTTTTAACGTGAATGTGAATAAATAAATATTCATTTACAAACCAGACGGTTTGTTTATGTACACTTATTTGAATGACATTGATTGGGACGATAAATTTTACACATCGCCCAACTGCACAACTAAAATCTGTGTTTGATTGTTTGAAACCCCACACGGGTGTTGGGATGAAATATGAATTTCACTCATCCTGATTGAGTAAATATGTCGATCGATTGATTGACAGGCTGTTATAAGCGTTAGATATCTTTATTTGATGCTTATACAGTGTAGTGCACTTTGGTTGATGGTTGATCATTTTTCAATGTTATTATATACATGTGTTGTGTGAAAATCCATATAATTAATTTTATATGGTAATTGATTGGGCCTCATTCCAGTTTGGAAATAGAAATATTTGAAATAGAAATATTTGAAATAGGATATTTGAAAATAGAAATTTATGAAGCCGTGTTGATTAGATTGACGCCATTTTGACGTGAACGATATTTATATCGATTTTAAAACGATTTCGAAATGAATTGAATTGAAAACGATTTCGAAATGAATTGAATTGAAAACGATTTCGAAATAAATTGAATTGAAAACGATTTCGAAATAAATTGAATTGAAAACGATTTCGAAATGAATTGAATTGAAAACGATTTCGAAATGAATTGAATTGAAAACGAATTCAAATTGAATTGAAAGCGAATTGAAATGAATTCAAATTGAATTGAAATTTGAATTGAATAGAAATGAATTTTGAAACGAATTTATAAAGAAGAATTCAATTTTGCTTTAAATTGAAATGGAAGTTGAAATAGATTTTGAAACGAATTTTAAAACTATTTATATAATTCGTTTTGAATAGAAAATCGACGAAGTATATATTATATATATTATATATATAATATAATGGCCTGAATAGAACGCGCCGCGCCGCGGCAGTTCGTGAATTTCGACCATTTATTTCAAACGGACATTACGGGAGATCCGACCGTCGGATTCTCCTAAAACCGGAACCGTTGGGTTCGTATCGAAAAGAGCTTTCTAACGAATGTGATAAATTAGAAATCTAACGGTTGGATTTGGAATTATGTCCAAATCAAATTGGAAAAAGGCCGCTGTAAGTGCAGTTCGATGGCCATTGGTGGAAATCGACTGTACGGGTCTTGATAAAATTATTAAAAATAGTAATAATTTGTGTAAAATCATAAGAAATGATTTGTGAAGATTTGGGATGAAAAACTCCATATTTGAAAAGATAAAAATAGATTTTTATCGAATTGAACTAGTTTTGAACTAGAATTATAATTCTATTTATTTTTAAATAAATAAATTGAATTCGAAAAGGGTTTTAAAAAATAACCAAAATTTCCAATGATTGCATTGGAGTGGATTTGAATCGAAATTGTCTTCGGAATATTTCGATGTTGGAATTCGTGATTATACAGGTGTTGTTATGGAAATTTGAAAGATATATATTTATATCGTTATTTCCAATACGACATTTGTTAGTCGTAGAATTCGATATTGAATATAAGCCGATATATTTTCTATTCAGAGCCTTGTATTGAATATCGAATGTGATTTGGGTTTGTCGTGAATAGTGTCTTCACTAACACTGTTCTTGAACCCAGTTGAGAAAGGATTAAATCTTTTTAATTAGATTTAATGAAGTGTACCAATTAAATAATATTTAATTGGGATTGAATTGATATTGATTTTTGGGTTTATCGTGGACAGTGTTTTAAATAACACTCGTTCTTTAACCCGATAATTAATGAATGTGATTTTGGGTTTATCGTGAACCGTGTTTTAAATGACACTGATTCTTTAACCCAGTTAACGATTAAAACTAAGTGGAGTTTTAATGAATCTTTAATTAGATTGAAATGATCGAAAATGGAGTATCACCAGTTTTGCTCCAGGCGATAGTTAAATCTTTAATTAGATTTGAACGTGAAATGGTAATTGAATTTATCGATAACACTGTGGTGTTAGATATGAAGTATTACCAGTTTTACTTCATGGGATAAATAGGTTGGGATTGGGAAATTAAAATAAATGATTACTTCGGTAAGGTTCGCTAATCCCGACTAGTTTGAATTGAGATTCAAAAATAGAATTAAGAATAAATTCAAAGAATTTATCTTGGATAAATTTAATGGGAACATTTCCCTATGAATGTGAAATTTAGAAATTGACTGTCGGTTAGCCAAACAGAATGGTTTTCTGAATATTGATCTGATGTTGGTTTCGGCCTTCGAGGTTAATATTTGGGGAAATATTATCTTGATTAATTTACGGTTAGTGACTAATGAATTGGAATGAGGCGTATGTTGTGTTTGTGTAACACTTATTTAAAATATACGCGAGTTATTCGGAAAGACCGGGTTTATCCCATTCTGAATAACTGATACGACGATAAGTCGAAGATGAAGACGATGGTCGAAGACCGGAGGTCTTCACGTCGTTTGGGTGATAACTGATGATCTTGATTGGGCTGTACACCCAAGAAGATGGAAACAGTTGGTGATCGTCCAGACGTACTTGGAGATCGATGGATATGCGGGGTACTAGGTGCCTCCGGTTTCGTTCAGACCCAGAACGGACTTGTAAATGGACTGTGTGTCTGACATTGGATTTTAGTCCGTGTGATTGATCTCTATTAAATATATATCTGTTTGGCGGCGGAGAATTTATTCTCTTGCTTAACGCCCTTCTCTGAGACGTATGAGCTCAGGGGTTATATATTGATGGATATCAAACGCATGGAGTGAATTGCCTGTGTGGCATGCCTAAGTGGCAATTGAACGAGGCTTCTGTTGAAAAGCAAAGTCTTGTGGTGATGATCAAAGCAGGGCCTTTGTGGCGTAGCTTTGTGTAACGTTTGATTCGCGTGTTTCACACCCGGTATGAACCAAAAACGGGAGACGGACCTCAGGGAGGACTTGCGTTTCTTTCTAGCTAAAAGTGGCGTCAGTGGTTTTACACGCCCTGACGAGGTTGACTTATGTGGTTGTTGCTGTTGCGAGGCGCCTCGGATTGATCGGTCGTTCTCGAACCGATGGAGTCATTTGATGGCTCATTTGCGCCCCAAAGGGCGGGGAAACGTAGTGTTCACGCGTTTTAATCCACATCGGTGGACCGGCCCTGTCGCTCCTAGGGTCACTCGAGCTCTGATCCTGAGACATGGTAGGCTAGATTGTCTCGAATCGGTTGAGGACTATCTTTTGCCTCGGTTCATAGACGGAAATCCAATTTCCAAATACGTGACATTTGCGGTTTTATTTGTAAACCTATATATGGCGACATGATATATGGTACCCATGCCGCCTATGATTGATACTTATGATTTGAAGTTGTTTTATACACTATGCACTTATTATAGTATCAAATGATTTGTTTCAAACGTATCAAGCATTCTTTGGCTGTTATAAGGGAAAACCCTATCCCCCGGCTTGCGTTGCATTGTGTGATAGGACCTGGGTCTTATAACAGCTTCATCTTTCTTTATTTAGCATTGCGCTGTTTGTTTTTATGCACTGGTATTCTTGGGAGGAAACCCGTTCCGTGTTATACGGCGTGGTCCCTTGATTTACCTAGCTTTAAAAATAAAGATTAACTGTTTTAGTTCTCACACCAGTCACATGACTGACCTGGAGTTTATTGTTTTAAACCTAAACTCTGGGTGCCCTTATTTTGACACGGGCAGCTAGTAGTTTTGGTTTTGCAGATTTATATTCACAGGATCCTGGTTTACAACTGGAACGATATCCGGAAAGCTTTGTATCCGTATATCTCTTCTAGTTGTGTATTGTATTATTTTCCGCTGCTATGTATTTAAATGTAATTTAAATCTCTGATATTTCTGTGTAATATTCATTTATACTCTGTATATTCTTGTAATCTGATGCATTGTTGTAATATACAATGAAATGTTCTTCTGTTGTGGTTTGTTCTCGAACTATCCGACGCTTTCCTTTACGGGGAAGTTACGGGTTTTCACAGTTGGTATCAGAGCTTTGGTTTACAAAGCAGAGAACAAGGCACATTAGAACTGTACGAAAGAATTCATCGGATATTGGATTAGTAATATCCAATGAGAATGACTCGTTAGAGATAGGATCAGTAGTATCCTAGAACGAGTGGGAAGAGTATATTTTTCAAATGAAAACAATTTTTGTTTTGAAAATTTAAATCAATTATTCGTATTTGATTATCAATTTATATTGAGTTGGACAGTCCAGTATATAAAGATTTTGCATATACGTCTGATCCACGTGTATTTGAAATTTTAATATATTGGATAGATATAGATTCACACTCTAGTCGCCCGAAGGTGATTCTGATGATTGTAGCTACATCATCAGAATTAATATTCGAGAGTCGAAGGTGTGATATTTATATATTTCCTATTGACTGGTGTGAGAACCAAAAATTAGATAGGGCCTATTGTTGTGATTTGACATCAAAAACATGATTTTTGTATATGTATCAAAGTTATGAATTTGAAACTCTAATCCACTAATTGATTGATGTTTGTGTTGTTTGTTTATTTGTTTGATAATTTTGAATCATTATGCCTAATTTGATCGAATAATGAATTGTATTGAAATTTGGTCGCATTTGCTTGCATACATGTACTTACATTGAACAGGTCATAGCAAGGAGGCTAGAGCCAGAGAATAAAATTTGTTTGCCGGACAAATAGGTACATGTTTACTACATAATTTCCTGTTTTGTTTGGGTGATGATGATTTTGTGAGCCTATTGGCTAGCCGCTTGGCTTTTTCTTTTTCTTTTTGAGATCTGAAGGACCGGGGAAGCTATTTGAAAT
Source organism: Allium sativum (assembly GCA_030737875.1). Lineage (NCBI taxonomy): Eukaryota > Viridiplantae > Streptophyta > Magnoliopsida > Asparagales > Amaryllidaceae > Allium > Allium sativum. The sequence goes on along the minus strand of CM060918.1, from coordinate 146,929,988 downwards.
TCCCCGATGCTCCCGGTGCAGGGGAGGTTATGGCGAAATTTTTCAAAAATTTAGGGTGTTAGCCAAATTTTTGAAATTTTAAAAATTCTCAGAAACTAAAGAGTTGGAGAATGGAAGCCAGATCGAATGTAGAGTTGATTAATCAAACCACTTTCGACTTTGTTCCTTTTCGGGGACGAAAAGTTTTAAGTGGGGGAGATTGTAACAACCCGTAAAATGCGAGCCAGTTTGAAATTTTTATTTTGGCAATTTTAGCGAATTTTGATTATTTAAAATAAATTATTTTAAATAATATCGTCGAGAAATTTATTTTGAATAGAATTCGAACGTATATATTATACGCGTCGTCGTTAGAATATAAATATTCATATATAATTATAAATAGAATTGAAAATGGCGAGGTAGTTCGATAATTCGATTTCAAACTTCAATTGAATGTACCGGGTGCAAAACAATCCGGATTTTAGTGAAACCAAAAATAATGGAATCTAATAGTGGATATCTTTCCAACGAATCCGAAAAATCAAAAGTTCGTAGCGGGAATCAAAAGATATGTCCAGTTGAAAATTCTGAATAGTCGCTATGGAATTCAGGCCCTTAAAAATAGACTTTTTGCAAACGACCTCGGATTTCGACGAAACCGGTTTTGTTGGGTCCGGGATGTAAAGTTATTGCTAGATTCCAAATTTCACAATTTTTCGAATCAATATGTGAGCGTGGCAAAGGAAAACGCGTTTGACCAGTTTCAGTTGATTTTAATCGACTGGAAATTGGCCATTTTTCAAACGGTCTCAGAATTCGGCGAAACTAGTTTTGTTAGGACCGTATCGTCAATACGAAGCTAGAAAATATTTTTCGGGAATTTTTCTAGTTAGTATGTGACCCCGGTAATTTGAAATGTACGTTTAAAGTTCAATAAAGAGATTTAAATGTAAATTCAACAGAAGCTAATCAAATCGATCAAATCAGCTTGCGATACATATCCCATTGTGTTCGGAATGGGGGTGAAACGCTATGGACGACAGGCGGTGGACCTCGTTCGGGGGTCGTATGTAAAAGTCAACTTTTTAGAGAATAAAATAATTAAATTATTAAATATATATTTATTTCCCTTCAATCCCTTATCTCCTCAGAAGTTCAAAATCGAAAAAATAGAAAAAAAAAAACCCTAACTAAACCCGTCGCCCCTGCCCAAAGCGCCGCCGCCGGAGGCCACCTCCCCACCACCATCGATCGACCCCTCCTCCGCTGTCCCCCCCCCCCATTCCTCTCGAACCTGGAACCGCCTCGCGAAGGCCACAGCCACCCGCTGTTCGAGCGGCGTCGCACACTGGAGACCGCACCCACCTGCCGCTTCCACCGGCCTCCCCTCCAAGTCCGACCGTCGACAGTTCTTCCCCCCCCCCCCGACGATGATACAACAGCACCTCTTCGTTTAACAGTAAGCTTTATAATTTAACTTTCCTTTTTTATTTTATTTCATTATTTATATAAAATCCGATTTTGAATAAATTTGTTTTTAAAATATATAGATAGAAGTATGATTTTATAATATAAATAACTTTAGTTTTTAAAAGAAAAATATATGACTTTTGATTTATAGAAAGACTGAATCTTTATAATATTAAAGGCGAGATTTTTAGTTAATAAAAGAAATAAAAATATGATTTTTATATTTTTAAAGTATTAAAAATATAATCTTTACTATATAGAAGATGTAAAAATATGCTTTATATATTTTTAAAGTAGTAAAAATATAATCTTTTACATTGTAGAAGGATAAAAATATGATCTTTGCATAGTAGGAACTATAAAAATATCATCTTGGTATATGTAGCAAAATAAAAATCTGATTTTTATTTTATCTACGTTGAAATCAAGTGATGATTTTTATAAAGGCGAAGTCTATGTTTTATAAAGGCGAAGTCTATGTTTTATAAAGGCGAAGTCTATGTTTTATAAAGGCGAAATCTTTAAATTTAAAAAAGGCGAAATCTTTAAATTTAAAAAGGCGAAATCTTTAAATTTAAAAAGGCAAAATCTTTATATAGAAAATAGCGTGATAAAAATATAATTTTTATCTTTATAACATAGTAGTAAAAATTCGATTTTTATATATTGAATAATTGAATGAAAATTCGATTTTTGAATATTGGAAGTGATTGTAAAAATATGACTTTTTAAAATTGAAAGTGAATAAATAAAAATGTAATTTTTTTTTTTTAAAAAGACATCGAAATATAAAAAAAAATGTGTGATTTTAATATATGTTGTGGCTACGGGCAACGAAGATGACGAAGATGTGATAGCGATGAAGATTTCCTGCTAAAGAAGAGCCGTGGAGCTAGGATAGCTATCTGTGAGAATTTCTCACCTTTCAATTTTATTTCTAGTTATATATATATACTAGGATGCAGACGGTGCTTAGTAGCACCCGACACAATCGTCCACAGACCATGGACTTGTTTGTTTGGTTGCATAGATTAGTTGGATATTTGAATTGAAATTGAGTTGTTTGGGTGAATTGAATGAATTTGATTGATGTGTGAATGGCGTGGGCCTTCACTAGACCGGGGATAAGGCTAGGCCTTGTCCCGTTTCTAGTATCGTGCCGTTATGCCGCCGAAATTTTCTAAAATATGTTAGAAAAATAAAAATATCATTTTTATTGAATAAATGAATTGAATAGAAATTCATATGTTGGAATAAAATGTTTTATCGTTAAAAATATAATTTTTAACGTGAATGTGAATAAATAAATATTCATTTACAAACCAGACGGTTTGTTTATGTACACTTATTTGAATGACATTGATTGGGACGATAAATTTTACACATCGCCCAACTGCACAACTAAAATCTGTGTTTGATTGTTTGAAACCCCACACGGGTGTTGGGATGAAATATGAATTTCACTCATCCTGATTGAGTAAATATGTCGATCGATTGATTGACAGGCTGTTATAAGCGTTAGATATCTTTATTTGATGCTTATACAGTGTAGTGCACTTTGGTTGATGGTTGATCATTTTTCAATGTTATTATATACATGTGTTGTGTGAAAATCCATATAATTAATTTTATATGGTAATTGATTGGGCCTCATTCCAGTTTGGAAATAGAAATATTTGAAATAGAAATATTTGAAATAGGATATTTGAAAATAGAAATTTATGAAGCCGTGTTGATTAGATTGACGCCATTTTGACGTGAACGATATTTATATCGATTTTAAAACGATTTCGAAATGAATTGAATTGAAAACGATTTCGAAATGAATTGAATTGAAAACGATTTCGAAATAAATTGAATTGAAAACGATTTCGAAATAAATTGAATTGAAAACGATTTCGAAATGAATTGAATTGAAAACGATTTCGAAATGAATTGAATTGAAAATGAATTCAAATTGAATTGAAAGCGAATTGAAATGAATTCAAATTGAATTGAAATTTGAATTGAATAGAAATGAATTTTGAAACGAATTTATAAAGAAGAATTCAATTTTGCTTTAAATTGAAATGGAAGTTGAAATAGATTTTGAAACGAATTTTAAAACTATTTATATAATTCGTTTTGAATAGAAAATCGACGAAGTATATATTATATATATAATATAATGGCCTGAATAGAACGCGCCGCGCCGCGGCAGTTCGTGAATTTCGACCATTTATTTCAAACGGACATTACGGGAGATCCGACCGTCGGATTCTCCTAAAACCGGAACCGTTGGGTTCGTATCGAAAAGAGCTTTCTAACGAATGTGATAAATTAGAAATCTAACGGTTGGATTTGGAATTATGTCCAAATCAAATTGGAAAAAGGTCGCTGTAAGTGCAGTTCGATGGCCATTGGTGGAAATCGACTGTACGGGCCATGATAAAATTATTAAAAATAGTAATAATTTGTGTAAAATCATAAGAAATGATTTGTGAAGATTTGGGATGAAAAACTCCATATTTGAAAAGATAAAAATAGATTTTTATCGAATTGAACTAGTTTTGAACTAGAATTATAATTCTATTTATTTTTAAATAAATAAATTGAATTCGAAAAGGGTTTTAAAAAATAACCAAAATTTCCAATGATTGCATTGGAGTGGATTTGAATCGAAATTGTCTTCGGAATATTTCGATGTTGGAATTCGTGATTATACAGGTGTTGTTATGGAAATTTGAAAGATATATATTTATATCGTTATTTCCAATACGACATTTGTTAGTCGTAGAATTCGATATTGAATATAAGCCGATATATTTTCTATTCAGAGCCTTGTATTGAATATCGAATGTGATTTGGGTTTGTCGTGAATAGTGTCTTCACTAACACTGTTCTTGAACCCAGTTGAGAAAGGATTAAATCTTTTTAATTAGATTTAATGAAGTGTACCAATTAAATAATATTTAATTGGGATTGAATTGATATTGATTTTTGGGTTTATCGTGGACAGTGTTTTAAATAACACTCGTTCTTTAACCCGATAATTAATGAATGTGATTTTGGGTTTATCGTGAACCGTGTTTTAAATGACACTGATTCTTTAACCCAGTTAACGATTAAAACTAAGTGGAGTTTTAATGAATCTTTAATTAGATTGAAATGATCGAAAATGGAGTATCACCAGTTTTGCTCCAGGCGATAGTTAAATCTTTAATTAGATTTGAACGTGAAATGGTAATTGAATTTACCGATAACACTGTGGTGTTAGATATGAAGTATTACCAGTTTTACTTCATGGGATAAATAGGTTGGGATTGGGAAATTAAAATAAATGATTACTTCGGTAAGGTTCGCTAATCCCGACTAGTTTGAATTGAGATTCAAAAATAGAATAAAGAATAAATTCAAAGAATTTATCTTGGATAAATTTAATGGGAACATTTCCCTATGAATGTGAAATTTAGAAATTGACTGTCGGTTAGCCAAACAGAATGGTTTTCTGAATATTGATCTGATGTTGGTTTCGGCCTTCGGGGTTAATATTTGGGGAATTATTCTCTTGATTAATTTACGGTTAGTGACTAATGAATTGGAATGAGGCGTATGTTGTGTTTGTGTAACACTTATTTAAAATATACGCGAGTTATTCGGAAAGACCGGGTTTATCCCATTCTGAATAACTGATACGACGATAAGTCGAAGATGAAGACGATGGTCGAAGACCGGAGGTCTTCACGTCGTTTGGGTGATAACTGATGATCTTGATTGGGCTGTACACCCAAGAAGATGGAAACAGTTGGTGATCGTCCAGACGTACTTGGAGATCGATGGATATGCGGGGTACTAGGTGCCTCCGGTTTCGTTCAGACCCAGAACGGACTTGTAAATGGACTGTGTGTTTGACATTGGATTTTAGTCCGTGTGATTGATCTCTATTAAATATATATCTGTTTGGCGGCGGAGAATTTATTCTCTTGCTTAACGCCCTTCTCTGAGACGTATGAGCTCAGGGGTTATATATTGATGGATATCAAACGCATGGAGTGAATTGCCTGTGTGGCATGCCTAAGTGGCAATTGAACGAGGCTTCTGTTGAAAAGCAAAGTCTTGTGGTGATGATCAAAGCAGGGCCTTTGTGGCGTAGCTTTGTGTAACGTTTGATTCGCGTGTTTCACACCCGGTATGAACCAAAAACGGGAGACGGACCTCAGGGAGGACTTGCGTTTCTTTCTAGCTAAAAGTGGCGTCAGTGGTTTTACACGCCCTGACGAGGTTGACTTATGTGGTTGTTGCTGTTGCGAGGCGCCTCGGATTGATCGGTCGTTCTCGAACCGATGGAGACATTTGATGGCTCATTTGCGCCCCAAAGGGCGGGGAAACGTAGTGTTCAGGCGTTTTAATCCACATCGGTGGACCGGCCCTGTCGCTCCTAGGGTCACTCGAGCCCTGATCCTGAGACATGGTAGGCTAGATTGTCTCGAATCGGTTGAGGACTATCTTTTGCCTCGGTTCATAGACGGAAATCCAATTTCCAAATACGTGACATTTGCGGTTTTATTTGTAAACCTATATATGGCGACATGATATATGGTACCCATGCCGCCTATGATTGATACTTATGATTTGAAGTTGTTTTATACACTATGCACTTATTATAGTATCAAATGATTTGTTTCAAACGTATCAAGCATTCTTTGGCTGTTATAAGGGAAAACCCTATCCCCCAGCTTGCGTTGCATTGTGTGATAGGACCTGGGTCTTATAACAGCTTCATCTTTCTTTATTTAGCATTGCGCCGTTTGTTTTTATGCACTGGTATTCTTGGGAGGAAACCCGTTCCGTGTTATACGGCGTGGTCCCTTGATTTACCTAGCTTTAAAAATAAAGATTAACTGTTTTAGTTCTCACACCAGTCACATGACTGACCTGGAGTTTATTGTTTTAAACCTAAACTCTGGGTGCCCTTATTTTGACACGGGCAGCTAGTAGTTTTGGTTTTGCAGATTTATATTCACAGGATCCTGGTTTACAGCTGGAACGATATCCGGAAAGCTTTGTATCCGTATATCTCTTCTAGTTGTGTATTGTATTATTTTCCGCTGCTATGTATTTAAATGTAATTTAAATCTCTGATATTTCTGTGTAATATTCATTTATACTCTGTATATTCTTGTAATCTGATGCATTGTTGTAATATACAATGAAATGTTCTTCTGTTGTGGTTTGTTCTCGAACTATCCGACGCTTTCCTTTACGGGGAAGTTACGGGTTTTCACAGAACCCCATTATATCCCCGGGTCGAATCAGAGATTTTAAGTGGTTCTTTCGCTTTTTGAAGATCAATGGTCTTCACATGCTCTGTCTCGATCGTTGCCTGATCTCTTCTATATATTTCGTATTTGTTGGTTGGAATGGTTTTCGAATATACGTTCGATCCCGGTCTTTCCATACCAACAATCGCAAAGGTCAAACTTGATAGTCGGTTATTTAACTATCAAGTAAAACATCCATGAAATCACAAAAATAGATTCACTGGTCTAGTGCTCAGCAGCACTTGGCTTTTAAAATTTAATGCCCAATCCCCTTTTAATTCAGTTACTAGGGAGAATATAATCTCATATCATTTCCTTTACTTTGGAAATCTTACCACGCACTCTTGACATTACCAACTCGTATCATCCTTGGATATTCCCGAAGCCGTTCAAGTTGGGGTATTTTAATTACCTCTAAGACCTTGATCAACAACCTTCTTTTCTTCAGATGAATACGAGTAGTAATTCAAAAAGCCTATATTATTATTTCAAATCCTGTTTCCAACCTCGTTTACCAAGCTCAAAACAAACACCTTTTACCAATTTCCTTTTCTTTCGGGAAACCCCTTTTAAAACCATTGATTCAACTTAATACCTTTATTAAGTATTTCCAATTTAAAAACGACGTTTTAAACTCATATTCCATTTAAAAACTTTATTTATAAATTCCAGGTTTAATATAAACCCTTTACATCTTCACCTCCCTTAACTCAGCCGCTAAGTCAAACTTTTCATTTAAGTTATATATTCATTTGAACCACTTATTTGCTTCATTATGAAACTCGAGCTCAAATAAGGAAAACTCATCCCTAGCCCTTTACCAACACTCGACCAAATTTTATTTCAATCTCGATTACTTAAATATATCTCATTTGATTAATGATTACTATAACAACTCAACATTTATCATTTCAAAAAAATTAACTCCTTTAATAGAATAATTAATAAATTTTCTTTTTAAAATCTTACTAAGATCGATCAATTATCCATTAAGCTATTTCACTAATTTAAAGTCTAACTTAGTTCAAATAGTCGACTCAAGCAACACAACAGGATTACTCTTTTAACCAATTCTATTTGATTCCTCCTTTAAATTAAATAAAATAGAATTAATTTAAATAACTTTATTTAATCGTTCCTAATTAATCAAATAACTAACCTCTAGGTATTTCCTGCTCATTTCTTTATAATTCTTATCAACGTAAGAAATTTGTTTTATAAAAACCATTTCATAATTTCTATAAAAACTATAAATAAATAAATAATTAAATATTTATTTCCTCTTTTAAATAAGCTTTCCATGAAATAACTTTCAAAATATATTTTCATTATAAAATATATTTATAATTCAAATATTATCGATTCACTGTCGATAAAACCCATATTTTATAAATCTATTGATTTATAAGCCAGGTGATGCCAATTACCCAACCATACTATGCATTGGTTACTATCAGAACAAATGTTGAAATAAGGTTCAATCATCAACAATAATCAACCATTCCTTTCTATTTGACTGATATAACGATCACCATTCAATTAACAGCCAATTCAAACAATTCAACCAATTCAAGCATGGTTATAAACATGACCAATCACGGGAAATTACTTATTCAGGTCAAATCAAAATGATTTGTATTTTTTCTAAAATTAAACGACCGTTTAATTTCAATGGTTGAGTCATCAATAAATATATTTAACTAGCAAACAGTCAACCACTAACAATCAGAACACGCAAAATAAAAACCCAGCTTATATAAAATATAAATGGGAAGAGCTAAGTGAGTTTAACTCACTTTGATTGGTTTGGTCGTTTAGCGTTGGTTTTTAATTAAATTAAACAACGTTTAATTTAATTAAAAAATTTCCATCCTTTCAGTCCTGTCAAACACTGCTCCATCTCGATCTTCTCGTCTCTATGGTTCCAACGAGACTGATTTTGTCAAAATCCGTTAACGTACGAGATATCGTTTAAACAATTTTATAAATAAATTTAAATTAATTAAAATTTGGATTTTAAGAATTGTCCTTTACTTTGTCACGTTTACCCCAATCCCAGCCCGCTCCCCCCTTAAAACCCTAGTTTCGGCTTCCTCATTTCATTTCGCATCTGTCTCCATCAAATTTCCACGACCGAATCTAAATTCCTAATCGCCTTTTCTGTCTCCAGCAAATTGATCTGAGCTGCGAAACTTCCTTTGCCACCCTCGGCCAGATACTTTCCCCGTCACCAACATACCTTCCGCGCTTACTTCCTCCACTAAACTCCGCCCGAGTTCACGAGAGCATCACCGTCCCTTCCTGGACCGTCTAGTACCCTACTGGAAACTCACTCCAACATCATATCATCGGATCTTATACAGAACTGAAGCGCGGGCATCTCCAAGTGCAGCTAGGTATTTTAACTTAATTTTTGTGTTGATTTTCTATAAGTGGTTCAAACGATTTTTTTTTCACCGTATTTGTTCGAATTGGTCTCTGAAATTGATGAACTTCATGCGTGAATACATGTGTATATATAGTGGTTGATTTAGTTGGATTTGATCAACATCTATCATCATTTTCCCTAGGTAGATTCGTCGATGCTTAAGCCATTGGGGTTTTCTTTCAGATCAGTGTACTGCAATGGAATTGTGATGGGTATTAATCACTACATATTGGTTTTAGTCGAGATTTGATGAGTTAGAGTTAGATTTTTTGTTCACAGTGATTTGTTAGTATAGATTATGTGGGATATGGCCTATGACATGTTTATTCACTTCAGAGATTTAAAATCTGTAGTATGGATTCTATGTTGGATTATGTTGGATTCTTACTTTTGCTGTATGCATATTAATAAGGATTTGACCGTACTTTTTCATATATATGAATATATATATATATATATATATATATGTCAACTCATTTGTTTTGTACATATTTGAAGTAGAAAAATATATGTATTGTTTGATTTTTCTTAGTTGTGCCTAGTCAATGCTGCTTCCATGTTGTTCATTGTATGTGAACATTTAGCTGTCCATCTCCTATTTTCATAGTTGCTCTAACCCTTAGTTGTTCCTTGTCAATACACATGATCTGATATATGAATATATATACATAGATTTGTGTTCATTGTCTTGTTTTCGATTTGATATATAAGTATATCTTATTTCTTCAGCTATGCCTAGTCTATTTGTTCCACTGTTGTTATTTTCTGATGTTCATGGATCCATTAGCTACGAATAGATTTTACTATACAAATGTTTGTTTCCCATCAGCTATGTATTGTCTGCTTTCCATAGCTGTTCTAGCCATTTGTTTTTACTGTTCCTTGAATGAAAAAGGTCTGGTTACAATTTGTATTTACAATACAATGTTCTGTCTATCCCATTTGTTACTGTTTTATATTTGTTTATTAATTAAAAATTTGTTTTTTTTCCTTTTTTTTTCAGGAAAGGGACGACACAGGGTCAAAACATGTAGGACGAAATCATGTTGAATGGTCACGCTCACTTGGTTTTGTATCAGAGAGATTTATATATATATCTTTATTACACTGTCTTTATAAATATATTACACTGTCTTTATTTCATGAATATTATTTTGTAGAACTACACTTTTTGTAACATTATGTTTATCATTAAACCAGGAAAGTATTTGTTTACTGTGATACTCGCTTGTGCTTATTTCACCTCGGACCTGGGTCTTATGCCATTGTGTAAACTATTTACATTTGAAGCTACTTCAAATTGTTATATGAACATGATGCATATCCACTGGCCTGTGTGTTCGTAGCTTATACAATGTAGTGCATGTAAATCTGCATGTGCATCTAGATGAATGTAAGGCTGAATTGGATAAATACTTGTTGCAAAAATATACGTTTAAGTTTATTTATTTCCTTGTATGTTCATGTTTATGGCGAAAATTTTATTTATATGACAAATGTGGTATATTTGTTTCCTTTGCCGAACCAATTGTGCATATTTAAGTTTGGTTTAATTTCCTAAACCTCATATAATCTTGCTGAATTAAATTATGTTTCAAATGACGATAATAAATTAAAACCATCGTATTAAATCAAACAACTTCAATTCCAAAGAGTATAAAGATTCAAAATTCAACAATTAATGTTATGGGTTTTAAAACGATATTCTATATATATAAAAACCCTTTTATAGTTATATAAAATTTGTACGTCCATATATACCTAAATAAACGAACTATATCTTGTAAATTCATTTAGAAATTATAAATTGATATTTAAATAAAATATACTAAATATTTTCCAACCAAAATACAGGTTGTTACATTCCTTCTCCCTTAAAATAATTTCGTCCTCGAAATTGCTAAATAAGAGGTATGTTCCAATTCCGATTATTCTCCAAATAATTATTATCAAAATTCTCAGTTTTGAAAAATTCGTCAGTATCTCTACAGCGTTGCTCGACCAGACCAACTACATCTGCCACTCCGGGCCTCACACATCTCAAAAGAGAACGAAACCAAATGTTTATCCAGTTCAGGGGTATAAAGTCAATTATTAACCAACAATATCAAGGTTTACCTTTTTGTCAGGCCACCAAACTCAAATTCCAAAGCAACTAGCAGCTCTTTTCATTTTCAAATCGTACTTAGCCCGATATACAATAACCATTATAGGGTTAAATCCTCCTAGTTTTATTTCAAATTTTACTTCATTTAAAGTCATTATATTGGATTCTATTATCTTCTTTTTAAACTTATTTATCTCCTATTGAACTGTTTGACGAATTTTGTTTAATCAACCTTACCAACAACCAATCAACAATGCACAATCCAATTAACCAAATCAAACAACTTTGATTTCCAAATTCCAAATCTTAAATCTTAACCATGTTTAAGTTTCAAAATCATATTCAGTTAACTATTTTCTTCTCTAATTTATATATCTCCATTTCAAATTCAATTTTTAATTCCTATTTCAAGCATTATCCTTTATCTCTTTTCAATTCATATATGAAAAATTAGAGTTATATTAGACCATTTCAAATTCATAGTCTAATTCGAATTTGATTCATATAAATCAACCAACTCAAATCAAACCTAAAAACCATTTTTTGTCTATACAGAAATATATTATGGCCAAAATTATTTCATCTGACCATCTTTATAAAACATTATTGTGTCAGTTGCTAGTTCAAAATCGATCTGGTCAAATAACACAATATAAAACATTTTTATATAGAATTTACAAATACGCTCTCATATATATACACTCAAACTCAATCTAGGGTGTTACTAACCCCATCTTTATTCAGTTACGCCACAGAGCCAAGGTAACTACTCAACCAATAGCTCTGATAACATTGTAACGACCCAGGGATTTTTGGCCCGAAAGTCGACAAAAATACCTTTATCGTAACTCATGTCGATCTCCCAAACACCGAAAACACTGGAACGTTATTAGAAAGAATTTAGAGGGTTAGATAAGAAAGAAAGAAATATTTAGAATAGAAGAAGAAGAACCAACACAACACGGAGTCTCACATCGCAGCGGAAAAAAATATAATACAGAAATAACTTTATTGAGAGCTTTAAATAAAACTTAATATATCAGAGTACATCACACAACGGGACAGTTATAATAACCTGTTCCCATACACAACACACAACATATTAGTAGCCATATAATATCATATGTCTGGACTCTTCCAGCTCGTCTCTTCACGTCCTTCAATAACCTGAACCTGTACACCCCGGGCTAACCCGAGCATTTACAAAATACCGGGTTAGTCTGGTGAACCAGAGTGAGATAAACTCGCACAGTTTTTAGGTATAACACAATTTGATTTTAAAGTTAAAATCCTTTCAAAAGAAAATGATAATCGTAAGACCAAATCCACACATAAATACGGATGGTTTTTACCTTACGATAACCCAAAATAGTTTTTGAAATCAATATCTTGTTTGATATCATGATAATGTCTAAATACAAGTAATATCAAATCTAGTTGAACGCTTGCATCTCCCGCTCTACATATATAGTATACAAACCAAACCGCGGGCGCTTATTGGAGATTGGATTTCAAACATGACAAGGTATGGGACCACCTGCAGATCGTGTATCTCTAGAGATGAATACACTGGGTTCAACAAGAACGTCTTGCAACCCGACCCATACATGACCAACCACTCATTTCTCTTGTGTGTATCGAATGTATATCACCAATGGTTGGGAGCAACCTACCGTCTTCCCGAAAAGGGACAACATCGAAATAGATTTAGAAACAAAATGATTTTCTCTAGATAGGTGATTATACACCCTAATGGGAGCGACCGACATAGCCATGCCGCCTGCCCGATTTCTGTCATCTCCCGATTGATGAGGCTTGAGGTCAGAACACATCTAATCATCATACGCTTTAGATGCCACATCGTCAGATCCGCCAAATCACTAATTGACACCCATAAAAATATTCTGGTCGTTAAGCTAGAGAGGTGCCCCTCTCCGCCACTAAAAGAGATACGTTTGTAAAATCAACGAACGTGACTCTTAAGAACTACTCTGTCAGACATCCGTCCATACAAGTCATCCAGGAACAGGATGAACCAAAGGTACTCTCCTACTGCATCCAATATAGGAATCACCCTATGGATCAGTAGCGACAGTCCTTGCAATCCACAGATTCAACCACGACAGAACCCCATTATATCCCCGGGTTGAATCAAAGATTTTAAGTGGTCCTTTCGCTTTATGAAGATCTATGGTCTTCACATGCTCCATCTCGTTCGTTGCCTGATCTCTTCTATATATTTCGTATTTGTTGGTTGGAATGGTTTTCGAATATACATTCGATCTCGGTCTTTCCATACCAACAATTGCAAAGGTCAAACTTGATAGTCGATTATTTAACTATCAAGTAAAACATCCATGAAATCACAAAAATAGATTCACTGGTCTGGTGCTCAACATCACTTGGCTTTGAAAATTTAACGCCCAATCCCCTTTTAATTCAGTTACTAGGGAGAATATAATCTCATATCATTTCCTTTACTTTGGAAATCTTACCACGCACTCTTGACATTACCAACTAGTATCATCCTTGGATAGTCCCGAAGCCGTTCAAGTTGGGGTATTTTAATTACATTTCAGACCTTGATCAACAACATTCTTATCTTCAGATGAATACGAGTAGTAATTCAAAAAGCCTATATTATTGTTTCAAATCTTGTTTCCAACCTCGTTTACCAAGCTCAAAACAAACCCCTTTTACCAATTTCCTTTTCTTTCGGGAAACCCCTTTTAAAACCATTGATTCAACTTAATACCTTTATTAAGTATTTCCAATTTAAAAATGACGTTTTAAACTCATATTCCATTTATAAACTTTATTTATAAATTCCAGGTTTAATATAAACCATTTACATCTTCACCTCCCTTAACCCAACCGCTAAGTCAAAGTTTTCATTTAAGTTATATATTCATTTGAACCTCTTATTTGCTTCATTATGAAACTCGAGCTCAAATAAGGAAAACTCATCCTTAGCCCTTTTCCAACACTCGACCAAATTTTATTTCAAACTCGATTACTTAAATATATCTCATTTGATTAATGATTACTATAACAACTCAACATTTATCATTTCAAAACAATTAACTACTTTACTAGAATAATTAATAAATTTTCTTTTAAAAATCTTACTAAGATCGATCAATTATCCATTAAGCTATTTCACTAATTTAAAGTCTAACTTAGTTCAAATAGTCGACTCAAGCAACACAATAGGATTACTCTTTTAACCAATTCTATTTGATTCCTCCTTTAAATTAATTAAAATATAATTAATTTAAATAACTTTATTTAATCGTTCCCGATTAATCAAATACATAACCGCTAGGTATTTCCTGCTCATTTCTTTATAATTCTAATCAACGTAAGAAATTTGTTTTATAAAAACCATTTCATAATTTCTATAAAAACTTTAAATAAATAAATAAATATTTATTTCCTCTTTTAAATAAGCTTTCCATGTAATAACTTTCAAAATCTATTTTCGTTATAAAGTATATTTATAACTCAAATATTATCGATTCACTGTCGATAAAACCCATATTTTATAAATCGATTGATTTATAAGCCAGGTAATGCCAATTACCCAACCATACTATCCATTGGTTACTATCAGAACAAATGTTGAAATAAGGTTCAACCATCAACAATAATCAACCATTAGTTTCTATTTGACTGATATAACGATCACCAATCAATTAATAGCCAATTCAAACAATTCAACCAATTCAAGCATGGTTATAAACATGACCAATCACGGGAAATTACTTATTCAGGTCAAATCAAAATGATTTGTATTTTTTCTGAAATTAAATGACCGTTTAATTTCATTGGTTGAGTCATCAATAAATATATTTAACTAGCAAACAGTCAACCACTAACAATCAGAAAATGTAAAAAAAAAACCATTTTATATAAAATATAAATGGGAAGAGCTGAGTGAGTTTAACTCACTTTGATTGGTTTGGTCGTTCAGCGCTGGTTTTTAATTAAATTAAACAACGTTTAATTTAATTAAAAAAATTCCGTCCTTCCAGTCCCGTCATACACTGGTCCATCTCGATTTTCTCGTCTCTATGGTTCCAACGAGCCTGATTTTGTCAAAATTCGTTAACGTACGTACGAGATATCGTTTAAACAATTTTATAAAGAAATTTAAATTAACTAAAATTTGGATTTTAAGAATGGGCCTTTCCCCTTGTCACGTTTAGCCCAATCCCAGCCCGCTCTCCCCCTTAAAACTCTAGTTCGGCTTCCTCATTTCATTTTGCATCTCCCTCCAACAAATTTCCACGACCGAATCTAAATCCCTAATGCCCTTTTCTGTCTCCAGCAAATCGATCCAAGCTGCGAACCTTCCTTTGCCACCCTCGGCCAGATACTTTCCTCGTCAACAACATACCTTTCGCGCCTACTTCCTCCACTAAACACTGCCCGACTTCACGATGGCTCACCATCCCTTCCTGGACCGTCCATCACCCTACTGGAAACTCGCGCCAATATCATATCATCGGAGCTTATGCGGATCTGAAGCGCGGGCATCTCCAAGTGCAGCTAAGTATTTTAACTCAGTTTTTGTTTTGATTTTCTATAAGTGGTTCGAACGATTTTTTTTCCACTGTATTTGTTCGAGTTGCTCCCTGAAATTGATGAACTTCATGCGTGAATACATGTGTATATATAGTGGTTGATTTAGTTGGATTAGATCAACGTCTATCATCGTTTGCCCTAGGTAGATTCGTCGATGCTTAGGCCATTGGGGTTTTCTTTCAGATCAGTGTACTGCGATGGAATTGTGATGGGTATTAATCACTACGTATTGGTTTTAGTCAAGATTTGATGAGTTAGAGTTAGATTTTCTGTTCACAGTGATTTGCTAGTAGAGATTATGTGGGATATGGCCTATGACAAGTTTATTCACTTCAGAGATTTAAAATCTATAGTGTGGATTCTATGTTGGATTATGTTGAATTCTTGCTTTCACTGTATGAATTTTAATAAGGATTTGACCGTACTTTTCCATATATATGAATATATATATGTGTCAATTCATTTGTTTTGTACATATTTGAAGTAGAAAAATATATGTATTGTTTGATTTTTCTTAGCTATGCCTAGTCTATGCTGCTTCCATGTTGTTCATTGTATGTGAACATTTAGCTGTCCATCTCCTATTTTCATAGCTGCTCTAACCCTTAGCTGTTCCTTGTCAATACACATGATCTGATATATGAATATATACATAGATTTGTGTTCATTGTCTTGTTTTCGATTTGATATATAAGTATATCTTATTTCTTCAGCTATGCCTAGTCTATTTGTTCCACTGTTGTTATTTTCTGATGTTCATGGATCCGTTAGCTACGAATAGATTTTACTGTACAAATGTTTGCTTCCCATCAGCTATGTATTGTCTTCTTTCCATATCTGTTCTAACCATTTGTTTTTACTGTTCCTTGAATGAAACAGGTCTGGTTACAATTTGTATTTACAATACAATGTTCTATCTATCCCATTTGTTACTGTTTTATAGTTGTTTATTAATTGAAAATTTGTTTTTTTCCTTTTTTTTTTTCAGGAAAGGGGCGACACAGGATCAAAACATGCAGGACGAAATCATGTTGAATGGTCACGCTCACTTGGTTTTATATTAGAGGGATTTATATATATATTTATTACACTGTCTTTATAAAAATATTACACTTTCTTTATTTCATGAATATTATTTTGTAGAACTGCACTTTTTGTAACATTATGTTTATCATTGAACCAGGAAAGTATTTGTTTACTGTGATACTCGCTCGTGCTTATTTCACCTCGGACCTGATTCTTATGCCATTGTGTAAACTATTTACATTTGAAGCTACTTCAAGTTGTTATATGTACATGATGCATATCCGCTGGCCTGTGTGTCCGTAGTGTATACTATGTAGTGCATGCAAATCTGCATGTGCATCTAGATGAATGTAAGACTGAAATAGATAAATACTTATAATAAAAATATATGTTTTAGTTTATTTATTTCCTTGTATGTTCATGTTTATGGCAACAACTTTGTTTATTTGACAAATGTGGTATATTTGCTTTCTTTGCCGAACCAATTGTGCATATTTAAGGTTGGTTTAATTTCCTAAACCTCATATAATATTGATGAATTAAATTAAGTTTCAAATGACGATAAGAAATTAATACCATCGTATTAAATCAAAAAACTTCAATTCCAAAGAGTATGAAGATTCAAAATTCAACAATTAATGTTATGGGTTTTAAAATGATATTCTATATATATATATATATATATATATATATATAAACCCTTTTATAGTTATATAAAATTTGTACGTCCATATATACCTAAATAAATGAACTATATCTTGTAAATTCATTTAGATGTTATAAATCGATATTTAAACAAAATATACTAAATATTTACCAACCAAAATACACGTCGTTACAATAGGAGGATGCTCTGTATGCTAGGGCACGAACTACCAGTGTTGCACATGGACTACACTTCAGGTGATTCTTCTTTTGGGTTTGCATTTTTAATGACTATCAATTTTCCACTCCTATGTAGTATGTATAGTTAATTTCATTTAAATGATATGGTCACATAGCAAAATCAGTTTACAATATGTATTCATTAATTTTTGAGACATATACTGATCGACTACACAAACACATGGACGACGCTCGACTAGTCGCGACAAGTCGTCGACTAGTCTACTAATCGAGATCAAACCGTCGACATGAAGTCCGGACTTGCTTTTTGTATGAATTTAGGCTGTATGGGTAGAAATTGGTCGACCAATCGACTAGTCGATTCAACTAGGTTGTTATTGGGCCAGTGAAGTATTTGTACATAGACACTACCGTTAAATTACACAAACACACTGATCGACTACCGTCAACTATACATCCAACTCTGATTCCCTCAACTATATACCCTGCGACATTGATTTTTTGTTACCATTGTTGTTATCACTTTTTCTACCAGAATTAACATTCAATGGCGCATTTTGAACGTACTCTGCTGAATACAGATCTTGTAAAGAAGAGTCCTTGTAAAGAAGAGTTATGGTATTTCATATTTTGGACTGATTCTACAGCAGGATAAATCTTTGGAAAACAAAACTGAATTAGTTTCATTTTATATCTGTATTAACATAAAATACTTAGCTCTTTATTCATGCTTGCATCTCAGTCACAGTGAGTTACAATGTCGATCTATTGTCTAGCTATGACGTATTTGTAACTTGCTTCTTGTATTTTATAGGTAGTCCTGTTGGAGGGTATGGTGCTTTTGTGTTGCTGGAACTCAGGCTACAGGATATATATATCACGATTCAATTTTGCTGCCAAAGGAAACTTGAACTCCAGGCCGCTGACTATCGCGCTTAATCTTCCCGGTCGCGACTAGAGTTTTATCAGGCTGTTATCTTTTTACCTCATTTTTGTTACTACGTAATGTAATGAAAATCTTTGACAGTTTTCTTTTATTGTATATGTTTGTATGTACATCGTGTTATATGACAAACCTTGTAAAGCTTTAAGTGTATATATATATATATAAATTGTGTTATTCCTGTGTATACTTTGTGGTATGTATGCTCTGTGTTATGAAACATATGCGATACGGTTTCTATTTTATATATACACATATATGATATATATATATACATACATGGGTATATATATATGTGCACACACATATAATTAGACAAGGTCAAAAACCTGTCTTATTAGACTTTAGATACGGCTAAAAGCCGTATGATAATATATTGAGATATGGTTGGTAGCCGTATCTAATAATTAGACATGCCACTTTTTGATACGGCTTTTTACCGTGCCCAACGGCTTTAGATACGGCTAAAAACACAGCCTAATCAGCACATATGGTGTAGTGTGCCCAATGTTCTTAGACATTAATGTTGATTTAAAGAGGGAAAAAATTTTAAGTTTAAAAATATGTGGTGCATTGAGCCAAATTTTGATGATCTGCTCCGTCAAATGTGGTCGGAATTTCGCAGCTATGGCGATGCGGCGGATAACTTTTGTAGAAAGATAAGGCTTTTACGTAAATTTCTATCCAAACGGAATAGATAAGTTTTTGGTAATATCAGAATTAAAAAACAAAGGCTTGAAGCTGAGATTTTGGAGCTCAATGTGTTGGAGGAATCTAGAAATTTGGATGACGATGAGCGAGCTTTGTTAAAAAGGAAAGAAAAGGAACTTCTTATGGTGATTGATCAGGAGGAGATTTTTTGGAAGCAGAGATCGAGAACTCAGTGGTTAAAGCTTATCAATAGCAACACTAGTTATTTTCATAAAGTTGCAAATTTTCGAAGAAGAACAAATACGAATTGCAGCATCTGGAAAGACGGGGAAGAAAATTGTAACCAAAAAAAGATCGATGAAGTGTTTACTGAGTACTATAGAGGCATTTTTGGTGAAAGAAATGAGAACCGTGTGGCTGTTGACAGGAATACGCAGTACCCCTCTAATTTCGAATTAAGTGGCATTGATTCTGAAATTTCAAAAGAAGAAATTGTCGCAGCTTTGAACGAGATGCCTGGAGGCAAAGCCCCTGGTCCCGATGGTTTTCCAAACTTCTTTTATAAGAAATACTAGAATCTAGTTAAGCATGATGTTGTAAACATTTTCAAAGAATTTCATGCTCGTACCTTGAGATTGGATGTGTTGGAGTATGAAAATGTAGTTTTGATACCCAAAAAGGATGGAAATGTTTCTGCTATGGACTTTCGATCGATTAGCCTCCTGAATAGCAGCTTCGAATTGATCATTAAAGTTCTTGCGAACCGGTTGAAGGTGAAAATGCATGAACTTATTGAAAAATCGCAGACGACATTTATCAAAGGACGATTTATTCTCGATGAAGCAATGCTTGTTCAAGAAGTCATTTCTCACAGTGACATGCATAATGTACCTTGTGCAATTTTAAAGTTGGATTTTGTTAAGGCATTTGACACCATTGATTGGGGATTCATCATGGATTTGCTTAAAGCCAGAAGTTTTCCTGCTAGATGGATAAACTAGATTCACAACATTTTAACATCAACTCAATCAAATAATGGTGTGGCTGGTAATACTATTGTCTCTAAACATGGTTTGAGACAAAGGGACCCTCTCTCCCCTCTTCTTTTTGACTTGACAGTGGACGTCTTCTATCGGATTTTGTAGGTAGCAAATGCTAACAATATTATTCATAGCTTTGGAAGGGACCATATCATCGGGGGTATCAATTCCTTGCAATATGCTAATGACACTATTATCTTTAGCAATCCAGAATGCAAATACATTGCTTCTCTAATTTTTTTGCTTTATGCTTTTGAAAGTTTATCTTGCTTAGAAATTAATTTTCATAAGATTAGTGTTTACACTCTGGGTTGTAGTGTTATTGTAAATAGGAGTTGTGCTGAGATGCTTAATTGTAAGGCAGATTCATTTCCACTCAATTATCTTGGGGCTTGCATTCATTCAAAACGAATGATGAAGCAGGATTAGCAGCTTGTTATTGACAAAGTTTATCGGAGATTGGCGAGGTGGAAGGGGAACCGTCTTTCTAAGGCAGGAAGGCTTGTGTTGGTGAATTCGGTCCTCTCTTCTATCCCACTATACTGACTATCTTTTTACTCATGTCCAGGATGGGTGATTGAGAAGATCAATGCATTTCGTTGGAATTTCTTCTGGACTGGCACGAAGGATACTCGCAAAGTTAGTTGTCTTGTGTCTTGGGATCAGGTATGCAAATTCAAATGCCAGGAAGGATTGGGTGTTTTAAATTTGAGAAACATGAACTCAACCTTACTTTGCAAATGGTTATAGACTATCTTAAGCGAAAAGAAAGTTTTCTGGAAAGAATGGATCATCAACACTTGTTATGGAGGTACTTTTGATTGGAATGCGGATGTTTCTCGTTGCTCGGTTTTTTGGCGAGGTGTTATGAGAAACGTTCATTAGACTAAGATTGGTGCAAGCATCATTGTAAAAAGATGACGCAATGCTTCGTTTTTGTTTGATAGTTCGTTGCTTCCCAATCCTATGAGATTCGAGTTTGCTGATTTATTTGATATTGCATGCAACCAGCACTTCACAGTCTACGAAATGTATAATATGGATGTTGTTAGTTTCCGATGGAGGCTGACTTTTTGTCGAATTGTGGCTGAAAGTGCATTGACTCAGCTATGTTGTCTGGTTAGATTGCTTGAGGACATACAACTTTCTGATGATGGGGATGGTGAATTTGATTGGAGGCTTGAGGGAAATAACAAAACTTTTCGTGTTGGTCACCTTTATAAGCTAATGAATTTTGCAAGAAGGAGATGCAGTGGTTTTGAATATATGTGGAGTTTTAAAGCAGCGCCTACCAAAGTTAAAATTCATATGTGGACGATCAAGCATAGTAGGTTTGATACGGTGAGCAGATTGCGTCAAAAAGGAGTCCATGTTGCTGGTGGCTGCGTCTTTTGCAATGAAGATGACAATAACTACTTGCACTTGTTCGTTGGTTGTGATTTCACATTCTATGTTTGGATGAAATGCCTTATTAGTCTTAATATTAGTTTAGACTGGTCTGACTTTATCACCGACCAATTTCATTTTTGGCACACCATTTTTTCTTCACTCCCTGATACACCCATGCGACACATGTTTGCTGTTTTGAATTTTGCTTATGTTTGGATTCTATGGCATGAGAGAAACTCAAGAAAATTTAAATGTAAAATGAAACCGCGCAACGCTGTTATTCATTGCATTCTCAGATTTGTTTCTTTATGGTCAGGCAACGGCGAAGTGAAGTTTGTGGACACCATAGGTGCACGAGTTATGGATCACGCTCGCGGAAGATGAGTTTGATGACTTGGGTTCATCTTGCTAGTTTCTTTGTGGTTATGGCATGTACTTCTATTTTTTGGCTATTGTATTACCGTGCTCGCGAGCATGTGATATTTTTTGGGCTGTATATAATCTTGTAAATATACGCATGCTAGAAACTACTATGTATTAGTCACTTATGGTTAATGAAGTAAGGCGTGAATCTTGCGATTCACTACCTTTTGCATAAAAAAAACATATGCGATCATTGGAAATATTCTGTCAAACATTCGTTCGTACACTTCGTTCAGGGACTGAACGAAACCGAAGGCACTACTTCCATTAATCCATCTTAGGCAATTTCTACCTAGGACTAACAGAAAAAGCCCTTGCACTTTACTCCGTCTTCGATTATCTTCATATTATCTGATTCGTAACGCTACTGCCGATATGGAGTGGTTCGTGGAAAATAATCCAACCGGTCTCTCCATATTGACAACGATATTGAAAAATACTTCGATAGTCGGTTATTTAACTATCGAAGTAAAACAAACATTTCATACAAAGCATAAAACAATCACTGGGCCCCTTAATTAATATTTCATTAATTAAATCATGTAACGACCCGCATTCTACGCATCATAGGATCGTAGAGTATTTATTTCCTTTTTCGTGTGAGGTCGTATAGTCGTGTAACTTTGGGAGACAACTATTGGGGTCATTTCCCATGTTCACGATTTTTGCCGATTTTTAAATGACCGTTTTGCCCCTAGCTGATCTTGTTTTGGCCATAACTTTTGATTGGAAAGGAATTTTGACCTGAAACCACTTTCATTGGCTCTGGATGATGGTTTCTCTTTCTGTAGAGTGGTTACATTAGCCAAACGGACTTACCGTTTGGGAGATATGGCTGAATTAAGGTTTAGAGGGTTAAAAAAGCTAATTGGGCTTAACCGGGTGATTAGCAGCTAGGCCCAATGAGGGAT
The DNA here is from genome assembly GCA_030737875.1 of Allium sativum. Taxonomy (NCBI): domain Eukaryota; kingdom Viridiplantae; phylum Streptophyta; class Magnoliopsida; order Asparagales; family Amaryllidaceae; genus Allium; species Allium sativum. The sequence goes on along the minus strand of CM060918.1, from coordinate 146,906,885 downwards.
TTCGGGATTTGGGGTATTTGAGGGCTGCTAGGGTTAGGATTTCGGTTTTTCACTCATTTTCCAGCCGCCACAAACATTTTAGAAGCTCCAATAATGGCCTCCAACATCTAAAAACACCCCTAATCACTTCTTAATCCAGTTTTGGCTTAAACTACATCAAATCAAAGGGAAATAGCATCAAATCAGAGTTGGAGCTGCTGCTAGGCATTGGAATTCGACCCATACAGTAGATTATTTCAGATTTGAGATTTTATTATTGCCAAGGTGAGTGATTTGCTTTGTTTTACACTAATTACGGCTAATTAGGGTAATTAGCGAAGATTAGCGAAATTATAACTCAGAAAAATCTAGAAAAATTCCTAAAATTCTAAAACATCATTTTATGCCTCTGATATGAATTTGGGTTAATTTGGACTAATTTTGTTAATCCCGGAATTTAGGGGATTAAGGGGTGATTAGTGTTAATTAGCGAAATTAAGCGTGATAAAATTCTGGAAAAATATTCAGAAATTCATAAATATTGTTTTAGACCTCTGTTAGAAAATTTGTCTAATTTGGTTAAGTTTTACTAATCCTATCATTAGTTGTTCTTAAACATGCTTAAGGGGAAAATATGGATTTTTGGGTACGTTTGATCCGTTTTAACCTATCATATTTTTGTTTTGGTGTTTGTGGTTGATTATGCATGTTGCTATGACTGTATGAAATGCTTTGTGATTGATTTCAATAGTTAGAATGGTCGAAAACGTCGTCGAATGGCGTAAACACTTGCTGGGACAGTCTCAGAAAACAGTGCAGGGTTCGGATCGGATCGGACATAGGGCTCGGATCGGATATGTTGAACTGAGCAAAGAATTCAATCGGATCGGAACCCAACACTTGGGGAAAAATGGCAAAAAGGAAGGCCACGCTAGCTGAACTGGGATCGGATCGGATCGAGGAGGACGGATCGGATCGAGGAGGACGGATCGGATCGAGGAGGACGAATCGGATCGAGGAGGACGGATCGGAGTGAAGGCATGAGGATGGATCGGATAGGAGCATGTGAAGGACGAGGGCACGGATCGGAATGGAGGCACGAGCTGGAGGGGAGATGACACCCGACCCGACCCGACCCGAGGTAAAGCACCCGACCCGAACCGCACTAGAAGAAGACCCGACCCGAACCGCACCAGGAGAAGACCCGACCCGAACCGCACCAGGAGAAGACCCGACCCGAACAGATGGCTTGAGAAGGAACCCGACCCGACCCAGTATTGACCAATAACCCGAGATGCAAAGGTAGTCCAAATGGAAGTTAGAGCTCAGGATCCTGGACCCAGTTGGGAACCAATGAGTTCACTTCATGATTGGGCTTTGCTGCGGGACGTGTGCTAAGGAGTTGTCGATGTCTGTATCTTTGGATCACTATGTATGGGAAGTATGTGAACGGATTCAGGGTCACAGCATGTGGTGACCTAAGTACGACTAAAAGTAGCTATGGACCAATGAAGTGGGATCATTGAAAAGGTTTGGTCATGATTCCATGTGGGTAAGCTTGGTTGTAGCAGTAGTTGCACAGAGTCGAACTCCGTCACTACTTCGATGAGTCTAGTGATTTACAGTGGTGGACATCGTATGCTTTACGCACTGAGTGAGAGATGTGAGGATGGTTGCTATGATTGATTTGTTTGCTATCACTATGACATACACACCCCCACCCCCGTTATCTTGACACCTGTGTTTAGTAGCACCTTAGAGTATTGTACAGTATGTAGTGCTAACTCTTTGGTTGCAGGTCCAGGTTCAGGTATGGTTTAATATACCTGTTATTATTCTGTTTAGATGCTTATCGCTCATACCAGGCTTTATGTCTGACCCAGAGTTTTATGTCTCCTCTTATTACTCTGGGTGCTCACACGAGCAGACTAGAGACAGGTTAGGTGGTATGCACGAGTAGCTGATCCGGAGACGAGCAGGAGGCTTCTACGTATGATATATAGGTATTCTCCCTGTGTCGCAGCTGGTCACTACTTTGGGCATTAGTAGTGTACCTTTCCTTTTTGCTTTAGAGACACTATTTTAAGTTGTAATAAGCTGTATTTTGGATTTCCGCTGCTATAATGGTTCTGATTTAGTTTTCAGCTTATGCACTGTCTCGCATGTTTATGTCAAGTATATTATTATTATATTTTATTCCATGCGCTGTGAGATATGTTACAGGTTCTGTGCTAATTGAATTCTTCAAATCCCTTTCCTTTTCCTTTCTTTTGGCGACCGTTCCGTGCTGGTTTGACATCAGTACAGCGCATTTCAGTGAAATGTCGACTGGTGCGGGGCGGGCCGTCACACTTGGTACCAGAGCTTTAGGTTGCGTAGTTAACCTAGGGAAAGACACCAGGGAGAGATAGTATACGTATATGAGAGCGCGTATTTGTAATTATTTTGGGTTTCAAAAGCTATATATATATATACTATTAGTATATTAAGGATGAAGCCGTACTGCACTGGCACCACTATGGAGATGGTTAATCGTTTTCTCTTTACAGATTGAACGATGAGCCGATATGCGAGAGGTACTGGTAAAGGAGCCAATAATGGGAATGCTCCCGACATGAGGACGATGTTCACTGATTTCATGAGAGGGATGCTTAGGGAGGTTCAAGGAGAAGTCCCTAATGCTATTAATGGTGGTGGTGCAGTGGTGCAGGCGCCTAGGGCCGATTTCGCCAAGCTAAATAAGGATTATACTAGCTTGGGAGGAAAGCCGTTCCACGGAACGGAGTCGGCTACAGATGTTCAGGATTGGTTGGATAGCTGTGAGCGTATCTTCGAAGACTTGGGCATCGAGGATGCGATGAAGAGAATGCTAGCATCCCGTCAACTGCAAGGACAAGCTATGAATTGGTGGAACGCTATTAAGGTAGCTACTCCAGGGAATCAAGTTACATGGAATCAGTTTATGACTCGTTTCAGCGAAAAATTCATTCCAGCTTCCCATAGGTCAGAATTGTTCAGGAGGTTCTTAGAGCTTAAGCAGAATGGCAGGGCAGTCTTGGAGTATATTGCTGAATTCAACACTTTATCGAAATATGGATTGTCCCTTATCGATACAGTCGAGAAGAAGAACAAGAAGTTTATAATTGGCTTGGATGGGTACTTGGGGGGAAAGACTTGTAAACCATATCGACGAGATGTTTGAGTCTATTGTAAGAAAAGCATTAAGGTCTGAGAGCCTTTTCCCTAAGTCGAAGACTGAGGTTGCTATTGCATCTACAGAGGAGCCAAAGCCGCAAGCAAGTGGTGAAGGCAAGAAGAATTCTCAGAGCAAGAGGAAACAAGACCAGGTTAAGGATGGTCAGAAAAAGAAAAATAAGAAAGATGGCGAGTGCTTTAGTTGTGGCAAGAAGGGCCATTATGCCAGAGATTGTCAAGAAAAGCCTGCGGAAAGGAAGTGCTTTAATTGCGGCAAGGCGGGACATCACAAGAATGAATGTCCACAATCTCCTAGGGAGAAGCAGATCGTGAAAGCATATGCCACCAGTGTTGTTCCTTCTTCGTCGAATGCCCCAACTGCGGCAGAGAAGGGAAAGAATGTTGTTATCCAAGGTATGCTTTATATTTATGACGTTCCTGTTAGAGTTTTGTTTGATACCGGAGCTTCCAGTTCTTTCGTATCTAGTGACCTAGTAGATAGGTTGGAATTGGAACTCGAGATAGTCGATAGACCTTTAGTAGTGATGAACCCGATTGGAGGTTCAACTAGCCTTAGTATGATTTGTCGTAATGTGATCTTATCGAGTCATGGATGTATGTTTGTTTTTGATTGCTTTGTTTTGGGCTTTACGGGATTTGGCATTATTTTGGGAGTAGATTGGCTCCAAAGATACGGGGTGGTGGTAGACTGTGAGGGCTTTTTAGTGACAGCTAGAGAGGATGATGGGCGGAGGATAGTGTTTGGTGGTCTACCCAGTAAGGGGGTATTGGCTAGTTTTCTAAACTCCCTCGACATTCCGCATAGCGAGTTGTCAGGTTTGCCCGTGGTTAGCCAGTATCCGGATGTTTTCGAAGAAGTGACCGGACTCCCACCACATCGAGAGATTGAGTTCCATATTTATTTAGTGAAAGATGCCAGACCTATAGTGATGCCACTTCGTCGTATGGCACCAAGGGAGCAGCGAGAGCTCGGGGTGTAAGTCAGCGATCTTTTGAAGAAGGGGTTTATCAGAAGGAATGTTTCTGAGTGGGGAGCACCAGTTGTGTTCGCTACCAAGGCGGATGGTTCCCTTCGATTGTGTGTAGACTACCGCGAGTTGAATAAGGTGACGAGGAAGAATAAGTATCCTCTGCCGCGGATAGATGATTTGTTTGATCAGTTGAGTGGAGAGAGAGTGTTTTCTCAATTGGACCTCGCAACAGGTTTTCATCAGCTTAGAGTGGAAGCTGGGAGTATAGCTAAAACGGCATTTCGGACGCCGTCTGGATTCTATGAATGGTTGGTTATGCCATTTGGGCTGACCAATGCCCCGGCATATTTTGTGGATCCTATGAATGCAGTATTCAGAGACCGGTTGAATAAGTTTTTTCTTGTGTTCGTGGACGACATCTTGGTTTACTAGAGGACAGAGGAAGAACACAAGTAACATTTAGGGATAGCCATGGAGGTGTTGAGAAAACACCAATTGGAAACGAAGTGAGATTCTTGGGCCATGTCGTTTCAGAGAATGGTATTGCCGTTGATCCTTCAAAAGTGGCTACGGCGAAAGATTGGGTTACGCCCAAGAATGTAACAGACGTAAGAAGTTTCTTGTGATTATACTATCATAAGTTTATCCAAGATTTCTCCAAGATAGCAGCACCGCTGACTCAGTTGATAAAGGAGAATCAAGCTTTTGTTGGTTGTTTTGCTAATATCATCTCACGTAGATTTTCTGAATTCGGAGGAAATATTCCTGGGGTGCTTGTCTGATATTGGTTTAGGCCTTTGGGGCTTGTGCTTTGGGAATGTCGAGTCCGACCAGGATGGTTTGCGTGGGAGACAAATAGTTGTGGCGACTTTTCGTTGGGTTATTGTGGATCGATTGACCAAAAGTGCAAGGTTCATTCCAGTCAAGTCAAATAGAACAGTAGCCAACTTGGCATAACTATATATGAAGTGGGTAGTGAGATTTCATGGAGTACCAAAAAGCATTGTGAGCGACCGAGATCCACTATTCACTAGTGGGTTTTGGAAGATCTTACAAGAGGCGTTGGGAACAGAGTTACATCTCAGTACCGCATATCATCCTCAAACAGATGGTCAGACAGAGAGGGTGAATCGAATATTGGAAGATCTTTTGAGAGCTTGTGTATTGGATTTTGGTGGATTATGAGATGACCATTTGCATCTAGTAGAGTTGAGTCACCAGACAAGATGGCAGGAGTTCATAACGTATTTCATGTTTCCCAGTTAAGAAAGTTAGTACATGATCCCGATATGACTATTTCACCGAATCAGTTGAACGATATCGAGATAGCATCCGAGGCGGTATGGAGCCACAGACCGATGCGTATTGTTGGGGATGGTACGAGGCAGTGTGAAGGAAGGTGGTGAAACTAGTCAAAGTTTAGTGGGGTGAGAATGAGAATGACTGTACTTAGGAAACAGAGGAGAGTATTAGAAAGACGTATCTAGAACTCTTTGCTTGGCAAGATTTTCATTTCGATTTAGTTATTCCACATGCTAGGATAGGCTTGTTTTGTTTGTTGTGCATGATTGATTGTTTGCAAATGATTGATAGGCATGTGGGATACCTGTGTTTGCTTGGGTTAAGGAATTTCGGGGACGAAATTTCCTAAGGGGGGAGAATGTAACGACCCGCATTCTATGCATCATAGGATCGTAGAGTATTTATTTCCTTTTTCGTGTGAGGTCGTATAGTCGTGTAACTTTGGGAGACGACTATTGGGGTCAATTCCCATGTTCACGATTTTTGCCGATTTTTAAATGACCGTTTTGCCCCTAGCTGATCTTGTTTTGGCCATAACTTTTGATTGGAAAGGAATTTTGACCTGAAACCACTTCCATTGGCTCCGGATGATGGTTTCTCTTTTCGTAGAGTGGTTACATTAGCCAAACGGACTTACTGTTTGGGAGATATGGCTGAATTAAGGTTTAGAGGGTTAAAAACAGCTAATTGGGCTTAACTGGGTGATTAGCAGCTAGGCCCAATGGGGGATTTCGGGATTTGGGGTATTTGAGGGCTGCTAGGGTTAGGATTTCGGTTTTTCACTCATTTTCCAGCCACCACAAACATTTTAGAAGCTCCAACAATGGCCTCCAACATCTAAAAACACCCCTAATCACTTCTTAATCCAGTTTTGGCTTAAACTACATCAAATCAAAGGGAAATAGCATCAAATCAGAGTTGGAGCTGCTGCTAGGCATTGGAATTCGACCCATACAGTAGATTATTTCAGATTTGAGATTTTATTATTGCCAAGGTGAGTGATTTGCTTTGTTTTACACTAATTACGGCTAATTAGGGTAATTAGCGAAGATTAGCGAAATTATAACTCAGAAAAATCAAGAAAAATTCCTAAAATTCTAAAACATCATTTTATGCCTCTGATATGAATTTGGGTTAATTTGGACTAATTTTGTTAATCCCGGAATTTAGGGGATTAAGGGGTGATTAGTGTTAATTAGCGAAATTAAGCGTGATAAAATTCTGGAAAAATATTCCGAAATTCATAAATATTGTTTTAGACCTCTGTTAGAAAATTTGGCTAATTTGGTTAAGTTTTACTAATCCTATCATTAGTTGTTCTTAAACATGCTTAAGGGGAAAATATGGATTTTTGGGTACGTTTGATCCGTTTTAACCTATCATATTGTTGTTTTGGTGTTTGTGGTTGATTATGCATGTTGCTATGACTGTATGAAATGCTTTGTGATTGATTTCAATAGTTAGAATGGTCGAAAACGTCGTCGAATGGCGTAAACACTTGCTGGGACAGTCTCAGAAAATAGTGCAGGGTTCGGATAGGATCGGACATAGGGCTCGGATCGGATATGTTGAACTGGGCAAAGAATTCGATCGGATCGGAACCCAACACTTGGGGAAAAATGGCAAAAAGGAAGGCCACGCTAGCTGAACTGGGATCGGATCGGATCGAGGAGGACGGATCGGATCGAGGAGGACGGATCGGATCGAGGAGGACGGATCGGAGTGAAGGCATGAGGATGGATCGGATAGGAGCATGTGAAGGACGAGGGCACGGATCGGAATGGAGGCACGAGCTGGAGGGGAGATGACACCCGACCCGACCAGAGGTAAAGCACCCGACCCGAACCGCACTAGAAGAAGACCCGACCCGAACCGCACTAGGAGAAGACCCGACCCGAACCGCACCAGGAGAAGACCCGACCCGAACAGATGGCTTGAGAAGGAACCCGACCCGACCCTGTATTGACCAATAAACCGAGATGCAAAGGTAGTCCAAATGGAAGTTAGAGCTCAGGATCCTGGACCCAGTTGGGAACCAATGAGTTCACTTCATGATTGGGCTTTGCTGCGGGACGTGTGCTAAGGAGTTGTCGATGTCTGTATCTTTGGATCACTATGTATGGGAAGTATGTGAACGGATTCAGGGTCACAGCATGTGGTGACCTAGGTACGACTAAAAGTAGCTATGGACCAATGAAGTGGGATCATTGAAAAGGTTGGGTCATGATTCCATGTGGGTAAGCTTGGTTGTAGCAGTAGTTGCACAGAGTCGAACTCCGTCACTACTTCGATGAGTCTAGTGATTTACAGTGGTGGACATCGTATGCTTTACGCACTGAGTGAGAGATGTGAGGATGGTTGCTATGATTGATTTGTTTGCTATCACTATGACATACACACCCCACCCCCGTTATCTTGACACATGTGTTTAGTAGCACCTTAGAGTATTGTACAGTATGTAGTGCTAACTCTTTGGTTGCAGGTCCAGGTTCAGGTATGGTTTAGTATACCTGTTATTATTCTGTTTAGATGCTTATCGCTCATACCAGGCTTTATGTCTGACCCAGAGTTTTATGTCTCCTCTTATTACTCTGGGTGCTCACACGAGCAGACTAGAGACAGGTTAGGTGGTATGCACGAGTAGCTGATCCGGAGACGAGCAGGAGGCTTCTACGTATGATATATAGGTATTCTCCCTGTGTCGCAGCTGGTCACTACTTTGGGCATTAGTAGTGTACCTTTCCTTTTTGCTTTAGAGACAGTATTTTTAAGTTGTAATAAGCTGTATTTTGGATTTCCGCTGCTATAATGGTTCTGATTTAGTTTTCAGCTTATGCACTGTCTCGCATGTTTATGTCAAGTATATTATTATTATATTTTATTCCATGCGCTGTGAGATATGTTACAGGTTCTGTGCTAATTCAATTCTTCAAATCCCTTTCCTTTTCCTTTCTTTTGGCGACCGTTCCGTGCTGGTTGGACATCAGTACAGCGCATTTCAGTGAAATGTCGACTGGTGCGGGGCGGGCCGTCACAAATCACTTCTCCATTTCCTTATCGATATCCATTAACCAAATATTTTCAATAATCATCTTGGTCTCTTAAACTATTTGGAAACCATTTCCATATCTTGCCTTCTTTTATTTTCTATACTTAGAAAATACCTTCTATTTATAATTGGAAAATATGCCAATTACTTATCGCTTTCCCGAACTCGGTTATTTTTATACTTAGGAAATATTTATGATATATTTCCAAAATTCCACTTACTTGGGTTAAAACGAATGTTGTGTAAAACATCGTTACAACAACCCAAAATATTTCATTCAACTAAATTTATTTAAACATTTATCTCCGAGACTAAATCCTCCTATTTATCGGTTAATAATTAAATCAATCAAGTGGGGGTACAATTACCACTAAGACCTTGATTGAAATCATCACTAACTTCAAAATAGAAAAGACCACTTGCCTCGAATAATCAACACCATACAAATCAATTATTCATTATTAAACCCATATACATTTCTCTTTCTAATTTTACTAGATTTAATTATAAATTTCTTTTTTTGTTTATAATATTCTATTTTTAAGTTTGTTTCCTTATTGAATTCTATATATATCGATACATTGATTTTTAATTATCAAAATTTCTTAAAAATATTCTAACTCCTTAAACTTCTGGAAAATTTCACCATAACCTCCTTTGTATGGGTCACTCGGTACAACTACAAAAAGCCTCTCTAGGACCATTCCATTCAAAAAGAAAATCAAAAAGCCAAGCGGCTTGCCGATTCGACGCATAAAAACTCATATGGAATTTAAACGTGTACCTTTTTATCAGGAACATGAATTATAATCTTCATACACTTCACTCCATGTCTGTTTAACCAAATATACGTCCATTCCCAATTTATTCCAACTCAATCTAATCGTTTTTAACTCAATTCGCTAATATATTCTTTAATTAGCTGTTTTGCCCATTTCATATTTTTAATTGAACACACCACTTCCGTATATGTTTCTAATTTACTTAAAACACAATCTAATTCCATTTTCAATTCGAGTTTCATATTCGATTTCGAATATAAATTCTTAAACCCTATTTACTTATCCAATGCCTAATTTCGATTCAAAATTCCATTAACTAATTATTCTTCAAATTAGTTAATTCTATTCAATAATTAAAAATCTGATTTTTGTTTCAAAAATCAGTTCACTTACTCCACTTGAGTTCATATTTATTTTTTAACTCAAATCTGGATTTTTCTAATGGACTTGCGGGCTTTCATTTAGTTAAAATCCTTTTATTTATTTAAATAAACCATTATGGTTTTAAATTGGTTATGGCGCTGTTTTTCTAAAAATTAGATTTTGACATAACTCAAAATCTATAAGACAAATCCAGATTTTTCTCTTTCACTAGAAAACTATTATCAAATCGGTTCCGACAATTCTTGATTCAAAGAATTCCGACTTAAATTGAGTTTTGTATATTCAATTGAAGTTCGAGACGCCAATTTAAGAACTACCGCGCTGCGGCGAGTTCGTTTTAATTATATTTAAATACATACGTTAAACTTCGTTTAATTTACAAATTTCAACTCTATTCTTATATATTTTAATATACATAAGATCGGCTTTCCAAATCTAAGTTAACTATTTTGCTTTTTCTAAATCGTCTCTTTTCATGACTCATTTGTAAATTTATTTACAACTCTATTTATTTTAAGATTCCAATTCCTTTAGAAATAAATTATTTTATAAAATTTGATATAATCGAATTTTGATTATAAATCCTTCGGATTTTTCTCACTTCAATTTATATTCCGGAGCCCGGAATAAAATTTATCGTTGTCTTTTAAACCGTTTTCCAATTCACTTTTCCATTCATATTTGAAACTATAAACTTCTAAATTATCCAATGATAATTTATTACCTTATTTTTATAAACATTGTTTATAAATTAATTTTTTCTCGTTTTAAAAATTAAAATAAGCTTTCCTTTCAAATATCTATTTGAAACACAATTCCTTTTATATTCCGATTTCCGAAATAAAAACTATCATTCCCTTTTTCGAAATGATTTCAAATCATATTTTTAAATTCATACTTGAATTAAATATTTCAAATTATCTCTTGATAATTAAGTCATCATGTTTATAACACTGTTTATAAATTTTCTTGTTTTATATATTTAAACAAGTTCCACTTCAAAATCTACTTAGAACCAAAATCTTATTTTGGAATATTATATTTTTATAACTTCCATATATAATGTATAATATATTTTCATTTTAAAATTTCAATTTCTATTTGATACAATTTAAATATCCTTTCTGGATATAATTTATTTTTATAATTCGACAATCTAATTCTAACCATAAATCCGTTTGGATTTATTTTAATTTAACTTACATTTCGAACATTGGAATGAATTTCATTGTTTGCCTTTTAACACGATTCCCAGTTCATTTTAAATTCTTATTTGAATTTAAATATTTCAAATTATCAAAATGATAATTTTCACCTTTCTTTATAAACATTGTTTATATAACCTATTTATATATTTAGAAAAGTCTCATCTCATGTCCATTTGAAATTATAATTCTACCTCAAAATAATAAATTTCCCTTTTCAAATTCACACTTGTATTTACATTTTTCCATTTATCCAATGATAATTCATTTCACTTCATTTATAAACATCGTTTATAAATTCACTTCAGTTCCCTGATTATCCAAGGAAAATCATTCCATTTTATTTATAAACACCATTTACAAATTTTCTTCAATTCCCTGATTATTTAATTTATAAACATCATTTATAAATTTCAATACTTCCATTTACTGTATTATTTTATTTATAAATATCATTTATAAATTTCAATACTTGTTTTATTTATTCAAAACAAGTTAATATTTCTAGTCCATTCGAATTTCAAGTTCTATTTTTAGAAAAATAGAATTTCCCGTTTAAATCTCAAAATCTCTTTTCATGATATTTTTATAAATCAAAAATTTGGGTCCTGTGGTATTTGACCAATCAAACCACCCAATTTTTAATCAACATATCACGTATATGATAATATATATATATGAAAACAAACAATAATAGTTTTTAGGAATCCAGTTGGATCCCTCCAACCTGTTTTCCTGCATATATAGACGTTAGCCAACATAAATAATATCCATCTTGCATTGAGGCAGGATATCACGGTATAGAAGGTTATCCACTATCATAGATTGGTGCGCATAGGTTCATCCGCTAATTATACTGCAGGCATCCGCAAATGGTACTACGGGAACTATCCAATCAATAATATATATATATATATATATATATATAAACACAAGCACCAATCCTAAATAACTAGTATATATTTAATCGCCACAATAATATTTCAGTGCATGCAAACAACCAACGAACAATTATTCTTAACTAATAAAAATAATTTTAAATAAAATTTGTATGAGACTTACTCACCGTGATTTTACTCGATGAATATCCAGCTTTCTGAATTATCTAAATCTCCAACTGACAGAGAAAAATCTCTAATCAATCTCAGCTCATATATTTTGCAAACCCAACGTGACACGCATTTGAATATATTTTCTTCTGAACCTCATATGAATTAAAATGTTTCATTATAGGATATACGAGTTAAAATATTTATAATTGTTATAAAAAGAATTTAATTACAAAAATAAATTATTACCTAAATCATGCTACTCATGTTCTGTTCTTCCTGTATGAAACCGCTGCCCTTTTGTTTTTCTGATAAATCACTATTTTACCTCACCAATACACCATTCCAGTCTCCATCATCACCTTCTATTACTCCAAAACCCCAATCCCATTCCACTATAGAACATTAGTATTCACCAGTCACTTACTGCATAACCAACTACGCTGTCCTGTTTCATCCCACTTCGAATACTATGTCCAACTTTTGCTACTCCTCCCTTCAACATATCAACTTCATGATCCTCATGTAGATTTCGACTTGGAGTTGCTTCAGGCGCTACAAGAATTCTTGCGACAGGTTCAGGCTCGGAAAACCCCAAAACTCCTTCAATCACGATCCCTAATTTTTGCATCCCTGGTCATTGACGCATCTCCACCGCCCTTCTAGCATCATCGCGATCTTTGCCCTGCCACTGTTGAAACAAACAAAAACCGTTCGCACCCTAAATCAATCGACAACTTCGATTTTCCTACTAGCGTCAAACCCAAATTGGAGACTTCACCTAAGTACCTGTCCCTTTCAAAAGAACGCGTGCGCTTCCTGAAGCTCGCATACAAGCTATTCAATCAAGGGTTTTGAATTTTATACGGCTTTGGTAAATGGAGGATTTCACAATTTTGGTTTTCGTTTCGAAGATTTTGGTTTTGATTTGATATTATTTTATTTGGCCATTTTCGATTTTTAGCTTCAGAAACTTGGGTTTGCAAACGAACTGAAAGGGAAAGGGACCTGCGGTTATAATTGAAAATGGTGTAACTCCCCGTAATTTTAAAATATTAAAATTAATAAATTAAAGAATACTTAATTTTTAGAAGAAGAATTAAGGGAAACGGGCTGCGCCATTACGTTCATCTCGGAATTCTGCTTGTGATAAAGTCCAGGTTTGCGTAAATTGGATATCGTATGAAGAAGTTATAAGCCTTAGAAGTTTGTATACGCATAAAGAAGAATATATATATAAAATAATTCCAGGACCTTCAAAACAGTTCGAAAATCAAAATCTGACCAAAGCGAGCTGAGCAGAAAAATTCCCGCTCGTGGGTGTCGACCCCCTCAGGAGGTGTTGACATGGGTGTCGGCCCTCTTTAGGGGGTGTCGACTAGGGGGTCGATCCCCCCCCCCCCCCCGGGCAGATCTGGGTAGAATTTGTTTTATGTACCTGGACTTGATTCTAGGTCTGATTCATTGGTTCTAGGCTATAAATATGGTCCCCTATTCTCCTATTTTCTTCATTGGAGATCATGGGGGCCATAAGCTGACGGGTTGTAAACTGAAACAGAGTCAAATTCTAAAACAATGGTTTAGCTAATCAAATTCATAATTCATAATTCAAATCTATTCTCTCTCAATTCTCTAAACCTAACGCCGTGAGTTTCTAGTCACTTTTAGGTTTAAATAAATAATAGTGAACTGTGAAAGTCTATGAATTGGATATGTTGTAAAGTACGAATCTATGCCAGTATTAAACCTTATACTATGTAGATCTTGATAGATCTATTTCTTTAGATTTGATATAATTGTGGTTATTCTATGATGTTGCCTATGTAGATCTTGATAGATCTATTTCTCTAGATCTGATACAATTGCAGTTATTCTATGATGTTGCCTATGTAGATCTTGACTTGTAATTGTATTATGGAAAGGTAAATACGTTAATTTGGGACAAGTTATTACATTGACTAGATCTGGTTCTTTTTTGTGAATCACATTTACCCTGTCATATTGTGATAAATTTGGATATGTTATAAATTGGACATGTGAATTTATCCATAGATCTAAAAATGCTACTATGCCACCCTTACTATGCTAGATCTAAATTGCTGGATATTTAAATGATTAGTTTAGATCTCATTTTTTTTCACTTTGACATCATAGAAATTGTCACAAGTTCATATGACAACCTTATGACTATGTTAATCTATGTTATGCCAAATTATATTCAATGATCACTTATGTTACATTCCTATTAGCTTTCCTTTTCATCGATTATGGCTAGGATAATTATTTAGCCTAGCCATGCCGTCAATTTTGTGAGGACGTTAGTTAGAAAAGGGGGAAAAGTAAATATTGGCATAATTAGTAAATAAACATTTTTGGACTCGTAATTCAAATTGTTGATAGAATGGGAAATAACACCCAAGAAGTTAAGATTAATTAATTAATAAATTGATTAATAAATGTAATGTTTAGCAGTTACAATTAGGAATTATATTAACACTTATGACACGAGGTAAGGGTACATTGGTGGTGGAAGTATGCCTAGACCCGACCGACATATCCAGTAGCCACTAATGTTGAACTTAATGTGAGAGGTCTAAGTGTGTAAATAGGACTAGGGCTAAGACTCGAGGTTAGGCCCAACTGTGGAATAAGACTGCCTGGACCCGAACGACATATCCAAAATCCACACGTTGTAGGCCTAATGTGGGAGGTCTAGCCTAATATAACCATAATCGGACATGGTAATGAGAAAGGACTACTTAACCTAATTTAATCCATAAGAACTGTATGATTATGAACATAAGTTAGGGTTAAATAAAATGGATTGGATAGTGGGTGGGTTAAGTATAACTGAAGGGGGTGGGTAATATTTATATATATAGGCCCACAAACTTAACCAGGTAAAGTTATGTAATTAAAGATCACCCTTTTAGGGTAAGCATAACTGGTACAGGGCTATGTAATTAAAGATCACCCTTTAGGGTATACTTAGTTAGTGGAAAACTTAGTGGGAATACAAGATAAATGGGGAGATCTTGTACCATATTATGTGGGACCCATTTCAGTCAGTAACCCGTATTCGGTATCAGAGTAGTGAACTCCGTACTAGGCGGAGAAGGGGCACGCTTACTGATTGACTATAAGAGATCCAAAACGTGACGAGTGGTGTAGACAGCGCCAACCGACCAGGGACATGTGCGTGCATGGGCCAGGCAGTGGGGGACAAGACAACCGTGACACTAGTAGATATGACTGTGCACATCTTGGGTTGCCACTTTAGGGAAGTGATACCCCCTATTATGGGGATAGCACAGGGTATCTACAGAGTTGGGAGCCGATCAAATAGGGTAGTGGATAGGGTACACTCGGATGTATGCCCTTAGTCTACCAACTTATAGTGGAAGGGATCATTTCATTTTAGATTATACTGGTAATAGTGCAGAGTAGTCATTTGTGAAGCATGTATACACCTTACCTTATCTGCCTTATCACACCTGGCATTTGTATAGTGATCTCTCTTATCCACTTTATGCCTATCATGATTACTTTTATTTATTTACTGGCTAAAAGTAACTAGACTCGCCAGACTTTATGTCTGACCCTTTCTGTTTTTCCTTCTCTCTTCCGTTCCCCCAAGGTTCCCAGGGAGGAAACAATCAGGCTTGACCATGATTTTGCTTGATTGCTGGATCTGCTGATATGTATGGATCAAGCTCCTATTCTCGTTGCAATAGCTATATTTCGTTATCGGGGAATTTTCTTTCTTTTATGTACTATGATATTTATGAAGTACAAGACAGTGGTTTTTATGTTGTAATGGGTTTTATATTTCAAACAAATGATGCTTTGGACCATGGTATTTTGATGATTAATAAATTTGTTTATTTCTGCTACAATTTTTTTTATATCTGCCTTGTAATATTCTATGTCTGTTTACCTAAACGTTTCACAAAACTTAATGCATTCCCTTTGTGAGTGACATTTACGGACGTGGGGTGTCACACTTAGTATCAGAGCTCAAGCTTACCAGATTAGATAAGAGTTTTTGAAAAATATTTTCAAAAAGAGTTTTAAAAGAAAGTATTTTCAAAAAGAAAAGTCTGTTTTGGAAATATTCCCCAAAAAGCCATATAAATATCCTTCGGTCCTTTATCTAAATATCTTCCTTGTTTTCTTTTCAGCATATCTGGGGATCAAAACATTCCTAATATCCCAGAGGGTATTACGATACCCGGATGGTTCCGTAGGTACTTGAAGGCCACGACACCTGCCGAAGGCCAAAGAGACGTTCCTCCCCTAGCTGCGCCAATCATCCCTCCTCCCCCCAAGGGCTGATAACTTCGCAAAAATATGCAAGGACTTCCGTGCTATGGGAGGGAAGCCATTTCATGGGAATGAGTCATCCGTCGAAGCATGGAATTGGCTCAAGGAAACCGAGGACTTGTTCATGAACATTGAAGTAGAGGATAGAAGGAAGGTTCAACTTGCTGCCTGGCTACTGAAGGTCGAGGCCTCTTTTTGGTGGGAGATTACCCAAGCTGGACGTCCGACAGAAACTTAGGGAGATTTTAGGTAGCGGTTCGAAATGAAATTTCTTTCCCAAGCCAAGTGAAGCATACAGATGGAGAGGTTCTTGGCACTCAAATAAGGAAACTTGGCGGTGAAGGAGCATGTGAACAAGTTCAACCAGCTGGCAAGGTTCTGTTTAGAGTTGGTGGATACGCCGCACAAAAGGGATTTGCAGTTTGCTAAAGGGCTGAATGAGCCTCTACATGGGCTAGCGATGTCCCATATTCTAATGGGGGCCATGTTTGAAAAGCTTGTTGATATGGCCCTAATGCACGAGGAGGACAAGGGAGGAAAGAAGGAAGTGAAAGTTGAGGAGTCATCGCAGAATAAGAAGGTGTGGCCCAAGAAGGGGCAGCAGCAGCATCAACGACAATAACAACAACAAGAACAGAAGAAAGGAGGGGAGAATGACAAAGGTAGGGATAAGAGAAAATGTCACCATTGTGGGAAGGAAGGTCACTTGGTTAATGATTGTAAGAAAAGGAAGATCGGTTGCTTTAATTGTGGAGAGCTTGGACACTACTTTAAAGAGTGCCCAAAGAAACAGGGACCATAGGGACAAGGTAAAAGAGCTGGAACTTCTAGAGGGCAGGTGTATGCTCTCACGATCAGTGCTCCTGAAAGAGGTAGAATGATTTCTGTAGAAAGTTTAGTTTCTCTTTCAAATCATCCAGTTAGAACACTTTTTGATTTTGGTGCTTCACACTCGTTTATATATAGTTCTGTAGTTGAATCTCTGCACTTAATTACTAGTATGGTAGTAGATCCCGTAGTTGTTTCAAACCCCATTGGTGGTTCAGCTCATTTATCGACGATTTGTCGGGGTTTGAAATTATCTGTGTTAGGCATCTAATTTGAGTGTGACGCTTATGTCCTCAGGTTTATGGGCTATGGTTGATTCTAGGAATGGACTGGCTTACTACGTATGGGGCCGTTCGGGATTATGAGAGGGGGATTGTTAGGCTCCTAACTTGTCATAGGAGGACCCTTGAAGTTTCATGTGACCCAATAGGGTCTGTTATGTTTAGTTTCTTAGAATCTCTTGATGCATCTATAGAGGATTTGTAATCTGTCCCAGTAGTCCAAGATTTTTCTAATGTTTTTGATGAGGTACGGGGTTTAGCTCCAAGGCATGAGATCGACTTTCTTATATATCTGAAGGACAATGCAAAACCAGTTGCGTTACCCGTGCGCTACATGGCTCCAAGGGAAAGGAGGGAGTTGAGTAAGCAAGTAGGGGAGCTGCTTGAGAAAGGGTTTATCAAATGAAGCATATCTGAATGGGGTGCTCCAGTAGTATTCGCAACTAAGGCAGATGGTTCGCTTCGTTTGTGTGTTGACTACAAAGAGTTGAATAAAGTCACCAAGAAGAATAGACACACGCTTCCGAGGATTGATGATTTATTTGATCAGCTTGTTGATGCCTCGGTGTTTTCTCAGTTAGATTTGGTTACGGGGTTCCATCAGTTGAGGGTGGCTGAAGACAACATAGATAAAACTGCTTTTGGAACTCCGAACGGTTTCTTTGAATGGATAGTGATGTCTTTTAGGCTGACAAATGCACCTGCCTATTTTGTTGATCTAATGAGTAGGATGTTTTAGGAATTCCTAAAAAAATTTGTCGTAGTCTTCGTTGATGATATTTTGTTCTTCTCCAAGAACAAAGAAGATCATGCCCAACATCTGAGAGAAGTCTTGAAAACTCTCTGTGACCATCAGCTTAAAGCAAAGTTCTCCAAATGCCACTTTTGGAGAAAGGAAGTGAAATTCTTGGGGCATGTAGTCTCCAAAGAAGGGATAGTTATAGATCCCACGATGGTGGTTGCAGTGCAAGATTGGCACAATCCTAAAACGCAACCGAGGTGCGAAGCTTCCTTAGTTTGGTAGGTTACTATAGGAAGTTCATTAAGGACTTCGCAAAGATATCAGCCCCTCTCACCAGACTGACAAAGAAGAATTTGGTGTTTTCATGGGTATAGACTGTAATGTTTCTTTCCAACGACTGAAGAGGGCTATGACAACAGCCCTAGTCTTGAACTTGCCCGATGGAAGTAAGGTATTTACCGTTTACACTGATGCGTGTGGTACATGGCTTGGTGCGGTTCCAATGAAAGAGGGGAAGGTAATGTGTTATACGGGTAGGCAGTTGCGAGTTCATGAAAAGAACTACCCCACCCATGATCTAGAGCTAGCTACCATAGTATTCGCGATAAAGACATGGCGTCATTATTTGCTTGGAGAAAGGTTTGAGCTGTACTCCAACCATAAGTCTCTCATGTTTTTATTCTCGTAGAAGGATCTCAACTTAAGGCAACTACGGTGGATGGAGTTCTTAGCTTCATATGATTTTGAGATTATTTATACCCTTGATAAGTGTAACGTGGTGGCAGACGCACTATGTAGGCAAAGGGTGGCCCTAATTCCTCTGTTTGTGGAAAGAACTTGGAGTTCATATCGGCTTTTGATTTTGACCCTCTAGTGAGATTTTGCCTGATTTGTTTTTATCCTTGGAGATAAGACCAACTCTTATGGACCAGATAGGAGCTTTACAACAAAGTGACCCACACATTTTGGACATCATGGAAAAACTTATAGGAGGGGAGACTTCTAATCACCTTAGAAGATATGCCATAGATGAAAAGGGGTGGTTGCGGCGAGATGGAAGGCTTTGTGTTCCTCAGATTGGAAGCTTGATAAAGGCAGTTCTAGAGGAAGCCCACCATTCTAAGATGACCATTCATCCAGGCGGCGAAGAGACGTACAGAGACATGAAAAGGGTTTTCTTTTGCGCTTGGATGAAGAAAGATGTGGCCGAATTTGTTTGTCATTGTTCAGTTTGCCAACAAGTTAAAGCTGAGAAAAAGAAGCACGATGGTCTATTTCATCCTTTGGAGGTTCCTCAATGGAAATAGGAGAGCATATTTATGGATTTCATAGATGGTTTGCCTAGGTCGAAGAAAGGCAATACTAGCATTTTGGATGATAGTTGATAGACACACGAAGAGTGCTCACTTTGTTCTGATTAAGAGCAAGAGGAAAACATCATGGTTGGCAACGATTTATGTTCGCAAGGTTGTTCATCTTCATGGAGTGCCTTCTATCATCATAAGCGATCGTGACCCCATCTTTACAAGCGAATTTTGGAGGAGATGGCAAGAAGCATTAGGTACATAGTTGTGTTTGAGTACTTCTTATCATCCTCAGACCGATGGCTAAACGGAGAGGGTGAACAGAATTCTAGAAGATATTCTGAGGCTGTGTACCCTAGACTTTGGAGGGACTTGGGAAGAGCATCTTCCTTTAGTAGAGTTTGCCTATAATAATAGCTATCAAGCCAGCATCGGTATGGCACCCTTCGAAGCATTGTACGGGCGACCCTATTGGTCTCCAACTTGTTGGTGGGAATCTGCAGAAAGATTGTTACTTGGGTCTGATATGGTTAGGGAGACGTTTGAGAAGATTGAGCTTATTTGACGACGAATGAAAACAACTCAAGATAGGCAGAAGTCCTATGCAGACAAGAAGAGAACCGACATCGAGTTTGAAGTGGGAGACTTGGTTTTCATCAAAGTATCGCCTCTGAGAAATGTGGTCCGCTTCGGTACAGTAGGGAAGTTGGCACCTAGGCTTGTGGGACCCCTTCCCATAGCCGAGAGAAATAGCCAAATGGCCTATAAAGTAAAACTCCCAGAGAATTTTTCCGGTGTTCATAATTTTTTTCATGTTTTTCATCTGCGGAAGTGCCTACATGACACCGCAGAAGTCGTTGAGCTGTGTATGTTGGATGAAGTGGAGGTGGAACGGGAGGCAATAGTATGACGAGTCCCTACCCGTATTCTTGGATCGGAAGTTAAGAAGCTGCGCAACAAAGAAATCAAATTGGTGAAGGTTCAATGGGGAGACAGCCCAGAAGACGCAAATTGGGAAACCAAAAATAGAATTCGTGCTTTGTACCCTTTCCTTTTTGAGGGTACGTTCTTAACCCCTATTTTTAAAGCTTTATTTGTGCCTGTTTTTGTCAATCGAGCATATCTTATCCCTAGTGTTTTCGACTTTCAAATAGGAGTCCTTTGGATGAAAACATGTGTTTGAAACATGTTATGTTTGATTGATGCTAGTGGATGCAAGTGTTAGCTAGTGGTTGCCTGTGGATGCATATACACCACATTAAGCACTAGATCAGCTCAATCCCTCTCTCATGCTGCATATGGATGCATATGCATTTTCTTTTCTTTTATGGATGAAAATGGATGAGTTAGCATATAGATGTTGCACTTGGACAAATGGATGTGCACACATATAGAACTTACATATTATAAAAGGATTATTTGCATACATATTTGATTCATGGCACTAATCATACATCACATTAAGGAGGTCAACTGAATCAGTAGACTGCCTCTCATGCTGCATATGGATGCATATGCATTTTCTTTTCTTTTATGGATGAAAATGGATGAGTTAGCATATAGATGTTGCACTTGGACAAATGGATGTGCACACATATAGAACTTACATATTATAAAAGGATTATTTGCATACATATTTGATTCATGGCACTAATCATACATCACATTAAGGAGGTCAAATGAATCAGTAGACTACTTGATTTTTTCATTGGTATTGGGACATATACACACATCTCTACATATACTCATATAAGCATTAGAAATCTTTTAAGGACAATAGATGCTTCTAGACGATGGATGAGTAAATGGATGATGGCTAGTAGGATACATTCTTTTTAAGTTGAAAATTTCGGGGACGAAATCCTTTAAGGAGGGGAGAATGTAACATCCCATAATTTTAAAATATTAAAATTTATAAATTAAAGAATACATAATTTTTAGAAGAAGAATTAATGGAAACGGGCTACGCCATTGCGTTCCTCTCGGAATTCTTCTTGGGATAGAGTCCGGCATGCGTAAATTGGATATCGTATGAAGAAGTTATAAGCCTTAGAAGTTTGTATACGTATAAGGAAGAACATATATATATATATATATATAAAATAATTCCAGGACCTTCAAAACAGTTCAAAAATCAAAATCTGACCAAAGCGGGTTGAGCGAGGAAATTCCCGCTCGTGGATGTCGACCCCCCAGTGGCTGTCGATATGGGAGTCACCCCCCTTAGGGGGTGTCGACCGGGGAGTCGACCCACATATAGGGGTGTCGACCCCCTCCCCCCAGGGCAGGATTCATTTTATGTACCTGGACTTGAGTCTGGGTCTGATTCATTGGTTCTAGGCTATAAATATGGTCCCCTATTCTCCAATTTTCTTCATTGGAGATCATGGAGGCCATATGCTGATGGGCTGCAAATTGAAACTGTGACGACAAGGAATTTTGCTCGATCTTAATCAGTCGTTAAACCGGTCTAGACCGTTCGAAACTCCTATTCGTTTGAGAACAGGACAAATCAGAACGCAGACGGAAGAACATTTCATTGTTATTACAACAATTCCATCAGAATACAAGAATATACAGAGTATAAATGAATAAATTACATTTGATAAATATCAGAGATTACAATAAATTACATAGCAGCGGAAAAATAATACAAAGCACAACTGAAAGTAATACACGGATACAGAGCTTTCCGAGCATCGTTCCAGTTGTAAATCAGGATCCAGTGAATCTAAATCTGCAAAACCAAAAATACTAGCTGCCCGTGCGGAAAATGAGGGCACCCAGAGTTTAGGTTAAAACAATAAACTCCAGGTCAGTCATGTGGCTGGTGTGAGAACAAAAATAGTTATTAAAACTTTATTTTTAAAAGAGAGTAATTCAAGGGACCACGCCGTATAACACGGAACGGGTTTCCTCCCAAGAATACCAGTGCATAGAATAAATAACGCAATGCTTTTTCGAAAAATGAAGCTATTATAAGACCTAGGTCCCATCACACAATGCAACGCAAGCCGGAGGATAGGGTTTTCCCTTATAATAGCAAAACATGCTTGGTACGTTTAAAACAAATCAATTGATACTATAATAAGTGTATAGTGTCAAAACATTTTCAATCATAAATATCAATCCTAGGCGGCATGGGTACCATCTATCATGTCGCCATACCAGGCTCTACAAATAAAACCGAAATACACGTATTGGAAATTGGATTTCCGTCATGAGTCGAGGTAAGGGGCAAGATCCTCTCCGCTTCGAGACATTCTAGCAAATGCTCAGGACTACACACTCTGGGCAGCCAGTGGATCGGTTGGGTCGGTCCTCACTTACGTTAGAGGATTATTTATTCCTGAACACACGTTTCCCGGTCCTTACAGACCTAAAATCGAGGCGCCTCATTCCAACAACCACAAAGGTGAAAAGTATAGAAATGTCAGGGCTGGTAAGTCACTGACACCACCAAAGCTAGAAAGAAACGTCGTGTTCTCCCAACGGTCCGTATCCCGTTTTTAACTCATACCGAGGTGTGAGGCTCGCGAATCCACGCTATACACAAAGCTGCCACGTAGGCCGTGCTCTGATCGTCAACCACAAGACTTTGCTTTTCAACAGAAGCCTTGATCCATGCAACTCAGCGTGCCACACAGGCAATTCATGCCATGCAATTGATATCTATCGGTATATAACCTCTAAGCTCGTATGTCTCAGAGAAGGGCGTTAAGCAAGAGAATAAATTCTCCACCGCCAATCAGATATATATTTAGCAGAAATCAATCAACACAGAATAAAATCCAATGTCAGACACACAATCCATTTACAATTTCGTTCTGGGTCTGAACGAAACCGGAGGCACTTTCTTCGCATATACATCGATCTTCAAGTACATCTGGACGACCACCAACTATTTCCATCCTCTTGGGTGTACAGCCCAATCGGGATCGTCAGTAATTATCCAAACGATGTGAAGACTTCCGGTCTTCGACCACCGTCTTCATCTTCGACATATCGTCGAATCGGTTATTCAAAATGGGTATAAACCCGGACTTTAAGAACAACCCGCGTATATTAAAAACAAATGTTACACAAACTCAACATACACCTCATTCCAAATCAGAATATTCTTTTATTTACAAAATCACATTCTTAGGGAAAGGTTCCCATTAATTTTATCCAAGATAAATTCTTTAAAATTTATCCTTTAATCTTCCTTTGGATGTCATATCAAACCAAATTATGGTTTTCCAAACTAGTCGAGATTAGCGAACCACACCGAAGTAATTATTTATTTTATTTCCCAATCCCAACCTATTCATCCCATGAAGCAAAACTGGTAATACTCCATATCTAACACCGTGGTGTTATCGGTAAAATTAATTACCATTTCACGTTCAAATCTAATTAAAGATTTAACTATCGCTTGGAGCAAAACTGGTGATACTCCATTCTCGCTCATTTTCCAAATTTGATAATTTAAATTATCAATTCACATTTCAATCTGATTGCAGATTCATTAAAACTCCCTTTACTGGGTTAAAGAACTAATGTCATTTAAAGCACAGTTCACGACAAACCCCAAATCACATTCTATTTATTATCCGGTTAAAGAGTAAGTGTTATTTAAAACACCCTTCACGATAAACCCATAAATCAATTCTATTTAAAACCCATTTCAAATCCAATTTATTTATTTAAAAATAAATAGGTTTTAATTCCAGTTCAAAACTAGTTCATTTCGATAAAAATCTATTTTTATCTTTTCAAATATGGAGTTTTTCATCCCAATTTTTCCCAAATCATTTCTTATGATTTTACACAAATTATTACTATTTTTAATAATTTTATCAAGGCCCGTACAGTCGTTTCCATCAACGGCCATCGAACAGCACTTTCAACGACCTTTTCCAAAATGGATTTGGACGTATCTCCAAATCCAACCGTTAGATTTTGAATTTCTAATATTCGTTAGAAAGCTCTTTACGATACGAACCCAACGGTTCCGGTTTTAGGAGAATCCGACGGTCGGATCTCCCGTAATGTCCGTTCGAAATAAATGGTCGAAATTCACGAACTGCCGTGGCGCGGCACGTTCTATTCAGGCCATTATATTATATATATATATATATATATATTATATATAATATATATTTCGTCGATTTCTATTTAAAACGAATTTTATAAATAGTTTTGAATTCGTTTCAAAAACAATTTCAACCTTTATTTCAAATTCAAATCAAAATTGAATTTTCTATTATAAATCCTTTTTACTTTCATTTCTATTTGATTTCAATTCAAATCGATTTTAATTCGATTCGAATTCATTTTCCTTTCAATTCAATTCGATTTGAATTCGTTTTCTTTTCTATTCAAATCAAATTCAATTCGTTTTCTAATCAAATCAAATTCGATAAGTTTTCTAATTAAATAAAATTCGATTTCTATTCAAATCAAATTCGATTCGTGTTCTAATCAAATCAAATTCATTTTCTATTCAAAATCAAATTCGTTTTATATATTCAATTCAAATCAAATTCAATTTCTATTCAAATCAAATTCGTTTTATATATTCAATTCAAATCAAATTCAATTTCTATTCAAATCAAATTCGTTTTCTATTCAAATCAAATTCATTTTATATATTCAATTCAAATCAAATTCAATTTCTATTCAAATCAAATTCGAATTCGATATCTATTCAAATAAAATTCGAATTCGTTTTCTATTCAATTTGAATTCATTTCAAATTGATTCAATAAAATTTCAATTTGAATTTTAATCTAATTTAATTTGAATTTGATTTCAAATATTAAATTTTGAAATCACTTTTCAATATTCATTGTAAAACGAATAAAATCGATATAAATATCGTTCACATCAAAATAGCGCAACTCTAATCAACACGGCTTTATATTTTTCAATAATCCCGTTATTCTATTCAACAAATGAATATTTATTTTTGTCAATACACAAATAATCTCAACGAATGAGTACTGTCCATGTGTGACTATTTTTGTTAAAATATTTCGTTCAACACATGACTAATCTCAACGGATGAGTGCAGTCAACACATGAACCTTTATTTTATAATATTCTTTATCTTCTAAATTGGAATGAGGCCCAATCAATTACCATATAGCGTTAACTATATGGATTCCATACAACAAATGTATATAATAGCAACGATAAATAATCAACCATCATCCAAAGTGCACTACACTGTATAAGCATCAAATATATATATATCTAACGCTTATAACAGCCTATCGATCCATCGATCAACATACAATTAAATAATTGGGATTAGTGTACCCAAATATCATCCCAACACCCGTGTGGGGTTTCAAATCAACAAACACAAATTTTTATTTGTGCAGTTGGACGATGTGTAAAATTTATCAACCCAATCAATATCAGTCAAATCAGTGTATATAAACAAATTGGCCGATTTGTTTATAAATATTTATTTACTCACATTCACGTTAAAAATTATATTTTTAGCGATAAAATATTTTTAACTATATAAATATTTTATTTCCTTTCAATACATTAATTTATATTATCGATTTCACATCAACAACACAAACAAATTCTACAACACATCAAACAAGCATACAAGCCATCCATGGTCTGTGGATGACGGGTGTCGGGTGCTACTAAACACCGTCTGCATCCTAGTATATATATAACTAGAAAAGAAATTGAAGAGTGAGAAATTCTCACCAAAAGCTATCCAATACCACGACTCTTCATTGATAGAAATCTTCATCGTTCTCGCCTTTTTATCACCTTCGTTGCCCGTATTCTCTACATATGTAAAAATCGAATTTTTACTTTTCTATTCAATATATAAAAATCGAATTTTTCCTTCGCTATTCAATATATAAAAATCGAATTTTTACTATGCTATTCAATATATAAAAATCGAATTTTTACTATGCTATTCAATATATAAAATTCGAATTTTTACTTTGCTATTCAATATATAAAAACCCCTTTTCAATTATAAATGTTTCGCCTTTTCAATTATAAATATTTCGCCTTTTCCTACTTTAAAAATGTCGTCTTCCACTACATAAAAATATCGTCTTTTTATATCCTACCATATAAAGATCACATTTTTATCATCTATATAATATGAAAATTATATTTTCTACCTTTGCATACGATAAAAATTATATCTTTAACATTTCTATAATGTAAAAATCGAATCTTTTTAATTTTTCATATGAATATAAATCATATTCTTATCCTAAAAATATTTCATATAAAAATCGAATAAAAACAAATCAAATCTTTACCTTTCTATTTTATGTAAAAGAAAACTGATTTTGTTTAACACTAATTATTTAGAAACTAAATGAATGGATTAAATAAAAACAAAATAGAAAAACTTACTGTGTTCACGAAGGAGGGAGGGCTTGGGCGTCGGAGTTAATCGGGGGGGGGGGGGGGGGCACTGGGTGTTAACAGGGGACGGCGCAGGAGGAAGAAGAAGGAGAGGGAGGAGGTGTGCATCGCGAGGGCGGAGGTCAGGCGAGGGTGGGCTGATGCGGCGGTAGGCAGGGCGGTGGTCGGCGGAGGAGGAAGAAGGGGCGGAGGAGGGTGCGGATGAGGGGGGCTTCGCGCAGAGGGGGGAGAGAGGAAAGAGATGGAGGCGGAGGGTGAATCGGAAGGGTGGAGGAGGTCAGCCAGCGGTGGGAGGGCCTGGCGGCGGTGGCTCTGGTGCAGAGGAGCGATTTTGTATTTTTTTTTTAATTTTTTTTTCTTTTTTTTTTCTGATGAGTGACGGTGAGGATAAGGTTAGGGGAGGGAGTATATTTTTATTTAATTATTTAATTATTTTTATTCTCCTTAAAGTTGACTTTCCGTTTGAACTCGAAACGAAACCCACCGCCTGTCGTCCCTAGCGTATTACCCCCGTTCCGAACACAATGGGATATGTACCGTAAGCTGATTCGATCGTTTCGATCAGTTTTCGTCAAATTTACCTTTAAATCACTATATTGGATTTTAAACGTACATTTCATATTGCCGGGGTCACATACTAACTCTATAAATCCTAGAAAAATATTTTCTAGCTTCGTATTGATGATATGGTCCTAACAAAACTAGTTTCGTCGAATTTTATGACCGTTGGAAAAATGGCCATTTTCCAGTCAATTAAAATCAACTGAAACTGGTCAAACACGTTTTCCTTTGCCTTGATTCGAAAAATTATGAAATTTGGAATCTAGCAATAATTTGACATCACAGATCCAACAAAAGTGGTTTCGTTGAAATCCGAGGTCGTTTGCAAAATTCCCCTTTTTAAGGGCCTGAATTCCATTGCGACTATTCAGAATTTTCAACTGGACATATCTTTTGATCCCCGCTATGAAATTTCGATTTTTCGGATTCGTTGGAAAGATATTATCAATTAGATCCTATTATTTTTGGTTTCACTAAAATCCGGATTGTTTTGCACCTGGTACATTCAATTGAAGCTTGAAATCGAATTATCGAACTACCGCGCCATTTTCAATTCCTATATATAATTATAAATAATTATTTATATTCTAACGACGACGTATATAATATATACTTTCTAAATATATTCAAAATAAATTTCTCATCGATTTTATTTAAAATAGTCTATTTTAAATATTCAAAATTCGCTAAAATTGCCAAAATAAAAATTTTAAACTGGCCCAGATTTTCGGGTTATTACAATCTCCCCCACTTAAAACTTTTCGTCCCCGAAAAGGAACAAATTCGAAAGTGGTTTGATTAATCAACTCTACGTTCGATCCGGCTTCCATTCTCTAACTTTTCAGTTTCTGAGAATTTTCAAATTCTTCAAAAATTTGGCTAACACCCTAAATTTTCGAAAAATTTCGCCATAACCTCCCCTGCACCGGGAGCCACGGGAAAATTCCGAAATTGCCATACAGGCCTTCTGATCTCAAAAAGAAAAAGAAAAAGCCAAGCGGCTAGCCAATAGGCTCATAAAATCATCATCACCCAAACAAAACAGTAAATTGTAATAAACATGTACGTATTTGTCGGGCAAACAAATTTTATTCTCTGCTCTAGCCTCCTTGCTATGACCTGTTCAATGTAAGTACGTGTATATGCAAGCAAATGCATCTAATTTCCAATACAGTTCAATATTTGGTTCTACTTAACATAATGGTTCAAAATTATCAAATAAATAAACAAACAACACAAACATCAATCAATTAGTAGATTAGCGTTTCAAATTTATAATTTGATATATATATAGAAAAATCATGTTTTGATGCCAATTCACAACAATGTGTTCTAGCTATATTAGTTTTGGTTCTCACACCAGCCTAATGGAAATATATAGATATCACACCTTCGAAACACGAAAATAAATACTGGTGATGGCGCGCCATCATCAGAATCATGCCCGGGCGACTAGAATGTGATTCTATATCTATCTAATATATTAAAACTTCGAATATACGTTCAAGACGCGTATATGCAAAATCTTTATATATTGGATTGTGCAAATTCAAAATAAATAAATAAATATTCAAATACGTATAAAATGGTTTAAATTTTGAAAACAAAATTGTTTTCTTTTGAAAGATATAATCTTCACGCTCGTTCTAGGATACTACTGATCCTATCTCTAACGAGTCATTCTAATTGGATATTACTAATCCAATATCTGATGAATTCTTCCGTATAGTTCTAATGTGCCTTGTTCTCGCGCTCTGTAAACCAAAGCTCTGATACCAAATGTGACGACAAGGAATTTCGCTCGATCTGAATCAGTCGTTAAATCGGTCTAGACCGTTCGAAACCCCTGTTCGTTTGAGAACAGGACAAATCAAAACGCAGACGGAAGAACATTTCATTGTTATTACAACAATTCCATCAGAATACAAGAATATACAGAGTATAAATGAATAAATTACATTTGATAAATATCAGAGATTACAATAAATTACATAGCAGCGGAAAAATAATACAAAGCACAACTGAAAGTAATACACGGATACAGAGCTTTCCGAGCATCGTTCCAGTTGTAAAGCAGGATCCTGTGAATCTAAATCTGCAAAACCAAAACTACTAGCTGCCCGTGCGGAAAATGAGGGCACCTAGAGTTTAGGTTAAAACAATAAACTCCAGGTCAGTCATGTGACTGGTGTGAGAACAAAAACAGTTATTAAAACTTTATTTTAAAAGAGAGTAATTCAAGGGACCACGCCGTATAACACGGAATGGGTTTCCTCCCAAGAATACCAGTGCATAGAATAAATAACGCAATGCTTTTTCGAAAAATAAAGCTATTATAAGACCTAGCTCCCATCACACAATGCAACGCAAGCCGGAGGATAGGGTTTTCCCTTATAATAGCCAAACATGGTTGGTACGTTTAAAACAAATCATTTGATACTATAATAAGTGTATAGTGTCAAAACATTTTCAATCATAAATATCAATCCTAGGCGGCATGGGTACCATCTATCATGTCGCCATACTAGGCTCTACAAATAAAATCGAAATACACGTATTGGAAATTGGATTTCCGTCATGAGTCGAGGCAAGGGGCAAGATCCTCTCCGCTTCGAGACATTCTAGCAAATGCTCAGGACTACACACTCTGGGCAGCCACTGGATCGGTTGGGCCGGTCCTCACTTACGTTAGAGGATTATTTATTCCTGAACACACGTTTCCCGGTCCTTACAGACCTAAAATCGAGGCGCCTCATTCCAACAACCACAAAGGTGAAAAGTATATAAATGTCAGGGCTGGCAAGTCACTGACACCACCAAAGCTAGAAAGAAACGTCGTGTTCTCCCAACGGTCCGTATCCCGTTTTTAACTCATACCGAGGTGTGAGGCTTGCGAATCCACGCTATATACAAAGCTGCCACGTAGGCCGTGCTAGAGGATTATTTATTCCTGAACACACGTTTCCCGGTCCTTACAGACCTAAAATCGAGGCGCCTCATTCCAACAACCACAAAGGTGAAAAGTATATAAATGTCAGGGCTGGCAAGTCACTGACACCACCAAAGCTAGAAAGAAACGTCGTGTTCTCCCAACGGTCCGTATCCCTTTTTTAACTCATACCGAGGTGTGAGGCTTCGTGTTCTCCCAACGGTCCGTATCCCGTTTTTAACTCATACCGAGGTGTGAGTCTTGCGAATCCACGCTGTACACAAAGATGCCACGTAGGCCGTGCTCTGATCATCAACCACAAGACTTTGCTTTTCAACAGAAGCCTTGATCCATGCAACTCAGCGTGCCACACAGGCAATTCATGCTGTGCGATTGATATCTATCGGTATATAACCTCTAAGCTCGTATGTCTCAGAGAAGGGCGTTAAGCAAGAGAATAAATTCTCCGCCGCCAATCAGATATATATTTAACAGAAATCAATCAACACAGAATAAAATCCAATGTCAGACACACAATCCATTTACAAGTTCGTTCTGGGTCTGAACGAAACCGGAGGCACTTTCCTCGCATATCCATCGATCTCCAAGTACGTCTGGACGACCACCAACTATTTCCATCCTCTTAGGTGTACAGCCCAATCAGGATCGTTAGTAATTATCCAAACGATGTGAAGACTTCCGGTCTTCGACCACCGTCTTCATCTTCGACATATCGTCGTATCGGTTATTCAGAATGGGTATAAACCCGGACTTTCCGAACAACCCGCGTATATTAAAAACAAATGTTACCCAAACTCAACATACGCCTCATTCCAATTCAGAATATTCTTTTTTTCACAAAATCACATTCTTAGGGAAAGGTTCCCATTAATTTTATCCAAGATAAATTCTTTAAAATTTATCCTTTAATCTTCCTTTGGATGTCATATCAAACCAAATTATGGTTTTCCAAACTAGTCGAGATTAGCGAACCACATTGAAGTAATTATTTATTTTATTTCCCAATCCCAACCTATTCATCCCATGAAGCAAAACTGGTAATACTCTATATCTAACACCGTGGTGTTATCGGTAAAATTAATTATCATTTCACATTCAAATCTAATTAAAGATTTAATTATCGCTTGGAGCAAAACTGGTGATACTCCATTCTCGCTCATTTTCCAAATTTGATAATTTAAATTATCAATACACATTTCAATCTGATTGCAGATTCATTAAAACTCCCTTTACTGGGTTAAAGAACTAATGTCATTTAAAGCACAGTTCACGACAAACCCCAAATCACATTCTATTTATTATCGGGTTAAAGAGTAAGTGTTATTTAAAACACCCTTCACGATAAACCCATAAATCAATTCTATTTAAAACCCATTTCAAATCCAATTTATTTATTTAAAAATAAATAGGTTTTAATTCCAGTTCAAAAGTAGTTCATTTCGATAAAAATCTATTTTTATCTTTTCAAATATGGAGTTTTTCATCCCAATTTTTCCCAAATCATTTCTTATGATTTTACACAAATTATTACTATTTTTAATAATTTTATCAAGGCACGTACAGTCGATTTCCATCAACGGCCATCGAACTGCACTTACAGCGACCTTTTCCAAATTTGATTTGGACCTATCTCCAAATCCAACCATTAGATTTTGAATTTCTAATATTCGTTAGAAAGCTCTTTTCGATACGAACCCAACGGTTCCGGTTTTAGGAGAATCCGACGGTCGGATCTCCCGTAATGTCCGTTCGAAATAAATGGTCAAAATTCACGAACTGCCGCGACGCGTTCTATTCAGGCCATTATATTATATATATAATATATATAATATATATTTCGTCGATTTCTATTTAAAATGAATTTTATAAATAGTTTTGAATTCGTTTCAAAAGCAATTTTAACCTTTATTTCAAATTCAAATCAAAATTGAATTTTCTATTATAAATCCTTTTTACTTTCATTTCTATTTTATTTCAATTCAAATCGATTTTAATTCGATTCGAATTCATTTTCCTTTCAATTCAATTCGATTCAAATTCGTTTTCTTTTCTATTCAAATCAAATTCAATTCGTTTTCTAATCAAATCAAATTCGATTCGTTTTCTAATTAAATCAAATTCGATTTCTATTCAAATCAAATTCGATTCGTGTTCTAATCAAATCAAATTCGTTTTCTATTCAAAATCAAATTCGTTTTATATATTCAATTCAAATCAAATTCAATTTATTTTCAAATCAAATTCGTTTTATATATTCAATTCAAATCAAATTCAATTTCTATTCAAATCAAATTCGTTTTCTATTCAAATTAAATTCGTTTTATATATTCAATTCAAATCAAATTCAATTTCTATTCAAATCAAATTCGAATTCGATATCTATTCAAATAAAATTTGAATTCGTTTTCTATTCAATTTGAATTCATTTCAAATTGATTCAATAAAATTTCAATTTGAATTTTAATCTAATTTAATTTGAATTTTATTTCAAATATTAAATTTTGAAATCACTTTTCAATATTCATTGTAAAACGAATAAAATCGATATAAATATCGTTTACGTCAAAATAGTGCAACTCTAATCAACACGGCTTTATATTTTTCAATAATCCCGTTATTCTATTCAACAAATGAATATTTATTTTTGTCAACACACGACTAATCTCAACGAATGAGTACTGTCCACGTGTGACTATTTTTGTTAAAATATTTCGTTTAACACATGACTAATCTCAACGGAAGAGTACAGTCAACACATGAACCTTTTTTTATAATATTCTTTATCTTCTAAATTGGAATGAGGCCCGATCAATTACCATATATCGTTAACTATATGGATTCCATACAACAAATGTATATAATAGCAACGATAAATAATCAACCATCATCCAAAGTGCACTACACTGTATAAGCATCAAATATATATATCTAACGCTTATAACAGCCTGTCGATCCATCGATCGACATACAATTAAATAATTGGGATTAGTGTACCCAAATATCATCCCAACACCCGTGTGGGGTTTCAAATCAAAAAACACAGATTTTTATTTGTGCAGTTGGGCGATGTGTAAAATTTATCGACCTAATCAATATCAGTCAAATCAATGTATATAAACAAATTGGCCGATTTGTTTATAAATATTTATTTACTCACATTCACGTTAAAAATTATATTTTTAACGATAAAATATTTTTAACTATATAAATATTTTATTTCCTTTCAATACATTAATTTATATTATCGATTTCACATCAACAACACAAACAAATTCTACAACACATCAAACAAGCATACAAGCCATCCATGGTCTATGGATGACGGGTGTCGGGTGCTACTAAAAACCGTCTGCATCCTAGTATATATATATATATATATATATATAACTAGAAAAGAAATTGAAGAGTGAGAAATTCTCACCAATAGCTATCCAATACCACGACTCTTCATTGATAGAAATCTTCATCGTTCTCGCCTTTTTATCACCTTCGTTGCCCGTATTCTCTACATATGTAAAAATCGAATTTTTACTTTTCTATTCAATATATAAAAATCGAATTTTTCCTTCGCTATTCAATATATAAAAATCGAATATTTACTATGCTATTCAATATATAAAAATCGAGTTTTTACTATGCTATTCAATATATAAAATTCGAATTTTTACTTTGCTATTCAATATATAAAAACCCCTTTTCAATTATAAATGTTTCGCCTTTTCAATTATAAATATTTCGCCTTTTCCTACTTTAAAAATGTCGTCTTCCACTACATAAAAATATCGTCTTTTTATATCCTACCATATAAAGATCACATTTGTATCATCTATATAATATGAAAATTATATTTTCTACCTTTGCATACGATAAAAATTATATCTTTAACATTTCTATAATGTAAAAATCGAATCTTTTTAATTTTTCATATGAATATAAATCATATTCTTATTGTAAAAATATTTCATATAAAAATCGAATAAAAACAAATCAAATCTTTACCTTTCTATTTTATGTAAAAGAAAACTGATTTTGTTTAACACTAATTATTAAGAAACTAAATGAATGGATTAAATAAAAACAAAATTGAAAAACTTACTGTGTTCACGAAGGAGGGAGTGCTTGGGCGTCGGAGTTAATCAGGGGGGGGGGGGGGGCGCTGGGTGTTAACAGGGGACGGCGCAGGAGGAAGAAGAAGGAGAGGGAGGAGGTGTGCATCGCGAGTGCGGAGGTCAGGTGAGGGGGGGCTGATGCGGCGGTAGGCAGGGCGGTGGTCGGCGGAGGAGGAAGAAGGGGCAGAGGAAGGTGCGGATGAGGGGGGCTTCGCGGTTGCACGCAGAGGGGGGAGAGAGGAAAGAGATGGAGGCGGAGGGTGAATCGGAAGGGTGGAGGAGGTCGGCCAGTGGTGGGAGGGCCTGGCGGCGGTGGCTCTGGTGCAGAGGAGCGATTTTGTTTTTTATTTTATTTTATTTTTCTCTTTTTTTTCTGATGAGTGACGGGGACGATAGGGTTAGGGGAGGGAGTATATATTTATTTAATTATTTTTATTCTCCTTAAAGTTGACTTTTCGTTTGAACTTGAAAAAAAACCCACCGCCTGTCGTCCCTAGCGTATTATCCCCGTTCCGAACACAATGGGATATGTACCGTAAGCTGATTCGATCAGTTTTCGTCAAATTTACCTTAAAATCACTATATTGAATTTTAAACGTACATTTCATATTACCGGGGTCACATACTAACTCTATAAATCCTAGAAAAATATTTTCTAGCTTCGTATTGACGATACGGTCCTAACAAAACTAGTTTCGTCGAATTCTGAGACCGTTGGAAAAATGGCCATTTTTCAGTCGATTAAAATCAACTGAAACTGGTCAAACACGCTTTCCTTTGCAACGCTCACATATTGATTCGAAAAATTATGAAATTTGGACTCTAGCAATAATTTGACATCACGGATCCAACAAAAGTGGTTTCGTCGAAATCCGAGGTCGTCTGCAAAATTCCCATTTTTAAGGGCCTGAATTCCATAGCGACTATTCAGAATTTTCAACTGGACATATCTTTTGATCCCTGCTATGAAATTTCTATTTTTCGGATTCGTTGGAAAGATATTATCAATTAGATCCTATTATTTTTGGTTTCACTAAAATCCGGATTGTTTTGCACCCGGTACATTCAATTGAAGCTTGAAATCGATTTATCGAACTACCGCGCCATTTTCAATTCCTATATATAATTATAAATAATTATTTATATTCTAACGACGACGTATATAATATATACGTTCTAAATATATTCAAAATAAATTTCTCGTTGATTTTATTTAAAATAATCTATTTTAAATATTCAAAATTCGCTAAAATTGCCAAAATAAAAATTTTAAACTGGCCCAGATTTTCGGGTTATTACAGAAACAGAATAAAATTCTACAACAATGGTTTAGCTAATCAAATTCAGAATTCAGATCTATTCTCTCTCAATTCTCTAAACCTAATGCTATGAGTTTCTAATCACTTTTAGGTTTAAATAAATAATAGTGAACTGTGAAAGACTATGTATTAGATATGTTGTAAAGTATGAATCTATGCCAGTATTAAACCTTATACTATGTAGATCGTGATAGATATATTTCTCTAGATCTGATATAATTGTCGTTATTCTATTATGTTGCCTATATAGATCTTGATAGACCTATTCTCTAGATCTGATATAATTGTTGTTACTCTATGATGTTGCCTATGTAGATCTTGACTTTTAATTGTATTATGGAAAAGGTGAATACGTTAATTTGGGACAAGTTATGACATTGATTAGATCTGGTTCTTTATGTAAACACCTTTCATCTGTCATACTATAATAAAATTGGATATGTTATAAATTGGACATGTGAATTTAACCTTAGATCTAAACAAGCAACTATGTCACTCTTACTATGCTAGATCTGAATTGCTGGATATTTAAATGATTAGTTTAGATCTCATTTTTGTTCACTTTGACATCATAGAAATTGTCACAAGTTCATATGGCAGCCTTATGACTATGTTAATCTATGTTATGCCAAATCATATTCAATGATCACTTGTGTTACATTCCTATTAGCTTTCCTTTCCATCGCTTATGGCTTGGCTAATTATTTAGCCTAGGCATGCCGTCAATTTTGTGAGGACGTCAGTTAGAAACGTGGGAAAAAGTAAATATTGGCATAATTGGTAAATAAATATTTTGGACTAGTAATTCAAATTGTTGATAGAATGGGCAATAAAACCCAAGAAGGTAAGATAAATTAATAGGTAAATTGATTAATAAATGGAATGTTTAGCAATTACAAATAGGAATTATATTAACACTTATGACACGAGGTTAGGTTACATTAGTGGTGGAAGTCTGCCCGGACTCGGCCGGCATATCCAGCAACCACTAATGTTGAATGTAATGTGAGAGCTCTAAATGTGTAAATAGGACTCAGGCCAAGACACGAGGTTAGGCCCAACAGTAGAATAAAACTGCCCGGACCAGACCAGCATATCCAGCATCCACACGTTGTAGGCCTAATGTGGGAGGTCTAGCCCAATATAATCATAATTGAACATGGTAATGAGAAAGGACTACTTAACCTAATTTAATCCAGAAGAGCAGTATGATTATGAACATAAGTTAGGGTTAAGTAAAATGGATTGGATAGTGGGTGGGTTAAGTGTAACTGAAGGGGGTGGGTAATATTTATATATAGGCCCAGAAACTTAACCTGGTAAAGTTATATAATTAAAGATCACCCTTTTAGGGTAAGCATAACTGGTATATGGCTATGTAATTAAAGACCACCCTTTAGGGTATACGTAGTCAGTTGAAAGCCTAGTGGGGATACAAGACAAAAGGGGAGACCTTGTATCATATTGTGTGGGACCCATTTCAGTTAGTAACCCGTATTCAGTATCAGAGTAGTGAACTCCGTACTAGGCAGAGAAGGGGCACGCTTACTGATTGATTATAAGAGATCTAAAATGTAATGTTCCAAGAATTTTTCAATGATTAATATATGATATAATTTCAATTTTCTGTATATAAAGTGAATTTAATCATTTGAATAAAAATATTGTTTTAAAAATATTATATATACGAGTTTGAATAAATATTTTTGTCTAATTTATTTGGGTATGAATAACTTATTTTAAGATCACATTTAAGATTTTATTTAAGTTAATCTTTTGAATAATTAATATGTAGTTATAATATTGTTTTATAAAATATAATGATTTCCATAAAGACTTGTTGTGTATTTAAATCTCATGTTAATAAGTTATATTCGATAAATGGTATGAATAATTATTTTGATAAACCTTAATTAATGCATTGGTTACACATATAGATTTCAGAAATTTACTACATTTATAAATGTTACTAATGTGTAGCTAAAAATAAAATTTAATAAATAAATATACAAAGTTAATAATTGTCAAACATGCGTTGGTGGATTTTTAAGCGAGGGTTAGGTGTCTTCTTAGTTGTCTCCATGCATGCTATTGAGTTCATGAGAAAAAGCCTAGTGTCCATTAACGAAATAGTTAAAATACTTTTTTTTAAATCCTACATAAAAGCCATGTTTTCCTCTGGTCAAAACCACAGCTGAAATGTCACACCTGATCCCTTTTCTCATATTTTCACCTTACAGTAAAATAAAAATCAACTTTCCTCTTCAATCAAAAAATTCATATCTCTAATCCATTCGATTCTATCCAAATGATTAACATGAAAGTTGTTCAGATCGTCATTTCTAATTTTTAGAAAATGATGGATTCAGATTTCATCAAAAATCAAAAGAGAAATACTTGGTTTACAGTAAAATGAAAATTTACAAAGAGATCTTCGAAAAACCATATCTCTCGATCCGCTTCAAATCACTTGATGTTGTATGCGCCATTACGATCAGCAAAGCATGTAGTATTTTTGATGTAAGTTTTGCAAGAATCTGGGTCGATGATTTGAAAAGTCAGAAATTACATTTGGAGATGGTCGGAGAATCAGGCGACGATAGATGAATCAGAGCATGGCATGATGAAGAGGGAAGATGTAACGAACGGGGATTTTCGACTCAGAAAATCAACACAAAACTACCATGTTGACTACTCAAACATCAGAAATACCTGATCATTAACAGAAAGAAGTTAGAGGGTGAGAATATATAAGATAGAAAATTAGAATAGAAGAAGAAGATCACTATAGAACATAATCAGAGTAGTACGAATCTCACAGCGGAACAAATAAAATATAATATAACATAACTTTGTAATAAAACAGTATATATATACAATAACATTATCAGCGTATAACATATACACACAGCGGAATTAACAATAGCTATATAATCCTGAAGCCTGCTGCTTAAAGCTCCTCCAAGTATATCTGTAAAGAACTGAACTACGCGACTACCCATACAAAATTTAGGCACCCAAGAGTTTAAGGAAAAAAAAAAATAAACTCTGGGTCAGTCATACGACTGGTGTGAGTAAACTCAAAATTAGGTTTAACTTTTCAAAATCCTTTTCAAATGAAATGATAATCGAAAGACTGATCCACACATAAACAGGGATTGTTTTTACCTTACGAAAACCCAAAACATTTTAAAAATAAATATTTTTCTGATATTATAATAGTGTATAATCACACATAATTAACAATCTAGCAGAATCCACGCATCTCAAGTTCCACATATATAGTATACAAACAAAACCGTGGGTACTTATTGGAGATTGGATTCCGACTATGACAAGGTATGGGACCACCTGCTAATAGTGTATCTCTAGAGGCGAATACACTGGGTTCAACAAGAATGTCTTGCAACGCGGCCCACACATGACCAACCACTCACTTCGCTTGAGTGTATCGAATGTATATCACAAACGGTTGGGACAGCATCAGAAATAGATAAAAGAATAAAATGGATTTTCTCTAGATAGGTGATATACACCCTAATAGGAGCGACGTACGTAGCCATGCTGCCTGCCCGATTTCTGTCATTTCCCGATTGATGAGGCTTGAGGTCATAACATATCTTTTGGGACACCTAACCACCATTCACTTTGAATGCCACATCGTCATACCCGCCAAATCACAAATTGATTTCCCAAAAATACCACGGGTATAAAGCTAGGAGAAACTGTAACATCCCGTAATTTTCAATATTAATGTTCACAAATTAAAGAATAACTAATAACAGATGTGAGAATTAAGGGAAACGGGTTGTGCCATTGTGTTCGTTTGGGAATCCTGGTTGAGATAGATCCGAGTTTTCGTGAATTGGACTTCGTACGAAGAAGTTATGGCCAACGGAAGTTTCACTAAAATTCAAAACAGAATTAAAAATTCAAATTTCGAACTCAGGTGGGCTAGGCAGGAAATTTCCCGCCATGGGCCAGGTCGACTAGGGGGTCGACATGGGGGTCGACCAACCCACACAGGTCGACCAGGGGGTCAACCTGCCCTCCCGGGCAGATTTGATTGATGACAATTTTCTGACTCTTGGCTGAGTCATTAGGGCTGACTTGTCACCCTATCTTGACTAAATGGCTATGGTTCATTCTAGGTTGATCGGATGGCCTAAATTAATCCTAAACTCTATAAAAACACATGGACACTCAAACCCTAAAATCAAATAAAAATTAGAATCATGGACTCCATGCTGTCGCCTTGCAACCTAGAACAACCGCCCCCAATTGGAGAGGAAGAAAAGCTAATCAATTCAATTCTAATCTAAACTGCAACAAATAGTCTTCTTCAAAAGAAAGCTAAATAAATTTCAGAACTCAGATTTCAGAACTCAAGACCTTCTTTGAGTAGTGAATTTGATTTCTTTTAAAAGATAATTAACAATTTAATTTGATTGAGTTATGATTTGGGATTATATGGTTATGTTGTGAATCATTGACCGTTATGTTATTATATATGTTGTAAATCAGTTATGCCACTATCCATGTTGTTATTATCTATGTTGTAAAGCTATGATGTTATTTTGTAAATCTATGTTAATTATTGGTTTATGTACAATCAATTCATATGCTAGTTTGGTTATGTTTGTGGAACTAATTCATGTGTTAAGTTATATAAAGTTTAACTTGATAATTCTACATACAAGTTAGGATGTTAATTGAGGCATGGATCAAATGCAAGTTAATGAAAATTATATACAACCTTACATGTTTCATGACATCTATTTTATGTGTAAATTGGATCTAAAGTTTGGCTATGACATGTGTGAGTTATATGCTAGTATACAAAATTCTATATGCTAGTTTACATGTTTAGATGTAAGTTTACACCATCATTTATGTTGCATAAATCACATATGCAAGTATGTATATATATATATATATATATATATATATATATATATCTGTGTTTGGAGTATGAATCATGTAACGTAAGTTTGTGATTATTGCCTATGCAAGTTTACACCTTATGATTAGATCTATGACATACATGGTTTATGCAAGTTTGTGACTATTACCTAAACAAGTTTACACCTTTAGATTTAGATCTATGACATATGTAGTTTTATGCAAGTTTGTGACTTTGGCCTGTAGCACCCCGTATGTTCTATAAAAGTGAAATTCACAAATTAAAGTATAATTAATTTCAAATCAAAGAATTAAGGGAAACGGGATAAGCCATTGCGTTCGTCTCGGAATTCTGCTTGAGATAGAGTCCGAGTTCGCCTAAAACGGACTCCGTATGAGGGAGATATGACCACCGGAAGTTTCAGAATTCAGTTTAAAATTCAAACAGACAGAAACAGTTTAGAACGAATTCAAATTTCAAAACAATCGGACCCAGATTGGGCTGGGTGGGAATTTTCCCGCCCAAGACACCCAGGTCGACCAGGTAGTCGACCTGGGGGTCAACTGGGTAGTCGACCTGGCCCCTGAGCCAGGTCGAACCCAGCCCCTCCTTGCTGGCCTGGTCTATGCATGGCCGAATTTCTGAGCTTTGTGTTGTCACTAGGGCTAGGTGTCTGCTCCTAATTGGTTTCTCTTTGAAACGAACGACTATTATTAATCTAAGCTCCATCGACGGCTTGAATCAATTCACAAACTCTATAAAAAGGACCTAAGACTCCACCTAATTCACACAAATAAAAATAAGAATGAGACTGTCATGCTGCAGAAGAAAGACGAGGAGTAGCCATCAAAAATTGAGAGACGATTAGTAGTCGATTAAAAGCTTAAAGCAATGACAATTAAATCAAAACAACGCCTACAACATCGGATAACATCTCCAAATTCAGAATTCAGATTCCTGAATTGAAGATTCGTCATACGTTGTAAGTAGAGTGCTATTCCGATGTGAATGAATAATTGAGATTTGATTTGTGTGAAATGAGAAATGGAATTGTACTTAATTTGTGGTGATGATAATTCATAATTGTATGTTGCTATGATTCTAATTATGAATGGATTTGGGATGTTGTGGTATAATGATTTGGGACCTATTGAATATTTGCAAGTATATCATTCATGTTGAAAGTTAACGACTATATGTTTGTGGTAGTTTATTACAACACCTATTGGATATTTGCAAGTATATGATTCATGTTGAAAGTTAACGACTATATGTTTGTGGTAGTTTATTACAACAAATTGAGATTCATGCAAGTATATGATTCACTATTATGACAACATGATGTA
Source organism: Allium sativum (assembly GCA_030737875.1). NCBI lineage: Eukaryota > Viridiplantae > Streptophyta > Magnoliopsida > Asparagales > Amaryllidaceae > Allium > Allium sativum. Next base: position 146,864,878 of record CM060918.1, on the reverse strand, counting down.
TATTTTTATGATCATTTTTAGTGTAGTTGGATCCATTTGGGTATTATGATTCATATGAATTTATGTTGGAATTGGCATCATGATTCAAGTGTAAAACCATACTTTTGTATTAGTGACAAAAGTAAGCATCTTTGTGAACTTGTGTTGACTTTATGAACATGGCTAGTTTATGTTTAACTTTATGCCCAAACAAAATATGTTTTAGGCCTATGTTGTTATCAAAATCATGTGATAATATATGCGACACATAATTAAGTTAGATTCACATTTTAAATGCAAGTTTATATGACTAGGTTAAAACCATGATTCATATATAGGTATGTTTTATGCCAAGATTATATGCTATTACAACGCAAGTTCACAAGTGCCTAATTTATGTTAATCGCTATGTTGCAAGTTCATGCGTTCACACACCCCTTTTGATGTTACTTAGAATATATAAACACCATGTTCTAAGCCTCCCCTTTTTTCATGTAGCTAAGTTGGGCTTAAATGTTAAACCCAACATATGTTATATTATAGCAAACGTATAAAACGGGGGTAGTGACGTTGGGTTAAAAATATAAACATATGTGTTGGCATGTTTGACGCATGCCAACGACCTTGAAAACAATTAAGTGGTATAAATTAATTTTACCCAGTAAAGATGAATTTGAATAATGGGCTGCAAATATTTACATATAAAAAGAAAAGAGACAAAATATGTAAATTTAGAAAATACGATGTGTTTATCCCGAGGTTGGATTGCGTTGTGACATAAACCTGCCCGGGTCCGTCCGGCTGTCCAGTAGTCACAACAATACCTATCCAATGTGGGTGGTTAAACATTGAGCCCAATAAAGACCCGAGGTTAGACTGAGTTGTGGCGTAAGACTGCCCGGACCCAACCGGCAACAGGCAGCCACAACAATACATGTCTAATGTGAGTGGTCGAGGCTTTAATAAGACAATTAAGGCTGAGTCAGGATTGATAGGATTAAGTAAATTGAATTTATACTTAATCAAATTGAACATGCTAAACTATACAGACTGATTGGGGTTAGGTTTATACAGAACACTTAACCAACTTAGCATGTTGGCTAGAAATAGAAAACCTTGTAGCGGGGGGCCCTTTTCAGCAGTAACCCTAGAAGGTGTATTAGGATACCCTGAACTAGACTGGGTGGGGCACGATTACAGGGCTGAATGTAAGAGGTCAAATCGACGATGGTGGTGTAGCAGTGTAGGTTCTAACGGGGTGCGGGCATGCACACACTCCGGCGCAGAAAAATTGGGCACTGGGCACTAGTAGTATACCTGTGCATTCTTGAATTGTGTCGGGCCGCCACCATGGGACTTGATAAACCCCATGGTGGGACCAGCATAGGTAGCTACAACATCGGGGGCCGTAAGACACATGTAACTATGCGAGTAGGAGACGATCATTAAAAAGGATCACTTCACACTGATTATGGGGTGCCTGTTGGGAACTAGTTAATAGGGGTGAAGAGATTAATATGGGGTACGATAGTATATTCATCTCTAGACAACTTAACTTAGCTTATGGTGCTTTCCCCATTTCCAGCTTATACTTATCATGCTCATTTCTTTATTCATACTAGACTTACTCAGGCTTTATGTCTGACTCTACTTTTCTTTCGTCTTCTTTTCTTTCGTCCCCCACCCCAAGTCCATAGGGAGGGAATACCGCAGCTTGACCAGTTTTCACATCCAGCTTGAATGGAAAGAATGTATTGCTTGGATCTCTTTCGTTTTGGACTGTGGCTTTGGATAGCAATTATGGGGACTTATGCAGTTTACTTATGTTTTTATGCTTCTTTAAGTTATGAAATCAAGATAGTGATGAAAATGTAATGTTTTTGGAAGTATTGTAAGCCAATTATGGCATGGTTTGTGTAACACGCATTTTGATGAAATAAAAGTTGCTGTTGTTTTCCGCTGTTCAAAAATATGTGTATTTATATCTGTCTTGTGTATCTGTGACTTATACTTATAAACCTCCACCAAAATTAGGGCATTCCCTTTCAGAGTGACCCTAACGGAGGTGGGGTGTTTCACTTGGTATCAGAGCATAGGTTTACCAGATAAGATAAAAAGTTTTGAAAACTTATTTTCAAAAGAAAATTTAAAGAAGCATTTTTAAAGATAAAATGTTATTTTATTTTAAAAAGGCATAGTCCCCCAAATTCATAGGTACTATTTTTTATCCTTCGTTTTGAATCTATCCTTTTTGTTTCAGCATGTCCGAAGAACTTAACTTGCCTGAGGGTGTACCAATACCTGGTTAGTTCATACGATTCATAGAAGCAAGGGCCAATCAGCCAGGTCCCACTATTCCTCCTCCCCCAGGAAATCATCCAGCTGTAGAAAATCATCCAGCTGCAACAGCACCTCCTCCTCCACCTCCTCCGCGTGGTAATGCTTTTGCTAAGATATGTAAAGATTTCAAAGCTATGTGGGGGGAAGGACTTTCATGGAACCGAGTCCTTCGTTGCAGCCAGGAACTGGCTGAAGGAAACTGAGGACTTATTCGTCATATTTGAGGTAGAAGATAGGAAGAAGGTACAACTGGCAGTTTGGCTACTTAAAGGCGAGGCTTCCTACTGGTGGGAAGTTACCAATGCGGAAAGACCAGTGGAAACATGGGAGGACTTTAGGGCGAGGTTTGAGGCTAAATTCCTCTCAGAAGCTGAAAGGAGTCTCCAATTGGAAAAATTCCTATTTCTTAATCAAGGGAATATGACAGTCAAAGAGTACGTTAATCAGTTCGATCAGCTGGCTAGGTTCGGACTGAACCTAGTCAACACTCCGCACAAGAAGGCTCTCCGTTTTGTCAAAGGAATGAATGAGCCATTACACAGCTTGGCCATGACCCATATACCTATGGGAGCTACGTATGAAAGGTTGGTGCAGATGGCATTGCTGAACGAAGAGGATAAGGGAAAGAAGGAGACAAAGGCAGAAAGCTCTCAAGGGAAGAAAGAGGGTTTACAGCCTAAGAAGACAGACTTTAAGAAGGGCGGGAAAGACAACAAGTCCCAAGAGAAGAGGAAGTGTAATTTCTGTGGCAAAGTCGGGCACTTAGTGAAATACTGCCGTAAAAAGAAGGCCAAGTTGAATGGTGGGTGCTTTTCTTGCGGTGAGACAGGCCACATGGCTAAGGATTGCCCAAAGAATCGAGGGTAGGGGCAGAGGGCTGGATCCACCTTAGGGGCACAAGTTCATGTGCTAGAAGCACCACCTCTGCAACAACGAGGTACAAATACTTCCGTAGAAAGTGTAGTTTATCTTTATGATCACACAGCTCGCACTTTATTTGATTCTAGCTCATCACACTCCTTTATTTCATCTGCTTTAGTAGAATCTCTGCACCTAGAAACTAGTATGATAGAGGACCCCTTAATTGTTTCAAATCCAATCGGGAGCCTAGCTCATTTGTCTATGATCTGTGTGGGATTGAAAATTTCTATTCTAAGCGTAGAATTTAGATGTAGTGCCTTTGTTTTGGGCTTCTCGGGATATGGTTTGATTTTGGGCATGGATTGACTATCCAGTAATGGTGCCATCCTTGATTGTGAGAAAAGGATGGTTAGGCTTCTGACCCAACTCGGTAACGCTCTAGAAATTACTTATAATCCCTCTTATGCAGTTATGCTTAGTTATCTTCAATCGCTAGATGCTTCTGTTGAGAGTTTACAATCGGTTAAAGTGGTCCGTGAATATCCGGATGTCTTCGAAGAGGTGAAGGGCTTACCTCCAAAGCGGGAGATAGATTTCCGCATATATCTTGTAGATAATGCAAAGCTCGTTGCGTTTCCCGTTAGACACATGGCTCCACGGGAAAGAAAAGAGCTCAGTAAACAAGTTAAAGAGCTTCTAGAGAAGGGGTTCATTAGAAGAAGCATTTCAGAATGGTGCGCTCTAGTGGTGTTCACCACAAAGGCGGATGGTTCACTTCGTCTATGTGTTGACTATAGGGAGCTCAACAAGCTAACGAAAAAGAATAGGCACCCTCTCCCCAGAATTGATGATCTGTTTGATCAGCTTGTAGGAGCGTCTGTTTTCTCCCAACTCGATTCGGCGACCGGATTTCATCAGCTAAGGGTGGCTGAAGATATCATCGATAAGACAGCATTCAGAACCCCAGACGGCTTCTTTGAATGGCTTGTCATACCTTTCGGCTTGACAAACGATCCCGCTTACTTCGTGGACCTGATGAGTAGGGTGTTCAGAGAATTCCTCAACAAGTTCGTAGTGGTCTTCGTAGACGATATCTTGATCTTCTCAAATAGTGAAGAAGAGCTGCTCAGTACTTAAGGGCAATCATGGAAACTCTGCAAGTCCATCAGCTAAAAGCCAAATTCTCCAAGTGCCACTTTTGGAGAGAGAAAGTAAGATTTCTTGGGCACATAGTATCCAAAGAAGGGTTAGCTGTGGACCCTGCTAAGGTAGTAGCGGTACAGGATTGGAAGACACCAAGGAATGCAACAGAAGTCCGAAGTTTTCAAGGACTAGCAGGTTTCTACCGAAAATTCATAAGGGATTTTGCAAAAATCTCAGCTCCACTTACAAGGCTGACAAAGAAGAATCTAGTGTTCAACTGGGACTTGGATTGCGAGTTTGCTTTCCAACGACTAAAAAGGGCTCTTACAACAGCCCCAGTTCTGACGTTGCCAGATGGAAGCAAGATGTTTACAGTTTATACAGATGCCTGTGGGACAGGTCTAGGCACTGTCTTAATGCAAGAAGGAAGGGTAGTAGCTTATGGCGGGAGACAATTGAAGGTTCATGAAAAGAACTACCCGACCCACGATCTTGAGTTAGCCGCCATCGTCTTTGCACTCAAGTCTTAGAGACATTATCTCCTAGGTGAGAAGTTCGAACTTTACACTGACCATAAATCGTTGAAATATCTTTTCTCGCAGAAAGATCTTAACTTGAGGCAACAGAGATGGATGGAGTTTCTTGCCTCGTACGATTTCGAGATCTCATACTCTCCGGGCAAAGGCAACGTAGTGGCAGACGCTTTGAGCAGAAAGAAGCTAACATTAAGCCCGCTATTTGTTGAAAGGCAAAGCCTAGAGTATATAGCCAGTTTTAACTTTAGGCCCTCCTCTGATTTCGTACCTGGTTTATTAGCATCTCTTGAGGTGCGCCCGACTCTTTTGGACTCAATAGGGACAACACAACGCGAAGAGCCTCAGCTTGTGGAGACGATTGATAGGCTAATTAGGGGTGAGACTTCAAGTCACCTCAATAGATACTCCATCGACGATAAGGGTTGGCTAAGGCGAGACGGAAGGCTATGCATCCCACGAACAAGGGATTTAGTAAAGACGGTTCTCGAGGAAGCACATCACTCCAAGATGACGATACATCCAGGCGGAGATAAAATGTACAAGGACATAAAGAGAACTTTCTTTTGGAACGGCATGAAGAAGGACGTAGCAAATTTCGTTTCTAAGTGTATGACTTGCCAATAGGTTAAGGCGGAGCAGAAGAAGCCTGGCGGTCTGCTCCATCCTCTAGAGGTCCCACAATGGAAGTGGGATAGCATTTCAATGGACTTCATTGATGGGCTGCCCAGGTCTCGAAGAGGCAACACTAGCATTTGGGTAATAGTGGATAGGCTTACTAAAAGCGCCCACTTTTTACCTGTCAAGAGTAAAAGGACTACCTCATCCTAGCACCTCTTTATCTCAAGGAAATTGTTCGACTCCATGTAATACCCTCCAGCATTGTTAGTGACCGAGACCCTATCTTCACAAGTGAGTTTTGGCGGAGTCTGCAAGAAGCGGTAGGCACACAATTATGCTTGAGTACAGCCTATCACCCCCAAAACGACGACCAGACAGAAAGAGTGAACAGAGTTTTGGAGGACCTTTCAAGACTGTGTGTCCTTGACTTCGGAGGGACGTGGGAAGACCATCTTCCTTTGGTGGAATTTTCCTACAACAACCGCAACCAAGCCACCATCGGAATGGCGCCCTTCGAAGCTTCATATGGAAGACCGTGCCGATCGCCCACTTGTTGGTGGGAATCTACTGACAAGCTCATACTTGGACTAGATATGATCCGAGAGACTTCAGAGAAAATAGACTTAATACGGAGAAGAATGAAGACAGCACAAGACAGACAAAAACCCTATGCAGACAAGAGGAGGACCGACCTTGAATTTGAGGTTGGAGACAGAGTTTTTCTTAAGGTATCTCCTCTAAAGAATGTTGTTCGTTTTGGAACCACAGGGAAGCTAGCACCAAGGTTCGTAGGGCCGTTTCCTATCATCGAGAAAATTGGGAAAATGGCCTATAGATTAGAGCTACCTGATAAACTCGCCGGAGTTCACAACGTCTTTCATGTTTCTCACCTCTGAAAATGTCTACATGAATCTGCTGAAGTGGTAGAGCCAAACATCCTTGAAGAAGCTGAAGTGGAACGCGAAGCAACCGTGAGAAGAGTTCCAACACGCATCTTAGGAACTGAAGTGAAAAAGCTACGCAACCGCGAATTCAACCTCGTCGAAGTTCAGTGGAGCGACGCCGAGGAAGACGCAACTTGGGAAGCTGAGGCTAGAATACGCGCAACATTCCCTTTTCTTTTTTAGGGTACATCTTTGATCTCTCTTTTTCCTTAAGATATGCTTTATCTATCTTTTAGGGTATATCTCCTCGACCTTATCTTTTAGAAACCCTTTGGATGAAAACATGTAATTGAAACATGTTATGGATGATGGTTGCAAGTGGTTGCAAGTGATTGCTAGTGGTTGCTCGTGGTTGCATATACACACACAATCTAGGTTTTAGATCGGCTCAGTCACTTCATATTGCATATGAATATACGTATTTATATACGTATATGGTTGAAGTTTAATGTGTTGCCATATGGATGTTGCATTTATATGAATGATTGTGCACTCATGTAGAATCATGAATAGGAAAATTTGCATACATAATGGATTCATGACACTTACATAATTGCCATTAAGGAGGTCAACTGATTCAGTCAACCGCCTAATTTTGCATTAGATAAGTACATGTACACACACTTTGCATATGATCATGAAGCATTAGAAGTCTTTTAAGGACAATGGACGCTCGTGTTTGATGGATGAGTAGATGGACGTTTGGATGTTAGGATATACATTCTTCCTAAACTTGAAGATTTCGGCGACGAAATACTTTTATGTGGGGGAGAATGTAACACCCCGTATGTTCTATAATAGTGAAATTCACAAATTAAAGTATAATTAATTTCAAATCAAAGAATTAAGGGAAACGGGTTACGCCATTGCGTTCGTCTCAGAATTCTGCTTGAGATAGAGTCCGAGTTTGCGTAAAACGGACTCCGTATGAGGGAGATATGACCTCCGGAAGTTTCAGAATTCAGTTTAAAATTCAAACAGACAGAAACCGTTCAGTACAAATTCAAATTTCAAAAAATCGGACCCAGATTAGGCTCGGCGGGAATTTTCCCGCCCAAGGCACCCAGGTCGACTGGGTAGTCGACCTGGGGCACCCAGGTGGACTATGTAGTCAACCTGGGGGTCGATGAGGTAGTCGACCTGGCCCCTGAGCCAGGTCGAACCCAGCTCCTCCTGGCTGGCCTGGTCTGTGCTTGGCTGAATTTCTGAACTTTTTCTTGTCACTAGGGCTAGGTGTCAGCTCCTGATTGGTTTCTCTTTGAAACAAACGGCTAATATAAATCTAAGCTCCATCGACGGCTTGAATCAATTCACAAACTCTATAAAAAGGACCTAAGACTCCACCTAATTCACACAAATAAAAATAAGAATGAGACCGTCATGCTGTTGAAGAAAGACTAGGAGTAGCCGTCAAAAATTGAGAGACGATTAGGAGTCGATTCAAAAGCTTAAAGCAACGACAATTAAATCAAAACAACGCCTACAACAAAGGATAGCATCTCCAAATTCAGAATTCAGATTCCTGAATTAAAGATTCGTCATACGTTGTAAGTAGAGTGCTATTCCGATGTGAATGAATAATTGAGATTTGATTTGTGTGAAATGAGAAATGGAATTGTACTTAATTTGTGGTGATGATAATTCATAATTGTATGTTGCTATGATTCTAATTATGAACAGATTTGGGATGTTGTGGTATAATGATGTTAGACCTATTGAATATTTGCAAGTATATGATTCATGTTGAAAGTTAACGACTATATGTTTGTGGTAGTTTATTACAACACCTATTGGATATTCGCAAGTATATGATTCATGTTGAAAGTTAACGACTATATGTTTGTGGTAGTTTATTACTACAAAGTTGAGATTCATGCATGTATATGATTCACTATTATGCCAACATGATGTATATTTTTATGATCATTTTTAGTGTAGTTGGATCCATTTGGGTATTATGATTCATATGAATTTATGTTGGAATTGGCATCATGATTCAAGTGTAAAACCATACTTTTGTATTAGTGACAAAAGTAAGCATCTTTGTGAACTTGTGTTGACTTTATGAACATGGCTAGTTTATGTTTAACTTTATGCCCAAACAAAATATGTTTTAGGCCTATGTTGTTATCAAAATCATGTGATAATATATGCGACACATAATTAAGTTAGATTCACATTTTAAATGCAAGTTTATATGACTAGGTTAAAACCATGATTCATATTTAGGTATGTTTTATGCCAAGATTATATGCTATTACAATGCAAGTTCACAAGTGCCTAATTTATGTTAATCGCTATGTTGCAAGTTCAAGCGTTCACATACCCCTTTTGATGTTACTTAGAATATATAAACACCATGTTCTAAGCCTCCCTTTTTTTCATGTGGCTAAGTTGGGCTTAAATGTTAAGCCCAACATATGTTATATTATAGCAAACGTATAAAACGGGGGTATTGGCGTTGGGTTAAAAATATAAACATATGTGTTGGCATGTTTGACGCATGCCAACGACCTTGAAAACAATTAAGTGGTATAAATTAATTTTACCCAATAAAGATGAATTTGAATAATGGGCTGCAAATATTTACATATAAAAAGAAAAGAGACAAAATATGTAAATTTAGAAAATACGATGTGTTTAACCCGAGGTTGGATTGCGTTGTGACATAAAGCTGCCCGGAACAGCCCGGCTGTCCAGTAGTCACAACAATACCTATCCAATGTGGTTGGTTAAACATTGAGCCCAATAAGGACCTGAGGTTAGACTGAGTTGTGGCGTAAGACTGCCCGGACCCAACCTGCAACAGGCAGCCACAACAATACCTGTCTAATGTGAGTGGTTGAAGCTTTAATAAGACAATTAAGGCTGAGTCAGGACTGATAGGATTAAGTAAATTGAATTTATACTAAATCAAATTGAACATGCTAAACTATACAGACTGATTGGGGGTTAGGTTTATACAGAACACTTAACCAAGTTAGCATGTTGGCTAGAAATAGAAAACCTAGTAGCGGGGGACCCTTTTCAGCAGTAACCCTACAAGGTGTATCAGGATACCCTGAACTAGGCAGGGTGGGGCACGATTACTGGGCTGACTGTAAGAGGTCAAATCAACGATGGTGGTGCAGCAGTGTAGGTTCTAACGGGGTGCGGGCGTGCACACACTGGCGCAGGAAAATTAGGCGCTGAGTACCAGTAGTATACCTGTGCATTCTAGAATTGTGTCGGGCCGCCACCATGGGACTTGATAAACCCCATGGTGGGACCAGCATAGGTAGCTACAACATCGGGGGCCGTAAGACACATGTAACTATGCGAGTAGGAGCCGATCATTAAAAAGGACCACTTCACCCTGATTATGGGGTGCCTGTTGGGAACTAGTTAATAGGGGTGCAGAGATTAATATGGGGTACGATAGTATATTCATCTCTAGACAACTTAACTTAGCTTATGGTACTTTCCCCATTTCCAGTTTATACTTATCATGCTCATTTCTTTATTCATAGACTGAATAGTCCTAGACTTACTTAGGCTTTATGTCTGACTCTACTTTTCTTTCGTCCCCCCCCTCCGGTCCACAGGGAGGGAATACCGCAGCTTGACCAGTTTTCACATCCAACTTGAATGGAAAGAATGTATTGCTTAGATCTCTTTCGTTTTGGACTATGGCTTTGGATAGCAATTATGGGGACTTATGCAGTTTACTTATGTTTTTATGCTTCTTGAAGTTATGAAATCAAGACAGTTATGAAAATGTAATGTTTTTGGAAGTATTGTAAGCCAATTATGGCATGGTTTGTGTAACACGTATTTTGATGAAATAAAAGTTGCTGTTGTTTTCCGCTGTTCAAAAATATGTGTATTTATATCTGTCTTGTGTATCTGTGACTTATACTTATAAACCTCCACCAAAATTAGGGCATTCCCTAGTCGACCTGGGGGTCGACTGGGTAGTCGACCTGGCCCCTGAGCCAGGTCAAACCCAACCCCTCCTGGCTGGCCTGGTCTGTGCTTGGCCGAATTTCTGAGCTTTGTCTTGTCACTAGGACAAGGTGTCAGCTCCTGATTGGTTTCTCTTTGAAACGAACGTCTAATATTAATCTAAGCTCCATCGATGGCTCAAATCAATTCACAAACTCTACAAAAAGGACCTAAGACTCCACCTAATTCACACAAATAAAAATAAGAATGAGACCGTCATGCTGCTGAAGAAAGACTAGGAGTAGCCGTCAAAAATTGAGAGACGATTAGGAGTCGATTCAAAAGCTTAAAGCAATGACAATTAAATCAAAACAACGCCTACAACAAAGGATAGCATCTCCAAATTCAGAATTCAGATTCCTGAATTGAAGATTCGTCATACGTTGTAAGTAGAGTGCTATTCCGATGTGAATGAATAATTGAGATTTGATTTGTGTGAAATGAGAAATGGAGTTGTACTTAATTTGTGGTGATGATAATTCATAATTGTATGTTGCTATGATTCTAATTATGAATAGATTTGGGATGTTGTGGTATAATGATGTTAGACCTATTGAATATTTGCAAGTATATGATTCATGTTGAAAGTTAACGACTATATGTTTGTGGTAGTTTATTACAACACCTATTGGATATTTGCAAATATACGATTCATGTTGAAAATTAACGACTATATGTTTGTGGTAGTTTATTACAACAAAGTTGAGATTCATGCAAATATATGATTCACTATTATGCCAACATGATGTATATTTTTATGATCATTTTTACTGTAGTTGGATCCATTTGGGTATTATGATTCATATGAATTTATGTTGGAATTGGCATCATGATTCAAGTGTAAAACCATACTTTTGTATTAGTGTCAAAAGTAAGCATCTTTGTGAACTTGTGTTGACTTTATGAACATGGCTAGTTTATGTTTAACTTTATGCCCAAACAAAATATGTTTTAGGCCTATGTTGTTATCAAAATCATGTGATAATATATGCGACATATAATTAAGTTAGATTCACATTTTAAATGCAAGTTTATATGACTAGGTTAAAAACATGATTCATATTTAGGTATGTTTTATGCCAAGATTATATGCTATTACAATGCAAGTTCACAAGTGCCTAATTTATGTTAATCGCTATGTTGCAAGTTCATGCGTTCACACACCCCTTTTGATGTTACTTAGAATATATAAACACCATGTTCTAAGCCTCCCTTTTTTTTCATGTGGCTAAGTTGGGCTTAAATGTTAAGCCCAACATATGTTATATTATAGCAAACGTATAAAACGGGGGTAGTGACGTTGGGTTAAAAATATAAACATATGTGTTGGCATGTTTGACACATGCCAACGACCTTGAAAACAATTAAGTGGTATAAATTAATTTTACCCAATAAAGATGAATTTGAATAATGGGCTGCAAATATTTACATATAAAAAGAACAGAGACAAAATATGTAAATTTAGAAAATACGACGTGTTTAACCCGAGGTTGGATTGCATTGTGACATAAACCTGCCTGGAACCGCCCGGCTGTCCGGTAGTCACAACAATACCTATCCAATGTGGGTGGTTAAACATTGAGCCCAATAAAGACCCGAGGTTAGACTGAGTTGTGGCGTAAGACTGCCCGGACCCAACCGGTAATAGACAGCCACAACAATACCTGTCTAATGTGAGTGGTCGAGGCTTTAATAAGACAATTAAGGCTGAGTCAGGATTGATAGGATTAAGTAAGTTGAATTTATACTTAATCAAATTGAACATGCTAAACTATACAGACTGATTGGGGGTTAGGTTTATACAGAACACTTAACCAACTTAGCATGTTGGCTAGAAATACAAAACCTAGTAGCGGGGGACCCTTTTCAGCAGTAACCCTACAAGGTGTATCAGGATACCCTGAACTAGGCAGGGTGGGGCACGATTACTGGGCTGACTGTAAGAGGTCAAATCGACGGCGGTGGTGCAGCAGTGTAGGTTCTAACGGGGTGCGGGTGTGCACACACTCCGACGTAGAAAAATTAGGCACTAGGCACCAGTAGTATACCTGTGCATTCTAGAATTGTGTCGGGCCGCCACCATGGGACTTGATACACCCCATGGTGGGACCAGCATAGGTAGCTACAATATCGGGGGCCTTAAGACACATGTAACTATGCGAGTAGGAGCCGATCATTAAAAAGGATCACTTCACCCTTATTATGGGGTGCCTGTTGGGAACTAGTTAATAGGGGTGCAGAGATTAATGTGGGGGTACGATAGTATATTCGTCTCTAGACAACTTAACTTAGCTTATGGTGCTTTCCCCATTTCCAGTGTATACTTATCATGCTCAATTCTTTATTCATAGACTGAATAGTCCTAGACTTACTCAGGCTTTATGTCTGACTCTACTTTTCTTTCGTCTTCTTTTCTTTCGTTCCCCCCAGGTCCACAGGGAGGGAATATCGCAGCTTGACCAGTTTTCACATCCAGCTTGAAGAGAAAGAATGTATTGCTTGGATCTCTTTCGTTTTGGACTATGACTTTGGATAACAATTATGGGGACTTATGCAGTTTACTTATGTTTTTATGCTTCTTTAAGTTATGAAATCAAGACAGTTATGAAAATGCAATGTTTTTGGAAGTATTGTAAACCAATTATGGCATGGTTTGTGTAACACGTATTTTGATGAAATAAAAGTTGCTGTTGTTTTCCACTGTTCAAAAATATGTGTATTTATATCTGTCTTGTGTATCTGTGACTTATACTTATAAACCTCCACCAAAATTAGGGCATTCCCTTTGAGAGTGACCCTAACGGAGGTGGGGTGTTTATGCAAGTATTAGATGAAGAACCTCATTCACACATGCAAGTTCAACCCTTATGTTTAGATCTAGTTTTATTTCTGTGTATGTTGTGATGCTTTATCTTTATTCCATAAGTTAGAATATTCGAGTCTAACGTATATTTCACGTTAAACAAACGAACGTACAACGTGGGGCGAAGGGATAATATTAAAAGATTTAATATTGAGAATTGGCATAAATGCCTTAAATGGCGTAAAATAAATTTATGATGATAATTGGTATAATTTTGCATACCATAAATTAATGGACATAATTTAGTCAATTATGGACATAGTTAAATTTGGTATTGATTGATAATTTGAATAGGAAAATTAATTCAAATTGGGGGATAATTAATTATGTGTAATTAATCGCCTAAGACACAAGATTAGGCTCTTTTGTGGTGTAAGACTGCCCGGACCTGCCCGGCCTACCCAGCTGCCACAAATGCCAGTCTAATGTGGGTGGTCTTAGGCATAAATTAAATGCGTAACAGTTGTAAAGACACGAGGTTAGGCTCGTTTGTGGTGTAAGACTACCGGACCCGCCTGACAAATCCAGCTGCCACAAATGCCAGTCTAATGTGGGAGAACTTTACAAGGTTACGGTGTTAATGAATTGAGAAATACTTAACTAGATAAACATGTGGTGGGACATGGGGGTAAAGTGGGTGCCATGGGAGGCTTGTGAAATACGATTAGAAACACTTAACCAAAATTGAAACATGTAAGTGAACATGAATAAGAAGAGGGTTAAGTGGGATGTACTAGAGGGGACCAAGCTTTGGTGGATAGCTTATGCCAAGTAATAGAGGCCCGTTTCAACCAGTAACCCATAAGTATCTTTGTGGGCTCGACCCAAGTCGAGGACGGGACACGCATACTGGGCTTGACTGTAAGAGGCCAAAACGGGTTAGCAGTGGCAACGCAAGTCCAACGGGTTCATGTGTGTGTGTGGGCCCAGGCTGGTAGGTAAGAGGTTGTTGCATCGTGTAGGTATAAGCCGTGCATTGTTGGTGGTATCGGGTTGCCACTTTGGGGAGTGATACACCCCACAATAGGGCCAGCACGAGTATCTACGAGTTAGGGAGCCGATCGCGTGTGGGTAGTGGGTACACCTAGTGGAGACAGGGGCAGGCGGCACCTATGAAGGCAACTAGGGGTACACGAAACTACAATTTTCATTATTAAAGTCTTGTAGGCGGGATCAACTTTTAGGGTGTTTGGTGTGGTGCAGTGTAGTAATTATCTTATAGCGACTTGGTGCACCTTTAACGTTATCTTTGTTCATCTTATTTCCTTTAGTTTGCTCTACCATACCCAATTGTTCATAGTCATTTCCTTATTTTCCAAATTATGCCTTAGCCTAGTAATTTTGTTAATTATATTGTTAAAGTTATCGCACTCGCCAGACTTTATGTCTGACCCCCCTTTATTTCCACCTCTTTTCTTCCTTTTCCCCCTAGGTGCTCAGGGTGGAACTAGCACCAGTGGAGCTTGATTTTGGACAGCTGTATCTCTTGCTTTTAGAAGTTGCTTGGATCGCGGAAGTAAAAGTTCAGCCTATCTTATTTATGGCTATTTTGTGTTGGGGTTATGTCTTTCAATTTATGTACTCTAATTTAGTCAAGATGGATATTATTTACTTTTACTCTGGTTTTTGATGATGTAATCAAACCTATGTGCTTACCGCTGTAATGAATAAAAATTTAAATTTTTAAGTACTGTTTATATTTGTCTTGTTGTTAAGTTTCTTTTCAATGCACACTTAAAATGCTCCATAGAAGTTAATGCATTCCCTTTGTGAGTGATTTTAATGGACGTGGGGTGTTACACATGGTATCAGAGCTGAAGGTTACCAGAACAGATATGAACTTTGAAAAACTGTTTTTCAAAAACACTTTTATAAATAAGTACCTTCAAATGTATGTTTTAAGGAAAGTGTTCTCAAGAGAAAAGCTTATTTTAGAAAGCATAACCCAAGAGCCATATATATTTCCTTCGGTTCTTTTGTATTGAATCCTTCCTTTCTCGTTTCAGCATGTCTGGAATTCCCGAGATACCCGAGGGGATACCGATACCAGGATGGTTTAGGAGGTATTTGGACACTAGGGCCACCACCGCAGGTCCAGCATATGCTCCTCCTCCTTCTCCTCCTCATGTCGATACTTTTGCAAAGATATGTAAGGACTTTCGGGCAATGGGTGGAAAACCTTTTCACGGGACGGAGACATTTGTTGAAGCTCGAAATTGGCTAAAGGATGTGGAAGAATTGTTTAGGATCTTTGAAGTGGAAGATGGAATAAAGGTCCAGTTAGCTGCCTGGCTAATGAAGGATGAGGCCTCGTTTTAGTCGAAGGCCACTAATGGAGAGCATCCAGTTCAAACATGGCCAGATTTCAGGTATAGGTTTGAGGCAGAGTTTCTCTCACGGGCTGAAGAGAATTTATATATGGAATGATTTTTGGCATTGAAGCAAGGGAATCTATCAGTGAAAGAATACGTCAAAAAATTAAATCAATTGGCGAGATTTGGCTTGGACTTGGTGAATACACCAGAAAAGAATGCCCTAAGATTTGTTAAGGGTTTGAACGAGCCACTTCATGGGTTAGCTATGACCCACATCCCCATAGGGGCTACCTTTGAGAGACTAGTTGACATGGCGCTTATGCATGAAGAAGAGAAGGGCGCCAATGCTAATAAGGCACCCGAGAAGAAAGTGGATCAAAAGAAACCACAACAGCAATAACAGAACAAGAAAGGTGGTAAAGGCAACAATGGTAAGGGAAAGAAAAGATGCTTTAACTGTGGGACACCAGGCTATCAAAGCAAAGATTATAGGAAGAAAAAGAAGACTGGCTATTTCCACTGTGGCGAAGCGAGACATCTGATTAAGTACTGCCCAAGGAAAGGGCAGAGGGCAGGGCCTACCTCGGGAGGACAGGTGCAGGCTCTTATGGCACCAGGGCAGGCAAGGGGGAAAATTCAGGCTCTCGTGGTCCTACCGCTGCAAGAACGAGGTAAAACGATTTCCGTTGAAAGTTTAGTTTTTCTGTTTGATCATCCTATCCGTACTTTATTCGATTCTGGCACATCACATTCGTTTATCTCTACATCATTAGTTGAAACACTCCACCTAAATACTAGTTTAGTTACTGATCCCTTAGTAGTCTCAAATCCTATTGGTGGTTCGGCTCATCTTTCTATGATTTGTCGGGATTTGAGAGTGTCTATCTTGGACTTTGGGTTTGAATGCAACGCCTTTGTTCTTGGCTTCATGGGCTATGACTTGATTCTAGGTATCGATTGGCTAACTAGGTACGAAGCCATCCTAGATTGTGAAAGAAGGGTAGTTAGATTGTTGAATCGTTGTGGAAAGACCCTTGATATTTCTTGTGACCCTAGAGGTCCAGTAATGCTTAGCTACCTAGAATCCCTTGACGCATCCAATGATGATTTAGATTCTGTTCGTATAGTCTGTGAATATGTTGATGTCTTCGATGAGGTGAGGGGTCTACCCACAAAACGTGAGATAGACTTTCGAATATATCTAGTAGATAATGCAAAGCCAGTTGCATTGCCAGTGCGCCACATGGCTTCAAGAGAGAGAAGAAAACTCAGTAAGCAAGTGAAAGAATTTCTTGAGAAGGGGTTCATAAGATGTAGTATGTCGGAGTGGGGTGCTCATGTAGTATTTTCCACGAAGGAAGATGGGTCCCTTAGACTTTATGTGGACTATAGAGAACTTAATACGCTCACTAAGAAGAATAGGCACCCACTGCCGAGGATTGACGATCTCTTCGATCAGTTAGTTGGCACTTAGTGTTTTCGCAGTTGGACATAGCCATGGGTTTCCACCAGTTGAGAGTGGCTGAGGACAACATAGACAAGACTGCCTTTAGGACTCAGGATGGCTTCTTCGAGTGGCTTGTGATGCCCTTCGGTTTGACAAACGCCCCAACATAATTTTTGACTTGATGAGTAGGGTGTTTAGGGAGTACCTTAATAAATTCGTGGTAGTCTTTGTGGATGACATCTTGTTCTTTTCTAAAAGCGAGGAAAAGCATGCCCTACATCTTAGGGAAGTGTTGGAGACCCTTCGAGCGCATAGCCTTAAAGCTAAATTTTCTAAATGTCGTTTTTGGGGGAAGGAAGTGTGATTCTTAGGGCACATGGTTTCCAAAGAAGGTGTAACACCCCACGTCCGTTAGTGTCACTCACAAAGAGAATGCACTAAGTTCTGTGGAGCATTTAGGGTAAAATATGCAGATAAATTACAAGACAGACAGAAATTAAACAACGGAAAATAAAACTTTGCTTTATTGATAAAATAGTTTGTACAAAGATTTCTTTACAATATCAGAGTGTCATCTGTCTTACAAAATAAAGAAGCATACAACAACATTTATATTCCCCAATTTTAGCAAGAGCCAGCCATAGCATCTGATAAGAGAATCCAAGCAAATTTCGACAAATCTTCAAGCTGGGAAAGAGTGACAGTCCAACTTAACCTGAGCTATAGAACTCCCTCCTCTACTACCTGGGGGGGGGGGGAACGGAAGAAAAGAAGACGAAGGAAAAACAGAGTCAAACATAAAGCCTGAGTAAGTTCAGTAACTTCTAGCATGTGAACATGGAAAAAATAACGGCATGAATTAACTGAATCCAAGATTACACCATGACCATAGGGTCAGCAAGATTAGACAAGATAATCACAAGATATGCTAAGATAAGATAAACTGGATATGCTCTAATACTTTCGCCGCTTCACTATTTCTTTGTTATACTGGTTTCTATATCTCTGCACCACCTAACTAGTGTTCCAACTAGTAACGATAACGTGATACCAACCCCTGTAGTTTCCATTGTCTTCAGGCATACATTTATTATTTATTACCTAGATCTAATCTAGGGTTTTCTGTCAAGTGATTTCTAGATTTAACTAGAGTTTCACGCTGTCTGCTGAACGCTTTTCGAGTTCAGGGTTTATGCCACCTAATCCAACTAGGGATTACGCTACCTGTCGAACGATGCCCCCAAGTCTAGGACACACTACCTAGAGTGGTATATGTTCCTATACTTCCCCACGCATGTATCGCGAATCGTTATCGCTTTTCTAGATGCACATGTCCTGTAATGTGCGGTCCGAGTCCTGTGACAGGGCAAATCAAGGAATACAGAACTCGGTCGGGAGCTTTCAGATATCTGCCGATGCAGATGCTAAGGTCTGTTTTTATTCCAGTGGCTATGGTCCCACTTGACCCCTCCCTCAACTAATGAAAGGCACACCTTGTAAAATGAGAACTATACGCCGGCCCCCGGTGCCCCACTATCCTATGGCCATCTGCAACCATAACTAGATACCAAGTATATGGTCTTTTGGAGTTCTCCGCCTTTTCGCTTCACGTATCTCGATTGACTCAAGATGGATGGTAGATGACGAGTTGCTATCACAGGGCTACCGTTTTCTCGTCGAATCACGCCGGTCCATCCTAGTCTTTAGGTTGCCATATATTGCAACCAAGGCATACCCCTGGTTCTTCTACGCAGACCTTAACCTCTGTGAGCCCAGGAGGATCATCTGCAGCCTCACAGAGGGACACCAAGAGTACCCTCCCATCCCCTTGAAGCCTCGGGCTACGTAACCCAATTCATTGGAGCCTCCTTTATTACTCAGACGGACATTCGCTCCTTCCCGTGTTATACAAAGAATTACGACTTAGTTTTACTAACTAAGATTTACCACTTAGTTTCCAGAATCGTTGTTCTCTTAACTAAGGTTTACTACTTAGTTCTCTTTCCCGTCAATTTGGATTGGTTAAGTGTCATTAGTCACTTCAAGCTAACTTAACCCCCTGCATTTATCCTGTTAAACTGGTTAAGTGTTATCAGTAATTCATGTTGACTTAACCCGACCACAAACCAAGTTATATTGGTTAAGTATTCCTTATTACTTAACCCTACCCATTATCCTGTACTGGTTAAGTGTTCCTTTACTTAACCTTGCCTGTCTGTTTTCACTAACATGTTATTAATGGTTAAGTATTGTCCCTTCATGTTTTAGACTTAGCCTTATTCCTTTATCACAACCTGATGGTTAAGTGTTCAAGTTTACTTAACCCTACGGTCTAGCCCAGCTAACATATCAAATTAGCTAATTGTATTAACTTTACTTAACCCCACCTTCTTAGTCTAGTTAACATGTTAATTTGGCTAAGTGTTTTCTTAGTTACTTAACCCCTACAAATCTTGTCTTGCTACCTTGAGTTTGGTTAAGTGTCTCTATGGACTTAACCCTCCCATTCTAGCCTAACTGTATTAAGTGTCAGTCTGAACCTATCCCCACCCATCCGTTTAGTTATCATGTTGAACTGGTTAAGTGTCTTAGTTAACTTAACCCAACCATTCTTGTCCTAGCTTTAACAAAATAGATTAAAGCCGCTACCACTCACATTAGACAGATATCGTAGCGATTACTGGATGTGCCGGTTGGTTCCGGGCAGGTTTACATCGCAACTCAGTCTAACCTCGTGTTTGGCATATTCGTGTTTTCTGAGTTCAAAGGGTTTTGATCAATTTTCAAATCAGGTTTTGAAAGTAACCATCCCGTTCGTCGGACGAGTTAGGGATAGTCAGGGAGAGCAGGAAACTTGTATTTTCCAAACCCAAGCCTAGACACTATCCTCTCTGTCACCCTAGAACTTTCTGGTGTTTCATTAAAAGAGATGTCGTTAATAAATCTTTAATTTGTCTAAATTTACATTTCTCATTTAGGACAAATTCTATAAGTAAATTATTCCTAATTTACTTATTTCCCAATTACTCTTTTAATGTAATCTGTCTACATTTATTTCTATGGCCCATTTTTCCCTCTATATCATATTTATGCTTTTTGGTATGTAAACTATACCAAATTAAGTGTCACTAACCATGATTTTGCTAAACCTGACAGTTATTCCCGATTATGGCCAATTTCACATTTATGCCAATATACTTACCGTGCCAAATTAGTTAATCCAATTCCGATTCAACATTCTAATTCACGTCAAACTAGACTTATTACTCTAGTTCACTATTCATGTAAATGCTAGATTTACACGTCAATACTAGATTCAAATTACACATCTTATAATTTATGTCAAATTTATCCAATTTTCATTTCTATGAACATGCCATAATATATGTTCCCAATTTATGCCAATTTCCAAGTTAAACTACGTTTTTAGTAGATTTCATGTTTTGCCCAAACCGCATTCCCACCGTTCGTATAATCGTGATTCAGCCTAGATTATAAATAAAGCTAGGTTCGTAGAAAATAGGGAATGAACCAAAGAGGCTATGCAAAAGATAGACATACTAACTGGCATAAGAGGGTTGAATAACGACGTCGGTTCAAGAACACGGGTAGACCTAACTTAATAGGTAAATTCCCAAGGTCTAAAACCAAAGAAAACCAAGAATAGACAGAATAGAGACGTAGGTTCAAGAACATGGGTAGACCTAACTTAATAGGTAAATTCCCAAGGTCTAAAACCAAAAATAACCAAGAATAGACAGAATAGATGATCGGGTTTATACCCAATTTCATAGTCACAAAACTTAAGCAACAATTTCCTAGTCATGAATCACAGGTGTTTAATCACTGATGTCCTTGTTATGTCATAGGAAATAGTTTAAGTTTCCTAACCAAAGGCATAGGCTTAGTCAAGGAAATAATCCTCATAGTCACAGTCACAGTCATAGGCAATGTTCATAGTCATAGGCAATGTCCATAGTCATAGGCAATGTTCATAGTCATAAGAAAATGTTCATAGTCATAGGCATATGGTTTTAAGGTCCATAGTTTCATAGTCACGGTCTTATTTGTCCTCAAATCATAACAGTACTTAATTAGGTTCAAGAGTGTAGGAACTGATTCGAATAGAGAGAGAGAGAGATTTGGCATATTCTTTTATTCCTTTAATTTCATGTCACGAACAGAGAAAAACGTTTAAATCTAGAAAAAACTGACTTACAGAGATTTAGATTAGAAAAGAAAGATGGCGTTGCTATGATTCGTGCGACGTTAGCCTTTGATCCTTATCTTGAAGCTTTAATCTTGATTCGAATCTCTTCTTGAAAGTCTTTGAGCAGCATCTCCTCGTCTTGATTTATTTTATATATTATTATTTATTTTAAGTGGAGGAGAAGAAGCCATGTTCACTAAGAATCTTTGCAGCATAAGGGTAGAGAAGAATTGTGAATAGAGAAGGAGACTAGGGCTGTTTATATAGTGTAGAAGTCAACGAATCTGGTCAGAATGGCGTCTAGATACAGAGAAACGAACCAGGTTCAGAAAGCTGGAAAAAGCAGGGGGGGTCGACACCCAGGTCGACTCCCCAGTCGACCTAGGGGGGTCGACACCCAGGTCGACTCCCCTGTCGACCTGGGGGGGTCGACACCCAGGTCGACTCCCCAGTCAAATCCCAGTCGACCTGGGGTCCTAGGCGGGAAATTTCCCGCCCAGCCCGCTTCTGAGTCTGTTTTGAAATTTGAACCTTGCTGAAACTTCCGGAGGCTATATCTTCCTCATACGGACTCCGATTCACGGAATCTCGGACTCGTTTTCATGCAGAATTCCGAGACGAACGCAATGGCGCAACCCATTTCCCTGGATTTTGATATTAACTTTTAATTCTGCCTTGATTTGTGAATCTTAGCGTTACGGAATTACGGGGTGTTACATTCTCCCCCACTTAAAAGGATTTCGTCCCCGAAATCTTCAAGTTAGGAAGAATGTGTCCTACCATCCAATCACCCATCTACCCAACCATTCAATCACAGGCATTCATTGTCCTTAGAAGATTTCTAATGCTTTCATGTTAATATGCATAGTGTGTGTATATGCCTTTATTTAATGCAAAATCAGGCGGTTTACTTATTCAGTTGACCTCCTTAATGCAAATCATGTCAGTGCCATGCATCCAATCATGTATGCAAGCATCCCTAGTTATGTAAATACTACATGTGTGCATAGTCATACATCCATATGCAACATCCATATGATAACATATCAGGCTCAACTTACAAACAAATACATTCCTGTAAATGCAATATGAAAGCGTCCGAACTGATCTAGTGCATATGCATTCACGAGCAACCATTAGGAACCACTTGCAACCACCAACCATAACATGTTTCAAACACATGTTTACATCCATTGGCTTCTACCTAAGGATCGAAGATACGACCTAGAGGATATATTTTGGAAAAAGAGAAACAATTATACGTAAAGCTCCTAAACAAAGAAATCAAGGATGCACCCTTAAGGAAAAAGGGTATGATGCTAGTATCTAGCCTTCTTGAGCTTTACTCCACTATATCTTAACTAATTTTACTTCACGATTGTGAAGTTTCTGACCTCCTATTCTTAGATAAACAGATGTCAATCGCGATACCAAGTGTACGTACTAAGATGGTTTGAGGTCTCTCTCTCTTATCCACCATGCCATAACTATAAGGGTCGAAAGGTAACTGCATGCTTTTTAGAGTGCCTGGCACAACTATTCATCTCTCACGCAAACCATCCTAGTCGAACTCGACATTCCTCAAGTACAAGCCCCAAAGGCCTAAACCAATATCAGACAAGCACCCAAGGAATATTTCCTCCGAATTTAGATGATCTACGTGAGATGATATAAGCAAACTCGATAGCTATTCTCAAATCCCTACTAACCAAAAATAAACTGGTCGAACCACCAACTGGATTTGAGACTCTAGTGGGATCTTTCTACTGTACAAGTACTATGGTGCAGAGACTCACTATGGAAGTGGATATGAACAAATGCGAAGCACTAAAACCAAAGGAAAGAATACGAACAGCAAAACTAGACTCTTCCAATAGAACTTCACTACCCTTCTCCTAGGTACTCTTGGTGGCGAAAGTATGTACTTACCCTTCTGAAAATCTTGTTCCTCGTTCCTTCCCTTGTCCTTAATTATATGCTCTATCATACCCTAGTTGTAATGACCCGCATTGGCAGAGGTATTATAATTAATTTATTTAATTATATGAATGGTGAATTAAAGGATTTAATGGTCGTGGAATTAAATAATCGGGAATATTAAATTAAAATAATAAATTAAATAATATATTTAATTCAGAAATAATCAGAATTATTGGAAACCACTATATTCTGTGCACGGGGTCGTCCCTTAGATTTAATTCAACTTAGAGTTGAACTATATTGGCGAATATATTCAATCGACGACAGTTTGAACGTATAATTATATTATAATTAAAATCGAGCTTGAAATGGCGCTGCAGTTCGTAAATTGGCGATTCGAACTTCAACTGAATGTACAGGATTCGTTTTAAGCCGTATTTCTATGAAACAAGAAATGTGTGGAGTTGGTGGAGTATATCTTTCTAGTGGAAGAGAAAAATCGGGATTTCGTCATGTAGATTTTGAGATATGTCCAAATCAAATTTTAAAATAGTCGCTATAGAATCGTTTATCGACCGTATCTGTTTATTCGATATAACTAGAGATGGGGTTTGAATTTAGACAAGGTTCTTTTGGGACATAACAATAATTTGATTTTTAGAATTTTATGATAATTTTTAATTAATTAAATAAGCAACTTTTTATTTGGAGTGCATTGCACCCGAATCGACATTTTTGAGGTTCCAAAATATGGGTTAACTGACCGATATTTTTATATTTTTGAAACCCGGGCACATCGCTGATTACAACGGTATTTTTACTTCTGTCCAGAGTAGTCGATAAACAAGCGAGTTCTTTGTAGTGGGTACCGCTAAAGTGTTAACAAGCACATACATGACTTCCATTTGTTTTTAATAAATATTTCTATTCAGCCTAAATAATGTGGAATGAATAAGATGTTAGGTAGTGTTAAAACTAGTTGGTATGAATGAATATATTCCAGATTTCATGCTTGGATATTCTTGCCAAAACCTAACATTTGTTGAAACCGAACATTTGAACACAAACATCACAAATGTTTCGTGGTTCAGAAGGAAACAAGTCTACCAAGTCAGGAAGAGTTCTAAGGCTATAAATACACCCCTTTAAACATCTTCTAACCGTAACTTCATTCTTTAGTCAAAAAACACGCCGCCGCTTCCATCATATTCTTTCAGCAAATGCAAGTTATAAAATCCAAGTAAAATTCATATATAATTCCTAAAATCACTATATAAATATATTCGAAATCCTCATATGATGCTCCTCAGTTCGGTGTGCATTTCGTTGGAATCTCAGATGTTTTTGTTCGCCGTCCTCTTGAACCGTGAGTCTAGGGTTTGGTTTCCTTTAGATTTTCAAACCTTGTTTTGAAAATTCGAGTTGATATTAGTGTTCGTAGTGGGATGTGGCTCTGGTCCGAAATTTCCTGTGTTGATTTTGGTATGAAATTGGTCGCGTCATGTACTGTGTGCGTGGGAAGAAACAGTTCGACTGGATTTCTTTTAAATAGTGCGAGCTTGACTAAATTATGCTGGAGAGGGAAAGTTGTTGATGAGAAGTTGTTTGGCATTTTCGTTTGTGGTTTTTATGGGGTATTGGTGGAGTTAGGAAGGGGAGACGGTCGGCTAATGGTGTGGTAAATTGGATGGATTCGCGACAGTAGTAGAAGAAGAAGGACGGGGTCTGCTAAAGGATGCGAGTGGGCCAGAAATGATTTGGATGGGCCGACAATTGAAAGATAGGCCGTATAAAACAAAAGGGGATGAATACGGGTATTGTAACAACCCGAAATTTAACAACATGCTAAATCAAGAATCAAGGCAGAATTAAATTATAAAATCTGAATCAGATAAAACGGGCTGTGCCACTGCGTTCGTCTCAGAAAAATACGCGAAATAGAGTCCGAAATTTCGTAAATCGGAGTCCGTATGACCAAGATATGACCTCGCGAAGTTTCACGAAATATTCAAAAACGAAAACAGATTCAAATTTCAGAATTCAGAAGAGGCTGGAAAATTTCCCGCCAGACCAGGGGAGGTCGACTGGGGAGTCGACCCCCTGCCAACCAGGTCGACTGGGGAGTCGACCCCAGGGTCGACCTGGGGGTCGACCTGCCTGGTCGAACCCAGGCAACCTGGTGCACCTGTTTTGCTATTTGGCTCGGTTTTGGAGGCTTGTGATGATTTTTGAGGGCTTGGATCTATCCTAGGGTTAATCTAACGGCCTAAAACTACCCTATTCTCTATAAAAACACCCCTAGACTTGCCTAAACCCTCGCAAATCACTCTTGCCATGAAGTGCTGCCCAAATCTCCATTGATCATGGCCTCCATCTCCAACTTCAAGAGCCCATGCATTCAAACAAGATCCGAATCAAAGGTGCTGCCTTGCTACATCAAACCAAGGGAGTGGATCAACGTTGCTATGGCGATTTCATGACGGTTCTTCATCAAAGGAGCCACCTTTCTTCGTCAAAATGATTCATGCTCCTAGTCCTCTTGCCACGCTAAGTAAGTTCGAGCTAATTCGAGATGTTAACGGTAGTTTTATCATGGCATGGAATAAAATGTGGTTAAACATGAATGCTATAACCTATGCGAGCCTAGTTTGCTCCCTTATCATGAACATATGACTTTGGGTTATGTTTTAGCGACTAAACCATGCTATTCATGTTGCATTGGACTTAGTTTGCCATGCAAGATCGGACCTTTACTTGTAGTATGATAGCATGAACACTTAGAGCCACTTTGACTTGTGAAATAGTTGCATAAATTAGACTTTGGGGGCTCATGCATGTAAATGAAACCAACCCCCTTATGATATCATGTTTATGTAAGGTCAAATCCCGTTATGATAATATGCAAAATTGTGGCCAAATCCTTTATGACATTATGCATGCTTGTGGCCAATCCCCTTTTATGTTATGCATGCTTGTGACCAACCCATATATGATAGTATGCATGTACAAGGCCAATCCCTTCATGATACCATGCGTGTTTGAAGCCAACCCCGTCGTGGCATCTTGCATGTTTTGGGGTCAATGTGTATCATAGTATTTATACTAGGTTGACTCGCTTTCACTCAAGTGAAAACACGATTTTGGGGTAGTTAGATAAACATGAACATGACACGAAATCTTGACTTGAATATGACATGAAAACTTGACTTGAGGTTACATGTGAACACGACATGTAAGTTGAACCAAAATGGGGGCATAACACGTGAGGTAGCATGGGACTTGAAATTAGACACGTATGGGTTGTAAGTGTAATATAACACTAGACCAAACATGAAAGTGGCCAACTCGAGGTTGGGTTGAGTTTGTAGCATAAATCTACCCGGACCCGCCCGGGTTAACTAGTGGCTACAAACAATAGTATCCAATGTGAGAAGTTGGTCATGTCGCGCTTAAGACCCGAGGTTAGACTAGGTTGTGGTGTAAATCTACCCGGACCCGCCCGGCTTAACTAGTAACCACAACAAGGTCTAATATGAGAGGTTGAGAGTGCATTAATTAAATTAATGCCACATGATAAGGTTAAGTAAATTTGACTAATGACACTTAACCGATATGACACGAATGGGTAGGTTAAGTGGGAACGGGCTTGATTTCTTAATGACACTTAACCATACAAGACAATTAGGGGATGGGGTTAAGTAATTTACGCTTAACTAATCCGACTTGGTAATTAGGGGATGGGGTTAAGTAATTTACGCTTAACTAATGCGACTTGGTAATTAGATGGGGTTAAGTAATTAAGGCTTAACTAATCTAAACACGGTAATTAGATGGGGTTAAGTAATTAAGACTTAACTAATCTAAACACGGTAATTAGATGGGGTTAAGTAACCTATACTTAACTAATCTAAACACGGGAATTCGATGGGGTTAAGTTAAACACTTAACCAATCTAAACTTGGTAATTCAATGGGGTTAAGTAACTTATACTTAACCAATTATAC
The DNA here is from genome assembly GCA_030737875.1 of Allium sativum. Lineage (NCBI taxonomy): Eukaryota > Viridiplantae > Streptophyta > Magnoliopsida > Asparagales > Amaryllidaceae > Allium > Allium sativum. Next base: position 146,837,714 of record CM060918.1, on the reverse strand, counting down.
GTGATGATTTGATGAGGTTAAGTAACCTATACTTAACCAATCTAATAGGTGGACCTGATAGGGTTAAGTCACAAGACCTTTTAAATTAGGCTTAACCATTGTATACGATTGGTGGATGGGGTTAAGTTAACCTATACTTAACCAATCCGACTCGATAATCTGATGGGATTAAGATAATCTATGCTTAATCAATCTAACATGATAATCTAATAGGGTTAAGACAAATAAATACTTAACCAATTTGACTTGATAGGATTAAGTCATGAGCTTCTTAGTACACTTAACCAACTTGTAGGGCTAAACCTTGAACTTGAGTACTTAGCCAATCTTGACATGGTTCGTAGGCAGGTTAAGTCATGAACTTGGATAACAACACTTAACCCATTTGACAAAACCCTAGCTCAGGGGACTAGGTTGGAAATCGTAGTTAACAAGGATAGCGGAAAGAGGAGCTAAGTGGTAAACCTTAGTTAAGGGTAACTAAGTAATAATTCTTAGCTAAGGACATGGGACTAGTTCATAAAGAGATGAGTAACCTGATACGGTAGGTCATCGCTTAGTATACATGGGGAGCAAATTATCTGACTTGGATAAAAGCTCCAACTAACTGGGTGACGAAGCGGAAGCTTCGGGGAACGTGAGGGTACTCTTGGTATCCCTCTGTGAGGTGGCAAGTGGTCCATGAAACCCGGCCTCACAGAGGTTAAGGTCTGCGGTAGAAGAGCCAAGAGTATGCCTTGGTTGCTATGCGAGCGACCTAAAGACTGGGATGGATTAGCGTGGAGTCGACGACACTTGATTTTACCCTGGGATAGCATGTCGCCGACTACCTACCATCTTTAGTCAATCGTGTACCCACGGAAAGGCAGGGAACTCCCAACAGACCATATACTAGCTATCAAGTTATGGGTGAGGTTGGCTATCTGGAAGTGGGCATCGATGGGCCTAGTGCAGTTCTCATACATGATTTTTCTTGGATTGCCTTTCAGTAGTTGAGGGAGGGGTCACGTGGGACCATAGCCACGGGTACAAAAACAGACCTTGGTATCTGCATCTGCAGATGACTTAAACCTCCCGACCGAGTTCCGCATTTCTTGGTTTGCCCTAGCACGGAACTCGGATGGCACATTGAGGAACATGTGCGACTAGACATGGGAAACGATACATACGTGGGATAAAGGGCGCGGTTGACGGGTGGCATAATCCCTAGTGGCCCTAGGTGGGTGAACCCAAACCGAGACACGGAAACGTTCATTAGGTAGCATAATCCCTAGTTGTCCTAGGTGGCATAAATCCTAAGTGAACGTGCGATAGTTCATGGTAAGAAAACATAACTAGATCAAGGGTAGCAGTCCAAAATGACCTCAAGGATAAAACGATTACATGGGAAAGCCCGTATGGCCTACGACAAAGGACTGAACTTATACATGGAAAGAAACATACGAGTTGGGAAAAACCTACATATGCTATATATTAGGTTGACATGGACCATTACATGACATTGGGCAAGGGACATTCATAGTTGACACATGACGCGGGTTGGGATACTAGTGCGAGAGGTGCAAAGCAAATATACATGTTAGAACCATGAGAAAATATACATGATAGATACCGTGGGATGTTATGCATGATAGATACCTTGTGATAGTATACTTGATAGAAACCTGACGATGTTATACCTCGATTCTTGACACCGTAGTTTATCATGATACCTTAGTCTATCTTGCTACAGTAATTCATCCAGTTATCTTGGTTTAGCTTATCTATCTTGTCGTCATCCTTATGTTTACTTTCAGTTTATGCATGTCATGTTACCTTTACCTGTTTTTATACTGGAAGTAGATAGGACTTACTAGTCTTTATGACTGACCCCATTTTCTTTCGCCTCTTTGTCTTCCGTTTCCCCCCAGGTTACAGGGAGGAAATGCTATTGTTAGTTCGGACTTCTTCTGTTTGAAGGTCATCATGTATCGCTTGGACTTTTCTTGGCTATGGCTACTTTACTGTTTCACTTGGGGAATAATTTATGAAAAAGGTTTTTTGCTTCTTTATTATTGCAAGACAGGTTTTGATGTATTCTGATGTAAAAGGCTTTAGACCTTATTTTATAAGGTAATGAAATTTGTTTTACTTCCGCTGTTTTATATATATGTTCTGTCTTGTAATATTTCTGTGCATGTTTACCAATAATACCCCTCTAAAGCTAGTGCATTCCTTTGCGAGTGACCCTAGCGGAGGTGGGGTGTTACATTTGGTTTCAGAGTAGAAGGTTACCAGACTGGGAAAGAGTTTTTAAAACCTTCTGAAAACTATTTGAGAAACCGTTTTACAAAGAAGCATTTTTCAAGAAAAGTTTGTTTTAAAAGGCTATTCCCCAAAGACCATTAGCATTATCCTTTGATTCCTTGAATCTCCTTTCCTTTCTTTCCTCCATCTGTGGTCACAGTAGTTCTAACTGTGACTAATCTTTGTCTAGCCACGAAGGTGTTTCCCGTACGATGGAGGTGGTTCTCGAGAGACCTGTTGCCGTGATACAAGGAGGGATAACAAGAGTAAGGATAAAGGGCGTGAGCTTAAGGATAAGCAACTGTTGCTATGGCTTAGTCCATCAAGGAGGACAAGGACAAGATCATCGAAAAGGGGAATTGTACGCTCCCATTTCTAGGGTACCTAAAAGAAATGGTACCGCTTCTGGTAAAGGTTTAGTCGTTCTTTTCTATCATCCCGTCCAGACTTTGTCTTGATCATCGTATCATTTAAGTCTGCTTGGATAGTTGAGTCTCTGCACCTTAGTACTAGCATGGTAGAGGATCCCAGTTTTTGTCCCAAAAATCTGGTTGGAGAGTTGGTCCATTTCTTCATGACTTGTTTTGATTTGAGAATGACATGTCTCATCTACGGATGGATTCTAGGGATGAAGTGGTCACCCAATAAGGGGTGCCATTCTCGGTTTTGGAAAGAGGGTAGTTAGACTCTCGACTCACCTTGGTGATACCCTCGAAGTCTCGTATAACCTTTTGTGTTCTGTCATGCTTAGTTACCTAGAATCTCGGGATGCAGTTGTTGGTAATCCGTTCGAACAGAATTCGCCGCTAAGGTGGATGGTTCATTTCGCTTATGCATGAGTTATGGGAATCACCCTAGTAAGTACTCTTGGAAACATGGATTGGCATCGGCAAACGAGATCCAGAATTCCCTAGTGAATTTTGGAGAGCTTGCATGAGTAAGTGGATACGTTTGAGCCAAGTATACTAGGGAAAGGATAAGTGAAAGTGGAATAAGGAGCGACAGTGAAATGAGTTCCAACTTATACCTGGGAAATAGGAATCAAGGAGCTACGAAATCATGAAGTCAAAGGCGGTCAAGGCACCGAGGAATTAAGCTCAAGGAAACACTACTTAGAAGACGTAAGGCTAGACACGCGCATCGTACCTCTTTTTAAAGAGTGTATCCATGATCCCTGGTTTTTCCTGTAGAGCTTGCTTGCATGCTATCGCTTGGTGGATATCCCCTCGGTCCTGTTTCTGTTACAAACCCCGTAAGGAGTTTGTCTTGTTTATCTTCTCGATCCTATCTTGAGAACCTTAGATAGAATCCTATGGATGTAAACATGTATTTGAAACATGTTATGATTGATATGGTTGCAAATGGTTGCCCGTGGATGCGCGAATACACATTAGATACTAGATTGACGTGGTCACGTTTCATGTTGCATATGCACAAGTATTTATACTTGCTTATGGATGATATTGAATGTGTTATCATGCGGATGTTGCATATGAATGAATGTTTGTGCACGCATATAGTACCTATATAACTAGGACTATTTGCATACATGTTGGACTCATGGCACTAAACATATTTTGCATTAGAAAGATCATTCAGGCCTGATCTTTAGCATTAGCTAAGGAGCATATACACACACGTTCTGCATATGTTCATATGGCATTAGAAATCGTCTAAGGACAATGGTTCCCTGTGGATGATGTTTTGAGTAGATGGATAATGGATGGTAGGATACATTCTTCCTAACTTGGAGATTTCGGAGACGAAATCCTTAAAGGAGGGGAGAATGTAACAACCCGAAATTTAACAACATGTTAAATCAAGAATCAAGGAAGAATTAAATTATAAAATCTGAATCAGATAAAACGGGCTGTGCCACTGCGTTCGTCTCGGAAAAATACGCGAAATAGAGTCCGAAATTTCGTAAATCGGAGTCCGTACGACCAAGATATGGCGTCGCGAAGTTTCATGAAATATTCAAAAACGAAAACAGATTCAAATTTCAGAATTCAGAAGAGGCGGGAAAATTTCCCGCCAGACCAGGGGAGGTCGACTGGGGAGTCGACCCCCTGCCAACCAGGTCGACTGGGGAGTCGACCCCAGGGTCGACCTGCCTGGTCGGACCCAGGCAACCTGGTGCACCTGTTTTGCTGTTTGCCTCGGTTTTGGAGGCTTGTGACGATTTTTGAGGGCTTGGATCTATCCTAGGGTTAATCTAACGGCCTAAAACTACCCTAATCTCTATGAAAACACCCCTAGACTTGCCTAAACCCTCACAAATCACTCTTGCCACGAAGTGCTGCCCAAATCTCCATTGATCATGGCCTCCATCCCCAACTTCAAGAGCCTATGCATTCAAACAAGATCCGAATTAAAGGTGCTGCCTTGCTACATCAAACCAAGGGAGTGGATCAACGTTGCTATGGCGATTTCATGACGGTTCTTCATCAAAGGAGCCACCTTTCTTCGTCAAAATGATTCATGCTCCTAGTCCTCTTGCCACGCTAAGTAAGTTCTAGCTAATTCGAGATATTAACGGTAGTTTTATCATGGCATGGAATAAAATGTGGTTAAACATGAATGCTATAACCTATGCGAGCCTAGTTTGCTCCCTTATCATGAACATATGACTTTGGGTTATGTTTTAGCGACTAAACCATGCTATTCATGTTGCATTGGACTTAGTTTGCCATGCAAGATCAGACCTTTACTTGTAGTATGATAGCATGAACACTTAGAGCCACTTTGACTTGTGAAATAGTTGCATAAATTGGACTTTGGGGGCTCATGCATGTAAATGAAACCAACCCCCTTATGATATCATGTTTGTGTAAGGTCAAATCCCGTTATGATAATATGCAAAATTGTGGCCAAATCCTTTATGACATTATGCATGCTTGTGGCCAATCCCCTTTTATGTTATGCATGCTTGTGGCCAACCCTTATATGAAAGTATGCATGTACAAGGCCAATCCCATCATGATACCATGCATGTTTGAAGCCAACCCCGTGGTGGCATCGTGCATGTTTTGGGGTCAATGTGTATCATAGTATTTATACTAGGTTGACTCGCTTTCACTCAAGTGAAAACACGATTTTGGGGTAGTTAGATAAACATGAACATGACACGAAATCTTGACTTGAATATGACATGAAAATTTGACTTGAGGTTACATGTGAACACGACATGTAAGTTGAACCAAAATGGGGGCATGACACGTGGGTTAAGCATGGGACTTGAAATTAGACACGTTTGGGTTGTAAGTGTAATATAACACTAGACCAAACATGAAAGTGACCAACTCGAGGTTGGGTTGAGTTTGTAGCATAAATCAACCCGGACCCGCCCGGCTTAACTAGTGGTTACAAACAATAGGATCCAATGTGAGAAGTTGGTCATGTCGCGCTTAAGACCCGAGGTTAGACTAGGTTGTGGTGTAAATCTACCCGGACCCGCCCGGCTTAACTAGTAACCACAACAAGGTCTAATGTGAGAGGTTGAGAGTGCATTAATTAAATTAATGCCACATGATAAGGTTAAGTAAATTTGACTAATGACACTTAACCGATATGACACGAATGGGTAGGTTAAGTGGGACCGGGCTTGATTTCTTAATGACACTTAACCATACAAGACAAATAGGGGATGGGGTTAAGTAATTTACGCTTAACTAATCCAACTTGGTAATTAGGGGATGGGGTTAAGTAATTTACGCTTAACTAATCCGACTTGGTAATTAGATGGGGTTAAGTAATTAAGGCTTAACTAATCTAAACACGGTAATTAGATGGGGTTAAGTAACCTATACTTAACTAATCTAAACACGGGAATTTGATGGGGTTAAGTTAAACACTTAACCAATCTAAACTTGGTAATTCAATGGGGTTAAGTAACTTATACTTAACCAATTATACGTGATGATTTGATGAGGTTAAGTAACCTATACTTAACCAATCTAATAGGTGGACCTGATAGGGTTAAGTCACAAGACCTTTTAAATTAGGCTTAACCATTGTATACGATTGGTGGATGGGGTTAAGTTAACCTATACTTAACCAATCCGACTCGATAATCTGATGGGATTAAGATAATCTATGCTTAATCAATCTAACATGATAATATGATAGGGTTAAGGCAAATAAATACTTAACCAATTTGACTTGATAGGGTTAAGTCATGAGCTTCTTAGTACACTTAACCAACTTGTAGGGCTAAACCTTGAACTTGAGTACTTAGCCAATCTTGACATGGTTCGTAGGCGGGTTAAGTCATGAACTTGGATAACAACACTTAACCCATTTGACAAAACCCTAGCTCAGGGGACTAGGTTGGAAATCGTAGTTAACAAGGATAGTGGAAAGAGGAGCTAAGTGGTAAACCTTAGTTAAGGGTAACTAAGTAATAATTCTTAGTTAAGGACATAGGACTAGTTCATAAAGAGATGAGTAACCTGATACGGTAGGTCATCGCTTATTATACGAGGGGGAGCAAATTATCTGACTTGGATAAAAGCTCCAGCGAACTGGGTGACGAAGCGGAAGCTTCGGGGAACGTGAGGGTACTCTTGGTATCCCTCTGTGAGGTGGCAAGTGGTCCATGAAACCCTGCCTCACAGAGGGTAAGGTCTGCGGTAGAAGAGCCAAGAGTATGCCTTGGTTGCTATGCGAGCGACCTAAAGACTGGGATGGATTAGCGTGGAGTCGACGATACTTGATTTTGCCCCGGGATAGCATGTCGCCGACTACCTACCATCTTTAGTCAATCGTGTACGTACGGAAAGGCAGGGAACTCCCAACAGACCATATACTAGCTATCAAGTTATGGGTGAGGTTGGCTATCTGGAAGTGGGCATCGATGGGCCTAGTGCAGTTCTCATACATGATTTTTCTTGGATTGCCTTTCAGTAGTTGAGGGAGGGGTCATGTGGGACCATAGCCACGGGTACAAAAACAGACCTTGGTATCTGCATCTGCAGACGACTTAAAGCTCCCGACCGAGTTCCGCATTTCTTGGTTTGCCCTGGCACGGAACTCGGATGGCACATTGAGGAACATGTGCGTCTAGACATGGAAAACGATTCACGATACATACGCGGGAAAAAGGGCGCGGTTGACGGGTGGCGTAATCCCTAGTGGCCCTAGGTGCCTGAACCCAAACCGAGACACGGAAACGTTCATTAGGTAGCATAATCCCTAGTGGTCCTAGGTGGCATAAATCCTAAGTGAACGCACGATAGTTCATGGTAAGAAAACATAACTAGATCAAGGGTAGCAGTCCAAAATGACCTTAAGGATAAAACAATTACATGGGAAAGCCCGTATGGCCTACGGCAAAGGACTGAACTTATACATGGAAAAAAACATACGAGTTGGGAAAAACCTACATATGCTATATATTAGGTTGACATGGACCATTACATGACATTGGGCAAGGGACATTCATAGTTAACACATGACGCGGGTTGGGATACTAGTGCGGGAGGTGCAGAGCAAATATACATGTTAGAACCATGAGAAAATATACATGATAGATACCGTGGGATGTTATGCATGATAGATACCTTGTGATAGTATACTTGATAGAAACCTGACGATGTTATACCTCGATTCTTGACACCGTAGTTTATCATGATACCTTAGTTTATCTAGCTACAGTAATTCATCCTGTTGTCTTGGTTTAGCTTATCTATCTTGTCGTCATCCTTAAGTTTACTTTCAGTTTATGCATGTCATGTTACCTTTACCTGTTTTTATACTGGAAGTAGATTGGACTTACCAGTCTTTATGACTGACCCCGTTTTCTTTCGCCTCTTTGTCTTCCGTTTCCCCCCCAGGTTACAGGGAGGAAATGCTATTGTTAGTTCGGAATTCTTCTGTTTGAAGGTCATCATGTATGGCTTGGACTTTTCTTGGCTATGGCTACTTTACTGTTTCACTTGGGGAATAATTTATGAAAAAGGTTTTATGCTTCTTTATTATTGCAAGACAGGTTTTGATGTATTCTGATGTAAAAGGCTTTAGACCTTATTTTATAAGGTAATGAAATTTGTTTTACTTCCGTTGTTTTATATATATGTTCTGTCTTGTAATATTTCTGTGCATGTTTACCAATAATACCCCTCTAAAGCTAGTGCATTCCTTTGCGAGTGTCCCTAGAGGAGGTGGTGTGTTACAGGTATCATTTTGAATAGAGAAGAACACTGTGAAGTTGGTTTGCTTTGTTGTAAAGTTTGGAATGGGTATATCAAAGTGAGGCTGGGTAGATGGTTGTGCGACGAACTCGATTATCACCTGCGAGTTGAGTTCGTGGGTACGGGAAGGACAAGGGCTTGACGAGGAGAGTTTCGGTGGTGTTGGAAGTGGATGTCGTCAAGAATTTTGCTCGAGAAGGGGATGGGAAAATACGGTAATGGTGGAGATAGATTTTTGCTTGAACAAGATTAGTGGGAGGAAGAGAAAGAAGTACTGTGGACAGTATAAGAGCAAAGCGGGTTTGGGCTAAGAACAATGGGTGAGGCCCATTTGATTTTTATTCAAGTAATTCGATATTCAATAGTGTATAATTTTGTATAAGTCATAACAAATTCATACGTGCACGAAATTCAGCGAAACAAGATCCGACAGGATCGTATGGACGGGAGCAACACGATGAGACTGACTGGGAGTGAATCCGAGCTCGTTACAATTTATGGAGAGATAAATTGTCCGACTGAATCAAATAACGCAAACTGTTATTTAACGGCTAACGCACAAATGTGAGTAAATCTCACTAACTCTGAACTGTTTATAATTTCATGTTGTATTTTTAGAACTGTTAGAAATTGTCTGTTTGATTGTGTGTTGACTGTTTGATTGAACTGATAGTCAGTAAATGAAATATTATATATATATATATATAATATAAATAGTTAGATAGTTATATATTGATTCTGTTTATCAGAATAATTCATATTGAACTGAAAGTGATGACAATCATGTTGCGTAACTTCTGTGGATGCAGGGAAACAGGTTGGAGGAATCCCACTGGATTCCTCAATAGTTGTTTTATTGTTTTTCATATATTTTGATATATGATGTGAATTATAACTTGTTGTTGATTGTGTGTGTATGGACGATATTGGATATCGAAATTTGATATGTTAAACACCATAACATACCGGAATATTGATAAGGGGATTTTCAAAGTGATATTGAAAATAAAATATTTATAAATGGAATAATTTATAAATAAGAGATATTTATAAATAGAAATATTTATAAATAAGGAATATTTATAAATTGGAATATTTATAAATATGAGATATTCAAAAAGGAAATAATTCCAAAACATTTTCTTTTTGAATGGAAAGGCCTGGGTGGCGGGTTTGGGGGTTTTCCCGATACTCCCGATACAAAAGAGGTTATGGCGAATTTTCCCGGAAATTTTAGGAGTTAGAATATTTTTAAAGAATAAATTTAAAAAGGGAATATTTGCAAACCACTTGCAAATAGAATAAAATAGAAAAAGAAATATTTGTAAACCATTTACAAATAGAATTGGAAAGGGAATATTTAGAAGATAAACAGAGTTAATAAAAAGGAAATGTGTTTATAACAAAATAAGAAGTTATAAAAAGGAAACCGTTATTAAATGAACATTTATAAAGTGAAGAACCGTTACTAAAAAGTGAATCTTTATAAATGAACAAACGTTGTTAAAAAGGGGATCTTTTTAATTGGATAAACGTTATCACAAAGGAGAAATCGAATATGGTATTCGATGTTAGTTTATCGAATATGGTATTCGAAGTTAGTTAATCGTATATGGTATTCGAAAGTTAGTTAATCGAATATGGTATTCGAAGTTAGTAAATCGAATATGGTATTCGAAAGTTAGTAAATCGAATATGTTATTCGAAAGGGGTTAGTCGAGACGAGTTAGTTGAATAGAGTTAGCGAATATTAGTTATTCAAATTAGAGTTAACTAGTTCAGTAGAGTTAACCAAATCTGTAGAGTTAACCAGTTCAGTTAGAGTTAACCAGTTTAGTTAGAGTTAACCAGTTCAGTTAGAGTTTACCAGTTAGAGTTTACCAGTTAGAGTTAACCAGTTAGAGTTAATCGGTTAGAGTTAATCAGTTAGAGTTAAACAGTTAAGGTTGAACAATTAGAGTTAATCCAAATGAGATGCCATTTCGTACGACTGCTAGCGTAATTCGCAGGGCTGCAGATAGCCTAAGGCGGTCGGATGTTTCCTGAGGGAATCAGGCGTAACCATTGTGATCGCTGCGATCTAGAGTCAAGCGAATGGAGTTAAATCGAATATTAGTTATTCAAAATAAGGTTAAAACAGGCCTAGTAATTCGAATATAAGTTAATCGAATATTAGTTACTCGATAGGGGTTAAGATAATCGAGTTAAGATAATTGAGTAAAGTTATCGAGTTGAGTTAATTAAGTTAAGTTATCAAGATGAGTTAATCCAAAGGAGTTAGTCGAATATAATTTATTCGAATAAAGTCAAAGGAGTTAGTCGAATATAGTTTATTCGAATAAAGTCAAAGGAGTTAGTCGAATATAGTTCATTCGAATAGAGTTAAAGGAAAGGAGTTATCGATTTTAGTTTAATCGGAAGGAGTTATCGATTATAGTTTAATCGAAAGGAGCTATCGATTAGTTTAATCGAAAGGAGATTATCGAATGTATCGTATTCGAAAGAAGGAGATCGAATATAGTTTATTCGAAAGAGAGAGATTTCGAATATAAGTTTTTCGAAGAGAGATAATCGAATATAGGATATTCGAAGAAGAGTGAATCAAAGAGAGGTTGCTCGAAAGATAATTATACGTCGAATTCAATTATATCGAATTCGGGAAAGTAATATTTACTTTCCGGTTTTTAAATCAAGAGTATACACTAATAAATTAGGGTTAGATTAATTATTCGAATTAAAGAATAAAGGTTATAATTGAAGTTAGATATTTCGAAAGTAGGGATTATAACGTTATCATTATAATCAATGTTTTCAATAAAGAAGTGGATTCGTAAATTGAATCCGAGAGTTACGTAAAGAAGTCGTTAAAGGTTTAAAAGATAAACTGTTACTATTTCGAAGTTATAACGTTGTTCAGTTAAGGTCTGAGAGGTAATTATACCCCAACTTGATTGACTTCCTTCTTAACTAAGGAATGGTAAGGTTTGATAGTGAACGATGGTTAAGTGAATTCAGTAAATGGTTTGAGTTGGCATAGCGATGTTTATTTAAACATCAGTTTAAAATCCAATAAAGGAACTTTGGAAATGTTTTCCAAATAAGAAATCAAAAATGTTTTCTAATATAGAAAACAAGGAAATGGAAATGTTTTCCATTGTTAATAAAGTATATTTTCTAAAATTAGAAAATAAGAAATTTAGAATATAGGGAAACAGGAGATAAGTAAATTAATGAACTAAAGAGATAAATGTTAAATGATGATTGGTTGATATAATTTCCATCTGGAAATAATATCGTTGTTTGCACACGAGTTTTTCTTTGATAGTTAAATCACAGACTATCAATGTTTTGACCATTTTAACGTTGTTAATATGGAGAGACCAGTTGGATTATTATTATCCAAAGAACCACTCTGTATTGGCATAAGGGTTGCGAATCATATATGCTGAATATATTGAAGACGGAGTAAAGTGCAAGGGCTGTTGTATAAATCTTAGATAACAATGGACTAAGATGGATGTACTAAATAGTGCCTTCGGTTTCGTTCAGTCCCAGAACGAACGTAAATGGACGAATGTCTGACAAAGTATTTCCAATGATCGAATGGGTTGGTCTGTATAAATATATATGGTTGTAACGGATTTATCCCTTAGCATAACATCCAGGGTATTTGTTTAAAACAACTAATGATTTACGGATCTGATAATGTGGCATTCAAAGTGATCGTGTTATAAATGAATGAAAAGTAAGCGTAGCTTCTAGCCTCACATCCGGTAAATGACATAAATCTGGCAGGCAGCATGGCTAAGTTGGTCGCACCAAAGTAGGTTGTATAATCACCTATCTAGAGAATATTCATTTGCTTCTTTTAATCTATCAATGTTGTCCCATATATATACGGGAAACGGTTACTGATCCCAACCGTTGGTGTTGTACATTCGATACACTCAAGCGAAATGAGTGGTCGGTCATGTGTGGCTGAGTTGCAAGATGTTCTTGTTGAACTCCAGCGTATCGTTCCTAGAGTACACTGATCAGAAGGTGGTTCCATACCTTGTCATAGTTGGAAATCCATTACCCAATACGTGCTTGCGGTTTTGATTGTATACTATATTTGTAGAACGTGAGATGAAAGCGTTTCTGCTAGAATGTTATCTAATTGTATTTAGACATTATTATAATATCAGAATGATATTGTTTACAAAGTTGTTGGATTCTCATAAGGGAAAAACCCGTTCCGTTATGCGGCGTGGTCTTATGAGATATAGTTTACTTGTTCAAACTGTTTTAAACTGTTTTACTCATACCAGTCCCATGACTGACCCGGAGTTTATTTGTTTGTTTCCCTAAACTCTTGGTTGCCTAATTTTGATGGGCAGTCAAGTAGTCGGGATTTTACAGATACACTTGGAGAGCTTGGAGCAGGAGGCTTCAGGATTCTATAGCTATTATTATTTCCGCTGTTGTTGTAAGTGTTGTAATCTGATAAGTGCTATTGTATATATAACTGTTTGTATTTCAAAAGTTATGATATATTTTATTCGTTCCGCTGTGAGATTCGTATTTACTCTGATGATGATGTTCTTCTTCTTCTGCTATTCTATTAGTTCTACCTTATCTATCCTCACCCTCTATCTTCTTTCTATTAGTTTCTTGAATTTCCAGTGCAATTTGGGGTTGGACTTGTGTTATTTGGTCAGCTCAAATTGGACCGGATTTTCGGGTCACTACATTAGTAAAGATACTTCCTCTTGTCTTAGGTTTTATAATTTCTTCCTCCTTCATGAGCTAAATCTACATCCATGAATTCCTCATCCTAGGGTTGTGCTCCCAAGCCAAACTCCTCATCCCCTTCCGTGTGTAGTCATGTTGACAAATCTCTCAAAAGCTGCTTCCATCTTCCGGAAAACCCTATAAGCTTCGAAAGAAAACTGCCCGAAGATGAAAAAACTACGGCTATGGATGGAAGCCGGGCAGTACTTTGCCCTTCGATGAGGTTACCTCCAAGAAAGCCAGGAGCCCCAGAGACTCAAGAAAGAAGGAGGCAAGAATTCAAACAGAGGAAGAGAAAATAGTGCGTATGGCTTTGGGGAATATGCCTTTAAAACGAAAATTTCTTTTTGAAAATGCTTCTTTTAAAACCGTTTGAAAATAACTTTTCAAATCTTTTATCTGATCCGGTAACCTTCAGCTCTGATACCACGTGTAACACCCCACGTCCGTTTGTGTCACTCACAAAGGGAATGCACTAAGTTCTGTGGAGCATTTAGGGTAAAAGATGCAGATAAATTACAAGACAGACAGAAATTAAATAGCAGAAAATAAAACTTTGCTTTATTGATAAAATATTTTGTACAAAGATTTCTTTACAATATCAGAGTGTCATCTGTCTTACAAAATAAAGAAGCATAAAACAACATTTATATTCCCTAATTTTAGCAAGAGCCAGCCATAGCATCTGATAAGAGAATCCAAGCAAACTTCGACAAATCTTCAAGCTGGGAAAGAGTGATAGTCCAACTTAACCTGAGCTATACTACTCCCTCCTCTACTACCTGGGGGGGGGAAACGGAAGAAAAGAAGACGAAAGAAAAGTAGAGTCAGACATAAAGCTTGAGTAAGTTCAGTAACTTCTAGCATGTGAACATGGAAAAACAAACGACATGAATTAACTGAATCCAAGATTACACCATGACCATTGGGTCAGCAAGATTAGACAAGATAATCACAAGATATGCTAAGATAAGATAAACTGGATATGCTCTAATACTTTCGCCGCTTCACTATTTCTTTGTTATACTGGTTTCTATATCTCTGCACCACCTAACTAGTGTTCCAACTAGTAACGATAACGTGATACCAACCCCTGTAGTTTCCATTGTCTTCAGGCATACATTTATTATTTATTACCTAGATCTAATCTAGGGTTTTCTATCAAGTGCTTTCTAGATTTAACTGGAGTTTCACGCTGTCTGCTGAAGGCTTTTCGAGTTCGGGGTGTATGCCACCTAGTCCAACTAGGGATTACGCTACCTGTCGAACGATGCCCCCAAGTCTAGGACACACTACCTAGAGTGGTATATGTTCCTATACTTCCCCACGCATGTATCGCGAATCGTTATCGCTTGTCTAGATGCACATGTCCTGTAATGTGCGGTCCGAGTCCTGTGACAGGGCAAATCAAGGAATACAGAACTCGGTCGGGAGCTTTCAGATATCTGCCGATGAAGATGCTAAGGTCTGTTTTTATTCCAGTGGCTATGGTCCCACTTGACCCCTCCCTCAACTAATGAAAGGCACACCTTGTAAAATGAGAACTATACGTCGGCCCCCGGTGCCCCACTATCCTATGGCCATCTGCAACCATAACTGGATAGCAAGTATATGGTCTTTTGGAGTTCTCCGCCTTTCCGCTTCACGTATCTCGATTGACTCAAGATGGATGGTAGATGACGAGTTGCTATCACAGGGCTACCGTTTTCTCGCCGAATCACGCCAGTCCATCCTAGTCTTTTGGTTTCCATATATTGCAACCAAGGCATACCCCTGGTTCTTCTACACAGACCTTAACCTTGGTGAGCCCAAGAGGATCATCTGCAACCTCACAGAGGGATACCAAGAGTACCCTCCCGTCCCCTCGAAGCCTCGGGCTTCGTAACCCAATTCGTTGGAGCCTCCTTTATTACTCAGACGGACATTCGCTCCTTCCCGTATTAAAAGAAGAATTACGACTTAGTTTTACTAAGATTTACCACTTAGTTTCCAGAATCGTTATTCTCTTTACTAAGGTTTACTACTTAGTTCTCTTTCCCATCAATTTGGATTGGTTAAGTGTCATTAGTCACTTCAAGCTAACTTAACCCCCTTCATTTATCCTGTTAAACAGGTTAAGTGTTATCAGTAATTCATGTTGACTTAACCCGACCACAAACCAGGTTATATTGGTTAAGTATTCCTTATTACTTAACCCTACCCATTATCCTGCATTGGTTAAGTGTTCCTTTACTTAACCTTGCTCGTCTGTTTTCACTAACATGTTATTAAGGGTTAAGTATTGTCCCTTCATGTTTTAGACTTAGCCTTATTCCTTTATCACAACCTGATGGTTAAGTGTTCAAGTTTACTTAACCCTACGGTCTAGCCCAGCTAACATATCAAATTGGCTAAGTGTATTAACTTTACTTAACCCCACCTTCTTAGTCTAGTTAACATGTTAATTTGGCTAAGTATTTTCTTAGTTACTTAACCCCTACAAATCTTGTCTTGCTACCTTGAGTTTGGTTAAGTGTCTCTATGGACTTAACCCTCCCATTCTAGCCTAACTGTATTAAGTGTCAGTCTGAACCTATCCCCAACCATCCGTTTAGCTATCATGTTGAACTGGTTAAATGTCTTAGTTAACTTAACCCTACCATTCTTGTCCTAGCTTTAACAAAATGGATTAAAGCCGCTACCACTCACATTAGACAGATATCGTTGCGATTATTGGATGTGCCTGTTGGTTCCGGGCAGGTTTACATCGCAACTCAGTCTAACCTCGGGTTAGGCATATTCGTGTTTTCTGAGTTCAAAGGGTTTTGATCAATTTTCAAATCAGGTTTTGAAAGTAACCATCCCATTTGTCAGACCAGTTAGGGATAGCCAGAGAGAGCAGGAAACTTGTATTTTCCAAACCCAAGCCTAGACACTATCCTCTCTGTCACCCTAGAACTTTCTGGTGTTTCATTAAAAGAGACGTCGTTAATAAATCTTTAATTTGTCTAAATTAACATTTCTCATTTAGGACAAATTCTATAAGTAAATTATTCTTAATTTACTTATTTCCCAATTACTCTTTTAATGTAATCTGTCTACATTTATTTCTATGGCCCATTTTCCCCTCTATATCATATTTATGCTTTTTGGTATGTAAACTATACCAAATTAAGTGTCACTAACCATGATTTTGCTAAACCTGACAGTTATTCCCAATTATGGCCAATTTCACATTTATGCCAATCTACTTACCGTGCCAAATTAGCTAATCCAATTCCGATTCAACATTCTAATTCACGTCAAACTAGACTTATTACTCTAGTTCACTATTCATGTAAATGCTAGATTTACACGACAATACTAGATTCAAATTACAAATCTTATAATTTATGTCAAATTTATCCAATTTTCATTTCTATGAACATGCCATAATACATGTTCCCAATTTATGCCAATTTCCAAGTTAAACTACGTTTTTAGTAGATTTCATGTTTTGCCCAAACCGCATTCCCACCGTTCGTATAATCGTGATTCAGTCTAGATTATAAATAAAGCTAGGTTCGTAGAAAATAGGGAATGAACCAAAGAGGCTATGAAAAAGATAGACATACTAACTAGCATAAGAGGGTTGAATAACGACGTCGATTCAAGAACACTGGTAGACCTAACTTAATAGGTAAATTCCCATGGTCTAAAACCAAAGAAAACCAAGAATAGACAGAATAGAGATGTAGGTTCAAGAACATGGGTAGACCTAACTTAATACGTAAATTCCCAAGGTCTAAAACCAAAGATAACCAAGAATAGACAAAATAAATGATCGGGTTTGTACCCAATTTCATAGTCACAAAACTTAAGCAACACTTTCCTAGTAATGAATCACAGGTGTTTAATCACAGATGTCCTTGTTATGTCATAGGCAATGGTTTATGTTTGCTAATCAAAGGCATAGGCTTAGTCAAGGAAATAATCCTCATAGTCACAGTCACAGTCATAGGCAATGTTCATTGTCATAGGCAATGTCCATAGCCATAGGCAATGTTCATAGTCATAGGCAAATGTTCATAGTCATAGGCATATGGTTTTAAGGTCCATAGTTTCATAGTCACGGTCTTATTTGTCCTTGAATCATAACAGTTCTTAATTAGGTTCAAGAGTATAGGAACTGATTCGAATAGAGAGAGAGAGATTTGGCATATTCTTTAATTCCTTTAATTTCATGTCACGAACAGAGAAAAATGTTCAAATATAGAAATAACTGACTTATAGAGATTTAGATTAGAAAAGAAAGAAGGCGTTGCTATGATTCGTGCGACGTTAGCCTTTGATCCCTATCTTGAAGCTTTAATCTTGATTCGAATCTCTTCTTGAAAGTCTTTGAGCATCATCTCCTCGTCTTGATTTATTTTATATATTATTATTTATTTTAAGTGGAGGAGAAGAAGCCATGTTCACTAAGAATCTTTGCAGCATAAGGGTAGAGAAGAATTGTGAATAGAGAAGGAGACTAGGGCTGTTTATATAGTGTAGAAGTCAACGAATCTGGTCAGAATGGCGTCTGGATACAGAGAAACAAACCAGGTTCAGAAAGCTGGAAAAAGCAGGGGGGTCGACACACAGGTCGACTCCCCAGTCGACTTGGGGGGGGGGGATCGACACCCAGGTCGACTCCCCAGTCGACCTGGGGGGTCGACACCCAGGTCGACTCCCCAGTCGACCTGGGGTCCTGGGCGGGAAATTTCCCGCCCAGCCCGCTTCTGAGTCTGTTTTGAAATTTGAACCTTGCTGAAACTTCCGAAGGCCATATCTTCCTTATATGGACTCCGATTCATGCAAATACAGACTCGTTTTCATGCAGAATTCCGAGACGAATGCCATGGCGCAGCCTGTTTCCCTTGATTTTGAATTTAGCTTTTAATTCTGCCTTGATTTGTGAATCTTAGCGTTACGGAATTACGGGGTGTTACAGAAGGGATAACTATGGATCCCGCGAAGATAATGGCCATCCAAGATTGGAAGGTCCCTAAAAATGCTACTGAGGTGAGGAGTTTCTTAGGGTTGGCTGGCTACTATAGGAAGTTTATCAAAGACTTCGTAAAAATATCAGCCGCATTAACATTCTTGACGAAGAAGAACCTAGTTTTCACATGGAACGTAGATTGTGATGATGCGTTCCAACGTTTAAAGAGAGCTTTGACCACAACCCCAGTCTTAGTGTTTCCAGATGGGTGTAAGCCATTTACCGTTTATACCGTTGCTTGTGGGACAGGACTAGGCGCAATCTTAATGCAAGAGGGAAGGGTAATAGCCTATGGAGGAAGGCAGTTGAGAGTGCATGAGAGATATTACCCTACATATGACCTAGAGTTGGCCGCTATTATTTTCGCGCTTATGTCTTGGCGCCACTATCTTCTTGGCAAGAAATTCAAATTTTTCACTAACCACAAATCGCTAAAATACTTGTTCTCTCAGAAGGACTTGAACTTAAGGCAGCAACGGTGGATGGAATTCTTAGCGTCCTACGATTTCGAGATTGCATATACCCCTGGCAAGGGTAACGTGGTGGCAGACGCTTTAAGTAGGAAAAGGTTGTCCTAGAGTCCGTTTTTTGTTAAGCGGCAAAGCTTAGAGTTCATCTCTACGTTTGACTTTAGACCTTCCATTGACTTTGTACCCGGTTTGCTAGCATCCTTAGAGGTCAGACCTACGCTTTTGGAACGGATTGGTGAGGCACAGCGAGATGACCCACAGTTGGTTGAGTTAGTAGAGAAGCTCAAAAGGGGGGAGTCATCGAGCCGTCTCAGTAGGTATACCCTAGATGATAAGGGTTGGTAACGTAGGGAGGTAGCCTTTGTATACCACGGGACAAGAATTTGAGGAAGACCATTCTTGATGATGCACATCGTTTGAAGATGACCATCCATCCCGGCGGGGACAAGATGTACATGGACATGAGACGAGTTTACTTTTAGGCCGGTAAGAAGAGGGATGTGGCTGAGTTTGTCGCTAGATGCTTAGTGTGCAAACAAGTAAAAGCAGAGCAAAAGAAGCTCGATGGGTTGCTTCACCCATTGGAGGTCCCATAATGGAAGTGGGAAAGTGTCTCGATGGACTTTATTGATGGGTTACCGAGATCGAGGAAGGGTAATACAGGGATTTGGGTCGTGGTAGACAGACTTACTAAGAGCGCCCATTTCATTCCCATGAAGAGTAAGAGGACTACTCCATGGTTAGCCTCCGTATACATTCGAGAGAAAGTTTGTTTGCATGGTGTTCCTTCTAGCAAAGTGAGCGACTGCGATCCTATCTTTACTAGCGAGTTTTGGAAGAGATTGCAAGAGGCAGTAGGGACTCAGTTATGTTTGAGCACCGCATATCATCCTCAGACGGATGGCCAGACTGAGAGGGTGAATCGTATTTTAGAGGACCTATTGAGGTTGTGTGTCTTAGACTTCGGAGGTACATGGGAGGAACATCTTCCTTTGGTGGAGTCCGCATATAATAATAGCTTTCAGTCTAGCATTGGCATGGCACCATTCGAGGCTCTTTATGGACGATCGTGTCCTACATATTGGTGGGAATCTACAGATATGATCTTACTTGGGCCTGATATGATTAGAGAGACTTCGAAAAAGATCGATTTGATTCAAAGAAGGATGAAGACGGCGCAAGATAATCCGAAATCTTACGCGGACAAGAGGAGGACAGATCTTGAGTTTGATATTGGGGACATGGTCTTTTTCAAGGTGTCTCCATTATAGAATGTTGTTCGCTTTGGGTCCGTTGGGAAGTTAGCACCATGGTTTGTTGGGTCGTTTCCTGTTAAGGAGAGGATTGGACAGATGGCGTATATAGTGGAGTTGCCCGAGAGATTTAGTGGTGTACACGATGTATTCCATATATCACATTTGAGGAAGTGCTTGCAGGAGACCGCGGAAGTGGTAGAGCCGAGCTTTCTTAGAGAGGTGGAGATAGAGCATGATGCGATGACTCGATGAGCTCCTACGTGCATTCTTGGGTCGCAGATTAAGAAGTTGAGGAATCGAGATGTAATGACCCGGACTCTTATGGGTAAATTCTAAAATATTTAATATGGATTTAAATATTGAGTTAAGTAAATAAATCAATTTTTATAGGGAGTTATCGATTTAAAAATCAATTTCAATTTAATATTGAAAATATTAAATTAACAGAATACGAAAATGGATTTAGTTGAATTCAAATTTTAATTTGAATTGAAAAAAAAAACAGTTCAAATAATTAATAAGAATTTCTATTGAAATTTATAACGGTAATAATTTTTATTTATTTTCGAGGAGAATAAATAGTTGAAATTTAAATTATATCAATTTAAATTTATATCAACTACAGATGATCGAAATGGGACTTCGTGACCTATCCCAGTGGGTTCAGAATAGTGGTTTTACCCTAGAATTGACAGGTGTTTGGTTCAGAAAGGAGTTCAGAATCCTGATTATTTTAAATGAAATAAAATCATATCGGTAAAGTAAAACTAAAATAAATAAATTAAATTTAGTGGACTTTCTTTTGCCAACAAACCACAACCGTGGCTTTTCCTTGTCCTCAAATTTCAAAAGGGGCCAGAAAGCACCACGTACATAGCTCCTTCACCTCAGCTTCAATTTCATTTCCTATTTATAAATCGATCCCTTTTATTTATCTGGAAATCGAAATCAAAGCTTCAAGTATAACTAACACCGCACCCTCATCTTGTAATTTGGCAAAATCAGAACCAAACTTCAGAGATTGAAAATGGCCACTGCCCCTCTTCTAAAACTAAATCCACTCTTTCCTTTACTAATCGCAGTTGTTCCCTTTCATTTCCCATTCGATTTTCGATTTCTTTAACTCGTATGAGGTAACAGTTTCGATCGACGGTCCTCGATGCGCGTGCGATCAAGTTGGGGTTGCCCCAAATCTTTGTACAGTGGGCTAGGGCATCGAATGAAGGTCAACAGGGAGGGCTCGATAAACTGAGATGGTAGCGGTTTGATGAGGGAGAGGTTCGATGCTTCACAAAATTGGTAGACGCGATATTCGAAGGAGGCATGAGGGTTTGTCGGGATGATGGCCATGATTTCAGGGTGGCGCGATTTCGTTTTGGGGACTGCGACAGTTCCTGAGTCGCAGGCAAGGCAACAGGGAGGAAATTGAAGTCGCGATGGTGGTATTTTGCGTCATCACGAGTTGTTGATGTATGGGGAGGCCGACACTACTATTTTTGGCTACTGGAGTTCGAAGTGGCTGATTTATTGAGGGCAGCAGAAGCAGGTTTCTGGAATCATGAAGGAGTGTGGCCTATTCTAATGTAATTGAATAGGACAGTCAGTTGAATTTCGAGACAGTAAAGGACTAGGACTGATGGAGTGTTCAAGAGAATGCCGAAATGAAGATTTGCATTTTTGGTTGATGCAGTTTTTGAGCTGTTAGGGAATATGCTTCATGGAGCTGATCGACAAACCATTTCCTCGATTTGGTCGAGATGTGCATAAGAATAAGGTATACGTTTTATGATTTTAAAATACCTAGAATAATTTATTCGTGTTAGTTAATTTAAATAAATGTTTGATCGATAAATACAAACATAAATAATCATAGGTGCAAGAATAAATTCATTCGAGTAAAGGAGTACCTGAGATGATACAGGATTTAACGGGATATTCAACAATGAAAAATTCCGGTGAGTAAACCTCACTCACCATTTAATTAGAATTATTTTTAGTGTTAAAAATAATTGTCTGTGCTTGTTTGAATGCTGTCTGATTGTTTTAAAATATATATATAGTTATTTAGGATTGGTTGACTATTATATATATATTGGGTTGATGATTGGTTGGATTCCCGCAGTCTCATTAGCGGATGCCCGCGGTACCATAGCGGATGATTACCCTATACGCTCCACGCTATGATTAGTGGATGACCTTCTATACCGCGATATCCTGCCTCGAAGGAGGATGTGTATTACTATGTTGACTAACATCTGTGGATGCAGGAAAACAGGTTGGAGGAATCCAACTGGATTCCTCAAAAATATATATTATCTGTTGTTTGTTTGATTTCATATATATTCATATATGATGTGTTAAAAATCAAATGATTGAAAATTGGTTGATTGATTGTTTAAAATATCACTGGGGCTTGGGATATTGATTTATAAAAATATCAAAAAGGGTATTTGAAATTTAAAAGGGGAATTCTATTTTTATAAATAGAATTTGAATTTTAAATGAAGTATAGAAACATTTACTTGTTTTGAATATATATATAAACAAGTAATTGAATTTATAAACTTTGTTTATAAATGGAAATGTGGAATTTGAATTGAATTTATAAACTTTGTTTATAAATGAAAGGATGGAATTTGAATCGAATTTATAAAGTTGTTTATAAATGAAAATATGGGGTTTGAATTGAATTTATAAACGTTGTTTATAAATGGAAAGATGGGATTTGAATTGAAGTTATAAACGTTGTTTATAAATAATGCAGAGAATTCAAATAGATTTGAATATAGTATTTCAAATGGAATTTGAAAAGAGAGATTCAAATAGACTTTGAATATAGAATTTGAACTATAGATTTGAATATAGAAATTCAAACGGACTTTTTATTATAGGATTTGAATAAGAGAAGACAATAGAATTTGATATATAGAAATTGAATAATAGAAGCGAATTGGAGTTTGAATATAGAATTCAAATATTAAAAGGAGAAATAGACTAAAGAAATAATTAACGAATTGAGTTAAAACTATTTGGTATAGTTAAATAGATTGGGCAGGTATAGATACAGGAGACAGGTATGGAATAAAGTATAGAAGTGAAATAAATAGAATGCCCGACAAAAAGGTACGTATTTAATTTCCATATGAGATTTTATGCGCCGTATCGGCAAGCCGCTTGGCTTTTTCTTTTTCTTTTGAGATGAGAAGGACCGGGAAAGCTATTTGAAATTTCCCGATGCTCCCGGTACAAAGGAGGTTATGGCGAATTTTTCCGGGAATTTAAGGAGATAGAATATTTTTAAGATAATTTGATAGTTAGAAATTAACATATCAAAATATATAGAAGTCGATAAGAAAACGAACTTAGAAATAGAAAAGTACAATCAAAAAGGAAGACTAGGAATAAAATCTAGTAAGAATAGAAAGAGAAAATGTATATGTGTTTAAAGGTGAATAATCAGTTGTATGGTATTGATTTTTCGAGTAAGTAGTCTTGTCTGTTTTGACGTTAAATGTTATTCAGTCAAGGTCTGAGAGGTAATTATACCCCAACTTGGTTGATTTCATGATATACCGATAAGTAGCAAGATTCAGGCTCGAAGATCAATGTGGAATAAGAATTAGTTAAATACTGTATTTGGGTTGTCGTAACGATGTTTTACACAACATCTGTTTTAACCCAAATATGAGCAAAGCTTGGAAATAGAAAAATGAACATTTCCTAAGTATAGAAATAAACGAGATTGGAAAAGAGCTAAGTAATGGGAATATTTTCCAATTATAAATAACATATATTTTCTAAAGTTTAGAAAATAAAAGAAGGCGATATATGGAAATGTTTTCCAAATAACATATAAGGCCAATATGGTTATTGAAAATAGTTGGTTAACAATATTGATAAGAAATAGAGAAGAGATTTAATTAATGGAATATTAATTAAAGGTTCAGTGATTGTTGGATGTTTGGATGAACACTTGTTTTATTCGATAGTTAAATCATCGACTATCGAAACACTTGTTTTTATTCGATAGTTAAATCACAGACTATCGAAGTTTTGACCATCGTTGTCAATATGGAGAGACCGGTTGGATTATTATCCGAAGAACCACTCCATATCGGCAGTAGCGTGCGAATCAGATTATATAAAGATAATCGAAGACGGAGTAGAGTGCAAAGACTTTTTCTTTAAATAGAAATAGTGCCTTCAGTTCATCCTGTTCCTGGGTGACTTGTATGAATGAATGTCTGACAGAGTATTTCCAGAAAGGTCACGTACATTGATTTCTTCAACTGTACCAAGAGTGGAAGCGGAGGAGGAAACTTCTTTTAGCTGACACGTAATGTACTGTTGTAGACGTCAATTAGTGATTTTCGATGGATCTGACGATGTGACATTCGAAGTGAATCTGGTGTGATGATAAAGCGTAGCTTCTAGCCTCAACATCCGGTAAATGACAGAAATCGGGCAAGCAGCATGGCTATGTAGGTCGCACCTATTAGGGTGTATAATCACCTGATCTAGAGTTTCATTTACTTCTAAAAATCTATTGTCGATGCTATCCCATTCGGGAAACGGTTGCTGATCCCAATCTTTGGGGATATACATTCGATACACTCAAGCGAAATGAGTGGTCGGTCATGTGTGGCTGAGTTGCAAGATGTTCTTGTTGAACTCGGTGTATTCTCCTCTAGAGATATACCAGCGGAAGGTGATTCCATACCTTGTCATAGTTGGAAATCCATTACCCAATACGTGCTTGCGGTTTTGATTGTATATATATGTGGAACGTGAGATGCAAATGTTCCACTAGATTGTTATTTACTTGATTTAGACATTATTGTAATATCAAAAGAGTTTTGATATAAAGATAAGTCAAGTGTTTGGATTTTCATAAGGGAAAAACCCGTTCCGTGTTATACGGCGTGGTCTTATGAGATATCATTTAGTTTTCTGAAACTGTTTTTAAACTGTTTACTCATACCAGTCCCATGACTGACCCGGAGTTTATTTGTTTTGTTCTACCTAAACTCTTGGGTGCCTAAATTTGTACGGGCAGTCAAGTAGTTCAGGATTTTTCAGACATATCTAAAGGAGCTTGGAGCAGGAGGCTTTAGCGTTATCTAGTTATAGTGGTTCCGTTGTGTTGTAAGTGATGTACGTTGATATTGATGTATATTCAAGTACAGATGTATATTTCAAGTTATGTTATATATATTATATGTTATTCGTTCCGCTGTGAGATTCGTGTTACTCTGATGTTGTGTTCTTCTTCTTCTTCTATTCTAAGTTTCTATCTTATCTTTCCTCACCCTCTAACTTCTTTCTATTAATGGTTCGAATTTCTGTTTTATTTGGGGTTGGACTTGTGTTTTTGGTCAGCTCAAATTCTACTGGATTTTCGGGTCATTACAGTTGGTATCAGAGCTTAGGTTGAGCGAATACCTAGGCTGTGTGGAAATGTGCTCATTAGAGATAGGATCGGTAGTGTCCTAGAATGAGTTGAGTGTATATATACACGAGAGAGCGTATTTGTTATTTGATATAAAAACTATTTTATATTGTGTTGACTAGTCTGTTGAGTGGATTATAAATTTTGGTCGAATCGTGGGACGCCACGATGTCGATAGGAGTTTATAAACACTTGAACAAAAGATTGGACACGATATTGTTTTCAAATAGTTAAGTTGGTTGTTAGGATTATAATCGATTTAGATTATAAAAACAGAAATAGTTATATATAACCAATAGATTTGTATATGAAATCAAATATACAAAGGTGATAAAATGAAATTGAATTCCAACCAGAATTCAGAATTTAAAATCCTGGGAGTTTGGAAAATATTTTTTCTAAATGGATTTTTGAAAGAAATATAGCACTGGACTCATTCAGTAGCTGGGAAATAATTCTGATGATGGTCGCAACATCACCAGTGTTCATTTTCGAGTTTCTAAGTGACGAATTGCTGCCTTAGAGAAATTTTGATGGAAATTTGTTGAAAAGAAAACAAGTTGTTTGAAAATTCAAATGTTTTGAATTTGGGATAGATATAAATATATGTATATATTTATATTACTTCAAAGGAATTTTGAAATGAGAAATGGGAATATAGATTTCAAATAGAAGTAAATTAAAGGAATTTGAATATATATATAATTCAAATAGAAGTGAAATAGAATTTGAATTCAAAGGAATTCAAATGAGTTTGAATAAAGAAAATTCAAATAGAAATTGTATAAGAAAAATTGAAATGGAATTTGAATTCAAAGGAATTCAAATGGATTTGAATAAAGAAAAGTCAAATAGAGATTTGAATATTAGAATTCAAATGGAATTTGGTTAAATAGAATTTCAAAGAGAATATAAAGTGGAGGTTGAATATTAGAATTCAAAGAAAATATAAAGTTTGAAACAAAAATTTAAAATAAAAGGAGTTTAAATAGAATTTGAATTCAAAGGATTTCAAATTGAAATTGAACAAAGGAGTTTAAATAGAAATCGAATAAAGGATTTCAAATGGAATTTGAATAAGGGATTTGAAATGGATTTTTGAATAAAGGATTTCAAATAGGAATTGAAGATAAGAAAATTCAAATAGGAATTGAAGATAAGAAAATTCAAATAGGAATTGAAGATAAGAAAATTCAAATAGGAATTGAAGATAAGAAAATTCAAATAGGAATTTGAATAGAAGAAATTCAAATAGAAATTGAATAGAAGGAAATTCAAATATAGAGTTTGAATAAAGAGATTCAAATGGAATTTGAATATTGTAAATATATATGATTCGAATATTAGAAGTGAAATAGATCGGGAATATTATGTTGAAATGGAAAAATGGATTTGATATATATTGAAAATATATCAGAATGGAGTTGAATTTAGTATAAACAAAGTTAAAATGTTTATATTTATAAATATAATTAAAACGAGCTCGCCATAGCGCGGCAGTTCGTAAATTGGCGATTCGAACTTCAGTTTAGTATACAGAACTCAATTGAAGTCGAAATTCTTTGAAACAAGAATCGTCGGGACCGGTTGAACAATAGTTTTCTAATGAAAGAGAAAAATCTGAATTTCGTCGTATAGATTTTGAGTTATGTCAAAATCAAATTTTTAGAAAAGCAGCGCCAAAACCATTATAAAACCATAACGGTTTAATGAAATAAATAAAAGGATTTTTTTTAGAAATAAAATCCGAATTGGCATTAGAAAAATCTAGACTGGAGATATAAGATAAATATGAACTCCAGTGAAGTAAGTGAAATGATTTTTAAGACAAAAATCATATTTTAAATGGTTAAATAGAATTAACTAAATGGGAAGATAATTAGTTAAAGGAAACTTGAATCGAAATGGGTGTTTTGGATAAGTGAAAGAGATTGAGAATTTATATTCGAAATCGAATATATAACTCAAGTTGAAAATATAACTAGATTAGTTTATAATTGAGTTGACATATATTTGAACAAGTTATATTCAAATGAAAAGGGTGAAATAGGCAAAACGGTTAATTAGCAACTAGTTAATGGGAATTCGAATGATTGAAATTAAATTTAACTTATGTAAGTTAAATTGATCGAATTGAATAAATTGAGTAAAATCAATGTGAATGGAATATGAATTGGGTGTGAATTAAGGAAAAACCCAAAAGAGCTAAAAAGGAAATATATTTGTAACACAAATACAAAGGAAGTTATGTGCAAACAAATAGAAGGAGAAATATTTGTAAAAACATTTAGAAATAGATTCAATGGAAATATTTATTTATACAAAATAAATAGAATGTAATAGATGAGATATTTATTTGTTAAATAAATAGATTTAATCAAAGGAATATTTAGAAGATGAATAGAAAGTGGAAATCTGTTTTTAACAGATAAATAGAAAGGATTAATTTATAAATAACAATTTATAAATTAAATTAAATATTTATCATTCGATAAATGGGATATATAAGTCTGAACTTATATAGAGAAGAGATGTTGGTTTTTAACACCGATAGTTTTAAATAGAAGGGGTACACAACACTTGTATAAGTGAAGTAACGTTATTAAAGAGAACATTTATAAAGTGAAAAACCGTTACTAAAAGTAAATCTTTTTAAATGAATAAATGTTATCCAATAGGAGTTATTCGAATAGGAGAAGTCGATTAGAGTTAGAATAAATCGATTAGGGTAAGAATTAACCAGTTAGAGTTAATCAGTTAGGGTTAATCCGTAGAGTTAATTGAATATTAGTTATTCAATTAGAATTTATCGAATATTTGTTATTCAGATTTAGAGTTAACCAGATAGAGTAGATTGAACATAATTAATCGAGTTAGAATGTAATTGAATGTTAGTTATTCAATTAAAGTTGATCGAATATAGTTATTGAGATAGAGTTAGTCGACCATAGTTACTCAGGATAAGTTGCCATTTCGTACGACTGCTAGCGTAATTCGCAGGGCTGCAGATAGCCTAGGGCGGTCAGATGTTTCCTGGGGGAATCAGGCGTAACCATTGTGATCGCTGCGATCTAGAGTCAAGCGAATGGAGTTAAATCGAATATTGGTTATTCAGATAGAATTAAAGGAGTTATCGAATATAGTTTTATTCGAAAGGAATTATCGATTAATAGTAAATCGAAGGAGTTATCGATTATTTGTTAATCGAAATGAGTTATCGATTTATAGTTTAATCGAAAAGAGTTATCGATTTGTTTAATCAAAGTGAGTGATAGAATATTGGTTATTCGAAGGAGTTATCGAATTTAGTTATTCGATGGAGTTAATCGATAAGAGTTAAATCCAATAGAGTTAATTGATAAGAGTAAATCGAATATAGTTTATTCGAAGAAAGGTTTTCGAATCTAGTTATTCGAAAGAAAGATTATCGAATATAGTTATTCGAAGGGAGGAGTTATCAAATAGGGATTTATTCGAAAGAGAGACG
Source organism: Allium sativum (assembly GCA_030737875.1). NCBI lineage: Eukaryota > Viridiplantae > Streptophyta > Magnoliopsida > Asparagales > Amaryllidaceae > Allium > Allium sativum. The sequence goes on along the minus strand of CM060918.1, from coordinate 146,808,800 downwards.
TAAGTAAGTTTGAAAAGTTGAGTATCAACATAAATAAGTTTTGAAAGTTAATGGGTTTGTAGCACTTTTTCTACCTTAGCAATTTCGAGGACGAAATTATTTTAAGTGGGGAAGATTGTAATGACCCGGACTCTTATGGGTAAATTCTAAAATATTTAATATGGATTTAAATATTGAGTTAAGTAAATAAATCAATTTTTATAGGGAGTTATCGATTTAAAAATCAATTTCAATTTAATATTGAAAATATTAAATTAACAGAATACGAAAATGGATTTAGTTGAATTCAAATTTTAATTTGAATTGAAAAAAAAACAGTTCAAATAATTAATAAGAATTTCTATTGAAATTTATAACGGTAATAATATTTATTTATTTTCGAGGAGAATAAATAGTTGAAATTTAAATTATATCAATTTAAATTTATATTAACTACAGATGAACGAAATGGGACTTCGTGACCTATCCCAGTGGGTTCAGAATAGTGGTTTTACCCTAGAATTGACAGGTGTTTGGTTCAGAAAAGAGTTCAGAATCCTGATTATTTTAAATGAAATAAAATCATATCGGTAAAGTAAAACTAAAATAAATAAATTAAATTTAGTGGACTTTCTTTTGCCAACAAACCACAACCGTGGCTTTTCCTTAACCTCAAATTTCAAAAGGGGCCAGAAAGCACCACGTACATAGCTCCTTCACCTCAGCTTCAATTTCATTTCCTATTTATAAATCGATCCCTTTTATTTATCTGGAAATCGAAATCAAAGCTTCAAGTATAACTAACACCGCACCCTCATCTTGTAATTTGGCAAAATCAGAACCAAACTTCAGAGATTGAAAATGGCCACTGCCCCTCTTCTAAAACTAAATCCACTCTTTCCTTTACTAATCGCAGTTGTTCCCTTTCATTTCCCATTCGATTTTCGATTTCTTTAACTCGTATGAGGTAACAGTTTCGATCGACGGTCCTCGATGCGCGTGCGATCAAGTTGGGGTTGCCCCAAATCTTTGTACAGTGGGCTAGGGCATCGAATGAAGGTCAACAGGGAGGGCTCGATAAACTGAGATGGTAGCGCTTTGATGAGGGAGAGGTTCGATGCTTCACAAAATTGGTAGATGCGATATTCGAAGGAGGCATGAGGGTTTGTCGGGATGATGGCCATGATTTCAGGGTGGCGCGATTTCGTTTTGGGGACTGCGACAGTTCCTGAGTCGCAGGCAAGGCAACAGGGAGGAAATTGAAGTCGCGATGGTGGTATTTTGCGTCATCACGAGTTGTTGATGTATGGGGAGGCCGACACTACTATTTTTGGCTACTGGAGTTCGAAGTGGCTGATTTATTGAGGGCAGCAGAAGCAGGTTTCTAGAATCATGAAGGAGGAGTGTGGCCTATTCTAATGTAATTGAATAGGACAGTCAGTTGAATTTCGAGACAGTAAAGGACTAGGACTGATGGAGTGTTCAAGAGAATGCCGAAATGAAGATTTGCATTTTTGGTTGATGCAGTTTTTGAGCTGTTAGGGAATATGCTTCATGGAGCTGATCGACAAACCATTTCCTCGATTTGGTCGAGATGTGCATAAGAATAAGGTATACGTTTTATGATTTTAAAATACCTAGAATAATTTATTCGTGTTAGTTAATTTAAATAAATGTTTGATCGATAAATACAAACATAAATAATCATAGGTGCAAGAATAAATTCATTAGAGTAAAGGAGTAGCTGAGATGATACAGGATTTAACGGGATATTCAACAATGAAAAATTCCGGTGAGTAAACCTCACTCACCATTTAATTTGAATTATTTTTAGTGTTAAAAATAACTGTTTGTGCTTGTTTGAATGCTTTCTGATTGTTTTAAAATATATATATAGTTATTTAGGATTGGTTGACTATTATATATATATATTGGGTTGATGATTGGTTGGATTCCCGCAGTCTCATTAGCGGATGCCCGCGGTACCATAGCGGATGATTACCCTATACGCCCCACGCTATGATTAGTGGATGACCTTCTATACCGCGATATCCTTCCTCGAAGCAGGATAGGTATTACTATGTTGACTAACATCTGTGGATGCAGGAAAACAAGTTGGAGGAATCCAACTGGATTCCTCAAAAATATATGTTATCTGTTGTTTGTTTGATTTCATATTTATTCATATATGATGTGTTAAAAATCAAATGATTGAAAATTGGTTGATTGATTGTTTAAAATATCACTGGGGCTTGGGATATTGATTTATAAAAATATCAAAAAGGGTATTTGAAATTTAAAAGGGGAATTCTATTTTTATAAATAGAATTTGAATTTTAAATGAAGTATAGAAACATTTACTTGTTTTGAATATATATATAAACAAGTAATTGAATTTATAAACGTTGTTTATAAATGGAAATGTGGAATTTGAATTGAATTTATAAACTTTGTTTATAAATGAAAGGATGGAATTTGAATCGAATTTATAAAGTTGTTTATAAATGAAAATATGGGGTTTGAATTGAATTTATAAACGTTGTTTATAAATGGAAAGATGGGATTTGAATTGAAGTTATAAACGTTGTTTATAAATAATGCAGAGAATTCAAATAGATTTGAATATAGTATTTCAAATGGAATTTGAAAAGAGAGATTCAAATAGACTTTGAATATAGAATTTGAACTATAGATTTGAATATAGAAATTCAAACGGACTTTTTATTATAGGATTTGAATAAGAGAAGACAATAGAATTTGATATATAGAAATTGAATAATAGAAGCGAATTGGAGTTTGAATATAGAATTCAAATATTAAAAGGAGAAATAGACTAAAGAAATAATTAACGAATTGAGTTAAAACGATTTGGTATAGTTAAATAGATTGGGCAGGTATAGATACAGGAGACAGGTATGGAATAAAGTATAGAAGTGAAATAAATAGAATGCCCGACAAAAAGGTACGTATTTAATTTCCATATGAGATTTTATGCGCCGTATCGGCAAGCCGCTTGGCATTTTCTTTTTCTTTTGAGATGAGAAGGACTGGGAAAGCTATTTGAAATTTCCCGATGCTCCCGGTACAAAGGAGGTTATGGCGAATTTTTCCGGGAATTTAAGGAGATAGAATATTTTTAAGATAATTTGATAGTTAGAAATTAACATATCAAAATATATAGAAGTCGATAAGAAAACGAACTTAGAAATAGAATAGTACAATCAAAAAGGAAGACTAGGAATAAAATCTAGTAAGAATAGAAAGAGAAAATGTATATGTGTTTAAAGGTGAATAATCAGTTGTATGGTATTGATTTTTCGAGTAAGCAGTCTTGTCTGTTTTGACGTTAAATGTTATTCAGTCAAGGTCTGAGAGGTAATTATACCCCAACTTGGTTGATTTCATGATATACCGATAAGTAGCAAGATTCAGGCTCGAAGATCAATGTGGAATAAGAATTAGTTAAATACTATATTTGGGTTGTCGTAACGATGTTTTACACAACATCTGTTTTAACCCAAATATGAGCAAAGCTTGGAAATAGAAAAATGAACATTTCCTAAGTATAGAAATAAATGAGATTGGAAAAGAGCTAAGTAATGGGAATATTTTCCAATTATAAATAACATATATTTTCTAAAGTTTAGAAAATAAAAGAAGGCGATATATGGAAATGTTTTCCAAATAACATATAAGGCCAATATGGTTATTGAAAATAGTTGGTTAACAAATATTGATAAGAAATAGAGAAGAGATTTAATTAATGGAATATTAATTAAAGGTTCAGTGATTGTTGGATGATTGGATGAACACTTGTTTTATTCGATAGTTAAATCATCGACTATCGAAACACTTGTTTTTATTCGATAGTTAAATCACAGACTATCGAAGTTTTGACCATCGTTGTCAATATGGAGAGATCGGTTGGATTATTATCTGAAGAACCACACCATATCGGCAGTAGCGTGCGAATCAGATTATATAAAGATAATCGAAGACGGAGTAGAGTACAAGGACTTTTTCTATAAATAGAAATAGTGCCTTCAGTTCATCCTGTTCCTGGGTGACTTGTATGGATGAATGTCTGACAGAGTATTTCCAGAAAGGTCACGTACATTGATTTCTTCAACTGTACCAAGAGTGGAAGCGGAGGAGGAAACTTCTTTTAGCTGACACGTAATGTACTGTTGTAGACGTCAATTAGTGATTTTCGATGGATCTGACGATGTGACATTCGAAGTGAATCTGGTGTGATGATAAAGCGTAGCTTCTAGCCTCAACATCCGGTAAATGACAGAAATCGGGCAAGCAGCATGGCTATGTAGGTCGCACCTATTAGGGTGTATAATCACCTGATCTAGAGTTTCATTTACTTCTAAAAATCTATTGTCGATGCTGTCCCATTCGGGAAACGGTTGCTGATCCCAATCGTTGGTGATATACATTCGTTACACTCAAGCGAAATGAGTGGTCGGTCATGTGTGGCTGAGTTGCAAGATGTTCTTGTTGAACTCGGTGTATTCTCCTCTAGAGATATACCAGCGGAAGGTGATTCCATACCTTGTTATAGTTGGAAATCCATTACCCAATACGTGCTTGCAGTTTTGATTGTATATATATGTGGAACGTGAGATGCAAACGTTCCACTAGATTGTTATTTACTTGATTTAGACATTATTATAATATCAAAAGAGTTTTGATATAAAGATAAGTCAAGTGTTTGGATTTTCATAAGGGAAAAACCCGTTCCGTGTTATACGGCGTGGTCTTATGAGATATCGTTTAGTTTTCTGAAACTGTTTTTAAACTGTTTACTCATACCAGTCCCATGACTGACCCGGAGTTTATTTGTTTTGTTCTACCTAAACTCTTGGGTGCCTAAATTTGTACGGGCAGTCAAGTAGTTCAGGATTTTTCAGATATATCTAAAGGAGCTTGGAGCAGGAGGCTTCAGCGTTATCCAGTTATAGTGGTTCCGTTGTGTTGTAAGTGATGTACGTTGATATTGATGTATATTCAAGTACAGATGTATATTTCAAGTTATGTTATATATATTATATGTTATTCGTTCCGCTGTGAGATTCGTGTTACTCTGATGTTGTGTTCTTCTTCTTCTTCTTCTTCTATTCTAAGTTTCTATCTTATCTTTCCTCACCCTCTAACTTCTTTCTATTAATGGTTCGAATTTCTGTGTTATTTGGGGTTGGACTTGTGTTTTTGGTCAGCTCAAATTCTACCGGATTTTCGGGTCATTACACGAGAGGTCAAGCTAGTAAAACTGCAATGGGAAGATGATGAGAGCAATGCTACTTGGGAAACAAAAGAGAAGACGCGTTCATTGTACCCTTTTCTTTTCGAGGATATGTCTTTTAATTTCTCCTTTATCGCTTAGCTTGCACTTGTTTTATCTTTAGTATGTCCTCTTGCTAGTATATTTGACCTTTAGATAGGGTAGTCCTATGGTTGAAACATGTGTTTGAGACATGTTATGTATGATGGATGCATGTGGATGCAAGTGGGTGCTAGTGGTTGCTCGTGGATACATATACACACACTTTAGGCACTAGACCGGCTCAATCACTTCATATTGCATATTGCATATAAATGTGTATAAATATTTAAGTTAATGGATGTATAATGGTTGTACTATCATATGGATGCTGCATTTTAGTGAATGGTTGTGCTCACATGTAGAAATAATATGTATCGATAGGATTCTTTCGCATACATAATGGACGCATGGCACTATCATGGTTTGCATTAAGGAGGTCAACTGAATCAGTAGACCGCCTGATTTTGCATTAGATAAAGAACATATACACACACTTCTTGCATATGTTCATAAAACATTAGAAATTTTATAAGGACAATGGATGCCCATGTTCGATGGTTGAGTAGATAGTTGTTTGGACGTTAGGATATGCATTCTCCTTAACTTGGAGATTTCGGGGGAGAAATCCTTTAAGGAGGGGAGAATGTAACACCCTATAATTTTCAATATTAATGTTCAAAAATTAAAGAATAACTAATCTCAGATGTGAGAATCAAGGGAAACGGGTTATGCCATTGTGTCGTCTCGGAATTCTGGTTGAGATAGAGTCCGAGTTTGCGTGAATTGGACTTCGTATGAAGAAGTTATGGCCATCAGAAGTTTCACTAAAATTCAAAACAGAATTAAAAAGTCAAATTTCGAACTCAGGTGGGCTAGGCGGGAAATTTCCCGCCATGGGCCAGGTCGACCAGGGGGTCGACCTGGGGGTCGACCTACCCACACAAGTTGACCAGGGAGTCGACCTGGGGGTCGCACTGCCCCCTCCCCCCCGGGCAGATTTGGTTGATGACAATTTTCTGACTCTTGGCTGAGTTATTAGGGCTGACTTGTCACCCTATCTTGACTGAATGGCTATGGTTCATTCTAAGTTGATCGGATGGCCTAAATTAATCCTAAACTCTATAAAAACACATGTAGACTCAAACCCTAAAATCAAATAAAAATTAGAATCATGACCTCCATGCTGTCACCTTGCAACCTCGAATAGCCGCCACCAATTAGAGATGAAGAAAAGCTAATCAATTCAATTCTAATCTAAACTGCAACAAATTGTCTTCTTTAAAGGAAAGCTAAATCAATTTCAGATCTCAAATTTCAGAACTCAAGACCTTCTTTGAGTAGTGAGTTCGATTTCTTTAATAAGATAATTAACAATTTAATTTCGTTGAGTTATGATTTGGGATTATATGGTTATGTTGTGAATCATTGACCGTTATGTTATTATCTATGTTGTAAATCTGTTATGCCACTATCCATGTTGTTATTATCTATGTTGTAAAGCTGTGATGTTATTTTGTAAATCTATGTTAATTATTGGTTTATGTACAATCAATTCATATGCTAGTTTGGTTATGTTTGTGGAACTAATTCATGTGTTAAGTTATATTAAGTTTAACTTGATAATTCTACATACAAATTAGGATGTTAATTGAGGCATGGATCATGTGCAAGTTAATGAAAATTATATACAACCTTACATGTTTCATGACATCTATTTTATGTGTAAATTGGATCCAAAGTTAGGCTACGACAAGTGTGAGTTATATGCTAGTATACAAAATTCTATATGCTAGTTTACATGTTTAGATGTAAGTTTACACCATTATTTATGTTGCATAAATCACATATGCAAGTGTGCGTGCGTGTGTGTGTGTGTGTGTGTGTGTGTGTGTATATATATGTGTTTGGAGTATGAATCATGTAACGTAAGTTTGTGATTATTGCCTATGCAGGTTTACACCTTATGATTAGATCTATGACATACATGGTTTATGAAAGTTTGTGACTATTACCTAAACAAGTTTACACCTTTAGATTTAGATCTATGACATATGTAGTTTTATGCAAGTTTGTGACTTTGGCCTATGCAAGTTTTAGATGAAGAACCTCATTCACACGTGCAAGTTCACCCCTTATGTTTAGATCTAGTTTTATTTCTATGCATGTTGTGATGATTTATCTTTATTCCATAAGTTAGACTATTCGACGTATATTTCACGTTAAACAAACAAACGTACAACGTGGGGCGAAGGGATAATATTAAAAGATTTAATATTGAGAATTGGCATAAATGCCTTAAATGGCATAAAATAAATTTATGATGATAATTGGTATAATTTTGCATACCATAAATTAATGGACATAATTGAGTCAATTATGGACATAGTTAAATTTGGTATTGATTGATAATTTGAATAGGAAAATTAATTCAAATTGGGGGATAATTAATTATGTGTAATTAATCGCCTAAGACACAAGGTTAGGCTCTTTTGTGGTGTAAGACTGCCCGTACCTGCCCGGCATAAACAGCTGCCACAAATGCCTGTCTAATGTGGGAGGTCTTGGGCATAAATTAAATGCGTAACAGTTGTAAAGACACGAGGTTAGGCTCATTTGTGGTGTAAGACTACCGGACCCGCCCGGCAAATCCAGCTGCCACAAATGCCAGTCTAATGTGGGAGGTCTTTACAAGGTTATGGTGTTAATGAATTAAGAAACACTTAACCAGATAAACATGTGGTGGGACATGGGGGTTAGTTGGGTGCCTTGGGTGGCTTGTGAAATACGATAAGAAACACTTAACCACAATTGAAACATGTAAGTGAACATGAATAAGAAGAGGGTTAAGTGGGATGTACTAGAGGGGACCACGCTTAGGTGGATAGCTTATGCCAAGTAATGGAGGCCCGTTTCAACCAGTAACCCATAAGTAACTTTGTTGGCTCGACCCAAGTCGAGGACGGGACACGCATACTGGGCTTGACTGTAAGAGGACAAAACGGGTTAGTAGTGGCAATGCAAGTCCAATGGGTTCATGTGCGTGTGTGGGCCTGGGCTGGTAGGTAAGACGTTGTTGCATCATGTAGGTATAAGCCGTGCATTGTTGGTGGTATCAGGTTTCCACTTTGAGGAGTGATACACCCCACTGTAGGGCCAGCATGAGTATCTACGAGTTAGGGAGCCGATCGCATGGGGGTAGTTGGTACACCTAGTGGAGATAGGGGCAGGCGGCACCTATGAAGGCAACTAGGGGTACATGAAACTACGATTTTTATTATTAAAGTCTTGTAGGAGGGATCAATTTTTAGGGTGTTTGGTATGGTGCAGTGTAGTAATTATCTTATAGCGACTAGGTGCACCCTTAACGTTATCTTTGTTCATCTTATTTCCTTTAGTTTGCTCTACCATACCCAATTACTCACAGTCATTTCCTTATTTTCCAACTTATGTCTTTGCCTAGTTATTTTGTTAATTATATTGTTAAAGTTATCGCACTCGCCAGACTTTATGTCTGACCCCCCTTTGTTTCCACCTCTTTTCTTCCTTTTCCCCCCAGGTGCTCAGGGTGGAACTAGCACCAGTGGAGCTTGATTTTGGACACACTACAACAAAAACACCATATTACAACTTTAATTTTACAACGGTGCATAAAGCACTGTTGTAATAAATCCTTTTTTACAACGGTGCAAAACGCACTGTTGTAATAAATGTTTTTTACAACGGTAAAATAATCACTGTTGTAAAGAACATATATATTACCATATCACAACTTTAAATTTACAACGATGCATTAAGCACCGTTGTAATAGATTCTTTTTACAACGGTGCAATTATCACTGTTGTAAAGAACATATATATTACCATATTACAACTTTAATTTTACAACGGTGCAAAAGCACCATTGTAATAGATCAAATCTGAGCTCTTTAGCTCTCCAATGGTTCCTTTAGGATTCATTTTCACTTCAAGGATCCTGAAACAAAGAGCTTCCCGCATACTTTTGGGCAACAGAACTATTGTTGATTTTTTAAAATTCGCAACAGGTAAATTTGAACAAAAAAAAAGAAATAGTACGTGCTTCTAATTTTGTTTCAATTGGGCTACCTTTGCGAGATGGTCCCTTTTCAACGCTCGAGGCTGATTCGAATTTAGTTGCTTAAATAAAGCACTATAGTTTCCATGGTTAGCGTTTGGAATTCAATTCGGTTGGTCAACTCATGTTAATTTCCTTTGAATTTTGAACGTTATACCGCCAAGTGGACACCTAGGAATTGAATGTACCTACCTATTTTAAACACAAGTTTCCCTGTATAGAATGGTTTTGCGATGTTCCTTCTATTTACAATCTCGAAATTGAGGGTTTTCTTATTTAAAACAGAGTCTTATTCTTCCATGCCATCATTTTCTGTTCATACGGGGGCCTCAACTACCATCATTTTCTGGTCCTATTTAAATTGCTCTAAGACTTATCACTGACCCACGAGAGGGGTACCCCATAGTCGTCAAAGTGGAAATGCCTCATAGTATATGTCTGCAATTCGAAAAGCCATAAGAGAATTTAGAGCTACCATCGAGAGACAAGTATGCCAATAGGCCGCCACCTAGCTATACCTCTTGTCATCTCTTTATGTACTCGACTCGCGTCGTATCTCCGTTTAGTGGATTTTTGTAAACGGTTATAAGATTAATGTTAACAATAAAAATTAAATACAAATATATAATAATTAATAACTAAGACTAAATAATAATTATTAATTTGAAATGTGGCACAATTCAAAGCATAATGTTGAAAACTTAGTGATTTCACACCCCTACACTTAACAATTTCCATGTTTCAATTATTCTTCCCACTGGTTGAAACGTTGTGCCTTTTGACATCAGTTCACAAACATTTCAATCGTATTCCATCGTATGCCTTTTCCATCCGTTCACATTTCCTTTTCCATCGTTTCATAGTATTCCTTTTCCATCGTATTCCACCGAAACCCTAATTCCCCTTTCGATAATCAGGCCGCTGCTGCTCAATCGCCGCTGCTCGATCGCCGCTCTTGACTTCGGTCTCAATTTCCGCTACTCAATCGCCGCTGCTCGATCGTCGCTCTTGCCTGCTAAATCGTGATTGTAATTTTCTTCTTTCTTCTTAGAATAGTTTGCTTCAATCCACTTTGTATTCAGGTTTACGTTGCTTTGTTTTGAAGAAAATAAAGGATACATGCTCGTTTTTTTTCTTTTCAATTTCCCCTGAATTGAAACCATGCTAGCTACCCTACCCTGTTGATAAAACTTAAACACATTTGATTCATCTCATGCCCTGCTGTTACACTATTAAAATCTGAAGTGGAGATGTGTATTTGGGAACACATATACTTTGTATACACCCAGTTTATTTAGTGTTCATTTAATGAATAGCTTTCGGCCATTTATCCTTACCTCGGCTGTGATACAAAACTGGAAACCCTGTTCTTGCACCTTGAGTATGTGAGTTTTGAACATGTTGTACCTTATCTGAAACCGTATGTTAGTAGATATACAAACCAAAAATGTTTGCACAGATGTGCCCCTACTTATAGTTTTAGAAGTAAACTTGAAAGGAAGTTTCCCTTTCTAGTGATAAATAATTGCTAAGTGATAAATAAATTACATTTCAATTACGAGCTTGAGCAAAATATACTCTGATTAAATCCATAGTTGCCTATGTTATACTTGTAATATTTTTCTTAAACCATGAGTCTTTCTTTAAATTCTTGAAATAATAAATGGGTTCTTTTGTTTTCTAAAATTGCTTACTGTTTTCCTAGCAATATTTTTTCTTGCCGTGAGTTTCCCCCATTGAAATAAATAATTGGTTGAATTCCTGGGAATAAAATGCAAGATGCCATGCAAGAAGAAATTATCCATGCTCATGTCATTGCCCAGTCTACTTGTGCACATTAAAATTTTCCAGTCTTCTTGCATTCCAGTTACTGATGTGTCATTCCATTCTCTATTATGAACATGCCTGATTCATGCAAATAAATACATGTTGCCATGTGTGATGGTCTTTTATTTGTGTTTATTTTGATGATATATATTATTATGCAAATACGTTGTTTTAAAGGGTGGGTCGAAGTATGATAGGTGATGCATACACACTTGCCTGCTCAATCGTGATTGTAATTTTCTTCTTTCTTCTCAGAATATTTTGCTTCATTATTTCTGAAATCGGATCTTCGTTCTGACCAGTATCTTGCTTCATTATTTCTGAAACCGGATCTTCGTTCTCAGAATATTTTTCTTCATTATACCTAAATCGATATTTCATCACACTTTTTATTTGTTTGATACTGGCTCCAGTTCCTGCTCATATATAAAAAGCTAAAATTGATAAACAAAATAAATAATAAGTATATTAGATAGGCAGTGTGTTGGTTTGTATGCTGATCTGGCGGAGCAGTTTTGGTTTAGTTCCCTTGGAGCTGGTCATCTTGGTGGTGATAGGGTGATCAATGGGTTGGTTGCCATGGAGTTATCTCTAGTATGTGATGTACGTTGCGTACACTTTCCAGTAGGTCAATGGGTTGGTTGACATGGAGTTATCTCTAGTATGTGATGAACTGTTGAACCATATATGATCATTTGAGATATAAAATTCTAACAAATATATAAGTTAATATTTGTTACATAAGAGGGGTAATCTACCATGGTGGGTGCGTATAACCAAGTTGTACGATAATGTTGAGCATAATTCTTTATAGTAGGTCCGAAAATTAGAGGCGTTGTTTTACCAAGATGGACAAAGCATGGGTCAATCTACCAATGTTTCATCATTTTGGCTATTACTTCCATAGTTATAAGTAGTGTGATGCTAAGGGCACGTCATTTTCCTCTTACTAATACCACGAATAAAAATAATAAGTACAATAAATTTTATGTACTTCCTTATACCATTATAAACAAATATAAGTATTTATGAATGAGTTTGGTGTTAGGAAGAATGTAGTATAAAATTTTGGTATTAGCAAGAAGAAAATGAGGTGGCCTAGCATCACACTATAAGTATTTAAGAATGAGTATTAATACATTTTTTGTTTTGTAGAATGACAAGCGAATATAGGCAAGCTGTGGAAAATTTTGTATATGGGCATGTTGCGAGTGAAGGGAACCCCGAAAAAATTAAATGCCCATGTCGTGATTGTAGGAATCTAATTTGGCAAACATCAAGGGAAGTTGTGTCACACTTTATTTGTTTTGTAAAATGTGTTGTTCATATATACCATAAAATGTGTTGTTAGAATGAAAAAAAAAGAAAAAAAATATGATATAAGATTGACATCTTAGCGTGTATCAAAATAACTTTATTTTCTATTGTATGTTCTTTGCATGTGTATTTTATTTTGTACGTGGTTGTTACAAAGTAGTGCTATATTTAGTGTGATGTTCTAATCCTTTGTAAATCGTTTTGTTTTTTTATAGGTCGACGAGGAAGATTGATCTTGTATTATCGACGAGGAAGATGGTGCTAGACGAAGGAGAGGTATTCAAGTTACATATTGCATTTTTTACCACATGTTTTTTTACTTTAGCCTTATTTTGTTTCTTTTAGTACGACTGAAAACATACTCCTGAAATGTGTTTACAAATGTATATAGTAAATATTATTAATGTGATCAGAAAATGTTTTGTTAAAAAATCAACTATTTATTCCATACAAGTTATACGAATATCTATACACTAGCATGCTGTCATATATCATCTTTTTAGGCCAAAAATCATTTAACTGTATAAAATTACAAGTGAATTTCTTTTGGACTGGAATCATCGTAAGTCTGCCTTCAAACATTTTGTAATAGAGGCACAAAGCTTAATTTGCCTCAAGTACGTGCCCTTAGTACTCGTATTTTTAGTACAACACGTATGTTAAAATATTCCAATTTTATTTCATTGTTTCCAGATTTACTTTCAACGCGATTACATCTATTTAGAATAATTCAACCGTTATTTTCATTTGAAATTGAATGTGTATAAATGTTCAAACAACGTATGCTAACATAGAATTTTGGAGAGAATACTTGGTGGATAGAAAAAGATACATATAATACAGCCAAGTTCGGAATACAACTAAAAGTCACTTGTATTTTTCTAATCCATGTTTAAATAACAGCAGAGTTACAAACAACTAAAATACCTGCATTAGATGTGACCATTATGGAGATGTCAGCCCATTCAAATGCTCTTTCATGATGGAGGATGCATTGGATTTTATCTATCAGGGTAACATATAGTCATACATTTAATGAAGAAAGTTAGACAAAAATTTTGGAAAAGGAAAGAGAGTTAAGACCTCGAAAGAGAACTAAGTCTGGCAATTCGGCCATGCACTGGTTATTTACTTGATGTCAGCAAAATTTGGTTCCCTCATCGGTCGGTTTCTTTTTCCTTCACTTGTCTTGGTTCTTGTTGCGTAATGGGTCAGAATGAGTTGCACCTTTGTCATGCTCTTGTTAATTGTTGTATTTTTTAAGAATATGTTTATTTTTGCACTCTTATAAGTAGACTGGTTAAAGAAAAAAAGCGCACACTAAAATATTTTTACAACCATTAATAGACTATGATTGTAAAAGCAGTTTTGAAATCGGAAAAATTATTTGTGAACGACATCCACATAGTGATACAAATCAATAGCGAGAATAAGTATAAAACGATGAGTGTTTGGTGGTCACAAGCGCTGAACTCCGGTAAAAAAAATCTCTTCTTCCTTCCATTTTAAGTGTAGTGTTGCTGAGCAGGCAATAAAATTTTCATTTTCAGTATTAAGACTGATTTATATAACGAATTATATAAATTGACATAGAAAATCATGAAAATTTCGAGTTAAACTTATAAATCTCTTTCTGTATCAGTCTGAGGCAGATGCGTTGTCCTACCGTTAACGGCTAAACTGTCAGCAGCTTTCGTACTCTGCTCATCTGGAGTATTCTAAGACATAATTTGTGATTTAATCATATGTTTTGATAGGACCGCTATTTTTTAAGCGAAATTTTTGCAGTTACATTATTCAAAGGAAATAGTGCTTATTAAATCAAATAACATTCAAACTCTGTCGTAGAAACAAACAATCATACATATCTATACACAATGTTATGCTTTCACTAAAAAATCAAGCATGTAGAAGAGCATATTGAAACTGTAGTGCTCTTACGTTTTCAGTAAAATCATATATATATTTTACAGTAACAAACCATAGTTAAACTTGGACTACAACTTTTTTAGCAGATCATTAAGCAAGGATGTGGATAAAATATAGTAACATGAAATTGGGGTTTACATGAAACATGTATAACTGTAGATTACATGTTAGTGCCAAAATGATCATGTATAAACATATTGTGTTATATTCATGCACTTATTCATTGCTTAACTGGTCTTATAAATCTTTTATCGCTACTTGTCAGTTTTTATCGCAACTTGTCAGTTTTTATCGCTATTGAAAACTGACTTAAATTTTTTATTTTTTAGAGCTAAAAAATTGCAAACAAAAGAGCAAAAAAGCAAAGTTTAGCTGCACTTGCAGTTGTTCGTGCTGCTGATGAAAGACCGGTTGGGATTAGAATCAACGAACACCCAGATGGACCACTTCCGTTGCTTCGTGATTTAAATATTGCTATAAGAAGATCTCCTCGAAAACATGTTGAATACCCAATACGCACTACTCGCAAACCTGGAAGCAACCTTGGCCACACTACAAAAGGGATGCAGCCCCTCCTCCTTCCAGTAGCATCCCCGTCGACACTACAAACCAGATTCAGCCCCCTCCTTCCAGTAACAGCCCTTTCGACAATACAAACCCAGCACAGCCCCCTGCCCGTCAACTACACTTCCAGGAAACTTCAGCCAATGATGATTCCAGTCCAAACGAAATTCAACCCGATTCTACTGAAGCTCAAAGATTGACGCAAGCTAGAAGAAAGAGAGGCAGAACGATGATGAAATCATTAGTTATGATACCGGATGAGAAGCCGGAAGTTGAATTCAATGAACGCGGACAGGCAATAGGTGCTAATTCCAAACATTTGTCGTCATATATTGGTACTCTAGCAAGGGAGATGGTGCCTTTTACCATTAGCACATGGAGGAACGTCGATGACGATTTGAGGGATGATATGTGGACTTGTATAGAGGTACGTACTGATATTTGACTTGTATACCATATGTTGGTGATAACATGAGCAAGTGTATAATAAATTCTGGCTTTCAGTTGTATTTAATTTTACTGATTCTATGTTATTTATGTTAGAGTACTTATATGTCTCGATATTAAAAGCAACATATTATATACCTTCTATAGTTCTCTTTATAATGACATATGCATTATGCACATTGCATTTTTCAATACTGTTACATATTATATGTCTCAATATTCAAAGAAACATATTATATACCTGTTGTGGTACAACATTGCATTTTGCAATACTATTAGAGACTAATCTGCGGGTTTTTTTGTGTGTGTGTGTGTGTGTGTGCAGTCAAGATTCAAGGTAGATATGGTGTATAAGGATTACTTGTTAATGATAATAGGACATCGGTGGAAGGAGTCGAAATCAAGGTTAGTTGCAGCTATCAAAAAAGCGTCTCAAAATCCCAACTCTACCGATACTTTAGCAGGCCTGAAACCGTTAAATATAAAGAGCGATGACGAGTGCAATGCTTTTGTAACTGAAAATTGTCAAAAAAGTTTGAGGTGGTTATTTTTGTCTTACTGATTTTAACTGTTGAATATATTACATTTTCCTATATCATATTTATTGAATTGATCTTATAGGCAACAAGCCAAAGATTCAAAAGTATTAGAGAAAAGAATAAAGTTCCACACACCATGAGCAGAAAAGGTTATGCAAGATTGGAAGAAGAAATGGTAAAAAAATATTGTTAAAGCAACTATTATTTGTTATCACTTGAACATTCTGAAGCTGTTAAGCTATTTTTGCAGAAAAAGGAAAAGTCAACATCTACTATCACTAGAGACGAATTGTGGTGCAAAGGCCACACTAGAAAAGATGGAAAACCTCCGAATTCAATTGCTGCCGAATGCATAGTAAGAATAAGTTCAAATATACAATATCAGAAACTGTTGCTATTGTTAAAGTAGTTTTAATTTTAATTTCTGAATATTGGTTGTTTTTGAATTTGTAGTCTAAGATAAACGAGCATCATAATGCCGCATGTCAGGATTCTCATGGAGCAACATCAGTTACTCAAGATGGCGTGTCGAAGCTTTTTGGTCAGGAGCATGGAGGACGTGTAAGAGGGCTTGGTTTTGGGGTTGTACCATCTCAGCTTCGTATTCGGGGTAGCTCATCAGGTGAAGTACATGCATTGCGAAACCAAGTTAGTGGATTGGAGTCCAAAGTACAGGAGCTTACTTCGATGTTGATGGTAAGTGTTAATTAGAAATTTATTTTAACGGCGATTTTCCTGTTTTCCAGTTAATTAGAAACCAAGTTATTGTTGGTTTCCGCTTCCGTTCCGGATATTTCGGAATTTCCGGTAAATTTCTGGTTTGATAATTCCGGTGCGTTTTTTAATAAATATGCAAATAAACATTACTAATCAAGATTTAAAATTTTGTTTTCTGATTTATTTTCGGTTGTACACAGAATATGTGTTTTGATATAAAGATGTACATAACAAAGATGTTTTATAAATACACAAATAAACATGCATCAAAAATTCTGCATTAAAAATTGTATGTCCTTTTAAAAGAAAATGCTTTCCAATTTGCTAAAGACTGCAATCAATATGTATGGCTCTAGTCAATACTTTAGATGACATCTCGATTAAAGATCAGATTTGTATGAAGTTTCATGTTTCATACCACATAATGAACGGTTGCCTGAAATTTTGAGATATAAAAGAATAATGCAATGTATAGGCAATGTTTGCAATTTTTTTCTCATAATGTGTATCATGTATTCAATAGAATGTTTAAATGTTTGTTCTTGGACATAACCCATTATGTCTCTACAATTGCAAAAAAAAAAAAAAAGAGAGCAAAGCAAAATGCCTTTTTTTTTGGGCACCAACTTGACTAGTTATTTTTTGATGTGCTTAATTCTACTAATAGAGTGGCTGAGCTTTTTTGTATTATGCATAATTTCGTGTTTCATTACCATTTGTGAGCGAACCAAAAAATGTTTCATTTGGATTCTTTAATGAGACCATTAATTATTTTGTAGGAAATACAAGTTACCGAAAAATCATATAGGAGTGTGAATATTTTTTTAGTAAAAATTATTATTACATATGTTGATTATTATTTATAAAAAGCTTTGAAATAATACAGACTCACGTAAGCCTTTCGACTTTTGCACATAAATTTGGATGTTCTTAAAATTTGATCTGTGTTTAGCATATTACTTATCATTAGAAAACCCAAGAAGTTTGTCGTTTAATGATGAATATGATTTTTCGTTTTGGCTTTCTGAAAAGATCTATCACAATCCGAAGATTGAAGGAAATAATTTAGTGAAATTAGATACTCAACTTGTAAATACCATGAATTCCTTGTGTATATAATATGACAAGATTAAGGTCCTATAGTTTCATTAATAATACGGATACAAAAATTCAATGAAATTGAAGGTGGCTCCTGATTAGGATGCTCCTTGCACACGACCTAAATTCGTCTTCTCTCTTGTTCGTTCTTATGTGGCTGCGGTTTATCCTCGTTCTCTCTCATGGCTCGACACAAGTTTTGGCATGTTATAGACATCAGAGCCTTTTGGGGTCTTCTTGGTTTGAACGGATTAGCAGGTCAAATGTCCGCTAGGTTTTATTCTGAACGATGCAGAAGCTAAGTGGAAATAATGGGTAATATTACAGGTTATGTGTGTATAGCAGGTTATGTAATATTACGGGTTATTGATATAAACCGCAGGCAACCAAAATGAGACTGATGTTTGATTATAAACCATTGTATTGTTACATGAGTGAATATTAATTAAATATGCCAAAGTTATAAAAACAGGGAATTTAGTCCCCTATTAATCTGCTATTATTCAAAATCTGATATTGTCATGAGTAGGAAAATATGAATTGAAATTAAATGTTAAATTATTAAAATATTAAATAATTAAATGTTTGCATATTTATTTGTATATTTATTAAAAAAGATACCGAAATTGACAAACCGGAAATAAACCGGAATTTCCGGACCGGGATCGAAATTTTAAATTTTCTACGTGACCGGAACGGAATCGAAAACCGGGATTTCGAACCTTGGCCCAAATTTCATTATTTTATCCGAAATTGATCTCCCTCTCAACATATTTTTTATCCTGGTTTCTCCTTTATCCAAAATTCATCCTGTTTTATAAATACTCTAATTTATGTGGTAATTGTATAGCTGTTTTCAGCTGGCAGTCCGACTTTCCCATTAGTTTCATGCAAGCAATATACAATGAACCATACCTGTAGTAAACCATCATGTGAAAGGGAAATGAACTATTCTCAAATTTACGGCTTCCCAATTGTGCTAGTTTTATATGACCATAATCATATTTTGTGCTAATTTTATATGATCTATGTATATGCAATCTTTACAGGATCTAAAAGAAAAGCAAGCTAATGCGGGAAATCCAGCAACTCCTGATCCTAATACGCCTCAGGTACCCTTTTTTATTGGTATAATTGATAAAAAGATGTAACATTTCATGATCTACGTGATTGGAATATTGCTGTTAAAATGCGTCAACTTTTTTTTGACAATGCAAGTTTAATTCTTTGGTACAATGTTTGGTGAACATTGAAATGCTTTTACCGGAACTGTGAAATTTTAGGGTGATTTTAAGGACAATAAATGGAGGGGGTTGGGTACTGTTAAACTAAATTCCCGCGCATTAGAAGCTAAAGAAAATTTTAACGTAAACTAAATTCAATTTGGAATAACCTTTGTGTTTATATTGTTATCTAAAACATGCTAAATTTGGGGTACTTTATTCTTTAAAGTGAGGTGTTCATCTTTTATTATTATATTATTGTATTCATACAACAGTAAAGGAAATTTCTCATTTCTAGATCTTACTTCACATAGTTAATCACTTCCAGTCATATATAAGTGTAGTCAACTAATAATCTATCAAAGTACCAATATCTATACCCACACTAGATTAAATTCAGAGAGTTTGCACAGAGTTTATTCACAAAAGATCCATTGTTTTCCTTCACGTTTCAGCTGTTATTTTACTGGTTTGAAAATACCTTGTGCTCTGATTTAATCAGTTTATTCAACCATGGTCTCTAGATTGCTAATAAAGAATTCTATATTTGAAAAAAAATGAATGAACCTGTACATAGAAGTATAACCAAGCATCAAACACACAATACTGTCGTGAAAAATTTACACAACATTTATAAAAGAAAGGAGGCATTCATTCAACATTTACTCAGGTATGGAATGCTCATTCAAGGCTTATAAATAGAAGAAATATTTACTGTATCCAAACAACAAGCGATTTAACTTATATTAGAATATTACTTATGGGTGATTTACTCACATAAGTGCTTACTGTCTTTTGTATTTAGTTCCATGTTTTTATTTGCCTCACTTTCTGTTTTTAGTTTCCAGTTCAGATTTTCTAGATTTTTTTTGTTTGCAGTCACACCGTGGAAGCAATACCTTGGCAGTTCAACTGTCTAAACCAAATGGAAAGCATGCACCTGAAAATGAAAAGAAATCAGCTGAAAATGAAAAGCATCCATCTGAAATTGACGGGAGCAAAATAGAAAAAAAGTCTAAACAGAAAAATCAGGGCAGAAAAACAGCAGTGCAAGCTGATGAAAATGAGGGCAGAAAGTGTAAGATATTGAATTGGGAAAAACAAGTAGTTGCGGAAGGAAGATTGGCATCCACTGATCCAGAAGCTTTGGTACACTTTAAAAAACTTGGATCACAAGGTTGGAAAGTTTGGATTGATGCGGCGGTGGATCCAGAAGTATTCTTCTGGAAGCCGAATTCCGCAATGACTACTATTGGAGAAGCTGTTGGATCAACTGTGGCCTGGAATAAAAATTACGTTGCCTTCAGCTAGAGTGCTTTCGTAGGGTATGCTTTTTTAGACATTCCATCTTTCTTATGTATATATTGGGTTAAATCATGCATGTATTATGAAACGGTTATGTTTTTGGTGACGGGTTAAGTTGGTGATGTACTACGTACTTGTGTTTTATGTTGATCGAATATTATGTTAAGTAATATATATGAATGATTCCGTGTACTAATATTTGTTGCATTGAAATGTGAATCATATCATCATTAATATATATGAATTTGTTTTACTAGTCAGGTCCATGTAAATTACAATAGAAAAAAAAGTTGTAATAAGTCATGTTACAACGGTGAGAAAATATTGTAATATAAAGAAATTCACAATGGTGTAAAAATGTTGTAATATCAATGAAATCACAACGGTGTAGACATGTTGTTATATAAATGAACACAACATATTACAATATCTACAACAATGGGGATAAAAGTTGTAATATAGTTTATTACAACGGTGACAAAAGTTGTTATACGTATACTATAACTTTACTATGGTATATACGACAACGGAGAATTATAGTTGTAATAAATTTAATTACAACGGTATAAAACTGTTGTTAGATAACCCTTTTAAAACGGTGTTGCAACGGTGCAGAAAAGTTGTAAAAGAAACTAATATATTAACACGTCTGCATACACGATGGTGGAGGCACCGTTGTAAAATGATATTACAATGGTGTTGCACCGTTGTAATAGGGTGAATTTGTTGTAGTGACATCTGTATCTCTTGCTTTTAGAAGTTGCTTGGATCGCAGAAGTAAAAGTTCAGCCTATCTTATTTATGGCTATTTTGTGTTGGGGTTATGTCTTTCAATTTATGTACTCTGATTTAGTCAAGATGGATATTATGAACTTTGACTCTGGTTTTTGATGATGTAATCAAACCTATGTGTTTACCGCTGCAATGAATAAAATTTTAAATTTTTAAGTACTGTTTATATTTGTCTTGTTGTTAAGTTTCTGTTCTATACACACTTAAAACGCTCCATAGAAGCTAATGCATTCCCTTTGTGAGTGACATTAATGGACGTGGGGTGTTACAGAAACGAATTCCTCTGTCACCAAACGTAAGTACGTTTGAAGAGATCAACTTATGCGATCCATTAGATATACTTTGTCAAACATTCGTCCATACACGTTGTACTGGGACTGGACAAACCGAAGGCACTATTCTGTAAACAGGATAGCCCTTGCATAACTCTGTCTTCAATTATTTTCATCATATTTGATCGCAACGCTAACGTCCGTACAGAGTGGTTTTCAGATAATGAATCTGATCACGGTCTCTCCGTATTGACGACGGAAAAATGGTCAAAAACTTCCATAGTTGGTTATTTAACTATCCAAGAAAAACATGTGTGCAAACAACGAAATTATTTCCAAATGGAAAATCTATCGATCAATCATCATTCCACATTTATCTCTTTAGATTAAATTATCATTAATTTATCCATTTACCCATTTCTATATATTCGTAAATTCTTATTTCTAGATTTAGAAAATATGCTTTATTAATCATTGGAAATATTTCCTTATTTGCTCCATACCTTGTTTTCTATATTAGAAAACATTTCTGATTCTTACTTGGAAAACATTTCCAAAACTCCTTCATTTGGTTTAAACAGATGTTTAAATAAGACATCACTAAGCCAATTTAAACCATTACACTCATTAACTAAATTCACTTAACCAACTTCACTATCGAACCTTACCCATCCCTTAGTTAAAATGAAGTCAATCAAGTTGGGGTATAATTACTTCTCAGACCTTAACTGAACAACATTTCTAACCTCGAAGTAGACAAAGTTCACCCTTTTAAATCTTTTAACCAACTTCTTACGTAACTCGGATTCTATTTACGAATCCACTTCTTTTACCAAAATCATTTGATTATAATGATGGTGTTATAATCCCATACTTCCGAAATAAAATAACTTAAATATAACTCTTCCTTATTAATTTGGATAAATAAACAAATAACTAATTTATTAATAAATAAATAAAGTCTTGTTTTAAAACGGAAAGTAATTGGTACTTTCCATAATTCGATATAATCAAATTTCAACTTACAATTCTCTCTCGAATAATCTCTATTCGAAAATTCCCCTTTCGAATATCTATATTCGATTATCTCTCTTTGAGTAACTATATCCGATAACTCATCCTTTCGGATAGCTTATATTCGATTAACTCCCTTCTTGGAATAACTTATATTCGATAATCTTTCTCGAATAACTTATATTCGATAATCTCTCTCGAATAACTTATATTTGATAATCAAATATTGGTTTCCAACCCAATACTAATTTCCTGGTAAAATCCTGATTTATTCAATATAGAATTTATTCAAATAAATCATTTTTAAAACATTGGCTTAGTTGAATTCTAACTACAAATCTTTACGGATTTTATCTAATCCCTTTTTACATTTCGAGTATCGAAATGGATTTCATCATTCCCTTTTCAAAACAACTCCAAATTTTCCATTTTATTTACCGTTGAATTTGAAATCTCAATTATCAACTGATGATTATATTTTTGTTCATTTATAAACATTTTTTTTAAATCACAACACTTGTTTTCCTTATTTAACAAATTATTTATTTCTAACCATTTGAAATCCCATCTCTATTTAACTTCTATTTCAAAAACCCAATTTCCTTTACAAATGTTTTATTTCTGAAATCTCTAATTCCATTTTTCACGTTGAATGTGAATAATATCCCTTGTATACAATCCCTGTAACAATTGGGAATTTTGCTCGATCCGAATCGATTGCTAAACCGACCAAGACCGTTCGAAACCACTGATTGTTTTGAGAACATAACAAATCGGAACACAAATAGAAGAACATTTCATAGCTTATTACAACAATTCCATCAGAACACAAGAGTATACAGAGTGTAAACAAATATGATACATCAGAGAAATATTAGAGATTTAAATACATTATTGCCGCAGAAAAATAACACAATACACAACTGAAAGAGATATACAGATACAGAGTTTTCCGGATATCATTCCAGATGTAAACTAGGTTCCTGTGAATATAAATCTGCAAAAACAAAACTACTAGCTGCCCGTGTGGAAAATAGGGGCACCCAGAGATTAGGTTAAAAAAATAAACTCCAGGTTAGTCATGTGACTGGTGTGAGAACTAAAACAGTTATTTAAAACTTTACTTTAAATCAGACATATCAAGGGACCACACCATATAACATGGAACGGGTTTCCTCCCAAGAATACCAGTGCATATAACAAAACAGCGCAATGCTTTTTGAAAAAATGAAGCTATTATAAGTCCCAGGTCCTATCACACAATGCAACTCAACCAGGGGGATAGAGTTTTCCCTTATAGTAGCCAAACATACTTGGTACGTTAAAAACAAATCATTCGATACTATTATAAGTGCATAGTGTTTAAAGCAACTTCAAATATAAATGTATCAATCCTAGGCGGCATGGGTACCATATATCATGTCGCCAATACTAGGCTCTACAATCAAAGCCGCAAAGTCACGTATTGGAAGTTGGATTTCCATCTATGAACCGTGGCAAGGGATCGTTCTCTTTGCTTTGAGACTGTCTAGCCTGAGCCTCAGGACCCAGACTTAGGTAGGCCCTTGGATCGTCAGGGCCAGTCCACCAATGTGGACTAAAATGCCTGAACACTGCGTTTCCCCGCCCTTTGGGGCGTAAATGAGTCCTATTACTCCATCGGTCCACATAGTCACCGATATATCTGAGGTGCCTCGCAATCCAACAACCACACAGGTGAAAATAATATAAATGTTAGGGCAGGTAGGTCACTGACACCACCCTAGCTAGAAAGAAACGCATGTCCTCCCTGATGTCCTCTGCCGTTTCTGGTTCACAACCGGGGTGTGAGGCTCGTAAATCAACGTTATACACAAAGCTATGCTACAAAGGCCATGCTTTGATCATCAACCACAAGACTCTGCTTTTCAACAGAAGCCTTGATCATTTGCATCTTAGCATGTGAAACACCCCACCTCCGTTAAGGTCACTCTCAAAGTGAATGCCTTAATTTCGGTGGAGCATTATAGTTAAAAGATGCAGATAAATTACAAGACAGACAATTAAAGCAGCAGCAAATAAATAAAACTTTATTTCATTGATAAAAAGCTTTTACAAAGATTGTTTTACAATACCAAAGTATCCTGTCTTGTTTACAAAAATAAAGAAGCATAAAATGATTTCCCCAAATAAAGCATGAGCCAGCCATAGCAGTAGAAGAGAGAGTCCAAGGCAACACGTCAAAGAGTCTTCAAGCTTGGAAAGAGTAACGGTCCAAACAAACTAAGCTACTCCCTCCCTGACTACCTAGAGGGGAGGGGCGGAAGAAAAGAGGCGAAAGCAAACTAGGTCAGACATAAAGTCTGGTAAGTCCAGTGATTCTTAGTATTTAAACAAGGAAAAGGGTCATGACATGAATAAACTAAATATAAGACTAAACCATAGTAACAAGATAATACGGGATAAACATGGGATATGGCAAGATAAACTGAATGTACCGATAAACTAAATTCGCTTCTACTCCTTCTCTACTTCGCAACTACCCTGTTTATATTGATTTCTATATCTCTGCATTGCTTAACTGGTGTCCAAACTTGTAATCTATGATCATATGATAACGTGATCCCAATCTCTGTATTTGCGGTTGCCTTCAGGTATGCTTCTATTAGGGGATTCCGTTTATTACCTAGATCTAATCTAAGGTTCAATATCGAGTGCTTACTAGATTTAATTGGGGTTTACGCTACCTAGGGCCATTGGGGTTCATGCTACCTATTGAACGCTTCTCAGATTCAGGGTTTACGTGACCTAGGTCCAAATAGGAATTATGCTACTTATGTGTATTAATTTTCCATGTGTCTGTGTCAGTCGGCCCTCTCTTACGTGTAGATACTCTGTGCTGGCCCCACCATAAGGTGTATCAAGCCTTATGATAGCGACCTGACATGATTCAAGATGCACAGTGTACAACTACTGGTACCCAGTGCCTTCTTTTTCCCACTCCGTAATACGTGCACGCCCGTAAACTGTCGGAACCTACACTGACGTACCCCATGCCGTTATCTTTGACCGCTTATAATCAGCCCAGTAATCGTGCCCCACCTGGCCTAGTTTCAGGGTACCATGATACATCTATGTGGGTTACTGCTGAAACGGGTCCCCGTTACTAGGGTTTCTTGCTGGTTAAGTTTATGGGCCTATATTTACTAATATTACCCACCAACCCGAAGTGTACTTAAATTTCCCACCGATTCAAGCATGTTTATTTAATGGTTAAGTTTTGTGGGCCTATATTTACTAATATTACCCACCAACCCGATATGTACTTAACCTTCCCACGGATTCAAGCATGTTTATTTAATGGTTAAGTTCTGTGGGCCTATATTTACTAAAATTACCCACCAACCCGATATGTACTTAACCTCCTCCTCGTCAAGTCGTGTTGGTTAAGTGGTTCTTATTAACTTAACCTTTCTCGCTTATCTTGTTGGATTGGTTTAGTGTTATCTATTAACTTAACCCTGTTTAGTCATCAGGTTATATTGGTTAAGTATTCCCCATTTAACTTAACCCCATTAGCTCATCAAGTTATATTGGTCAAGTGTCATTAATCAATTCAAGTTAACTTAACCCATCCACCCGTCACGTCATGTTGGTTAAGTGTTTCCTTCTGGTGTTGACTTGACCCTACCTCAATTCGTGTTATATTGGTTAAGTGTTTTCCTCTTGTATTACTTAACCCCACCACATGTCATTATATATTTTGGTTAAGTGTAACTTTAGTTAACTTAACCCTATCATCTGCTTAATTAACATGTTACAACGGTTAAGTGTTCTAAATTTACTTAACCTCACTCACTTGTCTAATTAACATGTTGTAACAGTTAAGTGTTCTAATTTTGACTTAACCTCACCCACTTGCCTAGTTAACAAGTTATTATGGTTAAGTGTTTCCCTAATTACTTAACCTCACCATTTCTAGCTTGATTTTTTAATGAGCCTTGATTAATTAATTAAAGCACCAACCACTCACATTAGACAGATATTGGTATGGTTACTGGATGTGCCGGTCGGTTCTGGGCAGGTTTACACCACAACTCAGTCTAACCTTGGGTCTTTCTGGGATTGATGCACTAACCACCCACATTAGAAAGGTATTGTTGTGGTCACTGGATGTGCCGGTCGGTTTCAGGCAGTTTTACACTACAACTCAGTCTAACCTCGGGTTAGGCATATTCGTCTTTTATGAAATTTACATATTTACTATTTACGTAAAATTTCCGTAAATCAATTTAGCCTAGATCATATTCATTTGTCATGCAAATTAGCATATTTATGTTCTATCCCCAAAACTTGATTTACCTATCAATCCGCCTAACTTGCGGTTTATACCAATTTAGATTTAATATTCCCCTTTTACAATTTGTGCCTAATCTTGATTAATATTCCTATTTACGGTTCATGTCAAAACTAGATTTAATATTCTAGTTTACCGTTTATGTTTACATGCCAATTACACACTTTGCGGCCAATTGAATTTGTCAACTTATGCCCAAGTCTAATATGCATGTAAATCATTCACTATTATAGCCAATTTAGACTGTGCCAACATATTTATTATGCCAAACTAACTTAATTAAGCTATGCCCAAATTCCCGCGCTGTAATCGTATGTACAACATGATTTCATAAGTTTCTAAGTACTCATGAAATGATACTAATAATATCAAAGCAAGGAATAGGGGATAAGCACGAGAATTGACATAAAAGAATAGCCATGCAATAATGAACCAAATACAAAAATAATGGTTCCAATGGATTTGATGTACATAACAGTGAATAGGAATAAACTAGATAAGTTACACCCCAAAAAATGGGATCCAACATAATTAAGGGAATAGGCATAGGTAATTTGGTCCAACATAATGTCAGTTCGAAGTACAACCTAACAGATTAATGGGAATAGGCATAAGTCACTGACTACAATAGTTATAGGCAATTAACCACAATTTTCATGGGTGGCTAATCACAATAGTTTCTTAATCAATGTCATAGGAAATAGTCTCATAGTCATAAATCTTGGTAATAGTCTCATAGTCATGAATCATATGCAATAGTCTCAAAATTATGAATCATAGTCATAGTCATAGGCAACAGTCTTATAGTCATAGTCACATGTAATAGTCTCTTTGTCATGAATCATAGTCATGGGCGATAGTTTAATGGGCAACAATTTCATAGTCATAGTCTTAGGCAAAAGTCCCTTAATCATAGTCATTGGCAATTAGCCATAATAAGTTCTAGTCCACAATCGAGAATCAGATCCAAAGGCATAGATAATGGTAGATTTGACATAAGAACGAATCAAAGATAATTAACTTGCAAATTGGTATACTTCTATATTTTGATTCATTACATACACAATTCCAATTACACGTTCAAATCTAAGGAATAACCGAACTTACAGTGATTGGTTTAGAAAAGGATAATAAGATAGCGTTGGGGTGATTTTCTATGATTCGCGTGACGTTGCTTGAAGCCGTTGAAGTAGCCTTTGATTCCCTTCTTGAAGCTTTAACTTGATTTGAATCTCCAATTTGAAGAAGAATCATAACTTGTTTTAATGGAGAATAAGATTTATTTTAATTAGGATTGAGGCAGAGTATAGGCATAATGAAGTTGTGTGGAGAAAGCAAAGTTTGGGGGCGTCTATATAGCGTAGAACTCATGAACTTGGTCCAGAAATCAGCCTGGATCATAAAAATGAATTCTGCCTCGGATCTGGGAAAACAGGGCAGGTCGACCCCCAGGTCGACCTATAAGGGGGAGGTCGACCCCCTGGTCGACCTGGGTCCTGGGCGGGAAATTTCCCGCCTAGCCCGCTTCTGGGTTCTGTTTGAATTTTGAATTCAGTTTCGAGCTGTTTGAATTTATTTGAATTTTCTGGAAACTTCTAACAGCCATAACTTCCTCATACGAAGTCCGATTCATGCAAACTCGGACTCTATCCCAAGCAGAATACCGAGACGAATGCAATGGCATAACCAATTTGCCTTAATTTTTCTCTTAAAAATTAAGTATACTCTGATTTGTTACATTAATGTTTACAGAAAATACGGGGTGTTACATTCTCCCCTCCTTAAAGGATTTCGTCCCCGAAATCTTCAAGTTAAGAAGAATGTATCCTAACATCCAGCATCCATCTACTCAGCAATTCAATCACAGGCATCCATTGTCCCTAGAAAGGATTTCTAATTCTTTCATGATTCTATGCATAGTGTGTGTATATGTCCTTATCTAATGTAAAATCAGGCGGTCTACTGATTCAGTTGACCTCCTTAATGCGAATTATGTCAGTGCATGAGTCCATCATGTATGCAGTTATCCCTAATCATGTAAGTACTATATGTGTGCATATTCTTTCATCCATATGATAACACATCAAGTTTTAATCCATCTAGAAATACATATATCCATATGCAAACATGAAAGTGACTGAGCCGATCTAGTGCCTAATGTGTGTATATGCATCCACGAGCAACCACTAGTAAACACTTGCAACCACTTGCATCCACCAAACATAACATGTCTCAAACGCATGTTTACATCCATGGGCTTCTACCTAAGGATCGAGGATAGGACCGAGAGGATATACTTAAAAGCTAAAGACTAGCATGCAAATAGATTTTTACATGAAAAGAAGAATCAAGGATATACCCTTAAAATGGGTAAGATGCGCGTATCTAGTCTTCAATCTTCTAAGTCGCATCTTCTTGAGCTTCACTCCACTGTACCTTATCTAATTTAATTTCATGGTTGTGAAGCTTCTTGACCTCCATTTCCAAAACCCACTAGTAAAGATAGGCCGTCGATCACTTACTATGCTAGAGGGTATCCAATGTAGTCGAACTATCTTTCCGAGAAAACATATGTTAATCATGATACCAAGTGTATATACCTAAGATGATTAGAGGTCTCTCCTCTACTTATCTTATCCATCATGCTGCAAATCTGAGGGTCTAAAGCTAATGGTTACTATATGCTTATTACCTCTCTTAAGGTTAGTCTAACTTAGGGTGCCAGCCCCAACCATTTATCTCTCACGCAAACTATCCTAGTCGAACTCGACATCCCTTAAGTACAGGCCCCAAAGGCCTAAATCAATATCAGACAAGCCCCCAAGGGATACCTCCTTCAATTTGGACGATCTATGTGAGATGATACTAACAAAACAACCAAACAATTGAGCACTTTACCGACTCTGGCTATCCTTGCCAATCTTGCTCCAGAATTATCATTGATTGCATAACTGGCTTTACAGTGTCATCTAGATACATGCAGAAGTCTGTCTCGAATTTTTAGGGGGAAAACCCCTACCCTAATCAGAATACCTTGCGTACTCATGGACTACCCCAATGGATCGAAAATCGTCGATAGATAAGTAAAGTGATTCTAGGTAGCTAAGACAAACTGATCCCTTAGGATCGTATGAAATCTCAAGGGTATTCTCGAGGCAAGTCAAAAGTCTAACTATCCTTGTTTCATAATTACTAGCTAACCAATCAATGCCTAGAATCAACCCGTAACCCAAAAACATAAGCATAAATATAGCTATTCTCAAATCCTCACAAGTCAATGGGTCGAACCAGCAATTGGATTCGAGACTATAATGGATCCTCTACTTACACAATATCTAGGGTGCAGAGACTCAACTATGGAAGCAGATATATACGATGTGAAGCGCTAAAATCGGAAGGAGTACTAACAGGATAATCAAAAAGGAAAAACTCTTTCAACCGAAACTCACTGCCTCTCTCTCAGGTATATATGCTGGCGGTGAGAGCACGCACTCGCCTTACGGAAAATCCTCTCACTTGTTCTTGCCTTTATCCTCTATTATATGACCTGTTATACCCTAGTAAAGATACTTCCTCTTGTCTTATTTATTACTATTTTTTTCCTCCCCTCCTTTGTGAGCCAAGTCCATATCTATGGGTTCTTCATCCTTGTGTTGTGCTCCGTAGCCAGACCCCTCATTCTCAACTTTTCTATCCTTGTGTAAGTTGTTCACATGTCTCTCGAAATTTGCTTCCATCGCATGGAGAATCCTACAAAGCTCGAAAGAAAATTAGCTGCAGGTGAAACTGCTATGGCTACAGATGGAAGTTGGGCACTTGTTTGCCCTTTGACAAGTGTCGTAGTCTTGTCGAGCCTACGAAACCATGCTGCAATGAAGTTACCTCCCGGAAAGCCAGGAGCCCCCGAGACTCAAGAAAGAAGGAAATAACGATTCAAATAGAGGATCAAAAGATAGTGCATATGGCTTTGGGGAATATGCCCTTAAAACAAAACTTTTCTTTTGAAAATGCTTCTTTTGAAACCGTTTTGAATTTTTTTCATATCTTTTATCTGATCCGGTAACCTTCAGCTCTGATACCAAGTGAAACGCCCCACCTCCGTTAAGGTCACTCTCGATGGGAATGCCTTAATTTCGGTGGAGCGTTATCGATAAAAGAAGCAGATAAATTACAAGATAGAAAATTAAAGCAACGACAAATAAATAAGACTTTATTTCATTGATAAACAATTTGTACAAAGATTGTTTTACAATACCAAAGTATCCTGTCTTGTTTACAAAAATAAAGAAGCATAAAATGATTTCCCCAAATAAAGCATGAGCCAGCCATAGCAGTAGAAGAGAGAGTCCAAGGCAACATGTCAAAGAGTCTTCAAGCTTGGAAAGAGTAACGGTCCAAACAAACCTGAGCTATTCCCTCCCTGACAACCGAGGGGGGGGGGGGGGGACAGAAGAAAAGAGGAGAAAGCAAACTAGGTCAGACATAATGTTTGGTAAGTCCAGTGATTCTTAGTATTTAAACGAGGAAAAGGGTCATGACATGAATAAACTAAATACAAGACTAAACCATAGCAACAAGATAATATGGGTAAACATGGGATATGGCAAGATAAACTGAATGTACCGATAAACTGAATGCGCTTCTACTCCTTCTCTTCATCACAACTACCATGTTTATACTGATTTCTATATCTCTGCACTGCCTAACTGGTGTCCAAACTAGTAATCTATGATCATATGATAACGTGATCCCAATCCCCGTATTTGTGGTTGCCTTTAGGTGTGCTTCTATTATGGGGATTCGGTTTATTATCTAGATCTAATCTAGGGTTCACTATCGAGTGCTTACAAGATTCAACCAGGGTTTACGCTACCTAGGGCCACTGGGGTTTATGCTACCTATTGGACGCTTCTCGGATTCAGGGTTTACACGACCTAAGTCTAACTAGGGATTATGCTACCTACGTGTATTAATTTTCCATTTGTTTGCGTCAGTCGGCCCTCTCTTGTGTGTAGATACTCTGTGCTGGCCCCACCATAAGGTGTATCAAGCCTTATGATATGACCCGACATGATTCAAGATGCACAGTGTATAACTACTGGTACCCAGTGCCTGCTTTTTCCCACTCTGGAATATGTGCATGCCCGTAAACCGTCGGAACCTAAATTGACATACCCCCTGCTGTTATCTTTGACCGCTTATAATCAGCCCAATAATCGTGCCCCACCCTGTCTAGTTTCAGGGTACCATTATACATCTATGTGGGTTATTGCTGGAATAGGTCCCCGTTACTAGGGTTTCTTGTTGGTTAAGTTTATAGGCCTATATTTACTAATATTACCCACCAACCCGATATGTACTTAACCTTCCCACGCATTCAAGCATGTTTATTTAATGGTTAAGTTCTATAGGCCTATATTTACTAATATTACCCACCAACCCGATATGTACTTAACCTCCTCCTCATCAAGTCGTGTTGGTTAAGTGGTTCTTATTAACTTAAACTTTCTCTCTTATCTTGTTGGATTAGTTAAGTGTGATATATTAACTTAACCCTGTTTAGTCATCAGGTTATAGTGGTTAAGGATTCCCTATTTAACTTAACCCCATTAGCTCATCAAGTTATACTGGTCAAGTGTCATTAATCAATTCAAGTTAACTTAACCCATCCAACCGTCATGTCATGTTAGTTAAGTGTTTATTTCTGGTGTTGACTTGATCCTACCTCAATTCATGTTATATTGGTTAAGTGTTTTCCTCTTGTATTACTTAAACCCACCACATGTCATTATATATTTTGGTTAAGTGTTACTTTAGTTAACTTAACCCTATCATCTGCTTAATTAACATGTTACAATGGTTAAGTGTTCTAAATTTACTTAACCTCACCCACTTGTCTAATTAATATGTTGTAATAGTTAAGTGTTATAATTTTCACTTAACCTCACCCTCTTACCTAGTTAACATGTTATTACGGTTAAATGTTTCCCTGATTATTTAACCTCACCATTTCTAGCTTGATTTATTCATGAGCCTTAATTAATTAATAAATTAAAGCACCAACCACTCACATTAGACAAATATTGTTGTGGTTACTAGATGTGCCAGTCGGTTCCGGGCAGGTTTACACCACAACTCAGTCTAACCTCGGGTCAATCTGGGCTTGAGGCATTAACCACCCACATTAGACAGGTATTGTTGTGGTCACTGGATGTGTCGGTCAGTTCCGGGCAGTTTTACACCACAACTCGGTCTAACCTCGGGTTAGGCATGTTCGCCTTTTACTAAATTTACATATTTACTATTTATGTAAATTTTCCGTAAATCAATTTAGCATAGATCATATTCATTTGTCATGCAAATTAGCATATTTATGTTCTATCCCCAAAACTTGATTTACCTATCAATCATCCTAACTTGCAGTTTATACCAATTTAGATTTAATATGCCCCTTTTTTGATTCATGCCCAATCTGGATTAATATTCCAATTTACGGTTCATGTCAAAACTAGATTTAATATTCTAGTTTACCGTTTATGTTTACATGCCAATTACACACTTTGCAGCCAATTGAATTCATCAACTTATGCCCAAGTCTAATATGCATGTAAATCATTCACTATTATAGCCAATTTAGACTATGCCAACATATTTATTATGCCAAACTAACTTAATTAAGCTACGCCAAAATTCCCGCACCGTAATCGTACGTATAACATGATTTCACAAGTTTATAAGTACTCATGAAATGATACTAATAGTATCAAAGCAAGGAATAAGGGATAAGCACGAGAATTGACATAAAAGAATAGCCATGCAAGAATGAACCAAATACAAAAATAATGGTTCCAATGGGTTTGTGTAACAACCCGTAAAATGCGAGCCAGTTTGAAATTTTTATTTTGGCGATTTTAGCGAATTTTGAATATTTAAAATAGATTATTTTAGATAATATCGACGAGAAATTTATTTTGAATATAATTTGAACGTATATATTATATACGTCGTCGTTAGAATATATAATAATTATATATAATTATAAAAGGAATTGAAAATGGCGCGGTAGTTCGAAAATTCGATTTCTAATTTCAAATGAGTATACAGAATTCGTTATAAGTCAGAATTGAACGAAACAAGAAATATTTGAATCTGTATAACTATATCTTTGTAACGAAGTTAACAAACTGAGTTTTCATCTTAGAAATGATAAGATATGTCCAGTTTAAAATTAGAAATAGTCGCTGTGGAATTTATATATATTTTTATATATATAAGGCCCTTAAAAATAGCAATTTTGCAAACGACCTCGGATTTCGACGAAACCAGTTTTGTTGGGTCCGGGATGTGAAGTTATTGCTAGGTTTCAAATTTCATAATTTTTCGAATCAATATGTGAGCGTGGCAAAGGAAAACGCATTTGACCAGTTTCAGTTGATTTTAATCGACTGGAAAATGGCCATTTTTCAGACGGTCTCAGAATTCGACGAAACTAGTTTTGTTAGGACCGTATCGTCAATACGAAGCTAGAAAATATTTTTCGAGAATTTTTAGAGTTAGCATGTGACCCCGGTAATTTGAAATGTGCGTTTAAAATTCAATATAGCGATTTAAATGTAGATTTAAAGGAAGCTGATCAAAACGATCAAATCAGCTAGCGATACATATCCCATTGTGTTCGGAATGGGGGTAAAACGCTATGGACGACAGGCGGTAGGCCTCGTTACGAGGTCGTATGTAAAAGTCAACTATTAGCAAAATAAAATAATAATAATAAAAAAAAAATCTCTCTTCCCCTTTATTACCCTCTGCCCCCCCCCCCCCCCCCCCCGTTCTAAATTATTTCAACAGAAAGGAAAAAGGAAAAAAAAAAAAAAAAACCTAATCGATCTGATGCCGTCGCCCAAACCCCCCCCAACCGCCTCCGATGACCGCCGCCTTGACCTCGCCGCCTCCCCCTCCCACTCGCCGCCGCCGCCTCCCTCCCCAGATCAATGCCACCGCCGACGAACTCCCCCGCCGATGCTCCTCCTCACGAGCGACGCCCGAAACCCCCCCCTTCTGTAAGTCCTTTTTTTTTTTTTTTGTCTTCTTCTTTTTTTTTATTTTTATTTTATTATGTTATTTCTGTTTTTATTTTTAAGTTTAAATACTGATTATATTTAATGTTAAAAACTGATTTTTTTATAATGTTTAAAACTGTTTTTTTTATAATGTTTAAAACTGATTTTTTTATAATGTTTAAAACTGTTTTTTTATAATGTTTAAAACTGATTTTTTTTATAATGTTTAAAACTGTTTTTTTATAATGTTAAAAACTGATTTTTTTATAATGTTTAAAACTGTTTTTTTATAATGTTAAAAACTGTTTTTTTATAATGTTTAAAACTGTTTTTTTATAATGTTTAAAACTGTTTTTTTATAATGTTTAAAACTGTTTTTTTATAATGTTTAAAACTGTTTTTTTTATAATGTTTAAAACTGATTTTTTTATAATGTTTAAAACTGTTTTTTTATAATGTTAAAAACTGATTTTTTTATAATGTTTAAAACTGTTTTTTTATAATGTTTAAAACTGTTTTTTTATAATGTTTAAAAACTGTTTTTTTTATAATGTTAAAAACTGATTTTTCATAATTTCAAAAACTGAATTTGGAAAAAAGAAAAACTGATTTTAAGAAAGGTTTTAAAAGATTTGAATTTTGAAAAGTAAAAGATTTAAACTTTAAAAAGTAAAAGAAAAGATTGGATCTTTGAAATGGAAAAGACGGAATTTTGATTAAGATGAAAGATAAGGATTTTTATCTATATAAAAGGTCGGATTTTTCTCTATATGAAGTTGAACTAAAAATTCGATTTTTATATATTGAATAGCGAACTAAAAATTCGATTTTTATATATTGAATAGCGAACTAAAAATTCGATTTTTATATATTGAATAACGAAGTCAAAATTCGATTTTTACATAGGTAGTAAAAGCGGACGACGAAGATGACGAAGATGCGATAGCAATGAAGTTTTCTATCAATGAAATGCCGTGGAGCTAGGATAGCTATCGGTGAGAATTTCTCACCTTTCAAATTTATTTTCTAGTTATATATATATACTAGGATGCAGACGGTGTTTAGTAGCACCCGACACAATCGTCCACAGACCATGGACTTGTTTGTTTGGCTGTTTGGTTATTGATTGTGATATTGGTTTGAATGTGGTTTGTGGTGTGAAAAATCGAATCGATAAATTGGTTAGGATTAGACGTGCGCCGTTATAAGGCGAAGGAGTAAGGCTAGGTTAGACTCTTACTCCAAATTTTGTGGTTTACATAATAAAATTGATATGATTGATGTGTGAATGGCGTGGGCCTTCACTAGACCGGGGATTAGGCTAGGCCTTGTCCCGTTTCTAGTATAGTGTCGTTATGCCGCCGAAATTTTCTAAAATATGTTAGAAAAATAAAAATATCATTTTATTGAAGAAATGAATTGAATTGAAAACGATTTCGAAATGAATTGAATTGAAAACGATTTCGAAATGAATTGAATTGAAAACGATTTCGAAATGAATTGAATTGAAAACGATTTCGAAATGAATTGAATTGAAAACGATTTCGAAATGAATTGAATTGAAAACGATTTCGAAATGAATTGAATTGAAAACGATTTCGAAATGAATTGAATTGAAAACGATTTCGAAATGAATTGAATTGAAAACGATTTCGAAATGAATTGAATTGAAAACGATTTCGAAATGAATTGAATTGAAAACGATTTCGAAATGAATTGAATTGAAAACGATTTCGAAATGAATTGAATTGAAAACGATTTCGAAATGAATTGAATTGAAAACGAATTCGAATTGAATTGAAAACAAATTTGAATTGAATAGAAATGAATTTTAAAACGAATTTATAAAGAAGAAATCAATTTTGATTTGAATTGAAAAGAAAGTTGAAATAGCTTTTGAAACGATTTTAAAACTATTTATATAATTCGTTTTAAATAGAAATCGACGAAATATATATTATATATATATAATATAATGGCCTGAATAGAACGCGCCGCGCCACGGCAGTTCGCGAATTTCGACCATTTATTTCAAACGGACATTACGGGAGATCCGACCGTCGGATTCTCCTAAAACCGGAACCGTTGGGTTCGTATCGAAAAGAGCTTTCTAATGAATGTTAGAAATTAGAAATCTAACGGTTGGATTTGGAATTATGTCCAAATCAAATTGGAAAAAGGTCGCTGTAAGTGCAGTTCGATGGCCATTGGTGGAAATCGACTGTACGGGCCTTGATAAAATTATTAAAAATAGTAATAATTTGTGTAAAATCGTAAGAAATGATTTGTGAAGATTTGGGATGAAAAACTCCATATTTGAAAAGATAAAAATAGATTTTTATCGAAATGAACTAGTTTTGAACTAGAAATATAATTCTATTTATTTTTAAATAAATAAATTGAATTTAAAAAGGGTTTTGAAAATAACCAAAATTTCCAATGATTGCATTGGAGTGGATTTGAATCGAAATTGTCTTCGGAATATTTCGATGTTGGAATTCGTGATTATACAGATGTTGTTATGGGAATTTGAAAGATATATATATTTATATCGTTATTTCCAATACGACATTTGTTAGTCGTAGAATTTGATATTGAATATAAGCCGATATATTTTCTATTCAGAGCCTTGTATTGAATATCAAATGTGATTTGGGGTTTGTCGTGAATGGTGTCTTCACTAACACTGTTCTTGAACCCAGTTGAGAAAAGATTAAATCTTTTTATTTAGATTTAATGAAGTGTACCAATTAAATAATATTTAATTGGAATTGAATTGATATTGATTTTTGGGTTTATCGTGAACAGTGTTTTAAATAACACTTGTTCTTTAACCCGATAATTAATGGAATGTGATTTTGGGTTTATCATGAACCGTGTTTTTAAATGACACTGATTCTTTAACCCAGTCGAAGATTAAAACTAAGTGGAGTTTTAATGAATCTTTAATTAGATTGAAAAGATCGAAAATGGAGTATCACCAGTTTTGCTCCAGGCGATAGCTAAATCTTTAATTAGATTTGAACGTGAAATGGTAATTGAATTTACCGATAACACTGTGGTGTTAGATATGAAGTATTACCAGTTTTACTTCATGGGATGAATAGGTTGGGATTGGGAAATTAAAACAAATGATTACTTCGGTAAAGTTCGTTAATCCCGACTAATTCGAATTGATATTCAAAGATAGATTAAAGAATAAATTCAGGAATTTATCTTGGATAAAATTAATGGGAACCTTTCCCTATGAATGTGAAATTTAGAAACTAACTGTCGGTTAGCTAAGCAGAATGGTTTTCTGGATATTGATCTGATGTTGGTTTCGGCCTTCGGGGTTAATATTTGGGGAATTATTCTCTTGATTAATTTACGGTTAGTGACTAATGAATTGGAATGAGGCGTATGTTGTGTTTGTGTAACACTTTTATAATATATACGCGAGTTATTCGGAAAGACCGGGTTTATCCCATTCTGAATAACTGATACGACGATAAGTCGAAGATGAAGACGATGGTCGAAGACCGGAGGTCTTCACGTCGTTTGGGTAATTACTGATGATCTTGATTGGGCTGTACACCCAAGAAGATGGAAACAGTTAGTGATCGTCCAGACGTACTTGGAGATCGATGGATATGCGGGGTACTAGGTGCCTCCGGTTTCGTTCAGACCCAGGACGGACTTGTAAATGGACTGTGTGTCTGACATCGGATTTCATTCTGTGTGACTGATATCGGTTGCATAGGATGGTTTGCCTGTGTGGCATGCTAAGATGCAAATGATCAAGGCTTCTGTTGAAAAGCAAAGTCTTGTGGTGATGATCAAAGCACGGCCTTTGTGGCGTAGCTTTGTGTAACGTTTACCTCGCGTGTTTCACACCAGGTATGAACCAAAAACGGGAGACGGACCTCAGGGAGGACTTGCGTTTCTTTCTAGTTAGAAGTGGCGTCAGTGGTTTTACACGCCCTGACGAGTTTGACTTATGTGGTTGTTGCTGTTGCGAGGCGCCTCGGTTATATCGGTTTCGGCCGATGCATTCTGGTCGGCTGACGGACCAGACTTACACCCCATAGGGTGGGGAAACGTAGTGTTCAGGCATTTTAATCCACATCGGTGGACCGGCCCTGAGGATCCAAGGGCCCACCTGTGTCTGGGTCCTGAGACACGGACTAGAGCGTCTCGAATCGGTTGAGGACTATCTTTTGCCTCGGTTCATAGACGGAAATCCAATTTCCAAATACGTGACATTTGCGGTTTTAATTTGTAAACCTATATATGGCGACATAGTGGCATGGGACGCTCATGTCGCCTATGATTGATACTTATGATTTGAAGTTGTTTTATACACTATGCACTTATTATAGTATCAAATGATTTGTTTTAAACGTATCAAGCATTCTTTGGCTGTTATAAGGGAAAACCCTATCCCCCGGCTTGCGTTGCATTGTGTGATAGGACCTGGGTCTTATAACAGCTTCATCTTTCTTTATTTAGCATTGCGCTGTTTGTTTTATGCACTGGTACTCTTGGGAGGAAACCCGTTCCGTGTTATACGGCGTGGTCCCTTGATTTACCTTTGAAAATAAAGATTAACAACTGTTTTAGTTCTCACACCAGTCACATGACTGACCTGGAGTTTATTGTTTTAACCTAAACTCTGGGTGCCCCTATTTTCGACACGGGCAGCTAGTAGTTTTGGTTTTGCAGATTTATATTCACAGGATCCTGGTTTACAGCTGGAACGATATCCGGAAAGCTTTGTATCCGTATATCTCCTTCTAGTTGTGTATTGTATTATTTTCCGCTGCTATGTAATTTAAATCTCTGATATTTCTGTGTAATATTCATTTATACTCTGTATATTCTTGTAATCTGATGCATTGTTGTAATATACAGTGAAATGTCCTTTTATATGCGTTCTATTTTGTCGTGTTCTCAAACGATAGGGCGTTTCGAACGGTCTGGGTCGGTTTAGCGACTGGTTCGGACCGAGCGAAATTCTTTGCCGTCACAGTTGGTATCAGAGCTTTGGTTTACAAAGCTAGAGAACAAGACAAATTAGAACCATACGAAAGAATTCATCAGATATTGGATTAGTAAAATCCAATTAGAATGACTAGTTAGAGATGGGATCAGTAGTATCCTAGAACGAGTGTGAAGAGTATATTTTTAAAGTGAAAACAAATTTTGTTTTGAAAATTTAAATCAATTGTTCGTTTTTGATTATTTGTTTATATTGATTTTGGACAATTCAGTATATAAAGAATTTGCATATACGCCTTGCAAACGTATATTCAAAGTTTTAATATATTGAATAGATATAGCATCACGCTCTAGTCGCCCGAAGATGATATTGATGATAGCGATCGCATCATCAACATTTATGTTCGAGTTTCGAAGGTGTGATTTTCTATATATTTCAATTAGACTGGTGTGAGAACCAAAACTAATATAGTTAGGATACATTGTAGTGAATTGGCATCAAAAACATGATTTTTGTATATGTATCAAAATTATCAATTTGAAACTCTAATTCACTAATTGATTGATGTTTGTGTTGTTTGTTTATTTGTTTGATAATTTTGAACCATTATGCCTAATTGAATCAAATATTGAATGATATAGAAAATTGGTTGCATTTGCTTGCGTATACATATATACCATTGAACAGGTCATAGCAAGGAGGCTAGAGCAGAGAATAAAATTTGTTTGCCCGACAAATAGGTACATGTTTACTACATAATTTCCTGTTTTGTTTGGGTGATGATGATTTTATGAGCCTATTGGCTAGCCGCTTGGCTTTTTCTTTTTCTTTTTGAGATCTGAAGGACCGGGGAAGCTATTTGAAATTCCCCGATGCTCCCGGTGCAGGGGAGGTTATGGCGAAATTTTTCGAAAATTTAGGGTGTTAGCCAAATTTTTGAAATTTTGAAAATTCTCAGAAACTAAAGAGTTGGAGAATGGAAGCCAGATCGAACGTAGAGTTGATTAATCAAACCACTTTCGACTTTGTTCCTTTTCGGGGACGAAAAGTTTTAAGTGGGGGAGATTGTAACAACCCGTAAAATGCGAGCCAGTTTGAAATTTTTATTTTGGCGATTTTAGCGAATTTTGAATATTTAAAATATATTATTTTAGATAATATCGACGAGAAATTTATTTTGAATATAATTTGAACGTATATATTATATACGTCGTCGTTAGAATATATAATAATTATAT
Source organism: Allium sativum (assembly GCA_030737875.1). Classification (NCBI taxonomy): domain Eukaryota; kingdom Viridiplantae; phylum Streptophyta; class Magnoliopsida; order Asparagales; family Amaryllidaceae; genus Allium; species Allium sativum. The sequence continues at coordinate 146,767,737 of CM060918.1, read as the reverse complement.
ATAATTATAAAAGGAATTGAAAATGGCGCGGTAGTTCGAAAATTCGATTTCTAATTTCAAATGAGTATACAGAATTCGTTATAAGTCAGAATTGAACGAAACAAGAAATATTTGAATCTGTATAACTATATCTTTGTAACGAAGTTAACAAACTGAGTTTTCATCTTAGAAATGATAAGATATGTCCAGTTTAAAATTAGAAATAGTCGCTGTGGAATTTATATATATTTTTATATATATAAGGCCCTTAAAAATAGCAATTTTGCAAACGACCTCGGATTTCGACGAAACCAGTTTTGTTGGGTCCGGGATGTGAAGTTATTGCTAGGTTTCAAATTTCATAATTTTTCGAATCAATATGTGAGCGTGGCAAAGGAAAACGCATTTGACCAGTTTCAGTTGATTTTAATCGACTGGAAAATGGCCATTTTTCAGACGGTCTCAGAATTCGACGAAACTAGTTTTGTTAGGACCGTATCGTCAATACGAAGCTAGAAAATATTTTTCGAGAATTTTTAGAGTTTGCATGTGACCCCGGTAATTTGAAATGTGCGTTTAAAATTCAATATAGCGATTTAAATGTAGATTTAAAGGAAGCTGATCAAAACGATCAAATCAGCTAGCGATACATATCCCATTGTGTTCGGAATGGGGGTAAAACGCTATGGACGACAGGCGGTAGGCCTCGTTACAAGGTCGTATGTAAAAATCAACTATTAGCAAAATAAAATAATAATAATAAAAAAAAATAATCTCTCTTCCCCTTTATTACCCTCTGGCCCCCCGTTCTAAATTATTTCAACAGAAAGGAAAAAGGAAAAAAAAAAAAAAAACCTAATCGATCTGATGCCGTCGCCCAAACCCCCCCCCCCCAACCGCCTCCGATGACCGCCGCCTTGACCTCGCCGCCTCCCCCTCCCACTCGCCGCCGCCGCCTCCCTCCCCAGATCAATGCCACCGCCGACGAACTCCCCCGCCGATGCTCCTCCTCACGAGCGACGCCCGAAACCCCCCCCCCCCCCTTCTGTAAGTCCTTTTTTTTTATTTTTTGTCTTCTTTTTTTTTATTTTTTTATTTTATTATGTTATTTCTGTTTTTATTTTTAAGTTTAAATACTGATTATATTTAATGTTAAAAACTGATTTTTTTATAATGTTTAAAACTGTTTTTTTATAATGTTTAAAACTGATTTTTTTATAATGTTTAAAACTATTTTTTTATAATGTTTAAAACTGATTTTTTTATAATGTTTAAAACTGTTTGTTTATAATGTTAAAAACTGATTTTTTTATAATGTTTAAAACTGTTTTTTTATAATGTTAAAAACTGTTTTTTTATAATGTTTAAAACTGTTTTTTTATAATGTTTAAAACTGTTTTTTATAATGTTTAAAACTGTTTTTTTATAATGTTTAAAACTGTTTTTTTTATAATGTTTAAAACTGATTTTTTTATAATGTTTAAAACTGTTTTTTTATAATGTTAAAAACTGATTTTTTTATAATGTTTAAAACTGTTTTTTTATAATGTTTAAAACTGTTTTTTTATAATGTTTAAAAACTGTTTTTTTTATAATGTTAAAAACTGATTTTTCATAATTTCAAAAACTGAATTTGGAAAAAAGAAAAACTGATTTTAAGAAAGGTTTTAAAAGATTTGAATTTTGAAAAGTAAAAGATTTAAACTTTAAAAAGTAAAAGAAAAGATTGGATCTTTGAAATGGAAAAGACGGAATTTTGATTAAGATGAAAGATAAGGATTTTTATCTATATAAAAGGTCGGATTTTTCTCTATATGAAGTTGAACTAAAAATTCGATTTTTATATATTGAATAGCGAACTAAAAATTCGATTTTTATAAATTGAATAGCGAACTAAAAATTCGATTTTTATATATTGAATAACGAAGTCAAAATTCGATTTTTACATAGGTAGTAAAAGCGGACGACGAAGATGACGAAGATGCGATAGCAATGAAGTTTTCTATCAATGAAATGCCGTGGAGCTAGGATAGCTATCGGTGAGAATTTCTCACCTTTCAAATTTATTTTCTAGTTATATATATATACTAGGATGCAGACGGTGTTTAGTAGCACCCGACACAATCGTCCACAGACCATGGACTTGTTTGTTTGGCTGTTTGGTTATTGATTGTGATATTGGTTTGAATGTGGTTTGTGGTGTGAAAAATCGAATCGATAAATTGGTTAGGATTAGACGTGCGCCGTTATAAGGCGAAGGAGTAAGGCTAGGTTAGACTCTTACTCCAAATTTTGTGGTTTGCATAATAAAATTGATATGATTGATGTGTGAATGGCGTGGGCCTTCACTAGACCGGGGATTAGGCTAGGCCTTGTCCCGTTTCTAGTATAGTGCCGTTATGCCGCCGAAATTTTCTAAAATATGTTAGAAAAATAAAAATATCATTTTATTGAAGAAATGAATTGAATTGAAAACGATTTCGAAATGAATTGAATTGAAAACGATTTCGAAATGAATTGAATTGAAAACGATTTCGAAATGAATTGAATTGAAAACGATTTCGAAATGAATTGAATTGAAAACGATTTCGAAATGAATTGAATTGAAAACGATTTCGAAATGAATTGAATTGAAAACGATTTCGAAATGAATTGAATTGAAAACGATTTCGAAATGAAATGAATTGAAAACGATTTCGAAATGAATTGAATTGAAAACGATTTCGAAATGAATTGAATTGAAAACGAATTCGAATTGAATTGAAAACAAATTTGAATTGAATAGAAATGAATTTTAAAACGAATTTATAAAGAAGAAATCAATTTTGATTTGAATTGAAAAGAAAGTTGAAATAGCTTTTGAAACGATTTTAAAACTATTTATATAATTCGTTTTAAATAGAAATCGACGAAATATATATTATATATATATAATATAATGGCCTGAATAGAACGCGCCGCGCCACGGCAGTTCGCGAATTTCGGCCATTTATTTCAAACGGACATTACGGGAGATCCGACCGTCGGATTCTCCTAAAACCGGAACCGTTGGGTTCGTATCGAAAAGAGCTTTCTAATGAATGTTAGAAATTAGAAATCTAACGGTTGGATTTGGAATTATGTCCAAATCAAATTGGAAAAAGGTCGTTGTAAGTGCAGTTCGATGGCCATTGGTGGAAATCGACTGTACGGGCCTTGATAAAATTATTAAAAATAGTAATAATTTGTGTAAAATCGTAAGAAATGATTTGTGAAGATTTGGGATGAAAAACTCCATATTTGAAAAGATAAAAATAGATTTTTATCGAAATGAACTAGTTTTGAACTAGAAATATAATTCTATTTATTTTTAAATAAATAAATTGAATTTAAAAAGGGTTTTGAAAATAACCAAAATTTCCAATGATTGCATTGGAGTGGATTTGAATCGAAATTGTCTTCGGAATATTTCGATGTTGGAATTCGTGATTATACAGATGTTGTTATGGGAATTTGAAAGATATATATATTTATATCGTTATTTCCAATACGACATTTGTTAGTCGTAGAATTTGATATTGAATATAAGCCGATATATTTTCTATTCAGAGCCTTGTATTGAATATCAAATGTGATTTGGGGTTTGTCGTGAATGGTGTCTTCACTAACACTGTTCTTGAACCCAGTTGAGAAAAGATTAAATCTTTTTATTTAGATTTAATGAAGTGTACCAATTAAATAATATTTAATTGGAATTGAATTGATATTGATTTTTGGGTTTATCGTGAACAGTGTTTTAAATAACACTTGTTCTTTAACCCGATAATTAATGGAATGTGATTTTGGGTTTATCGTGAACCGTGTTTTTAAATGACACTGATTCTTTAACCCAGTCGAAGATTAAAACTAAGTGGAGTTTTAATGAATCTTTAATTAGATTGAAAAGATCGAAAATGGAGTATCACCAGTTTTGCTCCAGGCGATAGCTAAATCTTTAATTAGATTTGAACGTGAAATGGTAATTGAATTTACCGATAACACTGTGGTGTTAGATATGAAGTATTACCAGTTTTACTTCATGGGATGAATAGGTTGGGATTGGGAAATTAAAACAAATGATTACTTCGGTAAAGTTCGTTAATCCCGACTAATTCGAATTGATATTCAAAGATAGATTAAAGAATAAATTCAGGAATTTATCTTGGATAAAATTAATGGGAACCTTTCCCTATGAATGTGAAATTTAGAAACTAACTGTCGGTTAGCTAAGCAGAATGGTTTTCTGGATATTGATCTGATGTTGGTTTCGGCCTTCGGGGTTAATATTTGGGGAATTATTCTCTTGATTAATTTACGGTTAGAGACTAATGAATTGGAATGAGGCGTATGTTGTGTTTGTGTAACACTTTTATAATATATACGCGAGTTATTCGGAAAGACCGGGTTTATCCCATTCTGAATAACTAATACGACGATAAGTCGAAGATGAAGACGATGGTCGAAGACCGGAGGTCTTCACGTCGTTTGGGTAATTACTGATGATCTTGATTGGGCTGTACACCCAAGAAGATGGAAACAGTTAGTGATCGTCCAGACGTACTTGGAGATCGATGGATATGCGGGGTACTAGGTGCCTCCGGTTTCGTTCAGACCCAGGACGGACTTGTAAATGGACTGTGTGTCTGACATCGGATTTCATTCTGTGTGACTGATATCGGTTGCATAGGATGGTTTGCCTGTGTGGCATGCTAAGATGCAAATGATCAAGGCTTCTGTTGAAAAGCAAAGTCTTGTGGTGATGATCAAAGCACGGCCTTTGTGGCGTAGCTTTGTGTAACGTTTACCTCGCGTGTTTCACACCAGGTATGAACCAAAAACGGGAGACGGACCTCAGGGAGGACTTGCGTTTCTTTCTAGTTAGAAGTGGCGTCAGTGGTTTTACACGCCCTGACGAGTTTGACTTATGTGGTTGTTGCTGTTGCGAGGCGCCTCGGTTATATCGGTTTCGGCCGATGCATTCTGGTCGGCTGACGGACCAGACTTACACCCCATAGGGTGGGGAAACATAGTGTTCAGGCATTTTAATCCACATCGGTGGACTGGCCCTGAGGATCCAAGGGCCCACCTGTGTCTGGGTCCTGAGACACGGACTAGAGCGTCTCGAATCGGTTGAGGACTATCTTTTGCCTCGGTTCATAGACGGAAATCCAATTTCCAAATACGTGACATTTGCGGTTTTAATTTGTAAACCTATATATGGCGACATAGTGGCATGGGACGCTCATGTCGCCTATGATTGATACTTATGATTTGAAGTTGTTTTATACACTATGCACTTATTATAGTATCAAATGATTTGTTTTAAACGTATCAAGCATTCTTTGGCTGTTATAAGGGAAAACCCTATCCCCCGGCTTGCGTTGCATTGTGTGATAGGACCTGGGTCTTATAACAGCTTCATCTTTCTTTATTTAGCATTGCGCTGTTTGTTTTATGCACTGGTACTCTTGGGAGGAAACCCGTTCCGTGTTATACGGCGTGGTCCCTTGATTTACCTTTGAAAATAAAGATTAACAACTGTTTTAGTTCTCACACCAGTCACATGACTGACCTGGAGTTTATTGTTTTAACCTAAACTCTGGGTGCCCCTATTTTCGACACGGGCAGCTAGTAGTTTTGGTTTTGCAGATTTATATTCACAGGATCCTGGTTTACAGCTGGAACGATATCTGGAAAGCTTTGTATCCGTATATCTCCTTCTAGTTGTGTATTGTATTATTTTCCGCTGCTATGTAATTTAAATCTCTGATATTTCTGTGTAATATTCATTTATACTCTGTATATTCTTGTAATCTGATGCATTGTTGTAATATACAGTGAAATGTTCTTTTATATGCGTTCTATTTTGTCGTGTTCTCAAACGATAGGGCGTTTCGAACGGTTTGGGTCGGTTTAGCGACTGGTTCGGACCGAGCGAAATTCTTTGCCGTCACAGTTTGATGTACATAATAGTGAATAGGAATAAACTAGACAAGTTACACCCCAAAAAATGGGATCCTACATAATTAAGGGAATAGGCATAGGTGATTTTGTCCAACATAATGTCAGTTCGAAGTACAACCTAATAGGTTAATGGGAATAGGCATAAGTCACTGACTAAAATAGTTATAGGTAATTAAACACAATAGTCATGGGCGACTAATCACAATAGTTTCTTAATCAATGTCATAGGCAATAGTCTCATAGTCAAAAATCTTGGTAATAGTCTCATAGTCATGAATCATATGCAATAGTCTCAAAATTTTGAATCATAGTCATAGTCATAGGCAACAGTCTTATGGTCATAGTCAAATGTAATAGTATCTTTGTCATGAATCATAGTCATAGGCGATAGTTTCATGGGAAACAATCTCATAGTCATAGTCTTAGGCAAAAATCCCATAATCATAGTCATTGGCAATTAGCCACAATAAATTCTAGGCCACAATCGAGAATCAGATCCAAAGGCATAGATAACGTTAGATTTGACATAAGCATGAATCAAAGATAATTAACTTGCAAGTTGGTATAGTTCTATATTTTGATTCATTACATTCACAATTCCAATTACACGTTCAAATCTAAGGAATAACCGAGCTAACAGTGATCGGTTTAGAAAAGGGTAATAAGATAGCGTTGTGGTGATTTGCTATGATTTGCATGACGTTGCTTGAAGCCGTTGAATTAGCCTTTGATTTCCTTCTTGAAGCTTTAACTCGATTTGAATCTCCAATTTGAAGAAGAACCATAACTTGTTTTAATGGAGAATAAGATTTATTTTAATTAGGATTGAGGCAGAGTATAGGCGTAATGAAGTTGTGTGGAGAAAGTGATGTTTGGGGGCGTTTATATAGGGTGGAACTCATGAATTTGGTCCAGAAATCAGCCCGGATACATAAAAATGAATTCTGCCTCGGATCTGGAAAAACAGGGCAGGTCGACCCCCAGGTCGACCTATAGGGTGGAGGTCGACCCCCAGGTCGACCTATAGGGGGGAGGTCGACCGTCGTCGACCTCCTGGTCGACATGGGTCCTGGGCGGGAAATTTCCCTCTCAGCCCGCTTCTAGGTTTTGTTTTGAATTTTGAATTCAGTTTCGAACTGTTTGAATTCATTTGAATTTTCTGGAAACTTCTGACAGCCATAACTTCCTTATACGAAGTCCGATTCTACCAAACTTGGACTCTATGTCAAGCAGAATTCTGAGACGAACGCAATGGCATAACTTGTTTCCCTTAATTCTTCTCTTAAAAATTAAGTATACTCTGATTTGTTACATTAACATTTACATAAAATACGGGGTGTTACAGCATGCCACACAGACAAACCAATCCATGCAGCTGATATCCATCAATCGCACAAAATGATATCCAATGTCAGACAATCAGTCCTTTTACAAGTCCATTCTGGGTCTGAACGGAACCGGAGGCACCTTGTACCTCGCATATCCATTGATCCCTAAGTACGTCTGGATGATCACCAACTGATTCCCTCCTCTTAGGTGTACAACCCAATCAAGATCATCAGTTATTATCCAAAAGATGTGAAGACCTCCGATCTTCAACCACTGTCTTCATCCTCGACACATCGTCGAATTAGTTATTCAAAATGGAATAAACCCGGTCTTTCTGAATAACTCACGTATATAATAAACAAGTGTTACACAAACACAACTTACGCCTCATTCCAATTCAGAATATTCTTTTATTCAAATATTCTTATATTTTGGGAAAGGTTCCCATTAATTTCATCAAAGATAAATTCTTTTAATTTATTCTTTAATCTTCTTTTGAATATCAATTCAAACCAAATCATGGTTTATCCAAACTAGTCGGGATTAGCAAACTTACTGAAGTAATCACTTGTTAAATTTCCCAACCCCAACCTATTCATCCCATGAAGTAAAACTGGTAATACTTCATATCTAACACCACGGTGTTATTGGTAAATTCAGTTACCATTTCACGTTCAAATCTAATTAAAGATTTAACTATCGCCTGGAGCAAAATCGGTGATACTCAATTCTCGATCATTTCAATCTAATTAAAGATTCATTAAAACTCCACTTGGTTTTAATCTTCCTAAAAATCAACATTAATGATTGTTTAACTTGGGAAATCATATCCTGTCTTTAACTGGGTTAAAGAACCAATGTCATTTAAAACACAGTTCACGATAAACCCAAAATCACATTCCATTTACAATGGAATCTTCATGGAAAATAAATCAATATAAACTTCCATATCCGACTAATAATATAAATGGAATGACGGCAAAGCCTTTTAAATTCCAGATATATTAATTTTCTTCCTCCACAGAAATTCACTTCGCTTATTACCAAATCGAATTCCATTCCATTCCAATTTATTTTATTAAATTGGAAAACTTTACTTTGGAAAATCTCCTTTAAATCTTGACAAAAGATTTATAAATTCCAAATCGCATTTCGCGGTAAATCGGGTTAAAGAACAATCTCATTAAAACACAGTTCATGATAAACCCAATTCACATTCCATTAATTATCGGGTTAAATAACAAGTGTTATTCAAAACACCGTTCACGATAAACCCAAAAATCAGTTCAAATTCAATTCCAATTAAATACCATTTGATTGGTATACTTCATTAAATCTAAATAAAAAGACTTAATCTTTTTCTAAACTGGGTTTAAGAACGGTGTTAACGAAGACACCATTCACGACAAACCCAAATCCCATTTGATATTAAATACAAGGCTCTGAATAGAAAATATATCAGCTTATATTCAATATCAAATTCTACGACCAACAAATATCGTATTGGAAATAACGATATAAATATATCTTTTAAATTTCCATAACAATGTCTGTATAATCACGAAATCCAACATCGAAATATTCCAAAGACAATTCTGGTTACTTCTAAAACCCTTTCAAAACCAATTTATTTATTTCAAAAATAAATGGATTTTAATTCTAGTTCAAAACTAGTTCATTTCGATAAAAATATATTTTTATCTTTTCAAATATGGAGTTTTTCATCCCAATTCTTTCAAAATCATTTCTTATGATTCTAAACAAATTATTACTATTTTTAATAATTTTATCAAGGCCCGTACAGTCGATTTCCATAAACGGCCATCGAACTGCACTTACAGCGACCTTTTCCAAATTTGATTTGGACATAATTCCAAATCCAACCATTAGATTTCAAATCTCTAATATTCATTAGAAAGCTCTTTTCAATACGAACCCAATGGTTCCGATTTTAGGAAAATCCGACGGTCGGATCTCCAGTAATGTCCATTCGAAGTCAATGGTCGAAATTCGCAAACTGCCGCGGCACGGCGCGTTCTATTCAGGCCATTATATATATAATATAATATATAAAATATATATTTCATAGATTTTCATTTAAACCGTATTTTATAAATCATTTTCAATTCGTTTTTCAAAACGATTTCAACTTCATATTCAATTTCTGATCAAAATTGAATATTCCATATCATTAATATATAAATGATAATATTTCCAAAACATTAGATTTTGAAATCACTTCCTTCTCCATATTCATTATAAAATTGAATATAATCGATATAAATATCGTTCGTATCAAAATGACGTATATCTAATCAACATGGCTTTACATATTTCAATAACTTCGTTATTTTATTCAACAAATGAATATTTTCTTCAACACATGAATATATATATATATATATATATATATATATATTATTCAACACATGAATATTTATTAATTCTTGCTTACAATAAAAATGTGAATTCTATTGTATAAAATATTTCGATCAACACATGAATATTTTCAACACATGAATATTTATTCTATTCAACACATGAATTTTCTTGTAATCAACACGTGAATTTCTATTCTATTCAACACATGAACTTTCTTTTATTCAACACATGAATATTTATTCTATTCAACACATGAATTATTATTCTATTCAACACATGAATTTTCATTCTATAATATTCTTTATTTTCCAAATTGGAATGAGGCCCAATCAATTACCATATAACGTTAATTATATGGATTCCATACAACACATGTATATAATAGCAACGATAAATAATCAACCATCATCCAGAGTGCACCACACAACTGCATAAGCATTAAATATAAATAATTAATGCTTACACAGTCTGTCAACCAATCGATCGACATACAACTAAATAATTGGGATTAGTGTACGCCAAATATCATCCCAACACCCATGTGGGGCTTCAACCCACGAACACTGAATATTATTTGTGCAGTTGGGCGACGTGTAAAATTTATCATCCCTATCAATATCCTTTAAATGGGTGTACATAAACAAATCATTCAATTTGTAAATGAATATTTATTTTATATACACGTTAAAAATTATATTTTTAACTATAAAATATTTTTAACAATAAAATATCTTATTTCATTCCACATCACACAATGAATTTTCACAACATATCCAAACCAGCAAACAAGTCATCCATGGTCTGTGGACGATGGGTGACGGGTGTTGCTAAGCACCGTCTACATCCTAGTATATATTTCAACTAGAAAACAAATTAAAAGTGAGAATTTCTCACCTTTGGGATCCGCTCCGCCATTCTTTGATTGTCAATCCATATCCTATTCCTACGTTAAAAATTATATTTTTAACAAATCAATATTTATTTCATAGTATGTCTATTTTATAAATAACGTACATATGATAAAAACCACATTTTTATTCACTAAAAAAAAAATCTCATCTTTCTATTTTTAAAAATCTCATTTTAGATTAATAAAAATCTCATCTTTCCTATAATAAAAAATATATTTCTACCACAATGTTTTCTATAGAAAATCATATTTTAACCATGCTAACTATATAAAATCAGATTTTTCCTACCATGTTTGCTATATAAAAATTAGATTTAAACACTGCTATTATTAAAAATCGTATCTTTTTATTTCTGAAAATATAATCTCTTTAGTTTTAATTCATATATAAAATCAGAAAATCTCACTGATTCTCGATCATCGAAGAAAACCCACATCGGTGAAGCAAGGAGCATCCGCAATCCAGCATCAGAGAGAAACCCAACGCTAGTCTTCTTCCACAACTCGCGCACTAATGTCGAGGCCACCTGGAGGTGATCATCGACTTCAAATTGGCAGAGGGAGACTCGAGGAAGGAGCTAAAACAGGTCGAGGACGGTTATTGGCGCGCGGGGTAAATAAAAATGGGATTTTTAATATCGAGGGGGGGAGGGGGAAGGGCACTAGTTGGGGTTGGCGGTTGGAGGGGAGACGCCTGGGGTCGAGGAGGTTGATGGGGTGCGACCTACTGGAGGTTGCGGGTTCGAGGGATGTGGCGGCGGTTGGAGGGTTTGGAGGTCGATGAAGAGGGGAGAGAGAGCAGCGGGTCTGGAGATGAAGGGGGTGGCCGCTGATGGCCGACGGCTTGGGGAGGGGAGCGCTCCTCCGACGGCAGCGATAGATAGGGGTAGGGGAAGGGCGATGGGCTGAAATATTAGGGGGACGCGATTTTGAAGTTTGACCAAGGTTGGGGGGTTTGACTCAGGGATGGAAGAAATAGGTTTATATATTTATAATTAAATTAATTATAAAAAGTAACTTTTCCTTTTGAACTCCAAATCGGACCCAATAACTGTCACCCCTAGCTAATTACCCTCATTCCGAGCACAATGGGATATGTATCGTAAGGTGATTCGATCATTTCGATTAATTTTCGTCAAAATCAAAATATAAATCTATATATTGAATTTTATATGTACATTTCAATTTACCGGGGCCACATATTAACTCTAAAAATTCCCAAAAAATTATCTCTAGCTTCGTATTGATGATACGGTCCTAACAAAACTAATTTCGTCAAATTCCAAGATCGTTTGAAAAATGGCCATTTTCTGGTCGGTCGAAATTGACTGAAACTATCAAAACACATTTAACTTCGCCACGCTCACATATTGATTCAGAAAATTATGAATTTTGGAATCTAGCAATAACTTGACATCCCGGATCCAACAAAAGTGGTTTCATAGAATATGAAGGTCATTTGCAAAATTTCCACATTTAAGGGCCAGAATTCCATAGCGACTATTCTGAATTTTCAATTGGACATAAATTTTTATTCCCGCCATGAAAATTTGACTTTTCGGATTCACTGGAAAGATATTTTCAAATAGATTCTAATATTTTTCGTTTCGCTAAAATTCGGTTTATTTTGAATCCTGTACATTCATTTGAAATTTGAAATCGAATTTTCAAACTACTGCGCAATTTTCAATTCATTTTATAGTTATAAATAACTAATTATATTCTAACGACGATTCAAATAAATATATTCATTCAAATTCTATTCAAAATAAATTTCTCTTCATCATTATTTAAAATAAATCATTTTAAATATTCAAAATTCATTAAAATTGCCAATTTTTTTTTTAATTTGGCTCGGATTTCCGGGTTATTACAATCTCCCCCACTTAAAACTTTTCGTCCCCGAAAAGGAACGAAGCTGAAAGTTGTTTTACTAACCAACTCAACTTTCATTCTCTTCATTATGGCTTCAGTTCTTCAACTTTTCAGTTTTTAAGAACTTTTCCAATTTTTCAAAAATTTGGCTAACACCCTAAATTTTCGAAAAATTTCGCCATAACCGCCCCTGCACGGGAGCACCGGGAAAATCCCGAAATTACCATACATGCCTCTCCAATCCAAAAAGAAAAAGAAACAGCCAAGCGGATGGCCAATCGGCTCATAAAATCATCCAAACCCAAGAAATTAGCAAACATGTACCTATTTGTCGGGCAAACAATTTTATTCTTCTGCTCTAGCCTCTTTTGCAATGACCTGTACAATGGATACACATATAATGTACATGCATACATGCAATTCCAAACAATTTCCAATACAGTTCAATATTTGATCAATTTGGTTATATGGTTCAAATTCTAATTAATCAACCAATAATCAAACAATACAATCAGCAATCAATTAGTTGATTAGCTTTTCAAATTCATAACTTTGATACATAGTCCAAAAATCAGATTTTTGATGCCAAATCACAATAATAAGCCCTATCTAGTTTTGGTTCTCACACCAGTCAATTGGAAATATATAAATATCGCACCTTTGAAACTCGAACACTAATTCTGATGATGTAGCTACAATCATCAGAATCGTCTCCGGGCGACTAGAGTGTGACTCCATATCTATCCAGTATATAAAAATGTCTAATACATGCGGATCAGACATATACGCAAAATCTTTATATACTTAATTGTCCAAATTCAATATAAGTAAATATTCAAATACGTATGAAATAGTTTTAATCTTTAAAACAATTTGTTTTCATTTTTAAAAATAAACTCTTTACACTCATTCTAGGATACTACTGATCCCATCTCTAACGAGTCATTCTTATTGGATATTACTAATCCAATCTCTGATGAATTCTTTCGTATGGTTCTAATGTGTCTTGTTTTCGAGTTCTGTAAACCAGGGCTCTGATAACAAATGTAAAATTGGGAATTTCGCTCGATCCGAATCAATCGCTAAACCGACCAAGACCATTCGAAACCCCTGATTGTTTTGAGAACACGACAAATCGGAACAAAAACAAAAGAACATTTCATTGCTTATGACAACAATTCCATCAGAATACGGGAATATACAGAGTATAAAAAAAATATAATACATCATAGAATTAAATACATTATTGCAGCGGAAAAATAATACAATACACAACTGAAAGAGATATACGGATACAGATCTTTCCGGATATCATTCCAGCTGTAAACCAGATTCCTTCGAATATAAATCTGCAAAACCAAAACTACTAGCTGCCCATGTGGAAAATAGGGGCACCTAGAGTTTAGGTTAAAACAATAAACTCCAGGTCAGTCATATGACGGGTGTGAGAACTAAAACAGTTATTTAAAACTTTACTTTAAATCAGATATATCAAGGGACCACGCCGTATAACACGGAACGGGTTTCCTTCCAAGAATACCAGTGCATATAACAGAACAGCGCAATGCTTTCTGGAAAAATGAAGGTATTATAAGACCCGGGTCATATCACACAATGCAACGCAAGCCGGGGGATAGGGTTTTCCCTTATAATAACTAAACATGCTTGGTACGTTTAATACAAACCATTTAATACTATTATAAGTGCATAGTGTTTAAAACAACTTCAAATATAAATGTATCAATCCTAGGCAGCATGGGTACCATATATCATGTCGCCAATACTAGGCTCTACAATCAAAACCGAAAAATCACATATTGGAAGTTGGATTTCCATCTGTGAACCGAGGCAAGGGATCGTCCTCACCGCTTCGAGACTGTCTAGCCCAAGCCTCAGGACCCAAACTCAGGTGGGCACTTGCATCGTCAGGGCCGGTCCACCGATGTGGATTAAAATGCCTGAACACTGTGTTTCCCCTTGTAACGGCTCGGAATTTGCATGGACTCAATCGATCGAAAAATCGACTAAGACCGTTCAAAACCTGAATACGTTAACTCTGGAAATACAACACATTAGAACAACAAACAAAAAACTTTTATAAACATTGCAACAATGTTACATCAAAGTACAGAATATCAGAGTACATTGAATAAAATTACAGCGGAAGATAAATTTCAATAAATTAAATACAATAAACAGCGGAAGACTTAATTTACAACAAAAATAATACAGTGCTGTGGAAATAAAATAACTAAGGCAGCGGAAGACAACTATGCTCTGGACACAGCTTTAGGCTTCGATCCAGAGTCCTGCTCAAGAGGTAAATATCTGCAAAAAGCTACTCGATTGTCCGTGTGGAAAAGAGGGCACCCGAGTTTGCAAAGTGAAAAAACTACGAGTTAGTCATGGGACTGGTGTGAGAATTCTTAACTAATATAACTAATGGCAATATGGCAAATCCAAGGACCACGCCGCTAACGCGGAACGGGTTTTATTCCAATGGATTACCGGTGCGTAAATTAAAGTAAATCGTTAAACAACGCAATGCTTTTTAGAAAAATGGAATCATCATAGGACTCAAGTCCCATCACATAATGCAACACAAACCAGAGAATAGAGTTTTACCTTATGACGATAAAAAATGCTTGATATGATAAAACGAATTTGATATTATAATTAGTGTATATATGTTTCAAAAACATTTCAAAGTAAATGTATCAATCCTAGGAAGCATAGCTACCATATATTATGCCTCCATACTAGTAATACAATCTAGTCCGTAGGGTCGTATTGGGAATTGGGTTTCCGTCATGAGTCAAGGCTATGAACGATCTCCTTACCGATTCGAGACACTATAGCTAATGTCTCAGGATCAGATCTCGAGTGACCCTTGGATAGCTGCAGGGCCGGTCTACACTTGCGGTTTGTGGATTAGTTATTCCTGAACACACGTTCCCAGGTCCTATAGAACCTAACATCCGAGGCGCCTCATTCCATCATCCATATAAGTAAAATGTCGGGCCGTGTAAAACCCAAACACCACTTATAGCTAGAAAAAAACGTGTTTCTCTCCCTGTGTTCCCTTGCTCCGTTTTAGACTAATACCGGGGTGTGAGGCTTGCGAAGTCACGCTATACACAAAGCTATGCCTAAACAGGCCGTGCTTTGATCATCAACCACAAGGCCTGCTTTTCAACAAAAGCCTTGATCATTTGCATCTTAGCATGCCACATTGTCAATCCATACCATACCATTGATTCCAACCAATATATAACCTCTAAGCTCGTAAGTCTTAGAGAAGGTTGTTAAACACCAAACAGATATATATTTGGCAGAGATCAACGAATATCGTATAAAGGAATACAACATTAGACATACAATCCATTTTCAAGTCTGTTCTGGGTCTGAACGAAACCGGAGGCACCTTATACCTCGCATATCCGAACAATCAATAAGTAGTATGGACGGCCACCATTGTACCCCTTCAAGGTAGCTACTCCAATCATGGGCGTCAATGGTAACTCATCCATTCGATGTGAAGATCGTCGGTCTTCAATCACCATCTTCAACTCTTCGACTTAGATCGACGAATAATCATTTGAAATGAGATTGAACTCGGACCTTTCAAATGATTCTCGCATATATATCGTTTCAAATCATTTCTTATCATTAATATTAATTTAGAACAAATAATCTCTCTTTTTATTTATATAAAAAAAATCGAATTTTATTTAACAACAATTCATATCAATAGGCGACCTTGGCGCTGTTTTCACCCAAATTTGTTTTACAAATTTCTCTAAATCTAATTTAACACAATTCATATCATTGGAAAGATCTTCCCAAGGAGAACCAAACGGTTTCAGTTTTGGGAAAATCCGATGGTCGGATATTTCGGTATAATCAATTAAAAAGTACAATTCCAAGACACGAACCACCACACTCGATTCATTTGCTTTTAATTTATATATATATATAATTATATATAAATATAATTCCTTCGTCCATTTCGTTATCGTGAATAACACAACAAGTAAAGAAATTTATATTTCTGTAACCAATTTACATTTTTATAATACATAGTGAAATGTATTTTATTTTACTATATTTTGCTAACGACAAGAATTGTTATCTAAATATAATATCATGGCACATAAGAATGTTGATCTTTATTTTGACTTGCATTCACATCCTATATAAAAAAAGGTATATTTTTTAATCATCTTTCAAACTACACAAAATTGTATATTTCATGTATCATTACAATTACGACAAAAATAGGTATTTTTGTGTTTCATTTCCATTACAACAAACATGAATATTTTTGGTACGTCATTTATAATTTAACAAAAATGAGTATTTTTGTGTCATTTCAATTTCTTAAAAAAATGCAATATTTTGGTGTCAACCTCAATTATACAAAAATAATAATTTTGTTAATCTTTCATTACAAACGAAATAATAATTTTGTGTGTTAATCTATCTACATAAAAATATAAATTTCTATCTTTATCTTTTTAATTAAAATTCAATTCATTAAAATGTAAATTACCTTCCTTAAGTTACATTTACACGAAAATTGTAACGACCCGGAAAATCTGAACCAGTTTGACAATTTTAATTTGGCTATTTTAGAGAATTTAAAATATTTAAAATAAATATTTTAAATAATAACGACGAAGAGTAAGTTTGAATTGATGCTTGAAAATGAATATAATTAATTCTAATTATAAACAAGGACTGAAATGGCGCGGTAGTTTCAAAATTTGAATTCAAACTTTAACTGACTGTACCGGGTGCAAAACAAAACGGATTTTAGTGAAACAAAAAATATTTTAATCTGTTATTGAATATCTTTCTAACGAATCTGAAAAATCGAAGTTTCGTAGCGGGAAGCAAAAGTTATGGCCAAATGAATTTTCAGAAAGGTCGCTATAGAGTTATATAGCCTTTGAAAATAGCCATTTTGCAAATGACCTCAGAATTCGACGATACAACTTTTGTTGGATCCGGGATGTCAAATTATTGCTAGGTTTCAAATTTCATAATTTCTGAAGCTAGTATGTGAGCATGGCAAAGGAAAATGTCGATTTCTATTAAATTGGATCGACCAGAAAAGGGCCATTTTTCAAGCTATCTCAGAATTCGATGAAACTAGTTTTGTTGGGACCGTATCGTCAAAACGTAGCTAGATTTATTTTCGGGAATTTTTAGAATCAATTTGTGGCCCTGGCAAATTGAAGCGTATGTTCAAATTAAATATTGAATGTTCTATATTTTAATTTGAAGGAAAACTGACTGAAACAGTCGAATGAGCCTACGAAACATATCCCATTGTGTTCGGAATAGGGTTATTTAGCTAGGGAAGACAGTCGTTGGGTTTCGATTGGAGTTCGTATGAGATAAGGGGTATTTTTGGATTTTTAACATTTATAAATATAAAAAAAAAATATCATTGGCCCACATCATTTCTCTCTCCTCGATTTATCTTCAGATCGACGACGAAAAGTGCTTCCCCTTCCCATACATTTTCTGGCCAAACCGCTGTGATTCAGACCTCGACCCAACTGAGCTTTTTGTAGCCCTCTCCTTCATCTTCAAATCCGACCTAGCGTCTCCCTCCCTCTCCTCGTCATCGTCGAGAACGGAGCTCCCGAAGTGGACGACTTCATGCCGCCGTAGGGATCGCCAGAGGCGATCGGATCTAACGCCTCATCCACGCACGGAGGCGCCTCTCGACGCTCTTTCAGTTGGCGCCGACTAATTGGCGCGATACTTCACGGATTTGCCGCAAATTGGAAACCTAGTTTCGAACCTTTCAGCTAAGGTACGACCAAATATAATTTCAACTGATTATAGCACTTTAAAGCGCTACGGTTTTTGATTTCACTGTAAAAATCATATCATTTTCGTTTCTTGATGAAATTCAGTGAAACAAGAGATAGTGAACTCGTGCGGACGTCTTCTACATTCCAGAAGAGATCGGATATTTTTCTGAGCCTTCCGCTATTTTTGGTGGAGTGGAACCCAATGTGAGATTTCTGAATTATAAACGATATGGAAAACGATAATGTATAAATTATATAGTCGATGTATGAGTTATATAAGCATTGTACACCTCATTTTAAGCGTTGTATAAGTTGTACGTTCGATGTATAAGTTATTTATACATTGTAAAAATTATATATGTGTTGAATAGAAGCGAAATATACTTATATATATACGCCCCTTGTCCACAAACCATAGACGATATTTATTTGTTGTGATTGGTGTGAAAATTGGTTGATAGCGAATGGTTGGTTAGAATTGTTTGTGGTTGAAATTGATTGATTGTGGTTGAAAAATGCCCGTTTGTGGTTGAGAATTATTTGGTTGAAACCACATAGGATTAGTTTGTGGAAAAAAAAACATGCCGCCTGCGTGCAAATTAGATGCATGAAATCCCCATTGTCAAAAGCTGCGAGGCTTTAAGGTAGAGCGAGGAGCCGTACTAGGGACGGCCCCGGTTTTAACTACCCTGCCGTTATATTGCCAAAATTTTGAATAATATTCGTGTGTTAGAATTATTTTCATGTGTTGAAACTATATTCGTGTGTTGAATAGAAATTCATGTGTTGAATAGAAATTCATGTGTTGAACGACATTCATGTTTTGAAAGAAATTGTTTTATAATAAAAATCATATTTTTATCATCTATATGAACTATATAAAACAGCCGTATTTTGAAATAAATTGTTTTACAATAAAAATCACATTTGTATTGTATACATGAATTGTTAAAAATAGTGAAGTGTCGAAATAAATGTCTGTTGGATAAAAATATCATTTTTATCAAATGTATGAAAAGAATATGGTTTTGAAATCGAAGAATCGATTATATATATATATAAATATAATTAAAATATATCGAATAACGAAGCTGCAGTTTGTGTTTTGAAACCGTGATTTCAAATGATTAGTGCGGGAGATCCGACCATCGGATTTTCCCGAAACCGTTGGGTTCGCTTTGGAAATATCTTTCCAATGACACCAACTTTGTAAAGATCCAACGGTTGGATTATCTGGAATGTTTAATTCAAATATGAAGAAAAACAGCGCCATAATCGATTATATATATATAATTAAATTAAATCGAATAACGACGCTGCAGTTCGTATCTTGAAATCGAAACTTCAAACGAGTGTATCGGGAGATCTGACCGTCGGATTTTCCCAAAACTGAAACCTTTGGATTCGTTTTGAAAAGATCTTTCTAATGATATAAATTTTGTGAAGATCCAACGGTTAGATTTTTCAGATATGTGTAAACCAAATCTGAAGGAAAACAGCACCACGGCCGCGTTATGGCCTAAAGCGTCATTTGAATAAATCGGCTATTTTTAAACAAATAAAAATAGCGATAAATCGTTATAAAATATTATAAACGATATGGAATGAAAATAAAACAAATTTACCCGGTTTATTGGATATTTCATGGTTGAATGTGAAATTTATAAACTAACTGAAGGTTAGCTTAGTCGGATGGTTTCCTGGGTTTTGATCTGATGTTGGTTTCGGCCTTTGGGGTTAATATTTGGGAAATCGTTCTCTTACTAATTTACGGTTAGTGAATGATGAATTGGAATAAGGCGTATGTTGTGTTTGTGTAACACTTGTTAATTATATACGTGAGTTGCTCAGAAAGATCGGGTTTATCCCATTGTGAATAACTGAATCGACGATAAGAAGTCGATGATGAAGACGGTGGTTGAAGACCGGAGATCTTCACCTCGGTTGGATGATAACAGATGTCCTGATTGGGAGGCATCCCGAAATATGGATAATGAGTGGTGATGGTCCAAATGTACGTGGAGATCGATGGATATGTGAGGTATATAGTGCCTCTGGTTTCGTTCAGACCCAGAACGGACTTGTAAAAGGACTGTGTGTCTGACATTAGAATTCATTCTGTGTGATTGATGGCCATCAGTTGCATGGTGTGAATTGCCTGTATGGCATGCTGAGATGCAGCGATCAAGGCTTTTGTTGAAAAGCAGAGTCTTGTGGTTGATGATCAAAGCACTGCCTGTGCGGCATAACTTTGTGTATAACGTTAATTCGCGAGCCTCACACCCCGGTATGAACCAGAAATGGGAGAGGACCTCAGGGAGGGCATGCGTTTCCTTCTAGCTAGAGGTAGTGTCAGTGCTTAAACTGGCTGACATTTATATTACTTTCACCTGTGTGGTTGTTGCTGTTGCGAGGCGCCTCGAGTATATCAGTCGATCCTGGACCGATGGAGTCATTCGTTGGCTCATTTACGCCCCAAAGGGCAGGGAAACGCAGTGTTCAGGCTTTTTAATCCACATCGGTGGACCGTCCCTATCGCTCCAAAGGCTTGACTGAGTACTTGCCTGAGACATGGGCTAGATTGTCTCGAATTCGGTAAGGACTATATTTTGCCTTGGTTCATGACGGAAATCCAATTTCCAAATACGTGACTGTGTGGTTTTGATTGTATACCTATATATGGTGACATGATATATGATACCCATGCCGTCTATGATTGATATTTATGATTGTTTATAAAATCAGAAACTAACTGGAAACGAGCTAAGGTGGTGGTTTCCTGGGTATTGGTCTGATGTTGGTTTCGGCCTTCGGGGTTAATACTTAGGGAATCGTTCTCTTACTAATTTACAGTTAGAGTCTGATTAAGAATTAAACACAAAATTTACATTTTAAGTGATTTTACTTTACACGTATTAAGCATATCTTGGTCAATATAAGGTAAAACTCTATCCTCCGGTTTGCGTTGCATTGTGTGATGGGACTTGAGTCTTATATCGGCTTTATTTTTATAAAAACCATTGCGATGTTTAAAAGATTTACTTGTTGTAAAGCACTGGCAATCCAATAGAGTAAACCTGTTCCGCGAAAGTGGCGTGGTCCTATGATTAGCCAAATTATATAATGTATTAAGTAGATTTCTCATACCATGACTGACTCGTAGTTTGTTTCACTTGCAAACTCGGGTGCCCCTTTTTCTACACGGGCAGCCTTGTATTCAGGTTTTAGGGATAGCTGGAGCTGAAGATGGATTCTATCATTTATCTCTTTTTATGTTGTTCAGCTCCTATTGTACATATTATGTTTGTTTTCCGCTGTAGACATTTATGTATAGCTTAAATGTATTTGTACTAAGTATGATCCTATATACTGTGTAACTCTGATGATTACGTTTATCCAGTATATTATTTGTGCATTATCTGGTGTATTTATTTATTTCTGTTCTGCTATATTTTATTTAAGTGTTATATTCCAAAGATTACCCTTGACGCCGTCGTACGGGGTTTTGGGGTCGTCACAAAAATGTAATTTTTCTTCTTTAAATTCTATTTACATATAAATGTAAATTTTCTTCCTTAAATTCTATTTACATGAAACATGTAAATTTTCTTCTTTAAATTCTATTTACATGGAAAGTGCAAAATTTTATATTTAATCCTATTCATAAGGAAAATGTAAACTTTCATTTTTAAATCTATTTACAAAAAGATGTAAAATTCTCTTTTATTTCTTTTTACAAAAGATGTAAAATTCCTCTTTTATCTAATCCACATAAAAAAATGTAAACTTTCTACTTTAATTTTTTATCACATTAAAAATGTAAACTTTCTACTTTTAATTATTTACATTTAAAATGTAATTTAGTTTACAATGCCAAAATATTTCCCTTTAATTACATTAAAGATGTAATTAAGATTACCGTGTAAATTATATTTCTTCCTGTTACATTAAAACGTAAATAATTTTGCAGCATCAAAATCTAATCTTTTAATTACATAAATATGTAATTTTAATTTCAGTGACAAAATATTATCTTTTTAATTACATAAAAATGTAATTTCACTTTTATTCAATTACATGAAAAATGTAACTTCACTTTAAATCTTTTTCTCATTATGGTGTAAATAATGTCATTTTCTATGTATTCTAATATCAAACAAAAGAACATTTGAAACAACCCAAACTTCCCCATAAAGGAAAGGCTGGATTGCTTTGAGAACAACACACATCAGAACACAAACTAAGAACATTTTATTGCTAATTACAACAATTACATCAGAGTACAAGAATATACAGAGTATGAATACTTGCTACACAATAGGAATACAATAATATCAGAGATTTAAATTACATTTAAATAGCAGCGGAAAAATAATACAAATATACAACTGAGAGGAATACACGGATACAGAGCTTTCCGAGTACCGCTTCAGCTATAAGCCAGGATCCTGTAAATATATCTGGAAAAGCTACTCGACTGCCCGTGTGGAAAATATGGGCACCCGAGTTTGCCAGTGAAACAAACTACAGGTCAATCATGGGACTGGTATGAGAAATCTTACTTAACTATCTAATAATAAGGCTAATCACAGGACCACCCCGCTAACGCGGAACGAGTTTTCTCCATTGGATTGCCAGTGCCTAAATTAAAGTAAATCGTTAAACAACGCAACGCTTTTTAGAAAAATGAATCCATTATAAGACCCAAGTCCCATCACAAAATGCAACGCAATCCGGAGGATAGGGTTTTACCTTATAATGGTCAAAAGATGCTTGATACGATAAAACGGATTTAGTACTAGTGTGTATATGTTCTAATAAAAACATTTCAATCATAATGTATCAATCATAGACGACATGGGTACCATATATCATGTCGCCATACTAGTTCTACAATCAGAACCGCAAGGTCATATTGGAAATTGGATTTTCCATCATGAGTCGAGGCTAGGGGCAAGCTCCTCCCTGATTCGAGACACTCAAGCAAATGCCTCAGGATCCCCCGCACTGAACCCTTGGATGAGGTAGGGCCGGTCCCCGCCTATCGGCAGTGGATTGGTTATGCCTGAATACACGTTTCCCAGTTCCTTTGAACCTATAATATGACCACTATCGGTCTATAAAAATCCGAGGCGCCTCAAAATCCATCATCCACATAAGTAAAATGTCGGGCCGTGTTAAAGCACTGACACTACAACTAGCTAGAAAGAAACGTGTGCACTACCTACAGTCCATATCTCGTTTTTGACTCATACCGGGGTGTGAGGCTTGCGAAGTCACGATATACACAAAGCTATGTCGTAATAGACTATGCTTTGATCAACCCACAAGGCCCTTCTTTTCAACAAAAAGCCTTGATCATTTGCATCTTGGCATGCCACATTGACAATTCACGCCATGCGATCAATCACTATTAATATATACCAGGGTGTTAAGTAGAGAATAAATCCTCCGCCACCAAATAGACATACATTAACAAAAATCGATTTAATTCACACGGAACGAAATCCAATGTCTGACACGCATCCATTTACTAGCTTATACTATGGGTCTGAGCGAAAACCAAATCCGAACAATCAACAATAGTCCGGATGGCCACCACTGAAGCCCCTTCAAGGTAGATACTCCCATCAAGGGTCTCTGTAGCAACACATCCATTCCATGTGAAGATCGTCGGTCTTCAATCACCGTCTTCATCATCGACTCTTCATCGTCCTAGTAATTACTCGGAATGGGTTAAACCCGGTCCTTCCGAAAAACTCACGTATTTTATAAATAAAAATCAAGTACTTATAAAAATATATCCAACGCCTCATCCCAATTCAGAATATTCTTCTAATAAATATTCGCATTATTATATCCAAGATAAATTCTTTAAATTTTGCACTTAAATCTTTCTTTTAAAAGATTTTATTAAAATCTCAATTTGGTTTTAGATATTAAAAATCATTATTCAATGATTATTTAAATTTAAGAAATTAATCTTATCTTTAACTGGGTTAGAGAACAAATGTCATTTAAAACATAGTTCACGGTAAACCTAAAATCATCTGCCATAAAATATTGAGTCTTCACAGAAATCAAATCAATATATAAACGTTATAAATTTCTGTATCCAACCAATAATATAAATGGAATAACGGCAAGGCCTCTTAAATTCTATATGTAGTATTGGCCTTCTTTTACGTAAGCTTATCTCGGTTATAATTAATTCGAATTCTATTCAATTCCAATTTAATATACTAAATTGGAAAACTTTACTTTTGGAAATTTTGTATTTAATTCTTAATAAAAGATTTATAAACTCCAAATCATATTTTCACTGTTAGTTGGGTTAAAGAACAAATGTCACTTAAAAACAAAGTTCGCAATAAACCCAACTCACATTTCATCTTATCCCAATTACTAAATAAAATTGAAAACTTTAATAATCTTAATTAAAAGATTTATTCTTTTCATACGGGGTTTAAGAACAGTGTTATTTAAGACACTATTCACGACAAACCCAAAATCCAATTTATTTAATTTTACTTCAATTAAATATTAACATATGGGAAAACTTTATTAAATCTAAATTTAATGATTTATTCCAGTTAATAACTAGTTCATATCAATGAATATGTTTTTCTAAAATATATTCTTTTCTAAGATGTTTCTTTTTCTAAGATATTTTCTAAAATATTCTTTTTCTAGAATATTCTTTATTGGAATGTGACTCAGTCAACAACCATAAATTGTATGTAATCAACAATCATGATAAATAATTATCAAGCATCCAAATAACACCCAAAGTGGATTCTACACTAAATATTGGGACTAGTGTAGATCAAATATCATCCCAACACCCGTGTGGGGTTTCATCCAACAATCAAATAATAAATTATTTGTGCACTTGGGCGATGTGTAAAAATTATCGTCCCAATCACATAAACAAGTCGGATGACTTGTAAATGGAAGTGTAATATTCAGTTTGAAAATACTAACATTATATTTAACACATTAAACATTTCAACATCACAGACATATATTTCAATTCTTTTTATTGTGGGCAAATGACAATAAAAGTCTAGTCTTTTAATTCCATTCCTTTTATTGTTGATAAATGACAATAAAAGTCTAATCTCTTATTTAAATTCTTTTTATTGTAAATAACTGACAATAAATTTTTTAACTTTCATATCTTTTGTGTAATCCTTTCCAATGACCAAAATGTATATTTTGGTGAAATCTTTTTAGGTGACCAAAATGTCTCTTCTTTTCTAATTCTTTATAAGTGACAAAAATATTGTACTTTTGTCTAATTCCTTTCAATGTACAAAATATGATAATTTTCTCAAATTCTTTTCAATGGACAAAATATGCATTTCTAGTTCATTCTTTTTAATGTACAAAAATATTCATTTTTTTTTTGTATAATTCCTTTTTAATGTACAAAATATTCAATTTTGTATAATTCCTTATCAATGACAAAATGTGTATTTTTTTTACTTCACTCTTTTTAATGTGACAAAAAGGTCCCTTTTTAATTCATTCTTTTTTCTTAAGGTATGAAAATGCTCATTTTTATCTAATTCCTTTTCAATGATCAAAATGAATGAATTTACTTCATTCTTTTCAAAGTGTCTAATTGAATGTTTTTAATTCATTTCTTCTAAAGTGACAAAATGAAGAAATTTACTTCATTCTTTTTCAAAGTGACAAAATGAATGTTTTCTAATTCATTTCTCTAAATTGACAAATTTATTTTATAAATTTCAATGCGATCAAATGACTAATTTCGTTAACAACTTTCAATACAACAAAATGATAAACTGGTTTGTTAACTTTTGATGCAAACAAAAATGATGAATTTGTTTATTAACTTTTAATGCAAACAAAAATGACGATTTTGTTTATTAACTTTTAATGCAAACAAAAAACGAGAATTTTGTTTGTAAACTTTTAATGCAAACAAAACGAGAATTTTGTTTGTAAACTTTTAATGCAAACAAAACGAGAATTTTGTTTGTAAACTTTTAATGCAAACAAAACGAGAATTTTGTTTCATTCTTTTAAATTTGACAAACATGAATGTTTTCTAATTCATTTCTTGAAATTGACAAAAATGACTATTTCTAAATCATTTCTTTAAATTGACAAAAATGAATATTTCTAAATCATTTCTCTAAAGTGACAAAATTGGATTTTTATTTCTATAATCATGTTTTGACATAAATGTTATTCTTATTTGCAAAACATATTTCTAACAAAAAGGTAGTTTTTATTCACATAACAAATTTCTATTTAAAAATGTTATTTTTATTTTCAATTATCATGTTTTCACAAAAATGTGATTTTTATTTCTATGATCATTCTTTCACAAAAATACTATTTTAATTCACTAATCATTCTTTTGACAAAAATGTGATTTTAATTCACTATTCATTCCTTTGAAGTGACAAAAAGGTCCATTTTAAATTCATTCTTTTTTAATGAATGAAAATATATATCTTTAACTAATTCTTTTCAATGTGTAAAAATGTTTATTTTATATGCATAATATATTTTCAAATAAAATGTTAATTTTACTAAAATGTCACATTTTACAATGAAAATGTTAATCTTCCTTTAATGTCACATTTTACAATGAAAATGTTAATCTTTCTATAATGTCACATTTTACAATGAAAATGTTAATCTTTGCTTAATGTCACATTTTACAATAAAAATGTTAATCTTTCTTTAATGTCACATTTTACAATAAAAATTTTAATCTTTCTTTAATGTCACATTTTACAATGAAAATGTAAGTTCCAATTTTAATATCACTTTTTACATAAGAATGTAAATTTGATTTCTAATGTCATATTTACATAAAATGTAAATTTTATTTTTAACGTCATAATTTACTCAAATTGTAAATTCTATCTTTAATGACATGATTTACTTAAATTGAAAATTTATCTTTAATGAACTAATGCAACAAGAATGATAACATAAAAATGATGACATTTTATCCTATATTGCATTGATAGTCTAATTCAACTCACATAAGTGATGACATAATTTTTTTTATAATGAATCTATTACTCATGATTCACCCAATTTTTCAAAAAGAAAATGATTCAAATTAAATCAACATATTCAGATCTATAATCATTTTAACACAAACTATAGATCGATCATCATCCAATATACCAGAACAAGCAGATCTATTTCATACATGTACAAGCATCACATAGCCAAAAAAAAATCAAATTAATTAATTATTTTAACAGAAAATAGAAATCTCACATTGCTATTCAGATCATAAATTTCCTTGAATTTTTTATTTGCTCTGTTTCAGCTCTTGTTGGTTTCATTGTGTAGATCTCGTCAAGAGGGTTCCAACGCATTTCGTTTTGCGAAATTCTGATTAAATATGAAGAAGTTATCGATTTTATAAGATCATACAATTTAATTAAATAATTAATTAACTTCATTAGTCACATAACCAAATTAGGGCCCGATCCCTTTCTTCTTCTTCCTGTAACATATCGGCCACAGGACAACCCAGCTCACGTTTCCTAAGGTTCAGTTTTCCACGTCCATCGAAGCGCCGACCGCTGATCCGACTGCACCACTTCCTCCGTCATTCAACCGCCTCCCTACGCCATGATTCTTAGCCAACTCGGTGGCCCCCACTGCCGTGGGGATGCGTGCGAATAGAGCACGTTTGTGCTCTGATTCCGGGCTCCATTGTTGATGAAAAACGATCATTCTTGTATGGATTCGACGATCTGAGGAAGCTCTTCGATTTAATTTTGGGTTAATGTTTTAATTTGATGTGTATTGAATTGATTTAAGGATTTAAAATCTGAGGAGATGGGCCATTGATTTTCATAGAGGCGGCGGCTGCTTGGTATTGGAATTAGGGTTCTAGGATTTTGGTCCTATATTTATATTAAAATATTAATTAATTCACTAATTTTAATAAAAAGCCCATTTACTCTTAATGAGCCCAAATCTAGCCCAACAAAAATCGTTCCTAAGCAAATACCCATGTTCCGGACGTAATGGGCTAGGTCCCGTCGGCCCAAACGGATGTTTCGAGCCTGTTTTAATTAATTTAATATTTAAATCATTTATTTAATTAATTCAATCTTACATTTAAATTCACCGGGGCCACATACGACCTTTAAAAATTACAGAAAAAATATTTCTAGCTTTGTTTTGGCAACACGGTTCTAACAAGACTAATTTCGTCGAATTCTAAGACCGTTTGAAAAATGGCCATTTTCAAGTCGATTAAATTTGACTAAAACTGACAAAACACAATTTCGTTTGCCACGCTCATATATTAATTTGAAAATTTCTGAAAAATTAAACTTAACAATAATTTGACATTCCGGTTCCAACGAAAGTGGTTTCGTCGAAAACCGAGGTCGTTTGAAAAATGACTATTTTCAAGGCCAATATATTTAATTAAAATATACATAAATTCTACAGAGACTTTTCTAAATTTTAAACTGAGCATAACTTTTGATTTATAAAGTGAAATCTCAGGTTTTCAGATTCGTTAGAAAGATGTTATTAAGCAGATTCAAATATTTCTTGTTTTGTTTAATTCTGATTTAAAATGAATCTTGTACAGTCAGTCAAAGTTCAAATTCAAATTTTCAAACTACAGCGCTGTTTTAAACTCCTTTTATAATTAAATTTAATTTATTCGTTTTAAAATAAATTTTTAGTCGTTATTATTTAAAATAGTTTATTTTAAACATTAAAATCCAATAAAATTTCTAAAATAAAAATTTTAAATTGGCCCCAAAATTCCGGGTCGTTACAATCGCCCCCACTTAAAATCTTTTCATCCTCGAAAAGGAACGAAGCTAAGAGTTGTTTAATTAACTAACTCAACCAAATTTTTATTTATTTAATTAATTAATTTTGTTTAAATTAAATTATCATTCTAATATTTTAATTAGTGAAACTAATTATCAGACATCACAACCAGCAATCAATTAGGTGATTAACTTTTCAAATATATATAACTTTTATATATATAATCAAAAATCATATTTTTAGTGCAAATCACAGCAATGTGTACTAACTAAGTTTTGTTTCTCATACCAGTCAATGGAAATATATAGATATACCACTTTCGAAACTCGAAAATAAAAACTGATAATGCTGCAGCATTATCAGAATTATCCCCGGGCGGCTAGAGTGTGATTCTATATCTATCCAGTATATTAAAACTTTGAATATCCGTTAATTACTCGTATACTCGAAATCTTTATATACTCGATTGTCCACATTCAAATAATAATATACTCAAATACGTATTTTAAGATAAACTTTTCAAAACTAAATTTGTTTTCATTTTATTTTTAAAGAAAAAAATACTCTTCACACTCGTTCTAGGATAATACTGATCAACGAGTTATCCTTATTGGATATTACTAATCTAATATTTGATGAATTATTTCGTTCGGTTCTAATGTGTCTTGTTCTAGAGCTCTGTAAACCAAAGCTCTGATACCAACTGAAACGACCCAAACTTCCCCATAAAGGAAAGGCTGGATTGCTTTGAGAACAACACACATCAGAACACAAATGTAACAACCCGAAAATCTGGGCCAGTTTAAAAATTTTATTTTGGCAATTTTAGCGAATTTAGTTTATTTAAAATGAATTATTTTAAATAAAAACGACGACATATAATTAGAACGTATATATTATATATATCGTCATTAGAATATATTATATTTATATATAATTATAAATAGAATTGAAAATGGCGCGGTAGTTCGATAATTCGATTTCAAACTTCAATTGAACATACCGGGTGCAAAATAATCCGGAATTTAGTGAAACCAAAAATGATAGGATCTAATTGATAA
This sequence comes from Allium sativum, assembly GCA_030737875.1. Lineage (NCBI taxonomy): Eukaryota > Viridiplantae > Streptophyta > Magnoliopsida > Asparagales > Amaryllidaceae > Allium > Allium sativum. Next base: position 146,737,588 of record CM060918.1, on the reverse strand, counting down.
TATCTTTCTATCGAATTCGAAAAATCAAGATTTCATAGCGGGAATCAAAAGATATGTCCAGTTGAAAATTCTGAATAGTCGCTATGGAATTCAGGCCCTTAAAAATGGACATTTTGCAAACGACCTCGGATTTCGACGAAACCAGTTTTGTTGGGTCCCTGATGTTAAGTTTTTGCTAGGTTTCAAATTTCATAATTTTCCGAATCAATATGTGAGCGTGGCAAAGGAAAACGCGATTGACCATTTTCAGTTGATTTTAATCGACTGGAAATTGGCCATTTTTCAAACGGTCTCGGAATTCGACGAAACTAGTTTTGTTAGGACCGTATCGTCAATACGAAGCTAGAAAATATTTTTCGGGAATTTTTAAAGTTCGTATGTGACGCCGGTAGTTTGAAATGTACGTTTAAAATTCAATATAATGATTTAAAATGTAAATTCAACGGAAACTGATTCAAACGATCGAATCAACCTACGGAACATGTCCCATTGTGTTCGGAATGAGGGTAATACGCTAGGGACGACAGTCGGCAGGTTCGATTTCGAGTTCGTATGGTAAGGGTACTTTATAGAATTTAAAATTCAAATTAAATATTAAATAAATAATATAAATTTTCCTGTCTACCCCCCCCTTTCCTTTTGACTAGGTCAAAGCAGCCCCCCCTGTGTCGTTATAATCAGAATTCAATACCAGAGGAAAAAAAGAAGAGAAAGGGGAACTGAGCGAGCGGAGGGAGCCGCCGCCCCTGGCGCTGCACCGCCGGAGGTGGGCGATCGCGCCACCCCTCCCTCACCTTCTCTCCCTCCTCCGATCTAACCGCCTCCTCCTTTTCCCCCGTAAAACCCCCCCTTCCAATCGAAAACCGCGCCTCCATCAAGCCCTACCCCCTGGGAGCCACCGTGCAGCGCCTGCCACCGCCGACAAACTCCATCGCCCCACTGACAACCTGCAGCCACCCGAGCCGCACCCCCTTCCCCTTCCAGCCTCCAGCACCATAACCCCCCACTCGGTTTTAACTGTAAGTTTTTATACGATATTTTTAATTCGTTTTTTTATATATATAATTATTGTTAATTATTCTGTAACTGATTTTATAAATCAAATAAAAAAAAATCGATTTTCTTTTAGCATAGGAAAGAAAAATTCAGATATATATATATATAATAGTGATTTAAAAATATGATTTTTATATTTTTAAAGTATTAAACATATAGTCTTTACTATACAGATGATTTAAAAATATGATTTTGATATTTTTAAAGTATTAAAAATATAATCTTTACTATATAAAAGAAATAAAAATAGGATTTTTATATGTTGAACTTCAGAATAAAAATAGGATTTTTATATGTTGAACTTCAGAATAAAAATGGGATTTTAATATGTTGAACTTCAGAATAAAAATAGGATTTTTATATGTTGAACTTCAGAATAAAAATATGATTTTTATATATTGAACTTCGAATTAAAAATATGATTTTTATATATTGAACTTCGAAATAAAAACATGATTTTTATATATTGAATAGCGAAGTAAAAATTCGAATTTTTTTTTTTACATAGGTAGTGAAAGCGGGCAGCGAAGGTGATAAAAAGGCGAGAACAACAAAGATTTCTATAAATGAAGAGTCATGGTATTGGATAGCTTTCGGTGAGAATTTATCACCTTTCAATTTCTTTTTCTAGTTATATATATATACTAGGATGCAGACGGTGCTTAGTAGCACCCGACACAATCGTCCACAGACCATGGACTTGTTTGTTTGGTTGCATAAATTAGTTAGATGATTTGATTTGAATTTGGTTGATTGGTGAATTTGATTGATGTGTGGATGGCGTGGGCCTTCACTAGACCGGGGATAAGGCTAGGCCTTGTCCCGTTTCTAGTATCGCGCCGTTATGCCGCCGAAATTTTCTAAAAAAAAAAATGTGTTAGAAAAATAAAAATATCATTTTATTGAATAAATGAACCGAATAGAATATTCATAGGTTGAATAAAATGTTTTATTGTTAAAAATATAATTTTTAAACGTGAAAGTAAATAAATAAATATTTATAAACAAATCGACCGATTTGTTTATATACACTGATTTGACTGATATTGATTGGGTCGATAAATTTTACACATCGCCCAACTGCACAACTAAAATCTGTGTTTGATTGTTTGAAAACCCCACACGGGTGTTGGGATGAAAAATGAAGTTCACTCGTCCTGATTGATTAAATATGTCGATCGATCCATTGACAGGCTGTTATAAGCGTTAGATATCTATACTTGATGCTTATACAGTGTAGTGCACTTTGGTTGATGGTTGATTATTTATCGTTGCTATTATATACATGTGTTGTATGAAAATCCATATAATTAACGTTATATGGTAATTGATTGGGCCTCATTCCAATTTAGAAAATAAAGAATATTATAACATAAAGGTTCATGTGTGGACAGTACTCATCCATTGAGATTGGTCATGTGTTGAACAAAATATTTTGATAATAACAACTATTTTGAAAAAGAAATATTTGAAATAGAATATTTGAAAATAGAAATTTATGAAGCCGTGTTGATTAGATTGACGCCATTTTGACGTGAACGATATTTATATCGATTGAAAACGATTTCGAAATGAATTGAATTGAAAACGATTTCGAAATGAATTGAATTGAAAACGATTTCGAAATGAATTGAATTGAAAATGATTTTGAAGTGAATTGAATTGAAAATGATTTTGAAGTGAATTGAATTGAAAACGATTTCGAAATGAATTTAATTGAAAACGATTTCGAAATGAAATGAATTGAATATAGAACGAATTCAAATTGAAATGAAAGCGAATTGAAATGAATTCAAATTGAACTGAAATTTGAATTGAATAGAAATGAATATTAAAACGAATTTATAAAGAAGAATTCAATTTTGATTTGAATTGAAAAAGGAAGTTGAAATTGCTTTTGAAACGAATTTAAAACTATTTATATATTTCGTTAAATAGAAATCGACGAAATATATATTATATATTATATATAATATAATGGCCTGAATAGAACGCGCCGCGCCGCGCCGCGGCAGTTCGCGAATTTCAACCATTTATTTCAAACGGACATTACGGGAGATCCGACCGTCGGATTCTCCTAAAACCGGAACCGTTGGGTTCGTGTCGAAAAGAGCTTTCTAAAGAATATTAGAAATTAGAAATCTAACGGTTGGAATTGGAATTATGTCCAAATCAAATTTGAAAAAGGTCGCTGTAAGTGCAGTTCGATGGCCATTGATGGAAATCGACTGTACGGGCCTTGATAAAATTATTAAAAATAGTAATAATTTGTGTAAAATCATATGAAATGATTTAGAAAGAATTAGGATGAAAAACTCCATATTTGAAAAGATAAAAATAGATTTTTATCGAAAGGAACTAGTTTTGAACTAGAATTATAATTCTATTTATTTTTAAAGAAATAAATTGAATTGAAAAGGGTTTTAAAAATAACCAGAATTTCCAATGATTGCATTGGAATGGAATTGAATCGAAATTGTCTTTGGAATATTTCGATGTTGGAATTCGTGATTATACGGATGTTGTTATGGAAATTTGAAAGATATATATTTATATCGTTATTTCCAATACGACATTTGTTAATCGCAGGATTTGATATTGAATATAAGCCGATATATTTTCTATTCAGAGCCTTGTATTGAATATCAAATGTGATTTGGGTTTGTCGTGAGTGGTGTCTTCACTAACACTGTTCTTGAACCCAGTTGAGAAAAGATTAAATCTTTTTATTTGGATTTAATGAAGTGTACCAATTAAATAATATTAAATTGAATTGATATTGATTTTTGGGTTTATCGTGAACAGTGTTTTAAATAACACTTGTTCTTTAAACCGATAATTATTGGAATGTGATTTTGGGTTTATCGTGAACCGTGTTTTAAATGACACTGATTCTTTAACCCAGTCGAAGATTAAAACTAAGTGGAGTTTTAATGAATCTTTAATTAGATTGAAATGATCGAAAATGGAGTATCACCAGTTTTGCTCCAGGCGATAGTTAAATCTTTAATTAGATTTGAACGTGAAATGGTAATTGAATTTACCGATAACACTGTGGTGTTAGATATGAAGTATTACCAGTTTTACTTCATGGGATGAATAGGTTGGGATGGGGAAATTAAAATAAATGATTACTTCGGTAAGGTTCGCTAATCCCGACTAGTTTGAATTGAGATTCAAAAATAGAATAAAGAATAAATTCAAGGAATTTATCTTGGATAAAATTAATGGGAACCTTTCCCTATGAATGTGAAATTTAGAAACTAACTGTCGGTTAGCCAAGCAGAATGGTTTTCTGGATATTGATCTGATGTTGGTTTCGGCCTTCGGGGTTAATATTTGGGAAATTATTCTCTTGATTAATTTACGGTTAGTGACCGATGAATTGGAATGAGGCGTATGTTGTGTTTGTGTAACACTTATTTAAAATATACGCAAGTTATTTGGAAAGACCGGGTTTATCCCATTCTGAATAACTGATACGACGATAAGTCGAAGATGAAGGCGATGGTCGAAGACCGGAGGTCTTCACGTCGTTTGGGTGATTACTGGTGATCTTGATTGGGCTGTACACCCAAGAAGATGGAAACAGTTGGTGATCGTCCAGACGTACCTGGAGATCGATGGATATGCGAGGTACTAGGTGCCTCCGGTTTCGTTCAGACCTAGAACGGACTTGTAAATGGACTGTGTGTCTGACATTGGATTTTAGTCCGTGTGATTGATCTCTATTAAATATATATCTGTTTGGCGGCGGAGAATTTATTCTCTTGCTTAACGCCCTTCCCTGAGACGTACGAGCTCAGGGGTTATATATTGATGGATATCAAACGCATGGAGTGAATTGCCTGTGTGGCATGCCTAAGTGGCAATTGATCGAGGCTTCTGTTGAAAAGCAAAGTCTTGTGGTGATGATCAAAGCAAGGCCTTTGTGGCGTAGCTTTGTGTAACGTTTGATTCGCGAGTTTCACACCCGGTATGAACCAAAAACGGGAGAGGACGTCAGGGAGGGCATGCGTTTCTTCCTAGCTAGAAGTGGCGTCAGTGGTTTTACACGCCCTGACGAGTTTGACTTATGTGGTTGTTGCTGTTGCGAGGCGCCTCGGATTGATCGGTCGTTCTCGAACCGATGGAGTCATTTAGTTGGCTCGTTTACACCCCATAGGGCGGGGAAACGCATGTTCAGGGTTTAAGTTTAATCCACATCGGTGGACTGGCCCTGAGGATCCAAGGGTCACTCGAGCTCTGATCCTGAGACTCGGGCTAGGCAGTCTCGAATCGGTTGAGGACTATCTTTTGCCTCGGTTCATAGACGGAAATCCAATTTCCAAATACGTGACTTTGCGGTTTTATTTGTAAACCTATATATGGTGACATAGTGGGATGGGGCGCTCATGCCGCCTATGATTGATACTTATGATTTGAAGTTGTTTTATACACTATGCACTTATAATAGTATCAAACGATTTGTTTTAAACGTACCAAGCATTCTTTGGCTGTTATAAGGGAAAACCCTATCCTCGGCTGCGTTGCATTGTGTGATGGGACCTGGGTCTTATAACAGCTTCATTTTTCTTTATTTATCATTGCGCTGTTTGTTTTATGCACTGGTATTCTTGGGAGGAAACCCGTTCCGTGTTATACGGCGTGGTCCCTTGATTTACCTAATGATTTAAAATAAAGATTAATAGCTGTTTTAGTTCTCACACCAGTCACATGACTGACCTGGAGTTTATTGTTTTAACCTAAACTCTGGGTGCCCTTATTTTGACACGGGCAGCTAGTAGTTTTGGTTTTGCAGATTTATATTCACAGGATCCTGGTTTACAGCTGGAACGATATCCGGAAAGCTTTGTATCCGTATATCTCTTCTAGTTGTGTATTGTATTATTTTCCGCTGCTATGTATTTAAATGTAATTTAAATCTCTGATATTTCTGTGTAATATTTATTCATACTCTGTATATTCTTGTAATCTGATGCATTGTTGTAATATACAATGAAATGTTCTTCTGTATGTGTTCTGTTGTGGCTTGTTCTTGAACTATCCGACACTTTCCTTTACGGGGAAGTTAGGGGTTTTCACAACAAACTGAAGAACATTTTATTGCTGACTACAACAATTACATTAGAGTACAAGAATATACAGAGTATGAATACTTGTTACACAATAGGAATACAATAATATAAAAGATTTAAATTACATTTAAATAGCAGCGGAAAAATAATACAAATATACAGCTGAGAGGAGTACACGAATACAAAGCTTTCCGAGTACCGCTTCTGCTGTAAGCCAGGATCCTGTAAATATATCTGCAAAAGCTACTCGACTGCCCATGTGGAAAATATGGGCACCCGAGTTTGCCAGTGTAACAAACTACAGGTTAGTCATGGGACTGGTATGAGAAATCTTACTTAACTATCTAATAATAAGGCTAATCACAGGACCACGCCGCTAACACGGAACGGGTTTTCTCCATTGGATTGCCAGTGCCTAAATTAAAGTAAATCGTTAAACAACGCAATGCTTTTTAGAAAAATGAAACCAGTATAAGACCCAAGTCCCATCACATAATGCAACGCAATCCGGAGGATAGGGTTTTACCTTATAATGGTCAAAAGATGCTTGATACGATAAAACAGATTTAGTACTAGTGTGTATATGTTCTAATAAAAACATTTCAATCATAATGTATCAATCATAGACGGCATGGGTACCATATATCATGTCTCCATACTAGTTCTATAATCAAAACCGCAAGGTCGTATTGGAAATTGGATTTTCCATCATGAGTCGAGGCTAGGGACAAGCTCCTCTCCGATTCGAGACACTCTAGCAAATGCCTCAGGATCCCTCGCAGTGAACCCTTGGATGCGGTAGGGCCGGTCCCCGACTATCGGCAGTGGATTGGTTATGCCTGAACACACGTTTCTCGGTTCCTATGAACCTATATTATGAACACTATCGGCCTATAAAAATTCGAGGCGCCTCAAAATCCATCATCCACATAAGTAAAATGTCGGGCCGTGTTAAAGCACTGACACTACCACTAGCTAGAAAGAAACGTATGCACTCCCTACGGTCCATATCTCTTTTTTGACTCATACCGGGGTGTGAGGCTCGCGAAGTCACGATATACACAAAGCTATGCCGTAATTGACTATGCTTTGATCATCCTACAAGGCCCTGCTTTTCAACAAAAAGCCTTGATCATTTGCATCTTGGCGTGCCACATTGACAATTCACGCCATGCGATCAATCACTATTAATACATACCAGGGTTTTAAGTAGAGAATAAATCCTCCAGCACCAAATAGGCATACATTAACAGAAATCGATTTAATTCACATGGAACGAAATCCAATGTCAAACACGCATCCATTTACTAGCTTATGCTCTAGGTCTGAGCGAAAACCAAATCCGAACAATCAACAATAGTCCGTACGGCCACCACTGAAGCCCCTTCAAGGTAGCTACTCCCATCAAGGGTATCTGTAGCAACACATCCATTCCATGTGAAGGTCGTCGGTCTTCAATCACCGTCTTCATCTTCGACTCTTCATCGTCGTAGTAATTACTCGAAATGGGTTAAACCCGGTCTTTCTGAAATAACTCACGTATTTTATAATTAAAAATCAAGTACTTATAAAAATATATCCAACGCCTCATCCCAATTCAGAATATTCTTCTAATAAAATATTTGCATTATTATATCCAAGATAAATTCTTTAAATTTTGCACTTAAATCTTTCCTTTAAAAGATTTTATTAAAATCTCAATTTGGTTTTAGATATTAAAAATCATTATTCAATGATTATTTAAATTTAAGAAATTAATCTTATCTTTAACTGGGTTAAAGAACTAATGTCATTTAAAACATAGTTCACGGTAAACCCAAAATCTTCCGCCATAAAATATGGAATCTTCACAGAAATCAAATCAATATATAAACGTTATAAATTTCTGTATCCAACCAATAATATAAATGGAATAATGGCAAGGCCTCTTAAATTCCATATATAGTATCGGTCTTCTTTTACAGAAGCTTATCACGGTTATAATTAATTCGAATTCTATTCAATTCCAATTTAATATATTAAATTGGAAAACTATACTTTTGGAAATTTTCTATTTAAATCCTAATAAAAGATTTATAAACTCCAAATCATATTTTCATTGTCAGTTGGGTTAAAGAACAAATGTAACTTAAAAACACGGTTCACAATAAACCCAACTCACATTTCATCTTATCCCAATTACTAAATAAAATTGAAAACTTTAATAATCTTAATTAAAAGATTTATTCTTTTCATACGGGGTTTAAGAACAGTGTTATTTAAGACACTATTCACGACAAACCCAAAATCCAATTTATTTAATTTAACTTCAATTAAATATTAACATATGGGAAAACTTCATTAAAACTAAATTTAATGATTTATTCCAGTTAATAACTAGTTCATATCAATGAATATGTTTTTCTAAAATATATTCTTTTCTAAGATGTTTCTTTTTCTAAAATATTCTTTTTCTAGAATATTCTTTATTGGAATGTGACTCAATCAACAACCATAAATTGTATGTAATCAACAATCATGATAAATAATTACCAAGCATCCAAATAACACCCAAAGTGGATTCTACACTAAATATTGGGACTAGTATAGATCAAATATCATCCCAACACCCGTGTGGGGTTTCATCCAACAATCAAATAATAAATTGTTTGTGCACTTGGGCGATGTGTAAAAATTATCGTTCCAATCACATAAACAAGTAGGATGACTTGTAAATGGAAGTGTAATATTCAGTTTGAAAATACTAACATTATATTTAACACATCAAACATTTCAACATCACAGACATATATTTCAATTCTTTTTATTGTGGGAAAATGACAATAAAAGTCTAATCTTTTAATTCCATTCCTTTTATTGTTGATAAATGACAATAAAATTCTAATCTCTTAATTAAATTCTTTTTATTGTAAATAACTGACAATAAAAATCTTAACTTTCATATCTTTTGTGTAATCCTTTCCAATGACCAAAATGTATATTTTGGTGAAATCTTTTTAAGTGACCAAAATGTCTCTTCTTTTCTAATTCTTTTAAAGTGACAAAAATATTGTACTTTTGTCTAATTCCTTTCAATGTACAAAATATGATAATTTTCTCAAATTCTTTTCAATGGACAAAATATGCATTTCTAGTTCATTCTTTTTAATGTACAAAAATATTCATTTTTTTTTGTATAATTCCTTTTTAATGTACAAAATATTCAATTTTGTATAATTCCTTATCAATGACAAAATGTGTATTTTTTTTACTTCACTCTTTTTAATGTGACAAAAAGGTCCCTTTTTAATTCATTCTTTCTTTTAAGGTATGAAAATGCTAATTTTTATCTAATTCCTTTTCAATGATCAAAATGAATGAATTTACTTCATTCTTTTCAAAGTGTCTAATTGAATGTTTTTAATTCATTTCTTCTAAAGTGACAAAATGAAGGAATTCATTCTTTTTCAAAGTAACAAAATGAATGTTTTCTAATTCATTTCTCAAAATTAACAAATTTATTTTATAAATTTCAATGCGACCAAATGACTAATTTCGTTAACAACTATCAATACAGCAAAATGATAAACTGGTTTGTTAACTTTTGATGCAAACAAAAATGATGAATTTGTTTATTAACTTTTAATGCAAAGAAAAATGACGATTTTGTTTATTAACTTTTAATGCAAACAAAAAACGAGAATTTTGTTTGTAAACTTTTAATGCAAACAAAACGAGAATTTTGTTTGTAAACTTTTAATGCAAACAAAACGAGAATTTTGTTTCATTCTTTTAAATTTGACAAACATGAATGTTTTCTAATTCATTTCTTGAAATTGACAAAAATTACTATTTCTTAATCATTTCTTTAAATAGACAAAAATGAATATTTCTAATTCATTTCCCTAAAGTGCCAAAAATGGATTTTTATTTCTATAATCATGTTTGAACAAAATTGTTATTTTTATTTGCAAAACATATTTCTAATAAAAAGGTAGTTTTTATTCACATAGGAAATTTCTATTTTAAAATGTTATTTTTATTTTCAATAATCATGTTTTCACAAAAATGTGATTTTTATTTCTATGATCATTCTTTCACAAAAATAGTATTTTAATTCACTAATCATTCCTTTGACAAAAATGTGATTTTAATTCACTAATCATTCCTTTGAAGTGACAAAAAGGTCCATTTTCAATTCATTCTTTTTTAATGAATGAAAATATATATCTTTAACTAATTCTTTTCAATGTATAAAAATGTTTATTTTATATGCATAATATATTTTCAAATAAAATGTTAATTTAACTATAATGTCACATTTTACAATGAAAATGTTAATCTTTCTTTAATGTCACATTTTACAATGACAATGTTAATCTTTCTTTAATGTCACATTTTACAATGAAAATGTTAATCTTTCTTTAATGTCACATTTTACAATAAAAATGTTAATCTTTTTTTAATGTCACATTTTAAAATGAAAATGCAAGTTCCAATTTTAATATCACTTTTTACATAAGAATGTAAATTTGATTTCTAATGTCATATTTACGTAAAATGTAAATTTTATTTTTAGCGTCATAATTTACTTAAATTGTAAATTCTATCTTTAATGTCATAATTTACTTAAATTGTAAATTTTATTTTTAATGAACTAATTCAACAAGAATGATAACATAAAAATGATGACATTTTTTCCTATATTGCATTGACGGTCTAATTCAACTCACAAAAGTGATGACATAATTTTTTTTATAATGAATCTATTACTCATGATTCACCCAATTTTTCAAAAAGAAGATGATTCAAATTAAATCAACATATTCAGATCTATAATCATTTTAACACAAACTGTAGATCGATCATCATCCAACATACCTGAACAAACAGATCTAATTCATACATGTACAAGCATCACATAGCAATAAAAAAAATCAAATTAATTAATTATTTTAACAGAAAACAGAAATCTCGCATTTCTATTCAGATCAGAAATTTCCTTGAATTTTTTATTTGCTCTATTTCGGCTCTAGTTGGTTTCATTGTGTAGATCTCGTCAAGAGGGTTCCAACGCATTTCGTTTTGCAAAATTCTGATTAAATATGAAGAAGTTATCGATTTTATAAGATCATACAATTTAATTAAATAATTAATTAACTTCATTAGTCACTTAACCAAATTAGGGCCCGATCCCTTTCTTCTTCTTCCTGTAACACATCGGACACAAGACAACCCAGCTCACGTTTCCTAGGGTTCAGTTTTCCACGTACATCGAGGCGTCGACCGCTGATCCGACTGCACCACTTCCTCGGTCGTTCAACTGCCTCCCTGCGCCATGATTCTTAGCCAACTCGGTGGCCCCCACTGCCCTGGGGATGCGTGCGAACAGAGCACGTTTGTGCTCTGATTCCGGGCTCCATTGTTGATGAAAAACGATCATTCCCGTATGGATTCGACGATCTAAGGAAGCTCTTCGATTTAATTTTGGGTTAATGTTTTAATTTGATGTGTGTTGAATTGATTTAAGGATTTAAAATCTGAGGAGATGGGCCATTGATTTTCATAGAGGCAGCGGCTGCTTGGTATAGGGATTAGGGTTCTAGGATTTTGGTCCTATATTTATATTAAAACATTAATTAATTCACTAATTTTAATAAAAAGCCCATTTACTCTTAATGAGCCCAAATCTAGCCCAACAAAAATCGTTCCTAAGAAAATACCGACGTTCCGGACACATTAGGCTAGGTCCCGTCGGCCCAAACGGATGTTTCGAGCCTGTTTTATTTAATTTAATATTTAAATCATTTATTCAATTAATTCAATCTTACATTTAAATTCACCGGGGCCACATACGAACTCTAAAAATTACAAAAAAAATATTTCTAGCTTTGTTTTCGCAATACGGTTCTAACAAGACCAATTTCCTCGAATTCTAAGACCGTTTGAAAAATGGCCATTTTCAAGTCGATTAAATTTGACTGAAACTGACAAAACACAATTTCGTTTGCCACGCTCACATATTAATTCAAAAAATTCTGAAAAATTAAACTTAACAATAATTTGACATTCCGGTTCCAACCAAAGTGGTTTCGTCGAAAACCGAGGTCGTTTGAAAAATGACTATTTTCAAGGTTAATATATTTAATTAAAATATATATAAATTTTACAACGATTTTTCTAAATTTAAAACAGAGCATAACTTTTGATTTATAAAGTGAAATCTTAGGTTTTCAGATTCGTTAGAAAGATGTTATTAAGCAGATTCAAATATTTCTTGTTTCGTTTAATTCTGATTTAAAATGAATCATGTACAGTCAGTCAAAGTTCAAATTCAAATTTTCAAATTGCAGCGCTGTTTTAAACTCCTTTTATAATTAAATTTAATTTATTCGTTTTAAAATAAATTTTTAGTCGTTATTCATTAAAATAGTTTATTTTAAACATTAAAATCCATTAAAATTTCCAAAATAAAATTTTTAAATTGGCCCCAAAATTCCAAGTCGTTACAACATTTTATTTGTTAACATTTTTCTAGGTTTTCTAATATGATATAAAAGTATATTTTATATATAAATAATTTTAACCATTCATATTAACATAAAAAGAATATTTTATGTTAAATCTTTCTTAACATTTTATTTTAACATAAAAAGAATACATTATGTTAAATCTTTCTTAACATTTTATTTTAACATAAAAAGAATATTTTATGTTAAATCTCCCTTAACATTTTATTTTAACATAAAAAGAATATTTTATGTTAAATCAATTCTAACATTTCATCAAAAACAAATAAATGATAACTTTGTTTATCGTTAATTATAACACAACAAAATATATAAAATGTTATATTTTGTCTACTTAACAATTTATAACTAGTTTGTTATTTTAACCAATCTCAACATTTTATATCTAAAACGTTATTTTTCCTTTACTTTAACACTTTTCTATATAACAAAATGAACATTTTTTTATGACATACCTTTCTATTTAACAAAATAAATATTTGGTTTTACATACCTTTCAATTTAACAAAATAAATATATTTTTTACATACTTTCCTATTTAAAAAAATAAATATTTTGTTTTACTTACTTTCCTATTTAACAAAATAAATATTTTTTTACATACTTTTCTATTCAACAAAATAAATATTTTGTTTTACATACTTTTCTATTTAACAAAATATGACAATGTAATTTTTTTTATTTTAATGTAAATCTTTTATTTTAATATTTTGTTCGCTTCAAGGAATGCAAACAAAATACTACTTTTTTTTATTTTACTAAACCAATTTTCCATTTTACACCAATGTCAAATATATTGGTCTAACCATTGTCTAATATTACAAAAATGTCCAATTTGGTGTCACATAATTAATGAACAAAAATAGGGATTTTTGTTTTAACTAATTTCTAATCCATATAAATAACATAGCAAAGTGATTATTTTTATTGATTTGGAAATTCTAATCCAAATAAATAAATAATAATGATCTATTTTATTGAAATGGCGATTCTATTCCAAATCAATAATATTACAAAGTGGTTCATTATTTTCAACACATACAGATCTGTGTTTATACACCACAAACAACAAATAATTCAGTCACAATCACATCACAGCAGATTTAGGACATATACAAACAATAGTTACACAACAATTAAATTAAATAGATTAATTAACCATTTAAAAAGAAGAAATCTCACATCGTTTTTGAGTTCTGCGCTGTTCAGATCCAAAATTTGTCAAAAATTCAACTTTCTCAGAATCAGGTCTAGTCAGTGTCATCGCGTAGATCTCGGTCTCACGATAATGGTTTACCTGAAATCGTTCCGTTTCGAGTTCATATGAGAAAGATATGGATTAAACAAGAAGGGAAATTTTTGAATTAAAATAATTAGTCAACCTAAGTTTTGAAAAAGTCAACCCTTCTCTCCATCTTCTCCACCACGTTCAAAACCGTTCCTTTCATCTTTTTGAACCCATTGGGTTCAAAACTAGGTCTCCCATTTTCGATTAAATCTTGAAGTTAGACAACGATCAAGTGGCACCACGTTGAAGAGGGAGGAGGGGAGGGCACGGCGCCCTAGGTGAGGGGAGGTGCGGTGGGGCCATGGGGGTGCGATTTGTGCTGTTTGGCCACGGGTTATGAGGAGGATTCCTCCCAAATCACTTGTCTAATTCCGATCACCACCCTATGGAATTAAAGGCCTTGCAAATCTCTACAATTTGTTCTTAAAGATGTGTTTGATTTTAGTGAGAGGATTGAGAGAGATTAAGAGATCAATTCCGGAGCTTTTTGGCCATGAATAACATGGGATGGCGGCTGCGTTTTGGTAGGCGACGATTAGGGTCGGGATTAAGGAATATATATATTATTTAATTCACTAATTAACCCAATTAAGGCCCGTTTATCAACTTTGTCCGATTTCAGCCAAACGACTGTCGTTCTTACCTATTAACCCCTATTCCGGACTCATCTAGCTATGTCCAGCAGGCCCAAACGACTTCTTGACCCGGTTTTCTTTATTTTAAAATTTAATCTTTTATTTCTAATTCAACCGTACAAATAAATTCACCGAGGCCACAAATTAACTCCGAAAAATCCCGAAAAATATATTTAGCTATGTTTTGATGCTGCGAACCTAGGAAAATTAATTTCGTTCAATTTTGGGCCTGTTTGAAAAATGGCCTTTTTCAAGTTGATTAAATTCAACAGAAATTGACAAAATAGAAATCTTTTGCCACAGTCACAAATTAATTCTAAAAATTCTGGAAAATTAAACTTAGCAATAATTTGACATTTCGAATCCATCAAAAGTGGTTTCGTCGAAAACGAAGGTCGTTTGTAAAATGACTATTTTCAAGGCGTATACATTAAATATTAAAATACATTTTTAAACAAATAATTTTCGAAACTCAAAGTATAGAAGTGTTTATACTTTTTAAATGCAGAAACATCATTCTGAACTCAATGAAGTGATTTCGAGTCTAAATTCCTTCGTATGCAAAAAGTAGCATTTTTGACCTTTATATATTATATATATATTTCATAGTGACCTTTCTAAATTTTAATTTTGACATAACTTACAAATTACAAATTGAAATCTAAATTTCTTAAAATCATTATAAAGATATCATCAATACGGTTCTAGTGTTTCTTGTTTCATCTAATTTTGACTTATAATGAATTTTACATATTTTTCCAATGTTGAAAAACAAATTTTGCAATTACCGTGCCTTTTCGGGCTCGGAATAGAATTAATATAAATTTTAAAGTCTTACTTCAAATAAAATTAATTTTTAATTGTTATTATTTAAAATAAATTATTTTAAATATCAAAAACTCATTAAAATAACTTAAGATAAAAAATTTAAATTGGCCCCAAAATTCAGGGTTGTTACAGTCTCCCCCACTTAAAAACTTTTCGTCCTCGAAAAGGAACGAAGCTAAAAGTGTTTAACTAACTAACTCATCTTTCATTCTTTAATTCGTTTCTATAATTTTATTAGTTAAACTAATAATTACACTACACAACCATCAATCAATTAGTTGATTAGCTTTCCGAGTATATATAACTTTTATATATTCAAAAAAATCATATTTTCAAAGATCGGATTATATATAATTAAAAATACGTTAATCATAAACTGGGCACTCTCAACTAATTCTAGGGCATTACTAACCTATCTCTAATGAGTTTTCTCATTCTAGGATACTTCTGATCCTATCTTTAATGAGTATTCTTATTGGATATTACTAATCCAATCTCTGATGAGTCTTTTGTTCAGTTCTAACGAGTTGTACCCCAAATATTTGAGCTGACCAGAGCTCTGATACCAACTGTAGTGGCTCGGAATTTGCTCGGACTCAATCGATCTCAAAATCTACTAAGACCATTCAAAACCCGAATATGTTAACTCTGGGAATACAACGCATTAGAACAATAACAGCAGACTTTTATAAACATAACAATAACGTTACATCAGAGTACAGAATATCAGAGTACATTGAATAAAATTACAGTGGAAGATAAATTTCAATAAATTAAATACAATAAACAGCGGAAGACTTAATTTACAACAAAAACAATACAGTGCAGCGGAAATAAAATAACTAAGGTAGCGAAAGACGACTATGCTCTAGATACAGCTTTAGGCTTCGATCCAGAGTCCTGCTCAAGAGATAAATATCTGCAAAAAGCTACTCGACTGCCCGTGTGGAAAAGAGGGCACCCGAGTTTGCAAAGTGAAACAAACTACAAGTCAGTTATGGGATTAGTTTGAGAATTCTTAACAAATATAACTAATAGCAATAAGGCAAATCCAAGGACCACGCCGCTAACGCGGAACGGGTTTTAGTCCAATGGATTGCCGGTGCATAAATTAAAGTAAATCGTTAAAAAATGCAATGCTTTTTAGAAAAATGGAATCATCATAAGACTCAAGTCCCATCACACAATTCAATGCAAACCTGAGGATAGAGTTTTACCTTATGATGATCAAAATGCTTGATACGATAAAAACGAATTTGATATTATTATTAGTGTATATATGTTTCAAAAACATTTCAAAGTAATGTATCAATCCTAGGAAGCATAGCAACCATGTACTATGCCTCCATACTAGTAATACAATCAAGTCCGTAGGGTCGTATTAGGAACTGGGTTTCCATCATGAGTCAAGGCTAGGAACGATCTCCTTACCAATTCGAGACACTCTAGTTAATGTCTCAGGATCAGAGCTCGAGTGACCCTTAGATAGCTGCAGGGCCGGTCCACACTTGAGGTTTGTGGATTAGTAATTCCTGAACACACGTTCCCCGGTCCTATTGGACCTAACATCCGAGGCGCCTCATTCCATCATCCACATAAGTAAAATGTCGGGCCATGTAAACCCAAACACCACTTCTAGCTAGAAAGAAACATGCTACTCTCCCTGCGTTCCCTTGCTCCGTTTTAGACTCATACCGGGGTGTGGGGCTCGCGAAGTCATGCTATACAAAAACTACGCCTAAACAGGCCGTGTTTTGATCATCAACCATAAGGCCTGCTTTTCAACAACAGCCTTGATCATTTGCCTCTTAGCATGCCACATTTTCAATCGGTACCATACCATTGATTCCTACCAATATATAACCTCTAAGCTCGTACGTCTTAGAGAAGGGTGTTAAACACCAAACAGATATATATATTTAGAAGAGATCAACAAGTACCGTATAAAGGAATACAACGTCAGACATACAATCCATTTTCAAGTCCATTCTGCGTCTGAACGAAACCGGAGGCACCTTATACCTCGCATATATGAACAATCAACTAGTAGTCTAGACGGCCACCTTCCAAATCAATAATATTACAAAGTGGTTTATTATTTTCAACACATATAGATTTGTGTTTATACACCACAAATAACAAATAATTCGGTCACAATCACATCACAACAGCTTTAGGACATATACAAACAATAGTTACACAACAATTAAATTAAATAGATTAATTAACCATTTAAAAAGAAGAAATCTCACATCATTTTTGAGTTCTGCGCTGTTCAGATCCAAAATTTGTCAAAAATTCAACTTTCTCAGAATCAGGTCTAGTCAAGGTCATCGCGTAGATCTCGGTCTCACGATCGTGGCGCATCTGAAATCATTCCGTTTCGAGTTCGTCTGAGCAAGATATGGATTAAAAAAGATTGGAAAATTTTGAATTAAAATAATTAGTCAACCTAAGTTTTGAAAAAGTCAACCCTTCTCTCCATCTTCTCCACCACGTTCAAAACCGTTCCTTTTATCTTTTTGAACCAATTGTGTTCAAAACTAGGTCTCCCATTTTCGATTATATCTTGAAGTAAGACAATGATCAAGTGGCACCACGTCGAAGAGGGAGGAGGGGAGGGCACGGCGCCTTAGGTGAGGGGAGGTGCGGTGGTGCCATGGGGGTGCGATTTGTGCTGTTTGGCCGCAGGTTATGAGGAGGATTCCGCCCAAATCACTTGTCTAATTCCTATCACCACCCTATGGAATTAAAGGCCTTGCAAATCTCTACAATTTGTTCATAAAGAAGTGTTTGATTTTAGTGAGAGGATTGAGAGAGATTAGGACATCAATTCCGAAGCTTTTTGGCCATGAATAACATGGGACGGCGGCTGCGTTTTGGTAGGCGAGGATTAGGGTTGGGATTAAGGAATATATATATTATTTAATTCACTAATTAACCCAATTAAGGCCCGTTTATCAACTTTGTCCGATTTCAGCCCAACGACTGTTGTTCTTATCTATTAACCCCGTATTCCGGACTCATCTAGCTATGTCCAGCAGGCCCAAACGACTATCTTGACCCGGTTTTCTTTATTTTAAAATTTAATCTTTTACTTCTAATTCAACCGTACAAATAAATTCACCGAGGCCACAAATTAACTCCGAAAAATCCCAAAAAATATATTTAGCTATGTTTTGATGTTGCAAACCTAGGAAAATTAATTTCGTTCAATTCTGAGCCCGTTTGAAAAATGGCCTTTTTCAAGTCGATTAAATTCAACAGAAATTGACAAAACAGAAATCTTTTGCCACGGTCACAAATTAATTCTAAAAATTCTAGAAAATTAAACTTAGCAATAATTTGACATTCTGAATCCATCTAAAGTGGTTTCATCGAAAACAGAGATCGTTCGTAAAATGACTATTTTCAAGGTGTATAAATTAAATATTAAAATACATTTTTAAACAAATAATTTTCGAAACTCAAAGTATAGAAGTGTTTATACTTTTTAAATGCAGAAACATCATTCTAAACTCAAAGGAAGTGGTTTCGAGTCCAAATTCCTTCATGTGCAAAAAGTAGCATTTTTAACCTTTATATATTATACATGTATATTTTAATAAATTAAATTTAAATTTTGATAAATTAAATACAATTTCATTCAATTCTGAGCCCCTTTGGGGCGTAAATGAGTCCTATGACTCCATCGGCTTCACATAGTCACCCATATATCCGAGGCGCCTCGTAATCCAACAACCACACAGGTGAAAATAATATAAATCTCAGGGCTGGTAGGTCACTGACACCACCCTAACTAGAAAGAAACGCATGTCCTCGCTGATGTCCTCTCCATTCAGGTTCACAACCGAGGTGTGAGGCTCGCGAATCAACGTTATACACAAAGCTATGCAACAAAGGCCGTGCTTTGATCATCAACCACAAGACTCTGCTTTTCAACAGAAGCCTTGATCATTTTCATCTTAGCATGCCACACAGGCAAGCCACTCCATGCAACCAATATCCATCAATCACACAGAATGATATCGAATGCCAGACACACAGTCCATTTACAAGTCCGTTCTGGGTCTGAACGAAACCGGATGCATCCTGTACCTTGCATATCCATCGATCTCCAAGTACGTATGGATGATCACCAACTGATTCCCTCCTCTTGGGTGTACAGCCCAATCAAGATCATCAGTAATTATCCAAACGATGTGAAGACCTCCGGTCTTCAACCACCGTTTTCATCCTCGACACATCGTCGAATCAGTTATTCAGAATGGGATAAACCCGGTCTTTCTGAATAACTCGCGTATATAATAAACAAGTGTTACATAAACACAATATACACCTCATTCCAATTAAGAATATTCTTTTATTCAAATATTCTTATACTTTGGGAAAGGTTCCCGTTAATTTTATCAAAGATAAATTCTTTAAATTTATTCTTTAATCTTCTTTTGAATATCAATTCAAACCAAATCATGGTTTGTCCAAACTAGTCGGGATTAGCGAACCTTACCGAAGTAATCACTTGTTAAATTTCCCAACTCCAACCTATTCATCCAATGAAGTAAAACTAGTAATACTTCACATCTAACACCATGGTGTCATCAGTAAATTCAGTTACCATTTCACATTCAAATCTAATTAAAGATTTAACTATCGCCTGGAGCAAAACTGGTGATACTCCATTCTCGATCATTTCATTCTAATTAAAGATTCATTAAAACTCCACTTAGTTTTAATCTTCCCAAAAATCAATGTTAATGATTGTTTAACTTGGGAAATCATATCCTGTCTTTAACTGGGTTAAAGAACAAGTGTCATTTAAAACACGGTTCACGATAAACTCAAAATCACATTCCATTTACATTGGAATCTTCATGGAAAATAAATCGATATAAACTTCCATACCCGACTAAAAATATAAATGGAATGACGACTTAGCCTTTTAAGTTCCAAATATATTAGTTGTCTTCCTCCATAAAAATTCACTTCGATTATTACCAAATCGAATTCCATTCCATTCCAATTTATTTTATTAAATTGGAAAACTTTACTTCGGAAAATCTCCTTTAAATCTTAACAAAAGATTTATAAATTGCAAATCACATTTCACAGTAAATCGGGTTAAAAAACGAATGTTGTTAAAACATAGTTCACGATAAACCCAATTCACATTCCATTAATTATCGGGTTAAAGAACAAGTTTTATTCAAAACAACTGTTAGCCTGCTTTGTGACCAGACTATCCAAAGACGAAGAACTCTATCAGGAAGGCCACTCAGGGCTTGAGTATGAACTGCCAGAGATCGACATCTGCTTGGACGAAGTAACGAAGGATGGGAAAACTCGTATTTCTGTGCACATAAGCTTCGGGTTGGATTCCACCATTTCGGATCAAGCTAAAGCGAATATTTCTGACTAACCAAACCGGATCGGGTAAGCCGGATCGGGTCATCCGGATCGGGTCATCCGGATCGGGTAATCCGGATCGGGTTATCCGGATCGGGCCAACCGGATCGGGTCTCTACCCCTAACCGAATTCTGGGCAGTTAAAGACCATTTCCCCATGTTCTCCACTACTTCCGAGATTTATTCTGAAGCTGCCACGTGGCCACTCAACCCTAACCGAATTTCTACCTATAAATACACATACAACACATCATTTAAGGGGACTTTTTGGCCTCAAGGAAGCTCTATCTATTTCGGCCATGGCTACCAACGAAGAACCTTCATCCTCTTTAATAAAATCAATGAATTCGGAGAGTATTATTCATTGAAATTGAGTTCTTGAGCATCAATACTCATTGTATTTGTAATTTCTGAATGAATTGAGAAGCTATGAAGTGGATGTAGGCTCGTTAACGCCGAACCACTATAAATTCCGTGTGTTGATTGATTTTTCTTGCTTTTTGTTCATGATTCCTCATTATTCTATACAAAACATTATCAATTGGGTGTTAGGACCATTTTTTGGTCTAACATTTTGGTGCTTTCACTGAGAAATGAAGATTCATAGCTTTTCGGGTTATTTATCTACTGTTTGGATCTCCAAATCCGAAGAGATAATCCACGTTTTCCATGCCTACAAGAAAAGATAAAAAGCAATGGGCTTCTCGCAGAAATGAAGTGAGTACAGAACAAGATGACAAGCAGGTTGCAGGTTTCGCTCCAGTCACTGGTTCAAGCGTGCCCGGGTCGGGTCGGATCCGAACCGACCCGATACTGACACCTCGAGCCGACCCGATCCCCTATCACCACGAATGAGAACCCAGTACTCCAAGTTTTTGGCAAGCTTTATCATCGGATCGTATGTGTACCCCCGACCTGAGCTGCAAAAGTGTGGCACCACGAACCGACCCGGGGACAGTGCTCCGACCCGAACCGTTGAGCAGGACTCGAATCCAGCTGCTGTTGATACCCCGACCCGACCCAATGATGCATCTCCGAACCGAACCGAAGAGGGTGCCACTACCCGAACCGTAGAAAAGTGGAGATGTAGGGTAAGTAAGACCGATCCGAACAGGAAGAGGAGATCCGAACCGGCTCTTTCATATATATCGAACCGACTAGCTAATGACGTCTCCGATCCGGCTCGGAGGAACTAGTCCGATCCGACCCGAAACAGCTAATTTTGGAAAAAATTACATTTTTAAGATCATTTCAGAAAAGGCTCCATCTTCCAAAATCGAAAAAATTGTGCGGTGCCCACATTTTCGACCTAACCGGTTAGGTCGATCGCCGTCGGGACTGCAGGGCCCCGGACCCCCGCCGGCGCTGCTCCCGGACCCGCTGACAGCCTCGCCTTCGGCTCGGAGCACGGCTCGCCTTCGGCTCGACGTATATTTTGACCAACAGTAGTCATCAAAGTTTGTTAATGAAGATAAGGTGGATAGTCAAAGAATATGACAACCAAATGGCAACGACTAGGATTCTTCCAGAAGCCATAGCCTCTATTTGCCGATGCCATTCAATGGGAGGAGCTGTCAGTCAGATTCAGCTTGCTATCAACGATAATATACGAGACAATGATTGTCTCATAACAATTTCCTCTTCCATAGCTCCGATGGTGTATAGATTTCGCCGATGCAACTGATGTTGTTCGCTAACGAGCAGTGACCATCCCATTTATATGACTTAAACCTGTCCAATCGGCGGAGCATCGAATGACAGTTATATAGAACAGTTCGAACACTACTTCAAAGATGATTCATATGATCTTAGTGACCATGATTGTCAATAGTGGGATACCAGAAAGCAGCTAAGGATCCCAACATCCCAAAGCTACACTTCAATTGTATGATGTGATGAATAAAATGTCCTGCGTCTCACCTCCCGAAGAACTTAGCTAACCTTTGCAATGGCTATTTGCTGTCAATCGCATTGAGGAAGACTGATTTCCATCGAATAAGGGTTAGGTCAACATACTTTGGTGCCCAGCGATAGGTAACAGATGAACCCCTGCAGGCCATGATTGGACATGTGAATCTTTGCTCGGATGATAGCAACTTGACTGCTCACCAGTCACCATACGACCTTTGTCAAGAGATGAGGGTTCGAGATCAAAACAAATATGAATCGACTGTTAGCTCTCGACTTCATACATAAATTGTGATAGAAAACGTGAACATTACTTCAAGCCTTGGAAGCCATGCTATTGTAGTCAAGTTTATCTGACTAAGGTCTAAACTGACCAGCTCTAGCGGCGATTAGAGCTTACATTGCACCCTGGTATCTATTGCTAAAATTCCTAATGAAAGATGGAATGGGAATGGTCCATGGCGACCATGTTACTGGAAGAGCCTGCTATTTAGCTAATTAGGAGATGCTACTCGATGGAGGTGGCAAGTTAAAGGTTTAGAGCACTTAAGCCTGGATGCTGATTGATTATCTGTGCATTAGATCTTATTCCCAACGTGGGACTAAAGGCATATCTGCGGATGGATGAGATATGACTATCCCCCTGGCAGCCATGACTCCCTTATACTCAATCCTTGCCCTTAGCATGGGGGCAAGAAGGCGATTCAAATAAGATGCGACCTCGTCATTCGCTTATAGTATTTACCTAATTGCCTTTGTCACTCCAAGTCCTCTTTCAAGGTCTGTTCATTCTTGGGACCGCCACCCCACAACGGTTTGAAAAGACGTTCATCACCAGCTAAAGATTTTGACAGCCATCCCCTGAGAGAGACATAGTGAGGAAAAATGGACCTGCAAAGAGCGTGCAATGCCATCTTCGCACAGAATGATATTCATTCCTTTAACAGGATTACTTTATAACCATGACTCTTATATTTCCATGCTTTATGAGTTATTGATGTAACTAACTCAGATGAATTTATATGTGGATGATGTAGGTACCCCGAATTTGGTACCGATCAAACTTTGAGCACCTACAGGAAGAATTATGGAGCATTGTCGTAACGAGCCCGATTGAACTGCTCGTTTACAGAGCCACGTCCTTCGCCTGAGAGAAGTTGTATACCTTAAGATGGATCCGAGGTGACCATCCACTCCTTGGCTCACACGTGGCAGATCTCAAGATAATTGTGCATCGATCATTGCATTTCAGAGTTGAGATCCGACTCCAGATGGACGCGGTTCGACCGTCCATACAATCAGATCCTGCAGTCGATGCCATCGAATTACATAAATCCAAATAAAGGAGGCAGCACCGCCTATCAACATACTTATTTTCCAATCATGCATTTTCCTGTACATACTTCTTGAGTTATTGACATGATTAACTCATGCAAATTCGTATATGAATGTTGCAGGTACCCGAGGTTTGGTACCGACAACTCCTGCCATAGTTTGATCGGAGGAATGTAAAGCTTTGGCGAACGTGATTCGACCCTTCACCCGCTTACTATTGGCCTAACGACAACATTCTAAAGCAAAAGAAGTTCGACCATTCATTCACCGACTTTTTGCCCTTGACGTGGGGGCAAGATAGTAAATGCACACGAGTTCGACCTGTGTTTTCCATATATGGACATACTAACGAGGCCTCCTCATCATCTATCCATTGATTCGCCACGCAAGACATAGAAATGTATTCGAGTGTGACATAATTACTCGGTAGATCGACGACTCTATCCCTTGATCTGATGGGAAGAGTGCAACAGTGACGGGTACAATACCATGAACGAGATAACTTTTACCTTCGAAGTGGGGGCAAAAGAGATATGTTAAGACGAGGATGAGTATGACTCGACCGCTCTCTAACGACGTATCTAACTCTTTCCCATGCTTCGGAAGGGAGGAGTATAAACTCAATAGGGGTGAGAACCGATCATCCCCGATGGCGACCTTTGCCCTTGACATGGGAGCAAAGGGACGATGCCAAGGCAAATGTGACCCGACTGTTTGCCCGACTAACTCTAATCCTCAGAGCTTGGATATGAGTATAAACTTAGGACGAGTGTGACAGGCGCGCCAAGATTTAAGACCACTCGATCCACAACTCTAACCCAAACTGACTTTGGGAGAGTATAAAGGACGAACCGCGACGTCCATAACTCTAACTCTCACGACTTGAGAGAGAGTATAAATCTGTTGGGTTAGTGTGAATGGTGCACCATGACTTAAGACCACTAAACCCATAACTCTAACTCTCAGGACTTGGGAGAGAGTATAAAGGACGGGAAGACCACTAAACCCATAACTCTAACTCTCAGGACTTGGGAGAGAGTATAAAGGACGGGAAGACGACGTCCGTAACTCTAACTCTCATGACTCGAGAGAGAGTATAAAGGACGGGAAGACGACGTCCGTAACTCTAACTCTAATGACTCGAGAGAGAGTATAAAGGACGGGAAGACGACGTCCGTAACTCTAACTCTCATGACTCGAGAGAGAGTATAAAGGACGGGAAGACGACGTCCGTAACTCTAACTCTCATGACTCGAGAGAGAGTATAAAGGACGGGAAGACGACGTCCATAACTCTAACTCTCATGACTCGAGAGAGAGTATAAAGGACGGGAAGACGACGTCCTCAAGGTGTGAAGGTGCACCACGATTAAAAGACCGCCCTGATTCCACTCTACCCTTGGCATCCGACGGGAGAGTATAAACGCCAGAGACTAGCTCCACAAGAACTCCTATCCTGCTGAAGGATCGGGGAGCAGATTGAAAGCTGAGTTCGAACTCTATCCTAGGCATACGACAGGAGATTATAAAGGCATGTTAACTAAATGCCATAAAAGGGCTCCTACCCCGCTGTAGTATCGGGGACAAGAGTGAAAGCTGAGTCCGAACCCTTCATGTCCGGGCATGGGGGACAATGCACTATCGATCTTAATCAATCCCAAACAGGCCCTGGCCAGGCACTTTATTCATAACACACATCACCCCCATTTTTAGATAAATTCTATATGATTAGCTAGATATTATTTGATTTCAGGGTTTTTTGAATTGGAACCCTTGTTTGATTGTGATGTGCTTTAATACCCATTGCTTAGGGATTTGCTTTGTTTATTGAGTGCAGGCTTGTACAAGATAACAAGACAAGAATGTGAGCGCCGCACTCGCGACAACCGCAGCAGGCTAGTGGAAAACAAACAAAGGGCCACGTACAGAAGGCTAACGCTGATGCCTAATGCTAAACTTTTCATGCGACTCAAGGCGACGACCAAAAGGAGGCCTTGAGAGTGAACTATTTAATAACGTGTCACACGACTTAAGGCAACGACCGAAAGGAGGCCCTAAGAGTGATATATCAAATCAACATACACATCCATGTATGACTAGCCATAGCCCAAGTGCAACGACGAGTGCTACCTCGTAAATATATTGAATAGAAAACGCGATAACTCGAGCACTTGGATAACTCAATCACATAAGCTTTGAAAACAATGTCTCCCTTCCGTGCATCCACGTCTAAATTTAAAAGGGATGTGATACAACTGCCGACCTTTCTCCATTACCCCCGGACTGGGGCCGCACTGCTGAAAATATTCATAAATGTTATATGTCTTTGACTAACTTATACCTCGATCTTAACAGGCTGCTTGAGGACCACGAAATGGATGCAGAGTGAACGTCCATTTGCTAGTCCGGACCGACTTCCCGGTTGAAAGACCCCATGTAAAGGGAGATGCCATTGCTTTGATTCCTAACTTGCGAGGAGGTGAATTGCCTGACACTCAGACTCAAAAGCGAAGAAGAAGGAAGATAGAAATTGTAACACCCCACCTCCGTTAAGGTCACTCACAAAGGGAATGCCTTAACTTTGTTGGAGCATTTTAGTAAACAGAACAGAAACTTACAAGACAGATAAAACAGTACTTGAAAAATTTTAACTTTATTACAGCGAAAACAGAAATTAATATGGTTACATCCTTTCAAATTTCAGAATTCAAGTACAAAATATCAGTCTTGTACAAAAGCCTTCAAAATGCATGGTTTAAAATCATAATCCCCATGGAACGGAAGCTATACAGAGCCAAGCCATACTTTAAGCACTTCAAGCAAAGAGAAATCCGGATCAAGCTAAAGTATTCCCTCCTTGGATAACCTGGGGGGGGGGAAACGGAAGAAAGGAGGCGAAACAACAAGGGTCAGACAAAAAGTCTGGCAAGTCCAGTGACTTTCAGCATATGAACAGATAATAATAATATGATATGAACATAAAACTGGATGTGAGATAACTGTAACAGGTGTAGCAGATATAACAGAAAAACAGAATGACATAAACTATTGTTTTACACTTCTCTGCACTAATACTAGTATAGCAGAATTAGGTGTCACCCTAATGTCTAAATTGAAGCAGGAACGGGTACAGAATACTTTAACAGAAACAGAATGCTAATAATGGGCCTTTACTACCCGATCAGAAACAGACAGAAGTAGAAACAGATTTATCCCTACGGAAACAGAATGTAGAATTAGGTGTACACTAGTAATGGGCCTTTACCACCCGAACAGACGGTACCACACAGAAACAGACAGGTGTTACCACCCAACAGAAACAGACGGTACCAACAGAAACAGACAGAACTAAGTGTACCCTAAAACCCTACCCCAAGCGATCGGCTCCCTAATACATAAATATCCTGTGTCGGCCCCACAGTAGGGTGTATCACTCCCTAAAGTGACAACCAATTGGCACAGACCTATTTACAGATGTCACGGCGTCTTACATCCTCAGAGGCAGACCGGGATCCATGCACGCACATGACCCGGTTGGAACGCACCATCAACACCCCTCGCCATTATCAGAATGAACCACTTATAATTAGTTCAGTAAGCGTGCCCGGACCCTACCTACTGTTGGGTCAAAGTTTTGATACCAGAAAGGGTTACTGACTAATATGGGTCCCAAACAACAGATGACACAAGTAATTCCCCTCCTAACCTTGTGTCCCCAGACTAACAGATCTCAAATTAACTTGTTTACAAGTTCAGACATACAGAATTCAGATTTACTAGTTCACAGATTAAATTAACAAGTTTTCAGACTAACAGATCAGATGTACAGATTTTTCAGATTTGTCTAACTTTGTATTGGGCCTACAGATTCATGGACGGGTTTACTACACCTATTAATCCAGTTGGTTTAACCCTATTTTCCCCCAATACGTTTTAGACGTCATTCTTATCTTAGATTTGCATTAATTAATTATTAATGCCCAGACCTCTCACATTAGGTCGCTAGCTTGTGGCCGCTGGATGGGCCGGGCGGTTCCGGGCAGACTTCTGCCACAAGCCAGACCTAACCTCGTGTCTTAAGCAGGTTATGACTAACTTCTCACATTAGAACCTATTGTTTGCGGCCACTGGATGTGCCGGGCGGTTCCGGGCAGAATTACGCCGCAAACTCATTCTAACCTCGAGTTAGTCACGTTTATCTTTGCGGCCAATTAATTAATAATTTACCGTTTATGCGCACGCCCAATATATATGCCAATTCAGATTATATCAATAACAGGATGATTATATCAACATAGCAGATAACAGATTTTATATGACTTAACGGATTTAACAGATTTAGCAACTTAGCAGATTTTTGGCATATAACAGGTTAGGCATTTCAACCGACAAATTTAACAGATTAGGCATTTCAATCTAATTAGCAGTCTAGGCAATATAACAAAACTAGCAGTTTAGGCAACTTGGCAAATTAGCAGATTTAGCAAATTTAATATTTATAAAGGTTCTATTTACATGCCTTGCCTAATCATAAATTGGCTTAAATTCATATGCCTACATAATTGTCATGACTCACAACATATACTCCATGTTTGCATAAGCGCAGAATATGGACATAATTTTCCATATAACATATGTTTCCAATTTTTGTTAAACTAGCATTTTATAGCAGATTCACATATAAATTATACCAAATATAACCATCAATTTCAATGCATGCCATATATCCAAAAATCCCTATTTAGGTGTAATCACAATAATAGATATCCTAATTAATGTAAATCTTTACACCTAAGTTTCCATATCTTCTTCTTTTTAAGTCATGAATCATTATGCAAACTATACCCAACAATCTTTAAATCATATCTTCTAAAAATCCGATCTTGACTTTTATATGCATTTTGTCCAAAGTCTCAAATCATATGTAATCTTACAATGGTTCCTCTTTTCTTCTATGTATAGATCCAAATCTAGTTTACAACATATGCTCATCTTTTTTCTAATTAATTACAAATCTAATTTACAACATACACTATGCATACAACATATATAAATTATATGTTCATAGTCAAATTTATACATACAATCCCAAGTCACATGTCCATTATATTTTATGCCTCAGACCTAAAGTCATGCATTCAATTCAGTCTTGTCAAATTTCGCATCATTCACTATTTATCCCAAAATTTGCGTTCATACGTTAATCTCTTTATGAGATTGGGCACAGGCTCGTGGTAGCCTGGCTATAGAAACAGAAAAGAAGAAAGGAATACAGAATAGTCACAGAAAACAGATCTAACAGAAGAGAATATATATACAACCTCAATCTCAGATTTAAAAGCATATCAAAATTATAATTAACGTTCATAGCGGAAAATAACTGTACTTGCCTTGATTGGATTAAAGAAAGAACTTTAGTTGTTACAGAATTGCTGCAGAAGCTTTTATCTCAAATTTGAATTTAGGATGATGTTGATTGACTTCTAGTTTTGATTCTAGCAGAGTAGCGACGCCATTTTTATTTTTAATTAGAAGAAGAGAGCAATGGAGGCTAGAGAATTGTGTTAGAGACTTAGGTTAGGTAGAGTCTAGGGTCATTTTTATAGAGTTTATGGACTGATTAGGACCATCGATGTTGCTTGGATTGATCGTAGCCATTCATTCGAAAGAGAGACCAATTAGAGCCTGCCACCTAGCCCTAATGACAAAGCAAGCTTCTGAAAATCGACCAAACCCAGACCTGGCCAGCCAGGGCTAGACCAGACCTGGCCAGCGGGTCATTTTTGACCTGGGCGCACTTGGCAGGTGCGCCAGGTCAAAAATGTACTGGCGCACTTCCCAAGTGCGCCAGTGCATTTTTGTTCTGGCGCACTTCCCAAGTGCGCCAGTGCATTCTGACCCGTTTTCCGGTTTTTCGCTCAACTTCGTTCGTCCATAACTTCTTCATACGATATCCGTTTTACGCAAACTCAGACTCTATCTCAAGTAGAATTCCGAGACGAACGCAATGGCGTATCCCGTTTCCCTTAATTCTTTGATTTGAAATTAATTATATTTTAATTTATGTCTTTCACGGTTATAGAATACACGGGGTGTTACATTCTCCCCCACTTAAAAGGATTTCGTCCCCGAAATCTTCAAGTTAAGAAGAATGTGTCCTACCATCCAATCACCCATCTACTCAACCATCATCCACAAGCATCCATTGTCCTTAGAAAACTTCTAATGTTGTATGAACATATGCAAAAGTGTGTGTATATGTTCCTTATCTAATGCAAAGATCAGGCGGTCTACTGATTCAGTTGACCTCCTTAATGCGAATTATGTCAGTGCCATGAGTCCAACATGTATGCAATAGAATTCTGATGATATATATTATTTCTATATGAGTGCACAATCATTCACTCAAATGCAACATCCATGTGCTGAATCAACCATTTTGCATCCACAAGAATTGAAAAATGCTCACTCATCCATATGCAGTATGAGAGTGTTTTCGAGCCGATCTAGTGCCTAGTGTGTGTATATGCATCCACGGGCAACCACTAGCAACCACTTGCATCCACTTGCAACCATCAAACATAACATGTCTCAAACACATGTTTACACCCATTAGTTTCTACCTAAATTTCGAAGATTCGATCGATAGGATACAGTCGAATGATGGAAGCGAGTACAGATAGAACGAAAATTTGGTTCCCATTAGACATGGGTCCTAAGTATCGGCCCCAAAGACCGAAACCAACATCAAATTGAGTCCCAGAGGATTACCTTCTTTAGACAATGTCAAAACTGGAAATCCTATCAAAAGTATTTAGATATTTACAGACTACTGGTACAGATCAAGTTCCCTAATGATTCTTAGGAAGCTAAGCATGATAAAATCATACCCCACGAAAACTCAGAATGTATGCGTCATACTTGACGCCTAACACAGATATCCCTCAAACCCCAATCTCAAACAGATGATCCATAACCCTTATGGGTCTGAGTCTACAGCGGAATTCAGAAATAATACTAGTATTAAAGTGCAGAGTATCGATTACAAAATCAAAATACCAGAATCAGAAAAAGTCTTAACTCCATAATCAGATAAAGAAATTAAACCTACTATAGAAATTTTCCTATTTCTATCCTAGCCACTAGCCTCAAGAGTGTTCGCCTGCCCTCCTTGTCCTCGTCTCTTCGGGCAGTCCCTAGTGAAGTGTCCCATCTCCCCACAGTTGAAGCAAGCGCCCTTCCTTTTTCTACAATCCTTGTTCAGACGAGTCGAGCTCCCACAAGTAAAGCACTTTTTCCCCTTCTTATCTTCAGACTTCTCATCCTTCTTTTGTGTTTCCTTTTTGGGCCCCGCTTTCTTATTCTGTGGTTCTTCCTTCTTTGTCTCTTTCGGGCCCTTGTCTTCCTCGTGCAGTAGTGCCATATCCACCAATTTCTCGTAAGTTGCTCCCATGGGTACATGGGTCATGGCTAGGCTGTGCAGTGGCTCATTCAATCCTTTAACAAAGCGGAGAGCCTTTTTATGCTGAGTGTTGACTAAATCCAATCCGAATCTTGCTAGTTGGTTGAACTGGTTGACGTATTCCTTGACCGTCATACTTCCTTGCTTAAGAGATAAGAACTTTTCCAATTGTAAACTTCGTTCAGCTTGCGAGAGGAATTTTGTCTCAAACCTTGTTCTGAAATCCATCCATGTCTCAACCGGCCTCTCGGCGTTAGTGACTTCCCACCAGTAGGAAGCTTCGTCTTTGAGCAGCCATACTGCCAACTGTACCTTCTGCCTATCGTCCACCTCGAAGATAACGAATAGATCCTCAGTTTCTTTGAGCCAATTCCTTGCTTCTACGAATGATTCAGTTCCTTTGAAATCCTTCCCACCCATGGCCCTAAAATCTCTACAGATCTTTGAGAAAGCAATTGCACGAGGAGGGGGTGGAGGAGGGGGATCATTTGCTGGACCTGCAGCGGCGGTCCTAGCCTCAAGATATTGACGAAACCAGCCGGGTACATGAACACCCTCTGGTATCTCAGATGCTTCAGACATGCTGGAACGAAAAAGGAAAGGTTCAATACAAAAAGGGCTGAAAGAAAGATATATGGCTCTTGGGGATCATGTTTTTCAAAATAAGCTTTATTTTTTAAAATACTTCCTTCCAAAACCTTTTTGAAAATAGTTTTCAAAAACTTTACCCAATCTGGTAACCTTCAGCTCTGATACCAAGTGTAACACCCCACCTCCGTTAAGGTCACTCACAAAGGGAATGCCTTAACTTTGGTGGAGCATTTTAGTAAACAGAACAGAAACTTACAAGACAGATAAAACAGTACTTGAAAATTTTTAACTTTATTACAGCGAAAACAGAAATTAATATGGTTACATCCTTTCAAATTTCAGAATTCAAGTACAAAATATCAGTCTTGTACAAAAGCCTTCAAAATGCATGGTTTAAAATCATAATCCCCATGGAACGGAAGCTATACAGAGCCAAGCCATACTTTAAGCACTTCAAGCAAAGAGAAATCCGGATCAAGCTAAAGTATTCCCTCCTTGGATAACCTGGGGGGGAAACGGAAGAAAGGAGGCGAAACAACAAGGGTCAGACAAAAAGTCTGGCAAGTCCAGTGACTTTCAGCATATGAACAGATAATAATAATATGATATGAACATAAAACTGGATGTGAGATAACTGTAACAGGTGTAGCAGATATAACAGAAAAACAGAATGACATAAACTATTGTTTTACACTTCTCTGCACTAATACTAGTATAGCAGAATTAGGTATCACCCTAATGTCTAAATTGAAGCAGGAACGGGTACAGAATACTTTAACAGAAACAGAATGCTAATAATGGGCCTTTACTACCCGATCAGAAATAGACAGAAGTAGAAACAGATTTATCCCTACGGAAACAGAATGTAGAATTAGGTGTACACTAGTAATGGGCCTTTACCACCCGAACAGACGGTACCACACAGAAACAGACAGGTGTTACCACCAAACAGAAACAGACGGTACCAACAGAAACAGACAGAACTAAGTGTACCCTAAAACCCTACCCCAAGCGATCGGCTCCCTAATACATAAATATCCTGTGTCGGCCCCACAGTAGGGTGTATCACTCCCTAAAGTGACAACCAATTGGCACAGACCTATTTACAGATGTCACGGCGTCTTACATCCTCAGAGGCAGACCAGGATCCATGCACGCACATGACCCGGTTGGAACGCACCATCAACACCCCTCGCCATTATCAGAATGACCACTTATAATTAGTTCAGTAAGCGTGCCCGGACCCTACCTACTGTTGGGTCAAAGTTTTGATACCAGAAAGGGTTACTGACTAATATGGGTCCCAAACAACAGATGACACAAGTAATTCCCCTCCTAACCTTGTGTCCCCAGACTAACAGATCTCAGATTAACTTGTTTACAAGTTCAGACATACAGAATTCAGATTTACTAGTTCACAGATTAAGTTAACAAGTTTTCAGACTAACAGATCAGATGTACAGATTTTTCAGATTTGTCTAACTTTGTATTGGGCCTACAGATTCATGGACGGGTTTACTACACCTATTAATCCAGTTGGTTTAACCCTATTTTCCCCCAATACGTTTTAGACGTCATTCTTATCTTAGATTTGCATTAATTAATTATTAATGCCCAGACCTCTCACATTAGGTCGCTAGCTTGTGGCCGCTGGATGGGCCGGGCGGTTCCGGGCAGACTTCTGCCACAAGCCAGACCTAACCTCGTGTCTTAAGCAGGTTATGACTAACTTCTCACATTAGAACCTATTGTTTGCGGCCACTGGATGTGCCGGGCGGTTCCGGGCAGAATTACGCCGCAAACTCATTCTAACCTCGAGTTAGTCACGTTTATCTTTGCGGCCAATTAATTAATAATTTACCGTTTATGCGCACGCCCAATATATATGCCAATTCAGATTATATCAATAACAGGATGATTATATCAACATAGCAGATAACAGATTTTATATGACTTAACGGATTTAACAGATTTAGCAACTTAGCAGATTTTTGGCATATAACAGGTTAGGCATTTCAACCGACAAATTTAACAGATTAGGCATTTCAATCTAATTAGCAGTCTAGGCAATATAACAAAACTAGCAGTTTAGGCAACTTGGCAAATTAGCAGATTTAGCAAATTTAATATTTCTAAAGGTTCTATTTACATGCCTTGCCTAATCATAAATTGGCTTAAATTCATATGCCTACATAATTGTCATGACTCACAACATATACTCCATGTTTGCATAAGCGCAGAATATGGACATAATTTTCCATATAACATATGTTTCCAATTTTTGTTAAACTAGCATTTTATAGCAGATTCACATATAAATTATACCAAATATAACCATCAATTTCAATGCATGCCATATATCCAAAAATCCCTATTTAGGTGTAATCACAATAATAGATATCCTAATTAATGTAAATCTTTACACCTAAGTTTCCATATCTTCTTCTTTTTAAGTCATGAATCATTATGCAAACTATACCCAACAATCTTTAAATCATATCTTCTAAAAATCCGATCTTGACTTTTATATGCATTTTGTCCAAAGTCTCAAATCATATGTAATCTTACAATGGTTCCTCTTTTCTTCTATGTATAGATCCAAATCTAGTTTACAACATATGCTCATCTTTTTTCTAATTAATTACAAATCTAATTTACAACATACACTATGCATACAACATATATAAATTATATGTTCATAGTCAAATTTATACATACAATCCCAAGTCACATGTCCATTATATTTTATGCCTCAGACCTAAAGTCATGCATTCAATTCAGTCTTGTCAAATTTCGCATCATTCACTATTTATCCCAAAATTTGCGTTCATACGTTAATCTCTTTATGAGATTGGGCACAGGCTCGTGGTAGCCTGGCTATAGAAACAGAAAAGAAGAAAGGAATACAGAATAGTCACAGAAAACAGATCTAACAGAAGAGAATATATATACAACCTCAATCTCAGATTTAAAAGCATATCAAAATTATAATTAACGTTCATAGCGGAAAATAACTGTACTTGCCTTGATTGGATTAAAGAAAGAACTTTAGTTGTTACAGAATTGCTGCAGAAGCTTTTATCTCAAATTTGAATTTAGGATGATGTTGATTGACTTCTAGTTTTGATTCTAGCAGAGTAGCGACGCCATTTTTATTTTTAATTAGAAGAAGAGAGCAATGGAGGCTAGAGAATTGTGTTAGAGACTTAGGTTAGGTAGAGTCTAGGGTCATTTTTATAGAGTTTATGGACTGATTAGGACCATCGATGTTGCTTGGATTGATCGTAGCCATTCATTCGAAAGAGAGACCAATTAGAGACCTGGCCAGCCAGGGCTAGACCAGACCTGGCCAGCAGGTCATTTTTGACCTGGGCGCACTTGGCAGGTGCGCCAGGTCAAAAATGTACTGGCGCACTTCCGAAGTGCGCTAGTGCATTTTTGTTCTGGCGCACTTCCCAAGTGCGCCAGTGCATTCTGACCCGTTTTCCGGTTTTTCGCTCAACTTCGTTCGTCCACAACTTCTTCATACGATATCCATTTTACGCAAACTCAGACTCTATCTCAAGCAGAATTCCGAGATGAACGCAATGGCGTATCCCGTTTCCCTTAATTCTTTGATTTGAAATTAATTATATTTTATTTTATGTCTTTCACGGTTATAGAATACACGGGGTGTTACAGAAATTTCTTCCGTGCTGAGGATATTGGCGCAGAAGGCGCTAGGATCGAAGGAAGGTAGCAGATTTCTTCTTGTGATGATCCCTCAGCATGTCAAGCTAGATATGAAATGGATGGTACCCTTGCTGATTTGTGAACTCAAATGGATCAGCGAGATGAACTTCTCCGGAAACAACAGAAAATGGTTGATAACTTCTCTACTCGGATAGATGGAAGGCCTAGTAGCTTCGACTTATTCGTTAGAGCGAGCACCATGGGAATTCAAACGACAATGAACTTGGCTCAAACACTCCCTGCTCCACGGTCCAGATCATATGGGACCCTAGGACAAGTTGGCATAGTCGTCTTTAATAAAACAAGATGCAACCAACCTCCTCCCAGGCATTTGTAGCATGCAACTTCCGACTGCAACATTTTGGATGAAAACGATGGATATGCAAGATCCACCGAAAAATTAAACGAAGCCCGACCAACCTTTGCTCCAATTCGGAGGAATGTTTAAAATCCATCTCAACCTCAACATGAGGCTCCCCATGTAGGGGGAAGACGAGAGCATTCGAGAAAGCTATAGTCTAACTTCATTGCCATCCGACTTCGAACCTCAAAACTTGGATGGGAGACCAAGAACTAACATGAGCTGGACACGAATAAATCATTTTCTATCAAACTCTAACTCACAGCTCGATGAGGGAGTATGAATTCAGAGAATACGTGGATTTGATGACCACCGTTTAGTAAAATCCCCATGGATGGGGAGTACAGGATAAGAGCTTCGAACATCATCATCTGACTATCTGCCAGCTTTAGGCACATTTACTATTATCTGAGCTTCACAATAACCCAGACTATAAGCAGAAGAATGGCTCCTCAAGAGCAACCTGCATACATCCAAGTAGCGGATCACCATCCAGAATTAAAAAACAGAAGCCTGATTGACTGCTATTACATATGCGCAACCAAGAAGCCAGAAACCGGCTTCCACCCAATTTAAAACTTCATACCGGGGGCACTAGCGCTAAATTAGGTAATTAGCGACAACTTCTCAAAGATGAGGGCCAAATTGGCAACATTAATTGATGCTTCAACAGAGATCAGGCGAGACCCTACATGCATTCCTTGAAAGATTCAACGCTGCAGTGGCATCGGTAAATCGACCTGGACCATATATAGCGTTGATTGCTATAGTATCCGGTATTCTGGATATCTCAAACTTCAAAATCTCTTTGCATCGAGACCCACCAAGAGGACTTGGCGGATTCACCTCTGAAACAAACCTCGGTATCTCTCTACCATGAGATTCTCCTAGAAATGTTGGAAAATCCTATCCTGAGACAGACAGATTCGTGCAATAAGAGTGTGCTAATGTTGAAATGGAATGTCTTCACGATAGAATGGAGCACCATCTGACTCATGAAATAATAAAGGAAAAAGAAAAGCCCCAGGAAAGACTAACAGGAATTTACAATTCTGGAAATGACCAATGTCATTAATCGGGCCCGCGGTCCTGATTGTCAAGCTTAATGGAACCAAGCATGGGAGATAGACTCAACAAGACTATGGTGGCTATTTCGGACTATGCCAAAGCGTGAACGAAGGAGCTCGAATAACTCACTAACGACGTTCGCTCGCTTGCAAGATTGACGAGCTTACTCAACTCTCCAGCTGATGCGAGGAGAGTATCTAAGTTTGCTGATATACTCAATAAGGCGATCACTGCTTTGTGGCTAAACAGATGGGTTGACCCCGACGCGAATGTGATTCGACCATTCGCATATACAAATCCAACCCTTGATGACTTGGGAATGTTCACAGAACGACACATGATGTCTAAGATTGTTGAACCTGCACATCTGACCCGATGCGGCAGAAAAAAAGTATAAAGGCTAAAAGACTGGATGTCCGATTGACCTATCATAACTCCCAACAATGCTGGGGGCATAAGCACTGACTTCGCTCGTCCCCCACTAATGCTAGGAACATCAACTTCAACCGACAGATTGACTTTAAACATGACCCTGACTCAATGCATGATTCAGAACATATACATTATATCTTTAGAATATGACGTGATTCATCCCGACCATCCAAGTGAGCGAAATTACGGATCATGCAAGAATTCAAAGACTTGATCTACAACTGCATCAAATGGAGAGTACGATGAACTCCTCTACTGCCTTACAATTGTGATAATCCTACCAGCTATTGGCTTGCATGTTTTCAACAACATCTCGTACTGACTCGTATGTGATCACGGGACTATAAAACAATCTGAAGTGATCATGGCTTTCGGATGCACTATTATTACGATTAGATGCAATCATGGAGTCCTAGATTAATATCCTTATATCGAGATAGTCCAAATCCAAGCAAAAATGACAAATTCATATGCCGACTCTGATGCGCTCTATCCGAACGGTCCAGATGCTAGCTCAAGATATGAAGATTCTGACACCATACTATGACTTGGACGGCTATTGTATACATTGACTTATACATTAAAGAAATCTTAGCTTAGTAATGCACTTGACTTGTTTAGGAAGATGGCGTCGTCTGGCATCAACTTTTACATGTACGATCTCACACGGGAGCCAAACATACCACATGACCTATGATGAAGGAATTCTACCTCTTGATTCGACGAAGTCTAAACGATTACTTGATCATCTTGACCACTCTAGCCATGAAATTTGGCCCGATAAGCATCAACGGAAGCAATGCAGCATATGACAAGCCATCTATACAGAAAAAGATCCAAAAAGATTCATCTCGACTTATTCAAAGCACATCTTATTTGCAACAAGATGTACTTTGGGGGGCAAAATGTTAGCCTGCTTTGTGACCAGACTATCCAAAGACGAAGAACTCTATCAGGAAGGCCACTCAGGGCTTGAGTATGAACTGCCAAAGATCGACATCTGCTTGGACGAAGTAACGAAGGATGGGAAAACTCGTATTTCTGTGCACATAAGCTTCGGGTTGGATTCCACCATTTCGGATCAAGCTAAAGCGAATATTTCTGACTAACCAAACCGGATCGGGTAAGCCGGATCGGGTCATCCGGATCGGGTCATCCGGATCGGGTAATCCGGATCGGGTTATCCGGATCGGGCCAACCAGATCGGGTCTCTACCCCTAACCGAATTCTGGGCAGTTAAAGACCATTTCCCCATGTTCTCCACTACTTCCGAGATTTATTCTGAAGCAGCCACGTGGCCACTCAACCCTAACCGAATTTCTACCTATAAATACACATACAACACATCATTTAAGGGGACTTTTTGGCCTCAAGGAAGCTCTATCTATTTCGGCCATGGCTACCAACGAAGAACCTTCATCCTCTTTAATAAAATCAATGAATTCGGAGAGTATTATTCATTGAAATTGAGTTCTTGAGCATCAATACTCATTGTATTTGTAATTTCTGAATGAATTGAGAAGCTATGAAGTGGATGTAGGCTCGTTAACGCCGAACCACTATAAATTCCGTGTGTTGATTGATTTTTCTTGCTTTTTGTTCATGATTCCTCATTATTCTATACAAAACATTATCAATTGGGTGTTAGGACCATTTTTTGGTCTAACAACAACGTTCACGATAAACCCAAAAATCAGTTCAAATTCAATTCCAATTAAATACCATTTAATTGGTATACTTCATTAAATCTAAATAAAAAGATTTAATCTTTTTCTCAATGGGTTTAAGAACCGTGTTAATGAAGACACCATTCACGTCAACCCCAAATCCCATTTGATATTAAATACAAGGCTCTGAATAGAAAATATATCGGCTTATATTCAATATCAAATTTTACGACCAACAAATATCGTTTTGGAAATAACGATATAAATATATCTTTCAAATTTCCATAACAATATCTGTATAATCACGAAATCCAACATCGAAATATTCCAAAGACAATTTTGATTCAAATCCATTCCAATTCAATTATTGGAAATTCTGGTTACTCTTAAAACCCTTTCAAATCCAGTTTATTTATTTCAAAAATAAATGGATTTTAATTCTAGTTCAAAACTATTTCATTTCGATAAAAACATATTTTTATCTTTTCAAATATGGATTTTTTCATCCCAATTCTTTCCAAATCATATCTTATGATTTTACACATATTACTACTATTTTTAATAATTTTATCAAGGCCCATACAGTCAATTTCCATAAATGACCATCGAACTGCACTTAC
Source organism: Allium sativum (assembly GCA_030737875.1). Taxonomy (NCBI): domain Eukaryota; kingdom Viridiplantae; phylum Streptophyta; class Magnoliopsida; order Asparagales; family Amaryllidaceae; genus Allium; species Allium sativum. The sequence goes on along the minus strand of CM060918.1, from coordinate 146,697,613 downwards.
AACGACCTTTTCCAAATTTTATTTGGACATAATTCCAAATCCAACCATTAGATTTCAAATCTCTAATATTTTTTAGAAAGCTCTTTTCGATACGAGCCCAACGGTTCCAGTTTAAGGAGAATCCGACGGTCGGATCTCCTGTATTGTCCATTCGAAGTCAATGGTCGAAATTCGCGAACTTCCACGGCGCGTTCTATTCAGGCCATTATATACAATATAATATATATAATACATATTTCATTGATTTCCATTTAAAAAGTATTTTACTAATCGTTTTCAATTCGTTTTCAAAACTATTTCAACTTCATATTCAATTTCTGATCAAAATTGAATATTCCATATCATTAATATATAAATGATAATATTTTCAAAACATTAGATTTTGAAATCACTTCCTTCTCTATATTCATTATAAAAATTAATATAATCGATATAAATATTTTTCGCATCAAAATGGTGCATATCTTATCAACACGGCTTTATACATTTCAATAACTTCATTATTTTATTCAACAAAAGAATATTTTCTTCAACACATGAATATATATATTTTATTCAACACATGAGTATTTATTAATTTTTACTTACAATAAAAATGTGAATTCTATTGTATAAAATATTTCGTTTAAGACATGAATATTTATTCTATTCAACACATGAATTTTCTTTTATTCAACACATGAATATTTATTCTATTCAACACATGAATATTTATTCTATTCAACACATGAATTTTTATTCTATTCAACACATGAATTGTTATTCTATTCAATACATGAATTTTCATTTTGTAATATTCTTTATTTTCCAAATTGGAATGAGGCCCAGTCAATTTCCATATAACGTTAATTATATGGATTCCATACAACACAAGTATATAATAGCAATGATAAATAATCTACCATCATCCAGAGTGCACCACACAACTGCATAACCATTAAATATAAATAATTAACGCTTACACAGTCTGTCAACCAATCGATCAACATACAACTAAATAATTGGGATTAGTGTGCGCCAAATATCATCCCAATGCCCGTGTGGGGTTTCAATCCACAAAAACTGAATATTATTTGTGTAATTTGGGCGATGTATAAAATTTATCGTCCCAATCAATATCCTTCAAATGGGTGTACATAAACAAATCGTTCGATTTGTAAATGAATATTTATTTTATATACACGTTAAAATTTATATTTTTAACTATAAAGTATTTTTAATAATAAAATATCTTATTTCATTCCACATCAGACAATCAATTTTCACAACATAACCAAACCAGCAAACAAGTCATCCATGGTCTGTGGACGACGGGTGACGGGTGCTGCTAAGCACCGTCTGCATCCTAGTATATATTTCAACTAGAAAACAAATTAAAAGTGAGAAGTTCTCACCTTTGGGATCCACTCCGCCATTCTTCGATTGTCAATCCATATCCTATTCCTACGTTAAAAATCATATTTTTTAACAAATCAATATTTATTTCATAGTATGTCTATTTTATAAATAACGTGTATACGATAAAAACCACATTTTTATTCACTAAAAAATAATCTCATCTTTCTATTTTTAAAAATCTCATCTTTCCTATAGTAAAAATTATATTTCTACCACAATGTTTTCTATAGAAAATCAGATTTTAACCATGCTAGCTATATAAAAATCAGTTTTTTCCTACCATGTTTGTTGTATAAAAATGAGATTTAAACACTTCTATTATTAAAAATCGTATCTTTTTATTTCTAAAAATATAATCTCTTCAGTTTTAATTCGTATATAAAATAATAAAATCTCACCGATTCTCGATCATCGAAGAAAACCCACACCGGTGAAGCAAGGAGCATCCGCAATCCATCATTGGAGAGAAACCCAATGCTAGTCTTCTTCCACAACTCACGCACTAGTGCCGAGGTCACCTGGAGGTAATCTTCGGCTTCAAATTGGCCGAGGGAGACTCAAGGAAGGGGCTAAAACAGGTCGGGGATGGTTATTGGTGCGCGGGGTAAATAAAAATGGGATTTTTAATGTGTGGTGGGGGGGCACTGGTCGGGGTTGGTGGTCGGAGGAGAGACGCCTGAGGTCGAGGAGGTTGCTGGGGGTGCGGCCTACTAGAGGTGGCGGGTTCGAGGGATCTGGCGGCGGTTGGAGGGTTTGGAGGTCGAAGAAGAGGGGAGAAAGAGAGCAATGGGTCGGTAGATGAAGGGGGTGTTGCCGCTGATGCCGGACGGCCTGGGGAGGGGAGCGCCCTCCGACGGTAGCGATAGGCGGGGTAGGACGATGGCCTGAAATATTGGGGGCGCGATTTTGAATTTTGACCTAGGTTGGGGGGTTTGGCTTAGGGATGGAAGAAATAGGTTTACATAATTTTAATTAAATTAATTCTAAAAAGTAACTTTTCCTTTCGAACTCCAAATTGGACCCAACGACTATCGCCCCTAGCTAATTACCCTCATTCCGAACACAATGGGATATGTATCGTAAGCTGATTCGATCATTTCGATTAGTTTTCGTTAAAATCAAAATATAAATCTATATATTGAATTTTAAACGTACATTTCAATTTACCGGGGCCACATATTAACTCTAAAAATTCCCAATTTTTTTTTTTTAGCTTCTTATTGATGATACGTGTGACAACCCGAAAATCTGGGCCAGTTTAAAATTTTTATTTTGACAATTTTAGTGAATTTTGAACATTCAAAATGGATTATTTTAAATAATATCGACGAGAAATTATTTTGCATATATTTAGAACGTATATATTTATACACGTCGTTGTTAGAATATAAATAATTATATATAATTATAAATAGAATTGAAAATGGCGCGGTAGTTCGATAATTCGATTTCAAACTTCAATTGAATGTACCGGGTGCAAATTAAACCGGATTTTAGTGAAGCCAAAAATAATGGAATCTAATTGATAATATCTTTCCAACGAATCCGAAAAATTGAAATTTCATAGCGTGGATCAAAAGATATGTCCAGTTGAAATTTCAGAATAGTCGCTATGGAATTTCAGCCCTTAAAAATGGGAATTTTGCAAACGACCTCGGATTTCGACGAAACCACTTTTGTTGGGTCCGTGATGTGAAGTCAATGCTAGATTCCAAATTTCATAATTTTTCGAATCAATATGTGAGCGTGGAAAAGGAAAACGTGTTTTGACCATTTTAGTTGAATTTAATCGACTGGAAAATGGCCATTTTTCAAACGGTCTCAGAATTTGAGGAAACTAGTTTTGTTAGGACCGTATCATCAATACGAAGCTAGAAAATATTTTTCTGGAATTTTTCGAGTTAGTATGTGACCCCGATAAATTGAAATGCGCGTTCAAATTCAATATATAAAGTTATATTTTGATTTTGATGAAAACTGATCGAAATGATCAAATCAGCCTACAATACATATCCCATTGTGTTCGGAATGGGGGTAATACGCTATGGACGACAGGCGGTGGGCTTGATTTCGAGTTCGAAATAAAAAGTTGCTTTTTGAAATTAAACAATTAAAATAAAATAAAAATATCTCTCTGCCTCCTCTCTTAAGTCAACCCTCCCCATTCCCTTCGTTCAAATAAAAAATAAAAAAAAGGGCAACAGCCCGTCGATCCACGTCGCCGCCCAAGGGGGGGGGCATCGCCGCCACCGTTAGCCTCGACGCCTCCCTCCTCCCGATTCCCTCCTCCTACCTGAAGCTGACGCTTCCCTCTTCCCTCCTCTGACCATTCGCGAGCCAACGAACCCCCCTCCACAGCCAAACCCCGACCGGCGCCACCCCGCTTCGAACTCCCCTCGGCCCAGCGACCTCCACCGATCACCCACAACCACTGTCGGTCCCCCATTCACCTGAAAACCCTCGCTAAAACCCCCCTGCTCCTCCTGACCGTGCTGCACCGCACTACCAGAGGGCTGACGCCGACCACCCTAGTCTCTCTCGACCACTGACTCCGGCGCGACACTCCCCCGACCACCTGTAAGTTTGATTTTTATTTATTTGAGAAAATCAATGTTTTCTTTGTTTAGTTTTATATAGGATTAGCCTATTTGAATTTCAGATTTTTATTGTGTAGAAAAGTTTAGATCTTTATAATAGAAAAGAAAAGATTTTTATTTTAAATAAAGATTAGTTTTTACGGAGGAAAGGATAAAGATTATATTTTTGAAACTGTAAAGGATATATTTTTGACACTATAAAGAATTGATTGAATTGATTTTCATGACATGAAAGATTTGATTTTTCTTAAATAGAAAGATTTGATTTTTTTTTTTGAAAACAGAAAAGATAGGATTTTTATATATTGAATAGCGAAGTAAAAATTCGATTTTTTATATATTGAATTGCATAATAAAAATTCGATTTTTTTTATATATTGAATAGCATAGTAAAAAAAATTCGATTTTTATATATTGAATAGCGAAGTAAAAATTCGATTTTTATATATTGAATAGCGAAGTAAAAATTTGATTTTTATATATTGAATAGCATAGTAAAAATTCGATTTTTATATATTGAATAGCATAGTAAAAATTCGATTTTATATATTGAATAGCGAAGTAAAAATGTGATTTTTATATATGTAGAGAATACGGGCAGTGAAAAGTGACAAGAGGCAAGAACGACGAAGATTTCTACCTAAGAAGAGTCGTGGCGTTGGATTAGCAATCCTGTGAGAATTTCTCACTCTTTAATTTAACTTTCTAGTTAAAATAAATATACTAGGATGCAGACGGTGTTTAGTAGCACCCGACACCCGTCGTCCACAGACCATGGACGGCTTGTATGCTTGTTTGTTTGATTTTGCTGTATAGTTGATTGTGTGATGTGATGTGAAATGAAATAAAATGTTTATATAGTTGAAAATATTTTATAGTTAAAAATAGAATTTTTAACGTGTATATTAAATGAAATAAAAATAAAAAAATCGGACGATTTGTTTATATACACTGATTTGATTGATATTGATTGGGACGATAAATTTTACACATCGCCCAACTGCACAAATAAAATCTGTGTTTGATTGTTTGAAACCGCACACGGGTATTGGGATGATATATGACATACACTAATCCCAATAGTTAGTTGTATGTCGATCGATTGATTGACAGACTGTTATGAGCGCTAAATATTTATATTTGATGCTTATACAGTGTAGAATGCACTTTGGATGATGGTTGATTATTCATCGTTGTTATAGTATACATGTGTTGTAGAAAACCCATATAATTAACATTATATGGTAATTGTTTGGGCCTCATTCCAGTTTTGAAAAAGAAATATTTGAGTAGAAATATTTGAAAAAGAAGTATTTGAATAGAAATAGTCGATGGCCGTTGATGGAAATCGATTGTACAGGCCTTGATAAAATTATTAAAAATAGTAATAATTTGTGTAAAATCCTAAGAAATGATTTAGAAAGAATTGGGGTGAAAAACTCCATATTTGAAAAGATAAAAATAGATTTTTATCGAAATGAACTAGTTTTGAACTAGAATTATAATTCTATTTATTTTTAAAATAAATAAACTGGATTAGAAATGGTTTTGAAAATAACCAGAATTTCCAATAATTATATTGGAATGGATTTGAATCGAAATTGTCTTTGGATTATTTCGAAGTTGGATTTCGTGATGATACAAATATTGTTATGGGAATTTGAAAGATATATACATATATATCATTATTTCCAATACGATATTTGTTAGTCGTAGAATTTGATATTGAATATAAGCCGGTTTATTTTCTATTCAAAGCCTTGTGTTTAATATCAAATGTGATTTGGGTTTGTCGTGAATGGTGTCTTCATTAACACTGTTCTTGAACCAAGTTGAGAAAAGATTAAATCTTTTTATTTAGATTTAATGAAGTGTACCAGTTAAATAATATTTAATTGGAATTGAATTGATATTGATTTTTGGGTTTATCGTGGACAGTGTTTTAAATAACACTCGTTCTTTAACCCGATAATTAATTAAATGTGACTTTGGGTTTATCGTGAACCGTGTTTTAAATGACACTGATTCTTTAACCCAGTTAACGATTAAAACTAAGTGGAGTTTTAATGAATCTGTAATTAGATTGAAATGATCGAGAATGGAGTATCACCAGTTTTGCTCCAGGCGATAGTTAAATCTTTAATTAGATTTGAATGTGAAATGGTAATTGAATTTACCGATAACACCCTAGTGTTAGATATGAAGTATTACCAGTTTTACTTCATGGGATGAATAGGTTGGGATTGGGAAATTAAAACAAATGATTACTTCGGTAAAGTTCGTTAATCCCGACTCGTTTGAATTGATATTCAAAAATAGATTAAAGAATAAATTTGAAAGATTTATCTTTGATAAAATTAATGGGAACCTTTCCCTATGAATGTGAAATTTAGAAACTAACTGTCGGTTCGCTAAGGAGAATGGTTTTCTGGATATTGATCTGATGTTGGTTGTAAAGACCCGCAACTTCCCCGTGAAGGAAAGAGGCGGATAGTTCGAGAACAAGCCACAACAGAACGCACACAAAGAACATTTCATTGTATATTACAACAATGCATCAGATTACAAGAATATACAGAGTATAAACGAATACATATTACACAGAAATATCAGAGATTTAAATTACATTTAAATATATAGCAGCGGAAAATAATACAATACACAACTGAAGGAGATATACGGGTACAAAGCTTTCCGGATATCGTTCCAGCTGTAAACCAGAATCCTGTGAATATAAATCTGCAAAACCAAACCTACTAGCTGCCCGTGTCAAAATAAGGGCACCAGAGTTTAGGTTAAAACAATAAACTCCAGGTCAGTCATGTGACTGGTGTGAGAACTAAAACAGTTATTAATTCTTTATTTAAAGTTAGGTAAATCAAGGGACCACGCCGTATAACACGGAACGGGTTTCCTCCCAAGAATACCAGTGCATAAAACAAACAGCGCAATGCTAAATAAAGAAAAATGAAGCTATTATAAGACCCAGGTCCTATCACACAATGCAACGCAAGCCGGGGGATAGGGTTTTCCCTTATAACAGCCAAAGAATGCTTGATACGTTTAAAACAAATCATTTGATACTGCTATAAGTGCATAGTGTATAAAACAACTTTAAATCATAAGTATCAATCATAGGCGGCATGAATGCCCCATAACACTATGTCGCCATATATAAGTTTACAATCAAAACCGCAAGACGTCGTATTGGAAGTTGGGTTATCATTTATGGTATGAACCGAGGCTAGGGGCAAGATCCTCAACCGATTCGAGACGCTCTAGCCCGTGTCTCAGGAACAACCGCAACTGCCCCTTGGATCGTCAGGGCCGGTCCACCGATGTGGATTATTATGCCTGAACACTACGTTTCCCCGCCCTTTGGGGCGTAAGCCTGGCCTGTCAGCCGACCAGAAGCATCGGCCGAAACCGATATCACGAGGCGCCTCGCTTTTCAGCAAGTAATAATAAGCAACATCTAAATGAGTCGAACTCGTCAGCCAGTTCAAGCACTGACGCCACTCCTAACTAGAAAGAAACGCATGTCCTCCCTGATGTCCGTCTCCCGTTTTTAGTTCATACCGGGTGTGATACTCGCAAATCAACGTTACACAAAGCTACGCCACACAAGGCCGTGCTTTGATCATCAACCACAAGACTTTGCTTTTCAACAAAAGCCTTGATCCATGCAACTCAGCATGCCACATTGTCAGTCCATACTGTACCACTGATTTCTGCCAATATATAACCTCTAGGCTCGTACGTCTCAGAGAAGGGTGTATAGCAAGAGAATAAATTCTTTGCCACCAAACAGATATATATTTAGCAGAGATCACCAATACAGTATAAAGGAATACAACGTCAGACACACTATCCATTTACAAGTCCGTTCTGCGTCTGAACGAAACCGGAGGCACTTAGTACCCCGCATATCCATCGATCTCCAAGTACGTCTGGACGATCACCAACTGTTTCCATCTTCTTGGGTGTACAGCCCAATCAAGATCATTAGTAATAATCCAAACGACGTGAAGACCTCCGGTCTTCGACCATCGTCTTCATCTTCAACTTATCGTCGTATTAGTTATTCAGAATGGGATAAACCCGGACTTTCCGAATAACTCGCGTATATTTTAAATAAGTGTTACACAAACACAACATACGCCTCATTCCAATTCATTAGTCACTAATCGTAAATTAATCAAGAGAATAATCCCCCAAATATTAACCCCGAAGGCCGAAACCAACATCAGATCAATATCAAGGAAACCATTCTGCTTGGCTAACCGACAGTTAGTTTCTAAATTTCACATTTATAGGGAAAGGTTCCCAATAATTTTAACCAAGATAAATTCCTTGAATTTATTCTTTAATCTCCTTTTGAATTTCGATTCAACTAGTCGGAATTAGCGAACCTTACCGAAGTAATCATTTGTTTTAATTTCCCAATCCCAACCTATTCATCCCATGAAGTAAAACTGGTTATACTTCATATCTAACACCACGGTGTTATCGGTAAATTCAATTACCATCTCACATTCAAATCTAATTAAAGATTTAACTAACGCCTGGAGTAAAACTAGTGATACTCCATTCTCGATCTTTTCATTCTAATTAAAGATTCATTAAAACTCCACTTAGTTTTAATCGTTAACTGGGTTAAAGAATCAGTGTCATTTAAAACACGGTTCACGATAAACCCAAAGTCACATTCCATTAATTATCGGGTTAAAGAACGAGTGTTATTTAAAACACTGTTCACGATAAACCCAAAAATCAATATCAATTCAATTCCAATTAAATATTATTTAATTGATACAATTCATTAAATCTAAATAAAAAGATTTAATCTTTTCCCAACTGGGTTCAAGAACAGTGTTAGTGAAGACACCATTCACGACAAACCCAAATCACATTTGATATTCAATACAAGGCTTTGAATAGAAAATATATCGGCTTATATTCAATATCAAATTCTACGATTAACAAATGTCGTATTGGAAATAACGATATAAATATATATCTTTCAAATTTCCATAACAACATCTTTATAATCACGAATTCCAACATCGAAATATTCCAAAGACAATTTCGATTCAAATCCATTCCAATGCAATCATTGGAATATTTTGGTTATTTTTAAAACCCTTTTTAAACCCAATTTATTTATTTAAAAATAAATAGAATTATAATTCTAGTTCAAAACTAGTTTACTTCGATAAAAATCTATTTTTATCTTTTCAAATATGGAGTTTTTCATCCCAATTCTTCTCAAATCATTTCTTATGATCTTACACAAATTATTACTATTTTTAATAATTTTATCAAGGCCCGTACCGTCGATTTCCAACAACGACCATCGAATTGCACTTACAGCGACCTTTTTCGAATTTGATTTGGATGTATCTCCAAATCCAACCGTTAGATTTCAAATTTCTAATATTCGTTAGAAATCTCTTTCCGATACGAACCCAACGGTTCCGGTTTTAGGAGAATCCGACGGTCGAATCTCCCGTAATGTCCGTTCGAAGTTAATGGTCGAAATTCGCGAACTGCCGTGGCGTGGCGCGTTCTATTCAGGCCATTATATTATATATAATATATATAATATATATTTCGTCGATTCCTATTTAAAACAAATTTTATAAATCATTTTTTTTATTTGTTTCAAAAACAATTTTCAACTTCCATTTCAATTCAAATCAAAATTGAATTATTCCTTATAAATTCGTTTTAAAATTCGTTTCTATTCAATTCAAATTTCAATTCAATTTGAATTCATTTCAATTCAATTCGAATTCGTTTTCAATTCAAATTGGTTTTCTATTCGATTCAATTCAAATTTCATTATATATTCAATTGAAATCAAATTCGTTATCTATTCAATTCAAATTCAAAATCGCTTTATATTCAATTCATTTCGAAATCGTTTTATATTCATATTCATTTCAAAATGAATAAAATCGATATAAATATCGTTCACGTCAAAATGGCGTCAATCTAATCAACACGGCTTAATGTATTTCTATTTTCAAATATTCTATTTCAAATATTTCCTATTATCAAAATATTTGTTATTATCAAAATATTTCGTTCAACACATGACTAATCTCAACGGATGAGTACAGTCAACACATGAACCTTTATTTTATATTGATAAAGAAGTAAATTTTATTATTAAAATATTTCGTTCAACACATGACTAATCTCAACGGATGAGTACAGTCAACACATGGACCTTTATTTTATAATGATAAAGAAGTAAATTTTATTATTAAAATATTTCGTTCACCACATGACTAATCTCAACGGATGAGTACAGTCAACACATGAACCTTTATTTTATAATGATAAAGAAGTAAATTTTATTAGTAAAATATTTCGTTCAACACATGACTAATCTCAACAGATGAGTACAGTCAACACATGAACCTTCATTTTATAATATTCTTTATTATCTAAATTGAATGAGGCCCAATCAGTCACCATATAATGTTAATTATATGGATTTTCATACATCACACGTATATAATAGCTTTGAAAAATAATCAACCATCAACCAAAGTGCACTACACTGTATAAGCATCAAATATAGATATCTAACGCTTATAACAGCCTGTCAATCAATCGATCGACTTATTTAATCAGTCAGGATGAGTGAACTTCAAATTTCATCCCAACACCCGTGTGGGGTTTCAAACAATCAAACACAGATTTTATTTGTGTAGTTGGGCGATGTGTAAAATTTATCGTCCCAATCAATGTCCTTCAAATAGGTGTACATAAACAAACCGTCCGGTTTGTAAATGAATATTTCTTTATTCACATTCACGTTAAAAATCATATTTTTAACAATAAAACATTTTATTTTAACATATGAATTTCTATTCAGTTCATTCTTTAAATAAAATGATATTTTTATTTTTCTAACATATTTTAGAAAATTTCGGCGGCATAACGGCACGATACTAGAAACGGGACAAGGCCTAGCCTTATCCCCGGTCTAGTGAAGGCCCACTCCATTCACACATCAATCAAATCAATTTCATTTCACCGAAAACCAAATTCAATCAAATCATCTGACTAATCTATGCAACCAAACAAACAAGTCCATGGTCTGTGGACGATTGTGTCGGGTGCTACTAAGCACCGTCTGCATCCTAGTATATATATATATAACTAGAATTGAAATTGAAGAGTGAGAAGTTCTCACCAAAGCTATCCAATCATCTTGACTCTTCTTTTAGAGAAATCATCGCCATTCTCGCCTTTTGTCACCTTCGTTGACCGTAGCCACTACATATATAAAAAACGAATTTTTACTTCGTTGTTCAATATATAAAAATCGAATTTTTACTTCGTTGTTCAATATATAAAAATCGAATTTTTACTTCGTTGTTCAATATATAAAAATCGAATTTTTACTTCGTTGTTCAATATATAAAAATCACATTTTTACTTTGATGTTCAATATATAAAAATCACATTTTTACTTTGATGTTCAATATATAAAAATCACATTTTTACTTTGATGTTCAATATATAAAAATCAAATTTTTACTTTGCTATTCTTTATATAAAGATTTTGCCTTTTCAAGAATATGGATTTCACCTTTTCAAAAATATAAATTTCATCATTATAAAAATCACCACTTTATCTCCACGTATATATATAATAAAAATCAGATTTTTATTTTGCTACATACACAAAGATGATATTTTTATATTCTCTATCCTATAAAAATTATATTTTTAATTCTCTACATAAACAAAATTCATATTTTTCCACTTTCTACATAATAAAGATTATATTTTTAATACTTTAAAAATATAAAAATCATATTTTTAATACTTTAAAAATATAAAAATCATATTTTTAAGTCGTTATTCAAACAATAAAAGGTCAAATCTTTCTGGTCTTAAAAATCAAGTCTTTCTTTTTAAATAAAGATCTTAACTTTCTTCTAAATAAAAATCCAATATTTCTCTTAAATAAAGATCCTTTATTTACTAAATATAATAAAATAATAAAGATAGAAATGCTTACTGTGTTATCGGTATTTACTGAGGAGGGGAGGGCTTCTGTTCGAACCGGCGGTTGGGGTGGTCGCAGTGCATCGTCTGATGGTGGCGCTGCAGGTGGGTTCTGGGCTAAATCGAACGGGGTATGGAGGGGTTGCGCCCGTAGCTGAGGAGGAGAGAGGCAAGGCGGAGGGGGGGGGGGGAATGATCGGAGGAGGGGCGCGAGGCAGATCGTCGGTGGGGGTTTCAGGGTTGGGGTTTTCGCGCGATGCGCTAGGGAAGAGGTGGGGAAACAGAAGTGGAGAGAGTGGAGAGGGAAGCGGCGCGGGGACGGCCAGAGGGCGGTAGCAACTCCGGCGGCGGAGGGGAGGGCTCCTCCGTCGATCGCCAATAGGGTTTTTTTTTTCTGTAATCGATTTAAGGGGGGCCAAGGGAAGATAAGGGTTATATATTTTTTTATTTTTTTATTTAATTATTATTTTTTTCCAAAAAAGTTGACTTTTACATATGGACTCGAAACGAGGCCCACCGCTTGTCGTCCATAGCGTTTTACCCCCATTTCGAACATAATGGGATATGTATCGCAAGCTGATTTGATCGTTTCAATCAGTTTCCGTTGAATTTACATTTAAATCACTATATTGAATTTTAAACGTACATTTCAAATTACTGGGGTCACATACTAACTAGAAAAATTCCAGAAAAATATTTTCTAGCTTCGTATTGACGATACGGTTCTAACAAAAATAGTTTCGTCGAATTCTGAGACCGTTTGAAAAATGACCAATTTCCAGTCGATTAAAATCAACTGAAACTGGTCAAACGCGTTTTCCTTTGCCACGCTCACATATTGATTCGAAAAATTATGAAATTTGAAACCTAGCAATAATTTGACATCACGGATCCAACAAAAGTGGTTTCGTCGAAATCCGAGGTCGTTTGCAAAATCTCCATTTCTAAGGGCCTGAATTCCATAGCGACTATTCAGAATTTTCAACTGGACATATCTCTTGATTCCCGCTATGAAATCTTGATTTTTAGGATTCGTTGGAAAGATACTATCAATTAGATCCTATCATTTTTGGTTTCACTAAAATCCGGATTGTTTTGCACCCGGTACATTCAATTGAAGTTTGAAATCGAATTATCGAACTACCGCGCCATTTTCAATTCTATTTATAATTATATATAATTATTTATATTCTAACGACGGCGTATATAATATATACGTTCGAATTCTATTCAAAATAAATTTCTCGTCGATATTATTTAAAATAATCTATTTTAAATATTCGAAATTCGCTAAAATTGCCAAAATAAAAATTTTAAACTGGCCCAGAATTTGCGGGTTGTTACAATCTCCCCCACTTAAAACTTTTCGTCCCCGAAAAGGAACAAAGTCGAAAGTGGTTTGATTAATCAACTCTACGTTCGATCTGGCTTTCATTCTCCAACCTTTTAGTTTCTGAGAATTTTCAAATTTTCAAAAATTTGGCTAACACCCTAAATTTTCGAAAAATTTCGCCATAACCTCCCCTGCACCCGGAGCATCGGGGAATTTCAAATAGCTTCCCCGGTCCTTCTAATCTCAAAAAGAAAAAGAAAAAGCCAAGCGGCTAGCCAATAGGCTCATAAAATCATCATCACCCAAACAAAACAGTAAATTATGTAGTAAACATGTACCTATTTGTCGGGCATACAAATTTTATTCTCTGCTCTAGCCTCCTTGCTATGACCTGTTCAATGTAAGTATATGTATATGCAAGCAAATGCGACCAATTTTCAATATAATTCAATATTTGATTCAATTAGGCATAATGGTTAAAAATTAGCAAACAAATAAACAAACATCAATCAATTAGTGAATTAGAATTTCAAATCCATAAATTTGATATATAGTCAAAAATCAAATTTTTGATGCCAAATCACAACAATAGGCCCTATCTAATTTTGGTTCTCACACCAGTCAATTGGAAATATATAGAAATCTCACTTTCGTAACTCGAAGATAAATACTGGCGACGGTGCCCCATCACCAGAATTATCCCCGGGCAACTAGAGTATGATTCTATAACTATCCAATACATTAAAACTTCGAATACACGTTTGCAAGACATATATGCAAAATCTTTATATATCGGATTGTCCCGATCAATATAGAATAAATAATCAAATACGAATAGTTGATTTAAATTTTCAAAAGAAAATTCGTTTTCATTTTAAAAATATACTCTTCACACTCGTTCTAGGATACTACTGATCCCATCTCTAACGAGTCATTCTCATTGGATATTACTAATCCAATATCTGATGAATTCTTTCGTATGGTTCTAATGTGCCTTATTCTCTGAGCTTTGTAAACCAAAGCTCTGATACCAACTGTAAAGACCCGCAACTTCCCCGTGAAGGAAAGAGGCGGATAGTTCGAGAACAAGCCACAACAGAACGCACACAAAGAACATTTCATTGTATATTACAACAATGCATCAGATTACAAGAATATACAGAGTATAAATGAATACATATTACACAGAAATATCAGAGATTTAAATTACATTTAAATACATAGCAGCGGAAAATAATACAATACACAACTGAAGGAGATATACGGATACAAAGCTTTCCGGATATCGTTCCAGCTGTAAACCAAGATCCTGTGAATATAAATCTGCAAAACCAAAACTACTAGCTGCCCGTGTCAAAATAAGGGCACCCAGAGTTTAGGTTAAAACAATAAACTCCAGGTCAGTCATGTGACTGGTGTGAGAACTAAAACAGTTATTAATTCTTTATTTAAAGTTAGGTAAATCAAGGGACCACGCCGTATAACACGGAACGGGTTTCCTCCCAAGAATACCAGTGCATAAAACAAACAGTGCAATGCTAAATAAAGAAAAATGAAGCTGTTATAAGACCCAGGTCCTATCACACAATGCAACGCAAGCCGGGGGATAGGGTTTTCCCTTATAACAGCCAAAGAATGCTTGATACGTTTAAAACAAATCATTTGATACTGCTATAAGTGCATAGTGTATAAAACAACTTTAAATCATAAGTATCAATCATAGGCGGCATGAATGCCCCATAACACTATGTCGCCATATATAAGTTTACAATCAAAACCGCAAGACGTCGTATTGGAAGTTGGGTTATCATTTATGGTATGAACCGAGGCTAGGGGCAAGATCCTCAACCGATTCGAGACGCTCTAGCCCGTGTCTCAGGAACAGCCGCAACTGCCCCTTGGATTGTCAGGGCCGGTCCACCAATGTGGATTATTATGCCTGAACACTACGTTTCCCCGCCCTTTGGGGCGTAAGCCTGGCCCGTCAGCCGACCAGAAGCATCGGCCGAAACCGATATCACGAGGCGCTTCGCTTTTCAGCAAGTAATAATAAGCAACATCCACATGAGTCGAACTCGTCAGCCAGTTCAAGCACTGACGCCACTCCTAACTAGAAAGAAACGCATGTCCTCCCTGATGTCCGTCTCCCGTTTTTAGTTCATACCGGGTGTGATACTCGCGAATCAACGTTACACAAAGCTACGCCACACAAGGCCGTGCTTTGATCATCAACCACAAGACTTTGCTTTTCAACAAAGGCCTTGATCCATGCAACTCAGCATGCCACATTGTCAGTCCATACTGTACCACTGATTTCTGCCAATATATAACCTCTAGGCTCGTACGTCTCAGAGAAGGGTGTATAGCAAGAGAATAAATTCTCTGCCACCAAACAGATATATATTTAGCAGAGATCACCAATACAGTATAAAGGAATACAACGTCAGACACACTATCCATTTACAAGTCCGTTCTGGGTCTGAACGAAACCGGAGGCACTTAGTACCCCGCATATCCATCGATCTCCAAGTACGTCTGGACGATCACCAACTGTTTCCATCTTCTTGGGTGTACAGCCCAATCAAGATCATCAGTAATTATCCAAACGACGTGAAGACCTCCGGTCTTCGACCATCGTCTTCATCTTCGACTTATCGTCGTATCAGTTATTCAGAATGGGATAAACCCGGGCTTTCCGAATAACTCGCGTATATTTTAAATAAGTGTTACACAAACACAACATACGCCTCATTCCAATTCATTAGTCACTAATCGTAAATTAATCAAGAGAATAATCCACCAAATATTAACCCCGAAGGCCGAAACCAACATCAGATCAATATCCAGAAAACCATTCTGCTTGGCTAACCGACAGTTAGTTTCTAAATTTCACATTTATAGGGAAAGGTTCCCATTAATTTTAACCAAGATAAATTCCTTGAATTTATTCTTTAATCTCCTTTTGAATTTCGATTCAACTAGTCGGAATTAGCGAACCTTACCGAAGTAATCATTTGTTTTAATTTCCCAATCCCAACCTATTCATCCCATGAAGTAAAACTGGTTATACTTCGTATCTAACACCACGGTGTTATCGGTAAATTCAATTACCATCTCACGTTCAAATCTAATTAAAGATTTAACTAACGCCTGGAGTAAAACTAGTGATACTCCATTCTCGATCTTTTCAATCTAATTAAAGATTCATTAAAACTCCACTTAGTTTTAATCGTTAACTGGGTTAAAGAATCAGTGTCATTTAAAACACGGTTCACGATAAACCCAAAGTCACATTCCATTAATTATCGGGTTAAAGAACGAGTGTTATTTAAAACACTGTTCACGATAAACCCAAAAATCAATATCAATTCAATTCCAATTAAGTATTATTTAATTGGTACAATTCATTAAATCTAAATAAAAAGATTTAATCTTTTCCCAACTGGGTTCAAGAACAGTGTTCGTGAAGACACCATTCACGACAAACCCAAATCACATTTGATATTCAATACAAGGCTTTGAATAGAAAATATATCGGCTTATATTCAATATCAAATTCTACGATTAACAAATGTCGTATTGGAAATAACGATATAAATATATATCTTTCAAATTTCCATAACAACATCTTTATAATCACGAATTCCAACATCGAAATATTCCGAAGACAATTTCGATTCAAATCCATTCCAATGCAATCATTGGAATATTTTGGTTATTTTTAAAACCCTTTTTAAACCCAATTTATTTGTTTAAAAATAAGTAGAATTATAATTCTAGTTCAAAACTAGTTTACTTCGATAAAAATCTATTTTTATCTTTTCAAATATGGAGTTTTTCATCCCAATTCTTCTCAAATCATTTCTTATGATTTTACACAAATTATTACTATTTTTAATAATTTTATCAAGGCCCGTACAGTCGATTTCCAACAACGGCCATCGAATTGCACTTACAGCGACCTTTTTCGAATTTGATTTGGACGTATCTCCAAATCCAACCGTTAGATTTCAAATTTCTAATATTCGTTAGAAAGCTCTTTCCGATACGAACCCAACGGTTCCGGTTTTAGGAGAATCCGACGGTCGGATCTCCCGTAATGTCCGTTCGAAGTTAATGGTCGAAATTCGCGAACTACCGCGGCGTGGCGCGTTCTATTCAGGCCATTATATTATATATAATATATATAATATATATTTCGTCAATTCCTATTTAAAACGAATTTTATAAATCGTTTTTTTATTTGTTTCAAAAACAATTTTCAACTTCCATTTCAATTCAAATCAAAATTGAATTCTTCCTTATAAATTCGTTTTAAAATTCATTTCTATTCAATTCAAATTTCAATTCAATTTGAATTCATTTCAATTCAATTCGAATTCGTTTTCAATTCAAATTGGTTTTCTATTCGATTCAATTCAAATTTCATTATATATTCAATTGAAATCAAATTCGTTATCTATTCAATTCAAATTCAAAATCGCTTTATATTCAATTCATTTCGAAATCGTTTTATATTCATATTCATTTCAAAATGAATAAAATCGATATAAATATCGTTCACGTCAAAATGGCGTCAATCTAATCAACACGGCTTAATGTATTTCTATTTTCAAATATTCTATTTCAAATATTTCCTATTATTAAAATATTTGTTATTATCAAAATATTTCGTTCAACACATGACTAATCTCAACGGATGAGTACAGTCAACACATGAACCTTTATTTTATATTGATAAAGAAGTAAATTTTATTATTAAAATATTTCGTTCAACACATGACTAATCTCAACGGATGAGTACAGTCAACACATGAACCTTTATTTTATAATGATAAAGAAGTAAATTTTATTATTAAAATATTTCGTTCAACACATGACTAATCTCAACGGATGAGTATAGTCAACACATGAACCTTTATTTTATAATGATAAAGAAGTAAATTTTATTATTAAAATATTTCGTTCAACACATGACTAATCTCAACGGATGAGTACAGTCAACACATGAACCTTCATTTTATAATATTCTTTATTATCTAAATTGGAATGAGGCCCAATCAGTCACCATATAATGTTAATTATATGGATTTTCATACATCACACGTATATAATAGCTTTGAAAAATAATCAACCATCAACCAAAGTGCACTACACTGTATAAGCATCAAATATAGATATCTAACGCTTATAACAGCCTATCAATCAATCGATCGACTTATTTAATCAGTCAGGATGAGTGAACTTCAAATTTCATCCCAACACTCGTGTGGGGTTTCAAACAATCAAACACAGATTTTATTTGTGTAGTTGGGCGATGTGTAAAATTTATCGTCCCAATCAATGTCCTTCAAATAGGTGTACATAAACAAACCGTCCGGTTTGTAAATGAATATTTCTTTATTAACATTCACGTTAAAAATCATATTTTTAACGATAAAACATTTTATTTTAACATATGAATTTCTATTCAGTTCATTCTTTAAATAAAATGATATTTTTATTTTTCTAACATATTTTAGAAAATTTCGGCGGCATAACGGCACGATACTAGAAACGGGACAAGGCCTAGCCTTATCCCCGGTCTAGTGAAGGCCCACGCCATTCACACATCAATCAAATCAATTTCATTTCACCGAAAACCAAATTCAATCAAATCATCTGACTAATCTATGCAACCAAACAAACAAGTCCATGGTCTGTGGACGATTGTGTCGGGTGCTACTAAGCACCGTCTGCATCCTAGTATATATATATAACTAGAAATGAAATTGAAGAGTGTGAAGTTCTCACCAAAGCTATCCAATCATCTTGACTCTTCTTTTAGAGAAATCATCGCCATTCTCGCCTTTTGTCACCTTCGTTGACCGTAGCCACTACATATATAAAAATCGAATTTTTACTTCGTTGTTCAATATATAAAAATCGAATTTTTACTTCGTTGTTCAATATATAAAAATCGAATTTTTACTTCGTTGTTCAATATATAAAAATCGAATTTTTACTTCGTTGTTCAATATATAAAAATCGAATTTTTACTTTGATGTTCAATATATAAAAATCAAATTTTTACTTTGATGTTCAATATATAAAAATCACATTTTTACTTTGATGTTCAATATATAAAAATCACATTTTTACTTTGATGTTCAATATATAAAAATCTCATTTTTACTTTGATGTTCAATATATAAAAATCAAATTTTTACTTTGCTATTCTTTATATAAAGATTTTGCCTTTTCAAAAATATGGATTTCACCTTTCCAAATATATAAATTTCATCATTATAAAAATCACCACTTTATCTCCACGTATATATAATAAAAATCAGATTTTTATTTTGCTACATACACAAAGATGATATTTTTATATTCTCTATCCTATAAAAATTATATTTTTAATTCTGTACATAAACAAAATTCATATTTTTCCACTTTCTACATAATAAAGATTATATTTTTAATATTTTAAAAATATAAAAATCATATTTTTAATACTTTAAAAATATAAAAATCATATTTTTAATACTTTAAAAATATAAAAATCATATTTTTAATACTTTAAAAATATAAAAATCATATTTTTAAGTCGTTATTCAAACAATAAAAGGTCAAATCTTTCTGGTCTTAAAAATCAAGTCTTTCTTTTTAAATAAAGATCTTAACTTTCTTCTAAATAAAAATCCTATATTTCTTTTAAATAAAGATCCTTTATTTACTAAATATAATAAAATAATAAAGATAGAAATGCTTACTGTGTTATCGGTATTTACTGAGGAGGGGAGGGCTTCTGTTCGAACTGGCGGTTGGGGGGGGGGGGGTCGCAGTGCATCGTCTGATGGTGGCGCTGCAGGTGGGTTCTGGGCTAAATCGAATGGGGTATGGAGGGGTTGCTCCCGTAGCTGAGGAGGAGAGAGGCAAGGCGGAGGGGGGGATGATCGGAGGAGGGGTGCGAGGCAGATCGTCGGTGGGGGTTTCAGGGTTGGGGTTTTCGCGCGATGCGCTAGGGAAGAGGTGGGGAAACGGAAGTGGAGAGAGTGGAGAGGGAAGCGGCGCGGGGACGGCCAGAGGGCGGTAGCAACTCCGGCGGCGGAGGGGAGGGCTCCTCCGTCGATCGCCTATAGGGTTTTTTTTTTTCTGTAATCGATTTAAGGGGGGCCAAGGGAAGATAAGGGTTATATATTTTTTTATTTAATTATTATTTTTTTCCAAAGAAGTTGACTTTTACATACGGACTCGAAACGAGGCCCACCGCCTGTCGTCCATAGCGTTTTATCCCCATTTCGAACACAATGGGATATGTATCGCAAGCTGATTTGATCGTTTCGATCAGTTTCCGTTGAATTTACATTTAAATCACTATATTGAATTTTAAACGTACATTTCAAATTACTGGGGTCACATACTAACTAGAAAAATTCCAGAAAAATATTTTCTAGCTTCGTATTGACGATACGGTTCTAACAAAACTAGTTTCGTCGAATTCTGAGACCGTTTGAAAAATGGCGAATTTCCAGTCGATTAAAATCAACTGAAACTGGTCAAACGCGTTTTCCTTTGCCACGCTCACATATTGATTCGAAAAATTATGAAATTTGAAACCTAGCAATAATTTGACATCACGGATCCAACAAAAGTGGTTTCGTCGAAATCCGAGGTCGTTTGCAAAATCTCCATTTTTAAGGGCCTGAATTCCATAGCGACTATTCAGAATTTTCAACTGGACATATCTTTTGATTCCCGCTATGAAATCTTGATTTTTCGGATTCGATGGAAAGATACTATCAATTAGATCCTATCATTTTTGGTTTCACTAAAATCCGGATTGTTTTGCACCCGGTACATTCAATTGAAGTTTGAAATCGAATTATCGAACTACCGCGCCATTTTCAATTCTATTTATAATTATATATAATTATTTATATTCTAACGACGGCGTATATAATATATACGTTCAAATTCTATTCAAAATAAATTTCTCGTCGATATTATTTAAAATAATCTATTTTAAATATTCGAAATTCGCTAAAATTGCCAAAATAAAAATTTTAAAATGGCCCAGAATTTGCGGGTTGTTACATTGGTCTCGGCCTTCGGGGTTAATATTTGGGAAATTATTCTCTTGATTAATTTACAGTTAGTGACTGATGAATTGGGATTAGGCGTATGTTGTGTTTGTGTAACACTTGTTTATTATATACGCGAGTTATTCGGAAAGACCGGGTTTATCCCATTCTGAATAACTGATACGACGATAAGTCGAAGATGAAGATGATGGTCGAAGACCGGAGGTCTTCACGTCGTTTGGGTGATTACTAATGATCTTGATTGGGCTGGACACCCAAGAAGATGGAAACAGTTGGTGATCGTCCAGACGTACTTGGAGATCGATGGATATGCGGGGTACTAGGTGCCTCCGGTTTCGTTCAGACCCAGAACGAACTTGTAAATGGACTGTGTGTCTGACATTGGATTTTGGTCCATGTGATTGATTTCTATTAAATATATATCTGTTTGGCGACGGAGAATTTATTCTCTTGCTTAACGCCCTTCTCTGAGACGTACGAGCTCAGGGGTTATATATTGATGGATATCAAACGCATGGAGTGAATTGCCTGTATGGCATGACTAAGTGGCAATGGATCGAGGCTTCTGTTGAAAACCAAAGTCTTATGGTGATGATCAAAGCACAGCCTGTGTGGCACAACTTTGTGTAACGTGAATTCGCGAGCCTCGCACCCCGGTTGTGAACCAAAAAGGGAGAGGACCTCAAGGAGGGCATTTCTAGCTAGGGTGGTGTCAGTGACCTACCAGCCCTGACATTTATATACTTTTCACCTGTGTGGTTGTTGCTGTTGCGAGGCGCCTCGGTTTGATCGGACGATCCGGGTCCGATGGAGTCATTCGTGGGCTCATTTACGCCCCAAAAGGCGGGGAAACGTAGTGTTCAGGCATAATAATCCACATCGGTGGACCGACCCTGTCGCTCCAAGGCTTGCCTGCGCGCTTGCCTGAGGCTCGGGCTAGAGAGTCTCGAATCGGTAGAGGACGATCCCTGGCCTCGGTTCATAGATGGAAATCCAATTTCCAAATACGTGACTTTGCGGTTTTACTTGTAAACCTATTTACGGCGACATAGTGGCATGGGACGCTCATGTCGCCTATGATTGATACTTATGATTTGAAGTTGTTTTATACACTATGCACTTATAATAGTGTCAAATGATTTGTTTTAAACGTACTAAGCATGTTTGGCTATTATAAGGGAAAACCCTATCCCCCGGCTTGCGGTGCATTGTGTGATAGGACCTGGGTCTTATAATAGCTTCATTTTTCTTTATTTAGCATGGCGTTGTTTGTTTTATGCACTGGTATTCTTGGGAGGAAACCCGTTCCGTGTTATACGGCGTGGTCCCTTGATTTACCTAACTTTAAAATAAAGATTAATAACTGTTTTAGTTCTCACACCAGTCCCATGACTGACCTGGAGTTTATTGTTTTAACCTAAACTCTGGGTGCCCCTATTTTCGACACGGGCAGCTAGTAGTTTTGGTTTTGCAGATTTATATTCACAGGATCCTGGTTTACAGATGGAACGATATCCGGAAAGCTTTGTATCCGTATATCTCCTTCAGTTGTGTATTGTATTATTTTCCGCTGCTATGTATTTAAATGTAATTTAAATCTCTGATATTTCTGTGTAATATTTATTCATTTATACTCTGTATATTCTTGTATTATGATGCATTGTTGTAATATACAATGAAATGTTCTTCCGTCTGCGTTCTGATTTGTCTTGTCCTCGCAGTAATTCGTTCTTTCTCATCTCTTCGGAGACCGGGGAAGTTCGGGTTGCTACTGTTGGTATCAGAGCCTTGGTTTACAAAGATTAAAGAACAAGACACATTAGAACCATACGAAAGAATTCATCAGATATTGGATTAGTAATATCCAATTAGAATGACTCGTTAGAGATAGGATCAGTAGTATCCTAGAACGAGTGTGAAGAGTATATTTTTAAAATGAAACGAATTTTGTTTTGAAAATTTAAAATCAATTATTCGTATTTGATTATTTATTTTATATTGATTAGGACAATCCAATATATAAAGATTTTGCGTATGCGCCTAGCTAGCATGTATTCGAAGTTTTGATATATTGGATAGATATAGAGTTACACTCTAGTCACCCGGGGGTGATTCTGATGATTGATATATCATCATTAGAATTTATATTCGAGTGACGAACGTGTAATATCTATATACTTCCTATTGACTGGTGTGAGAACTAAAATTAGATAGGGCTTATTGTTGTGATTTTGCATCAAAAATCTGATTTTTGACTAAGTATCAAAGTTATAAATTTGAAATGATAATCAACTAATTGATTGATGGTTGTGTTGTTTGATTACTGTTTTGATTAATTGAATGTTGAACCTTTAACCAAATAGGTCAAGTATTGAACTGTATTGAAAATTTGGTCACATTTGCTTGCATATACATGTACTTACATTTAACAGGTCATAGCAAAGAGGCTAGAGCAGAAGAATAAAATTTGTTTGCCCGACAAATAGGTACATGTTTACTATAATTTACTGTTTTGTTTGGGTGATGATGATTTTATGAGCCTATTGGCAAGTCGTTTGGCTTTTTCTTTTTCTTTTTGAGATCAGAAGGCCTATATGGCAATTTCGGGATTTCCCCGTGGCTCCCGGTGCAGGGGAGGTTATGGCGAAATTTTTCAAAAATTCTGGATGTTAGCCAAATTTTTGAAGAATTTGAAAATTCTCAGAAACTGAAAAGTTGGAGAATGGAAGCCAGATCGAACGTAGAGTTGATTAATCAAACCACTTTCGACTTTGTTCCTTTTCGGGGACGAAAAGTTATAAGTGGGGGAGATTGTAACAACCCGAAAATCTGGGCCAGTTTAAAATTTTTATTTTGGCAATTTTAGTGAATTTTGAACATTCAAAATGGATTATTTTAAATAATATCGACGAGAAATTATTTTGAATATATTTAGAACATATATATTTATATACGTCGCCGTTAGAATATAAATAATTATATATAATTATAAATAGAATTGAAAATGGCGTGGTAGTTCGATAATTCGATTTCAAACTTCAATTGAATGTACCGGGTGCAAAATAAACCGGATTTTAGTGAAACCAAAAATAATGGAATCTAATTGATAATATCTTTCCAACGAATCCGAAAAATTGAAATTTCATAGCGGGGATCAAAAGATATGTCCAGTTGAAATTTCAGAATAGTCGCTATGGAATTTCGGCCCTTAAAAATGGGAATTTTGCAACTGATCTCGGATTTCGACGAAACCACTTTTGTTGGGTTCGTGATGTGAAGTTATTGCTAGATTCCAAATTTCATAATTTTTCGAATCAATATGTGAGCATGGCAAAGGAAAACGTGTTTTGACCATTTCAGTTGAATTTAATCGACTGGAAAATGGCCATTTTTCAAACGGTCTCAGAATTTGACGAAACTAGTTTTGTTAGGACCGTATCGTCAATACGAAGCCAAAAAATATTTTTCTGGAATTTTTCGAATTAGTATGTGAACCCGGTAAATTGAAATGCGCGTTCAAATTCAATATATAGAGTTATATTTTGATTTTGATGAAAACTGATCGAAATGATCAAATCAGCCTACGATACATATCCCATTGTGTTCGGAATGGGGGTAATACGCTATGGATGACAGGCGGTGGGCTTGATTTCGAGTTCGGAATAAAAAGTTGCTTTTTGAAATTAAACAATTAAATAAATTAAAATAAAATAAAAATATCTCTCTCCCTCTTCTCTTAAGTCAACCCTCCCCATTCACTTCGTTCAAATCAAAAATAATAAAAAAAGGGGCAACAGCCCATCGATCCACGTCGCCGCCCAAGGGGGGTGGGGCATCGCCGCCACCATTAGCCTCGACGCCTCCCTCCTCCCGATTCCCTCCTCCTACCTGAAGCCGATGCTTCCCTCTCCCCTCCTCTGACCATTTGCGAGCCAACGAACCCCCCCCCCCCTCCACAGCCAAACCCCGACCGGTGCCATCCCGCTTCGATCTCCCCTCGGCCCAGCGACCTCCACCGACCACCCACAACCACTGTGGGTCCCCCATTCACCTGAAAACCCTCGCTAAAACCCCCTGCTCCTCCTGACCGCGCTGCACTGCACTACCAGAGGGCTGACGCCGACCACCCTAGTCTCTCTCGACCACTGACTCCGGCGCGACACTCCCCCGACCACCTGTAAGTTTGATTTTTATTTATTTGACAAAATCAATGTTTTCTTTGTTTAGTTTTATATAGGATTAGCCTATTTAAATTTCAGATTTTTATTGTATAGAAAAGTTTAGATCTTTATAATAGAAAAGAAAAGATTTTTATTTTAAATAAAGATTAGTTTTTACGGAGGAAAGGATAAAGATTATATTTTTGAAACTGTAAAGGTTATATTATTGACACTATAAAGAATTGATTGAATTGATTTTCATGACATGAAAGATTTGAAATTTTTTTTTTGAAAACAGAAAAGATAGGATTTTTATATATTGAATAGCGAAGTAAAAATTCGATTTTTTATATATTGAATAGCATAATAAAAATTCAATTTTTTTTATATATTGAATAGCATAGTAAAAAAAATTCGATTTTTGTATATTGAATAGCGAAGTAAAAATTCGATTTTTATATATTGAATAGCGAAGTAAAAATTCGATTTTTATATATTGAATAGCATAGTAAAAATTCGATTTTTATATATTGAATAGCATAGTAAAAATTCGATTTTATGTATTGAATAGCGAAGTAAAAATGTGATTTTTATATATGTAGAGAATACGGGCAGTGAAAAGTGACAAGAGGCAAGAACGACGAAGATTTCTACCTAAAAAGAGTCGTGGTGTTGGATTAGCAATCCTGTGAGAATTTCTCACTCTTTAATTTAATTTTCTAGTTAAAATATATATACTAGGATGCAGACTGTGTTTAGTAGCACCCGACACCCGTCGTCCACAGACCATGGACGAGTTGTATGCTTGTTTGTTTGATTTTGCTGTGTAGTTGATTGTGTGATGTGATGTGAAATGAAATAAAATGTTTATATAGTTGAAAATATTTTATAGTTAAAAATCGAATTTTTAACGTGTATATAAAATGAAATAAAAATAAACAAATCGGACGATTTGTTTATATACACTGATTTGATTGATATTGATTGGGACGATCAATTTTACACATCGCCCAACTGCACAAATAAAATTTGTGTTTGATTGTTTGAAACCCCACACGGGTATTGGGATGATATATGACATACACTTATCCCAATAGTTAGTTGTATGTCGATCGATTGATTGACAGACTGTTATGAGCGTTAAATATTTATATTTGATGCTTATACAGTGTAGAATGCACTTTGGATGATGGTTGATTATTCATCGTTGTTATAGTATACATGTGTTGTAGAAAACCCATATAATTAACATTATATGTTAATTGTTTGTGCCTCATTCCAGTTTTGAAAAAGAAATATTTGAGTAGAAATATTTGAAAAAGAAGTATTTGAATAGAAATATTCATAAAAGAAATATTTGATTAGAAATATTTGAAAATAGAAATATTTGAAATAGAATATTTGAAAATAGAAATATATGAAGCCGTGTTGATAGATTGACACCATTTTGACGTGAACAGTATTTATATCGATTTTATTCAAATTGAAATGAATATTAAAGTGAATTGAAATTTGAATTGAATTGAAAACGAATTGAATTGAAATGAATTCAAATTGAAAATGAATAGAAATGAATTCAAATTGAAATTGAATTGAATTGAAAACGAATTGAAATTGAATTGAAAACGAATTGAAATTGAATTGAATTGAAAACGAATTGAAATTGAATTGAATTAAAATCAATTTGAAATCAATTTGAATTAAATCAATTCGAAATGAAAAGAAAATGAATTTATGTTGGAAAATTCGATTTTGATTTGAAGTTGAAATAGAAGTTGAAATAGAATTTAAAACGATTTATAAAATACGTTTTAAAAGGAAATCGACTAAGTATATATTATATATATTATATATATAATATAATGGCCTGAATAGAATGCGCCGCGCCGCGGCAGTTCGCGAATTTCGACCATTGACTTCGAATGGACATTGCGGGAGATCCGACCGTCGGATTCTCCTGAAATCGGAACCGTTGGGTTCGTATCGAAAAGAGCTTTCTAACGAATATTAGAAATTAGAAATCTAACGGTTGGATTCGGAATTATGTCCAAATCATATTTGAAAAAGGTCGCTGTAAGTGCAGTTCGATGGCCGTTGATGGAAATCGATTGTACAGGCCTTGATAAAATTATTAAAAATAGTAATAATTTGTGTAGAATCCTAAGAAATGATTTAGAAAGAATTGGGATGAAAAAGTCCATATTTGAAAAGATAAAAATAGATTTTTATCGAAATGAACTAGTTTTGAACTAGAATTATAATTCTATTTATTTTTAAAATAAATAAACTGGATTAGAAATGGTTTTGAAAATAACCAGAATTTCCAATAATTATATTGGAATGGATTTGAATCGAAATTGTCTTTGGATTATTTCGATGTTGGATTTCGTGATGATACAAATATTGTTATGGGAATTTTAAAGATATATATATATATATCGTTATTTCCAATACGATATTTGTTAGTCGTAGAATTTGATACTGAATATAAGCCGGTATATTTTCTATTCAGAGCCTTGTGTTTAATATCAAATGTGATTTGGGTTTGTCGTGAATGGTGTCTTCATTAACACTGTTCTTGAACCCAGTTGAGAAAAGATTAAATCTTTTTATTTAGATTTAATGAAGTGTACCAGTTAAATAATATTTAATTGGAATTGAAGTGATATTGATTTTTGAGTTTATCGTGGATAGTGTTTTAAACAACACTCGTTCTTTAACCCGATAATTAATGGAATTTGACTTTGGGTTTATCATGAACTGTGTTTTAAATGACACTGATTCTTTAACCCAGTTAACGATTAAAACTAAGTGGAGTTTTAATGAATCTGTAATTAGATTGAAATGATCAAGAATGGAGTATCACCAGTTTTGCTCCAGGCGATAGTTAAATCTTTAATTAGATTTGAACGTGAAATGGTAATTGAATTTACCGATAACACCGTAGTCTTAGATATGAAGTATTACCAGTTTTACTTCATGGGATGAATAGGTTGGGATTGGGAAATTAAAACAAATGATTACTTCGGTAAAGTTCGTTAATCCCGACTCGTTTGAATTGATATTCAAAAATAGATTAAAGAATAAATTTGAAAGATTTATCTTTGATAAAATTAATGGGAACCTTTCCCTATGAATGTGAAATTTAGAAACTAACTGTCGGTTAGTTAAGCAGAATGGTTTTCTGGATATTGATCTGATGTTGGTCTCGGCCTTCGGGGTTAATATTTGGGAAATTATTCTCTTGATTAATTTATGGTTAGTGACTGATGAATTGGGATGAGGCGTATGTTGTGTTTGTGTAACACTTGTATATTATATACGCGAGTTATTCGGAAAGACCGGGTTTATCCCATTCTGAATAACTGATATGACGATAAGTCGAAGATGAAGATGGCGGTCGAAGACCGGAGGTCTTCACGTCGTTTGGGTGATTACTAATGATCTTGATTGGGCTATACACCCAAGAAGATGGAAACAGTTGGTGATCGTCCAGACGTACTTGGAGATCGATGGATATGCGGGGTACTAGGTGCCTCCGGTTTCGTTCAGACCCAGAACGAACTTTCAAATGGACTATGTGTCTGACATTGGATTTTAGTCCGTGTGATTGATTTCTATTAAATATATATCTGTTTGGCGGCGGAGAATTTATTCTCTTGCTTAACGCCCTTCTCTGAGACGTACGAGCTCAGGGGTTATATATTGATGGATATCAAAAGCATGGAGTGAATTTCCTGTGTGCCATGCCTAAGTGGCAATTGATCGAGGCTTCTGTTGAAAAGCAAAGTCTTGTGGTGATGATCAAAGCACAGCCTGTGTGGCACAGCTTTGTGTAACGTGAATTCGCGTGCCTCGCACCCCGGTTGTGAACCAAAAATGAGAGAGGACCTCAGGGAGGGCATGCGTTTCTTTCTAGCTAGGGTGGTGTCAGTGACCTACCAGCCCCGACATTTATATACTTTTCACCTGTGTGGTTATTGCTGTTGCGAGGCGCCTCGGTTTGATCGGACGATCCGGGTTCGATGGAGTCATTCGTGGGCTCATTTACGCCCCAAAGGGCGGGGAAACGTAGTGTACAGGCATAATAATCCACACCGGTGGACCGGCCCTGTCGCTCCAAGGCTTGCCTGCGTGCTTGCCTGAGGCTCGGGCTAGAGAGTCTCGAATCGGTAGAGGACGATCCCTGGCCTCGGTTCTTAGATGGAAATCCAATTTCCAAATACATGACTTTGCGGTTTTACTTGTAAACCTATTTATGGCGACATAGTGGCATGGGACGCTCATGTCGCCTATGATTGATACTTATGATTTGAAGTTGTTTTATACACTATGCACTTATAATAGTATCAAATGATTTGTTTTAAACGTACTAAGCATGTTTGGCTATTATAAGGGAAAACCCTATCCCCCGGCTTGCGTTGCATTGTGTGATAGGATCTGGGTCTTATAATAGCTTCATTTTTCTTTATTTAGCATGGCTTGTTTGTTTTATGCACTGGTATTCTTGGGAGGAAACCCGTTCTGTGTTATACGGCGTGGTCCCTTGATTTACCTAACTTTAAAATAAAGATTAATAACTGTTTAATTCTCACACCAGTCCCATGACTGACCTGGAGTTTATTGTTTTAACCTAAACTCTGGGTGCCCCTATTTTCGACACGGGCAGCTAGTAGTTTTGGTTTTGCAAATTTATATTCACAGGATCCTGGTTTACAGCTGGAACGATATCCGGAAAGCTTTGTATCCGTATATCTCCTTCAGTTGTGTATTGTATTATTTTCCCTGCTATGTATTTAAATGTGATTTAAATCTCTGATATTTCTGTGTAATATTTATTCATTTATACTCTGCATATTCTTGTATTCTGATGCATTGTTGTAATATACAATGAAATGTTCTTCCGTCTGTGTTCTGATTTGTCTTGTCCTCACAGTAATTCGTTCTTTCTCATCTCTTCGGAGACCGGGGAAGTTCGGGTTGCTACTATACGGTCCTAACAAAACTAATTTCGTCAAATTCTGAGACAGTTTGAAAAATGGCCATTTTCTGGTCGATCGAAATTGACTAAAACTATCAAAACACATTTAACTTCGCTACGCTCACATATTGGTTCAGAAAACTATGAATTTTTGAATCTAGCAATTTCTTGACATCCCGGATCCAACAAAAGTGGTTTCGTCCAAAACGAAGGTCATTTGCAAAATTTCCACTTTTAAGGGCCAGAATTGCACAACGACTATTCTGAATTTTCAATTGGACATAACTTTTTATTCTTGCTATGAAATTTTGATTTTTTGGATTCATTGAAAAGATATTTTCAAATAGATTCTAATATTTTTGGTTTCACTAAAATCCGGTTGATTTTGAATCCTGTACATTCACTTGAAATTTGAAATCGAATTATCAAACTACCACGCCATTTTCAATTCCTATTATAATTATAAATAATTATATCCTAACGACTATTCAAATAATATATTCATTATAATTCTATTCAAAATAAATTTCACCTCGTCATTATTTAAAATAAATCATTTTAAATATTCAAAATTCATTAAAATTGCCAAAATAAAAATTTTAAATTCGCTCGGATTTCCGGGTTATTACAATCCCTTTAGTTTGACTTCGTATTTTAAAATAATGTCTCAGTTCCAACTTATATTCATAGATTTATTTATATGAAACCTTCTTTTTATTTCTAAAACTTAAATCTCATTTTAAATTCCCTTTATAAATGCCGAGTTCACATTCTATTTAAAATATCGGTGTTAAAAACCGATCTCTACTTCTTTATAGAAGTTCAGACTTATATATTCTATTTATCAAAAGATAAATATTCTTTTTAATTTATAAACATCGTTTATAAATTTATTTGCTCAATTTATCTGTTAAAATAGATTTCTATTTAAAAATCTACTTTGAAACCATCTCCTCGTTGTTCTTTTATATCTTCTCAATTCTCTTTTACAATTCTATTTACTTCCCCAAATAATTTCTTTTATAATTCTATTTGATTTCTGAAATATTTCCTTTCAATTCTATTTGTTTTCCTGAATATTATATTTACTCCATAAAGCTCTTTATTTACTTCTTATTAATTTCATTTAGTATTTTAACCAAATCGGTCTTTCAAACTTCCATATAACAGTTGTTAACTTCATACAAAAGTCTTTTATTTAATTTTCAAATATCTCCTTTTAATAAGTCAATTTGATTTTATAAAATTCCAAAATCCCATATTCCTTCACACATTTCTTTTTATAAAATACTTTAATTTTATACGAATATTTTTATTTCAATATACACTTTGAAATTTTCCTTTTTATATAAAATCCTATGATTTTATATAAATATTTTATTTCAAATTGCAGTTTGAAATTTCCCTTTTCACATTCTAGTATTTCCTTTGGTATTTAAAAGTACCAAATAACAATGATCAAATACACATAATCAACAACAGATTATAAATCACATCATCTATCACAGTATACAAAAAACAGTAAAATAAATGTTGAGGAATCTAGTTGGATCCCTCCGACCTGTTTCCCTGCATCCACAGATGTTAATCACATGAATAACACAAATATGAAATATTCTGATAAATAGAATTAATATTCGATTAACGATTTATATCTATATCGTTATCTATATTTTCGAGCAATTAATTAGCAGTTCAACCAAACAGCCAACACACAGCAAACAACCATCATTTATAAATTCTAAAAAATATTTTATAAAAATATAAATTGAGTAGAGTTAGTGAGATTTACTCACATTGGACGGTTATATTTAAATAATGATAATTGGTCATTAATTTGATTCACGCTTTTAATTTCACCATAAATCCAAACGAGCTCCAATTCACTCCCAACCAGTTCCATTATGAAGCCACCGTCTATACGATCCCAACGGATCTGACCATTCATAAATCTGACCATGTACGAGCTAGATATAGCATTTATAAGATTTGATGTAAATATATTAACTAAACTCAATTTTAATTAAACACTGGGCTTTACCAAATAACGGCCCAAGGCCTCCCTAACCCATACCCATGTGGAAGCCTTCTTCCTCAATCATATATCTGTGAAACAGAAGCCGCTCCCTTTTCATTTTCCATTACTGAATCTTCACATCCCCTTATTTCACCCATTCGTTCACCGATCTCCAAATCGATTTCACCAAATGCTTCCCTTCCCAAACTCCTTCCTCCCATCCCCGTTTTCTTCTACTCGATCTCCCCTTTCAATTTCTATCGTTCAGCTACCTCACGCGCTACCGGGGTAGTCGCGACCTATTTCAGCGCCGACTCCATCCAAAAACTACAACAAGACGTATTAGCACCTCCTAAATCCAAAACCGGTCCTTAAATCTTACGATGAAGCCTCGATCTATAGGAGTTTAGAACCCTAGTTTGTAATGTACATTTTCCAACGGTAGAAAATTTGCGTCGCACCATACAAGATTAGTATCAGCGTGAAGATCCCGGTCTCAGGAATTCAAAGAAATGATAGTTAGGATTTTAGGATTTTATTTGAATTTCAATGGATTTATGAAGGTGAAATTTCACGGTTTGGAGAAGAAAATGTGGCGGCGCTATTTCGATTGACTATGGAAAAATGTATTTAGGGTAAGGAATGATGTTAGGGTATATATAGATAAGTTATAATATTTTTTTATTGGATTATTTTATTTCTTTTTAAGAAGCTATCTGTATTTATTGTTAAAAATTCCTATAATCACACATGATATCCAAAAATTACGAAACTGGACATACACCTTCAGTTCGACATTACGGACCCAACGAAACTGGTTTCATCGAAATCCGACTCTGTTTGCTCATACAGCGTATTTTAAATCATCAAAATATCGATTGTTTTTTCACATTAAAAATCCGGTATGGCCACACATTGACCCCAAAAATCACGGAAATTGAAATCTAATAATAATTTAATATTGCGGATCCAAGAAAATTAGTTTTGTCGAAAATGGAGTTCGTCTGGAAAACTGGCTATTTTTAAAGCTCTAAATAACCCATCTAAATATATAAATATATTTCAAAAACAATTAAATTAAATATAAATAAATATATATTATCGTATATATATTCACACATAATAACGTATAGTTCCAATTGGATTTATAACTCGATATTCAAATCCTGATTGAATCGATATTCAATTTATATTGAAAAATCCTTTTATAATATAAATAAATCGCTATAATTTATAAAGGAATTCCTTAGCGACTTATTGAAAATTTGATTTGGATATAAATCAAAATCTACACAATGAAATCCTGATTTTTCTCTTCCACTAAACAAATACACTTCACCAGCTCTGAACGTTTCTTGTTTCACAGAAATCCGATTTAAAACGGATTCTGTATATTCAATTGAAGTTCGAATTGCCAAAGTGTGAACTGCAGCGCCATTTCGAGCTCGATTTAAATTATAATATAATTATAAGTTCAACTGTCGTTTATATAATATATTCGTTAATATAATTCAACTCTAAACTAAATTATATATTATATATAATCCAACTCACACAATATTGTGAATTCCATTATTTCCGACTATAAATGAAAATAAATATATTATTCTAATACTTAAATTGATTAAATATTCAATATTACTTAATTCAAGTTATCGATGTCGCCAAATCGATATTTAATAATTAAACAAATTAATTGTTCAACCGTTAAAAATATGGAACATTACATTCTTTCCCCCTTAAAATAATTTCCTCAAAATTGATAAGGTAGGAAACAAGCCCTATTAACTGGGTTAAAAATTATTCATTTTACTCTTTTAACTTCAGTTTTAACTGAATTAATTGACTTCTATTAAAGTCTTAATTTATTCCTACTAACGGAAATTTTAAAAAATTTTGAAAATTTTCTAACACCTTAAATTTTCAAAATATTTTACCAGCACCTCCCTTGTACCTGTCAATAGTTCAAACCCCAACTCGCCTCTCTAGGCCATTTCCTTTCAAAAAGCCAAGCGGCTTGCCGATTCGGCACATAAAACCTCATATGGAAATTTAAACATGTACCTTTGTCGGGCATATCATTATATTCTTGCACTTGCTTCTACTCAATCCCTGCTGATCATATATCCATCTATACCAATCGATTTCCAATCAAATTTCAATCAATCAAATCTCAACACAATTATTCGCTTATCCAAAGCCAAATTCCATTTCAAACCAAAGTTCCATCCTTGATTCCAACTCCTACCTCATCAATCCAATATACTTAACCAAGTTAAGTTTCATCCATTTTTTTTTTCATTAACTGGTTAATTTCTCCAATCAGTTATCTTTACCTCATAACTCAAATCTGATTTTTTTACTTCAAAAAAAAAAGTCCATTTACTCAACCGAGTCTAATTGTATACCAAATTCCAATTTTACTCGATTACTCTATTTCAATTCAATTTCCACTTAACTGGCTTTAGTTTCAATTTTAATTTGCTTTCCCAAATTACTTTAAATTAGTTTTTATTCAAACAACCATTTCGTGGTAGTTTAAATAACTTTTCTTTTCACAAAAATAAAATATCCCTTTTTGGATTTCAACCAACTTGTTTTCCTCAAACAATTCAAAATAATTTCTATGGTAGTAATCCATCACTTACAACTCGAAAATGAACACTGATGATGTGGCCAGCATCATCAGAGTTATTTCCTAGCGATCAAAGTGAGTTCAATACTATTCACTTTTCAAAACACATATTTAAACATTTCCATTTTGGAATCTTTTTCAAAATATCATTCACGATGCTTGTAAAACAATTTTAAAATCTCCCAGGATTTTAAAATTTTCATACACTTAATCCAAATCCATTTATAAATACTTTTCCCATTTTAAGGAATTTTAATTCCAATTCTGATTTAATTCATTTCATAACCCTTATATGAATCTTATTTGGTTATATATACATAATCAACTCAATTTTAAGCTTTATTCGATTTATATAACCAACACATCCAATATACTATAATACTTCAAATATTAATATTTTGTTTATATCAAAATATAATTTGGGTAAAATTATTTCATTTACCCTTTTTCAAAACATACTGCGTTGGTTTGTCATATTCAAGCGTTTAGAAACTCCTATCGATTCAGTGGATCAAACTGATCGACCAGAACTTATAAACAACTCAACCAATAAATCTCCGCAATATAAACCAATTTTTTTATAAAATCTACAAATACGTTCACTCGTATATATACACTCAACTCAATCTAGGGCATTACTAACCCCATCTCTACTGAGTCACGCCACAAAGCCAAGGTAATCACTTAATCTTCAGCTCTGATACCACTGTAACGAATGGGGATTTTCGACTTCAAAAATCAACAAAAACTAACATGTTGACTCTTCAGACATCGGAAATACCTGATCATTAATAGAAAGAAGTTAGAGGGTGAGAATAGATAAGATAGAAATTTAGAATAGAAGAAGAAGATCAATACAGAACAGAATCAGAGTAATACGAATCTCACAGCGGAACGAATAAAATATAATATCATAACTTTGTAATAAAATAATATATATATACAATAACATTATCAGCGTACAACACTTACACACAACGGAAATAACAAAAGTTATATAATCCTGAAGCCTCCTACTTCAAGCTCCCCCAAGTATTCTGTAAAGACCTGAACTACTTGACTGCCCGTACAAATTTGGCACCCAAGAGTTTAGGAAAACAAAAAAATAAACTCTAGGTCTGTCATGGGACTGGTGTGAGTAAACTCAAATCATTAGGTTTAACTTTTCAATACCCTTTTCAAAAGAAATGATAATCATAAGACCGATCCACACATAAACACGGATGGTTTTTACCTTACGATAACCCAAAACACTTTCAAAATTAATACTTTTCTGATATTATAATAGTATCTAATCACAAGTAATTAACAATCTAGCAAAACACTTGCATCTCACGTTCCACATATATTGTATACAAACAAAACCGCCGGCGCTTATTGGAGATTGGATTCCGACTATGACAAGGTATGGGACCACCTGCCGATAGTGTATCCCTAGAGGCAAATACACTGGGTTCAACAAGAACGTCTTGCAACCTGGCCCACACATGACCGACCACTCATTTCGCTTGAGTGTATCGAATGTATAACACCAACGGTTGGGAGCTACCCACCGTTTCCCAGAAAGTGACAGCTTCGGAAATAGATAAAAGAATGAAATGGATTTTCTCTAGATAGGTGATATACACCCTAATGGGAGAGACCCACATAGCCATGATGCCTGCCCAATTTCTGTAATTTCCCGGTTGATGAGGCTTGAGGTCATAACGTATCTTTTGGAACACCTGACCACCATTCACTTTGAATGCCACATCGTCATACCTACCAAATCACAAATTGATTTCCCAAAAATACCATGGGTATAAAGCAAAGAGAAACGAATTCCTCTGCCACCAAACATAAGTACGTTTGAAGAGATCAACTTACGCGATCCGTTAGATATACTTTGTCAGACATTCGTCCATTTACGTTGTCCTGGGACTGGACAAACCGAAGGCACTATTCTGTAAACAAGATAGCCATTGCATAACTCCGTCTTCAATTATTTTCATCATATTTGATCGCAACGCTAATGTCCATACAGAGTGGTTTCCAGATAATGAATCTGATCCCAGTCTCTCCGGATTAACGACGGAAAAATGGTCAAAAACTTAGATAGTCGGTGATTTAACTATCCAAAAACGATATTATTTCCAGATGGGAAATCTATTGATCAATCATCATTCCACATTTATCAATTTAGATTAAATTATCATTAATTTATCCGTTTACCCATTTCTATATATTCGTAAATTCTTATTTCTAGATTTAGAAAATATACTTTATTAATCATTGGAAATATTTCCGTATTTTCTCCATTCCTTATTTTCTATATTAGAAAACATTTCCGATTCTTATCTGGAAGACATTTCCAAAACTCCTTCATTTGATTTAAACAGATGTTTAAATAAATCATCACTAAGCCAATTCAAACCTTTACACTCATTAACTAAATTCACTTAACCAACTTCACTATCGAACCTTACCCATCCCTTAGTTAAAATGTAATAACCCGGAAATTCGAGCCAATTAAAAATTTTTATTTTGGCGATTTTGATGAATTTTGAATTTTTAAAATGAATTATTTTAAATAAAAACAACGAAAAAATATTTTTGATGAAGTTAAAACGAATAAATTTATTTTAATTATAATTCGAGCCTGAAATGGCACGGTAGTTCAAAAATTCGATTTCAAATTTCAAATGAATGTCCAGAATTCAGTATAAGTCGGAATTAGATGAAACAAGAAATATTTGAATTTGTTTGATCATATCTTTCTAAGAAGTTAAGAAACTGAGATTTCACTTTATAGAGTGAAAGATATGTCTAGTTTAAAATTTAGAAAAGTCATTGTGGAATTTATATATATTTTAATATATATAAAGGCCTTAAAAATATTCGTTTTGCAAACGACCTCGGTTTTCGACGAAACCACTTTTGTTGGATCCGGGATGTCAAGTTATTGCTAGATTCCAAAATTCGTAATTTTTGAAATCAATATGTGGGCGTGGCAAAAGAAAATGTGTTTTAACAGTTTTAGTCAATTTCGTTCCACCAGAAAATGGCCATTTTTCGAACAATCTCAGAACTTGATGAAATTAGTTTTGTTAAGACCGTATCGTCAATACGAAGCTAGAAATAATTTTTCGGGAATTTTTAGATTCCGTATGTGACTCCAGTAAATTGAAATGTGCATTCAAATTCAATATAAACTGATTTATATTTTGATTTTGATGGAAACTGATCGAAACAGTCGAATTGGCTGACAAATACATATCCCATTGTGTTCGAAATGGGCGTAATTAGCTTGGGACGACAGTCGTCTGGTTTCGTTTGGAGGTTGGAGGAAAAGTCAACTTTTTGAAGAGAAAAAAATATATATAAAATAAATATAAATATTATATTATACCCCCCACCGTTCATTTCCTCGTTCAAACCCCACCCCCAAAACGTAAAGTCAAAACCCGTTAGCCCTACTCCCTCTTCGCCACCGAACGTCGATGGAGCCCCCCTTGGCTAGCTTTGGCGCCTCCGCCACGCCCCACTTCCGCCACACCTCTCTCCCCTCCTCCGCTCTCCATTCCAACCCAAATCGAGCTTCAATAGAACCCTAGCCCCAAGACCGATCCAACGCGGCCAATGGGGACCCCATTACGACCAGCGACGCCCCCTACTACAACCCCCGACCCAAGCCGCCCGTCCTCGGCCATCACCTCCGGCCATGGGGCCCAAAAATGAGAAAAACCCAAGTTATATTGTTTACAAAGTTTGCAAATAACACCCCAACGAACTTAAGGGCTTCTACTACCTCTAGACACCGTGTGCGCTCCTCTCTACCACCTCAACACTATTTGTAAGCTTTTACTTTTATTTTTCTTCATTTAGGATAATAAAAATATAATTTTTATTTTCTATTGAGAATAAAAATATATTTTTTATTATATGTAGAGAATAAAAATATAATTTTGATAGAAGGATAAAAATATGATTTTTATATTATAGAGATAATAAAAATATGATTTTTATTATCTAGAAAGCAAAGTAAAAATAGGATTTTCATATGTATGAAAGGAAAATAAAAATACGATTTTTATCATGAAGTTAGCGAAGTAAAAAGGCGATTTTTATCGTTTGAATGATAATATCAAAATGGGATTTTTAGATATTCATTAGCAATAGAAAGATCGATTTTTATCTATATAGTAGCGGTATAAAAATATAATTTTTATCTATATAGTAGCGGTATAAAAATAGAATTTTTATCTATATAGCAGCGTTTTAAAAATATGATTTTTATATACTAGAGAATATAAAAATGTGATTTTTATATACGTAGTGGCTATGGACAACAAAAGTGACAAAAAGCGATCACGACGAAGATTTTCTACATATGAAGAGTCGTGGCGTTTGGTTTAGCTTCTAGGTGAGAACTCCTCACTTTTATTTTGACTTCTAGTTAAAAATATATACTAGGATGCAGACGGTGCTTAGCAGCACCCGACACCCGTCGTCCACAAACCATGGATGACTTGTTTGTTTGATAGATGTGTTTTGAAAACTGATCGTGTGATGCGGAATGAATAAAATATTTTATAGTTAAAAATATAATTTTTAAATTGTATATAAAATAAATATTTGTAAACAAATCAGAACGATTTGTTTATGTACACCCATTTGACTAATATTGATTGGGACGATAAATTTTACACATCACCCAACTGTACAAATAAAAATTTGTGTTTGTTGATTTGAAACCCCACACGGGTATTGGGATGATATTTGACGCACACTAATCCCGATTGTTTAGTTGTATGTCAATCGATGGGTTGACAGACTGTGTAAGCGTTAATTATTTATATTTAATGCTTATGCAGTTGTGTGGTGCACTCTGGATGATGGTTGATTATTTATCATTGCTATTATATACGTGTGTTGTATGGAATCCATATAATTAACATTATATGGTAATTGATTGGGCCTCATACCAATTTGGAAAATAAGGAATATTATAAAAAGAAACTCATGTGTTGAATAGAAAGAAAATTCATGTGTTGAATAGAAAATAAATTCATGTGTTGAAAATTCATGTGTTGAATAAAATAAATTCATGTGTTGAATAAAAGAAATTAATGTGTTGAATAGAAAATAAATTCATGTGCTGTATAGAATAAATATTCATGTGTTGAATAAGAATAAAAATCCATGTGTTGAATAAAATATATATTCATGTGTTGAATAAAAATATATATTCATGTGTTGAAGAAATATTCATTTGTTGAAAAGAATAACGAAGTTATGGAAATATATAAAGTCGTGTTGGTTAGATATGCGCCATTTTGACGCGAATGATATTTATATCGATTATACTTGTTTATATAATGATTGTAGAAAAGGAACTGATTTCAAAATATAACGTTTTGAAAATATTATCATGTGTATATCGATGATGTGGAATATTCAATTTTGATTTGAAATTGAGTATAAAGTTGAAATCATTTCGAAAACGAATTTAAAATGATTTATAAAATACGTTATAAAAGGAAATCGACGAAATATATATAATATATATATTATATATATAGAATGGCCTGAATAGAACGCGTCGCGCTGCGGCAGTTCACGAATTTCGAATATTGACTTCAAATGGACATTTAGGGAGATCCGACCGTCGGATTCTCCTAAAACCGGAACCGTTGGGTTCGTATCGAAAAGAGCTTTCTATCGAATATTAGAGATTTGAAATGTAACGACCCGTATTTTGGCCGTCAAATATTTTATTCAATTTATTATTTTAAATATTATATTTGGGGTATTTATAGATTTTAATATTTAATTCGTTATTTAAAACAAAGTTCGAATGTTAATTTTATTTATAATATAAAACGAGCTCGAAATGGCGCGGCAGTTCGTAATATTGAATTTTCAACTTCAATTGAATATATAGGATCCGATATAAATCGGATTTCTGTGAAACGAGAAACATTAGAACCGTATTGATTATAATTTTCATATGAAAGAGAAAAATCCAGATTTCGTTTTATAGATTGATAGTTATGGCTAAATCAAAATTTGAAATAGTCGCTATGAAAAATCGTTATTAAAATATAAGCCGTTAAAATAGCCGTTTTGCAAACGGATTCAGATTTCGACGAAATCAGTTTCATTGGAACCGTATCGTTAAATTATTATACGGTGTTCAATGGCGTGGCAAACCAATGTCGTATGTGACCACGGCAGCCATAAACGCTCGTTCAATTTCCATAGAGCGTAGTTAATTTAATAAAGGGTTATTTGGGTATAACTTGAACAGACAATCGAATTAGGCCGCGAAACCAATTCCGTTGAGTTCGTATCGTCGATTAGAGTCAGGATAGATATATAGTTTGTTATTTTTGGAGACCGTGAAATTTGGTGTCCAAAATGGCATTGCGGTGCGCGTAAAAATAGCCTACCGGGAAACAGTCTCAGAATGCGACGAAACTGGTGCCGTTGGGTTCGTATTGAAGAATAATTTTAGGATTTCAAGGTTTCAAGTCGATTTGGTTTATCTGGTGATCATGGAAAAATTAAACGCGTGTTCATTTCTGGTTTTATAAAGGAAATTTTTTTCATACGACCTCGGATTTCGACGAAACTTGTTCCATTGGATTCGGAATATCTTTTTACATCAAGATTAGCCTTGTTATCAGAAGACAGAAGTCGTCTGTAGGGGTTTTAATCAACTACTTTAGGATGAAGTTTCGTTGTAATATTATATTATAAATTCTTTGTTATATATATACGGAACCTTCATTCTCAAACCCTTTGTCAAAACATTTCTGTACTCAAACCCACGTGCAAAACAACATGCAAACTCTGAACCCCTTTTCAATATGTCTGTGACTCATCAAGCGTAGCTACTACCTGTTTCATTATGACTACTCTCTTCTGCACCACTAAAATATAGCTGCTACCCTATATTTTCTCTTTAGCTATGCTGCCCTTTTCAAACCAGCTACTCTAATTAACAAGACAATACAGGCTGACCTATGCCCACCTACAGTCTGAAATAACAATTTCAAGTGTTGCCTTGTATTTCATTTCCACAGTCTACATCCTCCTGCAACTACGTATGTCAAGCGAATAAAAAATCCATCAGCAAACCTATATCACCCAAGCTGTCTCCTTCGATTAAATGTCCTGTATTTTCTTTTCGCCACCCTATAGATGTGAACCATCGCTGAGCCTAAGCATGTTATGCTGTACGTAAATGAAGTTACCTTGTTCTTATCAGTATCCCTTCCGGTTCTATAAGTATGAGATGCACTCGTCATTTCCTTCCTGTGGGAAAACATCTTCCCGATGAAAAAAAATCAAACGTGCTTCATGGTATTTGGTCTCCACATGGTGATGAACTCTCTTCATCTTCGAATAACAAAAGCATAACGCCCCCACCTTGTTCCAACCGATTTCTTTTCCTCAAACGCTAGTTCTTAACCTGGCCTTGGCGCGTTCATCTCTTTTCTGGAGTTTGACGTCTCTACATCGTAGACTGGCGATTGTAGCTGGCGTTAAAGTGGGTGGAGGGAGATTTACTGGTGGTGGTATCTGTGGTCTCGGGGGGAGCCACAGGTCGATGACGGAGGATGAGCTTGGGGTGCTTTGGCTATCTGAAATAGATGCAGTTTCCATGCGGAAGGGTCAGGTAGGTGGTCAGCTTCATTATGGCGTAAGCAGGGACAAGAAAGTAAGACAACTGAATTCGGAGGTGAAGTACTGTGGACTGGAGTGATCGACCATGGGGAGTTTCAGAAGAAAAGGACCGATGTAAAATAGGAAAGAAGGAGTGGTGCATTGAGAACGAGCTGTTGTGGTGGAAAGGGGGAATGAAGATTGGCAGGTGAATAATTTCAGTGTATAATTACAGTTAACCGAGCCAAATCACAATGAATAGTGAACATAAGGAATACGGTGTACGTGGCAAATATCTGTTGTCATAAAAACGCCAAATGATTTGTTAAGGTTTAATTATATTAACTAGGTTTTAATACATGCTTAATCTAATAAATATATTAAAATAACATGGATATTAACTTGCGCCTAACTCACCATTAACGTTCCGATAATACTATACTAATATGTATTCAATGTAGTGTCCTGGAGATACTTGTGTCCAATTGATTCAGATTTGTACCTGCCCATGTTATGTTGTGTCTAATTAAATACCTAGGTGTACGTATACATCATATTCACACATATCCAACAAGATTTAAATAACGTAGGGAATTTTCAAGATAAACAATTATTTTAAAAGTTTTGATAAATTTAATAGAGTAATAACGTATTAAATTTGTAATCGGTCATAACCGTAACGAATTGGATAAAAGCAGGTACGTTGGAACCATACAACCGGGACCATTTGAAGCTGGCTTGAACAGAGTTGGACGCGCTGTGAAGTTATTAAAACAAATTGTTTCAGCGTCAACGAATCAAAGTGAGTTAAACTCACTCAGTTTTTCCCATTTATATTTTATATAAATTGGGTTTTTATTTTGTATGCTCTGCTTGCTGATGGTCGCCTGTTTGCTAGTTATACACTTGTTTGTTGGTTTAACCGATGAAATTAAACTGTGTTTAATTTTAGTGAAATACCAAATCGAT
This sequence comes from Allium sativum, assembly GCA_030737875.1. NCBI lineage: Eukaryota > Viridiplantae > Streptophyta > Magnoliopsida > Asparagales > Amaryllidaceae > Allium > Allium sativum. The sequence goes on along the minus strand of CM060918.1, from coordinate 146,653,755 downwards.
ATTTTAACGATTGGTCCCAATAAAGGTAACTCACCTTGGTTGGTCACGTTTATAAAATAAACGTGTTTAATTGTTTGAATTTGTTGAATTGCTCGTGAATTGGTTGTTGTTGATGGTCGTTATTTATTATTATCAGTTATATGAAACTGAATGATTTGAGATAACCAGTTGATACAGGGAAGAACAGGTTGGAGGGATCCAACCGGATTCCTCAAAAATATGATTTATTTACATATTACCATATGAACTGTCGTGATTGGGTTATTGATTTTAGTAGTGATCGTTGACTGAAAAGTCGACATGTGTTGTGTTTTAACCAATGGGCTATATTGGTTGAGTAATAGGCAGTAAATGGCCTAAAAGTAAATCGTTTTTTTATCTTGATTCACAGTCAGGTGAGTCGATAGAGATAAAGTTATAAAAAATTATTTTATAACTGAAGATAGATTTTTGAAATATATATTTTGAAATAAGTTTTTTAAAAAGGGAAATAAGTATTAATTCTTACTTTATTAATTGAGTTAATAAGGTCAATTCTGATGTTAATCAGAATTTTAAGTATGGAAATAAGAAATTTACCTAACGGTTAAAATGAATGATTATTTTGTTAAAAACCATTGAATGGAATTAAACGGGATTGGTAAAAGTGAATTTGAGAAGAAAAGAAAATCGTAAGATTTGTAAACCAATCCGAATGATAAAATGAAATTGTTCAAAAAGGGTAAAGGTTAAAAATGGGTGTTTTATAAGGAATTACTTAATTATTAAATTAAGGAAAAATGTTATATTCGAGAGAGAGATTTTCAAAAGTGTAAGTAGGTTTTCTAAAACTGTATTTTTAATAGTTCAGTAAATGAAATTTATATTAATATTAGAATGAGATATGTGTTTGGTATTATAACTCGTATTTGTCTTTAGATATGAACGTTGTTGATCAAGGTCTGAGAGGTAATTAAAATACCCCAACTTGAACGACTTCAGGATTATCTGAGGATGATATAAGTTGTAATGGTAAATGTGGTTAATAAACTTTAGTATTTCATTAGTGAAATGGTAACGATGTATTTTTGGTGAAAATATATGTAAAGTGATGATTTCAAAGGAAAGGGGAATAAAGAAGTTTGCATCAAATTATAACGATATCCTCAAGGATAAAAAGAATTGTAAAGTTGAGTAGTGAAATAGATTTACTCTATATTAATACGTATTTGATATCATTGTCAAGTAATGAACGAAGATGTTCGTAAGTTATGGTATGTGTAATAAGTTAAATTGATTTTCCAATATTATGGTTTGAAAGTGGAAATAGGAAAATATGATATAGGATTATCCTAAGAAATGGATTGGTTTTAAAGAAGAATCTTATGTTAAATAAGAAAGCGAGAAAACGATATTTCAAATATCGAAAGATTTAAAGAGTTAAATTTACATTTGTTTTAAATTAAAAGGCCAAGTGGTGCTGAATACTGAACCAGTGAACTCACTGGATTGTCATGATTGAAACACTATTTATTTTGATAGTTAAATCACCGACTATCAAATCTGTCCAATACGGTTGTTGGTACGGAGAGACCGGGATCGAATTTATATTTGAAAACCATTCCGACCAACAAATACGTGAAGATATCAAGAGATGATCGAGATGGAGCATTGAAGACCGTAGATTTTTACAAGCGGAAGGACCGCTAAAAGATCTCTGGGATTGCAACCAGAGATTAACTGTGGTTCTGTCGTGGTTGGAATCTACGGGTTGCAAGGACTTCTCGCTACTGATCCATGGGGTGATTCCTATATGAGATGCAGTAGGAGAGTACCTTCGGTTAATCCTGTTCCTGGATGACTTGTATGGACGAGTGTCTGACAGAGTATTTCCAAAGGATCACGTACGTTGATTTCTTCAAACGTACTTGGGTAGCTCCCAAGTAGAGTATGTTTCGGACGTCAATTGGTGAGATCTGACGGATCTGACGATGTGGCATTCAAAGTGAATGGTGGCCAGGTGTTGTAAAGGAAATTCAAAACCTCAAGCCTCATCAACCAGGAGAGGACAAAAATCGGGCAGGCAGCATGGCTATGTGGGTCGCTCCCATTAGGGTGTATAATCACCTATCTAGAGAAATTCCTTTTGCTTCTTTAATCTACCGATGCTGTCCCTTTTCGGGAAGACGGTGGGTCGCACCCAACCGTTGGTGATATACATTCGATACACTCAAGCGAAATGAGTGGTCGGTCAGGTAAAGGCCGGGTTGCAAGACGTTCTTGTTGAACCCAGTGTATTCGCCTCTAGATATACACGATCGGTGGGTGGTCCCATACCTTGTCATGGTTGGAATCCAATCTCCAATAAGCGCCCGCGGTTTTTGTTTGTATACTATATATGTGGAGCGTGAGATGCAAGCGTTCTACTAGATTCTATTTACTTGTATTTAGACATTATTATAATATCAGACAAGATATTGGTTTCAAAAATTGTTTTGGGTTATCGTAAGGTAAAAACCGTCCGTGGTTATGTGTGGATTTGGTCTTACGATTATCCTTTTCTTTAAAAGATTTTAACTTTAAAATCAGGTTGTGTGATACCCTTAATACTGTGCGAGTTTTTCTCACTCTGGTTCACCAGACTGACCGAGTGTTTTGTAAATACTCGGGTTAGCCCGGAGTGTACAGGTTCAGGTTATCAAATGCAGTGAAGAGACGAGCTGGAAGAGTCCAGATGTATGATATTATATGGCTACTATTCCGCTGTGTGTTGTATATGGGAACAGGTTATTATAACTGTCCCAGTGGGTGATGTACTCTGATATAATAAGTTTTATTTAAAGCTCTCAATAAAGTTATTTCTGTATTATATTTTGTTCCGCTGCGATGTGAGACTCTGTGTTGTGTTGTTTTCTTCTTCTTCTTCTCTCCTAATATTTCTTTCTTTCTTATCTCACCCTCTAAATTCTTTCTAATAACGTCCAGTGTATTCGGCGTTTGGAAGGTCGGCATGAGTTACAGTAAAGGTATTGATGTCGATTTCCGGGGCCGAAAATTCCTGGGTCGTTACAGTGGTATCAGAGCTATTGGTTTAGTGATAACCTTGGCTCTGTGGCGTAACTCGATAGAGATGTGGTTAGTAATACCCTAGATTGAGTTGGTTATATATATGAGAGCGCGTATTTGTAATTTGATATAAAATTATTTTTGAAATTAGGTTTACCCAATTTATTTTATAATAAAAGTAATGGTTTTCTAAATTTATTATAATATGGGAAATCGATTGATTTGTTAATGTTGATTTGAATGATATGTTTGGATTATGTTGTTGGTTGCTTGAATATAAATTTGAAACGATAGACTTGGTTGAAACGAAAATAAAATAAATAAGTTGGATAAATCAATCCAAATTAATAAACCTGAATGGATAATTAAAGAAATAACTAAAGTGGTTGTAGATAATTATAATTTTGTGGATTGGATTGTGTGTAGAATTGGTTGGATCGTATGATATGGATATTTGAAACTAATTGATGTTGTTTTGGGGACTAATGAAATTTGTTTGAGGTGAGAACAGGTGCGGAAGTGCCAATTCAGCTTTAAAATCCATCCAAGAGAAAATTCTGGAGTTAATTGAATTCAGTTTGAGTAGAGCTGCATAATAACTAAGCAGGCTCGTATATAAAATACCGCTTATCGCGTAATAACGCTCGCAAAAAGGTACGCCTATGCAGAATATGAAATTTTGGGTTTTATTTGAATTTTGAGTTTGGTTTTTGGATTTTTCTGACCCTGTTGGTCGATGGATATATATTTCTTAAACCTGCAATTTTGCAGATGTCCTCCGTATAGGGGAGACTCTGCCAAAAAATTTCCAAAATTTAAGGTGTTAGATTTTTTTTTGGAAATTCCATTATTTTAAATATTGGTTTCAAAAACCAATTGAGTTAGTTTAAAAATAGAAATCGAGTTTTAAATTTATTATAAAGATAATGGGTTTGTAATGTTCTTTCTTACCTTAGCAATTTTGAAGACGAAATTATTTTAAGGGGGAAAGAATGTAACGACCCGTATTTTGGCCGTCAAATATTTTATTCAATTTATTATTTTAAATATTATATTTGAGGTATTTATAGATTTTAATATTTAATTCGTTATTTAAAACGAAGTTCGAACGTTAATTTTATTTATAATATAAACGAGCTCGAAATGGCGCGGCAGTTCGTAATATTAAATTTTCAACTACAATTGAATATATAAGATCCGATATAAATCGGATTTCTGTGAAACGAGAAACGTTAGAACCGTATTGATTATAATTTTCATATGAAAGAGAAAAATCCAGATTTCGTTTTATAGATTGATAGTTATGGCTAAATCAAAATTTGAAATAGTCGCTATGGAAAATCGTTATTAAAATATAAGCCGTTAAAAAAGCCGTTTTGCAAACGAATTCAGATTTCAACGAAATCAGTTTCGTTGGAACCGTACCGTTAAATTATTATACGGTGTTCAATGGCGTGGCAAACCAGTGTCGTATGTGACCACAGCAGCCATAAACGCTCGTTCAATTTCTATAGCGCGTAGTTAATTTAATAAAGGGTTATTTGGGTATAACTTGAACAGACAATCGAATTAGGCCGCGAAACCAATTCCGTTGAGTTCGTATCGTCGATTAGAGTCAGGATAGATATATAGTTTGTTATTTTTGGAGACCGTGAAATTTGGTGTCCAAAATGGCATTGCGGTGCACGTAAAAATAGCCTACCGGGGAAACAGTCTCAGAATGCGACGAAACTGGTGCCGTTGGGTTCGTATTGAAGAATTATTTTATGATTTCAAGGTTTCAAGTCGATTTGGTTTATCTGGTGATCGTGGAAAAATTAAACGTGTGTTCATTTATGGTTTTATAAAGGAAATTTTTTTCATACGACCTCGGATTTCGACGAAACTTGTTCCATTGGATCCGGAATATCTTTTTACATCAAGATTAGCCTTTTTATCAAAAGATAGAAGTCGTCTGTAGGGCTTTTAATCAACTACTTTAGGACGAAGTTTCGTTGTAATATTATATTATAAATTCTTTGTTATATATATACCAAACCTTCATTCTCAAACCCTTTGTCAAAACATTTCCGTACTCAAACCCACGTGCAAAACAACATGCAAACTCTGAACCCCTTTTCAATATGTCTGTGACTCATCAAGCGCAGCTACTACCTGTTTCATTGTGACTACTCTCTTCTGCACCACTAAAATATAGCTGCTACCCTATATTTTCTCTTTAGCTATGCTGCCCTTTTCAAACCAGCTACTCTAATTAACAAGACAATACAGGCTGACCTATGCCCACCTACAGTCTGAAATAACAATTTGAAGCGCTGCCTTGTATTACATTTCAACTGTCTACATCCTCCTGCAACTACGTATGTCAAGCGAATAGAAAATCCATCAGCAGACCTATATCACCCAAGCTGTCTCCTTCGATTAAATGTCCTATATTTTCTTTTCGCCACCCTATAGATGTGAACCATCGCTGAGCCTAAGCATGCTATGCTGTACGTAAATGAAGTTACCTTGTTCTTATCAGTATCCCTTACGGTTCTATAAGCATGAGATGCACTCGTCATTTCCTTCCTGTGGGAAAACATCTTCCCGATGAAATAAAATCAAACGTGCTTCATGGTATTTGGTCTCCACATGGTGATGAACTCTCTTCATCTTCGAATAACAAAAGCATAACGCTCCCACCTTGTTCCAACCGATTTCTTTTCATCAAACTCTAGTTCTTAACCTGGCCTTGGCGCGTTCATCTCTTTTCTGGCGTTCGACGTCTCTGCATCGTAGACTGGCGATTGTAGCTGGCGTTAAAGTGGGTCGGAGGGAGAGATACTGGTGATGGTGTCTGTGGTCTCAGGGGGAGGCACAGTTCGATGACGGAGGATGAGCTTGGGGTGCTTTGGGTGTCTGAAATAGATGCAGTTTCCATGTGGAAGGGTCAGGTAGGTGGTCAGCTTCATTATGGCGTAAGCAGGGACAAGAAAGTAAGGCAACTGAATTCGGAGGTGAAGTACTGCGGACTGGATTGATCGGCCATGGGGAGTTTCAGAAGAAAAGGACCGATGTAAAACAGGAAAGAAGGAGTGGTACAGTGAGAACGAGCTGTTGTGGTGGAAAGGGGGAATGAAGATTGGCAGGTGAATAATTTAAGTGTATAATTACAGTTAACCGAGCCAAATCACAATGAATAGTGAACATAAGGAATACGGTGTACGTGGCAAATATCTGTTGTCATAAAAAAGCATAATGATTTGTTAAGGTTTAATTATATTAACTAGGTTTTAATACATGCTTAATCTAATAAATATATTAAAATAACATGGATATTAACTTGCGCCTAACTCTCCATTAACGTTCTGATTATATTATACTAATATGTATTCAATGTAGTGTCCTAGAGATACTTGTGTCCAATTGATTCAGATTTGTACCTGCCCATGTTATGTTGTGTCTAATTAAATACCTAGGTGTACGTATACATCATATTCACACATATCTAACAAGATTTAATTAACGTAGGGAATTTTTAAGATAAATAATTATTTTAAAAGTTTTGATAAATTTAATAGAGTAATAACGTATTAAATTTATAATCCGTCATAACCGTAACGAATTGGATAAAAGCAGGTACGTTGGAACCATACAACCGGGACCATTTGAAGCTGGATTGAACAGAGTTGGACGCGCTGTGAAGTTATTAAAACAAATTGTTTCAGCGACAACGAATCAAAGTGAGTTAAACTCACTCAGTTTTTCCCATTTATATTTTATATAAATTGGGTTTTTATTTTGTATGCTCTGCTTGCTGATGGTCGCCTGTTTGCTAGTTATACACTTGTTTGTTGGTTTAACCGATGAAATTAAACTGTGTTTAATTTCAGTGAAATACCAAATCGATATTTTAACAATTGGTCCCAATAAAGGTAACTCACCTTGGTTGGTCACGTTTATAAAATAAACGTGTTTAATTGTTTGAATTTGTTGAATTGCTCGTGAATTGGTTGCTGTTGATGGTCATTATTTATTATTATCAGTTATATGAAACTGAATGATTTGAGATAACCAGTTGATACAGGGAAGAACAGGTTGGAGGGATCCAACAGGATTCCTCAAAAATATGATTTATTTACATATTATCATATGAACTGTCGTGGTTGGGTCGTTACATGAAATCTAATGGTTGGATTTGGAATTATGTCCAAATCAAATTTGGAAAACGTCGTTGTAATTGCAGTTCGATGGCCGTTGATGAAAATCCACTATATGGGCCTTGATAAAATTATTAAAAATGGTAACAATTTGCGTAAAATCATAAGAAACGATTTTTGAAGAATTGGGATGAAAAAATACAAATTTGAAAAGAAAAAAATAGATTTTTATCGAAATGAACTAGTTTTGAACTAGAATTATAATCCCATTTATTTTTAAAATAAATAAAGTGGATTTGAAATGGTTTTGAAAATAACCAGAATTTCCAGTATATAAAGTGGAAATGGATTTGAATAGAAATTGTCTTTGGGATATTTTGATGTTGGATTTCGTGATTATATAGATATTGTTAGGGAAATTTGAAAGATATATTTATATCGTTATTTCCAATACGATATCTGTTGGTCGTAGAATTTGATATTGAATATAAGACGATATATTTTCTATCCAGAGCCTTGTATTTAATATCAAATGTGATTTGGGTTTGTCGTGAATGGTGTCTTCACTAACACTGTTCTTAAACCCAGTTGAGAAAAAGATTAAATCTTTTTATTAGATTTAATGAAGTATGCCAATTAAATGATATTTAATTGGAATTGAATCTGAATTGATTTTGGGTTTATCTTGAACCGTGTTTTAAATGAAATTGGTTCATTAATCCAGTTAAAGATAGGGTATGGTTTCCCAAGTTAAACAATCATTAATATGATTTTTGGAAGATTAAAACCAAGTGAAGTTTTAATGAATCTTTAATTAGATTGAGATGATCAAAAATGGAGTATCACCAGTTTTGCTCAAGGCGATAGTTAAATCTTTAATTAGATTTGAACGTAAAATGGAAATTGAAATTACCGATAACACTGTGGTGTAAGATTTGAAGTATTACCAGTTTTTCGTCGTGGGATGAATAGGTTGGTATTGGGAAATATAAAACAAATGATTACTTCCGTAAGGTTCGTTAATCCCGACTATAAACCATAATTTGGTTTGAATTGATATTCAAAAGAAGATTAAAGAATAAATTTAAAGTATTTATCTTTGATAAAATTAATGGGAACCTTTCCAAAAGTATAAGAATATTTGAATAAAAGAATATTCTGAATTGGAATGAGGCGTATGTTGTGTTTGTGAAACGACCTGAAATCCCCCTTACGGGAAATCACAGATTGAGTTGAGAACAACACACAAAAGAACGCAGACAGAAGAACATTTTATTGTACATTTCAACAATTCCATCAGATTAAAAGAATATACAGAGTATAAACAAATATTAAAAAACAGAAAATATAAGAGATTACAATAAATTACATTGCAGCGGAAAAATAATATAATACAAGACTGAAATTAATACACAGATACAGAGCTTTCCAAGTATCGTTCCAGCTGTAAATCAGGATCCTGTGAATATAAATCTGCAAAACCAAAACTACTAGCTGCTCGTGTCAAAATAAGGGCACCCAAAGTTTATGTTAAAAACAATAAACTCCAGGTCAGTCATGTGACTGGTGTGAGAACTAAAACACTTATTAATCTTTATTTTAAAGTTAGGTAAATCAAGGGACCACGCCGTATAACATGGAACGGGTTTCCTCCCAAGAATACAAGTGCATAAAAAAATAGCGTAATGCTAAATAAAGAACAATGAAGCTATTATAAGACCCAGATCCCATCACACAATGCAACGCAAGCCGGAGGATAGGGTTTTTACCTTATAATAGCCAAAGAATGCTTGATACGTTTAAAACAAATCATTTGATACTATTATAAGTGCATAGTGTATAAAACAACTTCAAATCATAAGTATCAATTATAGACGGCATAAGTGCCCCATCCCACTATGTCGCCATATATAGGATTACAACTAAAATCGAAACGTCACGTATTGGAAGTCGGATTTCCATCTGTGAACCGAGGCAAAAGATAGTCCTCTACCGATTCGAGATGCTCTAGTCCGTGTCTCAGGAACAGAACGCATCGTCCCTTGGAGCGATAGGGCTAGTCTACCGATGTGGATTAAAATGCCTGAACACTGCGTTTCCCTACCCTTTGGGGGTGTCAATGAGTCAACAAATGACCCCATCGGCTTCACATAGTCACCGATATATCCGAGGCGCCTCGCAAACCAACAACAACATAAGTCAAACTCGTCAGGGCATGTAAAACCACTGACGCCACTTCTAACCAGAAGGAAACGCGTGCCCTCCCTGAGGTCCTTCTCCCGTTTTTGGTTCACAACTGGGGTGTGAGGTTCGCGAATCAATGCTACAAAAAGCTATGCCACACAGGCTGTGCTCTGATCATCAACCATAAGACTCTGCTTTTAAACAGGATCCTTGATCATTTGCATCTTAGCATGCCACATAGGAAAACCACTCCATGCAACCGAGATCCATCAATCACATAGAATGATATCCAACGTCAGACACGCAGTCCTTTTACAAGTCCGTTCTAGGTCTGAACGAAACCGGAGGCACCTAGTACCCCGCATATCCATCGATCTCCAAGTACGTCTGGACGACCACCAACTGATTCCCTCCTCTTGAGTGTACGACCCAATGAAAATCATCAGTAATTATCCAAACGACGTGAAGACCTCTGGTCTTCAACCACTGTCATCACCTTTGACTTATCGTCGTATCAGTTATTCAGAATGGGATAAACCCGGTCTTTTCGAATAACTCGCGTATATAATAAACAAGTGTTACACAAACACAACATACGCCTCATTCCAATTCATCAGTCACTAACCGCAAATTAGCAAGAGAATAATTCCCCAACCGTTAACCCCGAACGCCGAAACCAACATCAGATCAATACCCGAGAAACAATTCTGCTTAGCTAACCTACAGTTAGTTTCAAAATTTCACATTCTTAGGGAAAGGTTCCCATTAACTTTATCAAAGATAAATTCTTTTAAATTTATTCTTTACTCTTCCTTTGAATATCATTTCAAACTAGTCGGGATTAGCGAACCACACCGAAGTAATCACTTATTTTAATTTCCCAATCCCAACCTATTCATCCCATGAAGTAAAACTGGTAATACTTCATATCCAATTCGAACATTCTATTTCAAATCTGGAATGAGGCTCAATCATTTACCAAGATTTTATTTCTATGGATTTCCATACAACGCATGTATATATCAACTATGACAAACAATCAACCATCATCCAAAGTGCATTTTACACTGTATAAGCATCAAACATAAATATTCAACGCTTATAACAGCCTGTCAATCAATTGATCGACATACAGCTAATTATTGGGATTAGTGTATGTTCAATTTCATCCCAACACCCTTGTGGGGTTTCAAACAATCAAACACAGATTTTATTTGTGCCGTTGGGCGATGTGTAAAATTTATCGTCCCAATCAATATCAGTCAAACCAGTGTATATAAACAAATCATCCGATTTGTTTATAAATATTTACTTTAGATACATGTTAAAAATTATATTTTTAACTATAAAATATTTTCCACTATAAAATATTTTATTTCACTTCACATCACACAATTAAATATCACAACACAGCAATCAAACAAACAAGCCATTCATGGTCTGTGGACGACGGGTGTCGGGTGCTACTAAACACCGTCTGCATCCTTGTATATATTTCAAACTAGAAATAAAAATAAAAGTGAGGAGTTCTCACCTAATAGGTAAACCAAAAGCTACGACTCTTCTTATGTAGGAATCTTGTCGTTCCCGCCTTTTGTCACTTTCGTTGACCGTACTCACTACATATATAAAAATCACATTTTTATCACTTCACTATATTTATAAAGATCAAATCTTTTCGCTACACCATATATAAAAATCATAATTTTATATTCTCTATCTTATAAAAATCATATTTTTATAATCTCTGCTTTATAAAAATTATATTTTTAATCTTCACATCTGATAATAATCGTATTTTCATATATGTTATACATGTATAAAAATCAAATCTTTCTTGCTACTTCATACGAAATAAAATAAAATCATTCAATGCTATATATATAAATAAAAAATACGATCTTTCCACTTTTAAAAATCTAGCCTTCACACTTTTAAAAATCTAAACTTTTCGTTTCTCCATCATATAAAAATCAAATTTTTATAATATCTACTATATAAAAACCATATTTTTATTATCGTACTTATATAAAAATTATATTTTTATTTCGCTACTACTATAGAAATCGTGTTTTTATTTCAAACCCATATATAGAAAAAAAATCGAATCTTTATTTGCTTTCAAATAAATGAAAAATCAAAATTTTCGATTAAAAATCCCTCATTTATCTTTGTTAAACAATGGACATTCATAATCGTAAGAACCCGATTTTTTTGTATGAATTAAACTAAACCCAATAAATTAAACACTCACCATTTTCTGTTCGAAGGGGAGGAGGGGCGCTGCGCGCTGAGGTGCAGCAAGAGGAGGGTGCGTCGGAACTGTCTAGTGGTGGGCGACCTTGAGCTAGGTGCGGCGGTTTAGCATGGGGTTCGATTGGGGCAAAGGGTTCGAACCCTGGGCTTGCACGAAAGGGAGAAAGCGGGGGGGGGGGGGGAGGGGGTTGATCGACGGAGGGGCTCGCCTAAAGGCTGGCGGCGGAGCAGCGTGGTGGCGTCAGGGAGGAAGCGGTGCTGGCATCGAGAACCTAGAAGCGGGTTTTTAATTTTAAATTTAGGGCTGATGTTCTGATAGGAGGAATATTAGGGTTAAACGAATTATATATATTATTATTATTATTTTGATTTAATTCCAACCAAGGTTGACTTTTCATTCGGACTCAGAATCAAACTCAATGACTGTCGCCCCTAGCTAATTACCCATATTCCGAACACAATGGGATATGTATCGCAGGATGATTCAATCGATTCGGTTAGTTTTCATCAAAATCCAAATATAACTCTACATATTGAATTTGAACACACATTTCAATTTACTGGGGTCACATACGGACTCTAAAAATTCCCGAATAGCTTCGTATTGATGATACGGTCCTAACAAAACAACTTTCGTCAAATTCTGAGACCGTATGAAAAATGGCCATTTTCCAGTTGATTAAAATCAACTGAAATTGGTCAAACACGTTTTCCTTTACCACGCTCACACATTGATTCGAAAAATTACGAATTTTGAAACCTAGCAATAACTTGACAGAATGGATCCAACAAAAGTAGTTTCGTCGAAAACCGAGGTCTTTTGCAAAATGACTATTTTCAAGGGCCTGAATTCCATAGCGACTATTCTGAATTTTCAACTGGACGTATCTTTTTATTCCCGCTATGAAATTTTGATTTCCCGAATTCGTTGGAAAGATATTCTCAATTAGATTCTAATATTTTTGGTTTCACTAAAATCCAATTTATTTTGCACCCGGTACATTCATTTGAAATTTGAAATCGAATTATCGAACTACCGTGCCATTTTCAACTCCTTTTATAATTATAAATAATTATTTATATTCTAACGACGATTCAAATAAATATATACATTCGAATTCTATTAAAAATTAATTTCTCGTCGTTACTATTTAAAATAATTCATTTTAAATAATCAAAATTCGCTAAAATTGTCAAAATAAATTTTTTAAATTGGCTCGGATTTTCGGGTTATTACAATCTCCCCAACATAAAAATTTTCGTCCTTGAAAAGGACGAAGCCGAAAGTTGTTTAACAAATCAACTCAACTTTCATTATTTTTCTTACGGCTTAAGTTCTTCAACCTTTCAGTTTCTAAGAACTTTTCAAATTTTTCAAAAATTTGGCTAACACCCTTAATTTTCGAAAAATTTCGCCATAACCACCCCTGCACCGGGGAGTTCGGGATATTTCATATAGCCTCCCATGGCCTTCTTCAATCCAAAAGAAAAAGAAAAAGCCATGCGGCTAGCCAATCGGCTCATAAAATCATCATCACCCAAACAAAATAGTAAATTATGGTAAATATGTACCTATTTGTCGGGCAAACAATTTTATTCTTCTGCTCTAGCCTCCTTGCTATGACCTGTTCAATGTAAGTGCACGTATGCATGCAAACACGACAAATTTTCAGTACAGTTCACTATTTGATACAATTTGGTTATAGGGTACAAATTTTAATTAATCAACCAATAATCAACAACACATTCATCAATCAACTAGTTGATTAGTTTTTCAAATTCATAACTTTGATATATAGTCAAAAATCACATTTTTGATGCCAAATCACAACAATAAGCACTATCTAATTTCTGTTCTCACACCAGTCAATTGGAAATATATAGAAATCTCACTTTTGAAACTCGAAAATAAATACTGGCGATGGTGCCCCGTCACCAGAATTATCCCCCGGCAACTAGAGTGTGATTCTATAAATATCCAGTACATTAAAACTTCGAATACATGTTTGCAAGACATATATGCAAAATCTTTATATATTGGATTGTCCAAATTTATTTTAAATATTCAAATACTTATACAATGATTTAAATTTCAAAACAAAAATTGTTTTCACTTTTATTTTTCAAAACAACACTCTTCACACTCGTTCGAGGATACTACTGATCCCATCTCTAATGAGTCATTCTTATTGAATATTACTAATCCAATCTCTGATGAATGCTTTCGTACGGTACTAATGTGTCTTGTTCTCTGAGCTCTGTAAACCAAAGCTCTGATACCACAATGAAACGACCCGAAATCCCCCTAACGGGAAATCATGAATTGAGTTGAGGACAACACACAAAAAAACGCAGACAAAAGAACATTTCATTGTATATTTCATCAATTCCATCAGATTACAAGAATATACAGAGTATAAACAAATATTATACAACAGAAAATATCAGAGATTACAATAAATTACATAGCAGCGGAAAAATAATATAATACACGACTAAAAGTAATACACGGATACAGAGCTTTCCGAGTGTCGTTCCAGCTGTAAATCAGGATCCTGTGAATATAAATCTGCAAAACCAAAATTACTAGCTTCCCACGTCAAAATAAGGGCACCCAGAGTTTAGGTTAAAAACAATAAACTCCAGGTCAGTCATGTGACTGGTGAGAGAACTAAAACAGTTATTAATCTTTATTTTAAAGTTAGGTAAATCAAGGGACCACGCTGTATGACACGGAGCGGGTTTCCTACCAAGAATACCAGTGCATAAAACAACAGCACAATGCTAAATAAAGAACAACGAAGCTATTATAAGACCCAGGTCCCATCACACAATGCAACGCAAGCCGGAGGATAGGGTTTTTACCTTATAATAGCCAAAGAATGCTTGATATGTTTAAAACAAATCATTTGATACTATTATAAGTGCATAGTGTATAAAACAACTTCAAATCATAAGTATCAATCATAGACGGCATAAGCGCCCCATCCCACTATGTCGCCATATATAGGATTACAACTAAATCGAAACGTCGCGTATTGGAAGTTGGATTTCCATCTGTGAACCGAGGCAAAAGATAGTCCTCTACCGATTCGAGACGCTCTAGTCCGTGTCTTAGGAACAGAACGCATCGTCCCTTGGAGCGACAGGGTCGGCCCACTGATGTGGATTAAAATGCCTGAACACTGCGTTTCCCCACCCTTAGTTGTGTCAATGAGTCAATAAATGACTCCATCGGCTTCACATAGTCACCGACATATCCGAGGCGCCTCGCAAACCAACAACCACATAAGTCAAACTCGTCAGGGCGTGTAAAACCACTGACGCCACTTCTAACTAGAAGGAAACGCATGCCCTCCCTGAGGTCCTTCTGTAATAACCCGGAAAATCTGGGCCAGTTTAAAATTTTTATTTTGGCAATTTTTGCGTATTTTGATTATTTAAAATGAATTATTTTAAATAATATTGACGAGAAATTTATTTAGAATATAATTCGAACGTATATATTATACGCGTCGTCGTTAGAATATAAATAATTATATATAATTATAAATAGAATTGAAAATGGCGCGGTAGTTCGATAATTCGATTTCAAACTTCAATTGAATGTACCGGGTGCAAAACAATCCGGATTTTAGTGAAACCAAAAATAATGGAATCTAATAGTGAATATCTTTCCAACGAATCCGAAAAATCAAAAGTTCGTAGCGGGAATCAAAAGATATGTCCAGTTGAAAATTCTGAATAGTCGCTATGGAATTCAGGCCCTTAAAATTGGACATTTTGCAAACAACCTCGGATTTCGATGAAACCAGTTTTGTTGGATCCGGGATGTAAAGTTATTGCTAGGTTTCAAATTTCATAATTTTTCGAATCAATATGTGAGCGGGGCAAAGGAAAACGCGTTTGACCAGTTTCAGTTGATTTTAATCGACTGGAAATTGGCCATTTTTCCAACGGTCTCAGAATTCGATGAAACTAGTTTTGTTAGGACCGTATCGTCAATACGAAGCTGGAAAATATTTTTTGGGAATATATAGAGTTAGTATGTGTCCCCAGTAAATTGAAATGTACATTTAAAATTCAATATAGTGATTTAAATGTAAATTTAACGGAAACTGATTCAAACAGTCGAATCAGCCTACGATACATATCCCATTGGGTTCGGAATGGGGGTAATACGCTATGGACGACAAGCGGTGGGTCTCGTTTCGAGGTCGAAAATAAAAGTTGCTTTTTTAGAATTAAAATAATTAAATAATTAAATAAAAATAATATTCTCCTTATATCATCAGACCCCCCCCCGTTTACTTTTGGAAATCGATTTTAAATAAAAAAAAAAAAATATCGCGTCAGGCGATCGATGAACCCCCCCCCCCCAAGCGGCGGCGCCGCGCCTGGCTTCCCCTCCCCCTCCGACCAGCCCCCACCTCAACCCGACCCCCTCTCGCTTCTCTCTTCTCCATCCTCTTGAAGCGCCGCCGTAAACCCAAGCCCCAACCGACGCTGAGACCACCCACCTCCGCCTGCCCCCCGACCCACATCCGACGCCCGCAACCACCTGCCGCCGACATCGCCGCCCCTTCCCCTTATTTCCTCCACCCCGCGCCCCCCTACCATCCTCCTCCGACGCAGGAAGACCCCCCCCTGTAAGTTCTTGCCTTTTTTTTTATTTTTTTTTGGTTTTTTTTTAGTTTATTTAGTTTACTTAAAACCTTTATGCAAGGATCCTTAAATAAAATCAGCCTATTAGGATTTTTTTAAAAGTAATTGTATAAGGATTTGATTTTTAGGAAAATAAAGATTCGTTTTTTTAGTGGTAAAGATACGATTTTTTTTTATTATTTTTGAAAAGCTCGGATTTTTCTAACGTAAAGAACGATATAAAAATATGATTTTTATATATTGAACTTCGAAAGAAAAAATTCGATTTATATATATTGAACATCGAAGTAAAAATATGATTTTTATATATATCGAACATCGAAGTAAAAATATGATTTTTATATATATCGAACATCGATGTAAAAATATGATTTTTATATATGTAGTGGCTATGGGCGAAGAAACTAATTAGAGAGGAGAACAGTGAAGATTTCCTGCATTAGGAGTGCCGTGGAGCTAGGATAGCTATAAGTGAGAATTTCTCACCTTTCAATTTCTTTTCTAGTTATATATATATACTAGGATGTAGACGGTGCTTAGTAGCACCCGACACAATCGTCCACAGACCATGGACTTGTTTGATTGGTTGCATAGCTTAGTTATATGATTTGATTTGAATTTGGTTGTTTGGTGAATTTGATTGATGTGTGAATGGCGTGGGCCTTCACTAGACCGGGGATAAGGCTAGGCCTCGTCCCGTTTCTAGTATAGTGCCGTTATGCCGCCGAAATTTTCTAAAATATGTTAGAAAAATAAAAATATCATTTTATTGAATAAATGAACCGAATAGAAATTCATATGTTAGAATAAAATGTTTTATCGTTAAAAATATAATTTTTAACATGAATGTGAATAAATAAAATATTCATTTACAAACCAGACGGTTTGTTTATGTACACCTATTTGAATGACATTGATTGGGACGATAAATTTCACACATCGCCCAACTGCACAAATAAAATATGTGTTTGATTGTTTGAAACCCCACACGGGTGTTGGGATGAAATTTGAAGTTCACTCATCCTGATTGATTAAATATGTCGATCGATTGATTGACAGGCTGTTATAAGCGTTAGATATTTATATTTGATGCCTATACAGTGTAGTGCACTTTGGTTGATGGTTGATTATTTTTCAATGCTATTATATACATGTGATGTACGAAAATCCATATAATCAACGTTATATGGTAATTGATTGGGCCTCATTCCAATTTGAAAAATAAAGAATATTATAAAATAAAGGTTCATGTGTTGACAGTACTCATTCATTGAGATTGGTCATGTGTTGAACGAGATATTTTAATAATAGAAATATTTCAAATAGAATATTTGAAATTAGAAATATATGAAGCCGTGTTGATTAGATTGACGCCATTTTGACGTGAACGATATTTATAATTGAATTGAAAACGATTTCGAAAGGAATTGAATTGAAAACGATTTCGAAATGAATTGAATTGAAAACGATTTCGAAAGGAATTGAATTGAAAACGATTTCGAAATGAATTGAATTGAAAACGAATTCGAATTGAATTGAAAGTGAATTGAAATGAATTCAAATTGAATTGAAATTTGAATTGAATAGAAATGAATTTTAAAACGAATTTATAAAGAAGAATTCAATTTTGATGTGAATTGAAAAGGAAGTTGAAAATGTTTTTGAAACGAATTCAAAACTATTTATAAAATTCGTTTTAAATAGAAATCGACGAAATATATTATATATATATATATTATATATATAATATAATGGCCTGAATAGAACGCGCCGCGCCGCGGCAGTTCGCGAATTTCGACCATTGATTTCAAACGGACATTACGGGAGATCCGACCGTCGGATTCTCCTAAAACCGGAACCGTTGGGTTCGTATCGAAAAGAGCTTTCTAACGAATATTAGAAATTTGAAATCTAACGGTTGGATTTGGAATTATGTCCATATCAAATTTGAAAAAGGTCGATGTAAGTGCAGTTCGATGGCCGTTGTTGGAAATCGACTGTACGGGCCTTGATAAAATTATTAAAAATAGTAATAATTTGTGTAAAATCATAAGAAATGATTTAGAAAGAATTGGGATGAAAAACTCCATATTTGAAAAGATAATAATAGATTTTTATCGAAATGAACTAGTTTTTGAACTAGAATTATAATTCTATTTATTTTTAAATAAATAAATTGAAAGTGAAAAGGGTTTTAAAAATAACCAAAATTTCCAATGATTGCATTGGAGTGGATTTGAATCGAAATTGTCTTCGGAATATTTCGATGTTGGAATTCGGGATTATACGGATGTTGTTATGGAAATTTGAAAGATATATATATATACATATATATATATCGTTATTTCCAATACGACATTGGTTAATCGTAGAATTTGATATTGAATATAAGCCGATATATTTTCTATTCAGAGCCTTGTATTGAATATCAAATGTGATTTGGGTTTGTCGTGAATGGTGTCTTCATTAACACTGTTCTTGAACCCAGTTGAGAAAGGATTAAATCTTTTTATTTAGATTTAATGAAGTGTACCAATTAAACAATATTTAATTGGAATTGAATTGATATTGATTCTTGGGTTTATCGTGAATGGTGTTTTAAATAACACTCGTTCTTTAACCCGATAATTAATGGAAAGTGATTTTGGGTTTATCGTGAACCGTGTTTTAAATTACACTAATTCTTTAACCCAGTTAAAGATTAAAACTAAGTGGAGTTTTAATGAATCTTTAATTAGATTGAAAAAATCGAAATGGAGTATCACCAGTTTTGCTCCAGGCGATAGTTAAATCTTTAATTAGATTTGAACGTGAAATGGTAATTGAATTTACCGGTAACACCGTGGTGTTAGATATGAAGTAAGACCCGTTTTACTTCATGGGATGAATAGGTTGGGATTGGGAAATTAAAACCAATGATTACTACGGTAAGGTTCGCTAATTCCGACTAGTTGAATCGAAATTCAAAGGAAGATTAGAGAATAAATTCAGGAATTTATCTTGGATAAAATTAATGGGAACCTTTCCCTATGAATGTGAAATCAGAAACTAACTGTCGGTTAGCTAAGCAGAATGGTTTTCTGGATATTGATCTGATGTTGGTTTCGGCCTTCGGGGTTAATATTTGGGGAATTATTCTCTTGGTTAATTTACGGTTAGTGACTAATGAATTGGAATGAGGCGTATGTTGTGTTTGTATAACACTTATTTAAAATATACGTGAGTTATTCGGAAAGACCGGGTTTATCCCATTCTGAATAACTGATACGACGATAAGTCGAAGATTAAGACGATGGTCGAAGACCGGAGGTCTTCACGTCGTTTGGGTAATTACTGATGATCTTGATTGGGCTGTACACCCAAGAAGATGGAAACAGTTAGTGATCGTCCAGACGTACTTGGAGATCGATGGATATGCGGGGTACTAGGTGCCTCCGGTTTCGTTCAGACCCAGAACGGACTTGTAAATGGACTGTGTGTCTGACATTGGATTTTAGTCCGTGTGATTGATCTCTATTAAATATATATCTGTTTGGCGGCGGAGAATTTATTCTCTTGCTTAACGCCCTTCTCTGAGACGTACGAGCTCAGGGGTTATATATTGATGGATATCAAACGCATGGAGTGAATTGCCTGTGTGGCATGCCTAAGCGGCAATTGATCGAGGCTTCTGTTGAAAAGCAAAGTCTTGTGGTGATGATCAAAGCAAGGCCTTTGTGGCGTAGCTTTGTGTAACGTTTGATTCGCGAGTTTCACACCCGGTATGAACCAAAAACGGGAGACGGACCTCAGGGAGGACTTGCGTTTCTTTCTATCTAGAAGTGGCGTCAGTGGTTTTACACGCCCTGACGAGTTTGACTTATGTTGTTGTTGTTGTTGCGAGGCGCCTCGGTTTGATCGGACGATCCGGGTCCGATGGAGTCATTTGTTGGCTCATTTACGCCCCATAGGGCGGAGAGACGTATTGTTCAGGCATAATAATCCACATCGGTGGACCGGCCCTGACGATCCAAGGCCCACCTGAGTCTGGGACCTGAGACATGGGCTAGATTGTCTCGAATCGGTTGAGGACTATCTTTTGCCTCGGTTCATAGACAGAAATCCAATTTCCAAATACATGACATTTGCGGTTTTATTTGTAGAGCCTAGTATGGCGACATGATATATGGTACCCATGCCGCCTATGATTGATACTTATGATTTGAAGTTGTTTTATACACTATGCACTTATAATAGTATCAAATGATTTGTTTTAAACGTATCAAGCATTCTTTGGCTGTTATAAGGGAAAACCCTATCCCCCGGCTTGCGATGCATTGTGTGATAGGACCTGGGTCTTATAACAGCTTCATTTTCTTTATTTAGCATTGCGCTGTTTGTTTTATGCACTGGTATTCTTGGGAGGAAACCCGTTCCGTGTTATACGGCGTGGTCCCTTGATTGACCTAATTATAAAATAAAGATTAAATGTTTTAGTTCTCACACCAGTCACATGACTGACCTGGAGTTTATTGTTTTAACCTAAACTCTGGGTGCCCCTATTTTGACACGGGCAGCTAGTAGTTTTGGTTTTGCAGATTTATATTCACAGGATCCTGGTTTACAGCTGGAACGATATCCGGAAAGCTTTGTATCCGTATATCTCCTTCTAGTTGTGTATTGTATTATTTTCCGCTGCGATGTATTTAAATGTAATTTAAATCTCTGATATTTCTGTGTAATATTCATTTATACTCTGTATATTCTTATATTCTGGTGCATTGTTGTAATAACAATGAAATGTTCTTCTGTATGCGTTCTGTTGTGGCTTGTTCTCGAACTATCCGACGCTTTCCTTTACGGGGAAGTTACGGGTTTTCACACCTTCTCCCGTTTTTGGTTCACAACCGGGGTGTGAGGTTCGCGAATTAACGCTACACAAAGCTATGCCATACATGTTGTGCTTTGTTCATCAACCACAAGACTCTGCTTTTCAACAGGAGCCTTGATCATTTGCATCTTAGCATGCCACGTAGGAAAACCACTCCATGTAACTGATATCAATCAATCACACAGAATGATATCCAATGTCATACACACTGTCCATTTACAAGTCCGTTCTGGGTCTGAACAAAACCAGAGGCACCTAGTACCCCGCATATCCATCGATCTCCAAGTACGTCTGGAAGACCACCAACTATTCCCTCCTCTTGAGTGTACGGCCCAACCAAGATCATCAGTAATTATCCAAACGATGTGAAGACCTCCAGTCTTCAACCACCGTCTTCACCTTCGATTTATCGTCGTATCAGTTATTCAGAATGGGATAAACCCGGTCTTTCTGAATAACTCGCGTATATAATAAACAAGTGTTGCACAAACACAACATACGCCTCATTCCAATTCATCAGTCACCAGCCGCAAATTAGCAAGAGAATAATTCCCCAAACATTAACCCCAAAGGCCGAAACCAACATCAGATCAATACCCGAGAAACCATTCTGCTTAGCTAACCTACAGTTAGTATCTAAATTTCACATTCTTAGGGAAAGGTTCCCATTAACTTTATCAAAGATAAATTCTTTTAAATTTATTCTTTAATCTTCCTTAGAATATCATTTCAAACTGGTCGGGATTAGCGAACCACACTGAAGTAATCATTTGTTTTAATTTCCCAATCCCAACCTATTCATCACATGAAGTAAAACTGGTAATACTTGATATCTAATTCAAATATTCTATTTCAAATATTCTATTCAAATATTCTATTTCAAATATTCTATTTCAAATATTCTATTTCAAATCTGGAATGAGGCCCAATCAATTACCATAGATTTTATTTCAATGGATTTCCATACAACGCATGTATATATCAACTATGACAAATAATCAACCATCATCCAAAGTGCATTTTACACTGTATAAGCATCAAATATAAATATTCAATGCTTATAACAGCCTGTCAATCAATCGATCGACATACAGCTAATTATTGGGATTAGTGTATGTTCAATTTCATCCCAACACCCGTGTGGGGTTTCAAACAATCAAACGTAGATTTTATTTGTGCCATTGGGCAATGTGTAAAGTTTATCGTCCCAATCAATATCAGTCAAATCATTATATATAAACAAATCGTCCGATTTGTTTATAAATATTTATTTTATATACATGTTAAAAATTATATTTTTAACTATAAATTTTTTTATTTCACTTCACATCACACAATTAAATTTCACAACACAGCAATCAAACAAACAAGCCATCCAAGGTCTGTGGACGACGGGTGTCAGGTGCTACTAAACACCGTCTGCATCCTTGTATATATTTCAAACTAGAAATAAAAATAAAAGTGAGGAGTTCTCACCTAATAGCTAAACCAAAATCTACGACTCTTCTTATGTAGGAATCTTGTCGTTCCCGCCTTTTGTCACTTTCGTTGCCCATACTCACTACATATATAAAAATCACATTTTTATCACTTTGCTATATTTATAAAGATCAAATCTTTTCGCTATGCCATATATAAAAATCATATTTTTATATTCTCTATCTTATTAAAATCATATTTTATAATCTCTGCTTTATAAAAAATATATTTTTAATCTTCACATATGATAAAAATCGTATTTTTTATATATTATACATGTATAAAAGTCAAATCTTTCTTGCTACTTCATACGAAATAAAATCAAATCATTCTATGCTATATATATAATAAAAAATCCGATCTTTCCACTTTTAAAAATCTCGCCTTTACACTTTTAAAAATCTCGCCTTTACACTTTTAAAAATCTAAACTTTTCGTTTCTCCATCATATAAAAATCAGATTTTTATAATATCTACTATATAAAACCATTTTTTTATTATCGTACTTATATAAAAATTATATTTTTATTTCTCTACTTCTATAGAAATCGTGTTTTTATTTCAAACCCATATACAGAAAAAAAATCAAATCTTTATTTGCTTTCAAATAAATGAAAAATCAAATTTTTCGATTAAAAATCCCTCCTTTATCTTTGTTAAACAATGGACAATCATAATCGTAAGAACCCGATTTTTTTATATGAATTAAACTAAACCCAATAAATTAAACACTCACCATTTTCTGTTCGAAGGGGAGGAGGGGCGCTGCGCGCTGAGGTGGAGCAAGAGGAGGGTGCGCCGGAGCTGTCTGATGGTAGGCGACTTTGGGCTAGGTGCGGCGGTTCAGCATGGGGTTCGACTGGGGAAAAGGTTTCGAACCCTGGGCTCGCGCAAGAGGGAGAAAGCGGGGGGGGGGGGTGGTTGATCGATGGAGGGGCTCTCCTGGAGGCCGGCGGCGGAGCAGTGCGGTGGCGCTAGGGAGGAAGCGGCGCTGGCATCGGAACCTGGAAGCGGGTTTTTAATTTTAAAATTGGGGCTGATGTTCTGATAGGAGGAGTATTAGGGTCAAAGGAATTATATATTTTATATTATTATTATTTTTTCATTTATTTCCAACCAAGGTTGACTTTTCGTTCGAACTCATAATCAAACTCAATGACTGTCATCCCTAGGTAATTACCCCTATTCCAAACACAATGGGATATGTATCGCAGGCTGATTCGATAGATTCGATCAGTTTTCGTCAAATCCAAATATAACTCTATATATTGAATTTGAACGCACATTTCAATTTACTGGGGTCACATACGGATTCAAAAAATTCCCAAAAAATATTTTCTAGCTTCATATTGACGATATGGTCTTAACAAAACAAATTTCGTCAAATTCTGAGACCGTTTGAAAAATGGCCAATTTCCAGTTGATTAAAATCAACTGAAATTGGTCAAACACGTTTTCCTTTGCCACACTCACATATTGATTCGAAAATTTACGAATTTTGAAACCTAGCAATAACTTAACATCGCGGATCCAACAAAAGTGGTTTCATCGAAAACCGAGGTCGTTTGCAAAATGACTATTTTCAAGGGCCTGAATTCCATAGCGACTATTCTGAATTTTCAACTGGACGTATCTTTTGACTCCCGCTATGAAATTTGGATTTCCCGGATTCGTTGGAAAGATATTCTCAGTTAGATTCTAATATTTTTGGTTTCACTAAATTCCGGTTTATTTTGCACCCGGTACATTCATTTGAAATTTGAAATTGAATTATCGAACTACCGCACCATTTTCAACTCCTTTTATAATTATAAATAATTATTTATATTCAAACGATGATTCAAATAAATATATATGTTCGAATTCTATTCAAAATAAATTTCTTGTCAATACTATTTAAAATAATTCATTTTAAATAATCAAAATTCGCTAAAATTTTCAAAATAAAATTTTTAAATTGGCTCGGATTTCCGGGTTATTACAGTTTGTGTAACACTTGTTTATTATTTACGCGAGTTATTCAGAAAGACCGGGTTTATCCCATTCTGAATAACTGATTCGACGATGTGTCGAGGATAAAGACGGTGGTCGAAGACCGAAGGTCTTTACATCGTTTGGGTGATTACTGATGATCTTGATTGGGTTGTGCACCCAAGAGGAGGGAATCAATTGGTGATCGTCCAGACGTACTTGGAGATCGATGGATATGCGAGGTACAAGGTGCCTCCGCTTTCGTTCAGACCCAGAACGAACTTGTAAATGGACTGTGTGTCTGACATTGGATTTTATTCTGTGTTGATTGATCTCCAATAAATATACATCTATTTGGTGGTCGAGAATTTATTCTCTTGCTTAACACCCTTCTCTGAGACGTACGAGCTGAGGGGTTGTATATCGATGGACATCAGTCGCATGGAGTGAATTGCCTGTGTGGCATGCCTAAGTGCAAAATGATCAAAGCTTTAATTGAAAAGCAAAGTCCTGTGGTTGATGATCAAAGCACCACCTGTGTGGCATAGCTTTGTGTAGCGTTGATTCGCGAGCCTCACATCCCGATTGTGTACAAGAAACGGGAGAGGACATCAGGGAGGGCTTGCATTTCTTTCTAGCTAGGGTGGTGTCAGTTACCTACCAGCCCTGACATTTATATTATTTTCCCTGTATGGTTGTTGGATTGCGAGGCGCCTCAGATATATCGGTGGCTATGTGGAGCCGATGGAGCGATTGGGCTCATTTACGCCCCAAAGGGCAGGGAAACGCAGTGTTTAGGCATTCTAATCCACATCGGTGGACCGACCTTGACGATCCAAGGGCCTACCTGAGTCTGGTTGTAACACCCCACGTCCATTAATGTCACTCACAAAGGGAATGCATTAACTTCCATGGAGGTTATAAGTGAATATAGAAAAGAAAAATTACAACAAGACAGATAATAAATAGTACTTGGAAATCTAAAATTTCATTTTTTGCAGTGAAAATTAAACATGTTTGTTACATCATAAAACCAAGTACAACATCCATCTTCATAAAAACAAAATACATAATCCCATTACATAAATAGCCATTAAAAAGATAACAAGCTGGACTTTACTTCAACGATCCAAGCTTTCCAAGAGAGATAAAGCAATCCAATCAAACTCCACTAGAGCTGGGCCCAACCTGAGGACCTGGAGGGGGAAAAAGGATAGAAATGGAGGGGGTCAGACATAAAGTCTGGCGTGTATGATAATTCTAACAATACTATTATCAAAATAACTAGACTAAGGCATAAGCTGGAAGACAAGTAAATGTCTATGAACTCTTAGGAAGATAAAGATAGCGTTTAAGATAACGTTAAAGATAACGGTAAAGGCACACCTAATTACTAACGAATGATTAGTACACTGCACCACACATTACTACACTGCACCGCACAGTCACCCTAAAATTTGATCCCACTTGCTTCACACAGAAACATTATAAATAGCCTTGCGTACCCCTAGCAGACTACATAGGTGTCGTCTGCCCCTATCTCCACTAGGTGTACCCCACTACCCACTTTCGATCGGCTCCCTACTCGTAGATACCCGTGTTGGCCCCATAGTAGGGTGTATCACTTCCCTAAAGTGGCAACCCGATACAACTTGAGAATGCACGGCTTATACCTACACGATGCAACAACGTCTTACCTACCAGCCAGGGTCCACACACGCATATGAAACCCGTTGGACTTGCGTTGCCACCGCTCCCCGTTTTGACCTCTTATAGTCAAACCCAGCATGCGTGTCCCGTCCTCGAGTTGGGTCGAGCGCACAAAGATACGTTTGGGATACTGGTTGAAATGGGCCCCCACAAGCTACCCACTTAAGCTTGTCACTACTAGTATATCCCACTTAACCCCCTTAGTCATGTTCATTTACATGTGTGTTTGGTTAAGTCTTACTAATCGTATTTCACGTGCCACTAAGGGCACCCACTAGATTCCTCGTGCCACCCAAGGCACCTATTTAACCCCCATGTCCCACTTTACATGTTTATCTAGTTATGTATTTCTTAATTCATTCAGGCCATAACCTCATAAAGACCTCTCACATTAGACTGGCATTTATGGCAGCTGGATTTGTCGGGCGGGTCCGGGCTGTCTTACACCATAAAAGAGTCTAACCTCGTGTCTTTACAACTGTTATGCTTTAGTTTAGGCCTAGGACCTCTCACATTGGGCTGACATTTGTGACCACTGGATTTGTCGGGCGGGTCCGGGAAGGTTTACGTCACAAACGAGTCCAACCTATTGTCCTAAGAATTGATTAACACTTATAATCTTTTACCCCAGTTTTAATAATTCCCTACTCAAATTATTAATTAATTCCAATTTTAATTATGTCCATAATTGACTCAATTATGGCCATCCACTTATGGCATGCAAAATCATATCAATTGCACCCCAACTTTTAATATTAAATCCTTAATATTACCCCTACCCCACGTTTATACGTTCGCTTATTCAACGCATAATATAGGCTAGACTTGAATAAAGATAAATTATCACAACATATAGACAATTAAAATAAATCTAATCATAATAGGGGTGAAACTTGCATAAACTACACATGTTAAGGATCAAAAGGTGTCAACTTGTTAAATGTCTCAATTTACATGATATGATCATAGCCCAAATCTATACATAAACTTGCATATGGGGTTTTTAGGCAACATAATGATGGTGTGAACTAGCATGGGATATCACATATGTCATAGCATAATTCTAGATGTCATAATAGATGTCATGGCATATATTCATAACTTTTCTAATCAATCTAACTTGCATATGTGACTTGTCATATAGATCAACATAGCCCAAACATGATGATTTAATTAATATGAACTAACTAGCATAGGTTGTAACATCATGGCTTTTTAACATGTATGATTTATCACAACTTAGCATAGAAACTTTCAACATACATAACGTCACCATAGCATGATTTACAACATATAAGATATCATCATCACATAATATTGGGTTTACAATATACATGATAGAAAACGGGTTTACAACAACATATATGATAATTCACATCATCTACTCATTATCCATTCATAACTCAACCTAATTAAAATGATAATAATCTTGTTAAAATCATCATACTCACCAATTTAGAGAAGAAAAGAGAGTTTTGCTTTGCTTTAGGGTTGAGAGAATTAGAATTGAATTAGCTTTCCTTCCTTCTTAGTTGGCGGCAGCTCCATTGATTTCCATAGCGACGGTATGACGGTAACTATTCTATTTTTCTTATGAATTAGGGTGAGAGACTACCTAGGTATTTATAGAGTTAGGATTTATTTTAGACCGTCAGATCAACTCAGCACTAATCCTAGCCAACCAGATTAGGTCAGAAACCCTAATGGGTCATTAGTCCATTAAAAACAGATAAGCTAGAAACCCTAGCCGCCAGACCAGGTCGACACCCAGGTCGACTGCGCAGTCGACCTGTTCCCTGGGGTGTCGACTGCCCAGTCGACTCCCCAGTCGACCTGGGGTGCTGGGCGGGAAATTTCCCGCCTAGCCTGTTTGACTCCGAATTTTGAATTTTAAATTTCCTGCGAGTTGTGTTAAATTTTCAGAAACTTCCAATGGCCATAACTTCTTCATACGAAGTCCAAATCACGCAAACTCAGACTCTATTTCAACCAGAATTCCGAGACGAACACAATGGCGCAACCCGTTTCCCACAATTCTGAAATCTGAGATTAGTTATTCTTTAATTTGTGAATATTAATATTAATAGAATTACAGGGTGTTACATTCTCCCCTCCATAAAAGATTTCGTCCCCGAAATCTTCAAGTTAAGAAGAATGTATGTCCTAATATCCAATCTTCCATCTACTTAACCATCAAACACAGGCATCCATTGTCCTTATAGACTTCTAATGCTTTCATGTTTAAATACATAGTGTGTGTATATGACCGTATCTAATGCAAAATCAGGTGGTCCACTGATTCAGTTGACCTCCTTAATGCATATCATGATAGTGCCATGCGTCCATTATGTATGCAAAAGTTCCTTTGCTACATACTATCTCTATATGCTAACACAATCATCATCTGAATGCAACATCCACATGAAAATATAATCGTCATACATCCATTTTACTAAATATATCCATTTATATGCAATATGCAATATGAAGTGACTGAGCTGATCTAGTGCCTAATAGTGTGTGTATATGCATCCACGACCAATCACTAGCAACCACTTGCATCCACTTTGCATCCATCATACATAACATGTCTCTAACACATGTTTCAACCATAGGGTTATCCTAACTAAAGGTCAAAGATACTAGCGAGAGGATATGCTAAAGATAAGATAAGTACAAGCTAAGCGATAAAGGAGAAATTAAAAGACATACCCTCGAAAAGAAAAGGGTATCGTGAACGCATCTTCTCTTCTGTCTCCCAAGTAGCGTTGCTCTCATCATCTCCCCATTGCACTTTGACTAGTCTGACCTCTTGATTCCTCAACTTCTTGATCTCTGACCCAAGAATGCGCGTGGGAGCTCGTCGAATCGTCACCTCATGCTCTATCTCCACCTCTCTAAGCAAGCTCGGCTCTACCACTTCCGTGGTCTCGTGCAAGCACTTCCTCAAATGTGACACATGGAATACGTCATGTACACCACTAAGTCTCTTAGGCAACTCCACTCTATACGCCATCTGTCCAATTTTCTCCTTAATAGGAAACGACCCTACGAACCTTGGTGCTAATTTCCCAACGGACCCAAAGCGAACAACGTTTCGTAATGGAGACACTTTGACAAAGACCATGTCCCTAACTTCAAACTCGAGATCTGTCCTCCTCTTATCCGCATAAGATTTCTGCCTATCCTGTGCTGCTTTCATCCTCCTTCGAATCAAGTCGATCTTTTCCGAAGTCTCTCTAATCATATCAGGCCCAAGTAAGATCTTATCTGCAGCTTTCCACCAGCATGTAGGCGAATGACACGGCCGTCCATAAAGAGCTTCGAAAGGTGCCATGCCAATGCTAGACTGAAAGCTGTTATTATATGCGAACTCCACCAATGGAAGATGCTCTTCCCACGTACCCCCAAAGTCTAGGAGACATAGCCTCAAAAGATCCTCTAGAATGCGATTCACCCTCTCGGTTTGGCCGACCGTCTGAGGATGATATGCGGTGCTCAAACATAATTGAGTCCCTACCGCCTCTTGTAAGCCTCTCCAAAATTCGCTAGTGAAAATAGGATCGCGGTCACTCACTATGCTAGAAGGAACACCGTGCAAACGAACTATTTCTCGGACATATACAGAAGCTAACCATGGAGCAGTCCTCTTACTTTTCACGGGAATGAAATGGGCGCTCTTAGTAAGTCTATCTACTATAACCCAAATCCCCGTATTACCCTTCCTCGATCGCGGTAATCCATCCACAAAATCCATCGAGACACTCTCCCACTTCCATAGTGCAACCTCCAATGGGTGAAGCAACCCACCGGGTTTCTTTTGCTCCGCTTTTACTTGTTGGCACACCAAGCATCTAGTGACATACTCGGCCACATCTTTCTTCATGCCGGCCCAAAAGTAAACTCTCTTCATGTCTTTGTACATCTTGTCCCCTCCGGGATGAATGGTCATCTTCGAACGATGTGCTTCATCAAGAATAGTCTTCCTTAGGTCAACGTCTTTTGGTACACAAAGTCTACCGTCCCTACGTAACCAACCCTTATCATCTAGGGTATACCTAGGAGATGGCTTGATGACTCCCCTCCTTTGAGCTTTTCTACTAACTCAACTAACTGTGGGTCGTCTCGCTGTGCCTCGCCAATCCGTCCCAAAAGCATAGGTCTGACCTCCAAGGATGCTAGCAAACCGGGTACAAAGTCAACGGAAGGTCTAAAATCAAACATAGAGATGAACTCTAAACTTCGCCGCTCAACAAACAAAGGACTTAAGGATAATCTTTTTCTACTTAAGGCATCGGCCACTACATTACCCTTGTCAGGTGTATATGCTATCTCAAAGTCGTAGGAAGCCAAGAACTCCATCCACCTTTGCTGCCTTAAGTTCAAGTCCTTTCGAGAGAATAGGTATTTTAAAGATTTGTGGTCAGTGAATAATTCGAATTTCTCGCCAAGAAGATAATGAAACCAAGACTTGAGCGCGAAAACGATAGCGGCCAACTCTAGTTCATTCGTGGGGTAATTCTTCTCATGCGCTCTCAACTGCCTTCCCCCATAGGCTACTACCCTACCCTCTTGCATTAAGACTGCGCCTAGTCCTGTCCCACAAGCGTCAGTATAAACGGTAAATGGCTTACTCCCGGCTGGCAATACTAAGACTGGGGCTGAAGTCAAAGCTCTCTTCAAACGTTGGAACACATAATCACAATCTACGTCCCATGTGAAAACTAGGTTCTTCTTCGTCAAGCGTGTCAATGGAGCTGATATCTATGCGAAGTCTTTGATAAACTTCCTATAGTAGCCAGCCAACCCCAAGAAACTTCTCACTTCGGTTGCATTTTTAGGGACCTTCCAATCTTGGATGGCCACCACCTTCGCGGGATCCACAGCTATCCCTTCTTTGGAAACCACGTGTCCCAAGAACCGTACTTCCTTCCTCCAAAAGTGACACTTAGAAAATTTAGCTTTAAGCTTATGCGCTCGAAGAGTCTCCAACACTTCCCTAAGATGTAGGGCATGCTCTTCTTCATCCTTAGAAAAGATCAAGATGTCGTCTACAAAGACTGCCACAAATTTGTTAGGGTACTCCCTAAACACCCTACTCATCAGATCAACAAAGTATGCGGGGGCGTTTGTCAAACCGAAGGGCATCACTAGCCATTCATAGAAACCGTCCGAAGTCCTAAAGGCAGTCTTGTTAATGCTATCCTCAGCCACTCTCAACTGATGGAAACCAGTGGCTAAGTCCAACTGCGAAAACACTGAGGCGCCAACTAACTGATCAAAGAGATCGTCAATCCTCGGCAGTGGGTGTCTGTTCTTCTTAGTAAGTTTATTAAGTTCTCTATATTCCACACACAGTCTAAGGGACCCATCCGCCTTCATGGCAAATACTATTGGAGCACCCCACTCCGATATACTACGTCTTATGAACCCCTTCTCAAGCAACTCCTTCACTTGCTTATCGAGTTCCCTCCTTTCACGTGGAGCCATGTGGCGTACTGGCAAAGATATTGGTTTCGCATTATCCACAAGATATTTTCGAAAATCTATCTCCCGCTTTGGAGGCAAGCCCTTCACCTCATCAAACACATCCGAATATTCTCGGACCACTCTAACAGATCGTAGATTTTCCTTAGACGCGTCAAGCGATTCTAGATAACTTAGCATAACCGAATTTATGGGATTACAAAAGATTCTGAGAGTGTTGCCAAGGCGAGTCACAAGCCTAACTACTCTCCTTTCACAATCTAGAACGACCCCATTTCTGGATAACCAGTCCATTCCTAAAATTAGCCCATAGCCCGTGAAGCCCAACACATAAGCATCACATCTAAACTCAACGCTAAGTATAGAAATTTTCAAATCCAAACACATCATGGACAAATAAGCTGAGCCCCCAATTGGATTCGAAACAACTAAGGGATCCTCTACTAAACTGGTGTTTAAGTGCAGTGATTCAACTAATGATGTAGAGATAAACGAATGCGATGCGACCGAATCGAATAAGGTACGGACAACATGATCAAACAGAAAAACTAAGCTTTCAACAGAAATGGTTCTACCTCGTTCTTGCAGCGGTGGGACCGCGAGAGCCTGAACTTGTCCCCTAGCCTGCCCTGGTGCCATAAGAGCCTGCACCTGTCCTCCCGAGGTAGCTCCTGCTCTCTGCCCCTTCTTTGGGCAGTCCTTCACTAAATGCCCCGCATCGCCACAATGAAAACAGCCAGTCTTCTTTTTCTTTCGGCAATCCTTGCTGAGATGGCCTGGTGTCCCACAGTTAAAACATTTCTTCTTTCCCTTGCCGTTATTGTCTTTACCACCCTTCTTGTTTTGTTGTTGTGGTTTCTTCTGATCCCCCTTCTTCTCGGGTGCCTTATCAGCTTTAGCGCTTTTCTCCTCATGCATGAGCACCATTTCTACTAACTTCTCAAAGGTGGCCCCCATAGGGATGTGGGTCATAGCCAACCCTTGCAATGGTTCATTCAACCCATTAACGAACCTCAGAGCCTTCTTCTCCGGCGTGTTTACTAAGTCCAAGCCAAACCTTGCTAAGTGATTAAAATTGTTAATATATTCTTTCAATGATGAGCTTCCTTGCTTCAATGTCAAGAACCTTTCCATATATAGATTTTCTTCCGCCCTTGAGAGGAACTTCGCCTCGAACCTACGTCTGAGATCCGTCGAAGAGTCAACAGGACGCTCCCCATTAGTGACCTCCCACCAAAACGAGGCCTCTCCCTTCATCAACCAAGCTGCTAATCGAACTCTCCTCCCTTCTTCTACTTCAAAGATTTCTAGCAATTCTTCCACCTCCTTAAGCCAATCTCTAGCTTCCACAAACGTTTCTGACCCTTGAAATAGTTTTCCACCCATAGCCTTGAATTCCTTGCACGTCTTTGCAAAAGTATCTACGCGAGGAGGAGGAGGAGGAACGGGTGCAACTGGTGGTGGAGTAACATTGGCTGGACCTGCAGCGGCCCTAGCCTCTAATAACCTCCTATACCATCCTCGTATCGTTACACCGTCGGGTAGATTAAGATCTTCAGCCATGCTGGAACGAAAAAGGAAAGATTTAAAATGGAGAATTCGAAAGATAAAGATATGTGGCTATTGGGGATTATGTTTTTTTTCTTAAAAACTCTTCTCTTTAAATTTCTCATTAAAACATGTTTTTGAAAGCACTTCTTCCAAAAATAACTATTTTTCTAAAGTATTTTTATCTGTTCTGGTAACCTTAAGCTCTGATACCACGTGTAACACCCCACGTTCATTAATGTCACTCACAAAGGGAATGCATTAACTTCCATGGAGGTTATAAGTGAATATAGAACAGAAAATTTACAACAAGACAGATAATAAATAGTACTTGGAAATCTAAAACTTCATTTTATTGCAGCGGAAATTAAACATGTTTGTTACATCATAAAACCAAGTACAACATCCATCTTCATAAAAACAAAATACATAATCCTATTACATAAATAGCCATTAAAAAGATAACAAGCTGGACTTTACTTCAACGGTCCAAGCTTTCCAAGAGAGATAAAGCAATCCAATCAAACTCCACTAGAGCTGGGCCCAACCCGAGGACCTGGAGGGGGAAAAAGGATAGAAATGGTGGGGGTCAGACATAAAGTCTGGCGAGTATGATAATTCTAACAATACTATTATCAAAATAACTAGACTAAGGCATAAGCTGGAAGACAAGTAAATGTCTATGAACTCTTATGAAGATAAAGAGAGCGTTTAAGATAACGTTAAAGATAACGGTAAAGGTACACCTAATTACTAACGAATGATTAGTACACTGCACCACACATTACTACACTGCACCGCACAGTCACCCTAAAATTTGATCCCACTTGCTTCACACAGAAACATTATAAATAGCCTTGCGTACCCCTAGCAGACTACATAGGTGTCGTCTGCCCCTATCTCCACTAGGTGTACCCCACTACCCACTTTCGATCGGCTCCCTACTCGTAGATACCCGTGTTGGCCCCACAGTAGGGTGTATCACTCCCCCAAAGTGGCAACTCGATACAACTTGAGAATGCACGGCTTATACCTACACGATGCAACAACGTCTTACCTACTAGCCCGGGTCCACACACGCATATGAAACCCGTTGGACTTGCGTTGCCACCGCTCCCCGTTTTGGCCTCTTATAGTCAAACCCAGCATGAGTGTCCCGTCCTCGACTTGGGTCGAGCCCACAAAGATACGTTTGGGATACTGGTTGAAATGGGCCCCCACAAGCTACCCACTTAAGCTTGTCACTACTAGTATATCCCACTTAATCCCCTTAGTCATGTTCATTTACATGTGTGTTTGGTTAAGTCTTACTAATCGTATTTCACATGCCATTAAGGGCACCCACTAGATTCCTCGTGCCACCCAAGGCACCTACTTAACCCCAATGTCCCACTTTACATGTTTATCTGGTTAAGTATTTCTTAATTCATTCAGGCCATAACCTCATAAAGACCTCTCACATTAGACTGGCATTTATGGCAGTTGGATTTGCCGGGCGGGTCGGGGCAGTCTTACACCATAAAAGAGTCTAACCTCGTGTCTTTACAACTGTTATGCTTTAGTTTAGGCCTAGGACCACTCATATTGGGCTGACATTTGTGACCACTGGATTTGCCGGGCGGGTCCGGGCAGGTTTACGTCACAAACGAGTCCAACCTCGTGTCCTGAGCATTGATTAACACTTATAATCTTTTACCCCAGTTTTAATAATTCCCTACTCAAATAATTAATTACTTCCAATTTTAATGATGTCCATAATTGACTCAATTATGGCCATCCACTTATGGCATGCAAAATCATATTAATTGCACGCCAACTTTTAGTATTAAATCCTTAATATTACCCCTACCCCACGTTTATACGTTCGCTTATTCAAGGCATAATATAGTCTAGAATTGAATAAAGATAAATTATCACAATATATAGACAATTAAAATAAATCTAATCATAATAGGGGTGAAACTTGCATAAACTACACAGGTTAAGGATCAAAAGTTGTCAACTTGTTAAATGTCTCAATTTACATGATATGATCATAGCCCAAATCTATACATAAACTTGCATATGGGGTTTTTAGGCAACATAACGATGGTGTGAACTAGCATAGGATATCACATATGTCATAGCATAATTCTAGGTGTCATAATAGATGTCATGGCATATATTCATTACTTTGCTAATCAATCTAACTTGCATATGTGACTTGTCATATAGATCAACATAGCCCAAACATGATGATTTAATTAATATGAACCAACTAGCATAGGTAGTAACATCATGGCTTTTTAACATGTATGATTTATCACAACATAGCATAGAAACTTTCAACATACATAACATCACCATAGCATGATTTACATCATATAAGATATCATCATCACATAACATTGGGTTTACAATATACATGATAGAAAAAGGGGTTTACAACAACATATATGATAATTCAAATCATCTACTCATAATCCATTCATTACTCAACCTAATTAAAATGATAATAATCTTGTTAAGATCATCATACTCACCAATTTAGAGAAGAAAAGAGAGTTTTGCTTTGCTTTAGGGTTGAGAGAATTAGAATTGAATTAGCTTTCCTTCCTTCTTAGTTGGCAGCGGCTCCATTGATTTCCATGGCGACGGTATGACGGTAACTATTCTATTTTTCTTATAATTAGGGTGAGAGACTACCTAGGTATTTATAGAGTTAGGATTTATTTTAGACCGTCAGATCAACTCAGCACTAATCCTAGCCAACCAGATTAGGTCAGAAACCCTAATGGGTCATTAGTCCATTAAAAACAGGTCAGCTAGAAACCCTAGCCGCCAGACCAGGTCGACACCCAGGTCGACTGCGCAATCGACCTGGTCCCTAGGGTGTCGACTGCCCAGTCGACTCCCCATGGGGTGTCGACTGCCCAGTCGACTCCCCAGTCGACCTGGGGTGCTGGGCGGGAAATTTCCCGCCTAGCCTGTTTGACTCCGAATTTTGAATTTTAAATTCACTGCGAGCTATTTTAAATTTTCAGAAACTTCAAATGGCCATAACTTACGAAGTCCAAATCACACAAACTCAGACTCTATTTCAACCAGAATTCCGAGACGAACACAATGGCGCAACCCGTTTCCCACAATTCTCACATCTGAGATTAGTTATTCTTTAATTTGTGAATATTAATATTAATAGAATTATGGGGTGTTACACTGGTTCCTGAGGCTCGGGCTAGACAGTCTCGAATTCAGTGAGAACGATCCCTTGCCTCGGTTCACAGATGGAAATCCAACTTTCGATACATGACTTTGCGATTTTGATTGTAGAGCCTAGTATGGCGACATAGTGGTATGGGGCACTTATGCCGTCTATGATTGATATTTATATTTGAAATTTTTTTGACACTATACACTTATAGTAATAATAAAACATAAAATTTCACGTACCAAACATTCCATGGCTATTATAAGGTAAAAACCCTATCCTCCGGTTTGCGTTGCATTGTGTGATGGGACCTGGGTCTTATAATAGCTTCATTGTTCTTTATTTAGCATTGCGATGTTTTATGCACGGGTATTCTTGGGAGGAAACCTGTTCTGTGTTATACGACGTGGTCCCTTGATTTACCTAACTTTAAAATAAAGATTAATAACTGTTTTAGTTCTCGTACCTGTCATATGACTAGGCTGGAGTTTATTGTTTTAACCTAAATTCTGTGTGTGCTTATTTTGACACGTGCAGCTAGTAGTTTTGGTTTTGCAGATTTATATTCACAGGAACCTGGGTTACAGCTGGAATGATATCTGGAAAGCTCTGTATCCGTATACCTCTTTCAGTTGTGTATTGTATTATTTTTCCGCTGTGATGTATTTAAATGTAATTTAAATCTTTGATATTTTCTGTGTAATATTTATTCATACTCTGTATATTCGTGTATTCTGATGGAATTGTTGTAATTAACAATGAAATGTTCTTCTTTTTGTGTCCCGATGTGGCTTGTTCTCACTTCAATCCGGGCTTTCCTTCACGGGGAAGTTTGGGTCGTTTCATCTTGGTATCAGAGCTTTGGTTTATAGAGTTCGAGAACAAGACACATTAGAACCATACGAAAGAATTCATCAGGATTGGAAGTAATATCCAATGAGAATGACTTGTTAGAGATAGGATCAGTAGTATCCTAGAATGAGTGTAAAGAGTATATTTATAAAATGATAACGAATTTTATTTTGAAAATTTAAATCTTATTCAACGTATTTGAATATTTATTTGTATTGAATTTGGACAGTCAAGTATATAAAGATTTTGCGTATACGTCTGATCCGCGTGTATTTGAAGTTTTAATATACTGGATAGATATAGAATCACATTCTAGACACCCGTGGATGATTCTGATGATGTGGCCACATTATCAGTATTTTTATTCGAGTTTCGGAAGTGTGATATCTATATATTTCCATTAGACTGGTGTGAGAACCAAAGATAGATAGGTTTATTGTTGTGATTTGGTATCAAAAACATGATTTTTTGTATATGTATCAAAATTATGAATTTGAAATGTTAATCAACTAGTTGATTGCTGGTTGTGTTGTTTGATTATTGTTTGATTAATTATATGTTGAACCATTAGCCCAATTGAACCAAATATTGAGTTGTATTGAAAATTAGTCGCATTTGCATGCATACACAAGTACTTGCATTGAACAGGTCATAGCAAGGAGGCTAGAGAAGAGGAATAAAATCGTTTGCCCGAAAAATAGGCACATGTTTATTGTATTTCTTGGGTTTTTGATGATTTTATGA
Organism: Allium sativum; assembly: GCA_030737875.1. NCBI lineage: Eukaryota > Viridiplantae > Streptophyta > Magnoliopsida > Asparagales > Amaryllidaceae > Allium > Allium sativum. The sequence continues at coordinate 146,615,612 of CM060918.1, read as the reverse complement.
GCCGATTGCTAGCCGCCTGGCTGTTTCTTTTTCTTTTTGGATTGGTGAGGGCCATGGGAGGCTATTTGAAATATCCGGAAGCTCCCGGTGCAGGGGAGGTTATGGCGAATTTTTTTGAAAATTCAGGGTGTTAGCCAATCTTTCGAAAATTTTGAAAACTTCTTAGAAACTGAAAAGTTGAAGAACTTAAGCCGTATTGAAAATAATGAAAGTTGAGTTGGTTTGTAAAACAACTTTTAGCTTCATTCCTTTTTTGGGGACGAAAAGTTTTAAGTGGGGGAGATTATAATAACCCGGAAATCTGAGCCAATTTAAAAATTTTATTTTGGTGATTTTAATGAATTTTGAATATTTAAAATGAATTATTTTAAATAATAATGACAAAAAAATTATTTCCGTTGAAGTTCAAACGAATAATTTTATTTTAATTATAATTCGAGCCTGAAATGGCGAGGTAATTCGAAAATTCGATTTCAAATTTCAAATGAATGTACAGAATTCAATATAAGTCGGAATTGGATGAAACAAGAAATATTTGAATCTGTTTGATCATATCTTTCTAATGAAGTTAAGAAACTGAGATTTCACTTTATAGAGTGAAACATATGTCCAGTTTAAAATTTAGAAAAGTCGTTGTGGAATTTATATATATTTTAATATATATAAAGGCCTTGAAAATAGCCATTTTGCAAATGACCTTGGTTTTCGACGAAACCACTTTTGTTGGATTCGGGATGTCAAGTTAATGCTAGATTCCAAAATTCATAATTTTTGAAATCAATATGTGGGCGTGGCAAAAGTAAACGTGTTTTAACAGTTTCAGTCAATTTTGTTCGACCAGAAAATGGCCATTTTTCAAATGGTCTCAGAATTTGACGAGATTAGTTTTGTTATGACCGTATCGTCAATACGAAGCTTGAAATAATTTTTTGGGAATTTTTAGAGTCCGTATGTGACTCTAGTAAATTGAAATGTGCGTTCAAATTCAATATAAACTGATTTATATTTTGATTTTGACGGAAACTGATCGAAACAGTCGAATTGGCTGACGATACATATCCCATTGTGTTAATTAGCTAGGGACGACAGTCATTGGGTTTTGTTTGGAGGTTGGAGGAAAAGTCAACTTTTTGAAGAGAGAAAAAAATATATAATAAATATAAATATTACATTATACCCACCCACCGTTCATTTTCTCGTTCAATCCCCAACCCCCAAAACGAAAAGTCAAAACCCACTAGCCCTACCCCCCCTCCCTTCGCCACCGAACATCGATGGAGCCCCCCTTGCCAGCGTTGGCACCTCCGCCACGCCCCACTTTCGCCACGCCTCTCTCCCCTCCTTCGCTCTCCATTCCAACCCAAATCGAGCTCCAATGGAACCCTTGCCCCAAGACCGACCCAACGCGGCCAATGGGGACCCCACTACGACCAGGGACGCCCCCTGCTACAACCCCCGATCCAAGCCGCCCCTCCTCGGCCAACACCTCCGACCATGGGGCCCAAAAATGAGAAAAACCCAATTTTTACTGTTTACAAAGTTTGCAAATACCACCCCAACCATCTAAAGGGCTTCCACCACCTCCAAACACCGTGTGCGCTCCTCTCTGCCACCTCAACAATATTTGTAAGCTTTTACTTTTATTTTTCTTCGTTTAGGATAATAAGAATATAATTTTTATTGTATGTAGAGAATAAAAATATAATTTTTATTATATGTAGAGAATAAAAATATAATTTTTATTATATGTAGGGAATAAAAATATGATTTTTATTATGTGCGAAGGATAAAAATATGATTTTTATATTATAGAGATAATAAAAATATGATTTTTATTATCTAGAAAGCGAAGTAAAAATAGCATTTTCATATGTATGAAAGGAAAATAAAAATACAATTTTTATCATGAAGTTAGCAAAGTAAAAAGGTGATTTTTTTCATTTGAATGATAATGTAAAAATGGGATTTTGAGATATTCATTAGCAATAGAAAGATCGATTTTTATCTATATAGTAGCGGTATAAAAATAGAATTTTTATCTATATAGTTGCTGTTGGCTCGCTTTTTGACCAAGCCACCCAGGATCATTCATAAGAAGAAAGCATGAAACCACATTCTCTAAGAATATGAAGAAATGGATCGCATCATCGACTCGCCCGATGACAGGATCGCACGCTATCGACTCGCCCACCATCGGATCGCGTCTCGACGGATCGCCCCTGTTTCATCAGCGAAACGACACCTCTATGCGATCCGATCCATGCATATGTTGTTGCCCAGTATTGATCAATCCGATCCCCTGATACGTGGCGAACCCTCTGACCCGTTCAAGCGTGAGCTAGTCTTCAATGATCCGAGACGCACGGATCTAGTGACACGTGTCCCTAACCATCATTTGGACCAATTCTTCCCATCTGCACGATCCGATTTTCAAGCAGATCGCGACACCTGTCCACAACGGCTAATTTGACTATTTCCTCAACGGTGGCGATGCGATCCGATATTCTCGGGATTCGTGCCACGTGTAACCATGACCCGCCTGAAAAAATCAGCTATAAATAGCCCGGAGCTTGGCATTTTTTGGGATCTTTTTGGCAATATTGAGTACTGAATCCGCCATTGTTGTCAAACTACTGAAATATTGAGCGAAATCCTTGATTGTATTAGCTTTCAAAGTATAATCAATAATATATAAAGTGGACGTAAGCTCGTTAACGCCGAACCACTATAAATTCTGTGTGTTATTTCCTTTTTTCTCATTCTTCAGTTGAAACTCTATAAGCTTCAGAACAATTTGGGTGTTAGGTCCAAATTTTGATCTAACATTTTGGTGCTTTCAATGAGATCAATCCTAAAGTTTCACTATTCGCTTCTTTGAAGATTCCAGCGATTTAGATATCATGGCTGGAAAAAGATCTAAGGAAGCACGAGCCTCACAGACCAACGAAACAATTGAAGAGAGTGTGCACGAGCTGGGCAATGAGGAGACTCTGGATCGCAGGGCGCAGGGGGAGAACCGATCCGAAGAAGACACCACGCTCCGAGTCGACAAACACGGAGCGATCCGGACTGCTGAAGGGGTTGTTACTCGATCCCGAGGGAACGCCTCGCACCCTCCGCACACTGCGACCGCAGATCGACCTCAAGGGGGCGCTGCGAGCCGCCACCCACGAACCTCAACGATCCGAATTGATGATCAGACCACAACTCGACCTGGAAAGGAGCCTATGGCTCGCTCCTACCGTCCTGGCCCCTCTGCTCGACCCGGCTCAAGCTCTTTGCGCATAAGAGAAGGTGATGACGATCAATATGATCCTGCTGCTCCCGTTACTGAGGGGGATCTGTCTCGCTTTTCTGAAATGTGGGAGAGGTTGTTTGATGAATTGGCTGCCCAAAGGCAGGAAAGCTCCATCCTGCGACAAAATTTGACTGCTATGGATAGAAGACTTGATGAGCTTGCAAGGCAACGAACACCGCCGGTTCGTCCACTCACTCCAGGATATTCTTCTTCGTCGGAAGAATCACCGAGACCTCCGCAACGACCGTATGAGAGAGCCGAGAACATAGAGCAACTTCGGTTCGGAACCCTGCCATCACAGGAAGAAGAAGCGCTGGGGGTGGGGCCCTCAAACCGTAATATGAACGATCAGGCCGCAGCTCCCAGGGCTCGAGATGTGGGCAGTCCTGTACGTAACAGACTACCTCAGCCCCATCGCCGCACACATACTCATGATAGCAGGGGGCAACGAAGCCTTATCCGAGCCCCGAACTTCATGACTGCTCCCGGAAGAGAGATTAGAGAACCCCGCCGAGCCAGAGGCACTGACCCTGAACCTCCTTTGACCAGTGCAAATGTTGCAGCCATGGTCCACCAGATTCTGGCAGATAGCCGTGGACAACGGAATGAAGATTGGGGGATCGACCGCAGTCACACCCCTTTTACTGATGATATTTTGGATGCGACTTTTCCAAGGCGTTTCAACATGCCACAAACGAACCGATATGCGGGTAGGTCTGATCCTGTCCAGCATCTGATGAGATACTGTTGGTCAATGACCGCTGCCGCAGCCTCTGACGCTGTTAAGTGCAAAGCATTTCCCATATTCCTGGAGGATGTGGCTTTGTTATGGTTTACTCGCTTGCCGGCGAGATCGATTTCTAGCTTCAGGGAGTTGAGTGAGAAGTTCGTAGAACAATTCCGTATCTGCGCACAGAAGACAAAAAGTGTGATCGATTTGTTCCTTGTCAAGCAGCGACCAAGCGAGAGTTTAAGGGTGTACCTGGATCATTTCAATTTGGCCGCTACTAAGGTTAAAGATCCCCATGAACCGACCGTTGTCGCAGCACTGATTGACGGAGTAGATAAGGACACTGAATTTAGAAGGTACCTGGCAGGCAAACCGCCCCATACTAGAGAGTTATTCTACGAGAAAGCCAACGTACATTTACGCCGGGAAGAGGTATATGCTAACCGAAAGGCAAAAACGGCCAATAAGGAGGAAATCCAGAGCAATGTCGCCATTAAGCAGACGGGAGACAGCTCGGGGAAAGTTGAAGTAAATGTCGGAAATCAGAATCAGGGTGGTCGTCAGCCAGGTAACAACAACAATAATGGTAAGGGCAACAACCGGAAGAGGAACCGAGGGAACGACTCCCAGAGAAGGACTCGTCCCAGGGCCTTTGAAAGTTATACACCAATAAATGATACTCTGGAAAATATCTTCATGGATGCGTATGAAGTCCTCCAGAATAAGAGGCCACCTCCCAGAGAGTCGACAGAGAAAGAGCGTGAAACAGGGAAGTTTTGTCTCTTTCATCAGATTCACGGCCATTCGACAAATGAATGCCGTCACCTAAGAGATGTAGTCGAAAGGCTACTTCGAGAAGGAAAGCTAGATGAATACAGAGTGACGCCCAGAGACAGGGGGCAAGCAATACAGGCCCCAAATCAGAACCAGAATCAACTTGCTGCTAGGCCGACTGCCCAGCAAAAGGGAAAGAACATTGTTATCAATACTGTAATCGGAGGACTTTATCTCGCCGGCCATAGTTCCAAGGCATTGGATCAACACGTCAATGCGGCCAAACAACACCTCGAGGTAGGGGAGTGTAGCAACCCTGAGGACAGTATTCCAGTGAAGCAGCAAAAGATGATGACCGACGATGTCATCTTCCGAGAACGAGAAAGCACTGGAGTCCATGCTCCGACAGAAGATCCATTTGTAATTACAGTACCTATTGGTCCAGCCACTGTCCATAAGGTTTTAGTGGACAACGGGAGTTCTGTCAACATTCTTTTAAAAAGGACATTTGACCAGATGAACCTCGAAATAAAAGACTTGAAGCCCTGCCAAGGATGGATCCGTGGATTCAACGGAGCATCTACCGCTCCAATGGGTTATGTAGAGTTACCAGTTACACTTGGGGAAGGAGAACGCCAGAGAGTGAGAATCCTTCCCTTCGTGGTTTTGGATGTTGAATCGCCTTACAATGCCTTTTTGGGCCGATCGGCCCTCGCAAAGTTTAGAGCCTGTATAGCCCCCTGGTGCTTGTTATTGAAATTCCCCACAGAAGCTGGCATTGGTATCGTCAGAGGGGATCAAGTTGTTGTGCGAGCATGTTATGTTGCTGAACTAAAATTACTTCGCAATGGAGGAGATATTGAAACTAAAGGCCCCTCTCCCCCTTCGGGGGCGGAGACCTTATAGCAACCAAAGAGGATATTCGTTGGAGAGTCTCCCAGAGAGATGCCCGAGGATATAGATCCCAGAGAGGATCAAGAACCCGGGGGAAGAATGGCGACTCCCAACGAGACAACTGTGGATGTACCGATCGATGACAGTGACCCGGAGAAGGTCCTTAAGATTGGATCCCAGTTAAATCCGAATCCCGCTAAAGAATTGACGGATTTCTTAAAAAACAATTTGGATGTATTTGCTTGGACTCACGCGGACATGTGTGGGATATCCCCATCAATCATGAGCCATTCCTTAAGCATTGACCCTAAACATCCTCCAGTAAAGCAAAAAAGGCGAATGTTGGCCCCAGAGAGGTCCGCTGCCTTGAAAGAAGAAGTTGGAAAGCTAAAGAGTAATGGATTTATCAGAGACTCGACCTACCCAGACTGGATTTCAAATCCAGTCCTGGTAAAGAAGGCCAACGGGAAGTGGCGAACGTGTATCGACTTCTCGGATTTGAACAAAGCCTGTCCAAAAGATAGTATCCCGTTGCCCCGGATTGACCAGTTGGTAGACTCGACGGCAGGTCATGAGCTTCTCTCATTTATGGATGCTTATTCAGGATATAACCAGATTCTGATGCATATTCCAGATCAAGAGCACACTAGTTTTATCACGGATCTGGGATTATATTGTTATGTGGTGATGCCCTTTGGCTTGAAGAATGCGGGCGCTACATATCAACGTTTGGTCAACAGAATGTTTTATAACCAAATCGGGAAAACAATGGAAGTATACGTTGACGATATGTTGGTTAAGTCCAAGCAATCTTCTCAACACACTACTGACTTGGCAGAGATGTTCGGCATTCTTCGAAGGTACGGAATGAAACTCAGCCCAACCAAATGTTCGTTCGGTGTTGCCTCTGGAAAATTCTTGGGATTCGTCATCAGTTCCCATGGTATTGAGATTAATCCAGACCAGATCGCGGCAATCAAAAACATTCAGGAACCTAGGCAGATTAGGGATGTGCAAAGCCTCGCCGGAAAAGTGGCCGCACTAAGCAGATTTATCTCCAGGGCTACGGATAAGTGCATCCCATTCTTCGAAATAATAAAGCGAGGAAAACACCACTTCAAATGGACACCCGACTGTGTAGAAGCGTTTCAGAATTTACTCAGGCACCTGGAGAAACCTCCGATATTATCTAAGCCAATAGATCACGAGGACTTATTCGTGTATTTGGCGGTGTCATCCCATGCGATCAGCTCAGCATTGGTAAGGGAAGAGGATAAGGTCCAAAGACCTGTGTATTATGTGAGCAAAAAATTGACAACAGCAGAGAGTAATTATCCACGGATAGAAAAGTTGGCGTATAGTTTACTGGTCGCCTATAGAAAGCTTCGACATTATTTTCAGGCACATCCCATTACCGTATACACCGATCACCCGCTCAAGCAAGTCCTACAGAGACCAGAGGCATCTGGAAGGTTACTCAAATGGAATATTGAGCTAAGTCAATTTGATTTGAACTTTCAGCCCAGACGGTCAATTCGGGGGCAAGTGATAGCCGACTTCATAGCAGAGTTCACTGTCCCTGAGCAAGATATAGCAAGCGAAGAAGTCGATCATTCAAAATTACTTTTCGATCCCAATGCCTGGAGATTGTATACTGATGGTGCTAGGAATGACGAAAGATCCAGCGCTGGAATAGTGCTTGAAACCCCCGAGAAATGATTGATAGCCTATGCAATCCGAATGGAGTTTCATGCCACTAACAACGATTCCGAATATGAAGCTCTGATAGCCGGATTAAAGATTGCAAAGGAACTAGAAGTCACAAAGCTGAACATCTTCTGCGACTCCAAGTTAGTTGTGAACCAAGTCACTGGAAAATTCTAAGCTAAAAGTGCAAGATTGGTTTTATACTTAAAGAAAGTGAAAGAACTACTGAACGATTTTGATCACTACAGCATATCTCATATTCCGCGATCAGAGAATTAGCAGGCAGACAAATTGGCAAAGATGGCTAGTTCCGACGACCCTGAAGTGACTGGGCTAGCCCCCGTTGAAGTACTTCGGTCCCCTAGCATAGATCAAATGGAAATCAACCTAGTACTAGAGACGGAACCAGAAAGGGAGTCCTGGATGACCCCTCTAAAGAATTTCCTGATGGATGGAATGCTTCCGACCAAGAAAAGCGAGAGGCGTAAAGTAATTCGTAAAGCCGCCCGATACGTTCTGCAAGGCGGAGTTCTTTACAGACAAGGGTTTTCAATGCCCCTCCTTCAGTTTGTAGCCCACGATGACATCAAACGTGTGCTGCAAGAAGTCCACGAAGGCGAATGTGGCGACCACACTGGAGGGCAAACTTTGGCAAAAAAGGTGTTGCGGCATGGTTATTTCTGGCCTACCATAAACAAGGATGCAGCAAGATACGCACGACGGTGTGATGCGTGCCAGAGATTTTCAAAGATACCTAGAGCACCTCCTAATCAGTTAAAAACGATGATGAGTCCATGGCCTTTCGCTATGTGGGGAATTGATATCATTGGAAGTCTCCCCATAGCAAGGGGCGGAGCAAAGTTCGCTATTGTGGCCGTAGATTATTTCACTAAGTGGGTCGAGGCTGAACCACTTACTACAATCACAACCAAATGAGTGATCAACTTTATCGTGAGAAACATCATCTGTCAATTTGGGATTCCAAAGATTGTAATAACAGATAATGGAACTCAGTTCCATAGTGCTGAATTCAGAAACTTCTGCAAAAAATACCACATCGAGAATCGATACACCTCTGTGGCGCACCCGCAATCGAACGGACAAGTCGAAGCGGCAAATAAAGTAATTAAGTCCATTCTGAAAAGAAGAATGAAGCGGGCTAGAGCCATGTGGGCTGATGAATTGCCCTTGGCACTATGGGCCTACAGGACAACATATAAATCGGCAACAGGACATACCCCGTTCTCCCTTGCTTTTGGAACGGAGGCAGTCATCCCGGTTGAGATAAAGGCACCTTCTCACCGGGTGACTTATTATGATCCAATGACCAATAATGAATTGCTCCTTGAGTCCCTGGATATGATCGAAGAAAAGAGGGATGAAGCAGACCTGCATGCCTTGAGATGCAAACAACAGGTCGCCCGATATTACAACAAAAAGGTTCGAGCCCGAACCTGGGAACCCGGAGACTTGGTTCTGAAGCGTGTCTTCCCACCCCCAACTCATATGGGAGCGAAGTGGGAAGGACCGTACTCCATTATGAGCAAGCTTGATAATGGAACCTTCAAGCTGGCAACCGTAGATGGAAAGGAAATCCCCAGAGTGTGGAATGCCCAACATTTAGGGCCATATTTAACATGAAAGTTTCAAATTTATTCTTTTGCTTTGTTAAAAAACCATGTAAAAGGCATGACTTGCCTAGAATAGTCTGATTCCTTAAAGCAAAAGATTATAAAGTGGACGTAGGTCATCATTCGACCGAACCACTATAAAATATTGTGTGTCATTTACCTTTATTGCATCTTTATTTATCTGCCTATTTATTTTTATGGAAATCAAAAGAATAATGCAGGTACCCGAAGTCTGTTGCCAACCGTTCCTCCCGTAGACTGTTTGGGGGAACTCAAAGCCTTGGCAAGAGCTCCAACTGCTTGTCTGACTGGTTTCAATCCTCGAAGCTTGGATTAAAATATACACCTAGGACGAGTTCGATGAACATACATGATTGCAGACTGCTTGATCCGTGACTCTAACTCTCCAGAGAGAGAGAGAGTATAAAAGCGTCTCCGATTGAGCGCTGAGCAAGAGCTCCTTCCCCGCTGAAGGATCGGGGAGCGAATGAATCACTGATCTCGAACTCTAACTCTCCAGAGAGAGAGAGTATAAAAGCGTCTCCGATTGAGCGCTGAGAAAGAGCTCCTTCCCCGCTGAAGGATCGGGGAGCGAATGAATCGCTGAGCTCGAACTCTAACTCTCCAGAGAGAGAGAGAGAGAGTATAAAAGCGTCTCCGGTTGAGCGTTGAGAAAGAACTTCTTCCCTGCTAAAGGATCGGGGACCGACTGAACTACTGAATTCAAACTCTAACTTTGGCAACCGTTAAGAGAGTACAAAGAAGTCTATGATTAAGCACTGCGAAAGGTGCCAAAAATTCGGTATCATAAGAACGATTATCCTATGAAATCTTCTAAGTCCCCCATATTCAGAAATAGGGGGCAACCTGCCGACAAGGCTAACCAATTCTTAGTAAACCCCCATCAGGCGCTATGATAACAACTGGTTGGGGGCACATATACTCATATACATATACTGAACTTTAATGACGCAGCATGAAATTTTTCTCTTGGCTATCTGTTGTTTGACTGACTTGTAACTATTATTAGATGGCCTATGACTAAACATGGAAAGTTTATTTGAATACAGGTACGTAATGATGCAAAAAGAGATAAACTTTCATTTATATACTATGGACCAACAAAGTGAAAAACAACCTAGAAAGGAAAATGAGGGCCAGTCTCACAATTACACTTCCTGGCCAGTGGGAAACCTAAAGACAAAATATCAACAAACAACAAACATCCTATTTACGCTTTGGCCTCTTCTCTTGCTTCTACCTCTCCAGCTTCGCCTTGTCGGCATCAGATGGATCCCCTTTCTTCCTCTTCCTTTTGTCTATGAGGCGAACATCCGACTCCTCTGAAGATTCCTCTTCCACCTCTTTTCTCTTCCTTCTATCAGAAAGGGAAGCCGGGAAGTCATCGGGGTTTGCAAAGTGAAGTTGTCGGCTGATGGATTTGGGCTGGATCTTCACAATCATCCCAGTTTTGGGATCGAATTCTGCAAGAGGGACTACATCCAAAGCCTCATCTCCCACCTTCTTCGAAGCCAACTCTTTCTCCTGCCTGGCTTTTCGGCTGGCCAGGGTTTCGTCGTCGTCATCATCGGCCTTTTTGGCGCCGATAATGTCTTCTTCATCATCTACATGGCGCCCATCCATGTCTTTCAAAGCTTCGATGGTCTCAGCATCTTTGGGAACATCAGCGCTAGGTGCCGGGATGCTTCTTTCTACTGTCGTGACCTCGGCCTGCTTTGATACATCAATACCAGCACCGGGCAAGAAAACCTCCTTCTTCACTTCCTTTTCTTTTTCAGCACCCTTGTTGACGGGCTCGCCACCTGTATTACGAGGAATACACGTTACTAATTCAATTGGCTGTTCTACCAGACGACGATAATTCACAATTGCTTTGACAAATTGTGGGGAAGAGAGAGAAATACCTTCAGCAGATGCTCCTTCTTGAGTAGTTGCAGAGGCTCCAATGACCATGGGAGTTCGACCCAAAGGGATTAATGGATCATCGGGATGGTATTCCTCAACCCCGAAGGTCTTGGGCTCCACAGCCGAACTCGAGCCCTCATCAGCTTTGCCTTTACCCTTAGCCAGGGCCCTCTCCTTTTCCATCTCCGCCAGAATCAGGCGACGACCCTCGCCAGGTCCTCGGGCTCATTGTCTCTTAAGACGCACTTCATCAATTCATCCTCATCGATTTCTTCGACCCCCAATCTATGTTTTTCACCCTCCACAATAGCATCCCATAAATTGGCCAAAGTAACATGGTAATCCGGGATCCACGAGATGTTGCGAGTTTTGAGAACCTGGCCAAGGAAATCGAAAATCATCTCTTCAAACCCCTCGATCTCTTTCTCTCTTTCGAGGAGCTTGTTGTTAGAAGCAGTGGCCAATTAAATGGCACTTTCAACGTTATTTTCGGCGAGAGCTGCCCGTCTCTCCGCGTCCGAGACCTGGTCATTTAAAATCACCTGTTCTGCTTTAGCCAAAGCCAAACTTTGTTTTAAACGCGCTTTTTCTGCCTCCCAAGCAGCCCTCTCAGCTTCAAAATGGCCTTGTGCTGTTTTCAACTCGATGTTGGCCATTTTGAGATCTTCGACCTCCTTCTTTAAGGCCATTTTCTCTTGGCTATTGGAGTCCAGTTCCGAATGGAAGCACTGCTTAGCATTCTCTAATTCAATCTTATAACTTTCAGCGTCCCTCCGTGCTAAAGCAAGCTGGGATTGAGCATCTTCCAGATCCTTCTCCATCTTGGTCCTGGCCCTTTCGTTGTTTTCGAGTTTCGCCTTGGATCTGTGTGCTTCTATTTCAAGCGATCGGATGACTTCAGAAAGGTTAACAGCATGTTTTTTCATCATCTCATATTGCCTGGCAACATGGCGGATATGTCCGACAACCTCGCTATCCCAGTTCTTGGGGACCAGTTCCAAGGCTGGAACAAATGTCATTCGGTCAAAGAATATGTCTGGGAATTGTTCCCGCAGCCTTTCCAGCCTGCCTTGAATCTCGGGTCCGTGCATGTAATCCCGTGACCCGGGGGCAGCCAACTCTGGCTGGCTGGTGGGGACAATGTCACTTCTCTCCTTCTCAGTCTCTTTGGATGAATCTTTGTCCCTATCTTTAGATTCGTGATGCCTTTTGGACGACCGGCTGTGGGAAGGTGCACTCTTTGGAGGAGTTAACTCTTTAGGAAGTTTCTTTCCCCCTGTAGGAACTGCCGGATGACTGGAAGGCCTGGTAGAGGTTGATTTTGGTGGAGACCGAGGTTGCGAGGAAGTCGGCCTGTGAGAAGGACCACGAGAGCGCTCAGTATCCGGACGTAGGCTGGGTGTGCCCTCACGAAGAGAACGATACGAGTAAGATTTCCTGCGGGACATCGTTCCTGCAAAAAAAGAAAAGAGCATATTAAAACTTTGAATACCCACGATATAAGAGTGCAGGGTCAGATAGTGTGTGTGATGTGTGCATCCCATATAATTCCCCCTAACAGACCCGGGCCTGAAGACAGGCTCATCTGACCAGTTTCTCGTCGTCTAGTTGGAGCGATGGTCTCTTCAGAAGCAGGGAAGAAAGGCTCCTTTCCAAAGTCCTTCTCCGTATATACATCATCGGGTAGAGGGATTTTATTCAGCTCGTCAAATAACTGCTCTTTTGTCAAATCACCGGGAACAACGGTTTCAATTGGAGCAGAAGCAGGAATTTCCTTGGACATGTCACCGCGGACCTCATCCCCTCTGTATATGTTCAGGTCTTCATCGTCTTGGATGACTATTGGAGAAGGACTCTTACGAAATTTAGTTGTTTCTATTGCTTGCGAAGTTCCCTCTCCCTCCGTTGGGGGCACATACTTATAAGGTCTGTCGCCGATACCAAGTCCAAATCTTCTATCCAGAAGACGATGCTTACGAAGATTGTCATCCGTAATGCATTTTTTGATCCTAAGAAAGTCAGATCTGCTTTGTAGAAGAATGGACAATCGATTGTTGTACTGTGGACCCTCCGTTTTCGGGAAGACATGATTTGTTTGAAACAAAGAAAAAGGGGGGAGAATGTTAACGCCTAAACTTCTTGAACAAGATATTCGATTGGAAGTTTAAAAGTTTACTTGATTTGAGTCATCTTCGTGAGCATCCGGCCTGTTTCCTGATGTAAAACCAATCAGACTTAGGATCCCCTATATTGCTATATCCATCGTACAGAACCTTCCTATTCGCCACCGATTCAAAGAAAGAGAAATTTGGAGTTGCCGAAGAGCGGTGCTTGAAAAGAAAGAAGAATGTCAAATCTCTGAATTTAAGTTCGGCGTGTAGGATCTCCGCGTATGCAACATATAGGGTGTATAAAGATGTGTAGGCGTTCGGATGAAGTTGCATCGGAGCAATACCCAGTCTTCTTAAAGTTTCGATGGCAATCGGAGGGAACGGAGGAATAGCTCCTACCAAGCACATGGTCCGGCTGATTGCCATATATCCTTCCGGAGCCAGGTGGGGTCTATCTTCGCTTCCGGGCGTCAAGACATCATCCCAAGGAATCCCGTGTCTCAAGCAGATTCTTTTAAGCTTTATATCGTCGAGCTTAGATGCTAGAGAATCGGAAAATTTATCTATCCCGAGAGCGCCAGGAATCTCGTCGGGAGCTCGCCCATCTATATCAGAATCATCGCTAGATGAAGTACTTTCGGACGGATCTGATTCTGTGGCCTCGTACTCAGATCCAGAATCTTCACCTCCCGGATTAATTGGAGGAATTTCAGGGTTGTACTGCTCAGGAACCTCGGATTCCGCTTCTGTTGCGGATCTTGAAGAAGAGTGATCATTCGACATTGCTGCTAGGACGAGAAAATATGAACAATGAGATTAACACTACCCGTCCCCCGTGTGTGCAAGTGCCGGTGTGTGTGCTTGTGTGTGCATTAAAAATAAAGCGTGAAAGCAATCAAGATCATCAAAATATTAGTCGTCATATGCAGTCAAATTATGTGGTCATTTAGTCCAGAAAGTCCAACGTCAAGGCTCTAGCCTAACTGTTCAGAATTTTATGGTGACAAGGCGTTGATTAAAGTTTGAAATTTCTTTGTATCGTCGGCTATGAGTCGGATCGCAAGGCAGAGGGATCGCCCCCTTTTGAATCGCAAGGCAGAGGGATCGCCCCCTTTCTGGATCGCAAGACAGAGGGATCGCCCACCATCGAATCACAGGGAAAAGGGATCGCTCCTTCACGAATCGTTGCAGCCCCCAACGATACGCGCCTTTGCTGTCACCACGATCTTCCGTCTCGCCATTCGCCTTCATCTTCTCCTCTCCTTGCCCACGATCCGAACCGGCCTTCCCTCTTCTTCTACCTCCTTCGTTTTCCTCCTCTCCTTCCCATCCTCGAACTCCGAGCAGTCAGCCATGGCGTCTTGATGATTTCTTCAGAAAATCGCAAATTTCCATCGTTTCTCCCTCAAATTAGTCGAAAAAGTTCATGAAAGAGCAGCGTTCACGAATAAGAATGCTTTTTGTGGAGTTACCTTTCTAAATATTGAGGGAATGCTCGGATTTTCGAAGGTTTGAAAAACTTGGGTTCGTTCCTCGATAGTGCAGGCGAAACGATACGGTAGAAAGAAAGAAGAAGGAAAGTGAAGAGGGGAGGGTCGGCTAATATAGACAAAGAGGGCGACCGTTTGTCTCCCCTTCTTTGTCCTATTCGATCCACGAAAGACCGGCGGGCCGCGAACCAAAAGCCCACCACGATTCGAGGAGGAGCCCGTTTCGTTCCGAGGCCCAAGTGCACACCCAAGAACGGAACGAATGTCTCGCTAACGGACCACGACTCGAGCCCGCGATACGAATCGATAAATTCAGGAATGAGGATTCTGAAAAATCCCAGAAAGAGAATCGTTCTCTGATCCGCGACTCGTTGAGAAAAGACGATTTTATGGCTTCGAAGCATGTTCCATCATCGATAAAACATACTTCGAGGGGGCAAAATGTTGGCTCGCTTTTTGACCAAGCCACCCAGGATCATTCATAAAAAGAACGCATGAAACCACATTCTCTAAGAATATGAAGAAATGGATCGCATCATCGACTCGCCCGATGACAGGATCGCACGCTATCGACTCGCCCACCATCGGATCGCGTCTCGACGGATCGCCCCTGTTTCATCAGCGAAACGGCACCTCTATGCGATCCGATCCATGCATATGTTGTTGCACAGTATTGATCGATCTGATCCCCTGATACGTGGCGAACCCTCTGACCCGTTCAAGCGTGAGCTAGTCTTTAGCGATCCGAGACGCACGGATCTAGCGACACGTGTCCCTAACCGTCATTTGGACCAATTCTTCCCATCTGCACGATCCGATTTTCAAGCAGATCGCAACACCTGTCCACAACGGCTAATTTGACTATTTCCTCAACGGTGGCGATGCGATCCGATATTCTCGGGATTCGTGCCACGTGTAACCACGACCCGCCTGACAAAATCAGCTATAAATAGCCCGGAGCTTGGCATTTTTTGGGATCTTTTTGGCAATATTGAGTACTGAATCCGCCATTGTTGTCAAACTACTGAAATATTGAGCGAAATCCTTGATTGTATTAGCTTTCAAAGTATAATCAATAATATATAAAGTGGACGTAGGCTCGTTAACGTCGAACCACTATAAATTCTGTGTGTTATTTCCTTTTTTCTCATTCTTCAGTTGAAACTCTATAAGCTTCAGAACAATTTGGGTGTTAGGTCCAAATTTTGATCTAACAGTAGCATTTTAAAAATATGATTTTTATATACTAGAGAATATAAAAATGTGTTTTTTATATATATAGTGGGTATCGACAACGAAAGTGACAAAATGTGAGCACGACGAAGATTTTCTACATATGAAAAGTCGTGGCGTTTGGTTTAGCTTCTAGGTGAGAACTCCTCACTTTTATTTTGATTTCTAGTTAAAAATATATACTAGGATGCAGACGTGTCTTAGCAGCACCCGACACCCGTCCATAGACCATGGATGACTTGTTTGTTTGATTGATGTATTGTGAAAACTGATCGTGTGGTGTGGAATGAATACAATATTTTATATTTAAAAAAATAATTTTTAACGTGTATATAAAATAAATATTTATAAACAAATAAAAACGATTTGTTTATGTACACCCATTTGACTGGTATTGATTGGGACGATAAATTCTACATATCGCCCAACTGCACAAATAAAAATCTGTGTTTGTTGATTTGAAATCCCACACGGGTATTGGGATGATATTTGACGTACACTAATCCCGATTGTTTAGTTGTATGTCAATCGATGGGTTGACAGACTGTGCAAGTACTAATTATTTATATTTAATGTTTATGCAGTTGTGTGGTGCACTCTGAATGATGGTTGATTATTTATCGTTGCTATTATATACGTGTGTTATATGGAATCCATATAATTAACGTTATATGGTAATTGACTGGGCCTTATTCCAATTTGGAAAATAAGGAATATTATAAAAAGAAATTCATGTGTCGAATAGAAAGAAAATTCATGTGTTGAGTAGAAAAAAAATTCATGTGTTGAATAAAATAAATTCATGTGTTGAATAAAGTAAATTCATGTGTTGAATAAAAGAAATTCATGTGTTGAATAGAATAAAAATTCATTTGTTGAATAGAAAGTAAATTCATGTGTTGAATACAATAAATATTCACGTGTTGAATAAGAATAAAAATCCATGTGTTGAATAAAATATATATTCATGTGCTGAATAAAAATGTATGTTCATGTGTTGAAGAAAATATTCATTTGTTGAAAAGAATAACGAAGTTATTGAAATATATTAATCCGTGTTGGTTAGATATGCGCCATTTTGACGTGAACGATATTTATATCGATTATACTCGTTTTTATAACGATTATAAAAAGGGAAGTGATATATATTATTATGTGTATATCGATGATGTGGAATATTCAATTTTGATTCGAAATTGAATATGAAGTTGAAATCATTTCGAAAACGAATTTAAAACGATTTATAAAATACGTTTCAAAGGGAAATCGACGAAATATATATATAATATATATATATTGTATATATAGAATGGCCTGAATAGAACGCGCCGCGCTGCGGTAGTTCACGAATTTCGACCATTGATTTCGAATGGACATTTCGGGAGATCCAACCGTCGGATTCTCCTAAAACTAGAACCGTTGGGTTGGTATCAAAAAGAGCTTTCTAACGAATGTTAGAGATTTGAAATCTATTGGTTGGATTTGTAATTATGTCCAAATCAAATTTGGAAAAGGTCTCTGTAATTGCAGTTCGATGGCCGTTGATGGAAATCGACTGTACGGGCCTTGATAAAATATTAAAAATGGTAATAATTTGTGTAAAATCATAAGATATGATTTGTGAAGAATTGGGATGAAAAATTACAAATTTGAAAAGATAAAAATAGATTTTTATCGAAATGAACTAGTTTTGAACTAGAATTATAATCTCATTTATTTTTAAAATAAATAAAGTGGATTTGAAATGGTTTTGAAAATAACCAGAATTTCTAATATATAAAGTGGAAATGTATTTGAATTGAAATTGTCTTTGGGATATTTCGATGTTGGATTTCGTGATTATACAGATTTTTTTAAGGAAAATTGAAAGATATATTTATAACGTTATTTCCAATACGATATTTGTTGGTCGTAGAATTTGATATTGAATATAAGCTGATATATTTTCTATCCTGAGCCTTGTATTTAATATCAAATGTGATTTGGGTTTATCGTGAATGGTGTATTCATTAACATTGTTCTTAAACCCAGTTGAGAAAAAGATTAAATCTTTTTCTTAGATTTAATGAAGTATACCAATTAAATGATATTTAATTGGAATTGAATCTGAATTGATTTTGGGTTTATCGTGAACCGTGTTTTAAATGACATTGGTTCTTTAACCCAGTTAAAGACAGGATATGGTTTCCCAAGTTAAACAGTTATTAATATGATTTTTGGGAAGATTAAAACCAAGTGGAGTTTTAATGAATCTTTAATTATATTGAGATGATCGAGAATGGAGTATTACCAGTTTTGCTCCAGGCGATAGTTAACTCTTTAATTAGATTTGAACGTGAAATGGTAATTGAAATTACTGATAACACTGTGGTGTTAGATATGAAGTGTTACCAGTTTTACTTCATGGGATGAATAGGTTTGGATTGGGAAATTTAAAACAAATGATTACTTCGGTAAGGTTCGTTAATCCCGACTAGTTTGGATAAACCATAATTTGGTTTGAATTGATATTCAAAAGAAGATTAAAGAATAAATTTAAAGGATTTATCTTTGATAAAATTACTGGGAACCTTTCCCAAATTATAAGAATATTTGAATAAAAGAATATTCTAAATTGGAATGAGGCGTATGTTGTGTTTGTGTAACAATTGTTTATTATATATGCGAGTTATACAGAAAGACCGGGTTTATCCCATTCTGAATAACTGATTCGACGATTTTTCGAGGATGAAGAAGGTGGTCGAAGACCGGAGGTCCTCACATTGTTTGGGTGATTACTGATGATCTTGATTGGGCTGTACACCCAAGAGGAGGGAATCAATTGGTGATCATCCAGAAGTACTTGGAGATCGATGGATATGCGAGGTACAAGGTGCCTCCGGTTTCGTTCAGACCCAGAACGAACTTGTAAATGGACTGTGTGTCTGACATTGGATTTTATTCTGTGTTGATTGATCTCCATTAAATATACATCTGTTTGGTGGTGGAGAATTTATTCTCTTGCTTAACACCCTTCTCTGAGATGTACGAGCTCAGGGGTTGTATATCGATGGACATCATTCACATGGAGTGAATTGCCTGTGTGGCATGCCTAAGTGGCAAATGATCAAGGCTTTTGTTGAAAAGCAAAGTCTTGTGGTTGATGATCAAAGCACTGCCTGTGTGGCACAGCTTTGTGTAGCATTGATTCGCGAGCCTCATACCCCGGTTGTGAATCAGAAAAGGGAGAGGACAGCAGGGAGGGCATGCGTTTCTTTCTTGCTAGGATGGTGGCAGTGACCTAACAGCCTTGACATTTATTTTATTTTCACCTGTGTGGTTATTGGATTGCGAGGCGCCTCTGATATATCGGTGACTATGTGGAGCCGATGGAGCCATTGGGCTCATTTACGCCCTAAAGGGCGGGGAAACGCAGTGTTCAGGCATTTTAATCCACATCGGTGGACTGACCCTGACGATCCAAGGGCCCACCTGAGTCTGGGTCCTGAGGCTCGGTCTAGACAGTTTCGAATTCGGTGAGGACGATCCCTTGCCTCGGTTCACAGATGGAAATCCATCTTCGGATACGTGACTTTGCGGTTTTGATTGTAGAGCCTAGTATGGTGACATAGTGGTATGGGGCATTATGTTGTCTATGATTTATATTTATATTTGAAATTTTTTTTGACACTATACACTTATAGTAATAATAAAACACGAAATTTTACGTACCAAGCATTCTTGGGCTATTATAAGGTAAAAACCCTCTCTTCCGGCTTGCGTTGCATTGTGTGATGCGACCTGGGTCTTATAATAGCTTCATTGTTCTTTATTTAGCATTACGTTGTTGTTTTATGCACGGGCATTCTTTAGAGGAAACACGTACAGTGTTATATGGCGTGGTCCCTTGATTTACCTAACTTTAAAATAAAGATTAGTAACTGTTTTAGTTCTCACACCAGTCACATAACTGACCTTGAGTTTATTGTTTTAACCTAAACTCTGGGTGCCCTTATTTTGACATGGGCAGCTTGTAGTTTTGGTTTTGCAGATTTATATTCATAGGAACCTGGTTTACAGGTGGAATGATAACCGGAAAGCTCTGTATCCATATATCTCTTTTAGTTGTGTATTGTATTATTTTTCCACTGCGTTGTATTTAAATGTAATTTAAATCTCTGATAATTTCTGTGTAATATTTATTCATACTCTGTATATTCTTGTATTCTGATGGAATTGTTGTAATTAATAATGAAATGTTCTTCTGTTTATGTTCCAATGTGGCTTGTTCTCACTTCAATCCGGGCTTTCCTTCACGGGGAAGTTCGGGTCGTTTCATAAAACGAAGTCAATCAAGTTGGGGTACAATTACCTCTTAGACCTTAAATGAACAACATTTCTAACCTCGAAATAGACAAAGTTCACCCTTTTAAATCTTTTAACCAACTTCCTTATGTAACTCAGATTCTATTTACGAATCCACTTCTTTTACCAAAATCATTTGATTATAACGATGGTGTTATAATCCTATACTTCTGAAATGAAATAACTTAAATATAACTCTTCCTTACTAATTTGGATAAATAAACAAATAACTAATTTAGTAATGAATAAATAAAATCTTGGTTTTAAAATGGAAAGTAATTGTTACTTTCCCTAATTCGATATAATCAAATTTCCACTTATAACTCTCTCTCGAATAATCTCTATTCGATAACTCCCTTTTCGATTAACTATATTCAATTATCTCTCTTCGAATAACTATATCTGATTACCCTACCTTTCAGATAGCTTACGTTCGATTAACTCCCTTCTTCGAATAACTTATATTCGATAATCTTTCTCGAATAACTTATATTCGACAATCTCTCTCAAATAACTTATATTTGATAATCAAGTATCGGTTTCCAACCGAATACTAATTTCCTTGTAAAATCCTGATTTATTCAATATATAATTTCTTCAAATAAATCATTTTTAAAACATTGGCTTAGTTGAATTCTAACTACAAATCTTTACGGATTTTATCTAATCCTATTTTACATTTCGAGTATCGAAATGGATTTCATCATTCCCTTTTCAAAATAACTCCAAATTTCCCATTTTATTTATCATTGAATTTGAAATCTCAATTATCCACTGATAATTATATTTTAGTTCATTTATAAACATTTTTTTTAAAATCACAACACTAGTTTTCCTTATTTAACAAATTATTTATTTCTAACCATTTGAAATGCCATCTCTATTTAACTTCTATTTCAAAAACCTAACTTCCTTTACAAATGTTTTATTTCTAAAATCTTTACTTAGTTCCATTTTTCACTTTGAATGTGAATAATATCCCTTGTATACAATCCCTTTAGTTTGACTTCGTATTTTAAAACAATATCTCAATTCCAACTTCTATTTATAGATTTATTTATATGAAACCTTCTTTTTATTTCTAACACTTTAATCTAATTTAAAATTCCCTTTATAAATACTGAGTTCACATTCTATTTAAAATATCAGTGTTAAAAACCGATCTCTTCTTCTATATAGAAGTTTAGACTTATATATTCCATTTATCAAAAGACAAATATTCTTTTTAATTTACAAGCATCATTTATAAATTTATTTGCTAAATTTATTTGTTAAAACATATTTCTATTTAAAAATCTACTTTGAAACCATCTCCTCATTGTTCTTTTATATCTTCTCAGTTCTGTTTTATAATTCTATTTATTTCCCCAAATATTTCTTTTATAATTCAATTTGATTTCCGAAAATATTTCCTTTCAATTCTATTTGTTTTCCTAAATATTATATTTACTCCATAAAGCTCTTTATTTACTTCTTATTACTTTCATTTAGTATTTTAACCAAATTGGTCTATCAAACTTCCATATAACTGTTGTTAACTTCATACAGAAGTCTTTTATTTAATTTTCAAATATCTCCTTTTAATAAGTCCATTAGATTATATAAAATTCCAAAATCCCATATTCACTTCACATATTTCTTTTTATAAGATACTTTGATTTTATACGAATATTTTTATTTCAATATACACTTTGAAAATTTGCTTTTTATATAAAATCCTTTGATTTTATATAAATATTTTATTTCAAATTACAGTTTGAAATTTCCCTTTTCACATTCTATTATTTCCTTTGGTATTTAAAAGTACCAAATTACGATGACCAAACACACATAATCAACAACAGATTATAAATCACAACATCTACCACAATATATGAAAAACAATAAAATAAATGTTGAGGAATCCAGTTGGATCCCTCCGACCTGTTTCCCTGCATCCACAGATGTTAATCATGTGAATAACATGAGTATGAAATATTCTGATAAACAGAAATAATTTTCGATTAACAATTTATATCTATATCGTTATCTATATTTTCGACCAATTAACTAGTAGTTCAACCAAACAGCCAACACACAGCAAACAACCATCATTTATAAATTCTAAAAAAATATTTTATAAAAATATAAATTGAGCAGAGTTAGTGAGATTTACTCATATTGGACGGTTATCGTTAAATAACGATAATTGGTCATTAATTTTATCCAGGCATTTAATTTCACCATAAATCCAAACGTGCTCCAATTCACTCCCAACCAGTTCCATTATCAAGCCACCATCCATATGATCCCAATGGATCTGACCGTTCATAAATGTGACCATGTACGAGCGAGATATAGCATTTATAAGATTTGATGTAAATATATTAACTAAACTCAATTCTAATTAAACATTGGGTTTTACCAAATCACGGCCCAAGGCCTCCCCAACCAATACCCGCGTGGAACCCTTCTTCCTCAATCATATATATGAGAAACAGAAGCAGATCCCTTTTCATTTGCCATTACCGAATCTTACATACCCTTATTTCACCAATTCATTCATCGATTTCCAAATCGATTTCACCACAATGCTTCCCTTCCCGAAATCCTTCCTCCCATCCCCATTTGCTTCTACTCGAACTCCCCTTTCAATTTCCATCATTCAGCTACCTCACGCGCTAAAGGGGCAGTCGCGACCTATTTCAGCACCGACTTCATCCAAAAACTAGAACAACATGTATTAGCACCTCCAAAATCCAAAACCGGCTCTTAAATCTCGCAATGAAGCCTCGATCTCCAGGAGTTTAGAAGCCTAATTTGTACTGTACATTTTCCAGTGGTAGAAAATTTGCGTCGCACCATACAAGATTAGTATCCGCATGAAGATCCCGGTCTAAGGAATTCAAAGAAATGATAGTTGCAATTTTAGGATTTTATATGAATTTCAATGGATTTATGAAGGTGAAATTTCATGGTTTGGAGAAGAAAATGTGGCGGCATGATTTCTATTGATTATGGAAAAATGTATTTAGGGTTAGGAATGATGTTAGGGTATATATAGGTAAGTTATAATATTTTTTATTAGATTATTTTATTTCTTTTTAATCAAACGCTATATGTATTTATTGTTAAAAATTCCTATAATCACACATGATACCCAAAAATCACGAAACTGGACATACACCTTCAGTTCGACATTACGGACCCAACGAAACTAGTTTCGTCGAATTTCGACTCCGTTTGCTCACACAGTGTATTTTAAATCATCAAAATATCAACTGTTTTTCACATTATAAACCCCGTACGACCACACACTGACCCCAAAAATCACGGAAATTGAAATCTAATAATAATTTAATATAGTGGACCCAACAAAATTAGTTTCGTCGGAAACGGAGTTCGTTTGCAAAACTGGCTATTTTAAAGATCTAAATAATCCATTTAAATATATAAATATATTTAAAAACAATTAAATTTAATATAAATAAATATATATTATCGTATATATATTCACATAGAATATCGTATAGTTCCAATTGAATTTATAACTCGTCAAATCCCGGCTGAATCGATATTCAATTTATATTGAAAAATCCATTTATAATATAAATAAATCGCTATAATTTATAAAGGAATTCCATAGCGACTTTTCGAAAAGTTGATTTGGACATAAATCAAAATCTACACAATGAAATCCCGATTTTTCTCTTCCACTAGAAAAATATACTTCACCAGCTTCGAACGTTTCTTGTTTCACAGAAATTCGATTTAAAATGGATTTTGTATATTCAATTGAAGTTCGAATCGCCAAATTACGAACTGCAACACCATTTCGAGCTCGATTTAAATTATAATATAATTATACGTTCAACTGTAGTTTATATAATATATTCGTTAATATAATTCAACTCTAAACTGAATTATATATTATATATAATCCAATTCACACAATATTGTGAATTTCACTATTTCCAACTATAGTCGAAAATAAAATATATTATTCTATTACTTAAATTAATTAAATATTCAATATTATTTAATTCAAGTTATCAATGTTGCCAAATCGATAGTTAATAATTAAATAAATTAATTGTTCAACTGTTAAAAATAGGGACATTACAGAAGAGAGGGCTTCGTTGGGGCAAAATGTGGTGGATATTGAAGGAATTTTGTGTTGATGTTCTTGTAGCTGGCGTGCAGGTTTTCGAGGTTGCGGGTCGGATTTCGATGCGATAAGGCTGGAGCTCGGCGAGTGGGTGCTGTCGAATGAGGGTGCGAAGAGAGTTCTGTTGGTGAAGTCGATTTATGGAACGGTAGAGTAATCGAAGTGTGCATGCGCACCAAAATGCACGAGTTCATGTGTTCAAGGGCGTGAAAGAACAAGAGGATCTAGACGTGAGGAAGGAGAAGGAGAAGGAAGCGAATGCGGTCAGTTTGGTGCTTGCGGGTTGGATCGGGATTGGAGTTTGCGTTGGGTTTGATTCATGTGGTGAGAATTTATTTATTTAATTTAAGATAAAATTTACTAGTCTTTGAATGCTCATATCTCACTCATTTTAAATCCGATTAACTCGCCGTTGGAGGCGTTAGAATTGTATTGATAAGTAGAATACGTTGATATATAATAATGATCATTTGATTAAGTATAAAACTTTGATGAGATAAAAGTCATTATATATATATAAATATAAATATGTATAACGAACATCGATATGAATTCAAATTCAATTCTAATATATATAATTAGCAGAAGTTAACGATTGCTAATGGAAATGGGATTGAAAGCAATACGAGTAGTGGTATCTGTGTTCGTTGGCTTATCTGTCTTGGTAATGAAGTCGTGGAGATATTTCGGTGAGAACTCCTAATTTAATTATTTATTTAAATTAACAGTGACTGAATAATGAGTTGTGATAGATTATTGGTTGGATATGGATGTTATTGTGTGAATGGATGTGCATGTAATTAGAAAACGCACTGAACACTAGTAAGCGTTATTGACTGTAACACTTGTACATAGTTGAATTGTTTTTATATGGGTGATGATTATATTTCATGATCATCTAACTTATATGGTTGATTTATTATGTTTGCATGATGCACACACAAAACCATGGTTGTGGAATCATACAGCTGATCGATTCAATCCTCCTTCCATAAAATGAAGATTAACTTCAAATATTAAAATATTACTCTTTTTAAGTCCAGTTTTAATTTGAAAAGAGATTTGGAAATTGAAATATAAATTATTAAAAAAAAATATACCAGACCGTTCAGGATGACAGAGAGGATAGTGTCTAGGCTTGGGTTTGGAAATACAGTTTCTTGCTCTCCCTGGCTATCCCTAACTGGTCCGACGGATGGGACATTTAATTTAAAAATATACATTGAAATTTAAATTTGATATTGTTTAAACTTAGAAATAAATTGGAATTTAAACTAATAACGCCGTGTAATGACCATTCATGAATATAAAATTTAAATTTCGAAAAAAAGGTTTTGGAATTCCTATGATTTACAACTTATTTAAATTTAAATTTAGATTTAGAATTATGAAATGATTCTAGACTAAACTTAATAATTAGTTTGAAATTAAGTTATTTTGATATTTGAATTGGAAATATAAATTCAATTCGAAAAAGTATTTGAATGATTATATTTAAATCGATTTATAACGCACAACGATGTGATAGTTCATAAATATCGATTTCAATCTTGGATTGGTTATAACTTGATGGTTTGAAATCGGTTTGACTTGAAATAAGAAACGTTAATTTTCAAATGTTAACGGTTTTGAATAGAAAAGAAAATTTCGAATTCCAACTTATGATTTGCAAGTTATATTTAAAATGAATTTGAAAAAGGTCGCTATACTTGCAGTTCAGCGACCGCAACAAAATTCAAATAAAACAAGTTTTAAAAATTAGAGAAAATTTATTATAAATCTTTATTAATTTAAAGTAATTAGAACTAAAATATTTGAATTTTTGAATGATTTGTAATTTACTCGATTTAATGGCTATTGCAGCACTTTTAGTAACATTTCCAAGCATTATTATCACATTTCCAAAGATGAATTGGTTTGGAGTTATAAATCGTGAACCATTATTTCAAATGATTAAAAAGGATTGTAAAATGGTTTGAAATGATTTTAAGTAATTAAATATTTGTATATGGAATTGATATCAAACATAAGTCGATTTAATTCTATTAAAACTTGTGTTTGAATATAAGTTGTTTATATTATCGAAAATGAACTTGTAATCCAAATAAAGATAAGGTAAATGGAATGACTTAAGGAAAGGAATAAAGAAGTATGTTTTTAAAGTATAAGAATTGAAGGATTATGCTTGAATAAAGGATTAGTAAATCGAATATTTGATTTCGAAGAAAAGTTAGGATTATGATAAAATATAACCTTGACTTGTAAATGAATTGGTAATGATTGGAATTAAAAAACCTGTGTGGTCCATAGCTGCTGTTGTAAGAATACGCTTATTGCTTGGAAAGACCGGGATCATATTTAAATATGAAAACCATTCCAAATAATAATACGATGCATGAAGCAATTTTAAGACTTGGAATCGATGAATGAAGACTGCGAATCTTTGAATTTATTCGGATTGATTGCTGATGTCTCGAATCGGGTCGTTCCCCTGGTTCGAGGTTATAAGTGGCATGAGGTCTGAGTATATTTGGAGATTTTCAGATTTTGTTCCATTCAGACCCAGAATGGACTTGTATGGATTGTGTGTCTGACATTGTAATTGATAGCATAACACTGATTCCCATTTGATATGTATCTGGTTTGTGACGTATGAGCTCAAAGTGGTTATGTATGGATGGAAATCAGTGATCATGTTGTGAATGGACAATGTGGCATACTTAAGAAATGAAATGAGCTTGTACGATCAAGGCATTGTGTCTCTAGGAATGCTTTGTGTATGACGTGACAACGATAAACCTCACACCCCGGGTGATGAGAAACTAGAGGTTAGGTTTTGTGTATATATATATGATTATGATGAAAGCTACAACAGTGGGAATCCACTTATGAACTTGAGGAATATGGTATGTTCGGGGGTCCGTGTCTGGACGAAAACCGTTGATCTACCTCGCGATTTTATTGGTGTCCATGTCTGGATGAAAAAGTCGCGGCTACATTTTGTTTGTTTTCCGATTGATCTTTTGTGCTAGGAATCATCAAGTTGGAAACCCAACTCTCCAATACGTGCCACACGGTTTTGGTTTGTGTATATATATATACACACATATATATATATATATATATATATATGGCGACATAATATATGGGTATTATGCCGTCTAGGATTAATACATTTATTTGCGAAATTGTTTTCCACACTATATTTTAGTATTGGAAAGAGGATTTTACGTATGAAGGCATTTTTGGTTATCATAAGACAAAACTCGCCCATTTGGTATGTGATTGCATTGTGTGATGTGGGACGAGCTTATGATAGCCTCATTTTCCAAAGGTCATTGCGAATTTATGTGCATGGGCATCCACATGGAGTAAACCCGTTCCGCTTTAGCGGCGTGGTCCGGTCAATTTCCCAATTTTAAAATAAATCTTAAAGGAACTGTTTCATGTTCTCACACCGGTCCCATGACTGACCTGGAGTTTATTGTTCCTTCCTAAACTCTGGGAGCCCATTAATTTTTCACACGGGCAGCTAGTAGTTTAGTTTTGCAGTTATGATCCATTGGAGCGAGGTTCAAGCACTTTCCGAGTTGGAGTCCATGCTAGAGTTTGAAGCTTCCACTGTATTAATTTGTTCTTTCGCTGAGAGTTTATTTATATCTTTTCTTCCGTTGTATATATGTTATAGCTATGATATTCCATGTAACTCTAATGTAATAGTGTATTATGCAAATAAAAGTTCTTCTATTTTGTGCAAGATATGTATGTACCAATAACAATTCGTCTTTATGAACGGTTTAAGTCGGTTTAATTACTGGATAAAATCGGGCAAAAAGACGGGTCATAACACAAAACGTGACAGGTGGTGCAGACGGCGCAAACCGATCAGAGACATGTGCGTGCATGGGCTTGGCAGAGGGCGACAAAACAACTGTGACACCAGTAGATATGACTGTGCACATCTTGGGTTGCCACTTTAGGGAAGTGATACCCCCTACTGTGGGGCTGGCACAGGGTATCCACAGATAGGGAGTCGATCAATTAGGGTAATGGTTAGGGTACACTTGGACGTATGCCCTAAGTCTACCAACTTATAGTGGAAGGGATCATCTCATTTTAGATTATACTGGTAATTGTGCAGAGTAGTCATTGGTGAAGCATATATACACCTTACCTTATCTGCCTTATCACACCTGCCATTTGTATAGTGATCTCTCTTATCCACTTTATGCCTGTCATGATTACTTTTATTTATTTACGGGCTAAAAGTAACTTGACTCGCCATACTTTATGTCTGACCCTTTTTGTTTTTCCTTCTCTCTTCCGTTTCCCCCCAGGTTCTCAGGGAGAAAACACTCAGGCTTGACCGTGATTTTGTTTGATTGCTGGAGCTACTAATATGTATGGATCAAGCTCCTATTCTCGTTACTATGGCTATATTTCGTTATTGGAGAATTTTCTTTCTTTTATGTACTCTGATATTTTTGAAGTACAAGACAATGGTTTTTATATTGTAATGGATTTTTATATTTCAGACAAATGATTCTTTGGACCACGGTATTTTGATAATTAATAAAGTTGTTTATTTCCACTGCAAAAATTTTTATATCTGTCTTCTAATATTCTGTTTCTGTTTACCTAAACGCTTCACGAAATTTAATGCATTCCCTTTGTGAGTGACATTAACGGACGTGGGGTGTCACAAATGGGAAAACGAAGTTCAGTTTGTAAATAAAATGAAGAGCGACATTTTTAATTTACTAGAAGCTTGAAAAATGAAAGAACAGAGGAGGGGCAGTCACTATTTTATACAGGATGAATCCTTAAGCACTAAGTAAATTTAGTCAACATATGATACATCAAATTAAATACAATTTGATTTGATTCAATTTGATTTGAAATTGATCTTATCCATTTAATTTTAAAATAATATATTTCAGGGTCCCAAACTCCAATCAAAACACCACAACTGACGTT
Organism: Allium sativum; assembly: GCA_030737875.1. Classification (NCBI taxonomy): domain Eukaryota; kingdom Viridiplantae; phylum Streptophyta; class Magnoliopsida; order Asparagales; family Amaryllidaceae; genus Allium; species Allium sativum. The sequence goes on along the minus strand of CM060918.1, from coordinate 146,586,350 downwards.
TTTAGGATTTAATCCCTATTCTGAACACACTGGAATAGGATTCGAAGTTCCATTTAATCGTATGAAGGAGATAATGATTTAAATTTACATAAACTAAATTCAAAACAAATAAATTCCTTGATAATAAATTAATATTATTATTCTAATTCAAACAAAAATTTATATTGATCATCTGAACTGTTTTCGATTCATTTTTAACTTTGAATTCGAATAAATTCATTTTTGTATTACAATAATTTAATATATTTGATACTAAATCTAAATCGATTATTAAATCAATAACTTAATATAATAATTCATATATATTATCAGTTCAGTATTTAAAACAATATTAAATATTCAAATAAATCATTCGAAAATCTGGCTCGTTACATTCTTCCCCCCTTAAAAGAATTTCATCCCCAAAATTATTAATGTAGGAAAAATGCTACAAACCCATTACTTCTCAAAAACCCACTAATGTTGAAACTCTACTCTTTATATTTCAACAAATTTAGTTCTACTAAAGCTTTTGGTTTCAATTTACATCTCACACCATGTATTCCAACATTCTTTTAATCCAAATGACTTCCAATCAATATTTTCACATTCAATTCATATTCCATTCAAATTGATTCTCAACAATTTATCCACTTCAATTCATTTAACTTGCTTAAGTTAAATTTAAATTTAAAAATTCAAATACTCGGGTTTTTATTTCAAATCGTTTAGAAATCATATAAATATATACATATATTTATAACTATCTCAAATTCAAAACATTACCAAACCAATTTGTTTTCTTTTAAATAAATTTTCATCAACACTTTTCTAAGGAAGCAACCAATAACTTAGAAACCCGAAAATGAACACCGATGATGCTGTAGTCATCATCAAAATAATTTTCTAGCCACTGAAGTGAGTTCATTGCTTTATCACTTTTAAATTCCATGTAAAATGATTTTTATTTGAAAATCATTTAAAACAAAGCTTTATTATTTTAATATACTTCAGAAAATATTTTTCAACTTCCCAGGACTAAAATTCCAAATTCTGGTTTGAATTTAATTTCAATTCGTCTCATTGTATAATTTGTTCTTAAATTCTTCTTGGTTACGCATTACCATTTCAATTTTATAATCTCATTGGATTACAATAATAATAACCAACACATCCATATTATAATAATTTCAGAAAATTATTCTTTCTATATCAAAATATAATTTTGGGTAAAATTATTTCATTTACCCACTTTAAAACAATATCATGTCGAATTTTTCTGTTCAAGTGTTTACAAACTCTTATCGACGTCGTGGCGTCGCACGATTCGACCAGAATTCATAAACCACTAACCATACTAGCCAACAAAATATAAAACAACTTTTATATAAATTAACAAATATGCGCCCTCGTATATATACCCTTAACTCATTCTACGGTACTACTGACCCTATCTCTAATGAGCACAACCTCACCAAAGCCTAGGTGTTCACTCAACCTAAGCTCTGATACCACTGTAACGAACAACAAATCTGTACTATCTGAGTTGACTACATACATCACACATACAACCCAAATATCACAGAAATACGAATCATTTTTTAGAAGAAAAAGGTAAAAGGAGAACAAAAATAACAACACAGAACCTCACATCGCAGCGGAACAAAATATCATATATCATAACTTTTGAAATACAAAATTTTAACTATATAACATACAATTATTAGAGTACAACACTTACAACACAGCGGAAATAAAAATACTATATATCTAACACTGAAGCCTCCTGCTCCAATCTCCTTTAGATTGATTTGTAAAATCCTAAACTACTTGACTGCCCGTACAAATTTGGGCACCCAAGAGTTTAGGTAAAACAAAACAATATAAACTCTGGGTCTATCATGGGACTGGTATGAGTAAACAATTTGAAACAGTTTGAGAAAATAAACGATATCTTATAAGACCACGCCGTATAACACGAAACGGGGTTTTCCCTTATGAGAATCCAAAACACTTGATTTAACATTCAAAATACTTTTGAAAGAAACGATAATCTTTGTATCAAAACTCTTTTGACATTATAATAGTGTCTAAATAAAAAAATAGAAATCTAGTGGAACATTTGCATCTCACGTTCCACATATATATAATATACAACCAAAACTACGAGCACTTATTGGGTAATGAATTTCCAACTATGACAAGGTATGGAACCACCTTCCGATAGTGCATCTCTAGAGAAGAATACACTAGGTTCAACAAGAACATCTTGCAACCCAGCCACACATGACTGAGCACTCATTTCGCTTGAGTGTATCGAATGTATATCTCCAACGGTTGGGATCAGCAACCGTTTTCGCGCATGGGACAACATCGAATAGAATAGAGAATGAAGTGAATTTCTCTAGATTGGTGATAATACACCTAATTGGGAGCTACCCACCTAGTCATGTTGCCTGCCCGATTTTTGTCATTTCCCGGTTGATGAAGCCTGAGGCTACGGTTACTTACATTTCATTGATAGCACAATCACTTTGAATGCCACATTGCCAGATCCGTTAGTCATTAATTGACTGCACAAATATATCTTGGATATTATGCTATGGGAATAAATTCTTCACCACCATATATATTTATACAAACCAATATATGCGATCATTGGAAATTTTCTGTCAGATATTCGTCGATACACTTCGTTCTAGGACTGAACGAAACCGAAGGCACTATTTCCATTAATCCATTTTAGACAATTTCTACCTAGGATTAACTGAAAAAGCCCTTGCACTTTACTCTGTCTTCAATTATCTTCATATAGTTTGATTCGCAACGCTACTGCAAATACGGAGTGGTTCACGGATAGTAATCCAACCGTTCTCTCCATATTGACAAAGATATTGGCAAATACTTCGATAGTCGTTTATTTAACTATCGAAGTAAAACAAACATTTCGTACAAAGCATTAAACAATCACTGGGCCCCTTAATTAATATTTCATTAATTAAATCACTTCTCTATTACCTTATCAATATCCGTTAACCAAATATTTTCAATAATCATCTTGGTCTCTTACACTATTTGGAAACCATTTCCATATCTCGCCTTCTTTTATTTTCTGTACATAGAAAATACCTTCTATTTATGATTGGAAAATATGCCAATTACTTATCGCTTTCCCGAACTCGGTTATTTTTATACATAGGAAATATATTCTTGATATATTTCAAAAATTCCACTTACTTGGGTTAAAATGAATGTGTGTAAAACATCGTTACAGCAACCTAAAATATTTCATTCAACTAAATTTCTTTAAACATTTATCTCCAAGACTGAATCCTCCTATTTACCGGTTAATAATTAAATCAATCAAGTTGGCGTATAATTGCTTCTCAGACCTTGGCTGAAATCATCATTAACTTCAAATCAGACAAGACCACTTGCCCTGAATAATCAGCACCATATAAATCAATTATTCATTCTTACGTTTCTTTTTCTAATTTTTAAGTTCGTTTCCTTATCGAATTCTATATTTATCAATAAATTGATTTCTAACTATCAAAATTTCTTAAAAATATTCTAACTTCTTAAATTTATGGAAAATTTTACCATAACCTCCTTTGTACGGGTCACTCGGTACAACTACAAAACGCCTCTTTAGGCCCTTCCTAACTAGCCCATATACGTCCATTCCCAATTTATTCCAACTCAATCTAATCGCTTTTAACTCAATTCACTAATTTATTCTTTAATTAGCTATTTTGCCATTTTCATCTTTTTAATTGAACATATCACTTCCGGATATGTTTTTAATTTACTTAAAACACAATCTAATTCCATTTTCAATTCGAGTTTCATATTAGATTTCGAATATAAATTCTTAAACCCCATTTACTTATCCAACGCCCAATTTCGATTCAAAATTCCATTAACTAATTATTCTTCAAATTAGTTAATTCTATTCAATAATTAAAAATATGATTTTAGTTTCAAAAATCAGATTACTGACTCCACTTGAGTTCATATTTATTTTGTAACTCAAATATGGATTTTTCTAATGGACTTTTGGATTTTTATTTACTTAAAATCCTTTTTTTTAAATAAACCATTATGGTTTTAAATTGGTTATGGTGCTATTATTCTAAAAATTAGATTTTGACATAACTCAAAATCTATAAGACAAAATCCATATTTTTCTCTTTCATTAGAAAAGTATTATCAAATTAGTTCTGATGATTCTTGTTTCATAGAATTCCGACTTAAATTGAGTTCTGTATACTCAATTGAAGTTCGAAACGCCAATTTACGAACTACCGTGCTGCGGCGAGTTCATTTTAATTATATTTAAATATATACATTAAACTTCGTTTAATTTATAAATTTCAGCTCTATTCTTATATATTTTAATATACATAAGATCGGCTTTCCAAATCTAAGTTAAACATTTTGATTTTTCTAAATCCTCAATTTTCATAACTCGGTTGTAAATTTATTTACAACTCTATTTGTTTTCAGATTCCAATTCCTTTAGAAATAAATTATTTTATAAAATTCGATATAATCGAATTCTGATTATAAATCCTTTGGATTTTTCTCACTTCAATTTATATTCTAAAGCCCAAAATAAAATTTATCGTTGTCTTTCAAACCGTTTTCTAATTCTCTCTTCAATTCATACTTGAAAATATAAACTTCTAAATTATCCAACGATAGTTTATTTCCCTATTTTTATAAACATTGTTTATAAATTAATTTTTCCTCGTTTTAAAAATTAAAACAAGCTTTCCTTTGAAATACCTATTTGAAACCCAATTCCTTTTATATTCCGAATTTCGAAATAAAATAAAAACTATCATTCCCTTTTTCGAAATGATTTCAAATTATACTTTTAAATTCATACTTGAATTAAATATTACAAATTATCTCTTGGTAATTAACTCATCATTTTAGTAGCACCGTTTATAAATTTTCTTATTTTATATATTTAAACAAGTTCCATTTCAAAATCTACTTAAAACCAAAATCTTATTTTGGAATATTATATTTTTATAACTTCCATATATAATGTATAATATATTTTCATATTAAATTTTCAATTTCTATTTAATACAATTTAAATATCCTTTGTGGATATAATTTATTTTTATAAATTCGACATAGTCGAATTCTAACCATAAATCCGCTCGGATTTATTTTAATTCAACTTACATTTCGATCATTGGAATAAATTTCATTATTTCCCTTTTAACACGATTATCAATTCATTTTAAATTCTTATTTGAATTTAAATATTTCAAATTATCCAAATGATAATTTTCACCTTTCTTTATAAACATTGTTTATATTACCTGTTTTATATTTAAACAAGTCTCATCTCAATTCCATTTGAAATTATAATTCTACCTCAAAAAAAAATTCGCTTTTCAAATTCATACTTGTATTTACATTTTTCCATTTATCCAATGATAAATCATTTCGCTTCATTTATAAATTCATTTCAGTTTCCTGATTATCTAAGGAAAATCATCCCATTTTAACTATAAACACTGTTTACAAATTTACTTCAATTCCCTGATTATTTAATTTATAAACATCATTTATAAATTTCAGTACTTCCATTTCCTGTATTATTTTGTTTATAAACAACATTTATAAATTTGAATACTTGTTTTATTCATTCAAAAAATGTTAATATTTCTAGTCCATTCGAATTTCAAATACTATTTTTAGAAAAATAGAATTTCCAGTTTAAATATCAAAATCTCTTTTCATGATATTTTTATAGATCAACAATTTGGGTCCAGTGATATTTAAACAATCAAACCACCTAATTTTAATCAACACGTCATATATATGATAATATATATATATATATATATATATATTTATATGAAAACAAACAATAACAAATTTTAAGGAATCCAGTTGGATCCCTCTAACCTGTTTTCCTTCATCCACAGACGTTAGCCAACATAAATAATACCTATCCTGCTTTGAGGTTGGATATCACGGTATAGAAGGTCATCCACTATCCTAGCATGGAGCGCATAGGGCCATCCGCTAATGATACTGCGGGCATCTGCTAATGGTACTGCAGGAACTATCCAAGCACCAATATATGTATATAATAACCATAAACACCAATCCTAAATAATTAATATGTATTTAATCACCAAAATAATATTTCAGTGCATGCAAACAACCAACGAACAATTATTTTTAACTAATAAAAATTATTTTAAATAAAATTTGAGTGAGGTTTACTCATTGTGATTTTATTCGATGAATATCCAGCTTTCTGAATTATCTAAATCTCCAACTGACAGAGAAAAATGTCTAATTAGTCTTAGCTCATATATTTTGCAAACCCAACGTGACTCACATTTGTATATATTTTTTTTCTAAACCTCATATGAAAAAAAATGTTTCATTATAGGATATACGAGTTAAAATATTTAAAATTGTTATAAAAAGAGTTTAATTACAAAAATAAATTATTACAAATCATGGTACTCATGTTCTATTCTTCCTATATGAAATCGCTGCCCTTTTGTTTTTCTACTAAATCACTATTTTACCTCACCAATACACCATTCCACTCTCCATTATCACCTTCCATTACTCCAGAACCCCAATCCCATTCCACTATTGAACATTAGTATTCACCAGTCACTTACTGCACAACCAACCACGCTATCCTGTTTCATCCCCCTTACTCTATCCAACTTTTGCTACTCCTCCCTTCAACATATCAACTTCATGCTTCTAATGTAGATTTCGACTTGGATTTGCTTCCAGGCGCTACAATAATTCATGTGACAGCTTTAGGCTTGGAAAAACCCCAAAACTCCTTCAATCACAAGCCCCAATTTTTGCATCCCTGGTCATCGACGCATCTCCCCCAACCTTTTTGCATCATCGCGATCTTTACCTTGTTATTGTTGAAACAACCAAAAACCGTTCACTCCCTAAATCAATCGACAACTTCGGTTTTCCTACTAGCCTCGAACCCAAATAGGAGACTTCACCTAAGTACCAGTCCCCTTCAAAGAATGCGTGCGCTTCTTGAAGCTCGCATACAAGCTATTCGATCTAGGATATTGATTTTCATACGTCTTTGGTAAATGGAGGATTTCACGATTTTGATTTTTGTTTCGCAGCTTTTGGTTTTGATTTGGTATTATTTTGTTTGGCCATTTTCGATTATTAGCTTCAGAATCCTGGATTTTCAAATGAACTAAAAGGGAAAGGGACTTATGTTTATAATTGAAAATGGGAAAACAAAGTTCAGTTTGTAAATAAAATGAAGAGCGACATTTTTAGTTTACTTGAAACTTGAAAAATGAAAGAACGGAGGAGGGACAGTCGCTATTTTATACAGGATAATCCTTAAGCATTAAGGAAATTTAGTCAGCATATGGTACATCAAACTAAATATGATTTGAATTGAAATTGATCTTATCCATTTAATTTTAAAATAATATATTTTAGGGTCTTGAACTCCAACCGAAACACCACAACTTACGTTTCTAGGATTTGATCGTCATTCTGAACACACTGGAACAGGATTCGAAGCTCCATTTAATCGTATGGAGGAGATATTGATTTAAATTGATATAAACTAAATTCTAAACAAATAAATTCCTCGATAATAAATTAATATTATTATTCTAATTCAAACAGAAATTTGTGTTGATCATCTGAACTGTTTTCAATTCTGTTTTAACTTTGAATTCAAATACATTCATTTTCATATTACGATAATTTAATATATTCAATACTAAATCGAAATCGACTATTAAATCAATAACTTAATATAAAAATTCATATATATTATCAGTTCAATACTTAAAACAATAGTAAATATTAAAATAAATCGTTCTAAAATCTAGGTCGTTACATCATGACTCCATACTAGATATGAGCCAGGAAGAAGCTAGTTTTTTTTTTAGATTATGAACTTGTTGTATGATATATGATAAGACTATATGAGTCATTAAACTTAAATCTTTTGTTATTCATTTATACACACTATTATAAAAATTTCCATGGGTGCCTATATCATCATACCAAAGGACAAAAGATGTTATTTTCGGACATTTTACTTTCTTAAAGAAGATTCTTTTTCGAGAGAACGTAGCGGTAGTATAATTTATCTAAATAAGATCATGAAATCTAACATGGAAGATTGTTATGCAAATCATATTGATTAAACTATATCTCAAGAGGCACAGCCTATTAGAATATATAACATGGAATCTCGATCATCAGCGAAATATTATGGATTTGTCGCTAACAAATAAAAAATGATTGTATCATTTATAATGACGATCCCCCAAAATACTAACAGGCTACGGGGAGTAAAGAATCTACTACATACTTCGATGTTGTGAAATTGAAATGGATTCCATGTGCATTGCCAAAAGTTTACTTTGAAAATGTATCAGAAGTGATTGTCACAAATGGATCTTTACGAAGAATAATGATGTTAATGAAAAAGTGTAGATTCATTAGTATGATTAATGGAAAGTCGATTCTACCAAATTCAAATTGTTGGCCATATGGAAACATTTTCCATTATTTGTCCATAAATACATTAGAATGTTATTTGTGATGTATGCATACAAAAATTATGGAATATCAAAAATAGATATTAAAACATCGTATATTGACACTGATTCAAAGAGACTATTTATTTATCATAGTCTAAAGTTTTCGAGGTTTATGGGAGTAGTAAAATGCTTATAGAATATGTTTTGAAGAATAAGTGTTTTGGCAAAGTGATCCAATAGAGTGGGGGGTTTTAAAAGGAATTTAACAATAAAATGAAGAACAAATTGGTGTCAGACTCAAAGACTGTCAAGTACAAAGAGTAATCAAAAGAAAAAAGTTGGCCAAGTCCATGGAATTTCATCGCTGGTCCATTAAAGGATTAGTACTAATCCCCAAATTCGGCTGAAAACGAAGAATTCAAGCCAAGAACAAAAGAAATTTGAATAAACATTTGAATCAATATTGATTTATTGACTACCTTCATGAAACCAAAATTTTCACCAAATATATGATAAAACTGTTTAATTAGGGAAATCAACAATGAGTAAAGAAAGGAAATTTAAAAAGATTACTTTAGTTACAAGAAAATTGAGTGATCGTAAATAAAAGGATGAAAGCACTCATGTATTTTATTTTATACTAAAAAATAGAGTTTTCAACTTAGCTGGCAAATAACTGAACGTCTTCATATCATGAATATGAGAATAAAAATTCTTCCAATCCTAATACCTAAGGTATATAGTCAAGTAGTTAAAACTGTGATAATATCTTACAAAATCTTTGCTATAGTGCTTCGATCGCTATAATTTTTAGACTTATCTCCTTTTTTTTTGGAAAGAAAAAGGTACTAATTGCAGATAGAAGATTACATAAGTATCAGGTGAGCTAAAAATACTACAAACATGAAAAATTAATGAATTACATACAATAAAGATAAGCACATCTCGATGCAAGTAAACAAGAAAACAACACAACACATAGTTCAAAAAATTAAAGATAACAAAACCTGAATGCAAAACTATACCAACCACCATCTTCTAAAATAAAAATAAGAACAACAATCATAGTTGTACTCTCTGAATCATCTCAAACAAAGTTTGATTCATTTCCGTACCCATGGTGTAACGACCTAATGATTTTTTGACCACGAAAATCGACATAAACACTATGTCAACTATTCAAGCATTGAGAATAACAGATCATTAATAGAAAGAAGTTTGAGGGTCAGAAATAGAAAGAAAGAAAGCTAGAACAGAAGAAGAAGAACACAACAGAACAGAATCAGAGTAGACACGAATCTCACACAAAACGAATGAAACATATTATATAACATAACTTTTGAAATACAAACTTGTAACTGTATATACATAACATTATCAAAGTACACCACATAAAATCACAGCAGAAATAAACTCTCTCTCTCTCTCTCTCTATATATATATATATATATATATATATATATATATAACATTGGAACCTCCGGCTCCAAGCTCCTCCAAATATATCTATAAAATCTATGACTACTTGACTGCCCGTACAAATTTGGACACCCAAGAGTTTAGGGTAAAACCAAACAAAATAAGCTCTGCGTCAGTCTCTCGGGTGTGAGTAAACTCCAACCACTTGGTTTAACTTTTAAAAATCCTTTTTTTTTAAAAAGGATAATTATAAGATGATCCACACATAAATACAGATGCTTTTTACCTTACAATAACCAAAAACAATCTTTAAAACCAATACTTTTCTGATATTATAATAGTGTTTAAATCAAGTAATCAAAAATCCAGCAGAACACTTGCATCTCATGCTCTACATACATAGTATAAAATCAAAACCATGGGCTATTATTGGAGAATGGATTTCCAACAATGGTAAGGTATGGAACCACCTTCTGATACTGTACATCTAGAGTAATGTAATAACCCAGAAATCCGAGCCAATTTAAAAATTTTATTTTGGCAATTTTAGTGAATTTTGATTATTTAAAATGAATATTTTAAATAATAACGACGAGAAATTTATATTGAATAGAAATAGAACGTATATATTTATATACGTCGTCGTTAGAATATAAATATTTATTTTTATATATAAAAGGAATTGAAAATGGCGCGGTTGTTTGATAATTCGATTTCAAATTTCAAATGAATGTACTGGGTGCAAAATAAACCGGATTTTAGTGAAACCAAAAATATTTGAATCTATTTGATAATGTCTTTCCAATGAATCCAAAAAATAGAAATTTCATTGCGGGGATAAAAAGTTACGTCTAGTTGAAAATTCAGAATATTCGCTATGGAATTCTGGCCCTTAAAATGGAAATTTTGCAAATGACCTCGGTTTTTGACGAAACACTTTTGTTGGATCTGTGATGTCAAGTTATTGCTAGATTCCAAAATTCGTAATTTTTTGAATCAATATGTGAGCATGACAAAGGAAAACGTGTTTGACCAGTTTCAGTTGATTTTAATCAATTGGAAAATGGCCATTTTTCAAATGGTCTCAGAATTCGATGAAATTAGTTTTGTTAGAACCGTATCGTCAATACAAAGCTAGAAAATAGTTTTCAGGAATTTTTAGAGTTTGTATGTGTCCCCGGTAAATTGAAGTGTGCGTTCAAATTCAATATATAGAGTTATATTTGGATTTTGACGAAAACTGATCGAAATTATCGAATCAACCTACGATACATATCCCATTGTGTTCGGAATGGGGGTAATTAGCTATGGACGATAGGCGGTGGGTCTCGTTTCGAGGTCGAAATCAAAAGTTGGTTTTTGAGATTAAATAACTAAACAAATAATAAAACAAAAATCCCCCCTTCATCTCCTATACCCTTCACCCCCCCCCCCCCCCCGGTTTTCATTTTCATTCGACAAGGAAAAAAAGAAAAAAAAGAAATGAACGGAAAACCGCCTCCCTCCACCGTGCCAGAGTCGCCGCCCTCCGACCTACCACCGCTGGCCTCCCCCACGACCCCGTTCTCCCCCTCCTCCGTGAAGACCGCCGTACCCCAAGAACCCCTAAATCGATTCGAAACCGACGCCCTAGCCACGCCAGGGCCCGCCGCTAGTCAACCCCACCTGACCTCACCCCCTTCTCCGTTCGAGTCAATGCCCCCCCCCCTCCCCAAAAGCCCTAACCTCCGATGAAGGGCCACCGCGAACCCCAATCCGCCGTAGCCCTCCACTGAGCCTCCTCCCAGACCCTCCGGCGAACTCCAGCAATGCCTCGGGCCAATTGGTAGCCCCCCCACGATTGGAAACACTCCCCCTTCGTTGTAAGTTTTTAAATTATTTGTTTTTGTTTTATTTTGTTATATTTTATTTTATTTAGCTAATGCAATTAGAATATAGTTTCTTTTAAATAAAAATACAATTTTTCTATGACTGTCATGCAAAAGATTTGATCTTTATTTTGAAAAAGATTGAATTTTTAGATGTTGTTAATAAAAATATGATTTTTATTATATGTAGATAACAAAAATATGATTTTTATTATATGTAGATAATAAAGATGTGATTTTTATATAGTAGAAATATAAAAATATGATTTTTATATAGAAAGAAGCGTTGTAAATGCATATGAAGTAAAAATAAAAATATGATTTTTATTTATTGAAATGAAGTGATAAAAATATAATTTTTATTATGAAGTTAGTGTGATAAAAGTATGATCTTTGTTATATGAACACCGTTATAAAAATAGAATTTTTATCTATATAGTAGCGGTATAAAACTGTGATTTTTAGCCATATAAAGTGATTATAAAAACGTGATTTTTATATACATAGCAACCATATAAAAATGTGATTTTTATATATGTAGTGGCTACGGACAATGATATTGACAAAGGGCGAGCACGACGAAAATTTCTACATAAGAAGAGTCACAGTGTTTGGTTTAGCTAGTTGGTGAGAACTCCTCACCTTTAATATATTTCTAGTTTGAAATATATACTAGGATGCATACGGTGTTTAGTAGCACACGACACCCGTCGTCCACAGACCATGGATGACTTGTTTTTTGATTTGTTGTGTAGTGAAATTTGATTGTGTGATGGTGAATGGAATAAAATATTTTATAGTGGAAAATATTTTGTAGTTAAAAATATGATTTTTAACGTGTATATAAAATAAATAGAAATAAATAAATCGGACGATTTGTTTATATACACTGATTTGACTGATATTGATTGGGACGGTAAATTTTACACATCGCCCAACAGCACAAATAAAATCTGTGTTTGTTGATTTGAAACCCCACACGGGTATTGGGATGATATTTGGCTTACACTAATCCCGATTGTTTAGTTGTATGTCAACTGATGGGTTGACATACTGTGTAAGTTTTAATTATTTATATTTAATGCTTATACATTTGTGTGGTGCACTCTGGATGATGGTTGATTATTTATCATTGTTATTATATACATGTGTTGTAGGGAAATCCATATAATAAACGTTGTATGGTAATTGATTGGGCCTTATTCCAATATAGAACATAAATTCATGTGTTGAATAGAAAATAAATTCGTGTGTTGAATTGAAAATAAATTCATCTGTTGAATAGAAAATAAATTCATGTGTTGAATAGAAAATAAATTCATGTGTTGAATTGAAAATAAATTCATGTGTTGAATAGAAAATAAATTCATGTGTTGAATTGAAAATAAATTCATGTGTTGAATTGAAAATAAATTGATGTGCTTAATTGAAGCCGTGTTGATTAGATTGATGCCATTTTGACGTGAATGGTATTTATATCGATTTTATCCATTTTAATAATGAATACAGAAAAGGAAGTGATTTCAAAATATAACGTTTTGAAAATATTATCATTTATAGATTAATGATGTGGAATATTCAATTTTGATTAGAAATTGAATATGAAGTTGAAATCGTTTTGAAAATGAATTTAAAACGATTTATAAAATACGTTTTGAAAGGAAATCGACGAAATATATACAATATATATATTGTATATATATAATGGCCTGAATAGAACGCGCCGCGCCGCGGTAGTTCGCGAGTTTCGACCATTGACTTTGAATTGACCTAACGGGAGATCCGACCGTCGGATTCTCCTAAAACCGAAACCGTTGGGTTCGTATCAAAAAGAGCTTTCTAACAAATAGTAGATATTAGAAATCTAACGGTTGGACTTGGAATTATGTCCAAATCAATTTTGGAAAAGGTCGTTGTAAGTGCAGTTCGATAGCCGTTGATGGAAATCGACTGTACAGGCCTTGATAAAATTATTAAAAATAGTAATAATTTGTGTAAAATCATAAGAAGTGTTTTGTGAAGAATTTGGATGAAAAACTTCATATTTGAAAAGATAAAAGTAGATTTTTATCGAAATGCTAGTTTTGAACTAGAATAATAATTTATTTATTTTTAAAATAAATAAATTGGATTTGAAAATAACCAGAATTTCCAATAATTGAATTGGAATGGATTTGAATCGAAATTGTCTTTGGAATATTTCGATGTTGGATTTCGTGACGAAACAGATATTGTTATGGGAATTTGAAAGATATATTTATATCGTTATTTCCAATACGATATTTGCTGGTCGTAGAATTTGATATTGAATATAAGCCGATATATTTTCTATTCAGAGCCTTGTATTTAATATCAAATGTGATTTGGGTTTGTCGTGAATTGTGTCTTCATTAACACTGTTTTTAAACCCAGTTGAGAAAAAGATTAAATCATTTTATGTAGATTTAATGAAGTGTACCGATTAAATGGTGTTTAATTGGAATTGAATTTGAATTGATTTTTGGGTTTATCGTGAACAATGTTTTAAATAACACTTATTCTTTAACCCGACAAATAATGGAATGTGATTTTGGGATTATAGTGAACCGTGTTTTAAATGACATTGGTTCTTTAACCCAGTTAAAGACAGGAGGTGATTTCCCAAATTAGATAATCATAGATTTTGATTTTTGGGAAGATTAAAACCAAGTGGGGTTTTAATGAATCTTTAATTAGATTGAAATTGTAACAACCAGGAAATTCTGAGCCAATTTAAATTTTTTATTTTGGATATTTTAGTGAATTTTGAATATTTAAAATGATTTATTTTAAATAATGACGACGAGAAATCTATTTTGAATAGAATTAGAATGTATATATTTATATAGATCGTTGTTAGAATATAAATATTAATTTATAATTAAAAAAGGAATTGAAAATGGCGCGGTAGTTCAATAATTCGATTTCAAAGTTCAAATGAATGTACCGGGTGCAAAATAAACAGTATTTTACTGAAACCAAAAATATTTGAATCTAATTGAGAATATCTTCCCAGGAATCCGAAAAATCAAAATTTCATAGCGGGAATCAAAAGTTATGTCCAATTGAAAATTCAGAATAGTCGCTATGGAATTCTGGCCCTTAAAAATGGAAATTTTGCAAAAGACCTCGGTTTTCGGCGAAACCAATTTTGTTGGATCCGTGATGTCAAGTTATCGCTAGGTTTCAAAAGTCAAATTTTTTTGAATCAATATCTAAGCGTGGCACAGGAAAACACATTTGACCGGTTTTAGTTGATTTTAATCGATTGGAAAATGGCCCTTTTCAAACGGCCTCAGAATTCGACGAAACTAGTTTTTTTAGGACCATATCGTCAATACGAAGCTAGAAAATATTTTTCTACAATTTTTCGAGTTAGTATGTCACCCCAGTAAATTGGAATGTGCGTTCAAATTCAATATATAGAGTTATATTTTGATTTTGACGAAAACTGATCGAAACGATCGAATCAGCTTTCGATACATATCCCATTGTGTTCGGAATGGGGGTAATTAGCTATTGACGACAGTCGGTGGGTTCGATTTCGAAGTCGAAATAAAAAGTTACTTTTTGGATAAATAAATTAATAAATAATTATATAAACCTAACACCTATATCCTTTCCTCATTCCCCCGTTAGTTCATTTCAGTTTTTTAAAAAAAAGAGAAAAATCGATCTCGCGCCCCCCGATGTTCCACCGCCGCCCCTCCATCGGTCGCCCTCCCCTCCGCCAACACCAGTCGCGCCCTCCAACCCCTTCGCTCCTCCTCTTCTCTCTCCCCTTCTACCTCATACCGTAGCCCCACAAACCACCTTAGACTGCTATCTCCACCCAAAGCAACCGGTATATTTTAATTTTAATTTCATTTTTGTTTATGTATTTAAAAATATGATTTTTTATATGAAATAAAAATCCGATTGTTATAGTTTAGATTTGAATTGTGAACATCGCATAGTAATGAGAAGCATTATAAAAATATAATTTTTATATTATAGTAAGGTTAAATATATAATTTTTATTATATGTCAGGGTTAAAAATATAATTTTTATATCATGGAGAGGTTAAAAATATAATTTTTATATATGTATGATAATAAAAAAGTGATTTTTATTCTGTAAAAGAAGTGATTTTTATTATATAAAAGAAGTGATTTTTATTCTGTAAAAGAAGTGATTTTTTTTATTTATATGATAGTAAAGAAAAGATTTGATTTTTATATTGGAAAAGATACGATCTTTATATATATGATAGTATTGTGAAAATATGATTTTTATATTATATAGGTAGTAAAAATTCGATTTTTATATTAGAAGTAGAAATATAAAAATATAATTTTTATATAGAAAGAAGTGTGGTAAATATATATGAAGTAGAAATAAAAATATGATTTTTATTTATTGAAATGAAGTGATAAAAATATAATTCTTATTGTGAATAGCGTGAAAAGAACTACATTGGAATTTCAAATAGATCCAGATGGTTCAGCAGTTCAGAAGCAAAGCACGGCGGAGTGGAACCCTCTGTGAGAACTTCTCATTTTAATTCTTATTTTCTAGCTAAAATATATACTAGGATGCAGATGGTGTTTAGCAGCACACGACACCCGTCGTCCACAGACAATTGACGACTTGTATGCTTGTTTGATGTGTTGTGAAGTTTGTTTGTGATGTTGATGTGAAATAGATAATAAAACGTTCATGTGTTGAAATTAATTAATTATCGTTAAAAATATAATTTTTAACGTGAATGTGAATAAATAAATACAAACAAATTGAACGATTTATTTATTTACACACATTTGACTGATATTGATTAGGACGATAAATTTTACACATCGCCCAACTGCACAAATAATATTCAGTGTTTGTGGATTGAATCCCCACACGGGTGTTGTGATGATATTTGACGTACACTAGTCCCAATTCTTTAGTTGTTTGTCGATCGATTGGTCGACAGACTGTGTAAGCACTAATTATTTATATTTAATGCTTATGCAGTTGTGTGGTGCACTTTGGATGATGGTTGATTATTTATCGTTGCTATTGTATACATGTGTGGTATGGAATCCATATAATTAACATTATATTGTGTGACGGCAAGGAATTTCGCTCGGTCCGAACAAGTCGCTAAACCGATCCAGGCCGTTCGAAACGCCCTATCGTTTTGAGAACAAGATAACATAGAACGCATACAGAAGAACATTTCATTGGATATTACAACAATGCATCAGATTACAAGAATATACAGAGTATAAATGAATAAATATTACACAGAAATATCAGAGATTTAAATTACATTAAATACATAGCAGCGGAAAATAATAAAATACACAACTAGAAGGAGATATACGGATACAAAGCTTTCCGGATATCGTTCCAGCTGTAAACCAGGATCCTGTGAATATAAATCTGCAAAACCAAAACTACTAGCTGCCCGTGTCAAAATAAGGGCACCCAGAGTTTAGGTTAAAACAATAAACTCCAGGTCAGTCATGTGACTGGTGTGAGAACTAAAACAGTTAATCTTTATTTCAAAGTTAGGTAAATCAAGGGACCACGCCGTATAACACGGAACGGGTTTCCTCCCAAGAATACCAGTGCATAAAACAACAGCGCAATGCTAAATAAAGAAAAATGAAGCTGTTATAAGACCCAGGTCCTATCACACAATGCAACGCAAGCCGGGGGATAGGGTTTTCCCTTATAACAGCCAAAGAATGTTTGATACGTTTAAAACAAATCATTTGATACTATTATAAGTGCATAGTGTATAAAACAACTTCAAATCATAAGTATCAATCATAGGCGACATGAGCGTCCCATGCCACTATGTCACCATATATAGGTTTACAAATAAAACCGCAATGTCACGTATTTGGAAATTGGATTTCCGTCTATGAACTGAGGCAAAAGATAGTCCTCAACCGATTCGAGACGCTCTAGCCCGTGTCTCAGGAACAGCCGCAACTGCCCCATGGAGCGACAGGGCCGGTCCACCGATGTGGATTATTATGCCTGAACACTACGTCTCCCCACCCTATGGGGTGTAAGTCTGGTCCGTCAGCCGACCAGAATGCATCGGCCGAAACCGATATAACCGAGGCGCCTCGCAACCGCAACAACCACATAAGTCAAACTCGTCAGGGCGTGTAAAACCACTGACGCCACTTCTAGCTAGAAAGAAACGCAAGTCCTCCCTGAGGTCCGTCTCCCGTTTTTGGTTCATACCGGGTGTGAAACACGCGAGGTAAACGTTACACAAAGCTACGCCACAAAGGCCGTGCTTTGATCATCACCACAAGACTTTGCTTTTCAACAGAAGCCTCGATCAATTGCCACTTAGGCATGCCACACAGGCAATTCACTCCATGCGTTTGATATCCATCAATATATAACCCCTGAGCTCATACGTCTCAGAGAAGGGCGTTAAGCAAGAGAATAAATTCTCCGCCGCCAAACAGATATATATTTAACAGAGATCAATCACACGGACTAAAATCCAATGTCAGACACACAGTCCATTTACAAGTCCGTTCTGGGTCTGAACGAAACCGGAGGCACCTAGTACCCCGCATATCCATCGATCTCCAAGTACGTCTGGACGATCACTAACTGTTTCCATCTTCTTGGGTGTACAGCCCAATCAAGATCATCAGTTATCACCCAAACGACGTGAAGACTTCCGGTCTTCGACCATCGTCTTCATCTTCGACTTATCGTCGTATCAGTTATTCAGAATGGGATAAACCCGGGCTTTCCGAATAACTCGCGTATATTTTAAATAAGTGTTACACAAACACAACATACGCCTCATTCCAATTCATCAGTCACTAACCGTAAATTAATCAAGAGAATAATTCCCCAAATATTAACCCCGAAGGCCGAAACCAACATCAGATCAATATCCAGAAAACCATTCTGCTTAGCTAACCGACAGTTAGTTTCTAAATTTCACATTCATAGGGAAAGGTTCCCATTAATTTTATCAAAGATAAATTTCTTGAATTTATTCTTTAATCTATTGTTGAATATCAATTCAAAACTAGTCGGGATTAACGAACCTTACCGAAGTAATCATTTGTTTTAATTTCCCAATCCCAACCTATTCATCCCATGAAGTAAAACTGGTAATACTTCATATCTAACACCACAGTGTTATCGGTAAATTCAATTACCATTTCACGTTCAAATCTAATTAAAGATTTAACTATCGCCTGGAGCAAAACTGGTAATACTCCATTTTCGATCTTTTCAATCTAATTAAAGATTCATTAAAACTCCACTTAGTTTTAATCGTTAACTGGGTTAAAGAATCAGTGTCATTTAAAAACACAGTTCACGATAAACCCAAAATCACATTCCATTAATTATCGGGTTAAAGAACGAGTGTTATTTAAAACACTGTTCACGATAAACCCAAAAATCAATACCAATTCAATTCCAATTAAATATCATTTAATTGGTACACTTCATTAAATCTAAATAAAAAGATTTAATCTTTTCTCAACTGGGTTCAAGAACAGTGTTAGTGAAGACACCATTCACGACAAACCCAAATCACATTCGATATCCAATACAAGGCTCTGAATAGAAAATATATCGGCTTATATTCAATATCGAATTCTACGACTAACAAATGTCGTATTGGAAATAACGATATATATATATATATCTTTCAAATTTCCATAACAACACCTGTATAATCACGAATTCCAACATCGAAATATTCCGAAGACAATTTCGATTCAAATCCACTCCAATGCAATCATTGGAAATTTTGGTTATTTTCAAAACCATTTCAAATTCAATTTATTTATTTAAAAATAAATAGAATTATAATTCTAGTTCAAAACTAGTTCATTTCGATAAAAATCTATTTTTATCTTTTCAAATATGGAGTTTTTCATCCCAAACTTTCACAAATCATTTCTTATGATTTTACACAAATTATTACTATTTTTAATAATTTTATCAAGGCCCGTACAGTCGATTTCCATTAACGGCCATCGAACTGCACTTACAGCGACCTTTTTCGAATTTGATTTGGACGTATCTCCAAATCCAACCGTTAGATTTCAAATTTCTAACATTCATTAGAAAGCTCTTTTCGATACGAACCCAACGGTTCCGGTTTTAGGAGAATCCGACGGTCGGATCTCCCGTAATGTCCGTTTGAAATAAATGGTCGAAATTCGCGAACTGCCGCGGCGCGGCGCGTTCTATTCAGGCCATTATATTATATATAATATATATATAATATATTTCGTCGATTTCTATTTAAAACGAATTATATGAATAGTTTTAAATTCGTTTCAAAAGCAATTTCAACTTCCATTTCAATTCAAATCAAAATTGAATTCTTCTTTATAAATTTGTTTCAAAATTCATTTCTATTCAATTCAAATTTCAATTCAATTTGAATTCATTTTCAATTCATTTCGAAATCGTTTTCAATTCAATTCATTTCGAAATCGTTTTCAACTCAATTCATTTCGAAATCGTTTTCAATTCAATTCATTTCGAAATCGTTTTCAATTCAATTCATTTCGAAATCGTTTTCAATTCAATTCATTTCAAAATATTCGATTTCGAAATCACTTTTCAATATTCATTTCAAAATGAATAAAATCGATATAAATATCGTTCACGTCAAAATGGCATCAATCTAATCAACACGGCTTCATAAATTTCTATTTTCAAATATTCTATTTCAAATATTTCTTTTTCAAAATAGTTGTTATTATCAAAATATTTCGTTCAACACATGACCAATCTCAATGGATGAGTACTGTCAACACATGAACTTTTATTTTATATTGATAAAGGTGTAAATTTTATTACTAAAATATTTCGTTCAACACATGACCAATCTCAATGAATGAGTACTGTCAACACATGAACTTTTATTTTATAATATTCTTTATTTTTCAAATTGGAATGAGGCCCAATCAATTACCATATAAAGTTAATTATATGGATTTCCATACAACACATGTATATAATAGCATTGAAAAATAATCAACCATCAACCAAAGTGCACTACACTGTATAAGCATCAAATATAGATATTCAACGCTTATAACAGCCTGTCAATCAATCGATCGACATATTTAATCAATCAGGATGAGTGAACTTCAAATTTCATCCCAACACCCGTGTGGGGTTTCAAACAATCAAACACAGATTTTATTTGTGCAGTTGGGCGATGTGTGAAATTTATCGACCCAATCAATATCAGTCAAATCAGTGTATATACAAACAAATCGGCCGATTTGTCTATAACTATTCATTTATTCACATTCACGTTAAAAATTATATTTTTAACGATAAAACATTTTATTTCAACCTATGAATTTCTATTCAATTCATTTACACAATAAAATGATATTTTTATTTTCTAACATATTTTAGAAAATTTCGGCGGCATAACGGCACGATACTAGAAACGGGACGAGGCCTAGCCTTATCCCCGGTCTAGTGAAGGCCCACGCCATTCACACATCAATCATGTCAATTTCAATTTCACCAAAACAATCCAATCCAAATCAAATAATCTAACCAACTACACAACCAATCAAACAAGTCCATGGTCTGTGGACGGGTGTCGGGTGCTTCTAATAAGCACCGTCTGCATCCTAGTATATATATATATATAACTAGAAAAATAAATTGAAAGGTGAGAAATTCTCACATATAGCTATCCTAGCTCCACGGCACTCCTTTGCAGGAGTCTTCGTCGTTTCGCCTTTTTGTCACCTTCGTTGCTGCTTTCACTACATACGTAAAAATCACATTTTTACTTCGCTATTCAATATATATAAAAATCGAATTTTTACTATGTTATTCAATATATAAAAATCACATTTTATTTCGAAGTTCAATATACAAAAATTCTATTTTTCTATCGAAGTTCAATATATAAAAATTCTATTTTTCTATCGAAGTTCAATATATAAAAATTCTATTTTCTTTCGAAGTTCAAAACATAAAAACTATATTTTTCTTTCGAAGTTCAAAACATAAAGACTATATTTTTCTTTCGAAGTTCAAAACATAAAGACTATAAGACTATATTTTTCTTTCGAAGTTCAAAACATAAAAACTATATTTTTCTTTCGAAGTTCAAAACATAAAAACTATATTTTTCTTTCGAAGTTCTATATATGAAAATCACATTTTTATCTCGAAGTTCTATATATAAAAATCATATTTTTCAGAACAAAGTATCTTTATATTTTCGAAACAAAGTATCTTTATATTTTCGAAACAAAGTATCTTTATATATTCGAAACAAAGTATCTTTATATTTTCGAAACAAAGTATCTTTATATATTCAAAACTGATTTTATTTATGTTTTCAAAACTGATTTTATTTAAACTGCTTACATAAAATAAAACTAAAAATAAAATAAAAAAACTGTTAAACCTTTATCTGCTAAAATTAGGCCGCCCCCTTCTGAAGTCCTTCTTCATCCTGGACGATAAAACCGAACCCAAGCCTTCGATTTAGGGTTCCATCCTCTTGCGCGGGTATCAAGGCGTCGGAGGGAGATCGGAGGAGGGGGGTGTTTGCTCGCGGTGGGGCTCGTCGGAGCTGGAGTGCGGCCTGGGGATGGTAGGGGGGCGGAAGGTTTGGGCGCTTGGGTTTATTGAGGTGGAGCTCGAGGTCTAAATGCGGAGGGGGGGGGAGAAGAAGAGGGAGCGCGAGAAGGGGAGAGGGCGGAGGGGAAGCGCCCTGGTGGCCGACCGACGGTGGGGGATGGGCGATGGGCGGTGGTCTGCCATTTTTTTTTTTTTTTTATAATCGATCTGAAAAGTAATTTAGGGGGGGCCAGAACCAATAAAGGGGAGGGAATATTATTTTATTTTATTTTTTTTATTTAATTTTTATTTAATTTCTCTCTCCTAAGTTGACTTTTCATACGCTCTCGAAATCGAACCCACCGCCTGTCGTCCATAGCGTTTCACCCCCATTCTAAACACAATGGGATATGTACCGCAAGCTGAATCGACCGTTTCGATCAGTTTCCGTTGCATTTACATTTAAATCATTATATTGAATTTTAAACGCACATTTCAAATTACATGGGCCACATACTAACTAGAAAAATTCCCGAAAAATATTTTCTAGCTTCGTATTGACGATACGGTCCTAACAAAACTAATTTCGCCGAATTCTGAGACCGTTTGAAAAATGGCCAATTTCCAGTCGATTAAAATCAACTGAAACTGGTCAAACGCGTTTTCCTTTGCCACGCTCACATATTGATTCGAAAAATTATGAAATTTGAAACCTAGCAATAACTTGACATCACGGACCCAACAAAACTGGTTTCGTCGAAATCCGAGGTCGTTTGCAAAATGTTCATTTTTAAGGGCCTTATATATATGAAAATATATATAAATTCCACGGCGACTATTTCTAATTTTAAACTGGACATATCTTATCATTTCTAAGACGAAATCTTGATTTTCCGGATTCGTTGGAAAGATATTCACTATTAGATCCCATTATTTTTGGTTTCACTAAAATCCGGATTGTTTTGCACCCGGTACATTCAATTGAAGTTTGAAATCGAATTATCGAACTACCGCGCCATTTTCAATTCTATTTATAATTATATATAAATATTTATATTCTAATGACGGCGTATATAATATATACGTCGAATTCTATTTAAAAATAAATTTTCTCGTCGATACTATTTAAAATAATCTATTTTAAATATTCAAAATTCGCTAAAATCGCCAAAATAAAAATTTCAAACTGGCTCGCATTTTACGGGTTGTTACAATCTCCCCCACTTAAAACTTTTCGTCCCCGAAAAGGAACAAAGTCGAAAGTGGTTTGATTAATCAACTCTACGCTCGATCTGGCTTCCATTCTCTAACTCTTTAGTTTCTGAGAATTTTCAAAATTTCAAAAATTTGGCTAACACCCTAAATTTTTGAAAAATTTCGCCATAACCTCCCCTGCACCGGGAGCATCGGGGAATTTCAAATAGCTTCCCCGGTCCTTTAGATCTCAAAAAGAAAAAGAAAAAGCCAAGCGGCTAGCCAATAGGCTCACAAAATCATCATCACCCAAACAAAACAGGAAATTATGTAGTAAACATGTACCTATTTGTCGGGCAAACAAATTTTATTCTCTGGCTCTAGCCTCCTTGCTATGACCTGTTCAATGTAAGTATATGTATATGCAAGCAAATGCGACCAAATTTCAATACAGTTCAATATTTGGTTCAATTAGGCTAAATGGTTCAAAATTAGCAAACAAATAAACAAACAACACAAACATCAATCCATTAGTGAATTAGAGTTTCAAATTCATAAATTTGATACATATACAAAAATCATGTTTTTGATGCCAATTCACAACAATGTATTCTAACTATATTAGTTTTGGTTCTCACCCCAGTCTAATGGAAATATATAGAAAACACACCTTCGAAACACGAACATAAATACTGATGATGCACGTGCTATCATCAGTACCATCTCCGGGCGACTAGAGTGTGATTCTATATCTACCCAATATATTAAAACTTCGAATACACGCGGATCAGACGTATACGCAAAATCTATATATACTGGATTGTCCACATCAATATAAATAATCATATACGAACAATTGATTTATATTTTTAAAACAAAATTTGTTTTCATTTTTAAAAATATACTCTTCACACTCGTTCTAGGATACTACTGATCCTATCTCTAACGAGTCATTCCCATTGGATTTTACTAATCCAATATCTGATGAATTCTTTCGTATGGTTCTAATGTGTCTTGTTCTCTAAGCTTTGTAAACCAAAGCTCTGATACCAACTGTGACGGCAAGGAATTTCGCTCGGTCCGAACCAGTCGCTAAACCGATCCA
This sequence comes from Allium sativum, assembly GCA_030737875.1. Lineage (NCBI taxonomy): Eukaryota > Viridiplantae > Streptophyta > Magnoliopsida > Asparagales > Amaryllidaceae > Allium > Allium sativum. The sequence goes on along the minus strand of CM060918.1, from coordinate 146,561,639 downwards.
GGCCGTTCGAAACGCCCTATCGTTTTGAGAACAAGACAACATAGAACGCATACAGAAGAACATTTCATTGGATATTACAACAATGCATCAGATTACAAGAATATACAGAGTATAAATGAATAAATATTACACAGAAATATCAGAGATTTAAATTACATTAAATACATAGCAGCGGAAAATAATAAAATACACAACTAGAAGGAGATATACGGATACAAAGCTTTCCGGATATCGTTCCAGCTGTAAACCAGGATCCTGTGAATATAAATCTGCAAAACCAAAACTACTAGCTGCCCGTGTCAAAATAAGGGCACCCAGAGTTTAGGTTAAAACAATAAACTCCAGGTCAGTCATGTGACTGGTGTGAGAACTAAAACAGTTAATCTTTATTTCAAAGTTAGGTAAATCAAGGGACCACGCCGTATAACACGGAACGGGTTTCCTCCCAAGAATACCAGTGCATAAAACAACAGCGCAATGCTAAATAAAGAAAAATGAAGCTGTTATAAGACCCAGGTCCTATCACACAATGCAACGCAAGCCGGGGGATAGGGTTTTCCCTTATAACAGCCAAAGAATGTTTGATACGTTTAAAACAAATCATTTGATACTATTATAAGTGCATAGTGTATAAAACAACTTCAAATCATAAGTATCAATCATAGGCGACATGAGCGTCCCATGCCACTATGTCACCATATATAGGTTTACAAATAAAACCGCAAAGTCACGTATTTGGAAATTGGATTTCCGTCTATGAACTGAGGCAAAAGATAGTCCTCAACCGATTCGAGACGCTCTAGCCCGTGTCTCAGGAACAGCCGCAACTGCCCCATGGAGCGACAGGGCCGGTCCACCGATGTGGATTATTATGCCTGAACACTACGTCTCCCCACCCTATGGGGTGTAAGTCTGGTCCGTCAGCCGACCAGAATGCATCGGCCGAAACCGATATAACCGAAGCGCCTCGCAACCGCAACAACCACATAAGTCAAACTCGTCAGGGCGTGTAAAACCACTGACGCCACTTCTAGCTAGAAAGAAACGCAAGTCCTCCCTGAGGTCCGTCTCCCGTTTTTGGTTCATACCGGGTGTGAAACACGCGAGGTAAACGTTACACAAAGCTACGCCACAAAGGCCGTGCTTTGATCATCACCACAAGACTTTGCTTTTCAACAGAAGCCTCGATCAATTGCCACTTAGGCATGCCACACAGGCAATTCACTCCATGCGTTTGATATCCATCAATATATAACCCCTGAGCTCATACGTCTCAGAGAAGGGCGTTAAGCAAGAGAATAAATTCTCCGCCGCCAAACAGATATATATTTAACAGAGATCAATCACACGGACTAAAATCCAATGTCAGACACACGGTCCATTTACAAGTCCGTTCTGGGTCTGAACGAAACCGGAGGCACCTAGTACCCCGCATATCCATCGATCTCCAAGTACGTCTGGACGATCACTAACTGTTTCCATCTTCTTGGGTGTACAGCCCAATCAAGATCATCAGTTATCACCCAAACGACGTGAAGACTTCCGGTCTTCGACCATCGTCTTCATCTTCGACTTATCGTCGTATCAGTTATTCAGAATGGGATAAACCCGGGCTTTCCGAATAACTCGCGTATATTTTAAATAAGTGTTACACAAACACAACATACGCCTCATTCCAATTCATCAGTCACTAACCGTAAATTAATCAAGAGAATAATTCCCCAAATATTAACCCCGAAGGCCGAAACCAACATCAGATCAATATCCAGAAAACCATTCTGCTTAGCTAACCGACAGTTAGTTTCTAAATTTCACATTCATAGGGAAAGGTTCCCATTAATTTTATCAAAGATAAATTTCTTGAATTTATTCTTTAATCTATTGTTGAATATCAATTCAAAACTAGTCGGGATTAACGAACCTTACCGAAGTAATCATTTGTTTTAATTTCCCAATCCCAACCTATTCATCCCATGAAGTAAAACTGGTAATACTTCATATCTAACACCACAGTGTTATCGGTAAATTCAATTACCATTTCACGTTCAAATCTAATTAAAGATTTAACTATCGCCTGGAGCAAAACTGGTAATACTCCATTTTCGATCTTTTCAATCTAATTAAAGATTCATTAAAACTCCACTTAGTTTTAATCGTTAACTGGGTTAAAGAATCAGTGTCATTTAAAAACACAGTTCACGATAAACCCAAAATCACATTCCATTAATTATCGGGTTAAAGAACGAGTGTTATTTAAAACACTGTTCACGATAAACCCAAAAATCAATACCAATTCAATTCCAATTAAATATCATTTAATTGGTACACTTCATTAAATCTAAATAAAAAGATTTAATCTTTTCTCAACTGGGTTCAAGAACAGTGTTAGTGAAGACACCATTCACGACAAACCCAAATCACATTCGATATCCAATACAAGGCTCTGAATAGAAAATATATCGGCTTATATTCAATATCGAATTCTACGACTAACAAATGTCGTATTGGAAATAACGATATATATATATATATATCTTTCAAATTTCCATAACAACACCTGTATAATCACGAATTCCAACATCGAAATATTCCGAAGACAATTTCGATTCAAATCCACTCCAATGCAATCATTGGAAATTTTGGTTATTTTCAAAACCATTTCAAATTCAATTTATTTATTTAAAAATAAATAGAATTATAATTCTAGTTCAAAACTAGTTCATTTCGATAAAAATCTATTTTTATCTTTTCAAATATGGAGTTTTTCATCCCAAACTTTCACAAATCATTTCTTATGATTTTACACAAATTATTACTATTTTTAATAATTTTATCAAGGCCCGTACAGTCGATTTCCATTAACGGCCATCGAACTGCACTTACAGCGACCTTTTTCGAATTTGATTTGGACGTATCTCCAAATCCAACCGTTAGATTTCAAATTTCTAACATTCATTAGAAAGCTCTTTTCGATACGAACCCAACGGTTCCGGTTTTAGGAGAATCCGACGGTCGGATCTCCCGTAATGTCCGTTTGAAATAAATGGTCGAAATTCGCGAACTGCCGCGGCGCGGCGCGTTCTATTCAGGCCATTATATTATATATAATATATATAATATATATTTCGTCGATTTCTATTTAAAACGAATTATATGAATAGTTTTAAATTCGTTTCAAAAGCAATTTCAACTTCCATTTCAATTCAAATCAAAATTGAATTCTTCTTTATAAATTTGTTTCAAAATTCATTTCTATTCAATTCAAATTTCAATTCAATTTGAATTCATTTTCAATTCATTTCGAAATCGTTTTCAATTCAATTCATTTCGAAATCGTTTTCAACTCAATTCATTTCGAAATCGTTTTCAATTCAATTCATTTCGAAATCGTTTTCAATTCAATTCATTTCGAAATCGTTTTCAATTCAATTCATTTCAAAATATTCGATTTCGAAATCACTTTTCAATATTCATTTCAAAATGAATAAAATCGATATAAATATCGTTCACGTCAAAATGGCGTCAATCTAATCAACACGGCTTCATAAATTTCTATTTTCAAATATTCTATTTCAAATATTTCTTTTTCAAAATAGTTGTTATTATCAAAATATTTCGTTCAACACATGACCAATCTCAATGGATGAGTACTGTCAACACATGAACTTTTATTTTATATTGATAAAGGTGTAAATTTTATTACTAAAATATTTCGTTCAACACATGACCAATCTCAATGAATGAGTACTGTCAACACATGAACTTTTATTTTATAATATTCTTTATTTTTCAAATTGGAATGAGGCCCAATCAATTACCATATAAAGTTAATTATATGGATTTCCATACAACACATGTATATAATAGCATTGAAAAATAATCAACCATCAACCAAAGTGCACTACACTGTATAAGCATCAAATATAGATATTCAACGCTTATAACAGCCTGTCAATCAATCGATCGACATATTTAATCAATCAGGATGAGTGAACTTCAAATTTCATCCCAACACCCGTGTGGGGTTTCAAACAATCAAACACAGATTTTATTTGTGCAGTTGGGCGATGTGTGAAATTTATCGACCCAATCAATATCAGTCAAATCAGTGTATATACAAACAAATCGGCCGATTTGTCTATAACTATTCATTTATTCACATTCACGTTAAAAATTATATTTTTAACGATAAAACATTTTATTTCAACCTATGAATTTCTATTCAATTCATTTACACAATAAAATGATATTTTTATTTTCTAACATATTTTAGAAAATTTCGGCGGCATAACGGCACGATACTAGAAACGGGACGAGGCCTAGCCTTATCCCCGGTCTAGTGAAGGCCCACGCCATTCACACATCAATCATGTCAATTTCAATTTCACCAAAACAATCCAATCCAAATCAAATAATCTAACCAACTACACAACCAATCAAACAAGTCCATGGTCTGTGGACGGGTGTCGGGTGCTTCTAATAAGCACCGTCTGCATCCTAGTATATATATATATATATAACTAGAAAAATAAATTGAAAGGTGAGAAATTCTCACATATAGCTATCCTAGCTCCACGGCACTCCTTTGCAGGAGTCTTCGTCGTTTCGCCTTTTTGTCACCTTCGTTGCTGCTTTCACTACATACGTAAAAATCACATTTTTACTTCGCTATTCAATATATATAAAAATCGAATTTTTACTATGTTATTCAATATATAAAAATCACATTTTATTTCGAAGTTCAATATACAAAAATTCTATTTTTCTATCGAAGTTCAATATATAAAAATTCTATTTTTCTATCGAAGTTCAATATATAAAAATTCTATTTTCTTTCGAAGTTCAAAACATAAAAACTATATTTTTCTTTCGAAGTTCAAAACATAAAGACTATATTTTTCTTTCGAAGTTCAAAACATAAAGACTATAAGACTATATTTTTCTTTCGAAGTTCAAAACATAAAAACTATATTTTTCTTTCGAAGTTCAAAACATAAAAACTATATTTTTCTTTCGAAGTTCTATATATAAAAATCACATTTTTATCTCGAAGTTCTATATATAAAAAACATATTTTTCAAAACAAAGTATCTTTATATTTTCGAAACAAAGTATCTTTATATTTTCGAAACAAAGTATCTTTATATATTCGAAACAAAGTATCTTTATATTTTCGAAACAAAGTATCTTTATATATTCAAAACTGATGTTATTTATGTTTTCAAAACTGATTTTATTTAAACTGCTTACATAAAATAAAACTAAAAATAAAATAAAAAAACTGTTAAACCTTTATCTGCTAAAATTAGGCCGCCCCCTTCTGAAGTCCTTCTTCATCCTGGACGATAAAACCGAACCCAAGCCTTCGATTTAGGGTTCCATCCTCTTGCGCGGGTATCAAGGCGTCGGAGGGAGATCGGAGGAGGGGGGGTGTTTGCTCGCGGTGGGGCTCATCGGAGCTGGAGTGCGGCCTGGGGATGGTTAGGGGGCGGAAGGTTTGGGCGCTTCGGTTTATTGAGGTGGAGCTCGAGGTCTAAATGCGGAGGGGGGGGGGGAGAAGAAGAGGGAGCGCGAGAAGGGGAGAGGGCGGAGGGGAAGCGCCCTGGTGGCCGACCGACGGTGGGGGATGGGCGATGGGCGGTGGTCTGCCAATTTTTTTTTTTATATAATCGATCTGAAAAGTAATTTAGGGGGGGGGGCCAGAACCAATAAAGGGGAGGGAATATTATTTTATTTTATTTTTTTTATTTAATTTTTATTTAATTTCTCTCTCCTAAGTTGACTTTTCATACGCTCTCGAAATCGAACCCACCGCCTGTCGTCCATAGCGTTTCACCCCCATTCTAAACACAATGGGATATGTACCGCAAGCTGAATCGACCGTTTCGATCAGTTTCCGTTGCATTTACATTTAAATCATTATATTGAATTTTAAACGCACATTTCAAATTACATGGGCCACATACTAACTAGAAAAATTCCCGAAAAATATTTTCTAGCTTCGTATTGACGATACGGTCCTAACAAAACTAATTTCGCCGAATTCTGAGAACGTTTGAAAAATGGCCAATTTCCAGTCGATTAAAATCAACTGAAACTGGTCAAACGCGTTTTCCTTTGCCACGCTCACATATTGATTCGAAAAATTATGAAATTTGAAACCTAGCAATAACTTGACATCACGGACCCAACAAAACTGGTTTCGTCGAAATCCGAGGTCGTTTGCAAAATGTTCATTTTTAAGGGCCTTATATATATGAAAATATATATAAATTCCACGGCGACTATTTCTAATTTTAAACTGGACATATCTTATCATTTCTAAGACGAAATCTTGATTTTCCGGATTCGTTGGAAAGATATTCACTATTAGATCCCATTATTTTTGGTTTCACTAAAATCCGGATTGTTTTGCACCCGGTACATTCAATTGAAGTTTGAAATCGAATTATCGAACTACCGCGCCATTTTCAATTCTATTTATAATTATATATAAATATTTATATTCTAACGACGGCGTATATAATATATACGTCGAATTCTATTTAAAAATAAATTTTCTCGTCGATACTATTTAAAATAATCTATTTTAAATATTCAAAATTCGCTAAAATCGCCAAAATAAAAATTTCAAACTGGCTCGCATTTTACGGGTTGTTACATATGGTAATTGATTGGGCCTCATTCCAGTTGGGAAAATAAAGAATATTATAAAATATAGATTCATGTGTTGAATAGAATAAAGATTCATGTGTTGACAGTACTCATGTGTTGAGATTAGTCATGTGTTGAAAGAAATATAGATTCATATGTTAAAAATATTCATGTGTTGAGTAAAATATTTTAACAATTTTTTTTTACATCTTTATCATATATAAAATTAGAAACTAACTAGAAAATAGATAAGATGAGTGGCCTCCTGGGTATTGATCCGATGTTGGTTTCGGCTTTCGGGGTTAATATTTAGGGAATTGTTCTCTTACTAATTTACGGTTGGAGTCTGATTAAGAATTAAACGATAGAAATCAAAATTTTATAAAATATATTAAATAACAAAAATAGTCACGTGTTGACATTACTCATGTGTTGAAAGAAATATAGATTCAGGTGTTGAATAGAATAAATATTCATTTGTTGAATAGAATAACGAAGTTATTGAAAATATAAAGTCGTGTTGATTAAAGATGCGCTATTTTGATGCGCACGATATTTATATCAATTATATTCATTTTTATAATGAATATTGAAAAGAGATTTAAAAATCGAATATAAAGAAAATGAATTCGAATTAAATCGAATATAAAGAAAATGAATTCGAATTAAATCGAATATAAAGAAAACTGAATTCGAATATAAAGAAAACGAATTCGAATTGAATTGAATATAAAATGAATTCGTATTGAAATGAATTCAAATCGAATTGTAATTGAAATTGAATTAAATAGAAATGCAATTGTAAATCGAAGTGAAATCGATTTGGAATGAATTCAAATCGAATTGAAAACGAACTGAAATTGAATTGAAATCAATTTTAATTGAAATAAAATAGAAATGAAAGTAAAAAGAATTTATAATGGAAAATTCAATTTTGATTTGAATTAGAAATGAAAGTTGAAATTGTTTTTGAAACAAAATTGAAACGATTTATAAAATACGTTTTAAAAGGTAATCGATGAAATATATATAAAATATATATTATATACATAATGGCCTGAATAGAACGCGCCACACCGGGGCTGTTTGTGAATTTCGGCCATTGACTTCGAACGGACATTACGGGTGATTCGACCGTCGGATTCTCCTAAAATTGGAACCGTTGGGTTCGTATCAAAAAGAGCTTTCTGACAAATACAAGAGATTTGAAATCTGATGGTGGATTTGGAGATACATCCAAATCAATTTCAGAAAAGGTCGTTTTAAGTGCTGTTCGATGGCCATTATTGGAAATCGACTGTACGAGACTTGATAAAATTATCAAAAATATTAATAATTTGTGTAAAATCATAAGAAATGATTTGTGAAGAATTGGGATGAAAAACTCCATATTTGAAAAGATAAAAATAGATTTTTATCGAAATGAACTAGTTTTGAACTAGAATTAAAAGCCAATTATTTTTAAATAAATAAATTGGATTTGAAATGGGTTTTAAATAACCAGAATTTCCAATATACGAGTCGGAATGGATTTGAATCGAAATTGTCTTTGGAATATTTCGATATTAGATTCCGTGAGTATACAAATATTTTGGAGGAAATTTGGAAGATATATTTTATACCGTTATTTCCAAAGCGATATTTGTGGCTTTCAGAATTTGATATTGAATATAAGCCGATATATTTTCTATTCAGAACCTTGTATTTAATATCAAATGGGATTTGGGTTTGTCGTGAACGGTGTTTTAAATAACACTTGTTCTTTAACCCGATAATAAATAGAATGTGATTTAGGTTTATCGTGAACTGTGTTTTAAATGACATTAGTTCTTTAACCTAGTAAAAAGAGTTTTAATGAATCTGTAATTTACTGAAATGTGAATTGATAATTTAAATTATCAAATTTGGAAAGTGAGCGGGAATGGAGTATCACCAGTTTTGTTCCAAAGCGAAAGTTAAATCTTTAATTAGATTTGAACGTGAAATGGTAATTAATTTTACCGATAACACTGTGGTGTTAGATATGGATTATTACCAGTTTTGCTTCGTGGGATGAATAGGTTGCGATTGGGAGATAAAATAAATAATTACTTCGGTGTGGTTCGCTAATGCCGACTAGTTTGAAAAACCTTAACACGGTTTGAAATGACATCCAAAGGAGGATTAAAGAATAAATTTTAAAAAAAAATTATCTTTGATAAAATTAATAGGAACATTTCCCTAAGAATGTGAAATTTAGAAACTAACAGTAGGTTAGCTAAGAAGAATGATTTCCTGGGTATTGATCTGATGTTGGTTTCGGCCTTCGGGGTTAATATTTGGGGAATCGTTCTCTTGCTAAGTTACGGTTAGTGACTGATGAATTGGAATGAGGCATATGTTGTGTTTGTGTAACATTTGTTTATTATATACGCGGGTCATTCAGAAAGGCCGGGTTTACACCCATTCTGAATAATCGATTCGATGATATGTTGAAGAGGAAGACGGTGGTCGAAGACCTGAGGTCTTCACATTGTTTGGATAATTACTGATGATCTTGATTGGGCTGTACACCCAATAAGATGGAAATAGTTAGTGATCGTCCAGACGTATTTGGAGATCAATGGATATGCGAGGTATAAAGTGCCTCCGGTTTCGTTCAGACCCAGAACGTACGTGTAAATGGATGGTATGTCTGACATTGGATTTTATTCTGTGTTGATTGATTTCTGTTAAATATATATCTGTTTGGCGGTGGAGAATTTATTCTCTTGCTTAACACCCTTCTCTGAGACGTACGAGCTCAAAGGTTATATATCGATAGATATCAGTCGCATGGCATGAATTGTCTATGTGGCATGCTGAGATGCAGTGATCAAGGCTTTTGTTGAAAAGCAGAGTCTTGTGGTTGATGATCAAAGCATGGCTTTAATACAGCGTAGCTTTGTGTATATCATGAATTCTTGAGCCTCACACCTCGGTATGAGTCAAAAAGTGATACGGACCGCTGGGAGAACACGACATTTCTTTCTAGTTATGGGTAGTGTCAGGGTTTTACTAGCCCTGACATCATTGATTATTATACCTATGTGGACATTGGATTGCGAGGCGCCTCGATTATAGGTCTGTAAGGACCAGGAAACGTGTGTTCAATAATAACTAATCCTCAAACGTAAGGGAGGACCGACCCAGCCGACCCAGCCGATTCCAAGGGTTGCGCAGAGAGAGTAGCCCTGAGACATTTACTAGAGTGTCTCGAAGCAGTGAGGATCTTGAACCTTGCCTCGACTCATGACGGAAATCCAATTTCCAATACGAGATATTTAGGTTTTATTTGTAGATCCTAGTATGGCGACATAGTAGATGGTAGCTATGCCACCTATGATTGACATTTATGATTGTATATAAAATTAGAAACTAAATGGAAACGAGCTAAGATGGGTGGTTTCCTGGGTATTGGTCTGATGTTGGTTTCGGCCTTCGGGGTTAATACTTAGGGAATCGTTCTCTTACTAATTTACGGTTGGGTCTGGTTAGGAATCAAAAGATAAAATTTCGCATATCAAGCATTCTTTGGCTATTATAAGGTAAAACCCTATCCTCCGGCTTGCATTGCATTGTGTGATGGGACCTGGGTCTTATAACAGCTTCATTGTTTTTTATTTAGCATTGCGTTGTTTGTTTATGCACTGGTATTCTTGGGGTAAAAACCCGTTCCGTGTTATACGGCGTGGTCCCTTGATTTACCGAATTTTAAAAATCAAACTAATAACTTTTTTAGTTCTCACACTAGTCACATGACTGACTTGGAGTTTATTGTCTTAACCTAAACTCTGGGTGCCCTTATTTTCGACACGGGCAGCTAGTAGTTGGGTTTTTGCAGATTTATATTCACAGGATCCTGATTTACAGCTGGAACGATGCTCGGAAAGCTCTGTATCCATGTATTACTTTCAGTTGTTTTTATATTGTTTTTCTGCTGCTATGTAATTTATTGTAATCTCTGGTATTTTTCTGTTGTGTAATATTTATTCATACTATGTATATTCTTGTATTCTGATGGAATTTTTGTAACAAAACAATGAAATGTTCTTCTATTTGCGTTCCGATGTGGCTTGTCCTCAACTCAATCCGTGCTTTCCTTCACGAGGAAGTTCGGGTCGTTTCAGCTGGTATCAGAGCTTTGGTTTATAGAGCTCGAGAACAAGACACATTAGAATCGAACGAAAGAATCCATCAGATATTGGATTAGTATTATCCAATTAGAATGGCTCGTTAGAGATAGGATCAGTAGAGTCCTAGAACGAGTGGAAAGAGTGAAATTTTTGAAATAAAAATTTGATAACAAATTTTGTTTTGAAAATTGAAATCAAGTATATGTATTTGAATATTTTATTTATATTGAATTTGGACAATCCAATATATAAAGATTTTGCATATACGCGTCATGAACGTATATTCGAAGTTTTAATATACTGGATAGATATGGAATTACACTCCAGTCGTCTGGGGACAATTCCGGTGATGTCGCCACATCATCAGTATTTGTGTTCGAGTTTCAAAGGTGTGATATCTATATATTTCCATCAGGCTGGTGTGATAACCAAAACTAGATAGGTTTATTGTTGTGATTTGGCATCAAAAATGTGATTTTTGTATATATATCAAAATTATGAATTTGAAACGATAATCCACTAATTGATTGCTAGTTGTGTTGTTAAATTGTTGGTTTCATTTATTTGAAATTTTGAACCATTAGGCCAAATTGAACCAATTATTGAACTGTATTGTAAATGATTACAATTGCATGCATATACATGTATATCCATTGAACAGTTCATAGCAAGGAGGCTGGAGAAGAGGAATAAAATTGTTTGCCCGACAAATATGTACATGTTTATTGTATTTCTCTCGGTTTGGATGATTTTATGAGCCGATTAGCTAGCCGCTTGGCTTTTTCTTTTTCTTTTGGGTTGAAGAAGGCTATGCGAGGCTATATGAAATATCCCGAAGTCCCCGGTGCAGGGGAGGTTATGGCTAAATTTTTTGAAAATTTAGAGTGTTAGCCAAATTTTTGAAAAATTTGAAAAGTTCTTAGAAACTAAAAAGTTGAAGAACTTAAGCCATAAAGAAAATAGTGAAAGTTGAGTTGGTTTGTGAAACAACTTCCGGCTTCGTTCCTTTTCGGGGATGAAAAGTTTTAAGTGGGGGAGATTGTAACAACCCGGAAATTCTGAGCCAATTTAAAAAAAATTTATTTTGGCTATTTTAATGAATTTTGAATATTTAAAATGATTTATTTTAAATAATGACGACGATAAATTTATTATGTATAGAATTAGAATGTATATATTTATATAGATCGTTGTTAGAATATAAATATTTATTTATAATTAAAAAAGGAATTGAAAAATGGCGCATTTCAAAGTTCAAATGAATGTACCGGGTGAAAATTAAACCGGATTTTAGTGAAACTAAAAATATTTGAATCTAATTGAGAATATCTTTCCAACAAATCCGAAAAATCGTAATTTCATAGCGGGAATCAAAAGTTATGTCCAGTTGAAAATTCAGAATAGTCGCTATGGAATTCTGGCCCATAAAAATGGGAATTTTGCAAACGACCTCGGTTTTCGACGAAACCACTTTTGTTGGATCCGTGATGTCAAGTTATTAATATATTTCAAAATTCGTAATTTTTCGAATCAATATGTGAGCGTGGCACAGGAAAACGCATTTGACCAATTTTAGTTGATTTTAATCGACTGGAAAATGGCCATTTTTCAAACGGCCTCAGAATTCGATGAAACTAGTTTTGTTAAAACCGTATCATCAATATGAATCTAGAAAATATATTTTTGCAATTTTTCGAGTTAGTATGTGACCCCAGTAAATTGGAATGTGCGTTCAAATTCAATATATAGAGTTATATTTCGATTTTGACGAAAACTGATTGAAATGATTGAATCAGCTTACGATACATATCCCATTGTGTTCGAATGAGGGTAATTAGCTATAAACGATAGTTGGTGGGTTCGATTTTGAAATAAAAAGTTACTTTTTGGATAAATAAATTAATAAATAATAATATAAACCTAACCCCTATATCCTTTCCTCCTTCCCCCGTTAGTTCATTTCAGTTTTAAAATAAATAAAAAAAGAGAAAAATCGATCTCGCGCCCCCCGATGTTCCACCGCCGCCCCTCCATCGATCGCCCTCCCCTCCGACAGCACCAGTCGCGCCCTCCAACCGCTCAGCGCCTCCTCTTCTCTCTCCCCTTCTACCTCATACCGTAGACCTAAAACCTGCTGAAACCGCCTCGCCTTTATCCCCTGGCCCACGCTCCGCCGTCGCAGCCACAGCCCGCCACCTGAGCCCCAGTGCGACCCTCCTCTATCTCCATCTCCTCCCCCTTAGCCTCCTCCTCCTCTAAACCGAACCCCCTACTTCGATTTTGACCTAGCCGCTACGACAACTCCAAAACCGCCACCTGCAGCACCACCACAGACCACCTTAGACCACTATCTCCACCCAAAGCAATCGGTATGTTTTAATTTTTTTTTGTTTATGTATTTGAAAATATGATTTTTTATATGAAATAAAAATCCGATTTTATAGTTTAGATTTGAAATGTGAACATCGCATAGTAATGAGAAGCATTATAAAAATATAATTTTTATATTATAGTAAGGTTAGAAATATAATTTTTATTATATGTCAAGGTTAAAAATATAAATTTTATATCATGGAGAGGTTAAAAGTATAATTTTTATATATGTATGATAATAAAGAAGTGATTTTTATTCTGTAAAAGAAGAGATTTTTATTCTATAAAAGAAGTGATTTTTATTCTCTAAAAGAAGTGATTTTTTCATTTTTATGATAACAAAGAAAAGATTTGATTTTTATATTGGAAAAGATAAAATCTTTATATATATGATAGCATTGTAAAAATATGATTTTTATATTATATAGGTAGTAAAAATTCGATCTTTATATTAGAAGTAGAAATATAAAAATATAATTTTTATATAGAAAGAAGTGTGGTAAATATATATGAAGTAGAAATAAAAATATGATTTTTATTAACTGAAATGAAGTGATAAAAATATAATTCTTATTATGAACAGCGTGAAAAGAACTGCATTGGAATTTTAAATAGATCCAGACGGTTCAGCAGTCCAGAAGAAAAGCACGGCGGAGTGGAACCCTCTGTGAGAACTTCTCAATTAATTCTTATTTTCTAGTTAAAATATATACTAGGATGCAGATGGTGTTTAGCAACAACCGACACCCGTCGTCCACAGACCATGGACGACTTGTATGCTTATTTGATGAGTTGTGAAGTTTGTTTGTGATGTTAATGTGAAATAGATAATAAAATGTTCATGTATTGAAATGAATTAATTATCGTTAAAAATATAATTTTTAACATGAATGTGAATAAATAAATATAAACAAATTGAACGATTTGTTTATTTACACACATTTGACTGACATTGATTGGGATGATAAATTTTACACATCGCCCAACTGCACAAATAATATTCAGTGCTTGTGGATTGAAACCCCACACGGGTGTTGGGATGATATTTGACATACATTAGTCCCAATTATTTAGTTGTATGTCGATCGATTGGTCGACAGACCGTGTAAGCGTTTATTATTTATATTTAATGCTTATGCAGTTGTGTTGTGCACTTTGGATGATGGTTGATTATTTATCGTTGCTATTGTATACATGTGTGGTATGGAGTCCATGTAATTAACATTATATGGTAATTGATTGGGCCTCATTCCAATTGGGAAAATAAAGAATATTATAAAATATAGATTCATGTGTTGAATAGAATACAGATTCATGTGTTGACAGTACTCATACGTTGAGATTAGTCATGTGTTGAAAGAAATATAGATTCACGTGTTGAAAATATTCGTGTGTTGAGTAAAATATTTTAACAATTTTTTTTTACATCTTTATCATATATAAAATTAGAAACTAACAGGAAAATAGATAAGATGAGTGGCCTCCTGGGTATTGATCTGATGTTGGTTTCGGCCTTTGGGGTTAATATTTAGGGAATCGTTCTCTTACTAGTTTACGGTTGGAGTGTGATTAAGAATTAAATGATAGAAATCAAAATTTTATAAAATATATTAAATAACAAAAATAGTTACGTGTTGACAGTACTCATGTGTTGATATTATTCGTGTGCTGAAAGAAATATAGATTCAGGTGTTGAATAGAATAAATATTCATTTGTTGAATAGAATAACGAAGTTATTGAAAATATAAAGACGTGTTGATTAGAGATGCGTTATTTTGACGCGAACGATATTTATATCAATTATATTCATTTTTATAATGAATATTGAAAAGAGATTTAAAAATTGAATATAAAAAAATGAATTCGAATTAAATCAAATATAAAGAAAATGAATTCGAATTAAATCTAATATAAAGAAAATGAATTCGAATTGAATCGAATATAAAGAAAATGAATTCGAATTGAATTGAATATAAAACGAATTTGAATTGAAATGAATTCAAATCGAATTGTAATTGAAATTGAATTAAATAGAAATGCAATTGGAAATCGAAGTGAAATCAATTTGGAATGAATTCAAATCGAATTGAAAACGAACTGAAATTGAATTGAAGTCGATTTGAATTGAAATCAAATAGAAATGAAAGTAAAAAGAATTTATAATGGAAAATTCAATTTTGATTTGAATTTGAAATGCAAGTTGAAATTGTTTTTGAAACAAATTTGAAACGATTTATAAAATTTGTCTTAAAAGGTAATTGATGAAATATATATAATATATATATTATATATATAATGGCCTGAATAGAACGCGCCGCGCCGCTACAGTTCGTGAATTTCGACCATTGACTTCGAACGGACATTACGGGAGAACCGACCGTCGGATTCTCCTAAAACCGAAACCATTAGGTTCGTATCGAAAAGAGCTTTCTAAAGAATGCAAGAGACTTGAAATCTGATGGTTGGATTTGAAGATACATCCAAATCAATTTAAGAAAGGTCGCTGTAAGTGCAGTTCGATGGCCGTTATTGGAAATCGACTGTACGGGCCTTAATAAAATTATCAAAAATATCAATAATTTTTGTAAAATCATAAGAAATGATTTGTGAAGAATTGGGATGAAAAACTCCATATTTGAAAAGACGAAAATAGATTTTTATCGAAACGAACTAGTTTTGAACTAGAATTAAAATCCAATTATTTTTAAATAAATAAATTGGATTTGAAATGGGTTTTAAATAACCAGAATTTCCAATATATGAGTTGGAATGGATTTGAATCGAAATTGTCTTTGGAATATTTCGATATTAGATTCCGCGATTATACAAATATTTTGGAGGAAATTTGGAAGATATATTTTATACCGTTATTTCCAAAGCGATATTTGTGGGTTTCAGAATTTGATATTGAATATAAGCCGATATATTTTCTATTCAGAGCCTTGTATTTAATATCAAATAGGATTTGGGTTTGTCGTGAACGGTGTTTTAAATAACACTTGTTCTTTAACCTGATAATAAATAGAATGTTATTTGGGTTTATCGTGAACTGTGTTTTAAATGACATTAGTTCTTTAACCCAGTAAAATGAGTTTTAATGCATCTGTAATTAGATTGAAATGTGAATTGATAATTTAAGTTATCAAATTTGGAAAGTGGGCAAGAATGGAGTATCACCAGTTTTGCTCCAAAGCGATAGTTAAATCTTTAATTAGATTTGAACGTGAAATGGTAATTAATTTTACCGATAACATCGTGGTGTTAGATATGGAGTATTACCAGTTTTTCTTCACGGGATGAATAGGTTGGGATTGGGAAATAAAATAAATAATTACTTCGGTGTGGTTCGGTAATCCCGACTAGTTTGAAAAACCTTAACATGGTTTGAAATGACATCCAAAGGAAGATTAAAGAATAAATTTTAAAAAAAAATTATCTTTGATAAAATTAATGGGAAACTTTCCCTAAGAATGTGAAATTTAGAAACTAACTTTAGGTTAGCTAAGAAGATTAGTTTCCTGGGTATTGATCTGATGTTGGTTTCGGCCTTCGGGGTTAATATTTGGGGAATTGATCTCTTGCTAAATTACGATTAGTGACTGATGAATTGGAATGAGGTGTATGTTGTGTTTGTGTAAAATTTGCTTATTATATACGCGGGTCATTCAGAAAGGCTGGGTTTATAACCATTCTGAATAACTGATTCGACGATAAGTCGAAGAGGAAGACGGTGGTCGAAGACTGGAGGTCTTCACATCGTTTGGATAATTACTGATGATCTTGATTGGGCTATACACCCAAGAAGATGGAAATAGTTAGTGATAGTCCAGATGTATTTGGAGATCAATGGATATGCGAGGTATAAAGTGCCTCCGGTTTCGTTTAGACCCAGAAAGGATGTGTAAATGGATGGTATGTCTAACATTGGATTTTATTCTGTGTTGATTGATTTCTGTTAAATATATATCTATTTGGCAGCGGAGAATTTATTCACTTGCTTAATGCCCTTCATTGAGACGTACGAGCTCAGAGGTTATAATATCAATAGATATCGGTCGCATGGCATGAATTGCCTATGTGGCATGATGAGATGCAGTGATCAAGGCTTTTGTTGAAAAGCAGAGTCTTGTGGTTGATGATCAAATCATGGCTTTAATACAGTGTAGCTTTGTGTATAGCGTGAATTCACGAGCCTCACACCTCAGTATGAGTCAAAAACGGGATACGGACCGCTAGGAGAACACGACATTTCTTTCTAGTTATGGGTGGTGTCAGCGTTTTACTAGCCCTGACATCATTGATTATTATACCTATATGGATGTTGGGTTGCGAGGCGCCTCGGTTATAGGTCTGTAAGGACCGGGAAACGTGTGTTCAGGAATAACTAATCCTCAAACGTAAGGGTGTACCGACCCAGCCGATTCCAAGGGTTGCCCAGAGAGAGTAGTCCTGAGACATTTACTAGAGTGTCTCGAAGCGGCGAGGATCTTGCCCCTTGCCTCGACTCATGACGGAAATCCAATTTCAATGCGAGATATTTCGGTTTTATTTGTAGAGCCTAGTATGGCGACATAGTAGATGGTAGCTATGCCGCCTATGATTGATATTTCTGATTGTATATAAAATCATAAACTAACTGGAAACGAGCAAAGATGGGTGGTTTCCTAGGTATTGGTCTGATGTAGGTTTCGTCCTTCGGGGTTAATACTTAGGAAATCATTCTCTTACTAATTTACGGTTAGGGTCTGATTAGGAATCAAAAGACAAAATTTCGCGTATCAAGTATTCTTTGGCGGTTATAAGGTTGTAACGACCCAGAAAATCTGAACCAATTTAAAATTTTTAAATTGGCTAAAATAATGGATTTTAAATATTTAAATTAAATATTTTAAATAATGGCAATGAAAAGTGAGTATGAATCAACAAGTGAAAACGAATATAATTAATTATAATTATATATAGAATTGAAAATGGCGCGGTAGTTCGATAATTCGATTTTTCAGATTCGTTAGAAAGGTATTCACTAACCGATTTAAATATTTTTGGTTTCACTAAAATCCGGATTATTTTGCACCCGGTACATTCAATTGAAGTTGAGACGACCCGAAATCCCATTCAGACGGAAACAAGGGTTATCTTTGGAATATAACACAGAAACAGATAATAGCAGAACAAAATTAAATAAACACACCAGATAATGAACAATAGAATATACTGGATAAAAGTAATCATCGGAGTTACACAGTATACAGGATCTTACTTAGTACAAATACAGTTCAGCTATACATAAATGTCTACAGCGGAAAACAAACAAAATATGTACAATAGGAGCTGAACAGCATAAAAAGAAATAAATGATAGAATCCATCTTCAGCTCCAGCTATCCAGAAAGAACCAGCTAAACCTGAATACAAGGCTGCCCGTGTGGAAAAAGGGGCACCCGAGTTTGAGAGTGAAACAAACTACGAGTCAGACATGGGACTGGTATGAGAAATCTACTCAACACATATATAATATGGCTAATCACAGGACCACGCCACTTTCGTGGAACGGGTTTACTCCATTGGATTGCCAGTGCTTTAAAAACAAATCTTTCTTTTAAACATCGATATGCTCTTTATAAAAATGAAGCCGTTATAAGACTCAGTTCCCATCACACAATGCAACGCAAACCGGAGGATAGAGTTTTTACCTTATAACGGCCAAAATATGCTTGATACGAATAAAACAAAGGCATTTGATATTATTGCTAGTGTTTATATGGTTTGAAAACAATTTCAAATCATAACTATCAATCATAGACGACATGAGCGTCCCATGCCACTATGTCGCCAAATATATATATACAATCGAAACCGCACGATGTCGTATTTAGAAATTGGATTTCCGTCATGAACCAAGGCAAAAGATAGTTCTTACCGAATTCGAGACGCTCTAGCCCGTGTCTCAGGCAAGCGCGCAGGCAAGCCTTGGAGCGACAGGGCCGGTCCACCGATGTGGATTATTATACCTGAACAATACGTTTCCCCGCCCTTTGGGGCGTCAACGAGCCAACGAATGACTCCATCGGACCCGGATCGTCCGATCAAACCGAGGCGCCTCGCAACAGCAACAACCACATAGGTGAAAAGCATATAAATGTCAGGGCTGGTAGGTCACTGACACCACCCTAGCTAGAAAGAAACGCATGCCCTCCCTGAGGTCCTTCTCCCGTTTTAGTTTCATACCGGGGTGTGAGGCTCGCGAATTCACGTTATACACAAAGCTATGCCACACAGGCGGTGCTTTGATCATCACCACAAGACTTTGCTTTTCAACAGAAGTCCTGATCACTGCATCTTAGCATGCCACACAGGCAATTCATGCCATGCGACTGATATCCATCGATATACAACCTCTGAGCTCGCGCATTTCAGAGAAGGGCGTTAAGCAAAAGAATAAATTCTCCGCCGCCAAACAGATGTATATTTAATAGAAATCAATCAACACAGGATAAAATCCAATGTCAGACACACAGTCCATTTACAAGTCCGTTCTGGGTCTGAACGAAACCGGAGGCACTAAATACCTCGCAAACCCTTCGATTACCACGTACGTCTAGACGGTCACCACTCATTATCCATATTTCGGGATGCCTCCCAATCAGGACCTCGGTTACCATCCAAACGAGGTGAAGATCTCCGGTCTTCGACCACCGTCTTCATCTTCGACTTTCAATTGTCGGTCAATTATTTGAAATGAGAATTAACTCGGCCTTCTCAAATAATTCACGTACATTTAGAATTTCAAATCAATTTACTTTAATGGTTAAATCATTCGACAACAGCAATTTTGTTCCTTAATGTAATTTTCACACCCAACACATTCAACCATCAAATGCCACACAAATCGAGCAAATTCAGTTTATTTCCATTCCATATCGCTTATGATATTTTATAACGATTTATCGCTATTTTTATTTATTTTAAAATAGCTAATTTATTCAAAACGACGCTTCGGGCCATAAAGCGGCCGTGGCGCTGTTTTTCTTCAGATTTGATTTACACATATCTGAAAATCTAACCGTTGGATCTTCACAAAATTTACAACATTAGAAAGGTCTTTTCAAAACAAATCCAACGGTTCCAGTTTCGGGAAAATCCGACGGTCGGATCTCCCGGTACAATCGTTTGAAGTTTCGATTTCAAAATACGAACTGCAGTGTCGTTATTCGATTAAATATAATTATATTTATATATATATATATAAAAATATAATCGTTTCTGGCGCTGTTTTTCTTCAGATTTGAATTAAACATTCCAGACAATCCAACCGTTGGATTTTTACAAGGTTGGTGCCGTTGGGAAGATATTTCCAAGGCGAACCCGACGGTTGAGGTTTCGGGAAAATCCAATGGTTGGATTTCCCGCACTAGTTGTTTGAAATCATGGTTTCAAAATGCGAACTGCACGGCCACCTTTCGTTTTAATTTTATTTGTATTTATATAATTATATAAATATAGTTCATTCAACAATTTCAATATCGTTTTCACTTCAAATATTTCACTAACGCCTTAAAATTTTGGAAAATTTCGCCATAACCTCCCCTGCACCGGGAGCATCGGGAAATCGCAAATAGCTTTCCCGGTCCTTCTAATCTCAAAAAGAAAAAGAAAAAGCCAAGCGGCTAGCCAACAGGCTCATAAAATCATCACCCAAACAAAACAGTAAATGTGTACCTATTTGTCGGGCACAAAATTTTATTCCTCTTCTCTAGCCCCTTTGCTATAACCTGTTCAATGAATATGCATGTACATATATATAGTTCTTATCATTTATCCTTTTCTATTCAACTTCATATTTGATTTCTATTTGGTTTAAAAACACCATTCATTCTAATGTTACATACATAGGTACAAATCATATCATTAGCTAATTAATGAATATTTCAACTCATATATATTTATTTGAACAAGTGGCTATTTTTAACACTTCACATTTCAACGATTTATGCATATAATAAAAATGTGATTTTTTTTATTGTAAAACAACTCATTTCAAAACACTATTATTTTATATATTTCATATTGGTGATAAAAATAGGTTTTTTCTTATAAAACAATTTCTTTCAAAACGAGATTATTTTACACAGTTCATATAGTCGATAAAAGGTGATTTTTATTATCAAACAATTTATTTCAAAATATGAATACCATTCAACACATGAATCTCAAATCAACGAATGAATATCGATTCAACACATGAAGGTTTTCTATAGTTTCTATATATAGATAAAAATGTGATTTTTATATTTAAAACGCGAATACCATTCAACACATGAATTTCTAATCAACGAATGAATATCAATTCAACACATGAAGGTTTTCTATTCAATGAATAAATATAGTTTAAGCAGATGAAAATAATTCAAACACACGAATGTTATTCAAAATTTCGGCAGCATAACGGCAGGGTAGTTAAAACCGGGATCGTCCCTAGTACGGCTCCTCGCTCTACCTTAAAACCTCGCGGTTTTTGACAATGGGGATCATGCATCTAGTTCGCACGCAGGCGGCATGTATATATTTATTTCATTTCCACAAACTAATCCTATGTGGTTTCAACCAAATATTTCTCAACCACAAATGGGTATTTTTCAACCACAATCCATCAATATCAACCACAAACAATCCCAAACAATCATTCGCTATCAATCAATTTTCACAACAATCACAAACAATAAATATCGTCCATGGTTTGTGGACGAGGGGCGTATATATATATAAATATATATATATTTATATATTTATATATAACAATTCACTTTTATTTCAACACATATATAATTTTTACAACGCATATATAACTTATACATCGAACGTACAAATTATACAACGCTTATACAAGAGATGTACAACGCTTATATAACTCATACATCGACTATATAATTTATACATCGTCGTTTTCCATATTGTTTTTAAATCAGAAATCTCACTTTGGGTTCCACTCCACCAAAAATAGCAGAAGGCTCAGAAAAATATGCGGTCTCTTCTAAAATGTAGAAGGCGTCCACACGGTCACGATGTTTCCTGTTTCATCGAATTTCGTTAATGAATGAAAAAGATATGATTTTTCAAAATTTGCAACACTTTAAAACTATCGAAATCAGTTTAAAATAAAAACAGTCGTTATACCTCAGTTTTGTTCAAATCTAGGTTTTGATCTTGCCGCCAATCCGTTGTACTTCGTTCAGATCGGGTTTCGCAGCGTCGAAGAGCTACGAAGTAGCTTCCCCGCGCCACCAGTCTCGTCCAGTTCGGTGGCGGCTCTGGCCCACGGCGGCGACTCAAAGTCGGCCACTTCAGAGGCACGATTCGCGACGGCAGGGAGGAGAGGAGATTCGAGGGTGGGTTTGATTTGAAGGGGAGGAGGAGGCCGTTCGATTTAGGGTGGTGGCGCTGGCGAACTTCGCCTGAGGCGATCGGAAAAAGGCCGGGAGCGGGGGAGCACGAGAGCCGTCAGAGCAAAAGGGTTTACGGGGTTTTTTTTTTATATTTTTAAATTAATGAAATTAAAAATCCTATTGGCCGATGCTATATTAAATTCAAAATTTGGGATTTTCTTGGACGAACTCAAAATCCAACCCAACGATTGTCGTCCCTAGCGTTTTACCCCCATTCCGAACACAATGGGATATGTTTCGCAGGCCCATTCGACCGTTTCAGTCAGTTTCCATTCAAATCAAAATATAAAACATTCAATATTTAATTTGAATGTACATTTCAATTCGCCAGGGCCACAAGCAGATTCGAAAAATTCCAGAAAAATAAATCTAGCTATGTTATGACGATACGGTCCCAACAAAACTAGTTTCGTCGAATTCTGAGACCGTTTGCAAAAAGGCCCATTTTTGGTCGATCCAATTTAACTGTAATTGACCAAAACACATTTTCTTTTGCCACGCTCACATACTAGCTTCAAAAATTATGAAATTTGAAACCTAGCAATAACTTTACATCCCGGATCCAACAAAAGTGGTTTCGGCGAATTCCGAGGTCATATGCAAAATGGCCATTTTCACGGGCTATATAAATTCCATAGCGACCGTTCTGAAAATTCATTCGGCCATAACTTTTGCTTTCCGCTACGAAAATTCGATTTTTCAGATTCGTTAGAAAGGTATTCACTAACAGATTTAAATATTTTTGGTTTCACTAAAATCCGGATTATTTTGCACCCGGTACATTCAATTGAAGTTTGAAATCGAATTATCGAACTACCGCGCCATTTTCAATTCTATATATAATTATAATTAATTATATTCGTTTTCACTTGTTGATTCATACTCACTTTTCATTGCCATTATTTAAAATATTTAATTTAAATATTTAAAATCCATTATTTTAGCCAATTTAAAATTTTTAAATTGGTTCAGATTTTCTGGGTCGTTACAAAGGTAAAACACTATTCTCCGGCTTGCGTTGCATTTTGTGATGGGACCTGAGTCTTATAACAGCTTCATTGTTCTTTATTTAGCATTGCACTGTTTGTTTATGCACTGGTATTCTAGGGGTAAAAACCCGTTCCGTGTTATACGGCGTGGTCCCTTGATTTACCAAATTTTAAAAATAAAGCTAATAACTGTTTTAGTTCTCACACCAGTCACATGACTGACTTGGAGTTTATTGTTTTAACCTAAACTCTGGGTGCCCTTATTTTCGACACGGGCAGCTAGTAGTTACGATTTTGCAGATTTATATTCATAGGATCCTGATTTACAGGTGGAACGATGCTCGGAAAGCTCTGTATCCGTGTATTACTTCCAGTTGTTTTTTATATTGTTTTTCCGCTGCTATGTAATTTATTGTAATCTCTGGTATTTTTCTGTTGTGTAATATTTATTCATACTATGTATATTCTTGTATTCTAATGGAATTGTTGTAATAAACAATGAAATGTTCTTCTATTTGCGTTCCGATGTGGCTTGTCCTCAACTCAATCCGTGCTTTCCTTCACGGGGAAGTTCGGGTCATTTCAGAAATAATCGAGAATGAAGTATCACCAGTTTTGCTCCAGGTGATAGTTAAATCTTTAATTAGATTTGAACGTGAAACGGTAATTGAATTTATCGATAACACTGTGGTGTTAGATATGAAGTATGACCAGTTTTACTTCATGGGATGAATAGATTGGGATTGGGAAATAAAATAAATGATTACTTCGGTGTGGTTCGCTAATCCCAACTAGTTTGAATTGATATTCAAAAGAAGATTAAAGAATGAATTTAAAGTTTCTTTGATAAAATTAATGGGAGTCTTTCCCAAAGTATAAGAATATTTGAATAAAAGAATATTCTGAATTGGAATGAAGCGTATTGTGACGATCCCAAAACCCCGTGACACGGTGTTAAGGATAATCATTGGAATATAACACATTAATCATCATTAGCAGAACACAGATATTAGCATAAACATAAAATAGAATAATTTACACACATATGACAGCAGAATCATATAGATATCACAACATCAAAGAGCACAGTGCAGGATACAACTTAGTGCATAATAATACATAATCAGTCATCATCGCTAGAGGCGGAATCATACATAAAGAGTACACAAAATAAATATCTATCTACATCGCCAATGGCGAAATCATAATACATATAAAATAATGGCGGAAAGAGTCAAACTCAGCACGGTGTAGTCAAGCCTCGCCATGAGCCAAAAGTGCACCAGATACCTGTAACTAGGCTGCCCGTGTGAAAATGAGGGCACCCGATTTTGCAAGGTGAAACAAACTACGAGTCAGTCATGGGACTGGTATGAGAAATCTACTTAACTTATTAACAACAATAATAACGCAAATCAAAGGACCATGCCACTTTCGCGGAACGGGTTTACTCCAATGAGTGCTAGTGCATGAAATAAAGTAAATGATTAAATCATCGCGATGCTTTTTATAAAATGAAGCCATTATAAGACTCAAGTCCCATCACACAATGCAACGCAAGCCAGAGGATAGAGTTTTACCTTATAATGGCCAAAAATGATTCATAGGAATAAAACAAAAGTGTTTCATATTATTACTAGTGCATATATGTTTCTAAAGCGATTTCAATCATAAATATCAATCATAGGCGGCATAAATGACCCATACCACTATGTCGCCATACTAGTAATACAATCACATCCGAAATTTCGTATTGGAAATTGGATTCCATCATGAGTCGAGGCAAGGGGCAAGCTCCTTTCCGTTCGAGACACTCTAGCAAATGTCTTAGGACCCCACTATGATCCTTGGATCTTCAGGGACGGTCCTCTCTTACTTTTGAGGATTAGTTATTCCTGAACACACGTTTCCCGGTCCTTACAGACCTATAATCGAGGTGCCTCACATTCCAACAACCACACAGGAGAAAAGTATATATAATGTCAGGGCTGGAAGGTCACTGACACCACCTTAGCTAGAAAGAAACGTCATGCTCTCCCTGCAGTCACTATCCCGTTTTTGACTCATACCGAGGTGTGAGGCTCGCGAATTCACGTTATACACAAAGCTACATCACACAGACCATGCTTTGATCATCAACCACAAGACTTTGCTTTGCAACAGAAGCCTTGATCATATGCCACTTAGGCGTGCCACACAGGCAATCCACTCCATGCGACTGATTTCTATCAATACATAACCTCTGAGCTCGTACGTCTCAGAGAAGGGCGTTAATCAAGAGAATAAATTCTCCGCCGCCAAACAGTTATATATTTAACAGAGATCGATCAGCACAGAACAAAATCCAATGTCAGACACACAGTCCATTTACAAGTTCGTTCTGGGTTTGAACGAAACCGGAGGCACCAATTCCTCGCATATCCGTACAATCAACAATATGTCCGGACGGCTACTGCCTCGGCTCCTTCAAGGTAGCTACTCCAATCACGAGCATCAGTAGCGCCCATCCCTCCAATGTGAAGATCGTCGGTCTTCTACCGTCTTCGACTCTTCGACTTTTCAATGACGATCAATTATTTGAAATGAGAATGAACTCGGCCTTTTCAAATAAACCACGTATATTTAGATTTTCAAATCAATTTTTCACATGGTTAAACTATTCAACATTCACATTTCAGTTCTTTAGTATAATTTTCATGTTAAACACATTCGACCATCACATATCAAGCAAACAGAACAAAATTGGTTTATTTCCACTTTATAACGATATATCGCCATTTTTATTTATTTAAAACAGCCATATTTAATTAAACGACGTTTCAGGTCGTGTCGAGGCACTGGCGCTGTTTTTTTACTAAATTTGTTTTACACATATCTGAAAATCTAACCGTTGGATCTTCACAAATTTTATATCATTAGAAAGATCATTTCAAAACGAATCCAACAGTTTTAGTTTCGGAAAAATCCGACGGTCGGATCTTCCACACTAGTCGTTTGAAGTTACGATTTCAAATTACGAACTGCAACGTCGTTATTCGATTTAATTTAAATATATTTATATATATATAAATATAATCGTTTCTGGCGCTGTTTTTCTTCAAATTTGAATTAAACATTCAAGACAATCCAACTGTCGTATCTTTACAAAGTTGGTGTCGTTGGAAAGATGTTTCCAAGGCGAACCCAATGGTTGCGGTTTCGGGAAAATCCGATAGTCGGATTTCCCGCACTAGTCATTTGAAATCACAGTTTCAAAACACGAACTACACGGCTACGATTCGTTTAAATTTTATTTATATTTATATATTTATATATTTATATAAATATAGTTCATTCGAAAATTCCTATATCATTTTCACTTCAAATATTTCACTAACGCCTTTAAATTTTGGAAAATTTCGCCATAACCTCCTTTGTACGGGAGGGGCTGGGAAAATTCCCAAATAGCCACATGGGCGTCTCATCTCAAAAAGAAAAAGAAAAGGCCAAGCGGCTAGCCAATAGGCTCATAAAATCATCACCCGAACAAGATAGTAAACATGTACCTATTTGTCGGGCACAAAATTTTATTTCTCTTCTCTAGCCTCTTTGCTATAACCTTTTCAATAAATATGCATGTACATATATGCAATTCTGATCACTTATCATTTTCCATTCAACTTCATATTTGACTCAATTTGTTTTAAAAACACCATTCATTCTAATGTTGTATGCATAGGAAAAAATCCTATCATTAGCTAATTAATGAATATTTCAACTCATGCATATTTATTCGAACAAGTGGTTATTTTTAACACTTCACCTTTCAAAAATGATAATTTTGGCGAACTAAAATATAATTCAACACATGACTATTTTATTTAGTTCCTATGCATGTTAAAAATAATATTTCTTTCAAAAATATTTATTTCAACGCTCGCATATCTTTAGCATATCACATATATGATAAAAATGATATTTTTATCATTTAAAATATTTATTCAACACATGAATGTTTTTAACACTTCATAATTTCAATAAAAATGTAGTTTTTATTGTTCGGTCTTTTTATTCAACACATGAACTTTTCCAATACACACACTTCTCAGCACATGAGCACCTACACACATGGATATTTTATATATGTTGTTCATACAAGAAAGATGAAATTTTATTGTTGAAAGTATTTATATATAAGGCGAATATTTTACATACTTCATATATATTATAAAAATGTGATTTTTATTATTTAAAACAATTTATTCATTCACACATGAATTTAATTTTCACACATCACTTCTCAACACATGAGCATTTCAACACATGGATATAGTTTCAACACATGACTTTAGTTTCATCGCATGAAAATAATTTCAACATATGAAAATAATTCTAACACATGAATATTATTCAAAATTTCGGCAGCATATCGGCAGGGTAGTTAAAACCGGCACCGTCCCTAGTACGGCTCCTCGCTCTACCTTAAAACCTCGCGGTTTTTGACAATGGGGATTCATGCATCTATTTCGCACGCAGGTGGCATGTTTTATTTTCATTTCCACAATTATTTCCAATTTATTTCAATCACCAATGGGTATTTTTCAACCACAACCAATCAATATCAACCACAAACAATTATTCAACCATTTGCATTTTTCATCCAATATTTCACACCAATTCACAACAATAAATATCGTCCATGGTTTGTGGACGAGGGGAGTGTATATATATATATATATATATATATATATATATATATATAATTTCTATATTTCACTTGCATTTCAACACATATATCAATTATACTATGCATGTATAATTCATACCTCGCTCATATAGCTTACACAACGCATGTACATGAGGTATACAAGACGTGTATAATTTATACTTTGCTTATATAATTTATACATGACATTTTCCATTCAAATTCTTTTAATTTAGATTTCTCACATTGGTTTTCGGAGTGCTAAAAATCGTAGATGACTCAGAAATATCTGCGGTCTCTTCTATATGGTAGAGAGCCTCCTTGCGGTCCCGATGTTTCCTGTTTCATCAAATTTCGTCAACACACCATAAAGATATGATTTTTCAAAGTTCAAACATCAAAAAGGACTCACCTTTCACTATGGTTCAAAACTAGGGTTGCAGTTTTCGCGAGAACCGAGGCACGATACTACGATCGGAAGGTACAGCGTGGAAGAGGGAGGAATGGGGAGTCGATCGGTGGTGGTTGGAGGCGGTTCGGTGGTCTCTGGCAATCGTGGCAGCGCTGGGAAGTCGTCGACTTTGGGTCGACGATTCAGGCAATAGGGGCGACGAGGGGGGTCGATGTAGGGTCCGATTTGAAGAGGGGAGGGAGGCGTGTCGAGGTAGGGTGGTGGCGATGGCTGGAGATGGCCGAGGTAGCGGCGATTTGCCTGGGAAGCGACGAAGTCGAGGATCGTCGAGAGCGATAAAGGGAAAAGGGTTTTCCGAGGTTTTTTTATTTTTAAAATAATAAAAGGAAAATTTTGATTGGCCAAGGGCTTTATTAAATTTTTAAATAGTGTTTCTCCACATGGACACCAATTCAAACCCAACGACTGTCGTCCCTAGCTAATTACCCCCATCCCGGACATAGTGGGATATGTTTCGTTGGCCAAATCGACTGTTATAGTCTGTTATTCTTCAAATTAAAGTATAAAACATTTAATTTTAACTTTGAACGTACATTTCAATTTGCCAAGGCCACAAACTGATTTGAAAATTTCCAGTAAAATAAATCTAGCTATGTTTTGACGCTACGGTCCCAACAAAACTAGTTTCATCGAATTCTAAGATCGTTTGAAAAATGGCCATTTTCTGGTCGATCCAATTTAACAGAAATTGACCAAACACATTTTCCTTTGCCACGCTCACATACTAGCTTCAAAAATTATGAAATTTGAAACCCAGCAATAGTTTGACATCCCGGACCCAACAAAAGTGGTTTCGTCGAATTCCGAGGTCATCTGCAAAATATATATTTTCAAGGGCTATATATTCTATATAGCGACCTTTCTGAAAATTCATTCGGCCATAAC
This sequence comes from Allium sativum, assembly GCA_030737875.1. NCBI lineage: Eukaryota > Viridiplantae > Streptophyta > Magnoliopsida > Asparagales > Amaryllidaceae > Allium > Allium sativum. The sequence goes on along the minus strand of CM060918.1, from coordinate 146,531,985 downwards.
TTTTGATTCCCGCTATGAAACTTCGATTTTTCAGATTCGTTAGAAAGGTATTCACTAACAGATTTAAATATTTTTGGTTTCACTAAAATCCGTTATATTTTCCACCCTGCACAGTCAGTCAAAGTTTGAATTCAAATTTTCAAACTGACTCACTATTTCTAATTCACTATTTTATTGAAATATTCTATTTCAATTGTTCAAATTCCTTTGAAATAACCAATTTAAAATTTTTAAATTGGCTCGTATTTTCCGGGTTGTTACACATATGTTATGTTTGTGTAACACTTGTTTATTATATACGCGAGTTATTTAGAAAGACCGAGTTTATCCCATTCTGAATAACTGATTCGACGTGGTGTCGAGGATGAAGACGGTGGTCGAAGACCAGAGGTCTTCACGTTGTTTGGGTGATTACTGATGATCTTGATTGGGTTGTACAACCAAGAGGAGGGAATCAGTTGGTGATCGTCCATACGTACTTGGAGATCGATGGATATGCGAGGTACAAGGTGCCTCCGGTTTCATTCAGACCCAGAACGAACTTGTAAATGGACTGTGTGTCTGACATTGGATTTTATTCAGTTTGATTGATTTCTATTAAATATATCTGTTTGGCGGTGGAGAATTTATTCTCTTTCTTAACGCCCTTCTCTGAGACGTACGAGCTCAGAGGTTATATATTGATGGATATCAATCGCATGGAGTGAATGGCCTGTGTGGCATGCTTAAGTGGAAAATGATCAAAGCTTCTATTGAAAAGCAAAGTCTTGTGGTTGATGATCAAAGCACGGCCTGTGTGGAATAGCTTTGTGTAGCATTGATTCGCGAGCCTCACACCCTGGTTGTGAACCAGAAACGGGGGAGGACCTCAGGGAGGACATGTGTTTCTTTCTAGCTGGAGGTGGTGTCAGTGCTTAAACTAGCTGACATTTATATTATTTTCACCTGTGTGGTTGTTGCTGTTGCAAGGTGCCTCAGTTTGATTGGACGATCCGGGTCCGATGGAGTCATTGGTTGGCTCATTTACGCCCCAAAGGGCGGGGAAACGTAGTGTTCAGGCATAATAATCCACATCGGTGGACCGGCCCTGACGATCCAAGGGGAAGTTGCGGCTGTTCCTGAGGGCGAGCTAGAGCGTCTCGAATCGGTAGAGGACTATCTTTTGCCTTGGTTCACAGATGGAAATCCAACTTCCAATACGTGACTTTGCGGTTTTGATTGTAGAGCCTAGTATAGCAACATGATATATGGTACCCATGCGGTCTATGATTGATACTTATGATTGAAATTGTTTTGACACTATATACTTATAGTAATAATAAAACATGAAATTTAGCGTATCAAGCATTCTTTGGCTATTATAAGGTAAAACCCTATCCTCCGGCTTGTGTTGCATTGTGTGATGGGACCTGGGTCTTATAATAGCTTCATTTTTCTTTATTTAGCATTGCGCTATTGTTTTATGCACTGGTAATCTTGGGAGGAAACCTGTTTCGTGTTATATGGCGTGGTCCCTTGATTCACCTAACTTTAAAATAAAGATTAATAGCTGTTTTAGTTCTCATACCAGTCCCATGACTGACCTGGAGTTTATTGTTTTAACCTAAACTTTGGGTGCCCTTATTTTGACACGGGCAGCTAGTAGTTTTGGTTTTTGCAGATTTATATTCACAGGAACCTGGTTTACAGCTGGAATGATATCCGAAAAGCTCTGTATCTGTATATCTTCTTTAGTTGTGTTTTGTATTATTTTCTGCTGCTATGTAATTTATGGTAATGTCTGATATTTATTGAGTGTGTAACATTGATTTATACTCTATATATTCTTGTATTCTGATGGAATTGTTGTAATACACAATGAAATTTTCTTCTTTCTGCGTTCCGATATGTCTTGTCCTCAACTTAATCCGGGATTTCCCGTATGGGGGATTTCGGGTCGTTTCAAATAAATACACTACGATTCAACAAGAACACCTTGCAACCCTGGCTAAACATGACTGGCCATTGATTTTGCTTGAATGTTTCGAATATATTGTCACATACGGTTGGATCCAACATGACTGTTCCCAGGAGATACAGAAGCGAAAGAAGAATAAATATAATTTTCTCCAAATGTTGACAATATACTCTAATTGGGAGCAACCCACTTAGCCATGAGACCTGCCCGATTTTATACAATTTCCCAGTTGAAGAGGCTTGAGGTCATACTTAACTTTTTGAACATTTGGTCACCATTCACTTTGAATGCCACATCGTCGTACCTGCCAAATCACAAATTGATTTCCCCAAAAATATCATGGGTATAAAGTTAAGAGAAACGAAAGCCTCCGCTACCAAACGTGAATATGTTTGAAGAGATCAACTTATGTGATCTATTAGTTATACTCTACCAAACATCCTTACATACATGTTGTCTTGGGACTGAGCAAACCAAAGGAACTATTCTATAAATCCATCATAGGAAATTTCTAACTAGGATCGCCAGAAAAGAATTTGCATAAACTCTGTCTTCGATTGTCTTTAGCAGATTTGATTCGCAATGCTAATGCCTATACAAAGTGGTTTTCAAATAATAACCTAATCTCGGTCTCTCCATATTGACAATGGAAAAATAGCCAAAACCTTTGGTAGATGATTATTTACTATCAAAGAAAAACATCTATATTAACAACGATTTTATTTCCAAATGAAAATCATGCTGATCAACCATCAAACAACAATGAGCCCTTTAAATTAACTTATCAATAATTTATTCGTTTCCCAATTTCCCATTTTCCATAATTTCCAAATATTTTTTAAAACCAGTTTAGCCTCTTACGATTCTTGGAAAACCTTTCCATATATCCACAACTTAGTTTCCATATTCCATAAAATATTCCTTATTGACATCGGAAAACTTTGCCTTATCTATTCACATTTCTTATTTTCTATGTCTAGAAAATATACGTTATTAACATTATAAAACATTTCCATTTCTTATTCATGCATCACTATTCTTCCACATTCATTACTCCCTAACCATAAACCAGCAAGAGAACAATTTCCTAAGTATCAACCCCGAAGGCCAAAACCAACATTAGATCGACACTCAGAAAGCCATTCAACTTGACTAATCTTCATCAGTTTCTATTTTCCTTAACTTCATTTCTTAACTTCTTATCAACAAAAATCATTTCATTTTCTATGCTTAGAAAACATCTCTGATTATATTTGGAAAATATTTCCCAAATATTTAAATATAATTATAACTATGAATATTTATTTTGAATAAATAATGACAATTGCTTTTACTAAAATCCAATGCCGAAACAGGCTATCGGTGAAGGGGTATCAGACTGCCACTAGTATAGCGGAATGATCCAAAAGGTGGATCCGACACCAGGATAAAGCCGAAAGCACAAAAGAAACAATTAGGACGATAGTCAGTTGTAACCATTATAGAAGAAGAAAGATCACACCGATGTAAAGAAAGGATACCAGCAAAGTAGTACCGGCATGAGAGGAAGCTAGCGTGAGCTCAATTCTGAAGTCTACTCATTTGAAAACGGAAGCAAATAGGAAAGAAAGGACGAAAGCCGATGATTTGAGACCAATAACATAGCAAGAAGCATCAAGAAAAACAAGGGAAGACGAAAGGGATATCGACATTAATTTACTTAATGCCGATACAGAAAGAGGAAAAGACACCGAAGGCATGATGTGCTGGAACAAAAATAAAGCACCCTGAAAGCCAGCTATCCGAGTCAAAGCTATTCGGCCACCCGGAAACAACTTCAATAGGAGATGTACCGGAAGCATCCTCTTGGAAGACTGAAACCCCACTTCATTGATTCACCAAGAGAAAACCAGAGTTACTAAAAGGAAGAGCTATCTTCACTAATACGCTTAGTGTTGATACCGAAAAGGGTGACGGTTCCAGGAACATGGAAAGCTGGAGACAAACAGCACATACTATGACGATTGAAAGTCAAAACGGAAGCTTATTTCCAAAGGCTGAAAGCCATTCCCAAAACTATATGTACCAACGGGCTTGGTATCGATACGAAAGGTAGGGGAAGCATCAAAGAGAAGCTCCAAAGACCATGACCAGTTTTCCAAGTGCCAAAACCAACACACCGAGGGCTATGTTATATACATATTAATAACATCAAAAGTAGCTGCCGAGATCTAGGCAATCAGAACTGAAAGAGGAAAAGCGGACGACACCTAGCTACCGCATTCGAAAGAGGTTTCAGTTGGACCAATCACAAAAGAGGTCCCAATTTGTCTACAAATTTGACCCCGGGGTCACATTTTAGGGGACTTTTTGCATTCCCTAATCTTTTACTCATTTCTTACAGAGTAAACCCTAATTTCTAAATCGATTTGGGGATTGCCTTTGTAAACACTTGTGTACTCAAATCAATAGGCAATAAAGAATGAATCAATACTTAGCATATTTTCTGTAATTTACATTGCTATTCTATCCGCCAATTTTCTTAGTCTTTCTCCAAGGTTTCCAAAATACACTTCTACAAGCCATTTAGCTTGTTAACTTGTGTTGTGCTTAGGGAACCTTTGTCCCAGTTAACTGTTGGTTGTTAAGTCTCGCAAGCGTGATACTCACCCCTTACTGAAAGAGTAACTAATTTTAGGTCTTTCAACCTAGATAACTAGGAAACGGCGAACTAACTCAAACTTGTGGGAACTAAATAATCCCGTCCTTTCATTAGGTCCACTTCCTTAGACCTATCTCCGGTGTTCACGAAAAATAACGTTAACATTTTAGTGTTAGAAGGAGGCTTAAACCTATGATCCTTTGGACGATCTTACTACATCTATAAGCTGTGTTATTCCATCCTAGACTAAGCTTTAAAGAAGAAAAATCATGGATGAGATGATCTAATCCGAATCTTCTAATTCAAACGTCACTAATTTTAGAGAAATTGGATGAATAGTGTTACCATGGCCTTCCATCCTTATTCCACATTTTGACATAACAAAATACCTTCCTAGTCAATTATAGATGATTAAAACAAAAGGGAATTGGGAATAAGATTTTGATACATCAACTATTCTGGAAAATAGCACATTTTCGAATGTTAGCTTAGAAAATATAGAAATAAAAGAATCTTCAAGCTTAACAGAAGGAAAAGATAATGAATTAGAAGCATTACACTTGGCTTTGCATGTTGACGCTATTAGGAGGTCTATTAAAGAGAACTCAGCCCAAAGCACCTCCAAAGTCGAATTCTATCAAGTGGAATCAGAAACGAAGGAACCTCCCTAAATTAATATCCAAATTAGATCCCAACCAAATTGGAAAATCAATCAGTTTCACGAAGGAGTGATCAAGTGACAAGAGAGATTGCCAATGCAAAAGGAGATACAACTACATCATTCAACCAAACGCTATGGGAGCAGACATGCCTCCAATTCTGACACAACCTCTAAACCTGAGTTCTGTAAAAGGGGATGCTGAAAAGATCAAGGTCCTAGAACAACAACTGCTTAAAGTAAAGAGCTTATGGGAGCAATGCTCAATCGCAAAGGTCTTCGGAAAGCACCGAACTAGATCGAGAAGACAATGTCAAGTCTTCAAGAGAAAGTGTAGCAATGCAGGAGACTAAAACGGAAAAGATAACCTAACCAACTTCTTCCAAAAGAAGAAGACCTAACCCATCAGATGAAAGTTACAATAGGAGCCACAACAAAGAAAATGCACAATACAGAAGCTCAACCACAGGAGAATTTAGTCCTAAAAGGTCAAACCATGAAAGCTTGGAAACCTACTTTAGGAACGTGGTAGAGAAGACAATAAAAAATCTATTCAAAAACGAGAGAAAAAGAGCCTTGAATGAGCATATTAGCGATGATGAAAGAATGACACCCTTTATTGATGAAATCAAGAACACAGTGATATAGTGACCCAAAAGACCATCTTATGGCTTTCAATAGCCAAATGGACATCTATGATGCTTCTAGGGCTGTACGATATAGATTATTTCCAATAACGCTTTAAGGAGCGGCTGCTAAGTGGTACCGACAATATCAAGAGAATACCATATATTCATGGAAGCAGTTCTCTCGTGGGTTCTCAACACAATTCTGTGTTCACAAAGATCCAGCCATGGTCCACACAATCCTCGCAGATATAAAGCAAAAACAAGGAGAGTGTTTGAGTGAAAATTGGCTCAAACACCAAGGGTGCTTTGGAAGCACTTCACCAAACGGTCGGATTTAAAGTAATAGGGCCACAATCACTAAAAAGCAAAGTAAAAAACAAGAGAATTTATAGTGGTTCGATCTTAGGTAGATATACGTCCACTTTGGAAGTATTTCATTACAACTTTCATGGTTATAAGACATAGAATCTCTCTTTGTACATTCTTCTTTTTTTATTACAAGTAAAACTCACTTAGATCTATGTAAATTGGTGGAGAAATGACCGGACCAGCGGAGAAATGGTGAAATCGGTGGAGGAATGATGAGAAATCTTCAAATGCAAGGGGGATGAAGGGGGATCTTTAATCCCTAATATACTTGGTTGGTTTTTATGGAAGCCATGGTGAATTAACTCTTAGATCTTTGCTTGGAGGTGTTAGATGATGTTAGGATCACTTGAAATGAGAGAGGAAGCAATTTGGCAGCCCTTCGGGGTGGTGGAAATCCATCTCCTAAAATATGGAAGCCATGGCCTATTTATAGGTGAGCTCCCATGAAGAAATGAGCTGAAATTAAAATATGCAAGCTGCGGGTCGCTCGTCCCTTCAATTACGAAAATGCCACCGCCTAGCTGTAACCAATTGTTAACAGCTGTATCCAACTGCCATGTGCGAGCGGGAAGGTTGAATGGCTGGTGAGTGTACGAATGATTGATCAGTATTGCAAGGTGGGCGGAGCCTGACAGAAGCAGTAGCCTCTGACCAAGGAATGTCCGAGCGATTAAGAGATGGTTTGGAGGACCAAGGGGTGACTGACTAGGGGATGCAAGTGAACGATTGAGATAATCTTGAGAGACCAACCCTAATATTTGGAAGTTTCGCTAGCATGAGTCGGTATGAGGTTTGCGCGAACAATCGCATGGTTGGTCTATGTGCGAGCAAGCTCTTCACAAATGTCAAGGCCATGTCATCTTCGACCGTCCTCGGCTATGAACGATTGATCCCTTATACCGTGCTCGATCCCTATTTTGCATGACCAACCTTTACCTCTGGCTTAATTTGCATATGTATGACCGATTTGCATATGCACGAACAACCTGAGTGTGCGAGCCATATGTTGCTCGACCGATATGAGTGCTTGGCATATATTTAATCATCGAATGTGCATACGATTCTTAAGGGATAAACATTTGTCCCTCAAATTTTGTAATTTTTAATTTATAAAAATTACATGCTTCAAAACAGTTAAATGTAACACCATTCGATGGATTAAATCTAGTTTTCCACAAGACGATTGCGTTTGGAAGTGGCTCGCACACATACTAGATTAAACGAGCTCATGGTAGCTCGCACGCAGGCATAACCAACTAAGCCTAAAGTCGTTCGTCTATATCATGGTCTGTCGATTCTTACTGGTTGGGTCAGCATACAGTATGGTTAAGCAGTTTACTTGGGATCAAGTGGGATGATGTGTCACCTTTGTCTAAGTGAGTCACTTAGTCTTCTCTTTAGTTTATCTCTACGTATACTGTCTCCTCGTATTTTTTTGCTCTTTAATTTATTTCCTCTTCTTGAAGAAGCTTTCAATGGCGGCATTGTTCTAGAAGATTTTACTCACCATTCTGATTTCTCTCTTAGCTTGTATTCGTGCTTGACATAACAAGGCTCTACAATTTCAAGATTAATCGAAGCAATTCGCTCTTGAATCTAAGACAATCCGCTTATTTGCAGGTGAATTCCTTCTTTTAATCTTGTTTTGGGTTTGTTCCGAAGTGTTAATTTAAGAATTTCGGGGTACAGTCAGTACGACTTGGATACGAATTGAGGTTTTTGCGGATTTCTGAGATTATGATAACTAGAAGTTTTGTGGTTTGAATGGAAATGATTCTAGAATTGAATATGTCATCATTTGATGAATATGAATCACATACAACCCCTTGATTTATGATTACTGTAATATGCCTGTAATTTGTTTGTCGAAATGTTTCAAACAACCTTTTGTTGTATACTTGTACAATCATGATGTCGCTGATATTGATTTGTTAATTATCGCTCAATCTTGTTGTATATTTTCCCTTGTGTTGTAAAGTCGAAGGATTTTCTCATGTTTGCTCAGCACTTTGAATATACATCCATTGTATTTGTTTTGATTTTTTGCTTCGGGTTTGAAGCTTTTGGTCCTGCGGTTTTTTGCACTCTTTCTCGACCTTTGTGGTCACACACTTTAAACCTAGCAAGGGTCGTTCCTGCTCGACTCTTATGTGGGATCGGTCATGAACGAGTCCGCTTTGGTTGAATATGAGTGACTGCCTTGAGTTGAGCGTGTGCGAACGATGTGGACTGTCTATGCGTGACCAGGATTGGAGGAGTATGCACGAGAAGGCTTCGGCTGTATGTACCTGACCGAGTCAGAACCCTTCACAAACGATTGGTAATGGGTCATATGCGACCAATCAGGTCTAATTCGTTAATGTTTGAACTTGTTCCGGTTGTCCTTACTTGACCCTGTAGGGGTCGGTCATACACAACCTTGCTTTGTTTAGAGGTGTATGACCTCTTCCATTTTGATCATGCTTAATCTCTCTTGATGTCAAGGTTTTTATTGAGCGCTGAACCTTTTGGTAGCACTAATTTGTAGTGACACAATCATTCATGTAGAAATGCTAACTCATCATCCATCACGCCAGAATCCCAAGGAAGGAACTATGTTTGATGAATCTGAAGTTTCTAACCAAGTTACCAAAACTACATCGGGTACTGCTCCCAAATTGAATGTTAATGAAAACTTTCCTATGCACCGTGCACTTTCCAAAATACCTCTCGAAAGGCATGAGACAGAACTTTCTTTTAGCTTATTTCAGCAGCTGTGCAATCAATTTGGAATTTTGGAAAAGGAAGAGGCCAAGTATCCTAGGAAGGATGAATTTTCTGACATACCCCCAACGGTATATTGCTGTTAATCATGGTATGCTCACTAGTGAGGGCTATTCCTCCTTTTAATTCCTATTTAGAAATGATTCTTCGCATTTAGCTATTTCCCCGTGCCAATTGCACCCAAATGGCTATGCCGTTTTAGTGAGCCCTTACGTGCTTTTTATGAGGGATAAACATCGTGCGTCCACATTTGACGATATTTGCTCTTTATATTCTATTAAGAGGAGGAAGAAGGATCGTCCCTCATTTATCTTCATCGAGAGCCAAGGCTCCAAAATAATTACTAGTTTGGTAGAAAGGATTGGAAGATTTATAAAACAATATTTCTTTGTTTGGTGCCCTGCAAACTTCTATGGGTATTGGATGGACGGAGGTGAATGCACTTACTTTTTAGTATTTTATTCCATTCCGTTTTAATTCAATACTTAAATCTTTATCTATGTTATAGTGCTCCTTGATCAGAGTATTGCCTTTGATAAAGACCTTTGTAATTCTTTACTTGCTGCTAGTGAGGGCGAGAGGAGAAGGAAATTATTGATTACAGAAGAGTTCCTTCGTCGATGCAACTTACTTTATCCCTCGCGAACACTCGTGGTGGATCCAGCCAATAAAAAAGGTGTTGCTAGCAAGTCTCCAGCCAATAAGGCTCCAAAAAAGAAGCATTCTAACCCTGCTAGGAGCAGTAAAACACCTCCCAAATTCAAATTGGTTCCTGTTGAGGAGGCAGTGCCCAAGCATCTTGAAGGCAAAAATCTCATGACTTCACTCGATCAGACTGAGAAAGAGGGCACCACTTCAGGCTCTACGGAGGAACTGATCACGATGATGTAGGTGAAAATATTTCCAAAACTGTTTCGGACCCGACAAAAGAGAATGAGCAGTTTGATGAGGCTGGAGTAACTTCTAAGGGAACTTTGGTCGTCGAGGAAGTTGATGGGAATCTCGCCATTTAGGATGGTGAAGAAGAGGTTGTTTCAGGAACTTCTAAGAATCTTGGTGACCTTATCCCAGCTAAAGACATCATTCAAGGTGATATTGCTATCCAAATATTTAAAACCTGGACCTTAAATACAGGAATACTCCAAGCCCCCGTATGTAGACCAGGAATATTACTCACGAGGCTAGGGATTTCATTAGATTCATCACATAATATTGGTTCGTTAATTGATATATACTAGCACACATTTTATTTATGCCATATATTCTCAATGCTTTTCTTAACTCCTTCAATTTTGCTCTAGTACTCTTTTAAGTTAAATACCAAAATTCTTCTCTTTCCATTTCCAGATTTAGGAATGAAGCATTCATTATCGGATAGCTTCACCCAACAGGCTAGTTTGGTTAACCCCCAAAATCTTTTGCAGTCTCTCCTTTCCTGTTGTTCGAAGCGTTCACAATTATCTTTAGATCCTCCGCCTGAGCATGTTTCCGAATCTTCATTGGATGACCAACGGGAGAAGGGAAAGCATAATCATGTGTCTGACAAAGGTGCTAAGGAGAAGGAGCAGGACCCAAAGAAATGTGAAAGGAAGAGAAGCAGTGATTGACAAGGCGATGATGAGACCCCGAAACGTCATAGGCCAATTGAGCTCTCAGATCTTGATCTTCCTGTTTCTCCGGAGCAGCCCTTTGTAGCTTCTCAATCCATTGTATCGACTTCCAGTCAGATCCAGAAGATCCATGGTAGACCTCCTTATAAAATTCCACCCGGAAATTTGAAGCTTAAGGATCGATATGGAGGCTGGGATTTACGAGCAATGAACATTGATTTGGATTTACACTCAAATGACAGGCGGGATGTTGTCGTAGAGCTGAGCACTATGAAGAACTGCATGACTACCCAACTCAAAACTGCAAAGAGTTAACTTAAAACGTTGTTAGAAGAGGCCATGAACATAACCAGAAGTTGATTTGAGTAGTGGAATAAATTCGGATACAAGTTTCATAGGTTAAAGGCCCATCATCTCGAGCATAATGAGACACTGGAAAATGATATGGACGGACTAGTTCATGTGATTAAGTCCCTCGAATCTGAAATTGCATCCTTAAGGATGGAAATACCAGGGTTAGCAGCTTAGAGGCCGAAAATCAGGAGCTTAGAAAAGAGGTTGAGGTTGCTAGAAAGCAGGTTACAGAAGCTCAATCTGCCCGATAGTTGCCGAATCTCAATTGGCTTTAGAGAAGGAAGCTTCGGTTTCTTATCAGAAGGAATAGGTGGTTCTTGAAGACAAGATTATTTCCAAGAACAATGCTCTTAAAGTTATGGAAGAAGACAAGACCGAACTGACTAGTGCTCTTGAACATCCCAAGGCTAAAACTGATGAAACTTTGTTCCAACTTTACATCTATTGCATTATAAATCATGGAAGTTTAAGCTATTTTAAAGACGACTTTCCACGGACTTTGGTGAAAGAGTGCGTGTGTATTTTCCAAGTATAATATACTCACAAGGATCATGTAATACGACGAACAATATTCAAGTATGAAGTAATAGCTAATCACAAGACTATATAATAGTAAATGCAGTAAAAATAGAAAAATCACACCAGAGATTTTTATACTGGTTCGGAGCACCCTCCTACGTCCAGTCCCAGACTTCTATCTGGATTTTCACTAACAACAACCTCACTTCACCCGGAGGAATAGGCTTACAACACCCAAGCAGCCGGACGGGAATTTCACGCCTCTAACAACACGAGGACTTCAACAATTGCCACTTACAACACGGAGGACTTCAACAAAGATGAATATACTCTGTATTTGACAATGTGTGTTCTTGATAACACGAATTTGTTAATTCTTGTACAACCTTCCTATAATCTTATCCTTAAATAGTATTTTTGTTTTTGAATATTTTGGAAGATGATATAGTACTGAATCAAAAGAATAATATATAAATTCTAGGATTCAAGAATAATATTGTGAAGAATATGAGCGTTTGAGTACTTGAGAGTTCAAGAATGAAATCAATAGTATAGAGATTAGATAGAAAAAATTGGTGAATTGAAATAATGATTTCAAGATGTTTATATAGGAGATGAACAGATGTAACCATTTGTAAGGAGTTAAAATCAAAGGATATGATCATTGGTGAAGAGGAAGAGAAGCGACTCTTGAAGAAATGGAAGTGGCTATTCGAATATTTGTTTCTGTTTAAAAATGGTCGACAGTTTAAAATGAACCAGTAGATAGGAATTTAAATATATATACATTATGTGTATATGTGTGAATGTTTATTGTGCAAACTGGGTAAAAACGGTCGACTGGTCTGATTTGGGCGGTCGACCGGTTATGCCCAGTTTGCACAATTAGTGTGCATATATATACATATCTATGTGTGTATATATATATATATATATTGATTATTTGAGGATAAATTTTGACATTAGTGAACACTATTATAATACCAAATAATCAACCTCCTATTGAATAATACCATATGTAGCTCCTTATTTCCTTAACAACGAAAATTGCCTTTTTGTCGATCATCGCGTATCTCTTAGGCATAAATCAAAACTCCTTGACTCAACCTTCTCCCACTTTTTGATTGATGACAATATATCTCTGAATCTCCCCCTGTATATAGTCTCCCCCTGAATTTGTTCCTGTAAATATGAACTATATTTCCTGCATATATGATATTAGTACATCTTTCCCCTGCATATATAATGTTAGTACCATATTTCTCCCCCTTTGTCATCGACAAAAAGGATTGTGTACGTATGTAAGCAACAATGAAAGCGATACTAGCAAAGGTTAAAGCAACACATAGCAAATAGCATAGATCATAAGACTCATAGAGTACGAGCAAACGTAAGTCTTACTATGAATAAAAATACAACACCATTTAGATACATGTGCCAATGTAAGTTTAAAATCATAAAAGCATAAGTTCATAACACAAATGAAGAAACAATCTACTTAGATTCTGTTTCCTCTCCTTCTTCTTCCTCTTCTTCATCAATCATTTGAGATTTACCTGGACCCTATCCATGACTAGTGTCAGAATGAGTACCCTCCTCCGAAGATGTCCAAGCAAAAGATGGAGGAGCTGGACGTTTGTTGGAGTCCTATGCTTGCATAGAAGAAGAAGATGCGCCACAAGATATTTCTTCCCATATAGACCCAAAGAATGACTTAAGTTTGTTAAAGCGTTTATCCATTTTAGTGTCGATACGCTTAAGTCGAGCTTCGAGAAGAAATTGGTTTTGTGCAATAGTTTCAAGTCTTTCTTTTGTTGAGGAAGCCAAGCATAAAAGTTTTACTTCTTTTGGTTTTGGACGGGATGGTTGAGAAGAAGTTCCTTGATGGCCTTGTTCCTTCCACTGTTCAAAAGGAATTATATTAAAACATGTTTCAGGAAGTTTCATCCGCATAATCGAAGCTTTGTTTATGCACTTGGGCCTTGAAATAGTGGACCGAGGAGGATTGATGCTACAATCAAGTAAGAGTCGCACAATATATTCATTATAGAAGAGATGCGGCCTAGTTAACTCATTTACTTTAAAATCTCGTCGAAGAGCATTTCAATCCAGCTAATGTGAATGCCCCCATAAATTGCATATAAAGTTTTGAAATTTTCCTTGTAAACGGCATCAAATTTTCCAATTTGTGGCAAAAGAGAATGCATGATGGTATAATGAAGAACTCTAGCCGTAGGACGTAAATTAATTGATTTTGTACTGTCCTTCTCGTCTTCAATAAATTTATGGCTTATTTGATTACGGACGTGGACATTACAAAAGTTACTTGATAATTTTTGTCCTATAAGATCAGAACCAAGGACATTAGCTGTAACAACCCGAATTTTAGTGATTACCTGTTGTAGGTATTAATAAATTATAAGTGAAAATTTTGAAGTAATTACGTCGTAATTATCAAATTAATTGGTGAATTCAACATCCATTAGCGAGTTGGAGATTTAAAAATGTAAGTTTGGGGTTTAATGTGGTAAAAAGGAAAAGAATTAATCATTTTAGTGATTAATTTGAGGCTTGGGATTTATTAAAAATTTGAGAAAGTATGTGTTGAAAATTTTGGTGATTAAAAGAAACATAGTTTTGCAAATTATGTTTAAATTTATATGACAAGAATTTTTTGAGAATTTTAAGAAGCATAAAATATTTAATTTGAGTAATTAATTAATATTTATTGCAAATATTATTAAAAGGTAGAAAACATAATTTTTATGTCCTTTTGATAAACTGCGTATAATTATAAAATTATAGAAGGGTTCAAATTCGTACTTTGTAAAATTTGCATAACTTGTGTCAAAATTATTAAATTTTGTATAAAATTGTTGTAAATGTAAAATTTAAGTGTTAAAAAAAAAGAAGGGGTCAAAATAGTTAAAAAGTATGATTACAAAATTTTGATTAGTGTTGTTGGGTTTTAACATAGTACTTGGGTCGATAAATGTGATAAAGTATAGTTAAAAGTGTCTTTATGACCAAAATAGTGTTAGAAAAGCCTAATTGCCTAGTTAAAGAGCATAATTAGGTTACTTAGACCCTAATGACTTGGTTAACCGAAGAATTCTCTAGACTACCAGAAGCCTACGTTGTTTTACATCAGAGAAACATCGTTCCTCTTCTTCTTCCTAAAAGGAGAAATAAGGAAAACCTAGATAATTTTTACTGTAACTCCAAATTTTGCCTCCAATCTTCTCCAAATTGCTAATTTGAGGTTGCTATTCCTTTCTATAGCAGGTTATCATCTTAAAACTTCGATTTCATGAATTAATTTCTATTTTTGTTGAGAATTCATTGTGCAATCTTATGCATGTAGCTGTAGTTGAGAAATCGGGGAAGAAAGCTCCAATCTCTCAGTGCTTTGGCCTCTAAAAGCCTCAAAACTTCCTCCTATTTGCTGCAAATCTAAGGTGAGGGTTCCCTCACACAAATTCTAACTTGTTTCAGTTGTTTTGTTATTGCGATTTGCTGTGAAATCTTAAGTTTCATTGAATTTATCTTATGTGTTTTGCTGTTTATGTTTGGCTGAAAACTATTTCGATCATAACTCTCTCGTTATTGATCGGAATTCTTATTATTATATGTTTTTGGAATGCTCAAATTGTTAGCTATAAGTTTCAGTTAATCAGTTTACAATATTTTGTGATTAACATTGTTAAAATCGGGTTTTTGTACTGCTGCCTCGAGATAAAAATCGACAGCCATGTTTTTCTTGTTAAGCTGAAACCATTTCGATCATAACTCTCTCGTTATTGACCGGAATTCTTATTATTATATGTTTTTGGAATGCTCAAATTGTTAGCTATAAGTTTCAATTATATAGTTTACAATATTTTGTGATTAACATTGTTAAAATCGGGTTTTTGTACTGCTATCTCGAGATAAAAATTGACAGCCATGTTTTTCTTGTTAAGCTGAAACCGTTTCGATCATAACTCTCTCGTTATTAATCGGAATTCTTATTATTATATGTTTTTGGAATGCTCAAATTGTTAGCCATAAGTTTCAATTGTTCAGTTTGCAATATCTTGTGATCAACATTGTTAAAATCGGGTTTTTGTATTGCTGTCTCGAGATAAAAATCGACAGCCATGGCATTTTTTTAAGCTGAAACCGTTTCGATCATAACTCTCTTGTTATTGATCGGAATCCTTATTATTATATGTTTTTGGAATTCTCATATTGTTATCTACAAGTTTCAATTGTCCAGTTCACAATATTCTGTGATTAACACTATTAAAATTGTGGTTTTGCGCTGCTGTCGGGGAGAAAATCGACAGCATCTTTTGTGACTCCGTGACACATGCACCATTTTTTATATAAATCATTTTCAAAATATTTCAAGTATGAAATTATTGTTTTAAAAAAATATATTGCCTTGATAAAGTTTTATAAATACATTAGAAATCATATTTTAACAAGTATTACCAAACTTTACGGGTTTTAAGATATTTCTATGAAACTTCATTTTTTTCAAACAACTATCTTAAGTTTGTTTTAATATAAGAACCTCACATATTGGTCACCTTTGAGAAGACGTGATGGTGAATGAATGATATCGTAAACCATACGGTATGGGACGTGATGGTATACGATATATTCTCATTCCAGATTCGTCCGATTGAACTAATAAATCTCAGTACTTCTCAGTGTTTATGTGATTTCAGTGATTTCTTGTGGCTTTTTGTGTTTTCAAACCTCAGTGTTTTCTCAGTGTTCATGTGATTTTAGTGATTTCTTGTGACTATTTGTGTTTTTAAATGTGAAGCTGACTTACAGTGTGTGAACCGTCAAGTGAGAATGTGTGGTATGGGACACACTATTTTCACTTTTTGGGTTACTATCTGAGAGTCTGTGACATATCCCTGTGTGACCGCCAGTACTAGACCTTTGGGTCAATCCTGTGTGAACTCTGTGTGGACCTTTGGGTTAATCCTGTGTGACTCTAGGGACCTTCGGGTCATTTGGGTACCCTCCTGTGTGATATAGTACTGGCTAAGGCTTTAAGCCATTCTGTGTGATAGCACGTGCAGGCGTAGCTTTGACTCGCCACACCTAGTGATGGATCCGTGATATGTATTTTTTGTGTTTCATATTCCTCATTATTTCTTTTATGGATTAGAGTTCAGTGATTTTGTGGATTCATGATTTAGTGTTTTGATGAATTTGAGATTTTAAGGTTGTTTTTCTTTTATTTAGTGAACACCTTGTGTTTCATTAACGATTATAGGAATTCGCTCGCCTATTACTTATATCTATCTTATTCCTTTATGTTATAAAGGAATTCTCCTTTTAGCGGATCATTTACTTATTGCTTTTACTGATTAGTTGTTACAAGTTAGACTGACCCGTGTGTATGTCCCTCGGGTCAGACCGAGTTACAGGTTAGCTTATCCGTTCGTGCTTTACTACCTACTTGGATATCCTGCTCACTTTTGGAGATGCACAGTTTTTGTCTGCTTTGGTAGTTCCCCTTGTACATGACATTGTATATCCTTTTGTGGGGGTTTTGATGTATGGATATGTATGCATATTTTGTAGTAACTATCATACTTATTAATGTATGATGTATTATATGGGAAGTATGGGTATGTATATATATCAGTGACTGTTGTTCTGTATTCTGCGATCTATATTATATGTATATTGTTCTGAATAGATCATAAAACCATCAAGGTAGTGTATTGAGTAAGTGTTAGGCATGTTTCCAGAAGAGAAAAAAAATATTGACATGTTTAATACTTATTCTATGCAACAGTATGGATGGTTGCTCCTATATGCCCTATTCTCTGCATTAGTAGACAGTATTACCAGCTAATACTCTTTGCTAATGTGGGTCTCGGGGCGGGGCGTTACAGATTGGTATCAAAGCGAGGTTCAGAACAAAATGCGAAATAGATACAGAACAGCATGTTCTTTATGATACATCACTGTATAATACTCATACAAACATCATAACCCAACAAGAGTAATCATTGCCATGTCTTTAAATTCTCTTACATTCAACGAAATTGTTTGTGGAATACGTTTAGGAACAGGATTTTAATTTCATAGTATTCCTTTCGGGTTTATAATTCGTGCATAATATCTTTTTCAAGTGTTTAATCCTATCTATATTTTCCTATAGCTTATGGCTGGTCATGGAAAGAGGCCTCAATCGGCGTCTGGACCGAGCAGTGGTCCAGGCCTCGAAGCAGAGAATGTTAGACCAGCTAGTGATTTGCGCCCTGAGGCGGTCACTATATCTTCTGATCAATTATTGGAGCTTCTCAGGGGCACTCGATCTTCTCCTCCGCGTAAATCCGCCTTCGCGCGGATGTGTAGTGATTTCTCTCACCTCGGTGGTAAGCCCTTTAAGGGCATTGAGACGGTTCTTGAGACTCAGGCTTGGTTGCGTACTTGTGAGCGTATTTTCACATGGATGGGAATTTCTGAGCATGATCGTGTTCTTGTAGCATCAAGTGTGCTAGAAGGTCGTGCCCTTAATTGGTATGATATACTTATAGCTGAGTTGGATGAGTCCACCTTAGAGTGGAAACAGTTTAGAGAGAGATTTGAATTAAAGTTTATTCTAGAATCAGAGAAAGTAATTCTAGCTAGCCGTTTCCTCGAGCTTAAACAAGGGAAATCGACCGTTTTAGAGTATGTTGCTTCTTTCGAGGCCTTGTCAAAGTATGGCCTAGAGCATATATCTACATCGTATAAGAAGAATCTTAAGTTCGTTAATGGACTTAAAAAGTATCTTAAAAAGCCTCTCCTATTGCAGCTTGATCGGACCTTTGAAAAGCTTGTTGATGCAGCTCTCCATCTCGAGGCAGTTGAGAAGGAGAAGGATAGTGATGATGGTAGTGAGATTTGTAAGAACCTAGGCAAGAAAAGTTTCCATTTCATAAGACAAAATCTTTTCCGAATAAGAAGAAGAAGCAGGATGGCTCCAGCTCTCAGTCTCTTATGACACCGCCTTCGACTCAAGCAAAGGGATGTTACAACTGCGGTTCTCTTGATCATTTCGCACGTGCTTGTCCTAAGCCGCGCATGTGCAGATATTGTAAGAAGGAAGGTCATGAGATTTCATCGTGTCCTAAGAGGCCTAAGAAGCCAAATTCTGGTAGTCTTAATGTGGCTAGTCCTTCTGGAGTTTCTTCTCAGTCGGGAGGTACGCCTTCTATTCTCGAGGGTGCTTTATTATTTAAAGGTCGTTTAATTCGTATTCTATTTGATACGGGTGCGTCACACTCATTCGTATCGAAGGAACTAGTTGATGCTTTGTCTATGGATATGGTATGTTTGTTGACTTCTCTTCAGATTGCGAATCCTATTAGAGGATCTGCAACCCTTAGCTTGATGTGTAGTGATGTTGAGTTTTTTTTGTGTGGCTTTTCTTTCCGTGCGAATCTTCACGTGATATATGCCTTGGGCTTTGATATGATTCTTGGTATGGACTGGCTCGTACGATACGAAGCCAGAATTTTGTGTGTTGAGCGGATATTATATTTACGACATCCTGATTCTCCCGATCAGCTATCTCTTGTTCTCAAGGATGTTGATCCTAGTTCTATGGCTTCCTTATATTCAATTGAGTCTAGTGGCCATGATGTATCTTGTATTCCTGTTGTATGTGACTTCCCTGATTTGTTTGAGCCAGTTTTGGGTTTGCCACCCAAATGAGCCATCGAGTTTCGTATAGATTTAATTCCCGGAGCACAGCCAGTTAGTCGGCCTCCTACTCGGATGTCGACTAAAGAAAATGAGGAGCTTAAGAAGCAGCTTCTTGAGCTCGAGTCCAAACATTTCATTTGATCCAGCTCTTCACCGTGGGGTGCCGCGGTGGTATTTGTGAAGAAATCTGATGGGACTCTTAGACTATGTGTAGATTATCGCAAGCTTAACGAGTTGACCATCAAGAACCGATATCCATTGCCGAGGATCGACGATATGTTCGATCAATTGAGTGGAGCTAAGATCTTTTCCATGTTTGATCTTGCTACAGGGTTTCATCAGCTCCGAGTTGCGGAGGATAGCATAACCCTTACTGCATTTTGCACTCGTTATGGGTCCTACGAGTGGCTCGTCATGCCATTCGGTTTGACGAACGCTCCAGCTTACTTTGTCGATCTCATGAATCGGGTATTCCGTGAATACCTCGATAAGTTTGTTTTGGTGTTTATTGATGATATTCTTGTGTATTCCAAAAATGAAGCGGCTCATGCAAATCATTTGCGCATTGTCTTAAGTACGCTTCGTCATCATCAGTTGAAAGCAAAATTATCAAAGTGTCACTTTTGGGAGAAGCAAGTCCGCTTTCTTGGCCATGTTGTTTCAGTAGAGGGTATTTCTGTCGATCCTTCTAAGATCGAGGCCATCCAAAATTGGAAAAGGCCCGAAAATGTCCATGAGATTCGCAGCTTCTTGGGTCTAGCCGGGTATTACCGTCTCTTTATCAAAGATTTTTCTCGTATCGTACTTCCTTTGACTAGTCTTACGAAAAAGGGAGTTCGCTTTGTGTGGTCCGATAAGTGTGAAGCTTCCTTTCAGAGATTGAAGGAACTCCTCACTCGTGCTCCTATTCTTGTGGTTCCGGAAGGGAACCAAGATCTTGTCATAATACCGATGCAAGTCATTGTGGTTTGGGTGTTGTATTGATGCAACGTGACAGAGTCGTTACTTATGCTTCTCGTTAGTTGCAGCCAAATGAGGTTCGATATGCTACTCATGATCTTGAGTTGGCTGCTATCGTATTTACTATAAAGATTTGGCGTCATTATTTGCTTGGCGAGCATTTTACCCTCTTTACTGATCATAAATCCCTTAAATATTTGTTTTCTCAAAAGGAGCTCAACTTGCAGCAGCAACGTTGGCTTGAATTTCTTGCTGCCTATGACTTCGATATCCAGTATACTCCTGGGAAGGGTAATCGTGTAGCAGATGCACTTAGTCGCAAACACTCGGCAATAGTTTCGATGATGTTAGCCGAGTGGGATATTCTTGAGACCCTATCTCTTTGTGATATTCATGATCGAGCACCCTCGCCTGATTCGCCTGTTCTATTATATAACTTGGAAGCTCACCCTTCATTATTTGGTCGTATTTTCGATGCTCAGCGGCGCGATCCTGAAGTGATGCGCCTTATCCATCTTTGTGAATCTAGATCCCATGACGAGGAATCACAGGATTTCAGTATTGATTCTCTCGGTTTCCTTCGTTTAAGGAACTGTATTGTAGTTCCATCTGATCCAGCACTTAGGCGTGACATTCTTGATGATTGCCATCGCTCTAAGTATACCATTCATCCCGGTAGTAGTAAGATGTACGCAGATATGCATCGCCTTTATTGTTGGAAAGGCATGAAGCGTGACATTGCAAGTTATGTAAGTAATTGCATGACCTGTCAGCTTATTAAGGCCGAGCATCAGTGGCCATCTAGTCTTCTCCAACCTCTTGAGATTCCATTATGGAAATGGGATCAAATTTCAATGGACTTCGTGGATGGCCTACCACGTTCGAGGTCGGGTCATTCGAGTATTTGGGTTATTGTTGATCGCCTCACAAAATCAGCCCACTTTATTCCCATTAAGGCTAATAGGAGTGCACCTCTCCTTGCTAACATATATGTGAAAGAAGTTGTTCGACTTCATGGTGTTCCATCTTCGATTGTTTCTGATCGTGATCCATTATTCACGAGCCATTTCTAGGATAGCTTGCAACAAGCTTTAGGAACAAAGCTTAATTTCTCTACAGCTTACCATCCTCAATCTGACGGGCAGACTGAACGTGTTAATCATATTCTTGAGGATCTTCTTCGTGCGTGTATTCTTGATTTTGGTGGCTCTTGGGAGGATCATCTTCCTCTTGTGGAATTCTCATATAATAACTGTTTTCAGTCGAGTATTGACATGGCGCCTTTTGAGGCTCTCTACGGAAGGCCTTGCCGTTCGCCCTCATGTTGGCTAGAATCTGGAGAGAAACTTATTCTTGGTCCGGATTCAATTCGAGATTCTTCGGAGAAGATTATTCTTATTAGGCAGAGAATGAAAGAGGCACAAAGCCGACAGAAATCCTACGCAGACAACCGTAGGAAGCCGCTTGAGTTCTCTATTGGGGACCTTGTTTTTATTCGTATTTCTCCGCTGAAGGGAGTTATGCGATTCAGTACGACGGGGAAGTTGACTCCTCGTTATATAGGACCCTTCCCTATTACTGAGCGCGTAGGAACTATTGCATACCCAATATCTCTTCCAGCTCATTTATCAGGCGTCCATAATGTTTTCCATGTATCTCAGCTTTGCAAGTGTCTTCGAGATTCTGATTCAATGTTGAATCCCTCTGAGCAGCTTGAGCTTGAGATCACCCCCGATTTATCTATTGTGCAGCATCCTATTCGTGTTCTTGACTCAAAGGTGCGACGCCTTCAAAGTAAGAATGTACCGCTCGTCAAAATATAGTGGTCTGAAAATCCTAAAGATTGTACTTGGGAAACTCAAGAATTCATCGAGCGTACATATCCTGGTTTCCTTTCTTCCAGTGATGGGGGTGAGTAATTTAATTTTGGATGTTTTAATTATCTGTTTTCGTGTCATTTTTAGGTGAATTAAGGAGCTTATAGATTCAACCCTTAGGGAATTGCGAGGACGCAATTTTTGTAAGGGGGGAAGTCTGTAATAACCCGAATTTTAGTGATTACCTGCTGTAGGTATTAATAAATTATAAGTGAAAATTTTGAAGTAATTACGTCGTAATTATCAAATTAATTGGTGAATTCAACATCCATTAGCGAGTTGGAGATTTAAAAATGTAAGTTTGGGGTTTAATGTGGTAAAAAGGAAAAGAATTAATCATTTTAGTGATTAATTTGAGGCTTGGGATTTATTACAAATTTGAGAAAGTATGTGTTGAAAATTTTGGTGATTAAAAGAAACATAGTTTTGCAAATTATGTTTAAATTTATATGACAAGAATTTTTTGAGAATTTTAAGAAGCATAAAATATTTAATTTGAGTAATTAATAAATATTTATTGCAAATATTATTAAAAGGTAGAAAACATAATTTTTATGTCCTTCTGATAAACTGCGTATAATTATAAAATTATTGAAGGGTTCAAATTCGTACTTTGTAAAATTTGCATAACTTGTGTCAAAATTATTGAATTTTGTATAAAATTGTTGTAAATGTAAAATTTAAGTGTTAAAAAAAAAAGAAGGGGTCAAAATAGTTAAAAAGTATGATTACAAAATTTTGATTAGTGTTGTTGGGTTTTAACATAGTACTTGGGTCGATAAATGTGATAAAGTATAGTTAAAATTGTCTTTATGGCCAAAATAGTGTTATAAAGCCTAATTGCCTAGTTAAAGAGCATAATTAGGTTACGTAGACCCTAATGACTTGGTTAACCCAAGAATTCTCTAGACTACCAGAAGCCTACGTTGTTTTACATCAGAGAAACATCGTTCCTCTTCTTCTTCCTAAAAGGAGAAATAAGGAAAACCTAAATAATTTTTACTGTAACTCCAAATTTTGCTTCTAATCTTCTCCAAATTGCTAATTTGAGGTTGCTAATCCTTTCTACAGCAGGTTATCATCTTAAAACTATGATTTCATGAATCAATTTCTATTTTTGTTGAGAATTCATTGTGCAATCTTATGCATGTAGCTGTAGTTGAGAAATCGGGGAAGAAAGCTCCAATCTCTTAGTGCTTTGGCCTCTAAAAGCTTCAAAACTTCCTCCTATTTGCTGCAAATCTAAGGTGAGGGTTCCCTCACACAAATTCTAACTTGTTTCAGTTGTTTATTATTGCGATTTGCTGTGAAATCTTAAGTTTCATTGAATTTATCTTATGTGTTTTGCTGTTTATGTTTGGCTGAAAACTATTTCGGTCATAACTCTCTCTTTATTGATCGGAGTTCTTATTGTTATATGTTTTTGGAATGCTCAAATTGTTAGATATAAGTTTAAATTATTCAGTTTACAATATTTTGTGATTAACATTGTTAAAATCGGGTTTTTGTACTGCTGTCTCGAGATAAAAATCCACAGCCATGTTTTTCTTGTTAAGCTAAACCGTTTCGATCATAACTCTCTCGTTATTGATCGGAATTCTTATTATTATATGTTTTTGGAATGCTCAAATTGTTAGCTATAAGTTTCAGTTATTCAGTTTACAATATTTTGTGATTAACATTGTTAAAATCGGGTTTTGTACTGCTGTCTCGAGATAAAAATCGACAGCCATGTTTTTCTTGTTAAGCTGAAACCGTTTCGATCATAACTCACTCGTTACTGATCGGAATTCTTTTTATTATATGTTTTTGGAATGCTCAAATTGCTAGCTATAAGTTTCAGTAGTTCAGTTTGCAATATCTTGTGATCAACATTGTTAAAATCGGGTTTTTGAACTGCTGTCTCGAGATAAAAATTGACAGCCATGTTTTTTTTGTTAAGCTGAAACCGTTTCGATCATAACTCTCTCGTTATTGATCAGAATCCTTATTATTATATGTTTTTGGAATTTTCAGATTGTTATCTACAAGTTTCAATTGTTCAGTTCACAATATTTTGTGATTAACACTGTTAAAATTGTGGTTTTGCGCTGCTGTCCGGGAGAAAATCGACAGCATCTTTTGTGACTCCGTGACACATGCACCATTTTTTATATAAATCATTTTCAAAATATTTCAAGTATGAAATTATTGTTTTAAAACAATATATTGCCTTGATAAAGTTTTATAAATACATTAGAAATCATATTTTAACAAGTATTACCAAACTTTACGGGTTTTAAGGTATTTCTATGAAACTTCATTTTGTTCAAACAACTATCTTAAGTTTGTTTTAATATAAGAACCTCACATATTTGTCACCTTCGAGAAGACGTGATGGTGAATGAATGATATCGTAAACCATATGGTATGGGACGTGATGGTATACGATATATATTCATCCCAGATTCGTCCGATTGAAGTAATAAATCTCAGTACTTCTCAGTGTTTATGTGATTTCAGTGATTTCTTGTGGCTTTTTGGGTTTTCAAACCTCAGTGTTTTCTCAGTGTTCCTATGATTTTAGTGATTTCTTGTGACTATTTGAGTTTTTAAATGTGAAGCTGACTTACAGTGTGTGAACCGTTAAGTGAGAATGCATGGTATGGGACACACTATTTTCACTTTTTGGGTTACTATCTGAGAGTCTGTGGCACATCCCTGTGTGACCGCCAGTACTAGACCTTTGGGTCAATCCTGTGTGAACTCTGTGTGGCCTTTGGGTTAATCCTGTGTGACTCTAGGGACCTTCGGGTCATTCGGGTAACCTCCTGTGTGATATAGTACTGGCTAAGGCTTTAAGTCATTCTGTGTGATAGCACGTGCAGGCGTAGCTTTGACTCGCCACACCTAGTGATGGATCCGTAATATGTATTTTTGTGTTTCATATTCCTCATGATTTCTTTTATGGATTAGAGTTCAGTGATTTTGTGGATTCATGATTTAGTGTTTTGATGAATTTGAGATTTTAAGGTTGTTTTTCTTTTATTTAGTGAACACCTTGTGTTTCATTAACGATTATAGGAATTCGCTCGCCCATTACTTATATCTATCTTATTCAAAGGAATTCTCCTTTTAGCGGATCATTTACTTATTGCTTTTACTGATTAGTTGTTACAAGTTAGACTGACCCATGTGTATGTCCCTCGGGTCAGACCGAGTTACAGGTTAGCTTATCCGTTCGCGCTTTACTACCAACTTGGATATCCTACTCACTTTTGGAGATGCACAGTTTTTGTCTGCTTTGGTAGTTCCCCTTGGACATGACATTGTATATCCTTTTGTGGGGTTTTTGATGTATGGATATGTATGCATATTTTGTAGTAACTATCATACTTATCAATGTATGATGTATTATATGGGAAGTATGGGTATGTATATATATCAGTGACTGTTGTTCTGTATTCTGCGATCAATATTATATGTAAATTGTTCTGAATAGATCATAAAACCATCTTGGTAGTGTATTGAGTAAGTGTTAGGCATGTTACCAGAAGAGAAAAAAAATATTGACATGTTTAATACTTATTCTATGCAACAGTATGGATGGTTGCTCCTATATGCCCTATTCTCTGCATTACTAGACAGTATTACCAGCTAATGCTCTTTGCTAATGTGGGTCTCGGGGCGGGGCATTACATTTGCCATCCGTTCACATGAGACAAAGACTTGTTGGCAACATACAACCGACCAAAGACATTGAGCAGGATTCTCCGGTTTGTATTTGCCCAAATTTAGATTAGCATAGAAAAGCTTGATCATAACATGATTAATTTCAATATTATTGCGATCAAAATCAATATGAGCATTTCTAGCTAATCATTGAACATGATAATTTGAGAAATCAGGAAATTTAATAAACGAACCCGGATGTAGGGCTGTCAATGGATACCCGAAAAATCCGAAATTCGTCTGCATCCGTATCCGAAAAGCGGATAAATATCCGATATCCGGGAAAGTGGATGCGGATGCGGATGCGGATATAGGCATATCCGCATCGTAAAATTATCCGTCCGCTTTTTTTCCGATTATAGCTTAAATTATGTGTATTTTAACATAATTTAATATACTAATTTATTAATTTGCAAAATTAAAAGTCTATAAATGCATGTTAATTGCTCAAAATTATATATTATCATCATATTTATTTATTTTTAGCACTTTAGTAATCAATTAGGTTGAAAAAGATTAATATTAAGCTAAAAAGATTCATTTATATTCATTGATTTATCGATTGTTGGTGAAGCGGATAATTATCCGATATCCGTCTGTATCCGCGGATACGGATATCCGATATCCTAAAATGGTTTCGGATGCGGATACGGATATGGCAGTATCCGTATCCGAAAGTATCCGTTGACAGCCCTACCCGGATGTATGGTGAAATACTTCATCTCATTCCATCTCTTGATAGCTATTGGATCGACAAGCTATTTCTTCATAGAATTATCTAGGGGTTGAAGTTCAGAAGAAGAGGCTTTCTTGGATTTCTTTCGCGGAGGAGCCATTAAAATGTTTTTGGGGTATGAAATTGGAGTTCTAGTGTTTGAGGGTTTATGGAGGTAGAAAACGCTGGAGTAAAAATGAAAGGTTGGGGTTAAAAAAATGACCGTATAGGGCTTTTAAAAAAAATTATGGACGAGACCGGTTGAATGCTTCATATTCACCGTTTGACCATATTATAATATACTCACAAGGATCATTGAATATGACGAACAATATTCAAGTATGAAGTAATAGCTAATCACAGAACTGTATAATAGTAAATGCAGTAAAAATAGAAAAATCACACCAGAGATTTTTATACTGGTTCGGAGCACCGTTCTACGTCCAGTCTCAGACTTCTTTCTACATTTTCACTAACGACAACCTCATTTCACCCGGAGGAACTGGTTTACAATACCCGAGCAGCCGAACGGGAATTTCACGCCTCTAACAACACGAGGACTTCAACAATTTCCTCTTACAACAGGGAGGACTTCACCACTTGCCTCTTACAACATGGAGGACTTCAACAAAGATGAATATACTCTGTAGATGACAATGTGTGTTCTTGATTACACGAATTTGTCAATTCTTGTACAACCTTCCTATAATCTTATCCTCAAATAGTATTTGTGTTTATGAAGATTTTGGAAGATGATATCGTATTAAATCAAAAGAATAATATATAAATTCTAGGATTCAAGAACGATATTGTGAATAATATGAGCATTTGAGTACTTGAGAGTTCAAGAATGAAATCAATAGTATAGAGATTGGATAGAAAGATTTGGTGAATTGAAGTAATGATTTCAATGTAACAACCCTGAATTTGGGGCCAAATTAAAAATTTTATTTTAGAAATTTTAATGGGTTCAGGATATTTAAAATGATGTAACAACCCGAAAATCTGGGCCAGTTTAAAATTTTTATTTTGGCAATTTTAGCGAATTTTGATTATTTAAAATGAATTATTTTAAATAATATCGACGGAAATTTATTTTGAATATAATTCGAACGTATATATTATACGCGTCGTCGTTAGAATATAAATATTTATATATAATTATAAATAGAATTGAAAATGGCGCGGTAGTTCGATAATTCGATTTCAAACTTCAATTGAATGTACCGGGTGCAAAACAATCCGGATTTTAGTGAAACCAAAAATAATGGGATCTAATTGTGAATATCTTTCCAACGAATCCGAAAAATCAAGATTTCATATCGGGAATCAAAAGATATGTCCAGTTGAAAATTCTGAATAGTCGCTATGGAATTCAGGCCCTTAAAAATGGACATTTTGCAAATGACCTCGGATTTCGACGAAACCAGTTTTGTTGGGTCCGCAGTGTCAAGTTATTGCTAGATTCCAAATTTCATAATTTTTCGAATCGATATGTGAGCGTGGCAAAGGAAAACGCGTTTGACCAGTTTCAGTAGATTTTAATCGACTGGAAATTGGCCATTTTTCAAACGGTCTCAGAATTCGACGAAACTAGTTTTGTTAGGACCGTATCGTCAATACGAAGCTAGAAAATATTTTTCTGGAATTTTTAAAGTTCGTATGTGACCCCGGTAATTTGAAATGTACGTTTAAAATTCAATATAGTGATTTAAATGTTAATTCAACGGAAACTGATTGTAACAGCCGAATCAGCGTACGATACATATCCCATTGTGTTCGGAATGGGGGTAGAACGCTATGGACGACAGGCGGTGGGCCTCGTTTCGAGGTCGTATGTAAAAGTCAACATTTTGAAATTAAAATAATAATAATAAAAAAAAAAAAAAATAATAATAAGAAAATAAAATTTTCTCTTTCCTCCCTTAACTTCCCTCTGGCCCCCCCCCCCGATCCATTTTGAATCAGAAGAAAAAGAAAAAAAAAGAAAAAAAAAAGAGACGGAGGCGCGCCCCACCGTCCAACCACCACCACCGCTGCTCGCCGCGACTCCCTCCTCAGCTTCCCCTTCCACCGCCGCTTCTCTCCTCCTCTCCACCTCGCCGCCCTCCCCTGCGGTCCCTTCTCTCTCCTCTTATATCCCAAATCGCCCAAAGACGCTGCCGCGCCCTAACCCCGTAGACCGCCACCAAATCGCCACCGCACTCCCCCCTGGCGCCGCCCAGACGCCCTTCCCCCTTCTCCGATTTCCCCCCCCCTCCTCCAGCGAGGATCTCGACTCCCTTCCCCCCCTTTTTTTTTATCGAGCACTGTAAGTTTAGGTTTTTATTTTATTTTTATTTTAATTCGTTAAAACTAATTTCCAGTTTTTTTAAAGGTTTAAAACAGTTTTTTTTTTTAAAAAAAAAAAGATTTAAAACAGTTTTTTTAAAGGTTTAAAACAGTTTTTTTTTTGGTTTAAAACAGTTTTTTTAAAGGTTTAAAACAGTTTTTTTTAAAAAGGTTTAAAACAGTTTTTTTTAAAAAAAAAAGATATAAAACAGATTTTTAAAAGGTTTAAAAACTGATTTCTTTAGAAAGAAAAATCATATTTTTATGTATTGAAAGTCGAGATAAAAATCAGGTTTTTATATGTTGAAAGCAAAAGTAAAGATTCGATTTTTATATATGGAACTTTGAAGTAAAAATTCGATTTTTATATATGGAACTTTGAAATAAAAACTCGATTTTTATATATTGAACTTTGAAATAAAAACTCGATTTTTATATATTGAATAGCGAAATAAAAATTCGATTTTTATATATATAGTGGCTACGGGCGAAGGTGACAAGGAGGCGAGAACGACGAAGTTTCTGCAAATGAAGAGCCGTGGAGCTAGGATAGCTATATGTGAGAACTTCTCACCTTTCAATTTAATTTTTCTAGTTATATATATACTAGGATGCAGACGGTGTTTAGTAGCACCCGACACAATCGTCCACAGACCATGGACTTGTTTGTTTGACTGTTTGGTGATTGATTGCGATATTGGTTTGAATGTGGTTTGTGGTGTGAAAAATCGAATCGATAAATTGGTTAGGATTAGACGTGCGCCGTTATAAGGCGAAGGAGTAAGGCTAGGTTAGACCCTTACTCCAAATTTTGTGGTTTGCATAACGAAAGTGAATTTGATTGATATGTGAATGGCGTGGGCCTTCACTAGACCGGGGATTAGGCTAGGCCTTGTCCCGTTTCTAGTATCGTGCCGTTATGCTGCCGAAATTTTCTAAAATATGTTAGAAAATAAAAATATCATTTTATTGTGTAAATGAATAATAGAAATTCATATGATAGAATAAAATGTTTTATCGTTAAAAATATATTTTTTTACGTGAATATAAATATAGTGAAAGTGAATAAAATAAATATTCATTTACAAACCAGACGGTTTGTTTATGTACACCTATTTGAATGACGTTGATTGGGTCGATAAATTTTACACATCGCCTAACTGCACAAATAAAATATGTGTTTGATTGTTTGAAACCCCACACGGGTGTTAGGATGAAATTTGAAGTTCACTCATCCTGATTGATTAAATATGTCGATCGATTGATTGACAAGCTGTTATGAGCGTTGAATATCTATATTTGATGCTTATACAGTGTAGTGCACTTTGGTTGATGGTTGATTATTTTCAATGTTATTATATACATGTGTTGTATGAAAATCCATATAATTAATTTTATATGGTAATTGATTGGGCCTCATTCCAATCGTGAAAATAAAGAATATTTTGATAATAACAAATATTTTGACAATAGGAAATATTTGAAATAGAATATTTGAAAATATAAATTTATGAAGCCGTGTTGATTAGATTTACGTCATTTTGACGTAAACGATATTTATATCGATTTTATTCATTTTAAAATGAATATTGAAAAGTAATCTCGAAATCGAATATTTTGAAATGAATTGAATTGAAATCGAATATTTTGAAATGAATTGAATTGAAATATTTTGAAATGAATTGAATAAAACGATTTCGAAATGAATTGAAAATAAAACGATTTCGAAATGAATTGAATTGAAAACGATTTCGAAATGAATTGAATTGAAAACGATTTCGAAATGAATTGAATTGAAAACGATTTCGAAATGAATTGAATTGAAAACGATTTCGAAATGAATTGAATTGAAAACGATTTCGAAATGAATTGAATTGAAAACGATTTCGAAATGAATTGAATTGAAAACGATTTCGAAATGAATTGAATTGAAAACGATTTCGAAATGAATTGAATTGAAAACGATTTCGAAATGAATTGAAAATAAAACGATTTCGAAATGAATTGAATTGAAAACGATTTCGAAATGAATTGAATTGAAAACGATTTCGAAATGAATTGAATTGAAAACGATTTCGAAATGAATTGAAAATAAAACGATTTCGAAATGAATTGAATTGAAAACGATTTCGAAATGAATTGAATTGAAAACGATTTCGAAATGAATTGAATTGAAAACGATTTCGAAATGAATTGAATTGAAAACGAATTCGAATTGAATTGAAAGCGAAGTGAAATAAATTCAAATTGAATTGAAATTTGAATTGAATAGAAATGGATTTTAAAACGAATTTATAAAGAAGAATTCAATTTTGATTTGAATTGAAATGGAAGTTGAAAATGTTTTTGAAACGAATTCAAAACTATTTATATAATTCGTTTTAAATAGAAATCGACGATATATATATTATATATATATTATATATAATATAATGGCCTGAATAGAACGCGCCGCGCCGCGGCAGTTCGCGAATTTCGACCATTTATTTCAAACGGGCAGCTAGTAGTTTCGGTTTTGCAGATTTATATTCACAGGATCCTGGTTTACAGCTGGAACGATATCCGGAAAGCTTTGTATCCGTATATCTCTTTCTAGTTGTGTATTGTATTATTTTCCGCTGCTATGTATTTAAATGTAATTTAAATCTCTGATATTTCTGTGTAATATTCATTTATACTCTGTATATTCTTGTATTCTGGTGCATTGTTGTAATATACAATGAAACGTTCTTCTGTATGCGTTCTGCTGTGGCTTGTTCTCGAACTATCCGACGCTTTCCTTTACGGGGAAGTTACGGGTCTTTACACGTGGTATCAGAGCTTTGGTTTACAAAGCTCAGAGAACAAGACACATTAGAACCATACGAAAGAATTCATCAGATATTGGATTAGTAATATCCAATGGAATGACTCGTTAGAGATGGGATCAGTAGTATCCTAGAACGAGTGTGAAGAGTATATTTTTCAAATGAAAACAAATTTCGTTTTGAAAATTTAAATCAATTATTCGTATTTGATCATTTATTTATATTGATTTGGACAATCCGATATATAAAGATTTTGCATATGCGTCTTGCAAATGTGTATTCGAAGTTTCAATATATTGGATAGATATAGAATCATACTCTAGTTGCCCGGGGATAATTCTGGTGATGGGGCACTGTCGCCAGTGTTTACTTTCGAGTAACGAAAGTGAGATTTCTATATATTTCCTATTGACTGGTGTGAGAACCAAAATTAGATAGGGCCTATTGTTGTGATTTGACATCAAAAATCTGATTTTTGACTATGTATCAAAATTATGAATTTGAAACTCTAATTCACTAATTGATTGATGTTTGTGTTGTTTGTTCAATTGTTTGCTAATTTTGAACCTTTATGCCTAACTAAACCAAATATTGAACTATATTGAGAATTGGTCGCATTTGCTTGCATATACATATACTTACATTGAACAGGTCATAGCAAGGAGGCTAGAGCAGAGAATAAAATTTGTTTGCCCGACAAATAGGTACATGTTTACTACATAATTTCCTGTTTTGTTTGGGTGATGATGATTTTGTGAGCCTATTGGCTAGCCGTTTGGCTTTTTCTTTTTCTTTTTGAGA
This sequence comes from Allium sativum, assembly GCA_030737875.1. Classification (NCBI taxonomy): domain Eukaryota; kingdom Viridiplantae; phylum Streptophyta; class Magnoliopsida; order Asparagales; family Amaryllidaceae; genus Allium; species Allium sativum. Next base: position 146,499,576 of record CM060918.1, on the reverse strand, counting down.
TCTGAAGGACCGGGGAAGCTATTTGAAATTCCCCGATGCTCCCGGTGCAGGGGAGGTTATGGCGAAATTTTTCAAAAATTTAGGGTGTTAGCCAAATTTTTGAAATTTTGAAAATTCTCAGAAACTGAAAAGTTGAAGAACTTAAGCCGTAATCAAAAACAATGGAAGTTGAGTTGAATTGTTAAACAACTTTCGACTTTGTTCCTTTTCGGGGACGAAAAGTTTTAAGTGGGGGAGATTGTAACAACCCGAAAATCTGGGCCAGTTTAAAATTTTTATTTTGGCAATTTTAGCGAATTTTGATTATTTAAAATGAATTATTTTAAATAATATCGACGGAAATTTATTTTGAATATAATTCGAACGTATATATTATACGCGTCGTCGTTAGAATATAAATATTTATATATAATTATAAATAGAATTGAAAATGGCGCGGTAGTTCGATAATTCGATTTCAAACTTCAATTGAATGTACCGGGTGCAAAACAATCCGGATTTTAGTGAAACCAAAAATAATGGGATCTAATTGTGAATATCTTTCCAACGAATCCGAAAAATCAAGATTTCATATCGGGAATCAAAAGATATGTCCAGTTGAAAATTCTGAATAGTCGCTATGGAATTCAGGCCCTTAAAAATGGACATTTTGCAAATGACCTCGGATTTCGACGAAACCAGTTTTGTTGGGTCCGCAGTGTCAAGTTATTGCTAGATTCCAAATTTCATAATTTTTCGAATCGATATGTGAGCGTGGCAAAGGAAAACGCGTTTGACCAGTTTCAGTAGATTTTAATCGACTGGAAATTGGCCATTTTTCAAACGGTCTCAGAATTCGACGAAACTAGTTTTGTTAGGACCGTATCGTCAATACGAAGCTAGAAAATATTTTTCTGGAATTTTTAAAGTTCGTATGTGACCCCGGTAATTTGAAATGTACGTTTAAAATTCAATATAGTGATTTAAATGTTAATTCAACGGAAACTGATTGTAACAGCCGAATCAGCGTACGATACATATCCCATTGTGTTCGGAATGGGGGTAGAACGCTATGGACGACAGGCGGTGGGCCTCGTTTCGAGGTCGTATGTAAAAGTCAACATTTTGAAATTAAAATAATAATAATAAAAAAAAAAAAAAATAATAATAAGAAAATAAAATTTTCTCTTTCCTCCCTTAACTTCCCTCTGGCCCCCCCCCCGATCCATTTTGAATCAGAAGAAAAAGAAAAAAAAAGGTTTAAAACAGTTTTTTTTTTTAAAAAAAAAAAGATTTAAAACAGTTTTTTTAAAGGTTTAAAACAGTTTTTTTTTTGGTTTAAAACAGTTTTTTTAAAGGTTTAAAACAGTTTTTTTTAAAAAGGTTTAAAACAGTTTTTTTTAAAAAAAAAAGATATAAAACAGATTTTTAAAAGGTTTAAAAACTGATTTCTTTAGAAAGAAAAATCATATTTTTATGTATTGAAAGTCGAGATAAAAATCAGGTTTTTATATGTTGAAAGCAAAAGTAAAGATTCGATTTTTATATATGGAACTTTGAAGTAAAAATTCGATTTTTATATATGGAACTTTGAAATAAAAACTCGATTTTTATATATTGAACTTTGAAATAAAAACTCGATTTTTATATATTGAATAGCGAAATAAAAATTCGATTTTTATATATATAGTGGCTACGGGCGAAGGTGACAAGGAGGCGAGAACGACGAAGTTTCTGCAAATGAAGAGCCGTGGAGCTAGGATAGCTATATGTGAGAACTTCTCACCTTTCAATTTAATTTTTCTAGTTATATATATACTAGGATGCAGACGGTGTTTAGTAGCACCCGACACAATCGTCCACAGACCATGGACTTGTTTGTTTGACTGTTTGGTGATTGATTGCGATATTGGTTTGAATGTGGTTTGTGGTGTGAAAAATCGAATCGATAAATTGGTTAGGATTAGACGTGCGCCGTTATAAGGCGAAGGAGTAAGGCTAGGTTAGACCCTTACTCCAAATTTTGTGGTTTGCATAACGAAAGTGAATTTGATTGATATGTGAATGGCGTGGGCCTTCACTAGACCGGGGATTAGGCTAGGCCTTGTCCCGTTTCTAGTATCGTGCCGTTATGCTGCCGAAATTTTCTAAAATATGTTAGAAAATAAAAATATCATTTTATTGTGTAAATGAATAATAGAAATTCATATGATAGAATAAAATGTTTTATCGTTAAAAATATATTTTTTTACGTGAATATAAATATAGTGAAAGTGAATAAAATAAATATTCATTTACAAACCAGACGGTTTGTTTATGTACACCTATTTGAATGACGTTGATTGGGTCGATAAATTTTACACATCGCCTAACTGCACAAATAAAATATGTGTTTGATTGTTTGAAACCCCACACGGGTGTTAGGATGAAATTTGAAGTTCACTCATCCTGATTGATTAAATATGTCGATCGATTGATTGACAAGCTGTTATGAGCGTTGAATATCTATATTTGATGCTTATACAGTGTAGTGCACTTTGGTTGATGGTTGATTATTTTCAATGTTATTATATACATGTGTTGTATGAAAATCCATATAATTAATTTTATATGGTAATTGATTGGGCCTCATTCCAATCGTGAAAATAAAGAATATTTTGATAATAACAAATATTTTGACAATAGGAAATATTTGAAATAGAATATTTGAAAATATAAATTTATGAAGCCGTGTTGATTAGATTTACGTCATTTTGACGTAAACGATATTTATATCGATTTTATTCATTTTAAAATGAATATTGAAAAGTAATCTCGAAATCGAATATTTTGAAATGAATTGAATTGAAATCGAATATTTTGAAATGAATTGAATTGAAATATTTTGAAATGAATTGAATAAAACGATTTCGAAATGAATTGAAAATAAAACGATTTCGAAATGAATTGAATTGAAAACGATTTCGAAATGAATTGAATTGAAAACGATTTCGAAATGAATTGAATTGAAAACGATTTCGAAATGAATTGAATTGAAAACGATTTCGAAATGAATTGAATTGAAAACGATTTCGAAATGAATTGAATTGAAAACGATTTCGAAATGAATTGAATTGAAAACGATTTCGAAATGAATTGAATTGAAAACGATTTCGAAATGAATTGAATTGAAAACGATTTCGAAATGAATTGAAAATAAAACGATTTCGAAATGAATTGAATTGAAAACGATTTCGAAATGAATTGAATTGAAAACGATTTCGAAATGAATTGAATTGAAAACGATTTCGAAATGAATTGAAAATAAAACGATTTCGAAATGAATTGAATTGAAAACGATTTCGAAATGAATTGAATTGAAAACGATTTCGAAATGAATTGAATTGAAAACGATTTCGAAATGAATTGAATTGAAAACGAATTCGAATTGAATTGAAAGCGAAGTGAAATAAATTCAAATTGAATTGAAATTTGAATTGAATAGAAATGGATTTTAAAACGAATTTATAAAGAAGAATTCAATTTTGATTTGAATTGAAATGGAAGTTGAAAATGTTTTTGAAACGAATTCAAAACTATTTATATAATTCGTTTTAAATAGAAATCGACGATATATATATTATATATATATTATATATAATATAATGGCCTGAATAGAACGCGCCGCGCCGCGGCAGTTCGCGAATTTCGACCATTTATTTCAAACGGGCAGCTAGTAGTTTCGGTTTTGCAGATTTATATTCACAGGATCCTGGTTTACAGCTGGAACGATATCCGGAAAGCTTTGTATCCGTATATCTCTTTCTAGTTGTGTATTGTATTATTTTCCGCTGCTATGTATTTAAATGTAATTTAAATCTCTGATATTTCTGTGTAATATTCATTTATACTCTGTATATTCTTGTATTCTGGTGCATTGTTGTAATATACAATGAAACGTTCTTCTGTATGCGTTCTGCTGTGGCTTGTTCTCGAACTATCCGACGCTTTCCTTTACGGGGAAGTTACGGGTCTTTACAAATGATTTAATTTAAATAATAGGGACTAAAAATTTTGTTTTATGTCATGGATTTTTAAAATTTGAACTTTGATTCTCTATGGCTATGCATGATATTGTAGAGAAATAAATGATTGCGACTTAACGAATCTTACATAGACGCAAATTTTAATGCACATACAAAATTCAAAGAGAAAATTTTATTTCCATAATCCTACGGTTAATACGAATAATATAATTCCTGCATTCCTACAATCCCTTAGCTACATTCCCAAGACAATACTTTGTTTTATCTAATTGTGTTATTAACAAAATTTATTTATCTCTACTAAATGAATTATTTGAAATTTATGTTTAGCTTGTGAAAGGAAGAACTAATTTTATTTTTTTACATAATTGCACCATCAAATATCTACCTTGTATTTATGCCAACATGTTAGAATATATATTCCTTTGTTTCAATGTTTCTCAACATTACAGTATAATGCATAATAAATTCAGTTGTTTTAGTTTCATTAATTACTATGTATATCATTAATATTGTAGCTAGATTATAGCTAAAATTGGCATTCCATATCTATAAAAAAAAATTATATAGAAAAAGTAGTATTATTTTCTTTAAAATAAAAATGAAAATAAATATAAAAGGAAGAATTATAGTAATGTTACAGGCAACAATAGAAATATTTTTCAAATGACAAAAAAAGAGACAATATTAAATGCTAAAGTCCATTTATTACAATTAAAAGTGTAGAATTTGAAAACATGTTTTTATTGTCATATTTCAAATTGCCTATAAATTGGTTCTAATTCATTCATATGTACAGAGTTATCAATTAACCATACTTTCATATTATTAACTATTATGTCACACAATTGAGGAATGAACATATTTGCTATATATATTTAAAAAAAAAAGAATTTCCATATCTCAGCACTATTTATATATTCACACAAATGGATGTATTTGATGCACCTTTATAATACCATAAATTAAGTTTCATTCAAGTTTTCAATTAAATTAATATACATGCTGTCCTTTATTTATTTCGTTTACTTATGTGATATGCCTTCTTATTACACTTACCTACATGTTAATACAACATCAATTTATGCCATGAATAATTTTGATTAATAGCATTTATGAATCAATCAATGCAAATTAAAGATAAAATATAAAAGGTTTCTATCTCCATTTTGTGTAATTTATGTATTCAATTAATAACTTCTTCAAGGAAAGAAACTTAAAGTTTTTTTATTTATATATATACTAGTTAGGATAAGTTTACGGTCAAAACACAAAACCTTATTCTAGAATACGTAGCCGCCGCCCTTTACATTTCAATGGATGAAAATGCGCAAAAAAAAAAAAAAAAAAAAAAATAATTCCTCCTAGTCTACCACAAATTAAAGATGAAATCAAGACTAATAATCAAGAGTAAGGCTTCGAAGTGGCGGGATTGGATGGTGGACTCAGTGGTCTTGGAGCGTGCGATGGGGGTGACTTGAGCGTGCGTTTTGGGTTCATTTCGAACGATCCCAGGAGGAGGACGAAGACGGTCAGTGTTCCCTTTACTAATCAATAATTCGATGAAATTTGGTGAGATTTCTTTTTTTTTATATTTTTATAATCAATTAATTATCATCATGATTTGAAAAATTCTTACATATATGTGTTTGCTTGTTTGATACTGATTGGTTGATTGGATGAAATATTTTTACTGCATTAAAATTGACAAAAATAAAGATGTCAATTTGGTTGAATTGGATTATGGTCAAGATAAAATACATTCTTGTTATGAAATATTGTACTAGAAATAAAATTCATTATTATTATGAAATATTGTATTAGAGATCAATTACTTTCCTGTTATGGAATATCGCATTAGAAATAAAATACATTTTTGCGTAAATGTTATACATTAAAGTAAAATAACATTAAGAAAAAAATGTTCTTTTTATTTACATTTGAAATATAGGCTTTGTTATTTTTAACGTTAACATATTAGAATTTGCCACTTGTGTTAAAATAAGTATTAGCATAAAATTTGTTACTTTTGCTAAAATTAGAATTGAAATACAAATTTGTCACTTATGTTGGAATTCATGTTATGAAAGTTTACATGTCACTTATGTTAGAATTCATGTTATGAGAATTTACATGTCACTTACGTTAGATTCATGTTATGAAAATTTACATGTCACTCATGTTAGATTCATGTTATGTAAATTAGCGTATTACTTTTGTTAGAATCAAGTTACATTAGGATAATAATATCACTTGTGTTAGTAATGAAATATTAGAATATAAAGATGTATTTTTAGTTAGAATATTAAAATATCATTTTTATTATAAATGTTAGGTTAGATTAAAGTGTCATTTTTGGTAAAATGATGTTTTACTGGAAATGATTATTTAAAATAAAAAGAACCAAATATGAGGTTGCATTTATTTACATTTGTTAAGTAAATAAGATATGGAAATGAAAAGAACAAAACTTGATGAAACTTTATTTACATTCCATGTGTAATGAAACGACCCGAACTACCCCGGTGAGGAAAGCCCGGATTGAGTCGAGAACAACACACAGAAGAACGCAGATGGAAGAACATTTCATTGTATATTACAACAATTCATCAGAATACAAGAATATATAGAGTATAAACAAATAATATACATTCGATAAATATCAGAGATTACAATACATTACATAGAAGCGGAAAATAATACAAAATACAACTGAAGGAGATATACAGATACAAAGTTTTCCGGATATCGTTCCAGCTGTAAACCAGGATCCTGTGAATATAAATCTGCAAAACCAAAACTACTAGCTGCCCGTGTCAAAATAAGGGCACCCAGAGTTTATGTTAAAACAATAAACTCCAGGTCAGTCATGGGACTTGTGTGAGAACTAAAACAGTTATTTAAAACTTTACTTTAAATCAGATATATCAAGGGACCACGCCGTATAACACGTAACGGGTTTCCTCCCAAGAATATCAGTGCATATAACAAAACAGCGCAATGCTTTTTAGAAAAATGAAGCTATTATAAGACCCAGGTCCTATCACACAATGTAACGCAAGCTGGGGGATAGGGTTTTCCCTTATAATAGCCAAACATGCTTAGTACGTTTAAAACAAATCATTTGATACTATTATAAGTGTATAGTGTCAAAACAATTTCAAATCATAAGTATCAATCATAGACGGCATGGGTACCATATATCATGTCGCCATACTAGTTCTATAATTAAAACCGCAAAATCACGTATTTGGAAATTGAATTTCCGTCATGAACCAAGGCAAAAGATAGTCCTTACCGAATTCGAGACGCTTTAGCCCGCCCCTCAGGCACAACCGCAACCGTACCTTGGATCGTCAGGGCCGGTCCACACTGAGTGGATTATAATGCTTGAACAATGCGTCTCTCCGCGCTTTGGGGGCGTAAATGAGCCAACAAATGACTCCATCGGTCCCGGATCGACCGATATAACCGAGGCGCCTCGCAACAGTAACAACCACATAAGTCAAACTCGTCAGGGCGTGTAAAACCACTGATGCCACTTCTAGCTAGAAAGAAAACGCACGTCCCCCCTGAGGTCCTCTCCCGTTTTTGGTTCATACCGGGGTGTGAGGCTCGCGAATTCACGTTATACACAAAGCTACGCCACACAGGCGGTGCTTTGATCATCACCACAAGACTTTTCTTTTCAAGATAATTTCTGATCATTGCATCTTAGCATGCCACACAGGCAATTCACACCGTGCAATTGATGGCTGTTAATCACACAGAATGAATTCCAATGTCAGACACACATTCCATTTGCAAGTCCGTTATGGGTCTGAACGAATCCGGAGGCACTATATACCTCGCAAACCCATCGAACTCCACGTACGTCCGGACGATCACCACTTATTATCCATATTTCGGGATGCCTCCCAATCAGGACATCAGTTACCATCAAATCGAGGTGAAGATCTCCGGTCTTCGACCACCGTCTTCATCTTCGATTTCTTATCGTCGATTCAGTTATTCAGAATGGTATAAACCCGGTCTTTCTGAGCAACTCGCGTATATAATAAACATGTGTTACACAAACACAACATACGCCTCATTCCAATTCATCAGTCACTAACCGTAAATTAACCAGAGAATAATTCCCCAAATATTAACCCCGAAGGCCGAAACCCACATCAGATCAATACCCAGGAAACCGTTCTACTTAGCTAACCTACAGTTAGTTTATAAATTTCACATTCTTAGGGAAAGGTTTTCATTAATTTTATCAAAGATAAATTCCTTTAAATTTATTCTTTAATCATCCTTCGAAAATCAATTCAAACCAAATTTTGGTTCATCCAAACTAGTCGGGATTAACAAACCTTACCGAAGTAATCATTTGTTTTAATTTCCCAATCCCAACCTATTCAACCCATGAAGTAAAACTGGTAATACTTCATATCTAACACCACGGTGTTATCGGTAAATTCAATTACCATTTCACGTTCAAATCTAATTAAAGATTTAACTATCGCCTGGAGCAAAACTGGTGATACTCCATTCTCGATCTTTTCAATCTAATTAAAGATTCATTAAAACTCCACTTAGTTTTAATCTTTAACTGGGTTAAAGAATCAGTGTTTTTAAAACACGGTTCACGATAAACCCCAAAATCACATCACATTTCAATCAGTCCCTAACCGTAAAATAGTAAATGAGCAATTCCCTAAGTATTAACCCCGAAGGTCGAAACCAACTTCAGATAAATACCCATGAAACCGTTCAACTTAACTAATCTCCAGTTTGTTTCTGATTTTCTTAACTTCGTTGGGTCTAAGAACAGTATTATTGAAGATACCGTTCACGACGACCCAAAATCACATTCTATTAATTATCGGGTTAAAGAACGAGTGTTATTTAAACACCATTCACGATAAACCCAAGAATGAATTCGAATTCAATTCCAATTAAATATTATTTAATTGGTACACTTTATTAAATTTAAACAAAAGATTTAATCTTTTTCTCATTTGGGCTTAAGAACAGTGTTAATGAAGACACCATTCACGACAAACCCAAATCACATTTGATATTAAATACAAGGCTCTGAATAGAAATTATATCTGCTCATATTCAATATCAAACTGTACGACTAACAAATATCGTATTGGAAATAACGATATGAATATCTTTCAAATTTCCATAACAATATCTGTATAATCACGAAATCCAACATCAAAATAATCCAAAGACAATTTCGATTCAAATCCATTCCAATTCAATTATTGGAAATTCTGGTTACTTTTAAAACCCTTTTCAAATTCAATTTATTTATTTAAAAATAAATAGAATTATAATTCTAGTTCAAAACTAGTTCATTTCGATAAAAATCTATTTCTATCTTTTCAAATATGGAGTTTTTCATCCTAAATCTTCACAAATCATTTCCTATGATTTTATACAAATTATTACTATTTTTAATAATTTTATCAAGGCCCGCACAGTCGATTTCCATCAACGGCCATCGAACTGCACTTACAGCGACCTTTTCCAAATTTGATTTGGACATAATTCCTAATCCAACCGTTAGATTTCAAATTTCTAATATTCGTTAGAAAGCTCTTTTCGATACGAACCCAACGGTTCTGGTTTCAGGAGAATCCGACGGTCGGATCTCCCGTAATATCCGTTTGAAGTCAATGGTTGAAATTCGCGAACTGCCGCGGCGCGTTTTATTCAGGCCATTATATTATATATATAATATATAATATATGATTCGTCGATTTCCTTTTAAAACATATTTTATAAATCGTTTTAAATTCATTTTCAAAACGATTTCAACTTCCTTTTCAAATTCAAATCAAAATCAAATTTTTCAACATAAATTCATTTCAAATTGATTTCAATTCAAATCGGTTTTCAGTTCAATTTCAATACGTTTTAAACTCAATTCAAAATGATTTCAATTCTATTTCAATCTAATTCGAATTTCAGTTCTATTCAGTTTAATTCGAATTTCAATTCTTTTCAATTTAATTCGAATTTCTATTCTTTTCAATATAATTCGAATTTCATTTCAAACTATTCGATTTTGAAATCACTTTTCAATACTCATTATAAAAACGAATATAATCGATATAAATATCGTTCACGTCAAGATGGCGTCAATCTAATTAACACGGCTTCATATATCCTATTTTCAAATATTCTATTTCAAATATTTCCTTTTCAAATATTTCTATTCAAGTATTTCTTTTTCAAAACTGGAATAAGGCCCAATCAATTACCATATAATGTTAATTATATGGATTTTCTACAACACATGTATACAATAACAACGATGAATAATCAACCATCATCCAAAGTGCATTCTACACTATATAAGCATCAAATATAAATATTTAACGCTCATAACAGTCTGTCCATCAATCGATCGACATACAGCTAATTATTAGGACTAGTGTATGTCATATATCATCCCAATACCCGTGTGTGGTTTTCAAACAATCAAACACAGATTTTATTTGTGCAGTTGGGCGATGTGTAAAATTTATCGTCCCAATCAATCTCAATCAAATGTGTGTATATAAACAAATCGTTCGATTTTTTTATATTAATTTATTTCATTTCATATACACGTTAAAAATTCTATTTTCAACTATAAAATATTTTTAACTATATAAATATTTTATTTCATTTCACATCAGATCACACAATCATCTACACATCAAAATCAAACAAACAAGCATACAAGTCGTCCATGGTCTGTGGACGATGGGTGTCGGGTGCTACTAAACACCGTCTGCATCCTAGTATATATTTTAATTAGAAATAAAAATAAAAGTGAGGAGTTCTCACCGAGGGTTCTACTCCACTATGCTTTGCTTCTGAACTGCTGAACCATCTGGATTGGGTTGAAATTCCAATTCAGTCCTTTTCACGCTGTTCAAATATAAAAATATTATTTTTATTGCTTCATTCTAATAAATAAACATCATATTTTTATTTCATATATTTTTACAATGCTTATTTCTATATAAAAATTATATTTTTATATTTCTACTTCATACATAAAGATCGAATTTTTATTATCACATTTATATAAAAATTATATTTTTATACTTTACATCATATAAAAATATCGTCTTTCATAGATTAAAAATCACTTCTTTATATCGTAAAATATTTAATCATTCTAGGATAAAAAAAACTTTTCTTTCTTTGATTAAAAATCTGTTCTTTCTTTGTTAAAAAAAACCAAAGCCCTCTTTGCATTGAAAATCAAAGCTTTACCTTGTTTAAAAATCAATTTTTCCCACTTAAAAATCCGAGCTTTCTATTGTTAAAAATCCGAGCTTTCTAATGTTAAAAAAATCCGGCTTATTTTGAATCCTGTACATTCATTTGAAATTCGAAATCGAATTATCGAACTACCATGCCATTTTCAATTCCTTTTATAATTTAAAATAAATATTTATATTCTAATGACGATCTGTATAATATATACGTTCAAATTCTATTCAAAATAAATTTCTCGTTGATATTATTTAAAATAATTCATTTTAAATAACCAAAATTCGTTAGAATTGCCAAAATAAATTTTTTAAATTGGCTCGGATTTCCGGGTTGTTACATGTAAATAAAATGAATAATTTAGCGAAGATACTTTATTTTTCTTATGTAAATAAAATGAATGTATTTATAACGATGACCTTTATTTACACCTTATGTAAATAAGAAGAATAACTTAGCGAAGACATTTTTGTACACTTTCTTATGTAGGAAAAGATAAGGTTACATTTATTTACATGTAGTATAAATAAATAGAGAATAAGAAAGGTTTACATTTTCTTAATGTAAACAAGAAAAAGAAAAGTTACATTTTTTTAATGTAATTAGATATGAAATAAAAAGTATTCATTTTGTCAAATGTGAAAAGAAAAAAAAATAGATTTTGTCATTGAAACTAAAATTACATTTTAATGTAATTAAGCAATTAGATTGACGAGAAAGTTTATATTTTTATATGGAGATTATATTAAAAATGAAAGTTTAAATTTTTATATGTAAATTAGATTAAATAGAAAAGTCAAATTTGTCATTTATGTAAAAATTGAATTTGTTATTTATGTAAAAATTGCATTTGTCATTTATGTAAAAAATTAATTTGTCAGTTATGCGAAATTTAATTTATCATTTATGTGAAGATTGGAATTGGCATTTATGTTAAGATAAATTTGCCCTTCATGCTTAAATATTATAAGGTCATTTATTGAAAATATCATTAGAATTTGAATGTCATTGAAACTAGAATATCACTAGATTAAAATGTCATTAAATTATAAAGTCATTAAAACTAGAAGGTCATTAGATGAGAAAAAAAGATCATTAGAATTCATAGAAAATACGTTTCCATATAAAATATCCTCGTTATATGACATTAGAATTCATCACTTTTATTTAAGAATGGCACGTGAATTAAAAACGTCAATTTTGTTAAGAAGTGACATGTAAAATAATATTTTTAGTAGAACAATTATAATGATTAATTAAAATTATACTTGGACACGAGGTTAGGTAACATTTGTGGTGGAAGTCTGCCCGGACCCGACCGGCATATCCAGCAGCCATAAATGTTGGGCCTAATGTGAGAGGTCCAAGTGTGCAAATACAAATTGGGGCAAGACACGAGGTTAGGCCCAACTTGTGAGATAAGTCTGCCCAGAACCGACCGGCCCATCCAGCATTCGCAAGTTGCAGGCCTAATGTGAGAGGTCTGGCCCATATTAAAATACAAATGTTAAATAGAAAATGGACATTATTTACACCGTCATGAGTTAAATTAGAAAGTTACATTATTTTCACCTTCATGTTTAAAGAAGTGAAAAATTACATTTTTATGTAATTGGATTTTAATTAAAAAGAATAAGGATATAAAATTACATTTTTATGTAATTGGATTTTCATAAAAATAAAAATAAGGATATGAAATTTATATCTTAATGAATTAGGTTTTCATTAAAAAGATTAAAGATATGAAAATTATATTTTCATGTAAATAGATTAACACACAAAAATTATCGTTTTGTTTGTAATATAAAATTATTATTTTGTTTGCATTGAAAAGATAATAAAATTATCAATTTTGTTACAATGAAATAAACAAACAAAAATACTCATTCTTGTAGAAGTAAAGGTGAATGAAAAAAATATATTTGTTTGTTGAAATTGAAATGGAACACAAAAATGCTCATTTTTGTTAGAATTGGTATGACAAACAAAATATACATTTTGTGTAATTCGAAAGATGAAACAAGAAAATGTACATTGTTTGGTATAAGATGTGTATGTGTATAAAAATAAATGGTGTGTACATTGTATGTTAATATTGTATATACGAATAGGAATATTTTTCGTTAGCAAAAATGTAATGAAATAAAATACATTTCATAACACATTATAAACATTTCGATAGGTTGTTAAACAAAACATCCACTACTTGTTATATAATTACGTTAATGAAATGGAATTTAAATATTTTTATATATATAAAAATAAAGATAAATCGTTATAAATTACTAATAACGATATGAAATGATTTCCAACTTATGTATATACGAGAATTATTTGGAAAATCCAAGTCTATCTCATTCCAAATAATTTATGCGACGTTTCAAATTCAAGTTTTGAAGACTACGATAGAAGACCGACGATCTTCATTTCGAATGGACGACGACTGCTGATGTCCATGATTGGACGTAGTGTTGATATGTACGGATTTGGCTTTTTCTCAGACCCAAAGCATAAGCTTATAAATGGAATGTGTGTCTGATATTGAATTTTGTTCTATGTAAATTGATTTCTATTAATATACGACCGTTGGTGGCGGAGAATTTATTCTCTTGCTTAACACCCTTAGAGGTTGTGTATTAACAGTTATCAATCGCATAGCGTGAATTGTCAACGTGGCACGCTAAGATGAAGATGATCATGGATTTGTTGAAAAGCATGCCTTGTGGTTATAACGTTACTTCGCGAGCCTCACAACCCGGTGGAGTCTAAAACGGGAGAAGGGAACGCAGGGAGAGCAGCACGTTTCTTTCTAGCTAGAAGTGGTGTTGGTGCTTAAACTGGCTGATATTTACTTATGTGGATGATGGAATGAGGCGCCTCGGATGATAGGTCCTATAGGATCGGGAAACGTGTGTTTAGGAATAACTAATCCACAAAGCTGTATGTGTGGACTGGCCCTGCAGGATCCAAGGGTTAATAGCGGGGAATCGTGAGATATTAGCTAGAGTGTCTCGAATCGGTAAGGAGCTCCTCCCTAGCCTTGACTCATGATGGAAACCCAATTTCCAATACGACATCATGCGGTCTTGATTGTATTACTAGTATGGAGACATAGTATATGGTAGCTATGCTTCCTAGGATTGATACATTTACTTTGAAATGTTTTTGAAACATATACACACTAGCAATAATATCAAATTCGTTTTTTAACATATCAAGCATTTTTAAAACCCTATCCTCCAGTTTGCGTTGCATTGTGTGATGGGACTTGGGTCTTATGATGGTTTAATTTTTCTAAAAAGCATTGCGTTGTTTAACGATTTACTTTAATTTATGCACGACAATTCATTGGAGTAAACCCGTTCCGCGTTAGCGGCGTGGTCCTTGGATTTTCCTTATTACTATTAGTTAAATTAGTTAAGAATTCTCACACCAGTCCCATGACTGACCCGTTGTTTGTTTCCACCTTTACAAACTCGGGTGCCCTCTTTTCAACACGGGCAGTGGAGTAGTTTGTCTACAGGTCCTTATCTCGAGCAGGATTCTGGATTGAAGCTTAAGGCTGTGTCTAGAGCATAGAAGTCTTCCGCTATCTATTTTATTGTTTCCGCTGCAATGTATTATAATATAGTAATTTATCTTCCACTGTAATTTTAATCGATATACTATGATATTCTGTACTCTGATTTAACATTACTGTAATGTAATAAAAGTCCGTTGTTGTTCTGATGTTGTTGTATTCCCAAAGTTAAAGTATTCGTGGATTTCCAACTTTTGGGTTAGACTTGTGTGATTTATGGTCGATCCAAAGAGCGGGAATTTACGGGTCTTTACATTCAAGATGTTTATATAGGAGATAAACAGTTGTAACCATTAGTAAGGAGTTACAATCAAAGGATATGATCATTGGTGAAGAGGAAGTGAAGCAACTCTTGAAGAAATGGAAGTGACTATTTGAATATTTTCTTTTGTTTAAAAAATGGTCGACATGTCAAAATGGACCTGTAGACAGGAATTGAAATATATATACATTATGTGTATATGTGTGCACGTTTATTGTGCAAACTTAGTAAAAATGGTTGACTGGTCCGATTTGGGCAGTCGACCGATTATGCCCAGTTTGCACAATTAATGTGCATATATATATATACATATCTGTATATATATAAATATTGATTATTTGAGGATATATTTTAATATTAATGAACACTATTATCATACCAAATAATCAACCTCTTATTGAATAATACCATATGTAGCTCCTTATTTCCTTAACCAATGAAAATTGCCTTTTTGTCGATCATCGCGTATCTCTTTGGCATAAATCAAAACTCCTTGACTCAACATTTGGCTCTCATTTGGGAATAAGTGCTTATATACTCTAATGGTGGAGAAGATAGTGTTCTTTAAGAGACTCTCCTAGAAGCAAAGGACTGTGATGCTTTATCTAAGGGCTGGAAAATATTGATAGAGGAGCGAGCTCAATCCCTTGGGGAGAAAACCTTGGATGCTACCGCTATTCATGATACATCCTATCATGCTAATGTTGAGGCCTCAAGTTCTCAAACTCATCTTGCGGACCTACCTGCCATTCATACTCATAAGAATGCTACTGAAGTTCATTCTACCGATGAGCATGTTGTCCAAAGGATACCGTCAATCCGTGGGCAAGAGATGGTAAAGATAGTGATGATATTTAGACCAGTTGTATATAAGAGTGTTGGTCCTCGCTTACTATTTTATGCTTATACAGCTGATTCTATGGACTTGTGACTGGTTTGTGACTCTGTGATGAAACTGTGCTTTACTTTGTTTGCATAGGACAGTGTTTTTGTTTGTTGTATTGCAGCCTGTTATTCAACTTTGCCGTACCTTAATTGTACACTGCATGTTGCACTTGCATCACAGTAGATTTTGTCGATTACACGGTTGTAACGAACATATGATATGTAAAATTAGCAATGTTGGTTTTCTTTTGATGCTATTGGTTATGCCCCTATATCGAAATTCGTTACAATTTTATTAGTCTAGAAGCGATCAATTCTTCTAAATTCTCTTAGTTATAGCTAAAATTCAGTTTACTTGATCGATTCACATATTTTTCAGTGCCCACTTTTGAGTGGTTTTATATTTGTCGTAACACCGCACCTCCGCTAGGGTCACTCACAAAGGGAATGCACTAGCTTTGGTGGAGCATTATCTAGGTAAACATACACAGAAATAATACAAGACGGAACATATAAAACAGCGGAAGGAGAACCAAATTTCATTGCTTTAAAATCTAGAAAGGTCCAAAGCCTTTTACATCAAAATGCCATTAAATCCATTACATCGAAATCTGTCTTGCAATAGTAAAGGAGCATAAAACCATAGTCATAAATCATTCCCCAAGTAAAACAGTAAAGCAACCATAGCCAAGAAAGGTCCAAGCCATATATGATGATCTTGAAGCAGAAAGAAGTCCAAACTAAGTAGTAGCGTTTCATCCCTGAGAACCTGGGGTGAAAAGGAAGAATAAGAGGCGAAACAAAATGGGTCAGTCATACAGACTGGTAAGTCCTAGTGACTTTCAGCATAGAAGCAAGTAAAGGTAGCATGACATGTATAAACTGAAAGTAGACATAAGGATGATGACAAGATAGGCAAGTTAAACTAAGATAACAAGATAAACTACGGTAACAAGATAAACTACGTATAGCATCGCATGTTTAACATTCTCTGCACCAGCTGTACTAGTACCCCAAACCATTTCATCCTTTCCATGTATATGTACAGTCCCTTGTCGTATATCGTACGGGTTTCATCACGTATTTCTATACTACTTCAACGTAGTGCCACCATTCTTGAAGTCGTTTGGACAGCCACCCTTGTTCGGGCTAGGTTTCCTTATCATGAACTATCGCGTGTTCAGCTAGGATTTATGCCACCTCGGACCACTAGGGATTATGCTACCTATTGAACGTTTTCTAGATTCGATTAGGGTTTATGCCACCTAGGACCACTAGGGATTATGCTACCTAACGAACAACACCCTTTTTCCACGTAACGATCTATTAATCGATCGACTCCCTACAAGTCCTAGCTCGTTCATGTGTCTGTGTCATACGGCCCGATCGCAAAATGTAGTCACCTGTGCTAGGTCCACCAAGGGTGTATCAAGCCCTAGGGTGCCAACCACCGACACAAATCAAACACGCATAGTGTAAACCTACCGGTGCCCAATGCCTGCTTTTTCAACTCCGGACTACGTGCACGACCATAGTACGCCTGAACCTACAATGGCACACCAACTCAGCTGTCGTTCTGGTCGCTTACAATCAGCCCAGTAATCGTGCCCCACCATGCCTAGTTACAGGGTACCATGATACATCTAGTGGGTTACTACTGAAAAGGACAGCGTAAGTAGGGTTTCCGTCCAAAAGGTTAAGTGTTGTCATTTAAATTCGAGGCTTAACCCCATCAGTCTAGCATGTCAAGTTGGTTAAGTGTGGTCATTCAAGTTCGTGACTTAACCCGTCTACATGTCATGTCAAATTGGCTAAGTGTTGTCGTTCAAGTTCATGACTTAGCCCTACGAATCATGTGTCAAGTTGGTTAAGTATGTTCAAGCGGTTCATTACTTAACCCTATCAAATCATCGTGTCAAATTGGTTAAGTATATTCAAGTGGTTCATGACTTAACCCTATCAAATCATCATGTCAAATTGGTTAAGTATTTTCAAGTGGTTCATGATTTAACCCTATCAAATCATCGTGTCAAATTGGTTAAGTATATTCAATTGGTTCATTCCTTAACCCTATCAAATCATCATGTCAAATTGATTAAGTATATTCAAGCAGTACATGACTTAACCCAATCAAATCATCGTGTCAACTTGGTTAAGTATATTCAAGTGGTTCATTACTTAACCCTACCCTGTAGCATAAATTCATTAATGCACCCCAACCTCTCACATTAGACTAGTTGTTGTGGTCACTGGATTTTCCGGGCGGTTCCGGACAGATTTACTCCAAAACATAGTCTAACCTCGGGTTTTAGGTGCGATATGACCAACTACCCACATTGGATTATATTGTTTGCAGTCACTTGATTCGCCGGGCTGTTCCGGGCAGATTTACACTACAAACTCAACCCAACCTCGAGTTGGCCATTTTCAAGTTTATTTTAAGTGTCATGTCCAGGTTCAAGTTATAACAACGTTCATGTTTCAAGTTATAACCAATTCATGTTTCAAGTTCATAAGCATGTTTACGCGCCTTCTAGATGTCAAATATCAACTATCAAGTCACAGTCAATTTTGTGTTCAAGTTATTCCCATCGTATCAATTTCGTGCTATTTGTCGAGTTCCATAATTACCTAAGAACGTGGTTTGACCAACAGATTCTATTTTCACTAATTATGTTCCTAGTTTCTTAACAGCATATCCGATTTCCAAGTTCACAATTCACGTTTATGTCAATTATCAAGTTTACAATCACTTTTGTGTTCAAGTTATGCCAATTCATGTCCAAGCTAATTCATGTCAATTACCAATTCATGTCTAAGTGAATCTTCATGTTTTGTCCGATATCGCCAAATCGTATTCCTACCGTACACGTATCTAGATTAAAAAAAGATAAACAAGGAAATCACGACGAGAATGGGCATGTGAATAGGCATGAGATTATAATCCGAATCATATGTTTAACAGAATTGATGTAAAATAGTTTAACACATCATGGGCATGTGAATATGATCTAGAACAATACGTAAATCAAGGTTTAAGAATATAGATAGACTTGCATTAATCCAAATTCAAGATTCAAGAGAGAATAGGGTGAAAAAGTCTTATCATCAAGTCAAGGTCCAAGAATTCATATTACAATCTAGCGTTTAAATAATAAACTAGGTCCAACAACATGAATGGGCATGATTCAATCGATAAGGAATAACCCAAAATCCAAGATTTAAGAAGAAACAAGAACAGATCTAAATAGATAATCAAGCTTAGGTCCAATTTCATTTTATTCCATGTCCATATTAAATTTAACCAGTTTCAATCTCAAAGTAACTAGAACTTACAAAGCGTGGATCGAGAATTAGAGTGCAGAGATTTGATTCTAGAAATGGTTGTTGCAGTTGTTGAATCTCTATTCGTTTAGTCTTGTTCTAGTTGAAAACCCCCAATTTGCAATTCCTAACGTAGTCTTCAAGAATTAGTCTTCGTGTTTTACTTTAATTTATTTATTTGATTTTCTCAGAGGCAGTATAAGGACAGAAAGAATTGGTGTAGAGAGAATGAGGCTAGGAGGCTGTTTATATAGGTTTAGAGTCACGAATCTAGTCAGAAAATTGTTCCAAATACATCAGAATGAACCCAGGCTGAAAACCAGGTTTTGGCACCAGGTCGACCATAGGGTCGACCCGGTCCCTCGGATGTCGACCATAGTGTCGACCCCCAGGTCGACATGGTCCTGGGCGGGAAATTTCCCGCCCAGTCTGCTTTGGGGTTTGAATTTCGAATTCAAATTTCAAGCTGTTTTTGATTCTGAAAATTCCTGAAATTTCGGAGGGCCATAACTTGGTCATATGGACTCCGTTTTTCGAAAACTCGATCTCGTTTCCAAGCAGAATTTCGAGATGAGCGCAATGGCGCAACCCCTTTCCCTTGATTCTTATTTTAAAATTTAATTCTGCCTTGATTTATGGTTTCAATATGTTATTAAAATACGGGTTGTTACATTCTCCCCTCCTTAAAGGATTTCGTCCCCGAAATCTCTAAGTTAGGAAGAATGTATCCTACCATCCAATCATTCATCTACTCAACCATCATTCACAAGCAACCATCGTCCTTAAAATATTTCTAATGCTGTATGAATATATGCAGAAAGCATGTGTATATGTACTTATCTAATGCAAAAGATCAGGCGGTTACTGATTCAGTAGACCTCCTTAATGCAAAATATGTTAGTGTAATGAGTCCAACATGTATGCAAATTCCTAACATACCATATAATCTCTAGATGAGTGCACAAACATTCATTCATATGCAACATCCAGATGATAGCATATCAAGTTTCCATCCATGTGCAAGTATAAGCACTCATGCATATGCAATATGAAAATGTGACTGAGCCGATCTAGTGCCTAATGTGTGTTATGCAACCACGAGTAACCACTTCCAACCACTTGCAACCATTTGCAAACATCAACCATAACATGTTTCAAATACATGTTTACATCCATAGGATTCTACCTAAGGTTCTCAAGATAGGATCGAGAAGATAGAAGCAAGTAAACTCTACAGGAAAAGAGGGATCAAGTATATACCCTTAAAAAAAAAGATATGATGCGCGTATCTAGTCTTCAATCTTCTAAGTCGCATTTCCTTGAGCTTAACTCCATTGTGCTTTGACCGTCTTTAACTTCACAATTTCATAGCTTCTTAATTCTTGTTTCCAAAATATGAGTTGGAACTCATTTCACTGTTGCCTCTCGTCCCACTTTCACTTATTCCCCTTCTAGTATACTCGGGTCAAACATATCTGCGTACTCATGGTTTCATGCAAGCTCTCCAAAAATTCACTAGTGAACCTTGGATCTCGTTTACTCACTATAAGGTATTCCACGCAGAAGAACTATCTCTTGAAAATAAACAGATGTCAGCCATGTTGCCAAATTTACTTACTAAGGTGATTTCCTATAACTCATGCATAAGAGAAATGAACCATTCGCCTTAGTGGCAAACACTACTCGAGCGGATCAACAAATATATCAAGAGATTCTAGGTAACTAAGCATGACAGAATCCTAAGGGTTACACTAGACTTCGAGAGCATTACCAAGGCAAGTCAAGAGTCTAACTACCATGGAACTAGTACAAACAAGTCATGAATATACACTTAGCATAGACATTCTCAAATCCAAACAAGTCAAGAATAAATGAACCGATTCCCCAACAGAATTTGAGACACAAAAAAATGGGATCCTTTACTACGCTAGTACTAAGGTGTAGAGACTCAACTATCGAAGCAGGATTAAAATGGATGCGATGTACAAAAACTAAGTCCTAATGGGATGATAGAAAAGAAAAACTAAACCTTCAACAGAAACATTACCACCTCTCTTAGGTATGCTAGTAATGAGAGCATACAATTGCCCTCTCGACGATCTTGTTCTTTGCCCTTGTCCTTGTCCTATAACACTTAACTACATGTCCCTTTTTACCGTACTAACGATACTCTTTCTTGTCATGGGTTTTATTATTCTTTCACTTTGGCCTCTCCCATTTCACCTTTTCTTCCTTCGTGGATTAAGCCATATCAACAAGTTTCTTATCCTTAGGCTTGTGTTCTTTTATCCTCGTTCTTACTATCCTTGTATAGCTTGTTGACCAGTTTCTCGAATGCTACCTCCATCGCATGGCAACCCTACAAAGCTTGAAATAAGATTAGTCGCAGATGGAACTACTGCGGCTCTTGATGGAGGTTGGGCAGTTCTTTGGCCTCCTATATTCGTTGTATGCCTACATACTATGGTGAAAAAGAAAGAGAGAAGAGACTCAATGAGAGAATCAAAAGATAGTGCATATGGCTTTGGGGAATATGCCTTTGGTAAAACAAAACTTTTCATAGAAAAATGCTTCTTTGTAAACGTTTTGCCAATAATTTCTGAAGGTTTCTAAAAGCTTTTGCCCAGTCTAGTAACCTTCTTCTCTGATACCAAATGTAACACCCCACCTCCGCTAGGGTCACTAACAAAGGGAATGCACTAGCTTTGGTGGAGCATTATCTAGGTAAACATACACAGAAATATTACAAGACAGAACATGTAAAACAGCGGAAGGAGAACAAAATTTCATTGCTTTAAAATCTAGGAAGGTCTAAAGCCTTTTACATCAAAATGCCATTAAATCCATTACATCGAAATCTGTCTTGCAATAGTAAAGGAGCATAAAACCATAGTCATAAATCATTCCCCAAGTAAAACAGTAAAGCAGCCATAGCCAAGAAAGCTGTAACGACCACGGGATTTTCGGCTCCGAAAATCAACACAAAACCCAGTGTCGACTTTTCAGACATCGAAAATACCGAATCATTAATAGAAAGAAATTAGAGGGTGAGATAGAAAAGATAGAACTAATAGAATAGAAGAAGAAGAACACAACTGAGCATAATCAAAGTAAACACGAATCTCACAGCGGAATGAATAAAATATATTATTTAACATAAGCTTTGAAATACAAATCTGTTTTGTACATATATACATACCAACATCATAGTACAACATAACATTTGATACAGCGGAAATAACTCTAAAATAACTAGCGGTGAAGCCTCCTGCTTCCAGCTCCTTCAAGGGTATCTGTAAATACCTGAACTACTTGACTGCCCGTACAAATTTGGGCACCCAAGAGTTTAGGGAAAACAAAACAAAATAAACTCTGGGTCAGTCATGGGACTGGTGTGAGTAAACTCCAACCAATTGTTTAACTTTCAAAATCCTTTCGAAAGAAAAGATAATAGTAAGACCAGCCCACACATAAACATGGACGGTTTTTACCTTACTATAACCCAAAACATTTCTTGAAATCATACTTTCTCTGATATTATCATAATGTCTATTTACAAATAAATAGCAATCTAGAGGAACGCTTGCATCTCACGCTCCCCATATATAGTATAAAATCAAAAACCGCATGGCGTTTATTGGAGATTGGATTTCCAACATGACAAGATATCGGACCACCTTCCGCTAGTGTATCTCTAGAGAGGAATACCCTGGGTTCAACAAGAACATCTTGCAACCCGGCACACACATGACCGACCACTCATTTCGCTTGAGTGTATCGAATGTATATCACCAGCGGTTGGGATCAGCAACCGCCTCCCGACTGGAATAGCATCGAATAGAATAAGAAATTAAATGAACCTCTAGATAGGTGATTATACATCCTAATGGGTGCGACCCACATAGCCATGCTGCCTGCCCGATTTTTGTCCTTTCCCGGTTGTTGAGGCCTGAGGCTACGAATATTTACCATTCATTGATAGCACAATCACTTTGAATGCCACATTGTTAGATCTGTTAATCACTAGTTGAGTTTGCACAAATATTCTGGATGTTATGCTAAGGGAATAAATCCGTTGCAACCATATATATTTATACAGACCAACCCATTTGATCATTGGAAATACTCTGTCAGACATTCGTCCATTTACGTTCGTTCTGGGATTGAACGAAACCGAAGGCACTATTTCTATTTAATAGAAAGAGTCCTTGCACTTTACTCCGTCTTCAATATATTCAGCATACTTGGTTCGCAACGCTAATGCCGATACGGAGTGGTTCTTCGGATAATAATCCAACCGGTCTCTCCATATTGACAATGATGGTCAAAAACTTCGATAGTCTGTGATTTAACTATCGAATAAAAACAAGTGTTCATCCAAACATATCAACAAATCACTGGGCTCTTTAATTAATATTTCATTAATTAAATCTCTTCTCCATTTCCTTATCAATATTTGTTACCCAAATATTTTCAATAACCATATTGGCCCTTTACGCTATTTGGAAAGCATTTCCCAATATCAACTTCTTTTATTTTCTATATATTAGAAAATATTTCTATTTGCAATTGGAAACAATTCCAATCACTTATCTCTATCCCGACTATTTTAATTATACTCAGGAAATATTTACTTGTTATATTTCCAAAATTCCATCACTTGGGTTTAAAATGAATGTTGTGTAAAACATCGTTACAACAACCCAAAATATTTTATTCAACTAACTCTTTTTCAAACACTTCTCTTCGAGACTGGATCTTGCTATTTATCCATTAAAAATGAAATCAATCAAGTTGGGGTAAAATTACCTCTCAGACCTTAACTGAAAACATCCTCAACTTCAAAATGGCAAAACCACTTACCTCGAATAAACACACTATACAATCCAATTATTCATTTTTAAAACATGTATAAAGTTCGCTTTCTATTTCTAATTTATAGATTTCCCTTTCTGTTTCCAATACTCTATTTTGATTTCATTTCCTTATCGAATTCTATATATATCGATACATTGATTTATAACTATCAAATTATCTTAAAAATATTCTAACTCCTTAAATTCCCGGAAAAATTCGCCATAACCTCCCCTGCATCGGGAGCATCGGGAAATTTCAAATAGCTTCCCGGTAACTTCTCATCTCAAAAAGAAAAAGAAAAAGCCAAGCGGCTTGCCGATATGGCGCATAAAATCTCATATATGAGTTAAACATGTACCTTATTGTCGAGCACACTAATTATATACCTTCATCACTTTATCCCATAACTGTCCCCGGTATATCTATACCTGTACAATCCATTTCAACTTCATACACTCGTTTTGACTCAATTCGTTAAAGTAACTCTTTAACTAACTCTTTGCCCATTTCGCTTGTATATATGCATATAACACGTTTCAAATATATTTCAACTTACTTATCAACTAATTGAATTCAAATTTTAATTTAAGTTCTATATTCGAATTCAAATATATGTTTACAATTCAAAAATTCAATTTTCAAAGTTCGACTTCAATTCACCACTCGATTAACTAATTCTTCTTTGATTTAGTTAATTCTATTCAATAATCAAAAATATGATTATTGTTTCAAAAATCACTTTTCTTACTTCACTTGAGTTCACCTTTATGTTCTAACTCAAGACCAGGTTTTTAAATGGAAATTCGGATTTTTATTTGCTTAAAAATCCCTATATTTATTATATAAAATCCATTATGGTTTTAATGGTTTCTGGCGCTGCACTTTTAAAAATTTGATTTTTGACATAACTCAAAATCTATTTGACGAAATCCAGATTTTTCTCTTCCATTAGAAAACTATTATTCAACCGGTCCTGACGATTCTTGTTTCAAAGAATTCCGACTTCAATTGAGTCCTGTATACTCAATTGAAGTTCGAGTCGCCAATTCACGAACTGCAGCGCTGTGGCGAGTTCGTTTTAATTATATTTATATATATATATAAAATTTTTAAACTTCGTTAAAATGAATCCACCTCCATTTTAACTCTATTTGAATTCTATGTTCAAATTCTATTTCCTTTTCTATTTGAATTCTAAATTAAAATTTCCGTTTCCTTTTCTATTATTCAAATTCTATATTTAAATTTCCTTTATTCAACTCCCATTTAAATTCCTATATTCAAATTCTATAGTTGAATTTCCTTTTCTATTTTATATTCAAATTCAATACTTGAATTTCTATTTCAATTTCATATTCAAATTCAATACTTGAATTTCTATTTCCATTTCATATTCAAATTCAATACTTGAAATTCCATTTGAATTCTATTATTCAATTTCTATACTTGAAATTCCATTTGAATTCTATTATTCAATTTCTATTTCAATTCTTCTTTGAAATTCTTTATTTCAAATTCAATTCAATTCTTCTTTGAAATTCAATATTTCAAATTCAATTCAATTCTTCTTTGAAATTCAATATTTCAAATTCAATTATTCAAATTCCTTTATTCCTCTATTCACATTCCTTTATTCACATTCCTTTATGAATTTCTATATTCAAAATTCTATTTCAAATTCTGTTTGAATTCTCGATTCAAATAATATATTCAATTCTGTTTGAATTCTATATATTCAAATTTCTATATTTAAATTCTCTATTCAAATCCCGTTTGAATTTCTATATTCAAACTCCGTCCAAATTATATATCTGATTTCTATTTTTAAATTCACATTTGAAATTAAATATTCGAATTATCCAAGTGATAATTTTCCCCTTTTCATTTACAAGCACCCTCTTGTTTTCTTTTTAAAACAAGTCTCGATTTCGAATTTATTTTTAAATTTCTACTTTGGAAAAATAATTTTCCCTTTTCAATTTCACACTCGTATTTTCATTTCTGAAATATCCAATGATAATTCTTTTCACTTCATCTATAAATTTTGTTTATAGAAGAACTATTTATAAACTTCGTTTATTAAGGAACTACTTGTTTTTATTTCAAAACAAGTTTATACTTCTATTCCATTCAAATTTCAAATTCCATTTAAAAATAGAATTTTCTCTTTAAATCTCAAATACTCTTTCCACGATATTTTAAATAAATTAACCCTTAGCCC
Source organism: Allium sativum (assembly GCA_030737875.1). Taxonomy (NCBI): domain Eukaryota; kingdom Viridiplantae; phylum Streptophyta; class Magnoliopsida; order Asparagales; family Amaryllidaceae; genus Allium; species Allium sativum. The sequence goes on along the minus strand of CM060918.1, from coordinate 146,473,171 downwards.
AGTGATATTTAAACACACAAAGCAACCAATTATTTATTTTTCTAACACATCATATATAACAATATATGTGCAAACAAATAAACAAACAGATAATATATTTTTGAGGAATCCAGTTGGATTCCTCCAACCTGTTTTCCTGCATCCACAGACGTTAGCACATAAATAATACCCATTCTGCTTCATGGCAGAATATCGTGGTATAGAAGGTCATCCACTAATCATAGCGTGGGGCGTATAGGGTAATCATCCGCTATGAAACTGCGGGCATCCTCTAATGAGACTGCGGGAATCCAACCAATCAATCAACCCAATATATATATAATAGCCTAAATAACTAATATATATAAAACAAGCAGAAAAATCCAAGCAAGCAACAACAATTATTTTTACGAAGTAAAAATAATTATAAATAAAAGGTGAGTGAGATTTACTCACCTGAATTATTTTGCGCTGAATACCCATCTTTTTGAATTGTCTAGATCCTTGGCTCATATCTCGCAAACCAACATGACTCGTGTTATGAACCAACTCGTATCGTCTCGAATAATGTATTTTGTTCCTCGCTGTCTTGCACATATTGACCAATCGATAAACATATCCTCGATCCACCTTAGCTGCAAATCAGACCCAAATCTTTACACCGCCTACTCCGGCATTCCATCAAGCACCATCCTCTCGCCCCGCTAAACTCTCCTCAACTCAGCCATGTACCTTATCAACAAAATTCGAACTGCTCCACTACTAGTATTTCAAACATCGCACCATCATTTAAATCAACAGTAAATCACTCCCTTAAAATGAACATACCAAACTCCTTTGAAAACGTCACCTTTCACTTTACTGTTGCACTCCCTTAATTACCTCGCAGTCGACTTCCTGTACTTGAGTTTTCCCATCCCGAAATTCATAGATCCGAAACCCCTCACATATTTACAGTCGAACTCCTCAAATCCCAATACCGAACTCCAGTTTGTCACTAGAAGGATCGAACTCCTTCAATGAACATCAGTTCGAACCCCAGCCCTCCACTAGATAGTCGACCTCCTTTACATCACCCTCTCCTAGCCTCGAACCCCTTTTCAAGCGTCTTCTACCTGGTTTGAACTCGAAAACTCAGAGAACAGTCGCACCCATCTATCTTCCTCGTTGCGCCAAAAGCCAACGTGCTAGCCCTAATTTCGATCTTCCAGAATTTGATCGTGATTTGGGTCTCGATTTTTTTTTTATATAACTGGTGGTTTGATTTGGTTTTATTAACTGAGAAAAAAATGGAACAAAAGGAAATAGAAGAAGTAGAGACTCGAAAGGTTTTAAGTTGGTTTGGAGTCAAGAAGTAGAACGGAGACGATGCTTATTTATACAGGCGCGAAGGAGACAACAGTACAATGGACATTAAATCCTTGCTTCCTTGATATCGAAATAGAAAGACAAATGGTATGCAAATTAAAGAAGTAGGTCTGCGAGGGGTACAAATGTAGATGGTAAATTTCAACATTTAGGTCTGCGAAAAGAAAACTAACGTCGGCTCAGGTTGAAAGTAATTAAACTAATTTGATTTTGTTTATATTTTATTCGAAAATATCCTGTGGTACCTAATGTGAAATCCTGAACCCTTACCTAGATGTAACGACCGACATTCCAAGTTTATACGATATTCTGAACTTTAATTTGATCATTTATACAGACTGTCAATATAAAATTGACGATTTAATTTAAATCAAATTTAAATATATAATCAGTTTCAAACGGATACATTCATCGAAAATAAATTATTATTATCGTTCTAATTCAATATAGAATTTATACTAATCGACTGAATTGTTTCAGTTCAGTTTTAACTCAGCATTCAAATATTTATCGTTTTTGTATTACGATGATTTAATATATGATTTAATATATTCGAATATTAAATTGTATATTTATTATTAAATTTTAAAATTCCATTTTAAAAATCCATTTATTATTCAAATCAATATATAAAAAAAAATATTCAAAATAAATCGAATAAAAATCTGGGATGTTACAAAAGGTCCAAGCCATATATGATGATCTTGAAGCAGAAAGAAGTACAAACTAAGTAGTAGTGTTTCCTCTGTGAGAACCTGGGGGGAAACGAAGAAAAAGAGGCAAAACAAAACGGGTTAGTCATACAGACTGGTAAGTCCTTGTGACTTTCAGCATAGAAACAAGTAAAGGTAACATGACATGTATAAACTGAAAATAGACATAAGGATGATGACAAGATAGGCAAGTTAAACTAAGATAACAAGATAAACTACGGTAACAAGATAAACTACGTATAGCATCGCATGTTTAACATTCTCTACACCAACTGTACTTGTACCCCAACCCGTATCATCCTTTCCATGTATATGTACAGTCCCTTGCCATATATCGTACAGGTTTCATCACGTATTTCTATACTACTTCAACGTAGTGCCACCATTCTTGAAATCGTTTGGAATGCCACCCTTGTTCTGGCTAGGTTTCCTTATCCTGAAGCGTGTTCAACTAGGATTCATGCCACCTAGGAACACTAGGGATTATGCTACCTATTGAACGTTTTCTAGATTCGATTAGGGTTTATGCCACCTAGGACCACTAGGGATTATGCTACCTAACGAACAACACCCTTTTTCCACGTAACAATATATTAATCGATCGGCTCCCTACAAGTCCTAGCTCATTCATATGTCTGTGTCATACGGCCCAATCGCGAAATGTAGTCACCTGTGCTAGATTCACCATAGGGTGTATCAAGCCCTATGGTGCCAACCACCGACACGAATCAAGCACGCACAGTGTAAACCTACAGGTACCTAATGCCTGCATTTTCAACTTCGGACTACGTGCATGACCATAGTCCACCTGAACCTACAATGGCGCACCAACTCAGCCGTCGTTCTGGTCGCTTACAATCAGCCCAGTAATCGTGCCCCACCCTACCTAGTTCTAGTGTACCATGATACATCTAGTGGGTTACTACTGAAAAGGACTGCGTAACTAAGGTTTCCATACAACAGTTTAAGTGTTGTCATTTAAATTCGAGACTTAACCCCATCAGTCTAGCATGTCAAGTTGGTTAAGTGTGGTCATTCAAGTTCGTGACTTAACCCATCTACGTGTCATGTCAAATTGGCTATGTGTTGTCATTCATGTTCATGACTTAGCCATACGAATCATGTGTCAAGTTGGTTAAGTATGTTCAAGCGGTTGATTACTTAACCCTATCAAATCATCATGTCAAATTGGTTAAGTATATTCAAGTAGTTCATGACTTAGCCCTATCAAATCATCGTGTCAAATTGGTTAAGTATATTCAAGCGGTTCATGACTTAACCCTATTAAATCATCGTGTCAAATTGGTTAAGTATATTCAAGTAGTTCATTACTTAACCCTATCAAATCATCATGTCAAATTGGTTAAGTATATTCAAGCAGTACATGACTTAACTCTATCAAATCATCGTGTCAAATTGGTTAAGTATATTCAAGTGGTTCATTACTTAACCCTACCCTGTAGAATAAATTCAATAGTGCACCCCAACCTCTCACATTAGACTAGTTGTTGTGGTCACTGGATTTGCCAGGCGGTTCCGGGAAGATTTACACCACAACATAGTCTAACCTCGGGTTTTTGTTGCGATATGACAAACTACCCACATTGGATCCTATTGTTTGCAGTCACTTGATTCGCCGGGCGGTTCCGGCAGATTTACACTGCAAACTCAACCCAACCTCGAGTTGGCCATTTTCAAGTTTATTTTAAGTGTCATGTCCAGGTTCAAGTTATAACAACGTTCATGTTTCAAGTTCATAACCAATTCATGTTTCAAGTTCATAAACATGTTTACGCGCCTTCTAGATGTCAAATATCAACTATCAAGTCACAGTCAATTTTGTGTTCAAGTTATTCCCATCGTATCAATTTCGTGCTATTTGTCGAGTTCCATAATTACCTAAGAACGTGGTTTGACCAACAGATTCTATTTTCTCTAATTATGTTCCTAGGTTCTTAACAGCATATCCGATTTCCAGGTTCATAATTCACGTTTATGTCAATTATCAAGTTTACAATCACTTTCGTGTTCAAGTTATGCAAATTCATGTCCAAGCTAATTCATGTCAATTACCAATTCATGTCTAAGTGAATCTTCATGTTTTGCCCAATATCCCCAAATCGTATTCCCACCATTCGCGTATCGAGATAAAAAAAAGATAAACAAGGAAATCATGACGAAAATGGGCATGTGAATAGGCATGAGATTATAATCCAAATCATATGTTTGACAGAATTAGTGTATAATAGTTTAACACATCATGGGCATGTGAATAGGATCTAGAACAATACGTAAATCAAGGTTTAAGAACATAGACAGACTTGCATTAATCCAAATTCAAGATTCAAGAGAGAATAGGGTGAAAAGGTCTTATCATCAAGTCAAGGTCCAAGAATTCATATTACAATCTAGCGTTTAAATAATAAACTAGGTCCAACAACGTGAATGGGCATGATTCAATCGATAAGGAATAACCCAAAATCCTAGATTCAAGAAGAAACAAGAACAGATCTAAATATATAATCAAGCTTAGGTTCAATTTCATTTTATTCCATGTCCATATTAAATTTAACTAGTTCTCAAAGTAACTAGAACTTACAGAGTGCGGATCGAGAATTAGAGTGCAGAGATTTGATTCTAGAAACGGCTATTGCAGTTGTTGAATCTCTATTCGTTTAGTCTTGTTCTAGTTGAAAACCCCCAATTTGCTATTCCTAGAAGTAGTCTTCAAGAACTAGTCTCCGTGTTTTACTTCAATTTATTTATTTGATTTTCTCAGAGGCAGTATAAGGATAGAAAGAACTGGTGTAGAGAGAATGAGGCTAGGAGGCTGTTTATATAGGTTTAGAGTCACGAATCTAGTCAGAAAATTGGTCCAAATACATCAGAATGAACCCAGGCTGAAAACCAGGTTTTGGCACCAAGTCGACCATAGGGTCGACCTGGTCCCTATGTAGTTAAAGCCCCGCAATATCCCCGCTATAGCCCATAGCGCCCTTCAGCCGCTACGCTATTTCAGTTTAGCGCTGATGAATAGTAGATCCGCTTCTAGCCCCGCTATTTTCAGCTACATCTGCTAAATCAAGGCTTTTTAGCGTCCGCTTTAGCAATATTAATATATATAACTTGATTTGACTGGTTCTCTTTTAAAAAATTCAGTAAAGTTAGCGCAAATGGCTAAATTTAAGGCATAAATATCTAATATATGGTAATAATCAATTACACTCACCAAGTTTAGCATGCATAACTATCATCTCCTATGATTTTGTTATATAAGATTAATTAATATTAGTTTCTTATATACATATAGTGCGAGAAAGATGATTAATTAATATTCAAATATTTAGTTTTACATATAATGAAGCCTTTTGCGCCTCCGTTATATCCGCGCTATTTCCCCGCATTATCCCCGCTACACCTTTTTGCACCTCCACCGCTATAGAACCGCTAAGCGCTTTAACTGCACAGTCTGGTCCCTGGGAGGTCGACCATAGTGTCGACCCCTAGGTCGACCTGGTCTTGGGCGGGAAATTTCCCACCTAGTCTTCCCTGGGGTTTGAATTTGAATTTCGAATTCAAATTTCGAGTTGTTTTTCATTCTAAAAATTCCTAAAACTTCGAAGGGCCATAACTTGGTCATACGGACTCCGTTTTTCGAAAACTCGGACTCATTTCCAAGCAGAATTTCGAGACGAGCGCAATGGCGCAACTTATTTCCATTGATTCTTAATTTAAAATTTAATTCTGCCTTGATTTATGGTTTCAATATGTTATTAAAATACGGGTGTTACATTTGTCATGCCCTTGTTTGTATTCTCAATAACCTGGCAGTCCAGGCCCTTCAGAGATTAGGCTTGAATACATGCCTCCAAAGAGATTTTTTTTAAATGATATATCCAACCGTATTTCTCGCTAATTTGGCAGTCCAAGCCCTTCAGAGAGGTTTAGATACATGTATGTTTAATCTAATTTTATTTCTTATCCATCCTGATTAACTCAAAATCATAAAGATTAAACTGGATACCCCCTTTCGGCTAGGATTTCTGTGTTATTGTTGGTCCTTCCAGCTTTTTGCCGGTCCTTTCGGCCTAGGACTGGCGATTCCAACTTAGGTTTTGTCGGTCCTTCAGACTGCTTCTCCTTCCAGCTTGTTGCTGATCCTTTCGACTGCCGATCCTTCTAGCTTGTTGTCGGTCCTTCCAGCCTAATGATAGTACTTCCACCATCAGGTTTTGTCAGTCCTTCTGACTTCTAGTCCTTCCAACTTGTTGCTTTTCCTTCCGCCCTGATGATGGTACTTCCACCATCAAGTTTTGTTGCTCCTTCCGACTAATGGTCCTTCCAACTAATGGTCCTTCCAACTTGATGCTTTATCGCACTAGGCAGACACTAGTTCTTTTTGTCGAGTATTGTCTTATTTTAAAGAACTGGTGTCCTGGACCTTTCATTTAAGTAAGCACCTTTATGGTGGAACTTGCAGTCCTTTAATTGTGGGTCAAGTTGGGTTGCTTCCACCATAACCTCTCCCCTTTTTTCTCTTTTCAAGTAAGTGTTTTTTGGGATGAAAGGTGTAACTTCCCTACTTAGTGCCCATTTGCTGCGCTTCTTCAACATTTCACTCTGGATAGCTTATTTCTTTGAGACTTATAAGGTGGTGTGTTTAATCATCTTGCGTAGTTTGCATGATGCTTTTGGCACTCAACACTTGAGTTGTCCCATCTGGGATATGCTTGGTAAGCTTCCAGGTATGGTATGAATCTTAGTTGGTATTCTTATATGTAGTCACGGCATGCACTCACTTCGTTCGAATAGTTTGGACCGGTCGGAGTGAACTCGACCTCTAATTAAGATACGGGGGTCACCAGGTCTAATATACTAGATCGGTCGCCTATGTTTTGGATTGTAAACGAGTGGTTTATTTTGTTTTGCCTACATTAAAAAATCAACTTTAGCAAGAGTTTGCAAATACATGATTCATGCAAGCAAGTAGACTTTCCCACTCATGACTTCTTATATTTACATAGCTCAAATGTAAAGCTTGTGGATATTTAAAACTTTTTACAAAAGATTTGAACAATGCATTATAGAAAGTAGTGGCATGGATGCTCGCTATTCCAAGCTCGAGGAATCTGGATTCCATCAATGGTGGTCAATTTGAAGGTGACATCCCGCAGTTTTTGGCTTATAACATAGTGTCCTTCCCAGTTTGGTCCAAAAAATCTGATTCCAGTCATTACTTTTTTCAGCATAAGGTCTCCGATCTCGAAAGTCCTGTGTTTGACTTTTGAATTAAAATGTATGACCACCCTTCTCTGATGCGCAACAACCCTGAGTTATGCTTCCTTCCTTTTTTTCCTCGAGCTGGTCGAGAGCTTCAAGCTGTAATTTCTCATTTTCCTCTTGGTTGAAATAAATTATCCTATAAGTAGGTACTTCCGATTCCACAGGGATCATAGCTTCTAAACCAAAAGCCAAGGAAAAAGGAGAGTGCCCGGTTGTAGTTTTAAGAGTCGTGCAGTATGCCCATAGTGCCAGCGGAAGTTCATCTACCCAACCCCCTTTGGATCTCTCTAAGTGCTTCTTAATGGTTGATTTTATGATTTTGTTTACCACTTCCACTTGCCCATTTGCCTGTGGGTAGGCTACTGCTGAAAAGCTCTTTTGGATTTTATATTTGGCATAGAAGTTCTAGAACTCTTTGCTCTCAAATTGGGTTCCATTGTCCGTGATTATCTTTTGCGGCACTCCAAACCTACAAATGATGTTCTTCAAGAAAAAGTTAATAACTTTCTTTGAGGTTATGGTTGCTAACGGTTCCGCTTCATCCAGCTTGGTAAAGTAATCAACAATGACAATGGCTTATTTAAAACCGGACTTTGCGGTGGGAAGTGCCCCTATGAGATCAATGCCCCAGACGGCGAATGGCCATGGGCTGACCATCTGGGTTATAGCTGTGAATGGCATTCTTGGAATCTTTGTACATCTTTGACATCTTTCGCACGTTTTAGTGTATGCCGTGGAGTCTTGATTTATATCTGGCCAGAAGTAGTCGTATCATAGAATTTTCTTGGTCAATGTCTGACCACCATTATAGCCTCCGTATTCACCCTCATGCAACTCCATCATGATTGCCTTTGATTCCTTTTTTGTAACACACCGAAGCAGAGGCATTGAAAAACCTCGCCTATATAGTCGCCCATCCTGAATGAGATACATAGGAGCTTTTCATAAAATCTTTCTTCGCTTCTTAGCTTTTGTCGGAGTGCACTGTTCATGAGATACTCTTGGATTGGTGTCATCCATGAGTCTGGCTGATCGGTTAATTCCATAACCCAATCAACATCAATTCGCTCTGTGCTGGGACTGGAAATGACTTCCATGGGAACTAATCCCATAGGTTGTGCATCTCCTATAATTGCATATTTTTCTAGTGAAACTTCCTTGGTGTTTTCTTCTCTCGGAATGTGAGATACAGTATAGTGTTCAAAGCTCTCTAGTAGTTCCAAAGCCTTGGAGAGATATGCTGGCTAGTTACCCATTTTGGCCTGGAACGCCTTCCGAATCTGACACACTACCAATTGTGAATCACTGAAAATTTGTAAGTTCTTTATCTGCAATTATTTTGCCAGTTTTATTCCTGCAATGTGGGCTTCATATTCGGCTTCATTATTTGTTGACGGAAATTCCAATCTCAGTGCATAGAAGATACATCTTCCTTCAGTAGTCTCCAGGATTACTCCTGCTCCAGAACAGTAGACGTTTGATGCTCCGTCAATAAACAATTTCCATTGAATGTCGGTCACCAACAGGTTCCTCTCTTTCTTCTCCTCGATCGGTGAATTCTGCGATGAAATCTATAAGCTCTTTCTATTGATTGCTTTCCGGGGGTGGTATGTAACATCATACTGACTGAGCTCAATATTCCATTTCAACAACCTCCCGGAAGTCTCTTGGCGGAATAAGAATTGCCTCAAAGGCTGATCGGTGAGGACCTAAATAGGATAAGCCTGAAAGTAGGGTCGTAGCTTCTTAGAGGCAATAAGCAAGCTTTTCCAATTTAGGGTAATTCATCTTTTCCCAAGTCATCCTTTTACTAATGTAATAGACAGGCCTCTGGACTTTCAAATCCTCTTTTACCAAGGCTGCATTTAGAGCAGGGGGACATTGCCAAATATAAAAAAAACAAGCCCTCTCCATCATTAGGCTTGGAAAGCATCGGAGGTGTGGCCATGTGCTGGATTAACTCCTCAAGGGCTTTCTGGCATTCTAGAGTCCACTGAATATCTTTCTTTCCTTTTCTATGGGCATCGAAGAATGGAAGGTACCTGTCTGTTACCCTTGATATGAAGCGATTCAAAATTGTGATTTTCCCATTTAAGCACTAAAGTTCCCTCTTGGTTCTCGAAGCATGCACCTCTCTTGAAGCTGATATCTGAGTAGGGTTGGCTTCTATGCCCAGGACATTGACCATAAATCCCAGAAATTTGCCCGAAGCAACTCCAAAAGAGAAATTTAGAGGGTTCAACTTCATACCGTACCGTCGCAGAATATCAAACATCTGGGCCAAATTCTCCAAATGATCGACAACTTTCTTTGACTTAACCAGCATATCATCGACATAAACCTCCATCGTCCTGCCGATTTGTGCTTTAAACATTGCGTTTACAAGCCACTGGTGAGTTGTCCCTGCTTTTTGTAGGCCAAATGGCATCACTTTGTAGCGGTACATGCAAAGATCAGTGGTAAAACTCGTATCTTCTTGATCTGGTCCATACATCATGATTTGTTTATAGACTGAATATGCATCCATAAAAGGAAACAACTCATGTCCAGATGTAGAGTCTACCAGCTGATCTATCATAGGAAGAGGGAAGATGTCCTTTGGACAGGCTTTATTTAGGTTTGAATAGTCTATGCGGACTCGCCATTTTCTTTCTTTACGAGTACGGGATTAAAAACCCAATTTGAGTTGGTGGGTTCCCTGATGACGCCATTCTCCATTAACCTATCAACTTCCTCCTTCAGAGTTATCGATCTTTCAGGTCCTTGGGTCCTCTTTTTTGTTTGACGGATGGAACACGTGGATCGAAGTTAAGCTTATGAACCACAACATCTGGGCATATGCCACACATGTCAGAATGGCTCTACGAAAACACATCCAAGTTAGCTTTTAAAAAGGCAATCAGTTGACTTTTCAATTCCGGGCTCAACTGAGATCCTATATTCAGCACGCGGTTTGGATCTTTTGGATTAATAGCAACATGAATTGTGATCTCAGCTGAAGCCTCTCTTCCGTATCCTACACTGGCTTTTCTAGGATCAATTTCTTTTCATGCTCCACTGTGCTTTCCAGTGCAGGGTCCCCTCTCTAATTGTTATAAGGGAAGGTCTCGAATGCGGAGTGTAGCCTTCGCACTTTTCCTCATGTCTTTCTTCCTGGCCTCACGCAGCTCTGTCATATAACAATCCCTTGCAGTGGCCTGATCTCCCATGATTACACCAACTCCATTATTAGTTGGAAACTTCATGGTTAAGCACCATGGAGCTAGTGCGATTTTGAAGCCAGTTAGGTTTGATCTTCCAAGGAAAGTATTATAGGCAGAGATTTCATCTACCAAGACAAAAATTTGCATCATAGACACTTTGCGCTCTCCGTCCGCCAATTCTACGAGCAAATCAATTATACCAATGGGCTGTGTAGGATGTCCTGTGAACCCATGAATTTTGCTTGCACACGTCTTCACATCCATCATTGAGAGGCTCATTTTATGAAAGGCATTTATACAAAACACATTGATTGAGGCTCATGTATCAACCAGGACTCTCCTCACAATTGCAGGGCCAAGGCCGACTGTGATCACCATGGGATCAACAGTTGGTGTAAGTAGCCCATCAGAGTCTTTGTCCTTGAACACTACTTCGTCAGGTGAAGTTTTGGGCATTTTCATTGGAAATTCATTGCTTAAGATCAGGCATCTCTCCTCTTTTGAAGCATCATTCGACTCGTTAGCATATTTTTCCATGTCCCCCAGAATCTTCCAACTGGGTGTGGTCATCCAGAAATTGTGTTGATTATCGGTCTTGAGTCAATAGGAGCCTGAGCCTTTTCACTGGAGCAAGGTTGGATGGTAGCATTACCCTACCTTGTGAAGCTGGAGCGTTTTGAGGATTCCTTACATATTGCTGAAGCTGGTTTTTTCAGATGAGCTCCTCATTCAGGCTCTTCAGATGTCAGCACTCACTGTTATTGTGACCTGGTTGGTTATGAAAGTGACATAATTACTAGAGTTGGCTTGCTACTCCACAAATTTTTGCGTCTTTATATGAGGGAAAACACCTGAATCCTTTGTAGCGGAGTAAATCCTCTAGGGAGTTTCATTTAGGGGAGTCAATTCTGAATGCTTGTAGAATCATGTTTTTTTATAGGATTTGTTATCCTTCCCTTCGTTTCCCCTTTTCTGCCCAGGGTTATTCTTTTACTCACCTTAGACCTCATTGCTTTTCCTTTCTTTGGTGGCGCTACTCTCTACAACATTTCGGATAATGGGCGGATCGTCCTCCATGCTCATTTATTCTTCAGCTTTCTTATACAACTTCTTCAGAGTTTTAGGTTTTTTCATCTTGATCCACTTCCCGAATTCTAACTTTTTATCAATTGCACCTTTCAATGCTGTTAGTAAGTACCAAGGTTCTGGTTCTATAACATTAGCTATCGCAACATGGAACCTTGTAAGAAAAGCTTTGGTCATCTCTCTAGGAATTTGCTCCATTTCTCTAAGTGACATCACATCCCTTACTTTGGTCGTTTGTAGTCAGAACTGGTCTTGAAATCTTCTCGCCAAATCTGTAAATTGATCAACATATTTAGGTGGAAGCCTAGTTAACCGTAGTGAAGCTAACCCTTCCAAGCACATGGGGAAATATAAGCATTTTATCTCGTCAGTAGCCCTAGCTCCATTCATGTGTTGATCATACTTGAACAGGAAGATGTTCGGATCTCCAGTTCCACTATAGGGTGATATTGTCGGGGTGAGAACTTCTAAGGAAATCTCGCTTGACGAATCCTTTCTGTGAATGGGTTCTTGCTAGGCGAAAATTCCCATTCATTTTCATCATCTTGATCGGCCGTGTTTTCTTTCATTATTCGTTGGATCATGTCTAAGATACGTTCCTCATCATCCATTCATTCCATGGAGAAGGCGTCAGTCCTTTTCCTGGAGTGACCTTGGTTCAAGTTCCGATGCCCTAGACCTCCCTTGGGAGGTGCTCCTTTGGGGGGACTTGTGGTGCTTCAAGTTGTATGTATCTCAGCATGTTGGACTTTGGAGTCCTCAACGTCGGCCTCCCCCTTGTCTACCACTAAGAAGTGGGATCGACTTGGGTCTGAGGCAGAAGAGTCCTTTTTGTCATCAACGTTGACCCCGACCTTCAGAGGCATAGGATGGGATTGAGCATTAAGCAAAGCATCAAGTTTTCCCAACATCATTTTAGTCGTAGCATCCATTCTTTCATTCAAGCCAGTTACCACCACATCCAATTCCTCCCGAGCTACAGATGGTCTCAAGGTCTCTCCAACTTCTCGATTCAGAGTTTGTGGTGGAACTTCATTATTGTGAGCAATTTTAACACTTGCAGTAGCTCTAACGGACTTGCTATTCTTCTTCGAACCAGCCATGATTTGAGACAACTTTTTGAATTTTGAAGCAAATTCTTCAATGGGTCCACTCATCAGGCTTTGAGAGCCTATTGTAGCAAGCAAGATTCCACAAAATACTTCAATACCCCACCAAAGCTATGGACCTCGTGAAAAGCGAAAGCGGCCCCATAATGGGTGCCAAATGTTTGAGTTAAAATTGGCTCAAACACCAAGGGTGCTTTGGAAGCACTTCACCAAATGGTTGGATTTAAAGTAAAAGGGCCACAATCACTAAAACGCAAAGTAAAAAACAAGATAATTATTGTGGTTCGATCTTAGGTAGATCTACGTCCACTTAGGAAGGATTTCATTACAGCATACATGGTTACAAGACATAGAATCTATCTTTGTACATTCATCTTCTATTATTACAAGTAAATCTCACTTAGATCTATGTAAATTGGTGGAGAAATGATTGGATCAATGGACAAATGGTGAAATCGGTGGAGGAATGATGAGGAATCTTCAAATGCAAGGAGGATGAAGGAGGATCGTCAATGTCTAAGACACTTGGTTGATCTTGATGGAAGCCATGGTGAGTTAGCTCTTAGATCTTTCCTTAGAGGTGTTACATGATGTTAGGATCACTTAAAATGAGAGAGGAAGCAATTTGGCAGCCCTTTAGGGTGGTGGAAATCCATCCCCAAAAGTATGGAAGCCATGGCCTATTTATAGGTGAGATCCCATGAAGAAATAAGCTGAATTAATATATGCAGGCTGTCGGTCGCTCATCCCTTTAATTACAAAAATGCCATCGCATAGCTGTAACCAACTGTCAATAGATATATCCTGTTGTCTTGTGCGAGTGGGAAGATTGAATGGGTGAAGGGCTGGTGAGTGTACGAATGATTGATCAGGGCTGCAAGGTGGGTGGAGCCTGACTGGAGCAGTAGTCTCTGACCAAGGAATGATCGACAAACTAAGAGATGGTTTGGAAGACCAAGGGGTGACCGACCACGGGGAATGCAAGCGAATGATTGAGATAATGTTGAGCAATCGACCCTAATGTTTGGATGTTATGCTTGCATGAGTCAGTATGAGATTTGCACAAACGATCACATGGTTGGTCTATGCGCAAGCAAGCTCTTCACAAGTGTCCAAGCCATGTAATGTTTGACCGTCCTCGGCTACGAACGACCGATCCCTTATGCCATGTTCGATCCTTATTGTGTGCGACCAACCTTTACCTCTGGCTTAATTTGCATATGTATAACCGATTAGCATATGCACGAACGACATGAGCGTGCGATTCCTATGATGCTCGACCGATATGAGTGTTTGTCACAGATTTAATCATCGAATGTGCGTACGATTCTTAAGGGATAAACAGAGAGCCCTTGAGTCATTACTTGGAAAGGTTAAAAGCTGAGGCCCTAAAAGCATAAAACATGAATGACAATGAGAAACTCATCGTTGTCTATTTAGGTCAAATTGAGAAAACACCATTCTAGAAGGAACTATATGTACACGGGTGCAGAAACATGCAAGATTTCTTTCCCCATGCAGACAAATTCATTTGTGTGGACAAATTCGATTGTTCAAAGGGGAACTTCAACAAGAAGAGAGATCTCAATGAAAATTCTAAGTCTCATTCCAATAAGAAAAGAAGGTGCAGAGCCCCTAAGACTAAAACTTTAAACTCTATTCATGGGAACTGCTACAATTGTGGATCGAAGGATCATTGTGCTAATCAATGCTGCGAACCCCGCACATGTCGCATTTGTCAAATCCTCGGTGACGCGACATCCTCATGTCCTACACTCCGGAAAGACAAGTAGACATCATGAAAGTTTGGTAAATTCTCTTTTAATTCAAGAAATACATCAATGCATTTAAATTTTTTTGGCTTAACCAAACATGCTTGCAATTTTCAATATGTCAATAACCCCCACGTTGAGGAATATTCTCACGTGAGTTGTGTGCTCACCCTTAAGCGCTATGTGATCACGCGAGTTGTGTGCTTGCCGTGAATTGTGTGTTTGTACTCGCGAGCTACGTGCTCGCCTCGAACTGTGTGTTTGCATCCGTGAGCTGTGTGCTCACCTGCGAGCTGTGTGCTTGCCACGAACTGTGTGTTTGCATACATGAGCTGTGTGCTCACCCGCGAGTTGTGTTCTCACCGCGAACTGTGTGTTTGCGCCCGCGAGTTGTGTGCTCACCGCGAACTGTGTGTTTGCACCCTAGGCATGTATATCCTCTACATAAATATCATCCCGCGAAATGGAATGAAAACTCAAAGGAAGCTCATGAAGCACGTACAACCTTTGCTTGCAAACCAAAACAAAGCCCAAGAAGCAGCTCAAACCAAATTAAAAGCTCGACGATGAAGCTTTCAAACCAAAAACATAGCCCAGAAGCAGCTCAAGCCAAAGTGAAAAGCTCAAAGGTGTAGCTTGTATAGAGAAACAAAGTCTGAGAAGTGGCCCACCAACCAAATTAAAACTAAAAAAATTTAGTTTATCAAAGAAGAGCCCGAAAAATGGGTCATACGGACGAAATGACAGCTTAAGCAAAATCTATATTAGATACTTGAATCCGGGTTTGGTTCGAGACTTCCATTATTACCAGAAGTAGATTTCTGGTCTTCTATATTAAATACCTAAATTTGAGTTTGGTTCGGGACTTCTATTATTGCCAAATGGGAATACCTGGTCTTCTATTATAAATACCCAATCTGGGTTTGGTTCGGGACATCCATTATTACCAGAAGTAGATTTATGGTCTTCTATACTAAATACCGAAATATGGGTTTGGTTCGGGACTTCCATTATTGCCGGATGGGAATATATGGTCTTCTATTATAAATACCCGAATCTGGGTTTGGTTCGGGACTTCCATTATTACCAGAAGTAGATTTCTGGCCTTCTATATTAAATGCCCGAATCTGGGTTTGGTTCGAGACTTCCATTATTGCCATATAGGAATATCTGGCATTTTACTATAAATACTCGAATTTGGGTTTGGTTCAGGACTTCCATTATTACCAGACGTAGATTCCCAGTCTTCTATATTAAACACCTAAATCTTGGTTTAGTTCAGGACTTCCATTATTTCCAGATGGGAATATCTGGTTTTCAATTATAAAGACCCGAATCTTGGTCATTTAGGGACTCATTTTATTGCAGAATGGAGATACTTGGTCTTCTATTAAAAGATCAAAATATTGAATACACTGTTTGGAGCATCCCGCCAAAGTTTATTTAGTCGCAACACCTCGTATTGAGAGGCTTTCAGAAGTTAAGAAGCTACGCAATAGAGAAGTCAAGTAAATGAAAGTTCAGCGAGGAGATAACCAAGAGGATGCAACTTGGGAGACCGAAGACAAGATTCGTGCTTCGTACCCTTTCCTTTTCAAGGGTATGTTCTTAACTTCATTTCCAAAGCATTTGTTTATGCTTGTTTCTATCATTTAAATATATCTTGTCGATCGAATCTGCGACCTTTAGGTGGGAATCCCATGAATGAAAACATGTGTTTCGAGACATGTTATGTTTGATAGATGCAAGTGTTTGCTAGTGGTTGATCGTGGATGCATATACACACACATTAGGCACTAGATCGGCTCAATCACTCTTATACTGCATATGGATGTGTGTGGTTTTTTCTTCTTTTTATTGATGGAATTGGATGTATCATCATATGGATGTTGCATTTGGATGAATGATTGTGCAAACATATAGAACTTACATGTTATAATAGGATTATTCGCATACATGTTGGATTCATGGCACTAACATACATTGCATTAAGGAGGTCAATTGAATCAGTAGATCGCCTGGTCTTTCGCATTAGTATTGGGACGTATACACACACCTTTGCATATATTCATACATGCATTAGAATTTTTTTAAGGACATCGAATGCATGTGATTGGTGGATGAGTAGATGGATGATGGATGTTAGGATATACATTCTGCTTAACTTGGAGATTTCGAGGAAAAAATCCTTTGAGTGGGGGAGAATGTAACATCCCATAATTTTAACAACACTAAAGAGGATAAATTAAAGAACACATAATTAAATATTCAGAATTAAGTACAACGGACTAAGCCATTGCGTTCGTCCCGGAATTCTACTTGAAATAAACACCTGGTTTGCGTAAAATGGACACCGTATGAAGAAATTATTAAGGATTGAAGTTTGTATACGCATAAGAAGAATACATATGAACAATAATCAATCCTGAAATTCAAAACAATAGAAAATCACGTGGAGGACCTAGGCACGAAAATTCCCGCTCTGGGTGTCAACCTAGGGGTCGACGCGATCATAGGGGTGTCGACACCCACACGGGGGGTTGACCCACATGTCGATACCCCTCAGATCTGGGGAAGATTCCTACTTCTGAACATGGACTGATTTCTGGTCTAGATTCATTGGTTCTAGGCTATAAATAAGACCCTATACCCATTGTTTTCCTCACACAAAAACAATGGAGGACTAGATGCTGCCTCTTCGTAGACTAAAATAGCTTGTTCTTCTTCTACAACGGGGGTTAGACTAATACAAATATTTGTGATTCAACATATGCAATTCCTCTTCTATTTCTTAGATCCAATCATAGTGATTCTATGTTAATTTTAGATCTAAATACTTAAAAGTTAATCTTGACATGACTATAACTTGGATCTAAGTCTGTACCTATCGAATCATGTCAGATCTATCATTATTTGTAGATCTAAATTACTGTTCAGATCTCATCATGCTTGTCCCTATTATGTTAGAATCAGTTCTACTATCACATGTTCATCAGATCTGTTCCTTTATGCCTATATTGTCATTATGCCCAACTTTGTCACTGTATATTTATTAGTTGCTATGCCTAATTCCTGTCATTTATGTCAACCTTGTTATTATGTTCATTCCTGTCCTCTTCCCTTCTTCTTTTCTCTTTTTATTTTTATAGCCAGGCTACCTTCGAGCCTTGGCGTGTCGCTAAAATATGTGAACGCGTTAAATTGGGAACGAGGGGGAAAATGTTAGAATTGGGGCATAACTTGTATTGGGAATTTTGGGCATAAATTAAATGTAATACATGAATGTAGATTTGGGGAATAAACCAAACTTTGATTAAAGACCATAATTTGAGGCATATGGTTCATTATGAACATGACTTGGGAAAGGGGCATGGAAACCTATAACGACATAGGAATAATCGGTTAATAATGAAGATGCCTAGAATTACAGTAATTAGGAACTGAAACCGCATTTAGACATGAGGTTAGATTACACTTATAGTGGAACTCTTCCCGGAACCAACCGGAATATCCAGCGACCACAAGCGATGAATCTAATGTGAGGGGTCTAAGTGCATAAACACGAGACGTGCTAAGACACGAGGCTAAGCCCGACTTATGGATGAAGTATGCCCGGACCCAACTGGCATATCCAAAATCCACAATGTGGGAGGTCTAGTACATTATAACCATAAATGAATATGGCAATAAACTTGAATACTAAACCTAGTTGAACCCATAGTGATTGTATATGTTAGCTTGAAAAGGGGTTAAGTAAACTTGTATGAAACAGTGGGAGGGTTAAGTATATCTTGGGTTGATGGGTAATATTTATATATATGCCCACAAACTTAACTTATGGGGTTATGCAATCTTTTACTCTGGTGTGGCATAACCTGTGAAAAACCTAGTGGGGATGCAAGAGTAGGGGGAAGCTTGTATCATCTTTGTAACACCCCACATCCATTAATGTCACTCATGAAGGGAATGCATTAACTTCCATGGAGGTTATAAGTGAATATAGAACAGAAAAAGTACAACAAGACAGATAGTACATAGTACGTGGAAATCTAAAACTTCATTTTATTGCAGCGGGAATTAAACATGTTTGTTACATCATAAAACCATAGATCATAACCAAGTACAATATCCATCTTCATAAAAACAAAATACATAATCCCATTACATAAATAGCCATTAAAAAGATAACAAGCTGGACTTTACTTCAACGGTCCAAGCTTTCCAAAGAGAGATGAAGCAATTCAATCAAACTCCACTAGAGCTAGGCCCAACCTGAGGACCTGGAGGGGGAAAAAGGATAGAAATAGAGGGGGTCAGACATAAAGTCTGGCGAGTATGATAATTCTAACAATACTATTATCAAAATAACTAGACTAAGGCATAAGCTGGAAGACAAGTAAATGTCTATGAACTCTTAGGAAGATAAAGATAGCGTTTAAGATAACGTTAAAGATAACGGTAAAGGCACACCTAATTACTAACGAATGATTACTACACTGCACTGCACATTACTACACTGCACCAAACCAGTCACCCTATTGTTTGATCCCACTTGCTTCACACAGAAACTTTATAAATAGCCTTACGTACCGCTAGCTGACTACATAGGTGCCGTCTGCCCCTATCTCCACTAGGTGTACCCCACTACCCACTTTCGATCGACTCCCTACTCGTAGATACCCGTGCTGGCCCCACAGTAGGGTGTATCACTCCCCTAAAGTGGCAACCCGATAAAACTTGAGAATGCATGGCTCATACCTACACGATGCAACAACGTCTTACCTACCAGCCTGGGTCCACACACGCATATGAAACCCGTTGGACTTGCGTTGCCACCGCTCCTCGTTTTGGCCTCTTATAGTCAAACCCAGCATGCGTGTCCCGTCCTTGACTTGGGTCGAGCCCACAAAGATACATTTGGGATACTGGTCGAAATGGGTCCCCACAAGCTACCCACCTAAGCTTTTCACTAGTATATCCCACTTAACCCTCTTAGTCATGTTCATTTACATGTGTGTTTGGTTAAGTCTTACTAATCGTATTTCATATGCCACTAAGGGCACCACCTAGATTCCTCGTGCCACCCAAGGCACCTACTTAACCCCCATGTCCCACTTTACATGTTTATCTGGTTAAGTATTTCTTAATTCATTCAGGCCACAACCTCATAAAGACCTCTCACATTAGACTGGCATTTATGGCAGCTGGATTTGCCGGGCGGGTCCGGGCAGTCTTACACCATAAAAGAGTCTAACCTCGTGTCTTTACAACTGTTATGCTTTAGTTTAGGCCTAGGACCTCTCACATTGGGCTGACAATTGTGACCACTGGATTTGTCGGGCGGGTCCGGGCAGGTTTACGTCACAAACGAGTCCAACCTCGTGTCCTAAGCATTGATTAACACTTAAAATCTTTTACCCTAGTTTTAATAATTCCCTGTTCAAATTATTAATTAAGTCAACTTTTAATGATGTCCATAATTGACTCAATTATGCCCATCCACTTATGGCATGCAAAATCATATCAATTGCACCACAACTTTTTAATATTAAATCCTTAATATTACCCCTACCCCATGTTTATACGTTCGCTTATTCAATGCATAATATAGGCTAGACTTGTATAGTCTAACACCTAGCACGAAGATAAATTATCACAACATATAGACAATTAAAATAAATCTAATCATAATGGGGGTGAAACTTGCATAAACTACACATGTTAAGGATCAAAAGGTGTCAACTTGTTAAATGTCTCAATTTACATGATATGATCATAGCCCAAATCTATACATAAACTTGCATATGGGGTTTTTAGGCAACATAATGATGGTGTGAACTAGCATAGGATATCACATATGTCATAGCATAATTCTAGATGTCATAATAGATGTCTTGCCATATGTTTATAACTTTTCTAATCAATCTAACTTGCATATGTGACTTGTCATATAGATCAACATAACCCAAACATGATGATTTAATTAATATGAACTAACTAGCATAGATGGTAACATCATGGCCTTTTTAACATGTATGATTCATCACAACTTAGCATAGAAACTTTCAACATACATAACATCATCATAGCATGATTTACAACATATAAGATATCATAATCACATAACATTGGATTTACAATATACATGATAGCAAAACGGGTTTACAACAATGTATATGATAATTCACATCATCTACTCATAATCCATTCATAACTCAACCTAATTAAAATGATAATAATCTTGTTAAGATCATCATACTCACAATTCCGAGAAGAAAAGAGAGAGTTTTGCTTTGCTTTAGGGTTGAGAGAAATAGAATTGAATTTGCTTTTCTTCTTTCTTAGTTGGCGGCGGCTCCATTGATTTCCATGGAGACGGTAACTATTCTATTTTAATTAGGTTTAGGTTTAGCATTAGGATGTATTTATAGGTGTAGGAAGCTATTTAGGACCATTAGATTAACCTGAACCATGAGAACCAATCAAATGCAAAATCTGCCTTTGAGCGAATCGGCCCACGGGTTGACAGCCAAACACCCTGGATTAACCCCTAGTCGACCAAGCGAAGCTCGGGTCGACCTCAAAAATGGGTCGGTTCGGTTATTTCCCCTCCCAATTCGTTGTTTTGAACTTTTTTTTGCATATTTATTTATTTATTTTTTAATTTATATATATATATATATATATCAAAATATATATATTTCTCTGCGCAACCCATTTCACTTAATTCTTTTCTAAAAATTAAGTATACTTTAATTTGAGAATTTTAATGTTATAAAATTATGGGGTGTTACATTCTCCCCTCCTTAAAGGATTTCGTCCCCGAAATCTCCAAGTCAAGAAGAATGTATATCCTACCATCTAATCGTCCATCTACTCAACCATCAAACACCAGCATCCATTGTCCTTAAAAGACTTCTAATGCTTTAATGTTTATATGCACAGTGTGTGTATATGTCCATATCTAATGCAAAATTAGGCGGTCTACTGATTCAGTCGACCTCCTTAGTGCAATTCATGATAGTGCCATGCGTCCAATATGTATGCAAAAGATTCCTAATGATACATATTAATTCTATATGCATGCACAACCATCCACCCGAATGCAACAACTATATGATAATACAACCATTATACATCCATTTTACTAAATACATCCATATATATGCAATATGCATTATGAAGTGACTTAGCCGATCTGGTTCCTAATAGTGTGTGTATATGCATCCACGAGCAACCACTAGCAAACACTTGCATCCACTTTGCATCCACCATACATAACATGTCTCAAACACATGTTTCAACCATAGGATTATCCTAACTAAAGGTCAAAGATACTAGCGAGAGGATATAATAAAGATAAGATAAGTACAAGCTAAGCGATAAAGGAGAAATTAAAGGACATACCCTAAAAAAGAAAAGGGTATCGTGAACGCATCTTTTCTTCCGTCTCCCAAGTAGCGTTGCTCTCATCATCTCCCCATTGCACTTTGACTAGTCTGACCTCCCGATTCCTCAACCTCTTGATCTCCGACCCAAGAGTGCGCGTAGGAGCTCGTCGAATTGTCGCATCACGCTCTATCTCTACCTCTCTAAGAAAGCTCGGCTCTACCACTTCCGCGGTCTCGTGCAAGCACTTCCTCAAATGTGACACATGGAATACGTCATGTACACCACTAAGTCTCTTGGGCAACTACACTCTATACGCCATCCGTCCAATCCTCTCCTTAATAGGAAACGGCCCGACAAACCTTGGTGCTAATTTCCCAACGGACCTAAAGCGAACAACGTTTCGTAATGGAGACACTTTGACAAAGACCATGTCCCCAACTTCAAACTCGAGATCTGTCCTCCTCTTATCCGCATAAGATTTCTGCCTATCTTGCGCTGCTTTCATCCTTCTTCGAATCAAGTTGATCTTCTCCGAAGTCTCCCTAATCATATCGGGCCCAAGTAAGATCTTATCCGTAGATTCCCACCAACATGTAGGTGAACAACAAGGTCGTCCATATAGAGCTTCGAATGGTGCCATACCAATGCTAGACTGAAAGCTATTATTATATGCGAACTCAACGAATGGAAGATGCTCTTCCCATGTACCCCTAAAGTCTAGGATACATAGCCTCATCAGATCCTCTAGAATGCGATTCACCCTCTCAGTCTGGCCGTCCGTCTGAGGATGATATGCGGTGCTCAAACATAACTAAGTCCCTACCGCCTCTTGTAAGCTTCTCCAAAATTCGCTAGAGAAAATAGGATCGCGGTCGCTCACTATGCTAGAAGGAACACCATGCAAACGAACTATCTCTCGAACGTATACAGAACTAACCATGGAGCAGTCCTCTTACTCTTCACGGGAATAAAATGGGCGCTCTTAATAAGTCTATCTACTATAACCCAAATTCCCGTATTACCCTTCCTCGATCGCGATAATCCATCCACAAAATCCATCGAGATGCTTTCCCATTTCCATAGTGGAACCTCCAATGGGTAAAGCAACCCACCGGGTTTCTTTTGCTCCGCTTTTACTTGTTGGCACACCAAGCATCTAGCGACATACTCGGCCACGTCTTTCTTCATGCCGGCCCAAAAGTAAACTCTCTTCATGTCTTTGTACATCATGTCCCCGCCGGGATGAATGGTCATCTTCGAACGATGTGCTTCATCAAGAATAGTCTTCCTTAGGTCATCGTCTTTTGGTACACAAAGTCTACCGTCCCTACGTAACCAACCCTTATCGTCTAGGGTATACCTACGGAGATGGCTTGATGACTCCCCTCCTTTGAGTTTTTCTACTAACTCAACCAACTGCGGGTCGTCTCGCTGTGCCTCGCCAATCCGTCCCAAAAGCGTAGGTCTGACCTCCAAGGATGCTAGCAAACCGGGTACGAAGTCAACGGAAGGTCTAAAGTCAAACATCGAAATGAATTCTAAACTTTGCCGCTCAACAAACAAAGGACTTAAGGATAATCTTTTTCTACTTAAGGCATCGGCCACCACGTTACCCTTGCCAGGGGTATATGCTATCTCAAAGTCGTAGGACGCTAAGAACTCCATCCTCCTTTGCTGCCTTAAATTCAAGTCCTTTTGAGAGAATAGGTATTTTAAAGATTTTTGGTCAGTGAATAGTTCGAATTTCTCGCCAAGAAGATAACGACGCCACGACTTAAGCGCGAAAACAATAGCGGCCAACTCTAGGTCATGTGTGGGGTAATTCTTCTCATGCGCTCTCAACTGCCCTCCACCATAGGCTATTACCCTGCCCTCTTGCATTAAGACTGCGCCTAATCCTGTCCCACAAGCGTCAGTATAAACGGTAAACGACCTACTCCCGTCTGGCAATACTAAGACTGGGGCTGAAGTCAAAGCTCTCTTCAAACGTTGGAACGCATCATCATAATCTACGTCCCATGTGAAAACTAGGTTCTTCTTCGTCAAGCGTGTCAATGGAGCTGATATCTTTGCGAAGTCTTTGATAAACTTCCTATAGTAGCCAGCCAACCCCAAGAAACTTCTCACTTCGGTAGCAATTTTGGGAACCTTCCAATCTTGGATGGCCACCACCTTCGCGGGATCTACAGCTATCCCTTCTTTGGAAACCACGTGTCCTAAGAACCGTACTTCCTTCCTCTAGAAGTGACACTTAGAAAATTTAGCCTTAAGGCTATGCGCTCGTAGGGTCTCCAACACTTCCCTAAGATGTAGGGCATGCTCTTCTTCATCCTTAGAAAAGATCAAGATGTCATCTACAAAGACTACCACGAATTTGTTAAGGTACTCCCTAAACACCCTACTCATCAAATCAACAAAGTATGCGGGGGCGTTTGTCAAACCGAAGGGCATCACTAGCCATTCATATAAACCGTCCGGAGTCCTAAAGGCAGTCTTGTCAATGCTATCCTCAACCACTCTCAACTGATGGAAACCAGTGGCTAAGTCCAACTGCGAAAACACTGAGGTGCCAACTAATTGATCGAAGAGATCGTCAATCCTCGGTAGTGGGTGTCTGTTTTTCTTAGTAAGCTTATTAAGTTCTCTATAGTCCACACAAAGTCTAAGGGGACCCATCCGCCTTCGTGGCAAATACTACTGGAGCACCCCACTCCGATATACTTCGTCTTATGAACCCCTTCTCAAGCAACTCCTTCACTTGCTTACCGAGTTCCCTCCTTTCACGTGGAGCCATGTGGCGTACTGGCAAAGATACTGGTTTTGCATTATCCACAATATATATTCGAAAATCTATCTCCCGCTTCGGAGGCAAGCCCTTCACCTCCTCAAACACATCCAAATATTCTCGGACCACTCTAACAGATCTTATATTTTCCTTAGATGCGTCAAGCGATTCTAGATAACTTAGCATAACCGAATTTATGGGATTACAAAAGATTTCGAGAGTGTTGCCAAGGCGAGTCACGAGCCTAACTACTCTCCTTTCACAATCAAGAACGGCCCCGTTTCTGGATAACCAATCCATTACTAAAATTAGCCCATAGCCCGTGAAGCCCAGCACATAAGCATCACATCTAAATTCAACGCTAAGTATGAAAATTTTCAAATCCAAACACATCATAGACAAATAAGCTGAGCCCCCAATTGGATTCGAAACAACTAAGGATCCTCTACTAAACTGGTGTTTAAGTGCAGTGATTCAACTAATGATGTAGAGATAAACAAATGTGATGCACCCCAATCGAATAAGGTACGGACAGGATGATCAAACAGAAAAACTAAGCTTTCAACAGAAATGGTTCTACCTCGTTCTTGCAGCGGTGGGACCGCGAGAGCCTGAACTTGTCCCCTTGCCTGCCCTG
Organism: Allium sativum; assembly: GCA_030737875.1. NCBI lineage: Eukaryota > Viridiplantae > Streptophyta > Magnoliopsida > Asparagales > Amaryllidaceae > Allium > Allium sativum. The sequence continues at coordinate 146,447,844 of CM060918.1, read as the reverse complement.
GTGCCATAAGAGCCTGCACCTGTCCTCCCGAGGTAGCTCCTGCCCTCTGCCCCTTCTTTGGGCAGTCCTTCACTAAATGTCCCGCATCGCCACAATGAAAACAGCCTGTCTTCTTTTTCTTTCGGCAATCCTTGCTGAGATGGCCTGGTGTCCGACAGTTAAAACATTTCTTCTTTCCCTTGCCGTTATTGTCTTTACCACCCTTCTTGTTTTGCTGTTGTGGTTTCTTCCGATCTCCCTTCTTCTCGGGTGCCTTATCAGCTTTAGTGCGTTTCTCCTCATGCATAAGCGCCATTTCTACTAACTTCTCAAAGGTGGCCCCCATAGGGATGTGGGTCATAGCCAACCATTGCAATGGTTCATTCAAGCCATTCACGAACCTCCGCGCCTTCTTCTCCGGCGTGTTCACTAAGTCCAAGCCAAACCTTGCTAATTGATTAAATTTATTGACATATTCTTTCATTGATGAGCTTCCTTGCTTCAATGTCAAGAACCTTTCCATATATAGATTTTCTTCCGCCCTTGAGAGAAACTTCGCCTTGAACCTACGTCAGAAATTCGCCCAAGAGTCAACAGGACGCTCCCCATTAGTGACCTCCCACCAAAACGAGGCCTCTCCCTTCATCAACCAAGCTGCTAAACGAACTCTCTTCCCTTCTTCTACTTCCAAGATTTCTAGCAATTCTTCCACCTCCTTAAGCCAATCTCTAGCTTCCACAAACGTTTCTGACCCTTGAAATGGTTTTCCACCCATAGCCTTGAATTCCTTGCACGTCTTTGCAAAAGTATCTACGCGAGGAGGAGGAGGAGGAACGGGTGCAACTGGTGGTGAAGGAACATTGGCTGAACCTGCAGCGGCCCTAGCCTCCAATAACCTCCTATACCATCCTGGTATCGTTACACCGTCGGGTAGATTAAGATCTTCAGCCATGCTGAAACGAAAAAGGAAAGATTCAGAATGGAGAATTCGAAAGATAAAGATATGGGCTATTGGGGATTATTTTTTTTTTCTTAAAAACTCTTCTCTTTAAATTTCTCATTAAAACATGTTTTTGAAAACACTTCTTCCAAAAATAACTATTTTTCTAAAGTATTTTTATCTGTTCTGGTAACCTTAAGCTCTGATACCACGTGTAACACCCCACGTCCATTAATGTCACTCACGAAGGGAATGCATTAACTTCCATGGAGGTTATAAGTGAATATAGAACAGAAAAATTACAACAAGACAGATAGTAAATAGTACTTGGAAATCTAAAACTTCATTTTATTGCAGCGGAAACGAAACATGTTTGTTACATCATAAAACCATAGATCATAACCAAGTACAATATCCATCTTCATAAAAACAAAATACATAATCCCATTACATAAATAGCCATTAAAAAGATAACAAGCTGGACTTTAATTCAACGGTCCAAGCTTTCAAAAGAGTGATGAAGCAATTCAATCAAACTCCACTAGAGCTGGGCTCAACCTGAGGACCTGGAGGGGGAAAAAGGATAGAAATAGAGGGGGTCAGACATAAAGTCTGGCGAGTATGATAATTCTAACAATACTATTATCAAAATAACTAGACTAAGGCATAAGCAGGAAGACAAGTAAATGTCTATGAACTCTTAGGAAGATAAAGATAGCGTTTAAGATAACGTTAAAGATAACGGTAAAGGCTCACCTAATTACTAACGAATGATTACTACACTGCACCGCACATTACTACACTGCACCACACCGGTCACCCTATTGTTTGATCCCACTTGCTTCACACAGAAACTTTATAAATAGTCTTACGTACCCCTAGCTGACTACATAGGTGCCGTCTTCCCCTATCTCCATAAGTGTACCCCACTACTCACTTTCGATCGGCTCCCTACTCGTAGATACCCGTGCTGGCCCCACAGTGGGGTGTATCACTCCCCTAAAGTGGCAACCCGATACAACTTGAGAATGCATGGCTTATACCTACACGATGCAACAACGTCTTACCTACCAGCCCAGGTCAACACACGCATATCAAACCCGTTGGACTTGCGTTGCCACCGCTCCCCGTTTTGGCCTCTTACAGTCAAACTCAGCATGCGTGTCTCGTCCTCGACTTGGGTCGAGCCCACAAAGAAACGTTTGGGATACTGGTCGAAATGGGCCCCCACAAGCTACCCACCTAAGCTTGTTACTAGTATATCCCACTTAACCCTCTTAGTCATGTTCATTTATATGTGTGTTTGGTTAAGTCTTACTAATCGTATTTCACATGCCACTAAGGGCACCCCTAGATTCCTCGTGCCACCTAAGGCACCTACTTAACCCCCATGTCCCACTTTACATGTTTATCTAATTATTTCTTAATTCATTCAGGCCATAACCTCATAAAGACCTCTCACATTAGACTAGCATTTATGGCAGCTGGATTTGCCGGGCGGGTCCGGGCAGTCTTACACCATAAAAGAGTCTAACCTCGTGTCTTTACAACTGTTATGCTTTATTTTAGGCCTAGGACCTCTCACATTGGGCTAAAATTTGTGACCACTGGATTTGCCGGGCGGGTCCGGGCAGGTTTACGTCACAAACGAGTCCAACCTCGTGTCCTAAGCATTGATTAACACTTAAAATATTTTACCCCAGTTTTAATAATTCCCTATTCAAATTATTAATTAAGTCAACTTTTAATGATGTCCATAATCGACTCAATTATGGCCATCCACTTATGGCATGCAAAATCATATCAATTGCACCCCAACTTTTTAATATTAATTCCTAAATATTACCCCTACCCCACGTTTATACGTTCGCTTATTCAACGCATAATATAGGCTACACTTGTATAGTCTAACACCTAGCACAAAGATAAATTATCACAAAATATAGACAATTAAAATAAATCTAATCATAATAGGGGTGAAACTTGCATAAACTACACATGTTAAGGATCAAAAGGTGTCAACTTGTTAAATGTCGCAATTTACATGATATGATCATAGCCCAAATCTATACATAAACTTGCATATGGGGGTTTTAGGTAACATAATGATGGTGTGAACTAGCATAGGATATCACATATGTCATAGCATAATTCTAGATGTCATAATAGATGTCTTGGCATATGTTCATAACTTTTCTAATCAATCTAACTTGCATATGTGACTTGTCATATAGATCAACATAACCCAAACATGATGATTTAATTAATATGAACTAACTAGCATAGATGGTAACATCATGGCCTTTTTAACATGTATGATTCATCACAACTTAGCATAGAAACATTCAACATACATAACATCATCCTAACATGATTTACAACATATAAGATATCATCATCACATAACATTGGATTTACAATATACATGATTGCAAAAGGGGTTTACAACAACATATATGATAATTCACATTATCTACTCATAATCCATTCATAACTCAACCTAATTAAAATGATAATAATCTTGTTAAGATCATCATACTCACAATACCAAGAAGAAACGAGAGAGTTTTGCTTTGCTTTAGGGTTGAGAGAATTAGAATTGAATTTGCTTTTCTTCTTTCTTAGTTGGCGGTGGCTCCATTGATTTCCATGGCGACGGTAACTATTCTATTTTAATTAGGTTTAGGGTTAGCATTAGGATGTATTTATAGGTGTAGGAAGTTATTTAGGACCATTAGATTAACCCTGAACCATGAGAACTAATCAAATGCAAAATCTTCCTTTGAGGGAATCGGCCTATGGGTTGACAGCCAAACACCCTGGATTAACCCCTAGTCGACACAGCGGGGCTCGGGTCGACCTCAAAAATGGGCCGGTTCGGTTATTTCCCCTCCCAATTCGTTCTTTTGAACTTTTTCGCATATTTATTTATTTAATTTTTAATTCTTATATATATATCAATATATATATATTTCTCTACGCAACCCATTTCACTTAATTCTTTTCTAAAAATTAAGTATACTTTAATTTGTGAATTTTAATGTTATAAAATTACGGGGTGTTACAATCTTGTATGTGGGAACCATTTAAATTAGTAACCCATATATAAGTATTAAACGAGCACTCCGAACTAGGTTGGAGTCGATACACACTTACTGGGATGATTGTAAGAGATCCAAAAGAGGGGACGGTGTTTGAAGGCGCATTCCATCGGGCTCATGTGTGTGCATGGGTCCTCGTGCCTGGAAAATAAGACGATGTGGCATTAGTAGATATGGTTGTGCAGATCCTGGAAATGAAGGGTTGCCACTTTAGGAAGTGATACATCCTATTGTGAGGCCAGCACATGGTACCTACAGATTAGTGAGCCGATCGATTGGGGTAGTAATTAGGGTACATCTAAACTCTAGTATGTTTAGGAGCCCGTTATTATCCTTAGGGGTAACTCCAGTATGTTGGGCTGCCTGTTGATTATATAGGGTTAAACCACTCATTAGAAGTACGCCTAAGTCTCACTACACCAAAACAGTGGATTCCCAACAAGTATAGGTGTTACAAATAATTTCTGTAACACTTTTATGTGTCACCAACGGCCTGTGAGGAATTTCCCGTAACACTTATAAGTGTTACAAACAGAGTAACTGCTAATACTTATAAGTGTTACAAACAGAGTAACTACTAACACTTATAAGTGTTAGAAATATATTTATCGCTAACACCTACAAATGTTGGAACGATAAAATATGGTAACATTTATAAGAGTTACAAACATATTCATTGCTAATACTTATAAACGTTGGAACCATAAGATATGGTAACACTAATAAGAGTTACAAACATATTCATTGCCAACACTTATAAATGTTGGAACCATACGATATGGTAACACTTATAAGAGTTGCAAACATATTCATTGCTAACACTTATAAATGTTGGAACTATAATATATGGTAACACTTATAAATGTCAGTATCATAATCGTACTAACTCTTATAAATGTTGGCATACATAAATTGCTAACACTTATATAACATGTTTTTATGATTTTCAATCACATATATAATTCAAAATATCAATTCAAATAAAAGTATTTGGTACACTTCCATATTTCAAATTCAATAATGTCACTTTTGCATAATGCTTTCAATTTCAAAATTCCATAATATCAAGTTCAAGTTACAAAAAACAATACAAAGTTTTACTAAAGATACATAGAATTTTAGATATTATGAAGGCGAAACATGGACCATATCACAAAGCCTCCATCTGAAAATTCACAAAGCTTGTAGTGTCCGTTTTGAGGACCATCGTAAATTGGTGCTTTCGGATCTAAAACTTCTGTTATCCGAACAACTTCCTCAACATCTGGCACTATCTGTAACACCCCGTACTTTCTATTAACGTTATAATAATAAATCCTATGGTACTTAATTTAAAATGTGAAAATAAAGGGAAGCGGGCTACTCCATTGTGTTCGTCTCAGAATTCTGATTGAGATAGAGTCCGAGTTTGTGCGAATTAGACTTCGTATGAAGAAGTTATGGCTGTTAGAAGTTTCAGAAATTCGAATAAATCCAAACAGCTCGAAAAAACAAGTTCAAAATTCAAACAGAAGCCAAAAGTGAGCTGGGCAGGAAAATTTCCTCCCAGGCAGGTTGACCAGGGGGTAGACCCTAGTGTCGAACTCCCCCCCTGAGGTCGACCGGGGGGTCGACCTGGGGGTCGACCTAGCACTCGGCCAGATCTGAAATTTGAACGATTTCCGACTCACTGCTGAGTGACCAAGGTTTTTGGATGGGCCTGATCAGGTCTGAGTGGCTGTTATTAACCCTAGGTTCATCTGACGAGTATAATCAAACTGGAATTCTATATAAACAACTCAATGCTTAACCTAAAAACACATAGAAAAATAAACCTAGAACTGAAATGCCGTCAATGGAAGACTTGGAGTAGGCGTCACCCTTTTCAATTCAAAAGACGAGTTAAAAAGCTACAATCTAAAACCAAATTACAACTAGTTTAATTCAACGATCTTCATCAAAGGCGCGCATCCCCAATTTCAGAATTCAGATTTCAGAACGCAAGAATTTCGTCTAGTTCATAAGTTAGTTGTTACGCAGATTTAAACATTCCTTTCGATTGAATCATGACATGTTGTAATTGGAATATAGTACGATGCTTATGTATGAGATTTGATTCTCGTTTATCTTTAAATATCGTGGAAATTAATCTTGTCTATATGTTTGTTGCGATGAACATGTTGTATATTTCATGTCTATATGCTTATGACGATGAACATGTTGTATATCTCATGTCTATATGTTTTGGTGATGCACAACATTATATGTTATTACGATTGGGTAAAAAACTTATTATGCCAACAAAATGGTAAAACCTGTCATGCTGAAATTTTGGTGGTTATCTGAAAATTTAGGATCTAAATCACATGTTTACATGTTAGATTTACATTTATGAATATTTAGAACTATGCCAAGTTGAATCTATTTATGTTGTAAAAGTGGAATTGTAGTCCTCTTATGTTGTTAACATCATGCTAAATTTTGATAAGGAAATGATCATGACTGCCAAGTTGTAGGTTGAAACTGTGATTATATGTTAAACTTTCATGCTAGACCTTTGTCAAGTTTACATGACCATTAGATTCAACTTAGTCACAAGTTTACCTTTGCCCAATTGATTAAAGTTAATGATATACATCCATGCCAAGTTACATGTGATAAGTTTAATGTATGCTATTTTATGTTTATGTCATGATCTTTGTTACTTCCCTTTTTGTTTATGGGTTTGGGCTAATTTGCTAGTCCAACATTCTATGTGATTTACGCATACGCTCCACGGGGGTAGCGATGGGAAATATGAAAAATTTATGGCATAGATTTGTTCATTTAATGGTATATTTGATATACCATTTATGTTGAGCATAATCACAGGATAATTATGCCGTGATTAAATTATATTTAATTCACACGAAGGAAATTTGCATATATAGAAAATATGAATTTAGAAAAGACGAATATGCCTAACCCGAGGTTAGACTGAGTTGTGGTGTAAATTTGCCCGGAACCGACCGGCATATCCAGTGACGACAACACGACCTGTCTAATGTGGGTGGTTAGTGCATCGAGCCCAAAAGAACCCGAGGATAGACTAAGTTGTGGTATAAATCTGCCCGGAACCGACCGACATATCCAGTGACCACAACAAGACCTGTTTAATGTGAGTGGTTGGTGCTTTAATAAATTAAAGCTAAGTCAGGACTGGTAGGGTTAAGTAAATTAGGAAAAACACTTAATCGATTCAACATGTTAATTAAAACTAATGGGCTGGGTTAGCTAAACTTGGACACTTAACCAAATAAACATGTTGATTAGAGAACCCTAGTAATGGGGACCATTTCAGCAGTAACCCACATAGATGTATCATAGTACCCTGTACTAGGCAGGGTAGGCACGATTACTGGGCTGAACTATAAGCGGTCAAAACATCAGCGGTTGGTGGGCCAATGTAGGTTCTGATGGTGTATCGGCATGCACGTACTCCAGAGTGGAAAAATCAGGCACTGGGCATCAGTAGTGTACACTGTGCATCTTGAATCGTGTCGGGTTCCACCAGCGGGACCGTTACACCCCATGGTGGGACCAACACAGGTTACTACAATCAAGCGGGGCCGAAGGACACAGGACATGAATACGTACGAGTAGGAGCCGAACATTAAGGGATCATTTGTTGTAAACACGTAGATGTTGGTTGAACCAATGGTGTAGTAGGTGCAGAGACTATAGTAATGGGTGCGATCACACGTCCCTCCTATCTTATATTAGGGTATTGTCCTGTGTTCTGTTATCACTGTCATGACCTCCGTTTCTTGTTTAATACTAGTAACCACTGAACTTACCAGACTTATTGTCTGACCCGTTTTCATTCATCTTCTTTTCTTCCGTTCCCCCCTCCCCCGGTCCATAGGGAGGATATACTCCAACTTAATCAAGCTCTTTACAAGCTTCAAGAATGTAGATGTATGACTTGGACTCTCTTGCATTGGCTATGGCTTTGGATATGATCCTTGGGGATTTATGCATTTTTACTTTTTGGTTTATGCTTCTTTATTGAATAATCAAGAAAGAAATTATGGTGTAATATTTTGAAGTTGTTTTGAGACAATTTGATGTAATGCTTTTGTGTTGAACTACGTATGAAATAAACATTTGGATTTCGCTGCTTAAATTTATCTGTCTTGTAAATTTTCCTGTGTCTTGTACCTATAACTCTCCACCAAAGTTAAGGCATTACCTTTGTGAGTGACCTTAATGGAGGTGGGGTGTTTCACTTGGTATCAGAGCAAAGGTTTACCAGATTAGATAAGAATTTTTGAAAAACTATCTTTCAAAAAGAAATATAAAGGAGCATTTTACAAGGAAAAATGTTGTTTTTAATTTAAAAAGGCATAATCCCAAAGCCATATGCACTATCTTTCTATCCTTCGTTTTGAATCTTTTCATTTTCATATCAGCATGTCTGGGAATCTGAACCTTCCAGAGGGTGTGCCAATACCTGGTTGGTTCAGGAGGTACTTAGAAGCTAGGGCCAATGACACAAGCCCAGCAGATATCCCTCCTCCAGCTGCAGCGGTTCCTCCTCCTCGTGCAAATGCTTTCTCAAAGATTTGTAAAGATTTTAGTACCATGGAAGGAAAGGATTTCAAGGGGACTGTATCATTCGTGGAAGCAAGGAACTAGCTCAAAGAAATTGAGGATCTGTTCGTCATCTTCGAGGTGGACGATATACAAAAGATACAGTTGGCAGTGTGGTTGCTCAAAGATGAAGCTTCCTATTGGTGGGAAGTCACTAACACTGAGAGGCCGGTTGAAACATGGATGGATTTCAGAATAAGGTTTGAGATGAAATTCCTCTCACAAGCTGAACGAAGTTTACAGCTGGAAAAGTTCTTATCTCTTAAGCAAGGAAGTATGACAGTCAAGGAGTACGTCAACAATTCAATCAGCTGGCCCGGTTTGGACTAGACATAGTGAATACTACTCATAAGAAGGCTCTCCGTTTTGTCAAGGGATTGAATGAGCAATTCACAGCTTGGCTATGACCCACATACCTATGGGGGCTACTTACGAATGGTTAGTGGACATGGCACTCTTAAATGAGGAAGACAAGGGAAAGAATGAGGCAAAAGCAGAAGTGCCTCAAGATAAGAAGGGGAAGGGTCACAGAACAAGAAGACTAATCCAAAGAAAGGCGGGAAGAACAAAAACCCCATGAAAAGAGAAAGTGTAATTTCTTTGGCATTCCTGGACATCTGGTCAAAGACTGCAGGAAGAAGAAAAGGAAGATGGGTGGCTGTTTCCACTATGGTGAGACAGGACACATGGCTAGGGCCTTCCCAAGGAAGCAAGGCCAGGGTTATGGACCTTCTTCTAGAGGACAAGTCCACACTCTCACGGCACCTACGCAAGAATGAGGAAGAAATATTTATGTCAAAAGTTTACTCTACCTTTTTGATCATCCTATTCGTACATTGTTTGATTTTGGTGCATCGCACTCATTTGTATTCGCTGATTTAGTTGAATCTCTGCACCTAGACACCAGCATAGTAGAGGATCCCTTGGTTGTTTCAAATCTAATTTGGGGCTCAGCTTATTTGTCAATGGTTTGTTTGGATTTGAAAATGTCTATACTAAGCATTGGGTTTAGATGCAATGCCTTTGTTTTGGGCTTCACGGGCTATGCGTTGATTCTAGGCATGGACTGGCTATCCAGTAATGGTGCCGTCCTCGATTGTGAAAAGAGAGAGGTTAGACTCATGACTCGGCTCGGTAACACTCTCGAAATTTCTTGTAATCCCATGAACTCCGTCATGCTTAGTTATCTAGAATCACCTGATGCATCTGTCGAGAACTTGCAGTCTGTAAGAATAGTCCATGAATATTCGGATGTGTTTGAAGAGGTAAAGGGCTTACCTCCCAAGCCGGAGATAGACTTACGCATATACCTCATTGATAATGCAAAGCCCGTAGCTTTACCCGCTAGGCATATGGCCCCAAGGGAGAGAAAGGAGCTCAGCAACCAAATCAAAGAGCTGCTTGAAAAGGGGTTCATAAGACGGAGTATTTCTGAATGGGGTGCTCCGGTAGTGTTCGCAACCAAAGCTGATGGTTCGCTTCACCTGTGCGTTGATTATAGGGAGCTAAACAAGCTGACTAAGAAGAATAGACACCCACTCCTAAGAATAAATGATTTGTTCGATCAACTTGTAGGTGCATCGGTTTTCTCCTAATTAGATTTAGCTATCGGGTTTCATCAGCTAAGAGTGGCTGAAGACAGCATTGATAAGACCGCATTCAGAACTCCCGATGGTTTCTTCAAGTGGCTTGTCATGCCTTTCGGCTTGACAAACGCACCCACTTACTTCGTTGATTTAATAAGCAGGGCATTCCGAGAGTTCCTCAATAAGTTTGTGGTGGTCTTCGTAGATGATATTTTGATCTTCTCAAAGAATGAGGAAGAGCATGCTCAACATCTAAAATAAGTCATGGATACTCCATTTCTGGAGAGAAGAAGTTAGGTTCCTTGGACATGTGGTATCCAAAGAGGGGATAGCTGTGGACCCCGCAAAAGTGGTTGCTGTGCAAGATTGGAAGGTTCCTCGAAACGCAATCGAAGTTCGAAGCTTTCTCGGGCTAGCAGGCTTTTATCGAAAGTTCATCAAAGATTTTGCAATAATCTCAGCTCCACTAACAAGATTGACATAGAAGAACCTAGCTTTCAATTGGGACATGGATTGCGACATTGCTTTCCAACGTTTGAAAAGAGCTCTAAAAACAGCCCCAGTTCTGACATTGTCTGATGAAAGCAAGATGTTCACAATATACACAGATGCATGCGGAATGAGACTAGGCGCTTTTCTGATGCAAGAAGGGAAGGTAGTGGCTTATGGTGGAAGACAGTTGAAAGTACATGAGAAAAACTACCTGACCCACGACCTAGAGTTAGTAGCCCTCGTTTTTGCGCTTAGGCCCCAGCGCCATTATCTCCTAGGCGGGAAATTTGAACTGTATACTGACCATAAATCATTGAAATACCTATTCTTGTAGAAGGATTTCAATTTGAGGCAGCAAAATGGATGGAGTTTCTTGCCTCATATGATTTTGAGATTTCCTATACTCCTGGCAATGGCAACGCAGTAGCAGATGCCTTAAGTAGAAAGAAGCTAACCTTAAGCCCTCTCTTTGTGGAAAGGCAAAGCTTGGAGTTCATAGCAAGTCGTAATACCCCACGTCCATTAATGTCACTCACAAAGGGAATGCATTAACTTCTATGGAGCGTTTTAAGTGTGCATAGAATAGAAACTTAGCAACAAGACAGATATAAACAGTACTTAAAATTTTAAAATTTTATTCATTGCAGCGGTAAACACATAGGTTTGATTACATCATCAAAAACCAAAGTCAAAGTACATAATATCCATCTTGACTAAATCGGAGTACATAAATTGAAAGACATAACCCCACACAAAATAGCCATAAATAAGATAGGCTGAACTTTTACTTCAGCGATCCAAGTAACTTCTAAAAGCAAGAGATACAGCTGTCCAAAATCAAGCTCCACTAGTGCTAGTTCCACCCTGAGCACCTGGGGGGAAAAGGAAGAAAAGCGGTGGAAACAAAAGGGGGGTCAGACATAAAGTCCGGCGAGTGCGATAACTTTAACAATATAATTACCAAAATAACTAGGCTAAGGCATAAGTTGGAAAATAAGGAAATGAATTTGAACAATTGGGTACGGTAGAGCAAACTAAAGGAAATAATATGAACAAAGATAACGTTATAGGCGCACCTAGTTGCTATAAGATAATTACTACACTGCACCACACCAAACACCCTAAAAGTTGATCCCGCCTACAAGACTTTAATAATGAAAATGGTAGTTTCGTGTACCCCTAGTTGCCTTCATAGGTGTCGCCTGCCCCTATCTCCACTAGGTGTACCCACTACCCCTATGCGATCGGCTCCCTAACTCGTAGATACCCGTGCTGGCTCCACAGTGGGGTGTATCACTCCCCAAAGTGGCAACCCGACACCACCAATAATGCACGACTTATACCTACACGATGCACCAACATCTTACCTACCAGCCCGGGCCCACACATGCACGTGAACCCGTTGGACTTGCTTGCCATCGCTAACCCGTTTTGGCCTCTTACAGTCAAGCCCAGTATGGATGTCCCGTCCTCGACTTGGGTCGAGCCCACAAAGATACTTATGGGTTACTGGTTGAAATGGGCCCCCATTACTTGATACAAGCTATCAGCCTAAGCTTGGTCCACTCTAGTACATCCCACTTAACCCTCTTCTTGTTCATGTTCACTTACATGTTTCAATTTTGGTTAAGTGTTTCTAATCGTATTTCACAAGCCACCCAAGGCACCCACTTAACCCCCATGTCCCGCCACAAGTTTATTTGGTTAAGAATTCATTAACACCGTAACCTTGTAAAGACCTCCCACATTAGACTGGCATTTGTGGCAGCTGGATTTGCCGGGCGGGTCCAGGCAGTCTTACACCACAAACGAGCCTAACCTCATGTCTTTACAACTGTTATGCATTTAATTTATGCCTTAGACCTCCCGCATTAGACTGGCATTTGTGGCAGCTGGATTTGCCGGGCGGGTCCGGGCAGTCTTACACCACAAAAGAGCGTAACCTCGTGTCTTAGGCGATTAATTACACATAATTAATTATCCCCCAATTTGAATTAATTTCCCTATTCAAATTATCAATCAATTCCAAATTTAACTATGGCCATAATTGACTCAATTATGTCCATCTATTTATGGTATGCAAAATTATACCAATTATCATCATAAATTTATTTTATGCCATTTAAGGCATTTATGCCAATTCTCAATATTAAATCTTTTAATATTATCCCTTCGCCCCACATTGTACATTCGTTTCTTTAACGCGAAATATACGTTAGACTCGAATAGTCTAACTTATGGAATAAAGAGAAAGCATCACAACATACATAGAAATAAAACTAGATCTAAACATTAGGGGTGAACTTGCATGTGTAAATGAGGTTCTTCATCTAAAACTTGCATAGGCCAAAGTCACAAACTTGCATAAAACTACATATGTCATAGATATAAATCTAAAGGTGTAAACTTGTTTAGGTAATAGTCACAAACTTACATTACATGATTCATACTCCAAACATATATATATATATATATATATATATATATATATATATATATATATATACTTGCATATGTAATTTATGCAACATAAACGATGGTGTAAACTTACATCTAAACATGTAAACTAGCATATAGAATTTTGTATACTAGCATATAACTCACATATGTCATAGCCTAACTTTAAATCCAATTTACACATAAAATAGATGTTATGAAACATGTAAGGTTGTATATAATTTTCATTAACTTGCATATGATCCATGCCTCAATTAACATCCTAACTTGTATGTAGAATTATCAAGTTAAATATTATATAACTTAACACATGAATTAATTCCACAAACATAACCAAACTAGCATATGAATTGATTGTACATAAGCCAATAATTAACATAGATTTACAAAATAACATCACACTTTACAACATAGATAATAACAACATAGATAGTAGCATAACAGATTTACAACATAGATAATAACATAACGGTCAATGATTCACAACATAACCATATAATCCCAAATCATAACTCAACCAAATTAAATTGTTAATTATCTTATTAAAGAAATCGAACTCAGTACTCAAAGAAGGTCTTGAGTTCTAAAATCTGAGTTCTGAAATTGATTTATCTTTCCTTCGAAGAAGACAATTTGTTGCGGTTTAGGTTAGAATTGAATTGATTAGCTTTTCTTCCTCTCTAATTGGTGGCGGCTATTCTAGGTTGCAAGGTGACAGCATGGAGGCCATGATTCTAGTTTTTATTTGATTTTAGGGTTTGAGTCTACATGTTCTTTTATAGAGTTTAGGATTAATTTAGGCCATCCGATCAACCTAGAATGAACCATAGCCATTCAGTCAAGATAGTGTGACAAGTCATCCCTAATGACTCAGCCAAGAATCAGAAATTTGTCATCAATCAAATCTGCCTGGGGGGCAGGGGGCAGGTCAACCCCTTGGTCGACCTATGTGGGTAGGTTGACCCCCAGGTTGACCCCCTGGTCGACCTGGCCAATGGCGGGAAATTTCGCGCGTAGCCCACCTGAGTTCGAAATTAGAATTTTTAATTCTGTTTTGAATTGTAGTGAAACTTCCGATGGCCATAACTTCTTCATACGAAGTCCAATTCATACAAACTCGGATTCTATCTCAACCAGAATTCCGAGACGAACAAAATGGCACAACCTGTTTTGCTTAATTCTCACATCTGAGATTAGTTTTTCTTTAATTTGTGAACATTAATATTGAAAATTACGGGGTGTCACATTCTCCCCTCCTTAAAGGATTTCGCCCCTGAAATCTCCAAGTTTAGGAGAATGCATATCCTAACATCCAAACGACCATCTACTCAACCATCAAACGCAGGCATCCATTGTCCTTATAAAATTCCTAATGATGTATGAACATATGCAAGAAGTGTGTGTATATGTTCTTTATCTATTGCAAAATCAGGCGGTCTACTGATTTAGTTGACTTCCTTAATGCAAACCATGATAGTGCCATGCGTCCATTATGTATGAGAAAGAATCTTATTGGTACATATTATTTCTAATGTGTGCACAACCATTCACCAAAATGCAGCATCCATATGATAGTACAGCTATTATATATCCATTAACTTAAATATGTACACACATTTGTATGCAATAAGCAATATGAAGTGACTGAGCCGATCTAGTGCCTAAAGTGTGTGTATATGTATCCACAAGCAACCACTATCAACCACTTTCATCCACATGCATCCATCATACATAACATGTCTCAAACACATGTTTCAACCATAGGACTACCCTATCTAAAGGTCAAAGATACTAGCGAGAGGACATACTAAAGGTAAAACAAGTACAAGCTAAGCGATAAAGGAGAAATTAAAAGACATACCCTAAAAAAGAAAAGGGTACAATGAACGCATCTTCTCTTCCGTCTCCCAAGTAGCGTTGCTCTCATCATCTCCCCATTGCACTTTGACTAGCTTGACCTCTCGATTCCTCAACTTCTCAATCTCCGACCTAAGAATGCATGTAGGAGCTCGTCGAATCATCGCATCATGCTCTATCTCCAACTCTCTAAGCTAGCTCAGCTCTACCACTTCCGCGGTCTCATGCAAGCACTTCCTCAAATGTGATACATGGAATACATCGTGTACACCACTAAGTCTCTCGGGCAACTCCACTCTATACGCCATCTATCCAATCCTCTCCTTAATAGGAAACGGCCCTACGAACCTTGGTGCTAACTTCCCAATGTACCCAAAGCGAACAACATTCCGTAATGGAGACACCTTGACAAATACCATGTCCCCAATATCAAACTCAAGATCTGCCCTCCTCTTGTCCGCATAAGATTTCTGCCTATCTTGCGCCGTCTTCATCCTCCTTCGAATCAAATCGATCTTTTCCGAAGTCTCTCTAATCATATCGGGCCCAAGCAAGATCTTATCTATAGATTCCCACCAACATATAGGCGAACGACACGGCCGTCCATAAAGAGCCTCGAACGGTGCCATGCCAATGCTAGACTAAAAGCTATTATTATATGCGAACTCCGCCAAAGGAAGATGTTCCTCCCATGTACCTCCGAAGTCTAAGACACACAACCTCAATAGGTCCTGTAGAATACGATTCACCCTCTCGGTCTGGCCGTCCGTCTGAGGATGATATGCGGTGCTCAAACATAACTGAGTCCCTACCGCCTCTTGCAAGCTCTTCCAAAACTCGCTAGTAAAGATAGGATCGCGGTCGCTCACTATGATAGAAGGAACACCGTGCAAACGAACAATCTCTCGAATGTATACGGAGGCTAACCATGGAGCAGTCCTCTTACTCTTCACAGGAATGAAATGGGCATTCTTAATAAGTCTGTCTACCATGAACCAAATCCCCGTATTACCCTTCCTCATCTCGGTAACCCATCAATAAAGTCCATCGAGACACTTTCCCACTTCCATTGTGGGACCTCCAATGGGTGAAGCAACCCACCGGGCTTCTTTTTCTCTGTTTTTACCAAGCATCATTACGACAAACTCAGCCACATCCCTCTTTATAACGGCCCAAAATTAAACTCATCACATGTCCATGTACATCTTGTCCCCGCCGGGATGGAAGGTTATCTTCGAATGATGTGCATCATCAAGAATGGTCTTCCTCAAATTCTCGTCCCGTGGTACACAAAGTATACCATCCCTACGTAACCAACCCTTATCTACTGAGATGGCTCGATGACTCCCCCTTTTGAACTTCTCTACTAACTCAACCAACTGTGGGTCATCTCGCTGTGCCTTACCAATCCGTCCCAAAATCATAGGTCTGAACTCT
The DNA here is from genome assembly GCA_030737875.1 of Allium sativum. Lineage (NCBI taxonomy): Eukaryota > Viridiplantae > Streptophyta > Magnoliopsida > Asparagales > Amaryllidaceae > Allium > Allium sativum. The sequence continues at coordinate 146,431,384 of CM060918.1, read as the reverse complement.
AAGGATGCTAGCAAACCGGGTACAAAGTCAATGGAAGGTCTAAAGTCAAACGTAGAGATGAACTCTAAGCTTCGCCGCTCAATAAACAACGGACTCAAGGACAACCTTTTCCTACTTAAGGAGACTGCCACCACGTTACCCTTGCCAGGGGTATATGCTATCTCGAAATCGTAGGACGCTAAGAATTCCATCCACCTTTGCTGCCTTAAGTTCAAGTCCTTTTGAGAGAACAAGTATTTTAGTGATTTGTGGTCAGTGAACAATTTGAATTTCTCGCTAAGAAGATACTGGCGCCAAGACTTAAGCGCGAAAACAATAATGGCCAACTCTAGGTCATGTGTAGGGTAATTTTTCTCATGCACTCTCAACTTCCTTCCTTCATAGGCTATTACCCTTCCCTCTTGCATTAAGACTGCGCCTAGTCCTGTCCCACAAGCATCAGTATAAACGGTAAATGGCTTACACCCATCTAGCAACACTAAGACTGGGGCTGTGGTCAAAGCTCTCTTTAAACGTTGGAACGCATCATCACAATCTACGTCCCATGTGAAAACTTGGTTCTTCTTCGTCAAGCGTGTTAATGGGGCTGATATTTTTGCGAAGTCTTTGATAAACTTCCTATAGTAGCCAGCCAACCCTAAGAAACTCCTCACCTCGGTAGCATTTTTAGGGACCTTCCAATCTTGGATGGCCACTACCTTTGCGGGATCCACAGCTATCCTTTCTTTGGAAACCATGTGCCCTAAGAATCGCACTTCCTTCCTCCAAAAGTGATATTTAAAAAATTTAGCTTTAAGGCAATGCGCTCGAAGGGTCTCCAACGCTTCCCTAAGATGTAGGGCATGCTCTTCCTCGCTCTTAGAAAAGATCAAGATGTCGTCCACAAAGACTACCACGAATTTATCAAGGTACTCCCTAAACACCCTACTCATCAAGTCAACAAAGTATCCGGGGGTGTTTTTCAAACCGAAGGGCATCACAAGCCACTCGAAGAAGCCGTCCGGTATCCTAAAGGCAGTCTTGTCTATGCTATCCTCAGCCACTCTCAACTGATGGAAACCCGTGGCTAAGTCGAACTGCGAAAACACTGAGGCGCCAACTAACTGATCGAAGAGATCGTCAATCCTCGGCAGTGTGCCTTTTCTTCTTAGTAAGCTTATTAAGTTCTCTATAGTCCACACAAAGTCTAAGGGACCCATCTGCCTTCGTGGCAAATACTACTGGAGTACCCCGCTCCGACATACTACGTCTTATGAACCCCTTCTCAAGCAATTCTTTCACTTGCTTACTGAGTTCTCTTCTCTCTCTTGGAGCCATGTGGCACACTGGCAATGCAACTGGCTTTGCATTATCTACTAGATATATTCGAAAGTCTATCTCATGTTTTAGGGGTAGACCCTTCACCTCATTGAAGACATCAACATATTCACGGAATATACGAACATAATGTAAATCATCATTGGATGAGTCAAGGGATTCTAGGTAGCTAAGCATTACAGGACCTTTAGGATCACAAGAAATATCAAGGGTCTTTCCACAACGAGTCAACAATCTAACTACCATTCTTTCACAATCTAGGATGGCCCCGTATCTAGTTAGCCAATCCATACCTAGAATCAAGCCGTAGCCCATGAAGCCAAGAACAAAGGCGTTGCATTCAAAACCAACGCCCAAGATGGACACTCTCAAATCCCGACAAATCATAAAAAGATGAGCCGAACCACCAATAGGATTTGAGACTACTAAGGGATCTGTAACTAAACTAATATTTAGGTGCAGTGTTTCAACTAATGATGTAGAGATAAACGAATGTAATGTGCAGAATTGAATAAAGTACGGACAGGATGATCAACCAGAAAAACTAAACTTTCAACGAAAATCGTTCTACCTCGTTCTTGCTGCGGTGGGACCACGAGAGCTTGAACTTTCCCCCTTGCCTGCCCTGGTGGCATAAGAGCCTGCACCTGTCCTCCCGAGGTAGGCCCTGCCCTCTGCCCTTTCCTTGGGCAGTCCTTAATCAGATGTCCCGCTTCGCCATAGTGGAAACAGCCAGTCTTCTTTTTCTTCCTATAGTCTTTGCTTAGATGGCCTGGTGTCCAACAGTTAAAGCATCTTTTCTTTCCCTTACCATTGTTGCCTTTACCACCTTTCTTAATATGTTGTTGCTGTTGCAGTTTCTTTTGATCCCCTTTCTTCTCGGGTTCCTTATTAGCATTGGCGCCCTTCTCTTCTTCACGCATAAGCACCGTGTCAACTTGTCTCTCGAAGGTAGCCCCCATGGGGATATAGGTCATAGCTAACCCATGAAGTAGCTCGTTCAAACCCTTAACAAATCTAAGAGCCTTCTTTTCTGGTGTATTCACCAAGTCCAAGCCAAATTTCGCCAACTGGTTGAATTTGTTGACGTATTCTTTCACTGATAGATTCCCTAGCTTCAACACCAAAAATCTTTCCATATATATATTGTCTTCAGCCTGTGAGAGAAACTTTGCCTCAAACCTACGCCTGAAATCTGGCCATGTATCAACTGGATGCTCTCCATTAGTGACCTCCCACCAAAACGAGGCCTCATCCTTCATTAGCCAGGCAGCTAACTGGACCTTTCTTCCATCTTCCTCTTTAAAGATCCCAAACAATTCTTCCACCTCCTTTAGCCAATTTCGAGCTTCAACAAATGTCTCCGTCCCGTGAAAAGGTTTTCCACCCATTGCCCGAAAGTCCTTACATATCTTTGTAAAGGTATCGACATGAGGAGGAGGAGGAGGAGGAGCATTTGCTGGACCTGCGGTGGTGGCCCTAATCTCCAAATACCTCCTAAACCATCCTGGTATTGGTATACGCTCTGGTATCTCAGGAATTCCAGACATGCTGAAACGAAGAAGGAAAGATTCAATACAAAAGAACCGAAGGAAAGATATATGGCTCTTGTGGTTTTTCTTTCTAAAATAAACTTCTCTTGAAAATACTTTCCTTAAAACATACTTTTGAAGGTACTTCTTTATAAAAATGTTTTTGAAAAACAGTTTTTCAAAATTCATATCTGTTCTGGTAACCTTCAGCTCTAATACCACGTGTAATACCCCACGTCCATTAATGTCACTCACAAAGGGAATGCATCAACTTCTATGGAGCGTTTTAAGTGTGTGTAGAACAGAAACTTAACAACAAGACAGATATAAACAGTACTTAAAAATTTAAAATTTTATTCATTGCAGCGGTAAACACATTGGTTTGATTACATCATCAAAAACCAGAGTCAAAGTACATAATATCCATCTTGACTAAATCAAAGTACATAAATTGAAAGACATAACCCTAACATAAAATAGCCATAAATAAGATAGGATGAACTTTTACTCAGTGATCCAAGCAACTTCTAAAAGCAAGAGATACAGCTGTCCAAAATCAAGCTCCACTAGTGTTAGTTCCACCCTGAGCACCTGGGGGGAAAAGGAAGAAAAGAGGTGGAAACAAAGGGGGGTCAAACATAAAGTCTAGCGAGTGCGATAACTTTAAAAATATAATTACCAAAATTACTAGGCTAAGGCATAAGTTGGAAAATAAGGAAATGACTGTGAACAAGTATGGCAGAGAAAACTAAAGGAAATAAGATGAACAAAGATAAAGTTAAAGGCGCACCTAGTCGCTATAAGATAATTACTACACTACACCACACCAAACACCCTAAAAGTTGATCCCGCCTACAAGACTTTAATAATGAAAATGGAAGTTTTGTGTACCCCTAGTTGCCTTCATAGGTGCCGCCTGCCCCTATCTCCACTAGGTGTACACACTACCCCTATGCGATTGGCTCCTTAACTCGTAAATACCCATGTTGGCCCCACAGTGGGGTGTATCACTCCCCAAAGTGGCAACCCGACACCACCAACAATGCACGGCTTATGCCTACACGATGCAACAACGTCTTACCTACCATCTCGGGCCCACACACGCACATGAACCCGTTGGACTTGCGCTGCCACCGCTAACCCATTTTAACCTCTTACAGTCAAGCCCAGTATGCGTGTCCCGTCCTCGACTTGGGTCGAGCCCACAATGATACTTATGGGTTACTGGTTGAAATGGGCCCCCATAACTTGACACAAGCTATCCACCTAAGCTTGGTCCCCTCTAGTACATCCCACTTAACCCTCTTCTTGTTCATGTTCACTTACATGTTTCAATTTTGGTTAAGTTTTTCTAATCGTATTTCACAAGCCACCCAAGGCACCCACTTAACCCCCACGTCCCACCACATGTTTATCTGGTTAAGTGTTTCTTAATTCATTAGCACCGTAACCTTGTAAAGACCTTCCACATTAGACTGGCATTTATGGCAGCTGGATTTGCAGGGCGGGTCCGGGCAGTCTTACACCACAAACGAGCCTAACCTCGGGTCTTTACAATAATTACACATTTAATTTATGCATAAGACCTCCCACATTAGACTGGCATTTGTGGCAGCTGGATTTGCCCGGCGGGTTCAGGCAGTCTTACACCACAAAAGAGCCTAACCTTGTGTCTTTGGCGATTAATTACACATAATTAATTATCCCCCAATTTGAATTAATTTCCTTATTCAAATTATCAATCAATTCCAAATTAACAATGTCCATAATTGACTCAATTATATCCATCTATTTATGGTATGCAAAATTATACCAATTATCATCATAAATTTATTTTATGCCATTTAAGGCATTTATGCCAATTCTCATTATTAAATCTTTTAATATTATCCCTTCGCCCCACGTTGTACGTTTGTCTCTTTAACGCAAAATATACGTTAGACTCGAATAGTCTAACTTATGGAATAATGAGAAAGCATCACAACATACATAGAAATAAAACTAGATCTAAACATAAGGGGTGAACTTGCATGTGTAAATGAGGTTCTTCATCTAAAACTTGCATAGGCCAAAGTCACAAACTTTCATAAAACTACATATGCCAACAAGTCAAAGCAGAGCTGAAGAAGCCTGGTGGTCTGCTCCACCCTCTAGAGATCCCATAGTGGAAATGGGATAACATCTCAATGGACTTTATAGATGGGTTGCCTAGGTCAAGAAGCGGTAATACTAGCGTTTGGGTAATAGTGGACAGGCTCACAAAAAGCGCCCACTTTATACCCGTCAAGAGTAGAAGGACTGCCTCATCTCTAGCATACATATATCTTAAGGAGATAGTTCGACTCTATGGGATACCCTCCAGCATAGTGAGTGAACGAGACCCTATCTTCACGAGAAAATTTTGGAAGAGCTTACAAGAGGCTATAGGCACATAGTTATGCTTAAGTACGGCCTACCACCCTCAAACTGATGGCCAGACGAAAAGAGTCAACAGAGTATTAGAAGACCTCTTGAGGTTATGCATTATTAACTTTGGAGGTACCTGGGAGGACCATCTACCTTTGGTGGAATCCGCTTACAACAATAGCTACCAAGCCACCATAGGCATGGCACCTTTCGAAGCTTTATATGGAAGACCGTGCAGGTCACCAACTTGCTGGTGGGAGTCAACAGACAAGCTCATACTTGGACCAGACATTATTAGGGAGACTTCAGAGAAAGTAGACTTGATACGAAGAAGAATGAAGACCGCCCAAGATAGACAGAAGTCCTACGCAGACAAAAGAAGAACTGACCTTGAATTAGAAGTTGGAGACAAGGTGTTCCTTAAAGTACTCCCTTGAGGAACGTTGTTCGCTTTGGATCCGCAGGAAAGTTAGCACCAAGATTTCTAGGGCCATTCCCTATCATCGAGAAGATTAGGAAGATGGCTTATAGGGTACAGCTGCCTGAAAGATTTGCCGGAATTCACAATGTCTTTCATGTCTCTCACTTGCGGAAGTGCTTACACGAGTCTGCGAAAGTTGTATAACCAAGTATGCTAGAAGAAGTTGAAGTTGAACGAGAAGCAACTGTGAGAAGAGTTCCAACCCGCATCTTGGTAACAGAGGTCAGAAAACTATGCAACCGTGAAGTTAAGCTCGTCAAAATTCAATGGAGCGACGCCAAGGAAGACGCGACTTGGGAAACTAAGGACCGTACACGCGCAACCTACCCTTTTCTTTTTGAGGGTACGTCTTTAATCTCTTTTTCCTCATGTTTATGCTCGTATGTATCTTTTTAGTTATATCTCCTCGATCATATCCTTTATCCTTAGGTAGGAACCTATTTGGATGTAAACATGTAATTGAAACATGTTATGATTGATGGTTGCAAGTGGTTGCTAGTGGATGCATATACACACACATTAGGTACTAGATAGGCTTAATCACTTCCATATTGCATATGCATACATGTATTGGTTTATGGATTAAAACTTGATGGGTTGTCATATGGACGTTGCATTTGTATGAATGGTTGTGCACTCATGTAAGAAATTTTGAGTAGGAAAAATTGCATTCATAATGGACTCATGGCACTGACGTAATTTGCATTAAGGAGGTCAACAGAATCAGTAGACCGCCTGATTTTGCATTAGATATGGACATATACACACACAATGCATATGATCATGAAGCATTAGAAATCTTTTAAGGATAATGGATGTCTGTGTTTGATGGTTGAGTAGATGGGTGATTGGATGGTAGGATATAAATTCTTCTCGACCTGAAGATTTCGGGGACGAAATCCTAAAGGAGGGGAGAATGTAACACCCCGTACTTTCTATTAACGTTATAATAATAAATCCTATGATACTTAATTTAAAATGTGAAAATTAAGGGAAACGGGCTATGCCATTGTGTTCGTCTCAGAATTCTGGTTGAGATAGAGTCCGAGTTTGCGTGAATTGGACTTCGTATGAAGAAGTTATGACTGTTAGAAGTTTCAGAAATTCGAATATATTCAAATAGCTTAAAAGAACAAGTTCAAACAGAAGCCAGAAGTGAGCTGGGCGGGAAAATTCCCGCCCAGGTAGGTCGACCATGGGGTCGACCCTAGTGTCGACCTCCTTCTTTGAGGTTGACCTAGGGGTCGACCTGGGGTGGACCTGGGGGTCGACCTGGCCGCCAGCCAGATCTGAAATTTGAACAATATCTAACTCGCTGTTGAGGCACTAGGGTTTCTGGATGGGCCTGATCAGATCTGGGTGGCTGTGATTAACCCTAAGTTCAACTGACGGCTTTAATCAAACTGAAATTCTATATAAACAACTCAATGCCTAACCTAAAAACACACAGAAAAATAAACCTAGAACTGAAATGCCGTCAATGGAAGACTTGGAGTAGCCGTCACCCTTTTCAATTCAAAAGACGAGTTAAAAAGCTACATCTAAAATCAAACTACAACTAGTTTAATTCAATGATCTTCATCAAAGGCGCACATCTCCAATTTCAGAATTCAGAACGCAAGATTTCTTTTAGTTTATAAGTTAATTTTTACGCAGATTTAAACATTCCTTTCGATTGAATCATGACATGTTGTAATTGGAATATAGTACGATGCTTATGTATGAGATTTGATTCTCGTTTATCTTAAAATATCATGGAAATTAATCTTGTCTATATGTTTGTGGCGATGAACATGTTGTATATTTCATGTCTATATGCTTGTGGCGATGAACATGTTATATATCTCATGTCTATATGTTTGGGTGATGCACGACATTATATGTTATTACGATTGAGTAAAGAACTTATTATGCTAACAAAATGGTAAAACATGTCATGTTGAAATTTTGGTGGTTATTTGCAAGTTTAGGATCTAAATCACATGTTTACATTTTAGATTTACATTTATGAATATTTAGATCTATGCCAAGTTGAATCTATTTATGTTGTAAAAGTGGAATTATAGTCCTCTTAAGTTGTTAACATCATGCTAAATTTTGATAAGAAAATGATCATGGTAGATTTCTTATGTTTTGACATACATAAGATTATATTCCAAGTTGTAGGTTGAAACTGTGATTATATGTTAAACATTCATGCTAGACCTTTGTCAAGTTTACATGAACATTAGATTAAACTTAGTCACAAGTTCACCTTTGCCCAATTGATTAAAGTTAATGATATACATCCATGCCAAGTAACATGTGATAAGTTTAATGTATGCCATTTTATGTTTATGTCATGATCTTTGTTTATTTCCCTTTTTGTTTATGGGTTTGGGAAAATTTGCTAGCCCAACATTCTATGTGATTTACGCATACGTTCCACGGGGGTAGCGATGGGAAATATGAAAATTTATGGCATAGATTTGTTCATTTAATGGTATATTTGATATACCATTTATGTTGAAATAATCACAAGATAATTATGCCATGAATAAATTAAATTAAATTCACATGAAGGAAATTTGACATATATAGAAAATATGAATTTAGAAAAGACGAATATGCCTAACCCGAGGTTAGACTGAGTTGTGTTGTAAATCTGCCCGGAACCGACCGGCATATCCAGTGACCACGACAAGACCTATCTAATGTGGGTGGTTAGTGCATCGAGCCCAAAACGAACCCGAGGTTATACTAAGTTGTGGTGTAAATCTGCCAGAAACCGACTGGCATATTCAGTGACCATAACAAGACCTGTCTAATGTGAGTGGTTGGTGCTTTTATAAATTAAAGCTAAGTCAGGACTGTAGGGTTAAGTAAATTAGGAAAAACACTTAACCGATTCAACATGTTAATTAAAACGAATGGGCTGGGTTAGGTAAACTTGGACACTTAACCAAATAAACATGTTGATTAGAAAACCCCAGTAACGGGGACCCATTTCAACAGTAACCCACATAGATGTATCAATGTACCCTGAACTAGGCAGGGTAGGGCCCGATTACTGGGCTGAACTATAAGCGGTCAAAACGTCGGCGGTTGGTGGGCCAATGTAGGTTCCGACGGAGTATGGGCATGCACGTACACCGGAGTGGAAAAATCAGGCACTGGGCATCAACAATGTACACTGTGCATCTTGAATCGTGTCGGGTTGCCACCAGAGGGACCGATACACCCCATGGTGGGACCAGCACAGGTGACTACAATCAAGCGGGGCCGAAGGACACAGGACATGAATACGTGCGAGTAGGAGCCGATCATTAAGGGGATCGTTCGTTGTAAACACGTGGGCTAGTTGAACCAATGGTTAAGTAGGTGCAGAGACTATAGTAATGGGTGCGATCACACGTCCCTCCTATCTTATATTTGGGTATTGTCCAATGTTCTGTTATCACTGTCATGACCCCCTTTTCTTGTTTTATACTAGTGACCACTGAACTTACTAGACTTATTGTCTGACCAGTTTTCATTCGTCTTCTTTTCTTCCGTTTCCCGCCCCTCAGTTCCACGGGGAGGAATTACTCCAGCTTAATCAGACTCTTTACAAGCTTCAAGAAAGTAGATGTATGACTTGGACTCTCTTGCATTGGCTATGGCATTGGATATGATCCTTGGGGATTTATGCATTTTTACTTTTTGTTTTATGCTCCTTTATTGAATAATCAAGACAGAAATTATGGTGTAATGTTTTGAAGTTGTTTTGAGACAATTTGATGTAATGCTTTTGTGTTGAACTACATATGAAATAAATATTTGGAACAGAAGCCTTGATCACATGCCACTTAGGCGTGCCACATAGGCAATCCACTCCATGAGACTGATTTCTATCAATACATAACCTCTGAGCTTGTACGTCTCAGAGAAGTGCGTTAAGCAAGAGAATAAATTCTCTGCCGCCAAACAGATATATATTTAACAGAGATCAATTAGCATAGAACAAAATCCAATGTCAGACACACAGTCCATTTACAAGTTCGTTCTGGGTTTGAACGAAACCGGAGGCACCAAATCCTCGCATATCCGTACAATCAACAGTATGTCTGGACGGCTACTACTTCAGCTCCTTCACGGTAGCTACTCCAATCACGAGCGTCAGTAGCGCCCATCCATCCAATGTGAAGATAGTCGGTCTTCAACCGTCTTCGACTCTTCGACTTCTCAACGTCGATCGATTATTTGAAATGAGATGAAATCGGCCTTTTCAAATAACCCACGTATATTTAGATTTTCAAAGCAATTTATCACATGGTTAGACTACTCAACATTCACATTTCAATTCTTTAGTTATAATTTTCTTGTTAAATACATTCAACCATCACATATCAAGCAAACATAATAAAATTGGTTTATTTCCACTCTATATCGTCGATAGTATTTTATAACGATATATCGCCATTTTTATTTATTTAAAACGACCATATTTAATTAAACGACGATTCAGGTCATGCCGATGCACTAGCGCTGTTTTTCACTAAATTTGTTTTACACATATCTGAAAATCTAACCGTTGGATCTTCACAAATTTTATATCATTAGAAAGATCATTTCAAAACGAATCCAACGGTTTCAGTTTTGGGAAAATCTGACGGTCGGATCTTCCACACAAGCCATTTGAAGTTACGATTTCAATTTACGAACTGCAGCACCGTTATTCGATTTAATTTAATTATATATATATATATATATATATAAATATAATCGTTTCTGGCGCTGTTTTTCTTTAGATTTGAATTAAACATTTCAGACAATCCAACCGTCGGATCTTTACAAAGTTGGTGCCGTTGGAAAGATATTTCCAAGGCGAACCCAACAGTTGCGGTTTCGGGAAAATCCAATGGTCGGATTTCCCGCACTAGTCGTTTGAAATCACGGTTTCAAAACACGAACTACACGGCCACGTTTCGTTTTAATTTTATTTATATTTATATATTTATATAAATATAGTTCATTCAAAAATTCCTATATCGTTTTCACTTCAAATATTTCATTAACACCTTTAAATTTTGGAAAATTTCGCCATAACCTCCTTTGTACGGGAGGGGCTAGGAAAATTCCCAAATAGCCACACGGGCGTCTCATGTCAAAAAGAAAAAGAAAAAGCCAAGCGGCTAGCCAATAGGCTCATAAAATCATCACCCAAACAAAACAATAAACGTGTACCTATTTGTCGGGCACAAAAATTTATTCCTTTTCTCTAGCCTCTTTGCTATAACCTGTTCAATAAATATGCATGTACATATATGCAATTTTTATCACTTATCATTTTCCATTCAACTTCATATTTGATTCAATTTGGTTTAAAAACACCATTCATTCTAATGTTGCATGCATAGGCAAAAATCATATCATTAGCTAATTAATCAATATTTCAACTCATGCATATTTATTTGAACAAGCGGCTATTTTTAACACTTCACATTTCAAAATTGATAATTTTGGCGAACTAAAATATATTTCAACACATGACTGTTTTATTTAGTTCCTATGCATGTTAAAAATAATATTTCTTTCACAAATATTTATTTCGACGCTCGCATATCTTTAGCATATCACATATATGATAAAAATGATATTTTAATCATTCAAAATATTTATTCAACACATGAATGTTTTTAACACTTCATCGTTTCAATAAAAATGTAATTTTTATTGTTCAATCTTTTTATTCAACACATGAACTTTTCCAATACACTCACTTCTCAACACATGAGCACCTCCACACATGGATATTTTATATATGTTGTTCATATAAGAAAGATGAAATTTTTATTGTTGAAAACTATTTATACATAAGGCGAATATTTTACATACTTCATATATATTATAAAAATGTGATTTTTATTGTTTAAACACGTCATTCATTCACACATGAATTTAATTTTCACACATCACTTCTCAACACATGAGCATTTCCACACATGGATATAGTTTCAACACATGACTTTAATTTCAACGCAAGAAGATAATTTCAACATATGAAAATAATTCTAACACATGAATATTATTCAAAATTTCGGCAGCATAACGGCAGGGTAGTTAAAACTGACACTGTCCCTAGTACGGCTCCTCGCTCTACCTTAAAACCTCGCGGTTTTTGACAATGGGGATTCATGCATCTAATTCGCACGCAGGCGGCATGTTTATTTTTATTTCCACAATTATTTCCAATTCATTTCATTCACCAATCGGTATTTTTCAACCACAACCAATCAATATCAACCACAAACAATTATTCAACCATTCGCATTTTCATCCAATATTTCACACCAATTCACAATAATAAATATCGTCCATGGTTTGAGGATGAGGGGAGTGTGTATATATATATATATATGTATGTATATATATATTTCTATATTTCACTTGCATTTCAACGCATATATCAATTATATTGTGCATGTATAATTCATACTTCGCTTATATAGCTTACACATCGCATGTACATGAGGCATACAACACGTGTGTAATTTATATTTCGCTTATATAATTTATACACGACATTTTCCATTCAAATTCATTTAATTTAGATTTCTCACATTGGTTTTGGAGTGCTAAAAATCGTAGGTGACTCAGAAAAATCCGCGGTCTCTTCTATGTGGTAGAGAGCTTCCTTGCGGTCCAGATGTTTCCTGTTTCATCGAATTTCGTCAACACACCATAAAGATATGATTTTTCAAAGTGCAAACATCAAAAAGAACTCACCTTTATCGATGGTTCAAAACTAGGGTTGCAGTTTTTGCGAAAACCGAGGCACGATGGGATGATCAGAGGTGATGACGTGGAAGAGGGAGGAGAGGGGAGTCGGCGCAGGGTGGTTTGAGGTGGTTCGGTGGTCGGTGGCGCACGTGGCGGCGGTGGGAAACGTCAGGGTTTCGGTCATCGTTACTGGCGAAGGAGGAGGCGATAAGAGTCGGGGTAGGGTCGGATTGGAAGAGGAGTGGGAGGCGCGTCGACTGGGGTAGGTGGCGGCGATTGGAATCGCCTGTGGCGGCGGCGATTTAGAGGGGAAGCGGTGAACGATATCGATCGTCGGTGGAGAGAGAAAAAATGAGGGTTCTGATGTTTTTTTTATTTTTAAAAATAATGAATGAAAATTCTGATTGGCCCATAGTTTTAATAAATTTTTAAATAGTGTTTCTCCACACGGACACCAATTCAAACCCAACGACTGTCGTCCCTAGCTAATTACCCCCATCCCGGACACAATAGGATATGTTTTGTTGGCCAATTCGACTGTTAAAGTCGGTTATTTTTCAAATTAAAGTATAAAACATTTAATTTAAACTTTGAACGTACATTTCAATTTGCCAGGGCCACAAACTGATTCGAAAAATTCCATAAAAATAAATCTAGCTATGTTTTGATGCTACGGTCCCAACAAAACTAGTTTCGTCGAATTCTGAGATCGTTTGTAAAATGGCCATTTTATGGTCGATCCTGTAATAATCCGGAAATCTGGGCCAATTTAAAATTTTTATTTTGGCAATTTTAGCGAATTTTTATTACTTAAAATGAATTATTTTAAATAATATCGACGATAAATTTATTTTGAATATAATTCGAACTTATTTATTCATTTGAATCGACGATAGAATATAAATATTTATTTATAATTATAAAAGGAATTGAAAATGGCGGGTAGTTCGATAATTCGATTTCCAACTTCAATTGAATGTACCAGGTGCAAAATAAACCGGATTTTAGTGAAACCAAGAATAATGGAATCTAATTGTGACTATATTTCCAACGAACCCGAAAAATTGAAATTTCATAGCGGGAATTAAAAGATATGTCCAGTTGAAAATTCTGAATAGTCGCTATAGAATTCAGGCCCTTAAAAATGGAAATTTTGCAAACGACCTCGGATTTCGACGAAACCACTTTTGTTGGATCCGTGATGTAAAGTTATTGCTAGGTTTCAAATTTCATAATTTTTCGAATCAACAAGTGAGCGTGGCAAAGGAAAACGCGTTTGACCAGTTTTAGTTGATTTTAATCGACTGGAAAATGGCCATTTTTCATACGGTCTCAGAATTCGACGAAACTAGTTTTGTTAGGACCGTATCGTCAATACGAAGCTAGAAAATATTTTTCGGGAATTTTTTTAGTTAGTATGTGGCCCCTGTAAATTGAAATGCACGTTCAAATTCAATATATATAGTTATATGTTGATTTCGACGAAAACTGACCGAAACGATCGAATTAGCCTACGATACATATCCCATTGTGTTCGGAATGAGGGTAATTAGCTATGGACGACAGTCGTTGGGTCTCGTTTTGAGTTCGAAAATAAAGTCAACCTTTTGAATTTAAATTTAATAAATATATATAAATTATTATAGCCTCACTCCTTTATTCTCTCTCACTTCAGAACGAAAGAAAAGTAAATAAATAAAAAAAACCCGGTTATCCCCAAATCCCTGTCGCCCCACCATCGAGGCCGCCGCGCCTGGATGCGCGACAGCCGTAGTGAGCCAGCCGACCCTGCCGCCGTTCCCCCCAGGCCCTCCTTCTCCATCTAGCGCCCCCGTACTCTTTCTCCCCTTCGAAGACGTGAACACCCTCCAGAACCCCTGAAACAACAGCAGCCGCCGCCGGTGAAGGCCCCACCGCCGGTCAGCCTTGCCCAGCTTCGATGCCCCCCTCAGCACAGCCGCGAACCCTCCTTCCCTTTGAATGTGAGTTTTCTGATTTTGCTTAATTCTATTTTATAAAAATCTGATTTTTAAATTATATAAAGTTAGTATTTTACATATATAAAACTATGATGTTTATAGTATAAAGAGTAGATTTTAATCGTATGAAGATATGAATGTAAATTGAGTAAAAATTCGATTTTTATATATTGAATAGCAAAGTAAAAATTCGATTTTTATATATTGAATAACAAAGTAAAAATTCGATTTTTATATATTGAATAGCAAAGTAAAAATTCGATTTTTATATATTGAATAGCAAAGTAAAAATTCGATTTTTATATATTGAATAGCGAAGTAAAAATTCGATTTTTATATATTGGATAGCGAAGTAAAAATTTGATTTTTATATATTGAATAGCAAAGTAAAAATTCGATTTTTATATATTGAATAGCAAAGTAAAAATTCGATTTTTATATATTGAATAACAAAGTAAAAATTCGATTTTTATATATGTAGTGGCTACGGGCAACGAAAGTGACAAAAGGCGAGAACGACGAAGACTCCTACATATGAAGAGTCGAGGCGTTAGGATTAGCTAGTCGGTGAGAATTTTTTACCTTTAATTTTATTTTTCTAGTTATAAATATATATTAGGATGAAGACGGTGTTTATTACCACCCGACACCCGTCGTCCACAGACCATGGATGGCTTGTATGCTTGATTGTTTGATTTTGATGTGTAGTTGATTGTGTGATGTGATGTGAAATGAAATAAAATATTTATATAGTTAAAATATTTTATAGTTAAAAATAGAATTTTTAACGTGTATATGAAATGAAATAAAAATAAACAAATCAGACGATTTGTTTATACACACACATTGGACTGATAATTGATTGGGACGATAATTTTTACACATCGCCCAACTGCACAAATAAAATCTGTGTTTGATTGTTTGAAAACCCCACACGGGTATTGGGGTGATATATGACATACACTAATCCCAATAGTTAGTTGTATGTCGATCGATTGATTGACAGACTGTTATAAGCGTTAAATATTTATATTCGATACTTATACAGTGTAGAATGCACTTTGGATGATGGTTGATTATTCATCGTTGTTATTGTATACATTTGTTGTAGAAAATCCATATAATTAACATTATATGGTAATTGATTGGGCCTCATTCCGGTTTTGAAAAAAGAAATATTTGTAAAGAAATATTTAGATAGAAATATTTGAAAAAGGAATATTTGAAATAGAATATTCGAAAATAGAAATATCTGAAGCCGTGTTGATTAGATTGACGCCATTTTGACGTGAACGATATTTATATCGATTTTATTCAAATTGAAGTTAATATTAAAGTGAATTGAAATTCGAATTAAATTGAACTGATCTGAAATTCGAAATAAACTGAAATGATTTGAAATTCGAATTAAATTGAAATTGAATTGAAATCTTTTTGAAATGAATTCGAATTAAATTGAATTGATTTGATATTCGAAATAAACTGAAATGATTTGGAATTCGAATTGAAATTGAATAGAAATGAATTTGAATTGAAACTGAATTAATTTGAAAATTCAAATTGAATTGAAATTGAATTAAAAATCATTTTGAAAAAGGAAATCGACGAAGTATATAATATATATATAATATAATGGCCTGAATAGAACGCGCCGCGCCGTGGCAGTTCTCGAATTTCGACCATTGACTTCGAACGGATATTAAGGGAGATCCGACCGTCGGATTCTCCTAAAACCGGAACCGTTGGGTTCGTATCGAAAATATCTTTCTAAAATATATTAGAAATTTGAAATCCCACGGTTGGATTTGGAATTATGTCCAAATCAAATTTGGAAAAGGTCGTTGTAAGTGCAGTTCGATGGCCGTTGATGGAAATCGACTGTACGGGCCTTGATAAATTTATTAAAAATAGTAATAATTTGTGTAAAATCATAAGAAATGATTTGTGAAGAATTTGGATGAAAAACTCCATATTTGAAAAGATAACAATATATTTTTATCGAAATGAACTAGGTTTGGACTAGAATTATAATTCTATTTATTTTTTAATAAATAAATTGGATTTGAAAAGGGTTTTAAAAGTAACCAGAATTTCCAATAATCGAATTGGAATGGATTTGAATTGAAATTGTCTTTGGATTATTTCGATGTTGGATTTCGTGATTATACAGATATTGTTATGGAAATTTGAAAGGTATATTTATACCGTTATTTCCAATACGATATTTGTTGGTTGTAGAAATTGATATTGAATATAAGCCGATATATTTTCTATTCAGAGCCTTGTGTTTAATATCAAATGTGATTTGGGTTTGTCGTGAATGGTGTCTTTAGTAACACTGTTCTTGAACCCAGTTGAGAGAAGATTAAATCTTTTTATTTAGATTTAATGAAGTGTACCAATTAAACAATATTTAATTGGAATTGAATTGGTATTGATTTTTGGGTTTATCGTGAACAGTGTTTTAAATGAACTTGTTCTTTAAGCCAATAATTAATGAAATGTGATTTTGGGTTGTCGTGAATGGTATCTTCAATAATACTGTTCTTAGACCCAAAGGAGTTAAGAAAATTAGAAACTAACTGAAGATTAGTTAAGTTGAATGGTTTCTGGGGTATTGATCTGATGTTGGTTTCGGCCTTCGGGGTTAATACTTAGGGAAAAGCTCACTTGCTAATTTACGGTTAGGGACTGATTGAAATATGACGTGATTTTGGGTTTATCGTGAACCGTGTTTTAAATGACACTGATTCTTTAAACCAGTCACAGATTAAAACTAAGTGGAGTCTTAATGAATCTTTAATTAGTTTGAAATGATCGAGGATGGAGTATCACCAGTTTTGCTCCAGGCGTTAGTTAAATCTTTAATTAGATTTGAACGTGAAATGGTAATTGAATTTACCGATAACACCGTGGTGTTAGATATGAAGTATTACCAGTTTTACTTCATGGGATGAATAGGTTGGGATTGGGAAATTAAAACCAATAATTACTTCGGTAAGGTTCGCTAATCCCGACTAGTTTGAATTGATATTCAAAAGCGGATTAAAGAATAAATTTAAAGGATTTATCTTTGATAAAATTAATGGGAACCTTTCCCTATGGATGTGAAATTTAGAAAATAACTGTCGGTTAGCTAAGCAGAATGGTTTTCCGGATATTGATCTGATGTTGGTTTCGGCCTTCGGGGTTAATATTTGGGGAATTACTCTCTTGTTAATTTACGGTTAGTGACTGATGAATTGGAATGAGGCGTATGTTGTGTTTGTGTAACACTTGTTTATAATATACGCGAGTTATATGGAAAGACCGGGTTTATCCCATTCTGAATAACTGATACGACGATAAGTCGAAGATGAAGACGGTGGTCGAAGACCGGAGGTCTTCACGTCGTTTGGGTGATTACTGATGATCTTGATTGGGATGTACACCCAAAAAGATGGAAATAGTTGGTGATCGTCCAGACGTATTTGGGGATCGATGGATATGCGGGGTACTAGGTGCCTCCAGTTTCGTTCAGACCCAGAACGGACTTGTAAATGGACTGTGTGTCTGACATTGGATTTTAGTCTGTGTGGTTGATTTCTATTAAATATATATATGTTTGGCGGCGGAGAATTTATTCTCTTGCTTAACGCTCTTCTCTGAGACGTACGAGCTCAGGGGATATATACTGATGGATATCAAACTCATAGACTGAATTGTCTGTGTGGCATGCCTAAGTGGCGAATGATAAAGGCTTCTGTTGAAAAGCAAAGTATTGTGGTTGACGATCGAAGCATGGCCTTTGTGGCGTAGCTTTGTGTAACGTTTACTTCGCGAGTTTCACACCCGGTATGAACCAAAAACGGGAGAAGGACCTCAGGTAGGCCATGCGTTTCTTTCTAGTTAGAAGTGGTGTCAGTGGTTTTACACGCCCTGACGAGTTTGACTTATGTGGTTGTTGCTATTGCAAGGCGCCTCGGTTTGATCGGACGATCCGGTTCTGATGGAGTCATTCGTTGGCTCACTTACGCCCCATAGGGCGGGGAAACGCATTGTTCAGGCATTTTAATCCACATCGGTGGATCGGCCCTGACGATCCAAAGGCTTGACTGAGTACTTGCCTGAGGCTCGGGCTAGAGCGTCTCGAATCAGTTGAGGACTATCTTTTTCCTCGGTTCATAGACGGAAATACAATTTCCAAATACATGACATTTGCGGTTTTAATTGTAGAACTAGTATGGCGACATGATATATGGTACCCATGCCGTCTATGATTGATACTTATGATTTGAAGTTGTTTTATACACTATACACTGATAATAGTATCAAATGATTTGTTTTAAAACGTATCAAGCATTCTTTGGCTGTTATAAGGGAAAACCCTATCCTCCGGCTTGCGTTGCATTGTGTGATGGGAACTGGGTCCTATAATAGCTTCATTGTTCTTTATTTAGCATTGCGCTGTTGTTTTATGCACTGATATTCTTGGGAGGAAACCCGTTCCGTGTTATACGGCGTGGTCCCTTGATTTACCTAACTTTAAAATAAAGATTAATAACTGTTTTAGTTCTCACACCGTTCCCATGACTGACTTGGAGTTTATTGTTTTAACCTAAACTCTGGGTGCCCTTATTTTGACACGGGCAGCTAGTAGTTTTGGTTTTGCAGATTTTTATTCACAGGATCCTGGTTTACAGCTGGAATGATATCCGGAAAGCTTTTTATCCGTATATATCTTCTAGTTGTGTATTGTATTATTTTCCGCTGCGATGTATTTAAATGTAATTTAAATCTCTGATATTTCTGTGTAATACTCATTTATACTCTGTATATTCTTGTATCTGATGGAATCGTTGTAATATGCGATGAAATGTTCTTCCGTCCGCGTCCTGTGGTGGCTTGTTCTCGAACTATCCGCGCTTTCCTTCACGGGGAAGTTGCGGGTCTTTACATTTGGTATCAGAGCTTTGGTTTACAAAGCTCAGAGAACAAGACACATTAGAACCAAACGAAAGAATTCATCAGAAATTGGATTAGTAATATCCAATGGGAATGACTCGTTAGAGATGTGATCAGTAGTATCCTAGAACGAGTGTGAAGAGTATATTTTTAAAATTGAAAACCAATTTTGTTTTGAAATTTAAACCATTTCATACGTATTTGAATATTTATTCTATATTGATTTGGACAATCCGATATATAAAGATTTTGCATATGCGTCTTGCAAACGTGTATTCGAAGTTTTAATATACTGGATAGTTATAGAATCATACTCTAGTTGCCCGGGGATAATTCTGGTGATGGAGCACCGTCGCCAGTATTTATTTTCGTGTAACGAAAGTGAGATTTCTATATTTCCATTAGACTGGTGTGAGAACCGAAATTAGATAGGGCTTATTGTTGTGATTTGGCACCAAAAATCTGATTTTTGACTATATATCAAAGTTATGCATTTGAAATGATAACCAACTAATTGATTGATGTTTGTGTTGTTTGGTTATTTGTTTGAAATTTTGAACCATTACGCCTAATGGAATCAAATAGTGAATTGTATTGAAAATTTATCGCATTTGCTTGCATATACATGTACTTACACTGAACAGGTCATAGCAAGGAGGCTAGAGCAGAGAAATAAAATTGTTTGCCCGGCAAATATGTACATGTTTATCATAATTTACTGTTTTGTTTGGGTGATGATGATTTTATGAGCCGATTGGCTAGCCGCTTGGCTTTTTCGTTTTCTTTTTGAGATCAGAGGGCCTGTATGGCAATTTCGGGATTTTCCCATGCTCCCGGTGCAGGGGAGGTTATGGCGAAATTTTTCGAAAATTTAGGGTGTTAGCCAAATTTTGGAAAAAATTGAAATATCAAAGTTATGCATTTGAAATGATAACCAACTAATTGATTGATGTTTGTGTTGTTTGGTTATTTGTTTGAAATTTTGAACCATTACGCCTAATAGAATCAAATAGTGAATTGTATTGAAAATTTATCGCATTTGCTTGCATATACATGTACTTACACTGAACAGGTCATAGCAAGGAGGTTAGAGCAGAGAAATAAAATTGTTTGCCCGACAAATAGGTACATGTTTATCATAATTTACTGTTTTGTTTGGGTGATGATGATTTTATGAGCCGATTGGCTAACCGCTTGGCTTTTTCTTTTTCTTTTTGAGATCAGAGGGCCTGTATGGTAATTTCGGGATTTTCCCGTGCTCCCGGTGTAGGGGAGGTTATGGCGAATTTTTTTGAAATTTTAGGGTGTTAGCCAAATTTTGGAAAAATTTGAAAAGTTCTTAGAAACTGAAAAGTTCTTAGAAACTGAAAAGTTGAAGAACTTAAGCCGTAGTCAAAATAACGAAAGTTGAGTTGATTAATGAAACAACTTTCGGCTTCGTTCCTTTTCGGGGACGAAAAGTTTTAAGTGGGGAGATTGTAATAATCCGGAAATCTGGGCCAATTTAAAATTTTTATTTTGGCAATTTTAACGAATTTTGATTATTTAAAATGAATTATTTTAAATAATATCGACGAGAAATTTATTTTGAATATAATTTGAACGTATATATTCGTTTGAATCGACGATAGAATATAAATATTTATTTATAATTATAAAAGGAATTGAAAATGGCACGGTAGTTCGATAATTCGATTTCAAACTTCAATTGAATGTACCGGGTGCAAAATAAACCGGATTTTAGTGAAACCAAGAATAATCGAACCTAATTGTGACTATCTTTCCAACGAACCCAAAAAATTGAAATTTCATAGCGGGAATCAAAAGATATGTCCAGTTGAAAATTCTGAATAGTCGTTATAGAATTCAGGCCCTTAAAAATGGAAATTTTGCAAACGACCTCGGATTTCGACGAAACCACTTTTGTTGGATCCGTGATGTAAAGTTATTGCTAGGTTTCAAATTTCATAATTTTTCGAATCAACATGTGAGCGTGGCAAAGGAAAATGCGTTTGACCTGTTTTAGTTGATTTTAATCGACTGGAAAATGGCCATTTTTCAAAAGGTCTCAGAATTCGATGAAACTAGTTTTGTTAGGACCGTATCGTCAATACGAAGCTAGAAAATATTTTTCGGGAATTTTTCTAGTTAGTATGTGGCCCCAGTAAATTGAAATGCGCGTTCAAATTCAATATATAGAGTTATATGTTGATTTCGACGAAAACTGACCGAAACTATCGAATCAGCCTACGATGCATATCCCATTGCGTTCGAAATGGGGGTAATTAGCTATGGACGACATTTGTTGGGTCTCGTTTTGAGTTCGAAAATAAAGTCAACCTTTTGAATTTAAAATTAACAAATATATAAATTATTATAGCCTCACTCCTTTATTCTCTCTCACTTCCCTCTCTCTCACTTCAGAACGAAAGAAAAGTAAATAAAAAAAACCTGGTTATCCCCAAATCCCCGTCGCCCCACCATCGTGGCCGCCGCGCCTGGACGCGCCACCGCCGCAGTGTGCCAGCCGACCCTGCCGCCGTTCCCCCTAGGCCCTCCTTCTCCATCTAGCGCCCCCGTACGCTTTCTCCCCTTCGAAGACGTGAACCCCCTCCAGAACTCCTGAAACAACCGCAGCCGCCGCCATTGAAGGCCCCACCGCCGGTCAGCCTCGCCCAGCACCGATACCCCCCCTCAGCACAGCCGCGAACCCTCCTTCCCTTTGAATGTGAGTTTTCT
Organism: Allium sativum; assembly: GCA_030737875.1. Lineage (NCBI taxonomy): Eukaryota > Viridiplantae > Streptophyta > Magnoliopsida > Asparagales > Amaryllidaceae > Allium > Allium sativum. Next base: position 146,409,245 of record CM060918.1, on the reverse strand, counting down.
GATTTTGTTTAATTCTATTTTATAAAAATCTAATTTTTAAATTATATAAAGTTAGTATTTTACATATATAAAACTATGATGTTTATAGTATAAAGAGTAGATTTTAATCGTATGAAGATATGATTGTAAATTGAGTAAAAATTCAATTTTTATATATTGAATAGCAAAGTAAAAATTCGATTTTTATATATTGAATAACAAAGTAAAAATTCGATTTTTATATATTGAATAGCAAAGTAAAAATTCGATTTTTATATATTGAATAGCGAAGTAAAAATTCGATTTTTATATATTGAATAGCAATGTAAAAATTCGATTTTTATATATTGAATAGCGAAGTAAAAATTCGATTTTTATATATTGGATAGCGAAGTAAAATTTTGATTTTTATATATTGAATAGCAAAGTAAAAAAATTGATTTTTATATATTGAATAGCAAAGTAAAAATTCGATTTTTATATATTGAATAGCAAAGTAAAAATTCGATTTTTATATATTGAATAACAAAGTAAAAATTCGATTTTTATATATGTAGTGGCTACGGGCAACGAAAGTGACAAAAGGCGAGAACGGCGAAGACTCCTACATATGAAGAGTCGAGGCATTTGGATTAGCTAGTCGGTGAGAATTTCTCACCTTTAATTTTATTTTTCTAGTTATAAATATATACTAGGATGCGGACGGTGTTTAGTAGCACCCGACACCCATCGTCCACAGACCATGGACGGCTTGTATGCTTGATTGTTTGATTTTGTTGTGTAGTTGATTGTGTGATGTGATGTGAAATGAAATAAATTATTTATATAGTTAAAATATTTTATAGTTAAAAATAGAATTTTTAACGTGTATATGAAATGAAATAAAAATAAACAAATCAGACGATTTGTTTATATACACACATTTGACTGATAATTGATTGGGACGATAATTTTTAAACATCGCCCAACTGCACAAATAAAATCTGTGTTTGATTGTTTGAAAACCCCACACGGGTCTTGGGGTGATATGTGACATACACTAATCCCAATAGTTAGTTGTATGTCGATCGATTGATTGACAGACTGTTATAAGCATTAAATATTTATATTCGATGCTTATACAGTGTAGAGTGCACTTTGGATGATGGTTGATTATTCATCGTTGTTATTGTATACATGTGTTGTAGAAAATCCATATAATTAACATTATATGGTAATTGATTGGGCCTCATTCCAGTTTTGAAAAAAGAAATATTTGAAAAGAAATATTTAAATAGAAATATTTGAAGAAGGAATATTTGAAATAGAATATTTGAAAATAGAAATATCTGAAGCCGTGTTGATTAGACTGACGCCATTTTGACGTGAACGATATTTATATCGATTTTATTCAAATTGAAGTTAATATTAAAGTGAATTGAAATTCGAATTAAATTGAATTGATTTGAAATAAACTGAAATGATTTGAAATTCGAATTAAATTGAAATAGAATTGAAATCGTTTTGAAATGAATTCGAATTAAATTGAATTGATTTGAAATTCCAAATAAACTGAAATGATTTGGAATTCGAATTGAAATTGAATAGAAATGAATTTGAATCGAAACTGAATTAATTTGAAAATTCAAATTGAATTGAAATTGAATTAATAATCGTTTTGAAAAAGGAAATCGACGAAGTATATATTATATATATAATATAATGGCCTGAATAGAACGCGCCGCGCCGCGGCAGTTCGCGAATTTCGACCATTGACTTCGAACGGATATTACGGGAGATCCGACCGTCAGATTCTCCTAAAACCGGAACCGTTGGGTTCGTATCGAAAAGAGCTTTCTAACAAATATTAGAAATTTGAAATCTAACGGTTGGATTTGGAATTATGTCCAAATCAAATTTGGAAAAGGAGGTTGTAAGTGCAGTTCGATGGCCGTTGATGGAAATCGACTGTACGGGCCTTGATAAAATTATTAAAAATAGTAATAATTTGTGTAAAATCATAAGAAATGATTTGTGAAGAATTGGGATGAAAAACTCCATATTTGAAAAGATAAAAATAGATTTTTATCAAAATGAACTAGGTTTGGACTAGAATTATAATTCTATTTATTTTTAAATAAATAAATTGGATTTGAAAAGGTTTTTAAAAGTAACCAGAATTTCCAATAATTGAATTGGAATGGATTTGAATCAAAATTGTCTTTGGATTATTTTGATGTTGGATTTCGTGATTATACAGATATTGTTATGGAAATTTGAAAGGTATATTTATACCGTTATTTACAATACGATATTTGTTGGTCGTAGAATTTGATATTGAATATAAGCCGATATATTTTCTATTCAGAGCCTTGTGTTTAATATCAAATGTGATTTGGGTTTGTCCTGAATGGTGTCTTCAGTAACACTGTTCTTGAACCCAGCTGAGAGAAGATTAAATCTTTTTATTTAGATTTAATGAAGTGTACCAATTAAACAATATTTAATTGGAATTGAATTGGAATTGATTTTTGGGTTTATCGTGAACAGTGTTTTAAATGACACTTGTTCTTTAACCCGATAATTAATGAAATGTGATTTTGGGTTGTCGTGAACGGTATCTTCAATAATACTGTTCTTAGACCCAAAGGAGTTAAGAAAATCAGAAACGAACTGAAGATTAGTTAAGTTGAATGGTTTCTGGGGTATTGATCTGATGTTGGTTTCGGCCTTCGGGGTTAATACTTAGGGAACTGCTCACTTGCTAATTTACGGTTAAGGACCGATTGAAATATGACGTGATTTTGGGTTTATCGCGAACCGTGTTTTAAATGACACTGATTCCTTAACCCAGTCACAGATTAAAAGTAAGTGAATTCTTAATGAATCTTTAATTAGTTTGAAATGATCGAGGATGGAGTATCACCAGTTTCTTTAATTAGATTTGAACGTGAAATGGTAATTGAATTTACCGATAACACCGTGGTGTTAGATATGAAGTATTACCAGTTTTACTTCATGGGATGAATAGGTTGGGATTGGGAAATTAAAACCAATAATTACTTCGGTAAGGTTCGCTAATCCCAACTAGTTTGAATTGATATTCAAAAGCAGATTAAAGAATAAATTTAAAGGATTTATCTTTGATAAAATTAATGGGAACCTTTCCCTATGGATGTGAAATTTAGAAACTAACTGTCGATTAGCTAAGCAGAATGGTTTTCTGGATATTGATCTGATGTTGGTTTCGGCCTTCGGGGTTAATATTTGGGGAATTACTCTCTTGTTAATTTACGGTTAGTGAGTGATGAATTGGAATGAGGCGTATGTTGTGTTTGTGTAACACTTGTTTATAATATACGCGAGTTATTCGGAAAGACTGGGTTTATCCCATTCTGAATAACTGATACGACGATAAGTCGAAGATGAAGACGGTGGTCGAAGACTGGAGGTCTTCACGTCGTTTGGGTGATTACTGATGATCTTGATTGGGATGTACACCCAAGAAGATGGAAACAGTTGGTGATGGTCCAGACGTATTTGGGGATCGATGGATATGCGGGGTACTAGGTGCCTCCAGTTTCGTTCAGACCCAGAACGGACTTGTAAATGGACTGTGTGTCTGACATTGGATTTTAGTCTGTGTGATTGATTTCTATAAAATATATATCTGTTTGGCGGCGGAGAATTTATTCTCTTGCTTAACGCCCTTCTATGAGACATACGAGCTCAGGGGTTATATATTGAGGAATATCAAACGCATAGAATGAATTGCCTGTGTGGCATGCCTAAGTGGCGAATGATCAAGGCTTCTGTTGAAAAGAAAAGTCTTGTGGTTGATGATCGAAGCACGACCTTTGTGGCGTAGCTTTGTGTAACGTTTACTTCGCGAGTTTCACACTCGGTATGAACCAAAAACGGGAGAAGGACCTCAGGGAGGGCATGCGTTTCTTTCTAGTTAGAAGTGGCGTCAGTGGTTTTACACGCCCTGACGAGTTTAACTTATGTGGTTGTTGCTATTTCAAGGCGCCTCGGTTTGATCGGACGATCCGGGTCCGATGGAGTCATTCGTTGGCTCACTTACGCCCCATAGGGCGGGGAAACGCATTGTTCAGTTATTTTAATCCACATCGGTGGACCGGCCCTGACGATCCAAAGGCTTGACTGAGTACTTGCCTGAGGCTTGGGCTAGAGAGTCTCGAATCGGTTGAGGACTATCTTTTGCCTCGGTTCATAGATGGAAATCCAATTTCCAAATACGTGACATTTTGGTTTTAATTATAGAACTAGTATCGCGACATGATATATGGTACCCATGCCGTCTATGATTGATACTTATGATTTGAAGTTGTTTTATACACTGATAATAGTATCAAATGATTTGTTTTAAAACGTATCAAGCATTCTTTGGCTGTTATAAGGGAAAACCCTATCCTCCGGCTTGCGTTGCATTGTGTGATGGGAACTGGGTCTTATAATAGCTTCGTTGTTCTTTATTTATCATTGCGCTGTTGTTTTATGCACTGGTATTCTTGGGAGGAAACCCGTTCCGTGTTATACGGCGTGGTCCCTTGATTTATCTAACTTTAAAATAAAGATTAATAACTGTTTTAGTTCTCACACCAGTCCCATGACTGACCTGGATTTTATAGTTTTAACCTAAACTCTGGGTGCCCTTATTTTGACATGGGCAGCTAGTAGTTTTGGTTTTGCAGATTTTTATTCACAGGATCCTGGTATATAGCTGGAATGATATCCGGATAGCTTTGTATCCATATATCTCTTCTAGTTGTGTATTGTATTATTTTCCTCTGCGATGTATTTAAATGCAATTTAAATCTCTGATATTTTTGTGTAATACTCATTTATACTCTGTATATTCTTGTATCTGATGGAATTGTTGTAATATGCAATGAAATGTTCTTCCGTCCACGTCCTGTGGTGGCTTGTTCTCGAACTATCCGCGCTTTCCTTCACGGGGAAGTTACGGGTCTTTACAAGATCCAATTTAACAGAAATTGACCAAACACATTTTCTTTTGCCACGCTCATATACTAGCTTCAAAAATTATGAAATTTGAAACCTAGCAATAGTTTGACATCCCAGACCCAACAAAAGTGGTTTCGTCAAATTCCGAGGTCGTTTGCGAAATATCAATTTTCCAGGGCTATATATTCTATATAGCGACCTTTCTGAAAATTCATTTGGCCATAACTTTTGATTCCCGTTATGAAACTTCAATTTTTCAGATTCGTTAGAAAGGTATTGATAAACAGATTCAAATATTTTTGGTTTCGCTAAAATCCGTTATATTTTCCACCCTGCACAGTCAGTCAAAGTTTCAATTCAAATTTTCAAACTGACTCACTGTTTCTAATTCACTATTTTATTGAAATATTCTATTTCAATTGTTCAAATTCCTTTGAAATAGCCAATTTAAAATTTTTAAATTGGCTCGTATTTTCCGGGTTGTTACAATCTCCTCCACTTAAAACTTTTCGTCCTCGAAAAGGAAACAACAGTAAAGTAGGAAACAAAACGTAAATGTGTAACACCCCACGTCCATTAATGTCACTCACAAGGGGAATGCATTAACTTCCATGGAGGTTTTAAGTGAATATAGAACAGAAAAATTACAACAAGACAGATAATAAGTAGTACTTGGAAATCTAAAACTTTGTTTTATTGCAGTGGAAATTAAACATGTTTGTTACATCATAAAACCATAAATCAGAGTCAAGTACAATATCCATCTTGATAAAACAAAATACATAACCCCATTACATAAATAGCCACTAAAGAAGATAACAAGCTGGACTTTACTTCAGCGGTCCAAGCTTTCCAAAAGAGAGATAAAGCAATCCAATCGAACTCTACTAGAGCTGGGCCCACCCTGAGGACCTGGAGGGGGGAAAAGATAGAAATAGAGGGGGTCAGACATAAAGTCTGGCGAGTATGATGATTCTGACAATACTATTATCAAAATAACTAGACTAAGGCATAAGCTAGAAAACAAGGAAATGCCTATGAACTATTGGGTATGGAAGAGCAGATAAAGACAACGTTAAAGGCACACCTAATTACTAACGAATAATTACCACACTGCACCACACCAGTCACCCTCACAGTTGATCCCGCTTGCTTCACTTAGAAATTATATAAATAGCCTTACGTACCCCTAGCTGACTACATAGGTGCCGCCTGCCCCTATCTCTGCTAGGTTTACCCCACTACCCCCTTTCGATCGGCTCTCTACTCGTAGATACCCGTGCTGGCCCCATAGTGGGGTGTATCACTCCCCTAAAATGGCAAACCGATACAACTTGAGGATGCATGACTTATACCTACATGATGCAACAACGTCTTACCTACCAGCCCGGGTCCACACACGCATATGAAACCCGTTGGACTCGCGTTGCCACCGCTAACCCGTTTGGCCTCTTATAGTCAAGCCCAGTATGCGTGTCCAGTCCTCGACTTGGGTCGAACTCACAAAGATACGTTTGGGTTACTGGTTGAAATGGGCCCCCACAAGCTATCCACCTAAGGTTGTACCCACTAGTACATCCCACTTAACCCTCTTCTTAGTCATGTTCATTTACATGTGTGTTTGGTTAAGTCTTACTAATCGTATTTCAAATGCCACTAAAGGCACCCACTAGATTCCTCATGCCACCCAAGGCACCTACTTAACCCCCATGTCCCACCTTACATGTTTATTTGGTTAAGTATTTCTTAATTCATTCAGGCCATAACCTCATAAAGACCTCTCACATTAGACTGGCATTTATGGCAGCTGGATTTGCCGGGCGAGTCCGGGTAGTCTTACACCATAAAAGAGTCTAACCTTGTGTCTTTACAACTGTTATGCTTTAATTTGGACCTCTCACATTGGGCTGACATTTGTGACTACTGGATTTGTTGGGCGGGTCCGGGCAGGTTTACGTCACAAACGAGTCTAACCTCGTGTCCTAAGCATTGATTAACACTTTTCATCTTTTACCCCAGTTTTAAGTATATCCCTATTCAAATTATTAATTAATTCCAATTTTAATGATGTCCATAATTGACTCAATTATGGCCATCCATTCATGGCATGCAAAATCATATCAATTGCACCCCAACTTCTTAATATTAAATCCTTAATATTACCCCTACCCCACGTTATGCGTTCGCTTATTCAACGCAAAATATACGTTAGACTCGAATAGTCTAACTCATAGCACAAAGATAAATTATCACAACATATAGACAAATAAAATAGATCTAATCATAATAGGGGTGAAACTTGCATAAAACTACACATGTTATGGATCTAAAGGTGTCAACTTGTTTGGTTAAATGTCACAATTTAAATGATATGATCATAACCCAAATTCATGTATAAACTTGCATATGTGGTTTATGCAACATCATGATAGTGTAAACTAGCATCTAACACATAGAATTCACACATGTCATAGCACAATTCTAGAACTAAATAGATGTCATAATTCTAGATCTAAATAGATGTCATGGCATATGTTCATAATCTTTAGTAATCAATCTAAACTTGCATACATGATTTGTCATATAAATCAACATAGCCCAAATAATATCAACATGATGATTTGATTAACATGAACTAATTACAATAGATAATAACATCATGACTTTGTAACATATATGATTTATCACAACTTAGCATAGAAAATTTCAACATATATAATATCATCATCACATAACATAGGATTTACAATATATATGATAACATAAGATTTACAACATACAATCAATAATCTACATCATTCACTTATAATCCATTCTCAACTTAATCTAATTAGTTTAATAATAATCTTATTAAAATCATCATACTCACAATTAGAAAAGAAAGAGAGTCTTGATTTGCTTTAGAGTTGAGTAGAATTAGAGTTTTGATTAGTGTTCTTCCTTCTTAGTTGGCGGCGGCTACACTGAGTTCCATGGCGGCAGTATGACGGTGGCTATTCTATTTTTCATGTGAATTAGAGTGAGAGACTACCTAGGTATTTATAGAGTTTAAGATTTATTTAGACCGTCAGATCAACTCAGAACTAAACTGAACCGTTAAATTTGCCAACTCAGCCCTAAAGACACATCAGCAGCTCAAGATTGGGCTTAGCCAAACCCTAGCCGACCTGACCAGGTCGACACCCAGGTCGACTGCGCAGTCGACCTGGTCCCTGGGGTGTCGACTGCCCAGTCAACTCCCCAGTCGACCTGGGGGGGGTGTCGACTGCCCAGTCGACCTGGGGAGCTGGGCGGGAAATTTCCCGCCTAGCCTGTTTGACTTCGAATTTTGAATTTTGAATTTTCTGAAATCTGTTTTGAATTTTCTGAAACTTCCGATGGCCATAACTTCTTCATACGAAGTCCAATTCACGCAAACTCGGACTCTATTTCAACCAGAATTCCGAGACGAACACAATGGCGCAACCCGTTTCCCACAATTCTCATGTCTGAGATTAGTTATTCTTTAATTTGGGAATATTAATATTAATAGAATTATGGGTTGTTACATTCTCCCCTCCTTAAAGGATTTCGACCCCGAAATCTTCAAGGCAAGTAGAATGTATATCCTAACATCCAATCGTCCATCTACTCAACCATCAAACACAGGCATCCATTGTCCTTATAGACTTCTAATGCTTTCATGTTTAAATGCACAGTGTGTGTATATGTCCATATCTAATGCAAAATCAGGCGGTCCGCTGATTCAGTTGACCTCCTTAATGCAAATCATGATAGTGCCATGTGTCCATTATGTATGCAAAAGTTCCATAATGCTACATATTATCTCTATATGCATGCACAATCATCATCTGAATGCAGCATCCATATGATAATACAATCATCATACATCCATTTTACTAAATACATCCATATATATGCAATATGCAATATGAAGTGACTGAGCCGATCTAGTGCCTAATAGAGTGTATATATGCGTCCATGAGCAACCACTAGCAAACACTTGCATCCACTTTGCATCCATCATACATAACATATCTCAAACACATGTTTCAACCATAGGATTATCCTAACTAAAGGTCAAGGATACTAGCGAGAGGATACTCTAAAGGTAAGATAAGTACAAGATAAGCGACAAAGGAGAAATTAAAAGACATACCCTCAAAAAGAAAAGGGTATCGTGAACGCATCTTCTCTTCCGTCTCCCAAGTAGCGTTGCTCTCATCATCTTCCCATTGTACTTTGACTAGTCTGACCTCTCGATTTCTCAACTTCTTAATCTCTGACCTAAGAATGCGTGTAGGGGCTCGTCGAATCGTCGCATCACGCTCTATCTCCACCTCTCTAAGAAAGTTCGGCTCTACCACTTCCGCTGTCTCGTGTAGGCACTTCCTCAAATGTGACACATGGAATACATCTTGTACACCACTAAGTCTCTCAGGCAACTCCACTTTATACGCCATCTATCCAATCTTCTCCTTAATAGGAAATGGCACTACGAACCTTGGTGCTAATTTCCCAACGGACCCAAAGCGAACAACGTTCCATGATGGAGATATTTTGATAAAGACCATGTCCCCAACATCAAACTCAAGATCTGTCCTCCTTTTATCCGCATAAGATTTCTGCCTATCTTGCGCTTCTTTCATCCTCCTTCGAATCAAGTCGATCTTTGCCGAAGTCTCCATAATCATATCGGGCCCAAGTAAGATCTTATCCGTAGATTCCCACCAACATGTAGGTGAACGACAAGGTCGTTCATAAAGAGCTTCGAAAGGTGCCATGCCAATGCTAGACTGAAAGCTGTTATTATATGCGAACTCTACCAACGGAAGATGCTCTTCCCATGTACCCCCAAAGTTTAGGATACATAGCCTCAAAAGGTCCTCTAAAATACGATTCACCCTCTCGGTCTGGTCGTCCGTCTGAGGATGATACGCGGTGCTCAAACATAACTGAGTCCCTACCGCCTCTTATAAGCTCTTCCAAAATTCGCTAGTGAAGATAGGATCGCGGTCGCTTACTATGCTAGAAGGAATACCTTGAAAACGAACTATCTCTCAAACGTATACAGAAGCTAACCATGGACCAGTCCTCTTACTCTTCACGGGAATGAAATGGGCGCTTTTAGTAAGTGTAACATCCTGCATTTTTAAGTATAATTAAAAATGAAATAAAATATATGAAAATATGCTTATGATAGGTAAATAATGGTGATGCATAAAAAGAATTAATTAATACATGAAAGAGAAGAAAAATTAGTTCGATAACGGTGTGTGTAACGGAAAAGATAGTAAAATGAGGATAATTAATTTATGAATCAGGAATTAGGTAAAATGGACATCACCATTGCGTTCCTCTTGAAATTTTACATGAAATAGAGTTCGAGATTTCGAAACTCGGAGTCCGGATGAAGAAGTTATGGCCTGTAGAAGATTCAGAAGGTTTCGGTCAGCACAGAACTGGGCAGGTCGACCTGGGGGTCGACCTGGGGGCCAGGTCGACCAGGGGGTCGACCTGAAAGTCGACCTCCCCCATGGGGGTCGAACATAGTGTCGACCTCCCCCCTACAGGTCGACCTGGTCGACCTGGCCGGCCTGTTTTGGTCCAGAACACGTTTTTGAAGCCCAGGGACGATATTTGATGGTCCGGATTGGTTTTAGGGTTAATCTGATGGATGAAATGAATTGCTACACCTATAAAAACAACCTAAGACCTAGCCTTCTCTACACACAATTCTATTCTGCTTCTTCTCTGCCTCTGTTCTAAATAAAAATAAAAATGGCGTCGCTACACTGCTGGAATCAAAACTAGAAACTAATCAACATCAACCTAAGCAACTCAATTCAAATTAGAGATTAAAGCTTCTACAACAATTCTACAACAATTAAAGTTCTTTCTTTGATCCAATCAAGGCAAGTACAGTTATTTTCCGATATAAATGTTAATTCTGATTGTGACATGAATTGTAAATCTGAATCCGAGGTTATATCTGTTATGTTCTGTTTAGATCTATCTTATTTTGTATCTCTTTCCTCTTTCTGTTCTATAGCCAGGCTACCACGAACCTGAGCCAATATTATAAGAGATTAACCTACGCTAAAATGTTTGGGACAGTAAGATGAATGATGCATAAATTGGGCATGACCAATAGGTGACTGATTTGAGGAAAGAACATGGACTGTAGCTAGAACATAAATTTGAGACATATGACTAGACATGTTATATTTTAACATAAATGGGTATTGAACATATGATTTGAGTTAAAAAGAATATGGCTTAGGTATAAATATTTACATGAGAGTAGGGTATCTATTAATGTAAATAAACACCTAAGTAAGAGATCTTTGGAATATATGGCATGCATAGTAATAGATGGCTACATTTGGTATATAATCATATTGTGAATCATGACAATTATTTAGGCATGCAAACTTAGGCCAAATTTACAATTAGGCAAGATGGGTCAATGAAACTTTAAGGAATAATAAAATCTGCTATATTTGCCTAATTTAGTTCTGCTATATTTGCCTAATCTGCTAGTTTGTTACATTGCTTAATCTGCTAGTTCTGCTCTACTGCCTAGTTTGCTAGATTTGTTCATCTGCAAAATCTGTCATTTGTTAAGTCTGTTGAAAATGCCAAATCTGCTAAACTAAATCTGTTGAGATGCCTAATCTGTTATCTGCTAAATCTGCTAGTTTGCTTAATCTGCTGAATCCGTTAAGACGCCTAATCTGCGAAAATCTGTTATCTACTATATCTGTTAAGCTGAGATATTCAGTCTGTTATTGACATAATCTGAATTTGCTATGAATAATTGACATGTATATTAGGCATGGGTATAAATGGTAAATCATTAATTAATTGGCCGCAAAGATAAACATGGCTAACTCGAGGTTAGAATGAGTTTGCGGTGTAATTCTGCCCGGAACCGCCCGACATATTCCAGTGGTCACAAACAATAGGTTCTAATGTGAGAAGTTAGTCATAACGTGCTTGAAAACCCGAGGTTAGACACAGTTTGCGATAGAAACCTGCCCGGAACCAACCGGCCTAACCAGTAGCCGCAAACTGTCAGTCTAATGTGAGAGTTTGTGCATTAATATTTAATTAATGAAAATCTGAGATAAATAGAATGTCAAAAACGTGTTGGGTGGGTAAGGTTAAACCAATTGGACCAATGAATCTAATAAACCCGTTTCGTGAATCTGTAGGCCCAATACAAAGTTAGACAACCTGTAACCGGTAAATCTGTAACCAGTTAATCTGTAAGTTTGTTAAATCTGTATATCTGATCCGTTAGTCTGAAAACTTGTCTATGAACGAGTTGATCTGAATTCTGTATGTCTGAACTTGTAAACAAGTTAAACTGAAATCTGTTAGTCTGGGGACACAAGTTTAGGAGGGGAATTACTTGTGTCATCTGTTGTTTGGGACCCATATTAGTCGGTAACCCTTTCTGGTATCAAAAACTTTGACCCAAAAGTAGGTAGGGTCCGGGCACGCTTACTGAACTAATTATAAGCAGTTCATTCTAATAATGGCGAGGGGTGTTGATGGTGCATTCCAACCGGGTCATGTGCGTGCATGGATCCCGGTCTGCCTCTGAGGATGTAAGACACCGTGACATCTGTAAATAGGTCTGTGCCAATTGGTTGTCACTTTAGGGAGTGATACACCCTACTGTGGGGCCGACACAGGATATTTATGTATTAGGGAGCCGATCGCTTGGGGTAGGGTTTTAGGGTACACTTAGTTCTGTCTGTTTCTGTTGGTACCGTCTGTTTCTGTTGGGTGCAACACCTGTCTGTTTCTGCGTGGTACCGTCTGTTCGGGTGGTAAAGGCCCATTTACTAGTGTACACCTAATTCTACATTCCGTTTCCGTAGGGATTAACCTGTTTCTGCTTCTGTCTGTTTCTGTTCGGGTGGTAAAGGCCCATTACTAGCATTCTCTTCTGTGGAAATTATTCTGTACCCGTTTCTGTTTCAGTTAGACATTAGGGTGACACCTAATCCTGTTAAACTAGTATTAGTGCAGAGAAGTGTAAAACAATAGCTTATATCATTCTATCCTTCTGTTATATCCGTTACACTTGTTACAGTTATCTCTCATCTAGTTTTATTTTCATGTCATGTTATTATTATCTGTTCATAACTGAAAATTACTGGACTTGCCAGACTTTTTGTCTGACCCTTGTTGTTTCGCCTCCTTTCTTCCTTTTCCCCCCAGGTTATCCAAGGAGGGAATAGTTTTGCTTTATCCGGATTTCTTCAGCTTGAAGTGCTTAAAGTATGGCTTGGCTCTGTATAGCTTCCGTTCTATGGGGATTATGATTTTAAACTATGCATTCTGAAGGCTTTTGTACAAGACTGATATTTTGTACTTGAATTCTGATAATGTGATTTGAAAGGATGTAACCAAGTTTATTTCGGTTTCTGTTGAAATAAAGTTATAAATTTTTCAAGTACTATTTTATCTGTCTTGTAAGTTTCTGTTCTGTTTACTAAAATGCTCCACCAAAGTTAAGGCATTCCCTTTGTGAGTGACCTTAACGGAGGTGGGGTGTTACACTTGGTATCAGAGCTAAAGGTTACCAGATTAGATAAAAGTTTTTGAAAACTATTTTCAAAAAGGTTTTGAAAGGAAGTATTTTCAAAAATAAAGCTTATTTTGAAAAACATGATCCCCAAGAGCCATATATCTTTCCTTCAGTCCTTTTTGTATTGAATCTTTCCTTTTTCGTTTCAGTATGTCTGAAGCATCTGAGATACCAACGGGTGTTCATGTACCCGGTTGGTTTCGTCAATATCTTGAAGCTAGGACCGCCGCCGCAGGTCCAGCAAATGATCCCTCTCCTCCTCCGCCCCCTCCTCGTGCAATTGCTTTCTCAAAGATCTATAGAGATTTTAGGGCCATGGGTGGAAAGGATTTCAAGGGAACTGAATCATTCGTTGAAGCGAGGAACTGGCTCAAAGAAACTGAGGATCTATTCGTTATCTTCAAGGTGGACGATAGGCAGAAGGTACAATTGGCGGTATGGCTGCTCAAAGATGAAGCTTCCTATTGGTGGCAAGTCACTAACGCCGAGAGGCCGGTTGAGACATGGATGGATTTCAGAACAAGGTTTGAGACAAAATTTCTCTCGCAAGCTGAACGGAGTTTACAACTGGAAAAGTTCTTATCTCTTAAGCAAGGAAGAATGACGGTCAAGGAATACGTCAACCAGTTCAACCAACTAGCTAGGTTCGTATTGGATTTAGTCAACACTCAGCATAAAAAGGCTCCCCGCTTGTTAAAGGATTGAACGAGCCACTGAACAGCCTAGCCATGACCCACGTACCCATGGGAGCGACTTACGAGAAATTGGTGGACATGGCACTACTGCACGAGGAAGACAAGGACCCGAAAGAGACAAAGAAGGAAGAACCACAGAATAAGAAAGCAGGGCCCAAAAAGGAAACACAAAAGAAGGATGAGAAGTCTGAAGATAAGAAGAGGAAAAGTGCTTTACTTGTGGGAGCTCGACTCATCTGAACAAGGATTGTAGAAAAAGGAAAGGCACTTGCTTCAACTGTGAAGAGATGGGACACTTCACTAGGGACTGCCCGAAGAGATGAGGGCAAGGAGGGCAGGCGAACACTCTTGAGGCTAGTGGCTAGGATAGAAATAGGAGAATTCCTATAGTAGGTTTAATTTCTTTATCTGATTATGGAGTTAAGACTCTTTCTGATTCTGGTATTTTGATTTTGTAATCGATACTCTGCACTTTAATACTAGTATTATTTCTGATTCCGCTGTAGACTCAGACCCATAAGGGTTATGACTCATCTGTTGTGATAGATTAGGGTTTGAGAGATATCTGTGTTTGGCGTCAAGTATGACGCATACATTCTGAGTTTTCGTGGGGTATAATTTTATCATGCTTTACTTCCTAAGAGCCATTAGGGAAACTGATCTGTACCAGTAGTCTGTAAATATATGAATACTTCTGATAAGATTTCCAGTTTTGACATTGTCTAAAGAGGGTAATCCTCTTGGTGTCAATTTGATGTTGGTTTCGGTCTTCGGGGCCGATACTTAGGACCCATGCCTAATGGGAACCAAGTTTTTGTTTTATCTGTACTCGCTTCCATCATTCGACTATATCCTATCGATCGAATCTTCGAACTTTAGGTAGAAACTAATGGGTGTAAACATGTGTTTGAGACATGTTATGTTTGATGGATGCAAGTGGATGCAAGTGGTTGTTAGTGGTTGCTCGTGGATGCATACACACACACTAGGCAATAGGTCGGCTCGAAAACACTCTCATACTGCATATGGATGTGTGAGCATTTTAAATTTTTGTGGATGCAAAATGATTGACTCAGCACATGGATGTTGCATATGAATGAATGGTTGTGCACTCATATAGAAATGATATGTATCAAATAGGAAAATTTGCATAAAAGTTGGACTCATGGCACTGGCATAATTCGCATTAAGGAGGTCAACTGAATCAGTGGACCGCCTGATCTTTGCATTAGACAAGGAACATATTCTTGCATATGTTCATACATCATTAGAAATCTCTTAAGGAAAATGAATGCCTGTGATTGGTGATTGAGTAGATGGATGATTGGATGGTAGGACACATTCTTCTTAACTTGAAGATTTCGGGGACGAAATACTTTAAGAAGGGGAGAATGTAATACCCCGCATTTTTAAGTATAATTAAAAATGAAATAAAATATATGAAAATATGCTTATGATAGGTAAATAATGGTGATGCATAAAAAGAATTAATTAATACATGAAAGAGAAGAAAAATTAGTTCGATAACGGTGTGTGTAACGGAAAAGATAGTAAAATGAGGATAATTAATTTAAGAATCAGGAATTAGGTAAAATGGACATCACCATTGCGTTCCTCTTGAAATTTTACATGAAATAGATTCTGAGTTTTCGAAAATCGGAGTCCGGATGAAGAAGTTATGGCCTGTAGAAGATTCAGAAGGTTTCGGTCAGCACAGAACTGGGCAGGTCGACCTTGGGGTCGACCTGGGGGCCAGGTTGACAAGGGGGTCGAACTGGGAGTCGACCTCCCCCATGAGGGTCGACTATAGTGTCGACCTCCTCCCCTACAGGTCAACCTGGTCGGCCTGTTTCGGTCCAGAACACGTTTTTGAAGCCCAGGGATGATTTTTGATGGTCCGGATTGGTTTTAGGGTTAATCTGATGGCTGAAATGAATTGCTACACCTATAAAAACAACCTAAGACCTAGCCTTCTCTACACACAATTCTATTCTGCTTCTTCTCTGCCTCTGTTCTAAATAAAAATAAAAATGGCGACGCTACTCTATTGGAATCAAAACTAGAAGCTAATCAACATCAACCTAAGCAACTCAATTCAAATTAGATATTAAAGCTTCTGCAACGATTCTACCACAAGTAAAGTTCTTTCTTTAATCCAATCAAGGCAAGTACAGTTATTTTCCGATATAAATGTTAATTCTGATTGTGACATGAATTGTAAATCTGAATCTGAGGTTATATCTGTTCTGTTCTGTTTAGATCTATCTTATTTTGTATCTCTTTCCTCTTTCCGTTCTATAGCCAGGCTACCACGAGCCTGAGCCAATCTTATAAGAGATTAACCTACGCTAAAATGATTGGGACAGTAAAATGAATGATGCATAAATTGGGCATGACCAATAGGTGACTGATTTGAGGAAAGAACATGGACCGTAGCTAGAACATAAATTTGAGACATATGACTGGACATGTTATATTTATAAGATAAATGGGTATTGAATATATGATTTGTGATAAAAAGAATATGGCTTAGGTATAAAGATTTACATGAGAGTAGGGTATCTATTAATGTAAATAAACACCTAAGTAAGGGATCTTTGGGATATATGACATGCATAGTAATAGATGGCTATATTTGGTATATAATCATATTGTGAATCATGACAATTATTTAGGCATGCAAACTTAGGCCAAATTTATAATTAGGCAAGATGGGTCAATGAAACTTTAAGGAATAATAAAATCTGCTATATTTGCTTGATTTAGTTCTGCTATATTTTCCTAATCTGCTAGCTTGTTACATTGCTTAATCTGCTAGTTCTGCTCTACTGCCTAGTTTGCTAAATTTGTCCATCTGCCAAATCTGTCATTTGTTAAGTCTGTTGAAAATGCCAAATCTGCTAAACTAAATCTGTTGAGAGGCCTAATCTGTTATCTGCTAAATCCGTTAAGACGCATAATCTGCGAAAATCTGTTATCTACTATATCTGTTATGCTGAGATATTCGGTCTGTTATTGACATAATCTGAATTTGCTATGAATAATTGTCATGTATATTAGGCGTGGGTATAAATGGAAAATCATTAATTAATTGGCCGCAAAGATAAACATGTCTAACTCGAGGTTAGAATGAGTTTGCAGCATAATTCTGCCCGGAACCGCCCGACATATTCCAGTGGTCGCAAACAATAGGTTGTAATGTGAGAAGTTAGTCATAACGTGCTTGAAAACCCGAGCTTAGACTCAGTTTGCGACAGAAACCTGCCCAGAACCAACCGGCCTAACCAGTAGCCGCAAACTGTCAGTCTAATGTGAGAGGTTTGGGCATTAAAATTTAATTAATGAAAATCTGAGATAAATAGGATGTCTAAAACGCGTTGGTTGGGTAACGTTAAACCAATTGGACCAATGAATCTGATAAAACCGTTTCGTGAATCTGTAGGACCAATACAAAGTTAGACAACCTGTAACCGGTAAATCTGTAGCCAGTTAATCTGTAAGTTTGTTAAATCTGTATATCTGATCCGTTATTCTGAAAACTTGTCTGTGAACTAGTTGATCTGAATTCTGTATGTCTGAACTTGTAAACAAGTTAAACTGATGTTAGTCTGGGGACACAAGTTTAGGAGGGGAATTACTTGTGTCATCTGTTGTTTGGGACCCATATTAGTCAGTAACCCTTTATGGTATCAAAAACTTTGACCCAACAGTAGGTAGGGTCCAGGCACGCTTACTGAACTAATTATAAGCGGTTCATTCTGATAATGGCGAGGGGTGTTGATGGTGCGTTCCAACAGGGTCATGTGCGTGCATGGATCCCGGTCCGCCTCTGAGGATGTAAGACGCCGTGACATCTGTATAGGTCCGTGCCAATTGGTTGTCACTTTAGGGAGTGGTACACCCTACTGTGGGGCCGACACAGGATATTTATGTATTAGGGAGCCGATCGCTTGGGGTAGGGTTTTAGGGTACACTTAGTTCTGTCTGTTTCTGTTGGTACCGTCTGTTTCTGTTGGGTGACAACACCTGTCTGTTTCTACGTGGTACCGTCTGTTCGGGTGGTAAAGGCCCATTTACTAGTGCACTCCTAATTCTACATTCTGTTTCCGTAGGGATTAACCTGTTTCTGCTTCTGTCTGTTTCTGTTCGGGTGGTAAAGGCCCATTACTAGCATTCTCTTCTGTGGAAATTATTCTGTACCCGTTTCTGTTTCAGTTAGACATTAGGGTGACACCTAATCCTGTTAAACTAGTATTAGTGCAGAGAAGTGTAAAACAATAGCTTATATCATTCTATCCTTCTGTTATATCTGTTACACCTGTTATAGTTATCTCTCATCCAGTTTTATTTTCATGTCATGTTATTATTATCTGTTCATAACTGAAAATCACTGGACTTGCCATACTTTTTGTCTGACCCTTGTTGTTTCGCCTCCTTTCTTCTGTTTCCCCCCAGGTTATCCAAGGAGGGAATACTTTAGCTTGATCCGGATTTCTTCAGCTTGAAGTGCTTAAAGTATGGCTTGGCTCTGTATAGCTTCCGTTCTATGGGGATTATGATTTCAAACTATTCATTCTGAAGGCTTTTTTACAAGACTGATATTTTGTACTTGAATTCTGATAATGTGATTTGAAAGGATGTAACCAAGTTTATTTCGGTTTCTGTTGAAATAAAGTTATAAATTTTTCAAGTACTATTTTATCTGTCTTGTAAGTTTCTGTTCTGTTTACTAAAATGCTCCACCAAAGTTAAGGCATTCCCTTTGTGAGTACCTTAACGGAGATGGGGTGTTACAGTAAGTCTATCTACTATAACCCAAATCCCCGTATTACCCTTCCTTGATCTTGGTAATCCATCCACAGAGTCCATCGAGACACTTTCCCATTTCCATAGTGGAACCTCCAATGGGTGAAGCAACCCACCGGGTATCTTTTGCTCCGCTTTTACTTGTTGGCACACCAAGCATCTAGCGACATTCTCGGCCACATCCCTCTTCATACCGGCCCAAAAGAAAACTCGCTTCATGTCTTTGTACATCTTATCCCCGCCGGGATGAATGGTCATCTTCGAACGATGTGCATCATCAAGAATATCTTCCTCAAGTCCTCGTCTTGTGGTACACAAAGTCTACTATCCCTATGTAACCAACCCTTATCATCTAGGGTATACCTACGGAGATGGCTTGATGACTCCCCTCTTTTGAGCTTCTCCACTAACTCAACCAACTATGGGTCGCCAATCCGTGCCTCACCAATCCATCCCAAAAGCATAGGTCTGACCTCCAAGGATGCTAGCAAACCGGGTACAAAGTCAACGGAAGGTCTAAAATCAAACATCGAAATGAATTCTAAGCTTCGCCGCTCAACAAACAACGGACTCAAGGACAACCTTTTCCTACTTAAGGCACCTGCCACCACGTTACCCTTGCCAGAGGTATATGCTATTTTGAAGTCGTAGGACGCTAAGAATTCCATCCACCTTTGCTGTCTTAAATTCAAGTCCTTCTGAGAGAATAAGTATTTTAAAGATTTGTGGTCAGTGAATAATTCGAATTTCTCGCCAAGAAGATAATGACGCCAAGACTTAAGCGCGAAAACAATAGCGGCCAACTCTAGGTCATGTGTAGGGTAATTTTTCTCATGCGCTCTCAACTGTCTTCCCCTATAGCCTATTACCCTTACCTCTTGCGTTAAGACTGCGCCTAGTCCTGTCCTACAAGCATCGGTATAAACAGTAAATGGCTTACTCCCGTCTGGCAGCACTAAGACTAGAGCTTAGGTCAAAGCTCTCTTTAAACGTTGGAATGCATCATCACAATCTACGTCCCATGTGAAAACTAGGTTCTTCTTCGTCAAGCGTGTTAATGGAGCTGATATCTTTGCGAAGTCTTTGATAAACTTCCTACAGTAGCCAGCCAACCCCAAGAAACTTCTTACTTCGGTAGCATTTTTAGGGACTGTAACAACCCGTATTTTCAATAACCTGTTATAACAGAAATCGAGGCAGAATTTAATTTATGAATCTGAATCAAGGGAAACGGGCTAAGCCATTGCGTTCGTCTCGGAAAAATACGCGAAATAGAGTCCGAGTTTTCGAAAATCGGAGTCCGTATGACCCGATTAAGGCCCAACAAAGTTTTCAGAAAATTTCTAAATAAAAACAGATTTTTCAAATTCAAATCTAAGCTTGGAAATTGGGCCAGTTGGGCCAAGGCGGGAAAATTCCCGCCACAGTACCCAAGTCGACAGCCCTGTCGACTTGGGAGTCGACTGGGTCTGACCAGGTCGACAGCCCTGTCGACTTGGCTGTCGACTTGGCTCAGACGCCCAGTTCTGCCTGGTGCACCATTTTGGGGTTTGTGTTGAGCTTGGGGGCCAGATTCGATTTGGAGGGTTGAGATGAGAACTAGGGTTTAATCCTATGGTCTAAATCACTAGCCTAATCTATAAATAAGACCCTAACCTATCCTAAATCATCATTAATCTATCCTACAACTAAACTATGGCAAAATCAATCCTCTCATGGCCTCCACTCTCTTCATAAATTCCTAAATCAATTTTCAAGAAATTTCCATGCATACAAGTGTATTTAGGCTTGTATGATCCTCTTTAGCTTGCATTAAAGTCTTGTTTCTCTATTGGCATCATAAAGGAGGAGTCTTGATCAAGTTTGCTTGCATTTTGGGGTTTTAATTAGTTGCATAAGGGGGTTTCTTACATTTGCTATACTCATTTGAGTCGTCATAGCATTGTAAGCCTATTTCTACTCTTGTATTTTAACTATGAAGTTAATATGTTATGGTGCAAGTTGAGTTTGGGGTTAATCATGATATGTGCTTTGATCTTATGATTTTATGCATAAGCTTACTCTATGCATGTTAGTAAAGTCATTACCTTGGCTTTATGCATAGAAAGATATGATCTTTGGTTGGAAAGGTTGCATGATGCAACTTTGAAACTCTCATAAACCTTGTATTAACATGCATATAATGTTATATGCATGTTACTAGTTCTTATCTCATGCTATCTATGGCCATGTTCCGCCTATTTGCCAAGTTTGATGTTATGCATGCATATGAACCTTATGCAAGTTGAAACCATGTTATGCATGCATATGAACCTTATGCAAGTTGAAACCATGTTATGCATGCATATGAACACTATGCAAGTTAAAATGATGTTATGCATGCTTATGAATATCTTGCAAGTTGATAACATGATATGCAAGTTTATGATCACATCTTTGTCTCATATGCCACCATGTTTAACTTGTGGCTCCAACACCTTTATGTCATGATTTTGCCAAGTTCCCTCTTTCTATCCTTTATGCGCTATTGCGATATGTAAAGCGAGTGGATTGCGTTTGGGGTTGGGTAAACTTAAAAGACATAAAAACATAAGCTTGGGAATTTACCTAATAAGTTAGGTCTACCCATCGGGAATTTACCTATTAAGTTAGGTCTACCCAATTGCTTGAAAATTTGTAATGTGTTTTGAAAACATGATGGACATGACACTTAGACAACATGAGGATGGCCAACTCGAGGTTGGGTTGAGCTTGTAGCATAAACCTACCCGGAACCGACCGGCTTAACTAGTGGCTACAAGCAATAGGACTCAATGTGAGTAGTTGGTCATGTTGCACGTGAAACCCGAGGTTAGACTAAGTTGTGGTGTAAACCTACCCGGACCCGCCCGACCTAACTAGTAACCACAGCAAGGTCTAATGTGAGAGGTTGGGTGCATTAAATTAATTAATGCCACATGGTAGGGTTAAGTCATGGACCGCTTGAATACTTAACCAATTAAACACGATGGGTTAGTAGGGTTAAGTCATGAACCTTGGGTACACTTAACCAACTTGGTACTTGGATGAGTTGGGTTAACCACGTTTAACCCATTAAGGAAACCCTAGTTACGAGGTCCTTTGCACCAGTAACCCTCTTGGTTGTATCATGATACCCTAGGGACTAGGCTAGGGTGGGGCACGATTACTGGGATGACATGTAAGCGACCAAAACGACGGTTGTGTAGGTGCGCCGGTGTAGGTTCAGGCGGGCCATGGTCGTGCACATGGTCTGGAGTTGAAAAAGCAGGCACGGGCACCAGTAGGTTTAAACTGTGCGTGCTTGGTTTGTGTCAGTGGTTGACACCCTAGGACTTGATACACCCTAGGGTGGACCTAGCACAGTTTAGCTACACTTCGTAGTTGGGCCGTAAGACACCGACACTTGACGAGTTAGGCTTTAGGGAGCCGATCGACTAGACCGTGCTAGTTGGACCTTGATTTAGGTCATTCATGATGTTGGGCCAAACTTGGGCCTGGGGATCACTTCTTGTTTACACTTGACATGACTTGTGAAACTAGTACACTTGGTGCAAACCTCAACCTTGTATATGCGGTGCCACACTTGATCTATCTTGTTGACTTTTTACCATGCCAGTTATCATCCTATGACTCATCCTTGTTTACATATACAGTTAACTTTATTAGTTGTTGTACAATAGTAGGTAGGACTTACCAGTCTTTTGACTGACCCATTTTCTTTCGCCTCTTTTCTTTCGTTTCCCCCCCCCCCCAGGTTAACAGGGCGGGAATACCGGTACTTAGCTTGGATCTTAGCAGCTTTTCTTTGATAGCTCATGTATGCTTTGGACTTGAGCTTCCTATGGTTTCCTACTCTGGGGATAGCTATTTTATGTTTTCCTTTCCAGTTTCAAGTTTTATGTTTCTATACTTTGTTTATGGAAAATAATGATCAAGTACTGTGTTGTAACTTAACTTATGGTTTTGATATGCTAGTTTTTATCCGCTGCTATATTTACTCTGTTTTTACTTATATGTTCTGTCTTGTGATATCTGCATGCATGTTTACCTTGTTTAAACGCCCCTCCAAAGTCAGTGCCCTTGCAAGAGTGGCACAGGCGGAGGTGGGGTGTTACATTTGGTATCAGAGCATAAGGTTTACGAGATTGGAGCAAAAAGGGTTTTAAAGTTACTTTTAAAAGCTATTTTCAAAACCAATTAAGTATTTTCCAAAGAAAAGTCTAGCTTATTTTGAAAGGCTATCCCCCAAGAGCCATAAGCACTATCCTTCGTTTCCTCGTTCTAAATCTATCTTTTCCCTTTTTCAGCATGGCCGATCTCAATCTTCCTGAGGGAGTCACCATTCCCGGATGGTTCCGGAGGTACTTGGAAGCTAGGGCCAACAATGCAGGTCCAGCAACCACTCCCACTATCACTGGGGTTCCACCCCCTCCTCCTCCTCCTCAGCAGCCGCAAGCCGATTTCGCCAAGGTTTGCAAGGACTTCAAGGCAATGGGTGGCAAGAATTTTGTTGGGACCGAGACTTTTGTAGAGGCAAGAAATTGGTTGAAGGAGACCGAAGATCTCTTTGCCATCTTTGATATAGAGGACCGTAGAAAGGTTCTGTTGGCGGTTTGGCTACTAAAGGAGGAAGCTTCTTATTGGTGGGAGGTCACCAATGCTACTAGGCCCGTAGAAACCTGGGCCGACTTTAGGGCAAGGTTTGGGCTTAAGTATCTATCGTCTGCAGAGGCAAATTTGCAACTAGAAAAGTTCATAGCCTTGAAGCAAGGAGACATGATAGTGAGAGAGTATGTGAATAAGTTCAACCAGCTTGCCCGATTCGGTTTGGACATGGTCAATACTCCCGAGAAGAAGGCTCTACGCTTTGCACGAGGGTTAAATGAGCCATTACAAGGTCTAGCCATGTCACACATACCCATGGGGGCCACTTTCGAGAGCCTAGTAGACATGGCATTGCTGCAGGGAGAGGACAAGAATGGGAAGAAAGAAGTCAAGCCCAATGAGACTCAGTCTAAGAAGACAGACTCCAAGGGGGGAGGGAATCAGAGTAATCAGAGTAACAAGGACAACAAGAACAACAAGGGCAACAAGAACAAGGCAAAGGACCCAAGAAAGTGCAACTTCTGTGGGATTGTTGGGAACATAGCCAAGGACTGTAGGAAGAAGAGAATGAAATTGGGTGGGTGCTTTCACTGTGGAGAGACAGGACATTTTAGCAAGGATTGCCCTAAGAAGCAGGGGCATGGACAGACTCAACGTGCAGGTTCATCCGGAGGGCAAGTGCATGCTCTCAACGCCGCTCTAGTTCAAGATCGAGGTAGCATTTCTGTAGAAAGTCTTGTTTATGTTTCTGATTATCCTGTTCGCACCTTATTTGATTCTGGCGCATCGCATAGTTTTATTTCTTCTAACATTGTTGAAAGTTTGCACCTAAGTACTAGCTTAGTTGAGGATCCCGTTTGTGTTTCGAATCCGATTGGGGGTTCAGCCCATTTATCTATGATCTGTATGGATTTGAGGATTTCTATCTTGACCGTAGAATTCTGGTGTGATGCTTATGTTCTCGGGTTCACGGGGTACGGGTTGATCTTGGGCATGGATTGGTTATCCCGCTATGGAGCCATTCTCGATTGTGAGCATAGGGTGGTGAGACTCATGACTCGCCTTGGTAATACCCTAGAGATTTCTTGCAACCCGCTAGATCCCGTCATGCTATGTTATCTTGAATCTCTTGACTCGTCTATCGATGATCTGCAATCTGTAAGGGTGGTTCGAGAATACCCTGGTGTTTTTGAAGAAGTTAAGGGGTTACCCCCTAAGCGAGAGATAGATTTCCGCATTTATCTGGTTGATAACGCTAAGCCAGTCTCCTTACCAGTTAGGCACATGGCCCCGCGTGAAAGGAGAGAGCTCAGTAAGCAAATCAAGGAGCTACTTGAGAAGAATTTTATTAGGCGAAGCATTTCCGAATGGGGTGCTCCTGTGGTGTTCGTTACTAAGGCGGACGGCTCGCTTCGTCTATGTGTTGATTATCGAGAGTTGAACAAGCTGACCAAGAAGAATAGGCATCCATTACCGAGGATAGATGACCTCTTCGACCAGCTTGTTGGTGCTTCTGTTTTCTCTCAGCTTGACCTTGCTACTGGATTCCATCAGCTCAGGGTAGCTGAAGACAGTATAGACAAGACTGCGTTCAGGACTCCAGATGGATTTTTCGAATGGCTTGTCATGCCGTTCGGCTTGACTAATGCACCCGCATATTTCGTGGACTTGATGAGTAGGGTGTTCAGGGAGTTCTTGAACAAGTTTGTCGTGGTCTTCGTAGATGATATTCTGATCTTCTCAAAAGACGAGGAAGAGCATGCTAGACATCTCAGGGAAGTGATGGATACGCTTAGAGCCCATCAGTTGAAAGCCAAGTTCTCCAAATGTCACTTTTGGAGAAAGGAAGTCCGGTTTCTTGGGCATATATTTTCTAAGCAGGGTATAGCTGTGGATCCCGGGAAAGTGGTTGCAGTTCAAGACTGGAAGACTCCTAAGAATGCAACCGAAGTGCGAAGCTTTCTCGGTCTGGCAGGCTATTATAGGAAGTTCATTAGAGACTTCGCTAAGATTTCAGCCCCTCTCACTAGATTGACGAAGAAGAACATAGTCTTTGCATGGGACTTAGAGTGTGAGCTCGCTTTCCAAAGGCTCAAAAGGGCCCTTACCACAGCTCCAGTTTTGGCATTACCCGATGGCAGTAAGATGTTTACCGTGTATACCGATGCATGTGGCACGGGGTTAGGCGCTGTTCTAATGCAGGTGGGAAGAGTGATATGTTATGGGGGTAGGCAACTTAAAGTTCATGAGAAGAACTACCCCACTCATGACTTGGAGTTGGCGGCGATTGTCTTTGCACTCAAGTCCTGGCGCCACTATCTTTTAGGCGAAAGGTTTGAGTTGTATACTGATCACAAATCACTCAAGTATCTCTTCTCGCAGAAAGATCTGAATCTTAGGCAGCAAAGGTGGATGGAATTCTTGGCATCGTATGACTTCGAGATAGCTTATACCCCTGGCAAGGGTAATGTTGTGGCTGATGCACTAAGCAGAAAGAGGTTGACCCTAAGTCCTCTATTCGTTGAGATGAAGAATTTAGAGTATGTGGCAACCTTTGATTTCTCTTTGGAAAATGAGTCGATGACCGGTTCTTTAGCATCTCTGGAACTCAGACCTACCCTTCTTGATCAAGTTGGGGCTTCGCAGAAAGAAGATCCTCAGATAGTTGAGATTATGGATAAGCTAATTCGAGGAGAGACGTCTAGTCATCTCGCTCGATCTTCTATTGATGACAAGGGTTGGCTGAGGAGAGATGGAAGGTTATGCGTTCCAGTGGTAGAAGATCTAGTAAGAAAAGTTCTTGAAGAAGTGCATCGCTCTAAGTTGACTATACATCCAGGCGGAGATAAGATGTATAAAGATATGAAGCGTATTTTCTTTTGGCCTGGGATTGTAACACCCCGAAAATTCTATAACTGGGAAATTTACAAATTAAAGTATAATTGATTTGAAAACAAAGAACTAAGGGAAACGGGATACGCCATTGCGTTCGTCTCGGAAAAATACGCGAAATAGAGTCCGAGTTTTCGAAAAACGGAGTCCGTATGAAGAAGATATGGCCTTCGGAAGTTTTTAAATTAAGTTTAAAAATTCAAACAGAATAAAACAATTAAAAATTCCGAAGTGGGGCCCGATGGGCCAGGGCGGAAAAACACCCGCCTGACGCACCCAGGTCGACTGGGCTGTCGACCTGGTCTAACCAGGTCGACAGGCCTGTCGACAGGGCTGTCGACAGGGGTGTCGACCTGGTCTAGAGCCAGGTCGAGCCCAGTCCAACCTGGCTGGCCAGGTCTGTGTTTGGCCGATTTTCTGTGGTCTTCTTTGTCATTAGGGCTAGGTGGCAAGCTCTAATTGGTCTCTCCTTAGGATGAATGGCTACGATCAATCCAAGCAACATCAATGGCCCTAATTAGTTCATTACCCCTATAAAAACAACCCTAGACTAACCCTAATCTATTCATTCAAAAATAAGAACAAAGCCGCCATGTTGCTGAGGAGCGTCTAGGAGTAGCCACCAAATTGGAGAGAAGATTAGGAGGAAAATTCTAAAGCCTAAAGCAATTCAAGCAAATCAAATCAACGCCTACGTCAAAAGGAGTCGCATCTCTAATCCCTAAATTAGAGAATTCGCCGCAACGATTGTAAGTAGAGTATTATTTTGGTATGAACAAATAATTGTGTGGATATGTATACTTGATTTGTGGCGATAAAATAATTCATATTTGTGCGTTGGAATATTGTATACGTTTGGATGTTCTTGAATTATGTTATTCATTATGAAAAACTACATGCGGTAGTTTTATGCAAGTATGACGTTTGGATATTCGCAAAATATGTAATTTATGATTGAAGCTACATGTATGTAGTTGATTAATTGAAATTCATGCAAGTTTGGGATTTTGTTACTATGCCATCATAATGTGTATTTTTACACAAATATCATTTTTGTGAAGTAATTGGAATAAGGTTGGGATTATCATAATTCATATGAAATTATATTGAAAAGTTTGGCACCATGATCTATGTATTAAGCCATGTTTTGTACTAGAAACCTATTTGCAAACTTATTAATATGGCTAGGCTATGATCGATATTTCGCATAATTGAAACCATGTTAGGTCTATATTGTTAACAAGAATTATATGATGACATATGTGATACATGGCTAGGTTAGATTCAAAAATCCCTTTTTGCAAGTTTACATGACTAAAGCAAAAATCATGATTTCATGTTAGAAATATTTATGCCGTAGTTATGTGAACAAATTTAACTATACTTATGCCATGCTTATGTTTGACATTATGCCATGCTTATGTTTGACATTATGCCATGCTTATGTTAGAAATATTTATGCCATGCTTATGTTTGACATTATGCCTAAACAAAAATATAGGTTCATGTTGTAGTTAAGCCCATGTGTTAATAGTGATATTCTTAACTTAACTACAAGTTTACATGGTTTGATTCATGTCACTTATGCTTTTATGATCAAAGTATATGTTACTACTATGCAAGTACACCAGTTTCTATTTTGTAGTTCCAACGTTATGTTGCAAGTTCATACGCACACATTTCCCTTTTTGTGTATGTAATCACGCTTTAAGCCTCCCCTCTTTCGCATGGCTAAGTTGGGCTTAAAAAGGTTAAGCCCAACATATAAACGAACGTATTAAACGGGGGAAAATAACGTTGGGTTAAAATTACTAATGAGTGAAAATATAAATAGAAGGGCCCAAATTCAGGTATAGGTTGGGCCCATGATTGGTGTAACCTTTACACCATTAACTTAATAATGGGCCGCAAATATTTACATATAAATAAAGAAGAAAGACAAAATATGTAAATGTAGAACATACGATGTGTTTAACCCGAAGTTGGATTGAGTTGTGATGTAAACCTGCCCGGAACCGCCCGGCTGTCCAGTAGTCACAACAATACCTATCCAATGTGGGAGGTTAAACATGGAGCCCAATAAGGACCCGAGGTTAGACTGAGTTGTGGCGTAAGACTGCCCGGAACCAACCGGCAACAGGCAGCCACAACAATACCTATCTAATGTGAGAGGTCAGGGCCTTAATAAGACAATTAAGGCTGAGTCAGGATTGTTAGGATTAAGTGAACTAAAGACTTAATCAAAATGGAACATGCTAAACTAAACGGACTGGTGGGGGTTAGGTTAGAAAACACTTAACCAACTTAGCATGTTGGCTAGAGATAGAAAACCTAGTAACGGGGGACCCTTTTCAGCAGTAACCCTAAAAGGTGTATCATGAAACCCTGAAACTAGGCAGGGTGGGGCACGATTACTGGGCTGATTGTAAGAGGTCAAATCGACGGCGGTGGTGTAGCAGTGTAGGTTCTAACGGGGTGCGGGCGTGCACACACTCCGGCGCAGAAAAATAAAGCACTGGGCACCAGTAGCATACCTGTGCATTCTAAGGTTGTGTCGGGCCGCCGCCATGGGACTTGATACACCCCATGGTGGGACCAGCATAGGTAACTACAACATCGGGGGCCGTAAGACACATGTAACTATGCGAGTAGGAGCCGATCATCATAGAATGGATCACATCACCCTGATTATGGGGTGCCAGTTGGAAACTAGTTAATATGGGTTCAGAGATTAACATGGGGGTACGATAGTATATTCGACCCTAGACAACTTAACCAAGTTTATAGTGCTTTCCCACTTCTTGATTATACTTATCTTACCCAGTTCTTTATTCATAGACAAAATAGTACTAGACTTACTCAGGCTTTATGTCTGACTCTACTTTTCTTTCGTCTTCTTTTCTTCCGTCCCCCCCCCCAGGTCCACAGGGAGGGAACACTGCAGCTTGACCAACATTAACATCCAGCTTGAAGAAGAGAAATGTATTGCTTGGACTTTTTCGCTTTGAACTATGGCTTTAGACAAACTCTATGGGGATTTTGCAGTTTATCTATGTTTTATTTATGCTTCTTTAAATAATGTAATCAAGACAGATTATGAAAGTGTTATGTTATGTTTTGGCAAAGATGTAAGACAATTATGGTTATGTTGTTGTAACACGTATTTGCTTTCATGAAATAAAAGTTTGTTGATTTTCCGCTGTCTACAAATATGTGTTCTTATATCTGTCTTGTATATCTGTGACTTATACTTATAAACCTCCACCAAAATTAGGGCATTCCCTTTGAGAGTGACCCTAACGGAGGTGGGGTGTTTCACTTGGTATCAGAGCATAGGTTTACCAGATAAGATAAAAAGTTTTGAAAAATTATTTTCAAAAAGGAAATTTAACGAAGCATTTTTAAAAGATAAAAATATTATTTTATTTTTAAAAGGCAAAATCCACTCCCCAAAGCCATAGGTACTATCTCTTATCCTTCGTTTTGAATCTATCCTTTTTGTTTCAGCATGTCCCAAGAACTTAACTTGCCAGAAGGGGTGCCAATACCTGGTTGGTTTAGGCGGTTCTTAGAAGCAAGAGCCACTCAGCCAGGTCCTACCGTTCCTCCTCCCCCAGCTGCCGGGAATCATCCAGCTGCAGCGGCACCTTTTCCTCCACCTCCTCCACGGGGAAACACTTTTGCTAAGATATGTAAAGATTTTAAAGCTATGGGAGGAAGGGATTTCCATGGAACTGAGTCCTTCGTGGCAGCTAGAAATTGGCTGAAAGAAACAGAGGACCTATTCATCATCTTTGAGGTAGAGGATAGACAAAAAGTACAATTGGCAGTGTGGCTATTGAAGGGCGAGGCTTCCTACTGGTGGGAAGTCACTAATGCTGAAAGACCAGTGGAGACATAGGAGGACTTTAGGGCAAGGTTTGACACCAAATTTCTCTCAGATGTGGAAAGAAGTTTGCAGTTGGAAAAATTCTTATTTCTTAAGCAAGGGGACAAGACAGTCAGAGAGTATGTGAATCAGTTCGATGAGCTGGCTAGGTTTGGACTTGACCTAGTCAACACCCCGCACAAGGAGGCTCTCCGTTTCGTCAAAGGGTTAAATGAGCCATTACACAGTTTGGCCATGACCCATATACCCATGGGGGCCACGTATGAAAGATTGGTGCAAATGGCATTGCTGAATGAAGAGGATAAGGGCAAGAAGGAGACAAAGGCAGAAAGCTCTCAAGGGAAGAAAGAGGGTTTGCAGCCTAAGAAGACAGACTTTAAGAAAGGCGGGAAAGGCAACAAAGAGAAGAGGAAGTGTAATTTCTGTGGCAAAGTGGGGCACTTAGTAAAGGACTGCCGGAAAAAGAAGGCCAAGGAAAATGGTGGGTGCTTTTCTTGCGGTGAGACAGGCCACAGGGCTAAGGACTGCCCAAAGAAACGAGGACAGGGGCAGAGGGCTGGATCCACCCCAGGGGCACAGGTTCATGTGCTGGAAGCGCCACCTCTGCAACAACGAGGTATAAATACTTCTGTAGAAAGTGTAGTTTATCTTTATGATCACCCCGTTCGCACTTTATTTGATTCTGGCGCATCACACTCCTTTATCTCGTCTGCTTTAGTAGAATCTCTGCACCTAAAAACTAGTATGGTAGAGGACCCCTTAATTGTTTCAAACCCAATTGGGGGCCCAGCTCATTTG
Organism: Allium sativum; assembly: GCA_030737875.1. Taxonomy (NCBI): domain Eukaryota; kingdom Viridiplantae; phylum Streptophyta; class Magnoliopsida; order Asparagales; family Amaryllidaceae; genus Allium; species Allium sativum. Next base: position 146,377,987 of record CM060918.1, on the reverse strand, counting down.
TCTATGATCTGTTTGGGATTGAAAATTTCTATTCTAAGTGTAGAATTTCTATGTAGTGCCTTTGTTTTGGGCTTTTCGGGTTATGGTTTGATTTTGGGTATGGATTGGCTATCCAGTAATGGGGCCATCCTTGATTGTGAGAAAAGGGTTGTTAGGCTCCTAACCCAGCTCGGTAATACTTTGGAAATTTCTTGTAATCCCTCATACGCGGTTATGCTTAGTTATCTTGAATCGCTAGATGCCTCTGTTGAAAATTTGCAATCAGTTAGAGTGGTCCGGGAATATCCGGATGTCTTCGAAGAGGTGAAGGGCTTGCCTCCGAAGCGGGAAATAGACTTCCGCATATATCTTGTAGATAATGCAAAGCCCGTTGCGTTGCCCGTTAGACACATGGCTCCATGAGAAAGGAAAGAGCTCAGTAAACAGATTAAAGAGCTTCTAGAAAAGGGGTTCATTAGGAGGAGCATTTCAGAATGGGGCGCTCCAGTGGTGTTCGCTACAAAGGCGGATGGTTCACTCCGTCTATGTGTTGACTATAGGGAGCTCAACAAGCTAACGAAAAAGAATAGGCACCCTCTCCCTAGAATTGACGATTTATTTGACCAGCTTGTAGGAGCGTCTGTTTTCTCCCAACTCGATTTAGCAACTGGTTTTCATCAGCTAAGGGTGGCTGAAGATAGCATCGATAAAACGGCATTCAGAACCCCAGACGGCTTCTTTGAATGGCTTGTCATGCCCTTCGGCTTGACAAATGCACCTGCTTACTTCGTGGACCTGATGAGTAGGGTATTTAGAGATTTCCTCAACAAATTCGTAGTGGTCTTCGTAGATGATATCCTTATCTTCTCAAAGAGTGAAGAGGAACATGCTCAGCACTTAAGGGCAATCATGGAAACTTTGCGAGTCCATCAACTAAAAGCCAAATTCTCCAAATGCCACTTTTGGAGAGAAGAGGTGAGGTTCCTTGGGCACATAGTATCCAAACAAGGGTTAGCGGTGGACCCTGCTAAGGTAGTGGCGGTACAGGATTGGAAGACACCAAGGAATGCAACTGAGGTCCGAAGCTTTCTAGGACTGGCAGGTTTCTATCGAAAATTCATAAGGGATTTTGCGAAAATCTCAGCTCCGCTCACGAAATTGACTAAGAAGAATCTAGTGTTCAATTGGGATTTGGATTGCGAGTTTGCTTTCCAACGACTGAAAAGGGCTCTCACAACAGCCCCAGTTTTGACACTGCCAGATGGGAGCAAGATGTTCACGGTTTATACGGATGCATGTGGGATAGGGCTAGGCACCGTCTTAATGCAAGAAGGAAGGGTAGTAGCTTATGGCGGGAGGCAGTTGAAAGTGCACGAAAAGAACTACCCAACCCACGATCTTGAGTTAGCCGCCATCGTCTTTGCACTCAAGTCTTGGCGACACTATCTCCTAGGTGAGAAGTTCGAACTTTACACTGACCATAAATCGTTGAAATATCTTTTCTCGCAGAAGGATCTTAACTTGAGGCAACAAAGATGGATGGAGTTTCTTGCCTCGTACGATTTCGAAATCTCCTACACTCCGGGCAAAGGCAACGTAGTGGCAGACGCGTTGAGCCAAAAGAAATTGACCCTAAGCCCGCTGTTTGTTGAAAGACAAAGCCTAGAGTTCATAGCCAGCTTCGACTTTAGGCCTTCCTCCGATTTCGTACCAGGCTTGCTAGCATCTCTCGAAGTGCGCCCAACCTTAGTGGATTCGGTAGGGACAGCACAACGCGAAGACCCTCAGCTTGTGGAAATAATTGATAGGCTAATTAGGGGTGAGACTTCAAGTCACCTCAACAGACACTCCATCGACGATAAAGGTTTGCTAAGGCGAGACGGAAGGCTATGCGTCCCACAGACAAAAGATTTAATAAAGAAGGTTCTCGAGGAAGCACATCACTCCAAGATGACGATACACCCAGGCGGAGATAAAATGTACAAAGACATAAAAAGGACTTTCTTCTGGAACGGCATGAAAAAGGACGTGGCAGAGTTCGTTTCTAAGTGTATGGTGTGCCAACAGGTTAAGGCGGAACAGAAAAAGCCTGGCGGACTGCTACATCCTTTAGAGGTCCCGCAGTGGAAGTGGGATAGCATCTCAATGGACTTCATCGATGGGCTGCCTAGGTCTAGGAGGGGCAACACTAGCATTTGGGTAATAGTGGATAGGCTTACTAAAAGCGCCCACTTTTTACCTGTCAAAAGTAAAAGAACTGCCTCATCCCTAGCATCACTTTACCTTAAGGAAATCGTTCGACTCCATGGAATACCATCTAGCATTGTTAGTGACCGAGACCCTATCTTCACCAGCGAGTTTTGGCGGAGTCTGCAAGAGGCAGTAGGAACGCAGTTATGCTTGAGCACAGCCTATCATCCCCAAACCGACGGCCAAACAGAGAGAGTGAACAGAGTTTTGGAAGACCTTCTAAGACTATGCGTCCTTGACTTCGGAGGGACATGGGAAGACCACCTTCCTTTGGTGGAGTTTGCCTACAACAACAGCTATCAAGCAACCATCGGAATGGCGCCCTTCGAAGCTTTGTATGGAAGACCATGCCGATCGCCCACTTGTTGGTGGGAGTCTACTGATAAGCTCATACTTGGACCGGATATGATCCGAGAGACTTCAGAGAAAGTAGACTTAATACAAAGAAGGATGAAGACGGCCCAAGACAGACAAAAGTCCTATGCCGACAAGAGGAGGACCGACCTTGAATTTGAGGTTGGAGACAGAGTTTTTCTCAAGGTATCACCGCTAAGGAACGTTGTTCGTTTTGGAACCACAGGAAAGCTAACGCCAAGATTCGTAGGGCCATTCCCTATCATCGAGAAGATTGGGAAAATGGCCTATAGATTAGAGCTACCCGAGAAGTTGGCTGGAGTCCACAACGTTTTTCACGTTTCACATCTCCGAAAATGTCTACATGAGTCTGCTGAAGTGGTAGAGCCAAATATCCTCGAAGAGGCCGAAGTGGAACGCGAAGCAACCATAAGGAGAGTTCCAACCCGCATCTTAGGAACGGAAGTGAAGAAGCTACGCAACCACGAAGTCAAGCTCGTCAAAGTTCAGTGGAGCGACGCCGAGGGAGACGCGACTTGGGAAACTGAAGCTAGAATACGCACAGCCTACCCTTTTCTTTTTGAGGGTACATCCTTGATCTTTCATTTTCCTTAAGTTGCGCTTTTATCTATCTTTTTAGGTATATTTCCTCGACCTTATCTTTTAGGTAGAAACCCTTTGGATGGAAACATGTAATTGAAACATGTTATGTATGATGGTTGCAAGTGGTTGCAAGTGATTGCTAGTGGTTGCTCGTGGTTGCATATACACACAAAATCTAGGGTTTAGATCGGCTCAGTCACTTCATATTGCATATGCATATATGTTTGCATTCGTATATGATTGAACATTAATGTGTTGTCATGTGGATGTTGCATTTGTATCGAATGATTGTGCACTCATGTAGAATCATGAATAGGAAAATTTGCATACATGATGGATTCATGGCACTTACATAATTCGCATTAAGGAGGTCAACTGAATCAGTAGACCGCCTGATTTTGCATTAGATAAGTACATGTATACACACACACTTTGCATATGATCATGAAACATTAGAAGTCTTTTAAGGACAATGGATGCTCGTGTTTGATGGATGAGTAGATGGATGATTGGATGTTAGGATATACATTCCTCCTAACTTGAAGATTTCGGGGACGAAATCCTTTTTAAGTGGGGGAGAATGTAACACCCCGAAAATTCTATAACTGGGAAATTTACAAATTAAAGTATAATTGATTTGAAAACAAAGAACTAAGGGAAACGGGATACGCCATTGCGTTCGTCTCGGAAAAATACGCGAAATAGAGTCCGAGTTTTCGAAAAACGGAGTCCGTATGAAGAAGATATGGCCTTCGGAAGTTTTTAAATTAAGTTTAAATATTCAAACAGAATAAAACAATTAAAAATTCCGAAGTGGGGCCCGATGGGCCAGGGCGGAAAAACACCCGCCTGACGCACCCAGGTCGACTGGGCTGTCGACCTGGTCTAACCAGGTCGACAGGCCTGTCGACAGGGCTGTCGACAGGGGTGTCGACCTGGTCCAGAGCCAGGTCGAGCCCAGTCCAACCTGGCTGGCCAGGTCTGTGTTTGGCCGATTTTCTGTGGTCTTCTTTGTCATTAGGGCTAGGTGGCAAGCTCTAATTGGTCTCTCCTTAGGATGAATGGCTATGATCAATCCAAGCAACATCAATGGCCCTAATTAGTTCATTACCCCTATAAAAACAACCCTAGACTAACCCTAATCTATTCATTCAAAAATAAGAACAAAGCCGCCATGTTGCTGAGGAGCGTCTAGGAGTAGCCACCAAATTGGAGAGAAGATTAGGAGGAAAATTCTAAAGCCTAAAGCAATTCAAGCAAATCAAATCAACGCCTACGTCAAAAGGAGTCGCATCTCTAATCCCTAAATTAGAGAATTCGCCGCAACGATTGTAAGTAGAGTATTATTTTGGTATGAACAAATAATTGTGTGGATATGTATACTTGATTTATGGCGATAAAATAATTCATATTTGTGCGTTGGAATATTGTATACGTTTGGATGTTCTTGAATTATGTTATTCATTATGAAAAACTACATGCGGTAGTTTTATGCAAGTATGACGTTTGGATATTCACAAAATATGTAATTTATGATTGAAGCTACATGTATGTAGTTGATTAATTGAAATTCATGCAAGTTTGGGATTTTGTTACTATGCCATCATAATGTGTATTTTTACACAAATATCATTTTTGTGAAGTAATTGGAATAAGGTTGGGATTATCATAATTCATATGAAATTATATTGAAAAGTTTGGCACCATGATCTATGTATTAAGCCATGTTTTGTACTAGAAACCTATTTGCAAACTTATGAATATGGCTAGGCTATGATCGATATTTCGCATAATTGAAACCATGTTAGGTCTATATTGTTAACAAGAATTATATGATGACATATGTGGTACATGGCTAGGTTAGATTCAAAAATCCCTTTTTGCAAGTTTACATGACTAAAGCAAAAATCATGATTTCATGTTAGAAATATTTATGCCATAGTTATGTGAACAAATTTAACTATACTTATGCCATGCTTATGTTTGACATTATGCCATGCTTATGTTTGACATTATGCCATGCTTATGTTAGAAATATTTATGCCATGCTTATGTTTGACATTATGCCTAAACAAAAATATAGGTTCATGTTGTAGTTAAGCCCATGTGTTAATAGTGATATTCTTAACTTAACTACAAGTTTACATGGTTTGATTCATGTCACTTATGCTTTTATGATCAAAGTATATGTTACTACTATGCAAGTACACCAGTTTCTATTTTGTAGTTCCAACGTTATGTTGCAAGTTCATACGCACACATTTCCCTTTTTGTGTATGTAATCACGCTTTAAGCCTCCCCTCTTTCGCATGGCTAAGTTGGGCTTAAAAAGGTTAAGCCCAACATATAAACGAACGTATTAAACGGGGGAAAATAACGTTGGGTTAAAATTACTAATGAATGAAAATATAAATAGAAGGGCCCAAATTCAGGTATAGGTTGGGCCCATGATTGGTGTAACCTTTACACCATTAACTTAATAATGGGCCGCAAATATTTACATATAAATAAAGAAGAAAGACAAAATATGTAAATGTAGAACATACGATGTGTTTAACCCGAGGTTGGATTGAGTTGTGATGTAAACCTGCCCGGAACCGCCCGGCTGTCTAGTAGTCACAACAATACCTATCCAATGTGGGAGGTTAAACATGGAGCCCAATAAGGACCCGAGGTTAGACTGAGTTGTGGCGTAAGACTGCCCGGAACCAACCGGCAACAGGCAGCCACAACAATACCTGTCTAATGTGAGAGGTCAGGGCCTTAATAAGACAATTAAGGCTGAGTCAGGATTGTTAGGATTAAGTGAACTAAAGACTTAATCAAAATGGAACATGCTAAACTAAACGGACTGGTGGGGGTTAGGTTAGAAAACACTTAACCAACTTAGCATGTTGGCTAGAGATAGAAAACCTAGTAACGGGGGACCCTTTTCAGCAGTAACCCTAAAAGGTGTATCATGAAACCCTGAAACTAGGCAGGGTGGGGCACGATTACTGGGCTGATTGTAAGAGGTCAAATCGACGGCGGTGGTGTAGCAGTGTAGGTTCTAACGGGGTGTGGGCGTGCACACACTCCGGCGCAGAAAAATAAAGCACTGGGCACCAGTAGCATACCTGTGCATTCTAAGGTTGTGTCGGGCCGCCGCCATGGGACTTGATACACTCCATGGTGGGACCAGCATAGGTAACTACAACATCGGGGGCCGTAAGACACATGTAACTATGCGAGTAGGAGCCGATCATCATAGAATGGATCACATCACCCTGATTATGGGGTGCCAGTTGGAAACTAGTTTATATGGGTTCAGAGATTAACATGGGGGTACGATAGTATATTCGACCCTAGACAACTTAACCAAGTTTATAGTGCTTTCCCACTTCTTGATTATACTTATCTTACCCAGTTCTTTATTCATAGACAAAATAGTACTAGACTTACTCAGGCTTTATGTCTGACTCTACTTTTCTTTCGTCTTCTTTTCTTCCGTTCCCCCCCCCCCCCCCCAGGTCCACAGGGAGGGAACACTGCAGCTGGACCAGCATTAACATCCAGCTTGAAGAAGAGAAATGTATTGCTTGGACTTTTTCGCTTTGAACTATGGCTTTGGACAAACTCTATGGGGCTTTTGCAGTTTATCTATGTTTTATTTATGCTTCTTTAAATAATGTAATCAAGACAGATTATGAAAGTGTTATGTTATGTTTTGGCAAAGATGTAAGACAATTATGGTGATGTTGTTGTAACACGTATTTTCTTTCATGAAATAAAAGTTTGTTGATTTTCCGCTGTCTACAATTATGTGTTCTTATATCTGTCTTGTATATCTGTGACTTATACTTATAAACCTCCACCAAAATTAGGGCATTCCCTTTGAGAGTGACCCTAACGGAGGTGGGGTGTATCCCATGGTGGGACCAGCATAGGTAACTACAACATCGGGGGCCATAAGACACATGTAACTATGCGAGTAGGAGCCGATCATCATAAAATGGATCACATCACCCTGATTATGGGGTGCCAGTTGGAAACTAGTTTATATGGGGTCAGAGATTAACATGGGGTACGATAGTATATTCGACCCTAGACAACTTAACCAAGTTTATAGTGCTTTCCCACTTCTTGATTATACTTATCTTACCCAGTTCTTTATTCATAGACAAAATAGTACTAGACTTACTCAGGCTTTATGTCTGACTCTACTTTTCTTTCGTCTTCTTTTCTTCCGTTTCCCCCCCCCCCCAGGTCCACAGGGAGGGAACAATGCAGCTTGACCAGCATTAACATCCAGCTTGAAGAAGAGAAATGTATTGCTTGGACTTTTTCGCTTTGAACTATGGCTTTGGACAAACTCTATGGGGCTTTTGCAGTTTATCTATGCTTTATTTATGCTTCTTTAAATAATGTAATCAAGACAGATTATGAAAGTGTTATGTTGTGTTTTTGGAAAGGATGTAAGACAATTATGGTGATGTTGTTGTAACACGTATTTGCTTTTAAAAAAAAAAAGTTCTTGTTTTTCCGCTGCTTACAAATATGTGTTCTTATATCTGTCTTGTATATCTGTGACTTATACTTATAAACCTCCACCAAAATTAGGGCATTCCCTTTGAGAGTGACCCTAACGGAGGTGGGGTGGGGTGTTTCAGGGATGAAGAAGGATGTGGCAGAGTTTGTTTCTAGATGTATCATTTGCCAGCAAGTTAAGGCCGAGTCGAAGAAGCCCGGTGGGCTATTGCATCCTCTAGACGTTCCACTTTGGAAGTGGGAGAGTATTTCCATGGATTTTATTGACGGGCTACCAAGGTCAAGGAAAGGGAATACGAGCATTTGGGTCATTGTGGACAGACTTACGAAGAGTGCTCATTTCATTCCGGTAAAGAGCAAGAGGACCGCATCTTGGCTAGCGTCTGTATATCTTCACGAGATTGTGAGACTTCATGGAGTCCCTTCTAGTATAGTCAGTGACCGTGACCCAATCTTTACAAGTCAGTTCTGGAATAGCTTGCAAGAAGCCATGGGCACGAGGTTGAATCTAAGTACTGCTTATCACCCACAGACGGACGGTCAAACCGAAAGGGTGAATAGGGTACTCGAGGATCTGTTAAGGCTTTGTATTCTGGATTTTGGTGGTACTTGGGAAGACCATCTTCCTCTTGTTGAGTTTGCATATAATAACAGTTATCAAGCAAGCATAGGGATGGCACCATTTGAAGCTTTATATGGGAGGCCGTGCAAGTAGCCTACATGTTGGTGGGAGACTACAGATAAGCTTATACTTGGGCCTGATATGATCAGAGATGCATCCGAGAAGATCGAGTTGATTCGAAGACGAATGAAAGCGGCCCAAGACCGACAGAAATCCTATGCTGACAAGCGAAGATCTGATTTGGAGTTTGGTGTTGGGGATATGGTTTTCGTGAAGGTTTCTCCTTTGCGGAATGTGGTCCGATTTGGAGCCGTGGGGAAGTTAGCACCGAGATTTGTTGGACCCTTCCCTATTATAGAGAGGATCGGGCAGATGGCTTATAGAGTGAAATTGCCCGAGAAGCTTGCCGGAGTACACGATGTTTTTCATGTCTCGCATCTCCGGAAGTGTTTACATGAGTCAGCAGAGGTCGTTGAGCCAAGTGTTCTGGAAGATGTGGAAGTGGAGAAAGAAGCTACTTTGAGGAGAGCTCCGATTCGTATCTTGGGGACGGAGACCAAGAAGCTAAGGAATCGAGAGGTCAAGTTGCTGAAGGTTCAATGGGGTGAAGCCGAAGAAGACGCAACTTGGGAAACCGATGAGAAGATGCGTGGGCTTTATCCATTCCTTTTTGAGGGTACATTCTCAATCTCCTTTCTTTGTTAGCATATCTTTCTCTTTGCTATCCATGTTTGTCTAGTTATCGTGCTAATCTTGTCATGAGAACCTTAGGTAGAAACCCTTTGGATGAAACATGTGTTTGAAACATGTTATGCTTGATGGTTGCAAGTGGTTGCAAGTGGCTGCAAGTGGTTGCAAGTGGTTACTCGTGGATGCATTATACACGATTAGGCACTAGATCGGCTCACACACTCCTCATATTGCATATGCATGAGTGTTTATGCTTATTCATGGATGAAAATTTTTGTGTTATCACATGGATGTTGCATATGGATGTATGTGATGTGCACACATATAGATGTTATGCATTATGTTAGGAATTGCATACATATGGATGCATTTCACTAACATAATCTGCATTGATGATATTTGCATTAGATAAGTACATATACACACACCTTTGCATATGTTCATACAGCATTTAGAATCTTGTAAGGACAATGATTGCTCGTGGATGATGTTTTGAGTAGATGGATGTTGGATGGTAGGATACGTTCTTCCTAACTTGAGAATTTCGGGGACGAAATCCTTTAAGGAGGGGAGAATGTAACAACCCGTATTTTCAATAACCTGTTATAACAGAAATCGAGGCAGAATTTAATTTATGAATCTGAATCAAGGGAAACGGGCTATGCCATTGCGTTCGTCTCGGAAAAATACGCGAAATAGAGTCCAAGTTTTCGAAAATCGGAGTCCGTATGACCCGATTAAGGCCCAACAAAGTTTTCAGAAAATTTCTAAATAAAAACAGATTTTTCAAATTCAAATCTAAGCTTGGAAATTGGGCCAGTTGGGCCAAGGCGGGAAAATTCCCGCCACAGTACCCAAGTCGACAGCCCTGTCGACTTGGGAGTCGACTGGGTCTGACCAGGTCGACAGCCCTGTCGACTTGGCTGTCGACTTGGCTCAGACGCCCAGTTCTGCCTGGTGCACCATTTTGGGGTTTGTGTTGAGCTTGGGGGCCAGATTCGATTTGGATGGTTGAGATGAGAACTAGGGTTTAATCCTATGGTCTAAATCACTAGCCTAATCTATAAATAAGACCCTAACCTACCCTAAATCATCATTAATCTATCCTACAACTAAACTATGGCAAAATCAATCCTCTCATGGCCTCCACTCTCTTCATAAATTCCTAAATCAATTTTCAAGAAATTTCCATGCATACAAGTGTATTTAGGCTTGTATGATCCTCTTTAGCTTGAATTAAAGTCTTGTTTCTCTATTGGCATCATAAAGGAGGAGTCTTGATCAAGTTTGCTTGCATTTTGGGGTTTTAATTAGTTGCATAAGGGGGTTTCTTACATTTGCTATACTCATTTGAGTCGTCATAGCATTGTAAGCCTATTTCTACTCTTGTATTTTAACTATGAAGTTAATATGTTATGGTGCAAGTTGAGTTTGGGGTTAATCATGATATGTGCTTTGATCTTATGATTTTATGCATAAGCTTACTCTATGCATGTTAGTAAAGTCATTACCTTGGCTTTATGCATAGAAAGATATGATCTTTGGTTGGAAAGGTTGCATGATGCAACTTTGAAACTCTCATAAACCTTGTATTAACATGCATATAATGTTATATGCATGTTACTAGTTCTTATCTCATGCTATCTATGGCCATGTTCCGCCTATTTGCCAAGTTTGATGTTATGCATGCATATGAACCTTATGCAAGTTGAAACCATGTTATGCATGCATATGAACCTTATGCAAGTTGAAACCATGTTATGCATGCATATGAACACTATGCAAGTTAAAATGATGTTATGCATGCTTATGAATATCTTGCAAGTTGATAACATGATATGCAAGTTTATGATCACATCTTTGTCTCATATGCCACCATGTTTAACTTGTGGCTCCAACACCTTTATGTCATGATTTTGCCAAGTTCCCTCTTTCTATCCTTTATGCGCTATTGCGATATGTAAAGCGAGGGGATTGCGTTTGGGGTTGGGTAAACTTAAAAGACATAAAAACATAAGCTTGGGAATTTACCTATTAAGTTAGGTCTACCCATTGGGAATTTACCTATTAAGTTAGGTCTACCCAATTGCTTGAAAATTTGTAATGTGTTTTGAAAACATGATGGACATGACACTTAGACAACATGAAGATGGCCAACTCGAGGTTGGGTTGAGCTTGTAGCATAAACCTACCCGGAACCGACCGGCTTAACTAGTGGCTACAAGCAATAGGACTCAATGTGAGTAGTTGGTCATGTTGCACGTGAAACCCGAGGTTAGACTAAGTTGTGGTGTAAACCTACCCGGACCCGCCCGGCCTAACTAGTAACCACAGCAAGGTCTAATGTGAGAGGTTGGGTGCATTAAATTAATTAATGCCACATGGTAGGGTTAAGTCATGGACCGCTTGAATACTTAACCAATTAAACACGATGGGTTGGTAGGGTTAAGTCATGAACCTTGGGTACACTTAACCAACTTGGTACTTGGATGAGTTGGGTTAACCACGTTTAACCCATTAAGGAAACCCTAGTTACGAGGTCCTTTGCACCAGTAACCCTCTTGGTTGTATCATGATACCCTAGGGACTAGGCTAGCGTGGGGCACGATTACTGGGAAGACATGTAAGCGACCAAAACGACGGCTGTGTAGGTGCGTCGGTGTAGGTTCAGGCGGGCCATGGTCGTGCACATGGTCTGGAGTTGAAAAAGCAGGCACGGGCACCAGTAGGTTTAAACTGTGCGTGCTTGGTTTGTGTCAGTGGTTGACACCCTAGGACTTGATACACCCTAGGGTGGACCTAGCACAGTTCAGCTACACTTCGTAGTTGGGCCGTAAGACACCGACACTTGACGAGTTAGGCTTTAGGGAGCCGATCGACTAGACCGTGCTAGTTGGACCTTGATTTAGGTCATTCATGATGTTGGGCCAAACTTGGGCCTGGGGATCACTTCTTGTTTACACTTGACATGACTTGTGAAACTAGTACACTTGGTGCAAACCTCAACCTTGTATATGCGGTGCCACACTTGATCTATCTTGTTGACTTTTTACCATGCCAGTTATCATCCTATGACTCATCCTTGTTTACATATACAGTTAACTTTATTAGTTGTTGTACAATAGTAGGTAGGACTTACCAGTCTTTTGACTGACCCATTTTCTTTCGCCTCTTTTCTTCCGTTTCCCCCCCCCCTCAGGTTAACAGGGCGGGAATACCGGTACTTAGCTTGGATCTTAGCAGCTTTTCTTGGATAGCTCATGTATGCTTTGGACTTGAGCTTGCTATGGTTTCCTACTCTGGGGATAGCTATTTTATGTTTTCCTTTCCAGTTTCAAGTTTTATGTTTCTAGACTTTGTTTATGGAAAATAATGATCAAGTACTGTGTTGTAACTTAACTTATGGTTTTGATATGCTAGTTTTTATCCGCTGCTATATTTACTTTGTTTTTACTTATATGTTCTGTCTTGTGATATCTGCATGCATGTTTACCTTGTTTAAACGCCCCTCCAAAGTCAGTGCCCTTGCAAGAGTGGCACAGGCGGAGGTGGGGTGTTACAGGGACCTTCCAATCTTGGATGGCCACCACCTTCGCGGGATCCACAGCTATCCCTTCTTTGGAAACCACGTGCCCTAAGAATCGCACTTCCTCTCTCCAGAAGTGACACTTAGAAAATTTAGCTTTAAGGTTATGCGCTCGTAGGGTCTCTAACACTTCCCTAAGATGTAGGGCATGTTCTTCTTCATTCTTAGAAAAGATCAAGATGTCGTCTACAAAGACCACCACGAATTTATTAAGGTACTCCCTACTCATCAAATCAACAAAGTATGCGGGGGCGTTTGTCAAACCGAGGGGCATCACTAGCCATTCATAGAAACCGTCCGGAGTCCTAAAAGCAGTCTTGTCAGTGCTATCCTCAGCCACTCTCAACTGATGGAAACCAGTGGCTAAGTCCAATTGCGAAAACACTGAGGCGCCAACTAACTGATCGAAGAGATCGTCATTCCTCGGCAACGGGTGTCTGTTCTTCTTATTAAGCTTATTAATTTCTCTATAGTCCACACAAAGTCTAAGGGACCCATCCGCCTTCGTGGCAAATACTACTGGAGCACCCCACTCTGATATACTACGTCTTATGAACCCCTTCTCAAGTAACTCCTTCACTTGCTTATCGAGTTCCCTCCTTTCACGAGGAGCCATTGGGCGTACTGGTAAAGATACTGGTTTTGCATTATCCACAAGATATATTCGAAAATCTATCTCCCGCTTCGTAGGTAAGCCCTTCACCTCCTCAAACACATCCGAGTATTCTCGGACCACTCTAACAGATCGTAGATTCTCCACAGAGCGTCAAGCGATTCTAGATAACTTAGCATAATGGAATTTATGATATTACAAAAGATTTCGAGACCGTTACCAAGGCAAGTCATGAGCCTAACTACTCTCCTTTCACAATCAAGAACGGCCCCATTTCTGGATAACCAATCCATTCCTAAAATTAGCTCATAACCCGTGAAGCCCAAAACATAAGCATCACATCTAAACTCAACGCTAAGTATATAAATTTTCAAATCCAAACACATCATGGACAAATAAGCTGAGACCCCAATTGGATTCGAAACAACTAAGAGATCCTTTACTAAACTGGTGTTTAAGTGCAGTGATTCAACTAATGATGTAGAGATAAACGAATGCGATGCACCCGAATCGAATAAAGTACGGACAGGATGATCAAACAGAAAAACTAAGCTTTCAACGGAAATGGTTCTACCTCGTTCTTGCAGCGGTGGGACCGCGAGAGCCTGAACTTGTCCCCTTGCATGCCCTGGTGCCATAAGAGCCTGCACCTGTCCTCCCAAGGTAGACCCTGGCCTCTGCCCCTTCTTTGGGCAGTCCTTCACTAGATGTCCCGCTTCACCACAGTGAAAAAAGACAGTCTTCATTTTCTTTCGGCAATCCTTGCTGAGATGGCCTGGTGTCCCACAGTTAAAGCATTTCTTCTTTCCCTTGCCATTATTGTCTTTACCACCCTTCTTGTTTTGCTGTTGTGGTTTCTTATGACCCCCTTTCTTCTCGGGTGACATATTATCATTTGCGCCTTTCTCCTCGTGCATGAGTGCCATGTCTACTAGCTTCTCAAAGGTGGCCCCCCATAGGGATATGGGTCATAGCCAACCCTTGCAATGGCTCATTCAATCCATTAACGAACCTCAGAGCCTTCTTCTCCGGCGTGTTCACTAAGTCCAAGCCAAACCTTGCTAACTGATTAAATTTGTTGACATATTCTTTCACTGATGAGCTTCCTTGCTTCAATGTCAAGAACCTTTCCATATATAGATTCTCTTCGGCCCTTGAGAGAAACTTCGCCTCAAACCTACGTCTGAAATCCACCTAAGAATCAACAGGACGCTCCCCATTAGTGACCTCCCACCAAAACGAGGCCTCTCCCTTCATTAACCAAGCTGTTAATTTGACTTTCCTTCCTTCTTCTACTTCAAAGATTTCTAGCAATTCTTCCACCTCCTTAAGCCAATCTCTAGCTTCCACAAACGTTTCTGACCCTTGAAAAGGTTTTCCACCCATAGCCCTAAATTCCTTGCACGTCTTTGCAAAAGTATCAACGCGAGGAGGAGGAGGAGGAGCGGGTGCAACTGGTGGTGGAGGAACATTGGCTGGACCTGCAGCGGCCCTAGCCTCTAATAACCTCCTATACCATCCTGGTATCATTACACCATCCGGAAGGTTAAGATCTTCAGCCATGCTGAAATGAAAAAGGAAAGATTCAAAATGGACAATTCGAAAGATAAAGATATATGGCTATTGGGGATTATGTTTTTCATAAAAACTTTCCTCTTAAAATCACTCATTAAGACATGTTTTTGAAAACACTTCTTCCAAAAATACTTTAGAAAAATAGTTTTTCTAAAAAAATTATCTGTTCTGGTAACCTTAAGCTCTGATACCACGTGTAACACCCCACGTCCATTAATGTCACTCACAAGGGGAATGCATTAACTTCCATGGAGGTTTTAAGTGAATATAGAACAGAAAAATTACAACAAGACAGATAATAAGTAGTACTCGGAAATCTAAAACTTTATTTTATTGCAGCGGAAATTAAACATGTTTGTTACATCATAAATCCATAAATCAGAGTCAATTACAATATCCATCTTGATAAAACAAAATACATAACCCCATTACATAAATAGCCACTAAAGAAGATAACAAGCCGGACATTACTTCAACGGTCCAAGCTTTCCAAAAGAGAGATAAAGCAATCCAATCAAACTCCACTAGAGCTGGGCCCACCCTGAGGACCTGGAGGGGGAAAAAGATAGAAATAGAGGGGGTCAGACATAAAGTCTGGCGAGTATGATGATTCTGACAATACTATTATCAAAATAACTAGACTAAGGCATAAGCTGGAAAACAAGGGAATGCCTATGAACTATTGGGTATGGAAGAGCAGATAAAGATAACGTACACCTAATTACTAACGAATAATTACTACACTGCACCACACCAGTCACCCTCAAAGTTGATCCCGCTTGCTTCACTTAGAAATTATATAAATAGCCTTGCGTACCCCTAGCTGACTACATAGGGGCCGCCTGCCCCTATCTCCGCTAGGTGTACCCCACTACCAACTTTCGATCGGCTCCCTACTCGTAGATACCCGTGCTGGCCCCACAGTGGGGTGTATCACTCCCCTAAAGTGGCAACCCGATACAACTTGAGGATGCACGGCTTATACCTACATGATGCAACAACGTCTTACCTACCAGCCCGGGTCCACACAAGCATATGAAACCCGTTGGACTCGCGTTGCCACCGCTAACCCGTTTGGCCTCTTATAGTCAAGCCCATTATGCGTGTCCCGTCCTCGACTTGAGTCGAGCCCACAAAGATACGTTTGGGTTACTGGTTGAAATGGGCCCCCACAAGCTATCCACCTAAGCTTGTCCCCACTACTATATCCCACTTAACCCTCTTCTTAGTCATGTTCATTTACATGTGTGTTTGGTTAAGTCTTACTAATCGTATTTCAAATGCCACTAAAGGCACCCACTAGATTCCTCATGCCACCCAAGGCACCTACTTAACCCCCATGTCCCACCTTACATGTTTATCTGGTTAAGTATTTCTTAATTCATTCAGGCCATAACCTCATAAAGAGAGACCTCTCACACTAGACTGGCATTTATGGCAGCTGGATTTGCCAGGCGGGTCCGGGCAGTCTTACACCATAAAAGAGTCTAACCTCGTATCTTTACAACTGTTATGCTTTAATTTGGGCCTAGGACCTCTCACATTGGGCTGACATTTGTGACTACTGGATTTGCCGGGCGGGTCCGGGCAGGTTTACGTCACAAACGAGTCCAACATCGTGTCCTAAGCATTGATTAACACTTATAATCTTTTACCCCAGTTTTAAATATATCCCTATTCAAATTATTAATTAATTCCAATTTTAATGATGTCCATAATTGACTCAATTATAGCCATCCATTCATGGCATGCAAAATCATATCAATTGCACCCCAACTTCTTAATATTAAATCCTTAATATTACCCCTACCCCACATTATACGTTCGCATATTCAACGCAAAATATACGTTAGACTCGAATAGTCTAACTCATAGCACAAAGATAAATTATCACAACATATAGACAAATAAAATAGATCTAATCATAATAGGGGTGAAACTTGCATAAAACTACATATGTTATGGATCTAAAGGTGTCAACTTGTTTGGTTAAATGTCAAAATTTAAATGATATGATCATAACCCAAATTCATGTATAAACTTGCATATGTGGTTTATGCAACATCATGATGGTGTAAACTAGCATCTAACACATAGAATTCACACATGTCATAGCACAATTCTAGAACTAAATAGATGTCATAATTCTATATCTAAGTAGATGTCATGGCATATGTTCATAATCTTTACTAATCAATCTAAACTTGCATACATGATTTTTCATATAAATCAACATAGCCCAAATAATATCAACATGATGATTTGATTAACATGAACTAATTAGCATAGATAATAACATCATGACTTTGTAACATGTATGATTTATCACAACTTAGCATAGAAAATTTCAATATATATAATATCATCATCACTTAACATAGGATTTACAATATACATGATAACATAAGATTTACGACATACAATCAATAATCCACATCATTCACTTATAATCCATTCACAACTTAATCTAATTAGTTTAATAATAATCTTATTAAAATCATCATACTCACAATTAGAAAAGAAAGAGAGTTTTGATTTGCTTTAGAGTTGAGTAGAATTAGAGTTTTGATTAGCTTTCTTCCTTCTTAGTTGGCGGCGGCTACACTGAGTTCCATGGCGGCGGTATGACGGTGGCTATTCTATTTTCCATGTGAATTAGAGTGAGAGACTACCTAGGTATTTATAGAGTTTAGGATTTATTTAGACCGTCAGATCAACTCAGAACTAAACTGAACCGTTAAATTTGCCAACTCAGCCCTAAAGACACATCAGCAGCTCAAGATTGGGCTCAGCCAACCCTAGCCGACCTGACCAGGTCGACACCCAGGTCGACTGCGCAGTCGACCTGGCCCCTGGGGTGTCGACTGCTCAGTCGACTCCCTAGTCGACCTGGGGGGGGTGTCGACTGCCCAGTCGACCTGGGGTGCTGGGCGGGAAATTTCCCGCCTAGCCTGTTTGACTTCGAATTTTGAATTTTAAATTTTATGAAATCTGTTTTGAATTTTCTGAAACTTCCGATGGCCATAACTCTTCATACGAAGTCCAATTCACGCAAACTCGGACTCTATTTCAACCAGAATTGCGAGACGAACACAATGGCGCAACCCGTTTCCCACAATTATCACGTCTGAGATTAGTTATTCTTTAATTTGTGAATATTAATATTAATAGAATTACGGGGTGTTACAAAATGCAAAGTATTGTAAAGGTACCTTGCACCGGAGTTAGTCAGAGATGTCCACTCTGCATTTGGGGTAAGCTTGCTTAAAGCTTTCCTCAGTCTCCCAAGTAAAGTCTCTAGGATCACTACTCCACTGCACTTTAACTAAATGAACCTTTTTGTTTCTTAGTTCTCTAGTTTCTTTGCCAACAATCTTTAATGGCTCTCTTCTGACAGCTAATTCTGGAGTTATGTCTATATCCTGTTGCGCTGCTTCCTCTACAACAAGATCCGAATCATGCACATGTCTTCTAAGTTGTGATACGTGAAATACATCATGCACTCCGGGAAACCAATATGGTAATTGAACCCTATAAGCAAGAGTTCCAATTCGTTCAAGTATAGGAAAGGGACCAATAAATCTCGGTGCCAACTTCCCAGTTTTGCCAAATCTGATTACTCCTCTCATCGGAGAAACTTTCAAATAAACATGGTCACCAACATCAAACGTCAAATCTCTTCTTCTAGAATCTGCATAACTTTTCTGTCAGCTTTGCGAGGTTCTCAATCGCTTTTTGATGAAGTCGACTTTATCAGATGCTTCTCGAATTATATTGGGTCCTAACATAAGTCTGTTGCCAGGTTCTACCAAACATGCTGGAGATCTGCATGGTCTGCCATATAACGCTTCAAATGGCGACATTCCCAAACTTGCTTGATAGCTATTGTTATATGAGAATTATGCCAAATGCAGGTGATCTTCCCATGACCCACCAAATTCAATTATACAAGCCCACAATAAATCTTCTAGAATTCTATTCACCCGCTCAGTTTGGCCATCTGTTTGAGGGTGATAAG
The DNA here is from genome assembly GCA_030737875.1 of Allium sativum. Lineage (NCBI taxonomy): Eukaryota > Viridiplantae > Streptophyta > Magnoliopsida > Asparagales > Amaryllidaceae > Allium > Allium sativum. The sequence continues at coordinate 146,359,170 of CM060918.1, read as the reverse complement.
CGGTGCTCATATTCAGTTTTGTTCCCAATTCTGTCTGGAATGCCTCCCAGAATTTGCTAGCAAATATTGGCTCTCTATCACTGACTATGCTGATCGGAATTCCATGCAGCTTAACGATTTCTTTGAAATATATCTGTGCTAGACTTTGAGCGGTTCTATTGGATCTGACAGGTATGAAATGGGCAGTCTTCATGAAGCGATCTACGATTACCCAAATGCTGTCATTACGTTTCCTGGTTCGCGGCAAACCATCTATGAAATCCATGGAAATCTGTTCCCATTTCCAACCTGGGACTTCCAACGGTTGCAACAATCCAGCTAGCTTCTGTTGGTCTCTCTTGGCCAATTGACAAGTAGGGCATCAGCTAACATATAAAGAAATATCCCTCTTCATTGCCTTCCACCAGAAAGTGCGTTTGATATCGTTGTACATTTTACTCACACCAGGATGAATGCAAAGTTTGGATTTATGGCATTCATCTAGCACTTCTCTTTTGAGCTCAGGAATGTTGGGAACACATATTCTCCCTTTCAGTCTCAGAACTTCTTCTTTATCTATCTGAAAACTTGAGGGCTCTCCCTTCAGGATTCTCCCTCTGATCCTTTGAATGAAATAATCGTTCCTCTGGAGATCACATATCTTATCAAACAATCCAGGCGTAATTATAAGACTGGCAATGATTGCGGTTTTTCTACTAAGTGCATCCGCTACAACGTTAGCCTTTCCCGGCATATACAGGATATCGAGATCATACGCAACAAGAAATTCTAGCCAAAGCTGCTGTCTCAAATTCAGATCTTTCTGGGTGTATAAATACTTCAATGATTGATGATCAGTGTACAGTACAAATTTCCTGCCCAATAAATAATTCCTCCAGATTTTCAATGCAAAAACGATAGCTAGCAACTCAAGATCATGAGTTACATAATTCTTCTCATGCGGTTTCAGTTGGCGGCTTGCATAAGCGACTACTTGGCCTCTTTGCATTAACACTGCACCAAGACCTCTAATAGAAGCATCTGTCCAAACCGTCAAATCCTGATTTCCATCAATAATGGTTAACACTGGAGCAGTTGTCAGTTTCGATTTCAATTCCTGGAAAGCTTCTTCACAGTCGGAAGTCCACTTAAATTTCTCATGCTTCTTCGTGAGCTTCGTTAACGGACCGGATATCTTCGAAAAATCCTTAACGAACTTTCGATAATAACTAGCCACCCCATAAAACTTCTAACTTCTGTGGGTGTAGTGGGTTGTTTCCAGTCTTGAATCGCTGTTATTTTGCTCGGATCTACAGAAATCCCTTTCTTTGACACAACATGGCCAGGAAACTTCACTTCTTCTTGCCAGAAGACACATTTAGAGAATTTGGCTTTGAAGACGTTCTTTCTTGGAATCTCCAATACTTGTTCTAAGTGTTTTTCATGCTCGGGTTTTGATTTGGAGTAGATTAAAATATCATCGATGAATACGAGGACAAATTTATTCAGAACATCCCTGAACACTCTATTCATTAGATCGACAAAGTATGCTGGAGCGTTGCACAGGCCGAACGGCATTACTAACCATTCATAAAATATGTTTGGACCTTTGAAAGCTATCAAAGGAACACACTCCTCTGCTATTCTCAATTAATGAAAACCAGTAGCTAGTTACATTCGGGAAAATACTCTCGCCCCATTTAATTGGTCTAGCAGATCATCGATGCGGGGTAATGGATATTTATTTTTGAGCGTCTTTTTGTTGAGGTCTCGGTAATCAACACACAATCGAAGAATACCGTCTGACTTTGGGACAAACACTACAGCTGCACCCCAATTAGAAAAGCTGGGTCTGATTAGACCCTTTCACAATAGTTGACGAGTTTGATCGCCTAATTCTTCTTTTTCCTTTGGAGTCATTCTGCAAATTGGATGTACCACTGGTCTGGCATTGGGAATTATATCGATTCTGAATTATATTTCTCTTTGCGGAGGTAAGTTTTCGACTTCTTCAAACACATCCACATAGTTTCTGACAATAGGAATCTTTTCCAAGGAAGTAGGGATAACTTCCAATGCAGACCAAAATTCTTCACTATCTGGATTCGAACCATGGCATGGTACAGTAATATATCCAAGCTTCGTTCGAATTTTAACGATTCTTTCCGCACAATTTACTTCGGCTTCGTATTTGGTTAACCATTCTAACCCAAGGATAACGTCGAATTCGGGAAAATCCATAACGACTAAATTAATGGGAAATTTGTAGGAAGAATAAGAGATTGACACTCTACAACATGAACTGAGAATAATAGAACCCCCTATCGGATTATGAACTTCAACCGAATCCTTGAGCTTTCTCTGTTTTGACTTTAATTTGTGCACTGTGTTACTAGAAATAAAACTACGTGATGCACCCGTGTCAAACAATACAGAGACAGGAATATTTTTAATTGTAAGGGTACCTCCCAGAACATCGGTTTTACCTGCTCCATCGGAAGCAGCTGGCGGGCTCGACCCGTCATAGACATGAGCTACTGCGGCCTTCTTCAGCAAAGGACAGTCTTTGACAAGATGATCCGTCTTGCGGCAGTTAAAGCATGAGCGAGGGTTCTGAGAGCCCGGGCTTGAACCTTGTGAATTTGGCTTCTGTCTCTTCGGGGCTGTGCAGACATTAGAGAAGTGCCCCATCCCGCCACAGTTATAGCAGCTTCCTTTGGGCAGCCTGCCAGTCTGTGGTTTCGAGGATGCTGCTTAGCTTGACCCATCTTGATTCACAGCAGGCTTGCGTTTGTTTCCGGCTTGGTTTTTAGCGCGATCCTGCTCCAGGTGCCTTTGGTCAAGGTCTTCGTAGTTGCATGTCATTTCCACCAATTCAGTAAATCCCAGCTTGATGAGGGCCATGGCTCTATCATGATACTGTCACTTCAGCCCGAGGATGAACCACTTATTCTTGGACTTTGCAGTGGCGACAAGCTCCGGAGCATAGGGTGACAACTGTGTAAATTTATTCAGATAATCCTGCACTGAAAGATCCCCCTGCAAGAGGTTGGCGAAGTCATCGTGCATTCGTTCTAGGGCTTGTTCCGGGACATATTTCTCTTTGAAGAGTTCTTTGAATCCATCCCAGGTTCTTCCAGCTTCTCTATTCCCGACGGTGAGAGATTCCCACCATAGTTCAGCTTGTTCTTGCATAAGCCAGGCACTCATAATAGCTTTATCTTGATCTCCAAGCCTTAGTCCTTCTAGTACCTTCTCGCATGTTTTGAGCCATGCAAGGGCCTCTATTACTGTGCCAGTTCCCGAGAAGGTCTTGCCTCCTAGGTTTTTGTATCTCTTAGGTATGCGGTCCAGCTCAAAGTATTGAGCGACCGGGGGTTGTATCAAGGGTCCTTCTTCAACTGGGACTTCTCCCCATCCTCTGCCATGGCCAGCACGGCCTCCTCTAGCGGCGGCTGCTCGGGTAGCCATTTTTCAAGTTCTGTATAAGCAAGAAAAGAGTCAGCTTACAGAAACGATAATTTATTGCATGGTTAAGCAGAAAATTTAAGGAAAGATAACGATGGACTGATCAGATTGTTTTTGCTATTCTGCTTAGCTCATTCTAGGATTTTACTAGCCCTATCTATAATGAGCTACTAGCCTTAGAATACTACTGATTCTATTTTGACGAAGTGTTTAATGTGTTAGACTCCAGAACTAAGGTTAACCAAAGCTCTGATACCAGCTGTGACGATCCCAAAACCCCGTTACACGGTGTTAAGGATAATCATTGGAATATAACATATTAATCATCATTAGCAGATCACAGATAATTGCATAAACATAAAATAGAATAATTTACACACATATGACAGCGGAATCATATAGATATCACCGCATCAGAGAGCACATTGCAGGAAACAACTTAGTGCATAATAATACATAATCAGTCACCATCGCTAGAGGCGGAATCATACATGAAGAGTACGAAAAATAAATATCAGTCTACATCGCCAATGGCGGAATCATAATACATATACTATAATGGCGGAAAGAGTCAAAGTTAGCACGGTGTAGTTAAGCCTCGCCCTGAGCCAAAAAGTGCACCAGATAACTGTAACTAGGTTGCCCGTGTGAAAATGAGGGCACCCGAGTTTGCAAAGTGAAACAAACTACGAGTCAGTAATGGGACTAGTATGAGAAATCTACTTAACTTATTAACCACAATAATAAGGCAAATCAAAGGACCACGCCACTTTCGCGGAACGGGTTTACTCCAATGAGTGCTAGTGCAAGAAATAAAGTAAATGATTAAATCATCGCAATGCTTTTTTATAAAATGAAGCCATTATAAGACTCAGGTCCCATCACACAATGCAACGCAAGCCGAAGGATAGAGTTTTACCTTATAATGGCCAAAAATGCTTCATACGTATAAAACACAAGTGTTTGATATTATTACTAGTGCATATATGTTTCAAAAGCGATTTCAATCATAAATATCAATCCTAGACGGCATGGGTACCATATATCATGTCGCCATACTAGTAATACAATCAAATTCGCATATTTCGTATTGGGAATTGGATTCCTTCATGAGTCGAGGCAAGGGGCAAGCTCCTCTCCGATTCGAGACACTCTAGCAAATGTCCCAGGACCCCACTATGATCCTTGGATCTTCAGGGCCGGTCCTCTCTTACTTTTGAGGATTAATTATTCCTGAACACAAGTTTCCCGGTCCTTACAGACCTATAATCGAGGCGCCTCGTATTCCAACAACCACACAGGTGAAAACTATATATAATGTCAGGGCTGGTAGGTCACTGACACCAACTTAGCTAGAAAGAAACGTCGTGCTCTCCCTGCAGTCACTATCCCGTTTTTGACTCATACTGAGGTGTGAGGCACGCGAATCCACGTTATACACAAAGCTACGTCACACAGACCATGCTTTGATCATCAACCACAAGACTTTGCTTTGCAACAGAAGCCTTGATCACATGCCACTTAGGCGTGCCACACAGGCAATCCACTCCATGTGACTGATTTCTATCAATACATAACCTCTGAGCTCGAACGTCTCAGAGAAGGGCGTTAAGCAAGAGAATAAATTCTCCGTTGCCAAACAGATATATATTTAACAGAGATCAATCATCACAGAACAAAATCCAATGTCAGACACGCAGTCCATTTACAAGTTCGTTCTGGGTTTGAACGAAACCGGAGGCACCAACTCCTCGCATATCCGTACAATCAACAGTATGTCTGGACGGCTACTACTTCAGCTCCTTCACGGTAGCTACTCCAATCATGAGCGTCAGTAGCGCCCATCCATCCAATGTGAAGATCGTCGGTCTTCAACCGTCTTCGACTCTTCGACTTCTCAATGTCGATCGATTATTTGAAATGAGATGAACTTGGCCTTTTCAAATAACCCACGTATATTTAGATTTTCAAATCAATTTATCACATGGTTAGACTATTCAACATTCACATTTCAGTTCTTTAGTAATAATTTTCATGTTAAATACATTCAACACTCACATATCAAGCAAACACAACAAAATTGGTCTATTTCCACTTTATATCGTCGATAGTATTTTATAACGATATATCGACGATTCAGGTCGTGCCGTTGCACTAGCGCTGTTTTTCACTAATTTTTTTTTACACATATCTGAAAATCTAACCGTTGGATCTTCACAAATTTTATATCATTAGAAAGAACATTTCAAAACGAATCCAACGGTTTCAGTTTTGGGAAAATCCGACGGTCGGATCTTCCACACTAGCCATTTGAAATTACGATTTCAATTTATGAACTGCAGCGTCATTATTCGATTTAATTTAATTATATTTATATATATATATATATATATAATTGTTTCTGGCGCTGTTTTTCTTCAGATTTGAATTAAACATTCCAGACAATCCAACCGTCGGATCTTTACAAAGTTGGTGCCGTTGGAAAGATATTTCCAAGGCGAACCCAACGGTTGCGGTTTCGGGAAAATCCAATGGTTGGATTTCCCATACTAGACGTTTGAAATCACGGTTTCAAAACAAGAACTGCACGGCCACGTTTCGTTTTAATTTTATTTATATTTATATATTTATATAAATATAGTTCATTCAAAAATTCCTATATCGTTTTCACTTCAAATATTTCATTAACGCCATTAAATTTTGGAAAATTTCGACATAACCTCCTTTGTACGGGAGGGGCTGGGAAAATTCCCAAATAGCCACACGGGTGTCTTATGTCAAAAAGAAAAAGCCTAGCGGCTAGCCAATAGGCTCATAAAATCATCACCCAAACAAAATAGTAAACTTGTACCTATTTGTCGGCACAAAATTTTATTCCTCTTCTCTAGCCTCTTTGCTATAACATGTTCAATAAATATGCATGTACATATATGCAATTTTTATCACTTATCATTTTCCATTCAACTTCATATTTGATTCAATTTGGTTTAAAAACACCATTCATTCTAATGTTGCATGCATAAGCAAAAATCATATCATTAGTTAATTAATGAATATTTCAACTCATGCATATTTATTTGAACAAGTGGCTATTTTTAACACTTCACATTTCAAAATTGATAATTTTGGCGAACTAAAATATATTTCAACACATGACTGTTTTATTTAGTTCCTATGCATGTTAAAAATAATATTTCTTTCACAAATATTTATTTCAACGCTCTCATATCTTTAGCATATCACATATATGCTAAAATTGATATTTTTATCATTCAAAATATTTATTCAACACATGAATATTTTTAACACTTCATAGTTTCAATAAAAATGTAATTTTTATTGTTCAATCTTTTTATTCAACACATGAACTTTTCCAATACACTCACTTTTCAACACATGAGCACCTCCACACATGGATATTTTATATATGTTGTTCATATACGAAAGATGAAATTTTTATTGTTGAAAACTATTTATATATAAGGCGTATATTTTACATACTTCATATATATTATAAAAATGTGATTTTTATTGTTTAAACACGTCATTTATTCACACATGAATTTAATTTTCACACATCACTTCTCAACACATGAGCATTTCCACATATGGATATAGTTTCAACACATGACTTTAATTTCAACGCAAGAAGATAATTTCAACATATGAAAATAATTCTAACACATGAATATTATTCAAAATTTGGGCAGCATAACGGCAGGGTAGTTAAAACTGGCACCGTCCCTAGTACGACTCCTCGCTCTACCTTAAAACCTCGCGGTTTTTTACAACGGGGATTCATGCATCTAATTCGCACGCAGGCGGCATGTTTATTTTTATTTCCACAATTATTTCCAATTCATTTCATTCACCAATCAGTATTTTTCAACCACAACCAATCAATATCAACCACAAACAATTATTCAACCATTCGCATTTTCATCAAATATTTCACACCAATTCACAACAATAAATATCATCCATGGTTTGTGGACGAGGGGAGTATATATATATTTCTATATTTCACTTGCATTTCAACGCATATATCAATTATATTATGCATGTATAATTCATACTTCGCTTATATAGCTTACACATCGCATGTACATGAGGTATACAACACGTGTGTAATTTATATTTCGCTTATATAATTTATACACGACATTTTCCATTCAAATTCATTTAATTTCGATTTCTCACATTGGTTTTTGGAGTGCTAAAAATCGTAGGTGACTCAGAAAAATCCACGGTCTCTTCTATGTGGTAGAGAGCTTCCTTGCGGTCCCGATGTTTCCTGTTTCAACGAATTTCGTCAACACACCATAAAGATATGATTTTTCAAAGTGCAAACATAAAAAAGAACTCACCTTTATCGATGGTTCAAAACTAGGGTTGTAGTTTTCGCGAAAACCGAGGCACGATGGGATGATCAGAGGAAATGACGTGGAAGAGGGAGGAGAAGGGAGTCGGCGCAGGGTGGTTTTTGGTGGTTCGGTGGTCGGTGGCGCACGTGGCGGCGGTGGGAAACGTCAGTGTTTGGGTCGTTGTCACTGGCGAAGGAGGAGGCGATAGGGGTCGGGGTAGGGTCGGATTGGAAGAGGAGAGGGAGGCGCGTCGACTAGGGTAGGTGGCGGCGGCTGGAATCGCCTGTGGCGGCGGCGATTTAGAGGGGAAGCGGCGAACAGTATCGATCGTCGATGGAGAGAGAAAAAACAAGGGTTCTGATTTTTTTTTTTAAATAATGAATGAAAATTCTGATTGGCCCATAGTTTTAATAAATTTTTAAATAGTGTTTCTCCACATAGACACCAATTCAAACCCAACGACTGTCGTCCCGAGCTAATTACCCCCATCCCGGACACAATGGGATATGTTTCACTGGCCAATTCGACTGTTATAGTCAGTTACTTTTCAAATTAAAGTATAAAACATTTAATTTTAACTTTGAACGTACATTTCAATTTGCCAGGGCCACAAACTGATTCGAAAAGTTCCAGAAAAATAAATCTAGCTATGTTTTGACGCTACGGTCCCAACAAAACTAGTTTCGTCGAATTCTGAGAACGTTTGAAAAATGGCCATTTTCTGGTCGATCCAATTTAACAGAAATTGACCAAACACATTTTCTTTTGCCAAGCTCACATACTAGCTTCAAAAATTATGAAATTTGAAACCTAGCAATAGTTTGACATCCCGGACCCAACAAAAGTAGTTTCGTCGAATTCCGAGGTCGTTTGCAAAATATCAATTTTCCAGGGCTGTATATTCTATATAGCGACCTTTCTGAAAATTCATTCGGCCATAACATTTGATTCCCGTTATGAAACTTTGATTTTTCAGATTCGTTAGAAAGGTATTGATAAACAGATTCAAATATTTTTGGTTTCGCTAAAATCCGTTATATTTTCCACCCTGCACAATCAGTCAAAGTTTGAATTCAAATTTTCAAACTGACTCACTATTTCTAATTCACTATTTTATTGAAATATTCTATTTCAGTTGTTAAAATTCCTTTGAAATAACCAATTTAAAATTTTTAAATTGGCTCGTATTTTCAGGGTTGTTACATAAAATTTAAACTACACCATTCGACAGTAAACGGAATAAAAAATAAAAGAATAAACTAAACTTACTAAGTTATGATATCCTTTAATAAATTTACATAGGATTCTTCCACTAGAAACTTTAGCCTACTTGTCAATATGCCATCAAACAATTTATATCAAAACATGTACTAATAATTGAAGCACAACCAACGATAAACCTTTCAGTTAAAAAACTAATAACCACCCAATCAAGTATGGTGTGTTTAGTTTGCTGTAGTTAATTTTTGAAAGATGTGGTTATTTTTAGAGGAAATTATAAAGAGGAAAATAAATAAATAAGAAAGATCGTTATTTTCTATTTTTTTCGAAAATGAGAGAATTAAACTAAGCACAAAAAATTGTTTTCTCTTTTAAACATCTCAATCATAATAAATAAGTATCCAATAAAAAAGTTTTCACCTTGATAAAAAGACATAAAAGACTGGACAATGAAAGGCTTTTATTTTTGTTGTATTATCCAACAATAACAGATCGTTGTATATACGAGGAAATGTTTACTTAGGTTTTTGCATGTCAAGAGGTATAAATGTGAACGTACATAGGTTTTTGCTTGTCGAGATAAAGGTAATGAGTTGGATTGGTGTAAATTTATATAGGTTTTTGCTGCTGATGGAATAACTTGTCCAGTTTTCTTATTTTTATGTCCCGCCTTCCAAACCATTGTCCTCGTAACTTTCACCTCCGGATTTTTCTTAACCTGCAATAAGAAATATTATTAAATTAATTAACTATTTATTAATAGTATTCACAAGAAATATTTTTAGTATGATTGCTTACCATTTCATCATAAACTTTATGGTATGATTTTCTTCCTAGCATGTGAGTGATAGTATTATTAGCTTTGTCATGGGCATTTCTATTATATTGCTCTTTTTTCTTATCAGTGTATTCGTTGTCTACAAACTTCTCCCACCATACTTTGTCAATGTCTGAAGGACATTTAGTGATAGCGATATTCTTGGGTATGATGGTTCCTTTGACTCTAAGCAATCTGTTTCGCAAAGTAGACTTTACCATACGAAAATATCATGGAAACGTTTTTTTTCTAAAATTGGCCGAGCTAGATCAGGATCGATGTCCATGTCAAATTCATTCTGTTTTAAAAAGAAATTTCAATACGAAGAATAAATTTTATGCAGAAAGTAAATAATTAAATAAGGTGAATTTGTGATATACCAATAGTTCCCGCCACAAATTATCTTTATAGTAACCATCAACATTTCTCCACTCGCCGTAACCATCAAAATATCTTCATTCAATTTATACTAAAGATACATAGAATTTTAGATACAAACTTCATTCCTTTATAAGGGAAGCAAACTTTTAGTCGGTTATCATAAAAGCTTTCATATGGACACCATTTCATTATTAATGGTGGTTTTATAAAAAAAATAGTATCTAAATATTTATACTCTTTCCTGATTGCATCAAATCATAATAATATATAATTTGACTATATATAAATTATGACTTGTTTAACCTTAGGTTACATGTTGAGCGGCAGCTACGCAGTAAACCCCTAAGAGTTCAGAGTTATTTCTACAGTACAATGATAAATTCTTATGCAATGTTTATGTGCCTAACCGGTAATGTATGTCCATCAATTTTAAAAATATATTGGGACTAACGATTTCATTCTTATACTACTGTTTTCTGACTTTTGGGTGGTTTAACAAAAGTAAAAGGTCTACTGCAAAATAGCCATTACAATAAAATTGTATGTAGTGACAAAGAAAGTCGGCAATCATTCACTGGAAACATTAAAATAGGCATATACACACGCAAAGGCATATCTATCTATTTTAAATGCACTTCTAGAACTGTTAGATATATGCCAAACATGTATGTGTGTGTGTATGTTATAGATGAACTTATATAACTTCAAGATGTACGCCAATTGCAAAATTTTCACATATAAGATATGCTAGAGGATTTTAGGATGTTTATACTAGATGTATGTGTGTGTGTAAGGAAAAAATTCATCCTATTATAACAATTAAATCTTATTGCCAATGTCGGCATCTAATGACAATGCCAATTTCTATGAGATTTCACTTACAAAACTCAATTAAAAAATGAGATTAAGTTATTATTTAATTTATTTAACTGATTAAAAATTCGGTTGAGTCAAAATTATTTTTTTAATTGGATTAGAACTTAGTTAGTTGATTTTCACCCAAGTCAAACTCCGTAGCATGGTTTCTAACAAAGTTAAACTCGATAACATTGTTTTTGACCAAGTCAATCTTTGTTTTTGGTTAAGCTAAACTTGGGTTTTAAATTGAGTTTATTAACAGTTGAAAATTGAGTCACTCGGTTTTTAATCGAGTCAAAAACTCAGTTTTACATGGTTCAGAATCAATTAAATAAAATTCGTATGAATACCGTGATTCCTTAGGAATGACAATAATGCCAAGTCTTTATATAATTATGGAGGCTAAGACAACGAACAAATACGCACTCATAACATAGTAAAAAGAATTAAAAATTTATCCATATTTTGACTGTAGAGATAGTGAAAGAATAAGAAACTTTTTTCCTTAATTTTTTTATATGGTTTAGATCACATAGTTTTCCATTGCAATGCTCCTTTTTGTTCATTAGAATGTTCATGTTTCATTATTTTTTGTAACACTCAAGGCATCCCTTTTAGATTTTGAAAAAAAGCAGCAAGACAAATTAGGGGAAGCTTGTATTGTCGAGGTGGGTGGAGCATTCACCAATTTTTTTAATCCATAATTCATTCAATTATCTTGATTATTTCTTCCATTCCAATTAGCATAGGAGAATGTAAAATTAACATAGTAAGGAGAAGTCTATGAGTGTATGTTAGTATAAGTAGGTGCAGTTTGAGCTTTTCTTATTACATTGGAAAAAGAACTAAAGTACCAATATAGTAGACATATCTGTGCGAAAGTAACTTCACAGCTTCCTTTTCTTCACTTCTTTTCTTTGTATGACCTAATACCAGACTGATTCATTAGATAAATTTGTAAGGAAAGGTAGCAATTTATAGGAAAAAGAATATAGATCATCAGGAGTTACTAATTAAGCAACCAGTTTAAACAAATAGGTGGGCATTAATGACAAAAGGTTCCAAATAGTTCAGAATTAATCAAAAAAGAGTTCTGGAAATAAACATCTAAAAATTAATGTGCGTTATTTTGAATAAATAATCTAGGTATACTTTTGTAAATAAACTGAAAACCATATAAGTTTAAGTTTCAAGTGTAACATATTATTGAATAAGTTCTAGGGAGGACTAACTGTATGAACACCAGATTTGTTTAATTTATCATTAAAACTTATTTTCACAAAACCTAATTCTAGATAGTCTAAGAACTAAATTTTCCTTAAACTAAACAATCTAATGACTTGGAAATCTCGACAACGTAGTACACGACAAATTCGTCCAACTAATTCATTAGTACATGGCAATATTAAATATTCATGTCAATCTAAAATTCTTTCTTATACAAACTGGTGCTTCCTTATGTACACACACTCAGGTAATATCAATATTAATTAAGGTTCAAATGTCAATCTATACTTTCAGAAGCTATTCTTAGTGGTAAATCAATATATAATATTGGGACTACAAGTTTTGATGTAACCAAATATGAGTATTTCTTGTAAGCAGATCAAGGTATATATCCAATATAAACTGAAAACCTGATATTTGTAACATATATATAGTTGAATTGTGAAACATTTCAGATTCTCTTGCATGAAAAAAAATTAAGTTCTCAACAAAATTCCAATACAAATATACATATATATTAATATAACTCATACTTGCCTTTGTAAATTTGAATATATATAAATATATAAATTTACAAAGTTGCAGAAAACATTAATATCAAATATTAATACTGCTTAAAAATTATACATATTAGCATAATGTTTATAATAGGGTGGGTTTTAGACATAGTTTTTGACAGGTCAAACTGGGCTTTAAGATTGAATCAAACTGCCTTATAATTATAAAAGGAGATGGTGAATAGAACAGAATAATCATTCAAATTTATTCCAAACAGGATAAAATAGGATTATAACTTATTTTTCACAAATTAGTCATACACTTGAATTCTAAGACTTTCTTAGAATCCAACAGAGCATTTTCAATATATATAACTGAGTTAATTCGAAACCAACTCAAATATGTATATTTCACACTTTCTGAATCAGTACAGAATTTATATGTATAAGAATTATTTGCATATACAGTATATATATACGAATTATACATCACGAATTGAAACATTCATCTATGTTTTTAACACAGCAAAATTTTCACATATATACATAACCAAGTACATGCATTTAAATCCAACAATTGAATTTGAAAGCAACCTGGCTTTGATACCATTGAAATTCAGTTTTGTTTGATAACCAAAAGATTAACCTTTTTACTTGTTAATTTAATGTTCCACCAAAAGATTAACCTTTTTATTACAGTGACAAAAGCACATTACATACACAAGCACGACAACACAAACATCACCTTTTCCTTTAAACCGATAATTCGTTGTTTTTATCAAACAGACAACATAAACATCACCAAAAGTCCATGTTCATTCAAGATTATAGACCACTCTCTCTTTGTAATGCGATTTATATGATTTTTCTAATCTTTTATGCAATAAACGAAGGGACACATGTTAACAAACAAAAAATTGATTTTTTTACCTGAAGCCCCAATTCGTAGAAGCCCCAATTCGAAGTAATGAAGAGAGGATTCGAAGTAGTGGAGAGAAGATTAGCTAATCGCTGATATAACTTTTTCTAAGCCCATTATTTATTTGCCTATGATGCGGGCGTGAAAGGAATATGTGTTAAGGAATAAGTGTTGAGGAACGATTAGGGTTATGTGTGATAACTTGCCCTTTTGCCCTTAGAAAAGAAGAGTTGACAAGGCGTACCAACACATACAAGTATTAGCAAATTTTTGGTGACACATATTTGCTATGGCAACACATATTAGTGTCGCTAGTCTATAACACATATAAGTGTTGGCAGTTGAAAAAATAAGAGTTGCCAAATGGCCATTATGGTGTAGTGTCTACCATTTTATAGTTGTTGGGATCATCTCATTCCGGTTATACTAGTATTGGTGCAAACAGAGAAAGGGAAAGTGTAACGTCCCGTATTTTTACGATATAATAATTAATTAATTTAATTATTTAAATAGTGATTTAGAGATTTAAATGGTCATTTAATTTAATAATATTGAATATTTAATTAATATAAATAATAAAATAATATATTTATTTCTGAAATAGTCGGAAATAGTGAATTGACAATATAGTGTGCATTAAACAATTTAAAATGTATAGTTCAGTTTAGAACTGAATTATAATAACGAATTTATTTTTAAAACGAAGTTTGAATGTATAATTATAATATAATTAAAATTGAGCTCGAAATGGCACGGCACTTCGTAATTTGGCAATTCGAACTTTAAACGAATGTACAGAATCTGTTTTAACTTGGATTTCTATGAAACAAAAAACATTCGGAGCTGGTGAAGTATATTTTTCTAATAAAACAGATAAATCGGGATTTCGTCGTATAGATTTTTAGTTTTGTCCAAATCAAATTTTCAAATAGTCGCTATGGAATTATTTATAAACCATAACATTTAATATAAGAAATGGACTTTTAAACATGTTGAAAATGGTTTGAATTTTTATAATGAAATATTAAGTTTAAAGTCCGAATAAGATCATTTTTGAAATTTTATATTTATTTATTTACTTAAAATCATTCGATCGTATATACATAATTTCAAAACTGTACGTATTTAATTATATATTGTATACAAGTGAATTAAAAGATAAATATGTATTATTTAGCGGGTTATAATTACCTTGTATTCGACTCAAATATGTTATATCAATCACTGTTGGATTAGTTAATTTCGCTCATATTTGCATGACCGTTGCATCAATCCAAAACATGTTATCAAATGATCCAGGTTGGTTAACAGTATCCGTTTTCAGTTGATCTTACATGTATAAATTATTGGATTATTATTTCGTGTTCAATAACATAAACTAATCACTCATTTCCCAACCTATTAGATACAACATCACGGTAATAGCACATAGTTCACAGAAGAATGACATTTCAACAATAACATGGACATTAATATCATTAAAAACACCATATTAACATTGGACATTAGTACAACTCATTCTTCTATGTATAGAAGTGCCATATTCTAGCCTACTATTTTCTTAAAATAATTGGTAGGGATTAGCTGTGACAAATCAATATTACTACCCAACTCTGGAGAATTCAACTACATGCTAGGTGCATCTTTGCCCTGGTTACTGCAGTGGAGGGGTACTTTTTCTGCATATAAATGTGATGCATGTCCAAATATAATATTTCATATTAACATTATCTATACATACTGTACGTATAGAAAATAACATTGTGAGGCCAAATGCCTCATTCCATAATTGAAGCAAAATTACATCCAGTATTATATATATAAATAATTGAAAATCATTAACTATCAAGCATGGATACAATTGACTTTGTAAATGTTCTAAGACTGCTATTACGCACAGCAGCCAATGGAATAAGAAGAATAACAAATTTTATATACTTGCAACCATAAAGCAAACCATTAAAATCTCAAGTCACTTCCACAGACCAAGAAAGATAGGAAACAAAACAAAAAGGGACATTGTACAGAACAAGACTTGTAGATTAAAGAAGCTATGACAGGAGAATTCACAGTATACGTAACTTACATTGAATCATCTGACCATATTTCCTCAATCAATAATATCACCACTGTTAAATATAAAATGTGCAAAATTCTTCTTTGATTGAACAATGCATGTGCATTCATCCAAATCCATCCTAATCTAGCCAATGAAATAAGAAGAGGACACTGAAATCACTGTCACCTACCCTATTTTAATGTCGTCCCCTACTCTTGCTTCTTGCCAAAGAAAAATGCCCCCTGAATTATCAAATCAAAGGCATGTTGTTCCGGCTACTCTAGCCTTCCATTCCACGGGCTAAATGCACATGCTATATGAAAGGATGTTGTGCTCATCCTTTTAGACTCCTCCTGTTTATACCGTGCATCTCGCCAATTGTAGAACCAAACCAAGCTGTGTAACACAATAAAGACATAAGCTTTAAACGATACGATCCATATAAAATTCAGATCAAAACTCTTCCAGGAAATTATTAAATCGAAGACAAACCAGATTTAAAGCTTAAGAACGGATTTTTGGTCAAATAGCTTCATTGTAGAAACATAGTGATGGTGCGACCGGTTTCTTTCTAGCGGCATCATTATTGTGTCTCGGAGGGGTCGACCTTGAAGAGGAGGTAAGGCGGAGGAACGACAGTTCTAGCAGCAGTGGTCGGAGGACCTAACATGGTTGGAGGTGTTTGTTTCTGGGCGAGGTGGGCTTTCTAATCAAAGCAAATCTCTGGTGAGACGATGGGTTGATAGAGGCCGAGATCACTGACGTGGGAAGAAGTGGAAGCGGCGGTCCTGAGAAGACCGATGTTGTGGGCTCCGATACCTGGATGGACGGTGGTGAAGATTTACAAAGAAAAGCACTGTTCGCTTTTGTTTTTTGAGAAAAGGGATTAGGTAATTCTGGCCTGAGGGTTTAGAAGTCGCGTGGGTTCAAATAGGCAATGGGCGTGGGCTTTGAAGAAGTATTGGGCCGGAGAATGAAATATGGTGAGCCCATAATTTGATTACATAATAATAAGTTTAATTTAATAATGCTTATACAATCTTATAAAGTGATATCTCGCGGGTGCACCGTCAGAATTTCGCGCGGTTGGTTCCGTTCAAACTGTACAGATGCAGACTACAAGATGGGATGATCTGTTTTAGATTAGAAACTATCAGAATTTTTGATAAAATTAAACGACCATTTAATTTTGTTAAAACGAACGGTTTTATTCGACAGATAAAATCAAGGTGAGTAAATCTCACTAACTCTGCTTAGTTTATATTTTCATAACGTATTTTTAGAACTGATAAATATTGGTTGATTGTTGTGTGTTGGTTGGTTGGTTAAACTGCTAATTGATTGGTTGAAAATATCGATATTGATTTATATATATTGTTAATCAAATATTGATTCTGTTTATCAGAATATTTCGTATTTAATGAAACTGATGTTAATTATATTATTTAACATCTGTGGATGCAGGAAAATAGGTTGGAGGAATCCAACTGGATTCCTCAATATTTATAATACTGTTTTTCATATATTCTGATCTATGATGTGGCATATAATCTGTTATTGATTATGTGCATTTGGGTGATGATTGATCCTTTTCATTTGGTATTTAATACCATAAGTAATACTGGAAAATAGAAAAGGAATTTTCAAAGTGTATACTGAAATTAAAATATTTATAAAATCAAAGGATTTTATAGAAGGAATATTTATTTAGAAAATAAATAGAATTATAAAAGGAATATATATATATATTTTAAAAACAAATAGAATTGAATAGGAAATATTTGTAAAGAAAATAGAATAGAAAAGGAATATTTATTTAGAAAATAAAGAGGAATTATAAAAAGAAGTATTTTATAAAATGAATAGAATAGTATAAAAGGATATGAATGGAAAATAAATATTAAATGGGAATTTGTTTTTAAAAGATAGATGGAAAACATTTATTTCTAGTAGAATTAAATAGAAATCTGTTTTAACAAATAAAATGGAGATGATTAATTTATAAATAATGTTTTATAAATCAAGTAAATTAAATAGAAATCTGTTTTAACAAATAAAATGAAGTAGAAATCGGTTGTGACACCGATATTTTAAATGAAATGTGAACTCAGCATTTATAAAGGATTTATAAATAGGATTTAAGTGTTAGAAATAAAAAGGAGATTTCGTATGGAAAATTCTATAAATAAAGGTATAAACAGAATTTGGAAATGGGATATTATTTAAAAATACGAAATCAAACGTAATAGATTATATAAAAGGAATATTTTTCACATCCGATGTGAATAATGGATTAAAATAAATATTTTATAATTTAATAGTTATAAAGGAAACTGGTTTTGAAATAGGAATTTAAATTAGAGTTAATCAAATTAGAGTAATCGAATATTGGTTATTCGAATTAGAGTTTATTAAATTGGAGAAATCGAAACAAAACTAATTTCATAAAATTCTGATACCATTTGAAAAATGGCCATTTTCCAGTCGATAAAAATCAACTAAAACTGGTCAAACGCGTTTTCCTTTGCCACATTCACATAATGATTCAAAAAATTATGAAATTTGGAATCTAGCAATAACTTGACATCACGGATCCAACAAAAGTGGTTTTGTCGAAATCCGAGGTCGTTTGCAAAATTCCCATTTTAAGGGCCTGAATTCCATAGCGACTATTCAGAATTTTCAGCTAGACATATCTTTTGATCCCCGCAATGAAATTTCAATTTTTCGGATTCGTTGGAAAGATATTCTCACATAGATTCAAGGATTTTTGGTTTCGCTAAAATCCGGTTTATTTTGCATCCGATATGTTCAGTTGAAGTATGAAATCAAATTATCGAACTACCGCGCCATTTTCAATTCCTTTTTTAATTATATATAATTATTTATATTCCAACGACGATCTATATAAATATATTGGTTTGAATTATATTCAAAATAAATTCCTTGTCAATATTATTTAAAATAATCTATTTTAAATATTCAAAATACGATAAAATTGCCAAAATAAAAATTTTAAATTGGCTCGCATTCCCCGGTTATTACAATCTCCCCCACTTAAAAATTTTCGTCCCCGAAAAGGAACGAAGCCGAAAGTTGTTTAACAATTCAACTCAACTTCCATTACTTTGATTACGGCTTAAGTTCTTCAACTTTTCGGTTTCTAAGAACTTTTCAAATTTTTCAAAAATTTTGCTAACACCCTAAATTTTCGAAATTTTTTGCCATAACCTCCCCTGCACCGGGAGCGCCGGGAAAATTCCGAAATTGCCATATAGGCCTTCTGATCTCAAAAACAAAAAGTCAAGCGGCTAGCCAATCGGCTCATAAAATCATCATCACCCAAACAAAACAGTAAATTATGGTAAACATGTACCTATTTGTCGGGCAAACAAATTTTATTCTTCTGCTCTAGCCTCCTTGCTATGACCTGTTCAATGTAAGTACATGTATATGCAAGCAAATGCGACTAATTTTCAATACAATTCGCTATTTGATTCTATTAGGCATAATGGTTCAAAATATCAAACAAATAAACAAACAACACAAACTTCAATCAATTAGTGAATTAACGTTTCAAATTCATAATTTGATACATATATAGAAAATCATATTTTTGATGCCAATTCACAACAATGTATTCTAGCTTTATTTTGGTTCTTACACTAGTCTAATGGAAATATATAGATATCACACCTTCGAAACACGAACATAAATACTGATAATGCGGCCGCATTACCAGAACTATCACCGGGCGGTTAGAATGTGATTCTATATCTACCCAGAATATTAAAACTTCAAATATATGTTCATGACGCATATATGCAAAATATTTATACACTCGATTGTCCAAATTCAAAATAAATAAATATTCAAATACGCATAAAACGATTTAAATTTTCAAAACAATATTGTTTTCATTTGAAAATATACTCTTCACACTCGTTCTAGGATACTACTGATCCTATCTCTAACGAGTCATTCTAATTGGATATTACTAATCCAATATCTGATGAATTCTTTCATATGGTTCTAATGTGTCTTGTTCTCGAGCTCTGTAAACCAAAGCTCCGATACCAACTGTGATAGCCTGTAACTTCCCTGGTCTGGAAAGCCCGGATTACCTTGAGAACACGACAAATCAGAACGCAGATGGAAGAGCATTTCATTGCTATTACAACAATTCCATTAGATACAAGAATATACAGAGTATAAATGAATACAATACATTCGATAAATATCAGAGATTACAAAAATCACATAGCAGCGGAAAACAATAGAAAACACAACTGAAAGTAATACACGGATACAAAGCTTTCCGAGCATCGTTCCAGCTGTAAATCAGGTGCCTGTAAATATAATTCTGCAAAACCAAAACTACTAGCTGCCCGTGTCGAAAATAAGGGCACCCAGAGTTTAGGTTAAAACAATAAACTCCAGGTCAGTCATGTGACTGGTGTGAGAACTAAAACAGTTATTAAAACCTTTTTTTAAAGGAGAGTAATTCAAGGGACCACGCCGTATAACACGTAACGGGTTTCCTCCCAAGAATACCAGTGCATATCAATAAACAACGCAATGGTTTTTCGAAAAATGAAGCTATTATAAGGCCCAGGTCCCATCACACAATGCAACGCAAGCCGGAGGGTAGGGTTTTCCCTTATAATAGCCAAACATGCTTGATACGTTTAAAGAAAATCATTTGGTACTATAATAAGTGTAGAGTGTCAAAACAATTTCAATCATAAATATAAATCATAGGCGGCATGGGTACCATCTATCATGTCTCCATACCAGGCTCTACAAATAAAACCGAAATATCTCGTATTGGAAATTGGATTTCCGTTATGAGTCGAAGCAAGGGGAAAGCTCCTCTCCGATTCGGGACATTCTAGCAAATGCCTCGGGACTACACACTCTGGGTTACCCCTGGATGCTTCAGGGTCGGTCCTCTCTTACCTTTGAGGATTGGCAATAACTGAACACACGTTTCCCGGTCCTTACAGACCTAAAATCGAGGCGCCTCATCCAACAAACACATAGGTGAAAAGTATATAAATGTCAGGGCTAGTAAGTCACTGACACCACCAAAGCTAGAAAGAAACGTCGTGCTCTCCCTGCAGTCCTTATCCCGTTTTTAACTCATACCGAGGTGTGAGGCTCGCGAATTAACATTATACACAAAGCTACGCCACAAAGGTCGTGCTTTGATCATCAACCACAAGACTTTGCTTTTCAATAGAAGTCTTGATCAATTGCCACTTAGGCGTGCCACACAGGCAATTCATGCCATGCGACTGATGTCTAGTGATATACAACCTCTGAGCTCGTACGTCTCAGAGAAGGGCGTTAAGCAAGAGAATAAATTCTCCGCCGCCAAACAGATGTATATTTAAAGGAGATCAATCAACATAGAATAAAATCCAATGTCAGACACACAGTCCATTTACAAGTTCGTTCTGGGTCTGAACGAAACCGGAGGCACTTTCCTCGCTTATCCATCGATCTCCAAGTACGTCTGGACGACCACCAACTGATTCTCTCATCTTGGGTGTACAGCCCAATCAAGATCATCAGTAATCACCCAAACGATTTGAAGACTTCCGGTCTTCAACCACCGTCTTCATCTTCGACATATCGTCGAATCGGTTGTCCAGAATGGGTATAAACCCGGCCTTTCCGAACAACCCGCGTATATTAAAAACAAATGTTACAAAAACACAACATACTCCTCATTCTAATTCACCAGTCACTAACCGTAGATTAGCAAGAGAACAATTCCCCAAATATTAATCCCGAAGGCCGAAACCATCATCAGATCAAAACCCAGGAAACCATTCTTCTTAACTATCCTACTGCTAGTTTCTAAATTTCACATTTTTAGGGAAAGGTTCCCATTAATTTTATCAAAGATAAATTCTTTAAAATTTATTCTTTAATCTTCCATTGGATATCATATCAAACCAAATTATGGTTTTCCAAACTAGTCGAGATTAGCGAACCACACCGAAGTCATTATTTATTTTATTTCCCAATCCTAACCTATTCATCCCATGAAGCAAAACTGGTAATACTCCATATCTAACACCACGGTGTTATCGATAAAATTAATTACCATTTCACTTCAAATCTAATTAAAGATTTAACTATTGCTTTGGAGCAAAACTGGTGATACTCCATTCTCGCTCACTTTCCAAATTTGATAATTTAAATTATTAATTCACATTTCAATCTAATTACATATTCATTAAAACTCGCTTTTACCGGGTTAAAGAACTAATGTCATTTTTAACACAGTTCACGATAAACCCAAATCACATTTTATTTAGTATCGGGTTAAAGAACAAGTGTTATTTAAAACACCCTTCACGATAAACCCACAAATCAATTCTATTTAAAACCCATTTCAAATCCAATTTATTTATTTAAAAATAAATGGGTTTTAATTTTAGTTCAAAACTAGTTCATTTCGATAAAAATCTATTTTTATTTCATCACAATTTTTCCCAAATCATTTCTTATGATTTTACACAAATTATTACTATTTTTAATAATTTTATCAAGGCCCGTACAGTCGATTTCCATCAACGGCCATCGAACTGCACTTACAGCGACATTTTCCAAATTTTATTTGGACGTATCTCCAAATCCAACCGTTAGATTTCAAATTTCTAATATTCGTTAGAAATCTCTTTCCGATATGAACCCAACGGTTCCGGTTTTAGGAGAATCCGACGGTCGGATCTCCCGTAATGTCCGTTCGAAATAAATGGTCGAAATTCACGAACTGCCGCGGCGCGGCGCGTTCTATTCAGGCCATTATATTATAATGTATATTTCGTCGATTTCTATTTAAAACAAATTTTATAAATAGTTTTAAATTCGTTTCAAAAACAATTTCAACTTCCATTTCAATTTCAAATCAAAATTGAATTTTTCCTTATAAATTTGTTTTAAATTCATTTCAATTCAATTCAAATTTCAATTCAATTCGAATTCATTTCAAATTGATTTTTATTCTATTTCAATTCGTTTTCAATTCAATTTGAATTCATTTTCTATTCAGTTCAATTCGAATTCGTTTTTTTCAATTCAATTCGAATTCGTTTTCTTTTCCGTATTCATTATAAAAACAAATATAATCGATATAAATATCGTTCGCATCAAAATAGCGCATCTCCAATCAACACGACTTTATATTTTTCAATAACTTCGTTATTCTATTCAACAAATGAATCTATATTTCTTTCAATACATGACCCCATATTTTTGTCAACACACGACTAATCTCAACGAATGAGTATTGTCCACGTGTGACTATTTTTGTTATTTAATATATTTTATAAAATTATGGTATCTATCGTTTGATTTCAAATCAGACTCCAACCGTAAATTAGTAAGAGAACGATTCCCTAAATATTAACCCCGAAGGCCGAAACCAACATCAGATCAATATCCAGGAGACCACTCATCTTATCTATTTTCTAGTTAGTATCTAATTTTATATGTGACAAAAATGTAAGTTTTATCGTTAAAATATTTCGTTCAACACATGACTAATCTCAACGGATGAGTACTGTCAACACATGAACCTTTATTTTATAAAGAAGTTGGTTTCTAAATTTATATATGATAAAGATGTAAATTTTATCGTTAAAATATTTCATTCAACACATGACTAATCTCAACGGATGAGTACTGTCAAGACATGAACCTTTATTTTGTAATATTCTTTATTTTCCCAATTGGAATGAGGCCCAATCAATCACCATATAACGTTAATTATATGGATTCCATAAAACACATGTATATAATAGCAACGATAAATAATCAACCATCATCCAAAGTGCACTACACTGTATAAACATCAATTATAGATATCTAACGCTAATAATAGCCTGTCTATCAATCGATCGACATACAACTAATTATTGGGATTAGTGTATGTCATGTATTATCCCAATACCCGTGTGGGGTTTCAAATCAACAAACACTGATTTTTATTTATGCAGTTGGGCGATGTGTAAAATTTATCGTCCCAATCAATGTCCTTCAAATAGGTGAACATAAACAAACCGTCCGGTTTGTAAATGAATATTTATTTATTCACGTTCACGTTAAAAATTATATTCTTAATGACCAAATTATTTTATTCAACCTATGAATATTCTATTCGATTCATTTATTAAATAAAATGATATCATTATTTTTTATAACTTATTTTAGAAAATTTTGGCGGCATAATGGCATGATACTAGAAATGGGACAGGGCCTAGCCTTATCACCGGTCTAATAATGGCCCACGCCATACACATATCAATCACATCCATTCTATTTCACCAAACAATCAAATTCAAATCAAATAATCTAACCAACTACACAACCAAACAAACAAGTCCATGGTCTGTGGACGATGGTGTCGGGTGCTACTAAACACCGTCTGCATCATAGTATATATATATAACTAGAAAAAGAAATTTAGAGTGAGAAGTTCTCACCAAAGCTATCCCAATTCCACGACACTTCAAATGTAGGGAATCATCACTGTTCTCGCCATTTGTCACTTTCGTTGCCCGTAGCCACTACATATATAAAAATCACATTTTTATATTGTTGCTATGTATATAAAAATCATATTTTTATAATCACTCCTTAGGATAAAAGTTCTATTTTTTTACATCGATACTATATAGATAAAAATTCTATTTTTACATCGATGTTCATATAATAAAGATTATATTTTTATCATGCTATTCTCTATATAAAAATTATATTTTTATATCGCTCTTTATCCAATAAAGATTATATTTTTATACCGCTTCTTCCTATATAAAAATTATATTTTTAACCTTTCTATAATATAAAAATTATATTTTTAACCTTTCTATAATATAAAAATTATATTTTTAACCTTTCTATACTATCAAAATCTCGTCTTTCTTCATACAAAAATCTTGTCTTCCTGCATGTAAAAATCCGAGCCTTATGTAATTAAAGATCTTATCTTTCTCCAACTAAAAACCCTAACTTGATATATATATATAGATAAATTCATTTTATAAAATTCAGTTTTACTTATAAAAATTCTTCTTTAAAATTTAGTATGAAAATGAAACAAATTTTAGTTCTTCATGCTATATTAAAAAGAAAAATCAGTAAATAAATTCAAAGACTTACGGATTTTAGAAGAGGGAGGGGTTTCAGAGCTCGGCGGTGGTGGTGGCCCCTCCAACAGGCGGCGGAGGTGGATCATCGGCTTCAGGGGGGATGGTGGCTGTGTCTGGCCGGGGGGGGGGGGGGTTGCATTGGGTTTAGGGGGCGCGAGGTGGGTTCGAGAGGGCGCGAGTTGGGTTCGGGATGGAGGAGGGAGGGTTGAGGGCGGTGGCGGCTCGATCGGAGGAACGACAACTCCTCCTTCTTCTATTTTTTTTATATTTTTGATTCAGAAAGAAAAGACGGGAGGGGCTTGAGTGAATAGAAGAGAGGGATGAGGGGTTTTATTATAAATTTTAATTATTTTATTTAATTATCTCCCAAAAAGCAACTTTTATTTTCGACCTCTAAACAAAACCCACCGCCTGTCGTCCATAGCTAATTACCCCCATTCTGAACACAATGGGATATGTATCGAAGGCCAATTCGATCGTTACGATCAGTTTTCGTCAAATCAAAATATAAATCTATATATTCAATTTTTAAACGTACATTTGAAATTATCGGGGCCACATATAGTCACTAAAAATTCCCGAAAAATATTTTCTAACTTTGTATTGTCAATACGGTCCAAACAAAACTAATTTCGTCAAATTCTGAGACCGTTTGAAAAATAGCCATTTTCCAGTCGATGAAAATCAACTAAAACTGGTCAAACTCGTTTTCCTTTGCCACGCTCACATATTGATTCAAAAAATTATGAAATTTGGAATCTAGCAATTACCTGACATCACGGATCCAACAAAAGTGGTTTCGTCGAAATCCGAGCTCGTTTGCAAAATTCCCATTTTTAAGAGCCTGAATTCCATAGAGACTATTCAGAATTTTCAACTGGACATATCTTTTGATCCCCGCTATGAAATTTCAATTTTTCGGATTCGTTGGAAAGATATTCTCACATAGATTCAAAGATTTTTGGTTTCGCTAAAATCCAGTTTATTTTGCATCCGGTATGTTCAATTGAAGTTTGATATCGAATTATCGAACTACCGCGCCATTTTCAGTTCCTTTTTTAATTATATATAATTATTAATATTCCAACGACGATCTATATAAATATATTGGTTTTAATTATATTCAAAATAAATTCCTTGTCGATATTATTTAAAATAATCTATTTTAAATATTCAAAATACATTAAAATTTCCAAAATAAAAATTTTAAATTGGCTCGCATTCCCGAGTTATTACACCGTTTCCAGAAAAGGGACAACATCAATAAATTAAAGAAGTAAAAGGAATTTCTCTAGATAGGTGATTATACACCTTAATGGGAGCGACCCACATAGCCATGCTACTTGCCCGATTTTTGTCATTTCCCGGTTGTTGAGGCCTGAGGCTAAGACAACTTATCATTCATTGATAGCACAATTACTTTGAATGCCAAATTATCAGATCCGTTAATCACTAATTGATTGTACAAATATATTATGGATATTATGCTAAGAGAATAAATCCTCCGCCATCATATATATTTATACTAACCAACATATGCGATTATTGGAAATACTCTGTCAGATATTCGTCCATTTACGTTCGTTTTGGGATTGAACGAAACCAAAGGCACACATTCTATTAATAGAAAAGTCCTTGCACTTTACTCCGTCTTCGATTATCTTCATATAATCTGATTCGCAACGCTACTGCCAATACGGAGTGGTTCACGGATAATAATCTAACCGGTCTCTCCATATTGACAACGATATTGGCAAATACTTCGATAGTTGGTTATTTAACTATCGAAGAAAAATAAACAAACATTAAAACATTAAACAATCACTAGACCCCTTAATTAATATTTCATTAATTAAAACACTTCTCCATTTCCTTATCAACATTTTTAACCAAATATTTTCAATTATCATCTTGGCCTCTTACACTATTTGGAAAACATTTCCATATCTCACCTTCTTTTATTTTCTGTACTTGAAAATATTTTCTATTTATAATTGGAGAACACTCCAATTACTTACCTCTTGCTCCACCCATTTAATTCTACTCTCCGGAAATATATATTATTATATTTCCAAAATTCCACTTATTTGGGTTAAAACGAATGTTGTGTAAAACATCGTTACAAACAACACAAAATATTTCATTCAACTATCTTTTATTCAACTATTGATCTTCGAGACTGGATCTTGCTATTTATCGGTTAAAAATGAAATCAATCAAGTTGGGGTAAAATTACCTAAAAGGCCTTGACTGAAAACATCCTTAACTTCAAAACAGACAAGACCATTATTCCCGAATAATCAACAACATAAAAACCAATTACTCGTTTTTACATGTATACGCTTCTCTTTCTAATTTTACCAGATTTGGTTATAGATTTTCTATTTGTTTATAGTATTCTATTTTCAAGTTCGTTTCCTTATCGAGTTCTATATATATATATATTCGATACATTGATTTCTAACTATCAAAATTTCTTAAAAATATTCTAACTCCTTAAATTTCTGGAAAATTTCGCCATATCCTCCTTTGTATCAGTCGATAGTTCAAACCTCAACTCGCCTCTCTAGCCCATTTCCATTCAAAAAGAAAATCAAAAAGCCAAGTGGCTTGCCGATTCAGCGCATAAAACCTCATATGGAAATTAAACATGTACCTTTTTGTCAGGGACATAAATTATAATCTTCATACACTTCATTCCAAACCTACTTAATCTATGTTCACTTGTTTCCAATTTATCCCAACTCAGTCCGGTCATTTTAACTCAATTTGCTAATTTATCCTTTAATTAGCTATTATGCCATTTCACTTTTATTTGAACATATCATGTTCGTATATATTTTAATTCGCTTATAAACAAGTCGAATTTCATTTCCAACTCAAGTTCCCTTTTCGATTCCAAATAAAATTTCTCAAACCACCTTTACTTATTCAAAGTCTAATTTCTTATCAAATTTCGATTTACTAATTATTATTCAAATTAGTTAGTTCTATTCAAAAATTTAAAATGTGATTTTTGTTCCAAAAATCATTTTATTATACCACTTGAGTTCATATGTATTTTACAACATAAGTCTAGATTTTCTAATGGAAATTCAGATTTTATTTACTTAAAATCCCTTTATTTATTTAAATAAACCGTTATGGTTTAATAATGGATATGGCACTGCCTTTCTAAAAATTAGATTTTGACATAATCAAAATCTATACGACGAAATCCATATTTTTATCTTCCATTAGAAAACTATTATTCCAACGGTCCTGACGATTCTTGTTTCAAAGAATTCCGACTTAAATTGAGTCCTGTACACTCAATTGAAGTTCGGAATGCCAATTTACGAACTACAGCGCTGCGGCGAGTTCGTTTTAATTATATATATATATATATATATATATATATATATAAAAACGTTTAAACTTCGTTTGAAATAAATTCAACTCCATTCTGATATATTTTTAATATATATCAAATCAGTTTCCAAATCAGCATAATATTTTCGATTATCAATAATTGTCGTTTTTCCTTACTCGATTATAAATTTACTTATACTCGATTTGTTACTTTAAATCCCAATTCCTTTTATAAATAAATTATAAAATTTGATATAATCGAATTCCAGTTATAACTCCTAAATTTAAATACTTTTAATTATCCAAATGATAACCAAATTTATAGCACTATTTATAAATTCAACCTCCTTATTTCATATATTTAAACAAGTTCCCTTTTCAAACTTCTATTCGAAACACCATCCCTTTGATATTCCGAATTGCGGAATAAAAACCGTTGTTCCTTTCAAATGATTTCAAATTTTATTTTTAAATTCATTTTTAATTTAAATATTCAAATTATCTCTTGATAATTAATTCATTATATTTATAAACACCATTTTATAAATTTCCTTGTTTATATTTAAACAAGTCTATTTCGAAATCTATTTAAAACCAAAATCTTATTTTGGAATTTCTACTTATAATAACTTATATATATAACACTCAATTTGTTTTCATATTCAATTTCTTCTATTTAAATAAATTCGAATTAATTGAATTCAAATCATAAATCCTTACGGATTTATTTTAGTTTAATTTATATTCTGAACATCAGAATAAATTCCATCGTTTATTTCTTTAAAACGATTTCCCCATTTCTATTTTTAAATTCACATTTGAATGTAAATATTCAAATTATCCAATGATAAATTTTCCACCTCATTTATAAACATCGTTTATAAATTGACTTCAATTCCCTGTATTATCTAATTTATAAACATCATTTATAAATTTCAATACTTGTTTTATATATTCAGAACAAGTTAATATTTCTATCGCTCATTCAAAATTCAAATACTATTTTAATTAAATAGATTTTTCCTTTTAATTCTCAATATATCCTTTTTGCAATATATATATATATATAAATCAACAATTAGGGTCTAGTGATTTCTAAACAATCCAACCACCCAATTTCTAATCAAAGGTTTTCAAACACATCATATATGATAACATGAAAACAAACAACCAATAATACTTTTGAGGAATCCAAGTTGGATCCCTCCAACCTGTTTTCCTGCATTCACAGACGTTAGCCAACAGAAATAATACCCATCCTGCTTCGAGGCAGGATATCATGGTATAGAAGGTCATCCACTGTATATATTGTGGGGGCGCATAGGGAAATCATCCGCTAATGATACCGCGGGCATCCGCTAATGATACTGCGGGAATCCAATCACCAATATATATATAATAGCCGCAAACACAAATCCTATATAACTAATATATATGTATAATAGCCACAGTGATATTTAAATGCAACCAAACAACCAACAAATTATTTTTAATGATAAAAATAATTTAAATAAATTCTTGAGTGAGAATAACTCACCATGATTTTTATTTGCATTGGATATCCATTTAAATTTCCATATTGGCTCGGCTACCAATTTACTCGAGTCGTATCTAGTATCTATAGTTATTTATTTTAAATTATCGATTAAATGACTATTAATTTGACTAAACTAAAAGTAAATAATTAAACTATTTTATGTATTCAAATTCTGGTAAAAATGTATACCTCCCGGTCTTGCTAATTTTTGACTACTCGATGGAGTCAACCCAAAATAACTAATCCATTTCGTTGTCCCGACAACTTTCTTCATTTCGACTACTCAACAACTCCATCAACTTCACTCTGAACTGACCATCCATGAACCAACATAGATCCATAGCCACACATTATCACCATTTAGCCGACTACTTGAAGCCATCAATAACCAAAAACCATATTGCCCCTTTTGGAGCCAACTAAACCCAAAATATTGCATTTTATTTTCACCAAAAAATAATTGAACTATACTAATTCACTAAATTAATATTTTAATTATTATCATAAATATGATCACTTACTGATTTCTATTTTCTGGAATGGAATACATAGAAAAATCCAGTTCTTGCCCTAGAAATGCTCACGCACATTGAACTACACCTCCAGCTTCATCTGTCCTTCTTACACTCGTTCCTTCTATGTTCAACAGCCGTACCCATCATCCTACAAGTTTTATACAGCAAATTTTCCACTTTGAATGCCCTAATCACTTCTGGCCATCAACTTATATTGCCTTCAGAACCGCCGCGAGTTCAACTTGAACTCACGCTCGCTACAGCAAATTGATTGAAGCTGTGGAATTTCAAATGAATTTAATCCTCATTGCACACTTCCAGAAACCATTACTATCTATACCTCCCTCCATCATCCATCAGAATCCCTATCGCGACTTTGTCCCCATGTTTCTCTGTCCTTATCAATAGTCGTTGAATTGTTCAATCGTCCTGCCTTCCGCAAATGATGATAAATCGAACCCTAGGGGTTCACCATTCTCAAAGTCGAGAGCCCCAATATAGATCACAAGTTGCGTACTTGAATTCAAACACCAGTTGCACGAACTCGATTTTGATCTGAATTACTTCCGAATTCAGAAATCGAAAAAGGAAATGGTTTTGTTCTTAATCGAAGAATACCTCGGGTTCGATTCTGGAAATTAGAGAGGATACGGTATTTTCTTTCAATGGACAGATTTTGAGGATTTGGTTTCCTGAGGAACGAAAATGGAAAGTATTAAAAAGGGATGGTAGCGTTATTTATTGATGAAAATAGGCAGTAGCAGGTCGGCTAAATTGTCCTCAAAATTTTGAAACAAACTAAATAGATTTTGATTTGATATTAAAAACATTTTAATTAAATTTGATTTGATTTTATAATTAATACGATTTGATATAAAGAGATCTTTATTTTATTTAAATGGATTCTGATTTGATTACTGATTTGATTTTGATCTTATCCATAAAAATTTCTCAGGGTTCACACACTAACCACTATTTCAATGTACCGACCGACATTTCAATGTTATAATGTCATTTTGAATTGAACTGCATACATTCTGAAATTTATTTTGAACGTATATACCATATTTAATTAATATAATATAATTTAAATTCAAAAACCATTAATCCTTCGATATTAAATTATTTATTATTATTGTTTATATTGAAACAAGAATTCACATTACTCATTTGAATCATTTTGACTCCGTTTTAATCTCGAATTGGATTATTTCAAATTCTCATATTTCGATAATTATTTATATTCGAAATAAATCGTATTTCGATTATTTTCTCGATAACTGAATATAAAAATTCATTTATATTATCAAATAAATATTTTAAATAATATTAAATATTTAAAATATGTGGATCAAAAAATCCGGGTCATTACACTCTTTCCCCCTTAAAAGAATTTCGTCCCCGAAATTACTAAGGTAGAAAAGTGCTTTAAACCCATTTACTTTTCAAACTCATTATGTTGAACTCAACTCTTCATATTCCAACAATGTTTAATTCCTACAAAACTTTTGTTTTCATTCATATTCCACATCATATAGGCTTACATTCATTTAACCTGAATGATTCAATATCTTCATATGCAATTCATATTCAATTCAATTTTCTTCAAATTGATTTTAATCAATTCATTGACTTCGATCCATTTAACTTGGTTAAGTTAAATTTAAATTCCAGAATTCAAATACCCGGGTTCATATTTCAAATCCTTTGAAATCATAAAACATATACCTATATTTATAACTCATCACAAATTCAAAACATTTGAATTTCAAACCAATTTGTTTTCTTTCCAACAAATTTCCATCAAAAACCTTTCTAAAGTAACACTCCATCACTTAGAAACTCGAAAATGAACACCGATGATGCTGTAGTCATCGTCAGAATTATTCTCCAGCCACTGAAGTGAGTTCAATGCTTTACCGCTTTCAAAATTCATCAAAATGATTTTTGTTCAAAAACCCTTCAAACACAAGGCTATTTTGTTCTTATATACTTCTGAAAATATTTTCAAACTTCCCAGGATTTAAATTCCAAATTCTGGTTTGAATTCAATTTCAGTTCATCACATTTGTATATTTCATTCATATACAAATTCTATTAGGCTATATATAACCATTCCAATTTTTATAATCTAATTTGATTATAATATTAACATCCAACACATCCATATTATTATAATTTCAGAAAATTATTCTTTTTCTATCAAAATAAATTTTTGAGTAAAATTATTTCATTTACCCACTTAAAACAATATCATGTCGAACTGCTCTGCTCAAGTGTTTAGAAATACCAATCGACTTCGTGGCGTCCCACGATTCGATAAGAGTTCATAAACCACTCAACAAACTAGCTAACACAATATAAAACAATTGTTTTAATCAATTAACAAATACACACTTTCATATATACACTCAACTCATTCTATGGTACTACTGACCCAATCTGTAATGAGCACATCCCCACCAAAGCCTAGGTATTCGCTAAACCTAAGCTTTGATACCAACTGTAACGGCCCGCAAATCCGTACTATCTGAGTTGACTAATAACACCACTCGTCCAACCCAAATTGCACAGAAATACGAATCATTATTAGAAAGAAGTTAGAGGATGAGGAATGGGCAAAAAGAAATATTATAATAGAAGGAAAACGAAGAACAAAAATCTCACAGCGGAACGAATAAAATATATTAAATAACATAACTTTTGAAATACAAATCAGTAACTGTATATACATACCATTATCAGAGCACAACAGTTATTCCTGGAACAGTTATAAACACCTGTTTCCAGATACAACATAGTACACAGCGGAAATATGATAGTCTATAGCTAACTCGTGAAGCCTCCTACTTCTAGCTCTTCCAAGTGAATCTGAAAAACCCTGACTACTTGACTGCCCATACAAATTGTAGCGACCCGAACTTGCCCGGTCTCCGAAGAGATGAGAAAGAATGAATTACTGTGAGGACAAGACAAATCAGAACACAGACGGAAGAACATTTCATTGCTATTACGACAATTCCATCAGATACAAGAATATACAGAGTATAATTGAATAAATTACATTCGATATATATCAGAGATTACAATAAATTACATAGCAGCGGAAAATAATACAAAGCACAACTGAAGGTGATATACGGATACAGAGCTTTCCTGATATCATTCCAGCTGTAAACCAGGATCCTGTGAATATAAATCTGCAAAACCAAAACTACTAGCTGCCCGTGCGGAAAATAGGGGCACCCAGAGTTTAGGTTAAAACAATAAACTCCAAGTCAGTCATGTGACTGGTGTGAGAACTAAAACAGTTATTAATATTGGTTTTAAAGTTAGGTAAATCAAGGGACCACGCCGTATAACACGGAACGGGTTTCCTCCCAAGAATACCAGTGCATAGAACAAACAGCGCAATGCTAAATAAAGAAAAATGAAGCTGTTATAAGACCCAGGTCCCATCACACAATGCAACGCAAGCCGGAGGATAGGGTTTTCCCTTATAATAGCCAAAGCATGCTTGATACGTTTAAAACAACACATTATTTGATACTATTATTAGTGTATAGTGTCAAAACAATTTCAATCATAAATATCAATCATAGGCGGCATAGCTACCATCTACTATGTCGCCATACTAGTTCTACAATTAAAACCGAATTACACGTATTGGAAATTGGATTTCCGTCTTGAGTCGAGGAAAGGGGCAAGCTCCTGTCCGCTTCGAGACACTCTAGCAAATGCTCAGGACTACGCACTCTGGGCAGCCACTTGGATCGGTTGGGCCGGTCCTCACTTACGTTAGAGGATTGGCAATTCCTGAACACACGTTTCCCGGTCCTTACAGACCTATAATCGAGGCGCCTCATTCCAACAACTACAAAGGTGAAAAGTATATAAATGTCAGGGCTGGTAAGTCACTGACACCACCAAAGCTAGAAAGAAACGTCGTGTTCTCCCAACGGCCCGTATCCCGTTTTTTAACTCATACCGAGGTGTGAGGCTCGCGAATTCACGTAATACGCAAAGCTACGCCACAAAGGCCATGCTTTGATCATCAACCACAAGACTCTGCTTTTCAACAAAAGCCTTGATCATTGCATCTTAGCGTGCCACACAGACAATTCATGCCATGCAACTGATGTCCATCGATATACAACCTCTGAGCTCGTACGTCTCAGAGAAGGGCGTTAAGCAAAAGAATAAATTCCCCGCCGCCAAACAGATGTATATTTAATAGAAATCAATCAACACAGAATAAAATCCAATATTAGACACACAATCCATTTACAAGTCCGTTCTGGGTCTGAACGAAACCGGAGGCACTTTCCTCGCATATCCATCCATCTCCAAGTACGTCTGGACGACCACCAACTATTTCCATCCTCTTGGGTGTACAGCCCAATCAGGATCGTTAGTAATTACCCAAACGAAGTGAAAACTTCTAGTCTTCGACCACCGTCTTCATCTTCGACATATCGTCGAATCGGTTATTCAGAATGGGTATAAACCCGGCCTTTCCGAACAACCCGTGTATGTTTAAAACAAATGTTACACAAACACAACATACGCCTCATTCCAATGCAGAATATGCTTTTTATTCACGAAATCACATTCTTAGGGAAAGGTTCCCATTAATTTTATCCAAGATAAATTCTTTAAAATTTATCCTTTAATCTTCCTTTGGATGTCGTTTCAAACAAAATTATGGTTTTCTAAACTAGTCGAGATTAGCGAACCGTAACGAAGTAATTATTTATTTTATTTCCTAATCCCAACCTATTCATCCCATGAAGCAAAACTGGTAATACTCCATATCTAACACCACAGTGTTGTTGGTAAAATTAATTACCATTTCACGTTCAAATCTAATTAAAGATTTAACTAACGCTTTGGAGCAAAAACTGGTAATACTCCATTCTCGCTCACTTTCTAAGTTTGATAATTTAGATTACAAATTTACATTTCAATCTAATTGCAGACTCATTAAAACTCCTTTTATTGGGGTAAAGAACTAATGTCATTTAAAACACAGTTCACGACAAACCCAAATCACATTCTATTTATCGTCGGGTTAAAGAACTAGTGTTGTTTAAAACACAGTTCACGATAAACCCACAACACAATTCTAGTTCAATTCAAATCAAATATATTAGGAATTCCGATTATTTAAAACCCGTTTTTAAATCTAATTTATTTATTTAAAAAAAATCGGGTTTTAAATTTAGTTCAATCTAGTTCATTTCGATAAAAATCTATTTTTATCTTTTCAAATATGGAGTTTTTCACCCCAATTTCTCTCAAATCATTTCTTAATATTTTACACAAATTATTGATATTTTTAATAATTTTATCAAGGCCCGTACAGTCGATTTCCATCAACGGCCATCGAACTGCACTTACAGCGACCTTTTTCGAATTTGATTTGGACATAACTCCAAATCCATCCGTTAGATTTCAAATTTCTAATATTCTTTAGAAAGCTCTTTTCGATACGAACCCAACGGTTCCTGTTTTAGGAGAATCCGACGGTCGGATCTCCCGTAATGTCCGTTTGAAATAAATGGTTGAAATTCACGAACTGCCGCGGTGCTGCGCGTTCTATTCAGGCCATTATATTATATATATAATATATATAATATATATTTCGTCGATTACTATTCAAAACGAATTTTATAAATAGTTTTGAATTCGTTTCAAAACAACTTCAACCTATTCTTTTCTATTCAATTCAAATTTCAATTCAATTCAATTCAATTCCAATTCAATTTGAATTCATTTTCAATTCAATTCAAATTCGTTTTCTATTTGATTTAATTCAAATTGGTTTTCTATTTGATTCAAATTCGTTATATATGCAACTGAAATCAAATTCGTTTTCTATTCAAATCAAGTTCGTTATATATTCAATTGAAATCAAATTCGTTTTCTATTCAAATCAAATTCGTTATATATTCAATTGAAATCAAATTCCTTTTCTATTCAAATCAAACTCGTTATATATTCAATTGAAATCAAATTCGTTTTCTATTCAAATCAAACTCGTTATATATTCAACTGAAATCAAATTCGTTTTCTATTCGAATCAAATTCGTTATATATTCAATTGATTTCGAAATCGTTTTATATTCAATTCATTTTCGTTATATATTCAATTGATTTCGAAATCGTTTTATATTCAATTCATTTTCGTTATATATTCAATTGATTTCGAAATCATTTTATATTCAATTCATTTCGAAATTGTTTTTCAATATTCATTTCATTTCATTTCATTTCAAAATGAATAAAATCGATACAAATATCGTTCTCGTCAAAATGGCGTCAATCTGATCAACACGGCTTCATATATTCCTTCATTCTATTCAACAAATGAATATTTATTTTTGTCAACACACGACTAATCTCAACGAATGAGTACTGTCCACGTGTGACTATTTTTGTTAAATTATTTCGTTCAACACATGACTAATCTCAACGGATGAGTACAGTCAACACATGAACCTTTATTTTATAATATTCTTTATTTTCTAAATTGGAATGAGGCCCAATCAATTACCATATAATCTTAATTATATGGATTTTCATACATCACACGTATATGATAGCATTGAAAAATAATCAACCATCAACCAAAGTGCACTACACTGTATAAGCATCAAATATAGATATCTAACGCTTATAACAGCTTGTCAATCAATCAATCGACATATTTAATCAATCAGGATGAGTGAACTTCAAATTTCATCCCAACACCCATGTGGGGTTTCAAACAATCAAACACAGATTTTATTCGTGCAGTTGGGCGATGTGTAAAATTTATCGTCCCAATCAATGTCCTTCAAATAGGTGTACATAAACAAATCGGACGATTTGTTTATGAATATTTATTTATTCACTTTCACGATATTCATATTCACGTTAAAAATTATACTTTTAACGATAAAACATTTTGTTTTAACATATGAATTTCTATTCAGTTCATTTACAAAATAAAAATGATATTTTAATTTTAGAAAATTTCGGCGGCATAACGGCACGATACTAGAAACGGGACGAGGCCTAGCCTTATCCCCGGTCTAGTGAAGGCCTACGCCATTCACACATCAATCAAATCCATTCATTTCACCAAACAATTCAATTTCAATCTAATAATCTAACTAATTTTTGCAATCAAACAAATAAGTCCATGGTCTGTGAACGATTGTGTCGGGTGCTACTAAACACCGTCTGCATCCTAGTATATATATATAACTAGAAAAAGAAATTGAAAGGTGACAAATTCTCACTGATAGCTATCCAAATTCCACGACTCTTCTATTTATAGAAATCTTCGTTGTTTTCGCCTTTTTTTCATCTTCGTTGCTGTAGCCACTACATATGTAAAAATCGAATTTTTACTTCGCTATTCAATATATAAAAATCGAATTTTTATCTTACTATTCAATATATAAAAATCAAATTTTTATTATTCTATTCAATATATAAAAATCAAATTTTTATTATCACGCCGTTACCATATAGATAAAAATTATATTTTCACATCGATGTTCATATAGTGAAGATTATATTTTTAATAATTTAAAAATATAAAAATCATATTTTTATTACTTTAAAAATATAAAAATCACATTTTCATTTTTCTACACATATAAAGATGATATTTCTATTATTCCTATCATGTAAAAATTATATTTTTAATTCTCTACATAAACAAAAATCATATTTTTATATCTTCTATATAGTAAAGACTATATTTTTAATACTTTAAATATATAAAAATCATATTTTTAATTGAACAAAAATCTTTTCTACCTCTTCCTTATATAAAAATCATATTTTTATAAATAAAAAATTAATCTTTTCAATTCTAAAAATCAAATCTTTATATATAGTTTATTTTCAGCTTTTCTAAATGCCAATTCATATATAAAAATACTGATTTTTTTTCTGTTTGCTAACCATATATAAAAGAAATAAATAAATAAAATTAAAACAAATAAAAAAACTTACTTTTCCAATAAGGGGGGGGGGTGCGGTTTGCTGTCGACACGGGGAGGACGTGGGTTGGGGCTCGCGATGGGTATCAGGGGGTTCGTCGGGTGGTGCGTTGCAGTCGACGAGGTGGGGGAGGAAGGAGGCGGTGATGGAGGGGAGGCGTGCGGTGACCATCTGGGCGAGGGGGGTGCGTGGGGTCACGATCGAAGGGGGAGGGGGTCGCGGCACCTGGGGAGGGCGAGGGGGTAGCTGGAGATGGCGGCGCACCTCCTGAGGGGGGGCGCGATGGCGTCGGCGGTGGGTTCCCCCCCTCCGCGTCACCCCTCTCTGATTTGATTTTTTTTTCGTTCGAATGAATTT
Organism: Allium sativum; assembly: GCA_030737875.1. NCBI lineage: Eukaryota > Viridiplantae > Streptophyta > Magnoliopsida > Asparagales > Amaryllidaceae > Allium > Allium sativum. Next base: position 146,320,455 of record CM060918.1, on the reverse strand, counting down.
AATCGGGGGGGGGGGGGGCAGAGAGAAATAAGGGGAGGAAGATATTTTATTATTATTATTATTTAATTTTTTAATTCAAAAAAAATTGACATTTACAGACGACCTCTAAACGAGGCCCACCGCCTGTCGTCCATAGCGTTTTACCCCCATTCTGAATACAATGGGATATGTATCGCAAGCTGATCTGATCGTTTCGATCAGTTTTCGTTAAATTTACATTTAAATCATTATATTAAATTTTAAATGTACATTTCAATTTACCGGGGTCACATACGAACTCGAAAAATTCCAGAAAAATATTATCTAGATTCGTATTGACGATACGGTCCTAACAAAACTAGTTTTGTTGAATTCTGAGACCGTTGGAAAAATGGCCAATTTCCAGTCGATTAAAATCGACTGAAACTGGTCAAACGCGTTTTCCTTTGCCACGCCCACATATTGATTCGAAAAATTATGAAATTTGGAATCTAGCAATAACTTTACATCACGGACCCAACAAAAGTGGTTTCGTCGAAATCCGAGGTCGTTTGAAAAATTCCCATTTTTAAGGGCCTGAATTCCATAGCGACTATTCAGAATTTTCAACTGGACATATCTTTTGATTCCCGCTATGAAATTTTGAGTTTTCGGATTCGTTGGAAAGATATTCACGAATAGATCCTAATGTTTTTGGTTTCACTAAAATCCGGATTGTTTTGCACCCGGTACGTTCAATTGAAGTTTGAAATCGAATTATCGAACTACCGCGCCATTTCCAATTCTATTTATAATTATATATAATTATTTATATTCTAACGACGACGTATATAAATATATACATTCTAAATATATTCAAAATAATTTTTCGTCGATATTATTTAAAATAATCTATTTTAAATATTCAAAATTCTCTAAAATTGCCAAAATAAAAATTTTAAACTGGCCCAAAATTTCGGGTTGTTACAGTCTCCCCCACTTAAAACTTTTCGTCCCCGAAAAGGAACAAACTCGAAAGTGGTTTGATTAATCAACTCTACGTTCGATCAGGCTTCTATTCTCCAACTTTTCAGTTTCTGAGAATTTTCAAATTTTCAAAAATTTGGCTAACACCCTAAATTTTTGAAAAATTTCGCCATAACCTCACCTGCACCGGGAGCCACGGGAAAATCCCGAAATTGCCATACAGGCCTTCTGATCTCAAAAAGAAAAAGCCAAGCGGCTAGCCAATAGGCTCATAAAATCATCATCACCCAAACAAAACAGTAAATTATAGTAAACATGTACCTATTTGTCGGGCAAACAAATTTTATTCTTTGCTCTAGCCTCCTTGCTATGACCTGTTCAATAGATATACATGTACATGCAAGCAAATGCGACCAATTTTCAATACAGTTCAATATTTGATACAATTAGGCATAATGGTTAAAATTATCAAACAAATGAACAAACAACACAAACATCAATCAATTAGTGAATTAACGTTTCAAATTCATAAATTTTTGATACATATACAAAAAATCTTGTTCTTGATGCCAATTCACAACAAAGTGTTCTAGCTATATTAGTTTTGGTTCTCACACCAGTCTAATGGAAATATATAGAAAATCACACCTTCGAAACTCGAACACGCACTACTGATGCTATATAGTCATCAGTAGAATCATCTCCGGGCGACTAGAGTGTGACTCTATATCTATCTAATATATTAAAACTTCGAATATACGTTCATGACACGTATATGCAAAACCTTTATATACTAGATTGTCCAAATTCAAAGTAAATAAATATTCAAATACGTATAAAGCGATTTAAATTTTCAAAACAAAATTGTTTTCAATTGGAAAATATACTCTTCACACTCGTTCTAGGATACTACTGATCCTATCTCTAACGAGTCATTCTAATTGGATATTACTAATGCAACATCGGATGAATTCTTTCGTATGGTTCTAATGTGTCTTGTTCTCGAGCTCTGTAAACCAAAGCTCTGATACCAAGTGTAGCGACCCGAACTTCCCCGGTCTCCGAAGAGATGAGAAAGAACGAATTACTGTGAGGACAAGACAAATCAGAACACAGACGGAAGAACATTTCATTGCTATTACAACAATTCCATCAGATACAAGAATATACAGAGTATAATTGAATAAATTACATGCGATATATATCAGAGATTACAATAAATTACATAGCAGCGGAAAATAATACAGAGCACAACTGAAGGTGATATACGGATGCAGAGCTTTCCGGATATCATTCCAGCTGTAACCAGGATCCTGTGAATATAAATCTGCAAAACCAAAACTACTAGCTGCCCGTGCGGAAAATAGGGGCACCCAGAATTTAGGTTAAAACAATAAACTCCAGGTCAGTCATGTGACTGGTGTGAGAACTAAAACAGTTATTAATATTGGTTTTAAAGTTAGGTAAATCAAGGGACCACGCCGTACAACACGGAACGGGTTTCCTCCCAAGAATACCAGTGCATAGAACAAACAGCGCAATGCTAAATAAAGAAAAATGAAGCTGTTATAAGACCCAGGTCCCATCACACAATGCAACGCAAGCCGGAGGATAGGGTTTTCCCTTATAACAGCCAAAGCATGCTTGATACGTTTAAAACAACACATTATTTGATACTATTATTAGTGTATAGTGTCAAAACAATTTCAATCATAAATATCAATCATAGGCGGCATAGCTACCATCTACTATGTTGCCATACTAGTTCTACAATTAAAACCGAATTACACGTATTGGAAATTGGATTTCCGTCATGAGTCGAGGCAAGGTGCAAGCTCCTCTCCGCTTCGAGACACTCTAGCAAATGCTCAAGACTACGCACTCTGGGCAGCCACTTGGATCGGTTGGGCCGGTCCTCACTTACGTTAGAGGATTGGCAATTACTGAACACACGTTTCCCGGTCCTTACAGACCTATAATCGAGGCGCCTCATTCCAACAACCACAAAGGTGAAAAGTATATGAATGTCAGGGCTGGTAAGTCACTGACACCACCAAATCTAGAAAGAAACGTCGTGTTCTCCCAATGGCCCGCATCCCGTTTTTTTAACTCATACCGAGGTGTGAGGCTCGCGAATTCACGTAATACACAAAGCTACGCCACAAAGGCCGTGCTTTGATCATCAACCACAAGACTCTGCTTTTCAACAAAAGCCTTGATCATTGCATCTTAGCGTGCCACACAGACAATTCATGCCATGCGACTGATGTCCATCGATATACAACCTCTGAGCTCGTACGTCTCAGAGAAGGGCGTTAAGCAAAAGAATAAATTCCCCGCCGCCAAACAGATGTATATTTAATAGAAATCAATCAACACAGAATAAAATCCAATGTCAGACACACATTCCATTTACAAGTCCGTTCTGGGTCTGAACGAAACCGCAGGCACTTTCCTCGCATATCCATCCATCTCCAAGTACGTCTGGACGACCACCAACTATTTCCATCCTCTTGGGTGTACAGCCCACTCAGGATCGTTAGTAATTACCCAAACGAAGTGAAAACTTCCAGTCTTCGACCACCGTCTTCATCTTCGACATATCGTCGAATCGGTTATTCAGAATGGGTATAAACCCGGCCTTTTCGAACAACCCATGTATATTTAAAACAAATGTTACACAAACACAACATACGCCTCATTCCAATGCAGAATATCCCTTTTATTCACGAAATCACATTCTTAGGGAAAGGTTCCCATTAATTTTATCCAAGATAAATTCTTTAAAATTTATCCTTTAATCTTCCTTTGGATGTCGTTTCACACCAAATTAGGGTTTTCTAAACTAGTCGAGATTAGCGAACCGTAACGAAGTAATTATTTATTTTATTTCCTAATCCCAACCTATTCGTCCCATGAAGCAAAACTGGTAATACTCCATATCTAACACCACAGTGTTGTTGGTAAAATTAATTACCATTTCACGTTCAAATCTAATTAAAGATTTAACTATCGCTTTGGAGCAAAAACAGGTAATACTCCATTCTCGCTCATTTTCTAAGTTTGATAATTTAGATTACAAATTTACATTTCAATCTAATTGCAGACTCATTAAAACTCCTTTTATTGGGTTAAAGAACTAATGTCATTTAAAACACAATTCACGACAAACCCAAATCACATTCTATTTATCGTCGGGTTAAAGAACTAGTGTTGTTTAAAACACAGTTCACGATAAACCCACAACTCAATTCTAGTTCAATTCAAATCAAATATATTAGGAATTCCGATTATTTAAAACCCCTTTTTAAATCTAATTTATTTATTTAAAAAAAATCGGGTTTTAATTTAGTTCAATCTAGTTCATTTCGATAAAAATCTATTTTTATCTTTTCAAATATGGAGTTTTTCACCCCAATTTCTTTCAAATCATTTCTTATGATTTTACACAAATTATTGATATTTTTAATAATTTTATCAAGGCCCGTACAGTCGATTTCCATCAACGACCATCGAACTGCACTTACAGCGACCTTTTTCGAATTTGATTTGGATATAACTCCAAATCCAACCGTTAGATTTCAAATTTCTAATATTCGTTAGAAAGCACTTTTCGATACGAACCCAACGGTTCCGGTTTTAGGAGAATCCGACGGTCGGATCTCCCGTAATTTCCGTTTGAAATAAATGGTCGAAATTCGCGAACAGCTGCGGCGCGGCGCATTCTATTCAGGCCATTATATTATATATATAATATATATAATATATATTTCGTCGATTACTATTCAAAACGAATTTTATAAATAGTTTTGAATTCGTTTCAAAACAACTTCAACCTATTCTTTTCTATTCAATTCAAATTTCAATTCAATTCAATTTGTTTCCAATTCAATTCGAATTCGTTTTCAATTCAATTCAAATTCGTTTTCTATTTGATTTAATTCAAATTGATTTTCTATTTGATTCAAATTCGTTATATATGCAACTGAAATCAAATTCGTTTTCTATTCAAATCAAGTTCGTTATAAATTCAATTGAAATTAAATTTCGTTTTTCTATTCAAATCAAATTCGTTATATATTCAATTGAAATCAAATTCGTTTTCTATTCAAATCAAACTCGTTATAAATTCAATTGAAATCAAATTCGTTTTCTATTCAAATCAAACTCGTTATATATTCAATTGAAATCAAATTCGTTTTCTATTCAAATCAAATTCGTTATATATTCAATTGATTTCGAAATCGTTTTATATTCAATTCATTTTCGTTATATATTCAATTGATTTCGAAATCGTTTTATATTCAATTCATTTTCGTTATATATTCAATTGATTTCGAAATCGTTTTATATTCAATTCATTTCGAAATCATTTTTCAATATTCATTTCATTTCATTTCATTTCAAAATGAATAAAATCGATACAAATATCGTTCTCGTCAAAATGGCGTCAATCTGATCAACACGGCTTCATATATTCCTTCATTCTATTCAACAAATGAATATTTATTTTTGTCAACACACGACTAATCTCAATGAATGAGTATTGTCCACGTGTGACTATTTTTGTTGAATTATTTCGTTCAACACATGACAAATCTCAACGGATGAGTACAGTCAACACATGAACCTTTATTTTATAATATTCTTTATTTTCTAAATTTGAATGAGGCCCAATCAATTACTATATAATCTTAATTATATGGATTTGCATACATCACACGTATATGATAGCATTGAAAAATAATCAACTATCAACCAAAGTGCACTACACTGTATAAGCATCAAATATAGATATCTAACGCTTATAACAGCTTGTCAATCAATCGATTGACATATTTAATCAATCAGGATGAGTGAACTTCAAATTTCATCCCAACACCCGTGTGGGGTTTCAAACAATCAAACACAGATTTTATTCGTGCAGTTGGGCGATGTGTAAAATTTATCGTCCCAATCAATGTCCTTCAAATAGGTGTACATAAACAAATCGGCCGATTTGTTTATGAATATTTATTTATTCACTTTCACGATATTCATATTCACATTAAAAATTATACTGTTAACGATAAAACATTTTGTTTTAACATATGAATTTCTATTCAGTTCATTTACAAAATAAAAATGATATTTTTATTTTAGAAAATTTCGGCGGCATAACGACACGATACTAGAAACGAGACGAGGCCTAGCCTTATCCCCGGTCTAGTGAAGGCCCACGCCATTCACACATCAATCAAATCCATTCATTTCACCAAACAATTCAATTTCAATCAATTAATCTAACTAATTTTTGCAATCAAACAAACAAGTCCATGGTCTGTGGACGATTGTGTCGGGTGCTACTAAACACCGTCTCCATCCTAGTATATATATATATAACTAGAAAAAGAAATTGAAAGGTGAGAAATTCTCACTGATAGCTATCCAAATTCCACGACTCTTCTATTTATAGAAGTCTTCGTTGTTTTCGTCTTTTTGTCATCTTCGTTGCTGTAGCCACTACATATGTAAAAATCGAATTTTTACTTCGCTATTCAATATATAAAAATCGAATTTTTATCTTACTATTCAATATATAAAAATCAAATTTTTATTATTCTATTCAATATATAAAAATCAAATTTTTATTATCACGCCGTTACCATATAGATAAAAATTATATTTTCACATCGATGTTCATATAGTAAAGATTATATTTTTAATACTTTAAAAATATAAAAATCATATTTTTATTACTTTAAAAATATAAAAATCACATTTTTATTTTTCTACACATATAATGATGATATTTCTAATATTCCTATCATGTAAAAATTATATTTTTAATTCTCTACATAAACAAAAATCATATTTTTATATCCTCTATATAGTAAAGACTATATTTTTAATACTTTAAATATATAAAAATCATATTTTTAATTGAACAAAAATCTTTTCTACCTCTTCCTTATATAAAAATCATATTTTTATAAATAAAAATATAATCTTTTCAATTCTAAAAATCAAATCTTTATATATAGTTTATTTTCAGCTTTTCTAAATGCCAATTCATATATAAAAATATTGATTTTTTTTCTGTTTGCTAACCATAAATAAAAGAAATAAATAAATAAAATTAAAACAAATAAAAAAACTTACTTTTCCAATCGGGGGGGAGGGGTGCGGTTTGCTGTCGACGCGGGAAGGACGTGGGTTGGGGCTCGCGATGGGTATCAGGGGGTTCGTCGGGTGGTGCGTCGCAGTCGGCGAGGTGGGGGAGGAAGGAGGCGGTGATGGAGGGGAGGCGGCGCGGTGACCATCAGGCCGAGGGGGTGCGTGGGGTCACGATCGAAGGGGGAGTGGGTCGCGGCACTTGGGGAGGGCGAGGGGGTAGCTGGAGATGGCGGCGAACCTCCTGAGGGGGGGGCGCGATGGCGTCGGCGGTGGGTTTCCCCCCTCCGCGCCGCCCCTCTCTGATTTGATTTTTTTTCGTTCGAATGAATTTATTCGGGGGGGGGGGGGGGGGGAGAGAGAAATAAGGGGAGGAAGATATTTTTTTTTATTATTTAATTTTTTAATTCAAAAAAAATTGACTTTTACATACGACCTCTAAACGAGGCCCACCGCCTGTCGTCCCTAGCGTTTTACCCCCATTCCGAACACAATGGGATATGTATCGCAAGCTGATTTGATCGTTTCAATCAGTTTCCGTTAAATTTACATTTAAATCATTATATTAAATTTTAAATGTACATTTCAATCTACCGGGGTCACATACGAACTCGAAAAATTCCAGAAAAATATTATCTAGATTCGTATTAACGATACGGTCCTAACAAAACTAGTTTCGTTGAATTCTGAGACCGTTTGAAAAATGGCCAATTTCCAGTCGATTAAAATTGACTGAAACTGGTCAAACGCGTTTTCCTTTGCCACGCCCACATATTGATTCGAAAAATTATGAAATTTGGAATCTAGCAATAACTTTACATCACGAACCCAACAAAAGTGGTTTCGTCGAAATCCGAGGTCGTTTGCAAAATTCCCATTTTTAAGGGCCTGAATTCCATAGCGACTATTCAGAATTTTCAACTGGACATATCTTTTGATTCTCGCTATGAAATTTTGAGTTTTCGGATTCATTGGAAATATATTAACGAATAGATCCTAATGTTTTTGGTTTCACTAAAATCCGGATTGTTTTGCACCCGGTACGTTCAATTGAAGTTTGAAATCGAATTATCGAACTACCGCGCCATTTCCAATTCAATTTATAATTACATATAATTATTTATATTCTAACGACGACGTATATAAATATATACGTTCTAAATATATTCAAAATAATTTTTCGTCGATATTATTTAAAATAATCTATTTTAAATATTCAAAATTCGCTAAAATTGCCAAAATAAAAATTTTAAACTGGCCCAGAATTTCGGGTTGTTACACAAATTTGGCACCCAAGAGTTTAGGGAAAACAAAAAAAATAAACTCTGGGTCAGACATGGGACTGGTGTGAGTAAACTCCAATCATTTGTTTAACTTTAAAAAAAATCCTTTCAAAAGATATGATAATTGTAAGACCGATTCACACATAAACATGGATGGTTTTTACCTTACGATAACCACAAAATATTTTTGTTATCAAATCCAGTGATATTATAATAATGTCTACATCAAATAAATAGAATCTAGAAGAATGCTTGCATATCACGCTCCATATATAATATAAAATCAAAAATCGCATGGCACTTATTGGAGATTGGATTCCCAACATGACAAGGTATGGAACCACCTTCCGATAGTGTATCTCTAGAGGGGAATACACTGGGTTCAACAAGAACATCTTGCAACCCGTCCCACACATGACCGACCACTCATTTCGCTTGAGTGTATCGAATATATATCACCAATGGTTGGGATCGTCAACCGTTTCCCGAAAAGGGACAGCATCGATAGATTAAAGAAGTATAAGGAATTTCTCTAGATAGGTGATTATACACCCTAATGGGAGCGACCCACATAGCCATGTTGCGTGCCCGATTTTTGTCATTTCCCGGTTGTTGAGGCCTGAGGCTATGATTACTTATCATTCACTAATAGCACAATCTCTTTGAATGCCATATTATCAGATCCATTAATCACTAACTGACTGTACAAATATATTCTGGATATTATGCTAAGAGAATAAATCCTCCGCCACCATATATATTTATACAAACTAACATTTGCGATTATTGGAAATACTCTGTCAGACAATCGTCCATTTACGTTCGTTCTAGGGTTAAACAAAACCGAAGGCACACTTTCTATTAATAGAAAAGTCCTTGCACTTTACTTCATCTTCGATTATCTTCATATAATCTGATTCGCGACGCTACTGCCAATACAGAGTGTTTCACGGATAATAATCCAACCGGTCTCTCCATACGGATAACGATATTGGCAAATACTTCGATAGTCGGTTATTTAACTATCGAAGAAAAATAAACAAACATTCAAAACATCAAACAATAACTGGACCCCTTAATTAATATTTCGTTAATTAACACTTCTCCATTTCCTTATAAACATTAGTTAACCAAATATTTTCAATTATCATCTTGGCCTCTTACGCTATTTGGAAAACATTTCCATTTCTCGCCTTCTTTTATTTTCTGTACTTAGAAAATATTTTCTATTTATAATTGGAGAACATTCCAATTACTTATCTCTTGCTCGACTCATTTACTTCTACTCTCAGGAAATATATATTATTATATTTCCAAAATTCCACTTATTTGGGTTAAAACGAAAGTTGTGTAAAACATCGTTACAAATAACCCAAAATATTTCATTCAACTATCTTTTATTCAACTATTGATCTTCGAGATTGGATCTTGCTATTTGTCGGTTAAAAATGAAATCAATCGACTTGGGGTAAAATTACCTCTCAGACCTTGATTGAAAACATCCTTAACTTCAAAACAGACAAGGCCATTATTCCCGAATAATCAACACCATAAAAACCAATTATTCATTTTTACTTGTATATGGATCTTTTTCTAATTTTACCAGATTTGGTTATAGATTTTTTATTTGTTAATTGTATTCTATTTTCAAGTTCGTTTACTTATCGAATTCTATATATATTGATACATTGATTTCTAACTATCAAAATTTCTTAAAAATATTCTAACTCCTTGAATTTTCGGAAAATTTTGCCATAACCTCCTTTGTACCAGTCGATAGTTCAAACCTCAACTTGCCTTTCTAGGCCCTTTCCATTCAAAAAGAAAATCAAAAAGCCAAGTGGCTTGCCGATTCGGCGCATAAAACCTCATATGGAAATTAAACATGTACCTTTTTGTCGGGCACATAAATTATAATCTTCACACACTTCATTCCAAACCTGCTTAACCTATGTTCACCTGTTTCCAATTTATCCCAACTCAATCCGGTCATTTTAACTCAGTTTGCTAAATTATTCTTTAATTAGCTATTTTGACATTTCACTTTTATTTGAACAAAACATGTTCGTATATATTTTAATTCGCTTATAAACAAGTTGAATTTCATTTCCAACTCAAGTTCCCTTTCCGATTTCAAATAAAATTTCTCAAACCACCTTTACTTATTCAAAGTCCAATTTCTTGTCAAATTCTGATTTACTAATTATTATTCAAATTAGTTAGTTCTATTCAAAATTTTAAAATATGATTTTTGTTCCAAAAATCATTAAATTATACCACTTGAGTTCATATTTATTTTACTACTCATGCCTGGATTTTCTAATAGAAATTCATATTTAAGTTATTTAAATAAACCGTTATGGATTTATAATGGTTATGGCGCTGCTTTTCTAAAAATTTGATTTTGACATAACTCAAAATCCAAACGACGAAATCCAGATTTTTCTCTTCCATTAGAAAACTATTATTCCAACAGTCCTGACGATTCTTGTTTCAAAGAATTCCCACTTAAATTGAGTCCCGTATACTCAATTGAAGTTCGAAACACCAATTTACAAACTACCGCGTTGCTGTAGGTTTGTTTTAATTATATTTATTTATACAACGTTTAAACTTCATTTAAAATAAATTCAACTCCATTCTAAAATATTTTTAATATATATCATATCAGTTTCCCAATTCAACATAATATTTTTGATTATCTATAATTGTCGATTTTTCCTTACTCGGTTATAAATTTATTTATACTCGATTTGTTATTTTAAATCCCAATTCCTTTTATAAATAAATTATAAAATTCGATATAATCGAAATCCAATTATAACTTGCAACACCCCATCTCCGTTAAGGTCACTCACAAAGGGAATGCTTTAACTTTGATAGAGCGTTTTAGTAGACAGAACAGAAATTTACAAGACAGATAAAACAGTACTTGAAAAATTAATAACTTTATTAAAACAGAAACCGAAGTAAGTTTGGTTAAATCTTTTCAAATCATATTATCAAAATTCAAGTACAAAATATCAGTCTTGTACAACAGCCTTCAGAATGCATAGTTTTTAAAATCATAATCCCCAACATAAACTGCCATGGAAAGATAGAGCCAAGGCCAAGCGGTACTTCAAATAGAGAAAATCCGAATCAAGCTCTTATACTTCCACCCTAAAAACCTTGGGGGGGGGGGGGAACGAAAGAAAAGGGGCGAAAACAAGCAAGGTCAGACATAAAGTCTGGCAAGTCGAGTGACTTTCAGCATACGAAAAAATAATAATATCATGACATGAAAATAAAGCTGGATAAGAGACAACAACAATAGAAGATACATAATGATATAGCCCAAGTTATGCTTCTTTCTTATATTTTATTTCTCTGCACTAATACTAGTATAACAGGATTAGTTGTTACCCTAATGTCTAAACTGAAACAGAAACGGAACAGAATAATCTATACAGAAACAGAATGCCAGAAATGGGCCTTTACCACCCCAACAGACAGAAGGTACATAAACGAAATCAGAGACGGAAACAGAATAATCCTACGGAAATAGAATGTTAGAATTAGGTGTACACTAGTAAATGGGCCTTTACTACCCCAATAGATAGTACCACGCAGAAACAGACAGGTGTTAACACCCAACAAAAACAGACGGTACCACAACGGAAACATACAGAACTAAGTGTACCCTAAATCCACCCCAAGCGATCGGCTCCCTAATACATAAATTCCCTGTGCCAGTCCGACAGAAGGGTATATCACTCACTAAATTGGCAACTTTTGAATGACACGGACTTATTTACAGATGACATGACGTCTTACATCCTCAGAGGCAGACCGGGATCCATGCACGCACATGACCCGGTTGGAACGCACCATCAACACCCCTTACCATTATCAGAATGAACTGCTTATAATTAGTTTAGCAAGCGTGCCCGGACCCTACCTACTGTTGGGTCAGAGTTTTGATACCAGAAAGGGTTACTGACTAATATGGGTCCCAAACAACAGATGACACAAGTATTTTCCCTCCTAACCTTGTGTCCCCAGACTAATGGATTTCAGATTAACTTGTTTACAAGTTTTCAGACCTACAGAGTTCAGATCAAATAGTTCACAGATCGGAAAATTAGTCAACAGGTTTTCAGATTAACGGATTAGATGTATAGTTTTAACAAACTTACAGATTGTCTAACTTTGTATTGGGCCTACATTTTCACGAAACATGTTTATTAATTCATCAATCCTGTTGGTTTAGCCCTATCCACCCAACACGTTTTAGACATCATATTTATCTCAGATTTGCATTAATTAAATATTAATGCGCATACCTCTCACATTAAGTTGGTTGCTTGCGGCCGCTGGATAGGTCGGGCGGTTCCGAGCAGACTTCTGGCACAAGCCAGACCTAACCTCATGTCTAAGCATATTTTAGTTGTGCATATGACCTCTCACATTAGACTAGCAGTTTGTGGTTGCTGGTTAAGCCGGTTGGGTCCGGGCAGGCTTCTAATGCAAACATGAGTCAAACCTTGTGTCTCAACATTTTTATTATAACTAGTTTGTTCCATTACAAATTATACAAATGTCAGACTAATAATGTTAATTTAACAGATTTGACTTCGTTTCAAGTCGCAACAGATTAATCGAATTAGCATGTTTTATTCAATCTTAGGTCGATCCTATGGATTTTCATACCCAAGTTACAATCATTCAGCTTTTCAACAAATTTAACAGATCTAGCAGCTCAGGCGGTTCAATAGATTTAGCAGATTAGGCAACTCAACAGATTTAGCAGATTAGGCAAAATTAGCAGATTAGGCGATTCAACATATGTAACAGTTTAGGCAAATCAACAGATTAAACAGGTAACAGGTTTAGCAGATTAGGAAAATTTAACATAATAAGTAGATAACAGTTTTAGCCGATTTAAACATTCCTTAAAGTCCTATTCACATATTCTACCTAATTCATAAGGTAAGCCTAAACTTATATGCCCAAATTATGGTCATAATCCACCATATAACATATGTCCCGATTTTTAGTTAAACTAGCATAGTTCAGAATATTCTCCAAAAAACCTTACATATAAATTATGCTAAATATAGTCATTGATTACAATGCGTGTCACATATCCAAAAAAAACCCTTACTTAGGTGTATTCACACTTAATAATTATCCAATCTTAATATGGTTCTTTACATCTAAGTTAAATGCAAATTAATTCTCTTTTTTTTTTTTCAAATTTCAGACTATAATATATATAGTATGTCCAGATCTAGATCTTGAATTACAACTTGTACTATGCATCCAAATCAGTTACATATTCACAGTTGAACTTTACGCCACAAATCCCAGGTCATATGTCCAATATTCTTTATGCCTCAAAACTCAAGACATATGTTAAATACACCTTATGTTTTAAATACAACATGCCCAATTATATGTCTCAGATTTATGTTCTAAGTTCAACCTATGTTCTTTATGTTCTAAGTCACAATAATCCTCTACTTCCAAGTCATAGATCGTCTTATGCAATATGCCACAAATTTATGTCCAGAATTACAACATGTGTTGTATCCTCAAATTAGTTACAAATTGATTTTGCCCAAATATGCCTCATTCAATATTCTTCCCAAATTTGGCGTCTATGTGTTCATCTCTTATGAGATTTGGCTCAGGCTCATGGTAGCCTGGCTATCAAACAAAAAGAAAGAAAGGAGGAAGAAATACAGAACAAACAGAATAATAAAACATAGGAACAGATCTGATAAATAGAAAAAGGGCCTAGTCTCAGATTTAGAACTATAATTATGTCAAGATCATGATTAAATTTCATATCGGAAAATAACTGCACCTGCCTTGATTGGATTATAGAAGAAGAGTTGCAGTGGTTCTCTTTTAATCTTATTCAGATGTGGAAGAAGATGCACTAGTTGTAGTTTTGATCCCAGTAGAGTAGCGACGCCATTATTTTATTTATTTATTTCTATTATCTCAGAGGCAGCATAAGGGAAGAAGAATGGTGTAAAGAGAATGGGGCTAGGGGGCTGTTTATATAGGTGCCAAACTACGAACCTTGCCCAAGAACTAGTCCAAGTACATCAAAATGCACCCAGAATTGAATCTGGGAAAAAGTGACCAGGTCGACACCCAGGTCGACTATAGTGTCGACCTGGTTTGGGGGGGGGGGGGGTCGACTACATAGTCGACCCCCTGGACGACATGGCCTGGGCAGGAATTTTCCAACCCAGCCTACCTGTGCGTTTGTAATTCGAATTTGGCCTTGTTTTTGAGCTGTTTAGTTTTTTATTAAATTCTGAAACTTTGAAAGGTCATAACTTACTCATACGGACACCGATTTTCGAAAACTCGGACTCGTTTCCAAGACGAATTTCGAGACGAACGCAATGGCGCAACCCATTTCCCTTGATTCTTAATTTAAAATTTAATTCTGCCTTGATTTATGGTCTTAACATGTTACAAAAATATGGGTTACATTCTCCACTCCTTAAAGGATTTCGTCCCCGAAATCTTCAAGTAAAGAAGAATGCATCCTATCATCCAATCATCCATCTACTCAACCATCATACACAAGCAACCATTGTCCTTAAAAGATTTCTAATGCTGCATGTACTTATGCAAGAGTGTGTATATATGTACTTATCTGATGCAAAGATCAGGCGGTCCACTGATTCAGTTGACCACCTTAATGCGAATTATGTTAGTGCCATGAGTCCAACATGTATGCAATTTTCCTATTTGATACATATCATTTCTATATGAGTGCACAATTGTTCATTCATAAGCAACATGCATGTGCAGAGTCAACCATTTTGCATCCATAAAACTTAAAAAAATGCACACACATCTATATGCAGTATGAGAGTGTTTTTGAGCCGATCTAGTGCCTAGTGTGTGTATATGCATCCATGAGCAATCACTAGCAACCACTTGCATCCACTTGCAACCATCAAACATAACATGTCTCAAACACATGTTTACACCCATTAGTTTCTACCTAAAGGTCGATGGATAAAGTTGAGTGATAGAAGCAAGTATAATTAAAACTAAAGCTAGGTTTCCATTAGACATCGGTTTAAGAGAATAACTCCCAAAGTATCAACCCCGAAGACCGAAATCAATATCAGATTAACACTCATAGAATTGCTCCCATTATATAAATGCCCAACTGGAAATCTATTTCACACTTTGAGTAAAACTCCTATCATTTTCAGAAACCTACAGGCTACTGATACAGATCATATTACCAAATGATTCTTAGGAAACCAAGCGTGATAAAAACTCAGAATGTATGCGTTATACTCAATTAATGCCCAACACAGATGCCCTCAAACCCCAACTTATCACAAATAGATGAGTCGTAACCCTCATTGGGTCTGAAACTATAACGGAACCAGAAACAAGACTAGTATTAAAGTGCAGAGTTTCAATTACAGAATCAAAAATGCCAGAATCAGAAAGAGTTTTTTAACTCCTCAATTAGATAAGGAAATTAAACCTTTTACATAAATTTTCTTATTTCTACCCTATCTACCAGTCACTTGAGCATTCGCCTGTCCTTCAGAAGTGGGTTCTTCCCTCTGCCCTTGCCTCCTTTTCTTTGGGCAGTCCCTTGTGAAGTATCCCATTTCTCCACAGTTGAAGCAAGTGCCCTTCCTTTTTCTATAATCCTTGTTCAAATGGGTCGAGCTTTCACAAGTAAAGCACTTCTTCTCTTTCTTATCTTCAGTCTTTTCATCCTTCTTTTGTGTTTCCTTTTTAGGCTCCGCCTTCTTGTTCTGTGGTCCTTCAAGCTTTTCCTCTTTCTTTTTACTTTCGGCTTCCTCTTCATGCATTAACGCCATATCCACCAATTTTTCGAAGGTTGCCCACATTGGAATGTGGGACATCGCCAATCCGTGTAGCGGCTCATTCAAACCTTCAGCAAATCTTAGTGCCTTCTTATGTGGTGTATTTACAAATTCTAAGACAAATCTTGCCAATTGATTAAACTTGTTGACGTACTCTCTTACTGATAAACTCCCCTTCTTCAACGCCAAGAACCTTTCTATGTATAGACTCTCTTCCGCTCGTGAGAGAAATTTCATCTCGAACCTATGCCTGAAATCCATCAATCTCTCTACCGCACGCTCTCCATTTGTGACCTCCCACCAAAAAGAGGATTCGTCCTTAAGCAACCATACCGCCAACTGTATCTTCTGCCTATCGTCCACCTCGAAGATAATGAATAAATCTTCAGTTTCTTTGAGCTAGTCCCTTGCTTCCACGAAGGATTCAGTTCCATTAAAGTTCTTCCCAACCATGGCTCGAAAGTCTCTACATATCTTCGGGAAAGTATTCACACGCGGAGGAGGAGGATGAACCACTGCAGCTGGGGGAGGATGGATGTTTGCTGGGCCCGCATCATTAGCCCTAGCTTCTAAGTATCTCCTGAACCAGCCAGGTATCGGTACGCCCTCCTGAAGGTTAAGATCCCCAGACATGCTGAAATGAAAGAAAAAGGAAAGATTCAAAACAAAGGATAGAAAGTTAGGCTATGGCTTTGGGGATTATGTTTTTCATAATAAACTCTACTTTTGAAAATACTTCCTTTTTAAAAAACATTTTGGAAATAGTTTTCCAGACTTTTTGTCAAATCTGGTAACCTTCAGCTCTGATACCAAGTGTAACATCTCACCTCCGTTAAGGTCACTCACAAAGGGAATGCCTTAACTTTGATGGAGCGTTTTAGTTGACAGAACAGAAATTTACAAGACAGTAAAACAGTACTTGAAAAATTAATGACTTTATTACAACAGAAACTGAAGTAAGTTTGGTTACATCTTTTCATATCATAATATCATAATTCAAGTACAAAATATTAGTCTTGTACAAAAGCCTTCAGAATGCACAGTTTTTAAAATCATAATCCCCAACATAAACTGCCATGGAAAGATAGAGCCAAGGCCAAGCGGTACTTCAAGCAGAGAAAATCCGAATCAAGCTCCTATACTTCCACCCTAAAAACCTTGGGGGGGGGGGCAAAAGAAAAGGGGCGAAAACAAGCAAGGTCAGACATAAAGTCTGGCAAGTCCAGTGACTTTCAGCATATGAACAAATAATAATATCATGACATGAAAATAAAGCTGGATAAGAGAAACAACAATAGACGAAACAGAATGATATAGCCCAAGTTATGCTTCTTACTTATAATTTATTTCTCTGCACTAATACTAGTATAACAGGATTAGGTGTTACCCTAATGTCTAAACTGAAACAGAAACGGAACAGAATAATCTATACAGAAATAGAACGCCAGTAATGCGCCTTTACCACCCCAACAGATAGAAGGTACATAAACGAAATCAGAGACGGAAATAGAATTACCCTGCGGAAACAGAATGTTAGAATTAGGTGTACACTAGTAAATGGGCCTTTACCTCCCTAACAGACAGTACCATGTAGAAATAGACAGGTGTTACCACCCAACAGAAACAGACAATACCCCAACGGAAACGGACAGAACTAAGTGTACCCTAAATCTACCCCAAGCGATCGGCTCCCTAATACATAAATACCCTGTGCCAGCACCACAGAAGGGTGTATCACTCCATAAATTGGCAAGCTTTGAATGACACAGACCTATTTACAGATGTCACGGTGTCTTACATCCTCAGAGGCAAACCGAGATCCATGCACGCACATGACCCGGTTGGAACGCACCATCAACACCCCTCGCCATTATCAGAATGAACCGCTTATAATTAGTTCAGTAAGCATGCCCGGACCCTACCTACTGTTGGGTCATAGTTTTGATACCAGAAAGGGTTACTGACTGATACGGGTCCTAAACAACAGAAGACACAAGTATTTTCCCTCCTAACCTTGTGTCCCCAGACTAATGGATTTCAGATTAACTTGTTTACAAGTTTTCAGACCTACAGAGTTCATATCAACTAGTTCACAGATCGGAAAATCATTCAATAGGTTTTCAGACTAACGGATTAGATGTATAGTTTTAACAGACTTACAGATTGTCTAACATTGTATTGGGCCTACATTTTCATGAAATAGGTTTATTAATTCATCAGTCTGGTTGGTTTAGCCCTCTCCACCCAACACGTTTTAGATATTATATTTATCTCAGATTTTCATTAATTAAATATTAATTCGCAGACCTCTCACATTAGGCCGGTAGCTTGTGGCCGCTGGATAGGCCGGGCGGTTCCGGGCAGACTTCTGCCACAAGCCAGACCTAACCTCGTGTCTAACCATATTTTAGTTGTGCCTATGACCTCTCACATTAGGCTAGCAGTTTGCGGTTGCTGGTTAAGCCGGTTGGGTCCGGCCAGGCTTCTAGCGCAAACATGAGTCTAACCTCGTGTCTCAGCTTTTTTATTATAACTAGGTTATTCCATTACAAATTATACAAATGTCAAACTAATAATGTCAATTTAACAGATTTGACTTCTTTTCAAGTCGCAGCAGATTAATCGAATTAACATGTTTTACCCAATCTTAGGTCGAGCCTACGGATTTTCATACCCACGTTACAATCATTCAGCTTTTCAACAGATTTAACAGATCTAGTAGCTCAGGCGGTTCAACGGATTTAGCAGATTAGGCAACTCAACAGATTCATCAAATTAGGCAAAACTAGCAGATTAGGCGATTCAACATATGTAACACTTTAGGCAATTCAACAGATTAAACAGGTAACAAGCTTAGCAGATTAGGCAAATTTAGCATAATAAGCAGATAACAGTTTTAGCAGATTTAAACATTCCTTAAAGTCCTATTCACATAACCTGCCTAATTCATAAGGTAAGCCTAAACTTATATGCCCAAATTATGGTCATAATCCACCATATAACATATGTCCCAATTTTTAGTTAAACTTACATAGTTCAGAGTATTCTCCAAAAAACCTTACATATAAATTATGTCAAATATAGCCATTGATTACAATGCATGTCACATATCCAGAAAAAAAAACCTTAGGTGTATTCACGCTTAATAATTATCCAATCTTAATATGGATCTTTACACCTAAGTTAAATGCAAATTAATTCTCTTTTTCTTCCAAATTTCAAACTATAATATATATAGTATGTCCAGATCTAGATCTTGAATTACAACTTGTACTATGCATCCAAATTAGTTACATGTTCACAGTAAAACTTTACGCCACAAATCCCAAGTCATATGTCCAATATTCTTTATGCCTCAAAACTCAAGACATATGTTAAATACACCTTAAGTTTTAAATACAACATGCCCAATTATATGTCTCAGATTTATGTTCTAAGTTCAACCTATGTCCTTTATGTTCTAAGTCACAATAATCCTCTCCTTCCAAGTCATAGATCATCTTATGCAATATGCCACAAATTTATGTCCAAAATTAAAACATGCGTTGTATCCTCAAATTAGTTACAAATTGATTTTGCCCAAATATGCCTCATTCAATATTCTTCCAAAATTTAGCGTCTATGTGTTCATCTCTTATGAGATTTGGCTCAGGCTCGTGGTAGCCTGGCTATCAAACAAAAAGAAAGAAAGGAGGAAGAAATACAGAACAAACAGAATAATAAAACATAGGAACAGATCTGATAAATAGAAAAAGGGCCTAGTCTCAGATTTAGAACTATAATTATGTCAAGATCATGATTAAATTTCATATCGGAAAATAACTGCACTTGCCTTGATTGGATTATAGAAGAGTTGCAGTATTTCTCTTTTAATCTTATTCAGATTTGGAAGAAGATGCACTAGTTCAAGTTTTGATCCCAGCAGAGTAGTGATGCCATTATTTTATTTATTTATTTCTATTATCTCAGAGGCATCATAAGGGAAGAAGAATGGTGTAAAGAGAATGGGGCTAGGGGGCTGTTTATATTGGTGCCAAACTATGAACCTCGCCCCAAGAACTAGTCCAAATACATCAAAATGCACCCAGAACTGAATCTGGGAAAAAGTGACCAGGCCGACACCCAGGTCGACTATGGTGACGACCTGGTTGGGGGGAGGGGTCAACAACATAGTCGACCTGGCCTGGCGGGAATTTTCCCGCCCAGCCTGCCTGTGCGTTTGAAATTCGAATTTGGCCTTGTTTTTGAGCCGTTTAGTTTTTTAATTAAATTCTGAAACTGTGAAAGGTCATAAATCGCTCATACGGAGTCCGATTTTCGAAAACTCAGACTCGTTTCCAAGTAGAATTGTAACAACCCGAAAATCTGGGCCAGTTTAAAATTTTTATTTTGGCAATTTTAGCGAATTTTCTATATTTAAAATAGAATATTTTAAATAATATCGATGAGAAATATATTTTGAATGTATATATTTATATACGTCGTCGTTAGATTATAAATAATTGTATATAATTATAAATAGAATTGAAAATGGCGCGATAGTTCGATAATTCGATTTCAAACTTTAATTGAACATACTGGGTGCAAAACAATCCGAATTTTAGTGAAACCAAAAATAATAGGATCTATTTGATAACATCTTTCCAACGAATCCGAAAAATTGATATTTCATAGCGGGAATCAAAAGATATGTCCAGTTGAAAATTCTGAATTGTCGCTATGGAATTCAGGCCCTCAAAAATGGGAATATTGCAAACGACCTCGGATTTCGACGAAACCACTTTGGATGTGTCCGTGTTGTCAAATTATTGCTAGATTCCAAATTTCATAATTTTTCGAATCAATATGTGAGCATGGCAAAAGAAAACGTGTTTGACTAGTTTTTGTTGATTTTAATCGATTGGAAAATGGCCATTTTTCCAACGGTCTCAGAATTCGACGAAACTAGTTTTGTTAGGACCGTATCGTCAATACGAAGCTAGAAAATATTTTTCGGGAATTTTTAGAATTAGTATGTGACCCCGGTAAATTGAAATACGCGTTCAAATTCAGTATATAGAGTTATATGTTGATTTCAACGAAAACTGATCAAAACGATCGAATCAGCCTACGATACATATCCCATTGTGTTCGGAATGGGGGTAATTAGCTATGGACGACAGGCGGTGGGTCTCGTTTCAAGGTCAAAAATAAAAGTTGCTTTTTGAAATTAAATAAATTAAAAATTAAAATCTCTTTCCTCTCCCCTATTACCTCTCAGGCCACCCCCCGTAGAAATCATTTTCAAATCAAAATAAAAAAAAAGAGAAAAGGGGCGACGGGGGAGGGGGGTGAACCGCCGCCGCTTCCATCGCAGCCCCCCATCCCCCCCCCCCCCACAGTCGGCGCGCCGCCACCGTCCACCACCCCCTCCTGTTGCTGCCACCTCCGTTTCTTCCTTCCCTCTCCATCCAGTCGAGCGCTCGCCCCTCCATCTTCCCCTTCTTCTCCTTCCTCCCCGCGACCGACTCTAGACCCGACCCCCCTTACCTCGAGGCGCACGCGAGCACCACCCACCACCACCAGCGAACAAGAAAACCCTCCTCTGCTCCTCCTTAAAGCAATGTAAGCCCTTTCATTTGTTTTGTTTAATTAATTTTAGCAATTAAAAATCTGAAATTTTATATTGTAGAAGGATAAAAATATAATCTTTTATATTGTAGAGAGTTTAAAATATAATTTTTATCGTATGTAGAGGTTAAAAATATAATTTTTATCGTATGTAAAGTTAGAAAATATAATTTTCATATTATACAGATGATAAAAATGTGATCTTTATATGGTAGGATATAAAAAGACGATATTTTTATGTTATGAAAGACGATATTTTTATGTTATGAAAGGTGAAATCTTTATAATAGAAAAGGCAAAAATTTTATCTATATAATAGCGATGTAAAAATAGAATTTTTATCTATATAATAGCGATGTAAAAATAGAATTTTTATCTATATAATAGCGATGTAAAAATAGAATTTTTTCTATATAATAGCGATGTAAAAATAGAATTTTTATCTATATAATAGCGATGTAAAAATAGAATTTTTATCTATATAATAGTGATGTAAAAGTAGAATTTTTATCTATATAGTAGCGTTGTAAAAATAGAATATTTTTATCCATATGGAGTGATTATAAAAATATGATTTTTGAATTGAAAGTGAACAAGTAAAAATTCGATTTTTATATATTGAATAGCGAAGTAAAAATTCGATTTTTATATATTGAATAGCAAAGTAAAAATTCGATTTTTACATATGTAGTGGCTACGGGCAGCGAAAGTGACAAAAAGGCGAGAACAATGAAAACTTCTACATTTGAAGTGTCGTGGAGTTGGATTAGCTATTGGTGAGAACTTCTCACTCTAAATTTCTTTTTCAAGTTATATATATATACTAGGATGTAGACGGTGCTTAGTAGCACCCGACACCCGTCATCCACAGACCATGGATGGCTTGTTTGTTTAATTGATGTATTGTGAAATTGTTTGTGATGTTGATGTGAAATCAATAATAAATTGTAGATGTTGAAATAAATTAATTATCGTTAAAAATATAATTTTTAATGTGAATGTGAATAAATAAATATTTATAAATAAATCGACCGATTTGTTTATATACACTGATTTGACTGATATTGATTGGGATGATAAATTTTACACATCGCCCAACTGCACAAATAAAAATATGTGTTAGTTGATTTGAAACCCCACACGGGTGTTGGGATGATATTTGAGTACACTAATCCCAATTATTTAATTGTATGTCGATCGATTGGTCGACAGGCTGTGTAAGCGTTGATTATTTATATTTGATGCTTATGCAGTTGTGTGGTGCACTTTGGATGATGGTTGATTGTTTATCGTTGCTATTATATACATGTGTTGTATGGAATCCATATAATTAACGTTATATGGTGATTGATTGGGCCTCATTCCAATCGGGAAAATAATGAATATTATAAGGGAAAATTCATGTGTTGAATATAAAAATAGTCATGGGTTGACGATGTTCATGTGTTGAAACTATTCATGTGTTGAGTGAAATATTTTAAATAATAAAATTTACATCTTTATCATATTTAAAAATTAGAAGCTACTTCACGGTGGAGTCTAATTAAAAATCAAACGATAGATACCATAATTTTATAAAATATTTTGCATAACAAAAATAGTGATGTGTTGACAGTACTCATGTGTTGAGATTAGTCGTGTGTTGAAAGAAATATAGATTCATGTGTTGAATAGAATAAATATTCATTTGTTGAATAGAATAAAGAAGTTTTTGAAAAATATAAAGCCGTTTTGATTAGAGATGCGTTATTTTGACGCGAACGATATTTATATCGATTTTATTCGTTTTACAATGAATATTGAAAAGTGATTTCAAAATTAAATATTTTGAAATGAAATTCAAATTAAATTAGATTAAAATTCAAATTGAAATTTTATTGAATCAATTTGAAATGAATTCGAATCGAATAGAAAATGAATTCGATTCGAATTGAATAGAAAATGAATTCGATTCGAATTGAATAGAAAGTGAATTTGAATTCGAATTGAATAGAAAGTGAATTTGAATTCAAATTAAATAGAAATGAATTCGAATTGAATTAAATTGAAATTGAATTAAAAACGAATTGAAATCGTTTTGAATGAAATTTAAAACGAACTGTAATTGAATTGAAATCAATTTGAAATGAATTCGAATTGAAGTAAATAGAAGGTAAATTCAAATTGAGTTGAATTGAAACAAACGAATTGGAATTGAATTGAAACGAATTTGAATTCGAATTAAATAAAATTGAAATGAATTCGAATTGAATTGAAATCAAATCGATTTGAAATTGAAGAGGAAGTTGAAATTGTTTTTGAAACGAATTTAGAACTATTTATAAAATTCGTTTTAAAAAGGAAATCGATGAAATATATAATATATATATATATTATATATATAACGGCCTGAATAGAACGCGCCGCGCCGCGGCAGTTCGTGAATTTCGACCATTGACTTCGAATGGACATTACGGGAGATCCGACCGTCGGATTCTCCTAAAACCGGAACCGTTGGGTTCGTATCGAAAAGAGCTTTCCAATGAATATTTGAAATTTGAAATCTAACGGTTGGATTTGGAATTATGTCCAAATCAAATTTGAAAAAGGTCGCTGTAAGTGCAGTTCGATGGCCGTTGTTGGAAATCGACTGTACGGGCCTTGATAAAATTATTAAAAATATCAATAATTTGTGTAAAATCATAAGAAATGATTTGGGAAAAATTGGGCTGAAAAATTCCATATTTGAAAAGATAAAAATAGATTTTTATCGAAATGAACTAGTTTTGAACTAGAATTAAAATCAATTTATTTTTGAAATAAATAAATTGAATTTGGAAGTGATTTTAAAAATAACCAATATTCCCAATATGTGAATTGGACTGGAGTTGAATCGAAATTATCTTCGAAATATTTCGAGGTTGGATTTCGTGACTATACAGATATTGTTATGGGAATTTGAAAGATATATTTTATATTGTTATTTCCGATATTTGTTGGTTTCAGAATTTGATATTGATTATAAGACGATATATTTTCTATTCAGAGCCTTGTGTTTAATATCAAATGTGATTTGGGTTTATCGTGAATCGTGTTTTGGATGACATTGGTTCTTTAACCCAGTTAAAGGCATGATATTGATTTTTGAAGAGATTGAAACTAAGTGGAGATTTAATGAATCTTTAATTAGATTAAAAGGTGAATTGATAATTTAAATTGTCAAATCTGAAAGGTGATCGAGAATGGAGTACCACCAGTTTTGCTCCAAAGCGATAGTTAAATCTTTAATTAGATTTGAACGTGAAATGGTAATTAATTTTACCGATAGCACCGTGGTTCGTTAATCCCGATAGTTTGAAATGATATCCAAAGGAGGATTAAAGAATAAATTTAGAAGAATTTATCTTGGATAAAATTAATGGGAACCTTTCCCTAAGAATGTGATTTTGTGAATAAAAGAATATTATGAATTGGAATGAGGCGTTCATTGTGTTTGTGAACATTTGTTTATTATATACGTGGGTTATTCAGAAAGGCCGGGGTATACCCATTCTGAATAACCGATTCGACGAGATGTCGAAGATGAAGACGGTGGTTGAAGACCGGAAGTCTTCACATCGTTTGGTTGATTACTGATGATCTCGATTGGGCTGTACACCCAAGATGAGGGAAACAGTTGGTGATCGTATAGACGTACTTGGAGATGGATGGATATGCGAGGAAAGTGCCTACGGTTTCGTTCAGACCCAGAACAAACTTGTAAATGGATTGTGTGTCTGACGTTGGATTTTATTCTGTGTTGATTGATCTCTATTAAATATACATCTGTTTGGCGGCGGAGAATTTATTCTCTTGCTTAACGCCCTTCTCTGAGACATACGAGCTCAGAGGTTGTATATCGATGGACATCAGTCCATGGAGTGAATTGCCAGTGTGGCACGCGTAAGTGGCAATTGATCAAGGCTTCTGTTGAAAAGCAAAATCTTGTGGTTAATGATCAAAGCATGGCCTGTGGGGCGCAACTTTGTGTATAACGTGAATTAGCGAGCCTCACACCTCGGTATGAGTCAAAAACGGGATAGTGACTGCAGGGAGAACACGACGTTTCATTCTAGCTAGGGTGGTGTCAGTGACCTACCAGCCCTGACATTTATATACTTTTCACCTGTGTGGTTGTTGGAATGCGAGGCGCCTCGGATATAGGTCTGTAAGGACCGGGAAACGTGTGTTCAGGAAAAACTAATCCTCAAAAGTAAGAGAGGAACGACCCTGAAGATCCAAGGATCATAGTGGGGTCCTGGGACATTTGCTAGAGTGTCTCGAACGCGGAGAGGAGCTTACCCCTTGCCTCGAATCATGATGGAATCCAATTTCCAATACGTGTGTTTCGGTTTTATTTGTAGAGCCTTGTATGGCGACATAGTAGATGGTAGCTATGCCGCCTATGATTGGTATTTATGATTTGAATTGTTTTGACACTATACACTTATAATAGTATCAAAATGACTTGTTTTTAAACGTATTAAGCATTATTTGGCTATTATAAGGGAAAACCCTATCCTCCGGCTTGTGTTGCATTATGTGATAGGACCTGGGTCTTATAATAGCTTCATTTTTCCAAAAAGCATTGCGCTGTTTTGTTATATGCAATAGTATTCTTGGGAGGAAACCCGTTCCGTGTTATACGGCGTGGTCCCTTGAATTACTCTCTTTTAAAGTAAAGTTTTAAATAACTGTTTTAGTTCTCACACCAGTCACATGACTGACCTGGAGTTTATTGTTTTAACCTAAACTCTGGGTGCCCCTATTTTCGACACAGGCAGCTAGTAGTTTTGGTTTTGCAGATTTATATTCATATGATCATGATTTACAGCTGGAACGATATTCGGAAAGCTCTGTATCCGCGTATCACTTTCAGTTGTGTTTTGTATATTTTTCCGCTGCTATGTAATTTATTGTAATCTCTGATATTCATCGAATGTATTTTATTCATTTATACTCTGTATATTCTTGTATTCTGATGGAATTGTTGTAATAACAATGAAATGTTCTTCCGTCTGTGTTCCAATTTATCCTGTTCCCAAACGATCAGGGGTTTTCGAACGATCTTAGTCGGTTTAACGATTGATTTGGATCGAGCGAAATTCCTTGCCGTTACAGTTGGTATCAGAGCTTTGGTTTACAGAGCTCGAGAACAAGACACATTAGAACCGAACGAAAGAATTCATCAGATATTGGATTAGTAGTATCCAATTAGAATGACTCGTTAGAGATAGGATCAATAGTATCCTAGAACAAGTGTGAAGAGTATATTTTTCAAATGAAAACAATTTTGTTTTGAAAATTTAAATCGCTTTATACGTATTTGAATATTTATTTATTTTGAATTTGGACAATCCAGTATACAAAGATTTCGCGTATACGCGTCATGAACGTATATTCGACGTTTTAATACACTGGGTAGATATAGGATCATATTCTAGACATCCGTGGATGATCCTGATGATGGTGCATCATCATCAGTATTCATATTCGAGTTTCGAAGGTGTGATTTCTATATATTTCCATTAGACTGGTGTGAGAACCAAAACTTATATAGGTAGATTTATTTGTTGTGATTTGGCATCAAAAATAAGATTTTCTGTATGTATATCAAATTATGAATTTGAAACGTTAAATTAACTAATTGATTGATGTTTGTATTGTTTTTTTATTTGTTGATAATTTTGAATCATTTAGCCTAATTGAATCGAATATTGAATTGTATTGAAAATTGGTCGCATTTGCTTGCGTATACATGTACTTACATTGAACAGGTCATAGCAAGGAGGCTAGAGCAGAGAATAAAATTTGTTTGCCCGACAAATAGGTACATGTTTACTATAATTTACTGTTTTATTTGGGTGATGATGATTTTATGAGCCTATTGGCTAGCCGCTTGGCTTTTTCTTTTTGAGATCAGAAGGCCTATATGGCAATTTTGGGATTTTCCCGTGGCTCCCGGTTCAGGGGAGGTTATGGCGAAATTTTTCGAAAATTTAGGGTGTTAGCCAAATTTTTGAAGAATTTGAAAATTCTTAGAAACTGAAAAGTTGGAGAATGGAAGCCAGATCGAACGTAGAGTTAATTAATCAAACCACTTTCGACTTCGTTCCTTTTCGGGGACGAAAAGTTTTAAGTGGGGGAGATTGTGGCAACCCGAAAATCTGGGCCAGTTTAAAATTTTTATTTTGGCAATTTTAGCGAATTTTCTATATTTAAAATAGAATATTTTAAATAATATCGATAAGAAATTTATTTTGAATATATTTTGAACGTATATATTTATATACGTCGTCGTTAGAATATAAATAATTATATATAATTATAAATAGAATTGAAAATGGCGCGGTAGTTCGATAATTCGATTTCAAACTTCAATTGAACATACCGGGTGCAAAACAATCCGGGTTTTAGTGAAACCAAAAATAATAGGATCTATTTGATAATATCTTTCCAACAAATCCAAAAAATTGAGATTTCGTAGCGGGAATCAAAAGATATGTCCAGTTGAAAATTCTGAATAGTCGTTATGGAATTCAGGCCCTCAAAAATGGGAATTTTGCAAACGACCTCGGATTTTGACGAAACCACTTTGGTTGGGTCCGTGATGTCAAATTATTGCTAGATTCCAAATTTCATAATTTTTCGAATCAATATGTGAGCGTGGCAAAAGAAAACGTGTTTGACCAGTTTTAGTTGATTTTAATCGACTGGAAAATGGCCATTTTTCCAACGGTCTCAGAATTCGACGAAACTAGTTTTGTTAGGACCGTATGGTCAATACGAAGCTAGAATTTTTTTTTGGGAATTTTTAGAGTTAGTATGTGACCCCTGTAAATTGAAATACGAGTTCAAATTCAATATATAGAGTTATATGTTGATTTCAACAAAAACTGATCGAAACGATCGAATTAGCCTACGATACATATCCCACTGTGTTCGGAATGGGGGTAATTAGCTATGGATGACAGGGAGTGGGTCTCGTTTCGAGGTCGAAAATAAAAGTTGCTTTTTGAAATTAAATAAACTAAAATTAAAAATCTCTTTCCTCTCCCCTATTACCTCTCAGCCCCCCCCCCTTAGAAATCATTTTCAAATCAAAATAAAAAAAAGAGAAAAGGGGCGACGGGGGGGGGGGGGTGAACCGCCGCCGTCGCCGCTTCCATCCCAGGCCCCCCAATAGTCGGCGCGCCGCCACCGTCCACCACCCCCTCCTGTTGCTGCCGCCGCCGTTTCTTCCTTCCCTCTCCCTCCAGTCGAGCGCCGCGCCCCTCCATCTTCCCCTTCTTCTCCTTCCTCCCCGCGACCGACTCCAGACCCAACCCCCCTTACCTCGAGGCGCGCGCGAGCACCACCCACCACCACTAGCGAACAAGAAAACACTCCTCCGCTCCTCATTAAAGCAATGTAAGCCCTTTCATTTGTTTTGTTTAATTAATTTTAGCAATTAAAAATCTGAAATTTTATATTGTAGAAGGATAAAAATATAATCTTTTATATTGTAGAGAGTTCAAAATATAATTTTTATCGTATGTAGAGGTTAAAAATATAATTTTTATCGTATGTAAAGTTAGAAAATATAATTTTCATATTAAATAGAATTTTTATCTATATAATAGCGATGTCAAAATAGAATTTTTAACTATATAGTAGCGTTGTAAAAATAGAATATTTTTATCCATATGGTGTGATTATAAAAATATGATTTCTGAATTGAAAGTGAACAAGTAAAAATTCGATTTTTATATATTGAATAGCAAAGTAAAAATTCGATTTTTATATATTGAATAGCGAAGTAAAAATTCGATTTTTACATATGTAGTGGCTACGGGCAGCGAAAGTGACAAAAAGGCGAGAACGATGAAGACTTCTACATTTGAAGTGTCGTGCGGTTGGATTAGCTATTGGTGAGAACTTCTCACTCTAAATTTCTTTTTCTAGTTATATATATATATATATACTCGGATGTAGACGGTGCTTAGTAGCACCCGACACCCGTCATCCACAGACCATGGATGGCTTGTTTGTTTAATTGACGTGTTGTGAAATTGTTTGTGATGTTGATGTGAAATCAATAATAAATTGTAGATGGTTGAAATAAATTAATTATCGTTAAAAATATAATTTTTAACGTGAATGTGAATAAATAAATATTTATAAACAAATCAACCGATTTGTTTATATACACTGATTTGACTGATATTGATTAGGGTGATAAATTTTACACATCGCCCAACTGCACAAATAAAAATAAGTGTTAGTTGATTTGAAACCACACACGGGTGTTGGGATGATATTTGAGTACACTAATCCCAGTTATTTAATTGTATGTCGATCGATTGGTCGACAGGCTGTGTAAGCGTTGATTATTTATATTTGATGCTTATGCAGTTGTGTGGTGCACTTTGGATGATGGTTGATTGTTTATCGTTGCTATTATATACATGTGTTGTATGGAATCCATATAATTAACGTTATATGGTGATTGATTGGGCCTCATTCCAATCGGGAAAATAATGAATATTATAAGGGAAAATTCATCTGTTGAATATAAAAATAGTCATGGGTTGACGATGTTCATGTGTTGAAACTATTCATGTGTTGAGTGAAATATTTTAAATAATAAAATTTACATCTTTATCATATTTAAAAATTAGAAGCTACTTCATGGTGGAGTCTAATTAAAAATCAAACGATAAATACCATAATTTTATAAAATATTTTGCATAACAAAAATAGTGATGTGTTGACAGTACTCATGTGTTGAGATTAGTCGTGTGTTGAAAGAAATATAGATTCATGTGTTGAATAAAATAAATATTCATTTGTTGAATAGAATAAAGAAGTTTTCGAAAAATATAAAGCCGTGTTGATTAGAAATGCGTTATTTTGACGCGAACGATATTTATATCGATTTTATTCGTTTTATAATGAATATTGAAAAGTGATTTCAAAATTAAATATTTTGAAATGAAATTCAAATTAAATTAGATTAAAATTCAAATTGAAATTTTATCGAATCAATTTGAAATGAATTCGAATCGAATAGAAAATGAATTCGATTCGAATTGAATAGAAAATGAATTCGATTCGAATTGAATAGAAAGTGAATTTGAATTCGAATTGAATAGAAAGTGAATTTGAATTCGAATTAAATAGAAATGAATTCGAATTGAATTAAATTGAAATTGAATTAAAAACGAATTGAAATCGTTTTGATTGAAATTTAAATCGAACTATAATTGAATTGAAATCAATTTGAAATGAATTCGAATTGAAGTAAATAGAAGGTAAATTCAAACTGAGTTGAATTGAAACGAATGAATTTGAATTGAATTGAAACGAATTTGAATTCGAATTAAATAAAATTGAAATGAATTCGAATTGAATTGAAATCAAATCGATTTGAAATCGAAGGTGAAGTTGAAATTGTTTTTGAAACGAATTTAGAACTATTTACAAAATTCGTTTTAAAAAGGAAATCGACGAAATATATATAATATATATATATATATATAATGGCCTGAATAGAACGCGCCGCGCCGCGGTAGTTCGTGAATTTCGACCATTGACTTCGAATGGACATTAAGGGAGATCCGACCGTCGGATTCTCCTAAAACCAGAACCGTTGGGTTCGTATCGAAAAGAGCTTTCCAATGAATATTTGAAATTTGAAATCTAACGGTTAGATTTGGAATTATGTCCAAATAAAATTTGAAAAAGGTCGTTGTAAGTGCAGTTCGATGGTCGTTGTTGGAAATCGACTGTACGGGCCTTAATAAAATTATTAAAAATATCAATAATTTGTGTAAAATCATAAGAAATGATTTGGGAAAAATTGGGCTAAAAAATTCCATATTTGAAAAGATAAAAATAGATTTTTATTGAAATGAGCTAGTTTTGAACTAGAATTAAAATCAATTTATTTTTGAAATAAATAAATTGAATTTGGAAGTGATTTTAAAAATAACCAATATTCCCAATATGTGAATTGGACTGGAGTTGAATCGAAATTATCTTTGGAATATTTCGAGGTTGGATTTCGTGACTATACAGATATTGTTATGGGAATTTGAAAGATATATTTTATATCGTTATTTCCAACACGATATTTGTTGGTTTCAGAATTTGATATTGATTATAAGCCGATATATTTTCTATTCAGAGCCTTGTATTTAATATCAAATGTGATTTGGGTTTATCGTGAATCGTGTTTTACATGACATTGGTTCTTTAACCCAGTTAAAGGCAGGATATTGATTTTTGAAGAGATTGAAACTGAGTGGAGATTTAATGAATCTTTAATTAGATTAAAAGGTGAATTGATAATTTAAATTATCAAATCTGAAAGGTGATCGAGAATGGAGTACCACAAGTTTTTCTCCAAAGCGATAGTTAAATCTTTAATTAGATTTGAATGTGAAATGGTAATTAATTTTACCGATAGCACCGTGGTGTTAGATGGGGAGTATTACCAGTTTTCTCCATGGGATATATAGGTTGGGATTGGGAAATAAAATAAATAATTACTTCGGTGTGGTTCGTTAATCCCGACTAGTTTGAAATGATATCCAAAGGAGGATTAAAGAATAAATTTAGAAGAATTTATCTTGGATAAAATTAATGGGAACCTTTCCCTAAGAATGTGATTTTGTGAATAAAAGAATATTCTGAATTGGAATGAGGCGTTCGTTGTGTTTGCGAACATTTGTTTATTATATACGCGGGTTATTCAGAAAGGCCGGGGTATACCCATTCTGAATAACCGATTTGACAAGATGTCGAAGATGAAGACGGTGGTTGAAGACCGGAAGTCTTCACATCGTTTGGGTGATTACTGATGATCTCGATTGGGCTGTACACCCAAGATGAGGGAAACAGTTGGTGATCGTCTAGACGTACTTGGAGATGGATGGATATGCGAGGAAAGTGCCTCCGGTTTCGTTCAGACCCAGAACGAACTTGTAAATGGATTGTGTGTCTGACGTTGGATTTTATTCTGTGTTGATTGATCTCTATTAAATATACATCTGTTTGGTGGCAGAGAATTTATTCTCTTGCTTAACGCCCTTCTCTGAGACATACGAGCTCAGAGGTTGTATATCGATGGATATCAGTCGCATGGAGTGAATTGCCAGTGTGGCACGCGTAAATGGCAATTGATCAAGGCTTGTGTTGAAAAGCAAAGTCTTGTGGTTGATGATCAAAGCATGGCCTGTGTGGCGCAGCTTTGTGTATAACGTGAATTCACGAGCCTCACACCTCGGTATGAGTCAAAAACGGGATAGTGACTACAGGGAGAACACGACGTTTCTTTCTAGCTAGGGTAGCGTCAGTGACCTACCAGCCCTGACATTTATATACTTTTCACTTGTGTGGTTGTTGGAATGCGAGGCGCCTCGGATATAGGTCTGTAAGGACCGGGAAACGTGTGTTCAGGAACAACTAATCCTCAAAAGTAAGAGAGGATCGGCCCTGAAGATCCAAGGATCATAGTGGGGTCCTGGGACAATTGCTAGAGTGTCTCGAACGCGGAGAGGAGCTTGCCCCTTGCCTCGACTCATGATGGAATCCAATTTCCAATACGTGTGTTTCGGTTTTATTTGTAGAGCCTAGTATGGCGACATAGTAGATGATAGCTATGCCGCCTATGATTGATATTTATGATTTAAATTGTTTTGACACTATACACTTATAATAGTATCAAATGACTTGTTTTTAAACGTATCAAGCATTATTTGGCTATTATAAGGGAAAACCCTATCCTCCGGCTTGCGTTGCATTGTGTGATGGGACCTGGGTCTTATAATAGCTTCATTTTTCCAAAAAGCATTGCGCTGTTTTGTTATATGCACTAGTATTCTTGGGAGGAAACCCATTCCGTGTTATACGGCGTGGTCCCTTGAATTACTCTCTTTTAAAGTAAAGTTTTAAATAACTGTTTTAGTTCTCACACCAGTCACATGACTGACCTGGAGTTTATTGTTTTAACCTAAACTCTGGGTGCCCCTATTTTCGACACGGGCAGCTAGTAGTTTTGGTTTTGCAGATTTATATTCACAGGGTCCTGATTTACAGCTGGAATGATATTCGGAAAGCTCTGTATCCGCGTATCACTTTCAGTTGTGTTTTGTATATTTTTCCGCTGCTATGTAATTTATTGTAATCTCTGATATTCATCGAATGTATTTTATTCATTTATACTCTGTATATTCTTGTATTCTGATGGAATTGTTGTAATAACAATGAAATGTTCTTCCGTCTGCGTTCCAATTTGTCCTATTCTCAAACGATCAGGGGTTTTCGAGCGGTCTTAGTCGGTTTAACGATCGATTCAGATCGAACGAAATTCCTTGTAGTTACAAGAATTTTGAGATGAACGCAATGGTGCAACCCGTTTCCCTTTATTCTTAATTTAAAATTTAATTCTGCCTTGATTTATGGTCTTAACATGTTACAAAAATACGGGTTATTACATAACTCCTTTGGATTTCCTCAATTCAGTTTATATTCTAAATTTCGGAATATAATCAATTGTTTTGTTTCAAAACAATTCCAAATTAACTTTTAAATTCCTATTTCTATTTAAATAGTTTAAATTATCCAAATGATAACCAAATTTATTACATTATTGATAAATTCAACTTCCATGTTTCATATATTTAAACAAATTCCCTTTTCGAACTTCTATTTGAAACTCCATCTCTTTGATATTCCGAATTGCGGAATAAAAACCGTTGTCCCCTTTCAAATGATTTCAAATTCTATTTTTAAATTTATATTGAATTTAAATATTCAAATTATCTCCTGATAATTAATTCATTATATTTATAAACACCATTTTATAAATTTCCTTGTTTACTTTTAAACAAGTCTATTTAGAAATCTATTTAAAACCAAAATCTTATTTTGGAATTTCTATTTATAATAACTTATATATATAACACTCAATTTATTTTCATATTCAATTTCTTCTATTTAAATAAATTCGAATTTATTGAATTCAAATCAGAAATCCTTACGGATTTATTTTAGTTCAATTTATAATCTGAACATCAGAATAAATTCCATCGTTTATTTCTTTAAAACGATTTCCCCATTTCTATTTTTAAATTCACATTTGAATTTAAATATTCAAATTATCCAATGATAATTTTTCCACCTCATTTATAAACACCATTCATAAATTGACTTCAATTCCCTGTATTATTTAATTTATAAACATCATTTATAAATTTCAATACTTGTTTTATATATCCAGAATAAGTTAATATTTATATCTCCCATTCGAAATTCAAATACTATTTTAATTAAATAGATTTTTCCTTTTAAATTTCAATATGTTCTTTTCACGATATATTTATAAATCAGCAATTAGGGTCCAGTGATATTTAAACAATCCAACCACCCAATTTCTATTCAAAGGTTTTCAAACACATCATATATGATAGTATGAAAACAAACAGCCAATTATACTTTTTAGGAATCCAGTTAGATCCCTCCAACCTGTTTTCCTGCAACCACAGACGTTAGCCAACAGAAATAATACCCATCCTGCTTCGAGGTAGGATATCGTGGTATAGATGGTCATCCACTATATATATTGTGAGACACATAGGGAAATCATCCGCTAATGATACCGTGAGCATCCGCTAATGATACTATGGGAATCCAATCACCAATATATATATATATATATATATATAATAGCCACAAACACAAATCCTATATAACTAATATATATGTATAATAGCCACAGTAATATTTAAATGCAACCAAACAACCAACAAATTATTTTTAACGATAAAAATAATTTAAATAAATTCTTGAGTAAGAATTACTCACTGTGATTTTTATTTGCATTGGATATCCATTTAAATTTCCATATTTGCTCGATTACCAATTTACTCGAGTCCTATCTAGTACCTATAATTATTTATTTTAAATTATCAATTAAACAATTATTCATT
This sequence comes from Allium sativum, assembly GCA_030737875.1. Taxonomy (NCBI): domain Eukaryota; kingdom Viridiplantae; phylum Streptophyta; class Magnoliopsida; order Asparagales; family Amaryllidaceae; genus Allium; species Allium sativum. The sequence continues at coordinate 146,284,605 of CM060918.1, read as the reverse complement.
TGACTGAATTAAAAATATATAATTAAACTATTCTATGTATTCAAATTGTGTTAAAAACATATACCTCCCGGTCTTGCTAATTTTTGCGATGGAGCCAATCCAAAATAACTAATCCATTTCGTTGTCCCGACAATTTTCTTCATGTCGACTACTCAACAGCTCCATCAACTTCACTTCGAACTGACCATCCATGAACTAACATAGATCCATAGCCACACATTATCACCATTTAGCCGACCACTTGAAGCCATTAATACCCAGAAAACATACTGTCCCTTTTAGAGCAACTAAACCCAAAATATTGCATTTTATTTTCACAAAAAAAAAATTGAACTATACTAATTCACTAAATTAATACTTTAATTATTATCATAAATATGATCACTTACTGATTTCTATTTTCTTGAATGGAATACATAGAAAATTCCAGTTCTTGCCCTAGAAATGCTCACCTCCAGCTTCATCATTCCTTGTTACACTCGTTCCTTCTATTTTCAACGGCTGTACCCATCATCCTACAAGTTTTATACAGCAAATTTTCCAATTCGAATGCCCTAATCACTTTTGACCATCAACTTATATTGCCTTCAGAGCCACCGCGAGTTCAACTTGAACTCATGCTCGCTACAGCAAATTGATTGAAGCTGTGGAATTTCAAATGACTTTAATCCTCATCGCACACTTCCAGAAACCATTACTATCTATACCACACTCCATCATCCATCAGAATCCCTATCGTGACTTTTCCCCTATGTTTCTCTGTCCTTATCAATCGTCATTGAAATGTTCAATCGTCCTGCCTTCCATGAACGATGATAAATCGAACCCTCGGGGTTCACCATTCTCGAAGTCGAGAGCCCCAATATAGATCGCAAGTTGCGTACTTGAATTCAAACACCAGTTGCACGAACTTGATTTTGATATGAATTACTTCCGAATTCTGTAATCAAAAAAGGAAATGTTTTTGTTCTTAATCAAAGAATACCTCAGGTTCGATTCTGGAAATTAGAGAGGATACGATATATTTTTTTTCAATAGACAGACTTTGAGGATTTGGTTTCCTGAGGAACGAAAATGGAAGGTATTAAAAAGGGATGGTAGCATTATTTATAGATGAAAATAGGCAATAGCATGTCAGTTAAATTGTCCTTATGATTTTGAAACAAACTAAATAGATTTTGATTTGATATTAAAAATGTTTTAATTAGATTTGATTTGATTTTGTAATTAATACAATTTGATATAAAGAGATCTTTATTTTGTTTAAATGGATTATGATTTGATTACTGATTCGGTTTTGATCTTATCCATAAAAATATATCTGGGTTATCACACATGAACCACTATTTCAACGTACGGAATGACATTTCAATGTTATAACGTCATTTTGAATTGAACTGCATATACTCTAAAATTTAATTTGAACGTATATACCATATTAAATTCATATAATATAATTTAAATTCAGAAACCGTTAATCCTTCGATAATAAATTATTTATTATTATTGTTTATATTGAAACAAGAATTTACATTACTCATTTGAATCATTTTGACTCCGTTTTAATCTCGAATTGAATTGTTTCAAATTCTCGTATTTCGATAATTATTTATATTCGAAATAAATCGTATTTCAATTATTTGCTCGTTAACTTAATATAAAAATTCATTTATATTATAAAATAAATATTTATAATTATATTAAATATTTAAAATATATGGATCAAAAAATCCGGGACGTTACAGTAAGGCGGAGGAACGACAGTGCTAGCAGGGGAGGACCTAACATGGTCGGAGGTGTTTATTTTTAGGCGAGGTGGGTTTTGTGATCAAAGCTAATCTCTGGTGAGACGATGCGTTGATGGAGGCCGAGATCACTAACGTGGGAAGAAGTGGAAGCGGCGATCCTGAGAAGACCGATGGTGTGGGCTCCGATACCTGAATGGACGGCGGTAAAGATTTACAAAAAAAAGCACTGTTCGCTTTTGTTTTTTTGAGAAAAGGGATTGGGAAATATTGGCCTGAGGGTTTAGAAATCGCATGGGTTTAAATAGGCAATGGGCGCAGGCATTGAAGAAGTATTGGGCCAGAGAATGAAATATGGTGAGCCCATAATTTAATTACATAATAATAAGTTTAATTTAATAATGTTTATACAATCTTATTAAAGTGATATCTCGCGGGTGCACTGTCAGAATTTCGCGCGGTTGGTTCCGTTCAAACCATACGGATGCAGACTGCAAGATGGGGCTGATCCGGTTCAGATTGGAAACTATCAGAATTTTTGATAAAATTAAACGACCGTTTAATTTTGTTAAAACGAACGGTTTTATTCGACAGATAAAAACAAGGTGAGTAAATCTCACTAACTATGCGCAATTTATATTTTATTAATGTATTTTTAGAACTGATAAATATTGGTTGATTGTTGTGTGCTGATTGGTTGGTTAAACTGCTTATTGATTGGTTGAATATATCGACGTAGATTTATATGTATTGTTAATCAAATATCGATTCTGTTTATAAGAATATCTCATAGTGAAATGAAATTGATGTTACTTATATTGTTTAACATCTGTGGATGCAGGAAAACAGGTTGGAGGGATCCAACTGGATTCCTCAATATTTATAATACTGCTTTTCATATATTCGGATCTATGATGTGGCATATAATATATTATTGATTATGTGCGTTCGGGTGATGATTGATCCTTTTCATTTGGTATTTTATACCATAAGTGATACTGGAAAATAGAAAAGGAATTTTCGAAGTGTATACTGAAATTATAATATTTATAAAATCAAAGGATTTTATAGAAGGAATATTTATTTAAAAAATAAATAGAATTATAAAAGGAATATATATATGTTAAAAACAAATAGAATTGAATAGGAAATATTTGTAAAGCAAATAGAATAGAAAAGGAATATTTATTTAGAAAATAAATAGGAATTATAAAAAGAAGTATTTTATAAAATGAATAGAATTGTATAAAAGGATATGAATGGAAAATAAATATTAAATGGGAATCTGCTTTTAAAACATAAATGGAAAAGATTTATTTAAAGTAGAATTAAATAGAAATATGTTTTAACAAATAAAATAGAGAGGATTAATTTATAAATATTGTTTTAAAAATTTAGTAAATTATTTATCATTCGATAAAATGGAATATATAAGTTTGAACTTATATAGGGAAGTAGAAATCGGTTGTGACATCGGTATTTTAAATAAAATGTGAACTCAGCATTTATAAAGTATTTATAAATGGGATTTAAGCGTTAGAAATAAAAAGGAGATTTCCTATAGAAAATTCTATTAATAAAGGTATAAATAGAATTTGGAAATGGGATATTATTTTAAAATACGAAATCAAACGTAATGGATTATATAAAAGGAATATTTTTCACATCCGATGTGAATAATACATTAAAATAAATATTTTGTAATTTAATAGTTATAAAGGAAACTGGTTTTGAAATAGGAATTTAAATTAGAGTTAATCAAATTAGAGTAATCGAATATTGGTTATTCGAATTAGAGTTTATTAAATTAGAGAAAACGAATATTAATTATTCGATTTAGAGTAATCGAATATAAGTTATTCCAATTATAGTCTATCAAATTAGAGTTAATCGAATATTAGTTATTGGAACAGAGTTAGTCGAATATAGTTTATTTGAAAAGAGATAGTCGAATATAGATATTCGAAAGAGAGAAAATCGAATATAGTTTATTCGAAAGAGAGATAATCGAATATTTTGAAAGAGAGTTATCGAATAGAGTTTATTCGAGAAAGAATTATACATTGGAATCCTACTATATCGAATGTAGGAAAGTATTATTTACTTTCCTAGTTTTTAAATCAAGATTTATTTATTTAATAAATTAATCAATTATTTATTCAAATTAAGAAACAAAAGTCATATTTAAGTTATTATTTTTCGGAATCATAGAATTATAACATTATTGTTGTAATCAAATGTTTTCTGTAAAAGAAGTGGGTTCATAAATAGAATCTGAGAGTTACATGAGGAAGTTTGTTGAAGATTTAAAACGTGAAATTTGTCTATTTTGTGGTTAGAAATGTTGTTCAGTTATGGTCTGAGAGGTAATTATACCCCAACTTGATTGACTTCATTTTTAACTAAGGAATGGTTAAGGTTCGGTAGGGAAAGTTATTTAATGAATTTAGTTAATAAGTGTTAATGGTTCGAGTTGGCATAACGATGTTTTATTTAAACATCTGTTAAAATCCAAAGGAGTTTTGGAAATGTTTTCCAAATTAAAATCAGAAATGTTTTCTAATATAGGAAATAAGAAAAGGAAATAAATAGGGAAATGTTTTCCAATGATTAATAACATATATTTTCTAAATTTAGAAAATAAGAATTTATGAATATATAGAAACAGAAATAGGGAAATGAATAATTAAATGGAAAATTAAATTAGAATGGGTCTGAGTTGATTGATGATTTGCTCGGTAAGATTTCCATTTGGGAATACGACCATTGTTTGTACACATGTTATCCTTTGATAGTTAAATCACTGACTTTCAAAGTTTTTGACCATTTCCGTTGTCAATACGGAGAGACCGGGATCAGATTCATTATCTGAAAACAACTTCGTATGAGCATTAGTGCTGCAAATTAAATATAATGAAGATAATTGAAGACGGAGTGTATGCAAGAGTTGTTCTTTTTACAGAATAGTGCCTTCGTTTGTCCAGTCCTAGGACAACTTGTATGGATGGATGTCTGACAGAGTATATATAATAGATCGCGTAAGTTGATCTCTTCAAACGTACTTACTTTTGCTGGCAGAGGAACTTGTTTCTCTAAGCTTTATATCCGTGGTATTTTTGGGGGAAATCAATTTGTGATTTGGCGGGTATAACGATGGGGTATTAAAAGAAAATGAAGGTGTGATCTATCAAGATATACGTTATAACCTCAAGCCTCAACGACCGGGAAATGACAAAAATCGGGCAAGCAACATGCTATGTAGGTCGCCCCCCTTACTGTGTGTAACACCCCACCTCCGCTTGGGTCACTCACAAAGGGAATGCACTATCTTTGGTAGAGCATTATCTAGGTAAGCATACATAGAAATATTGCAACACAGAACATATAAAATAGCGGAAGAAGAACCAAATTTCATTGCTTTAAAATCTAGAAAGTTCTAAAGCCTTTTACATCAAAATGCCATTACATCGAAATCTATCTTGCAATAGTAAAGAAGCATAAAACCATAGTCATAAATCATTCCCCAAGTAAAATAGTAAAGTAGCCATAGCCAAGAAAGGTCCAAGCCATATATGATGATCTTGAAGCAGAAAGAAGTCCAAACTAAGTAGTAGTGTTTCCTCCCTGAGAACCTGGGGGGAAACGGAAGAAAAAGAGGCGAAAGAAAACGGGTCAGTCATAAAGACTGGTAAGTCCTAGTGACTTTCAGCATAGAAAAAAGTAAAGATAACATGACATGTATAAATTGAAAGTAAACATAAGGATGATGACAAGATAGGCAAGTTAAACTAAGATAACAAGATAAACTATGCTAACCAAATAAACTATGGTAACAAGATAAATTATGCTAACCAGATAAACTACGGTAACAAGATAAACTATGCTAACCAGATAAACTACGTATAGCATCGCATGTTTAACATTCTCTGCACCAGTACTAGTATAACAGAATTAGGTATTATCCTAATGTCCAAACAGAAACGGAAACAGAAACAGGGTGATCTTTACATAAATAGTAATGGGCTTTTACATCCCTAACAGAAACAGAAACAGAACTGGGCCTTTACCACCTGTACTAGTAACCCAACCCGTGTCATGTATTAACTATGAAATGATCCCTTTCCTAGTATCTTGAAATGACCCATTACTTGGTCCCACGAAACGATCTATTAATCGATCGGCTCCCTATAAGCTCTAGCTCGTCATGTGTCTGTGTCATACGGCCCTATCACGAATGTTGTTACCTGTACTAGGTCCACCACAGGGTGTATCAAGCCCTAGGGTGCCAACCACCGACACGAATCAAGCACGCACAGTGTAAACCTACTGGTGCCCAATGCCTGCTTTTTCAACTTCGGACTACGTGCACGACCATAGTCCGCCTGAACCTACAATGGCGCACCAACTCAGCCGTCGTTCTGGTCAATTACAATCAGCCCGGTAATCGTGCCCCACCCTGCCTAGTTCCTGGGTATCGTGATACATCTAGTGGGTTACTGCTGAAAAGGACCGCGTAACTAGGGTTTCCGTCCAGTAGGTTAAGTGTTGTCATTTAAATTCGAGACTTAAACCCATCAGTCTAGCAGGTCAAGTTGGTTAAGTGTTGTCATTCAAGTTCGTGACTTAACCCGCCTACATGTCATGTCAAATTGGCTATGTGTTGTCATTCAAGTTCATGACTTAGCCCTACGAATCATGTGTCAAGTTGGTTGAGTATATTCAAGTGGTTCATGACTTAACCCTATCAAATCATCGTGTCAAATTGGTTAAGTATATTCAAGCCGTTCATGACTTAACCCTATCAAATCATCGTGTCAAATTGGTTAAGTATATTCAAGCGGTTCGTGACTTAACCCTATCAAATAGTCATGTCAAATTGGTTAAGTATATTCAAGCTATTCATGACTTAACCCTATCAAATCATCATGTCAAATTGGTTAAGTATATTCAAGTGGTTCATGACTTAACCCTATCAAATCATCATGTCAAATTGGTTAAGTATATTCAAGTGGTTCATGATTTAACCCTATCAAATCATCGTGCCAAATTGGTTTAGTATATTCAAGCGGTTCATGACTTAACACTATCCTGTGGCATTAAAATAAATTAATGCACCCCAACCTCTCACATTAGACTTGTTGTTGTGGTCACTGGTTATGCCTGGCGGTTCCGGGAAGAATTACACTACATCTCAATCTAACCTCGGGTTTTAAGCGCGATATGACCAACTACTCACATTGGATCCTACTGTTTGCAGTTACTGGATTTGCCGGGCGGTTCCGGGCAGAATTACACTGCAAACTCAACCCAACCTCGAGTTGGCCATTTTCAAGTTCGTTCTAAGTGTCATGTCCATGTTGAAGTTTCATGTCAAGTTTTCAAGGCAAGTTTCATGTCAAGTTTCCTATGATTACCAATTTTTCCCAACGTTACCCCGTCTAAATATTAGGCTAACAATCTTAGCCTAATTTTCCATCCGCATGATTTTTGACATATAATATTAGGCTAAAACTTAGCCTAATTTAACGTACACAAAATTTGCATAAAGAAATCCATTAACATAAACATGTCATAGGTGTAAACTTGGCATTCTCGACATAATCAATATGAACACCATAGGTTTGTACTTGCAAAGTAATCAACATGAATATCATAGGCGCGAACTTGCAACGTGGACTAATTCAACATACATATATGTGAATTTTCAACATAGACTAAATCAACTTACATATATGTGAACTTTCAAATCAATCACGAACATATGAATAAGTGTGAACTTGAAATATGACGTAGGTTCAACACATAAACATGTAGATCTAACATTTGGTCACATATGTGATATGATTTTACAACCTAAAACTTGCATAACATGATAAACTACACAACTTGTCACAACAGGTTATATTCCAAGTTCATATACATATGAATAGACTTATTCATTAATTCTCAATTCAACATGATAATAAAATAGAACTACAGACATAGATCAATATCATTCAATTTCACCTATAACATAATAGACATCATTCTATTATTAATTTAATTCCAAGGTATGACATAATTAAATTGACTAAAACATCGCAGGCATATAGATCTGATAATATTATGAACATGAAATGGTTTGAACAATAATCTAGTTTCAGGAACATGGATAGATCTAACTTAAATAGAAAAATCCCCAAAATCAAGATCCAAAGATAAATAAAGAAAGTCAAGCTTAGATCCAATTTCAAAGTTATAATCCTAATCAATAACCGAATCTTAGGTAATTAGTCACAATTGTCCTTGTCATAGTCATAGGCATAGTCTTATTGTTCATAATCATAGGCGGTCTTATGTTCACCCTCATAGTCATAGGCATCGTCTTATGTTCACCATCATAGTCATTGGCATAGGAAAAATATTATGTCCATAGTTATAGGCATAGTCATAGTCTTAGGCCGTTAACAATAGTTTCAACGTCGTAGGCAATATTCCCAATATTCAAGATCCAAGAAGAAAACAAGAATAGATATGAATCATACATAAATCAATTCCAATTTATAACATGCCCATATTAGATTTATAGTTTTTATCTAAAAGTAACTGGAACTTACAGATCATGGTCTAAGAAATTTAGAAGTCAAGTCTAGAAATTAGTCGTCGAATTGTTGCGGTGTCGCTGATCTAGTCTCTTGAATTGTTGTAGAAGAGTTGATCTTTGATTTAAATCGAGTTTGAATGCTTAATCTTTAATTTGGAGGCGGCGGCCATGGTTCAAGAGGTAAATTAGCAGCATAGCAGTGAAAGAATGATTTGTATGAATTAGGCTAGGTCTTAGGATGTATTTATAGGGGTAGCAACTAGTTTAGGCCCTTAGATTAACCCTAGAATCAATCCGAACCATCAAAACATGTCTCGGGCTTCAAAAATAGGTTCTGGATCAAAACAGGCCGACTAGGTCCACCTGTAAGGGGGAGGTCGACCACATGGTCGACATGGGGGGTAGGTCGACCCTAGGGTCGACCTGGTCCCCAGGTCGACCCCCAGGTCAACCTGCCTGGTCCTGTGCTGCCTAAAATATGCTGAATCGTCTACAGGCCATAACTTCTTAATCCGGACTCCGATTTTCGAAAACTCGGACTCTATTTCATGTAAAATTTCGAGACGAACGCAATGGAGTAACCCATTTCCCTTGATTCTTATTTTAAAATTTAATTCTGCCTTAGTTTATGGTTTTAACATGTTGTAAAAATTCGGGTTGTTACACTGTGTATTGTTACCATCTAGAGAATATTCATATTTGTTACTTCTTTTCCCTTCTGTATCTCCCTGGAACATTTATGTTGCTATCAACCGTAGGTTACAATATATTCGATACACTCAAGAGAAATGAGTGGTTGGTCATGTGTGGCCGGGTTGCAAGACGTTCTTGTTGAACCGAGTGTATTCCTCTCTAGAGATACACTATCGGCAGGTGGATCCATACCTTTTCATAATCGGAATCCAATCTCCAATAAGCGTCTGCAGCTTTGATTGTATACTATACATATGTAGAGCGTGAGACGCAAGCGTACTGTTAGATTGTTAACTATTTGTGATTAGACATTATTATAATATCAGAAAAGTACTAATTTCAAAAATGTTTTGGGTTATCGTAAGGTAAAAACCATCCGTATTTATGTGTGGATCGGTCTTACGATTATATTTTCTTTTGAAAAGGATTTTGAAAAGTTAATCAAATGGTTGGAGTTTACTCACACCAGTCCCATGTCTGACTCAGAGTTTACTTTGTTTCGCTTTCCCTAAACTCTTGGGTGCCCAAATTTGTACGGGCAGTCAAGTAGTTGGGATTTACAGACACACTAGATGGAGCTTGGAGTAGGAGGCTTCAGGATCTTATAGCTATTGTTTATTTCTGCTATGATGTAAGTGTTATACACTAATATACAAATACCGATTTGTGTTTCAATGTTATTTTGTATACTATATTTTATTCGTTCCGCTGCGAGATTCATGTTACTCTGATATTATTATGTTTTTCTTATTCTTGTATTCTAATTTTCTATCTTATCTTTTCTCACCCTCTAACTTCTTTCTATCAACTATCTGATATTTCTGATGTCTGAATAGTCGACATTGATATTTGTGTCGATTTTCGGAGTAGAAAATCGCTGGGTCGTTACAGAAAGCACTAGAGAAGCCTGCCTTTTATGATGTTATCTCTCTTATGCACTTTATACGCCTGTCATGACACTTTTACTTATTTATATGCTAAAAGTAATTTGACTCGCCGGACTTTATGTCTGACCTATTTTGTTTCCTCTTCTTTATCTTGCGTTCCCCCTCCCCCCCCCCCCCCAACACACAAGTTCTCAGGTTGGGAATACTCAAGCTTGATCAGGACTCTACTTTCATATTGCTTGGAGCTGTTTTAGATGTACGGATTGGTTTCACATCTCTCTAATATGGCTATGTTTTGGGGATTATGCTTTTTTTATTGTTGTACTCTGATGTTTTAAGTACAAGACATAAGTTTTAATGATGTATTGGGTTTTATGTATTTCAAACATATGATGTAACCATGTTTTAAACTACGATGTTTTCAGCTTAATAAAAAAATTAAATTCTGCTGCTATTTTATATATGTCTTGTAATGTTTCTGTTTTAGTTTACCTATAATGCTTCATGAAACTAAATGCATTCTCTTAATGAGTGACATTAATGGACGTGGGGTGTCACATAAATTGTAAGTAGCTCCAAATTGCTCCAAACTAGTTACACTATGTAGCCTGCGTCTATATGGTTCCAACGTGACAAACGGTTTGTAAAAATGATAACGTATGGATGATATTTCATATATATATATATATACACATACATAAGTTTGCATACATTATAAAATTAAAATTAATTTAATTTATTATCAAATTGGGATTGACCAATTAAAAATAGCCCATCATCCTCTGTTAAAACCTAGACCCGATTGTGCCTTCTTCCCCAAATATATATCCATGAGCTCCTATTGTATAATGTACCATTTTCAAAAAGTTGAACACTTTTTTTTACCATCATTACTTTGCGAAAATTCAAATAAGCACTACTCTAGAAATCTCCATTGCAATCTACATCTTTCTCTCCCATCGAAGTAAAGCTCGATCCTGTTTCAAGCTTGCATCTTTTACGCTAATACACCATGCACAGTACAGAGGTGCAAAAAAAATATCGTGAGAACCTTCAAAAAATCGTGTACACTTGATGCTCTCCTCTATTAATGTGAATCCCGTATTGAAAACATGCCTTGAATCCTACGTCTTCCTCAAAGATGAAACCTAATCACGCTAGGAAATATTTTGAATACTGGAATGCCACTCGTACCATACCAATCATGTATAGAAGGGAAGCTTAGGTCATAAGGATCACAAATATACAAACTTCAGAATTTTTTTTTGAGTAGCAAATGTTGGAATTAATTTTAGTAACCAAACTGTTTTTGAAATTTCGGTTTGCTGAAGAAGATATATGGTAGGAAGCAACGTGTTTATATATCTTTGTCTCATTAGCACACACATAAGGTTTTACCTGGGAGGCACTGGATAGAGTGTAGTATAGGTCGGAAGTAATTTTATTCAGCATGAAGTAATAGGGGAGATAAGTATGAGTTGAGTTTACATTTCATAGATCATATGGATATTGAAAGGATAGACTTGATGTTATACATCTTTAGCCATGTGCCTTCCAGGTATATTAGGCCTGCTCATACCCTTTTGTAGGGTCTGCGTGAATACAGTTAGGATGTGTGTTTGCAGTAATATAGAGTAGGTTGTCTCAATCCTTGGTCTTCACGTTGAAATATAGGGTAGCGATGTATACATATATGTACACATATAGGGTAGATGTTTTCTCCCCCCTTATGCCAGCATGATGCATACTGAATTAGCTTAGGGATTAAGTAAGTATTGTGTAGCATATATAGGGTGGCAAAAGAAGATTTTACTCTAGAGCTAAATTTGATTTTATTATATTATATACGTAAAACTTACGCATGAAGTAATGCACAACACCCATCACATACGAACTCCATCTGGGGTGAAACTTATAATCCTGCAATAATTAAATATTTCAGAAATATTGGAACTGGTTTGGTCGAACTTCGAGTCTTTTTGTAAAACTGGTTTTTAATTGTGAATGGATAAATAACATGTGTTTAAACTACGCACGGGTACAAAATAAACTATAACGACCCAAACTTCCCTGTAAAGGAAAACCCGGATTGAAATGAGAACATGACAAATCAGAATGCAAACAGAAGAACATTTCATTGTTAATTACAACAATTTCATCAGATTACAAGAATATACAGAGTATAAACAAATAATATACATTTGATAAATAACAGAGATTTAAATACAATACAAAGCAGCGGAAAATAATACAAAACACAATTAAAAGGAGATATATGGATACAGAGCTTTCCGAATATCATTCCAGCTGTAAACCACGATCCTGTGAATATAAATCTGTAAAACCAAAACTACTAGCTGCCCGTGTGGACAATAGGGGCACCCAGAGTTTAGGTCAAAACAATAAACTCCAGGTCAGTCATGTGACTGGTGTGAGAACTAAAACAGTTATTAATCTTTATTTTTAAAGTTTAGTAAATCAAGGGACCACGCCGTATAACATGGAACGGGTTTCCTCCTATGAATACCAGTGCATAAAACAAACAGCGCAATGCTAAATAAAGGAAAATGAAGCTATTATAAGACCCAGGTCCCATCACACAATGCAACGCAAGCCTGAGGATAGGATTTTGCTTATGATAGCCAAACATGCTTGGTACGTTTAAAAAAAATCATTTGATACTATTATAAATGTATAGTGTCAAAATAATTTCAATCATAAATATCAATCATAAGCGGCATGGGTACCATATGAAGTGACCCGAACTTCCTCGGTCTCCGAAGAGAAGAGAAAGAACGAATTACTATGAGGACAAGACGAATCAGAACGCAGACATGAGAACATTTCATTGCTTACTACAACAATTACATTAGAATACAAGAATATACAGAGTTTGAATGAATAAAATACATTCAATAAATATTAGAGATTTACAATACATTACATAGCAGCGGAAAATAAAACAAAACACAACTGAAGGAGATACACGGATTCAAAGCTTTTCGAATATCATTCCAGCTACAAACCAAGATCCTGTGTATATAAATCTGCAAACCAAAAACTACTAGCTACCCGTGCGGAAAACGAGGGCACCCAGAGTTTAGGTTATAGCAATAAACTCCAGGTCTGTCATGTGACTGGTGTGAGAACTAAAAACAGTTATTAATCTTTATTTTAAAGTTAAGTAAATCAAGGGACCACGCCGTATAACACGGAACGGGTTTCCTCCCAAGAATACCAGTGCATAAAATAAACAGCGCAATGCTAAATAAAGAAAAATGAAGCTATTATAAGACCCAGGTCCCATCACACAATGCAACGCAAGCCGGAGGATAAGGTTTTTACCTTATAATAGCCAAAGAATGCTTGATATGCTAAATTTCATCTTTTGATTCTTAATCAGACTCCAACAGTAAATTAGTAAGAGAATGATTCCCTAAGTAATAACCCCGAAGGCCGAAACCAACATCAGACCAATACCCAGGAAACCACCCATCTTAGCTCGTTTCCAGTTAGTTTCTGATTTTATATACAATCATAAATATCAATCATAGACGGCATAAGCGCCCCATCCCACTATGTCGCTATATATAGGGTATACAATCAAAACCACAAAGTCACGTATTGGAAGTTTGACTTACATCTGTGAACCGAGGCAAGGGATCGTCCTCCACCGAATTCGAGACGCTCTAGCCTATGACTCAGGCAAGTGCGTAGGCAAGCCTTGGATCATCAGGGTCGGTCCACCGACGTGGATTAAAATGCTTGCACGCTGCGTTTCCCCACCCTATGGGGTGTCAATGAGCCAACAAATGACTCCATCGGCCCCACATCGCAATAACAACAACCACATAAGTCAAACTCGTCAGGGCGTGTAAAACCACTGACGCCACTTCTGGCTAGAAGGAAACGCATGCCCTCCTTGAAGTCCTCTCCCGTTTCTGGTCCACTACCGGGGTGTGAGGCTTGCGAATTAACGCTACACAAAGCTATGCCACACAGGCTGTGCTTTGATCATCAACCACAAGACTCTGCTTTTCAATTGAAGCCTTGATCATTTTCATCTTAGCATGCCACACAGGCAAACCACTCCATGCAACCGATATCCATCAATCACATAGAATGATGTCCAATGTCAGACGCATGGTCCATTTACAAGTCCGTTCTGGATCTGAACGAAACCGGAGGCACCTTGTACCTCGCATATCCATCGATCTCCATGTACGTCAGGACGATCACCAACTGATTCCCACCTCTTGGGTGTACATCCCAATCAAGATCATCAGTAATCACCCAAACGACGTGAAGACCTCTGGTCTTCGACCACCGTCTTCATCTTCGACTCATCGTCAAATCAGTTATTCAGAATGGGATAAACCCGGTCTTTCTGAATAACTCGCGCATATAATAAACAAGTGTTACACAAACACAACATACGCCTCATTCCAATTCATCAGTCACTAACCGTAAACTAGCAAGAGAATAATTCCCCAAACATTAACCCCGAAGGCCGAAACCAACATCAGATCAATACCTAGGAAACCATTCTTCTTAGCTAACCTACAGTTATTTTCTAAATTTCACATTCTTAGAGAAAGGTTCCCATTAATTTTATCAAAGATAAATTCTTTTAAATTTATTCTTTAATCTTCCTTTGAATATTAATTCAAACTAGCCGGGATTAGCGAAACACACCGAAGTAATCATTTATTTTAAATTCCCAACCCCAACCTATTCATCCTATGAAGTAAAACTGGTCATACTACATACCTAACACCATGATGTTATCGGTAAATTCAATTACCATTTCACGTTCAAATCTAATTAAAGATTTAACTATCGCCTGGAGCAAAACTGGTGATACTCCAATCTCGATCTTTTCAATCTAATTAAAGATTCATTAAAACTCCACTTAGTTTTAATCTTTAACTAGGCTAAAGAACCAATGTCATTTAAAACACGTTCATGATAAACCCCAAAATCACATTCCATTCTAACAGCCTTTAACCGTAAAATAGCAAGTGAGCAATTCCCTAAATATTAACCCCGAAGGCCGAAACCAACATCAGATCAATACCCAATAAACTATTCAACTTAACTAATCTCCAGTTAGTTTCTGATTTTCTTAACTCAGTTAGGTCTAAGAACAGTATTATTAAAGATACCACTCACAAAAACCCAAATCACATTCCATTAATTATCGGGTTAAAGAAAAAGTGTTATTTAAAACACCGTTCACGATAAACCCAAAAATCAATTCAAATTCAATTCCAATTAAATACCATTTAATTGGTACACTTCATTAAATCTGAATAAAATATTTAATCTTTTCTCAACTGGGTTTAAGGACAGTGTTAATGAAGACACCATTCACGACAAACCCAAATCACATTTGATATTAAATACAAGGTTCTGAATAGAAAATAAATCGGCTTATATTCAATATCCAATTCTACGACCAACAAATATCGTATTGGAAATAACGATATAAATATATCTTTCAAATTCCCATAATAATATCTGTTTCATCACAAAATCCAACATCGAAATATTCCAAAGACAATTTCGATTCAAATCCATTCCAATTCAATTATTGGAAATTCTGGTTGCCTTTGAAACCATTTCAAATCCACTTTATTTATTCTAAAAATAAGTAGAATTATAATTCTAGTTCAAAACTAGTTCATTTCGATAAGAATCTATTTTTATCTTTTCAAATATGGAGTTTTTCATCCCAATTCTTCACAAATCATTTCTAATGATTTTACACAAATTACTACTATTTTTAATAATTTTATCAAGGCCCGTACAGTCGATTTCCATCAACGGCCATCGAACAGCACTTACAACGACCTTTTCCAAATTTGATTTGGACATAATTCCAAATCCAACCATTAGATTTCAATTCTCTAATATTCGTTAGAAAGCTCTTTTCGATACGAACTCAACGGTTCCAGTTTTAGGAGAATCCGATGGTCGGATCTCCTGTAATATCCATTCATAGTCAATGGTTGAAATTCGCGAACTACCGTGGCGCGGCGCGTTCTATTCAGGCCATTATATAATATATATATATATATTATATATTTCGTCGATTTCCTTTGAAAACTTATTTTATAAATCGTTTTAAATTTGTTTTCAAAACGATTTCAACTTCATATTAAATTTCTAATCAAAATTGAATATTCCACATCATCGATACACAAATGATAATATTTTCAAAACGTTATATTTTGAAATCACTTCCTTTTCTATATTCATTATAAAAATGAATAAAATCGATATAATACCGTTCACGTCAAAATGGCGTCAATCTAATCAACACGGCTTTTATTCAACACATGTAATTATTTTATTTCAACAAATGAAATTATTTTCTGTTCAACACATGAATTTATTTTCAATTCAACACATGAATTTATTATCTAAATTGCAATGAGGCCCAATCAATTGCCATATAATGTTAATTATACGGATTTTCTACAACACATGTATATAATAGCAACGCTATATAATCAACCATCATCCAGAGTGCACCACACAACTGCATAAGCATTAAATATCAATAATTAAAGCTTACACAGTCTGTCAACCCATCGGTCTACATACTATTAAAAAATTGGGATTCGTGTACGTCAATATTATCCTAACACCCGTGTTGGGTTTCAAATCAACAAACACATATTTTATTTGTAAGGTTGGGCGATGTGTAAAACTTATCGTCCCAATCAATATCAATCAAATCAGTGTATATAAACAAATCCGATTTGTTTATAAATATTTATTTTATATACACGTTAAAAATCATATTTTTAACTATAAAATATTTTCCACTATAAAATATTTTATTTCATTCAACTTCACACAATCAATTTTCACAACACAGCAATCAAACAAACAAGCCATCCATGGTCTGTGGACGACGGGTGTCGGGTGCTACTAAACACCGTCTGCATCCTAGTATATATTTCAACTAGAAAATAAATTAAAAGTGAGGAGTTCTCACCGACTAACTAAACCAACACCACGACTCTTCTTATGTAGAAATATTCGCTGTGTTCGCCTTTTGCCAATTTCATTGTCTATAACACCCCATGTCCATTAATGTCAGTCACAAAGGGAATGCATTAACTTCCATGGAGGTTTTAAGTGAATATAGAACAGAAAAATTACAACAAGACATATAATAAGTAGTACTTGGAAATCTAAAGCTTCATTTTATTGCAGCGGAATTTAAAACATGTTTGTTACATCATAAAACCATAAATCAGAGTCAAGTACAATATCCATCTTGATAAACAAAATACATAATCCCATTACATAAATAGCCATTAAAGAAGATAACAAGCTGGACTTTACTTCAACGGCCCAAGGTTTCCAAAACAGAGATAAAGCAATCCAATCAAACTCCACTAGAGCTGGGCCCCACTTGAGGACCAGGAGGGGGAAAAAGATAGAAATGGAGGGGGTCAGACATGAAGTCTGGCGATTATGATAATTCTAACAATACTATCATCAAAATAACTAGACTAAGGCATAAGCTGGAAAACAAGGAAATGTCTATGAACTGTTGGGTATGGAAGAGCAGATAAAAATAACGTTAAAGGCAAACCTAATTACTAACGAATGATTATTACACTGTACCGCACATTACTATACTGCACCGCACCAGTCACCCTAAAGGTTGATCCCACTTGCTTCACACAGAAACTATATAGATAGCCTTGCGTACCCCTAGCAGTCTACATAGGTGTCGTCTGCCCCTATCTCCATTAGGTGTACCCCACTACCCACTTGCGATCGGCTCCCTACTCGTAGATACCCGTGCTGGCCCCACTGTAATAACCCGAAAATCTGGGCCTGTTTAAAACTTTTATATTGGTAATTTTAGTGAATTTTGATCATTTAAAATGAATTATTTTAAGTAATATCGACGAGAAATTTTGAATGGAATTCGAACGTAAATATTATATAGATCGTCGTTAGAATATAAATATTTATTTTAAATTATAAAAGGGATCGAAAATGGCGCGGTAGTTCGATAACTCGATTTCAAACTTCAATTGAACATACCGGGTGCAAAATAAACCGGATTTTAGTGAAACCAAAAATAATAGGATCTAATTGATGATATCTTTCCAACGAATCCCAAAAATCGAAATTTCATAGCGTGGATCAAAAGATATGTCCAGTTGAAAATCCTGAATTGTCGCTATGGAATTCAAGCCCTTAAAAATAGCCATTTTGCAAACGACCTCGGATTTCGACGAAACCGCTTTTGTTGGATCCGGGATGTAAGGTTATTGCTAGATTCCAAATTACATAATTTTTCGAATCAATATGTGAGTGTGGCAAAAGAAAACGCGTCTGACCAGTTTTAGTTGATTTTAATCGACTGGAAATTGGCCATTTTTCAAACGGTCTCAGAATTCGATGAAACTAGTTTTGTTAGGACCATATCGTCAATACGAAGCTAGAAAATATTTTTCGAGAATTTTTCGAGTTCGTATGTGACCCCAGTAAATTGAAATGCCTATTCAAAATCAATATATAGAGTTATATTTTGATTTTGACGAAAACTGATCGAAGCGATCGAATCAGCTTGCGATACATATCCCATTGTGTTCGGGATGGGGGTAATTAGCTATGGACGACAGGCAGTGGGCCTCGTTTTGAGGTCGAATTAAAAAGTTAACTTTTTGAAACAAATAATAAAAAAAAACCTCCCCTCTATATGTTCTCTCTCAGGCCCCCCCCCCATCAGTTAATTTCAACGAAGAGGAAAAAAAAAACCCGTCGCCTCCCTCGAGACCCGCCTCCCACCGCCGCTATCCCCCTTCCGCCGCCGCTCTACCTCAGGCGAGACCCCCCCTTCTCTCCCTCCAACCCACCCTCCGCCTCGCAGGACCCAGGAACCCGCGACCCACTTCGAAAACCACCCACCGCCTAACCTGGCCACTGCAACCCACCTCCTGCGCCGCCGATTGCTGCCACCCTCCTCCTCTAGGCTCTGGCGACGCGAGCGACTCCGATTTCCCACTCTCCTTCAACGTGAAAGCCCCCGGTGCCTCCTCCCTCTCCGCTGAGCAGAGGTGAGCCTTCTTATTTATTTATATAAAAAACTGAATTTTTCTTTAGTATATAAACCGATTTTTGCTTAGTATAAAAATATGATTTTTTTTCTTCATTGAATAGCAAAGTAAAAATTCGATTTTTATATATTGAATAGCAAAGTAAAAATTCGTTTTTATATATTGAATAGCGAAGAAATATTCGATTTTTATATATTGAATAGCAAAGTAAAAATTCGACTTTTATATATTGAATAGCGAAGTAAAAATTCGATTTTTATATATTGAATAGCGAAGTAAAAATTCGATTTTTATATATATTGAATGGCAAAGTAAAAATTCGATTTTTATATATTGAATAGCGAAGTGAAAATTCGATTTTTAAATATTGAATAGCAAAGTAAAAATTCGATTTTTATATATTGAATAGCGAAGTAAAAATTCGATTTTTATAAATTTGATTTTTATATATTGGATAGCGAAGTAAAAATTCGATTTTTATATATTGAATAGCGAAGTAAAAATTCGATTTTTATATATTGAATAGCAAAGTAAAAATTCAATTTTTACATAGGTAGAGAATACGGGCAAAGAAAGTGACAAGAGGCAAGAACGGCGAAGACTTCTACATTTGAAGAGTCGTGGGATTGGATTAGCTATTCGGTGAGAACTTCTCACCTTTTAATTTTGTTTTCTAGTTAAAAATATATACTAGGATGCAGACGGTGTTTAGTAGCACCCGACACCCGTCGTCCACAAACCATGGAAGGCTTGTATGCTTGTTTGTTTGATTTTGATGTGTAGTTGATTGTTTGATGTGATGTGAAATGAAATAAAACATTTATATAGTTAAAATAAAATATTTTATAGTTAAGAATAGAATTTTTAACGTGTATATGAAATGAAATAAAAATAAACAAATCGGACGATTTGTTTATATACACACATTTGACTGATATTGATTGGGACGATAAATTTTACACATCGCCCAACAGCACAAATAAAACCTGTGTTTGATTGTTTGAAACCCCACACGGGTATTGGGATGATATATGACATACGCTAATCCCAATAATTAGTTGCATGTCGATTGATTGATTGACAGACTGTTATGAGTGCTAAATATTTATATTTGATGCTTATACAGTGTAGAATGCACTTTGGATGATGGTTGATTATTCATCGTTGTTATTGTATACATGTGTTGTAGAAAATCCATATAATTAACATTATATGGTAATTGATTGGGCCTCATTCCAGTTTTGAAATAGAAATATTTGAAAAAGAAATATTGGAAATAGAATATTGGAAATAGAATATTTGAAAATAGAAATATATGAAGCCGTGTTGATTAGATTGACGCCATTTTGAAGTGCACGATATTTATATCGATTTTATTCATTTTATAATGAATATCGAAAGTGATTTCAAAATCAGATATTTTGAAAAGAATAGAAATTCGAATTAAAATTGTTTATAAATGAATTAGAATTGAAATTGAATATAAATGAATTCGAATTGAAATTGAATAGAAATGAATTCGAATTGAAATTGAATATAAATGAATTCGAATTGAAATTGAATATAGATGAATTAGAATTGAAATTGAATATAAATAAATTCAAATTGAAATTGAATATAAATGAATTCGAATTGAAATTGAATAGAAATGAATTCGAATTGAAATTGAATATAAATGAATTCGAATTGAAATTGAATATAAACGAATTCGAATTGAAATTGAATAGAAATGAATTCGAATTAAAATTGAATATAAATGAATTCGAATTGAAATTGAATTAGAAATCAATTTGAATTGAAATCGATTTGAAATGAATTTAAAACGAATTTATATTGGAATATTCAATTTTGATTTGAAATTGAATATGAAGTTGAAACCGTTTTGAAAATGAATTTAAAACGATTTATAAAGCACGCTTTGAATTGAAATCGAAAAAGTATATATTATATATATTATATATATAATATAATGGCCTGAATAGAACGCGCCGCACCGCGGCAGTTCGCGAATTTCGACCATTGACTTCGAACGGATATTACGGGAGATCCGACCGTCAGATTCTCCTAAAACCGGAACCGTTGGGTTCGTATCGAAAAGAGCTTTATAACGAATATTAGAAATTAGAAATCTAACGGTTGGATTTGGAATTATGTCCAAATCAAATTTGGAAAAGGTCCTTGTAAGTGTAGTTCGATGGCCATTGATGGAAATCAACTGTACGGGCCTTGATAAAATTATTAAAATTATCGATAATTTGTGTAAAATCATAAGAAATGATTTGGGAAGAATCGGGATGAAAACTCCATATTTGAAAAGATAAAAATAGATTTTCATCGAAATGAACTAGTTTTGACCTAGGATTTAAATTCTGCTTATTTTAAATAAATAAATTAGATTTGAAATGGTTTTGAAAATAACCAGAATTTCCAATAATTGCATTGGGATCGATTTGAATCGAAATTGTCTTCGAAATATTTCGATGTTGGATTTCGTGATTATACAGGTGTTGTTATGGAAATTTAAAAGATATACATATATATATATATCGTTATTTCCAATACAATATTTGTTGGTCGTAGAATTTGATATTGAATATAAGCCGATATATTTTCTATTCAGAGCCTTGTATTTAATATCAAATGTGATTTGGGTTTGTCGTGAGTGGTGTCTTCATTAACACTGTTCTTAAGCCCAACTGAGGAAAAGATTAAATCTTTTTATTTGGATTTAATGAAGTGTACCCATTTAAATAATATTTAATTGGAATTGAATTGATATTGATTTTTGGGTTTATCATGAACAGTGTTTTAAATAACACTCGTTTTTAACCCGATAATTAATGAAACGTAATTTTGGGTTGTCGTCAACGGTATCTTCAATAATACTGTTCTTAGACCTAAAGGAGTTAAGAAAATCAGAAACTAACCGGGGATTAGTTAAGTTGAATGGTTTCATAAGTATTGTTCTGATGTTGGTCTCGGCCTTCGGGGTTAATACTTAGGGAACTGCTCACTTGCTAATTTACGGTTAGGGACTGATTGAAATGTGACGTGATTTTGGATTTATCGTGAACCGTGCTTTAATTGACACTGATTCTTTAACCCATTCACAGATTAAAACTAAGGGGAGTTTTAATGAATCTATAATTAGTTTGAAATGATCGAGGATGGAATATCACAAGTTTTGCTCCAGGCGTTAGTTAAATCTTTAATTAGATTTGAACGTGAAGTGGTAATTGAATTTACCGATAACACCGTGGTGTTAGATATGAAGTATTACTAGTTTTACTTCATAGGATGAATAGGTTGGGATTGGGAAATTAAAACAAATGATTACTTCGGTAAGGTTCGTTAATCCCGACTAGTTGAATCGATATTCAAAAGAAGAATAAAGAATAGATTCAAGGAATATATCTTTGATAAAATTAATGGGAACCTTTCCCTATGAATGTGAAATTTAGAAACTAACTGTCGGTTAGCTAAGCAGAATGGTTTTCTGGATATTGATCTGATATTGGTTTCGGCCTTCGGGGTTAATATTTGGGGAATTATTCTCTCATTAATTTACGGTTAGCGAAAGATGAATTGGAATGAGGCGCATGTTGTGTTTGTGTAACACTTGTTTATAATATACGCGAGTTATTCGGAAAGACCGGGTTTATCCCATTCTGAATAACTGATATGACGATAAGTCGAAGATGAAGATGGTGGTCGAAGACCGGAGGTCTCCACGTCGTTTGGGTGATTAGTGACGATCTTGATTGGGATGTACACCCAAGAAGATGGAAACAGTTGGTGATCGTCCAGACGTACTTGGAGATCGATGGATATGCGGGGTACTAGGTGCCTCCGGTTTCGTTCAGACCCAGAACGAACTTGTAAATGGACTGTGTGTCTGACATTGGATTTTAGTCTGTGTGGTTGATTTCTATTAAATATATATCTGTTTGGCGGCGGAGAATTTATTCTCTTGCTTAACGCCCTTCTCTGAGACGTACAAGCTCAGGGGTTATATATTGATGGATATCAAACGCATGGAGTGAATTGCCTGTGTGGCATGCCTAAGTGGAAATTGATCAAGGCTTTTGTTGAAAACCAAAGTCTTGTGGTGATGATCAAAGCACGGCCTTTGTGGCGTAGCTTTGTGTAGAGTTGTTTCGCGAGCCTCACACCCTGGTGGTGAACCAAAAACGGGAGAGGACCTCAATGAGGACATGCGTTTCTTTCTAGCTAGAAGTGGCGTCAGTGGTTTTACACGCCCTGACGAGTTTGACTTATGTAGTTGTTGCTGTTGCGAGGCGCCTCGGTTTGATCGGACGATCCGGGTCTGATGGAGTCATTTAGTTGGCTCACCTATGCCCAATAGGGCGGGGATACGTATTGTTTAGGCATAATAATCCACAGCGGTAGACCGGCCCTGACGATCCATGGGGCAGTTGCGGCTGTTCCTGAGGCTCGGGCTAGACAGTCTCGAATCGGTTGAGGACTATCTTTTGCCTCGGTTCACAGACGGAAATCCAATTTCCAAATACGTGACATTTGCGGTTTTGATTGTAAAGCCTAGTATGGAGACATGATATATGGTACCCATGCCGTCTATGATTGATACTTATGATTTGAAGTTGTTTTATACACTATACACTTATAATAGTATCAAAAGATTTGTTTAAAACGTACTAAGCATGTTTGGCTATTATAAGGGAAAACCCTATCCCCCGGCTTGCGTTGCATTGTGTGATAGGACCTGGGTCTTATAATAGCTTCATTTTTCTTTATTTAGCATTGCGTTGTTTGTTTTATGCACTGGTATTCTTGGGAGGAAATCTGTTCCGTGTTATACGGCGTGGTCCTATGATTTACCGAACTTTAAAATAAAGAATAATAACTGTTTTAGTTCTCACACCAGTCCCATGAATGACCTGGAGATTATTGTTTTAACCTAAACTCTGGGTTCCCTTATTTTGACACGGGCAGCTAGTAGTTTTGGTTTCGCAGATTTATATTCATAGGATCCTGTTTTATAGCTGGAACGATATCTGGAAAGCTTTGTATCTGTATATCTCCTTCAGTTGTGTATTGTATTATTATCCGCTGCTATGTAATGTATTGTAATCTCTGATATTTATCAAATGTATTTTATTCATTTATACTCTGTATATTATTGTATTCTGATGAATTGTTGTAATATACAATGAAATGTTCTTCCGTCTGCGTTCTGATTTGTCTTGTCCTCACAGTAATGCGTTCTTTCTCTTCTCTTCGGAGACCGGGGAAGTTCGGGTCGCTTCATTTGGTATCAGAGCTTTGGTTTACAAAGCTAGAGAACAAGACACATTAGAACCAAACGAAAGAATTCATCAGATATTGGATTAGTAATATCCAACGGGAATGACTCGTTAGAGATGGGATCAGTAGTATCCTAGAACGAGTGTGAAGAGTATATTTTTGAAAGTGAAAACAATTTTTGTTTTGAAAATTTAAATCAATTATTCGTATTTGATTATCTATTTATATTGAGTTGGACAGTCCAGTATATAAAGATTTTGCGTATATGTCTGATCAACGTGTATTTGAAATTTAAATATACTGGATAGATATAGAATTACACTCTAATCGCCCGGAGATGATTTTGATGATGGAGCTCCATCATTAGAATTTATGTTCGAGTGACAAAAGTGGGCTTTCTATATATTTCCTATTGACTGGTGTGAGAACCAAAATTAGATAGGGCCTATTGTTGTGATTTGGCATCAAAAATGTGATTTTTGACTATATAGCTGACACGACCCGAACTTCCCCATGTAGGAAAGCACGGATTGCGTTGAGGACAAGACAAATTAGGACGCAGACGGAAGAACATTTCATTGTTATTACAACAATTCCATCAGATACAAGAATATACAGAGTATAACTGAATAAATTACATTTGAAGAATATCAGAGATTAAAATAAATTACATAGCAGCGGAAAAATATATAAAACACAACTGAAAGTGATACACGGATACAGAGCTTTCCGAGCATCGTTCCAGCTGTAAATCAGGACCCTGTGAATATAAATCTGCAAAACCAAAACTACTAGCTGCCCGTGCGGAAAATAGGGGCACCCAGAGTTTAGGTTAAAACAATAAGCTCCGGGTCAGTCATGTGACTGGTGTGAGAACTAAAACAGTTATTTAAAACTTTACTTTAGACGAGAGTAATTCAAGGGACCACGCCGTATAACACGGAACGGGTTTCCTCCCAAGAATACTAGTGCATATAACAAAAGAGCGCAATGCTTTTTGGAAAAATGAAGCTATTATAAGACCCAGGTCCCATCACACAATGCAACGCAAGCCGGAGGATATGTTTTTCCCTTATAATAGACAATCATTCTTGGTACATTTAAAACAAATCATTTGATACTATAATAAGTGTATAGTGTCAAAACAATTCAAATCAAATATATCAATCATAGGCGGCATGGGTACCATCTATCATGTCGCCATACTAGTTCTACAATTAAAACCGCAATATCACGTATTGGAAATTGGATTTCCGTCATGAGTCGAGGCAAGGGGCAAGTTCCTCTCCGATTCGAGACACTCTAGCAAATGTCCCAGAACCCCCACTATGATCCTTTGGAACCTCCAAGGCCAGTCCTCTCTTACTTTTGAGGATTAATTATCCTGAACACACGTTTCCCGGTCCTTAGAGACCTATATCTGAGGTGCCTCGTATCCAACAACCACACAGGTGAAAAGTATATAAATGTCAGGGCTGGTAGGTCACTGACACCACCCTAGCTAGAAAGAAATGTCGTGCACTCCTTGGGTCCGTATCCCGTTTTTGACCCATAGCGAGGTGTGAGGCTCGCGAATTCACGTTATACACAAAGCTACGCCACACAGGCCGTGCTTTGATCATCAACCACAAGACTTAGCTTGTCAACAGAAGCCTTCATCAATTGCCACTTACGCGTGCCACACTGGCAATTCACTCCATGCGACTGATGTCGATCGATATACAACCTCTGAGCTCGTACGTCTCAGAGAGGGGCGTTAAGCAAGAGAATAAATTCTCCGCCGTCAAACATATGTATATTTAATAGAGATCAGTCAACACAGAATAAAATCCAATGTCAGACACACAATCCATTTACAAGTTCGTTCTAGGTCTGAATGAAACCGGAGGCACTTTACTCGCATATCCATCCATCTCCAGGTACGTCTGGACGATCACCAACTGTTTCCCTCATCATGGGTGTATAGCCCAATCGAGATCATCAGTAATCACCCCAACGATGTGAAGACTTCCGGTCTTCAACCACCGTCTTCATCTTCGACATCCCGTCGAATCGGTTATTCAGAATGGGTATAAACCCGGCCTTTCTGAATGACCCACGTATATGATAAACAAAGGTTACACAAACACAACAAACGCCTCATTCCAATTCAGAATATTCTTTTATTCACAAAATCACATTCTGGGGGAATAGGTTCCCATTAATTTTATCCAAGATAAATTCTTCTAATTTATTCTATAATCTTCCTTTGGATATCATTTCAAAGTAGTCGGGATTAGCGAACCACACCGAAGTAATTATATATTTTATTTCCCAATCCCAACCTATATATCCCATGGAGCAAAACTGGTGATACTCCATTCCTAACTCCACGGTGTTATCGGTAAAATTAATTACCATTTCACGTTTTAATCTAATTAAAGATTTAACTATCGCTTTGGAGCAAAACTGGTGATACTCCACTCTCGATCACCTTTCAGATTTGATAATTTAAATTATCAATTCACATTTTAATCCAATTAAAGATTCATTAAAACTCCACTTAGTTTCAATCTTTTCAAAAATCAATATCTTGCCTTTAACTGGGTTAAAGAACCAATGTCATCTAAAACATGATTCACGATAAACCCAAATCACATTTGATATATCCTACTAGGCTCCGAATAGAAAATATACCGGCTTATATTCAATATCAAATACTGAAACCAACAAATATCGTATTGGAAATAACTATATAAAATATATCTTTCAAATTCCCATAACAATATCTGTATAGTCACGAAATCCAACATCAAAATATTCCGAAGATAATTTCGATTCAACTCTAGTCCAATCCACGTATTGGGAATATTGATTATTTTTTAAGTCACTTTCAAATTCAATTTATTTATTTCAAAAATAAATTGATTTTAATTCTAGTCCAAAACTAGTTCATTTTGATAAAAATCTATTTTTATCTTTTCAAATATGGAATTTTTCAGCCCAATTTTTCCCAAATCATTTCTTATGATTTTACACAAATTATCAATATTTTTAATAATTTTATCAAGGCCCGTACAGTCGATTTCCATCAACGGCCATCGAACTGCACTTACAGCGACCTTTTATGAAATTGGTTTGGACATAATTCCAAATCCAACCATTAGATTTAAAATTTCTAATATTCATTGGAAAGCTCTTTTCGATCGAACCCAACGTTTTCGGTTTTAGGAGAATCCGACGGTCGGATCTCCCGCAACGTCAATTCGAAGTTAATGGTTGAAATTTACGAACTACCGCGGCGCGGCGCGTTCTATTCAGGCCATTATATATATATAATATATATATATATATATGTTATATATATTTCGTCGATTTCCTTTTTAAAACAAATTTTATAAATAGTTCTAAATTCGTTTCAAAAACAATTTCAACTTCATCTTTAATTTCAAATCGATTTGATTTCAATTCAATTCGAATTCATTTCAATTTGATTTAATTCGAATTCAAATTTGTTTCAATTCAATTCAAATTCTAATTCATTTCAATTCAATTCAAATTCTAATTCGTTTCAATTCAATTTGAATTTACCTTCTATTTAATTCAATTCGAATTCATTTCAAATTGATTTCAATTAAATTTCAGTTCGCTTTAAATTTTATTCAAAACGATTTCAATTCGTTTTTAATTCAATCTCAATTTAATTCAATTTGAATTCATTTCTATTTAATTCAAATTCAAATTCACTTTCTATTCAATTTGAATTCAAATTCACTTTCTATTCAATTCGAATCGAATTCATTTTCTATTCGATTCGAATTCATTTCAAATTGATTCAATAAAATTTCAATTTGAATTTTAATCTAATTTAATTCGAATTTCATTTCAAAATATTAAATTTTGAAATCACTTTTCAATATTCATTATAAAACGAATAAAATCGATATAAATATTTCACGTCAAAATAGCGCGTCTCTAATCAACACGGCTTTATATTTTTCAAAAACTTCTTTATTCTATTCAACAAATGAATATTTATTCTATTCAACACATGAATCTATATTTCTTCTATTCAACACATGAATCTATATTTCAACACACGACTATTTTTGTTATGTAAAATATTTTATAAAATTATGGTATCTATCGTTTGATTTTTAATTAGACTCCACCGTGAAGTAGATTCTAATTGTAAATATGATAAAGATGTAAATTTTATTGTATAAAATATTTCACTCAACACATCAATAGTTTCAACTCATGAACATTGTCAACACATGACTATTTTTATATTTAACACATGAATTTTCTTTTATATCATTCATTATTTTCCCGATTGGAATGAGGCCCAATCAATCACCATATAACGTTATTATATGGATTCCATACAACACATGTATATAAAAGCAATGATAAACAATCAACCATCATCCAAGGTGCACCACACAACTGCATAAGCATCAAATGTAGATAATCAACGCTCACATAGTCTGTCGACCAATCGATCGACATACAATAAAATAATTGGGATTAGTGTACGCCAAATATCATCCCAACACCCGTGTGGGGTTTCAAATCAACAAACACATATTTTTATTCGTGCAGTTGGGCGATGTGTAAAATTTATCATCCCAATCAATATCAGTCAAATCAGTGTATATAAACAAATCGGTCGATTTGTTTATAAATATTTATTTATTCACATTCGCGTTAAAAATTATATTTTTAACGATAAATTATTTATTTCAACCATCTACATTTTATTATCGATTTCACATCAACATCACAAACAATTTTCACAACACATCAATCAAACAAACAAGCCATCCATGGTCTGTGGATGGCGGGTGTCGGGTGCTGCTAAGCACCGTCTGCATCCTAGTATATATATATATATATAAAACTAGAAAAAGAAATTGAAGAGTGAGAAGTTCTCACAAATAGCTAATCCAATACCATGACTCTTCAAATGTAGAAATCTTCGCCGTTCTCTCCTTTTTGTCACTTTCGTTGCCCGTAGCCACCACATATATAAAAATCACATTTTTATATTGTTGCTATGTGTATAAAAATCATATTTTTATTATCACTCCATATGGATAAAAATTCCATTTTTACACCGCTACTATATAGATAAAAATTCTATTTTTACAACGCTACTATATAGATAAAAATTCTATTTTTACAACGCTACTATATAGATAAAAATCCTGTTTTTACAACGCTACTATCTAGATAAAAATCCTGTTTTTACAACGCTACTATACAGATAAAAATTCTATTTTTACATCGCTACTATATAGATAAAAATTCTATTTTTACATCGCTACTATATAGATAAAAATTCTATTTTTACATCGCTACTATATAGATAAAAATTCTATTTTTACAATGCTCCTCTCTACATAAAAATCGCATTTTTACTTTGCTATTCAATATATAAAAATCGAATTTTCACTTTGCTATTCAATATATAAAAATCGAATTTTTACTTTGCTATTCAATATATAAAAATCGAATTTTTACTTTGCTATTCAATATATAAAAATCGAATTTTTACTTTGCTATTCAATATATAAAAATCGAATTTTTACTTTGCTATTCAATATATAAAAATCATAACTTCAACTTTCCTATCGAATAAAAATTCAGTTTTTAATTTTCCTATCGAATAAAAATTCAGTTTTTAACTTAAGAAAAATAAATAAAACTTGAATTTAAAACTTACATTGTTTTCGAATGGAGAGGAGGTGTCTTTGCGTTCGGTGGAGGGCTGTCGGGGTTGTCGGCGGGGCCAGCGAGGTGGAGGAGGTCGGGATTGTCGGCTAGGGTTTCAGGAGGTAGGGGGTGCGGCGGTTTCAGAAGGAAAAGGAGAAGAGGAGGGGGGCGGCTACAGGGAGGAGGTGGAGAGAGAAGAAAGGAAGAGGAGGAAGAAGAGGAGAGGGAGGCGACTGTTGCTGGGGGGGGGCGCACCTCGCGCGGCGGCGCGATGGAGGCTCCTTTGCCCTCCCTTTTTCTTCTTTTTGTTATTTTTTTAATTTTCGTTTCTGAAATGATAGGGGGGCTGAGAGGAAGTAAGGTGGAGGAGAGAGGTTTTATTTTATTTTTATTTTTTATTATTTTAATTTCAATAAGTTGACTTTTGCATACGACCTCTAAACGAGGCCCACCGCCTGTCGTCCATAGCTAATTACCCCCATTCCTATAACAATGGGATATGTATCGTAAGCTGATTCGACCGTTTCGATCAGTTTCGGTTAAAATCAACATATAACTCTATATATTGAATTTGAACGCGTATTTTAATTTACTAGGGTCACACACGAACTTTAAAATTTCCAGAAAATAATTTCTA
This sequence comes from Allium sativum, assembly GCA_030737875.1. Lineage (NCBI taxonomy): Eukaryota > Viridiplantae > Streptophyta > Magnoliopsida > Asparagales > Amaryllidaceae > Allium > Allium sativum. The sequence continues at coordinate 146,253,985 of CM060918.1, read as the reverse complement.
GCTTCGTATTGACGATACGGTCCTAACAAAACTAGTTTCGTCGAATTCCGAGACCGTTGGAAAATTGGCCATTTTCCAGTCGATTAAAATCAACTGAAACTGGTCAAACGCGTTTTCCTTTGCCACGCTCACGTATTGATTCCAAAAATTATGAAAATTGGAATCTAGCAATAATTTGACATCACGGACCCAACAAAAGTGGTTTCGTCGAAATCTGAGGTCGTTTGCAAAATTCCCATTTTTAAGGGCCTGAATTCCATAGCGACTATTCAGAATTTTCAACTGGACATATCCTTTGATTCCCGCTATGAAATTCCAATTTTTCGGATTCGTTGGAAAGATATTCACAAATAGATCTTATTATTTTTGGTTTCACTAAAATCCGGATTGTATTGCACCCGGTACATTCAATTGAAGTTTGAAATCGAATTATCGAACTACCGCGCCATTTTCAATTCTATTTATAATTATATATAATTATTTATATTCTAACGACGACGTATATAATATATACGTTCGAATTCTATTCAAAATAAATTTCTTGTCGATATTATTTTAAATAATCTATTTTAAATGTTAAAATTCGCTAAAATTGCCAAAATAAAAATTTTAAATTGGCTCGCATTTCCGGGTTGTTACAATCTCCCCCACTTAAAACTTTTCGCCCCCGAAAAGGAACAAAGTCGAAAGTGGTTTGATCAATCAACTCTACGTTCGATCTGGCTTCCATTCTCCAACTTTTCAGTTTCTAAGAATTTTCAAATTCTTCAAAAATTTGGCTAACACCCGAAATTTTCGAAAAATTTCGCCATAACCTCCCCTGCACCGGGAGCCACGGGAAAATCCCGAAATTGCTATATAGGCCTTCTGATCTCAAAAAGAAAAAGAAAAAGCCAATAGGCTCATAAAATCATCATCATCCAAACAAAATAGTAAATTATAGTAAACATGTACCTGTTTGTCGGGCAAACAAATTTTATTCTCTGCTCTAGCCTCCTTGCTATGACCTGTTCAATGTAAGTACATGTATATGCAAGAAAATGCGACCAATTTCCAATACTATTCAATATGTGATTCAATTAGGCTAAATGGTTCAAAATTATCAACAAATAAACAAACAACACAAACATCAATCAATTAGTGAATTAGAATTTCAAATTCATAATTTTGATATATATGCAAAAAATCTTGTGTTTTTGATGCCAAATCACAACAATGTATATATCTATATTAGTTTTGGTTCTCACACCAGTCTAATGGAAATATATAGAAATCACACCTTCGAAACACGAACATAAATATTGGTGATGGAGCTTCATCATCAAAATCATCTCCGAGCGACTAGAGTGTGACTCTATATCTATCCAGTATATTAAAACTTCGAATATACGTTCATGACGCATATACGCGAAATCATTATATACTCGATTGTCCAAATTCAAAATAGATAAATATTTAAATACGTATAAAACGATTTAAATTTTCAAAACAAAATTGTTTTCGTTTGAAAAATATACTCTTCACACTCGTTCCAGGATACTACTGATCCCATCTCTAACGAGTCATTCTAATTGGATATTGCTAGTCCAACATCTGATGAATTCTTTCGTATGGTTCTAATGTGTCTTGTTCTCGAGCTCTGTAAACCAAAGCGCTGATACCAAACTGACACGACCCGTACTTCCCCGTATAGGAAAGCACGGATTGCGTTGAGGACAAGACAAATTAGGACGCAGACGGAAGAACATTTCATTGTTATTACAACAATTCCATCAGATACAAGAATATACAGAGTATAAATGAATAAATTACATTCGAAGAATATCAGAGATTACAATAAATTACATAGCAGCGGAAAAATATATAAAACACCACTGAAAGTGACACACGGATACAGAGCTTTCCGAGCATCGTTCCAGCTGTAAATCAGGACACTGTGAATATAAATCTGCAAAACCAAAACTACTAGCTGCCCGTGCGGAAAATAGGGGCACCCAGAGTTTAGGTTAAAACAATAAGCTCTAGGTCAGTCATGTGACTGGTGTGAGAATTAAAACAGTTATTTAAAACATTACTTTAGAAGAGAGTAATTCAAGGGACCACGCCGTATAACACGGAACGGTTTTCCTACCAAGAATACTAGTGCATATAACAAAATAGCGCAATGCTTTTTGGAAAAATGAAGCTATTATAAGACCCAGGTCCCATCACACAATGCAACGCAAGCCGGAGGATAGGGTTTTCCCTTATAATAGCCAAACATGCTGGGTACGTTTAAAAAAAATCATTTGATACTATAATAAGTGTATAGTGTCAAAACAATTCAAATCATAAATATCAATCATAGGCGGCATGGGTACCATCTATCATGTCGCCATACTAGTTCTACAATTATAACCGCAATATCACGTATTGGAAATGGGATTTCCGTCATGAGTCGAGGCAAGGGGCAAGCACCTCTCCGATTCGAGACACTCTAGCAAATGTCCCAGGACCCCACTATGATCCTTTGGAATCTCCAAGGCCGGTCCTCTCTTACTTTTGAGGATTAATTATTCCTGAACACACGTTTCCCGGTCCTTACAGACCTATATCCGAGGCGCCTCATATCCAACAACCACACAGGTGAAAAGTAAATAAATGTCAGGGCAGGTAGGTCGCTGACACCACCCTAGCTAGAAAGAAATGTCGTGCACTCCTTGGGTCTGTATCCCGTTTTTGACTCATACCGAGGTGTGAGGCTCGTAAATTCATGTTATACACAAAGCTACGCCACACAGGCCGTGCTTTGATCATCAACCACAAGATATTGCTTTTCAACAGAAGCCTTGATCAATTGCCACTTACGCGTGCCACACTGGTAATTCACTCCATGCGACTGATGTCCATCGATATACAACCTCTGAGCTCGTACGTCTCAAAGAAGGGCGTTAAGCAAGAGAATAAATTCTCCGCCTCCAAACAGATGTATATTTAATAGAGATCAATCAACACAGAATAAAATTCAATGTCAGACACACAATCCATTTACAAGTTCGTTCTGGGTCTAAACGAAACCGGAGGCACTTTCCTCGCATATCCATCCATCTCCAGGTACGTCTGGACGATCACCAACTGTTTCCCTCATCTTGGGTGTACAGCCCAATCGAGATCATCAGTAATCACCCCAACGATGTGAAGACTTCCGGTCTTCAACCACCGTCTTCATCTTCGACATCCCGTCGAATCGGTTATTCAGAATGGGTATAAACCCGGCCTTTCTGAATGACCCACGTATATGATAAACAAAGGTTACAGTAACACAACAAACGCCTCATTCCAATTCAGAATATTCTTTTATTCAAAAAATCACATTCTGAGGGAATAGGTTCCCATTAATTTTATCCAAGATAAATTCTTCTAAATTTATTCTATAATCTTCCTTTGGATATCATTTCAAACTAGTCGGGATTAGCGAACCACACCGAAGTAATTATATATTTTATTTCCCAATCCCAACCTATAAATCCCACGGAGCAAAACTGGTGATACTCCATTCCTAACACCACGGTGTTATCGGTAAAATTAATTACCATTTCACGTTTTAGTCTAATTAAAGATTCAACTATCGCTTTGGAGCAAAACTGGTGATACTCCACTCTCGATCACCTTTCAGATTTGATAATTTAAATTATCAATTCACATTCTAATCCAATTAAAGATTCATTAAAACTCCACTTAGTTTCAATCTTTTCAAAAATCAATATCCTACCTTTAACTGGGTTAAAGAACCAATGTCATCTAAAACACGATTCACGAAAAACCCAAATCACATATGATATTTCCTACTAGGCTCCGAATAGAAAATATACTGGCTTATATTCAATATCAAATTCTGAAACCAACAAATATCGTATTGGAAATAACGATATAAAATATATCTTTCAAATTTCCATAAAAATATCTGTATAGTCACGAAATCCAACATCAAATTATTTCGAAGATAATTTCGATTCAACTCCAGTCCAATCCACGTATTAGGAATATTGATTATTTTTTAAATCACTTTCAAATTCAATTTATTTATTTCAAAAATAAATTGATTTTAATTCTAGTCCAAAACTAGTTCATTTCGATAAAAATATATTTTTATCTTTTCAAATATGAAACTTTTCAGCCTAATTTTTCCCAAATCATTTCTTATGATTTTACACAAATTATCAATATTTTTAATAATTTTATCAAGGCCCGTACAGTCGATTTCCATCAACGGCCATCGAACTGCACTTACAACGACCTTTTCTGAAATTGGTTTGGACATAATTCCAAATCCAACCGTTAGATTTCAAATTTGTAATATTCATTGGAAAGCTCTTTTCGATACGAACCCAACGGTTTCGGTTTTAGGAGAATCCGACGGTCGGATCTCCCGCAACGTCAATTCGAAGTTAATGGTTGAAATTCACGAACTGCCGCGGCGCGGTGCATTCCATTCAGGTCATTATATATATAATATATATATTATATATATTTCGTCGATTTCCTTTTTAAAACGAATTTTATAAATAGTTCTAAATTCGTTTCAAAAACAATTTCAACTTCATCTTTAATTTCAAATCGATTTGATTTCAATTCAATTCGAATTCATTTCAATTTGATTTAATTCGAATTCAAATTTATTTCAATTTAATTCAAATTCTAATTCGTTTCAATTCAATTCTAATTCTAATTCATTTCAATTCATTTCAATTCAATTCAATTTGAATTTACCGTCTATTTAATTCAATTCGAATTCATTTCAAATTGATTTCAATTCAATTTCAGTTTGTTTTAAATTTTATTCAAAACGATTTCAATTCGTTTTTAATTCATTCTCAATTTAATTCAATTTGAATTCATTTCTATTTAATTCGAATTCAAATTCACTTTCTATTCAATTTGAATTCAAATTCACTTTCTATTCAATTCGAATCGAATTCATTTTCTATTTGATTCGAATTCATTTCAAATTGATTCAATAAAATTTCAATTTGATTTTTAATCTAATTTAATTCGAATTTCATTTCAAAATATTAAATTTTGAAATCACTTTTCAATATTCATATAAAATGAATAAAATCGATATAAATATCATTCACGTCAAAATAGCGTGTCTCTAATCAACACGGCTTTATATTTTTCAAAAACTTCTTTGTTCTATTCAACAAATGAATATTTATTCTATTCAACGCATGAATCTATATTTCTTCTATTGAACACATGAATCTATATTTCTTTCAACACACAACTATTTTTATTATGTAAAATATTTTATAAAATTATGGTATCTATCGTTTGATTTTTAATTAGACTCCACCGTGAAGTAGATTCTAATTGTAAATATGATAAAGATGTAAATTTTATTGTATAAAATATTTCACTCAACACATCAATAGTTTCAACTCATGAACATCGTCAACACATGACTATTTTTATATTCAACACATGAATTTTCTTTTATAACATTCATTATTTTCTCGATTGGAATGAGGCCCAATCAATCACCATATAACGTTAATTATATGGATTCCATACAATACATGTAAATAAAAGCAATGATAAACAATCAACCATCATCCAAGGTGCACCGCACAACTGCATAAGCATCAAATGTAGATAATCAACTCTCACACAGTCTGTCAACCAATCGATCGACATACAATTAAATAATTGGGATTAGTGTACGCCAAATATCATCCCAACACCCGTGTGGGGTTTCAAATCAACAAACACATATTTTGATTCGTGCAGTTGGGCGATGTGTAAAATTTATCATCCCAATCAATATCAGTCAAATCAGTGTATATAAACAAATTGGTCGATTTGTTTATAAATATTTATTTATTCACATTCGCGTTAAAAATTATATTTTTAATGATAAAATATTTATTTCAACCATCTACATTTTATTATCGATTTCACATCAACATCACAAACAATTTTCACAACACATCAATCAAACAAACAAGCCATCCATGGTCTGTGGATGGCGGGTGTCGGGTGCTGCTAAGCACCGTCTGCATCCTAGTATATATATATAACTAGAAAAAGAAATTGAAGAGTGAGAAGTTCTCACAAATAGCCAATCCAATACCACGACTCTTCAAATGTAGAAATCTTCGCCGTTCTCTCCTTTTTGTCACTTTCGTTGCCCGTAGCCAGTACATATATAAAAATCACATTTTTATATTGTTGCTATGTGTATAAAAATCATACTTTTATTATCACTCCATATGGATAAAAATTCCATTTTTACACCGCTAATATATAGATAAAAATTCTATTTTTACAACACTAGTATATAGATAAAAATCCTATTTTTACAACGCTACAATATTGATAAAAATACTATTTTTACATCCCTACTATATAGATAAAAATCCTATTTTTACATCGCTACTATATAGATAAAAATTCTATTTTTACATCGCTACTATATAGATAAAAATTCTATTTTTACATCGGTACTATATAGATAAAATTCTATTTTTACATCGCTACTATATAGATAAAAATTCTATTTTTACAACGCTCCTCTCTACATAAAAATCGCATTTTTACTTTGCTATTCAATATATAAAAATCGAATTTTCACTTTGCTATTCAATATATAAAAATCGAATTTTTACTTTGCTATTCAATATATAAAAATCGAATTTTTACTTTTCTATTCAATATATAAAAATCGAATTTTTACTTTGCTATTCAGTATATAAAAATCGAATTTTTAATTTGCTATTCAATATATAAAAATCGAATTTTTACTTTGCTATTCAATATATAAAAATCGAATTTTTACTTTGCTATTCAATATATAAAAATCATATCTTCAACTTTCCTATCGAATAAAAATTCAGTTTTTAATTTTCCTATGGAATAAAAAGTCAGTTTTTAACTTAAGAAAAATAAATAAAACTTGAATTTAAAACTTACATTGTTTTTGAACGGACAGAAGGGGTCTTTGCGTTCAGTGGAGGGCTGTCGGGGTTGTCGGCGGGGCCAGCGGGGTGGAGGAGGTCGGGGTTGTCGGTTAGGGTTTAAGGAGGGAGGGGGTGCGGCGGTTTCAGAAGGAAAAGGAGAAGAGGAGGGGGCGGCTACAGGGAGGAGGTGGAGAGAGAAGAAAGGAAGAATAGGAGAGGGAGGCGGCGGTTGCTGAGGCGGGGCGCACCTCGCGCGACGGCGCGATGGAGGCTCCGTCGCCCTCCCTTTTTTTTCGTTTCTGAAATGATACGGGGGGAGGGGGGTCCTGAGAGAAAGTAAGGTGGAGGAGAGAGGTTTTATTTTATTTTTATTTTTTTATTATTTTAATTTCAAAAAGTTGACTTTTACATACGACTTCTAAACGAGACCCACCGCCAGTCGTCCAAAGCTAATTACCCCCATTCCGAACACAATGGGATATGTATCGTAAGCTGATTCGACCGTTTCGATCAGTTTCCGTTAAAATCAACATATAACTCTATATATTGAATTTGAACGCGTATTTTAATTTACTGGGGTCACACACGAACTTTAAAAATTCCAAAAAAATATTTTCTAGCTTCGTATTGATGATACGGTCCTAACAAAATTAGTTTCGTCGAATTCCGAGACCATTGGAAAATTGGCCATTTTCCAGTCGATTAAAATCAACTGAAACTGGTCAAACACATTTTCCTTTGCCATGCTCACATATTGATTCGAAAATTTATGAAAATTGGAATCTAGCAAAAATTTGACATCACGGACCCAACAAAAGTGGTTTCGTCAAAATCCGAGGTCGTTTGCAAAATTCCCATTTTTAAGGGCCCGAATTCCATAGTGACTATTCAGAATTTTCAACTGGACATATCTTTTGATTCCCGCTATGAAATTCCAATTTTTCGGATTCGTTGGAAAGATATTCACAGATAGATCCTATTATTTTTGGTTTCACGAAAATCCGGATTGTTTTGCACCCGGTACATTCAATTGAAGTTTGAAATCGGATTATCGAACTATCGCGCCATTTTCAATTCTATTTATAATTATATATAATTATTTATATTCTAACGAAGACGTATATAATATAAACGTTCGAATTCTATTCAAAATAAATTTCTCGTCGATATTATTTAAAATTATCTATTTTAAATGTTAAAATTCGCTAAAATTGCCAAAATAAAAATTTTAAACTGGCTCGCATTTCCGGGTTGTTACAATAGTAAAATTATGTGTTTGAAATGCTAATCAAGTAATTGATTGATGGTTGTGTTGTTTGTCTATTTGTTTGAAATTTTGAACCACTTAGACAAATTGAATCAAATAGTGAATTGTATTGAAAATTTGTCGCATTTTCTTGCATATACATGTACTTACATTGAACATGTCATAGCAAAGAGGCTAGAGCAGAAGAATAAAATTGTTTGCCCGACAAATAGGTACATGTTTACCCTAATTTACTGTTTTGTTTGGGTGATGATGATTTTATGAGCCGATTGGCTAGCCGCTTGGCTTTTTCTTTTTCTTTTTGAGATCAGAAGGCCTGTATGGCAATTTCGGGATTTTCCCGTGCTCCCGATGCAGGGAAGGTTATGGCGAAATTTTTCGAAAATTTAGGGTGTTAGCCAAATTTTTGAAAAATTTGAAAAGTTCTTAGAAACTGAAAAGTTGAAGAACTTAAGCCGTAATCAAAATACTGGAAGTTGAGTTGATTTGTTAAACAACTTTCGGCTTCGTTCCTTTTCGGGGACGAAAAGTTTTAAGTGGGGGAGATTGTAATAACCCGAAAATCAGGGCCAGTTAAAAATTTTTATATTGGTAATTTTGGTGAATTTTGATCATTTAAAATGAATTATTTTAAATAATATCGACGAGAAATTTATTTTGAATGGAATTCGAACGTATATATTATATAGATCGTCGTTAGAATATAAATATTTATTTTAAATTCTAAAAGGAATCGAAAATGGCGCGGTAGTTCGATAATTCGATTTCAAACTTCAATTGAACATACCGGGTGCAAATTAAACCGGATTCTAGTGAAACCAAAAAAAATAGGATCTAACTGATGATATCTTTCCAACGAATCCGAAAAATCGAAATTTCATAGCGGGGATCAAAAGATATGTCCAGTTGAAAATCCTGAATAGTCGCTATGGAATTCAGGCCCTTAAAAATAGCCATTTTGCAAACGACCTCGGATTTCGACGAAACCTCTTTTGTTGGATCCGGGATGTAAGATTATTGCTAGATTCCAAATTTCATAATTTTTCGAATCAATATGTGAGTGTGGCAAAAGAAAACGTGTTTGACCAGTTTCAGTTGATTTTAATCGACTGGAAATTGGTCATTTTTCAAACGGTCTCATAATTCGACGAAACTAGTTTTGTTAGGACCATATCATCAATACGAAGCTAGAAAATATTTTTCGGGAATTTTTCCAGTTCGTATGTGACCCCAGTAAATTGAAATGCCTGTTCAAAATTAATATATATAGTTATATTTTGATTTTGACGAAAACTGATCGAAGCGATCGAATCAGCTTGCGATACATATCCCATTGTGTTCGGGATGGGGGTAATTAGCGATGGACGGCAGGCGGTGGGCCTCGTTTTAAGGTTGAATTAAAAAGTTAACTTTTCGAAATAAATAATAAAAAAAAACCCTCCCCTCTATATGTTCTCTCTCGGGCCCCCCACCCCCCATCAGTTAATTTCAACGAAGAGGAAAAAAAATCGTCGCCTCCCTTGTGACCCGCCTCCCACCGCCGCTACCCCCCCCCCCCTTTCCGCCGCTGCTCTACCTCAGGCGAGCCCCCCCTTCGTCGCTCCTCCACCCCTTCTCTCCCTCCAACCCACCCTCCGCCTCGCAGGACCCAGGAACCCCCGACCCACTTTGAAAACCACCCACCGCCCAACCTGGCCAACGTAACCCACCCCCTGCTCCGCCGATTGCTGCCACCCTCCGCCTCCAGGCTCCGGCGAGGCGAGTGACTCCGATTTCCCCCTCTCCTTCAACATGAAAGCTCCCGGTGCCTCCTCCCTCTCCGCTGAGTAGAGGTGAGCCTTCTTATTTATTTATATAAAAAACTGAATTTTTCTTTAGTATAAAAACTGATTTTTGCTTAGTATAAAAATATGATTTTTTTGTTCATTGAATAGCAAAGTAAAAATTCGATTTTTATATATTGAATAGCAAAGTAAAATTTCGATTTTTATATATTGAATAGCGAAGTAAAAATTCGATTTTTATATATTGAATAGCAAAGTAAAAAATTCGATTTTTATAAATTGAATAGCGAAGTTATAATTCGATTTTTATATATTCAATAGCGAAGTATAAATTCGATTTATATATATATTGAATAGCAAAGTAAAAATTCGATTTTTTAAATTGAATAGCGAAGTAAAAATTCGATTTTTATATATTGAATAGCAAAGTAAAAATTCGATTTTTATATATTGAATAGCAAAGTGAAAATTCGATTTTTATATATATTGAATAGCAAAGTAAAAATTCGATTTTTATATATTGAATAGCGAAGTAAAAATTCGATTTTTGTATATTGAATAGCGAAGTAAAAATTCGATTTTTGTATATTGAGTAGCGAAGTAAAAATTCGATTTTTATATATTGAATAGTGAAGTAAAAATTCGATTTTTATATATTGAATAGCAAAGTAAAAATTCGATTTTTACATAGGTAGAGAATACGGGCAAAAAAAGTGACAAGAGCCAAGAACTGCGAAGACTTCTACATTTAAAGAGTCGTGGGATTGGATTAGCTATTCGGTGAGAACTTCTCACCTTTTAATTTTGTTTTCTAGTTAAAAATATATACTAGGATGCAGACGGTGTTTAGTAGCACCCGACACCCGTCGTCCACAGACCATGGACGGCTTGTATGCTTGTTTGTTTGATTTTGATGTGTAGTTGATTGTGTGATGTGATGTGAAATGAAATAAAACATTTATATAGTTAAAATAAAATATTTTATAGTTAAAAATAGATTTTTTAACGTGTATACGAAATGAAATAAAAATAAAAAAATCGGACGATTTGTTTATATACACACATTTGACTGATATTGATTGGGACGATAAATTTTACACATCGCCCAACAGCACAAATAAAATCTGTGTTTGATTGTTTGAAACCCCACACGGGTATTGGGATGATATATGACATATGCTAATCCCAATAATTAGTTGTATGTCGATCGATTGATTGACAGACTGTTATGAGCGTTAAATATTTATATTTGATGCTTATACAGTGTAGAATGCACTTTGGATGATGGTTGATTATTCATCGTTGTTATTGTATACATGTGTTGTAGAAAATCCATATAATTAACATTATATGGTAATTGATTGGGCCTTATTCCACTTTTGAAATTGAAATTTTTGGAAAAGAAATATTTGAAAAAGAATATTGGAAATAGAATATTTGAAAATAGAAATATATGAAGCCTTGTTGATTAGATTGACGCCATTTTGACGTGAACGGTATTTATATCGATTTTATTCATTTTATAATGAATATCGAAAGTGATTTCAAAATCTGATATTTTGAAAAGAATAGAAATTCGAATTGAAATTGAATATAAATGAATTCGAATTGAAATTGAATATAAATGAATTCGAATTGAAATTGAATAGAAATGAATTCGAATTGAAATTGAATATAAATGTATTCGAATTGAAATTGTATATAAATGAATTCGAATTGAAATTGAATATAAATGAATTCGAATTGAAATTGAATAGAAATGAATTCGAATTGAAATTGAATATAAATGAATTCGAATTGAAATTGAATAGAAATGAATTCGAATTGAAATTGAATATAAATGAATTCGAATTGAAATTGAATATAAATGAATTCGAATTGAAATTGAATTAGAAATCAATTTGAATTGAAATCGATTTGAAATGAATTTAAAACGAATTTATATTTGAATATTCAATTTTGATTTGAAATTAAATATGAAGTTGAAACCGTTTTGAAAATGAATTTAAAACGATTTATAAAGCACGTTTTGAATTGAAATCGACGAAGTATCTATTATATATATTATATATATATTATAATGGCCTGAATAGAACGCGCCGCGGTAGTTCGCGAATTTCGACCATTGACTTCGAACGGATATTACGGGAGTTCCGACCATCGGATTCTCGTCAAACCGGAACCGTTGGGTTCGTTGCGAAAAGAGCTTTATAACGAATATTAGAAATTAGAAATCTAACGGTTGGATTTAGAATTATGTCCAAATCAAATTTGGAAAAGTCGTTGTAAGTGCAATTCGATGGCCATTGATGGAAATCGACTGTACGGGCCTTGATAAAATTATTAAAAATATCGATAATTTGTGTAAAATCATAAGAAATGATTAAGGAAGAATCGGGATGAAAACTCCATATTTGAAAAGATAAAAATAGATTTTCATCGAAATGAACTAGTTTTGACCTAGGATTAAAATTCTATTTATTTTTAAATAAATAAATTGGATTTGAAATGGTTTTGAAAATAACCAGAATTTCCAATAATTGCATTGGGATGGATTTGAATCGAAATTGTCTTCGGAATATTTCGATGTTGGATTCCGTGATTATACAGGTGTTGTTATGGAAATTTGAAAGATGTACATATATATCGTTATTTCCAATATGATATTTGTTGGTCATAAAATTTGATGTTGAATATAAGCCGATATATTTTCTATTCAGAGCCTTGTATTTAATATCAAATGTGATTTGGGTTTGTCGTGAATGGTGTCTTCATTAACACTGTTCTTAAGCCCAGCTGAGGAAAAGATTAAATCTTTTTATTTGGATTTAATGAAGTGTACCCATTTAAATAATATTTAATTGGAATTGAATTGATATTGATTTTTGGGTTTATCGTGAACAGTGTTTTAAATAACACTCGTTCTTTAACCCGATAATTAATGAAACGTGATTTTGGGTTGTCGTCAACGGTATCTTCAATAATACTGTTGTTAGACCTAAAGGAGTTAAGAAAATTAGAAACTAACCGGGGATTAGTTAAGTTGAATGGTTTCAGAGGTATTGATCTGATGTTGGTCTCGGCCTTCGGGGTTAATACTTAGGGAAATGCTCACTTGCTAATTTACGGTTAGGGACTGATTGAAATGTGATGTGATTTTGGGTTTATCGTGAACCGTGTTTTAAATGACACCGATTCTTTAACCCAGTCACAGTTTAAAACTAAGTGGAGTTTTAATTAATCTTTAATTAGTTTGAAATGATCGAGGATGGAGTATCACCAGTTTTGCTCCAGGCGTTAGTTAAATCTTTAATTAGATTTGAACGTGAAGTGGTAATTGAATTTACCGATAACACCGTGGTGTTAGATATGAAGTATTACCATTTTTACTTCATGGGATGAATAGGTTGGGATTGAGAAATTAAAATAAATGATTACTTCGGTAAGGTTCGTTAATCCCGACTAGTTGAATCGATATTCAAAAGAAGATTAAAGAACAGATTCAAGGAATTTATCTTTGATAAAATTAATGGGAACCTTTCCCTATGAATGTGAAATTTAGAAACTAACTGTCGGTTAGCTAAGCAGAATGGTTTTCTGGATATTGATCTAATGTTGGTTTCGGCCTTCGGGGTTAATATTTGGGAAATTATTCTCTCGTTAATTTACGGTTAGCGACTGATGAATTGGAATGAGGCTTATGTTGTGTTTGTGTAACACTTGTTTATAATAAACGCGAGTTATTCGGAAATACCGGGTTTATCCCATTCTGAATAACTGATACGACGATAAGTTGAAGATGAAGATGGTGGTCGAAGACCGGAGGTCTTCACGTCATTTGGGTGATTACTGATGATCTTGATTGGGATGTACACCGAAGAAGATGGAAACATTTGGTGATCGTCCAGACGTACTTGGTGATCGATGGATATGCGGGGCACTAGTTGCCTCCGGTTTCGTTCAGACCCAGAACGAACTTGTACATGGACTGTGTGTCTGACATTGGATTTTAGTCTGTGTGGTTGATTTCTATTAAATATATATCTGTTTGGCGGCGGAGAATTTATTCTCTTGCTTAACACCCTTCTCTGAGACGTACGAGCTCAGGGGTTATATATTGATGGATATCAAACGCATGGAGTGAATTGCCTGTGTGGCTTGCCTAAGTGGAAATTGATCAAGGCTTCTGTTGAAAAGCAAAGTCTTGTGGTGATGATCAAAGCACGGCCTTTGTGGCGTAGCTTTGTGTAGAGTTGTTTCGCGAGCCTCACACTCCGGTGGTGAACCAAAAACGGGAGAGGACCTTAGGGAGGACATGCGTTTCTTTCTAGCTAGAAGTGGCGTCAGTGGTTTTACACGCCCTGACGAGTTTGACTTATGTGGTTGTTGTTGTTGCGAGGAGCCTCGGTTTGATCGGACGATCCGGGTCTGATGGAGTCATTTAGTTGGCTCACCTACGCCCCATAGGGCGGGGAGACATATTGTTCAGGCATAATAATCCACATCGGTGGACTGGCCCTGACGATCCATGGGTAGTTGCGGATGTTCCTAAGCCTCGGGCTAGACAGTCTCGAATTGGTTGAGGACTATCTTTTGCCTCGGTTCACAAACAGAAATCCAATTTCCAAATACGTGACATTTGCGGTTTTGATTGTAGAGCCTAGTATGGCGACATGATATATGGTACCCATGCCGTCTATGATTAATACTTATGATTTGAAGTTGTTTTATACACTATACACTTATAATAGTATCAAAAGATTTGTTTAAAACGTACTAAGCATGTTTAGCTATTATAAGGGAAAAACCTATCCCCCGGCTTGCGTTGCATTTTGTGATAGGACCTGGATCTTATAATAGCTTCATTTTTATTTATTTAGCATTGCGTTGTTTGTCTTATGCACTGGTATTCTTGGGAGGAAACCCGTTCCGTGTTATACGGCGTGGTCCCTTGATTTACCGAACTTTAAAATAAAGAATAATAACTGTTTTAGTTCTCACACCAGTCCCATGACTGACCTGGAGTTTATTGTTTTAACCTAAACTCTGGGTGCCCTTATTTTGACACGGGCAGCTAGTAGTTTTGGTTTTGTAGATTTATATTCACAGGATCCTGTTTTACAGCTGGAACGATATCTAGAAAGCTTTGTATCCGTATATCTCCTTCAGTTGTGTATTGTATTATTTTCCGCTGCTATGTAATATATTGTAATCTCTGATATTTATCAAATGTATTTTATTCATTTATACTCTGTATATTCTTGTATTCTGATGAATCGTTGTAATATACAATGAAATGTTCTTCCGTCTGCGTTTTGATTTGTCTTGTCCTCACAGTAATTCGTTCTTTCTCTTCTCTTCGGAGACCGGGGAAGTTCGGGTCGCTTCACCCACAGTGGGGTGTATCACTCCCCTAAAGTGGCGACCCGATACAACTTGAGAATGCACGGCTTATACCCACACGATGCAACAACGTCTTACCTACCAGCCCGGGTTCACACACGCATATGAAACCCGTTGGACTTGCGTTGCCACCGCTACCCCGTTTTGGCCTCTTATAGTCAAGCCTAGCATGCGTGTCCCGTCCTCGACTTGGGTCGAGCCCACAAAGATATGTTTGGGATACTGGTTGAAATGGGCCCCCATAAGCTACCCACCTAAGCTTGTCACTAGTACATCCCACTTAACACTCTTAGTCATGTTCATTTACATGTGTGTTTGGTTAAGTCTTACTAATCGTATTTCACATGCCACTAAGGGCACCCACTAGATTCCTCATATCACCCAAGGCACCTACTTAACCCCTATGTCCCACCTTACATGTTTATCTGGTTAAGTATTTCTTAATTCATTCAGTCAATAAACTCATAAAGACCTCTCACATTAGACTGGCATTTATGGCAGCTGGATTTGCCGGGCGGGTCCGGGCAGTCTTACACCATAAAAGAGTCTAACCTCGTGTCTTTACAACTGTTATGCTTTAGTTTAGGCCTAGGACCTCTCACATTGGGCTGACATTTGTGACCACTGGATTTGTAGGGCGGGTCCGGGTAGGTTTACGTCACAAACGAGTCCAACCTCGTGTCCTAAGCATTGATTAACACTTATAATCTTTTACCCCAGTTTTAATAATTCCCTATTCAAATTATTAATTACTTCCAAATTTAATGATGTCCATAATTGACTCAATTATGGCCATCCACTTATGGCATGCAAAATAATATCAATTGCACCCCAACTTCTTAATATTAAATCCTTAATATTACCCCTACCCCATGTTTATACGTTCGCTTATTCAACGCAGAATATACGTTAGACTCGAATAGTCTAACTTATAGTACAAAAATAAATTATCACAACATATAGACAATTAAAATGAATCTAATCATAATAGGGGTGGAACTTGCATAAACTACACATGTTAAGGATCTAAAGGTGTCAACTTGTTAAATGTCACAATTTACATTATATGATCATAACCCAAATTCATGTGTAAACTTGCATATGGGGTTTTATGCAACATAATGATGGTGTGAACTAGCATCTAATACATAGAACTCACATATGTCATAGCATAATTCTAGATGTCATAATTCTAGCTCTAAAGAGATGTCATGGCATATGTTCATAATCTTTACTAATCAATCTAACTTGCATAGGTACATGTGGTTTATCATGTGAATCATCATAGCCCCAAACATATATATAATCAACATCATGATTTGATCAAGTATAAGCTAACTATAACATAAATAATAACATTCATGACTTTGTAACATTGCAACTTAGCATAGAAACTTGCAACATATATATAATGTCATCACAGCATGATTTACAACATATAGGATATCATCATCACATAACATATGATTTACAACATACATGATAGTATAAGATTTACAACAACATATATGATAATCCACATCATTCACTTATAATCTATTCATGACTTAATCTAATTAGTCTAACAATAATCTTGTTAAGATCATCATACTCACAATTATAAGAGCAAGAGAGTCTTGATTTGCTTTAGAGTTGAGTAGAATTAGGGTTTTGATTTGCTTTCTTCCTTCTTAGTTGGCGGCTGCTAGACTGAATTCCATGGCGGCGATATGACGGTAGCTATTCTATTTTTCATGTGAGTTAGAGTGAGAGACTACCTAGGTATTTATAGAGTTTAGGGTTTATTTAGACCGTCAGATCAACTCAGAACTAACCTGAACCGTTTAATTTGCCAACTCAGCCCTAAAGACACATCAGCAGCTCAGGATTGGGCTCAGTCAAAACCCTAGCCGACTGACCAGGTTGACACCCAGGTCGACACTATAGTCGCCTGGGGGGAGGGGGGCAGGTCGACACGGCAGTCGACCTGGGGGGGAGGTCGACACTAGTGTCAACTCCCCAGTCGACCAGCCTGGGCGGGAATTTTTCCCGCCCAGCCCGCTTCTGCACTTTCAGTTTGAATTTTAAATTTCCTGTGAGCTGTTTTGAATTTTCTGAAACTTCCGGTGGCCATAACATCTTCATACGAAGTCCAATTCACACAAACTCGGACTCTAATTCAACCAGAATTCCGAGACGAACACAATGGTGCAACCCGTTTCCCACAATTCTCACGTCTGAGATTAGTTATTCTCTAATTTGTGAATATTAATATTAACAGAATTACGGAGTGTTACATTCTCCCCTCCTTAAAGGATTTCGACCCTCAAATCTTCAAGTCAAGAAGAATGTATATCCTAACATCCAAACAACCATCTACTCAACCATCAAACACATGCATCCGTTGTCCGTATAGACTTCTAATGCTTTCATGTTTAAATGCACAGTGTGTGTATATGTCCATATCTAATGCAAAATCAGGCGGTCCACTGATTCAGTTGACCTCCTTAATGCAAATCATGATAGTGCCATGCGTCCATTATGTATGCAAAAGTTCCCTAATGCTACATATTATCTCTATATGTGTGCACAATCATCATCTGAATGCAGCATACATATGATAATACAATCGTCATACATCCTTTTTACTAAATACATCCATTTATATGCAATATGCAATATGAAGTGACAGAGCCGATCTAGTGCCTAATAGTGTGTGTATATGCATCCACGAGCAACCCCTAGCAAACACTTGCATCCACTTTGCATCCATCATACATAACATGTCTCAAACACATGTTTCAACCATAGGATTATCCTAACTAAAGGTCAAAGATACTAGCGAGAGGACATACTAAAGATAAGATAAGTACAAGCTAAGCGATAAAGGAGAAATTAAAGGACATACCCTTGAAAAGGGAAGGGTATCGTGAACGCATCTTCTCTTCTGTCTCCCAAGTAGCGTTGCTCTCATCATCTCCCCATTGTACTTTGACTAGTCTGATCTCTCGATTCCTCAACTTCTTGATCTCCGACCCAAGAATGCGTGTTGGAGCTCGTCGCATCACGCTCTATCTCCACCTCTCTAAGCAAATTCGGCTCTACCACTTCCGCGGTCTCGTGCAAGCACTTCCTCAAATGTGACACATGGAATACGTCGTGTACACCACTAAGTCTCTCAGGCAACTCCACTCTATACGTCATCTGTCCAATCTTCTCCTTAATAGGAAACGACCCTACAAATCTTGGTGCTAATTTCCCAACGGACCCAAAGCGAACAACGTTACATAATGGAGACACATTGACAAAGACCATGTCCCCAACCTCAAACTCAAGATCTGTTCTCCTCTTATCCGCATAAGATTTCTGCCTATCTTGCGCCGTCTTCATCCTCCTTCGAATCAAGTCGATCTTTTCTGAAGTCTCTCTAATCATATCGGGCCCAAGTAAGATCTTATCCGTAGATTCCCACCAACATGTAGGTGAACGACAAGGTCGTCCATAAAGAGCTTCGAAAGGTGCCATGCCAATGCTAGATTGAAAGCTGTTATTATATGCGAACTCTACCAATGGAAGATGCTCTTTCCACCTACCCCCAAACTCTAGGATACATAGCCTCAAAAGATCCTCTAGAATATGATTCACCCTCTCGGTCTGGCCGTCCATCTGAGGATGATATGCGGTGCTCAAACATAACTGAGTCCCTACCGCCTCTTGTAAGCTTCTCCAAAATTCATTAGTGAAAATAGGATCGCGGCCGCTCACTATTCTAGAAGGAACACCGTGCAAACGAACTATTTCTCGGACATATACAGAAGCTAACCATGGAGCAGTCCTCTTACTCTTCACGAGAATAAAATGGGCGCTTTTAGTAAGTCTATCTACTATAACCCAAATCCCCGTATTACCCTTCCTCGATCTTGGTAATCCCTTCACAAAATCCATCGAGACACTTTCCCACTTCCATAGTGGAACCTCCAATGGGTGAAGCAACCCACCGGGTTTCTTTTGCTCCACTTTTACTTGTTGGCACACCAAGCATCTAGCGACATACTCGGCCACATCCCTCTTCATACCGGCCCAAAAGAAAACTCGCTTCATGTCTTTGTACATCTTGTCCCCGCCGGGATGAATGGTCATCTTCGAATGATGTGCTTCATCAAGAATAGCCTTCCTCAACCCTTCGTCTCGAGGTACACAAAGTCTACTATCCCTACGTAACCAACCCTTATCATCTAGGGTATACCTACGGAGATGGCTTGATGACTACCCTCTTTTGATCTTTTCTACTAACTCAACCAACTGTAGATCATCTCGCTATGCCTCGCCAATCCATCCCAAAAGTGTAGGTCTGACCTCCAATGATGCTAGCATACCGGGTACAAAGTCAACGAAAGGTCTAAAGTCAAACATCGAAATGAATTCTAAATTTCGCCGCCCAACAAACAAAGGACTTAAGGATAATCTTTTTCTACTTAAGGCATCTACCACTACGTTACCCTTGCCAGGGGTATATGTTATCTCGAAGTCGTAGGATGCTAAGAACTCCATCCACCATTGCTGCCTTAAGTTCAAGTCCTTTTGAGAGAATAAGTATTTTAAAGATTTGTGGTCAGTGAATAATTCGAATTTCTCGCCAAGAAGATAATGACGCCAAGACTTAAGCGAGAAAACAATAGCGGCCAACTCTAGGTCATGTGTAGGGTAATTTTTCTCATGCGCCCTCAACTACCTTCCACCATAGGCTATTACCCTTCCCTCTTGCATTAAGACTACGCCTAGCCCTGTCCCACAAGCATCGGTATAAACAGTAAACAGCTTATTCCCGTCTCGCAGTACTAAGACTGGGGCTGAAGTCAAAGCTCTCTTTAAACGTTGGAACGCGTCATCACAATCTACGTCCCATGTGAAAACTAGGTTCTTCTTCATCAAGCGTGTTAATGGAGCTGATATTTTTGCGAAGTCTTTGATAAACTTCCTATAGTAGCCAGACAACCCCAAGAAACTTCTTACTTCGGGAGCATTTTTAGGAACCTTCCAATCTTGGATGGCCACCACCTTCGCGGGATCCACAGCTATCCCTTCTTTGGAAACCACGTGCCCCAAGAATCGTACTTCCTTCCTCCAGAAGTGACACTTAGAAAATTTAGCTTTAAGGCTATGCGCCCTTAGGGTCTCCAACACTTCCCTAAGATGTAGGGCATGCTCTACTTCATCCTTAGAAAAGATCAAGATGTCATCTACAAAGACTACCACGAATTTATTAAGGTACTCCCTAAACACCCTACTCATCAGATCAACAAAGTATGCAGGGGCGTTTGTCAAACCGAAAGGCATCTCTAGCCATTCACAGAAACCGTCCGGAGTCCTAAAGGAAGTCTTGTCAATGCTATCCTCAGCCACTCTCAACTGATGGAAACCAGTGGCTAAGTCCAACTGCGAAAACACTGAGGCGCCAACTAACTGATCGATGAGATCGTCAATCCTCGGCAGTGGGTGTCTGTTCTTCTTAGTAAGTTTATTAAGTTCTCTATAGTTCACACAAAGTCTAAGGGACCCATCCGCCTTCGTGGCAAATACTACTGGAGCACCCCACTCCGATATACTTCATCTTATGAACCCGTTCTCAAGCAACTCTTTCACTTGCTTATCGAGTTCCCTCCTTTCACGAGGAGCCATGTGGCGTACTGGCAAAGATACTGGTTTCGCATTTCCATAAGATATATTCAAAAATCTATCTCCCGCTTCGGAGGCAAGCCTTTCACCTCCTCAAACACATCCGAGTTTTCTCAGACCACTCTAACAGATCGTAGATTTTCCTCAGACGCGTCAAGCGATTCTAAATAACTTAGCATAACAGAATTTATGGGAATACAAAAAAATTTCGAGAGTGTTGCCAAGGTGAGTCACGAACCTAATACTCTCCTTTCACAATCAATAACGGCCCCATTTCTGGATAACCAATCCATTCCTAAAATTAGCCCATAGCCCGTGAAGCCCAACACATAAGCATCACATCTAAACTCAACGCTAAGTATAGAAATTTTCAAATCCAAACACATCATGGACAAATAAGCTGAGCCCCCTATTGGATTCGAAACAACTAAGGGATCCTCTACTAAACTGGTGTTTAAGTGCAGTGATTCAACTAATGATATAGAGATAAACGAATGCGATGCGCCCGAATCAAATAAGGTACGGACAGGATGATCAAACAGAAAAACTAAGCTTTCAACAGAAATGGTTCTACCTCGTTCTTGCAGCGGTGGGACCACGAGAGCCTGAACTTGTCCCCTTGCCTGCCCTGGTGCCGTAAGAGCCTGCACCTGTCCTCTCGAGGTAGACCCTGCCCTCTGCCCCTTCTTTGGGCAGTCCTTCACTAGATGTCCCGCTTCACCACAATGAAAACAGCCAGTCTTCTTTTTCTTTCTGCAATCCTTGCTGAGATGGCCTGGTGTCCCACAGTTAAAGCATTTCATCTTTCCCTTGGCATTATTGTCTTTACCACCCTTCTTTTTTTGCTGTTGAGGTTTCTTCTGATCCCCTTTCTTCTCGGGTGCCTTATTAGCATTATCGCTTTTCTCCTCGTGCATGAGCGCCATTTCTACTAGCTTCTCAAAGGTCGCCCCCATAGGGATGTGGGTCATAGCCAACCCTTACAATGGTTCATTCAAGCCATTAATGAACCTCAGAGCCTTTTTCTCCGGCGTGTTTACTAAGTCCAAGCCAAACCTTGCTAACATATTAAATTTGTTAACATATTCTTTCACTGATGAGCTTCCTTGCTTTAACGTCAAGAACCTTTCCATATATAGATTTTCTTCCGCCCGTGAGAGAAACTTCGCCTCAAACCCACGCCTAAAATCCGCCCAAGAGTCAACAGGACGCTCCCCATTAGTGACCTCCCACCAAAACGAGGCCTCTCCCTTCATTAACCAAGCTGCTAATTTGACTTTCCTCCCTTCTTCTACTTCAAAGATTTCTAGCAATTCTCCCACCTCCTTAAGCCAATCTCTAGCTTCCAAAAACGTTTCTGACCCTTGAAAAGGTTTTCCACCCATAGGCCTAAATTCCTTGCACGTTTTTGCAAAAGTATCAACGCGAGGAGGAGGATGAGGAGCCGGTGCAACTGGTGGTGGAGGAACATTGGCTGGACCCGCAGCGGCCCTAGCCTCTAATAACCTCCTATACCATCCTGGTATCGTTACACCGTCCGGAAGGTTAAGATCTTCAGCCATGCTGAAACGAAAAAGGAAAGATTCAAAATGGAGAATTCGAAAGATAAAGATATATGGCTATTGGGGATTATGTTTTTCATAAAAACTTTCCTCTTTAAATAACTCATTAAGACATGTTCATGAAAACACTTCTTCCAAAAATATTTTAGAAAACTAGTTTTTCTAAAAAAAATATCTGTTCTGGTAACCTTAAGCTCTGATACCACGTGTAACAACCCATGTCCATTAATGTCACTCACAAAGGGAATGCATTAACTTCCATGGAGGTTTTAAGTGAATATAGAACAGAAAAATTACAAGAAGACAGATAATAAGTAGTACTCGGAAGTCTAAAGCTTCATTTTATTGCAGCGAAATTTAAAACATGTTTGTTACATCATAAAACCATAAACCAGAGTCAAGTACAATATCCATCTTGATAAACAGAATACATAATCCCATTACATAAATAGCCATTAAAGAAGATAACAAGCTAGACTTTACTTCAACGGTCCAAGCTTTCCAAAACAGAGATAAAGCAATCCAATCAAACTCCACTAGAGCTGGGCCCCACCTGAGGACCTGGAGGGGGAAAAGATAGAAATGGAGGGGGTCAGACATAAAGTCTGGCGAGTATGATAATTCTAACAATACTATCATCAAAATAACTAGACTAAGGCATAAGCTAGAAAACAAGGAAATGTCTATGAACTGTTGGGTATGGAAGAGCAGATAAAGATAACGTTAAAGGCAAACCTAATTACTAACGAATGATTACTACACTGTACCGCACATTACTATACTGCACCGCACCTGTCACCCTAAAGGTTGATCCCACTTGCTTCACACAGAAACTATATAAATAGCCTTGCGTACCCCTAGCTGACTACATAGGTGCAGTCTGCCCCTATCTCCACTAGATGTACCCCACTATCCACTTGCGATCGGCTCCCTACTCGTAGATACCCATGCTGGCCCCACAGTGGGGTGTATCACTCCCCTAAAGTGGCAACCCGATACAACTTGAGAATGCATGGCTTATACCTACACGATGCAACAACGTCTTACCTACCAGCCCGGGTTCACACACGCATATGAAACCCGTTGGACTTGCATTGCCACCGCTACCCCGTTTTGGCCTCTTATAGTCAAGTCTAGCATGCGTGTCCCGTCCTCGACTTGGGTCAAGCCCACAAAGATACGTTTGGGATACTGGTTGAAATGGGCCCCCACAAGCTACCCACCTAAGCATGTCACTAGTACATCCCACTTAACCCTCTTAGTCATGTTCATTTACATGTGTGTTTGGTTAAGTCTTACTAATCGTATTTCACATGCCACTAAGGGCACTCACTAGATTCCTCATGCCACCAAAGGCACCTACTTAACCCCCATGTCCCACCTTACATGCTTATCTGGTTAAGTATTTCTTAATTCATTCAGGCCATAACCTCATAAAGACCTCTCACATTTGACTGGCATTTATGGCAGCTGGATTTGACGGGCAGGTCCGGGCAGTCTTACACCATAAAAGAGTCTAACCTCGTGTCTTTACAACTGTTATGCATTAGTTTAGGCCTAGGACCTCTCACATTAGGTTGACATTTGTGACCACTGGATTTGCCGGGCGGGTCCAGGCAGGTTTACGTCACAAACGAGTCCAACCTCGTGTCCTAAGCATTGATTAACACTTATAATCTTTTACCCCAGTTTTAATAATTCCCTATTCAAATTATTAATTACTTCCAATTTTAATGATGTCCATAATTGACTCAATTATGGTCATCCACTTATGGCATGCAAAATCATATCAATTGCACCCCAACTTCTTAATATTAAATCCTTAATACTACCCCTACCCAATGTTTATACGTTCGCTTATTCAACGCAGAATATACGTTAGACTCGAATAGTCTAACTTATAGCACAAAAATAAATTATCACAACATATAGACAATTAAAATGAATCTAATCATAATAGGGGTGAAACTTGCATAAACTACACATGTTAAGGATCTAAAGGTGTCAACTTGTTAAATGTCACAATTTACATGATATGACCATAACCCAAATTCATGTGTAAACTTGCATATGTGGTTTTATGCAACATAATGATGGTGTGACCTAGCATCTAGTACATAGAACTCACATATGTCATAGCATAATTCTAGATGTCATAATTCTAGCTCTAAAGAGATGTCATGGCATAAGTTCATAATCTTTACTAATCAATCTAACATGCATAGGTACATGTGGTTTATCATGTGAATCATCATAGCCCGAAACATATATATAATCAACATCATGATTTGATCAAGTATAAGCTAACTATAACATAAATAATAACATTCATGACTTTGTAACATCGCAACTTAGCATAGAAACTTGCAACATATATATAATGTCATCATAGCATGATTTACAACATATAGGATATCATCATCACATAACATAGGATTTACAACATACATGATAGTATAAGATTTACAACAACATATATGATAATCTACATCATTCACTTATAATCCATTCACGACTTAATCTAATTAGTCTAACAATAATCTTGTTAAGATCATCATACTCACAATTAGAAGAGCAAGAGAGTCTTGATTTGCTTTAGAGTTGAGTAGAATTAGGGTTTTGATTTGCTTTCTTCCTTCTTAGTTGGCGGCGGCTAGACTGAATTACATGGCGGCGGTATGATGGTAGCTATTCTATTTTTCATGTGAGTTAGAGTGAGAGACTACCTAGGTATTTATAGAGTTTAGGGTTTATTTAGACCGTCAGATCAACTCAGAACTAACCTGAACCGTTTATTTTTCCAACTCAGCCCTAAAGACACATCAACAGCTCAGGAATGGGCTCAGTCAAAACCCTAGCCGACTGACCAGGTCGACACCCAGGTCGACATGGGGGGGGAGCAGGTCGACACGGCAGTCGACCTGGGGTGGGGGGGAGGTCGACACTAGTGTCGACTCCCCAGTCGACCTGCCTGGGCGGGAATTTTTCCCGCCCAGCCCGCTTCTGCACTTTCAATTTGAATTTTAAATTTCCTGCGAGCTGTTTTGAATTTTCTGAAACATCCGATGGCCATAACTTCTTCACACGAAGTACAATTCACGCAAACTCGGACTCTATTTCTACCAGAATTCCGAGACGAACACAATGGCGCAACCCGTTTCCCACAATTCTCACGTCTGAGATTAGTTATTCTCTAATTTGTGAATATTAATATTAACAGAATTACGGGGTGTTACACTGTCCGTAGCCACTACATATATGTTGCTATGTATATAAAAATCACATTTTTACACCACTACTATATAGATAAAAATTCTATTTTTATAACGGTGTTAATATAATAAAGATTATATTTTTATATCGCCACTCATATAAAAATCACATCTTTGATCCTTCTACATAATAAAGATCGAATTTTTAATACTTCTATAATATAAAAATCATATTATTAATCTTCCTATCATATAAAAATCAAATTTTTATTGTCCCTACTATACAAAAATTATATTTTTACTTTGCTACATGCATGGAAAAATCATATTTTTCTTCACTACTTCATACGATTAAAAATCCCACCTTTTTGTTTGTAAAAATCAAATCTTTTCGATGATAAAAATCAAACCTTTTAACTATGAAAAATCTTATCTTTCAACTAAGAAAAATCCTAATTTTAAAACGAATAAAAAAAATCAGATTTTCAATATGTTAAAATCATATACTTAATGTTTAAACGAATGAAAACAAAAATATAAAACTAACAAGGAAGTTGGAGGTGGGGAATGGCGCTGGAGGTGCGCTGGTGGGGAGGAGTGCGGCGGTCAGGGTCCATGGCGGCGCGGCGTTTAGGGCGGCCGGGGGTTGCGGCTAACTGTGGGGCTAGGGAGGCGTTGGGATTAACGGAGAAAGGGGGCTCGGGGATCTCAAGCGGGTAAGGAGGAGGAGAGGAGCGCGAGGTGGATAAGAAGAAGGGGAGGGCGGCGCGGTTGCTTCGGTGGTGGGGGCAGAGAGGGAGGTGCAGCGGATCGGTGATGGGGGGCACGATTTCGATTTGGAAAATAGAACGGGGGGGGGGGGGGGGTTGACTGAATGAATGGAGATAGGGGGTTATTGAAAATATATATATGTATATAATTTAATTATATTTTAATTTCAAAAAGTAACTTTTATTTTCGAACTCGAAATCGAACCCACTGCTTGTCGTCTATAGATAATTACCCCATTCCGAATACAATGGGATATGTACCATAGGCTGATTCGACTGATTCGATCAGTTTTCGTCAAAATCAAAATATAACTCTATATATTGAATTTGAACGTACATTTCAATTTACTGGGGTCACATACTGACTCTAAAAATCCTCCAAAATTATTTTCTAACTTCGTATTGACGATACGGTCCTAACAGAACTAATTTCGTAGAATTCTGAGACCGTTTGAAAAATGGCCATTTTCAAGTCGATTAAAATCTACAGAAACTGGTCAAACGCGTTTTCCTTTTCCAAGCTCACATATTGATTCGAAAAATTACGAATTTTGGAATCTAGCAATAATTTGACATCGCGGATCCAACAAAAGTGGTTTCGTCGAAAACCGAGGTCGGTTGCAAAATGGCCATTTTGAAGGGCCAGAATTCCATAGTGACTATTCTGAATTTTCAACTGGGCATATCTTTTTATCCCCGCTATGAAATTTCGATTTTTCGGATTCGTTGGAAAGATATTCTCAAATAGATTCAAATATTTTTCGTTCCACTAAAATCCGGTTTATTTTGAATCCTGTACATTCATCTGAACTTAGAAATCGAATTATCGAACTACCGCGCTGTTTTCAATTCCTTTTACAATTAAAATAAAATATTTATATTCTTACGACGATTCAAATAAATATATACGTTATAATTCTATTCAAAATAAATTTCTCATCGTTATTATTGAAAATAATTCATTTTAAATATCCAAAATTCGCTAAAATTGCCAAAATAATTTTTTTAAATTGGCTCGGAATTCCGGTTTATTACAATCTCCCCCGCTTAAAACTTTTCGTCCCCGAAAAGGAACGAAGCCGAAAGTTGTTTCACAAATCAACTCGACTTTCATTATTTTCATTACGGCTTAAGTTCTTCAACTTTTTCAGTTTCTAAGAACTTTTCAAATTTTTCAAAAAATTTGGCTAGCACCCTAAATTTTCAAAAAATTTCACCATAACCTCCCCTGCACCGGGGACTTTAGGATATTTCATATAGCCTCCCATGGCCTTCTTCAATCCCAAAGAAAGAGAAAAAGTCAATCGGCTCATAAAATCATCCAAAACCCAAGAAATACAATAAACATGTATCTATTTGTCGGGCAAACAATTTTATTCTTCTGCTCCAGCCTCCTTGCAATGACCTGTTCAATGTAAGTACATGTATATGCATGCAAATGCGACAAATTTTTAATACAATTCACTATTTGGTTCAATTTGGCTAAAGGTTCAACATTTAATTAATCAAAGAATAATTAAACAACACAACCATCAATCAATTTGTTGATTATCTTTTCAAATTCATAACTTTGATATACAGTCAAAAATCAGATTTTTGATGCCAGTCAATTGGGAATATATAGAAATCTCACTTTCGAAACTCAAAAATAAATACCGGCGATGGTGCCCCGTCACCAGAATTATCCCCGGATAACTTGAGTGTGATTCTATAAATATCCAGTACATTAAAACTTCGTATACACGCTAGCTAGGCGTATATGCAAAATCTTTATACATTGCATTGTCTGAATTAATTTAATATAAATAAATATTCAAATACGTATAAAACGATTTAAATTTCAAAACAAAACTATTTTCATTTTTATTTTTCAAAACAACACTCTTCACACTCGTTCTAGGATACTACTGATCCTATCTCTAACGAGTCACTCTTACTGGATATTACTAGTCCAATCTCTGATGAATTCTTTCGTATGGTTCTAATGTGTCTTGTTCTCTAAGCATTGTAAACCAAAGCCCTGATACTAAATGAAGCGACCCGAACTTCCCCGGTCTCCAAAGAGAAGAGAAAGAACGAATTACTGTGAGGACAAGACCAATCAGAACGCAGACAGAAGAACATTTCATTGCTTATTACAACAAATGCATCAGAATACAAGAATATACAGAGTTTGAATGAATAAAATACATTCAATAAATATCATAGATTTACAATACATTACATAGCAGCGGAAAATAATACAAAACACCACTGAAGTAGATACATGAATACAAAGCTTTCTGAATATCATTCCAGCTGTAAACCAGGATCCTGTGAATATAAATCTGCAAAACCAAAACTACTAGCTGCCCGTACGGAAAATGAGGGCACCCAGAGTTTAGGTTAAAGCAATAAACTCTAGGTCAGTCATGTTACTGGTGTAAGAACTAAAAACAGTTATTAATCTTTATTTTAAAGTTAGGTAAATCAAGGGACCACGCAGTGTAACACGTAACGGGTTTCCTCCCAAGAATACCAGTGCATAAAACAAACAGCGCAATGTTAAATAAAGAAAAATGAAGCTATTATAAGACCCAGGACACATCACACAATGCAACGCAAGCCGGAGGATAGGGTTTTTACCTTATAATAGCCAAAGAATGCTTGATACGCTAAATTTCATCTTTTGATTCTTAATCAGACTCCAACCGTAAATTATTAAGAGAATGATTCCCTAAGTATTAACCCCGAAGGCCGAAACCAACATCATACCAATACCCAGGAAACCACCCTTGTTAGCAAGTTTCCAGCTAGTCTCTGATTTTATATACAATCATAAATATCAATCATGGACGGCATAAGCGCCCCATCCCACTATGTCGTCATATATAGGGTATACAATCAAAACTGCAAAGTCATGTATTGGATGTTGGATTTCCTTCTGTGAACCGAGGCAAGGGATCGTTCTCCACCGAATTCGAGACGTTCTAGCCCGTGTCTCAGACAAGCGCCCAGGCAAGCCTTGGATCGTCAGGGCCAATCCACCGATGTGGATTAAAATGCCTCAACACTGCGTTTCCCCACCCTATGGGGTGTCAATGACTCCATCGGCTCCACATAGTCACCGATATATCCAACGCGCCGCTCAACAACAACAACCACTTAAGTCAAACTCGTCAGGGCATGTAAAACCATTCAATCTTTTTCCTCAACTGGGCTTAAGAACAGTGTTAATGAAGACACCATTCACAACAAACCCAAATCACATTTGATATCAAATACAAGGCTCTGAGTAGAAAATATATCGGCTTATATTCAATATCAAATTCTACGACCAACAAATATCGTATTGGAAATAACGATATAAATATATCTTTCAAATTCCAATAACAATATCTGTTTCATCACGAAATCCAACATCGAAATATTCCAAAGACAATTTCGATTCAAATCCATTCCAATTCAATTATTGAAAATTCTGGTTGCCATTGAAACCATTTCATATCCACTTTATTTATTTTAAAAATAAATAGAATTATAATTCTAGTTCAGAACTAGTTCATTTCGATAAAAATCTATTTTTATCTTTTCAAATATGGAATTTTTCATCCAAATTCTTCATATATCATTTCTAATGATTTTACACAAATTATTACTATTTTTAATAATTTTATCAAGGCCTGTACAGTCGATATCCATCAACGGCCATCGGACTACACTTACACCGACCTTTTCCAAATTTGATTTGGACATAATTCCAAATCCAACCATTAGATTTCAAATATCTAATATTCGTTAGAAAGCCCTTTTCGATACGAACCCAACGGTTCCAGTTTTAGGAGAATCCGACGGTCGGATCTCCTGTAATATCCATTCTAATTCAATGGTCGAAACTCGCGAACTGCCGCGGCGCGGCGCGTTCTATTCAGGCCATTATATATAATATGTATATAGATATATATATATATATTATATATTTCGTCGATTTCCTTTGAAAATGTATTTTATAAATCATTTTAAATTTGTTTTCAAAACGATTTCAACTTCATATTCAATTTCTAATCGAAATTGAATATTCTACATCATCGATACACAAATGATAATATTTTCAAAACGTTATATTTCGAAATCATTTCCTTTTCTATATTCATTATGAAAATGAATAAAATAGATATAAATATCGTTCACATCAAAATGGCGTCAATCTAATCAACACGGCTTTTATTCAACACATGAAATTATTTTATTTCAACACATGAAATTATTTTCTATTCAACACATGAATTTATTTTCAATTCAACACATGAATTTATTTTCTAAATTGGAATAAGGCCTATTCAATTGCCATATAATGTTAATTATATGGATTTTCTACAACACATGTATATAATAGCAACGGTATATAATCAACCATCATCCAGGGTGCACCACACAACTGCATAAGCATTAAATATCAATAATTAACGCTTACACAGTCTGTCAACCCATCAGTCGACATACTATTAAACAATTGGGATTCTTGTACGTCAATATTATCCCAACAACCATGTGGGGTTTCAAATCAACAAACACATATTTTATTTATGCGGTTGGGCGATGTGTAAAATTTATCGTCCTAATCAATATCAATCAAATCAGTGTATACAAACAAATCTCCGATTTGTTTATAAATATTTGTTTTATATACATGTTAAAAAACATATTTTTAACTATAAAATATTTTCCACTATAAAATATTTTATTTCATTCAACTTCACACAATCAATTTTCACAACACAGCAATCAAACAAACAAGCCATCCATGGTCTGTGGACGACGGGTGTCGGGTGCTACTAAACACCGTCTGCATCCTAGTATATATTTCAACTAGAAAATAAATTAAAAGTGAGGAGTTCTCACCGACTAGCTAAACCAAATACCACGACTCTTCTTATGTAGAAATCTTCACCGTGTTCGCCTTTTGCCAATTTCACTGTCTGTAGCCACTACATATATAAAAATCACATTTTTATATTGTTGCTATGTATATACAAATCACATTTTTACACTGCTACTATATAGATAAAAATTCTATTTTTATAACGGTGCTCATATAATAAAGATTAAATTTTTATATCGCCACTTATATAAAAACCACATCTTTGATCCTTCTACATAATAAATGTCGAATTTTTAATACTTCTATAATATAAAAATCATATTTTTAATCTTCCTATCGTATAAAAATTATATTTTTATTGTCCCTGCTATACAAAAATTATATTTTTGCTTTGCTACATACAAGGAAAAATCATATTTTTCTTCGCTACTTCATATGATTAAAAATCACACCTTTTTGTTTGTAAAAATCAAAAATTTTCGATGATAAAAATCAAACATTTTAACTATGAAAAATCATATCTTTTAACTAAGAAAAATCCTAACTTTAAAACGAATAAAAAAATAGATTTTTAATATGTTAAAATCATATACTTAATGTTTAAATGAATGAAAACAAAAATATAAAACTTACAAGGAGGTTGGAGGTGGGGAATGGCGCTGGAGGTGCGCTGGTGGGGAGGAGAGCGGCGGTCGGGGTCCATGGCTGCGCGGCGCTAAGGGCGACAGGGGGTTGCGGCTAACTGTGGGGTTAGGGAGGCGTTGGGATCGACAGAGAAAGGGGGCTTGGGGTTCTCAAGCGGGTAAGGGGGAGGAGAGGAAGGAGCGTGTGGTGGAGAAGAAGAAGGGGAGGGAGGCGTGGTTGCTTCGGTGGTGGGGATCGGAGAGGGAGGCACGACGGATCGGTGATGGGGGCACGATCTCGATTTGGAAAATAGAACGGAGGGAGGGGGGTTGACTGAATGAATGAAGATGGGGGGTTATTGAAAAAATATATATATAATTTAATTATATTTTAATTTCCAAAAGTAACTTTTATTTTCGAACACGAAATCGAACCCACCGCCTATCGTCCATAGCTAATTACACCCATTCTGAACACAATGGGATATGTACCGTAGGCTGATTCGACTATTTCGATCAGTTTTCAACAAAATCAAAATATAACTCTATATATTGAATTTGAACGCACATTTCAATTTACTGGGGTCACATACCGACTCTAAAAATCCTCCAAAAATATTTTCCAACTTCGTATTGACGCTACAGTCCTAATAGAACTAATTTGGTCGAATTCTGAGACAGTTTGAAAAATGGCCATTTTCCAGTCGATTAAAATCAACTGAAACTGGTCAAACGCGTTTTCCTTTGCCACACTCACATATTGATCCGAAAAATTACGAATTTTTGAATCTTGCAATAATTTGACATCGCGGATCCAACAAAAGTGGTTTCGTCGAAAACCGAGGTCGTTTGCAAAATGGCCATTTTTAAGGGCCAGAATTCCATAGCGACTATTATGAATTTTCAACTGGGCATATCTTTTTATCCCCGCTATGAAATTTCGATTTTTCGGATTCGTTGGAAAGATATTCTCAAATAGATTCAAATATTTTTGGTTTCACTAAAATTCGGTTTATTTAAATCCTGTACATTCATTTGAACTTAGAAATCGAATTATCGAACTACGGCGCCATTTTCAATTTTCTTTTATAATTAAAATAAAATACTTATATTCTAACGACGATTCAAATAAATATATATGTTATAATTCTATTCAAAATAAATTTCTTGTCGTTATTATTTAAAATAATTCATTTTAAATATCCAAAATTCGCTAAAATTGCCAAAATAAAATTTTTAAATTGGCTCGGATTTCCGGGTTTTTACACCATATATCATGTCGCCATATTAAGCTCTACAAATAAAACCGCAAAAGTCGTACTGGAAATTGGATTTCCATCATGAGTCGAGGCAAGGGGCAAGCTCCTCTCCGTTCGAGACACTCCAGCAAATGCCTCAGGACCACACACATCGATCCTTGGAATCGATTGGGCAGGTCCTCCCTTACTCTTAAGGATTGGAAATTCCTGAACACACATTTCCCGGTTCTATCAGACCTATATCCGAGGCGCCTCGCATTCCAACAACCACAGAGGTAAAAAGTATATAAATGTCAGGGCTATTAGGTCACTGACATCACCTATAGCTAGAAAGAAACGTCGTGTTCTCCCAACGGTCCTTATCCCGTTTTTGACTCATACCGAGGTCTGAGGCTTGCGAATTAACGCTATACACAAAGCTATGCCACATAGGTCGTGCTTTGATCATCAACCACAAGACTTTTCTTTTGAATAGAAGCCTTGATCATTTGCCACGTAGGCATGCCACATAGGCAATTCATTCCACGCGACTGATGTCCATCAATATACAACCTCTGAGCTCGTACGTCTCAGAGAAGGGCGTTAAGCAAGAGAATAAATTCTCCGCCGCCAAAAAGTTGTATATTTAATAGATATCAATCAACATAGAATAAAATCCAATGTCAGACACGCAATTCATTTACAAGTTCGTTCTGGGTCTGAACGAAACCTGAGGCACTTTCCTCGCATATCCATCGATCTCCAAGTATGTCTGGACGATCACCAACTGATTCCCTCCTTTTAGGTGTACAGCCCAATCAAGATCATCAGTACTCATCCAAACGATGTGAAGACCTCCATTCTTCAACCACCGTCTTCATCATCGACTTATTGTCGAATCGGTTATTCAAAATGGGTATAAGCTCGGCCTTTCTGAATAACCCGCGTATATAATAAATAAGTGCTACACAAACACAACATACTCATTCCAATTATGAATATTCTTTTATTCAAATTTTCACATTCTTAGGGAAAGGTTCCCGTTAATTTTATCAAAGATAAATTCTTCTAAATTTATTCTTTAATCTTCCTTTTGATATCAAATCAACCCATGTTAAGGTTTTCTAAACTTGTCGGGATTAGCGAACCACCCCAAAGTAATTATTTATTTTATTTCCTAATCCCAACCTATTCATCCCATGGAGCAAAACTGGTAATACTCTATATCTAACACCACGGTGTTATCGGTAAATATTAATTACCATTTCACGTTCAAATCTAATTAAAGATTCAACTATCGCTTGGAGAAAAACTGGTGATACTCCATTCTCGATCACTTCAATATAATTAAAGATTCATTAAAACTCCACTTAGTTTTAATCTTCCCACAAATCAATATCATGTCTTTAACTGGGTTAAAGAACCAATGTCATCTAAAACACGGTTCACGATAAAACCCAAAATCACATTCCTTTTATAATTAAAAATAAATATTTATATTCTAACGATGATTCAAATAAATAGATACGTTCTAATTCTATTAAAATAAAGTACTCGTCGTTATTATTTAAAATAAACCATTTTAAATATTCAAAATCCGTTAAATTCGCCAAAACAAAAATTTTAAATTGGCTTGGAATTTCCGGGTTGTTACATAAACCCAATTGACGTGAAGCTAAAAATCTTACAATAATTAATTACTACAAATTTAATAATGTTAGTTTCATCGAAAACAGAGATCGTTTGAAAATTGATTATTATTAAATTCCATATTTAATCGATATAATATAAACCAACTACAAATAGATATTTAATTCTAAAATAATTCAAATAAATATTAATAAATTATTATTATCTTATATATATACAGACAGAATATACACATCCTCGGAAATAAACAAAATATGGATTTATACTTGATGTTTAAATTTCAAGTTAAAATGACGTTTAGTTTATAATAAATGTAACACCCCACGCCCGCTAGGGTCACTCACTAAGGGAATGCCATAGCATCGGTGGAGCATTTTAGTGAATATAGAACAGAAAAATTACAACAAGACAGATATAAATAGTACTTGAAATTCTAAAACATCATCTCATAACAGCGGAAATAAACATGTCTGGTTACATCATAAAACCATGATAAAAGTCAAGTACAACATCTGTCAAAATAAAGAAGTACATAATCCCACTCTCATATACAATAGCCATAAGAAAAGAAAAGATAACTGGATAACTGGAGCTTTACATCTACCCAAGCTCCTCAAGACTGGAAACAGAAATCCGATCAAGCTCTACTACCGCTAGGATCCACCGTAGGACCTGAGGGTTGGGAAAAAGATAAAAACAACGGGGTCAGACATAAGTCTGAGTGAGTCCTATAACTTTAACAATACAATCATTAAAGTAACCAGAGAAGACATAAACTTGACCTACGGTAATATCTGGGGATGAATGGCTACACTAAGCAGCTTGGTAGACTTAGAATAAACTAAGATAACCGTTAGGACGCATCTACCCACCCAAGGATAATTACTAACTGCACCACACCAGTCATTCCTACTTAAGGTTGATCCCTTCTAAGGACTTAGAAAATTTCCCCAGTAGTTCCATGTACCCCTAGCCCACTACATAGGTGCCGTCTGCCCCTATCTCTACTAGGTGTACCCAGTAATTCTTACCCAGTAGTTTCGTGTACCCCTACATAGGTGCCGTCTGCCCCTATCTTCATTAGGTGTACCCACTACTCCCAAGCGATCGGCTCCCTACCGTAGATACCCGTGCTGGTCCCACAGTGGGGTGTATCACTCCCCTAAAGTGGCTACCCAATACTAACGGTGCACGGCTTTATATCTACACGATGCAACAACGGCTTATCTACCAGCCCGGGCCCACACACGCATATGAATCCCGTTGGACTTGCGTTGCCACCGCTAACCCGTTTTGGCCTCTTATAATCAAGCCCAATATGCGTGTCCCGTCACTCGACATGGGTCGAGCCCACAAAGATACGTTTTGGGATATTGGTTGAAATGGGCCCCCACAAGCTACCCACTTAAGCTTGTCAAATATCTAGTGTATCCCACTTAACCCTTTAATCATGTTTAATTACATGTTTCCACTTGGTTAAGTATTCTAATCGTATTTTCTATTGCCACCCAAGGCAACCCACTAGATTTCCACATGCCACCCAAGGCACCCACTTAACCCCTCATGCTCTACTACATGCTTATCTGGTTAAGTGTTTCTTAATTAATTAAGACCGTGATTCTCATAAAGACCTCTCACATTAGACTATCTTTTATGACCGCTGGTTAAGCCGGTTGGGTCCGGGCAGCCTTATGTCATAACCGAGTCTAACCTCGTGTCTTTATATTAATCACGTATTTAGTTTGTGCCTAAGACCCCTCACATTGGGCTAACATTTGTAGCAACTGGTTAAGCCGGTTGGGTCCGGGCAGTTTTACGCTACAAATGAGTCCAACCTCGTGTCTTAGTCGATTAATTACACCTAATTAATCACCCCATATTAATTATCCCTAATTAATATCAAGTTTTTCATAACATGGGTAGACCTAACTCAATAGGTAAATTCCCATGGGGTAGACCTAACTCAATAGGTAAATTCCCACTTATGGTAATTTATTTTTATGGTATGCTTAATCATACCCAAACATTCATTTATTAACATATTTACCAATCCCATCGTTCCCCACGTAAATCGTTCTCGTTACATGACATAATAAGGGGAAGATCATCACAAATATCATGGGTTTAACATACAACTTTGTCATGGGTTAAGAGGATGTCAACTTGCATATATGAGCATATTAACCCAACTACATATAACCCAAACTTGCATATTATCATACACATGATTTGCATAACATGTTGCATATGAGCTTGCATATTATCATACACATATCTTGCATAACATGTTAAACTTGCATATAGGCATTCTCAATCTTGCATAACATGTTAAACATGCATTTAAGCATACACATAACTTGCATAAGCATTCACATACTTGCATAAACATTCACATACTTGCATAAGCATTCACATACTTGCATAACTTGCATATCATGTCATTTAAGCATATACATATCTTGCATAAGTATTCATATACTCGCATAAGCATGCATAACTTGCATATCACATAAATCTTGCATTTAAACATATATATGACTTGCATAAGCATCCATACACTTGCATAAGCATGCATAACTTGCATATCACTTTCAACTTGCATTTAAACATATACTTAACTTGCATATCACTTTCAACTTGCATTTAAACATATACTTAACTTGCATATCACTTTCAACTTGCATTTAAACATATACTTAACTTGCATATCTCACTTTGCTAAACATGCATAATTCCACTTATTAAATATGCATATATCAACTTGTTAAACATGCATAAATCAACTTATTAAGCATGCATAAACCAACTTATCACATATGCATAATCATAGAACAACATAGAGTAACATATCATCAGACATGATTCAAACTCACAAATCCGCATTTAAGACCATAAGTCTCATTACACCCATTCTACTTACTTTAACAATTGATGTTAAAGTGATAGAAACTCACCAAACTTAAGATTAGCAACCTTATGAAGTAGAATTAGTTGCAACTATGAAGATAATGATGATTAGAGAATGATTTGAGAGGGATTAGCTTGCAACTTCCTTCATGAACTAGTGGAGGCCATGCTCAAATTTCAATTTGCCATAGTTTAGTTACAAGACTTAATTATGAATGAATTAGGGTAGGGTTATGGTCTTATTTATAGGATTAGGTGAGTGTTTTAGGCCCTTAGATTAACCCTAGATTAGATTAGGACCCTTAGATTTAGGAAATCTCTAGAACCAGCCCTCCTAGCCAGCCTGAAACCCAACCTGGTGCAACCTGGTGCACCCAGGTTCACAGAACGGCGCCACCCTGTCGACAGGCAAGTCGACAGGCATGTCGACACCCCTGTCGACAGGCCTGTCGACAGCCCTGTCGACATGGGCTGGGCGGGAAGCTTCCAGCCTGACCCCGCCTGGCCCATTCCAAATCTGAATATTTTAAATTTTTAAATCTGTTTTAGTTTTGAATTTTCTGCAAACTTCATCGGGCCATAACTGGGCCATACGGACTCCGATTTTCGAAAACTTGGACTCTATTTCGCGTATTTTTCCGAGACGAACATAATGACGCAGCCCGTTTCCCCTATTTCCCACATCTGAGATTATTTATCCTGTAATTAGTGAATTTTAGTATTAACTAAAATTCGGGGTGTTACATTCTCCCCTCCTTAAAGGATTTCGTCCCCGAAATCTCTAAGCTAAGGAGAATGCCTATCCTATCATCCAAACAACCATCTACTCAAACCATCAACCACGGGCATCCATTGTCCTTAGAATAATTTCTAATGATGTATGAGCATATGCAAAGAGTGTGTGTATATGTTCCCTATCTAATGTATGAACATATGCAAACCATGATAGTGCCATGCATCCATTATGTATGCGAGAGAACCCTATCGACACATACAATATCTACATGAGTGCACAATCAATCACCAAAATGCATCATCCATGTGATAACACATCCATTATTCATCCATAAATATCTTCCTACACACAATTTTATGCAATATGCAATATGAAGTGACTGAGCCGATCTAGTGCCTAGAGTGTGTGTATATGCATCCACGAGCAACCACTAGCAAACACTTGCATCCACTTGCATCCATCAACCATAACATGTCTCAAACACATGTTTCAACCATAGGTTTACCCTATCTAAAGGTCAAAGGTACTAACGAGAGGACATACCAAAGATAAGATAAGTACTAGACAAGCGATAAAGGAGAAAGTAAAGACATACCCTCAAAAAGAAATGGGTACAATGAACGCATCTTCGCTTCCGTCTCCCAAGTCGCGTTGCTCTCAACTTCTCCCCATTGCACTTTGACTAGCTGAACCTCTCGATTCCTCAATTTCCTAGTCTCTGACCCAAGGATACGAGTAGGAGCTCGTCGAATCGTCGCATCACGCTCAACCTCTACATCTCTAAGCAAGCTTGGCTCTACCACCTCTGCGGTCTCATGTAAGCACTTCCTCAGATGTGACACATGGAATACATCATGAACACCACTAAGTCTGTCGGGCAACTCCACCCTATATGCCATCCGTCCAATCCTTTCCTTGATAGGAAACGGCCCAACAAACCTCGGTGCTAACTTCCCAACGGATCCGAAGCGAACAACATTTCTCAACGGAGATACCTTGACAAAAACCATATCCCCAACCTCAAATTCAAGATCCGTCCTTCTCTTGTCCGCATAAGATTTTTGCCTATCCTGCGCTGCTTTCATCCTTCTTCGAATCAAGTCGATCTTCTCAGAAGTCTCCCTAACCATATCAGGCCCAAGCAAGATCTTATCCGTAGACTCCCACCAACATGTAGGTGATCGACAAGGCCTTCCATAGAGAGCTTCGAAAGGAGCCATACCAATACTGGACTGAAAGCTGTTATTATATGCGAACTCCACCAGTGGAAGATGCTCTTCCCACGTACCTCCAAAATCTAAGATACAAAGCCTCAAAAGGTCTTCTAGAACACGATTCACCCTCTCAGTCTGGCCGTCTGTCTGAGGATGATATGCGGTGCTCAGACACAATTGAGTCCCCACTGCTTCTTGCAAACTTCTCCAGAACTCGCTAGTGAAGATAGGATCTCGATCACTTACAATGCTAGAGGGTACCCCATGTAATCGAACTATCTCTCGAAGATATACTGAAGCTAGCCATGAAGCAGTCCTCTTGCTCTTCACAGGTATGAAATGGGCGCTCTTAGTAAGTCTATCTACCACCACCCAGATTCCTGTATTACCCTTCCTCGACCTGGGTAACCCGTCAATAAAATCCATCGAGACGCTATCCCACTTCCATTGCGGAACCTCTAATGGGTGAAGCAACCCACCTGGTTTCCTTTGCTCCGCCTTCACTTGCTGACATACCAAGCATCGAGCTACATATTCGGCCACATCTTTCTTCATACCGGCCCAGAAGAAAACCCTCTTCATATCTTGGTACATCTTATCCCCACCGGGATGAATGGTCATCCTAGAACGGTGTGCATCATCAAGAATAGCCTTCCTCAACCCTTCATCTAGCGGTACACAAAGTCTACCGTCTCTGCGCAAGCACCCTCTATCGTCTAGGGTGTACCTACTCAAATGGCTGGACGACTCCCCCCTTATGAGCTTCTCTATCAACTCAACCAACTGTGGGTCGTCCCTCTGGGCTTCCCCAATCCGCCCCAAAAGAGTAGGCCTAACTTCCAAGGAAGCTAGCAAACCGGGTACATAATCAATGGAAGGTCTGAAATCAAACATCGAGATAAACTCCAAGCTTCGTCGTTCCACGAATAATGGACTCAAGGACAACCTCTTCCTGCTCAAGGCGTCCGCCACCACGTTACCCTTGCCAGGGGTATACGCTATCTCGAAATCATAAGATGCTAAGAACTCCATCCACCTTTGCTGTCTTAAGTTTAAATCTTTCTGAGAGAATAAGTACTTCAATGA
This sequence comes from Allium sativum, assembly GCA_030737875.1. Lineage (NCBI taxonomy): Eukaryota > Viridiplantae > Streptophyta > Magnoliopsida > Asparagales > Amaryllidaceae > Allium > Allium sativum. Next base: position 146,213,079 of record CM060918.1, on the reverse strand, counting down.
TTTATGGTCAGTGAACAACTCGAATCTCTCACCAAGAAGATAATGGCGCCAAATCTTAAGCGCAAAAACAATAGCGGCCAGCTCTAGATCATGGGTAGGGTAATTTTTCTCATGTGCCCTCAACTGCCTTCCACCATAGGCTATTACCCTTCCCTCCTGCATTAAGACTGCGCCAAGGCCTGTCCCACAGGCATCGGTATAGACAACAAATGGCTTGCTCCCATCTGGCAACACTAAAACTGGAGCGGTGGTTAAAGCTCTCTTTAACCGTCGGAACGCATCATCACAATCTACGTCCCATGTGAAAACAAGATTCTTCTTTGTTAAGCGGGTTAATGGGGCTGATATCTTCGCGAAGTCTTTGATAAACTTCCTATAATAACCTGCCAACCCCAAGAAACTTCTTACTTCGGTAGCATTCTTCGGAACCTTCCAATCCTGAATTGATACTACCTTCGCGGGATCCACAGCTATCCCTTCCTTGGAGACCACATGCCCCAAGAACCGCACTTCCCTCCTCCAGAAGTGACATTTAGAGAATTTAGCCTTAAGGCTATGTGCTCGAAGAGTCTTCAATACTTCCCCAAGATGTAGGGCATGCTCTTCTTCACTCTTAGAAAATACTAAGATATCATCCACAAAGACTACCACAAACTTATTAAGGAACTCCCTGAACACCCTACTCATCAAGTCAACAAAGTATGCAGGGGCGTTCGTCAACCCAAATGGCATCACCAGCCACTCATAGAAACCATCCGGAGTCCTAAAGGCAGTCTTGTCTATGCTATCCTCAGCCACCCTCAACTGATGAAACCCCGTGGCTAAGTCCAACTGAGAAAATACTGAAGCGCCAGCCAACTGATCGAAAAGATCATCAATCCTCGGCAATGGGTGTCTATTCTTCTTTGTGAGCTTGTTGAGTTCTCTATAGTCTACACAAAGTCTGAGGGACCCATCCGCCTTCGTAGCAAATACTACTGGAGCACCCCACTCCGATATGCTCCGTCTTATGAACCCCTTCTCAAGCAACTCCCCTACTTGCTTATGGAGTTCCCTCCTCTCACGAGGAGCCATGTGGCGCACTGGTAAAGATACCGGTTTAGCATTATCCACCAAATATATTCGGAAGTCAATCTCCCGCTTCGGAGGTAAGCCCTTCACCTCCTCAAACACATCCGGATATTCCCGGACCACTCTCACAGATTGCAAACTCTCAACCGAAGCGTCAAGCGATTCAAGATAACTTAGCATAACAGAGTCCCTGGGGTTACAAGAAATCTCGAGAGTGTTACCCAAGCGGGTCATGAGCCTAACAACTCTCCTTTCGCAATCAAGAACGGCACCATTACTGGATAACCAGTCCATGCCCAAAATCAACCCATAGCCCGTGAAGCCCAACACAAAAGCATCACATCTAAACTCAATGCTAAGTATAGAAATCTTCAAACCCAAACATATCATGGATAAATAAGTGGAGCCCCCAATTGGGTTTGAAACAACCAAGGGATCATCTACCAGACTGGTGTCTAGGTGCAGTGACTCAACTAATGATGATGAAATAAACGAATGCGATGCGCCTGAATCAAACAATGTACGGACAGGATGGTCAAATAGAAAAACCAGACTTTCAACGGAAATAGCTCTACCTCTCTCCTGAATCGGTGGAACCGCGAGAGCCTGTACTTGCCCCCTAGCTTGACCCGGTGCCATAAGAGCTTGCACCTGTCCTCCTGAGGTAGATCCCGTCCTTTGCCCCTTCTTAGGGCAATCCTTCACTAAGTGCCCTGCTTCGCCACAGTGGAAGCAACCGGTCTTCTTCTTCTTGCGACAATCCTTGCTTAGGTGGCCAGGTGTCCCACAATTGAAACACTTCTTCTTCTTGCCCTTGCCACCGTTGCCTTTCCCACCTTTGCTTTGCTGTTGTTGAGGTCTCTTTTGATCTCCCTTCTTCTCGGGTGCCTTATTAGCATTAGGACCCTTCTCTTCCTCAAACATGAGTGCCATGTCAACTAGCTTCTCAAAGGTGGCCCCCATAGGGATATGAGTCATAGCCAACCCATGCATCGGTTCATTTAATCCTTTCACGAACCTCAAAGCCTTCTTCTCCGGTGTATTCACCATGTCTAGGCCAAACCTTGCCAACTGATTAAACTTGTTAACATATTCCTTCACCGAAAGATTTCCTTGCTTTAGAGTCAAGAATCTTTCCATATACAAGTTTTCCTCCGCCCTTGAGAGAAACTTTGCCACAAATCTTTGCTTAAAATCCGCCCAAGAGTCAACGGGGCGTTCTCCATTAGTAACCTCCCACCAGAATGAGGCCTCTCCCTTCATTAACCAAGCAGCCAACTTGACTTTCTTCCCTTCTTCCATCTCAAAGATATCTATCAACTCTTCCACCTCCTTAAGCCAATCTCTAGCCTCCACAAAGGTTTCAGATCCTTGAAAAGGTTTTCCTCCCATAGCTTTGAATTCCTTACAAGTCTTAGCAAAAGTATCCGTGCGAGGAGGAGGGGGAGGAGGAAGATCGGGTGCTACGGTTGGTGGAGGAACATTCGCGGGACCCGCAGTGGTGGCCCTAGCCTCCATCAATCTCCTATACCATACTGGTACCGTCACACCCTCCGGAAAGTTAAGATCCTCAGCCATGCTGAAACGAAAAAGGAAAGATTCAAAATGGAGAATTCGAAGGATATAGATATGGCTATTGGGGATTATGCTTTTCTTTCAAAAACTTTTCTCTTTAAAAGACATGTTTTTGAAAATATCTTTTCCAAAAATGTTTTAGAAAAATAGTTTTCTAAAAAAAAAAAATTTATCTGTTCTGGTAACCTTTGCTCTGATACCACGTGTAACACCCCACGCCCGCTAGGGTCACTCACTAAGGGAATGCCATAGCATCGGTGGAGTATTTTAGTGAATATAGAACAGAAAAATTACAACAAGACAGATATAAATAGTACTTGAAATTCTAAAACATCATCTCATAACAGCGGAAATAAACATGTCTGGTTACATCATAAAACCATGATAAAAGTCAAGTACAACATCTGTCAAAATAAAGAAGTACATAATCCCACTCTCATATACAATAGCCATAAGAAAAGAAAAGATAACTGGATAACTGGAGCTTTACATCTACCCAAGCTCCTCAAGACTGGAAACAGAAATCCGATCAAGCTCTACTACCGCTAGGATCCACCGTAGGACCTGAGGGTTGGGAAAAAGATAAAAACAACGGGGTCAGACATAAGTCTGAGTGAGTCCTATAACTTTAACAATACAATCATTAAAGTAACCAGAGAAGACATAAACTTGACCTACGGTAATATCTGGGGATGAATGGCTACACTAAGCAGCTTGGTAGACTTAGAATAAACTAAGATAACCGTCAGGACGCATCTACCCACCCAAGGATAATTACTAACTGCACCACACCAGTCATTCCTACTTAAGGTTGATCCCTTCTAAGGACTTAGAAAATTTCCCCAGTAGTTCCATGTACCCCTAGCCCACTACATAGGTGTCGTCTGCCCCTATCTCTACTAGGTGTACCCAGTAATTCTTACCCAGTAGTTTCGTGTACCCCTACATAGGTGCCGTCTGCCCCTATCTTCATTAGGTGTACCCACTACTCCCAAGCGATCGGCTCCCTACCGTAGATACCCGTGCTGGTCCCACAGTGGGGTGTATCACTCCCCTAAAGTGGCTACCCAATACTAACGGTGCACGGCTTTATATCTACACGATGCAACAACGGCTTATCTACCAGCCCGGGCCCACACACGCATATGAATCCCGTTGGACTTGCGTTGCCACCGCTAACCCGTTTTGGCCTCTTATAATCAAGCCCAATATGCGTGTCCCGTCACTCGACATGGGTCGAGCCCACAAAGATACGTTTTGGGATATTGGTTGAAATGGGCCCCCACAAGCTACCCACTTAAGCTTGTCAAATATCTAGTGTATCCCACTTAACCCTTTAATCATGTTTAATTACATGTTTCCACTTGGTTAAGTATTCTAATCGTATTTTCTATTGCCACCCAAGGCAACCCACTAGATTTCCACATGCCACCCAAGGCACCCACTTAACCCCTCATGCTCTACTACATGCTTATCTGGTTAAGTGTTTCTTAATTAATTAAGACCGTGATTCTCATAAAGACCTCTCACATTAGACTATCTTTTATGACCGCTGGTTAAGCCGGTTGGGTCCGGGCAGCCTTATGTCATAACCGAGTCTAACCTCGTGTCTTTATATTAATCACGTATTTAGTTTGTGCCTAAGACCCCTCACATTGGGCTAACATTTGTAGCAACTGGTTAAGCCGGTTGGGTCCGGGCAGTTTTACGCTACAAATGAGTCCAACCTCGTGTCTTAGTCGATTAATTACACCTAATTAATCACCCCATATTAATTATCCCTAATTAATATCAAGTTTTTCATAACATGGGTAGACCTAACTCAATAGGTAAATTCCCATGGGGTAGACCTAACTCAATAGGTAAATTCCCACTTATGGTAATTTATTTTTATGGTATGCTTAATCATACCCAAACATTCATTTATTAACATATTTACCAATCCCATCGTTCCCCACGTAAATCGTTCTCGTTACATGACATAATAAGGGGAAGATCATCACAAATATCATGGGTTTAACATACAACTTTGTCATGGGTTAAGAGGATGTCAACTTGCATATATGAGCATATTAACCCAACTACATATAACCCAAACTTGCATATTATCATACACATGATTTGCATAACATGTTGCATATGAGCTTGCATATTATCATACACATATCTTGCATAACATGTTAAACTTGCATACAGGCATTCTCAATCTTGCATAACATGTTAAACATGCATTTAAGCATACACATAACTTGCATAAGCATTCACATACTTGCATAAACATTCACATACTTGCATAAGCATTCACATACTTGCATAACTTGCATATCATGTCATTTAAGCATATACATATCTTGCATAAGTACTCATATACTCGCATAAGCATGCATAACTTGCATATCACATAAATCTTGCATTTAAACATATATATGACTTGCATAAGCATCCATACACTTGCATAAGCATGCATAACTTGCATATCACTTTCAACTTGCATTTAAACATATACTTAACTTGCATATCACTTTCAACTTGCATTTAAACATATACTTAACTTGCATATCACTTTCAACTTGCATTTAAACATATACTTAACTTGCATATCTCACTTTGCTAAACATGCATAATTCCACTTATTAAATATGCATATATCAACTTGTTAAACATGCATAAATCAACTTATTAAGCATGCATAAACCAACTTATCACATATGCATAATAATAGAACAACATAGAGTAACATATCATCATACATGATTCAAACTCACAAATCCGCATTTAAGACCATAAGTCTCATTACACCCATTCTACTTACTTTAACAATTGATGTTAAAGTGATAGAAACTCACCAAACTTAAGATTAGCAACCTTATGAAGTAGAATTAGTTGCAACTATGAAGATAATGATGATTAGAGAATGATTTGAGAGGGATTAGCTTGCAACTTCCTTCATGAACTAGTGGAGGCCATGCTCAAATTTCAATTTGCCATAGTTTAGTTACAAGACTTAATTATGAATGAATTAGGGTAGGGTTATGGTCTTATTTATAGGATTAGGTGAGTGTTTTAGGCCCTTAGATTAACCCTAGATTAGATTAGGACCCTTAGATTTAGGAAATCTCTAGAACCAGCCCTCCTAGCCAGCCTGAAACCCAACCTGGTGCAACCTGGTGCACCCAGGTTCACAGAACGGCGCCACCCTGTCGACAGGCAAGTCGACAGGCATGTCGACACCCCTGTCGACAGGCCTGTCGACAGCCCTGTCGACATGGGCTGGGCGGGAAGCTTCCCGCCTGACCCCGCCTGGCCCATTCCAAATCTGAATATTTTAAATTTTTAAATCTGTTTTAGTTTTGAATTTTCTGCAAACTTCATCGGGCCATAACTGGGCCATACGGACTCCGATTTTCAAAAACTCGGACTCTATTTCGCGTATTTTTCCGAGACGAACGTAATGACGCAGCCCGTTTCCCCTAATTCCCACATCTGAGATTATTTATCCTGTAATTAGTGAATTTTAGTATTAACTAAAATTCGGGGTGTTACACTAAAACCCTTTTTGCTTAATAAATAAATCATTATAATTTTAAATGATTCCATAGCGACTTTCTGAAAATTTGATTTGGACAAAACTTACAATCTACGACTCGAAATCTCCATTTTTTCACTTTCACTAGAAAATATGGTTTAATAGATTCAAATGTTTCTTATTTCAAAGAAATCCGATTTATAATGAATTTTGTAAATTCATTTCAAGTTTAAAACATAATATTATTAACTACAGCGACGTTACGAACTCACTTTTAATTATATTATAATTAATACATTCAATCGTTGTTTAATTAATAAATTCGTTATTATAATTCGAATATAAACTCAATTAAATATCTTAAATTATCCATTTCACACAACATTGCCAATTCAACTATCTCCAACAATTTAAAAAATTAAATTTATTATTCCACTTTTTACATTAATTAAATATTTAGAATATTTTAATTTAAACCAAATATATTACAAAACCATAAATTAATAATTGAATAAATTAATTGTTTAATTGCTTAAAAATCCGGGTCGTTACATTCCTTCCCCCTTAAAAGAATTTCATCCCCAAAATTACTAAGGTTGGAAAAATGCTACAAACCCTATTTCTTGGTTAATTTTTTTTTTTTACTTCTTAAATTTAGTTTCAACTGAACTAATTAATTTTCAATTAAAATATATATCATTTCTGCTAACAGAAATTTTCAAAAATTCTGAAAATTTTCTAACATCCTAAATTTATGAAAATTTTCGCCAATGTCACCATTGCAAGGTTCAATTGGCACAACTAAAACTCACCCCTCTAGGCCTTCTCCAATCCAGAAGAAAATCAAATAGCAAAGCGGCATGCCAAATAGGCTCATAAATCTCAAACTCACATATAATATAAACTTGTACCTTTTTGTTGGGCATCCAACTCTATTTCTTCAATTCGCTATCAAGTTAGCATATTCAAATGCCATCTTAATCAATCTCCAACCAATTTATCCTCAAACCAAATCATTCGCTTATGCCTAAGCCAGATTCCATTTCAACTCCAGTTCCAATCTCAGTCCCAAATTCATAATTCACTAACCCAATTCCTTTTCAAAATCTTGTCTCATAAATCTCATTTCTCAAGCAACTTAAGCTCCATTCTCACATTCCTTTCACTAAATTATTTCTCAAATTAGTTATCTTCAATTCAAAATCTAATTTTATTTCAATATCTTTTTCATCAATTTAATTTCCACTAAACTTATTTAAGTTAAATTTCTATTTGCTTTCACAATCTTTGTTTAACTTCCTTAAGTTAATTTTTTATTTCATATATAATATATTCATCTTGTTTACTTGTTTTTAGTTTAAAACAATCTCTTCCTGGGAGGTTTTAAACAACTTCATTTTTCTAAAATTAGTATTCCTTTTTAGGTTTCAAAAGAACTTGTTTTCTTAAAACAATTCAAAACAATATTTTTAGTAGTAATTTGTCACTTAGAAACTCAAAAATGAACACCAATGATGTTGCACAGTCATCATCGAAATTATTTTCTACCGACTGAAGTGAGTTCAGCACAACATACATTTCAAAACTAATTTTTAAACACTTCCATTTTGGAATTACTTCAAAATATCTTTCACAATGCTTGGAAAACAATTCCAAATTAACTTAAGAATTTAAAATTTCCAAATGTTTAATGTTTAATCCAAAATTCATTTACAAACTTTTTCCAAGTCTCCAGATTTTTAAATCCCAAATCTGTTTTAAACTCAGATTTAATTCTTTTGATTTTATATATTATATTTACACGAGTTCTGATTGGTTATATTCAATCATCTCAGTTAAAACCTTATTCGATTATAATAACAACCAACACATCCAATATATTATGATAATTCTAATATCAATCATTTTTTTATACCAAAATATACTTGGGTAAAATTATTTCATTTACCCTTTTTTTAAAGCATATTGTGTCGGTTTATCATATTTAAGCGTCTAGAAACCCATATCGGAATTGTGGTGCCCCGCAGTCGAATAGAGTTCATAAACCACTCAACCAATAAATCTCCACAATATAAAACAATTTTTATATAATCTACAAATACATTCTCTCATATTTATACAATCAAACTCAATCTACGATATTACGAACCCCATCCCAATTGAGTTACGCCACAGAGCCAAGATAATTACTTAACCTTCAGCTTTGATACCACTGTAATAGCCCGATGACTTTTTCGACCCCGAAAATTGACATAAACATTATGTCGACTATTCAAGAAACGAAAATTCTAGATCATTAATAGAAAGAAGTTAGAGGGTGAGAAATAGTAAGAAAGAAAGTTAGAATAAAAGAAGAAGAACGCAACAGAATAGAATCAGAGTAAACACGAATCTCACAGCGGAACGAATAAAATATATTATATAACATAACTTTTGAAATACACATTTGAAACTGTATATACATACCATTATAAGAGTACAACACATAACATCACAGTGGAAATAAACTCTATATATATATCTAAAATTGAAGCCTCTTGGTCCAAGCTTCTCCAAATCTATCTGTAAATCTTGACTACTTGACTGCCCTTACAAATTTGGGAACCCAAGAGTTTAGGGTAAAACAAAACTAAATAACCTCTGGGTCAGTTACGTGACTGGTGTGAGTAAACCCCAACCACTTTGTTTAAATTATAAAAATCCTTTTTTTAAACAAAAGATAATCGTAAGACTGATCCACACAGAAATACAGATGGTTTTTACCTTACGATAACCCAAAACAGTCTTTAAAATCATTACATTTATGATATTACATTAGTGTCTAAATCAAATAAATAACAATCTAGCAGAACGCTTGCATCTCACGCTGTAACTTCCCGTATTTTTGTGTAAGGACCCGTAACTTTCCCATGAAGGAAAGAGCAGATACTTTGAGAACAACACACCAAAGAACGCAGACGGAAGAACATTTCATTGTATATTACAACAATTCATCAGAATACAAGAATATACAGAGTATAAATGAATAAAATACATTTGATAAATATCAGAGATTACAATACATTACATAGCAGCAGAAAATAATACAATACACAACTGAATGAGATATACGGATACAAAGCTTTACATATATCATTCCAGCTATAGACCAGGATCTTGTGAATATAAATCTGCAAAACCAAAACTACTAGCTGCCCGTGCGGAAAATGAGAGCACCCAGAGTTTAGGTTAAAAGAATAAACTCCAGGTCAGTCATATGACTGGTTTGAGAACTAAAACAGTTATTTAAAACTTTACTTTAAATCAAATATATCAAGGGACCACGCCGTATAACACGGAACATGTTTCCTCCCAAGAATACCAATGCACATAACAAAACAACGCAATGCTTTCTGGAAAAATGAAGCTATTATAAGACCCAGGTCCTATCACACAATGCAACTCAAGCCGGGGGATAGGGTTTTCCCTTATAATAGCCAAAAATGCTTAGTACGTTTAAAACAAATCATTTGATACTATTATAAGTGCCTAGTGTATGAACAACTTCAAATCATAAGTATCAATCATCGGCGGCACGGGTACCATATATCATGTCGCCAATACTAGGCTCTACAAATAAAACCGCAAAGTCACATATTTGGAAATTGGATTTCCATCTATGAACCAAGGCAAAAGATAGTCCTCTACCGATTCGAGTTTGTCTAGCCCGAGCCTTAGGCAAGTACTCAGTCAAGCCTTTGGATCGTCAGGGCCGGTCCACTGATGTGGATTAAAATGCCTGAACACTACGTTCCCCGCCCTTTGGGGCGTAAATGAGCCAACGAATGACTCCATCGGCTTCACATAGTCATCGATATATCTGAGGCGCCTCGCAACAACAACAACCACATAAGTCAAACTCGTCAGGGCATGTAAAACCACTGACGCCACTTCTAGCTAGAAAGAAACGCATGTCCTCCCTGAGGTCCTTCTCCCGTTTTTAGTTCACAACCGGGGTGTGAGGCTCGTGAATCAATGCTACACAAAGCTATGAAACACTGGTTGTGCTTTGATCATCAACCACAAGACTCTGCTTTTCAACAGAAGCCTTGATCATTTGCATCTTAGCATGCCACACAGGCAAACCACTCCATGCAACCGATATCCATCAATCACACAGAATGATATCCAATGTCAGACACACGGTCCATTTACAAGTCCGTTCTGGGTCTAAACGAAACCGGAGGCACCTTGTACCTTGCATATCCATCGATCTCCAAGTACGTCTAGACGACCACTAACTGATTCCCTTCTCTTGGGTGTACGGCCCAGTCAAGATCATCAGTAATTATCCAAACGACTTGAAGACCTCCGGTCTTCCACCACCGTCTTCATCTTCGACACCACGTCGAATCAGTTATTCAGAATGGGATAAACCCGATCTCTCTGAATAACTCACGTATTGTAACACCCCGTAATTTTATAACATTAAAATTCACAAATTAAAGTATACTTAATTTTTAGAAAAGAATTAAGTGAAATGGGTTGCGCAGAGAAATATATATATATATTGATATATATATATAAATTAAAAACTAAATAAATAAATATGCGAAAAAGTTCAAAACAACGAATTAGGAGGGGGAATAACCGAACCGACCCATTTTTGAGGTCGACCCAAGCCCCGCTGGGTCGACTAGGGGTTAATCTAGGGTGTTTGGCTGTCAACCCATGGGCCGATTCGCTCAAATGCAGATTTTGCATTTGATTGGTTCTCATGGTTCAGGGTTAATCTAATGGTCCTAAATAACTTCCTACACCTATAAATACATCCTAATGCTAACCCTAAACCTAATTAAAATTGGAACCAAAGCCGTTATGCCGTCGCCATGGAACTCAGTGTAGCCGCCGCCAACTAAAGAGGAAGATAGCTAATCAATTCAACCTAATTCAAGCTTAGAGCTTCAACAATGAATCAACTAACGTCGCTATAACAATTCTGCATCAAGTTTGATCAATTGTTCATAATTCTTTAACCACGAAAGGCAAGTTCGATTTCTCTAATCAAGATAATTATTAAATTAAGTATGATTAGATATAACTGTGGATTATATGGATATGATGTGAATTATTGACTGTATGATATGATTATGTTGTTAAATTGTGATGTTATCATACATGTTGTAAATTCTATGATTTTATGTTGTCACCTATGTTGTAAAGTTATGATCTATGTTGTAATTCTACGATTGGCTTACGTGTAATCAAATCATCATGTTGTTTAAATGCTAGTTTGCTTATGTTGATTCACATGATAGATCATATGTATGTATGCAAGATTAGATGTTGATTCAGACATAAATCACATGCAAGTTAGTAAATATTATGACGTCTATTTTAGATCAAAAGTTAGGCTATGATGTGCATAAGTTACATGCCAAATCTGTACATGCTAGTTGGTATATTTAGAGGTACATTTACACCACTGTTATGTTGCATAAATCACATATGCAAGTTTATATAAAAATATGAGTTTGGAATATGAATCATGTTATGCAAGTTTTTGGTTATTGCCTATGTAAGTTTTGTGATGAATATCTTGTTCATAACATTTAGGTTCATACTTTTAGGCCTATGTTTAGATCGATGATTTTATGCAGGTTATGTGGTAAATTCTCATATGCAAGTTAGGCCTATTTTGTATGTTATGTGAATATGTGGTGTTTTCCCTTTTCCATGTGTTAAACTATTTCTTAGTCTATCATATATTCTATGCGAATGGACGCCGCGGGGGTTGTGGGGAAAATATTGATTATGTTAATAGATGTGAATTGGCATGTAATGGCCTTAAAAGAGGCATATATGTGAATTGAAATATTAATTGGTAAAGTGATATATGGACATAATTAATGTGAATTATGGTCATAAAGATAATTGGAATTTTATTAACATATTTGATTAGGAATAATTAATCCAAATATGGGATGAAAATATTATGTTAATAAATGTGAATTGAATGTAAATGAGTCATATATGTAAATTAATTTGAATTTGAATAGTGATATTAATAGTGAGATAAAAGGCCTTTAATGGCATATAATAAACTTGTGACGAAATTGGTATAATTTTGCATGCCATAAATGGATGGACATAATTGAGTCAATTATGGACATCGTTAAATTTGGAATTAGTTGATAATTTGAATAGGGATAATAATTCAAATTGAGGTAAAGGATTATAAGTGATAATCAATGCCTAGGACACGAGGTTGGACTCATTTGTGACGTAGAACTGCCCGGACCCGCCCGGCAAATCCAGTAGTCACAAATGGTAGCCTAATGTGAGAGGTCCTAGGCCCAAATTAAAAGCGTAAAAGTTGTAAAGAGACGAGGTTAGGTTCTTTTATGGTGTAAGACTGCCCGGACCCGCCCGGCAAATCCAGCTGCCATAAATGTCAGTCTAATGTGAGAGGGCTTTATAAGGTTACGGCCTCAATGAATTAAGAAATACTTAACCAGATAAGCATGTAGTGGGATAAGAGGGGGTTAAGTGGGTGCCTTGGGTGGCATGAGGAATCTAGTGGGTAACATGTGGATGTCATGAGAAATACGATTAGAAAAATGGAGTAATTTGAATATAAACAATTATGACATGTAATTCAAATTTTTGGATAAAATAGGTATTGACACCTATGAAGGGAAAGGTTTTAATTAATTGATTAATTAATTAAAAATGGACATGGTAAATGAAATGGACTACTTAACCAAATCTGATCCCTAGGGATTGTAAGAACTTAAGTTTAAGTTGGGGGTTAAATAAACTGGGTTATACAGAATGAGTGGGTTAAGTAAACCTTGGGTAGGTTGGTAATATTAGTACATATAGGCCCACAAACTTAACCGTAAATTAAATATGTCTGAACCAGTGAGAGGGTTAAGTAAATCTTGGGTAGGTGGGTAATATTTGTGTATATAAGCCAACGGACTTAACCAATACAACCTGTTAATTAAACAAAAGGGTGAGACTAGGTTAAATTAGAAACAACTTAACCAAATTTATACATGTAAGTGGACATGGGGTTAAGTGGGATGTATTAGAGGGGACCAAGCCTAGGTGGGAAGCTTGGTGTGGGCCCTTTTCAGTCCAGTAGCCCATTGAGTATCTTTGTGAGCTCGACCTAAGTCGAGGACGGGACACGCCTATTGGGCCTGATTGTTAGAGGCCAAAATGGGTTAGCGGTGGCAACGCAAGTCCAACGGGGTCATGTGCGTGCGTGGGCCCGGGCTGGTAGGTAAGACGTTGTTGCATCGTGTTGGTATAAGCCGTGCATTCCTTGCGTAGTATAAGGTTGCCATATTGGGGAGTGATACACCCCACTGTGGGACCTGCACGGGTATCTACGAGTTAGGGAGCCGATCGAATGGGGCAGGGTAGTGGGTACATCTAGTGGAGATAGGAGCAGACGGCACCTATGTAGTCAGCTAGGGGTACACGAAGCTACCATTTTTAATTAATCATTAAAGGGGTACACCTAGTGGAGATAGGAGCAGGCGGCACCTATGACGTCAACTAGGAGTACATGGAATTACCATTGAAGGGGTACATCTAGTGGGGATAGTGGGTACATCTAGTAGTACACGAAGCAATCATCATTCTATTTAGTCAAGAGGGATCAAGTTTCTAGAGTGACTAGTATGGGTGCAGTTAGTGTTTGTACAGTGCAGTACGGTACAGTACGGTAGAGTATAGTAATTACCCTATATTGATTAGGAAGCGCCTTTAACGTTATCTTTGCTCATCCTATTATTTTTGGTTGCTTGGTCTTGCCATTAATTCACAGTCATTTCCTTATTTACCAAGCTTATGTATTATCCTAGTTACATTGATAATTATATTGTTGGAGTTATCGGACTTGCCAGACTTTATGTCTGACCCCCTTTGTTTCCACCTCTTTTCTTCCTTCCCCCCCCCCCAGGTTCTTAGGGTGGAAAGCTTGATTTGGATCTCTTTGGGAGCACTTGGATTTGGATTGCTGAAGTAAAAATCAATCTATCTCTTTTATGGCTATTTATGGGATTATGCTTTTTATATTATGTACTCTGATTTTGTCGAGATGGAAATTATGTACTTGACTTTAGTCTTTGGGTTTTGTTGAGGTAAACAAACATATTTACCTTCCGTTGCAATAAATAAAGTTTTAAATTTTCAAGTACTATTTCATATCTGTCTTGTTGTGATTTTCTGTTCTATATTCACTTAAAACGCTCCATAGAAGTTAATGCATTCCCTTTGTGAGTGACATTAATGGACATGGGGTGTTACACGTGGTATCAGAGCTGAAGGTTACCAGAACAGATAAGATATTTTGAGAAACTATTTTTCAAAAGCATTTTTATAAAGAATACTTTCAATTATATGTTTGTAGAAGAGTATTTTTGAAAGAAAGGTTTGTTTTAAAAACATAATCCCCAAGAGCCATGTATATTTCCTTCGATTCTCCGTTTTGAATCTCTTCCTCTTTCTCTTTTTGAATTTCCCCCTCCGCGTATAGATGCTTTTTCTAAGATAAATAGGGACTTCCATACGAAGGACGAAAAACCACTTCAAGGGACTTAGACGTTTGTCGGGCTAGAAGTTATTTCAAGGAAGTGGAGGGCTTGTTGATACCTTTAAGGTAGACGATGGGAGGAAGGTTCAAATAGCTGTTGGTTAATGAAGGACGAAACCTCATCTTGGTGGAAGGTCACGAATGGGGAATGTGAACAAGAAGGCTAGTAGTTATCCTTTTGGAGAAATAGGACACATTATTAGGATTGTCGAAAGAGGCAAGGGCAAAGTACAGGATCTTCTGGAGGGTAGTTATATTCCCTCACGGCTGGTATACCTGATAGGTGTAGGACCGTCCAGGTGGAAATTTGGTTTCCTTTATCATCATGTTCGAACTTTGTTTGATTCTGGCGCTTCATACTCATTAGTATCTGCTTCGTTAGTTGAAAACACTGCACCTAAATACTAGTCTAGTTAAGGATCCCATCCTAGTCTCAAATCTTTTTGGTGGTTCGGCTCATCCTTCAATGGTTTGTCGGGATTTGAGAGTGTCTATCTTGGACGTTGGATTTGAATGCAACGCCTTCGTCCTTGGTTTCACGGGCTATAGTTTGATTCTAGGGGTGGATTGGCTACACAGGCGGGGTGCCATCCTAGATTGTTAAAGGAAGGTAGTTACACTATTGATTCATTATGGAAAGACCCTCATATTTCTTGTGACCCTAGGGGTTCAGTGGCGTTTAGCTGTCTAGAATCTCTTGACGTATCCAACGATGATTTGGAATCTTTTCGTGTGGTCTGTGAGTATAGTGACGTCTTCGATGAAGTGCAGGGTTTACCTAGAGGCACGAGGTATTCGTGTGTGTCTAGGGGATAATGCAAAGTCAGTTAGGTGATTAGTGATGGTTTTGAAGCAAGACTGGCGAGGACAACCAGAATCGGTTAAGTGCCCAATTATTTGTTTTGCTAGTATCATCTCACGTAGACTGTCTGAAATCGGAGGAGGTATTCCTTGGGTGCTTGTCTGATATTGGTTTAGGCCTTTGGAGCTTGTTCTTGGGGGATATCCAGTTCGAATAGGACGGCTTGCGTGGGAGATGGATAGTTGCGATGAGTTCACATGGATAGTATCTCGATAGATTTTGTAGATGGATTACCAAGATCGAGGAAGGGTAATACGGGGATTTGGGTTATAGTAGATAGACTTACTAAGAGCGCCCATTTTATTCCCGTGAAGAGTACGAGGACTGCTCCATGGTTAGCTTCTGTATACGTCCGAGAGATAGTTCGTTTGCATGGTGTTCCTTCTAACATAGTAAGCGACCGCGATCCTATCTTCACTAGCGAATTTTGGAGGAGCTTACAAGAAGCGGTAGGGACTAAGTTATGTTTGAGCACCTCATATCATCCTCAGACGGACGGCCAAACCGAGAGGGTGAATCGTATTCTAGAGGACCTTTTGAGGCTATGTATCCTAGACTTTGGAGGTACATGGGAAGAGCATCTTCCATTGGTAGAGTTCGCATATAATAATAGCTTTCAGTCTAGCATTGGCATGTCAGCTTTCGAAGCTCTTTATGGACGACCTTGTCGTTCACCTACATGTTGGTGGAAATCTACGAATAAGATCTTACTTGGGCCTGATATGATTAGAGAGACTTCGAAGAAGATTGATTTGATTCGAAGAAGGATGAAAGTAGCGCAAGATAGGCAGAAATCTTATGCGGATAAGAGGAGGACAGATCTTGAGTTTGAGGTTGGGGACATGGTCTTTATCAAAGTGTCTCCATTACGGAATGTTGTTCGCTTTGGGTCCGTTGGAATATTAGTACCAAGGTTCGTAGGGCCGTTTCCTATAAAGGAGAAGATTGGTTAGATGGCGTATAAAGGGGAGTTGCCTGAGAGACTTAGTGGTGTACACGACGTATTCCATGTATCACATTTGAGGAAGTGCTTACACGAGACTGCGGAGGTAGTGGAGCCGAGCTTGCTTAGAGAGGTGGAAATAGAGCGTGATGCGACGATTCGACGAGCTCCTACATGCATTCTTGGGTCGGAGATCAAGAAGTTGAGAAATCGAGAGGTCAGACTAGTCAAAGTACAATGGGGAGACGATGAGAGTAACGCTACTTGGGAGATGGAAGAGAAGATGCGTTCATTGTACCCTTTTCTTTTCGAGGGTATGTCTTTTAATTTCTCCTTTATCGCTTAGCTTATGCTTATCTTACCTTTAGTATGTCCTCTCACTAGTATCTTTGACGTTTCGTTAGGGAAATCCTATGATTGAAACATGTGTTTGAGACATGTTATGTATGATGGATGCAAAGTGGATGCAAGTGTTCGCTAGTGGTTGCTCGTGGATGCATATACACACACTATTAGGCACCAGATCGGCTCAGTCACTTCATATTGCATATTGCATATATATGGATGTATTTAGTAAAATGGATGTATAATGGTTGTATTATCATATGGTTGCTACATTCGGGTGGATGGTTGTGCACGCATTTATAATTAATATGTATCATTAGGAATCTTTTGCATACATATTGGACGCATGGCACTATCATGAATTGCGCTAAGGAGGTCGACTGAATCAGTAGACCGCCTAATTTTGCATTAGATATGGACATATACACACAATGTGCATATAAACATTAAAGCATTAGAATTTTTTTAAGGACAATGGATGCTGGTGTTTGATGGTTGAGTAGATGGACGATTAGATGGTAGGATATACATTCTTCTTGACTTGGAGATTTCGGGGACGAAATCCTTTAAGGAGGGGAGAATGTAACACCCCATAATTTTATAACATTAAAATTCACAAATTAAAGTATACTTAATTTTTAGAAAAGAATTAAGTGAAATGGGTTGCGCAGAGAAATATATATATATTGATATATATATATATATAAATTAAAAATTAAATAAATAAATATGCGAAAAAGTTCAAAACAGCGAATTGGGAGGGGGAATAACCGAACCGGCCCATTTTTGAGGTCGACCCAAGTCCTGCTGGGTCGACTAGGGGTTAATCCAGGGTGTTTGGCTAACAACCCGTGGGCCGATTCGCTCAAATGCAGATTTTGCATTTGATTGGTTCTCATGGTTCAGGGTTAATCTAATGGTCCTAAATAACTTCCTACACCTATAAATACATCCTAATGTTAAACCTAAACCTAATTAAAGTTGGAACCAAAGCCGTTATGCCGTCGCCATGGAACTCAGTGTAGCCGCCGCCAACTAAAGAGGAAGATAGCTAATCAATTCAACCTAATTCTAGCTTAGAGCTTCAACAATGAATCAATTAACGTCGCTGCAAAAATTCTGCATCAAGTTTGATCAATTGTTCATAATTCTTTAACCACTAAAGGCAAGTTCGATTTCTCTAATCAAGATAATTATTAAATTAAGTAAGATTAGATATAATTGTGGATTATATGGATATGATGTGAATTATTGACCGTATGATATGATAATGTTGTTAAATTGTGATGTTATCATACATGTTGTAAATTCTATGATTTTATGTTGTCACCTATGTTGTAAAGTTATGATCTATGTTGTAATTCTACGATTGGCTTACGTGTAATCAAATCATCATGTTGTTTAAATGCTAGTTTGGTTATGTTGATTCATATGATAGATCATATGTATGTATGCAAGATTAGATGTTGATTTAGACATAAATCACATGCAAGTTAGTAAATATTATGACGTCTATTTTAGATCAAAAGTGAGGCTATGATATGCATAAGTTACATGCCAAATCTGTACATGCTAGTTTGTATATTTAGAGGTAAATTTACACCATTGTTATGTTGCATAAATCACATATGCAAGTTTATATAAAAATATGAGTTTGGAATATGAATCATGTTATGCAAGTTTTTGGTTATTGCCTATGTAAGTTTTGTGATGAAAATCTTGTTCGTAACATGTAGGTTCATACTTTTAGGCCTATGTTTAGATCGATGATTTTATGCAGGTTATGTGGTAAATTCTCATATGCAAGTTAGGCCTATTTTGTATGTTATGTGAATATGTGGTGTTTTCCCTTTTCCATGTGTTAGACTATTTCTTAGTCTATCATATATTCTATGCGAATGGACGCCGCGGGGGTTATGGGGAAAAATATTGATTATGTTAATAAATGTGAATTGGCATGTAATGGCCTTAAAAGAGACATATATGTAAATTGAAATATTAATTGGTAAAGTGATATATGGACATAATTAATGTGAATTATGGTCATAAAGATAATTGGAATTTTATTAACATATTTGATTCGGAATAATTAATCCAAATATGGGATGGAAATATTATGTTAATAAATGTGAATTGGAATGTAAATGAGTCATATATGTAAATTAATTTGAATAGGGATATTAAATAGTGAGATAAAAGGCCTTTAATGGCATATAATAAACTTGTGACGAAATTGGTATAATTTTGCATACCATAAATGGATGGACATAATTGAGTCAATTATGGACATCGTTAAATTTGGAATTAATTGATAATTTGAATAGGGAAAATAATTCAAATTGAGGTAAAGGATTATAAGTGATAATCAATGCTTAGGACACGATGTTGGACTCATTTGTGACGTAAAACTGCCCGGACCCGCCCGGCAAATCCAGTAGTCACAAATGGTAGCCCAATGTAAGAGGTCCTAGGCCCAAATTAAAAGCGTATCAGTTGTAAAGACATAAGGTTAGGCTCTTTTATGGTGTAAGACTTTCCGGACCCGCCCGGCAAATCAAGCTGCCATAAATGTCAGTCTAATGTGAGAGGTCTTTATAAGGTTACGGCCTTAATGAATTAAGAAATACTTAACCAGATAAGCATGTAGTGGGACATGAGGGGGTTAAGTGGGTGCCTTGGGTGGCATGAGGAATCTAGTGTGTGACATGTGGGTGACATGTGGATGTCATGAGAAATACGATTAGAAAAATGGAGTAATTTGAATATAAACAATTATGACATGTAATTCAAATTTTTGGATAAAATAGGTATTGACACCTATGAAGGGAAAGGTTTTAATTAATTGATTAATTAATTAAAAATGGACATGGTAAATGAAATGGACTACTTAACCAAATCTGATCCCTAGGGATTGTAAGAACTTAAGTTTAAGTTGGGGGTTAAGTAAAGTGGGTTATACGGAATGAGTGGGTTAAGTAAATCTTGGGTAGGTGGGTAATATTAGTACATATAGGCCCACAAACTTAACCGTAAATTAAATATGTCCGAACCAGTGAGAGGGTTAAGTAAATCTTGGGTAGGTAGGTAATATTTGTGTATATAAGCCCACAGACTTAACCAATACAACCTGTTAATTAAATAAAAGGGTGAGACTAGGTTAAATTATAAAACACTTAACCAAATTTATACATGTAAGTGGACATGGGGTTAAGTGGGATGTATTAGAGGGGACCAAGCCTAGTTGGGAAGCTTGGTGGGGGCCCTTTTCAGTCCAGTAGCCCATTAAGTATCTTTGTGAGCTCGACCCAAGTCGAGGATGGGACACGCCTACTAGGCCTGATTGTTAGAGGCCAAAATGGGTTAGCGGTGGCAACGCAAGTCCAACGAGGTCATGTGCGTGCGTGGGCCCCGGCTGGTAGGTAAGACGTTGTTGCATCGTGTAGGTATAAGCCGTGCATTCCTTGCGTAGTATAAGGTTGCCATATTGGGGAGTGATACACCCCAATGTGGGACCTGCACGGGTATCTACGAGTTAGGGAGCCGATCGAATGGGGCAGGGTAGTGGGTACATCTAGTGGAGATATGAGCAGACGACACCTATGTAGTCAGCTAGGGGTACACGAAGCTACCATTATTAATTAATCATTAAAGGGGTACACCTAGTGGAGATAGGAGCAGGCAGCACCTATGACGTCAGCTAGGAGTACATGGAATTACCATTGAAGGGGTACATCTGGTGGGGATAGTAGGTACATCTAGTAGTACACGAAGCTATCATCATTCTATTTAGTCAAGAGGGATCAAGTTTCTAGAGTGACTAGTATGGGTGCAGTTAGTGTTAGTACAGTGCAGTACGGTACAGTACGGTAGAGTATAGTAATTACCCTATATTGATTAGGAAGCGCCTTTAACGTTATCTTTGCTCATCCTATTATTTTTGGTTGCTTGGTCTTGCCATTAATTCACAGTCATTTCCTTATTTACCAAGCTTATGTCTTATCCTAGTTATTTGATAATTATATTTTTGGAGTTATCGGACTTGCCAGACTTTATGTCTGACCCCCTTTGTTTCCACCTCTTTTTTTCCTTCCCCCCCCCCCCCCCCAGGTTCTTAGGGTGGGAAGCTTGATTTGGATCTCTTTCGGAGCACTTGGATTTGGATTGCTGAAGTAAAGCTCAACCTATCTCTTTTATGGCTATTTTTGGGATTATGCTTTTTATATTATGTACTCTGATTTTGTTAAGATGGATATTATGTACTTGACTTTAGTCTTTGGGTTTTGGTGATGTAACCAAACATATTTACCTTCCATTGCAATAAATAATGTTTTAAATTTTCAAGTACTATTTCATATTGTCTTGTTGTGATTTTGTAATGGCGCGTTTTGTTAGCTGTCGAATAATTAATTTATTTAATGATTTATATATCGATTTGGCGATATCGATAACTTAAAGTACAACGTTCGAACTTATCATTTATAATTATAATTAAAACGAACCTGAAACGTCGGGGCAGTTCGCTATTTGGCGATTTGAACTTCAACTAAATGTACATGATTCATTTTAAGCCGGATTTCTGTGAAACAAGAAACGTGTGGAGCTGGTGGAGTATATCTTTCTAGTGGAAGAGAAAAATCAGGATTTCGGCGTGTAGATTTCGAGTTATGTCCAAATCAAATTTTAAAATAGTCGCTATAGAATCGTTTATCGACCGTAACGGAAAATTCGATATAACTAGAGATCGGGTTTGAATTTAGACAAGGTTCTTTTGGGAAGTAGTGATAATTTAATTTTTAGAATTTTACTGTAATTTTTAACTAATTAAATAAGCAACTTTTTATTTCGGATATTTTGCACCCTGTAATCAACATTTTGAGGTTTCAAAATATGAGTCCAACTACCGATATTTTTGTATTTCGGGGATCGTGGCACCTTACTGAATACCATGGTATCTTTATTTCTGTCCCTAACATTTCGTAAGTTTATAAATTTATAAGTTTGATAAATGACTTAAATGATTTTTCTAAATATATTATACCAAAATATCCTAAATCATTTAGTGATAAAAAGAAGACCACGTCCCAAATTCTCTCAACCACGAGCTTCCATTGGCCCTCGAAGAAATCACGTGGCCGAATCCTTCATCGCACCATTTAACAAAATCAAAGGGAAAGGGCATAAATACAACATTCTCTCGTATAACCTAAAAACCCTTTCTCTGTAAATCAAAAACGAGCCGCCACCCAAACAAGAAAACTCAAAGAATCGGCCGCCACCATTTCTTCATGAAACGTGAATATCACAATTCAAAAATCAAGATAAAATCAAGCAAATTGTTATAAATCCCAATACGTGTATATTTGGGTTCATGAGAGTATACTCTACATTTCAGTATGATTTTTGTGAGGTTCGAAACCCGTTCTGGTCGCTGCAAATAAGCACCACGTCCTAGGGTTCCTCGATTTCAGCAAATGGAAGCATCGAAATGGGTTTTTGAAGTCGAATTCGGATTTATGGGTTCGTTTATCATTTTGTTGAGGTGCTCCGATCATCGGGATTGAAGAGCGACGTCCGGTTTTCTGCTGTGGAGCTACAGTTCGCGACAGGAAGAGGGACATCGAGTTCAGGTTTTTTGGTACCAAAGGATGGAGCATTCGAAGAGGATCTCGACGGCGGTTGCAGTTTTGAAAACGATGAAGGATTTGAGGAGCAAGGGATTTGGGAAAGATCGGTCGTTGGGTTTCTTGGAGATTGAACGTGGTGTGTGAGGAAAAAACATTTCGGTGGTGGGCTTCTGAATGGGGTGGGCCTGATGGGTTATATGTTTAAGGGGAGGAGAGGTAACGGGTTGGAAGTTTTTAAGTATTTATTGGGCCAGAGAATAAAGGGTAAAGCCCATTTTAACTTATATTTAAGTTTTAATTTAATTTAAGTGTGTATAAACTTGTTAATCCGATATCTCTCTCGTACGTTATCAGTTTCACAAACCGTAAGTTGCGTTGGGATCGTATGGACGGGAGCAACACAATGAGACTGACCGGGAGTGGATCGGAGACAGTTACAATTTATGGCGAAATAAATTGTCAGACTGAATCAAAAAAAAACGCAAACCGTTATTTAACGGTTAACGCGCAAAAGTGAGTAAAACTCACTAACTCTCCTCAGTTTATATTTTTATATAAACTGTGTTAAATGATTTGATTGCTGTGTATTGATATTTTGGACTGTTAAATAGATTTGATTGAAACATAGATATAGTTATATATATAAACGACAATCAAATATTGATTCAGTTCATCAGTATATTTCATGTTGGAATGAAATTGATGTATATTTTATTGTGTAACATCTGTGGATGCAGGGAAACAGGTTGGAGGAATCCGACTGGATTCCTCAACATTTATTTTACCGTTTTTCATATATTGTGATATATGATGTGTTATGAAATCTGTTATTGATTTCATATGTTTGAATGATACCGATCATTGTTATACGACACGTTAAACACCGTAGGTGATACTAGAATGTAAAAAGGGAATTTTCAATGTTTATATTGAAAATAAATCTTATTTATAAAATCGATAGGATTTTATAAAATGAAAACATTTATTTATTTAGGAAATAAATAAAGGAACATTTATTTAGATTATAAATAAATGGAATAAAGGAATATTTATTTAGGGAATAAATAAAGGAACACTTGTTCGGAAAATAAATAGAATTATACAATGATAGATTTAAACACGTGCTTCGCACACGGTACAACACGATATGGATTTAAACGAGATATTAAATAGGAAATCTGTTTTAAACAGATAAATTGAAGTAGATTAATTTATAAATAATGTTTTATAAATTAAATAAATTATTTATCGTTGATAAATGGAATATATATAAGTCTGGACTTATATAGAGAAGTAGAAACGTTATTAAAAGGTCATTTATAAAGTGAAGAACCGTTACTAAAAGTAAATCTTTATAAATGGATAAACTTGTAAAAAGTAAATCTTTATCAATGGATAAACGTTGTAAAAAGGAAATCTTTTGAAATGAGTTATTCGAATTAGATATTTGAATAGAGTTAAACACATTAGAGTGATTCGAATTACTTATTCGAATAGAGTTAAACAAAGTAATTTGTTAGGTTAACCAAAGCAAGTTAGTCGAGTTAATCAAAGTAATTGGTTAAGTTAACCAAAGTAAATTAGTTAAGATAAACTAAGCGGTTAATCGAAGTGAATTAGTTAAGTTAAACTAATTGGTAAATCAAAGTGAATTAGTTGCGTCAAACTAGGTGAATTAGTCAAGTTAAACTAATTGGTTAATCGAAGTAAAATTAGTTGGGTTAATCAAAGTGAATTAGCTGAGTTAAACTAAGTAAATCGGTTAGAGTTAATCAAAGTGAATTAACTAAGTTAAACTACGTGGGTTAGTTCAGTTAATCGAGACAAGTAAATCAAGTTAGGTTAAACCATTTGAGTTAACCAGTTAAAATTTACCAGTTAAAGATAAACAGTTAAAGTGGACCAGTTAGAGTTAAACCAGTTGAGTTAACCAGTGGAGTTAACCAGTTAGAGTTGACCAGTTAGAGTTGACCAGTTAGAGTTGACCAGTTAGAGTTGACCAGTTAGAGTTGATCAGTTAGAGTTATCCAAGTAGAGTTAATCAAGTAGAGTTGTCGAATATCACTTATCCGAAGTAGAGTTATCGAATATAGTGTATTCGAGAGAAGAGTAATCGAATATAGTTTATTCGAGTGGAGAAATCAAATGTTATTCATTTGAGAAGAGTTATCGAATATAATTTATTCGAGTGGAGAAATCAAATGTTATTCATTTGAGAAGAGTTATCGAATATAGTTTATTCGAGTGGAGAAATGAAATGTTATTCATTAGAGAAGAGTAATCGAATATAGTTTATTCGAGTGGAGAAATCAAATGTTATTCATTTGAGAAGAATTATCGAATATAGTTTATTCGAGTGGAGAAATCAAATGTTATTCATTTGAGAAGAGTTATCGAATATAGTTTGTTCGAGTGGAGAAATCAAATGTTATTCATTTGAGAAGAGTAATCGAATATAGTTTGTTCGAGTGGAGAAATCAAATGTTATTCATTTGAGAAGAGTTATCGAATATAGTTTATTCGAGTGGAGAAATCAGATGTAATTCATTTGAGAAGAGTTATCGAATATTATTTATACGTTGAGGAGTTATCGAATATTGGTTATTGGGAGTTAGTTAATCCGAAGGAGTTATTCGAAGTTAGTTAATCCAAAGGAGTTAGTCGAAGAGTTAATCCAAAGGAGTTATTCGGAGTTAGTTAATCCGAAGGAGTTAGTCGAAGAGTTAATTGAATATTAGTTATTCAATTTGAGTTAATCGAATTTAGTTATTCGAGAAGAGTTAAATCGAATTTAGTTATTTGGAAGGAGTTAATCAATTTGAATTAAGTTGAATCGAAATGGAGTAAATCGATTAGAATTAAGTTAATCGAGTTAGAGTAAATCGAATATTGGTTATTCGGAGGTAAGTTATTCGAAGGAGTTAATCAAATGAGTTGATCCAAAGGAGTTAGTCGAATATTAGTTATTCGAATAGAGTTAAAGGAGTTATCGATTTTATTTTGATCGAAAGGAGTTATCGATTAGTAAATCGAAAGGAGATTTTCGAATATAGCATATTCGAAATAAAGAGATCGAATATTGTTTATTCGAAAGAGAGAGATTTCGAATATGAGTTATTCGAAGAGAGATAATCGAATATAGGTTATTCGAAGAAGAGTTAATCAAATAGAGATTACTTGAAAGAGAGTTATACGTCGAATTCGATTATAGCGAATTCGGGAAAGTACTATTTACTTTCCAGGGTTTAAATCAAGTTTTAGTTATTGATTTAGAAATTAGGTGTCTGTTAAATTATTCGAGTTAGGAAATAAATTTATAATTTAGGTTAGATATTTTAGGGGTAGGAATTATAAGGTTATAGTTATAATCAAACGTTTTCATATAAGAAGTAGATTCGTAACCTGAATCCGAGAATTTGCGTAAACAGATGATTGTAAAAAGTGAGTGATGAGCTTCATCTATTTCACAGTAAAGGACGTTGTTCAATTAAGGTCTGCGAGGTAATTATACCCCAACTTGATTGACTTCAGAATTGACAAAGGAATAGTTGTGGTTCGATAGGAAAGGTTGATTTGAAATATAGTTAAGAAATAAGCGATTAATGGATTAAGCGTAACGAAGTTTTATACAACGTTCATTGGAAATCCATAAACGAGTTTTGGAAACGTTTTCCAAATATAGTCAGATATGTTTTCTAAACATAGAAAATGAAATGTTTTCATGATAAGAATTTAAGAATTAGAGTTAAGCAAATTCAGAAACTAACTGGAGAGGGTAAGTTGAACGGTTTTCTAAGTGACGATCTGATGTTGGTTTCGACCATCCGGATTGATACTTAGAAAATTGTTCTCATACTAGTTACAGTTAGGGACTGATAGTTGCGAAAAAAATAGTGATGTGAAAATAAGCTATGGGAATGTTTTCCAATGATTAATAACATATATTTTCTAAATATATGAAATAAGGAAATATGAACATATGATGATTGATCGATCGAATTCCCATTTGGAAATAAGATCGTTGTTTGTACACCGACATGTTTTAATTTGATAGTTGAATCTCAGACTATCAAAGTTTTTACCATTTTAACGTTGTTAATATGGAGAGACCGGTTGGATTACTATCCAAAGAACCACTCTGTATTGGCATAAGCATTGCGAGCAATATATGCCAAAGATAAATTGAAGACGGAGTAAAGTGCAAGGGCTGTTGTATAAGTCTTAGACAACAGTGACTAAGATGGATATACTGAATAGTGCCTTCGGTTTGTCCAGTCCCAGGACAACGTATATGGAAGAAGGTCTGACAGAGTATATCCAATGGATCACGTAAGTTGATCTGTTCAAAGGTATTCACGTTTGGTGGCGGAGGAATTCGTTTCTCTTAGCTATATACCCGTGTTATTTTTGGATAAGTCAATTTGTGATTTGGCGGGTATGACGATGTGGCATTCAAAGTGAATGGTGATCAGATGTTCTGAAGATAGACGTAGCTTCTAGCCTCACACCAGGAAGTAACAAAAGTTGGGCTAGGCAGCATGGCAAGTTGGGTCATTCCCAAGCAGGGTGTATTGTCACCGATCTAGGGAATATTCATATTTATACTTCTTTTTGATTTTGTATCTTCGGATGATGGTTTGATGGCCTACAACCGTGGTGGCAATATATTTGCGACACTCAAGCTAAATGAGTGAGCGGTCATGTGTGGCCGGGTTGCAAGACGTTCTTGTTGAACCCTGAGTGTATCACCTCTAGAGTACACTATTCAGAAGGTGCTCCCATACCTTGTCTGTTGGAATCCATTCTCCGATAAACGCCCTGCGGTTTATGATTTTATACTATGTATGTAGAACGTGAGATGCAAGCGTTTCTGCTAGATTGATATCTATTTGTACTTAGACATTATTATAATATCACAATGATATTGTTTGTCAAAGTTGTTCAGATACTCATAAGGAAAAACCCGTTCCGTATTCACGGCGTGGTCTTATGAGATATCCTATACCTGTTTTAAACTATTTTACTCATACCAGTCCCATGACTGACCCGGAGTTTACTTTGTTGTTTTCCCTAAACTCTTGGGTGCCTAAATTTGTACGGGCAGTCAAGTAGTCGGGATTTACAGATATACTTGGAGAGCTTGGAGCAGGAGGCTGCAAGATTCTATAGCTATAGTTATTTCCGCTGTGTTGTAAGTGTTGTACTCTGATAAGTGCTATTGTATATATATAACTGTTTACTTCAAGGCTATGTTATATATTATATGTTATTCGTTCCGCTGTGAGATTCGTGTTACTCTGATGATTCTGATGTTCTTCTTCTTCTATTCTATTAGTTCTATCTTTTCTTTCTCACCTTCTAAATTCTTTCACTAACGTCTCGGAATTTTCGACTCTCGAGGAGTCGAAAATTTCCAGCCGTTACAGTTGGTATCAGAGCTTAAGTTAAGTGATTACCTTGGCTCTGTGGCATAACTCGATAGAGATGGGATTAGTAACATCCTAGATTGAGTTTGAGTGTATATATATGAGCGCGTAATTGTTATTCAATATAAAATAGTTTTATATTGTGGGGACTCATTAGTTGAGTGGCTTATGAATTCTGGTCGATCAGTTTGGTCCACTGTATCGATAAGGGTTACTAAACATTCGAATACGATTAACCGTCATGGTATGTTTTGAAAGAGGGTAAATGAAATAATTTTTCCCAAAATATATTTGTTTATAGAAGAAATATATATCTTGAAATTATTATAGTATATTGATTGTGTTGGTTGTTATTATAATCGAATAATATTATAAAAGGGTGAAATGGTTATAAATGACCAATCAGAATTCATATGAATGTAATATATGAAATAGTTTGCATTAAATATGAATTTAAATCAGAATTTGGAATTTAAAATAAGGAAATTTTAAGTTCCTGGGAGATTTTGAAAATGTTTTTCAAATTGAAAATGATATAGTATTGAACTCACTTCGATAGCTGGAAAATAGATTCTGATGATGAATCTAGACATCATCAGTGTTCATTTTCGAGTTCTAAGTGACAGATTACTACCAAAGGTTTTGTTTTTGAATTGTTTTGAGAAACAAGTTGTTTAGAAATTCAAAGGTTTTGAATTGGCATTATGATTTCAAATTGATTTGAAAGAAACCCAGGAACTTAAGTTCTGGAATTAAAATTTAACTAATGAAGTTAAATAAAATGAGATGGTAAAAATAAATTGAAATTTAACTTGAACCGAGTTAAATAAAATTGAATTGGGATTAGAGATAATCTAGAATGGAACCAAATTGATAAGTCAATAATTTGGAATTTGATATTAGAGTTCGAATGAAATTCGATTTGGATTTGAGAATAATATGGTTTTGGATTTGAAATGATTAGTTGAGAGTTTGGAATTTGAAACTCGAATTTGAAATTGAATTCGGCCTGAATAAGCGAATGGTTGTGTTAGGAATAAATTGGTTGGAGTTGATTGGGATGGCATTTGTATATGCCGAGCTGATAACAGAGGGTAGGGATATAATGATACGACCGACAAAAAGGTACAAGTTTATATCATATATGAGTTTGGATTTTATGAGCCGAATTAGCAAGCCGCTTGGCTGTTTGATTTTCTTTTTGGTTGGAGAAGGCCTAGAGAGGCGAGGGGTGGTTTGTCATATTGACCAATACAAAGGAGGTTATGGCGAAATTTTTCGAAAATTCCAGGCGTTAGAACATTCTCATGATTTATGGAAATTCAGTTAGCCAGAATGAATTTATAATTTAATTGAAAATTTAATGGTTCAGTTGAAACTGGAGTTGAGAAGTAAACTAAAAGATATTTGAATCTAGTTAGTAAAGTTGGTAGCATTCTCCTAGCTTAGCAATTTCGAGGACGAAATTATTTTAAGGGGGGAAGTCTGTAATGGCGCGTTTTGTTAGCTGTCGAATAATTAATTTATTTAATGATTTATATATCGATTTGGCGATATCGATAACTTAACGTACAACGTTCGAACTTATAATTTATAATTATAATTAAAACGAACCTGAAACGTCGGGGCAGTTCGCTATTTGGCGATTTGAACTTCAACTAAATGTACATGATTCATTTTAAGCTGGATTTCTGTGAAACAAGAAACGTGTGGAGCTGGTGGAGTATATCTTTCTAGTGGAAGAGAAAAATCAGGATTTCGGCGTGTAGATTTTGAGTTATGTCCAAATCAAATTTTAAAATAGTCGCTATAGAATCGTTTATCGACCGTAACGGTATATTCGATATAACTAGAGATCGGGTTTGAATTTAGACAAGTTTCTTTTGGGAAGTAGTGATAATTTAATTTTTAGAATTTTACTGTAATTTTTAACTAATTAAATAAGCAACTTTTTATTTGGGATATTTTGCACCCTGTAATCAACATTTTGAGGTTTCAAAATATGAGTCCAACTACCGATATTTTTATATTTCGGGGATCGTGGCACCTTACTGAATACCATGGTATCTTTATTTCTGTCCGTAACATTTCGTAAGTTTATAAATATATAAGTTTGATAAATGACTTAAATGATTTTTCTAAATATATTATACCAAAATATCCTAAATCATTTAGTGATAAAAAGAAGACCACGTCCCAAATTCTCTCAACGACGAGCTTCCATAGGCCCTCGAAGAAATCACGTGGCCGAATCCTTCATCACACCATTTAACAAAATCAAAGGGAAAGGGCATAAATACAACATTCTCTCGTATAACCTAAAAACCCTTTCTCTGTAAATCAAAAACGAGCCGCCACCCAAACAAGAAAACTCAAAGAATCGGCCGCCACCATTTCTTCATGAAACGTGAATATCACAATTCAAAAATCAAGATAAAATCAAGCAAATTGTTATAAATCCCAATACGTGTATATTTGGGTTCATGAGAGTATACTCTACATTTCAGTATGATTTTTGTGAGGTTCGAAACCCGTTCTGGTCGCTGCAAATAAGCACCACGTCCTAGGGTTCCTCGATTTCAGCAAATGGAAGCATCGAAATGGGTTTTTGAAGTCGAATTCGGATTTATGGGTTCGTTTATCATTTTGTTGAGGTGCTCCGATCATCGGGATTGAAGAGCGACGTCCGGTTTTCTGCTGTGGAGCTACAGTTCGCGACAGGAAGAGGGACATCGAGTTCAAGTTTTTTGGTACCAAAGGATGGAGCATTCGAAGAGGATCTCGACGGCGGTTGCAGTTTTGAAAACGATGAAGGATTTGAGGAGCAAGGGATTTGGGAAAGATCGGTCATTGGGTTTCTTGGAGATTGAACGTGGTGTGTGAGGAAGAAACATTTCGGTGGTGGGCTTCTGAATGGGGTGGGCCTGATGGGTTATATGTTTAAGGGGAGGAGAGGTAACGGGTTGGAAGTTTTTAAGTATTTATTGGGCCAGAGAATAAAGGGTAAAGCCCATTTTAACTTATATTTAAGTTTTAATTTAATTTAAGTGTGTATAAACTTGTTAATCCGATATCTCTCTCGTACGTTATCAGTTTCACAAACCGTAAGTTGCGTTGGGATCGTATGGACGGGAGCAACACAATGAGACTGACCGGGAGTGGATCGGAGACAGTTACAATTTATGGCTAAATAAATTGTCAGACTGAATCAAAAAAAAACGCAAACCGTTATTTAACGGTTAACGCGCAAATGTGAGTAAAACTCGCTAACTCTCCTCAGTTTATATTTTTATATAAACTGTGTTAAATGATTTGATTGCTGTGTATTGATATTTTGGACTGTTAAATAGATTTGATTGAAACATAGATATAGTTATATATATAAACGACAATCAAATATTGATTCAGTTCATCAGTATATTTCATGTTGGAATGAAATTGATGTATATTTTATTGTGTAACATCTGTGGATGCAGGGAAACAGGTTGGAGGAATCCGACTGGATTCCTCAACATTTATTTTACCATTTTTCATATATTGTGATATATGATGTGTTATGAAATCTGTTATTGATTTCATATGTTTGAATGATACCGATCATTGTTATACAACACGTTAAACCCCGTAGGTGATACTAGAATGTAAAAAGGGAATTTTCAATGTTTATATTGAAAATAAATCTTATTTATAAAATCAATAGGATTTTATAAAATGAAAACATTTATTTATTTACGAAATAAATAAAGGAACATTTATTTAGATTATAAATAAATGGAATAAAGGAATATTTATTTAGGGAATAAATAAAGGAACACTTGTTCGGAAAATAAATAGAATTATACAAGGATAGATTTAAACACGTGTTTCGCACACGGTATAACACGATATGGATTTAAATGAGATATTAAATAGGAAATCTGTTTTAAACAGATAAATTGAAGTAGATTAATTTATAAATAATGTTTTATAAATTAAATAAATTATTTATCGTTGATAAATGGAATATATATAAGTCTGGACTTATATAGAGAAGTAGAAACGTTATTAAAAGGACATTTATAAAGTGAAGAACCGTTACTAAAAGTAAATCTTTATAAATGGATAAACTTGTAAAAAGTAAATCTTTATCAATGGATAAACGTTGTAAAAAGGAAATCTTTTGAAATGAGTTATTCGAATTAGATATTTGAATAGAGTTAAACACATTAGAGTGATTCGAATTACTTATTCGAATAGAGTTAAACAAAGTAATTTGTTAGGTTAACCAAAGCAAGCTAGTCGAGTTAATCAAAGTAATTGGTTAAGTTAACCAAAGTAAATTAGTTAAGATAAACTAAGCGGTTAATCGAAGTGAATTAGTTAAGTTAAACTAATTGGTAAATCAAAGTGAATTAGTTGCGTCAAACTAAGTGAATTAGTTAAGTTAAACTAATTGGTTAATCGAAGTAAAATTAGTTGGGTTAATCAAAGTGAATTAGCTGAGTTAAACTAAGTAAATCGGTTAGAGTTAATCAAAGTGAATTAACTAAGTTAAACTAAGTGGGTTAGTTCAGTTAATCGAGACAAGTAAATCAAGTTAGGTTAAACCATTTGAGTTAACCAGTTAAAATTTACCAGTTAAAGAAAAACAGTTAAAGTTGACCAGTTAGAGTTAAACTAGTTGAGTTAACCAGTGGAGTTAACCAGTTAGAGTTGACCAGTTAGAGTTGACCAGTTAGAGTTGACCAGTTAGAGTTGACCAGTTAGAGTTGATCAGTTAGAGTTATCCAAGTAGAGTTAATCGAGTAGAGTTGTCGAATATCACTTATCCGAAGTAGAGTTATCGAATATAGTGTATTCGAGAGAAGAGTAACCGAATATAGTTTATTCGAGTGGAGAAATCAAATGTTATTCATTTGAGAAGAGTTATCGAATATAGTTTATTCGAGTGGAGAAATCAAATGTTATTCATTTGAGAAGAGTTATCGAATATAGTTTATTCGAGTGGAGAAATCAAATGTTATTCATTTGAGAAGAGTTATCGAATATAGTTTATTCGAGTGGAGAAATCAAATGTTATTCATTTGAGAAGAGTTATCGAATATAGTTTATTCGAGTGGAGAAATCAAATGTTATTCATTAGAGAAGAGTAATCGAATATAGTTTATTCGAGTGGAGAAATCAAATGTTATTCATTTGAGAAGAGTTATCGAATATAGCTTATTCGAGTGGAGAAATCAAATGTTATTCATTTGAGAAGAGTTATCGAATATAGTTTATTCGAGTGGAGAAATCAAATGTTATTCATTTGAGAAGAGTAATCGAATATAGTTTGTTCGAGTGGAGAAATCAAATGTTATTCATTTGAGAAGAGTTATCGAATATAGTTTATTCGAGTGGAGAAATCAGATGTTATTCATTTGAGAAGAGTTATCGAATATTATTTATACGTTGAGTAGTTATCGAATATTGGTTATTGGGAGTTAGTTAATCCGAAGGAGTTATTCGAAGTTAGTTAATCCAAAGGAGTTAGTCGAAGAGTTAATCCAAAGGAGTTATTCGGAGTTAGTTAATCCGAAGGAGTTAGTCGAAGAGTTAATTGAATATTAGTTATTCAATTTGAGTTAATCGAATTTAGTTATTCGAGAAGAGTTAAATCGAATTTAGTTATTTGGAAGGAGTTAATCAATTTGAATTAAGTTGAATCGAAATGGAGTAAATCGATTAGAATTAAGTTAATCGAGTTAGAGTAAATCGAATATTGGTTTTTCGGAGGTAAGTTATTCGAATTAGTTATTCGAAGGAGTTAATCAAATGAGTTGATCCAAAGGAGTTAGTCGAATATTAGTTATTCGAATAGAGTTAAAGGAGTTATCGATTTTATTTTGATCGAAAGGAGTTATCGATTAGTAAATCGAAAGGAGATTTTCGAATATAGCATATTCGAAAGAAAGAGATCGAATATTGTTTATTCGAAAGAGAGAGATTTCGAATATGAGTTATTCGAAGAGAGATAATCGAATATAGGTTATTCGAAGAAGAGTTAATCAAATAGAGATTACTTGAAAGAGAGTTATACGTCGAATTCGATTATAGCGAATTCGGGAAAGTACTATTTACTTTCCAGGGTTTAAATCAAGTTTTAGTTATTGATTTAGAAATTAGGTGTCTGTTAAATTATTCGAGTTAGGAAATAAATTTATAATTTAGGTTAGATATTTTAGGGGTAGGAATTATAACGTTATAGTTATAATCAAACGTTTTCATATAAGAAGTAGATTCGTAACCTGAATCCGAGAATTTGCGTAAACAGATGATTGTAAAAAGTGAGTGATGAGCTTCATCTATTTCACAGTAAAGGGCGTTGTTCAATTAAGGTCTGCGAGGTAATTATACCCCAACTTGATTGACTTCAGAATTGACAAAGGAATAGTTGTGGTTCGATAGGAAAGGTTGATTTGAAATATAGTTAAGAAATAAGCGATTAATGGATTAAGCGTAACGAGGTTTTATACAACGTTCATTGGAAATCCGTAAACGAGTTTTGGAAACGTTTTCCAAATATAGTCAGATATGTTTTCTAAACATAGAAAATGAAATGTTTTCATGATAAGAATTTAAGAAATAGAGTTAAGCAAATTCAGAAACTAACTGGAGAGGGTAAGTTGAACGGTTTTCTAAGTGACGATCTGATGTTGGTTTCGACCTTCCGGATTGATACTTAGAGAATCGTTCTCATACTAGTTACAGTTAGGGACTGATAGTTGCGAAAAAAATAGTGATGTGAAAATAAGCTATGGGAATGTTTTCCAATGATTAATAACATATATTTTCTAAATATATGAAATAAGGAAATATGAACATATGATGATTGATCGATCGAATTCCCATTTGGAAATAAGATCGTTGTTTGTACACCGACATGTTTTAATTTGATAGTTGAATCTCAGACTATCAAAGTTTTTACCATTTTAACGTTGTTAATATGGAGAGACCGGTTGGATTATTATCCAAAGAACCACTCTGTATTGGCATAAGCATTGCGAGCAATATATGCCAAAGATAAATTGAAGACGGAGTAAAGTGCAAGGGCTGTTGTATAAGTCTTAGACAACAGTGACTAAGATGGATATACTGAATAGTGCCTTCGGTTTGTCCAGTCCCAGGACAACGTATATGGAAGAAGGTCTGACAGAGTATATCCAATGGATCGCGTAAGTTGATCTGTTCAAACGTATTCACGTTTGGTGGCGGAGGAATTCGTTTCTCTTAGCTATATACCCGTGTTATTTTTGGATAAGTCAATTTGTGATTTGGCGGGTATGACGATGTGGCATTCAAAGTGAATGGTGATCAGATGTTCTGAAGATAGACGTAGCTTCTAGCCTCACACCAGGAAGTAACAAAAGTTGGGCTAGGCAGCATGGCTGGTTGGGTCATTCCCAAGCAGGGTGTATTGTCACCGATCTAGGGAATATTCATATTTATACTTCTTTTTGATTCTGTATCTTCGGATGTCGGTTTGATGGCCTACAACCGTGGTGGCAATATATTCGCGACACTCAAGCTAAATGAGTGAGCGGTCATGTGTGGTCGGGTTGCAAGACGTTCTTGTTGAACCCTGAGTGTATCACCTCTAGAGTACACTATTCAGAAGGTGCTCCCATACCTTGTCTGTTGGAATCCATTCTCCGATAAACGCCCTGCGGTTTATGATTTTATACTATGTATGTAGAACGTGAGATGCAAGCGTTTCTGCTAGATTGATATCTATTTGTACTTAGACATTATTATAATATCACAATGATATTGCTTGTCAAAGTTGTTAAGATACTCATAAGGAAAAACCCGTTCCGTATTCACGGCGTGGTCTTATGAGATATCCTATACCTGTTTTAAACTATTTTACTCATACCAGTCCCATGACTAACCCGGAGTTTACTTTGTTGTTTTCCCTAAACTCTTGGGTGCCTAAATTTGTACGGGCAGTCAAGTAGTCGGGATTTACAGATATACTTGGAGAGCTTGGAGCAGGAGTGTAATAACCCGGAAAATACGAGCCAATTTAAAATTTTTAAATTGATTATTTCAAAGCAATTTGAACCGTTGAAATAGAATATTTCAATAAAATTGTAAGTTAAGAATAGTAAGTCAGTTTGAAAATTTGAATTCATACTTTGACTGACTGTGCAGGGTGGAAAATATAACGGATTTTAGTGAGACCAAAAATATTTAAATCTGTTAGTCAATACCTTTCTAACGAATCTAAAAAATCGAAGTTTCATAACGGGAATCAAAAGTTATGGCCGAATGAATTTTCAGAAGAGTCGGTATGTAGAATATATAGGCCTGGAAAATTGATATTTTGCATACGGCCTCGGAATTCGACGAAACCACTTTTGTTGGGTCCGGGATGTCAAACTATTGCTAGGTTTCAAATTTCATAATTTTTCGAATCAATATGTGAGCGTGGCAAAAGAAAACGCGTTTGACCAGTTTCTGTTGAATTTAATCGACTGGAAATTGGCCATTTTTCAAACGGTCTCAGAATTCGACGAAACTAGTTTTGTTAGGACCGTATCGTCAATACGAAACTAGAAAATATTTTTCTGGAATTTTTCTAGTTAGTATGTGACCCCGGTAATTTGAAATGTACGTTTAAAATTCAACATAAGGATTTAAATGTAAATTCAACAGAAACTGATTGTAACGATCAAATCAGCTTACGATACATATCTCATTGTGTTCGGAATGGGGGTAAAACGCTATGGACGACAGGCGGTGGGCCTCGTTTCGAGGTCGTATGTAAAAGTCAACCTTTTTGCAAAATTAAATAATTAAATAATAAAAAGGAAAAAAATATATTACTTTAATTCCCTCCCTTTTCTTCTTCTTGCCCCCCCCCCCCCCGATTCATTAATCAGAAAACGAAAAAAAAAGAGAAAAACCTAAACCTATACCGCCCCCCTCCGTCCAGCCTCCTCCTCCCAGTGGCGAAACCCTCGAACCCCTCGCGACGCGTATCGAGCAGCCCCTGAAGCCTCGACGCCACCACCACCGAACACCACCACCCTGCCGCCGACGCCTTCTTCTTCCCCCCCCCCCCCCCTTCGCAGGCTACGGTGAGTATTTAGGTTATTTTATTTTTATTTTTATTTTTTGTTTTGCAAAAACTGATTTAAAAATGATTTAAAAACTAATTTCTGAATTTGTAAAAGAATTTAAAAACTGATTTATTAAGAATTTAAAAACTGAATTTAATAAAGAATTTAAAAACTGATTTATAAAGATATAAAAACTGATTTATAAGAATTTAAAAACTGAATTTAATAAAGAATTTAAAAACTGATTTTTTAAAGGAAATAAAAAATGATTTTATTTTAAGGTTTAAAATAGGAAAAAGGGTTTAAACTTTGAAATAGAAAAAGGTTTAAACTTAAAAAGAAAAAAAGGTTTAAACTTTGAAATAGAAAAAGGTTTAAACTTAAAAAGAAAAAAAGGTTTAAACTTTGAAATAGAAAAAGGTTTAATCTTTTAAAAGAAAAAGATTTGAACTTGCAAAAATAAAGATCATATTTTTAAAAAGAGAAAAAGACAGAATTTTTATTAGGTAGAAGGAGTAAGATATGATTTTTGTATTTTTAAAGTAATAAAAATATAATTTTTACATCATAAGAATAATAAAAATATAATCTTTATATATTTAATAGCGAAGTCAAAATGCAATCTTTATATATTGAATAACATAGTAAAAATTCGATTTTTACCTATGTAGAGAATACGGGCAACGAAAGCGACAAGAAGGCGAAATAGGCAAAGATTTCTATAAAGGAAGAGTCGTGTTATTGGTTAGCTATTGGTGAGAATTTCTCACTCTTCAATTTCTTTATATATATATATATATGTGTGGAAATAAAAGTGAATTGCTATATATAAATATTTATATATATATATATATATATACGCCCCCTCGTCCACAAACCATGGACGATATTCATTGGTTGAAATTGTTGTGAAAATTGATTGACGGCGAATTGTTGTTTGGGATTGTTTGTGGTTGATATTGAATTGATTGTGGTTGTAAAATACCCGTTTGTGATTGGAAAATATTTGGTTGAAACCACATAGGATTAGTTTGTGGAAATGAAATAAATATATACATGCCGCCTGAGTGCGAATTAGATGCATGAATCCCCATTGTCAAAAACCGCGTGGTTTTAAGGTAGAGCGAGGAGCCGTACTAGGGACGGTGCCGGTTTTAACTACCCTGCCGTTATGCTGCCGAAATTTTGAATAATCTTTGTGTGTTAGAATTATTTTCATATGTTGAAATTATTTGCATGCATAGAAATTAAAGCCATTTATTGAAACTATATCCATGTGTGGAAATTGTTCATGTGTTGGAAAGTGTTGTGTGAAAATTAAATTCATTTGTGAATGAATGAAGTGTATAAACAATAAAAATCACATTTTTTTTATATATATATGAAGTATCAAAAATATTCGCCTTATATGAATAGTTCCAACAATCAAAATTTCATCTTTTTAATAAGAACGACATAAATAAGATGTCCATGTGTGGAAATGCTCATTTGTTGAGAAGTGTGTGTAGTGGAAAGGTTCATGTGTTGAATAAAAAGATTGAACGATAAAAATTACATTTTTATTGAAACTATGAAGTGTTGAAACCATACATTGGTTGAATAAATATTTTAAATGATAAAAATATCATTTTTATCATATGTGTGATATGCTAAAGATATGCAGACGTTGAAACAAATATTTGTGATAGAAATATTATTTTTAACATGCATAGGAACTAAATAAAATAGTCATGGGTTGAAATCTACTTTAGTTCGTCAAAATTATCATCTTTGAAATGTGAAGTGTTAAAAATAGCCACTGGTTCGAATAAACGTGCATGAGTTGAAATATACATTAACTAGCTAATGATATGATTTTAGCCTATGCATGCGATATTAGAATGAATGGTGTTTTTAAACCAAAGCAAATCAAATATGAAGTTGAATAGAAAATGATAAATGATAAGAACTGTATATATATGTACATGCATATTCATTGAACAGGTTATAGCAAAGGGGCTAGAGAAGAGGAATAAAATTTTGTGCCCGACAAATAGGTACACATTTACTGTTTTGTTTGGGTGATGATTTTATGAGCCTGTTGGCTAGCCGCTTGGCTTTTTCTTTTTCTTTTTGAGATTAGAAGGACCGGGAACGCTATTTGCGATTTCCCGATGCTCCCGGTGCAGGGGAGGTTATGGTGAAATTTTCCAAAATTTTAAGGTGTTAGAAAAATATTTGAAGTGAAAACGATATGGAAATCATTGAATGAACTATATTTATATAAATATATAAATATAAATATAATTAAAATGAAACGTGGCCGTGCAGTTCATATTTTGAGACCGTGATTTCAAACGGCTAGTTCGGAAGATCCGACCATTGGATTTTTCCGAAACCTCAACCGTTGGGTTCGCCTTGGAGATATCTTTCCAACGGCACCAACTTTGTGAAGATCCGACGGTTGGATTGTCTGGAATGTTTAATTCAAAATTAGTGAAAAATAGCGCCAGAAACGATTATATTTATATATATAAAAATCTAATTAAATTAAATCGAATAACGACGCTGCAGTTCGTAAATTGAAATCGTAACTTCAAATGGTTAGTGTGGAAGATCCGACCGTCGGATTTTCCCAAAACTGGAACCGTTGGATTCGTTTTGAAAAGACCTTCCTAATGATGTAAAATTTGTGAAGATCCAACGGTTAGATTTTCCTATATGTGTAAAACAAAATTAGTGGAAAGCAGCGCCAGTGCATCGACACGACCTGAAACGTCGTTTAATTAAATATGGCTGTTTTAAATTAAATAAAAATGGCGATATATCGTTATTAAGTGCTATAGACGATATAGAGTGAAAATAAACCAATTTTGTTGTGTTTGCTTGATATGTGATGGTTGAA
The DNA here is from genome assembly GCA_030737875.1 of Allium sativum. Taxonomy (NCBI): domain Eukaryota; kingdom Viridiplantae; phylum Streptophyta; class Magnoliopsida; order Asparagales; family Amaryllidaceae; genus Allium; species Allium sativum. The sequence continues at coordinate 146,173,153 of CM060918.1, read as the reverse complement.
TGTATTTGACATGAAAATTATAACTAAATAACTGAAATGTGAATGTTGAATAGTTCAACCCTGTGATTAATTGGTTTGAAAATCTAAATATACGTGGGTTATTTGAAAAGGCCGAGTTTATCTCATTTCAAATAATCGATCGACGTTGAGAAGTCAAAGAGTCGAAGACGAATGAAGACCGACGATCTCCACATTGGATGGATGGGCGCTACTGATGCTCGTGATTGGAGTAGCTACCATGAAGGAATTGAAGTAGTAGCCGTCCAAACATATTGTTGATTGTACGGATATGCGAGGAATTGGTGCCTCCGGTTTCGTTCAGTCCCAGAACGGACTTGTAAATGGACTGTGTGTCGGACATTGGATTTTGTTCTGTGTTGATTGATCTCTGTTAAATATATATCTGTTTGGCGGCGGAGAATTTATTCTCTTGCTTAACGCCCTTCTCTGAGACGTACGAGCTTAGAGGTTATGTATTGACAGAAATCAGTCACATGGAGTGGATTGCCTGTGTGGCACGCCTAAGTGGCATGTGATCAAGGCTTCTGTTGCAAAGCAAAGTCTTGTGGTTGATGATCCAAGCATGGTCTGTGTGACGTAGCTTGGTGTATAACGTGAATTCGTGAGCCTCACACCTCGGTATGTGTCAAAAACGGGAGACGGACCGCTGGGAGTGCACGACGTTTCTTTCTCGCTATGGTGGTGTCAGTGACCTACCAGCCCTGACATTATATATACTTTTCACCTGTGTGGTTGTTGGAATGCGCTGCGCCTCGATTATAGGTCTGTAAGGACCGGGAAACGTGTGTTCAGGAATTGCCAATCCTCAAAAGTAAGAGAGGACCGGCCCAGCCGATTCCAAGGATCATAGTGGGGTCCTGGGACATTTGCTAGAGTGTCTCGAACGGAGAGGAGCTTGCCCCTTGCCTCGACTCATGAAGGAATCCAATTTCCAATACGAAACCTGCGGATGTGATTGTATTACTAGTACGGCGACATAGTAGATGGTAGCTATGCCGCCTAGGATTGATATTTATGATTGAATTTGCTTTTGAAACATATATACACTAGTAATAATATCAAACACCTTTGTTTTATTCGTATGAAGCATATTTGGCCATTATAAGGTAAAAACTCTATCCTCCGGCTTGCGTTGCATTGTGTGATGGGACCTGAGTCTTATAATGGCTTCATTTTATAAAAAGCATTGCGTTGATTTAATCATTTACTTTATTTCATGCACGAGCACTCATTGGAGTAAACCCGTTCCGCGAAAGTGGCGTGGTCCTTTGATTTGCCTTATTATTGTTGTTAATAAGTTGAATGGATTTCTCATACCAGTCCCATGACTGACTCGTAGTTTGTTTCACCTTGCAAACTCGGGTGCCCTTATTTTCACACGGGCAGCCTAGTTACAGGTTTCTGACGCACCTTTTGGCTCATGGCGAGGCTTGACTACACCGTGCTGACTTGGATTTTCTCCGCCATTATTGTATCTATATTATGATTCCGCCACTGGCGATGTAGACTGATATTCCTTTTGTGTACTCTTTATGTATGATTCCGCCTCAAGCGATGGTGACTGATTATGTATCATTATGCACTAAGTTGTATCTTGTACTGTGCTTCTCTGATGTGATGTTATCTATATGATTCCGCTGTCATATGTGTGTAAATTATTCTATTTTTTGTTTATGCTATTATCTGTGATGTGCTAATGATGATTAATGTGTTATATTCCAATGATTATCCTTAACACCGTGCCACGGGGTTTTGGGATCGTCACAGCTGGTATCAGAGCTTTGGTTAACCTTAGTTCTGGAGTCTAACACATTAAACACTTCGTCAAAATAGAATCAGTAGTATTCTAAGGCGAGTCGCTCATTAGAGATAGGACTAGTAAAGTCCTAGAATGAGCTGAGCAGAATAGCAAAAACAATTGATCAGTCCATCGTTATCTTTCCGTAGGAATTTCTGCTTAACTATGCAATAGACTATCATTTCTGTTAGCTGACTTTTTTTTCGTTGCTTATACAGAATTTGACAAATGGCTACCAGAGCAGCCGCCGCTAGAGGAGGCCGTGCCGGCCGAGGCCGAGGAAGGGGAGAAATCCCAGCTCAAGAAGGACCTTTGATACAACCTCCGGCAGCTCAATACTTCGAGCTCGACCGTGTAGCTAAGAGATATAAGAACATAGGAGGCAAGACCTTCTCGGGAACTGGCACCGTAATAGAGGCCCTTGCATGGCTCAAAACATGCGAGAAAATCCTTGAAGGCCTAAGGCTAGGAGACGAAGACAAAGCTATTATGGGCGCCTGGCTTATGCAGGAACAAGCCGAATTATGGTGGGAATCTCTTACCGCCGGGCATAGAGAAGCTGGAAGAACATGGGATGGATTCAAAGAACTTTTCAAGGAGAAATATGTCCCAGAACAAGCTCTAGAAAGAATGCACGATGACTTCGCCAATCTCCAGCAAGGGGATCTTTCCGTGCAAGATTATCTGAACAAATTCACAATGTTGTCGCCCTATGCTCCAGAACTCGTTGCTACCGCGAAATCCAAAAATAAGAGGTTTATCTTTGGACTAAGACGACAATATCATGATAGAGCCATGGCCCATGTCAAGCTGGATTTCAACGAGCTAGTGGAGATGACATGCAACTATGAAGACCTTGATCAAAGGCATCTGGATCAGGATCGCGCTAGAAGTCAAGCCGGAAACAAGCGCAAGCCTGCTGTAAATCAAGGCAAGTCAAGCCAAGCAGCATCTTCAAAGCCTCAGACTGGCAAGCCGCCAAGAGGAAATTGCTTTAATTGTGGTAAGCCGGGGCACTACTCAAACGTCTGCACAGCTCCGAAGAGGCAGAAAACAAACTCTCAAGGCTCGAGCCAAGGCTCTCAGAACCCTCGCTCGTGCTTCAACTGTCGCAAGACCGACCATCTGGTCAAAGACTGTCCTTTGCTAAAGAAAGCTACAGTAGCTCATGTCTATGACGGGTCTAGCCCGCCAGCTGCTTCCGACGGAGCAGGTAAACCCGATGTTTTGGGAGGTACCCTTACAATTAAAAATATTCATGTTTCTGTATTATTTGACACAGGTGCATCGCGTAGTTTTATTGCTAGAAACACAGTGCACAAATTAAAGTTAAAACAGCGAAAGCTTAAAGAATCGGTTGAAGTTCATAACCCGATAGGGGGTCATATTACTCTCGGTTCATATTGTAAAGTACCTATTTCTTTTTCTCGATACAAGTTTCCTTTTGATTTAATCGTTATGGATTTTCCCGAATTCGATATTATTCTCGGGCTGGATTGGTTAACGAAACATGAAGCTGAAGTGAATTGTGCGGAAAGAATCGTTAAAATTCGAACGAAGCTTGGATATATTACGGTTCCCTGTCATGGTTCGAATCCGAATAGAGAAGAATTTTGGTCAGCATTAGAACTTATCCCCACTTCCATAGAAAAGATTCCGATTGTTAGCAACTATGCGGATGTGTTTGAAGAAGTTGAAAACTTACCTCCGCAAAGAGAAATAGAATTCCCAATCGACCTAATTCCTAATGCCAGACCCGTGGTACATCCAATTCGTAGAATGACTCCGAAAGAAAAAGAAGAATTAGGTGATCAAACTCGTCAACTGTTGTGGAAAGGTCTAATCAGACCTAGTTTTTCTAATTGGGGTGCAGCTGTTGTGTTTGTCCCAAAGTCAGACGGTACTCTTAGATTATGAGTCGATTACCGAGACCTCAACAAACAGACGCTTAAAAATAAATATCCATTACCCCGTATTGATGATTTGCTAGACCAATTGAATGGGGCGAAAGTATTTTCTCGAATGGACCTAGCTACAGGTTTTCATCAATTGAGAATAGCAGAAGAATGTGTTCCTTTGACCGCTTTCAGAGGTCCAGACATATTTTATGAATGGTTAGTAATGCCGTTTGGCCTATGCAACGCTCCAGCATACTTTGTCGATCTAATGAATAGAGTGTTCAGGGGAGTTCTGAATAAATTTGTCCTCGTATTCATCGATGATATTTTAATCTACTCCAAATCAAAACCCGAGCATGAAAAACACTTAGAACAAGTATTGGAGATTCTAAGGAAGAACGTCTTCAAAGCCAAATTCTCTAAATGTGTCTTCTGGCAAGAAGAAGTCAAATTTCTTGGCCATGTCGTGTCAGGGAAAGGAATTTCTGTTGACCCAAGCAAAATAATAGCGATTCAAGACTGGAAACAACCCACTACTCCCACAGAAGTTAGAAGTTTTATGGGGTTGGCTAGTTATTATCGAAAGTTCGTTAAGGATTTTTCGAAGATATCCGGTCCGTTAACGAATCTCACAAAGAAACATGAGAAGTTTAAGTGGACTTCCGACTGTGAAGAAGCTTTCCAGGAATTGAAATCGAAGCTGACCACCGCTCCAGTATTAACTATTATTGATGGCAATCAGGATTTAACGGTTTGGACAGATGCTTCTATTAGAGGTCTTGTTGCAGTGTTAATGCAGAGAGGCCAAGTAGTCGCTTATGCAAGCCGCCAATTGAAACCGCATGAGAAGAATTATGTGACTCATGATCTTGAGTTGCTAGCCATCGTATTTGCCTTGAAAATCTGGAGGCATTACTTATTGGGCGAGAAATTTGTACTTTACACAGATCACCAATCATTGAAGTATTTATATACCCAAAAAGATCTGAATCTGAGACAGCAGCGTTGGCTAGAATTTCTTGCAGCGTATGATCTTGATATCCTGTATACGCCGGGGAAAGCTAACGTAGTAGCGGATGCACTTAGTAGAAAAACCGCAATTGTTGCCCATCTTATAATTACACCTGGATTGATTGATAGGATTTCAGCCCTTCAGAAAGAAGATGAATTCATTCAGAGAATCAGTAAGAGAGTCAAGGAAGGTGAAACCACGAGTTTCCGTATTGACAATAAGGGGGTTCTCAGGTTAAATAACAGGATTTGCATCCCAAATATTCCAGGCCTTCGAAGAGAAGTGCTAGATGAATGCCATAAATCCAAATTTTGCATCCATCCTGGGGTGAGTAAAATGTACAACGATATCAAACGCACTTTCTGGTGGAAAGCAATGAAAAGAGATATTTCTTTGTATGTTAGCAGATGCCCTACTTGTCAATTGGTCAAGAGTGACCAACAAAAGCTAGCTGGACTGTTGCAACCGTTGGAAGTCCCAGGTTGGAAATGGGAACAGATTTCCATGGATTTCATAGATGGTTTGCCGCGAACCAAGAAAGGTAATGACAGTATTTGGGTAATCGTAGATCGCTTCACGAAGACTGCCCATTTTATACCTGTCAGGTCCAATAGAACTGCCCAAAGTCTAGCACAGATATATTTCAAAGAAATTGTTAAGCTGCATGGAATTCCCATCAGCATAGTCAGTGATAGAGATCCCCTATTTACTAGCAAGTTCTGGGAGGCTTTCCAGACAGAATTGGGGACAAAACTGAATATGAGCACCGCTTATCACCCCCAAACAGATGGCCAAACTGAGCGGGTGAATAGAATTCTAGAAGATTTATTGTGGGCTTGTATAATCGATTTTGGTGGGTCATGGGAAGATCATTTGCATTTGGCAGAATTCTCATATAACAATAGCTATCAAGCAAGTTTGAGGATGTCACCATTTGAAGCATTATATGGCAGACCCTGCAGATCTCCAGCATGTTGGGTAGAACCTGGCAACAGACTTGTACTAGGACCCGATATGATTAGGGAAGCATCTGATAAAGTGGACTTCATCAAGAAGCGATTGAAAACCGCCCAAAGCCGACAGAAAAGTTATGCAGACTCTAGAAGGAGAGATTTGACATTTGCTGTTGGTGATCATGTTTATTTAAAGGTTTCTCCGATGAGAGGGGTAATCAGATTTGGAAAGACTGGGAAGTTGGCACCGAGATTTATTGGTCCCTTTCCTATACTTGAGCGAATTGGAACTCTTGCTTATAGGGTTCAATTGCCAGATTGGTTGCCTGGAGTGCACAATGTATTTCACGTATCTCAACTTAGGAGACATGTGCATGATCCGGATCTTGTTGTAGAAGAAGCAGCGCAACAGGATGTGGAGATAACTCCAGAATTAGCACTTAGAAGAGAGCCATTAAAAATTATTGGCAAAGAAACCAGGGAACTCAGAAGCAAAAAGGTTCATTTAGTTAAAGTGCAGTGGAGCAGTGATCCTAGAGACTGTACTTGGGAAACTGAGGAAAGCATTAAGCAAGCTTATCCCAAATGCAGAGTGGATATCTCTGACTAACTCCGGTGCAAGGTACCTTTACCATACTTTGCATTTACATTTTATTTCCAACTTTATTGTTGTTTCCTTTTCGAGGACGAAAAGTTTTAAGTAGGGGAGATTGTAATAACCCGGAAAATACGAGCCAATTTAAAATTTTTAAATTGATTATTTCAAAGCAATTTGAACCATTGAAATAGAATATTTCAATAAAATAATAAGTTAAGAATAGTAAGTCAGTTTGAAAATTTGAATTCATACTTTGACTGACTGTGCAGGGTGGAAAATATAACGGATTTTAGTGAGACCAAAAATATTTAAATCTGTTAGTCAATACCTTTCTAACGAATCTGAAAAATCGAAGTTTCATAACGGGAATCAAAAGTTATGGCAGAATGAATTTTCAGAAGAGTCGGTATATAGAATATATAGGCCTGGAAAATTGATATTTTGCATACGGCCTCGGAATTCGACGAAACCACTTTTGTTGGGTCCGGGATGTCAAACTATTGCTAGGTTTCAAATTTCATAATTTTTCGAATCAATATGTGAGCGTGGCAAAAGAAAACGCGTTTGACCAGTTTCTGTTGAATTTAATCGACTGGAAATTGGCCATTTTTCAAACGGTCTCAGAATTCGACGAAACTAGTTTTGTTAGGACCGAATCGTCAATACGAAACTAGAAAATATTTTTCTGGAATTTTTCTAGTTAGTATGTGACCCCGATAATTTGAAATGTACGTTTAAAATTCAACATAAGGATTTAAATGTAAATTCAACGGAAACTGATTGTAACGATCAAATCAGCTTACGATACATATCTCATTGTGTTCGGAATGGGGGTAAAACGCTATGGACGACAGGCGGTGGGCCTCGTTTCGAGGTCGTATGTAAAAGTCAACCTTTTTGCAAAATTAAATAATTAAATAATAAAAAGGAAAAAAATATATTACTTTAATTCCCTCCCTTTTCTTCTTCTTGCCCCCCCCCCCCCCGATTCATTAATCAGAAAACGAAAAAAAAAGAGAAAAACCTAAACCTAGACCGCCCCCCTCCGTCCAACCTCCTCCTCCCAGTGGCGAAACCCTCGAACCCCTCGCGACGCGTATCGAGCAGCCCCTGAAGCCTCGACGCCGCCACCACCGAACACCACCACCCTGCCGCCGACGCCTTCTTCTTCCCCCCCCTTCGCAGGCTACGGTGAGTATTTAGGTTATTTTATTTTTATTTTTTGTTTTGCAAAAACTGATTTAAAAATGATTTAAAAACTAATTTCTGAATTTGTAAAAGAATTTAAAAACTGATTTATTAAGAATTTAAAAACTGAATTTAATAAAGAATTTAAAAACTGATTTATAAAGATATAAAAACTAATTTATAAGAATTTAAAAACTGAATTTAATAAAGAATTTAAAAACTGATTTTTTAAAGGAAATAAAAACTGATTTTATTTTAAGGTTTAAAATAGGAAAAAGGGTTTAAACTTTGAAATAGAAAAAGGTTTAAACTTAAAAAGAAAAAAAGGTTTAAACTTTGAAATAGAAAAAGGTTTAAACTTAAAAAGAAAAAAAGGTTTAAACTTTGAAATAGAAAAAGGTTTAATCTTTTAAAAGAAAAAGATTTGAACTTGCAAAAATAAAGATCATATTTTTAAAAAGAGACAAAGACGGAATTTTTATTAGGTAGAAGGAGTAAGATATGATTTTTGTATTTTTAAAGTAATAAAAATATAATTTTTACATCATAAGAATAATAAAAATATAATCTTTATATATTTAATAGCGAAGTCAAAATGCAATCTTTATATATTGAATAACATAGTAAAAATTCGATTTTTACCTATGTAGAGAATACGGGCAACGAAAGCGACAAGAAGGCGAAATAGGCGAAGATTTCTATAAAGGAAGAGTCGTGTTATTGGATAGCTATTGGTGAGAATTTCTCACTCTTCAATTTCTTTATATATATATGTGTGGAAATAAAAGTGAATTGCTATATATAAATATTTATATATATATATATATATATATATATATATACGCCCCTTCGTCCACAAACCATGGACGATATTTATTGGTTGAAATTGTTGTGAAAATTGATTGACGGCGAATTGTTGTTTGGGATTGTTTGTGGTTGATATTGAATTGATTGTGGTTGAAAAATACCCGTTTGTGATTGGAAAATATTTGGTTGAAACCACATAGGATTAGTTTGTGGAAATGAAATAAATATATACATGCCGCCTGCGTGCGAATTAGATGCATGAATCCCCATTGTCAAAAACCGCGAGGTTTTAAGGTAGAGCGAGGAGCCGTACTAGGGACGGTGCCGGTTTTAACTACCCTGCCGTTATGCTGCCGAAATTTTGAATAATCTTTGTGTGTTAGAATTATTTTCATATGTTGAAATTATTTGCATGCATAGAAATTAAAGCCATATATTGAAACTATATCCATGTGTGGAAATTGTTCATGTGTTGGAAAGTGTTGTGTGAAAATTAAATTCATTTGTGAATGAATGAAGTGTATAAACAATAAAAATCACATTTTTTTATATATATATGAAGTATCAAAAATATTCGCCTTATATGAATAGTTCCAACAATCAAAATTTCATCTTTTTAATAAGAACGACATAAATAAGATGTCCATGTGTGGAAATGCTCATTTGTTGAGAAGTGTGTGTAGTGGAAAGGTTCATGTGTTGAATAAAAAGATTGAACGATAAAAATTACATTTTTATTGAAACTATGAAGTGTTGAAACCATACATTGGTTGAATAAATATTTTAAATGATAAAAATATCATTTTTATCATATGTGTTATATGCTAAAGATATGCAGACGTTGAAACAAATATTTGTGATAGAAATATTATTTTTAACATGCATAGGAACTAAATAAAATAGTCATGGGTTGAAATCTACTTTAGTTCGTCAAAATTATCATCTTTGAAATGTGAAGTGTTAAAAATAGCCACTGGTTCGAATAAACGTGCATGAGTTGAAATATACATTAACTAGCTAATGATATGATTTTAGCCTATGCATGCGATATTAGAATGAATGGTGTTTTTAAACCAAAGCAAATCAAATATGAAGTTGAATAGAAAATGATAAATGATAAGAACTGTATATATATGTACATGCATATTCATTGAACAGGTTATAGCAAAGGGGCTAGAGAAGAGGAATAAAATTTTGTGCCCGACAAATAGGTACACATTTACTGTTTTGTTTGGGTGATGATTTTATGAGCCTGTTGGCTAGCCACTTGGCTTTTTCTTTTTCTTTTTGAGATTAGAAGGACCGGGAACGCTATTTGCGATTTCCCGATGCTCCCGATGCAGGGGAGGTTATGGCGAAATTTTCCAAAATTTTAAGGTGTTAGAAAAATATTTGAAGTGAAAACGATATGGAAATCATTGAATGAACTATTTTATATAAATATATAAATATAAATATAATTAAAACGAAACGTGGCCGTGCAGTTCATATTTTAAGACCGTGATTTCAAACGGCTAGTGCAGAAGATCCGACCATTGGATTTTTCCGAAACCTCAACCGTTGGGTTCGCCTTGGAGATATCTTTCCAACGGCACCAACTTTGTGAAGATCCGACGGTTGGATTGTCTGGAATGTTTAATTCAAAATTAGTGAAAAACAGCGCCAGAAACGATTATATTTATATATATATAAATATAATTAAATTAAATCGAATAACGACGCTGCAGTTCGTAAATTGAAATCGTAACTTCAAATGGTTAGTGTGGAAGGTCCGACCGTCGGATTTTCCCAAAACTGGAACCGTTGGATTCGTTTTGAAAAGACCTTCCTAATGATGTAAAATTTGTGAAGATCCAACGGTTAGATTTTCCTATATGTGTAAAACAAAATTAGTGGAAAGCAGCGCCAGTGCATCGACACGACCTGAAACGTCGTTTAATTAAATATGGCCGTTTTAAATTAAATAAAAATGGCGATATATCGTTATTAAGTGCTATAGACGATATAGAGTGAAAATAAACCAATTTTGTTGTGTTTGCTTGATATGTGATGGTTGAATGTATTTGACGTGAAAATTATAACTAAATAACTGAAATGTGAATGTTGAATAGTTCAACCCTGTGATTAATTGGTTTGAAAATCTAAATATACGTGGGTTATTTGAAAAGGCCGAGTTTATCTCATTTCAAATAATCGATCGACGTTGAGAAGTCGAAGAGTCGAAGACGACTGAAGACCGACGATCTCCACATTGGATGGATGGGCGCTACTGATGCTCGTGATTGGAGTAGCTACCATGAAGGAATTGAAGTAGTAGCCGTCCAAACATATTGTTGATTGTACGGATATGCGAGGAATTGGTGCCTCCGGTTTCGTTCAGTCCCAGAACGGACTTGTAAATGGACTGTGTGTCGGACATTGGATTTTTTTCTGTGTTGATTTATCTCTGTTAAATATATATCTGTTTGGCGGCGGAGAATTTATTCTCTTGCTTAACGCCCTTCTCTGAGACGTACGAGCTTAGAGGTTATGTATTGACAGAAATCAGTCGCATGGAGTGGATTGCCTGTGTGGCACGCCTAAGTGGCATGTGATCAAGGCTTATGTTGCAAAGCAAAGTCTTGTGGTTGATGATCCAAGCATGGTCTGTGTGACGTAGCTTGGTGTATAACGTGAATTCGTGAGCCTCACACCTCGGTATGAGTCAAAAACGGGAGACGGACCGCTGGGAGTGCACGACGTTTCTTTCTAGCTATGGTGGTGTCAGTGACCTACCAGCCCTGACATTATATATACTTTTCACCTGTGTGGTTGTTGGAATGCGAGGCGCCTCGATTATAGGTCTGTAAGGACCGGGAAACGTGTGTTCAGGAATTGCCAATCCTCAAAAGTAAGAGAGGACCGGCCCAGCCGATTCCAAGGATCATAGTGGGGTCCTGGGACATTTGCTAGAATGTCTCGAACGGAGAGGAGCTTGCCCCTTGCCTCGACTCATGAAGGAATCCAATTTCCAATATGAAACCTGCGGATGTGATTGTATTACTAGTACGGCGACATAGTAGATGGTAGCTATGCCGCCTAGGATTGATATTTATGATTGAATTTGCTTTTGAAACATATATACACTAGTAATAATATCAAACACCTTTGTTTTATTCGTATGAAGCATCTTTGGCCATTATAAGGTAAAAACTCTATCCTCCGGCTTGCGTTGCATTGTGTGATGGGACCTGAGTCTTATAATGGCTTCATTTTATAAAAAGCATTGCGTTGATTTAATCATTTACTTTATTTCATGCACGAGCACTCATTGGAGTAAACCCGTTCCGCGAAAGTGGCGTGGTCCTTTGATTTGCCTTATTATTGTTGTTAATAAGTTGAATGGATTTCTCATACCAGTCCCATGACTGACTCGTAGTTTGTTTCACCTTGCAAATTCGGGTGCCCTTATTTTCACACGGGCAGCCTAGTTACAGGTTTCTGACGCACCTTTTGGCTCATGGCGAGGCTTGACTACACCGTGCTGACTTGGATTTTCTCCGCCATTATTGTATCTATATTATGATTCCGCCACTGGCGATGTAGACTGATATTCCTTTTGTGTACTCTTTATTTATGATTCCGCCTCAGGCGATGGTGACTGATTATGTATCATTATGCACTAAGTTGTATCCTGTACTGTGCTTCTCTGATGTGATGTTATCTATATGATTCCGCTGTCATATGTGTGTAAATTATTCTATTTTCTGTTTATGCTATTATCTGTGATGTGCTAATGATGATTAATGTGTTATATTCCAATGATTATCCTTAACACCGTGCCACGGGGTTTTGGGATCGTCACAAGGAGGCTGCAAGATTCTATAGCTATAGTTATTTCCGCTGTGTTGTAAGTGTTGTAATCTGATAAGTGCTATTGTATATATATAACTGTTTACTTCAAGGCTATGTTATATATTATATGTTATTCGTTCCGCTGTGAGATTCGTGTTACTCTGATGATTCTGATGTTTTTCTTCTTCTTCTATTCTATTAGTTCTATCTTTTCTTTCTCACCTTCTAAATTCTTTCACTAACGTCTCGGAATTTTCGACTCTCGAGGAGTCGAAAATTTCCAGCCGTTACAGATTTTCTGTTCTATATTCACTTAAAACGCTCCATAGAAGTTAATGCATTCCCTTTGTGAGTGACACTAATGGACATGGGGTGTTACACGTATATAATAAACAAGTGTTACAACATACGCCTCATTCCAATTCGGAATATTCTTTTATACAAATATTCTTATACTTTGGGAAACGTTCCCATTAATTTTATCAAAGATAAATTCTTTAAATTTATTCTTTAGTCTTCTTTGAATATCAATTCAAACTAGTCGGGATTAGCGAACCACACCGAAGTAATCATTTATTTTAATTCCCAATCCCAACCTATTCATCCCATGAAGTAAAACTGGTCATACTTTATATCTAACACCACGACGTTATTGGTAAATTCAGTTACCATTTCACGTTCAAATCTAATTAAAGATTTAACTATCGCCTAGAGCAAAACTGGTGATACTCCATTCTCGATCTTTTCAATCTAATTAAAGATTCATTAAAACTCCACTTAGTTTTAATCTTTAACTGGGTTAAAGAATCAGTGTCATTTAAAACACGGCTCACGATAAACCCAAAATCACATTCCACTGATTATCGAGTAAAAGAACAAGTGTTTTTTTAAAACACTGCTCACGATAAACCAAAAAATAAATACCAATTCAATTCTAATGAAATATTATTTAATTGGGACACTTCATTAAATCTAAATGAAAAGATTTAATCTTTTTCTCAACTGGGCTTAAGAACCATGTTAATGAAGACACCGTTCACGACAAACCCAAATCACATTTGATATTAAATACAAGGCTCTGAATAGAAAATATATCGGCTTATATTCAATATCAAATTCTACGACCAACAAATATCGTATTGGAAATAACGATATAAATATATCTTTCAAATTCCCATAACAATACCTGTATCATCACGAAATCCAACATCGAAATATTCCAAAGACAATTTCGATTCAAATCCATTCCAATCCAATTATTGGAAATTCTGGTTACTTTTAAAACCCTTTTCAAACTCAATTTATTTATTTAAAAATAAATAGAATTATAATTCTAGTTCAAAACTAGTTCATTTCGATAAAAATCTATTTTTATTTTTTCAAACATGGAGTTTCTCATCCCAATTCTTCCTAAATCATTTCTTATGATTTTACACAAATTATTACTATTTTTAATAATTTTATCAAGGCCCGTACAGTCGATTTCCATCAACGGCCATCAAACTGCACTCACAACGACCTTTTCCAAATTTGATTTGGACATACTTCCAAATCCAACCGTTAGATTTAAATTCTCTAATATTCGTTAGAAAGCTCTTTTCAATACGAACCTAATGATTCCCATTTTAGGAGAATCCGACGGTCGGATCTCCCGCAACATCAATTCGAAGTCAATGGTCGAAATTCGCGAACTGCCGCGGCGCGGCGCGTTCTATTCAGGCCATTATATATATATATTATAAATATATATATATATATATTATATACATTTCGTCTATTTCCCTTCAAATGTATTTTATAAATCGTTTAAATTCGTTTTCAACTTCATTTTCAAATTCAAATCCAGAATGAATTTTTCAATATAAATTCGTTTTAAATTCATGTCAAATTGACTTCAATTTAAATCGATTTTTAATTCAAATTCATTTCTATTCAATTTCAATTCGAATTAATTTTCTATTCAAATTAAATTCTATTCAATTTCAATTCAAATTCAATTCTATTCAATTTCAATTCGAATTCATTTTCTATTCAAATTCAATTCTATTCAATTTCAATTCGAATTCATTTCAAATTGATTTCCATTCAATTTCAATTCGATACGAATTCAATTTATTTTCAATTCGAATTCTAATTCGTTTCAGTTCAATTTAATTCGAATTTCATTTCAAAATATTCGATTTTGAAATCACTTTTCAATATTCATTATAAAAACGAATATAATCGATGTAAATATCGTTCTCATCAAAATAGCGCATATCTAATCAACACGGCTTTATATATTTCTGTTTCAAATATTCTATTCAAATATTTCATTTCAAATATTTCTTCTCAAATATTTTATTTCAAAACCGGAATGAGGCCCAATCAATTACCATAGATTTTATTTCGATGGATTTCCATACAATGCATGTATATATCAACAATGACAAATAATCAACCATCATCCAAAGTGCATTCTACACTGTATAAGCATCAGATATAAATATGTAACGCTCATAACAGTCTGTCAATCAATCGATCGACATACAACTAATTATTGGGATTAGTGTATATCATATATCATCCCAATCCTCGTGCAGGGTTTCAAAAAATCAAACACAGATTTTATTTGTGCAGTTGGGTGATGTGTAAAATTTATCGTCCCAATTAATATCAGTCAAATGTGTGTTTATAAACAAATCATTCGATTTGTTTATATTAATTTATTTCATTTTAAATACACGTTAAAAATTCTATTTTCAACTATAAAATATTTTTAACTATATAAATATTTTATTTCATTTCGCATCACATCACACAATCAATTACACATCAAAATCAAACAAACAAGCATACAAGCCGTCCATGGTCTGTGGACGACGGGTGTCGGATGCTACTAAACACCGTCTGCATCCTAGTATATATTTTAACTAGAAAATTTAAATTAAAGATGAGGAGTTATCACCGACTAGCTAAACAATACACCGCGATTCTTCTTATGTAGAAATCTTCGTCGTTCTCGCCTTTTGCCACTTTCGTTGCCCGTGGCCACTACATATATAAAAATCACATTTTTATATTGTTGCTATGCATGTAAAAATTCTATTTTTATAATCACTCTATATGGATAAAAATTCTATTTTTACACCGCTACTATGTAGATAAAAATTCTACTTTTATCTTGCCACTAATATAATAAAAATTATATTTTTATTACCCTACATGAATAAAAATCATATTTTTATTCTTCCTACGATATAAAGATCAAATTTTTATTATCTATATAATATAAAAATCATATTTTTACATGGCTACTTCTATAAAGATCACATTTTTATTATTTCTATTATATAAAAATCACATTTTCTATCTTCTACTAATATAAAAATTATATTTTATTTAATTAAAAATCCCTTCTTTACATTATAAACATTGCTATAAAAATCAAATCTTTTCACATGCTAGACAATGTATTTTCTTATTCATAAAAGATCAGATTTTTCTATTAGTTAAACTAAACTAAATAGATAAAATAAATTAAAACAAAATAAATTAAACAATGAAGGAACTTACAGCGAAGGAAAAAAAGGGGGGACTATCTACGCTCGTCGGAGGTGGTCTAGGGGTGCGCTGGGGACTGCTGGTGGCGGGGGAGGTACGGCGGCTGGTCTGGTGGTGCTAAAGGTCATGGCGGCTCTGATTTGGGAGCTAGGTTTTAGGGTTTTCAATTTAGAGGAGGAGGAGGGAGGAGAGGGTGGAGTGGAGGAAGAGGGGGGTGTAGCGGCGGTCTTGGGGAGGTGGCAACGGAGCACCGCCGGGAGCTCGAGTGCGAGTTGTCTTTTTGTTATTTTTGTTTTTAAAACTAATTTTTAAACTGACGGGGGAGATAATGGTAGGGGGAAGGAAAGGTTAATATATATATATATATATTATTTATTTATTTCAAAAAATAACTTCTACATTCGAACACGAAATCGAACCCACTGCCTGTCGCCCATAGCTAAGTACCTCGATTCCGAACACAATGGGATATGTATCGTAAGCTGATTCGATCGTTTCGATCAGTTTCCATCAAAATCAAAATATAACTCTATATATTGAATTTGAACGTGCATTTCAATCTACCAGGGTCACATACTAACTAGAAAAATTCCTGAAAAATATTTTCTAGCTTCGTATTGACGATACGGTCCTAACAAAACTAATTTCATTGAATTCTGAGACCGTTTGAAAAATGGCCATTTTCCAGTCGATTAAAATCAACTGAAACTGGTCAAATGCGTTTTCCTTCGCCGTGCTCACATATTGATTCGAAAAATTACGAAATTTGCAACCTAGTAATAACCAGACATCACGGATCCAACAAAAGTGCTTTCGTCGAAAACCAAGGTTGTTTGCAAAATTCCCATTTTTAAGGGCCAGAATTACATAGCGACTATTCAGAATTTTCAACTGGACATATCTTTTGATTCCCGCTATGAAATTTTGATTCTTCGGATTCGTTGGAAAGATATTCTCAATTAGATTCAAATATTTTTGGTTTCACTAAAATCTGGTTTATTTTGAATCCTATACATTCATTTGAAATTTGAAATCGAATTATCGAACAACCGCGCCATTTTCAATTCCCTTTATAATTATAAATAATTATTTGTATTCTAACGACGATCTATATAATATATACGTTCGAATTCTATTCAAAATAAATTTCTCGTTGATATTATTCAAAATAATTCATTTTAAATGTTCAAAATTCACTAATATTGCCAAAATAAAAAATTTAAATTGGCTCAGATTTCTGGGTTACTTCATTTTGGCCATCAAATATTTAATTAATTTATTTATTTTGAATATTATATTTGGAACATTAATGATTTTTAATATTTAATTCGATAATAAAATGAAGCTTGAATGTTATATAATATAAAACGAGCTCGAAATCGCGCGGTAATTCATAATATAGAGTTTTGAACTTCAATTTGATATACAGGATCTGATATAAGCTGGATTTCTGTGAAACAAGAAACGTTGGAACTGTAGTGATTATAATTTTCATATGGAAGAGAAAAATTTAGATTTCATGTCATAATTTGTAGGTTATGGCTAAATCAAAATTTGAAATAGTTGCTACGGAAATCGTTATTAAATATAGCCCTGTAAAATAGCCGTTTTGCAAACGGACCCCGTTTTCGACGAAATCAATTTCATTTGAACCGTAACATTAAATTATTGTATGGTGTTGAATTGTGTGGCAAACCGATGTCGTATGGGACCACGGCAGCCACAAACGCCCGTTCAATTTCTATAGTGTAACAACCCGAAAACGCGGGCCAGTTTAAAATTTTTATTTTGGCAATTTTAGTGAATTTTGAACATTTAAAATGAATTATTTTGAATAAAATCGACAGAAATTTATTTTGAATGGAATTCGAACGTATATATTATATACGTCGTTGTTAGAATATAAATAATTATATATAAATATAAATAGAATTGAAAATGGCGCGGTAGTTCGATAATTCGATTTCAAACTTCAATTGAATGTACCAGGTGCAAAATAAACCGGATTTTAGTGAAACAAAAAATAAGAGAATCTATTTGGGAATATCTTTCCAACGAATCCGAAAAATTGAAATTTCATAGCGGGAATCAAAAGATATGTCCAGTTGAAAATTCTGAATAGTCGCTATGGAATTCAGGCCCTTAAAAATAGACATTTTGCATATGACCTCGGATATCGACGAAACCACTTTTGTTGGATCCGCAGTGTCAGGTTATTGCTAGGTTTCAAATTTCATAATTTTTCGAATCAATATGTGAGCGTGGCAAAGGAAAACGCGCTTGACCAGTTTAAGTTGATTTTAATCGATTGGAAAATGGCCATTTTTCCAACGGTCTCGGAATTCGATGAAATTAGTTTTGTTAGGACCGTATCGTCAATACGAAGCTAGAAAATATTTTTCTGGAATTTTTAGAGTTCGTATGTGACCCCGGTAAATAGAAATGCGCATTCAAGTTCAATATATAGAGTTATATGTTGATTTTGACGAAAACTGATCGAAACGATCGAATCAGCCTATGGTACATATCCCATTGTGTTCGGAATGGGGGTAGTTAGCTATGGACGATAGGCGGTGGACCTCGTTTAGAGGTCGTATGTAAAAGTCAACTTTTTGAAATTAAAATAATAAATATAATAAAATAAAATAAACCCCTTATTCTTTTATCTCTGCCCTCCCTTTTTGATTTTGAACTCGATTCGGCAAAAAGAAAAAAAAAGGGAGAGAAGGGGGGATCATAACCCCCCACCCCGCCCCCGATGAGCCGCCGCCACCCCAGGTGGGGCGCCACTACCTGCCACCGCCTCCCTCTCTTCTTCTTCCTCCCTCCTTCCCACTTCCTGTCGCGAAGACCCCCAAACCGCCGCCAAACACCGCATCACCCCTGCCCCACCTTCGTCGTCGCCCCCCCACTTCCACTCCACCTTCTCCTTCTTCCAGTCCTCCCCTCGAACCCAAAACCCCTCTGCCTCCTCCCCCCCCCCCCTCAGCAAGCCGCCACCACCCAAACCCCCTCCCCAAGCCGCAGTAAGTTTTTTTCTTATTTATTTACTTTGTTTTTATTTTTTTTATTTATGTGGAGTAACTAAAAATAATATTCTCAACTGAAATAACCTTGTCGTAAGGTATTCGATCTATATGTATGAGCATAGAAGTTATTTTCAGTTTTAGAATGGAAAAAAATTAGATTTTTACTTAGGAGAAATATTTAAAATATGATTTTTATCATATGTGAAATATAAAAATATAATCTTTTGTATTGTAGAAGTTAAAAATATAATTTTTATCGCATGTAAAGGTTGAAAATATAATTTTCATATTATATAGATAATAAAAATGTGATCTTTATATGGTAGGATATTTTTATGTAGTGAAAGACGATATTTTTATGTAATGAAAGACGACATTTTTAAAGTAGGAAAAGGCAAAATCTTTATGTAGAGAATAGCGTGATAAAAATAGAATTTTTATCTATATAGTAGCGGAGTAAAAATTCGATTTTTATATATTGAATAGCGATGTAAAAATTCGATTTTTATATATTGAATAGAGAAGTAAAAATTCGATTTTTATATATTGAATAGCGAAGTAAAAATGTGATTTTTATATATGTAGTGGCTACGGACAACGAAAGTGACAAAAAGGCGAGAAAAGTGATGATTTCCTACATTAGAAGTGTCATGGAGTTGGGATAGCTATTGGTGAGAACTTCTCACTCTTCAAATTCTTTTTCTAGTTATATATATATATATATATTCACACTAGGATGCAGACGGTGCTTAGCAGCACCCGACACCCGTCATCCACAGACCATGGATGGCTTGTTTGTTTGATTGATGTGTTGTGAAAATTGTTTGTGATGTTGATGTGAAATCGAAAATAAAATTTAGATGGTTGAAATAAATTAATTATCGTTAAAAATATAATTTTTAACGTGAATGTGAATAAATGAATATTTATAAACAAATCGGCCGATTTGTTTATATACACTATTTTGACTGATATTGATTGGGTCGATAAATTTTACACATCGCCCAACTGCACAAAAAAAAATGTGTTTGTTGATTTGAAACCCCACACAGGTGTTGGGATGATATTTGGGTACACTAATCCCAATTAATTAATTATATATCGATCGATTGGTCGACAGACTGTGTAAGCGTTAATTATTTATATTTGGTGCTTATGCAGTTGTGTGGTGCACCTTGGATGATGGTTGATTGGTTATCGTTGCCATTATATACATGTGTTGTATGGAATCCATATAATTAACATTATATGGTGATTGATTGGGCCTCATTCCAATCGGGAAAATAATGAATATTATAAAAGAAAATTCATGTGTTGAATATGAAAATAGTCATGTGTTGACGATGTTCATGTGTTGAAAATATTCATGTGTTGAGTAAAATATTTTATATAATAAAATTTACATCTTTATCATATTTAAAATTAGAACTACTTCACGGTGGAGTCTAATTAAAAATCAAACAATAGATACCATAATTTTATAAAATATTTTACATAACAAAAACAGTCGTGTGTTGACAGTACTCATGTGTTGAGATTAGTCGTGTGTTAAAGAAATATAGATTCATGTGTTGAATAGAATAAAGAAGTTTTTGAAAAATATAAAGCCGTGTTGATTAGAGATGCGTTATTTTGACGCGAACGATATTTATATCGATTTTATTCATTTTATAATGAATATTGAAAAGTGATTTCAAAATTTAATATTTTGAAATGAAATTCAATTTAAATTAGATTAAAATTCAAATTGAAATTTTATTGAATCAATTTGAAATGAATTCGAATCGAATAGAAAATGAATTCGATTCGAATTGAATAGAAAGTGAATTTGAATTCGAATTGAATAGAAATGAATTCAAATTGAATTAAATTGAAATTGAATTAAAAATGAATTGAAATCGTTTTGAATGAAATTTAAAACGAACTGAAATTGAATTGAAATCAATTTGAAATGAATTCGAATTGAAGTAAATAGAAGGTAAATTCAAATTGAATTGAAATGAATTAGATTTTGAATTGAATTGAAACGAATTTGAATTTGAATTAAATAAAATTGGAATGAATTCGAATCGAATTGAAATCAAATCGAATTGAAATTGAAGATGAAGTTGAAATTGTTTTTGAAACGAATTTAGAACTATTTATAATATTCGTTTTAAAAAAGGAAATCGATGAAATATAATATATATATATATATATATATTATAATGGCCTGAATAGAACGCGCCGCGCCGCGGCAATTCGCGAATTTCAACCATTGACTTCGAATGGACGTTGCGGGAGATCCGACCGTCGGATCCTCCTAAAACCGAAACCATTGGGTTCGTAACGAAATGATCTTTCCAATGAATATTAGAAATTTGAAATCTAACGGTTGGATTTGGAGTTATGTCCAAATCAAATTTAGAAAAGTCGCTGTAAGTGCAGTTCGATGGCCGTTGATGGAAATCGACTGTACGGGCCTTGATAAAACTATTAAAAATATCTATAATTTGTGTAAAATAATAAGAAATGATTAGGAAAAAATTGGGCTGAAGAATTCCACATTTGAAAGGATAAAAATAGATTTTTGTCGAAATGAACTAGTTTTGAACTAGAATTAAAATCAATTTATTTTTGAAATAAATAAATTGAATTTGAAAGTGATTTTAAAAATAATTAGTATTCCCAATACGTGAATTGGACTGGAGTTGAATCGAAATTATCTTCGGAATATTTCGATATTGGATTTCGTGACTATACAGATATTGTTAAGGGAATTTGAAAGATATATTTTATACCGTTATTCCCCATACGATAGTTGTTGGTTTCGGGATTTGATATTGAATATAAGCCGATATATTTTCTATTCAGAGCCTAGTATTTAATATCAAATGTGATTTGCGTTTATCGTGAATGGTGTCTTCATTAACAATGTTCTTAAGCCTAATAAAGAAAAATGTTAAATATTTCTATTTAGATTTAATGAAGTGTATCAATTAAATAATATTTAATTGGGATTAAATTTGAATTGGTTTTGGGTTTATCGTGAGCGGTGTTTTGAATAACACCTGTTCTTTAACCCGATTAACAATAAAATGTGATTTTGGGTTTATCGTGAATCGTGTTTTAGATGACATTGGTTCTTTAACCCAGTTAAAGGCAGGATTGATTTTTGAAAAGATTAAAACTAAGTGGAGTTTTAATGAATCTTTAACTAGATTGAAATGTGAATTGATTATTTAAATTATCAAATCTGAAAGGTGATCGAGAATGGAGTACCACCAGTTTTGCTCCAAAGCGATAGTTAAATCTTTAATTAGATTTGAACGTGAAATGGTAATTAATTTTACCGATAACACCATAGTGTTAGATGTGGAGTATTACCAGTTTTCTCCATGGGATATATAGGTTGGGATTGGGAAATAAAATAAATAATTACTTCGGTGTGGTTCGCTAATCCCGAATAGTTAGAAATGATATCCAAAGGAAGATTATAGGATAAATTTAGAAGAATTTATCTTGGATAAAATTAATGGGAACCTTTCCCTAAGAATGTGATTTTGTGAATAAAAAAATATTCTGAAGTGGAATGAGGTGTTCGTTGTGTTTGTGTAACATTTGTTTACTATATACGTGGGATATTCAGAAAGGCCGGGTTTATACCCATTCTGAACAACCGATTCGACGAGATGTCGAAGATGAAGACAGTGGTTGAAGACCGGAAGTCTTCACATCGTTTGGGTGATTACTGATGATCTTGATTGGGCTGTACACCCTAAATGAGGGAAACAGTTGGTGATCATCCAGACGTACTTGGAGATGGGTGGATATGCGAGGAAAGTGCCTCCGGTTTTGTTCAGACCCAAAACGAACTTGTAAATGGATTGTGTGTCTGACATTGGATTTTATTTTGTGTTGATTGATCTCTATTAAATATACATTTGTTTGGCGGCAGAGAATTTATTCTCTTGCTTAACGCCCTTCTCTGAGACGTACGAGCTCAGAGGTTGTATATCGATGGACATCCGTCGCATGGAGTGAATTGCCGGTGTAGCACGTGTAAGTGGCAATTGATCAGGGCTTCTGTTGAAAAGCAAAGTCTTGTGGTTGATGATCAAAGCACGGCTTGTGTGGCATAGCTTTGTTTATAACGTGAATTCGCGAGCCTCACACCTCGGTATGAGTCAAAAACGGGAGACGGACCGTTGGGAGAGCACGACGTTTCTTTCTAGCTAGGGTGGTGTCAGTGACCTACCAGCCCTGACATTTATATACTTTTCACCTGTGTGGTTGTTGGAATGCGAGGCACCTCGAATATAGGTCTGTAAGGACCGGGATACGTGTGTTCAGGAATTGCCAATCCTCAAAAGTAAGAGAGGACCGTCCCAGCCGATTCCAAGGATCAAAGTGGGGTCCTGAGGCAGTTGCTAGAGTGTCTCGAACGCGTAGTGGAGCTTGCCCCTTGCCTCGGCTCATGACGGAATCCAATTTCCAATACATGATATTGCAGTTTTAATTGTAGAACTAGTATGGCGACATGATAGATGGTACCCTTGCCGCCTATGATTGATATTTATGATTGAATTGTTTTGACACTATACACTTATTATAGTATCAAATGATTTGTTTAAAACGTACCAAGCATGTTTGGCTATTATAAGGGAAAACCCTATCCTCCGGCTTGCGTTGCATTGTGTGATGGGACCTGGGTCTTATAATAGCTTCATTTTTCCAAAGAGCATTGCGCTGTTTTGTTATATGCACTAGTATTCTTAGGAGGAAACCCATTCCGTGTTATACGGTGTGGTCCCTTGAATTACTCTCTTTTAAAGTAAAGTTTTAAATAACTATTTTAGTTCTCACACCAGTCACATGACTGACCTGGAGTTTATTGTTTTAACCTAAACTCTGGGTGCCCCTATTTTCGACACGGGCAGCTAGTAGTTTTGGTTTTGCAGATTTATATTCACAGGATCCTGATTTACAGCTGGAACAATGCTCGGAAAGCTCGGTATCCGTGCATTACTTCTAGTTGTGTTTTCTATTGTTTTTCCCCTACTATGTAATTTAAATCTCTGATATTTGTTGAATGTAATTTATTCATTTATACTCTGTATATTCTTGTAATCTGATGGAATTGTTGTAATATACAATGAAATGTTCTTCTGTTTGCGTTCTGATTTGTCTTGTCCTCAACGCCATCCGTGCTTTCCTTCACGGGGAAGTTCGGGTCGTGTCAGTTTGGTATCAGAGCTTTGGTTTACAAAGATTGAGAACAAGACACATTTGAACCATACGAAAGAATTCATCAGATATTGGATTAGTAATATCCAATTAGAATGACTCGTTAGAGATAGGATCAGTAGTATCCTAGAACAAGTGTGAAGAGTATATTTTTCAAATGAAAACAATTTTGTTTTGAAATTTAAACCATTTTATACGTATTTGAATGTTTATTTATTTTGAATTTGGACAATCAAGTATATATAGATTTCTCGTATACGCGTCATGAACGTATAGTCGAAGTTCTAATATACTAGATAGATATAGGATCACACTCTAGTCGCCTGGAGATAATTCTGGTAATGCGGCCGCATTTTCAATATTTATGTTCGTATTTCGAAGGTGTGATATCTATATATTTCCATTAGACTGGTGTGAGAACCAAAACCAAAATATAGCTAGAATACATTGTTGTGAATTGGCATCAAAAACATGATTTTCTGTATATATGTATCAAAATTATGAATTTGACACTCTAATTCACTAATTGATTGATGGTTGTGTTGTTTGTTTATTTATTGATAATTTTGAACCATTTATGCCTAATTGAATCACATATTGAATTGTATTGAAAATTGGTCGCAAATGCATGCTTATACATGTACTTACATTGAACAGGTCATAGCAAGGAGGCTAGAGCAGAGAATAAAAATTGTTTGCCCGACCAATAGGTACATATTTACTATAATTTACTGTTTTGTTTGGGTGATGATGATTTTATGAGCCGATTGGCTAGCCGCTTGGCTTTTTCTTTTTCTTTTTGAGATCAGAAGGCCTGTATGGCAATTTCGGGATTTTCCCGTGGCTCCCGGTGCAGGGGAGGTTATGGCGAAATTTTTCGAAAATTTAGGGTGTTAGCCAAATTTTTGAAGAATTTGAAAATTCTCAGAAACTGAAAAGTTGGAGAATGGAAGCCAGATCGAACGTAGAGTTGATTAATCAAACCACTTTCGACTTTGTTCGTTTTCGGGGACAAAAAGTTTTAAGTGGGGGAGATTTTAACAACCCGAAAATGCAGGCCAGTTTAAAATTTTTATTTTGGCAATTTTAGTGAATTTTGAACATTTAAAATGAATTATTTTGAATAATATCGACGGAAATTTATTTCGAATGGAATTCGAACGTATATATTATATACGTCGTTGTTAGAATATAAATAATTATATATAAATATAAATAGAACTGAAAATGGCGCGGTAGTTCGATAATTTGATTTCAAACTTCAATTGAATGTACCGGTTGCAAAAAAAATCGAATTATAGTGAAACCAAAAATAACAGAATCTATTTGGGAATATCTTTCCAGTAAATCCGAAAAATTGAAATTTCATAGCGGTAATAAAAAGATATGTCCAGTTGAAAATTCTGAATAGTCGCTATGGAATTCAAGCCCTTAAAAATAGACATTTTGCAAACGACCTCGGATTTCGACGAAACCACTTTTGTTGGATCCGCAGTGCCAGGTTATTGCTAGGTTGCAAATTTCATAATTTTTCGAATCAATATGTGAGCGTGGCAAAGGAAAACGCATTTGACCAGTTTAAGTTGATTTTAATCGACTGGAAAATGGCCATTTTTCCAACGGTCTCAGAATTCGACGAAATTAGTTTTGTTAGGACCGTATCGTCAATACAAAGCTAGAAAATATTTTTCTGGAATTTTTAGAGTTTGTATGTGACCCCGGTAAATAGAAATGCGCGTTCAAATTTACTATATAGAGTTATATGTTGATTTTGACGAAAACCGATCGAAACGATCGAATCAGCCTACGGTACATATCCCATTGTGTTCGGAATGGGGGTAATTAGCTATGGACGACAGGCGGTGGACCTCGTTTAGAGGTCGTATGTAAAAGTCAACTTTTTGAAATTAAAATAATAAATATAATAAAATAAAATAAACCCCTTATTCTTTTATCTTTGGCCCCCCCTTTTTGATTTCGAACTCGATTCGGCAGAAAGAAAAAAAAAAGGAGAGAAGGGGGGATCGCGACCGCCGCCGCCCCCCCCCCCCCCTCGATGAGCCGCCGCCGCCCCAGGTGTGGCACCACCACCTGCCGCCTCCCTCTCTTCTTCTTCCTCCCTCCTTCTCACTTCCTGTCGCGAAGTACCCCAAACCCCGCCGCCAAACACTGCCTCACCCCTGCCCCACCTTCGCCGTCGCCCCCCCACTTCCGCTCCACCTTCTCCTTCTTCCAGTCCTCCCCTCGAACCCAAAACCCCTAGGCCTCCTCCCCCCCCCCCCCCCAGCAAGCCGCCACCACCCAAACCCCCTCCCCAAGCCGTTGTAAGTTTTTTTCTTATTTATTTACTTTGTTTTTATTTTTTTTATTTATGTGGAGTAACTAAAAATAATTTTCTCAACTGAAATAACAGTGTCGTAAGGTATTCGATCTGTATGTATGAGCATAGAAGTTATTTTCAGTTTTAGAATGGAAAAAAATTGGATTTTTACTTAGGAGAAATATTTAAAATATGATTTTTATCATATGTGAAATGTAAAAATATAATCTTTTGTATTGTAGAAGTTAAAAATATAATTTTTATCGCATGTAAAGGTTGACAATATAATTTTCATATTATATAGATAATAAAAATGTGATCTTTATATGGTAGGATATTTTTATGTAGTGAAAGACGAAATTTTTATTTAGTGAAAGACGATATTTTTATGTAGTGAAAGACGACATTTTTAAAGTAGGAAAAGGCAAAATCTTTATGTAGAGAATAGCATGATAAAAATAGAATTTTATCTATATAGTAGCGGAGTAAAAATTCGATTTTTATATATTGAATAGCGAAGTAAAAAATTCGATTTTTATATATTGAATAGCGAAGTAAAAAATTCGATTTTTATATATTGAATAGCGAAGTAAAAATGTGATTTTTATGTATGTAGTGGCTACGGGCAACAACAGTGACAAAAAGGCGAGAACAGTGATGATTTCCTACATTAGAAGTGTCGTGGAGTTGGGATAGCTATTGGTGAGAACTTCTCACTCTTCAATTTCTTTTTCTAGTTATATATATATATATATACTAGGATGCAGACGGTGCTTAGCAGCACCGGACACCCGTCATCCACAGACCATGGATGGCTTGTTTGTTTGATTGATGTGTTGTTGAAATTGTTTGTGATGTTGATGTGAAATCGAAAATAAAATGTAGATGGTTGAAATAAATTAATTATCGTTAAAAATATAATTTTTAACGTGAATGTGAATAAATGAATATTTATAAACAAATCGGTCGATTTGTTTATATACACTAATTTGACTGATATTGATTGGGTCGATAAATTTTACACATCGCCCAACTGCACAAAAAAAATATGTGTTTGTTGATTTGAAACCCCACACGGGTGTTGGGATGATATTTGGGTACACTAATCCCAATTAATTAATTATATGTCGATCAATTGGTCGACAGACTGTGTAAGCGTTAATTATTTATATTTGGTGCTTATGCAGTTGTGTGGTGCACCTTGGATGATGGTTGATTGGTTATCGTTGCTATTATATACATGTGTTTTATGGAATCCATATAATTAACATTATATGGTTATTGATTGGGCCTCATTCCAATCGGGAAAATAGTGAATATTATAAAAGAAAATACATGTGTTGAATATGAAAATAGTCATGTGTTGACGATGTTCATGTGTTGAAAATATTCGTGTGTTGAGTAAAATATTTTGTACAATAAAATTTACATCTTTATCATATTTAAAATTAGAACTACTTCACGGTGGAGTCTAATTAAAAATCAAACGATAGATACCATAATTTTATAAAATATTTTACATAACAAAAACAGTCGTGTGTTGATAGTACTCATGTGTTCAGATTAGTCATGTGTTAAAGAAATGTAGATTCATGTGTTGAATAGAATAAATATTCATTTGTTGAATAGAATAAATAATTTTTTGAAAAAAATAAAGCTGTGTTGATTAGAGATGCGTTATTTTGACGCGAACGATATTTATATCGATTTTATTCATTTTATAATGAATATTGAAAAGTGATTTCAACATTTAATATTTTGAAATGAAATTCAATTTAAATTAGATTAAAATTCAAATTGAAATTTTATTGAATCAATTTGAAATGAATTCGATTCGAATTGAATAGAAAGTAAATTTGAATTCGAATTGAATAGAAATGAATTCAAATTGAATTAAATTGAAACTGAACTAAAAACGAATTGAAATCGTTTTGAATGAAATTTAAAACGAACTGAAATTGAATTGAAATCAATTTGAAATGAATTCGAATTGAAGTAAATAGAAGGTAAATTCAAATTGAATTGAAACGAATTAGAATTTGAATTGAATTGAAACGAATTAGAATTTGAATTGAATTGAAACGAATTTGAATTCGAATTAAATAAAATTGGAATGAATTCGAATCGAATTGAAATCAAATCGAATTGAAATTGAAGATGAAGTTCAAATTGTTTTTGAAACGAATTTAGAACTATTTATAAAATTCTTTTAAAAAAGGAAATCGACGAAATATATATAATATATATATATATTATATATATAATGGCCTGAATAGAACGCGCCGCGCCGCGGCAGTTCGCGAATTTCGACCATTGACTTCTAATGGATGTTGCGGGAGATCCGACCGTCGGATCCTCCTAAAACTAGAACCGTTGGGTTCGTATCTAAAAGAGCTTTCCAATGAATATTAGAAATTTGAAATCTAACGGTTGGATTTGGAATTATGTCCAAATCAAATTTAGAAAAGGTCGTTGTAAGTGCAGTTCGATGGCCGTTGATGGAAATCGACTGTGCGGGCCTTGATAAAATTATTAAAAATATCTATAATTTGTGTATAATCATAAGAAATGATTTGGGAAAAATTGGGCTGAAGAATTCCACATTTGAAAGGATAAAAATAGATTTTTGTCGAAATGAACTAGTTTTGAACTAGAATTAAAATCAATTTTTTTTTGAAATAAATAAATTGAATTTGAAAGTGATTTTAAAAATAATCAATATTCCCAATACGTGAATTGGACTGGAATTGAATCGAAATTATCTTCGGAATATTTCGATATTGGATTTCGTGACTATACAGATATTGTTAAGGGAATTTGAAAGATATATTTTATACGGTTATTCCCCATACGATATTTGTTGGTTTCGGGATTTGATACTGAATATAAGCCGATATATTTTCTATTCAGAGCCTAGTATTTAATATCAAATGTGATTTGGGTTTTTCGTGAATGGTGTCTTCATTAACACTGTTCTTAAGCCCAATAGAGAAAAAGATTAAATATTTCTATTTAGATTTAATGAAGTGTATCAAATAAATAATATTTAATTGGAATTAAATTTGAATTGGTTTTTGGGTTTATCGTGAGCGGTGTTTTGAATAACACCTGTTCTTTAACCCGATTAACAATAAAATGTGATTTTGGGTTTATCGTGAATCGTGTTTTAGATGACATTGGTTCTTTAACCCCGTTAAAGGCAGGATTGATTTTTGAAAAGATTAAAACTAAGTGGAGTTTTAATGAATCTTTAATTAGATTGAAATGTGAATTGATAATTTAAATAATCAAATCTGAAAGGTGATCGAGAATGGAGTACCACCAGTTTTGCTCCAAAGCGATAGTTAAATCTTTAATTAGATTTGAACGTGAAATGGTAATTAATTTTACCGATAACACCGTAGTGTTAGATGTGGAGTATTACCAGTTTTCTCCATGGGATATATAGGTTGGGATTGGGAAATAAAATAAATAATTACTTCGGTGTGGTTCGCTAATCCCGACTAGTTAGAAATGATATCCAAATGAAGATTATAGGATAAATTTAGAAGAATTTATCTTGGATAAAATTAATGGGAACCTTTCCCTAAGAATGTGATTTTGTGAATAAAAGAATATTCTGAAGTGGAATGAGGCGTTCGTTGTGTTTGTGTAACATTTGTTTACTATATACGTGGGATATTCAGAAAGATCGGGTTTATACCCATTCTGAACAACCGATTCGATGAGATGTCGAAGATGAAGCCAGTGGTTAAGAACCGGAAGTCTTCACATCATTTGGGTGATTACTGATGATCTTGATTGGGCTGTACACCCTAGATGAGGGAAACAGTTGGGGATCATCCAGACGTACTTGGAGATGGATGGATATGCGAGGAAAGTGCCTCCGGTTTCGTTCAGACCCAGAACGAACTTGTAAATGGATTGTGTGTCTGACATTGGATTTTATTTTTTGTTGATTGATCTCTATTAAATATACATTTGTTTGGCGGCAGAGAATTTATTCTCTTGCTTAACGCCCTTCTCTGAGACGTACGAGCTCAGAGGGTGTATATCGATGGACATCAGTCGCATGGAGTGAATTCCCAGTGTGGCCCGCGTAAGTGGCAATTGATCAGGGCTTCTGTTGAAAAGCAAAGTCTTGTGATTGATGATCAAAGCACGGCCAGTGTGGCGTAGCTTTGTGTATAACGTGAATTCACGAGCCTCACACCTCGGTATGAGTCAAAAAGGGAGACGGACCGTTGGGAGAGCACGACGTTTCTTTCTAGCTAGGATGGTGTCAGTGACCTACCAGCCCTGACATTTATATACTTTTCACCTGTGTGGTTGTTGGAATGCGAGGCGCCTCGGATATAGGTCTGTAAGGACCGTGAAACGTGTGTTTAGGAATTTCCAATCCTCAAAAGTAAGAGAGGACCGGCCCAGCCGATTCCAAGGATCATAGTGGGGTCCTGAGGCATTTGCCAGAGTGTCTCGAACGCGGAGAGGAGCTTGCCCCTTGCCTCGGCTCATGACGGAATCCAATTTCCAATACGTGATATTGCGGTTTTAATTGTAGAACTAGTATGGCGACATGATAGATGGTACCCATGCCGCCTATGATTGATATTTATGATTGAATTGTTTTGACACTATACACTTACTATAGTATCAAATGATTTGTTTAAAACGTACCAAGCATGTTTGGCTATTACATGGGAAAACCCTATCCTCCGGCTTGCGTTGCATTGTGTGATGGGGCCTGGATCTTATAATAGCTTCATTTTTCCAAAGAGCACTGCGTTGTTTTGTTATATGCACTAGTATTCTTGGGAGGAAACCCGTTCCGTGTTATACAGCGTGGTCCCTTGAATTACTCTCTTTTAAAGTAAAGTTTTAAATAACTGTTTTAGTTCTCACACCAGTCACATGACTGACCTAGAGTTTATTGTTTTAACCTAAACTCTGGGTGCCCCTATTTTCGACACGGGCAGCTAGTAGTTTTGGTTTTGCAGATTTATATTCACAGGATCCTGATTAACAGCTGGAACGATGCACGGAAAGCTCTGTATCCGTGCATTACTTCTAGTTTTGTTTTCTATTATTTTTCCCTTGCTATGTAATTTAAATCTCTGATATTTGTTGAATGTAATTTATTCATTTATACTCTGTAAATTCTTTAATCTGATGGAATTGTTGTAATATACAATGAAATGTTCTTCTGTTTGCGTTCTGATTTGTCTTGTCCTCAACGCCATCCGTGCTTTCCTTCACGGGGAAGTTCGGGTCGTGTCATATAGCACGTAATTAATTTAATAAAGGGTTATTTGGGTATAACTTGAACAGACGATCGAATTAGGACACGAAACCAATTTCGTTGAGTCCGTACCGTCGATTATAGTCAGGATAGGTATATAGTTTGTTATTTTTGAAGACTAGCTAAATTGGTGTCCAAAATGGCATTGCGGTGCGCATAAAAATAGCCTACGGGGGAAAACTCTCACAATGCGACGAAACTGGTGCCATTGGGTTCGTACTGAAGAATTATTATAGGATTTCAAAGTTTCAAGTTGATTTGATTTATCTAGTGATCGTGGAAAAATTAAACGCGTGCTTATTTCTAGTTTTATAAAGGAATTTTTTACAAACGAAGTTGGATTTCCACGAAACTTGTCCCATCGGGTCCGGAATAACTTTTCACACTAAGATTTGCCTTTCTATAAATAAACAAAAATAAATTTTGGTGGTTTTTATCAACTACTTCACAACGAAGTTCCGTATAATAATATTTTGTTAAATCATTACCCTATAAACATCTAACCAAGACCAAACCCTAAATTCGTCAAATCATTTTCGGTGGTTAACGCATTCATTTTTCCGCCGCCCCACTTGAAGAAAACGATTGACACCAGTTGTTCAAACCTTCAACCACTGATTTATCCTAATCCTTACAATAAATTAATAACTTTCCCAAATGCAAACCCCTAGAGGACATCAAGTACTCCTTAATGATCGGTTACGATCAGCTATTGGGATCTGGATTGGTCAGAAATCTTGTTCGAAGACGGCGAGTTCGAGCTGCGTTTCTGGAGCGGAGGGTAAGACTGGCGTGGCGGCGCAGTTGTCGGAGATGGAGGAGCTCGAGCAGTTTCCGGCGATGCCCTCTGATGGTCCTCCGGTCAGTAGAAGAATGCGCAGAGTTGTTCGTATTGATGGGAATGAAGTGGAGTACAGCTGATTCTTTTTGGCAAAGCATTGATGGTACTGTGAAGCTCTAAAACAAAGGAGGAAGCAACGAGAATCTGAAGAGCAAAAGGAATTTTGAGGCCGTATGTTTTAAACGTAATCTAAACATTTATAAAATGATTATTTATGACTAATATGGGGTTTAATGATGATATAATTAATCAAATTATTTGGACCTGATGCAGATAGAATGAAGAGAAGGCCCGGGAGCATTTATATAGTATCGACCGGCTTTTAAGGGATTTACGTAATTACTATGTATTTTTAAAATGTAAGCTAGTTTAAGTAACAAATTCTGAATTTAATGATAATTAAAAGATTAGAGAATTAATTAATGTTTGTTTGATGCAGATGGGTTAAACGATGAATGGTGACAAAAGGAGGAAACGATCTGTTAGAACGGACGCACCTAAAATAAATGGACCAGTATAATTTGACCTAGTAATTAAAGCATAATTTAAATATAATTAGTAAAGTAATTAGTTTATGCAGTTTAAATTATAAGGATTTTTGTTTTATTTAATTGTTAATATTATATGTTTTGTAACCATACAGAAATGCAGAAGTTCGGGCAGTTTGAACGTGAGGGAAAGGGAATTTGTTGACCTACTTAATAATAAACTAAAAAGTAATTAACAAAAATTTATTAAGTTAATTAAAGGATAATTATAATTTAATGATTTTCTTAACTCGTATAACTTAAAATATGCATATCTGTTACATCAGTGAACAGAATCAGACCAGACAAGCTGCGTGGGACCGTAGCAGTGAACTCTACCTTATGGAACAGAATGGACATAATCGGAATCAATTAGGATTTTTAATTAAATTAAACACCTGTTTAATTTAATTAAAACCAAATGTTTCAATGACAACTCAAGGTGAGTTAACCTCACTCAGTTTTCTCATTTATATTTTATATAAATTGGGTTCTTATTTTGTGTGCTCTAAATTGCTATGGATGGCTGTTTGCTAGTATTATAATTATTTGTTGATTTAAATGATAAAATTAAACCATTGTTTAATTTCAGTATTAATACCAAATCGTTAATTTAACGATTGGTTCCAATAAAGGTAACTTACCTTGTTGGTCACATTTATTTGTAAACATGTTTAAATTGTTTGAACCGTTTGAATTGCTTGTAAATTGGTTGATGTTAATGTTCATTATCAGTTAAATGAACTGAACGATCTGATTTGAGATAATCATTTTGAATACAAGGAAGAACAGGTTGGAGGGATCCAAACGGATTCCTCAAATATATTATTTATTTCATATTGTAAACATATGAACTGTCATGTTTGAGTGATTGATTTGATTGTTGATTATTGGCTGAATATTCAACATCTATGTGGCTTAAACCAATGGGCGGTATTGTTTGAGTATTTGGCAGCGTATGGCCTATAAATTAAATCGTTTTATAAATATTGATTCACCATTAGGTGAGTCGATAGAGATGAAGTTATAAAATTTATTTTATAACTGGAGTTAGATTTTTAAATATATTATTTTGAATAAAAGTGTATAGAAGGGAAATAAATAAATATTTTATTTATCGAAGGCTTTGATTTATTATAAATTGACTTTATAAAGTAAATATGAGATTAATCAGAATTTATAAATATGGGAATAGAAATTTACTAAATGGTTAAAATATGGACAATTGGTTTATTAAGAATTTATTTAATGGAATTTATTTAAATTAATTATATTATCAATTAATTTAAAGTGAGAACGAATTGGAATGGGTTAACAAGATAACCGCACCTTGAGTTGACTAGGTCAACCATTGTAATTGGAACTGATTTTAAATTAGTTTGATTTGAATTAATCTAATAAAATTGTTAATGAATATTGTTTTATTTTTTTTAAGGTTTTAAAAAGGGATTTACAATTTATTTAGTTAATAAAGAGATTAACTGCTTCTACAATAGTTAATGGTTGAAGAAAAATATTATCGTTAATGATAATTTAGAGAATTACTTTTTTATTTGAATTCGTTTAAAAAGTAATTA
The DNA here is from genome assembly GCA_030737875.1 of Allium sativum. Taxonomy (NCBI): domain Eukaryota; kingdom Viridiplantae; phylum Streptophyta; class Magnoliopsida; order Asparagales; family Amaryllidaceae; genus Allium; species Allium sativum. Next base: position 146,138,682 of record CM060918.1, on the reverse strand, counting down.
AATTTGAAAGAAAATCCAATAGGATGGTGAAAGAAGTTTTGGATGGGTTTTATATTTAAACCCGAATTTTTATAACAAAGTTATAAAGAGAATGGTAAGATAATACAAGAGCTTAAATTAAAGGATACTTGAATTAAGTCAAAGGATAGAAAGATGGGAAGGGTTTATAATAAACCCGGATTTTATAAATGAGGTTTAAAAAGGGTAAAGGCATTAATTCTACATTAAAGTTACTTGAAAATGAGATCATGTAAAAAGGGGAAATTGGAATAAGATTCCAAAATGGGGAATCGTTGAATAGATTGAAAGGGGATTGGTAAAAGTGTATTTGAGGTAAAGAAGTGGGTCATAGGGTTGTATAACCAAATCCAAGTTATAATGGAATTTGTTTGAGACTAGAATGGAATATGGGTTTTTGATTACAACTAATATTTATCTGTGGATAAGATCGTTGTTGATCAAGGTCTGAGAGGTAATTAAAATACCCCAACTTGAACGACTTCAGGATTATCTGAGGATAATATTAGTTGGTAATCGTAAGAAAGACTAGTGATAATGTATTATTTCCATTAGTGAAATAATAATGCAACGTTGGTGAAAATTGGAAAATATATAATGAGAGATCTGAAGTAAAGGAAATGTAAAGTTAGTTTTATTCTATACTAATAAATATTAGTTATTGTTTCGAGAACGGGATAAAAGATATTACGTAATGCTATTACAAATAATATGTTGAATGGATTTCCCCAAAGTTAAAATAAAAAAGAATAATGTAACAAATGTTTTGAAAGGAGAACCATGTGGAAATTGAACATGGTTATGAGTTATTTTACTAAGTATTATAACAATGGTTTTGAGACATTTGTATATTAAATAAGAATTCAATTATTGTATTTCAGAATATTAGAAAGGTTAGAAGTCCTAATTAAGCAGAATTTAATTAATTTGTTTTAAATTAGAAAGGGCCAAGCGATGCCGAATATTGAACTAGTAAACTAGTTGGATTTTCATGATTTAAACTGTATATATTTTGATAGTTAAATCACCGATGTCAAATCTGTCCAATGCGATTGTTGGTACGGAAAGACCGAGATCGAATCTATATTTGAAAAACCATTCTGACCAAAAAATACGTGATGATATCAGAGGATGATCGAGATGGAGCATTGGAGACCATAGATTTTCATAAATGGAAGAACTGTTAAAATCTCTGGTATTGCAACCTGAGATAAACTGTGGTTCTGTCGTGATTGGAATCTACGGGTTGCGAGGACTTCTCGCTACTGATCCATGGGGTAATTCCTATAAGAGATGAAATAGGAGAGTACCTTCGGTTCATCCTATTCCCGGATGACTTGTATGGATGGATGTTCGACGGAGTATTTCCGAAAGGAATTACATACGTTAATTTCTTCAAACGTACCATAGTTTATGTAATGACCCACATTGTTAGGGGTATTATAATTAATTTATTTAATTATATAGATAGTGATTTAGGGAATTAAATCGTCGTTAATTAAATTATAGTAAATATTTAATTAAATTAAATAATTAAATAATATATTTAATTCAGAAATAATCAAAATATTGGAAATCACAATATTCTGTGAACGGGGTCGTCCCTAAGATTTAATTCAGCTTAGAGTTGAATTATATTGACGAATATATTCAATCGATGATAGTTTGAACGTAGAATTTTAATATAATTAAAATAGAGCTTGAAATGGCGCGGCAGTTCGTTATTCGGCGATTTGAACTTCAACTAAATGTACAGGATTCGTTTTAAGCCGGATTTCTGTGAAACAAGAAACGTGTGGAGCTGGTGGAGTATATCTTTCTAGTGGAAGAGAAAAATCAGGATTTCGTCGGGTAGATTTTGATTTATGACCAAATCAAATATTCAGAAAAACAGATGTATATTCGTTCATGGCCATGACGGTTATTTCGAAATAACTAGTTATTGGGTGTGAATTTAGAAAAGGTTCTTTTGAGACATAACGGTAAAATAATTTTTTGAATTTTATAGAAATTTTTAATTAATTTAATAAGCAACTTTTTATCTGGAGTATTTGGCACCATGTATCAACGATTTTGGGTTTTCACAATATGAGTTAACCTACCGATATTATTATATTATTGGAATCCTGGCACATCACTGATCACAACGGAATTTTTGTTTTCGTTGTTCGTGGCTCGTATGTATAAGAAGTAGAGTGTAACGGGGTATGTTCAAAGTTTTATACTTAAAACGGAATAAGGGGAAATCCCGTGGTCCAAGTCCTTTGCACCTCCACCACAAAAATGAGGGGACCAGAAAAAAATTACACGATTTGTTTTCCTCAGCCACACATAATCATCCGATCAAAGAATATAATAATAAGATAAAATAAAATCCTATAAATACATCATTTACCCCTCCTAACCCTAGTATTTTCATTTCCTGGTCAAATGAGAAATCCGCCGTCGTTCGTCATATATTCACTAAAACAAATCCAACTTCAAAATTCGAAATCAAATGAAAACAAATCCTATAAATCACCAAATATACATATGAGTATTCAATACAGACTGATCTTCAATCTCATGTGATTTCCGAGAGGCTCAAACACAGCTTGTTCGATGTCCAGTACCCTTTGCGATAGCTAGGGTTGACCACGGTTTACCACCAAGCTGTCGAGGTTCGAATTCGCAGGTGGCGTGATGATCAGTGGGGGTAGGGCATCTTGTTTGACCTAGTCTGGTAAAGATCCGACACAACTGGTGTCGCGAGTTGCTAAGAAGACCTCGAAGTCGCGAGTCACAGGGCAGATGCGAGAGGGTTGAATGGATACTGGGTTGACAAGAATTCGAAGAGGGTTAAACCGGTACCTTCAGTTGGATTCTCGTAGAGCAAGGCAGGAGCGAACTGGTATTGAAGAAGAAAAGAGGAGCATTGGTATTAAGAGCTGATGATGTGTTTAGAGAGGTTGATTATGTGATTGAGGGTCAGTCTGTTTGGGGTATTTCATTTGTTGAAACATGGGTAGGGATTGAAGTTCAGTAACGGTACGTTCTGTTTGGGTGCAGCAGATATCGGGGTTAAAGAAGGGATTAATGTGGGTTCTGTTGTGTGAATGGATCAGGAGCATGGACGGGAGAATGAACACGCCATGGGTTTTTCGAATACTGGAGGAACTTGAGAATAGGAGAGAAATGTAACAAAGGGGGTATGGATGGCTGTAAATATCTAGGGGCGTGGATTGATCGTTAAGCAGGAGTTCAGATGGATTGAATGGAAGTTGGGGAGGGGTGTTTCAGTTTAATTCTTTGGAGTTGGTTTCAATGTAAGGGTGCGGGCTTGGGCTGAAAGCATGGGCTGAGTTCAAAAGGTTAAGGCCCAATAATTTAATAAATATACTTTAATTAAATTCCAATTGTATATATGAACTTGTATAAATCATATATCGATCATACTGTATCAGAATTTCGTGAAACAACATTCGTCGGAACCGTATCAACGAAGGCTACGAAATGGAAAGGGTTTGAGGTGATCTGGTGCTCGTTTGGATTTATGGTGGAATAGATCTGTAGGATCAGAATCACCGACCGTAAATCCTTATTTAACGACTTCGGACAATGTGAGTAAATCTCACCAACTCTGAACAGTTTATAATTTCATGTTGTATTTTTAGAACTGTTAGAAATTGTCTGTTTGATTGTGTGTTGACTGTTTGATTGAACTGCTAGTCACTAAATGAAAATATTAGATATATATATATATATAAATATATGTATATATAATATATAAACCGTTAAATATTTATATATTGATTCTTCTATCAGAATAATTTATATTGAACTGAAAGTGATGATAATCATATTGTGTAACATCTGTGGATGCAGGGAGACAGGTTGGAGGAATCCAACTAGATTCCTCAACAGTTATTTTATTGTTTTTCATATATTGTTATATGATGTGATATAAAATCTATGGGCAATTATATGTGCTTGGACGATATTGAACATCGTGATTTGATGTGATTGAATACCATAACATACCGAAATGTTGATAAAGGGATTTTCAAAGTGATATTGAAAATAGAATACTTATAAAATGGGATATTTATAAATAAGAGATATTTATAAAGTGGAATATTTATAAATAAGAAATGTTTATAAATTTGAATATTTATAAATAGGAGATATTCAAAAAGGAAATAATTTCAAACCATTTTCTTTTTGAATGGAAAGGCCTGTGTGGCGGGTTTGGGGATTTTCCCGATGCTCCCGTTACGAAGGAGGTTATGGCGAATTTTCCAGAGAATTTAAGGAGTTAGAATATTTCAAGAATAAATTTGAAAAGGAAATATTTGTAAACCATTTACAAACAGAATTGAAAAGGAAACGTTATAAAAAGGAAATCATTTTTAAAGTGTAGAACATTTATTTAAAAGTAAATCTTTTCAAATGAATAAAACGTTGTTAAAAAGGAAATCTTTATAAAGTGAATAAAGTAAATCGAATATGGTATTCGAAGGGAGTAAATCGAATATGGTATTCGAAAGTTAGTAAAACGAATATGCTAATCGAAAGGGGTTAGTCGAGTCGAGTTAGTTGAATAGAGTTAACTAGTTCAGTAGAGTTAACCAGTTTGGTTAAGTCAGGTTAACCAGTTGAGTTAAGTAAGTCGAGTTGATCGAGTTAGAGTTACTCAGTTAGAGTTAATCGATTATTAGTTATTCGAAGTAAAAGTCATCAAATATAGTTTATTCGAATAGAGTTAGAGGAGTTATCGAATATAGTTTATTCGACAGGAGTTAAGTGAATTAGTTAAGTTAAACTAAGTAAATTAGTTAAGTGAATTGGTTAAGTTAACCAAAGTGAATTAGTCGAGTTAATCAAAGTGATTAGTTCAGTTAATCGAGATAAGTAAATCAAGTTAGGTTAATTGAGTTGAATTAGTCAGTCGAGTTCATAAATTGAGTTAGTCAAACCAAGTAAAACCAGTTAGAGTTAATTAATTATGGTTGACCAGTTAGAGTTGATCGGTTAGAATTAACCAGTTAGAGTTAATCAACTAGAGTTAATGAAATATAGTTATTTGAGACAGAGTTAGTCAATCATAGTATTCAGGGTAAGTTGTCATCTCGTACGACTGCTAGCGAAATTCGCAGGGCTACAGATAGCCTAAGGCGGTCGGATGTTTCCTGAGGGAATCAGGTGTAACCATTTGTGATCGCTACGATCTAGAGTCAAACGAATGGAGTTAAATCGAATATTAGTTATTCGATAGGAGTTAATCAAGTTGAGTTAAATAAAACCAAGTTAGTCGAGCCTAGGTTAATCGAATCGAATTGGTCGAACCAAGTAAGTCGAGTTAGTCGAGTCAAGTTAAGTTAGTCGAGTTAGTTGAGTTAAGTTCGTCGAGTTAAATTAATCGATGTTAGTTTCATCGAAAGGAGTTATCGATGTTAGTTTCATCGAAAGGAGTTATCGATGTTAGTTTCATCGAAAGGAGTTATCAATTTTAGTTTGATCGAAGTGAGATTTATCGAATAAGAGTCATTCGAAAAGAGATTATCGAATATAGTTTATTCGAAAGTGAGATTTTCAAATATGAAATATTTGAAAAGAAAGAGTTATCGAATATTAGTTATTCGAAGAGAGATTTTCGAATATCGTTTATTCGAGAAGGAGTAATCAAATATAGTATATTCGAAAGGAAGGAGTTAATCGAATATAGGTTATTCGAAGAAGAGTTAATCAAATAGAGATTTCTCGAAGAGAGTTAATCGGCAAATTCGATTATATCGAATTCGGGAAAGTACTTATACTTTCCAGTGTTTAAATAGATATTTATTTATTTATAAATAAATAAGTGTTAGGTTAATTATTCACTAACAAGAATAGAAGTTATAATTAAAGTTAGATAATTCGAAAGGAGGGATTATAACGTTATAATAACCAATGTTTTAAATATAGAAGTGGATTAGTAAAATTGGATCCGAGAAAGGCGTAAAGAAGTTGTTGAAGATTAAAAGATAAACTTTGACCATTTCGAAGTTATAACGTTGTTCAGTTAAGGTCTGAGAGGTAATTATACCCCAACTTGAGTGACTTCCTTCTTAACTAAGAAATGGTAAGGTATGGTCGTAAAGGAGTTTTGGAAATGTTTTCCAAACGAGAATCAGAAATGTTTTCTGATAAAAGAAAATAAGAATTTAGAATATAGGGAAAACAGGAGATAAGTAAATAAATGAACTAAAGAGATCAATGTTAAATGATGTTTGTTCGATATAATTTCCATCTGGAAATAATATCGTTGTTTGCACACTTGTTTTTCTTTGATAGTTAAATCACAGACTATCGAAGTTTTGACCATTTTAACGTTGTTAATATGGAGAGACCGGTTGGATTATTATCCAAAGAACCACTCTGTATTGGCATAAGCGTTGTGAATCATATATGCCAAAGATAATTGAAGACGGAGTAAAATGCAAGGGCTGTTGTATAAGTCTTAGATAATAGTGACTAAGATGGATATACTGAATAGTGCCTTCGGTTTGTCCAGTCCCAGGACAACTTGTATGGACGAAGGTCTGACAGAGTATATCCAACGGATCGCGTAAGTTGATCTGTTCAAACGTATTCACGTTTGGTGGCGGAGGAATTCGTTTCTCTCAGCTGTATACCCGTGTTATTTTTGAATAAATCAATTTGTGATTTGGCGGGTATGACGATGTGACATTCTAAGTGAATGAGGATGACTTGTGTTGATGATTGTCTGACAGGGTATTTCCAGAAAGGTCACGTACATTGATTTCTTCAACTGTACCAAGAGTGGAAGCGGAGAAGGAAACTTCTTTAGCTAACACGTAATGTACTGTTGTAAACGTCAATTAGTGATTTCGATGGATTTGACAATGTGGCATTCGAAGTGAATCTGATGTAATGATAAAGCGTAGCTTCTAGCCTCATCAACCGGTAAATGACAGAAATCGGGCAGGCAACATGGCTAAGTCGGTCGCACCGAAGTAGGGTGTATAATCACCTATCTAGAGAATATTCATTTGTTTCTTAAATCTATCAATTCTGTCCCATATATATACGGGATCGGTTGCTGATCCCAACCATTGGTGATGTACATTCGATACGCTCAAGCGAAATGAGTGGTCGGTCATGTGTGGCTGAGTTGCAAGACGTTCTTGTTGAACTCCAGTGTATCGTTCCTAGAGTACATTGATCGGAAGGTGGTTCCATACCTTGTCATAGTTGGAAATCCATTATCCAATACGTGCTTGCGATTTTGATTGTATACTATATATGTAGAACGTGAGATGAAAGCGTTTCTGCTAGTTGATATCTATTTGTACATAGACATTATTATAATATCAAAAGGTTTTTGATATAAAGATATTTTGGATTCTCATAAGGGAAAAACCCGTTCCGTTCTGCGGCGTGGTCTTATGAGATATCGTTTACTTGTTCATATACCTGTTTAAACTGTTTTACTCATACCAGTCCCATGACTGACCCGGAGTTTATATGTTTTGTTTTCCCTAAACTCTTGGGTGCCTAATTTTGTACGGGCAGTCAACTACTCAGGAATGTACAGATATACTAGAAGAGCGTGGGGCAGGAGGCTTCAAGATCATATAGCTATAGTTATTTCCGCTGTGTTGTAAGTGCTGTACTCTGATAAGTGCTATTGTATACATAACTGTTATATTTCAAAGTTATGTTATCTATTATATGTTATTCGTTCCGCTGTGATGTTCGTGTTACTCTGATGTTGTGTTCTTCTTCTTCTTCTAATCTAAGTTTCTATCTTATCTATTCTCACCCTCTAATTTCTTTCATTAGCTACCGGGATTTTTCGATGTTTTGGTTATCGACGTCGAGCTTACGTCGATAACCAAAGTCGCCGAAAATCTGGGTCGTTACAGTTGGTATCAGAGCTTAAGTTTAGAATTACTTGGCTCTGTGGCATGACTCGGTAGAGATAGGGTTAGTAATACCCTAGATTGAGTTGAGTGTATATATACGAGTGCGTATTTGTATTTGATATAAAAATGGTTTTATATTGTGGAGATTCATTGGCTGAGTTGTTTATGAGTTCTGGTCGATCAGTTTGATCCACTGTATCGGTAGGAGTAAATAAATACTTGAATACGATGGACCGGCACAGTATGGATATGTGATATATTATCATATATAGGTTGTGATTATAATCGAGTAAGATTATAACATGTGAAATGGTTATATATAACCATTCAGAATTCATATAAGTGAAATACGTGAAATCAGATGAATTAAATCAGAATTAAAGTAAAAATTGAAATTAAAAACTGGAAACTCAGATAAGTGTTTGTGATTGAATCTGGATTAGATATAGGTGAATTTTAAAATCCTGGGAGGTTTTAAATTTGTTTTAATAAGGAAATTTTGAACTGAGTCAAGATGGAAGTGTTTAAGTTGGAGTTTTGAAAAGAAATATAGTATTGTACTCACTTTGATCGCTGGAAAATAATTCTGATGATGGTGTTCACATCATCAGTGTGATTTTCGAGTTGTAAGTGACGGATTACTACCGAAGATTTTATTTTCAAATTTGTTTTGCGAAAACAAGTTGTTTAAGAATTCAAATGTTTTGAATTGGTATTATGATTTCAAATTGACTTGAAATAAAAGCCCAGGAATTTAAATTCTAGAATTTAAATTTAACTTGATAGGTTAATAAAAACTGAAGTGATTAGAGAATAATCTGGATTTGAAGTGATAAGTTGAGAGTTTGGAATTTGAAACTCGAATTTGAAATTGAATTCGGCTTGAATAAGCGAATGGCTGTGATAAGAATAAATTGGTCGGAGTTGATTGGGATGGCATTTGTATATGCCGAGTTGATAACAGATGGTAGGGATATAATGATATGCCCAACAAAAAGGTACAAGTTTATATTTTATATGAGTTTGGAATTTATGAGCCGAATTGGCAATCCGTTTGGCGTTTTGATTTTCTTTTGGGTTGAAGAAGGCCCAGAGAGGTGAGTTGGAGTTTGAGCTATTGACCAGTACAAAGGAGGTGCTGGCGAAATTTTTCGAAAGTTTAAAGTGTTAGAAAATTTTGAGAATTTTTGAAAATTTTAGTTAGTCGGAATGAATAAATATTTTAATTGATATTAATTGTTGCAGTTGAAATCAGAAATAAGGGGTAAACAAATCTTAGGAATTCCAATAGATAGGGTCGTCCTCTAACTTAGCAATTTCGAGGACGAAATTATTTTAAGTGGGGAAGAATGTAATGACCCCCATTGTTAGGGGTATTATAATTAATTTATTTAATTATATAGATAGTGATTTAGGGAATTAAATCGTCGTTAATTAAATTATAGTAAATATTTAATTAAATTAAATAATTAAGTAATATATTTAATTCAGAAATAATCAAAATATTGGAAATCACAATATTCTGTGAACGGGGTCGTCCCTAAGATTTAATTCAGCTTAGAGTTGAATTATATTGACGAATATATTCAATCGACGACAGTTTGAACGTAGAATTTTAATATAATTAAAATAGAGCTTGAAATGGCGCGGTAGTTCGCTATTTGGCGATTTGAACTTCAACTAAATGTACAGGATTCGTTTTGAGCCGGATTTCTGTGAAACAAGAAACGTGTGGAGCTGGTGGAGTATATCTTTCTAGTGGAAGAGAAAAATCAGGATTTCGTCGGGTAGATTTTGATTTATGTCCAAATCAAATATTCAGAAAAATAGCGGTATATTCGTTCGTGGCCATAACGGTTATTTCGAAATAACTAGATATCGGGTGTGAATTTAGACAATGTTCTTTTGAGACATAACGATAAAATAATTTATTGAATTTTATAGAAATTTTTAATTAATTTAATAAGCAACTTTTTATCTGGAGTATTTGGCACCATGTATCAACGATTTTGGGTTTTCAAAATATGAGTTAACCTACCGATATTATTATATTATTGGAATCCTGGCATATCGCTGATCACAACGGTATTTTTGTTTTCGTTGTTCGTGGCTCGTATGTATAAGAAGTAGAGTGTAACGGGGTATGTTCAAAGTTTTATACTTAAAACGGAATAAGGGGAAATCCCGTGGTCCAAGTCCTTTGCACCTCCACCACAAAAATGAAGGGACCACAAAAAAATTACACGATTTGTTTTCCTCAGCCACACATAATCATCCGATCAAAGAATATAATAATAAGATAAAATAAAATCCTATAAATACATCGTTTACCCCTCCTAACCCTAGTATTTTCATTTCCTGGTCGAATGAGAAATCCGCCGTCGTTCGTCATATATTCACTAAAACAAATCCATCTTCAAAATTCGAAATCAAATGAAAACAAATCCTATAAATCACCAAATATACATATGAGTATTCAATACAGATTGATCTTGAATCTCATGTGATTTCCGAGAGGCTCGAACACAGCTTGTTCGATGTCCAGTACCCTTTGCGATAGCTAGGGTTGACCACGGTTTACCACCAAGCTGTCGAGGTTCGATTTCGCAGGTGGCGTGATGATCAGTGGGGGTAGGGCATCTTGTTTGACCTAGTCTGGTAAAGATCCGACACAACTGGTGTCGCAAGTTGTTGAGAAGACCTCGAAGTCGCGAGTCATAGGGCGGATGCGAGAGGGTTGAATGGATACTGGGTTAACAAGAATTCGAAGAGGGTTAAACCGGTACCTTCAGTTGGATTCTCGTAGAGCAAGGCAGGAGCGAACTGGTATTGAAGAAGAAAAGAGGAGCGTTGGTATTAAGAGCTGATGATGTGTTTAGAGAGGTTGATTATGTGATTGAGGGTCAGTCTGTTTGGGGTATTTCATTTGTTGAAACATGGGGAGAGATTGAAGTTCAGTAATGGTACGTTCTGTTTGGGTGCAGCAGATATCGGGGTTAAAGAAGGGATTAATGTGGGTTCTGTTGTGTGAATGGATCAGGAGCATGGACGGGAGAATGAACACGCCATGGGTTTTTCGAATACTGGAGGAACTTGAGAATGGGAGAGAAATGTAACAAAGGGGGGTATGGATGGCTGTAAATATCTAGGGGCGTGGATTGATCGTTAAGCAGGAGTTCAGATGGATTGAATGGAAGTTGGGGAGGGGTGTTTCAGTTTAATTCTTTGGAGTTGGTTTCAAAATAAGGGTGCAGGCTTGGGCTGAAAGCATGGGCTGAGTTCAAAAGGTTAAGGCCCAATAATTTAATAAATATACTTTAATTAAATTCCAATTGTATATATGAACTTGTATAAATCATATATCAATCATACTGTATCAGAATTTTGCGAAACAACATTCGTCGGAACCGTATCAACGAAGGCTACGAAATGGAAAGGGTTTGAGGTGATCTGGTGCTCGTTTGGATTTATGGTGGAATAGATCTGTAGGATCAGAATCACCGACCGTAAATCGTTATTTAACGATTTTGGACAATGTGAGTAAATCTCACCAACTCTAAACAGTTTATAATTTCATGTTGTATTTTTAGAACTGTTAGAAATTGTCTATTTTATTGTGTGTTGACTGTTTGATTGAACTGCTAGTCAGTAAATGAAAATATTATATATATATATAATATATAAACCGTTAAATATTTATATATTGATTCTGCTATCAGAATAATTTATATTGAACTAAAAGCGATGATAATCATATTGTGTAACATCTGTGGATGCAGGGAGACAGGTTGGAGGAATCCAACTGGATTCCTCAACAGTTATTTTATTGTTTTTCATATATTGTTATATGATGTGATATAAAATCTATGGGCAATTATATGTGCTTGGACGATATTGAACATCGTGATTTGATGTGATTGAATACCATAACATACCGAAATGTTGATAAAGGGATTTTCAAAGTGATATTGAAAATAGAATATTTATAAAATGGGATATTTATTTTTCAAAGTGATATTGAAAATAGAATATTTATAAAATGGGATATTTATAAATAAGAGATATTTATAAAGTGGAATATTTATAAATTTGAATATTTATAAATAGGAGATTTTCAAAAAGGAAATAATTTCAAACCATTTTCTTTTTGAATGGAAAGGCCTGTGTGGCGGGTTTGGGGATTTTCCCGATGCTCCCGTTACGAAGGAGGTTATGGCGAATTTTCCAGAGAATTTAAGGAGTTAGAATATTTCAAGAATAATTTTGAAAAGGAAATATTTGTAAACCATTTACAAACAGAATTGAAAAGGAAACGTTATAAAAAGGAAATTATTTTTAAAGTGTAGAACCGTTATTTAAAAGTAAATCTTTTCAAATGAATAAAACGTTGTTAAAAAGGAAATCTTTATAAAGTGAATAAAGTAAATCGAATATGGTATTCGAAGGGAATAAATCGAATATGTTATTCGAAAGTTAGTAAAACGAATATGCTAATCGAAAGGGGTTAGTCGAGTCGAGTTAGTTGAATAGAGTTAACTAGTTCAGTAGAGTTAACCAGTTTGGTTAAGTAAGTCAGGTTAACCAGTTGAGTTAAGTAAGTCGAGTTGATTGAGTTAGAGTTACTCAGTTAGAGTTAATCGATTATTAGTTATTCGAAGTAAAAGTCATCAAATATAGTCTATTCGAATAGAGTTAGAGGAGTTATCGAATATAGTTTATTCGACAGGAGTTAAGTGAATTAGTTAAGTTAAACTAAGTAAATTAGTTAAGTGAATTGGTTAAGTTAACCAAAGTGAATTAGTCGAGTTAATCAAAGTGATTAGTTCAGTTAATCGAGATAAGTAAATCAAGTTAGGTTAATTGAGTTGAATTAGTCAGTCGAGTTAATAAATTGAGTTAGTCAAACCAAGTAAAACCTGTTAGAGTTAATTAATTAAGGTTGACCAGTTAGAGTTGATCGGTTAGAATTAACCAGTTAGAGTTAATCAACTAGAGTTAATCAAATATAGTTATTTGAGATAGAGTTAGTCAAATATAGTATTCAGGGTAAGTTGTCATCTCGTACGACTGCTAGCGAAATTCGCAGGGCTATAGATAGCCTAAGGCGGTCGGATGTTTCCTGAGGGAATCAGGTGTAACCATTTGTGAACGCTGCGATCTAGAGTCAAACGAATGGAGTTAAATCGAATAGTAGTTATTCGATAGGAGTTAATCAAGTTGAGTTAAATAAAACCAAGTTAGTCGAGCCTAGGTTAATCGAATCGAATTGGTCGAACCAAGTAAGTCGAGTTAGTCGAGTCAAGTTAAGTTAGTCGAGTTAGTCGAGTTAAGTTCGTCGAGTTAAATTAATCGATTTTAGTTTCATCGAAAGGAGTTATCGATGTTAGTTTCATCGAAAGGAGTTATCGATGTTAGTTTCATCGAAAGGAGTTATCGATTTTAGTTTGATCGAAGTGAGATTTATTGAATAAGAGTCATTCAAAAAGAGATTATCGAATATAGTTTATTCGAAAGTGAGATTTTCAAATATGAAATATTTGAAAAGAAAGAGTTATCGAATATTAGTTATTCGAAGAGAGATTATCGAATATCGTTTATTCGAGAAGGAGTAATCAAATTTAGTATATTCGAAAGGAAGGAGTTAATCGAATATAGGTTATTCGAAGAAGAGTTAATCAAATAGAGATTTCTCGAAGAGAGTTAATCGGCAAATTCGATTATATCGAATTCGGGAAAGTACTTATACTTTCCAGTGTTTAAATAGAGATTTATTTATTTATAAATAAATAAGTGTTAGGTTAATTATTCACTAATAAGAATAGAAGTTATAATTAAAGTTAGATAATTCGAAAGGAGGGATTATAACGTTATCGTTATAACCATTGTTTTAAATATAGAAGTGGATTAGTAAAATTGGATCCGAGAAAGGCGTAAAGAAGTTGTTAAAGATTAAAAGATAAACTTTGACCATTTCGAAGTTATAACGTTGTTCAGTTAAGGTCTGAGAGGTAATTATACCCCAACTTGAGTGACTTCCTTCTTAACTAAGAAATGGTAAGGTATGGTCGTAAAGGAGTTTTGGAAAAGTTTTCCAAATGAGAATCAGAAATGTTTTCTGATAAAAGAAAATAAGAATTTAGAATATAGGGAAAACAGGAGATAAGTAAATAAATGAACTAAAGAGATCAATGTTAAATGATGTTTGTTCGATATAATTTCCATCTGGAAATAATATCGTTGTTTGCACACTTGTTTTTCTTTGATAGTTAAATCAAAGACTCTCGAAGTTTTGACCATTTTAACGTTGTTAATATGGAGAGACCGGTTGGATTATTATCCAAAGAACCACTCTGTATTGGCATAAGCGTTGCGAATCATATATGCCAAAGATAATTGAAGACGGAGTAAAATGCAAGGGCTGTTGTATAAGTCTTAGAAAACAGTGACTAAGATGGATATACTGAATAGTGCCTTCGGTTTGTCCAGTCCCAGGACAACTTGTATGGACGAAGGTCTGACAGAGTATATCCAATGGATCGCGTAAGTTGATCTGTTCAAACGTATTCACGTTTGGTGGCGGGGGAATTCATTTCTCTTAACTGTATACCCGTGTTATTTTTGAATAAATCAATTTGTGATTTGGCGGGTATGACGATGTGACATTCAAAGTGAATGCGGATGACTTGTGTTGATGAATGTCTGACAGGGTATTTCCAGAAAGGTCACATACATTGATTTCTTCGACTGTACCAAGAGTGGAAGCGGAGAAGGAAACTTCTTTAGCTAACACATAACGTACTGTTGTAAACGTCAATTAGTGATTTCGTTGGATTTGACAATGTGGCATTCGAAGTGAATCTGATGTAATGATAAAGCGTAGCTTCTAGCCTCATCAACCGGTAAATGACAGAAATCGGGCAGGCAGCATGGCTAAGTCGGTCGCACCGAAGTAGGGTGTATAATCACCTATCTAGAGAATATTCATTTTTTTCTTAAATCTATCAATGTTGTCCCATATATATATACGGGAACGGTTGATGATCCCAATCGTTGGTGATGTACATTCGATACACTCAAGCGAAATGAGTGGTCGGTCATGTGTGGCTGAGTTGCAAGGCGTTCTTGTTGAACTCCAGTGTATCGTTCCTAGAGTACACTGATCGGAAGGTGGTTCCATACCTTGTCATATTTGGAAATCCATTATCCAATACGTGCTTGCGATTTTGATCGTATACTATATATGTAGAACGTGAGATGAAAGCGTTTCTGCTAGTTGATATCTATTTGTACATAGACATTATTGAAATATCAAAAGGTTTTTGATATAAAGATATTTTGGATTCTCATAAGGGAAAAACCCGTTCCGTTCTGCGGCGTGGTCTTATGAGATATCGTTTACTTGTTCATATACCTGTTTAAACTGTTTTACTCATACCAGTCCCATGACTGACCCGGAGTTTATTTGTTTTGTTTTCCCTAAACTCTTGGGTGCCTAATTTTGTACGGGCAGTCAAGTAGTTAGGAATTTACAGATATACTAGAAGAGCGTGGGGCAGGAGGCTTCAAGATCATATAGCTATAATTATTTCCGCTGTGTTGTAAGTGTTGTACTCTGATAAGTGCTATTGTATACATAACTGTTATATTTCAAAGTTATGTTATCTATTATATGTTATTCGTTCCGCTGTGATGTTCGTGTTACTCTGATGTTGTAACGACACGGATTTTGCCCGACCTTAATCGATCGCAAAATCGACCAAGACCGTTCAAAACTCGCATACGTTAACTTTGGGAATACAACAACATCAGAACAAATAACAAAAGACTTTTATAACATTATCATAACGTTACATCAAAGTACAGAATATCAGAGTACATCGAATAAATATATTACAGCGGAAGATTATATTACAAGAAATTAATACAATACACAGCGGAAGACTTCAATGCTCAGGACACAGCTTTAAGCTTCAATCCAAGATCCTGCTAAAGAGATGAAGATATCTGCAAAAAGCTACTCGACTGCCCGTGTGGAAAGAGGGCACCCGAGTTTGCAAAAGTGGAAACAAAAACGGGTCAGTCGTGGGACTGGTGTGAGAATTCTTAACTAATATAACTAATAGTAATAAGGCAAATCCAAGGACCACGCCGCTAAAGCGGAACGGGTTTTATTCCAATGGATTGTCGGTGCATAAACTAAAGTAAATCGAGAAATAACGCAATGTCTTTTTGGAAAAATGAAACCATTATAAGACCCAGGTCCCATCACACAATGCAACGCACACCAGAGGATAGGGTTTTACCTTATAATGGTCAAAAGATGCTTGATACGTATAAAACGGATTTGATATTATTATTAGTGTATATATGTTTTAATAAAAAGATTTGAATCATAAGTATCAATCCTAGACGACATGGTTACCATATAGCATGTCGCCAATACTAGTTCTACAATCAAAACCGCAAGGTCGTATTGGAGATTTGGATTCCATCATGAGTCGAGGCTAGGGGCAAGCTCCTCTCCGATTCGAGACACTCTAGCAAATGCCTCAGGATCCCCCGCAGTGAACCCTTGGATCTTCAGGGCCGGTCCCCGCCTATGGGCAGTGGATTAGTTATGCCTGAACACACGCTTCCCGGTCCCTTTGGACCTATAGTATGACCACCAACGGCCTATAAAAATAACGAGGCGCCTCAAAATCCATCATCCACATAAGTAAAATGTCAGGGCTGGTAGGTCACTGACACCACTCTAGCTAGAAAGAAACGTGTGCACTCCCTGCAGTCTGTATCCCGTTTTTGACTCATACCGGGGTGTGAGGCTCGCGAAGTCATGCTATACACAAAGCTACGCCTAAACAGGCCGTGCTTTGATCATCAACCACAAGGCCTGCTTTTCAACAAAAGCCTTGATCAATGCATCTTAGCATGCCACATTGTCAGTCCATACTATACCATTAATTTCTACCAATATATAACCTCTAAGCTCGTATGTCTCAGAGAAGAGTGTTAACCACCAAACAGATATATATTAAGAGAGATCAACGAATGTAGTATAAGGGACTACAACGTCAGACATACATTCCATTTATAAACTTATGCCCTGGGTCTGAGCGAAAGTCAAATCCGTGCAATCAACACTACGTCCGGACGGCTACTACTGTCGCCCCTTCAAGGTAGCTACTCCCATCAAGGGTCTCAATAGCAACACACCCATTCGATGTGAAGATCGTCGGTCTTCAATCACCGTCTTCAACTCTTCGAACGTCGTATCATTATTTGGAATGAGAGTAAACTCGGACTTCCCAAATAATTCTCGCATATATAAATTTGTAAACAATTCTATATCGTTATTTATTCTTTTATAAATATAAATATCGTCTATTCATTTCATGTATATATATATCGTCCATTCATTTCATAAATATCGTCCATTCATTTCATATGCAGTAATACTACTCTAAACATGAATTTTTATATCATATGCGGTTTCTTGATTATGCATTTCATATGCGACTTCATGCTTTTTAAAACATGTTAAATTTTCATATGCGGTTCATGCTTCTAAATCATGTTTCATTTCATATTTTTATATTTTTATTCGCATGTGAAATGTAAATAAAAATTCCCTTCTTATTTTCATCTTTTTATTTACATGTGAAAAGTAAATAAAAGTTTCATTCTTATTTTCATCTTTTTATTTACATGTGAAAAGTAAATAAAAGTTTCATTCTTATTTTCATCTTTTTATTCGCATGTGAAATGTAAATAAAAATTCCCTTCTTATTTTCATCTTTTTATTTACATGTGAAAAGTAAATAAAAGTTTCATTACTTTTATTTATATAAAATATATAAATAATATAACCATTTCATGTTTTCATTCATTTATTCATTTATAACATGAAAATATTCATTGCTTTATGGTTCATTTTCCATTTTCGATCACTTTCTTAATTCAGTGATCTTAACTACTTAATTCCCTTTCAACCTAATTAAAGATTTAATTAAAATTTTATTTAGTTTTAATCTTCCAAAGTCATTATTAAATGATTATTCAATTTCTAGGGAATTAATTCTATCATAAATTCGGGTTAAAGAATAAATGTTATTTAAAACATAATTCACGATAAACCCAAATTTAGATTTCATAAATTCCCATTTAATATATATAATTAGACATCATTTATTTCAGAGTATTTCATTTAATCTTAAATAAAATATTAATCATCTTCGATTTCCTTTATAAAATGTATAACATAATTTATACGGGTTAAAATGGAGTTACTATTTTAAAATGGACTGAATAGCCCAATTCATTTTCCTTATCCATTTATTATGTTTATCTTTACATTTTATTATTTAATAGCGGGCCAGACCTCTCACATTAGGCCTACAACTTGTGGATGCTGGATATGCCGGTTGGTTCCGGGCAGACTTCTACCACAGGTTGGGCTTAACCTCGTGTCTTGACCCAATTCGTATTTGCGCACTTGGACCTCTCACATTAGGCCCAACATTTATGGCTGCTGGATATGCCGGTTGGTTCCGGGCAGACTTCCGCCATAAATGTGACCTAACCTCGTGTCCAGGTACAATTAATAATTATAATTATAATTATCTCCTAAAAGTATTATTTTAAAACATTTCATATTTTAGAATATCTAATTTCTAAAATATCATTCATTCTTTTACTTATCCTTTCATTTCAGTAAACATTAATCTTTCCATATTAATATCATAAAACTATTCCCAAAACGTTTCAATTGTAATATCAAAACTTACCATTTTGATATTAAATGAAATCTTCCTCAATTAATCCATTTATGTTAAATTTTAAAATCAAATCTTCTAAATTTACAAGTTAACATAAAAACGAGATTTTTCAATTCAAATCTTCATTATTATAATTGGAATGAAATCTTACCAATTTAAACTTTTTATTTCATCCTTTTTAAATATGCAATCTTCTTAATTAAATCGTCCATTAATTCCATTAATTGAGTAAATAATGAAAATATTTCAAGTTCCTCAATAACGCTAATTATATATTCACATTCATGTACAACTTTCATGTGCAATATCTATATATAATTTTTTTTATATTTTTAATCAGAAACACTACGAATATATTTATTTACATATTTTACTTAAAAACGCTTAAAATAAACTTGCATTCATGTTTTGACATAACAATAAAAATAAAGTTGCATTCATATTTTTATGTAAATAAAAATAAAGTTTCATTCATATTTTTAACAAAACAATAAAAATAAAGTTTCATTCATGTTTTAACAGAACGATGCAAATAAAGTTTGCATTTATATTTTATCAAAAAGTGTAAATAATGTTTGCATTCATATTTTTATCAAAACAATGCGAATAATGTTGCATTTATATTTTATAAAAAAAACAATGCAATTAAGTTTGCATTCTTATTTTATTAACAACAATGAAGTTATAATTATTTTCTAAATTTACCTAACTCGCTAAAAATAAGTTATCAATCTTATTTTAACTTAAACAATGAAAATATATTTATTTTCTACTTTCACTTAACGCGCTAAAAATATAACAACACCCATATTTTTACATAAACGCTGGAAATAAGGTTGCATTCCTATTGTGACATTAACTATGAAAATAAGTTTATTTTCTTATATCATATAAAAGAGTATTTTATATGTTAACATTTTTCTATGTTTCAAATATCATATAAATGAATATTTATTTACATACACCATACTATGTATTCTAATGGCCCTTTTTATCTAATGACATTCTAACTTAATAACATTCTAATCTAGTGACATTCCAGTGTTAATGTCATTCTAATTTAATGACATTTTTAATAAATGACATTATAGTAATTTAACTTGAAGGACAAACTCCTCTCAACATGAATAGACAAATTCATGTTGACATAAATGACAATTTCAATCTTCACATAAATGACAAGTTAAATTTTCACATAAATGACGAATTCAGTCATAAATGACAAATTTATCTTACATAATATATCCCTAATAAAAATGGCATGTTTATTCTAATTAAACATTTACGACATACATGATTTTTCAACTATAATTAAACACATATGACGATTATGATTTGTCAATTCAAATAACACATACATGACATATATAATCTATCCATTCCAATTAAACATATATGACATACATGATTTTTCAACTATTAAAATCCATTCTTTTTATTTTACGTATCCTAATGTAAAAAAAATGATTTCATATGTTAACATTTTCTAACTTAAATGAGAAAATGTTCTCTTTTATATGCAACATAACTTTTCTAACTTAAATGAGAAAATGTTCTTAAATCTAACATTACATTTTTGTAACAAACGATATTTTATTCTAACTTTATATTTTATGACACAAAATTTTATTTTATTCTAACTTTACATTTTATTTTGTCTGACCAAAGCGATGTTTATATTTTAACATAACGTTAATTGACCAAAGTGATAGTTTGATTTTAACCATGCTAATTTAATAAAAATGAACATTTTTATTTAGTCAATACTAATTCAATAAAAATGACAAGTTCTATTTCAACATGACGTTGTCTAATAAAATTGAGATTTTTATTTTCCTAAAACATTTTATAACAAAATGACATATTTTTTTTCCTAATAAAAAAAAATTATAAAACACTTCTAACAAGATAACAAAATTTTCTAATATAACATAAATGACAAATTTGTTTATTTTTCTAACATGAAGATTTCGAACAAAGACGTTTACTTTATCTACCATGAAGATTCTAATAAAACCATCCTAATAAAAAGGTTATTTTAATGCCAACATAACATGAACCAATGACAATGATACTTTATTGTTAACGCAGCATGATTTAAACAACATCAGCATCGCAATCAATACAAACAACAAACAATAATTTCAGTCACAGATCTGATTTCATCACATGAACAATTCTATCGCATAACCCATTTTTCTACATCAAATAAATATAATTTTATAAATCCTTTTGATGTGAGTTAGAATTCTCACCGATGGTTTTTGAATTTTCAAAAATTGTAGATCAGTCCGTTTCAGATCTGGTCTGTGTTGTAGAGTTCGCCATGACGAGTCCATTGCAACTTTATTTCTCTAATCCTTTCTTCCATCTTCGTTCAATTCACAGAACCCATCATCGATCGTCTCTCTCCCTGCGCCCCGCTTCTGGAGTCACCGTTCGTTGAAATCGAAGAACTGACATCGCTTAACAATTTGGCTATTATAAATTTGTGAAGATACTGCGTAGATTTGAGGACTAATTGGAGATAAAATCGAAGAGGAATGGTAAATATGAAGAGGAAGAAAAAGAATGGGAGTGGTTCTAAGAATGAATGGAAATTAGGATAAATACATAGGAATAAGAAATATAAATGAAGCGGTAAAAGAATGGATATGAATAGAGAACCAAAAGGAAATAAATTAAAGGTATGAATGGTTTAAATTTTTCCCTTTTATTTATTCAAATTTCAAAGGTTAATTAAATGAATACAGTATTCAATTTCATTTATCCTTAATTTAATTACCCATCTAATCCTAGTCTAACATAGGAATAAATTACCTGTGTCATACATCTCAAATTCAATTTTCTAACATTTTTAATCGAGCAATTAATCTTTGTAAAACAATCAATTCATTAATCATTCCTTCCAAACATGACAAAGTTAACATAATGTCTCATTTCACATTTCTTTTTATACTTGAAATAAACTATTAGGAAAATTTCATTATACTAAATTCCGACATTATATTCTAATTTCAAAATTAACTGGTTTGTTTTATTGTATTAATTCAACATTTATTATAGTTTCGTTATTTCCAATCTTCCTATTTTCACATTTTTATTTTAATGTAAAATCTTATTTTTACATCTTCCTATTTAATATAAAATCTATTTAATCATTTATGTTTACATCGTAAAACGTAAACAAAAGATAAACTTTTATATAATTAACAAATGTAAATTTTGATTTAGACATTTTTTTTTTGTTTACATAAAAATTGTAAACAAAAGAATAACTTTTTATTAAATTGACAAATGTTAATTTAGATTTTGACATTTTTTTATTTATTTATACTTTGTTCAAACAAAAAGGGTATTTTGAATATGAACAAACATAAAAGTTGACATTTTGAATCCTAGCATAAGTGGTATTTTTAACTCAACATAAATGTCATTTTGAATACTAACATAAATGGTGATTATAACTCAACATAAATGACCCTTTGAGCTTTATCATAAGTGGTGATTCTAATAGGTCAATTGTCATAAATGACATTTCAAATATGCATTTTATTATGTTCGCAAAAATAAAGGTAAAGATCGTATTTTATTTTGTAAACAGAATTAAAGATTAAAGTTAGCATTTTATTTTGTAAACAAAATAAAAGATTAAAACTTGCTTTTTATTTTATAAACAAAATAAAGGTAAAAATTGGTGTTTTATTTTGTAAACAAAGTAAAGTTAAAAAACTTGTCTTTTTTTTTTCAAATGACAAAATATATTCTTTCATTTCATTCTCTTAATATGAATAAAAATGATAATCTTGTATGTTGACTTTCAATACACAAACAAAAATGAAAATTTGTTTGTTAACTTTTGATTCAAACAAAAATAGTGATTTTGTTTATCAAATTTTTTTTTAAATAAATCAAAATGTTAATTTTCCAATTAATCCCTTTCAATGAATAAAAAGGTTCATTCCTAACTCACTAACATATTAACCCAAAATGAGTATTTAAATTCACTAATCAAGTCTTGACAAGAATGTTGTTCTTTTTCACTAATGTGACATTTATATAAAAATGTTGTTTGTTTGTCTAACCAATTTCTTAACCAAAATTGTCAATTTGATTTAATCATCATTTCTAATCAAGGCGATATTTTTATTAGTCTAATAAATCATTTTTATGTTCTTACATTTAAATAAAGACTAACATTTATTTTAAAACATATTTCATTTTTTTTTAATTCTGACGCATTTTCTGTCAAAATTTCCTTAAAATGATTTTTTTTTTTAAATTAGTTCCAAAATTCCGGGTTGTTACAATCTCCCCCACTTAAAATCTTTTCGTCCTCGAAAAGGAACTAGGCTAAAAGTTGTTTAATTAACTAACTAAATTTTAATTTTACTTTAATTAATTTCATTTGTTGGCTAACTTATCAAATATACATACTCTTTTATATATTTAAAAATCATATTTTCAAAAATAGATTATATAATCAAAAATACGCTAATCATAAGCTTATCACTCTGAACTCATTCTAGGGCATTACTAACCCCATCTCTAATGAGTATTCTCATTCTAGGATACTGCTGATCCTATCTCTAATGAGTATTCTTATTGGACATTACTAATCCAATCTCTGATGAGTCTTTTGTTCAGTTCTAACGAGTAGTACCCCAAATATTTGAGCTAACCAAAGCTCTGATACCACCTGTAACGACACGGATTTTGCCCGACCTTAATCGATCGCAAAATCGACCAAGACCGTTCAAAACTCGCATACGTTAACTTTGGGAATACAACAACATCAGAACAAATAACAAAAGACTTTTATAACATTATCATAACGTTACATCAAAGTACAGAATATCAGAGTACATCGAATAAATATATTACAGCGGAAGATTATATTACAAGAAATTAATACAATACACAGCGGAAGACTTCAATGCTCAGGACACAGCTTTAAGCTTCAATCCAAGATCCTGCTAAAGAGATGAAGATATCTGCAAAAAGCTACTCGACTGCCCGTGTGGAAAGAGGGCACCCGAGTTTGCAAAAGTGGAAACAAAAACGGGTCAGTCGTGGGACTGGTGTGAGAATTCTTAACTAATATAACTAATAGTAATAAGGCAAATCCAAGGACCACGCCGCTAAAGCGGAACGGGTTTTATTCCAATGGATTGTCGGTGCATAAACTAAAGTAAATCGAGAAATAACGCAATGTCTTTTTGGAAAAATGAAACCATTATAAGACCCAGGTCCCATCACACAATGCAACGCACACCAGAGGATAGGGTTTTACCTTATAATGGTCAAAAGATGCTTGATACGTATAAAACGGATTTGATATTATTATTAGTGTATATATGTTTTAATAAAAAGATTTGAATCATAAGTATCAATCCTAGACGACATGGTTACCATATAGCATGTCACCAATACTAGTTCTACAATCAAAACCGCAAGGTCGTATTGGAGATTTGGATTCCATCATGAGTCGAGGCTAGGGAAAAGCTCCTCTCCGATTCGAGACACTCTAGCAAATGCCTCAGGATCCCCCGCAGTGAACCCTTGGATCTTCAGGGCCGGTCCCCGCCTATGGGCAGTGGATTAGTTATGCCTGAACACACGCTTCCCGGTCCCTTTGGACCTATAGTATGACCACCAACGGCCTATAAAAATAACCAGGCGCCTCAAAATCCATCATCCACATAAGTAAAATGTCAGGGCTGGTAGGTCACTGACACCACTCTAGCTAGAAAGAAACGTGTGCACTCCCTGCAGTCCGTATCCCGTTTTTGACTCATACCGGGGTGTGAGGCTCGCGAAGTCATGCTATACACAAAGCTACGCCTAAACAGGCCGTGCTTTGATCATCAACCACAAGGCCTGCTTTTCAACAAAAGCCTTGATCAATGCATCTTAGCATGCCACATTGTCAGTCCATACTATACCATTAATTTCTACCAATATATAACCTCTAAGCTCGTATGTCTCAGAGAAGAGTGTTAACCACCAAACAGATATATATTAAGAGAGATCAACGAATGTAGTATAAGGGACTACAACGTCAGACATACATTCCATTTATAAACTTATGCCCTGGGTCTGAGCGAAAGTCAAATCCGTGCAATCAACACTACGTCCGGACGGCTACTACTGTCGCCCCTTCAAGGTAGCTACTCCCATCAAGGGTCTCAATAGCAACACACCCATTCGATGTGAAGATCGTCGGTCTTCAATCACCGTCTTCAACTCTTCGAACGTCGTATCATTATTTGGAATGAGAGTAAACTCGGACTTCCCAAATAATTCTCGCATATATAAATTTGTAAACAATTCTATATCGTTATTTATTCTTTTATAAATATAAATATCGTCTATTCATTTCATGTATATATATATCGTCCATTCATTTCATAAATATCGTCCATTCATTTCATATGCAGTAATACTACTCTAAACATGAATTTTTATATCATATGCGGTTTCTTGATTATGCATTTCATATGCGACTTCATGCTTTTTAAAACATGTTAAATTTTCATATGCGGTTCATGCTTCTAAATCATGTTTCATTTCATATTTTTATATTTTTATTCGCATGTGAAATGTAAATAAAAATTCCCTTCTTATTTTCATCTTTTTATTTACATGTGAAAAGTAAATAAAAGTTTCATTCTTATTTTCATCTTTTTATTTACATGTGAAAAGTAAATAAAAGTTTCATTCTTATTTTCATCTTTTTATTCGCATGTGAAATGTAAATAAAAATTCCCTTCTTATTTTCATCTTTTTATTTACATGTGAAAAGTAAATAAAAGTTTCATTACTTTTATTTATATAAAATATATAAATAATATAACCATTTCATGTTTTCATTCATTTATTCATTTATAACATGAAAATATTCATTGCTTTATGGTTCATTTTCCATTTTCGATCACTTTCTTAATTCAGTGATCTTAACTACTTAATTCCCTTTCAACCTAATTAAAGATTTAATTAAAATTTTATTTAGTTTTAATCTTCCAAAGTCATTATTAAATGATTATTCAATTTCTAGGGAATTAATTCTATCATAAATTCGGGTTAAAGAATAAATGTTATTTAAAACATAATTCACGATAAACCCAAATTTAGATTTCATAAATTCCCATTTAATATATATAATTAGACATCATTTATTTCAGAGTATTTCATTTAATCTTAAATAAAATATTAATCATCTTCGATTTCCTTTATAAAATGTATAACATAATTTATACGGGTTAAAATGGAGTTACTATTTTAAAATGGACTGAATAGCCCAATTCATTTTCCTTATCCATTTATTATGTTTATCTTTACATTTTATTATTTAATAGCGGGCCAGACCTCTCACATTAGGCCTACAACTTGTGGATGCTGGATATGCCGGTTGGTTCCGGGCAGACTTCTACCACAGGTTGGGCTTAACCTCGTGTCTTGACCCAATTCGTATTTGCGCACTTGGACCTCTCACATTAGGCCCAACATTTATGGCTGCTGGATATGCCGGTTGGTTCCGGGCAGACTTCCGCCATAAATGTGACCTAACCTCGTGTCCAGGTACAATTAATAATTATAATTATAATTATCTCCTAAAAGTATTATTTTAAAACATTTCATATTTTAGAATATCTAATTTCTAAAATATCATTCATTCTTTTACTTATCCTTTCATTTCAGTAAACATTAATCTTTCCATATTAATATCATAAAACTATTCCCAAAACGTTTCAATTGTAATATCAAAACTTACCATTTTGATATTAAATGAAATCTTCCTCAATTAATCCATTTATGTTAAATTTTAAAATCAAATCTTCTAAATTTACAAGTTAACATAAAAACGAGATTTTTCAATTCAAATCTTCATTATTATAATTGGAATGAAATCTTACCAATTTAAACTTTTTATTTCATCCTTTTTAAATATGCAATCTTCTTAATTAAATCGTCCATTAATTCCATTAATTGAGTAAATAATGAAAATATTTCAAGTTCCTCAATAACGCTAATTATATATTCACATTCATGTACAACTTTCATGTGCAATATCTATATATAATTTTTTTTTGTATTTTTAATCAGAAACACTACGAATATATTTATTTACATATTTTACTTAAAAACGCTTAAAATAAACTTGCATTCATGTTTTGACATAACAATAAAAATAAAGTTGCATTCATATTTTTATGTAAATAAAAATAAAGTTTCATTCATATTTTTAACAAAACAATAAAAATAAAGTTTCATTCATGTTTTAACAGAACGATGCAAATAAAGTTTGCATTTATATTTTATCAAAAAGTGTAAATAATGTTTGCATTCATATTTTTATCAAAACAATGCGAATAATGTTGCATTTATATTTTATAAAAAAAACAATGCAATTAAGTTTGCATTCTTATTTTATTAACAACAATGAAGTTATAATTATTTTCTAAATTTACCTAACTCGCTAAAAATAAGTTATCAATCTTATTTTAACTTAAACAATGAAAATATATTTATTTTCTACTTTCACTTAACGCGCTAAAAATATAACAACACCCATATTTTTACATAAACGCTGGAAATAAGGTTGCATTCCTATTGTGACATTAACTATGAAAATAAGTTTATTTTCTTATATCATATAAAAGAGTATTTTATATGTTAACATTTTTCTATGTTTCAAATATCATATAAATGAATATTTATTTACATACACCATACTATGTATTCTAATGGCCCTTTTTATCTAATGACATTCTAACTTAATAACATTCTAATCTAGTGACATTCCAGTGTTAATGTCATTCTAATTTAATGACATTTTTAATAAATGACATTATAGTAATTTAACTTGAAGGACAAACTCCTCTCAACATGAATAGACAAATTCATGTTGACATAAATGACAATTTCAATCTTCACATAAATGACAAGTTAAATTTTCACATAAATGAAGAATTCAGTCATAAATGACAAATTTATCTTACATAATATATCCCTAATAAAAATGGCATGTTTATTCTAATTAAACATTTACGACATACATGATTTTTCAACTATAATTAAACACATATGACGATTATGATTTGTCAATTCAAATAACACATACATGACATATATAATCTATCCATTCCAATTAAACATATATGACATACATGATTTTTCAACTATTAAAATCCATTCTTTTTATTTTACGTATCCTAATGTAAAAAAAATGATTTCATATGTTAACATTTTCTAACTTAAATGAGAAAATGTTCTCTTTTATATGCAACATAACTTTTCTAACTTAAATGAGAAAATGTTCTTAAATCTAACATTACATTTTTGTAACAAACGATATTTTATTCTAACTTTATATTTTATGACACAAAATTTTATTTTATTCTAACTTTACATTTTATTTTGTCTGACCAAAGCGATGTTTATATTTTAACATAACGTTAATTGACCAAAGTGATAGTTTGATTTTAACCATGCTAATTTAATAAAAATGAACATTTTTATTTAGTCAATACTAATTCAATAAAAATGACAAGTTCTATTTCAACATGACGTTGTCTAATAAAATTGAGATTTTTATTTTCCTAAAACATTTTATAACAAAATGACATATTTTTTTTCCTAATAAAAAAAAATTATAAAACACTTCTAACAAGATAACAAAATTTTCTAATATAACATAAATGACAAATTTGTTTATTTTTCTAACATGAAGATTTCGAACAAAGACGTTTACTTTATCTACCATGAAGATTCTAATAAAACCATCCTAATAAAAAGGTTATTTTAATGCCAACATAACATGAACCAATGACAATGATACTTTATTGTTAACGCAGCATGATTTAAACAACATCAGCATCGCAATCAATACAAACAACAAACAATAATTTCAGTCACAGATCTGATTTCATCACATGAACAATTCTATCGCATAACCCATTTTTCTACATCGAATAAATATAATTTTATAAATCCTTTTGATGTGAGTTAGAATTCTCACCGATGGTTTTTGAATTTTCAAAAATTGTAGATCAGTCCGTTTCAGATCTGGTCTGTGTTGTAGAGTTCGCCATGACGAGTCCATTGCAACTTTATTTCTCTAATCCATTCTTCCATCTTCGTTCAATTCACAGAACCCATCATCGATCGTCTCTCTCCCTGCGCCCCGCTTCTGGAGTCATCGTTCGTTGAAATCGAAGAACTGACATCGCTTAACAATTTGGCTATTATAAATTTGTGAAGATACTGCGTAGATTTGAGGACTAATTGGAGATAAAATCGAAGAGGAATGGTAAATATGAAGAGGAAGAAAAAGAATGGGAGTGGTTCTAAGAATGAATGGAAATTAGGATAAATACATAGGAATAAGAAATATAAATGAAGCGGTAAAAGAATGGATATGAATAGAGAACCAAAAGGAAATAAATTAAAGGTATGAATGGTTTAAATTTTTCCCTTTTATTTATTCAAATTTCAAAGGTTAATTAAATGAATACAGTATTCAATTTCATTTATCCTTAATTTAATTACCCATCTAATCCTAGTCTAACATAGGAATAAATTACCTGTGTCATACATCTCAAATTCAATTTTCTAACATTTTTAATCGAGCAATTAATCTTTGTAAAACAATCAATTCATTAATCATTCCTTCCAAACATGACAAAGTTAACATAATGTCTCATTTCACATTTCTTTTTATACTTGAAATAAACTATTAGGAAAATTTCATTATACTAAATTCCGACATTATATTCTAATTTCAAAATTAACTGGTTTGTTTTATTGTATTAATTCAACATTTATTATAGTTTCGTTATTTCCAATCTTCCTATTTTCACATTTTTATTTTAATGTAAAATCTTATTTTTACATCTTCCTATTTAATATAAAATCTATTTAATCATTTATGTTTACATCGTAAAACGTAAACAAAAGATAAACTTTTATATAATTAACAAATGTAAATTTTGATTTAGACATTTTTTTTTGTTTACATAAAAATTGTAAACAAAAGATTAACTTTTTATTAAATTGACAAATGTTAATTTAGATTTTGACATTTTTTTATTTATTTATACTTTGTTCAAACAAAAAGGGTATTTTGAATATGAACAAACATAAAAGTTGACATTTTGAATCCTAGCATAAGTGGTATTTTTAACTCAACATAAATGTCATTTTGAATACTAACATAAATGGTGATTATAACTCAACATAAATGACCCTTTGAGCTTTATCATAAGTGGTGATTCTAATAGGTCAATTGTCATAAATGACATTTCAAATATGCATTTTATTATGTTCGCAAAAATAAAGGTAAAGATCGTATTTTATTTTGTAAACAGAATTAAAGATTAAAGTTAGCATTTTATTTTGTAAACAAAATAAAAGATTAAAACTTGCTTTTTATTTTATAAACAAAATAAAGGTAAAAATTGGTGTTTTATTTTGTAAACAAAGTAAAGTTAAAAAACTTGTCTTTTATTTTCAAATGACAAAATATATTCTTTCATTTCATTCTCTTAATATGAATAAAAATGATAATCTTGTATGTTGACTTTCAATACACAAACAAAAATGAAAATTTGTTTGTTAACTTTTGATTCAAACAAAAATAGTGATTTTGTTTATCAAATTTTTTTTTTAAATAAATCAAAATGTTAATTTTCCAATTAATCCCTTTCAATGAATAAAAAGGTTCATTCCTAACTCACTAACATATTAACCCAAAATGAGTATTTAAATTCACTAATCAAGTCTTGACAAGAATGTTGTTCTTTTTCACTAATGTGACATTTATATAAAAATGTTGTTTGTTTGTCTAACCAATTTCTTAACCAAAATTGTCAATTTGATTTAATCATCATTTCTAATCAAGGCGATATTTTTATTAGTCTAATAAATCATTTTTATGTTCTTACATTTAAATAAAGACTAACATTTATTTTAAAACATATTTCATTTTTTTTTAATTCTGACGCATTTTCTGTCAAAATTTCCTTAAAATGATTTTTTTTTTTTAAATTAGTTCCAAAATTCCGGGTTGTTACAGATGTTGTGTTCTTCTTCTTCTTCTATTCTAAGTTTCTATATTATCTATTCTCACCCTCTAATTTCTTTCATTAATTAATGGGATTTTTCGATGTTTTGGTTATCGACGTCGAGCTTACGTCGATAACCAAAGTCGCCGAAAATCCGGGTCTTTACAGTTTATGGCAGAGAAATGGTTTTTCTCTAGCCAAATAACTAGAGTATGTTTGTGGACGTCAATCGGTGTGATTTGGTGGATCTAACGATGTGGCAATCAAAGTGAATGGTGACCAAATATCCCAAAGGATAATTTCAAACCTCAAGCCTCATCAACCGGGAAATGACAAAAATCGGGCAAGCAGCATGGCTATGTGGGTCGCTTCCATTAGGGTGTATAATCACCTATCTAGAGAAATTCCATTTGCTTCTTTAATCTATACTTCGATGCTGTCCCTATTCGGGAAAAGGTTGCTGATCCCAACCGTTGGTGATATACATTTGATAAACTCAAGCGAAATGAGTGGTCGGGCATGTGAGGGCCGGCTTGCAAGATGTTCTTGTTGAACCCAGTGTATTCTCCTCTAGAGATACATGATCGGCAGGTGGTCCCATACCTTGTCATAGTCGAAATCCAATCTCCAATAAGCGCCCGCGGTTTTGATTGTATACTATATGTGTAGAGCGTGAGATGCAAGTGTTCCACTAGATTGTTATTTACTTGTATTTAGACATTATTATAATACCAAAAGAGATATTGGTTTCAAAACTGTTTTGGAATATCGTAAGATAAAAACCGTCTGTGTTTATGTGTGGACTTGATCTTACAATTATCTTTTTCTTTTGAAAGATTTTGAACTTTAAAATCATGATTGGATGATTTATCCTTAATACTGTGCGATTTATCTCACTTTGGTTCACCAGACTGACCCAGTGTTTTGTAAATGCTCGGGTTAGCCCAGGGTGTATAGGTTCAGGTTATCGAATGCTGTGAAGAGACGAGCTGGAAGAGTTCAGTCGTATGATATTGTAACAACCCGAAAATGCGAACCAGTTTAAAAAATTTATTTTGGCAATTTTAGCGAATTTTCTATATTTAAAATGGATTATTCTAAATAATATTGACAAGAAATTTATTTTGTATAGAATTAGAACGTATATATTTATATACGTCATCATTAGAATATAAATAGTTACATATAATTATAAAAGGAATTGAAAATGGCGCGGTAGTTCGATAATTCAATTTCAAACTTCAATTGAATGTACCGGGTGCAAAATAAACCGGATTTTAGTGAAACCAAAAATATTAGAATCTAATTGAGAATATCTTTCCAACGAATCCGAAGAATCGAAATTTCATAGCGGAAATCAAAAGATATGCCCAGTTGGAAATTCAGAATAGTCGCTATGGAATTTCGGCCCTTAAAAATAGCCATTTTGCAAACGACCTCGGATTTCGACGAAACCACTTTTGTTGGATCCGCAATGTCAATTTATTGCTAGATTCCAGATTTCATAATTTTTTGAATCAATATGTGGGCGTGGCAAAGGAAAACGCGTTTGACCAGTTTCAGTTGATTTTAATCGACTGGAAAATGGCCATTTTTCCAGCGGTCTCAGAATTTGACGAAATTAGTTTTGTTAGGACCGTATCGTCAATAATAAGCTAGAAAATATTTTTCTGGAATTTTTCGAGTTAGTATGTGTCCCCGGTAAATTGAAATGCGTGCTCAAATTCAATATATAGAGTTATATGTTGATTTTGACGAAAACTGATCGAAATGATCGAATCAGCTTACGATACATATCCCATTGTGTTCGGAATGGGGGTAATTAGTTATGGACGACAGGCGGTGGGCCTCGTTTAGAGGTCGTATGAAAAAGTCAACTTTTTGAAATTAAAAATAATATAATATATTTATATTTATTCTCTTATACCCCCCTCCCCTTTGCCGTTGACTTCAAACAGAAAATCAAAAAAGGAAAAAAAGAGGGGGAAAAAACCTAATCGCTCGCCGCCATCTTCCTTCCCCGCGCACCCTCAGACGCCCCCCCCCCCCCCAGTCGACTTCCGCCCTTACCCCTCCACCTTCTTCTCCTCCAGCCTCAGCCCCCTTTCCTTCTTGTTCTCCTCCTCTCGCGTCTCTCTCCCCTTCACCTAATCGAGACACCCGCCGCAACCTGGGCCCACCGAACCCCAGTTGCCGCACCCTGCCACCCTCGCCTCCACTTTCCCCTCCTCCTCCTTGCGCCGGCAACATTCCAACCCCCTAAACCACTGTAAGCCCTTTTATATTTATTTTTATTTTTATTTTTACTTCTCTTATTCAATTAAGGTATTTGGTTATAGGAGCATGTAAAATCGGTTTTTATATGAAATACGATTTGAAAAAGATTTGATTTTTATC
This sequence comes from Allium sativum, assembly GCA_030737875.1. Lineage (NCBI taxonomy): Eukaryota > Viridiplantae > Streptophyta > Magnoliopsida > Asparagales > Amaryllidaceae > Allium > Allium sativum. The sequence continues at coordinate 146,105,520 of CM060918.1, read as the reverse complement.
TACATGAACAACAAATAAAGAGGAGATCTTTATATAGACAAAGATGTGATGTTTATTTAGCAGAAGATATGAAAATATTATTTTTATATAGGTAGAGTATTAAAAATAGGATTTTTATTAATGTAGAATAATAAAAATATGATTTTTATTAAAGTAGAGTTGTAAAATATGATTTTTATATACTAGATAATATAAAAATGTGATTTTTATCTTATAGAAGGAGTAAAAATATAATCTTTATATTGAAAATGGCGATTTAAAAATATGATTTTTATTTATTGAAATGAAACAATAAAAATATAATTTTTATTGTGAACAGCGTAAAAAAGGACAGCATTGGAATTTCAAACAAATTCAGATGATTCAGCAGTTCAACAGCAAAGCACGGTGGAGTGGAACCCTCTGTGAGAACTTCTCACTTTAACTTTTATTTCCTAGTTAGAAATATATACTAGGATGCAGACGGTGTTTAGTAGCACCCGACACCACTGTCCACAGACCATGGACTTGTTTGTTTGGTTGCATAGATTGGTTAGATTATTTGAGTTGAATTTGATTGTTTGGGGAAATGGAAATTGATTAGATTGATGTGTGAATGGCGTGGGCCATCACTAGACCGGGGATAAGGCTAGGCCTTGTCCCGTTTCTATTATCGTGCCGTTATGCCGCCGAAATTTTCTAAAATAAGTTAGAAAAATAAAGATATCATTTTATTTAATAAATGAACCGAATAGAATATTCATAGGTTGAATAAAATAATTTGGTCGTTAAAAATATAATTTTTAACGTGAACGTGAACAAATAAATACTCATTTACAAACCGGACGGTTTGTTTATGTACAACTATTTGAAGGATATTGATTGGGACGATAAATTTTACACATCGCCCAACTGCACAAATAAAATCTGTGTTCGATTGTTTGAAACCCCACACGGGTATTGGGATAAAATACGGCATACACCAATCCCAGTAATTAGTTGTATGTCGATCGATTGATTGACAAGGTGTTATAAGCATTAGATATCTATATTTGATGCTTATACAGTGTAGTGCACTTTGGATGATGGTTGATTATGTATCGTTGCTATTATATACATGTGTTGTATGGAATCCATATAATTAACTTTGTATGGTACTTGATTGGGCCTCATTCCAATTTAGAAAATAAAGAATATTATAAAATAAAGGTGCATGTGTTGACCGTACTCATCCGTTGAGATTAGTCATGTGTTGAACGAAATATTTTAACAATAAAATTTACATCTTTATCATTATAAAATAAAGGTTCATGTATTGACCGTACTCATTCGTTGAGATTAGTCATGTGTTAAACGAAATATTTTAACAATAAAATTTACGTCTTTGTCATATATAAAATTAGAAATTAACTGGAAAATAGATGAGATGAGTGGTCTCCTGGATATTGATCTGATGTTGGTTTCGGCCTTCGGGGTTAATATTTAGGGAATCGTTCTCTTACTAATTTACGGTTGGAGTCTTATTTAAAATCAAACGATAGATACCATAATTTTTATAAAATATATTAAATAACAAAAATAGTCACACGTGGACCGTACTCATTCGTTGAGATTAGTCATGTGTTGACAAAAATATAGAGTCATGTATTGAAAGAAATATAGATTCATTTGTTGAATAGAATAACGAAGTTATTGAAAAATATAAAGCCGTGTTGATTAGAGATGCGCTATTTTGACGCGAACGATATTTATATCGATTATATTCGTTTTTGTAATGAATACTGAAAAGAGATAAAAATCGAATATTTGTAACAGGAAATTGAATTTGAATTGAATTGAATAGAAAACGAATTTGAATTGAATTGAATAGAAAACGAATTTGAATTGAATTGAATAAAAAACGAATTTGAATTGAATTGAATACAAAACAAATTCGATTTGAATTGAATAGAAAACGAATTTGAATTGAATTGAATAGAAAACGAATTTGAATTGAATTGGATAGAAAACGAATTCGAATTGAATTGAATAGAAAACGAATTCGAATTGAATTGAATAGAAAACGAAATCGAATTTGAATTGAATAGAAAACGAATTCGAATTGAAACTAAAAGAAAACGAATTCGAATTGAATTGAATTGAAAAGGAAGAGAATTCGAATTGAATTGAATTGAAATTTGAATTGGAAGTTGAAATTGTTTTTGAAACAAATTTAAAACTATTTATAAAATTCATTTTAAATATAAATCGACGAAATATATATTATATATATTATATAATGGCCTGAATAGAAAGCGACGCGCCGCGGCAGTTCGTAAATTTCGACTATTGACTTCGAACGGACATTACGGTAGATCCGACCGTCGGATTCTCCTAAAACCGGAACCGTTGGGTTCGTATCGAAAAGGGCTTTCTAACAAATATTAGAAATTTCAAATCTAACGGTTGGATTTGGATATACGTCCTAATCAAATTTGGAAAAAGTCGCTGTAAGTGCAGTTCGATGGCCGCTGTTGGAAATCGACTGTACGGGCCTTAATAAAATTATTAAAAATATCAATAATTTGTGTAAAATCATAAGAAATGATTTGGGAAAAATTGGAATGAAAAACTCCATATTTGAAAAGATAAAAATGGATTTTTATCGAAATGAACTAGATTTGAACTAAATTTAAAACCCAATTATTTTTAAATAAATCAATTGGATTTAAAAAGGGGTTTTAAATAATCGGAATTTCTAATATATTTGAGTGGAATGGAATTAGAATTGATTTGTGGGTTTATCGTGAACAGTGTTTTAAATAACACTTATTCTTTAACCCGATAATAAATATAATGTGATTTGGGTTTATCGTGAACTGTGTTTTAAATGACATTAGTTCTTTAACCCAGTAAAGGGAGTTTTAATGCATCTGTAACTAGATTGAAATGTGGACTGATAATTTAAATTATCAAATTTGGAAAGTGAGCGAGAATGGAGTACTACCAGTTTTGCTCCAAAGCGATAGTTAAATCTTTATTTAAATTTGAACGTGAGATGGTAATTAAATTTACCGATAACACTGTGGTGTTAGATATGGAGTATTACCAGTTTTGCTTCATGGGATGAATAGGTTGGGATTGGGAAACAAAATAAATAATTACTTCGGTGTGGTTCGCTAATCCCGACTAGTTTGGAAAACCATAATTTGGTTTGAAATGATATCCAAAGGATGATTAAAGAATAAATTTTAAAGAATTTATCTTTGATAAAATTAATGGGAACCTTTCCCTAAGAATGTGAAATTTAGAAACTAACTGTAGGTTAGCTAAGAAGAATGGTTTCCTGTGTATTGATCTGATGTTGGTTACGGCCTTCAGGGTTAATATTTGGGTAATTGTTCTCTTGTTAATTTACGGTTGGTGACTGCTGAATTGGAATGAGGCATATGTTGTGTTTGTGTAACATTTGTTTATTATACGCGGGTCATTCAGAAAGGCCGGGTTTTATACCCATTCTGAATTACCGATTCGACGATAAGTCGAAGATGATGACGGTGGTCGAAGACCGTAAGTCTTCACATCGTTTGGGTGATTACTGATGATCCAGATTGGGCTGTACACCCAAGAGGAAGGAAATAGTTGGTGGTCGTCCAGATGTTCTTGGAGATCGACGGATATGCGAGGAAAGTGCCTCCGGTTTCGTTCAGACCTAGAACAGACTTGTAAATGGATGATGTGTCTGGCATTGTATTCCTTTATATTGTATTCGTTGAACTCTGCTAAATATATATCTGTTTGGCGGTGGAGAATTTATTCTCTTGCTTAACGCCCTTCTCTAAGATATACGATCTCAGATGTTATATATTGGCAGAAATCAGTGGTACGATATGGATTGATAGTGTGGCATGCTGAGATGCAGTGATCCATACTTTTGTTGAAAAGCAAAGTTTGGTGGATGATGATCAAAGCGTAGCTTTAATATAGCATGGCTTTGTGTATAGCGTTGATTTGCGAGCCTCACACCCCGGTATGGTGGTAAACTGATGGTTTGATCAATTTGCTTTTTAGTGGATGGGCACCTTAGTGGTGTCGTGGATTCGGTTGACCGAGATGAGCTTAATGCTCAGAGGTATAGAGTAAGCGGTGCTTTCTCTCGCTGGGACCTAAGCCGCGGAGATACTCTAGTCCCAAAAGTGTGGATGTGCATACGGTGTTTTCTCTTGCTGGGACATAAGCCGTGGGGAATTGCACAACGCGATCGATCTTTCGAATCAGGAGCCACCATGACGGAAATCCAATTTCCAATACGCGATATTGCGGTTTTAATTATAGAACTAGTATGGCGACATGATATATGGTACCCATGCCGTCTATGATTGATATTTATGATTGAAATTGTTTTAACACTATACACTTATTATAGTATCAAATGATTTGTTTTAAACGTACCAAGCATGTTTGGCTATTATAAGGGAAAACTCTATCCTCCGTCTTGCGTTGCATTGTGTGATGAGACCTGGGTCTTATAATAGCTTCATTTTTCCAAAGAGCATTGCGCTGTTTTGTTATATGCACTAGTATTCTTGGGAGGAAACCCATTCCGTGTTATACGGCGTGGTCCCTTGAATTACCCTCTTTTAAAGTAAAGTTTTAAATAACTGTTTTAGTTCTCACACCAGTCACATGACTGACCTGGAGTTTATTGTTTTAACCTAAACTCTAGGTGCCCTTATTTTGACACGGGCAGCTAGTAGTTTTGGTTTTGTAGATTTATATTCACAGGATCCTGGTTTACAGCTGGAATGATATCCGGAAAGCTCTATATCCGTATATCACCTTCAGTTGTGCTTGTATTATTTTCCACTGCTATGTAATTTATTGTAATCTCGGATATTTATCAAATGTAATTTATTCAATTATACTCTGTATATTCTTGTATCTGATGGAATTGTTGTAATAACAATGAGATGTTCTTCTGTCTGCGTTCTATTTTTTCATGTTCTCAAAACAATCAGGCGTTTCGAAAGGTCTAGATCGGTTTAGAGACTGATTAGGATCGAGCGAAATTCCTTGATGTCACATATATTATATAGTTACTATTCCGCTGTGTGTTGTATATGAGGACAAGTTATTGTAACTGTCCATATGTGTGCTGCACCCTGATATTGTAAGTTTTATTTAAATTTCTCAGTAAAGATTTATTTCTGTATTATATTTTGTTCCGCTGTGATGTGAGACTCTGATTTTGTGTTGTGTCAGCTCTTCTTCTTCTATGGTAGTATTTCTTTCTTTCTTATCTCACCCTCTAATTTCTTTCTGATAGCTATCCAGTGTTTTGGGTGTTTGGATGGTCGGCATCGGTTACGATAAAGGTATTTATGTCGATATTTAGGGCCGAAAATCCTTGGGTCGTTACAGTGGTATCAGAGCTATTGGTTTAGTGATAAGCTTGGCTCTGCGGTGTAACTCGATGGAGATGGGGTTAGTAATAACCTAGATTGAGTTTGAGTATATATATGAGAGTGCGTATTTGTAATTTGATATAAAATTATTTTTGAAATTTGTTTTGCCCACTTTATTTTATAAAATAATAAAAGTAAGGATTTTCACAAATTATTATGATATGGTGTAACAACCCAGAAAATCAGAACTAACTTAAAATTTTATTTTAAGAAATTTTAAATAGAAAATGCGTCAAAAAAAATTAATAATTAAAAAGATTTTCACAAATTAATATTATATTTCAAATTTTGTCCATCTTAAATGATATTTAAATAAACCATGCAATTTAATTTAATCTTAAACAAGGATTTTATTTGTGTAGTGACATATCATCAAAACTAATTTATCAAATTAAAAATGGCATAATAAACGTTAAATTAATTTCAAATATATGTTGAAGCTTTAATGGTGATTAATTTTTGTAGACCAATAAGTCAAATTTATTACTGAATTCATAGAACAATTAATGTAATAGGTACATTCTAACTTTATATGTAATTTAAACCTTGAATTGAAGAGAGTAATATATTGAGGAAGAAAGATTTTATCATTGGCAACTTCAAATTGAAATTTAATATATATAGTAATTTAGTTTGTTTGAAAAAAAAAAAAAGGCCAACGAATGTAACTTGGTAAATACAAGCTGTGAAAGTTATTCCATATTTATATAAGAAATGCGCAATATAAGGAAGAAAATAATTTATGCAATAAATTTGTTACCGTTTGAACTTTAATTAATGGTGCATAACGATTGGATTTATAAGGTTCTGAAATAAATAAATAACGCTGTCTGTTAGTTCGTGTTGAGCTGAGCATTCACACACACCGTTTATAAAGAACAAATCATTGCCTCATCTCTCTCCACCTTAATTCTTTCCCTATTTGTTCAAAAAGGTAACATTTAAGAATTTATAAGGTATTTGTTAATTTATTTATTTGTTTTGATATATGAATAGTTACAACAGTTTTCAATACCCTTCTCTCTTCGTTGTGTTTTTAATATAGCATTTATTCCTTTCCTTCATATCAATTTCTTTCCCCTTTCTCTCTTGTTTCTCTATAAATACTAATAAACCCACATATATATTTCTCTTCTTTATATTCTCGCGTGCTCATTGAAAAGATTCCTTCAATTATGGAATTTTAAAATTATATGTTTTGAAATATGAGAAGTCACACAATTCTCTATCAGGCAATCAAAAATGCATTTATTCCTTTCCATTTGTTCTCTTTTCTTCTTTGATTTACTTTTGAATTTGAAAGAGAAATTAGTGCTGACATGTCATGTCTAGTCAACAAATTTGTCTCATTTGTAACCTACTACATATGTAAAGACACAAGTAGGGAATAAAATAAATTAAAAATAAAAAATAAAAAAGGGTTATTTCCTCCTACTTTATAACATCTTAAACCTTAATCCAGCTTCTCATTCTTTAGCCGCCGCCTCATTCTTCTTCTTTCTTCTTCAATGGCCTAAACCTCTCAAAACTTCCTCCTCCAATTTCTCTCCACCCACTCACTATTATCCTTCAACCTTTAGAACTTCTTGAAGTACTCTTCACAAGCTTTCCATCTATACCCGATTCACCCCTCCCCGTTGCACGTAGACCGAGAACTGACGCCGAGAAGCCCTCCGACCTCGCGCAACCCAATCTGGATTTCATACAACAAATTTGGGGAAAGATTGATCCAAAGTTTTGAACAATTTTGAAAACATATGGCTGTATAATTAAATTAGGTTTGTAACACTGTAATTCCGTCGCTAATTCATTTTAATTTATAAAAATCATATCTTTTTCATAAGAAATTGGGATTGAACGATTTCAGTTGCGTGAGAATAGTGGCGACGAACTCTACATTTCAGAACTGATTAGAAGCGTTTCGGAGCCAGTTGGAATTTCAGGGAAAATTAGATCTGAATTGCCAAACTAAAGATGATGAAGGTGAGAATTCTATTATTTTTATATAATTAAAATTAATTAATATTGTTTGTGTTGTCACTAATATGACGTTAGATTCTATTGGTTGTATACGTGATTTGATCTGGGGTTTATGCTATTATATAGATCTATTTATTTGATGATGATTGTGTGAAATAAATTTGTTAACACAAATATCATTAATATTGGAAATTAAAAATGTCATTACTTATTAGAATTGGAAAATAAGAATGCCATTTTTATATCATTTATATTAGAAAATAAAAATGCCATTTTTATTTTATTGGAATTGGAAAAATCCAAAATGTCATTTTATTGTATTAATGTTGACAAATACAAAATTATTCATTTTTTTGAAATAGATTCATATGGGAAAAAAATAACCACTTTGAAGAAATAGGTTTGTATGAAAATATTCTACATTAAAATTTACATTTAATGCAAGTGAATTATTAAATAAGATTTTATTTTTATACAATATAAAAATGATTACGTTTTTTTGTAACATTCAGAAGATTACATTTCTCATGTGTTATAAAAGAATACTTTTTTTTCATGTAATATAAAGAGAATGCATTCTTATGCAACATTAAAAGGAATTACATTTTATGTAATATAAAAGTGATTACATTCTATGTAATACAAAAAGATACATTGTTTTAATATATAATATAAAAGGATACATATTTTATGTAATATAAAAAGAATTACATTTTTATGTATTACAAAAGAATTCATTTTCTATGTAATATAGAAATGATTACATTTTTGTGTAATATAGGAGAGATTAGATTTTTCTATGTAATATAAAAAGAATTCCATTTTTTTATGTAATACAAAAAGATTACACCTTTATGCAAGATAAAAAAAATTACATTTTGATACAATGTAAAAAGATTGCATTTCCCATGTAATACAAGAATGGATAAAAAAAGATTACATTTTTAATGTAGCAGATGAATGATTAAAAAGATTACATTTTCTTTTTCAATGTAAGATAGAATCATTAAAATATTCAAGTTTTGAATAAAATAGTGTTAACATAAAAATCACATTCTTATGTAAGAGTGAATCATTGAGACATTCAAGTTTGAATAAAAATTTTGCTAACATAAAAATTACATTTTTACGTAAGTATGAATCATATAAAAGAGTTAAGTTGGGATAAAATTGTTTTGACATTAAAAAAGTATATTTTAATGTATGAATGGATCATATTAAAAGATTCAAGATGATAAAATGTATGTTTACAATTAAAATTACATTTTTAATGTAGTATGAGATTTCACATAAAATGATTCAATGTTGATTAAAACGTATGACTAAGTTAGAATTCACATTTTATTGTAATGCAAGATTTCATATAAAAAGGTTCCATTAGAAGAAGAAAATAACATTTTTGATGTAAAATGTTACGTTAGAAATAAAATTGTCATTTTGTTTATAAAATGTTGCATTAGGACAAAATACATTTTTGTTATAAAAATGTACATTAGAATATAAATACATTTTTGTTATAAAAATGTACATTAGAATATAAATACATTTTCTATAACACCTCGTAATTCTGTTAATATTAATATTTACAAATTAAAGAATAACTAATCTCAGATGTGATAATTGTGGGAAACGGGTTGCGCCATTGTGTTCGTCTCGGAATTCTAGTGGAGATAGAGTCCGAGTTTGCGGGAAACGAGTACGGGATGAAAAAGTTATGGACGAACGAAGTTTGGTGGCAAAGAAAGAAAAAAAATGCACTAGCGCACTTGGGAAGTGCGCCAGTACATATTTACACTGGCGCACCTGCCAAGTGCGCCCAGGCCGAGGCTGGAGCCTGCACAGCTTTCTGGTTCAGGCTGACCCGTGTTGTTGAGTCCATTCTGACTCCTTGCTGAGTCATTAGGGCTGACTCATCACCCTATCATAATTAAATGGTTTTGATTAACCCTAAGAACATCCGACGGATCGAATTAATTTATAACTCTATAAAAAGACCCCTATACACAAACCCTAAATCAGAAAATAAACAAAGACCATGGCCGTCATGCTGATATTTTGAGACCCAGGGCAGCCGCCATCAAATTAAAGATAAAGAACAGCAACCAAATCAGAACTACCCAACCCTAACAGCGAGTCTTCATCAAAAGAGCGCTAATTCGACTCTCTTTCTTCTCTAATTGTGAGTATGATAGTCTTAACAAGATTATTATTGAATTAGTTAGGTTAAGTCATGAATGGATTATGAGTAGATGATGTGAATTGTCATACATGTTGTTGTAAACCTTATGCTATCATGTATGTTATAAATCCTATGCTATGTATCCTATATGTTGTAAATCATGCTATGATGATGTTATGTATGTTGAGAGTTTCTATGCTAAATTGACATGAATCATACATGTTATAAAGTCATGATGCTATTATCTATGCTAGTTAGTTCATGTTAATCAAATCATCATGTTTGGGCTATGTTGATCTATTATGTTTGGGATATGTCGATCTATAGGACAAGTCACATATGCAAGTTAGATTGATTAGAAAAGTTATGAACATATGCCATGACAACTAGAATTATGCTATGACATATGTGAAATTCTATGCTAGTTTACACCATCATTATGTTGCCTAAAACCCCATATGCAAAATTATACATAAATTTGGGTTATGATCATATCATGTAAATTGTGCCATTTAACAAGTTGACACCTTTAGATCCTTAACATGCGTAGCCTATGCAAGTTTCACCCCTATTATGATTAGATTTACTTTATTTGCCTATATGTTGTTTAACGTATGTTATGCGTTGAATAAGCGAACGTATAAACGTGGGGTAGGTGTAATATTAAGGATTTAATAATAAGAGGTTGGGTGCAATTGATATGATTTTGCATGCCATAAGTGGATGGCCATAATTGAGTCAATTATGAACATCAATAAAAGTGGACTTAATTAATGATTTGAATAGGGAATTTTTAAAACTGGGGTAAAAGATTGAAAGTGTCAATCAATGCTTAGGACACGAGGTTGGACTCGTTTGTGACGTAAACCTGCCCGGACCCGCCCGGCAAATCCAGTGGTCACAAATGTCAGCCCAATGTGAGAGGTCCTACTAAACTAAAGCATAACAGTTGTAAAGACACGAGGTTAGACTCTTTTATGGTGTAAGACTGCCCGGACCCGCCCGGTAAATCCAGCTGCCATAAATGCCAGTCTAATGTGAGAGGTCTTTATGAGGTTATGGCCTGAATGAATTAAGAAATACTTAACCAGATAAACATGTAAAGTGGGACATGGGGTTAAGTAAGTGCCTTGGGTGGCATGAGGAATCTAGTGGGTGCCCTTAGTGGTAGGTGAAATACGATTAGTAAGACTTAACCAAACACACATGTAAATGAACATGACTAAGAGGGTTAAGTGGGATATACTAGTGGACAAGCTTAGGTGGGTAGCTTGTGGGGGCCCATTTCAACAAGTATCCCAAACGTATCTTTGTGGGCTCGACCCAAGTCGAGGACGGGACACGCATACTGGGTTTGACTATAAGAGGCCAAAACGGGGAGCGGTGGCAACGCAAGTCCAACGGGTTTCGTATGCGTGTGTGGACCCGTGCTGGTAGGTAAGACGTTGTTGCATCGTGTAGGTATAAGCCGTGCATTCTCAAGTTGTATCGGGTTGCCACTTTAGGGGAGTGATACACCCCACTGTGGTGCCAGCACGGGTATCTACGAGTAGGGAGCCAATCGAAAGTGGGTAGTGGGGTACACCCTGTGGAGATAGGGGCAGACAGCACCTATGTAGTCAGCTAGGGGTACGTAAGGAGATTTATATATTTCAGTGTGAAGCAAGTGGGATCAACTTTTAGGGTGACTGGTGCGGTGCAGTGTAGTAATGTGCAGTGTAGTAATCATTCGTTAGTGATTAGGTGTGCCTTTAACGTTATCTTTATCTACTCATTCCATACTTAATGGTTCATAGACATTTACTTTTCCTCCAGCTTATGCCTTAGTCTAGTTATTTTGATGATTGTATTGTTAGAATTATCATACTCGCCAGACTTTATGTCTGACCCCCTCCATTTCTATCCTTTTTCCCCCTCCAGGTCCTCAGGTTGGACCCAGCTCTAGTGGAGTTTGATTGGATTGCTTTATCTCTCTTGGAAACCTTGGACCGTTGAAGTAAAGTCCAGCTTGTTATCTTCTTTAATGGCTATTTGTGTAATGGGATTATGTATTTTGTTTTATAAAGATATATACTGTACTTGACTCTAATTTATGGTTTTATGATGTAACAAACATGTTTAAATTCCGCTGCAATAAAATGAAGTTTTAGATTTCCAAGTACTACTTATTATCTGTCTTGTTGTAATTTGTCTGTTCTATATTCACTTATAACCTCCATGGAAGTTAATGCATTCCCTTTGTGAGTGACATTAATGGACGTGGGGTGTTACATTTTCGTTATAAAAATGTACATTAGACTATAAGTACATTTTTGTTATAAAATGTACATTAGAATATAAATAACATTTTTGTTATAAAACATTGAGTTGGATGACTGTTATGAATTTTCTGAAATTTGAAATATGTAACGTGTTGTTAGGACATTTATGATATTTAAAACATGTTTACACCGCCATTTACAAGCTGCCTGACTTGTTTATGTTTATTGGACGATAAATTTTCATACATCGTCCAAAGGCACAATTAATAATATATTATTTGAATTTGTGTTGGCTGAAACCGCACATGGGTCTTGGGTTGATATTCTGACTACACATCGCTCTTGTGATTAGTTTAAATGCACTTTGTCTGTTATTGAATGTTTTATCATTATTATGGAATTAATGCAATGTTTGAAATCCTTATAATTAAAATTATATGGTAATGGATTGGGTCTCATTCCAATTTTGAATTAAAGGAATATTTTAATTTAATATTCAGTTATTGGAATTAATTTACGTATGAATTAGAAAGATTATATCTTTATTTTTTAAATGTTATAATAAAAAGTATTCTATTAAAAAGATTCCATCTTTATGGTCAGTATGTTAAGATAAGAAGGTTTGATTTCAAAATTTGAACATTTTGAAAAGATTATTATTATAATATAATAATAATATAGAAAGTTCAATTTTTCATTAAAAATTGAAGTGTCAGTTAGGATATTCGGAAACAAAAAGGTTTATAAAATTAGTAACAAATTAATGTAAAGATCATATCTTTATTTTAAAAACAATATTTTAAAATAATATTTTTAGTGAATTAATTATAATTATAATTGTACTTGGACACGAGGTCAGGTTACATTTGTGGTATAAGTCTGCCGGACCCGCCCGGCATGTCCAACAACTACAAATGTTGAACCTAATGTGAGAGGTCCAAGTGCCCAAATACGAATTGGTCCATGACACGAGGTTAAGCCCAACTTGTGGGATAAGTCTGCCCGGAACCAACCGGCATATCCAGCATTCGCAAGTTGTAGGCTTAATGTGCGAGGTCTGGCCCATAATAAAATATAAATGGATAAGATAATGAATTGAGCTTTTTAGTCCATGTAAACTAGTAACGCCATTTTAACCTGAACGAGTTTATCGAGCGTTTTTATTCATCCTATAATGAATAGAATAAAAAGTAGAAATTTCAAAAATCTAATAATTTGAAATCATTATTTTAATAAAGAAATAGAATAAATCTTTAATCAAGATTTAATGGGGTTTTCCAATTAATTAATATTTATTTGGAATTAAAATAAATTGGATTTTGGGTTTATCATGAATTGTGTTTTGAATGACACTAGTTCTTTAACGCAGTTAAAGATTAAGAATTATTTCTTAAAAGTGGCTATCATTAAATAATGATTTTTGATATTAAAACCGAATTGGAGTTTTAATAAATTCTTAATTAGACTGAATAAAATAAATTCAAAGGATTTATCTTTGATAAAATTAATGGGAATTTTTCCATAAAAATAATAATATTTTATTAAAAAGAATATTCTGAATTGGAATGAGGCGTTTGATGTATTTTATAGCACTTGATTATAAAATACGCGAATTATTCAGAAAGACCGGGTTTAACCCATTCTGAATAATTAACACGTCGATCAAGAGTCGAAGATGAAGACGGTGGTTGAAGACCAGAGTTCTTCACATCGTTTGGATGGTTATTGCTATCTTGATTGGACCGTACACCCAAGACGATGGAAAAAGTGGTGATCATCCAAACATACTTGGAGATCGACGGAAATGCGAGGAATAAGGTGCCTCCGGTTTCGTTCAGACCCAGAACGGACTTGTAAATGGATTGTGTGTCTGACATTGTATTCCTTTATATTGTACTCGTTGATCTCTGTTTAACGTATAGCTGTTTGGTGGTGGAGAATTTATTCTTCGCTTAACACCCGGTTATATATTGGTAGATGATCAATGATATGGTATGGTCTGACAATGTGGAACACCAAGATGCATTTGATCAAGGCTTTTGTTGAAAAGCAGGGCCTTGTGGGATGTTCAAAGCATTGTCTGTTTAGGTGTAGCTTTGTGTGTAGCATGACATCGCGAACCTCACACCCCGGTATGAGTCAAAAACGGGATATGGACCGTAGGGAGTGCACACGCTTCTTTCTAGCTAGAGTGATGTCAGGGACCTACCAGTGCTGACATTTTACTTATGTGAATGATGGAATTTGAGGCGCCTCGGATTTATAGGCCGTTAGTGGTCATATGGAGGTCCAAAAGGACCGGGAAGCGTGTGTTCAGGCATAACTAATCCACTACCGTTAGGTGGGGACCAGCCCTACCACTCCAAGGGTTCACTGCGGGGGATCCTGAGGCATTTGCTAGAGTGTCTCGAATGGGAGAGGACGATCCCTAGCCTTTTCTCATAATGGAAACCCAATTTCCAATACGACACCATGCAGTTTTGATTGTAGAACTAGTATGGCGACATGATATATGGTACCCATGCCGTCTATGATTTATACATTTACTTTCGAAATTGATTTCTACACTATGCACTTATAGTAATATTAAAAGATAAATTTCGCGTACCAAGCATATTTGGCTATTATAAGGTAAAACTCTATCCTCCGGCTTGCATTGCATTGTGTGATGGGACCTGAGTCTTATAATAGCTTCATTTTTCTTTATTTAGCATTGCGCTATTTATTTTTATGCACTGTTATTCTTGGGGGTAAACCCGTTTCGTGTTTTACGGCATGGTCCCTTGATTTACCTAACTTTAAAATCAACTTAATAACCGTTTTTGAGTTCTCATACCAGTCCCATGACTGACCTGGAGTTTATTGTTTTAACCTAAACTCTGGGTGCCCATATTTTCCACACGGGCAGCTAGTAGTTTTGGTTTTGCAGATATTATATTCACAGGATCCTGGTCTACAGCTGAAGTGATATTCGGAAGGCTTTGTATCGGTGTATTTCTTCCAGTTGTGTTTTTAATTATTTTTCCGTTGCTATTTAAATGTAATTTAAACTCTGATATTGTATTTCCAATGTATATTCTTCATTCATACTCTGGAATATTCTTGTACTCTGATGTAATTGTTGTAGCAGCAATAAAATGTTCTTCTGTTTTGTGTTCTAATGTGTGTTGTTCTCGAAACAATCTGGGCTTTCCTTTACTGGGAAGTTTGGGTCGTTTCATATGGGCAAATCTATTGATTAGTTAATATTGATTTGAATGATATGCTTGGATTGTGCTGTTGGTTGCTTGAATATAAATCTGAAAATGTATAGGCTTGGTTGAAAACCAATCTGAAATAAATAAGTTGTACAATCAGTCCAAATTTAATAAACCCAAAAGGATAATTAAAGAAATAAATGAAGTGATTAAAAATAATTATAAATCCCATGTGAATTGGATTATGTATAAATTTGTCAAAATGGATGATGTGGATGTTTTGAATTTAATTAATATTTTTTCGATGACTAATGAGTTTAGTGAAGTTGAGAACAAGTGCAGAAGTGCAAATTCAGCTTTAAAACCCATCCAAGAGAATTCTGGAGTTAATCGAATCCAGTATGAATAGAGATGCACAGTAACTAAGCAAGCTCGTGTATAATATATCGTTTATCGCGTAATAACACTCGCAAAAAGGTACGCCTACGCAAAATATGGAATTTTGGTTTTTATTTGGGTTTTGAGTTTGGTTTTTGAATTTTTCCCACCCTATTGGTCGATGGGTATATATTTCTTGGACCTGCGATATTGCAGATGTCCTCCGTACAGGGGAGGCTCTACCAAATTTTTCCAAAATATAAGGTGTTAGAAATTTTTTGAGGATTTTTGGAAAATTTTGTTATTTGAATTAAATTGGTTTTAAAACCAATTAGATTTGTTTAGGAAATAAAAGTGAGTTTTGATTAAATATTATTAAAAAACAGGGGGTTGTAACGTCCTTTCTTACCTTAGCAATTTGGAGGATGAAATTATTTTAAGGGGGAAAGAATGTAACATCCCGTATTTTTGGCTGTCAAATATTTAATTAATTTATTTATTTTAAATATTATATTTGGAACATTAATGGTTTTTAATATTTAATTCGATAATAAAACAAAGTTTGAACGTTATATAATTTATATAATATAAAACGAGCTCGAAATCGCGCGGTAGTTCATTATATGGAGTTTTGAACTTCAGTTTGATATATAGGATCCGATATAAGTAGGATTTCTGTGAAACAAGAAACATTGGAACCGTAGTGATTATAATTTTCATATGGAAGAGAAAACTTCAGATTTTTTTGTTATAATTTGTAGGTTATGGCTAAATCAAAATTTGAAATAGTCGCTATGGAAATCATTATTAAATATAGGCCTTTAAAATAGCCGTTTTGCAAACAGACCCCGTTTTCAACGAAATCGGTTTCATTAGAACCGTAACGTTAAATTATTGTACGGTGTTGGATTACATGGCAAACCGATGTCGTATGGGACCACGACAGCCACAAACGCCCATCCAATTTCTATAGAGCATAATTAGTTTAATAAAGGGTTATTTGGATATAACTTGAATAGACGATCGAATCAGGCTGCGAAACCAATTCCGTTGAGTTTGTATCGTCGATTATAGTAAGGATAGGTATATAGTTTGTTATTTTTGAAGACCGGCTAAATTGGTGTCCAAAATGGCATTGCGATGCGCGTAAATAACATACTGGGGAAACAGTCTTAGAATGCGATGAAACTGGTGCCGTTGGGTTCATATTGAAGAATTATTATAGGATTTCAAAGTTTCAAGTTGATTTATCTAGTGATTGCGAAAAGTTAATCGCATATTTATTTTTGGGTTTATAAAGGAATTTTTTTCAAACGAAGTCGGATTTCGACGAAACTTGTCCCATTGGGTCTGGAATAACTTTTTACATAAAGGCTAGCCTTTTTATTAGTAAACAAAAATAAATTGTGATGGTTTTTATCAACTACTTCATAGCGAAAATTCGTATAATAATATTTTATTAAATCATTACCCTATAAATATCAAACAAGACCAAAGCCTACATTCGTCAAACCGTTTTCGGTGGTCAACTCATTCATTTTGTCGCCGCCCCAAATGAAGAAAACGAACGACACCAGTTATTCAATCCTTCAACCACTAATTTATCCTAATCCTTACATTAAATTAATAACTTTCCCAAATGCGAACCCCTAGAGGACATCAAGTACTCCTTAATGATAGGTTACGATCAGCTATTGGGATCTGGATTAGTCAGAAATCTTGTTCGAAGCCGTGGAGTTCGAGCTGCGTTTCTGGAGCGGATGGTGAGACTGGCGTAGCGGTGCTGCTGTCGGAGATGGAGGAGCTCGAGCAGTTTCTAGCGATGCACTCTGATGGTCCTCTGATCAACAGCAGAAGGCGCAGCAGTTGTTCGTATTGATGGGAACGAAGTGGAGTACATCCGATTCTTTATGGCAAAGCGTTGATGGTACTGTGAAGCTCTGAAACAAAGGAGGAAGCAACGAGAATCTGAAGAGCAGAAGGAATTTTGAGGCCGTATGTTTTAAACGTAATCTAAATTTTATAACAAGATTATTTATGACTAATATGGGGATTAATGAGGATATAATTAATCAAATTATTTGGACCTGATGCAGACAGAATGAAGAGAAGGCCTGGTAGCATTTATACAGTATCAGCCGGCTTTTAAGGAATTTTCGTAATTACCGTGTATTTTTAAAACGTGAGTAAGATTAAGTAAGTAACAAATTGTTAATTTAGTGATAATTAAAAGATTAGAGAATTAATTAATGTTTGTTTGATGTAGATGGGTTTAACGATGAATGGTGACAAAAGGATTAAACGATCTATTGGAACCGGCGCACTTAAAATAAATGGATTAGTATAACTTGACCTAGTAATTAAAGCATAATTTAAATATAATTAATAAAGTAACTAGTTTATGCAGTTTAATTTTTAAGGATTTTGTTTTATTTAATTGTTAATATTATATGTTTTGTAACCATACAGGAATGTAGAAGTTCAGGCGGTTTGAACGTGAGGGAAAGGGAATTTGTTGTCCTACTTAACAGTGAACTAAAAAGTAATTAACAAAAATTTATTAAGTTAATTAATGGATAATTATAATTTAATGATTTGATTAACTCGTAAACATGTATATTTGTTACATTAGTGAACAGAATCAGACCAAACAAGCTGCGTGGGACCGTAGAAGTGAACTCTACCTTATGGAACAGATTGGACAAAATCGGAATCAATTGAGATTTTTAATTAAATTAAACACCTGTTTAATTTAACTAAAACCAATCGTTTCAACGATAACTCAAGGTGAGTCAAACTCACTCAGTTTTCCGATTTATATTTTATATAAATTGGGTTTTTATTTTGTGTGCTCTGAATTGCTATGGTTGACTGTTTGCTAGTATTATAATTATTTGTTGATTTAAATGATGAAATTAAACTGTTGTTTAATTTCAACATTAATACCAAATCGTTAATTTAACGATTGGTTCCAATAAAGGTAACTTATCTTGTTGGTCACATTTATTTATAAATGTGTTTAAATTGTTTGAACCATTTGAATTGCGTGTAAATTGGTTGAGGTTAACGTTCGTTATTAGTTAAATGAACTGAACGATCTGATTTGAGATAATCATTTTGAATACAGGGAAGAACAGTTTGGAGGGATCCAACCGGATTCCTCAAATATATTATTTATTTCATATTATAAACATATGAACTGTCCTGTTTGGGTGATTGATTTGATTGTTGATTATTGGCTGAATATTCAACATCTGTGTGGTTTAAACCAATGGGCAGTATTGGTTGAGTATTTGGCAGCGTATGGCCTATAAATTAAATCGTTTTATAAATATTGATTCACCGTCAGGTGAGTCGATAGAGATGAAGTTATAAAATTTATTTTATAACCGAAGTTAGATTTTTAAATATATTATTTTGAATAAAAGTGTATAGAAGGGAAATAAATAAATATTTTATTTATTGAAGGCTTTGATTTATTATAAATTGACTTTACAAAGTAAATTTGAGATTAATCAGAATTTATAAATATGGGAATAGAAATTTACTAAATGGTTAAAATAAGGACAATTGGTTTATTAACAATTTATTTAATGGAATTTGTTTAAATTAATTATATTATTAATTAATTTAAAGTGAGAACGAATTGGAATGGGTTAACAAGATAACCGCGCCTTGAGTTGACTAGGTGAACCATTGTAATTGGAACTGATTTTAAATCAGAATTAATCTAATAAAATTGTTATTGAATATTTTTTTAATTTTAATAAGGTTTTAAAAAGGGATTTACGATTTATTTAGTTAATAAAGAGATTAAGCGCTTTTGCAGTAGTTATTGGTTGAAGAAAAATATTATCGTTAATGATAATTTAGAAAATTACTTTTTTATTTGAATTCATTTAAAAAGTAATTAAAGTTGAAAGAAAATCAAATAGGATGGTGAAAGAAGTTTTGGATGGGTTTTATATTTAAACCCGAATTTTATAACAAAGTTTTAAAGAGAGTGGAAAGAGAATACGAGAGCTTAAATCAAAGGATACTTGAATTAAGTCAAAGGATAGAAAGGGATTATAATAAACCAGGATTTTATAAATGAGGTTTAAAAAGGGTAAAGGCGTTAATTTTACATTAACGTTACTTGAAAATGAGATCAAGTAAAAAGGGGAAATTGAAATAAGATTCCAAAATGGGGAATGGTTGAATAGATTGAAAGGAGATTGGTAAAATGTATTTGAGGTAAAGAAGTGGGTCATAGGGTTGTATAACCAAATCCAAGTTATAATGGAATTTGTTTGAGACTCGAATGGAATATGGGTTTTTGATTACAACTTATATTTATCTGAGAATAAGATCGTTGTTAATCAAGGTCTGAGAGGTAATTAAAATACCCCAACTTGAACGACTTCAAGATTATCTGAAGATAATAGTAGTTGGTAATCGTGAGAAAGATTAGTGATAATTTATTATTTCCATTAGAGAAATAATAATGCAACATTGGTGAAAATTAGAAAATATATAACAAGAGATCCGAAGTAAAGGAAATGTAAAGTTAGTTTTATTCTATACTAATAAATATTAGTTATTGTTTCAAGAACAGCATAAAAGATATTACGTAATGCTATTACGAATAATAAGTTGAATGGATTTTCCCAAAGTTTAAATAATAAAAAATAATGTAACAAATGTTTTGAAAGGAGAAGCATATGGAAATTGAACATGGTTATGAGTTATTTTACTAAGTATTATAATAATGGTTTTGAGGACATTTGTATATTAAATAAAAATTCAATTATTGTATTTTAGAATATTAGAAGGGTTACAAGTCTTAATTAGGCAGAATTGAATTAATTTGTTTTAAATTAGAAAGGGCCAAGCGATGTCGAATATTGAACTAGTAAACTAGTTGGATTTTCATGATTTAAACACTATATATTTTGATAGTTAAATCATCGACTATCAAATCTGTCCAATACGATTGTTGGTACGGAAAGACCGGGATCAAATCTATATTCATAAGCCATTCCGACCAACAAATACGTGAAGATATCAGAGGATGATCGAGATGGAGCATTGGAGACCGTAGATTTTCATAAATGGAAGAACTGCTAAAATCTCTGGTATTGCAACCTGAGATAAACAGTGGTTCTGTCGTGATTGGAATCTACGGGTTGCGAGGACTTCTCCCTACTAATCCATGGTGTGATTCCTAAATGAGATGCAGTTGGAGAGTACCTTCGGTTCATCCTATTCCTGGATGACTTGTATGGACGGATGTCTGACGAAGTATTTCCAAACGAATTACATACGTTGATTTCTTCAAACGTACCACATTTGATGGCGGAGATATGGTTTTTCTCTAGCGAAATTATTAGAGTATGTTTTTGGACGTCAATTGGTGTGATCTGGTGGATCTGACGATGTGGCATTCAAAGTGAATGGTGACCAAATATCCCAAAGGATAATTTCAGTCCTCAAGCCTCATCAACCGGGAAATGACAAAAATCGGGCAGGCAACATGGCTGTGTAGGTCGCTCCCATTAGGGTGTATAATCACCTATCTAGAGAAATTCCATTTGCTTCTTTAATCTATACTTCGATGCTGTCCCTATTCGGGAAACGGTTGATGATCCCAACCGTTGGTGATATACATTCGATACAATCAAGCAAAATGAGTGGTCGGTCATGTGAGGGCCGGGTTGCAAGACGTTCTTGTTGAACCCAGTGTATTCGCCTCTAGTGATACACGATCGGCAGGTGGGCCCATACCTTGTCATAGTCGGAATCCAATCTCCAATAAGCGCCCGCGGTTTTGATTGTATAATATATATGTGGAGCATGAGATGCAAGCGTTCCACTAGATTGTTATTTACTTGTATTTAGACATTATTATAATACCAGAAGAGATATTGGTTTCAAAACTGTTTTGGGTTATCGTAAGGTAAAAACCGTCCGTGTTTATGTGTGGATTTGGTCTTACGATTATTATTTTCCTTTGAAAGATTTTGAACTTTAAAATCATGATTGGATGATTCATCCTTAATACTGTGCGAGTTTATCTCACTTTGGTTCACCAGACTGAACCAATGTTTTGTAAATGCTCGGGTTAGCCCGAGGTGTACAGGTTCAGGTTATCGAATGCTGTGAAGAGACGAGTTGGAAGAGTTCAGTCGTATGATATTATGTAGTTATTATTCCGCTGTGTGTTGCATATGAGGATAAGTTATTATAATTGTCCAGATGTGTGATGTACCCTAATATTGTAAGTTTTATTTAAAGCTCTCAATAAAGATTTATTTCTGTATTATATTTTGTTCCGCTGCGATGTTAGACTCTGATTCTGTGTTGTGTCAGTTCTTCTTCTTCTATTCTAATATTTCTTTCTTTCTTATCTCATCCTCTAATTTCTTTCTAATAACTATCTAGTGTTTTCGGTGTTTGGAAGGTCGGCATGAGTTACGGTAAAGGTATTTATGTCGATTTTCAGGGCCGAAAATCCTTGGGTTGTTACAAACACTCTACATATTATACAACCAAAACAGCGGGCTCTTATTAGAGAATGGATTTCCAACAATGGGAAGGTATGAACAACCTTCCGACAATGTACCTCTAAAGAAAACACACTAGGATTCAACAAGGACATTTTGCAACCCTGGCTAAACATGACCGACCATCCATTTCGCTTGAATCTTTCAAATATATTGTCACTTACGGTTGGATTCAGGAGATACAGAAGCAAAAGAAAAACAAGTAGAAATTTCTTTAGATGATGACAATATACCTTAATTGGGAGCGACCCACTTACCATGCGATCTACCTGATTTTATATCATTTCCCGATTGAAGAAGCCCGAGGTCATAAATACCTTTTTGAACATTCACCATTCACTTTGAATGCCACATCGTCATACCTACCAAATCACAAATTTATTTCTCCAAAAATATCACAGGTATAAAGCTAAGAGAAACGAATTCCTCTATTACCAAATGTAAATATGTTTGAAGAGATCAGCTTATGTGATCTATTAAATATACTTTGTCATACATTCTTCCATACATGTTGTCCTAGGACTTAACAAACTGAAGGCTTTATTATGTAAATCAATCTTAGGCAATATCTATCTAGGATCGCTAGAACATCCCTTGCATAAACTCTGATTCGATTGTCTTCAGCATGTTTGATTCGCAATGCTAATACCCATATAGAGTGCTTTTAAGATAATAAACCTGATACCGATTTCTCTGTATTGACAGCGGAAAAATGGCCAAAAACTTTGATAGCGGTTATTTAACTATCAAAGGAAAACATTCATGCAAACAACGATTCTAGTTCCATGAAAATTTTATCGATCAAACATTAAACAACAATGAGTCCTTTAAATTAACTTATCACTAATTTATTTGTTTTCCAATTGCCTGTTTTCCATATTTTTCCCAAATATTTCTTAAAACCCATTTAGCCTCTTACGATTCTCGGAGAACCTTTCCATATATCCATAACTTATTTTCTATATTCCAAAAAATATTTCTTATTAACATCGGAAAACATTGCCTTATCTATTCACGTTTCTTATTTTCTAAATTTAGAAAATATACGTTATTAACATTGGAAAACATTTCCATTTATTATTCATGCATCATTGTTCTTCTACATTCATTAGTCCTTAACCATAAACTAGTAAGAAAACAATTTCCTAAGTATCAACCCCGAAGGCCGAAACCAACATCAGATCGACACTCAGAAAGCCATTAAACTTGACTAATCTCCAGTCAGTTTCTAATTTCCTTAACTTCATTTCTTGATTTCATATCAACAAAAATCATTTCATTTTCTTTGTTTAGAAAACATCTCTGATTATATTTGGAAAACATTTCCAAAATATTTAAATCTAAATTACAACTCTGATTTTTTATTTGAATAAACAGTGACAATTAATTTTATAAATAAATAAATCTTGATTAAATAAGTAAAGTAAATAGTACTTCCCTAAATTCAAAGTATAGTTGTCCTTCGAAAAATTTCTATTTGATTAACATTCCGAACTTCGAAATAAATTTACTGTTTTAGGTCAACTCAATTTCTAAATTCATTTTTTAATTTATCATTTCCAGGCATTTACTAATTTCCCTTTATAACCATTCCAATTTGCAAAACAATTGCTTTAAACCATTATTCACTTTAAAATATGAATATTATTCCTTTATAGAAATCTGGACATGTTATATTAATCTAATCTTCATTTTATTTATAAATACCATTACAGGTTTAATTGCTGTTCAACGGTTCCTAGTTTCCCCTTTTAGTTATTCATTCTTCAATTTACATTCCATAATTATTCAATGATTTTTATTTCATTTCATTTATAAACATCATTTATAAATCAAACTACTTATTTTTATATACTTAAAATACATTATTATATTCTAGCCAAATTGAAACTCAGTTTCTATATAAAAATAGATTTTCCCTTTTCAAAACCCAAATTCTTTTCCATTATAATTTTACAGTATTTAAATACCAATTATTTCAGATTCAATGTAATAAAAACATTCGAAACATACAATAATCAACCACAGATTATTTGTCACATCATATAACGTAATATATGAAGAAAAAACAATAAAATTGTTGAGGAACCCAACTGGACTCCTCAAACTTGTTTCCCAACATCCATAGATGTTAAACAATATAAATGACACGAATTTCATATTAATATGAAATATTATAATAAATAGAATAAATATTCAGCCAATTTTATATATACATAATTGTATATATTATTTCAACCAATTTATTTGCAGTTCATCCAAACTACTATCACACATCATTCAATCATTACTTATTAATATTAAATAACGTTTATAATATTATAGAACTAGAAAGAGTTTGTAAATTTACTCACCTTGGTCATTAATCGTTGAATAACGATTAATGTCTTTTGATTATATCAGCCGTTTTAATTTGCCTAAAATTGTAATGAGCTCCAAATTGCTCCAAACTAGTTCCACTGTGTAGCCTGTGTCCATTCGATTCCAATATGAAAATGGTTTGTAAAACTGATAACGTATGTATGATATGTCAGATATATATATATATATATATATATATAAGTTTGAATACATTATAAAACTAAAACTAATTTAATTTATTATCAAACTGGGCATCACCAATTAAAAACAGCACATCATCCTTCGTTAAAACCCAGGCCGGATTGTGCCTTCTTCACCAAACATATATCCACGAGCTCCTTTTTTAGAATGCACCATTTTCGAAAATTTGAACACTTCGTTTGCGAACGCTATTTCATGAAAATTCAAATGAACACTACCTGTAACATCCCGAATTTTTAACGACATTAAAGAGAATAAATTAAATAATAATTAATTTAATATTCAGAACTAGAGGAAATGGACTGCACTATTGCGTCTATCACGAAATTCTGGTCAAGTTAGACATTTGGTTTGCGTAAAACGGACACCGTATGAAGAAGTTACGAGGGTTTTAAGTTTGTATACGCATAGAAATATTTCATATATACGCATGAGTCAGAGGTGAATCAGAGATGAGTCAGAATTCTATCCAGTGGATTAAAATTGGAAAAATTCCTCTGAGCGGCAAAATTTCCGCTCTAGAGGGTCGACCCCCCTATAGGGGTATCGACCTAGTGGTCGGCCCCACCTGAAAGGGGTGTCGACCTGGCTGTCAACCCACCCACAGGGGGTGTCGACACCCCTAAGGCTGACGTGGCACTCGGTTTCAGGGGGTCTGACAGCTATATATACGTGTTCTATTTCTCATATTTTCTTCATTGGAAGTCTTGGAGGCCATATGCCGTTGGAGTGCGAACTGAACCGTTTTCTTCAACAACATATTCTACAAATCCTATTCAGAAATTCTAAATCCATTCTTCCTCAATTCTCTAAACCTAACGCTGTGAGTTCTAGTTGTTTTTAGGTTTAGATAAACAAAAGTATATTTTGAAAGACTATAAATTGGATATGTTGTAAAGTATGATTCTGTGTTAATGTGAAATCCTATACTATGTCATGACAGATCTATTTTCCTAGATCTTATAAAATTATGGTTATTCGATTATGTTGCTTACATGGATCTCGACTTGTAACCATGTTACCGTGGATGTACATCTATTAATTTGGACAGTTGTAACATTACTTAGATCTAGATCTTTATGTTAATCACCTTTCACCTGTCATATTGAGATCCATTGAGATACGTTGCAAACTTGACATGTGAATCTATCTTTAGATCTAAACATGTTACTATGTCACCCTAACTATGCTAGGTCTAAATAATTGGACACCTTATGGTTAATTTAGATCTCATTATGTTGCGTTGACATCATAGTTGCTACAAGTTCATCACTTTTATGCCTACCTTGCCATGATGATTACATAACCATTCACCTTGTTATCATACCAGTTTATGTTTTTGCCAAGATATGTTGAAACTATCACCTTCGTCATATTCCCTTTTCATTGTTGTAGCTAGGCTATTTTATAGCCTAGATGCTGCCAAAATACGTACGAATATGTTAGAGAGGAAACGGGGAAAAAGGGATTATAATTGGCATAATTTATATAATATTTATATGAAATGGGAGATGTAATTCAAATAGGGAAAACATAGAAATAGTTACCTATAATGACACAGGTAAATTTGGATTAATTTGGAATGTTTAGTAACTTACAATTAGGAATTGTAAATTGTACTTATGACACGACGTTAGGTTACATTAGTGGTGGAAGTTTGCTCGGACCCGACCGACATATCCAGCAGCCACTAATGTTGAACCTAATATGGGAGGTCTAAGTACGCAAATACGAATCTGGCTAAGACATGAGGTTGGCCTAACTGTGGAATAAGACTACCCAGACCTGATGAGCATATCCAACATCCACACGTTGTAGGCCTGATTTGGGAGGTCTAGCCCATTATAAAACAATAAATGGACATAGTAAAGAATTGGACTACTTAACTGAATTTAATCCATAAAGATTGTATGACTATGAACTTAAGTTAGGGTTAAGTAAAATTGAATGGGAAGTAGGTGGGTTAACTAAATTAGAGGGAGTGGGTAATATTTATATATAGACCCACGAACTTAACCCAATAAGGTTATGTAATTAAAGACACCTACTGGTATAACCGGTAGATAATGTGATAAGGTTATGTAATTAAAGACACCTAGTGGTATACATAACCGATAGATAATGTAATGAAGTTATGTAATTAAAGACACCTTTTAGGGTAAGCATAACTGGTATAGGGCTATTTAAATAAAGACACCTAAGGGTATACATAGTTAGTGGAAAACCTAGTGGGGATACAAGACAAGGGGGAGAGCTTGTATCATATTGTGTGGGACCCATTTCAGTTAGTAACCCGGAGTTGGTATCAAGTAAAGAACTCCGTACTCGATGGAGAAGGGGCATGCTTACTGATTGATTGTAAGAGATCCAAACGAGACAGATGGTGTGGGCGGCGCAAACCGACCGAGGACTTGTGAGTGCATAGGCCGGGCAAAGGTGGCTAAGACGACCATGACACCAGTAGTTATGGTTGTGCACACCATGGGTTGCCACTTTAGGAAGTGATACCTCCTACTGTGGTGCCAGCATAAGATATCTACAGGGTAGGGAGCCAATCAATTAGAGTAGTGGTTAGGGTATACTTGGACGTATGACCTAGGCCTACCAACTCATGGTGGAAGGGATCATCTCATTTTAGTTGTACCAGTAATAATGCAGAG
This sequence comes from Allium sativum, assembly GCA_030737875.1. Taxonomy (NCBI): domain Eukaryota; kingdom Viridiplantae; phylum Streptophyta; class Magnoliopsida; order Asparagales; family Amaryllidaceae; genus Allium; species Allium sativum. Next base: position 146,078,335 of record CM060918.1, on the reverse strand, counting down.
TAATTATTAGTGAGGCACATACTCCTTATCTTTCTTACATTGTCACACCTGCCATTTATGTAGTAATCTCTCTCTTATCCACTTTATATGCCTGTCATGTTGCTTTTATTTATCTACTAGCTAAAAGTAACTAGACTCGCTAGACTTTATGTCTAACCATGTTGTTTCTCCTTATTTCTTCCATTTCCACCCCCTCCCCCCAAGGTTCTCGGGGGGGGGGGGGACACTCAGACTTAATCAGGAATCAGATATCATCTTGTTAGGAGCTATTTCTGAAGTATGACTCAAGTTCTTGTCTCTACTATGGCTTAAATCTTTTAATTGGGGGAATGATGCTTTTTATTTACATATATACTCTGATTGTGCAAGACAGAAGTTATTTTATTGTAATGGTTTTTATAACTTATGAAATTGTGGACCACGGTATTATGACTTATGCTTGAAATAAAAGTTTAAATTTTCCACTGTTACTTTATTTATATCTGTCCTGTAATTATTCTGTGTCTGTTTACCTATAGCGCTTCACGAATCTTAATGCATTCCCTTAGTGAGTGACATTAACTGACGTGGGGTGTCACACTACCCTAGTTTAACGACCCGGTTTTCAGCGACTTTGGTTATCGACATAAACTCAATGACGACTAACCAAACATCGAAAAATACCGGTAGTTAGTGAAAGAAATTAGAGGGTGAGGAAAGATAAAATAGAAACTTAGAATAGAAAAAGAAGAATAACATAAAACATCAGAGTAAACACGAATCTCACAGCGGAACGAATAAAATATAACATAACTTTGAAATAAAAGATTGTACTTGAATATACATATCATTATCAAGTACAACACTTACAACAGAGTGGAATAACAATAGATATATAAACTCCTGAAGCATCCTGCTCCAGCTCTTCAAGTATCTGTAAATCCCGACTATTTGACTGCCCATACAAAATTGGGCACCCAAGAGTTTAGGGAAAACAAAACAAAATAAAATCCGGGCCAGTCATGGGACTGGTATGAGTAAAATAGTTTAAAACAGTTTGAGCAAGTAAATGATATCTCATAAGACTACGTCGTATAACGGAACGGGTTTTCCCCTGATGAGAATCCAAATTAATCTTTATATCAAAATCCTTGATATTATAATAGTGTCTATCAACCACAATATAATTATCAATTAGCAGAAACGCTTTCATCTCACGTTCTACATATATAGTATACAACCAAACCGCAAGCACATATTGGGTAATGGATTTCCAACTATGACAAGGTTTGGAACCACCTATTGCTCGTGTACCTCTAGAGAGGAATACACTGGGTTCAACAAGAACATCTTGCAACCCGACCACACATGACCGACCACTCATTTTGCTTGAGTGTATCGAATGTATATCACCAATGGATGGGGTCAGCAACCGTTTCCCGAATGGGACAGCATCGACAATAGATTTTTACAAGTAAATGAAACTCTAGATCAGGTGATCATACACCCTAATAGGTGCGACCTACATAGCCATGCTGCCTGCCTGGTTTTTGTCATCTACCGAATGTGAGGCTAGAAGCTACGCTTATCTTTTACATACCACATCTTCATTCACTTAGAACGTCACATCGTCATACCCGCCAAATCACAAATTGATTTCCCCAAAAATACCACGGGTATTCAGCTAAGAAAAATGAATTCCTCCGCCACCAAACGTAAATATGTTTGAAGAGATCAAGTTGCGCGATCTATTAAATATACTCTGTCAGACATTCGTCCATACAAGTCGTCCTGGGACTGGACAAACCGAAGGCACTATTCAGTACACCCATCTTGGGCAATTGTTATCTAAGATTTATACAACAACCCTTGCACTTTATTCCATCTTCAATTATCTTTGGCATATATGATTCACAACGGTTATGCCAATACAGAGTGGTTCTTCGGATAACAATCCAACCGGTCTCTCCATATTAACAATGTTAAAATGGTCGAAAACTTCAATAGTCGGTGAGTTAACTATCAAAGAAAAACACGTGTGCAAACAACGATATTATTTCCAAATGGAAATTATATCAATAAATCATCATTGAACATTTAACTTGATTGAACATTTATCTCTCTATTTAACTTATTCATTTTTCATCTCCTGTTTCCATATATTCAACATTTCTTAGTTTCTATTATCAGAAAACATTTCTTATTCTTGTTCGGAAAACATTTCCAAAACTCCTTCGCTGGATTTAAACTGATGTTTAAATCAAACAACGCCATGCTAACTCAAACCATTTACTTAATTCATTTAACCATCATTCACTATCAAACCTTACCATTCCTTAGTTAAGAAGGAAGTCAATCAAGTTGGGGTATAATTACCTCTCAGACCTTAACTAAACAACGTTTTAACTTCAGAATCTACAAAGTTTATCTTTTAAACCTTTAACAAACTTCCTTACATAATTCTCTTTCGAATAAATGATATTCGATAACTCCTCCCTTCGAATAACTATATTCGATAATCTCTCCTACGAGTAACTAGATTCGAAAACCTTTCATCGAATAAACTATATTTGGTTATGTAACAACCCGTAAAATGCGAGCCAGTTTGAAATTTTTGTTTTGGCAATTATAGCGAGTTTTGTTTATTTAAAATGATTTATTTTAAATAATATCGACAATAAATTTATTTTGAATATAATTCGAACGTATATATTATACGCGTCGTCGTTAGAATAAAAATAATTATATATAATTATAAAAGGAATTGAAAATAGCGCGGTAGTTCGAAAATTCGATTTCTAATTTCAAATGAATATACAGAATTCAATATAAGTCAGAATTGAACGAAACAAGAAATATTTGAATCTGTATAACTATATCTTTGTAACAAAGTTAACAAACTGAGATTTCATCTTAGCAATGATAAGATATGTCCAGTTTAAAATTAGAAATAGTCGCTGTGAAATTTATATATATTTTTATATATATAAGGCCCTTAAAAATAGCAATTTTGCAGATGACCTCGGATTTCGACGAAACCACTTTTGTTGGGTCCGCAGTGTCAAGTTATTGCTAGGTTTCAAATTTCATAATTTTTCGAATCAATATGTGAGCGTGGCAAAAGAAAACGCGTTTGACCAGTTTTTGTCGATTTTAATCGAATGGAAATTGGCCATTTTTCAAACGGCCTCAGAATTAGACGAAACTAGTTTTGTTAGGACCGTATCGTCAATACGAAGCTAGAAAATATTTTTCTGGAATTTTTCTAGTTAGTATGTGACCCCGGTAATTTGAAATGTGCGTTTAAAATTCAATATAGTGATTTAAATGTAAATTTAACGAAAACTGATTGTAACAGCCGAATCAACTTACGATACATATCCCATTGTGTTCGGAATGGGGGTGAAACGCTATGGACGACAGGCGGTGGACCTCGTTTAGAGGTCGTTTGAAAAAGTTGACTTTTTGAATTAAAATAAAATAATTAAATTAATAAAAAAAAATATATAATCCCTCTTCCCTCCCTATACCTCCAGGCCCCCCCCCCGATAATTCAGAATCGAAAAAGAAAAAAAAAAAGAAAAAAAAAGGGAGATCGAAATCGCGTCGAAGCCCCCCCCCCACGCCGCCGCCGGTGGCAGAGCCACCACCACCTCGCGCGCCCCCCCCCCCCAGAGCCGTCGCGCAGCGCCCCTCCTCTTCCCTCTCCACTCTCCTCCTCCAACGTGAAGAACCCTAATTCCGCACCCCCTTGCTCACCTGAACCCTAGCCGCCGCAACCAGACCCCCTCCACCTCGCCTCGCAGCTCCGCTGCTCCCTCCTACTCGCGAACCCCCAAAGCGACGGAAGCCACAGCCCCCCCTGGACCCAAAACCGATGATGAACCCCCCCCCCCCTGTAAGTATTTTCTGATTTTATTTTATTTACTGATTTTATTTGTTTTATTAACTGAATTTTATTTGCTTATTAATCTGAATTTTTAAATTTTAAAAACTGATTTTATTTATTTTAAAACTGATTTTATTTATTTTAAAACAGATTTTATTTATTTATTTTAAGACGTGGCTTTTAAAACAGAAAAGATTTGATTTTTAAAAAGTAATATAATACGATCTTTATATTTTTAAAGTGATAAAAATATAGTTTTTATATTTTTAAAGAATTAAAAATATAATCTTTATAGGATAGAGAATATAAAAATATCATCTTTGTATATGTAGCAAAATAAAAATCTGATTTTTATTTTATATACGTTGAAATCAAGTGATGTCTTTAAATTTAAAAAGGTGAAATCTTTAAATTTAAAAAGGTGAAATCTTTAAATTTAAAAAAGGTGAAATCTTTAAATTTAAAAAGGTGAGATCTTTAAATTTAAAAAGGTGAAATCTTTAAATTCAAAAAGGCGAAATCTTTATATGGAAAATAGCGGGATAAAAATATAATTTTTATCTATATAACATAGAAGTAAAAATTCGATTTTTATATTGAATAGCAAAGTAAAAATTCGATTTTTATATTGAATAGCAAAGTAAAAATTCGATTTTTATATTGAATAGCAAAGTAAAAACTCGATTTTTATATTGAATAGCAAAGTAAAAATTCGATTTTTATAATGAATAGCAAAGTAAAATTTCGATTTTTATATATTGAATAGCATAGTAAAAATTCGATTTTTAAATATATGAAGTGATTATAAAAGTATGATTTTTAAATTGAAAGTGAATAAATAAAAATGTGATTTTTATTTTAAAGACATCGAAATATAAAAATGTGATTTTTATATATATAGTGACTACGGGCAACGAAGACGATGAAGATGAAGATTTCTATCAAATGAAGTGCCGTGGAGCTTGGATAGCTTTCTGTGAGAACTTCTCACCTTTCAATTTATTTTTTTTCTAGTTATATATATACTAGGATGCAGACGGTGCTTAGTAGCACCCGACACAAATCGTCCACAGACCATGGACTTGTTTGTTTGACTGTTTGGTGATTGATTGTGATATTGGTTTGAATGTGGTTTGTGGTGTGAAAAATCGAATCGATAAATTGGTTAGGATTAGACGTGCGCCGTTATAAGGCGAAGGAGTAAGGCTAGGTTAGACCCTTACTCCAAATTTTGTGGTTTGCATAACGAAAGTGAATTTGATTGATGTGTGAATGGCGTGGGCCTTCACTAGACCGGGGATAAGGCTAGGCCTCGTCCCGTTTCTAGTATCGTGCCGTTATGCCGCCAAAATTTTCTAAAATATGTTAGAAAATAAAAATACCATTTTATTGTGTAAATGAATAATAGAAATTCATATGATAGAATAAAATGTTTTATCGTTAAAAATATAATTTTTAACGTGAATATGAATATAGTGAAAGTGAATAAAATACATATTCATTTACAAACCAGACGGTTTGTTTATGTACACCTATTTGAAGGACATTGATTGGGTCGATAAATTTTACACATCGCCCAACTGCACGAATAAAATATGTGTTTGTTTGTTTGAAACCCCACACGGGTGTTGGGATGAAATATGAATTTCACTCATCCTGATTGATTAAATATGTCGATCGATTGATTGACAGACTGTTATAAGCGTTGAATATCTATATTTGATGCTTTTACAGTGTAGTGCACTTTGGTTGATGGTTGATTATTCTCAATGTTATTATATACATGTGTTGTATGAAAATCCATATAATTAACTTTATATGGTAATTGATTGGGCCTCATTCCAATCGTGAAAATAAAGAATATTTTGATAATAGGAAATATTTGAAATAGAATATTTGAAAATAGAAATTTATGAAGCCGTGTTGATTAGTTTGACGCCATTTTGACGTGAACGATATTTATATCGATTTTATTCATTTTAAAATGAATATTGAAAAGTGATTTCGAAATCGAATATTTTGAAATGAATTGAATTGAAAACGATTTCGAAATGAATGGAATTGAAAACGATTTCGAAATGAATTGAATTGAAAACGATTTCGAAATGAATTGAATTGAAAACGAATTCAAAATGAATTGAATTGAAAACGAATTCAAAATGAATTGAAAACGATTTCGAAATGAATTGAATTGAAAACGAATTCAAAATGAATTGAAAACGATTTCGAAATGAATTGAATTGAAAACGAATTCAAATGGAATTGAAAGCGAATTGAAATGAATTCAAATTGAATTGAAATTTGAATTGAATAGAAATGAATTTTGAAACGAATTTATAAAGAAGAATTCAATTTTGCTTTGAATTGAAATGGAATTTGAAATAGGTTTTGAAACGATTTTAAAACTATTTAGGTAATTCGTTTTAAATAGAAATCGACGAAATATATATATTATATATATTATATATATAATATAACGGCCTGAGTAGAACGCGCCGCGCCGCGGCAGTTCGTGAATTTCGACCATTTATTTCAAACGGACATTACGGGAGATCCGACCGTCGGATTCTCCTAAAACCGGAACCGTTGGGTTCGTATCGAAAAGAGCTTTCTAATGAATGTTAGAAATTTGAAATCTAACGGTTGGATTTGGAGATACGTCCAAATCAAATTCGAAAAAGGTCGCTGTAAGTGCAGTTCGATGGCCGTTGATGGAAATCGACTGTACGGGCCTTGATAAAATTATTAAAAATAGTAATAATTTGTGTAAAATCAAAAAAAAATGATTTAGAAAGAATTGGGATGAAAAACTCCATATTTGAAAAGATAAAAATAGATTTTTATCGAAATGAACTAGTTTTGAACTAGAATTATAATTCTATTTATTTTTAAATAAATAAATTGAATTTGAAATGGTTTTAAAAATAACCAGAATATCCAATGATTGCATTGGAGTGGAATTGAATCGAAATTGTCTTCGGAATATTTCGATGTTGGAATTCGTGATTATACGGATGTTGATATGGAAATTTGAAAGATATATACATATATCGCTATTTCCAATACGACATTTGTTAGTCGTAGAATTCGATATTGAATATAAGCCGATATATTTCCTATTCAGAGCCTTGTATTGAATATCGAATGTGATTTGGGTTTGTCGTGAATGGTGTCTTCACTAACACTGTTCTTGAACCCAGTTGAGAAAAGATTAAATCTTTTTATTTAGATTTAATGAAGTGTACCAATTAAATAATATTTAATTGGAATTGAATTGATATTGATTTTTGGGTTTATCGTGAACAGTGTTTTAAATAACACTTGTTCTTTAACCCGATAATTAATGAATGTGATTTGGGTTTGTCGTGAATGGTGTCTTCACTAACACTGTTCTTGAACCCAGTTGAGAAAAGATTAAATCTTTTTATTTAGATTTAATGAAGTGTACCAATTAAATAATATTTAATTGGAATTGAATTGATATTGATTTTTGGGGTTTATCGTGAGCAGTGTTTTAAATAACACTTGTTCTTTAACCCGATAATTAATGGAATGTGATTTTGGGTTTATCGTGAATCGTGTTTTTAAATGACACTGATTCTTTAACCCAGATAATGATTAAAACTAAGTGGAGTTTTAATGAATCTTTAATTAGATTGAAAAGATCGAGAATGGAGTATCACCAGTTTTGCTCCAGGCGATAGTTAAATCTTTAATTAGATTTGAACGTGAAATTTAGAAACTAACTGTCGGTTAGCCAAGCAGAATGGTTTTCTGGATATTGATCTGATGTTGGTTTCGGCCTTCGGGGTTAATATTTGGGGAATTATTCTCTTGATTAATTTACGGTTAGTGACTAATGAGTTGGAATGAGGCGTATGTTGTGTTTGTGTAACACTTTTATAATATATACGCGAGTTATTCGGAAAGACCGGGTTTATCCCATTCTGAATAACTGATACGACGATAAGTCGAAGATGAAGACGATGGTCGAAGACCGGAGGTCTTCACGTCGTTTGGGTGATAACTGATGATCTTGATTGGGCTGTACACCCAAGAAGATGGAAACAGTTAGTGATCGTCCAGACGTACTTGGAGATCGATGGATATGCGGGGTACTAGGTGCCTCCGGTTTCGTTCAGACCTAGGACGGACTTGTAAATGGACTGTGTGTCTGACATCGGATTTCATTCTGTGTGACTGATATCGGTTGCATAGGATGGTTTGCCTGTGTGGCATGCTAAGATGCAAATGATCAAGGCTTCTGTTGAAAAGCAAAGTCTTGTGGTGATGATCAAAGCACGGCCTTTGTGGCGTAGCTTTGTGTAACGTTTACCTCGCGTGTTTCGCACCAGGTATGAACCAAAAACGGGAGACGGACCTCAGGGAGGACTTGCGTTTCTTTCTAGCTAGAAGTGGCGTCAGTGGTTTTACACGCCCTGACGAGTTTGACTTATGTGGTTGTTGCTGTTGCGAGGCGCCTCGGTTATATCGGTTTCGGCCGAATGCATTCTGGTCGGCTGACGGACCAGACTTACACCCCATAGGGTGGGGAGACGTATTGTTCAGGCATAATAATCCACTCCGTGTGGACCGGCCCTGACGATCCAAGGCTTGCCTGCGCGCTTGCCTGAGACATGGGCTAGATTGTCTCGAATCGGTTGAGGACTATCTTTTGCCTCGGTTCATAGATGGAAACCCAATTTCCAAATACGAGACTTTGCGGTTTTGATTGTATATCCTATATATGGCGACATAGTGGGATGGGGCGCTCATGCCGCCTATGATTGATACTTATGATTTGAAGTGTTTTATATACTATGCACTTATAATAGTATCAAATGATTTGTTTTAAACGTATCAAGCATTCTTTGGCTGTTATAAGGGAAAACCCTATCCTCGACTGCGTTGCATTGTGTGATGGGACCTGGGTCTTATAACAGCTTCATTTTTCTTTATTTAGCATTGCGCTGTTGGTTTTATGCACTGGTATTCTTGGGAGGAAACCCGTTCCGTGTTATACGGCGTGGTCCCTTGATTTACCTAATGATTTGAAATAAAGATTAATAACTGTTTTAGTTCTCACACCAGTCACATGACTGACCTGGAGTTTATTGTTTTAACCTAAACTCTGGGTGCCCCTATTTTCGACACGGGCAGCTAGTAGTTTTGGTTTTGCAGATTTATATTCACAGGATCCTGGTTTACAGCTGGAACGATATCCGGAAAGCTTTGTATCCGTATATCTCATTCTAGTTGTGTATTGTATTATTTTCCGCTGCTATGTATTTAAATGTAATTTAAATCTCTGATATTTCTGTGTAATATTTATTCGTTTATACTCTGTATATTCTTGTAATCTGATGCATTGTTGTAATAACAATGAAATGTTCTTCTGTATGCGTTCTGTTGTGTCGTGTTCTCAAACGATAGGGCGTTTCGAACGGTCTGGGTCGGTTTAGCGACTGGTTCGGACCGAGCGAAGTTCCTTGCCGTTACACGTGGTATCAGAGCTTTGGTTTACAAAGCTCAGAGAACAAGACACATTAGAACCATACGAAAGAATTCATCAGATATTGGATTAGCAATATCCAATTAGAATGACTCGTTAGAGATAGGATCAGTAGTATCCTAGAACGAGTGTGAAGAGTATATTTTTCAAATGAAAACAAATTTCGTTTTGAAAATTTAAATCAATTATTCGTATTTGATTAGTTTTTATATTGATTTGGACAGTCCAGTATATAAAGATTTTGCATATACGCCTTGCAAACGTGTATTTGAAATTTTAATATATTGGATAGATATAGCATCACACTCTAATCGCCCGGAGATGATTTTGATGATGGAGCTCCATCATTAGAATTTATGTTCGAGTGACGAAAGTGGGTTTTCTATATATTTCCTATTGACTGGTGTGAGAACCAAAACTAGATAGGGCTTATTGTTGTGATTTGACATCAAAAATCTGATTTTTGTATATGTATCAAAATTATGAATTTGAAACTCTAAATCAACTAATTGATTGATGTTTGTGTTGTTGATTTATTTGTTTGCTAATTTTGAACCATTATGCCTAACTGAATCAAATATTGGATTATATTGAAAATTGGTCGCATTTGTTTGCATATACATATATATCATTGAACAGGTCATAGCAAGGAGGCTAGAGCCAGAGAATAAAATTTGTTTGCCCGACAAATAGGTACATGTTTACTACATAATTTACTGTTTTGTTTGGGTGATGATGATTTTGTGAGCCTATTGGCTAGCCGCTTGGCTTTTTCTTTTTCTTTTTGAGATCTGAAGGACCGGGGAAGCTATTTGAAATTCCCCGATGCTCCCGGTGCAGGGGAGGTTATGGCGAAATTTTTCGAAAATTTAGGGTGTTAGCCAAATTTTTGAAATTTTAAAAATTCTCAGAAACTAAAGAATTGGAGAATGAAAGCCTGATCGAACATAGAGTTGATTAATCAAACCATTTTCGACTTTGTTCCTTTTCGGGGACGAAAAGTTTTAAGTGGGGGAGATTGTAACAACCCGTAAAATGCGAGCCAGTTTGAAATTTTTGTTTTGGCAATTATAGCGAGTTTTGTTTATTTAAAATGATTTATTTTAAATAATATCGACAATAAATTTATTTTGAATATAATTCGAACGTATATATTATACGCGTCGTCGTTAGAATAAAAATAATTATATATAATTATAAAAGGAATTGAAAATAGCGCGGTAGTTCGAAAATTCGATTTCTAATTTCAAATGAATATACAGAATTCAATATAAGTCAGAATTGAACGAAACAAGAAATATTTGAATCTGTATAACTATATCTTTGTAACAAAGTTAACAAACTGAGATTTCATCTTAGCAATGATAAGATATGTCCAGTTTAAAATTAGAAATAGTCGCTGTGAAATTTATATATATTTTTATATATATAAGGCCCTTAAAAATAGCAATTTTGCAGATGACCTCGGATTTCGACGAAACCACTTTTGTTGGGTCCGCAGTGTCAAGTTATTGCTAGGTTTCAAATTTCATAATTTTTCGAATCAATATGTGAGCGTGGCAAAAGAAAACGCGTTTGACCAGTTTTTGTCGATTTTAATCGAATGGAAATTGGCCATTTTTCAAACGGCCTCAGAATTAGACGAAACTAGTTTTGTTAGGACCGTATCGTCAATACGAAGCTAGAAAATATTTTTCTGGAATTTTTCTAGTTAGTATGTGACCCCGGTAATTTGAAATGTGCGTTTAAAATTCAATATAGTGATTTAAATGTAAATTTAACGAAAACTGATTGTAACAGCCGAATCAACTTACGATACATATCCCATTGTGTTCGGAATGGGGGTGAAACGCTATGGACGACAGGCGGTGGACCTCGTTTAGAGGTCGTTTGAAAAAGTTGACTTTTTGAATTAAAATAAAATAATTAAATTAATAAAAAAAAATATATAATCCCTCTTCCCTCCCTATACCTCCAGGCCCCCCCCCGATAATTCAGAATCGAAAAAGAAAAAAAAAAGAAAAAAAAAGGGAGATCGAAATCGCGTCGAAGCCCCCCCCCACGCCGCCGCCGGTGGCAGAGCCACCACCACCTCGCGCGCCCCCCCCCCCAGAGCCGTCGCGCAGCGCCCCTCCTCTTCCCTCTCCACTCTCCTCCTCCAACGTGAAGAACCCTAATTCCGCACCCCCTTGCTCACCTGAACCCTAGCCGCCGCAACCAGACCCCCTCCACCTCGCCTCGCAGCTCCGCTGCTCCCTCCTACTCGCGAACCCCCAAAGCGACGGAAGCCACAGCCCCCCCTGGACCCAAAACCGATGATGAACCCCCCCCCCCCTGTAAGTATTTTCTGATTTTATTTTATTTACTGATTTTATTTGTTTTATTAACTGAATTTTATTTGCTTATTAATCTGAATTTTTAAATTTTAAAAACTGATTTTATTTATTTTAAAACTGATTTTATTTATTTTAAAACAGATTTTATTTATTTATTTTAAGACGTGGCTTTTAAAACAGAAAAGATTTGATTTTTAAAAAGTAATATAATACGATCTTTATATTTTTAAAGTGATAAAAATATAGTTTTTATATTTTTAAAGAATTAAAAATATAATCTTTATAGGATAGAGAATATAAAAATATCATCTTTGTATATGTAGCAAAATAAAAATCTGATTTTTATTTTATATACGTTGAAATCAAGTGATGTCTTTAAATTTAAAAAGGTGAAATCTTTAAATTTAAAAAGGTGAAATCTTTAAATTTAAAAAAGGTGAAATCTTTAAATTTAAAAAGGTGAGATCTTTAAATTTAAAAAGGTGAAATCTTTAAATTCAAAAAGGCGAAATCTTTATATGGAAAATAGCGGGATAAAAATATAATTTTTATCTATATAACATAGAAGTAAAAATTCGATTTTTATATTGAATAGCAAAGTAAAAATTCGATTTTTATATTGAATAGCAAAGTAAAAATTCGATTTTTATATTGAATAGCAAAGTAAAAACTCGATTTTTATATTGAATAGCAAAGTAAAAATTCGATTTTTATAATGAATAGCAAAGTAAAATTTCGATTTTTATATATTGAATAGCATAGTAAAAATTCGATTTTTAAATATATGAAGTGATTATAAAAGTATGATTTTTAAATTGAAAGTGAATAAATAAAAATGTGATTTTTATTTTAAAGACATCGAAATATAAAAATGTGATTTTTATATATATAGTGACTACGGGCAACGAAGACGATGAAGATGAAGATTTCTATCAAATGAAGTGCCGTGGAGCTTGGATAGCTTTCTGTGAGAACTTCTCACCTTTCAATTTATTTTTTTTCTAGTTATATATATACTAGGATGCAGACGGTGCTTAGTAGCACCCGACACAAATCGTCCACAGACCATGGACTTGTTTGTTTGACTGTTTGGTGATTGATTGTGATATTGGTTTGAATGTGGTTTGTGGTGTGAAAAATCGAATCGATAAATTGGTTAGGATTAGACGTGCGCCGTTATAAGGCGAAGGAGTAAGGCTAGGTTAGACCCTTACTCCAAATTTTGTGGTTTGCATAACGAAAGTGAATTTGATTGATGTGTGAATGGCGTGGGCCTTCACTAGACCGGGGATAAGGCTAGGCCTCGTCCCGTTTCTAGTATCGTGCCGTTATGCCGCCAAAATTTTCTAAAATATGTTAGAAAATAAAAATACCATTTTATTGTGTAAATGAATAATAGAAATTCATATGATAGAATAAAATGTTTTATCGTTAAAAATATAATTTTTAACGTGAATATGAATATAGTGAAAGTGAATAAAATACATATTCATTTACAAACCAGACGGTTTGTTTATGTACACCTATTTGAAGGACATTGATTGGGTCGATAAATTTTACACATCGCCCAACTGCACGAATAAAATATGTGTTTGTTTGTTTGAAACCCCACACGGGTGTTGGGATGAAATATGAATTTCACTCATCCTGATTGATTAAATATGTCGATCGATTGATTGACAGACTGTTATAAGCGTTGAATATCTATATTTGATGCTTTTACAGTGTAGTGCACTTTGGTTGATGGTTGATTATTCTCAATGTTATTATATACATGTGTTGTATGAAAATCCATATAATTAACTTTATATGGTAATTGATTGGGCCTCATTCCAATCGTGAAAATAAAGAATATTTTGATAATAGGAAATATTTGAAATAGAATATTTGAAAATAGAAATTTATGAAGCCGTGTTGATTAGTTTGACGCCATTTTGACGTGAACGATATTTATATCGATTTTATTCATTTTAAAATGAATATTGAAAAGTGATTTCGAAATCGAATATTTTGAAATGAATTGAATTGAAAACGATTTCGAAATGAATGGAATTGAAAACGATTTCGAAATGAATTGAATTGAAAACGATTTCGAAATGAATTGAATTGAAAACGAATTCAAAATGAATTGAATTGAAAACGAATTCAAAATGAATTGAAAACGATTTCGAAATGAATTGAATTGAAAACGAATTCAAAATGAATTGAAAACGATTTCGAAATGAATTGAATTGAAAACGAATTCAAATGGAATTGAAAGCGAATTGAAATGAATTCAAATTGAATTGAAATTTGAATTGAATAGAAATGAATTTTGAAACGAATTTATAAAGAAGAATTCAATTTTGCTTTGAATTGAAATGGAATTTGAAATAGGTTTTGAAACGATTTTAAAACTATTTAGGTAATTCGTTTTAAATAGAAATCGACGAAATATATATATTATATATATTATATATATAATATAACGGCCTGAATAGAACGCGCCGCGCCGCGGCAGTTCGTGAATTTCGACCATTTATTTCAAACGGACATTACGGGAGATCCGACCGTCGGATTCTCCTAAAACCGGAACCGTTGGGTTCGTATCGAAAAGAGCTTTCTAATGAATGTTAGAAATTTGAAATCTAACGGTTGGATTTGGAGATACGTCCAAATCAAATTCGAAAAAGGTCGCTGTAAGTGCAGTTCGATGGCCGTTGATGGAAATCGACTGTACGGGCCTTGATAAAATTATTAAAAATAGTAATAATTTGTGTAAAATCAAAAAAAAATGATTTAGAAAGAATTGGGATGAAAAACTCCATATTTGAAAAGATAAAAATAGATTTTTATCGAAATGAACTAGTTTTGAACTAGAATTATAATTCTATTTATTTTTAAATAAATAAATTGAATTTGAAATGGTTTTAAAAATAACCAGAATATCCAATGATTGCATTGGAGTGGAATTGAATCGAAATTGTCTTCGGAATATTTCGATGTTGGAATTCGTGATTATACGGATGTTGATATGGAAATTTGAAAGATATATACATATATCGCTATTTCCAATACGACATTTGTTAGTCGTAGAATTCGATATTGAATATAAGCCGATATATTTCCTATTCAGAGCCTTGTATTGAATATCGAATGTGATTTGGGTTTGTCGTGAATGGTGTCTTCACTAACACTGTTCTTGAACCCAGTTGAGAAAAGATTAAATCTTTTTATTTAGATTTAATGAAGTGTACCAATTAAATAATATTTAATTGGAATTGAATTGATATTGATTTTTGGGTTTATCGTGAACAGTGTTTTAAATAACACTTGTTCTTTAACCCGATAATTAATGAATGTGATTTGGGTTTGTCGTGAATGGTGTCTTCACTAACACTGTTCTTGAACCCAGTTGAGAAAAGATTAAATCTTTTTATTTAGATTTAATGAAGTGTACCAATTAAATAATATTTAATTGGAATTGAATTGATATTGATTTTTGGGGTTTATCGTGAGCAGTGTTTTAAATAACACTTGTTCTTTAACCCGATAATTAATGGAATGTGATTTTGGGTTTATCGTGAATCGTGTTTTTAAATGACACTGATTCTTTAACCCAGATAATGATTAAAACTAAGTGGAGTTTTAATGAATCTTTAATTAGATTGAAAAGATCGAGAATGGAGTATCACCAGTTTTGCTCCAGGCGATAGTTAAATCTTTAATTAGATTTGAACGTGAAATTTAGAAACTAACTGTCGGTTAGCCAAGCAGAATGGTTTTCTGGATATTGATCTGATGTTGGTTTCGGCCTTCGGGGTTAATATTTGGGGAATTATTCTCTTGATTAATTTACGGTTAGTGACTAATGAGTTGGAATGAGGCGTATGTTGTGTTTGTGTAACACTTTTATAATATATACGCGAGTTATTCGGAAAGACCGGGTTTATCCCATTCTGAATAACTGATACGACGATAAGTCGAAGATGAAGACGATGGTCGAAGACCGGAGGTCTTCACGTCGTTTGGGTGATAACTGATGATCTTGATTGGGCTGTACACCCAAGAAGATGGAAACAGTTAGTGATCGTCCAGACGTACTTGGAGATCGATGGATATGCGGGGTACTAGGTGCCTCCGGTTTCGTTCAGACCTAGGACGGACTTGTAAATGGACTGTGTGTCTGACATCGGATTTCATTCTGTGTGACTGATATCGGTTGCATAGGATGGTTTGCCTGTGTGGCATGCTAAGATGCAAATGATCAAGGCTTCTGTTGAAAAGCAAAGTCTTGTGGTGATGATCAAAGCACGGCCTTTGTGGCGTAGCTTTGTGTAACGTTTACCTCGCGTGTTTCGCACCAGGTATGAACCAAAAACGGGAGACGGACCTCAGGGAGGACTTGCGTTTCTTTCTAGCTAGAAGTGGCGTCAGTGGTTTTACACGCCCTGACGAGTTTGACTTATGTGGTTGTTGCTGTTGCGAGGCGCCTCGGTTATATCGGTTTCGGCCGAATGCATTCTGGTCGGCTGACGGACCAGACTTACACCCCATAGGGTGGGGAGACGTATTGTTCAGGCATAATAATCCACTCCGTGTGGACCGGCCCTGACGATCCAAGGCTTGCCTGCGCGCTTGCCTGAGACATGGGCTAGATTGTCTCGAATCGGTTGAGGACTATCTTTTGCCTCGGTTCATAGATGGAAACCCAATTTCCAAATACGAGACTTTGCGGTTTTGATTGTATATCCTATATATGGCGACATAGTGGGATGGGGCGCTCATGCCGCCTATGATTGATACTTATGATTTGAAGTGTTTTATATACTATGCACTTATAATAGTATCAAATGATTTGTTTTAAACGTATCAAGCATTCTTTGGCTGTTATAAGGGAAAACCCTATCCTCGACTGCGTTGCATTGTGTGATGGGACCTGGGTCTTATAACAGCTTCATTTTTCTTTATTTAGCATTGCGCTGTTGGTTTTATGCACTGGTATTCTTGGGAGGAAACCCGTTCCGTGTTATACGGCGTGGTCCCTTGATTTACCTAATGATTTGAAATAAAGATTAATAACTGTTTTAGTTCTCACACCAGTCACATGACTGACCTGGAGTTTATTGTTTTAACCTAAACTCTGGGTGCCCCTATTTTCGACACGGGCAGCTAGTAGTTTTGGTTTTGCAGATTTATATTCACAGGATCCTGGTTTACAGCTGGAACGATATCCGGAAAGCTTTGTATCCGTATATCTCATTCTAGTTGTGTATTGTATTATTTTCCGCTGCTATGTATTTAAATGTAATTTAAATCTCTGATATTTCTGTGTAATATTTATTCGTTTATACTCTGTATATTCTTGTAATCTGATGCATTGTTGTAATAACAATGAAATGTTCTTCTGTATGCGTTCTGTTGTGTCGTGTTCTCAAACGATAGGGCGTTTCGAACGGTCTGGGTCGGTTTAGCGACTGGTTCGGACCGAGCGAAGTTCCTTGCCGTTACAGGTTAACTCTATTCAATTAACTATTATCAATTAACTCCATTGGATTACTCCTATTGGATTACTCCTTTGGATTAACTCTAATCGATTAACTCTAATTGATTAACTCTATTTGATTAACTCTATTTTATTAACTCTATTTGATTAACTCTTTTCGAATAAACGATATTCGATAACTCCTTTAACTCTATTCGAATAAACTATATTCGATTAACTCCTTTAATTCTATTTGAATCAACTATATTCGATAACTCCTTTAATTCTATTCGAATAAACTATATTCGATAATTTCTTTAATTCTATTCGAATAAACTATATTCGATTAACTACTTCGAACTTTATTCAAATAACTAATATTCGTTTAACTCACTTCGAATATTATTCGAATAACTAATATTCGATTAACTCACTTCGTAAAACTAATATTCGATTAACTCACTTCGAACTTTATTCGAATAACTAATATTCGATTAACTCACCTCGAACTTTATTTGAATAACCAATATTCGATTAACTCACCTCGAATAACTAATATTCGATCTCTTTCTTTCGAATACGCTATTAAATCCAAAGAGCTCCACTAGCATCCTTGTTACGAACTCCATACGCTTTCAAATACAACTTGATCACCTGGAGGACTATGTAGTTATAGACCCCGACTATATTGTGTCCTACAGTAATTCACGACCGAAACAAAAAGTCCAGAACCCCACCAGAATTGGCAAATATATGCGCCATCCTCTCTAAAACACTTACACTTCCCTTAGCATTCAAGAAATACTTAGTGCCTCATTTTTATCTTGTTACAATCTCCTCATATTCCTCTTCAAAACTAACATGACCAGCTATGTACACAAGCACCTTCTCGCTCACTCGCCCCTTCAACTTTTGTAACCCACTCAACTCATCCGCAGACCCCAGGCAACTCCAACACTCTGCAAATACCAATACCTGATCCCCATCCTACTATTTGTATTTAGTTGAAATGATTTTGTTGTATGGAGGCTACTTAATTTTCTACCGAAGAAGACGTATTTAGGTTAAGAAATGTATTACTTATAGAAAAGAGGACGTAGGAGATGTGGCTGAGAAATGAAGTGTGGGGACTTCGTTGGATCACTTGATGGATGCTGGGATTTCCTTGGTGCTGGAGGCAAGAACGTGGGTGCAGGAGTATCCGTGGACGGGTGTGAAAGACAATACGTGAAGGAATGTGTATTTAAAGTTTCGGTTTTTTCTCAAAGTACCAGGTTACCAAAATTCCATTCACGTACGGACAGATATCAAGATGCAGTTGTATCGAGCTCGGTTCCATGACCCCAAAAATATAATAATATCGGTAAGTAAACTGTAACACCCCGTAATTCTATAACGCTAAGATTCGCAAATCAAGGTATAATTAATTCAAAATGAAATAATTAAGGGAAAAGGGTGGTGCCATTGTGTTCGACTCGAAATTCTTCTTGAAAACGAGTCTGAGTTTGCGTAAATCGGAGTCCGTATGAAGAAGTTATGACTCTCCGAAGTTTCAGGAATTTTCAGAACAGAAAACAGCACGAAATTCGAATTCGAAATTCGAATTCAAACCCAGAAGCGGGCTGGGCGGGAAATTTCCCGCCCAGGACCCAGGTCGACTTGGTGGTCGACTAGGTAGTCGACCTCCCAGGGCCAGGTCGACACTATAGTCGACCTGGGTGTCGACCTGGGTGCAAAACCCACTTTTGGGCCTGGGTGCATTCTGATGTAGCTGGTCTCGTTTACTGCCTAGATTCGTCCGCCTAATCCTATATAAACAACCCCTAGTCTGCTTCACTATTCACAATTCTTCTCTAACCTTATGCTGCAAAGATTCTTGGTGGACATGGCTTCTTCTCCTCCACTAAATTAAATAATAAATAAAATAATATATAAAATAAATCAAGACGAGGAAATGCTGCTCAAGACTTTCAAGAGGAGATTCAAAACAAGTTAGGATTCAAGTGAAGATTCAAACGACTTCAACGACTGTTTTTCTACGAATCTAATATAATCTCTGTAAGTCGATTACTTTTTAGATTTGAACGTTTTCTCTATTTGTGACATGAAATAAAAGGAATAAAAGAATATGCCAAATCTTTCTATTCGAATCAGTGCTTATATCTTTGGACCTAATTAAGAACTGTTATGATTCGATGACCAATAAGACTGTGACTACGAAACTAGGGACCTTAAAACCATATGCCTTTTTGACTATGAACATTGCCTATGAACATTGCCTATGACTGTGACTCAAGACTGTGAGAATTATTTTCCTTTGACTATGAACATCGCCTATGACTGTGATTCATTAACTGTGAGGATTTATTGCCTATGACTATGGATATAAGATTATTATTTATGCCCATGACACTGTAGTTACAAAACCATGTTGTACCCCAAACTGGCATTATATTGGATCATCTGTTTCCCTTATTGGGATTATACAATCAAATCTTGTTTTAATAAATTTTGAAAATCCATTTTGGAAATGTATAACAGAGGGGCACTGTTGTTTCATTTTTAAAGACCAGTTAAGGTTTTTCCGAGTTTGCTTCACTGTGAACACTTATGTAACATATGTAAAAGTTTTCAAAACATAGTATACCCCTTAATCAAATCCCCCTCAATCCTGTATCTACTGAACTAACCCAAAACTATAAGTGTTCAACCAAATAAAACATTGGCCGAGTGACAGTATCTGCAAAAAAACTTTAAACATAAGACCTTAAGTGTGACGAAAAGGAATTTTGCTCGATCCGAACCAGTTGCTAAACCGACCCAGACCGTTCGAAACGCCCTATCGTTTGAGAACATGACAAAATAGAACGCATACAAAAGAACATTTCACTGTATATCACAACAATGCATCAGATTACAAGAATATACAGCGTATAAACAAATGAATATTACACAGAAATATCAGAGATTTAAATTACATTTAAATACATCGCAGCGGAAAATAATACAATACACAACTAGAAGAGATATACGGATACAAAGCTTTCCGGATATCGTTCCAGCTGTAAACCAGGATCCTGTGAATATAAATCGGCAAAACCAAAACTACTAGCTGCCCGTGTCAAAATAAGGGCACCCAGAGTTTAGGTTAAAACAATAAACTCCAGGTCAGTCATGTGACTGGTGTGAGAACTAAAACAGTTATTAATCTTTGTTTTTAAAGTTAGGTAAATCAAGGGACCACGCCGTATAACACGGAACGGGTTTCCTCCCAAGAATACCAGTGCATAAAACAAATAGCGCAATGCTAAATAAAGAAAAATGAAGCTATTATAAGACCCAGGTCCTATCACACAATGCAACGCAAGCCGGGGGATAGGGTTTTTACCTTATAATAGCCAAGAATGCTTGATACGTTTAAAAGAAATCATTTGATACTATTACAGGTGCATAGTGTATAAAACAACTTCAAATCATAAGTATCAATCATAGGCGGCACGAATGCCCCATACCACTATGTCGCCATATATAGGTTATACAATCAAAATCGCAAAGTCACGTATTTGGAAATTGGGTTTCCATCTATGAACCGAGGCAAAAGATAGTCCTCAACCGATTCGAGACAATCTAGCCTACCATGTCTCAGGATCAGAGCTCGAGTGACCCTAGGAGCGACAGGGCCGGTCCACCGATGTGGATTAAAATTCCTGAACGATACGTTTCCCCGCCCTTTGGGGCGCAAACGAGCCAACGAATGACTCCATCGGACCCGGATCGTCCGATCTAACCGAGGCGCCTCGCAACATCAACAACCACACAGGTGAAAAGTATATAAATGTCAGGGCTGGTAGGTCACTGACACCACCCTAGCTAGAAAGAAACGCATGTCCTCCCTGAGGTCCTTCCTTCCGTTTCTGGTTCACAACCGGGGTGCGAAACTCGCGAAGTAAACGTTACACAAAGCTACGCCACAAAGGCCGTGCTTCGATCATCAACCACAAGACTTTGCTTTTCAACAGAAGCCTTGATCATTTGCATCTTAGCATGCCACACAGGCAATTCACTCTATGCGTTTGATATCCATCAGTATATAACCCCTGAGCTCGTACGTCTCAGAGAAGGGCGTTAAGCAAGAGAATAAATTCTCCGCCGCCAAACAGATATATATTTAATAGAGATCAATCACACAGCCTAAAATCCAATGTCAGACACACAGTCCATTTACAAGTCCGTTCTGGGTCTGAACGAAATCGGAGGCACCTAGTACCCCGCACATCCATCGATCTCCAAGTACGTCTGGACGATCACCAACTGTTTCCATCTTCTTGGGTGTACAGCCCAATCAAGATCATCAGTAATCACCCAAACGACGTGAAGACCTCCGGTCTTCGACCATCGTCTTCATCTTCGACTTATCGTCGTATCAGTTATTCAGAATGGGATAAACCCGGTCTTTCCGAATAACTCGCGAACATTTTAAATAAGTGTTACACAAACACAACATACGCCTTATTCCAATTCATCAGTCACTAACCGTAAATTAATCAAGAGAATAATTCCCCAAATATTAACCCCGAAGGCCGAAACCAACCTCAGATCAATATCCAGAAAACCATTCTGCTTGGCTAACCGACAGTTAGTTTCTAATTTTCACATTCATAGGGAGAGGTCCCCAATAATTTTATCAAAGATAAATTCTTTATATTTATTCTTTAATCTATCCTTTTGAATTTTGATTCAACTAGTCGGGATTAACGAAACTTACCGAAGTAGTCTTTTGTTTTGATTTGTCAATCCCAACCTATTCGTCCCATGAAGTAAAACTGGTAATACTTCATATCTAACACCACAGTGTTATCGGTAAATTCAATTACCATTTCACGTTTAGATCTAATTTAAGATTAAACTATCGCCTGGAGTAAAACTGGTGATACTCCATTCTCGATCTTTTCAATCTAATTAAAGATTCATTAAAACTCCACTTAGTTTTAATCGTTAACTGGGTTAAAGAATCAGTGTCATTTAAAACACGGTTCACGATAAACCCAAAATCACATTCCATTAATTATCGGGTTAAAGAACGAGTGTTATTTAAAACACTGTCCACGATAAACCCAAAAATCAATATCAATTCAATTCTAATTAAATATTATTTAACTGGTACACTTCATTAAATCTAATTAAAAGATTTAATCTTTTCTCAATTGGGTTGAAGAACAGTGTTAGTGAAGACACCATTCAAGACAAACCCAAATCACATTTGATATTCAATACAAGGCTCTGAATAGAAAATATATCGGCTTACATTCAATATCAAATTCTACGACCAACAAATATCGTATTGGAAATAACGATATATCTATCTATATCTTTCAAATTCCCATAACAATATCTGTATCATCACGAAATCCAACATCGAAATATTCCGAAGACAATTTCGATTCAAATCCATTCCAATATAATTATTGGAAATTCTGGTTATTTTCAAAACCATTTCAAATCCAATTTATTTATTTAAAAATAAATAGAATTATAATTCTAGTTCAAAACTAGTTCATTTCGATAAAAATCTATTTTTATCTTTTCAATTATGGAGTTTTTCATCCCAATTCTTCACAAATCATTTATTATGATTTTACACAAATTATTACTATTTTTAATAATTTTATCAAGGCCCGTACAGTCGATTTCCATCAATAGTCATCGAACTGCACTTATAGCGACCTTTTTCAAATTTGATTTGGACATAATTCCAATTCCAACCGTTAGATTTCTAATTTCTAATATTCGTTAGAAAGCTCTTTTCGATACGAACCCAACGGTTCCGATTTTAGGAGAATCCGACGGTCGGATCTCCCGTAATATCCGTTCGAAGTCAATGGTCGAAATTCGCGAACTACCGCGGTGCGGCGCGTTCTATTCAGGCCATTATATTATATATATAATATATATAATATATACTTCGTCGATTTCAATTCATTTCAATCTAATCCGAATTTCAAACCTATTCAATATTCATTGAAGAATGAGTAAAATCGATATAAATATCGTTCACGTCAAAATGGTGTCAATCTAACCAACACTGCTTCATGTGTTTCTATTTTCAAATATTCTATTTCAAATATTTCTATTTCAAATGTTTTAATTCCAAATATTTCTATTCAAATATTTCTCTTCAAATATTTCTATTTCAAATGTTTTTATTTTAAAAATTTCTTTTTCGAAACTGGAATGAGGCCCAATCAATTACCATATAAAGTTAATTATATGGATTTTCAAACCTCAACCGTATATAATTGCATTGAAAAATAATCAACCATCAACCAAAGTGCACTACACTGTATAAGCATCAAATATAGATATTTAACGCTTATAACAGCCTGTCAATCAATCGATCGACATATTTAATCAATCAGGATGAGTGAACTTCAAATTTCATCCCAACACCCGTGTGGGGTTTCAAACAATCAAACACAGATTTTATTTGTGCAGTTGGGCGATGTGTAAAATTTATCGTCCCAATCAATGTCCTTCAAATAGGTGTACATAAACAAACCGTCCGGTTTGTAAATGAATATTTATTTATTCACATTTACGTTAAAAAGATATAAATTAACGATAAAACATTTTATCTTCACACATGAATTTTTATTCCATTCATTTACAAATAAAAATGATATTTTTATTTTTCTAACTTGTTTTAGAAAATTTCGGCGGCATAACGGCACGATACTAGAAACGGGACAAGGCCTAGCCTTATCCCCAGTTTAGTGAAGGCCCACGCCATTCACACATCAATCAAATTCACCAAACAACCAAATTCGAATCAAATCATCTAACTAATTTATGCAACCAAACAAACAAGTCCATGGTCTGTGGACGATTGTGTCGGGTGCTACTAAGCACCGTCTACATCCTAGTATATATATATATAACTAGAAAAGAAATTGTAAGTTGAGAAATTCTCACTGATAGCTATCCTAACTCCACGGCACTTCTAATGCAGGAAATCTTCACTGTTCTCGTCTCTTATCACTTTCTTCGCCCGTAGCCACTACATATATAAAAATCGAATTTTTACTATGCTATTCAATATATAAAAATCATATTTTTACATCGTTATTCAATATATAAAAATCATATTTTTACATCGTTATTCAATATATAAAAATCATATTTTTACTATGCTATTCAATATATAAAAATCATATTTTTACTATGCTATTCAATATATAAAAATCATATTTTTACAATGCTATTCAATATATAAAAATCATATTTTTACATCGTTATTCAATATATAAAAATCATATTTTTACATCGTTATTCAATATATAAAAATCATATTTTTACTATGCTATTCAATATATAAAAATCATATTTTTACATCGTTATTCAATATATAAAAATCATATTTTTACATCGTTATTCAATATATAAAAATCATATTTTTACTATGCTATTCAATATATAAAAATCATATTTTTACTATGCTACCCAATATATAAAAATCGAATTTTTACTATGCTATTCAATATATAAAAATCGAATTTTTACTATGCTATTCAATATATAAAAATCGAATTTTTACTTCTAATCGACACACATAAAAATTATATTTGTACATGTGCATAAAAGATTACCTTTTTATATTCTAAAAATCATAGGTTTTATAAATTAAAAACCGCATCTTTTCCTAAGTAAAAATCAAATCTTTATCACCTTAAAAATTGTATCTTTAATCATAAAGAAAAATAAAATCATTTTTAATATGAAATAGGATCAGTTTTTATTTAATTATCAAATTAACCAACTAAATATATATATTATATAAAAATAAAAACTCACCATTTTAACGAAATGGAGTCCACTGTCGAGGAAGGAAGAAGAGGGGGGGGGGCTCGTCGGAATTGGGTTGAGACGGATGGAGCGGTGGCGGGGGATGGGGCTACAGGCGGCGGAAGGGAAGGGGGGGGGGGGGGGTGAGCTCGCGACTGGCGCGGGGAGGGGGGGTTCCGCGTCTGCCTCTGGGCGGGGGGGGGGGGGGGGGGGGGGCTTTTGCTTGCGGAGGCGCGCCAGGGGGAGGGGGAGAGGAGATGGCGGCTGCGACGTGGGGGGGGGCGACAGGGTTTAGGTTTTTTTTTCCAAAATCGATTTGAAGCAGAATGATCGGGGGGGGGGGGGGGGGCAGAAGAGTTTAAGGGGGGAGAGAGAGAAAGGAAGTTTCTTTTTATTTTATTTATAAAAAGTTGACTTTTACATACGACCTCTAAACGAGCCCCACCGCCTGTCGTCCATAGCTAATTACCCCCATTTCGAACACAATGGGATATGTACCGTAAGCCGATTCGATCGTTTCGATCAGATTTCGTCAAAATCAACATATAACTCTATATATTGAATTTGAACGCGTATCTCAATTTACTGGGGTCACATACGAACTCTATAAATCCCAGAAAAATATTTTCTAGCTTCGTATTGACGATACGGTCCTAACAAAACTAGTTTCGTCGAATTCTGAGACCGTTTGAAAAATGGCCATTTTCCAGTCGATTAAAATCAACTAAAACCGGTCAAACGCGTTTTCCTTTGCCATGCTCACATATTGATTCGAAAAATTATGAAATTTTAAATCTAGCAATAATTTGACACTGCGGATCCAACAAAACTGGTTTCGTCGAAATCCGAGGTCGTTTGCAAAATTCCCATTTTTAAGGGCCGGAATTCCATAGCGACTATTCAGAATTTTCAACTGGACATATCTTTTGATACCCGCTATGAAATTTTGATTTTTCGGATTCGTTGGAAAGATATCACTAATTAGATCCTAATGATTTTGGTTTCACTAAAATCCGGATTGTTTTGCACCCGGTACATTCAATTGAAGTTTGAAGTCGAATTATCGAACTACCGCGCCATTTTCAATTCCTTTTATAATTATATATAAATATTTATATTCTAACGACGAAGTATATAATATATATACGTTCGAATTATATTCAAAATAAATTTCTCGTCGATTTTATTTAAAATAATTCATTTTAAATGTTCAAAATTCGCTAAGATTGCCGAAATAAAAAATTTAAACTGACCCAGATTTTCGGGTTGTTACAATCTCCCCCACTTAAAACTTTTCGTCCCCGAAAAGGAACAAAGTTGAAAGTGGTTTGATCAATCAACTCTACATTCGATCTGGCTTCCATTCTCCAACTTTTCAGTTTATGAGAATTTTCAAATTCTTCAAAAATTTGGCTAACACCCTAAATTTTCGAAAAATTTCGCCATAACCTCCCCTGCACTGGGAGCCACGGGAAAATCCCGAAATTGCCATATAGGCCTTCTGATCTCAAAAAGAAAAAGAAAAAGCCAAGCGGCTAGCCAATAGGCTCATAAAATCATCATCACCCAAACAAAACAGGAAATTATGTAGTAAACATGTACCTATTTGTCGGGCAAACAAATTTTATTCTCTGCTCTAGCCTCCTTGCTAGGACCTGTTCAATGTAAGTACAAGTATATGCGAGCAAATGCGACCAATTTTCTATATAAGTCAATATTTGATTCAATTAGGCATAATGGTTCAAAATTTCAACTAACAAACAATAATCAAACAACACAATCAGTAATCAATTAGTTGATTATCATTTCAAATTCATAACTTTGATATATAGTCAAAAATCAGATTTTTGATGCCAAATCATAACAATATGCCGTATCTAGTTTTGGTTCTCACACCAGTCTAATGGAAATATATAGGAATCCCACCTTCGAAACTCGAACATAAATGTTGATGATGCAATCACTATCATCAATATCATCTCCGGGCGAGTAGAGTGTGATGCTATATCTATCCAGTATATTAAAACTTTGAATATACGTTTGCAAGGCGTATATGCAAATTCTTTATATACTGAATTGTCCAAAATCAATATAAATAAATTATTCAAATACACGTAAAACGATTTAAATTTCAAAACAGAATTGTTTTCATTTGAAAAATATACTCTTTACACTCGTTCTAGGATACTACTGATCCTATCTCTAACGAGTCATTCTCATTGGATATTTCTAATCCAATATCTGATGAATTCTTTCGTATGGTTCTAAGGTGCCTTGTTCTCTAGCTTTGCAAACCAAATCTCTGATACCAACTGTGACGAAAAGGAATTTTGCTCGGTCCGAACCAGTCGCTAAACCGACCCAGACCGTTCGAAACGCCCTATCGTTTGAGAACATGACAAAATAGAACGCATACAAAAGAACATTTCACTGTATATCACAACAATGCATCAGATTACAAGAATATACAGAGTATAAACAAATAAATATTACACAGAAATATCAGAGATTTAAATTACATTTAAATACATCGCAGCGGAAAATAATACAATACACAACTAGAAGAGATATACGGATACAAAGCTTTCCGGATATCGTTCCAGCTGTAAACCAGGATCCTATGAATATAAATCTGCAAAACCAAAACTACTAGCTGCCCATGTCAAAATAAGGGCACCCAGAGTTTTGGTTAAAACAATAAACTCCAGGCCAGTCATGTGACTGGTGTGAGAACTAAAACAGTTATTAATCTTTGTTTTTAAAGTTAGGTAAATCAAGGGACCACGCCGTATAACACGGAACGGGTTTCCTCCCAAGAATACCAGTGCATAAAACAAACAGCGCAATGCTAAATAAAGAAAAATGAAGCTATTATAAGACCCAGATCCTATCACACAATGCAACGCAAGCCGGCGGATAGAGTTTTTACCTTATAATAGCCGAGAATGCTTGATACGTTTAAAAGAAATCATTTGATACTATTATAGGTGCATAGTGTATAAAACAACTTCAAATCATAAGTATCAATCATAGGCGGCATGAATGCCCCATACCACTATGTCGCCATATATAGGTTATACAATCAA
The DNA here is from genome assembly GCA_030737875.1 of Allium sativum. Classification (NCBI taxonomy): domain Eukaryota; kingdom Viridiplantae; phylum Streptophyta; class Magnoliopsida; order Asparagales; family Amaryllidaceae; genus Allium; species Allium sativum. The sequence continues at coordinate 146,050,230 of CM060918.1, read as the reverse complement.
AATCGCAAAGTCACGTATTTGGAAATTGGGTTTCCATCTATGAATCGAGGCAAAAGATAGTCCTCAACCGATTCGAGACAATCTAGCCTACCATGTCTCTGGATCAGAGCTCGAGTGACCCTAGGAGCGACAGGGCCGGTCCACCGATGTGGATTAAAATTCCTAAACAATACGTTTCCTCGCCCTTTGGGGCGCAAACGAGCCAACGAATGACTCCATCGGACCCGGATCGTCCGATCTAACCGAGGCGCCTCGCAACAGCAACAACCACACAGGTGAAAAGTATATAAATGTCAGGGCTGGTAGGTCACTGACACCACCCTAGCTAGAAAGAAACGCATGTCCTCCCTGAGGTCCTTCCTCCCGTTTCTGGTTCACAACCGGGGTGCGAAACTCGCGAAGTAAACGTTACACAAAGCTACACCACAAAGGCCGTGCTTCGATCATCAACCACAAGACTTTGCTTTTCAACAGAAGCCTTGATCATTTGCATCTTAGCATGCCACACAGGCAATTCACTCTATGCGTTTGATATCCATCAGTATATAACCCCTGAGCTCGTACGTCTCAGAGAAGGGCGTTAAGCAAAAGAATAAATTCTCCGCCGCCAAACAGATATATATTTAATAGAGATCAATCACACAGACTAAAATCCAATGTCAGACACACAGTCCATTTACAAGTCTGTTCTGGGTCTGAACGAAACCGGAGGCACCTAGTACCCCGCACATCCATCGATCTCCAAGTACGTCTGGACGATCACCAACTGTTTCAATCTTCTTGGGTGTACAGCCCAATCAAGATCATCAGTAATCACCCAAACGACGTGAAGACCTCCGGTCTTAGAACATCGTCTTCATCTTCGACTTATCGTCGTATCAGTTATTCAGAATGGGATAAACCCGGTCTTTCCGAATAACTCGCGTACATTTTAAATAAGTGTTACACAAACACAACATACGCCTCATTCCAATTCATCAGTCACTAACTGTAAATTAATCAAGAGAATAATTCCCCAAATATTAACCCCGATGGCCGAAACCAACATCAGATCAATATCCAGAAAACCATTCTGCTTGGCTAACCGACAGTTAGTTTCTAATTTTCACATTCGTAGGGAGAGGTTCCCATTAATTTTATCAAAGATAAATTCTTTATATTTATTCTTTAATCTATCCTTTTGAATTTCGATTCAACTAGTCGGGATTAACGAAACTTACTGAAGTAGTCTTTTGTTTTGATTTCCCAATCCCAACCTATTCATCCCATGAAGTAAAACTGGTAATACTTCATATCTAACACCACAGTGTTATCGGTAAATTCAATTACCATTTCACGTTCAAATCTAATTTAAGATTTAACTATCGCCTGGAGTAAAACTGGTGATACTCCATTCTCGATCTTTTCAATCTAATTAAAGATTCATTAAAACTCCACTTAGTTTTAATCGTTAACTGGGTTAAAGAATCAGTGTCATTTAAAACACGGTTCACGATAAACCCAAAATCACATTCCATTAATTATCGGGTTAAAGAACGAGTGTTATTTAAAACACTATCCACGATAAACCCAAAAATCAATATCAATTCAATTCTAATTAAATATTATTTAATTGGTACACTTCATTAAATCTAATTAAAAGATTTAATCTTTTCTCAACTGGGTTCAAGAACAGTGTTAGTGAAGACACCATTCACGACAAACCCAAATCACATTTGATATTCAATACAAGGCTCTGAATAGAAAATATATCGGCTTACATTCAATATCAAATTCTACGACCAACAAATATCGTATTGGAAGTAACAATATATCTATCTATATCTTTCAAATTCCCATAACAATATCTGTATCATCACGAAATCCAACATCGAAATATTCTGAAGTCAATTTCGATTCAAATCCATTCCAATATAATTATTGGAAATTCTGGTTATTTTCAAAACCATTTCAAATCCAATTTATTTATTTAAAAATAAATAGAATTATAATTCTAGTTCAAAACTAGTTCATCTCGATAAAAATCTATTTTTATCTTTTCAATTATGGAGTTTTTCATCCCAATTCTTCACAAATCATTTCTTATGATTTTACACAAATTATTACTATTTTTAATAATTTTATCAAGGCCCGTACAGTCGATTCCATCAATGGCCATCGAACTGCACTTATAGCGACCTTTTTCAAATTTGATTTGGACATAATTCCAATTCCAACCTTTAGATTTCTAATTTCTAATATTCGTTAGAAAGCTCTTGTCGATACGAACCCAACGATTCCGATTTTAGGAGAATCCGACGGTCGGATCTCCCGTAATATCCGTTCGAAGTCAATGGTCGAAATTCGCGAACTGTCGCGGCGCGGCGCGTTCTTTCAGGCCATTATATTATATATATAATATATACTTTGTCGATTTCAATTCATTTCAATCTAATTCGAATTTCAAACCTATTCAATATTCATTGAAGAATGAGTAAAATCGATATAAATATCGTTCACGTCAAAATGGCGTCAATCTAACCAACACGGCTTCATGTGTTTCTATTTTCAAATATTCTATTTCAAATATTTCTATTTCAAATGTTTTAATTCCAAATATTTCTATTCAAATATTTCTCTTCAAATATTTCTATTTCAAATGTTTTTATTTTAAAAATTTCTTTTTCGAATCTGGAATGAGGCCCAATCAATTACCATATAAAGTTAATTATATGGATTTTCATACCTCACAGTATATAATAGCATTGAAAAATAATCAACCATCAACCAAAGTGCACTACACTGTATAAGCATCAAATATAGATATTTAACGCTTATAACAGCCTGTCAATCAATCGATCGACATATTTAATCAATCAGGATGAGTGAACTTCAAATTTCATCCCAACACCCGTGTGGGGTTTCAAACAATCAAACACAGATTTTATTTGTGCAGTTGGGCGATGTGTAAAATTTATCGTCCCAATCAATGTCCTTCAAATAGATGTACATAAACAAACCGTCCGGTTTGTAAATGAATATTTATTTATTCACATTTACGTTAAAAAAATATATTTTTAACAATAAAACATTTTATCTTCACACATGAATTTTTATTCTGTTCATTTACAAATAAAAATGATATTTTTATTTTTCTAACTTGTTTTAGAAAATTTCGGCGGCATAACGGCACGATACTAGAAACGGGACAAGGCCTAGCCTTATCCCCAGTCTAGTGAAGGCCCCCATTCACACATCAATCAAATTCACCAAACAACCAAATTCGAATCAAATCATCTAACTAATTTATGCAACCAAACAAACAAGTCCATGGTCTGTGGACGATTGTGTCGGGTGCTACTAAGCACCGTCTGCATCCTAGTATATATATATATATATATATATATATATATATATAACTAGAAAAGAAATTGAAAGGTGAAAATTCTCACCGATAGCTATCCTAACTCCACGGCACTTCTACTGCAGGAAATCTTCACTGTTCTCGTCTCTTATCACTTTCTTCGCCCGTAGCCACTACGTATATAAAAATCGAATTTTTACTATGCTATTCAATATATAAAAATCATATTTTTACATCGTTATTCAATATATAAAAATCATATTTTTACATCGTTATTCAATATATAAAAATCATATTTTTACTATGCTATTCAATATATAAAAATCATATTTTTACTATGCTATTCAATATATAAAAAATCATATTTTTACTATGCTATTCAATATATAAAAATCATATTTTTACATCGTTATTCAATATATAAAAATCATATTTTTACATCGTTATTCAATATATAAAAATCATATTTTTACTATGCTATTCAATATATAAAAAACATATTTTTACTATGCTATTCAATATATAAAAACCATATTTTTACATCGTTATTCAATATATAAAAATCATATTTTTACATCGTTATTCAATATATAAAAATGATATTTTTACTATGCTATTCAATATATAAAAATCATATTTTTACTATGCTATTCAATATATAAAAATCATATTTTTACTATGCTATCCAATATATAAAAATCGAATTTTTACTATGTTATTCAATATATAAAAATCGAATTTTTACTATGCTATTCAATATATAAAAATCGAATTTTTACTTCTAATCGACACACATAAAAATTATATTTCTACATGTGCATAAAAGATTACCTTTTTATATTCTAAAAATCATAGGTTTTATAAATTAAAAACCGCATCTTTTCCTAAGTAAAAATCAAATCTTTATCACCTTAAAAATCGTATCTTTAATCATAAAGAAAAATAAAATCATTTTTAACATGAAATAGGATCAGTTTTTATTTAATTATCAAATTAACCAACTAAACATATATATTATATAAAAATAAAAACTCACCATTTTAACGAAATGGAGTCCACTGTCGAGGAAGGAAGAAGAGGGGGGGCTCGTCGGAATTGGGTTGAGACGGACGGAGCGGTGGCGGCGGATGGGGCTACAGGCAGTGGAAGTGAAGGGGTGTGTGCTCGCGACTGGCGCAGGGAGGGGGGTTTCCGCGTCTGGCTCTGGGCTGGGGGGGGGGGCTTTCGCTTGTGGTGGCGCGCCAGGGGGAGGGGGAGAGGAGATGGCGGCTGCGACGTGGGGGGGGGGGGGGGCGACGGGGTTTAGGTTTTTTTTTTCCAAAATCGATTTGAAGCAGAATGAACGGGGTGGGGGGGCCAGAAGAGTTTAAGGGGGGAGAGAGAGAAATGAAGTTTCTTTTTATTTTATTTATTATTTTATTTATAAAAAGTTGACTTTTACATACGACCTCTAAACGAGGCCCACCGCCTGTCGTCCATAGCTAATTACCCCCATTTCGAACACAATGGGATATGTACCGTAAGTCGATTCGATCGTTTCGATCAGATTTCGTCAAAATCAACATATAACTCTATATATTGAATTGGAACGCGTATCTCAATTTACTGGGGTTACATACGAACTCTATAAATCCTAGAAAAATATTTTCTAGCTTCGTATTGACGATACGGTCCTAACAAAACTAGTTTCGTCGAATTCTGAGACCGTTTGAAAAATGGCCATTTTCCAGTCGATTAAAATCAACTAAAACCGGTCAAACGCGTTTTCCTTTGCCACGCTCACATATTGATTCGAAAAATTATGAAATTTGAAACCTAGCAATAATTTGACACTGCGGATCCAACAAAACTGGTTTCGTCGAAATCCGAGGTCGTTTGCAAAATTCCCATTTTTAAGGGCCTGAATTCCATAACGACTATTCAGAATTTTCAACTGGACATATCTTTTGATTCCCGCTATGAAATTTTGATTTTTCGGATTCGTTGGAAAGATATCACTAATTAGATCCTAATGTTTTTGGTTTCACTAAAATCCGGATTGTTTTGCACCCGGTACATTCAATTGAAGTTTGAAATCGAATTATCGAACTACCGCGCCATTTTCAATTCCTTTTATAATTATATATAAATATTTATATTCTAACGACGACGTATATAATATATATACATTCGAATTATATTCAAAATAAATTTCCCGTCGATTTTATTTAAAATAATTCATTTTAAATGTTCAAAATTCGCTAAGATTGCCGAAATAAAAATTTTAAACTGGCCCAGATTTTCGGGTTGTTACATTAAGATTTCTACATCTAAACCAGCGATCACTTCATCATTATCAAGCAAGCAAACAACACATGATAACGTTCTTGAACAGGATCATAAAAGAACACAAGATCACTTCAAGTTATACATCAAAACTGTAGTGAAAGAAACAGAAATTAAAAGTGCAGGTTTTACTCACTTTAGAAGCTCACAAACCCTTGTTTTCTTTGCTGGAACTACTTTGAATTATTGAGTATTTTTGTGTGTGTTGGTGTGAGTGGGTTGTGTGTGTGTACAGGCCTTATGTAGCAGTGAGAATGGTTAAAATATTGGAGCATTAAATACTGATTTGAAACAACAAAAACGTCCTTTTGGCTTGACATTTGAAAGACCACACCAATAACCCTTTTCTCTCTCAAAATATTGGCAAACTCTCCTCAAATTCACATGGTATTTCAGGCTAGATCCTTCATGAAAACATACCCTATACCCTGTACAAAAAACCCCAATTGGTCAACAAACACTATCACATTTATTGTGCTATGTATCATCCTTCCTTCTATCATCTTTTCCTTAGTTTTTAAATAAGATATTGTGATCAATTTGTACAAAAAAATGTTTAGTTTTCATTGAGTATTCAATTCATGCTTTTCACATTTCAAAACTTGATTTTACAAGTGTTTATTAGAAATGCAAATTTGCCTTGCAAGTGGTGTCAATATCTGAAAATATTGTACATACAAATCCATTGTTGTGGGATGAAAACAAATAGAAAAATACTTAACACTACCTATGATTTGAAATCAACTTGTGTAGGTGAGAAAATGGTGCATATTATAGGATTTTATAAATCTTTTGATGTATATGCTTATTTGACAAATTTGCCAAGATTTTGAAGAATGCAACATGTATGGTATTTTCAGAAATTAAATGGAAAGGAAATGAAAAGATTCCAAAAGCTGAAAATAAACTTATCTAAATTTATCTTGCCATGTGCCTTGGAGTTCTTCCTAAAGGCCTACTTTCTAGCATGATCTATTATGTATATGTTTCATAGATGAGGTCATGAAGTGAAAGCAATTTTGACAATACATATTCTCTTGTTTCAATACATATGCAAAGTATTTCCTATGATTTTATATGCTATCACAACCATGAGATAATGTACATGAAGGAGATGAGGCAATACATGTTTTATATTTTTAAATGCATATGAATTCAAAGATTTTCTTGCATTTTATTTTGACAATAAAAAGAGTGATTTAACATGTCTTTAAATCAAGAGAGTTTAAATATTAAAATAAAGAGCTTTGCCAAAGTAGTTTGAAACCTTTGGAAACGAACAAAGTGTTAACAAGAAAAAAAATGGCATTTAAAATTGCTATATACAAGTGTTACTTATTATACATGTTAAAAATAAATTTTTAAATAAGTGTTATCAAATACATGCTAAATATATACATAAAAGTCAAGGAAAAAGCAAATTCAACCCTTTGATATGTTTAAACCAATTTAATGTCTAGATTTAAAATTGGATTTGTAAATATATACTCATGATAAAATAATATCTGTGTTTACGATCGATATGAAACCCAGGTCATTACAATCTACCCCCCTTATAAAAATTTCGTCCCCGAAATTTGTAAGTAGTAGATTAGAGTTATCGACTTATAAGTAATTAACACACATCAGAAATGTCATATTCAAAAACAAAAAAAAACAAAATCTACCCAAATCCCCTTTCTAATTCATCAGTCAAATTATTTAACTTCGGTAAGTATTTCCCAAAATCTTTGTTCGCAAATTTAACGATCTCTATTTTGGGACTCACGCATATGATCTTATTTCATAAATCGACCAATTCATCTTCCTTGAGTCCATATCTAATAAACCCTCAAGCCCAGCCAGGAAATCCAAATTTTAACTCAATTTAAGATTCTAACTCGATTTCCGGTATCAATATGAATGGATATTCTTCTAGTTTAATCCAACCATATTTATTTTATCTCGAGGCTGACCCTAGTTATTTAACTCCTTTTATCTAAAAAGAGTAAAGTACCTTCTAAAGTTCCTTCTATTTTCACATCCTCTGAAGTCGACGACTTATCCACTAAAGCGTAGACCTTTGGTTGATATGTCTTCTTCTGTGGACAGTCTCTAACCAAGTGCCCAAGCTGATGACAGTTATAGCATGCAAACTTCTGTGGAATAACATCACTTATTCCCTTTTGTTGAGGTTGCTCCGGCTGCTAAGTCTGCTGTGGCTTTTCTGCTGCTGGTTTGGTGCAGAATTTGGCAATATGTCTGTAATGACCCGAAAATCCAGACCAATTTGAGCTGACCAAATAACACAAGTCCAACCCCAAATCGCATTGGAAATTCAAGAAATTAATAGAAAGAAGATAGAGGGTGAGGAAAGATAAGATAGAAACTTAGAATAGAAGAAGAAGAAGAACACAACATCAGAGTACACGAACCTCACAGCGGAACGAATAACATATAATAGATAACCAATCTTTGAAATAAACATCTGTACTTGAATATACATCATTATCAAAGTAAAACACAGCGGAAATAAACTATAGCTGTATGATCCTGAAGCCTCCTACTCTAGCTCTTCAAGTATCTGTAAATCCTGACTACTAGACTGCCCGTACAAAATTGGGCACCCAAGAGTTTAGGGGAAACAAAACAAAATAAACTCCGAGTCAGTCATGGGACTGGTATGAGTAAAACAGTTTTAAACAGTTTGAACAAGTAAACGATATCTCATAAGACCACGCCACATAACAGAACGGGTTTTTCCCTTATGAGAATCCAAAATATCTTTATATCAAAACCTTTTGATATTATAATAATGTCTATCAACCACAATATAATAATCATCTAGCAGAAACGCTTTCATCTCACGTTGCACATATAGTGTACAATCAAAACCGCAAGCAAGTATTGGGTAATGGATTTCCAACTATGACATGGTATGGAAACAACTTCCGATCAGTGTACTCTAGGAACGATACACTGGAGTTCAACAAGAACATCTTGCAACTCAACCACACATGACCGACCACTCATTTCGCTTAAGTGTATCGAATAACATCACCAACGGTTGGGATCAGCAATCGTTCCCGTATATATATACGGGACAGCATTGATAGATTAAAGAAGCAAATGAATATTCTCTAGATAGCTACTTCGGTGCAACCTACTTAGCCATGCTGCCTGCCCGACTTCTGTCATTTACCGGATGTGAGGCTAGAAGCTATGCTTATCTTTTACATGCCACATCTTCATTCACTTTGAATGTCACATCATTATACCTGCCAAATCACAAATTGATTTCCCCTAAAATACCACGGTATACAGCTAAGAGAAACAAATTCCTCCGCCACCAAACGTGGATACGTTTGAAGAGATCAACTCACGCGATCTATTAGATATACTCTGCCAGACATTCTTCCATACAGGTCCTCCTGGGAATGGACAAACCGAAGGCACTATTCTGTAAAAAAGATAGCCCTTGCATAACCCTGTCTTCCATTATCTTTGGCATATATGATTCGCAATGCTTATGCCAATACAGAGTGGTTCTTCGAATTAAAATCCAACCGGTCTCTCCATATTAACAACAACAAAAAAGGGTCGAAAACTTCGATAGTGTGTGATTTAACCATCAAAGAAAAACAGGGGTGCAAACAATGATATTATTTCCAATTGGAAATTATATCGATCAATCATCAACCATATACATATATATATATATATATTCACATTTCCTTATTTTCTATGTTTAGAAAATATACGTTATTAACACTGGAAAACATTTCCATGGCTTAATTATGTATCACAATTCTTCCACATCTATCAGACTCTAACTATAAACTAATAAGAGAACAACTTCCTACGTATAAACCCCGAAGGCCGAAACCAACATCTGATTGATACTCAGGAAACCATTCAACTTATTAATCTCTAGTCAGTTTCTAATTTTTGTTCAACTCCTTTACTTTAACTCTATTCGATTAACTCTATTTTATTAACTCTAATTGATTAACTCTAACTGGTTAACTCTAATTGGTTAACTCTTTTTCTTTATAAAGATTTCCCTTTTTATAACGTTTATTCATGTAGAAATATTTACTTTTAATAATGGTTCTTCACTTTAAAAACAATTTCCTTTTTATAACGGTTTCCCTTTCTTAACATCCTATTCCGTTATAAATAAAATTCCCTTTTTAACTCTATTTATTTTCTAAATATTTCCTTTTCAATTCTATTTGTAAATGGTTTACAAATATTTCCTTTTCTATCCTATTTGTAAATGGTTTACAAATATTTCCTTCTCTATTTATTCTATTGATTTTATAATTATTCCCTTTCTAAATATCTCCTATTTATAAATATTCCAATTTATAAATATTTCTTATTTATAAATATTCCAATTTATAAATATCTCTTATTTATAAATATTCCATTTATAAATAATTTATTTTCAATATCACTTTGAAAATTCCCTTATCAACATTCCGGTATGTTATGGTATTCAATATATCAAATCACGATGATCAATATCGTCCAAGCACATATAATCGACAATAGATTATATATCACATCATATATCACAATGTATATGAAAAATAGTAAAATAAATGTTGAGGAATCCAGCTGGATTCCTCCAACCTGTTTCCCTGCATCACAGATGTTAAACAACACGAATATAAAATATTCTGATAATCACAATCAACATTCGATTAACTCTATATGTATATATATATATCGTTATCGATCATTTCAAACAATACACAAACAATTCAACCAAACAGTTTACACACAGCAATCAGTCATCATTTATCAGTTCTAAATATATGTTATAAAAATAGAACTATTCAGAGTTGGTGAGTTTTACTCACAGTTGCGCGTTAACCGTCAAATAACGGTTTGCGTTATTTGATTGCGACGGACAATTTCACCATAAACTGTAACGAGCTCGGATTCACTCCCAGTCAGCTCCATGGTGTAGCGTTCGTCCGTACGATCCCAACGGTTCTTGTTTTGTCCAATTCTGATATCGTATGAATAAGTTACGATATAATGAAGTTAATATACATATTTATTTTTAAATAAAAACTTAGGATTTTTATTTTATTGGGCCTCACCCTTTCTCGGCCCATATGACTTTGATAACAGACCCAACTCGCCTACCTTAAATCCTCTTCCTCCTATACACGGACGCGGCCTAATCTCCTTCCACAAACCATTGCCGCACCTTCCACCTCCATTCGCTCCTCCAGGATTTCACGAAATCCCAAACAAACCTCACCAAACTCCATCTCTTCGAATGTTCATCACCTCTATACCCTCCATGTTCCATTCGAACGCAATTGTCCAGATCCGACTACAGGAAACCCACGCCCCCTCGTGCACAGTAGCAATAGTTTTCAACACGGATCTTCGCCAAAGTCATCCTCAAGGAGTGCCTCACCTAGACAAAGTCAACGCCACCCTCGTTTTTCCCTCTGACTGCCTGTAGCCTCTCCAATCAGCAAAACCCTAGTTCGCTATTAGGTTTCGAGTATCAGAAAAAGGCGTCGCACCCTAAATGGATGGTATCGGATCGAAGCTCAGACTCTGCTGATCTCAACAAACCTTGATTTCAGATTTTAGGAATTCTATTTCAGTTGTTTTGATTTTTCTACTTTTGAAACTTTCACTGTAAAATTCGTTGTTGGCTTATATAGATGTGGTGGTGGTAGGTAACACTGGTGGTTGAGAAATGGTGAGGTGGGGCCTGCTGTGGATCCAAAGAAAATAGGGGGAATATTTTTAATTTGATTTTTATATTTATTTTCGCCAATTTCTCCTTGTATCTGACTTCTAAAAATCCCTACAACTACATACGATACCCAAAAATCACCAACCTGAACATGTAGCTAGAGTTCGACATTACGGTCCCAACGAAACTAGTTGCGTCGAATTCCGACTCCGAATGCTCACACAGCGTATTTTTAACCGTCAAAATACTGACTATTTCTCACTCTAAAAATCCGTACGGTCACACAGTGACTCTAAACATTACGAAACTGGAAATCTAACAACTATTTGACATTGCGGATCCAACAAAATTAGTTTCGTCGAATTCCGACTTCGTTTGCAAAAGTGGCTATTTTTAAAACTCTAAATAGCCTATTTAAATATATAAATATATTTAAATATAATTAAATTTAATATTTAAAAATAAATATTATCGACTATATTCACAGTGGAATACTGTACAGCTTCATAATATCCCTATATGGATTTACAACTCGGTATTACATCGTCAGAGTTATATTGACGCTCGATTTCTATTTAAATCCTTATAACTAAATCGTTATGGTCAGGGCGCTGATTTTCTAATAATTTTGATTTGGACGTAACTCAAAATTTACACGACGAAATCCCGATATTTCTCTTCCACTAGAAAGATATACTGCACCAGCTCCACACGTTTCTTGTTTCACAGAAATCCGATTTAAAATGAACCCTGTATATTCAGTTGAAGTTCAAATCGCCAAATAGCGAACTACCGCGTCGTTACGCGCTCGATTATAATTATATTAAAATTCTACATTTCAAACTGACGTCGATTGAATATATTCATCAATATAATTCAACTCTAAGCTGAATTAAATCTAAGGGATGACCATGTTCACAGAATATTGTGATTTCCAATATTTTTGATTATTTCTGAATTAAATATATTATTATATTATTTAATTTAATTAATTATTCTCTATAATTTGATTAATGACGATTTAATTCCCTAAATCACTATTTATATAATTAAATAAATTAATTATAATACCTCTGACAATGCGGGTCATTACATTCTTCCCCACTTAAAATAATTTCGTCCTCGAAAATGCAAAGTTAGAGGACGACCCTATCTATTGGAATTCCTAAGATTTGTTTACCCCTTATTTCTGATTTCAACTGAACCAATTAATATCGACTAAAATATTTATTCTTTTGGACTAACTAAAATTTTCAAAAATTCTGAAAATTTTCTAACACTTTAAATTTTCGGAAAATTTCGCCATAACCTCCTTTGTACAGCCCTATCGGTAAAACCACAACTCGCCTCTCTAGGCCATCTCCAACCCAAAAGAAAATCAAACAGCAAAGCGGCTTGCCAATTTGGCTCATAAATCTCATGCTTATATCAAATATAAACTTGTACCTTTTTGTCGGGTATATCAACTTTATCACTTCACCTGTCATCAATTCAACATATACCAATGCAATTCCAACTTGATCCCAAATCAATTTATCTTTAACAATACCATTCGCTTATACCTAAGTCGAATTTCATTTCAAACTCAAGCACTATTCTTTATTTCAAATCCATAAATCACCAGTCCATATAATTCCAGATTTTCTCTAATCAAGCCTAATTCTACTTGACACTAATCTATTTCAATATGATTTTTACTTAACTGGCTTTTAATTCAATCTCAATTCTATTAGCTTTTACAAATTTTACTTTAATTTGTTTAAATTCAAACAACCTTTTCTTCCTGGAAGTTTTTAAACAGTTTACCTCTTTCAAAAATCAAATTTTCCTTTTTGAAATTCAACACAACTTGTTTTCCCCAAACAAATTTCAAAAAAAAAATCCTTGGTGGTAATCCGTCACTTACATACTCGAAAATGAACACCGATGATGTCATGATCAACATCAGAATCTATTTTCCAGCTACCGAAGTGAGTTCAATACTATAGCATTTTCAAAACCCATTTTTACACATTTCCACCTTGAAATCAGTTCCAAATATCCTTTTACAGTGTTGTAAACAAATTTAAAATCTCCCAGGATCTTAAAATTCACATATATTAAATCCAGATTCATTTACAAACACCTTTCCCATTTCTGGGATTTTAAATTCCAATTCTAATCTAAATTCAGATTTAATTCATTTCAATTTCATATAATTCACTTGTATAAATTCTGATTGGTTATATACCATTTCACATTTTATAATCTTATCTGATTATAATTACTACCAACACATTCTATATATGATAATATATCACATATCCATACTGTGTCGGTCCATCGTATTCAAGTGTTTATTTACTCCTACCGATATAGTAGATCAAACTGATCGACCAGAACTCATAAACAACTCAACCGATAAATCCCCACAATATAAAACCATTTTTATATCAAATACAAATATGCACTCGTATATATACACTCAACTCAATCTAGGGTATTACTAACCCTATCCCTACCGAGTCACGCCATAAAGCCAAGGTAATTCTTAACTTGAGCTCTGATACCAACTGTAATGACCCGAAAATCCAGACCAATTTGAGCTGACTAAATAACACAAGTCCAACCCCAAATTGCACTCGAAATTCATGAAATTAATAGAAAGAAGATAGAGGGTGAGGAAAGATAAGCTAGAAACTTAGAATAGAAGAAGAAGAAGAACACAACATCAGAGTACACGAACCTCACAGCGGAGCGAATAACATATAATAGATAACCTATCTTTGAAATAAACATTTGTACTTGAATATACATCATTATCGGAGTACAACACTTACAACACAGCCGAAATAAACTATAGCTATATGATCCTGAAGCCTCCTGCTCCAGCTCTTCAAGTATCTGTAAATCCTTACTACTTGACTGCCCGTACAAAATTGGGCACCCAAGAGTTTAGGGGAAACAAAACAAAATAAACTCCGGGTCAGTCATGGGACTGGTATGAGTAAAACAGTTTTAAACAGTTTGAACAAGTAAATGATATCTCATAAGACCACGCCGAACGGGTTTTTCCCTTATGAGAATCCAAAATATCTTTATATCAAAACCTTTTGATATTATAATAATGTCTATCAACCACAATATAATAATCATCTAGCAGAAACGCTTTCATCTCACGTTCCATATATAGTATACAATCGAAACCGCAAGCACGTATTGGGTAATGGATTTCCAACTATGACAAGGTATGGAACCACCTTCCGATCCGTGTACTCTAGGAACGATACACTGGAGTTCAACAAGAACATCTTGCAACTCAGCCACACATGACCGACCACTCATTTCGCTTGAGTGTATTGAATGTACATCACCAACGGTTGGGATCAGCAACCGTTCCCGCATATATATATATATGGGATAGCATTGATAGATTAAAGAAGCAAATGAATATTCTCTAGATAGGTGATTATTCACCCTACTTCGGTGCGACCGACTTGGCCATGTTGCCTGCCCGACTTCTATCATTTACTGGATGTGAGGCTAGAAGCTACGCTTATCTTTTACATACCACATCTTCATTCACTTTGAATGTCACATCGTCATACCTGCCAAATCACAAATTGATTTCCCCAAAAATACCACGGGTATACAGCTAAGAGAAACGAATTCCTCCGCCACCAAACTGTAACGACCCAGAAAATCTGAACCAATTTAAAAATTTTAAATTGGCTAAAATAATGGATTTTAAATATTTAAAATAAATATTTTAAATAATGGCGATGAAAACTGAGTTTGAATCAACAATTGAAAACGAATATAATTAATTATAATTATAAACAAGGCCTGAAAGGGCGCTGTAGTTTCAAAAATTGAATTCAAACTTTGTCGGACTGTACCGAGTGCAAAACAATCCGGATTTTAGCGAAACCAAAAACATTAGGATCTAATTGGTAATACCTTTCCAACGAATCTGAAAAATCGAAATTTCATAGCGGGAATCAAAAGATATGTCCAATTGAAAATTCTGAATAGTCGCTATGGAATTCAGGCCCTTAAAAATGGGAATTTTGCAAACGACCTCGGATTTCTACGAAACAAATTTTGTTGGATCCGTGATGTCAAATTATTGCTAGGTTTCAAATTTCATAATTTTTCGAATCAATATGTGAGCGTGGCAAAGGAAAACGCGTTTGACCGGTTTCAGTTGATTTTAATCGACTGGAAATTGGCCATTTTTCAAACGGTCTCAGAATTTGACGAAACTAGTTTCATTAGGACCGTATCGTCAATACGAAGCTAGAAAATATTTTTCTGGAATCTTTAGAGTTAGTATGTGACCCCGGTAATTTGAAATGTACGTTTAAAATTCAATATAGTGATTTAAATGTAAATTCAACGGAAACTGATTGTAACGATCAAATCAGCTTGCGATACATATCCCATTGTGTTCGGAATGGGGGTAAAACGCTATGGACGACAGGCGGTGGGCCTCGTTTCGAGGTCGTGGGTAAAAGTCAACTTTATGCAATTATATTAAATAAATAATAAAAAAAAATATCTCCTTCCCTTTTTATCTTTCTGGCCCCCCCGATTTCATTAAATCAGAAATCAAAAAAAAAAAACCTAAACTAAACCCGCCGCTTCCCCAATCATTCGCCTGCCGCTGCCTCAGGCGAGGCGCCGCCCATCACCGCACCCCCCTCCCCTCGTTCGTCGAACCGCTGGTGACCTCCCCCCCCCCCGAAGCCATCGCGTCGCCCAATTCGCGAGCCCCCCGTTCGAGACCACTGAAGCCACCGCCTGCTCCTCCTCTTGTCGCCGACCCTGACATCGCCCCCCCTCTTCGCAGACACAGTAAGTTGTTTGATTTTATTTTATTTTTATTTTAATTCTGAAAATTCTGAAAAGGGTTTAAAACTGATTTTTAAAGGGTTTAAAACTGATTTTTTTTAAAGGTTTAAATTCTGATTTTTAAAGGGTTTAAAACTGATTTTTTTTAAAGGTTTAAAACTGATTTTAATTTTAAGATCTAAAATAGAAAAAGATTTGAACTTTAAAATAGAAAAAGATTTGAACTTTAAATAGAAAAAGATTTGAACTTTAAATAGAAAAAGATTTGAACTTTAAATATAAAAGATCATATTTTTAAAATAGAAAAGACGGAATTTTTATTAAGTAGAAGAAGTAAGATATGATTTTTATATTTTTAAAGTAATAAAAAAAATATAATTTTTACATCATAGGAATATTAAAAATATAATCTTTATTTTTGAAAAGGCGGAATCTATATTTTTGAAATGCAATTTTTATATATTGAATAACGAAGTAAAAATTCGATCTGTACATATGTAGTGAATACGGGCAACGAAAGCGACAAAAGGCAAGATCGGTGAAGATTTTATGCAAAGAAGAGTCGTAGTATTGGATAGCTATTGGTGAGAATTTCTCACTCTTCAATTTCTTTTTCTAGCTATATATATATATATATATGTGTGTGTGTTGAAATAAAAGTGAATTGCTATATATAAATATATATATACGCCCCTCGTCCACAAACCATGGACAATATTTATTGATTGAAATTGTTGTGAAAATTGATTGATAGCGAATGATTGTTTGGGATTGTTTGTGGTTGATATTGATTGATGGAGGTTGAAAAATACCTGTTTGTGGTTGAGAAATATTTGGTTGAAACCACATAGGATTAGTTTGTGGAAATGAAATAAATATATACATGCCGCCTGCGTGCGAACTAGATGCATGATCCCCATTGTCAAAAACCGCGAGGTTTTAAGGTAGAGCGAGGAGCCGTACTAGGGACGGTCCCGGTTTTAACTACCCTACCGTTATGCTGCCGAAATTTTGAATAATATTCGTGTGTTTGAATTATTTTCATATTCTTAAACTATATTTATTCATTGAATAGAAAACCTTCATGTGTTGAATTGATATTCATTCGTTGATTAGAAATTCATGTGTTGAATGGTATTCGCGTTTTAAAATATAAAAATCACATTTTTATCTATATATAGAAACTATAGAAAACCTTCATGTGTTGAATTGATATTCATTCGTTGATTTGAAATTCATGTGTTGAATGGTATTCATATTTTGAAATAAATTGTTTGATAATAAAAATCACCTTTTATCTATATATAGAAACTATAGAAAACATTCATGTGTTGAATTGATATTCATTCGTTGATTAGAAATTCATGTGTTGAATGGTATTCATATTTTGAAATAAATTATTTGATAATAAAAATCACCTTTTATCGACTATATGAACTGTGTAAAATATCTCGTTTTGAAAGAAATTGTTTCATAAGAAAAATCCTATTTTTGTCACCAATATGAAGTATATAAAATAATAGTATTTTGAAATGAATTGTTTTACAATAAAAATCACATTTTTATTGTATGCATGAATCGTTGAAATGTGAAGTGTTAAAAATAGCCACTTGTTCAAATAAATATATATGAGTTGAAATATTCATTAATTAGCTAATGAAATGATTTGCACCTATGTATGTAACATTAGAATGAATGGTGTTTTTAAACCAAATAGAAATCAAATATGAAGTTGAATAGAAAATGATAAATGATAAGAACTGTATATATATGTACATGCATATTCATTGAACAGGTTATAGCAAAGGGGCTAGAGAAGAGGAATAAAATTTTGTGCTCGACAAATAGGTACACATTTACTGTTTTGTTTGGGTGATGATTTTATGAGCCGGTTGGCTAGCCGCTTGGCTTTTTCTTTTTGAGATTAGAAGGACCGGGAAAGCTATTTGCGATTTCCCGATGCTCCCGGTGCAGGGGAGGTTATGGCGAAATTTTCCAAAAATTTAAGGCGTTAGTGAAAAATTTGAAGTGAAAACGATATTGAAATCATTGAATGAACTATATTTATATAAATATATAAATATAAATAAAATTAAAATGAAACGTGGCCGTGCAGTTCGCACTTTGAAACCGTGATTTCAAACAACTAGTGCGGGAAATCCGACCATTGGATTTTCCCGAAACCTCAACTGTCGGGTTCGCCTTGGAATAATCTTTCCAACGGCACCAACCTTGTAAAAATCCAACGGTTGAATTGTCTGGAATGTTTAATTCAAATCTGAAGAAAAACAGCGCCAGAAGCGATTATATTTATATATATATAAATATAATTATATATTTAATCGAATAACGACGCTGCAGTTCGAATTTTGAAATCGAAATTTCAAACGAGTGTACCGGGAGATCCGACCGTCGGATTTTCCCGAAACT
This sequence comes from Allium sativum, assembly GCA_030737875.1. NCBI lineage: Eukaryota > Viridiplantae > Streptophyta > Magnoliopsida > Asparagales > Amaryllidaceae > Allium > Allium sativum. The sequence goes on along the minus strand of CM060918.1, from coordinate 146,031,589 downwards.
GGAACCGTTGGATTCGTTTTGAAAAGACCTTTCTAATGATGTAAATTTTGTGAAGATCCAACGGTTAGATTTTCATATATGTGTAAATCAAATCTGAAGAAAAACAGCGCCACGGCCGCTTTATGGCCCGAAGCGTCGTTTTGAATAAATTAACTGTTTTAAAATAAATAAAATTAGCGATAAATAGTTATAAAATATCATAAGCGATATTGAATGGAAATAAACTGAATTTGCTCGATTTATGTTGTATTTGATGGTTGAATGTGTTTGGTGTGAAAATTACATTAAAGAACAATATTGGTGTTGTCGAATAATTTAACCATTGAAATAAATTGATTTGAAATTCTAAATATACGGGAATTATTTGAAAAGGCCGAGTTAATTCTCATTTCGAATAATTGACCGACGATTGAAATTCGAAGATGAAGACGATGGTCGAAGACCGGAGATCTTCACCTCGTTTGGATGGTAACCGAGGTCCTGATTGGGAGACATCCCGAAATATGGATAATGAGTGGTGATCGTCCAGACGTACGTGGTGATCGAAGGGTTTGCGAGGTATTTAGTGCCTCCGGTTTCGTTCAGACCCAGAACGGACTTGTAAATGGACTGTGTGTCTGACATTGGATTTTATTCTGTGTCGATTGATCTCTATTAAATATACATCTGTTTGGCGGCGGAGAATTTATTCTTTTGCTTAACGCCCTTCTCTGAGACGCACGAGCTCAGAGGTTGTATATCGATGGACATCAGTCGCATGGCATGAATTGCCTGTGTGGCATGCTAAGATGCAGTGATCAGGGCTTCTGTTGAAAAGCAAAGTCTTGTGGGGATGATCAAAGCACCGCCTGTGTGACGTAGCTTTGTGTATAACGTGAATTCGCGAGCCTCACACCCCGGTATGAACCTAAAACGGGAGAAGGACCTCAGGGAGGGCATGCGTTTCTTTCTAGCTAGGGTGGTGTCAGTGACCTACCAGCCCTGACATTTATATACTTTTCACCTATGTGGTTGTTGTTGTTGCGAGGCGCCTCGGTTAGATCGGACGATCCGGGTCCGATGGAGTCATTCATTGGCTTATTCACGCCCCAAAGGGCGGGGAAACGTAGTGTTCAGGCATTTTTAATCCACATCGGTGGACCGGCCCTGTCGCTCCAAGGGTCGATGCGTTCTGATCCTGAGACATGGGCTAGAGCGTCTCGAATTCGGTAAGGACTATCTTTTGCCTTGGTTCATGACGGAAATCCAATTTCCAAATACGTGACGATGCGATTTTGATTGTATACCTATATATGGCGACATAGTGGTATGGGGCATTAATGCCGTCTATGATTGATAGTTATGATTTGAAATTGTTTTCAAAACATATAAACACTAGCAATAATATCAAATGCCTTTGTTTTATTCGTATCAAGCATATTTTGGCCGTTATAAGGTAAAAACTCTATCCTCCGGTTTGCGTTGCATTGTGTGATGGGAACTGAGTCTTATAACGGCTTCATTTTTATAAAAAGCATAGCGATGTTTAAAAGAAAGATTTGTTTTAAAGCACTGGCAATCCAATGGAGTAAACCCATTACACGAAAGTGGCGTGGTCCTGTGATTAGCCATATGATATATGTGTTGAATAGATTTCTCATACCAGTCCCATGACTGACTCGTAGTTTGTTTCACTTTCAAACTCGGGTGCCCCTTTTTCTACACGGGCAGCCTTGTATTCAGGTTTAGTTGGTTCTTTCTGGATAGCTGGAGCTGAAGATGGATTCTATCATTTTTCTCTTTTTATGCTGTTCAGCTCCTATTGTACATATTTTGTTTATTTCCGCTGTAGACATTCATGTATAGCTGAACTGTATTTGTACTAAGTAAGATCCTGTATTCTGTGTAACTCTGATGATTCCTTTTATCCAGTATATTTTATAGTTCATTATCTGGTGTATTTATTTAATTCTGTTCTGTTATTATATGTTTCTGTGTTATATTCCAAAGATAACCCTTGTTTCCGTGAGAACGGGATTTCGGGTCGTCTCAACGTGGTATCAGAGCTTTGGTTAAGCTTAGTTCTGGAATATAACATTTGAACGAACTCGTCAGAAATAGAACCAGTAGTGTTCTAGGACGGGTAACTTAATACAGATAGGATCAGCAATATCCTAGTATGAGTAAAGCAGAATGAATACACCTCGATAGACACATTTACATTTGAAGTATATGTTTCTATGTTTTAAAATATCTTTTCTGTGACCTGACACTTGATCTGCTAATTGCACAAGTACTAGAAAAATGAGTGCCAGAAACAGAAGGAATACAGAACCCGATCTAGAGGCTCTATATAAGAGATATCGAAATCTGGGTCGAGCACAATTCTCGGGCAATGAATCTATTATTCAAACTCAAGCTTGGATGAGTTCTGTCGAAAGAATCTTTGAGCATATCCAGCTGAGAGATGACCAGAAACGGTTAGTAGCATCTTGGGCGCTCAAAGAAGAAGCTTTAATCTGGTGGGAAACAATCATCAAAGATAATCCAGAAGGTGATATCACCTGGGACAGATTCAAAGTGATTTTCCTATAAAGATTTACTCCTCCCGAAGCAACCGAGAGATTATGTGATGAATTTTCTTATTTGATACAAGGTGATATGACCATCCCAGAATATCATAAGAAATTCAATGAACTTGCTCACTTTGCTCCTCATCTGATTAAAGATCCAAAGAGGAAAAATCCGAGATTTATTCATGGCCTGCAAAGGAGATATCAGAATAGTGTAATGAGGAACGTGAAGCTCCCCTTTTCTGAAATGATTTATATGGCTTATCAGTATGAAGATCGCCATAAAAAAGGGAAGTGTTAGACGAGTGTCACAAGTCCAAGCTGAGTATCCATCCTGGCGTGGCCAAAATGTATAACGATCTCAAAAGAACATTCTGGTGGAAGGCTATGAAGAGAGACGTTTCAATATACGTTAGCCGATGCCCTACTTGCCAGCTAGTCAAGAGTGACCAACAGAAATTGGCTGGATTATTACAACTGCTAGAAGTCCCGGGTTGGAAGTGGGAGCATATTTCTATGGATTTCATTGATGGTTTGCCCAGAACCAGAAAAGGGAATGACAGTATTTGGGTGATCGTTGATCGTTTCACGAAGACCGCCCATTTTATACCTGTCAGATCAAACAGAACCGCTCAGAGTCTGGCGCAGTTTTACTTCAGGGAAATAGTTAGACTACATGGAGTGCCGCTCAGTATAGTCAGTGATAGAGATACAATATTCACTAGCAATTTCTGGGAAGCATTTCAAGTCGAGCTGGGAACGAAGTTAAACTTGAGCACCGCTTATCATCCTCAAACAGACGGTCAGACTGAGAGGGTGAATCGCATTTTAGAAGATCTATTGCGGGCTTGTGTTCTAGATTTCGGTGGATCATGGGAAGACCATCTGCACTTGGCTGAATTCTCTTATAACAACAGCTACCAGGCGAGTCTGACAATGTCGCCATTCGAAGCATTGTATGGTAGACCATGCCGATCTCCTGCTTGTTGGGTCGAACCAGGAAATAGACTTGTGTTAGGTCCTGATATGATTCGAGAAGCTGCCGACAAAGTCGATTTTATTAAGAAGCGATTACTCGCCGCTCAAAGCTGACAAAAGAGCTATGCCGACAGAAGAAGAAGAGATATATCCTTTGAAGTTGGCGACTATGTATATTTGAAAGTATCGCCGATGAGAGGAGTTATCTGGTTCGGTAAAACTGGGAAGTTAGCGCCCAAATTCATTGTTCCATTTCCTATTCTGGAACGGATCGGAACTCTCGCTTACAGGGTCAAACTGCCTAATTGGTTGCCTGAAATTCATGATGTATTTCACATATCTCAACTTAGAAAGCACGTTCATGATCCAGACTTGATCGTGGAAGAAGCAGCTCAACATGACATTGAAATAACCTCAGAATTAGCTGTGAGAAGAGAGCCGCTAAAGATAATAGGCAAAGAAACCAAAGAGCTGAGGAGCAAGAAGGTTCGCTTGGTCAAAGTGCAATGGAGTGGAGATCCGCGAGATTGTACTTGGGAAACTGAGGAGAGCATTCAGAAAGCTTATCCTAGATGCCGAGTAGATATCTCTGATTGACTCCGGTGCAAGGTACATTTACCCTACTTTGCACTACCATTCAATTCTCTACTCTATTGTTATTTTCTTTTCAAAGATCTATACTTTTAAATATATAGTCTGAATGATTTTTAAAGGGTATAAAATTTGATTAGTATATCTTTGAAGGTTAAAAACAATTGGATTGGTTGTTGTGTTGTGTGATCGTAGATTTATCAAACCACTTTCGACTTTGTTCCTTTTCGGGGACGAAAAGTTTTAAGTGGGGGAGATTGTAACGACCCAGAAAATCTGAACCAATTTAAAATTTTTAAATTGGCTAAAATAATGGATTTTAAATATTTAAAATAAATATTTTAAATAATGGCGATGAAAACTGAGTTTGAATCAACAATTGAAAACGAATATAATTAATTATAATTATAAACAAGGCCTGAAAGGGCGCTGTAGTTTCAAAAATTGAATTCAAACTTTGTCGGACTGTACCGGGTGCAGAACAATCCGGATTTTAGCGAAACCAAAAACATTAGGATCTAATTGGTAATACTTTTCCAACGAGTCTGAAAAATTGAAATTTCATAGCGGGAATCAAAAGATATGTCCAGTTGAAAATTCTGAATAGTCGCTATGGAATTCAGGCCCTTAAAAATGGGAATTTTGCAAACGACCTCGGATTTCGACGAAACCACTTTTGTTGGATCCGTGATGTCAAATTATTGCTAGGTTTCAAATTTCATAATTTTTCGAATCAATATGTGAGCGTGGCAAAGAAAAACGCGTTTGACCGGTTTCAGTTGATTTTAATCGACTGGAAATTGGCCATTTTTCAAACGGTCTCAGAATTTGACGAAACTAGTTTCGTTAGGACCGTATCGTCAATACGAAGCTAGAAAATATTTTTCTGGAATCTTTAGAGTTAGTATGTGACCCCGGTAATTTGAAATGTACGTTTAAAATTCAATATAGTGATTTAAATGTAAATTCAACGGAAACTGATTGTAACGATCAAATCAGCTTGCGATACATATCCCATTGTGTTCGGAATGGGGGTAAAACGCTATGGACGACAGGCGGTGGGCCTCGTTTCGAGGTCGTGGGTAAAAGTCAACTTTATGCAATTATATTAAATAAATAATAAAAAAAAATATCTCCTTCCCTTTTTATCTTTCTGGCCCCCCCGATTTCATTAAATCAAAAATCAAAATAAAAAAAAACCTAAACTAAACCCGCCGCTTCCCCGATCATCCGCCTGCCGCTGCCTCAGGCGAGGCGTCGCCCATCACCGCACCCCCTCCCCTCGTTCGTCGAACCGCCAGTGACCTCGCCCCCCCCCCCCCCCCGAAGCCATCGCGTCGCCCAATTCGCGAGCCCCCCGTTCGAGACCACTGAAGCCACCGCCTTCTCCTCCTCTTGCCGCCGACCCTTACATCGCCCCCCGTCTTCGCAGACACAGTAAGTTGTTTGATTTTATTTTATTTTTATTTTTATTCTGAAAATTATGAAAAGGGTTTAAAACTGATTTTTAAAGGGTTTAAAGCTGATTTTTTTAAAAGGTTTAAATTCTGATTTTTAAAGGGTTTAAAACTGATTTTTTTTAAAGGTTTAAAACTGATTTTAATTTTAAGATCTAAAATAGAAAAAGATTTGAACTTTAAAATAGAAAAAGATTTGAACTTTAAATAGAAAAAGATTTGAACTTTAAATAGAAAAAGATTTGAAATTAAATAGAAAAGATCATATTTTTAAAATAGAAAAGACGGAATTTTTATTAAGTAGAAGAAGTAAGATATGATTTTTATATTTTTAAAGTTATAAAAAAATATAATTTTTACATCATAGGAATATTAAAAATATAATCTTTATTTTTGAAAAGGCGGAATCTATATTTTTGAAATGCAATTTTTATATATTGAATAACGAAGTAAAAATTCGATCAGTACATATGTAGTGAATACGGGCAACGAAAGCGACAAAAGGCAAGATCGGTGAAGATTTTATGCAAAGAAGAGTCGTAGTATTGGATAGCTATTGGTGAGAATTTCTCACTCTTCAATTTCTTTTTCTAGCTATATATATGTGTTGAAATAAAAGTGAATTGCTATATATAAATATATATATATATATATACGCCCCTCGTCCACAAACCATGGACGATATTTATTGATTGAAATTGTTGTGAAAATTGATTGATAGCGAATGATTGTTTGGGATTGTTTGTGGTTGATATTGATTGATGGAGGTTGAAAAATACCCGTTTGTGGTTGAGAAATATTTGGTTGAAACCACATAGGATTAGTTTGTGGAAATAAAATAAATATATACATGCCGCATGCGTGCGAACTAGATGCATGATCCCCATTGTCAAAAACCGCGAGGTTTTAAGGTAGAGCGAGGAGCCGTACTAGGGACGGTCCCGGTTTTAACTACCCTACCGTTATGCTGCCGAAATTTTGAATAATATTCGTGTGTTTGAATTATTTTCATATGCTTAAACTATATTTATTCAATGAATAGAAAACCTTCATGTGTTGAATTGATATTCATTCGTTGATTAGAAATTCATGTGTTGAATGGTATTCGCGTTTTAAAATATAAAAATCACATTTTTATCTATATATAGAAACTATAGAAAACCTTCATGTGTTGAATTGATATTCATTCGTTGATTTGAAATTCATGTGTTGAATGGTATTCATATTTTGAAATAAATTGTTTGATAATAAAAATCACCTTTTATCTATATATAGAAACTATAGAAAATATTCATGTGTTGAATTGATATTCATTCGTTGATTAGAAATTCATGTGTTGAATGGTATTCATATTTTGAAATAAATTATTTGATAATAAAAATCACCTTTTATCGACTATATGAACTGTGTAAAATAATCTCGTTTTGAAAGAAATTGTTTCATAAGAAAAATCCTATTTTTGTCACCAATATGAAGTATATAAAATAATAGTGTTTTGAAATGAATTGTTTTACAATAAAAATCACATTTTTATTGTATGCATGAATCGTTGAAATGTGAAGTGTTAAAAATAGCCACTTGTTCAAATAAATATATATGAGTTGAAATATTCATTAATTAGCTAATGAAATGATTTGCACCTATGTATGTAACATTAGAATGAATGGTGTTTTTAAACCAAATAGAAATCAAATATGAAGTTGAATAGAAAATGATAAATGATAAGAACTATATATATATGTACATGCATATTCATTGAACAGGTTATAGCAAAGGGGCTAGAGAAGAGGAATAAAATTTTGTGCCTGACAAATAGGTACACATTTACTGTTTTGTTTGGGTGATGATTTTATGAGCCGGTTGGCTAGTCGCTTGGCTTTTTCTTTTTCTTTTTGAGATTAGAAGGACCGGGAAAGCTATTTGCGATTTCCCGATGCTCCCGGTGCAGGGGAGGTTATGGCGAAATTTTCCAAAAATTTAAGGCGTTAGTGAAAAATTTGAAGTGAAAACGATATTGAAATCATTGAATGAACTATATTTATATAAATATATAAATATAAATAAAATTAGAATGAAACGTGGCCGTGCAGTACGCATTTTGAAACCGTGATTTCAAACAACTAGTGCGGGAAATCCGACCATTGGATTTTCCCGAAACCTCAACCGTCGCGTTCGCCTTGGAATAATCTTTCCAACGGCACCAACCTTGTAAAAATCCAACGGTTGAATTGTCTGGAATGTTTAATTCAAATCTGAAGAAAAACAGCGCCAGAAGCGATTATATTTATATATATATATAAATATAATTATATATTTAATCGAATAACGACGCTGCAGTTCGAATTTTGAAATCGAAACTTCAAACGAGTGTACCGGGAGATCCGACCGTCGGATTTTCCCGAAACTGGAACCGTTGGATTCGTTTTGAAAAGACCTTTCTAATGATGTAAATTTTGTGAAGATCCAACGGTTAGATTTTCAGATATGTGTAAATCAAATCTGAAGAAAAACAGCGCCACGGCCGCTTTATGGCCCGAAGCGTCGTTTTGAATAAATTAACTATTTTAAAATAAATAAAATTAGCGATAAATAGTTATAAAATATCATAAGCGATATGGAATGGAAATAAACTGAATTTGCTCGATTTATGTTGTATTTGATGGTTGAATGTGTTTGGTGTGAAAATTACATTAAAGAACAATATTGGTGTTGTCGAATAATTTAACCATTGAAATAAATTGATTTGAAATTCTAAATATACGGGAATTATTTGAAAAGGCCGAGTTAATTCTCATTTCGAATAATTGACCGACGATTGAAATTCGAAGATGAAGACGATGGTCGAAGACCGGAGATCTTCACCTCGTTTGGATGGTAACCGAGGTCCTGATTGGGAGGCATCCCGAAATATGGATAATGAGTGGTGATCGTCCAGACGTACGTGGTGATCGAAGGGTTTGCGAGGTATTTAGTGCCTCCGGTTTCGTTCAGACCCAGAACGGACTTGTAAATGGATTGTGTGTCTGACATTGGATTTTATTCTGCGTCGATTGATCTCTATTAAATATACATCTGTTTGACGGCGGAGAATTTATTCTTTTGCTTAACGCCCTTCTCTGAGACGCACGAGCTCAGAGGTTGTATATCGATGGACATCAGTCGCATGGCATGAATTGCCTGTGTGGCATGCTAAGATGCAGTGATCAGGGCTTCTGTTGAAAAGCAAAGTCTTGTGGGGATGATCAAAGCACCGCCTGTGTGACGTAGCTTTGTGTATAACGTGAATTCGCGAGCCTCACACCCCGGTATGAACCTAAAACGGGGGAAGGACCTCAGGGAGGGCATGCGTTTCTTTCTAGCTAGGGTGGTGTCAGTGACCTACCAGCCCTGACATTTATATACTTTTCACCTATGTGGTTGTTGCTGTTGCGAGGCGCCTCGGTTAGATCGGGCGATCCGGGTCCGATGGAGTCATTCATTGGCTCATTCACGCCCCAAAGGGCGGGGAAACGTAGTGTTCAGGCATTTTTAATCCACATCGGTGGACCGGCCCTGTCGCTCCAAGGGTCGATGCGTTCTGATCCTGTGACACGGGCTAGAGCGTCTCGAATTCGGTAAGGACTATCTTTTGCCTTGGTTCATGACGGAAATCCAATTTCCAAATACGTGACGTTGCGATTTTGATTGTATACCTATATATGGCGACATAGTGGTATGGGGCATTAATGCTGTCTATGATTGATAGTTATGATTTGAAATTGTTTTCAAAACATATAAACACTAGCAATAATATCAAATGCCTTTGTTTTATTCGTATCAAGCATATTTTGGCCGTTATAAGGTAAAAACTCTATCCTCCGGTTTGCGTTGCATTGTGTGATGGGAACTGAGTCTTATAACGGCTTCATTTTTATAAAAAGCATAGCGATGTTTAAAAGAAAGATTTGTTTTAAAGCACTGGCAATCCAATGGAGTAAACCCGTTCCACGAAAGTGGCGTGGTCCTGTGATTAGCCATATGATATATGTGTTGAATAGATTTCTCATACCAGTCCCATGACTGACTCGTAGTTTGTTTCACTTTCAAACTCGGGTGCCCCTTTTTCTACACGGGCAGCCTTGTATTCAGGTTTAGTTGGTTCATCTGGATAGCTGGAGCTGAAGATGGATTCTATCATTTTTCTCTTTTTATGCTGTTCAGCTCCTATTGCACATATTTTGTTTATTTCCGCTGTAGACATTTATGTATAGCTGAACTGTATTTGTACTAAGTAAGATCCTGTATTCTGTGTAACTCTGATGATTCCTTTTATCCAGTATATTTTATAGTTCATTATCTAGTGTATTTATTTAATTCTGTTCTGCTATTGTATGTTTCTGTGTTATATTCCAAAGATAACCCTTGTTTCCGTGAGAACGGGATTTCGGGTCGTCTCACAAACGTGGATATGTTTGGAGAGATCAACTTACACGATCTATTAGATATACTCTGTCAGACATTCTTCCATACAGGTCGTCCTGGGACTAGACAAACCGAAGGCACTATTCTGTAAACAAGATAGCCCTTGCATAACTCTGTCTTCCATTATCTTTGGCATATATGATTCGCAATGCTTATGCCAATACAGAGTGGTTCTTCAGATAAAAATCCAACCGGTATCTCCATATTAACAACGAAAAAAAAGATCGAAAACTTCGATAGTCTGTGATTTAACCATCAAAGAAAAACAGGGGTGCAAACAATGATATTATTTCTAATTGGAAATTATATCGATCAATCATCAACCATATACATATATATATATATATATATTCACATTTCCTTATTTTCTATGTTTAGAAAATATACGTTATTAACACTGGAAAACATTTCCATGGCTTAATTATGTATCACTATTCTTCCACATCTATCAGACTCTAACTATAAACTAATAAGAGAAAAACTTCCTACATATAAACCCCGAAGGCCGAAACCAACATCAGATCGATACTCAGGAAACCATTCAACTTATTAATCTCTAGTCAGTTTCTAATTTCTGTTTAACTCCATTACTTTAACTCTATTCGATTAACACTATTTGATTAACTCTAATTGATTAACTCTAACTGGTTAACTCTAATTGGTTAACTCTTTTTCTTTATAAAGATTTCCCTTTTTATAACGTTTATTCATGTAAAAAGATTTACTTTTAATAACGGTTCTTCACTTTAAAAACATTTTCCTTTTTATAACGGTTTCCCTTTCTTAACATCCTATTCCGTTATAAATAAAATTCCCTTTTTAACTCTATTTATTTTCTAAATATTTCCTTTTCTATTCTATTTGTAAATGGTTTACAAATATTTCCTTCTCTATCCTATTTGTAAATGGTTTACAAATATTTCCTTCTCTATTTATTCTATTGATTTTATAATTATTCCCTTTCTAAATATCTCCTGTTTATAACTATTCCAATTTATAAATATTTCTTATTTATAAATGTTCCAATTTATAAATATCTCTTATTTATAAATATTTCATTTATAAATATTTTATTTTCAATATCACTTTGAAAATTCCCTTATCAACATTCTGGTATGTTATGGTATTCAACATATCAAATCACGATGATCAATATCGTCCAAGCACATATAATCGACAATAGATTATATATCACATCATATATCACAATGTATATGAAAAACAGTAAAATAAATGTTGAGGAATCCAGTTGGATTCCTCTAACCTATTTCCCTGCATCGCAGATGTTAAACAACACGAATATAAAATATTCTGATAATCAGGATCAACATTCGATTAACTCTCTCTCTCTCACTATATATATATCTCGTTATCGATCATTTCAAACAATACACAAACAATTCAACCAAAAAGTTAACACACAACAATCAGTCATAATTTATCAGTTCTAAATATAGGTTATAAAAATAGAACTATTCAGAGTTGGTGAGTTTTACTCACAGTTGCGCGTTAACCGTCAAATAATGGTTTGCGTTATTTGATTGCGACGGACAATTTATTTCGCCATAAATGGTAACGATCTCGGATTCACTCCCAGTCAGCTCCATGGTGTAACGTTCGTCCATACGATCTCAACGGTTCTTGTTTTGTCCAATTCTGATATCGTATGAATAAGTTACGATATAATGAAGTTAATATACATTTTTATTTTTAAATAAAAACTTAGGATTTTTATTTTATTGGGCCTCACCCTTTTTCGGCCCATTTGACTTTGATAACAGACCCAACCCGCCCTCCTTAAATCCTCTTCCTCCCGTACACAGACGCGGCCTCATCTCCTTCCACAAACCATTGTCGCACCTTCCACCTCCATTTGCTCCTCTAGGCTTTCACGAAATCCCCAACAAACCTCACCAAACACCATCTCTTCGAATGTTCATCACCTCTATACCCTCAACGTTCCATTCGAACGCAAGTATCCAGATCCGACTACAGGAAACCCACTCCCCCTCATGCACAGTAGCGATAGTTTTCAACATGGATCTTAGCCAAAGTCATCCTCAAGGAGTGCCTCACCTCGACAAAGTCAACGCCACCCTCGGTTTTCCCTCCGACTTCCTGTAGCCTCTCCAATTAGCAAAACCCTAGTTCGCTATTAGGTTTCAAGTATCAGAAAAAGGCGTCGCACCCTAAATGGATGGTACCGGATCGAAGCTCAGACTCTGCTGATCTCAACAAACCTTGATTTCAGATTATAGGAATTTTATTTTAGTTGTTTTGATTTTTCTACTTTTGAAACTTTCACTGTAAAATTCATTGTTGGCTTATATAGATGTGGTGGTGGTAGGTAACACTGGTGGTTGAGAAATGGTGAGGCGTGGCCTGCTGTGGATCCAAAGAAAATAGGGGGAATATTTTTAATTTGATTTTTATATTTATTTTCGCCAATTTCTCCTTGTATCTGACTTCTAAAAATCCCTGCAACTACATACGATACCCAAAAATCACCAAACTGAACATGTAGCTAGAGTTCGACATTACGGTCCCAACGAAACTGGTTTCGTCGAATTCCGACTCCGTATGCTCACACAACATATTTTTAACAGTCAAAATACTGACTGTTTCTCACTCTAAAAATCCATACGGTCACACAGTGACTCTAAAAATCATGAAACTGGAAATCTAACTACTATTTGACATTGCGGATCCAACAAAATTAGTTTCGTCGAATTCCGACTTCGTTTGCAAAAGTGGCTATTTTTAAAGCTCTAAATAGCCTATTTAAATATATTAATATATTTAAATATAATTAAATTAATATTTAAAAATAAATATTATCGTCTATATTCACAGTGGAATACTGTACAGCTTCATAATATCGCTATATGGATTTACAACTCGGTATTACATCGTCACATTTATATTGACGCTCGAATTCTATTTAAATCCTTATAATTAAATCGTTATGGTCAGGGCGCTGCTTTTCTGATAATTTGATCTGGACGTAACTCAAAATCTACACTACAAAATCCCGATATTTCTTTTCCACTAGAAAGATATACTCCACCAGCTCCACTTGTTTCTTGTTTCACAGAAATCCGATTTAAAACGAACCCTGTATATTCAGTTGAAGTTCAAATTGCCAAATAGCGAACTACCGCGTCGTTACACGCTCGATTATAATTATATTAAAATTCTACATTTCAAACTGACGTCGATTAAATATATTCATCAATATAATTCAACTCTAAGCTCAATTAAATCTAAGGGATTACCATATTCACAGAATATTGTGATTTCCAATATTTTTGATTATTTCTGAATTAAATATATTGTTCTATTATTTAATTTAATTAAATATTCACTATAATTTAATTAACGACGATTTAATTCCCTAAATCACTATTTATATAATCAAATAAATTAATTATAATACCTTTGACAATGCGGGTCATTACAATGTCCCTTCTCCAAATAGTTGTTGCATATGGTATCTTTGAATCGTTCTTTGGCCTTTTCTCCCATCTTAGGTACTCCGTTGTTGTTGTTGTTCCAGTTCGGATCGAATTTCCTTTTGTTTGGATTCTCTCCACTAGATCCATCTATCTGTGCTACTTTAGCCACTGGCTTCTTACCCTCCAGTGCCTCATAACGGACTGCCATATCCACTAGATCAATGAATGGAATCTTGAGATGTCCAATTATGTGAACATGCAGGCTATCCTTCAATCCGGCTATGAGCATTTCATTCTTCTTAAGCGGAGTATACATCCTTGTTTTCCCAGCAGCAGGTAGAAACTGTGCTTTGAAAGCTTCTTTGAACTTTTCCCATGTAAAATCTTCCTCGGGAACATTAGCGGTTTGAGCGTCCCTCCAGATCGCTACAGTTCCTTGAAGTTGCCATGATGCCAAAAGACGTTTCTGATCGTCATTCAACTTCAAACCTTTGAAAATTCTTTCACAGGACCTCATCCAAGCTTGAACCTCCATAAAAGACTCGGTTACTTTGAAAACTTTTCCTCCCAGAGTCGTATATTTTTACAAATAGTCGCAAAGCTCTTATCCAGTTGAACTAGTGCAACTTCCTCTACTGTTTCCCCTTGGTCTTGGGATCCAGTAGTACGACCAATAATAGTGGATGACCCCCTAGCTCGACCTCTTCGTGCACGGGTACTCATTTTGATTACTTGAATATAACAGGTTATCAATCGAGTCTTGATAGGATATATCTACTTAGGTATATCATCCAAGTTGTGTTAAATTCATTTTAAATTTTATATAAAAATACGCTCTCTCACACTCACCAAAAGCCTAGGTAATCAGTAACCTAAGCTCCGATACCAACTGTAACGACCCAACTTTCGAACACATCGGAAGTCGTGCCATTAATAAGAAATGAGAATAGATAGAAGATAGAATCACAGAACATCAGAATCTCACAGCGGAATTTTCACAAAATGATAATACTTTATAATAATACACAATAGTATATAATACATCAGATCATCACATGTCTAGTGATACAGCCATTTCATAGTACATCAGTAATTATACAGAACACAGACGACTAACTTGCACACTTAATTATGTAGTAGGTAAGGTAGATAGACCAGCACACTGATAGTCTTCATCCAGCTTCACAAGGTTCTAAATCCTGATTCACTTGTCTATTCATAACAAGCGTTTTGAATACCCAAGAGTTTAAGGGAAACAGAGAAAAATAAACTCCGGGTCAGTCAGGGGACTGGTATGAGTAAACAGTTTAAAAACAGTTTAAAGAAATCAAACATCTCATAAGACCACGCCATGAATACGGAATGAGTTTTTACCTTATGAGATTAAAACTCTTTTGTGTACTTTTAAACTAGATATTATAATAATGTCAAGTGGGTTTTCACAAATAATTTAGAATCTGGGAAAATGCTTGCATCTCACATTTTCCGATATAGTATACAAATACAAACCGCTTGGTACTTAGGGAAATTCGATTTCCAACTCTGACAAGGTATGGGACCACTTTCCGATGATGTATCTCTAGAGGCCAATACACCTGGGTTCAACAAGAACGTCCTACAACCCGGCCCACACATGACCGACCACTCATTTCTCTTGAGTGTATCGAATGTATATCACCGATGGTTGTGTGCGGCAACCATCCCCGAATGGGAAGAATCGATAGATTTTGAAACAAAAGGAATTTCTCTAGATAGGTGATACTACAGCCTAATGGGAGCGACCCACATAGCTATGTTGCATGCCCAATTTTTGTCATCTCCAAGGTGTGAGGCTTGAGGCTAGACTCACGTTATCTTCTAGAACACTTGTCCACCAATCACTTTGAATGTCATATCGTCAAACCCGTCTAATCACAAATTGATCTCGCCAAAACTACGGGTATAAAGCAAAGAGAAACGAATTCCTCCGCCACCAAACTAAGTTTTGAAAAGACCAGCTTATGCGATCTGTTAGCTACACTTTGTCAGACATTCGTCCAAACAAGTTGTCCTGGGTCTGGACAAACCGAAGGCACTATTCAAAAATAGTCCTTGTATATCACCGTCTTCGATCCAACAATATCTAACGCGTGGCATATAATCAAATCAAAATGAATATTTATTTCGGCCTCTTTGAAATGATTAACGAACATTTTTCTCTTTAAATTATAAATCTAACAAGATTATAATCTAATCTGTATATACAGTTACAGTCAAACCAAACAGTACATGATCAGCTTGTCAATATTGATCATCTTTTCAAAACGGTCGATTTTAGCGTGTGCGTCGCACGGGTTTTTTCTTTTCGTCTTGTCCGTCATCTCTAAAAATGAATTCTTACTTTATTTTTCCTTAGAAAAATAATACACATCATGATTCTTTAATCTGATTATAAAAAATGACTTGAGTTATGATTAAAAATCAACTTTCATACTTGGTCAAATTTCTCTGTCGATCCTCTATTCTTGATCTCCTAATTCTTCTTTCTATACTGATAAAACTCTCCTCTTTATTTATTGGTTTAAACGCGGTAAAATATTTATTCACAGTTGTTGTTTAAAAATACATAACTGTTCATCATCAGTTCTTTTAGATTTAAGTTTAAAACGAACCACTTCTGGCGTATGTGTCACATAATATTTCTTTACCTTGTTTGAATTTAAATATCCCATTAGAAAATAGATTCTAATTTAAATTATGAAATAAAGTTGTAATTTATCTAAAGTAACATCTTCTGTGCTGTCTTCTCGTTGTCCGTCAAACCCAACTCGCACATTTCCACTTGATCGACTTCTTTCGACCTTTGACTATTTCATAAGAAAATTCATTTTTATTCTAATTATAAATAAAATCTATAATTTTATTCTGTGTTTTAATTTCAGTTTTTGACGAAGACCGAATTTCAGATCCAGATTCACTTGTTACTCTCACTAATTAAATAAAAATTCTATTTTTATTTAAATATAATATTTCTCCTTAAATTTAAACCATTAATTTATTTAAACCAAGTTTAAATTTAAATTTTATTTAAAAATCTTAATTTTTAAGCTAAACGTGGCAAAGTACCACTTTATACAGTACCAGGTGGAAAACCCCGTGCTGCGCACACTAAAATTAGCCCAGACCTCACGGTTTCTCAAAGTATCAATTTTCCTGGTAGTGCCACTTTCCTTGGCCAAGTTCTCAGAGTACCAAGTCAAAAACCCTTGCCCGATCACTAAAACCCACAGTATCTGCTCTTCTTCGCCTTCACTTGCCTCGTACCATGGCTGTGCACATGCACAGCCACCAGAGCCGCCATCTGTCACCAAGGACCATCGCCTCACATCACACTCCACCTCCTGATCGCTCCTCCATCACCTGGTCACCCCCCAGCCTACATCAAAACTGGAAGTACCACTTCTTTTTCAAGAGAAACATCACCATGGAAAAAGCCTCCTACCTCCGTCCATCGACCACCGGACGTCGCTCCCACTTGGCCACGCCGGCGCCCAACCCCGACGCCCAGATTCCCCCTAGAACGCATCACTCTCCCTCCTCCTACGACGAGAAATCTCGATGCAAACTTGTGAACCCAACAACAGTTTTAAAACCTATTTTTGTTGATTTTGCAAAAACTATTGAGTTAAAAATTAAAGTGGTAATTTTCTAAGCTTCTCCACTTCGTTCCTCTTCTTTAGGCCAAGCGCCATCCTCTCACATTCCATGGATCGACGGGAATTCATCAAGTTCAGTTTTTGACCAACCCTCTCATCCTCTCAATTCCCTCTCTTTAAAATCTTGATTTTTAGTTTACAAATCATCATCTGTTTCCCTTATTGGGATTATACAATCAAATCTTGTTTTAATAAATTTTGAAAATCCATTTTGGAAATGTATAACAAAGGGGCACTGTTGTTTCTTTTTTAAAGACCAATTAAGGTTTTTCCTACTTTTCTTCACTGTGAACACTTATGTAACATATGTAAAAGTTTTTAAAACATAGTATACCCCCATTCAAATGCCCCTCAATCCTATGTCTACTGAACTAACCCAAAACTTTAAGTGTTCAACCAAATAAATCATTGGCCGAGTGACAGTAGCTGCAAAAGAACTTCAAACATAAGACCTTAAGATTTCTACATCTAAACCAACGATCACTTCATCATTATCAAGCAAGCAAACAACTCATGATAACGTACTTGAACAGGATCATAATAGAACACAAGATCAATTCAAGTTATACATCAAAACTGTAGTGAAAGAAACAGAAATTAAAAGTGCAGTTTTTACTCACTTTAGAAGCTCACAAACCCTTGTTTTCTTTGCTGGAACTACTTTGAATTATTGAGTGTTTTTGTGTGTGTTGGTGTGAGTGGGTTATGTGTATGTAATGGTCTTATATAGGGGTGAGAATGGTTAAAATATTGGAGCATTACACGCTGATTTGAAACAACAAAAACTGCCTTTTGGCTTGACATTTGAAAGACCACACCAACAACCCTTTTCTCTCTCAAAATCTTGGCAAACTCTACTCAAATTCACATGATATTTCAGGCTAGATCGTACCTGAAAACTTACCCTATACCCTGTACAAAAACCCCCATTGGTCTACAAACACTATCACATTTATTGTGCTACGTACCATCCTTCCTTCTATCATCTTTTCCTTAGTTTTTAAATAAGATATTGTGATCAATTTGTACAAAAAAATGTTCAGTTTTCATTGAGTTTTCAATTCATGCTTTTCACATTTCAAGACTTGATTTTACAAGTGTTTATTAGAAATGCAAACTTGCCTTGCAAGTGGTGTCATAATCTGCAAATATTGTACATACAAATCCATTGTTGTGAGATGAAAACACATAGAAAAATACTTAACACTACCTATGATTTGAAATCAACTTGTGTAGGTAAGAAAATGGTGCATATTGTAGGATTTTATAAATCTTTTGATGTATATGCTTATTTGACAAATTTGCCAAGATTTTGAAGATTGCAACATGTATCGTATTTTCAGAAATTAAATGGAAAGGAAATGAAAAGATTCCAAAAACTGAAAATAAACTTATCTAAATTTATCTTTCCATGTGCCTAGGACTTCTTCCTAAAGGCCTACTTGCTAGCATGATCTATTATGTATATGTTTCATAGATGAGGTCATGAAGTGAAAGCAATTTTGACAATACATATTCTCCTGTTTCAATACATATGCAAAGGATTTCCTATGATTTTATATGCTATCACAACCATGAGATCATGTACTTGAAGGAGATGAGGCATTACATGTTTTATATTTTTTTGAATGCATATGAATTCAAAGATTTTCTTGCATTTTATTTTGAGAATAAAAAGAGTGATTTAACATGTCTTTAAATCAAGAGAGTTTAAATATTAAAATAAAGAGCTTTGCCAAAGTAGTTTGAAACCTTTGGAAATGAACAAAGTGTTAACAAGAAAAAAAAATGGCATTTAAAATTGCTATATACAAGTGTTACTTATTATACATGTTAATTTTTTTTTTTAAATAAGTGTTATCAAATACATGCTATCATATATACATAAAAGTCAATGAAAAAGCAAATTCAACCCTTTGATATGTTTAAACCAATTTAAAGTCTAGATTTAAAATTGGATTTGTAAATATATACTCATGATAAAATAATATCTGTGTTTACGATCGATTTGAAACCTGGGTCATTACATTTCCCTTATGAGAATCCAAATTAATCTTTATATCAAAATCCTTGATATTATAATAGTGTCTATCAACCACAATATAATAATCATCTAGCAGAAACGCTTTCATATCACGTTCTACATATATAGTTATAACCAAAACCGCAAGCACGTATTGCGTAATGGATTTCCAACTATGACAAGGTATGGAGCCACCTGTTGCTAGTGTACCTCTAGAGAGGAATACACTGGGTTCAATAATAACATCTTGCAACCCGGCCACACATGAACGACCACTCATTTCGCTTGAGTGTATCAAATGTATATCACCAACGGTTGGGATCAGCAACCGTTTCCCGAATGGGACAACATCGACAATAGATTTTTAGAACTAAATGAAACTCCAGATCAGGTGATTATACACCCTAATAGGTGCGACCTACATAGCCACGCTACCAGCCCGATTTTTGTCATCTACCGGATGTGAGGCTAGATGCTACGCTTATCTTTTACATGCCACATCTTCATTCATTTAGAATGTCACATCGTCATACCTGCCAAATCACAAATTGATTTCCCCAAAAATACCACGTGTATACAGCTAAGAGAAACGAATTCCTCCGTAACCAGACGTAAATACGTTTGAAGAGATCAACTTACGCGATCTATTAAATATACTATGTCAGATATTCATCCGTACAAGTCGTCCTGGGACTGGACAAACCGAAGGCACTATTCAGTGCACCCATCTTAGGCAATTGTTATCTAAGATTTATACAACAGCCCTTGCACTTTACTCCATCCTTAATTATCTTGGGCATATATGATTCGCAATGCTTATGTCAATACAGAGTGGTTCTTCGGATAATAATCCAACCGCTCTCTCCATATTAACAACGTTAAAATGGTCAAAAACTTCGATAGTCGGTGAGTTAACTACAAAAAAAACATGTATACAAACAACAATGTTATTTCCTAATGGAAATTATATCAATCAATCATCATTGAACATTTATCTCTCAATTTATCTTATTCATTTTTCATCTCCTGTTTCCATATATTCAACATTTCTTAGTTTCTATTATCAGAAAACAATTCTGATTCTTGTTTGGAAATCATTTCCAAAACTCCTTCGCTGGATTTAAACTGATGTTAAAATCAAACCTCGCCATGCTAACTCAAACCATTTACTAAATTCATTTAACCATCATTCACTATCAAACCTTACCATTCCTTAGTCAAGAAGGAAGTCAATCAAGTTGGGGTATAATTACCTCTCAGGCTTTAACTGAAAAACGTTTAACTGTAGAATAGACAAAGTTTATGTTTTAAACCTTTAACAAACTTCCTAACGTAATTCTCTTTCGAATAAATGATATTCGATAACTCCTCCCTTCGAATAACTATATTTGATAATCTCTCCTACGAGTAACTAGATTTGAAAACCTTTCTTTGAATGAACTATATTTTATTAACTCTATTCAGTTAACTCTTATCAATTAACTCTATTGGGTTACTCCTATTGGATTACTGCTTTGGATTAACTCTAATCGGTTAACTTTAATTGATTAACTCTATTTAATTAACTCTATTTGATCAACTCTTTTCGAATAAATGATATTCGATAACTCCTTTAACTCTTTTAGAATAAACTATATTCGATTAACTCCTTTAATTCTATTCGAATAAACTATATTCGATAACACCTTTAATTCTATTCGAATAAACTATATTCGATAACTCCTTTAACTCTATTCGAATAAACTATATTCGATTAACTCCTTCGAACTTTATTCGAATAACTAATATTCGATTAACTCACTTCGAACTTTATTCGAATAACTAATATTCGATTAATTCACTTCGAATAACTAATATTCGATTAACTCACTTCTAACATTATTCGAATAACTAATATTCGATTAACTCACTTCGAACTTTGTTCGAATAACAAATATTCGATTAACTTGCTTCGAATAACTAATATTCGATCTCTTTCTTTCGAATACGCTATTAAATCCAAAGAGCTCCGCTGGCCTCCTTGTTATGAACTCCATACACTTTCAAATACAACTTGATCACCTGGAGGACTATGCGGTTACAGACCCCGACTATACTGTGTCCTATAGTAATTCACGGCCGAAACAAAAAGTCTAGAACCCCATCAGAGTTGGAAAATACGTGCGCCATCCTCTCTAAAATACTTGCACTTCCGTTTGCATTTAAGAAATACTTAGTGCCTCATTTTTATCTCGTTAGAATCTCCTCATGTTCCTCTTCAAAACTAACGTGACCTGCTATGCCCACAAGCACCTCCTCGCTCACTCGCCTCTTCAACTTTTGTAACCCACTCAACCCATCTGCACACCCCAGGCAACTCCAACACTCTACAAATACCAATACCCGATCCCCACCCTACTATTTGTATTTAGTTGAAATGATTTTTTTGTGTGGCTGCTACTTAATTTTCTACCGAAGAAGACGTATTTAGGTTAGGAAATGTATTACATATAGAAAAGGGGACGTAGGAGATGTGGCTGAGAAATGAAGTGCGGGGACATTGTTGGATCACTTGATGGATGATGGGATTTCCTTGGTGCTAGAGGTAAGAACGTGGATGCAGGAGTATCCATGGACGGGTGTGAAAGACAATATATAAGGGAATGTGTATTTAAAGTTTTGGGTATTTTCCCAAAGTACCATGTTACCTAAATTCCATTCACGTACGGACAAATATCAAGATACTGTTGTATTGAGCTCGGTCCCACGATCCCAAAAATATAATAATATCGGTAGGTTAACTTATATTGTGAAACCTCAAAATGTTGATTATAGGGTGCAAAATACCCCAAATAAAAAGTTGCTTATTTAATTAATTAAAAATTACAGTAAAATTCTAAAAATTAAATTAGCTTTATTTCTCAAAAGAACCTTGTCTAAAGTCAAACCCGATATTCAAATATTTTTAAATAACCGTTATGGCCACGGACGAATATACCGCTATTTTTATGAATATTTAATTTGGACATAACTAAAAATCTACACGACCAAATCCCGATTTTTCTCTTCCACTAGAAAATATGCTTCACCAGCTCCATATGTTTCTTGTTTCACAGAAATTCGTTTTAAAACGAACCATGTACATTCAGTTGAAGTTCGAATCGCCAAATAACGAACTACAGCGCCATTTCGAGCTGGATTATAATTATAATATAATAAATACGTTCAACCATCGTTAATTAAATGTATTCCTTATCGTAATTCAATTTTAAACTGAATTATGTATTTTGAAATGCCTAATTCACACCATGTCGCCATTCCAGCCAATTATGATTATTTCAGAATTAAATATATTATTTAATTATTTATATTAATTAAATATTCAAAGATAATTAATTAAACGACCATTTAATTCTCTAAATCACAATTTATATAATTAAATAGATTAAATACATCGCTGAAAAAATGCAGGTCCTTACACCTAGAACTCTCTATCACAATCTACATCTTTCTCTCCCATCAAAGTAGAGATCGATCCCCTTACATGCTTGTCGATTCCAGGCTAAAACTCCATGCAAAGTACAGTGGTGCGAAGAAAAGTATCATGAAACCTTTCAAAAATTTATGTACACTTGTCGCTCTCCTCTACAAACGTGAATCCCATACTGAAAACATGCAATGAAGCATACGACTTCCTCAAAGATGAAATCTAGTCATGCTAGGCAATATTTCGAGCACTGGAATGCCATTCGCACCCTACAAATCTTGTATTAACGAGAAGCTTAGGTCTTGAGGATCACAAATATACGAACTTCAGATGTTTTTGTTGAGTAGCAAATGTTGGAGTTAATTTTAGAAGCCGTTAAACTATTATCAAACTTTCGGTTTGTTGAATAAAATGTACGCTAGGAGGCAGTGTGTTTATATGTCATCATCTCCTTCACACGCACATAAGGTTTTACTTGGAAGGTTCGGGATAGGGTATAGTGTATGTCAACAATATTTTTCTTCGGCATGAAGTATTAGGGGAGATAAGTCTGAGCCGAGTTTACATTTCATAGATCCTATGGATATTGAAAGGATAAACTTGTTGTTATACTTCTTTAGGCATAGGCCTTCCATGTATTTTAGGCCTGCTCATACCCTTTTGTATAGTCTGCGTGAATACAGTTAAGATGCGTGTTTTCAGTAGTATAGAGTAGGCTATCTCAATTCCTTGGTTTGCACATTGAAATATAGGGCAGCGTTGTACACATATATGTACACGTATAAGATAGCTATTTTCGCCCCCGTTAGGCCTGCGTGATGCATGGATTTTTCTGACTTTGCTTAGGGATTAAGTAAATATTGTATAGCATATATGTGGCAGCAAAAGAAGATTTTACACTTAAGTTAGATTTGATTTTATTATATTATATACACAAAACTTATGCATAAACAACACATAACAACTACCACATATGAGCTCCGTTCGAGGTGAAACTTGTAATCCTGCAATAATTAAATATTTTGAACATGATTGAAATGCTTTCATCGACTTCCAAGTCGCTTTGAAAAAACTCCTTTTAATTGCAACCGATTAAATAACATGCATTTAAACTACGCACGGTTACAAAATAAATCCAACTGACACAAAACTGAAAATCTTACAATAATTAATTGCTATGGATTTAATAAAATAAATTAGTTTCATCAAAAATGGAGATTGTTTGAAAATTGGTTATTATTAAATTCAATATTTAATTGATGTAATATATACCAAAAAAATAATATAAATTTCATTCCAAAACAATTCGAATTAATAATAAGATATTATTATTATCTTATATATATATATATAGACATAATATATATAACTTCAGAAATAAATAAAAAATGGACTTATACTTGATGTTTAAATTTCAAGTTAAAACGATGTTCAATTTATATTAAAAACTCTTTTTATTTAATAAATAAATTGTTATAATTATAAATAATTCAATAACGACTTTCTTAAAATTCTATTTGGGCATAACTTACAATCTATGAGTTCACTTCCATTAGAAAAATATGGTACAATAGATCCGAATGTTTCTTGTTTCAAAGAAATCCAACTTATAATAAATCCCGTATATTCATTTGTAGTTCAAAAACGTAATATTATGAACTACTACGACGTTACGAGCTCGTTTTTAATTATATTATAATTAGTACGTTCAATTATTGTTTAATTAATAAATTCATAATTATAACTCGAATACAAATTGTAACACCCCATAAGTTATACATCATAATTACATGAGAAAGACAAGAAACTGAATGTTAATTAATATAATGTTCAAAATTAAGTAAACTCAACTTGACCATTGCGTCCATCCCGAAATTCTGATTCAGATAGAGCTCGAGTTGGCGTAAATCGAACAACATATGAAATATTTATAAGTTTTCTAAGATTAAACTAAAATTCATAATTTAAACAGAAGATTTAGCACAGTAAGCAAGGTATTGGGATGACCCGCCCAGACCTGTGTCGACCCTTGAGCTGACCCTTGCCTAAGGGGGTTGACCCATAGGTCGGCACATTTGGTGCTCGTTTGACCCTTTTGCCTGCAGTACGAATTCAGGACGATGTATCTGGACTAGTTTTTTATATTATACATTTCTGAGGTGTATGGCTAGATTTGAAAGCCTAATATTTAACAGTTTGGTTTGTCTTGGTCAATATACAAATAGATGGTTATCTCTCATTTTCCTGCACACTAAATTCTCTTCATTCCTCTCTTCCTCCATGACTATATTCTAAAATAAATTAAGAAAAATGAGGAGATGCTGCAAATATATATATATATATATATTAAAAAAATGATCCAAGATGAACAATCAACACCAACCCTTTTTCAAAGATTACTTCTATATACACCCTACATCTCTGTGAGTCCATGTTATTTTTAGACATGACATGTAGAAAGTATGATAGTGTATAGTTTAGGATCTGGAAAAAACAATACCTATATGTTTTTTCTTATATATGTTCTTTTATTGTTAATTCAGCTTTACAGTTAATAAAACTTCTTTTATATCTACAATTATATTATGTTTATGTATAAATCTATCTTCCTTATCCCCTTTCCTATCTTTAATTTATTTAATGTCATTTATGTGCCTATTTTATACCATTTGGATTTGATTCTATTTTCCATGTACGACAGCTTAGCTAGCTTCCGTACACCTTAGAGAGATCGTCCTACTACATGGGGTACCTTCAAGTATTGTAAGTGACCGTGACCCCATATTTACTAGTGAGTTTTGGAGGAGCTTACTAGAAGCCCTAGGTACACAAATAAGACTTAAAAAAGCTTATCACCCTTAGACCGATGGACAAACTGAGAGGGTTAATAGAATTATTGATCATCTTCTAAGACTGTTATACTAGATTTCAGAAGGAACTAGGAGGACCATCCCCCATTGGTTGAGTTCGCCTACAATAATATTCATCAGTCGAGCATAGGGATGGAACCCTTCAAGTCATTATTTGGACGACTGTGCAGATCACCAACGTGCTAGTGGGAGTCTACGGACAGACTTCTACTTGGACCGGATGCGGTAAGAGAGACTTCAGAAAAGATAGACCTTATTCAAAGAAGGATGAAAGTTGCACAACATTAACAAAAATTATATGCCGATAAGAGAAGGACCGACTTGGAATTTGAAGTAGGAGATATGATCTTGATCAAAGTACTGCCTTTTCGGAACGTACTTTGATTTAGCTTAGTGGGGAAATTGGCACCAAGGTTCGTAGGACCATTTCCCATAGTAGAGAGGATAGGTCAAATGGCCTACAAATTTAGACTACCGGAAAGGCTGGCAGGAGTTCACGACGTATTCAACGTTTCCCATTTGATGAAATGTCTACATGATTCAGTAGAGGTAGTGGAGACAAGTACACTTGAAGATTTCGAAGTAAAGAAAGAAGCATCAATTCGAAGAAATCCTACTCGTATTCTTGAGGTGGATGTTAAGAGGCCAGGCAACAAAGAGATAAAGTTAGTTAAAGTGCAATAGGGAGAAGAAGGAGACGACACGAATGGGAACCCGAAGACAATATTTTAGCTACTTACCCCTTTCGCTTTGAGAGTATGTTCTTTTCCAAAGTTTTTGAATTCACATTTGTTTCTATCATTCGAGTTCATTTATCCTATCGTTTGAATCCTCTATCCTTGCATAGAAACCAATGGATCAAAACATGCGACTGAAACATGTTATGACTGATGGTTTCAAGTGGATGCAAGTGTTTACTAGTGGTTGCCGGTGGATGCATATTCACACACATTAGGCACTAGATCAGCTCAAACACTTACATATTGCATACAGATGTGCGTCGGTTTTTGCTTCAATGGATGAAAATGATTGAATCATCACATGAATGTTGCATTTTGGTGAATGATTGTGCACGCATATAGACCTTATATGTTATACTAGGATACTTTTGCATACATATTAGTACATGACACATATATAGTTTGCATTAAGGAGGTTAACTGAAGCGGTCGCGGCCTGATTTTTGCATTAGTATAGGAACATACATATACAACACCCTTGCATATGTTTATAAAAGCATTAGAAATTTTAAAGGGCAATGAATGCGAGTGATTGTTGGATGAGTATAAGGTTGTAGGTGGTTGTTAAAACAATAATATTCTTCTTCACTTGGAGATTTCGGGGATGACATCCTTTAAGTAGGGGAGAAAGTAACGCCCCATAATTTAATACGTCATAATTACATAAGAAAGACAAGAAATTTAATATAAAATAATATAATGTTCAGAATTAAGTAAAACCGACTTTACCTTTGCGTCCATCTCTAAATTCTGGTTTAGAAAGAACCCGAGTTGGCAGAAATCAGAAAACATATATAATAGTTATAAGCTTTCAAAAATTAAACAAAAATCTAAAATTCAAATAGTAGATTTAGCACAGTAAACAATGGTATTAGGATGACCCATTCAGACTTGGATCTACCCCTGGGTCGAGCCATACCTAAGCGGGGTCGACCTAAGGGTCGATAAGGCTTATGGTGGGTCAACCCTTTCGCCTGCAGTTTGAATTCTAGACATTATAACTAGACTGGTTTTTTTATATTATAAATTTCGGAGGTGTACGGCTAGATTTGAAAACCTAATATCTAACGACTTGAGTTGTCTTGGTTAATCTATAGATAAATGGTTATCTCTCATTTTTCCTACACACCAATTTCTCTTCATTCCTCTCTTCCTCAATGACTATATTCTAAAATGAATTAGGAAAAATGGGGAGATGCTGCCAAAATATATAGATTAAAAAGACGATTTAAGATTCAAGATCTACAATCAACAACAACCCTTTTTCAAAAATTACTTCTATATACAGCCTACATCTCTGTGAGTCCATGTTATTTTTAGATCTGACATCTAAAATTTATTATAATAGTGAATAGTTTTGGATCAGGAAAACAATACCTATAAGTAATCACTTATATATGCTCTTTTATTGTTAATTCACCTTTACAGTTAATACATGTTCTTTTTATTCAGATCTACAGTTAATTTATGTTCATGTATATATCTAACTTCCTTATCCCCTTTCCTATCTTTAATTTATTTAATGTCTTTTATATGCCTATTTTATACCGTTTGGTTTGATTTTGTTGTTCTTCTTTTTCCTTTTATTTATGCTGAGCCTAGGCCACCGAGAGCCTAGGCCATTTACCATTTGTATTCGAACGTAACTGGAATAATTGAAATGATAATAAAAAGGAGAAATTGGGGAATATTGTAACATGAGGACTTTTTAACTGTGAAACTTAAGAATTATAGTAAAAAGGAAATTACGCGGACATGTTGAACAAACCAGGCTTAATTAAGATTAAATAAAGAACATGTCATGAAAATGTAAGTATCAGATGTAAATTAAGTAAACTGAATTACTGTAATATGCATATACATTTAGGCAGGTGCTTGTTTTGGGGAAGGGGTTGTACATAATATAACATTTACAGAGAAATGTAATTTACAACCAGGCTTATTAACAAACTTAAACCTCCTAAGTTAAAATGGAAAATTCATAAGCTAAGGGGTCCATAATTTTGTTATTGTATCTTGTTTTGGGGACTCTTAAATCCTAGTTACTTAGGGGCACAAGCTTTAGGTGATTGTCTTATGTTGATTTGTTTGGAACACGTATCAGTTAGTATCCCTGTTGGTATCTTAGAAGGGGCCTTGCACAAGGTAAGGACTAGGGCAAGCTTATACTAAACTGTATAGTAAGAGGTTCAAAGAGGAAGGTGGGTACATGCGTGTTTCAGCGGATTCGTGAGTGTTCATGGGTCTAATTGGGGATACTGAGATGCTTTAACGCCAGTAAAAATGTATATGTTCTATAAGTTGTCGCTTTAGGAATTGATACACCCTTCTATCGGGGATGACATAGGATATTTACATAATAAGAAACCAATCGCATGGGTAGTAATTATGGTAAAACCTAATTTTGATATATTAGTATTGGTGCAAAAAACTTATTCTTACATATATATGAGAAGCTTAATTGTTCTTATCTTATCTTGTTTCCTGCTTACTTCGTACTTGCCTATTATTTTTATAGTACGTTCTCATCTTGTATTATTTACCAGTCTTGATATCATTTATCTTTGCTTATGCTAAAAATCATTAGACTCACCAGACTTTATGTCGGACTTATTTTGTCTTTGTCTCTCTCTTTCTCCATCCCCCCCCCCCAGGTCCTTAGGGTAGTGATCAGCACTGACCATGATATTTAGCTTTGATTCTTGGATTCCAGATTTTATGTATTACTTCGACTATTGCTCTACTTTGATATATCTATTAAAGAGGTAAATGATTTTGAGATTTTTTTTTACTCTTGTGATTTTATTTATAAGACAGTGGTTTTTATCTGTCGTATTTGGTATTTGAGAACGTTGACAAAAATAATGTTATAATTGGGTTTTGGAAGTGATGTTTCTTTTATAATAGTAGTTAATTTTTCCGCTGCATTTATTTTGTCTTGTGAAAATTTGGTTCTTGTATACTTATTGCACTTCATAAAGCCTAATGCATCCTCATATGGGTGACATTAAGGGACGTGGGGTGTCACATAAACTCAATTAAATATCTTAAATTATCCAATTCACAAAACAATGCCAATTCAACTATCTTTGACTATTTCGGAAATTAAATTTATTATCCCACTATTTATGTTAATTAAATATTCAAAATATTTTAAATTAAACCATTTTAATTACCAAACCATAAATTAATAATTGAATAAATTAATTATTTAATCACTTAAAAATCCTGGTCGTTACATGTAAAGGGCAACTACCTAGTTAAATTAAATTTTCTTTTTTCACTATTCTCGAAATCTTGGATTAGTGAATTTACCTCAGCGATTATAATCTTGGATTTAATTTTTTTGGGCCTTGGAACATTGTTTATAATTTGATTGCACCTTTCTTCCTAGATTAAGCTAATGCAATTGTGATTGTTAATCTATCTATGGTTTGCAACTTCTTATTTTGATGATTGTAACTAATAGGTTCTGTGATTTGGTCTATAATATTATAGCTTTCACAAATTTTGATATGAAGATTTCCTTTCAAAGATTCAAAAATCAATTTAGCAGAAGTACAATGAAAAAATATATAATCTCTGCCCTCTTCATAATAGTTGCAAAGCTTGCAAGTGGTATCCATTACTATTCTCCAGTTTTATAGTTTGTCCATAGTTTGAAGCTTACTAAGACAAGAAAATATGTTAGGAATTAATATTTTTGAAAAACAGGCTTCTTCTAAATGTAACTTGCGCATTCAAAATTCATGTTGGAAGGGGAATTCAACTGAAAAGCAGATACAAGAGAGAAAACTCTTTTACTCTTAATATTCTAATTCCAGCATCTTGTTTCTCATTAAAATAACCAATAGTTGACTAGGTTCGATAACGAAGGAAGAAAGATGAGGTGGCTAAGTATTCCAGCTATTGTTTTTATCATATTTGCTACCTAAATACGTTAATTTTCAATTTTAATCATATGTTGCTAGCCTAGGATTGATATAGGATCATTTCCAATTATTATGGTTCGAGCCAAAGGTGAGTACTCAGACCATTTACAATGTTTTTATTAGAGAGACATTTGTGTTTATGACTGCCATTTAGAATAGTTTTCCATGTATGTGGAGCATTACTATCAATGTCCATGATCTAATTTTTTATTTCCAACGTATCTACTTTTCATCTACTGCTAAAGATTTGTCTTGTAAAAATACCAAAATTATTTTGATAGACATGGCAACTTTTAAAATTTTAATGTATTTTAATCCAATGCCTCCATTAGACTTGGGTTGACATAACCGACTCCAAGACACTTTATGATATTTGTTATTCCAAATGAAGTTAGCATATAATTTTATTAATGACTTAAGCTATAATCTAACAAGTTGGAACCCAAAAGTAAACAATAGGGTCAATAGAAGAATTTATGAGTTTGATCCTACTCGTAGTGGATAAAAATATGTTGCTTTGGCAATTTATCTTGCCATGAATTGTGTCCAACATATGATGAGCTTCCTTGCAATTATATTTTTTTATCGGGTAGAGGATGGCCTAGATATCTTAATTGATTATCAAAGCACTTATATTAAGATAAGTTGTTATAAAATCTTGATGCTTATTTCTTTTACTAAAATAAATTTTATATTTTTTTCTAATTGATAGCTAAGCCAATAAGATGTTGAATTTAGAACTCTTTCAATGGCTAGTACAATTTAATGGTTACATTTTGAAAATACAGGAGGTCATCATCATATACCAAGTGAGGAATAATAGAAGTGTTCTTATGCAAATATTAGGCTAATATCCTCAAAATCAAATTTAATGCATAATACTCCTTCTAAAAAATAGATTGTAAATTAGAATCCTAGAATTTAATGTAATAACCTGGTTATTGTCGACTTTGGTTATCGCCATAAACTCAATGACGACTAATCAAACAACAAAAAATACCGAAAAGTTAATAGAAAGAAATTAGACGGTAAGGAAAGATAAGATAGAAACTTAGAATAGAAGAAGAAGAAGAAGAAGATACATCAGAGTAACATGAACCTCACAGTGGAACGAATAACATATAATATATAACATAACTTTGAAATATAAATCCGTACTTGAATATAGATATCATTTCCAAAGTACAACACTTTCAACATAGCGAAAAATAACCATAGTTACATAATTTTAAAGCCTCCTGCTCTAGCTCTTCAAGTATCTGTAAATCCCGGCTATTTGACTACCCATACAAAATTGAGCACCCAAGAGTTTAGGGAAAACAAAACAAAATAAACTCCGGGTCAGTCAAGGGACTGGTAGGAGTAAAAGAGTTAAAAACAGTTTGAACAAGTAAACGATATCTCATAAGACCACACCGTATAACGGAACGGGTTTTTCCCTTATGAGAATCCAAAACATCTTTATATCAAAAACCTTTTGATAATATAATAATGTCTATCAACCACAATATAATAATCATCTAGCAGAAACGTTTTAATCTCACATTCTACATATATACTATATAATCAAAACCGCAAGCACGTATTGGGTAATGGATTTCCAACTATGACAAGGTATGGAACCACCTTTCGCTAGTGTACCTCTAGAAAGAAATACATTGGGTTCAACAAGAACATCTTGCAACCCTTCCACACATGACCGACCACTCATTTCGCTTTAGTGTATCAAATGTATATCACCAACGGTTGGGATCAGCAACCGTTTCCCGAATGGGACAACATCGACAAAAGATTTTTAGAAGTAAATGGAACTCTAGATCAGGTGATTATACACCCTAATAGGTGCGACCTACATAGCCATGCTGCCTGCTCAATTTTTGTCATTTACCGGATGTGAGCCTAGAAGCTAGCTTGTCTTTTACATGCCACGTCTTCATTCACTTAGAATGTCACATTGTCATACCCTTTAAAATCACAAATTGATTTATCCAAAAATAACACGTGTATACAGCTAAGACAAATGAATTCCTCTGCCACTAAACGCGACTACGTTTGAAGAGATCAACTTACGCAATCTATCAGATATACTATGTCAGACCATCGTCCATACAAGTTGTCCTATGACTGGACAAACCGAAGGCTCTATTCAATACATCCATCTTAGGAAATTGTTATCTAAGATTTATACAACAGCCCTTGCACTTTGCTCCGTCTTCAATATATTCAGCTTACTTGATTCGCAACGCTTATGCCAATATGGGGTGGTTCTTCGGATAATAATCCAACCGGTCTCTCTATATTAACAACATTAAAATGGTCAAAACATTGATAGTCTGTGATGTAACTATCAAATGAATACATGTCCGTGTACACACAACGATCTTATTTCCAAATGGAATTATCGATCCAATCATCAAACAAATATATATATATATATATATATTTCCTTATTTCTACGTTCAGAAAATATACGTTATTAAAACTGGAAAACATTTCCATGGCTTAATTACGTATCACTATTCTTCCACATCTATAAGACTCTAACTATAAACTAACAAGAGAACAACTTCCTAAGTATAAACCCCGAAGGCTGAAACTAACATCAGATCGATACTCAGGAAACCATTCAACTTATTAGTCTTTAGTCAGTTTCTAATTTTTGTTTTGAATCCATTTGATTAACTCTTATTCGAATAACTAATATTCGATTAACCTTAATTTAATAACTAATGTTCAATTAACTTTACTTAATAAATTAAGGTTTGAATATCTATATTCGATTTAACTTCATTCTAAATAATTATGTCTGCTTTGACTTTGTTTCGAATAACTATATTCGATTCACTCTTTTTGAAATTTATTTCTCAAATATCCTTTTTATAAAATCCTATTTATTTTCCCATATATGTCTTTCTATAATACCTTATTTGTTTTACAAATATTTACTCCTTTTCTGATTCTATTTATTTTCTAAATAAATATTCCTTTATAAATTCTATTCCTTCTATTTTATTTGTAAATGGTTTACAAATATTTCTCTTTCTATTTGTTTGACAAATATTTTCCTTTATATTTGTTTTACAAATATTTTTCCTTATATTTATTTTACAAATAATTTCCTTTATATTTGTTTTACAAATATATTCTTTTTAACTATTTTTATTTTATAATTTATTTCCTTTAATTAAAATTTCCTTTTTTTCCTTTTATATATAAAATCCATTGATTTTATATAAATAAATTATTTTCAAAATATACTTTGAGAATCCCCTTTTATCGTTCTGGTATTTCTTATAGTATTTAACCTACCATTTAACAATGATCGATATCATTTAAACACACATCATCATCAACAGATTTTATATTATATCATGTATTACAATATATGAAAACAGTAAAAAATATGTTGGGGAATCTAGTTGGATCCCTCCAACCTGTTTCCCGACATCCACAGATGTTAAACAAGATAATAACATCGATTTCACTTCGATATGAAATATTCTAATAAACAGAATCAATATTTGATTAACGATATATATAAATATCGTTATAAAAATATAATTTCAACCAATACACAAGAAATTCAACCAAACAGTTAACACACAGCAATAAACAGATAATTATCAGTTCTAAGAATACGTTATAAAAATATAACTGTTCAGAGTTGGTGAGTTTTACTCACATAACGCGTTAACCGTTAAATAACGATTGCGTTGGTTAATTCTGATCAGACAATTTATTTCACCATAAATTGTGATGAGCTCGAATCCACTCTCAGTCAAATTCATGTTGAAGCCACCGTCCATACGATCCCAACGCAACAGACGGTTCGTAATCCGACCTCGTATGAAATAGTTACGACATTTCGAAGTTAATATGCATTTAAATTAAATAACCTTGGATTTTTTTTTATGAATTTCACATGGGCCTTAACCTTGGTAAAACCCAGCCCATTACTTTGCAAACCCGATCTAATACTTCTTCCTCCTCCAAAATCAAACTGTGCCCTACCAGTAACCACTTATGGCCGTTACCATACTTTCCAACGCCTCATCCCACCTTGTTTCTTCATCGTTCTTAAAACTGAAACTTCCCTTCAGACCTCCTTCCCGAGCTCTTCTCCTCGACACCAAAAACACACCCCTCGAACTGATGTTCCTCATCACGACTTGAACCTAGAAGACATGGCTTTAGTGAAACGACCGACACCTAATGTCGCGGAAATCACCAAAAAAAATACCAAACACCTTGATTTTACACCCTGAGTCCCAATATGCCAACGATACTTTGAAATGGTGTATGTATCTCTCGATTTCCTGAACCCTAGATCGCGCGTTCAAAATCCCCAACCCCAAAACAAGTATGGAACAAGCTGAAACTCATATAGAAGGTAGAGGATCTCCTTAGCAACTCAAATATATATATTACTCGATTTTAGGATTTAGGTTTTATTTTATTTTTGTTTTTGAAGTTGAGGGTATTCACGTTGGAAACAAAAACTGATGGACGCGGAAAATTTTGATTTTATAACGGGGGTGAAAATTTTGTCTGGCTGTAAAGATGAAGATGTGGCTTGATTAGGTTCACCAAGAACTTAGAATATTTTAGTTTTATATTCATCTATATTTGTTCTTGCTTTCTAACATTCGTGTGATCACACACGATACCCAAAAATCATGGAAATTGACATGCAGCTACAATTTGACATTACGGTCCCACTGAAACTGGTTTTGTCGAATTTCGACTTTATTTGCTCACACAGCGTATTTTTAGAGGTCAATTTATCTACTGTTTCTCACATTAAAATCCAATACGGCCACATACTGACTTCAAGAATCACGGAAATTGAAATCTAACAATAATTTAACATTGCAGATCCAACAAAATTAGTTTCATCAAATTCTGAGGTCGTTTGCAAAACTGGCTATTTTTAAAGCTCTAAATAATCCTTTTAAATATTAAATACATTTAAAACAATTAAATTTAATATTTATTTATAAATATTGTCGTATATATTCACATACGATATCATACAGCTTCATAATATTCCTATATTAATTTCTAACTCGATATTTTAATCCTGATTAAATCGATATTCGATTTATAATGAAATTCCTTTTATAAAATATAAATAATTCCTCTATAAATTATAAAGGAATTCCATAGCGACTTTTTCTAAAATTTGATTTGGACATAACTCAAAATCTACACGACGAAATCCCGATTTTTCTCTTCCACTAGAAAAATATACTTCACCAGCTCCAAACGTCTCTTGTTTCACAGAAATCCTATTTAAAACGAATCATGCACATTTAGTTGTAGTTCAAATCGCCAAATTACGAACTGCAGCGCCATTTCGAGCTCAATTAAAATTATATTATAATTATACGTTCAACTATCATTTATATAATATATTCGTTGTTCGAATTCAATTCTAGGCTGAATTAAATATTTTAAATTGTCCAGTTCACACCATATCATGAATTCTGTTGTTTTCGATTACTCCGAAAATATATTTTTCTATTATTTATATTAATTAAATATAAATATTATTTATTTTCGGTTACCGATATCGTTAAATCGATAATTAACAATTAAATAAATAAATTATTCGACTGCTTAAAATGCGGGTCATTACAATCTTTCCCCCTTAAAATAATTTCGTCCTCGAAATTACTAAGCTAGAAGACGACCCTATCTACTTGGTAAATATTCATCGGTTTATCCCTTAACTTCAGTTTCAACTGAACCATTTAATATCGAGTAAAATATTAATTAATTCCGACTAACTAAAATTTTCAAAAATTCTGAAAATTTTCTAATGCCTTAATTTTTCCGAAGATTTCGCCATAACCTCCTTGGTACATCCCTATCGGTAAAACCACAACTCGCCTAACTAGGACTTCTCCAACCCAAAAGAAAATCAAACAGCCAAGCGGCTTTCCAATTCAGCTCATAGATCTCATATCCATATAAAATACAAACTTTTACCTTTTTGTCGGGCATATCGTTATATCCTTTACACCTACTACCAATTTAGCATATACTAAAGTCCTTCCGGTCAAACTCCAATCACTTTTATCTCAATACAACCATTCGCTTTTAACTAAGTGAAATTCCATTTTCAATTCAACCGTTTTGTAATAACCCGGAAAATCTGGGCCAGTTTAAAATTTTTATTTTGGCAAGTTTAGCGGATTCTGAATATTTAAAATAGATTATTTTAAATAATATCGACGTAAAATTTATTTTGAATAGAAATTCGAACGTATATATTATACGCGTCGTCGATAGAATATAAATATTTATATATAATTATAAATAGAATTGAAAATGGCGCGGTAGTTCGATAATTCGATTTCAAACTTCAATTGAATGTACCGGGTGCAAAACAATCCGGATTTTAGTGAAACCAAAAATAATAGAATCTAATTGGTAATATCTTTCCAACGAATTCGACAAATCAAGATTTCATATCGGGAATCAAAAGATATGTCCAGTTGAAAATTCTGAATAGTCGCTATGGAATTCAGGCCCTTAAAAATGGACATTTTGCAAACGACCTCGGATTTCGACGAAACCACTTTTGTTGGATCCGCAGTGTCAAGTTATTGCTAGATTCCAAATTTCATAATTTTTCGAATCAATATGTGAGCGTGGCAAAGGAAAACGTGTTTTGACCAGTTTCTATTGAATTTAATCGACTGGAAATTGGCCATTTTTCAAACGGTCTCAGAATTCGACGAAACTAGTTTTGTTAGGACCGTATCGTCAATACGAAACTAGAAAATATTTTTCTGGAATTTTTCTAGTTAGTATGTGACCCCGGTAATTTGAAATGTACGTTTAAAATTCAATATAAGGATTTAAATTGTAAATTTCAACAGAAACTGATTGTAACGATCAAACCAGCTTGCGATACATATCCCATTGTGTTCGGAATGGGGGTAAAACGCTATGGACGACAGGCGGTGGACCTCATTTCGAGGTCATATATAAAAGTCAACCCTAGTGCAAATTTAAGTAATAAAAAAATAAAATAAAATAATAAAAAATTAAACTTCCCCCCCCCCCCTTTTTCTTCCTCGATGGCCCCCCCCCCGATTCAGTTATTTACAAAGCAAAAAAAAAAAAAAAAAAAAAAAAAGAAAACGAATTCGAATTGAATTGACTAGAAAACGAATTCGAATTGAATTGAATAGAAAACGAATTCGAATTGAATTGACTAGAAAACGAATTCGAATTGAATTGAATAGAAAACGAATTCGAATTGAATTGAATAGAAAACGAATTCGAATTGAATTGACTAGAAAATGAATTCGAATTGAATTGAATAGAAAATGAATTCGAATTGAATTGAATAGAAAACGAATTCGAAATGAACTGAATTGAAAACGAATTCAAATTGAATTGAAATTTGAATTGAATAGAAATGAATTTTAAAACGAATCTATAAAGAAGAATTCAATTGTGATTTGAATTGAAAAGGAAGTTGAAAATGTTTTTGAAACGAATTCAAAACTATTTATATAATTCGTTTTAAATAGAAATCGACGAAATATATATTATATATATAATAAATGGCCTGAATAGAACGCGCCGCGCTGCGGCAGTTCGCGAATTTCGACCATTGACTTCGAACGGACATTACGGGAGATCCGACCGTCGGATTCTCCTGAAATCAGAACCGTTGGGTTCGTATCGAAAAGAGCTTTCTAAGGAATATTAGAAATTTGAAATCTAACGGTTGGATTTGGAGATACGTCCAAATCAAATTCGGAAAAGGTCGCTGTAAGTGCAGTTCGATGGCCATTGATGGAAATCGACCGTACAGGCCTTGATAAAATTATTAAAAATAGTAATAATTTGTGTAAAATCCTAAGAAATGATTTGGGAAGAATTGGGATGAAAAACTCCATATTAGAAAAGATAAAAATAGATTTTTATCGAAATGAACTAGTTTTGAACTAGGATTATAATTCTATTTATTTTTAAATAAATAAATTGAATTCGAAAAGGGTTTTAAAAATAACCAAAATTCCAATGATTGCATTGGAGTGGATTTGAATCGAAATTGTCTTCGGAATATTTCGATGTTGGGATTCGTGATTATACAGGTGTTGTTATGGAAATTTGAAAGATATATATATTTATATCGTTATTTCCCATACGACATCTGTTAGTCGTAGAACTCGATATTGAATATAAGCCGATATATTTTCTATTCAGAGCCTTGTATTGAATATCGAATGTGATTTGGGTTTGTCGTGAATGGTGTCTTCACTAACACTGTTCTTGAACCCAGTTGAGAAAAGATTAAATCTTTTTATTTAGATTTAATGAAGTGTACCAATTAAATAATATTTAATTGGAATTGAATTGATATTGATTTTTGGGTTTATCGTGAACAGTGTTTTAAATAACACTCGTTCTTTAACCCGATAATTAATGGAATGATTTTTGGGTTTATCGTGAACAGTGTTTTTAAATAACACTCGTTCTTTAACCCGATAATTAATGGAATGTGACTTTGGGTTTATCGCGAACCGTGTTTTTAGATGACACTGATTCTTTAACCCAGTCACAGATTAAAACTAAGTGGAGTTTTAATGAATCTTTAATTAGATTGAAAAGATCGAGAATGGAGTATCACCAGTTTTGCTCCAGGCGATAGTTAAATCTTTAATTAGATTTGAACGTGAAATTTAGAAACTAACTGTCGGTTAGCCAAGCAGAATGGTTTTCTGGATATTGATCTGATGTTGGTTTCGGCCTTCGGGGTTAATATTTGGGGAATTATTCTCTTGATTAATTTACGG
Source organism: Allium sativum (assembly GCA_030737875.1). Classification (NCBI taxonomy): domain Eukaryota; kingdom Viridiplantae; phylum Streptophyta; class Magnoliopsida; order Asparagales; family Amaryllidaceae; genus Allium; species Allium sativum. The sequence goes on along the minus strand of CM060918.1, from coordinate 145,992,550 downwards.
TTAGTGACTAATGAATTGGAATGAGGCGTATGTTAAATTTGATTGATTGATGGTTTGGATTGTGCTCGACCAGTTTATGAGCAGAATATGCTTTTACATTTAGCATTGGGTTGGGTTGAAAATATCTGTGTGCTAACGCCTTGTGAAAGACTTCACGATTTGACGATAAGGTGTTTAGCGATGTTGTGTTCATTTCAAATTTAACGAATGATTGTGAAATGATATTTTTCTTAAGTGAAAAGAAATGTATTCCCGATTTTGGACAGGGAATGTTTTATAAAAATGTTTTATAAAACAGAAAGGATTTCGAGGCCCAAAACCCGATGATTTCTAAAGTGATTTAGAAATGTATTATATGTTACATTGTGATTATTATGTTGTGAAATGATTTTCCCTACTTCGGGATATGAAATGATTTAGTATGTGACTAAAGATTCGGGTAACCCTGAGACTAAAAGTATGGGTGAGAGGGCGGTGTATGCTCTCCTGAGTGGGAGGTGCATCGTCGGTGTAGCCTACTCCTATGTGGGGTAGGTGCACATATATATATCGAGTTGCGAGGTGCGTACCCTTTGCCTTGTCGATGGGGAGCACGATATTTGGTTGCATACTTGTTTGTATGCATTGTTATGTTTTGGAATTCACATTTCCAAATGATTTGATTTGAGATCCCGAAGTGAAATCTACTTTGATATAGAAAGTTAGATATGTATTTCAAATGATTTGAAATAAGAAATCGGGAATAAAATCCAAAGGAATAATTTCTGTAAATTGAATTGGATTTGGAAAATCTAAGAGTGGTGATTAATCTAAATGGGTAGATAGGGATATTGCATGTTGATTGATGCATAGTAGATCCATATATCTATATTGATTGTTGTTTATACACTGGCTTTCATGGGGGTAAACCCGTTCCGCGAAAGTGGCGTGGTCCCGTGATTTGCCTTATTTTTGAACAAAGTTAACAACTGTTTTTGAGTTCTCACACCAGTCCCATGACTGACTCGTAGTTTGCTTTTCCCTTGCGAACTCGGGTGTCCCTATTTTCCACACGGGCAGTCGAGTAGTTTTATTTTGCAGATGTGTTGAGCAGGATTCTGGATTGAAGCTTTAAGCTGTGTCCAGGCATTTACAGTCTTCCGCTGTGTAGTTTATACTTCCGCTGTGTAGTTTATATTTCCGCTGTGCACTGTTTTACATTTATGTAAATTTATCTTCCGCTGTGTATTATATTTCGATATACTCTGATATTCTGTACTCTGATGTAACATTATTATGATGTTTATTGAAGTCTTCTGTTATTTGTTCTGATGTGTTGTATACCCAAAGTTAGCGTATGCGGGATTCGAACGGTCTTGGTCGGTTTAACGATCGATTAGGTCCGGGCGAAATCCGTGTCGTTACAACGTGGTATCAGAGCTTTGGTTTACAGAGCTCGAGAACAAGGCACATTAGAACCATACGAAAGAATTCATCAGATATTGGATTAGTAATATCCAATTAGAATGACTCGTTAGAGATAGGATCAGTAGTATCCTAGAACGAGTGTGAAGAGTATATTTTTCAAATGAAAACAATTTTGTTTTGGAAAGTTAAACCATTTTAAACGTATTTGATTATTTATTTATTTTGAATATGGACAATCGAGTATATAAAGATTTTGCATATACGCGTCATGAACGTATATTCGAAGTTTTAATATATTAGATAGATATAGAATCATACTCTAGTGGCCCGAAGATGATTCTGATGATTGACTAGTCGTCATTAGTATTCATGTTCGAGTAACGAAGGTGTGATTATCTATATATTTCCATTAGACTGGTGTGAGAACCAAAACTAATATAGATAGAACACTTTGTTGTGAATTGGCATCAAAAACAAGATTTTCTGTATATATATCAAAAATTATGAATTTGAAACTCTAATCCACTAATTGATTGATGTTTGTGTTGTTTGTTTAATTGTTTGCTAATTTTAACCATTTATGCCTAAGTAAACTAATAATTGAATTGTATTGAAAATTGGTCGCATTTGCTTGCATATACATATACTTACATTGAACAGGTCATAGCAAGGAGGCTAGAGCCAGAGAATAAAATTTGTTTGCCCGGCAAATAGGTACATGTTTACTACATAATTTCCTGTTTTGTTTGGGTGATGATGATTTTGTGAGCCTATTGGCTAGCCGCTTGGCTTTTTCTTTTTCTTTTTGAGATCTGAAGGACCGGGGAAGCTATTTGAAATTCCCCGATGCTCCCATTGCAGGGGAGGTTATGGCGAAATTTTTCGAAAATTTAGGGTGTTAGCCAAATTTTTGAAATTTTGAAAATTCTCAGAAACTGAAAGGTTAGAGAATGGAAGCCAGATCGAACATAGAGTTGAATAATCAAACCACTTTCGACTTTGTTCCTTTTCGGGGACGAAAAGTTTTAAGTGGGGGAGATTGTAATAACCCGGAAAATCTGGGCCAGTTTAAAATTTTTATTTTGGCAAGTTTAGCGGATTCTGAATATTTAAAATAGATTATTTTAAATAATATCGACGTAAAATTTATTTTGAATAGAAATTCGAACGTATATATTATACGCGTCGTCGATAGAATATAAATATTTATATATAATTATAAATAGAATTGAAAATGGCGCGGTAGTTCGATAATTCGATTTCAAACTTCAATTGAATGTACCGGGTGCAAAACAATCCGGATTTTAGTGAAACCAAAAATAATAGAATCTAATTGGTAATATCTTTCCAACGAATTCGACAAATCAAGATTTCATATCGGGAATCAAAAGATATGTCCAGTTGAAAATTCTGAATAGTCGCTATGGAATTCAGGCCCTTAAAAATGGACATTTTGCAAACGACCTCGGATTTCGACGAAACCACTTTTGTTGGATCCGCAGTGTCAAGTTATTGCTAGATTCCAAATTTCATAATTTTTCGAATCAATATGTGAGCGTGGCAAAGGAAAACGTGTTTTGACCAGTTTCTATTGAATTTAATCGACTGGAAATTGGCCATTTTTCAAACGGTCTCAGAATTCGACGAAACTAGTTTTGTTAGGACCGTATCGTCAATACGAAACTAGAAAATATTTTTCTGGAATTTTTCTAGTTAGTATGTGACCCCGGTAATTTGAAATGTACGTTTAAAATTCAATATAAGGATTTAAATTGTAAATTTCAACAGAAACTGATTGTAACGATCAAACCAGCTTGCGATACATATCCCATTGTGTTCGGAATGGGGGTAAAACGCTATGGACGACAGGCGGTGGACCTCATTTCGAGGTCATATATAAAAGTCAACCCTAGTGCAAATTTAAGTAATAAAAAAATAAAATAAAATAATAAAAAATTAAACTTCCCCCCCCCCCTTTTTCTTCCTCGATGGCCCCCCCCCCCGATTCAGTTATTTACAAAGCAAAAAAAAAAAAAAAAAAAAAAAAAAGAAAACGAATTCGAATTGAATTGACTAGAAAACGAATTCGAATTGAATTGAATAGAAAACGAATTCGAATTGAATTGACTAGAAAACGAATTCGAATTGAATTGAATAGAAAACGAATTCGAATTGAATTGAATAGAAAACGAATTCGAATTGAATTGACTAGAAAATGAATTCGAATTGAATTGAATAGAAAATGAATTCGAATTGAATTGAATAGAAAACGAATTCGAAATGAACTGAATTGAAAACGAATTCAAATTGAATTGAAATTTGAATTGAATAGAAATGAATTTTAAAACGAATCTATAAAGAAGAATTCAATTGTGATTTGAATTGAAAAGGAAGTTGAAAATGTTTTTGAAACGAATTCAAAACTATTTATATAATTCGTTTTAAATAGAAATCGACGAAATATATATTATATATATAATAAATGGCCTGAATAGAACGCGCCGCGCTGCGGCAGTTCGCGAATTTCGACCATTGACTTCGAACGGACATTACGGGAGATCCGACCGTCGGATTCTCCTGAAATCAGAACCGTTGGGTTCGTATCGAAAAGAGCTTTCTAAGGAATATTAGAAATTTGAAATCTAACGGTTGGATTTGGAGATACGTCCAAATCAAATTCGGAAAAGGTCGCTGTAAGTGCAGTTCGATGGCCATTGATGGAAATCGACCGTACAGGCCTTGATAAAATTATTAAAAATAGTAATAATTTGTGTAAAATCCTAAGAAATGATTTGGGAAGAATTGGGATGAAAAACTCCATATTAGAAAAGATAAAAATAGATTTTTATCGAAATGAACTAGTTTTGAACTAGGATTATAATTCTATTTATTTTTAAATAAATAAATTGAATTCGAAAAGGGTTTTAAAAATAACCAAAATTCCAATGATTGCATTGGAGTGGATTTGAATCGAAATTGTCTTCGGAATATTTCGATGTTGGGATTCGTGATTATACAGGTGTTGTTATGGAAATTTGAAAGATATATATATTTATATCGTTATTTCCCATACGACATCTGTTAGTCGTAGAACTCGATATTGAATATAAGCCGATATATTTTCTATTCAGAGCCTTGTATTGAATATCGAATGTGATTTGGGTTTGTCGTGAATGGTGTCTTCACTAACACTGTTCTTGAACCCAGTTGAGAAAAGATTAAATCTTTTTATTTAGATTTAATGAAGTGTACCAATTAAATAATATTTAATTGGAATTGAATTGATATTGATTTTTGGGTTTATCGTGAACAGTGTTTTAAATAACACTCGTTCTTTAACCCGATAATTAATGGAATGATTTTTGGGTTTATCGTGAACAGTGTTTTTAAATAACACTCGTTCTTTAACCCGATAATTAATGGAATGTGACTTTGGGTTTATCGCGAACCGTGTTTTTAGATGACACTGATTCTTTAACCCAGTCACAGATTAAAACTAAGTGGAGTTTTAATGAATCTTTAATTAGATTGAAAAGATCGAGAATGGAGTATCACCAGTTTTGCTCCAGGCGATAGTTAAATCTTTAATTAGATTTGAACGTGAAATTTAGAAACTAACTGTCGGTTAGCCAAGCAGAATGGTTTTCTGGATATTGATCTGATGTTGGTTTCGGCCTTCGGGGTTAATATTTGGGGAATTATTCTCTTGATTAATTTACGGTTAGTGACTAATGAATTGGAATGAGGCGTATGTTAAATTTGATTGATTGATGGTTTGGATTGTGCTCGACCAGTTTATGAGCAGAATATGCTTTTACATTTAGCATTGGGTTGGGTTGAAAATATCTGTGTGCTAACGCCTTGTGAAAGACTTCACGATTTGACGATAAGGTGTTTAGCGATGTTGTGTTCATTTCAAATTTAACGAATGATTGTGAAATGATATTTTTCTTAAGTGAAAAGAAATGTATTCCCGATTTTGGACAGGGAATGTTTTATAAAAATGTTTTATAAAACAGAAAGGATTTCGAGGCCCAAAACCCGATGATTTCTAAAGTGATTTAGAAATGTATTATATGTTACATTGTGATTATTATGTTGTGAAATGATTTTCCCTACTTCGGGATATGAAATGATTTAGTATGTGACTAAAGATTCGGGTAACCCTGAGACTAAAAGTATGGGTGAGAGGGCGGTGTATGCTCTCCTGAGTGGGAGGTGCATCGTCGGTGTAGCCTACTCCTATGTGGGGTAGGTGCACATATATATATCGAGTTGCGAGGTGCGTACCCTTTGCCTTGTCGATGGGGAGCACGATATTTGGTTGCATACTTGTTTGTATGCATTGTTATGTTTTGGAATTCACATTTCCAAATGATTTGATTTGAGATCCCGAAGTGAAATCTACTTTGATATAGAAAGTTAGATATGTATTTCAAATGATTTGAAATAAGAAATCGGGAATAAAATCCAAAGGAATAATTTCTGTAAATTGAATTGGATTTGGAAAATCTAAGAGTGGTGATTAATCTAAATGGGTAGATAGGGATATTGCATGTTGATTGATGCATAGTAGATCCATATATCTATATTGATTGTTGTTTATACACTGGCTTTCATGGGGGTAAACCCGTTCCGCGAAAGTGGCGTGGTCCCGTGATTTGCCTTATTTTTGAACAAAGTTAACAACTGTTTTTGAGTTCTCACACCAGTCCCATGACTGACTCGTAGTTTGCTTTTCCCTTGCGAACTCGGGTGTCCCTATTTTCCACACGGGCAGTCGAGTAGTTTTATTTTGCAGATGTGTTGAGCAGGATTCTGGATTGAAGCTTTAAGCTGTGTCCAGGCATTTACAGTCTTCCGCTGTGTAGTTTATACTTCCGCTGTGTAGTTTATATTTCCGCTGTGCACTGTTTTACATTTATGTAAATTTATCTTCCGCTGTGTATTATATTTCGATATACTCTGATATTCTGTACTCTGATGTAACATTATTATGATGTTTATTGAAGTCTTCTGTTATTTGTTCTGATGTGTTGTATACCCAAAGTTAGCGTATGCGGGATTCGAACGGTCTTGGTCGGTTTAACGATCGATTAGGTCCGGGCGAAATCCGTGTCGTTACACGTTTGGTTTTATCCGAACCAAACTTCATTTCAAATTCAAGTATTATCCTTGATTCCAAATTCCTATCAACCCAACTTACTTGATATCATTCTAATCCAATTCAGTTACCACTTAACTGGCTTTATTTTTAATTCCAATTTGCCTTCACCAATTTCTATATAATCTAGTTTTTAATTCGACCAATCTCTTCCTGGGAATTTTAAACAACTTTTCTTTTCAAAATCAAATATCTCCTTTTTGAAATTCAACACAACTTGTTTTTCCCAAAACAAATTCAAAACGGTATCTCTGGTAGTAATCTGTGATGACCCTAAAACCCCATACGACGGTGGCAAGGGTAATCTTTGGAATTTAACACATAAACAGATAATAGCAGAATAAAAATAAATAAATACACCAGATAATGCACAATAGAATACACTGGATAAACATAATCATTAGAGTTACACAGTATACAGGATCATACTTAGTACAAAATACAGTTCATCTATACATAAATGTCTACGGCGGAAAACAAAACATAATATGTACAACAGGAACTGAACAACATAAAAAGAGATAAATGATAGAATCCATCTTCAGCTCCAGCTATCCAGAAAGATCCTGCTAAAACCTGAACACAAGGTTGGCCGTGTAGAAAAAGGGGAACCCGAGTTTGCAAGTGAAACAAACTACGAGTCAGTCATGGGACTGGTATGAGAAATCTACCTAACATATCTTATAATATGGCTAATCACAGGACCACGCCACTTTCGCGGAATGGGTTTACTCCATTGGATTGCTAGTACTTTAAAACAAGTAAATCTTTTAAACATCGCAATGCTTTTTATAAAAATGAAGGCATTATAAGACTCATTTCCCATCACACAATGCGACGCAAACCGGAGGATAGAGTTTTACCTTATAATGGCAAAAATATGCTTGATACGAATACAACAAAAGCATTTGATATTATTACTAGTGTTTATATGTTTCAAAAACAATTTCAATCATAAATATCAATAATACATGGCATGGGTACCATATATCATGTTGCCATATATAGGTATACAATCAAAACCGCACGGTGTCGTATTTGGGAATTGGATTTCCATCATGAACCAAGGCAAAAGATAGTCCTTACCGAATTCAAGACTGTCTAGCCCGAGCCTCAGGATTAGAGCTCGAGTGACCCTTGGACCGTCAGGCCGGTCCACCGATGTGGATTAAAATGCCTGAACACTGTGTTTCCCCACCGTTTGGGGCGTAAATGAGTACTATGACTCCATCGGCTCCGCATAATCACTGATATATCTGAGCTGCCGCGCAATAACAACAACCACACAGGTGAAAATAATATAAATGTCAGGGCTGGTAGGTCACTGACACCACCTTAGCTAGAAGGAAACGCATGCCCTCCCTGATGTCCTCTCCCGTTTCTGGTTCATACCGGGGTGTGAGGCTCGTGAATCAACGTTATACACGAAGTTATGCCACACAGGCCGTGCTTTGATCATCAACCACAAGATTTTGCTTTTCAGCAGAAGCCTTGATCATTTGCCAACTAGGCATGCCACACAGGCAATTCACTCCATGCGACTGATTTCTATCGATATATAACCTCTGAGCTCGTACGTCTCAGAGAACGACATTAAGCAAGAGAATAAATTCTCCGCCGCCAAACAGATATATATTTAATAGAGATCAATCAGCACAGAACAAAATCTAATGTCATACACACAGTCCATTTACAAGTTCGTTCTGGGTCTGAACAAAACCGGAGGCACCATATACCTCGCATATCCATCAATCTCCAAGTACGTCTGGACGATCACCACTTATTATCTATATTTCAGGATGGCTCCCAATCAAAACATCAGTTATCATCCAACCGAGGTGAAGATCTCCGGTCTTCAACCACCGTCTTCATCATCGACTTCTTATCGCCGATCAATTATTTGAAATGTGATTTAACTCGGCCTTTTCAAATAATTCACGTATATTTAGAATTTAGATCAATTCATTTTAATGGTTAAATTATTCGACATCAATAATTCTATTTTTAATTGTAATTTTCACGCAAAACACATTCAAACATCAAATATCCAATAAACCGGGTAAATTCGGTTTATTTCCATTCCATATCATTTATAATATTTTATAATAATTTATCGCCAGTTTTATTCACTTAAAAATAGCCAATTCATTCAAACGACGCTTCAGGCCATAACGCGGCCATGGCGTTGTTTTTCTTCAAATTTGATTTACAAATATCTGAAAATCTAACAGTTGGATCTTCACAAATTTTATATCATTAGAAAGAACTTTTCAAAATGAATACAACGGTTTCAGTTTTGGGAAAATCCGATGGTCGGATCTCCCAGTACAATCGTTTGAAGTTACGATTTCAAAATACGAAATGCAACATCGTTATTCGATTTATTTTAATTATACATATATATATATATATAATCGATTCTGGCGCTGTTTCTCTTCAGATTTGAATTAAACATTCCAGACAATCCAACCGTTGGATCTTTACAAAGTTGGTGTCGTTGGAAAGATATTTTCAAAGAAAACCTAATGGTTGCGGTTTCGGCAAAATCCGATGGTTGGATCACTCGCAATAATCGCTTGAAATCACGGTTTCAAAACACGAACTACAGCCTCGTTGTTCGATTTATTTTAATTATATTTATATATATATAATTCATTCTTTGATTCAAAAACCATATTCATTTCACACATTCGATAAAAACATTATTTTTATTCAACAGATATTTATTTCAACACATCACCATTTTTAACACTTCATATTCACAATAAAAATGTAGATTTTATTGTTTAATCTATATATATTCAACACATGAATGTTTTCGACCTCACACATATAATAAAAATATGATTTTGATCGTTCTAGTCCTTTATTCAACACATTAGTTTTTCTATAGTTCATATAGATAATAAAAATGTGATTTTTATTGTAAAACAATTTCTTTCAAAACATGATTATTTTATATAGTTTATATATATAATAAAGATGTGACTTTTAATGTAAAACAATTTATTTCAAAACACGATTATTTTATATAGTTTATATATATCATAAAGATGTGATTTTTAGTGTAAAACAATTTATTTCAGAACATGATTATTTTATATAGTTTATATATATCATGAAGATGTGATTTTAAGAAGTTTGCAATGCTTTTAAGCGCGATAAACAGTTTACATTAATTAAACCCATACCTGTCATTATTCATTCAAAACTAGGGATGGATTTTTCTTGCAAATGGTGTAGCGGTTGGACGATGGGACGGTGCAACATTGAAGAGGGAGGAGGGGCGCACGTGCGCCGGAAGTGGGGCCTAGTGCGGTGGCCTGTGCTTGCGTCGACGGTGAGTTGAAGCGCCGGACTTCGTCTAGGTGATTCTCCTCCTACTGGCGACGAAACTGGTGGTGGTGGGTATGGATTTAAAGCTCTCGCCGAGCTCCTCAAAAAGTTCCAAAGAACCTATACCTAATTTTGCGTGTAGGAGGAGGAATGGAGGAGAGAAGGTAAGGAGCATCTTCCGCCTTTAATCGTAGCGGGGAGAGAGAAAACACGGCTGTTTTTATTTTTTATTTAACGAAAGAAAAATGGTGATTGGTCGATATTTATAATAATTTAAAAATTAGGGTTTTCTTCCACGAACTCCAATCCAAACCCAACGACTGTCGCCCCTAGCTAAATACCCCCATCCCAAACACAATGGGATATGTTTCGTAAGCCCATTCGACTGTTTCAGTCTGTTTCTCTTCACATTAAGATATAAAACATTCAATATTTGATTTAAACGTACATTTCAATTTGCCGGGGCCACATACTGATCCCAAAAATTCCAGAAAAATAAATTTAGCTATGTTTCAACGATACGGTCCCAACAAAACTAGTTTCGTCGATTTCTGAGACCGTTTGAAAAATGGCTCTTTTCTGGTCTATCCAATTTAACAAAAATCGACCAAACACATTTTCCTTTGCCACGCTCACATATTAACTTCAAAAATTATGAAATTTGAATCCTAGCAATAATTTGACATCCCGGATCTAACAAAAGTGGTTTCGTCGAATTCTGAGGTTGTTTGCAAAATGTCTATTTTAACAGGCTATATAAATTCTATAGCGACCTTTCTGAAAATTCATTTGGCAATAACTTTTGATTCCCGCTATGAAACTTTGATTTTCAGATTCGTTAGAAAGATATTCACTAAAAGATTTAAATATTTTAGGTTTCACTAAAATCCGTTTTGTTTTGCACCCGGTACAGTCAGTCAAATTTCGAATTCAAATTTTGAAACTGCAACGCCATTTCAGGCCATGTTTATAATTAAAAATAATTATATTTATTTTCAAACGTGGAATGAAGAATACTTTTCTTCATTATTATTTAAAATAATGTATTTTAAATATTTAATATCCACTAAAAATAGCCAAATTAAAATTTTTAAATTGGCTCAGATTTTCAGTGTTGTTACAATCTCCCTCACTTAAAACTTTTCGTCCTCGAAAAGGAAAGAAGTCGAAAGTTGTTTAATTAACCAACTCAACTTTCCTTCTGGCTTCCATTCCCCAACTTTTCAGTTTCTATGAATTTTCAAATTCTTCAAAAATTTGGTAAACACCCTAAATTTTTGAAAAATTTCGCCATAACCTCCTTCGTATGGGGAGGGGTTTGGAAATTTATTGGGCCGTATTAGGTACCCGATAAATCCTAATAAACATGCACATATTTATAGTGATATATTCTTGTGTCCATAGGGGAGTGTGTATTGATCATAACTCCAGAGAATAAATTCTCGTCACCCTATAAATGGTTTTTGTCCTTAATGACCAGAGAGACATGTTTATTGTCATCTCCAGACCCGTATGGTGTTTTTATTAATCTTGCAGTTTACCGTTACATTTTATATGGTCCATATCAGTCATCGGTTCAACCTGTAATATATAGTCATTGCCATGCAAGCCTCTAGCTCGTATGGTAAATTTTCAACCTCGTCACACAAGCTCTAAATGCTTATGTGGTATATGATGAAGTATGCCTATCTTCAAGAAGTATGCCATGTAGTGTAGTTCAAACTTAATCGTTACTATCCTATGGCGCCATTTATTATTACACACAGAACAGCCAGCACTCCACATCCAATGGCATTCACAAGAGTTGATATAATAATAAAATTGCGCATCCAACTCATTAAGGTTTACCTATTTGTCGGGCACGCAAATAAATTATTTACTCAACAGCTAATCCATTTGCCTATTCAAACATATATAATGCACATGTATATATTTCTATCTATTTTTAAATCAGTTCAATCCTTGATTTAATTACATAGATTTACCCTTCATTCATTGATTAAATTAACTATCATTCTAATAATTTAATTAATCAAATCCACAATCACACAACACAAGCAACAATCAATTTATTTTTAACTTTTCAAATATATACCTTTTATATATTTAAAAATCATATTTCTAAAGCCAGACTACATATATAATCACAAATACGTTATTTATAAACATATAACTCTCAACTCGTTCTGGGGCATTTCTGACCCCATCTCTAACGAGTTATTCTGATTCTGCTATACTCAAACTAGGACATTACTGATCCTATCTATAATGAGTTATTCATCCTAGATCTCTACTAGTTCTATCTCTAATGAGCTCGTTAATATGTTATATTCCAGAACTAAACTTAAACAAAGCTCTGATACCACGTTGTGACGACCCCAAAACCCCGTACGACGGTGGCAAGCGTAATCTTTGGAATATAACACATAAACAGATAATATCAGAACAAAAATAAATAAATACACCAGATAATGCACAATAGAATACATTGGATAAATATAATCATCAGAGTTACACAGTATACAGGATCATACTTAGTACAAAATAGAGTTCAGCTAAACATAAATGTCTACGGCGGAAAAAAAAACATAATATGTACAACAGGAGCTGAACAACATAAAAAGTGATAAATGATAGAATCCATCTTCAGCTCCAGCTATCCAGAAAGAGCCTGCTAAAACCTGAACCCAAGGCTGCCCATGTACAAAAAGGGGCACCCGAGTTTGCAAGTGAAACAAACTATAAGTCAGTCATGGGAATGGTACGAGAAATCTACCTAACATATCTTATAATATGGCTAATCACAGGACCACGCCACTTTCGCGGAACGGGTTTACTCCATTAGATTGCCAGTGCTTTAAAACAAGTAGATCTTTTAAACATCGCAATGCTTTTTATAAAAATGAAGCCATTATAAGACTCAGTTCCCATCACACAATGCAATGCAAATAGGAGGATAATGTTTTACCTTATAATGGCCAAAATATGCTTGATATGAATAAAACAAAAGCATTTGATATTATTACTAGTGTTTATATGTTTCAATAACAATTTCAATCATAACAATCAATCATAGACGGCATGGGTACCATATATCATGTATCCATATATAGCTATACAATGAAAACCGCACGGTATCATATTTGGAAATTGGATTCCCGTCATGAACCAAGGCAAAAGATAGTCCTTACTGAATTCGAGACTGTCTAGCCCGAGCCTCAGGATCAGAGCTCGAGTGACCCTTGGATCGTCAGGGCCGGTCCACCGATGTGGATTAAAATGCCCGAACACTGCGTTTCCCCGCCCTTTGGGGCGTAAATGAGTCCTATGACTCCATCGACTCCACATAGTCACCGGTATATCCGAGGCGCCTCGCAACAGCAACAACCACATAGGTGAAAATAATAAAAATGTCAGGGCTGGTAGGTCACTGACACCACCCTAGCTAGAAGGAAACGCATGCCCTCCCTGATGTCCTCTCCCGTTTCTAGTTCATATCGGGTTGTGAGGCTCGCGAATCAACGTTATACACAAAGCTATGTGACACAGGTCGTGCTTTGATCATCAACCACAAGACATTGCTTTTCAACAGAAGCCTTGATCGTCTACCACTTAGGCATGCCACAGAGGCAATTCACTCCAATCGAATGATTTCTATCGAAATATAACCTCTGAGCTCTTACATCTCAGAGAAGGACGTTAAGCAAGAGAATAAATTCTCCGCCGCCAAACATATATATATTTAATAGAGATCAATCAGCACAGAACAAAATCCAATGTCAGACACACAGTCCATTTACAAGTTCGTTCTGGGTTTGAACGAAACCGGAGGCACCATATACCTGGCATATCCATCGATCTCCAAGTACGTATGGACGATCACCACTTATTATCTACATTTCAGGATGCCTTACAATCAAGACATCAGTTATCATCCAACTGAGGTGAAGATCTCCGGTCTTAATCCACTGTCTTCATCATCGACTTCTTATCGCCGATCAATTATTTGAAATGAGATTTAACTCGGCCTTTTCAAATAATTCACGTATATTTAGAATTTAAATCAATTCATTTCAATGGTTAAATTATTCGACATCAATAATTCTGTTCTTAATTGTGATTTTCATGCCAAACACATTCAACCATCAAATATCCAATAAACTAGGTAAATTCGGTTTATTTCCATTCCATATCATTTATAATATTTTATATCAATTTATCGCTATTTTTATTCACTTAAAAATAGCCAATTCATTCAAACGACGCTTCTGGCCATAACGCGGCCATGGCGTTGTTTTTCATCAGAATTGATTTACACATATATGAAAATCTAACCGTTGGATCTTCACAAATTTTTTATCATTAGAAAGATCTTTTCAAAATGAATCCAACGGTTTCAGTTTTAGGAAAATCCGACAGTCGGATCTCCCGGTAAATCGTTTGAAGTTACGATTTCAAAATACGAACTGCAGCGTTGTTATTCGATGTATTTTAATTATATTTATATGTATATAAATATAATCGATTCTGGGGTTGTTTTTCGTCAGAATTGAACTAAACATTCCAGACAATCCAACCATTGGATCTTTACAAAGTTGGTGTCGTTGGAAAGATATTTCCAAAGCGAACCCAATGGTTGTGGTTTCGGGAAAATCCAATGTTGGATCTCCCGCAATAATCGTTTGAAATCACAGTTTCAAAACACGAACTACAGCCTCGTTGTTCGATTTATTTTAATTATATATATATATATATATATATTTAATTCATTCTTCCATTAAAAACCATATTCATTTCACACATTTGATAAAAACGATATTTTTATCCAATAGATATTTATTTCAACACATCACCATTTTTAACACTTCATATTCACAATAAAAATGTAGATTTTATTGTTCAATCTATATATATTCAACACATGAATGTTTTCGACTTCACACATACGATAAAAATATGATTTTTATCGTTCTAGTCCTTTATTCAACACATGAATTTTTCTATAGTTCATATATATAATAAAAATGTGATTTTTATTGTAAAACAATTTATTTCAAAACACGATTATTTTATATAGTTTATATATATCATAAAGATGTGATTTTTAATGTAAAACAATTTATTTCAAAGCACGATTATTTTATATAGTTTATAATATCATAAAGATGTGATTTTTAATGTAAAACAGTTTATTTCAAAACACGATTATTTATGTAGTTTATATATATCAGAAAGATGTGATTTTTAGAAGTTTGCAACGCTTTTAAGCGCGATAAACAGTTTAAATTAATTAAACCCATACCTTTCAGTATTCGTTCAAATCTACAGATGGATTTTTCTGGCAAACGGTGTAGGGGTTGGACGATCGGATGGTGCAGCAGTGAAGGGGGAGGAGGGGCTCACATGCGCCGGCAGTGGGACCCAGTGCGGTGGCCTGTGCTGGAGTCGGCGGTGAGTTGAAGCGCCGGACTTCATGGAGGTGATTCTCCTCCTACTGGCGACGAAACTGGTGGTGGTGGGCGTGGATTAAAGCTCTCGCCGAGCTCTTCAAAAAGTTCCAAAGAACCTATACCTAATTTTGCGTGTAGGAGGAGGAATGAAGGAGATAAGGTAAGGAGCGACTTCCGCTTTTAATCGTTGCGGGGAGAGAGAAAACATGGCTGTTTATTTTTTTATTTAATGAAAGAAAAAACGTGATTGGTCGATATTAATAATAATTTAAAAATTAGGGTTTTCTTCCAACTCCAATCCAAACCCAACGACTGTCGCCCCTAGCTAAATACCCCCATACCGAACACAATGGGATATGTTTCGTAGGCCCATTCGACTGTTTCAGTTAGTTTCTCTTCAAATTAAAATTTAAAACATTCAATATTTGATTTGAACGTACATTTCAATTCTCCGGGGACACATACTAATCCAAAAAATTCGAGAAAAATAAATTTAGCTATGTTTCGACGATACGGTCCCAACAAAACTAGTTTCGTCGAATTCTGAGACTGTTTGAAAAATGGCCCTTTTCTAGTCGATCCAATTTAACAGAAATCGACCAAACACATTTTCCTTTGCCACACTCACATATTATCTTCAAAAATTATGAAATTTGAAACCCAGCAATAATTTTACATCCTAGATCCAACAAAAGTGGTTTCGTTCAATTCTGAGGTCGTTTGCAAAATGTCTATTTTCACAGGCTATATAAATTCTATAGCGACGTTTCTGAAAATTCATTTGGCCATAACTTTTGAATCCCGCTATGAAACTTCGATTTTTTAGATTCGTTAGAAAGATCTTCACTAACAGATTTTAATATTTTGGTTTCACTAAAATCCGTTTTTTTTTGCACCCGGTACAGTCAGTCAAAATTCGAATTCAAATTTTGAAACTGTCGCGCCATTTCAGGCCTTATTTATGATTAAAAATAATTTTATTTATTTTCAAACATACTTTTCGTTGTTATTATTTAAAATAATTCATTTTAAATATTTAAAATCCACTAAAATAGCCAAATTAAAAATTTTAAATTGGCACAAATTTTCCAGGTGGTTACATAACCCGTCATTTACAAACTCAAAAATGAACACTGATGATGTGGCCGACATCATCTGGGTTATTTCCCGCTACTGAAGTGAGATCAATACTATATCACTTTTCAAATCATTTATAAACACTTCTATTTTGAAATACATTTCAAAATATCATTCAGAATGCTGTAAAACAATTTAAAATCACATAGGATTTTAAAATTCTCCTATATTTAATCCAATTCCATTTCTAAACACTTTTCCCACTTTCCAGGGCTTTAATTCCAATTCTGATTTAATATTCAGATTTAATTCACTTCGTAATACTTATACGAGTTTTATTTGTTTATATATATAACAGTCTCCATTATAATCTTACTCGATTATAGTAACAACAAATATATCCAATATATATGTTCATTCCAATATATATATCTTCTCTATATAAAAATATAATTTCGGTAAAATTATTCTGTTTACCCTCTTTTAAGAACATATCGTGTTGACCATCTTATTCGAGTGTTTGGAAACTCCTACCAATACAGTGGATCAAACTGATCGACCAGAACCCATAAACAACTCGAAAAATAAATCTCCATAATATAAAACAATTTTTATATCAAATGACAAATACTTTCACTCATATATATACACTCAACTCAATCTAGGGTATTACTAACCCTATCTCTACTGAGTCACGCCACAGAGCCAAGGTAATAACTTAACCTTAAGCTTTGATACCAAATGTAACGACCCGGTTTTTGTTGAGTAGGCTTTTCAACCATCCTCTCCAATCCCCAAAGCAGCAAGGTAATACCCCACTGTGGCTTACATTGGGACCCCAGTCCATATTTTACGGCCAGCCTTTTGACTTTCCTACCAACCCTCATTTTCGGGACATGTAGGGGTAAGAGTCTCCCGTTCGCCACCTAATAAAAACGGAGAACCCCCTATCATGTGTACATGCACTAAGCATTCAACATGGACTGGTATGAGTAAACAGTTAAAAACTGTTTGAACAAGTAAACGATATCTCATAAGACCACGCCGTATAACTGAACGGGTTTTTCCTTTATGAGAATCTAAAACATCTTTATATCAAAAACCTTTTGATATTATAATAATGTCTATCAACCACAATATAATAATCATCTAGCAGAAACATTTTCATCTCACGTTCTACATATATAGTATACAATCAAAACCGCAAGCATGTATTGGGTAATGGATTTCCAACTTTGACAAGGTATGGAACCACCTTTCGCTAGTGTAACTCTAGAGAGGAATACTCTTGGTTCAACAAGAACATCTTGCAACCTGTCCACACATGATCGGCCACTCATTTCGCTTGAGTGTATCGAATGTATATCACCAACGGTTGGGATCAGTAACCGTTTCCCGAATGGGACAACATCGACAATATACTTTTAGAAGTAAATGAAACTCTAGATCAGGTGATTATACAACCTAATAGGTGCGACCTATATAGCCATGCTGCCTGCCCGATTTTTGTCATTTACCGGATGTGAGGCCAGAAGCTACGCCTGTCTTTTACATGCCACGTCTTCATTCACTTAGAATGTCACATCGTCATACCCTTTAAAAACACAAACTGATTTATCCAAAAATAACACGGGTATACAACTAAGACAAACGAATTCCTCCACCACCAAACGTGAATATGTTTGATGAGATGAACTTATGCAATCTATCAGTTATACTCTGTCAGACCTTCGTCCATACAAGTTGTCCTGGGACTGGACAAACCGAAGGCACTATTCAGTACATCCATCTTAGGCAATTGTTATCTAAGATTTATACAACAACCCTTGCACTTTACTCCGTCTTCAATATATTTAGCATACCTGATACGCAACGCTTATGCGAATACGGAGTGGTTTTTCGGATAATAATCCAACCGGTCTCTCCATATTAACAATGTTAAAATGGTCAAAACATTGATAGTTTGTGATGTAACTATCAAATGAAAACATGTCTGTGTACACACAATGATCTTATTTCCAAATGGAATTATCGATCCAATCATCAAACATATATATATATATATCCTCATTTCTATGTTTAGAAAATATACATTATTAACACTAGAAACATTTCCATGGCTTAATTACGTATCACTATTCTTCCACATCTATCACACTCTAACTATAAACTAACAAGAGAACAACTTCCTAAGTATAAACCCTGAAGGCCGAAACCAACATCAGATCGATACTCAGGAAACCATTCAACTTATTAATCTCTAGCCAGTTTCTAATTTTTGTTTTAAATCCATTTGATTTACTCTTATTCGAATAAATATTATTCGATTAACATTAATTGAATAACTAGTATTTAATTAACTTTACTTGATAAATTCATGTTCGAATATCTATATTCGATTTAACTTCATTCTAAATAACTATGTCTGTTTTGACTTTGTTTCGAATAACTATATTCGATTCACTCTTTTTGAAATTTATTTCTCAAATATCCTTTTTATAAAATCCAATTTATTTTCCCAAATATGTCTTTCTATAATACCTTATTTGTTTTACAAATATTTACTCCTTTTCTAATTCTATTTATTTTCTAAATAAATATTCCTTTATAATTTCTGTTCTTTCTGTTTTATTTGTAAATGGTTTATAAATATTTCTCTTTCTATTTGTCTGACAAATATTTTCCTTTATATTTGTTTTACAAATATTTTTCCTTATATTTGTTTTACAAATATTTTCCTTTATATTTATTTTACAAATATATTCTTTTTAACTCTTTTGATTTTATAATTTATTTCCTTTTTTTTTAAATTCCTTTTTTCCTTTTATATATAAAATCCATTGATTTTATATAAATAAATTATTTTCAAAATATACTTTGGAAATCCCTTTTTATCATTCTGGTATTTCTTATGGTATTTAACCTGCCATTTAACAATGATCGATATCATTTAAACACACATCATCATCAACAGATTCTATATTATATCATATATTATAATATATGAAAACAGTAAAATAAATGTTGAGGAATCCAGTTGGATCCCTCCAACCTATTTCCCTGCATCCACAGATGTTAAACAATATAATAACATCGATTTCACTTCGATATGAAATATTCTGATAAACAGAATCAATATTTGATTAACGATATATATAAATATCGTTATCTATAATTTCAATCAATACACAAGCAATTCAACCAAATAGTTAACACACAACAATCAACAAAAAATTATCAGTTCTAAGAATATGTTATAAAAATATAATTGTTCAGAGTTGGTGAGTTTTACTCACATTACGTGTTAACCGTTAAATAACGATTTGCGTTAGTTGATTCTGATCAGACAATTTATTTCTCCATAAATTGTTACAAGCTCTAATCCACTCTCAGTTAGTTTCTTGTTGTAGCCGCTGTCCATATGATCCTAACGCAATAGACGGTTCGTAAATCCGACCTTGTACGAAATAGTTATGACATTTTGAAGTTAATAAACATTTAAATTAAATAACCTGGGATATTTTTATGAATTTCATATGGGCCTTAACCTTGGTAAAACCCAGCCCATTACTTTGCAAACCCGATCCAATACTTCATCCTCCTCCAAAATCAAACCATGCCCTTCCAGTAACCACTCATGGTCATTACTATACTTTCCAATGCCTCATCCCACCTTGTTTCTTCATCTTTCTTAAAACTGAAACTTCCATTCAAACCTCCTTCCCAAGCTCTTCTCCTGGACATCAAAAACACACCCCTCGAACTGACATTCCTTATCGCGACCTGAACCTGGAAGCCATAGCTCCAGTGAAACAAACGACACCAAATGTCATGGAAATCACCAAAAAAATTCCCAAACTCCTCGATTTTACACCCTGAATCCCAATATACTAACCATACTTTGAAATGGTGTTTGCATCTCTTGATTTCCTGAACCCTAGATCGCGCGTTCAAAATCCGCAACCCCAAAACAAGTATGGAACAATCTGAAACTCGTATAGAACGGTAGAGGATCTCCTTAGCAACTCAAATATATATATTACTCGATTTTAGGATTTAGCTTTGATTTTATTTTGGTTTTTGAAGTTGAGGGTATTCACGTTGGAAACAAAAACTGATGGAGGCAGAAAAATTAATTTTTCACGGGGGTGAAATTGTTGTGTGGCTGTAAAGATGAAGATGTGGCTTGATTAGGTTCACCAAGAACTTAGAATAATTTAGTTTTATATTCATTTATATTTGTTCTTGCTTTCTAAACTTTCGTGTGATCACACATGATACCCAAAAATCATGAAATTGACATGCAGCTAAAGTTTGACATTACGGTCCAAATGAAACTAGTTTCGTCGAATTCCGACTTCGTTTGCTCACACAGCGTACTTTTAAAGTTCAATTTATTGACTGTTTCTCACATTAAAATCATGTACAGCCACATACTGACTTCAAAAATTACGAAAATTGAAATCTAACAATAATTTAACATTACAGATCCAACAAAATTAGTTTTGTCGAATTCTGAGGTTGTTTGCAAAACTGGCTATTTTTAAAGCTCTAAATAACCCTTTTAAATATTAAATATATTTAAAACAATTAAATTAAATATTTACAAATAAATATTATCGTACATATTCACATACGATATCATACAGCTTCAGAATATTCCTATATGAATTTCTAACTCGATATTTAAATCCTGATTAAATCGATATTCGGTTTATAATGAAATTCCTTTTACAAAATATAAATAATTCCTTTATAAATTATAAAGGAATTCCATAGCGACTTTTTCTAAAATTCTATTTGGACAACACTCTAAATCTACACGCCGAAATCCCGATTTTTCTCTTCCAATAGAAATATATACTTCACCAGCTCCAAATGTTTCTTGTTTCACAGAAATCCGATTTAAAACGAATCCTGTACATTCAGTTGAAGTTTAAATTGCCAAATTACGAACTGCAGCGCCATTTCGAGCTCGATTAGAATTATATTATAATTATACATTCAACTGTCGTTTATATAATATATTCGTTATTCGAATTCAATTCTACGCAGAATTAAATATTTTAAATTTTCAAGTTCACACCATATCATGAATTCTGTTATTTTCGATTATTCTGAAAATATATTTTTCTACTATTTATATTAATTAAATGTAAATATTATTTAATTTCAGTTATCGATATCATTAAATCGATAATTAATAAATAAATTATTCGACTGCTAAAAATGTGGGTAATTACATTTAATTACTGAAAACAACACAAGATTATGCAGTTATCAAATGAATAATTAAAGATATTCATGCACTTATGTCAAAAAATTGCATAAATGTCCATAATTATTTACATTTCTATGAAAAGTTATGGATATTTCTTTAAAAAAATCAAGTAAATAGTTATGGAAATTTAATAACGACCCAGATTTTTGGTTGATTAATTTTAAACATTCAATATTGCTTTAACTGCTAAGTTAATAATATAAACGGATTTTTATATCGAGTTTATCGATTTAATAATCGAAACAGGATTCAATTTCAAATGTGTATATCGAATTTTCATAATACAAAAACGATAGATAATTTAATTCGAAGTTAAAAATGAATCGAAATGATTCAGATGATCAATATAAATTCTTTTCGAATAGGAACAATAATAATTTATTATTGAGGAGTTGTTTGTTTTGAATTTAAATTATATTATATAGATTGAGTATGAAATTATAGAATAACCAATTTTTAAATGATCTTGGATTTTAACAAAACCAATTTTATAAAATCTGTAATGGTAAATTATTTTAAGATTTCCGATTTCAAGTCAATTGGAGTTATTTTGTGACCGTGCGCAATGTAAGCGTGTATCGATTCACATTGAGAATTAAAAGGAAATTTTACAATCAATTTCGGAATTCGACAAAACTAGTTCCATCATTTCTGAAATATTAAGTTATTGCAAGATTAAAAGATTTATTGTGATTGGAGCTCGTATGTTGTTGTTTAAACATGTTACTTTGGGCTTAAGTTTCACAAGAATATTTTAATACTAAATCTGTTTATAAATAGATCCATACCCTTTCTCTCCTTTAGTTTCCTTCTGTTCGTCTTTTTTATAGGCAAGGAAACTTTTGTAACACCCTGCATTTTTAGTTAAATAATAAATTAAAATTTTGAAAAGCTTACGGAATTTGGTCATGAAATTAGCGGCATTGCGTCCGTTGCGATTTTTTGATCAATTTAGACCTATGGATTGCAGAAAATAGTTTTAAGATTGGAAAGATATCTTTAAATTAAATATTACAACAAAGCATGAAAAGAAGGTATAAGAAAAGAACAATGACCACAATTGTTTTGAGTTTTGTTAGAAAAAGCCTATGTGTAACGACCCGGATTTCGCCCGACCAGATCGATTGCAAAATCGACCAAGACCATTCAAATCCCGCATACGTTAACTTTGGGAATACAATACATCAGAACAAATAACAACAGACTTTTACTACATCATGATAATAGAACATCAGAGTACATAATATATATCAGAGTACATTGAAAATAATACAACGGAAGGTAAATTACAATAATTAATACAATACACAGCGGAAGACTTCTAATGCTCTGGACACAGCTTTAAGCTTCGATCCAGGATCCTGCTAAAGAGATAAATATATCTACAAAAAGCTACTCGACTGCCCGTGTAGAAAGAGGGCACCCAAGTTTGCAAAGTGAAATAAACTACGGGTCAGTCATGGGACTGGTATGAGAAATCTAACTAACTTAACTAATAAGAAGGCTAATCACAGGACCACACCGCTAACGCGGAACGGCTTTACTCCATTGGATTGCCAGTGCATAAAATGAGTAAAAACGTCAAATAACGCAATTCTTTTTAGAAAAATGAAACCATTATAAGACCCAAGTCCCATCACACAATGCAACGCAAACCGGAGGATAGGGTTTTACCTTATAATGATCAAAAGATGATAAATACGTAAAAACGATATTACTATTAGTGTGTAATGTTTTAGTAAAAACATTTCAAAATAAATGTATCAATCCTAGACGACATGGGTACCATATATCATGTCGCCATACTAGCTATACAATCAAAACCGCATGGGCGTATTGGAAATTGGGTTTTCATCATGAGTCAAGGCTAGGAACGATCTCCTTACCGATTCGAGACACTCTAGCAATGTCCCAGGATTCGGATGCTGGCGAACCCTTGGATACAGCAGGGTCGGTCCACAAATACTTTAGTGATTAGTTATGCCTGACCAAACGCTCCTCGATCCTATTGGACCTATAATACGGCCATTGGCGACCGCAAAAATACCGAGGCCTCAAAAATTCCATCATCCACATAAGTAAAATGTCAGCGCTGGTAGGTCCCTGACACCACATCTAGCTAGAAAGAAACGTGTGCACTCCCTACGTTCCCTTGCTCCGTTTTACACTCTACCGGGGTGTGAGGCTCGCGAAGTCACGCTGCACAAAGATATGCCAAAATAGGCTATGCTTTGATCATCCCACAAGGCCTGCTTTGCAACAAAGCCTTGATCATTTGCATCTTGGCATGCCACGTTGACATTTCACGCCATGCAATTCATAATAATTAATACACAACCTCTAAGGGTGTTTAGCAAGAGAATAAATTCTCCGCTACCAACGGTTGTATATTAATAGGAATCAATTTACATAAAATGTAATTCAACGTCAGACATGCATCCATTTATAAGCTTATGCTCTGGGTCTGAGCGAAAGCCAAATCCGTACAAATCAACACTACGTCCGGATAACTACCATCTTAGCTCCATCTTGGGAGCAAATCAATCTAGGGACTCAACACTAGTTGCCCATTCGATGTGAAGATCGCTGGTCTTCGACCACCGTCTTCATCGTCAACTCTTCATCGTCGTACTAATTATTCGAAATGGGTTAAACCCGGTCTTTCCGAATAACATGCGTATTTTATAATTAAAAATCAAGTGTTATAAAACACAACCAAAGTCTCATTCCAATTCAGAATATTCTTTTAATAGAATATTCTTAATAAAGGGAAAAATTCCCATAAACTAAATCAAAGATAAATTCTTATAAAATTATTCTTTTAAACATTCATTACAACTCCAATTTTATTTTAATATCAAAAATCATTATTTTATGATTATTCAACTCTTAAGGAATTAACCTTGTCTTTAATTGGGTTAAAGAATCAATGTCATTTAAAAACATTGTTCACGATAAACCCAAAGTCATATTTAGAATATGGAATTTTCATAGAAATCAAGCCAATAAATAATCAAACCGAATTTCCACTCAATCCCAATTTAATTTATTAAATTGGAAAACTTTGCTTTAGAAAAATTCTTTTTAAATCTTTAATAAAAGAGTTATAATTTCTAATTCATATTTTCACTGTAAATTGGGTTAAAGAACATATGTTGTTTAAAACATAGTTCATGGTAAACCCAATTCACATAACATTTTACTTCAATTACAAAATATAATTGAAACTCTAAAAATCTTAACTGAAAGATTGATTCTAGTTATTTAACTAATTCACTTCAATAGAAATATCTTTTTATCTTTTGTCCATTCAAGAATGGACAAAGAAATCATTATTTTATTCTTTGTTAAATATTATTTAAAATATTAATTATCTTAAAATTATTCTTTATAAAAAGATTCTTTATATAAAATATCCTTCAAAGTGCAGTATTCTTTATTTTAAATGATATTATTTTATAATGTTCTTTATTCCAAATATCCCTTATTTTTAAAAGATATTCTTTATTTAAAAGAAATCCTGAATTGGAATGTGACTCAATCAGTTACCATATAACTTTGGTTATATGGATTTCACACATCGTATGAATATGACAACAAATGATACATAATTATCAAACATCCATTCACATCCAGAGCGAAGTTTATAACTGTGTGAGTATTAAAATGAAATAATAACACTCATCGCAGCCTGTCAATCTATCGATCGACATACAACCAAATATTGGGACTAGTGTGTCAAATTTTCATCCCAACACCCGTGTGGGGTTTTCAGCCAATAACAGTTCATAAAAATAAATGATTGGTTAAAGAATTTAACCAATTTAATACTACTAACACGTTAATGTGAATGAACTAACATGTTACTTATTTTTAATGCCGAATAAAAATGTATTTTTATTCGTATAATTTGCCTATTCATTTCTAAGGTCAAATAAACTGTAATTTATTCCCAGGTTATTATTGTTGATGATGAATGGAAAGGATAATTCCTATTTTCTTCTATTTGTATGCAAATGTCTTTAACTTTAACACATAAAAGAAATAATCTTATGTGTATATGTTTCAATGCATATCCTAACATATAAAAGTATTTATTTACGTTGCATACAAATTCTAATGTATGCATAAACACCTAAAAATAATACTTTACTTACCTATATATTCTAATGTATGTTTTGACCAATAATATGATTCTTATATTTGAATATGATCTCTAATGTAAATTTGCAAATAAAGATTGATTTTTATTTTTCCTTCCTTTCTAAAATCAAACTCTAAGTCTCAATTTCAAAAGCTAGATCTACATCAAAATTTTCATGGAGACATTTCTCAAACCAAGGTGAGAATTCTATTTTAAATTAAAATTATTTATTTATTTATTTCACTCTAAATTTTATCATCGTATATAAAATTCATGTTGATGTGTGAGAAATCATATTCTCTTATTTAATTAAGATTTGTTAATTTGATCTGTTTGGCTGATTTGATCTGTTTGGTAAATTGTTGAAGTTAACAATCATGTTCATTAGAGAATCATATTAAAACTGTCATTCTGTTTAGTATACGTCATGTTAAAACAAATATAACCAAGTTATTCGGAAAGACCGGGTTTAACCCATTTCGAATAATTAGTACGACAATGAAGAGTCGACGATGAAGACGGTGGTCGAAGACCGACGATCTTCACATCGAATGGGCAACTAGTATTGAGGCCCTAGATTGATTTGCTCCCAAGATGGGGCTAAGATGGTAGTTATCCGGACGTAGTGTTGATTTGTACGGATTTGGCTTTCGCTCAGACCTAGAGCATAAGCTTATAAATGGATGCATGTCTGACGTTGAATTTCATTTTATGTAAATTGATTCCTATTAATATACAACCGTTGGTGGCGGAGAATTTATTCTCTTGCTAAACACCCTTAGAGGTTGTGTATTAATTGTTATGAATTGCATGGCGTGAAATGTCAACGTGGAATGCCAAGATGCAAATGATCAAGGCTTTGTTGCAAAGCAGGCCTTGTGGGATGATCAAAGCATAGCCTATTTTGGCATAGCTTTGTGTAGCGTGACTTCGCGAGCCTCACACCCCGGTAGAGTCTAAAACGGAGCAAGGGAACGCAGGGAGTGCACACGTTTCTTTCTAGCTAGAAGTGGTGTCAGGGACCTACCAGCACTGACATTTTACTTATGTGGATGATGGAATTTTCGAGGCCTCGGTATTTTTGCGGTCGCCAATGGCCGTATTATAGGTCCAATAGGATCGGGGAGCATGTGTTCAGGCATAACTAATTCACTAAAGTATTTGTGGACCGACCCTGCTGTATCCAAGGTTTCGCCAGCATCCGAATCCTTGGACATTGCTAGAGTGTCTCGAATCGGTAAGGAGATCGTTCCTAGACTTGACTAATGATGGAAACCCAATTTCCAATTCGCCCATGCGGTTTTGATTGTATAACTAGTATGGCGACATGATATATGGTACCCATGCCGTCTATGATTGATACATTTATTTTGAAATGTTTTTACTAAAACATTACACACCAATAGTAATATCGTTTTTACGTATTTATCATCTTTTGATCATTATAAGGTAAAACCCTATCCTCCGGTTTGCGTTGCATTGTGTGATGGGACTTGGGTCTTATAATGGTTTCATTTTTCAAAAAGGCATTGCGTATTTGACGTTTTTACTCATTTTATGCACTGGCTATCCAGTGGAGTAAACCCGTTCCGCGTTAGCGGCGTGATCCTGTGATTAGCCTTCTTATTAGTTAAGTTAGTTAGATTTCTCATACCAGTCCCATGACTGACCCGTAGTTTGTTTCACTTTGCAAACTCGGGTGCCCTCTTTCTACACGGGCAGTCGAGTAGCTTTTTGCAGATATCTTTATCTCTTTAGCAGGATCCTGGATCGAAGCTTAAAGCTGTGTCCAGAGCATTAGAAGTCTTCCGCTGTGTATTGTATTAATTATTGTAATTTACCTTCCGCTGTATTATTTTCAATGTACTCTGATATATATTCTGTACTCTGATGTTCTATTATCATGATGTAGTAAAAGTCTGTTGTTATTTGTTCTAATGTATTGTATTCCCAAAGTTAACATACGTGGGATTTGAATGGTCTTGGTCGATTTTGCGATCGATCTGGTCGGTCGAAATCCGGGTCGTTACACTATGTATCTCAGTTAGTAAATAAATGTCTTTCCCAAGTGAGTGGCGCAAGTTCGAGTCTCGCCGACGCCATATTTTTATTTTAGAGGAATGGCTAAAATAATACATGTTCTAAGAGGAAAATATGTATAAATGCACATATAACGTAAGTTAAACATAAAAGTGAGTGTAAAACATATATGTGTACTTGCATATGTAAATATATGCGTATGTGTATGCAAAAATATATACATATGAAGAAGAATTCAAAATAAACCTGCAATCAATGAAAATTGGTAAGAATTAAATGATGGCACAACGCAGTTTGAATTTTGAAAAATAGATAAAGATTGTGCATGTGTGTGCATATATATATATATGTATATTCGCATAAATTCAAATGTTGAGATAAAAAGGTAATGGAATGTATTAAAAGTAGGGTTATTAATGGGTCGTGTCGGGTTAACTCGAGTTCGGGTCAATTCTTAAATGTGTCAGGTCAACCCGTTTGTTAAATGGGTCATATTTTCTCAACCCGTACCCAACCCATTTATAAACGAGATGACCCGACCCAGCCGGTGTAACCCATTTATTTAAATGGGTGGGGTCGAGTTAAACAGGTTGACCCATGAACCCATAAACCTATTTACTTGATTGTATTCAAAAAAATAGTCAACATTGCAAAAATGCATTTACCAAAATATAAACAAAAGATACAGTACGTGAGCATTCAAATCCACATTTCACATGAGCATCTGACAACAGCAATGCATACACTTAATTTAAGATGGTACAATATAGACGACATCATACATATTACGACATTCAGGTCATCAAATAATAACAATACAAATATTAGTCAACTTGATAGTTGTATTCAAATAAAATATACACTCAATTCAATGAAAAAAGAAATAAAAGGAAAGTGGAAATGTTAAAATCTGTAGGTAGCGACGACTTGGTGTAAAGTGTAAACTAGGGTAATCCGTAATTATGTCTGTATGCAGAATTCACAAAGATAGTGAATAAAAGTAAAACACTTAGTGTAATAGGATCAGTCCGATCTGTGTGTGCATTTTCCATATGATAAACAAAAATATATTTTATATTAAATGGGTCATGGCAGATCAAAAATGGGTTCATGGGTCAACCCGAAACCCACCGGTTTATTGAAGGGGTTAGACCGGGTAGACCCAAAATTGACCCGTTTATAAATGGGTTGTAAGAACCCGTAACTTCCCCGTAAAGGAAAGCACGAATACTTTGAGAACAACACACAAAAGGACGCATACGGAAGAACATTTCATTGTTATTACAACAATTCCATCAGAATACAAGAATATACAGAGTATAAATGAATAAATTACATTCGATAAATATCAGAGATTACAATAAATTACGTAGCAGCGGAAAAATATGCAAAACACAACTAGAAGTGATACACGGATACAGAGCTTTCCGAGCATCGTTCCTGCTGTAAATCAGGACCCTGTGAATATAAATCTGCAAAACCGAAACTACTAGCTGCCCGTGCGGAAAATAGGGGCACCCATAGTTTAGGTTAAAACAATAAACTCCAGGTCAGTCATGTGACTGGTGTGAGAACTAAAACAGTTATTTAAAACTTTACTTTCAAGATAGTAATTCAAGGGACCACGCCGTATAACACGGAACGGGTTTCCTCCCAAGAATACTAGTGCATATAACAAAACAGCGCAATGCTCTTTGGAAAAATGAAGCTATTATAAGACCCAGGTCCCATCACATAATGCAACGCAAGCCGGAGGATAGGGTTTTCCCTTATAATAGCCAAACATGTTTGGTACGTTTAAAACAAATCATTTGATACTATAATAAGCGTATAGTGTCAAAACAATTTCAATCATAAATATAAATCATAGACGGCATGGGTACCATATATCATGTCGCCATACTAGTTCTACAATTAAAACCGCAATATCACGTATTGGAAATTGGATTTCCATCATGAGTCGAGGCAAGGGGCAAGCTCCTCTCCGCGTTCGAGACACTCTAGCAAATGCCTCGGGACCGCACACAGCAATCCCTGGATCCTCCAAGGCCGGTCCTCTCTTACTTTTGAGGATTGGCAATTCCTGAACACACGTTTCCCGGTCCTTACAGACCTATATCCGAGGCACCTCGTATCCAACAACCACACAGGTGAAAAGTATATAAATGTCAGGGCTGGTAGGTCACTGACACCACCCTAGCTAGAAAGAAACGTCGTGCACTCCTTGGGTCCGTATCCCGTTTTTAACTCATACCGAGGTGTGAGGCTCGCGAATTCACGTTATACACAAAGCTACGCCACACAGGCCATGCTTTGATCATCAACCACAAGACTTTGCTTTTCAACAGAAGCCTTGATCAATTGCCACTTACGCGTGCCACATTGGAAATTCACTCCATGCGACTGATGTCCATCAATATACAACCTCTGAGCTCGTACGTCTCAGAGAAGGGCGTTAAGCAAGAGAATAAATTCTCTGCCGCCAAACAGATGTATATTTAATAAAGATCAATCAACACAGAATAAAATCCAATGTCAGAAACACAATCCATTTACAAGTTCGTTCTGGGTCTGAACGAAACCGGAGGCACTTTCCTCGCATATCCATCCATCTCCAAGTACGTCTGGACGATCACCAACTGATTCCCTCATCCTGGGTGTACAGCCCAATCAAGATCATCAGTAATCACCCAAACGATGTGAAGACTTCCGGTCTTCAACCACCGTCTTCATCTTCGACATCTCGTCGAATCGGTTATTCAGAATGGGTATAAACCCGGCCTTTCTGAATAACCCACGTATATAATAAACGAATGTTACACAAGCACAACAAACGCCTCATTCCAATTCAGAATATTCTTTTATTCACAAAATCACATTCTTAGGGAAAGGTTCCCATTAATTTTATCCAAGATAAATTCTTCTAAATTTATTATTTAATCCTCCTTTGGATATCATTTCAAACTAGTCGGGATTAACGAACCACACCGAAGTAATTATTTATTTTATTTCCCAATCCCAACCTATATATCCCATGGAGGAAACTGGTAATACTCCACATCTAACACCACGGTGTTATCGGTAAAATTAATTACCATTTCACGTTCAAATCTAATTAAAGATTTAACTATCGCTTTGGAGCAAAACTGGTGGTACTCCATTCCCGATCACTTTTCCAGATTTGATAATTTAAATTATCAATTCACATTTTAATCTAATTAAAGATTCATTAAAACTCCACTTAGTTTTAATCTTTTCAAAAATCAATATCCTGCCTTTAACTGGGTTAAAGAACCAATGTCATCAAAAACACGATTCACGACAAACCAAATCACATTTGATATTAAATACAAGGCTCTGAATAGAAAATATATCGGCTTATATTCAATATCAAATTCTGAAACTAACAAATATCGTATTGGAAATAACGATATATAATATATCTTTCAAATTCCCCAAAACAATATCTGTATAGTCACGAAATCCAACATCGAAATATTCCGAAGATAATTTCGATTCAACTCCACTTCCACTTCACCTATTGGGAATATTGATTATTTTTAAAATCACTTTCAAATTCAATTTATTTGTTTCAAAAATAAATTGGTTTTAATCCTAGTTCAAAACTAGTTCATTTCGATAAAAATCTATTTTTATCATTTCGAATGTGGAATTTTTCAACCCAATTTTTCCCAAATCATTTCTTATGATTTTACACAAATTATAGATATTTTTGATAATTTTATCAAGGCCCGTACAGTCGATTTCCATCTACGGTCATCGAACTGCACTTACAGCGACCTTTTCTGAAATTGATTTGGACATAATTCCAAATCCAACCGTTAGATTTCAAATTTCTAATAATCATTGGAAAGCTCTTTTCGATACGAACCCAACGGTTCCGGTTTTAGGAGAATCCGACGGTCGGATCTCCCGCAATGTCCGTTTGAAATAAATGGTCGAAATTCACGAACTGCCGCGGCGCGGCGCGTTCTATTCAGGCCATTATATATATATAATATATATTATATATATTTCGTCGATTTCCTTTTAAAACGTATTTTATAAATCGTTTTAAATTCGTTTCAAAACAATTTCAACTTCTATGTCCAATTTCAAATCGATTTGATTTTAATTCAATTCGAGTTCCTTTCAATTCAATTCAAATTCAAATTCGTTTCAATTCAATTCAATTCGAATTTACCTTCTATTTGATTCAATTCGAATTCATTTCAAATTGATTTCAATTCAATTTCAGTTCGTTTTAAATTTCAATTTCAATCTAATTCAATTTGAATTCATTTCTATTTTATTCGAATTCAAATTCGCTTCCTATTCAATTCGAATTTTAATCTAATTCAATTTGAATTTCATTTCAAAATATTTAATTTTGAAATCACTTTTCAATATTCATTATACAACGAATAAAATCGATATAAATATCGTTCGCGTCAAAATAACACCTCTCTAATCAACACGGCTTTATATTTTCAAAACTTCTTTATTCTATCCAACCAATGAATATTTATCCCATTCAACACATGAATCTATATTTCTTTTAACATACGACTAATCTCAACACATGAGTACTGTCAACACATCACTATTTTTGTTATGTAAAATATTTTATAAAACTATGGTATCTATCATTTGATTTTAATTAGACTTCTACTGGGAAGTAGTTCTAATTTTAAATATGATAAAGATGTAATTTATTTTATTTAAAATATTTTACTCAACACATGAATAGTTTCTACACATAATCATCGTCCACACATGACTATTTTTATATTCAACACATGAATTTTCTTTTATAATATTCATTGTTTTCCCGATTGGAATGAGGCCCAATCAATCACCATATAATGTTAACTATATGGATTCCATACAACACATGTATATACTAGCATTGATAAACAATCAACCATCAACCAAAGTGCACTACACTGTATAAGCATCAAATATAAATATCTAACGCTTATAACAGCCTGTCAATCAATCGATCAACATATTTAATCAATCAGGATGAGTGAACTTCAAATTTCATCCCAACACCCGTGTGGGGTTTCAAACAATCAAACACAGATTTTATTTGTGCAGTTGGGCGATGTGTAAAATTTATCGACCCAATCAATGTCAGTCAAATCAGTGTACATAAACAAACCGTCCGGTTTGTAAATGAATATTTTATTTATTCACTTTCACGTTAAAAATTATATTTTTAATGATAAAATATTCTATTTCAACACATGAATTTCTTTCAACACATTTACACAATAAAAATGATATTTTTATTTTTCTAACATATTTTAGAAAATTTCGGCGGCATAACGGCACGATACTAGAAACGGGACGAGGCCTAGCCTTATCCCCGGTCTAGTGAAGGCCCACGCCATTCACACATCAATCATATTCACCAAACAACCAAATTCAAATCAAATCATCAAACTAATCTATGCAACCAAACAAACAAGTCCATGGTCTGTGGACGATTGTGTCGGGTGCTACTAAGCACCGTCTGCATCCTAGTATATATATATAACTAGAAAAGAAATTGAAAGGTGAGAAATTCTCACCGAAAGCTATCCAACTTCACGACACTTCATTTATAGAAATCTTCTTCATCCTCGTCTTTTTATCATCTTCTTTTGCCCGTAGTCACTACATATATAAAAATCACGCATTTTTATATTTCGATGTCTTTAAAATAAAAATCACATTTTTATTTATTTACTTTCAATTTAAAAATCATATTTTTATAATCACTTCATATATTAAAAATCGAATTTTCACTTCGCTATTCAATATATAAAAATAAGCATATTTTCTCAACGCTACTATATAGATAAAAATTATATTTTTATCCCCTTATTCTTCATATAAAAATTTCACCCTTTCAAAAAATAAAGTTTTCGCCTTTATAAAAATAAAGTTTTCGCCTTTTCTATTATTAAAATATCGTATTTTTATTTTTAAAGATTTTACCTTTTCAATTTCATCCCTATAGAAATCACATTTTATTTTGCTACCTATAAAAAGATGATATTTTTAATATTCCTAACATGTAAAAATTATATATTTTATTAATTCTTTAAAAATATATAAAAATCATACTTTTACATCTTCTATATAGTAAAGATTATATTTTTAATACTTTAAAAATATAATAATCATATTTTTATTACTTTAAAAATATAAAGATCATATTTTGATTATCTTCCTTATATACAAATTATATTTTTACTTCGATGACATTCATATAAAAATCAAATCTTTATTTCGATGACATGGTTATATATATTAAAAATCAAATTTTTAATACCATTTTCTATATATAACATTGATCTCTCTATGTTATATAAATCAAAACAAAATCAGAAAATCAAACAATAAATATAATTAAACTAAAAGCAAAAATAAAAACTAACTTACAGCGAGTTTTTTTCGAAGGGGGGGGTTTGGTGGTAGCGGCGCCGCCCTTGGCGCGGTGGTGGCTCATCGGGGGGGCGATGCGGCGGCGGCGGCTCCCCCCCGTCGCTCTCGTCTCCTTTTTTTTTTTTTTCTCTGCAATGAATCGGGGGGGCTGGAGGTATAGGAGAGAAAAGGGGGGAAATATTATTTTTTTTATTATTATTTTAATTAATTTAATTTCTAAAAGTTGACTTTTTATTTCGACCTCAAAACGAGGCCCACCGCCTGTCGTCCATAGCGTTTCACCCCCATTCTGAACACAATGGGATATGTATCGCAAGCTGATTCGATCGTCTCGATAAGTTTCCGTTGAATTTACATTTAAATCGCTATATTGAATTTTAAACGTACATTTCAAATTACCGGGGTCACATACTAACTCTAAAAATTCTCGAAAAATATTTTCTAGCTTCGTATTGACGATACGGTCCTAACAAAACTAGTTTCGTCGAATTCTGAGACCGTTAGAAAAATGGCCATTTTCCAGTCGATTAAAATCAACTGAAACTGGTGAAACGCGTTTTCCTTTGCCATGCTCACCTATTGATTCGAAAAATTATGAAATTTGAAATCTAGCAATAATCTGACACTGCGGATCCAACAAAAGTGGTTTCGTCGAAATCCGAGGTCGTTTGCAAAATGTCTATTTTTAAGGGCCTGAATTCCATAGCGACTATTCAGAATTATCAACTGGACATATCTTTTGATTCCCACTATGAAATCTCAATTTGTCGGATTCGTTGGAAAGATATCACCAAATAGATCCTAATGTTTTTGGTTTCACTAAAATCCGGATTGTTTTGCACCCGGTACATTCAATTGAAGTTTGAAATCGAATTATCGAACTACCGCGCCATTTTCAATTCTATTTATAATTATATATAAATATTTATATTCTAACGACGACGTATATAATATATACGTCAAATTCTATTCAAAATAAATTTCACGTCGATATTATTTAAAATAATTCATTTTAAATAATCAAAATTCGCTAAAATTGCCAAAATAAAAATTTTAAACTGGCCCAGATTTTCCGGGTTGTTACAATCTCCCCCACTTAAAACTTTTCGTCCCCGAAAAGGAACAAATTCGAAAGTGGTTTGATCAATCAACTCTACGTTCGATTTGGCTTCCATTCTCCAACTTTTCAGTTTCTGAGAATTTTCAAATTTTCAAAAATTTGGCTAACACCCTAAATTTTCGAAAAATTTCGCCATAACCTCCCCTGCACCGGGAGCATCGGGGAATTTCAAATAGCTTCCCCGGTCCTTCAGATCTCAAAAAGAAAAAGAAAAAGCCAAGCGGCTAGCCAATAGGCTCACAAAATCATCATCACCCAAATAAAACAGGAAATTATGTAGTAAACATGTACCTATTTGTCGGGCAAACAAATTTTATTCTCTGCTCTAGCCTCCTTGCTATGACCTGTTCAATATAAGTATATATATACGCAAGCAAATGCGACCAATTTTCAATACAATTCAATGTTTGATTCAATTAGGCATAAATGGTTAAGAATTAGGAAACAAATAAACAAACAACACAAACATCAATCAATTAGTGAATTAGAGTTTCAAATTCATAATTTTGATATATATACCGAAAATCATGTTTTGGTGCCAATTCACAACAATGTGTTCTAACTATATAAGTTTTGGTTCTCACACCAGTCTAATGGAAATATATAGATATCACACCTTCGAAACACGAACATAAATACTGATGATGTGGCCACATCATCAGAATTATCCCCGGGTGTCTAGAATGTGATTCTATATCTATCCAGTATATTAAAACTTCGACTATACGTTCATGACGCGTATACGCGAAATCTATATATACTCGATTGTCCATATTCAAAATAAATAAATATTCAAATACGTAAAACAATTTAAATTTTAAAACAAAAATTGTTTTCATTTGAAAAATATACTCTTCACACTCGTTCTAGGATACTACTGGTCCTATCTCTAACGAGTCATTCTAATTGGATATTACTAATCCAATATCTGATGAATTCTTTCGTATGGTTCTAATGTGTCTTGTTCTCGAGCTCTGTAAACCAAAGCTCTGATACCACTGTAAGAACCCGTAACTTCCCCGTAAAGGAAAGCACGAATACTTTGAGAACAACACACAAAAGGACGCATACGGAAGAACATTTCATTGTTATTACAACAATTCCATCAGAATACAAGAATATACAGAGTATAAATGAATAAATTACATTCGATAAATATCAGAGATTACAATAAATTACATAGCAGCGGAAAAATATGCAAAACACAACTAGAAGTGATACACGGATACAGAGCTTTCCGAGCATCGTTCCAGCTGTAAATCAGGACCCTGTGAATATAAATCTGCAAAACCGAAACTACTAGCTGCCCGTGCGGAAAATAGGGGCACCCAGAGTTTAGGTTAAAACAATAAACTCCAGGTCAGTCATGTGACTGGTGTGAGAACTAAAACAGTTATTTAAAACTTTACTTTCAAGATAGTAATTCAAGGGACCACGCCGTATAACACGGAACGGGTTTCCTCCCAAGAATACTAGTGCATATAACAAAACAGCGCAATGCTCTTTGGAAAAATGAAGCTATTATAAGACCCAGGTCCCATCACACAATGCAACGCAAGCCGGAGGATAGGGTTTTCCCTTATAATAGCCAAACATGTTTGGTACGTTTAAAACAAATCATTTGATACTATAATAAGCGTATAGTGTCAAAACAATTTCAATCATAAATATAAATCATAGACGGCATGGGTACCATATATCATGTCGCCATACTAGTTCTACAATTAAAACCGCAATATCACGTATTGGAAATTGGATTTCCATCATGAGTCGAGGCAAGGGGCAAGCTCCTCTCCGCGTTCGAGACACTCTAGCAAATGCCTCGGGACCGCACACAGCAATCCCTGGATCCTCCAAGGCCGGTCCTCTCTTACTTTTGAGGATTGGCAATTCCTGAACACACGTTTCCCGGTCCTTACAGACCTATATCCGAGGCGCCTCGTATCCAACAACCACACAGGTGAAAAGTATATAAATGTCAAGGCTGGTAGGTCACTGACACCACCCTAGCTAGAAAGAAACGTCGTGCACTCCTTGGGTCCGTATCCCGTTTTTAACTCATACCGAGGTGTGAGGCTCGCGAATTCACGTTATACACAAAGCTACGCCACACAGGCCGTGCTTTGATCATCAACCACAAGACTTTGCTTTTCAACAGAAGCCTTGATCAATTGCCACTTACGCGTGCCACATTCGCAATTCACTCCATGCGACTGATGTCCATCAATATACAACCTCTGAGCTCGTACATCTCAGAGAAGGGCGTTAAGCAAGAGAATAAATTCTCTGCCGCCAAACAGATGTATATTTAATAAAGATCAATCAACACAAAATAAAATCCAATGTCAGACACACAATCCATTTACAAGTTCGTTCTGGGTCTGAACGAAACCGGAGGCACTTTCCTCGCATATCCATCCATCTCCAAGTACGTTTGGACGATCACCAACTGATTCCCTCATCCTGGGTGTACAGCCCAATCAAGATCATCAGTAATCACCCAAACGATGTGAAGACTTCCGGTCTTCAACCACCGTCTTCATCTTCGACATCTCGTCGAATCGGTTATTCAGAATGGGTATAAACCCGGCCTTTCTGAATAACCCACGTATATAATAAACGAATGTTACACAAGCACAACAAACGCCTCATTCCAATTCAGAATATTCTTTTATTCACAAAATCACATTCTTAGGGAAAGGTTCCCATTAATTTTATCCAAGATAAATTCTTCTAAATTTATTCTTTAATCCTCCTTTGGATATCATTTCAATCTAGTCGGGATTAACGAACCACACCGAAGTAATTATTTATTTTATTTCCCAATCCCAACCTATATATCCCATGGAGGAAACTGGTAATACTCCACATCTAACACCACGATGTTATCGGTAAAATTAATTACCATTTCACGTTCAAATCTAATTAAAGATTTAACTATCGCTTTGGAGCAAAACTGGTGGTACTCCATTCCCGATCACTTTTCCAGATTTGATAATTTAAATTATCAATTCACATTTTAATCTAATTAAAGATTCATTAAAACTCCACTTAGTTTTAATCTTTTCAAAAATCAATATCCTGCCTTTAACTGGGTTAAAGAACCAATGTCATCAAAAACACGATTCACGACAAACCAAATCACATTTGATATTAAATACAAGGCTCTGAATAGAAAATATATCGGCTTATATTCAATATCAAATTCTGAAACTAACAAATATCGTATTGGAAATAACGATATATAATATATTTTTCAAATTCCCCAAAACAATATCTGTATAGTCACGAAATCCAACATCGAAATATTCCGAAGATAATTTCGATTCAACTCCACTTCCACTTCACCTATTGGGAATATTGATTATTTTTAAAATCACTTTCAAATTCAATTTATTTGTTTCAAAAATAAATTGGTTTTAATCCTAGTTCAAAACTAGTTCATTTCGATAAAAATCTATTTTTATCATTTCGAATGTGGAATTTTTCAACCCAATTTTTCCCAAATCATTTCTTATGATTTTACACAAATTATAGATATTTTTGATAATTTTATCAAGGCCCGTACAGTCGATTTCCATCTACGGCCATCGAACTGCACTTACAGCGACCTTTTCTGAAATTGATTTGGACATAATTCCAAATCCAACCGTTAGATTTCAAATTTCTAATATTCATTGGAAAGCTCTTTTCGATACGAACCCAACGGTTCCGGTTTTAGGAGAATCTGACTGTCGGATCTCCCGCAATGTCCGTTTGAAATAAATGGTCGAAATTCACGAACTGCCGCGGCGCGGCGCGTTCTATTCGGGCCATTATATATATATAATATATATATTATATATATTTCGTCGATTTCCTTTTAAAACGTATTTTATAAATCGTTTTAAATTCGTTTCAAAACAATTTCAACTTCTATGTCCAATTTCAAATCGATTTGATTTTAATTCAATTCGAGTTCCTTTCAATTCAATTCAAATTCAAATTCGTTTCAATTCAATTCAATTCGAATTTACCTTCTATTTGATTCAATTCGAATTCGTTTCAAATTGATTTCAATTCAATTTCAGTTCGTTTTAAATTTCAATTTCAATCTAATTCAATTTGAATTCATTTCTATTTTATTCGAATTCAAATTCGCTTCCTATTCAATTCGAATTTTAATCTAATTCAATTTGAATTTCATTTCAAAATATTTAATTTTGAAATCACTTTTCAATATTCATTATACAACGAATAAAATCGATATAAATATCGTTCGCGTCAAAATAACGCCTCTCTAATCAACACGGCTTTATATTTTCAAAACTTCTTTATTCTATCCAACCAATGAATATTTATCCCATTCAACACATGAATCTATATTTCTTTTAACATACGACTAATCTCAACACATGAGTACTGTCAACACATCACTATTTTTGTTATGTAAAATATTTTATAAAACTATGGTATCTATCGTTTGATTTTACTTAGACTTCTACTGGGAAGTAGTTCTAATTTTAAATATGATAAAGATGTAATTTATTTTATTTAAAATATTTTACTCAACACATGAATAGTTTCTACACATAATCATCGTCCACACATGACTATTTTTATATTCAACACATGAATTTTCTTTTATAATATTCATTGTTTTCCCGATTGGAATGAGGCCCAATCAATCACCATATAATGTTAACTATATGGATTCCATACAGCACATGTATATACTAGCATTGATAAACAATCAACCATTAACCAAAGTGCACTACACTGTATAAGCATCAAATATAAATATCTAACGCTTATAACAGCCTGTCAATCAATCGATCAACATATTTAATCAATCAGGATGAGTGAACTTCAAATTTCATCCCAACACCCGTGTGGGGTTTCAAACAATCAAACACAGATTTTATTTGTGCAGTTGGGCGATGTGTAAAATTTATCGACCCAATCAATGTCAGTCAAATCAGTGTACATAAACAAACCGTCCGGTTTGTAAATGAATATTTTATTTATTCACTTTCACGTTAAAAATTATATTTTTAATGATAAAATATTCTATTTCAACACATGAATTTCTTTCAGCACATTTACACAATAAAAATGATATTTTTATTTTTCTAACATATTTTAGAAAATTTCGGTGGCATAACGGCACGATACTAGAAACGGGACGAGGCCTAGCCTTATCCCCGGTCTAGTGAAGGCCCATTCCATTCACACATCAATCATATTCACCAAACAACCAAATTCAAATCAAATCATCAAACTAATCTATGCAACCAAACAAACAAGTCCATGGTCTGTGGACGATTGTGTCGGGTGCTACTAAGCACCGTCTGCATCCTAGTATATATATATAACTAGAAAAGAAATTGAAAGGTGAGAAATTCTCACCGAAAGCTATCCAACTTCACGACACTTCATTTATAGAAATCTTCTTCATCCTCGCCTTTTTATCATCTTCTTTTGCTCGTAGTCACTACATATATAAAAATCACGCATTTTTATATTTCGATGTCTTTAAAATAAAAATCACATTTTTATTTATTTACTTTCAATTTAAAAATCATATTTTTATAATCACTTCATATATTAAAAATCGAATTTTCACTTCGCTGTTCAATATATAAAAATAAGCATATTTTCACAACGCTACTATATAGATAAAAATTATATTTTTATCCCCTTATTCTTCATATAAAAATTTCACCCTTTCAAAAAATAAAGTTTTCGCCTTTATAAAAATAAAGTTTTCGCCTTTTCTATTATTAAAATATCGTCTTTTTATTTTTAAAGATTTTACCTTTTCAATTTCATCCCTATAGAAATCACATTTTATTTTGCTACCTATAAAAAGATGATATTTTTAATATTCCTAACATGTAAAAATTATATATTTTATTAATTCTTTAAAAATATATAAAAATCATATTTTTACATCTTCTATATAGTAAAGATCATATTTTTAATACTTTAAAAATATAAAAATCATATTTTTATTACTTTAAAAATATAAAGATCATATTTTGATTATCTTCCTTATATACAAATTATATTTTTACTTCGATGACATTCATATAAAAATCAAATCTTTATTTCGATGACATGGTTATATATATTAAAAATCAAATTTTTAATACCATTTTCTATATATAACATTGATCTCTCTATGTTATATAAATCAAAACAAAATCAGAAAATCAAACAATAAATATAATTAAACTAAAAGCAAAAATAAAAACTAACTTACAGCGAGTTTTTTTCGAAGGGGGGGGGGTTTGGTGGTAGCGGCGCCGCCCTTGGCGCGGTGGTGGCTCATCGGGGGGGCGATGCGGCGGCGGCGGCTCCCCCCCCGTCGCTCTCGTCTCCTTTTCTTTTTTCTTTTTTCTTTTTTTTTTCTCTGCAATGAATCGGGGGGGCTGGAGGTATAGGAGAGAAAAGGGGGGAAATATTATTTTTTTATTATTATTTTGATTAATTTAATTTCTAAAAGTTGACTTTTTATTTCGACCTCAAAACGAGGCCCACCGCCTGTCGTCCATAGCGTTTCACCCCCATTCTGAACACAATGGGATATGTATCGCAAGCTGATTCGATCGTCTCGATAAGTTTCCGTTGAATTTACATTTAAATCGCTATATTGAATTTTAAACGTACATTTCAAATTACCGGGGTCACATACTAACTCTAAAAATTCTCGAAAAATATTTTCTAGCTTCGTATTGACGATACGGTCCTAACAAAACTAGTTTCGTCGAATTCTGAGACCGTTAGAAAAATGGCCATTTTCCAGTCGATTAAAATCAACTGAAACTGGTCAAACGCGTTTTCCTTTGCCACGCTCACCTATTGATTCGAAAAATTATGAAATTTGGAATCTAGCAATAATCTGACACTGCGGATCCAACAAAAGTGGTTTCGTCGAAATCCGAGGTCGTTTGCAAAATGTCTATTTTTAAGGGCCTGAATTCCATAGCGACTATTCAGAATTTTCAACTGGACATATCTGTTGATTCCCACTATGAAATCTCAATTTGTCGGATTCGTTGGAAAGATATCACCAAATAGATCCTAATGTTTTTGGTTTCACTAAAATCCGGATTGTTTTGCACCCGGTACATTCAATTGAAGTTTGAAATCGAATTATCGAACTACCGCGCCATTTTCAATTCTATTTATAATTATATATAAATATTTATATTCTAACGACGACGTATATAATATATACGTCGAATTCTATTCAAAATAAATTTCACGTCGATATTATTTAAAATAATTCATTTTAAATAATCAAAATTCGCTAAAATTGCCAAAATAAAAATTTTAAACTGGCCCAGATTTTCCGGGTTATTACATGGGTCGGGTCGGGTTTTTTCCGTGCGGGTTATGGGTCATGTTTCAGGCCATGTTAAAAATTGATGGCCCTAATTAAAAGGAATAAAATAGCTAATTGATAATGTCATTAATTGCATTAATTAAGTGGCTATTAACAAGAAAGGAAATTGAAAGATTGTATGCATATACACATGCGTAAATTTGAAATTCAAACGTAACCAAATGGGAAATTAATTAATGTTTAAAATAAAAACTTAAGTGCATCAATTACACTCAAAAATAAAGCATGCCTTGACCCAGATGGGTCGACCCACTGACATAGGGTTCAACCTGGGCACTATCCAGGTGTGTTTTTGTGACGTGTACGGTTCTGCTTTTTATGAATTTAACCCATACGATTCAGAACTTTTAGTACACCTATAAATAGACTAGAAAGGCCTAGCCTAAATCTCAGATTTTCTAATATGCTGCCCAGGCT
The DNA here is from genome assembly GCA_030737875.1 of Allium sativum. Lineage (NCBI taxonomy): Eukaryota > Viridiplantae > Streptophyta > Magnoliopsida > Asparagales > Amaryllidaceae > Allium > Allium sativum. The sequence goes on along the minus strand of CM060918.1, from coordinate 145,949,289 downwards.
CTACCGCTCCCTATTCTCCCCAAATCTTTTAAGAAAATTAAAATATTATTCTTAGGTAATTCTGATTCAATATTTGAACATAAAAGAGTAGAAATCTACAAATAGGTGTTCAGAATTCTGATCATCGTAAAGTAAGTCCTTGAATTTGATTTATATAGGTTTCTTTCTCTTTTCCCTCTTCTTTAGCATCAGATTTGTGAATCTATGGTTATTTGGATTATAGATTCAGTTAGGAAGGCCATGGAATAACAGATTTGGATCAGATTCATGGATTGGAAAGTTGTTAGGTGAGTGGTTCTAAATTATACCATTTTAAATAATGGTATATTTATCTTTTGTATTCCTCACTATATTAAATCTATTAAATGATTGATAATTATGGAAACTGGTTATTAAACTTATTAGAATATGTGGAAAGGATTACTGTCTGTATATAAACCTGTTCTAATAATATGTTAATTGGATATTGTAAGACAATTTACAATGAAATTGCAAATAATTGTGGTAAATGGGGATTAAATTGGCTGAGAACAATTTTTTTATATATGTATATTTCCATTAATCATCTGTGTGAAATGGAAATTTCTGTAAATATTGCAATTATGGAATTTACTGTAAACATGAATAATTACTTAAGAATATTATTATGCCAAAAGGTTACAAATAGAATTATAGTAAAATTTCGTAATGACCCGAATTGTCAGGGGTATTATAATTAATTTATTTAATTATATAAATAGTGATATAGGGAATTAAATCGTCATTTAATTAAATAAGTGGAATATTTAATTAAATTAAATAATTTAATAATATATTTAATTCAGAAATAGAAAAAAATATTGGATATCACAATAGTCTGTGGACGTGGTCATCCCCTAGTATTTAATTCAGCTTAGAGTTGAATTATATTGACGAATATATTCAATCGATGTCAATTTGAACGTATAATTATAATATAATTATAATCTAGCTTGAAATGGCGTTGCAGTTCGTAAATTGGCGATTCGAACTTCAACTGAATGTACAGGATTCATTTTAAGCTGGATTTCTGTGAAATAAGAAACGTGTGGAGCTGGTGGAGTATATCTTTCTAGTGGAAGAGAAAAATCGGGATTTCGTCGCGTAGATTTTGATGTACGTCCAAATCAAATTTCAGAAAAGTCGCTGTGGAATTCCTTTATAATTTGCAACACTTTATTTACGTTATAAAAGAGTTTTCAATATATTTGAATATCGGTTTTGAATTTAGATGAGGTTCTTTTGGGAAATAGTGATAATTTAATTTTTAGAATTTTAATGTAATTTTTAATTAATTAAATAAGTGACTTTTTATTTGGGGTATTTTGCACCCTGTAATCGACATTTTGAGGTTTCAAAATATGAGTTAACCTACCGACGTTATTACATTTTTGGGATCGTGGGGCATCGCTGATTACAACGGTATGTTTATTTTTGTCTGTGCAGTTCGTACTTGAAGGGAGTTTCATATAGAAAGGTACCCTATTTCTTTGACACCAAACGAAATTCTTGGCCTCAAAATGTACACGTGACCCTAAGTATAACCACATATCCAAATCCTCTTTGTATATATTACCCTGTCTAAACCTAGACAAAGTCTTTCCCTGGTCAAATATCCCTCCGCTGTCATCTTTTCTTCCCACAACAGAAATAAAAATCGAAGATTGAAAATAAAATGCAAAGAAATTCCACCAATCAGGTTATTCATATATTCCAACTCGTAGGAACTTGCTCTTCTTTTCTGGATGCTTTTTATTTGGTTCGAACATGGTTTGTTCGAGGTCCTGTTCAACAGAAGAAACTAGGGCTTGCGGGTTTGAGCTGTTCCTGGCGAATTCAGGTGACCAGCGTGGTGCGGAGGGTGGTCTATCGATGGCAGAGGTCGCGGTGGCAGACAGGAGGGGTTCGACGATCTGAGGGAGGAGCAGTTCGGTGGTGAAACCATTCGGACGCTGCTGTCAGGGTGAGCGACGAAAGCCAGATGCTGTTGTTCGAGATTTACATTAAGGGGTGGAGACGAAAGAGGATTTAATGAGGAGATTTGTGGTATAGTTGGTTGGTTTCATCGTGATGTAAGGAAGGAGGAATTGATGGATGGAAGGAGTTCGGTGGTGGAGGAGTTTTACTGGGAGCAACGAAATGGATCTGGGAAGAATGAGGGTGGTGATTTGCGTTAACAACGTGATTAAGGGGATATTGTTTAGGCATTGATTAAATGTGTTTTTAGTTTATAAAGGAGAGAAGTGGAAGTTCATACCCAAGATGATGAACGCGATGGCTATCAGGATGACTGGTTCGGGATTTCTGTTTTAGGGAAGACAGTGTGGTGAGGTACGGGTTGGGCTGAAGGGTAGTGGGCCTTGGAAAAAGGTGAAAGCCTAATGTAAAATTTAATTCAAGTTTTTAAATTAATTAAAATGTGTATTAACTTGTATTGCTCGTATCTAGCTCGTATGAAGTCCGATTGACGAACCGTAAGTTGTGTTGGGACCGTATGGACGAGAACTTCGAAATGAAGCTGACTGGAAGTGGATTTGAGCTCGTTTGAATTTATGGCAAAATAAATTGTTTGATTCAAATCAAATAACAGTTTATCGTTCTTTAACGATGAACTGCAAATGTGAGTAAAACTCACCAACTCTGAACAGTTATATTTTTATAATGTATTCTTAGAACTGTTAATCATCTATTGATTGTTGTGTGTTGGTTGATTGATGAACTGCTAGTCAGATAGTGAAAATTATATATATATATGTAATTATATATATATAAACCGTTAAATATTTATATATTGATTCTGCTATCAGAATAATTTATATTGAACTGAAAGTGATGACAATCATGTTGTGTAACATCTGTGGATGTAGGGAAACAGGTTGGAGGAATCTGACTGGATTCCTCAACAGTAAATTTTTTTCCATATATGGTTATATGATGTGATATAAAATCTATGGGCGATTATATGTGCTTGAACGATATTGAACATCGTGATTTGATATGATTGAATACTATAACATACCGAAATGTTGATAAGGGGATTTTCAATGTGATATTGAAAACAGAATATTTATAAATTAGAATATTTATAAATAAGAGATATTTATAAATTTAAATATTTATAAATAAGGAATATTTATAAATTGGGATATTTATAAATAGGAGATATTTTAAAAAGGAAAATAAATTCAGAACATTTCTTTTTGAATGGAAAGGCCTGTGTGGCGAGTTTGGGGATTTTCCTGATGCTCCCGATACAAAGGAGGTTATGGCGAATTTTCTCGAGAATTTAATGAGTTATAATATTTTTAAGAATAAATTTGAAAAGAGAATATTTGCGAACCATTTGCAAATAGAATAAAATAGAGAAAAGAAATATTTGTAAGCCATTTACGAATAGAATTGAAAGGGGAATATTTAGAAAATAAATAGAGTTAATAAAAAGGAAATTGGTTTATAAAGGAAACCGTTATAAAAAGGAAAACGTTATTAAAAGGACATTTATAAAGTGAAGAACCATTACTAATAAATCTTTATAAATGAATAAACGTGTTAAAAAGGGGATCTTTTTAAAATGGATAAACGTTGTAAAAAGGAGAAATCGAATATGGTATTCGAAAGTTAGTTAATCGAATATGGTATTCGAAGTTAGTTAATCGAATATGGTATTCGAAAGGAGAAATCGAATATGGTATTCGGAGTTAGTTAATCGAATATAGACATTCGAAAGGAGTTAATCGCATATGGTATTCGAAGTTAGTTAATCGAATATGGTATTCGAAAGTTAGTAAATCGAATATTAGTTATTCGATAGGAGTTAATCCAGTTGAGTTAAGTAGGGTTAAATAAGTCAAGTTAACCAGTTGAGTTAGGTAAGTCAAGTAAACCAGTAGGGTTAAGTAAGTCAAGTTGATCGAGTTAGAGTTACTCAGTTAGAGCTAATCGATTAGAGTTAAAACGAACTAGAGTTAATCAAATATAGTTATTTGAGACAGAGTTAGTCAAACATAGTATTCAGGGTAAGTTGTCATCTTGTACGACTGCTAGCGTAATTCGCAGGGCTGTAAATAGCCTACGGTGGTCGGATGTTTCCTGAGGGAGTCAGGCGTAACCATTGTGATCGCTGCGATCTAGAGTCAAGCGAATGGAGTTTAATCGAATATTTGTTATTTGATAGGAGTTAATCGAGTTGATCGAGTTGAGAAATAAGTTGAGTTGATCGGGTGGTTCGACCAAGTTAGTCGAGCCTAGTTAATCGAATCGAATTGGTCGAACCAAGTAAGTCGAGTTAAGTTAGTTAAGTTAGTCGAGCCTAGTTAATCGAATCGAATTGGTCGAACCAAGTAAGTCGAGTTAGTCGAGTCAAATTAAGTTAGTCGAGTTAAGTTCGTCGAGTTGAAGTTATCGATGTTAGTTTCATCGAAAGAAGTTATCGATGTTAGTTTCATCGAAAGAAGTTATCGATGTTAGTTTCATTGAAAGGAGTTATCGATGTTAGTTTCATCGAAAGGAATTATCGATGTTAGTTTCATCGAAAGGAGTTATCGATTATAGTTTGATCAAAGTGAGATTTATCGAATAAGAGTTATTCGAGAAGGAGTAATCAAACATAGTTTATTCGAAAGTGAGATTTTCAAATATGAGATATTTGAAAAGAAAGAGTTATCGAATATTAGTTATTCGAAGAGAGATTATCGAATATCGTTTATTCGAGAAGGAGTTATCAAATATAATATATTCGAAAGGAAGGAGTTAATTGAATATAGGTTATTCGAAGAAGAGTTAATCAAATAGAGATTTCTCGAAGAGAGTTAATCGGCAAATTCGATTATATCAAATTCGTGAAAGTACTTATACATTCTAGTGTTTAAATAGAGATTTATTTATTTATAAATAAATAAGTGTTAGGTTAATTTTTCACTAATAAGAATAGAAGTTATAATTAAAGTTAGATAATTCGAAGGGAGGGATTATAACGTTATCGTTATAACCAATGTTTTAAATATAGAAGTGGATTAGTAAAATTGGATCCGAGAAAGGCGTAAAGAAGTTGTTAAAGATTAAAAGATAAACTTTGACCATTTTGAAGTTATAATGTTGTTCAGTTAAGGTCTGAGAGGTAATTATACCCCAACTTGAGTGACTTCCTACTTAACTAAGAAATGGTAAGGTTTGATCGTAAAGGAGTTTTGGAAATGTTTTCCAAACGAGAATCAGAAATGTTTTCTGATAAAAGAAAATAAGAATTTAGAATATAGGGAAACAGGAGATAAGTAAATAAATGAACTAAAGAGATTTATGTTAAATGATGTTTGTTCGATATAATTTCCATTTTGAAATAATATCGTTGTTTGCACACTTGTTTTTCTTTGATAGTTAACTCACCGACTATCGAAGTTTTGACCATTTTAACGTTGTTAATATAGAGAGACCGGTTGGATTATTATCCATAGAACCACTCTGTATTGGCATAAGCATCGCGAATCATATATGCCAAAGATAATCGAAGACGGAGTAAAATGCAAGGGCTTTTGTATAAGTCTTAGATAATAGTGACTAAGATGGATATACGGAATAGTGCCTTCGGTTTGTCCAGTCCCAGGACAACTTGTATGGACGAAGGTCTGACAGAGTATATCCAATAGATTGCGTAAGTTGATCTGTTCAAACGTATTCACGTTTGGTGGTGGAGGAATTCATATCTCTTAGCTGTATACCCGTGTTATTTTTGGATAAATCAATTTGTGATTTGGCGGGTATGACGATGTGACATTCTAAGTGAATGAGGATAACTTGTATGGATGAATGTCTGACAGAGTATTCCCAGAAAGGTCACGTACCTTGATTTCTTCGACTATACCAAGAGTGGAAGCGGAGAAGGAAACTTCTTTTAGCTAACACGTAATGTACTATTGTAGACGTCAATTAGTGATTTTCGATGGATCTGACAATGTGGCATTCGAAGTGAATCTGATGTGATGATAAAGCGTAGCTTCTAGCCTCACATCCGGTAAATGACAGAAATCGGGCAGGCAGCATGGCTAAGTCGGTCGCACCGAAGTAGGGTGTATAATCACCTATCTAGATAATATTCATTTTTTTCTTAAATCTATCAATACTGTCCCATATATATACGGGAACGGTTGCTGATCCCAACCGTTGGTGATGTACATTCGATACACTCAAGCGATATGAGTGGTCGTTCATATGTGGCTGAGATACAAGATGTTCTTGTTGAACTCCAATGTATCGTTCCTAGAGTACACTGATCGGAAGGTGGTTCCATACCTTGTCATAGTTGGAAATCCATTACCCAATACGTGCTTGCGATTTTGATTGTATGCTATATATGTAGAACGTGAGATGAAAGCGTTTCTGCTAGTTGATATCTATTTGTACATAGACATTATTATAATATCAAAAGGTTTTTGATATAAAGATATTTTGGATTCTCATAAGGGAAAAACCCGTTCCGTTCTGCGGCGTGGTCTTATGAGATATCGTTTACTTGTTCATACACCTATTTAAACTGTTTTACTCTTACCAGTCCCATGACTGACCCGGAGTTTATTTGTTTTGTTTTCCCTAAACTCTTGGGTGCCTAATTTTGTACGGGCAGTCAAGTAGTCAGGAATTTACAAATATACTGGAAGAGCGTGGAGCAGGAGGCTTCAAGATCATATAGCTATAGTTATTTCCGCTGTGTTGTAAGTGCTGTACTCTGATAAGTGCTATTTTATACATAACTGTTATATTTCAAAGTTATGTTATCTATTATATGTTATTCGTTCCGCTGTGAGGTTCGTGTTACTCTGATGTTGTGTTCCTTTTCTTCTTCTATTCTAAGTTTCTATCTTATCTATTATCACCCTCTAATTTCTTTCATTAATTACCGGGATTTTTCGATGTTTTGGTTATCGACATCGAGCTTATGTCGATAACCAAAGTCGCTCAAAATCCGGGTCGTTACAGTTGGTATCAGAGCGAGGTTTAGTTAATACCTTGGCTCTGTGGCGTGACTCGGTAGAGATAGGGTTAGTAACACCCTAGATTGTGTTTGAGTGTATATATACGAGTGCGTATTTGTATTTGATATAAAAATGGTTTTATATTGTGGGGATTCATTGGCTGAGTTGTTTATGAGTTCTGGTCGATCAGTTTGATCCACTGTATCGGTAGGAGTAAATAAACACTTGAATACGAGGGACCGACACAGTATGGATATGTGATATATTATCATATATAGGTTGTGATTATAATCGAGTAAGATTATAAAATGTGAAAAGGTTATATCTGACCAATCAGAATTTATATAAGTAAAATATATGAAATAAGATGAATTAAATTTGAATTTAAATCAGATTTGGAATTAAAATAAGGAAATTTTAAGTTCCTGAGAGATTTTGAAATATTTTCAAAATGGAAGTATTTGGTAATGATTTTGAAAATGATATAGTATTGAAATCACTTGGATCGCTGGAAAATAATTCCGATGATGACTGCGCAATATTATCGGTGTGATTTTCGAGTTCTAAGTGGTGGATTACTACCAAAGATTTTGATTTGAATTGTTTTGAGAAAACAAGTTGTTTAGAAAATTCAAAGGTTTTGAATTGGCAGTATGATTTTAAATTGATTTGAAATTTACCCAGGAATTTAAGTTCTAAAATTTAACTTGTGAAGTTAATTCGAATGGGATGGTAAAAGTAAATAATAAACCAGAATTTAACTTGAGATGATAGGTTAAGAAAAACTAAAGTGATTAGAGAATAATCTGGATTTGGATTTGAAATGATGAGTTGAGAGTTTGGAATTTGAAACTCGAATTTGAAATTTAATTCGGCTTGAATAAGCGAACGGTTATGTTAAGAATAACTTGGTTGGAGTTGATTGGGATGGCATTTGTATATGCCGAATTGATAACAGATGGTAGAGATATAATGATATGCCCAATAAAAAGGTACAAGTTTATATTTTATATGAGTTTGGAATTTTTGAGCCGAATTGGCAAGCCGCTTGGCGTTTTGATTTTCTTTTGGGTTGGAGATGGCCCAGAGAGGCGAGTTGTGGTTTTACCGATAGGGCAGTACAAAGGAGGTTATAGCGAAATTTTCCGAGAATTTAAAGTGTTAGAAAATTTTCAGAATTTTTGAAAATTTTAGTTAGTCAGAATGAATAAATATTTTAGTCAATATTAATTGGTCCAGTTGAAATCAGAAATAAGGGGTAAACTAATCTTAGGAATTCCAATAGATAGGGTCGTCCTCTAACTTAGTAATTTCGAGGACGAAATTATTTTAAGTGGGGAAGAATGTAATGACCCGCATTGTCAGGGGTATTATAATTAATTTATTTAATTATATAAATAGTGATATAGGGAATTAAATCGTCGTTTAATTAAATAAGTGGAATATTTAATTAAATTAAATAATTTAATAATATATTTAATTCAGAAATAGTAAAAAAAATATTGGATATCACAATAGTCTGTGGACGGGGTCATCCCCTAGTATTTAATTCAGCTTAGAGTTGAATTATATTGACGAATATATTCAATCGACGTCAGTTTGAACGTATAATTATAATATAATTATAATCGAGCTTGAAATGGCGCTGTAGTTCGTAAATTGGCGATTCGAACTTCAACTGAATTTACAGGATTCATTTTAAGCCGGATTTCTGTGAAATAAGAAACGTGTGGAGCTGGTGGAGTATATCATTCTAGTGGAAGAGAAAAATCGGGATTTCGTCGCGTAGATTTTGATGTACGTCCAAATCAAATTTCAGAAAAGTCGTTGTGGGATTCCTTTATAATTTGCAACGCTTTATTTACGTTATAAAAGAGTTTTCAATATATTTGAATATCGGTTTTGAATTTAGATGAGGTTCTTTTGTGACATAGTGATAATTTAATTTTTAGAATTTTACTGTAATTTTTAATTAATTAAACAAGCGACTTTTTATTTGGGGTATTTTGCACCCTGTAATCGACATTTTGAGGTTTCAAAATATGAGTTAACCTACCGACGTTATTACATTTTTGGGATCGTGGGGCATCGCTGATTACAACGGTATGTTTATTTATGTCTGTGCAGTTCGTACCTGAAGGGAGTTTCATATAGAACGGTACCCTATTTCTTTGACACCAAACGAAATTCTTGGCCTCAAAATGTACACGTGACCCTAAGTATAACCACATATCGAAATCCTCTTTGCAAATATTACCCTTTCTAAACCTAGACAAAGTCTTTCCCTGGTCAAATATCTCTCCGCCGTCATCTTTTCTTCCCACAACAGAAATAAAAATCGAAGTTTGAAAATCAAATGCAAAGAAATTCCACCAATCAGGTTATTCATATATTCCAACTCGTAGGAACTTGCTCTTCTTTCCTAGGTTCTTTTTATTTGGTTCAAACATGGTTTGTTCGAGGTCCTGTTCAGCAGAAGAAACTAGGGCTTGCGGGTTCGAGCTGTTCCTGGCAAATTCAGGTGACCAGCGTGGTGCGGAGGGTGGTCTAGTCGATGGCAGAGGTCGCGGTGGCAGACAGGAGGGGTTCGGCGATCTGAGGGAGGAGCAGTTCGTTGGTGAAACCATTCGGACGCTGCTGTCAGGGTGAGCGACGAAAGCCAGATGCTGCTGTTCGAGATTTACATTAAGGGGTGGAGATGAAAGAGGATTTAATGAGGGGATTTGTGGTATAGTTGGTTGGTTTCATCGTGATGTAAGGAAGGAGGAACTGATGGATGGAAGGAGTTCGGTAGTGGAGGAGTTGTACTGGGAGCAACAAAATGGATCTGGGAAGAATGAGGATGAAGGCGGTGATTTTCGTTAACAATGTGATTAAGGGGATATTGTTTAGGCATTGATTAAATGTGTTTTTAGTTTATAAAGGAGAGAAGTGGAAGTTCGTACCCAAGATGATGAACGCGATGGCAATCAGGATGACTGGTTCGGGATTTCTGTTTTAGGGAAGATAGTGTGGTGAGGTACGGGTTGGGCTGAAGGGTAGTGGGCCTTGGAAAAAGGTGAAAGCCCAATGTAAAATTTAATTCAAGTTTTTAAATTAATTAGAATGTGTATTAACTTGTATTGCTTGTATCTAGCTCGTATGAAGTCCGATTGACGAACCGTAAGTTGTGTTGGGACCGTATGGACGAGAACTTCGAAATGAAGCTGACTGGAAGTGGATTTGAGCTCGTTTGAATTTATGGAGAAATAAATTGTTTGATTCAAATCAAATAACAGTTTATCGTTCTTTAACGATGAACTGCAAATGTGAGTAAAACTCACCAACTCTAAACAGTTATATTTTTATAATGTATTCTTAGAACTGTTAATCATCTGTTGATTGCTGTGTGTTGGTTGATTGATTGAACTGCTAGTCAGTTAGTGAAAATTATATATATATATATAGGTAATTATATATATATAAACCATTAAATATTTATATATTGATTCTGCTATCAGAATAATTTATATTGAACTGAAAGTGATGACAATCATGTTGTGTAACATCCGTGGATGCAGGGAAACAGGTTGGAGGAATCCGACTGGATTCCTCAACAGTTAATTTTTTTTTCATATATGGTTATAAGATGTGATATAAAATCTGTGGGCGATTATACGTGCTTGAACGATATTGAACATCGTGATTTGATATGATTGAATACCATAACATACCGAAATGTTGATAAAGGGATTTTCAAAGTGATATTGAAAACAGAATATTTATAAATTGGAATATTTATACATAAGAGATATTTATAAATTTAAATATTTATAAGTAAGGAATATTTATAAATTGGGATATTTATAAATAGGAGATATTTTAAAAAGGAAAATAAATTCAAAACATTTCTTTTTGAATGGAAAGGCCTGTGTGGCGAGTTTGGGGATTTTCCCGATGCTCCCGATACAAAGGAGGTTATGGCGAATTTTCCCAAGAATTTAAGGAGTTAGAATATTTTTAAGAATAAATTTGAAAAGGGAATATTTGCAAACCATTTGCAAATAGAATAAAATAGAGAAAAGAAATATTTGTAAGCCATTTACAAATAGAATTGAAAGGGGAATATTTAGAAAATAAATAGAGTTAATAAAAAGGAAATTGGTTTATAAAGGAAACCGTTATAAAAAGGAAAACGTTATTAAAAGGACATTTATAAAGTGAAGAACCATTACTAATAAATCTTTATAAATGAATAAACGTGTTAAAAAGGGGATCTTTTTAAAATGGATAAACGTTATAAAAAGGAGAAATCGAATATGGTATTCGAAAGTTAGTTAATCGAATATGGTATTCGAAGTTAGTTAATCGAATATGGTATTTGAAAGGAGAAATCGAATATGGTATTCGAAGTTAGTTAATCGAATATAGACATTCGAAAGGAGTTAATCGAATATGGTATTCGAAGTTAGTTAATCGAATATGGTATTCGAAAGTTAGTAAATCGAATATTAGTTATTCGATAGGAGTTAATCCAGTTGAGTTAAGTAGGGTTAAATAAGTCAAGTTAACCAGTTGAGTTAGGTAAGTCAAGTAAACCAGTAGGGTTAAGTAAGTCAAGTTGATCGAGTTAGAGTTACTCAGTTAGAGCTAATAGATTAGAGTTAAAACGAACTAGAGTTAATCAAATATAGTTATTTGAGACAGAGTTAGTCAAACATAGTATTCAGGGTAAGTTGCCATCTTGTACGACTGCTAGCGTAATTCGCAGGGCTATAAATAGCCTACGGCGGTCGGATGTTTCCTGAGGGAGTCAGGCGTAACCATTGTGATCGCTGCGATCTAGAGTCAAGCGAATGGAGTTTAATCGAATATTTGTTATTCGATAAGAGTTAATCGAGTTGATCGAGTTGAGAAATAAGTTAAGTTAAATAAGTCGAGTTGATCGGGTGGTTCGACCAAGTTAGTCGAGCCTAGTTAATCGAATCAAATTGGTCGAACCAAGTAAGTCGAGTTAAGTTAGTCAAGTTAGTCGAGCCTAGTTAATCGAATCGAATCGGTCGAACCAAGGAAGTCGAGTTAGTCGAGTCGAAGTTAAGTTAGTCGAGTTAAGTTCGTCGAGTTGAACTTATCGATGTTAGTTTCATCGAAAGAAGTTATCGATGTTAGTTTCATCGAAAGGAGTTATCGATGTTAGTTTCATCGAAAGGAGTTATCGATGTTAGTTTCATCGAAAGGAGTTATCGATGTTAGTTTCATCGAAAGGAGTTATCGATTATAGTTTGATCGAAGTGAGATTTATCGAATAAGAGTTATTCGAGAAGGAGTAATCAAATATAGTTTATTCGAAAGTGAGATTTTCAAATATGAGATATTTGAAAAGAAAGAGTTATCGAATATTAGTTATTTGAAGAGAGATTATCGAATATCGTTTATTCGAGAAGGAGTAATCAAATATAGTATATTCGAAAGGAAGGAGTTAATCGAATATAGGTTATTCGAAGAAGAGTTAATCAAATAGAGATTTCTCGAAGAGAGTTAATCGGAAAATTCGATTATTTCGAATTCGGGAAAGTACTTATACTTTCTAGTGTTTAAATAGAGATTTATTTATTTATAAATAAATAAGTGTTAGGTTAATTTTTCACTAATAAGAATAGAAGTTATAATTAAAGTTAGATAATTCGAAAGGAGGGATTATAACGTTATCGTTATAAACAATGTTTTAAATATAGAAGTGGATTAGTAAAATTGGATCCGAGAAAGGCGTATTGTAACAACCCGAAAATCTGGGCCAGTTTAAAATTTTTATTTTGGCGATTTTAGCAAATTTTGATTATTTAAAATAGATTATTTTAAATAATATCGACTAGAAAAATGTTTAGAATATAATTCGAACGTATATATTATACGCGTCGTCGTTAGAATATAAATAATTATATATAATTATAAAAGGAATTGAAAATGGCGCGGTAGTTCGATAATTCGATTTCAAACTTCAATTGAATGTACCGGGTGCAAAACAATCCGGATTTTAGTGAAACCAAAAACATTAGGATCTAATTGATAATATCTTTCCAACGAATCCGACCAATCGAAATTTCATAGCGGGAATCAAAAGATATGTCCAGTTGAAAATTCTGAATAGTCGCTATGGAATTCAGGACCTTAAAAATGGACATTTTGCAAATGACCTCGGATTTCGACGAAACCACTTTTGTTGGGTCCGTGATGTCGAATTATTGTTAGATTCCAAATTTCATAATTTTTAGAATCAATATGTGAGCGTGGCAAAGGAAAACGCGTTTGACCGGTTTCAGTTGATTTTAATCGATTGGAAAATGGCCATTTTTCCAACGGTCTCAGAATTCGACGAAATTAGTTTTGTTAGGACCGTATCGTCAATACAAAGCTAGAAAATATTTTTCTGGACTTTTTCTAGTTAGTATGTGGCCTCGGTAAATTGAAATGCACGTTCAAATTCAATATATAGAGTTATATTTTTATTTAGACGAAAACTGATCGAAACGGCCAAATTGGCTTGCGATACATATCCCATTGTGTTCGGAATAGGGGTAAAATGCTAGGGGCGACAGTCGTTGAGTTTGATTTTGAGTCCGAATGGTCAAACAAGTAAAATTGGAAAATAAAATTAAAATAATAATATAATTTATTATAAATACTCTCCAATACAAAACCCTAACCCCACCCTATACAGAACCCGCCGCCAGCAAACATTCGAAGGGCCCAAAATCTCCGAAATACATGACAAAAAAATCATTCAATCCTCAAACCAATTGAAGAACCGTTCAAACATAAATGATAGAGCGAGCTTCGATCTTTATCTTCGTAGGGTTTTGTATGTTTTAATTGGGAGGGGAGCTCGAATTCATCCCCCAAAGTCGCCGGCGTCGCACTAAAATAGGGAAGGCAGGGGGCGTTCGAGTGCCACGTGGCGCTCGACGTGGGTGGTACACGCGATGACCTCCGACATGGCGGCTTCCGATCAACTTCTGCCCGCTCCAGGTGGTGGTAACGTGAAACCCTAGGCTGAGCAAATGGGTTAAAGGGTTCGACTGTTTTACCAATGAAGAAGATGAAGGTAACATGCCGATTTTCTTAATGTAATTAACTTGTTAAACTAGTGATTGAGAAAGGTAATTAAAAATAAAACAGTTAGTTTAAATTCATATTTTTATATAAGTAAATATTGTTTTAAATTCATATTTTTAATATGAAGTTGAAGTGGAAAAATACGATTTTCTATAGAAGTTAGTAAAAGAAATATACGATTTTTCTATAGAAGTTAGTAAAGAAAATATACGATTTTCATATAGAAGTTAGAAAGGTAAAGATAGGATTTTTATTTGAATGTCATTAGATTAAAAATGAGTTTTTATTTTATATATAACATAATAAAAATATAATTTTTATATGAAGTAAATATTAGATTTTTCCATATAAGAAGGTGAAGTAAAAATTAGATTTCCATTTTGAAGTAGCGATAAAAATATAATTTTTACATATGGGTTAGCGATGTAAAAATATAGTCTTTTCTATATATATAGCATTGTAAAAATATAACATTTTCTATATATATATATAGCGTTGTAAAAATATATCCTTTTCTATATATGTAGTGGTATAAAAATAGAATTTTTATAAATATAGTAGCAGAATATAAAAATATGATTTTTATATAATAGAGAATATAAAAATGTGATTTTTATATATGTAGTGAATGCGGGCAACGAAGGTAACAAAAAGGCGAGAACGAAGAAGATTTATATCAAAGAAGAGTCAAGATGATTGGATAGCTATATGTGAGAATTTCTCACCTTTCAATTTCTTTTTCTAGTTATATATATATACTAGGATGCAGACGGTGCTTAGTAGCACCCGACACAATCGTCCACAGACCATGGACTTGTTTGTTTGATTGCAAAAAAAATTAGTTAGATTATTTGATTGAAATTGAATTGGTTGGTGAAATGAAATTGATTTGATTGATGTGTGAATGGCGTGGGCCTTCACTAGACCGGGGATAAGGCTAGGCCTTGTCCCGTTTCTAGTATCGTGCCGTTATGCCGCCGAAATTTTCTAAAATAAGTTAGAAAAATAAAAATATCATTTTATTGAATAAATGAATTGAATAGAAATTCATAGGTTGAAATAAAATGTTTTATCGTTAAAAATATAATTTTTAACGTGAAGTGAATAAAATAAAATATTCATTTATAAACCGGACGGTTTGTTTATGTACACCTATTTGAATGACATTGATTGGGACGATAAATTTTACACATCGCCCAACATCACAAATAAAATATGCGTTTGATTGTTTGAAACCCCACACGGGTGTTGGGATGAAATTTGAAGTTCACTAATCCTGATTTATTAAATATGTCAATCGATTGATTGACAGGCTGTTATGAGCGTTAGATATCTATATTTGATGCTTATACAGTGTAGTGCACTTTGGTTGATGGTTGATTATTTTTCAATGCTATGATTATACATGTGTTGTATGGAATCCATATAATTAACTTTATATGGTAATTGATTGGGCCTCATTCCAATTTGAAAAATAAAGATCAGTATAAAATAAAAGTTCATGTGTTGACAGTACTCATCCATTGAGATTGGTCATGTGTTGAACAAAATATTTTAGTAATAAAAATTACATCTTTATCAATATAAAATAAAAGTTCATGTGTTGACAGTACTCATCCATTGAGATTGGTCATGTGTTGAACGAAATATTTTAGTAATAAAAATTACATCTTTATCAATATAAAATAAAAGTTCATGTGTTGACAGTACTCATCCATTGAGATTGGTCATGTGTTGAACGAAATATTTTAGTAATAAAAATTACATCTTTATCAATATAAAATAAAAGTTCATGTGTTGACAGTACTCATCCATTGAGATTGGTCATGTGTTGAACGAAATATTTTGATAATAACAACTATTTTTAAAAAGAAACATTTGAAATAGAATATTTGAAAATAGAAATTTATGAAGCCGTGTTGATTAGATTGACGCCATTTTGACGTGAACGATATTTATATCGATTTTATTCATTTCGAAATAAATTGACTTGAAAACGATTTCGAAATAAATTGACTTGAAAACGATTTCAAAATAAATTGAATTGAAAACGATTTCGAAATAAATTGAATTGAAAACGATTTCGAAATGAATTGAATTGTAAACGATTTCGAAATGAATTGAATTGAAAACGATTTCGAAATGAATTGAATTGAAAACGATTTCGAAATGAATTGAATTGAAAACGATTTCGAAATGAATTGAATTGAAAACGATTTCGAAATGAATTGAATTGAAAACGAATTCAAATTGAATTGAAAGCGAATTGAAAATGTAATAACCCGGAAAATCTGGGCCAGTTTAAAATTTTTATTTTGGCAATTTTAGCGAATTTTGAATATTTAAAATGAATTATTTTAAATAATATCGACGAGAAATTTATTTTGAATATAATTAGAACGTATATATTATATACGTCGTCGTTAGAATATATAATAATTATATATAATTATAAAAGGAATTGAAAATGGCGCGGTAGTTCGAAAATTCGATTTCTAATTTCAAATGAATATACATAATTCAATATAAGTCAGAATTGAACGAAACAAGAAATATTTGAATCTGTATAACTATATCTTTGTAACGAAGTTAACAAACTGAGATTTCATCTTAGAAATGATAAGATATGTCCAGTTTAAAATTAGAAATAGTCGCTGTGGAATTTATATATATTTTTATATATATAAGGCCCTTAAAAATAGCAATTTTGCAAACGACCTCGGATTTCGACGAAACCAGTTTTGTTGGGTCCGTGATGTTAAGTTATTGCTAGATTCCAAATTTCATAATTTTTCGAATCAATATGTGAGCGTGGCGAAGGAAAACGCGTTTTACCAGTTTCAGTTGATTTTAATCGACTGGAAATTGGCCATTTTTCCAACGGTCTCAGAATTCGACGAAATTAGTTTTGTTAGGACCGTATCGTCAATACGAAGCTAGAAAATATTTTTCTGGAATTTTTCTAGTTCGTATGTGGCCCCGGTAAATTGAAATGTACGTTTAAAATTGAATATATAGAATTATATTTAAATTTGAAGAAAACTAATCGTAACATCCGAATTGGCTTGCGAGACATATCCCATTGTGTTCGGAATGGGGGTATTACGCTAGGGGCGACAGCCGTTGGGGTTCGTTTGGGGTTTGAATTCAAAATCTCTTTTTTTTGGAGAATAAATTATTTAAATTAAATAATATTATTTATATTTATATACTTTACCCCTCCCCCCTCTCTCTCGTTGACTTCAGAAAATAAAAAAAAAGAAAGAGAAAAGACGCAGAAGAGCGATGTGGAGACCACCATCGAGGAGGCGGCGTACCTCCTTCGATCACCCCACCGAAGTCCCCCCCCCCCCCGCTACCTCTCTCCTCCGTCGCGCGACCCCCCCCCTAACACCAAATCGCAACCCCCCACCCACAATCTCCCTTAAAATCGACGAACCCCTGAAACCCCGCACCCTGCTCCATCTGCGCCGCCTCAAGCCCCTCCGACCCCTCCAGCACCGCGACTCCTTGTCGAACCCTAGCCCCAGATCCACCGCGAGACCCCCCCCCTTCAACAGTCGATGTAAGTTTATTTTAATTATTTCTTTATTGTATTTATATTGTTAAACCTGATTTGTTTTTAAAGTATAAAAACCTGATTTGTTTTTAAAGTATAAAAACCTGATTTGTTTTTAAAGTATAAAAACCTGATTTGTTTTTAAAGTATAAAAACCTGATTTGTTTTTAAAGTATAAAAATCTGATTTGTTTTTAAAGTATAAAAAAACTGATTTTAAAAGGGTATTTAAAACTGATTTTAAAAGGGTATTTAAAACTGATTTTAAAAGGGTATTTAAAACTGATTTTAAAAAGGTATTTAAAACTGATTAGAAAAAGGTTAAAACTTTAAATAGAAAATATAATTTTGAAATGATTTTTAAATATAAAAATTAGCATTGTTGAAAATATATCTATATCACAAAGTTGTGAATATGTATATATCACAAGGTTTTGAAAATATATGGGAATGTTTTAAAAATAAAAATATGATTTTTATATATTGAACTTCGAAATAAAAATATGATTTTTATATATTGAACTTTGAAATAAAAATTCAATTTTTATATATTGAACTTTGAAATAAAAATTCGATTTTTATATATTGAACTTTGAAATAAAAATTCGATTTTTATATATTGAACTTTGAAATAAAAATTCGATTTTTATATATTGAACTTTGAAATAAAAATTCGATTTTTATATATTGAACTTTGAAATAAAAATTCGATTTTTATATATTGAACTTTGAAATAAAAATTCGATTTTTATATATATAGTGGCCTTGGGCAACGAAGGTGACAAAAAGGCGAAACGACGAAGACTTCTGCAAATGAAGTGCCGTGGAGCTAGGATAGCTATCTGTGAGAATTTCTCACCTCTCAATTTCTTTTTCTAGTTATATATATATACTAGGATGCAGACGGTGCTTAGTAGCACCCGACACAATCGTCCACAGACCATGGACTTGTTTGTTTGGCTGTTTGGTGATTGATTGCGATATTGGTTTGAATGTGGTTTGTGCTGTGAAGAATCGAATCGATAAATTGGTTAGGATTAGACGTGCGCCGTTATAAGGCGAAGGAGTAAGGCTAGGTTAGACTCTTACTCCAAATTTTGTGGTTTGCATAATGAAATGAATTGAATTGTTTGGTGAAATGAATGGATTGATTGATGTGTGAATGGCGTGGGCCTTCACTAGACCGGGGATAAGGCTAGGCCTTGTCCCGTTTCTAGTATCGTGCCGTTATGCCGCCGAAATTTTCTAAAATATGTTAGAAAATAAAAATATCATTTTATTTGTGTAAATGAATAATAGAAATTCATATGTTGGAATAAAATGTTTTATCGTTAAAAATATAATTTTTAACGTGAATATGAATATAGTGAAAGTGAATAAAATAAATATTCATTTACAAACCAGACGGTTTGTTTATGTACACCTATTTGAAGGACATTGATTGGGACGATAAATTGTACACATCGCCCAACAGCACAAATAAAATAGGTGTTTGATTGTTTGAAACCCCACACGGGTGTTGGGATGAAATTTGAAGTTCACTCATCCTGATTGATTAAATATGTCGATCGATTGATTGACAGGCTGTTATAAGCGTTGAATATCTATATTTGATGCTTATACAGTGTAGTGCACTTTGGTTGATGGTTGATTATTTTTCAATGCTATGATATACATGTGTTGTATGAAAATCCATATAATTAACTTTATATGGTAATTGATTGGGCCTCATTCCAATTTGAAAAATAAAGAATATTATAAAATAAAAGTTCATGTGTTGACAGTACTCATTCATTGAGATTGGTCATGTGTTGAACGAAATATTTTAATATTAAAATTTACATCTTTATCGATATAAAATAAAAGTTCATGTGTTGACAGTACTCATTCATTGAGATTGGTCATGTGTTGAACGAAATATTTTGATAATAACAACTATTTTGAAAATAGAAATTTATGAAGCCGTGTTGATTAGATTGACGCCATTTTGACGTGAACGATATTTATATCGATTTTATTCATTTCGAAATGAGTTGAATTGAAAACGAATTCAAAATGAATTGAAAACGATTTCGAAATGAATTGAATTGAAAATGAATTCAAAATGAATTGAAAACGATTTCGAAATGAATTGAATTGAAAACGAATTCAAAATGAATTGAAAACGATTTCGAAATGAATTGAATTGAAAACGATTTCGAAATGAATTGAATTGAAAACGATTTCGAAATGAATTGAATTGAAAACGAATTCAAATGGAATTGAAAGCGAATTGAAATGAATTCAAATTGAATTGAAATTCGAATTGAATAGAAATGAATTTTAAAACGAATTTATAAAGAAGAATTCAGTTTTGGCTTTGAATTGAAATAGAAGTTGAAATAGAATTTGAAACGAATTTAAAACTATTTATATAATTCGTTTTAAATAGAAATCGACGAAATATATATTATATATATTATATATATAATATAATGACCTGAATAGAACGTGCCGCGCCGCGGCAGTTCGTGAATTTCGACCATTTATTTCAAACAGATATTGCGGGAGATCCGACCGTCGGATTCTCCTAAAACCGGAACCGTTGGGTTCGTATCGAAAAGAGCTTTCTAACGAATATTAGAAATTTGAAATCTAACGGTTGGATTTGGAGTTATGTCCAAATCAAATTCGAAAAAGGTCGCTGTAAGTGCAGTTCGATGGCCATTGGTGGAAATCGACTGTACGGGCCTTGATAAAATTATTAAAAATAGTAATAATTTGTGTAAAATCATAAGAAATGATTTAGAAAGAATTGGGATGAAAAACTCCATATTTGAAAAGATAAAAATAGATTTTTATCGAAGTGAACTAGTTTTGAACTAGAAATATAATTCTATTTATTTTTAAATAAATAAATTGAATTCGAAAGGGGTTTTAAAAATAACCAGAATTTCCAATGATTGCATTGGAGTGGATTTGAATCGAAATTATCTTCGGAATATTTCGATGTTGGAATTCGTGATAATACAGATGTTGTCATGGAAATTTGAAAGATATATATTTATATCGTTATTTCCAATACGACATTTGTTAGTCGTAGAATTTGATATTGAATATAAGCCGATATATTTTCTATTCAGAGCCTTGTATTGAATATCGAATGTGATTTGGGTTTGTCGTGAATGGTGTCTTCACTAACACTGTTCTTGAACCCAGTTGAGAAAAGATTAAATCTTTTTATTTAGATTTAATGAAGTGTACCAATTAAATGATATTTAATTGGAATTAAATTGATATTGATTTTTGGGTTTATCGTGAACAGTGTTTTAAACAACACTCGTTCTTTAACCTGATAATTAATGAATGTGATTTTGGGTTTATCGTGAACTGTGTTTTTAAATGACACGGATTCTTTAACCCAGTCGAAGATTAAAACTAAGTGGAGTTTTAATGAATCTTTAATTAGATTGAAATGATCGAAAATGGAGTATCACCAGTTTTGCTCCAGGCGATAGTTAAATCTTTAATTAGATTTGAACGTGAAATGGTAATTGAATTTACCGATAACACTGTGGTGTTAGATATGAAGTATTCACAGTTTTACTTCATGGGATGAATAGGTTGGGATTGGGAAATTATAACAAATGATTACTTTGGTAAGGTTCGCTAATCCCGACTAGTTTGAATTGATATTCAAAAGTTGATTAAAGAATAAATTCAAGAATTTATCTTTGATAAAATTAATGGGAACCTTTCCCTATGAATGTGAAATTAGAAACTAACTGTCGGTTAGCTAAGTAGAATGGTTTTCTGGATATTGATCTGATGTTGGTTTCGGCCTTCGGGGTTAATATTTGGGGAATTATTCTCTTGATTAATTTACGGTTAGTGACTGATGGATTGGAATGAGGCGTATGTTGTGTTTGTGTAACACTTATTTAAAATATACGCGAGTTATTCGGGAAGACCGGGTTTATCCCATTCTGAATAACTGATACGACGATAAGTCGAAGATGAAGACGATGGTCGAAGACCGGAGGTCTTCACGTCGTTTGGGTAATTACTGATGATCTTGATTGGGCTGTACACCCAAGAAGATGGAAACAGTTAGTGATCGTCCAGACGTACTTGGAGATCGATGGATATGCGGGGTACTAGGTGCCTCCGGTTTCGTTCAGACCCAGAACGGACTTGTAAATGGACTGTGTGTCTGACATCGGATTTCATTCTGTGTGACTGATATCGGTTGCATAGGATGGTTTGCCTGTGTGGCATGCTAAGATGCAAATGATCAAGGCTTCTGTTGAAAAGCAAAGTCTTGTGGTTGGTGATCAAAGCACGGCCTTTGTGGCGTAGCTTTGTGTAGCGTTGATTCGCGAGCCTCACACCCCGGTATGAACCAGAAATGGGAGAAAGGACCTCAGGGAGGGCCTACGTTTCCTCCTAGCTAAAAGTGGCGTCAGTGGTTTTACACGCCCTGACGAGTTTGACTTATGTGGTTGTTGCTGTTGCGAGGCGCCTCGGTTAGATCGGACGATCCGGGTCCGATGGAGTCACTTGTTGGCTCGCTTACACCCCAAAGGGCGGCGAAACGTAGTGCTCAGGCATTTTAATCCACTCCGTGTGGACCGGCCCTGTCGCTCCAAGGGTCGATGCGTTCTGATCCTGAGACTCGGGCTAGGCAGTCTCGAATCGGTTGAGGACTATATTTTGCCTCGGTTCATAGATGGAAATCCAATTTCCAAATACGTAACTTTGCGGTTTTATTTGTAAACCTATATATGGCGACATAGTGGCATGGGACGCTCATGTCGCCTATGATTGATACTTATGATTTGAAGTTGTTTTATACACTATGCACTTATAATAGTATCAAATGATTTGTTTTAAACGTATCAAGCATTCTTTGGCTGTTATAAGGGAAAACCCTATCCCCCGGCTTGCGTTGCATTGTGTGATAGGACCTGGGTCTTATAACAGCTTCATTTTTCTTTATTTAGCATTGCGCCGTTTGTTTTATGCACTGGTATTCTTGGGAGGAAACCCGTTCCGTGTTATACGGCGTGGTCCCTTGTTTTACCTAACTTTGAAATAAAGATTAACTGTTTTAGTTCTCACACCAGTCACATGACTGACCTGGAGTTTATTGTTTTAACCTAAACTCTGGGTGCCCTTATTTTGACACGGGCAGCTAGTAGTTTTGGTTTTGCAGATTTATATTCACAGGATCCTGGTTTACAGCTGGAACGATATCCGGAAAGCTTTGTATCCGTATATCTTCTTCTAGTTGTGTATTGTATTATTTTCCGCTGCTATGTATTTAAATGTAATTTAAATCTCTGATATTTCTGTGTAATATTCATTTATACTCTGTATATTCTTGTAATCTGATGCACTGTTGTTATATATAGTGAAATGTTCTTCTGTATGCGTTCTATTTTGTCGTGTTCTCAAACGATAGGGCGTTTCAAATGGCCTGGATCGGTTTAACGACTGGTTCGGACCGAGCGAAATTCCTTGCCGTCACAGTTGGTATCAGAGCTTTGGTTTACAAAGCTCAGAGAACAAGACACATTAGAACCCTACGAAAGAATTCATCAGATATTGGATTAGTAATATCCAATTAGAATGACTCGTTAGAGATGGGATCAGTAGTATCCTAGAACGAGTGTGAAGAGTATATTTTTGAAAATGAAAACAAAGTTTTGTTTTGAAAATTTAAATCAACTATTCGTATTCGATTATTTGTTTATATTGATTTTGGACAATTCAGTATATAAAGAATTTTCATATACGCCTTGCAAACGTATATTCAAAGTTTTAATATACTGGATAGATATAGAATCACACTCTAGTCGCCCGGAGATAATTTTGGTAATGCGGCCGCGTTATCAATATTTATATTCGTGTTTCGAAGGTGTGATATCTATATATTTCCTATTGACTGGTGTGAGAACCAAAACTAATATAGTTAGTACACTTTGTTGTGAATTGGCATCAAAAACACGATTTTAGTATATGTATCAAAATTATGAATTTGAAACTTTAAATTCACTAATTGATTGAAGTTTGTGTTGTTTGTTTATTTGTTTGCTAATTTTTAGCCATTTAGCCTAATTGAATCACATATTGAATAGTATTGAAAATTGGTCGCATTTGCTTGCATATACATATATATCATTGAACAGGTCATAGCAAGGAGGCTAGAGCCAGAGAATAAAATTTGTTTGCCCGACAAATAGGTACATGTTTACTACATAATTTCCTGTTTTGTTTGGGTGATGATGATTTTGTGAGCCTATTGGCTAGCCGCTTGGCTTTTTTCTTTTTCTTTTTGAGATCTGAAGGACCGGGGAAGCTATTTGAAATTCCCCGATGCTCCCGGTGCAGGGGAGGTTATGGCGAAATTTTTCAATAATTTAGGGTGTTAGCCAAATTTTTGAAATTTTGAAAATTCTCAGAAACTAAAGAGTTGGAGAATGGAAGCCAGATCGAGCGTGGAGTTGATTAATCAATCCACTTTCGACTTTGTTCCTTTTCGGGGACGAAAAGTTTTAAGTGGGGGAGATTGTAATAACCCGGAAAATCTAGGCCAGTTTAAAATTTTTATTTTGGCAATTTTAGCGAATTTTGAATATTTAAAATGAATTATTTTAAATAATATCGACGAGAAATTTATTTTGAATATAATTAGAACGTATATATTATATACGTCGTCGTTAGAATATATAATAATTATATATAATTATAAAAGGAATTGAAAATGGCGCGGTAGTTCGAAAATTCGATTTCTAATTTCAAATGAATATACAGAATTCAATATAAGTCAGAATTGAACGAAACAAGAAATATTTGAATCTGTATAACTATATCTTTGTAACGAAGTTAACAAACTGAGATTTCATCTTAGAAATGATAAGATATGTCCAGTTTAAAATTAGAAATAGTCGCTGTGGAATTTATATATATTTTTATATATATAAGGCCCTTAAAAATAGCAATTTTGCAAACGACCTCGGATTTCGACGAAACCAGTTTTGTTGGGTCCGTGATGTTAAGTTATTGCTAGATTCCAAATTTCATAATTTTTCGAATCAATATGTGAGCGTGGCGAAGGAAAACGCGTTTTACCAGTTTCAGTTGATTTTAATCGACTGGAAATTGGCCATTTTTCCAACGGTCTCAGAATTCGACGAAATTAGTTTTGTTAGGACCGTATCGTCAATACGAAGCTAGAAAATATTTTTCTGGAATTTTTCTAGTTCGTATGTGGCCCCGGTAAATTGAAATGTACGTTTAAAATTGAATATATAGAATTATATTTAAATTTGAAGAAAACTAATCGTAACATCCGAATTGGCTTGCGAGACATATCCCATTGTGTTCGGAATGGGGGTATTACGCTAGGGGCGACAGCCGTTGGGGTTCGTTTGGGGTTTGAATTCAAAATCTCTTTTTTTTGGAGAATAAATTATTTAAATTAAATAATATTATTTATATTTATATACTTTACCCCTCCCCCCTCTCTCTCGTTGACTTCAGAAAATAAAAAAAAAGAAAGAGAAAAGACGCAGAAGAGCGATGTGGAGACCACCATCGAGGAGGCGGCGTACCTCCTTCGATCACCCCACCGAAGTCCCCCCCCCCCCCCCGCTACCTCTCTCCTCCGTCGCGCGACCCCCCCCTAACACCAAATCGCAACCCCCCACCCACAATCTCCCTTAAAATCGACGAACCCCTGAAACCCCGCACCCTGCTCCATCTGCGCCGCCTCAAGCCCCTCCGACCCCTCCAGCACCGCGACTCCTTGTCGAACCCTAGCCCCAGATCCACCTAAAGACCCCCCCCCCTTCAACAGTCGATGTAAGTTTATTTTAATTATTTCTTTATTGTATTTATATTGTTAAACCTGATTTGTTTTTAAAGTATAAAAACCTGATTTGTTTTTAAAGTATAAAAACCTGATTTGTTTTTAAAGTATAAAAACCTGATTTGTTTTTAAAGTATAAAAACCTGATTTGTTTTTAAAGTATAAAAACCTGATTTGTTTTTAAAGTATAAAAAAACTGATTTTAAAAGGGTATTTAAAACTGATTTTAAAAGGGTATTTAAAACTGATTTTAAAAGGGTATTTAAAACTGATTTTAAAAAGGTATTTAAAACTGATTAGAAAAAGGTTAAAACTTTAAATAGAAAATATAATTTTGAAATGATTTTTAAATATAAAAATTAGCATTGTTGAAAATATATCTATATCACAAAGTTGTGAATATGTATATATCACAAGGTTTTGAAAATATATGGGAATGTTTTAAAAATAAAAATATGATTTTTATATATTGAACTTCGAAATAAAAATATGATTTTTATATATTGAACTTTGAAATAAAAATTCGATTTTTATATATTGAACTTTGAAATAAAAATTCGATTTTTATATATTGAACTTTGAAATAAAAATTCGATTTTTATATATTGAACTTTGAAATAAAAATTCGATTTTTATATATTGAACTTTGAAATAAAAACTTCGATTTTTATATATTGAACTTTGAAATAAAAATTCGATTTTTATATATTGAACTTTGAAATAAAAATTCGATTTTTATATATTGAACTTTGAAATAAAAATTCGATTTTTATATATTGAACTTTGAAATAAAAATTCGATTTTTATATATTGAACTTTGAAATAAAAATTCGATTTTTATATATATAGTGGCCTTGGGCAACGAAGGTGACAAAAAGGCGAAACGACGAAGACTTCTGCAAATGAAGTGCCGTGGAGCTAGGATAGCTATCTGTGAGAATTTCTCACCTCTCAATTTCTTTTTCTAGTTATATATATATACTAGGATGCAGACGGTGCTTAGTAGCACCCGACACAATCGTCCACAGACCATGGACTTGTTTGTTTGGCTGTTTGGTGATTGATTGCGATATTGGTTTGAATGTGGTTTGTGCTGTGAAGAATCGAATCGATAAATTGGTTAGGATTAGACGTGCGCCGTTATAAGGCGAAGGAGTAAGGCTAGGTTAGACTCTTACTCCAAATTTTGTGGTTTGCATAATGAAATGAATTGAATTGTTTGGTGAAATGAATGGATTGATTGATGTGTGAATGGCGTGGGCCTTCACTAGACCGGGGATAAGGCTAGGCCTTGTCCCGTTTCTAGTATCGTGCCGTTATGCCGCCGAAATTTTCTAAAATATGTTAGAAAATAAAAATATCATTTTATTTGTGTAAATGAATAATAGAAATTCATATGTTGGAATAAAATGTTTTATCGTTAAAAATATAATTTTTAATGTGAATATGAATATAGTGAAAGTGAATAAAATAAATATTCATTTACAAACCAGACGGTTTGTTTATGTACACCTATTTGAAGGACATTGATTGGGACGATAAATTGTACACATCGCCCAACAGCACAAATAAAATAGGTGTTTGATTGTTTGAAACCCCACACGGGTGTTGGGATGAAATTTGAAGTTCACTCATCCTGATTGATTAAATATGTCGATCGATTGATTGACAGGCTGTTATAAGCGTTGAATATCTATATTTGATGCTTATACAGTGTAGTGCACTTTGGTTGATGGTTGATTATTTTTCAATGCTATGATATACATGTGTTGTATGAAAATCCATATAATTAACTTTATATGGTAATTGATTGGGCCTCATTCCAATTTGAAAAATAAAGAATATTATAAAATAAAAGTTCATGTGTTGACAGTACTCATTCATTGAGATTGGTCATGTGTTGAACGAAATATTTTAATATTAAAATTTACATCTTTATCGATATAAAATAAAAGTTCATGTGTTGACAGTACTCATTCATTGAGATTGGTCATGTGTTGAACGAAATATTTTGATAATAACAACTATTTTGAAAATAGAAATTTATGAAGCCGTGTTGATTAGATTGACGCCATTTTGACGTGAACGATATTTATATCGATTTTATTCATTTCGAAATGAGTTGAATTGAAAACGAATTCAAAATGAATTGAAAACGATTTCGAAATGAATTGAATTGAAAACGAATTCAAAATGAATTGAAAACGATTTCGAAATGAATTGAATTGAAAACGAATTCAAAATGAATTGAAAACGATTTCGAAATGAATTGAATTGAAAACGATTTCGAAATGAATTGAATTGAAAACGATTTCGAAA
Organism: Allium sativum; assembly: GCA_030737875.1. Taxonomy (NCBI): domain Eukaryota; kingdom Viridiplantae; phylum Streptophyta; class Magnoliopsida; order Asparagales; family Amaryllidaceae; genus Allium; species Allium sativum. The sequence goes on along the minus strand of CM060918.1, from coordinate 145,921,485 downwards.
TGAATTGAATTGAAAACGAATTCAAATGGAATTGAAAGCGAATTGAAATGAATTCAAATTGAATTGAAATTCGAATTGAAATTCGAATTGAATAGAAATGAATTTTAAAACGAATTTATAAAGAAGAATTCAATTTTGGCTTTGAATTGAAATAGAAGTTGAAATAGAATTTGAAACGAATTTAAAACTATTTATATAATTCGTTTTAAATAGAAATCGATGAAATATATATTATATATATTATATATATAATATAATGACCTGAATAGAACGTGCCGCGCCGCGGCAGTTCGTGAATTTCGACCATTTATTTCAAACAGATATTGCGGGAGATCCGACCGTCGGATTCTCCTAAAACCGAACCGTTGGGTTCGTATCGAAAAGAGCTTTCTAACGAATATTAGAAATTTGAAATCTAACGGTTGGATTTGGAGTTATGTCCAAATCAAGTTCGAAAAAGGTCGCTGTAAGTGCAGTTCGATGGCCATTGGTGGAAATCGACTGTACGGGCCTTGATAAAATTATTAAAAATAGTAATAATTTGTGTAAAATCATAAGAAATGATTTAGAAAGAATTGGGATGAAAAACTCCATATTTGAAAAGATAAAAATAGATTTTTATCGAAGTGAACTAGTTTTGAACTAGAAATATAATTCTATTTATTTTTAAATAAATAAATTGAATTCGAAAGGGGTTTTAAAAATAACCAGAATTTCCAATGATTGCATTGGAGTGGATTTGAATCGAAATTATCTTCGGAATATTTCGATGTTGGAATTCGTGATAATACAGATGTTGTCATGGAAATTTGAAAGATATATATTTATATCGTTATTTCCAATACGACATTTGTTAGTCGTAGAATTTGATATTGAATATAAGCCGATATATTTTCTATTCAGAGCCTTGTATTGAATATCAAATGTGATTTGGGTTTGTCGTGAATGGTGTCTTCACTAACACTGTTCTTGAACCCAGTTGAGAAAAGATTAAATCTTTTTATTTAGATTTAATGAAGTGTACCAATTAAATGATATTTAATTGGAATTAAATTGATATTGATTTTTGGGTTTATCGTGAACAGTGTTTTAAACAACACTCGTTCTTTAACCTGATAATTAATGAATGTGATTTTGGGTTTATCGTGAACTGTGTTTTTAAATGACACGGATTCTTTAACCCAGTCGAAGATTAAAACTAAGTGGAGTTTTAATGAATCTTTAATTAGATTGAAATGATCGAAAATGGAGTATCACCAGTTTTGCTCCAGGCGATAGTTAAATCTTTAATTAGATTTGAACGTGAAATGGTAATTGAATTTACCGATAACACTATGGTGTTAGATATGAAGTATTCACAGTTTTACTTCATGGGATGAATAGGTTGGGATTGGGAAATTATAACAAATGATTACTTCGGTAAGGTTCGCTAATCCCGACTAGTTTGAATTGATATTCAAAAGTTGATTAAAGAATAAATTCAAGAATTTATCTTTGATAAAATTAATGGGAACCTTTCCCTATGAATGTGAAATTAGAAACTAACTGTCGGTTAGCTAAGTAGAATGGTTTTCTGGATATTGATCTGATGTTGGTTTCGGCCTTCGGGGTTAATATTTGGGGAATTATTCTCTTGATTAATTTACGGTTAGTGACTGATGGATTGGAATGAGGCGTATGTTGTGTTTGTGTAACACTTATTTAAAATATACGCGAGTTATTTGGGAAGACCGGGTTTATCCCATTCTGAATAACTGATACGACGATAAGTCGAAGATGAAGACGATGGTCGAAGACCGGAGGTCTTCACGTCGTTTGGGTAATTACTGATGATCTTGGTTGGGTTGTACACCCAAGAAGATGGAAACAGTTAGTGATCGTCCAGACGTACTTGGAGATCGATGGATATGCGGGGTACTAGGTGCCTCCGGTTTCGTTCAGACCCAGAACGGACTTGTAAATGGACTGTGTGTCTGACATCGGATTTCATTCTGTGTGACTGATATCGGTTGCATAGGATGGTTTGCCTGTGTGGCATGCTAAGATGCAAATGATCAAGGCATCTGTTGAAAAGCAAAGTCTTGTGGTTGGTGATCAAAGCACGGCCTTTGTGGCGTAGCTTTGTGTAGCGTTGATTCGCGAGCCTCACACCCCGGTATGAACCAGAAACGGGAGAAAGGACCTCAGGGAGGGCCTACGTTTCCTCCTAGCTAAAAGTGGCGTCAGTGGTTTTACACGCCCTGACGAGTTTGACTTATGTGGTTGTTGCTGTTGCGAGGCGCCTCGGTTAGATCGGACGATCCGGGTCCGATGGAGTCACTTGTTGGCTCGCTTACGCCCCAAAGGGCGGCGAAACGTAGTGCTCAGGCATTTTAATCCACTCCGTGTGGACCGGCCCTGTCGCTCCAAGGGTCGATGCGTTCTGATCCTGAGGCTCGGGCTAGGCAGTCTCGAATCGGTTGAGGACTATCTTTTGCCTCGGTTCATAGATGGAAATCCAATTTCCAAATACGTAACTTTGCGGTTTTATTTGTAAACCTATATATGGCGACATAGTGGCATGGGACGCTCATGTCGCCTATGATTGATACTTATGATTTGAAGTTGTTTTATACACTATGCACTTATAATAGTATCAAATGATTTGTTTTAAACGTATCAAGCATTCTTTGGCTGTTATAAGGGAAAACCCTATCCCCCGGCTTGCGTTGCATTGTGTGATAGGACCTGGGTCTTATAACAGCTTCATTTTTCTTTATTTAGCATTGCGCCGTTTGTTTTATGCACTGGTATTCTTGGGAGGAAACCCGTTCCGTGTTATACGGCGTGGTCCCTTGTTTTACCTAACTTTGAAATAAAGATTAACTGTTTTAGTTCTCACACAAGTCACATGACTGACCTGGAGTTTATTGTTTTAACCTAAACTCTGGGTGCCCTTATTTTGACACGGGCAGCTAGTAGTTTTGGTTTTGCAAATTTATATTCACAGGATCCTGGTTTACAGCTGGAACGATATCCGGAAAGCTTTGTATCCGTATATCTTCTTCTAGTTGTGTATTGTATTATTTTCCGCTGCTATGTATTTAAATGTAATTTAAATCTCTGATATTTCTGTGTAATATTCATTTATACTCTGTATATTCTTGTAATCTGATGCACTGTTGTTATATATAGTGAAATGTTCTTCTGTATGCGTTCTATTTTGTCGTGTTCTCAAACGATAGGGCGTTTCAAACGGCCTGGATCGGTTTAACGACTGGTTCGGACCGAGCGAAATTCCTTGCCGTCACAGAAAATGAATTCAAATTGAATTGAAATTTGAATTGAATAGAAATGAATTTTAAACCGAATTTATAAAGAAGAATTCAATTTTGATTTGAATTGAAAAGGAAGTTGAAATTGCTTTTGAAACGAATTTAAAACTATTTATATAATTCGTTTTAAATAGAAATCGACGAAATATATACTATATATATTATATATAATATAATGGCCTGAATAGAACGCGCCGCGCCGCGGCAGTTCGTGAATTTCGACCATTTATTTCAAACGGACATTACGGGAGATCCGACCGTCGGATTCTCCTAAAACCGGAACCGTTGGGTTCGTATCGAAAAGAGCTTTCTAATGAATATTAGAAATTTGAAATCTAACGGTTGGATTTGGAATTATGTCCAAATCAAATTTGAAAAAGGTCGATGTAAGTGCAGTTCGATGGCCATTGATGGAAATCGACTGTACGGGCCTTGATAAAATTATTTAAAATAGTAATAATTTGTGTAAAATCATAAGAAATGATTTAGAAAGAATTGGGATGAAAAACTCCATATTTGAAAAGATAAAAATAGATTTTTATCGAAATAAACTAGTTTTGAACTAGAATTATAAATTCTATTTATTTTTAAATAAATAAATTGAATTCGAAAAGGGTTTTAAAAATAACCAAAATTTTCAATGATTGCATTGGAATGGATTTGAATCGAAATTGTCTTCGGAATATTTCGATGTTGAAATTCGTGATTATACAGATGTTGTTATGGAAATTTGAAAGATATATATTTATATCGTTATTTCCAATACGACATTTGTTAATCGTAGAATTTGATATTGAATATAAGCCGATATAATTTCTATTCAGTGCCTTGTATTGAATATCAAATGTGATTTGGGTTTGTCGTGAATGGTGTCTTCATTAACACTGTTCTTGAACCCAGTTGAGAAAAGATTAAATCTTTTTATTTAGATTTAATGAAGTGTACCAATTAAATAATGTTTAATTGGATCTGAATTGATATTGATTTTTGGGTTTATCGTGGACAGTGTTTTAAATAACACTCGTTCTTTAACCCGGTCATTAATGAAATGTGATTTTGGGTTGTCGTGAACGGTATCTTCAATAATACAGTTCTTAGACCTAAAGGAGTTAAGAAAATCATAAACTAACTGGAGATTAGTTAAGTTGAATAGTTTCCGAGGTATTGATCTGATGTTGGTTTCGGCCTTCGGGATTAATACTTAGGGAATTGCTCACTTGCTAATTTACAATTAGGGACTGATTGAAATGTGATGTGATTTTGGGTTTATCGTGAACCGTGTTTTAAATGACACTGATTTTTAACCCAGTCACAGATTAAAACTAAGTGGAGTTTTAATGAATCTTTAATTAGATTGAAATGATCGAAAATGGAGTATCACCAGTTTTGCTCCAGGCGATAGTTAAATCTTTAATTAGATTTGAACGTGAAATGGTAATTGAATTTACCGATAACACTGTGGTGTTAGATATGAAGTATTACCAGTTTTACTTCATGGGATGAATAGGTTGGGATGGGGAAATTAAAATAAATGATTACTTCGGTAAGGTTCGCTAATCCCGACTAGTTTGAATTGAGATTCAAAAAAAAAAATAGATTAAAGAATAAATTCAAGAAATTTATCTTGGATAAAATTAATGGGAACCTTTCCCTATGAATGTGAAATCAGAAACTAACTGTCGGTTAGCTAAGCAGAATGGTTTTCTGGATATTGATCTGATGTTGGTTTCGGCCTTCGGGGTTAATATTTGGGGAATTATTCTCTTGATTAATTTACGGTTAGTGACTGATGAATCGGAATGAGGCGTATGTTGTGTTTGTGTAACACTTATTTAAAATATACGCGAGTTATTCGGAAAGACCGGGTTTATCCCATTCTGAATAACTGATACGACGATATGTCGAAGATGAAGATGGTGGTTGAAGGCCGGAAGTCTTCACATCGTTTGGATAATTACTGACGATCCTGATTGGGCTGTACACCCAAGAGGATGGAAATAGTTGGTGGTTGTCCAGACGTACTTGGAGATGGATGGATATGCGAGGAAAGTGCCTCCGGTTTCGTTCAGACCTAGAACGGACTTGTAAATGGATGGTGTGTCTGACATTGTATTCCTTTATATTGTATTCGTTGATCTCTGCTAAATATATATCTGTTTGGCGGCGGAGAATTTATTCTCTTGCTTAACGCCCTTCTCTGAGACATACGAGCTCAGAGGTTATATATTGGCAGAAATCAGTGGTACGATATGGATTGATAATGTGGCATGCTGAGATGCAGTGATCCAGACTTTTGTTGAAAAGCAAAGTCTGGTGGATGATGATCAAAGCGCAGCTGATATGGCATGGCTTTGTGTATAGCGTTGATTCGCGAGCCTCACACCTCGGTGTGAGCCAAAAACGGGGAGGACCTCCGAGAAATGGACATATGCTGGTTTCTAGTTAGAAGCGGTGTCAGTGCTTAAACTGGCTGGCATTGCTTATGTGGATGTTGCTCATCATTACTTATTGCCCATCGGGGCGTCTCGGTTAACGGTGGTTGCAGAGGCTTACGGGTCCCAGATCACTATGAGGTTCCATAGAACCGGCTAGCATATCGTTTACGGCATTACTAACCATCGACGGGTGGCCGGCCCCGACGTTCCGGGTGCAGTCGCGGCTGCAACCTGAGGCTCGGACTAGAGAGTCTCGAATTAAGCACAGGATATTCCCTTTGCCTTGGTTCACATGATGGAAATCCAATTTCCAATACGTGTATTGCGGTTTTAATTGTAGAACTAGTATGGCGACATGATATATGGTACCCATGCCGTCTATGATTGATATTTATGATTGAAATTGTTTTGACACTATACACTTATAGTAGTATCAAATGATTTGTTTTAAACGTACTAAGCATGTTTGGCTATTATAAGGGAAAACCCTATCCTCGGCTGCGTTGCATTGTGTGATGGGACCTGGGTCTTATAATAGCTTCATTTTTAGAAAAGCATTGCGCTGTTTGTTTTATGCACTGGTATTCTTGGGAGGAAACCCGTTCCGTGTTATACGGCGTGGTCCCTTGATTTACCTAACTTTTAAAATAAAGAATAATAACTGTTTTAGTTCTCACACCAGTCACATGACTGACCTGGAGTTTATTGTTTTAACCTAAACTCTGGGTGCCCCTATTTTCGACACGGGCAGCTAGTAGTTTTGGTTTTGCAGATTTATATTCACAGGACCCTGGTTTACAGCTGGAACGATATCCGGAAAGCTTTGTATTCGTATATCCCATTCTAGTTGTGTATTGTATTATTTTCCGCTGCGATGTATTTAAATGTAATTTAAATCTCTGATATTTCTGTGTAATATATATTCATTTATACTCAGTATATTCTTGTAATCTGATGTATTGTTGTAATATACAATGAAATGTTCTTTTGTATGCATTCTGATTCGTCATGTTCTCAAACGATAGGGCGTTTCGAACGGTCTGGGTCGGTTTAGCGACTGGTTCGGACCGAGCGAAATTCCTTGCTCGTCACACGTAAAGAAGTTGTTAAAGATTAAAAGATAAACTTTGACCATTTTGAAGATATAACGTTGTTCAGTTAAGGTCTGAGAGGTAATTATACCCCAACTTGAGTGTCTTCCTTCTTAACTAAGAAATGGTAAGGTTTGATCGTAAAGGAGTTTTGGAAATGTTTTCCAAATGAGAATCAGAAATGTTTTCTGATAAAAGAAAATAAGAATTTAGAATATAGGGAAACCGGAGATAAGTAAATAAATGAACTAAAGAGATTTATGTTAAATGATGTTTGTTCGATATAATTTCCATTTGGCAATAATATCGTTGTTTGCACACTTGTTTTTCTTTGATAGTTAACTCACCGACTATCGAAGTTTTGACCATTTTAACTTTGTTAATATGGAGAGACCGGTTGGATTATTATCCATTTAACCACTCTGTATTGGCATAAGCATCGCGAATCATATATGCCAAAGATAATCGAAGACGGAGTAAAATACAAGGGCTGTTGTATAAGTCTTAGATAACAGTGACTAAGATGGATATACGGAATAGTGCCTTCGGTTTGTCCAGTCCCAGGACAACTTGTATGGACGAAGGTCTGACAGAGTATATCCAATAGATCGCGTAAGTTGATCTGTTCAAACGTATTCACGTTTGGTGGTGGAGGAATTCGTTTCTCTTAGCTGTATACCCGTGTTATTTTTGGATAAATCAATTTGTGATTTGGCGGGTATGACGATGTGACATTCTAAGTGAATGAGGATAACTTGTATGGATGAATGTCTGACAGAGTATTCCCAGAAAGGTCACCTACCTTGATTTCTTCGACCGTACCAAGAGTGGAAGCGGAGAAGGAAACTTCTTTTAGCTGACACGTAATGTACTGTTGTGACGTCAATTAGTGATTTTCGATGGATCTGACAATGTGGCATTCGAAGTGAATCTGATGTGATGATAAAGCGTAGCTTCTAGCCTCACATCCGGTAAATGACAGAAATCGGGCAGGCAGCATGGCTAAGTCGGTCGCACCGAAGTAGGGTGTATAATCACCTATCTAGAGAATATTCATTTGTTTCTTAAATCTATCAATGTTGCCCCATATATATATACGGGAACGGTTGCTGATCCCAACCGTTGGTGATGTACATTCGATACACTCAAGCGAAATGAGTGGTCGGTCATGTGTGGCTGAGTTACAAGATGTTCTTATTGAACTCCAGTGTATCGTTCCTAGAGTACACTGATCGGAAGGTGGTTCCATACCTTGTCATAGTTGGAAATCCATTACCCAATACGTGCTTGCGATTTTGATTGTATGCTATATATGTAGAACGTGAGATGAAAGCGTTTCTGCTAGTTGATATCTATTTGTACATAGACATTATTATAATATCAAAAGGTTTTTGATATAAAGATATTTTGGATTCTCATAAGGGAAAAACCCGTTCCGTTCTGCGGCGTGGTCTTATGAGATTTCGTTTACTTGTTCATACACCTGTTTAAACTGTTTTACTCATACCAGTCCCATGACTGACCCGGAGTTTATTTGTTTTGTTTTCCCTAAACTCTTGGGTGCCTAATTTTGTACGGGTAGTCAATTAGTCAGGAATTTACAGATATACTGGAAGAGCGTGGAGCAGGAGGCTTCAAGATCATATAGCTATAGTTATTTCCGTTGTGTTGTAAGTGTTGTACTCTGATAAGTGCTATTGTATACATAACTGTTATATTTCAAAGTTATGTTATCTATTATATGTTATTCATTCCGCTGTGAGGTTCGTGCTACTCTGATGTTGTGTTCTTCTTCTTCTTCTATTCTAAGTTTCTATCTTATCTATTCTCACCCTCTAATTTCTTTCATTAATTACCGGGATTTTTCGATGTTTTGGTTATCGACATCGAGCTTATGTCGATAACCAGAGTCGCTCAAAATCCGGGTCGTTACAAATTTAGAAGAGTGAATATGCCTAAATTGGTTGGAAAATTTACAGTAATTAGGAAATTGTAACCGCACTGAGACACGAGGTTAAATTCAACTTGTAGATAAACCTGCTTGGAATCGCCTAGCAAACCCAGCATCCACAAGTGGTCAATTTAACGTGGGGATCTGGTGCATTAACATACATATATGAACATATGTATATAATAGGAAATAAATAAATGGCATTAATTGTAATTAATAGAAATGAATGAATGCTACAACAGTATAAGAATTGGAGTGAATGGGGAATGATAATAACCTATTATGATTAAATATGAATGAACAGTGGAAGATAATAGGTAGGCTTGTCCTAGGGACAAGCGCAAATTATAACATAGGTTATAATAAATGAAAAGAAACTTATTGAAAAACCTTAGTTAAAAGAACTAAGTAAATAACAACAAGAGGTTGTATTAAACAAAGTCATGGTTGATGAAAAAGAATGTTGTAGGCTTATTATTAGTAGACTTATAAAAGAGAATTATGTAGTATAATAAAAGAAATTAATAATAAGAGGAAGCCCACTCAGGTGACATAAGACTGAATAAAGTAAGAAGACTTATGGAATGAAATAAATTATACTTAATTATAAATTAAGTAATATGTTAAATGGAAACCTACTGATTGTTATAGGATATACTCATTGACACATTAAGTAGAACATGTTATTGTAACCTGAAATAGGACGATGAATGACTGGATGATATTGTGAGAAAATTGTAGATTACGGACCTTGAATTACCATCAAAAGAATAACATGTTATGGGCTTATTAATGAACTTAAATGGGTTAAGTTATATAACTGAAATTAATAACCGAGAGGGGTCCATTCCTTAGAGATATAAGGGGCTTGGAGAGAACTTGGTAACGTGAATAAGAAGTAACATGATTGGAAATAACCAAGTTAACTGGAAATCGGATGAGGTGGAGCAAGCGCTTAATTAAACGTTTAGACATAGGGTCTAATAACAAGTTAGCATGATGCGCTTGGACCAGTCCACATGCCCGAAGGTGAAGAACCCAATGAGGTAGATCATCGTGGTGTCTAGAGGCACGAGAGGAGCACATTCATCTGATTACTCTAATGCTATCATGCTTGTTGGCTCTGCGGGACCGGAAGGAAGCATGCGGCTTCCGAGGGACGTGGTAGGGTACTCCGTGGTGGTCCTCTATTATGGTACCTGCTCAGGCTATACTCGTAGAGGTTGGGTCTGCATATTACCACCCAGTGAGTGTACCTTGACTATAATATCAGTTTGCCAGTCAGAAGGTTGTGGCGGTATGACATTGGGGTGATTCGGCGATTTGCTGATAGAGAGGCTGGTCAGGACCAAATAAAGGTGCTTGTCATCAGCATTCATTGTGACGCGTAAAGACTAGAGTTAAACCTTATAAACCATCGATCTTTCACTATCGAGACATTGGTTGCGGGACATGCCAATTTGGATATAGATTGTTTGCTAGGGACACGTAACTTAGCTCTTGACGTAGTCTTTCACTAGTTAAGGGATGGGTCGAGCTGGGACCATAGCTACCATAGAAATGCAAACCATAGTTAAGACATATGTACTTTAGGTCTCTTTAGCAGACCTGTACAAATATGGAAAAGCTCATGGCCGAGTTTTGTGCATTCAGATGCAGCCCTATTACGGAACTCGGGGTATATTATACAGTACGTACACGTAAGGATCCGGATACATGCACATCGCACTGGGTGGTGTATCATAGGCATTAGGGCATTACTCCGTGTTAAGATCGAGCTTGGACGAGGATTTTCGAATATGATAGTCTGTATGCTTACGTAGCATGACGTTGGTAATTTTGTGTGAAACAGGGTGTAGTTTTATGGGAATCTATACATCAATCCGCCGTAGGATGACAGTTGCATAACATGGCATAGTTTTATGGAAATCCGTACGTCGCTCTGGCGTAGGATGAGAGTTGCATACGCTTCTGTGGCATGACATTGGAGACCGTGCCTGGAGGGTACCATGGAAAGTACCTTGGTATTGGGGGTAGTAATGTATATACTATATTAGGTTAATATACTGGGAGGTAGATGGGTACAACATATATGTAAGCCTTGAGTACTATTAAACAAAACAACCTAATAAATAAATAACATAATTGAACAATATATGTAGGGTTGTTTCAGATTGTTTAATTCTAGTCACCAGAACTTGTGTTCTGACCCCCTCCTCATAACACACTTGCAGGTTAGGTTTGTGGTAGAGATATGATTGCTTTGGATGCTGGTTAAGCAGTATTATTACCTTGGTAAGGCTATATTTGATTATATCATATTTTATTCCATTCCGCTTCTATCTTTTCTACAGGATACTAGACAAGCCAATTTGAGTTTCGTAGATTGGAATTTTTGAAAAAAATTCGGTCTGTCAGAATTCGGGTTGTTACAACTTTATTAACAATAAAAAACAATCACAAGTACAATTATTTACATCATAGATCTACACCAGCAAAAATACAGCCCAATTGTACAACTTGACACCCTTACAAAATGAAACCCAAACAACAATTACATAAGACAAAACAACAACAAAATGACGAACAAAATTTCAGGAGACCAGTAGAAGATCAAGTACTAATTCTACCCGAATTAATAGCTTTGGGGACACTTTTATGTATAACTACATATAATTTATTGGAATTTAAGACATCATGTCCAAAAGCTCTGTTGTTCCTCTCCCTTCAAACCACATAAATAAATTTTTTTAAAACTTCAAAAGGATTCTAGGCTTTTCATTATTCCATCTTGTATCCTTGAAAATATTATACCATTCTATTTTACCGTCTTTCGACGGCCTATGAAAGCAACCATTTGCAAGAAGCCTAAACCATGTATGATACACATAGAGCATTCAAAGAAAAGATGCACATTTGTCTCCACATTTTCCTTACACATAAGACATGTATTATTAGGTATTAGTCCAATATTATGCAACTTATCTTTTGTATTTACTTAAGTTAGCGGGTTAGAAATAGAAAGAAAGGTAGAATAGAAAAAGAAAGAACACAACACAACAGAATCAGAGTAGACGTGAATCACACGGAGGAATGAATAAAGTATGATATATGACAATACTTGAAATTAAAAATTGTATTTTTACTTACATCATCAGAGTACAGCATATACAAAACAGCGGAAATAAAGTTTATATATCTAACACTTAAGCCTCCTTGCTCCAAGCTCCTCCAAGGTATCTGTAAAAATCCTGAAACTTCTTGATTACTAGTACAAATTTAGGCACCCAAGAGTTTAAGGAAAACATTGAAAAAATAGACACTGGGTCATTCATCGGACTCGTGTGAGTAAACGATTAAAATAGTTTGCTTAACTTGGAAAATTCTATTGAAATAAAAGATAATCATAAGACTGATCCACACATAAACATGGATGGTTTTTACCGTACGATAACCCAAAATGATCATTGTATCAAAAATCTTCTGATATTATAATGATTTCTATATCAAATAAATAATCATCTAGCAGAACACAAGCATCTCATGATCTATATGCATAGTATATAGTTAAAAACAGCGGGGCGCTTATTGGAGAATAGAGTCCAACTATAACAAGGTATGGGAGCATCTTCCGGTAGTGTATCCCTAGAGAGGAATACACTGGGTTCAACAAGAACATCTTGTAACTCGACCACACATGACCGACCACTCATTTAGCTTAAGTGTATCGAATGTATTATCACCCATAGTTATCGGTCGTCCAACCATTATTCGAACATATAGAAGTGAAAGAAGAACAAATAGAATTTTCTCTAGATGGTGATAATACACCCTGCATGGGTGCGACCTAACTAGCCATGTTGCTTGCTCGATTTTTGTCATTTCCCGGTTGATGAGACTTGAGGCTACGTTTGTCCTTTAGAATAGCACGCCACTATTTACTTTGAATGCCACATTGTTAGATCCACCAAATCACTAATTGACATCCACAAAAATACTCTGGGTGTTAAGCTAAGAGAAACGAATTCCTCCACCACCAGCAGAAATACGTTTGAGGAAATTAACATACGTGATTCGTTAGAAATACTTTGTCATACATTCGTCTATACAAGTCATCCAAGAACAGGACGAACCAAAGGCATTCTCCTACCTCATCCAATATAGGAATCACCCAATGGATCAGTAACGAGTAATCCTTGCAATTCAAAGATTTCAATCATGACAAAATACCCACCGAAATATCTCTGAGAGCTAACCAGGAAAATTCAACAAGAAGTTCTTGAAACGACCCGAAGTTCCCCAGGTAGGGAAAGCACGGATTGAACTGAGAACAAGCCACATCAGTACGCAAATAGAATAACATTTCATTGTTATTTACAACAATTTCCATCAGAGTACAAGAATATACAGAGTATGAATAAATATTACACATTCGATAAATATCAGAGATTACAATACATTACATAGCAGCAGAAAATAATACAATACACAACTGAAAGTAATACAAGGATACAGAGCTTTCCGAATATCACCTCAGCTGTAAATCAGGATTCTGGGAATATAAATCTGCAAAACCAAAACTACTAGCAACCCATGCCAAAATAAGGGCACCCAGAGTTTAGGATAAAACAATAAACTCTAGGTCAGTCATGGGACTGGTGTGAGAACTAAAACAGTTTTTAATCTTTATTTTAAAGTTAGGTAAATCTAGGGACCACGCCGTACAACACGGAACGGGTTTCCTCCCAAGAATACCAGTGCATAAAACAACAACGCAATGCTAAATAAAGAACAATGAAGCTATTATAAGACCCAGGTCCCATCACACAATGCAACACAAGCCAGAGGATAGGGTTTTACCTTATAATAGCCAAAGAATGCTTGATACGATAAATTTCATCTTTTATTGTTACTATAAGTGTATAGTGTCAAAACAATTTCAATCATAAGTATCAATCATAGACGACATAAGTGCCCCATACCAATATGTCGCCATATATAGGCTCTACAATCAAAACTGCAAAGGCACGTATTGGAAGCTGGATTTCCATCTGTGAACCAAGGCAAGGGATCATCCACACCAATTCGAGATTGTTTAGTCCGAGCCTCAGGATCACAGCTCGAGTGACCCTTGGATCGTCAGGGCCGGTCCGCCGATGTGGATTAAAATGCCTGAACACTGCGTTTCCCCGCCCTTTGGGGGCATAAATGAGCCAAATGACTACATCGGATCCACATAGTCACCGATATATCTGAGGCGCCTCGCAATCCAACAACCACACAGGTGAAAATAATATAATGGACAGGGCTGGTAGGTCACTGACACCACCCTAGCTAGAAAGAAATGCATGCCCTCCCTGAGGTCCTCTCCCGTTTCTGGTTCACAACCGGGGTGTGAGACTCGCGAATTAATGTTACACAAAGCTATGTTACACAGGTGGTGCTTTAATCATCACCCACAAGGCTTTGCTTTTCAATAAATGCCTTGATCATTTGCCACTTAGGCATGCCACACAGGCAGTTCACTCCATGCGATCGATATCCATCAATATATAACCCCTGAGCTCTTACGTCTCAGAGAAAGTCGTTAAGCAAGAGAATATATTCTCCGTCGCCAAATAGATATATATTTAATAGAGATCAATCAACACAAAGCAAAATCCAACGTCAGACACACAGTCCATACTAGTTCGTTCTGGGTATGAACGAAACCAGAGGTACCTTATTCCTCGCATATCCATCGATCTCCAAGTACGTCTGGACGATCACCAACAGATTTCCTCCTCTTAGGTGTACAACCCAATCAAGATCATCGGTAATCAACCAAACGATGTGAAGACCTCCGGTCTTCGACCACCGTCTTCATCCTTGACACATCGTCGTATCAGTTGTTCAGAATGGGATGAACCCGGTCTTTCTGAATAACTCGCATATATAATAAAAAAGTGTTACACAAACACAACATACTCCTCATTCCAATTCAGAATATTCTTTTATTCAAATATTCTTATACTTTAGGAAAGGTCCCCATTAATTTTATCAAAGATAAATTCTTTAAATTTATTCTTTAATCTTCTTTTGAATGTCAATTCAGATTAGTCGGGATTAGCAAACCACACCTAAGTAATCATTTATTTTATTTCCCAATCCCAACCTATTCATCCCATGAAGTAAAACTGGTCATACTTCATTTCTAACACCACGGTGTTATTAGTAAATTAAATTACCATTTCACGTTCAAATCTAATTAAAGATTTAACTATCGCCTGGAGCAAAACTGGTGATACTCCATTCTCTATCATTTAAATCTAATTAAAGATTTATTAAAACTCCACTTGGTTTTAATCTTCCCAAAAATCATAACAATGATTGTTTAACTTGGGAAATCATATCCTATCTTTAACTGGGTTAAAGAACCAATGTCATTTAAAACACCATTCAAGATAAGCCCAAAATCACATTCTATTCCATCAGCCTTTAACCATAAATTAGCAAGGGAATAATTCCCTAAGTGTTAACCCTGAAGGCCGAAACCAACATCAGATCAATACCCAGGAAACCATTCAACTTAACTAATCTCTAGTTAGTTTCTGATTTTCTTAACTCTGTTGGGTCTAAGAAAGGTATTATTAAAGATACCATTCACGACAACCCAAATCACATTCCATTAATTATCGGGTTAAAGAACAAATGTTATTTAAAACATCGTTCACGATAAACCAAAAATCAATTCAAATTCAATTCCAATTAAATTCCGTTTAATTGGTATACTTCACTAAATCTAAATAAAAAGATTTAATCTTTTTCTCAACTAGGTTTAAGAACAGTGTTAATGAAGACACCATTCATGACAAACCCAAATCACATTTGATATTAAATACAAGGCTCTGAATAGAAAATATATCGGCTTATATTCAATATCAAATTCTACAACCAACAAATATCGTATTGGAAATAACGATATAAACGTATCTTTCAAATTTCCATAACAATATCTTTATAATCACGAAATCCAACATCGAAATATTCCAAAGATAGTTTCGATTCAAATCCATTTCCATTTTATATATTGGAAATTTTGGTTATTTTTGAAACCCTTTCAAATCCAATTTATTTATTTTAAAAATAAATGGGATTTTAATTCTAGTTCAAAACTAGTTCATTTCGATAAAAATGTAATTTTATCTTTTCAAATTTTGAATTTTTCATCTCAATTCTTCACAAATCATTTCTTATGATTTTACACAAATTAATAATATTTTTAACAATTTTATCAACGCCCGTACAGTCGATTTCCATCAGCGGCCATCGAACTGCACTTACAACAACCTTTTCCAAATTTGATTTGGACATAATTCCAAATCCCACCGTTAGGTTTATAATTTCTAATATTTGTTAAAAAGATCTTTTCGATACGAACCCAACGGTTTCGGTATTAGGAGTATCCGACGGTCGGATCTCCCGTAACGTCCATTCGAAGTCAATAGTCGAAATTCGCGAACTGCCGCAGCGCGGCGCGTTCTATTCAAGCCATTATATAAATATTATATATATATATATATATATATTATATATTTCGTCGATTTCCTTTCAAAACGCACTTTATAAATCGTTTTAAATTCGTTTTCAAAACGATTTCAACTTCATATTCAATTTCTAATCAAAATTGAATATTCCATATCATCGATATATAAATGATAATATTTTCAAAACATTATATTTTGAAATCAATTCCTTTTCGATATTCATTATAAAAATGAATAAAACCAATATAAATATCGTTCATGTCAAAATGGCGCATATCTAACCAACACGGCTTTATATATATATATTTCAATAACTTCTTTATTCTGTTCAACAAATGAATATTTTCTTCAACATATGAATTTTCTTTTATTCAACAGATGAATATATATTTTATTCAACACATGAATTTTCTTTTATTCAACACATGAATATATGTTTTATTCAACACATGAATTTTCTTTATTGGAATGAGACCCACTCAATTACCATATAATGTTATTTATATGGGTTCTATACAACACATGTATATAATAGCAATGATAAATAATCAACCATCATCCAAAGTGCACCACACAACTGCATAAGCATTAAATATAAATAATTAACGCTTACACAGTCTGTCAACACATCGATTGACATACAACTAAACAATCGGGATTAGTGAACGTCAAATATCATCCTAATACCCGTGTAGGGTTTCAAACAATCAAACACATATTTTATTTGTGCAGTTGGGCGATATGTAAAATTTATCGTTCCGATCTATGTCGGTCAAAAAGGTGTACATAAACAAATCGTTCTGATTTGGAAGTGAATATCAATTTTATTCACATCGACGTCAAAAATCATATTTTTAACTATAAACTATTTTATTCCATTCCACATCACACAATCAACTTTCACTACACATCAAACAAACAAGTCATCCATGGTCTGTGGACGACGGGTGTCGAGTGCTGCTAAGCACCATCTGCATCCTAGTATATATTTCAATTAGAAAATAAATTAAAAGTGAGGAGTTCTCACCTTTGGGTTCCACTCCTCCATTCTTTATTTCTGAACGGTTTGGTTTTGATTCCAGACAGTCCCATCGTAATCTATTTCACACGCTTTATATTAAAAACTACATTTTTAAACAAAGACCTTTATAAATAAAAATCACCTTTTTATCAGTGTAACACCCGTATTTCCGTTAACACTAATGTTCACAAATTAAAGAATAACTTATCTCAAACATGAGAATTAAGGGAAACAGGCTGCGCTATTGTGTTCGTCTCGGAATTCTGATTGAGATAGATTCCGAGTTTGCATGAATTCGACTTTTTATGAAGAAGTTATGGCCATCGGAAGTTTCAGAAATTTCAAAACAGATTTCAGAAAATTCAAATTTCGGAGTCAGACAGGCTAGGCGGGAAAATTCCCGCCAGGGCCAGGTCGACCATAGGGTCGACCTACCCTGACCAGGTCGACCATAGTGGTCGCCTGTCCTGACTAGGTCGACCTGGGGGTCGACCTACCCCCCCCCCCCCCCCCCGGGGCAGATTTGTTTTATGACTTGTTGATGACTAGATGCTGACTCATTCGGGTTTCTGATATGCTCTAATTGGCTGGGATTAATTCTAGGTTGATCGGACTGCTTAAACTAATCCTAAACTCTATAAAAACACCTGTAGACTCAAACCCTAAAATCAAAATAAAAATTAGATTCATGGCCTCCATGCCGTCACCTAGCATCTCAGCATAGCCGCCACCAATTAGAGAGGAAGAAAGCTAGTCTAAATCAATTCTTTTCAACTTTAACAACGAATCTTCTTCAAAGGAAAGCTATTACAACTTCAGAACTCAAAATTCAGAATTCAAGACCTTCTCTGAGTTGTGAGTTCGACAATTTTAATAAAATAATTTGCAAATTAATTGGATTGAGTTATGATGTGCACTATCTGGATATGATGTGAATTATTGACCGCATGTTATTATACATGTAGTAAAATTGGTATGTTTATGTTGTAAATTCTATGATGCTATCTTGTAAAGTTGTGATCATCTATGTTGTAATTTTATGATTGGCTTATGTATAATCGAATCACCATGTTGTTCATATGCTAGTTTGGGTATGATGTTTCATATGATAAATCATAAGTATGTACGCAAGTTTAGAATTTTATTAAGACATGAATCATATGCAAGTTAGGGAAAATTATATGTATAACCTTATATGCTTCATGACATCTATTTTAGATCTAATGTTAGGCTATGACATGTGTGAGTTATATGCTAAATTCTACATGCTAGTTTACATGTAAATTTACACCATCGTTATGGTGCATAAGTGACATATGCAAGTTTACACCAATATATATGTTTAGAATATGAATCATGTTATGCAAGTTTGTGGTTATTGCCTATGCAAGTTTACACCTTTAGATTTAGAACTACGACAGACATGATTTATGCAAGTCTGTGACCATTATCTAAACAAGTTTACACCTTTAGATTTGAGTCTATGACATATGTAGTTTTATGCAAGTTGTAACTTTGGTCTATGCAAGTTTTAGATGTAGAACATCATTCACACATGCAAGTTCACCCTTTATGTTTGGATCTAGTTTTAGTTATATGTATGTTGTGATGTTTTCTCTTTATTCCATGAGTTAGACTATTCGAGTCTAACGTATATTTTACGATAAATGAACAAACGTACAACGTGGGGTAAGGGGATAATATTAAAAGATTTAATTGGCATAAATGGCATAAAATAAATTTGTGATGAAAATTGGTATGATTTTACATACCATAAATAGATGCACATAATTGAGTCAATTATGGCTATAGTAAAATTTGGAATTAATTGATAATTTGAATAGGGAAAGTAATTCAAATTGGGGAATGATTTATTAGGAGTAATTAATCGTCTAAGACACGAGGTTAGGCTCTTTTGTGGTGTAAGACTGCCCGGACCCGCTCGGCAAATCTAGCTTCCACAAATGCCAGTCTAATGTGGGCGGTCTTAGGCATAAACTAAATGCGTAACAGTTGTAAAGACACGAGGTTGGACTCATTTGTGGTGTAAGACTGCCTGCACCTGCCCGACAAATCCAGCTGCCACAAATGCCAGTCTAATGTGAGAGGTCTTTATGAGGTTACAGTCTTAATGAATTAAGAAACACTTAACCAGATAAACATGTAGTGGGACATGAGAGGGTTAAGTGGGTGCCTTGGGTGGCATGTGGAATTTAGTGGGTGCCTTGGGTGGCATTTGAAATAGGATTAGAAATACTTAACCAAAATTGAAACATGTAAGTGAACATGAATAAGAAGTGGGTTAAGTGAGATGTACTAGAGGGGACCAAGCTTAGGTCGATAACTTGTGTCAAGTAATAGGGGCCCGTTTCAACCAGTAACCCATACGTATCTTTGTGGGCTTGACCCAAGTCGAGGACGGGACACGCATACTGGGCATGACTGTAAGAGGCCAAAACGGGTTAGCGGTGGCAACGCAAGTCCAACGGGTTCATATGCGTGTGTGGGCCTGGTAGGTAAGACGTTGTTGCATCGTGCAGGTATAAGTCGTGCATTATTTGTGGTATCGGGTTGCCACATTGGGGATTGATACACCCCACTGTGGGGCCAGCACGGGTATCAATGAGTTAGGGAGTCGATCGCTTGGGGGTAGTGGGTACACCTAGTGGAGATAGGGGCAGGCGACAACTATGAAGGCAGCTGGGGTGCACAAAACTACCATTATCATTATTTAAGTCTGTAGGCGGGATCAACCTTAGGGTGACTAGTGGAGGTGCAGTATAGAAATTATCTTATAGTGGTGGTGCAATATAGCAATTATCTTATAGTGTTGGTGTAGTTTAGTAATTATCTTATAGTGGTTTAGGTGCGCTTTAACGATATCATTGTTCATCTAGTTTCCTTGTTTACTCTTCCATACTCAATGGTTCATGGTCATTTCCTGATTTTCCAACTTATGCCCTAGCCTAGTTACTTTGGTGATTATACTGTTAAAGTTATCGCATTCGCCAGACTTTATGTTTGGCCCCCTTTGTTTCCTCCTCTTTTCTTCCTTTCCCCCTCAGGTGCTTAGGTTGAAACTAGCACCAGTGGAGCTTGATTTTGGACAGCTGTGCTTCTTGTTTTTAGAAGATTGTTTGGATCGCTAAAGTAAAGTTCAACCTCTCTTTTATTTATGGCTACTTTGTACTGGGGATTATGTCTTTCAATTTATGTACTTTGATTTAGTCAAGATGGATATTATGTACTTGGCTCTGTTTTTGATGATGTAATCAAACATATGTATTTTCCGCTACGATGAAATAAAGTTTTAATTTTTCAAGTACTATTTATATATGTCTTGTTGTTAAGTTTCTATTCTATACTCACTTAAAACGCTCCATAGAAGTTAATGCATTCCCTTTATGGGTGACACTAATGGACGGTGGGTGTTACACGTGGTATCAGAGCTGAAGGTTACTAGAACAGATATGAGTTTTGAAAGCTGTTTTTCAAAAACAAATTTCATAAAGAAGTACCTTCAAAAGTATGTTTTAAGGAAAGTATTTTCAAGAGAAAACCTTATTTTAGAAAGCATAACCCCAATGGCCAAATATCTTTCCTTCGGTTCTTTTGTATTGAACCTTTCCTTTTTCGTTTCAGCATGTCTGAAGCATCTAAGATACCAGAGGGTGTTAATGTACCCGGTTGGTTTCGTCAATATCTCGGCGCTAGGGACGCCACCGTAGGTCCAGCAAATGCTCCTCCTCCTCCTCGCGTCGATTCTTTTGCTAAGATATGTAAGGACTTTCGGGCAATGGATGGAAAACCTTTTCATGGGACAGAGACATTTGTTGAAGCACGAAACTGGCTAAAGGAGGTGGAAGAATTGTTTGGAATTTTTGAAGTGGAAGATGGAAGAAAGGTCCAGTTGGCTGCCTGGCTAATGAAGGATGAGGCCTCGTTTTGGTGGGAGGTCACTAATGGGGAACGTCCAGTTGATACATGGCCAGATTTTAAGCGGAGGTTTGAGGCGAAGTTTCTCTCAAGGGCTGAAGAGAATCTATACATGGAAAGGTTTCAAGCATTGAAGCAAGGGAATCTATCGGTGAAAGAGTACATCAACAAATTCAATCAATTGGCAAGATTTGGCTTGGACTTGGTGAATACTCCTGAAAAGAAGGCCCTGAGATTTGTTAAGGGTTTGAACGAGCCGCTTCATGGGTTAGCTATGACACACATGGGGGCTACCTTTGAGAAACTAGTTGACATGGCGCTTATGCATAAAGAGGAGAAGGGCGCCAATGCTAATAGGGCACCCGAGAAGAAAGGGGATCAAAAGAAGCCGCAACAGCAACAACAGAACAAGAAAGGTGGCAAAGGCAACAATGCTAAGGGAAAGAAAAGATGCTATAACTGTGGGACACCCAGCCATATAAGCAAAGATTGTAGGAAGAAAAAGAAGACTGGTTGTGTCCACTATGGTGAAGCAGGACATCTGATTAAGGACTGCCCAAGGAAAGGGCAGAGGGCAGGGTCTACCTCGGGAGGACAGGTGCAGGCTCTCATGCCACCAGGGCAGGCAAAGGGACAACTTCAGGCTCTTGTAGTCCCACTACTGCAAGAACGAGGTAAATCAATTTCTGTTGAAAGTTTAGTTTTTCTGTTTAATCATCATGTCCATACTTTATTCGATTTTGGCGCATCACATTCATTTATCTCTACATCATTAGTTGAAACACTGCACCTAGATACTAGTCTAGTTACGGATCCCTTAGTAGTCTCATATCCTATTGGTGGTTCGGTTCATCTTTCTATGATTTGTCGGGATTTGAGAGTGTTTATCTTGGGCGTTGAGTTTGAATGCAACGCCTTTGTTCTTGGCTTCATGGGCTACGGTTTAATTCTAGGTATGGATTGGATAACTAGATATGGGGCCATCCTAGATTGTGAAAGAAGGATAGTTAGATTGTTGACTCGTTTTGGAAAGACCCTTGATATTTCTTGTGACCATAGAGGTCCAGTAATGCTTAGCTACCTAGAATCCCTTGATGCATCCAATGATGATTTACATTGTGTTCCCATAGTCCGTGAATATGTTGATTTTTTCGATGAGGTGAGGGGTTTACCCCCAAAACGTGAGATAGATTTTCGAATATATCTAGTAGATAATGCAAAGCCAGTTGCATTGCCAGTGCGCCACATGGCTACAAGAGAGAGAAGATAACTCAGTAAGCAAGTGAAGGAGTTTCTCGAGAAGGGGTTCATCAGATGTAGTATATCGGAGTGGGGTGCTCCAGTAGTATTTTCCACGAAGGCAGATGGGTCCCTTGGAACTTGTGTGGACTATAGAGAACTTAATAAGCTTACTAAGAAGAATAGACACCCTCTGCCAAGGATTGACGATCTCTTCGATCAGTTAGTTGGCGCCTCAGTGTTTTCGCAATTGGACATAGCCACAGGTTTCCATCAGTTGAGAGTGGCTGAGGATAGCATAGACAACACTTCCTTTAAGACTCCAGACGGTTTCTTCGAGTGGCTTGTGATGACCTTTGTTTTGACAAACGCCCCCGCATACTTTGTTAACTTGATGAGTAGGGTGTTTAGGGAGTACCTTAATAAATTCATGGTAGTCTTTGTGGACGATATCTTGATCTTTTCTAAGAGCGAGGAAGAGCATGCCCTATATCTTAGGGAAGTGTTGGTGAATCTTCGAGCGCATAGCCTTAAAGCTAAATTTTCTAAGTGTCACTTTTGGAGGAAGGAAGTGCGATTCTTAGGGCACGTGGTTTCCAAAGAAGGGATAGCCGTGGATCCCGCAAAGGTAGTGGCCATCCAAGATTGGAAGGTCCCTAAAAATGCTACGGCGGTGAGGAGTTTCTTAGGGTTGGCTGGCTACTATAGGAATTTTATCAAAGACTTCACAAAAATAACAGAACCATTAACACTCTTGACGAAGAAGAACCTAGTTTTCACATGGGACGTAGATCATGATGATGTGTTCCAATGTTTAAAGAAAGCTTTGACCACAACCCCAGTCTTAGTGTTGCCTGATGGGAGTAAGCCATTTGCCGTTTATACCGATGCTTGTGGGACAGGACTAGGCGCAGTCTTAATGCAAGAGGGAAGGGTAATAGCCTATGGTAGAAGGCAGTTGAGAGTGAATGAGAGAAATTACCCTACACATGACCTAGAGTTGGCCACTATTGTTTTCGCGCTTAAGTCTTGGCGCCATTATCTTCTTGGCGAGAAATTCGAATTATTCACTGACCACAAATCGCTAAAATACTTATTCTCTCATAAGGACTTGAACTTGAGGCAACAAAGGTGGATGGAATTCTTAGCATCCTACGGCTTCGAGATAGAATATACCCCTGGCAAGGGTAACGTGGTGGCAGACGCCTTAAGTAGGGAAAGGTTGTCCTTTAGTCCGTTGTTTGTTGAGCGGCGATGTTTAGAGTTCATCACTACGTTTGACTTTAGACCCTTCGTTGACTTTGTACCAGGTTTACTAGCATCCTTAGAGGTCAGACCTACGCTTTTGGGATGGATTGGCGAGGCACAACGAGATGACCCACAGTTGGTTGAGTTAGTAGAGAAGCTCAAAAGAGGGGAGTCATCGAGCCATCTCAGTAGGTATACTCTAGATGAGAAGGGTTGGTTACGTAGGGACGGTAGACTTTGTGTACCAAAAGACGAGGACCTAAGGAAGACCATTCTTGATGATGCACATCGTTCGAAGATGACCATCCATCCCAGCGGGGAAAATATGCACATAGACATGTGACGAGTTTACTTTTGGGTCGGTATGAAGAGGGACATGTCTGAGTTTGTCGCGGGATGCTTGGTGTGCCAACAAGTAAAAGCAGAGCAAAAGAAGCCCGGTGGATTGCTTCACCCATTGGAGGTCCCACAATGGAAGTGGGGAAGTGTATCGATGGACTTTGTTGACCGGTTACCGAGATCGAGGAAGGGTAATATAGGGTTTTGGGTCGTGGTAGACTGACTTACTAAGAGCGCCCATTTCATTCCCGTGAAGAGTAAGAGGACTGCTCGATAGTTAGCCTCCGTATACATTCGAGAGATAGTTCGTTTGCACGGTGTTCCTTCTTGCATAGTGAGCGACCGCGATCCTATCTTTACTAGCGAATTTTGGAAGAGCTTGCAAGAGGCGGTAGGGACTTAGTTATGTTTGAGCACCACATATCATCCTCAGAAGGGCGGCCAGACCGAGAGGGTGAATCGTATTCTAGGGGACCTATTGAGGTTGTGTGTCTTACACTACGGAGGTACATGGGAGGAACATCTTCCGTTGGTGGAGTTCGCATATAGTAACAGCTTTCAGTCTAGCATTGGCATGGCACCGTTCGAGGCTCTTTATAGACGGCCATGTCATTAGACTACATGTTGGTGGGAGTCTACAGATAATATTTTACTTGGGCCCGATATGATTAGAGAGACTTCGGAGAAGATCGATTTGATTCGAAGGAGGATGAAGACGGCGCAAGATAGGCAGAAATCTTATGCGGACAAGAGAAGGATAGATCTTGAGTTTGATATTGGGAACATGGTCTTTATCAAGGTTTCTCCATTACGGAATGTCGTTCGCTTTGGGTCCATTGGGAAGTTAGCACCAAGGTTCGTAGGGTCGTTTCCTATTAATGAGAGGATTGGGCAGATGGCGTATAGAGTGGAGTTACCCAAGAGACTTAGTGGTGTACACGATGTATTCCATGTATCACATTTGAGGAAGTGCTTGCATGAGACCGCGGAAGTGGTAGAGCCGAGCTTGCTTAGAGAGGTGGAGATAGAGCGTGACGCAAAGATTCGACGAGCTCCTACGTGCATTCTTGGGTCGGAGATTAAGAAGTTGAGGAATCGAAAGGTCAAGCTAGTCAAAGTGCAATGGGGAGATGATGAGAGCAACGCTACTTGGGAGACGGAAGCGAAGATGCGTTCATTATACCCTTTTCTTTTCGAGGGTATGTCTTTTAATTTCTCCTTTATTGCTTACCTTGTACTTATCTTATCTTTAGTATGTCCTCTCGCTAGTACCTTTGACCTTTAGATAGGGTAGTCCTATGGTTGAAACATGTGTTTGAGACATGTTATGTATGATGGATGCATGTGGATGCAAGTATTTTCTAGTGGTTGCTCGTGGATGCATTTACACACATTTTAGGCACTAGATCGGCTCAATCACTTCATATTGCATATAAATGTGTGTGCATATTTAAGCTAATGGATGTATAATGGTTGTGCTATCATATGGATGCGACATTTTGGTGAATGGTTGTGCACGCATGTAGAAGTAATATGTATCGATAGGATTCTTTCGCATACATAATGGATGCATGGCACTATCATGGTTTGCATTAAGGAGGTCAACTGAATCAGTAGACCGCCTGATTACCCATTAGATAAAGAACATATACACACACTTCTTGCATATGTTCATATAACATTAGAAATTTTTAAGGACAATGAATGCCTGTGTTTGATGGTTTAGTAGATGGTTGTTTGGATTGTAGGATATGCATTCTCCGTAACTTGGAGATTTTGGGGGCGAAATCCATTAAGGAAGGGAGAATGTAACACCCCGTATTTGTGTTAACAATAATGTTCACAAATTAAAGAATAACTAATCTCAGATGTGAGAATTAAGGGAAACAGGTTGCGGCATTGTGTTCGTCTTGGAATTTTAGTTGAGATAGAATCCGAGTTTGCGTGAATTGGACTTCGTATGAAGAAGTTATGGCCATCGGAAGTTTCAGAAAATTCAAAACAGATTTCAGAAAATTCAAATTTCGGAGTCAAACAGGCTAGGCGGGAAAATTCCCGCCAGGGCCAGGTCGACCTACCCTGACCTAGTCGACCTGGGGGTCGACCTGTCCTGACCAGGTCGATCATAGGGTCAACCTGGAGGTCGACCTACCCCTCCCCCTCCCCCCGGGCAGATTTGTTTTATGACCTATTGATGACTATATGCTGACTCATTAGGGTTTCTGATATGCTCTGATTGGCTGGGATTAATTCTGGGTTGATCGGACGGCTTAAACAAATCCTAAACTCTATAAAAACACCTATAGACTCAAACCCTAATATCAAAATAAAAATTAGATTCATGGCCTCCATGCCGTCACCTAGCATCTCAGCATAGCCGCCACCAATTAGAGAGGAAGAAAGCTAGTCTAAATCAATTCTTTTCAACTTTAACAACGAATCTTCTTCAAAGGAAAGCTATTACAACTTCAGAACTCAAAATTCATAATTCAAGACCTTCTCTGAGTTGTGAGTTTGATAATATTAATAAAATAATTAGCAAATTAATTGGATTGAGTTATGATGTGGACTATTTGGATATGATGTGAATTATTGACCGCATGTCATTATTCATGTAGTAAAGTTGTGATGTTTATGTTGTAAATTCTATGATGCTATCTTGTAAAGTTGTGATCATCTATGTTGTAATTTTACGATTGGCTTATGTATAATCGAATCACCATGTTGTTTATATGCTAGTTTGGCTATGATGATTAATATGATAAATCATAAGTTTGTACGCAAGTTTAGATTTTTATTAAGACATGAATCATATGCAAGTTGGGGAAAATTATATGTACAACCTTATATGCTTCATGACATCTATTTTAGATCTAAAGTTAGGCTATGACATGTGTGAGATATGCTAAATTCTACATGCTAGTTTACATGTTCAGATGTAAATTTACACCATCGTTATGTTGCATAAGTCACATATGCAAGTTTAAACCAATATATAAGTTTCGAATATGAATCATGTTATGCAAGTTTGTGGTTATTGCCTATGCAATTTTACACCTTTAGATATAGATCTATGACATACATGATTTATGCAAGTTTGTGACCATTATCTAAACAAGTTTACACCTTTAGATTTGGGTCTATGACATATGTAGTTTTATGCAAGTTGTAACTTTGGCCTATGCAAGTTTTAGATGTAGAACATCATTTACACATGCAAGTTCACCCCTTATGATTAGATCTAGTTTTAGTTATATGTATGTTGTGATGTTTTCTCTTTATTCCATGAGTTAGACTATTTGAGTCAAACGTATATTTTATGTTAAACGAAAAAATGTACAACGTGGGGTAAGGGGATAATATTAAAAGATTTAATTGGCATAAATGCCTTAAATGGCATAAAATAAATTTGTGATGAAAATTGGTATGATTTTACATACCATAAATAGATGGACATAATTGAGTCAATTATGGCCATAGTAAAATTTGGAATTAATTGATAATTTGAATAGGGAAAGTAATTCAAATTAGGGAATGATTAATTAGGAGTAATTAATCGTCTACGAAACGAGGTTAGGCTCTTTTGTGGTGTAAGACTGCCCGGACCCGCCCGGCAAATCCAGTTGCCACAAATGCCAGTCTAATGTGGGAGGTCATAGGCATAAACTAAATGTGTAAAAGTTGTAAAGACACGAGGTTAGACTCGTTTGTGGTGTAAGACTGCCCGGACCCGCCCGGCAAATCCAGCTGCCACAAATGCCAGTCTAATGTGAAAGGTCTTTACGAGGTTATGGTCTTAATGAATTAAGAAACACTTAATCAGATAAACATGTAGTGGGACATGAAGGGGTTAAGTGGGTGCCTTGGGTGGCATGTGGAATTTAGTGGGTGCCTTTGGTGGCATTTGAAATACGATTAGAAATACTTAACCAAAATTGAAAAGTGTAAGTGAACATGAATAAGAAGTGGGTTAAGTGGGATGTACTAGAAGGGACCAAGCTTAGGTGGATAGCTTGTGTCAAGTAATAGGGGCCCGTTTCAACCAGTAAACCACACGTATCTTTGTCGGCTCGACCCAAGTCGAGGACGGGACACGCATACTGGGCTTGACTGTAAGAGGCCAAAACGGGTTAGCGGTGGCAACGCAAGTCCAACGGGTTCATATGCCTGTGTGGACCCGTCCTGGTAGGTAAGACGTTGTTGCATCGTGTAGGTTTAAGCCGTGCATGATTTGTGGTATCGGGTTGCCACTTTGAGGAGTGATACACCCCACTGTGGGGCCAGCACGGGTATCTACAAGTTAAGGAGCCGATCGCTTGGGGGTAGTGGTTACACCTAGTGGAGATAGGGGCAGGCGGCACCTATGAAGGCAGCTAGGGGTGGACGAAACTAACATTATCATTATTTAAGTCTGTAAGTGGGATTAACCTTAGGGTGACTAGTAGTGGTGCAGTATAGCAATTATCTTATAGTGGTGGTGCAGTATAGCAATTATCTTATTGTGTTGGTGTAGTTTAGTAATTATCTTATAGTGGTTTAGGTGCGCTTTAACGATTTCGTTGTACATCTTGTTTACTCTGCCATACTCAATGGTTCATAGTCATTTCCTGATTTTCCAACTTATGCCTTAGCCTAGTTACTTTGGTGATTATATTGTTAAAACTATCGCACTCGCCAGACTTTATGTCTGACCCCCTTTGTTTCCTCCTCTTTTCTTCCTTCCCCCCTCCCCCCCCCCCTAGGTGCTCAGGTTGGAACTAGCACCAGTGGAGCTTGATTTTGGACAGCTGTGCTTCTTGCTTTTAGAAGATTGGTTGGATCGCTGAAGTAAAGTTCATCCTCTCTTTTATTTATGGCTATTTTGTACTGGGGATTATGTCTTTCAATTTATGTACTTTGATTTAGTCAAGATGGATATTATGTACTTGGCTCTGGTTTTGATGATGTAAACAAACATATGTATTTTCCGCTGCAATGAAATAAAGTTTTTAATTTTTCAAGTACTGTATATATCTGTCTTGTTGTTAAGTTTCTGTTCTATACTAACTTAAAATGCTCCATAGAAGTTAATGCATTCCCTTTATGGGTGACATTAATGGACGTGGGGTGTTACAATCAGGCTACATATATATATATATATATATATATCATATTTTCATATTGCTATTTCTATTTTCAAAAATAATGTTATTCCTATGTTCGAAAATAATGTTATTCCTTTGTTAGAAAATAATGTTATTCCTATGTTTGAAAATAATGTTATTTCTATGTTTGAAAATAATGTTATTCCTATGTATAAACATTTGCTATCTTTACAAAACAAAATCATATTTTTAATAATGTTGTTTATATTTTCAAATCTGAATTTAAACTATGTTTTTATTTATTTATTTAAAAACTGATTTAAAAACTAAGTATAAGTAAAATAAATAAAAAAGAAAAGAGACAAAACCTTTCTTCCTGGTCACGATTCTTTCACTGAACCCATAGCTCAAAATTAGGGGTCTCAGTTTCTCCTTCATCTGTTAACCGGACCACGATCGAGATGCGCCCCTTCGAAGAGCTTGACCACCGCCATCTCCGGCCAGAAATTGGTGGAGTTCGGCCTTCCTCTTGCGCAGTAATTCCTGCTCAATAGGCGGCTCTGTTTTGTCGATGTTGGGGTTTCTGGAGAGTGGACGACTGATATACACGTAAATGTGTATATTTTATCCGCTTATTTATCTTATTTTATCTTTTAAATAATTGATATTGTGCATTTATAGTTGTGTTTCCAGATTATTTGAAATGAATGGATTAATGCACTTAATTGTTGAAAAGCTTGAAGAATTTGTGCAAGAGGAGTGTTGATTTTTAGAGCTGGATTAAAGCTTGAAGATCTGAAGAGATGTTGTTGTTCAACTACTTTCTGCTGCATATTTCAGAGTTAAGATTCAATGATTTTCTGATTACATAGAGTTCTTATTCATACTCAAGGCAATTGGAGTTGAAGCCCGCAACCTATTTTCTCTACATGCGTTCACACTAGCTCCTTTGATTGGTCTTCCATTCAAATGCATTCACACTAGCTCATTTGCAAGGCTTCTCATTCAAACGCGTTCACACTTAGCAACTTGATTTACTTGTTATTTTGAAAATGGGTTTTTGTCCCACATTGTGTAATGAGCCTCTTAGCCTTGGCCAATACAACTATAAATACCTTGTACCTTATTCATGTAAAAACACACTTAGTTTTATTCTGTAATTCTCTTCTTGGAATAAAACTCTTCTCCCTTTCTCTTAGTTGTTATTTTATTTTATTTATGTTCATGTCTGTTATTTTCTTTTTCTCTTCTTCTTTAGCTATGTCTAGCTAATCCCCTTTGATTAGGGGGTGATGACGCTAACAGATATGATTCAATATGAATCACATAGCCAAAGAGATTAGAACTCCATGTATGAAGATCTAGATCTGAACCAAGGGTTGGATATGAACCTTCATATCCTGTGTCATTTTAGAGCTGTGCTCCAACACAGGGTATATTCGAGTTCGATCTAACCTTTATCAGATTTAGATCTAATATTTAGGGTTTTAGAAATAAATTAGTGAATCTGTCTTGATAGCCTATGGTTGTTTAAGAGCTGAGCTCCTGCATAGGCTATGTTTGTTGTTATTCACATTTTTATTTCTAGAAACCTAATTACTGTTGATTCATATTTGTGACAGAAATATGAATTAGATCTATATTATTCTGTCTGGCTGTTGATGAGTATTAATAAAATCTTTGTCATTATCCCCTAATTGCCTTCTTTAATTATATAAATCTCTCTTTTTATTTAATTACTGTTATTTTCTATGTTTTCAATCAATCAAAATACTAGAATAACTTGATTGGATTTGTTAATAAAATAATTTTTGATCCCAGAGTTCGACACCCTCTACAACAATCCTTGTTGTTTAGGAAAGACGAACGGATTTTACAGTTGTTTACAATTGTTTAATTTGTTCGCAAACAACGACGAGGTTGGGTCTTGCCAGATGCGGGGATGGTTGGGGAAGGGTTGCGCGGTGAGGCGGGCGCCTAGAAGAGCGGCGGTGCTCGATTTTTCGGAGAGGACTGGAGAGCGACGGGATTATGCACAAGAAAAAGGGGGCGATTTCTTTTGGTTGACTGTAGAAATTTATTTTGACCAGGTTTTTAAAAGTTAGGTCTATATATATTAAATTAAATAATATATTTAATTCATGCATTTATTTATTTATTGATACGAACTCCAAACACACCCAACGACTATCACCCCTAGCTAATTCCCCTCATTTCAAACACAATGGGACATGTTTCGTAACCCAATTTGGTTGTTACGATCAGTTTTCCTCAAAATCAAAATATAACTCTATATATTGAATTTGAACGCAATTTCAATTTACCTAGGCCACATACGGACTCTAAAAATTCCCGAAAAATATTTTCTTGCTTCGTATTGACGATACGGTTCTAACAAGACTAATTTCATTAGATTTGAAGACCGTTTGAAAAATGACCATTTTCTGGTCGACCAAAATCAACTAAAATTGTCAAAACATGTTTTACTTCGCCACGCTCACATATTGATTCAAAAAATTATGAATTTTGGAATCTAGGAATAACTTGACATCTCGGATCCAACAAAAGTGGTTTCGTCGAAAACAGATGTCATTTGCAAAATTTCTATTTTTAAGGGCTAAAAAATCTATAGTGACTATTCCGAATTTTCAACTGGGCATAACTTTTTACCCCCACTATGAATTTATAATTTTTCGGATTGATTGGAAAGATATTCTCAAATAGATTCTAATGTTTTTGGTTTCACTAAAATCCGGTTTATTTTGAATCATGTACATTCATTTGAATTTTGAAATTGAAATTTCAAACCACCGCGCCATTTTCAATTCCTATTATAATTAAAATAAAATATTTATTTTCTAACTATGATCTATATAACATATACGTTCTAATTCTATTCAAAATAAATTTCTCGTCATTATTATTTAAAATAAACAATTTTAAATATTCAAAATTCGCTAAATTGCCAAAATAAAATTTCTGAATTGGCTCGGATTTCCGGGTTATTACAATCTCCCCCACTTAAGACTTTTCGTCCCCGAAAAGGAACGAGGCTGAAAGTTGTTAAACTAATTGACTCAACTTTCATTATTTTCATTATGGCTTAAGTTCTTCAACTTTTTGGTTTCTATGAACTTTTCAAAATTTTCAGAAATTTGGCTAACACCGTAAATTTTTGAAAAAATTCGCCATAAGCTTCCCTGCACCGGGAGCTTCGGGATATTTCAAATAGCCTCCCATGGCCCTAACCAGTCCAAAAAGAAAAAGAAACAACCAAGCGGCTAGCCAATCGGCTCATAAAATCATCAAAAACCCAAGAAATACAATAAACATGTACCTATTTGTCGAGCAAACAAATTTATTCCTCTTCTTGCTATGACCTGTTCAATGTAAGTACATGTACAAGCATGCAAATGCGATAAATTTTTGATACAATCCACTATTGGGTTCAATTTGGCTAAAGGTTCAAAATTTAATTAATCA
Organism: Allium sativum; assembly: GCA_030737875.1. Lineage (NCBI taxonomy): Eukaryota > Viridiplantae > Streptophyta > Magnoliopsida > Asparagales > Amaryllidaceae > Allium > Allium sativum. Next base: position 145,888,818 of record CM060918.1, on the reverse strand, counting down.
AACAATAATCATACAACACAACCAACAATCAATTAGTTGATTATCTTTTCAATCACATAACTTTAATACATATCCAAAAAATCAGATTTTTGATGCCAAATCACAACAATAAGCCCTATCTAGCTTTGGTTCTCACACCGGTCAATTATAACGATATAGAAATCCCACCTTCGAAACACGAAAATAAATTCTGATGATGTCGCGTCAATCATCAGAGTCATGTCCGAGTGACTAGAGTGTGATTCTATATCTATCCACTATATTGAAACTTCGAATACACGTGGAACAGACGTATACGCAAAATCTTTATATACTGGACTGTCCAAATTCAATACAAAATAAATAATAAAATACGAATAATTAATTTAAATTTTTGAAACAAAACTTGTTTTCATTTTTATTTTAAAAAACAAAACTCTTCACACTCGTTCTAGGATGCTACTGATCCCATCTCTAACGAGTTATTCTCATTGGATATTACTAATCCAATCTCTGATGAATTCTTTCGTATGGTTCTAATGTGTCTTTTTCTCGAGCTCGGTAAACCAGAGCTTTGATACCAAGCTGAAACGAATCGAAGTTCCCCGGGTAGGTAAAGCACGGATTGAATTGAGAACAATCCACATCGGAACACAAACAGAATAACATTTCATTGTTATTACAACAATTTCCATCAGAGTACAAGAATATACAGAGTATGAATAAATATTACACATTCGATAAATAGCAGAGATTACAATACATTATATAGCAGCGGAAAATAATACAATACACAACTGAAAGTAATACACAAATACAGAGCTTTCCGAATATCGCCTCAGCTGTAAATCAGGATCCTATGAATATAAATCTGCAAAACCAAAACTACTAGCTGCCCATGTCAAAATAGGGGCACCCAGAGTTTAGGTTAAAACAATAAACTCCAGGTCAGTCATGGGACTGGTGTGAAAACTAAAACAGTTATTAATCATTATTTTAAAGTTAGGTAAATCGAGGGACCACGCCGTATAACACGGAACGGGTTTCCTCCCAAGAATACTAGTGCATAAGACAACAGCGCAATGCTAAATAAAGAACAATGAAGTTATTATAAGACCCAGGTCCCATCACACAATGCAACACAAGCCGGAGGATAGGGTTTTACCTTACAATAGCCAAAGAATGCTTGATATGCTAAATTTCATCTTTTATTATTACTATAAGTGTATAGTGTCAAAAAAATTTGAAACATATGTATCAATCATAGACGACATAAGTTCCCCATACCACTATGTCGCCATATATAGGTTCTACAATCAAAACCACAAAGGCACATATTGGAAGCTGGATTTCCATTTGTGAACCGAGGCAAGGGATCATCCTCACTGATTCGAGACTGTCTAGCCCGAGCCTCAGCATAAGAGCTCGAGTGACCCTTGGATCATCAGAGCAGGTCCACCGATGTGGATTAAAATGCCTGAACACTGCGTTTCCCCACCCTTTGGGGCGTAAATGAGCCAAATGACTCATCGACTCCACATAGTCACCGATATATCTGAGGCGCCTCGCAATCCAACAACCATATAGGTGAAAGTAATATAAATGTCAGGGCTGGCAGGTCACTGACACCAGCCTAGCTAGAAGGAAACGCATGCCCTCCCTGAGGTCCTCTCCCGCTTCTGGTTCACAGCCAGGGTGTGAGGCTCACGAATTAATGTTACACAAAGCTATGCCACACAGGAGGTGCTTTGATCATCACCCACAAGAATTTGCTTTTCAACAAAAATGTTGATCATTTGCCACTTAGGCATGCCACACAGGCAATTCACTCCATGCGATCGATATCCATCAATATATAACCCCTGAGCTCGTACGTCTCAGAGAAGGGTGTTAAGCAAGAGAATAAATTCTCAGCCGCCAAACAGATATATATTTAATAGAGATCAATCAACACGGAGCAAAATCCAATGTCAGGCACACAGCCCATACAAGTCCGTTTTGGGTCTGAATGAAACCGGAGGAACCTTATTCCTCGCATATCCATCAATCCCCAATTACGTCTGGACGATCACCAACTGATTCCCTCCTCTTGGGTGTACTGCCCAATCAAGATCATCATTAATCACCCAAACAATGTGAAGACCTCCGGTCTTCGACCACCGTCTTCATCCTTGACACATCGTCTAATCAGTTATTCAGAATGGGATAAACCTTGTCTTTCTGAATAACTCGCGTATATAATAAACAAGTGTTACACAAACACTACATACGCCTCATTCCAATTCAGAATATTCTTTTATTCAAATATTCTTATACTTTGGGAAAGGTCCCCATTAATTTTATCAAAGATAAATTATTTAACTTTATTCTTCAATCTTCTTTTGAATACCAATTCAAATTAGTCGGGATTAGCGAACCACACCTAAGTAATCATTTATTTTATTTCCCAATCCCAACCTATTCATCCCATGAAGTAAAACTGGTCATACTTCATTTCTAACACCACGGTGTTATCGATAAATTCAATTACCATTTCACGTTCAAATCTAATTAAAGATTTAACTATCGCCTAGAGCAAAACTAATGATACTCCATTCTCTATCATTTCTATCTAATTGAAGATTTATTAAAACACCACTTGGTTTTAATCTTCCCAAAAATCATATCAATGATTGTTTAACTTGGGAAATCATATCCCGTCTTTAACTGGGTTAAAGAACCAATGTCATTTAAAACACCATTCACGCAAAACCCAAAATCACACTCTATTCCATAAGCCTTTAACCGTAAATTAGCAAGTGAATAATTTCCTAAGTGTTAACCCCGAAGGCCGAAACCAACATCAGATCAATAAACAGGAAACCATTCAACTTAACTAATCTCCAGTTAGTTTCTGATTTTCTTAACTCGGTTGGGTCTAAGAACGGTATTATTAAAGATACCATTCACGACAACCCAAATCACATTCCATTAATTATCGGGTTAAAGAACAAGTGTTATTTAAAACATCGTTCACCATAAACCCAAAAATCAATTCGAATTCAATTCCAATTAAATTCCATTTAATTGGTATACTTCATTAAAACTAAATAAAAAGATTTAATCTTTTTCTCAGCTAGGTTTAAGAACAATGTTAATGAAGACACAATTCACGACAAACCCAAATCAGATTTGTGTGAAAACCCGTAACTTCCCCGTAAAGGAAAGTGTCGGATAGTTCGAGAACAAGCCACAACAGAACGCATATAGAAGAACATTTCATTGTATATCACAACAATGCATCAGACTACAAGAATATACATAGTATAAATGAATATTACACAGAAATATCGGAGATTTAAATTACATTTAAATACATAGCAGCGGAAAATAATACAATACACAACTAGAAAGAGATATACGGATACAAAGCTTTTCGGATATCGTTCCAGCTGTAAACCAGGATCCTGTGAATATAAATCTGCAAAACCAAAACTACTAGCTGCCCGTGTCAAAATAAGGGCACCCAGAGTTTAGGTTAAAACAATAAACTCCAGGTCAGTCATGGGACTGGTGTGAGAACTAAAACAGTTATTAATCTTTGTTTTTAAAGTTAGGTAAATCAAGGGACCACGCCGTATAACACGGAACGGGTTTCCTCCCAAGAACACCAGTGCATAAAACAACAGCGCAATGCTAAATAAAGAATAATGAAGCTATTATAAGACCCAGGTCCCATCACACAATGCAACGCAGCCGGAGGATAGGGTTTTCCCTTATAATTGCCAAGAATGCTTGATACGTTTAAAACAAATCATTTGATACTATTATAAGTGCATAGTGTATAAAACAACTTCAAATCATAAGTATCAATCATAGGCGGCATGGGTACCATATATCATGTCGCCATATATAGGTTTACAAATAAAACCGCAAATGTCACGTATTTGGAAATTGGATTTCCATCTATGAACCGAGGCAAAAGATAGTCCTCAACCGATTCGTGACTCTCTAGCACGAGCCACAGGATCAGAGCTCGAGTGACCCTTGGAGCGACAGGGCCGGTCCACTGATGTGGATTAAAATGCCTGAACACTATGTTTCCCCACCCTATGGGGTGTAAGTCTGGTCCGTCTGCCGACCAGAATGCATCGGCCGAAACCGATATAACCGAGGCGCCTCGCAACAGCAACAACCACATAAGTCAAACTCGTCAGGGCGTGTAAAACCACTGACGCCACTTCTAACTAGAAAGAAACGCATGCCCTCCCTGAGGTCCGTCTCCCGTTTTTGGTTCATACCGGGTGTGAAACTCGCGAAGTAAACGTTACACAAAGCTACGCCACAAAGGCCGTGCTTTGATCATCAACACAAGACTTTGCTTTTCAACAGAAGCCTCGATCAATTACCACTCAGGCATGCCACACAGGCAATTCACTCCATGCGTTTGATATCCATCAATATATAACCCCTGAGCTCGTACGTCTCAGAGAAGGGCGTTAAGCAAGAGAATAAATTCTCCGCCGCCAAACAGATATATATTCAATAGAGATCAATCACACGGACTAAAATCCAATGTCAGACACACAGTCCATTTACAAGTTTGTTCTGGGTCTGAACGAAACCGGAGGCACATAGTACCCCGCATATCCATCGATCTCCAAGTACGTCTGGACGATCACCAACTGTTTCCATCTTCTTGGGTGTACAGCCCAATCAAGATCATCAGTAATCACCCAAACGACGTGAAGACTTCCAGTCTTCGACCATCGTCTTCATCTTCGACTTATCGTCGTATCAGTTATTCAGAATGGGATAAACCCGGTCTTTCCGAATAACTCGTGTATATTTTAAATAAGTGTTACACAAACACAACATACGCCTCATTCCAATTTATCAGTCACTAACCATAAATTAATCAAGAGAATAATTCCCCAAATATTAACCCCGAAGGCCGAAACCAACATCAGATCAATATCTAGAAAACCATTCTGCTTGGCTAACCGACAATTAGTTTCTAAATTTCACATTCATAGGGAGAGGTTCTCATTAATTTTATCAAAGATAAATTCCTTGAATTTATTCTTTAATCTTCTTTTGAATTTCGATTCAACTAGTCGAGATTAACGGACCTTACCGAAGTAATCATTTGTTTCAATTTCCCAATCCCAACCTATTCATCCCATGAAGTAAAACTTGTTATACTTCATATCTAACACCACGTTGTTATCGGTAAATTCAATTACCATTTCACGTTCAAATCTAATTAAAGATTTAACTATCGCCTGGAGCAAAACTGGTGATACTCCATTTTCGATCATTTCAATCTAATTAAAGATTCATTAAAACTCCACTTAGTTTTAATCTTTGACTGGGTTAAAGAATCAGTGTCATTTAAAACATGGTTCACGATAAACCCAAAATCACATTCCATTAATTATCGGGTTAAAGAACAAGTGTTATTTAAAACACTGTTCACGATAAACCCAAAAATCAATACCAATTCAATTCCAATTAAATATTATTTAATTGGTACACTTCATTAAATCTAAATAAAAAGATTTAATCTTTTCTCAGCTGGGTTCAAGAACAGTGTTAATGAAGACACCATTCACGACAAACCCAAATCACATTTGATATTCAATACAAGGCTCTGAATAGAAAATATATCGGCTTATATTCAATATCAAATTCTACGATTAACAAATGTCGTATTGGAAATAACGATATAAATAAATATATATATATATATATATATCTTTCAAATTTCCATAACAACATCTGTGTAATCCCGAATTCCAACATCGAAATATTCCGAAGACAATTTCGATTCAAATCCACTCCAATGCAATCATTGGAAATTCTGGTTATTTTTAAAACCCTTTTCAAATTCAATTTATTTACAAATAAATAAATAGAATTTTAATTCTAGTTCAAAACTAGTTCATTTCGATAAAAATCTATTTTTATCTTTTCAAATATGGAGTTTTTCATCCCAATCCTTTCTAAATCATTTCTTATGATTTTACACAAATTATTACTATTTTTAATAATTTTATCAAGGCCCGTACAGTCGATTTCCATCAATGGCCATCGAACTGCACTTACAGCGACCTTTTCCAAATTTGATTTGGACATAATTCCAAATCCAACCGCTAGATTTCTAATTGCTAATATTCGTTAGAAAGCTCTTTTCGATACGAACCCAACGGTTCCGGTTTTAGGAGAATCCGACGGTCGGATCTCCCGCAATATCCATTTGAAGTCAATGGTCGAAATTCGCGAACTGCCGCGGCGCGGCGCGTTCTATTCAGGCCATTATATTATATATATATAATATATATATAATATATATTTCGTCGATTTCCTTTAAAACGTGCTTTATAAATCGTTTTCAATTTATTTTCAAAACGGTTTCAACTTCATATTCAATTTCAAATCAAAATTGAACATTCCAATATAAATTCGTTTTACAATTCATTTCTAATTGGTTTTCTATTTGATTCAATTCAAATTTGGTTTTCTATTCAATTTGAATTCAATTCGTTTTCCATTCAATTCAAATCAAATTTCATTTCAAAATATTCGATTTCGAAATCACTTTCGATATTCATTATAAAATGAATAAAATCGATATAAATATCGTTCACGTCAAAATGGCGTCAATCTAATCAACACGGCTTCATATATTGATATTTTCAAATATTCCATTTCAAATATTTTTATTTCAAATATTTCTATTTCAAATATTTCTATTTCAAATATTCTATTTCAAATATTTCTATTTCAAATATTCTATTTCAAAACTGGAATGAGGCCCAATCAATTACCATACAATGTTAATTATATGGATTTTCTACAACACATGTATATATCAACAACGATGAATAATCAACCATCATCCAAGGTGCATTCTACACTGTATAAGCATCAAAGATAAATATTCAACGCTTATAGCAGCCTGTCAATCCATCGATCGACATACCACTAAACAATCGGGATTAGTGTACTTCAAATATCATCCCAATACCCGTGTGGGGTTTCAAACAATCAAACACATATTTTATTTGTGCAGTTGGGCGATGTGTAAAATTTATCGTCCCAATCAATGTCCTTCAAATAGGTGTACATAAACAAACCGTCCGGTTTGTAAATGAATATTTATTTATTCACATTCACGTTAAAAATTATATTTTTAACGATCAAACTATTTTATTCAACCTATGAATATTCTATTTGGTTCATTTATTAAATAAAATGTTATCTTTATTTTTCTAACTTATTTTAGAAAATTTCGGAGGCATAACGGCACGATACTAGAAACAGGACAAGGCCTAGCCTTATCCCCGGTCTAGTGAAGGCCCACGCCATTCACACATCAATCAAATCAATTCCAATTCACCAAACAATCTAATCACTACACAACCAAACAATTAAACAAACAAGCCATCCATGGTCTGTGGATGACGGGTGTCGGGTGCTACTAAGCACCGTCTGCATCCTAGTATATATATATAACTAGAAAAAGAAATTGAAAGGTGAGAAGTTCTCACAGATAAGCTATCCAACTTCTCGACACTTCATTTATAGAAATCTTCATCGTTATCGCATCTTTGTCATCTTCGTTGCCCGTAGCCACTACATATATAAAAATCACATTTTTATATTTTTGCTATGTATATAAAAATCATATTTTTAATATCTACATTATATAAAAATCTTATCTTTATATCTTCTATAAGTTAAAAATCGGATTTTTATCCTCTTTATAATATAAAGATCATATTTTTATTTACTTCATATGTCAAAAACTGTAGAAGCTTTAAAATAGAGAAAACTCACTTTTTTTCTAACGCCCGGATTCACTGTTCGGGTTCCAGAATTTGCAAACGAGCTTCAATCTTCACACCATCCTCTTTTCTAGCACAAGCACGCCATTCTGAATAACTTTTGCCTAGTGGTCTTCCTCCCGAAAATGTGCCATTTCGCCGGAAATCGCGAAAAGACAGCATTTTGACAGTGTTGGAACAGCAGACTTCGGACGCGTTTTCCCGACAACTCCGCAATGCAAAATAGGACTTATCATATACCAAATCGAAGAGAAAATCGTGCTCTTCGACTTTGGTCTTGATGAAATTTTGCTAGTAACGCACGGTTTGGGAGTTATTCGCGAAATGGTGACAGGGTGTTATTTGCAAAACGGGATTTTTGGTGGAAATGGATTTTTGGGTGTAGCGGGGACCACGGCCGGAGTTGGGTGGCCAGCGGGCGGTGGCGGGCCTGATTGGGCGTGGGGAGGTGGCTAAGGGGTGGCGGCGGTGGTGAAGGGGCCCACGGTGGTGGTGGTTGGTGGTTGGGGCCTAGGGTTGCAAATTGGAGAGAGAGAGGAGGAGGAGGAGGTGGTGGTGCGGGCGGCCGGCGGTGGGCGGTGGTGGGCGGTGGTGGTTGGTGGAGGAGGGGGCAGCAGCAAAGGGGGGTGGGACTCCATTTTTGAGTTTTTGTGAAGAAAGAGGAAGAGGAAGAAAGTGAAGAAGAAAAGGAAGTAAAAGTGTTTATATGCCTGTTTCTCGCCTATCGCCCGAACGCTAACGAACTCCAATTGCCGCGGATTTCGGACACGAGATAGTAGACGTGAAGACGAATCCAACGAAACAAGTTTCGTCAAATTCCGAGTTCGTTTGACCATTCAAAAAAAATCACGAATATGCTCAGATATTGCTCAAAAATGCGATTTTGGCGCACCTTTTCTTCTCGCACGCTCACACACTAACTCCGAAAATCATGCCCCCTTGGATTTAACCATTATTGGACCATACGAATCCAGAAAAAAGAGTAGAATCGAATTCCAAGATCGTATCAGTGATGTTCCTTTGTAAAATGTGAAAACCCGTAACTTCCCCGTAAAGGAAAGTGTCGGATAGTTCGAGAACAAACCACAACAGAACGCATACAGAAGAACATTTCACTGTATATTACAACAATGCATCAGATTACAAGAATATACAGAGTATAAAAGAATATTACACAGAAATATCAGAGATTTAAATTACATTTAAATACATCGCAGCGGAAAATAATACAATACACAACTAGAAGAGATATACGGATACAAAGCTTTCCGGATATCATTCCAGCCGTAAACCAGGATCCTGTGAATATAAATCTGCAAAACCAAAACTACTAGCTGCCCGTGTCAAAATAAGGGCACCCAGAGTTTAGGTTAAAACAATAAACTCCAGGTCAGTCATGTGACTGGTGTGAGAACTAAAACAGTTATTAATCTTTATTTTTAAAGTTAGGCAAATCAAGGGACCACGCCGTATAACACGGAACGGGTTTCCTCCCAAGATAAAACAACAGCGCAATGCTAAATAAAGAAAAATGAAGCTGTTATAAGACCCAGGTCCTATCACACAATGCAACGCAAGCCGGGGGATAGGGTTTTCCCTTATAACAGCCAAAGAATGCTTGATACGTTTAAAAACAAATCAGTTGATACTATTATAAGTGCATAGTGTATAAAACAACTTCAAATCATAAGTATCAATCATAGGCGGCATGGGTACCATATATCATGTCGCCATATATAGGTTTACAAATAAAACCGGAAATGTCACGTATTTGGAAATTGGGTTTCCATCTATGAACCGAGGCAAAAGATAGTCCTCAACCGATTCGAGACTGTCTAGCCCGAGCCTCAGGGTCAGAGCGCATCGACCCTTGGATCCTCAGGGCCGGTCCACCGATGTGGATTAAACTTAAACCCTGAACATGCGTCTCCCCACCCTATGGGGTGTAAGTCTGGTCCGTCCGCCGACCAGAATGCATCGGCCGAAACCGATATAACCGAGGCGCCTCGCAACAGCAACAACCACATAAGTCAAACTCGTCAGGGCGTGTAAAACAACTGACGCCACTTCTAGCTAGAAAGAAACGCATGCCCTCCCTGACGTCCTCTCCCGTTTTTGGTTCATACCGGGTGTGAAGCTCGCGAATCAACGTTACACAAAGCTACGCCACAAAGGCCTTGCTTTGATCATCACCACAAGACTTTGCTTTTCAACAGAAGCCTCGATCAATTGCCACTTAGGCATGCCACACAGGCAATTCACTCCATGCGTTTGATATCCATCAATATATAACCCCTGAGCTCGTACGTCTCAGAGAAGGGCGTTAAGCAAGAGAATAAATTCTCCGCCGCCAAACAGATATATATTTAATAGAGATCAATCACACGGACTAAAATCCAATGTCAGACACACAGTCCATTTACAAGTCCGTTCTGGGTCTGAACGAAACCGGAGGCACCTAGTACCCCGCATATCCATCGATCTCCAAGTACGTCTGGACGATCACTAACTGTTTCCATCTTCTTGGGTGTACATCCCAATCAAGATCATCAGTAATCACCCAAACGACGTGAAGACTTCCGGTCTTCGACCACCGTCTTCATCTTCGACACCACGTCGAATCAGTTATTCAGAATGGGATAAACCCGGTCTTTCTGAATAACTCGCGTATATATTATAAAAGTGTTACACAAACACAACATATGCCTCATTCCAATTCAGAATATTCTTTTATTCAAATATTCCTATACTTTCGGAAAAGTTCCCATTAATTTTATCCAAGATAAATTCTTTAAATTTATTCTTTAATCTCCTTTGAATATCAATTCAAACTAGTCGGGATTAGCGAACCACACCGAAGTAATCATTTATTTTATTTCCCAATCCCAACCTATTCATCCCATGAAGTAAAACTGGTAATACTTCATATCTAACACCACAGTGTTATCGGTAAATTCAATTACCATTTCACGTTCAAATCTAATTAAAGATTTAACCATCGCCTGGAGCAAAACTGGTGATACTCCATTTTCGATCATTTCAATCTAATTAAAGATTCATTAAAACTCCACTTAGTTTTAATCTTTAACTGGGTTAAAGAATCAGTGTCATTTAAAACACGGTTCACGATAAACCCAAAATCACATTCCATTAATTATCGGGTTAAAGAACAAGTGTTATTTAAAACACTGTTCACGATAAACCCAAAAATCAATACCAATTCAATTCCAATTAAATATCGTTTAATTGGTACACTTCATTAAATCTAAATAAAAAGATTTAATTAATTTTTTCTCAACAGGGTTCAAGAACAGTGTTAGTGAAGACACCATTCACGACAAACCCAAATCACATTTGATATTCAATACAAGGCTCTGAATAGAAAATATATCGGCTTATATTCAATATCAAATTCTACGACTAACAAATGTCGTATTGGAAATAACGATATAAATATATATCTTTCAAATTTCCATAACAACATCTGTATAATCACGAATTCCAACATCGAAATATTCCGAAGACAATTTCGATTCAAATCCACTCCAATGCAATCATTGGAAATTTTGGTTATTTTCAAAACCCTTTTCAAATTCAATTTATTTATTTAAAAATAAATAGAATTATAATTCTAGTTCAAAACTAGTTCATTTCGATAAAAATCTATTTTTATCCTTTCAAATATGGAGTTTTTCATCCCAATCCTTTCTAAATCATTTCTTATGATTTTACACAAATTATTACTATTTTTAATAATTTTATCAAGGCCCGTATAGTCGATTTCCAACAATGGTCATCGAACTGCACTTATAGCGACCTTTTTCAAATTTGATTTGGACATAATTCCAAATCCAACCGTCAGATTTCAAATTTCTAACATTCGTTAGAAAGCTCTTTTCGATACGAACCCAACGGTTCCGGTTTTAGGAGAATCCGACGGTCGGATCTCCCGTAATGTCCGTTTGAAATAAATGGTCGAAATTCGCGAACTGCCGCGGCGCGGCGCGTTCTATTCAGGCCATTATATTATATATATATAATATATATAATATATATTTCGTCGATTTCTATTTAAAACGAATTATATAAATAGTTTTAAAATTCGTTTCAAAAGCAATTTCAACTTTCTTTTCAATTCAAAGCAAAATTGAATTCTTCTCTATAAATTCGTTTTAAAATTCATTTCTATTCAATTCAAATTTCAATTCAATTTGAATTCATTTCAATTTGCTTTCAATTCAATTTGAATTCGTTTTCAATTCAATTCATTTCGAAATCGTTTTCAATTCAATTCATTTCGAAATCGTTTTCAATTCAATTCATTTCGAAATCACTTTCAATTCAATTCATTTCGAAATCACTTTCAATTCAATTCATTTCGAAATCGTTTTCAATTCAATTCATTTCGAAATCGTTTTCAATTCAATTCATTTCGAAATCGTTTTCAATTCAATTCATTTCGAAATCACTTTCAATTCAATTCATTTCGAAATCACTTTCGTTATGCAAACCACAAAATTTGGAGTAAGAGTCTAACCTAGCCTTACTCCCTCGCCTTATAACGGCGCACGTCTAATCCTAACCAATTTATCGATTCGATTTTTCACACCACAAACCACATTCAAACCAATATCGCAATCAATAACCAAACAGCCAAACAAACAAGTCCATGGTCTGTGGACGATTGTGTCGGGTGCTACTAAACACCGTCTGCATCCTAGTATATATATATAACTAGAAAAGAAATTGAAAGGTGAGAAATTCTCACCTATAGCTATCCTAGCTCCACGGCACTTCATTGCAGGAAATCTTCGCCAACTCGCCTTTTTGTCGCTTTCGCCCGTATTCTCTACATATGTAAAAATCTATTTTTATTTCGAAGTTCAATATATAAAAATTCTATTTTTATTTCGAAGTTCAACATATAAAAATTCTATTTTTATTTCGAAGTTCAACATATAAAAATTCTATTTTTATTTCGAAGTTCAACATATAAAAATTCTATTTTTATTTTCAATCTAAATAATACAAAAATTATATTTTTATATTGCTTTTCATATGACCAAATTATATTTTTATACTTCTACTTTATAAAAATTGAATTTTTATAATCTCTACCATATAAAAGTTATATTTTTATTCTATACATTATATAAAAATCAAATTTTTATTATCTATATAATATAAAAATCATATTTTTATTTCTTCTATATGATGAAAATTATATTTTTGACCCTTCTATAATATAAAAATCATATTTTTATGAAAACAAAGATCATACCTTTCTCATAAAATATATCGCCCTTTCTACCTTTACTTATAAATACCTTGAATAAACTAAAATAAATCCCTAAATAACATATAATTAAAGACTTACAGTCTTTATTTGAAGAAGGGGGCGCTCTCGTCGAGAGGAGGGAGGTCAGCGCACCTCAGCGGTCAGGGGGCTTCACTGTGGCACTCGAGAGGAAGGGAAGGCGGACGAAGGTGGCTCGGGGGGGGGTGCGGTGGGTTTTTAGGGCGACTAGGGTTTTTTTCGGGGCATTGGGCGACTGCTCCAATCAGAAGAGAAGGGGGAAGCAGGGTCGCCGATCGAGACAGGGGGGGAGTCGGAGGAGGAGTTGCTGGAGACGAGGGGGGAAGCAATCGCCGGCGGCGTCGGGGCTGTGGTGGCGCGATTCGTCATCGAAGTTTTTTTTTTCTTTTTTTTAAAAGTGAATTGAAATTATCGGGGGGGGGGGGGGGGCTGGTAGTTAAAGGGGGAGATAAGTTATTTTTTTAATTTAATTATTTTATTTTGCAAAAAGTTGACTTTCACAAACGACCCCTAAACGAGGCCCACCGACTGTCGCCCATAGCGTTTTACCCCCATTCCGAACACAATGGGATATGTATCGCAAGCTGATTTGATCGTTTGAATCAGTTTTCGTTAAATTTACATTTAAATCTCTATATTGAATTTTAAACGTACATTTCAAATTACAGGGGTCACATACGAACTCTAAAAATTCTCGAAAAATATTTTCTAGCTTCGTATTGACGATACGGTCCTAACAAAACTAGTTTCGTCGAATTCTGAGACCGATTGAAAAATGGCCAATTTCCAGTCGATTAAAATCAACTGAAACTGGTCAAACGCGTTTTCCTTTGCCACGCTCACATATTGATTCGGAAAATTATGAAATTTGGAATCTAGCAATAAATCGACATCACGGACCCAACAAAACTGGTTTCGTCGAAATCCGAGGTCGTTTGCAAAATGTCCATTTTTAAGGGCCTGAATTCCATAGCGACTATTCAGAATTTTCAACTGGACATATCTTTTGATTCCCGATATGAAATCTTGATTTTTCGGATTCGTTGGAAAGATATTCACTATTAGATTCCATTATTTTTGGTTTCACTAAAATCCGGATTGTTTTGCACCCGGTACATTCAATTGAAGTTTGAAATCGAATTATCGAACTACCGCGCCATTTTCAATTCCATTTATAATTATAAATAATTATTTATATTCCAACGACGGCGTATATAATATATACGCCGAATTATATTCAAAATAAATTTCTCGTCGATTATATTTAAAATAATCTATTTTAAATAATCAAAGTTCGCTAAAATTGCCAAAATAAAAAATTTTAAACTGGCCCAGATTTTCGGGTTATTACAATCTCCCCCACTTAAAACTTTTCGTCCCCGAAAAGGAACAAAGTCGAAAGTGGTTTGATTATTTAGCTCTACGTTCGATCTGGCTTCCTTTCTCCAACTTTTCAGTTTCTGAGAATTTTCTAAAATTTCAAAAATTTGCCTAACACCCTAAATTTTCGAAAAATTTCGCCATAACCTCCCCTGCACCGGGAGCATCGGGGAATTTCAAATAGCTTCCCCGGTCCTTCAGATCTCAAAAAGAAAAAGAAAAATCCAAGCGGCTAGCCAATAGGCTCATAAAATCATCATCACCCAAACAAAACAGTAAATTATGTAGTAAACATGTACCTATTTGTCGGGCAAACAAATTTTATTCTCTGCTCTAGCCTCCTTGCTATGACCTGATCAATATAAGTATATGTATATGCAAGCAAATGCGACCAAATTTTTAATACAGTTCATTATTCGATCAAATTAGGCATAATGGTTCAAAATTATCAAACAATTAAACAACCAACACAAACATCAATCAATTAGTGAATTAGAGTCTCAAATTCATAATTTTGATACATATACAAAATTCAGATTTTTGATGCCAATTCACAACAATGTATTCTAGCTATATATAAGTTTTGGTTCTCACACCAGCCTAATGGAAATATATAGAAAATCACACCTTCGAAACACGAACATAAATACTGATGATGTCATGACAATCATCAGTACCATCTCCGGGCGACTAGAATGTGATTCCATATCTATCCAGTATATTAAAACTTTGAATATACGTTTGCAAGGCGTATATGCAAATTCTTTATATACTGAATTGTCCAAAATCAATATAAACAAATAATCAAATACGAATAGTTGATTTAAATTTTCAAAACAAAAATGTTTTCATTTGAAAAATATACTCTTCACACTCGTTCTAGGATACTACTGATCCTATCTCTAACGAGTCATTCTAATTGGATATTACTAATCCAATATCTGATGAATTCTTTCATATGGTTCTAATGTGCCTTGTTCTCTGAGCTTTGTAAACCAAAGCTCTGATACCAACTGTGAAAACCCGTAACTTCCCCGTAAAGGAAAGTGTCGGATAGTTCGAGAACAAACCACAGCAGAACGCATACAGAAGAACATTTCACTGTATATTACAACAATGCATCAGATTACAAGAATATACAGAGTATAAAAGAATATTACACAGAAATATCAGAGATTTAAATTACATTTAAATACATCGCAGCGGAAAATAATACAATACACAACTAGAAGAGATATACGGATACAAAGCTTTCCGGATATCATTCCAGCCGTAAACCAGGATCCTGTGAATATAAATCTGCAAAACCAAAACTACTAGCTGCCCGTGTCAAAATAAGGGCACCCAGAGTTTAGGTTAAAACAATAAACTCCAGGTCAGTCATGTGACTGGTGTGAGAACTAAAACAGTTATTAATCTTTATTTTTAAAGTTAGGCAAATCAAGGGACCACGCCGTATAACACGGAACGGGTTTCCTCCCAAGAATACCAGTGCATAAAACAACAGCGCAATGCTAAATAAAGAAAAATGAAGCTGTTATAAGACCCAGGTCCTATCACACAATGCAACGCAAGCCGGGGGATAGGGTTTTCCCTTATGACAGCCAAAGAATGCTTGATACGTTTAAAAACAAATCAGTTGATACTATTATAAGTGCATAGTATATAAAACAACTTCAAATCATAAGTATCAATCATAGGCGGCATGGGTACCATATATCATGTCGCCATATATAGGTTTACAAATAAAACCGGAAATGTCACGTATTTGGAAATTGGGTTTCCATCTATGAACCGAGGCAAAAGATAGTCCTCAACCGATTCGAGACTGTCTAGCCCGAGCCTCAGGGTCAGAGCGCATCGACCCTTGGATCCTCAGGGCCGGTCCACCGATGTGGATTAAACTTAAACCCTGAACATGTGTCTCCCCACCCTATGGGGTGTAAGTCTAGTCCGTCAGCCGACCAGAATGCATCGGCCGAAACCGATATAACCGAGGCGCCTCGCAACAGCAACAACCACATAAGTCAAACTCGTCAGGGCGTGTAAAACCACTGACGCCACTTCTAGCTAGAAAGAAACGCATGCCCTCCCTGACGTCCTCTCCCGTTTTTGGTTCATACCGGGTGTGAAGCTCGCGAATCAACGTTACACAAAGCTACGCCACAAAGGCCTTGCTTTGATCATCACCACAAGACTTTGCTTTTCAACAGAAGCCTCGATCAATTGCCACTTAGGCATGCCACACAGGCAATTCACTCCATGCGTTTGATATCCATCAATATATAACCCCTGAGCTCGTACGTCTCAGAGAAGGGCGTTAAGCAAGAGAATAAATTCTCCGCCGCCAAACAGATATATATTTAATAGAGATCAATCACACGGACTAAAATCCAATGTCAGACACACAGTCCATTTACAAGTCCGTTCTGGGTCTGAACAAAACCGGAGGCACCTAGTACCCCGCATATCCATCGATCTCCAAGTACGTCTGGACGATCACTAACTGTTTCCATCTTCTTGGGTGTACATCCCAATCAAGATCATCAGTAATCACCCAAACGACGTGAAGACTTCCGGTCTTCGACCACCGTCTTCATCTTCGACACCATGTCGAATCAGTTATTCTGAATGGGATAAACCCGGTCTTTCTGAATAACTCGCGTATATATTATAAAAGTGTTACACAAACACAACATACGCCTCATTCCAATTCAGAATATTCTTTTATTCAAATATTCCTATACTTTGGGAAAAGTTCCAATTAATTTTATCCAAGATAAATTCTTTAAATTTATTCTTTAATCTCCTTTGAATATCAATTCAAACTAGTCGGGATTAGCGAACCACACCGAAGTAATCATTTATTTTATTTCCCAATCCCAACCTATTCATCCCATGAAGTAAAACTGGTAATACTTCATATCTAACACCACAGTGTTATCGGTAAATTCAATTACCATTTCACGTTCAAATCTAATTAAAGATTTAACCATCGCCTGGAGCAAAACTGGTGATACTCCATTTTCGATCATTTCAATCTAATTAAAGATTCATTAAAACTCCACTTAGTTTTAATCTTTAACTGGGTTAAAGAATCAGTGTCATTGAAAACACGGTTCACGATAAACCCAAAATCACATTCCATTAATTATCGGGTTAAAGAACAAGTGTTATTTAAAACACTGTTCACGATAAACCCAAAAATCAATACCAATTCAATTCCAATTAAATATCGTTTAAGTGGTACACTTCATTAAATCTAAATAAAAAGATTTAATTAATTTTTTCTCAACTGGGTTCAAGAACAGTGTTAGTGAAGACACCATTCACGACAAACCCAAATCACATTTGATATTCAATACAAGGCTCTGAATAGAAAATATATCGGCTTATATTCAATATCAAATTCTACGACTAACAAATGTCGTATTGGAAATAACGATATAAATATATATCTTTCAAATTTCCATAACAACATCTGTATAATCACGAATTCCAACATCGAAATATTCCGAAGACAATTTCGATTCAAATCCACTCCAATGCAATCATTGGAAATTTTGGTTATTTTCAAAACCCTTTTCAAATTCAATTTATTTATTTAAAAATAAATAGAATTATAATTCTAGTTCAAAACTAGTTCATTTCGATAAAAATCTATTTTTATCCTTTCAAATATGGAGTTTTTCATCCCAATCCTTTCTAAATCATTTCTTATGATTTTACACAAATTATTACTATTTTTAATAATTTTATCAAGGCCCGTATAGTCGATTTCCAACAATGGTCATCGAACTGCACTTATAGCGACCTTTTTCAAATTTGATTTGGACATAATTCCAAATCCAACCGTTAGATTTCAAATTTCTAACATTCGTTAGAAAGCTCTTTTCGATACGAACCCAACGGTTCCGGTTTTAGGAGAATCCGACGGTCGGATCTCCCGTAATGTCCGTTTGAAATAAATAGTCGAAATTCGCGAACTGCCGCGGCGCGGCGCGTTCTATTCAGGCCATTATATTATATATATATATAATATATATAATATATATTTCGTCGATTTCTATTTAAAACGAATTATATAAATAGTTTTAAAATTCGTTTCAAAAGCAATTTCAACTTTCTTTTCAATTCAAAGCAAAATTGAATTCTTCTCTATAAATTCGTTTTAAAATTCATTTCTATTCAATTCAAATTTCAATTCAATTTGAATTCATTTCAATTTGCTTTCAATTCAATTTGAATTCGTTTTCAATTCAATTCATTTCGAAATCGTTTTCAATTCAATTCATTTCGAAATCGTTTTTAATTCAATTCATTTCGAAATCACTTTCAATTCAATTCATTTCGAAATCACTTTCAATTCAATTCATTTCGAAATCGTTTTCAATTCAATTCATTTCGAAATCGTTTTCAATTCAATTCATTTCGAAATCGTTTTCAATTCAATTCATTTCGAAATCACTTTCAATTCAATTCATTTCGAAATCACTTTCGTTATGCAAACCACAAAATTTGGAGTAAGAGTCTAACCTAGCCTTACTCCCTCGCCTTATAACGGCGCACGTCTAATCCTAACCAATTTATCGATTCGATTTTTCACACCACAAACCACATTCAAACCAATATCGCAATCAATAACCAAACAGCCAAACAAACAAGTCCATGGTCTGTGGACGATTGTGTCGGGTGCTACTAAACACCGTCTGCATCCTAGTATATATATATAACTAGAAAAGAAATTGAAAGGTGAGAAATTCTCACCTATAGCTATCCTAGCTCCACGGCACTTCATTGCAGGAAATCTTCGCCAACTCGCCTTTTTGTCGCTTTCGCCCGTATTCTCTACATATGTAAAAATCTATTTTTATTTCGAAGTTCAATATATAAAAATTCTATTTTTATTTCGAAGTTCAACATATAAAAATTCTATTTTTATTTCGAAGTTCAACATATAAAAATTCTATTTTTATTTCGAAGTTCAACATATAAAAATTCTATTTTTATTTCGAAGTTCAACATATAAAAATTCTATTTTTATTTTCAATCTAAACAATACAAAAATTATATTTTTATATTGCTTTTCATATGACCAAATTATATTTTTATACTTCTACTTTATAAAAATTGAATTTTTATAATCTCTACCATATAAAAGTTATATTTTTATTCTATACATTATATAAAAATCAAATTTTTATTATCTATATAATATAAAAATCATATTTTTATATCTTCTATATGATGAAAATTATATTTTTGACCCTTCTATAATATAAAAATCATATTTTTATGAAAACAAAGATCATACCTTTCTCATAAAATATATCGCCCTTTCTACCTTTACTTATAAATACCTTGAATAAACTAAAATAAATCCCTAAATAACATATAATTAAAGACTTACAGTCTTTATTTGAAGAAGGGGGGGCGTTCTCGTCGAGAGGAGGGAGGTCAGCGCACCTCAGCGGTCAGGGGGCTTCACTGTGGCACTCGAGAGGAAGGGAAGGCGGACGAAGGTGGCTCGGGGGGGGGGGGGGTGCGGTGGGTTTTTAGGGCGACTAGGGTTTTTTTCGGGGCATTGGGCGACTGCTCCAATCAGAAGAGAAGGGGGAAGCAGGGTCGCCGATCGAGACAGGGGGGGGGGGGGGGAGTCGGAGGAGGAGTTGCTGGAGACGAGGGGGGGAAGCAATCGCCGGCGGCGTCGGGGCTGTGGTGGCGCGATTCGTCATCGAAGTTTTTTTTTCTTTTTCTTTTTTTTAAAATGAATTGAAATTATCGGGGGGGGGGGGGCCTGGTAGTTAAAGGGGGAGATATTTTTTTTTTTTTAATTTAATTATTTTATTTTGCAAAAAGTTGACTTTCACAAACGACCCCTAAACGAGGCCCACCGACTGTCGCCCATAGCGTTTTACCCCCATTCCGAACACAATGGGATATGTATCGCAAGCTGATTTGATCGTTTGAATCAGTTTCCGTTAAATTTACATTTAAATCTCTATATTGAATTTTAAACGTACATTTCAAATTACCGGGGTCACATACGAACTCTAAAAATTCTCGAAAAATATTTTCTAGCTTCGTATTGACGATACGGTCCTAACAAAACTAGTTTCGTAAAATTCTGAGACCGTTTGAAAAATGGCCAATTTCCAGTCGATTAAAATCAACTGAAACTGGTCAAACGCGTTTTCCTTTGCCACGCTCACATATTGATTCGAAAAATTATGAAATTTGGAATCTAGCAATAACTCGACATCACGGACCCAACAAAACTGGTTTCGTCGAAATCCGAGGTCGTTTGCAAAATGTCCATTTTTAAGGGCCTGAATTCCATAGCGACTATTCAGAATTTTCAATTGGACATATCTTTTGATTCCCGATATGAAATCTTGATTTTTCGGATTCGTTGGAAAGATATTCACTATTATATTCCATTATTTTTGGTTTCACTAAAATCCGGATTGTTTTGCACCCGGTACATTCAATTGAAGTTTGAAATCGAATTATCGAACTACCGCGCCATTTTCAATTCCATTTATAATTATAAATAATTATTTATATTCCAATGACGGCGTATATAATATATACGCCGAATTATATTCAAAATAAATTTCTCGTCGATTATATTTAAAATAATCTATTTTAAATAATCAAAGTTCGCTAAAATTGCCAAAATAAAAAAATTTAAACTGGCCCAGATTTTCGGGTTATTACATAAAATGACTGCCCGCTTTACCCTGAACTGTTTTAGCTCGCACGGCCACATACTGACTCTGTTCGACGCGCCCTTTGAAACTCAACAATAATTTGTCATTGTGAATCCATAAAAATTTATCACGTCGAATTCTGAGCTCGTATGCAAAATTTCACTTTTTAAGGGCTATGTATTGTTAACCGAACAGCTCCTGCCAATTGCCACTATTCCGGATATCGGAATATATCAAAGCTTATATTTTTCGGAGTACTAAACGACATTTTGAACTCAATGGAAGTGGTTTCGAGTCCAAATTCTTCCGTATGCAAAATATGACTTTTTGGGCCTTGTGTAATTTACATAGCGACTATTCTGAATTTTCAACTGCGCATAACTTTTGATTCCCACTATGAAATTTCGATTGTTCAGATTCGTTGGAAAGATATTCACGAATAGATTCTAATATTTTCAGTTTCCCTAAAATCCGGTTTATTTTGAATCCTGTACATTCATTTGAAGTTTGAAATCGAATTATCAAACTACCGCGCCTTTTCTATTCTATTTATAATTATATATAAATATTTATATTCTAACGACGACGCGTATAATATATACGTTCAAATTATATTCAAAATAAATTTCTGGTCGATATTATTTAAAATAATCTATTTTAAATAATCAAAATTCGCTAAAATTGCCAAAATAAAAATTTTAAACTGGCCCAGATTTTCGGGTTGTTACAATCTCCCCCACTTAAAACTTTTCCTCCCCGAAAAGGAACAAAGTCGAAAGTGGTTTGATCATTCAACTCTACGTTCGATCTAGCTTCCATCCTCCAACTTTTCAGTTTCTGAGAATTTTCAAATTTTCAAAAATTTGGCTAACACCCTAAATTTTCGAAAAATTTCGCCATAACCTCCCCTGCACCGGGAGCCACGGGAAAATCCCGAAATTGCCATACAGGTCTTCTGATCTCAAAAAGAAAAAGAAAAAGCCAAGCGGCTAGCCATTAGGCTCATAAAATCATCATCACCCAAACAAAACAGTAAATTATGTAGTAAACATGTACCTATTTGTCGGGCAAACAAATTTTATTCTCTGCTCTAGCCTCCTTGCTATGACCTGTTCAATGTAAGTACAAGTATATGCAAGCAAATGCGACCAATTTTCAATATAATTCAATATGTGATTCAATTAGGCTAATTGGCTAAAAAATAGCAAACAAATAAACAAACAACACAAACATCAATCAATTAGTGAATTAGAGTTTCAAATTCATAATTTTGATACATATACAAAAATCATGTTTTTGATACCAAATCACACAACAATAAGCCCTATCTAATTTTGGTTCTCACACCAGTCAATAGGAAATATATAGAAATCTCACTTTCGAAACTCGAAGATAAATACTGGCGACGGTGCCCCATCACCAGAATTATCCCCGGGCAACTAGAGTATGATTCTATAACTATCCAGTATATTAAAACTTCGAATACACGTTTGCAAGACATATATGCAAAATCTTTATATATCGGATTGTCCCGATCAATATAGAATAAATAATCAAATACGAATAGTTGATTTAAATTTCAAAACAAAATTGGTTTTCAATTTTAAAATTTACTCTTCACACTCGTTCTATGATACTACTGATCCCATCTCTAACGAGTCATTCTAATTGGATATTACTAATCCAATATCGGATGAATTCTTTCGTACGGTTCTAATGTATCTTGTTCTCTGCTTTGTAAACCAAAGCTCTGATACCAACTGTGAAAACCCGTAACTTCCCCGTAAAGGAAAGTGTCGGATAGTTCGAGAACAAGCCACAACAGAACGCATATAGAAGAACATTTCATTGTATATCACAACAATGCATCAGACTACAAGAATATACATAGTATAAATGAATATTACACAGAAATATCAGAGATTTAAATTACATTTAAATACATAGCAGTGGAAAATAATACAATACACAACTAGAAAGAGATATACGGATACAAAGCTTTCCGGATATCGTTCCAGCTGTAAACCAGGATCCTGTGAATATAAATCTGCAAAACCAAAACTACTAGCTGCCCGTGTCAAAATAAGGGCACCCAGAGTTTAGGTTAAAACAATAAACTCCAGGTCAGTCATGGGACTGGTGTGAGAACTAAAACAGTTATTAATCTTTGTTTTTAAAGTTAGGTAAATCAAGGGACCACGCCGTATAACACGGAACGGGTTTCCTCCCAAGAACACCAGTGCATAAAACAACAGCGCAATGCTAAATAAAGAATAATTAACCTATTATAAGACCCATGTCCCATCACACAATGCAACGCAGCCGGAGGATAGGGTTTTCCCTTATAATTGCCAAGAATGCTTGATACGTTTAAAACAAATCATTTGATACTATTATAAGTGCATAGTGTATAAAACAACTTCAAATCATAAGTATCAATCATAGGCGGCATGGGTACTATATATCATGTCGCCATATATAGGTTTACAAATAAAACCGCAAATGTCACGTATTTGGAAATTGGATTTCCATCTATGAACCGAGGCAAAAGATAGTCCTCAACCGATTCGTGACTCTCTAGCCCGAGCCACAGGATCAGAGCTCGAGTGACCCTTGGAGCGACAGGGCCGGTCCACTGATGTGGATTAAAATGCCTGAACACTACGTTTCCCCACCCTATGGGGTGTAAGTCTGGTCCGTCTGCCGACCAGAATGCATCGGCCGAAACCGATATAACCGAGGCGCCTCGCAACAGCAACAACCACATAAGTCAAACTCGTCAGGGCGTGTAAAACCACTGACGCCACTTCTAACTAGAAAGAAACGCATGCCCTCCCTGAGGTCCGTCTCCCGTTTTTGGTTCATACCGGGTGTGAAACTCGCGAAGTAAACGTTACACAAAGCTACGCCACAAAGGCCGTGCTTTGATCATCACCACAAGACTTTGCTTTTCAACAGAAGCCTCGATCAATTATCACTCAGGCATGCCACACAGGCAATTCACTCCATGCGTTTGATATCCATCAATATATAACCCCTGAGCTCGTACGTCTCAGAGAAGGGCGTTAAGCAAGAGAATAAATTCTCCGCCGCCAAACAGATATATATTCAATAGAGATCAATCACACGGACTAAAATCCAATGTCAGACACACAGTCCATTTACAAGTTCGTTCTGGGTCTGAACGAAACCGGAGGCACATAGTACCCCGCATATCCATCGATCTCCAAGTACGTCTGGACGATCACCAACTGTTTCCATCTTCTTGGGTGTACAGCCCAATCAAGATCATCAGTAATCACCTAAACGACGTGAAGACTTCCAGTCTTCGACCATCGTCTTCATCTTCGACTTATCGTCGTATCAGTTATTCAGAATGGGATAAACCCGGTCTTTCCGAATAACTCGTGTATATTTTAAATAAGTGTTACACAAACACAACATACGCCTCATTCCAATTTATCAGTCACTAACCATAAATTAATCAAGAGAATAATTCCCCAAATATTAACCCCGAAGGCCGAAACCAACATCAGATCAATATCTACAAAACCATTCTGCTTGGCTAACCGACAATTAGTTTCTAAATTTCACATTCATAGGGAGAGGTTCTCATTAATTTTATCAAAGATAAATTCCTTGAATTTATTCTTTAATCTTCTTTTGAATTTCGATTCAACTAGTCGAGATTAACGGACCTTACCGAAGTAATCATTTGTTTCAATTTCCCAATCCCAACCTATTCATCCCATGAAGTAAAACTTGTTATACTTCATATCTAACACCACGGTGTTATCGGTAAATTCAATTACCATTTCACGTTCAAATCTAATTAAAGATTTAACTATCGCCTGGAGCAAAACTGGTGATACTCCATTTTCGATCATTTCAATCTAATTAAAGATTCATTAAAACTCCACTTAGTTTTAATCTTTGACTGGGTTAAAGAATCAGTGTCATTTAAAACATGGTTCACGATAAACCCAAAATCACATTCCATTAATTATCGGGTTAAAGAACAAGTGTTATTTAAAACACTGTTCACGATAAACCCAAAAATCAATACCAATTCAATTCCAATTAAATATTATTTAATTGGTACACTTCATTAAATCTAAATAAAAAGATTTAATCTTTTCTCAGCTGGGTTCAAGAACAGTGTTAATGAAGACACCATTCACGACAAACCCAAATCACATTTGATATTCAATACAAGGCTCTGAATAGAAAATATATCGGCTTATATTCAATATCAAATTCTACGATTAACAAATGTCGTATTTGAAATAACGATATAAATAAATATATATATCTTTCAAATTTCCATAACAACATCTGTGTAATCCCGAATTCCAACATCGAAATATTCCGAAGACAATTTCGATTCAAATCCACTCCAATGCAATCATTGGAAATTCTGGTTATTTTTAAAACCCTTTTCAAATTCAATTTATTTACAAATAAATAAATAGAATTTTAATTCTAGTTCAAAACTAGTTCATTTCGATAAAAATCTATTTTTATCTTTTCAAATATGGAGTTTTTCATCCCAATCCTTTCTAAATCATTTCTTATGATTTTACACAAATTATTACTATTTTTAATAATTTTATCAAGGCCCGTACAGTCGATTTCCATCAATGGCCATCGAACTGCACTTACAGCGACCTTTTCCAAATTTGATTTGGACATAATTCCAAATCCAACCGCTAGATTTCTAATTGCTAATATTCGTTAGAAAGCTCTTTTCGATACGAACCCAACGGTTCCGGTTTTAGGAGAATCCGACGGTCGGATCTCCCGCAATATCCATTTGAAGTCAATGGTCGAAATTCGCGAACTGCCGCGGCGCGGCGCGTTCTATTCAGGCCATTATATTATATATATATAATATATATATAATATATATTTCATCGATTTCCTTTAAAACGTGCTTTATAAATCGTTTTCAATTTATTTTCAAAACGGTTTCAACTTCATATTCAATTTCAAATCAAAATTGAACATTCCAATATAAATTCGTTTTACAATTCATTTCTAATTGGTTTTCTATTTGATTCAATTCAAATTTGGTTTTCTATTCAATTTGAATTCAATTCGTTTTCCATTCAATTCAAATCAAATTTCATTTCAAAATATTCGATTTCGAAATCACTTTCGATATTCATTATAAAATGAATAAAATCGATATAAATATCGTTCACGTCAAAATGGCGTCAATCTAATCAACACGGCTTCATATATTGATATTTTCAAATATTCCATTTCAAATATTTTTATTTCAAATATTTCTATTTCAAATATTTCTATTTCAAATATTCTATTTCAAATATTTCTATTTCAAATATTCTATTTCAAAACTGGAATGAGGCCCAATCAATTACCATACAATGTTAATTATATGGATTTTCTACAACACATGTATATATCAACAACGATGAATAATCAACCATCATCCAAGGTGCATTCTACACTGTATAAGCATCAAAGATAAATATTCAATGCTTATAGCAGCCTGTCAATCCATCGATCGACATACCACTAAACAATCGGGATTAGTGTACTTCAAATATCATCCCAATACCCGTGTGGGGTTTCAAACAATCAAACACATATTTTATTTGTGCAGTTGGGCGATGTGTAAAATTTATCGTCCCAATCAATGTCCTTCAAATAGGTGTACATAAACAAACCGTCTGGTTTGTAAATGAATATTTATTTATTCACATTCACGCTAAAAATTATATTTTTAACGATCAAACTATTTTATTCAACCTATGAATATTCTATTCGGTTCATTTATTAAATAAAATGTTATCTTTATTTTTCTAACTTATTTTAGAAAATTTCGGCGGCATAACGGCACGATACTAGAAACAGGACAAGGCCTAGCCTTATCCCCGGTCTAGTGAAGGCCCACGCCATTCACACATCAATCAAATCAATTCCAATTCACCAAACAATCTAATCACTACACAACCAAACAATTAAACAAACAAGCCATCCATGGTCTGTGGATGACGGGTGTCGGGTGCTACTAAACACCGTCTGCATCCTAGTATATATATATAACTAGAAAAAGAAATTGAAAGGTGAGAAGTTCTCACAGATAAGCTATCCAACTTCTCGACACTTCATTTATAGAAATCTTCATCGTTATCGCATCTTTGTCATCTTCGTTGCCCGTAGCCACTACATATATAAAAATCACATTTTTATATTTTTGCTATGTATATAAAAATCATATTTTTAATATCTAAATTATATAAAAATCTTATCTTTATATCTTCTATAAGTTAAAAATCGGATTTTTATCCTCTCTATAATATAAAGATCATATTTTTATTTACTTCACATGTCAAAAACTGTAGAAGCTTTAAAATAGAGAAAACTCACTTTTTTTCTAACGCCCGGATTCACTGTTCGGGTTCCAGAATTTGCAAACGAGCTTCAATCTTCACACCATCCTTTTTTCTAGCACAAGCACGCCATTCTGAATAACTTTTGCCTAGTGGTCTTCCTCCCGAAAATGTGTCATTTCGCCGGAAATCGCGAAAAGACAGCATTTTGACAGTGTTGGAACAGCAGACTTCGGACGCGTTTTCCCAACAACTCCGCAATGCAAAATAGGACTTATCATATACCAAATCGAAGAGAAAATTGTGCTCTTCGACTTTGGTCTTGATGAAATTTGGCTAGAAACGCACGGTTTGGGAGTTATTCGCGAAATGGTGACAGGGTGTTATTTGCAAAACGGGATTTTTGGTGGAAATGGATTTTTGGGTGTAGCGGGGCCCACGACCGGAGTTGGGTGGCCAGCGGGCGGTGGCGGGCCTGATTGGGCGTGGGGAGGTGGCTAAGGGGTGGCGGCGGTGGTGAAGGGGCCCACGGTGGTGGTGGTTGGTGGTTGGGGCCTAGGGTTGCAAATTGGAGAGAGAGAGAAGGAGGAGGAGGAAGAGGAGGAGGAGGTGGTGGTGCGGGCGGCCGGCGGTGGGCGGTTGAGGGCGGTGGTGGCTGGTGGAGGAGGGGGCAACAGCAAAGGGGGGTGGGACTCCATTTTTGAGTTTTTGTGAAGAAAGAGGAAGAGGAAGAAAGTGAAGAAGAAAAGGAAGTAAAAGTGTTTATATGCCTGTTTCTCGCCTATCGCCCGAACGCTAACGAACTTCAATCGCCGCGGATTTCGGACACGAGATAGTAGACGTGAAGACGAATCCAACGAAACAAGTTTCGTCGAATTCCGAGTTCGTTTGACCGTTCAAAAAAAATCACGAATATGCTCAGATATTGCTCAAAAATGCGATTTTGGCGCACCTTTTCTTCTCGCACGCTCACACACTAACTCCAAAAATCATGCCCCCTTGGATTTAACGATTATTGGACCATACGAATCCAGAAAAAAGAGTAGAATCGAATTCCGAGATCGTATCAGTAATGTTCCTTTGTAAAATGACTGCCCGCTTTACCCTGAACTGTTTTAGCTCGCACGGCCACATACTGACTCCGTTCGACGCGCCCTTTGAAACTCACCAATAATTTGTCATTGTGAATCCATAAAAATTTATCACGTCGAATTCTGAGCTCGTATGCAAAATTTCACTTTTTAAGGGCTATGTATTGTTAACCGAACAGCTCCTGCCAATTGCCACTATTCCGGATATCGGAATATATCAAAGCTTATACTTTTCGGAGTACTAAACGGCATTTTGAACTCAATGGAAGTGGTTTCGAGTACAAATTCTTCCGTATGCAAAATATGACTTTTTGGGCCTTGTGTAATTTACATAGCGACTATTCTGAATTTTCAACTGCGCATAACTTTTGATTCCCGCTATGAAATTTCGATTTTTCAGATTTGTTGGAAAGATATTCACGAATAGATTCTAATATTTTCAGTTTCCCTAAAATCCGGTTTATTTTGAATCCTGTACATTCATTTGAAGTTTGAAATCGAATTATCGAACTACCGCGCCTTTTCTATTCTATTTATAATTATATACAAATATTTATATTCTAACGACGACGCGTATAATATATACGTTCAAATTATATTCAAAATAAATTTCTGGTCGATATTATTTAAAATAATCTATTTTAAATAATCAAAATTCGCTAAAATTGCCAAAATAAAAATTTTAAACTGGCCCAGATTTTCGGGTTGTTACAATTTGATATTAAATACAAGGCTCTAAATGGAAAATATATCGGCTTATATTCAATATCAAATTCTACGACCAACAAATATCGTATTGGAAATAACGATATAAATGTATCTTTCAAATTTCCAAAATAATATCTATATAATCACGAAATCCAACATCGAAATATTCCAAAGACAATTTCGTTTCAAATCCATTTCCACTTTATATATTGGAAATTTTGGTTATTTTTAAAACCCTTTCAAATCCAATTTATTTATTTTAAAAATAAATGGGATTATAATTCTAGTTCAAAACTAGTTCATTTCAATAAAAATCTATTTTTATCTTTTCAAATTTGGAATTTTTCATCTCAATTCTTCACAAATCATTTCTTATGATTTTACACAAATTGTTACATTTTTTAATAATTTTATCAAGGCCCGTACAGTCGATTTCCATCAACGGCCATCGAACTACACTTACAGCGACCTTTTCCAAATTGGATTTGGACATAATTCCAAATCCAACCGTTAGATTTCTAATTTCTAAATATTCGTTAGAAATCACTTTTCGATACGAACCCAACGATTCCGGTTTTAGGAGTATCCGACGGTCGGATCTCCCGTAACGTCCATTTGAAGTCAATGGTCGAAATTCGCGAACTGCCGCAGCGCGGCGTGTTCTATTCAAGCCGTTATATATATAATATATATATATATATATATATTATATATTTCGTCGATTTCCATTCAAAACGTTTTTTATAAATCAATTTAAATTCATTTTCAAAACGGTTTCAACTTCATATTCAATTTCTAATCAAAATTGAATATTCCATATCATCGATATATAAATGATAATATTTTCAAAACATTATATTTTGAAATCAATTCCTTTTCGATATTCATTATAAAAATGAATAATAACAGATATATATATCGTTCATGTCAAAATGGCGCATATCTAACCAACATGGCTTTATAAATATATTCCAATAACTTCGTTCTTCTGTTTAACAAATGAATATCTTCTTCAACACATGAATTTTCTTTTATTCAACACATGAATATATATTTTATTGAACACATTAATTTTCTTTTATTCAATACATGAATATATATTTTATTCAGCACATGAATTTTCTTTATTTGAATGAGACCCACTCAATTACCATATAATGTTATTTATATGGGTTCTATACAACACATGTACATAATAGCAATGATAAATAATCAACCATCATCCAAAGTGCACCACACAACTGCATAAGTGTTAAATATAAATAATTAACGCTTACACAGTATGTCAACCCATCGATTGACATACAACTAAACAATCGGGATTAGTGTACGTCAAATATCATCCCAACACCCGTGTGGTGTTTCAATCAATCAAACACATATTTTACTTGTGTAATTGGGGGATGTGTAAAATTTATCGTCCCAATCTATGTCGGTCAAATAGGTGTACACAAACAAATCGTTCTGATCTGTAAATGAATATCTATTTTATTTACATCAACGTGAAAAATCATATTTTTAACTATAAAATATTTTAGTCCATTCCACATCACACAATCAACTTTTACAACACATCAATCAAACAAACAAATCATCCATGGTCTGCGAACGATGGGTGTCGGGTGCTGATAAGCACCGTCTGCATCCTAGTATATATTTCAACTAGAAAATAAATTAAAAGTGAGGAGTTCTCACCTTTGGGTTCCACTCCTCCATTATTTATTTCTGAACGGTTTGGTTTTGATTCCAGATAGTCCCGTCGTAATCTGTTTCACACGCTTTATATTAAAAACCACATTTTTAAACGATGACCTTTATAAATAAAAATCACCTTTTTATCAGGCTATATATATATATATATATATCATATTTTTATATTGCTATTTCTATTTTCAAAAATTATGTTATTCCTATGTTCGAAAATAATGTTATTCCTATGTTCAAAAATAATGTTATTCCTATGTTCGAAAATAATGTTATTTCTATGTTCAAAAATAATGTTATTCCTATGTATAAACATTTGCTATTTTTATAAAACAAAATCATATTTTTAACAATGTTGTTTACATTTTCAAATCTGAATTTAAACTATGTTATTTATTTATTTAAAAACTAATTTAAAAACTAAGTATAAGTAAAATAAATAAAAAAGAAAAGAGACAAAACCTTTCTTCTTGGTCACGATGCTTTAACCGAACCCATAGCTCAAAATTAGGGTTCTTAGTTTCTCCTTCAACTGTTAACCGGACCATGATCGAGATGCGCCCCTTCGGAGAGCTTGACCACCGCCATCTCCGGCCAGAAATTGGTGGAGCTCGGCCTTACCCTTGCGTAATAATTCCTGCTCAATCGGGGGCTCTGTTTTGTCAATGTGGGAGTTTCTGGAGAGTGGACGACGAGGTAGGGTCTTGCCAGATGTGGGGGTGGTTGGGGAAGGGCTGCGCGGTGAGGCGGCGCGGTTGGAAGAGCGACAACGCTCGATTTTTGGGAGAGGGCTAAAGAGCGACGGGATTTGGCACAAGAAAAAGGGGGCGGTTTCTTTTGTTTGACTGTAGAAATTTATTTTTACTAGGGTTTTAAAAGTTAGGTCTACATATATATATTAAATTAAATAACATATTTGATTCGTGCATTTATTTGTTTATTGATATGAACTCCAAACCACACGCAACGACTGTTGTCCTAGCTAATTACCTTCATTTCGAACACAATGGGACATGTTTCGTAAATCAATTTGGTCGTTACAATCAGTTTTCGTCAAAATCAAAATATAACTTTATATATTGAACTTGAACGCACGTTTCAATTTACCGAGGCCACATACGAACTCTAAAAATTCCCAAAAAATATTTTCTAGTTTCGTATTGATGATACGGTTCTAATAAAACGAATTTCATCAGATTTGAAAACCGTTTGAAAAATGGCCATTTTCTGCTCGACCAAAATTGACTAAAACTGTCAAAGCACGTCTTACATCGCCACGCTCACATATTGATTCAGAAAATTGTGAATTTTGGAATCTAGTAATAACTTGACATCCCGAATCCAACAAAAGTGGTTTCGTCGAAAACCAAGGTCGTTTGCAAAATTTCCATTTTTAAGGGCCAAAATTTCCATAGCAACTATTCTGAATTTTCAACTGGGCATAACTTTTTACCCCCGCTATGAAATTTTATTTTTTCGGATTCGTTGGAAAGATATTCTCAAATAGATTCTAATATTTTTGGTTTCACTAAAATTTGGTTTATTTTGAATCCTGTACATTCATTTGAACTTTGAAATCGAAATTTCAAACTATCGCGCTATTTTCAATTCCTTTTATAATTAAAATAAAATATATATTTTCTAACGACGATCTATATAATATATACGTTCTAATTCTATTCAAAATAAATTTCTCGTCATTACTATTTAAAATAAACCATTTTAAATATTCAAAATTCGCTAAAATTGCTGAAATAAAAATTTTAAATTGGCTCGGATTTCCGGGTTATTACAATCTCCCCTACATAAAACTTTCCGTCCCCGAAAAGGAACGAAGCCGAAAGCTGTTTAACTAATCAACTCAACTTTCCTTATTTTCATTATGGCTTAAGTTCTTCAACTTTTCAATTTCTAAGAACTTTTCAAATTTTTCAAAAATTTGGCTAACACGCTAAATTTTAAAAAAAAATCGCCATAACCTCCCCTGCACCGGGAGCTTCGGGATATTTCAAATAGCCTCCCATGGCCTAATCCAAAAAGAAAAAGAAACAACTAAGCCACTAGCCAATAGGCTCATAAAATCATCAAAAACCCAAGAAATACAATAAACATGTACCTACTTGTCGGGCAAACAATTTTATTCCTCTTCTCTAGCCTCCTTGCTATGACCTGTTCAATGTAAGTACATGTACAAGCATGCAAATGCGATAAATTTTCAATATAATCCACTATTGGGTTCAATTTGGTTAAAGGTTCAATATTTAATTAATCAAACAATAATCAGACAACACAACCAGCAATCAATTAGTTGATTATCTTTTCAATCACATAACTTTAGTACATATCCAAAAAATCAGATTTTTGATGCCAAATCACAACAATAAGCCATATCTAGCTTTGGTTCTCACACCAGTCAATTGGAATGATATAGAAATCCCACCTTCGAAACACTAAAATGAATTCTGATGATGACGCGTCAATCATCAGAATCATGTCCGAGCGACTAGAGTGTGATTCTATATCTATCCAGTATATTGAAACTTCGAATACACGTGGAACAGACGTATACGCAAAATCTTTATATACTGGACTGTCCAAATTCAATACAAAATAAATAATAAAATACGAATAATTGATTTAAATTTTCGAAACAAAACTTGTTTTCATTTTCATTTTTAAAAACAAAACTCTTCACACTCGTTCTAGGATGCTACTGATCTCATCTCTAACGAGTTATTCTCATTGGATATTACTAATCCAATCTCTAATGAATTCTTTCGTATGGTTCTAATGTGTCTTGTTCTCGAGCTCGGTAAACCAGAGCTCTGATACGAAGCAGAAACGACCGGAAGTTCCCCGAGTAGGGAAAGCACGGATTGAATTGAGAACAAGCCATATCAGAATGCAATCAGAAGAAAATTTCATTGTTATTAAACCAATTTCCATCATAGTACAAGTACATACAGAGTATGAATAAATATTACACATTCGACAAATATTAGAGATTACAATACATTACATAGCAGTGTAAAATAATATAATACACAATTGAAAGTAATAAACGGATACAGAGCTTTCCGAATATCGCCTCTGCTGTAAATCAGGATCCTGTGAATATAAATCTGCGAAACTAAAACTACTAGCTGCCCGTGTCAAAATAAGGGCACCCAGAGTTTAGGTTAAAACAATAAAATCCAGGTCAGTCATGCGACTGGTGTGAGATCTAAAACAGTTATTAATCTTTATTTTAAAGTTAGGTAAATCGAGGGACCACGCCGTATAACACGGAACGGGTTTCCTCCCAAGAATACCAGTGCATAAAACTATAGCGCAATGCTAAATAAAGAACAATGAAGCTATTATAAGACCCAGGTCCCATCACACAGTGCAACACAAGCCGGAGGATAGAGTTTTTCCTTATAATAGCCAAAGAATGCTTGATAAGCTAATTTTCATCTTTTATTATTACTATAAGTGTATAGTGTCAAAACAATTTCAATCATAAGTGTTAATCATAGACGGCATAAGTACCCCATACCACTATGTCGCCATATATAGGTTCTACAATCAAAACCGCAAAGGCACGTATTGGAAGCTAGATTTCCATCTGTGAACCGAGGCAAGGGATCGTCCTCACCGATTTGAGACCGTCTAGCCCGAGCCTCAGGATCAGAGCTCGAGTGACCCTTGGATCATCAGGGCCCATCCACCGATGTGGATTAAAATGCCTGAACACTGTATTTCCCCGCCCTTTGGGGCGTAAATGAGCCAAATGACTCCGTCAGCTCCACATAGTCACCGATATATCTGAGGTGCCTCGCAATCCAACAACCACACAGGTGAAAATAATATAAATGTCAGGACTGGTAGGTCACTGCACCACCCTAGCTAGAAGGAAACGCATGCCCTCCCTGAGGTCCTCTCCCGTTTCTGGTTCACAACCGAGGTGTGAGGCTCGCGAATTAACGTTACACAAAGCTATGCCACACAAGCGGTGCTTTGATCATCACCCACAAGACTTTGCTTTTCAACAAAAGCCTTGATCATTTGCCACTTAGGCATGCCACACAGGCAATTCACTCCATTCGATCGACAATATATAATCCCTGAGCTCGTACGCCTCAGAGAAGAGTGTTAAGCAAGAGAATAAATTCTCCGTCGCCAAACAGATATATATTTAATAGAGATCAATCAACACAGAGCAAAATCCAATGTCAGACACACAGTCCATACAAGTTCGTTCTGGGTCCGAACGAAACTGGAGGAACCTTATTCCTCGCATATCCATCGATCTCCAAGTACGTCTGGATGATCACCAACTGATTACCTCCTCTTGGGTGTGCATCCCAATCAAGATCATGAGTAATCACCCAAACAATGTGAAGACCTCCGGTCTTCGACCACCGTCTTCATCCTTGACACATCATCGAATCTGTTATTTAGAATGGGATAAACCCGGTCTTTCTGAATAACTAACGTATATAATAAACAAGTGTTACACAAACACAACATACGCCTCATTCCAATTCAGATTATTCTTTTATTCAAATATTCTTATACTTTGGGAAAGGTCCCCATTAATTTTATCAAAGATAAATTCTTTAAATTTATTCTCTAATCTTCTTTTGAATATCAATTCAAATTAGTCGGGATTAGCGAACCACACCTAAGTAATCATTTATTTTATTTCCCATCCCAACCAATTCATCCCATGAAGTAAAATTGGTCATACTTCATATCTAACACCACGGTGTTATCAGTAAATTCAATTACCATTTCACATTCAAATCTAATTAAAGATTTAACTATCGCCTGGAGCAAAACTGGTGATACTCCATTCTCTATCATTTCAATCTAATTAAAGAATTATTAAAACTCCACTTGGTTTTAATCTTCCCAAAAATCATATCAATGATTGTCAAACTTGGGAAATCATATCCCGTCATTAAATGGGATAAAGAACCAATGTCACTTAAAACACCATTCACAATAAACCCAAAATCACATTCTATTCCATCAGCCTTTAACCGTAAATTAGCAAGTGAATAATTCCCTAAGTGTTAACCCCGAAGGCCGAAACCAACATCAGATCAATACCCAGGAAACCATTCAACTTAACTAATCTCCATTTAGTTTCTGATTTTCTTAACTCGGTTGGGTCTAAGAACGGTATTATTAAAGATACCATTCACGACAACCCAAATCATGTTCCATTAATTATCGGGTTAAAGAACAAGTGTTATTTAAAACAACGTTCACCATAAACCCAAAACTCAATTCAAATTCAATTCCAATTAAATTCCATTTAATTGGTATACTTCATTAAATATAAATAAAAAGATTTAATCTTTTTCTCAACTGGGTTTAAGAACAGTGTTAATGAAGACACGATTCACGACAAACCCAAATCACATTTGATAATAAATACAAGGCTTTGAATAGAAACTATATCGGCTTATATTCAATATCAAATTCTACGACCAACAAATATTGTATTGGAAATAACGATATAAATGTATGTTTCAAATTTCCATAACAATATCTGTATAATCACATAATCCAACATCGAAATATTCCAAAGACAATCTTGTTTCAAATCCACTTCCAATTTATACATTGGAAATTTTGGTTATTTTTAAAACCTTTCAAATCCAATTTATTTATTTTAAAAATAAACGGGATTATAATCCTAGTTCAAAACTAGTTCATTTCGATAAAAAACTATTTTTATCTTTTCCAATTTGGAATTTTACATCTCAATTCTTCACAAATCATTTCTTATGATTTTACACAAATTATTACTATTTTTAATAATTTTATCAAGGCCCGTACAATCGATTTCCATCAACGACATCGAACTGCACTTAAAGTTACCTTTTCCAAATTTAATTTGGACATAATTCCAAATCCAACCGTTAGATTTCTAATTTCTAATATTTGTTAGAAAGCTCTTTTCGATACGAACCCAACGGTTCCAGTTTTAGGTGTATCAGACGGTCGGATCTCCCGTAACGTCCATTCGAAGTCAATGGTCGAAATTCGCGAACTATCGCAGCGCGGCGCATTCTATTTACGCCATTATTTATATAATATATATGTATTATATATATTTCATCGAATTCCTTTCAAAATGTATTTTATAAATCGTTTTAAATTCGTTTTCAAAACGATTTCAACTTCATATTCAATATCTAATCAAAATTGAATATTCCATATCATCGATATATAAATGATAATATTTTCAAAACATTATATTTTGAAATCAATTCCTTTTTTATATTCATTATAAAAATGAGTAAAACCAATATAAATATCGTTCACGTCAAAATGACGCATATCTAACCAACACGGCTTTATATATATATATATATATATATATATATATATATATATATATATATATATATATCAATAACTTCGTTATTCTATTCAACAAATGAATATTTTCTTCAACACATGAATTTTCTTTTATTCAACACATGAATATATATTTTATTCAACACATGAATTTTCTTTTATTCAACACATGAATATATATTTTATTCAATACATGAATTTTCTTAATTGGAATTAGAACCACTCAATTACCATATAATGTTATTTATATAGTTTCTATACAACACATGTATATAATAGCAATGATAAATAATCAACCATCATCCAAAGTGCGCCACACAACTACATAAGCA
This sequence comes from Allium sativum, assembly GCA_030737875.1. Lineage (NCBI taxonomy): Eukaryota > Viridiplantae > Streptophyta > Magnoliopsida > Asparagales > Amaryllidaceae > Allium > Allium sativum. The sequence continues at coordinate 145,851,049 of CM060918.1, read as the reverse complement.
TTAAATATAAATAATTAACGCTTACACAGTCTGTCAACCCATCAATTGACATACAACTAAACAATCGGGATTAGTGTACGTCAAATATCATCCCAATACCCGTGTGGGGTTTCAATCAATCAAACACATATTCTATTTGTGCAGTTGGGCGATGTGTAAAATTTATCATCCCAATCTATGTCGGTCAAATAGGAGTACATAAACAAATCGTTCTGATTTGTAAATGAATATTTATTTTATTCACATCAACGTGAAAAATCATATTTTTAACTATAAAATATTTTATTCCATTCCACATCACACAATCAACTTTCACAACACATCAATCAAACAAACAAGTCATCCATGGTCTGTGGACGATGGGTGTCGGGTGCTGCTAAGCACCGTCTGCATCATCGTATATATTTCAACTAGAAAATAAATTAAAAGTGATGAGTTCTCACCTTTGGGTTCCACTCCTCCATTCTTTATTTCTGAACGGTTTGGTTTTGATTCCGGACAGTCCCATCGTAATCTGTTTCACACGCTTTATATTAAAAACCACATTTTTAAACAACTACTTTTATAAAAAAATCACCTTTTTATCAGGCTATATATATATATCATATTTTTATATTGCTATTTCTATTTTCAAAAATAATGTTATTCCTATGTTCGAAAATAATGTTTTTCCTATGTTCGGAAATAATGTTATTTCTATATTCGAAAATAATGTAATTCCTATGTATAAACATTTGCTATTTTTATAAAACAAAATCATATTTTTAACAATGTTGTTTATATTTTCAAATCTGAATTTAAACTATGTTTTTTTTAATTTTAAAACTGAATTAAAAACTAAGTATAAGTAAAATAAATAAAAAAGAAAAGAGACAAAACCTTTCTTTCTGGTCACGATGCTTTCACCGAACCCATAGCTCAAAATTAGGGTTCTCAGTTTCTCCTTCAACTGTTAACCGGACCACGATCGAGATGCGCCCCTTCGGAGAGCTTGACCACCACCATCTCCGGCCAGAAATTGGTGGAGCTCGGCCTTCCCCTTGCGCAGTAATTCATGCTCAATCGGCGGCTCTGTTTTGTCGATGTGGGGGTTTCTGGAGAGTGGACGAGGAAGTGGGGTCTTGCCAGATGCGGGGGTGGTTGGGGAAGGGCTGCGCGGTGAGGCGGCGCGCCTGGAAGTTCGGCGGCGCTCGATTTTTGGGAGAGGACAAGAGAGGGACATGATTTTGCACAAGAAAAAGGGGGCAGTTTCTTCTGGTTGACTGTAGAAATTAATTTTGACTAGGGTTTTAAAAGTTAGGTCTGTATACATATTAAATTAAATAATATATTTAATTCGTGCATTTATTTGTTTATTGGTATGAACTCCAAACCACATCCAACGTGTAACGACCTGGATTTTGAGCGACTTTGGTTATCGACATAAGCTCGATGTCGATAACCAAAACATCGAAAAATCCTGGTAATTAATGAAAGAAATTAGAGGGTGAGAATAGATAAGATAGAAACTTAGAATAGAAGAAGAAGAAGAACACAACATCAGAGTAACATGAACCTCACAGCGGAACGAATAACATATAATAGATAACATAACTTTGAAATATAACAGTTATGTATACAAAAGCACTTATCAGAGTACAACACTTACAACACAGCGGAAATAGTATAGCTATATGATCCAGAAGCCTCCTGCTCCAGCTCTTCAAGTATATCTGTAAATCCCGACTACTTGACTGCCCTTACAAATTTAGGCACCCAAGAGTTTAGGGAAAACAACAAAGTAAACTCTGGGTCAGTCATGGGGCTGGTGTGAGTAAAATAGTTTAAACAGGTATATGAACAAGTAAACGATATCACATAAGACCACGCCGCAGAACGGAACGGGTTTTCCCTTATGAGAATCCAAAATATCTTTATATCAAAAACCTTTTGATATTATAATAATGTCTATGTACAAATAGATATCAACTAGCAGAAACGCTTTCATCTCACGTTCTACATATAGTATACAATCGAAACCGCAAGCACGTATTGGATAATGGATTTCCAGCTATGACAAGGTATGGAACCACCTTCCGATCAGTGTACTCTAGGAACGATACACTGGAGTTCAACAAGAACATCTTATAACTCAGCCACACATGACCGACCACTCATTTTGCTTGAGTATATCGAATGTATATCACCAACGGTTGGGATCAGCAACCGTTCCCGTATATATATATATATATATATATATATATATATATGGGACAACATTGATAGATTTAAGAAACAAATGAATATTCTCTAGATAGGTGATTATACACCCTACTTCGGTGCGACCGACTTAGCCATGCTGCCTGCCCGATTTCTGTCACTTACCGGTTGATGAGGCTAGAAGCTACGCTTTATCATTACATCAGATTCATTTCGAATGCCACATTGTCAGATCCATCGAAAATCACTAATTGGCGTCTACAACAGTTTGTTACGTGTTAGCTAAAGAAGTTTCCTTCTCCGCTTCCACTCTTGGTAAAGCTGAAGAAATCAATGTACGTGACCTTTCTGGAAATACTCTGTCAGACATTCATTAACACAAGTCATCCTCATTCACTTAGAATGTCACATCGTCATACCCGCCAAATCACAAATTGATTTATCCAAAAGTAACACGGGTATACAGCTTAGAGAAACGAATTCCTCCACCACCAAACGTGAATACGTTTGAACAGATCAACTTACGCGATCCATTGGATATACTCTGTCAGACCTTCGTCCATACAAGTTGTCCTGGGACTGGACAAACCAAAGGTACTATTCAGTATATCCATCTTAGTCACTGTTAACTAAGACTTATACAACAGCCCTTGCACTTTACTCCATCTTCATTTATCTTTGGCATAAATGATTCATAACGCTTGTGCCAATACAGAGTGATTCTTTAGATAATAATCCAACCGGTCTCTCCATATTAACAACGTTAAAATGGTCAAAACTTCGATAGTCTGTGATTTAACCATCAAAGAAAACTAAGTGTGCAAACAACGATATTATTTCCAGATGGAAATTATATCGGTAAATCATCAACATATATCTATATATATATATTCACATTGCCTTAGTTTCTATGTTTAGAAAATATATGTTATTAACACTGGAAACGTTTTCCATTTGCTTATTTACAAATCACTACTCTTCCTCAACTGTCAGTCCCTGACTGTGAACTGGTATGAGAACAATTCCCTAAGTATAAATCCCGAAGGCCGAAACCAACATCAGATAGACACTTAGAAAACCATTCAATTTACTAATCTCTAGTCAGTTCTAATTTTACTTAACTCTATTTGATTAACTCTGATTGATTAACTCTAACTGGTCAACCTTAATTAATTAACTCTAACTGGTTTTACTTGGTTTGACTAACTCCATTTATTAACTCGACCGACAAATTCAACTCGATTAACTGAACTAATCACTTTGATTAACTCGACAAATTCACTTTGGTTAACTTAACCAATTCACTTAACTAATTCACTTAGTTTAACTTAACTAATTCACTTTGATTAATCTAACTATTCACTTAAATCCTGTCGAATAAACTATATTCGATAACTCCTCTAACTCTACTCGAATAAACTATATTCGATTAACTCCTTTAATCTATTCGATTTGATAACTCCCCTTTTCGAATAACCAATATTCGATTAACTCACTTCGAATAACCAATATTCGACTACTCACTTCGAATAACTAATAATTGGTAACTCCTTCGAATAAACTATATTTGAAAATCTCCTCTCGAATAACTAGATTCGATTAACTTAACTTATTTAAGTTAACTTGATTAACTCCTATCGAATGACTAGATTCAATCAACTTAACTTATTTAACTCATCTTGATTAACTCCTATCGAATAACTAGATTCGATTAACTTAACTTATTTAACTCATCTTGATTAACTCCTATCGAATAACTAGATTCGATTTAACTCCATTCGCTTGACTCTAGATCGCAACGATCACGATGGTTACGCCTGACTCCCTCAGAAAACATCCGACTGCCGTAGGCTATTTACAGCCCTGCGAATTACGCTAGCAGTCGTATGAGATGGCAACTTACCCTGAATACTATGTTTGACTAACTCTGTCTCAAATAACTATATTTGATTAACTCTAGTTCGTTTTAACTCTAATCGATTAACTCTAACTGAGTAACTCTAACTCGATCAACTCTACTTGATTAACTCGACTTACTTAACTCAACTGGTTAACTTGACTTACTTAACTCGTTGGTTAACTTGACTTATTTAACTCACTGGTTAATTTGACTTACTTAACTCACTGGTTAACTTGACTTACTTAACCCAATTGGTTAACTTGACTTACTTAACCCAACTGGTTAACTCTATTGAACTGGTTAACTCTACTGAACTGGTTAACTCTACTGAACTGGTTAACTCTACTGAACTAGTTAACTCTATTCAACTAACTCGACTCGACTAACCCCTTTCGAATAGCATATTCGTTTTACTAACTTTCGAATACCATATTCGATTTACTCCCTTCGAATACCATATTCGATTTAACTCCTTTCGAATACCATATTCGATTTACTTTATTCACTTTATAAAGATTTCCTTTTTAAAAACGTTTTATTCATTTGAAAAGATTTACTTTTAAATAACGGTTCTACACTTTAAAAATGATTTCCTTTTCAATTCTATTTGTAAATGGTTTACAAATATTTCCTTTTCAAATTTATTCAAGAAATATTCTAACTCCTTAAATTCTCTGAAAAAATCGCCATAACCTTCTTTGTAACGGGAGCCTCGGGAAAATCCCCAAACCCGCCACACAGGCCTTTCAATTCAAAAAGAAAATGGTTTGTAATTATTTCCTTCTTGAATATCTCCTATTTATAAATATTCCAATTTATAAACATTTCGTATTTATAAATATTCCACTTTATAAATATCTCTTATTTATAAATATCCCATTTTATAAATATTCTATTTTCAATATCACTTTGAAAATCCCCTTATCAACATTTCGGTATGTTATGGTATTCAATCATATCAAATCACGATGTTCAACATCGTCTAAGCACATATAATCGACCACGGATTCTATATCACAATATATGAATCAAAACAGTATTATAAATATTGAGGAACCCAGTTGGGTCCCTCCAACCTGTTTCCCTGCATCCACAGATGTTACACAGTAAAATCAACATCACTTTCGGTTCATTACTGATTATTCTGATAACAGCATCAATATATAAATATTTAAGGGTATATATATATATATAATTTCCACTAACTGACTAGCAGTTCAATCAATCAACCAACACACAACAATCAACAGATGATTAACAGTTCTAAGAATACATTATAAAAATATATCTGTTCAGAGTTGGTGAGTTTTACTCACATTTGCAGTTCATCGTTAAAGAACGATAAACCGTTATTTGATTTGAATCAAACAATTTATTTCGCCATAAATTCATACGAGCCCCAATCCACTTCCAGTCAGCTTCATTGTGAAGCTCTCGTCCATACGGTCCCGTCGGATCTTGTTTTGTCGAATTTCGTTAACGTACGATAAAGTTATGTCAATTAGAAGTTAATACATATTTTATAATTCAAAATAAAGTTAATTAAATCTAGTCGGGCTTTACCCTTTTTTCCCTAGCCCGTTTAGATGATACCAGCCCACCAAGCAAAAAACCCCGCACCTCATAATCCATCTCTCCAGAAATCACTTCGTGCTTCAGGAGGAACAACGAAAGCCATTTCCGAACATTGACCCACAATCACCATCACCTCGTTCAACTAACGCTGCCGCTGCCTCCATCATCTGACTCAATTCCTCGCCCTCCTTCTAGTCATCCTCCAGAACCTGAGCTCGATCCCCCTCACTAAATCGCGACCTACTGCATTTCGTGCCCCCACAAGAACTGTCGCACCACCCAGACTAGCGTCGAACTCCGCCAAAATCCCTCACCTGACGCGCCTCGACCCAACGAACTCTAATCCGCCCTTCGATTTACACTACTTCATCTTAATCTTCCTACAAACCCAGCCCTAGATCGCTGTTCAAGAGACCAAGGTGTAGGAAATAACATCGAACCCATAAATTCCTATATGGTTTTGAAGCGAAAGTGACTGTGAATCCAAATATGTATATAACTTGATTTATCGATTTCTCTTGGATTTTCTTTTGATTTTTGTTTGGGATTTCTCTCTTGCGGTTTATTGTAAAAAGTAGAAGAGCGGCAGAAAATTAGTGATTGACCAGAAGAGAGGTAGTTTTAGGCTTTAGAAATAGGTTAGTGTTTATATAGGATTTTTATAATATTTATTTATTCGAATATTATATTTATATATAGCCAACCATTGTTAGTCTTTGGCTTTAAAAATTCCTATGACCACGTACAACATCTAAAAATCACGAAAATGGACATGAAGCTAGAGTTTGACATTGCGGACCCAACGAAACTGGTTTCGTCGAATTCCAACTCCGTATGCTCACTCAGCGTATTTTTAACCGTCAAAATACTGACTGTTTTTCACGCTAAAAATCCGTACGGCCACACACTGGCTCTAAAAATCACAAAACTGGAAATCTAGCAATAATTTGATGTTGCGGATCCAAAAAAATTAGTTTCGTCGAAATCCGACATCGTTTGCAAAATCGGCTATTTTTAACGCTCTGAATGACCCATTTAAATATATAAATATATTTAAATATAATTAAATTAAATATAAATAGATTTATATTATCGTATATCTTCACATATGATATCATACAGCTCCATAATATCATATCAGAATTTACAGTTTGATATTTCAGATTTTAGATTTATCGATATTCAGTTTATATCGAAAATCCTTTTTATAACGTAAATAAAGCGTTGCAAATCAAAAATGAATTCTACAGCGACTTTTCTGGAATTTGATTTGAACGTAAATCAAAATCTACACGACGAAATCCCGATCTTTCTCTTCCACCAGAAAGATATACTCCACCAGCTCCACATGTTTCTTGTTTCCCAGAAATCCGGCTTAAAACGAATCCTCTACATTCAGTTGAAGTTCGAATCGCCAATTTACGAACTACAGCGCCATTTCCAGCTTGATTTTAATTATAATATAATTACACGTTCAAACTGTCGTCGATTGAATATATTCGTCAATATAATTCAACTCTAAGCTGAATTAAATCTAAGGGACGACCATGTTCACAGAATATTGTGATTTCCAATAATTCTGATTATTTCTGAATTAAATATATTATTTAATTTAATTAAATATTCCATATTATTTCATTAACGATGATTAAATTCCCTATATCACTATTTTAAACAATTAAATAAATTAATTATACCCCTGGAAAATGCGGGTCATTACATTCTTCCCCACTTAAAATAATTTCGTCCTCGAAATTGCTAAGGTAGAGGACGACCCTATCGACTGGTTAGAACATAATTGTTCACTTCTCAACTTCAGTTTCAACTGAACCAATTTAATTTCAATTAAATTATTAATTAATTCTTATCAACGAAAATTTTCAAAAATCCTGAAAATTTTCTTACACCTTAACTTTTCAAAAAATTTCGCCAGCACCTCCTTTGTACTGGTCAATAGCTCAAACTCCAACTCGCCTCTCTGGGCCTTCTTCAACCCAAAAGAAAATCAAACAGCCAAGCGGCTTGCCAAATCGGCTCATAAATCTCATGCTTATATCAAATATAAACTTGTACCTTTTTGTCGGGTATATCAACTCTATCACTTTCACCTGTTATCAACCCACATATACCAATGTCATCTCAACCAATTATTCACTTATATCCAAACCACAATAACGTTTCCAATTCGAGTTCCATCCTCGATTCCAAACTCTTAACCTGCCAATCCAATTCAATTACCACTGGACTGGCTTTATATTTAATTTCAAATTTGCTTTCACAAATTTCTCTAACTTGTTTTTATTCAAATAATCTGTTCTGGGAGTTTTTAAACAGTTTTGCTTTACTAAAACCAACTATTCCTTTTTGGATTTCAAACAACTTGCTTTTCTAAACAATTTCAAAAACAATCTCTTTGGTAGCAATCCATCACTTAGCAACTTGAAAATGAGCACTGATGATGTCGCGATTCATCATCAGGGTTATTTCCCAGTTATTAAGTGAGTTCAGTACTATATCGCTTTAAAACCCCCAACTTAAACACTTTCATCTTGAATCAGTTCAAAATGTCCTTATTAAAACAAATTTAAAACCTCCCAGGATTTTAAAATTCACATATATCTAATCCAGATTCAATTTCAAACACTTATCCGAATTTCCGGTTTTTAATTTCAATTCTGACTTTAATTTCAGATTTAATTCTCTTCGTAATACTTATACGAAATTTGATTGGTTATTTTCATAACCGTTTCACTTTTATAATCTTACTCGATTATAATAGCAACCAACACATTATAATATTTCCAATATACGTACTTCGGGTAAAATTATTTCATTTATCCTCTTTTCAAAACATACCATGTCGGTTCACCGTATTCAAGTGTTTATTTACTCCTACCGATACAGTGGATCAAACTGATCGACCAGAACTCATAAACAACTCAACCAATGAATACCCACAATATAAAACCATTTTTATATCAAATACAAATACGCACTCGTATATATACACTCAACTCAATCTTGGGTATTACTAACCCTATCTCTACCGAGTCACGCCACAGAGCCAAGGTAACTCGTTTAACATAAGCTCTGATACCAACTGTAACGACCCGGATTTTGAGCGACTTTGGTTATCGACATAAGCTCGATGTCGATAACCAAAACATCGAAAAATCCCGGTAATTAATGAAAGAAATTAGAGGGTGAGAATAGATAAGATAGAAACTTAGAATAGAAGAAGAAGAAGAACACAACATCAAAGTAACACGGACCTCACAGCGAAACGAATAACATATAATAGATAACATAACTTTGAAATATAACAGTTATGTATAGAATAGCACTTATCAGAGTACAACACTTACAACATAGCGGAAATACTATAGCTATATGATCCAGAAGCCTCCTGCTCCAGCTCTTCAAGTATATCTGTAAATCCCGACTACTTGACTGCCCTTACAAATTTAGGCACCCAAGAGTTTAGGGAAAACAACAAAGTAAACTCCGGGTCAGTCATGGGACTGGTGTGAGTAAAACAGTTTAAACAGGTATATGAACAAGTAAATGATATCTCATAAGACCACGCCGCAGAACAGAACGGGTTTTCCCTTATGAGAATCCAAAATATCTTTATATCAAAAACCTTTTGATATTATAATAATGTCTATGTACAAATAGATATCAACTAGCAGAAACGCTTTCATCTCACGTTCTACATATAGTATACAATCGAAACCGCAAGCACGTATTGGATAATGGATTTCCAACTATGACAAGGTATGGAACCACCTTCCGATCAGTGTACTCTAGGAACGATACACTGGAGTTCAACAAGAACATCTTGTAACTCAGCCACACATGACCGACCACTCATTTTGCTTGAGTGTATCGAATGTATATCACCAACGGTTGGGATCAGCAACCGTTCCCGTATATATATATGGGACAGCATTGATAGATTTAAGAAACAAATGAATATTCTCTAGATAGGTGATTATACACCCTACTTCGGTGCGACTGACTTAGCCATGCTGCCTGCCCGATTTCTGTCATTTACCGGTTGATGAGGCTAGAAGTTACGCTTTATCATTACATCAGATTCACTTCGAATGCCACATTGTCAGATCCATCGAAAATCACTAAATGGCGTCTACAACAGTACATTACGTTTTAGCTAAAGAAGTTTCCTTCTCCGCTTCCACACTTGGTAAAGTTGAAGAAATCAATGTACGTGACCTTTCTGGAAATACTCTGTCAGACATTCATCAACACAAGTCATCCTCATTCACTTAGAATGTCACATCGTCATACCCGCCAAATCACAAATTGATTTATCAAAAAGTAACACATGTATACAGCTTAGAGAAACGAATTCCTCCGCCACCAAATGTGAATACGTTTGAACAGATCAACTTACGCGATCCATTGGATATACTCTGTCAGACCTTCGTCCATACAAGTTGTCCTGGGACTGGACAAATAAAAGGCACTATTCAGTATATCCATCTTAGTCACTGTTAACTAAGACTTATACAAAAGCCCTTGCACTTTACTCCATCTTCAATTATCTTTGGTATAAATGATTCACAACTCTTGTGCCAATACAGAGTGGTTCTTTAGATAATAATCCAACCGGTCTCTCCATATTAACAACGTTAAAATGGTCAAAACTTCGATAGTCTGTGATTTAACCATCAAATAAAAAAAAGTGCGCAAACAGCGATATTATTTTCAGATGGAAATTATATCGGTAAATCATCAACATATATCTATATATATATTCACATTGCCTTATTTTCTATGTTTAGAAAATATATGTTATTAACACTGGAAAATGTTTTCCATTTGCTTATTTACAAATCACTACTCTTCCCCAACTATCAGTCCCTAACTGTGAACTAGTATGAGAACAATTCCCTAAGTATAAATCCCGAAGGCCGAAACCACCATCAGATAGACACTTAGAAAACCATTCAGTTTACTAATCTCTAGTCAGTTCTAATTTTACTTAACTCTATTTGATTATGTAACAACCCGCAAAAATCAGGACCAATTTAAAATTTTATTTTAGAAAATTTTAATGAATTTCGACAATATAAAATAATTTATATAAATAATAATGATCACAAATTTGATTTAAATCGAAGTTAGCATGAATGATTTAATTTTAATTAATAAAAGAGTTAGAAATAGCGCAGTAGTTTGAAAAGTCAAACTTGAACTTTGACTGACCGTACAAGATGCAAAATTTAATGGATTTTAGTGAAACCAAAAATATTAGAATCTATTTTAAAATATCTTTCAAACGAATCCAAAAAATTGAAATTTCATAGCGGAAATCAAAAGTTATGGCCAATTCAATATTTAGAAAGGTCGCTATGAAATTTATAAGGGCCAAAATGCTACTTTTCACATACGAAGGAATTTGAACTCGAAACCACTTCCATTGAGTTCAGAATGATGTTTCTACATTGAAAAACAGTAAACACTTATATATTTTGAGTTTCGGGATTTATTTGTTTAAATATATATTTTTAATATTAAATATATTGGCCTTAAAAATAGTCATTTTTCAAATGACCTCGGTTTTCGACGAAACAACTTTTCTTGGAACCGGAATGTCAAATAATTGCTAGGTTTCAAATTTCAGAATTTTTCGAATTAATATGTGAGCGTGGCGAAATAAATTGTGTTTTGACTATTTACATTTAAATTTAAACGCCTTAAAAATAGCCATTTTTCAAACAGTCTCAAAATTCGACGAAAATAATTTTGTTGGATTCGTATCATCATAAGAAAGCTAAAAATATTTTTTTTAGAATTTTCTGAGGTCATATGTGACCCCGACATATTTAAATGTACGGTAGAAATTAAATAATTAATTTAATATTGTATTTTCAATTAAAACCGAAAATAAAACGTGTAGACATCAGAATTGGACCTTGGGACATAGCCCATCGCGTTCAGAAGGCCTCAAAACGTTAAGATCGACAGTAAGCAGGCCCAAATCCGAGAAAGTCCAAAAATCCACTTTATTTCACGAAATTCGGAATTAAATATTAAAATATTATTAAATCCGAAAACCCTAACCCTAATGGCCAGCCGCCGCCCAGAAATTGATGGCCAGAATTGCTCCAACTTCAAATGCTAATATCTCTCAATCCGTTCGACGAAAATTGATGTATGACCTACCAAATCGAAGAGAATTCAGAGACCTTTCAATCTATACGGTTAAGATCGGGTTTTGGTGCACGGATTTCGCGAATTTCGTCCGAGAAGGGGCTGCGGTTTTTATTGGTTTGCGGGCCCTAGGAGAGGCCGAGTTCGACGGGGTTGATGGTGTAGGTGGCTCTCGACATGGCGGTCGCGGTGGTGGTGCTGGATCGGCGAATGGAGGCTTCTAGAGGGGTGCGATTTTGGCATTGGAAAGGGGGTTTGGGTTCGGTGGTATACGATGGGTTGGAGAGGAAGAAAGGTCCGCTTTCTTTTTCTTATTATTTTATTATTTAATTATTTAATTTGTCCGATCTTTAAAAATTCATAACTCTCTCATACGAGGTCCGTTTGACGAACCGTAAATTGCGTTGGAATCACAAAATTAAGAGCTTCGCGATGGCGCAGACCGCAGCTAAAAAGAAGACAGTAAAATTTCGACCAAAATTCAATGTGAGAATTCAAAATTCTATTATTTAATTAATTATTAAATTATTTTCTCGCTTTAAAAATAATTGCATGATGATGTTTATTCAATTCTGAAATGTCTGGTGTTGTATGAATCATTGGTTGTGATTGCGATATGTTTTGTCGTGTACGATGTGTTAGATCCGTATTAAAATTGCAGATAATATTGAATTCTATTTACGATTAGAAATGAGATCTAAAATATATTATATTCAGAATTACATCATATTTATTCAGATTTAGTTATTATAATTTATTTTAGGTTATTAAATATTATTTCTATTATTCTGTAATGAATAATAGAATTTGATCGACAAATAAAAACTCATTTTTTTTATTTGTTAATATTATAATAAGAACTTGAACGACAATGAAAGCTTATTTTTATTTGTTGAGTTTACAAAAGAAATTGAGCGATAAATCCATTCTTATTTTAATTTGTCTACATTAAAAAGAGTGATTAAAAAGGATATATTTTAATATGAGGTTTTATCATTAAAAAGAATGAAAACAAAAGATTTCATTTTTTTTATGTAAAAATAGTTTTCAATCAAAAGTCATAATTTATTTGTCAATTTGATGTTCAATAAAAGTTGCAACATTAAAAATGAGAATATTGTTTTCAATAAAAAAGAAGCAACATAAAAATTTCATTTTTAATGAAATAGTGTTTTCGTAAAATGAAGCAACGTAAAAGGTTTTATTTTTATGTGTTCATTGTTTTCAATAGAAAGATTTTACATTAAGAAATTACATTTTTAATGTGATTTGGGTTTCATCGTAAAGATTAGAATAAAAAGATTATATCTTTATTTTCATTTTGTTGAAATGAAGAGTTTATAAAATAAGATTGCATTTTTGTTGAAATTTTGTTCATTGAAATATAATTTGTTCTTTTATTTGTATTCACATATACAAATAAAACATTGAAAATAATCTGTTCTTTTTATTTGTTTTCACAAATACAAGTGAACATAGAAAATAAAGTTTGTCCCTTTTATTTGTACTTACATATACAAATAAACCATTAAAATGAAATATGTTATTATATTTGTATCCTCAAATACAAATAAAACATTGAAAACAAAAGTTCATTTTTTTTTATTTGTATTCACAAATACAAATATGCACTGAAAATAAATTTTCTCTTTTAATTGCACTCACAAATGCAATTATGCATTAAAACAAAATTTGTTCTTTATTTTGCATTCACTAATGCAAATCTAACATAGGAAATAAGTTAACTTTTTATTATGTTCTTCAATGTGAATGTAACATGAAATAAATAAAATTGGCCTTTTTGTTTGCATTCACAATGCGAACAAAACCTTTAAGAAATTATTTTCAGAAGTTACATTATATTTGTAAATATATTTTGTAAACAAAAAAGTTGTTCTTTTATTTTGCATTCACCAATGCAAAGGTTTATTGAAAATAAAATTATTCTTTTATTTGCATGTACCAATGTAAATATACATTAAAAATAAACTTGTTCTTTTGTTTGCATCTAAAAATGCAAATATATATTTAAAATTAAAACTTGTTCTCTTATTTGTATTTACGAATACAAATATATATATATTAAAGTAAAGTTTATTCTCTTATTTGCATTCACTTATGCAAATACATTTTGAAAATGAACGAACCTTTTTATTTGTGTTCCCAAACACAAATACATTTTAGAAAATGAATGATCCTTTGTGTTTGTTTTCTCAAACACAAATATAACATAGAAAATTAAAATGGTCTTTTTATTCGTGTTCTTAAACACAAATAAAACATTAAAAATAAAAGAACATTTTTTTTTGTGTGTACTCCAACACAAATATAACATGATTTTAAAGTAGTACATTTTTATTTTTATTTGCATTTTCAATGCGAATATTTCGTGAAATCAAAAATTCATATTTTTGTTAACATTTCATAATGTAAACAATACAAGAAAATAAAAATTACATTTTTGTTTGCATTCTACAATGCAAACGAAATGTAGAAAAGAGAATATGCATTTTTATTTGCATTCTGTCATGCAAATAAAATAAAGGAGATAAAATTACATTTTTGTTTGTAACTTCAGTTGCAAACAAACAAGAAATAAAAATTACATTTTGTTGCAAATTTAGATGCAAACAAATTTATTAAAAACAAATGTTACATTTTTGTTGCATGTTTTAAAGGTGAACAGAGCATTAAAATAATGGTTACATTTTTATTTATTTATTTACTTCAGTTGATGTAAATAAACATAAAATAAAGAGTTGTTCTTTTATTTACATTTTTTTATGTAAATAAAACTATAAATTTAATATTACACTTTTATTTGCTTTACTCAACGCAAATAAAACAGGAGAATAAAAGAAATATTTTTCATTTGCAATCCTTAATGCAAATAAATTATGAAATGAAAAAGTTACAATTTTTTTTTTATTTACATTCCTCTATGTAAATAAACATCAAATAAAAAGGTTGAATCTTTATTTGCATTCTCTATTGCAAATAAAGCATGAAATGAATAGTTATATTTTGTGTTATTATTTATATCCCCTATTACGAATGGAATTAAAATATTACATTTTTCTTTTCATTTATTTGCAATGAAAGGAATTGAAATAAAGATTATATTTTTATCATCATTTTTGATGCGATAAAAGAATAGAAATAACGATTACATTTTTATTGACATTTTACATGCGATAAAAAGAACAGGAATAAAAGAGATATTTTTATCATCGGGTTATATATTGTGTATTACACTGATATAGGCAAGTTACCTGACTTGTTTATGTGATTAGGTTGATAATTTTCACACATCGCCCGAGTGCACAAATAATTTATTATTTGTTTGTTGGTTGAAACCCCACATGGGTGTTGGGATGAAAATTAACATACACTAATCCCAATATTTAGTTGTATGTTGATCGTTAGATCGACAGGCTGCGATGAGCGTTATTATTTAATTTTAACGCTTACGCAGTGGAATTTACACTTTGGATGAAATGGATGATTTGATGATTATATTGTTATTGTCATATATATGATGTGTGTGAAATCCATATAATCCAAATCATATGGTAAATGATTGAGTAGCATTTCGATTCAGATGATCTTTTAAATAAGAATATTCTTACACTAAAAATTGTTTTTATAAAGGATATATTTTCATAAAAAGGATATTTTAGTTAAATATATTTTTAAGATAAAGAATATGTGTAAAGGATAAGAATATGTAATATGAAGAATACTTTCCAATTAGAATCTTTTGTATAAAGAGTATTTTAACGATTATTTTAAAATATTTTTTTTATAACGAATTAATATTTAAAGGGAAATCCTTTAATTAAGATTATTGGAATTTGCAATTATATTTCATGATATGAGATACATTGAGATGTGAAGTGGATTTATCGTGGATGGTGTTTTTAAATGACATTTGTCCTTTAATCCAATTTACGTCGAAATTATTATTTGGAATTTATAAATCTATTCATAGATTTAACCAAAGCATTTTCTAAAAATCTAGTTTTCCAATTTAATATATATTCAATTGGAATTAAGTGGAAATTCTATTGGTAATAATCGAGATGGGCTTCTGTAATAGAAGACCGATATTATATATGGAATTTAAGAGGCTTTGCCATTATTCCATGTATATTGTTAGTCCGATACAGAAATTTATATCGATTATGTACTGATTGATTTCTGTGGAATTCCATATTTAGGAAATTGATTGGTGGGTTTATCGTGAACTATGTTTTAAATGACACGAGTTCTTTAACCCGTTTAAAAGAAGATTTATTCTTTAAAATAAATGATCTGTGAAAATGATTTTTGATATTAAATCAAATTCAAAATTTTTAATAAATCTTTTAAGGAAGATTTATGATTTAATTTATTAATTTATCTTTGATAAAATTAATGAGAATCTTTTGATATGAATATCTTATTAAAAGAATATTCGGGGTCGGAATGTGACATAATGTGTGATTTTCCAATATTTGATTTTTAATCACAAAATACGCGAGTTATTCAGAAAGACCGGGTTTAACCCATTCTGAATAATCATCACGACGATCAAGAGTCGAAGATGAAGACGGTGGTAGAAGACCGAAGGTTTTCACATCGTTGGGATGATGATGACTGGTATCTTGAATTGGGACTGGACACCCCAAGGCAAGGTATTTGGTAATGATCGTCCAAACGTATTTGGAGATCGACGGACACGTTGTTTGGTTCAGACCCAGAACGGACTTGTAAATGGATTGCGTGTCTGACATTGTATTCTTTTCTACTGTATTTGTTGAACGCTACTGATTATATATTTCTGTTTGGTGGTGGAGAATTTATTCTTCACTTAACCCCCTTCTCTAAGACGTATGAGCTTAGAGGTTATATATATTGGTAGATGATCAATGATATGGTAGAGTCTGACAATGTGGCATGCTAAGATACAATTGATCAAGGCTTTGTTGAAAAGCAGGCCTTGTGGTTGATGATCAAAGCACAGTCTATTTAGGCATAGCTTTGTGTATATCGTGACTTCGCGAGCCTCACAGCCCGGTAGAGTCTAAAACGGGAGAAGGGAACGCAGGGAGTGCACACGTTTCTTTCTAGCTAGAGTGGTGCCAGGGACCTACCAGCGCTGGCATTTATTCATTGTGGTTGTTGGATTTTTCGAGGCCTCGGGTTATGCGGTCGCCACTGGCCGTATTATAGGTCCAAAAGGACCGGGAAGCGTGTGTTCAGGCATAACTAATCCACAAAAGAAAGTGTGGACCGGCCCTGCAGGATCCAAGGGTTGGACAGAGTACCAATCCTGGGGCACTGCTAGAGTGGCTCGAATCGGTAAGGATCTCCTCCCTCGCCTTGACTCAGATGGAAACCCAAATTTCCAATACGACATCACGCGGTTTTGATTGTATACCTATATATGGCGACATAGTGGGATGGGGCACTTATGCCGTCTAGGATTGATATATTTACTTTGATGTATTTCAAATTGGTTGCACACTATTATTATATAATACCCTTTTTTTTATCGTATCAAGCATCTTTTGATCATTATAAGGTAAAACCCTATCCTCCGGTTTGCGTTGCATTGTGTGATGGGACTTGGGTCTTATAATGGTTTCATTTTTCAGAAAAAGCATTGCGTTATTTTGACGATTTACTTTAGTCATGCACTGGCAATCCAATGGAGTAAACCCGTTCCGCGTTAGCGGCGTGGTCCTGTGATTAGCCTTATTATATTTTATAGATTAGTTTAAGAATTCTCACACCAGTCCCACGACTGACCTGTAGTTTGTTTCACTTTGCAAACTCGGGTGCCCTCTTTCCACACGGGCAGTCGAGTAGCTTATTTGACAGATAGATAAAACAAGATCCTGGATTGAAGATTGAAGCTGTGGCCATAATGTTGATAGCCTTCCACTGAGATTAGTTCCGCTGCAATGTATTCATTTTTTTGTATTTATCTTCCGCTGTAATTATATTCCAATGTACTTTGATATGTATATTCTGTACTCTGATGTAACATTTATTATAGTGTTATAAAAGTCTTATGTTATAAGTTGTAATGTGTTGTATGCCCAAAGTTAAAGTATTCGTAGATTTTCACTTTTTGGGTCAGACCTGTGTGGTTTATGGTCGATCCAAAGGGCGGGGATTTGCGGGTCTTTACAGATTAACTCTGATTGATTAACTCTAACTGGTCAACCTTAATTAATTAACTCTAACTGGTTTTACTTGGTTTGACTAACTCCATTTATTAACTCGACTGACAAATTCAACTCGATTAACTGAACTAATCACTTTGATTAACTCGACAAATTCACTTTGATTAACTTAACCAATTCACTTAACTAATTCACATAGTTTAACTTAACTAATTCACTTTGATTAATCTAACTATTCACTTAACTCTTGTCGAATAAACTATATTCGATAACTCCTCTAACTCTACTCGAATAAACTATATTCGATTAACTCCTTTAATCTATTCGATTTGATAACTCCCCTTTTCGAATAACCAATATTCGATTAACTCACTTCGAATAACCAATATTCGACTACTCACTTCGAATAACTAATAATTGGTAACTCCTTCGAATAAACTATATTCGAAAATCTCCTCTCGAATAACTAGATTCGATTAACTTAACTTATTTAACTTAACTTGATTAACTCTTATCGAATGACTAGAATCAATCAACTTAACTTATTTAACTCATCTTGATTAACTCCTATTGAATAACTAGATTCGATTAACTTAACTTATTTAACTCATCTTGATTAACTCCTATCGAATAACGAGATTCGATTTAACTCCATTCGCTTAACTCTAGATCGCAACAATCATAATGATAACGCCTGACTCCTTCAGGAAACATCCGACCGCAGGCTATTTACTGCCCTGCGAATTACGCTAGCAGTCGTACGAGATGGCAACTTACCCTGAATATTATGTTTGACTAACTCTGTCTCAAATAACTATATTTGATTAACTCTAGTTCGTTTTAACTCTAATCGATTAACTCTAACTGAGTAACTCTAACTCGATCAACTCGACTTGATTAACTCGACTTACTTAACTCAACTGGTTGACTTGACTTACCTAACTCATTGGTTAACTTGACTTACATAACTCACTGGTTAACTTGACTTACTTAACCCAATTGGTTAACTTGACTTACTTAACCCAACTGGTTAACTCTATTGAACTGGTTAACTCTACTGAACTGGTTAACTCTACTGAACTGGTTAACTCTACTGAACTAGTTAACTCTATTCAACTAACACTACTCGACTAACCCCTTTCGAATAGCATATTCGTTTTACTAACTTTCGAATACCATATTCGATTTACTCCCTTCGAATACCATATTCGATTTAACTCCTTTCGAATACCATATTCGATTTACTTTATTCACTTTATAAAAATTTCCTTTTAAACAACGTTTTATTCATTTGAAAAGATTTACTTTTAAATAACGGTTCTACACTTTAAAAATGATTTCCTTTTCAATTCTATTTGTAAATGGTTTACAAATATTTCCTTTTCAAATTTATTCTTGAAATATTCTAACTCCTTAAATTCTCTGAAAAATTCGCCATAACCTCCTTTGTAACGGGAGCATCAGGAAAATCCCCAAACCCGCCACACAGGCCTTTCCATTCAAAAAGAAAATGGTTTGTAATTATTTCCTTTTTGAATATCTCCTATTTATAAATATTCCAATTTATAAACATTTCTTATTTATAAATATTCCACTTTATAAATATCTCTTATTTATAAATATCCCATTTTATAAATATTCTATTTTCAATATCACTTTGAAAATCCCCTTATCAACATTTCGGTATGTTATGGTATTCAATCATATCAAATCACGATGTTCAATATCGACTAAGCACATATAATCGACCATGGATTCTATATCACAATATATGAATCAAAACAGTATTATAAATATTGAGGAACCCAGTTGGGTCCCTCCAACCTGTTTCCCTGCATCCACAGATGTTACACAGTAAAATCAACATCACTTTCGGTTCAGTACTGATTATTCTGATAACAGCATCAATATATAAATATTTAAAGGTTTATATATATATATATATATATATAATTTCCACTAACTGACTAACAGTTCAATCAATCAACCAACACACAGCAATCAACAGATGATTAACAGTTCTAAGAATACATTATAAAAATATAACTGTTCAGAGTTGGTGAGTTTTACTCTCATTTGCAGTTCATCGTTAAAGAACGATAAACCGTTATTTGATTTGAATCAAACAATTTATTTCGCCATAAATTCATACGAGCCCCAATCCACTTCCAGTCAACTTCATTGTGAAGCTCTCGTCCATACGGTCCTGTCGGATCTTGTTTCGTCGAATTCCGTTCATGTACGATAAAGTTATGTCAATTAGAATTAATACATATTTTATAATTTAAAATAAAGTTAATTAAATCTAGTCGGGCTTTACCCCTTTTTCCCTGGCCCGTTTAGATGATACCAGCCCACCAAGCAAAAAACCCCGCACCTCATAATCCATCTCTCCAAAAATCACTTCGTGCTTCAGGAGGAACAACGAAAGCCATTTCCGAACATTGACCCACAATCACCATCACCTCGTTCAACTAACGCTGCCGCTGCCTCCATCATCCGACTCAATGCCTCGCCCTCCTTCTAGTCATCCTCCAGAACCCGAGCTCGATCCCCCTCAAAAAATCGTGACCTGCTGTATTTCGTGCCCCCACCAGAACTGTCGCACCACCCAGACTAGCGTCGAACTCCGCCAAAATCCCTCCCCTGACGCGCCTCGACCCAACGAACTCTAATCCGACCTTCGATTTACACTACTTCGTCTTAATCTTCCTACAAACCCAGCCTTAGAACACTGTTCAAGAAACCAAGGTGTCGGAAACAACATCGAACCCATAAATTCCTACATGGTTTTGAAGCGAAAGTGACTGTGAATCCAAATATGTATATAACTTGATTTATCGATTTCTCTTGGATTTTCTTTTGATTTTTGTTTGGGATTCTCTCTTGCGGTTTACTGTAAATAGTAGAAAAGCGGCAGAAAATTAGTGATTGACCAGAAGAGAGGTAGTTTTAGGGTTTAGAAACAGGTTAGTGTTTATATAGGATTTTTATAATATTTATTTATTCGAATATTATATTTATATATAGCCAACCATTGTTTGTCTTTGGCTTTAAAAATTCCTATGACCACGTACAACATATAAAAATCACGAAAATGGACATGAAGCTAGAGTTTGACATTGCGGACCCAACGAAACTGGTTTCGTCGAATTCCAACTCCGTATGATCACTCAGCGTATTTTTAACCGTCAAAATACTAACTGTTTTTCACTCTAAAAATCCGTACGGCCACACACTGGCTCTAAAAATCATGAAACTGGAAATCTAGCAATAATTTGATGTTGCGGATCCAACAAAATTAGTTTCGTCGAAATCCGACTTCATTTGCAAAACCGGCTATTTTTAAAGCTCTGAATGACCCATTTAAATATATAAATATATTTAAATATCATTAAATTAAATATAAATAGATTTATATTATTGTATATCTTCACATATGATATCGTACAGCTCCAGAATATCATATCAGAATTTACAGTTTGATATTTCAGATTTTAGATTTATCGATATTCAGTTTATATCGAAAATCCTTTTTATAACGTAAATAAAGCGTTGCGAATTATAAATGAATTCTACAGCGACTTTTCTGGAATTTGATTTGAACGTAAATCAAAATCTACACGACGAAATCCCGATCTTTCTCTTCCACTAGAAAGATATACTCCTCCAGCTCCACGCGTTTCTTGTTTCCCAGAAATCCGGCTTAAAACGAATCCTGTACGAACTACAACGCCATTTCGAGCTTGATTTTAATTATAATATAATTATACGTTCAAACTGTCGTCGATTGAATATATTCGTCAATATAATTCAACTCTAAGCTGAATTAAATCTAAGGGACGACCCCGTTCACAGAATATTGTGATTTTCAATAATTCTGATTATTTCTGAATTAAATATATTATTTAATTTAATTAAATATTCCATATTATTTAATTAACGATTATTAAATTCCCTATATCACTATTTTAAACAATTAAATTAATTAATTATACCCCTGGAAAATGCGGGTCATTACACAATGACTGTCGCCCCCAGCTAATTACCCTCATTTCGAACACAATGGGACATATTTCGTAACCCAATTCGGCTGTTACGATCAGTTTTCGTCAAAAGCTAAATATAACTCTATATATTGAATTTGAAAGCACATTTCAATTTACTGGGGCCACATACGGACTCTAAAAATTCCCGAAAAATATTTTCTAGCTTTGTATTGAAGGTTCGGTTCTAACAAAACTTATTTTATCAGATTTGAAGACCGTTTGAAAATGGCCATTTTCTGGTCGACCAAAATTGACTGAAACTGTCAAAACACGTTTTACTTCGCCAGGCTCACATATTGATTTAGAAAATTATGAATTTTGGAATCTAGCAATAACTTGACATCCCGGATCCAACAAAAGTGGTTTTTTCGAAAACAGAGGTCGTCTGCAAAATTTCCATTTTTAAGGGCCAAAAATTCCATAGCGACTATTCTAAATTTTCAACTGGGCATAACTTTTTACCCCCGCTATGAAATTTCAAATTTTCGGATTCGTTGGAAAGATATTCTCAAATAGATTCTAATATTTTTGGTTTCACTAAAATCTGGTTTATTTTGAATCCTGTACAGTCATTTGAACTTTGAAATCAAAATTTCAAACTACTACGCCATTCTCAACTCCTTTTATAATTAAAATAAAATATTTATTTTCTAACGACGATCTATATAATATATACGTTCTAATTCTATTCAAAATAAATTTCTCGTCATTATTATTTAAAATAAACCATTTTAAATATTCAAATTTTGCTAAAATTGCCAAAATAAATATTTTAAATTGGCTCGGATTTCCGGGTTATCACAGTTCTTTCGCTCATGAAGATCTACGGTCTTCAATTTGCTGTATTATACATATCCCTACAACTTAGTTTACGAATGTCAAGTTGGTTCGAAGTGGTTTTCGATCTAGTTCTCATCCCGGTCTCTTCGAACAAATACGTAAGGAATATTTATTTGATAGTCGGTGTTTAACTATCAAATTTAAACAATAGACAAGTAAAATCATTGATTTAAATAATTTCCTATCATATATATTTCATAAATGTCCATTTAATTTAATTAACTTATACAATCTCATTTCTAATTTTAGAACAGTAATCAGCACAAGAAGACTAAAATACAATAAAACGTGTCAACTTTTATTTTAACTAATTTAGATTCAATTGATCACTTCATAGCATAACAAATGATCATTCATCACAACCATAACAGACAACAATGATTTGATGCTTTAATTTCAAACTGAATAGTAGTTTGAAATATTTAATCAATGATAACGACTTATCACACATATAATTATTCCAAATTCTTTTTGAAATAAATTAATTGTTTTAAGTCAACTTTTATTTTGTTTTCAACAGACTATATATATAAATATTGGAGATACGAACCTGATTTTATATGATGACTTCTATTTCTGCAATTTAGAAATAGTTCCCGATCCTTTCCAACAATTCGAAATTAAGCCCAATAGCCTATTACAACAGCCCTACCCCATTTCCCACGCTTCCACGAAACCGCTTCAGCAAATCATGTGATTAACCTGAAGTGATCACAAAAATTTGTTTGCCCGACCTTTCCTTCCTCCTTCTTCTAGCATCCATGTCACGCAATTAAAAAAAGTGCCAAAAACGAGTGTGGCAGAACAAAAACGTGGATCACCTCTGATGTTCCTTACTTCCCCATTTACTTTTTTTCCTAGTTCTTTTTGTTTCCTCTGCCAATAATCGGAACTTAAATCAAAGTAGATATAAAAATACTAGATGCACACAATTGATCACCCTCTTTCTCTACTTTTTTCTTCACTCTTCACTCCACGCTTCAGGAAGCACCACACAGCAAAATGGATGCCCATGTACACACCTACTCGTGCATGTGCACCAAGCCTCTAGCTTTCTTGAGATCATTGCACTGCCGTCCACAAATTAGAACACCACATGAGATCAACTACGACCCCTCAGTCAATATTCAACAACCCTCCATCAAAATTTTATCTCTCAACCCTTAAAATAAAAAGACACGATACGCGGTTGTCACCCAAAATGGCCCTCCCACGATCACCTCCTACCACCGTTAGGCATGCCGATGCCAGCGCATTGAAGATCAACCCTATACTCTCCTTCTAAATGAAATCCGTAAGACTAGATCCATTCTATCGCCCTCATGATCGAATCAACTGGATCCATTCAAAAACACAGTCTCAACCCTAAATTAGCCTCGCCCATCCTCCTCCGACCATCGGAGACCACACCACTCCGACCATGCCTTTAATTACCTTCCTCAAAGCTCCACCCAAAACCGTTTTAAATTAGATTAACAATACTCCAAGCATTTGATTTTAAATTCCAAATCAAAAAATAAATTATAGCATGTAATATAAGATATTAAAAATTATGATTTCTATTTTAAAACTCATGATTTATCAATACAATTACACTGGTATGACTGATTCCAATAATTAGGATGATCAGAACTTGAGTTATAAAACCCATATACGGTGTATTTCCAATATCTGAAATTACACAATATATATTTTGGGGTTAAAATATTTTTAAAATAAATTAGAGTCATAAGATAATCATTTCCATGTTGGACTCAAATCCTGTAGCCTATTGGAATTTAAGAAAAAGATTTTTATAACCAAGGGAGGTATATTTCTTTTACTCACAGTATATTACATTTCCCAGTAAAAGTTCAAACACTTCAAATACAATTTCATTTGTTTATATTGTTGGCGTTTAAACCAACATCAGTGTTTATATGATATAGACCAGACATACATATGCACATATTCAATATGAATTAATAGTAGGAAAGCTTGGATTTTTTATTCACAAGGGTTCACAATCACTTTGAGTTTGGTCTCTGTTTCCAGTTTTCCAATCTAGTGTTTGCATATATTTCACGTTTGATCACAAAGATATATTTAACCCAATACAACATATTCAGAACTATATTTGCATCATATACATATCAGTCATAGATAGATTTAAATTGGGGAAAACAAGAAGTTTACTCACAGAATTTCTCACTGCCTTCTATTTTAGGTTTTGTGTTTTCTGTTGCTGCCCTCTTTGCTTCAAGTTTGTGCGAAAGTTTGTAAATTGATTTGTGTAGCTTAGTTTCTACATTTATAGGTGCCAAAAGGAAGGCTTCATATCAGGGAGGAGTTAGACATGTAGGTATATGTAGTAAGGGTATATGTGTTGTATAAAGCAAACTGTGATGTGCCTATGTGTTGATTGTTGTGCAAGTCATCCCTATTTACTACTTGTAGTAGTTATGGCCAGGCTTAGCTATGTATGGATGTACTCCTATTGTTCTAGAAGCTATGGTTATGTAGAGGATAGGTTTTAGCAGTGTTTTATTGGCAACTATATGAGTGACAAGGCTATAGATATATGCTTCCTAGTGAAATGATTAAGTGGTGTATCTGTTGCCTTATATATACATATATGTACTTATGTGTATATATAATTGATCCTTGGTCTCCAAGCTAAATAAGGTAACTAAATGGATTTGATTTGTTGTGTACTATGTTGTGTATTATCTCTATTACTACAATAATTACACATGCCTAAATCCCCTTCTTATCAAGTTAATGCTATGCGATTGATATTTCTTATCCCTTTGAATGCCTGTGTTCCTTTTGCCAACTAGCAAGCTATTGTTTCTTTTCATTCCTTTCAAATTAAATACCAGCATCAAGATTTATACTTGCCTTCTTTTCTTATTAATCCCCACATTTAGGCTGTGCATGCCTACTTATGTTGATTAGTATATGTTATGTTATTACCCTATCCTATCTTATGCTACATCTTCTAATATATTTATTTTTTGGTCTAATTACTGAGGTTGTTTCAGATTTTACTAAGTAATTTTCCTAATGCATTTCATTTGTAATATCCCTTTGGTTACATCATATTTCTTTTTTAAGATTTGTGTAGATTTACCTTTCATTTACACTTAGGTAATTTTGTATTCACACGAGTTTAAAATAAATAAAATGATAAAACAAGATGATAAAATAATAATCACTTGTTTTATATACACATATACATTTGTCAAGGATTTTAAATCATCAACAAATATATTTATTTGGCATTTTCGTGATATTTTTCCAAATATATATATATATCTTATTTAATTTAATTAAATAATCAATATAATCTATACATTATATATTATAACATTAGTCCAAAAACTGGGTCGTTACGGTTCAAATGCTTTCATACTCTCCTGTCGTAAGTCCAAGTTAGAGTTATGGGTAATAGCAGTCTCGAATCATGGTGCACCAATTCACACTTACCCTTTATACTCACTCTCAAATCAAGAGAGATTGATTTAGTCTTGCGAATAGTTATGTCATTCGCTTTGGCACTCCAACTACACTCCAATTCTTAGAGCGGGAGTTTGTCAACTCAAGCTTTGATATCGAACTCGAATTTAATCCACCCTCCATTCCATGCTTTGGGGAACAAATTTGGCTTAGTAAGTGGTGAAGTCATGGGTAGAGGTGGCTTTCAAAGATGATCGGACAACATCCTTATCATTTCTACTCACCCCATCAAATAGTGGGGAGGAGTTTACGTGATGTTTAGGTGTTGCATCTCAATTTGATCTACAAAGTCAGAGTCACCATATCGAGCGTAGATGTCCAGCTAGTTTTACTCAACCTAAACCCAATTAGTCATGGATTTGAGTTTGATCGCCGATACATGATTGAGCGAATCGTTGTTAAGGAATGAATTATCCCTTTTGCTCAAGTTTGGTGTAAGCTGGTCACATCAAAATGCTTAGCCAGATACATCAGTAGATATTGAGCGTGGAAATACAAGCATAAGAGACAAAGAAAGAAATGCAATAAACAATAAGGAACACACGATATTTTTATGGTAGATCGGCTAAACCCTAGTCTACGTCTACTTTATAATCTCTTGTTTATATTGGCTGGATAGTCTTGGGCAAGTCGTGCCTTATTATATAGTCTAAAAAACAAAAGAGAAAAATACAAGCTCAAGTCAAGTAGTGTCGTAAATGCTTGACATTCCATGTTCTCGGGAGATGATTGCCATCAACGGCCGTTAGCCTGAAAGTTCCATTATCAAGCCTCCGATGAATGACGTATGGTCCTTCCAACTTCGGACCCATGAAAACTGGGGTTGGGAAGTCACATGTTGGTGCTAAGTTACCAGGCTCGAAATTCCTCAGCCAAACCTTCTGGTTGTAGCATCGGGCAACCTGGTGTATGTGCTCTAAAGCACTCAAGTCTACCTTGTCTCTCTTCTCATCTGTCATGTCCAAACATTCAAGGAGAAGAGCTTTGTTCGTCATGGGGATTGTAATACATTGTCCGGTAAAAGGGGACATTTTGCTTCATCGGGATGATTGCTTCCGAGCCATACGACAGTGAGAATGGAGTGTGGCCTATTGTTGTCTTGTAGGTTGCTCGGTATGCCTATAGAGCCAAAGGTAATTCATCAACCCCCATGGCCTTCGCCTGCTCCACACGCTTTTTTAGAATAGACTTAATGATCTTATTCACAGCTTTTACTTGTCTATTCGATTGTGGATGTGCAATAGTGGTGTATCTCTTTTCGATACGGTACCATTAACAGAAATCTTTGAACTTCGTGTTATCGAATTAGGTCCCATTATCGGTTATGATGGTCCTTGGGATTCCAGATCGGGATATAATATTCCTGACAATGAAATTGATCACTCATTTTATCATGATTGTGGTCAGTTGCTCGGCCTCTGCCAACTTTTCAAGTAATCCACGGTTACGATTGCATACTTTTCTCCACCCTTAGCGATTGTGAGGCTCCCAATGATGCCAATTCTCCATATGAAATATGAACACGAGCTCACCATCGAGATGAGTTTGCTAGGTGGAGCTCTAGGAATCCTCGCAAATTAGAACTTATTGCAGCATCATGAATAATCAGCCGTATCTTTATTTATGGTAGGCTAGAAGTAGTTATACCGTAGTATCTTATTTTCCATTCTCTGTCCTCCAGTGTGATCACCACAATAGCCTTCATGTACTTTCCTTAATACATGCTTAACATCGTCATGAGCTGTACACCGGAGCAATGGAACGGAGAACCCCCTTCGATAGAGCACGCCGCGCTGCATAACATATCTTGATGCTTTGCGGACAATAGCACGCCTTTGGTTCTCCCTCTCTGGAAGGATTTCAAGTTGCAAGAAATTATTTATGGTGGTCATCCAGGACTCTCTTTCAGGTTCGGCCTCAAAAGCTTGGACAACTTCCATCTAATCAATGCTTTAGATAACTAGTGTCTCGATCGGGACCATTTCCATGTCTTTCGGGTTATAGGAGCTGGCTAATTTGGCAAGTCGGCCTTCTGATTTTTTGCCCGTTGAATATGGGAAAGGCTATAATGCTCCAATCCGCCTAACAACTCGTCAACCCACACAAGGTAGGCTACAAGTGGTGGTCCTTTTGTCTAGAACTCCTTCCGAACCTAGTACACAACAACCTAAGAGTCACAAAAAATATTTAATGTGACTACTCCTAACTCCCTCACGAGCCACATTGGCAAATAAGGACTTCTTACTCGGAGTCTTTGTTAGTAGCAGGAAAGTTCATCCGTAAGGCATAATAGACTGATCGTCCTTCAGGAGTTAGCAATACAACTCCAGCCCCGGACCGTCGGTCATTTCGAGCACCATCTATATATAGCTTCCAGGTGCTTGATTTTTGAAGCGCCACCTTCCTCATCCAACACATCTTCTTCAGGGATGGTGAATTAAGCTATGAAATCTTCTAATGCTTGCCCCAGATGGACTTCCTCAGGAGGAAAATGATGTCAAATTGGCTCAATTCAATGTTCCATTTAAGAAATCTCCCAAATGCCTCAAGTCTTTAAAGGATCTGTCGTAGCGGTTGGTCGGTGTATATCATCATTGGATGAGCTTGGAAGTAATAGTGCAGCTTCTAGGCTATAAGCAAGCTTCCCAATCTTTGGGTAATTATGTTCTTCCATAGGAAACTTCTTTCTCACATAATATACCGGTCTTTGAATCTTATCATCCTCACGAGTGAGAGATGAACTGATTGCATGTGAAGATACAGCCAAGTAAACGAATAGGTCTTCATGATCTACTGGCTTGGACAATATTAATGGGCTCTCCAAATGGTCTAGCAAGTTCTAAAAGACTCCAATACAACCCAAGGTCCATTTCAAATTAGGCTTTCCTCGCTTTATTAAGTTGAAGAAAGGAATGCAATTGTCTGTGGCCCTAAAAATAAATCTACTTAATGTTAGAACCTTCCCGGTTAAACTCTACACATCTTTGATTCTTCTTGGTTCACGAATATTCCTGATCGCTGCAATCTGGTCCGGATTGATCTTGATTCCATGAGAGCTAATGATAAATCCCAGAAACTTTCCTGACGCGACGGCGAAGGAGTATTTCAAAGGTTTGACTTTCATCCCATAATGTTGGAGGATATTGAACATTTCTACCAAATCTGAGACAAGGTCAACTGACTACTTGAACTTCACAAGCATGTCATCTACATATACCTCCATGGACTTCCCAACTTGATTATGAAACATATAATTCGTGAGTCATTGGTACGTTTCTGTAATGACCCGGAAAAAATGCGATCTTAGTTATCCGGTATACAACCTATATCGAACATCCAAGGATCGAAAATAACCGAATAATTAATGAAAGAAATTAGAGGGTGAGGAAAGATAAGATAGAAACTTATAGAAAAGAAGAAGAAGAAGAACATCATCATCAGAGTAACACGAATCTCACAGCGGAACGAATAAAATATAACATAACTTTTGAAATACAAACAGTATATTTATACAGTGACATTATTAGAGTACAATACTTACAACACAGCGGAAATAACTATAGCTATATAATCCTGAAGCCTCCTACTCCAAGCTCTTCCAGTATATCTGTAAATCCGGACAACTTGACTGCACGTACAAAATTGGGCACCCAAGAGTTTAGGGAAAACAAAACAAAATAAACTCCGGGTCAGTCATGGGACTGGTATGAGTAAAATAGTTTAAAATAGTTTGAACAAGTAAATGATATCTCATAAGACCACGCCGTATAACGGAACGGGTTTTTCCCTTATGAGAATCCAAAACATCCTTATATCAAAACCTTCTAATATTATAATGTCTATCAACACAATATAATAATCATCTAGCAGAAACGCTTCCATCTCACGTTCTACATATATAGTATACAATCAAAACCGCAAGCACGTATTGGGTAATGGATTTCCAACTATGACATGGTATGGAACCTCATTTCGCTAGTGTACCTCTAGAGAGGAATACACTGGGTTCCACAAGAACATCTTGCAACCCGGCCACACATGACCGACCACTCATTTCGCTTGATTGTATCGAATGTATATCACCAACGGTTGGGATCAGCAACCGTTTCCCAAATGGGACAGCATCAACAATAGATTTTTAGAAGTAAATGAAACTCTAGATCAGGTGATTATACCCCCTACTTCGGAGCGACCGACTCAGCCATGCTGTCTGTCCGATTTCTGTCATTTACCGGTTGATGAGGCTTAAGGTTACGCTTCATCATCACATCAGATTCAATTCGAATGCCACATTGTCAGATCCATCGAAAATCACTAATTGCCGTCTACAACAGTACATTACGTGTAAGCTAAAGAAGTTTCCTTCTCCGCTTCCACTCTTGGTACGGTTGAAGAAATTAATGTACGTGACCTTTCTGGAAATACTCTGTCATGCATTCATCCATACAAGTCATCCAGGAACAGGATGAACCGAAGGAACTATTCAGTATATCCATCTTAAGCACTGTTATCTAAGATTTATACAACAACCCTTGCACTTAACCCCATCTTCAATT
The DNA here is from genome assembly GCA_030737875.1 of Allium sativum. NCBI lineage: Eukaryota > Viridiplantae > Streptophyta > Magnoliopsida > Asparagales > Amaryllidaceae > Allium > Allium sativum. The sequence goes on along the minus strand of CM060918.1, from coordinate 145,820,079 downwards.
TTCTTTGGCATATATGATTCGTAATGCTTATGCCAATACAGAGTGGTTCTTTGGGTAATAATCCAACCGGTCTCTCCATATTAACAACGTTAAAATGGTCAAAACTTCGATAGACTTTGATTTAACCATCAAAGAAAAATAGGTGTGCAAACAACGATATTATTTCCAAATGGAAATTCTATCAATCAATCATCAAATCTTATATATATATTTCCTTATTTTCTATGTTTAGAAAATATACGTTATTAACACTGGAAAACATTTCCAATTCTAATCCATATTTCCAATTTTCAATATTTGATTCTATTTGGAAAAAATTTCCAAATCTTCTTTACTTGGATTTAAACAGATGTTTTAATCAACATCGCGACGACAACTCAAACCACTACACTTATTTACTAAAATCACTTAACCACTTTCACTCTCGAACCTTAACCATTTCTAATCTAAAAACGAAGTCAATCAATTTGGGGTATAACTACCTCTCAGACCTTAACTAAACAACATGTCAAATCTCCAAATAGGGTAAGTTCATCTTTTAACCATTTAACACTTCCTTACGAACCCTCGGATTCTATTTACGAACCCCCTTCTTTTACAAGTTTACGTGATTACAACAACGGTGTTATAATCTCCTACATCCGAAATATATTATCTTTAATATGACTTTTATTTCCCAACTCGAATAATATAACGACAACTAATTTATTTACTCCTATTCGGTTAACTCTAATCTATAACTCTTATTTTGAATAACTCCAACCGAATAACTCTTACTGGATTAACTCTTATTCGAATAACTTATATTCGATTTGCTTATTTTCGAATACTTATATTCGATAATCTCTTCCTTCGAATAAATCTTATTCGATTTAACTCTTGTCGAATAACTAGATTCGATCAACTCATTTCAGATATTTCTGATTCAATTATCTCACTTCGAATATCTCTGATTTGATTATATTACTTCGAATATCCACTATTCGATTATCACACTTCGAGTATCTACTATTCGATTATCTCACTTCGAATATCTACTATTCGATTAACTCATTTCAACTCTATTTGAATAAACTAAATTCGATTAACTCCATTTGAATAACTCTAGTTCGATTTAATTCTAACTGGTTTAACTCTACGGTTTAACCTAACTGGTTTACTCTTTGTCCTTATTCAGTTCAAACATCGATGTTGAAATCGATTCTTACTTCTTTATATAAGTCCTGACTTATACATTCTATTTATCCAAACGATAACTATTTAACTTAATTTATAAATATCATTTATAAATCAATCTGCTCCTTTCTGTTTACTTCTTCATATATAAGTTCACACTTATATATATATATATATCTCTATTTATCCAAGGATATATATTTTCTTTATAATCTATTTGTTTCCTAAACAAGTATTTCCTTTATAAACCTATTTGTTTTCTTGAACAAATATTTCCCTTTTTATTTTATTTGCAAATAGTTTGCAAATATTCCCTTTTGTAATCTCTTATTTATTCCTTAATAAATATCTTCTTTAATGACTTAGTTCTATGTGTTTCCTTTATTACCTTATTTATTTATTCTAAGAATTTCCTCTAAAAATTTCTTATTTAAAACTTATTCAATTTGCTAGGTCAATATCCTTGTTTAACTTATTCAATTCCTAAGTTAATATCCTTTGTTTAACTTATTCAATTCCTAAGTTAATATCCTTTGTTTAACTTATTCCATTCCTAAGTTAATATCCTTTGTTTAACTTAGTAAATTTCTAAGCTAATATCTCTTTATCTTAACCTATTACTTTAACAAATAAATAATCCATTAATCGTATCTTATTTATTTAACAAATAAATATCTCATTATCTTATCCTATTTATTTTCTAAGTAAGTAATCCACTTTATAAATATTCTATTTATAAAGATTTCCTTCATTTATAATTCCCACTTAAAAGTATTTCCTATTTATAAACATTCCATTTATAAATATTTCCATTTATAAATATTCTATTTATAAATATTGTAACACCCCACCTCCACCAGGGTGGCTCTTGCAAGCACTCTAACTTTGGAGGGGCGTTTGAATCAGGTAAACATGCATAATGATATATCAAGGCTGAACAAGAACATATGTATATATGTAAACAGAGTAAATAACATAGATAAAACAGCGGAAGATTTCAAAACATTTCAAAACAAGTCTGGTACAACATAGCTTTCCAAATAAACAAGTCTAGATAAAACAACATCAACTGAAAAACTGAAATAAATAAGTGTTATCCCCAATTAAGTGGTAACCATAGCTAGCTTCATGTCGAAACCGTACATGAGCTGAAATCCCACAAGCAAGCAATCCGAAATCCAAGCTAAGCTCCAGTATTCCCTCCCTGAGAACCTGGGGGGGGGGGGGGAAACGGAAGAAAAGAGGCGAAAGAAAACAGGTCAGTCAAAAAGACTGAGTAAGCCCTACTACAATCAATGTAAACTGATAAAGTTAACTGGCATGAGCAGCAGGGATGAACATAAGGATAACAATATACTAGCATGACGATTAACTAACAAGGTAGATAAAGGTGTCATCACATAATCAGGATTAAGGTTTTGCACCACAGGTGTACTAGCAAACTAACATGACTTGAATAAACAAGTATTGATCCCTTGGCCCAAGCTTTGGCCCAATAACATGAAATGACCCTAATACAAGGTCCAACCAAACAGTCTAGTCGATCGGCTCCCTAAGCCTAACTCGTCACGTGTTGGTGTCAATACGACCCAATCATAATTGTAGTCGAACTGTGTCGGGTCCACCCTTCGGGTGTATCAAGCCCTAGGGTGTCAACCCCTGGACACCATTAACATGAGTGCACAGTCCCGATCTACTGGTACCCCTGCATGTTTTCTCCGGCTACGGACTATGTGCATGACTAGAGTCCGCCCGGAACTACACCGGCGTACCCTCTGCCGTCGCTTTTGGTCACTTACCTCCAGTCCAGTAATCATGCCCCCACCCTAGCCTAGTCCCTAGAGTCATGATGATACTAACTTGGGATTACTGCTGGAGTGGGCCCCCATTGCTAGGATTTTTCTAGTGGGTTAAGTACGGTTTAACCCTCTTGCTAATCCTGGATTAACTTGGTTAAGTGTAACGATGAGTTCACGACTTAACCCCGATTAATCTACCAAGCCCAAATTGGTTAAGTATTAAGTGGACCATGACTTAACCCTAATCACGAGGCATTAATTAATTTAATGCGCCTTAACCTCTCACATTAGACCTTATTGTGGTTACTAGTTAAGTCGGGCGGGTCCGGGTAGCTTTACACCACAACTTGGTCTAACCTCGGGTTCAAGGTACAACATGACCAACTTCTCACATTGGGTCCTATTGTTTGTAGCAACTAGTTAAGCCGGTCGGTTCCGGGTAGGTTTACGCTACAAACTCAACCCAACCTCGAGTTGGCCACACTTATCTTTTCTAAGTGTCATGTCCATCATGTTTCCAAAACATGTTACAAGTTTTCAAGCAATTGGGTAGACCCAACTTAATAGGTAAATTCCCAATGGGTAGACCTAAATTAATAGGTAAATTCCCAAGCTTATGTTTTATGTCTTTTAAGTTTACCCAACCCCAAACGCAATCCCATCGCTTACATATCGCAATAGCGCATAAAGGATAGAAAGAGGGAACTTGGCATAATCATGACATAAAGGTATTGAAGCCACAAGCTTAACATGGTGGCATATGAAATGTTCATATGTTCATACACTTGCATATTACATTTTTAGGCCTCAAAAGCATGCATAAAACCAAACTTAGCATATTGGTGATAATGGTGCTAAATGACATGTAGAGATGGCCATAAGTTCGCATTTAGCCTCACATGCAAGTTATCATAAGAGATATGATAACTTACATGTTGCTAAAATGCAACCTTTGGCATAAAGCTTAAAGCTTTATGTTCATAAACCCAAAATAAGCTTGCATAACATGATAGCATGAACAAAATGTTCAACCCAAACTTGCATAACATAACTTGGCATACTTGCATATAAACTTGCATATCACAACATGATAAACTTGCATATAAACTTGCATATCACAACATGATAAACTTGCATATAAACTTGCATATCACAACATGATAAACTTGCATATCATACATTTAACTTTAGAGTTTAAGTATGAAAGTAGAATAGGGCTTACAATGCTTAAGAAGTCACAAAAATATGACAAAGCCCTTATGAAATCAATTAAACCCAAAATGCAAGCAAAACCCTTGAGCCAAAATGATCAAGACTCTTTCTTTATGATGCAAATATATAAACTTGACTTGAATGCAAGCTAATGATGCTCATACAAGTTTGAAAACACTTGTATGCATGGAAAATCACTTAGGAATTTATTTAGGAATTTTATGAAGAGAGTGGAGGCCATGAGAGGATTGATTTTGCCATAGTTTAGTTGTATGAATGAATAATGATGATTTAGGGTAGGTTAGGGTCTTATTTATAGATTAGGCAAGTTTTTTAGGCCATAGGATTAAACCTAGATTCAATCCAAGCCATCAAAGCATGTCTTGGGGAAGAAGTCAAGTGTAGGAACCATCTAGGGCCTTTAGATTAAAGATGAACCATGAGAACCATCCAAATGCAAAATCTGCATTTGAGCGAATCGACCCACGGGTTGACAGCCAAACACCCTGGATTAACCCCTAGTCGACCCAGCGAGCTCGGGTCGACCTCAAAAATCGGCCGGTTCGGTTATTCCCCTCTCCCAATTCGCTATTTTGAACATTTTTGCATATTTATTTATTTAATTTTCAATTATATATATATATATATATATATCAATATATATATATATTTCTCTGCGCAACCCATTTCACTTAATTAAGTATACTTTAATTTGGGAATTTTTCGTGAAACTTCGTGAGGCCATATCTTGGTCATACGGACTCCGATTTTCGAAAACTCGGACTCTATTTCGCGTATTTTTCCGAGACGAATGCAATGGCATAGCCCGTTTCCCTTGATTCAGATTTTAAAGTTTAATTCTGCCTCAATTTATGTTATAACATGTTATTCAAAAATACGGGTTGTTACATTCTTCCCTCCTTAAAGGATTTCGTCCCCGAAATCTCCAAGTTAGGAAGAACGTATCCTACCATCCATCATCCATCTACTAAAAACATCATCCACGAGCAATCATTATCCTTAAAAGGTTCTAAATGCTGTATGATCATATGCAAAGGTGTGTGTATATGTACTTATCTAATGCGAAAATCAGGAGGTTACTGATTCAGTAAACCCCCTTAATGCAAAATATGTTAGTGAAATGAGTCCATATGTATGCAAATTCCTAACATAATTTATAATCTCTACATGAGTGCACATAACATTCATCCATATGCAACATCCACGTGATAGCATAACAAGTTTTCATCCATGAATAAGCATAAACACTCATGCATATGCGGTATGAAAGTGTGTGAGCCGATCTTAGTGCCTAACGTGTATTATGCATCCACGAGTATCCACTTGCAAACACTTGCAACCACTTGCAACCATCAAGCATAACATGTTTCAAACACATGTTTCATCCAAAGGGTTTCTACCTAAGGTTCTCATGACAAGATTAACACGATAAACTAGATAAACATGGATAGCAAAGAGAAAGATATGCTAACAAAGAAAAGAGATTGAGAGTGTAGCCTCAAAAAGGAATGGATAAAGCCCACGCATCTTCTCCTCTGTTTCCCAAGTTGCGTCTTCTTCGGCTTCACCCCATTGAACCTTCACCAATTTGACCTCTCGATTCCTTAGCTTCTTGGTCTCCGTCCCCAAGATACGAATCGGAGCTCTCCTCAAGGTAGCCTCTTTCTCCACTTCTACATCTTTTAGAACACTTGGCTCAACAACCTCTACTGATTCATGTAAACACTTCCGGAGATGCGAGACATGAAAAACATCGTGTACTCCAGCAAGCTTCTCGGGCAACTTCACTCTATAAGCCATCTGCCCGATCCTCTCTATAATAGGGAATGGTCCAACAAACCTCGGTGCCAACTTCCCAACAGCTCCAAATCGGACCACATTCCGCAAAGGAGAAACCTTCACGAATACCATATCCCCAACATCAAACTCCAAATCTGTTCTTCGCTTATCAGCATAGGATTTCTGTCGGTCTTGGGCCGCTTTCATCCGTCTCCGAATCAACTCGATCTTCTCGGATGTATCTCTGATCATATCAGGCCCAAGTATAAGCTCATCTGTAGTCTCCCACCAACATGTAGGCGACTTGCACGGCCTCCCATATAAAGCTTCAAATGGTGCCATCCCTATGCTTGCCTGATAACTGTTATTATATGCAAACTCAACAAGAGGAAGATGGTCTTCCCAAGTACCACCAAAATCCAGAATACAAAGCCTCAACAGATCCTCGAGTACCCTATTCACCCTTTCGGTTTGACCGTCCGTCTGTGGGTGATAAGCCGTACTTAGATTCAACCTTGTGCCCACAGCTTCTTGCAAGCTATTCCAGAATTGACTTGTAAAGATTGGGTCACGGTCACTGACTATACTAGAAGGGACTCCATGTAGTCTCACAATCTCACGAAGATATACAGACGCTAGCCAAGATGCGGTCCTCTTGCTCTTCACCGGAATGAAATGAGCACTCTTCGTAAGTCTATCCACAATAACCCAAATGCTCGTATTCCCTTTCCTTGACCTTGGTAGCCCATCGATAAAATCCATGGAAATACTCTCCCACTTCCATAGTGGAACGTCTAGAGGATGCAATAGCCCACCGGGCTTCTTCGACTCGGCCTTAACTTGCTGGCAAATGATACATCTAGAGACAAATTCTGCCACATCCTTCTTCATCCCAGGCCAAAAGAAAATGCGCTTCATATCTTTATACATCTTATCTCCGCCCAGATGTATAGTCAACTTAGAGCGATGCGCTTCCTCAAGAACTCTTCTTACTAGATCTTCTACCATTGGAACACATAACCTTCCGTCTCTCCTCAGCCAACCCTTGTCATCAATAGAATATCGAGCGAGATGATTAGACGTCTCTCCTCGAATTAGCTTATCCATAATCTCAACTATCTGAGGGTCTTCTCTCTGCGAAGCCCCAACTTGATCAAGAAGGGTAGGTCTGAGTTCCAGAGATGCTAAAGAACCAGTCATCGACTCAATCGCCAAAGAGAAATCAAAGGTTGCCACATACTCTAAATTCTTCATCTCAACGAATAGAGGACTTAGGGTCAACCTTCTTCTACTCAATGCATCTGCTACCACATTCCCCTTGCCAGGGGTATAAGCTATCTCAAAATCGTAGGACGCCAAGAATTCCATCCATCTTTGTTGCCTCAGATTTAGATCCTTTTGAGAAAAGAGATACTTCAATGACTTGTGATCGGTATAAAGCTCAAATCTTTCTCCCAGAAGATAATGGCGCCAAGCCTTGAGTGCATATACTATTGCTGCCAACTCTAAGTCATGAGTGGGATAATTCTTCTCATGCACTTTGAGTTGTCTACCGCCAAAGCATATCACTCTTCCTTCTTGCATAAGAACAGCTCCTAACCTCGTGCCACATGCATCGGTGTATACGGTAAATAACTTCCCTCCATCGGGCAAAGCTAGAACAGGTGCTGATGTGAGGGCTCTCTTGAGCTTCTGAAAAGCATGCTCGCATTCTATGCTCCAAGCAAAAACTAAATTCTTCTTCGTCAATTTAGTGAGAGGAGCGGATATCTTTGCGAAGTCCTTGATGAACTTCCGGTAGAAACCCGCAAGACCTAGAAAACTTCTCACTTCGGTTGCATTCCTTGGAGTCTTCCAATCCTGAACTGCCACTACCTTAGCGGGATCCACCGCTAAGCCTTGCTTAGATACTATATGCCCAAGGAATCTAACTTCCCTTCTCCAAAAGTGACACTTGGAGAACTTGGCCTTCAACTGATGCGCTCTAAGCATATCCATCACCTCCATGAGATGCCTTACGTGCTCCTCCTCATCCTTAGAGAAGATCAGAATATCATCTACGAAGACCACGACAAACTTGTTCAAGAACTCCCTGAACACCCTACTTATCAAGTCCACGAAATATGCGGGTGCATTAGTCAAGCCGAACGGCATGACAAGCCATTCGAAGAATCCATCTGGAGTTCTGAACGCAGTCTTGTCTATACTATCTTCAGCTACCCTGAGCTGATGGAACCCCGTAGCAAGATCAAGCTGAGAGAAAACAGAAGCACCGACAAGCTGGTCAAAGAGATCATCAATCCTCGGTAACGGGTGTCTGTTCTTCTTAGTCAGCTTATTCAACTCTCGATAGTCAACGCAAAGTCGGAGAGAACCATCCGCCTTGGTAGCAAATACCACAGGCGCTCCCCATTCAGATATACTTCGTCTAATGAAGTTCTTCTCAAGCAACTCTTTCACTTGCTTACTTAGCTCCCGCCTTTCACGCGGAGCCATGTGCCGAACGGGCAAAGAAACAGGCTTTGCATTATCCACCAGATAAATGCGGAAATCAATCTCTCGCTTAGGGGGCAACCCCATAACTTCATCGAAAACATCCGGATACTCTCGAACCACTCTCACAGACTGAAGAGTTTCCATTGACGAGTCGAGTGATTCCAGATAGCACAACATGACGGGACCTCTCGGATCACAAGAAATCTCTAGGGTGTTTCCGAGGCGAGTCACGAGCCTCACAACCCTATGCTCACAATCAAGAATGGCTCCATATCTGGACAGCCAATCCATGCCCAATATCAATCCGTATCCCCTAAAACCAAGAACATAAGCACTGCACAAGAACTCTACACTCAGTATAGAGATCCTCAAATCCCCACATATCATAGACAAATGGGCGGAACCCCCAATAGGATTTGAGACACAGACGGGATCATCTACCAAGCTAGTACTAAGGTGCAAACTATCAACAAGATCAGATGAGATAAAGCTATGCGATGCACCAGAATCAAACAAGGTACGAACTGGAAAATCAGAAATATATACAAGGCTCTCAACAGAAATACTACCTCGATCGGGAACTGGAGCGACATTGAGAGCATGAACTTGCCCTCCTGAAGGTCCAGCACGCTGAGTCTGACCCTGGCCTAGCCCTTGCTTCCTCTGGCAATCCTTACTGAAATGTCCAGTCTAACCGCAGAAAAAGCATTCACCATTCTTCCTTTTCCTCTTCTTACAATCCTTAATAAGATGCCCAACTGAACCGCAATAATGGCACTTCCCCTTGTTGTTCTTGCCCTTGTTGTTATTGCCCTTGTTGTTGTTCCCCTTGTTGCCTTGACTCTTGTTCTTGTTCTGATTGCCTTGACTGCTCTGACCACTTGGATTACCCTGATTTCCTTTTCCTTGGGAATCAGTCTTCTTGGCTTGAGTATCATTCATCTTGGTTTCTTTCTTGACATCTCCCTGAAGTAACGCCATATCAACCAAACTCTCAAACGTGGCCCCATGGGGAATATGTGACATAGCCAATCCCTGCAACGGCTCATTCAATCCTCTAGCAAAACGAAGAGCCTTCTTCTGAGGAGTATTCACCATATCCAAGCCAAAACGAGCTAACTGATTGAACTTGTTCACATATTCTTTGACAGACATATCTCCTTGTTTCAAAGTTATGAACCTCTCCATTTGCAGATTCTCCTCAGCAGAAGATAGAAACTTAAGCATGAACCTTGCCCTGAAATCGGCCCAAGTCTCAACAGGCCTAGTACCATTGGTGACTTCCCACCAATAAGCGGCTTCATCCTTCATAAGCCAAACCGCCAACAAGAGCTTCCTCTGATCGTCTAACCCAAAGATAGCAAACAAATCCTCGGTCTCTTTCAACCAATTTCTGGACTCTACAAAAGTCTCAGTGCCTTGAAAGTTCTTGCCACCCATTGCTTTGAAATCTTTGCAAGTCTTTGCGAAGTCCACTTGAGGATGCTGAGGGGGAGGAGGAAGAGGAACCTCAGCGACAGGAGGAGGAGGAACATTAACCACCGGAGGAGGAGGAGGAACATTAACTACAGGAGGAGGAGGAGGAGGAACATCTGCGGGGCCAGCTTCGGTCACCCTAGCCTCCAAAAGTCTCCTATACCAAACAGGTACGTGTACTCCCTCCGGAATAGCAAAGTTATCGGCCATACTGAAAACGAAGAAAAAGACAGATTCAGAATGGAGAAAAACGAAGGAATTTTGCTAATGGCTTTTTGGGGAATAGCCTTTAAAATAAACTAGACTTTTCTTTGGAAAATACTTTATACTTGGTTTTGAAAATAGTTTTCCAAAAGTTTTCTAAAAGTCTTTTTGTTCCTTCTCGTACCATATGCTCTGATACCAAATGTAACACCCCACCTCCACCAGGGTGGCTCTTGCAAGCACTCTGACTTTGGAGGGGCGTTTGAATCAGGTAAACATGCATAATGATATATCAAGGCAGAACAAGAACATATGTATATATGTAAACAGAGTAAATAACATAGATAAAACAGCGGAAGATTTCAAAACATTTCAAAACAAGTCTGGTACAACATAGCTTTCCAAATAAACAAGTCTAGATAAAACAACATCAACTGAAAAACTGAAATAAATAAGTGCTATCCCCAATTAAGTGGTAACCATAGCTAGCTTCATGTCGAAACCGTACATGAGCTGAAATCCCACAAGCAAGCAATCCGAAATCCAAGCTAAGCTCCAGTATTCCCTCCCTGAGAACCTGGGGGGGGGGGGGGAAACGGAAGAAAAGAGGCAAAAGAAAACAGGTCAGTCAAAAAGACTGAGTAAGCCCTACTACAATCAATGTAAACTGATAAAGTTAACTGGCATGAGCAGCAGGGATGAACATAAGGATAACAATATACTAGCATGATGTTTAACTAACAAGGTAGATAAAGGTGTCATCGCATAATCAGGATTAAGGTTTTGCACCACAGGTGTACTAGCAAACTAACATGACTTGAATAAACAAGTATTGATCCCTTGGCCCAAGCTTTGGCCCAATAACATGAAATGACCCTAATACAAGGTCCAACCAAACGGTCTAGTCGATCGGCTCCCTAAGCCTAACTCGTCACGTGTTGGTGTCAATACGGCCCAATCATAATTGTTGTCGAACTGTGTCGGGTCCACCCTTCGGGTGTATCAAGCCCTAGGGCGTCAACCCCTGGACACCATGAACATGAGTGCACAGTCCCGATCTACTAGTACCCGTGCATGTTTTCTCCGGCTACGGACTATGTGCACGACCAGAGTCCGCCTGGAACTACACCGGCGTACCCTCTGCCGTCGCTTTTGGTCACTTACCTCCAGTCCAGTAATCATGCCCCCACCCTAGCCTAGTCCCTAGGGTCATGATGATACTAACTTGGGATTACTGCTGGAGTGGGCCCCCATTTATAGGATTTTTCTAGTGGGTTAAGTACGGTTTAACCCTCTTGCTAATCCTGGATTAACTTGGTTAAGTGTAACGATGAGTTCACGACTTAACCCCGATTAATCTACCAAACCCAAATTGGTTAAGTATTAAGTGGACCATGACTTAACCCTAATCACGAGGCATTAATTAATTTAATGCGCCTTAACCTCTCACATTAGACCTTGTTGTGGTTACTAGTTAAGCCGGGCTGGTCCGGGTAGCTTTACACCACAACTTGGTCTAACCTCGGGTTCAAGGTACAACATGACCAACTTCTCACATTGGGTCCTATTGTTTGTAGCAACTAGTTAAGCCGGTCGGTTCCGGGTAGTTTTACGCTACAAACTCAACCCAACCTCGAGTTGGCCACACTTATCTTTTCTAAGTGTCATGTCCATCATGTTTCCAAAACATGTTACAAGTTTTCAAGCAATTGGGTAGACCTAACTTAATAGGTAAATTCCCAATGGGTAGACCTAACTTAATAGGTAAATTCCCAAGCTTATGTTTTATGTCTTTTAAGTTTACCCAACCCCAAACGCAATCCCATCGCTTACATATCGCAATAGCGCATAAAGGATAGAAAGAGGGAACTTGGCATAATCATGACACAAAGGTATTGAAGCCACAAGCTTAACATGGTGGCATATGAAATGTTCATATGTTCATACACTTGCGTATTACATTTTTAGGCCTCAAAAGCATGCATAAAACCAAACTTAGCATATTGGTGATACATGGTGCTAAATGACATGTAGAGAAGGCCATAAGTTCGCATTTAGCCTCACATGCAAGTTATCATAAGAGATATGATAACTTACATGTTGCTAAAATGCAACCTTTGGCATAAAGCTTAAAGCTTTATGTTCATAAACCCAAAATAAGCTTGCATAACATGATAGCATGAACAAAATGTTCAACCCAAACTTGCATAACATAACTTGGCATACTTGCATATAAACTTGCATATCACAACATGATAAACTTGCATATATACTTGCTTATCACAACATGATAAACTTGCATATAAACTTGCATATCACAACATGATAAACTTGCATATCATACATTTAACTTTAGAGTTTAAGTATGAAAGTAGAATAGGGCTTACAATGCTTAAGAAGTCACAAAAATATGACAAAGCCCTTATGAAATCAATTAAACCCAAAATGCAAGCAAAACCCTTGAGCCAAAATGATCAAGACTCTTTCTTTATGATGCAAATATATAAACTTGACTTGAATGCAATCTAATGATGCTCATACAAGTTTGAAAACACTTGTATGCATGGAAAATCACTTAGGAATTTATTTAGGAATTTTATGAAGAGAGTGGAGGCCATGAGAGGATTGATTTTGCCATAGTTTAGTTGTATGAATGAATAATGATGATTTAGGGTAGGTTAGGGTCTTATTTATAGATTAGGCAAGTGTTTTAGGCCATAGGATTAAACCTAGATTCAATCCAAGCCATCAAAGCATGTCTTGGGGAAGAAATCAAGTGTAGGAACCATCTAGGGCCTTTAGATTAAAGATGAACCATGAGAACCATCCAAATGCAAAATCTGCATTTGAGAGAATCGGCCTACGGGTTGACAGCCAAACACCCTGGATTAACCCCTAGTCGACCCAGCGAGCTCGGGTCGACCTCAAAAATCGGCCGGTTCGGTTATTCCCCTCTCCCAATTCGCTGTTTTGAACATTTTTGCATATTTATTTATTTAATTTTCAATTATATATATATATATCAATATATATATATATTTCTCTGCGCAACCCATTTCACTTAATTAAGTATACTTTAATTTGGGAATTTTTCGTGAAACTTCGCGAGGCCATATCTTGGTCATACGGACTCCGATTTTCGAAAACTCGGACTCTATTTCGCGTATTTTTCCGAGACGAACGCAATGGCATAGCCCGTTTCCCTTGATTCAGATTTTAAAGTTTAATTCTGCCTCCATTTATGTTATAACATGTTATTCAAAAATACGGGTTGTTACAAATATTCTCTTTTATAAAATCCTCTGATTTTATAAATATTCTCCTTTCAGTATTCACTTTGACAAATTCCCCTTTTCTCCAAATCCCGGTATGTTATGGTGTTTAACATATCAAATTACGATGTCCAATATCGACCATACACATGAAATCAACAACAGGTTATAATTCACATCATATATCAAAATATATGAAAAACAATAAAATAACTGTTGAGGAATCCCGTTGGATTCTTCCGACCTGTTTCCCTACATCCACAGATGTTATACAATAAAATCAACATCACTTTCAGTTCCATATGATATATTCTGTTAAAAAGAATCAATATAGAAATTCAACTAACTGACTAGCAGTTCAATCAAACAGTCAACACACAGTCAATCAGCCAATATTTAACAGTTCTAAAAATACAACATGAAATTATAAGCTATTCAGAGTTAGTGAGATTTACTCACATTGGACGATCATCGCTAATAACGATAACCATCGCTTGATTTGATTCAGATGGACAATTTATTTTACAATAAATTGTAGCTAGCTCGGATTCATTCCCAGTCAGCTCCATTGGGTTGCTCCCGTCCATATGATCCCGACGGATCTTGTTTCGCTGAATTCTGATTCTGGATGGACAAGTTATTGAGTTTACACATCATATAAATATTTAAATAAAGACTTCGGTTTTAATTTCCTAAATGGGCTCACCAATTCAAATAAGGCCCACTGCGAATCCTTAAAACCCACCGACCCTTAATTCCCTTTCTCCTTCTTCCACTCAGTAGACATTGAACCCGATGATAGTGCCATGACCGCTCCGTCCATCCCAAACATCTCCCTCCGCCATCAATGATTTTGAAATCCAATAACACCATTCAACTCTCGCTCACATCCTCTTTAACCTCGTATAGATTGTGCCACACTCGAGACCCATTTGCCGTTTCCGTCGAACAGTAGAACCAGGGAACGATCGACACTTATTTCGATCGAATTCAACCAGAATCTGCACACAAGTGCGGAAACACTTCCTAAATCCAACGTCACCATCCATTCGACCCATCGACCACCACAAAATCCAAGAATCCGAACCCAAGCTTCCGCCGTTGCAATCCAGAACCCCCACATGATGATCGAACCCCACACTTCATGTACCAAAATGAAGAGAATCACTCGACAATCCTAAATATATGTGCTTTACTATTTATTGAATTTTATTTCTATTTTACGTTGACTTTAGAAAGTTGCGTTTTGGGTTTTCTTTGAAGAATAAGTGGCGGCTACTGAGATTGACCAACGAGAGAGTTTAATTAGGTTAAGGAAAGTTTAAGGGGTATTTATAGGAATTTTTGATATTTTATAGGATGGAATATTCTTGGTATATTCTCATTTCTATATTCGTTTTGCTTTCTAAAAATTCTCATGATTACATACGATGCCCAAAAATCATGAAAATTGGCATGCAGCTACAGTTCGACATTACGGTCCCAACGGAACTGGTTTCGTCGAATTCCGACTCCTTATGCTCACACAGCGTATTTTTAACTATCAAAATACTGACTGTTTTTCACTCTAAAAATCCGTACGGCCGCACAGTGACTCAAAAAATCACGAAACTTGACATCTAGAAATAATTTAATATTGCGGATCCAACAAAATTAGTTTCATCGAATTCCGACTTCGTGTGCAAAAGTGGCTTATTTTTAAAGCTCTAGATGACCCATTTAAATATATAAATATATTTAAATATAATTAAATTAAATAAAAATAAATTTATATTATCGTATATATTCACAGTGGAATGCCATACAGCTTCAGAATAATCCTGTATGGATTTCTAACTCGATATTTCAAATCTGGGACAACCCGATATTCGATTTATATTGAAATTCCTTTTTAAAATATAAATAATTCCTTTATAAATTATAAAGGAATTCCACAGCGACTTTTCTAAAATTTGATTTGGAGATAAATCAAAATCTACACGACGAAATCCCGATTTTTCTCTTCCACTAGAAAGATATACTCCACCAGCTCCACACATTTCTTGTTTCACAAAAATCCGGCTTAAAACGAATCCTGTACATTCAGTTGAAGTTTGAATCGCCAATTTACGAACTGCAGCGCCATTTCGGGCTCGATTTTAATTATATTATAACTCTACGTTCAAACTTTCGTTCAAATAATATATTCATTATTGTAATTAAATTTTGAACTGAATTAAATATCACAGATGATACAGTTCACACCATATCGCCATTTCGGCCAATTCTGATCATTTCAGAATTAAATATATTATTTACTTATTATTTTAATTAAATATTCATCATTATTTAATTCAAAGACCATGAAATCCTTCTAATCACCTTTTAAATAATTAAATAAATTAATTATTATACCTCCGAAAATGCGGGTCATTATATTCTTCCCCACTTAAAATAATTTCGTCCTCGAAATTGCTAAGGTAGAGGACGACCCTATCCACTGGTTAGAACATATTTGTTCATTTCTTAACATCAGTTTCCAACTGGACCAATTTAATTTCAATTTAATATTAATTAATTCTTATCAACGAAAAATTTCAAAAATCCTGAAAATTTTCTAACGCCTTAATTTTTCGAAAAATTTCTCCAGCACCTCCTTTGTACTGGTCAATCGGTCAAACTACAACTCACCTCTCTGGGCCTTCTTTAACCCTAAAGAAAATCAAACAGCCAAGCAGCTTGCCAATTCGGCTCATAAATCTTATATCCAATAGAAATATAAACTTGTACCTTTTGTCGGCATATCATTATATCCCTTCCACCTGTTATCAATCTAGCGGATACAAGGGTCAACCCAATCAAATTCCAATCTTCTTTTATCCACAACACAACCATTCGCTTATATCTGAGCCAAATATCATTTCAACTCGAGTTTCTTCTCGATTCCCAACTCTTAACTTGATTATTTACACTTCAAATTTGAATCTCACAATCCAATTCGTCTTGATATCGTTCTAATTCAATCTCAGTTACCACTTTACTGGCTTTGTTTTAATACAATTTTGCTTTCACAAATTTCTGTTAAATTTGTTTTTAACTTAAATAGTCTTTCCCTGGGAGTTTTTAAATAGTTTACTTTTTTCAAAAATCAAAATTTCCTTTTTGAAATTCAACACAACTTGTCTTTCCCAAAACAAATTCGAAACAGTATCTCTGGTAGTAATTCGTCACTTACAACTCGAAAATGAATACTGATGATGCAGCTGTCATCATCAGAATCTATTTTCTAGTGATCGAAGTGAGTTCAATACTATAAAACCATTTCTAAACATTTCCACTTTGAAATTCATTTCAAAAATATAATTCACACTGCTTGTAAAACAATTTAAAATCTCCCAGGACCTTAAATTTCCCTTATTTTTAATCCAAATCCATTTACAAACACTTATCCAATTTTCCATAATTTTAATTCAATTTCTGGTTTAAATTTCAGATTTAACTCATCAGATTTCACGTAGTTCACTTATATGAATTCTGATTGGTTATTTACATAACCATTTAATTAAAAATCTTACTCGATTACAATAACAACCAATATATCCACTATATTATAATTTTGATATATATATATATCTTCTCTATATCAAGATATACCTTGGGTAAACTTATTTTAATTTACCCTCTTTTCAAAACATATCGTGTTGACCCATTGTATTC
This sequence comes from Allium sativum, assembly GCA_030737875.1. Taxonomy (NCBI): domain Eukaryota; kingdom Viridiplantae; phylum Streptophyta; class Magnoliopsida; order Asparagales; family Amaryllidaceae; genus Allium; species Allium sativum. The sequence goes on along the minus strand of CM060918.1, from coordinate 145,802,948 downwards.
GAGTGTTTAGTAACTCTTATCAATACAGTGGATCAAACTGATCGACCAGAATCCATAAACAACTCAACCAATAAATCTCCACAATATATAAAAAATTTATATAAATAACAAATACTCTCACTCGTATATATACACTCAACTCAATCTAGGGTATTACTAACCCCATCTCTACTGAGTCACGCCATAGAGCCAAGGTAATTCTCTTAACCTTAAGCAATAATACCAACTGTAACGACCCGGAAAAAATGCGATCTTGGTTATCCGATATACAACCCATATCGAGCATCCAAGGATCGAAAATAACCGTATAATTAATGAAAGAAATTAGTGGGTGAGGAAAGATAAGATAGAAACTTATAGAAAAGAAGAAGAAGAAGAACATCATCATCAGAGTAACACGAATCTCACCGCAGAACGAATAAAATATAACATAACTTTTGAAATACGAATAATATATTTATACATTAACATTATCAGAGTACAACACTTATAACACAGCGGAAAAAACTATAGCTATATAATCCTGAAGCCTCCTGCTCCAAGCTCTTCCAGTATATCTGTAAATCCCGACTACTTGACTGCCCGTACAAAATTGGGCACCCAAGAGTTTAGGGAAAACAAAACAAAATAAATTCCGGGTTAGTCATGGGAGTTGTATGAGTAAAACAGTTTAAAATAGTTTGAACAAGTAAATGATATCTCATAAGACCACGCCGTATAACGGAACAAGTTTTTCCCTTATGAGAATCCAAAACATCTTTATATCAAAACCTTCTGATATTATAATAATGTCTATCAGTATAATATAATAATCATCTAGCAGAAACGCTTCCATCTCACATTATACATATATAGTATACAATCAAAACCGCAAGCACATATTGGATAATGGATTTCCAACTATGACAAGGTATGGAACCACCTTTCACTAGTGTACCTCTAGAGAGGAATACACTGGGTTCAACAAGAACATCTTGCAACACGGCCACACATGACCGACCACTCATTTCGCTTGAGTGTATCGAATGTATATCACCAACGGTTGGGATCAGCAACCATTTCCCGAATGGGACAGCATCAACAATAGATTTTTAGAAGTAAATGAAACTCTAGATCAGGTGATTATACCCCCTACTTCGGAGCGACGGACTCAGCCATGCTGCCTGCCCGATTTCTGTCATTTACCGGTTGACGAGGCTTGAGGTTACGCTTCATCATCACATCGGATTCACTTCGAATGCCACATTATCAGATCCAACGAAAATCACTTATTGACGTCTACAACAGTGCATTACGTGTTAGCAAAAGAAGTTTCCTTCTCCGCTTCCACTCTTGGTACGGTTGAAGAAATCAATGTACGTGACCTTTCTGGAAATACTCTATCATACATTCATCCATACAAGTCATCCAGGAATAGGATGAACCGAAGGCACTATTCAGTATATCCATCTTAGGCACTGTTATCTAAGATTTATACAACAGCCCTTGCACTTTACCCTGTCTTCAATTTTCTTTGGCATATATGATTCGCAACGCTTATGCCAATACAGAGTGGTTCTTTGGATAATAATCCAACATGTCTCTCCATATTAACAACGTTAAAATGGTTAAAACTTCGTTAGCCTGTGATTTAACCATCAAAGAAAAACAGGTGTGCAAACAACGATATTATTTCCAAATGGAAATTCTATCAATCAAACATCAATCATATATATATATATGTATGTATTACCTTATTTTCTATGTTTAGAAAATATACGTTATTAACACTGGAAAACATTTCCAGTTCTAATCCATATTTCCAATTTTAGTATTTGATTACGTTTCTGATTCTATTTGGAAAACATTTCCAAATCTTCTTTACTTGGATTTAAACATATGTTTAAATCAACATCGCTACGACAACTCAAACCACTATACTTATTTACTAAAATCACTTAACCACTTTCACTCTCGAACCTTAACCATTTCTAAATTAAAAACGAAGTCAATCAAGTTTGGATATAACTACCTCTCAGACCTTAACTGAACAACATTTCAAATCTCGAAATATGGTAAGTTCATCTTTTAACCCCTTAGCACTTCCTTACGAACCCTCGGATTCTATTTACGAACCCCCTTCTTTTACAAGTTTACGTGATTATAACAATGGTGTTATAATCTCCTGCATCTGAAATATATTATCTTTAATATGACTTTTATTTCCTAACTTGAATAATGTAATGACAACTAATTTATTTACTCCTATTCGGTTAACTCTAATCTATAACTCTTACTTTAAATAACTCCAACCTAATAACTCTTAATGGATCAACTCTTATTCGAATAACATATATTCGATTCGCTTATTTTCGAATACTTATATTCGATAATCTCTTCCTTTGAATAAATCTTATTTGATCTAATTCCTGTCGAATAACTAGATTCGATCAACCCAATTCGAATATTTCTGATTCGATTATCTCACTTCGAATATCTCTGATTCGATTATCTTACTTCGAATATCTACTATTCGATTATCACACTTCGAATATCTACTATTCGATTATCTCACTTCGAATATCTACTATTCGATTAACTCATTTCAACTCTATTCGAATAAACTAAATTCGATTAACTCCATTTGAATAACTCTAGTTCGATTTAACTCTAACTAGATTAACTCTATGGTTTAACATAACTAGTTTACTCTTTGTCCTTATTCGGTTCAAACATCGATGTTGAAATCGATTCTTACTTCTTTATATAAGTCGCGTGTAACGACCCGAAAAATCTGAACCAATTTAAAATTTTAAATTGGCTAAAATAGTGGATTTTAAATATTTAAAATAAATATTTTTAATAATAACATTGAAAAGTTAGTTTGAATCGACGTTTGAAAATAAATATAATTACTTTGGATTATAAACAAGGCCTGAAATGGCGCTGCAGTTTCAAAAATTGAATTCAAACTTTTCTGACTGTACCGGGTGCAAAACAAAACGGATTTGAGTGAAACCGAAAATATTTTAATCTGTTAGTGAATACCTTTCTAACGAATCTGAAAAATCGAAGTTTCATAGCGGAAAGCAAAAGTTATGGCCAAATGAATTTTCAGAAAGGTCGCTATAGAAATTATACAGCACGTGAAAATGGCCATTTTGCATACTACCTCGAAATTCGACGAAACCACTTTTGTTGGATCCGAGATGTGAAGTTATTGCTAGGTTTCAAATTTCATAATTTTTGAAGCTAGTATGTGAGCGTGGCAAAGGAAAACATGTGTTGGTCAATTACAATTAAATTGGATCGACCAGAAATGGGCCATTTTACAAACTATCTCAGAATTCGACAAATTAGTTTTGTTGGGACCGTATCATCAAAACATAGCCAGATTTATTTTTCTGGAATTTTTCGAATCAGTTTGTGGCCCTGGCAAATTGAAATGTACGTTCAAATTGAATATTAAATGTTTTATACTTTAATTTGAAAAATAACAGACTGTAACAGTCGAATTGGCCAACGAAACATATCCCATTGTGTCCGGGATGGGGGTATTTAGCTTGAGGCGACAGTCGTTGGGTTCGGATTGGTATTCGTTTGTAAAAAGACTATTTAAAAATTTAATAAAACCCATGGGACAATCAAATTTCATCATTCATTATTTAAAAAATAAAAACCATCAGGAAACCCTCGCCGCCTCTCTCTCACCGACGGTTCTCAAGCTCGATCCTTTCAGGCCCTTTTCCCATCTCCTCGGCCATCGCCAACCGTCGCCACCACTTCACCTCGACTCGCCTCCCCTCTTCAAATCCGACCCTACCTCGACACCTCTCGTCACCGCATCGACGAGATCCACGGCCATGAAGTGAGCGACTTCCCAGCGTCGCCACGACCAACTCCGGCCACCGATCCGGCCAAAAGCCACCTCCTCCTGCTCGTCTCTCTCCCCTCTTCCACGTGATACCCTCCGATCCTTCCAACACTTCGCGGATTTCGAGAAAAATCCTAACCCTAGTTCGAACCAAAATAGAAAAGTATCGGCTTTGTAATTTTTGAATAGAAAATAACACTTTTAAGTGTTACAAGCTTTGAAAAATCATATCTTTTTAGTGTGTTGACGAAATTCGATGAAATAGGAAACATCGGGACCGCAAGGTGGCTCTTTACATTTTAGAAGAGACCGCATATTTTTCTGAGCCTTCTGCTATTTTTGGTGGAGTGGAACCCAATGTGAGATTTCTAAATTATAAACGATATGGAAAACGACGATGTATAAGTTATATAATCGATGTATGAGTTATATAAGCGTTGTACATGTAACGACCCGCACCGTCAGGGGTATTATAATTAATTTATTTAATTATATATATCGTGATGTAGTGAATTAAATAGAGGTTTAATTAAATAATATGGAATAATTAATTTAATTAAATAATTAAATAATATATTTAATTCAGAAATTATAAAAAATATTGGAAATCACAATATTCGATGAACGGGGTCGTCACTTAGATTCAATTCAGCTTAGAGTTGAATTATATTGACGAATATATTCAATCGACGACAGTTTGAACGTATAATTTTATTATAATTAAAATCGAGCTTGAAATGGCGCTGCAGTTCGCTATTTGGCGATTTGAACTTCAACTGAATATACAGGATTCGTTTTAAGCCGGATTTCTGTGAAACAAGAAACGTGTGGAGCTGGTGGAGTATATCTTTCTAGTGGAAGAGAAAAATCGGGATTTCATCGTGCAGATTTTGATTCACGTCCAAATCAAATTTCAGAAAAGTCGCTGTGGAATTCCTTTATTATTTATAAAGGGATTATTTATATTTTTACAAAGGAAATTCATTTTAAATCGAATATCGATTAAATCGGGATGTGAAGAGTCAAGTTATAAATCCCAGTGGAGCTGTATGATATTTTGTTGTGAATATATACGATAATATTAATTTATTAATATTTAATTTAATTATATTTAAATATATTTATATATTTAAATGGGTCATCCAGGGCTTTAAAAATAGCCACTTTTGCAAATGAAGTCGAAATTCGACGAAACTAATTTTGTTGGATCCGCAACATCAAATTATTGCTAGATGTCAGTTTCCGTGATTTTTAGAGTCACTGTGTTGCCGTATGGATTTTTAGAGTGAAAAACAGTTAGTATTTTGACGGTTAAAAATACACTGTGTGAGCATACGAAGTCGGAATTCGACGAAACCAGTTTCGTTGGGACCGTAATGTCGAACTCTAGAAGTAGTTTCAGTTTCGTGATTTTTGGGTATCGTGTGTGATCACATGGATTTTTAGAAGGGCTAAAACGAAAATAAAATGATAATAGAAAATATCCTAACTAAATTATGTGGACCAAACCAAAGCCACACATCCTCTTTACAACCATACAAAGTTTTCATCTCCCTTATATAAACAAAATTCCACGCCGTCACTTAGAAACCAAAAACAGTGAGATTCAATCCAAAAGAAAAATCATAGAAATGGAAATAAAAATCTATAAATCTAAATTCATATAAATTCGAGATACTGGGATGATGCTTATCGACATGGTATGAGTCTCGTGGAGACCGACGCTGGGTTTGCTCGCTGGGGTTTTTACAGCGTTGATTAGGGTTCAAGTTCGATCAAAAACGAAGAGGTATTGGTTGATTTGAATGTTGTTTTGGGGTTGAGGAGATTGATGAGAGTTTGTACACGGATTTTGGTGGTGTTCGGTGGTAATGGGGGAGTCGCGATCTACATGTAGCTGACGATGTCGAGGTCGACATGGTGACGACGAGTTGGAGGTTTTGAGTATGGATTGGTAGAGGATTCAAAGGAGAATGGAGTGATGCTGTTCGATTTGAGTTTCATGGTGTATGGAGGAGAATGATGGTGCCTGAAGTTCGGTGATGGACTGATGGAAATGAGCGACGGGTCTACATTTGGGGGAGAAAAGGGAACTCAAACGGGTCGGGTTAGGTTGAGGGGAGTAGGGCCAAGAAAGAAAGGTGAAAGCCCAAATGAAAATGTTTTAAGTTTTATTTAAATTCAAACTGTGTATTAACTTCTAAAATGCGTATCTCCTTCATACGATATCAGATCGACGAACCGTAAGTTGCGTTGGGACCGTATGGACGAGAGCTTCACAATGAAGCTGACTGGAAGTGGATTCGAGCTCGTAGGAATTTATGGCGAAATAAATTGTTTGATTCAAATCAAATAACAGTTTATCGTTCTTTAACGATGAACTGCAAATGTGAGTAAATCTCACTAACTCTGAACAGTTTATAATTTCATGTTGTATTTTTAGAACTGTTAGAAATTGTCTGTTTGATTGTGTGTTGACTGTTTGATTGAACTGCTAGCCAGTTAATGAAATACTATATATATATATATAATATAAACAGTTATATAGTTATATATTGATTCTGTTTATCAGAATAATTCATATTGAACAGAAAGTGATGACAGTCATGTTGTGTAACATCTGTGGATGCAGGGAAACAGGTTGGAGGAATCCGACAGGATTCCTCAATAGTTATTTTATTGTTTTTCATATATTTTAATATATGATGTGAATTATAACCTGTTGTTGATTGTGTGTGTATGGACGAGATTAGACATCGTAATTTGATATGTTAAAATACCATAACATACCGAAATGTTGATAAGGGGATTTTCAAAGTGATATTGAAAATAGAATATTTATAAATTGGAATATTTATAAATAAGAGATATTTATAAAGTGGAATATTAAAAAATAAGAAATGTTTATAAATTGGAATATTTATAAATAGGAGATACATAGAAAAAGAAAATAATTTCAAAACATTTTCTTTTGAATGGAAAGGCCTGTGTGGCGGGTTTGGGGATTTTCCCGATGCTCCCGTTACAAAGGAGGTTATGGCGAATTTTTCAGAGAATTTAAGGAGTTAGAATATTTTAAGAATAAATTTGAAAAGGAAATATTTATAAACCATTTACAAATAGAATTGAAAAGGAAAAGTTATAAAAAGGAAATCATTTTTAAAGTGTAGAACCATTATTTAAAAGTAAATCTTTTCAAATGAATAAAACGTTGTTAAAAAGGAAATCTTTATAAAGTGAATAAAGTAAATCAAATATGGTATTCGAAAGGAGTTAAATCGAATATGGTATTCGAAAGGAGTAAATCGAATATGGTATTCGAAAGGAGTTAAATCGAATATGGTATTCGAAAGGAGTAAATCGAATATGGTATTCGAAAGGAGTAAATCGAATATGGTATTCGAAAGGAGTTAAATCGAATATGGTATTCGAAAGGAGTAAATCGAATATGGTATTCGAAAGGAGTTAAATCGAATATGGTATTCGAAGGGAGTAAATCGAATATGGTATTCGAAAGTTAGTAAAACGAATATGCTATTCGAAAGGGGTTAGTCGAGTCGAGTTAGTTGAATAGAGTTAACTAGTTCAGTAGAGTTAACCAGTTCAGTATAGTTAACCAGTTCAGTAGAGATAACCAGTTCAATAGAGTTAACCAGTGAGTTAAATAAGTCAAGTTAACCAGTGAGTTAAGTAAGTCAAGTTAACCAGTTGAGTTAAGTAAGTCGAGTTAATCAAGTCGAGTTGATCGAGTTAGAGTTACTCAGTTAGAGCTAATCGATTAGAGTTAAATCGAACTAGAGTTAATCAAATATAGTTATTTGAGACAGAGTTAGTCAAACATAGTATTCAGGGTAAGTTTCCATCTCGTGCGACTGCTAGCATAATTCGCAGGGCTGTAAATAGCCTACGGCGGTTGGATGTTTCCTGAGGGAGTAAGGCGTAACCATTGTGATTGCTGCGATCTAGAGTCAAACGAATGGAGTTAAATCGAATATTAGTTATTCGATTTAAGTTAATCAAGTTGAGTTAATTAAACCAAGTTAGTTGAGCCTAGTTAATCGAATCGAATCGGTCGAACCAAGTAAGTTAAGATAGTCGAGTTAGTCGAGTTGAGTTCGTTGAGTTAAATTAATCGATGTTAGTTTCATCGAAAGGAGTTATCGATTTTAGTTTCATCGAAAGGAGTTATCGATGTTAGTTTCATCGAAAGGAGTTATCGATGTTAGTTTCATCGAAGGGAGTTATCGATTTTAGTTTAATCGAAGTGAGATTTTCAAATATGAGATATTTGAAAAGGAAGAGTCATCGAATATTAGTTATTCGAAGAGAGATTATCGAATATCGTTTATTCGAGAAGGAGTGTGACGATCCCAAAATCCGAAGGGCGGTATTAAGGATAATCATTGGGATATAACAAATTAATCATCATAGCAGAGAACAGATAATAGCAAAAACAATAAATAGAATAATTTTACATGGATATGATAGCGGAATCACAACATGTAATAACATAAGAATAGCATAGCGTAGGATATAACTTAGTAAATAAAATGGAAGTGATCAGTCATCATCGCCAGAGGCGGAATACATACATGCAGTGAGACATAATAAGGGTATCAGTCTACTTCGCCGAAGGCGGTACATATACATACAATAAGAAGTACGGAAAGTAAATCAGTCTGCATTGCCCATGGCGGAATCATAATATAAGTACAGTAATGGCGAAAAATGTCAAAGTCGTCTCTCTGAAGTCAGCCTCGCCATGAGCCAAAAATGCACTCTATGCAACAGTGCAGACCCAAAAACAACCTGTCACCTGTGAACTAGGCTGCCAGTGCGAAAATAAGGGCACCCGCGTTTGCAAAGTGAAACAAACAACGAGTCAGTCATGGGGACTGGTATGAGGAATCTATTTAATAGTTAAACAACAGTAATAGCAAATCATAGGACCATGCCACTTTCGCGGAACGGGTTTACTCCAGTGATTGCTAGTGCATTTAAAACAAAGTAAATTCTTTTAAAACAACGCAATGCTTTTTAAAAGAATGAAGCCATTATAAGACTCAGGTCCCATCACACAATGCAACGCAAGCCGGAGGATAGAGTTTTACCTTATAATGGCCAAATATGCTTGGTACGTATAAAGTAAAATCATTTGATATTATTTCTAGTGCATATATGTTTCAAAAGCGAATAGCATCATAAATATCAATCATAGGCGACATGAGCGTCCCATGCCACTATATCGCCATATATAAGTTACAATCGAATCCGTTATCTCGTATTGGGAATTGGATTTCCGTCATGAGTCGAGGCAAGGGGCAAGCTCCTCTCCGCTTCAAGACATTCTAGCAAATGCCTCAGGACTACGCACTCTGGGCAACCCTGGATTCGGCTGGGCCGGTCCTCTCTTACGTTTGAGGATTGGCAATTCCTGAACACACGTTTCCCGGTCCTTACAGACCTATAATCGAGGCGCCTCGCATTCCATCAACCACAAAGGTGAAAAGTAGATATAAATGTCAGGGCTGGTAAGTCACTGACACCACCATAGCTAGAAAGAAACGTCGTGCTCTCCCAGCGGTCCGTATCCCGTTTTTAACTGATACCGGGGTGTGAGGCTCGCGAATCTACGAAATACACAAAGCTAGGCCACGTAGACCGTGCTTTGATCATCAACCACAAGACTTTACTTTGCAACAGAAGCCTTGATCACAGCATCTTGGCATGCCACATAGGCAGTCCACTCCATACGATTGATTTCAATCGATATGTAACCTCTGAGCTCGTACGTCTCAGAGAAGGGCGTTAAGCAAAAGAATAAATTCTCCGCTGCCAAACAGATATATATTTAACAGAGATCAATCAGTATATAAAAAAATCCAATGTCGGACACACAGTCCATTTACAAGTCCGTTCTGGGTCTGAACGAAACCGGAGGCGTCAATTCCTCGCATATCCGTACAATCAACACATACGTTCAGACGGCTACTACTTCCGTCCCCTTCCGGTAGCTACTCCGGCCAGGAACCTCAGTAGCGCCCATCCAACCGATACGAAGATCGTCGATCTTGAATCGTTTTTGCATTTTCCAATTCGAATCGCTCGATAAATTATTTGAAATGAGGGTTAGCTCGGCCTTTTCAAATAATTCACGTCATTAGAATTTAAATCGATTCTTTCTATGGTTATATTATTCGACATCCATCTTTCAGTTCTTTAGTGTTATTTTCATGTCAAACACATACAACCATCAAATATCAAACAATTCAAGCCCAATTGGTTTAGTTGCAATCTATGTTGCTTATAATATTTTATAATGATTTTTCGCCATTTTTATTTGTTTAAAAATGGCCATATTTAATTAAACGACGTTTCAGGTCGTGCCGTGGCACTGGCGCTGTTTTTCCCCTAATTTGTTTTACACATATCGGAAAATCTAACCGTTGGATTTCTACAAAGTCTATATCAGTGGGAAGATATTCCCAAAGCGAACCCAACGGTTCCAGTTTCGTGAGAATCCGACGGCCGGATCTTCCACACTAGTCGTTTGAAGTTACGGTTTCAAAATTCAAACTGCAGCGTCGTTATTCGATTTAATTTAATTATATTTATATTTATATATAAATATAACGATTCTGGCGCTGTTTTTCTTCAGATTTGAATTAAACATTCTGGACAATCCAACCGTTGGATTTTTACAAGGTTGGTGTCGTTGGGAAGATATTTCCAAGGCGAACCCAGCGGTTGTGGTTTCGGGAAAATCCGATGGTCGGATCTCTCGTACTAATCGTTTCAAATTACGATTCCGAAACACGAACTGCACGGCTTCGATTCCTTTTAATTATATTTATATTTATATATATAAATATAGTTCATACTATAATTCCAACAATAGTTCATTCAATATTTTCAACTTCGTTTTCACTTCAAATATTTCACTAACGCCTTAATATTTCGAAAAATTTCGCCATAACCTCCTTTGTACGGGGAGGGGTTTGGAAATTTATTGGGCCGTGTTAGGTACCCAATAAATCCTAAAAAGCATTCACATATTTATAGTGATATATTCTAGTGTTTACGGGGGAGCATGTATAGATAATCACTCCAGAGAATAAATTCTCGTCACCCCGTTTCCGTGTGGAAATAAATAGTCCATGTGACATATCTAATAACTAGAGAGACGTGATTATTGTCAACTCCAGACCCGTGTGGGGTTTTTATTAATCTGGCAATTTATCATTATATTTTATATAGTCCATATCAGTCATCAGTTCAACCTGTAGTATATAGTCATCGCCATACAAGCCTCTCACTCGTATGGTAGACCTTCCACCTCGTCACGCAAGCTCCAATTGCTTATGTGGAATATGATGAAGTATGCCTATCGTCAAGAAGTATGCCATGTAGTGTAGTTCAAAATTAATTGTTACTGTCCTATGGCGACGTTTATTATTTCACATAGAATAACCAGCACTTCGCATCCAATGGCATTCACAGGAGTTGATATATAAATAAAATTGCGCAGCCAACTCATCAAGGTTTACCTATTTGTCGGGCACGCAAATAATTTCTTTACTCTACAGCTAATCCATTTTTCCTGTTCAACACATGTATATATATGCAGAACAAAGCTAATAATAATATTTCTAGCAAACTATTATTTATTTCAACATGTGTGTATTTTTATCAAAGCATGTACATGATAAAAGAAATATTTTTATCGTCAAAAATATTTATTCGACACGTGCATGTTTTTAACACTCCATTCACAATAAAAATATAATTTTTATTGTCTATTCAATTTATTTTAAAATACGATAACATTCAACACATGAATTTCAAATCGACGAACGAATTGCAACTCAACACATGAATATTCTATATAGTTTGTATATATAAAAAAATGTGATTTTTATTGCTAAAGCTATTTGTTTAAATTCAAATAATATTCAACACATGAATTTCAACTCAACGAATGAATTGCAACTCAACACATGAATATTCGACATAGTTTGTATATATATATATATATATATATATATAAATGTGATTTTTATCGCTAAAGCTATTTGTTTAAATTCAAATAATATTCAACACATGAATTTCAACTCAACAAATGAATTGCAACTCAACACATGAATATTCGACATAGTTTGTATATATATATGTAAAAATGTGATTTTTATCGCTAATGCTATTTGTTTAAATTCAAATAATATTCAACACATGAATTTCAACTCAACGAACGAATTGCAACTCAACACATGAATATTCGACACAACATATGTAATTTATTTCAACGAATGAGAATTATTCTAACACATGTATATTTCAGAAAATTTCGGCAGCATAACGGCAGGGTAGTTAAAACCGGGACCGTCCCTAGTACGGCTCCTCGCTCTACCTTAAAACCTCGCGGTTTTTGACAATGGGGATCATGCATCTAGTTCGCACGCAGGCGGCATGTTTTATTTTCAATTCCACAATCCTATTCTATTTTGTTTCAACCACAAGAGGGTATTTTCCAACCACAAAGGTATTTTTCAACCACAAAGGTATTTTTCAACCATAATATCAACCATAAACAATTATTTCCAACCATTCGTCATACCATATAATATTACGTCAATCACAAGCAATAAATATCGTCCATGGTCTGTGGACGAGGGAGTATATATATATATAATATAATAATTCACTTGCATTTCATCACAATTCAAAGCATATATGTTTCATTCAACGCTTGTATAATTTATACATCGCTAATATAACTTATACAACACATGTACATGAGGTATACAATGCGTATATAATTTACACTTCGCTTATATAATTTATACAACGCGATTTCATTCACACAAATAGTTTAGATTCCTCACATTGGTTATTGCAGTGCTAAAAATCGTAGGAAGGTCAGAAAAATCCGCGGCTTCTTCTAGAATGTAGAGAGCCTCCTTGCGGTCACGGTGTCTCCTGTTTCATCAAATTTTGTTAAAGAACGAAAAAGATATTATTTTTCAACGTTTTGCAACACTTAAAAGTGTTATTTTCATTTCAGAAATTTTATCAGAAAGGTTTTTAAACCTTCAAAATTAGGTTTTGATTTTAAATCAAAACCGTACCTTGTTGCTCCGATCAGACTACACGGCGTTGAAGGGCTACGAACCACCTTCCGATCGACGGTGGTGGCGATGAACTCGGTGGCTCCTGCGAGTCGCGGCGGCGCTCCAAAGGGGGCGACTTCCTCCTCGAAATTCGACGCGTACAGTTGATGGTTTGAGGCGAGGCTTGGTCGGATTTAAAGAGGAGGCGGAGGCGATCAGAATCTTCAACTGGCGGAGGCGGCGAAACTGGCTGTGGCGGCGGCAAAAGCGGTGGAAAGTTTCGTGCTTCGTGCGTCGCTCAAATCGTTGGCGGCTATGGTTTTTTTAAATATTTTCTGAAAATAAAATAATAAAAGAAAAAATGTGATTGGCCAATGGTTTTATAGGAAATTTTAAATAGTGTTTTCACAAACGAGCTCAAAATCAAACCCAACGACTGTCGCCCCTAGCTAAATACCCCCATTCCGGACACAATGGGATATGTTTCGTTGGCCAATTCGACTGTTACAGTCAGTTATTTTTCAAATTAAAGTATAAAACATTCAATATTTAATTTGAACGTACATTTCAATTTGCCAGGGCCACAAACTAAATCGAAAAATTCCAGAAAAATAAATCTAGCTTTGTTTTGACGATACGGTCCTAACAAAACCAGTTTCATCGAATTCTGAGCTCGTTTGAAAAACGGCCAATTTTAGGTCGACCCATTTTAACAGAAATTGACCAATCACATTTTCTTTTGCCCCGCTCACATACTAGCTTCAAAAATTATGAAATTTGAAACTTAGCAATAATTTGATATCCCGGACCCAACAAAAGTGGTTTCGTCGAATTCCGAGGTCGTATGCAAAATATCAATTTTCAAGGGCTATATTTGCTATATAGCGACCTTTCTGAAAATTCATTTGGCCATAACTTTTGATTCCCGCTATGAAACTTTGATTTTTCAGATTCATTAGAAAGGTTTTCATAAACAGATTTAGATATTTTCAGTTTCGCTAAAATCCGTTATATTTTCCACCCGGTACAGTCAGACAAAGTTTGTATTCAAAATTTCAAACTGCAATACCATACCCAATTCTATAATTTATTGAAATAGGCTATTTCAACCATTCAAATTCTTTGGTAATAACCTAATTTAAAAATTTTAAATTGGTTCACATTATCCGGGTTATTACAATCTCCCCCACTTAAAACTTTTCGTCCTCGAAAAGGAAATAACAGCAAAGTAGGAAATAAAATGTAAATGCAAAGTATTGTAAAGGTACCTTGCACCGGAGTTAGTTAGAGATTTCCACTCTGCATTTGGGATAGGCTTGTTTAATGCTTTCCTCAGTCTCCCAAGTACAGTCTCTAGGATCACTACTCCATTGCACTTTGACTAGATGAATCTTTTTCCTCCTCAGCTCTCTAGTTTCCTTGCCAACTATCTTTAATGGCTCTCTTCTGAGTGCTAATTCTGGAGTTATGTCAATATCCTGTTGCGCTGCTTCTTCCACAACAAGATCTGGATCATGAACATGTTTTCTGAGTTGAGACACGTGGAACACATCATGTACACTAGGCAACCAATCAGGTAATGAAACCCTATATGCAAGAGTTCCAATCCGTTCAAGTATAGGAAAGGGACCAATAAATCTCGGTGCCAACTTCCCAGTCTTGCCAAACCTGATTACTCCCCGCATTGGAGAAACTCTTAAATATACATAATCGCCAACGGCAAATGATATATCCCTTCTTCTCGCATCAGCATAACTTTTCTGTCGGCTCTGCGCGGTTTTCAATCGCTTCTTAATGAAATCGACTTTATCCGATGCTTCTTGAATCATATCGGGCCCTAACACAAGTCTGTTGCCAGGTTCTACCCAACATGCGGGAGATCTGCATGGTCTACCGTATAATGCTTCAAATGGGGACATTCCCAGACTTGCTTTATAACTATTGTTCTAAGAGAATTCAGCTAGATGTAAGTGATCTTCCCATGAGCCTCCAAAATCAATAACGCAAGCCCGCAGTAAATCTTCCAGAATTCTATTCACCCGCTCAGTTTGGCCGTCTGTCTGAGGGTGATAAGTGGTGCTTAGATTCAGTTTGGATCCCAATTCTGTCTGGAATGCTTCCCAGAATTTGCTAGTAAACAGGGGATCTCTATCACTGACTATATTGAGCGGCACCCCATGTAGTTTAACTATTTCTTTGAAGTAAATTTGTGCCAAACTTTGAGCCGTTCTATTGGATCGGACAGGTATGAAATGGGCAGTCTTCGTGAAGCGATCTACGATTACCCATATACTGTCGTTTCCTTTTTTAGTTCGAGGCAAGCCATCAATGAAGTCCATCGAAATTTGCTCCCACTTCCATCCTGGAATTTCTAATGGTTGTAATAGTCCAGCCAATTTCTGCTGATCGCTCTTAACTAGCTGACAAGTGGGGCATCTACGAACATATAATGAAATATCTCTTTTCAGCGCCTTCCACCAGAATGTGCGCTTGATATCATTATACATTTTGCTCACACCGGGATGGATACTTAATTTGGACTTGTGGCACTCATCAAGTATTTCTCTTCTGAGATCTGGAATTCCAGGCACACAAATTCGCCATCGTAATCTTAGGACCCCTTGGCTATCAAGGCTAAAATCTGAGGGTTTTCCTTCTCGGATCCGCTGGCTAATCCTTTTAATGAATTCATCGTCCTTCTGTAGAATAGTAATCTTATCTTATAAGGAAGAAGTAATGATAAAACTGGCAATGATTTCATTCTTTCTGCTGAGAGCATCTGCGACAACATTGTCTTTCCCCGGAGTGTATAGAATTTCAAAATCGTACGCTGCAAGGAATTCTAACCAACGTTGTTGTCTCAAGTTTAGATCTTTCTGAGTGAACAGATATTTCAAGGATTGATGGTCAGTAAATAGTTCGAACTTCTCGCCCAGTAAATAATGCCTCCAGATTCTTAAACCAAACACGATAGCTAATAACTCAAGATCATGAGCTGCATAGTTCCTTTCATGCGGTTTTAGCTGACGGCTGGCATAAACGACCACTTGGCCTTTTTGCATTAATACTGCGCCTAGCCCTCTAATAGAAGCATCTGTCCATACCGTCAAGTCTTGGTTGCCTTCTATAATTGTCAATACTGGAGCGGTTGTCAACTTCAGTTTCAGCTCCTGGAAAGCTTCTTCACATTCGGGAGTCCATTTGAATTTCTCATGCTTCTTTGTAAGCTTTGTCAATACACCAGATATCTTTGAAAAATCCTGAACAAATTTCCGATAGTAACTAGCCAATCCAAGGAATCTTCGAACTTCTGTGGGAGTAGTAGGTTGTTTCCAGTTCTGAATCGCTGTAATTTTGCTTGGATCTACAGCAATCCCTTCTTTTGATACGACATGGCCTAGGAATTTAGCTTCATCCTGCCGGAAGACACTTAGAAAATTTAGCTTTCAAGACATTTCTCCTTAGGATTTTCAACACTTGTTCTAAATGTTTTGCATGTTCGTTTTCCGACTTGGAGTAGATTAAAATGTCATCGATGAAGACTAGAACAAATTTATTGAATACACCACGGAACACTCTGTTCATAAGATCGACGAAGTATGCCGGAGCGTTACACAAGCCGAACGACATTACTAACCATTCGTAGAATAAATCGGGACCCCTGAAGGCTGTCAAAGGAACACAGTCTTCTGCTATACGTAATTGGTGGAAACCCGTAGCTAGGTCCATTCTGGAGAATACGGTTGCTCCATTTAATTGATCTAACAGGTCGTCTATTCGGGGCAAGGGATATTTGTTCTTCAGTGTCTGTTTATTGAGATCTCGGTAATCAACACAAAGTCTTAGAGTACCGTCTGATTTCGGGACAAATACTACTGCTGCTCCCCAAGCTGAAAAGCTCGGTCTGATCAGACCTTTCCAAAGCAATTCTCGGGTTTGACTACCTAACTCTTCTTTTTCTTTCGGAGCCATCCTTCTGATTGGATGTACTACTGGTCGGGCGTTAGGAATTAGATCTATTCTACATTCAATCTCTCTTTGCGGCGGTAAGTTTTCTACTTCTTCAAACACATCCGCATAATTTTTAATGACCGGTATCTTTTCTAATGCAGGGGGAATAAGTTCTAAAGAAGACCGAAATTCTGTTCTATTAATTTTTGAGCCAAGGCATGGTATATATATAGGTCCAAGCTTCGTTTCGATTTTAACAATTCTTTCGGCACATCTAACTTCGGCCTTATATTTTGTCAACCAGTCCAGCCCCAGTATAATATCAAATTCGGAAAGGTCCATGGCAATCGAATCCAAAGGAAATCGGTATCGAGAAAAGGAAATAGGTAATCTACAATATATACTTAGACTAACAGAACCTCCTATCGGGTTTCGAACTTTAATTGGTTCTTTAAGCTTTCTTCGTTTCAATTTTAACTTGTGAACAATGTTACCAGAAATGAAGCTACGTGATGCACCAGTATCAAAAAGTACAGAAACAAGAATATTTTTAATGGTAAGGGTACCTCCCAAGACGTCGGGTTTACCTGATCCATCGGTGGTAGCTGGCGGGGTCTCCCCGTCATACACATGAGCCACTTGTGCATTCTGCTTCAGAGGACAGTTCCTGCTATAGTGCCCCTTCTTATGGCAGTTGTAGCATTCGGCTGAGTAATTTGCCTTTGGTTTCCTCGGGGCTTTGCATACATTAGAAAAATGACCTGGCTTCCCGCAGTTGTAGCAATTTCCTTTGGGGATCTTTCAAGGTTTCTGAGTAGCGACCGCTGTAATGCTTGACTCGAGTTGATCTGCTGAAGCCTTGCGCTTATTTCCAGCTTGGCTTTTGGTGCGGTCTTGGCTAGCGTGCCTTTCATCCATATCTTCATAATTGCAAGCCATTTCTACCAATTCTGAAAAGGAGAGTTTGATGTTGCTCATAGCTCTGTCATGGTACTTTCTCTTTAGCCCAAATATGAATCTCTTGTTCTTTGCTTTGTTAGTCACAATAAGCTCTGGAGCATAGCGCGACAACTGGGTAAATTTATTGAGGTAATCTTGAATAGAGAGATCTCCTTGCTGGAGATTAGCAAACTGCTCTCGCATCCTCTCTAGAGCCTGTTCAGGTACAAACTTCTCATTGAACATAGTTTTGAATTGCTCCCAGTTTCTGATAGTACCTGCTGCATCCTCTGAGGTAATGGCATCCCAACACAGCTCTGCTTCCTCCTTTAGGAGCCAAATACCTAGTCGTGCTTTGTTGTTGGTTCCCATACCCATGCCTTCAAAGATTTTCTCACAGGTCTTCAACCAAGCTATAGCCTCGGTCACTGTACCAGTGCTAGTAAAGGGTTTTCCCCCAAGGTTCCTATACCTCTTCGCTACTTTGTCTAGCTCAAAGTCCTCGGGTGCCGGTGGCTGAACAATAGGGCCTTCCACAACTACGGGGATATTCCCCCGTCCTCTTGCTGCTCCTGCTCGGCCTCCACCGCCTCCTCTAGCTGCTGCTGCTCGTGTAGCCATCTAAGAGAATACTGTATAAGCAAGAAAAGAGTCAAGCTCACAAATTTGATAATTTTCATTTATGATAAAGCAGGGGAACATAAGGAAAGATAATGATGATGTACTGATCAATTTTTTTTGCTAATCCGCTTAGCTCATTCTAGGACATTGCTAATCCTATCTCTAATGAGCTACTCGCATTAGAACACTACTGATTCTATTCTGACGAGGTGTTTAATGTGTTAGATCCCGGAACTAAGGTTAACCAAAGCTCTGATACCAACTGTGACGATCCCAAAATCCGAAGGGCGGTATTAAGGATAATCATTGGGATATAACACATTAATCATCATAGCAGAGAACAGATAATAGCAAAAACAATAAATAGAATAATTTTACATGGATATGACAGCGGAATCACAACATGCAATAACATCAGAATAGCATAGTGTAGGATATAAGTTAGTAAATAAAAGGGAAGTGATCAGTCATCATCGCCAGAGGCGGAATACATACATGTAGTGAGACATAATAAGGGTATCAGTCTACTTTGCCGAAGGCGGTACATATATATACAATAAGAAGTACGGAAAGTAAATCAGTCTACATCGCCCGTGGCGGAATCATAATATAAGTACAGTAATGGCAGAAAATGTCAAAGTCGTCTCTGTGAAGTCAGCCTCGCCATGAGCCAAAAATGCACTTTATGCAACAGTGCAGAGCCAAAAACAACCTGTCACCTGTGAACTAGGCTGCCCGTGCGAAAATAAGGGCACCCGCGTTTGCAAAGTGAAACAAACAACGAGTCAGTCATGGGGACTGGCATGAGGAATCTATTTAACAGTTAAACAACAGTAATAGCAAATCATAGGACCATGCCACTTTCGCAGAACGGGTTTACTCCAGTGATTGCTAGTGCATTTAAAACAAAGTAAATTCTTTTAAAACAACGCAATGCTTTTTGAAAGAATGAAGCCATTATAAGACTCAGGTCCCATCACACAATGCAACGCAAGCCGGAGGATAGAGTTTTACCTTATAATGGCCCAATATGCTTGGTACGTATAAAGCAAAATCATTTGATATTATTTCTAGTGCATATATGTTTCAAATGCGAATAGCATCATAAATATCAATCATAGGCGACATGAGCGTCCCATGCCACTATATCGCCATATATAAGTTACAATCGAATCCATTATCTCGTATTGGGAATTGGATTTCCGTCATGAGTCGAGGCAAGGGGCAAGCTCCTCTCCGCTTCGAGACATTTTAGCAAATACCTCAGGACTACGCACTCTGGGCAACCCTGGATGCGGCTGGGCCGGTCCTCTCTTACGTTTGAGGATTGGCAATTCCTGAACACACGTTTCCCGGTCCTTACAGACCTATAATCGAGGCGCCTCGCATTCCAACAACCACAAAGGTGAAAAGTAGATATAAATGTCAGGGATGGTAAGTCACTAACACCACCACAGCTAGAAAGAAACGTCGTGCTCTCCCAGCGGTCCGTATCCCGTTTTTAACTCATACCGGGGTGTGAGGCTCGCGAATCTACAAAATACACAAAGCTAGGCCACGTAGACCATGCTTTGATCATCAACCACAAGACTTTGCTTTCCAATAGAAGCCTTGATCACAGCATCTTGGCATGCCACATAGGCAGTCCACTCCATACGATTGATTTCTATCGATATATAACCTCTGAGCTCGTACGTCTCAGAGAAGGGCGTTAAGTAAAAGAATAAATTCTCCGCCGCCAAACAGATATATATTTAATAGAGATCAATCAGTATAGAACAAAATCCAATGTCGGACACACAGTCCATTTACAAGTCCGTTCTGGGTCTGAACGAAACCGGAGGCGTCAATTCCTCGCATATACGTACAATCAACACATACGTTCAGACGGCTACTACTTCCGTCCCCTTCCGGTAGCTACTCCGGTCAGGAACCTCAGTAGCGCCCATCCAACCGATACGAAGATCGTCGGTCTTGAATCGTCCTTGCATTTTCCAATTCGAATCGCTCGATAAATTATTTGAAATGAGGGTTAGCTCGGCCTTTTCAAATAATTCACGTCATTAGAATTTAAATCGATTCTTTCTATGGTTATATTAT
Organism: Allium sativum; assembly: GCA_030737875.1. Taxonomy (NCBI): domain Eukaryota; kingdom Viridiplantae; phylum Streptophyta; class Magnoliopsida; order Asparagales; family Amaryllidaceae; genus Allium; species Allium sativum. Next base: position 145,782,377 of record CM060918.1, on the reverse strand, counting down.
TCGACATCCATCTTTCAGTTCTTTAGTGTTATTTTCGTGTCAAACACATACAACCATCAAATATCAAACAATTCAAGCCCAATTGGTTTAGTTGCAATCTATGTTGCTTATAATATTTTATAACGATTTTTCGCCATTTTTATTTGTTTAAAAATGGCCATATTTAATTAAACGACGTTTCAGGTCGTGCCGTGGCACTGGCGCTGTTTTTCCCCTAATTTGTTTTACACATATCGGAAAATCTAACCGTTGGATTTCTACAAAGTCTATATCAGTGGGAAGATATTCCCAAAGCGAACCCAACGGTTCCAGTTTCGTGAGAATCCGACGGTCGGATCTTCCACACTAGTCGTTTGAAGTTACGGTTTCAAAATTCGAACTGCAGCGTCGTTATTCGATTTAATTTAATTATATTTATATTTATATATAAATATAACGATTCTGGCGCTGTTTTTCTTCAGATTTGAATTAAACATTCTGGACAATCCAACCGTTGGATTTTTACAAGGTTGGTGTCGTTGGTAAGATATTTCCAAGGCGAACCCAGCGGTTGCGGTTTCGGGAAAATCCGATGGTCGGATCTCTCGTACTAATCGTTTCAAATTACGATTCTGAAACACGAACTACACGGCTTCGATTCCTTTTAATTATATTTATATTTATATATATAAATATAGTTCATACTTTAATTCCAACTATAGTTCATTCTATATTTTCAACTTCGTTTTCACTTCAAATATTTCACTAACGCCTTAATATTTCAAAAAAAATCGCCATAACCTCCTTTGTACGGGGAGGGTTTTGGAAATTTATTGGGCCTTGTTAGGTACCCAATAAATCCTAAAAAGCATTCACATATTTATAGTGATATATTCTAGTGTTTACGGGGGAGCATGTATAGATAATCACTCCAGAGAATAAATTCACGTCACCCCGTTTCCGTGTGGAAATAAATAGTCCATGTGCCGTATCTAATAACTAGAGAGACGTGATTATTGTCAACTCCAGACCCGTGTGGGGTTTTTATTAATCTGGCAATTTATCGTCATATTTTATATAGTCCATATCAGTCGTCAGTTCAACCTGTAGTATATAGTCATCGCCATACAAGCCTCTCGCTCGTATGGTAGACCTTCCACCTCGTCACACAAGCTCCAATTGCTTATGTGGAATATGATGAAGTGTGCCTATCGTCAAGAAGTATGCCATGTAGTGTAGTTCAAAATTAATTATTACTGTCCTATGGCGACGTTTATTATTTCACACAGAATAACTAGCACTCCGCATCCAATGGCATTCACAGGAGTTGATATATAAATAAAATTGCGCAGCCAACTCATCAAGGTTTACCTATTTGTCGAGCACGCAAATAATTTCTTTACTCTACAGCTAATCCATTTTTCCTGTTCAACACATGTATATATATGCAGAACAAAGCTAATAATAATATTTCTAGCAAACTATTATTTATTTCAACACGTGTGTATTTTTATCAAAGCATGTACATGATAAAAGAAATATTTTTATCGTCAAAATATTTATTCGACACGTGCATGTTTTTAACACTCCATTCACAATAAAAATATAATTTTTATTGTCTATTCAATTTATTTTAAAATACGATAACCTTCAACACATGAATTTCAAATCGACGAATGAATTGCAACTCAACACATGAATATTCTATATAGTTTGTATATATATAAAAATGTGATTTTTATTGCTAAAGCTATTTGTTTAAATTCAAATAATATTCAACACATGAATTTCAACTCAACGAATGAATTGCAACTCAACACATGAATATTCGACATAGTTTGTATATATATATAAAAATGTGATTTTTATCGCTAAAGCTATTTGTTTAAATTCAAATAATATTCAACACATGAATTTCAACTCAACGAATGAATTGCAACTCAACACATGAATATTCGACATAGTTTGTATATATATATATAAAAATGTGATTTTTATCGCTAAAGCTATTTGTTTAAATTCAAATAATATTCAACACATGAATTTCAACTCAACGAATGAATTGCAACTCAACACATGAATATTCGACACAACATATGTAATTTATTTCAACGAATGAGAATTATTCTAACACATGTATATTTCAGAAAATTTCGGCAGCATAACGGCAGGGTAGTTAAAACCGGGACCGTCCCTAGTACGGCTCTTCGCTCTACCTTAAAACCTCGCGGTTTTTGACAATGGGGATCATGCATCTAGTTCGCACGCAGGCGACATGTTTTATTTTCAATTCCACAATCCTATTCTATTTTGTTTCAACCACAAGAGGGTATTTTCCAACCACAATGGTATTTTTCAACCACAAAGGTATTTTTCAACCATAATATCAACCACAAACAATTATTTCCAACCATTCGTCATACCATATAATATTACGTCAATCACAAGCAATAAATATCGTCCATGGTCTATTGACGAGGGGAGTGTATATATATATAATATAATAATTCACTTGCATTTCATCATAATTCAAAGCATATATGTTTCATTCAACGCTTGTATAATTTATACATCGCTAATATAACTTATACAACACATGTACATGAGGTATACAATGCGTATATAATTTACACTTCGCTTATATAATTTATACAACGCGATTTCATTCACACAAATAGTTTAGATTCCTCACATTGGTTATTGCAGTGCTAAAAATCGTAGGAAGGTCATAAAAATCCGCGGCTTCTTCTAGAATGTAGAGAGCCTCCTTGCGGTCACGGTGTCTCCTGTTTCATCAAATTTCGTTAAAGAACGAAAAAGATATTATTTTTCAAAGTTTTGCAACACTTAAAAGTGTTATTTTCATTTCAGAAATTTATATCAGAAAGGTTTTTAAACCTTCAAAATTAGGTTTTGATTTTAAATCAAAACCGTACCTTGTTGCTCCGATCAGACTACACGGCGTCGAAGGGCTACGAACCACCTTCCGATCGACGGTGGTGGCGATGAACTCGGTGGCTCCTGCGAGTCGCGGCGGCGCTCCAAAGGGGGCGACTTCCTCCTCGAAATTCAACGCGTACAGTTGATGGTTTGAGGCGAGGCTTGGTCGGATTTAAAGGGGAGGCGGAGGCGATCAGAATCTTCAACTGGCGGAGGCGGCGAAACTGGCTGTGGCGGCGGCAAAAGCGGTAGGAAGTTTCATGCTTCGTGCGTCGTTCAAATCGCTGGCGGCTTGGTTTTTTTTAAATATTTTCTAAAAATAAAATAATAAAAGAAAAAATGTGATTGGCCAATGGTTTTATAGGAAATTTTAAATAGTGTTTTCACAAACGAACTCAAAATCAAACCCAACGACCGTCGCCCTAGCTAAATACCGCCATTCCGGACACAATGGGATATGTTTCGTTGGCCAATTCGACTGGTACAGTCAGTTATTTTTCAAAATAAAGTATAAAACATTCAATATTTAATTTGAACGTACATTTCAATTTGCCAGGGCCACAAACTGAATCGAAAAATTCCAGAAAAATAAATCTAGCTTTGTTTTGACGATACGGTCCTAACAAAACCAGTTTCGTCGAATTCTGAGCTCGTTTGAAAAACGGCCATTTTTAGGTCGACCCATTTTAACAGAAATTGACCAATCACATTTTCTTTTGCCCCGCTCACATACTAGCTTAAAAAATTATGAAATTTGAAACTTAGCAATAATTTGATATCCCAGACCCAACAAAAGTGGTTTCGTCGAATTCCGAGGTTGTATGCAAAATATCAATTTTCAAGGGCTATATTTGCTATATAGCGACCTTTTGGAAAATTCATTTGGCCATAACTTTTGATTCCCGTTATGAAACTTTGATTTTTCTGATTCATTAGAAAGGTATTCATAAACAGATTTAGATATTTTCAGTTTCGCTAAAATCCGTTATATTTTCCACCTAGTACAGTCAGACAAAGTTTGTATTCAAAATTTCAAACTGCAATACCATACCCAATTCTATAATTTATTAAAATAGGCTATTTCAACCATTCAAATTCTTTGGTAATAACCTAATTTAAAAATTATAAATTGGTCCACATTATCCGGGTTATTACAAGGAGTTAATCGAATATAGGTTATTCGAAGAAGAGTTAATCAAATAGAGATTTCTCGAAGAGAGTTAATCGGCAAATTCGATTATATCGAATTCGGGAAAGTACTTATACTTTCCAGTGTTCAAATAGAGATTTATTTATTTATAAATAAATAAGTTTTAGGTTAATTATTCACTAATAAGAATAGAAGTTATAATTAAAGTTAGATAATTCGAAAGTAGGGATTATAACGTTATCGTTATAACCAATGTTTTAAATATAGAAGTAGATTAGTAAAATTGGATCCGAGAAAGGCGTAAAGAAGTTGTTAAAGATTAAAAGATAAACTTTGACCATTTTGAAGTTATAACGTTGTTCAGTTAAGGTCTGAGAGGTAATTATACCCCAACTTGAGTGACTTCCTTCTTAACTAAGAAATGGTTAGGTTTGATCGTAAAGGAGTTTTGGAAATGTTTTCCAAACGAGAATCAGAAATGTTTTCTGATAAAAGAAAATAAGAATTTAGAATATAGGGAAACAGGAGATAAGTAAATAAATGAACTAAAGAGATTAATGTTAAATGATGTTTGTTCGATATAATTTCCATCTGGAAATAATATCGTTGTTTGCACACTTGTTTTTCTTTGATAGTTAACTCACAGACTATCGAAGTTTTGACCATTTTAACGTTGTTAATATGGAAAGACCGGTTGGATTATTATCCAAAGAACCACTCTGTATTGGCATAAGCGTTGCGAATCATTTATGCCAAAGATAATTGAAGACGGAGTAAAATGCAAGGGATGTTGTATAAGTCTTAGATAACAGTGACTAAGATGGATGTACTGAATAGTGCCTTCGGTTTGTCCAGTCCCAGGACAACTTGTATGGACGAAGGTCTGACAGAGTATATCTAATAAATCGCGTAAGTTGATCTGTTCAAACGTATTCACGTTTGGTGGCGGAGGAATTCGTTTCTCTTAGCTGTATACCCGTGTTATTTTTGGATAAGTCAATTTGTGATTTGGCAGGTATGACGATGTGACATTCCAAGTGAATGAGAATGACTTGTGTGGATGAATGTCTGACAGAGTATTTCCAGAAAGGTCACGTAAATTGATTTCTTCGACCGTACCAAGAGTGGAAGCAGAGAAGGAAACTTCTTTAGCTAACACGTAATGTACTGTCGTAGACGTCAATTAGTGATTTTCGATGGATCTGACAATGTGGCATTCGAAATGAATCTGATGTGATGATAAAGCGTAGCTTCTAGCCTCATCAACCGGTAAATGACAGAAATCGGGCAGGCAGCATGGCTAAGTCGGTCGCACCGAAGTAGGGTGTATAATCACCTATCTAGAGAATATACATTTGTTTCTTAAATCTATCAATGTTGTCCCATATATATATGGGAACGGTTGTTGATCCCAACCGCTGGTGATGTACATTCGATACACTGAAGCGAAATGAGTGGTCGGTCATGTGTGGCTGAGTTGCAAGATGTTCTTGTTGAACTCCAGTGTATCGTTCCTAGAGTACATTGATAAGAAGGTGGTTCCATACCTTGTCATAGTTGGAAATCCATTATCCAATACGTGCTTGCGATTTTGATTATATACTATATATGTAGAACGTGAGATGAAAGCGTTTCTGCTTGTTGATATCTATTTGTACATAGACATTATTATAATATCAAAAGGTTTTTGATATAAAGATATTTTGGATTCTCATAAGGGAAATACCCGTTCCGTTCTGCGGCGTGGTCTTTTGAGATATCGTTTACTTGTTCATATGCATGTTTAAACCATTTTACTCACACCAGTCCATGTTGCGTGCTTAGGCATGTGTCGCATGATAGGGGGTTCTCGCTTTTCGTTAGGTGGCGAACGGGAGACTCTTACTCCTACATGTCCCTTTGGTAGGTTTGGTTGTGAAGTCGAAAGGCTGGCCGTAAAATATGGTATTGGGATACCAGTGTAAGCCACGGTGGGTTTTACCTGCTGCTTTGGAGGATGGGGACGGTTGCAAAGCCTACCGAAAATCCGGTTCGTTACAGTTGGTATCAGAGCTTAAGTTAAGTTTTACCTTGGCTCTGTGGCGTGACTCGGTAGAGATAGGGTTAGTAATACCCTAGATTGAGTATGAGTGTATATATACGAGTGCGTATTTGTATTTGATATAAAAATGGTTTTATATTGTGGAGATTCATTGGCTGAGTTGTTTATGAGTTCTGGTCGATCAGTTTGATCCACTGTATCGGTAGGAGTAAATAAATACTTGAATACGATGGACCGACACAGTATGGATATGTAATATTTTATCATATATTGGTTGTAATTATAATCGAATGAGATTATAAAGTGAAATGGTTATATATAACCAATCAGAATCATATAAGTAAAGTATATGAAATAAGATGAATTAAATATGAATTTAAATCAGATTTGGAATTAAAATAAGGAAATTTTAAGTTCCTGGGAGATTTTGAAATGATTTCAAAATGGAAGTATTTAGTAATGGTATTGAAAATGATCACTTGGGTCGTTGGAAAATAATTCCGATGATGACTGCGTAGTATCGTCGGTGTGATTTTCGAGTTCTAAGTGGTGGATTACTACCAGAGATTTTGATTTGAATTGTTTTGAGAAAACAAGTTGTTTAGAAATTCAAAGGTTTTGAATTGGTATTATGATTTCAAATTTGATTTGAAATAAAACCACGAATTTAAATTCTAGAAATTTAAAATTTGACTTGTGAAGTTAATTCGAATGGGATGGTAAAAGTAAATAATAAACCAGAATTTAACTTGAGATGATAGGTTAAGAAAAACTGGAAGTGATTAGAGAATAATATGGTTTTGGATTTGAAATGATAAGTTGAGAGTTTGGAATTTGAAACTCGAATTTGAAATTGAATTCAGCTTGAATAAGCAAATGGTTGTGTTAAGAATAACTTGGTAGGAGTTGATTGGGATGGCATTTGTATATGCCGAGTTGATAACAGATGGTAGGGATATAATGATATGCCCAACAAAAAGGTACAAGATTATATTTTATATGAGTTTGGAATTTATGAGCTGAATTGGCAAGCCGTTTGGCGTTTTGATTTTCTTTTGGGTTGAAGAAGGCCCAAAGAGGCGAGTTGGAGTTTGAGCTATTGACCAGTACAAAGGAGGTGCTGGCGAAAATTTTCGAAAATTTAAAGTGTTAGAAAATTTTCAGAATTTTTGAAAATTTTAGTTAGTCGGAAGAATTAATATTTTAGTCGATATTAATTGGTTCTGTTGAAATCAGAAATAAGGGGTAAACAAATCTTAGGAGTTCCAATATATAGGGTCGTCCTCTAACTTAGCAATTTCGAGGACGAAATTATTTTAAGTGGGGAAGAATGTAATGACCCGCACTGTCAGGGGTATTATAATTAATTTATGTAATTATATATATCGTGATGTAGTGAATTAAATAGAGGTTTAATTAAATAATATGGAATAATTAATTTAATTAAATAATTAAATAATATATTTAATTCAGAAATAATCAAAAATATTGGAAATCACAATATTCGATGAACGGGGTCGTCACTTAGATTCAATTCAGCTTAGAGTTGAATTATATTGACGAATATATTCAATCGACGACAGTTTGAACGTATAATTTTATTATAATTAAAATCGAGCTTGAAATGGCGCTGCAGTTCGCTATTTGACGATTTGAACTTCAACTGAATATACAGGATTCGTTTTAAGCCGGATTTCTGTGAAACAAGAAACGTGTGGAGCTGGTGGAGTATATCTTTCTAGTGGAAGAGAAAAATCGGGATTTCATCGTGTAGATTTTGATTCACGTCCAAATCAAATTTCAGAAAAGTCGCTGTGGAATTCCTTTATAATTTATAAAGGGATTATTTATATTTTTACAAAGGAAATTCATTTTAAATCGAATATCGATTAAATCGGGATGTGAAGTGTCGTGTTATAAATCCCAGTGGAGCTGTATGATATTTTGTTGTGAATATATACGATAATATTAATTTATTAATATTTAATTTAATTATATTTAAATATATTTATATATTTAAATGGGTCATCCAGAGCTTTAAAAATAGCCGCTTTTGCAAACGAAGTCGAAATTCGACGAAACTAATTTTGTTGGATCCGCAACATCAAATTATTGCTAGATGTCAGTTTCCGTGATTTTTAGAGTCACTGTGTTGCCGTACGGATTTTTAGAGTGAAAAATAGTCAGTATTTTGATGGTTAAAAATACACTGTGTGAGCATACGAAGTCGGAATTCGACGAAACCAGATTCGTTGGGACCATAATGTCGAACTCTAGCAGTAGGTCCAGTTTCGTGATTTTTAGGTATCGTGTGTGATCACACGGATTTTTAGAAGGGCTAAAACGAAAATAAAATGATAGTAGAAAATATCCTAACTAAATTATGTGGACCAAACCAAAGCCACACATCCTCTTTACAACCAAACAAAGTTTTCATCTCCCTTATATAAACAAAATTCCAAGTCGTCACTCAGAAACCAAAAACAGTGAGATTCAATCCAAAAGAAAAATCATAGAAATGGAAATAAAAATCTATTAATCCAAATTCATATAAATTCGAGATACTGGGATGATGCTTATCGACATGGTATGAGTCTCGTGGAGACCGACGCTGGGTTTGCTCGCTGGGGTTTTTACAGCGTTGATTAGGGTTCAAGTTTGATCAAAAACGAAGAGGTATTGGTTGATTTGAATGTTGTTTTGGGGTTGAGGAGATTGATGAGAGTTTGTACACGGATTTTGGTGGTGTTCGGTGGTAATGGGGGAGTCGCGAGCTGCCTGTAGCTGACGATGTCGAGGTCGACATGGTGACGACGAGTTGGAGGTTTTGAGAATGGATTGGTGGGGGATTCAAAGGAGAATGGAGTGATGTTGTTCGATTTGAGTTTCATGGTGTTTGGAGGAGAATGATGGTGCCTGAAGTTCGGTGATGGAGTGATGGAAATGAGCGACGGGTCTACATTTGGGGGAGAAAAGGGAACTCAAACGGGTCGGGTCAGGTTGAGGGGAGTTTGGCCAAGAAAGAAAGGTGAAAGCCCAAATGAAAATGTTTTAAGTTTTATTAAAATTCAAACTGTGTATTAACTTCTTAAATGCGTATCTCCTTCATACGATATCAGATCGACGAACCGTAAGTTGCGTTGGGACCGTATGGACGAGAGCTTCACAATGAAGCTGAGTGGAAGTGGATTCGAGCTCGTAGGAATTTATGGCGAAATAAATTGTTTGATTCAAATCAAATAACAGTTTATCGTTCTTTAACGATGAACTGCAAATGTGAGTAAATCTCACTAACTCTGAATAGTTTATAATTTCATGTTGTATTTTTAGAACTATTAGAAATTGTCTGTTTGATTGTGTGTTGACTGTTTGATTGAACTGCTAGTCAGTTAATGAAATACTATATATATATATATATATATAATATATAAACAGTTATATAGTTATATATTGATTCTGTTTATCAGAATAATTCATATTGAACTGAAAGTGATGATAGTCATGTTGTGTAACATCTGTGGATGCAGGGAAATAGGTTGGAGGAATCCGACAGGATTCCTCAACAGCTATTTTATTGTTTTTCATATATTTTATTATATGATGTGAATTATAACCTGTTGTTGATTGTGTGTGTATGGATGAGATTAGACATCGTAATTTGATATGTTAAAATACCATAACATACCGAAATGTTGATAAGGGGATTTTCAAAGTGATATTGAAAATAGAATATTTATAAATTTATAAATAAGAGATATTTATAAAGTGGAATATTTATAAATAAGAAATGTTTATAAATTGGAATATTTATAAATAGGAGATACATAGAAAAAGAAAATAATTTCAAAACATTTTCTTTTGAATGGAAAGGCCTGTGTGGCGGGTTTGGGGATTTTCCCGATGCTCCCGTTACAAAGGAGGTTATGGCGAATTTTTCAGAGAATTTAAGGAGTTAGAATATTTCAAGAATAAATTTGAAAAGGAAATATTTATAAACCATTTACAAATAGAATTGAAAAGGAAACGTTATAAAAAGGAAATCATTTTTAAAGTGTAGAACCATTATTTAAAAGTAAATCTTTTCAAATGAATAAAACGTTGTTAAAAAGGAAATCTTTATAAAGTGAATAAAGTAAATCGAATATGGTATTCGAAAGGAGTTAAATCGAATATGGTATTCGAAAGGAGTAAATCGAATATGATATTCGAAAGGAGTTAAATCGAATATGGTATTCGAAAGGAGTAAATCGAATATGGTATTCGAAAGGAGTAAATCGAATATGGTATTCGAAAGGAGTTAAATCAAATATGGTATTCGAAAGGAGTAAATTGAATATGGTATTCGAAAGTTTAGTTAAATCGAATATGGTATTCGAAAGGAGTTAAATCGAATATGGTATTCGAAGGGAGTAAATCGAATATGGTATTCGAAAGTTAGTAAAACGAATATGCTATTCGAAATGGGTTAGTCGAGTCAAGTTAGTTGAATAGAGTTAACTACTTCAGTAGAGCTAACCAGTTCAGTAGAGTTAACCAGTTCAGTAGAGTTAACCAGTTAAATAGAGTTAACCAGTGAGTTAAATAAGTCAAGTTAACCAGTGAGTTAAGTAAGTCAAGTTAACCAGTTGAGTTAAGTAAGTCGAGTTAATCAAGTCGAGTTGATCGAGTTAGAGTTACTCAGTTAGAGCCAATCGATTAGTGTTAAAACGAACTAGAGTTAATCAAATATAGTTATTTGAGACAGAGTTAGTCAAACATAATATTCTGGGTAAGTTGCCATTTCGTACGACTGCTAGCGTAATTCGCAGGGCTGTAAATAGCCTACGGCGGTTGGATGTTTCCTGAGGGAGTCAGGCGTAACCATTGTGATCGCTGCGATCTAGAGTCAAACGAATGGAGTTAAATCGAATATTAGTTATTCGATAGGAGTTAATCAAGTTGAGTTAATTAAACCAAGTTAGTCGAGCCTAGTTAATCGAATCGAATCGGTCGAACCAAGTAAGTTAAGATAGTCGAGTTAGTTGAGTTAAGTTCGTCGAGTTAAATTAATCGATGTTAGTTTCATCGAAAGGAGTTATCGATGTTAGTTTCATCGAAAGGAGTTATCGATGTTAGTTTCTTCGAAAGGAGTTATCGATGTTAGTTTCATCGAAAGGAGTTATCGATGTTAGTTTCATCGAAAGGAGTTATCGATGTTAGTTTCATCGAAAGGAGTTATCAATGTTAGTTTCATCGAAAGGAGCTATCGACTATAGTTTAATCGAAGTGAGATTTTCAAATATGAGATATTTGAAAAGGAAGAGTCATCGAATATTAGTTATTCGAAGAGAGATTATCGAATATCGTTTATTCGAGGAGTTAATCGAATATAGTTTATTCGAAGAAGAGTTAATCAAATAGAGATTTCTCGAAGAGAGTTAATCGGCAAATTCGATTATATCGAATTCGGGAAAGTACTTATACTTTCCAGTGTTTAAATAGAGATTTATTTATTTATAAATAAATAAGTGTTAGGTTAATTATTCACTAATAAGAATAGAAGTTATAATTAAAGTTAGATAATTCGAAAGTAGGGATTATAACGTTATCGTTATAACCAATGTTTTAAATATAGAAGTAGATTAGTAAAATTGGATCCGAGAAAGGCGTAAAGAAGTTGTTAAAGATTAAAAGATAAACTTTGACTGTTTTGAAGTTATAACGTTGTTCAGTTAAGGTCTGAGAGGTAATTATACCCCAACTTGAGTGACTTCCTTCTTAACTAAGAAATGGTAAGGTTTGATCGTAAAGGAGTTTTGGAAATGTTTTCCAAACGAGAATCAGAAATGTTTTCTGATAAAAGAAAATAAGAATTTAGAATATAGGGAAACAGGAGATAAGTAAATAAATGAACTAAAGAGATTAATGTTAAATGATGTTTGTTCTATATAATTTCCATCTGGAAATAATATCGTTGTTTGCACACTTGTTTTTCTTTGATAGTTAACTCACAGACTATCGAAGTTTTGACCATTTTAACGTTGTTAATATGGAGAGACCGGTTGGATTATTATCCAAAGAACCACTTTGTATTGGCATAAGCGTTGCGAATCATTTATGCCAAAGATAATTGAAGACGGAGTAAAATGCAAGGGCTGTTGTATAAGTCTTAGATAACAGTGACTAAGATGGATGTACTGAATAGTGCCTTCGGTTTTTCCAGTCCCAGGACAACTTGTATGGACGAAGGTCTGACAGAGTATATCTAATAAATCGCGTAAGTTGATATGTTCAAACGTATTCACGTTTGGTGGCGGAGGAATTCGTTTCTCTTAGCTGTATACCCGTGTTATTTTTGGATAAGTCAATTTGTGATTTGGCGGGTATGATGATGTGACATTCTAAGTGAATGAGGATGACTTGTGTGGATGAATGTCTGACAGAGTATTTCCAGAAAGGTCACGTACATTGATTTCTTCGACCGTACCAAGAGTGGAAGCGGAGAAGGAAACTTCTTTAGCTAACACGTAATGTACTGTCGTAGACGTCAATTAGTGATTTTCGATGGATCTGACAATGTGGCATTCGAAGTGAATCTGATGTGATGATAAAGCGTAGCTTCTAGCTTCATCAACGGTAAATGACAGAAATCGGGCAGGCAGCATGGCTAAGTCGGTCGCACCGAAGCAGGGTGTATAATCACCTATCTAGAGAATATTCATTTGTTTCTTAAGTCTATCAATGTTGTCCCATATATATACGGGAACGGTTGCTGATCCCAACCATTGGTGATGTACATTCGATACACTCAAGCGAAATGAGTGGTCGGTCATGTGTGGCTGAGTTGCAAGATGTTCTTGTTGAACTCCAGTGTATCGTTCCTAGAGTACACTGATCAGAAGGTGGTTCCATACCTTGTCATAGTTGGAAATCCATTATCCAATACGTGCTTGCGATTTTGATTGTATACTATATATGTAGAACGTGAGATGAAAGCGTTTCTGCTAGTTGATATCTATTTGTACATAGACATTATTATAATATCAAAAGTTTTTTGATATAAAGATATTTTGGATTCTCATAAGGGAAAAACCCGTTCCGTTCTGCGGCGTGGTCTTATGAGATATCGTTTACTTGTTCATATGTATGTTTAAACCGTTTTACTCATACCAGTCCCATGACTGACCCAGAGTTTACTTTGTTGTTTTCTCTAAACTCTTGGGTGCCTAATTTGTACGGGCAGTCAAGTAGTCAGGAATTTGCAGATATACTTGGAGAGCTTGGAGCAGGAGGCTTCAAGATCATATAGCTATAGTTATTTCCGCTGTGTTGTAAGTGTTGTACTCTGATAAGTGTTACTGTATATATATATATATAACTGTTTTACTTAAAAGTTATGTTATATGTTATTCGTTCCGCTGTGAGATTCGTGTTACTCTGATGATGTAAGTTCTTCTTTTCATCTTCTATTCTAAGTTTCTATCTTGTCTATCCTCACCCTCTAATTTCTTTCATTAATTACCAGGATTTTTCGATGTTTTGGTTATCGACATCGTGCTTATGTCGATAACCAAAGTCACCGAAAATCCGGGTCGTTACAGTACACCTCTTGTATAAGCGTTGTATAAGTCGTACATTCGATGTATAAGTTGTATATGCGTTGTAAAAATTATATATGTGTTGAAATAGAAGTGAAATGCTATAAAAATATATATATATATATATATATATATATATATACGCCCCTCATCCACAAACCGTGGACGATATTTATTGGTTGTGATTGGTGTGAAAATTGATTGATAGCGAATGGTTGATTGAAATTGTTTGTGGTTGAAATTGACTGATTGTGGTTGAAAAATACCCGTTTATGGTTGAGAAATATTTGGTTGAAACCGCATAGGATTAGTTTGTGGAAATGAAAAAAAATATACATGCCGCCTGTGTGCGAACTAGATGTATGAATCCCCATTGTCAAAAACCGCGAGGTTTTAAGGTAGAGCGAGGAGCCGTACAAGGGACGGTCCCGGTTTTAACTACCCTGCCATTATGCTGCCGAAATTTTGAATAATATTCATGTGTTAAAATTATTTTCGTTTGTTAAAACTATATTTATTCGTTGTATATAAAACCATCATTTGTTGAATCGATATTCATTCGTTGAAAAGAAATTCATGTGTTGAATGGTATTCGTGTTTTAAATATAAAAATCACATTTTTACTCTATATATATAAACTATAGAAAACCTTCATGTGTTGAATCGATATTCATTCGTTGAATAGAATTCATGTGTTGAATGGTATTCGTGTTTTAAATATAAAAATCACCTTTTTAACTATATATATAAACTACAGAAAACCTTCATGTGTTGAATCGATATTCATTCGTTGAATAGAAATTCATGTGTTGAATGGTATTCGTGTTTTAAATATAAAAACACATTTTTACTCTATATATATAAACTGTAGAAAACCTTCATGTGTTGAATCGATATTCATTCGTTAAATAGAATTCATGTGTTGAATGGTATTCGTGTTTTTAAATATAAAAATCACCTTTTTATCTATATATATAAACTATAGAAAACCTTCATGTGTTGAATCGAAATTCATTCGTTGAATTGAAATTCATGTGTTGAATGGTATTCATATTTTGAAAGAAATTGTTTTATAATAAAAATCCAATTTTTATCATCGATATGAACTATATAAAATAATCTTGTTTTGAAATAAATTGTTTTATAATAAAAATCCTATTTTTATCACCTATATTAACTATATAAAATAGTCGAGTTTTGAAATAAATTGTTTTACATTAAAAATCACATTTTTATTATATACATGAATTGTTAAAAATAGTGAAGTGTTGAAATAGAAAACAGTTAGATAAAAATACCATTTTTATCAAATGTATGAAATTCATATAGTTTTAAAATTGAAGAATCGATATATATATATATATGAATGGAATTGAAATATATCGAATAACGACGCTGCAGTTCGTATTTTGAAACCGTGATTTCAAATAATTAGTGCGGGAGATCCGACCATTGGATTTTCCCGAAACCGCAACCGTTGGGTTCGCTTTGGAATTTTTTTTCCAATGGCACCAACTTTGTAAAAATCCAACGGTTGGATTGTCTGGAATGTTTAATTCAAATCTAAAGAAAAACAGTGCCATAATCGATTTTATATATATATATATACATACATATATATATATATAATCGAAAAATGACGCTGCAGTTCGTATTTTGAAATCGAAACTTCAAACGATTATACCGGGAGACCCGACCGTCAGAATTTCCCGAAACTGGAACCGTTGGATTCGTTTTGAAAAGAGTGAAGTTCCAATGGTTAGATTTTCAGATATGTGTAAATCAAATCTGAAGAAAAACAGCGCCACGGCCGCGTTATGGCCCGAAGCGTCGTTTTGAATAAATTGGCTATTTTAAAATAAATAAAAATAGCGATAAATCGTTATAACATATTATAAACGATATGGATGTGAAATTTAGAAACTAACTGAAGGTTGGCTAAGTCGAATGGTTTCCTGGGTGTTGATCTGATTTTGGTTTCGGCCTTCGGGGTTAATATTTGGGAAATCGTTCTCTTATTGATTGACGGTTAGTGACTAATGAATTGAAATGATGCATATGTATGTTAGTGTTGCACTTTATTATTATATACGCGAGTTGCTCAGAAAGACCGGGCTTATCCCATTCTGAATAACTGAATCGATGATAAGAAGTCGAAGATGAAGACGGGGGTTGAAGACCGATCTTCACCTCGTTCGGATGGTCACTGAGGTCCTGATTGGGAGGCATCCCGAAATATGGATAATGAGTGGTGATCGTCCAGACGTACGTGGGAATCGATGGATATGGGAGGTATTTAGTGCCTCCGGTTTTGTTCAGACCCAGAACGGACTTGCAAATGGACTGTGTTTTTTTTGACATTGGAATTCATTCTGTGCGATTGATAACCATCAGTTGCATGGTGTGAATTGCCGATGAGGCATGCTAAGATGCAGTGAACAAGGCTTCTGTTGAAAAGCAAAGTCTTGTGATTGATGATCAAAGCACCGCCTATGTGGCGTAGGTTTGTGTATAACGTGAATTCGCGAGCCTCACACCCCGGTATGAACCAGAAATGGGAGAGGACATCAGGGAGGGCTTGCGTTTCTTTCTAGCTAGGAGTTGTGTCAGTGTTTATACATGGCCTGACATTTTACTTATGTGGATGATGGATAGTGAGGCGCCTCGGTTTTATACGTTGATCCGGGACCGATGGATTCATTCGTTGGCTCATTTACGCCCCATAGGGCAGGGAAACGTACTGTTCAGGCATAATAATCCACATCGGTGGACCGGCCCTGATGATCCAAAGGGTCGATGCGCTCTGACCCTGAGACATGGGCTAGATTGTCTCAAAGTCAGTAAGGACTATCTTTTGCCTTGGTTCATGACGGAAATCTAATTTCCGAATACGACACCGTGCGGTTTTGATTGTATATATATATATATGGCGACATGATATATGGTACCCGTGCCGTCTATGATTGATAGTTATGATTGAAATTGTTTTTGAAACCTATAAACACTAGTCATAATATCAAATGCTTTTGTTTTATTCGTATCAAGCATATTTTGGCCATTATAAGGTAAAACTCTATCTTCCGGTTTGCGTTGCGTTGTGTGATGGGAACTGAGTCTTATAATGGCTTCATTTTTATAAAAAGCATTGCGATAAAAGACTGATTTGTTTTAAAGCACTGGCAATCCAATGGAGTAAACCCGTTCCACGAAAGTGGCGTGGTCCTGTGATTAGCCATATTTTGAATGTGTTGAGTAGATTTCTCATACCAGTCCCATGACTGACTCGTAGTTTGTTTCACTTTCAAACTCGGGTGCCCCTTTTTCTACACGGGCAGCCTTGTATTCAGGTTTAGCTGGTTCTTTCTGGATAGCTGGAGCTGAAGATGGATTTTATCATTTATCTCTTTTTATGATGTTCAGCTCCTATTGTACATTATGTTTGTTTTCCGCTGTTGACATTTATGTATAGCTGAACTGTATTTGTACTAAGTATGATCATGTATGATGTGTAACTCTGATGATTACGTTTATCCAGTATATTATTTGTTCATTATCTGGTGTATTTATTTAATTCTGTCTTGCTATTATCTGTTTATGTGTTATATTCCAAAGTTTACACTTGTCACCATCAGTACGGGATTTGGGGTCGTCACAACGTGGTATCAGAGCTTTGGTTAAGCTTAGTTCTGGAACATAACATATTAACGAACTCGTCAGAAATAGAACCAGCAGTGTTCTAGGACGGGTAACACATTACAGATAGGATCAGTAATATCCTAGTATGAGTAGCAGAATGAAATAACAGCTAGATAGACACATTTACGTTCAAGTATTTGTCTCTGTATTTTGAAATATCTTTTCTGTGACCTGACACTTGATCTGCTATTTGTAGAAGTACTAGAAAATGAGTGCCAGAAACATAAGAAGTAATACTGACCCGGATATAGGAGCTCTATTTATGAAATATAGAAATCTGAGTGTAGTGTTAATGCAAAGAGGTCAAGTGATCGCTTATGCTAGCCGTTAGCTGAAGCCGCACGAGAAAAACTACGTCACTCATGATCTTGAAATATTGGCTATTGTATTCGCTTTGAAAATCTGGAGACATTATCTTCTGGGTGTGAGATTTGAACTATTTACAGATCACCAGTCCCTAAAGTATCTGTTCACCAAGAAGGACTTGAATCTGAGGCAGCAACGTTGGCTGGAGTTTCTTGCAGCATATGACTTTGAGATTATATACACT
The DNA here is from genome assembly GCA_030737875.1 of Allium sativum. NCBI lineage: Eukaryota > Viridiplantae > Streptophyta > Magnoliopsida > Asparagales > Amaryllidaceae > Allium > Allium sativum. Next base: position 145,764,444 of record CM060918.1, on the reverse strand, counting down.
CCAGGGAAAGCCAATGCCGTGGCCGATGCGTTAAGCCGAAAGAATGAAATGAGCGCCAGTTTTATTATTACGACTTCCATGATTGACAAAATATCTATTCTTCAGAAGGATGATAACATTATTAAGGATATGATAAAAAGGATTCAGAAGGGCGAACCCTCGTGTTTTCAAGTAGATAACGATGGGACCCTGAGATTGAGAGGAAGGATTTGTGTTCTCGACATCCCAGAGTTAAAAAGGAAAGTGTTAGACGAGTGTCACAAGTCCAAACTGAGTATCCATCCTAGTGTGGCCAAAATGTATAACGATCTCAAGCGAACATTCTGGTGGAAGGCTATGAAAAGAGACGTTTCAATATATGTTAGTCGATGCCCTACTTGCCAGCTAGTCAAGAGCGACCAACAGAAACTGGCTGGATTGTTACAATCGCTAGACGTTCCAGGTTGGAAGTGGGAACGTATTTCCATGGACTTCATTGATGGTTTGCCCAGAACCAGAAAAGGGAATGACAGTATTTGGTGATCGTAGATTGCTTCACGAAGACCGCCCATTTCATACCTGTCAGATTAAATAGAACTGCTCAGAGTCTGGCACAGATATACTTCAAGGAAATTGTTAGACTACACGGAGTGCCGATCAGTATAGTGAGTAATAGAGATACAATATTTACTAGCAAATTCTGGGAGGCATTTCAAGTAGATCTGGGAACAAAGCTAAACCTAAGCACTGCCTATCATCCTCAGACAGATGGTCAGACTGAGAGGGTGAATCATATTTTAGAAGATCTATTGCAGGCTTGTGTTCTAGATTTCGATGGATCATGGGAAGACCATCTACATTTGGATGAATTCTCATATAACAACAGCTACCAGGCGAGCCTGACAATGTCGCCATTCGAAGCATTGTATGGTAGACCGTGCCGATCTCTTGCTTGTTGGGTTGAACCCGGTAATAGACTTGTGTTGGGGCCAGATATGATCCAACAAGCTGCCAACAAAGTTGACTTTATTAAGAAGCGATTACTCGCCGCTCAAAGCTGACAGAATAGCTATGCCGACAAGAGAAGGATAGATATATCGTTTGCAGTTGGCAACTACGTATATTTGAAAGTATCGCCGATGAGAGGAGTTATTGCAACACCTCGTGTATTCTATAATAGTAAAATTCATGAATTAAAGTATAATTAATTTCAAATCAAAGAATTAAGGGAAATGGGATAGGCCATTGCGTTTGTCTCGGAATTCTGCTTGGGATAGAGTCCGGGTTTGCATAAAACGGACTTCGTATGAGGAAGATATGGCCTCCGGAAGTTTCAGGATTCAGTTTAAAATTCAAACAGACCAAAACAGCTTAGAAAACAAGTTTAAATTTCAAAAATCGGGCCGGATTGGCCAGGGCGGGAATTTTCCCGCCCCAGGACACCCAGGTCGACCGGGTAGTCGACCTGGGCTACCCAGGTCGACTGGGTAGTCGACCTGGGGGTCGACTGGGGGGTCGACCTGGCCCTTGAGCCAGGTCGAACCCAGCCCCCCTGGCTAGCCTGGTCTGTGTTTGGTCGATTTTCTGAGCCTTGCCTGGTCACTAGGGCTAGGTGTCAGCCCCTGATTGGTCTCTCCTTCAAACAAACGGCTATTATTAAACCAAGCTCCATCGACGGTCCTAATCAACTCACAAACTCTATAAAAAGGACCTAAGACTCACCCTAATTCACACAAACAAAAATGGAGATGAGACCGTCATGCTGCTGAGGAAAGACTAGGAATAGCCGTCAGGAATTGAGAGACAATTAGGAGATAATTCGAAAGCTTAAAGCAACGTCAATTAAATCAAAACAACGCCTACAACAAAGGATAGCATCTCCAAATTCAGAATTCAGATTCCTGAATTGAAGATTCGTCATACGTTGTAAGTAGAGTGCTATTCCGATGTGAATAATAATTGTGTTTTGATTTGTGTAAAATGAGAAATGGAATTGTGGCGATAATAATCTATATTTGTATGTTTCTTTGATTCTATACGATTTGGAAATGTTGTGGTATACGATTGGATATTTGCAAGTATGTGATTTATGTGGAAGCTAACAACCATATGTTGTGGTATTTTATTTGGGATTCATACAAGTATATGATTCACTATTTTGCCAATATAATGTACATACTTTTATGATCACTTTTAGCGTAATTGGATTCAACTAAGTACTATGGTTTATATGAATCTATGTTGGAATTGGTATCTTGATTCAAGTATAAAATCATACTTTTGTGTTAGAGACAAAAGTAAGCATCTTTATGAACATGACTAATCTATGTTTGGTGTTATGACTAGTTGAAAACATGTTTTAGGCCTATATTGTTATCAAAATCATATGGTGATATATGTGACACATAATTAAGTTAGATTTACATTCCGATTGCAAGTTTACATGAATAGAAAAAAAATTATGATTCGTGTTTAGGGATGTTTATGCCATGATTATGTGAATAGAATGATTCATGTTTAAGTATGTTTATGCCATGATTATATGCTATTACAATGCAAGTTCACATGTGCCTAATTCATGTTAATTAGATCGTTATGTTGCAAGTTCATGCGTTCACACTCCCTTTTTTATGTTACTTAGAATATATAAACACCATGTTATAAGCCTCCCCTTTTTCATGTGGCTAAGTTGGGTTTAAATGTTAAACCCAACATATGTTATATTGTAGCGAACGTATAAAACGGGGGTAACGACGATTGGGTTAAAATATAAACATATGGGTTGGCATGTTTGACGCATGCCAACGACCTTGAAACAATTAAGTGGTATAAATAAAATTTTACCCAATAAAGATGAACTTAAATAATGGGCCGCAAATATTTACATATAAAAAGAAAAGAGACAAAATATGTAAATTTAGAAAATACGATGTGTTTAACCCGAGGTTGGATTGAGTTGTGATGTAAACCTGCCCGGAACCGCCCGGTTGTCCAGTAGTCACAACAATACCCATCCAATGTGGGTGGTTAAACACGGAGCCCAATAAGGACCCGAGGTTAGACTGAGTTGTGGCGTAAGACTGCCCGGACCCAACCGGCAACAGGCAGCCACAACAATACCTGTCTAATGTGAGAGGTCGAGGCTTTAATAAGACAATTAAGGCTGAGTCAGGATTGATAGGATTAAGTAAAATAAATTAATATTTAATCAAAATGGAACATGCTAAACTATACAGACTAACTGGGGGTTAGGTTTACAAAACACTTAACCAACTTAGCATGTTGGCTAGAAATAGAAAACCTAGTAGCGGGGGACCCTTTTCAGCAGTAACCCTACAAGGCGTATCGGGATACCCTGAACTAGGCAGGGTAGGGCACGATTACTGGGCTGACTGTAAGAGGTCAAATCGACGGCGGTGGTGCAGCAGTGAAGGTTCTAACGGGGTGTGAGCGTGCACACACTCCGGCGTAGAAAAATAAGGCACTGGGCACCAGTAGCATACATGTGCATTCTATGATTGTGTCGGGCCGCCACCATGGGACTTGATAAACCCCATGGTGGGACCAGCATAGGTAACTACAACATCATGGGCCGTAAGACACATGTAACTATGCGAGTAGGAGCCGATCATCAGAAATGGATCACTTCACCCTGATTATGGGGTGCCTGTTGGGAACTAGTTTATATGGGTACAGAGATTAATATGGGGTACGATACTACATTCGACTCTAGATAACTTAACCTAGTTTATAGTACTTTCCCATTTCCAGTTTATACTTATCATACCCAGTTCTTTATTCATAGACTGAATAGTCCTAGAGTTACTCGGGCTTTATGTCTGACTCTACTTTTCTTTCGCCTTCTTTTCTTTCGTTCCCCCCCCAGGTCCACAGGGAGGGAATACCACAGCTTGACCAGTTTCCACATCCAGCTTGAAGGGAAGGAATGTATGGCTTGGATTTCTACGCCGAATTAACATCGTACGGGGTGAATAGTTCAGATCCATGTTCTAAACAGCATGTCTTAATTGATCTACTATTAACAATCATGCAAATAATAATTAAATAAATTAAATTAAAAAAAAAATTTCTCACAGTGTTTGGTCAGAGGAGGTGATTCAGGTTCGATCAGATTTGGTGTTCGAATTCAAATCGTTTGCGGATCTGGAATGATTCCAATTCAAATTCATAGGAAAAATCAAAATCAGGCTTTTAACAACTTACACAGCGACATTTAAAAGCATCGCAAAATCTGAAATAAATTTACCTAAATTGTTCAAAACTTTGAATCGAGATAACTCGAGCTATGATCGACGGTTTTACGAACGGTTTGCGGGAGATTGAAGAGCTACGAGAGGGCTATCTTCCCGGGAGTTGGAGGAGGTGCGGCTCAACGTGGGTGGTGCGGTGGGGCTGTGTTCGGTGGCAGTTTTGGAGGGTGGTGCGGCGGCTACAGGTGATAAGAGGTGGTGATTCTTGTCGGAGATTGAAGAGCACGAAAATCCCTTTTTTTTAACCAATCGAATCTCAAATCATTCACAAATCACCCCATGATAGAAAATAATCAATAATACAAAAGAATTTCAACAACACGTAACTCACACGTATATATGTCAATGAACAATAGAGAAACGAGCTTCTAATTCAAAAGAAAAGAAGCAAAAGCAGCGACGAGAAGAGAACAGAAAGCAGGAAAGCCAAATCCGGAAGCAGCAAATGTTGGGGATGGCGCAGGCGCCATGGCCATTTCACTTTCCTGCGCCGTTGTCGCGACGACCAAAGAGAGAACCAAAGAAACGACCACTAGGAATAAGAAGTTGAAGGTTGCCATTGAAGATTGAATCTACTTTGTTGGAGCAGAAGATCGGAATTATTTAGGAGGCGCAGGAGCAAGTTGTGAAAAAGAGAGAAGAGGTATGCTGAATATAAAGAGAAAAATGAATTACGAAAATCTCTTCGAAACGCGACAAACGACGAAGGTTTTCGTTGAGAGACGAAGGAGAAATTGGAGTTTGAAATTTTGAGGAATGGTGGGTTTTGTGCAGCTGAAATGAGGAGGAAGAAGACGGAGTACTGTAGCAATTCGAATTTATAATATAATATTAGGTTTAACTAATGATTATTTAATCCTTAATTACCCAATAAAGGTCCGATTTGGCCCGAACTCAGAATTAGGCTTGCTTACTGTCGTTCTTAGGGTTTTGACGTCTTCTGAGCGCAATGGGCTATGTCTCGGTGCCCAATTCTGATGTCTGTAGTGTTTTTTTATTTAAAATCCTATTAAAAATTAATTAATTAAATATTGACCGTACATGAAAATTCACCGAGGCCACAAACTAACTTCAAAAATTACCGAAAAATATATTTAGCTGTGTTTTGACGCTGCGGACCTAGAAAAATTAATTTCATTCAATTCTGAGCTAGTATGAATTTTTAATGAATTTTTAAAGTCAAAAATTGTCCGTTTACACTTAAAAATCAATTATAATTATATATTAATTCTAAAAATTACCAAAAAATTATTTTTAGCTTTGTTTTGACGATAAGAACCCAACAAAATTATTTTCGTCGAATTCTGAGACTGTTTGAAAAATGGCTATTTTTAAGGCGTTTAAATTTAGTGAATATTAGGCTCACATCCGTATTTTGAAACTTAATTAGCCTCACATCCGGTCATAAACTTAATATAAATTAGGTCCCTGTTTTCAAAACTTAAAAAATAATAATTAAAAAAAATAAAAAAAAATCGTAAATTAGTAATAAAATTAATTATGCATTATACAAAAAAATCAGTTCAAAAAACAACAAAAATCATGTCAGAAAGAAGAAAACAGCAAAAAAAACAGAAAAACTTGCAGTTAAATGCATAATATTATTCACGTTTTTTATTTTATTGCATGCATATGTGCAATTATTGCAGGTCTTCCAGCGCATAGATTTAACTGCATATTTCAGTTCATTTTTATTTGCATCCAAATGTGCAAATTTCTCAGAAAACACGCACACTTGTGTGCAACATTTTTATAGGATAACACGTTGGCTAAAAGTAGGGACCTAATTTATAAAAAAAAAAAGATTTTTAAAATTAAAACCCGCCTCCTATTTTATTACTTCCGCCTTTTTAAAAAATAAAATGTGCGGTACTTCATAAAAAAAAATATCTAAAATCTGGAAATAATTTCAAGAGTCCACGGAAATAGAAAAAATAGTTGCATACATTCATGCAATTATTACTGATAATTGCATATATGTATGCAACTTTTCCGTAAGCTGTGTTCGGATTAAAAGCTGAAAATAAAACTGCACAAATGTGTGCAAGTATTTGAAATATTTGCACACATGTATGCAAGTATTTGCATGAAGAAAAATCAATGAAGATGAATGTAGTGGAAAATAAGCACGGATGTATGCAGGAAAATGATATATGTGCATACAATTATGCATTTAACTGGAAATTTCGTTTTTTTTTTATTTTTTTTTATTTTTGACGCCTTGTTTGATGGTTTTTTGTTCTGAATTTTTTAGCGTTTACATGTTTTATTTAAATACGAATTTACGTGATTATTTTATTTTATTTTTATATTTTATTGATGAATTTTTAGAAAATAGGGATCTAATTTACAATAAGTTTATGACCGGTTTTTTTTATATTTTGAAACTTAATAGGGACCTCTAAAAAACGCACCCTTAAATTTAACTAAAATATTCAAAACACATTTTCTTTTACCACACTCACATATTAATTCGAAAAATTCTGAAAATTGAAACCTAGCAATAATTTGACATTCCGGTCCCAACAAAAGTGGTTTCGTCGAAAACAGAGGTCATTTGAAAAATGACTATTTTTAAGGCCAATATATTTAATATAAAAAATACATTTTTAAACAAATAATTTTTGAAACTCAGAATATATAAGTGTTTACTGTTTTTCAATGTAGAAACGTCATTCTGAACTCAATGGAAGTGGTTTCGAGTTCAAATTCCTTCGTATGCAAAAAGTGGCATTTTGACCCTTATACATTTCGTGGCGACCGTTCTAGATTTTAAACTGGGCATAACTTTTGCTTTCCGTTATGAAATTTCGATATTTTAGATTCGTTGGAAAGATATTTTTAAATAGATTCTAATATATTTGGTTTCACTAAAATCCGTTAAATTTTGCGCCATGTACGATCAGTCAAAGTTCAAGTTTGACTTTTCAAACTACCGCGCTATTTCTAACTCTTTTTATAATCAAATTTGTGATCATTATTATTTAAAATAGATTACTTTAAATATCAAAACTCATTAAAATCACTTAAAATAAATTTTAAATTGGCCCCAAAATTCAGGGTTGTTACACTAAGCCCGTTGTTTGTTGAAAGACAAAGCCTAGAGTTTATAGCCAGCTTTGACTTTAGGCCCTCCTCCGATTTCGTACCGGGTTTGCTAGCATCTCTCGAAGTACGCCCGACTTTAGTGGACGAAATAGGGACAGCACAACGCGAAGACCCTCAGCTTGTGGAGACGATTGATAGGCTAATTAGGGGTGAGACTTCAAGTCACCTCAGCAGATACTCCATCGACGATAAGGGTTGGCTAAGGCGAGACGGAAGACTATGCGTCCCACAGACAAGAGATTTAGTAAAGATGGTTCTCGAGGAAGCACATCACTCCAAGATGACGATACACCCAGGCGGGGATAAAATGTACAAGGACATAAAAAGAACTTTCTTTTGGAACGACATGAAGAAGGACGTGGCAGATTTCGTTTCTAAGTGTATGGTGTACCAACAGGTTAAGGCGGAACAGAAAAAGCCTGGAAGTCTGCTCCATCCTCTAGAGGTCCCGCAGTGAAAGTGGGATAGTATCTCAATGGACTTCATTGATGGGCTGCCTAGGTCTAGAAGTGGCAACACTAGCATTTGGGTAATAGTGGATAGGCTTACTAAAAGCGCCCACTTCTTACCTGTCAAGAGTAAAAGAACTGCCTCATCCCTAGCATCTCTTTACCTCAAGGAAATTGTCCGACTCCATGGAATACCATCCAGCATTGTTAGTGACCGAGACCATATCTTCACAAGTGAGTTTTGGCGGAGTCTGCAAGAAGCGGTAGGCACACAGTTATGCTTAAGCACAGCCTATCATCCCAAAACCGATGGCCAGACAGAAAGGGTGAACAGAGTTTTGGAGGACCTTTTAAGACTGTGCGTCCTTGACTTCGGAGGGACGTGGGAAGACCATCTTCCTTTGGTGGAATTTGCCTACAACAACAGCTACCAAGCAACCATCGGAATGGCGCCCTTTGAAGCTTTATATGGAAGACCGTGCCGATCGCCCACTTGTTGGTGGGAGTCTACTGACAAGCTCATACTTGGACCGGATATGATACGAGAGACTTCAGAAAAAGTAGACTTAATACGGAGAAGGATGAAGACAGCCCAAGACAGACAAAAATCCTACGCCGACAAGAGGAGGACCGACCTTGAATTTAAGGTTGGGGACAGAGTTTTTCTTAAGGTATCTCCGCTAAGGAACGTTGTTCGTTTTGGAACCACAGGAAAGCTAGCATCAAGTTTCGTAGGGCCATTTCCTATCATCGAGAAGATTGGGAAAATGGCCTATAGATTAGAGCTACCCGAAAAATTGGCCGGAGTTCACAACGTTTTCCATGTTTCGCACCTCCGAAAATGTCTACATGAATCTGCTAAAGTGGTAGAGCCAAATATTCTAGAAGAAGCTGAAGTGGAATGCGAAGCAACCGTGAGGAAAGTTCCAATCCACATATTAGGAACGGAAGTGAAGAAGCTACGCAACCGCAAAGTCAAGCTCGTCAAAGTTCGGTGGAGCGACGCCGAGGGAGACGCAACTTGGGAAACTGAAGCTAGAATATGCGCAGCCTGCCCTTTTCTTTTCGAGGGTACATCTTTGATCTTTCTTTTTCCTTAAGTTGCGCTTTTATCTATCTTTTTTTAGGTATATCTCCTCGATCTTATCTTCTAGGTAGAAACTCTTTGGATGAAAACATGTAATTGAAACATGTTACAGATGACAGATGATGGTTGCAAGTGGTTGCAAGTGATTGCTAGTGGTTGCTCGTGGTTCCATATACACACACAATTTAGGTATTAGATCGGCTCAGTCACTTCATATTGCATATGCATGAATGTATTTATTCGTATATGGTTGAAGTTTAATGTGTTACCATATGGATGTTGCATTTATATATGAATGATTGTGCACTCATGTAGAATCATGAATATGAAAATTTGCATACATAATGGATTCATGGCACTTACATGATTTGCATTAAGGAGGTCAACTGAATCAGTAGACCGACTGATTTTGCATTAGATAAGTACATATACACACACTTCGCATATGATCATGAAGCATTAGAAGTCTTTTAAGGACAATGGATGCTCGTGGTTGATGGATGAGTAGATGGATGTTTGGATGTTAGGACGTACATTCTTCCTAAACTTGAAGTTTTCGGGGACGAAATCCTTTCAAGTGGGGGAGAATGTAACACCCCGTGTATTCTATAACAGTAAAATTCACGAATTAAAGTATAATTAATTTCAAATCAAAGAATTAAGGGAAACGGGATACGCCATTGCGTTCATCTCGGAATTCTGCTTGGGATAGAGTCCAAGTTTGCATAAAACGGACTCCGTATGAGGAAGATATGGCCTCCGGAAGTTTCAGGATTCAGTTTAAAATTCAAACAGACCAAAACAGCTTAGAAAACAAGTTTAAATTTCAAAAATCAGGCCGGATTGGCCAGGGCGGGAATTTTCCCGCCCCAGGACACCCAGGTCGACCGGGTAGTCGACCTGGGCTACCCAGGTCGACTGGGTAGTCGACCTGGGGCACCCTGGTCGACTACATAGTCGACCTGGGGGTCGACCTGGCCCCTGAGCCAGGTCGAACCCAGCCCCCCTGGCTAGCCTGGTCCGTGTTTGGTCGATTTTCTGAGCCTTGCCTAGTCACTAGGGCTAGGTGTCACCCCCTGATTGGTCTCTCCTTCAAACGAATGGCTATTATTAAACCAAGCTCCATCGACGGTCTTAATCAACTCACAAACTCTATAAAAAGGACCTAAGACTCACCTTAATTCACACAAACAAAAATGGAGATGAGACCGTCATGCTATTGAGGAAAGACTAGGAATAGCCGTCAGGAATTGAGAGACAATTAGGAGATAATTCGAAAGCTTAAAGCAACGTCAATTAAATCAAAACAACGCCTACAACAAAGGATAACATCTCCAAATTCAGAATTCAGATTCCTGAATTGAAGATTCGACATACGTTGTAAGTAGAGTGCTATTCCGATGTGAATAATAATTGTGTTTTGATTTGTGTAAAATGAGAAATGGAATTGTGGCGATAATAATCTATATTTGTATGTTGCTTTGATTCTATACGATTTGGAAATGTTGTGGTATACGATTGGATATTTGCATGTATGTGATTTATGTGGAAGTTAACAACCATATGTTGTGGTATTTTATTTGGGATTCATACAAGTATATGATTCACTATTATGCCAATATAATGTACATACTTTTATGATCATTTTTAGCGTAATTGGATTCAACTAAGTACTATGGTTTATATGAATCTATGTTGGAATTGGTATCGTGATTCAAGTATAAAATCATACTTTTGTGTTAGAGACAAAAGTAAGCATCTTTATGAACATGACTAATCTATGTTTGGTGTTATGCCTAGTTGAAAACATGTTTTAGGCCTATATTGTTATCAAAATCATATGGTGATATATGTGACACATAATTAAGTTAGATTTACATTCCGATTGCAAGTTTACATGAATAGAAAAAAAACTATGATTCGTGTTTAGGGATGTTTATGCCATGATTATGTGAATAGAATGATTCATGTTTAAGTATGTTTATGCCATGATTATATGCTATTACAATGCAAGTTCACATGTGCCTAATTCATGTTAATTAGATCGTTATGTTGCAAGTTCATGCGTTCACACTCCCTTTTTTATGTTACTTAGAACATATAAACACCATGTTATAAGCCTCCCCTTTTTCATGTGGCTAAGTTGGGTTTAAATGTTAAACCCAACATATGTTATATTGTAGCGAACATATAATACGGGGGTAATGACGAATGGGTTAAAATATAAACATATGGGTTGGCATGTTTGACGCATGCCAACGACCTTGAAACAATTAAGTGGTATAAATAAAATTTTACCCAATAAAGATGAATTTAAATAATGGACCGCAAATATTTACATATAAAAAGAAAAGAGACAAAATATGTAAATTTAGAAAATACAATGTGTTTAACCCGAGGTTGGATTGAGTTGTGATGTAAACCTGCCCGGAACCGCCCGGCTGTCCAGTAGTCACAACAATACCTATCCAATGTGGGTGGTTAAACACGGAGCCCAATAAGGACCAGAGGTTAGACGGAGTTGTGGCGTAAGACTGCCCGGACCCAACCGGCAACAGGCAGCCACAACAATACCTGTCTAATGTGAGAGGTCGAGGCTTTAATAAGACAATTAAGGCTGAGTCAGGATTGATAGGATTAAGTAAAATAAATTAATACTTAATCAAAATGGAACATGCTAAACTATACAGACTAATTGGGGGTTAGGTTTACAAAACACTTAACCAACTTAGCATGTTGGCTAGGAATAGAAAACCTAGTAGCGGGGGACCCTTTTCAACAGTAACCCTACAAGGTGTATCGGGATACCCTGAACTAGGCAGGGCGGGGCACGATTACTGGGCTGAATGTAAGAGGTCAAATCGACGGCGGTGGTGCAGCAGTGTAGGTTCTAATGGGGTGCGGGCGTGCACACACTCCGGCGCAGAAAAATAAGGCACTGGGCACCAGTAGCATACCTGTGCATTCTAGGATTGTGTCGGGCCGCCACCATGGGACTTGATACACCCTATGGTGGGACCAGCATAGGTAACTACAACATCAGGGGCCGTAAGACACATGTAACTATGCGAGTAGGATCCGATCATCAGAAATGGATCAATTCACCCTGATTATGGGGTGCCTGTTGGGAACTAGTTTATATGGGTACAAAGATTAATATGGGGTACGATACTACATTCGACTCTAGATAACTTAACCTAGTTTATAGTACTTTCCCATTTCCAGTTTATACTTATCATACCCAGTTCTTTATTCATAGACTGAATAGTCCTAGACTTACTCAGGCTTTATGTCTGAGTCTACTTTTCTTTCGCCTTCTTTTCTTTTGTCCCCCCCCCCCCCAGGTCCACAGGGAGGGAATACTGCAGCTTGACCAGTTTCCACATCCAGCTTGAAGAGAAGGAATGTATGTCTTGGATCTTTTCTGTTCTGGACTATGGCTTTGGATAGCAATTATGGGACTTATGCAGTTTACTTATGTTTTTATGCTTCTTTAAATAATGTAATCAAGACAGTTATGAAGATGTAATGGTTTTTGGAAGTATTGTAAGACAAGTTATGACATGGTTTGTGTAACACGCATTTTGTTGAAATAAAAATTTGCTGTTGTTTTCTACTGTGCAAAAATATGTGTATTTATATATGTCTTTTATATCTGTGACTTATACTTATAACCTCCACCAAAATTAGGGCATTCCATGGGGAGTGACCCTAACGGAGGTGGAGTGTTTCAGTTATCCGGTTCGGTAAAACAGGGAATTTGGCGCCCAAATTCATTGGTCCATTTCCTATTCTTGAACGGATTGGAACTCTCGCTTATAGGGCTAAATTGCCTGATTGGTTGCCTGGAGTTCATGATGTTTTTCACATATCTCAACTTCGGAATCACGTTCATGGTCCAGACTTAATCGTGGAAGAAGCAGCCCAATAGGATATTGAAATTACTCCAGAATTGGCTGTGAGAAGAGAGCCGCTAAAGATCATCGGCAAAGAAACCAAAGAGCTGACGAACAAGAAGGTTCACTTAGTCAAAGTGCAATGGAGTGGAGATCCATGAGATTGTACTTGGGAAACTGAGGAGAGCATTCAGAAAGCCTATCCTAGATGCTGAGTGGATATATCTGATTGACTCCGGTGCAAGGTACATTTACCATACTTTGCATTACCAATTAGTTCTCTACTTTGTTGTTATTTTCTTTCCATGGATGTGCACTTTTAATTCTATAGTCTACTTAATTTAAAAAGAATGTATGAATTAATTTGTATGACTTTGAAAAGTTAAAAACAATTTGATTGTTGTTTGTGTTATGTGATAGCAGATTTGATTAATTAAAATTATTAAAATGATAGTTAATTTAATCAATAAGAGAATAATGGTAGAATTTATTCATTTAAATCACACACTGAGCTGATTAGAAAATAGATAGAAATATATACATGTGCATTATATATGTTTGAACAGGTAAATGGATAGCTGTTGAGTAAAGATTTTATTTGCGTGCCCAACAAATAGGTAAACCTTAATGAGTTGGACGCGAAATATTATTATATCAACTCCTGTGAATGCCATTGGATGCAGAGTGCTAGTATTCTGTGTGTAATAATAAATGTCGCCATAGCATAGTAACAATTAACTTTGAACTACATGACATGGCATACTTCTGAAGATAGGCATACTTCATCATATACCACATAAGAATTTTGAGCTTGTGTGACGAGGTGGAAGATTTACCATACGAGCGAGAGGCTTGTATGGCGATGACTATATTTTACAGGTTGAATTGATGACTGATATGAGCATTTAAATTGTAACGATAAAATTGCCAGATTAATAAAAACCCCACACGGGTCTGGAGTTGACAATAATCACGTCTCTCTAGTCATTAGATACGGCACATGGACTATTTACTTCCCACACGGGACGAGTTGACGAGGATTTATCCTCTGGAGCAATTAAAATACACACTCCCTCAGGCTTTGACAGGGTGACGAGAATTTATTCTCTATACACGCTACCCTATAAACACCAGATTATATCACTACAAATATGTGTATGCTTTATAGGATTTATTGGGTACCTAATACGGCCCAATAAATTTCCAAACCTCTCCCCGTACAAAGGAGGTTATGGCGAAATTTTTCGAAAATTCCGGGTGTTAGCCAAATTTTTGAAGAATTTGAAAATTCTCAGAAACTGAAAAGTTGGAGAATGGAAGCCAGATTGAACATAGAGTTGATTAATCAAACCACTTTCGACTTTGTTCCTTTTCGGGGACGAAAAGTTTTAAGTTGGGGAGATTGTAACGACCCGGAAAATCTGAACCAATTTAAATTTTTTAAATTGGCTAAAATAGTGGATTTTAAACATTTTAAATATTTAAAATAAATATTTTTAATAATAGCAATGAAAAGTGAGTTTGAATCGACGTTTGAAAATAAATATAATTACTTTGAATTATAAACAAGGCCTGAAATGGCGTTGTAGTTTCCAAAATTGAATTCAAACTTTGTCTGACTGTAACGGGTGCAAAACAAAACGGATTTGGGTGAAACCAAATATATTTAAATCTGTTAGTGAATACCTTTCTAACGAATCTGAAAAATCGAAGTTTCATAGCGGAAAGCAAAAGTTATGGCCAAATGAATTTTAGAAAGGTCGTTATCGAAATTATATAGCCCGTGAAAATGGCCATTTTGCATACGACCTCAGAATTCGACGAAACCACTTTTGTTGGATCCGGGATGTGAATTTATTGCTAGTTTTCAAACTTCATAATTTTTGAAGCTAGTATGTGAGTGTGGCAAAGGAAAACGTGTTTTGGTCAATTACAGTTAAATTGGATCGAGCAGAAATGGGCCATTTTACAAACGGTCTCAGAGTTCGACGAAATCAGTTTTGTTGGGACCATATCGTCAAAACATAGCCACTTTATTTTTCTGGAATTTTTCGAATCAGTTTGTGGCCCTGGCAAATTGAAATGTACGTTCAAATTGAATATTAAATGTTTTATACTTTAATTTGAAAAATAACAGATTGTAACAGTCAAATTGGCTAATGAAACATATCCCATTGTGTCCGGGATGGGGGTATTTAGCTAGGGGCGACAGTCGTTGGGTTCGGATTGGTGTTCGTTTGTAAAAACACTATTTTAAAATTTAATAAAACCCATGGGCCAATCAAAGTTCATCATTCATTATTTTAAAAATTAAAAACCATCAGGAAACCCTCACCGCCTCTCTCTCACCGACGGTTCTCGAGCTCGATCCTTTCCGGCCCTTTTCCCATTGCCTCGGCCATCGCCAGCTATCGCCACCACTTCACCTCGACTCGCCTCCCTCCCCTCTTCAAATCCGACCCTACCTTGACACCTCTCGTCACCGCATCGACGATATCCACGGCCACGAAGTCAGCGACTTCCCAGCGTCGCCACGGCTAACTCCGGCCACCGATCCGGCCAAAACCCACCTCCGCCTGCTCGCCTCTCTCCCCTCTTCCACGTGATACCCTCCAATCCTTCCAACATTTCGTGGATTTCGAGAAAAATCCTAACCCTAGTTCTAACCAAAACAGAAAGGTATCGGCTTTGTAATTTTTGAATAGAAAATAACACTTTTAAGTGTTACAAGCTTTGAAAAATCATATCTTTTTAGTGTGTGGACGAAATTCGATGAAACAGGAAACATCGGGACCGCAAGGAGGCTCTCTACATTTTAGAAGAGACCCATATTTTTCTGAGCCTTCTGCTATTTTTGGTGGAGTGGAACCCAATGTGAGATTTCTAAATTATAAACGATATGGAAAACGACGATGTATAAATTATATAATCGATGTATGAGTTATATAAGCCTTGTACACCTCTTGTATAAGCGTTGTATAAGTCGTACGTTCGATGTATAAGTTGTATATGCGTTGTAAAAATTATATATGTGCTGAAATATAAGTGAAATGCTATATATAAATATATATATACGCCCCTCGTCCACAAACCATGGACGATATTTATTGGTTGTGATTGGTGTGAAAATTGATTGATAGAGAATGGTTGATTGAAATTGTTTGTGGTTGAAATTGACTGATTGTGGTTGAAAAATACCCGTTTGTGGTTGAGAAATATTTGGTTGAAACCACATAGGATTAGTTTGTGGAAATGAAAAAAAAATATACATGCCGCCTGCGTAAGAACTAGATGCATGAATCCCCATTGTCAAAAACCGCGAGGTTTTAAGGTAGAGCGAGGAGCCGTACTAGGGACGGTCCCGGTTTTAACTACCCTGCCATTATGCTGCCGAAATTTTGAATAATATTCATTTGTTAGAATTATTTTCATTTGTTGAAACTA
Organism: Allium sativum; assembly: GCA_030737875.1. Classification (NCBI taxonomy): domain Eukaryota; kingdom Viridiplantae; phylum Streptophyta; class Magnoliopsida; order Asparagales; family Amaryllidaceae; genus Allium; species Allium sativum. The sequence continues at coordinate 145,748,210 of CM060918.1, read as the reverse complement.
TATTTATTCGTTGTATAGAAAACCTTCATGTGTTGAATCGATATTCATTCGTTGAATAGAAATTCATGTGTTGAATGGTATTCGTGTTTTAAATATAAAAATCACATTTTTACTCTATATATAAACTATAGAAAACCTTCATGTGTTGAATCGATATTCATTCATTGAATAGAATTCATGTGTTGAATGGTATTCGTGTTTTAAATATAAAAATCACCTTTTTAACTATATATATAAACTATAGAAAACCTTCATGTGTTGAATCGATATTCATTCGTTGAATAGAAATTCATGTGTTGAATGGTATTCTTGTTTTAAATATAAAAATCACATTTTTACTCTATATATATAAACTATAGAAAACCTTCATGTGTTGAATCGATATTCATTCATTGAATAGAATTCATGTGTTGAATGGTATTCGTGTTTTTAAATATAAAAATCACCTTTTTATCTATATATATAAACTATAGAAAACCTTCATTTGTTGAATCGAAATTCATTCGTTGAATTGAAATTCATGTGTTGAATGGTATTCATATTTTGAAAGAAATTGTTTTATAATAAAAATCCAATTTTTATCATCGATATGAACTATATAAAATAATCTTGTTTTGAAATAAATTGTTTTATAATAAAAATCCTATTTTTATCACCAATATTAACTATATAAAACAGTCGAGTTTTGAAATAAATTGTTTTACATTAAAACTCAAATTTTTATTATATACATGAATTGTTAAAAATAGTGAAGTATTGAAATAGAAAACAGTTAGAAAAAAATATCATTTTTATCAAATGTATGAAATTCATATAGTTTTGAAATCGAAGAATCGATATATATATATATATATATATATATATATATATATGAATGGTATTGAAATATATCGAATAACGACGCTGCAGTTCGTATTTTGAAACCGTGATTTCAAACGATTAGTGCAGGAGATCCGACCATCGGATTTTCCCGAAACCGCAACCGTTGGGTTCGCTTTGGAAAAATCTTTCCAACGGCACCAACTTTGTAAAAATCCAACGGTTGGATTGTCTGGAATGTTTAATTAAAATCTGAAGAAAAACAGTGCCAGAATCGATTATATATATATATATAATTATATATAATCGAATAACGACGCTGCAGTTCTTATTTTGAATTCCAAATTTCAAATGATTATGCCGGGAGATCCGACCATCGGAATTTCCCGAAACTGGAACTGTTGGATTCGTTTTGAAAATATCTTCCTAACGATGTAAATTTTGTGAAGATCCAACGGCTAGATTTTCAGATATGTGTAAATCAGATCTGGAGAAAAACAGCGCCACGGCCGCATTATGGCCCGAAGCGTCGTTTTGAATAAATTGGCTATTTTAAAATAAACAAAAATAGCGATAAATCATTATAAAATATTATAAACGATGTGGATGTGAAATTTAGAAACTAACTGAAGGTTGGCTAAGTCGAATGGTTTCCTGGGTGTTGATCTGATGTTGGTTTCGGCCTTCGGGGTTAATATTTGGGAAATCGTTCTCTTACTGATTGACGGTTAGTGACTAATGAATTGAAATGATGCGTATGTATGTTAGTGTTGCACTTGTTTATTATATACGCGAGTTGCTCAGAAAGACCGGGTTTATCCCATTCTGAATAACTGAATCGACGATAAGAAGTCAAAGATGAAGATGTGGGTTGAAGACCGATTTTTACCTCGTTTGGATGGTCACTGAGGTCCTGATTGGGAGGCATCCCGAAATATGGATAATGAGTGGTGATCATCCAGACGTACGTGGGAATCGATGGATATGCGAGGTATTTAGTGCCTCCAGTTTCGTTCAGACCCAGAACGGACTTGCAAATGGACTGTGTGTCTGACATTGGAATTCATTCTGTGCGATTGATAACCATCAGTTGCATGGTGTGAATTGCCGGTGTGGCATGCTAAGATGCAGTGAACAAGGCTTATGTTGAAAAGCAAAGTCTTGTGATTGATGATCAAAGATCCGCCTGTGTGGCGTAGCTTTGTGTAAAACGTGAATTCGCGAGCCTCACACCCTGGTATGAACCAGAAACGGGAGAGGACATCAGGGAGGGCCTGCGTTTCTTTCTAGCTAGGAGTTGTGTCAGTGTTTTTACACGGCCTGACATTTTACTTATGTGGATGATGGATAGTGAGGCGCCTCAGTTTTATCGGTTGATCTGGGACCGATGTAGTCATTCGTTGGCTCATTTACGCCCCATACGGTGGGGAAACGTAGTGTTCAGGCATAATAATCCACATCGGTGGACTGGCCCTGACGATCCAAAGGGTCGATGCGCTCTGACCCTAAGACACGGGCTAGATTGTCTCGAAGTAGGTAAGGACTATCTTTTGCCTCGGTTCATGACGGAAATCCAATTTACAAATACGACCCCGTGCGGTTTTGATTGTATATATATATGGCGATGTGATATATGGTACCCATGCCGTCTATGATTGATAGTTATGATTGAAATTGTTTTTGAAACCTATAAACACTAGTCATAATATCAAATGCTTTTGTTTTATTCGTATCAAGCATATTTTGGCCATTATAAGGTAAAACTCTATCCTCCGGTTTGCGTTGCATTGTGTGATGGGAACTAAGTCTTATAATGGATTCATTTTTATAAAAAGCATTGCGATGTTTAAGAGAATGATTTGTTTTAAAAGCACTGGCAATCCAATGGAGTAAACCCGTTCCATGAAAGTGGTGTGGTCCTGTGATTAGCCATATTTTGAATGTGTTGAGTAGATTTCTCATACCAGTCTCATGACTGACTCGTAGTTTGTTTCACTTTCAAACTCGGGTGCCCCTTTTTCTACACGGGCAGCCTTGTATTCGGGTTTAGCTGGTTCTTGCTGGATAGCTGAAGATGGATTCTATCATTTATCTCTTTTTATGTTGTTCAGCTCCTATTGTACATTATGTTTGTTTTCCGTTGTTGACATTTATGTATAGCTGAACTATATTTGTACTAAGTATGATCATGTATGCTGTGTAACTCTGATGATTACGTTTATCCAGTATATTATTTGTTCATTATCTGGTGTATTTACTTAATTTTGTCCTGCTGTTATCTGTTTATGTGTTCTATTCCAAAGATTACCCTTGTCACCGTCTGTACGGGATTTGGGGTCGTCACATCCTGACGTATACATTCTATTTATCCAAACGATAAATATTTAACTTAATTTATAAATATCATTTATAAATCAATCTGCTCCTTTTATCTGTTTATTTCTTCATATATAAGTTCAGACTTATATATATATATATCTATTTATCCAAGGATAAATATTTTCTTTATAATCTATTTGTTTCCTAAACAAATGTTTCCTTTATAACCCTATTTGTTTTCTTGAACAAATATTTCCCTTTTTATTTTATTTGCAAATAGTTTGCAAAAATTCCTTTTTGTAATCTCTTATTTATTCGTTAATAAATATCTTCTTTAATGAGTTAGTTCTATGTGTTTCCTTTATTACCTTATTTATTTATTCTAAGTATTTCCTCTAAAAATATCTTATTTAAAACTTATTCAATTTCCTAAGTCAATATCCTTGTTTAACTTATTCAATTCCTAAGTTAATATCCTTTGTTTAACTTATTCAATTCCTAAGTTAATATCCTTTTTTAACTTATTCCATTCCTAAGTTAATATCCTTTGTTTAACTTATTCCATTCCTAAGTTAATATCCTTTGTTTAACTTAGTAAATTTCTAAGCTAATATCTCTTTATCTTAACCTATTACTTTAACAAATAAATAATCCATTAATCGTATCTTATTTATTTAACAAATAAATATCTCATTATCTTATCCTATTTATTTTCTACGTAAGTAATCCACTTTATAAATATTCTGTTTATAAAGATTACCTTCATCTATAATTCCCACTTAAACGTATTTCCTATTTATAAATATTCGATTTATAAACATTTCTATTTATAAATATTCTATTTATAAATATTCTCTTTTATAAAATCCTCTGATTTTATAAGAATACTCCTTTCAGTATTCACTTTGACAAATTCCTCTTTTCTCCAAATCCCTGTATGTTATGGTGTTTAACATATCAAATTACGATGTCCAATATTGACCATACACACGAAATCAACAACAGGTTATATTTCACATCATATATCAAAATATATGAAAAACAACAAAATAACTGTTGAGGAATCCCGTTGGATTCCTCCGACCTGTGTCCCTGCATCCACAGATGTTACACAATAAAATCAATATCACTTTCAGTTCCATATGATATATTCTGTTATAAAGAATCAATATATAAATTCAACTAACTGACTAGCAGTTCAATCAAACCGTCAACACGCAGTCAATCAACCAATATTTAACAGTTCTCAAAATACAACATGAAATTATAAGTTGTTCAGAGTTAGTGAGATTTACTCACATTTGACGATCATCGTTAATAACGATAACCATCGCTTGATTTGATTCAGACAAACAATTTATTTTACAATAAATTGTAGCAAGCTCGGATTCATTCCCAGTCAACTCCATTGGGTTGCTCCCGTCCATATGATCCCGACGGATCTTGTTTTGCTGAATTCTGATTCCAGATGGACAAGTTATTGAGTTTACACGTCATACAGGTATTTAAAATAAAAACTTGAGTTTTAATTTCCTAAATGGGCTCACCAATTCAAATAAGGCCCACTGCAAATCCTTAAAACCCAACGATCCTTAATTCCCTTTCTCCTTCTTCCACTCAGACATCGAACCCGATGATAGTGCCATGACCGCTCCATCCATCCCAAACATCTCCCTCCGCCATCAATGATTTTGAAATCCAATAACACCGTTCTAATCTCGCTCACATCCTCTTTAACCTCGTATAGATCGTGCCACGCTCGAGACCCATTTGCCGTTTCCATCAAACAGTAGAACCAGGGAACGATTGACACTTATTTCGATCGAATACCACCAGAATTTGCACACAGGTGCAGAAACACTTCCTGAATCCAAAGACACCATCCATTCGACCCATCGACCACCACAAAATCCAACAATCCGAACCCTAGCTTTCGTCGTTGCAATCCAGCACCCCCACGTGATGATCGAACCCTACACTACATATACCAAAATGAAGAGAAGCACTCGGCGATCCTAAATATATGTTCTTTACCATTTATTGAATTTTGTTTCTATTTTAAATTGACTTTAGAAGGTTGCATTTTGGGTTTTCTTTGAAGAATAAGTGGCGGCTACTGAGATTGACCAACGAGAGAGTTTAATTAGGTTAATGAAAGTTTAAGGGGTATTTATAGGAATTTTAGATATTTTTAGATATTTAATAGGATGGAATATTCCAAGTATATTCTCATTTCTATATTCGTTTTGCTTTATAAAAATTCTTGTGATTACATACGATGCCCAAAAATCATGAAAAGTGGCATGTAGCTACAGTTCGACATTACGGTCCCAACGAAACTGGTTTCGTCGAATTCCGACTCCGTATGCTCATACAGCGTATTTTTAACTGTCAAAATACTGATTGTTTTTCACTCTAAAAATCCGTACGGCCAGACAGTGACTCTAAAAATCACGAAACTTTACATTTAGCAATAATTTAATATTGCGGATCCAACAAAATTTGTTTTGTCGAATTCCGACATTGTTTGCAAAAGTGGCTTATTTTTAAAGCTCTGGATGACCCATTTAAATATATAAATATATTTAAATATAATTAAATTAAATATCTATAAATTTATATTATCGTATAAATTCACAGCGGAATACCATACAGCTTCAGAATAATCCTGTATGGATTTCTAACTCGATATTTCAAATTTGGGTCAACCTGATATTCGATTTATATTGAAATTCCTTTTTAAAATATAAATAATTCCTTTATAAATTATAAAGGAATTCCACAGCGACTTTTCTAAAATTTGATTTGGACATAAATCAAAATCTACACGACGAAATCCTGATTTTTCTCTTCCACTAGAAAGATATACTCCACCAGCTCCACACATTTCTTGTTTCACAGAAATCCGGCTTAAAACGAATCATGTACATTCAGTTGAAGTTCGAATCGCCAATTTACGAACTGCAGCGCCATTTCGAGCTCGATTTTAATTATATTATAACTCTACATTCAAACTGTCGTTTAAATAATATATTCGTTATTCTAATTAAATTCTGAACTGAATTAAATATCACAGATGATCCAGTTCACACCATATCGCCATTTCAGCCAATTCTGATCATTTCAGAATTAAATATATTATTTACTTATTATTTTAATTAAATGTTCACCATTATTTAATTCAACGACCATGAAATCCTTTTAATCACCTTTTTAATAATTAAATAAATTAATTATTATACCGCTGAAAATGCAGGTCATTACAGTTTCCCTAGCATTCTTCAATCCGAAAGGCATCACTATATAACAATACAACCCAAAATTCATGATGAAACTGGTTTGCTTCTGGCCCGGCACGTGCATTGGAGTTTGGTTATATCCTTAAAATGCATCCATAAATGACAGAAGTTCATTCCTGTTGTTGAATATACTTACTAGTCGATCCTCGGGAGTGGGAAGCTATCTTTTAGGCAGGCTTTATTCAGACCTGAAAAGTCAATGCACGTTCGCCATTTTCCATTGGCCCTCTTAACAAGACCTTGATTCTCTATCCAATTAGGATATGTTGAATCTTGAATGAAGCCATTGCTTTCTAGCTTTTAAACTTGTTCTTTTAAGGATGCATACCTCTCTGGGCCAAGCATACACCTTTTCTATTTGATTGGGACACTCTTCGAGTTAATGTTCAGCGAGTGGCTCATAATAAATGGAGTAATCCCATACATGTCAGCATGGGTCCATGCAAATACATCAAATTGGATCGTATGAGGTATGTCAATTCCGTCATCCAGAGGGAATCTAAATGGGATCCAATTTTCAAGACCTTGGCCGGGTCGTTGTTATCAATCGGGATATCCATGCTTGTTTTGTTAGGTGTTGCCTTTCTATATCTTGGTTCCTCATCCTCTCTAAGATGAATATCCTCAAACTGATAATCTGGCTTCACTGGCCGGGATGTCTCCTTTGTTTGCTACGCTGATGCCTCCCTAGCAGGGGAGGAGGTATTGTTGGGCTCTTCATCATCTCCATGGTGGATTGCTATCCTGCTAAATAGCACTCTTTCGTCGTCACCTGGTCCCCACAGACCATTCCTATCCCTGCTTCAGTTGGGAACTTTAGCAGTAAGCACCAAGGTACGATGTAGGCTCTAAATTCTGTGAGAGCTGGTCATCCCAAAAATGCATTATAAAGGGAGTCTATGTCCATCACAAGAAACGGGAGAATCCTCACCCTTCTACAGTCTCCCTTACCAAGTCCCACTGGCAATTCAACTACTCCTACCGTTGTAGTCGTCGAACCGTTAAAGCCACAATTCTGGCCAGTGCATAGTTTTAGATCTTTGGTTTCTAACTTCATCTGGTCAAAAGCTTTTTTGAATAGGATATTAACAGAACTTCCACATTCGAGAAAAATATTTTGTACCGTCGCCAGGCCAATCACAGCTGATATCTCCAGAGGATCTATACTCAAAGTTTCCACTCCTATCTCTCTTGATCACGGAATACAATGTCGTACGTCGTTTTGTTTTCTGCTATTTAATCCGTGTAGCATCCTCGGGAACACTTCACTCCCCTACATCAAGATTCTTTGTTGCGTTGACATATTGTTCCATGGTTATGGTACTAAAACCTACTGAGGTGAGGCCCTTCGGCAAAGGTATTGATAACTATTCCTTTTCCCTTCTGTTGGGTCGTAGCTCTAGTAGATGTTTACCCCTGATTCAGGGTAGTATCTCCTTTCCCCCGATCCCTCGAGGCAACTTTATACTCATCAAACTTCCATTCTCGCAATAATCTTTCTATCACATCTCTCAGGTGCTGGCACTCATTTGTTGAATTACCATAGGAGCATATCATACTAAAATGACCAACAATTAAAAATCAAATAGAATTGTTTAACATGCTAATCAAATCGGTTTCATTTACTACATAAAAAACAACAATATGTAACAATTCAAATCATTTAAGTAATAAATTGTTAAAAACTTACATTATTAGCTCCTTCAGTGTGACGACCCCATTTCCCGTACAGACGGAGACAAGGGTAATCTTTGGAATATAACACAGAAACAGATAATAGCAGAACAGAATTAAATAAATACACCAGATAATAAACAATAGAATATACTGGATAAAAGTAATCATCAGAGTTACACAGTATACAGGATCTTACTTAGTGCAAATATAGTTCAACTATACATATATGTCTACAGCGGAAAACAAACATAATGTACAATAGGAGCTGAACATCATAAAAAGAGATAAATGATAGAATCCATCTTCAGCTCCAGCTATCCGGATAAAGCCTGCTAAACCTGAATACAAGGCTGCTTGTGTAGAAAAAGGGGCACCTGAGTTTGAAAGTGAAACAAACTATGAGTCAGTCATGGGACTGGTATGAGAAATCTACTCAACACATTTAATATACGGCTAACCACAGGACCACGCCACTTTCGTGGAACGGGTTTACTCCATTGGATTGCCAGTGCTTTAAAACAAATCATTCTTTTAAACATCGCAATGATTTTTATAAAAATGAAGCCATTATAAGAGTCAGTTCCCATCACACAATGCAACGCAAACCAGAGGATAGAGTTTTACCTTATAATGGCCAAAATATGATTGATACGAATAAAACCAAAGCATTTGATATTACACTAGTGTTTATATGTTTTGAAAAACAATTTCAAATCATAACTATCAATCATAGACGGCATTAATGCCCCATACCACTATGTCGCCATATATAGGTATACAATCAAAATCGCACAGTCACGTATTTGGAAATTGGATTTTCATCATGAACCAAGGCAAAAGATAGTCCTTGCCGACTTCGAGACGCTCTAGCCCGCCCCTCAGGATCAGAGCTCGAGTGACCCTTGGATCGTCAGGGCCGGTCCACCGATGTGGATTAAAATTCCTGAACACTGTGTTTCCCTACCCTTTGGGATGTAAATGAGCCAACGAATGACTCCAACGAACCAGGAACGTCCGATCTAACCGAGGCGCCTCGCAACAGTAACAACCACATAAGTCAAACTCCTCAGGGTGTGTAAAATCACTGACGCCACTTCTAGCTAGAAAGAAACGCATGTCCTCCTTGATGTCCTCTCCCGTTTCTGGCTCATACCGGGGTGTGAGGCTCACGAATTCACGTTCTACACAAAGCTACGCCACACAGGCGGTGCTTTGATCATCACCACAAGACTTTGCTTTTCAACAGAAGCCCTGATCACTGCATCTTAGCACGCCACACAGACAATTCACACCGTGCAACTGATAGATATCAATCACACAGAATAAATTCCAATGTCAGACACACTGTCCATTTGCAAGTCCGTTCTGGGTCTGAAGGAATCCGGAGGCATTATATACCTCGCAAACCCATCGATCACCACGTACGTCAGGACGATCACCACTCATTATCCATATTTCGGGATGCCTCCCAATCAGGACCTCAGTTACCATCCAAACGAGGTGAAGATCTCCGGTCTTCGACCACCGTCTTTATCTTCGATTTCTTATCGTCGTTTCAGTTATTCGGAACGGGATAACCCCGGTCTTTCTGAGCAACTCGTGTATATAATAAACAAGTGCAACACTAACATACACACGCATCATTTCAATTCATTAGTCACTAACTGTCGATCAGTAAGAGAACGATTTCCGAAATATTAACCCCGAAGGTCGAAACCAACATCAGATCAACACCCAGGAAACCATTCGACTTAGCCAACCTTCAGTTAATTTCTAAATTTCACATCCATATCATTTATAATATTTTATAATGATTTATCGCTATTTTTATTTATTTTAAAATAGCCAATTTATTCAAAACGACGCTTCGGGCCATAACGCGGCCGTGGCGCTGTTTTTCTTCAGATTTGATTTACACATATCTGAAAATCTAACCGTTGGATCTTCACAAAATTTACATCATTAGAAAGATCTTTTCAAAACGAATCCAATGGCTCCAGTTTCGGGAAAATCCGACGGTCTGATCTCCTGGTATAATCGTTTAAAACTTCGATTTCAAAATAAGAACTATAGCGTCGTTATTCGATTAAATATAATTATATATATATATAATCGATTCTGGCTCTGTTTTTCTTCTGATTTGAATTAAACATTGCAGACAATCCAACCGTTGGATTTTTACAAAGTTGGTGCCGTTGGAAAGATATTTCCAAAGCGAACCCAACGGTTGCGATTTCAGGAAAATCTGATGGTCGGATCTCCCGTACTAATCGTTTGAAATCACGATTTCAAAATACGAACTGCAACGTCATTTTTCGATATATTTCGATTCTATTTATATATATGTATCGATTCTTCGATTTCAAAACTATATTCTTTTCACACATTTGATAAAATGATATTTTTATCTATCTGCCTTCTATTTCAACACTTCACTATTTTTAACAATTCATTTGTATAATAAAAATGTGATTTTTATTATAAAACAATTCATTTCAAAACATGATTATTTTCTATAGTTCATATAGGTGATAAAAATATATTTTTTATTATAAAACAATTTATTTCAAAACACGACTATTTTATATAGTTCATATAGATGATAAAAATATAATTTTTGTCATAAAACAATTTATTTCAAAATATGAATACCACTCAACACATGAATTTCAATTCAACGAATGAATTTCGATTCAACACATGAAGGTTTTCTATAGTTTGTATATATATAAAAAGGTGATTTTTATATTTAAAACACGAATACCATTCAACAGATGAATTTCTATCCAACGAATGAATATCGATTCAACACATGAAGGTTTTCTATAGTTTGTATATATATCGATAAAAAGGTGATTTTTATATTTAAAACGCGAATACCATTCAACACATGAATTTCAATTCAACGAATGAATTTCGATTCAACACATGAAGGTTTTCTATAGTTTATATATATATATATAGATAAAAAAATTGTGATTTTTATATTTAAAACACGAATACCATTCAACACATGAATTTCTATCCAACGAATGAATATCGATTCAACACATGAAGGTTTTCTATTCAACGAATAAATATAGTTTCGACAGATGAAAATAATTCAAACACATGAATATTATTCAAAATTTCGGCAGCATAACAGCAGGGTAGTTAAAACCGGGACTGTCCCTAGTATGGCTCCTCGCTCTACCTTAAATCCTCGCGGTTTTTGACAATGGGGAATCATGCATCTAGTTCGCACGCAGGCGACATGTATATTTATTTCATTTCCACAAACTAATCCTATGTGGTTTCAACCAAATATTTCTCAACCACAAACGGGTATTTTTCAACCACAATCAATCAATATCAACCACAAACAATTCCAATCAACCATTCGCTATCAATCAATTTTCACACCAATCACAACCAATAAATATCGTCCATGGTTTGTGGACGAGGGGCGCATATAAATAAATAAATAAATATATATATATAGCAATTCACTTCTATTTCAACACATATATAATTTTTACAATGCATATACAACTTATACATCGAACGTACAACTTAAACAACGCTTATACATGAGGTGTACAACGCTTATATAACCCATACATCGACTATATAATTTATACATCATCGTTTTCCATATCGTTTATAAATTAGAAATCTCACATTGGGTTCCACTCCACCAAAAATAGCAGAAGGCTCAGGAAAATATGCGGTCTCTTCTAAAATGTAGAAGACATCCACACGGTCACAATATTTCCTGTTTCATCGAATTTCGTCAAGAAACGAAAAAGATATGATTTTTCAAAGTTCAGATGTAATAAAGGACCCAACTTTCACGATGGTTCAAAACTAGGTTTTGATCTTTCGATCAAACTGTTGCGCAATAGGAGAATCGGCTCACATAGCGTCGAAGAGCTTCGAACCACCTTACCGGCGCCGGTGGTCTTGCTCAATTTGGTGGCGCCATGAAGGCTCGACGGCGCTCCGAAGTCACTGACTTTGAGGACTCGTATCTCCCTCCTCACTTGATGATAACTAACAAACCTTAGATGGATATAAAGAGGAGACGAAGAGCTTTGGAATGAATCAAGAATCACTCGATTTCATTGTGAAACGGGGGAGAAATCGAAGAGAGAAGGTGTCGACGCCCAACTCCAATCGGGGAGAGAGAAAAAAATAACTGGCCAATGAGATAATTTCTTTATATTTATAAATTTTTAATTTTTGAAAATACCCCCTTTCACACACGAACACCAATCCAAACCCAACGACTGTCGTTCCTAGCGTTTTACCCTCGTTCCAAACACAATGGGATATGTTTCGTAGGCCCATTCGATTCTTTTAGTCAGTTTTCCTTCAAATTAAAATATAAAACATTCAATACTCGATTTGAACGTGCATTTCAATTTGCCAAGGCCACAAACTGATTCGAAAAATTCCAGAAAAAATAAATCTCGCTATGTTTTGACGATATGGTCCCAATAAAACTAATTTCGTCGAATTCTGAGACTGTTTGCAAAACGGCCCATTTCTGGTCGATCCAATTTAACTATAATTGACTAAAACACGTTTTCATTTGCCACACTCACATACTAGCTTCAAAAATTATGAAATTTGAAACCTAGCAATAACTTCACATCCCGGATCCAACAAAAGAGGTTTCGTCGAATTCCAAGGTCATTTGCAAAATGGCCAATTTCACGGGCTATATAATTTCCATAGCGACCTTTCTGAAAATTCATTTGGCCATAACTTTTGCTTTCCGCTATGAAACTTCGATTTTTCAGATTCGTTAGAAAGGTATTCACTAACAGATTTAAATATTTTTGGTTTCACTCAAATTCGTTTTGTTTTGCACCCGGTACAGTCCGACAAAGTTTGAATTCAATTTTTGAAACTGCAGCGCCATTTCAGGCCTTGTTTATAATTAGAATTAATTATATTCGTTTTCAAACATCGATTCAAACTCACCTTTCATTGCTATTATATATAATATTTATTTTAAATATTTAAAATCCATTATTTTAGCTAATTTAAAATTTTTAAATTGGTTCAGATTTTCCGGGTCGTTACATTCAGTAAGATCGGTTGTATAACTTCCTCTATAATGGGACTAAAAGGTTCGAATTTCCTTTCTAGACAATGAGATTTGGGGATTTATACTTTTTCACGAAGTTCGGATGTGGAAGAGAAATCAAAGCGAGGAGTCATGGAGAAGGTGTGGATCGATAATCAACGAGAGTAATTAACGAGAGGAGTCATGAGAATAGTAATCAACCATTCAAATCATTTTACTTATATGATTTGGTACCGATTGTGAAACGGAAAATGAATGAAAAGGAAATGAAAACAGACAAAGGGGGAAATGAATTTGGTACCAATTGTGGAAAATGAACAAACAGCGAGAGAAAAAATTTGACATGACTCAACCCCATATCGAATGAACTGATCGCACTTTTGAAGATGTGTGGTTAGATTGTAATTGTTGAAGAAAGTTTGGATTGATTGAGGTGTAGTAAAGAAATTTTGATATGGTTAAGACCCATATTAAATTTCATACGACTGAAAGCCATATCAAATCTCTACACATTGATGTGCCAAATTTGTTGTTTTCGTGTAGTGGGACTTTCCAGTTTCTTGCTCTTTTTTTGCCGAATCTCTTGGTGGAGGTTTCTTGTATTGCATTACATTACAAGTACCTAGATGAATGTTTTCTAGGGTATCGTTTAATGGAGGGTAACATTCGAAGGACTGGAATTGAAGTCGTTTCTTGGAGTCACCCTTTCTATCCCTATTACTTTTGTTTCTGTTCTTTCCCTATGGAGCATTTCCTTCATCCCGATTACCGACATTGACTTTAACCTTCTCGGAACTACCACCAGATTGCTTAACAACAATGTTACTTTAGATCTCCTCTCTTACATTTTCACTAGACCTTCTTTTTCTGTTTAAGTACACTTCTTCCTATCGCAACCTTATATTAGCTTTCTCATGAAACAATTCAATGGATGTAGGAGTTTTCTAGCCAAATATAATTCAATGTCCTTGTCTACCCTTTCTATCATCGCCATCAGAATAATCTCGGGATTTAGAGTGCTCACTTCAGTGACAACCCTATGGAAACGGTCCAAATACGCCTTTAAGGTTTCTCCAGAAGCCAGTTTAATCACCGAGAGCTTTATGACATGCTTAGATTTCTTGGTTAGCAGTTGGAATTGACTTAGGATCATTTCACTCAGATCCTTGCATTTAGGAACCGATCGAGGCGGACGTCTAGTGAATCACATCATAGAAACATCCTCACGATATATTGGAAAAGCTTTACACAATATAGCATCAGGAGTTATTGCAACATTCATATACCATGCATTTCGCATCAAGTGCTATCGTGGATCAGTTCTACCTAAATAACGGTTCGATGGGAAAATTAAACCACCTCGGAATTATACTTCCATGATGTCGTTCGTGAAAGGCATATGGCTACGATCTATACCTAGTCTTCGTTGGTATAACCTCTATTGTCTCTCATTATCCGATGCACGATCATTGCTACCTCAATATTAGTCAATGTATGCTCTGGTTCAGCATTTTCAGCACTTTAAGACTCTCTTTCTCCTATTTCAAGCAACGCCAACTGAGTTGGCATCAGTCATAGCTTCCCTAACCCATGTAATCCCGATTAGTCATAGGATGAGTAGATTAGAGAAATTGAGCTTGAGTAGTTGGGTTAGTGTTTGGTTCCCATAGGAAGGACGTGGGATCCACGCATTGGTAATAACATAGGTTCCGTTAGGCTGGGATCACTAGCATCAAGGTGTACTTCTCGAGAACCCAATGAGGCGAGTCAGACATATCGAAGTTTTTCAGGCCTTTCAAGAGGTCTCACCTAACTTGGGTTTCGTCCATTCTCCTCAAAAGAAGATGAATCTTCTGCTACATGGCGATGGGTTGGAGACAGTGTTCTCTGTCTTTTGAACTCCTCCCATTGCCTAGTTATCATGTCCGTATTATCCCGAATTACAGCGTTATCCCGTCTTTAAGCATCTAGGACTGGATTGGTCTCTTCCAACCTAGCGAGTAAGTATGCCAAGTCATTTGATGAAATGGGTGTTGAAGTAGGAGGTTAGTTAGCAATAGTTGCAGATGGTCCAGAAGTCCCCTGGTCCGGTCGGGTCAGATTCGAGCCAGGAACATTCGACCCAGGTTTGTTCGACCCAGGAGTAGCTTCTGCTACTGGCTCGATTTTCAATGTGTCTTGATGCTCATTGCTAAGTCCAGTTCTCTGACAAGTTTGTTGATTCTTATCTTTTCTCAGAGCCATGGTAACCGAACTTGTTGAAATCGTTGAAATCGAAAGTGATGAAAACAAGGACTAATTCTTCGAACCTGGTGTTCCAAATAGTAGACTAATAATCCCAAAAGTTGATAATTCAATTTTCTAAATGAAAGCACCAAAATGTTAGACCAAAAAATGGCATTAATACTCAATAGACAGGATTCCTAGAGATTAATAAAGAAAAATAAAATAGAAACTAGAAAAATCAAGTAAACACACGGGATTTATAGTGGTTCGGCATTAACGAGTCTACGTCCTCATGACAATACTTATAATTAGCAAAATATTATAAATACAATGCTTGGAAACTCTCAACATTCGAATTACAATTAATTTATTCACTCGTGTATTTAAATTCACTCAGTAAAAGATGAACAGGGCACGAGTTGAATATTAATGGTGGCAGCGGTATATAGTGTTCAGAAATTTGAGTGGCCAAAAGTCCTTTTTCTCATGTCTAGATCGGGTATATATAGGGATCCAATAGGAAGTTTTGGTGGGAGAGGTTATGGGATACGTGTCATCGGGTCCGGAAGTATAGCTCGAGAGTGGGATGCAGATTCGTGGAGTCCATGATCTACAAGTCGTGGCCACGTGGCAATTGACCCAACCATATAGGAGTTAGTGGAAGTGGTGGTGTTAATGGTGGTTGTGTAAAATCAAATAGGTGACCGGGTCGGGTCGTTCCTATTCAATCCACATGATATTCGACCAGGTGCATGCCTTCTACTCGAATTGAAGCCACATCACTTTGTTCGACCCGACCTCGAGTCCTAATGGCTTCGATCCTTGTTCTCTAACACACGTGATCATGGCTTTTTGTAATTTGGGTGGCCTAATAACAAAGTAGGCCAACACTACCAGAGTTGTAAAATAAACGATAGTTAATTTTTTTATATAAATAGTTAAATTTTAAACATTGCTAAAATATATAATAGATAAACTTTTATATAAGTAGTTTAAATTAGAATATTTATTTAAATATATAACAGTCTAATTTTTATATAAAATAGCTTAATATAAAATATTTTATTTGACAAGGGTGTCTGGATTTAGGATTCTATCCTATAGCTAAGTGATCATTTAATTTAAATTCTAATTTCATTAGTATATGTCATTTCAATTCATGTCGGATATCATAGGTGTATATCATTTCAAACTATTTCTTATTTTCAAGTGTTTAATGTCCAAGCATGCAATTTATTAGTTTCCCATTTTTAGTGGCACATAGGGTGATAGATATACATCAAAACAATAATCATCAAAAATAACACACATTTAATCATCATGACAATAAGTAAACATAACATGTAACCATTATCCAAAACAACCAATATGTATCATAATAGTGCTAGTTATTAAATATCGACGTTTAACTAGCTATTTAATTTCAATACTAATTAACTATTGATTCAAATAACTGGTAATTTACTGACAACTCAAATTAAATCCATTTAAGTTCAGTTTAAGTATATATCCAATTTGCGAATAATCAATCAAAAAGTATTTTCATACATATCTATCTAACATATGTTGGGTGTCAATTAACACTTATAATCAATTCCAATATCAAATTAAATTTCTGAATGTTAGTTGAATGAATTATAACATATCATAAATTTAATTCAACTTGCACATACAATTTAGTATGTCATGAGTGGGTTCGTAACGGCCCGCAAATCCGTACTATTTGAGTTGACTAAAAGCACCACACTTGAACCTAAATTGCATAGAAATACGAATCATTATGGGTAAAGAAGAAAAAGGTAGAAGAAGAACATAAATAACAAAACAGAATCTCCCATCGTAGTGGAATAAAATATAATATATATAACAACCTTTGGAATACAAAACTATACTTACAAAAATCATTAAAGTACATCACATATACAACATAACGGAATAAACTCTATATATTTAACATTAAAGCCTCCTGCTCCAAGCTTCTTGCTCCTCTAAGGGTATCTGTAAACACG
This sequence comes from Allium sativum, assembly GCA_030737875.1. Classification (NCBI taxonomy): domain Eukaryota; kingdom Viridiplantae; phylum Streptophyta; class Magnoliopsida; order Asparagales; family Amaryllidaceae; genus Allium; species Allium sativum. The sequence continues at coordinate 145,730,787 of CM060918.1, read as the reverse complement.
TGAACTACTTGACTGCCCGTACAAAGTTGGGTACCCAAGCGTTTAGGGTAAAAGCAAAAGAAATAAACTCTGGGTCGATAATGGATGTACCAAATCGAATTGCGACAGACCAATTTTTTTTTAAATTCTAATCTATCGATACTCGTGTTGGTTTGCTCTGGTATTCTGTAGAAAAGACAGAGATATAAAATATATCAGAGTTCAGAAAAACATCTCATAGATGAATGGATAAAATATAGTGTAATCAAAATATTGCCTTACCGTAGTAATAATATTGCCTAACCAGTATCCAAAGCTATCATATCTCTGCTACAAATCTAACTTGCGAGTAGGTGATGAGGAGGGGATCAGAAAACAAGTTCTAGTGACTGGATTTAAACTATACACATAGGATAATCCTACAAATACCGTTCAGTTACATTTTCATGTTTATTTGGTTACTTGGGTTAACAACACTTGAGGCTTATACACACGTCGTACCCATCTACTTCCCAGTGGATTAACCTAATACAGTATATGTGTAGCTATCCCCAATATCAAAGTACACCCATATGGTACCCCACTCGCATGTTCTCCACCGTAACACCATCAAAATATATTCAGTCCCTCATCCTATGTCTAAACATTCAATTATGCGCTTGCTCCACCTCTTCGGTTTTCATCTAACTTGGTTATTCACATTGACTTCTTATTTAAGTTACCAAGTTCCTCTTGCTTATTACTTTCAGTCATGTAACTTAACCCATTTAAGTTTATTAATAAGCCCACAACATGTTATTCTCTAGATTGTGAACCAAGGTCTATAATCCACATTCCCATTATATTACTGCTTGATTTCGTCGTTACAATAACAAGTTCTACTTAATATGTAACTAAGTATATCTCAATTCGCTTTTTTTGTCTAGCATGTCACTCATTATTTATGATTAAATATAACTTATTTCATTTAATAAGTTTGCCTCATTCTTCCTTATTTAATCATAATTCCATCTTATACTATCATTACGACTTATCGTTGTTTACTTATTAACTTAGTTCTCTTAACTAAGGTTTACTAATAAGTTCCCTTTCCTTAAATATAACTTATGCTGTCCTTATCAGCATTTTTCAGATTCTCGTTCTCATAGATAACTTAATTTACAATTAAGTACAACTTATCTTATTACATATGTTGTTCCATTTTCTTTATCTTTCATTATAACTTAAGTTATAATTTCCACTTGGTCCTAGGACAAGCCTACCTATTATATAACATTCTCATTAATTTATTTTATTTATAATAGGTTATTATTATTCCCCGCTCATTCCAATCTTTTTACTAATGTTACTTTCATTCAATTCCATTCATTTTCATTAATTACAATTAATGCCATTTATTTTTATCTTTTACATTCATATATTTATATATATGCCTATATACTAGACCTCTCATGTAACAACCTGGAAAATACGAGCCAATTTAAAAAATTTAAATTGGTTATTTTAAAGAAATTTGAACAATTGAAATAGAATATTTCAATAAAATAAAGAGTTAGAAATGGTGTGGCAGTTTGATAATTTGAATTCAAACTTTGACTGACTGTACCGGGTGCAAAATAAAACGGATTTTAGTGAAACCAAAAATGTTTAAACCTGTTTATGAATATCTTTCTAACGAATCTAAAAAATCGAAATTTCATAGCGGGAATCAAAAGTTATGGCCAAATGAATTTTCAGTAAGGTCGCTATAGAGAATATATCGCCCTTGAAAGTAGACATTTTGCAAACGACCTCAGAATTCGACGAAACCACCTTTGTTGGATCTGGGATGTCAAATTATTGCTAGGTTTCAAATTTCATAATTTTGGAAGCTAGTATGTGAGCGTGGCAAAAGAAAAGGTGTTTGGTCAATTTTTGTTAAATTGGATCGACCAGAATATGGCCATTTTTCAAACGGTCTCAGAATTCGATCAAACTAGTTTTGTTGGGACCGTAGCATCAAAACATAGCTAGATTTATTTATCTGGAATTTTTCGAATCAGTTTGTGGCCTTGGCAAATTGAAATGTACGTTCAGTTCGAGTATTGAATGTTTTATATTCTAATTTGAAGAATAACTGACTGTAAAAGTCGAATTGGCCTACGATACATATCCACTGTGTTTAGGATGGGGGTATTTAGCTAGAGGCGATAGTCGTTGGGTTTGAATTGGTGTTCGTTTGGAGAAACACTATTTTAAAAATTAAATAAAGCATCGACCAATCAGAAATTTCCATCATAAATTAAAATATAAAAAAAAACCTACCCCCCCGGGGCCTCTCTCACTCTCGACGGAAACAGTTTTCCGACGTTCCGAGCCACTTTCCGGCGAAACCACGCCACGATAGACCCCGCCACCACCCAAACTTTGAAGCCCTCACTTTCCTCTTCAAATCCATACCACCCTTGCCTTCCCTCGTCGCATGTGCTTCACGAATCATCTCTCCAAAGTTCCGAACTTCCCACCGCCGCCACGAACGCTAGTGACCACCGAACTGGCCGTGACCCCTCTGCGCCTGAAGCCCTCTCCATCCTCTTCGTCGTGGTGCAGGTCGATTTCAACATCGTGCAGCGGTTTGGTCATTAGATCAAAACCTAGTTTTGAACCAACATTGAAAGGTATCGGCTTTGGCCATTTTAAACTGAAAATAACACTTTTAATTGTTGCAAACTTTGAAAAATCGTATCTTTATCCTTTATTAACGAAATTCGATGAAACAGGAGACATCTAGACCACAATGACGCTCTCTACATTCTAGAAGTGTCAGGGGATTTTTCTGAGCATGCTACGATTTTTAGCAAAGCAACAACCAATGTGAGATTTCTAAACTGAAATGTGAATGGACATGTGTTGTATAAGTTATATAAGTGAAATATAAATTATATACAAGTTGTATACCTTATGTACATGAGTTGTATAAGTTATATGAGCGAAGTATGAATTATACATGCATTGTATAAATCATATGTGGGTTGGAATGGAAATAAAATATATTTATATACGAATATATATATATATATATATATATATACACACTCCCCTCGTCCACAAACCATGGGTGATATTTGTTGATTGTGAATTGGTGTGAAACTTTTGGTGAATAATGTGAATGGTTGATAAGATTGTTTGTGGTTAATATTGTTTGGATTGTGGTTGAAAAATACCATTATGGTTGAAAATACCCATTTGAGATTGAAACAAAATTTGAATAAATTGTGGAAAAGAAAAATATACTCGCCTACGTGCGAGTTAGATGTATGAAATCCCCATTGTCAAAAACTGCGAGGTTTTAAGGTAGAGCAAGGAGCCGTACTCGGGACGGTGCCGGTTTTAAATACCCTGCCGTTATGCTGCCGAAATTTTCAATAATTTTCATGTGTTAGAATTATTTTCATATGTTGTAACTATATTCATGTGTTGAAACCATATTCATGTGTTGAATAGAAATTCATTTGTTGAAACCGTATTCATGTGTTGAATAGAAATTCATTTGTTGAAACCGTATTCATGTGTTGAATAGAAATTCATGTGTTGAATAGAAATTCATGTGATGAATAAAATTCTTTGAAAAATAAAAACAACATTTTATCACATATCTAAACTATATAAACTATTTGTGTTTTAAATAAATTGTTTTAACATTAAAAATCACATTTTTATTAGGTATATAAACTATAGAAATTATTCTTGTGTTGAATAAAGGATTAGAACGATAAAAATCATATTTTTATCGTATGTGTTAAGTGGATAATATTCATGTGTGGAATATATAGATTGAACAATAAAATTTACATTTTTATTGTGAATATGAAGTGCTAAAAATGTTCATGTGTTGAATAAATATTTATACGATAAAAATATCATTTTTATCATGTAAACGACTCGCTAAAAATATACAAGTGTTGAAACAAATATTTGTTTGCTATGAATATTATTTTTAACATGTAACACCCCACGTCCATTAATGTCACTCACAAAGGGAATGCATTAACTTCCATGGAGGTTTTAAGTGAATATAGAACAGAAAAATTACAACAAGACAGATAATAAATAGTACTTGGAAATCTAAAACTTTATTTTATTGCAGTGGAAGTTAAACATGTTTATTACATCATAAAACCATAGACCAGAGTCAAGTACAATATCCATCTTGATAAATAAAATACATAATCCCATTACATAAATAGCCATTAAAGAAGATAACAAGCTGGACTTTACTTCAGCAGTCCAAGCTTTCCAAAAGAGAGATAAAGCAATCCAATCAAACTCCGCTAGAGCTGGGCCCACTCTGAGGACCTGGAGGGGGAAAAAGGATAGAAATAGAGGGGGTCAGACATAAATTCTGGCGAGTATGATAATTCTAACAATACTATTATCAAAATAACTAGACTAAGGCATAAGCTGGAAAACAAGGAAATGTCTATGAACTATTGGGTATGGAAGAACAGATAAAGATAACGTTAAAGGAACACCTAATTACTAACGAATAATTACTACACTGCACCGCACCAGTCACCCTAAAAGTTGATCCCACTTGCTTCACTTAGAAATTATATAAATAGCCTTGCATACCCCTAGCTGACTACATAGGTGCCATCTGCCCCTATCTCCGCTAGGTGTACCCCACTACCCACTTTCGATCGGCTCCCTGCTCGTAGATACCCGTGCTGGCCCCAAAGTGGGGTGTATCACTCCCCTAAAGTGGCAACCCGATACAACTTGAGAAGGCACGGCTTATATCTACACGATGCAACAACGTCTTACCTACCAGCCCGGGTCCACACACGCATATGAAACCCGTTGGACTTGCGTTGCCACCGCTACCTCGTTTGGCCTCTTATAGTCAAGCCCAGTGTGCGTGTCCCGTCCTCGACTTGGGTCGAGCCCACAAAGATACGTTTGGGTTACTGGTTGAAATGGGCCCCCATAAGCTATCCACCTAAGCTTGTCCCCACTAGTATATCCCACTTAACCCTCCTCTTAGTTATGTTCATTTACATGTGTGTTTGGTTAAGTCTTACTAATCGTATTTCAAATGCCACTAAAGGCAACCACTAGATTCCTCATGCCACCCAAGGCACCTACTTAACCCCCATGTCCCACCTTACTTGTTTATTTGGTTAAGTAGTTCTTAATTCATTCAGGCCATAACCTCATAAAGACCTCTCACATTAGACTGGCATTTATGGCAGCTGGATTTGCCGGGCGGGTCCGGGCAGTCTTACACCATAAAAGAGTCTAACCTCGTGTCTTTACAACTGTTATGCTTTAGTTTGGGCCTAGGACCTCTCACATTGGGCTGACATTTGTGACCACTGGATTTGCCGGGCGGGTCCGGGTGGGTTTACGTCACAAACGAGTCCAACCTCATGTCCTAAGCATTGATTATCACTTATAATCTCTTACCCCAGTTTTAATAATTCCCTATTCAAATTATTAATTAATTCCAATTTTAATGATGTCCATAATTGACTCGATTATGGCCATCCACTTATGGCATGCAAAATCATATCAATTGCACCCCAATTTCACAATATTAAATCCTTAATATTACCCCTACCCCACGATATATGTTCGCTTATTCAACACAAAATATACGTTAGACTCGAATAGCCTAACTCATAGCATAAAAAGAAATTATCACAACCACAACATATACATATGACTAAAATAGATCTAGTCATAAGAAGGGTGAAACTTGCATGTGTGATAGATGTCCAACACCTAGACTTGCATAGGCAAAACTACAACTTGCATAAAACTACACATGCCATGGATCTAAAGGTGTCAACTTGTTGGGCTAAATGTCACATCTTACATAATATGATCATAATCCCAATTCATGTGTAAACTTGCATATGGGGTTTTATGCAACATAATGATGGTGTGAACTAGCATCTAACACATAGAACTCACCCATGTTCTAACCAAATTTTAGATTTAAATAGATGTCATAGGATATGTGAGATTATACATACTAATCAATCTAAACTTGCATAGGTACATGTGATTTATCATGTGAATCATCATAGCCCTAAACATATATATAATCAACATCATGATTTGATCAAGCATAAGCTAACTATAGCATAAATAATAACATCATGACTTTGTAACATCGCAACTTAGCATAGAAACTTGCAACATATATAATATCATCATAGCATGATTTACAACATATAGGATATCATCATCACATAACATAGGATTTACAACATACATGATAGCATAAGGTTTACAACAACATATATGACAATTCACATCATTTTCTTATGATCCATATCACATCTCAATCTAATTAGTTTGCTAATAATCTTATTAAAATCATCATACTCACAATTAGGGAAGAAAGAGAGTCTTGATTTGCTTTAGAGTTGAGTAGAATTAGGGTTTTGATTAGCTTTCTTCCTTCTTAGTTGGCGGCGGCTAGACTGAGTTCCATGGCTGCGGTATGACGGTGGCTATTCTATTTTTCATGTGAGTTTACAGTGAGGGACTACCTAGGTATTTATAGAGTTTAGGGTTTATTTAGACCGTTAGATCAACTCAGAACTAACCTGAATCGTTTTATTTGCCAACTCAGCCCTAAAGACACATCAGCAGCTCAAGATTGGGCTCAGTCAAACCCTAGCCGACCTGACCAGGTCGACACCCAGGTCGACTGCCCAGTCGACTGCCCAGTTGGGGGTGTCGACTGCCCAGTCGACTCCCCAGTCGACCTGGGGTGCTGGGCGGGAAATTTCCCGCCTAGCCTGTTTGACTCCAAATTTTGAATTTTAAATTTCTGAAATCTGTTTTGAATTTTCTGAAACTTCTGATGGCCATAACTTCTTCATACGAAGTCCAATTCACGCAAACTCGGACTCTATTCCAACCAGAATTCCGAGACGAACACAATGGCGCAACCCGTTTCCCACAATTCCCACGTTTGAGATTAGTTATTCTTTAATTTGTGAATATTAATATTAACAGAATTACGGGGTGTTACATTCTCCCCTCCTTAAAGGATTTCGACCCCGAAATCTTCAAGTCAAGAAGAATGTATATCCTAACATCCAATCGTCCATCTACTCAACCATCAAACACAGGCATCCATTGTCCTTATAGACTTCTAATGCTTTCATGAACATATGCAAGAAGTGTGTGTATATGTCTATATCTAATGCAAAATTAGGCGGTCCACTGATTCAGTTGACCTCCTTAATGCAAATCATGATAGTGCCATGTGTCCATTATGTATGCAAAAGTTCCTTAATGCTACATATTATCTCTATATGCGTGCACAACCATCATCTAAATGCAGAATCCGTATGATAATACAATCATCATACATCCATTTTACTAAATACATCCATTTATATGCAATATGCAATATGAAGTAACTGAGCCGATCTAGTGCCTAACAGTGTGTGTATATGCATCCACGAGAAACCACTAGCAAACACTTGCATCCACTTAGCATCCATCATACATAACATGTCTCAAACACATGTTTCAACCATAGGATTATCCTAACTAAAGGTCAAAGATACTAGCGAGAGGACATATTAAAGATAAGATAAGTACAAGTTAAGCGATAAAGGAGAAATCAAAAGACATACCCTCGAAAAGAAAAGGGTACAATGAACGCATCTTCGCTTCCGTCTCCCATGTAGCGTTGCTCTCATCATCCCCCCATTGCACTTTGACTTGTTTGACCTCTTGATTCCTCAACTTCTTAATCTCCGACCCAAGAATGCGTGTAGGAGCTCGTCGAATCGTCGCATCACGCTCTATCTCCACCTCTCTAAGCAAATTCGGCTTTACCACCTCCGCGGTCTCGTGCAAGAACTTCCTCGAATGTGACACATGGAATACGTCGTGTACACCACTAATTCTCTCAGGCAACTCCACTCTATACGCCATCTGTCCAATATTCTCCTTAATAGGAAACGGCCCTACGAACCTTGGTGCTAATTTCCCAACGGACCCAAAGCGAACAATGTTCCGTAATGGAGATACTTTGATAAAGACCATGTCCCCAACATCAAACTCAAGATTTGTCCTCCTCTTATCCGCATAAGATTTCTGCCTATCTTGCGCTGCTTTCATCCTCCTTCGAATCCAATCGATCTTTTCCGTCGTCTCCCTAATCACATCGGGACCAAGTAAGATCTTATCCGTAGATTCCCACCAACATGTAGGTGAACGACAAGGTCGTCCATAAAGAGCTTCGAAAGGTGCCATGCCAATGCTAGACTGAAAGCTGTTATTTTATGCGAACTCTACCAACGGAAGATGCTCTTCCCATGTACCCCCAAAGTCTAGGATACATAGCCTCAAAAGGTCCTCTAGAATACGATTCACCCTCTCGGTCTGGCCGTCCGTCTGAGGATGATATGCGGTGCTCAAACATAACTGAGTCCCTACCGCTTCTTGTAAGCTCTTCCAAAATTCGCTAGTGAAAATAGGATTGCGGTCGCTTACTATGCTAGAAGGAACCCCATGCAAACGAACTATCTCTCGAACGTATACAGAAGCTAACCATGGAGCAGTCCTCTTACTTTTCACGAGAATAAAATGGGCACTTTTAGTAAGTCTATCTACTATAACCCAAATCCCCGTATTACCCTTCCTTGATCTTGGTAATCCATCCACAAAGTCCATCGAGACACTTTCCCATTTCCATAGTGGAACCTCCAATGGGTGAAGCAACCCACCGGGTTTCTTTTGCTCCGCTTTTACTTGTTGGCACACCAAGCATCTAGCGACATACTCGGCCACATCCCTCTTCATACCGACCCAAAAGTAAACTCGCTTCATGTCTTTGTACATCTTGTCCCCGCTGGGATGAATGGTCATCTTCGAACGATGTGCTTCGTCAAGAATAGCCTTCCTCAAGTCCTCGTCTCGTGGTACACAAAGTCTACTATCCCTAAGTAACCAACTCTTATCATCTAGGGTATACCTACGGAGATGGCTTGATGACTCCCCTCTTTTGAGCTTTTCTACTAACTCAACCAACTGTGGGTCATCTCGCTGTGCCTCACCAATCCGTCCGAAGAGCGTAGGTCTAACCTCCAAGGATGCTAGCAAACCGGGTACAAAGTCAATGGAAGGTCTAAAATCAAACATCGAAATGAATTCTAAGCTTCGTCGTTCAACAAACAACGGACTCAAGGACAACCTTTTTCTACTTAAGGCATCTGCCACCATGTTACCCTTGCCAGGGGTATATGCTATTTCGAAGTCGTAGGACGCTAAGAACTCCATCCATCTTTGCTGCCTTAAATTCAAGTCCTTCTAAGAGAATAAGTATTTTAAAGATTTGTGGTCAGTGAATAATTCGAATTTCTCGCCAAGAAGATAATGGCGCCAAGACTTAAGTGCGAAAACAATTGCGGCCAACTCTAGGTCATGCGTGGGGTAATTCTTCTCATGCGCTCTCAACTGTCTTCCACCACAGGCTATTACCTTTCTCTCTTGCATTACGACTGCGCCTAGTCCTGTCCCACAAGCATCGGTATAAACGGTAAATGGCTTACTCCCGTCTGGCAGCACTAAGACTGGGGCTGAAGTCAAAGCTCTCTTCAAACGTTGGAACGCATCATCACAATCTACGTCCCATGTGAAAACTAAGTTCTTCTTCGTCAAACGTGTTAATGGAGCTGATATCTTTGCAAAGTCTTTGATAAACTTCCGATAGTAGCCAGCCAACCCCAAGAAACTCCTTGCTTCGGTAGCATTTTTAGGGACCTTCCAATCTTGGATGGCCACCACCTTCGTGGGATCCACAGCTATCCCTTCTTTGGAAACAACTTGCCCTAAGAATCGTACTTCCTTCCCCCAGAAGTGACATTTAGAAAATTTAGCTTTAAGGTTATGCGTTCGTAGGGTCTCCAACACTTCCCTAAGATGTAGGGCATGCTCTTCTTCGTCCTTAGAAAAGATCAAGATGTCATCTACAAAGACTACCACGAATTTGTTAAGGTACTCCCTAAACACCATACTCATCAAATCAACAAAGTATGCGGGGGCGTTTTTCAAGCCGAAGCGCATCACTAGCCATTCATAGAAACCGTCCGGAGTCCTAAAGGCAGTCTTGTCTATGCTATCCTCAGCCACTCTCAACTGATGGAATCCAGTGGCTAAGTCCAACTGCGAAAACACTGAGGCGCCAACTAACTGATCGAAGAGATTGTCAATCCTCGGCAGTGGTGTCTATTCTTCTAAGTAAGTTTATTAAGTTCTCTATAGTCCACAAACAGTCTAAGGGACCCATCCGCCTTTGTGGCAAATACTACTGGAGCACCCCACTCCGATATACTTCGTCTTATGAACCCCTTCTCAAGCAACTCCTTCAATTGTTTATCGAGTTCCCTCCTTTCACGAGGAGCCATGTGGCGTACTGGCAAAGATACTGGTTTTGCATTATCCACAAGATATATTTGAAAATCTATCTCCCGCTTTGGAGGCAAGCCCTTCACCTCCTCAAACGCATCCGAGTATTCTCGGACCACTCTAAAAGAACGTAGATTCTCCACAGACGTGTCAAGCGACTCTAGATAACTTAGCATAACGGAATTTATGGGATTACAAAAGATTTCGAGAGCGTTACCAAGGCGAGTCATGAGCCTAACTACTCTCCTTTCACAATCAAGAACGACCCCATTTCTGGATAACCAATCCATTCCTAAAATTAGCCCATAGCCCGTGAAGCCCAAAACATAAGCATCACATCTAAACTCAACGCTAAGTATGGAAATTTTCAAATCCAAACACATCATGGACAAATAAGCTGAGCCCCCAATTGAATTCGAAACAACTAAGGGATCCTCTACTAAACTAGTGTTTAAGTGCAGTGATTCAACTAATGATGTAGAGATAAATGAATGCGATGCGCCCGAATCGAATAAGGTACGGACAGGATGATCAAACAGAAAAAATAAGCTTTCAACAGAAATGGTTCTACCTCGTTCTTGCAGTGGTGGGACCGCGAGAGCCTGAACTTGTCCCCTTGCTTGCCCTGGTGCCATAAGAGCCTGCACCTGTCCTCCCGAGGTAGACCCTGTCCTCTGCCCCTTCTTTGGGCAGTCCTTCACTAGATGTCCCGCTTCACCACAGTGAAAACAGCCAGTCTTCTTTTTCTTTCTACAATCCTTGTTGAGATGGACTGGTGTCCCACAGTTAAAGCATTTCTTCTTCCCCTTGCCATTATTGTCTTTGCCACACTTCTTTTTTTGCTGTTGAGGTTTCTTCCGATCCCCTTTCTTCTCGGGTGCCTTATTAGCGCCTTTCTCCTAGTGCATGAGCGCCATTTCTACTAGCTTCTCAAAGGTGGTCCCCATAGGGATGTGGGTCATAGCCAACCCTTGCAATGGTTCATTCAAACCATTAACGAACCTCAGAGCCTTCTTCTCCGGCGTGTTCACTAAGTCCAAGCCAAACCTTGCTAACTGATTAAATTTGTCGACATATTCTTTCACTGATGAGCTTCCTTGCTTTAATGTCAAGAACCTTTCCATATATAGATTCTCTTCTGCCCTTGAGAGAAACTTTGCCTCAAACCTACGTCTGAAATCCGCCCAAGAATCAACAGGACGCTCCCCATTAGTGACCTCCCACCAAAAGGAGGCCTCTCCTTTCATTAACCAATCTGCTAGTTTGACTTTTATCCCTTCTTCTACTTGAAAGATTTCTAGCAATTCTTCCACCTCCTTAAGCCAATCTCTAGCTTCCACAAACGTTTCTGACCCTTGAAAAGGTTTTCCACCTATAGCCTTAAATTCCTTGCACGTCTTTGCAAAAGTATCAGCGGGAGGAGGAGGAGTGGGTGCAACTGGTGGTGGAGGAACATTGGCTGGTCCTGCAGCGGCCCTAGCCCTTAATAACCTCCTATACCATCCTGGTATCGTTACACCGTCTGGAAGGTTAAGATCTTCAGCCATGCTGAAACGGAAAAGGAAAGATTCAAAATTGAGAATTCGAAAGATAAAGATATATGGCTATTGGGGAATATGTTTTTCATGAAAACTTTCCTCTTAAAATAACTCATTAAGACATGTTTTTGAAAACACTTCTTCCAAAAATACTTTAGAAAAATAGCTTTTTTTCTAAAAAAATTATCTGTTCTGGTAACCTTAAGCTCTGATATCACGTGTAACACCCCACGTCCATTAATGTCACTCACAAAGGGAATGCATTAACTTCCATGGAGGTTTTAAGTGAATATAGAACAGAAAAATTACAACAAGACAGATAATAAGTAGTACTTGGAAATCTAAAACTTTATTTTATTGCAGCGGAAGTTAAACATGTTTATTACATCATAAAACCATAGACCAGAGTCAAGTACAATATCCATCTTGATAAACAAAATACGTAATCCCATTACATAAATAGCCATTAAAGAAGATAACAAGTTGGACTTTACTTCAACGGTCCAAGCTTTCCAAAAGAGAGATAAAGCAATCCAATCAAACTCCGCTAGAGCTGGGGCCACTCTGAGGACCTGGAGGGGGGGAAAAGGATAGAAATAGAGGGGGTCAGACATAAAGTCTGGCGAGTATGATAATCCTAACAATACTATTATCAAAATAACTAGACTAAGGCATAAGCTGGAAAACAAGGAAATGTCTATGAACTATTGTGTATGGAAGAACATATAAAGATAACGTTAAAGGCACACCTAATTACTAACGAATAATTACTAAACTGCACCGCACCAGTCACCCTAAAAGTTGATCCCACTTTCTTCACTTAGAAATTATATAAATAGCCTTGCGTACCCCTAGCTGAATACATAGGTGTCGTCTGCCCCTATCTCCGCTAGGTGTACCCCACTACCCACTTTCGATCGGCTCCCTACTCATAGATACCTGTGCTAGCCCCACAGTGGGGTGTATCACTACCCTAAAGTGGCAACCCAATACAACTTGAGAATGCACGGCTTATACCTACACGATGCAACAACGTCTTACCTACCAGCCGGGGTCCACACGCGCATATGAAACCCGTTGGACTTGCGTTGCCACCGCTACCCCGTTTGGCCTCTTATAGTCAAGCCCAGTATGCGTGTCCCGTCCTCGACTTGGGTTGAGCCCACAAAGATACGTTTGGGTTACTGGTTGAAATGGGCCCCCAGCAGCTATCCACCTAAGCTTGTCCCCACTAGAATATCCCACTTAACCCTCCTCTTAGTCATGTTCATTTACATGTGTGTTTGGTTAAGTCTTACTAATCATATTTCAAATGCCACTAAAGGCAACAACTAGATTCCTCATGCCACCCAAGGCACCTACTTAACCGCCATGTCCCACCTTACATGTTTATCTGGTTAAGTATTTCTTAGTTCATTCAGGCCATAACCTCATAAAGACCTCTCACATTAGACTGGCATTTATGGCAGCTGGATTTGCCGGGTGGGTCAGGGCAGTCTTACACCATAAAAGAGTCTAACCTCGTGTCTTTACAACTGTTGTTCTTTAGTTTGGGCCTAGGACCTCTCACATTGGGCTGACATTTGTGACCACTGGATTTGCCGGGCGGGTCCGGGCAGGTTTACGTCACAAACGAGTCCAACTTCGTGTCCTAAGGATTGATTATCACTTATAATCTCTTACCCCAGTTTTAATAATTCCCTATTCAAATTATTAATTAATTCCAATTTTAATGATGTCCATAATTGACTCAATTATGGCCATCCACTTATGGCATGCAAAATCATATCAGTTGCACCCCAATTTCTCAATATTAAATCCTTAATATTACCCATACCCCACGTTATACGATCGCTTATTCAACGCAAAATATACGTTAGACTCGAATAGCCTAACTCATAGCATAAAAAGAAATTATCACAACCACAACATATACATATGACTAAAATAGATCTAATCATAAGAAGGGTGAAACTTGCATGTGTGATAGATGTCCAACACCTAGACTTGCATAGGAAAAACTACAACTTGCAAAAAACTACACATGTCATGGATCTAAAGGTGTCAACCTATTTGGTTAAATGTCACATCTTACATAATATGATCATAATCCCAATTCATGTGCAAACTTGCATATGGGGTTTTATGCAACATAATGATGGTGTGAACTAGCATCTAACACACAGAACTCACCCATGTTCTAACCAAATTTTAGATTTAAATAGATGTCATAGGATATGTGAGATTATACATACTAATCAATCTAAACTTGCATAGGTACATGTGATTTATCATGTGAATCATCATAGCCCCAAACATATATATAATCAACATCATGATTTGATCAAGCATAAGCTAACTATAACATAAATAATAACATCAAGACTTTGTAACATCGCAACTTAGCATAGAAACTTGCAACATATATAATATCATCATAGCATGATTTACAACATATAGGATATCATCATCACATAACATAGGATTTACAACATACATGATAGCATAAGATTTACAACAACATATATAACAATTCACTTCATTTTCTTATGAACCATATCACATCTCAATCTAATTAGTTTGCTAATAATCTTATTAAAATCATCATACTCACAATTAGAGAAGAAAGAGAGTTTTGATTTGCTTTAGAGTTGAGTAGAATTAGGGTTTTGATTAGCTTTCTTCCTTCTTAGTTGGCGGCGGCTAGACTAAGTTCCATGGCGGCGGTATGACGGTGGCTATTCTATTTTTCATGTGAGTTTAGAGTGAGGGACTACCTAGGTATTTATAGAGTTTAGGGTTTATATAGACCTTCAGATCAACTCAGAACTAACCTGAACCGTTTAATTTGCCAACTCAGCCCTAAAGACACATCAGCAGCTCAAGATTGGGCTCAGTCAAACCCTAGCCGACCTGACCAGGTCGACACCCAGGTCGACTGCCCAGTCGACTGCCCAGTTGGGGGTGTCGACTCCCCAGTCGACTTGGGGTGCTGGGCAGGAAATTTCCCGCCTAGCCTGTTTGACTCCGAATTTTGAATTTTAAATTTCTGAAATCTGTTTTGAATTTTCTGAAACTTCTGATAGCCATAACTTCTTCGTACGAAGTCCAATTCACGCAAACTCGGACTCTATTCCAACCAGAATTCCGAGACGAACACAATGGCGCAACCCGTTTTCCACAATTCTCACGTCTGATATTAGTTATTATTTAATTTGTGAATATTAATATTAACAGAATTACGGGGTGTTACATAACATGTAGGAAAACTAAATAAAATAGTCATGTATTAAAATATATATTTTTTCGTCAAAAATATCATTTTTATGCGAAACATGAAGTGTTAAAAATAACCACTTGTTCAAATAAACATGTGTGGGTTGAAAATATTATTTTTAACATGTGTAGGAAGTGTTAAAAATAACCATATGTGGAAATAAACCCTTTGTTCGCTAGAAATATTATTTTTAGCTTAGTTTTGCACATATATATATACATGTGTTGAACAGGAAAGTGGATTAGCTGTGGAGTAAAGAATTTATTTGCGTGCCTGACAAATAGGAAAACCTTGATGAGTTGGATGTGCAATTTTATTATTATATTAACTCCTGTGAGTGCGATTGGATGCAGAATGCTGGTTGTTCTGTGTGTAATAATAAACGTCGCCATAGGATAGTAACAATTAATTTTGAACTACACTACATGGCATATTCCTTGACGATAGGCATACTTCATCATATACCATATAAGGATTTGGAGCTTGTGTGACGAGGTTGAAGATTTACCATACGAACGAGAGGCTTGTATGGCAATGACTATATATTACAGGTTGAATTGATGACCGATCTGGACTATATAAATTGTAACGGTAAATTGCAAAATTAATAAGAACCCCGTACAGGTCTGGAGATGACAATAAACACGTCCCTCTGGTCATTAAGGCACAAAAAACATTTATAGGGTGACGAGAATTTATTCTCTGGAGTTATGATCTGTACACACTCCCTTGTGGACACCAGAATATATCACTATAAATACGTGCATGCTTATTAGGATTTATTGGGTACCTAATACGGCCCAATAAATTTCCAGACCCCTTCCCGTACAAAGGAGGTTATGGCGAAATTTTTTGAAATATAAAGGTGTTAGTGAAATATTTGAAGTGAAAACGATATTGAAATCATCGAATGAATTATATATATATATATATATGAATATAAATTAAATAAAACGAATCAAGCCCCTGCAGTTCGTGCTTTGAAATCGTAACTTCAAACGATTATACCGAAAGATCCGACCATCGGATTTTCACGAAGCTGCACTGTTGGGTTCGCTTTGGGAATATCTTCCCAATGATATAAACTTTTGTTGAAATCCAACGGTTAGATTTTTAAATGTGTAAAACAAATTTAGGGAAAAAAAGCCCCAGTGTCTCGGCACGACCTGAAACATCATTTAATTAAATAGGGTCGTTTTTAAATAAACAAAGATGGCAATGTATCGTTATAAAATATTATAGACGATATAGAATGGAAATAAACCGATTCTGCTTGGTTTGCTTGATATTTGGTAGTTGAATGTGTTTGACATGAAGATTATACTAAAGAACTGAAATGTGAATGTCGAATGATTTAACCATGTGAAGAATTGATTAGAAAATCTAAATATACGAGGATTATTTGAAAAGGCCGAGTTAATTCTCATTTCAAATAATTGATCGACGGTTAGAAGTCGAAGAGTTGAAGACGGTTCAAGACCGACGATCTTCACATTGGATGGATGGGTGCTACTGACGCTCATGATTGGAGTAGCTACCTTGAAGGAGCTGAAGTGGTAGCCGTCCGGACGTATTGTTGATTGTACGGACATGCGAGGAATATGGTGCCACCGTCTTCGTTCAAACCCAGAACGAAGTTGTAAATTGACTGTTTGTCTGACATTGGATTTTGTTCTGTGCTGATTGATCTCTATTAAATATATATATGTTTGGCGGCGGAGAATTTATTCTCTTGCTTAACGCCCTTCTCTGAGACGTACGAGCTCAGAGGTTATATATTGATAGAAATCAGTCGCATGGAGTGAATTGCCTGTGTGGAACGCCTAAGTGGCAGATGATCAAGGCTTCTATTGAAAAGCAAAGTCTTGTGGTGGATGGTCAAAGCATAGCCTAGGTGGCGTAGCTTTGTGTATAGCGTTGATTCGCTAGCCTCATATCTCGGTATGAGTCAAAAACGGGATAAGGACCGCTGGGAGAACACGACGTTTCTTTCTAACTACGGTGGTGTCAGTGACTTACCAGCCCTGACATTTATATAAACTTTTCTCCTGTGTGGTTGTTGGAATGTGAGGCGCCTCGATTATTGGCCTGTAAGGATCGGGAAACGTGTTTTCAGGAATGACTAATCCTCAAAAGTAAGAGAGGACCGGCTCAGCCGATTCCAAAGATCGCTGTGTGTGATCCTGAGACATTTGCTAGAGTGTCTCGAAGGGAGAGGAGCTTGCCCCTTGCCTCGACTCATGATGGAATCCAATTTCCAATGATTTGATTGTATTACTAGTATGGCGACATAGTGGTATGGGTCACTTATGCCATCTATGATTGATATTTATGATTGAATTTGCTTTTGAAACATATATGCACTAGTAATAATATAAAACTATTTTATTTTATACGTATCAAGCATTTCTTGGCCATTATAAGGTAAAACTCTATCCTCCGGCTTGCGTTGCATTGTGTGATGGGACCTGAGTCTTATAATGGCTTCATTTTTGTAAAAAAAGTGTTGCGATGATTTAATAATTTACTTTATTTGATGCACTGGCAATCATTGGAGTAAACCCGTTCCGCGAAAGTGGCATGTTCCTTTGATTTGCCTTATTATTGTTGTTTAATTAGTTAAGTAGATTTCTCGTACCAGTCCCAAGACTAACTCGTAGTTTGTTTCACCTTGCAAACTCGGGTGCCCTTATTTTCACACGGGCAGCCTAGTACCAGGTAGCTGGATGTATTTTGGCTTTGCACTGCAGTAGGAGTGCATCTTTTGGATCATGGCGAGGCTTGACATCACAGTGTTGACTATTGATTTTACGCCATTGTTATTATATGTATATGATTCCGCCTCCGGCGATGTAGACTGATATTTCTCTTATGTACTCTCTATGTATATGCTCCGCTTATGGCGATGTAGACTTATCATGTACTTTTATGCACTAAGTTGCATCCTGCACTGTGCTCTCTGATGTTGTGATATGTATGATTCCGCAGTCATATTTGTGTAGATTATTCTATTTCCTGCTTATGCTATTATCTATACTCTGCTAATGATGATTACTGTGTTATATTCCAATGATTATCCTTAACACCATAGCATGGGGTTTTGGGGTCGTCACATCTCAAATTAAGCCTACCACTTGTGGATGCTGGATTTGTCGGGTGGTTTCGGGCCGATTTCTTCATAAGTTTCGTGTCTTTGCATCGTTACATGTTTTATTTGAGCACTAGACCTCTCACATTAAATTAACAACTTGTGAAAGCTAGATTTGTCGGGCGGTTTTGGCCAGACTTTTACTACAAGTTGAATTTAACCTCGTGTCTAGGTGCATTACAGTTATCTACTTACTGTAAATCTAGGCATATTGTTCTTTCCACATTTTTACTGTAACCTATTTTACATGTCATCATATTAACCCCATTTTATGTCATATGTTCTTCCTAACATATAATTACTTTCATCTCAAAGTAACGTGTGATCGTCAAATCACGTAATTATTCTAATTAAACACGTAATTTTTCTCATTTCTACAATTAAGAGTTCAAGTACATAATTGTCACAAGCTAACATGTAATTATAACAACAGTAATCACTACACGTATTTTTAACAAGTTTAATTTTCAATAGGTGAACATTTCAGCACATTAAGCGTTTCAACATATGAATTTTCCAACATATTAATATTTTAACATATTAATACTTCAATGTATCATATTGGCATTTCATCACTTTAATCATTCTAGAAGATTTACATTGCATAGTAACGGGGAATGTCAAATGATAATATACCATTATAAAAAATGATGTAACTTAAATCCACTCACCTGATTTGCTTTCCAAATCCTAAATCTGGTCCAGTTCTAAAATACTATGGTCCTCCTAACTGAAACTTGAACCTAGCAACCATGGATCCACAATTCTTACTAAAAGAAAAAGGGAAGAAAGAGGGGACAATTGAAATAGACCAGATCTAAGAAATTACCTTACTTTGAATATGATTTTGAACGCCATCTTATTAAGATTTTGAACACCATCTTATTAATATTCATTCTTTTCCTCCAAATCTTGATTCAGAATTTTCCTAAACTAATTATTCTATTTTTTTGAAGAGATTTGAGGAGGAAGAAGAATGGTAGATTATATACTTCTTCTCAAAAATATGAGATTTAGGCTAGGCTCTGCTAGCCTATTTATAGGTGTTCAAGATCTTATCGTACACGCAGCGCTGAGTCATCATTGAACGTAGTTAAGAAAATAGTCCAGGTTCGTAGATGAACCTTGCTGGATATGGGGGGTGTCAACCCCGGGTTTGACCCCCTACAGGGGTGTCGACCCCCCTATGGCTTGCGAGCTGTTTTGTCGTAGAAGTTTGATTTTTGAATGTTTGAATTTTAGAATTTATTTAACAGTTATATTCGCATGTAATATTGTTACACATATACAAATCTTCTAATGACAATTTTACGCTTATATATATACACATAACTTTTGTTTTGTTTTCAAAATTCAAACGGTGTTGCACCGTTATTTGATTCTTACAATATTTCTTTGATTGCAGCCTTATATTGAACTCTATCTCTTCTGCATATATATATATGTGTGTGTGTGTGTGTATATATGTTTCTGCACATATATACATCTATATTCTCATATTTATATACATATATTTTCTATACTTTCTTATACGTATATTTTTCCTTATATTTTGCGTTTATACATATTTTCTTTTTAGAACATGTGTTACTTTTAGTCATTCCCTTAAAACAAAACTACGACACTGGTGGGGATCATGTATGCAAGCTACATGCTCTAACCCACTGGACTACTAAGGCTATTGTTAAACAAGGCTTAGAACAGTGGTAAAAATTGCTCTCTTCTTACTTCTCTTTTTCATGTTTGTTATAATATTTAATTTAAACCATTGCATGAATCTTTTTCTTCTTTTTCAGTGCATGTATTTATTACTTGCAATCACATATTATCTTTATTATATTTATGTCTATGCATATATATACACGTATGCATTATTTAATTATTTAATTGTCATAAAATACGGGGTGTTACATTCTTCCACCCTTAGGAAATTTCGTCCCCGAAATTTGATAAGGTTAAAAATCAATTAACCCCTCCCATAATATACATCCATTATGTGTGCATCCAATTTTGGCAAACATTGTGCAAAGTGAAATACACATATATGCCTAAGCAGTACCTCCTACGTGTATGCAAGTTTTTCAAAAATCCTTTTAAAATATGATGCTCACATCCTAAATATACTGGCCGTTCTGCATGAATGCAATATTTTGCAGATCAAAAATACTTTTTCATCCAAATTTTCCTACACTCTTACTGAGGAAGAGCGTAGTTCATCCAATTTTTGCATCCAAAACCCTAACAAGCAACGTTATTTTTTGAATTTTAGAAAAATCTAATTTTCTAAATTCGATTTCTTATGTTGCAAAAAGGTGGAAAAAGGAAATTTTCACATCAACCGCTTTTCTTTTATGTACCTTTTCTATTTGTATTTGGATTTTATGCAACTATTCTTGATAGATTCCCTATTTTCCTATCCAACCACAGCCCGCATAAGAAATTTTTTATTAAAGATTTTCTTTTTCATCTTATCTTAGAAATTTTTATTGTTATCTACCTTTTCTCAGAATTTATCAAGTTTGCCGCTTTACTAAATTTGTTGTTTCCTTTTTGTTGTACCATTTCTCTTTTATTAGCTTATTTAACTTAATCCTCTAATCTAAGTTTAGTTTTCAAATAAGCCTTCTAGTTCTTTAACTAAAACAGGAAAATACACACTTTACACAGCTGCTTCTAAAGGCCAAGAATCTCGGGACTATGTCCCCTTTAGACAGTAAGCTTGAACCACGGGATCAATGACGGGTTTAGGTGTTACCCTAACTACCCAATAGGAAAATTAACAGAACGATCCTAACAGAAATGCAATAACGGGTTGTACCCCTAATATGAAAATTATCAACAAGATCTAAATACTTACTTACCCTTTACTATCTAGTAGTCACCACTAGTCCTAGCTGTGTACCAATAATTATTTCAAGCAACACCCTAGGCTTTTCAATGATTACGCATTCTATGGGAACTTATCGCTATTCCAAGATAATTCTTGCAACTTACTTCATAGCCTCAAAACTTTTCCCGTCTTCCTTAGGCACTAATCCTTACCTACTCCACACTTTTAAAACACGGTTTGGCCTTTTCATTTCACTTTTCTTTCAAAAGTTAAAAGTATTAAAACTTTATTTTCCTCATCAAAACTTACTTTTGCCAAACCATAAAAACATGTCATATTATAAAAAAATGTAAATCATTTTTTTTTTCAAATCAAAAAAACTGGAGTAGATAAGGACAGCTATTTCTTAATCAGGTTTACGGCTTGTTCTTGCCTATAAGATCTGTTCAGTTTCTAATTACAAGGTGCAAACATCTACTCTATTCTTAATTTCTACAACTTATTTTGTTGACCCAACAAAATTCTCTTGTTATAAGAATTTATCAAAAATGACTGTCAAAAGAATAGAGATTTCAAAACTTTCTTTACTGATAATTTTAACAGAATGCAATACTTTCTAAGTTTTGCTTTTTAATCTTTTCATGCAATATAACAAGAAAACTAGCGAGCTATACACGCACTATAATATGCAACTTTTACTAAGAGAATTTAATTTCAGACAAAATTTTCGTAAGAAATCACTGACAAAATGTACCCCATTTTACTTCAAAATCCAATATGTATTTCTTTACATATTTTAAAACCATAACTTTTAATATTAAAACTTGAAAACACCACAAATCATCTCAAAATCTTTTATAATTTCAAGTTCTTAAAAGTTAAAAATGGGGTCAGACTCAAAGCAGGTTTCTAATTTTCTAGGCTTTCCTACACACTCCCACAAGGTCAATTCTCTCAACCATATATATTCCTAATCCATTTTTCTCTTTAACACCTTTTCCAATTTATAAGATTTTACTGCCAAACCCACTAACCCAAAATACTAATCATACGAGATTCACCTTCCTTTCATACAAAGCACTTTGTACACTTTCCACCCAAATTACCTAATGGTCTCAGATTTCGATATTCATTCCTTTAGTGTACAAAACGAGCATCCCAATTCTTACCATATTATAATCTTTTTATTTAGTTGGTTCCTTTATGGATCTAGGTATATATATAACATACTTATATTTTAAAAATACAAATACGTTCACTGACCATTTATACAAGAATCCTAAACCTAAGCTCTGATACTAGATGTAACAACCAGAATTCCGATAGACCGAATTTTTTTTCAAAATTCTATATTATTGAAACTCATGTTGGTTTGCTCTAGTATCCTGTAGAAAAAACAGAGATATAAAATGAATGAGAGCTCAGAAAAATATCTCACAGCGGAATGGAACAAAAATAATGTAATCAAAATATAGCCTTACCATTGTAATAATATTGCCTAACCAGTATCCAAATCTATCATATCTATGCCACAAATCTAACCTACGAGTATGTGATGAGGAGGGGGTCAGAACACAAGTTCTGGTGACTGGATTTAAACTATACACTTTGGATAATCCTACATATACCATTCAGTTACAATTCCTTGTTTATTAGGTTACTTGGGGGTAATAGCACTCAAGGCTTATACACACGTCATACCCGTTTACTTCCCAGTGGATTAACCTAATACAATATATATGTAGCTACCCCAATATCAAGGTACAACCCCTGGTACCCCACTTGCACGGTCTCCACCGTAACACCACTGAAATACATGAAGTCCCTTATGCTACGTCGGAGTGACGTATGGATCTCTATATAACAATATTACATTTCGCATATATCTACCATTGTCATGCTACGTAAGCGTATGGACTGCTACCTTTGATCGAATCAGATCATAGAATAATGCCCTCGAGTCTACGATACACCACCCAGAGCTGACATGCATGTATCTAGACTTTTCCACGTACGTATCATCAATTGTACTCGATGCCTTAACCGCACAGATCCTCTAATGTAGACCGAGCTCCGTGGCAGGGCTGTATAAGAAACACAGAACTCAGTCGGGAGCTTTTCCATATTTGTATAGTTCCGCCATTAGGGCCTCAAAATACAAATATCCTTCAGGTCTGTTTTTCATGGTGGCTATGGCCTTAGCTCGGCCCCTCCCTCAACTAGTAAAGACTACAAAAGCTAAGAAACTTGCCCCCTAACAAACAATCTAAACATCTAGTTTGCGTCTCCCCTCAACCACCGTGTCTCGATAGTGAAAGGTGGATGGCTCATTCGGTTAAGCTCTAGTATTTTCGCCTCCCGCTGACTTCCAATGATGGGTATCCGACGATCTAATATCCTTGTTGGTCAGGACCCCTGCCTCCCTGTTGAGGCGATCGTAGAATTATCCTAGGGCTACCTCGTCACAGCTTCCTGACTACAAAGCTACTTTTGCAGTTAAGGCTACTCACCGAGTAGTTACGCGCAGACCCAACCTTTGTGAGCACAGCCCAAACACTACACCACCACAGAGGACTACCAGAGGCACCTTCCACGTCCTAAGAAGCTGCGTGCTTCCCCTTTCAGTCCTTCGAAGCTGACAGAATAATCAGATGAATGTGCGCTCCCCTCGTGCCTTATGATACCATGATGATCTGCCCCGTTGGGTTATACACCCTCAAACGTACGAACTGGTCCAAGCACCTCAATTTAATGTGTTATCAGACCTTATGTCAAACATTCAATTATGCACTTGCTCTACCTCCTTGGGTTTTCATCTAACTTGGTTATTCACATTGACTTCTTATTCAAGTTACCAAGTTCCTCTTGCTTATTAATTTCAGTCATATAACTTAACCCATTTAAGTTTATTAATAAGTCCACAACATGTTATTCTCAAGATTGTGATCCAAGGTCTGTAATCCACAATCCTAATATATTACTGCTTGATTTCATTGTTACAATAACGCTTTCTACTTAATATGTAATTAAGTATATCTCAATTCACATGTTTTCTAGTTTAACATGTCACTCATTATTTATGATTAAATATAACTTATTTCATTTCAGAAGTTCACCAGATTCTTCCTTATTTAATCATAATTCCATCTTATACTGTCATTACAACTTATCGTTGTTTAATTTTTTACTTAGTTCTCTTATGTGACGGCCCGCCCCGCACCAATCGACATTTCCTCCAAAAGTGCGCTATACACATGTCCAGTTAGCACAGGACGGTCATCAGGAGAAAAGGAAGAAAGACAAAGAATCAATAAAGAACCTGTAGTATGTCTCACAGCGCATGGAATAAAATATAATCATAACGTATACTTGACATAAAATAGGTGAGATAGTGCATAAGCTGAAAACAAACTATCATAGCAGCGGAAAATCTAAATACAACTTATGTTCCACAACATCATTATTACAACTTTTAAAACTGTCTCTAAAAGTATGATAAGGAAGGTACACTACTAATGCCCAAGTAGTGACCACCAACGACACAGGGAGAATATCTATATATATATATCATACGTGGAAGCCTCCTGCTCGCCTCCGGATCAGCCACTCGTGCATCACCAGCTAACCTGCCTCTAGTCTGCTTGTTTAGGAGCACCCAGAGTAATAAGAAGAGATATAAAACTCTGGGTCAGACAAAATTCTGGTGTGACCGATAAGCAGCTAAATAGAACAATAACGGTATACTAAACCATACCTGAACCTGGACCTGCAACCAAAGAGTTAGCACTACATACTGTACAACACTCTAAGGTGCCACTAACATATGGTGTACAAGCATACGGGGGTGGGGGTGTGCATGTCATAATGATGGAAACAAATCAAACATGGCAACCATCCTCACATCTCTCACTCAGTGCGTAAAGCATACGATATCCACTATTTGGTCACCTAATCTTTTGGACCCTGACGGAGTCCAACCCTGTACAATTATCACTACAAGCCCACTATCCATCTCTCAGTGGTGAACCAAAGTTATGAATACCGACAACCCCTTTGCACATGTCCCATAGCAAAGCCCAATCATGAAGTGAACTCATTGGTTCCCAACTGGATCCTGAGCTCTAACTTCCATTTAGACTACCTTTGCATCTCGGGTTATTGGTCTTCATCAGATCGGTTCGGATCACCGCCTTCATGTCATAGAGGTTCAGATCGGCCTTCAGTATCCCCCACTGGATCGATTCGTCCCAAGCTTCTCAGGATCGGATCGTGGTCTTCATCTGGTGGTGGTTCGGATCGGTCTCTTCCAAAGCACACCGGGTCGGATCGCAGTCTCCAAGTCCAATCGTAGTACATCGGTTCGGGTCGGGGTACTCTGGCAGATCGGGTCGGTTGTAATCTCCTCCAAGTCTCAAGTCAACTCGTGGCGTGCAGGCTTGGTTCGGGTACATGGTAGCGGATCGTGGATGGGCCACACGAATGGTTCGGTTCGGACCTCCCCATCCGATCTGATCCGATCCCTACCCATTTCCTGCATTTTGTCCAGCGAGTTGTTTACGCCATTCGACGGCGTTTTCGACCACTCCAGCTATTCTAATCAATCACAAAGCATACCACAAAGTCATAGCAACAAATAGAAGTGACCTCAAACACAAAAACATCAATATGATAGGTTAAAATGGATCAAACATAGTCAAAACCCATATTTTCCCTTAAGCATGTTCAAGCATAATTAATGATGGGATTAGCAAAACTTAACCAAATTAACCCAAGTTTCTAACGGAGGTCTAAAGTATTATTTAAGAATTTATAAATATTTTTCCAGGTTTTATTTACGTTTAAAAATGCTAATTAACACTAATCAACACTAGTTAGCTATAATTAGTGTAAAAGCAAGCTAATCACTCACCTTAGCCACAAGTAAACCTTAGATCTGAAATAAATCTCTGATATGGCGCAAAAATCAATGCTAAACAGCATCTCTAATCTTGATTTGGTGATCTCCCTTGATTTGATGTTGCTAAGCTTAATCCTTGATTAGAAAGTGATTTGGAGGTGATTTAGAGGTTGGAGGCCATTTTTTTAGGGTTTTTAAGAGGTAAGTGGAGGCTAGAAAACTGAAATAGAATGAAAACCTAACTCATTTCAGCCTCCCCATAACCCTAATCCTGAAATGGGTTATGGGCCCATCCACTAATCACCCTATTTGGCCCAGTTAAGCAGTATTTCACCTTCCAAACCTTATTTCAGCCATATCTCCCAAACGGTAAGTCTATTTCTCACATGTGGCCACTCTACGGAAAGGTAAACCATCATTCAAAGCAAATGGAAGTGGTTTCAGGTCAAAAATCCTTTCCAATCAAAAGTTATGGCCGAAACAAGATCAGCTAGGGGCAAAACGGTCATTTAAAAATCGGCAAAAATCATGAGCATGGGAAATGACCCCAATGGTCGTTTCCCAAAACCACATGACCATACGACTTCATATAAGAAAGAAATAAATATTCTACGATCCTCCGATGTGGAGAATACAGGTTGTTACTTTCTCCCCTCCTTAAGAAATTTCACCCCCGAAATTCCCTAACCAAAACTCACAAAGGGTCCCGCATGCCTATCAGCCATAAAACAACAATCAAACAAGCAAAATAGAGAGAATCAATTTGTCCTAGCATGTGGTTTACTAACAAGGAAAGAATCATCGCCGCTAAAATCTTACTAGGCAAAGAGCTTTGGATACGACTTTCTTATGTCATTCTCTACTTCCTAAGTACATTCGTTCTCTCTCCATCGATTCCCATCTCTACCCTAGAGGTAATTTCTGATAAGTTGGGATCGTCCCTCTGACTGGAACCGATCCACTTAATCTAGATCAATCTAATCGTCAAGCTTACTAGCGTTTCTGAATCCAATTCACACTTAGGTCTGAAGTCATATCCCGTGATATATTCTAGTTGCTTCCATTCCAGAAAAATAGCCTCTAAACTGGCATGTCTCTTATCCAATGCATCAGCTATAACACCTAGTCCGGTACTATGACATCCATCTATATTGTCATCTTCTTAGGTAATCCAACCCTATACGCCAAATTTTCAGCTACATTCCAAATGTCCTTTCAATTCCAACTTGAGTCCTTCCTACATTCGTACTGCACGTCCAACGTACATTCACCTCCTAGAGGCAAACTAGACCCATCTAATGAACCTAGGTACTCCGCTTATACTTGTACTGCACGTCCAACGTACATTCACCTTCTAAAAGTGAACTAGACTCATCCAATGAATCTAGGTACTCTACCTTAGAGTCCAAGTCCAACTTGAAGCTCCTACATCCGCTGAATCATTAAGGTCAACGGACGCTCCACAATACCCAACATACTTCAAGTCTAACGTAAAGTATCTTACACCCATCATATCACCATGATCAACAAACTTATACTATTTCCATTCAACAGGATCCTATAGGTGATACTCAAAAGAAGAAATGGTGGAGCAAACACAACAACCATAGCATACATCAAACAAATCCTATCTATCACCTGTTAAAGCCATGAATACGTCGATACCTGTATATTTGGTCCAACCAACATCAATAACTAATGGAAGCTCTGCCTCCAAACGGACTACCGTACGTCCAACGTACGTTTATCCTCCAAGGATAACTAGGTCACGTCCAATAGATCCAAGGTAAGTGGGTGTCCCTAGATACCCCTGCTTTCGTCCAACGGATCCAAGGCAAGTGGGCGTTCCTAGGTACCCCTGCTTTTAGTCCGCCTGAAACACTCGAGTCCCACCCAAGTCTATCCATTATCTTGCTGCCCTTACGAGTCAACTCGAGCCATTCTAATTCCTTGCAGCCTTCTCGAGTCCAACTCGAGTCAATATATAACTCAGACCCAATCTTGAGTATCTGTTACTGACAAACTCTAGTTCAACGTGAGTCGTCTCTCTATTCGTTGCATCTCCAAAATCAATGAACACCCATTTTCTTTTACGAATTCAAGTCCAACTTGAATCGTCCTAATCTTTGTTGCATCCTCCATGATC
The DNA here is from genome assembly GCA_030737875.1 of Allium sativum. Lineage (NCBI taxonomy): Eukaryota > Viridiplantae > Streptophyta > Magnoliopsida > Asparagales > Amaryllidaceae > Allium > Allium sativum. The sequence goes on along the minus strand of CM060918.1, from coordinate 145,702,553 downwards.
AACGAACACATTCTATTCTTTCAAAAAGAACATCAACATAGGGTCCTAAACAATCCTTTACTTTGCATCTTTCTCGAATCCCACTCGAGTCATCTCATAACCCTATCGAGTCTAACTCGGGGCAGTCCATACCATCAAATAGTCTTATCCTGTCATGGCTTCCCATTACTCGTCGAGTAAACCAAGATATCATCCAATGAAAATCACAACAACTACTTATCCCTCACGCAAACCATCCTAGTCGAACTCGACATTCCCCAAGCACAAGCCCAAAGGCCTAAACCAATATCAGACAAGCACCCAAGGAACATCTCCTCCGAATTCGGACAATCCAGGTGAAGTGATACTTGCAAAACAACTAAGCACTGGAGCACTCATTTGCCTCCCAGAGACAATTAGAACTTATTACAACGATAACCTCTCAGCTTCCTTAACTCCAGTTATTATCGCCATCACTAGGTAGGTAACTAACACCACCCCATTCCCTTAGAGTAGATCGACTCCCCAAAATAATGCTAAACCCAGTAAAGCCAAAACAAAGTAATCACAAACAACATACATCCATGACTCGATAAGACCACATTACGGCAAATCATACTAAGGCTTGTCGAACCACCAATCGGGTTCGTCACTACTAAAGGTCTATCGACTAACTCAGGTTTGTCAAACAAAACTCGATCAAAAAAATCTTAAATAGAAAGCATACCTCGAATAACGACACCTTTTTCCTTCTGCGCTGCAGTTGGGGCATTCGACAAAGAAGGAACAGCATTGATAGCATATGCTTTCACAAACTGCTTCTCCCTAGGAGGTTGTGGACAATCATTCTTGTGGTGTCCCGCCTGGCCACAGTTAAAGCACTTCCTTTCCCTAGGCTTTTCTCAACAATCTCTGGCATAGTGGCCCTTCTTGCCATAGCTAAAGCACTTGCCATCTTTCTTCTTATTTTGACCATCCTTGGTTTGGTATTGTTTCCTCTTATTCTGGGAATTATTCTTGCCTCCACCGCCTGTTTGCGGCTCTGGCTCCTCTGCTGATGCAATAGCAACCTCAGTCTTTGGCTTAGGGTAAAGACTCTCTGACCTCAATGTTTTCCCCACAATCGATTCAAACGTCTCATCGATGTGGTTAATAAGCTTTTCCCCCAAGTACTGTTCCAAACCTGTTATAAACTTCTCGTTCTTCTTCTCGGCAGTATCTATTAGGGATAACCCATATTTTGATAATGTATCGAACTCAGCAATATACTCCGAGACTGCCCTACCATTTTGCTTAAGCTCCAAGAACTTCCTAAACAATTCTAACTTCTGAGCAGCTGGAATAAACTTATCACTGAAATGAGATCTAAACTGATCCCAAGTGACTTGATCCTCTGGAGTTGCTGCCTTAATAGCATTCCACCAATTCATTGCCCATCCTTGCATCCGACGGGATGATAACCTTCTCTTCATCGCATCCTCGATACCCAAGTCTTCGAAGATACGCTCGCAGCTATCCAACCAATCCTGAACATCCGTAGCCGACTCCATTCCGTGGAACGGCTTCCCACCAGGACTAGTATAATCCTTCTTCAGCTTGGTGAAATCGGCCCTGGGCGCTTGCATTATTGGACCACCACCATTACCACCATTGGGAGTTGCCTTCTGCACATCCCTAAGCATTTCTCTCATGAGTTTAGTAAACATTGTCCTCATGTTAGCAGCATTCCCATTATTGGCTACTCTACCAGCACCTCTTGCGTATCGGCTCATCGTTCCATCTGTAAAGAGAAAACAATTAACCATCTCCATAGTGGTGCTAGTGCAGTGCGACTTCATCCTTAGCTATACTAAAAGTATATATATATATATATATAGCTTTTGAAAACCAAAGTAATCACAAATACGCACTCTCATATACGTACTATCTCTCCTTAGTGTCTTTTCCGATGTTAACTACGCAACCTAGAGCTTTGATACCAAATTTGACGGCCCGCCCCGCACCAACCGACATTTCCTCCAAAAGTGCGCTGTACACATGTCCAGTTAGCACGGGACGGTCGTCAGGAGAAAAGGAAGAAAGACGAAGAATCAATAAAGAACCTATAGTAAGTCTCACAGCGCATGGAATAAAATATAATCATAACATATACTTGACATAAAACAGGTGAGACAGTGCATAAGATGAAAACAAACTATCATAACAGCAGAAAATCTAAATACAGCTTATGTTCCACAGCATCATTATTACAACTTTTAAAACTGTCTCTAAAAGCAAGATAAGGAAGGTACACTACTAATGCCTAAGTAGTGACCACCAACGACACAGGGAGAATATCTATATATATATATATATATATCATACGTGGAAGCCTCATGCTCACCTTTGGATCAGCTACTCGTGCATCACCAGCTAACCTTTCTCTAGTCTGCTCGTTTAGGAGCACCCAGAGTAATAAGAAGAGACATAAAACTCTGGGTCAGACAAAAATCTGGTGTGAGCGATAAGCAGCTAAATAGAACAATAACAGGTATACTAAACCATACATGAACTTGGACCTGCAACCAAGGAGTTAGCACTACATACTGTACAACACTCTAAGGTGCCACTAACATATGGTGTACAAGCATATAGGGGTGGGGGTGTGTATGTCATAATGATGGCAACAAATCAAACATGGCAACCATCCTCACATCTCTCACTCAGTGCGTAAAGCATACGATATCCACTATTTGGTCACCTAATCTTTTGGACCCTGATGGAGTCCAACCCCATAAAACTATCACTACACGCCCACTATCCATCTCTCCGTGGTGAACCAAAGTTATGAATACCGACAACCCCTTTGCACATGTCCCGCAGCAAAGCCTAATCATGATGTGAATTCATTGGTTCCCAACTGGATCATGAGCTCTAACTTCCATTTGGACTACCTTTGCATCTCGGGTTATTGGTCTTCATCAGATTGGTTCGGATCGTCGCCTTCATGTCATAGCGGTTCGTATCGGCCTTCAATATCCCCCATTGGATCGATTGGTGCCAAGCTTCCCCGGATCGTATCGTGGTCTTTATCTGGTGGCGGTTCGGATCGGCCTCTTCCAAAGCACACCGGGTCGGATCGTAGTCTCCAAGTCCAATCATAGTACATCGGTTCGGGTTGGGGTACTCTAGCGGATCGGGTCGGTCGTAATCTCCTCCAAGTCTCAAGTCAGCTCGTGGCATGCAGGCTTGGTTCGGGTACAAGGGGGCGGATTGTGGATAGGTCACACGAATGGTTCAGTTCGGACCTCCCCATCAGATCCGATCTGATCCATGTCCATTTACTGCATTTTGTCCAACGAGTTGTTTATGCCATTCGACGGCGTTTTTGACCACTCTAGCTATTCTAATCATTCGCAAAGCATACCACAAAGTCATAGCAACAAATAGAAGTGACCTCAAATGTAAGGACCCGTAACTTCCGCGCGAAGGAAAGAGCGGATACTTTGAGAGCAAGCCACAACGGAACGCAGATGGAAGAACATTTCATTGTTAATTACAACAATTCCATCAGAATACAAGAATAAACAGAGTATAAATGAATATTACACATTCATCATATACCAGAGATAACAATAAATTTCATAGCAGCGGAAAATAATACAATACACAACTGAAGGAGATATACGGATACAAAGCTTTCCGGATATCATTCCAGCTGTAAACCAGGATCCTATGAATATAAATCTGCAATACCAAAACTACTAGCTGCCCGTGCGGAAAATAGGGGCACCCAGAGTTTAGGTTAAAACAATAAACTCCAGGTCAGTCATGGGACTGGTGTGAGAACTAAAACAGTTATTAATCTTTATTTTTAAAGTTAGGTAAATCAAGGGACCACGCCGTATAACACGAAACGAGTTTCCTCCCAAGAATACCAGTGCATAAAACATCAGCGCAATGCTAAATAAAGAAAAATGAAGCTATTATAAGACCCAGGTCCTATCACACAATGCAACGCAAGCCGGGGGATAGGGTTTTCCCTTATAATAGCCAAACATGCTTAGTACGTTTAAAAAAAATCATTTGATACTATCATAAGTGCATAGTGTATAAAACAACTTCAAATCATAAGTATCAATCATAGACGGCATGGGTACCATATATCATGTCGTCATACTAGGCTCTACAATCAAAAGCGCAAATGTCACGTATTTGTAAATCGGATCTCCGATTGTGAACCGAGGCAAAAGATAGTCCTCTACCGGTTCGAGACAATCTAGCCCATGTCTCAAGCAAGTACTCAGTCAAGCCTTTGGACCGTCAGGGTCGGTCCACCGATGTGGATTAAAATGCCTGAACACTGCGTTTCCTCGCCCTTTGGGGCGTAACTGAGCCAACAAATGACTCCATCGGACCCGGATCGTCCGATCAAACCGAGGTGCCTCGCAACTGCAACAACCACATAAGTCAAACTCGTCAGTGCGTGTAAAACCACTGACGCCACTTTTTAGCTAGAAGGAAACACATGCCCTCCCTGAGGTCCTCTCCCGTTTCTGGTTCACAACCGGGGTGTAAGGCTCGAGAAGTAAACGTTACAAAAGCTACGCCACAAAGGTCGTGCTTCGATCATCAACCACAAGACTTTGCTTTTCAATAGAAGCCTTGATCATTCGCCACTTAGGCATGCCACACAGGAAATTCACTCTATGCGTTTGATATCCATCAATATATAACTCCTGAGCTCATACGTCTCAGAGAAGGGCGTTAAGCAAGAGAATAAATTCTCCACCGCCAAACAGATATATATTTAATAGAAATAAATCACATAGACTGAAATCCAATGTCAGACACACAGTCCATTTACAAGTTCGTTCTGGGTCTGAACGAAACCGGAGGCACCTAGTACCCCGCATATCCATCGATCTCCAAGTACGTCTGGACAATCACCAACTGATTCCCTCCTCTTGGGTGTACATCCCAATCAAGATCATTAGTAATCACCCAAACGACGTGAAGACCTCCGGTCTTCGACCACCGTCTTCATCTTCGACTTATCGTCGTATCAGTTATTCAGAACGGGATAAACCCGGTCTTTCCGAATAACTCGCGTATATAATAAACAAGTGTTACACAAACACAACATACGCCTCATTCCAATTCATCCGTCACTAACCATAAATTTGCCAGAGAATAATTCCCCAAATATTAACCCCGAAGGCTGAAACCAATATCATATCAATACCCAGGAAACCATTCATCTTAGCCAACCTATAGTTAGTTTCTAAATTTCACATTCATGGGGAAAGGTTCCCATTAATTTTATCAAAGATAAATTCTTTTAAATTTATTCTTTAATCTTCCTTTGAATATCAATTCAAACTAGTCGGGATTAGCGAACCATGCCGAAGTAATCATTTGTTTTAATTTCCCAACCCCAACCTATTCATCCCATGAAGTAAAAATGGTCATACTTCATATCTAACACCATGGTGTTATTGGTAAATTCAATTACCATTTCACGTTCAAATCTAATTAAAGATTTAACTATCGCCTGGAGCAAAACTGGTGATACTCCATTCTCGATCTTTTCAATCTAATTAAAGAATCATTAAAAATCCACTTAGTTTTAATCTTTAACTGGATTAAAGAATCGATGTCATTTTAAACACGGTTCACGATAAACCCAAAATCACATCACATTTCAATCAGTCCCTAACTGTAAAATAGCAAGTGAGCAATTCCCTAAGTATTAACCCCGAAGGCCGAAACCAACATCAGGTCAATACATCAGAAACCATTCAACTTAACTAATCTCTAGTTAGTTTCTGATTTTCTTAACTCCTTTGGGTCTAAGAACAGTATTATGGAAGATACTATTCACGACAGCCCAAAATCACATTCCATTAATTATCGGGTTAAAGAACAAGTGTTATTTAAAACACTGTTCACGATAAACCCAAAAATCAATACCAATTCAATTCCAATTAAATATTATTTAATTGGTACACTTCATTAAATCTAAATAAAAAGATTTAATCTTTTTCTCAACTGGGCTTAAGAACAATGTTAATGAAGACGCCATTCACGACAAACCCAAATCACATTTGATATTAAATACAAGGCTCTGAATAGAAAATATATCGGCTTATATTCAATATCAAATTCTACGACCAACAAATATCGTATTGGAAATAATGATATATATATATATTTCAAATTTCCATAACGCTATCTGTATAATCATGAAATCCAACGTCGAAATATTCCGAAGACAATTTCAATTCAAATCCATTCCAATGCAATTATTGGAAATTCTGGTTATTTTCAAAACCATTTCAAATTCAATTTATTTATTTTAAAAATAAATAAATTACAATTCTAGTTCAAACTAGTTCATTTCAATAAAAATCTATTTTTATCTTTTCTAATTTGGAGTTTTTCATCCTAATTCTTCCCAAATAATTTCCTATGATTTCACACAAATTATTACTATTTTTAATAATTTTATCATGGCCCGTACAGTCGATTTCCATCAACGGCCATCGAACTGCACTTACAGCGACCTTTTCCAAATTTGATCTGGACATAATTCCAAATCCAACTGTTAGATTTCAAATTTCTAATATTCGTTAGAAAGCTCTTTTCGATACAAACCCAACGGTTCCGGTTTTAGGAGAATCCGATGGTCGGATCTACCGCAATATCCATTCGAAGTCAATGGTCGAAATTCGCGAACTACCGCGGCGCGGCGCGTTCTATTCAGGCCATTATATTATATATATAATATATATAATATATACTTCGTCGATTTCAATTCAAAACGTGCTTTATAAATCGTTTTAAATTCATTTTCAAAACGGTTTCAACTTCATATTCAATTTCAAATCAAAATTGAATATTCCAATATAAATTTGTTTTAATTTCATTTCAAATCGATTTCAATTCAATTTCAATTTAATTCGAATTTCTTTTCAATTTCAATTTGAATTCAATTCCTTTCGATTTCAATTCGAATTAAATTCTATTCAATTTAATTCGAATTTCGATTATTTTTTCAATATAATTCAAATTTCGAAATCACTTTCAATATAATTCAAATTTCGAAAACACTTTCAATATACATTGAAAATTGAATAAATCGATATAAATATCGTTCTAGTCAAAATGGCGTCAATCTAATCAACACGGCTTCATATATTTCTATTTTCAAATATTCTATTTCAAATATTTCTATTTCAAATATTTCTATTCCAAATATTTCTATTTCAAATATTTCTTTTTCAAATATTTCTATTCAAAACTGGAATGAGTCCCAATCAATTACCATATAATGTTAATTATATGGATTTTCTACAAAACATGTATAAAATAACAACGATAAATAATCAACCATCATCTAGAGTGCATTCTACACTGTATAAGCATCAAATATAAATATTTAACGCTTATGACAGTATGTCAATCAATCGATCGACATACAACTAATTATTGGGATTAGTGTATGTCATATATCATCCCAATACCCGTGTGGGGTTTCAATCAATCAAACACAAATTTTGTTTGTGCAGTTGGGCGATGTGTAAAATTTATCGTCCCAATCAATATCAGTCAAATGTGTGTAGATAAACAAATCGTTCAATTCGTTTATACTAATTTATTTCATTTTCATGTAAAAAATTATATTTTCAACTATAAAATATTTTTAACTACATAAATATTTTATTCCATTTCACTTTACATCACACAATCAACTACACATCAAAATCAAACAAACAAGCATACAAGCCGTCCATGGTCTGTGGACGACGGGTGTCGGGTGCTACTAAACACCGTCTACATCCTAGTATATATTTTAACTAGAAAAATTAAAATAAAGGTGAGAAGTTCTCACAGTGGTTTCCACTCCGCCGTGCTTTGCTTTTGAACTGCTGAATTGCCAGGATCTATTTGACATTCCAATGTAGTCCTTTCACGCTTTTCAAATAATAATTATATTTTTATCACTTCATTTTAATAAATAAAATCATATTTTTATTTCTACTCCATATATATTTAAAACGCTATCGATAAAAATCACATTTTTAATCTGTTCTATATACCTTAAAAGATAATATTTTTATCCTCGCTATTTTATATTTTCTCGCTTCCTACATTGTAAAGAGTATATTTTTATATCGCTTCCTATAAAGATCTCATTTTTACTTTGCTACATCTAGATATAGAAATCATACTTTTCTAACTGCAAAAATCATATTCTCATATTATAAAAATTCATATCTTTATATTGTTTAAAATATCAAACCCTTTATAGTTTAAAAATCAAATCTTTTATAGTTTAAAAATCAAATCTTTTATAGTTTAAAAACTGATTTTAAAAATATATTTATTTTAACATCACAAAAACTGAATTTTCTATTTTAACTAATCATTTTTCATTAAATCGAAATAAACAAAACAAAATAAAAGAAAAATTGCTTACAGTCGGAGTTTTAGGGGTGGAGGGTCTTCACGGCGGTTGAGGAAGGAGGGGGAGTTCGCGAGTTGGAGGGCTTTCAGGTGGCGCACCAGAGCCTGAGGCGGCGGACTGTGGCTAGGCGTGGCTCGGTTGTGGGGGGGGGGGGGTCTGAGGGTTTTGGGGCACGGATTTATTGAACGGAGGAGGGGGAGGATCACCAGGGGGCGGCGTCGAATGAAAGGGGGGCGGATCCGTCGTTCGCGATTTGGGAAGTTTTTTTTCTTTCTTTTTAAAACTATTTGAAGTCAACGTGGAAGGGAGGGGGAGATAAGGAGAATATATGGGATTTTATAATATTTTATATATTTTATTATATTTAAAATTTCAAAAAGCAACTTTTTATTTCGACCTCGAAACGAGACCCACCGCCTGTCGTATATAGCCAATTACCCCCATTCCGAACACAACGGGATATGTATCGTAGGCTGATTCGATCGTTTCAATCAGTTTTCGTCAAAATCAAAATATAACTCTATATATTGAATTTGAACGCGCATTTCAATTTACCGGGGACACATACGGACTCTAAAAATTCCTGAAAAATATTTTCTAGCTTCGTATTGACGATACGGTCCGAACAAAAGTAGTTTCGTCAAATTCTGAGACCGTTTGAAAAATGGCCATTTTGCAGTCGATCAAAATCAACTAAAACTGGTCAAACGCGTTTTCCTTTTCCACGCTCTCATATTGATTTGAAAAATTATGAAATTTGAAACCTAGCAATAATTTGACATCGCGGATCCAACAAAAGTGGTTTCGGCAAAATCCGAGGTGGTTTGCAAAATTTCCATTTTTAAGGGCCTGAATTCCATAACGACTATTCAAAATTTTCAACTGGACATATCTTTTGATCCCCGCTATGAAATTTCAAACTTTCGGATTCCTTGGAAAGATATTCTCGAATAGATTCGAATATTTTTGGTTTCACTAAAATCCGGTTTATTTTGCACCCGGTACATTCATTTGAACTTTGAAATCGGATTATCGAACTACCACGCCACTTTCAATTCCTTTTATAATTATAAATAATTATATAGATTCTAACGACGACGAATATAAATATATACGTTCGAATTATATTCAAAATAAATTTTCGTTATTATTATTTAAAATAATTCATTTTAAATATTCAAAATTCATTAAATTCGCCAAAATAAAAATTTTAAACTGGCCCAGAATTTCCGGGTTGTTACATTCTCCCCCACTTAAAACTTTTCGTCCCCGAAAAGGAACGAACCCGAAAGTTGTTTAACTAATCAACTCATCAACTCAACTTTCATTATTTTCATTACGGCTTAAGTTCTTCAACTTTTCAGTTTCTAATAACTTTTCAAATTTTTCAAAAATTTGGCTAACACCCTAAATTTTCGAAATTTTTTGCCATAACCTCCCCTACACCGGGCGCACCTGGAAAATCCCGAAATTGCCATACATGCCCTCTGATCTCAAAAAGAAAAAGAAAAAGCCAAGCGGCAAGCCAATCGGCTCATAAAATCATCATCAACCAAAAAACAGTAAATTATGATAAACATGTACCTATTTGTCGGGCAAACAATTTTATTTCTCTGCTCTAGCCTCCTTGTTATGACCTGTTCAATGTAAGTACATGTATATGCATGCAAATGCGATAAATTTCCAATACAATTCACTATTTGATTCAATTTGTCTAAATGGTTCAAAATTATCAAACAAATAAACAAACAACACAAATATCAATCATTTAGTGAATTAACATTTCAAATTCATAACTTTGATACATAGTCCAAAAAATCAGATTTTTGATGACAAATCACAACAATAAGCCCTATCTAGTTTCGGTTCTCACACCAGTCAATTGGAAATATATAGAAATCTCACTTTCGTCGCTCGAAAATAAATACTGGCGATGGTGCCCTGTTACCAGAATTATCCCCGGGCAACTAGAGTGTGATCCTATAACTATCCAGTATATTAAAACCTCAAATACACGTTTGCAAGACGTATATGCAAAATCTTTATATATTGGATTGTCCCAATTCAATAAAAAATAAATAATCAAATACGAATAATTGATTTAAATTTCAAAACAAAACCTGTTTTCATTTTAAAAATATACTCTTCACACTCGTTCTAGGATGCTATTGATCCCATCTCTAACGAGTCATCACCATTGGATATTACTAATCCAGTATCTGATGAATTCTTTCGTATGGTTCTAATGTGTCTTGTTGTAACACCCCACATCCGTTAGTGTCACTCACAAAGGGAATGCACTAAGTTCTGTGGAGCATTTAGGGTAAAAGATGCAGATAAATTACAAGACAGACAGAAATTAAACAGCGGAAAATAAAACTTTGCTTTATTGATAAAATAGTTTGTACAACGATTTCTTTATAATATCAGAGTATCATCCGTCTTACAAAATAAAGAAGCAAAAAAAATACATTTATATTCCCCAATGTAGCAAGAGCCAGCCATAGCATCTGAAAAAAGAATCCAAGCAAAACTTTGACAAATCTTCAAGCTGGGAAAGAGTGACAATCCTACTTGACCTGAGCTATACTATTCCCTTCTTTACTACCTGGGAGGGGGAACGGAAAAAAAGAAGACGAAAGAAAAACAGAGTCAGACATAAAGCCTGAGTAAGTTCAGTAACTTCTAGCATGTGAACATGGAAAAACAAAACGACATGAATTAACTGAATACAAGATAACACCATGACGATAGGGTCAGCAAGATTTGACAAGATAATCACAAGATATGTTAAGATAAGAAAAACTGGATATGCTCTAATACTTTCGCCGCTTCGCTATTTCCTTGTTATACTGGTTTCTATATCTCTGCACCACTTAACTAGTGTCCCAACTAGTAACGATAACGTGATCCCAATCCCTGTAGTTTCCATTGCCTTCAGGCATACATTTATTATTTATTACCTAGATCAAATCTAGGGTTTTCTATCAAGTGTTTTCTAGATTCAACTAGAGTTTCCACTATCTGCTGAACGCTTCTCGGATTCAGGGTTTATGCCACCTAGTCCAACTATGGATTATGCCACCTGTCGAACGATGCCCCCAAGTCTAGGACACTCTACCTAGAGTGGTATATGTTCCTATACTTCCCCACGCATGTATCGCGAATCGTTATCGCTTGTCTAGATGCACATGTCCTGTAATGTGCGGCCCGAGTCCTGTGGCAAGGCAAATCAAGAAACACAGAACTCGATCGGGAGCTTTCAGATATCTGCCGATGCAGATGCTAAGGTCTGTTTTTATTTCAGTGGCTATGGTCCCACTCGACCCCTCCCTCAACTAATGAAAGGCACACCTTGAAAAATGAGAACTATACGCAGGCCCCCTATGCCCCACTAACCTATGGCCATCCTCACACATAACTAGATAGCAAGTATATGGTCTTTTGGAGTTTTCCACCTTTCCGCTTCACGTATCTCGACTGACTCAAGATGGATGGTAGACGACAAGTTGCTATCACATGGCTACCGGTTTCTCGCCGAATCACGCTGGTCCATCCTAGTCTTTAGGTTGCCATATTTTGCAACCAAGGCATACCCTTGGTTCTTCTAACGCAGACCTTAACCTCTGTGAGCCCAGGAGGATCATCTGCAGCCTCACAGAGGGATACCAAGAGTACCCTCACGTCCCCTCGAAGCCTCGGGCTTCGTAACCCAATTCGTTGGAGCCTTCTTTTTACTCAGATGGACATTCGCTCCTTCCCGTGTTATACTAAGAATTACTACTTAGTTTTGCTAACTAAGGTTTACCACTTAGTTTCCAGAATCGTTGTTTTCTTAACTAAGGTTTACTACTTAGTTCCTTTTAACTAAGGTTTACTACTTAGTTCTCTTTCTCGTCAATTTGGATTGGTCAAGTGTCATTAGTCAATTCAAGCTATCTTAACCCTCTTCATTTATCATGTTGAACTGGTTAAGTGTTATCAGTAATTCATGTTGACTTAACCCTACCACAAACCAAGTTATATTGGTTAAGTATTTCTTATTACTTAACCCAATTCATTCATCCTGTATTGGTTAAGTGTTCCTTTTTAACTTAACCTTGCCCATCTGTTTTAACTAACATGTTATTAATGGTTAAGTATTATCCCTTTATGTTTTAGACTTAACCCTATTCCTTTATCACAATCTTATGGTTAAGTGTTCAAGTTTACTTAACCCTACGGTCTAGCCCAGCTAGCATATCAAATTGGCTAAGTGTATTAAATTTTACTTAACCCCAACCTCTAATCTAGTTAACATGTTAATTTGGCTAAGTGTATTAGCTTTACTTAACCCCACCTTCTAGTCTAGTTAACATGTTAATTTGGCTAAGTGTTTTATAAGTTACTTAACCCCTACAAATCTTGTCTTGTTACCACGTTAAGTTGGTTAAGTGTCCCTCTGGACTTAGCCCTCCCATTCTAGCTTAACTGTGTTAAGTGTCAGTATGAACCTAACCCCACCCACCGGTTTGGTTATCATGTTGAATTGGTTAAGTGTCTTAGTTAACTTAACCCTACCATTCTTGTTCTAGCTTTAACTAAATAAATTAAAGCCGCTACCACTCACATTAGACAGATATTGTTGCGATTACTGGATGTGCCGGTTGGTTCCGGGTAGGTTTACATCGCAACTAAGTCTAACCTCGGGTTAGGCCTATTCGTGTTTTCTAAGTTGAAAGGGTTTTGATTAATTTTCAAATCAGGTTTTGGAAGTAACCATTCCGTCCGTCGGATCAGTTAGGGATAGCCAGGGAGAGCAGGAAACTTGTATTTTCCAAACCCAATCCTAGACACTATCCTCTCTGTCCCCCTAGAACTTTCTGGTGTGTTATTAAAAGAGATGTCGTTAATAAATCTTTAATTTGTCTAAATTTACATTTTCTCATTTTCGACAAATTCTATAAGTAAATTATTCCTAATTTACTTATTTCCTAATTACTCTTTTAATGTAAATTGTCAACATTCATTCTTACGACCCATTTTCCCCTCTATATCATATTTATGCTTTTTGGTATGTAAACTATACCAAATTAAGTGTCACTAACCATGATTTTTCTGAACATGACAATTACTCGCAATTATGGCCAATTTCAAATTTATACCAATATACTTGTTATGCCAAATTAGCTAATCCAATTCTGATTTAACATTCTAATTACAGTTTATGTCCAACTAGACTTATTATTCTAGTTCACAATTCTTGTAAATACTAGATTTACAAGTCAATACTAGATTCAAATTACACATCCTATAATTCATGTCAAATTTATCTAATTTGCATTTCTATAAACATGACTTAACACATGTTCCCAATTTTATGCCAATTTCCAAATTTATAACTACGTTTTAGTAAATTTCATATTTTGCCCAAATCGTATTCCCATCGTTCGTATAATCGTGATTCAATCTAGATTATAGATAAATCTAGATTCGTAGAAAATAGGGAATGAACCAAAGATGCTATGAAAAAGATAGACATAATAACTGGCATAAAATGATAATTTACTAATTGCAGACCTAATGAATTACACTGAAATTGATCTAAAACATCGAAAGCATGTAGGTCTGAAAATCTTATGGCATAAAAGGGTTGAATAACGACGTAGGTTCAAGAACATGGGTAGACCTAACTTAATAGGTAAATTCCCAAGATCTAAAACCAAAGAAAATCAAGAATAGGCAGAATAGATAATCAGGTTTAGACCCAATTTCACAGTCACAAAACTTAAGCAACACTTTCCTAGTTATGAATCATAGGTGTTTAGTCACAGTTGTCCGTGTTATGTCATAGACAATAGTTTTTTGTTTCCTAATCAAAGGCATAGGCTTGTGTTCATAGTCAAAGGAAATAATTCTCATAGTCACAGTCACGGTCATAGGCAATGTTCATAGTCATAGGCAATGTTCATAGTCATAGGCAATGTTCATAGTCATAGGCAAGGCCTAATTGGTCATCGAATCATAACAGTTCTTAATTAGATCCAAGGATATAAGCACTGATAGAAAGATTTGGCATATTCTTTTATTCCTTTAATTTCATGTCACGAACAGAGAAAAACGTTCAAATCTAAAAAGTAACCGACTTACAGAGATTATATTAGATTCGTAGAAAAACAGTCGTTGAAGTCGTTTGAATCATCACTTGAATCCCAGCTTGACTTGAATCTCCTCTTGAAAGTCTTGAGAAGCATTTCCTCATCTTGATTTATTTCATATATTATTTTATTTATTTATACATTTTCTCAGAGGCATCATAACGATAGAAAAGAATTGTGAATGGAGAAGGAGACTAAGGCTGTTTATATAGGATTAGGCAGACGAATCTAGGCAGAAAACGAGACCAGGTACATCAGAATGCACCCAGACCAAAAAGTGGGTTTCTGTACCTAGGTCGACTCCCCAGTCGACCTGGGTACCCCCCAGGTCGACTACCCAGTCGACCTGGGTCCTAGGCGGGAATTTTCCCGCCCAGCCCAATCTAGGTCTGTTTTTCGAATTTGAACTCTTTTTTGACCTGTTCGAATTTTAAATCGAATTCTGAAACTTCTGAAGACCATAACTCCTTCATACGGACTCCGATTCTTGCAAACTCGGACTCGTTTTCATGAAGAATTCCGATACGAACGCAATGGCGCGGCCCGTTTCCCTTGTTTTTGATTTTAAAACTTAATTCTGCCTTGATTTGTGAATCTTAGTGTTACAGAATTACGGGGTGTTACATTCTCCCCCACTTAAAAGGATTTCGTCCCCGAAATCATCAAGTTAGGAAGAATGTGTCCTACCATCCAATCACCCATCTACTCAACCATTCAATCACAGGCATTCATTGTCCTTAAGATATTTCTAATGCTTTCATGTTCATATGCATAGTGTGTGTATATGTCTTTATCTAATGCAAAATCAGGCGGACTACTGATTCAGTTGACCTCCTTAATGCGAATCATGTCAGTGCCATGCGTCTAATCATGTATGCAAGCAACCCTAGTTATGTAAATACTACATGTGTGCATAGCCATTCATCCATATGCAACATCCATACGATAACATATCAAGTTCAACTTACAAACAAATACATATCTATAAATGCAATATGAAAGCATTCGAACTGATCTAGTGCCTAATTCGTATGTATATGCATTCACGAGCAACCATTAGCAACCACTCGCAACCATCAACCATAACATGTTTCAAATACATGTTTACATCCAAAAGAGTTTCTACCTAAGGATTGAAGATACGACCTAGAGGATATACTTTGGAAAGAGAGAAACAATTATGCGTAAAGCTCCTAAAAAAAGAAATCAAGGATGCAACCTTAAGGAAAAGGGTATGATGCTAGTGTCTAGCCTTCTTGATCTTTACTCGACTGTATCTTAACTAGTTTAACTTCACGATTGTGAAGTTTCTGACCTCCATTTCCAAAATAAACAGATGTTGACTATGATACCAAGTGTATGTACTAAGATGATTAGAGGTCTCCCCCTTATCCACCATGCCATAACTATAAGGGTCGAAAGGTCACTACGTGCTTTTTAGAGTGCCTGCCACAACTGTTCATCTCTCACGCAAACCATCCTAGTCGAACTCGACATTCCTCAAGCACAAGCCCCAAAGGCCTAAACCAATATCAAACAAGCACCCAAGGAATATCTCCTCCGAATTTAGACGATCTACATGAGATGATATAAGCAAACTCGATAGCTATTCTCAAATCCCTACTAACCAAAAATAAACTGGTCGGACCACCAATTGGATTTGAGACTCTAGCGGGATCTTTCTACTATGCAAGTACTATGGTTTAGAGACTCAACTATGGAAGTGGATATGAACAAATGCGAAGCACTAAAACCAAAGGAAAGAGTACGAACAACAAAACTAGACTCTTCCAACAGAACTTTACTACCTTTCTCCTAGGTACGCTTGGTGGCGAAAGTAGGTACTTTGCCCTTCTGAAAATCTTGTCCTTTGCCCTTGATTACATGCCCTATTACACCATAGTAAAGATACTTCCTCTTGTCTTAGGTTTTATAATTCCTTCCTACTTTGTGAGCTAAATCTACATCCATGAATTCCTCATCCTCTTCCGTGTGTAGTCATGTTGACAAATCTCTCGAAAGCTGCTTCCATCGTACAGAAAACCCTATAAGCTTGAAAGAAAACTAGTCGCAGGTGAAACTACTACGGTTATAGATGGAAGTCAGGCACTACTTCGCCCTTCGATGAGGTTACCTCCCAGAAAGCCAGGAGCCCCAGTGACTCAAGAAAGAAGGAGACAAGAATTCAAACAGAGGAAGAGAAGATAGTGCGTATGGCTTTGGGGAATATGCCTTTAAAACAAATCTTTTCTCTTGAAAATGCTTCTTTTAAAAACCATTTTGAAAATAATTTTTCAAATCCTTTATCTGATCTGGTAACCTTCAGCTCTGATACCACGTGTAACACCACACATCCATTAGTGTCACTCACAAAGGGAATGCACTAAGTTCTATGGAGCATTTAGGGTAAAAGATGCAGATAAATTACAAGACAGACATAAATTAAACAATGGAAAATAAAACTTTACTTTATTGATAAAATAGTTTGTACAACGATTTCTTTATAATATCAGAGTATCACCTGTCTTACAAAATAAAGAAGCATAAAAATACATTTATATTCCCCAATGTAGCAAGAGCCATCCATAGCATCTGAAAAAAGAATCCAAGCAAAACTTCGACAAATCTTCAAGCTGGGAAAGAGTGACAATCCAACTTAACCTGAGCTATACTATTCCCTTCTTTACTACCTGGGGGGGGGAACGGAAGAAAAGAAGACGAAAGAAAAACAGAGTCAGACCTAAAGCCTGAGTAAGTTCAATAACTTCTAGCATGTGAACATGGAAAAACAAAACGACATGAATTAACTGAATACAAGATAACACCATGACGATAGGGTCAGCAAGATTAGACAAGATAATCACAAGATATGTTAAGATAAGATAAACTGGATATGCTCTAATACTTTCGCCGCTTCGCTATTTCCTTGTTATACTGGTTTCTATATCTCTGCACCACTTAACTAGTGTCCCAACTAGTAACGATAACGTGATCCCAATCCCTGTAGTTTCCATTGCCTTCAGGCATACATTTATTATTTATTACCTAGATCAAATCTAGGGTTTCCTATCAAGTGCTTTCTAGATTCAACTAGAGTTTACGCTATCTGCTGAAAGCTTCTCGGATTCAGGTTTTACACCACCTAGTCCAACTAGGGATTATGCCACCTGTCGAACGATTCCCCCAAGTCTAGGACACACTACATAGAGTGGTATATGTTCCTATACTTCCCCACGCATGTATCGCGAATCTTTATCGCTTGTCTAGATGCATATGTCCTGTAATGTGCGGCCCGAGTCCTATGGCAGGGCAAATCAAGAAACACAGAACTCGGTCGGGAGCTTTCAGATATCTGCCGATGCAGATGCTAAGGTCTGTTTTTATTCCAGTGGTTATGGTCCCACTCGACCCCTCCCTCAACTAATGAAAAGTACGCCTTGAAAAATGAGAACTATACGCATGCCCCATATGCCCCACTAACCTATGGCCATCCTCACCCATAACTAGATAGCAAGTACATGGTTGTGACGGCCCGTAACTTCCCCGTAAAGGAAAGCGTCGGATAGTTCGAGAACAAAACACAACAGAACGCATACAGAAGAACATTTCATTGTATATTACAACAATGCATCAGATTACAAGAATATACAGAGTATGAATAAATATTACACAGAAATATCAGAGATTTAAATTACATTTAAATACATAGCAGCGGAAAATAATACAATACACAACTAGAAGAGATATACGGATACAAAGCTTTCCGGATATCGTTCCAGCTGTAAACCAGGATCCTGTGAATATAAATCTGCAAAAACCGAAACTACTAGCTGCCCGTGTCAAAATAAGGGCACCCAGAGTTTAGGTTAAAACAATAAACTCCAGGTCAGTCATGGGACTGGTGTGAGAACTAAAACAGTTAATCTTTATTTTTAAAGTTAGGTAAATCAAGGGACCACGCCGTATAACACGGAACGGGTTTCCTCCCAAGAATACCAGTGCATAAAACAAACAGCGCAATGCTAAATAAAGAAAAATGAAGCTATTATAAGACCCAGTTCCCATCAAACAATGCAACGCAAGCCGGAGGATAGGGTTTTTACCTTATAATAGCCAAGAATGCTTGATACGTTTAAAACAAATCATTTGATACTATTATAAGTGCATAGTGTATAAAACAACTTCAAATCATAAGTATCAATCATAGGCGGCATGAATGCCCCATCCCACTATGTCGCCATACTAGGCTCTACAAATAAAACCGCAAATGTCACGTATTTGGAAGTTGGATATCCATCTATGAACCGAGGCAAAAGATAGTCCTCAACCGATTCGAGACTGCCTAGCCCCAGTCTCAGGATCAGAGCTCGAGTGACCCTAGGAGCGACAGGGCCGGTCCACCGATGTGGATTAAAATGCCTGAACACTACGTTTCCCCACCCTTTGGGGCGTAAGTGAGCCAACTAAATGACTCCATCGGTTCGAGAACGACCGATCAATCCGAGGCGCCTCGCAACAGCAACAACCACATAAGTCAAACTCGTCAGGGCGTGTAAAACCACTGACGCCACTTCTAACTAGGAAGAAACGCAGGCCCTCCCTGAGGTCCTTTCTCCCGTTTTTGGTTCATACCGGGTGAGAAACACGCGAGGTAAACGTTACACAAAGCTACGCCACAAAGGCCTTGCTTTGATCATCACCACAAGACTTTGCTTTTCAACAGAAGCCTCGATCAATTGCCACTTAGGCATGCCACACAGGCAATTCACTCCATGCGTTTGATATCCATCAATATATAACCCCTGAGCTCGTACGTCTCAGAGAAGGGCGTTAAGCAAGAGAATAAATTCTCCGCCGCCAAACAGATATATATTTAATATAGATCAATCACACGGACTAAAATCCAATGTCAGACACACAGTCCATTTACAAGTCCGTTCTGGGTCTGAACGAAACCGGAGGCACCTAGTACCCCGCATATCCATCGATCTCCAAGTACGTCTGGATGATCACTAACTGTTTCCATCTTCTTGGGTGTACAGCCCAATCAAGATCATCAGTTATCACCCAAACGACGTGAAGACCTCCGGTCTTCGACCATCGTCTTCATCTTCGACTTATCGTCGTATCAGTTATTCAGAATGGGATAAACCCGGTCTTTCCGAATAACTCGCGTATATTTAAATAAGTGTTACACAAACACAACATACGCCTCATTCCAATTCATCAGTCACTAACCGTAAATTAATTAAGAGAATAATTCCCCAAACATTAACCCCGAAGGCCGAAACCAACATCAGATCAATATCCAGAAAACCATTCTGCTTGGCTAACCGACAGTTAGTTTCTAAATTTCACATTCATAGGGAAAGGTTCCCATTAGTTTTATCAAAGATAAATTCTTTAAAATTTATTCTTTAATCTATTTTTGAATATCAATTCAAACTAGTCGGGATTAGCGAACCACACCGAAGTAATCATTTATTTTATTTCCCAATCCCAACCTATTCATCCCATGAAGTAAAACTGGTAATACTTCATATCTAACACCACAGTGTTATCAGTAAATTCAATTACCATTTCACGTTCAAATCTAATTAAAGATTTAACTATCGCCTGGAGCAAAACTGGTGATACTCCATTTCGATTATTTCAATCTAATTAAAGATTCATCAAAACTCCACTTAGTTTTAATCGTTAACTGGGTTAAAGAATCAGTGTCATTTAAAACACGGTTCACGGTAAACCCAAAATATCATTCCATTAATTATCGGGTTAAAGAACAAGTGTTATCTAAAACACTGTCCACGATAAACCCAAAAATCAATATCAATTCAATTCCAATTAAATATTATTTAATTGGTACCTTTCATTAAATCTAAATAAAAAGATTTAATCATTTCTCAATTGGGTTCAAGAACAGTGTTAGTGAAGACACCATTCACGACAAACCCAAATCACATTCGATATTCAATACAAGGCTCTGAATAGAAAATATATCGGCTTATATTCAATATCAAATCCTACGACTAACAAATGTCGAATTGGAAATAACGATATAAATATATATCTTTCAAATTTCCATAACAACACCTGTATAATCACGAATTCCAACATCAAAATATTCCGAAGACAATTTCGATTCAAATCCACTCCAATGCAATCATTGGATATTCTGGTTATTTTTAAAACCCTTTTTAAATTCAATTTATTTATTTAAAAATAAATAGAATTATAATTCTAGTTCAAAACTAGTTCATTTCGATAAAAATCTATTTTTATCTTTTCAAATATGGAGTTTTTCATCCCAATTCTTTCTAAATCATTTCTTATGATTTTACATAAATTATTACTATTTTTAATAATTTTATCAAGGCCTGTACAGTCGATTTCCATCAACGGTCATCGAACTGCACTTACAGCGACCTTTTTCGAATTTGATTTGGACGTATCTCCAAATCCAACCGTTAGATTTCAAATTTCTAACATTCATTAGAAAGCTCTTTTCGATACGAACCCAACGGTTCCGGTTTTAGGAGAATCCGACGGTCGGATCTCCCGTAATGTCCGTTTGAAACAAATGGTCGAAATTCGCGAACTGCCGCGGCGCGGCGCGTTCTATTCAGGCCATTATATTATATATATAATATATATAATATATATTTCGTCGATTTCTATTTAAAACGAATTATATAAATAGTTTTAAATTCGTTTCGAAAGCAATTTCAACTTCCTTTTCAATTCAAATCAAAATTGAATTCTTCTTTATAAATTCGTTTTAAAATTCATTTCTATTCAATTCAAATTTCAATTCAATTTGAATTCATTTCAATTCACTTTCAATTCAATTTGAATTCGTTTTCAATTCAGTTTATTTCGAAATCGTTTTCAATTCAATTCATTTCGAAATGGTTTTCAATCCAATTCATTTCGAAATCGTTTTCAATTCAACTCATTTCGAAATCGTTTTCAATTCAATTTATTTCGAAATCGGTTTCAATTCAATTCATTTCGAAATCGTTTTCAATTCAATTCATTTCGAAATGGTTTTCAATTCAATTCATTTCGAAATGGTTTTCAATTCAATTCATTTCGAAATCGTTTTCAATTCAATTCATTTCGAAATGGTTTTCAATTCAATTCATTTCGAAATGGTTTTCAATTCAATTCATTTCGAAATCGTTTTCAATTCAATTAATTTCGAAATGGTTTTCAATTCAATTCATTTCGAAATGGTTTTCATTTCAATTTATTTCGAAATCGTTTTCAATTCAATTTATTTCGAAATCGTTTAAAAATCGATATAAATATCGATCACGTCAAAATGGCGTCAATCTAATCAACACGGCTTCATATATTTCTATTTTCAAATATTCTATTTCAAATATTTCTATTATCAAATATATCGTTCAACACATGACCAATCTCAATGGATGAGTACTGTCAACACATGAACCTTTATTTTATATTGATAAAGATGTAAATTTTATTACTAAAATATTTCGTTCAACACATGACCAATCTCAATGGATGAGTACTGTCAACACATGAACCTTTATTTTATATTGATAAAGATGTAAATTTTATTACTAAAATATTTCGTTCAACACATGACCAATCTCAATGGATGAGTACTGTCAACACATGAACTTTTATTTTATAATATTCTTTATTTTTCAAATTGGAATGAGGCCCAATCAATTAGCATATAAAATTAATTATATGGATTTTCATACAGCACATGTATATAATAGCCTTGAAAAATAATCAACCATCAGCCAAAGTGCACTACACTGTATAAGCATCAAATATAGATATCTAACGCTTATAACAGCCTGTCAATCAATCGATCGACATATTTAATCAATCAGGATGAGTGAACTTCATATTTCATCCCAACACCCGTGTGGGGTTTCAAACAATCTAACATAGATTTTATTTGTGCAGTTGGGCGATGTGTAAAATTTATCGACCCAATCAATATCAGTCAAATCAGTGTACATAAACAAACCGTCTGGTTTGTAAATGAATATTTTATTTATTCACATTCACTATATTCAGATTCACGTTAAAAATTATATTTTTAACGATAAAACATTTTATTTCAACACATGAATTTCTATTCAATTCATTTACACAATAAAAGGATATTTTTATTTTTCTAACATATTTTAGAAAATTTCGGCGGCATAACGGCACGATACTAGAAACGGGACGAGGCCTAGCCTTATCCCCGGTCTAGTGAAGGCCCACGCCATTCACACATCAATCAAATCAATTTCATCTCACCAAACAATTCAATTCAAACAAATAATTCAACTAATCTATGCAACCAAACAAACAAGTCCATGGTCTGTGGACGATTGTGTCGGGTGCTACTAAGCACCGTCTGCATCCTAGTATATATATATAACTAGAAAAATTAAATTGAAAGGTGAGAAATTCTCACATATAGCTATCCTAGCTCCACTTCACTTCATTGATAGAAATCTTCATCGCTATCGCATCTTCGTCAGCTTCGTTGCTGTAGCCACTACATATAAAAATCATATTTTTATTTCGAAGTTCAATATATAAAAATCATATTTTTATTTCGAAGTTCAATATATAAAAATCATATTTTTATTTCGAAGTTCAATATGTAAAAATCATATTTTTATTTCGAAGTTCAATATATAAAAATCATATTTTTATTTCGAAGTTCAATATATAAAAATCATATTTTTATTTCGAAGTTCAATATATAAAAATCATATTTTTATTTTCAAAGCAAACTCATTTTTTAAAAACCATATTTTTATATTCGCTTCTTACATTTAAAAATCGAATTTTTTTCTTAGTTATTCAATATATAAAAATATGATTTTTACTTCGACTTTCAATATATAAAAATCTGATTTTTACTTCGACTTTCAATATATAAAAATCTAAAAATAAATTCAGTTTTAAAATTCTTTTTTAAAAATTCAGTTTTCATTTCTTTTAAAAATCAGTTTTATACTTCTAAAAATTTCAGTTTTTCTTCTTTTAAAAATATCAGTTTTTATATTCCTTTATAAATCAGTTTTTTAAAATCTCAGAAAAATCAGTTTTAATCTAAACGAAATCAGTATTTAAATCTAAATAAAATCAGTATTTAAATCTAAACGAAATCAGTATTTTAAATCTAAATAAAATCAGTATTTTAAATCTAAACGAAATCAGTATTTTTAAAAAACTTACGGGTCCTCTCTTTCGGGGGGGGGGGGGCGCTGGTGGTTGCTCAGAGGGGGTCGGAGGTTGCTCGCCGGGGAAGGGCTGCTCTGTCGTGGCGGATGACGGGGAGGGGGCGCTGCGGTCTATCGCGGAGGAGGAGAGAGCGAGAGGACGTCGGGGAGATGGCGGCTCAGCAACTGGAGGAGGTGGCAGTGAACGTCGAGGCGGCGGTGGGGGTGAACGGAGGTGGGGTTTCGTCTCGATTCGATTTTTTTTTCTAATCTGAACTGAAATAGAAACGGGGGGGGGGGGGCAGAACGAAGATAAAAGGGGGGGTAAGAAAAGTTTTTTTTATTATTATTATTTAATTATTTTAAATTTTACTTTATAAAGCAACTTTTATTTTCGACCTCAAAACGAGGCCCACCGCCTGTCGTCCATAGCGTTTTACCCCCATTCCGAACACAATGGGATATGTATCGCAAGCTGATTTGATCGTTTGAATTAGTTTCTGTTTAATTTACATTTAAATCACTATATTGAATTTTAAACGTACATTTCAAATTACCGGGGTCACATACTAACTAGAAAAATTCCTGAAAAATATTTTCTAGCTTCGTATTGACGATACGGTCCTAACAAAACTAGTTTCGTCGAATTCTGAGACCGTTTGAAAAATGGCCATTTTCCAGTCGATTAAAATCAACTGAAACTGGTCAAACGCGTTTTCCTTTGCTACGCTCACATATTGATTCGAAAAATTATGAAATTTGGAATCTAGCAATAACTTAACATCCCGGACCCAACAAAACTGGTTTCGTCGAAATCCGAGGTCGTTTGCAAAATTGCTATTTTTAAGGGCCTTATATATATAAAAATATATATAAATTCCACAGCGACTATTTCTAATTTTAAACTGGACATATCTTATCATTTTTGGTTTCACTAAAATCCGGATTGTTTTGCACCCGGTACATCCAATTGAAGTTTGAAATCGAATTATCGAACTACCGCGCCATTTTCAATTCCTTTTATAATTATATATAATTATTATATATTCTAACGACGACGTATATAATATATACGTTATAATTATATTCAAAATAAATTTTCTCGTCGATATTATTTAAAATATTTCATTTTAAATAATCAAAATTCGCTAAAATTGCCAAAATAAAAATTTCAAACTGGCTCGCATTTTACGGGTTGTTACAATCTCCCCCACTTAAAACTTTTCGTCCCCGAAAAGGAACAAAGTCGAAAGTGGTTTGATTATTCAGCTCTACATTCGATCTGGCTTCCATTCTCCAACTCTTTAGTTTCTGAGAATTTCCAAAATTTCAAAAATTTGGCTAACACACTAAATTTTCGAAAAATTTCGCCATAACCTCCCCTGCACCGGGAGCATCGGGGAATTTCAAATAGCTTCCCCGGTCCTTCAGATCTCAAAAAGAAAAAGAAAAAGCCAAGCGGCTAGCCAATAGGCTCACAAAATCATCATCACCCAAACAAAACAGGAAATTATGTAGTAAACATGTACCTATTTGTCGGGCAAACAAATTTTATTCTCTGGCTCTAGCCTCCTTGCTATGACCTGTTCCATGATATACATGTATATGCAAGCAAATGCGACAAATTTTCAATACCATTCAATATTTGATTCAATTAGGCATAATGGTTCAAAATTACCAACCAAATAAACAAACAACACAAACATAGTTGATTAGAGTTTCAAATGCATAACTTTGATATATAGTCAAAAATCAGATTTTTGATGCCAAATCACAACAATAGGCCCTATCTAATTTTGGTTCTCACACCAGTCAATAGGAAATATATAGAAAGCCCACTTTCGTCACTCGAACATAAATTCTAATGATGGAGCTCCATCATCAAAATCATCTCCGGGCGATTAGAGTGTAATTCTATATCTATCCAGTATATTAAAATTTCGAATACACGCGGATCAGACGTATACGCAAAATCTATATATACTGGATTGTCCACATCAATATAAATAGATAATCAAATACGAATAATCGATTTAAATTTTCAAAACAAAAATTGTTTTCATTTTCAAAAATATACTCTTCACACTCGTTCTAGGATACTACTGATCCCATCTCTAACGAGTCATTCTAATTGGATATTACTAATCCAATATCTGATGAATTCTTTCGTAGGGTTCTAATGTATCTTGTTCTCTGAGCTTTGTAAACCAAAGCTCTGATACCAACTGTGACGGCCCGTAACTTCCCCGTAAAGGAAAGCGTCGGATAGTTCGAGAACAAAACACAACAGAACGCATACAGAAGAACATTTCATTGTATATTACAACAATGCATCAGATTACAAGAATATACAGAGTATGAATAAATATTACATATAAATATCAGAGATTTAAATTACATTTAAATACATAGCAGCGGAAAATAATACAATACACAACTAGAAGAGATATACGGATACAAAGCTTTCCGGATATCGTTCCAGCTGTAAACCAGGATCCTGTGAATATAAATCTGCAAAAACCGAAACTACTAGCTGCCCGTGTCAAAATAAGGGCACCCAGAGTTTAGGTTAAAACAATAAACTCCAGGTCAGTCATGGGACTGGTGTGAGAACTAAAACAGTTAATCTTTATTTTTAAAGTTAGGTAAATCAAGGGACCACGCCGTATAACACGGAACGGGTTTCCTCCCAAGAATACCAGTGCATAAAACAAACAGCGCAATGCTAAATAAAGAAAAATGAAGCTATTATAAGACCCAGTTCCCATCACACAATGCAACGCAAGCCGGAGGATAGGGTTTTTACCTTATAATAGCCAAGAATGCTTGATACGTTTAAAACAAATCATTTGATACTATTATAAGTGCATAGTGTATAAAACAACTTCAAATCATAAGTATCAATCATAGGCGGCATGAATGCCCCATCCCACTATGTCGCCATACTAGGCTCTACAAATAAAACCGCAAATGTCACGTATTTGGAAGTTGGATATCCATCTATGAACCGAGGCAAAAGATAGTCCTCAACCGATTCGAGACTGCCTAGCCCCAGTCTCAGGATCAGAGCTCGAGTGACCCTAGGAGCGACAGGGCCGGTCCACCGATGTGGATTAAAATGCCTGAACACTACGTTTCCCCACCCTTTGGGGCGTAAGTGAGCCAACTAAATGACTCCATCGGTTCGAGAACGACCGATCAATCCGAGGCGCCTCGCAACAGCAACAACCACATAAGTCAAACTCGTCAGGGCATGTAAAACCACTGACGCCACTTCTAACTAGGAAGAAACGCAGGACCTCCCTGAGGTCCTTTCTCCCGTTTTTGGTTCATACCGGGTGTGAAACACGCGAGGTAAACGTTACACAAAGCTACGCCACAAAGGCCTTGCTTTGATCATCACCACAAGACTTTTCTTTTCAACAGAAGCCTCGATCAATTGCCACTTAGGCATGCCACACAGGCAATTCACTCCATGCGTTTGATATCCATCAATATATAACCCCTAAGCTCGTACGTCTCAGAGAAGGGCGTTAAGCAAGAGAATAAATTCTCCGCCGCCAAACAGATATATATTTAATAGAGATCAATCACACGGACTAAAATCCAATGTCAGACACACAGTCCATTTACAAGTCCGTTCTGGGTCTGAACGAAACCGGAGGCACCTAGTACCCCGCATATCCATCGATCTCCAAGTACGTCTGGACGATCACTAACTGTTTCCATCTTCTTGGGTGTACAGCCCAATCAAGATCATCAGTTATCACCCAAACGACGTGAAGACCTCCGGTCTTCGACCATCGTCTTCATCTTCGACTTATCGTCGTATCAGTTATTCAGAATGGGATAAACCCGGTCTTTCCGAATAACTCGCGTATATTTAAATAAGTGTTACACAAACACAACATACGCCTCATTCCAATTCATCAGTCACTAACCGTAAATTAATCAAGAGAATAATTCCCCAAACATTAACCCCGAAGGCCGAAACCAACATCAGATCAATATCCAGAAAACCATTCTGCTTGGCTAACCGACAGTTAGTTTCTAAATTTCACATTCATAGGGAAAGGTTCCCATTAGTTTTATCAAAGATAAATTCTTTAAAATTTATTCTTTAATCTATTTTTGAATATCAATTCAAACTAGTCGGGATTAGCGAACCACACCGAAGTAATCATTTATTTTATTTCCCAATCCCAACCTATTCATCCCATGAAGTAAAACTGGTAATACTTCATATCTAACACCACAGTGTTATCGGTAAATTCAATTACCATTTCACGTTCAAATCTAATTAAAGATTTAACTATCGCCTGGAGCAAAACTGGTGATACTCCATTTCGATTATTTCAATCTAATTAAAGATTCATCAAAACTCCACTTAGTTTTAATCGTTAACTGGGTTAAAGAATCAGTGTCATTTAAAACACGGTTCACGGTAAACCCAAAATATCATTCCATTAATTATCGGGTTAAAGAACAAGTGTTATCTAAAACACTGTCCACGATAAACCCAAAAATCAATATCAATTCAATTCCAATTAAATATTATTTAATTGGTACCTTTCATTAAATCTAAATAAAAAGATTTAATCATTTCTCAATTGGGTTCAAGAACAGTGTTAGTGAAGACACCATTCACGACAAACCCAAATCACATTCGATATTCAATACAAGGCTCTGAATAGAAAATATATCGGCTTATATTCAATATCAAATCCTACGACTAACAAATGTCATATTGGAAATAACGATATAAATATATATCTTTCAAATTTCCATAACAACACCTGTATAATCACGAATTCCAACATCGAAATATTCCGAAGACAATTTCGATTCAAATCCACTCCAATGCAATCATTGGATATTCTGGTTATTTTTAAAACCCTTTTTAAATTCAATTTATTTATTTAAAAATAAATAGAATTATAATTCTAGTTCAAAACTAGTTCATTTCGATAAAAATCTATTTTTATCTTTTCAAATATGGAGTTTTTCATCCCAATTCTTTCTAAATCATTTCTTATGATTTTACATAAATTATTACTATTTTTAATAATTTTATCAAGGCCTGTACAGTCGATTTCCATCAACGGTCATCGAACTGCACTTACAGCGACCTTTTTCGAATTTGATTTAGACGTATCTCCAAATCCAACCGTTAGATTTCAAATTTCTAACATTCATTAGAAAGCTCTTTTCGATACGAACCCAACGGTTCCGGTTTTAGGAGAATCCGACGGTCGGATCTCCCGTAATGTCCGTTTGAAACAAATGGTCGAAATTCGCGAACTGCCGCGGCGCGACGCGTTCTATTCAGGCCATTATATTATATATATAATATATATAATATATATTTCGTCGATTTCTATTTAAAACGAATTATATAAATAGTTTTAAATTCGTTTCAAAAGCAATTTCAACTTCCTTTTCAATTCAAATCAAAATTGAATTCTTCTTTATAAATTCGTTTTAAAATTCATTTCTATTCAATTCAAATTTCAATTCAATTTGAATTCATTTCAATTCACTTTCAATTCAATTTGAATTCGTTTTCAATTCAGTTTATTTCGAAATCGTTTTCAATTCAATTCATTTCGAAATGGTTTTCAATCCAATTCATTTCGAAATCGTTTTCAATTCAACTCATTTCGAAATCGGTTTCAATTCAATTTATTTCGAAATCGTTTTCAATTCAATTCATTTCGAAATCGTTTTCAATTCAATTCATTTCGAAATGGTTTTCAATTCAATTCATTTCGAAATGGTTTTCAATTCAATTCATTTCGAAATGGTTTTCAATTCAATTCATTTCGAAATGGTTTTCAATTCAATTCATTTCGAAATCGTTTTCAATTCAATTCATTTCGAAATGGTTTTCAATTCAATTCATTTCGAAATGGTTTTCAATTCAATTTATTTCGAAATCGTTTTCAATTCAATTTATTTCGAAATCGTTTAAAAATCGATATAAATATCGATCACGTCAAAATGGCGTCAATCTAATCAACACGGCTTCAAATATTTCTATTTTCAAATATTCTATTTCAAATATTTCTATTATCAAATATATCGTTCAACACATGACCAATCTCAATGGATGAGTACTGTCAACACATGAACCTTTATTTTATATTGATAAAGATGTAAATTTTATTACTAAAATATTTCGTTCAACACATGACCAATCTCAATGGATGAGTACTATCAACACATGAACCTTTATTTTATATTGATAAAGATGTAAATTTTATTACTAAAATATTTCGTTCAACACATGACCAATCTCAATGGATGAGTACTGTCAACACATGAACTTTTATTTTATAATATTCTTTATTTTTCAAATTGGAATGAGGCCCAATCAATTACCATATAAAATTAATTATATGGATTTTCATACAGCACATGTATATAATAGCCTTGAAAAATAATCAACCATCAGCCAAAGTGCACTACACTGTATAAGCATCAAATATAGATATCTAACGCTTATAACAGCCTGTCAATCAATCGATCGACATATTTAATCAATCAGGATGAGTGAACTTCATATTTCATCCCAACACCCGTGTGGGGTTTCAAACAATCTAACACAGATTTTATTTGTGCAGTTGGGCGATGTGTAAAATTTATCGACCCAATCAATATCAGTCAAATCAGTGTACATAAACAAACCGTCTGGTTTGTAAATGAATATTTTATTTATTCACATTCACTATATTCATATTCACGTTAAAAATTATATTTTTAACGATAAAACATTTTATTTCAACACATGAATTTCTATTCAATTCATTTACACAATAAAAGGATATTTTTATTTTTCTAACATATTTTAGAAAATTTCGGCGGCATAACGGCACGATACTAGAAACGGGACGAGGCCTAGCCTTATCCCCGGTCTAGTGAAGGCCCACGCCATTCACACATCAATCAAATCAATTTCATCTCACCAAACAATTCAATTCAAACAAATAATTCAACTAATCTATGCAACCAAACAAACAAGTCCATGGTCTGTGGACGATTGTGTCGGGTGCTACTAAGCACCGTCTGCATCCTAGTATATATATATAACTAGAAAAATTAAATTGAAAGGTGAGAAATTCTCACATATAGCTATCTTAGCTCCACTTCACTTCATTGATAGAAATCTTCATCGCTATCGCATCTTCGTCAGCTTCGTTGCTGTAGCCACTACATATAAAAATCATATTTTTATTTCGAAGTTCAATATATAAAAATCATATTTTTATTTCGAAGTTCAATATATAAAAATCATATTTTTATTTCGAAGTTCAATATATAAAAATCATATTTTTATTTCGAAGTTCAATATATAAAAATCATATTTTTATTTTCAAAGCAAACTCATTTTTTAAAAACCATATTTTTATACTCGCTTCTTACATTTAAAAATCGAATTTTTTTCTTTGTTATTCAATATATAAAAATATGATTTTTACTTCGACTTTCAATATATAAAAATCTGATTTTTACTTCGACTTTCAATATATAAAAATCTAAAAATAAATTCAGTTTTAAAATTCTTTTTTAAAAATTCAGTTTTCATTTCTTTTAAAAATCAGTTTTATACTTCTAAAAATTTCAGTTTTTCTTCTTTTAAAAATATCAGTTTTTATATTCCTTTATAAATCAGTTTTTTAAAATCTCAGAAAAATCAGTTTTAATCTAAACGAAATCAGTATTTAAATCTAAATAAAATCAGTATTTAAATCTAAACGAAATCAGTATTTTAAATCTAAATAAAATCAGTATTTTAAATCTAAACGAAATCAGTATTTTTAAAAAACTTACGGGTCCTCTCTTTCGGGGGGGGGCGCTGGTGGTTGCTCAGAGGGGGTCGGAGGTTGCTCGCCGGGGAAGGGCTGCTCTGTCGTGGCGGATGACGGGGAGGGGGCGCTGCGGTCTATCGCGGAGGAGGAGAGAGCGAGAGGACGTCGGGGAGATGGCGGCTCAGCAACTGGAGGAGGTGGCAGTGAACGTCGAGGCGGCGGTGGGGTGAACGGAGGTGGGGTTTCGTCTCGATTCGATTTTTTTTTTCTAATCTGAACTGAAATAGAAACGGGGGGGGGGGGGGGGGGGGCAGAACGAAGATAAAAGGGGGGGGAAGAAAAGTTTTTTTTTTATTATTATTATTTAATTATTTTAAATTTTACTTTATAAAGCAACTTTTATTTTTGACCTCAAAACGAGGCCCACCGCCTGTCGTCCATAGCGTTTTACCCCCATTCCGAACACAATGGGATATGTATCGCAAGCTGATTTGATCGTTTGAATCAGTTTCCGTTTAATTTACATTTAAATCACTATATTGAATTTTAAACGTACATTTCAAATTACCGGGGTCACATACTAACTAGAAAAATTCCTGAAAAATATTTTCTAGCTTCGTATTGACGATACGGTCCTAACAAAACTAGTTTCGTCGAATTCTGAGACCGTTTGAAAAATGGCCATTTTCCAGTCGATTAAAATCAACTGAAACTGGTCAAACGCGTTTTCCTTTGCTACGCTCACATATTGATTCAAAAAATTATGAAATTTGGATCTAGCAATAACTTAACATCCCGGACCCAACAAAACTGGTTTCGTCGAAATCCGAGGTCGTTTGCAAAATTGCTATTTTTAAGGGCCTTATATATATAAAAATATATATAAATTCCACAGCGACTATTTCTAATTTTAAACTGGACATATCTTATCATTTTTGGTTTCACTAAAATCCGGATTGTTTTGCACCCGGTACATCCAATTGAAGTTTGAAATCGAATTATCGAACTACCGCGCCATTTTCAATTCCTTTTATAATTATATATAATTATTATATATTCTAACGACGACGTATATAATATATACGTTATAATTATATTCAAAATAAATTTTCTCGTCGATATTATTTAAAATATTTCATTTTAAATAATCAAAATTCGCTAAAATTGCCAAAATAAAAATTTCAAACTGGCTCGCATTTTACGGGTTGTTACAATGGTCTTTTGGAGTTCTCCGCCTTTCTGCTTCACGTATCTCGACTGACTCAAGATGGATGGTAGACGACGAGTTGCTATCACAGGGCTACCAGTTTCTCGCCGAATCACGATGGTCCATCCTAGTCTTTAGGTTGCCATATTTTGCAACCAAGGCATACGCTTGGTTCTTGTAACGCAGACCTTAACCTCTGTGAGCCCTAGAGGATCATCTGCAGCCACACAGAGGGATACCAAGAGTACCCTCACGTCCCCTCAAAGCCTTGGGCTTCGTAACCCAATTCGTTGGAGCCTTCTTTTTACTCAGATGGACATTCGCTCCTTCCTGTGTTATACTAAGAGTTACTACTTAGTTTTGCTAACTAAGGTTTACCACTTAGTTTCCAGAATCATTGTTTTCTTAACTAAGGTTTACTACTTCGTTCCTTTTAACTAAGGTTTACTACTTAGTTCTCTTTCTCGTTAATTTGGATTGGTTAAGTGTCATTAGTCAATTCAAGCTAACTTAACCCTCTTCATTTATCCTGTTAAACTGGTTAAGTGTTATCAGTAATTCATGTTGACTTAACCCTACCACAAACCAAGTTATATTGGTTAAGTATTTCTTATTACTTAATCCTATTCATTCATCATGTTTTGGTTAAGCGTTCCTTTTTAACTTAACCTTGCCCGTCTGTTTTAACTAACATGTTATTAATGGTTAAGTATTATCCCTTTATGTTTTAGACTTAACCCTATTCCTTTATCACAGTCTGATGGTTAAGTGTTCAATTTCACTTAACCATACGGTCTAGCCCAACTAACATATCAAATTGGCTAAGTGTATTAAATTTTACTTAAACCCAACCTCTAATCTAGTTAACATGTTAATTTGGCTAAGTGTATTAGCTTTACTTAACCCCACCTTCTAGTATAGTTAACATGTTAATTTGGTTAAGTGTTTTCTAATTTACTTAACCCCTACAAATCTTGTCTTATTACCACGTTAAGTTGGTTAAGTGTCCCTCTGGACTTAGCCCTCCTATTCTAGCTTAACTGTGTTAAGTGTCAGTATGAACCTAACCCCACCCACCGGTCTGTTTATCATGTTGAATTGGTTAAGTGTCTTAGTTAACTTAACCCTACCATTCTTGTTCTAGCTTTAACTAAATAAATTAAAGCCGCTACCACTCACATTAGACAGATATTGTTGCGAATACTGGATGTGCCGGTTGGTTCCGGGCATGTTTACATCGCAACTCAGTCTAACCTCGGGTTAGGCCTGCTCGTATTTTCTAAGTTCAAAGGGTTTTGATTAATTTTCAAATCAGGTTTTGAAAGTAACCATCCTGTCCGTCGGATCAGTTAGGGATAGCCAGGGAGAGCAGGAAACTTGTATTTTCCAAACCCAAGCCTAGACACTATCCTCTCTGTCCCCCTAGAACTTTCTGGTGTGTTATTAAAAGAGATGTCGTTAATAAATCTTTAATTTGTCTAAATTTACATTTTCTCATTTTGGACAAATTCTATAAGCAAATTTTTCCTAATTTACTTATTTCCTAATTACTCTTTTAATGTAAATTGTCAACATTCATTCTTACGGCCCATTTTCCCCTCTATATCATATTTATGCTTTTTGGTATGTAAACTATACCAAATTAAGTGTCACTAACCATGATTTTTCTGAACATGACAATTACTCGCAATTATGGCCAATTTCAAATTTATACCAATATACTTGTTATGCCAAATTAGCTAATCCAATTCTGATTTAACATTCTAATTACAGTTTATGTCCAACTAGACTTATTGTTCTAGTTCACAATTCTTGTAAATACTAGATTTACAAGTCAATACTAGATTCAAATTACACCTCCTATAATTCATGTCAAATTTATCCAATTTGCATTTCTATAAACATGCCTTAACACATGTTCCCAATTTTATGCCAATTTCCAAGTTTATAACTACGTTTTAATAAATTTCATATTTTTCCCAAATCGTATTCCCGTCGTTCGTATAATCGTGATTCAATCTAGATTATAGATAAATCTAGATTCGTAGAAAATAGGGAATGAACCAAAGATGCTATGAAAAAGATAGACATAATAACTGGCATAAAATGACAATTTACTAATTACAGACCTAACGAATTACACTGAAATTGATCTAAAACATCGAAAGCATGTAGGTCTGAAAATCTTATGGCATAAAAAGGGTTGAATAACGACGTAGGTTCAAGAACATGGGTAGACCTAACTTAATAGGTAAATTCCCAAGATCTAAAACCAAAGAAAATCAAGAATAGGCAGAATAGATAATCCGGTTTAGACCCAATTTCACAGTCACAAAACTTAAGCAACACTTTCCTAGTCATGAATCATAGGTGTTTAGTCACAGTTGTCCTTGTTATGTCATAGACAATTGTTTTATGATTCCTAATCAAAGGCATAGGCTTGTGTTCATAGTCAAAGGAAATAATTCTCATAGTCATAGTCACAATCATAGGCAATGTTCATAGTCATAGGCAAGGCCTAATTGGTCATCGAATCATAACAGTTCTTAATTAGGTCCAAGGATATAAGCACTGATAGAAAGATTTGGCATATTCTTTTATTCCTTTAATTTCATGTCACGAACAGAGAAAAACGTTCAAATCTAAAAAGTAACCAACTTACAGAGATTATATTGGATTCGTAGAAAAACAGTCGTTGAAGTCGTTTGAATCATCACTTGAATCCTAGCTTACTTGAATCTCCTCTTGAAAGTCTTGAGTAGCATTTCCTCGTCTTGATTTATTTCATATATTATTTTATTTATTTATACATTTTCTCAGAGGCAGCATAAGGATAGAAAAGAATTGTGAATGGAGAAGGAGACTAAGGCTGTTTATATAGGATTAGGCGGACGAATCTAGGCAGAAAACAAGACCAGGTACATCAGAATGCACCCAGACCAAAAAGTGGGTTTCTGTACCCGGGTCGACGCCCAGGTCGACTACCCAGTCGACCTGGGTAACCCGGGTCGACCACCCAGTCGACCTGGGTAACCCGGGTCGACTACCCAGTCGACCTGGGTACCCCCCAGGTCGACTACCCAGTCGACCTGGGTCCTGGGCGGGAATTTTCCCGCCCAGCCCAATCTAGGTCTGTTTTTCGAATTTGAACTCTTTTTTGACCTGTTCGAATTTTAAATCGAATTCTGAAACTTCTGAAGACCATAACTCCTTCATACGGACTCCGATTCTCGCAAACTCGTACTCGTTTTCATGCAGAATTCCGAGACGAACGCAATGGTGTAGTCTGTTTCCCTTGATTTTGATTTTAAAATTTAATTCTGCCTTGATTTGTGAATATTAGTGTTACAGAATTACGGGGTGTTACACTTGTTCTCTGAGCTTTGTAAACCAAAGCTCTGATACCAACTGTAAGGACCCGTAACTTCCCCGCGAAGGAAAGAGCGGATACTTCGAGAGCAAGCCACAACGGAACGCAGACGGAAGAACATATCATTGTTAATTACAACAATTCCATCAGTATACAAGAATAAATAGAGTATAAATGAATATTACACATTTATCATATACCAGAGATTACAGTAAATTACATAGCAGCGGAAAATAATACAATACACAACTGAAGGAGATATACGGATACAAAGCTTTCCGGATATCATTCCAGCTGTAAACCAGGAACCTGTGAATATAAATCTGCAAAACCAAAACTACTAGCTGCCCGTGTGGAAAATAGGGGCACCTAGAGTTTAGGTTAAAACAATAAACTCCAGGTCAGTCATGGGACTGGTGTGAGAACTAAAACAGTTATTAATCTTTATTTTTAAAGTTAGGTAAATCAAGGGACCACGCCATATAACACGGAACGAGTTTCCTCCCAAGAGTACTAGTGCATAAAACATCAGCGCAATGCTAAATAAAGACAAATGAAGCTATTATAAGACCCAGGTCCTATCACACAATGCAACGCAAGCCGGGGGATAGGGTTTACCCTTATAATAGCCAAACATTCTTAGTACGTTTAAAACAAATCATTTGATACTATCATAAGTGCATATTGTATAAACAAATTCAAATCAAAAGTATCAATCATAGATGACATGGGTACCATATATCATGTCGCCATACTAGGCTCTACAATCAAAACCGCAAATGTCACGTATTTGGAAATTGGATCTCCATCTGTGAACCGAGGCAAAAGATAGTCCACTACCGGTTCGAGAAAAACTAGCCCATATCTCAGGCAAGTACTCAGTCAAGCCTTTGGATCGTCAGGGCCGGTCCACTGATGTGGATTAAAATGCCTGAACACTGCGTTTCCCCGCCCTTTGGGGCATAAATGAGCCAACAAATGACTCCATCGGACCCGGATCATCCGATCAAACCGAGGCGCCTCGCAACAGCAACAACCACATAAGTCAAACTCGTCAGGGCGTGTAAAACAACTGACGCCACCTTTTAGCTAGAAGGAAACGCATGCCCTCCCTGAGGTCCTCTCCCATTTCTGGTTCACAACCGGGGTGTGTGGCTCGCGAAGTAAACGTTACATAAAGCTACGCCACAAAGGCCGTGCTTCCATCATCAACCACAAGACTTTTCTTTTCAACAGAAGCCTTGATCATTCGCCAATTAGGCATGCCACACAGGCAATTCACTCTATGCGTTTGATATCCATCAGTATATAACCCCTGAGCTCGTACGTCTTAGAGAAGGGCGTTAAGCAAGAGAATAAATTCTCCGCCGCCAAACAGATATATATTTAATAGAAATCAATCACACAGACTGAAATCCAATGTCAGACACACAGTCCATTTACAAGTTCGTTCTGGGTCTGAACGAAACCGGAGGCACCTAGTACCCCGCATATCCATCGATCTCCAAGTATGTCTGGACGATCACCAACTGATTCCCTCCTCTTGGGTGTACATCCCAATCAAGATCATCAGTAATCACCCAAACGAAGTGAAGACCTCCGGTCTTCGACCACCGTCTTCATCTTTGACTTATCGTAGTATCAATTATTCAGAATAGGATAAACCCGGTCTTTCCGAATAACTCGCGTATATAATAAACAAGTGTTACACAAACACAACATACACCTCATTCTAATTCATCAGTCACTCACCGTAAATTTGCCAGAAAATAATTCCCCAAATATTAAACCCGAAGGCCGAAACCAACATCAGATCAATACCCAGGAAACCATTCATCTTAGCCAACCTATAGTTAGTTTCTAAATTTCACATTCATAGTGAAAGGTTCCCATTGATTTTATCAAAGATAAATTCTTTTAAATTTATTCTTTAATCTTCCTTTGAATATCAATTCAAACTTGTCGAGATTAGCGAACCATACCGAAGTAATTATTGGTTTTAATTTCCCAACCCCAACCTATTCATCCCATGAAGTAAAACTGGTCATACTTCATATCTAACACCATGGTGTTATCGGTAAATTCAATTACCATTTCACGTTCAAATCTAATTAAAGATTTAACTATCGCCTAGAGCAAAACTGGTGATACTCCATTCTCGATCTTTTCAATCTAATTAAAGATTCATTAAAACTCCACTTAGTTTTAATCTTTAACTGGGTTAAAGAATCGATGTCATTTTAAACACGGTTCACAATAAACCCAAAATCACATCACATTTCAATCAGTCCCTAACCGTAAAATAGCAAGTGAGCAATTCCCTAAGTATTAGCCCCGAAGGTCGAAACCAACATCAGGTCAATACCTCAAAAACCATTCAACTTAACTGAGTTAGTTTCTGATTTTCTTAACTCCTTTGGGTCTAAGAACAGTATTATTGAAGATACCGTTCACAACAGCCCAAAATCACATTCCATTAATTATCGGGTTAAAGAACAAGTGTTATTTAAAACACTGCTCACGATAAACCCAAAAATCAATACCAATTCAATTCCAATTAAATATTATTTAATTGGTACACTTCATTAAATCTAAATAAAAAGATTAAATCTTTTTCTCAACTGGGCTTAAGAACAGTGTTAATGAAGACACCATTCACGACAAACCCAAATCACATTTGATATTAAATACAAGGCTCTGAATAGAAAATATATCGGCTTATATTCAATATCAAATTCTACGACCAACAAATATCGTATTGGAAATAACGATATATATATATATATATATATATATATATATATATATATATATCTTTCAAATTTCCATAACGCTATCTGCATAATCACGAAATCCAACATCGAAATATTCCGAAGACAATTTTGATTCAAATCCAATCCAATGCAATTATTGGAAATCCTGGTTATTTTCAAAACCATTTCAAATCCAATTTATTTATTTTAAAAATAAATAAATTACTATTCTAGTTCAAAATAGTTCATTTTGATAAAAAACTATTTTTATCTTTTCAAATTTGGAGTTTTTCATCCCAATTCTTCCCAAATAATTTCTTATGATTTTACACAAAATA
The DNA here is from genome assembly GCA_030737875.1 of Allium sativum. NCBI lineage: Eukaryota > Viridiplantae > Streptophyta > Magnoliopsida > Asparagales > Amaryllidaceae > Allium > Allium sativum. The sequence continues at coordinate 145,663,306 of CM060918.1, read as the reverse complement.
TTATTATTTTTAATAATTTTATCAAGGCCCGTACAGTCGATTTCCATCAACGGCCATCGAACTGCACTTACAGCGACCTTTTCCAAATTTGATCTGGACATAATTCCAAATCCAACCGTTAGATTACAAATTTCCAATATTCGTTAGAAAGCTCTTTTCGATACGAACCCAACGGTTCCGGTTTTAGGAGAATCCGACGGTCGGATCTCCTGCAATATCCATTCGAAGTCGATGGTCGAAATTCGCGAACTGCCACGGCGCGGCGCATTTTATTCAGGCCATTATATTATATATATAATATATATAATATATACTTCGTCGATTTCAATTCAAAACGTGCTTTATAAATCGTTTTAAATTCATTTTCAAAACGGTTTCAACTTCATATTCAATTTCAAATCAAAATTGAATATTCCAATATAAATTCGTTTTAATTCATTTCAAATCGATTTCAATTCAGTTTCAATTTAATTTGAATTTCTTTTCAATGTCAATTTGAATTCAATTCCTTTCGATTTCAATTCGAATTCAATTCTATTCAATTTAATTCGAATTTCGATTATTTTCAATATAATTCAAATTTTGAAATCACTTTCAATATAATTCAAATTTCGAAAACACTTTCAATATACATTGAAAATTGAATAAATCGATATAAATATCGTTGACGTCAAAATGGCGTCAATCTAATCAACACGACTTCATATATTTCTATTTTCAATTATTCTATTTCAAATATTTCTATTTCAAATATTTCTTTTTCAAATATTTCTATTTCAAATATTTCTTTCTCAAATATGTAACAACCCGGAAATTCTGGGCCAGTTTAAAATTTTTATTTCGGCGAATTTAATGAATTTTGAATATTTAAAATGAATTATTTTAAATAATAACATCGAGAAATTTATTTTGAATATAATTCGAACGTATATATTTATATGGCTCGACGATAGAATATAAATATTTAATTATATTTATAAAGGGAATAGAAAATGGCGCGGTAGTTCGATAATTCGATTTCAAAGTTCAAATGAATGTACCGGGTGAAAAATAAACCGGAATTTAGAGAAACCAAAAATATTTGAATCTAATTGAGAATATCTTTCCAACGAATCCGGGAAATCAAAATTTCATAGCGGGAATCAAAAGATATGTCCAGTTGAAAATTCTGAATAGTCGCTATGGAATTCAGGCCCTTAAAAATGAAAATTTTGCAAACGACCTCGGATTTCGACGAAACCACTTTTGTTAGATCCATGATATCAAGTTATTGCTAGATTCCAATTTTCGTAATTTTTCGATTCAATATGTGGGCGTGGCAAAGGAAAATGCGTTTGACTAGTTTTAGTTGATTTTAATCGACTGGAAAATGGCCATTTTTCCAACGGTCTCAGAATTTGATGAAATCAGTTTTGTTAGGACCGTATCGCACATACGAAGCTAGAAAATATTTTTCGTGAATTTTTAGAGTTCGTATGTAGCCCCGGTAATTTAAAAGGTGCGTTCAAATTCAATATATAGAGTTATATGTTGATTTTGCGAAAACTGATCGAAACGGTCGAATGGGCTTGCGAAAAATATCCCATTGTGTTCGGAATAGGGGTATTACCCTAGGAACGACGGTCGTTGGGACTCGTTTGGTGATCGAATAAAAAGTCAACCCTTTGAGGAAATAAATTAAAATATAATATATATTTTCATACACTTTTACATACACCCCCTCCCTTCCTTTTCATTTTCATTTCCTCCCGATCAGTTTTAGAACCCTAAATCGAAAAGACCCCCCCCCCCCCGCGAGCCTTTGCCCGTCGCCCCAGCATCGATCGGACGTCGCGCCCCCTCTAGCGACGGAGCCTCGACCACGCCCCCATGTCTGCTCGCTCTCTTCTCTCTCCCTCCCCTTTCTGACATCGACGTAGCCCCCTATCAACACGAAACAACAACCTCTGCCCACATCCACCCCGCCACCTCACCGCAAGCCTCCCTCGACCACCGCGCCAGGCGCCAAACCCCCACCACTACCTGCGAAGCTTCCAGTCCAGCCGACGTAGTCCCTCCGCCTCCTCCTGGATCTGACGCGCCTCAGACAGGCCCCCCCCTTCTCCGAATAATCGAATGTAAGATTTATCTCTTCTTTGATTTTAATTCATATGAAAAGCTAGGACTTTGAGGGGAGGATTTAATTTTTATTATTATCATCAAGATTTGATTTTTAAGCCATGAAAGATCGTATTTTTTTACCACGAAAGGTCGTATTTTTAAACCATGAAAGGTCGGATTTTATTATATAAAGATCGGATTTTTTAATTATATAAAGAAGTGATTTTAGTTTATGGAAGTTATGATCTTTATCGTTCAAGTAATAAGATAAAAACATAATTTTTATTATGTAAAAGATTATAAAAATATGACTTTTATATAGTAAAGATTATAAAAATATAATTTTTATATAGTAGAGATAATAAAAATATGATTTTTTATATGTAAATATGAAAAGTAAAAATTCGATTTTTATATATTGAATAGCAAAGTAAAAAATTCGATTTTTATATATCGAATAGCGGAGTAAAAATGTGATTTGGATATATGTAGTGAATACAGACGACGAAAGCGACAAAAGAAGGAACGATGAAGATTTCCTACATGAGAAGAGTCGAGGCGTTTGGATTAGCTAGCCGGTGAGAACTTCTCACCTTTTAATTTTATTTTCTAGTTATATAAATATATACTAGGATGCAGACGGTGTTTAGCAGCACCCGACACCCGTCGTCCACAGACCATGGACGGCTTGTATGTTTGTTTGTTTGATTTTGTTGTATAGTTGATTGTGTGATGTGATGTGAACTGAAAATAAAATATTTATATAGTTGAAAATATTTTATAGTTAAAAATAGAATTTTTAACGTGTATATGAAAAGGAAATAAAAATAAACAAATCGGACGATTTGTTTATATACACACATTTGACTAATATTGATTGGGACGATAAATTTTACACATCGCCCAACTGCACAAATAAAATCTGTGTTCGATTGTTTGAAACCCCACACGGGTATTGGGATGATATTTGACGTACACTAATCCCAATAGTTTGTTATATGTCGATCGATTGATTGACAGACTATTATAAGCGTTAAATATTTATATTTGATGCTTATACAGTGTAGAACGCACTTTGGATGATGGTTGATGATTTATCGTTGCTGTTATATACGTGTGGTAGAAAATCCATATAATTAACATTATATGGTAATTGATTGGGCCTCATTCCAGTTTTGAAAAAGAAATATTTGAAATAGAAATATTTGAAATAGAATATTTGAAAAATAGAAATATATGAAGCCGTGTTGATTAGATTGACGCCATTTTGACGTGAACGATATTTATATCGATTTTATTCATTTTATAATGAATATCGAAAGTGATTTCAAAATCTGTTATTTTGAAAAGAAATGAATTCGAATTGAAATTGAATATAAATGAATTTGAATTGAAATTGAATATAAATGAATTCGAATTGAAATTGAATTGAATTGAGAACGAACTGAAATTGAATTCAAAATCGATTTGAATTGAAATCAATTTGAAATGAATTTAAAATGAATTTGTAACGGAAATTTCAATTTTGATTTGAATTTGAAAAAGAAGTTGAAATCGTTTTGAAAACGAATTTAAAAGATTTATTAAATACATTTTAAAAAGGGAATCGACAAAGTATATATTATATATATTATATATATAATATAATGGCCTGAATAGAACGCGCCGCGCCGCGGCAGTTTGCGAATTTTGACCATTGACTTCGAACGGATATTACGGGAGATCCGGCCGTCGGATTCTCCTGAAACAGGAACCGTTGGGTTCGTATCGAAAAGATCTTTCTAACAAATATTAGAAATTTGAAATCTAACGGTTGGATTTGGAATTATGTCCAAATCAAATTTGGAAAAGGTCGCTATAAGTGCAGTTCGATGACCGTTGATGGAAATCAACTGTGCGGGCCTTGATAAAATTGTTAAAAATAGTAATAATTTGTGTAAAATCATAAGAAATGATTTGTGAAGATTTGGGATGAAAAACTCCATATTTGAAAAGATAAAAATAGATTTTTATCGAAATGAACTAGTTTTGAACTGGAATTATAATTCTATTTATTTTTAAATAAATAAATTGAATTTGAAAAGGGTTTTAAAAGTAACTAGGATTTCCAATAATTGAATTGGAATGGATTTCAATCGAAATTGTCTTTGGATTATTTCGATGTTGGATTTCGTGATTATGCAGATATTGTTATGGAAATTTGAAAGATATTTATATCGTTATTTCCAATACGATATTTGTTAGTCGTAGAGTTTGATATTGAATATGAGCCGATATAATTTCTATTCAGAGCCTTGTATTTAATATCAAATGTGATTTGGGTTTGTAGTGAATGGTGTCTTCATTTACACTGTTCTTAAGCCCAGTAGAGAAAAAGATTGAATCTTTTTATTTAGATTTAATGAAGTGTACCAATTAAATAATATTTAATTGGAATTGAATTAGTATTGATTTTTGGGTTTATCGTGAACAGTGTTTTAAATGACACTTGTTCTTTAACCCGATAATTAATAGAATGTGATTTTGGGTCGTCGTGAATGGTATCTTCAATAATACTGTTCTTAGACCCAACGAAGTTAAGAAAATCAGGAACTAACTAGAGATTAGTTAAGTTGAATGGTTTCTTGGGTATTGATCTGATGTTGGTTTCGGCCTTCGGGGTTAATATTTAGGGAATTTCTCACTTGCTAATTTACGGTTAGGGACTGATTGAATTGTGATGTGATTTTGGGGTTTATCGTGAACCGTGTTTTAAATGACACTGATTCTTTAACCCTGTCAAAGATTAAAACTAAGTGGAGTTTTAATGAATCTTTAATTAGATTGAAAAGATCGAGAATGGAGTATCACCAGTTTAACTCCAGGCGGTAGTTAAATCTTTAATTAGATTTGAATGTGAAATGGTAATTGAATTTACCGATAACACCGTGGTGTTAGATATGAAGTATTACCAGTATTACTTCATGGGATGAATAAGTTGGGATTGGGAAATTAAAACAAATGATTACTTCGGTAAGGTTTGTTAATCCCGACTAGTTTGAATTGATATTCAAAGAAAGATTAAAGAATAAATTTAAAGGAATTTATCTTTAATAAAATTAATGGGAACCTTTCCCTAAGAAAGTGAAATTTAGAAACTAACTGTAGGTTGAGCTAAGCAGAACGGTTTCCTGGGTATTGATCTGATGTTGGTTTCGGCCTTCGGGGTTAATATTTGGGGAATTATTCTCTTGTTAATTTATGGTTAGTGACTAATGAATTGGAATGAGGCGTATGTTGTGTTTGTGTAACACTTGTTTATTATATACGCGACTTGCTCAGAAAGACCGGGTTTATCCCATTCTGAATAACTGAATCGACGATAAGAAATTGAAGATTAAGACGGTGGTCGAAGACCGGAGATCTTCACCTCGTTTGGATGGTAACCGAGGTCCTGATTGGGAGGCATCCCGAAATATGGATAATGAGTGGTGATCGTCTAGACGTACGTGGTGATCGATGGGTTTGCGAGGTATATAGTGCCTCCGGTTTCGTTCAGACCCAGAACGGACTTGCAAATGGAATGTGTGTTTGACATTGGAATTCATTCTGTGTGATTGATAGCCATCAGTTGCACGGTGTGAATTGCCTATGTGGCATGCTAAGATGCAATGATCAGGACTTCTGTTGAAAAGCAAAGTCTTGTTGTAACACCCCACATCCGTTAGTGTCACTCACAAAGGGAATGCACTAAGTTCTGTGGAGCATTTTAAGGTAAAAGATGCAGATGAATTACAAGACAGACAAAAATTCAAACAGCGGAAAATAAAACTTTGCTTTATTGATAAAATAGTTTGTACAACGATTTCTTTACAATATCAGAGTATCATCTGTCCTACAAAATAAAGAAGCATAAAACAACATTTATATTCCCCAATTGTAGCAAGAGCCAGCCATAGCATCTGAAAAGAGAATCCAAGCAAAACTTCGACAAATCTTCAAGCTGGGAAAGAGTGACAGTCCAACTTAACCTGAGCTATACTATTCCCTCCTTTACTACCTGGGGGGGGGGGGAACGGAAGAAAAGAAGACGAAAGAAAAACAGAGTCAGACATAAAGCCTGAGTAAGTTCAGTTACTTCTAGCGTGTGAACATGGAAAAACAAAATGACATGAATTAACTGAATACAAGATAACACCATGATGATAGGATCAGCAAGATTAGACAAGATTAACACAAGATATGCTAAGACAAGATAAACTGGATATGCTCTAATACATTTGCCGCTTCGCTCTTTCCTTGTTATACTGGTTTCTATATCTCTGTACCACCTAACTAGTGTCCCAACTAGTAATGATAACGTGATCCCAATCCCGGTAGTTTCCGTTACCTTCAGGCATACATTTATTATTTATTACCTTGATCTACTCTAGGGTTTTCTATCAAGTGATTTCTAGATTCAACTAGAGTTTACGCTATCTGCTGAATGATTCTCGGATTCAGGGTTTATGCCACCTAGTCCAACAAGGGATTATGCTACCTGTCGAACGACGCTCCCTAGTCTAGGACACACTATCTAGAGTGGTATATGTTCCTAGACTTCCCCACGCATGTATCGCGATTCGTTATCGCTTGTCTAGATGCACATGTCCTGTAATGTGCGGCCCGAGTCCTGTGGCAGGGCAAATCAAGAAACACAGAACTCGGTCGGGAGCTTTCAGATATCTGCCGATGCAGATGCTAAGGTCTGTTTTTATTCCAGTGTCTATGGTCCCACTCGACCCCTCCCTCAACTAATGAAAGGCACACCTTGAAAAATGAGAACTATACGCAGGCCCCTTATGCCCCACTAACCTATGGCCATCCTCACCCATTACTAGATAGCAAGTATATGGTCTTTTCGAGTTCTCCGCCTTTCCGCTTCACGTATCTGGATTGACTCAAGATGGATGGTAGACGACGAGTTGCTATCACAGGGCTACCGTTTTCTCGTCGAATCACGCTGGTCCATCCTAGTCTTTAGGTTGCCATATATTGCAACCAAGGCATACCCCTGGTTCTTCTAACGCAGACCTTAAACTCTGTGAGCCTAGGAGGATCATCTGCAGCCTCACAGAGGGATACCAAGAGTACCCTCACGTCCCCTCGAACCCTCGGGCTTCGTAACCCAATTCGTTGGAGCCTTCTTTTTAATCAGACGGATGTCCGCTCCTTCCCGTATTGTACTAAGAATTACTACTTAGTTTTGCTAACTAAGGTTTACCACTTAGTTTCCAGAATCGTTGTTTTCTTAACTAAGGTTTACTACTTAGCTCCTTTTAACTATGGTTTACTACTTAGTTCTCTTTCCCGTCAATTTGGATTGGTTAAGTGTCATTAGTCCATTCAGGCTAACTTAACCCTCTTCATTTATCCTGTTAAACTTGTTAAGTGTTATCAGTAATTCATGTTGACTAAACCCTACCACAAACCAAGTTATATTGATTAAGTATTTCTTATTACTTAACCCTACCAATCCATCCTGTATTGGTTAAGTGTTCCTTTTTAACTTAGCCTTGCCCATCTGTTTTAACTAACATTTTATTAATGGTTAAGTATTATCCCTTCATGTTTTAGACTTAACCTTATTCATTTATTACAATCTGATGGTTAAGTGTTCAAGTTTACTTAACCTTACGGTCTAGTCCAGCTAACATATCAAATTGGCTAAGTGTATTAAATTTTACTTAACCCCAACCTCTAGTCTAGTTAACATGTTAATTTGGCTAAGTGTTCTCTTAGTTACTTAACCTCTACAAATCTTGTCATGTCACGATGTTAAGTTTGGTTAAGTGTTCCTATGGACTTAACCCTCCTATTCTAGCTTAACTGCGTTAAGTGTCTGTATGAACCTAACCCCACCCATCGGTTTAGTTATCACGTTGAATTGGTTAAGTGTCTTAGTTAGCTTAACCCTATCATTCTTTTTCTAGCATTAACTAAATAAATTAAAGCCGCGGCCACTCACATTAGACTGATATTGTTACGATTACTGGATGTGCCGGTTGCTTCCGGGCAGGTTTACATCTCAACTCAGTCTAACCTCGGGTTAGGCCTATTCGTGTTTTCTAAGTTCAAAGGGTTTTGATTAATTTTCAAATCAGGTTTTGAAAGTAACCATCCCGTCCGTCGGATCAGCTAGGGATAGCAAGGGAGAGCAGGAAACTTGTATTTTCCAAACCCAAGCCTAGACACTATCCTCTTTGTCACCCTAGAACTTTCTAGTGTATTATTAAAAGAGATGTCGTTAATAAACCTTTAATTTGTCTAAATTTGCATTTCCTCATTTAGGAGAAATTCTATAAGTAAATTATTCCTAATTTACTTATTTCCTAATTACTCTTTTAATGTAAATTGTCAACATTTATTATTATGGCCCATTTTCCCCACTATATCATATTTATGCTTTTTGGTATGTAAGCTATACCAAATTAAGTGTCACTAACCATGATTTTGCTAAACATGACAATTACTCACAATTATGGCCAATTTCAAATTTTTGCCAATATACTTATTATGCCAAATTAGCTAATCCAATTCTGATTTAACATTCTAATTACAGTTCATTTCAAACTAGACTTATTATTCTAGTTCACAGTTCATGTAAATGCTAGATTTACAATTCAGTACTAGATTCAAATTACACATCCTATAATTCATGTCAAATTTATCCAATTTGTATTTTTATAAACATGCCATGATACATGTTCCCAATTTATGCCAATTTCCAAGTTTATAACTACGTTTTAGTAAATTTCATATTTTTCCCAAATCGTATTCCCATCGTTCGCATAATCGTGATTCAACCTAGATTATAGACAAATCTAGATTCGTAGATAAAAAGGGAATGAACCAAAGATGCTATGAAAAGATAGACATAATCACTGGCATAAAATGATAATTTACTAATTACAGGCCTAACGAATTACACTGAAATAAATTAATCTAAAACATCGAAGGCCTATAGATCTGAAAATGTTATGACATAAAAAGGGTTGAATAACGATGTAGGTTCAAGAACATGGGTAGATCTAACTTAATAGGTAAATTCCCAAGATCAAAATCCAAAGAAAATAAAGAATAGACATAATAGATAATCAGGTTTAGACCCAATTTCACAGTCACAAAACTTAAGCAACACTTTCCTAGTCATGAATCATAGGTGTTTCGTCACAGTTGTCCTTGTTATGTCATAGGCAATAGTCTATGTTTCCTAATCAAAGGCATAAGCTTGTGTTCATAGTCAAAGGAAATAATTATCATAGTCACTGTCACAATCATAGGCAATGTTCATAGTCATAGACAATGTTCATAGTCAAAGGCCTAATTGGTAATCGAACCACGATCAATCCTTAATCAAGTCTAGAAACATGTATAAACACAGATCCAAGTGAAGAGATTAGGCATATTCCTTTATTCCTTTAATTTCATGTCACGAATAGAAAACGTTCAAATCTAAAAAGTAACCGACTTACAGAGATTATATTAGATTCGTAGAAAAACAGTCGTTGAAGTCGTTTGAATCTTCACTTGAATACTAGCTTGTTTTTGAATCCTCTCTTGAAAGTCTTGAGCAGCATTTCCTCGTCTTGATTTATTTTGTATATTATTTTATTTATTTATACATTCAGAGGCAGCATAAGGATAGAATGAAATGGTGTAGAGAGAAGGAAGCCAGGTGGCTGTTTATATAGGATTAGGCGGACAAATCTAGGCAGAAAACGAGACCAGGTACATCAGAATGCACCCAGGCCCAAAAGTGGGTTTTTGCACCCAGGTCGACACCCATGTCGACTGGGCAGTCGACCTGGTCAGGGGGGTCAACTACCCAGACGACTCCCCAGTCGACCTGGGTTTTGGGCGGGAATTTTCCCACCCAGCCCGCTTCTGGGTTTGAATTCGAATTTCGAATTTGAATTTCGAGCTGTTTTCGATTCTGAAAATTCCTGAAACTTCGGAGGGTCATATCTCCCTCATACGGACTCCGATTCTCGCAAACTCGGACTCGTTTCCAAGCAGAATTTCGAGATGAACGCAATGGCGCAACCCGTTTCCGTTGATTTTGAATTTAAAATTTAATTCTTCTTTGATTTGTGAATCCTAGTGTTACAGAATTACGGGGTGTTACATTCTCCCCCACTTAAAAGGATTTCGTCCCCGAAATCTTCAATTTGGCAAGAATGTGTCCTACCATCCAATCACCCATCTACTCAACCATTCAATCACACACATTCATTGTCTTTAAAAGATTTCTAATGCTTTCATGTTCTTATGCATAGTGTGTGTATATGTCTTTATCTAGTGCAAAATCAGGCGGTCTACTGATTCAGTCGACCTCCTTAATGTGAATCATGTCAGTGCCATGCGTCCAATCATGTATGCAAGCACCCCTAGTTATGTAAATACTACATGTGTGCATAGTCATTCATCCATATGCAACATCCATATGATAAAATATCAAGCTCAACTTACAAACAAATACATATCTATAAATGCAATATGAAAGCGTCCGAACTGATCTAGTGCCTAATACGTATGTATATGCATTCACGAGCAACCATTAGCAACCAATCGCAACCATCAACCATAATATGTTTCAAATACATGTTTACATCCATTAGCTTCTACCTAAGGATTGATGATACGTCCTAGAGAATATACCTAAGAAGCTAGAAACAATTAGGTTTGAAACTCATTGAGAAAGGATATGCCCTTAAGAAAGAGGGTACGATGCATGTATCTAGTCTTCTTGAGCTTTACTCCACTGTATCTTAACTAATTCAACTTCACGATTGTGAAGTTTCTGACCTCCATTTCCAAAATAAACAGATGTCAATTACGGTACCAAGTGTATGTACTAAGATGATTAGAGGTCTCCCTCTTATCCACCATGCCATAATTATAAGGGTCGAAAGGTCACTACGTGCTTTTTAGAGTGCCTTCCACAACTATTCATCTCTCACGCAAACCATCCTAGTCGAACTTGACATTCCTCAAGTACAAGCCCCAAAGGCCTAAACCAATATCAGACAAGCACCCAAGGAATATCTCCTCCGAATTTAGACGATCTACGTGAGATGATATAAGCGAACTCGATAGCTATTCTCAAATCCCTACTAACCAAAAATAAACTGGTCGGACCACCAATTGGATTTGAGATTCTAGTGGGATCTTTCTACTATACAAGTACTATGGTGCAGAGACTCAACTATGGAAGTGGATATGAACAAATGCGAAGCGCTAAAACCAAAGGAAAGAGTGTGAACAGCAAAACTAGTGTAACAACCCGAAAATCTGGGCCAGTTTAAAATTTTTATTTTGGCAATTTTAGCGAATTTTGAACATTTAAAATGAATTATTTTAGATAGTATCGACGGGAAAATTTATTTTGAATAGAATTCGAACGTATATATTATATACGTCGTCGTTAGAATATAAATATTTATTTATAATTATTAAAGGAATTGAAAATGGCGCGGTAGTTCGATAATTCGATTTCAAACTTCAATTGAATGTACCGGGTGCAAAACAATCCGGATTTTAGTGAAACCAAAAACATTGGGATCTAGTTGATAATATCTTTCCAACGAATCCGAAAAATTGAAATTTCATAGCGGGGATCAAAAGATATGTCCAGTTGAAAATTCTGAATAGTCGCTATGGAATTCAGGCCCTTAAAAATGGAAATTTTGCAAACGACCTCGGATTTCGACGAAACCACTTTTGTTGGATCCGTGATGTAAAGTCATTGCTAGGTTTCAAATTTCATAATTTTTCGAGTCAATATGTGAGCGTGGCAAAGGAAAACGCGTTTGACCAGTTTCAGTTGATTTTAATCGATTGGAAAATGGCCATTTTTCAAACGGTCTCAGAATTCGATGAAACTAGTTTTGTTAGGACCATATCGTCAATAGGAAGCTAGAAAATATTTTTATGGGATTTATAGAGTTAGTATGTGACCCCAGGAAATTGAAATGTACGTTTAAAATTCAATATAATGATTTAAATGTAAATTTGACGAAAGCAAATCGAAACGATCGAATCAGCTTACGATACATATCCCATTGTGTTCGGAATGGGGGTAATATGCTATGGAAGACAGGCAGTGGGCCTCGTTTTGAGGTCGAATAAAAAAATTGCTTTTTAAAATTAAAAATAATAAAATAATTAAAATATTATAAAATCCCTATATTATCTCCCTTTCCCTTTTCAGTTCAAAACGAAATCAAAAAAAAAAACCCGAATCCCTTCAGCCGTCGTTCCCTCCTGCCACGCCACCACCCTCGTCGCCTCTCCCCTTAGTAGCGCCGCCGTGCGACTGGCCTCTTCAGCCCCCTCTCTCTCTCCAGCGAGACCCGAGACCCTTCCCCCTTCCTCTTCGTGAACCTGGACACCACGACCCCCCCTGAGCGCCGTCGCTAGATCCGGTTGCTCGCCCATCCCTGCCGCCAAGCCCCCCCTGACGTGGCCATCCCTGACCTCCGACGATGTAAAGCCCCACCACTCCCAATTCCGACGAGAATCCCCCTTTGGCTCTCCTTTATTCGAAACCTAAAATGTAAGTTTTATGTTGATTTTTAAGCATAATAAAGTTGTTTTTCTTCATGATAAGTTGTGATTTTTAGTTGATTTTTATAGAATGTAAAGGTTCAATTTATTTAGTTAAGAAAGGTTTGATTTTTATAGAAAGATAATATTTTTGAAATTATAAAAAAATTCGATTTTTATATATTGAATAGCGAAGTAAAAATTCGATTTTTATATATTGAATAGCGAAGTAAAAATTCGATTTTTATATATTGAATAGCAAAGTAAAAATTCGATTTTTATATATTGAATAGCGAAGTAAAAATTCGATTTTTATATATTGAATAGCGAAGTAAAAATTCGATTTTTATATATTGAATAGCGAAGTAAAAATTCGATTTTTATATATTGAATAGCGAAGTAAAAATTCGATTTTTATATATTGAATAGCGAAGTAAAAATTCGATTTTTAAATATTGAATTGCGAAGTAAAAATTCGATTTTTATATATTGAATAGCGAAGAAAAAATTCGATTTTTATATATTGAATAGCAAAGTAAAAATTCGATTTTTATATATTGAATAGCAAGGTAAAAATTGATTTTTACATATGTAGAGAATACGGGCAGCGAAAAGTGACAAGAGGCAAGAACGACGAAGATGTCTGCATAAGAAGAGTCGTAGCGTTGGATTAGCTATCAGTGAGAACTTCTCACTCTTCAATTTCTTTTTCTAGTTATAAATATATACTAGGATGCAGACGGTGCTTAGCAGCACCCGACACCCGTCATCCACAGACCATGGATGGCTTGTTTGTTTAAATTGTTTGGTTGTGTAGTTGGTTAGATTATTTGGTTTTAATTGAATTGTTTGGTGAAATGAAATTGATTTGATTGATGTGTGAATGGCGTGGGCCTTCACTAGACCGGGGATAAGGCTAGGCCTTGTCCCGTTTCTAGTATCGTGCCGTTATGCCGCCGAAATTTTCTAAAATAGGTTAGAAAAATAAAAATATCATTTTTATTTGGTAAATGAACTGAATAAAAATTCATGTGTTAAAATAAAATATTTGATCGTTAAAAATATAATTTTTAACGTGAATGTGAATAAATAAATATTCATTTACAAATCGGACGGTTTGTTTATGTACACCTATTTGAAGGACATTGATTGGGACGATAAATTTTACACATCGCCCAACTGCACAAATAAAAATCTGTGTTTGATTGCTTGAAACCCCACACGGGTATTGGGATGATATTTGACGTACACTAATCCCGATTGTTTAGTTGTATGTCGATCGATTGATTGACAGGCTGTTATAAGCGTTGAATATTTATATTTGATGCTTATACAGTGTAGAATGCACTTTGGATGATGGTTGATTATTCATCGTTGTGGATATATACATGTGTTGTAGAAAATCCATATAATTAACATTATATGGTAATTGATTGGGTCTCATTCCAGTTTTGAAAAAGAAATATTTGAAAAAGAAATATTTGAAAAAGAAATATTTGAAATAGAATATTTGAAATAGAATATTTGAAAATAGGAATATATGAAGCCGTGTTGATTAGATTGACGCCATGTTGATGTGAACGATATTTATATCGATTTTATTCATTTTTCAATGAATATTGAAATAGATTTGAAATTCGAATTAAATTGAATAGATTTGAAATTGAAATCACATTGAAATGAATTCGAATTGAAATTGAATATGAATGAATTCGAATTGAAATTGAATATAAATGAATTCGAATTGAAATTGAATTGAATTAGAACTGAAATTGAATTAGAAATCAATTTGAATTAAAATCGATTTGAAATGAATTTAAAACGAATTTATATTGGGATATTCAATTTTGATTTGAAATTGAATATGAAGTTGAAACCGCTTTGAAAATGAATTGAAAACGATTTATAAAGCACGTTTTAAATTGAAATCGACGAAGTATATATTATATATATTATATATATAGTATAATGGCCTGAATAGAACGCGCCGCGCCACGGCAGTTCGCGAATTTCGACCATTGACTTCGAACGGATATTGCGGGAGATCCGACCGTCGGATTCTCCTAAAACCGGAACCGTTGGGTTTGTATCGAAAAGAGCTTTCTAACGAATATTAGAAATTCGAAATCTAACGGTTGGATTTGGAATTATGTCCAAATCAAATTTGAAAAAGGTCGTTGTAAGTGTAGTTCGATGACCGTTGATGGAAATCGACTGTACGAGCCTTGATAAAATTATTAAAAATAGTAATAATTTGTGTAAAATCATAAGAAATGAGTTAGAAAGAATTGGGATGAAAAACTCCATATTTGAAAAGATAAAAATAGATTTTTATCGAAATGAACTAGTATTGAACTAGAGTTAAAATTCCATTTATTTTTAAATAAATAAATTGAATTTAAAAAGGAGTTTAAAAATAACCAGAATTTCCAATGATTGCATTGGAGGTGATTTGAATCGTAATTGTCTTCGGAATATTTCGATGTGGGAATTCGTGATTATACAGATGTTGTTATGGAAGTTTGAAAGATATATATTCATATCGTTATTTCCAACACGATATTTGGTAATCGTAGAATTTGATATTGGATATAAGCCGATATATTTTCTATTCAGAGCCTTGTATTGAATATCAAATGTGATTTGGGTTTGTCGTGAATGGTGTCTTCACTAACACTGTTCTTGAACCCAGTTGAGAAAAGATTAAATCTTTTTATTTATATTTAATGAAGTGTACCAATTAAATAATATTTAATTGGAATTGAATTGATATTGATTTTTGGGTTTATCGTGGACAGTGTTTTAAATAACTCTCGTTCTTTAACCCGATAATTACTGGAATGTGATTTTAGGTTTATCGTGAACTGTGTTTTAAATGACACTGATTCTTTAACCCAGTTAAAGATTAAAACTAAGTGGAGTTTTAATGAATCTTTAATTAGATTGAAATAATCGAGAATGGAGTATCACCAGTTTTACTCCAGGCGATAGTTAAATCTTTAATTAGATTTGAACGTGAAATGGTAATTGAATTTACCGATAACACCGTGGTGTTAGATATGAAGTATTACCAGTTTTACTTCATGAGATGAATAGGTTGGGATTGGGAAATTAAAACAAATGATTACTTCAGTAAGGTTCGTTAATCCCGACTAGTTGAATCAAAATTCAAAAGAAGATTAAAGAATAAATGTAACGAATTTATCTTTGATAAAATTAATGGGAACCTCTCCCTATGAATGTGAAATTTAGAAACTAACTATCGGTTAGCCAAGCAGAATGGTTTTCTGGATATTGATCTGATGTTGGTTTCGGCCTTCGAGGTTAATATTTGGGAAATTATTCTCTTGACTAATTTACGGTTAGTGACTGATGAATTGGAATGAGGCGTATGTTGTGTTTGTGTAACACTTATTTAAAATATACGCGAGTTATTCGGAAAGACCGGGTTTATCCCAATCTGAATAACTGATACGACGATAAGTCGAAGATGAAGACGAGGTCGAAGACCGGAAGTCTTCACGTCGTTTGGGTGATTACTGATGATCTTGATTGGGTTGTACACCCAAGAAGATGGAAACAGTTGGTGATCGTCCAGACGTACTTGGAGATCGATGGATATGCGGGGTACTAGGTGCCTCCGGTTTCGTTCAGACCCAGAACGGACTTGCAAATGGACTGTGTGTCTGACATCGGATTTTAGTCCGTGTGATTGATCTCTATTAAATGTATATCTGTTTGGCGGTGGAGAATTTATTCTCTTGCTTAACGCCCTTCTCTGAGACGTACGAGCTCAGGGATTATATATTGATGGATATCAAACGCATGGAGTGAACTGCCTGTGTGGCATGCCTAAGTGGCAATTGATCGAGGCTTCTATTGAAAAGCAAAGTCTTGTGGTGATGATCAAAGCACGGCCTTTGTGGCGTAGCTTTGTGTAACGTTTACTTCGCGAGTTTCGCACCCCGGTTGTGAACCAAAAACGGGAGAGGACCTCAGGGAGGGCATGCGTTTCTTTCTAGCTAGGGTGGTGTCAGTGACCTACCAGCCCTGACATTTATATACTTTTCACCTGTGTTGTTGTTGCTGTTGCGAGGCACCTCGGTTTGATCGGACGATCCGGGTCAGATGGAGTCATTCGTTGGCTCATTTACGCCCCAAAGGGCGGGGAAACGTAGTGTTCAGGCATAATAATCCACATCGGTGGACCGGCCCTGTCGCTCCATGGGGCAGTTGCGGCTGTTCCTGAGACTCGGGCTAGACAGTCTCGAATCGGTAGAGGACGATCCCTAGCCTCGGTTTATAGATGGAAACCCAATTTCCAAATACGTGACTTTGCGATTTTGATTGTATAACCTATATATGGCGACATAGTGGTATGGGGCATTCATGCCGCCTATGATTAATACTTATGATTTGAAGTTGTTCTATACACTATACACTTATAATAGTATCAAAATGATTTGTTTTAAACGTATCAAGCATTCTTGGCTATTATAAGGTAAAAACCCTATCCCCCGGCTTGCGTTGCATTGTGTGATACGACCTGAGTCTTATAATAGCTTCATTTTTCTTTATTTAGCATTGCGCTGTTGTTTTATGCACCGGTATTCTTGGGAGGAAACCCGTTCCGTGTTATATGGCGTGGTCCCTTGGTTTACCCAACTTTAGAAATAAAGATTAATAACTGTTTTAGTTCTCACACCAGTCACATGACTGACCTGGAGTTTATTGTTTTAACCTAAACTCTGGGTGCCCTTATTTTGACACGGGCAGCTAGTAGTTTTGGTTTTGCAGATTTATATTCACAGGATCCTGGTTTACACCTGGAACGATATCCGGAAAGCTTTGTATCCGTATATCTCCTTCTAGTTGTGTATTGTATTATTTTCCGCTGCGATGTATTTAAATGTAATTTAAATCTCTGATATTTCTGTGTAATATTCATTTATACTCTGTATATTCTTGTAATCTGATGCATTGTTGTAATAACAATGAAATGTTCTTCCGTCTGCGTTATTCTTTGTCGTGTTCTCAAAACAATCCGCTCTTTCCCTCCTCTTCGGAGACCGGGGGAGTTCGGGTCGTTTCATCGTGGTATCAGAGCTTTGGTTTACAGAGCTTAGAGAACAAGACACAGTAGAACCATACGAAAGAATTCATCAGAAACTGGATTAGTAATATCCAACGGGAATGACTCGTTAGAGATGGGATCAGTAGTATCCTAGAACGAGTGTGAAGAGTATATTTTTAAAATGAAAACAAATTTTGTTTTGAAAATCTAAATCAATTATTCATATTTGATTATTTATTTGTATTGAATTAGACAGTCCAGTATATAAAGATTTTGCGTATACGCCTTGCAAACGTGTATTTGAAGTTTTAATATACTGGATAGATATAGAATTACACTCGAATCGCCCGGAGATGATCTTGATGATGGAGCTCCATCATTAGAATTCATGCTCGAGTGACAAAAGTGGACTTTCTATATATTTCCTATTGACTGGTGTGAGAACCAAAATTATATACGGCCTATTGTTGTGATTTGGCATCAAAAATCTGATTTTTGACTATGTATCAAAGTTATGAATTTCAAAAGCTAATCAACTAATGGATTGATGTTTGTGTTGTTTATTTATTTGTTTGATAATTTTGAACCATATAGCCAATTTGATCAAATATTGAATTGTATTGAAAATTTGTCGCATTTGCTTGCATATACATGTGCTTACATTGAACAGGTCATAGCAAGGAGGCTAGAGCAGAGAATAAAATTTGTTTGCCTGACAAATAGGTACATGTTTACTACATAATTTACTGTTTCGTTTGGGTGATGATGATTTTATGAGCCTATTGGCTAGCCGCTTGGCTTTTTCTTTTTGTTTTTGAGATCAGAAGGCCTATATGGCAATTTCGGGATTTTCCCGTGGCTCCCGGTGCAGGGGAGGTTATGGCGAAATTTTTCGAAAATTTAGGGTGTTAGCCAAATTTTTGAAAAGTTGAAAATTCTCATAAACTGAAAAGTTGGAGAATGGTAGCCGGATCGAACGTTGAGTTGATTAATCAAACCACTTTCGACTTTGTTCCTTTTCGGGGACGAAAAGTTTTAAGTGGGGGAGATTGTAACAACCCGAAAATCTGGGCCAGTTTAAAATTTTTATTTTGGCAATTTTAGCGAATTTTGTACATTTAAAATGAATTATTTTAGATAATATCGACGGGAAAATTTATTTTGAATATAATTCGAACGTATATATTATATACATCGTCGTTAGAATATAAATATTTATTTATAATTATTAAAGGAATTGAAAATGGCGCGGTAGTTCGATAATTCGATTTCAAACATCAGTTGAATGTACCGGGTGCAAAACAATCCGAATTTTAGTGAAACCAAAAACATTAGGATCTAATTGATAATATCTTTCCAACGAATCCGAAAAATTGAAATTTCATAGCGGGGATCAAAAGATATGTCCAGTTGAAAATTCTGAATAGTCGCTATGGAATTCAGGCCCTTAAAAATGGAAATTTTGCAAACGACCTCGGATTTCGACGAAACCTCTTTTGTTGGATCCGTGATGTAAATTCATTGCAAGGTTTCAAATTTCATAATTTTTGAGTCAATATGTGAGCGTGGCAAAGGAAAACGTGTTTGACCAGTTTTAGTTGATTTTAATCGACTGGAAAATGGCCATTTTTCAAACGGTCTCAGAATTCGATGAAACTAGTTTTGTTAGGACCGTATCGTCAATAGGAAGCTAGAAAATATTTTTATGGGATTTATAGAGTTAGTATGTGACCCCAGGAAATTGAAATGTACGTTTAAAATTCAATATAATGATTTAAATGTAAATTTGATGAAAGTAGATCGAAACGATCGAATCAGCTTACGATACATATCCCATTGTGTTCGGAATGGGGGTAATATGCTATGGAAGATAGGCGGTGGGCCTCGTTTTGAGGTCGAATAAAAAAATTGCTTTTTGAAATTAAAAATAGTAAAATAATTAAAATATTATAAAATCCCTATATTATCTCCCTTTCCCTTTTCAGTTCAAAACGAAATAAAAAAAAAAACGAATCCCTTCAGCCGTCATTCCCTCCTGCCACGCCACCACCCTCGTCGCCTCTCCCCTTAGCAGCGCCGCCGTGCGACTGGCCTCTTCAGCCCCCTCTCTCTCTCCAGCGAGACCCGAGACCCTTCCCCCATCCTCTTCGTGAACCTGGACACCACGACCCCCCCTGAGCGTCGTCGCCAGATCCGGTCGCTCGCCCATCCCTGTCGCCAAGCCCCCCCGACGTGGCCATCCCTGACCTCCGACGATGAAAAGCCCCACCACTCCCAATTCCGACGAGAATCCTCCCTTGGCTCTCCTTTATTCGAAACCTAAAATGTAAGTTTTATGTTGATTTTTAAGCATAATAAAGTTGTTTTTCTTCATGATAAGTTGTGATTTTTAGTTGATTTTTATAGAATGTAAAGGTTCAATTTATTTAGTTAAGAAAGGTTTGATTTTTATAGAAAGATAATATTTTTGAAAATATAAAAAAATTCGATTTTTATATATTGAATAGCGAAGTAAAAATTCGATTTTTATATATTGAGTAGCGAAGTAAAAATTCGATTTTTATATATTGAGTAGCGAAGTAAAAATTCGATTTTTATATATTGAATAGCGAAGTAAAAATTCGATTTTTATATATTGAATAGCGAAGTAAAAATTCGATTTTTATATATTGAATAGCGAAGTAAAAATTCGATTTTTATATACTGAATAGCGAAGTAAAAATTCGATTTTTATATACTGAATAGCGAAGTAAAAATTCGATTTTTATATACTGAATAGCGAAGTAAAAATTCGATTTTTATATATTGAATAGCGAAGTAAAAATTCGATTTTTATATATTGAATAGCGAAGTAAAAATTCGATTTTTATATATTGAATAGCGAAGTAAAAATTCGATTTTTATATATTGAATAGCGAAGTAAAAATTCGATTTTTACATATGTAGAGAATACAGGCAGCGAAAAGTGACAAGAGGCAAGAACGACGAAGATGTCTGCATAAGAAGAGTCATGGCGTTGGATTAGCTATCAGTGAGAACTTCTCACTCTTCAATTTCTTTTTCTAGTTATAAATATATACTAGGATGCAGACGGTACTTAACTGCACCCGACACCCGTCATCCACAGACCATGGATGGCTTGTTTGTTTAATTGTTTGGTTGTGTAGTTGGTTAGATTATTTGGTTTGAATTGAATTGTTTGGTGAAATGAAATTGATTTGATTGATGTGTGAATGGCGTGGGCCTTCACTAGACCGGGGATAAGGCTAGGCCTTGTCCCGTTTCTAGTATCGTGCCGTTATGCCGCCGAAATTTTCTAAAATAGGTTAGAAAAATAAAAATATCATTTTTATTTGGTAAATGAACTGAATAAAAATTCATGTGTTAAAATAAAATATTTGATCGTTAAAAATATAATTTTTAACGTGAATGTGAATAAATAAATATACATTTACAAACCAGACGGTTTGTTTATGTACACCTATTTGAAGGACATTGATTGGGACGATAAATTTTACACATCGCCCAACTACACAAATAAAAATCTGTGTTTGATTGCTTGAAACCCCACATGGGTATTGGGATGATATTTGACGTACACTAATCCCGATTGTTTAGTTGTATGTCGATCGATTGATTGACAGGCTGTTATAAGCGTTGAATATTTATATTTGATGCTTATACAGTGTAGAATGCACTTTGGATGATGGTTGATTATTCATCGTTGTGGATATATACATGTGTTGTAGAAAATCCACATAATTAACATTATATGGTAATTGATTGGGCCTCATTCCAGTTTTGAAAAAGAAATATTTGAAAAAGAAATATTTGAAAAAGAAATATTTGAAATAGAATATTTGAAATAGAATATTTGAAAATAGGAATATATGAAGCCGTGTTGATTAGATTGACGCCATGTTGATGTGAACGATATTTATATCGATTTTATTCATTTTTCAACGAATATTGAAATAGATTTGAAATTCGAATTAAATTGAATAAATTTGAAATTGAAATCACATTGAAATGATTTCGAATTGAAATTGAATATGAATGAATTCGAATTGAAATTGAATATAAATGAATTCGAATTGAAATTGAATTGAATTGAATTAGAACTGAAATTGAATTAGAAATCAATTTGAATTAAAATCGATTTGAAATGAATTTAAAACGAATTTATATTGGGATATTCAATTTGGATTTGAAATTGAATATGAAGTTGAAACCGCTTTGAAAATGAATTGAAAACGATTTATAAAGCACGTTTTATATTGAAATCGACGAAGTATATATTATATATATTATATATATAGTATAATGGCCTGAATAGAACGCGCCGCGCCACGGCAGTTCGCAAATTTCGACCATTGACTTCGAACGGATATTGTGGGAGATCCGACCGTCGGATTCTCCTAAAACTGGAACCGTTGGGTTCGTATCGAAAAGAGCTTTCTAAGAATATTAGAAATTTGAAATCTAACGGTTGGATTTGTAATTATGTCCAAATCAAATTTGAAAAAGGTCGCTGTAAGTGCAGTTCGATGACCGTTGATGGAAATCGACTGTACGAGCCTTGATAAAATTATTAAAAATAGTAATAATTTGTGTAAAATCATAAGAAATGAGTTAGAAAGAATTGGGATGAAAAATTCCATATTTGAAAAGATAAAAATAGATTTTTATCGAAATGAACTAGTTTTGAACTAGAGTTAAAATTCCATTTATTTTTAAATAAATAAATTGAATTTAAAAAGGGGTTTGAAAATAACCAGAATTTCCAATGATTGCATTGGAGGTGATTTGAATCCAAATTGTCTTCGGAATATTTCGATGTGGGAATTCGTGATTATACAGATGTTGTTATGGAAGTTTGAAAGATATATATTCATATCGTTATTTCCAACACGACATTTGTTAATCGTAGAATTTGATATTGGATATAAGCCGATATATTTTCTATTCAGAGCCTTGTGTTGAATATCAAATGTGATTTAGGTTTGTCGTGAATGGTGTCTTCACTAACAATGTTCTTGAACCCAGTTGAGAAAAGATTAAATCTTTTTATTTAGATTTAATGAAGTGTACCAATTAAATAATATTTAATTGGAATTGAATTGATATTGATTTTTGGGTTTATCGTGGACAGTGTTTTAAATAACTCTCGTTCTTTAACCCGATAATTAATGGAATGTGATTTTGGGTTTATCGTGAACTGTGTTTTAAATGACACTGATTCTTTAACCCAGTTAAAGATTAAAACTAAGTGGAGTTTTAATGAATCTTTAATTAGATTGAAATAATCGAGAATGGAGTATCACCAGTTTTACTCCAGGCGATAGTTAAATCTTTAATTAGATTTGAACGTGAAATGGTAATTGAATTTACCGATAACACCGTGGTGTTAGATATGGAGTATTACCAGTTTTACTTCATGGGATGAATAGGTTGGGATTGGGAAATTAAAACAAATGATTACTTCGGTAAGGTTCGTTAATCCAGACTAGTTGAATCAAAATTCAAAAGAAGATTATAGAATAAATGTAAAGAATTTATCTTTGATAAAATTAATGGGAACCTCTCCCTATGAATGTAAAATTTAGAAACTAACTGTCGGTTAGCCAAGCAGAATGGTTTTCTGGATATTGATCTGATGTTGGTTTCGGCCTTCGGGGTTAATATTTGGGAAATTATTCTCTTGACTAATTTACGATTAGTGACTGATGAATTGGAATGAGGCGTATGTTGTGTTTGTGTAACACTTATTTAAAATATACGCGAGTTATTCGTAAAGACGGGGTTTATCCCATTCTGAACAACTGATACGACGATAAGTCAAAAGATGAAGACGATGGTCGAAGACCGGAAGTCTTCACGTCATTTGGGTGATTACTGATGATCTTGATTGGGCTGTACACCCAAGAAGATGGAAACAGTTGGTGATCGTCCAGACGTACTTGGAGATCGATGGATATGCGGGGCACTAGGTGCCTCCGGTTTCGTTCAGACCCAGAACGGACTTGCAAATGGACTGTGTGTCTGACATCGGATTTTAGTCCGTGTGATTGATCTCTATTAAATATATATCTGTTTGGCGGCGGAGAATTTATTCTCTTGCTTAACGCCCTTCTCTGAGACGTACGAGCTCCGGGGTTATATATTGATGGATATCAAACGCATGGAGTGAACTGCCTGTGTGGCATGCCTAAGTGGCAATTGATCGTGGCTTCTGTTGAAAAGCAAAGTCTTGTGGTGATGATCAAAGCACGACCTTTGTGGCGTTGCTTTGTGTAACGTTTACTTCGCGAGTTTCGCACCCCGGTTGTGAACCAAAAACGGGAGAGGACCTCACGGAGGGCATGCGTTTCTTTCTAGCTAGGGTGGTGTCAGTGACCTATCAGCCCTGACATTTATATACTTTTCACCTGTGTGGTTGTTGCTGTTGCGAGGCGCCTCGGTTTGATCGGACGATCCGGGTCCGATGGAGTCATTCGTTGGCTCATTTACGCCCCAAAGGGCGGGGAAACGTAGTGTTCAGGCATAATAATCCACATCGGTGGACCGGCCCTGTCGCTCCATGGGGCAGTTGCGGCTGTTCCTGAGACTCGGGCTAGACAGTCTCGAATCGGTAGAGGACGATCCCTTGCCTCGATTCATAGATGGAAACCCAATTTCCAAATACGTGACTTTGCGATTTTGATTGTATAACCTATATATGGCGACATAGTGGTATGGGGCATTCATGTTGCCTATGATTGATACTTATGATTTGAAGTTGTTCTATACACTATACACTTATAATAGTATCAAAATGATTTGTTTTAAACGTATCAAGCATTCTTGGCTATTATAAGGTAAAAACCCTATCCCCCGGCTTGCGTTGCATTGTGTGATAGGACCTGGGTCTTATAATAGCTTCATTTTTCTTTATTTAGCATTGCGCTGTTGTTTTATGCACTGGTATTCTTGGGAGGAAACCCGTTCCGTGTTATATGGCGTGGTCCTTTGATTTACCCAACTTTAAAAATAAAGATTAATAACTGTTTTAGTTCTCACACCAGTCACATGACTGACCTGGAGTTTATTGTTTTAACCTAAACTCTGGGTGCCCTTATTTTGACACGGGCAGCTAGTAGTTTTGGTTTTGCAGATTTATATTCACAGGATCCTGGTTTACAGCTGGAACGATATCCGGAAAGCTTTGTATCCGTATATCTCCTTCTAGTTGTGTATTGTATTATTTTCCGCTGCGATGTATTTAAATGTAATTTAAAACTCTGATATTTCTGTGTAATATTCATTTATACTCTGTATATTCTTGTAATCTGATGCTTTGTTGTAATAACAATGAAATGTTCTTCCGTCTGCGTTCTACTTTGTCGTGTTCTCAAAACAATCCGCTCTTTCCCTCCTCTTCGGAGACCGGGGGAGTTCGGGTCGTTTCATCGTGGTATCAGAGCTTCGGTTTACAGAGCTTAGAGAACAAGACACAGTAGAACCATATGAAAGAATTCATCAGAAACTGGATTAGTAATATCCAACGGGAATGACTCCTTAGAGATGGGATCAGTAGTATCCTAGAACGAGTGTGAAGAGTATATTTTTAAAATGAAAACAAATTTTGTTTTGAAAATTTAAATCAATTATTTGTATTTGATTATTTATTTGTATTGATTTGGACAGTCCAGTATATAAAGATTTTGCGTATACGCCTTGCAAACGTGTATTTGAAGTTTTAACATACTGGATAGATATAGAATTACACTCGAATCGCCCGGAGATGATCTTGATGATGGAGCTCCATTATTAGAATTCATGTTCGAGTGACAAAAGTGGACTTTCTATATATTTCCTATTGACTGGTGTGAGAACCAAAATTATATACGGCCTATTGTTGTGATTTGGCATCAAAAATCTGATTTTTGACTATGTATCAAAGTTATGAATTTCAAAAGCTAATCAACTAATGGATTGATGTTTGTGTTGTTTGTTTATTTGTTTGATAATTTTGAACCATATAGCCAATTTGATCAAATATTGAATTGTATTGAAAATTTGTCGCATTTGCTTGCATATACATGTGCTTACATTGAACAGGTCATAGGAAGGAGGCTAGAGCAGAGAATAAAATTTGTTTGCCCGACAAATAGGTACATGTTTACTACATAATTTACTGTTTCGTTTGGGTGATGATGATTTTATGAGCCTATTGGCTAGCCGCTTGGCTTTTTCTTTTTCTTTTTGAGATCAGAAGGCCTATATGGCAATTTCGGGATTTTCCCGTGGCTCCCGGTGCAGGGGAGGTTATGGCGAAATTTTTCGAAAATTTAGGGTGTTAGCCAAATTTTTGAAAAGTTGAAAATTCTCAGAAACTGAAAAGTTGGAGAATGGAAGCCGGATCGAACGTAGAGTTGATTAATCAAACCACTTTCGACTTTGTTCCTTTTCGGGGACGTAAAGTTTTAAGTGGGGGAGATTGTAACAACCCGAAAATCTGGGCCAGTTTAAAATTTTTATTTTGGCAATTTTAGCGAATTTTGAATGTTTAAAATGAATTATTTTAGATAATATCGACGGGAAAATTTATTTTTAATAGAAATCGAACGTATATATTATATACGTCGCCGTTAGAATGTAAATATTTATTTATAATTATTAAAGGAATTAAAAATGGCGCGGTAGTTCGATAATTCGATTTCAAACTTCAATTGAATGTACCGGGTGCAAAACAATCCGGATTTTAGTGAAACTAAAAACATTGGGATCTAATTGATAATATCTTTCCAACGAATCCGAAAAATTGAAATTTCATAGCGGGGATCAAAAGATATGTCCAGTTGAAAATTCTGAATAGTCGCTATGGAATTCAGGCCCTTAAAAATGGAAATTTTGCAAACGACCTCGGATTTCGACGAAACCACTTTTGTTGGATCCGTGATGTAAAGTCATTGCTAGGTTTCAAATTTCATAATTTTTCGAGTCAATATGTGAGCGTGGCAAAGGAAAACGCGTTTGACCAGTTTCAGTTGATTTTAATCGACTGGAAAATGGCCATTTTTCAAACGGTCTCAGAATTAGATGAAACTAGTTTTGTTAGGACCGTATCGTCAATAGGAAGCTAGAAAATATTTTTATGGGATTTATAGAGTTAGTATGTGACCCCAGGAAATTGAAATGTACGTTTAAAATTCAATATAATGATTTAAATGTAAATTTGACGAAAACAGATCGAAACGATCGAATCAGCTTACGATACATATCACATTGTGTTCGGAATGGGGGTAATATGCTATGGAAGACAGGCGGTGGGCCTCGTTTTGAGGTCGAATAAAAAAATTGCTTTTTGAAATTAAAAATAATAAAATAATTAAAATATTATAAAATCCCTATATAATCTCCCTTTCCCTTTTCAGTTCAAAACGAAATAAAAAAAAACCGAATCGCTTCAGCCGTCGTTCCTTCCTGCCACGCCACCACCCTCGTCGCCTCTCTCCTTAGCAGCGCCGCCGTGCGACTGGCCTCTTTAGCCCCCTCTCTCTCTCCAGCGAGACCCGAGACCCTTCCCCCTTCCTCTTCGTGAACCTGGACACCACGACCCCCCCTGAGCGCCATCGCCAGATCCGGTTGCTCGCCCATCCCTGCCGCCAAGCCCCCCCGACGTGGCCATCCCTGACCTCCGACGATGAAAAGCCCCACCACTCCCAATTCCGACGAGAATCCCCCCTTGGCTCTTATTTATTCGAAACCTAAAATGTAAGTTTTATGTTGATTTTTAAGCATAATAAAGTTGTTTTTCTTCATGATAAGTTGTGGTTTTTAGTTGATTTTTATAGAATGTAAAGGTTCAATTTATTTAGTTAAGAAAGGTTTGATTTTTATAGAAAGATAATATTTTTGAAAATATAAAAAAAATTCGATTTTTATATATTGAATAGCGAAGTAAAAATTCGATTTTTATATATTGAATAGCGAAGTAAAAATTCGATTTTTATATAATGAATAGCAAAGTAAAAATTCGATTTTTATATATTGAATAGCAAAGTAAAAATTCGATTTTTATATATTGAATAGCGAAGTAAAAATTCGATTTTTATATATTGAATAGCAAAGTAAAAATTCGATTTTTATATATTGAATAGCGAAGTAAAAATTCGATTTTTATATATTGAATAGCGAAGTAAAAATTCGATTTTTATATATTGAATAGCAAAGTAAAAATTCGATTTTTATATATTGAATAGCGAAGTAAAAATTCAATTTTTATATATTGAATAGCGAAGAAAAAATTCGATTTTTATATATTCAATAGCAAAGTAAAAATTCGATTTTATATATTGAATAGCAAAGTAAAAATTCGATTTTTATATATTGAATAGCAAAGTAAAAATTGATTTTTACATATGTAGGGAATACGGGGAGCGAAAAGTGACAAGAGGCAAGAACGACGAAGATGTCTGCATAAGAAGAGTCGTGGCGTTGGATTAGCTATCAGTGAGAACTTCTCACTCTTCAATTTCTTTTTCTAGTTATAAATATATACTAGGATGCAGACGGTGCTTAGCAGCACCCGACACCCGTCATCCACGGACCATGGATGGCTTGTTTGTTTAAATTGTTTGGTTGTGTATTTGGTTAGATTATTTGGTTTGAATTGAATTGTTTGGTGAAATGAAATTGATTTGATTGATGTGTGAATGGCGTGGGCCTTCACTAGACCGGGGATAAGGCTAGGCCTTGTCCTGTTTCTAGAATCGTGCCGTTATGCCGCCGAAATTTTCTAAAATAGGTTAGAAAAATAAAAATATCATTTTTATTTGGTAAATGAACTGAATAAAAATTCATGTGTTAAAATAAAATATTTGATCGTTAAATATATAATTTTTAACGTGAATGTGAATAAATAAATATTCATTTACAAACCGGACGGTTTGTTTATGTACACCTATTTGAGGGACATTGATTGGGACGATAAATTTTACACATCGCCCAACTGCACAAATAAAAATCTGTGTTTGATTGCTTGAAACCCCACACGGGTATTGGGATTATATTTGACGTACACTAATCCCGATTGTTTAGTTGTATGTCGATCGATTGATTGACAGGCTGTTATAAGCGTTGAATATTTATATTTGATGCTTATACAGTGTAGAATGCACTTTGGATGATGGTTGATTATTCATCGTTGTGGATATATACATGTGTTGAAGAAAATCCATATAATTAACATTATATGGTAATTGATTGGGCCTCATTCCAGTTTTGAAAAAGAAATATTTGAAAAAGAAATATTTGAAATAGAATATTTGAAATAGAATATTTGAAAATAGGAATATATGAAGCCGTGTTGATTAGATTGACGCCATGTTGACGTGAACGATATTTATATCGATTTTATTCATTTTTCAACGAATATTGAAATAGATTTGAAATTCGAATTAAATTGAATAGATTTGAAATTGAAATCACATTGAAATGAATTCGAATTGAAATTGAATATGAATGAATTCGAATTGAAATTGAATATAAATGAATTCGAATTGAAATTGAATTGAATTGAATTAGAACTGAAATTGAATTAGAAATCAATTTGAATTAAAATCGATTTGAAATGAATTTAAAACGAATTTATATTGGGATATTCAATTTTGATTTGAAATTGAATATGAAGTTGAAACCGCTTTTAAAATGAATTGAAAACGATTTATAAAGCACGTTTTAAATTGAAATCGACGAAGTATATATTATATATATTATATATATAGTATAATGGCCTGAATAGAACGCGCCGCGCCACGGCAGTTCGCGAATTTCGACCATTGACTTCGAACGGATATTGCGGGAGATCCGACCGTCGGATTCTCCTAAAACCGGAACCGTTGGGTTCGTATCGAAAAGAGCTTTCTAACGAATATTAGAAATTTAAAATCTAACGGCTGGATTTGGAATTATGTCCAAATCAAATTTGAAAAAGGTTGTTGTAAGTGCAGTTCGATGACCGTTGATGGAAATCGACTGTACGAGCCTTGATAAAATTATTAAAAATAGTAATAATTTGTGTAAAATCATAAGAAATGAGTTAGAAAGAATTGGGATGAAAAACTCCATATTTGAAAAGATAAAAATAGATTTTTATCGAAATGAACTAGTTTTGAACTAGAGTTAAAATTCAATTTATTTTTAAATAAATAAATTGAATTTAAAAAGGGGTTTAAAAATAACCAGAATTTCCAATGATTGCATTGGAGGTGATTTGAATCGAAATTGTCTTCGGAATATTTCGATGTGGGAATTCGTGATTATACAGATGTTGTTATGGAAGTTTGAAAGATATATATTCATATCGTTATTTCCAACACGACATTTGTTAAACGTAGAATGTGATATTGGATATAAGCCGATATATTTTCTATTCAGAGCCTTGTATTGAATATCAAATGTGATTTGGGTTTGTCGTGAATGGTGTCTTCACTAACACTGTTCTTGAACCCAGTTGAGAAAAGATTAAATCTTTTTATTTAGATTTAATGAAGTGTACTAATTAAATAATATTTAATTGGAATTGAATTGATATTGATTTTTGGGTTTATCGTGGACAGTGTTTTAAATAACTCTCATTCTTTAACCCGATAATTAATGGAATGTGATTTTGGGTTTATTGTGAACTGTGTTTTAAATGACACTGATTCTTTAACCCAGTTAAAGATTAAAACTAAGTGGAGTTTTAATGAATCTTTAATTAGATTGAAATAATCGAGAATGGAGTATCACCAGTTTTACTCCAGGCGATAGTTAAATCTTTAATTAGATTTGAACGTGAAATGGTAATTGAATTTACCGATAACACCGTGGTGTTAGATATGAAGTATTACCAGTTTTACTTCATGGGATGAATAGGTTGGGATTGGGAAATTAAAACAAATGATTACTTCGGTAAGGTTCGTTAATCCCGACTAGTTGAATCAAAATTCAAAAGAAGATTAAAGAATAAATGTAAAGAATTTATCTTTGATAAAATTAATGGGAATCTCTCCCTATGAATGTGAAATTTAGAAACTAACTGTCGGTTAGCCAAGCAGAATGGTTTTCTGGATATTGATCTGATGTTGGTTTCGGCCTTCGGGGTTAATTTTTGGGAAATTATTCTCTTGACTAATTTACGGTTAGTGACTGATGAATTGGAATGAGGCGTATGTTGTGTTTGTGTAACACTTATTTAAAATATACGCGAGTTATTCGGAAAGACCGGGTTTATCCCATTATGAATAACTGATACGACGATAAGTCGAAGATGAAGACGATGGTCGAAGACCGGAAGTCTTCACGTCGTTTGGGTGATTACTGATGATCTTGATTGGGCTGTACACCCAAGAAGATGGAAACAGTTGGTGATCGTCCAGACGTACTTGGAGATCGATGGATATGCGGGGTACTAGGTGCCTCCGGTTTCGTTCAGACCCAGAACGTACTTGCAAATGGACTGTGTGTCTGACATCGGATTTTAGCCCGTGTGATTGATCTCTATTAATTATATATTTGTTTGGCGGCGGAGAATTTATTCTCTTGCTTAACGCCCTTCTCTGAGACGTACGAGCTCATGGGTTATATATTGATGGATATCAAACGCATGGAGTGAACTGCCTGTGTGGCATGCCTAAGTGGCAATTGATCGAGGCTTCTGTTGAAAAGCAAAGTCTTTTGGTGATGATCAAAGCACGGCCTTTGTGGCGTAGCTTTGTGTAACGTTTACTTCGCGAGTTTCGCACCCCGGTTGTGAACCAAAAACGGGAGAGGACCTCAGGGAGGGCATGCGTTTCTTTCTAGCTAGGGTGGTGTCAGTGACCTACCAGCCCTGACATTTATATACTTTTCACCTGTGTGGTTGTTGCTGTTGCGAGGCGCCTCGGTTTGATCGAACGATCCGGGTCTGATGGAGTCATTCGTTGGCTCATTTACGCCCCAAAGGGCGGGGAAACGTAGTGTTCAGGCATAATAATCCACATCGGTGGACCGGCCCTGTCGCTCCATGGGGCAGTTGCGGCTGTTCCTGAGACTCGGGCTAGACAGTCTCGAATCGGTGGAGGACGATCCCTAGCCTCGGTTCATAGATGGAAACCCAATTTCCAAATACGTGACTTTGCGATTTTGATTGTATAACCTATATATGGCGACATAGTGGTATGGGGCATTCATGCCGCCTATGATTGATACTTATGATTTGAAGTTGTTCTATACACTATACACTTATAATAGTATCAAAATGATTTGTTTTAAAAGTATCAAGCATTCTTGGCTAATATAAGGTAAAAACCCTATCCCCCGGCTTGCGTTGCATTGTGTGATAGGACCTGGGTCTTATAATAGCTTCATTTTTCTTTATTTAGCATTGCGCTGTTGTTTTATGCACTGGTATTCTTGGGAGGAAACCCATTCCGTGTTATATGGCGTGGTCCCTTGATTTAACCAACTTTAAAAATAAAGATTAATAACTGTTTTATTTCTCACACCAGTCACATGACTGACCTGGAGTTTATTGTTTTAACCTAAACTCTGGGTGCCCTTATTTTGACACGGGCAGCTAGTAGTTTTGGTTTTGCAGATTTATATTCACAGGATCCTGGTTTACAGCTGGAACGATATCCGGAAAGCTTTGTATCCGTATATCTCCTTCTAGTTGTGTATTGTATTATTTTCCGCTGCGATGTATTTAAATGTAATTTAAATCTCTGATATTTCTGTGTAATATTCATTTATACTCTGTATATTCTTGTAATCCGATGCATTGTTGTAATAACAATGAAATGTTCTTCCGTTTGCGTTCTACTTTGTCGTGTTCTCAAAACAATCCGCTCTTTCCCTCCTCTACGGAGACCGGGGGAGTTCGGGTCGTTTCAACTAGACTCTTCCAACAAAACTTTACTACCTTTCTCCTAGGTACGCTTGGTGGCGAAAGTAGGTACTTTCCCTTCTAAAAATCTTGTCCTTTTCCCTTAATTACATGCCCTATTACACCATAGTAAAGATACTTCCTCTTGTCTTAGGTTTTATAATCCCTTCCTCCTTTATGAGCTAAATCTACATCCATGAATTCCTCATCCTCTTCCGTGTGTAGTCATGTTGACAAATCTCTCAAAAGTTGCCTCCATCGTACGGAAAACCCTATAAGCTTTGAAAGAAAACTGGCCATAAGTGAAACAACTACGGCTATGGATGGAAGCCAGGCACTACTTCGCCCATCGATGAGGTTACCTCCCAGAAAGCCAGGAGCCCCAGAGAATCAAGAAAGAAGAAGACAAGAATCCAAACAGAGGAAGAGAAGATAATGCGTATGGCTTTGGGGAATATGCCTTTTAAACAAATCTTTTCTCTTGAAAATGTTTCTTTTAAAACCATTTTGAAAATATTTTTTCAAATCCTTTATCTGATTTGGTAACCTTCAGCTCTAATACCACGTGCAACACCCCACATCCGTTAGTGTCACTCACAAAGGGAATGCACTAAGTTCTGTGGAGCATTTTAAGGTAAAAGATGCAGATGAATTACAAGACAGACAAAAATTAAAACAGCGGAAAATAAAACTTTGCTTTATTGATAAAATAGTTTGTACAACGATTTCTTTACAATATCAGAGTATCATCTATCCTACAAAATAAAGAAGCATAAAACAACATTTATATTCCCCAATTGTAGCAAGAGCCAGCCATAGCATCTGAAAAGAGAATCCAAGCAGAACTTCGACAAATCTTCAAGCTGGGAAGGAGTGACAGTCCAACTTAACCTGAGCTATACTATTCCCTCCTTTAGTACCTGGGGGGGAACGGAAGAAAAGAAGACGAAAGAAAAATAGAGTCAGACATAAAGCCTGAGTAAGTTCAGTTACTTCTAGCATGTGAACATGGAAAAACAAAACGAAATGAATTAACTGAGTACAAGATAACACCATGATGATAAGATCAGCAAGATTATACAAGATTAACACAAGATATGTTAAGACAAGATAAACTGGATATGCTCTAATACTTTTGTCGCTTCGCTCTTTCCTTGTTATACTGATTTCTATATCTCTACACCACCTAACTAGTGTCTCAACTAGTAATGATAACGTGATCCCAATCCTGGTAGTTTCCGTAGCCTTCAGTCATACATTTATTATTTATTACCTAGATCTAATCTAGGGTTTTCTATCAAGTGCTTTCTAGATTCAACTAGAGTTTATGCTATCTGCTGAACGCTTCTCGTATTCAGGGTTTATGCACCAACTAGGGATTATGCTACCTGTTGAACGATGCTCCCTAGTCTAGGACACACTATCTAGAGTGGTATATACTCCTAGACTTCCCCACGCATGTATCGCGAATCGTTATCGCTTGTCTAAATGCACATGTCCTGTAATGTGCGACCCGAGTCCTGTGGCAGGGCAAATCAAGAAACACAGAACTCGGTCGGGAGATTTCAGCTATCTGCCGATGTAGATGCTAAGGTCTGTTTTTATTCCAGTGGCTATGGTCCCACTCGACCCCTCCCTCAACTAATGAAAGACACACCTTGAAAAATGAGAACTATACGCAGGCCCCCTATGCCCCACTAACGTATGGCCATCCTCACCCATAACTAGATTGCAAGTATATGGTCTTTTGGAGTTTTCCGCCTTTCCGCTTCACGTATCCCGATTGACTCAAGATGGATGGTAGACGACGAGTTGCTATCACAGGGCTACCGTTTTCTCGCCGAATCACGCTGGTCCATCCTAGTCTTTAGGTTGCCATATATTGCAACCAAGGCATACCCCTTGTTCTTCTAACGCAGACCTTAACCTCTGTGAGCCCAGGAGGATCATCTGCAGCCTCACAAAGGGATACCAAGAGTACCCTCACATCCCCTCGAAGCCTCGGGCTTCGTAACCCAATTCGTTGGAGCCTTCTTTTTAATCAGACGGACGTCCGCTCCTTCCCGTATTATACTAAGAATTACTACTTAGTTTTGCTAACTAAGGTTTACCACTTAGTTTACAGAATCGTTGTTTTCTTAACTAAGGTTTACTACTTAGCTCCTTTTAACTATGGTTTACTACTTAGTTCTCTTTCTCGTCAATTTGGATTGGTTAAGTGTCATTAGTCCATTCAGGCTAACTTAACCCTCTTCATTTATCCTGTTAAACTGGTTAAGTGTTATCAGTAATTCATGTAGACTTAACCCTACCACAAACCAAGTTATATTGGTTAAGTATTTCTTTTTACTTAACCCTACCAATCCATCCTGTATTGGTTAAGTGTTCCTTTTTAACTTAACCTTGCCCACCTGTTTTAACTAACATTTTATTAATGGTTAAGTATTATCCCTTCATGTTTTAGACTTAACCCTATTCATTTATCACAATCTGATGGTTAAGTGTTCAAGTTTACTTAACCCTACGGTCTAGTCCAGCTAACATATCAAATTGGCTAAGTGTATTAAATTTTACTTAACCCCAACCTCTAGTCTAGTTAACATGTTAATTTGGCTAAGTGTTCTCTTAGTTACTTAACCTCTACAAATCTTGTCTTGTCACAATGTTAAGTTTGGTTAAGTGTTCCTATGGACTTAACCCTCCCATTCAAGCTTAATTGTGTTAAGTGTCTGTATGAACCTAACCCCACCCATCGGTTTAGTTATCACGTTGAATTGGTTAAGTGTCTTAGTTAACTTAACCCTATCATTCTTGTTCTAGCTTTAACTAAATAAATTAAAGCTGCGACCACTCACATTAGACAGATATTGTTACGATTTCTGGATGTGCCGGTTTGCTCCGGGAAGGTTTACATCGCAACTCAGTCTAACCTCGGGTTAGGCCTATTCATGTTTTCTAAGTTCAAAGGGTTTTGATTAATTTTCAAATCAGGTTTTGAAAGTAACCATCCCGTCCGTCGGATCAGTTAGGGATAGCCAGGCAGGGAGAGCAGGAAACTTGTATTTTCCAAACCCAAGCCTAGACACTATCTGAAACACCCCACCTCCGTCAGGGTCACTCTCAAAGGGAATGCCCTAATTTTGGTGGAGGTTTATAAGTATAAGTCACAGATATACAAGACCGATATAAGAACACATATTTTTGAACAGCGAAAAACAGCAACAACTTTTATTTCAACAAAATTCGTGTTACACAAACCATGTCATAATTTGACTTACAATACTTCCAAAAACATAACATCTTCATAACTGTCTTGATTACATTATTTAAAGAAGCATTAAAACATAAGTAAACTACATAAGTCCCATAATTGCTGTCCAAAGCCATAGTCCAAAACCAAAAAGATCCAAGCAATACATTCTTTCTCTTCAAGCTGGATGTGAAAGCTGGTCAATCTGCAGTATTCCCTCCCTGTAGACCTGGGGGGGGGACGAAAGAAAAGAAGACGAAAGGAAAGTAGAGTCAGACGTAAAGCCTGAGTAAGTCTTGGACTATTCAGTCTATGAATAAAGAACTGGGTATGATAAGTATAAACTGGAAATTGGAAAGCAACCTAAGCTAAGTTAAGTTGTCTAGAGTCGAATATACTATCGTACCCCGTATTAATCTCTATACCCATATAAACTAGTTCCCAACAGGCACCCTATAATCAGGGTGAAGTGATCCATTTCTGATGATCGGCTCCTACTCGCATAGTTACATGTGTCTTACGGCCCCCGTTGTTGTAGTTGCCTATGCTGGTCCCACCATGGGGTGTATCAAGTCCCATGGTGGCGGCCCGACACAATCCTAGGATGCACAGGTATGCTACTGGTGCCCAGTGCCTTATTTTTCTGTGCCGGAGTGTGTGCACACCCGCACCCCGTTAGAACCTACTGCACCACCGCCGTCGATTTGACCTCTTACAGTCATCCCAGTAATCGTGCCCCACCCTGCCTAGTTCAGGGTATCCTGATACACCTTGTAGGGTTACTGCTGAAAAGGGTCCCCCGCTACTAGGTTTTCTATTTCTAGCCAACACGCTAAGTTGGTTAAGTGTTTTGTAAAACTAACCCCCAATCAGTCTGTATAGTTTAGCATGTTCCATTTTGATTAAGTATTAATTTAATTTACTTAATCCTATTAATCCTGACTCAGCTTTAATTGTCTTATTAAAGCCTCGAGCTCTCACATTAGACAGGTATTGTTGTGGCTGCCTGTTGCCGGTTGGGTCCGAGCAGTCTTACGCCACAACTCAGTCTAACCTCGGGTCCTTATTGGGCTCTGTGTTTAACCACCCACATTGAATAGGTGTTTTTGTCACTACTGGACAGCCGGGCGTTTCCGGGCAGGTTTACATCACAACTCAATCCAACCTCGGGTTAAACACATCGTATTTTCTACATTTACATATTTTGTCTCTTTTCTTTTTATATGTAAATATTTGCGGCCCATTATTCAAATTCATCTTTATTGGGTGAAATTAATTTACACCACTTAATTGTTTTTCAAAGTCGTTGGCATGCGTCAAACATGCCAACACATATGTTTTATATTTTAACCCAAACGTCATTACCCCCATTTTATACGTTCGCTACAATATAACATATGTTGGGTTTAACATTTAAACCCAACTTAGCCACATGAAAAAGGGGAAGCTTAGAACATGGTGTTTATATATTCTAAGTAACATAAAAAGGGGAGTGTGAACGCATGAACTTGCAACAGAGCGAACTAATTAACATAAATTAGGCACTTGTGAACTTGCATTGTAATAGCATGTAATCAAGGCATAAGCATACCTAAACATGAAATCATTGTTTTTGATCTATTCATATAATCATGGCATAAATATACCTAAACATGAAATCATGGTTTTTGATCTATTCATATAATCATGGCATAAATATACCTAAACATGAAATCATGGTTTTTAATCTATTCATATAATCATGGCATAAATATACCTAAACATGAAATCATGGTTTTTAATCTATTCATGTAAACTTGTAATTGGAATGTAAATCTAACTTAATTTATGTGTTACATATATCACCATATGATTTCTATAACAACATAGGCCTAAACATGGTTTCAACTAGGCATAACACCAAACATAGTTTAGTCATGTTCATAAAAATGCTTACTTTTGTTTCTAATACAAAAGTATGATTTGCCAATTCCAACATAGATTCATATAAACCATAGTACTTAGTCGAATCCAATTACACACTGAAAGTGATCGTAAAAGTATGTACATCATATTGGCATAATAGTGAATCATATACTTGCATGAATCCCAAATAAAATACCACAACATATGGTTGTTAACATAAATCATATACTTGTATGAATCCCAAATAAAATACCACAACATATGGTTGTTAACATGAATCATATACTTGCAAATATCCAATCGTATACCACAACATTTCCAAATCGTTTAAAATCAAAGCAACATACAAATATAGATTATTATCGCTACAATTCCATTTCTCACTTTACACAAATCAAAACATAATTATTTACTCACATCGGAATAGCACTCTACTTACAACGTATGACGAATCTTCAATTCAGGAATCTGTATTCTGAATTTGGAGATGCTATCCTTTGTTGTAGGCGTTGTTTTGATTTAGTTGTTGTTGCTTTAAGCTTTTGAATTATCTTCTAATTGTCTCTCAATTTCTGACGGCTATTCCTAGTCTTTCCTCAGCAGCATGACGGTCTCATCTCCATTTTTGTTTGTGTGAATTTGGGTGAGTCTTAGGTCCTTTTTATAGAGTTTGTGAATTGATTAGGACCGTCGATGGAGCTTGGATCAATATTAGCCGTTCATTTGAAGGAGAGACCAACCAGGAGCTGACACCTAGCCCTAGTGACAAGGCAAGGCTCAGAAATTCGACCAGACCCTGATCAAGCTAGCCAAGACCTGACCAGCAGGTCATTCTGACTTGGGCGCACTTGGTAGGTGCGCTAGGCTAAAAATGTACTGGCGCACTTCCCAAGTGCGCCAGTTCATTTCTGTTCTGGCGCACTTCCGAAGTGCGTTAGTGCATTCTGACCCATTTTCTGGTTTTTCGCCCATCTTCGTTCGTCCATATCTTCTTCATACGATATCCGTTTTACGCAAACTCGGACTCTATCTCAATCAGAATTTCGAGACGAACGCAATGGCGCAACCCACTTCCCTTGATTTCCTCATTTATAATTAATTATACTTTTAATTCGTGAAGCTTAACGTTATAGAATACACGGGGTGTTACACTATCCTCTCTGTCACCCTAGAACATTCTGGTGTATTATTAAAAGAGATGTCGTTAATAAACCTTTAATTTGTCTAAATTTGCATTTTCTCATTTAGGACAAATTCTATAAGTAAATTATTCCTAATTTACTTATTTCCTAATTACTCTTTTAATGTAAATTTTCAACATTTATTATTATGGCCCATTTTCCCCTCTATATCATATTTATGCTTTATGGTATGTAAGCTATACCAAATTAAGTGTCACTAACCATGATTTTGCTAAACATGACAATTACTCACAATTATGGCCAACTTCAAATTTATGCCAATATACTTATTATGCCAAATTTGCTAATCCAATTCTGATTTAACATAATAATTACAGTTCATGTCAAACTAGACTTATTATTCTAGTTCACAGTTCATGTAAATGCTAGATTTACAAGTCAATACTAGATTCAAATTACACATCCTATAATTCAGTTCAAATTTATCCAATTTGCATTTTTATAAACATGCCATAATAAATGTTCCCAATTTATGCCAATTTCCAAGTTTATAAGTACGTTTAAGTAAATTTCATATTTTTCCCAAATCGTATTCCCATCGTTTGCATAATCGTGATTCAACCTAGATTATAGATAAAGCTAGATTCGTAGATAAAAAGGGAATGAACCAAAGATTCTATGAAAAGATAGACATAATAACTGGCATAAAATGATAATTTACTAATTACAGGCCTAACGAATTACACTGAAATAAATTAATCTAAAACATCGAAGGCCTATAGAACTGAAAATGTTATGACATAAAAAGGGTTGAATAACGATGTAGGTTCAAGAACATGGGTAGACCTAACTTAATAGGTAAATTCCCAAGATCAAAATCCAAAGAAAATCAAGAATAGACATAATAGATAATCATGTTTAGACCCAATTCCACAGTCACAAAACTTAAGCAACACTTTCCTAGTCATGAATCATAGGTGTTTAGTCACAATTGTCCTTGTTATGTCATTGGCAATAGTCTATGTTTCCTAATCAAAGTCATAGGCTTGTGTTCGTAGTCAAAGGAAATAATTCTCACAGTCACAGTCACAGTCATAGGCAATGTTCATAGTCATAGACAATGTTCATAGTCAAAGGCCTAATTGGTCATCGAACCACGATCAGTCCTTAATCAAGTCTAGAAACATGTATAAACACAGATCCAAGTGAAGAGATTAGGCATATTCCTTTATTCCTTTAATTTCATGTCACGAATAGAAAACGTTCAAATCTAAAAAGTAACCGACTTACAGAGATTATATTAGATTCGTAGAAAAACAGTCGTTGAAGTCGTTTGAATCTTCACTTGAATTCTAGCTTGTTTTTGAATCTTCTCTTGAAAGTCTTGAGCAGCATTTCCTCGTCTTGATTTATTTTATATATTATTTTATTTATTTATACATTCAAAGGCAGCATAAGGATAGAATGAAATGGTGTAGAGAGAAGGAGGCCAGGAGGCTTTTTATATAGGATTAGGCGGACGTATCTAGGCAGAAAACGAGACCAGGTACATCAGAATGCACCCAGGACCAAAAGTGGGTTTTTGCACCTAGGTCGACACCCATGTCGACGGGGCAGTCGACCTGGTCAGGGGGGTCGACTACCCAGTCGACTCCCCAGTCGACCTGGGTTCTGGGCGGGAATTTTCCTGCCCAGCCCGCTTGTGGGTTTGAATTCGAATTTCGAATTCGAATTTCGAGCTGTTTTCGATTCTGAAAATTCCTGAAACTTCGGAGGGATCATACGGACTCCGATTCTCGTAAACTCAGACTCGTTTCCAAGAAGAATTTCGAGACGAACGCAATGGCGCAACCCGTTTCCGTTGATTTTGATTTTAAAATTTAATTCTGCCTTGATTTGTGAATCCTAGTGTTACAGAATTACGGGGTGTTACACTTGTGGTGATGATCAAAGCACCGCCTGTGTGGCGTAGCTTTGTATATAACGTGAAATTGCGAGCCTCACACCACGGTATGAACCAGAAACGGGAGAAAGGACCTCAGGGAGGGCCTGCGTTTCCTCCTAGCTAGAAGTGGCGTCAGTGGTTTTACACGCCCTGACGAGTTTGACTTATGTGGTTGTTGCTGTTGCGAGGCGCCTCGGTTAGATCGTACGATCCGGGTCCGATGGAGTCATTCGTTGGCTCTCTTACGCCCCAAAGGGCGGCGAAACGTAGTGTTCAGGCATTTTAATCCACTCCGTGTGGACCGGCCCTGACGATCCAAGGGTCGGTGCGTTCTGATCCTGAGACTCGGGCTAGGCAGTCTCGAATTTGGTAAGGACTATTTTTTGCCTTGGTTCATGACTGAAATCCAATTTCCAAATACGCGATTTTGCGGTTTTAATTGTAGAACTAGTATTACGACATGATATATGGTACCCATGCCGTCTATGATTGATACTTATGATTTGAAGTTATTTTGACACTATACACTTATAATAGTATCAAATGATTTGTTTTAAACGTACTAAGCATGTTTGGTTATTATAAGGGAAAAACCTATCCCCTGGCTTGCGTTGCATTGTGTGAAAGGACCTAGGTCTTATAATAGCTTCATTTTTCCAAAAAGCATTGCGCTGTTTTGTTATATGCACTGGTATTCTTGGGAGGAAACTCGTTCCGTGTTATATGGCGTGGTCCCTTGATATATCTGATTTAAAGTAAAGTTTTAAATAACTGTTTTAGTTCTCACACCAGTCCCATGACTGACCTGGAGTTTATTGTTTTAACCTAAACTCTGGGTGCCCTTATTTTGACACGGGCAACTAGTAGTTTTGGTTTTGCAGATTTATATTCACAGGATCCTGGTTTACAGCTGGAAGGATATCCGGAAAGCTTTGTATCCGTATATCTCCTTCAGTTGTGTATTGTATTAATTTCCACTGCTATGAAATGTATTGTAATCTCTGATATTTATCGAATGTGTAATATTTATTTGTGTATACTCTGTATATTCTGGTATTCTGATGAATTGTTGTAATATACAATGAAATGTTCTTCCGTCTGCGTTCTATTTTGTCGTGTTCTCAAAACAATCAGGCATTTCGAACGGTCTAGATCGGTTTAGCGACTGATTCGGATCGAGCGAAATTCCTTTTCGTCGCAAAATATTTCTATTCAAAACTGGAATGAGTCCCAATCAATTACCATATAATGTTAGTTATATGGATTTTCTACAACACATGTATAAAATAACAATGATAAATAATCAACCATCATCTAGCGTGCATTCTACACTGTATAAGCATCAAATATAAATATTTAACGCTTATGACAGTCTGTCAATCAATCGATCAAGATACAACTAATTATTGGGATTAGTGTATGTCATATATCATCCCAATACCCGTGTGGGGTTTCGATCAATCAAACACAAATTTTATTTGTGCAGTTGGGCGATGTGTAAAATTTATCGTCCCAATCAATATCAGTCAAATGTGTGTAGATAAACAAATCGTTCGATTTGTTTATATTAATTTATTTCATTTTCATGTTAAAAATTATATTTTCAACTATAAAATATTTTTAACTACATAAATATTTTATTCCATTTCACTTCACATCACACAATCAACTACACATCAAAATCAAACAAGCAAGCATACAAGCCGTCCATGGTCTGTGGACGACGGGTGTCGGGTGCTACTAAACACCGTCTACATCCTAGTATATATTTTAACTAGAAAAATTAAATTAATGGTG
Source organism: Allium sativum (assembly GCA_030737875.1). NCBI lineage: Eukaryota > Viridiplantae > Streptophyta > Magnoliopsida > Asparagales > Amaryllidaceae > Allium > Allium sativum. The sequence continues at coordinate 145,620,637 of CM060918.1, read as the reverse complement.
AGAAGTTCTCACAGAGGTTTCCACTCCGCCGTGCTTTGCTTTTGAGATGCTGAATCGCCAGGATCTATTTGACATTCCAATGGAGTCCTTTCACGCTGTTCAAATAAAAATTGTATTTTTATCACTTCATTTTAATAAATAAAATCATATTTTTATTTCTACTTCATATATATTTACAACGCTATCGATAAAAATCACATTTTTAATCTGTTCTATATACCTTAAAAGATCATATTTTTATCCTCGCTATTTTATATTTTCTCGCTTCCTACATTGTAAAGAGTATATTTTTATATCGCTTCCTATAAAGATCTCATTTTTACTTCGCTGCATCTATATATAGAAATCATACTTTTCTAACTACAAAAATCATATTCTCATATTATAAAAATTCATATCTTTATATTGTTTAAAATATCAAACCCTTTATAGTTTAAAAATCAAATCTTTTATAGTTTAAAAACTGATTTTAAAAATATATTTATTTTTAACATCACAAAAACTGAATTTTCTATTTTAACTAATCATTTTTCATTAAATCGAAATAAACAAAACAAAATAAAAGAAAATTTGCTTACAGTCGGAGTTTTAGGGGTGGAGGGTCTTCACGGCGGCTGAGGAAGGAGGGGGAGTTCGCGAGTTGGAGGGCTCTCAGGTGGCGCGCCAGAGCCTGAGGCGGCGGACTGTGGCTAGGCGTGGCTCGGTTGTGTGGGGGGGGGGGGGTCTGAGGATTTTGGGGCATGGATTTATTGAACAGAGGAGGGGGAGGATCACCGGGGGGCGGTGGCGTCGATTGAAAGGGGGCGGATCCGTCGTTCGCGATTTGGGAAGTTTTTTTTCTTTCTTTTTAAAACTGTTTGAAGTCAATGTGGAAGGGAGGGGGAGATAAGGAGAATATATGGGGTTTTATAATATTTTATATATTTTATTATATTTAAAATTTCAAAAAGCAACTTTTTATTTCAACCTCGAAACGAGACCCACCACCTATCGTCCATAGCTAATTACCCCATTTTCGAACACAACGGGATACGTATCGTAGGCTGATTCGATCGTTTCGATCAGTTTTCGTCAAAATCAAAATATAACTATATATATTGAATTTGAACGCACATTTCAATTTACCGGGGACACATACAGACTCTAAAAATTCCAGAAAAATATTTCTAGCTTCGTATTTACGATACGGTCCTAACAAAACTAGTTTCGTCAAATTCTGAGACCGTTTGAAAAATGGCCATTTTTCAATCGATTAAAATCAAATAAAACTGGTCAAACGCGTTTTCCTTTGCTACGCTCTCATATTGATTCGAAATAATTTGACATCTAGCAATAATTTGACATCGCAGATCCAACAAAAGTGGTTTCGTCAAAATCCGAGGTCGTTTGCAAAATTTCCATTTTTAAGGGCCTGAATTCCATAGCGACTATTCAGAATTTTCAACTGGACATATCTTTTGATCCCCGCTATGAAATTTCAAATTTTCGGATTCGTTGGAAAGATATTCTCGAATAGATTCGAATATTTTAGGTTTCACTAAAATCCGATTTATTTTGCATCCGGTACATTCATTTGAACTTTGAAATCGAATTATCGAACTACCGCGCCACTTTCAAATTCTTTTATAATAATAAATAATTATATAGATTCTAACGACGATGAATATAAATATATACGTTCGAATTCTATTCAAAATAAATTTTCGTCATTATTATTTAAAATAATTCATTTTAAATATTCAAAATTCTCTAAATTCTCCAAAATAAAAATTTTAAACTGGCCCAGAATTTCCGGGTTGTTACATCAAACACCAAAACATCAATATGATAGGTTAAAATGGATCAAACATAGCCAAAACCTCATATTTTCCCTTAAGCATGTTCAAGCATAATTAATGATAGGATTAGCAAAACTTAACCAAATTAACCCAAGTTTCTAACAGAGGTCTAAAACATTATTTAAGAATTATAAATATTTTTCCAGATTTTATTTACATTTGAAAACGCTAGTTAACACTAATCAACACTAATTAGCCATAATTAGTGTAAAAGCAAGCTAATCACTCACTTAGCCACAAATAAACCTTAGATCTGAAATAAATCTCTGATATGGCGCAAATACCAATGCTAAACAGCAGCTCTAGTCTTGATTTGGTGAAGATCTCCCTTGATTTGATGTTGCTAAGCTTAATCCTTGATTAGAAAGTGATTTGGAGGTGATTTAGAGGTTGGAGGCCATTTTTTAGGGTTTCTAAGAGGTAAGTGGAGGGTAGAAAACTGAAATAGAACGAAAACCTAACTCATTTCAGCCTCCCCATAACCCTAATCCTGAAATGGGTTATAGGCCCATCCACTAATCACCCTATTTGGTCCGGTTAAGCAGTTTTTCACCTTCAAAACTTTATTTCAGCCATATCTCCCAAACGGTAAGTCCGTTTCTCACATGTGACCACTCTACGGAAAGGTAAACCATCATCCAAAGCCAATAGAAGTGGTTTTAGGTCAAAAATCCTTATCAATCAAAAGTTATGGCCGAAATAAATCAGCTAGGGGCAAAACGGTCATTTAAAAATTGGCAAAAATCACGAGCATGGGAAATGACCCCAATGGTCGTTTCCCAAAGGCACATAACCATACGACTTCATATAAGAAAGAAATAAATATTCTACGATCCTCCGATACTTAGAATACAGGTTGTTACATCTTAACTAAGGTTTACTAATAAGTTCCCTTTCCATAGATATAAGTTATGTTTTCCTTATCAGCATATTTTAGATTCTCGTTCTCATAGATAACTTAATTTACAATTAAGTACAACTTATCTAATTACATAAGTTATTCAATTTTCTTTATCTTTCATTATAACCTAAGTTATAATTTCCACTTGTCTCTAGAACAAACCTTCCTATTATATAACATTCTCATTAATGTAATTTATTTATAATAGGTTATTATCATTCCCCGTTCATTCCAATCCTTTTACTATTGCAACTTTCATTTGATTCCATTAATAACAATTAATGCCATTTATTTCTGTCCTTTTATATTCATATATTTATGTATATGCTTATGTACTAGACCTCTCACATTAAGCCTACCACTTGTGGATGCTGGATTTACCGGGCGGTTCTAGGCAGACTTCTTCCACAAGTTGACTTAACCTCGTGTCTTAGCACCATTACAAGTTTTATTTGTGCATTAGACCCCTCACATTAAATTAACAACTTGTGAATGCTGGATTTGCCGAGCGATTCCGGGCAGACTTCTATCAAAGTTGAATTTAACCTCGTGTCTAGGTGCGTTATAGTTTTTTATTTACTGTAAATTTAAGCATATTATTCTTTCCACATTTTTACTACAACCTATCTTACATGTCATCATATTGAGCCCATTTTGTGTCATATGTTCTTCCTAACATATAATTAATTTCATCTCAATGTAACATGTGATCATCAAATCATGTAATTATTCTAATTTGACATGTAATTATTACCGTTTCTACAATCAAGGGTTCAAGTACGTAATTGTCACATGCTAACATGTAATTATAAAAACAATAATCGCTACACGTATTTTTAACAAGTTTAATTTTCAATAGGTTAACATTTTCAGCACATTAAGCGTTTCACCATATGAATTTTCCAACATATTAATATTTTATCATATTAATACTTCAACATGTCGTATTAGCATTTCATCACTTTAATCATTCTAGAAGATTTACATTGCATATTAATGGGGAATGTCAGAAAATGATATACCATTATAAAAAATGATGCAACTTAAATCCACTCACCTAATTTGTTTTCTAAATCCTGAATCTGGTCCAGATCTAGTATTCCATGGTCCTCCTAACTGAATTTAGAACCTAGCAACCGTGGATCCACAATTCTTACTAAAAGAAAAAGGGAAGAAAGAGGGGAAAATTGAAATAGACCAGATCTAAAAAATTACCTTACTTCAAATATTATTCCGAACAGCTTCTTATAAATATTCTTTCTTTTCCTCTAGATCTTGATTCATAATTTTCCTATACTAATTATTCTATTTTTTTTGAAGAGATTTGAGGAGGAATAAGAATGGCAGAGTATATACATCATCTTAGAAATATGAGATTTAGACTAGGCACTACTAGCCTATTTATAGGTGTTCAGGATCTTATCGTACATGCAGCGCTGAGTCGGCATTAAACCCAGTTAATAAAATATTCCAGGTTCATAGAAGATTCTAGCTGGATCTAGGGGGTGTCAACCCCCCTACAGGGGTGTCGACCCCCCATGGCCCATGAGCTTCTTTGACGCAGAAGTTTGATTTTCGAATGTTTGAATTTCTGGAATTTATTTAACTGTTATATTCACATATAATCTTCTTGCAAATCTTCTAATGACCATTTTGCGCGTATATATATACGCACAAATTTTGTTTTGTTTTCAAAATTCAAATGGTGTTGCACCGTTATTTGATTCTTACCATATTTATTTGATTGTAGCCTTATCTTGAACTCTATCTGTAACGACCCGCATTTTTCAGCGATATAATTAATTTATTTAGTTATTTGAATAATGATTTGGTTATTTAGAATGACCAAAATTAAATAATATTGAATATTTAATTAAAATATATAATATATTTAATTTCTGAAAATAGTTAGAAATAGTGGAATTCACAATATGGTGTGAACTGGATCATCTGTGATATTTAATTCAATTTAGAATTGAATTCGAATAACGAATATATTATTTGAACGTTAGTTTAAATGTATAATTATAATATAATTAAAATCGAGCTCGAAATGGAGATGCAGTTCGCTATTTGGCGATTTGAACTTCAACTGAATATACATGATTCGTTTTAAGCCGAATTTCTGTGAAACAAGAAACGCTAGGAGTTGGTGAAGCATATTTTTCTAATGGAAGAGAAAAATCGGAATTTCATCATGTAGATTTTGATATATGTCCAAATCAAATTTTCAAAAAATCGCTATGGAATTCCTTTATAATTTATATCGATTTATTTATATTTTAAAATGGATTTTTAAATATAAATCGAATATCGATGTAACACTGGATTTGAAATATCGAGTTATAAATCCCAGTGGAGCTGTATGGTATTCTATTGTGAATATATACAATAATATTTATTTTTAAATATTAAATTTATATGTTTTTAAATATATTTATATATTTAAAAGGGTTATTTAGAGCTTCAAAAATAGCTAGTTTTTCAAACGACCTCAGAATTCGGCGAAACTAATTTTGTTGGATCAGCAACATCAAATTATTGTTAGATTTCAATTTCCGTGAAATTTGAAGTCAGTATGTGGCCGTATGGATTTTTAATGTGAAAAACAGTCAGTATTTTGACGATTAAAAATACGTTGTGTGAGCAAACCGAGTCGGAATTTGACGAAAGAATTTCGTTGGGACTGTAATGTCAAATAGTAGCTACATGTCCATTCTCATGATTTTTGGGGTTCATGTATGATCACAGGAATTTTAGAGGACACAGAAAAACGGTGATTGCTTAAAATAAAATAGAATAATCTAATAAAAAATATTTTTCTTCCTCTTTATAATACCCTCAACTTTTACTAACCTTAACAAGATTTTTCCACAGTCAAAACAATCGCTGCCACTACCAAATAATTACACAGTAAAAGAATCCCCCTTTGAAAATTAATATAAAATCAAAACAAAAACCATAAATCAAAATACAAGTGTTTTTGAGCTCCTGCAGTGATATCCTTTAGTTTCATATGGTTTATATACCCTTCGACTATGATTCGGCTGTTGGGATTTTTTACCATGAGGCCTCAGGTTCGCGTTGATGGAAGATTAAGGCTTCGATTGAGAAATTAGAGTTCTTATTTGGATTCAAGAGGTGAAATCACACTTGCTTGATTTTGTTTTTTTTGCGTATTCGGTTGAAAATATTGTCGTTGCTTTACTAGGTAAGTGCGAAAGAGGCAGACGACAGGTTTGGGAGCGGTACACCGAGTTAAGGTTCAGGGGTATAGGGAGGTAGAGGGTTGGGAAAGGAGTGTAATGGCGGTGGTTTTGCGGTGATCGGTGGTGTGTGGGAGGAGGAACTGGTGGCGGAAGGCACGGAAATGGTAGAGGAGGCAGACCTGGAGTTCACGGCATTGGGGAAGATGGAGTAGTAAGCGGCCTTGGGCTTGAAACGGATATTGGGCTGAGAAATAAAGGTCGAGTCCATTTAAATTTAAAAAGGCCGAGTTTTAATTTAATTTAAATATGCATTAACTTCTAAATAACATAACTTTGTCATACGTGAACGAAATTCAGCGAAACTGGTCACGTTGGGATCGTATGGAAGGTGGCTACACCATGGAATTGGGCGGGAGTGAATTGAAGCTCGTTTGTATTTATAGTAAAATTAAACGTCTGAATCAAATCAATGACCAATTATCGTTATTTAACGATAACCGACTAATGTGAGTAAATCTCACTGACTCTGTTCAACTTATATTTTTATAACGTATTTTTAGAATCTATAAATAATGGTTGTTTGCTTTGTGTTGGCTGTTTGATTGAACTGTTAGTCAGTTGATTGAAAATATATATATAAATTGTAAATAAAATATTGATTCTGTTTAGCAGAATATTTTATAGGGAAATGAAATTGATGTTAATTTTATTGTTTAACATCTGTGGATGCAGGGAAACAAGTCGGAGGGACCCAATTGGGTTCCTCAACATTTATTTTACTGCTTTTTTTATATATTGTGTTATATGATGTGATATGAAATCTGTTGTTGATTTTGTATGGTTGAATGATACCGATCATTGTTATATGGTATGTTAAATACCATAAAGAATATTGGAATGTTAAAAGGAAATTTTCAATGTTATATTGGAAAAGGAATATTTATAAAATCAAAAGATTTTAGAAAAAGAAACTATTTATTTAGAAAATAAGTAGATTGAAAAAGGAATATTTATTTGTTAATAAAATAGAGAGAATTGAAAAAGAAATATTTGTAGGCTATTACAAATAGAATTGAAAGGGAATATTTATTTGAAAATAAATATAATAGAAAGGGGAAATATGTGTAAAACAAATAGAAAGGAAATAGTTTGATTATCAAAGGAATTTCTTATAAAATCAATGGATTTTAAATAAAAAGGAAATATTTTATAAGTAAATATAATTATCAAAAATAGGGTTTATTTTGTAAATAAATAGATTTTAAAAGGAAATACTTGAGGAGTGACTAGAATTGCATAAAAGGAGAATTTTACATTTACAATGTTTAAACCTATGCTTCGCACACGGGTATAACATGATATGGATTTAAAGCAAAGATTTTGAATAAAATCTATTTTGACCGAGAGATTGAGAAGATAAATTTATAAATAATATTTTATAAATTAAATGAAATATTTATCATGGATAAATCGAATATATAACTCAGGACTTATATAGAGGAGTAAGAATCGATTTCAACATCGATATTTGAAACTGAATAATCAGTTAGAGTTAATCAGTTAGAGTTAATCGAATTAGAATTAATTGAATACTAGTTATTCAATTAGAGTTGATCGATTATGGTTATTTGAGATAGAGTTAGTCAAACATAGTATTTAGGATGTGTTGCCATTTCGTACGACTGCTAGCGTAATTCGCAGGGCTGTAGATAGCCTACGGCTGTCGGATGTTTCCTGAGAGAATCAGGCGTAACCATTGTGATCGCTGCGATCTAGAGTCAAATTAATGGAGTTAAATCGAATATTAGCCATTCGAAATAAAGATAAAATAGACATAGTTATTTGAATATAATTTAGTCAAATATTAGTTATTAGATAGGAGTTAAATAAGTGGAGTTAGATAATTTGAGTTAATCAAGTTGAGTTAGTGAAGATAAGTTAATCAAACCGAGTTAATCCAAATGAGTTAATCAAAGGGAGTTATTCAAAATAGTTTATTCGAATAGAATTAAAGGAGATTAATCGAATGCAAAACATTCAAAGAGAGTTATTAGAATGTAAATCATTAGAATAGAGAGATTATCGAATATAGTTATTCGAAGAAAGAGTCATCGAATATAGTTAATTCGAAAAAGGGTTATCGACTAGAGATTATTCGAAAAAGAGAATTATACGTTGAATTGGATTATATCAAATTAGGAAAAGTACTATTTACTTTCCGTCTTTAAATCAAGATGTATATTATTATTAAATTAGTTATTTGTTATTTATTCAAAATAAGGGATAAGAATTTTATATCAGTTATTTTATTTTGAAAACATGGGATTATAACACCATCGTTATAATCAAATGATTTGGTAAAAGAAGTAGATTCATAAATAGAATTCGAGATTACGTAAGGAAGTTGTTAAAGATTTGAAAGGTGAGCTTTGTTTATTTCGAGGTTAGAAATGTTGTTCAATTAAGGCCTGAGAGGTAATTATACCCCAACTTGATTGACTTCGTTTTTAACTAAGGAATGGGTAAGATGTGATAGTGTAAATTGATTAAGTGAATTTAGTTAATGGGTGTAATGGTTTAAATTGGCTAAGTGATGTTTTATTTAAACATCTGTTTAAATCAACTGAATAAATTTTGGAAACATTTTCCAAATATAATCAGAGATATTTTCTAACCATAGAAAATGAAATGTTAATGAGAAAAGAATACTGGAATGACAGTGATACGTGAAACAGAGATGGAAATGTTTTCAAATGATTGATGATGTATATTTTCTAAATTTAGAAAATAAGAATTTACAAATAGATAGAAATGGGAAAATGGATAAATTAAAGGTAATTTTATAGAAAGAGATAAAGGTGGATTGATGATTGATCGATAGAATTTCCATCTGGAAATAATATCGTTGGTTGCACACCTGTTTTTCTTTGATAGTTAAATCACCGACTATCGAAGTTTTGACCATTTTACGTCGTCGATATGGAGAGACCGGGATCAGATGCATTATCTGAAAACCACTCTGTATGGACGTTAGCGTGGCGATCAAATATTGAAGACGGAATTATGCAAGGGCTATCCTGTTTACAGAATAGTGCCTTCGGTTTGTCCAGTCCCAGGACAAACGTGAATGGAAGAATGTCTGACAAAGTATATCTGATGGATCGCGTAAGTTAATCTCTTCAAACGTACTTACGTTTGGTGGCGGAGAAATTCGTTTCTCTTAGCTTTATGCCTGTGGTATTTTTGAAGAAATCAATTTGTGATTTGACGAGTATGACGATGTGGCATTCAAAGTGAATGGTGGTCAAGTGTTTCAAAAGGTACGTAATGACCTCAAGCCTCATCAACCAGGAAATGACAGAAATCAGGTAAGCAGCATGGCTAAGAGGGTCGCTCCCATTAGGGTGATAACCTATCTAGAGAAAATCCAATTCTTTCTTTTATCTATTTGAGGTTGTCCCTTTTCGGGAAGACGGTGGGTAGCTCCCAACCATTGGTGGTATACATTCGATACACTCAAGGGAAATGAGTGGTCGGTCATGTGTGGGCCGGGTTGCAAGACGTTCTTGTTGAACCCAGTGTATTTGCCTCTAGAGATACACTATCGGTAGGTGGTCCCATACCTTGTCATAGTCGGAATCCAATCTCCAATAAGCGCCGGCGATTTTGATTGTATATAATATATGTGGAACGTGAGATGCAAGCGTTCTGCTAGATTTTTAATTACTTATGATTAGATATTATTATAATATCATAGAAGTATTGATTTCCAAAACTATTTTGGGTTATCATAAGGTAAAAACCGTCCGTGTTTATGTGTGGATTGGTCTTACGATTATCTTTTCTTTTGAAAAGGATTTTGAAAAGTTAAATCAAATGATTTGAGTTTACTCACACCAGTCCCATGATTGACCCAGATTTTATTTTATTTTTTGTTTTCCCTAAATGGGTGGCCAAATTTGTATGGGCAGTCAAGTAGTTCAGGTCTTTACAAATATACTAGGAGGAGCTTGAAGCAGGAGGCTTCAGGATTATATAGCTATTGTTATTTCCGCTGTGTGTAAGTGTTGTACTTTGATAAACATTGTGTATACATACTGTTTTTATTGCAAAGTTATGTTATATATTATACCTTATTCCTTCCGCTGTGAGATTCGTGTTTACTCTGATTTCTTCTTCTTCTATTCTAATTTTCTATCTTATCTATTCTCTCCCTCTAACTTCTTTCTATTAATGATCTGGAATGTTCGATGTCTTAATGGTCAACTTGGTAGTTTGGTGTTGATTTTCGGAGTCGAAGATCCCTGTTCGTTACAGTGGTACCAGAGCTGAAGGTTAAGTGATTACCTTGGCTCTGTGGCATGACTCAGTAGAGATGGGGTTAGTAATAACCAAAATTGAGTTTGAATGTATATATACTAGTGAACGTATTTGTAGATTTTACAAAAATATGTTTTATATTGTGGATATTTATTGGTTGAGTAGTTTGTGAATTCTGGTCAATCAGTTTGATCCACTGTATCGATAAGGGTTTCTAAACACTCAAGTACGATAAACCGGCACAGTATGTTTTAAAAGAGGGTAAATAAGATAATTTTACCCAAAGTATATTTCGTTATAAAGAAATATTTATATTCGAATGATTATAGTATGTGGGATGTGTTGGTTGATTATAATGAAAATGGTTAGATAAATAACCAATTTGAGTTCGTATAATATAAAAGTAGATTAATTAAATCTGAATTTAATTCAGAATTGGAATTGAAATTCCCAAAATGTGGAAGGGTGTTTGTAAATGGATTTGGAAAAAGTAGATGAGAATTTTAAAATCCTGGGAGATTTTAAATTGCTTTACAAGCATTGTGAAAGGTATTTTGAAGTATATTTCAATGTGGAATTGTTTAAAAAGGTTTTGTAAAGTGATATAGTATTGAGCTCACTTCAATAGCTGGGAAATAACTCTGATGATGCTGGCCACATCATCAATGTTCGTTTTCGAGTTCTAAGTGACGGATTACTACCAAAGAAATTGTTTTGAAATTGTTTTGAGAAAGGAAATTGTTTTGAAACCCGAAAGGAAATAATTGACTTTATAAAAAGCTAAGCTGTTTGGAAACTCCCAGAAGATAGATAGTATAAATTAAAAACAAATTAAAGAAATTGGCGAAAGCAAATTGAAATTGGATTGAAATCAATTAACTGGAAATTTAATTGGAATATAATATATGAAGAAAAAACAGATTTTGAGTTGTGAGATAGAATCTGAAATGGTATTAGATTGATGAGTTAGGGATTTGTAATCGAGAATGAAACTTGAGTTTGAAATGGTAAATTGGCTGGTTTAAGCGAATAGCTGTGTTGAGGATAAATTGATCAGAGATTGATTGGGATGACTTTGGAAAATGCTGAATTGGCAGCAGAATAAAAGGATTTAGTGATATGCCCGACAAAAGGTACGTGTTTAAGTTTCCATATGAGGTTTTATGTGTCAAATCGGCAAGCCGCTTGGCTGTTTGATTTTCTTTTGGATTGAAGAAGGCCTAGAGAGGCTAGTTGGGGTTTGAACTATTGACCGGTACAAAGGAGGTGCTGGCGAAATTTTTCAGAAATTTAGAGTGTTAGAAAATTTTCAGGATTTTTGAAAATTTACGTTAGTAAGAATAAATTAATATTTTAGTTGAAATAAATGGGTTCAGTTGAAAGTGAAGTTAAAAGTGGACGAATAGTTTTTAAACCAGTTAATAGGGTCTGTCTTCTACCTTAGCAATTTAGAGGACGAAATTATTTTAAGGGGGGAAGAACGTAACGACCCGCATTTTTCAGCGATATAATTAATTTATTTAGTTATTTGAATAATGGTTTGGTTATTTAAAATGACTAGAATTAAATAATATTGAATATTTAATTAAAATAAATAACATATTTAATTTGTAAAAATAGTCAGAAATAGTGTAATTCACAATATGGTGTGAAATGGATCATCTGTGATATTTAATTCAGTTTAGAATTGAATTCGAATAACGAATATATTATTTGAACGGTAGTTTGAACGTATAATTATAATATAATTAAAATCGAGCTCGAAATGGCGCTGCAGTTCGCTATTTGGCGATTTGAACTTCAACTAAATATACAGGATTCGTTTTAAGCCGGATTTCTGTGAAACAAGAAACGCTAGGAGCTGGTGAAGCATAATTTTCTAATGGAAGAGAAAAATCGGAATTTCATCGTGTAGATTTTGATATATGTCCAAATCAAATTTTCAAAAAGTCGCTATGGAATTCCTTTATAAGTTATATCGATTTATTTATATTTTAAAATGGACATTTAAATATAAATCGAATATCGATGTAACACTGGATTTGAAATATCGAGTTATAAATCCCAGTGGAACTGTATGGTATTCTATTGTGAATATATACAATAATATTTATTTTTAAATATTAAATTTTAATGTTTTTAAATATATTTATATATTTAAAAGGGTTATTTAGAGCTTCAAAAATAGCCAGTTTTTCAAACGACCTCAGAATTCGATGAAACTAATTTTGTTGGATCCGCAACATCAAATTATTGTTAGATTTCAATTTCCCTGATTTTTGAAGTCAGTATGTGGCCGTACGAATTTTTAATGTGAAAAATAGTTAGTATTTTGATGATTAAAAATACGCTGTGTGAGCAAACGAAGTCGGAATTCGACGAAACTAGTTTCGTTGGGACCATAATGTCAAACAGTAGCTACATGTCCATTCTCCTGATTTTGGGGGTCATGTATAATCGTAGGAATTTTAGAGGACACAGAAAAACAGCGATTGCTTAAAATAAAATAGAATAATCGAATAAAAAAATATTTTTGTTCCTCTATATTATACCGTCAACTTTTTCTAACCCTAACAAGATTTTTCCACAGTCAAAACAATGCGCCGCCACTACCAAATTATTACACAGTAAAAGAATCCCCCTTTGAAAATCAATATAAAATCAAAACAAAAACCATAAATCAAAATACAAGTGTTTTTGAGCTCCGGCAGTGAAATCCTTTAGTTTCAATGGGTTTTATACCATTCGACGATGATTCGGCTGTTGGGGTTTTTAACCGTGAGGCCTAGGGTTCGCGTTGGTAGGAGATTAAGGCTTCGATTGAGAAATTGGAGTTCGTATTTGGATTCAAGAGGTGAAATCGCACTTGCTTGATTTTTTTGGGGTATTCGGTTGAAAATATTGTCGTTGCTATACTGGGTAGGTGCGAAAGAGGCAAACGACGGGTTTGGGAGCGGTACACCGAGTTGATGTTCCGGGGTATGGGGAGGTAGAGGGTTGGGAAAGGAGTGTAATGGCGGTGGTTTTGCGGTGACAGTGGTGTGTGGGAGGAGGAACTAGTGGTGGAAGGCACGAAAATGGTGGAGGAGGCGAACCTGGAGTTCACGGCATTGGGAAAGATGGAGTAGTAAGCAGCCTTGGGCTTGAAATGGATATTGGACTGAGAAATAAAGGTCGAGTCCATTTAAATTTAAAAAGGCCGAGTCTCAATTTAATTTAAATATGCATTAACTTCTAAATTACATAACTTTGTCATACTTGAACGAAATTCAGCGAAACTGGTCACATTGGGATCGTATGGAAGGTGGCTACACCTTGGAATTGAGCGGAAGTGAATTGAAGCTCATTTGGATTTATGGTGAAATTAAACGCCTGAATCAAATCAATGACCAATTATCGTTATTTAACGATAACCGACCAATGTGAGTAAATCTCGCTAACTCTGTTCAACTTATATTATTATAACGTATTTTAAGAATCTATAAATAATGGTTGTTTGCTTTGTGTTGGCTGTTTGATTGAACTACTAGTCAGTTGATTGAAAATATAGAAAATGATATAGATATAAATCGTAAATAAAATATTGATTCTGTTTAGCAGAATATTTTATAGGGAAATGAAATTGATGTTAATTTTATTGTTTAACATCTGTCGATGCAGGGAAACAGGTCGAAGGGACCCAACTAGGTTCCTCAACATTTATTTCACTGTTTTTTTATATATTGTGTTATATGATGTGATATGAAATCTGTTGTTGATTTTGTATGGTTGAATGATATCGATTATTATTATATGGTATGTTAAATACCATAAAGAATACTGCAATGTTGAAAAGGAAAATTTCAATGTTATATTGGAAAAGGAATATTTATAAAATCAAAAGATTTTAGAAAAAGAAACTGTTTATTTAGAAAATAAGTAGATTGAAAAAGGAATATTTATTTGTTAATCAAATAGATAGAATTGAAAAAGAAATATTTGTAAACTATTACAAACAGAATTGAAAGGGAATATTTATTTGAAAATAAATAGAATAGAATGGGGAAATATGTGTAAAACAAATAGATAGGAAATAGTTTGATTATCAAAGGAATTTCTTATAAAACCAATGGATTTTATATAAAAAGGAAATATTTTATAAGTAAATAGAATTATCAAAAAGGGGGTTTATTTTGTAAATAAATAGATTTTAAAAGGAAATACATGAGGAGTCACTAGAATTTCATAAAAGGAGAATTTTACATTTACAATGTTTAAACCCGTGCTTCGCACACGGGTATAACATGATATGGATTTAAAGCAAAAATTTTGAATAGAATCTATTTTGATTGAGAGATTGAGAAGATAAATTTATAAATAATATTTTATAAATTAAATGAAATATTTATCATGGATAAATCGAATATATAAGTCAGGACTTATATAGAGGAGTAAGAATCGATTTCAACATCGATATTTGAAACTGAATAATCAGTTAGAGTTAATCAGTTAGAGTTAATCGAATTAGAATTAATTGAATACTAGTTATTCAATTAGAGTTGATCGATTATGGTTATTTGAGATAGAGTTAGTCAAACATAGTATTTAGGATGTGTTGCCATTTCGTACGACTGCTAGCGTAATTCGCAGGGCTGTAGATAGCCTACGGCTGTCGGATGTTTCCTGAGAGAATCAGGCGTAACCATTGTGATCGCTGCGATCTAGAGTCAAATTAATGGAGTTAAATCGAATATTAGCCATTCGAAATAAAGCTAAAATAGATATAGTTATTTGAATATAATTTAGTCAAATATTAGTTATTAGATAAGAGTTAAATAAGTGGAGTTAGATAATTTGAGTTAATCAAGTTGAGTTAGTGAAGATAAGTTAATCAAACCGAGTTAATCCAAATGAGTTAATCCAAGGGAGTTATTCAAAATAGTTTATTCGAATAGAATTAAAGGAGATTAATTGAATGCAAAACATTCAAAGAGAGTTATTCGAATGTAAATCATTAGAATAGAGAGATTATCGAATATAGTTATTCGAAGAAAGAGTTATCGAATATTGTTAATTCGAAAAAGGGTTATCGAATAGAGATTATTCGAAAAAGAGAATTATACGTTGAATTCGATTATATTGAATTAGGAAAAGTACTATTTACTTTCCGTCTTTAAATCAAGATGTATATTATTATTAAATTAGTTATTTGTTATTTATTCAAAATAAGGGAGAAGAATTTTATATAAGTTATTTTATTTCGAAAACATGGGATTATAACACCATCGTTATAATCAAATGATTTGGTCAAAGAAGTAGATTCATAAATAGAATCCGAGATTATGTAAGGAAGTTGTTAGAGAATTGAAAGGTGAGCTTTGTCTATTTCGAGGTTAGAAATGTTGTTCAATTAAGGTCTGAGAGGTAATTATACCCCAACTTGATTGACTTCGTTTTTAACTAAGGAATGGGTAAGGTTCGATAGTGTAAATTGATTAAGTGAATTTAGTTAATGGGTGTAATGGTTTAAATTGGATTAGTGATGTTTTATTTAAACATCTGTTTAAATCAAATGAATAAATTTTGGAAACATTTTCCATATATAATCAGAGATATTTTCTAATCATAGAAAATGAAAGGTTAATGAGAAAAGAATACTGGAATGACGGTGATACGTGAAACAGAGATGGAAATGTTTTCCAGTGATTGATGATGTATATTTTCTAAATTTAGAAAATAAGAATTTACAAATAGATAGAAATGGGAAAATGGATAAATTAAAGGTAATTTTATAGAAAAGATAAAGGTGGATTGATGATTGATCGATAGAATTTCGATTTGGAAATAATGTCTTTGGTTGCACACCTGTTTTTCTTTGATAGTTAAATCACAAACGGTCGAAGTTTTGACCATTTTACGTCGTCGATATGGAGAGACCGGGATCAGATGCGTTATCTGAAAACCACTCTATATGGACGTTAGCGTGGCGATCAAATATTGAAGACGGAGTTATGCTAGGTCTACCCTGTTTACAGAATAGTGCCTTCGGTTTGTCCAGTCCCAGGACAAATGTGAATGGAAGAATGTTTGACAAAGTATATCCAACGGATCGTTGATCTCTTCAAACGTACTTACGTTTAGTGGCGGAGAAATTCGTCTCTGTTAGCTTTATACCTGTGGTATTTTTGAAGAAATCAATTTGTGATTTGACGGGTATGACGATGTGGCATTCAAAGTGAATGGTGGTCAAGTGTTTCAAAAGATACGTAATGACCTCAAGTCTCATCAACCAGGAAATGACAGAAATCGGGCAGGCAGCATGGCTACGTGGGTCGCTCCCAATAGGTTTATATCACCTATCTAGAGAAAATCCAATTCATTCTTTTATCTATTCGATGCTGTCCCTTTTCGGGAAGACGGTGGGTAGCTCCCAACCATTAGTGGTATACATTCGATACACTCAAGGGAAATGAGTGGTCCGCCATGTGTAGGCCGGGTTGCAAGACGTTCTTGTTGAACCCAGTGTATTTGCCTCTAGAGATACAATATCGGTAGGTGGGCCCATACCTTGTCATAGTCGGAATCCAACCTCCAATAAGCGCCCGCAAGTTTGATTGTATATAATATATGTGGAACGTGAGATGCAAGCGTTCCGCTAGATTGTTAATTACTTATGATTAGACATTATTATAATATCAGAGAAGTATTGATTTCCAAAACTGTTTTGGGTTATCGTCAGGTAAAAACCGTCCGTGTTTATGTGTGGATCGGTCTTACGATTATCTTTTCTTTTGAAAAGGATTTTGAAAAGTTAAATCAAATGATTTGAGTTTACTCACACAAGTCCCATGACTGACCCAGAGTTTATTTTGTTTTGTTTTCCCTAAACTCTTGGGTGCCCAAATTTGTACGGGCAGTCAAGTAGTTCTGGTCTTTACAGATATACTGGGAGGAGCTTGAAGTAGGAGGCTTCAGGATTTTATAGCTATTGTTATTTCCGCTGTGTGTAAGTGTTGTACTCTGATAAACATTGTGTATACATACTGTTTTTATTGCAAAGTTATGTTATATATTATACCTTATTCGTTCCGCTGTGAGATTCGTGTTTACTCTGATTGTGTTCTTCTTCTTCTTCTATTCTAAATTTCTATCTTATCTATTCTCACCCTCTAACTTATTTCTATTAATGATCTGGAATGTTCGATATCTGAATGGTCAACACGGTAGTTTGGTGTTGATTTTCGGAGTCGAAAATCCCAGTTCGTTACACTATCTCTTGTATATATATATTTCTGCACATATATACATATATATTCTCATATATATATATATATATATTCTTTACTTCCTTATATGTATATTTTTCCTTACATGTGGGGATCCACATACTCTAACCAACTGGACTAATGAGGCTATTGTTAATAAGGCTTAGAATAATGGTAATTATTGTTCTCTTCTTACTTCTCCTTTTCATATTTGTTACAATATTTCATTTAAACCATTGCATGAATCTTTTTCTTCTTTTTCAGTGCATGTGTTTATTAAGTGAAATCACATATTATCTTTATTATTTTTATGTCCATGCATATATATAAACATATGCATTATTTAGTTATTTAATTGTCATAAAATGCAAGGTGTTACAATGGGGCTGGTGTGAGTAAATTCTAATTACTTGATTTACTTTGAAAATCCTTTCAAAAGAAAAGATAAACATAAGATCGATCCACATATAAACATGGATGGTTTTTACCTTAGGATAACCTAAAATATTCTTTGTATCAACATTATTCTGATATTATAATAGTGTCTAATCATATCAAGAGAAATCTAGCAAAACGCTTACGTCTCATGCTCCACATACATAGTATACAATCAAAAACCGTGGGCGCTTATTGGATAACGGATTTCCAATTAGGACAAGGTATGGAACCACCTTCTGATAGTGTATCTCTAGAGAGGGATACACTGGGTTCAATAAGAACATCTTGCAACCTAGGCCATACGTGATCGACCACTCATTTCGCCTGAGTGTACGAATGTATTATCACTAATGGTTGTGATCAACAACCGTTTATAAAACATACACCATCAACAGAATAAAAAACTAATAATTTCCTCTAAATCGGGTCATAATACACCCTAATGGGTGCGACCCACATAGCCATGCTGCCTTCCCATTTTTGTCATTTCTCGGTTGATGAGGCTTGAGGTTACAATTACCTTTTTGGCCATCTCATTCACTTTGAATGCCATATCGTCAAATCCGTCAATCACCATTTGATTTTCACAATTATACACTGGATATTAAGCTAAGAGAAGTTATCTTATTCGCCACCATACTTGGTATATTTGTAAAAAACCAACGCACGTAATTATTGTAGATACTCTGTAGACATTCGTCCTTACAAGTTCGTTCTGGGATTGAACAAAAATGAAGGTACTAGTTCCGTTAATCCATCTTAGGAAATTTCTACCTAGGATTAACAGAAAAAGCCCTTGCACTTTACTCCATCTTCGATTATCTTTAAAATAATCTGATTCGCTACGTTAATGCCAATACAGAGTGGTTTTCGAATAATAATCCAACTAGTCTCCCCATATCGACAACGATAACATTTTATAGGCCATCACTTTGATTGTCGGTTATTTAACTACCGAAGAAAACAAACATTCATCCAAATCCTTATTTCCAAAAGGAAATACTATAGATTAGCACAATGGTGCACTCAGCCCTTTTTAATTAATATTTCATTAATTAAATCATTTCCCAATATTCATTACCAGATCTCCTTATCGAGATATTTCAAACCCGTTTAGATTCTGACTATACTTGGAAAATCATTTCATTTGGAAGACGTTCCCAAATCACATTTACTTGGGTTAAAACGAATATTGCCTAAAACATCGTTGCAACCCAAAATATTGTATTTAACTAATTATATTTCAGATCTTGAATTCAATCTTAAAATTTCCTTTTCGAAAATCTTTCAATATAACAATAGTGTTATAGTCCGTGCTTTTCTATTTTTAATGGAAAACATCTGTTACAATACTTTAAATTTTATTAACCAATTTGGTTCCAAATTCTATATATAATCGATAATCAATTTTAGTTATCAAATTTTCTTAATTTTTTCTATCTCCTTAAATTTTCAAAAAATTTGGCCAGCGTCTCCTTTGAACGACTCAATTGATACGACTATAAATCGCCACTCTATGCCTTTTCCATTCATAAAGAAAATCAATGTAATAACCCGGAAATCCGGGCCAATTTAAAATTTTTATTTTGGCAAATTTAGCCAATTTTGATATTTAAAATGAATTATTTTAAATAATAACGACGAGAAATTTATTTTGAATAGAATTCGAACGAATATATTTATATAGATCGTCGTTAGAATATAAATATTTATTTTAAATTATAAAAGGAATTGAAAAAGGCGCGGTAGTTCGATAATTCGATTTCAAAGTTCAAATGAATGTACCAGGTGCAAAATAAACCGGATTTTAGTGAAACCAACAATATTAGAATCTATTTGTGAATATCTTTCCAACAAATCTGAAAAATCAAAATTTCATAGCGGGAATCAAAAGATATGTTCAGTTGAAAATTCTGAATAGTCGCTATGGAATTCATGCCCTTAAAAATGGAAATTTTGCAAACGACCTCGGATTTCGACGAAACCACTTTTGTTGGATCTGTGATGTCAAGTTATTGCTAGATGCCAATTTTCATAATTTTTCGAATCAATATGTGAGCGTGGCAAAGGAAAACGAGTTTGACCAGTTTCAGTTGATTTTAATCGACTGGAAAATGACCATTTTTCCAACAGTCTCAGAATTTGACGAAAATAGTTTTGTTAGAACCGTATCGTCAACATGAAGCTAGAAAATATTTTTCTGGAATTTTTCTGGTTAGTATGTGGCCCCGGTAAATTGAAATGCGCGTTCAAATTCAATATATAGAGTTATATGTTGATTTTGGCGAAAACTGATCGAAATGATTGAATCAGCTTACGATACATATCCCATTGTGTTCAGAATGGGGGTAATACGCTATGGACGATGGTCGGTAGGTTTGATATTGAGTTCAAAATAAAAAGTTACCTTTTTAGGATTAAAAATAATAAAATATAAATTAATTATATAAAGCCTTGGCACCTTTCTCCCTCTTCTCTCCCTTCTATTTAGGAAATCGAAAAAAGAAAAAAAAACTAAACCTAAATACACCCGTCGCCCTCCCCTTAGAGGCGTCGTTGCCGCCTCAAGACGCTGCCGCCCTCCACGATCGGTCCCCCTTACCTTCTCCTCCTCCCCCTCCTCACGACCGTACCCCTGCTTTTGCCCAGCACCTCCTCGCGCTTCCTTCGGTGAAACCCTAGCCCCACTTTCAGTAAACCGCCGCCCCGACATCAGTGGCCCCGCCACCGTGCATTGACCGCCTCCAGCAATCAGGGGACCCCCCTCCTCCAGCGATGGTTCAGCAAAACCCCCCCCCCCCCTTTATGCGTTGTGAGTTTTTAATATATTTTTCCTTTGATTTCTATTTTCTTTTAACTGAATAAAAATATGGTTTTTAACTAAAAGGCTTATATTTTTATAAGTAAAAATTTTATATTTTTATATGGCAAAAGCTTATATTTTGTTTAGGAAAAGATCATATTTTTAATATAGAAAAGGTGAAAATTCTAAAATATGAAAAGATATGAATTTTTGTTAGAAGAAGATGTGGATTTTAGCGATGTTAGATATATTAGAAATATAATTTTTAAAATATAGAAAAGTTAAAGATATAATTTTTATATAGGTATGATGATAAAAATTTGATCTTTATATATGTAGCAAAATAAAAATCTGATTTTTATTATATATACGTTGAAATAGAAAAGTGATTTTTATAGCAAAGTAAAAATTCGATTTTTATATATTGAATAGCGAAGTAAAAATTTGATTCTTACATATGTAGAGAATACGGGCAAAGAAATTGACAAGAAGGAGAAACGGCGGAGATTTTCTACATATGAAGAGTCGAGACGTTTGGTTTAGCTTATCGGTGAGAATTTCTCACTTTTTAATTTTATTTTTCTAGTTATAAATATATACTAGGATGCAGACGGTGTTTAGTAGCACCCGACACCCGTCGTCCACAGACCATGGACGGCTTGTATGCTTGTTTGTTTGATTTTGATGTGTAGTTGATTGTGTGATGTGATGTGAACTGAAATAAAATATTTATATAGTTGAAATAAAATATTTTATAGTGGAAAATATTTTATAGTTAAAAATAAAAAATTTAACGTGTATATGAAATGAAATAAAAATAAACAAATCGGACGATTTGTTTATATACACACATTTGACTGATATTGATTGGGACGATAAATTTTACACATCGCCCAACTGCACAAATGAAATCTGCGTTTGATTGTTTGAAAACCCCACATGGGTATTGGGATGACATATGACATACACTAGTCCCAATAATTAGTTGTATGTCGATCGATTGATGGACAGACTGTTATGAGCGTTAAATATTTATATTTGATGCTTATATAGTGTAGAATGCACTTTGGATGATGGTTGATTATTCATCGTTGTTATTGTATACATGCGTTGTAGAAAATCCATATAATTAACATTATATGGTAATTGATTGGGCCTCATTCCAGTTCTGAAAAAGAAATATTTGAAATAGAATATTTAAAATAGAATATTTAAAATAGAATATTTGAAATAGAAATATTTGAATAGAAATATTTGAAATGGAATATTTGAAAATAGAAATATATGAAGCCGTGTTGATTAGATTGACGTCATTTTGACACGAACGAGATTTATATCGATTTTATTCATTTTTCAATGAATATTGAAAAGAATTGAAATTCGAATTATATTGAAAAGAATTGAAATTCAAATTATATTGAAAAGAATTGAAATTCGAATTAGATTGAATTGAATTGAATATAAAACGAATTCGAATTGAATATAAAACGGATTCGAATAGAATTGAATTGAAAAGAGAATGAATTCAAATCGAATTAAAATCGATTTGAATTGAAATCAATTTGAAATGAATTTAAAACGAATTCATAAGGAAAAATTCAATTTTGATTTGAAGTTGAAAAGAAGTTGAAATCGTTCTGAAAACGAATTTAAAACGATTTATAAAATACGTTTTGAATTGAAATCGACAAAGTATATATTATATATATTATATATATTATATAATGGCCTGAATAGAACGCGCCGCGCCGCGGTAGTTCACGAATTTCGACCATTGACTTCGAACAGATATTGCGGGAGATCCGACTGTCGGATTCTCCTAAAACCAGAACCGTTGGGTTCGTATCGAAAAGAGCTTTCTAACGAATATTAGAAATTTGAAATCTAACGGTAGAATTTGGAATTATGTCCAAATCAAATTTGGAAAAGGTCGTTGTAAGTGCAGTTCGATGGCCGTTGATGGGAATCGACTGTACGGGCCTAGATAAAATTATTAAAAATAGTAATAATTTATGTAAAATCATAAGAAATGATTTGTGAAGAATTGGGATGAAAAACTCCATATTAGAAAAGATAAAATTAGATTTTTATCGAAATGAAATAGTTTTGAACTAGAATTATAATTCTATTTATTTTTAAAACAAATAAATTGGATTTGAAAAATGGTTTTGAAGGTAACTAGAATTTCCAATAAATTGATTTGGAATGGATTTGAATCGAAATCGTCTTCAGATTATTTCGATGTTTGATTTCGTGATTATACAGATGTTGTTATGGAAATATTAAAGATATATATATATATATATATCGTTATTTCCAATACGATATTTGTTGGTCGTAGAATTTGATATTGAATATAAGCCAGTACATTTTCTATTCAGAGCCTTGTATTGAATATCAAATGTGATTTGGGTTTGTCGCGAATGGTGTCTTTATTAACACTGTTCTTGAACCCAGTTGAGAAAAGATTAAATCTTTTTATTTGGATTTAATGAAGTGTACCAATTAAATAATATTTAATTGGAGTTGAATTGGTATTGATTTTTGGGTTTATCGTGAACAGTGTTTTAATATCACTTGTTCTTTAACCCGATAATTAATGGAACGTAATTTTGGGTTGTCGTGAACGGTATCTTTAATAATACTTTTCTTAGACCCAAAGGAGTTAAGAAAATCAGAAACTAACTGGAGATTAGTTAAGTTAAATGGTTTCTGGATATTGATCTGATGTTGGTTTCGGCCTTCGGGGTTAATACTTAGGGAACTGCTCACTTGCTAATTTACGGTTAGGGACTGATTGAAATGTGATGTGATTTTGGGTTTATCGTGAACCGTGTTTTAAATGACACTGGTTCTTTAACCCAGTCACAGATTAAAACTAAGTGGAGTTTTATTGAATCTTTAATTAGATTGAAAAGATCAAGTATGGAGTCTCACCAGTTTTGCTCCAGGCGATGGTTAAATCTTTAATTAGATTTGAACGTGAAATGGTAATTGAATTTACCGATAACACCGTGGTGTTAGATATGAAGTATTACCAGTTTTACTTCATGGGATGAATAGCTTGGGATTGGGAAATTAAAACAAATGATTCCTCGGTAAGGTTCGTTAATCCCGACTAGTTTGAATTGATATTCAAAAGTAGATTAAAGAATAAATTTAAAGGATTTATCTTTCATAAAATTAATGGGAACCTTTCCCTATGAATGTGAAATTTAGAAACTAACTGTCGGTTAGCTAAGCAGAATGGTTTTCTGGATATTGATCTGATGTTGGTTTCGGCCTTCGGGGTTAATATTTGGGGAATTATTCTCTTGTTAATTTACGGTTAGTGACTGATGAATTGGAATGAGGCGTATGTTGTGTTTGTGTTACACTTGTTTATAATATACGCGAGTTATTCGGAAAAACCGGGTTTATCCCATTCTGAATAACTGATACGACGATAAATCGAAGATGAAGACGGTGGTCGAAGACCGGAGGTCTTCATGTCGTTTGGGTGATTACTGATGATCTTGATTGGGATGTACACCAAGAAGATGGAAACAGTTGGTGATCGTCCAGACGTACTTGGAGATCGATGGATATGCGGGGTACTAGGTGCCTCCGGTTTCGTTCAGACCCAGAACGAACTTGTAAATGGACTGTGTGTCTGACATGGGATTTCAGTCTGGGTGAGTGATTTCTATTAAATATATATCTGTTTGGCGGTGGAGAATTTATTCTCTTGCTTAACGCCCTTCTCTGAGACGTATGAGCTCAGGGGTTATATATTGATGGATATCAAACGCATGGAGTGAATTGCCTATGTGGCATGCCTAAGTGGCAATTGATCAAGGCTTCTGTTGAAAAGCAAAGTCTTGTAGTGATGATCAAAGCACGGCCTGTGTGGCAAAGCTTTGTGTAACGTTGATTCACGAGCCTCACACCCCGGTGTGAACCAAAACGGGAGAGGACGTCAGGGTGTGCATGCGTTTCTTTCTAGCTAGAAGTGGCGTTAGTGGTTTTACACGCCCTGACGAGTTTGACTTATGTGGTTGTTGCTGTTGCGAGGCGCCTCGATTTGATCGGACGATCCGAGTCCGATGGAGTCATTCGTTGGCTCATTTACGCCCCATAGGGCGGGGAAACGCATGTTCAGGGTTTAAGTTTAATCCACATCGGTGGACTGGCCCTGAGGATCCAAGGGGCAGTTGCGGCTGTTCCAGAGGGGCGGGCTAGAGTGTCTCGAATCGGTAGAGGACTATCTTTTGCCTCGGTTCACAGAAGGAAATCCAATTTCCAAATACGTGACATTTGCGGTTTTGATTGTAGAGCCTAGTATGGCGACATGATATATGGTACACATGCCGTCTAGGATTGATACTTATGATTTGAAATTGTTTTGACACTATACACTTATAATAGTATCAAATGATTTGTTTTTAAACGTACCAAGCATGTTTGGCTATTATAAGGGAAAACTCTATCCCCCGGCTTGCGTTGCATTGTGTGATAGGACCTGGGTCTTATAATAGCTTCATTTTTCTTTATTTAGCATTGCGATGTTAGTTTTATGCACTGGTGTTCTTGGGAGGAAACCCGTTCCGTGTTATACGGCGTGGTCCCTGGATATACCTGATTTAAAGTAAAGTTTTAAATAACTGTTTTAGTTCTCACACCAGTCCCATGACTGACCTGGAGTTTATTGTTTTAACCTAAACTCTGGGTGCCCTTATTTTGACACGGGCAGCTAGTAGTTTTTGTTTTGCAGATTTATATTCACAGGATCCTGGTTTACAGCTGGAACGATATCCGGAAAGCTTTGTATCCGTATATCTCTTCTAGTTGTGTATTGTATTATTTTCCGCTGCGATGTATTTAAATGTAATTTAAATCTCTGATATTTCTGTGTAATATTCATTTATACTATGTATATTCTTGTATTCTAATGGAATTGTTGTAATATACAATGAAATGTTCTTCGGTCTGCGTTCCTTTGTGGCTTGTTCTCGAAATATCCGCGCTTTCCTTCACGGGGAAGTTACGGGTCCTCACATTTGGTATCAGAGCTTTGGTTTACAAAGCTTAGAGAACAAGACACGTTAGAACCATATGAAAGAATTCATCAGATATTGGATTAGTAATATCCAATGAGAATGACTCTTTAGAGATGGGATCAGTAGTATCCTAGAACGAGTGTGAAGAGTATATTTTTAAAATGAAAACAACTTTGTTTTGAAATTTTAAACCATATACGTATTTGAATAGTTATTTACATTTAATTTGGACAATCCGATATATAAAAATTTGGCATATGCGTCTTGTAAACGTGTATTCGAAGTTTTAATATACTGGGTAGATATAGAATCCCTCTAGTGCCCGGGGATAATTCTGGTGATGGGGCACCGTCGCCAGTATTTATTTTCGAGTAACGAAAGTGAGATTTCTATATTTCCATTAGACTGGTGTGAGAACCGAAATTAGATAGGGCTTATCGTTGTGATTTGGCATCAAAAATCTGATTTTTTTGACTATATATCAAAGTTATGGATTTGAAAAGCTATTCAACTAATTGATTGATGGTTGTGTTGTTGATTATTGGTTGATTTATTAAAATTTGTACCATATAGCCCAATTGAACCAAATAGTGAATTGTATTGAAATTTGGTCGCATTTGCTAGCATATACTTGTACTTACATTGAACAGGTCTTAGCAAAGAGGCTAGAGCAGAAGAATAAAATTGTTTGCCCGACAAATAGGTACATGTTTACCATAATTTACTGTTTTGTTTGGGTGATGATGATTTTATGAGCCGATTGGCTAGCCGCTTGGCTTTTTCTTTTTCTTTTTGAGATCAGAGGGCCTGTATAGCAATTTCGGGATTTTCACGGTGCTCCCGGTGCAGGGGAGGTTATGGCGAAATTTTTCAAAAATTTAGGGTGTTAGCCAAATTTTTGAAAAATTTGAAAAGTTCTTAGAAACTGAAAAGTTGAAGAACTTAAGCCATAATAAAAATAATGAAAGTTGAGTTGATTAGTTAAACAACTTTCGGCTTCGTTCCTTTTCGGGGACGAAAAGTTTTAAGTGGGGGAGAATGTAATAACCCGGAAATCTGGGCCAATTTAAAATTTTTATTTTGGCAAATTTAGCGAATTTTGATATCTAAAATGAATTATTTTAAGTAATAATGACAAGAAATTTATTTTGAATAGAATTCGAACGAATATATTTATATAGATCGTCGTTTGAATATAAATATTTATTTTAAATTATAAAAGGAATTGAAAAAGGCGCGGTAGTTCGATAATTCGATTTCAAAGTTCAAATGAATGTACCAGGTGCAAAATAAACCGGATTTTAGTGAAACCAAAAATATTAGAATCTGTTTGTGAATATCTTTCCAACGAATCAGAAAAATCGAAATTTCATAGCGGGAATCAAAAGATATGTTCAGTTGAAAATTCTGAATAGTCGCTATGGAATTCAGGCCCTTAAAAATGGAAATTTTGCAAACGACCTCGGATTTCGACGAAACCACTTTTGTTGGATCTGTGATGTCAAGTTATTGCTAGTTGCCAATTTTCATAATTTTTCGAATCAATATGTGAGCGTGGCAAAGGAAAACGCGTTTGATCAGTTTTAGTTGATTTTAATCGACTGGAAAATGGTCATTTTTCCAACAGTCTCAGAATTTGACGAAACTAGTTTTGTTAGGACCGTATCGGCAACACGAAGCTAGAAAATATTTTTCTGGAATTTTTCTGGTTAGTATGTGGCCCTGGTAAATTGAAATGCACGTTCAAATTCAATATATAGAGTTATACGTTGATTTTGGCGAAAAATGGTCGAAACGATCGAATCAGCTTACGATACATATCCCATTGTGTTCGGAATGGGGGTAATACGCTATGGACGACAGTCGGTAGGTTTGATACTGAGTTCAAAATAAAAAGTTACCTTTTTGGGATTAAAAATAATAAAATATAAATTAATTATATAAAGCCTTGGCCCATTTCTCCCTCTTCTCTCCCTTCTATTCAGGAAATCGAAAAAAGAAGAAAAAAACTAAACCCAAATACACCCGTCGCCCTCCCCTTAGAGGCGTCGTCGCCGCCTCAGGAGGCTGCGGCCCTCCACGATCGGCCCCCCTTACCTTCTCCTCCTCCCCCTCCTCACGACCGTACCCCTGCTTTTGCCCAGCACC
Source organism: Allium sativum (assembly GCA_030737875.1). NCBI lineage: Eukaryota > Viridiplantae > Streptophyta > Magnoliopsida > Asparagales > Amaryllidaceae > Allium > Allium sativum. The sequence goes on along the minus strand of CM060918.1, from coordinate 145,592,697 downwards.
TCCTCGCGCTTCCTCCGGCGAAACCCTAGCCCCCCTTTTCAGTAAACCGCCGCCCCGACCATCAGTGGCCCCGCCGCCGTCCATTGACCCCCTCCAGCAATTAGGGGACCCCCCCTCCTCCGGCGATGGTTCAGCAAACCCCCCCCCCTTATGCGCTGTGATTTTTTAATATATTTTTCCTTTGATTTCTATTTTCTTTTAACTGAATAAAAATATGGTTTTTAACTAAAAGGCTTATATTTTTATAAGTAAAAATTTTATATTTTTATATGGCAAAAGCTTATATTTTGTTTAGGAAAAGATCATATTTTTAATATAGAAAAGGTGAAAATTCTAAAATATGAAAAGATATGAATTTTTGTTAGAAGAAGATGTGGATTTTAGCGATGTTAGATATATTAAAAATATAATTTTTATAATATAGAAAAATTAAAGATATAATTTTTATATAGGTATGATGATAAAAATTTGATCTTTATATATGTAGCGAAATAAAAATATGATTTTTATTATATATACGTTGAAATAGAAAAGTGATTTTTATAGCAAAGTAAAAATTCGATTTTTATATATTGAATAGCGAAGTAAAAATGTGATTTTTACATATGTAGAGAATACGGGCAAAGAAAGTGACAAGAAGGAGAAACGGCGGAGATTTTCTACATATGAAGGGTCGAGACGTTTGGTTTAGCTTATCGGTGAAAATTTCTCACTTTTTAATTTTATTTTTCTACTTATAAATATATACTAGGATGCAGACGGTGTTTAGTAGCACCCGACACCCGTCGTCCATAGACCATGGACAGCTTGTATGCTTGTTTGTTTGATTTTGATGTGTAGTTGATTGTGTGATGTGATGTGAAATGAAATAAAATATTTATATAGTTGAAATAAAATATTTTATAGTGGAAAATATTTTATAGTTAAAAATAGAATTTTTAACATGTATACGAAATGAAATAAAAATAAACAAATCGGACGATTTGTTTATATACACACATTTGACTGATATTGATTGGGACGATAAATTTTACACATCGCCCAACTGCACAAATGAAATCTGTGTTTGATTGTTTGAAAACCCCACACGGGTATTGGGATGATATGTGACATACACTAGTCCCAATAATTAGTTGTATGTCGATCGATTGATGGACAGACTGTAATGAGCGTTAAATATTTATATTTGATGCTTATACAGTGTAGAATGCACTTTGGATGATGGTTGATTATTCATCGTTGTTATTGTATACATGCGTTGTAGAAAATCCATATAATTAACATTATATGGTAATTGATTGGGCCTCATTCCAGTTTTGAAAAAGAAATATTTGAAATAGAATATTTAAAATAGAATATTTAAAACAGAATATTTGAAATAGAAATATTTGAATAGTAATATTTGAAATGGAATATTTGAAAATAGAAATATATGAAGCCGTGTTGATTAGATTGACGTCATTTTGACGCGAACGAGATTTATATCGATTTTATTCATTTTTCAATGAATAATGAAAAGAATTGAAATTTGAATTATATTGAAAAGAATTGAAATTCGAATTATATTGAAAAGAATTGAAATTCAAATTATATTGAAAAGAATTGAAATTCGAATTAGATTGAATGGAATTGAATATAAAACAAATTCGAATTGAATTGAATATAAAACGGATTCGAATTGAATTGAATTGAAAAGAAAATGAATTCAAATCGAATAAAAATCGATTTGAATTGAAATCAATTTGAAATGAATTTAAAACGAATTCATAAGGAAAAATTCAATTTTGATTTGAATTTGAAAAGAAGTCGAAATCGTTTTGGAAACGAATTTAAAACGATTTATAAAATACGTTTTGAATTGAAATCGATGAAGTATATATTATATATATTATATAATGGCCTGAATAGAATGCGCCGCACCCCGGTAGTTCACGAATTTCGACCATTGACTTCGAATGGATATTCTGGGAGATCCGACCGTCGGATTCTCCTAAAACTAGAACCGTTGGGTTCGTATCGAAAATAGCTTTCTAACGAATATTAGAAATTTGAAATCTAACGGTTGAATTTGGAATTATGTCCAAATCAAATTTGGAAAAGGTCGCTGTAAGTGCAGTTCGATGGCCGTTGATGGGAATCGACTGTACGGGCATAAATTAAATTATTAAAAATAGTAATAATTTATGTAAAATCATAAGAAATGATTTGTGAAGAATTGGGATGAAAAACTCCATATTAGAAAAGATAAAAATAGATTTTTATTGAAATGAACTAGTTTTGAACTAGAATTATAATTCTATTTATTTTTAAAACAAATAAATTGTATTTGAAAAATGGTTTTGAAGGTAACTAGAATTTCCAACAAGTTGAATTGGAATGGATTTGAATCGAAATCGTCTTCGGATTATTTCGATGTTGAATTTCGTGATTATACAGATGTTGTTATGGAAATTTGAAAGATATAGATATATATATATATATATCGTTATTTCCAATACGATATTTGTTGGTCGTAGAATTTGATATTGAATATAATCCGGTATATTTTCTATTCAGAGCCTTGTATTGAATATCAAATGTGATTTGGGTTTGTCGTGAATGGTGTCTTTATTAACACTGTTCTTGAACCCAGTTGAGAAAAGATTAAATCTTTTTATTTGGATTTAATGAAGTGTACCAATTAAATAATATTTAATTGGAGTTGAATTGGTATTGATTTTTGGGTTTATTGTGAACAGTGTTTTAATATCACTTGTTCTTTAACCCGATAATTAATGGAACGTAATTTTGGGTTGTCGTGAACGGTATCTTCAATAATACTTTTCTTAGACCCAAAGGAGTTAAGAAAATCAGAAACTAATTGGAGATTAGTTAAGTTGAATGGTTTCTGGATATTGATCTGATGTTGGTTTCGGCCTTCGGGGTTAATACTTAGGGAATTGCTCACTTGCTAATTTACGGTTAGGGACTGATTGAAATGTGATGTGATTTTGGGTTTATCATGAACCGTGTTTTAAATGACACCGATTCTTTAACCCAGTCACAGATTAAAACTAAGTGGAGTTTTAATGAATCTTTAATTAGATTGAAAAGATCAAGTATGGAGTATCACCAGTTTTTCTCCAGGCGATGGTTAAATCTTTAATTAGATTTGAATGTGAAATGGTAATTGAATTTACCGATAACACCGTGGTGTTAGATATGAAGTATTACCAGTTTTACTTCATAGGATGAATAGCTTGGGATTAGCAAATTAAAACAAATGATTACCTCGCTAAGGTTCGTTAATCCCGACTAGTTTGAATTGATATTCAAAAGTAGATTAAAGAATAAATTTAAAGGATTTATCTTTGATAAAATTAATGGGAACCTTTCCCTATGAATGTGAAATTTATAAACTAACTATCGGTTAGCTAAGCAGAATGGTTTTCTGGATATTGATCTGATGTTGGTTTCGGCCTTCGGGGTTAATATTTGGGGAATTATTCTCTTGTTAATTTACGGTTAGTGACTGATGAATTGGAATGAGGCGTATGTTGTGTTTGTGTTACACTTGTTTATAATATACGCGAGTTATTCGGAAAGACCGGGTTTATCCCATTCTGAATAACTGATACGACGATAAATCGAAGATGAAGACGGTGGTCGAAGACCGGAGGTCTTCACGTCGTTTGGGTGATTACTGATGATCTTGATTGGGATGTACACCCAAGAAGATGGAAACAGTTGGTGATTGTCCAGACGTACTTGGAGATCGATGGATATGCGGGGTACTAGGTGCCTCCGATTTCGTTCAGACCCAGAACGAACTTGTAAATGGACTGTGTGTATGACATGGGATTTCAGTCTGGGTGATCGATTTCTATTAAATATATATCTGTTTGGCGGCGGAGAATTTATTCTCTTGCTTAACGCCCTTCTCTGAGACGTACGAGCTCAGGGGTTATATATTGATGGATATCAAACGCATGGAGTGAATTGCCTGTGTGGCATGCCTAAGTGGCAATTGATCAAGGCTTCTATTGAAAAGCAAAGTCTTGTGGTGATGATCAAAGCACGGACTAAGTGGCAAAGCTTTGTGTAACGTTGATTCGCGAGCCTCACACCCCGGTGTGAACCAAAACGGGAGAGGACGTCAGGGAGTGCATGCGTTTCTTTCTAGCTAGAAGTGGCGTCAGTGGTTTTACACGCCCTAACGAGTTTGACTTATGTGGTTGTTGTTGTTGCGAGGCGCCTCGGTTAGATCGGACGATCCGGGTCCGATGGAGTCATTCGTTGGCTCATTTACGCCCCATAGGGCGGGGAAACACATGTTCAGGGTTTAAGTTTAATCCACATCGGTGGACTGGCCCTGAGGATCCAAGGGGCAGTTGCGGCTGTTCCTGAGGGGCGGGCTAGAGCGTCTCGAATCGGTAGAGGACTATCTTTTGCCTTGGTTCATAGAAGGAAATCCAATTTCCAAATACGTGACATTTGCGGTTTTGATTGTAGAGCCTAGTATGGCGACATGATATATGGTACCCATGCCGTCTAGGATTGATACTTATGATTTGAAATTTTTTTGACACTATACACTTATAATAGTATCAAATGATTCGTTTTTAAACGTACCAAGCATGTTTGGCTATTATAAGGGAAAACCCTATCCCTCGGCTTGCGTTGCATTGTGTGATAGGACCTGGGTCTTATAATAGCTTCATTTTTCTTTATTTAGCATTGCGCTGTTAGTTTTATGCACTGGTGTTCTTGGGAGGAAACCCGTTCCGTGTTATACGACGTGGTCCCTGGATATACCCTATTTAAAGTAAAGTTTTAAATAACTGTTTTAGTTCTCACACCAGTCCCATGACAGACCTGGAGTTTATTATTTTAACCTAAACTCTGGGTGCCCTTATTTTGACATGGGCAGCTAGTAGTTTTGGTTTTGTAGATTTATATTCACAGGATCCTGGTTTACAGCTGGAACGATATCCGGAAAGCTTTGTATCCGTATATCTCTTCTAGTTGTGTATTGTATTATTTTCCGCTATGATGTATTTAAATTTAATTTAAATCTATGATATTTCTGTGTAATATTCATTTATACTCTGTATATTCTTGTATTCAGATGGAATTGTTGTAATATACAATGAAATGTTCTTCGGTCTGCGTTCCTTTGTGGCTTGTTCTCGAAATATCCACGCTTTCCTTCACGGGGAAGTTACGGGTCCTCACATTCAAAAATCCAAGAGGCTTTCCAAATAGGCACATAAAATTTATATTGAAATAAATATGTACTTTTGTCGAGCATACCATTTGTTTTCTTCATTCACTTCATCCCATACATGTTTAACATACACTCAACCATTTCCAGTTTATTTAAAATCAATCGAATCAGTTTTAACTCAATTCACAAATTCATTCTCTTATTAGCCTTTTGCCTAGTCCCTTTTTTATTTGAACATATCATGTTCAAGTACATTTTTAATTTTCTTATACACAAGTCGAATTCCATTTCTAACTCGAGTATAATATTCAACTTCAAACTTTAATTTTCAAATCTAGTCCACTTAACCAAAGTTAAGTTCGATCCAAAAACTCCTTTAACTAATTAGCTTCTAGTTAGTTAACTTCATTCAATAATTAAAAAATGGTATTGTTGTCAAAAATCAACCTATTTACTCCACTTTGGTTCATATTTATTTTATAATTCAAGTCTGAATTTTGCTAATGGAAAGTTAAGTTTTATTCACCTAAAACCCTTTTATTATATTACATAAATCGTTATAGTTTATAAACTATTATATCGTTCTTTTTCTGGAAATTTGATTTTAACGTAACTCAAAATCTATAAGTCGAAATCTAGATTTTTATCTTCTATTCGAAAACTATTACTCAATAGGTTCGGACAATTCTTGTTTGAAAGAATTCTAACTTATATTGAGTTCTATATACTCGATTGAATTTAAAAGCGTAAAACTACGAACTACCGAACTGCAGCGAGTTCATTTTAATTAAATTTAAATATAAAATTTTAAATTTCTTTTATTAAATAAATTCCAACTAGATTCTTCGATATCCTAAAATAAATTAAGCTAGTTATTTATTATATGGCTCCAACATTTATCGTTTCGTTCGGTTCTGTTGTCGTATAAAAAAGTTATGATTTTTTCCAAGTTTGAGCCCATGCTATATAACTGAAAATATCATTAACTATCTTAACTACTAATAGGTATATCTTAACCCACTTTTATGCCATCATCTTTTACTGGAGAAAACCCAAACATGTTGTTCCATCATCCCATAAGTGAAATGACCTTCCACCTCCTATCCCCTTCGTTCTCCCATGAAAACATCCAAAAAGCATATCATTCATCTTCTCGACGCACTTGCGTCAATCGTCATCAAAACTGCATTTCTCTGTACCATCCTCTGCCATCGTGATCTTGACAACTTCACTGACTCAACTTTGACTGTGCTTTTCCACCACTTTGGTGACCGAACAATACTACACTTGCCACCGTTGTTCCCCTCGCCATCTTAGCTTCACGCCAAACCCCTCAACCTTGAACTCGACATCTCTCTAGTCATCACGATCTTAACCATTAACTCACGAGTGCCTAGATCTTCGAACGCCAACCTTAGCTTCAAGCCATCATCAAATATTTCAGTCGATCCTACTGCTTCGAACGCAACTTCGATTTGAATTTATTTCGTGGAGAGCAGCCATTTTTAATTTGGTTTTGAATGTCTTTTTCGATTATTATTTTCTTCAGAGGATTGAAAATGAAAGAATAAGGGGGGTGTAGCATATATAAATAGACAATGGAGGAAACATATAGTACATAAGTTTTAAATGGATTCTGCCTAAGTACACAACAACTTTAAGTCGATTTGATTTTTATATTAATTTGATTTGATTTTTAAAAAATGATTCGATTTTTCAACTAATACGATTTGATTTAAAAGAGATTTTTATTTTAATTAAAGAGATATCGATTTGATTTTGATACAAGTCATTATTATAATATCCTCATGAAACTTACACCTAAAGTTTCGTGTTTAAACGACCACAAACGAGCTCCAATCGCGATGAAACTTGACATACTACTATGGTTTGACGTTCCGACCCAATAAAATTGGTTTCTTCGAAAATGAGGCCATTTGAAAATTTACTATTCTCAAGTTCCATATTAAATCGATATAATATAATTTAAATTAAAAACAATCAACTCGTCAATAATAAATTATTATTATTATTAAAATTTATATTCAAATGGAATTTATATTGATCATCTAAATCATTTCAATTCAGTTTTAACTTCAAATTCAATTATTTGTCATTTCGTTTTACAATAATTCAAAATACTCAAAACTAAATTGTATTTCAATTATTAAATCGATAAACGATATATAAAAATCCATTTATTTTATCAACTTAACATTCAGACCAATATTAAATGTTCAAAATTAATTGACTAAACATTCATTCGTTACATTCTTCCCCCATAAATGAATTTTGTCCCCACAATCACTGATGCAGGTAAAACGCTACAATCGCATTTACTTTTCAAAAACTCACTTAGTCGAAACTCAACACTTCATATTTACGACTCAAGTTCTATACAATACCTTAAGTTTTAATGAAAATAATCAATTTCTCATTTCTATTTCAAAATCCTTCAAACTGAACTCAATTTGAAAATCATCTCTTTTAGCATATAAAATTTCAAAATTTTGAAAAAAATTCTAACTCCCTAAATTTCTGAATTTTTTTGGCAGAATCTCCCCTGTACGGAGGGGCTTTTGCAATATACCAAAAGAGAGAAAAAATGTATACATCAACCCACATGCTCGGAAAACTGTTCATATAACCTATTTTAATATTTTTGTGTAGACGTGCCTTATATAAGCGTTTACTAAGTGCATTGGCTTAGCGTTTATGTGGCTTAGCGTTTATGTAATCCACGCAGTCAAAACTAAGTTAGTCGGCTCCATGTACCTGTACTTACTCAATTTAAACCCATAAGTCTGAAAACAAGAAGTTTAAATAACTTTCATTTATTTATTTAATTAAACACATGGATACAAATCCAAAGAAGTCATATCATGCATACACAGCACGTAAATGTTGTTATGAATCTTGACATTTAGTGTATATGTCATTTCATTCAGATTATAGACCATACATACATTCACTTTATTTGAATGATTTACAACCAGTTTATTCATATCCAATTCATATTCCATACATATACATTTAAATTGGTTCATCCTCAATTTATTTACTTCGTTTACTGAAACACCCCACCTCCGTTAGGGTCACTCTCAAAGGGAATGCCCTAATTTTGGTGGAGGTTTATAAGTATAAGTCACAGATACACAAGACAGATATAAATACACATATTTTTGAACAGCGGAAAACAACAACGATTTTTATTTCAACAAAATACGTGTTACACAAACCATGTCATAATTTGTCTTACAATACTTCCAAAAACATAACATCTTCATAACTGTCTTGATTACATTATTTAAAGAAGCATAAAAACATAAGTAAACTGCATAAGTCCCATAATTGTTGTCCAAAGCCATAGTCCAAAACGAAAAAGATCCAAGAAATACATTCTTTCTCTTCAAGCTGGATGTGAAAACTGGTCAAGCTGCGGTATTCCCTCCCTGTGGACCTTGGGGGGGGGACGAAAGAAAAGTAGAGTCAGACATAAAGCCTGAGAAAGTCTAGGACTATTCAGTTTATGAATAAAGAACTGGGTATGATAAGTATAAACTGGAAATGGGAAAGCACCATTAACTAAGTTAAGTTGTCTAGAGTCGAATATACTTATCGTACCCCATATTAATCTCTGCATCCATATAAACTAGTTCCGAACAGGCACCCCATAATCAGGGTGATGTGATTCGTTTCTAATGATCGGCTCCTACTCGCATAGTTACATGTGTCTTACGGCCCCCGATGTTGTAGTTACCTATGCTGGTCCGACCATGGGGTGTATCAAGTCCCATGGTGGCGGCCCAACACAATTCTAGAGTGCACAAATATACTACTGGTGCCCAGTGCCTTATTTTTCTGCACCGGAGTGTGTGCACGCCCGCACCACGTTAGAACCTACACTACTGCACCACCGCCGTCGATTTGACCTCTTACAGTCAGCCCAGTAATCGTGCCCCACCTTGCCTAGTTCAGGGTATCCTGATACACCTTGTAGGGTTACTGCTGAAAAGGGTCCCCCGCTACTAGGTTTTCTATTCCTAGACAACATGCTAAGTTGGTTAAGTGTTTTGTAAACCTAACCCCCAATCAGTCTGTATAGTTTAGCATGTTCCATTTTGATTAAGTATTAATTCAATTTACTTAATCCTATCAATCCCGACTCAGCCTTAATTGTCTTATTGAAGCCTCGACCTCTCACATTAGACAGGTATTGTTGTAGCTGCCTGTTGCCGGTTGGGTCCGGGCAGTCTTACGCCACAACTCAGTCTAACCTCGGATCCTTATTGGGCTCCGTGTTTAACCACCCACATTGGATAGGTATTGTTGTGACTACTGGACAGCCGGGCGGTTCCGGGCAGGTTTACATCACAACTCAATCCAACCTCGGGTTAAACACATCGTATTTTCTAAATTTACATATTTTGTCTCTTTTCTTTTTATATGTAAATATTTGGGGCCCATTATTCAAATCCATCTTTATTGGGTAAAATTAATTTATACCACTTAATTGTTTTTCAAGGTTGTTGGCATGCGTCAAACATGCCAACACATATGTTCTATATTTTAACCCAATCGTCATTACCCCCGTTTTATACGTTCGCTACAGTATAACATATGTTAGGTTTAACATTTAAACCCAACTTAGCCACATGAAAAAGGGGAGGCTTATAACATGGTGTTTATATATTCTAAGTAACATAAAAAGGGGAGTGTGAACGCATGAACTTGCAACATAGCGAACTAATTAACATAAGTTTGGCACTGGTGAACTTGCATTGTACTCGCATATAATCATGGCATAAACATACCTAAACATGAAATCATGGGTTTTAATCTATTCATATAATCATGGCATAAACATACCTAAATATGAAATCATGGTTTTTGATCTATTCATATAATCATTGCATAGACATACCTAAACATTAAATCATGGTTTTTGATCTATTCATATAATCATGGCATAAACATACCTAAACATGAAATCATGGTTTTTGATCTATTCATGCAAACTTGCCATTGGAATGTAAATCTAACTTAGCTATGTGTCACATATATTATCATATGATTTTGATAACAACATAGGCCTAAAACATGTTTTTCAATTAGGCATAACACCAAGCATAGTTTAGTCATGTTCATAGAGTCAACACAAATTCACAAAGATGCTTACTTTTGTCTCTAATACAAAAGTATGGTTTTACACTTGAATCATGATGCCAATTCAACATTAATTCACATAAGTCATAATACCCAAATGGATACAACTACACTAAAAGTGATTATAATACATATTATGTTGGCATAATAGTGAATCATATATTTTCATGAATCTCAATTAAACTACCACAAACATGTAATTGTTAACTTCCCACATGAATCACATACTTGCAAATATCCAATCGTGATACCACAACATCTCAAATCGTTTAGAATCAAAGCAACATACAAATATGGATTATTATCACCACAAATCAATACAATTCTATTTCTCATTTTACACAAATCAAACATAATTATTTATTCACATCGGAATAGCACTCTACTTACAAAGTATGACGAATCTTCAATTCAGGAATCTGAATTCTGAATTTGGAGATGCTATCCTTTGTTGTAGGCGTTGTTTTGATTTAATTGACGTTGCTTTAAGCTTCCGAATTGTCTCCTAATTGTCTCTTAATTTTGACGGCTATTCCTAATCTTTCCTCAGTAGCATGACGGTCTCATATTCATTTTTGTTTGTGTGAATTAGGTGGAGTCTTATGTCCTTTTTATAGAGTTTGTGAGTTGATTAGGACCGTCGATGGAGCTTGGATGAATATTAGTCGTTCGTTTGAAGGAGAGACCAATCAGGAGCTGACACCTAGCCCTAGTGACAAGGCAAGACTCAGGAATTCGGCCAAGCACAGACTAGGCCAGCCAGGAGGGGCTGGGTTCGACCTGGCTCAAGGGCCAGGTCGACTACCCAGTCGACCCCCAGGTCGACTATGTAGTCGACCTGGGTGCCCCAGGTCGACTACCCAGTCGACCTGGGTAGCCCAGGTCGACTACCCAGTCGACCTGGGTGTCTTGGGTGGGAAAAATCCCGCCCTGGCCAATCCGGCCCGATTTTTGAAATTTGAATTTGTTTTCTGAGCCGTTTTTGTCTGTTTGAATTTTAAACTGAATTCTGAAACTTCCGGAGGCCATATCTTCTTCATACGGAGTCCGTTTTATGCAAACTCGGACTCTATCCCAAGCAAAATTCCGAGACGAACGCAATGGAGTATCCCGTTTCCCTTAATTCTTTGATTTGAAATTAATTATACTTTAATTTGTGAATTTCACGGTTATAGAATACACGGGGTGTTACATTTACGACAAATGAAAAAATTTCTATGCATATTTGACATTATTCGATTAATAAATAATCATTTATACTTATAATCAATTTTAGACTGATTCCAAACCAATTTATCCATTCCTTATTTCAAATTTATTAATTCAAATTATTTCACTTGCATAAGTTAAATTTCAATTCCAGAATTCAAATCCCGGGTTCTTATTCCAAATCCTTTAGAAATCACATAAATGTATACATATATTTGTAACCATCTCAAATTCAAAACATTTGAATTTTTCTCAAGCCAACTTGTTTTCTCAAATAAATTTCCATCATAAATCTTAATACGGTAATCCATCGCTTAGAAACAAAATGAGTACCAATGATATAGCGATCATCACCGGAATTATTTTCCAGTGACTGAAGTGAGTTCAGTGCTTTGTCACTTTCAAAGTTTGTTCAAAACGATTTTCATTCAAAAATCCTTCCAAACAAAGCTATACTATTTTATTGTACTTTAAAAAATTATTTTTCATCTTTCTAAGATTTAAATTCCAATTCTGGTTTAAATCCAATTCCATTTCATCTCACTTGTATATATTATTCTTATACAACTTCTATTTGGTTATATATAACCATTTCACTTTCATATTCTCATTTGATTATAACAATAACAACCAACACAACCATATAATATAATAATTTTAGAAAACTTTTCCTTTCATATCAAAATATAATTTCAAGTAAAATTATTTCATTTACCCATTTTTAAAACAAGATTATGTAGAATTTCTCTTGTTTAAGCATTTGAAAAAATCTATCAACTTTGTGGCATCCGATGATTTGACCAGAATTCATAAGCCACTCAAGAGACAAGCCAACACAATATAAAACAATTTTTGTATAACATAATAAATATGTGCTCTCATATATATACACTCAACTCGTTCTAGGGTACTACTGACCCTATCTCTAGTGAGTAAACCGACCAAAGCCTAGGTATTCGCTAAACCTAAGCTCTGATACCAACTGTACCGACCCGCAAATCCGTACTATCAGAGTTGACTAAAAACACCACATGTACAACCCAAATTGCATAGAAATACGAATTATTATGGGTAGTGAAGAAAAGGATAGAAGAAGAACATAAATAACAACACAAAATTTTACATCATAAAGGAAAAAAATATAAAATATATAACAACCTCTGGAATACAAAACCGTACTCACATACATCATCAGTACATCATTTATACAACATAACGAAATAAACTCTATATATTTTGCATTGAAGCCTCCTGCTTCAAGCTCCTATAAGGGTATCTGTAAACACCTGAACTATTTGACTTCCCGAACAAATTTGGGCACACAAGAGTTTAGGGTAAAAAAAACAAATAAACTGTGGGTCGGTCATGGGACTGGTGTGAATAAACTCTAGTTACTTGATTTACTTTGAAAATCCTTTCAAAAGAAAAGATAATCGTAGGACCGATCCACACATAAACATGGATGGTTTTTGCCTTACGATAACCCAAAATATTTCTTGTATCAACTTGTGCAGTTAATGCCCCGCTATTACCCCATCATAGCTCCGCTATATCGTGTGGCCGATTTTTACTGCTACACTATTTCCAAATAGCCTTTTCGCTTTAAGCCCTGTTATATTCTGATATACCTGATATATCCAACTATTTCAGCTATATTCTGCAATTTCTGCTATATCTTTTATAGAGAAATGAATTTAAAAATGACATTTACATATTAAAAAACTTGTAAAATTAGTTCTTTAAATATTTTTTAACATATATTTTTCATAACAGAAAATTCTATAATATTCTATTAAATTTAATCAAGCTAAACCAAAGTGTACATCCATTTGCATATACTTTTATTTAAAATTAACAATGTACTAATTATAATTAAGTCGACTATAAATTTTCCATTTATTTATCACTTATTTATTTGTAAAAGCATTAAATACAATTTTTATATACTATTTTAGACTCATCTGTTATATCTTTATATTTCCTCGCTTCATCCCCCCTGTAACTTTTTGTGCTTCCGCTGCATTGGATCTACGGAACTCTTTAACTGCACAGGTATTAACACTATTCTGATATTACAATAGTTGTAACGACCCAGGGATTTTCGGCCTCGAAAATCAACATAAATACCCTTATCGTACTTATGTTGACCTTTCAACCCCGAAACCACTGGAACGTCTGTAGAAAGAAATAAGAGGGTGAGATAAGAAAGAAAGAAAGTTGGAATAGAAGAAGCAGAAGAATTAACACATCACAAAGTCTCACATCGCAGCGGAACAAAAATATAATACAGAAATAATTTTATTGAGAGCTTTAAATTACTTACAATATCAGAGTACATCAACATCTTTGGACAGTTATAAAAATATGTCCCATATACCACACACAACGGAATAATATCATACGTCTGGACTCTTCCAGCTCGTCTCTTCACAACTTTCGGTAACCTGAACCTGTACCCCGGGCTAACCCGAGCATTTACAAAAAACACCGGGTCAGTCTGGTGAACCAGAGTGAGAAAACTCGCACAACATTTAGGGTATCACACAACTTGGTTTTTAGTTCAAAAATCTTTTGAAAGAAAAGGATAATCGTAAGACCAAATCCACACATAAATACGGATGGCTTTTACCTTACGATAACCCAAAACATTTTTGAAACCAATACCTTGTCTGATATTATCATAGTGTCTAAATACAAGTAAATAAAATCTAGTAGAACGCTTGCATCTCACGCTCTACATATATGGTATACAAACAAAACCGCGGGCGCTTATTGGAGATTGGATTTCCAACTATGACAAGGTATGGGACCACCTGCCGAACGTGTATCTCTAGAGGCAAATACACTGGGTTCAACAAGAACGTCTTGCAACCCGGCCCTCACATGACCGACCACTCATTTCGCTTGAGTGTATCGAATGTATATCACCAACGGTTGGGTGAGACCCACCGTCTTCCCGACAAGGGACAACATCGATAGATTAAAGAAGCAAAAGGAATTTCTCTAGATAGGTGATCATACACCCTAATGGGAGCGACCCACATAGCCATGCTGCCTGCCCGATTTCTGTCATTCTCTGGTTGTGAGGCTTGAGGCTAGAAATTACTTTGAAACATCTGATCGCCATTTACTTTGAATGCCACATCATCAGATCCGCCAGATATCACTAATTGACATCCACAAAAATACTCTGAAAGTTAAGCTAAGAGAAGTGCCCCTCTCCGCCACTAACAGAAATACGTTTGTAAAAATCAACGTACGCGATCCCTTTGGAAATACTCTGTCAGACATTCGTCCATACAAGTCATCCAGGAACAGGATGAACCCAAGGTATTCTCCTACTGCATCTGATAAAGGAATCACCCCATGGATCAGTAGCGAGAAGTCCTTGCAACCCGTGGGTTTCAACCACAACAGAATCACAGTGTATCTTGGGCCGCTAAGCCAGAGATTATAAGTAATCCTTCCGTTTATGAAGATCCACGGTCTTCAATGCTCCATCTCGATCATCTTCTGATCTCTTCACGTATTTTTGTTGGTCGGAATGGTTTTCGAATATAAATTCGATCCCGGCCTTTCCGTAACAACAGCGCATTGGACATGATCTTGATAGTCGGTTATTTAACTATCAAAATAACAAACATCAAACAAATAAATTCATTTGTTTGCTATGCAGCATCACTTGGCCATTTCAAAATAATATCTTTATTCTAGCATAATTATTCTCAAATCAGTTTATAATGTTAAGAAAATATGTCTTTAAAATCATATCAAATCTTCCCTTTAAATATCATTTTAAAACTTTGATACTCAATATTTAACCGTTGTTGAATCGATTAAATCTATCCTTCGTAAATCATTGTTACGATCCTTCTTTTCATTTCCATTTGGGAAACCAAAATTACCATTTCTATTCCCAAATCTAGCCTCCTTACTCTTGGCAATATCGTTATTTTCCATCGATCTTCCTTTCTATTTTCTTTCGCCATGGAAATTCCATTTAAATTCTCAAGCCCCCTTTTTATATCCCCTTCTTATTTTAAAATCCCAAAGTTTTTATATATATATATATATATCCAGAATCTTCAAATAACGCCACAAAGTAATCTGTTTTAACATCTCTACCATTACGACCAATATTATCCTTCGGTAGTCCGGAAGTCGTTCAAGTTGGGGTATTTAAGTTACCTCTCAGACCTTGATCAACCACGTTCTTACCTTAAGATAATATCAGTTGTAACAAATCTGATATTCATTCTCAATATCTAACCAATCCTCTTTTTCTTATCTCTTCACGAAACATCATTTCTTTTATATATGGCAAAACTATTGTATCTTTATAACTCCATCTAATCAGGGCAATAAGACCTCAATAAGGGTTTAATTTTAAACTTCGAATTAATCTTATCATCGTTTACATATTTGTTTAAACCCTCAGTAATGGTTTTAAAACTTTTTAATCCTTTGTTTACGACTTTTAAATCCCAAGATGTCACTTTATTCAACAAATATCAACAATTGAAAATGGTTTAATTATCCATTCTATTTTCACTAAATAATTCATTTTCAAATACATAGTTGACTTAGTCAACTCTATATGATTAACACATTAATCAAATCCAAGTTCATCTTTCCCCTTTAAATTAATTTCAAATTAAATTAATTTAAATAATTCCATTTGATTATTATAACTGAGTAATAATCAAATATAATCTTATCTTAAATTGCTTCTTAAAATCACTTATCCTTGGTTATTCAACACCGCCTTAATATCCACTTACTTCCTTACCAATATTGTAATCATTTCATATGTTAGATAAAACATGTGCTTCGCACACAGATATATTTTTGTACCAAAATGGTTAAAAAGATCGATGTATGATGGTTGGTCTATTTCCCCTTTTATAACCCAGTTTAAATAATATATTTAAAAATAATTTTAAACATCTTTACTTCTATTTATAACGGTAAATCTTCCTTTTATACGACAAGGTATATTTAAGCCATCTGCCATCCATTTCTTAACCAATTGCGATCCATTGGTTAACAACAACAATTTGTTGAATTTAGATTCAACAATTGATAAGCAACTAAAATCCAATCAACCCAATCCAACAGTTCATATATATGAACATAAACGATCATCAATTTAACTCATATTGGTCAACCAGTCATGATCCAAGCATCCAGTTTAATTCAAATACGGTTATGTAACCAACAGGGTAAGTGAACTCTATTGGAACTCATCGTTAGAAATAACGATGTCACTTTTATTTAAATTAAACCACGTTTAATTTAAATAGATGGTATAACGGTATGTTTCAACATCCAATCAAATCAGCAAATCAACCAGCACTCAACAAACATGACATACAAATGAGAAACCCAACTGATGGGATAACTGAGCGAGTTAAACTCACCTGGACTGGTTTGGTCGCTGAACACCGGTTTTTCAATTGAATTAAACAACGTTTAATTTAATTAAAAATTCTTCTTGCATCTAATCCTCCCTTCTCCTGCTTCATTACGATATTCTCGTCTCAATGGTCACAGAAAAACTGACGGTGTTCAAATTTGTTGATGTGTGTTCGAGATATGGTAAAAATAAGCTAATTGACTAATTTAATTGTTTAACTTTCATTTTATAAAAAGGCCCAATACCTTGCCGTCCAGCCCACTTAAACCTCCCAGCCCCCCTTCTTTTATCAAAACCGTTCCAATTGCTTCCCAAACCTTCAGATCGAAAAAACCCACCGCCTCCACTAAATTATCATTATCAATGGCTGAAACCCTAATGCCTTATCCCCTATTCTGGTCTTCAACGACACCGAAATTAGCTGCGTCGCCCTCCCTTATGCAAGCCCTCTTCCTTCTTCGGTCTTCAGCAAATCGAACTAGCTGACGTCGCTCCGCCACAACCTAGTTCTTCGGTCCCGTTCCGCTCCCCCCAAAGCTTCCGGTCTCGAGCAAACATCAGTGCGTCAGAGCATCACGAATTGAAGCTAAGTATTCTAATTTTGATTTTTTTTATTTGCTGAATGAATTTTTTTTGTTTCGTTTTTATGAGGTTCGAACCAACTATATTTGTTTGTATTGTTTTCTGAAATGATGAAATCCCCTGCGTGGATCCATATATTTATAGTGGTGGCTAGATTAAGATAACAACAACGTCCATCACCACTAGAGTACTAGGTTTTAGGCCATTGGTATGCTCTGATTTGTAATAGTGATGGAATTGTTGATGGATATTGATCGCTGGGAAATAGTTTTGGTAGAGATTTGATTAGATTTCCACTACAGTTCTGTTCATATTTAATGACATATAGATTTGGTAGGATTTTGGCTATGATTTGTTCATTCAATGCAGAGATTTAAATCTTTAAAAATCTTGTGTTCAGATCTGCCATTTGTATATAAAAATTACATCTAGGCTATGTAGATTTGTCACTCAATATATATATATATATATATATATATATATATATATATATATATATCATTTCATAGATTCTGCGTCCCATTCAAATATGGTAGCAGTGAATTGGCACATGGAGTCACTGTATGAAAATATATATATTATCAGTTTCGATTTGTCTGCAAAGATTTGATGTGAATATATGAATAAATTTGATTTCACTTAGCTGTACTTAGGATTTGAGTTTGAATATATATATATATATATCTATCTATATTTGTAGTTGTCCAACATTGATTTACTTAGATGTTCATGTACTCATAGAATTCGATGCAAAAATATATTTTTATCCTTAGTTGTTCAAGATCCATTTCCTTTGGCTATTTTTTCTTATTTTTTTCTGTTTTTTTTTAGCTGTTACTGTACTATTCTTTAGCTGTTCACCGCAAATAAGTCTATATTAGCTAATTACAGTTATAGTTAGAATCTACAGCGTATGATCAAGAAACTAATCTTACATTGATATTCATTATAATGCAGCAATTCGGCATTAACATCAATTTATCCTCAGCATTTGAATAGTTTTTGTCTGCATAAATGATGCTAAACATTTTGAAAATGAAGTAACTATTCATTCCTAGGGACTATAATTCTTCCATATATTAGAAATGGTATTCAGCTTATTGAAAATGAAGTAACTATTTTAAATGAAGTATCTCCTGCAATTCTTAGAAATGGTATTCAGCGTGTGTGAATTAGATATGTGTTAGCCTGCACCCAGGTTTACTATATATATCCTGAATAAACCTTTTTATAAACTAGAGCACTTACCTAAGTTTTGTTGAAATCCGAAGATTTCATGATCGTTTGGTATTCTTTTCCTGGATTTATCTTTGTAGTAATGTACACCCTGTTATTCCTGAAACCCCCTTTGTAGAAATGTACACCCTGTTATTCCCGAAACCCCCTTTTTAGACATGATGGTAAGTGTGTTGTTTGTTTACTCAAAACTTATCCTTGTTTAGCTTGAAATTATATCTACGTATATATTTTAGCTTGCATCTATATTGTTAACCTGCATGTGTTATACCCTTTGTTAACTTACTATTTTTCCCACTTTCCTATTTTTGATTAGGATCACTTTCCTACCTTGTAAATGAAATATATTGGATCATTTTCTAGCTAGCTAGATGCACAGCGTTTTGTTAACTTTGTATGCCATCTGTTGCTAATTCTATTTCAACAAATCCGTTGTTAAAGGCACACCAGTCCACATTTGCATTTATACCATGCCACCTTTTAAATTTTTGCAGTATACATTGCCATGCCACCTTTTAATGGCAATTTTTTTTCTTTCTCTTATAGGATCAGTTGCGGATGGCGTCACTACAACCATGGCAACAACTAGCAAGGGAGAAGGACGAGACGATCTTGTGCACGCCACAAATGGAGCAGTTATAACACGATGGACCGAGATCCCATCACCAATGAAGCCGCTATATAAAGATTAATTTCCTTTTAATAAGATTTACATTCAAGAGGAAAAAAAATATGTATTATCCTCTTTCTTTTTTTGTGTGCATATGTACGAACAATAATATAAATAAATATGTACTTCTCTACATTATGTTATCAAATTTCAGTTTCATTTATATTTTCATGTTCTCTCGATATATATTTCTCATGATAAGCGTTTTGCAAGTAAATCGTATTTACATGATGGGTTTTTATTCATGAATATGTCGGCATGGAAAAATTGATTCTTGCATTCCCTTTATATTTATAAATAAAATTAACGTAAAAACTTCGTTTTAAATAACGAATAAAATATTGAAATTCATTAATATTCCAAATAAAATATTTAAAATAATAAATTAAATTAAATATTTGACGATCAAAAATACGGGACGTTACATTCTTTCCCCCTTAAAATAATTTCGTCCTCGAAATTGCTAAGGTAAGAAGAAAACGTTACAAACCCATTAATTTCTAATTATTTCATACAAACAACTATCATCAAATAACAAATAATTCAAAATCAGTAATCAATCCACAACCAAATCAACCCAATCAACTGAATTTACATTCAGTATTAATGTTTTGGTTTCACAGATTTGAACATCAATTGGTTAATACCCGATTTATTTCTATTTGATTAATTCAAATTCCAAATTTATTTAATTTCATTAAATTTGACCAAGTCAAGTTTCATTTCAAATTTCAATCAAATTTGAATTAATCAAGCACCAATATCTCGATAATTTGATAAATTATTCCTTTTCTATACAAAAATATAATTTGGGCAAAATTATTCCATTTACTCTCTTTACAAAACAATATTGTATTAATTGTCAGTTCAACGCTTCTCAACACTTGAACCGATCAATAACACAATACAAAACACTTGTATATCAAATTTACAAATACGCTCTCATATGTATATACACTAAAACTCAATCTAGGGTGTTACTAACCCCATCTTTATTGAGTTACGCCACAGAGCCAAGGTTATTACTAAACCAATAGCTCTGATACCACTGTAACGACCCAGGGATTTTCGGCCTCGAAAATCGACATAAATACCCTTATCGTACTTATGTCGACCTTTCAACCCCGAAACCACTGGAACGTCTGTAGAAAGAAATAAGAGGGTGAGATAAGAAAGAAAGAAAGTTGGAATAGAAGAAGTAGAAGAATCAACACATCACAGAGTCTCACATCGCAGCGGAACAAAAATATAATACAGAAATAATTTTATTGAGAGCTTTAAATTACTTACAATATCAGAGTACATCAACATCTTTGGACAGTTATAAAAATATGTCCCATATACCACACACAGCGGAATAATATCATACGTCTGGACTCTTCCAGCTCGTCTCTTCACAACTTTCGGTAACCTGAACCTCTACCCCGGGCTGACCCGAGCATTTACAAAAAACACCGGGTCAGTCTGGTGAACCAGAATGAGAAAACTCGCACAACATTTAGGGTATCACACAACTTGGTTTTTAGTTCAAAAATCTTTTGAAAGAAAAGGATAATCGTAAGACCAAATCCACACATAAATACGGATGGCTTTTACCTTACGATAACCCAAAACATTTTTGAAACCAATACCTTGTCTAATATTATCATAGTGTCTAAATACAAGTAAATAGAATCTAGTAGAACGCTTGCATCTCACGCTCTACATATATGGTATACAAACAAAACCGCGGGCGCTTATTGGAGATTGGATTTCCAACTATGACAAGGTATGGGACCACCTGCCGAACGTGTATCTCTAGAGGCAAATACACTGGGTTCAACAAGAACGTCTTGCAACCCGGCCCTCACATGACCGACCACTCATTTCGCTTGAGTGTATCGAATGTATATCACCAACGGTTGGGTGCGACCCACCGTCTTCTTGACAAGGGACAGCATCGATAGATTAAAGAAGCAAAAGGAATTTCTCTAGATAGGTGATCATACACCCTAATGGGAGCGACCCACATAGCCATGCTGCCTGCCCGATTTCTGTCATTCTCTGGTTGTGAGGCTTGAGGCTAGAAATTACTTTGAAACATCTGATCGCCATTTACTTTGAATGCCACATCATCAGATCCGCCAGATATCACTAATTGACATCCACAAAAATACTCTGAAAGTTAAGCTAAGAGAAGTGCCCCTCTCCGCCACTAACAGAAATACGTTTGTAAAAATCAACGTACGCGATCCCTTTGGAAATACTCTGTCAGACATTCGTCCATACAAGTCATCCAGGAACAGGATGAACCCAAGGTATTCTCCTACTGCATCTGATAAAGGAATCACCCCATGGATCAGTAGCGAGAAGTCCTTGCAACCCGTGGGTTTCAACCACAACAGAATCACAGTGTATCTTGGGCCGCTAAGCCAGAGATTATAAGTAATCCTTCCGTTTATGAAGATCCACGGTCTTCAATGCTCCCTCTCGATCATCTTCTGATCTCTTCACGTATTTTTGTTGGTCGGAATGGTTTTCGAATATAAATTCGATCCCGGCCTTTCCGTACCAACAGCGCATTGGACATGATCTTGATAGTCGGTTATTTAACTATCAAAATAACAAACATTAAACAAATAAATTCATTTGTTTGCTATGCAGCATCACTTGGCCATTTCAAAATAATATCTTTATTCTAGCATAATTATTCTCAAATCAGTTTATAATGTTAAGAAAATATGTCTTTAAAATCATATCAAATCTTCCCTTTAAATATCATTTTAAAACTTTGATACTCATTATTTAACCGTTGTTGAATCGATTAAATCTATCCTTCGTAAATCATTGTTACGATCCTTCTTTTCATTTCCATTTGGGAAACCAAAATTACCATTTCTATTCCCAAATCTAGCCTCCTTACTCTTGGCAATATCGTTATTTTCCATCGATCATCCTTTCTATTTTCTTTCACCATGGAAATGCCATTTAAATTCTCAAGCCCCCTTTTTATATCCCCTTCTTATTTTAAAATCCCAAAGTTTATATATATATATCCAGAATCTTCAAATAACGCCACAAAGTAATCTGTTTTAACATCTCTACCATTACGACCAATATCATCCTTCGGTAGTCCGGAAGTCGTTCAAGTTGGGGTATTTAAGTTACCTCTCAGATCTTGATCAACCACGTTCTTACCTTAAGATAATATCAGTTGTAACAAATCTGATATTCATTCTCAATATCTAACCAATCCTCTTTTTCTTATCTCTTCACGAAACATCATTTCTTTTATATATGGCAAAACTATTGTATCTTTATAACTCCATCTAATCAGGGCAATAAGACCTCAATAAGGGTTTAATTTTAAACTTCGAATTAATCTTATCATCGTTTACATATTTGTTTAAACCCTCAGTAATGGTTTTAAAACTTTTTAATCCTTTGTTTATGACTTTTAAATCCCAAGATGTCACTTTATTCAACAAATATCAACAATTGAAAATGGTTTAATTACCCATTCTATTTTCACTAAATAATTCATTTTCAAATACATAGTTGACTTAGTCAACTCTATATGATTAACACATTAATCAAATCCAAGTTCATCTTTCCCCTTTAAATTAATTTCAAATTAAATTAATTTAAATAATTCCATTTGATTATTATAACTGAGTAATAATCAAATATAATCTTATCTTAAATTGCTTCTTAAAATCACTTATCCTTGGTTATTCAACACCGCCTTAATATCCACTTACTTCCTTACCAATATTGTAATCATTTCATATGTTAGATAAAACATGTGCTTCGCACACAGATATATTTTTGTACCAAAATGGTTAAAAAGATCGATGTATGATGGTTGATCTATTTCCCCTTTTATAACCCAGTTTAAATAATATATTTAAAAATAATTTTAAACATCTTTACTTCTATTTATAACGGTAAATCTTCCTTTTATACGACAAGGTATATTTAAGCCATCTGCCACCCATTTCTTAACCAATTGCGATCCATTGGTTAACAACAACAATTTGTTAAATTTAGATTCAACAATTGATAAGCAACTAAAATCCAATCAACCCAATCCAACAGTTCATATATATGAACATAAACGATCATCAATTTGACTCATATTGGTCAACCAGTCATGATCCAAGCATCCAGTTTAATTCAAATACGGTTATGTAACCAACAGGGTAAGTGAACTCTATTGGAACTCATCGTTAGAAATAACGATGTCACTTTTATTTAAATTAAACCACTTTTAATTTAAATAGATGGTATAATGGTATGTTTCAACATCCAATCAAATCAGCAAATCAACCAGCACTCAACAAACATGACATACAAATGAGAAACCCAACTAATGGGATAACTGAGCGAGTTAAACTCACTTGGACTGGTTTGGTCGCTGAACACCGGTTTTTCAATTGAATTAAACAACGTTTAATTTAATTAAAAATTCTTCTTGCATCTAATCCTCCCTTCTCCTGCTTCATTACGATATTCTCGTCTCAATGGTCACAGCAAAACTGACGGTGTTCAAATCTGTTGATGTGTGTTCGAGATATGGTAAAAATAAGCTAATTGACTAATTTAATTGTTTAACTTTCATTTTATAAAAAGGCCCAATACCTTGCCGTCCAGCCCACTTAAACCTCCCAGCCCCCCTTCTTTTGTCAAAACCGTTCCAATTGCTTCCCAAACCTTCAGATCGAAAAAACCCACCGCCTCCACTAAATTATCATTACCAATGGCTGAAACCCTAATGCCTTATCCCCTATTCTGGTCTTCAACGACACCGAAATTAGCTGCGTCGCCCTCCCTTATGCAAGCCCTCTTCCTTCTTCGGTCTTCAGCACATCGAACTAGCTGACGTCGCTCCGCCACAACCTAGTTCTTCGGTCCCGTTCCGCTCCCCCCAAAGCTTCCGGTCTCGAGCAAACATCAGGGCGTCAGAGCATCACGAATTGAAGCTAAGTATTCTAATTTTGATTTTTTTTTATTTGCTGAATGAATTTTTTTTGTTTCGTTTTTATGAGGTTCGAACCAACTGTATTTGTTTGTATGGTTTTCTGAAATGATGAAATCCCCTGCGTGGATCCATATATTTATAGTGGTGGCTAGATTAAGATAACAACAACGTCCATCACCACTAGAGTACTAGGTTTTAGGCCATTGGTATGCTCTGATTTGTAATAGTGATGGAATTGTTGATGGATATTGATCGCTGGGAAATAGTTTTGGTAGAGATTTGATTAGATTTCCACTACAGTTCTGTTCATATTTAATGACATATAGATTTGGTAGGATTTTGGCTATGATTTGTTCATTCAATGCAGAGATTTAAATCTTTAAAAATCTTGTGTTCAGATCTGCCATTTGTATATAAAAATTACATCTAGGCTATGTAGATTTGTCACTCAATATATATATATATATATATATATATCATTTCATAGATTCTGCGTCCCATTCAAATATGGTAGCAGTGAATTGGCACATGGAGTCACTGTATGAAAATATATATATTATCAGTTTCGATTTGTCTGCAAAGATTTGATGTGAATATATGAATAAATTTGATTTCACTTAGCTGTACTTAGGATTTGAGTTTGAATATATATATATATATATATATATATATATATATTTGTAGTTGTCCAACATTGATTTACTTAGATGTTCATGTACTCATAGAATTCGATGCAAAAATATATTTTTATCCTTAGTTGTTAAAGATCCATTTCCTTTGGCTATTTTTTTTTCTTTTTTTCTGTTTTTTTTAGCTGTTACTGTACTATTCTTTAGCTGTTCACCGCAAATAAGTCTATATTAGCTAATTACAGTTATAGTTAGAATCTACAGCGTATGATCAAGAAACTAATCTTACATTGATATTCATTATAATGCAGCAATTCGGCACTAACGTCAATTTATCCTCAGCATTTGAATAGTTTTTGTCTGCATAAATGATGCTAAACATTTTGAAAATGAAGTAACTATTCATTCCTAGGGACTATAATTCTTCCATATATTAGAAATGGTATTCAGCTTATTGAAAATGAAGTAACTATTTTAAATGAAGTATCTCCTGCAATTCTTAGAAATGGTATTCAGCGTGTTTGAATTAGATATGTGTTAGTCTGCACCCAGGTTTACTTTATATATCCTGAATAAACCTTTTTATAAACTAGAGCACTTACCTAAGTTTTGTTGAAATCCGAAGATTTCATGATCGTTTGGTATTCTTTTCCTGGATTTATCTTTGTAGTAATGTACACCCTGTTATTCCTGAAACCCCCTTTGTAGAAATGTACACCCTGTTATTCCCGAAACCCCCTTTTTAGACATGATGGTAAGTGTGTTGTTTGTTTACTCAAAACTTATCCTTGTTTAGCTTGAAATTATATCTACGTATATATTTTAGCTTGCATCTATATTGTTAACCTGCATGTGTTATACCCTTTGTTAACTTACTATTTTTCCCACTTTCCCATTTTTGATTAGGATCACTTTCCTACCTTGTAAATGAAATATATTGGATCATTTTCTAGCTAGCTAGATGCACTGCGTTTTGTTAACTTTGTATGCCATCTGTTGCTAATTCTGTTTCAACAAATCCGTTGTTAAAGGCACACCAGTCCACATTTGCATTTATACCATGCCACCTTTTAAATTTTTGCAGTATACATTGCCATGCCACCTTTTAATGGCAATTTTTTTCTTTCTCTTATAGGATCAGTTGCGGATGGCGTCACTACAACCATGGCAACAGCTAGCAAGGGAGAAGGACGAGACGATCTTGTGCACGCCACAAATGGAGCAGTTATAACACGATGGACCGAGATCCCATCACCAATGAAGCCGCTATATAAAGATTAATTTCCTTTTAATAAGATTTACATTCAAGAGGAAAAAAAATATGTATTATCCTCTTCTTCTTTTTGTGTGTGCATATGTACGAACAATAATATAAATAAATATGTACTTCTCTACATTATGTTATCAAATTTCAGTTTCATTTATATTTTCATGTTCTCTCGATATATATTTCTCATGATAAGCGTTTTGCAAGTAAATCGTATTTACATGATGGGTTTTTATTCATGAATATGTCGGCATGGAAAAATTGATTCTTGCATTCCCTTTATATTTATAAATAAAATTAACGTAAAAACTTCGTTTTAAATAACGAATAAAATATTGAAATTCATTAATATTCCAAATAAAATATTTAAAATAATAAATTAAATTAAATATTTGACGATCAAAAATACGGGACGTTACAATAGTGTCTTATCAAATCAGTAGCAATCTAACAGACTGCTTACATCTCACGCTCCACATACATAGTATACAATCAAAAACCACGGGCACTTACTGGGTAATGGATTTCCAATTATAACAAGGTATGGAACCACCTTCCAATGGTGTATCTCCACAGAAGAATGACTAGGTTCAACAAAAACATCTTACAACCCAGGCCACAAATGAGCTATCACTCATTTCGTTTAGGTGTACTGAATGTATTACCACCAATGGTTGTGATCAACAACCATTCTTGAAATTATATAGCAGCAATAGAATAAGGAACAAATGAATTCCTCTAAATTGGGGGATAATACACCCCAATAGGTGCGACCCATATAGCCATGCTACCTTCACGATTTTTGTCATTTCTTGGTCGATGAGGCTTGAGGTTATAATTACATTTTTGGCCATCTCATTCACTTTGAATGCCATATTTTAAAATTTGTCAATCACCACTTGATTTGCACAAATATACACTGGGTGTTCAGCTAAGAGAAGTTATATTCTTTGCCACCATACTCGGTATATTTGAAAAAAAACCAACGTACATAATTATTGGAAATACTTTATCATACATTCGTCCATACAAGTTCGTTCTAGGAATGAACGAAACTGAAGGCACTAGTTCCATTAGTCCATCTTAGGCAATTTCTATCTATGATTAAAAGAAAAAGCCCTTGCACTTTAATCTATCTTCGATTATCTTCAAAATAATCTGATTCTCAATGCTTATGCCAATACATAGTGGTTTTAGAATTATAATCCAACCAGTCTCCCCATATCGACAATGATAACATTTTATTGGCCAACACTTCGATGGTCGGTTATTTAACTATTGAAGAAAACAAACATTCGTTCAAATATTTGTTTCCAAAAGAAAATACTATTGATTTGCATCAAACAATCACTCAGCCCTTTTTAATTAATATTTCATTAATTAAATCATTTCCTAATATTCATTATCAAATCTCCTTACCGAGATATTTCCAACCCTTCTAGATTCTCACTATAATTGGAAAATCGTTTCCATATTTTCATCAAATCTTATTTTTTGTAATTAGAAAATATTCCTTGTTAGATTTGGAAGACGTTCCCAAATCATATTTACTTAGGTTAAAATGAATATTGCGTAAAACATCGTTGCAACAACCCAAAATACTGCATTTAACTAACTATATTTCAAATTTCGTATTCAATTTAATCATTTCCTTTCGGAAATCATTTAATATAACAATAGTGTTATAGTGCATGCTTTTCTACTTTTGATGGAAAATGTCTATTACAATACTTTAAATTTTATTAACCAATTTGGTTTCAAATTTTATATATAATCGATGCATTGATTTTAGTTATCAAATTTTCTTAAATTTTTCTATTTACTTAAATTTTCGGAAAATTTCGCCAGCGTCTCCTTCGTATGGCTCAATCGGTACAACTAAAATTGCCTCTCTAGGCTCTTTCCATTCAAAAAGAAATCAAAAAGCCAAGCGGCTTGCAAAATAGCCCAATAAAATTTCATATTCAATTCAATATGTACCTTTTGTTGAGTATACCATTTATTTTCTTTATTCACTTCATCCCATGTCTATTTAACATATACTCAAACGTTTCCAATTTATTTAAAATCCATCCAATCGGTTTTAACTCAATTCACTAATTCATTTTCAAATTAGCACTTTTGCCTAATCCTCTTTATATTAAACATATCGTGTGCCATTTCTAACATGATTTTCATATTCAGCTTCAAATTTTAATTTACAAATCTAATTCACATAACCAAATTTAAGTTCGATCCAAAAACTCCTTTAACTAATTAACTGCTAATCAGTTAACTTCATTCAATAATTAAAAACTGATTTTGTTTTCAAAAATTAACCCATTTACTCCACTTGAATTCATATTTATTTTATCACTCAAGTCTGAATTTTACTAATGGAAAATTAAATTTTATTCACCAAAGACCCTTTTATTTTACTACATAAATCGTTATAGTTTATAAACGATTATACCACTATTTTCCTAGAAATTTGATTTTGACATAACTCAAAATCTATAAGACAAAATTCATATTTTTCTTTTTAATTAGAAAACTATTACTCAATAGGTCCGAATGATTCTTGGTTCAAAGAATTCCGACTTATATTAAGTTCTATATACTCAATTAAAGATATAAATGTAAAACTACGATCCACCGCACTACGATGAGTTTGCTTTAATTAAATTTAAATATAAACGTTTAAATTTTGTTTATTAAAAAAATTTCAACCTCATTCCTCGATATCTTAAAATAAACTAAGCTAGTTTTCCATATCTAATTTAAATTTTTGATTATCCAGAATCGTCGATTATTTAATTAAACATTCATAACTCAATTATAAATTCACAACTCAACTTCCACATTAAATTCCAATTCCCTTGAAAATAAATTATTTTATGAAATTCGATATTATCAAATTCCAATTATTAATTCCTTTGGATTTGTCTCAATTTAGTTTATATTCTGAATTCCGAGAAAAACCTTAAAATAACTTTTATTCATTAATTTGAATAAATAAAATATCAACTAATTAATTAAATCTTGAAAAAAAATGGAAAGTGAATGGTACTTTCCTGTGACACCCCGTATTTTTACATTTTAAAAGTAAGAAATTTACATACGTATACGATGATACGCAAAGCATATAAACCAGTGAAGCATGAAGATAAAAGATATTCTGTTCATACTTCTAGAATTAAGGTAAACGGGATTCACTATTGCGTTCGTCTCGGAAAAATACGCGAAATAGAGTCCGAGTTTTCGAGAATCGGAGTCCGTATGACCCGTTAAAGGCCCAAAGAAGATTTCTGAAAATTTGAAATTCGGAAATAGGTTTGAAAACCAGATCTGGGGCTAGGCGGGAAGTTTCCCCGCCTAGGCCATGTCGACAGGGCTGTCGACAGGCCTGTCGACTTGGGCCCAGACCAAGTCGACAGCCCTGTCGACTTGCCTGTCGGCAGGGGGTGGCCGGGGCAAATTGCCTGGCGCACCTGCTTGTCTCACCTGGCCTTGTTCTTGGGCTGGTTCTGGAAGCTTCCGAGATCTGATGGTCCTAATCTATCCTAGATCTAATCCTATGGTCTAAAACACACCCTAATCTCTATAAAAACACCCCTAAGGCTACCCTAAACCCTCATAACTCACCCTCTCCACGAAGTGCTGCCCAAATGCCAAGTGATCATGGCCTCCATCCCCTTTTCCTAAAGCCTAAGCACTCAAATCGGGTTCAAATCAAGTGGTGCAAGCTAGCTACACCAAATGGAAGGAAGATCAACGTTGCTATGCGAGTTCCATGACGATTCTTCAACAAAGGAGGCACCTTTCTTAGCCAAGATGATTCATGCTCCTTTCCCAAGGCCTAACTATGTAAGTTCTAGCTACTTTTAGATGGAAACGGTAGTTTTGATAATGACATGGGATAAAATGAGGCTAAACATGATTATGCGGACCTATATGAATCTTACCTTGCCTCTTGTGTTCATGTTTATGGTTTTAGGCCATGTGAGTGACTTAATCATGCCTCTCATGCTATGCATAACCTAGTTTAACTTGCAAGTTTGGATCTTTATGCATGAAATGCTAGCATGAACCTTTAGGAACCATTTTTACTTATGAAACATTGGCTAAGATTTGATTTTGGGGCTTATGCATGTTTATGAACCCAAACCCCTAATGTTAACATGCAAGTTTGTGGCCAAATCCTTTATGACATTATGCATACTTATGGCCAATTCCCTTTTCTTTTCATGTTATGCATGCTTGTGGCCAAACCTTTATGAACTTATGCATGTTTAAAGCCAAACCCTCATGATACTATGCATGTTTGGGGTCATTGTGTAGCATAGTATCTCTACGATGTGACTCGTCCATTCTTGCGTTGGAACACGATTTGGGTTGAGGTTAGACAAGCGTGAATATAGCATGAAAAACTTAACTTGAAGTTACATGAAAACATGATAGGCGAGCTAAACTTGACATGAACCATGATTTGGGTAAATTTGTATGAACATGACAACGTGTAACGTTAAATATGACATGTGTTTATACTTGAAAACATGACTTGAATTATAACATGGAAGTTGACATGTAAGTATACATAAAAACATAAGCTTGGGAATTTACCTATTAAGTTAGGTCTACCCATTGGGAATTTACCTATTAAGTTAGGTCTACCCAATTGCTTGAAACTTGAATATGAACGTGACACTAGACTAAACATGAAAGTAGCCAACTCGAGGTTGGGTTGAGTTTGCAATATAAAGCTACCCGGAACCGACCGGCCTAACTAGTAGTTGCAAACAATAGGACCCAATGTGAGAAGTTGGTCATGTTGTGCTTGAACCCGAGGTTAGACCGAGTTGTGGTGTAAAGCTACCCGAAACCGACCGGCTTAACTAGTAACAACAACAAAGTCTAATGTGAGAGGTTGGGTGCATTAAGTAATTAATGCCACATGATAGGGTTAAGTTAATTTGATTAATGACTCTTAACCAAATATGACATGGACAAATGAGTTAAGTAAATCGGTTAGGCCAATGATACTTAACAAAACATGACAAGGTTGGGTAGGTTAAGTAACTTGATTTGCCTAATGACACTTGACCATTTTTATACGACTAATGGACGGGATTGAGTTAACTAACACTTGATCAATCCAACACGATAACTTGATAAGGTTAAGTAAATTTTCTGAAGTGACACTTAACCCATTAGACAAACCCCAATTCGGAGGATTGGGTAAATGACCATAGTTAACAAGGATAAGGGAAATAAGGCTAAGTGGTAAACCTTAGTTAAGGGAAACTAAGTAATAATCCTTAGTCAAGGAAATTTGGGCCACTTCTTAGATAGATTAGTAACCCGATACGTTAGGTCAACGTTTAAGTACGCGTATAGGAGCAGGCTATCTGATTTAGATAAAGGCTCCAGCGAACTGGGTAACGAAGCAGCGGCTTCGGGGAACGTGAGGATATTCTTGGTATCCCTCTGTGAGCTGCCAGGTCATTATACTAGGCTCACGAGAGGTTAAGGTCTGCGTTAGAAGAACCAAGAGTATGCCTTGGTTGCTATGCGAGCGACCTAAAGACTGGGATGGATAGCAGTGAGTCGACGAATACATGGTAGTGCCCGAGATAGCAAGTTCGTCGATCATCTACCATCTTGGGTCAAGCGTGTACGTACGAAAAGGCAGGGAACACCCAACAGACCATAATTGCTATCTAATTATGGGTGAGGTAGGCCGTAGGATGTGGGCTGGCCGGAGTGTAGTTCTCAGGCAAGATTTTCTCTTGTGTTGCCTTTCGCTAGTTGAGGGAGGGGTCTCGTGGGACTATAGCCACGTGTAGAAAGCAGACCTTAGCATCTGCATCGGCAGATAAATTGAAAGCTCCCGACCGAGTCCTGTACTTCTTGATTAGCCCTGTGACAGGACTCGGGTGGCACATAGTGATACATGTGCATACAGTCATAGAAAAACGATTGATGATGAATGCGTGGGAAAAGGGCGTGGTTGAGGGTTAGCGTAATCCCTAGTATCCCTAGGTGGTTGAACCCAAACCGAAATACGAAAACGTGAGATAGGTAAGCATAATCCCTAGCGGTCCTAGGTGGCGTAAGTCCTAGTTGTACAAACAATGGTTCATGTTGAAAGACCTTAGTTAAAGATAGGGTGACAGTCCAAAACGACCTTAAGGGTCATAGAACTACGTTAAAGTGGGATCTCATGGGAAAGCCCGTGCGGTGTACGGCAAGGGACTGAACATATACATGGAAGGAAACATACGAGTTTAGAGACTTACATTAGGTTAACATGGATCGTTATACGAACTGTTGAGTTAGGGTTATTCATGGTTAACACATGTACGGGGAAAGATACTAGTATGGTAGATATAGAGTATATACAGATAGAGCTCGGGGATGTTAGACTTGAGGGATACCTTGGAATGTTATACTTGATGGAAACCTGACGATGTAATACCTTGTTTTACTTTGACATCGTAATTTATCATGACACCTAGGTTTATCTGGGTACGGTAATTCATCCTATTATCCTGGCTTAGTATCTATCTTGTCATCATCCCCATGTTTACTTATGAAACATTGGCTAAGATTTGATTTTGGGGCTTATGCATGTTTATGAACCCAAACCCCTAATGTTAACATGCAAGTTTGTGGCCAAATCCTTTATGACATTATGCATACTTATGGCCAATTCCCTTTTCTTTTCATGTTATGCATGCTTGTGGCCAAACCTTTATGAACTTATGCATGTTTAAAGCCAAACCCTCATGATACTATGCATGTTTGGGGTCATTGTGTAGCATAGTATCTCTACGATGTGACTCGTCCATTCTTGCGTTGGAACACGATTTGGGTTGAGGTTAGACAAGCGTGAATATAGCATGAAAAACTTAACTTGAAGTTACATGAAAACATGATAGGCGAGCTAAACTTGACATGAACCATGATTTGGGTAAATTTGTATGAACATGACAATGTGTAACGTTAAATATGACATGTGTTTATACTTGAAAACATGACTTGAATTATAACATGGAAGTTGACATGTAAGTATACATAAAAACATAAGCTTGGGAATTTACCTATTAAGTTAGGTCTACCCATTGGGAATTTACCTATTAAGTTAGGTCTACCCAATTGCTTGAAACTTGAATATGAACGTGACACTAGACTAAACATGAAAGTAGCCAACTCGAGGTTGGGTTGAGTTTGCAATATAAAGCTACCCGGAACCGACCGGCCTAACTAGTAGTTGCAAACAATAGGACCCAATGTGAGAAGTTGGTCATGTTGTGCTTGAACCCGAGGTTAGACCGAGTTG
Source organism: Allium sativum (assembly GCA_030737875.1). NCBI lineage: Eukaryota > Viridiplantae > Streptophyta > Magnoliopsida > Asparagales > Amaryllidaceae > Allium > Allium sativum. The sequence continues at coordinate 145,559,035 of CM060918.1, read as the reverse complement.
TGGTGTAAAGCTACCCGAAACCGACCGGCTTAACTAGTAACAACAACAAAGTCTAATGTGAGAGGTTGGGTGCATTAAGTAATTAATGCCACATGATAGGGTTAAGTTAATTTGATTAATGACTCTTAACCAAATATGACATGGACAAATGAGTTAAGTAAATCGGTTAGGCCAATGATACTTAACAAAACATGACAAGGTTGGGTAGGTTAAGTAACTTGATTTGCCTAATGACACTTGACCATTTTTATACGACTAATGGACGGGATTGAGTTAACTAACACTTGATCAATCCAACACGATAACTTGATAAGGTTAAGTAAATTTTCTGAAGTGACACTTAACCCATTAGACAAACCCCAATTCGGAGGATTGGGTAAATGACCATAGTTAACAAGGATAAGGGAAATAAGGCTAAGTGGTAAACCTTAGTTAAGGGAAACTAAGTAATAATCCTTAGTCAAGGAAATTTGGGCCACTTCTTAGATAGATTAGTAACCCGATACGTTAGGTCAACGTTTAAGTACGCGTATAGGAGCAGGCTATCTGATTTAGATAAAGGCTCCAGCGAACTGGGTAACGAAGCAGCGGCTTCGGGGAACGTGAGGATATTCTTGGTATCCCTCTGTGAGCTGCCAGGTCATTATACTAGGCTCACGAGAGGTTAAGGTCTGTGTTAGAAGAACCAAGAGTATGCCTTGGTTGCTATGCGAGCGACCTAAAGACTGGGATGGATAGCAGTGAGTCGACGAATACATGGTAGTGCCCGAGATAGCAAGTTCGTCGATCATCTACCATCTTGGGTCAAGCGTGTACGTACGGAAAGGCAGGGAACACCCAACAGACCATAATTGCTATCTAATTATGGGTGAGGTAGGCCGTAGGATGTGGGCTGGCCGGAGTGTAGTTCTCAGGCAAGATTTTCTCTTGTGTTGCCTTTCGCTAGTTGAGGGAGGGGTCTCGTGGGACCATAGCCACATGTAGAAAGAAGACCTTAGCATCTGCATCGGCAGATAAATTGAAAGCTCCCGACCGAGTCCTGTACTTCTTGATTAGCCCTGTGACAGGACTCGGGTGGCACATAGTGATACATGTGCATACAGTCATAGAAAAACGATTGATGATGAATGCGTGGGAAAAGGGCGTGGTTGAGGGTTAGCGTAATCCCTAGTATCCCTAGGTGGTTGAACCCAAACCGAAATACGAAAACGTGAGATAGGTAAGCATAATCCCTAGCGGTCCTAGGTGGCGTAAGTCCTAGTTGTACAAACAATGGTTCATGTTGAAAGACCTTAGTTAAAGATAGGGTGACAGTCCAAAACGACCTTAAGGGTCATAAAACTACGTTAAAGTGGGATCTCATGGGAAAGCCCGTGCGGTGTACGGCAAGGGACTGAACATATACATGGAAGGAAACATACGAGTTTAGAGACTTACATTAGGTTAACATGGATCGTTATACGAACTGTTGAGTAAGGGTTATTCATGGTTAACACATGTACGGGGAAAGATACTAGTATGGTAGATATAGAGTATATACAGATAGAGCTCGGGGATGTTAGACTTGAGGGATACCTTGGAATGTTATACTTGATGGAAACCTGACGATGTAATACCTTGTTTTACTTTGACATCGTAATTTATCATGACACCTAGGTTTATCTGGGTACGGTAATTCATCCTATTATCCTGGCTTAGTATCTATCTTGTCATCATCCCCATGTTTACTTTCAGTTTGTGCATGTCATGTCACCTTTATCTGTTTTTATGCTGGAAGTAGATAGGACTTACCAGTCTTTTTGACTGACCCGTTTTGTTTCGCCTCTTTTCTTCCGTTTCCCCCCCCCCCAGGTTACAGGGAGGAAACAATGCAGTTTAGTTCGGACTTCTTCTGCTTGGAGGTCATTATGGATGGCTTGGACTTTTCTTGGCTATGGCTACTTTACTGTTTTATTTGGGAAAATAATTTATGAAAAAGTCTCTATGCTTCTTTACAATTGCAAGACAGGTTTTGTTGTACTCTGATGTAAAAGGCTTTAGACCTTATTTATTCATGTTATGAAAGTTTGATTTTACTTCCGCTATTTTATATGTTCTGTCTTGTGATATTTCTGTGCATGTTTACCAATAATGCCCCTCTAAAGCTAGTGCATTCCTTTGCGAGTGACCCTAGCGGAGGCGGGGTGTTACATTTGGTATCCGAGCAGAAGGTTACCGGACTGGGCAAAAGATTAGAAACAACCTTCTGAAAATTTTTGAAAAAAAAACCATTTACAAAGAAGCATTTTTTTTAGAAAAACTTTGTTTTAAAAGTTATTCCCCAAAAGCCATTAGCAATGTCCTTGTTTTACTAGTTGAATCCTCTTTTCCCTTCTCTCTCCCATCGATAGTCACGTTGGCTTTGGTTACAAGTAGTTTTTGAGTTAGAAAAGTGTTTTCTTTATGATGGGGGAAAATAGTTCTCGAGAAAATGGAGTTGAGTTAGGAGGAAGTAAGGTAATGGAAGGATGGCAGGGCAAGTAAAGGAAATATATATATATAAGAGGGCCAGTCGACAGGCCTGTCGACAGGGCTGTCGACTTACCCCCCCCCCCTGTCGACAGGGCTGTCGACACGAGGCGCCTGCAGGTCAAAAAAATATATAAGCCCGAAGGCCGAGAGCTTCAGCTCACAACCCCAATCCTTTTCTCCTTCCCTCCCAGCCGCCAAAACCGAAAATCCACCAACTCCACCACCTCTCATCACCTCGTTTCTCCACCATTCTTCATAAAATTAATCTTAAATCGAAGCTAGAGACCCTCTCCATCCGGATCTATAGTTCCCCTCTTCTAATTCGTGTTTAAATCACCATGGCCAATCAACCCAATCCCTACGAGCTTTACCCTCAACTAACCGCGCAAGAGGTAGAGTGGTGTGACGAGCAACCAGGGATAATTGAGCACTACATGCAGCTCGCCACTAGGAATTTGCTTCTAGGCCGACCTGTGGGGTTTGCGGATTTTGCGGGAACCGCCGTGGAAAGTTTGTTTGTTAATGCGGGTCTTATTCATATTCTGGATACGCACACAGCCGAGAGGAGAGGCTACAAGCGTATGGTAAGACTTTTTGATGCTCGTTTGCAAATTGATGTGGATGATAACGGGTTGATAACTTATGGTTCATGGGTTAAGGGTACCCATATATTTATGAATGAGGTCCAATTTGGGGAAATTTTGAATATCCGGGGTACGGGACTCGATATAAATGATCTGGAGATGGATGATTTGAATGTGTGGGGTAGGATTTTTTTTAATGGACTTGATAGGCAATGGGATAGTACACATTTGCGCCCCCTAGCTAGGTTTGTGATCAGAATATTGCAATATAATATTGCGGGGCAGAATCATGGGTTTGACAGAGTCCCAGTAGTTGTTAAGGCCGCTACTTATGCTATTTTTGGGGGCATACAAATAAACTGGGCAAGAACCATCTTACAGCAGTACCAGATCTTTAGGGGAGCAAGGCACTCCAATATTTGTTTTGGGAACTTATGGACCATAGTTTTCCGCTGGTTCGGGGTGGATTTGCATGATGAGGATTATGTGACACTTTCTAACCATCCCTCTGTTATCATCACTGAAGCTGCACTAGGGAGAATGAGTATAAATATGCATGAGCTGCAAGAGGAGCCACAACCCATGGAGCATGAGGGATTAGATGAGGAAGAGGATGAGGGTGAGGAGGAGGAGGAGCAAGAGGAGGAGCTGCATAATGGTCAGTTTGGACAGTTTGAGGGGCCCCATCAGGCACCACAGCACGAGGGTGAGCAGGCTGGGGATGGAGCCTGGCCTTATCAGGCCCCGGCACAGGGGGCTCCGGATACAGGTGCCTGGGATCCATGGGCTACTAGGGATCCAGACTGGAGGACTGAGCTGAGATATGTTTCACAGCAGCAGGCTCGCTTGATGAGGAGCCACCAGGATATTATGAGGTCACAACAGCAGACACTGGAGTCACAGGTAGCCATGGCTCAGACACAGCAGCAGATGCTTCAGGATATGAGTTCCTCTTATGATCAGTTGGGGGCTGGGATGCAAGACCTACAGTTAGAACTTAGGCAAGGGAACCGACGACATGAAGAGAGGCTTGATAGCTTAGAGGAGCTCATCCGTAGCTATTTCCATCAGGGTTTACTTCTATCAGTTACCCGTAGGATAGTATTTTATTTCAGTATTGTTTAGCTGTTCCTTTTGTTGTCTAGTTGTAACGATGTACTAAAACTATCTTAATAAAGTTTGTACGTTGTTTGTTTACGCAATTTGTTGTATCTAATGTAATTATGAAATATTGAACGATAATGTCTGATAACGAAGAACAATGAAAACAACAAAACGGGATATCTCTCCGTTACATAAAAGTTTAGAAAGTTAGATTTTTCTAAATTAATAATGGATGGTAGGATCTTGGATGCTCAAATTGGATGAACTTCACTCTTATTTTATAAGGGTGTGGGAAAATTTGGATGAAATTACTTTTTCAAATTTTTGCATTCATATAGAACTGCAAGTATATTTAGGATGAGAGCATCATGGTTTGAAAAAGAAATTTTTAAGAAATTGCATTCATGTAGGTGGTACCACAAGTTAGGCATACATATTTTTCTACAATGTGATTCACTTTTACACATGTGCACATGTTTGCAACAATTGGCTGAACACTTCTGGATGCTAATATGGGGACATAAATCCTACTACTATTGAATTTCGGGGACGAAATGCTTTAAGGGTGGGAGGATGTGACACCCCGTATTTTTACATTTTAAAAGTAAGAAATTTACATACGTATACGATGATACGCAAAGCATATAAACCAGTGAAGCATGAAGATAAAAGATATTCTGTTCATACTTCTAGAATTAAGGTAAACGGGATTCACCATTGCGTTCGTCTCGGAAAAATACGCGAAATAGAGTCCGAGTTTTCAAGAATCGGAGTCCGTATGACCCGTTAAAGGCCCAAAGAAGATTTCTGAAAATTTGAAATTCGGAAATAGGTTTGAAAACCAGATCTGGGGCTAGGCGGGAAGTTTCCCCGCCTAGGCCATGTCGACAGGGCTGTCGACAGGCCTGTCGACTTGGGCCCAGACCAAGTCGACAGCCCTGTCGACTTGCCTGTCGACAGGGGGTGGCCGGGGCAAATTGCCTGGCGCACCTGCTTGTCTCACCTGGCCTTGTTCTTGGGCTGGTTCTGGAAGCTTCCGAGATCTGATGGTCCAAATCTATCCTAGATCTAATCCTATGGTCTAAAACACACCCTAATCTCTATAAAAACACCCCTAAGGCTACCCTAAACCCTCATAACTCACCCTCTCCACGAAGTGCTGCCCAAATGCCAAGTGATCATGGCCTCCATCCCCTTTTCCTAAAGCCTAAGCACTCAAATCGGGTTCAAATCAAGTGGTGCAAGCTAGCTATACCAAATGGAAGGAAGATCAACGTTGCTATGCGAGTTCCATGACGATTCTTCAACAAAGGAGGCACCTTTCTTAGCCAAGATGATTCATGCTCCTTTCCCTAGGCCTAACTATGTAAGTTCTAGCTACTTTTAGATGGAAACGGTAGTTTTGATAATGACATGGGATAAAATGAGGCTAAACATGATTATGCGGACCTATATGAACCTTACCTTGCCTCTTGTGTTCATGTTTATGGTTTTAGGCCATGTGAGTGACTTAATCATGCCTCTCATGCTATGCATAACCTAGTTTAACTTGCAAGTTTGGATCTTTATGCATGAAATGCTAGCATGAACCTTTAGGAACCATTTTTACTTATGAAACATTGGCTAAGATTTGATTTTGGGGCTTATGCATGTTTATGAACCCAAACCCCTAATGTTAACATGCAAGTTTGTGGCCAAATCCTTTATGACATTATGCATACTTATGGCCAATTCCCTTTTCTTTTCATGTTATGCATGCTTGTGGCCAAACCTTTATGAACTTATGCATGTTTAAAGCCAAACCCTCATGATACTATGCATGTTTGGGGTCATTGTGTAGCATAGTATCTCTACGATGTGACTCGTCCCTTCTTGCGTTGGAACACGATTTGGGTTGAGGTTAGACAAGCGTGAATATAGCATGAAAAACTTAACTTGAAGTTACATGAAAACATGATAGGCGAGCTAAACTTGACATGAACCATGATTTGGGTAAATGGGTATGAACATGACAACGTGTAACGTTAAATATGACATGTGTTTATACTTGAAAACATGACTTGAATTATAACATGGAAGTTGACATGTAAGTATACATAAAAACATAAGCTTGGGAATTTACCTATTAAGTTAGGTCTACCCATTGGGAATTTACCTATTAAGTTAGGTCTACCCAATTGCTTGAAACTTGAATATGAACGTGACACTAGACTAAACATGAAAGTGGCCAACTCGAGGTTGGGTTGAGTTTGCAATATAAAGCTACCCGGAACCGACCGGCCTAACTAGTAGTTGCAAACAATAGGACCCAATGTGAGAAGTTGGTCATGTTGTGCTTGAACCCGAGGTTAGACCGAGTTGTGGTGTAAAGCTACCCGGAACCGACCGGCTTAACTAGTAACCACAACAAAGTCTAATGTGAGAGGTTGGGTGCATTAAGTAATTAATGCCACATGATAGGGTTAAGTTAATTTGATTAATGACTCTTAACCAAATATGACATGGACAAATGGGTTAAGTAAATCGGTTAGGCCAATGATACTTAACAAAACATGACAAGGTTGGGTAGGTTAAGTAAATTGATTTGCCTAATGACACTTGACCATTTTTATACGACTAATGGACGGGATTGAGTTAACTAACACTTGATCAATCCAACACGATAACTTGATAAGGTTAAGTAAATTTTCTGAAGTGACACTTAACCCATTAGACAAACCCCAATTCGGAGGATTGGGTAAATGACCATAGTTAACAAGGATAAGGGAAATAAGGCTAAGTGGTAAACCTTAGTTAAGGGAAACTAAGTAATAATCCTTAGTCAAGGAAATTTGGGCCACTTCTTAGATAGATTAGTAACCCGATACGTTAGGTCAACGTTTAAGTACGCGTATAGGAGCAGGCTATCTGATTTAGATAAAGGCTCCAGCGAACTGGGTAACGAAGCAGCGGCTTCGGGGAACGTGAGGATATTCTTGGTATCCCTCTGTGAGCTGCCAGGTCATTATACTAGGCTCACGAGAGGTTAAGGTCTGCGTTAGAAGAACCAAGAGTATGCCTTGGTTGCTATGCGAGCGACCTAAAGACTGGGATGGATAGCAGTGAGTCGACGAATACATGGTAGTGCCCGAGATAGCAAGTTCGTCGATCATCTACCATCTTGGGTCAAGCGTGTACGTACGGAAAGGCAGGGAACACCCAACAGACCATAATTGCTATCTAATTATGGGTGAGGTAGGCCGTAGGATGTGGGCTGGCCGGAGTGTAGTTCTCAGGCAAGATTTTCTCTTGTGTTGCCTTTCGCTAGTTGAGGGAGGGGTCTCGTGGGACCATAGCCACGTGTAGAAAGCAGACCTTAGCATCTGCATCGGCAGATAAATTGAAAGCTCCCGACCGAGTCCTGTACTTCTTGATTAGCCCTGTGACAGGACTCGGGTGGCACATAGTGATACATGTGCATACAGTCATAGAAAAACGATTGACGATGAATGCGTGGGAAAAGGGCATGGTTGAGGGTTAGCGTAATCCCTAGTATCCCTAGGTGGCTGAACCCAAACCGAAATACGAAAACGTGAGATAGGTAAGCATAATCCCTAGCGGTCCTAGGTGGCGTAAGTCCTAGTTGTACAAACAATGGTTCATGTTGAAAGACCTTAGTTAAAGATAGGGTGACAGTCCAAAACGACCTTAAGGGTCATAGAACTACGTTAAAGTGGGATCTCATGGGAAAGCCCGTGCGGTGTACGGCAAGGGATTGAACATATACATGGAAGGAAACATACGAGTTTAGAGACTTACATTAGGTTAAAATGGATCGTTATACGAACTGTTGAGTAAGGGTTATTCATGGTTAACACATGTACGGGGAAAGATACTAGTATGGTAGATATAGAGTATATACAGATAGAGCTCGGGGATATTAGACTTGAGGGATACCTTGGAATGTTATACTTGATGGAAACCTGACGATGTAATACCTTGTTTTACTTTGACATCGTAATTTATCATGACACCTAGGTTTATCTGGGTACGGTAATTCATCCTATTATCCTGGCTTAGTATCTATCTTGTCATCATCCCCATGTTTACTTTCAGTTTGTGCATGTCATGTCACCTTTATCTGTTTTTATGCTGGAAGTAGATAGGACTTACCAGTCTTTTTGACTGACCCGTTTTGTTTCGCCTCTTTTCTTCCGTTTCCCCCCCCCCCAGGTTACAGGGAGGAAACAATGCAGTTTAGTTCGGACTTCTTCTGCTTGGAGGTCATTATGGATGGCTTGGACTTTTCTTGGCTATGGCTACTTTACTGTTTTATTTGGGGAAATAATTTATGAAAAAGTCTCTATGCTTCTTTACAATTGCAAGACAGGTTTTGTTGTACTCTGATGTAAAAGGCTTTAGACCTTATTTATTCATGTTATGAAAGTTTGATTTTACTTCCGCTATTTTATATGTTCTGTCTTGTGATATTTCTGTGCATGTTTACCAATAATGCCCCTCTAAAGCTAGTGCATTCCTTTGCGAGTGACCCTAGCGGAGGCGGGGTGTTACATTTCCTGAATTCGACGTAGTCGAATTTTAATGTAAAACTCTCTTTTGAATAAATCTCTATTCGATTAGTGTTTCGAACTTCACAATAAATTTACAGTTTCAGGTCAACTCAATTTCCACTTTCTTTCTGAATTCACCTTTGAATATTTCGCTTCCAATTCCATTTAAATTCATACTTGAATTGAATCTTCCAAATTATCCTATGATAATTACTTCACTAAATTTATTAATGTCGTTTATAAATTACTTTCCTTGTTTTATATATTAAAACAAGCTTCCATTTCAAAAGTCCATTTGAAACCCAGTCCTATTTTGGAATATTTTATTATTATAACTTATATATATATACAAGCATAGAATCTATTTTTATATTTTAAATATTGGAATATTAGCTTCTTAGGATTTATAGTTTCTAAATTATAGTTTCTACTAAATATAATTCTAATATCCTTTCGGCAAATAATTTAATTTTATAAATTTGACATAGTCGAATTCCAATCATAAATCTGTATGGATTTATTACAATTCAATTTACATTCTGAACATCGAAAATAATTTCATTGTTTCCTTTTTGAGACGACCCCGTACCCCGTACTGACGGTGGCAAGGGTAATCTTTGGAATATAACACATAAACAGATAATAGCAGAACATAATTAAATAAATACACTAGATAATGCAAAATAGAATATACTGGATAAAAGTAATCATCAGAGTTACACAGTATACAGGATCATACTTAGTACAAATACAGTTTAGCTATACATAAATGTTTACAGCGGAAACAAACATAATATGTACAATAAGAGCTGAACAGCATAAAATAGATAAATGATAGAATTCATCATCAGCTCCAGCTATCCAGAAAGAGCCTGCTAAAACCTGAATACAAGGCTGCCCATGTAGTTAAAGGGGCACCCGAGTTTGAAAGTGAAACAAACTACGAGTCAATCATGGGACTGGTATGAGAAATCTACTTAACACATTATACAAATGGGCTAATCACAGGACCACGCCACTTTCATGGAACGAGTTTACTCCATCGGATTGCCAGTGCTTTAAAACAAATAATTCTTTTAAACATTGCAATGCTTTTTATCAAAATGAAGCCATTATAAGACTCAGTTCCCATCACACAATGCAACGCAAACCGGAGGATAGAGTTTTTACCTTATAATGGCCAAAATATGCTTGATACGAATAAAACATAAGCATTTGATATTATTACTAGTGTTTATATGTTTCAAAAACAATTTCAAATCATAACTATCAATAATAGACGGCATTAATGCCACATACCACTATATCGCCCTATATAGGTATACAATCAAAACCGCACAGTCACGTATTTGGAAATTGGATTTCCGTTATGAACCAAGGCAAAAGATAGTCCTTACCGAATTCGAGACTGCCAAGCCCGAGTCTCAGGATCAGAACGCATTGAACCTTGGATCGTCAGGGTCGGTCCACCGATGTGGATTAAAATGCCTGAACACTACGTTTCCCCGCCCTTTGGGGCGTAAGTGAGCCAACGAATGACTCCATCGGTCCCGGATCGACCGATATATCCGAGGCGCCTCGCAACAGTAATAACCAAATAAGTCAAACTTGTCAAGGCGTGTAAAACGACTGACGCCACTTCTAGCTAGGAAGAAACGCATGTCCCCCTTGAGGTCCTCTCCCGTTTTTGGTTCATACTGGGGTGTGAGGTTCGCGAATTCATGTTATACACAAAGCTACGCCACACAGGCGGGGATCATCACCACAAGACTTTGCTTTTCAACAGAAGCCCTGATCACTGCATCTTAGCATGCCACACAGGCAATTCACGCCATGTAACTGATGGCTATCAATCACACAGACTGAATTCCAATGTTAGACACACAGTCCATTTGCAAGTCCGTTCTGTGTCTGAACGAAACCAGAGGCACTATATACCTCGCAAACCCATCCATCTCCACGTACGTCTGGACGATCACCACTCATTATCCATATTTCGGGATGCCTCCCAATCAGGACATCAGTTACCATCCAAACGAGGTGAAGATCTTCGGTCTTCGACCACCGTCTTCATCTTCGATTTCTTATCGTCGATTCACTTATTCAGAATGGGATAGACCCGGTCTTTCTGAGCAACTCGCGTATATAATAAACAAGTGCAACACAAACACACCTACGCATCATTTCAATTCATTAGTCGCTAACCGTAAATCAGTAAGATAACGATTTCCCAAATATTAACCCCGAAGGCTGAAACCAACATCAGATCAAAACCAAGGAAACCATTCGACTTAGCCAACTTTCAGTTAGTTTCTAAATTTCACATCCATATCGTTTATAATATTTTATAACGATTTATCGCCATTTTTATTTATTTTCAAATAGCCAATATATTCAAACGACACTTCGGCCATAATGCGGCCGTGGCGCTGTTTTTCTTCATATTTGATTTACACATATCTGAAAATCTAACTGTTGGATCTTCACAAAATTTATATAATTAGAAAGATCTTTTCAAAACGAATCCAACGGTTCCAGTTTCGGGAAAATCCGACGGTCGGATCTCCCGGTATAATCGTTTGAAGTTTCGATTTCAAAATGCGAATTATAGCGTCGTTATTCGATTTAATATAATTATATTTATATATATATAAATATAATCAATTCTGGAGCTGTTTTTCTCCAAATTTGAATTAAACATTCCAGACAATCCAACCGTTGGGTCTTTACAAAGTTGGTGTCGTTGGAAAGATATTTCCAAAGGGAACCCAACGGTTTCGGTTTCGGGAAAATCCGATGGTCGGATCTCCCACACTAATCGTTTGAAATCACGTTTTCAAAACACGAACTGCAACTTCGCTATTCGATATATTTTATTTCTATTTATATATATATATCGATTCTTCGATTTCGAAACTATAATCTTTTCATACATTTGATAAAAATGATATTTTTATCCAACCGACTATTATTTCAACACTTCTCTATTTTCAACTATTCGTGTATATAGTAAAAATGTGATTTTTGTTGCAAAACAATTCATTTCAAAACACGATTATTTTATACAGTTCATATAGATGTTAAAAATATGATTTTTATTATAAAACAATTTATTTCAAAACACGAATACCATTCAACACATGAATATGATTCAAGAATGAATTTCTATTCAACACATGAAGGTTTTCTATAGTGTATGTATATAGTAAAAATGTGATTTTTATTGCAAAACAATTTATTTCAAACCACGATTATTATATACAATTCATATAGATGTTAAAAATATGATTTTTATTATAAAACAATTTATTTCAAAAAAAGAATACCATTCAACACATGAATATGATTCAACGGATGAATTTCTATTCAACACATGAAGGTTTTCTATAGTTTGTATATATAGTAAAAATGTGATTTTTATCGCAAATTTTTTTATTTCAAAACACGATTATTTTATACAGTTCATATAGATGTTAGAAATATGATTTTTATTATAAAACAATTTATTTCAAAACACGAAAACCATTCAACACATGAATATGATTCAACGAATGAATTTCTATTCAATACATGAAGGTTTTCTATTCAACACACGAATATAGTTTCAGCACAGGAAAATAATTCTAACACATGAATATTATTCAAAAATTCGGCAGCATAACGGCAGGGTAGTTAAAACAGGGACCGTCCCTAGTACGGCTCCTCGCTCTACCTTAAAGCCTCGCAGCTTTTGACAATGGGGAATCATGCATCTAGTTCACACGCAGGCGGCATGTATATTTTTTTCATTTCCACAAACTAATCCTATGTGGTTTCAACCAAATATTTCTCAACCACAAACGAGTATTTTTCAACCACAATCAATCAATTTCACCCACAAACAATTCTAATCAACCATTCGTAATCAACCAATTTTAACACCAGTCACAACCAATAAATATCGTCCATGGTTTGTGGAAGAGGGGCGTGTGTGTATATAAATATATATATATATATATATATATTTATATATTTATATATATAAGCATTTCACTTCTGTTTCAACACATATGTAATTTTTACAACGCATATATAACTTATATATCGAACGTACAACTTATACAACACTTATACAAGAGGTGTACAACGCTTATATAACCCATACATCGACTATATAATTTATACATCGTCGTTTTCCATATCATTTATAATTTAGAAATCTCACATTGGGTTCCACTCCACCAAAAATAGCAGAAGGCTCAGAAAAATATGTGGTCTCTTCTAGAATGTAGAAGACGTCCTCACGGGTCCATTGTCTCTTGTTTCACTGAATTTCATCAACAAACGAAAAAGATATGATTTTTACAGTGAAATCAAAAACCGTAGTGCTTATAAGTGCTATAGAATAGTTTTAATATAATTTACACCGTTACCTCCACTGTTTTGTTCGAAACTAGGTTTCGATCTCTCGCGAAATTAGTTGCGTTAGGGGCTGATCGGGGTTGACCACGACCTCCGCCTATGAGAGGGCTTCCCGACGAGGTGGGTCTTTCTCAGCTCGAGCTCCAGGTGGCGGCGGAATCACGTTCGATGCCATCGAACTTTGCGAGCTCCTTTCTCGACGAAGACAAGGCGGGTTAGGTCGAAGCTAGGTCGGATTTGAAGAGGGGAGGCGGCGCTTCAAAAAACCCAACTGGGGCACTGGCTAATTTCGCTTGTAGGGGGAGAAAACGAGGAGGGAAAGATCGAAGAACAGCCGCAGTTCGTCGTTGCTGATACGGGGAGAGAGAAAAATAGATTTGACCAATAGATTTTTTTTATATTTATAAATTTTAAAATCTGAAAATACCCCCTTTCACACACGAACACCAATTCAAACCCAACGATTATCGTCCTTAGCATTTTACCCCTATTCCGAACACAATGGGATATGTTTCGTAGGCCCATTCGATTGTTTTAGTCAGTTTTCCTTCAAATTAAAATATAAAACATTCAATATTCGATTTGAACGTACATTTCCATTTGCCAAGACCGCAAATTGATTCGAGAAATTCCCGAAAAATAAATTTAGCTATGTTTTGACGATACGGTCGCAACAAAACTAGTTTCGTTGAATTTTGAGACCATTTGCAAAATGGCCCATTTCTGGTCGATCAAATTTAACTGTAATTGACCAAAACACATTTTCCTTTGCCACGCTCACATACTAGCTTCAAAAATTATGAAATTTGAAATCTAGCCATAGTATAACATCACGGATCCAACAAAAGTGGTTTCGTCGAATTCCGAGGTCGTTTGCAAAATGGCCATTTTCGCGGGCTATATAAATTCCATAGCGACCTTTCAGAAAATTCATTTGTCCATAACTTTTGCTTCCTGCTATGAAACTTCGATTTTTCAGATTCGTTAGAAAGGTATTCACTAACAGATTTAAATATTTTTGGTTTCACTCAAATCTGTTTTGTTTTGCACCCGGTACAGCCAGTCAAAGTTTGAATTCAAATTTTGAAACTACCGCACCATTTCAGGCCTTGTTTATAATTAGAATTAATTATATTCGTTTTCAAATGTCGATTCAAACTTACTTTTCATCGTTATCATTTAAAATATTTATTTTAAATATTTTAAATCCACTAAAATAGCCAATTTAAAATTTTTAAATTGGTTCAGATTTTCCGGGTCGTTACAATCTCCCCCACTTAAAACTTTTCGTCCCCGAAAAGGAACAAAGTAGAAAGTGGTTTGATTAATCAACTCTACGTCCAATCTGGCATCCTTTCTCCAACTTTTCAGTTTTTGAGAATTTTCAAATTCTTCAAAAATTTGCCTAACACCCGGAATTTTCGAAAAATTTCGCCATAACCTCCTTTGTACGGGGAGGGGTTTGGAAATTTATTGGGCCGTATTAGGTACCCAATAAATCCTATAAAGCATACACATATTTATAGTGATATATTCTGGTGTTTACAAGGGAGCGTGTATAGATAATAAATCCAGAGAATAAATTCCCGTCACCCTGTCAAAGCCTGATGGAGTGTGTATTTTAATTGCTCCAGAGAATAAATCCTCGTCACCTCATCCCGTGTGGGAAATAAATAATCCATGTGCCGTATCTAATGACTAGAGAGACGTGATTATTGTCAACTCTAGACCCGTGTGGGGATTTTATTAACTGGCAATTTATCGTTACATTTTAAATAGTCCATATCAATCATCAGTTCAACCTGTAAAATATAGTCATCGTCATACAAGCATCTCGCTCGTATGGTAAATCTTCCACCTCGTCACACAAGCTCCAAATGCTTATGTGGTATATGATGAAGTATGCCTATCTTCGAGAAGTGTGCCATGTAGTGTAGTTCAAAATTAATTGTTACTATCCTATGGAGACGTTTATTATTACACACAGAACAACCAGCACTCCGCATCCAATGGCATTCACAGGAGTTGATATAATAATATTTCGCATCCAACTCATTAAGGTTTACCTATTTGTCGGGCACGCCAATAATTTCTTTACTCAACAGCTATCTAATTACCCGTTCAAACATATATAATGCACATGTATATATTTCTATTTATTTCTAAATCAGTTCAATGTGTGAGTTAATCGAATAAATCCTACCATTCTTTCTCTTATTAATTAAATTAACTTTCGTTTCAATAATTTAATTAATCCAATTTACTATCACACAATGCAAACAACAAGCAATTCGTTTTTAACTTTTCAAAAATATACTAATCAATTTCTATACTCTTTTAAAATCATTCAGACTATAGAATTAAAAATGCATATCCATGGAAAGAAAATAACAACAGAGTAGAGAACTAATTGGTAATGCAAAGTATGGTAAATGTACCTTGCACCGGAGTCAATCAGAGATATCCACTCGACACTTCGGATAGGCTTTCTGAATGCTCTCCTCAGTTTCCCAAGTACAATCTCGCGGATCTCCACTCCATTGCACTTTGACTAAGTGAACCTTCTTGTTCCTCAACTCTTTGGTTTCTTTGCCGATAATCTTTAGCGGCTCTCTTCTCACAGCCAATTCTGGAGTAATTTCAATATCCTGTTGAGCTGCTTCTTCCACGATCAAGTCTGGATCATGAACGTGCTTTCGAAGTTGAGATATGTGAAATACATCATGCACTCCAGGCAACCAATCTGGTAATTTAACCCTATATGCGAACGTTCCAATCCGTTCAAGGATAGGAAACGGACCAATGAATTTGAATGCCAATTTCCTCGTTTTACCGAACCGGATAACTCGTCTCATCGGCGATACTTTCAGATATACATAGTCGCCAACAGCAAATGATATATCTCTTCTTCTCTTGTCGGCATAGCTCTTCTCTCGGCTTTGAGCGGCGAGTAATCGCTTCCTAATAAAGTCGACTTTGTCGGCAGCTTCTCGGATCATATCTGGCCCCAACACAAGTCTATTACTAGGTTCGACCCAACAAGCAGGAGATCGGCATGGCCTACCATACAGTGCTTTGAATGGCGACATTGTCAGACTCGCCTAGTAGCTGTTGTTATATGAGAATTCAGCCAAATGCAGATGGTCTTCCCATGATCCACCGAAATCTAGAACACAAGCCCGTAATAGATCTTCTAGTATGCGAATCACCCTCTCAGTCTGACCACCTGTCTGAGGATGACAAGCGGTGCTCAAGTTCAGCTTCGTTCCCAGCTCTACTTGAAATGCCTCCCAGAATTTGCTTGTGAATATTGGATCTCTATCACTAACTATACTGATCGGCACTCCGTGTAGTCTAACAATTTCCTTGAAATATATCTGCGCCAGACTCTAAGCAGTTCTGTTTGACCTGACAGGTATGAAATGGGCGGTCTTCGTGAAGCGATCTACGATCACCCAAATACTGTCATTTCCTTTCCCTATTCTAGGCAAACCATCTATGAAGTCCATGGAAATATGTTCCCACTTCCAACCTGGAACTTCTAGCGGTTGTAACGATCCAGCCTGTTTCTGTTGGTCGCTTTTGTCTAGTTGGCAAGTAGGGCATCGGCTAACATATATTGAAACGTCTCTTTTCATAGCCTTCCACCAGCATGTTCGCTTGAGATCGTTATACATTTTGGCCACACCGGGATGGATACTCAGCTTGGATTTGTGACACTCGTCTAACACTTCACTTTTAACTCGGGGATGTCGAGAACACAAATCCTTCCTTTCAATCTCAGAACCCATCGTTATCTATTTGAAAACACAAGGGTTCGCCTTTTTGGATCCTTTTGATCATATACTTAATAAAGTTATCGTCCTTCTGAAGAATAAATATTTTGTCAATCAAGGAAGTCGTAATAATAAAACTGGCGATCATTTCATTCTTTCAGCTTAACGCATCGGCCACGACATTGGCTTTCCCTGGAGTGTATAGAATCTCAAAATCATATGCTGCAAGGAATTCTAGCCAACGTTGCTGCCTCAGATTCAAGTCCTTCTGGGTGAACAGATACTTTAACGACTGGTGATCTGTAAACAGTTCAAATTTCTCACCTAGAAGATAGTGCCTCCAGATTTTCAAAGAGAATACTATAGCCAACAACTCAAGATCATGAGTTACGTAGTTTTTCTCGTGTGGCTTCAGCTAACGACTAGCATAGGCGATCACTTGACCTCTTTGCATTAGTACCGCACCCAGGCCTTCTCTAGAGGCATCTGCCCGGACTTTTAAATCCTGATTGCCGTCGATAATGGTTAACACTGGAGCAGTCGTTAATCTTAACTTTAGCTCTTCAAAAGCCTCCTCACATTCTGGAGTCCATTTGAATTTTGAGTGCTTCTTTGTAAGCTTCGTTAAGTGACCAGATATCTTCGAAAAGTTTTTAACGAACTTCCGGTAATAACTAGCCAATCCAAGAAAACTGCGATCCTCTGTAGGAGTACTAGGCTGTTTCCAATTTTGAATAGCCGTGATTTTACTTGGACCCACAGCAATTCCTTCTTTTGATACGACGTGGCCTAGAAACTTCACTTTATCTTGCCAGAATATACATTTGGATAGTTTGGCTTTTAATACATTCCTTCTAAGGATTTCCAGAACCTGTTCCAAATGTTTTTCATGCTCGGCCTTTGATTTAGAGAAGATTAGAATATCGTCAATAAAAACCAGAACAAATTTATTCAGGACTCCTTTGAACACTCTATTCATCAAATCGACGACGTAAGCTGGAGCGTTACATAAGCCAAACGGCATTACTGACCACTCATAGAATAAGTCTGGACCTCTGAATGCTGTCATAGGAACACACTCTTCGGCAATTCGAAGTTGATGGAAGCCTGTAGCTAGGTGCATCCTTGAAAATACTTGAGCTCCATTCAGACGATCCAACAAATCATCGATTCGTGGCAATGGATATTTGTTCTTTATTGTCTGCTTATTCAAATCACGATAATCCACACATAGTCGCAGAGTACCGTCAGTCTTTGGGACAAACAACACTGCTGCTCCCCAATCGGAGAAACTAGGCCTAATTAGACCCTTCGATACAAGCTGCCTTGTTTGATTGTCTAATTCCTCTTTCTCTTTCAAGGACATTCTTCGAATAGCGTGAACTACCAGTCTTGCATTCAGAATCAAAGCGATCTTGAAATTTATTTCTCTCTGCGGAGGTAAGCGAACAACTTCTTCAAACACATCCGCATAATTCTTGACGACAGGAATATCTTTTACGAGGTCGGGAATATTCTCTGTGACTTCAGGGATATTTTCTATTTGAGCAGGAGAAACATCCAAAGCTGCCCAGAAGTCATTTCTATTAGAATTCTGACATTCACAGGGAATGGTTATATAATCACCTGATTTAATATTCGCCCTAACGACTCTGTCGGCGCATTTAACCTCAGCTCCATATTTGGTCAACCAGTCTAACCCCAAGATAAGATCAAATTCTGTAAAATTCACGACGACCGCGATGGTAGGGAACCGATAACGAGAAAAAGAAACCGACACTCCACAAACCCAACTGAGATTGAGGGAACCCCCAACCGGATTTTGGACAGTCATTGGTTCTTTGAGCTTCTTCAAATTTAAATCCAGTTTCTTAACCGCATTCTTGGCAATGAAGCTTCGTGAGGCGCTAGCGTCAAACAGTACTTTAACTGGAATATCTTTGACAGTTAGCGTGCCTTCTAAAACATCTGGCCTTTCTTGAATAACTGAGGGCTCAGAAGTTTCTGCTACTTCATTTATATGTACTGCTTTGGATTTCTTAAATAGCCGGCAGTCCTTTTCAAGATTACCAATCCGACAGCACTGACTGCATTTTCTATTCTCTCGAAACTGGTTATCAGGTTTAAACCCCTTCTTTCTTTTCTTCGAGGTTTTACAATTCCTGGTCAAATGCCCTGGTTTCTTGCAGTTAGAGCATGTGGCCGTCGTTATGGGTTCTCTCTCAGACTTAGCCCTTTTCCTCTTGGCACAGGGCTTCTTATTAACCTCAGACATCCTACTGGTCTCCGGACAGGCAGTTTCAGACTCACCTTTATTACTAGAACTGACTTCTTCTTCGTACTGTAACATACCTTTCTTGTCGAGATCCTCGTATTGGTAAGCTATGTATATCATTTCAGAAAAAGGGAGCTTCACATTCCTCATTACACTGTTCTGATATTTTCTTTGAAGGCTATGAATAAACCTCAGATTCTTCCTCTTTGGATCTTGAATCAGATGAGGAGCAAAGTGAGAAAGTTCGTTGAATTTCTTATGATATTCTGGAATGGTCATATCTCCTTGTATCAGATAAGAGAATTCATCACATAATCGCTCGGTCGCTTCAGGAGGAGTAAATCTTTCTAAGAAAATCACTTTGAATCTATCCTAGGTGATATCACCTTCTGGATTATCTTTAATAACTGAATCCCACCAAAACAAAGCTTCTTCTTTGAGTGCCCAAGACGCCAGTAATCATTTCTGATCATCTCTCAGTTTTAAACCTTCAAATATTTTCTCTGCAGAACGAATCCAAGCTTGTGTTTCCATGATGGGCTCTTTGCTTAAGAATGGCGATCCTCCCAGATTTCCAAATCTCTGGAATAAGACTTCTATATCGGATTCTGGCTGCGGGAGCATAACTAGCTCATTAGCTGGTCGAGCCATACGATTATTTCTTCTGTCCATGTCACTCATTTTCTAGTACGTCTGCAATTAGCAGACAAAGTGTCAGGTCAACAGCAAAGATATTTCAAAATATAGAGACAAATACTTGAATGTAAATGTGTCTACTGAGGTGTATTTCATTCTGCTACTCATACTAGGATATTACTGATCCTATCTGTAATGAGTTAACCGTCCTAGAACACTACTGGTTCTATTTCTGATGAGTTCATTTATATGTTATATTCTAGCACTAAGCTTAACCAAAGCTCTGATACCAAATGAGACGACCCCGTACCCCGTACTGACGGTGGCAAGGGTAATCTTTGGAATATAACACATAAATAGATAATAGCAGAACAAAATTAAATAAGTACACCAGATAATGCACAATAGAATATACTGGATAAATGTAATCATCAGAGTTACACAGTATATAGGATCATACTTAGTACAAATACAGTTCAGCTATACATAAATGTCTACAGCGGAAACAAACATAATATGTACAATAAGAGCTGAATAGCATAAAATAGATAAATTATAGAATTCATCCTCAGCTCCAGCTATCCAGAAAGAGCCTGCTAAAACCTGAATACAAGGCTGCCCTGTAGAAAAAGGGGCACCCGAGTTTGAAAGTGAAACAAACTAGTCAGTCATGGGACTGGTATGAGAAATCTACTTAACACATTATACAAATGGGCTAATCACAGGACCACGCCACTTTCGTGGAACAGGTTTACTCCATCAGATTGCCAGTGCTTTAAAACAAATAATTCTTTAAAACATCGCAATGCTTTTTATCAAAATGAAGCCATTATAAGACTCAGTTCCCATCACACAATGCAACGCAAACCGGAGGATAGAGTTTTTACCTTATAACGGCCAAAATATGCTTGGTACGAATAAAACAAAAGCATTTGATATTATTACTAGTGTTTATATGTTTCAAAAACAATTTCAAATCATAACTATCAATCATAGACGGCATTAATGCCCCATACCACTATGTCGCCCTATATAGGTATACAATCAAAACCGCACAGTCACGTATTTGGGAATTGGATTTCCGTCATGAACCAAGGTAAAAGATAGTCCTTACCGAATTCGAGACTGCCTAGCCCGAGTCTTAGGATCAGAACGCATCGACCCTTGGATCGTCTGGGCCGGTCCACCGATGTGGATTAAAATGCCTGAACACTACGTTTCCCTGCCCTTTGGGGCGTAAGTGAGCCAACGAATGACTCCATCGGTCCTGGATCGACCGATATATCTGAGGCGCCTCGCAACAGTAACAACCACATAAGCCAAACTCGTCAGGGCGTGTAAAACCACAGACACCACTTCTAGCTAGGAAGAAACGCATGTCCCCCCTGAGGTCCTCTCCCGTTTCTGGTTCATACCGGGGTGTGAGGTTCGCGAATTCACGTTATACACAAAGCTACGCCACACAGGCGGGGCTTTGATCATCACCACAAGACATTTCTTTTCAACAGAAGCCCTGATCACTGCATCTTAGCATGCCACATAGGCAATTCACGCCATGTAACTGATGGCTATCAATCACACATACTGAATTCCAATGTCAGACACACAGTCCATTTGCAAGTCCGTTCTGGGTCTGAACGAAATCGGGGGCACTATATACCTCGCAAACCCATTGATCTACACGTACGTCTGGACGATCACCACTCATTATCCATATTTCGGGATGCCTCCCGATTAGGACATCAGTTACCATCCAAACGAGGTGAAGATCTCCGGTCTTCGACCACCGTCTTCATCTTCGATTTCTTATCGTCGATTCAGTTATTCAGAATGGGATAGACCCGTTCTTTCTGAGCAACTCGTGTATATAATAAACAAGTGCAACACAAACACACCTACGCATCATTTCAATTCATTAGTCGCTAACCGTAAATTAGTAAGAGAACGATTTCCCAAATATTAACCCCGAAGGCCGAAAGCAACATCAGATCAAAACCTAGGAAACCATTCGACTTAGCCAACTTTCAGTTAGTTTCTAAATTTCACATCCATATCGTTTATAATATTTTATAACGATTTATCACCATTTTTGTTTATTTTAAAATAGCCAATATATTCAAATGACGCTTCGGCCATAACGCGGTCGTGGCGCAGTTTTTCTTCAGATTTGATTTACACATATCTGAAAATCTAACCGTTGGATCTTCACAAAATCTATATCATTAGAAAAATCTTTTCAAAATGAATCCAACAGTTCCAGTTTCGGGAAAATCCGACGGTCGGATCTCCCGGTATAATCGTTTGAAGTTTCGATTTCAAAATACGAACTAGAGCGTCGTTATTCGATTTAATATATATATATATATATATATAAATCTAATCGATTCTGGCGCTGTTTTTCTTCAGATTTGAATTAAACATTCTAGACAATCCAACCATTGGATCTTTACAAAGTTGGTGTCGTTGGAAAGATATTTCCAAAGCGAACCCAACGGTTTTGGGAAAATCCGATGGTCGGAACTCCCGCACTAATCGTTTGAAATCACGTTTTCAAAACACAAACTGCAACTTCGCTATTCGATATAATTTATTTCTATATATATATATATATATATCGATTCTTCGATTTCAAAACTATATTCTTTTCATACATTTGATAAAAATGATATTTTTATCCAACCGACATTATTTCAACACTTCGCTATTTTCAACTATTCGTGTACATAGTAAAAATGTGATTTTTATTGTAAAACAATTCATTTCAAAACACGATTATTTTATAAAGTTCATATAGATGTTAAAAATATGGTTTTTATTATAAAATAATTTATTTCAAAACACGAATACCATTCAACACATGAATATGATGCAACGAATGAATTTCTATTCAACACATGAAGGTTTTCTATAGTTTGTATATATATAGTAAAAATGTGATTTTTATTGCAAAACAATTTATTTCAAACCACAATTATTTTATACAGTTCATATAGATGTTAAAAATATGATTTTTATTATAAAACAATTTATTTCAAAACACCCATTCAACACATGAATATGATTCAACGAATGAATTTCTATTCAACACATGAAGGTTTTCTATAGTTTGTATATATAGTAAAAATGTGATTTTTATTGCAAAACAATTTATTTCAAAACACGATTATTTTATACAGTTCATATATATGTTAAAAGTATGATTTTTATTATAAAACAATTTATTTCAAAACACGAATACCATTCAACACATGAATATGATTCAACGAATGAATTTCTATTCAACACATGAAGGTTTTCTATTCAACACACGAATATAGTTTCAGCACAGGAAAATAATTCTAACACATGAATATTATTCAAAATTTTGGCAGTACAACGACAGGGTAGTTAAAACTGGGACCGTCCCTAGTACGGCTCCTCGCTCTACCTTAAAGCCTTGCAGCTTTTGACAATGGGGAATCATGCATCTAGTTCACAAGCAGGCGGCATGTATATTTTTTTCATTTCCACAAACTAATCCTATGTGGTTTCAGCCAAATATTTCTCAACCACAAACGGGTATTTTTCAACCCCAATCAATCAATTTCAACCACAAACAATTCTAATCAACCATTCGTAATCAACCAATTTTCACACCAATCACAACCAACAAATATCGTCCATGGTTTGTGGACGAGGGGCATATATATATATATATAAGCATTTCACTTCTATTTCAACACATATGTAAGTTTTACAACGCATATATAACTTATATACCGAACGTACAACTTATACAACGCTTATACAAGAGGTGTAAAATGCTTATATAACCCATACATCGACTATATAATTTATACATCGTCGTTTTCCATATCGTTTATAATTTAGAAATCTCACATTGGGTTCCACTCCACCAAAAATAGCAGAAGGCTCAGAAAAATATGCGGTCTCTTCTAGAATGTAGAAGACGTCCTCACGGGTCCACTGTCTCTTGTTTCACTGAATTTCATCAACAAACGAAAAAGATATGATTTTTACAGTGAAATCAAAAACCGTAGCGCTTAGAATTGCTATAGAATAGTTTTAATATAATTTACACCGTTACCTCCACTGTTTTGTTCAAAACTAGGTTTCGATCTCTCGCGAAATTCGTTGCGTTAGGGGCTGATCGGGATTGACCACGATCTCCACCTACGAGAGGGCTTCACGACGAGGTGGGTTTTGTTCAGCTCGAGCTCCAGGTGGCGGCGGAATCACGTTCAACGCCGTCGAACTTTGCGAGCTCCTTTCTCAACGAAGACAAGGCGGGGGAGGTCGAAGTTAGGTCGGATTTGAAGAGGGGAGGCGGCGCTTCAAAAAACCTAACTGGGGCATTGGCTAATTTCGCATGTAGGGGGAGAAAACGAGGAGGGAAAGATCGAAGAACAGCCGCCGTTCGTCGTTGCTGATACGGGGAGAGAGAAAAATAGATTTGACCAATAGATTTTTTATATTTATAAATTTTAAAATCCAAAAATACCCCCTTTCACACATGAACGCCAATTCAAACCCAACGTCTGTCATCCTTAGCGTTTTACCCCCATTCCGAACACAATGAGATATGTTTCGTAAGCCCAATCGACTGTCTTAGTAAGTTTTCCTTCAAATTAAAATATAAAACATTCAATATTCGATTTGAACGTACATTTCAATTTGCCAAGGCCACAAATTGATTCGAGAAATTCCCAAAAAATAAATCTAGCTATATTTTGACGATACGGTCCCAACAAAACAAGTTTCATTGAATTCTGAGACCGTTTGCAAAATGGCCCATTTCTAGTCGATCCAATTTAACTATAATTGACCAAAACACATTTTCCTTTGCCACGCTCACATACTAGCTTCAAAAATTATGAAGTTCGAAACCTAGCCATAGTTTAACATCCCGGATCCAACAAAAGTAGTTTCATCGAATTCCGAGGTCGTTTGCAAAATGGCCATTTTCACGGGCTATATAAATTCCATAGCGACCTTTCAGAAAATTCATTTGGCCATAACTTTTGCTTCCCGCTATGAAACTTCGATTTTTCAGATTCGTTAGAAAGGTATTCACTAACATATTTAAATATTTTTAGTTTCACCCAAATCCGTTTTGTTTTGCACCCGGTACAGCCAGTCATAATTTGAATTCAAATTTTGAAACTACCGCGCCATTTCAGGCCTTGTTTATAATTAGAATTAATTATATTCGTTTTCAAATGTCGATTCAAACTTACTTTTCATCGTTATCATTTAAAATATTTATTTTAAATATTTAAAATCCACTAAAATGGCCAATTTAAAATTTTTAAATTGGTTTAGATTTTCCGGGTCGTTACACTTTTGAACCGATTTTCAATTCCCCTTTTTAAATTCAAATATGAATTTACATTCCCAAATTATCCAATGATAATTTATTCCTCTTCATTTAGAAACATTGTTTATAAATTCAACTACTTGTTATTAAACAAGTTTATATTTCTTAGCCCATTTGAAATTCAATTTCTATTTTTGGAAAAGTAAATTTTCCTTTTTAAGCCCAAATTATATCCCTTTTGTCCTAATATAATTTTTACATTATTCCAAATACCAATTAAATTAGAGCCAGTGCTATTCAAACATTCAAAACACCCAACAATCAATCAAAGATTATTTATCATATCATATAACACTAAATATGTAACAACAATTAAATTGTTGAGGAATCCAGTTGGATCCCTCCATGTAATAACCCGGAAATCCGAGCCAATTTAAAATTTTTATTTTGGCAATTTTAGCAAATTTTGAGTATTTAAAATGAATTATTTTAAATAATAATGACGAGAAATTTATTTTGAATAGAATAAGAACGTATATATTTATTTGAATCGACTTTAGAATATAAATATTTATTTTAAATTATAAAAGGGGTAGTTCGAAAATTCGATTTCAAATTTCAATTGAATGTATAGGATTCAAAATAAACCAGATTTTAGCGAAACAAATAATATTAGAATCTATTTGAAAATATCTTTCCAACAAATCCGAACAATTGAAATTTCATAGCTTGGATAAGAAGTTATGTCCAATTAAAAATTCAGAATAGTCGTTATGGAATATTTGGCCCTTAAATATGGAAATTTTGCAAATGACATCTGATTTCGACGAAACCACTTTTGTTGGAACTTGGAATGTCAAATTATTGCTAGATTCCAATTTTCATAATTTTCCAAATCAATATGTGGGCGTGGCAAAGGAAAAAGCATTTGACTAGTTTTAGTTGATTTTAATCGACTGGAAAATGGCCATTTTTCAAACGATCTCAGAATTTAACGAAATTAGTTTTGTTAGGACCGTATTGTCAATACGAAGCTATAAATAATTTTTCTGGAATTTTTAGGGTCCTTATGTGGCCCCGGTAAATTGAAATATGCGTTTGAATTTAAAAAATAATGATTTATATTTTAAATTTATCAAAAACTAATCGTAACAGCCGAATCGGTTTACGAAGCATATCCCATTGTGTTTGGAATGGGGGTAATTAGCTAGAGGCGACAGTCGTTGGGTGTCATTTAGAGTTCAAATGGAAAGTCAACCTTTATGGAAAAAATAAAATAATATATATAATTTATATAACCCCTTCATTTGGAAACCCTAATACCCCGTTTATTATCAGCCGCCCCCTTTTGAAATTGAAATCCTGTCGCCCCTTCAGCCCTCACCATCGCCATCTCCTCTGCTTTATCCTCACCACCACCTCGTTCCCCGCTTCAGCCTCGCTCGCCCCTCCTCCAGGTCCACGCTAGAACGAGAGACCTAAACCGTAGACCGCGAGATTCCCCCTATCGTGCCTCCTCCAACGTCTACCGCTGACCTCCCCAAGCCGCCACTGAAGACCAGACCGCATCACCAGACTCCGGCGCACCCCCTTTCGCCCTCCAACGAACTAAGCAGCGAAACCCCCCCTCCAAACCGACAAATGGTGAGCCTTTCTTTCTTTGGTTTCTTTAATAACCATGTTTTAATTTCAGTTTATATATATATAATTAAACAGTGATTTAAAATTAGTTTTTAAAAATATATATACATTGTTTAGAAATCATTTTTTAGTTAAAAAGATTTGATTTTTAAAGTTAAAAAGCCATGATTTTTATTTTGTTCAAGATTTGATTTCTATTAAATAAAAGATTTGAATTAATGATGTGATTTTAATAGCAGAGATTATAAATATATGATTTTTATAAGGTAGAAAATATAAAAATACGATTTTTTATATATGTTGTAGCGAAATAAAAATTCGATTTTTATATGAGTAGCAAATTAAAAATAGAATTTTTATATATGTAGTGGATACAGACAACGAAAGTGACAAAAGGCGAGCACGGCGAAGATTTTCTACATATGAAGAGTCGTGGCGTTTGGTTTAGCTTCTAGGTGAGAAATCCTCACTTTTAATTTATTTTCTAGTTGAAATATATATTGGGATGCAGACGGTGCTTAGCAGCACCCGACACGACCATGGATGACTTGGTTTTTTGATTGATGTGTTGTGAAAATTGAATGTGTGATGTGGATTGAATAAATATTTTATAGTTAGAAATATAATTTTTAACGTGTATATAAAATAAATATTCATTTACAAATCGAACGATTTGTTTATGTACAACCATTTGAAGGATATAGATTGGGACGATAAATTTTATATGTCGCCCAACTGCACAAAAAATATTCAGTGTTTGTGGATTGAAACCCTACACGGGTGTTGGGATGATATTTGGTGTACAATAATCCCAATTATTTAGCTATATGTCGATCGATTGGTTGACAGACTATTTGAGCGTTAATTATTTATATTTAATGCTTATGCAGTTGTGTGTTGCACTCTGGATGATGGTTGATGATTCATCGTTGCTATTATATACATGTGTTGTAGGGAATCCATATAATTAACATTATATGGTAATTGATTGGGCCTCATTCCAATTTGGAAAATAAAGAATAAAATAAAATTCATCTGTTGAATAAAATATATATTCATGTGTTGAATAAAAGAAAATTCATGTATTGAATAAAATATATATTCATGTGTTGAATCAAAGAATATTCATGTGTTGAATAAAATATATATTCATGTGTTGGATAAAAGAAAATTCATGTGTTGAATAAAATATATATTCATGTGTTGAATAAAAGAAAATTCATGTGTTGAATAAAATATATATTCATGTGTTGAATAAAAGAACTTCATGTGTTGAATAAAATATATATTCATGTGTTGAATAAAAGGGAATTCATGTGTTGAACGAAATAGTTATACAATAAAGTTCACATTTTTATTGTAAGTAAGAACTAATAAATGTTCTTGTGTTGAATAAAGTATATATTCATGTGTTGAAGAAAATATTCATTTGTTGAATAGAATAACGAAGTTATTAAAATATATAAAGCCGTGTTGGTTAGATTGACGCCATTTTGACGTGAACAATATATGTCGATTTTATTCATTTTTATAATGAATATTTAAAAGGAATTGATTTCAAAATATAATATTTTGAAAATACTATCATTTATATATCGATGATATGGAATATTCAATTTTGATTTGAAATTGAATATGAAGTTGGAATTGTTTTGTGTAACGGCCCGAAAATCCATACTATCTGAGCTGACTAATACCACAAACGTCCAACTCAAATAATACAGAAATATGAGTCATTAGGGTTAAAGAAAATAGAAAAGATAGGAGAAGAACAATACAGAACCTCACAGCGGAACGAATAAAATATATTATATAACATAAGCTTTGAAATACAAAATTTTATATCATATATACATACCATCACCAGAGCACAATACAGCATTTGATACAGCATAAACAACTCTAAATAACTAACGGTGAAGCCTCCTGCTTCAAGCTCCTCCAAGTGAATCTGTAAAAGCCTGAAACACTTGACTGCCCATACAAATTTGGGCACCCAAGAGTTCAGGAAAAACAAACAAAAAAAACTCTGGCTCAGTCATGGGACTGGTGTGAGTAAACTCCAACCATATGGTTTAATTTCAAAAATCTTTTGAAAGAAAAGGATAATAGTAAGACCAGTCCACACAAAAACACGGCCGGTTTTTACCTTACTATAACCCAAACCATTTTTGATATCAAAATCCAGTGATATTATACTAATGTTTAATCAAATAAATAACCAAATAGTAGAACGCTTGCATCTTACGCTCTACATATATATATAGTGTAAAATTAAAAACCACAAGGTGCTTATTGGAGATTGGATTCCAGCTATGAGAAGGTATGGGACCACCTGCCGATGTATCTCTAGAGGCGAATACACCTGGGTTCAACAAGAACGTCTGGCAACCCGGAGCACACATGACCGACCACTCATTTCGCTTGAGTGTATCGAATGTATATCACCAACGGTTGGGCTCAAACCACCATTTCCCGAAAAGGGACAGCATCGAAATAGATTAAAGAAGTAAAAGGAATTTCTCTAGATAGGTGATTATACACCCTAATGGGAGCGACCCACATAGCCATGTTGCCAGGCCGATTTTTATCATTTCCCGGTTGTGAAGCTTGAGGCTACGTCTAGCTTTTAGAACATCTGGTCACCATACACTTTGAATGTCACATCTTCAAACCCGTCAAATCACTAGTTGATCTTCCCAAAAATATTACGGGTATAAAAGCTAAGAAAAACGAATTTCTCCGCTACCAAACGTAATACCTTGAAAAGATCGTCTTATGTGACCGTTAGGAATACTCTGTCAGACATTCGTCCATACAAGTTGTCCTGGGACTAGACAAATATAACAGTTCTTGAATTTCACTCCGTCTTCGATTATCTTCAGCATAATCTAATTCACAACGCCTATGCCTATACGGAGTGGTTTTCGGATATTAAATCCAACCGGTCTCTCCATATTGACAACGATGGTCAAAAATCTTTGATAGTCGGTGTTTTAACAATCAAAGGAGAAATAAACAGCCATCAAACAATTTCACAATCACTAGCCCTCTTCTAATATTTTATATTCAATTCATTTCTTAGCGAATTCTATATATATCGTTGTATCGATTTCTATTATCAAAACTTCTTAAAAATATTCTAACTCCTTAAATTTCTGGAAAAATTCACTATAACCTCCTTTGTACCGGCAAATAGTTCAAACCTCAACTCGCCTCTCTAGGCCCTTTCCATTCAAAAAGAAAATTAAAAAGCCAAGCGGCTTGCCGATTCGGCGTATAAAACCCCATATGAAATTGAAACATGTACCTTTTTGTCGGGCACTTAAATATATAATCGTCATTCCCTTCATTCCATACCTGTTTGAAATATATACGACTATTTCCAATTCATTTCAAATCAATTCAACACGTTTTACTTTGATTGCCTTCCATTTGCTGATAAATTTTATAATTAGCATCTTGGTTTCATCTACCTTTAAATTGAATATATCCCATTCAAATATATTTGTATTTGCTTATATGCAAATTAAACTCAAAATCCTTGCTTAGGAATTCCCAATTATAATTCATGTTTCATATTTGGATTCACAACACAAATTCACAAATTTCACCTCACTTAAGCACAGTTAAGTTCGACTCAAAATTCTATAAACTAATTCCTTGGAAATTAGTTAACCTTATTCAATAATTAAAATTCTGATTTTTGTTTCAAAAATCAGTCGATTTACTCCATTTGAGTTCATATTTATTTTTCAGCTCAAGTCGGAATTTAAAAAAAAATCAGATTTTTATTCGCTAAAAATCCTTTTATTTAATTAAATAAACCATTACGGTTTTAAAACGATTCTGGCACTGTTTTTCTGAAATTTTATTTTGACATGACTCAAAAACTGTATGATGAAATCCAGATTTTTCTCTTCTATTAGAAAACTATCATTCAATAGGTCTGGGCGTTTCTTGTTTCGTCGAATTCTGACTTATTTTGAGTTCTATATACCCAATTGAAGTTCGAATCGTCAATTTCCGAACTGCCGCGCCGCGGTGAGGTCGTTTTAATTATAATTTATATAAACGTTAACTTCGTTTATAAATT
The DNA here is from genome assembly GCA_030737875.1 of Allium sativum. Classification (NCBI taxonomy): domain Eukaryota; kingdom Viridiplantae; phylum Streptophyta; class Magnoliopsida; order Asparagales; family Amaryllidaceae; genus Allium; species Allium sativum. The sequence continues at coordinate 145,528,144 of CM060918.1, read as the reverse complement.
TCAACTTCAATTCCAATATTTTAAAATAAACCTGATATCCAAATCGATTTCTCAAACTCGTCGATTATTTTATTCAATACCCGCAACTCAGTTTAAAACACACATTTCCATATTCAATTCTCATTCTTATGAAACTGTCTTATTTACAACATATCGATGTAATCAGAATCCAATTATAAATTCCTTTTATGGGTATGATAAATTTTCAACATAGTTTACCATTACAAGCCAATATCATCTCTTGATAATAGTGAAGTCGTTCAAGTTGGGATATTTTATTTACCTCTCAGACCTTAACCAACAACGTTCTTATTTTGAGACAGATAAAAGCTTGTAAATCACAAACTCGATTTAAGTCCCGCCTTCTACCCCATTTCTTTCATTTAAAAAAGTTCATACGTGGATTTAAAAATTTTATCTAATAAAATTCCCTTCTTTTATTTATAAAAATCATTTATGCATAACACTTCTTATTTAAATATATAAACCAAATTTTCTACTTCAAATTTCATCCAAATTCCAATTTCTATTTTTGGAGAATAAATTCTCCTTTTCAAAATCATATTGAATTTTAAATTAGAAATTATTCACTAGAAATTTCCCTTCTTTTATTTATAAGCATCTTTAATAAATTCCACTTCAGGTTTAAATATTGAAACCAGTTTCCATTTCAAATTCCATTTTAAAATCCAATTACCACTTTGGAAAACTTTAAATTCATACTTGAAATTTAAAAATTAATATTATCAAATGATAATATTTCTTTCTATTTATAAACATCGTTTATAAATTTCACTTCTTGTTTTAAAACAAGATTATTTCATATTCTATTTGAAATTCTATTTCTGCTTTGGAAAATAAACTTTCCTCTTTTTAAAATCATTCCCGAATTTACATTTCTAAATTATTAGATGATAGTTTATAAACATCGAACATAAGTCCAACTACTTGTTTTAACTATTTAAACAAGTTATTAATTTCCTAGCCAATTCGAAATAAAATTTCTATTTTGGAAAAATAATTTTTCCTTTTTAAATCTAAAAATCCCTTTTTATGATATTCTAAAATATCGATATCTAGGGCCAGTGATATTTAAATCCCCAAATAAGCAAACCAACAATCCAATTCACACATCACACACATATAAATATGTAAACAGTAATATTTTTTTTTGAGGAATCCAGTTGGATCCCATCAACCTGTTTTCCCTGCATCCACAGATGTTAGTCACATAAATAAGACCAATCCTGCTTCAAGGCAGGATATCGCGGTATAAAAGGGGACCCACTTATATACGTGGTGTAGGGTCATTCGCTAATGATACTGCGGGCATCCGCTAATAATACTGCGGGAAATATCCAATAACCACAATCACCAAGCCTAGGTAAAATAATCAGACTGATAAATAATTTGCAAATGCATCCAAGTATCCAACCATTTATTTTAAATGATAAAAATAAATTTTTAAGTGAGATTTACTCACCTTGATTTTTCCTTCGCTGAATATCCATTTTAAATTTCAAGTTGCGGCTACCAATTTACTCGAATCATCTCGAATAAATTTTTATTTGCACCTATAATTAATTAAATCTTTATTCATCAATTTGCATTATTTATTTAAACCACTTAAATAAACTATCTTAGACGAATTCACAGAATATATATATATATATTAAATTAAACATTTCCAATTTATTTAATTAACTTAACATTTAGATAAATAAATTCTGCTAAGTATTTTAAATTACTTAAAAGTGTTTAGCTTATTCTTATGCAAATTTCGACCAATCGAGGCAACGGCTTGTCAATCGGCCTCCAGTCTAGTTTGTACGTGTTGGATCTAGAATAACCCTAGAGGGGGGTGAATAGGGTTTATCACAGTTTTTAAACTGAATTGAAAAACTGACAGGATATTAAAATAATAAACAGATCACAGAATGCAGCAAAAATAAAAGTGCAGAAAATAAATCACACACAGATATACCCAGCTTCGGCAAAACCCTGCCTACTGCTGCATTCCTAAGGTTTCTACTAGGTGTTATAAACAAATCCCGCATACAAGACCATGTACACTCGCAGCGCTTGCTCCTGTCCTAACCCTACGCTCAAAACCCTAGACTGACTGATGTCCCCTCGATCAGATTTTCCCTAGTTACGACCCCGTAACCAGTACCCCAGATTTTATAGACTCTGAAATAGACAGTCAACACCCTGACTGATTTACCCTAGAATTTTACAGACTCTAGAAAAACTGGTTTGATGGTTTCAATTCAAAACAAATTACAACAATCAATAAACAACTTGGAAAACCCTAGGTTTAAATTTAAATTTAACAAGAATTTAAATCTCCTCCTTTTAAACAGCTTGGACTTGACTAGATCAAGCCAAGTAGGCCGACCCCTTTCATTTGCACTTGTCCGATCATTTTCTCCTTTGCTCTGGAAAATAAAATGGCGGCAGGCGATTCTCTAGGGTTTCTGAAATCCTTCCCAATTCGAAACGATGGCTTGATTGAATGATGAAATCTTGTATGAACTTTAATCTCGAGTTCGTTGCTGAGTGATTCTTCGATTGCGGCTTTCACTGATTTGGAGGAAATTCTTCGATTGAAAAACACTTTGGAAAATTGTGAGTATTCTAGATTTTTCTTTCTTTGAATTGATTGTGGTTTTTCGATGCTATTTTGCCTGTGATGTATTGGTATATATGGGGTAAATACAAAACCCTATTGTCTCTGATTTCGCCGTGCCGTCTTGCTCTGATTTGCTGCGAGTTAATTCCTCTTTTGAATTTAATCACCTTTATATTGAAAAGGATTTAAAATTTGAATGGAACAGAGTGATTGTTGCTTTCCACTTTTTGCTAAATCTTCGCTTTGATTTGCTGTTTCCTCTTTGACAAAATCAGTTTTGAAAATTTTTGCTTTAATGGCTCTTGTATTTGAATAGCATGATTGTGACACTGCCTTTAACTCCTTGTGTGGATAAATTGCTCGATTGAATCTTGAATTAATTCCTAAAAATCTGGAAATTAAATTTCTCCTTTTTGCCTTTTTTTTTTTGAATTTGTCTAATTCGATTGTTGCCTTGAATAAAATCGGGAATGTCATTAGATCTTGCCATATATGATATGCTGATTTCAGTAAATCATTTGTCTTCATTCCTTGCCATGTTTAAAAAAAATCACCATTTATTTCATGAAATTTCTTGAACATGACTTGATTGCTCATTGTGGTTCATGCATGATTAATTGCAAAACTTATTGCTGCATTGCTTAGATTTCCTGCTTGACTCGTGTACGGATTTGCTCCATTATATATATTTGCATATATATGTTGACACATTGAGCTGCACCATCCATTGCTTGATCTGTGCACACATTCACATGAGCCCATGCTTCATGCAGTACCCATAATGTTGCAGTGAATGCTTGAATATATATATGTGTGTGCCTTGCCTAATGCCTGAACCTGTAGCACTTGTGCTTGCCCCACTTGCATTGAATATAACTTTGTTGCACCACTGATTTGTAAGTGATACACCCTGAACATATTTGAGTTTGCACCATGTATTTTATTTGTTGTTAGACCATGTACCTGCACCACTTTAGAGATACAGGTCTGACTTGATACACTCTTGTTTAACCATCCAATATGTTACACCATACACCATGTCATGTGTATATTGGACTTGTATATGCTGCCTTGTCCCTTGGATTTGATCACCAAGTTGAGACAGACATGTTGCATGTTCATCTGATCACACCTGCTTTGTTCACCTGATTTTGTGCATCATTGTTATGCTTGATCTGAATACCTACCTGATCTGCCATGTTTCATACTTCATTGCTGCATATCCTTGATCACATGTATACACCTCATTGCTGTCTTGACTATGGCTCGACAATTTGATATGTTTTGACCACAATGAATATGCAGTTGACTTTTGTATGCTTTCACCTGGCTTTATATGTTGGCTGAACTACCATATACTTGTACTTGCTGTGTATTTATGTTTGAACTGCCAGAAAAATATGTTGGCTTGTTGCATTTGAGCTTGATCTTTGCTGTTCACTTCATGACTGTTATGTATTTGTGTACTACTTCTTGAAATATACACACACACTGAGTCGAGAAGGTCTACATGGCTACTCCTCAAATGTGTGCTGATTGGCGAGGCAGTGCACCCGTGTATATATATATACACATTTGTATATGCAGCCATCAGACAATATTTTTTGTCCCTGTTATCATACATATACTGACTAGACACAGATCAGATTAAGTCATGAAAAATGATGAGAAACACACCAGAAAACTGAGGCAAATAAAATTTTCAAAATTAAAACTTATATCTGCTAGAATTTAGAAATTATTTCTGTTCAAGATACTATGTGTGTGTTTCCATATATGACAGGTAAGCAAGAAGATGACTGGACTGGCTGTGAGCAGTGAAGACTGAAATGACATTACTGACTGACTAGGAGGCCGGAGAGACAGAAGACAGTGGATAAACATTGTGTCAAAGTGATATAAGTGAAATGTACAAATGAGATTGAGTGTAACTGAATGTATGTATGAATGATTGTAAAATTGAGAGAATTTACAAGACTATATTCTGTGAATGTATATGAGATGTGATGTGTTCAAATAGTGGAGTTATAAATAATTGTACTGTTTGAATATTTGAATTAAAATATTATATTTAACCAAAATACTATGTAGATATTTGGGTTTCTGTATAGATGCATTCTTTTTAAATATAAATATTATATTTCTGTCTGTAATGTGATATAACAGTACAATAACAAACACATTCAAAATAATATATACTTGTTTGTTATCATCAAACAAAAATCATATAATTGTGTATACAACACCGTTATATACAACAATCTCCCCCTTTTGATGATGACAAACAAATAAACGATTTTGAATATAATAAATAATATAATAAATGTGTTTGTTTGTGAATATTTGAACTCCCCCTATTTAAATGCTTAAATGCTCCCCCTACAACAGAAACTCCCCCTATAACTCTGCATGAGTGAAATGTATGAAAAATAATAAATTTTCAAAATTAAAAATATTTATAAAATATTCACTCATAAATCAAAATCTAATCCATTCTCCCCCTTTTGTTATCATCAAAAGGATACAGATTTTAAAATACAGATGAAAATTGACTAAAAATATAATTTCAGCTTAAGAGGAAGAACGGTCATGATAAATTTCAATCAGTCAAACAAAAATCATAATATTCTAACAACTGGTGGCATATTTCACATTTTAGAGAATGATGGATATACGATGAATTTTATACAAAATGGAGAGGAGGGAGTTTAAAAAAAATTATTTCCAATTATTTTCAAAGGATTTTTATAAAAATAAAGCACAAAAACAGTGATGGATTTGGACTATAAATAATTCAATTTAAGTGAGAAAATCGAATAATCTCAAATCCCAATACCTATCAATCAACAAATCATAATACGTCACAAGATTTTAACACATTTCACAGATTGGAAGATGGATTGATAGGCTGCTTTTTATACTCAGAGGAGAATTTCAAATTTATTTCTATTTTTAGCACTCTATTTCCTTTTTTTTTATTTAAGAGCACACTGACCACGCATAACCAGAGCTTGGATTTTTAAATGAGATCAGTCCAGCTTAAATTATAAGATGTTTCATAACCATGCATAACCAGAGCTTGGATTTTTAAATGAGGTTAGAGACACTCCTATATATTAATTATATTTTTATTATTTTCAGCTATATAAAGGAAAAAACTCCTCAGTATATGAAACCAATATGGATGATAGAACTGTGGTAGGTACAGAAATGGACTGTGAAATAAATTTCTAAATTAATTATATTATGAAATAAGCTCGACTGTACCGAAATTATTGAAAATTTTCAATTATCACTAATTCTGAATAATAATATAGTCCCATTTCTATCACACATAATTTTCACTATTTTAAAACAAGATGATTAAAAAAACTCTCCACATTTATATAAAAAAAATGATGGATGGCAGAATGATGATAGGTAATGAAGATGGTCGTGAAATAATTGCCAGTTCAAAGATATTATAATAAACGTTCAACCATCATGAAAAAATTTAAATCAAATTCTCTCTTGTTGTGAAATATACTGCTGTCACAATTTCATCACAATTTCAAATTCTGATAATATGTTTTGATGAATTATAAATACAGTTCAATTCGGATATTGATTTCAATTTCTGAATGAATAATCAATAAATAATTTTAAAATTGAAAAATAATTACAAGAGGAAATTAAACAGATTTTAAAAAAAATGAATCTATACAGGGTGATAATTCAAAAAACAGATGAGTGAAAAAGGCTGATACCAATTGTAGTCTCCTTTATTGAGGAATTTAATTACACCCTGATGGACTATCATGGACATCTCAGACCAAAGAAATTTAAACACAAACCCAGCCAGACAAATTTAGTACATTTATTAGTATAAGGAAAAAATGTATGGATCTATACAAGGTGAGAATTTGAATCTCAGTACAGATGGGTGAGACAAATATAAGGCGCTTCTGATACCACTTGGTGTCTCTATTTACGAGGAATTTTAACATGATACTGAACAAGAATGTCATAGACAAAAGAATTATTAAGTACCAAGCCCAAACAGACGAGATAATAGATTATGCACATGTATCAGAGCAGCAAGCATGTGATTCCAAAACAAACATTTTTCAAAACAATATCAGAGCAACACAGAACATAGTTTCAAATCATACTTGTCAAGATGATGGCCACATATGATGATTCATGATCTAATGATTAAAATATTGTTTACTTGAAATCATTTGAGGAATTTGAAAATATCAGAATTTAATGAATCAATCACACCAGATTATAAATTTTTGATTCGAGATATGTGTGAGATTCAATAAATCAATAATTTCAAATGATTTTAAACAAACAAATATTTAAATCAAATAATCATGAAATAAGAGTGAATTTCAAGACCAGATTTACAAAAGAAATTTTCATAAGTATCTCAGACAAGTGTGAGATTAAATTCAGATCATTTACATCAAATTTGAGAGGTATTCATGAACTTGAAAATTAAAGTAATTTATTTGAAATCACTTGAATCAATGTCAAGTTCTGGGATATAATGAATCAGTCACACAAGGTTGATAATTTCAAATTTAGGAGGTGTGTGAGATTCAAAATATCAGGAATTTCAAATGATTTCAAACAAATTAATTTCAACTGTACTAATCATGAATAAAAATGAATTTTAAGATGTATCACTGAGACAAGATATTTTAAAAAAAAAATCGAGCCATTCTGAAAATTACTGGAATTGTCACAACTGGTAAATAACAGTGTGCTGTAATGAGTATAATATTTTGAGCTTTTCTAAAATGAATTAGAATAAACTTAGAACAGCAAAGGTGTGTGAATTTCCATATAATTTTCAGATCTTCAAAACAATTGCAAAAAAAAATTCAGTATTTGGAAATGATTAAAAGTATCAGAGTTCTATACACGCAAAACAAATTTCCAGAATATCATGAATACAACAATTCAAGAACCACAAAAAAATATGGCAGTGATAAATCAAATCAGAATAGACAGAAGAAAGAGATAGAAGGGAGAAGAAAAAGAAATAAACAAAAAAAAATCAAAACAGAAAATATTTACAGAGGTGAGTTTAGAGATCATACCAGAATCCAATGTAAATCAGAATCTCTAACTCAACAGATGTGGCTTAAGGAACTGTGAATGATTTAGTGACATGAAGCGGTTTGAATCCAGTTTTTCTTTAGCAATGTAGTTCCTCAGCCTCCTTCGGTACCTAACAATTTAAGAGATCGAGTGGTCTAACAAAATTTGCAAAACCACCCACAGTTGTATTCACATATTTTGGTACCCAAACTTGTTTATACAACAACCCATCTGAATTGACCTTTGTACCTTTAGAAACCCAAATCTGTTTGAACTTGACGAAGCCCGTTTTATTTTTAGCGATCCAAGAATGTTTAAAAGGTTTATTATGAAACAATTTCTCATCACAACTTTGATTCAAAAAACCTTTGAAATTTTTAGAGTTCAAATTTTCAAAGTAGTTCTTTCCAAAACAGTTTGTGGGATTTTTCAAATCATTTGAATTTTGTTTTCCATAAACATCATTTTTCCCGAAGCCAAGACCAGATTTATTTCCAATTGAAACTTGGCTTTGTAACAGCATATTCAACGATTTTTCCCCATTAGAAAATTTATCCAAAGTTGATTCTAATCGTTGAATTTTGGATTTTAGATCGCTATTTTCTTTTAGTAAATTTGAGCAATTATTTATAGTGATCTTCTGTTCAGCATTGGACTGTTTCAAAACCAAATTCTCATTTTCAAGCAATTTAATTTTGGCTTGGGATTCGGAAATTTCAAGTTCAAATCGTTTTTGTTTTTCAGACTCAAAATTCTTGGATTTTTCAATCTCATTTTCAAGTTCTTTCAACATCAAACCACTTTTCACCAAATTTTCATTTTCAGCAATTTCAAATTTGGAATATATATCAGTCTTAAAATTTTCAAATTCCTTTTGTAAAAAGTTATTCAAACTTGATAACTCAATCTTCTTTTCTTTTAAGATCAGAATTTCCTTTTCAAACTTTTGAATATTTTTACTGAGATGAACAAGATTGGTTTTCAATTTTAAACAATTTTTGCAATCTGAATTTGAAGAATTTTTAAAATATTCAAGCTGTGATTCCAAATCATTAATTTTGCTGGTCAACTCAGAATTCCTAGATTTTAGAGTTTTGTTTTTAGATTTGAGTTTATCAACAGATTTAGTTAAATCAACACACATATAAACCAAATCTTCGTATGAGAAATTTTCAACTTCAGCATCCGTTGATTCTCCATCATCTGATCCTTCTGAATTCTTATTTGTAAATCCTGTTAAACGGAATTCTGAATCTGAGTTGACAATCTGGGGTTTTGAGCTGTTGTCAGATTTTCCATACTTCGTATTGAGAGTATCCCAGATTTCCTGTGCAGATAAACAATAGCAGATAAGATTAAACTGTTCAGTACTAAGATAATCAAATATAATTTTCATAGCACGGGTATTGAAAGAAATATCTACTATATCAAATCCATGGATAACAACATTCCAACATTTAATATTAACAGATTTTAAATAAAATTCCATTTTGGATTTCCAGTTTAAAAAATTTGTACCATCAAAAATATTTGGAATGTTACTGGACTGACTCTCTATGGACTGATAACTAGGAATCACCATTGCTCTAGAGTTAACTAAATACCCGCTCTGATACCAATTGTTGGATCCAGAATAACCCTAGAGGGGAGGTGAATAGGGTTTATCACAATTTTTAAACTAAATTGAAAAACTGACAGGATATTAAAATAATAAACAGATCACAGAATGCGGTAAAAATAAAAGTGCAGAAAATAAATCACACACAGATATACAAAGCTTCGGCAAAACCCCGCCTACTGCTGCATTCCTAAGGTTTCAACTAGGTGTTATAAACAGATCCCGCATACAAGACCATATACACTCGCAGCGCCTGCTCCTGTCCAAACCCTATGCTCAAAACCCTAGACTGACCGATGTCCCTCGATCAGATTTTCCCTAGTTACGACCCCGTAACCAGTACCCCAGATTTTACAGACTCTGAAACTAACAATAACCACCCTGACTGATTTACCCTAGAATTTTACAGACTCTAGAAAAACTGGTTTGATGGTTTCAATTCAAAACAAAAACAACACAATAAACAACTTTGAAAACCCTAGGTTTATATTTAAATTTAACAAAATTTAAATCTCTTCCTTTTAAACAGCTTTGGACTTGACTAGATCAAGCCAAGTAGGTCGGCCCCTTTCATTTGCACTTGTCCGATCATTTTCTCCTTTGCTCTGGAAAATAAAATGGCGGCAGGCGATTCTCTAGGGTTTCTGAAATCCTTCCCAATTCGAAACGATGGCTTAATTGAATGATGAAATCTTGTATAAACTTTAATCTCGAGTTGCTCGTGTTCGTTGCTGAGTGATTCTTCGATTGCGGTTTTCACTGATTTGGAGGAAATTCTTCGATTGAAAAACACTTTAAAAAATTGTGAGTATTCTAGATTTTTCTTTCTCTGAATTGATTGTGGTTTTTCGATGCTATTTTGCCTGTGATGAATTGGTATATATGGGGTAAATACAAAACCCTATTGTCTCTGATTTCGCCGTGTCGTCTTGCTTTGATTTGCTGCGAGTTAATTCCTCTTTTGAATTTAATCACCTTTGTATTGAAAAGGATTTGAAATTTGAATGGAACAGAGTGATTGTTGCTTTCCCCTTTTTATAAATCTTGGCTTTGATTTGCTGTTTCCTCTTTGACAAAATCGGTTTTGAAATTTTTTGCTTTAATGGCTCTTGTATTTGAATAGCATGATTGTGACACTGCCTTTAACTCCTTGTGTGGATAAATTGCTCGATTGAATCTTGAATTAATTCCTGAAAATCTGGAAATTAAATTTCTCCTTTTTGCCTTTTTTTTTGAATTTGTCTAATTCGATTGTTGCCTTGAATAAAATCGGGAATGTCATTAGATCTTGCCATATATGATATGCTGATTTCAGTAAATCATTTGTCTTCATTCCTTGCCATGTTTAAAAAAAATCACCATTTATTTCATGAAATTTCTTGAACATGACTTGATTGCTCATTATAGTTCATGCATGATTAATTGCAAAACTTATTGCTGCATTGCTTAGATTTCCTGCTTGACTCGTTTACGGATTTGCTCCATTATATATATTTGCATATATATGTTGACACATTGAGCTGCACCATCCATTGCTTGATCTGTGCACACATTCACATGAGCCCATGCTTCATGCAGTACCCAAAATGTTACAGTGAATGCTTGAACATATATATGTGTGTGCCTTGCCTAATGCCTGAACCTGTAGCACTTGTGCTTGCCCCACTTGCATTGAATATAACTTTGTTGCACCACTGATTTGTAAGTGATGCACCATGAACATATTTGAGTTTGCACCATGTATTTTATTTGCTGTTAGACCATGTACCTGCACCACTTTAGAGATACAGGTCTGACTTGATACACCCTTGTTTGACCATCCAATATGTTACACCATGTCATGTGTATATTGGACTTGTATATGCTGCCATATCCCTTGGATTTGATCACCAAGTTGAGACAGACCTATTGCATGTTCATCTGATCACACCTGCTTTGTTCACCTGATTTTGTGCATCATTGTTATGCTTGATCTGAATACCTACCTGATCTGCCATGTTTCATACTTCATTGCTGCATATCCTTGATCACATGTATACACCTCATTGCTGTCTTGACTATGGATTGACAATTTGATATGTTTTGACCACAATGAATATGCATTTGACTTTTGTATGCTTTCACCTGGCTTTATATGTTGGCTGAACTGCCATATACTTGTACATGCTGTGTATTTATGTTTGAACTGCCAGAAAAATATGTTGGCTTGTTGCATTTGAGCTTGATCTTTGCTGTTCACTTCATGACGGCTATGTATTTGTGTACTACTTCTTGAAATATACACACACACACTGAGTCGAGAAGGTCTACATGGCTACTCCTCAAATGTGTGTTGATTGGCGAGGCAGTGCACACGTGTATATATATATACACGTGTGTATATGCAGCCATCAGACAATATTTTCTGTCCCTGTTATCATACATATACTGACTAGACACAGATCAGATCAAGTCATGAAAATTGATGAGAAACACACCAGAAAACCGAGGCAAATAAAATTTTCAAAATTAAAACTTATATCTGCTAGAATTTAGAAATTATTTCTGTTCAAGATACTATGTGTGTGTTTCCATATATGACAGGTAAGCAAGAAGATGACTGGACTGGCTGTGAGCAGTGAAGACTGAAATGACATTACTGACTGACTAGGAGGCTGGAGAGACAGAAGACAGTGGATAAACATTGTGTCAAAATGATATAAGTGAAATGTACAAATGAGATTGAGTGTAACTGAATGTATCTATGAATGATTGTAAAATTGAGAGAATTTACAAGACTATATTCTGCGAATGTATATGAGATGTGATGTTTTCAAATAGTGGAGTTATAAATAATTGTACTGTTTGAATATTTGAATTAAAATATTATATTTAACCAAAATACAGTGTAGATATTTGGTTTTCTGTATAGATGCATTCTGTTTAAATATAAATATTATATTCATGTCTGTAATGTGATATAACAGTACAATAACAAACACATTCAAAATAATATATACTTGTTTGTTATCATCAAACAAAAATCATATAATTGTGTATACAACACCGTTATATACAACAGTACGCTTAGTGTAACGGCCCGGGAAAAATTCGACGCTCGAATTTTCAACAATAATACATAATCCTGTATTATTCGTCAAAAATCCAAGTATCGAACTCCAGACTGTTAATAGAAAGACATTAGAGGATGAGAAATAGAAAGAAAGAAATTTAGAATAGAAGAAAGAAGAAGAACACATCAGAATCTCACAGCGGAACGAATAAATATAATACAACAAATCTCTTTATAAAAGAAACTGTATATATACATACCATTTATCGGAGTACAACATACATCAAACACAGCGGGAATAACTTTGTATAACTAGTGGTGAAGCCTCCTGCTTCCAACTCCTGAAACTCCAAGCGAAACCTGACCTGGAAATATACACGGTCTGACCCGAGCACATTTGATTTAAAACAAAAATTCACCGAGTCAGTCTGGAATACTATCAGTGATAAATTCACAGCACAAACACTTGTTTAACTTTGGAAAAATCCTTTCTGAAAACAAAGGATAATAGTAAGACCAGCCCACACATAAACACGGACGGTTTTTATCTTACTATAACCCAAAACATTTTTGAAAACAGTATCTTCTCTGATATTATAATGATGTCTATCAAACCACAAATAAATAATAATCTAGCAGAACGCTTGCATCTCACGCTCTACATATATAGTATACAAATCAAAATCGTAGGCGCTTATTGGAGATTGGATTCCAACCATGACAAGGTATGGGACCACCTGCCGATAGTGTATCTCTAGAGGCGAATACACTGGGTTCAACAAGAACGTCTTGCAACCCGGCCCACACATGACCGACCACTCATTTCGCTTGAGTGTATCGAATGTATATCACCAACGGTTGGACTCAAACCACCGTTTCCCGAAAAGGGACAGCATCGATAGATTAAAGAAGCAAAAGGAATTTCTCTAGATAGGTGTTTATACACCCTAATGGGAGCGACCCACATAGCCATGCTGCCTGCCCGATTTTTGTCATTTCCCTGGTTGATGAGGCTTGAGGCTACGCTTTACCATCACATCAGATTCACTTCGAATGCCACATTGTCAGATCCATCAACATCACTAATTGACGTCTACAATAATACATTACGTGTCAGCTAAAAGAAGTTTCCTTCTCCGCTTCCACTCTTGGTACGGTTGAAGAAGTCAATGTACGTGACCTTTCTGGAAATACTTTGTCAGACATTTATCCATACAAGTCATCCAGGAACAGGATGAACCGAAGGCACCATCCTACCACATCCAAGGTATCACCCTATAGATCAGTAGCGAGAAGTCCTTGCAATCCAAAGATTTCAATCACGACAGAACCACCAGTCATCATAACTTTGGTAGCTAGCCAGCGAAATTTAACGAGTAGTTCTTCCGCTCATGAAGATCAACGGTCTTCAATGCTCCATCTCGACCATCTTCTGATTTTCCGACGTTACGTATTTGCTGGTCGGAATGGTTTTCGAATATAAATTCGATCTCGGTCTTTCCGTACCAACAAACGATAAAAGGTCGAACTTTGATATCGATTATTTAACTATCAAATCACATCAATGTATCTAGGTAGATTGGCAGCTCAGGTCCTTATTTAATATATATATCATCGACTCTATTTTCTCGATGATCGATTCCAAGAATTTAATCTTATCCAAGATCTCTTTTGGTTTTGTTACTTTGAAAACATTACTCGACACCCTTTTAATCGACTTTCCTTTTATTTCCTTAGTTTGGAAATATTGTCTTATTTCATAAACTCTCCTTTATTTCCTTCATCGCGGAAACACTGTTTAATTTACTCAAATTCCATCTTCGATTTTCCCTTGATTTGAAATCCATGCTACAGTCCTATAACTCCACTCTCCCTTTCCTTTGGTATCTCGCTATATTTCTTTTAATCCAATGGTATATAACTTAATACCAAAATCTTCTCTTACTTCGAGTAAACCATTTCACTTAATTTAGTGTTTAGTTGAACTCTTATTTTTAACATCATCATTTTGGAGAAAAACACTTTTCACACTTTGTTTATACGATGGAAGTAAACTTTAAATCCTTTCCGCACCAAATCATTTCCATTACTTTATCTTGTTCGGAGAAGAATTCCAATCGGAAATACTCGCTTTAGTTATTATTAAACAAAAGTAATTTATATTTTCGATTAACTAATACTGGCATAGTTAATCTAATTCAAAGGTCTAAATGATAAATCTTATTAATTTCAAATAATTCGATGATCACTTTCCTACCCATCACAAACTGATACCACCTCTCGATAATAGCGAAGCCTTTCGAGTTGGGGTATTCTAATTACCTCTCAGACCTTCATCGACAGCGTTCTTATCTCAAGTTAATACCCGTTTGCAACTCAAACACTGACATTTAACCACCACAAGAAATCTCATTTGGTTTCATTTATGGTTTCATAACCATACATATCTTTCAAATCCTATCGCCACCTATTTACCCCTTAATTAGATCCCACTTAAAAACCCATCGCTTTAATTATATCTTTAAGCTTCTCTTTAATATCACACTTACTCGACGTCCTTTATCCACTTATGTTTATAACATTCTGGGATTTTTAACCAAGTCTTTTGGTAACCCTTCCCTTAATTAGAAACTCACCGTACTCGATTTCCTTTTGGAAAGGAATTCCACTTACTCGAGCAATAACTTTAACTATTTTTGATCTAATGATTTACTTCATCATTTAACCAAACAAAATAGTTTATTTCAATAATTAATTATTCAGAAATTTACTTCATTAATTAAAAGTAGGATAATTAAATGTTTCTACAAAGGTTATCCAATAATGTTTAACTAACTTTACAAGTAAACAATTTCAATAATCACTTAAAATGTTAGTTAATCGATGATTAACTAATTTCCACAATATCCATTAAGTCAACGAATTATTTTGAAAACCATCGATTAGATTAGTTTAAAACAATTCAATCCAATCGTCAAATTCACATTAACAGTTGGTTTCTGCCCAATCACAACCATCAGTTAAGCTGATAACTGACTTCTATTTATTTTCTCTTCTTAAATTAAATAACTTAATTAATTTAAAACATCAGTTAATTGTTTTATAAAAACAATTATTCTCCTTCACTAACTCAACGGTTAGTTTTCTGACTTCTGTCCATAAAACTACGTAGAATTTCATTATATAAACTTTTAATCATCATATTTCTAAAACATGATTTTGATTATAAATATAACTATAAACTTTGGTTTTTTTTTTAATCGACTCATATAAAATAACACTTGAAACCTTTAATTTATAAGATAAATTAGACTCCGTCAATTTGTCTATTAGCAAAACAACGTCGTAACCAATAGATTTTAACCCTCACTGCCAACCAGATAGTTAATATTGTCAGTTGATAAAAATTTCCACAACAATCACAACCATTCATCCATCAACAATCAGACAGGTTCAACGTCAATTTGGGGTTCAATCAGTTCATGTGCAACCAGTATAAAAATAAACAACATACAAGTTATTTTGAGGAACCCGGTCAGATCCCTCCAACTGTCCTTCTCTGCAACACAGATGTTAACGTCAATAATAAAATCAACCATCAGCAACCAATGCAGCCAATCAAACAGTATATGTTTAAAATGGATTTATCACATCATGGTAGTCCAGAAGAGTGTGAGAATTAACTCACCAGTTTTGTCGATTGACGGTTGACGCGTTATACTGTATAATTTTAAACTGGTGTTTAAAATTACACTGATCTTCAACTCCTTCCATTTCAGTTCAACCCGTCAGCGTAATGCTCGTCGTCACGATCCCAACGACTTTTATTTTGTTTGATTCTGTAAATGTATAAACGAGTTATCGATGTTATAAGCTTTAATTAATTTAAAATAATATTACTAACTAAAACATTTTATTAATTTCTTTAATTACCTTCTTGATTATGATTGCGCCCGCTTAACCCTTCATCTTTGTTCAGCATGGCACCGACTATAACCAAATGAGGAACTTTACCATTAACTTCCTGTTTTCAAATGTCCCCCATCTACAAATTTTCACGTTTCCCTTTATACTTCCCTTTTTTTTGCTTCTTTCTATTATGTGCTCGCGATTGGCCCCAAGAGCTCACGAAATCCTCCCATGTAACTAAACAAAACTGCACCCCTACATTGTTTATATTTTATTTTTCAACAGCCCAAGCCCAAAATCCGATTCGCAGCCCACCCTTACACTTCTCTTCCAAATTTCTTCTGCAGCTATTTTCTCCTATCGTCCCATACACATTCTTATGGCCACGTAAGCTTCCCACGAAAAACAATGCAACTTCATGGACTACACGCCTCTATTGTTGTCACCGACCAACCTCCTAATCCCTCCTGGAAATCACCACGCCCACTCCGGCTCTTGCTGAAATGATTTTTCTACTAAGCTTAACCAATCCTTTCCATTATCAATTGTTTTTTTTTTCTTCCCTCCCATAAACCTGAAGTTCTCCCACTTCAACTCATGCCGCCAGCATTGCCATCCACTAAACCCATACTTATTTGTCGTGGACCAGTCCTTCCTCTTTAAGAGATGTTTCCATCACCTGTTCTTCACAGTCCAGCTCCAAGTCCTTCTCGCTCGTCCCTCTTGCACACACCAGAACACCCCATACAAATGACATAAACTCCGCCACGTTCTTGCACCATTCGAGCATCGACAACACCGACAACCGATCATCCACCTCACACCTGTCTCCTTGCTCCATTCGTCGCGCTGTAAGCGTCCTCCCAACCCCAAGACCCTCGGACCACCACCGGATATCGCAGCTCCGACCGCCTGGAACCGCCTCCACCTACGCCAGGAGCTCACCACCGTTGTCGATTCCTTAGTTGTTGACAAGGGTTAATATGAATCAGTTGAGGGTTAGGGTTTGTGTGATCCTTCCTGAAGGGGAGATTCGGAGTTCGTTTTTGTTTGTTGGAGGAGTAAAGTTTTTCTTCTTAAGGAAGAGGCTGCTTTGGGTTTGTAGTTTTTAAAAGGGGAGAGGATGAAAGTTGCTGAAGAAAAAGGGACGGAGGCAGATGGTTTATATAGAAGAATATGCCTTGGCTGCCAAGGAAATGAAAGCAAAACGTACAACATTACTAAGATATTTCCTGATTTTCGAAATGACATATCATATATGTAAGGATTTGAGACTGCTGAACTAATATCTGGGTTGGCATGCTCTGGAAGGAAGGGACAAGGCCATGCGAAAAGCAGTGTATTTTCATTTCAATCCTAGGTCTCTGATGGTGAAGAGGGAGGTCTGCGATCATACATTAGGTCTGCTAGAAATGAAATTACGCATTGAAAATACAAGGCAACAGTGAAGTGAAAGAAAAGAAATGTTAGATGAGAAAAGGGGATAGGGTAGCTGAAACCTATTTGTTCCCATTTCGGTTTTCATACTTGATAAGCTTAGCTGTTGATTTGGGTGCACTATTTTCATTTTGATGGAAGAACAACCTAAATAGGTCGGTTGGAAAGGAAAGAAACATAGCACTGTCAGCGATGTATTTTTATTTCAAGGGTAGCTTGTATGTTGGTTTACTTGGTTGGGTTTGTTTCAAAATGCACCAGGAGTTAGCTGTCTTAAATTTGAAGTTATATAAGTTATAATACTTTAGAAGAAAATGGGACAGTTGGTACATAAAAATTTATAAACAATACCCTATGCTTTCTATTGGATTGAGTAGTCATAGAACACCAGATTAGGATAGTTAAGCTGTATGTTTAAACTGAAATTATCATGTGCGTGAGTACTCTGAAGAGAAGCTGTGCATGAGTTGTCTAATCTAATTTTCCATATGCTAGGTGTTCTGAGTGAAAAGAAGCTTCGCATCCTAGTGAGAAAGGACGGAAAGAACAAAAATACCATTGTGATTGGTTTGTATATATGTACGGTGACATGCCCCTTTTCTTTGAATCCGAATAAAGCTGGGCAGAGGCATGCAATTTCTGCTGAAAAGAAGAAATAACTGCATAGGTTTTTAATTTGAAGTTGATGGAAGGTTTATTTTTCAAATGATCAACGATATTTACGGTGGCTAACGATATTTTAACGTGTACCGTTAAAATAACACCGTGCCATACAAACTTCAAAAATTAGGAAATTGAATGTCACGGTATAATCTAACGTTACGGTTCTAATAAAACCAATTTCGTTGAAACGGACTTTGTTTGCTAAAACGGTGCTATTTAGTTCTCACTTAATCCACCGTTTCACCTTATATTGCCACACAACATTCTCGACCATTTTGGAATTAAATATTATTTTATTATCAATTAAAATAATATATCCAAAAGAAAATCATTAAATTCAATTATTTAAATCCAAACCAATATTTTAAATAATAAAATAAATTAGAAAATTACCAGAAAAATACGGGTCGTTACATTCCTTCCCCCTTAAAATAATTTCGTCCTCGAAATTGTTAAGGTAGAAAGAAGGTGGCCAACCCATTATCTTTACGAAAATATATAATTAAAACTCAGTTTCATTTCAGACTAAGCCAACTTGTTTTCAAAAACAATTTATTTCAAATAACAAAATTTTCCAAAATTTTCTAAAAAATTTCTAACACCCTAAATTCTGGAAAATTTCGGCAGAGTCTCCCCTGCACGGAGGACATCTGCAATATTGCAGGATCAAGAAATATCTATACATCGACTCTCATGGTCGGAAAAATCCAAAATCCAAGTTCAAACCCAAACAAAACCAAAATTTCATATTTTGCGTAGGCGTACCTTTTGCGAGTGCTATGACGCGATAAGCGATAAATATATTCATGCTTGCTTGATTAACATGCCAACTGGATTCAAATTACTCTAGAATTCTCTTAGATTAATCCTGTACCTGTTCTCAACTCCAATAAAATTCATTAATTCCCAAAACAAATGTCAGTCAGATCCAAATATCCGTATCATTCATATCACTCCTATCATCAAATTCCAAACAATTCGAAACAATCTTACCACTTTATTCAATTCTGATGGATTTAATTATAACCAGTCTTAACAATCCATTTATCCATTAAAATATCCATTCAGTTTCATTAATCCTGAATTAATTCATTTACTTGATAATTTCAGATTGGGTTCCTACCAATATTCAATCCATATCCATGCCATATACTTCTGCCAAACAATTTCCTTGATTTCCACATTATTTTGGATTCATCTCAACAGTTTTCAATTCATTTATTCTAGACTGGTTCTCAATCAACTATTGGTGAATTCAATACAAACCACCCAATATATAACAAATAGCCAAGGCATAACAATTCAACCAAACCACAATAATATTCCTCTTTTACTTTTACTTTGGTTTTACATCAATTGACTTATATTGGATTAATTCCCATTCAATTATCATTTACTTGATTTCATAAATGAAATCTCTTTTTCAGTTCAATATTCCAATTTGAATGCTTATCCAAGTTATTCAAACAAATTCATATTATAATCATTTGGAAAAAAAAATATATAATATAATCCGGGCAAAACCATATAAAAATAATTTTATAACAAATTACAAATACGCGCTCTCATATATACATAGTCAAACTCAATCTAGAGTATTACTAACCCTATCTCTACTGAGTCACACCACAGAGCCAAGGTTATCACTAAACCAATAGCTCTGATACCAACTGTAACGGCCCGGGAAAAATTCGACGCTCGAATTTTCAACAATAATACATAATCCCGTATTATTCGTCAAAAATCCAAGTAACGAACTCCAGACTGTTAATAGAAAGAAGTTAGAGGATGAGAAATAGAAAGAAAGAAATTTAGAATAGAAGAAAGAAGAAGAACATATCAGAATCTCACAGCGGAACGAATAAATATAATATAACAAATCTCTTTATAAAAGAAACTGTATATATACATACCATTTATCGGAGTACAACATACATCAAACACAGCGGGAATAACTTTGTATAACTAGTGGTGAAGCCTCCTGCTTCCAACTCCTGAAACTCCAAGCGAAACCTGACCTGGAAATATACTCGGTCTGACCCGAGCACATTTGATTTAAAACAAAAATTCACCGAGTCAGTCTGGAATACTATCAGTGATAAATTCACAGCACAAACACTTGTTTAACTTTGGAAAAATCCTTTCTGAAAACAAAGGATAATAGTAAGACCAGCCCACACATAAACACGGACGGTTTTTATCTTACTATAACCCAAAATATTTTTGAAAACAATATCTTCTCTGATATTATAATAATGTCTATCAAACCACAAATAAATAATAATCTAGCAGAACGCTTGCATCTCACGCTCTACACATATAGTATACAAATCAAAATCGTAGGCGCTTATTGGAGATTGGATTCCAACCATGACAAGGTATGGGACCACCTGCCGATAGTGTATCTCTAGAGGCGAATACACTGGGTTCAACAAGAACGTCTTGCAACACGGCCCACACATGACCGACCACTCATTTCGCTTGAGTGTATCGAATGTATATCACCAACGGTTGGACTCAGACCACCGTTTCCCAAAAAGGGACAGCATCGATAGATTAAAGAAGCAAAAGGAATTTCTCTAGATAGGTGATTATACACCCTAATGGGAGCGACCCACATAGCCATGCTGCCTGCCCGATTTTTGTCATTTCCCTGGTTGATGAGGCTTGAGGCTACGCTTTACCATCACATCAGATTCACTTCGAATGCCACATTGTCAGATCCATCAACATCACTAATTGACGTCTACAACAATACATTACGTGTCAGCTAAAAGAAGTTTCCTTCTCCGCTTCCACTCTTGGTACGGTTGAAGAAGTCAATGTACGTGACCTTTCTGGAAATACTCTATCAGACATTTATCCATACAAGTCATCCAGGAACAGGATGAACCGAAGGCACCATCCTACCACATCCAAGGTATCACCGTATAGATCAGTAGCGAGAAGTCCTTGCAATCCAAAGATTTCAATCACGACAGAACCACCAGTCATCATAACTTTGGTAGCTAGCCAGCGAAATTTAACGAGTAGTTCTTCCGCTCATGAAGATCAACGGTCTTCAATGCTCCATCTCGACCATCTTCTGATTTTCCGACGTTACGTATTTGCTGGTCGGAATGGTTTTCGAATATAAATTCGATCCCGGTCTTTCCGTACCAACAAACGATAAATGGTCAAACTTTGATAGTCGATTATTTAACTATCAAATCACATCAATGTATCTAGGTAGATTGGCAGCTCAGGTCCTTATTTAATATATATATCATCGACTCTATTTTCTCGATGATCGATTCCAAGAATTTAATCTTATCCAAGATCTCTTTTGGTTTTGTTACTTTGAAAACATTACTCGACACCCTTTTAATCGACTTTCCTTTTATTTCCTTAGTTTGGAAATATTGTCCTATTTCATAAACTCTCCTTTATTTCCTTCATCGCGGAAACACTGTTTAATTTACTCAAATTCCATCTTCGATTTTCCTTTGATTTGAAATCCATGCTATAGTCCTATAACTCCACTCTCCCTTTCCTTTGGTATCTCGCTATATTTCTTTTAATCCAATGGTATATAACTTAATACCAAAATCTTCTCTTACTTCGAGTAAACCATTTCACTTAATTTTGTGTTTAGGTGAACTCTTATTTTTAACATCATCATTTTGGAGAAAAACACTTTTCACACTTTGTTTATACGATGGAAGTAAACTTTAAATCCTTTCCGCACCAAATCATTTCCATTACTTTATCTTGTTCGGAGAAGAATTCCAATCGGAAATACTCGCTTTAGTTATTATTAAACAAAAGTAATTTATATTTTTGATTAACTAATACTGGCATAGTTAATCTAATTCAAAGGTCTAAATGATAAATCTTATTAATTTCAAATAATTCGATGATCACTTTCCTACCCATCACAAACTGATACCACCTCTCGATAATAGCGAAGCCTTTCGAGTTGGGGTATTCTAATTACCTCTCAGACCTTGATCGACAGCGTTCTTATCTCAAGTTAATACCCGTTCGCAACTCAAACACTGACATTTAACCACCACAAGAAATCTCATTTGGTTTCATTTATGGTTTCATAACCATACATATCTTTCAAATCCTATCGCCACCTATTTACCCCTTAATTAGATCCCACTTAAAAACCCATCGCTTTAATTATATCTTTAAGCTTCTCTTTAATATCACACTTACTCGACGTCCTTTATCCACTTATGTTTATAACATTCTGGGATTTTTAACCAAGTCTTTTGGTAACCCTTCCCTTAATTAGAAACTCACCGTACTCGATTTCCTTTTGGAAAGGAATTCCACTTACTCGAGCAATAACTTTAACTATTTTTGATCTAATGATTTACTTCATCATTTAACCAAACAAAATAGTTTATTTAAATAATTAATTATTCAGAAATTTACTTCATTAATTAAAAGTAGGATAATTAAATGTTTCTACAAAGGTTATCCAATAATGTTTAACTAACTTTACAAGTAAACAATTTCAATAATCACTTAAAATGTTAGTTAATCGATGATTAACAAATTTCCACAATATCCATTAAGTCAACGAATTATTTTGAAAACCATCGATTAGATTAATTTAAAACAATTCAATCCAATCGTCAAATTCACATTAACAGTTGGTTTCTGCCCAATCACAACCATCAGTTAAGCTGATAACTGACTTCTATTTATTTTCTCTTCTTAAATTAAATAACTTAATTAATTTAAAACATCAGTTAATTGTTTTATAAAAACAATTATTCTCCTTCACTAACTCAACGGTTAGTTTTCTGACTTCTGTCCATAAAACTACGTAGAATTTCATTATATAAACTTTTAATCATCATATTTCTAAAACATGATCTTGATTATAAATATAACTATAAACTTTGGGTTTTTTTTTTAATCGACTCATATAAAATAACACTTGAAACCTTTAATTTATAAGATAAATTAGACTCCGTCAATTTGTCTATTAGCAAAACAACGTCGTAACCAATAGATTTTAACCCTCACTGCCAACCAGATAGTTAATATTGTCATCTGATAAAAATTTCCACAACAATCACAACCATTCATCCATCAACAATCAGACAGGTTCAACGTCAATTTGGGGTTCAATCAGTTCATGTGCAACCAGTATAAAAATAAACAACATACAAGTTATTTTGAGGAACCCGGTCAGATCCCTCCAACTGTCCTTCTCTGCAACACAGATGTTAACGTCAATAATAAAATCAACCATCAGCAACCAATGCAGCCAATCAAACAGTATATGTTTAAAATGGATTTATCACATCATGGTAGTCCAGAAGAGTGTGAGAATTAACTCACCAGTTTTGTCGATTGACGGTTGACGCGTTATACTGTATAATTTTAAACTGGTGTTTAAAATTACACTGATCTTCAAATGCTTCCATTTCAGTTCAACCCGTCAGCGTAATGCTCGTCGTCACGATCCCAACGACTTTTATTTTGTTTGATTCTGTAAATGTATAAACGAGTTATCAATGTTATAAGCTTTAATTAATTTAAAATAATATTACTAACTAAAACATTTTATTAATTTCTTTAATTACCTTCTTGATTATGATTGCGCCCGCTTAACCCTTCATCTTTGTTCAGCATGGCACCGACTATAACCAAATGAGGAACTTTACCATTAACTTCCCGTTTTCAAATGTCCCCCATCTACAAATTTTCACGTTTCCCTTTATACTTCCCTTTTTTTGCTTCTTTCTATTATGTGCTCGCGATTGGCCCCAAGAGCTCACGAAATCCTCCCATGTAACTAAACAAAACTGCACCCCTACATTGTTTATATTTTATTTTTCAACAGCCCAAGCCCAAAATCCGATTCGCAGCCCACCTTTACACTTCTCCTCCAAATTTCTTTTGCAGTTATTTTCTCCTATCGTCCCATACACATTCTTATGGCCACGTAAGCTTCCCACAAAAAACAATGCAACTGCATGGACCACACGCCTCTATTGTTGTCACAGACCAACCTCCTAATCCCTCCTGGAAATCACCACGCCCACTCCGGCTCTTGCTGAAATGATTTTTCTACTAAGCTTAACCAATCCTTTCCATTATCATTTGTTTTTTTTTCTTCCCTCCCATAAACCTGAAGTTCTCCCACTTCAACTCATGCCGCCAGCATTGCCATCCACTAAACCCATACTTATTTGTCGTGGACCAGTCCTTCCTCTTTAAGAGATGTTTCCATCACCTGTTCTTCACAGTCCAGCTCCAAGTCCTTCTCGCTCGTCCCTCTTGCACACACCAGAACACCCCATACAAATGACATAAACTCCGCCACGTTCTTGCACCATTCGAGCATCGACAACACCGACAACCGATCATCCACCTCACACCTGTCTCCTTGCTCCATTCGTCGCGTTGTAAGCGTCCGCCCAACCCCAAGACCCTCGGACCACCACCGGATATCGCAGCTCCGACCGCCTGGAACCGCCTCCACCTACGCCAGGAGCTCACCACCGTTGCCGATTCCTTAGTTGTTGACAAGGGTTAATATGAATCAGTTGAGGGTTAGGGTTTGTGTGATCCTTCCTGAAGGGGAGATTCGGAGTTCGTTTTTGTTTGTTGGAGGAGTAAAGTTTTTCTTCTTAAGGAAGAGGCTGCTTTGGGTTTGTAGTTTTTAAAAGGGGAGAGGATGAAAGTTGCTGAAGAAAAAGGGACGGAGGCAGATGGTTTATATAGAAGAATATGCCTTGGCTGCCAAGGAAATGAAAGCAAAACGTACAACATTACTAAGATATTTCCTGATTTTCGAAATGACATATCATATATGTAAGGATTTGAGACTGCTGAACTAATATCTGGGTTGGCATGCTCTGGAAGGAAGGGACAAGGCCATGCGAAAAGCAGTGTATTTTCATTTCAATCCTAGGTCTCTGATGGTGAAGAGGGAGGTCTGCGATCATACATTAGGTCTGCTAGAAATGAAATTACGCATTGAAAATACAAGGCAACAGTGAAGTGAAAGAAAAGAAATGTTAGACGAGAAAAGGGGATAGGGTAGCTGAAACCTATTTGTTCCCATTTCGGTTTTCATACTTGATAGGCTTAGCTGTTGATTTGGGTGCACTATTTTCATTTTGATGGAAGAACAACCTAAATAGGTCGGTTGGAAAGGAAAGAAACATAGCACTGTCAGCGATGTATTTTTATTTCAAGGGTAGCTTGTATGTTGGTTTACTTGGTTGGGTTTGTTTCAAAATGCACCAGGAGTTAGCTGTCTTAAATTTGAAGTTATATAAGTTATAATACTTTAGAAGAAAATGGGACAGTTGGTACATAAAAATATATAAACAATACCCTATGCTTTCTATTGGATTGAGTAGTCATAGAACACCAGATTAGGATAGTTAGGCTGTATGTTTAAACTGAAATTATCATGTGCGTGAGTACTCTGAAGAGAAGCTGTGCATGAGTTGTCTAATCTAATTTTCCATATGCTAGGTGTTCTGAGTGAAAAGAAGCTTCGCAGCCTAGTGAGAAAGGACGGAAAGAACAAAAATACCATTGTGATTGGTTTGTATATATGTACGGTGACATGCCCCTTTTCTTTGAATCCGAATAAAGCTGGGCAGAGGCAAGCAATTTCTGCTGAAAAGAAGAAATAACTGCATAGGTTTTTAATTTGAAGTTGATGGAAGGTTTATTTTTCAAATGATCAACGATATTTACGGTGGCTAACGATATTTTAACGTGTACCGTTAAAATAACACCGTGCCATACAAACTTCAAAAATTAGGAAATTGAATGTCACGGTATAATCTAACGTTACGGCTCTAATAAAACCAATTTCGTTGAAACGGACTTTGTTTGCTAAAACGGTGCTATTTAGTTCTCACTTAATCCACCGTTTCACCTTATATTGCCACACAACATTCTCGACCATTTTGGAATTAAATATTATTTTATTATCAATTAAAATAATATATCCAAAAGAAAATCATTAAATTCAATTATTTAAATCCAAACCAATATTTTAAATAATAAAATAAATTAGAAAATTACCAGAAAAATACGGGTCGTTACACTTAGATATTATTGATACGACTCTAATGCACTTCATTTCACTTGGAGCTAAAATCGTATGCCAATGTTGTTATTTATACAAGTTGTATACAACACATCTATATATATATATAAATATAACTAATCGTTTTTAATTAAATAAATTATACCTTAATCCACTTTTAAATCTTCATCTCTCACTGCAATACATTTTACTGTCCAACAGACTTCCCTTTTTCTGCATTTACATCACCTTGCCATCCAACCTTCATTACCAGTAAAAAGCTTCAACTCCATTAGTCCCCCTGCATATCATCAATCACTTTTCTTTTCCTGCACACCTTTATCTCCAAGATTTACAGACCATACCCTTCCATATACTCCACTGTAATACCTTGTATCCAGGCCAAAACTCCACCGACATTCAGTTCAAACTCCACCTCGTCATGCGACTACCCAGCCCTTATTCAAAATAGCGTCTTCCCCAAATTATTAATCCAGTTCGAAATACTGTGTAACGACCGGGAATTTCGCTCGATCCAAATCTGTCGCTAAACCGACCCAGACCGTCCGAAACGCCTGATTGTTTTGAGAACACGACGAATCAGAATGCAGAAAGAAGAAAATTTCATTGTATATTACAACTATTCCATCAGAATACAGGAATATACAGAGTAAGAATAAATATTACAAAGAAAATATCAGAGATTTAAATTAAATTTAAATACATCACAGCGGAAAAAAATACAAAACATGACTAGAAGAGATATACGGATACAGAGCTTTTCGGATGTCGTTCCAGCTGTAAGCCAGGATCCTGTGAATATAAATCTGCAAAACCAAAACTACTAGCTGCCCGTGTCGAAAATAAGGGCACCCAGAGTTTAGGTTAAAACAATAAACTCCAGGTCAGTCATGTGACTGGTGTGAGAACTAAAACAGTTATTTAAAACATTACTTTAAATCAAATATATCAGGGGACCACGCCGTATAACACGGAACGGGTTTCCTCCCAAGAATACTAGTGCATATAACAAAATAGCACAATGCTTTTTGGAAAAATGAAGCTATTATAAGACCCAGGTCCTATCACACAATGCAACGCAACCCTGGGGAAAGGGTTTTCCCTTATAATAGCCAAACATGCTTAGTACGTTTAAAAACAAATCGTTTGATACTATTATAAGTTCATAGTGTATAATAAAATTTCAAATCATAAGTATCAATCATAGGCGGCATGGGTACCATATATCATGTCGCCAATACTAGGCTCTACAAATAAAACCGCAAAGTCACGTATTGGAAGTTGCATTTCCATCTGTGAACCAAGGCAAAAGATAGTCCTCTTCGGATTCGAGATAATCTGGCCTACCATGTCTCAGGATTAGAGCTTGAGTGACCCTTGGATTGTCATGGCCGGTCCACTCGATGTGGATTAAACTTAAACCCTGAACAATACGTCTGCCTGTGATATGGGGCGCAAATGAGCCAACGAATGACTCCATCGATCCCGGATCGACCGATAAAGCTGAGGCGCCTCGCAACAGCAACAACCATAAAGGTGAAAATAATATAAATGTCAGCCAGTTCAAGCACCGACATCACCTCTAGCTAGAAAGAGACGCATGCCCTCCCTGATGTCCTCTCCTGTTTCTGGTTCATACCGGGGTGTGAAGCTCGCGAATTCTCGTTATACACAAAGCTACGCCACACAGGCAGTGCTTTGATCGTCAACCACAAGACTTTGCTTTTCAACAGAAGCCTTGATCACTGCATCTTGGCACGCCACACAGGCAATTCGCACCATGCAGCTGATGGCTATCAATCACACAGAACGAATTCCCATGTCAGACACACAGTCCATTTGCAAGTCCGTTCTGGGTCTGAACGAAACCGGAGGAACTTTACTCCTCGCATATCCATCTATCTCCAAGTACGTCTGAATGTTCACAACTGATTCCCTCCTCTCGGGTATACATCCCAATCAAGATCATCAGTAATCACCTAGACGACGTGAAGACCTCCGATCTTCAACCACCGTCTTCATCTTCGACTTATCGTCGTATCAGTTATTCAGAATGGGATAAACCCGGTCTTTCCGAATAACTCGCGTATATAATAAACAAGTGTTACACAAACACAACTTACGCCTCATTCCAATTCATCGGTCACTAACCATAAATTAGTAAGAGAACAATTCCCCAAACATTAACCCCGAAGGCCGAAACCAACATCAGATCAATATCCAAGAAACCATTCAACTTAGCTAACCTAACGTTAGTTTCTAATTTTCACATTCTTAGGGAAAGGTTCCCATTAATTTTATCAAAGGTAAATTCTTTTAAATTTATTCTTTAATCTTCCTTTGAATATCACTTCAAACTAGTCGGGATTAGAGAACCACACCGAAGTAATCGTTTATTTTATTTCCCAATCCCAACCTATTCATCCCATGAAGTAAAAATGGTCATACTTCATATCTAACACCACGGTGTTATCGGTAAATTCAATTACCATTTCACGTTCAAATCTAATTAAAGATTTAACTATCGCCTGGAGCAAAACTGGTGACACTCCATTCTCGATCATTTCAATCTAATTAAAGATTCATTAAAACTCCATTTAGTTTTAATCTTTAACCGGGTTAAAGAATCGGTGTCATTTAAAACACGGTTCACGATAAACCAAAAATCACATTCCGTTAATTATCGGGTTAAAGAACAAGTGTTATTTAAAACACTATTCACGATAAACCCAAAAATCAATACCAATTCAATTCCAATTAAATATTATTTAATTGGTACACTTCATTAAATCTAAATAAGAAGATTTAATCTTTTTCTCAACTGGGCTTAAGAACAGTGTTAATGACGGCACCATTCACGAAAAACCCAAATCACATTTGATATTAAATACAAAGCTTTGAATAAAAAATATATCAGCTTATATTCAATATCGAATTCTACGACAAACAAATATCGTATTGGAAATAACGATATAAATATATCTTTCAAATTCCCAAAACAATACCTGTATCATCACGAAATCCAACATCGAAATATTCCAAAGACAATTTCGATTCAGATCTATTCCCGTTCAATTATTGGAAATTCTGGTTACTTTTAAAACCCTTTTTAAATTCAATTTATTTATTAAAAAAAATTAGAATTATAATTCTAGTTCAAAACTAGTTCATTTCGATAAAAATCTATTTTTATCTTTTTAAATACGGAGTTTTTCATCCCAATTCTTCCCAAATCATTTCTTATGATTTTACACAAATTATTACTATTTTTAATAATTTTATCAAGGCCCGTACAGTCGATTTCCATCAACGGCCATCGAACTGCACTTACAGCGACCTTTTCCAAATTTGATTTGGATATAATTCCAAATCCAACCATTAGATTTCTAATTTCTAATATTTGTTAGAAAGCTCTTTTCGATACGAACCCAACGGTTTCAGTTTTAGGAAACTCTGACGGTCGGATCTCCCGCAATATCCATTCGATGTTAACGGTCGAAATTCACGAACTACCATAGCGCGGCGCGTTCTATTCAGGCCATACAACGCGAATCCAATTCTATTTCCTTTTAAAATGTATTTTATAAATCGTTTTAGATTTGTTTTCGAAACGATTTCAACTTCATTTTCAAATTCAAATCAAGATTGAATTTTTCAATATAAATTCGTTTTAAATTCATCTCAAATCGACTTCAATTTAAATCGATTTTTTTTATTCAATTTCAGTTCATTCTCAATTCAATTCAATTTCAATTCGAATTCATTTCTATTCAATTTCAATTTGAATTTAATTCTATTCAATTTCAATTCGAATTCATTTTCAATTCGAATCTAATTCTATTCAATTTCAATTCGAATTCATTTCAAATTGATTTCCATTCAACTTTAATTCGATTCGAATTCATTTTCAAAATATTCGATTTTGAAATCACTTTTCAATATTCATTATAAAAACGAATATAATCGATATAAATATCGTTTGCGTCAAAATGGCGTCAATCTAATCAACACGGCTTCATATCTTTCTATTTTCAAATATTCTATTTCAAATATTTCTTTTTCAAATATTTTTATTCAAAACTGGAATGAGGCCCAATCAATTACCATAGATTTTATTTCTGTGGATTTCCATACAACGCATGTATATATCAACAATGACAAATAATCAACCATTATCCAAAGTGCATTCTACACTGTATAAGCATTAAATATAAATATTTAACGCTCATAACAGTCTGTCAATCAATCGATCGACATACAACTAATTATTGGGATTAGTGTATGTCATATATCATCCCAATACCCGTGTAGGGTTTCAAACAATCAAACACAGATTTAATTTGTGCAGTTGGGCGATGTGTAAAATTTATCGTCCCAATCAATATCAGTCAAATGTGTGTGTATAAACAAATCGTCCGATTTGTTTATATTTATTCCATTTTAAATACACATTAAAAATTATATTTTCAATTATAAAATATTTTCCACTATAAAATATTTTATTTCATTTCACATCACATCACACAATCAACTACACACCAAAATCAAACAAACAAGCATACAAGTCGTCCATGGTCTGTGGAAGACGGGTGTCGGGTGCTACTAAACACCGTCTGCATCCTAGTATATATTTTAAACTAGAAATAAAAATAAAAGTGAGGAGTTCTCACCGACTAGCTAATCCAAATGCCACGAGTCTTCTTATGTAGGATATCTTCACCATTGCTCACCTTTTGTCAATTTCATTGTTCATAGTCATAACATATATAAAAATCACATTTTTATAACTATGCTATATGGATAAAAATCACATTTTTATAACATATATATAATAAAGATCAGATTTTTATTCCGCTACATATATAAAGATCAAATTTTTATTAACTATATAATATAAAAATCGTATTTTTATTATCTACATTATATAAAAATTAAATTTTTAATACTTCTACTTTATAGAAATCATATTTTTATATTTCACTTATGATAAAAATCATATTTTTATATATGCTATCTATATAAAACCGGTTTTATATATGAGCTAATATATTTTCAACAACTTGTTTTATATATGCTATTTCTTTTTTAAAAATTCTATTTTTAATTATATGAATAAAAATAACTAAAAAAACACACCTTTTATTCAAACGAAGGAGGGGCTTGCTGTGAACGGGGGTGGAGCTGATGGTCGGAGGCGGGGCTTCGAAATGGGGAGGAGGGGGTGCTAGCGCCATCGACTGGAGGGAAGGGGGAAGCTCCGGCTGGGCGGCGTGACAATCGGAGGTGGGGTGGGCGCGGTCTTCGAGGGGGTTGCCGACGAGGAGAAGGAGGGGTTTGGAGAGGCCGACGTCAGAGGGGAGGGGAGCGATCGTGCGCGAGGTGGGTGGAGGAGCGGAGGAACACGGCGGGTTTTTTTCCTTTTCTCTTCTAAATCGATTTCTGAGTTGTGAGGGGAGGTGAGAGAATATATATTATAATATATTATTTTATTTATTTATTTATTTTCAAAAAGCAACTTTTTATTTCGACCTCGAAATCGAACCCACCGCCTGTCGTCCATAGCTAATTACCCCCATTTCGAACACAATGGGAAATGCATCGTAGGCTGAGTTGATCGTTTCGATCAGTTTTCGTAAAAATCAAAATACAACTCTATATATTGAATTTGAATGCGCATTTCAATTTACCGGGGCCACATACTCACTCGAAAAATTCTTGAAAAATATTTTCTAACTTTGTATTGACGATACGGTCCTAACAAAACTAGTTTCGTTGAATTCTGAGACCGTTTGAAAAATGGCCATTTCCCAGTCGATTAAAATCAACTAAAACTGGTCAAACCCATTTTCCTTTGCCACACTCACATATTGATTTGAAAATTTACGAATTTTGAAACCTAACAATAAATTGACATCACGGATCCAAAAAAAGTGGTTTCGTCGAAATCCGAAGTCGTTTGCAAAATGGCTATTTTTAAGGGCCAGAATTCCATAGCGACTATTCTGAAAATTCAACAGGACATAACTTTTGATCCCCGGTATGAAATTTCAATTTTTCGGATTCGTTGGAAAGATATACTCAAATTGATTCAAATATTTTTGGTTTCACTAAAATCCGGTTTATTTTGCACCCGGTACATTCATTTGAATTTTGAAATCGAATTATCGAACTACCGCACCATTTTCAATTCCTTTTATAATTTAAAATAAATATTTATGTTCTAACGACGATTCAAATAAATATATACGTTCGAATTCTATTCAAAATAAATTTCTCGTCGTTATTATTTAAAATAATTCATTTTAAATAATCAAAATTCACTAAAATTGCCAAAATAAAAATTTTAAATTGGCTCGGATTTCCGGGTTATTACAATCTCCCCCACTTAAAACTTTTCGTCCCTGAAAAGGAATGAAGCCAAAAGTTGTTTAACAAATCAACTCAACTTCCATTATTTTCTTTACAGCTTAAGTTCTTCAACTTTTCAGTTTCTAAGAACTTTTCAAATTTTTCAAAAAAAATTGGCTAACACCCTAAATTTTCGAAAAATTTCGCCATAACCTCCCCTGCACCGGGGACTTCGGGATATTTCGTATAACTTCCCATGGCCTTCTTCAATCCAAGAGAAAAAGAAAAAGCCAAGCGAATAGCCAATCGTCTCATAAAATCATCATCAACTAAACAAAACAGTAAATTATGGTAAACATGTACCTATTTGTCGGGCAAACAATGTTATTCATCTGCTCTAGCCTCCTTGCTATGACCTGTTCAATGTAAGTACATGTACATGCATGCAAATGCGATAAATTTTCAATACAATTCACTATTTGGCACAATTTGGCTATATGGTACAAATTTTAATTAATCAACCAATAATCAACAACACAACCATCAATCAATTAGTACATTAGCTTTACAAATTCATAATTTTGATATATAGTCAATATCACATTTTTTGTGCCAAATCACAACAATAAGCCCTATCTAATTTTGGTTCTCACACCAGTCTAATGGAAATATATAGAAATCTCACTTTCGAAACTCGAAAATAAATACTGGTGATGGTGCCCTGTCACCAGAATTATCCCCGGGCAACTAGAGTGTGATTCTATAACTATCCAGTACATTAAAACTTCGAATACACGTTTGCAAAGCATATATGCAAAATCTTTATATATTGGAGTGTCCAAATTAATTTAAAATAAATATTCAAATACGTATAAAGAGATTTAAATTTCAAAACAAAACTTGTTTTCATTTTTATTTTTAAAAACATCCCTCTTCACACTCGTTCTAGGATACTACTGATCCCATCTCTAACGAGTCATTCTCATTGGATATTGTTAATCCAATTTCTGATGAATTCTTTCGTTTGGTTCTAACGTGCCTTGTTCTCCAGCTCTGTTAACCAGAGCTCTGATACCACGTTGTAATGGCCAGGAATTTCGCTCGATCCAAATCAGTCGCTAAACCGACCCAGACCTTTCGAAATGCCTGATTGTTTTGAGAACACGACGAATAAGAACGCAGACAGAAGAACATTTCATTGTATATTACAACAATTCCATCAGAATAAAAGAATATACAGAGCAACAATAAATATTACACAGAAAATATCAGAGATTTAAATTACAATTAAATACATCACAGCGGAAAAAATAATACAAAACACAACTAGAAGAGATATACGGATACAGAGCTTTTCGGATATCGTTCCAGCTGTAAGCCAGGATCCTGTGAATATAAATCTGCAAAACCAAAACTACTAGCTGCCCGTGCCGAAAATAAGGGCACCAGAGTTTAGGTTAAAACAACAAACTCCAGGTCAGTCATGTGACTGGTGTGAGAACTAAAATAGTTATTTAAAACTTTACTTTAAATCAGATATATCAAGGGAACACGCCGTATAACACGGAACGGGTTTCCTCCCAAGAATACTAGTGCATATAACAAAACAGCGCAATGCTTTTTGGAAAAATGAAGCTATTATAAGACCCAGGTCCTATCACACAATGCAACGCAAGCCGGGGATAGGGTTTTCCCTTATAATAGCCAAACATGCTTAGTACGTTTAAAAACAAATCATTTGATACTATTATAAGTGCATAGTATATAAAACAATTTCAAATCATAAGTATCAATCATAGGCGGCATGGGTACCATATATCATGTCGCCAATACTAGGCTCTACAAATAAAACCGCAAAGTCACGTATTGGAAGTTGGATTTCCATCTGTGAACCGAGGCAAAAGATAGTCCCCTACCGATTCGAGACAATCTTGCCTACCATGTCTCAGGATCAGAGCTCGAGTGACCCTTGGATCGCCAAGGCCGGTCCACTCGATGTGGATTAAACTTAAACCCTAAACAATACATCTCCCCGCCCTATGGGGCGCAAATGAGCCAACGAATGACTCCATCGATCCCGGATCGATCGATAAAACCGAGGCGCCTCGCAACAGCAACAACCACACATGTGAAAATAATATAAATGTCAGCCAGTTCAAGCACTGACACCACCTTTAGCTAGAAAGAGACACATGCCCTCCCTGATGTCCTCTCCCGTTTCTGGTTCATACCGAAGTGTGAGGCTTGCGAATTCACGTTACACATAAAGCTACGCCACACATGCGGTGCTTTGATCATCAACCACAAGACTTTGCTTTTCAACAGAATCCTTTATCACTGCATCTTAGCATGCCACACAGGCAATTCGCACCATGCAACTGATGGCTACCAATCACACAGAATGAATTCCCATGTCAGACACACAGTCCATTTGCAAGTCCGTTCTGGGTCTGAACGAAACCGGAGGAACTTTATTCCTCGCATATCCATCGATATCCAAGTACGTCTGGACGATCACCAACTAATTCCCTCCTCTTGGGTGTACATCCCAATCAAGATCATCAGTAATCACCTAGACGACGTGAAGACCTCCGGTCTTCAACCACCGTCTTCATCTTCGACTTATCGTCGTATCAGCTATTCAGAATGGGATAAACCTGGTCTTTCTGAATAACTCGCGTATATAATAAACAAGTGTTACACAAACACAACATACGCGTCATTCCAATTCATCAGTCACTAACCGTAAATTAGTAAGAGAACAATTCCCCAAACATTAACCCCGAAGGCCGAAACCAACATCAGATCAATATCCAAGAAACCATTCAACTTAGCTAACCTACAGTTAGTTTCTAATTTTCACATTCTTAGGGAAAGGTTCCCATTAATTTTATCAAAGGTAAATTCTTTTAAATTTATTCTTTAATCTTCCTTTGAATATCACTTCAAACTAGTCAGGATTAGCGAACAACACCGAAGTAATCATTTATTTTATTTCCCAATCCCAACCTATTCATCCCATGAAGTAAAACTAGTCATACTTCATATCTAACACCACGGTGTTATCGGTAAATTCAACTACCATTTCACGTTCAAATCTAATTAAAGATTTAACTATCGCCTGGAGCAAAACTGGTGACACTCCATTCTCGATCATTCCAATCTAATTAAAGATTCATTAAAACTCCACTATGTTTTAATCTTTAACCGGGTTAAAGAATCAGTGTCATTTAAGACACGGTTCACGATAAACCCAAAATCACATTCCATTAATTATCGGGTTAAAGAACAACTGTTATTTAAAACACTGTTCACAATAAACCCAAAAATCAATACCAATTCAATTCCAATTAAATATTATTTAATTGGTATACTTCATTAAATCTAAATAAAAAGATTTAATCTTTTTCTCAACTGGGCTTAAGAACAATGTTAATGAAGGCACCATTCAACACAAACCAAAATCACATTTGATATTAATTACAAGGCTTTGAATAGAAAATATATCGGCTTATATTCAACATCAAATTCTACGACCAACAAATATCGTATTGGAAATAATGGTATAAATATATCTTTCACATTCCCATAACAATACCTGTATCATCACGAAATCCAACATCAAAATATTCCAAAGACAATTTCGATTCAGATCCATTCCCATTCAATTATTGGAAATTCTGGTTACTTTTAAAACCCTTTTTAAATTCAATTTATTTTTTTTTTAAAAAATAGTATTATAATTCTAGTTCAAAACTACTTCATTTCGATAATAATCTATTTTTATCTTTTTATATATGGAGTTTTTCATCCCAATTCTTCCCAAATCATTTATTATGATTTTACACAAATTATTACTATTTTTAATAATTTTATCAAGGCCCGTACAGTCGATTTCCATCAACGGCCATCGAACTGCACTTACAACGACCTTTTCCAAATATGATTTGGACATAATTCCAAGTCCAACCGTCAGATTTTTAATTTCTAATATTCGTTAGAAATCTCTTTTCGATACGAACCCAACGGTTCTGGTTTTAGGAGAATCCGACGGTCGGATCTCCCGCAATATCCATTCGAAGTCAATGGTCGAAATTCACGAACTACCGCAGCGCGGCGCGTTCTATTCAGGCCATTATATTATATATATAATATATATAATATATACTTCATCGATTTCCTTTTAAAACGTATTTTATAAATCGTTTTAGATTTGTTTTCGAAACGATTTCAACTTCATTTTCAAATTCAAATCAAGATTGAATTTTTCAATATAAATTCGTTTTAAATTCATCTCAAATTGACTTCAATTTAAATCGATTTTTTTATTCAATTTCAGTTCGTTCTTAATTCAATTCAATTTCAATTCGAATTCATTTCTATTCAATTTCAATTCGAATTTAATTCTATTCAATTTCAATTCGAATTTAATTCTATTCAATTTCAGTTCGAATTCATTTTCAATTCGAATCCAATTCTATTCAATTTCAATTCAAATTCATTTCAAATTGATTTCCATTCAACTTCAATTCGATTCGAATTCATTTTCAAAATATTCGATTTTGAAATCACTTTTCAATATTCATTATAAAAACGAATATAATCGATATAAATATCGTTTGCATCAAAATGGCGTCAATCTAATCAACATGGCTTCATATATTTCTATTTTCAAATATTCTATTTCAAATATTTCTTTTTCAAATATTTTTATTCAAAACTGGAATGAGGCCCAATCAATTACCATAGATTTTATTTCTATGGATTTCCATACAACGCATGTATATACCAACAATGACAAATAATCAACCATCATCCAAAGTGCATTCTACACTGTATAAGCATCAAATATAAATATTTAATGCTCATAACATTCTGTCAATCAATCGATCGACATACAACTAATTATTGGGATTAGTGTATGTCATATATCATCCCAATACCCGTGTGGGGTTTCAAACAATCAAACACATATTTTATTTATGCAGTTGGGCGATGTGTAAAATTTATCATCCCAATCAATATCAATCAAATGTGTGTATATAAACAAATCGTCCGATTTGTTTATATTTATTCCATTTTAAATACACGTTAAAAATTCTATTTTCAATTATAAAATATTTTCCACTATAAAATATTTTATTTCATTTCACATCACATCACACAATCAACTACACATCAAAATCAAACAAACAAACATACAAGCCGTCCATGGTCTGTGGACGACGGGTGTCGGGTGCTACTAAACACCGTCTGCATCCTAGTATATATTTCAAACTAGAAATAAAAATAAAAGTGAGGAGTTCTCACCGACTAGCTAATCCAAACGCCACAACTCTTCTTATGTAGGATATCTTCACCATTGCTCGCCTTTTGTTAATTTCAATGTCCGCAGTCACTACATATATAAAAATTACATTTTTATAACTATGCTATATGGGTAAAAATCACATTTTTATACCATATATATAATAAAGATCAGATTTTATTCTGCTACATATATAAAGATCAAATTTTTATTAACTATATAATATAAAAATCGTATTTTTATTATCTACATTATATAAAAATTATATTTTTAATACTTCTACTTTATAAAAATAATATTTTTATACTTCACTTATGATAAAAATCATATTTTTATATCTGCTATCTATATAAAACTGATTTTATATATGAGCTAATATATTTTCAAAAATTGGTTTTATATATGCTATTTCTTTTTTAAAAATTCTATTTTTAATTATATGAATAAAAATAACTAAAAAAGCACCTTTTATTCAAACGAAGGAGGGGCTTGCTGTGAACAGGGTGGAGCTGACGGTTGGAGGCGGGGCTTCGAAATGGGGAGGAGGGGTGCTAGCGCCATCGAATGGAGGGAAGGGGAAGCTCCGGCTGGGCGGCGTGACTATCGGAGGTGGGCACGGTCTTCGAGGGGGGTGGCCAACGAGGAGAAGAGAGGTTTGGGGATGCCGACGTCAGAGGGGAGGGGAGCGATCGTGTACGAGGTGGGTGGAGGAGAGGAGGAATACGGCGGGTTTTTTTTTCTTTTCTCTTCTAAATCGATTTATGAGTTGTGAGGG
Organism: Allium sativum; assembly: GCA_030737875.1. Taxonomy (NCBI): domain Eukaryota; kingdom Viridiplantae; phylum Streptophyta; class Magnoliopsida; order Asparagales; family Amaryllidaceae; genus Allium; species Allium sativum. Next base: position 145,489,231 of record CM060918.1, on the reverse strand, counting down.
AAGGTGAGAGAATATATATAATAATATATTGTTTTATTTATTTATTTATTTTCAAAAAGCAGCTTTTTATTTCAACCTCGAAATCAAATCCACCGCCTGTCGTCCATCGCTAATTACCCCCATTCCGAACACAATGAGAAATGTATCGTAGGCTGATTCGATCGTTTCAATCATTTTTCGTCAAAATCAAAATAGAACTCTATATATTGAATTTGAACACGCATTTCAATTTATCGGGGCCACATACTCACTCAAAAAATTCCTGAAAAATATTTTCTAACTTCGTATTGACGATACAGTCCTAACAAAAATAGTTTCGTCGAATTCTGAGACCGTTTGAAAAATGGCCATTTCCTAGTCGATTAAAATCAACTGAAACTGGTCAAACGCGTTTTCCTTTGCCACGCTTACATACTGACTCGAAAAATTATGAATATTTAAACCTTGCAATAATTTAACATCATGGATCCAAAAAAAGTGGTTTCGTCGAAATCCGAGGTCGTTTGCAAAATGGCTATTTTTAAGGGCCAGAATTCCATAGCGAGTATTCTGAAAATTCAACTGGACATAACTTTTGATCCCCGCTATGAAATTTCAATTTTTCAGATTTGTTGGAAAGATATTCTCAAATAGATTCAAATATTTTTGGTTTCACTAAAATCCGGTTTATTTTGCACCCGGTACATTCATTTGAATTTTGAAATCGAATTATCGAACTACCGCGCCTTTTTCAATTCCTTTTATAATTCAAAATAAATATTTATATTCTAACGACGATTCAAATAAATATATACGTTCGAATTCTATTCAAAATAAATTTCTCATCGTTATTATTTAAAATAATTCATTTTAAATAATCAAAATTCACTAAAATTGCCAAAATAAAAATTTTAAATTGGCTCGGATTTCCGGGTTATTATATACTGCTTACAATACAAAATAAAAACGAACCTTTTTCACTGTTCACAGAAGAACAACTCCATCGCCTTAAGTCCACCATCACCAATAACAAAGATCGAACTCCTTAATCACCATACATCGAACCCCTAATTCCCTTAGTTCGAACTCCATATTATCCATCATCCTCAATTAATAGATAGCACTCTTCCAAACCTCACACCATCGAAACTCGTATCACCATCGAATTGTAGTTCGCATCCCCCACCAGCGTCAGTCTGAAATCACAGTGCCTCAAATCTCACTATCACAACTTAATATGAACCCGTCCCCCGATTCGCAGTCCCCTAATTCAACATCGCGACTTCCATTTCAGTGCCAAAATCGAACTGGAGTTCAAATACAAACTGATCAATCAAAGTTTCCCCCTTTTTCATATTGGAACGGATTTGATTTAATTAAGCAGAGTGGACTCCTTTTTCTTTTGTTTGCTATTGAACAGAATTGAAGAAGGAATGAGGGGTTAAAGAGGATTGAAGTTGAATTTTGAAGAATTATAGGAGCAGCCATTTTGTGAAGCTCGGGTTTTTATTATGAAGAAAACTAGTAGGATTTGGTCACGATTTATAGAAGAGAATTGGGGAAGTCATTTTCATATGGTACGTAATAGGTGCGATATTTTCAACCTTAGGCCAACGCCTTTTAGATATTAGGGTATGGTAAATTTATTTGATTTGACTTAAAGAGATTTTCACTTTATTTTAAACAGATATTGATTTGATCTCATTCTTATCCACTAAAATAATGTCAGGGTTCATAACTCGACATCACGAACCGCTATTTTAACATACCGACTGACGTTTCAATGTAATTCCACTATTCTGGACTCAACAGAATAGATTATAAAATTTAATTTGAATGTATATATAAAATAATCATATTAAATAAATATAATTTAAATTCAACACAATTAAATTATTTGATAATAAATTATTATCGTTCATATTCAGACAGAACTAACACTGATCATCTGCATCATTTCGATTCAGTTTTAACTTCGATTTCAATATATTTCGTATTACGATAATTTAATATATTCGGTATTAAATCGAAATCGATTTTTAAACCGATAACTAGACATAAATTCATTTATATTATCAATTCAATATTTAAAACTATATTAAAAAAAAAATTAAAAAAATTGTTCGAAAATCAGGGTCGTTACATTCTTTCCCCCTTAAAAGAATTTCGTCCCCGAAATTGCTAAGGTAAGAAAAATGTTACAAACTTATGTACTTTTCAAAACATACTTATTGTAACACCCCACCTCCGCCAGGGTGGCTCTTGCAAGCACTCTGACTTTGGAGGGGCGTTTGGATCAGGTAAACATGCATAATGATATATCAAGGCTAAACAAGAACATATGTATATATGTAAACAGAGTAAATAACATAGATAAAACAGCGGAAGATTTTAAACCATTTCAAAACAAGTCTGGTACAACATAATGTCAATTTTCCAAATAAACAAGTCTAGATAAAAACAACATCACTGAAAAACTAAAATACATAAGTACTATCCCCAAAATAAGTGATAACCATAGCCAGCTTCATGTCAAGACCGTACATGAGCTAAAATCCCACAAGCAAGTGATCAGAAATCCAAGCTAAGCTCCAATATTCCCTCCCTGAGAACCTGGGGGGGGGAAACGGAAGAAAAGAGGCGAAAGAAAACAGGTCAGTCAAAAAGACTGAGTAAGCCCTACTACAATCAATGTAAACTGATAAAGTTAACTGTCATGAGCAGCAGGGATGAACATAAGGATAACAACATACTAGCATGATGATTAACTAACAAGGTAGATAAAGGTGTCATCGCATAATCAGGATTAAGGTTTTGCACCACAGGTGTACTAGCAAACTAACATGACTTGAATAAACAAGTATTGATCCCTTGGCCCAAGCTTTGGCCCAATAACATGAAATGACCCTAATACAAGGTCCAACCAAACGGTCTAGTCGATCGGCTCCCTATAAGCCTAACTCGTCACGTGTTGGTGTCCATACGGCCAAAACATAATTGTAGTCGAACTGTGCCGGGTCCACCCTTCGGGTGTATCAAGCCCAAGGGTGCCAACCCCTGGACACCATAAACATGAGTGCAGAGTCTCGATCTACTGGTACCCATGCTTGACTTCTCCAAATACGGACTACGTGCACGACCATAGTCCGTCCGGAACTACATCGGCGTACCACCCTGCCGTCGTTTATTGGTTGCTTACCTCCAGCCCAGTAATCGTGCCCCCCCTCCCTAGCCTAGTCCCTAGGGTCTTAATGATACAAACTTGGGATTACTGCTGGAGTGGGCCCCCATTGCTAGGATTTTTCTAGTGGGTTAAGTACGGTTTAACCCTCTTGCTAATCATGGATTAACTTGGTTAAGTGTAACGATGAGTTCACGACTTAACCCTGATTAATCTACCAAGCCCAAATTGGTTAAGTATTATGTGGACCATGACTTAACCCTAATCACGAGGCATTAATTAATTTAATGCGCCTTAACCTCTCACATTAGACCTTGTTGTGGTTACTAGTTAAGCCGGGCGGGTCCGGGTAGCTTTACACCACAACTTGGTCTAACCTCGGGTTCAAGGTACAACATGACCAACTTCTCACATTGGGTCTTATTGTTTGTAGCAACTAGTTAAGCCGGTCGGTTCCGGGTAGGTTTACGCTACAAACTCAACCCAACCTCGAGTTGGTCACACTTATATTTTCTAAGTGTCATGTCCATCGTGTTTCCAAAACACATTACAAGTTTTCAAGCAATTGGGTAGACCTAACTTAATAGGTAAATTCCCAATGGGTAGACCTAACTTAATAGGTAAATTCCCAAGCTTATGTTTTTATGTCTTTTAAGTTTACCCAACCCCAAACGCAATCCCATCGCTTACATATCGCAATAGCGCATAAAGGATAGAAAGAGGGAACTCGGCATAATCATGACATAAAGGTGTTGAAGCCACAAGTTTAACATGGTGGCATATGAAATGTTCATGTGTTCATACACTTGCATATTACATTTTTAGGGCCCAAAAGCATGCATAAAACCAAACTTGGCATATTGGTGATACATGGTGCAAAATGACATGTAGAAATGGCCATAAGTTCGCATTTAGCCTCACATGCAAGTTATCATAAGGGATATGATAACTTACATGTTGCCAAAATGCAACCTTTAGCATAAAGCTTGAAGCTTTATGTTCATATACTCAAGATAAGCTTGCATAACATGAACAAAATGATCATCCCAAACTTGCATAACATACTTGCATATCATATGACGAACTTGCATATCAAACTTGCATAACATAACATGATCAAACTTGCATATCATAACATGGCAAACTTGCATAACATAACATGATAAACTTGCATATCATAACATGGCATACTTGCATAACATAACATGATGAACTTGCATATCATAACATATCAAACTTGCATATCATGACATAGTAAACTTGCATACCATGGCAAACTTGCATATCATACATTTAACTTTAGAGTTTAAGTATGAAAGTAGAATAGGGCTTACAATGCTTATGAAGACACAAACATATGACAAAGCCCTTATGCAATCAAATAGACCCAAAATGCAAGCTTTAATAGAAAATCCCTTGAGCCAAAATGATCAAAACCCTTGCTTTATGATGTAAATATGGAAACTTGACTTGAATGCAAGCTAATGATGCTCATACAAGCTTAGAAACACTTGTATGCATGGAAAATCTCTCATAGAAATTGATTTAGGAATTTTATGAAGAGAGTGGAGGCCATGAGAGGATTGATTTTGCCATAGTTTAGTTGTATGAATGAATAATGATGATTTAGGGTTAGGTTAGGGTCTTATTTATAGAGATTAGGGTTAGTTTTGGCCTTAGGATTAAACCCTAGTTCCAATCTCAGCCCTTAAAACCGAATCTGGCCCCCAAGCTCAACACAAACCCAAAATGGTGCACCAGGCTAAACAGCCCGGCTGGACCAAGTCGACAGCCAAGTCGACAGGGCTGTCGACTTGGGTCCAACCAAGTCGACTCCCAAGTCGACAGGGCTGTCGACTTGGGTGCTCTGGCGGGAATTTTTCCGCCTATGCCCAACTCCCCCAAATTTCCAAATTCAAACTTGAATTTGAAATCTGTTTTTACTTTGAATTTTTCTGAAAACTTCGTTGGGCCTTAATCGGGTCATACGGACTCCGATTTTCGAAATCTCGGACTCTATTTCGCGTATTTTTCCGAGACGAACGCAATGGAATAGCCCGTTTACCTTGATTCAGATTTTAGAATTAAATTCTGCCTCGATTTACATTATTACAGGTTATTAAAAATACGGGTTGTTACATTCTCCCTTCCTTAAAGGATTTCGTCCCCGAAATCTTCAAGTTAGGAAGAACGTATCCTACCATCCAACATCCATCTACTCAAAACATCATCCACGAGCAATCATTGTCCTTACAAGATTCTAAATGCTGGATGAACATATGCAAAGGTGTGTGTATATGTACTTATCTAATGCAAATGTCATCAGTGCAAGTTATGTTAGTGAAATGAATCCATATGTATGCAATTCCTAACATAATGTATAACATCTATATGTGTGCACATAACATACATCCATATGCAACATCCATGTGATAACACAAAAATTTTCATCCATGAATAAGCATAAACACTCATGCATATGCAATATGAGGAGTGTGTGAGCCGATCTAGTGCCTAATGTGTATAATGCATCCACGAGTAACCACTTGCAACCACTTGCAACCATCAAGCATAACATGTTTCAAACACATGTTTCATCCAAAGGGTTTCTACCTAAGGTTCTCATGGCAAGATTAACACGATAAACTAGATAAACATGGATAGCAAAGAGAAAGATATGCTAACAAAGAAAAGAGATTGAGAGTGTACCCTCAAAAAGGAATGGATAAAGCCCACGCATCTTCTCCTCGGTTTCCCAAGTTGCGTCTTCTTCAGCTTCACCCCGTTGAACCTTCACCAACTTGACCTCTCGATTCCTTAGCTTCTTGGTCTCTGTCCCCAAGATACGAATCGGAGCTCTCCTCAAGGTAGCCTCTTTCTCCACTTCCACATCTTTCAGAACACTTGGCTCAACAACCTCTGCTGATTCATGTAAACACTTCCGGAGATGCGAGACCTGAAAAACATCGTGTACTCCGGCAAGCTTCTCGGGCAACTCCACTCTAAAAGCCATCTGCCCGATCCTCTCTATAATAGGGAATGGTCCAACAAACCTCGGTGCTAACTTCCCAACGGCTCCAAATCGGACCACATTCCGCAAAGGAGAAACCTTCACGAAAACCATATCCCCAACATCAAACTCCAAATCAGTTCTTCGCTTATCAGCATAGGATTTCTGTCGGTCTTGGGCCGCTTTCATCCGTCTCCGAATCAACTTGACCTTCTCGGATGTATCTCTGATCATATCAGGCCCAAGTATAAGCTCATCTGTAGTCTCCCACCAACATGTAGGCGACTTGCACGGCCTCCCATATAAAGCTTCAAATGGTGCCATCCCTATGCTTGCCTGATAACTGTTATTATATGCAAACTCAACAAGAGGAAGATGGTCTTCCCAAGTACCACCAAAATCCAGAATACAAAGCCTCAACAGATCCTCGAGTACCCTATTCACCCTTTCAGTTTGACCGTCCGTCTGTGGGTGATAACCCGTACTTAGATTCAACCTTATGCCCATAGCTTCTTGCAAGCTATTCCAGAATTGACTTGTAAAGATTGGGTCACGGTCACTGACTATACTAGAAGGGACTCCATGAAGTCTCACAATCTCACGAAGATATACAGACGCTAGCCAAGATGCGGTCCTCTTGCTCTTCACCGGAATGAAATGAGCACTCTTCGTAAGTCTATCCACAATAACCCAAATGCTCGTATTCCCTTTCCTTGACCTTGGTAGCCCATCGACAAAATCCATGGAAATACTCTCCCACTTCCATAGTGGAACGTCTAGAGGATGCAATAGCCCACCGGGCTTCTTCGACTCGGCCTTAACTTGCTAGCAAATGATACATCTAGAGACAAACTCTGCCACATCCTTCTTCATCCCAGGCCAAAAGAAAATGCGCTTCATATCTTTATACATCTTATCTCCACCTGGATGTATAGTCAACTTAGAGCGATGCGCTTCCTCAAGAACTTTTCTTACTAAATCTTCTACCATTGGAACACATAACCTTCCGTCTCTCCTCAGCCAACCCTTGTCATCAATAGAATATCGAGCGAGATGACTAGACGCCTCACCTCGAATCAGCTTATCCATAATCTCAACTATCTGAGGGTCTTCTCTCTGCGAAGCCCCAACTTGATCAAGAAGGGTAGGTCTGAGTTCCAGAGATGCTAAAGAGCCGGTCATTGGCTCAATCGCCAAAGAGAAATCAAAGGTTGCCACATACTCTAAATTATTCATCTCAACGAATAGAGGACTCAGAGTCAACCTTTTTCTACTCAATGCGTCTGCTACCACATTCCCCTTGCCAGGGGTATAGGCTATCTCAAAATCATAGGACGCCAAGAATTCCATCCATCTTTGTTGCCTCAGATTCAGATCCTTCTGAGAAAAGAGATACTTTAATGACTTGTGATCGGTATAAAGCTCAAACCTTTCTCCCAGAAGATAATGGCGCCAAGCCTTGAGTGCATATACTATTGCCGCCAACTCTAAGTCATGAGTGGGATAATTCTTCTCATCCACTTTGAGTTGCCTACCGCCAAAGCATATCACTCTTCCTTCTTGCATCAGAACAGCTCCTAACCCCGTGCCACATGCATCGGTGTATACTGTAAATAACTTCCCTCCATCGGGCAAAGCTAGAACAGGTGCTGATGTGAGAGTTCTCTTGAGCTTCTGAAAAGCAAGCTCGCATTATATGCTCCAAGCAAAAACTAAGTTCTTCTTCGTCAATTTAGTGAGAGGAGCGGAAATCTTCGCGAAGTCCTTGATGAACTTCCGGTAAAAGCCTGCAAGACCTAGAAAACTTCTCACTTCGATTGCATTCCTTGGAGTCTTCCAATCCTGAACTGCAACTACCTTAGCGGGATCCACCGCTAAGCCTTGCTTAGATACTATATGCCCAAGGAATCTAACTTCCCTTCTCCAAAAGTGACACTTGGAGAACATGGCCTTCAACTGATGCGCTCTAAGCGTATCCATCACCTCCACGAGATGCCTTGCGTGCTCTTCCTCATCCTTAGAGAAGATCAGAATATCATCTACGAAGACCACGAGAAACTTGTTCAAGAACTCCCTGAACACCCTACTCATCAAGTCCACGAAATATGCGGGTGCATTGGTCAAGCCGAACGGCATGACAAGCCATTCGAAGAATCCATCTGGAGTTCTGAACGCAGTCTTGTCTATACTATCCTTATCTACCTTGAGCTGATGGAATCCAGTAGCAAGATCAAGCTGCGAGAAAATAGAAGCACCGACAAGCTGGTCAAAGAGATCATCAATCCTCGGTAACGGGTGTCTGTTCTTCTTAGTCAGCTTATTCAACTCTCGATAGTCAACACAAAGTCGGAGAGAACCATCTGCCTTGGTAGCAAATACCACAGGCGCTCCCCATTCAGATATACTTCGTCTAATGAAGTTCTTCTCAAGCAACTCCTTCACTTTCTTACTTAGCTCCCACCTTTCACGCGGAGCCATGTGCCGAACGGGCAAAGAAACCGGCTTTGCATTATCCACCAGATAAATGCGGAAATCAATCTCTCGCTTAGGGGGCAACCCCCTAACTTCATCGAAAACATCCGGATATTCTCGGACCACTCTCAAAGACTGAAGAGTTTCCATTGACGAGTTGAGTGATTCAAGATAGCACAACATGACGGGACCTCTCGGATTACAAGAAATTTCTAGGGTGTTTCCGAGGCGAGTCAAGAGCCTCACAACCCTATGCTCACAATCAAGAATGGCTCCATATCTGGACAGCCAATCCATGCCCAATATCAATCCGTATCCCCTAAAACCAAGAACATAAGCACTGCACAAGAACTCTACACTCAGTATAGAGATCCTCAAATCCCCACATACCATAGACAAATGGGCGGAACCCCCAATAGGATTTGAGACACAGACGGGATCATCTACCAAGCTAGTACTAAGGTGCAAACTATCAACAAGATCAGATGAGATAAAGCTATGCGATGCACCAGAATCAAACAAGGTACGAACTGGAAAATCAGAAATATATACAAGGCTCTCAACAGAAATACTACCTCGATCGGGAACTGGAGCGGCATTGAGAGCATGAACTTGCCCTCCTGAAGGTCCAGCACGCTGAGTCTGACCCTGGCCTTGCCCTTGCTTCTTCGGGCAATCCTTACTGAAATGTCCAGTCTTACCGCAGAAAAAGCATTCACCATTCTTCCTTTTCCTCTTCTTACAATCCTTAATAAGATGCCCAACTAAACCGCAATAATGGAACTTCTCCTTGTTGTTCTTGCCCTTGTTGTTGTTCCCCTTGTTGCCTTGACTCTTGTTCTTGTTCTGATTGCCTTGACTTCTCTGACCACTTGGATTACCCTGATTTCCTTTCCCTTGGGAATCAGTCTTCTTGGCTTGAGTATCATTCATCTTGATCTCTTTCTTGACATCTCCCTGAAGTAACGCCATATCAACCAAGCTCTCAAACGTGGCCCCATGGGGAATATGTGACATAGCCAATCCCTGCAACGGCTCATTCAATCCCCTAGAAAAACGAAGAGCCTTCTTCTGAGGAGTATTCACCATATCCAAGCCAAAACGAGCTAACTGATTGAACTTGTTCACATATTCTTTGACAGACATATCTCCTTGTTTCAAAGTTATGAACCTTTCCATTTGCAGATTCTCCTCAGCAGAAGATAGAAACTTAAGCACGAACCTTGCCCTGAAATCGGCCCAAGTCTCAACAGGCCTAGTACCATTGGTGACTTCCCACCAATAAGCGGCTTCATCCTTCATAAGCCAAACCGCCAACAAGATCTTCCTCTGATCGTCTAACCCAAAGATAGCAAATAAATCCTCGGTCTCTTTCAACCAATTTCTGGCCTCTACAAAAGTCTCAGTGCCTTGAAAGTTCTTGCCACCCATTGCTTTGAAATCTTTGCAAGTCTTTGCGAAGTCAGCTTGAGGATGCTGAGGGGGAGGAGGAAGAGGAACCTCAGCGACAGGAGGAGGAGGAACATTAACTACTGGAGGAGGAGGAGGAGGAACATCTGCGGGGCCGGCTTCGGTCGCCCTAGCCTCCAAAAGTCTCCTATACCAAACAGGTACGTGTACTCCCTCCGGAATAGCAAAGTTATCAGCCATACTGAAAACGAAGAAAAAGACAGATTCAGAATAGAGAAAAACGAAAGAATTTTGCTAATGGCTTTTTGGGGAATAGCCTTTAAAATAAACTAGACTTTTCTTTGGAAAATACTTTATACTTGGTTTTGAAAATAGTTTTCCAAAAGTTTTCTAAAAACCTTTTTGTTCCTTCTCGTAAACCATATGCTCTGATACCAAATGTAACACCCCACCTCCGCCAGGGTGGCTCTTGCAAGCACTCTGACTTTGGAGGGGCGTTTGGATCAGGTAAACATGCATAATGATATATCAAGGCAGAACAAGAACATATGTATATATGTAAACAGAGTAAATAACATAGATAAAACAGCGGAAGATTTTAAACCATTTCAAAACAAGTCTGGTACAACATAATGTCAATTTTCCAAATAAACAAGTCTAGATAAAAATAACATCACTGAAAAACTGAAATACATAAGTACTATCCCCAAAATAAGTGATAACCATAGCCAGCTTCATGTCAAGACCGTACATGAGCTAAAATCCCACAAGCAAGTGATCAGAAATCCAAGCTAAGCTCCAATATTCCCTCCCTGAGAACCTGGGGGGAACGGAAGAAAAGAGGCGAAAGAAAACAGGTCAGTCAAAAAGACTGAGTAAGCCCTACTACAATCAATGTAAACTGATAAAGTTAACTGGAATGAGCAGTAGGGATGAACCTAAGGATAACAACATACTAGCATGATGATTAACTAACAAGGTAGATAAAGGTGTCATCGCATAATCAGGATTAAGGTTTTGCACCACAGGTGTACTAGCAAACTAACATGACTTGAATAAACAAGTATTGATCCCTTGGCCCAAGCTTTGTCCCAATAACATGAAATAACCCTAATACAAGGTCCAACCAAACGGTCTAGTCGATCGGCTCCCTATAAGCCTAACTCGTCACGTGTTGGTGTCCATACGGCCTAAACATAATTGTAGTCGAACTGTGCCGGGTCCACCCTTCGGGTGTATCAAGCCCTAGGGTGCCAACCCCTGGACACCATAAACATGAGTGCACAGTCTCAATCTACTGGTACCCATGCTTGACTTCTCCAAATACGGACTACGTGCACGACCATAGTCCGTCCGGAACTACATCGGCGTACCACCCTGCCGTCGTTTATTGGTCGCTTACCTCCAGCCCAGTAATCGTGCCCCCCCTCCCTAGCCTAGTCCCTAGGGTCTTAATGATACAAACTTGGGATTACTGCTGGAGTGGGCCCTCATTGCTAGGATTTTTCTAGTGGGTTAAGTACGGTTTAACCCTCTTGCTATTCATGGATTAACTTGGTTAAGTGTAACGATGAGTTCACGACTTAACCCTGATTAATCTACCAAGCCCAAATTGGTTAAGTATTATGTGGACCATGACTTAACCCTAATCACGAGGCATTAATTAATTTAATGTGCCTTAACCTCTCACATTAGACCTTGTTGTGGTTACTAGTTAAGTCGGGCGGGTCCGGGTAGCTTTACACCATAACTTGGTCTAACCTCGGGTTCAAGGTACAACATGACCAACTTCTCACATTGGGTCTTATTGTTTGTAGCAACTAGTTAAGCTGGTCGGTTCCGGGTAGGTTTACGCTACAAACTCAACCCAACCTCGAGTTGGTCACACTTATATTTTCTAAGTGTCATGTCCATCGTGTTTCCAAAACACATTACAAGTTTTCAAGCAATTGGGTAGACCTAACTTAATAGGTAAATTCCCAATGGGTAGACCTAACTTAATAGGTAAATTCCCAAGCTTATGTTTTTATGTATTTTAAGTTTACCCAACCCCAAACGCAATTCCATCGCTTACATATCGCAATAGCGCATAAAGGATAGAAAGAGGGAACTCGGCATAATCATGACATAAAGGTGTTGAAGCCACAAGTTTAACATGGTGGCATATGAAATGTTCATGTGTTCATACACTTGCATATTACATTTTTAGGGCCCAAAAGCATGCATAAAACCAAACTTGGCATATTGGTGATACATGGTGCAAAATGACATGTAGAAATGGCCATAAGTTCGCATTTAGCCTCACATGCAAGTTATCATAAGGGATATGATAACTTACATGTTGCCAAAATGCAACCTTTAGCATAAAGCTTGAAGCTTTATGTTCATATACTCAAGATAAGCTTGCATAACATGAACAAAATGATCATCCCAAACTTGCATAACATACTTGCATATCATATGACGAACTTGCATATCAAACTTGCATAACATAACATGATCAAACTTGCATATCATAACATGGCAAACTTGCATAACATAACATGATAAACTTGCATATCATAACATGGCATACTTGCATAACATAACATGATGAACTTGCATATCATAACATATCAAACTTGCATATCATGACATAGTAAACTTGCATACCATGTCAAACTTGCATATTATACATTTAACTTTAGAGTTTAAGTATGAAAGTAGAATAGGGCTTACAATGCTTATGAAGACACAAACATATGACAAAGCCCTTATGCAATCAAATAGACCCAAAATGCAAGCTTTAATAGAAAATCCCTTGAGCCAAAATGATCAAAACCCTTGCTTTATGATGTAAATATGGAAACTTGACTTAAATGCAAGCTAATGATGCTCATACAAGCTTAGAAACACTTGTATGCATGGAAAATCTCTCATAGAAATTGATTTAGGAATTTTATGAAGAGAGTGGAGGCCATGAGAGGATTGATTTTGCCATAGTTTAGTTGTATGAATGAATAATGATGATTTAGGGTTAGGTTAGGGTCTTATTTATAGAGATTAGGGTTAGTTTTGGCCTTAGGATTAAACCCTAGTTCCAATCTCAGCCCTTAAAACCGAATCTGGCCCCCAAGCTCAACACAAACCCAAAATGGTGCACCAGGCTAAACAGCCTGGCTGGACCAAGTCGACAGCCAAGTCGACAGGGCTGTCGACTTGGGTCAAACCAAGTCGACTCCCAATTCGACAGGGCTGTCGACTTGGGTGCTCTGGCGGGAATTTTCCCGCCTGTGCCCAACTCCCCCAAATTTCCAAATTCAAACTTGAATTTGAAATCTGTTTTTACTTTGAATTTTTCTGAAAACTTCGTTGGGCCTTAATCGGGTCATACGGACTCCGATTTTCGAAAACTCGGACTCTATTTCGCGTATTTTTCCGAGACGAACGCAATGGCAAAGCCCGTTTCCCTTGATTCAGATTTTAGAATTAAATTCTGCCTCGATTTACATTATTACAGGTTATTAAAAATACGGGTTGTTACACTTATGCTGAAACTCAACTCTTCATATTTCAACAAATTTTAGTACCCACAAACCTTTGATTTTCATTCATTTAATTTGAATGATTTAAAATCAATTCGTATTCCATTCAAATTGATTTTGATCAATTTATTCATTTCGATTCATTTAACTTGTTTAAGTTAAATTTAAATGTTAGAATTCAAATATTCGAGTTTTCATTTCAAATCCTTTTTGAAATAACATAAATATATATACATGTATTTATTTCTATTTCAAATTCAAAACATTTGAATTTTTTTCCCATAACTTGTTTTCTTTTAAACAAATTTCCATCAAAAACTTTTCTAAGGTAGCAATCGATCACTTAGAAACTCGAAAATGAACACTGATGGTGCTGCGGTCATCATCAGAATTATTTTCCAGCCACTAAAATGAGTTCAGTGCTTTATCACTTTCAAAATCCATTCAAAACGATTTTTATCCAAAATCCTTCCCAAAATAATGTTATATTATCCTAATATTCTTTGAAAAAATATTTTCCAACCTTCCCGGATTTAAATTCCAATTTACAGTTTAAATTCAATTTTAGTTGATCACATTTGCATATATTATCCATATACAAGTTCTATTTGGTTATATATAACCATTTCACTTTTTATAATCACATCTGATGATAATAATAGCAACCAACTCATCCATATATATTATAATAATTTAGAAAAATTATTCCTTTCCTATCAAAATAAAATTTTGGGTAAGATTATTTCATTTACCCACTTTAAAACAATATTATGTCAATTCTTCCATTCAAGTGTTTAGAAACTCCTATCGACGACGTGGCGTCCCACGATTCGACCAGAATTCATAAACTACCCAACAGACAAGCCAACCCAATATAAAACAATTTTTATATCAACATACAAATACGCTCTCTCATATATACACTCAACTCATTTTAGGGTACTACTGACCCTATCTCTAATGAGTAAACCCCCAAAAAAGCCTAGGTGTTCGCTAATCCTATGCTCTGATACCAACTGTAACGGCCCGAAAATCCATACTATCTGAGCTGACTAATACCACATACGTCCAACTCAAATAATATAGAAATACGAGTCATTAGGGTTAAAGAAAATAGAAAAGATAGAAGAAGAACAAAAAGAACAATACAGAACCTCACAACGGAATGAATAAAATATATTATATAACATAAGCTTTGAAATACAAAATTTTATATCATATATACATACCATCATCAAAGTATAATACAGCAACTGATACGGCGGAAACAGCTCTAAATTACTAGTGGTGAAGCCTCATGCTTAAGCTCCTCCAAGTGTATCTGTAAAAGCCTGAAACACTAGACTGCCCGTACAAATTTAGGCACCCAAGAGTTTAGGAAAAACAAACAAAATAAACTCTGGGTCAGTTAAGGGACTGGTTTGAGTAACTCCAACCATATGGTTTAATTTCAAAAATCTTTTGAAAGAAAAGGATAACAGTAAGACCAGTCCACACAAAAACACGGACGGTTTTTACCTTACTATAACCCAAACCATTTTTGATATCAAAATCCAGTGATATTATACTAATGTTTAATCAAATAAATAATCAAATAGTAGAACGCTTACATCTCGCGCTCTACATATTGTTAGCCCTCTTTTGGCACTAATCTCATCGGGCCAAAACCAAAGCCCAAATGCACAACCAAATACAAGTCGCGCTCCAAGAGGCGCATCAGGGGCGTTACATCAAGCAATGGCATATCGGCCCAAATCCAACTCAGTCAGAATGACTGCGCATTACCTAAAAAATCGCTCACCAGGACGACCGAGTTTCTCGCTTCTAGAAAGAGCTCGTCGATCGATTATCTCGGGCCAGCGTGGAAGATTTCTACAGGGCCAGTCCACTTAATATCCCGACTTCCAAGGAGATAAAGGCGGTCAACCATATGCGGGCAAAGTTCTGCTTTTGATATACCTCTCCACGGATGCCACGTCAGCTACAACTTTCGAGTATACTATTTATGAGCAATGGAATCAGTCTTCCAGACGCAATTTGAGCCAATGGATGGATCCCACATGTCCGAATCTTCCCGAAATGGCTGGACCATTTTGCAACAGCCCAAGCAGCATTTTTCACCTATAAATACCTTCAAGATTAAAGAGAAAGGGGGGCTTTTGTCCAGATGGCTCTCTTCAGACTTTTCATCTCTACTCTCCTCCAGAATCTTAATCTCTCAAAAGGAAGAAAGGAAAATAGTCATTTTCTTTCTTTTCTCCAAACAGAAAAAGCATTGTATTTGTAATAAAAAAAAAAGATAAATAATATATAAAGTGGACGTAGGCATTGTCTTTGCCGAACCACTATAAAAATTCTGTGTGTGCTCCCCGTTCTTTTACTTTTTATTGCGTATTTTATCTTTATTCGTGTGTCGATCACGCGATCGGGGGTTGATCGTCACTAGTGAACAACTTTTGACGTCAACACTATGGCGCGCCAGGAAGGGGAAGCGCACCGACACCGCCATCGAGCTCCTGCTTATCCCAGGTTATGGCGAAAAAACGAAAGAAAGATGCAACATCCTATCGTCCCGCAAACGCCGATGCAGCTGATGCTGACGCTGCAGAAGCAAGCCATGAAGTTTCCTCTCATGACAACATGTCCCGATTCCTTACCCGGGACGACATGGATAAAATCATGGTCGAACTCAGAGGCCATATGACACCTTATGATAAAGTCCTCGAACGACAACAGCAGTTGATGGATCACCTTCTCGGTCGATTGGAAACAGGGTTGAACGCTTCAACATCAATTCCTCCATCGACCGAAGCTGGGGAAATAACCGATCTTCGGTCTACACGAAATCAGGCCACTGATCGGGCTACACCTTTATTTCATCCTGGTTTTGTTCCACCAACCGATCGATCCCAGCCGAGAATATCGCTTCCAGCAACCAGCGCGGCTGCAACAACAGAACCTCCGGAGGCAGGCGACCAAGATCTAGGTCGTTTGGAAAATATGCCTCTACTCTTTGAAACATCTTGACCTACCGAATCAGTCGAGCTACCCCCGGGTCCCTCAGAATCAACGCCATTCCCATTACAACCTGGGATCTTGCCGCAGACCAGTCTACCCACTCTTCCTCTTCAATGAAGAGTTGGAGTAACCTTCCCTTTGAACGAAGGAAGCCACCCTACCATGCCGGTCCTCACCGTAGCGGAAGAAAACGCTATCGTAGACCCTCCTAACCTCGCTTCAAACGGGGGCAACCCTGGTCCTCGAACATCACGTGCTATGTTGGATCAACCTAGACCTCTTTAGCTACATATATGGCTCGATCCACAACTCATCAGGTTCCAGAGGGGCCATTCTACCCAGAACCACCCGCCAGATCTCACCTTCCCTCACACCTTCACTCAACTCTCGGAGGTCGAGCCCAGCCAACGACCACCCTTCCAAGCATGCATTTGCCGGATCCTCGTGCAGAACCCCCTCAGGATGCAGAGTTAAGTTCATGGCAACGACTCCTCGGAGATGGGAGTCAGCTTGCAAGCATCATCCAAGGTTTCACTTGGGGTAATTCTTCGCAGCAAGACATAGACAATGTCAATCGCAGCCCCTTCACTAGAGAAATCAGAAATTCTCAAAACCCTCCGAACTTCAGGTTCCCTGCCATCGAACCATACAACGGTCGCACTGACCCGACCATTAATCTTACGCGATACATGCGATATATGGAAGTACTTGGTGCATCGACCAGCTTCATGGCTAAGTACTTTCCACTCTTTCTCACAGATACAGCCGGTATGTGGTTTCGACAGCTAACAACGGAGTCGATCAGTAGTTGGAATACTCTAGTCACCCGCTTCATCGAGCAGTTTCGAGTGCATATCTCTCGACCGAAAAATGTCATGTTTCTATATACCATAAAATAGCGATCCGAAGAGATGCTAAGATCCTTCCTCGAAAGGTTAAACGCAGCCGTAGCATCTGTCGATTGGCCCGAGCCATCGATGGTGTTGATGGTAGCCATCGCGGGAGTCTAGAAGAGATCAGAATTCTCGAACTCCCTAACTAGGGATCCTCCCAAAAATATAGATGATTTCTATTCCGAGGCCGAAAGATTCCTCCGACAAGAGGATGCCAGCCTTGAGATGGAGAGCCTTGAAGTTTTAGTAGCCAAACAACAAGGTCCGCTCAACGGCAATGGCCAGAATAAAGGAAGAGGAACGGCCCCGAAAAAGGATAAACGCAATGTACGACCTCAAAATGAAAAAAAAAATTGGTACACCGAGCTCAATTCCTCTTTGCTCGATATCTATCTCGGTATGCGCGAGTCCTTCCCCACTCCAAGGCCACCTCAACGAGAACCGACCCAGATGGAACTTGACTCTGGCAAGCATTGTATATTCCACAACGTAGCTGGACATAATACAAATGATCGCCGACATCTGCACGATCTCATCGAAGGGCGAGTCAGAAAAGGGGAACTTGTTGAGTATGTCAAAAATCGTGCCCCGGCCATGCCGCCGCGACCTTCTTCCCCAGCTCCTCAGGCTGGTCCGCAAGCTCCTAGAAATGGAAAGGACCCTGAGACTAGCACTCGCGACATTATCATTAATTAGATTTTTTTTTCTTTTCTCTCGATGTATTTCTTTCAATAATAGGGACGCCTTGATGCCATGTAATCAATCGCTGTCCCCGTAAATTTTCTTTGTAATAGTTGCTTAGCAGTTATAAATTTTACTTTTTGCAAAAGTAGATCGATTGTTGTCAAATTTCTAAGCCGAACCAGATTAGTGTTCGCCATTAAGCTGAGCATGGTTAATGCTCGCCCCCCTGTGGTTAGCGCGAAAGCCAACCACTACTTCAAACACCTACTCTTTCAAGTGAGAGAGGTCGCTTTTTCTTAAAAACGAGTGTGGATTACACTCTCTTTCGTTACACCACGAGCATGCATAGCTCGTTAAACTAACTAACCCAACATGAGTTGAGCATGAGAAACACTCACCACTAAGCCGAGTATGGTTAATACTCGCCCTATCTAAGCCGAGTATGGTTTATGCTCGGCACTAAGCCGAGTATAGTTTATGCTCGCCACTAAGCCGAGTATGGTTTACGCTCGCCACCCTCTAAAGCCAAGTGGAATAAAATGCTCGACGCATGGTTTGTTTTGTATTTGCAGGAACCAACTTTTGTACCAGTGGCGATCATCATCTCGGCCTTAATACGATTTCTGATAGTTGTTGTTTTTCTGGCCTTAATATGACCTAGCATGGTCGTCGGATTTCTGGTCTTAATACAACATCGGATCGTCGGTTTTCTGGCCTTGACATGGTCTGGCGCGACCATAGGAGCTCGAGCGTTCGTGCTTCAGTTCAGATTTCAGAATACATCTCTCTCTGTCGATGAAGATACATTCTGAGGGGCAAAGTGTTAGCCCTCTTTTTGGCACTAATCTCATCGGGCCAAAACCAAAGCCCAAACGCACAACCAAAAACAAGTCGTGCTCCAAGAGGCCCATCAGGGGTGCTACATCAAGCAATGGTATATCCGCCCAAATCCAACTCAGTCAGAATGACTACGCATTAACTGAAAAATTGCTCAACAGGACGACCGAGTTTCTCGCTTCCAGAAAGAACTCATCGACCGATTATCTCGGGCCAGCGTGGAAGATTTCTACAGGGCCAGTCCACTTAATATCCCGACTTCGAAGGAGATAAAGGCGGTCAACCATATTCGGGCAAAGCTCTGCTTTTGATATACCTCTCCATGGATGCCACGTCAGCTACAACTTTCGAGGATACTATTTATGAACAATGGAATCAGTCTTCCAGCCGCAATTCGAGCCAATGGATGGATCCCACGTGTCCGAATCTTCCCGAAATAGCCGGACCATTTTGCAATAGCCCAAGCAGCATTTTTCACCTATAAATACCTCCAAGCTTAAGAGAAAGGGGGGTCTTTTGGCCAGACGGCTCTCTTCGGACTTTTCATCTCTACTCTCCTCCAGAATTTTAATCTCTCAAAAGGAAGAAAGGAAAATAGTCATTTTCTTTCTTTTCTCCCAACAGAAAAAGCATTGTATTTGTAATCAAAAAAAGATAAATAATATATAAAGTGGACGTAGGCATTGTCTTTGCCGAACGACTATAAAAATTCTGTCTGTGCTCCCCGTTCTTTTATTTTTTATTGCGTATTTTATCTTTATTCGTGTGTCGATCACACGATTGGGGGTTGATCATCACTAGTGACCAACTTTTGACGTCAACGCATATATATATATATATATATATGTGTGTGTGTGTATGTATATGTATATGTATGTATATATATATGTAGTATAAAATCGAAATCGCCGGGCACTTATTAGAGATTGGATTCCAGCTATGACATGGTATGGGACTGCTTGCCGATGATGTATCTCTAGAGGCGAATACACCAGGGTTCAACATGAATGTCTTTCTACCCGGCCCACACATGACCGACCACTCATTTCGCCTTAGTGTATCGAATGTATATCACCAACAGTTGGGCTCAAACCACCGTTTCCCAAAAAGGGACAGCATCAAAATAGATTAAAGAAGTAAAAGGAATTTCTCTAGATAGGTGATTATACACCCTAATGGAAGCGACCCACATAGCCATATTGCCTGCCCGATTTTTATCATTTCCCGGTTGTGAAGCTTGAGGCTACGTCTAGCTTTTAGAACATCTGGTCACCATACACTTTGAATGTCACATCGTCAAACCCGTCAAATCACTAGTTGATCTTCCCAAAAATATTATGGGTATAAAAGCTAAGAAAAACGAATTTCTCTTCCACCAAACGTAATACCTTGAAAAGATCGTCTTATGTGACTGTTAGGAATACTCTATCAGACATTCGTCCATACAAGTTGTCCTGGGACTGGACAAACATAACAGTTCTTGAATTTCACTCCGTCTTCGATTATCTTCAGCATAATCTAATTTGCAACGCCTATGCCTATACGGAGTGGTTTTCGGATATTAAATCCAACCGATCTCTCCATATTGACAACGATGGTCAAGTCGGTGTTTTAACAATCAAAGGAGAAATAAACATCCATCAAACAATTTCTTAATCACTGGCCCTCTTCTAATATTTTATATTAAATTCATTTCATAGCGAATTCTACATATATCGTTATATCGATTTCTATTATCAAAACTTCTTAAAAATAATCTATCTCCTTAAATTTCCAGAAAATTTGCCATAACCTCCTTTGTACCGGCAAATAGTTCAAACCTCAACTCACCTCTATAGGCCCTTTCCATTCAAAAAGAAAATTAAAAAGCCAAGCGGCTTGCCGATTCGGCGCATAAAACCTCATATGAAATTTAAACATGTACCTTTTTGTCGGGCACTTAAATATATAATCATCATTCCCTTCATTCCATACCTGTTTGAAATATACACGACTATTTCCAATTCATTTCAAAACAATTCAACATGTTTTACTTTGATCACCATCCATTTGCTAATAAATTTTGTAATTAGCTTCTTGGTTTCATCTACCTTTAAATTGAATATATCCCATTCAAATATATTTGTATTTGCTTATATGCAAATTAAACTCAAAATCCTATCTTGGGAATTTCCAATTCTAATTCATGTTTCATATTTGGATTCACAACACAAATTCACAAATTTCACCTCACTTAAGCACGGTTAAGTTCGACTCAAATTCTATAAACTAATTCCTTGGAAATTAGTTAACTTTATTCGAAAATTAAAATTCTGATTTTTGTTCCAAAAATCAGTCGATTTACTCCATTTGAGTTCATATTTATTTTCTAGCTCAAGTCCGGATTTAAAAAAAATTCAGATTTTTATTCACTAAAAGTCCTTTTATATAATTAAATAAACCATTATGGTTTTAAAACGATTCTGGCGCTGTTTTTATGAAATTTTGATTTTGGCATAACTCAAAAACTATACGATGAAATCCATATTTTTCTCTTCCATAAGAAAACTATCATTCAATAGGTCCGGGCATTTCTTGTTTCATCGAATTTCGATTTATTTTGAGTTCTATATACCCAATTGAAGTTTGAATCGTCAATTTACGAACTACCGCGCCGCGGCGAGTTAGTTTTAATTATAATTTATATAAACGTTAACTTCGTTTATAAATTTCAACTTCAATTCCAATATTTTAAAATAAACATGATATCCAAATCGATTTCTCAAACTCGTCGATTATTTTATTCAATTCCCGCAACTTAGTTTAAAACTCACATTTCCATATTCAATTCTCATTCTTATGAAACTGTCTTATTTACAACATATCGATATAATCGGAATCCAATTATAAATTCCTTTTATGGGTATGATAAATTTTCAACATCGTTTACCATTACAAGCCAATATCATCTCTTGATAATAGTGAAGTCGTTCAAGTTGGGATATTTTATTTACCTCTCAGACCTTAACCGACAACGTTCTTATCTTGAGACAGATAAAAGCTTGTAAATCACAAACTCGATTTAAGTCTCACCTTCTACCCCATTTCTTTCATTTAAAAATCCCTTTTAAGTTCATACCTAGATTTAAAAAATTTATCTAATAAAATTCCCTTCTTTTATTTATAAAAATCATTTATGCATAACACTTCTTGTTTAAATATATAAACCAAATTTTCTACTTCAAATTTCATCCAATTTCTATTTTTGGAGAATAAATTCTCCTTTTCAAAATCATAATTGAATTTTAAATTAGAAATTATTCACTGGAAATTTCCCTTCTTTTATTTATAAGCATCTTTTAAAAATTCCACTTCTGGTTTTAAATATTGAAACCAGTTTCCATTTCAAATTACAATTTAAAATCCCATTACCACTTCGGAAAACTTTAAATTCGTACTTGAAATTTAAAATTAAATATTATCAAATGATAATATTTCTTTCTATTTATAAACATCATTTATAAATTTCACTTCTTGTTTTAAAACAAGATTATTTCAAATTCTATTTGAAATTCAATTTATGCTTTGGAAAATAAACTTTCCTCTTTTTAAAATCATTCCCGAATTTACATTTCTAAATTATCAGATGATAGTTTATAAACATCGAACATAAGTCCAACTACTTGTTTTAACTATTTAAACAAGTTATTAATTTCCTAGCCAATTCGAAATAAAATTTCTATTTTGGAAAAATAATTTTTCCTTTTTAAATCTAAAAATCCCTTTTTATGATATTCTAAAATATCAATATCTAGAACCAGTGATATTTAAATCCCCAAATAAGCAAACCAACAATCCAATTCACACATCACACACATATAAATATGTAAACAGTAATATTTTTTTTGAGGAATCTAGTTGGATCCCTCCAACCTGTTTTCCCTGCATCCACAGATGTTAGTCACATAAATAAGACCAATCCTGCTTCAAGGCAGGATATCGCGGTATAAAAGGGGGTCCACTTATATATGTGGGCGTAGGGTCATCCGCTAACGATACTGCGGGCATCCGCTAATAATACTGCGGGAAATATCCAATAACCACAATCACCAAGCCTAGGTATAATAATCAGACTGATAAATAATTTGCAAATGCATCCAAGCAGCCAACCATTTATTTTAAATGATAAAAATAAATTTTAAGTGAGATTTACTCACGTTGATTTTTCCTTTGCTGAATATCCATTTTAAATTTCAAGTTGCGGCTACCAATTTACTTGAATCATCTCGAATAAATTTTTATTTGCACCTATAATTAATTAAATCTTTATTCATCAATTTGCATTGTTTATTTAAACCACTTAAATAAACTATTTTAGACGAATTCACAGAATATATATTAAATTAAACATTTCCAATTTATTTAATTAACTTAACAATTAGATAAATAAATTCTGCTAAGTATTTTAAATTACTTAAAAGTGTTTACCTTATACTTATGCAAATGTCGACCAATCGAAGCAACGACTTGTCAATCGGCCTCCAGTCTAGTTTGTATGCTTAGATATTATTGATACGACTCTAATGCACTTCATTTCACTTGGATCTTAAACCGTATGACAATGTTGTTATTTCTACAAGTTGTATATAACACACCTATATATATATATAAATAATTAATCATTTTTAATTAATTTAATTAAATAAATTATACCTTAAATCCACTTTTAAATCTTCATCCCTCACTGCAATACATTTTACTGTCCAACAGACTTCCCTTTTTCTGCATTCACATCACCTTGCCATCCAACCTTCATTACCAGTACAAAGCTTCAACTCCATTAGTCCCCCTTCATATCATCAATGACTTTTCTTTTCCTACACACCTTTATCTCCAAGATTTACAGACCATACCCTCCATATACTCCACTGCAATACCTTATATCCAGGCCAAAACTCCTCCGACATTCAGTTCAAACTCCACCTCGTCATGCGACTACCCAGCCCTAGTACAAAATAGCGTCTTCCCTTGATTATTAATCCAGTTCGAAATACTTCTTACAATACAAAAAAAACGAACCTTTTTCGCTGTTCACAGAAGAACAACTCCATCGCCTTAAGTCCACCATCACCAATAACAAAGATCGAACTCCTTAATCGCTATACATCGAACCCCTAATTCCCTCAGTTCGAACTCCATATTATCCATCATCCTCAATTAACAGATCGCACTCTTCCAAACCTCACACCGTCGAACCTCATATCACCATCGAATTGTAGTTCGCATCCCCCACTAGCGTCAGTCTGAAATCACAGTGCCTCAAATCTCACTATCACAACTTAATTCGAGCCCGTCCCTAGATTCGCAGTCCCCCAATTCAACATCGCGACTTCCATTTCAGTGCCAAAATCGAACTGGAGTTCGAATACAAACTGATCGATCAAAGTTTCCCCCTTTTTCATATTGGAACAGATTTGATTTAATTAAGTAGAGTGGACTCCTTTTTCTTTTTTTGCTATTGAACGGAATTGAAGAAGGAATGAGGGATTAAAGAGGATTGAAGTTGAATTTTGAAGAATTAAAGGAGCAGCCATTTTGTGAAGCTCGGATTTTTATTATGAAGAAAACTAGTAGGATTTGGTCACGATTTATAGAAGAAAATTGGGGAAGTCGTTTTCATATAGTACGTAATAGGTGCGATATTTTCAACCTTAGGCCAACGCATTAAAGATTTTAGGGTATGGTAAATTTATTTTATTTGACTTAAAGAGATTTTCACTTTATTTTAAATAGATATTGATTTGATCTCGTTCTTATCCACTAGAATAATATCAGAGTTCATAACTCGACATCACGAACTGCTATTTTAACATACCGACCGAAATTTCAACGTAATTCCACTATTCTGGACTCAACAGAATAGACTATAAAATTTAATTTGAATGTATATATAAAATAACCATATTAAATAAATATAATTTAAATTCAACACAAATAAATTCTTTGATAATAAATTATTATCGTTCATATTCAGACAGAATTGACACTGATCATCTGCATCATTTCGATTCAGTTTTAACTTCGATTTCAATATATTTTTTATTATGATAATTTAATATATTCGGTATTAAATCAAAATCGATTTTTAAACCGATAACTAGATATAAAAATTCATTTAAATTATCAATTCAATATTTAAAACTATAATAAATTTTTTAAAAAAAAATTTGTTCGAAAATCAGGGTCGTTACATTTTGAAAACGAATTTAAGACAATTTACAAAATACGTTTTAAAAGGAAATCGACGAAATATATATAATACACATATTATATATATAATGGCCTGAATAAAACGTGCCACGCTGCGGCAATTCGCGAATTTCGACCATTGACTTCGAACGGATATTACGGGAGATCCGACCATCGGATTCTCCTAAAACTGGAACCTTGGGTTCGTATCGAAAAGATATTTCTAACGAATATTAGAGATTTGAAATCCAACGGCTAGATTTGGAATTATGTCGAAATCCAATTTGGAAAAGGTCGCTGTAAGTGCAGTTCGATGGTCGTTTATGGAAATCGACTGTACGGGCCTTGATAAAATTATTAAAAATAGTAATAATTTGTGCAAAATTTAAGAAATGATTTGGAAAGAATTGGGATGAAAAAATCCATATTTGAAAAGATAAAAATAGATTTTTATCGAAATGAACTAGTTTTGAACTAGAATTAAAATACATTTATTTTTGAAATAAATATATTGGATTTGAAAGGGTTTTAAAAGTAACTAGAATTTCCGATAATTGATGTGACAACCCCAAACCCAGTACTTATGGTGGCAAGGGTAATATTTGGAATATAACACATAAACAGATAATAGCAGAACAGAATTAAATAAATACACCAGATAATGTACAAATAATACACTGGATAAACGTAATCATCAGAGTTACACAGTATACAGGATCATACTTAGTACAAATACAGTTCAGCTATACATAAATGTCTACAGCGGAAAACAAACATAATATGTACAATAGGAGCTGAACAGCATAAAAGAGGTAATTGATAGAATCCATCTTCAGATCCAGCTATCCAGAAAGAGCCTGCTAAAACCTGAATACAAGGCTGCTCGTGTAGAAAAAGGGGCACCCGAATTTGCAAGTGAAACAAACTACGAGTCAATCATGGGACTGGTATGAGAAATCTACTTAACACATTTTATAATATGGCTAATCACAGGACCACGCCACTTTCGCGGACCGGGTTTTCTCCATTGGATTGCCAGTTCTTTAAAACAAGTCAATCTTTTAAACATCACAATGCTTTTTATAAAAATGAAGCCATTATAAGACTCAGTTCCCATCACACAATGCAACGCAAACCGGAGGATAGAGTTTTACCTTAAAAATATGCTTGATACGAATAAAACAAAAGAATTCTTAATCAGACTCCAACTGCAAATTAGTAAGAGAACGATTCCATATGTATTAACCCCGAAGGCCGAAACCAACATTAGACCAATACCCAGGAAACCATCCGTCTTAGCTCGTTTCCAGTTAGTTTCTAATTTTATAAACAATCATAAATAACAATCATAGACGGCATGGGTACCATATATCATGTCGCCATATATAGGTATATAATCAAAACCGCACAGTCACGTATTTGGAAATTGTATTTCCATCATGAACCAAGGCAAAAGATAGTCCTTACCGAATTCGAGACTGTCCAGCCCGAGTCTCATGCAAACGCGCAGGCAAGCCTTGGATCGTCAGGGCCGGTCCACTGATGTCGATTATTATGCCTGAACACTACGTTTCCCCACCCTTTAGGCGTAAATGAGCCAACGAATGGCTCCATCGGCTTCACATAGTCACTGATATATCTGAGGCGCCTCGCAACAGCAACAACCACGTAGGTGAAAAATAGTATAAATGTCAGCCGGTTTTAAGCACTGACACCACCTCTAGCTAGAAGGAAACGCATGCCCTCCCTGATGTCCTCTCCCGTTTATGGTTCATACTGGGGTATGAGGTTCGCGAATTCACGTTATACACAAAGCTATGCCACACAGACCGTGCTTTGATCATCAACCACAAGACTTTGCTTTTCAACAGAAGTCTAGATTACTGCATCTTAGCATGCCACACAAGCAATTTACACCATGCAACTGAAGGCTATTAATCACACAGAATGAATTCTTATGTCAGACACAATCCATTTGCAAGTCCATTCTGGGTCTGAACGAAACCGGAGGCACTATATACCTCGTATACCCATCGATCTTCACGTACGTCTGGACGATCACCACTCATTATCCATATTTCGAGATGCCTCCCAATTAGGAAATCAGTAACCATCCAACTGAGGTGAAGATCTCCGGTCTTCAACCACCATCTTCATCTTCGACTTCTCATCGTCGATTCAGTTATGCAGAATGGGATAAACCCGGTCTTTCTGAGCAACTCGCGCATATAATAAAAAGTGCTACACAAACACAACATACGTCTCATTTCAATTCATCAGTCACTAACCGTAAATCAGTAAGAGAACGATTTCCCAAATCTTAACCCCGAAGGCCGAAACCAACATCAAATCAAAACCCAGGAAACCATTTGACTTAGCTAACCTTCAGTTAGTTTCTAAATTTCACATTCCATATCATTTATAATATTTTATAACAATTTATCGCTATTTTTATTTATTTAAAAATAGCCATTTAATTCAAACGACGCTTCGGGCCATAACGCGACCGTGGCGCTATTTTTCTTCAGATTTGATTTACATATATCTGAAAATCTAACCGTTGGATCTTCACAAATTTTATATCATTAGAAAGATCTTTTCAAAACAAATCCAACGGTTTCAGTTTTGGGAAAATCCGACTGTCGGATCTCCTGGTATACTCGTTTGAAGTTTCGATTTCAAAATACGAACTGCAGCGTCGTTATTCAATTTAATTTAATTATATTTATATATATATATAATCGATTCTAGCGCTGTTTTTCTTCAGATTTGAATTAAACATTCCAGACAATCCAACCGTTGAATCTTCACAAAGTGGGTGTCGTTGGAAAGATATTTCCAAGGCAAACCCAACGTTTTCGGTTTTGGGAAAATCCGATGGTCGGATCTCCCGCACTAATCGTTTGAAATCAAGGTTTCGAAACACGAACTGCCGCTTCGTTATTCGATATATTTCAGTTATATTTATATATATATAAATATAATCGATTCTTCGATTTCAAAACAATTTTATTTTCATCAATTTGATAAAAATGATATTTTTATCCAACCGACATTTATTTCGACATTTCACTATTTTTAACAATTCATGTATATAATAAAAATGAGATTTTTATTGAAAAACAATTTATTTCAAAACACAACTATTTTATATGGTTCCTATAGATGATAAAAATATGATTTTGATTATAAAACAATTTATTTCAAAACACGACTATTTTATATAGTTCATATAGATGATAAAAATATGATTTTTATTATAAAAAAAATTATTTAAAACACGAATACCATTCAGCACATGAATTTCTATTCAACACCTGAAGGTTTTCTATAGTTCGAATATATAATAAAAATGTGATTTTTATTGTTAAAGCCATTTATTTAAAACACAAATACCATTCAACACATGAATTTCTATTCAACGAATGAATTTCTATTCAACACATGAAGGTTTTCTATAGTTCGTATATATAATAAAAATGTGATTTTTATTGTTAAAGCAATTTATTTAAAACACGAATACCATTCAACACATGAATTTCTATTCAACGAATGAATTTCTATTCAACACATGAAGGTTTTCTATAGTTCGTATATATAATAAAAATGTGATTTTTATTGTTAAAGCAATTTATTTAAAACACGAATACCATTCAACACATAAATTTCTATTCAACGAATGAATTTCTATTCAACACATGAAGGTTTTCTATTCAACACACGAATATAGTTTCAACACATGAAAATAATTCTAACACATGAATATTATTCAAAATTTCGACAGCATAACGGCAGATTGGTTAAAACCGGGGCCGTCCATAGTACGGCTCCTCGTTCTACCTTAAAGCCTCGCAGCTTTTGACAATGGGGATTTCATGCATCTAGTTCGCACGCAGGCGGCATGTATATTTTTTTTTCTTTTCCACAAACTAAGCCTATGTGATTTCAACCAAATAATTCTCAACCAAAAACGGGTATTTTTCAACAACAATCAATCAATTTCAAACACAAACAATTCTAATCAATCATTCGCTATCAACCAATTTTCACACCAATCACAACCAATAAATATCGTCCATGGTTTGTGGACGAGGGGCATATATATATAAGTGTATTTCACTTCTATTTCAACACATATATAATTTTTACAACGCATATATAACTTATACATCGAACGTACAACTTATACAACGCTTATACATGAGGTGTACAACGCTTATATAACTAATACATCGACTATATAATTTATACATCGTCGTTTTCCATATCGTTGTAATACAGAAATCTCACATTGGGTTCCACTCCACCAAAAATAGCAGAAGGCTCAGAAAAATATGTGTCTCTTCTAGAATGTAGAAGACATCCACACGAGTCAACTGTCTCTTGTTTCACTGAATTTCGTCAAGAAACGAAAAAGATGATTTTTACAGTGAAATCAAAAATCGTAGCGCTTTAAAGTGCTATAGAATAGTTTAATTAAAAACAGCCGTATACTTTCCTCGACCTTCAAAACTAGGTTTTGATCCAGCACTCCAACTGTTGCGCGATATGAAGATCGGGCTATGCCACGTGGAAGAGGGCCGAGAGGCGCACCTGCGCCAGGAGGGGGGAGGCGTTCGATCGCTTGAGGCAGGCGGGACGACGGTTAAAAGCCACTAACTTCCCGAGCTCGATTCGAGCTCTACACGTCACGAAAAAATCCAAACTTCATATGGATTTGAAGATCTCGAGGAGCTCTACAAAACCTTCAACTGGAGGAGGGACTGATTCTTCGTGGTTTGGTCGGAAAGTGGATGGGAAGTTTCGAAGTGTTTCTATTGTTAATCGGGGGGGAAAAGAGAGAGAAAGCGGGGAGAGAGAATATAGGTTTGACCAATAGGATTTTTATATTTATAAATTTTTAAAAATCCGAAAATACCCTTTTTCTCATATGAACTCCAATCCAAACCCAACGACTGTCGTCCTTAGTCAAATACCCCCATTCCGAACACAATGGGATATGTTTCGTAGGCCCATTCGACTGTTTGAGTCAGTTTCTCTCTAAATTAAAATATAAAACATTCAATATTTAATTTGAACATACATTTCAATTTGCAGGGGCCACATACTGATTCTAAAAATTCCCAAAAATAAATCTAGCTATGTTTTGACGATACGGTCCCAAAAAAACTAGTTTCGTCGAATTCTGATATCGTTTGCAAAATGGCCATTTTCACAGGCTATATAAACTCTATAGCGACCTTTCTGAAAATTCATTTAGCCATTACTTTTGCTTCCCGCTATGAAAGTTCAATTTTTCAGATTCGTTAGAAAGATATTCACTAACATATTTAAATATTTTTGGTTTCACTCAAATCCGTTTTGTTTTGCACCCGGTATAGTTAGTCAAAGTTTGAATTCAAATTTTGAAACTACCACGCCATTTCAGACCTTGTTTATAATTAGAATTAATTATATTTATTTTCAAACATCGATTCAAACTTACTTTTCATCGTTATTATTTAAAATATTTATTTTAAATATTTTAAATTCACTATAATATCCAATTTAAAATTTTCAAACTGGTTCAGATTTTCCGGGTTGTTACAATCTCCCCCACTTAAAACTTTTCGTCACCGAAAAGGAACAAAGTCGAAAGTGGTTTGATTAATCAACTCTACTTTCAATCTGGCTTCCATTCCCCAACTTTTCTGTTTCTGAGAATTTTCCAATTCTTCAAAAATTTGGCTAACACCCTAAATTTTCGAAAATTTTTGCCATAACCTCCTCTGTACGGGGAGGGGTTTGGAAATTTATTGGGCCGTATCAGGTACACAATAAATCCTAATAAGCATGCACATATTTATAGTGATATATTCCGGTGTCCACAGCGGAGTGTGTATAGATCATAACTCCAGAGAATAAATTCTCGTCACCCTATAAGTGGTTTTTGTGCCTTAATGACCAGAGAGAGGTGTTTATTGTCATCTCCAGACCCATGTGGGGTTTTTATTAATCTTGCAATTTATCGTTACATTTTATGTGGTCCACATCAGTCATTAGTTCAACCTATAATACATAGTCATCGCCATATAAGCCTCTCGCTCGTATGGTAAATCTTCAACCTCGTCACACAAGCTCCAAATGCTTATGTGGTATATGATGAAGTATGCCTATCTTCAAGAAGTATGCCATGTAGTGTAGTTCAAAATTAATTGTTACTATCATATGGCAACATTTATTATTACACAGAGAACAACCAGCACTCCGCATCCAATGGCATTCACAGGAGTTGATATAATAATATTTTGCATCCAACTCATTAAGGTTTACCTATTTGTCGGGCACGCAAATAAATTCTTTACTCAACAGCTAATCCATTTACCTGTTGAAACATATATAATGCACATGTATATATTCCTATCTATTTTTAAATCAGTTTAATGTGTGATTTAATCAAATAAATTCTACCATTCATTCTCTTATTGATTAAATTAACTATCGTTCTAATAATTTAATTAATCAAATCCACTATCACACAACGCAAACAACAATCAAATTTATTTTTAAATTTTCAAAATCATACAAATTAATTCAAACGCTCTTTTGAAAACATTCAGACTATATAATTAAAAAGTTTACATCAATGCAAAGTAGAGAACAAAATGGTAATGCAAAGTATGGTAAATGTACCTTGCACCAGAGTCAATCAGAGATATCCCCCTTGCACTTAGGATAGGCTTTCTTAATGCTTTCCTCTGTTTCCCAAGTACAATCTCGCGGATCTCCACTCCATTGCACTTTGACTAAGTGAACTGCAATGATCCGAAAATCCAGTCCAATTTGAGCTGACTAAATGACACCAGTCCAACCCCAATTACACTGGAAAATATGAACACTAATAGAAAGAAAGCAGAGGGTGAGGAAAGATAAGATAGAAACTTAGAATAGAAGAAGAAGAAGAACACAACATCAGAGTAACACGAACCTCACAGCGGAACGAATAACATATAATAGATAACATATCCTTGAAATAAAGGTTTTACTTGAATATACATATCATTATCAAGTACATCACTTACAACATAGCGGAAATAAACAATAGCTATATGATCCTGAAGCCTCCCGCTCCAGCTCTTCAAGTATCTGTAAATCCCGACTACTTGACTGCCCGTACAAAATTGGGCACCCAAGAGTTTAGGGAAAATAAAACAAAATAAACTCCGGGTCAGTCATGGGACTGGTATGAGTAAAACAGTTTAAAAACGGTTTGAGTAAGTAAACGATATCTCATAAGACCACGCCATATAACGGAATGGGTTTTTCCCTTGTGAGAATCCAAAATATCTTTATATCAAAAACCTTTTGATATTATAATAATGTCTATCAACCACAATATAATAATCATCTAGTAGAAACGCTTTCATCTCACGTTCTTCGTTTATAGTATACAATCAAAACTGCAAGCACGTATTGGCAAAGGGATTTCCAACTATGACAAGGTATGGAACCACCTTTCGCTAGTGTACCTCTAGAAAGGAATACACTGGGTTCAACAAGAACATCTTGCAACCCGGCCACACATGACCGATCACTCATTTCGCTTGAGTGTATCGAATGTATATCACCAACGGTTGGGATCAACAACTGTTTCCCGAAAGGGACAGCATCAATAATAGATTTTTAGAAGTAAATGAAACTCTAGATCAGGTGATTATATACCCTAATAGGTGCGACCTACATAGCCATACTGCCTGCCCGATTTCTGTCATTTACCGGTTGATGAGGCTTGAGGTTACACTTTATCATCACATTAGATTCACTTTGAATGCCACATTGTCAGATCCATCGAAAATCACTAATTGACGTCTACAATAATACATTGCGTGTTAGCTAAAGAAGTTTCCTTCTCCGCTTCCACTCTTGGTACGTTTGAAGAAATCAATGTACGTGACCTTTCTGGAAATACTCTGTCAGACATTCATCCATACAAGTCATCCAGGAACAGGATGAATTGAAGGTACTATTCAGTATATCCATCTTAGGCACTGTTATCTAAGACTTATACAATAGCCCTTGCACTTTACTCTGTCTTCAATTATCTTTGGCATGTATGATTCGCAAATGCTTTTGCCAATACAGAGTGGTTCTTTGGATAATAATCCAACCGGTCCCTCCATATTAACAACGTAGAAATGGTCAAAACTTCGATAGTCTGTGATTTAACCATCCAAGAAAAACAAGTGTGCAAACAACGATATTATTTCCAGATGGAAATTCTATCAAATCAATCATCAATCATATATATATATTTCCTTATTTTCTATGTTTAGAAAATATACGTTATTAACACTGGAAAACATTTCCATTGTTTATTTATATATCACTATCATTTCACAACTATCAGTCCCCGACTGTAAACTAGTAGGAGAACAATTCTCTAAGTATAAACCCCGAAGGCCGAAACCAACATCAGATTGACACTTAGAAAACCATTCAAATTACTAATCTCTAGTCAGTTTCTAATCTTGTTTAACTCTATTTCGATTTACTCTGTTCGATTAACTCGATTCGATTAACTCTTCTATTTATTTTCTAAATAGAAAATCCTTTATTCCATTTATTTTTCTTAACATCTCTTTTATAACTTATTCAATTTCTAAGTCAATATCCCTTTATCATAACTTATTCATTTCCTAAATAAATAATCCGTTTAATATCCTATTTATTTATTCTGAATGTTTCCTTTAATAACCCTATTTATTTAACAAATAAATATGTCCTTTCCTTATTCTATTTATTTAACAAATAAATCCAATTTAACAAATAAGTATCTCACTTATTGTCTCCTATTTATTTTCTAAGTAAATAGTCCATTTTATAACATCTTACTTATTTATCCTAAATAAATAATTCACTTTATAATTATTCCAGTTTATAAATATTTCTTATTTATAAATATTCCAATTTATACATATTCTGTTTTCAATATCACTTTGAAAGTCCCCTTTTCCGATTCCGATATTTTAGGGTACTTAACACATCATATCACGATAACCAATATCGTCCAAACACATATAATCAACCACATATTATAAACTATATCATATATCACAATATATGAAAAACAATAAAATAACAGTTGAGGAACCTAGTCGGATTCCTCTAACCTATCTCCCTGCATCCACAGAAGTTACACAATAAAATCAACATCACTTTCAGTTCCATATGATATATTCTGTTAAACAGAATAAATATAGAAATTCAACTAACTAACTAGAAGTTCAATCAAACAGTCAACACACAGTCAATCAGCCAATATTTAATAGTTCTAAAAATACAACATGAAATTATAAACTGTTCAGAGTTAGTGAGATTTACTCACTTTGGCAGTTCATCGTTAAAGAACGATAAATTGTTGTTTGATTTGAATCAAACGGTTCTATTTCGCCATAAATCGTAACGAGCTCGGATTCACTCCTAGTCAGCTCCATGGTGTAGTGTCCTGTAATAACCCGGAAAATCTGGGCCAGTTTAAAATTTTTATTTTGGCAATTTTAGCGAATTCTGATTATTTAAAATGAATTATTTTAAATAATATCGACGAGAAATTTATTTTGAATATAATTCGAACGTATATATTATACGCGTCGTCGTTAGAATATAAATATTTATATATAATTATAAATAGAATTGAAAATGGCACGGTAGTTCGATAATTCGATTTCAAACTTCAATTGAATGTACCGGGTGCAAAATAATCCGGATTTTAGTGAAACCAAAAATAATGGGATCTAATTGTGAATATCTTTCCAACGAATCCGAAAAATCAAGATTTCATGTCGGGAATCAAAAGATATGTCCAGTTGAAAATTCTGAATAGTCGCTATGGAATTCAGGCCCTTAAAAATGGACATTTTGCAAACGACCTCGGATTTCGATGAAACCAGTTTTGTTGGGTCCGGGATGTAAAGTTATTGCTAGGTTTCAAATTTCATAATTTTTCGAATCAATATGTGAGCGTGGCAAAGGAAAACGCGTTTGACCAGTTTCAGTTGATTTTAATCGACTGGAAATTGGCCATTTTTCAAACGGTCTCAGAATTCGACGAAACTAGTTTTGTTAGGACCGTATCGTCAATACGAAGCTAGAAAATATTTTTCGAGAATTTTTAGAGTTAGTATGTGACCCCGGTAATTTGAAACGTACGTTTAAAATTCAATATAAGGATTTAAATGTAATTTCAACGGAAACTGATTGTAACGATCAAACCAGCTTACGATACATATCCCATTGTGTTCAGAACGGGGGTAAAACGCTATGGACGACAGGCGGTGGGCCTCGTTTCGAGGTCGTATGTAAAAGTCAACCTTTTTAAATAAATAAATAATAAAAGGAAAAAAAATATATTATCTTAATTTCTTTCCCCCTTTTTTTCTTCTTCATTGCCCCCCCCCCCCCCCGATCCTTCATTCAGAAACGAGAAAAAAAAAAGGGAAACCTAATTCGAATCGAGCCGCCGCCCCCTCCAGACTTCGCCGCCGCCTCCTCAAGGGCATCGCACCACCACCCTCGAGCTCCCCTCTCCCTCCTCCCTCGTGCGCGAGTCCCGAAACCCCACTTCCCCCAAATCGCAGTCGCGATCTGCCTCCCTCCTCCGCCTGCAGCCACTTCCGCCACCTCCCCTCACCGCCCAGACCCCCTCCGAGCCGCCGACGAGCCCCCCCCTGTAAGTTCCTAAACTGTTTTTTTATTTACTTTAAACTGTTTTTTTTTTATTATTTACTTTAAACTGTTTTTTATTTTATATGAAAACTGATTTTTTTTAGAAATTATAAACTGAATTTTTAAAGATTTTAAAAACTGATTTAAAGATTTAAAAACTGGATTTTTAAATGATATAAAAACCGATTTAAAAAGAATTTTTAAAACTGTTTTTTTTTTAAAGATTATAAATCTGATTTTTTTTAAAGGAGGATTCTGATTTTATTTTAAAAAGAAAAGGTTTAAACTTTAAAAAGGAAAAGGTTTGAGCTTTAGAATGGAAAAAGATTTGAACTTTAAATAGGAAAAATATGATTTTTATATATTGAACTTCGTATTAAAAATATGATTTTTATATATTGAACTTCGTATTAAAAATATGATTTTTATATATAGAACTTCGAAGTAAAAATTCAATTTTTATATATTGAATAGCGAAGTAAAATTTCGATTTTTACATATGTAGTGAATACGGGCAACGAAGGTGATAAAAAGGCGAGAACGGCGAAGAATTCTGCAAAGGAAGTGCCGTGGAGCTAGGATAGCTATAGGTGAGAATTTCTCACCTTTCAATTTCTTTTTCTAGTTATATATATATACTAGGATGCAGACGGTGCTTAGTAGCACCCGACACAATCGTCCACAGACCATGGACTTGTTTGTTTGGTTGCATAGATTAGTTTGATGATTTGATTTGAAATTGAATGGTTTGGTGAATTTGATTGATGTGTGAATGGCGTGGGCCTTCACTAGACCGGGGATAAGGCTAGGCCTTGTCCCGTTTCTAGTATCGTGCCGTTATGCCGCCGAAATTTTCTAAAATATGTTAGAAAATAAAAATATCATTTTATTGTGTAAATGAATTGAATAGAAATTCATAGGTTGAAATAAAATGTTTTATCGTTAAAAATATAATTTTAACGTGAAGTGAATAAAATAAAATATTCATTTATAAACCGGACGGTTTGTTTATGTACACCTGTTTGAAGGACATTTATTGGGTCGATAAATTTTACACATCGCCCAACTGCACAAATAAAATCTGTGTTTGATTGTTTGAAACCCCACACGGGTGTTGGGATGAAATTTGAAGTTCACTCATCCTGATTGATTGAATATGTCGATCGATTGATTGACAGGCTGTTATAAGCGTTAGATATCTATATTTGATGCTTATACGGTGTAGTGCACTTTGGTTGATGGTTGATTATTTTTCAATGCTATTATATACGTGTGTAGTATGAAAATCCGTATAATTAACATTATATGGTGATTGAATGGGCCTCATTCCAATTTGAAAAATAAAGAATATTATAAAATAAAAGTTCATGTGTTGACAGTACTCATCCATTAAGATTAGTCATGTGTTGAACGAAATATTTTGATAATAACAACTATTTTTTTAAAAAAAAGAAATATTTGAAATAGAATATTTGAAAATAGAAATTTATGAAGCCGTGTTGATTAGATTGACGCCATTTTGACGTGAACGATATTTATATCGATTTTATTCATTTCGAAATGAATTGAATTGAAAACGATTTCGAAATGAATTGAATTGAAAACGATTTCGAAATGAATTGAATTGAAAACGATTTCGAAATGAATTGAATTGAAAACGATTTCGAAATGAATTGAATTGAAAACGATTTCGAAATGAATTGAATTGAAAACGATTTCGAAATGAATTGAATTGAAAACGATTTCGAAATGAATTGAATTGAAAACGATTTCAAAATTGAATTGAAAGTGAATTGAAATTTGAATTGAATAGAAATGAATTTTAAAGCGAATTTATAAAGAAGAATTCAATTTTGATTTGAATTGAAATGAAAGTTGAAATAGCTTTTGAAACGAATTTTAAAACTATTTATATAATTCGTTTTAAATAAGAAATCGACGAAATATATATTATATATATTATATATATAATATAATGGCCTGAATAGAACGCGCCGCGCCGCGGCAGTTCGCGAATTTCGACCATTTATTTCAAACGGACATTACGGGAGATCCGACCGTCGGATTCTCCTAAAATCAGAACCGTTGGGTTCGTATCGAAAAGAGCTTTCTAACGAATATGAGAAATTAGAAATCTAACGGTTGGATTTGGAATTATGTCCAAATCAAATTCGAAAAAGGTCGCTGTAAGTGCAGTTCGATGGCCATTGAAGGAAATCGACTGTACGGGCCTTGATAAAATTATTAAAAATAGTAATAATTTGTGTAAAATCATAAGAAATGATTTGTGAAGATTTGGGATGAAAAACTCCATATTTGAAAAGATAAAAATAGATTTTTATCGAAATGAACTAGTTTTGAACTAGGAATATGATTCTATTTATTTTTAAATAAATAAATTGAATTTGAAAAGGTTTTGAAAATAACCAGAATATCCAATGATTGCATTGGAGTGGAATTGAATCGAAATTGTCTTCGGAGTATTTCGATGTTGGAATTCGTGATTATACAGGTGTTGTTATGGAAATTTGAAAGATATATATTTATATCATTATTTCCAATACGACATTTGTTAGTCGTAGAATTTGATATTGAATATAAGCTGATATATTTTCTATTCAGAGCCTTGTATTGAATATCGAATGTGATTTGGGTTTGTCGTGAATGGTGTCTTCACTAACACTGTTCTTGAGCCCAGTTGAGAAAAGATTAAATCTTTTTATTTAGATTTAATGAAGTGTACCAATTAAATGATATTTAATTGGAATTGAATTGATATTGATTTTTGGGTTTATCGTGAACAGTGTTTTAAATAACACTCGTTCTTTAACCCGATAATTAATGAATGTGATTTTGGGTTTATCGTGAACCGTGTTTTAAATGACACTGATTCTTTAACCCAGTTAAAGATTAAAACTAAGTGGAGCTTTAATGAATTTTTAAATAGATTGAAAAGATCGAGAATGGAGTATCACCAGTTTTACTCCAAGCGATAGTTAAATCTTTAATTAGATTTGAACGTGAAATGGTAATTGAATTACCGATAACACTGTGGTGTTAGATATGAAGTACTACCAGTTTTACTTCATGGGATGAATAGGTTGGGATTGGGAAAAATAAAATAAATGATTACTTCGGTGTGGTTCGATAATCCCGACTAGTTTGAATTGATATTCAAAGGAGATTAAAGAATAAATTTAAAGAATTTATCTTGGATAAGATTAATGGGAACTTTTCCCAAAGTATAGGAATATTTGAATAAAAGAATATTCTGAATTGGAATGAGGCGTATGTTGTGTTTGTGTAACACTTTTATAATATATACGTGAGTTATTCAGAAAGACCGGGTTTATCCCATTCTGAATAACTGATTCGACGTGGTGTCGAAGATGAAGACGGTGGTCGAAGACCGGAAGTCTTCATGTCGTTTGGGTGATTACTGATGATCTTGATTGGGCTGTACACCCAAGAAGATGGAAACAGTTAGGGATCGTCCAGACGTACTTGGAGATCGATGGATATGCGAGGTACTAGGTGCCTCCGGTTTCGTTCAGACCCAGAACGGACTTGTAAATGGACTGTGTGTCTGACATTGGATTTTAGTCCGTGCGATTGATTTCTATTAAATATATATCTGTTTGGCGGCGGAGAATTTATTCTCTTGCTTAACGCCCTTCTCTGAGACGTACGAGCTTAGGGGTTATATATTGATGGATATCAAACGCATGGAGTGAATTGCCTGTGTGGCATGCCCAAGGTGGCAATTGATCGAGGCTTCTGTTGAAAAGCAAAGTCTTGTGGTGATGATCAAAGCACGGCCTTTGTGGCATAGCTTTGTGTAACGTTTGCTTCGCGAGTTTCACACCCGGTATGAACCAAAAACGGGAGAGGGACCTCAGGGAGGGCATGCGTTTCTTTCTAGTTAGAAGTGGCGTCAGTGGTTTTACACGCCCTGACGAGTTTGACTTATGTGGTTGTTGCTGTTGCGAGGCGCCTCGGATTGATCGGTCGTTCTCGAACCGATGGAGTCATTTAGTTGGCTCGTTTACGCCCCATAGGGCAGGGAAATGCATGTTCAGGGTTTAAGTTTAATCCACATCGGTGGACCGGCCCTGACGATCCAAGGGCCCACCTGAGTCTGGGTCCTGAGGGGCGGGCTAGAGCGTCTCGAATCGGTTGAGGACTATCTTTTGCCTCGGTTCATAGATGGAAATCCAATTTTCAAATACGTGACATTTGCGGTTTTTATTTGTAAACCTATATATGGCGACATGATATATGGTACCCATGCCGCCTATGATTGATACTTATGATTTGAAGTTGTTTTATACACTATACACTTATAATAGTATCAAATGATTTGTTTTAAACGTATCAAGCATTCTTTGGCTGTTATAAGGGAAAACCCTATCCTCGGCTGCGTTGCATTGTGTGATGGGACCTGGGTCTTATAACAGCTTCATTTTTCTTTATTTAGCATTGCGCTGTTTGTTTTATGCACCGGTATTCTTGGGAGGAAACCCGTTCCGTGTTATACGGCGTGGTCCCTTGATTTACCTAACTTTAAAAATAAAGATTAACTGTTTTAGTTCTCACACCAGTCACATGACTGACCTGGAGTTTATTGTTTTGACCTAAACTCTGGGTGCCCTTATTTTCGACACGGGCAGCTAGTAGTTTTGGTTTTGCAGATTTATATTCGCAGGATCCTGGTTTACAGCTGGAACGATATCCGGAAAGCTTTGTATCTGTATATCTCTTCTAGTTGTGTATTGTATTATTTTCCGCTGCTATGTATTTAAATGTAATTTAAATCTCTGATATTTCTGTGTAATATTCATTTGTACTCTGTATATTCTTGTAATCTGATGCATTGTTGTAATATACAGTGAAATGTTCTTCTGTATGCGTTCTGTTGTGGCTTGTTCTCGAACTATCCGACACTTTCCTTTACGGGGAAGTAACGAGTTTTCACAGTTGGTATCAGAGCTTTGGTTTACAAAGCTCAGAGAACAAGGCACATTAGAACCATATGAAAGGATTCATCAGATATTGGATTAGTAATATCCAATTAGAATGACTCGGTAGAGATGGGATCAGTAGTATCCTAGAACGAGTGTGAAGAATATATTTTTCAAATGAAAACAATTTTGTTTTGAAATTTAAACCATTTTAAAACGTATTTGATTATTTATTCTATATTGATTTGGACAATCCAATATATAAAGATTTTGCATATACGCCTTGCAAACGTGTATGTGAAGTTTTAATATACTGGAGAGATATAGAATTACACTCTAATCGCCCGGAGGTGATTTTGATGATGGAGCTCCATCATTAGAATTTATATTCGAGTGACGAACGTGTAATATCTATATATTTCCTATTGACTGGTGTGAGAACCAAAATTAGATAGGGCCTATTGTTGTGATTTGGCATCAAAAATCTGATTTTTGACTATATATCAAAAGTATGAATTTGAAACTCTAATCCACTAATTGAGTGATGTTTGTGTTGTTTGTTTACTTGTTTGGTAATTTTAACCGTTTATGCCTAATTTGATCGAATATTGAACTGTATTGAAAATTGGTCGCATTTGCTTGCATATACATATATATCATTGAACAGGTCATAGCAAGGAGGCTAGAGCCGAAGAATAAAATTTGTTTGCCCGACAAATAGGTACATGTTTGATACATAATTTACTGTTTTGTTTGGGTGATGATGATTTTATGAGCCTATTGGCTAGCCGCTTGGCTTTTTCTTTTTCTTTTTGAGATCTGAAGGACCGGGGAAGCTATTTGAAATTCCCCGATGCTCCCGGTGCAGGGGAGGTTATGGCGAAATTTTTCGAAAATTTAGGGTGTTAGCCAAATTTTTGAGATTTTAGAAAATTCTCAGAAACTGAAAAGTTGGAGAATGGAAGCCAGATCGAGCGCAGAGTTGATTAATCAAACCACTTTCGACTTTGTTCCTTTTTGGGGACGAAAAGTTTTAAGTGGGGGAGATTGTAATAACTCGGAAAATCTGGGCCAGTTTAAAATTTTTATTTTGGCAATTTTAGCGAATTCTGATTATATAAAATGAATTATTTTAAATAATATCGACGAGAAATTTATTTTGAATATAATTCGAACGTATATATTATACGCGTCGTCGTTAGAATATAAATATTTATATATAATTATAAATAGAATTGAAAATGGCGCGGTAGTTCGATAATTCGATTTCAAACTTCAATTGAATGTACCGAGTGCAAAATAATCCGGATTTTAGTGAAACCAAAAATAATGGGATCTAATTGTGAATATCTTTCCAACGAATCCGAAAAATCAAGATTTCATATCGGGAATCAAAAGATATGTCCAGTTGAAAATTCTGAATAGTCGCTATGGAATTCAGGCCCTTAAAAATGGACATTTTGCAAACGACCTCGGATTTCGATGAAACCAGTTTTGTTGGGTCCGGGATGTAAAGTTATTGCTAGGTTTCAAATTTCATAATTTTTCGAATCAATATGTGAGCGTGGCAAAGGAAAACGCGTTTGACCAGTTTTAGTTGATTTTAATCGACTGGAAATTGGCCATTTTTCAAACGGTCTCAGAATTCGACGAAACTAGTTTTGTTAGGACCGTATCGTCAATACGAAGCTAGAAAATATTTTTCGAGAATTTTTAGAGTTAGTATGTGACCCCGGTAATTTGAAACGTACGTTTAAAATTCAATATAAGGATTTAAATGTAATTTCAACGGAAACTGATTGTAACGATCAAACCAGCTTACGATACATATCCCATTGTGTTCGGAACGGGGGTAAAACGCTATGGACGACAGGCGGTAGGCCTCGTTTCGAGGTCGTATGTAAAAGTCAACCTTTTTAAATAAATAAATAATAAAAGGAAAAAAAATTATCTTAATTTCTTTCCCCCTTTTTTTCTTCTTCATTGCCCCCCCCCCCCCGATCCTTCATTCAGAAACGAGAAAAAAAAAACGGGGAAACCTAATTCGAATCGAGCCGCCGCCCCCTCCCGACTTCGTCGCCGCCTCCTCAAGGGCATCGCACCACCACCCTCGAGCTCCCCTCTCCCTCCTCCCTCGTGCGCGAGTCCCGAAACCCCGCTTCCCCCAAATCGCAATCGCGATCTGCCTCCCTCCTCCGCCTGCAGCCACTTCCGCCACCTCCCCTCACCGCCCAGACCCCCTCCGAGCCGCCGACGAGCCCCCCCCCCTGTAAGTTCCTAAACTGTTTTTTTATTTAATTTAAACTGTTTTTTTTTTATTATTTACTTTAAACTGTTTTTTATTTTATATGAAAACTGATTTTTTTTAGAAATTATAAACTGAATTTTTAAAGATTTTAAAAACTGATTTAAAGATTTAAAAACTGGATTTTTAAATGATATAAAAACCGATTTAAAAAGAATTTTTAAAACTGTTTTTTTTTTAAAAGATTATAAATCTGATTTTTTTTTAAAGGAGGATTCTTATTTTATTTTAAAAAGAAAAGGTTTAAACTTTAAAAAGGAAAAGGTTTGAGCTTTAGAATGGAAAAAGATTTGAACTTTAAATAGGAAAAATATGATTTTTATATATTGAACTTCGTATTAAAAATATGATTTTTATATATTGAACTTCGTATTAAAAATATGATTTTTATATATAGAACTTTGAAGTAAAAATTCAATTTTTATATATTGAATAGCGAAGTAAAAATTCGATTTTTACATATGTAGTGAATACGGGCAACGAAGGTGATAAAAAGGCGAGAACGGCGAAGAATTCTGCAAAGGAAGTGCCGTGGAGCTAGGATAGCTATAGGTGAGAATTTCTCACCTTTCAATTTCTTTTTCTAGTTATATATATATACTAGGATGCAGACGGTGCTTAGTAGCACCCGACACAATCGTCCACAGACCATGGACTTGTTTGTTTGGTTGCATAGATTAGTTTGATGATTTGATTTGAAATTGAATGGTTTGGTGAATTTGATTGATGTGTGAATGGCGTGGGCCTTCACTAGACCGGGGATAAGGCTAGGCCTTGTCCCGTTTCT
Source organism: Allium sativum (assembly GCA_030737875.1). Taxonomy (NCBI): domain Eukaryota; kingdom Viridiplantae; phylum Streptophyta; class Magnoliopsida; order Asparagales; family Amaryllidaceae; genus Allium; species Allium sativum. The sequence goes on along the minus strand of CM060918.1, from coordinate 145,445,238 downwards.
AGTATCGTGCCGTTATGCCGCCGAAATTTTCTAAAATATGTTAGAAAATAAAAATATCATTTTATTGTGTAAATGAATTGAATAGAAATTCATAGGTTGAAATAAAATGTTTTATCGTTAAAAATATAATTTTAACGTGAAGTGAATAAAATAAAATATTCATTTATAAACCGGACGGTTTGTTTATGTACACCTGTTTGAAGGACATTTATTGGGTCGATAAATTTTACACATCGCCCAACTGCACAAATAAAATCTGTGTTTGATTGTTTGAAACCCCACACGGGTGTTGGGATGAAATTTGAAGTTCACTCATCCTGATTGATTGAATATGTCGATCGATTGATTGACAGGCTGTTATAAGCGTTAGATATCTATATTTGATGCTTATACGGTGTAGTGCACTTTGGTTGATGGTTGATTATTTTTCAATGCTATTATATACGTGTGTAGTATGAAAATCCATATAATTAACATTATATGGTGATTGAATGGGCCTCATTCCAATTTGAAAAATAAAGAATATTATAAAATAAAAGTTCATGTGTTGACAGTACTCATCCATTGAGATTGGTCATGTGTTGAACGAAATATTTTGATAATAACAACTATTTTTTTTTAAAAAAGAAATATTTGAAATAGAATATTTGAAAATAGAAATTTATGAAGCCGTGTTGATTAGATTGACGCCATTTTGACGTGAACGATATTTATATCGATTTTATTCATTTCGAAATGAATTGAATTGAAAACGATTTCGAAATGAATTGAATTGAAAACGATTTCGAAATGAATTGAATTGAAAACGATTTCGAAATGAATTGAATTGAAAACGATTTCGAAATGAATTGAATTGAAAACGATTTCGAAATGAATTGAATTGAAAACGATTTCGAAATGAATTGAATTGAAAACGATTTCGAAATGAATTGAATTGAAAACGAATTCAAAATTGAATTGAAAGTGAATTGAAATGAATTCAAATTGAATTGAAATTTGAATTGAATAGAAATGAATTTTAAAGCGAATTTATAAAGAAGAATTCAATTTTGATTTGAATTGAAATGAAAGTTGAAATTGCTTTTGAAACGAATTTTAAAACTATTTATATAATTCGTTTTAAATAAGAAATCGACGAAATATATATTATATATATTATATATATAATATAATGGCCTGAATAGAACGCACCGCGCCGCAGCAGTTCGCGAATTTTGACCATTTATTTCAAACGGACATTACGGGAGATCCGACCGTCGGATTCTCCTAAAATCGGAACCGTTGGGTTCGTATCGAAAAGAGCTTTCTAACGAATATGAGAAATTAGAAATCTAACGGTTGGATTTGGAATTATGTCCAAATCAAATTCGAAAAAGGTCGCTGTAAGTGCAGTTCGATGGCCATTGAAGGAAATCGACTGTACGGGCCTTGATAAAATTATTAAAAATAGTAATAATTTGTGTAAAATCATAAGAAATGATTTGTGAAGATTTGGGATGAAAAACTCCATATTTGAAAAGATAAAAATAGATTTTTATCGAAATGAACTAGTTTTGAACTAGGAATATAATTCTATTTATTTTTAAATAAATAAATTGAATTTGAAAAGGGTTTTGAAAATAACCAGAATATCCAATGATTGCATTGGAGTGGAATTGAATCGAAATTGTCTTCGGAGTATTTCGATGTTGGAATTCGTGATTATACAGGTGTTGTTATGGAAATTTGAAAGATATATATTTATATCGTTATTTCCAATACGACATTTGTTAGTCGTAGAATTTGATATTGAATATAAGCTGATATATTTTCTATTCAGAGCCTTGTATTGAATATCGAATGTGATTTGGGTTTGTCGTGAATGGTGTCTTCACTAACACTGTTCTTGAGCCCAGTTGAGAAAAGATTAAATCTTTTTATTTAGATTTAATGAAGTGTACCAATTAAATGATATTTAATTGGAATTGAATTGATATTGATTTTTGGGTTTATCGTGAACAGTGTTTTAAATAACACTCGTTCTTTAACCCGATAATTAATGAATGTGATTTTGGGTTTATCGTGAACCGTGTTTTAAATGACACTGATTCTTTAACCCAGTTAAAGATTAAAACTAAGTGGAGCTTTAATGAATTTTTAAATAGATTGAAAAGATCGAGAATGGAGTATCACCAGTTTTACTCCAAGCGATAGTTAAATCTTTAATTAGATTTGAACGTGAAATGGTTATTGAATTACCGATAACACTGTGGTGTTAGATATGAAGTACTACCAGTTTTACTTCATGGGATGAATAGGTTGGGATTGGGAAAAATAAAATAAATGATTACTTCGGTGTGGTTCGATAATCCCGACTAGTTTGAATTGATATTCAAAGGAGATTAAAGAATAAATTTAAAGAATTTATCTTGGATAAGATTAATGGGAACTTTTCCCAAAGTATAGGAATATTTGAATAAAAGAATATTCTGAATTGGAATGAGGCGTATGTTGTGTTTGTGTAACACTTTTATAATATATACGCGAGTTATTCAGAAAGACCGGGTTTATCCCATTCTGAATAACTGATTCGACGTGGTGTCGAAGATGAAGACGGTGGTCGAAGACCGGAAGTCTTCATGTCGTTTGGGTGATTACTGATGATCTTGATTGGGCTGTACACCCAAGAAGATGGAAACAGTTAGGGATCGTCCAGACGTACTTGGAGATCGATGGATATGCGAGGTACTAGGTGCCTCCGGTTTCGTTCAGACCTAGAACGGACTTGTAAATGGACCGTGTGTCTGACATTGGATTTTAGTCCGTGCGATTGATTTCTATTAAATATATATCTGTTTGGCGGCGGAGAATTTATTCTCTTGCTTAACGCCCTTCTCTGAGACGTACGAGCTCAGGGGTTATATATTGATGGATATCAAACGCATGGAGTGAATTGCCTGTGTGGCATGCCCAAGGTGGCAATTGATCGAGGCTTCTGTTGAAAAGCAAAGTCTTGTGGTGATGATCAAAGCACGGCCTTTGTGGCATAGCTTTGTGTAATGTTTGCTTCGCGAGTTTCACACCCGGTATGAACCAAAAACGGGAGAGGGACCTCAGGGAGGGCATGCGTTTCTTTCTAGTTAGAAGTGGCGTCAGTGGTTTTACACGCCCTGACGAGTTTGACTTATGTGGTTGTTGCTGTTGCGAGGCGCCTCGGATTGATCGGTCGTTCTCGAACCGATGGAGTCATTTAGTTGGCTCGTTTACGCCCCATAGGGCGGGGAAATGCATGTTCAGGGTTTAAGTTTAATCCACATCGGTGGACCGGCCCTGACGATCCAAGGGCCCACCTGAGTCTGGGTCCTGAGGGGCGGGCTAGAGCGTCTCGAATCGGTTGAGGACTATCTTTTGCCTCGGTTCATAGATGGAAATCCAATTTCCAAATACGTGACATTTGCGGTTTTTATTTGTAAACCTATATATGGCGACATGATATATGGTACCCATGCCGCCTATGATTGATACTTATGATTTGAAGTTGTTTTATACACTATACACTTATAATAGTATCAAATGATTTGTTTTAAACGTATCAAGCATTCTTTGGCTGTTATAAGGGAAAACCCTATCCTCGGCTGCGTTGCATTGTGTGATGGGACCTGGGTCTTATAACAGCTTCATTTTTCTTTATTTAGCATTGCGCTGTTTGTTTTATGCACCGGTATTCTTGGGAGGAAACCCGTTCCGTGTTATACGGCGTGGTCCCTTGATTTACCTAACTTTAAAAATAAAGATTAACTGTTTTAGTTCTCACACCAGTCACATGAATGACCTGGAGTTTATTGTTTTGACCTAAACTCTGGGTGCCCTTATTTTCGACACGGGCAGCTAGTAGTTTTGGTTTTGCAGATTTATATTCGCAGGATCCTGGTTTATAGCTGGAACGATATCCGGAAAGCTTTGTATCCGTATATCTCTTCTAGTTGTGTATTTTATTATTTTCCGCTGCTATGTATTTAAATGTAATTTAAATCTCTGATATTTCTGTGTAATATTCATTTGTACTCTGTATATTCTTGTAATCTGATGCATTGTTGTAATATACAGTGAAATGTTCTTCTGTATGCGTTCTGCTGTGGCTTGTTCTCGAACTATCCGACACTTTCCTTTACGGGGAAGTAACGGGTTTTCACATGTCCGTCCATACGATCCCATTGCAACTTACGGTTCGTCAATCTGATATCGTATGTAGAAGATACGATGTTACGAAGTTCATAAACTAATTTGAATTTAAAATAACTTAAGATATTTTTAATCGGGCTTTAACCTTATATGTCGGCCCATCTTCAGTTTAGAAACCCGACCCGTATTCACCACTCCTTCTTCCCATAATCCATTTTCATGAGCTCCAGTAAATTAAACCCAACACCATTTTCGATTTCAAACCAACACCGTTCGCTCCCTCTTCCATGATTTCAAGAACCGACACCACCACCATAATCTCCTCCACATTCTCTTTCAATCTACCCCAAGATCAATGAACTCGCTCTCATTTTGCTTGTCGCGACGTTAGTATTCCTCGAGTACAGGCAGACCAACGTGCGACCGAAAAGGCTCCAAAAATTCAACAAAACTCCACAAACTGAAGTCAATCCTACCGCAAACCCAAATATGAACACCATACTTAGAATCAAAGCATGAACTTCTCAAAGAGTCTAACCCTAGGACCGCTGCCGACGAACTCACTCACGACAGTGAACACGGAACATGCCAAAACTGGCATAGCAATGTAAAGAATCCTTTGAGGAGCTCATATATATTTATTACGAGATTTATAGAGTTTGTTTTTGATCTCTAGAATTTTTCTGAGAATTTGTTTCCACGTTTGAAACCAAAGGAACTGGCGGCGGAAATTTTGATCTTATAGAGGACGGGAACTTCTGTGTGGATGAAAACATGGTTGGGTGTCCTTGTTTAGGTCCACATATTTGTTTTAGATATTTTTTTTGTTTATTTTTTCTTTCTAAAAATTCGTGCGGTCACACATGATACCCAAAAATCACGAAACTGGACATGTAGCTAGAGTTCGACATTGCGATCCCAATGAAACTGGTTTCATCGAATTCCAACTTCATACGCTGACGCAGCGTATTTTTAACCGTCAAAATATCGACTGTTTCTCATATTAAAAATCCGTACGACCACATACTGAATTCAAAAATCACGGAAATTGAAATCTAGCAATAATTTAATATTGCGGATCCAACAAAATTAGTTTCGTCGAATTCTGAGGTTATTTGCAAAACTGGCTATTTTTAAAGCTCTGGATAACCCATTAAATATATAAATATATTTAAATATAATTAAATTAAATATAAATAAATTTATATTATCGTATATATTCACAGTGGAACACCATACAGCTCTACTGGGATTTATAACTTGATATTTCAAATCCCGATTAAATCGATATTCGATTTAAAATGAAATTCCTTTTTAAAATATAAATAATTCATTTATAAATTATAAAGGAATTCCACAGCGACTTTTCTAAAATTTGATTTGGACATAAATAAAAATCTACGCGATGAAATCCCGATTTTTCTCTTCCACTAGAAAGATAAACTTCACCAGCTCCTAACGTTTCTTGTTTCACATAAATCCGATTAAAACGAACCCTGTACATTCAGTTGAAGTTCAAATCGCCAAATTACGAACTGCAGCGCCATTTCAAACTCAATTTTAATTATAATATAATTATACGTTCAAACTTCATTCAAATAATATTTTTTTATTCTGATTCAATTCTAAACTGAATTAAATATCACAGATGATCCAGTTCACACCATATCGCCATTTCAGCCAATTCTGATTATTTCAGAATTAAATATATTACTTTAATTAAATATTCACCATTATTTAATTCCATGACCATTAAACCCTTTTAATCACCTTTTAAATAATTAAATAAATTAATTATTGTACTGCGGAAAATGTGGGTCATTATATTCTTCCCCACTTAAAATAATTTCGTCCTCGAAATTGCTAAGGTAGAGAACGACCCTATCGACTGGTTAGAATGTATTTGTTCACTTCATAACTTCAGTTTCAACTGAACCAATCAAATTTTAATGAAATATTAATTAATTATTATCAACGAAAATTTTCAAAAATCCTGAAAATTTTCTAATGCCTTAATTTTTGAAAATTTTCGCCAGTACCTCCTTTGTACTGGTCAATCGGTCAAACTCTCACTCACCTCTTTGGGCCATCTCCATCCCAAAAGAAAATCAAACAGCCAAGCGGCTTGCCAATTCGGCTCATAAATCTTATATCCAATAGAAATATAAACTTGTACCTTTTGTTGGCATATCATTATATCCTTTCCACCTGTTATCAATTCAGCAGATACAAGGGTCATCCCAATCAAATTCCAATCTGCTTTTATCCACAAAATCCAACCATTCACTTATATTCAAGCCAAATATTATTTCAAACTCGAGTTTCATTCTCGATTTCACACTTAACTTGATTATCACATTACACTTCAAATTCAAATCTCACAATCCAATTTGTCTTGATATCATTCTAATTCAATCCCAGTTACCACTTTACTGGCTTTACTTTATTTCAAATTTGCTTTCAAAAATTTCTGTTAAATTTGTTTTTAATTCAAACAGTCTTTCCCTGGGAGTTTTTTTAAACAGTTTACTCTTTTCAAAAATCAAATTTTCCTTTTTGAAATTCAGCACAACTTGTCTTTCCCAAAAAAAATTCAAAACAATATCTCTGGTAGTAATTCGTCACTTACAACTCGAAAATGAATACTGATGATGCAGCTGTCATCATCAGAATCTATTTTCCAGCGATCGAAGTGAGTTCAATACTATAAAACCATTTCTAAACATTTCCAGTTTGAAATTCCTTTCAAAATATAATTCACACTCCTTGTAAAACAATTTAAAATCTCCCAGGATCTTAAATTTTCCTTATTTTTAATCCAGATCAATTTACAAACACTTATCCAATTTTCCAGAGTTTTAATTCCAGTTTTTGATTTAAATTTCAGATTTAACTCATTTGATTTCACGTATTTCACTTATATGAATTTTGATTGGTTATTTACATAACCATTTAATTTATAGTCTTACTCGATTATAATGACAACCAATATATCCAATATATATTATAATTTCGATATATATATCTTCTCTATATCAAGATATACCTTGGGTAAACTTATTTTAATTTACTCTCTTTTCAAAACATATCGTGTCGACCCATCGTATTCGAGTGTTTATAAACTCCCACCGATAAAGTGGATCAAACTGATCGACCAGAACTCATAAACTACTCAACCAATAAATCTTCACAATATAAAATTATTTTTATATCATCTACAAATACGTTCACTCGTATATATATTCTCAACTCAATCTACGGTATTGCTAACCCCATATCTACTGAGTCACGCCACAGAGCCAAGGTAATTCACTTAACTTAAGCTCTGATACCAACTGTAATGACCCGGAAATCCGGTCCAATTTGAGCTGACTAAATAACACAAGTCCAACCCCAATTACACTGGAAAATCAGAACACTAATAGAAAGAAAACAGAGGGTGAGGAAAGAAAAGATAGAAACTTCGAATAGAAGAAGAAGAACACAACATCAGAGTAACACGAACCTCACTGCAGAACGAATAACATAAAATAGATAACATATCCTTGAAATAAAGGTTTTACTTGAATATACATATCATTATCAAGTACATCACATACAGCACAGTGGAAATAAATAATACCTATATGATCCTGAAGCCTCCTGCTCCAGCTCTTCAGGTATCTATAAATCCCGACTACTTGACTGCCCGTACAAAATTGGGCACCCAAGAGTTTAGGGAAAACAAAACAAAATAAACTCCGGGTCAGTCATGGGACTGGTATGAGTAAAACGGTTTAAAAACGGTTTGAGCAAGTAAACGATATCTCATAAGACGACGCCGTATAATGGAACGGGTTTTTCCCTTATGCGAATCCAAAATATCTTTATATCAAAAACCTTTTGATATTATAATAATGTCTATCAACCACAATATAATAATCATCTAGCAAAAACGCTTTCATCTCACTTTCTACATATATATTATACAATCAAAACTGCAAGCACGTATTGGGTAAGGGATTTCTAACTATGACAAGGTATGGAACCCCTTTCACAAGTGTACCTCTAGAAAGGAATACACTGGGTTCAACAAGAACATCTTGCAACCCGGCCACACATGATCGATCACTCATTTCGCTTGAGTGTATCGAATGTATATCACCAACGTTTGGGATCAACAACCATTTCCCGAATGGGACAGCAACAACAATAGATTTTTAGAAGTAAATTAAACTCTAGATCAGGTGATTATACACCCTAATAGGTGCGACCTACATAGCCATGCTGCCTTCCCGATTTCTGTCATTTACCGGTTGATGAGGCTTGAGGTTACGATTTATCATCACATCAGGTTCACTTCGAATGCCACATTGTCAGATCCGTCGAAAATCACTAATTGACGTCTACAACAGTACATTACGTGTTAGCTAAAGAAGTTTCCTTCTCCGCTTCCACTCTTGGTACGGTTGAAGAAATCAATGTACGTGACCTTTCTGGAAATACTCTGTCAGACATTCATCCATACAAGTCATCCAGGAACTGGATGAACCAAAGGTACTATTCAGTATATCCATCTTAGGCACTGTTATCTAAGACTTATACAATAGCCCTTGCACTTTACTCCGTCTTCGATTATCTTTGGCATGTATGATTCGCAAATGCCTATGCCAATACAGAGTGGTTCTTCGGATAATAATCTGATCGGTCTCTCCATATTAACAACGTAAAAATGGTCAAAACTTCGATAGTATGTGATTTAACCATCCAAGAAAAACAGGTGTGCAAACAACGATATTATTTCCAGATGCAAATTCTATCAAATCAATCATCAGTCATATATATATATATATATATATATCCTTATTTTCTTTGTTTAGAAAATATACGTTATTAACATTGGAAAACTTTTCCATTGTTTATTTATATATCACTATCATTTCACAACTATCAGTCCCCGACTGTAAACTAGTAGGAGAACAATTCTCTAAGTATAAACCCAGAAGGCCGAAACCAACATCAGATTGACACTTAGAAAACCATTCAAATTGCTAATCTCTAGTCAGTTTCTAATCTTGTTTAACTCTATTTCGATTTACTCTGTTCGATTAACTCGGTTCGATTAAGTCTTCTATTTATTTTCCAAATAGAAAATCCTTTATTCCATTTATTTTGCTTAACATCTCGTTTATAACTTATTCAATTTCTAAGTCAATATCCCTTTATCATAACTTATTCATTTCCTAAATAAATAATCCGTTTAATATCCTATTTATTTATTCTAAATGTTTCCTTTAATAACCCTATTTATTTAACAAATAAATATGTCCTTTCCTTATTCTATTTATTTAACAAATAAATAAATCCATTTTCTTATCCTATTTATTTAACAAATAAATATCTCACTTATTATCTCCTATTTATTTTCTAAGTAAATAGTCCATTTTATAACATCTTATTTATTTATCCTAAATAAATAATTCACTTTATAATTATTCCAATTTATAAATATATCTTATTTATAAATATTCCAATTTATACATATTCTGTTTTCAATATCACTTTGAAAGTCTCCTTTTCACATTCCAATATTTTAGGGTACTTAACACATCATATCACGATGACCAATATCGTCCAAACACATATAATCAACCACAGATTATAAACTACATCATATATCACAATATATGAAAAACAATAAAATAACTGTTGAGGAATCCAGTCGGATTCCTCCAACCTGTCTCCCTGCATCCACAGATGTTACACAATAAAATCAACATCACTTTCAATTCCATACGATATATTCTGTTAAACAAAATCAATATAGAAATTCAACTAACTAACTAGCAGTTCAATCAAACAATCAACACACAGTCAATCAGTCAATATTTAACAGTTCTAAAAATACAACATGAAATTATAAACTGTTCAGAGTTAGTGAGATTTACTCACTTTGGCAGTTCATCGTTAAAGAACGATAAACTGTTGTTTGATTTGAATCAAACAGTTTTATTTCACCATAAATCGTAACGAGCTCGAATTCACTCCAAGTCAGCTCCATGTTGTAGTGTCTGTCCATATGATCCCAATGCAACTTACGGTTCGTCAATCTGATATCGTATGTAGAAGATACGACGTTACGAAGTTCATAAACTAATTTGAATTTAAAATAACTTAAGATATTTTTAATTGGGCTTTAACCTTATATGTCGGCCCATCTTCAGTTTAGAAACCCGACCCGTATTCACCACTCCTTTTCCCAGAATCCATTTTCACGAGCTCCAGTAAATTAAACCCAACACCATTTTCGATTTCAAACCAACGTCGTTCGCTCCCTCTTCCATGGTTTCAAGAACCGACACCACCACCATAATCTCCTCCACATTCTCTTTCAAGCTACCCCAAGATCAATGAACTCGCTCTCATTTTGCTCGTCGCGACATCAGTATTTCTCAAGTACAGGCGGACCAACGCACGACCAAAAATGCTCCAGTAATTCACCAAAACTCCACAAACCGAAGTCAATCCAACCGCAAACCCAAATATGAACACCAAACTTCGAATCAAAGCATGAACTTCTCAAAGAATCTAACCCTAGGACCGCTGCTGACGAACTCACTCACGACAGTGAACACCGAACATGCCAAAACTGGCATAACATTGTAAAGAATCCTTTGAGGAGCTCATATATATTTATTACGAGATTTATAGAGTTTGTTTTTTATCTCTAGAATTTTTCTGAATATTTGTTTCCTCATTTGGAACCATAGGAACTGGCGGCGGAAATTTTGATCTTATATAGGACGGGAACTTCTGTGTGGATGAAAACATGGTTGGGTGTCCTTGTTTTGGTCCACATATTTGTTTTAGATATTTTATTTTATTTTTTTATTTTTGATTTCTAAAAAGTCGTGTGGTCACACATGATACCCAAAAATCACGAAACTGGACATGTAGCTAGAGTTCGACATTACGATCCCAATGAAACTAGTTTCGTCGAATTCCGACTTCATATGCTCACACAGCGTATTTTTAACCGTCAATATATCGACTGTTTCTCACATTAAAATTCCGTACGACCACATACTAACTTCAAAAATCACGGAAATTGAAATCTAGCAATAATTTAATATTGCGGATCCAACAAAATTAGTTTCGTTGAATTCTGAGGTCGTTTGCAAAACTGGCTATTTCTAAAGCTCTGGATGACCCATTAAATATATAAATATATTTAAATATAATTAAATTAAATATAAATAAATTTATATTATCGTATATATTCACAGTGGAATACCATACAGCTGTACTGGGATTTATAACTTGATTTTCAAATCCCGATTGAATCGATATTCGATTTAAAATGAAATTCCTTTTTAAAATATAAATAATTCCTTTATAAATTATAAAGGAATTCCACAACGACTTTTCTAAAATTTGATTTGGACATAAATAAAAATATACACGATGAAATCCCGATTTTTCTCTTCTACTAGAAAGACATACTTCACCAGCTCCTAACGTTTCTTGTTTCACAAAAATCCAATTAAAACGAATCTTGTACATTCAGTTGAAGTTCAAATCGCCAAATTACGAACTGCATCGCCATTTCAAGCTCGATTTTAATTATAATATAATTATACATTCAAACTTCTTTCAAATAATATATTTGTTATTCTAATTCTATTTTAAACTGAATTAAATATCACAGATGATCCAGTTCACACCATATCGCCATTTCAGCCAATTCTGATTATTTCAGAATTAAATATATTATTTAATTTATTATTTTAATTAAATATTAACCATTATTTAATTCCACGACCATTAAATCCTTTTAATCACCTTTTAAATAGTTAAATAAATTAATTATTATACCACGGAAAATGCGGGTCATTACATGAACCTTCTTGTTCCTCGGTTCTTTGGTTTCTTTGCCGATAATCTTTAGCGGCTCTCTTCTCATAGTTAATTCTGGAGTAATTTCAATATCCTGTTGCGTTGCTTCTTCCACGATCAAGTCTGGATCATGAATGTGCTTTCGAAGTTGAGATATGTGAAATACATCATGCACTCCAAGCAACCAATCAGGCAATTGAACTCTATAAGCGAGGGTTCCAATCCGTTCAAGAATAGGGAATGGACCAATAAATCTGGGCGCCAACTTCCCAGTTTTGCCAAATCGAATCACTCCTCTCATCAGAGAAACCCTTAGATACACATAACCACCAACAGAAAAAGCCAAATCTCTTCTTCTCGAATCAGCATGGCTCTTCTGTCGGCTTTGAGCGGCGAGTAATCGTTTCTTAACAAAATCGACTTTATTAGCAGCTTCTTGGATCATATCAGGTCCCAATACCAGCCTATTACCAGGTTCGACCCAACAAGGAGGGGATCGGAACGGTCTACCATACAATGCTTCGAATGGTGACATTGTCTGGCTTGCTTGGTAGCTGTCGTTGTATGAGAACTCAGCCAAATGTAAATGGTCTTCCCATGATCCACCAAAATCAAGAACACAAGCCCACAATAGATCTTCTAAAAGACGATTCACCCTCTCAGTCTGACCATCTGTCTGAGGATGATAAGCGGTGCTACAGTTTAGCTTCGTTCCCAGTTCTACTTGAAATGCCTCCCAGAATTTTCTAGTGAATATTGGATCTCTATCACTAACTATACTAACCGGCACTCCATGTAGCCTAACAATTTCCTTGAAATATATCTACGCCAGACTCTGAGCAGTTCTGTTCGATTTGACAAGTATGAAATGGGCGGTCTTTGTGAAGCGATCTACAATCAACCAAATATTGTCATTTCCTTTTCTGGTTCTGGGCAAACCATCTACGAAGTCCATGGAAATATGTTCCCACTTCCAACCTGGAACGTCCAGCGGTTGCAACAATCCAGCAAGTTTCTGTTTGTCGATTTTGACAAGTTGGCAAGTACGACATCGGCTAACATAAAAGAAATGTCTCTCTTCATCGACCTCCACCAGAAAGTGCATTTGATGTCATTATACATTTTGCTTACTTCTAGATGGATACTAAGTTTTGACTTGTGGCATTCATCCAGTACTTCCTTTCGGAGCTTAGAAATGTTAGGAACACAAATTCGAACCTTTAGCCTTAGAATCCCTTGGTCATTAATCTGGAAACTCAAGTTTTCGCCTTTCTGTATTCTTTCTCTGATCCTTTGAAAGAAGTGACCATCCTTCTGAAGAGCAGAGATTTTATCAATCAATGAAGTCGTAATAATAAAACTGGCGATCATTTCATTCTTTCGGCTTAACGCATCGGCCACGACATTGGCTTTCCCTGGAGTGTATAGAATCTCAAAATCGTATGCTGCAAGGAACTCTAGCCAATGTTGCTGCCTCAGATTCAAGTCTTTTTGGGTGAACAGATACTTTAATGACAGGTGATCTGTAAACAGTTCGAATTTCACACCCACAAGATAGTGTCTCCAGATTTTCAAAGCGAATACGATAGCCAACAACTCAATATCATGAGTAACGTAGTTCTTTTCATGTGGCTTCAGCTGACGGCTAGCATAAGCAACAACTTGACCTCTTTGCATTAATATTGCACCAAGGCCTTCTCTAGAGGCATCTGTCCAGACTTTCAAGTCCTGATTGCCATCGATTATCGTTAACACTGGAGTCGTTGTTAATCTTAACTTTAGCTCCTCAAAAGCCTCCTCACATTCTGGAGTCCACTTGAATTTTGAGTGCTTCTTTTTAAGCTTCGTTAAGTGACTAGATATCTTCGAAAAATCTTTAACGAACTTCCGGTAATAACTAGCCAATCCAAGAAAACTTCGGACTTCTGTGGGAGTACTAGGTTGTTTCCAATTTTGAATAGAGGTGATCTTACTTGGATCCACAGCAATTCCCTCTCTTGATACGACGTGGCCAAGAAACTTTACTTCATCCTGCCAGAATATACATTTGGAAAGTTTAGCTTTCAATACATTCCTTCTCAGAATTTCCAGAACTTGCTCCAAATGTTTTTCATGTTCGGCCTTTGACTTAGAGAAGATGAGAATATCGTCAATAAAAACCAGAACAAACTTATTCAGGACTCCTCCGAACACTCTATTCATTAAATCGACGAAGTAAGCTGGAGCGTTACATAAGCCGAACGGCATTACTAACCACTCATAGAATAAGTCTGGACCCCTGAATGCTGTCATAGGAACACACTCTTCGGCAATACGAAGCTGATGGAAACCTGTAGCTAGGTCCATCCTTGAAAATACTTGTGCTCCATTCAGACGATCCAATAAATCATCGATTTGCGGCAATGGATATTTATTCTTTATTGTCTGCTTATTCAAGTCACGACAATCCACACATAGTCGCATAGTACCTTTAGACTTTGGGACAAACACCACTGCTGCTCCCCAATCAGAGAAACAAGTCCTGATCAGACCCTTCCATACAAGCTGTCGAGTTTGATTGTCTAGTTCTTCTTTCTCTTTCAAGGTCATTCTTTGAATAGCGTGCACTACTGGCCTTGCGTTCGAAATTAAAGCGATCTTGAAATCAATTTCTCTCTGTGGAGGTAAACTAACAACTTCTTCGAAGACATCCGCATAATTCTTGACGACAGGAATATCTTTAATGAGGTTAGGAACATTCTCTATGACTACAGGGATATTTTCTATTTGAGCAGGAGAAACATCCAAAGCTGCCCAGAAGTCTTTTCTATCCAAATTCTGACCCTCGTAGGGTATGGTTATATAATTCCCTAATTTAATATTTGCCCTAACAACTCTATCGGCGCATTTAACCTCTGCTTCATATTTGGTAAACCAATCCAATCCCAAAATAAGATCGAATTCAATAAAATTCATGATGATAGAGATGGTAAGGAACTTATAACAGGAAAAAGAGACAGGCACCGCACAAATCCAGCTAAGATCGGGAGAACCCCCAACCGGGTTATGGACAGTGATGGGTTCTTTGAGCTTTTTCAATTTCAAATCCAGCTTCTTAAATGCATTCTTTGCAATAAAGCTTCATGACGCGCCTGTATCAAATAGTACTTTAATTGGAATATTTCTGACTGTAAGCGTGCCTTCTAAAACATCAGACCTTCCCTGACTAGCCGAGGGTGTTGAAGTTTCTGCCACTTCATTTACTTGAGCCACTTTGACCGCTTTCAAAAGCCAGCAATCTCGCTTTATATGACCAGTCTGATGACAAAGATTGCACTCTCGAGTCACTTTAAACTTTCTCATGGATTTAGACTCATCCTCCTTTCATTTCTTCGAGGATTTACAATTCCTGGTTAAATGCCCTTGTTTCTTGCAGTTAGAGCATGTGGCAGTCGTTACTGGTTGTTTCTCAAATCTGACCCTTTTCCGATTGACTTTAGGCTTCTTACCGACCTCAGACATCATACTGGCCTCAGGATTATTAGTTTCAGACTCTTCTTTGTTACTAGAACAGACTTCCTCTTCGTAGCGCAACATACCTTTCTTGTCGAGATCCTCATACTGGTAAGGCATGTATATCATTTCAGAGAAAGGAAGCTTCGCATGCCCCGTTACTTTACTTTGGTACTTTCTTGGAAGCCCGTTAATAAATCTCAGATTCTTCCTCTTCGTATTTTGAATTAGATGAGGGGCAAAATGAGAGAGTTCATTGAATTTCTTATGATATTCGGGAATGGTCATATCTCCTTGTATCAGATAAGAGAATTCATCACATAACCACTCAGTTGCTTCTGGAGGAGTAAATCTTTCCAGGAAAATCACTTTGAATCTATCCCAGGTGATATCACCTTCTGGATTGTCTTTAATAACTGAATCCCACCAGAACAAAGCTTCGTCTTTGAGTGCCCAGGATGCTAGTAATCTTTTCTGGTCATCTCTCAGCTTTAAACCGTCTAAGATTTTCTCAGCAGAACGAATCCAAGCTTGTATTTTCATAATAGATTCTTCGTCCGAGAACGGTATTTCACCCATATTTCGATACTTAATTAATAGAGCCTCAATATCTGGTTCTGCATTCCTTCTGTTTCTGACACTCATTTTCTAGTACTTCTGCAAATAGCAGATCAAGTGTCAGGTCAACAGAAAAGATATTTTAAAACATAGAAACATATACTTGAATGTAAATGTGTCTATCGGGCGTATTTCATTCCGCTATGCTCATACTAGGATATTACTGATCCTATCTGTAATGAGTTACTCGTCCTAGAACACTACTGGTTCTATTTCTGACGAGTTCGTTAATATGTTATATTCCCGCACTAAGCTTAGCCAAAGCTCTGATACCACGATGTGACGACCCCAAACCCCGAACTTACGGTGGCAAGGGTAATCTTTGGAATATAACACATAAACAGATAATAGGAGAACAGAATTAAATAAATACACCAGATAATGTACAAACAATACACTAGATAAACATAATCATCAGAGTTACACAGTATACAGGATCATAATTAGTACAAATACAGTTAAGCTATACATAAATGTCTACAGCGGAAAACAAACATAATATGTACAATAGGAGTTGAATAGCATAAAAGAGGTAAATGATAGAATCCATCTTCAGCTCCAGCTATCCAGAAAGAGCTTGCTAAAACCTGAATACAAGGCTGCCCGTGTAGAAAAAGGGGCAACCGAGTTTGCAAGTGAAACAAACTACGAGTCAGTCATGGGACTGGTATGAGAAATCTACTTAACACATTTTACAGTATAGCTAATCACAGGACCACACCACTTTCGCGGAACGCGTTTTCTCCATTGGATTGCCAGTGCCTTAAAACAAGTTAATCTTTTAAACATCGCAATGCTTTATATAAAAATGAAGCCATTATAAGACTCAGTTCCCATCACATAATGCAACGCAAACCAGAGGATAGAGTTTTACCTTATAATGGCCAAAATATGCTTGATACGAATAAAACAAAAGAATTATTAATCAGACTCCAACTGCAAATTAGTAAGAGAACGATTCCCTAAGTATTAACGCCGAAGGCCGAAACCAACATCAGACCAATACCCCGGAAACCATCCGTCTTAGCTCGTTTCCAGTTAGTTTCTAATTTTATAAAACAATCATAAATATCAATCATAGACGGCATGGGTACCATATATCATGTCGCCATATATAGGTATACAATCAAAACCGCACAGCCACGTACTTGGAAATTGGATTTCCATCATGAACCAAGGCAAAAGAAAGTCCTTACCGAATTCGAGACTGTCTAGCCCGAGTCTCAGGCAAGCGCGCAGGCAAGCCTTGGATCGTCAGGGCTGGTCCACCGATGTGGATTATTATGCCTGAACACTACGTTTCCCCGCCCTTTGGGGCGTAAATGAGCCAACTAATGGCTCCATCAGCTTCACATAGACACCGATGTATCTGAGGCACCTCGCAACAGCAACAACCACATAGGTGAAAAATAGTATAAATGTCAGCCGATTTTAAGCACTGACACCACCTCTAGTTAGAAGGAAACGCATGCCCTCACTGATGTCCTCTCCCGTTTCTGGTTCATACCGGGGTGTGAGGTTCGCGAATTCACGTTATACACAAAGCTATGCCACACAGGCCATGCTTTGATCATCAACCACAAGACTTTGCTTTTCAACGGAAGCCTTGATCACTACATCTTAGCATGCCACACAGGCAATTTACACCATGCAACTGATGGCTATCAATCACACAGAATGAATTCCCATGTCAGACACACAATCCATTTGCAAGTCCGTTCTGGGTCTGAACGAAACCGGAGGCACTCGCATACCCATCGATCTCCACGTACGTCTGGACGATCCCCACTCATTATCCATATTTCGGGATGCCTCCCAATCAGGACATCAGTTACCATCCAACCGAGGTGAAGATCTCCGGTCTTCAACCACCGTCTTCATCTTCGACTTCTTATAGTCAATTCAGTTATTCAGAATGGGATAAACCCAGTCTTTCTGACCAACTCGCATATATAATAAAAAGTGCTACACAAACACAACATACGCCTCATTTCAATTCATCAGTCACTAACCGTAAACAAGTAAGAGAACGATCTCCCAAATCCTAACCCCAAAGGCCGAAACCAACATTAGATCAAAACCCAGGAAACCATTCGACTTAGCTAACCTTCAGTTAATTTCTAAATTTCACATTCCATATCGTTTATAACATTTTATAATGATTTATCACTATTTTTATTTATTTAAAAATAGCCATTTCATTCAAACGACGCTTCGGGCCATAACGCGACCGTGGCACTGTTTTTCTTCAGATTTGATTTACCTATATCTGAAAATCTAGCCGTTGGATCTTCACAAATTTTATATCATTAGAAAGATCTTTTCAAAACAAATCCAACGGTTTTAGTTTTGGGAAAATCCGACGGTCGGATCTCCCGGTATACTAGTTTGAAGTTTCGATTTCAAAATACGAACTGCAGCGTCGTTATTCGTTTTAATTTAATTATATTTATATATATATATATAGTAAATTCTGGCACTGTTTTTCTTCAGATTTGAATTAAACATTCCAGATAGTCCAACCATTGGATCTTCACAAAGTGGGTGTCGTTGAAAAGATATTACCAAGGCGAACCCAATGGTTTCGGTTTCGGGAAAATCCGATGGTCAGATCTCCCGCACTAATCGTTTGAAATCACGTTTTCCAAACACAAACTGTAGCTTCGTTATTCGATATATATCAATTATATTTATATATATATATAAATATAATCGATTCTTCGATTTCTAAACTTTGTTATTTTCATACATTTGATAAAAATGATATTTTTATCCAACCGACATTTATTTCGACATTTCACTATTTTTAACAATTCATGTATATAATAAAAATGTGATTTTTATTGCAAAACAATTTATTTCAAAACACAACTATTTTATATAGTTCCTATAAATGATAAAATATGATTTTGATTATAAAACAATTTATTTCAAAACACGACTATTTTATATAGTTCATATAGATGATAAAAATATGATTTTTATTATATAACAATTTATTTAAAACACGAATACCATTCAAGACATGAATTTCTATTCAACGAATGAATTTCTATTCAACATATGAAGGTTTTCTATAGTTCATATATATAATAAAAATGTGATTTTTATTGTTAAAGCCATTTATTTAACACACGAATACCATTCAACACATGAGTTTCTATTCAACGAATGAATTTCTATTCAACATATGAAGGTTTTCTATAGTTCGTATATATAATAAAAATGTGATTTTTATTGTTAAAGCAATTTATTTAAAACACGAATACCATTCAACACATGAATTTCTATTCAACGAATGAATTTCTATTCAACACATGAAGGTTTTTTATAGTTCGTATATATAATAATAATGTGATTTTTATTGTTAAAGCAATTTATTTAAAACACGAATACCATTCAACACGTGAATTTCTATTCAACGAATGAATTTCTATTCAACACACGAATATAGTTTCAACACATGAAAATAATTCTAACACATGAATATTATTCAAAATTTCGGTAACATAACGGCAGGGTAGTTAAAACCGGGGTCGTCCCTAGTACGGCTCCTCGCTCTACCTTAAAGCCTCGCAGCTTTTGACAATGGGGATTTCATGCATCTAGTTGGCATGCAGGCGGCATGTATATTTTTTTCTCTTTTCCACAAACTAATCCTGTGTGGTTTCAACCAAATAATTCTCAACCACAAACGGGTATTTTTCAACAACAATCAATCAATTTCAACCACAAACAACTCTAATCAACCATTCGCTATCAACCAATATTTACACCAATAACAACCAATAAATATCGTCCATGGTTTGTGGACCAGGGGCGTATATATATATAAGTATATTTCACTTCTATTTCAACACATATATAAATTTTACAATGCATATATAACTTATACATCGAACGTACAACTTATACAATGCTTGTACATGAGGCGTACAACGCTTATATAACTCATACATCGACTATATAATTTATACATCGTCATTTTCCATATCGTTTATAATTCAGAAATCTCACATTGGGTTTCACTCCACCAAAAATAGCAGAAGGCTCAGAAAAATATGCGGTCTCTTCTAGAATGTAGAAGATGTCCACACGAGTCCACTATCTCTTGTTTCACTGAATTTCATCAAGAAACGAAAAAGATATGATTTTTACAGTGAAATCAAAAACCGTAGCGCTTTAAAGTGCTATAAAATAGATAAATTAAAAACAGCTGTATACCTTTCCTCGATCTTCAAAACTAGGTTTTAATCCAGCACTACAACCATTGCACAATATGAAGATCGAGCTATGCCATGTGGAAGAGGGCCGAGAGGCGCGCACCTGCGCCAGGAGGGGGGAGGCGTTGGATCGCCTCAGGCAGGCGGGGCGGTGGTTGAAAGCCACCAACTTCCCGAGCTCGATTCGAGCTCTACAGGTCACGAAAAAAATCCAAACTTCATATGGATTTGAAGATCTCGAGGAGGTCTACAAAATCTTCAACTGGAGGAGGGACTGATTCTTCGTGGTTTGGTCGGAAAGTGGATGGGAAGTTTCGATGTGTTTCCGTCGTCGATCGGGGGGAAAAGAGAGAGAAAGCAGGGAGAGAGAATATAGGTTTGACCAATAGGATTTTTTATATTTATAAATTTTTAAAAATCCGAAAATGCCCCTTATCTCATACGAACTCCACCAACGACTGTCGTCCCTAGGCAAATACCCTCATTCCGAACACAATGGGATATGTTTCGTAGGCCCATTCGACTGTTTGAGTCAGTTTCTCTTCAAATTAAAATATAAAACATTCAATATTTAATTTGAATGTACATTTCAGTTTGTCGGGGCCACATACTGATTCTAAAAATCCCCGAAAAATAAATCTAGCTATGTTTTGACGATACGGTCCCAACAAAACTAGTTTCGTCGAATTCTGAGATCGTTTGCAAAATGGCCATTTTCACAGGCTATATAAACTCTATAGCGACCTTATTGAAAATTCATTTAGCCATAACTTTTGCTTCCCGCTATAAAACTTCGATTTTTCAGATTTGTTAGAAAGATATTCACTAACAGATTTAAATATTTCTGATTTCACTCAAATCCGTTTTGTTTTGGACCTGGTACAGTCAGCCAAAGTTTGAATTCAAATTTTGAAACTACCGCGCCATTTCAGGCCTTGTTTATAATTAGAATTAATTATATTTATTTTCAAACGTCGATTCAAACTTACTTTTCGTCGTTATTATTTAAAATATTTTAAATTCACTAAAATAGCCAATTTAAAATTTTCAAACTGGTTCAGATTTTCCGAGTTGTTACAATTGAATTGGAATGGATTTGAATCGAAATTGTCTTTGGAATATTTCGATGTTGGATTTCGTGATTATATAGATATTGTTATGGAAATTTGAAAGATATATTTATATCGTTATTACCAATACGATATTTGTTGGTCGTAGAATTTGACATTGAATATAAGCCGATATATTTTCTATTCAGAGCCTTGTATTTAATATCAAATGGGATTTGGTTTTGTCGTGAATGGTGTCTTCATTAACACTATTCTTAAACCCAGTTGAGAAAAAGATTAAATCTTTTTATTTAGATTTAATGAAGTATACCAATTAAATGGTATTTAATTGGAATTGAATTGGAATTGGTTTTCGGGTTTATCGTGAACGGTGTTTTAAATAACACTTGTTCTTTAACCCGATAATTAATGGAATGTGAATTGGGTTTATCGTGAACTGTGTTTTAAGGACATTCGTTCTTTATCCCGAATTATAGTGAAATGTGATTTGGAATTTATAATTCTTTTATTAGGATTTAAAGGAGATTTTCCAAAGTAATGTTTTCCAATTTAATAAAATAAATTGGAATAGAATGGAATTCGATTTTGTAACAATCGAAGTGAATTTTTGTGGAGGAAGACAACTAATATATCTGGAATTTAAAAGGCTTTGCCGTTATTCCATTTATATTATTAGTCGGATATGGAAGTTTATATCGATTATATATATCAATTTGTTTTCCATGAAGATTCCATTGTAAATGGAATGTGATTTTGGGTTTATAGTGAACTGTGTTTTAAATGACATTGGTTCTTTAACCTAGTTAAAGATAGGATATGATTTCCCAAGTTAAACAATCATTAATATTGATTTTTGGGAAGATTAAAACCAAGTGGAGTTTTAATGAATCTTTAATTAGATTGAAATGATCGAGAATGGAGTATCACCAGTTTTGCTCCCGGCGATAGTTAAATCTTTAATTAGACTTGAACGTGAAATGGTAATTGAATTTACCGATAACACCGTGGTGTTAGATATGAAGTATGACCAATTTTACTTCATGGGATGAATAGGTTGGGGTTGGGAAATTTAACAAGTGATTACTTCGGTAAGGTTCGCTAATCCCGACTAGTTTGGATAAACCATAATTCGGTTTGAATTGATATTCAAAAGAAGATTAAAGAATAAATTTAAACAATTTACCTTTGATAAAATTAATGGGAACCTTTCCCAAAGTGTAAGAATATGTAAATAAAAGAATATTCTGAATTGGAATGAGTCATATGTTGTGTTTGTGTAACACTTGTTTATTATATATGCGTGTTATTCGGAAAGGCCGGGTTTATCCCATTCTGAATAACTTAATCGACGATGTGTCGAGGATGAAGACGGTGGTCGAAGACCGAAGGTCTTCACATCGTTTCGATAATTACTGATGATCTTGATTGGGCTGTACACCCAATAGGAGGGAATCAGTTGGTGATCGTCTGGACGTACTTGGAGATCGATGGATATGCGAGGTACAAGGTGCCTCCGGTTTCGTTCAGACGTAGAACGGACTTGTAAATGGACTGTGTGTCTGACATTGGATATCATTCTATGTGATTGATGGATATCGGTTGCATGGAGTGGTTTGCCTGTGTGGCATGCTAAGAAGCAAATGATCAAGGCTAGTGTTGAAAAGCAAAGTCTTGTGGTTGATGATCAAAGCACCGCCTGTGTGGCATAGCACTGTGTAGCGTTAATTCGCGAGCCTCACACCCCAGTTGTGAACCAACAACGGGAGAGGACCTCAAGGAGGACATGCATTTCCTTCTAGCTAGGGTGGTGTCAGTGACCTACCAGCCTTGACATTTATATTATTTTCACCTGTGTGGTTGTTGGATTGCGAGGCGACTCGGATATATCGGTGACTATGTGGAGCCTATGGAGTCATAGGACTCATTTACACCCCAAAGGGCGGGGAAACGCAGTGTTCAGGCATTTTAATCTACACCGGTGGACCGGCCCTGACGATCCAAGGGTCACTCGAGCTCTGATCCTGAGGCTCGGGATAGACAGTCTCGAATCGGTGAGGACGATCCCTTGCCTTGGTTCACAGATGGAAATACAGGTTACAATACATGACTTTGCGGTTTTGATTGTAGAACCTATATATGGCGACATAGTGGTATGGGGCACTTATGCCGTCTATAATTGATACTTATGATTGAAATTGTTTTGACACTATATACTTATAGTAATAATAAAAGATGAAATTTAGCATCTCAAGCATTCTTTGGCTATTATAAGGTAAAATCACATCCTCCGGCTTGTGTTGCATTGTGTGATGGGACCTGGGTCTTATAATAGCTCCATTATTCTTTATTTAGCATTTTGATGTTGTTTTACGCACTGGTATTCTCGGGAGGAAACCCGTTCCGTTTTATACGGCGTGGTCCCTTGATTTACCTAACTTTAAAATAAAGATTAATAACTGTTTCAGTTCTCACACCAGTCACATGACTGACCTAGAGTTTATTGATTTAACCTAAACTCTGGGTGCCCCTATTTTCCACACGGGCAGCTAGTAGTTTTGGTTTTGCAGATTTATATTCACAGGAACCTGGTTTACAGCTGGAATGATATCCGGAAAGCTCTGTATCCGTATATTCTTTTCAGTTGTGCTTTGCATTATTTTCCGCTGCATTGTAATTTGTAAATCTCTGATGTAACGACCCGAACTTCCCCGATAAGGAAAGCACGGATTTCTTTGAGAACAACACGCATCGGAACACAAATAGAAGAACATTTCATTGTTTATTACAACAATTCCATCAGAATACAAGAATATACAGAGTATGAATAAGTATTACGCATTTGACAAATATCAGAGATTACGATAAATTACACAGCAGTGGAAAAACAATACAAAACACAACTGAAAGTAACACACGGATACAGAGCTTTCTGAGCATCGTTCCAGTTGTGAATCAGGGTCCTGTGAATATAAATCTGCAAAACCAAAACTACTAGCTGCCCGTGAGGAAAATAAGGGCACCCAGAGTTTAGGTTAAAACAATAAACTCCAAGTCAGTCATGTGACTGGTGTGAGAACTAAAACAGTTATTAATCTTTATTTTAAAGTTAGATAAATCAAGGGACCACGCCGTACAACACGGAACGGGTTTCCTCCCAAGAATACCAGTGCATAAAACAAACAGCGCAATGCTAAATAAAGAAAGATGAAGCTATTATAAGACCCAGGTCCCATCACACAATGCAATGCAAGCCGGAGGATAGCGCTTTACCTTATAATAGCCAAAGAATGCTTGATACGTTTAAAAAACAATATTTTGATATTACTATAAGTGTATAGTGCCAAAACAATTTCAATCATAAGTATCAATCATAGGCGCCATAGCTACCATCTACTATGTCGCCATACTAGGTTCTACAAATAAAACCGAATTATCCCGTATTGGAAATTGGATTCCATCATGAGTCGAGGCAAGGGGCAAGCTCCTCTCTGTTTGAGACACTATTGCAAATGTCTCAGGACCACACAGCGATTCTTGGTCCTCAGGGTCGGTCCTCTCTTACTTTTGAGGATTGGCAATTCCTGAGCACACGATTCCCGGTCCTATCGGACCTGTAAAATGGTCTGTACGTCGGCTCACATAGTGCCAGTTATCGATAATATATTCGAGGCGCCTCGCATTCCAACAACCACACAGGTAAAAAGTATATAAATGTCAGGGCTGGTAGGTCACTAACATCACCCATATCTAGAAAGAAACGTCGTGCTCTCCCTGCAGTCACTATCCCGTTTTTGACTCATACCGAGGTGTGAGGCTCGCGAATTAACGCCATACACAAAGCTGCGCCACATAAGCCTTGCTTTGTTATCAACCACAAGACTTTGCTTTTCAACAGAAGCCTTGATCATCTGCCACTTAGGCATGCCACACAGGCAATTCACTCCATGCGACTGATGTCCATTGATATACAACCTTTGAGCTCGTACGTCTCAGAGAAGGGCGTTAAACAAGAGAATAAATTCTCCGTCGCCAAACAGATGTATATTTAATAGAGATCAATCAACACAGAATAAAATCCAATGTCAGACACACAGTCCATTTACAAGTTCGTTTTGGGTCTGAACGAAACCGGAGGCACTTTCCTCGCATATCCATCGATCTCCAAGTAC
This sequence comes from Allium sativum, assembly GCA_030737875.1. Classification (NCBI taxonomy): domain Eukaryota; kingdom Viridiplantae; phylum Streptophyta; class Magnoliopsida; order Asparagales; family Amaryllidaceae; genus Allium; species Allium sativum. Next base: position 145,419,630 of record CM060918.1, on the reverse strand, counting down.
GTCTGGACGATCACCAACTGATTCCCTCCTCTTGGGTCTACAGCCCAATCAAGATCATCGATAATCATCCAAATGATGTGCAGACTTCCGGTCTTCAACCCCCGTCTTCATCTTCGACATATCGTCGAATCGGTTATTAAGAATGGGTATAAACCCGGCCTTTCCGAATAACCTGCGTGTATAACAAACAAGTGCTGCGCAAACACAACATACGCCTCATTCCAATTCAGAATATTCTTTTATTCAAAAAATCACATTCTTAGGGAAAGGTTCCCATTAATTTTATCAAAGATAAATTCTTCTAAATTTATTCTTTAATCTTCCTTTGGATATCATTTCAAACCATGTTAAGGTTTTCCAAACTAGTCGGGATTAGCGAACCACACCAAAGTAATTATTTATTTTATTTCCCAATCCCAGCCTATTCATCCCATGGAGTAAAACTGGTAATACTCCGTATCTGACACCACGGTGTTATCGGTAAATATTAATTACCATTTCAAGTTCAAATCTAATTAAAGATTTAACTATCGCTTTGAAGCAAAACTGGTGATACTCCATCCTCGATCACTTTAATCTAATTAAACATTCATTAAAACTCCACTTAGTTTTAATCTTCCTAAAAATCAATATCCTGTCTTTAACTGGGTTAAAGAATCAATGTCATCTAAAACACGGTTCACGATAAACCCAAAATCACTTTCCATTGTTAATCAGGTTAACGAACGGGTGTTATTTAAAACACCGTTCACGATAAACCCAAAAACCAATTTAAATTCAATTCCAATTAAATACCAATTAACCGGACAATTTCACTAAATCTTAATTAAAAGATTTATTCTTTTCTAAGCTGGGTTCAAGAACAGTGTTATTCAAGACACCATTCACGACGAGCCCAAAATCCCATTTGATATTAAATACAAGGCTCTGAATAGAAAATATATTAGCTTATATTCAATATCAAATTCTGAAACAAACAAATATCGTATTGGAAATAACGATATAAATATATCTTTCAAATTTCCACAACCATATCTGTATAATCACGAAATCCAACATCCAAATATTCCGAAGATAATTTTGATTCAAATCCATTCCAATTCGTATATTGGAAATTCTGATTATTTTTAAAACCACTTCAAATCCAATTTATTTATTCAATAATATTGGATTATAATTCTAGTTCAAAACTAGTTCATTTCGATGAAAAACTATTTTTATCTTTACAAATGTGGAATTTTTCATCCCAGTTCTTTCCAATTCATATATTATGATTTTACACAAATTTTTAATAATTTTATCAAGGCCCGTACAGTCGGTTTTCAATAACGGCCACCGAACTGCATTTACAACGACCTTTTCCAAATTTGATTTGGACATTATTCCAAATCCACCGTAAGATTTCAAATTTCTAATATTATTGGAAAGCTCTTTTCGATAAGAACCCAATGGTTCTGGTTTTAGGAGAATCCGACGGTCGGATCTCCCGTAACGTCAATTCGAAGTCAATGGTCGAAATTCATGAAAACTGCCGCGGCACGGCGCGTTCTATTCAGGCCATTCAATATATATATATATTATATATATTTTGTAACACCTCGAATTTTCGAATAATCAGATTAACTAAAATTTAAGAATACTGAATTTCAAATATGGGAATTAAGGGAAATGGGTCGTTCCATTGCGTCCATCTCGGAATTCTGCTTAAGATAGAGTCCGAGTTTGCGTAAAACAGATACCATATGAAGAAGATATGGACGAACGAAGTTTGGTGGCTAAATAGGGGAAAAAAAGATTTCACTGGCGCACTTGGGAAGTGCGCCAGTACAAATTTACATTGGCGCACTTTCCAAGTTCGCCCAGGCCGAGAGCTAACCTGCACAGCTTTCTGGTTTGACCCTGGCTGGCCTGGTCGGGTTCTGGTCGAATTTCTTAGCTCTGCTGTGTCACTAGGGCTAACTTGTTACTTTCTGATTGGCTTCTCTTGAGATGGATGGCCTTGATTAAGCCTAGCTTCATCGACGGCTCTAATTAGTTTGAAACCCTATATAAACAGCCCCCTAGCCCCATTCTCTTTACACCATTTTTCTCTAACCTTATGCTACACAATTTCATTCCTATACTCTGCCCCGTTCTTATTAAATAAAATAATGGCGTCGCTACCCTACTGGAATCAAAACTTGGACTGATGCATCTTCATCCGACCTGAATAGAATTAAAAGCTAAATCAAATCTCAAATCAAAGTCTAGATCTACAACAACAATTAAAGAGGGGTAATTCAGCATTTTTGCATCAACAACAGTTTATTTCCTTTCCTAAACCACGAAAGGCAAGTACAGTTATTTTCCGCTATAAACGTTAATTATGATTGTGACATGAATTATAAATCTGAATTTGAGGTTATGTCTGTATCTCCTTCTTCTTTCTGTTCTATAGCCAGGCTACCACGAGCCTGAGCCAAATCTCATAAGAGATTAACGCGCGAATGCTAAAATGTTTGGGACAAATAATGAACGATGCATAATTGGACAGGACTGATTCTAGGACATGACATAAAATCTGAGGCATATAATTGGACATGTGGCATATTTAACATATGACTTGAGATTGAGGCATAAAATATATTGGACTTATGACTTGGGATTCGGGCGTAGATTTAACCATAAACATGAAACTAGTTTAGATACATAGTACATGTTGTAATCTAGATCTGTAGTTAATTTGAGAAATAAACATATGTTATATCTAATCCGTTCATACTAGGTATGATAATCTGTGATTTGGGAGAAGGGGAATTATAGGACAACTTGAAACTTGGTGACATAATGCATGTCTTAACTCAAGGTCTGATGTTAGAGTTTAAAGATAATTTACAACATGTTATGCATGAGTGATAATGCATGTTGAGGACATACTACATGTTATAGTTTAAAATTTTAGATTTTTGGGACATATTCTTTTATGTAAAAATTCATGACTTGGAAAAGGAATATGTGACTTAGGCGTAGAGACCTATACAAAAACAGGATAACTACTAATGTGAATGCGCCTAAATAATGGTTTTTAGATATCTGGCAGCATAGGCTATAATTTGGCATAATCAATATTGTTTATCGTGATTTATGGAGAATATTCTGTACTGTGTAATGTTTAACTAAAAATTAGGAGCAAGATGTGGTATTATGAATTATGACCATGATTTGGCAAGTGAGTTTAGGCAAAATTTATGATTAGGCAAAAGATGATATATATATATATATAATCTGCTAAATCTGTTATATTGCCTAATCCGCTAGTTCTGTTATATTGCCTAAACTGCTAATTAGATTGAATTGCCTAATCAACTGATTATGTTAAATTGCTTTATCTGCTAAATCTGCTAAATCTGCTAAATAGCCTAATCTACAAGATCTGTTATCTGTTTAATCTATTGAATGACGTAATCTGTTGGAACTGAAATGCTGAAATTTGAAGTATGTGAATCTGTAGGATCGATTTAAAATTGATCAAAACTTGTTAATAGAACCTCGAATAATCTGCTGTAACTTGTACAGAAGTTTTATCTGTTAAATAAACAGAATCAGTCGGATATCTGAAAAATCTACATTAGAATGAATTGGCTATGACACGAGGTTAGACTCTGTTTGCGGTAGAAGCCTTCCCGGAACCAACCGGCTTAACTAGCGATCGCAAAACTGTCAGTCTAATGTGAGAGGTTGTAGGCATAACTAAAATATGCTTAGACACAAGGTTAGGTCTGGCTAGTGGAAGAAGTCTGCCCGGAACCGCCCGGCATATCCAGCGGCCACAAGCTACCGACCTAATGTGAGAGGTCTGTGCATTAATATTTAATTAATGCAAATCTGGGATAAATATGATGTCTAATACGTGTTGGGTGGATAGGGTTGAACCAATTGGACTAATGAATTTAACAAACCCGTTTCGTGAATCTGTAGGCCCAATAACAAAGTTAGACCAATCTGTAAATCTGTTAAATCCGTATATCTGATCCGTTAATCTGAAAACTTGTCTGATCTGTGAACTAGTTGATTTGAACTCTATATGTCTGAACTTGCAAACAAATTAATATGAAATCTGTTAGTCTGGGGACACAAGGTTAGGAGGGGAATTACTTGTGTCATCTGTTGTTTGGGACCCATATTAGTCAGTAACCCTTTCTGGTATCAAGACTTTGACCCAACAGTAGGTAGGGTCCGGGCACGCTTGCTGAACTAATTATAAGTGGTTCATTCTGATAATGGCGAGGGGTGTTGATGGTGCGTTCCAACCGGGTCATGTGCGTGCATGGATCCCGGTCTTCCTCTGAGGATGTAAGACGCCGTGACATCTATAAATAGGCATGTGCCAATTGGTTGTCACTTTAGGGAGTGATACACCCTATTATGGAGCCGACACAGGGTATTTATGTTTAGGGAGCCGATCGCTTGGGGTAGGGTTTTAGGGTACACTTAGTTCTATCTGTTTCTGTTGGGAGGCAACACCTGTCTGCGTGGTACCGTCTGTTCGGGAGGTAAAGGCCCATTTACTAGTGTACACCTAATTCTACATTTTGTTTCCGTAGGGATAAATCTGTTTCTGTTTCTATACCTTCTGTTCGGGTGGTAAAGGCCCACTATTAGCATTCTGTTTCTGTCTGTTTCTGTTCGGTTGGTAAAGGCCCATTATTAGCGTTCTGTTTCTGTGGAAATTATTCCTTTCCTATTTCTGCTTCAGTTTAGACATTAGGGTGACACCTAATCCTGTTATACTAGTATTAGTGCAGAGAAATGAAAAGTAGTATTATTCTATTTCTTCTGTTTAACCTAAGTAAATCTGCTGCTCCTGTCACTGTTATCCCTCATCCAGATTTATTTGAATGCCATGATTATTATTATCTATTCATATGCTGAAAGTCACTGGACTTGCCAGACTTTATGTCTGACCTTGCTTGTTTTCGCCCCTTTCCTTCCATCCCCCCCCCCCCCAGGATTTCCAAGGAGGGAATACTTTAGCTTGATCCGGATTTCTTCTGCTTGAAGTACTCAGAGTTCTTAAAGTATGGCTTGACTCTTTATGGCAGCTTCTGTGGGGATTATGACTTTAAAGTTTTGTACTCTGATGATTTTTCTGAACTAGACTGATATTTATGTACTTGAGTTTTTGGTAAAGATGTAACCAAACTGATTTTTGTTTTCCGCTGTAATAAAGTTATAATTTCTCAAGTATTGTTTATCTGTCTTGTAAATTTCTGTTCTGTCTACTAAAACGCTCCACCAAAGTTAAGGCATTCCCTTTGTGAGTGACTTTTATGGTGGTGGGGTGTTACACTTGGTATCAGAGCTGAAGGTTACCAGATTGGGTAAAGTTTTTGAAAACTATTTTCAAAAAGGTTTTAAAAAGGAAGTATTTTCAAAAATAAAGTTTATTTTGAAAAACATAATCCCCAAAAAGCCATATATCTATCTTTTCCGTTCTCCGTTTTAAATCTTTTTCTTTCATTCCAGCATGTCTGGGAATCTTAACTTTCCAGAGGGCATGCCAATACCTGGCTGGTTTAGGAGGTATTTAGAGGCTAAGGCCAACGATGCAGGCCCAGCAGATATCCCTCCTCCAGCTGCAGTGATTCCTCCTCCTCCGCCCCCTCCTCGTGCAATTTCTTTTTCAAAGATCTGTAAAGATTTTAGGGCCATGGGTGGAAAGGATTTCAAGGGAACTGAATCATTCGTAGAAGCAAGGAACTGGCTCAAAGAAACTGAGGATCTGTTCGTTATCTTCGAGGTGGACGATAGGCAGAAGGTACAATTGGCGGTGTGGTTGCTCAAGGACGAAGCTTCCTATTGGTGGGAAGTCACTAACGCCGAAAGACCGGTTGAAACATGGATGGATTTCAAAACAAGGTTTGAGACGAAATTCCTCTCGCAAGCTGAAGGAAGTCTACAACTGGAAAGGTTCTTATCTCTTAAGCAAGGAAGTATGACAGTCAAGGAATATGTCAACCAGTTCAACCAACTGGCTAGGTTCGGACTGGATTTAGTCAACACTCAGCATAAAAAGGCTCTCCGCTTTGTTAAAGGATTGAACGAGCCACTGCACAGTATAGCCATGACCCATGTACCCATGGGAGCGACTTAAGAGAGATTGGTGGATATGGCACTACTGCACGAGGAAGACAACGACAAGAAAGAGGCAAAGAAGGAAGAACCACAGAACAAGAAAGCATGGCCCAAAAAGGAAACACAAAAGAAGGGTGAAAAGTTTGAAGATAAGAAGGAGAAAAAGTGCTTTACTTGTGGAAGCTCGACTCATCTGAACAAGGATTACAGAAAAAGAAAGGGCACTTGCTTCAACTGTGGTGAGATGGGACACTTCACTAGGGACTGTCCGAAGAAACGAGGGCAAGGGCAGAGGGCAGGACCAACTTTTGGAAGGAAGGAGAACACACTCAAGGCTAGTGGGTAGGATAGAAATAGGAAAACTTTCTGTAGGGGGTTTAATTTCTTTATCTGATTTTTGAGTTGAAACTCTTTTCTGATTTTGGCATTTCGATTCTGTAATCGGTACTCTGCACTTGAATACTAGTATTGTTTCTGATTCCACTGTAGGCTCAAACCCATAAGGGTTACGACTCATCTGCTTGTGATAGACTGGGGTTTGAGAGATATCTGTGTTAGGCGTCAAGTGGGACGCATACATTCTGGGTTTTATCATGCTTAGTTTTCTAAGAATCGTTCGATAATCTAATATGTACTAGTAGTCTGTAAGCATCTGGATATTTCTGATAAGATTGAGATTTCCAGTTTTGACATTGTCTAAGGAGGGTAATCCTCTGGGTGTCAATCTGATGTTGATTTCGGTCTTCGGGGTTGATACTTAGGGGAATTTGTCTCTCAACCAAGGTTTAATGGAAACCAAGTTTTTGTTTTATCTGCACTCGCTTCCATCATTCCACTATCGTATCGATCGAATCTTCGAACTTTAGGTAGAAACTAATGGGTGTAAACATGTGTTTGAGACATGTTATGTTTGATGGTTGCAAGTGGATGCAAGTGGTTGCAAGTGGATGCATATACACACACTAGGCACTAGATCGGCTCGAAAACACTCTCATACTGCATATGGATGTGTGAGCATTTTCAATTTCTGTGGATGCAAAATGATTGACTCATCACATGGATGTTGCATATGAATGAATGGTTGTCACTCATATAAGTATGATATGTATCAAATAGGAAAATTGCATACATATTGGACCCATGGCACTGACATAATTCGCATTAAGGAGGTCAACTGAATCAGTGGACCGCCTGATCTTTGCATTAGATAAGCAACATATACACACACTTTTGCATATGTTCATACAACATTAGAAGTTTTGTAAGGACAATCGATGCTTGTGGATGATGGTTGAGTAGATGGATGATTGGATGGTAGGACACATTCTCCTTAACTTGAAGATTTCGGGGACGAAATCCTTTAAGTAGGGGAGAATGTAACACCCCGAATTTTCTAATAATCAAATTAACTAAAATTTAAGAATACTTAATTTCAAATATGGGAATTAAGGGAAATGGGTCATTCCATTGCGTCCATCTCAGAATTCTTCTTAAGATAGAGTCCGAGTTTGCGTAAAACGGATACCGTATGAAGAAGATATGGACGAACGAAGTTTGGTGGCTAAATAGGAAAAAAAAGATTGCACTGGCGCACTTGGGAAGTGCGCCAGTACAAATTTACATTGGCGCACTTCCCAAGTGCGCCCAGGCCGAGAGAAAACCTGCACAACTTTCTGGTTTGACCCTGGCTGGCCTGGACGGGTTCTAGTCGAATTTCTGAGCTCTGCTGTGTCACTAGGGCTAACTTGTCACTTTCTGATTGGCTTCTCTTGAGATGGATGGCCTTTATTAACCCTAGCTTCATCGACGGCTCTAATTAGTTTGAAACCCTATACAAACAGCCCCCTAGCCCCATTCTCTTTACACCATTCTTCTCTAACCTTATGCTACACAATTTCATTCCTATACTCTGCCTCCGTTCTTATTAAATAAAATAATGGCGTCGCTACCCTGCTGGAATCAAAACTTGGAATAATGCATCTTCTTCCGACCTGAATAGAATTAAAAGCTAAATCAAATCTCAAATCAAAGTCTAGATCTACAACAACAATTAAAGAGGAGTAATTCAGCATTTCTGCGTCAACAACAGTTTATTTCCTTTCTTAAACCACGAAAGGCAAGTACTGTTATTTTCCGCTATAAACGGTAATTATGATTGTGACATGAATTGTAAATCTGAATTTGAGGTTATGTCTGTATCTCCTTCTTCTTTCTGTTCTATAGCCAGGCTACCATGAGCCTGAGCCAAATCTCATAAGAGATTAACGCGCGAACGCTAAAATGTTTGGGACAAATAATGAACGATGCATAATTGGACAGGGCTGATTCGAGGACATGACATATAATTTGAGGCAAATAATTAGACATGTGGCATATTTAACATATGAATTGATATTGAGGCATAAAATATATTTGACTTATGACTTGGGATTCAGGCGTAGATTTAACCGTAAACATGAAACTAATTTAGTACATGTTGTAATCTAGATCTGTAGTTAATTTGAGAAATAAACATATGTTAGATCTAGATCTGTTCATACTAGGTATGATAATTTGTGATTTGGGAGAAGGGGAATTATAGGACAACTTGAAACTTGGAGGCATAATGCATGTCTTAAATCAAGGTCTGATGTTAGAGTTTAAAGATAATTTACAACATGTTATGCATGAGTGATAATGCATGTTGAGGACATACTACATGTTATAGTTTAAAAATTTAGATTTTTGGGACATATTCTTTTATGAAAAAATTCATGACTTGAAAAAGGAATATGTGACTTAGGCGTAGAGACCTATACAAAAACAGGATAACTATTAATGTGAATGCGCCTAAATAATGGTTTTTGGATATCTGGCATCATAGGCTATAATTTGGCATAATCAATATTGTTTATCGTGATTTATGGAGAATATTCTATACTGTGTAATGTTTAACTAAAAATTAGGAGCAAGATGTGGTATTATGAATTATGACCATGATTTGGCAAGTGAGTTTAGGCTAAATTTATGATTAGGCAAAAGATGATATATATATATATATATATAATCTGCTAAATCTGTTATATGCTAAATCTGTTATCTGCTAAATCTGTTATATTGCCTAATCCGCTAGTTCTTTTATATTGCCTAAACTGCTAATTAGATTGAATTGCCTAATCTACTGATTATGTTAAATTGCCTTATCTGCTAAATCTGCTAAATAGCTTAATCTGCAAGATCTGTTATCTGTTTAATCTGTTGAATGACGTAATCTGTTGGAACTGAAATGCTGAAATTTGAAGTATGTGAATCTGTAGGCTCGATTTAAAATTGAGCAAAACTTGTTAATAGAACCTCGAATAATCTGTTGTAACTTGTATAGAAGTTTAATCTGTTAAATAAACAGAATTAGTCGGATACCTGAAAAAACTGTATTAGAATGAATTGGCTATGACACGAGGTTAGACTCTGTTTGCGGTAGAAGCCTGCCCGGAACCAACCGGCTTAACCAGCGACCGCAAAACTGTCAGTCTAATGTGAGAGGTCGTAGGCATAACTAAAATATGCTTAGACACGAGGTTAGGTCTGGCTTGTGGCAGAAGTCTGCCCGGAACCGCCCGGAATATCCAGCGGCCACAAGCTACCGACCTAATGTGAGAGGTCTGTGCATTAATATTTAATTAATACAAATCTGGGATAAATATGATGTCTAAAACGTGTTGGGTGGATAGGGTTGAACCAATTGGACTAATGAATTTAACAAACCCGTTTCGTGAATCTGTAGGCCCAATTACAAAGTAGACAAATCTGTAAATCTGTTAAATCTGTATATCTGATCCGTTAGTCTGAAAACTTTTCTGATCTGTGAACTAGTTGATCTGAACTCTGTATGTCTGAACTTGTAAACAAATTAATCTAAAATCTGTTAGTCTGGGGACACAAGGTTAGGAGGGGAATTACTTGTGTCATCTGTTGTTTGGGACCCATATTAGTCAGTAACCCTTTCTGGTATCAAGACTTTGACCCAACAGTAGGTAGGGCCCGGGCACGCTTACTAAACTAATTATAAGTGGTTCATTCTGATAATGGCGAGGGGTGTTGATGGTGCGTTCCAACCGGGTCATGTGCGTGCATGGATCCTGGTCTGCCTCTGAGGATGTAAGACGCCGTGACATCTGTAAATAGGCCTGTGCCAATTGGTTGTCACTTTAGGGAGTGATACACCCTATTGTGGAGTCGACACAGGGTATTTATGTTTAGGGAGCCGATCGCTTAGGGTAGGGTTTTAGGGTACCCTTAGTTCTGTCTGTTTCTGTTGGTACCGTATGTTTCTGTTGGGTGGCAACACCTGTCTATGTGGTACCGTCTATTCGGGAGATAAAGGCCCATTTACTAGTGTACACCTAATTCTATATTTTGTTTCCGTAGGGATAAATCTGTTTCTGTACCTTCTGTTCGGGTGGTAAAGGCCCACTATTAACATTATGTTTCTGTTTGTTTCTGTTCGGGTGGTAAAGGCCCATTATTAGCGTTCTGTTTCTGTGGAAATTTTTCCGTTCCTATTTATGCTTCAGTTTAGACATTAGGGTGACACCTAATCCTGCTATACTAGTATTAGTGCAGAGAAATGAAAAGCAGTATTATTCTGTTTCTTCTGTTTAACCTAAGTACATCTGCTGCTCCTGTCACTGTTATCCCTCATCCAGATTTATTTGCATGCCATGATTATTATTATCTGTTCATATGCTGAAAGTCACTGGACTTGCCAGACTTTTTGTCTGACCTTGCTTGTTTTCACCCCTTTCCATCCGTCCCCCCCCCCCAGGATTTCCAAGGAGGGAATACTTTAGCTTGATCCGGATTTCTTCTACTTGAAGTACTCAGAGTTCTTAAAGTATGGCTTGACTCTTTATGGAAGCTTCTGTGGGGATTATGACTTTAAAGTTTTGTACTCTGAAGATTTTTCTGAACTTGACTGATATTTATGTACTTGAGTTTTTGGTAAAGATGTAACCAAACTGATTTTTGTTTTCCGCTGTAATAAAGTTATAATTTCTCAAGTATTGTTTATCTGTCTTTTAAATTTCTGTTTTGTCTACTAAAACGCTCCACCAAAGTTAAGGCATTCCCTTTGTGAGTGACTTTAATGGAGGTGGGGTGTTACATATTTCATCGATTTCCTTTTAAAACGTATTTTATAAATCGTTTTAAATTCGTTTTCAAAACGATTTCAACTTCATATTCAATTTCGAATCAAAATTGAATATTCCACATCATCGATATACAAATGATAATATTTTCAAAACGTTATATTTTGAAATCACTTCCTTTTCTATATTCATTACAAAAACGAATATAATCGATATAAATAGCGTTCACGTCAAAATGGCGCATCTCTAATCAACACGGCTTTATATATTTCAATAACTTCATTATTCTATTCAACAAATGAATATTTATTCTATTCAACACATAAATCTATATTTCTTTCAACACATGAATATTCTCAACACATGAGTATCGTCAACACATGACTATTTTTGTTATTTAATATATTTTATAAAATTATGATAAAGATGCAAATTTTATTGTTTAAAATATTTTACTCAACACATGAATGTTTTTAACACATGAATATATATTTTATTCAACACATGAATGTATATTTTATTCAACACATGAATATATATTTTATAATATTCTTTATTTTCCCAATTGGAATGAGGCCCAATCAATTACCATATAATGTTAATTATATGGATTCCATACAACACATGTATATAATAGCAACGATAAATAATCAACCATCATCCAAAGTGCACACACAGCTGCATAAGCATTAAATATAACTAATTAACGCTCATACAGTCCATCAATCAAACGATCGACATACCACTAAACAATTGGGATTAGTGTAAAACCTTTATATACTCGATTGTCCATATTCTAAAACAAATAAAATATTCAAATACGTATAAAATGATTTAAGTTTTCAAAACAAAATTGTTTTCATTTGAAAAATATACTCTTCACACCCGTTCTAGGATGCTACTGATCCTATCTCTAACGAGTCATTCTAATTGGATATTACTAATCCAATATCTGATGAATTCTTTCGTATGGTTCTAATGTGCCTTGTTCTCGAGCTCTGTAAACCAAAGCTCTGATACCAAATGTGAGGACCCGTTTCTTCCCCGTGAGGGAAAGGGCGGATACTTTGAGAACAACACACAAATGAACGCAGACGGAAGAACATTTCATTGCTATTACAACAATTCCATCAGATACAAGAATATACAGAGTATAAAGAATAAATTACATTCGATAAATATCAGAGATTACAATAAATAACATAGCAGCGGAAAATAATACAAAGCACAACTGAAGGTGATATACGGATACAGAGCTTTCCGGATATCATTCCAGCTGTAAACCAGGATCCTGTTGATATAAATCTGCAAAACCAAAACTACTAGCTGCCCGTGCGGAAAATAGGGGCACCCAGAGTTTAGGTTAAAACAATAAACTCCAGGTCAGTCATGTGACTGGTGTGAGAACTAAAACAGTTATTTAAACTTTACTTTAAAAGAGAGTAATTCAAGGGACCACGCCGTATAACACGGAACGAGTTTCCTCCCAAGAATACCAGTGCATAGAATAAACAACGCAATGCTTTTTCGAAAAATGAAGCTGTTATAAGACCCAGGTCCCATCACACAATGCAACGCAAGCCGGAGGATAGGGTTTTACCTTATAACAGCCAAACATGCTTGGTACGTTTAAAACAAAGCATTTGATACTATATTAAGTGTATAGTGTCAAAACAGTTTCAATCATAAATACAAATCATAGACGGCATAAGTGCCCCATCCCACTATGTCGCCATACTAGGCTCTACAAATAAAGCCGCAATACACGTATTGGAAATTGGATTTCCGTCATGAGTCGAGGCAAGGGCCAAGCTCCTCTCCGCGTTCGAGACACTCTAGCAAATGTCCCAGGGCTACGCACTCTGGGCAACCCCTGGATGCTTCAGGGCCGGTCCTCACTTACGTTAGAGGATTAGTATTCCTGAACACACGTTTCCCGGTCCTTACAGACCTATAATCGAGGCGCCTCATCCAACAACCACAAAGGTGAAAAGTATATATATGTCAGGGCTGGTAAGTCACTGACACCACCAAAGCTAGAAAGAAACGTCATGCTCTCCCTGCAGTCTGTATCTCGTTTTTGACTCATACCGAGGTGTGAGGCTCGCGAATTCACGTTATACACAAAGCTGCCACGTAGGCGTGCTTTGATCATCAACCACAAGACTTTGCTTTTCAACAGAAGCCTTGATCCATGCAACTCAGCATGCCACACAGGCAATTCATGCCATGCGACTGATGTCCATCGATATACAACCTCTGAGCTCGTACGTCTCAGAGAAGGGCGTTAAGCAAAAGAATAAATTCTCCGCCGCCAAACAGATGTATATTTAATAGAAATCAATCAACACAGAATAAAATCCAATGTCAGACACACAATCCATTTACAAGTCCGTTCTGGGTCTGAATGAAACCGGAGGCACTTTCCTCGCATATCCATCCATCTCCAGGTACGTCTGGACGACCACCAACTATTTCCATCCTCTTGGGTGTACAGCCCAATCAGGATCGTCAGTAATTGCCCAAACGATGTGAAGACTTCCGGTCTTCGACCACCGTCTTCATCTTCGACTTATCCTCGAATCGGTTATTCAGAATGGGTGTAAACCCGGTCTTTCCGAACAACCCGCGTATATTGAAAACAAATGTTACACAAACACAACATACGCCTCATTCCAATTCATTAGTCACTAACCGCAAATTAGCAAGAGAACGATTTCCCAAACATTAACCCTGAAGGCCGAAACCAACATCAGATCAATACCCAGGAAACCATTCTTCTTAGCCAACCTACAGCTAGTTTCTAAATTCCACATTCTTAGGGAAAGGTTCCCATTAATTTTATCCAAGATAAATTCTTTAAAATTTATCCTGTAATCTTCCTTTGGATGTCGTTTCAAACCAAATTATGGTTTTTCGAAACTAGTCGAGATTAGCGAACCGTAACGAAGTAATTATTTATTTTATTTTCCAATCCCAACCTATTCATCCCATGAAGCAAAACTGGTAATACTCCATATCTAACACCGTGGTGTTATCGGTAAAATTAATTACCATTTCACGTTCAAATCTAATTAAAGATTTAACTATCGCTTTGGAGCAAAACTGGTAATACTCCATTCCCGCTCATTTCTAAATTTGATAATTTAGATTATAGATTCACATTTCAATCTAATTGCAGATTCGTTAGAACTCCTTTTACTGGGTTAAAGAACTAGGTGTTATTTAAAACACAGTTCACGACAAACCCAAATCACATTCTATTTGTTATCGGGTTAAAGAACTAGTGTTATTTAAAACACTGTTCACGATAAACCCATTTCAAATTCAATCGAATATATTAGAAATTCCGATTATTTAAAACCCCTTTATAAATCTAATTCATTTATTTAAAAATAATTGGGTTTTAAATTTAGTTCAAAACTAGTTCATTTCGATAAAAATCTATTTTTATCTTTTCAAATATGGAGTTTTTCACCCCAATTTTTCTCAAATCATTTCTTATCATTTTACACAAATTATTGATATTTTTAATAATTTTATCAAGGCCCGTACAGTCGATTTCCAACAATGGCCATCGAACTGCACTTACAGCGACCTTTTTCGAATTTGATTTGGACGTATCTCCAAATCCAACCGTTAGATTTTGAATTTCTAATATTCGTTAGAAAGCTCTTTTCGATACGAACCCAACGGTTCCGGTTTTAGGAGAATCCGACGGTCGGATCTCCCGTAATGTCCGTTTGAAATAAATGGTCGAAATTCACGAACTGCCGCGGCGCGGCGCGTTCTATTCAGGCCATTATATTATATATATAATATATATTTCGTCGATTTCTATTTAAAACGAATTATATAAATAGTTTTAATTCGCTTCAAAACCAATTTCAACTTCCATTTCAATCCAAAGCAAAATTGAATTCTTCTTTATAAATTCGTTTTAAAATTCATTTCTATTCAATTTGAATTTCAATTCAATTTGAATTCATTTCAATTCAATTCAATTTCAAAGTCGTTTTCTATTCGATTCAATTCAAATTGGTTTTCTATTCGATTCAATTCAAATTGGTTTTCTATCCGATTCAATTCAAATTGGTTTTCTATTCGATTCAAATCAAATTGGTTTTCTATTCGATTCAATTCAAATTGGTTTTCTATTCGATTCAAATCAAATTGGTTTTCTATTCGATTCAATTCAAATTGGTTTTCTATTCGATTCAATTCAAATTGGTTTTCTATTCGATTCAATTCAAATTGGTTTTCTATTCGATTCAATTCAAATTGGTTTTCTATTCGATTCAATTCAAATTGGTCTTCTATTCGATTCAATTCAAAATCGTTTTCAATTCAATTCATTTCAAAATCGTTTTCAATTCAATTCATTTCTGTTCTCTATTTGAATCAAATTCATTATATATTCAATGGAAATCAAATTCGTTTTATAATCAATTCGAATTCAATTCGTTATATATTCAATTCGAATTCGTTTTCTATTCAATTTGATTCAAATTTCATTTCAAAATATGCGTTTTCGAAATCACTTTTCAATATTCATTTTAAAATGAATAAAATCGATATAAATATCGTTCACGTCAAAATGGCGTCAATCTAATCAACACGGCTTCATGTATTTCTATTTTCTAATATTCTATTCAACAAATGAATATTTATTTTTGTCAACACACGACTAATCTCAACGAATGAGTAATGTCCGCGTGTGACTATTTTTGTTAAATTATTTCGTTCAACACATGACTAATCTCAACGGATGAGTACAGTCAACACATGAACCTTTATTTTATACTGATAAAGATATAAATTTTATTATTAAAATATTTCGTTCAACACATGACTAATCTCAACGGATGAGTACAGTAAACACATGAACCTTTATTTTATAATATTTTTTATTTTTCAAATTGGAATGAGGCCCAATCAATCACCATATAATATTAATTATATGGATTTTCATACATCACACGTATATAACAGCATTGAAAAATAATCAACCATCAACCAAAGTGCACTACACTGTATAAGCGTCAAATATAGATGTCTAATGCTTATAACAGCCTGTCAATCAATCGATCGACATATTTAATCAATCAGGATGAGTGAACTTCAAATTTCATCCCAACACCCGTGTGGGGTTTCAAACAATCAAACATAGATTTTAGTTGTGCAGTTGGGCGATGTGTAAAATTTATCGTCCCAATCAATGTCAGTCAAATCAGTGTACATAAACAAACCGTCCGGTTTGTAAATGAATATTTATTTATTCACATTCACTAAATTCATATTCACGTTAAAAATTATATTTTTAACGATAAAACATTTTATTTCAACATATGAATTTCTATTCAATTCATTCTTTAAATAAAATGATATTTTTCTTTTCTAACTTATTTTAGAAAATTTCGGCGGCATAACGGCACGATACTAGAAACGGGACGAGGCCTAGCCTTATCCCCGGTCCAGTGAAGGCCCACGCCATTCACACATCAATCAAATCAATTTCATCTCATCAAACAATCAAATTTCAATCAAATACTCTAACTAATTTTTGCAATCAAACAAACAAGTCCATGGTCTGTGGACGATTGTGTCGGGTGCTACTAAGCACCGTCTGCATCCTAGTATATATATATAACTAGAAAAAGAAATTGAAAGGTGAGAAATTCTCACAGATAGCTATCCAATCATCTAACTCTTCTTTGATAGAAATCTTCATCGTTATCGCATTCTGGTCATCTTCGTTGCTGTAGCCACTACATATATAAAAATCGAATTTTTACTTCGCTATTCAATATATAAAAATCGAATTTTTATTATTCTATTCAATATATAAAAATTATATTTTCACAACGGTGTTATATAGATAAAAATTATTTTTTCATCACGCTATTTTTCATATAAAGATTTCGCCTTTTTACATATAAAGATCTCGCCTTTATAAAAACATAGACTTCGCCTTTTCAAATTTAAAGATTTCATCTTTATAAAAATCTCATTTTTATTTTTCTACACATATAAAGATGATATTTTTAATATTCCTATCATGTAAAAATTATATTTTTAATTCTCTACCTAACCAAAAATCATATTTTTACATCTTCTATATAGTAAAAATTATATTTTTAATACTTTAAAAATATAAAAAATCATATTTTTAATTCTACTTTCATCATAAAAATCACATCTTTAAATGGAAAAATCGTGTTTTTAACATCTTAAAAGTCGTATTCTTTCTTAACATATAAATCCGACCTTCCTCTCTGATTTTCTAACCTAAAAATATAATCTTTCCAATTAAAAATATAATCTTTTATATATTAAACATCTAACCCTTTTCCAAATTTACATATACAAAACCAGCATTAAAAAAACAATGCTTCAAAATAAAATAAAATAAAATATATATAAAAAAAAACTTACAGTTTCTTGACCGGAGGAGGATGTGGGTTTGCTGCCGTCGTCGAAGACGGGTAGGGGTGCTGCGCGGTGGGCGCAGGAGGTCGGAGCGGCGGTAGGAGGTGGCAGGCGGGGGTTTAGGGCTGGGTTAGGGTTTGCGGGTTCGTGGGTTTAGGGGCGGGGGTTCGGGCATCGCAGTCGAGGAAGGGAAGGGGAGGAGGAGGAAGAAGAAGGGAGGGGGGGTTCACGTCGCGGCGCCGCCGCTTGAGTGGGGGGGTTCGTCGATCGCCTAGCGCGATTTTTTTTTTATTTTCTTTCTGAAATATGGAATCGGGGGGGGGGGGGGCAGGACGGGTTAAAGGGGGAGGAGAAGATATTTTTTTTTTTCAATATAATATTCACATAAAGTAACTTTTTCTATCGACCTCGAAACGAAGCCCACCGCCTGTCGTCCATAGCTAATTACCCCCATTCCGAACACAATGGGATATGTATCGTAGGTTGATTCGGACGTTACGATCAGTTTCCGTTGAATTTACATTTAAATTGCTATATTGAATTTTAAACGTACCTTTCAAATTACCGGGGTCACATACTAACTAGAAAAATTCCAGAAAAATATTTTCTAGCTTCGTATTGACGATACGGTCCTAACAAAACTAGTTTCGTCGAATTCTGAGACCGTTGGAAAAATGGTCATTTCCCAGTCGATTAAAATCAACTGAAACTGGTCAAACGCGTTTTCCTTTACCACGCTCACATATTGATTCGAAAAATTATGAAATTTGAAACCTAGCAATAAATTGGCACTGCGGATCCAACAAAAGTGGTTTCGTCGAAATCCGAGGTTGTTTGCAAAATTTCCATTTTTAAGGGCCTGAATTCCATAGCGACTATTCAGAATTTTCAACTGGACATATCTATTGATTCCCGCTATGAAAATTTGATTTTTCGGATTCGTTGGAAAGATATCATCAATTAGATCCTAATGTTTTTGGTTTCACTAAAATCCGGATTGTTTTGCACCCGGTATATTCAATTGAAGTTTGAAATCGAATTATCGAACTACCGCGCCATTTTCAATTCCTTTTATAATTATATATAATTATTTATATTCTAACGACGATGTATATAATATATACGTTCTAATTATATTCAAAATAAATTTCTCGCCGATATTATTTAAAATAATTCATTTTAAATAATCAAAATTCGCTAAAATTGCCAAAATAAAAATTTTAAACTGGCCCAGATTTTCGAGTTGTTACAATCTCCCCCGCTTAAAACTTTTCGTCCCCGAAAAGGAACAAAGTCGAAAGCGGTTTGATTAATCAACTCTACGTTCGATCTGGCTTCCATTCTCCAACTTTTCAGTTTCTGAGAATTTTCAAATTTTCAAAAATTTGGCTAACACCCTAAATTTTCGAAAAATTTCGCCATAACCTCCCCTGCAATGAGAGCATCGGGAAATCTCAAATAGCTTCCCCGGTCCTTCAGATCTCAAAAAGAAAAAGAAAAAGCCAAGCGGCTAGCCAATAGGCTCATAAAATCATCATCACCCAAACAAAACAGTAAATTATGTAGTAAACATGTACCTATTTGTTGGGCAAACAAATTTTATTCTCTGGCTCTAGCCTCCTTGTTATGACCTGTTCAATGTAAGTACATGTATATGCAAGCAAATGCGACCAATTTTCAATATAATTCAATATTTGATTCAATTAGGCATAATGGTTCAAAATTATCAAACAAATAAACAAACAACACAAACATCAATCAATTAGTGAAATAGAGTTTCAAATTCATAATTTTGATATATATACAAAAATCATGTTTTTGATGCCAATTCACAACAATGTGTTCTAGCTATATAAGTTTTGGTTCTCACACCAGTCAAATGGAAGTATATAGAAATCACACCTTCGAAACACGAACACAAATTCTGATGATGATATATCAATCATCAGAATCATCTCCGGGTGTCTAGAATATGATTCTATATCTATCCAGTATATTAAAACTTCGAATATACGTTCATGACGCGTATATGCAAAACCTTTATATACTCGATTGTCCATATTCTAAAACAAATAAAATATTCAAATACGTATAAAATGATTTAAGTTTTCAAAACAAAATTGTTTTCATTTGAAAAATATACTCTTCACACCCGTTCTAGGATGCTACTGATCCTATCTCTAACGAGTCATTCTAATTGGATATTACTAATCCAATATCTGATGAATTCTTTCGTATGGTTCTAATGTGCCTTGTTCTCGAGCTCTGTAAACCAAAGCTCTGATACCAAATGTGAGGACCCGTTTCTTCCCCGTGAGGGAAAGGGCGGATACTTTGAGAACAACACACAAATGAACGCAGAAGGAAGAACATTTCATTGCTATTACAACAATTCCATCAGATACAAGAATATACAGAGTATAAAGAATAAATTACATTCGATAAATATCAGAGATTACAATAAATAACATAGCAGCGGAAAATAATACAAAGCACAACTGAAGGTGATATACGGATACAGAGCTTTCCAGATATCATTCCAGCTGTAAACCAGGATCCTGTTGATATAAATCTGCAAAACCAAAACTACTAGCTGCCCGTGCGGAAAATAGGGGCACCCAGAGTTTAGGTTAAAACAATAAACTCCAGGTCAGTCATGTGACTGGTGTGAGAACTAAAACAGTTATTTAAACTTTACTTTAAAAGAGAGTAATTCAAGGGACCACGCCGTATAACACGGAACGAGTTTCCTCCCAAGAATACCAGTGCATAGAATAAACAACGCAATGCTTTTTCAAAAAATGAAGCTGTTATAAGACCCAGGTCCCATCACACAATGCAACGCAAGCCGGAGGATAGGGTTTTACCTTATAACAGCCAAACATGCTTGGTACGTTTAAAATAAAGCATTTGATACTATATTAAGTGTATAGTGTCAAAACAGTTTCAATCATAAATATAAATCATAGACGGCATAAGTGCCCCGTCCCACTATGTCGCCATACTAGGCTCTACAAATAAAGCCGCAATACACGTATTGGAAATTGGATTTCCGTCATGAGTCGAGGCAAGGGGCAAGCTCCTCTCCGCGTTCGAGACACTCTAGCAAATGTCCCAGGGCTACGCACTCTGGGCAACCCCTGGATGCTTCAGGGCCGGTCCTCACTTATGTTAGAGGATTAGTATTCCTGAACACACGTTTCCCGGTCCTTACAGACCTTTAATCGAGGCGCCTCATCCAACAACCACAAAGGTGAAAAGTATATATATGTCAGGGCTGGTAAGTCACTGACACCACCAAAGCTAGAAAGAAACGTCGTGCTCTCCCTGCAGTCCGTATCCCGTTTTTGACTCATACCGAGGTGTGAGGCTCGCGAATTCACGTTATACACAAAGCTGCCACGTAGGCGTGCTTTGATCATCAACCACAAGACTTTGCTTTTCAACAGAAGCCTTGATCCATGCAACTCAGCATGCCACACAGGCAATTCATGCCATGCGACTGATGTCCATCGATATACAACCTCTGAGCTCGTACGTCTCAGAGATGGGCGTTAAGCAAAAGAATAAATTCTCCGCCGCCAAACAGATGTATATTTAATAGAAATCAATCAACACAGAATAAAATCCAATGTCAGACACACAATCCATTTACAAGTCCGTTCTGGGTCTGAATGAAACCGGAGGCACTTTCCTCGCATATCCATCCATCTCCAGGTACGTCTGGACGACCACCAACTATTTTCATCCTCTAGGGTGTACAGCCCAATCAGGATCATCAGTAATTGCCCAAACGATGTGAAGACTTCCGGTCTTTGACCACCGTCTTCATCTTTGACTTATCCTCGAATCGGTTATTCAGAATGGGTGTAAACCCGGTCTTTCCGAACAACCCGCGTATATTGAAAACAAATGTTGCACAAACACAACATACGCCTCATTCCAATTCATTAGTCACTAACCGCAAATTAGCAAGAGAACGATTTCCCAAACATTAACCCCGAAGGCCGAAACCAACATCAGATCAATACCCAGGAAACCATTCTTCTTAGCCAACCTACAGCTAGTTTCTAAATTCCACATTCTTAGGGAAAGGTTCCCACTAATTTTATCCAAGATAAATTCTTTAAAATTTATCCTGTAATCTTCCTTTGGATGTCGTTTCAAACCAAATTATGGTTTTTCGAAACTAGTCGAGATTAGCGAACCGTAACGAAGTAATTATTTATTTTATTTTCCAATCCCAACCTATTCATCCCATGAAGCAAAACTGGTAATACTCCATATCTAACACCGTGGTGTTATCGGTAAGATTAATTACCATTTCACGTTCAAATCTAATTAAAGATTTAACTATCGCTTTTGAGCAAAACTGGTAATACTCCATTCCCGCTCATTTCTAAATTTGATAATTTAGATTATAGATTCACATTTCAATCTAATTGCAGATTCGTTAGAACTCCTTTTACTGGGTTAAAGAACTAGGTGTTATTTAAAACACAGTTCACGACAAACCCAAATCACATTCTATTTGTTATCGGGTTAAAGAACTAGTGTTATTTAAAACACTGTTCATGATAAACCCATTTCAAATTCAATCAAATATATTAGAAATTCCGATTATTTAAAACCCCTTTTTAAATCTAATTCATTTATTTAAAAATAATTGGGTTTTAAATTTAGTTCAAAACTAGTTCATTTCGATAAAAATCTATTTTTATCTTTTCAAATATGGAGTTTTTCACCCCAATTTTTCTCAAATCATTTCTTATGATTTTACACAAATATTGATATTTTTAATAATTTTATCAAGGCCCGTACAGTCGATTTCCAACAATGGCCATCGAACTGCACTTACAGCGACCTTTTTCAAATTTGATTTGGACGTATCTCCAAATCTAACCGTTAGATTTTGAATTTCTAATATTCGTTAGAAAGCTCTTTTCGATACGAACCCAAAGGTTCCGGTTTTAGGAGAATCCGACGGTCGGATCTCCCGTAATGTCCGTTTGAAATAAATGGTCGAAATTCACGAACTGCCGCGGCGCGGCGCGTTCTATTCAGGCCATTATATTATATATATAATATATATAATATATATTTCGTTGATTTCTATTTAAAACGAATTATATAAATAGTTTTAATTCGCTTCAAAACCAATTTCAACTTCCATTTCAATCCAAAGCAAAATTGAATTCTTCTTTATAAATTCATTTTAAAATTCATTTCTATTCAATTTGAATTTCAATTCAATTTGAATTCATTTCAATTCAATTCAATTTCAAAGTCGTTTTCTATTCTATTCAATTCAAATTGGTTTTCTATTCGATTCAATTCAAATTGGTTTTCTATTCGATTCAATTCAAATTGGTTTTCTATCCGATTCAATTCAAATTGGTTTTCTATTCGATTCAAATCAAATTGGTTTTCTATTCGATTCAATTCAAATTGGTTTTCTATTCGATTCAAATCAAATTGGTTTTCTATTCGATTCAATTCAAATTGGTTTTCTATTCGATTCAATTCAAATCGGTTTTCTATTCGATTCAATTCAAATCGGTTTTCTATTCGATTCAATTCAAATCGGTTTTCTATTCGATTCAATTCAAAATCGTTTTCAATTCAATTCATTTCAAAATCGTTTTCAATTCAATTCATTTCTATTTTCTATTTGAATCAAATTCATTATATATTCAATGGAAATCAAATTCGTTTTATAATCAATTCGAATTCAATTCGTTATATATTCAATTCGAATTCGTTTTCTATTCAATTTGATTCAAATTTCATTTCAAAATTTGCGTTTTCGAAATCACTTTTCAATATTCATTTTAAAATGAATAAAATCGATATAAATATCGTTCACGTCAAAATGGCGTTAATCTAATCAACACGGCTTCATGTATTTCTATTTTCTAATATTCTATTCAACAAATGAATATTTATTTTTGTCAACACACGACTAATCTCAACGAATGAGTACTGTCCACGTGTGACTATTTTTGTTAAATTATTTCGTTCAACACATGACTAATCTCAACGGATGAGTATAGTCAACACATGAACCTTTATTTTATATTGATAAAGATGTAAATTTTATTATTAAAATATTTCGTTCAACACATGACTAATCTCAACGGATGAGTACAGTCAACACATGAACCTTTATTTTATAATATTTTTTTATTTTTCAAATTGGAATGAGGCCCAATCAATCACCATATAATATTAATTATATGGATTTTCATACATCACACGTATATAACAGCATTGAAAAATAATCAACCATCAACCAAAGTGCACTACACTGTATAAGCGTCAAATATAGATGTCTAACGCTTATAACAGCCTGTCAATCAATCGATCGACATATTTAATCAATCAGGATGAGTGAACTTCAAATTTCATCCCAACACCCGTGTGGGGTTTCAAACAATCAAACATAGATTTTAGTTGTGCAGTTGGGCGATGTGTAAAATTTATCGTCCCAATCAATGTCAGTCAAATCAGTGTACATAAACAAACCGTCCGGTTTGTAAATGAATATTTATTTATTCACATTCACTAAATTCATATTCACGTTAAAAATTATATTTTTAACGATAAAACATTTTATTTCAAAATATGAATTTCTATTCAGTTCATTCTTTAAATAAAATGATATTTTTCTTTTCTAACTTATTTTAGAAAATTTCGGCGGCATAACGGCACGATACTAGAAACGGGACGAGGCGTAGCCTTATCCCCGGTCCAGTGAAGGCCCACGCTATTCACACATCAATCAAATCAATTTCATCTCATCAAACAATCAAATTTCAATCAAATACTCTAACTAATTTTTGCAATCAAACAAACAAGTCCATGGTCTGTGGACGATTGTGTCGGGTGCTACTAAGCACCGTCTGCATCCTAGTATATATATATAACTAGAAAAAGAAATTGAAAGGTGAGAAATTCTCACAGATAGCTATCCAATCATCTAACTCTTCTTTGATAGAAATCTTCATCGTTATCGCATTCTGGTCATCTTCGTTGCTGTAGCCACTACATATATAAAAATCGAATTTTTACTTCGCTATTCAATATATAAAAATCGAATTTTTATTATTCTATTCAATATATAAAAATTATATTTTCACAACGGTGTTATATAGATAAAAATTATTTTTTTCATCACGCTATTTTTCATATAAAGATTTCGCCTTTTTACATATAAAGATCTCGCCTTTATAAAAACATAGACTTCGCCTTTTCAAATTTAAAGATTTCATCTTTATAAAAATCTCATTTTTATTTTTCTACACATATAAAGATGATATTTTTAATATTCCTATCATGTAAAAATTATATTTTTAATTCTCTACCTAACCAAAAATCATATTTTTACATCTTCTATATAGTAAAGATTATATTTTTAATACTTTAAAAATATAAAAAATCATATTTTTAATTCTACTTTCATCATAAAAATCACATCTTTAAATGGAAAAATCGTGTTTTTAACATCTTAAAAGTCGTATTCTTTCTTAACATATAAATCCGACCTTCCTCTCTGATTTTCTAACCTAAAAATATAATCTTTCCAATTAAAAATATAATCTTTTATATATTGAACATCTAACCCTTTTCCAAATTTATATATACAAAACCAGCATTAAAAAAACAATGCTTCAAAATAAAATAAAATAAAATATATATAAAAAAAAACTTACAGTTTCTTGACCGGAGGAGGATGTGGGTTTGCTGCCGTCGTCGAGGACGGGTAGGGGTGCTGCGCGGTGGGCGCAGGAGGTCGGAGCGGCGGTAGGAGGTGGCAGGCGGGGGTTTAGGGCTGGGTTAGGGTTTGCGGGTTCGTGGGTTTAGGGGCGGGGGTTCGGGCGTCGCAGTCGAGGAAGGGAAGGGGAGGAGGAGGAAGAAGAAGGGAGGGGGGGTTCACGTCGCGGCGCCGCCGCTTGAGGGGGGGTTCGTCGATCGCCTAGCGTGATTTTTTTTTATTTTCTTTCTGAAATATGGAATCGGGGGGGGGGGGGGGGGGCAGGACGGGTTAAAGGGGGAGGAGAAGATATATTTTTTTTCAATATAATATTCACATAAAGTAACTTTTTCTATCGACCTCGAAACGATGCCCACCGCCTGTCGTCCATAGCTAATTACCCCCATTCCGAACACAATGGGATATGTATCGTAGGTTGATTCGGACGTTACGATCAGTTTCCGTTGAATTTACATTTAAATTGCTATATTGAATTTTAAACGTACCTTTCAAATTACCGGGGTCACATACTAACTAGAAAAATTCCAGAAAAATATTTTCTAGCTTCGTATTGACGATACGGTCCTAACAAAACTAGTTTCGTCGAATTCTGAGACCGTTGGAAAAATGGTCATTTCCCAGTCGATTAAAATCAACTGAAACTGGTCAAACGCGTTTTCCTTTACCACGCTCACATATTGATTCGAAAAATTATGAAATTTGAAACCTAGCAATAAATTGGCACTTCGGATCCAACAAAAGTGGTTTCGTCGAAATCCGAGGTTGTTTGCAAAATTTCCATTTTTAAGGGCCTGAATTCCATAGCGACTATTCAGAATTTTCAACTGGACATATCTATTGATTCCCGCTATGAAAATTTGATTTTTCGGATTCGTTGGAAAGGTATCATCAATTAGATCCTAATGTTTTTGGTTTCACTAAAATCCGGATTGTTTTGCACCCGGTATATTCAATTGAAGTTTGAAATCGAATTATCGAACTACCGCGCCATTTTCAATTCCTTTTATAATTATATATAATTATTTATATTCTAACGACGACGTATATAATATATACGTTCTAATTATATTCAAAATAAATTTCTCGTCGATATTATTTAAAATAATTCATTTTAAATAATCAAAATTCGCTAAAATTGCCAAAATAAAAATTTTAAACTGGCCCAGATTTTCGGGTTGTTACAGTCTTGGTCGGTTTAGCGATCGATTCGGATCGAGCAAAATTCCTAACTGTTACACTCCAACCAGTTTTTTATGCATAAACTGATATTGGACAACATAAATAAGACCAATCCTACTTCAAGGCAGGATATCGCAGTATATAAGGTAATTCGCTATTATGTGTGTTGTGTAGGGTCTCATCCACTAAAAAGTTGCTGGAATATCCCAACTACTAAGCCTAAATATAACTAACATATATATGTATATAATAACCACAATAATTTATTCAAGCATCCAAATAGCCAGCAAACAACATATAAAAATTATATACCAAATAAAAATTCATTTATAATAACATTATAAATGAACAAGAGAGTGGGTTTACTCACCTTGATTTTTTTTATTGCAGACTTAAATTGAAATATACTCGATTTAAATTTAAATTCTAGCGTTGATTCCAGCCGACCCTAAAAATTTCCAACCCGACTCATTTCGTAGTTATTTTTGACATGGTTCCAACATTTCTTGTTTCGTCCATTTTTGTTGTCGTATGAAAAAGTTACGATTTTTTTCCGAGTTTGAACTCATATTATATAACTCAAAATGTCATTAACTATTTTAATTACTAATCAATATACCTTAATCCACTTTTAAGCCATCTTCTTTTTCCTGAGAAAAACCGAAACTGCTGCACCTTTATCCCGTAACTGAAACGACCTTCCAAGTGTCCCCTTCATTCTCCCATGAAAAATCCAACAAGATCACCATTCATCCTCTCATCGCTTGCGCTTCTATCCTCATCCAAACCGCATTGCTCCAGACCATCCTCTGTCGTCGTAAACTTGACAACTTCCCTGACTCTGCTTTGACCGTGCTTTGCCACCACACTAGTCACCGAACAATATTGTAGTCACCGTCATTTGTCCCCTCGCCACTTTAGCTTCACATCGAACTCCTCAACTTCAAACTCAACATCTCCTTGATCATCACGATCTTAGCTGTTAATTTGTGGCGCCCAAGTCTTTGAATGCCAACCCTAGCTTCAGGCGGTCATCAGGGATTTTGATCGAGCCTACTGCTTTGAACGCGGCTTCGATTTGAATTTATTTAGTGGAGAGCGGCCATTATTAATTTGATTTCGAAGCTTAAGTTTGATTTGTTTTTCTTTAGAAGATCGAAAATGAAATAATAAAGGGGGTGTCACGCATATAAATAGACGAACGAGGAAACATATAGTAAGTAAGTTTTAAATGGATGTCAGCCTAAGTATACAACAACTTTAAGTCGATTTTATTTTTAATTTAATTTGTTTTTAAAAAGTTTTGATTTGATTTTTCAATTAATACGATTTGATTTCGAAGGGATTTTTACTTTAATTAAAGAGATACCGGTTTGATTTCAATACGGTTTATTATTATAATGTCCTCACAAAATGTACGTCTGAAGTTTCATGTTTAAACGACCACAAACGAGCTCCAATCGCGATGAGACTTGACATACTGCTATGGTTTGATGTTCCAGACCCAATAATATTAGTTTCTTCGAAATCCGAGGTCGTTTGAAAATTTTCTATTCTCAAGTTCCATATTAAATCATTATAATATAATTTAAATTCAAAAATAATCAACTCCTCGATAATATTATATTATTATTATCGTTTATATTCAAAAGGAATTTATATTGATCATCTGAAACGTTTTGATTCAGTTTTAACTTCAATTCAATTATTTTTGTTTTGTATTACGATAATTCAATATACTCGAAATTAAATCGTATTTCAATAAATTAGATATAAAATCCATTTATTTTATCAACTAAACATTTAGAACAATACTAAATGTTCAAAATTATTAGACTGAAAATCTAGATCATTACAGGGTTAAAATACCTACCTTTTATTTTACGTCAACTTCGAAATTCAAATGAACGCCGGGATTTTAACAATCTTCAAATCCAACTAAACCAGCTCCATATCATTTGAAATTTCGATATGAGCCCAGTAGAGAAAACTATGTCTTGATATGATCCCGTGTACGAAAATTATTCGCATTTTACCATACGAATTCAAATTAGTATCAAAATAAACCAAAACAAATCTCACCGACTCAAACATAGCCACATCATCACCTTCTTCATTCACATTCCCGCTCAAACACGGTGCAAAATCAAAATATACAAAACCCACAACCTTTGACTTCCCCTAGCCACCACTTCGTTGTACTATAGGAGCTCCAACCGGCACCAACTGGAAGCTCGCGCCAAGCT
Organism: Allium sativum; assembly: GCA_030737875.1. Taxonomy (NCBI): domain Eukaryota; kingdom Viridiplantae; phylum Streptophyta; class Magnoliopsida; order Asparagales; family Amaryllidaceae; genus Allium; species Allium sativum. The sequence continues at coordinate 145,390,759 of CM060918.1, read as the reverse complement.
CTTTTGACTGCACCCTTTCATAGATGGTCTGCACCCATCGGCACCAGCACCACCTCCAAACCCTATGGTTTCAAACCTTAAATACAAGATTCCGACTGCCTCAGTCAATTTCAGGCCATGAGACCCCGTCATTCAACTCCAAGCACAAATCTCTGCGATACCCATAAGTTGATTTTTATAGTAATCACCCAAATGAAAAACGCCTAATTATATATATATATATATGATTTCAAAATTCTGAACTTCGAGCGCGATTTGTGAATGAATGGTGCATTTAACTGAAAAATTAATTACAAACCTGAGTTGCAAATTCATCCAGACCTTTCCGATGATATCAAATACAATATGATTTGTTGCATTTGGATTTTAATGTTTATTTGTAGATTTATGAAATGCCATTTAAGGGATTTTAGGATTCGAGAAGAATCTAAGGTTTGAGAAAGAGAAAATAATGGCTAGGATTTAAGGAAAACACAAATATATATAGGTGCTAAAGTGTTTGTTGGGCCAAAGTAACTACAACAACCCAAAAGTCTGTTTTCACCGCTAATCGAATTACATCGTTCCATATATTGACATATAGACTTTTGATATTTTTAAACGCGATGGAATTGTCAAAATTCACTGAAACAAAATCCTGCTCAAGTTTTAAATTTTCAGTTGTCAAACTTAATTACATTAAAACACTATTTTTATTTAATGCAAAATGCATGTATTCTGATGTTAACTTCTTAATCATACATTCATCATTAGCATTTCAAATCGAATTTAAATTAAAATCAAATTTAATGTTTGAGATTATTATAACATTTAAATTTCATTGTAATATATCAACAAGGTTATAATAAGAAATTTTGTCAATCATTTCATAAAATTATAATCAAAATAGTATAAATAAAATTTTAAATCAATGAAACTTAAAATTTTATATTTAATTTAACAATTTAAATGGTCAAGAGTTTTAGGTCATTATATATAACTAGCATTATGTTCAGTTTTACATTGTACAAAACTATTGTTACACTATACAAAAATACTAGTTATACCTAGCATTACATTTAGATTTACACTGTACAAAATGCTATTTATAGCCAACATTGTCCTTCAGACTTATTATTTTTTTAGAGTTTGTCATTCAACTTAAAAATGAAATTTATTGTTCTTCAATCAATTTTTTTATTTGTCTCTATACCTATTTTATTGTAATGATAACGCTTTCAATCTTCGTAAAGTTTTATTTCTTATACATAGGCATGCACATATACACAATCTGAGGACAACATTTCATTTAAATTTCATTTCTGAGGCATTAATCCATATACACAATCTGAGGACAACATTTCATTTAAATTTCATTTCTGAGGCATTAATCCATAAATTACATCGTGATAATTCCGAAAATCATATCAATTTTCAAATTTTCATTACCTCCTAAACTCTGCCAATGTTTACATATATAAGTGCATAAATTAAATAAGTTTCATCTTAAATTATATAATTCATATCATATCAAAATGGTAAACTAAATATATGAAAAATAAATTTGTTTCAATTAAAAAATTTTTTCAAGATCGATGACACAGACACAAGCATGACTCTCACTCAGATAATTTCACCGATAAGGTCTTCTCATTTTGTACATTTTTCAATCTAGGTTGAAGAATTTCATAGGTTAACATTAATATTTAGTTTGATAATGGAAGTGGAGTGTAACCTAACGTCCACCACTCTTCGAAGTTCGCTACTATGCCATCCCATTTGTACTTCGGACTTTGGTTGATGGTGACATGTTCTAATGCCACTTGTAACGAACCCAATTAGGTAAAACTCACCTTTGAAGCAAAGGATGTTCAATGATTAGACATTTATGTTTCCAATTCCATGTTGGGGAACATCAGACAACTTGGAGGAAGAAAAGGAGAGAAGGAGGCTAAGGTTTTATATCTTTGTAAAATAACTAAGGTTTATTTTTAAGTATTTATTGTTATCCAATATGATTACTTTTCTTGCAACAAAGTAACAATTTACCACATGCCATAAAACTCTTAATACTCTTGGGATGATTGTATTTTTATTTCAAACGATAATTTTATGCCAAGAAAATAAATACATCATTTATTTTTGTTACTTTTGGCCTGTTTTCTTGAATAGATACCAAACTATTGTATATTTACTAATAGCAAAAAAAATACTGCATATCATGTTTGTAAATTATAAACAAGTCAATATAACCATGTTACTTCCTCCACTACAATTTATAACTCTTATAAGTTATTTTGTTATGTTAAGGACTGGGATGTTGTTGATGATGGTTTTGATGACACCAACTTGTTTCTACTTTTTTTTAATTATTTTTGTTATAAAATATATACTAACACAGTTTTCTAGAATATATATATATAGAGAGAGAGAGAGAGAGGAAAACTATGTAGGTATCTATTATTGAAGACTGTGCAGCTCACAAGAATCAAGATTTTAAATAGAAGAATTCAAGTTTCAAGACTCATAACTATCAAGAAATCAAGAGTTCAAGAGTTTAAGAATTATAGTGTCAGTTTGTCTAGAAATTTTGTTAAAACTCTTGTTGGCACTTGATTCTGTTTTCAAACTTAAATCCTGATTTTAAATTTTATTTTAAAATAATTTCAAATTTAATTACTTCATTTTAAATCTTGTTTTCAAATGGTTTCAAAATTACTTCCTTATTAAAAATATATGTACTTCTTTGTTTTAAATATTTTAAGTCCTGATAGTTATTTTCTTATTCAAATTTATGTTTTAAATTTAAGTTTTACTTGTTTTATAAATACTTATGTTGTTTAACCTTTATGTTTTTATTAAGTTCTTAATATATATATGTATAGTTTTATATATTTATACTTTTATATCATTTTATATTTAATTTCTGAATTATTTTTAGTATATCTTTATATAAATTTTAAAATGTATTTTTACTTTGAAAAGAATGTTTAAATATAAAGGAATCTAATTCGTTTTAACTTTGGATTCACCATAGTTTATTTAAACATCATTTGCTTTGTTTTTTTTATTTTTTATTTTACACTAGCATATGTCGACATTCTAGCCATCAGGGTGTTTTTTAAAATTTGAAAAGAGGTGTCTTTTGAATTCAAATCCTTTCAGAAACGTTGTGACTATTGGAAACCAATAAATACCTTCCAGAATTTGATTTTTTAACATCTTTTCATTTTCTACTTCCTCTCTTAACATCCTACCATTATAATACTTTAATTCTTAATTTTCTACACTTATGCTCTGCTGATTTCAACAGAAATCAAATCATTCTTCTTCTCTTCCAATTCGAAATCCAACCCTTTCTGAATTCAAGTGCTTATTAAGAGTTATAGGCTGTTTGTAACCCAAGATTTGATCAAGATTAAGTCGTATAGAGTCAATACTACAAAAGCTGATAAGAGAAGGTTGTGGTTTTGTCTCGTTTAAAGTGATTGGATGCGATTGTGTCCCGAAAATCGATTGGGAGTAAAGTTGTAGCTTGGAAATCAACTAAGTCTCATTGTACTTGGAATCAGTTGGGGTGTGCCCTTGTAGCCCTGAAATCGAGGATTGTAATTGGATTTGTTGAATAAAAATCCACATCAACCCAGAGTTGTGTGGGACTGGATGTAGGGGAGTCCCGAACCAGTATAAAATTTTGGTGTGTACTTTCCTTTTATTGCTTTTACTTTCTGCATTCTTTGATTGATTCTGTATTTAGTTATTTCTGTGATCTGTATACTATGTTTTTAATACAAAAAGAATTAAATAAATAAAATAAATTCCATTAAGGTATTCCCCTCCCCCTTTTGTGTTCAACTTGCCTTAAGATCCTTAATTCGTATCTCCAACATTTGTTTTCAGAGCATTGGTTTTCAAAAATTTCATAATCTGACTTTTGAAAATTTTGAAGTTTCTCATAACACTAATTCAAAAGTATGCATTTCATCATTGTTTCATAAGTCTGAGAATTATTGTGAAAAGTCAAGATGTCTACTGAATCGGTGTGTTATACAGGAACAGAGATATTACACGACCGTTGATGATTCAAAACTTGATTGTCAGTTGATGCAAATCAAAAAGGATAAGTGAATACTAGATAGTGGTTGTTCGACGCATATGATGGGAAATCCAAACTTGTTGAATAATATTGTCTATGAAGGTGGAGGAATATTCAATTTTGGTGATAACTCGATGGGATATGTGATTGGCATTGTCGGTAACTCTAAAACTCCTACTATTTCTGATGTTTTATTAGTTAAGAATTTAAAGCACAACTTGGTTAGTATAAGTCAATTCTATGATAAAGGCTATAAAATTAAATTTGAAAAAGATAAGTGCTTTATCGAAGATAATAATTCAAATATAATTTTTAAATGAATAATAAAGAAATATATATATATCTTAAGTATGAAAATTTCAAATGATAATTTGTGTTTTTTGTCCAACACAAGTGACCCTTGGATCTAGCATAAGAGATTTGGTCATCTATATAAAATCTCTAAATTAGATTTAATTAGAGGATTACTCGAAATGAATTTCAAATTAGATAACTTATGCAGTGCTTGTCAATTAGAAAAATTAAGAAAAAGATATTTTAAGTCAAAATATGAGATTACCACTTCAAATATGTTAGAATCGCATTATATGGTTTTATTTGGTCCATATCAAACAAAGTCAATAAACCATAGTAGATATATTTTCGTTATTGTCAATGACTTCTCTAGATTTACTTGGACATTGTTTCTGAAATATAAACTTCTCTGGATTTACTTGGACATTCTTTTTTAAATATAAAAGTGATGCTTTTGAATTATTTAAAAAATTGCTGAAAGAATTCAAAATTTATTATCTTTGAAAATTAAGACTATACGTAGTGATCATGGTGGAGAATTTTAAATTGAAAATTTTGAGAAATTCTGCAATAAAAAGGGAATTACTCATAAATTGTCTTTTCCAAGAACTCCTCAACAAACGGAGTAGTTAAGCATAAAAATAAGACGATACAAGAGTGTGCAAGAAGTATATTATCGTATAGTAATTTACCAAAAAGTTTTTGGGCTGAACAGTCACTAAGGCTTGCAATATTATAAATAGAAATTTAATTAGACCATTAACTAACGAAACTCCAAATGAACTTCTGTATATATAGAAACTGTAACGACTCGCATTCTACGTATCGAAGGATCGTAGAATATTTATTTCATTTTCATACGAAGTCATATGGTCGTGTAACTTTGGGGAGCGACTATTGGGGTTATTTCCCACATTTACGATTTTGGCCGATTTTTAAATGACTGTTTTTCCCCTAGCGAATCTTGTTTTGCCTATAACTTTTGATTGGTAAGGAGTTTTGACCTAACACCAATTCCTTAAAATTTGGATGATGGTTTTCCTTTCCGTGGGGTGGTAACATTAATCAAACGGACTTACCGTTTGGGAGATATGGCTGAAATAAGATTTGGAGATGGAAAAATAGCATAATTTGGCTTAACAGGGGTGATTAGCAGCTAGGCCCGTAACCTATTTTGGGATTAGGGTTATGGGAGGGCAGAAAGGGATTGGAGAAACATTCCCTTTCATTTTTCCAGCCGCCACTAACCCCCCCTTGAACCCTAACACTAGCCTCCATCTTCTAAATCTCACCTTAATTGCTTTCTAATCACTAATTAACCAAAACTACAACAAATCTAGTCAAATTATCACCAAATCAGGATTGGAGCTGCTGCAACTCATAGAGATCCGTGCCATAATAGTAAAGTTTCAGATCTAAGATTTCATTTGTGGCTAAGGTGAGTGACTTGCAGTTTTATACGCTAATTACGGCGAATTAGGGTGATTAGTGATAATTAGTGAAATTACACATCAAAAAAATATGGAGAAATACGTAGAAATTATAAAATATTATTTTATGTCACTGGTGAAAATTTGGGATAATTTGGATTAAGTTTGCTAAACCTATAGTTAAAACATGCTTAAGGATATTAAGGGGGAAATCATGCTTTTTGGGTATGTTTGATCTAAAATATTTCATGTGATTGATGTTTTAATGTTTTTGATTGATCCTATGTGTTGTTACTGTTGTTTGGATATTTTATGATTACATAGGAAAGTTAGAATGGTTGAAAACGTCATCGTTTGGCGAATATGGCTTGTTGGAAAAAATTGCAGATTTTCAGGTTCGTTTAGGAGGAAGCCCCGATCCGAACCGGTTAGGAGGGAGACCCGAACCGAACCAGATGGGAGAAGGAGAGGAAGTGACCCGAACCGATCCGGATAGAAGGAGACCCTAACCAAACCGGATAGGAGAAGGAGACCCGAACCAAACTGGATAGAAGAAGGAGACCCGAACCGAACCGGATAGAAGGAGGAGACCCGAACCGATCCGGATAGGAGAAAGAGACCCGAACCGAACCGGATAGAAGAAGGAGAGAAGGAGACCCGAACCGAACCGAATAGGAAAAGGAGACTCAAATCAAACCGAAAAGGAGGAGAAGAATCGAACTGAACCGGATAGAAGGAGGAGACCCGAACCGAACACCAATTTAACCAAAACCCGAGATGCAAAAGGAAATCCAAGTGGGAAGTTTTCACTCGGGTCCAGATGGGAACCAACGAGTTAACTTCTAGAGTTGGGCTTTGTTGCAGGACGTGTGTAAAAGGATTATCGATATCTATAACTTTGGTTCACCGTTGAGAGAGGGGGCATGCAGACAAACCAGAGCCAGAGGATGTATGGACTGGTTAGCCATACCCAGAGCCAGGGAGGTTTGGACTGGAGAGGGTTATTGACTATAGACCAAAAGGGCTTGGTCATAGCGATAGTTGTACGGGGTCCAGAAGGGTATGGACTCATCATGGCCCCAAATGGAATTGGTGATCAAAGCGGTGGATATCGTGTGCTTTACGCACTGAGTGAGAGATGTGAGGATGATTGCTATATGTAACGGCCCGAGGGATTTTCGACCCCGAAAATCGACATAAAAATACCTTGTCTAACATTCAAGCATCGAAAACACAGGAACATCATTAGAAAGAAATTAGAGGGTGGGATAAAAAAGAAAGAAATATTAGAATAGAAGAAGAAATAACAACACAATACAAAGTCTCACATCGCAGAGGAAAAAATATAATATAGAAATAAATCTTTATGGAGAGCTTTGAAATAATACTTACAATCATCAGAGTACATCATACATCTAGACAGTTATAATAACCTCTCACCATATACAGCACACAGTGGAATAACAACTAAATATCACATCTCAACTTTGTCTCTGGACTTCGCAACATCCGATAATCTGAACCTGTACGACCGGTCCAACCCGAGTGTTACAAACGACGAGTCAGTCTGGTGAATCAGAGTGAGAAAACATAATAAGTTTATAAGAATCATCCATCTTGATTTTAAAGTCAAAACCCTTTTGAAAGAAAAGCATAATCATAAAACCAAGTCCACAAATAAATACGGACGGTTTTTACCTTACGATAACCCAAAAATCAAAATCTTTTCTAATGTTATAGTATTGTCTAAATACAATTAAATATCAATCTAGCAGAATGCTTGCATCTCACGCTTTACATATATAGTATACGATCAAAACCGCAGGCTCCTATTGGAGAATGGATTTCCTGGCAAGGTATTGGACCACTTTCCCGACAATGTACCCCTGGAGATGAATACATTATGGTTCAACAAGAACATCCTGCAACTCAGGCCAAACATGACCGTCCCCTCACTATACTTTGAGAGTACCGAATATATCATTACCACGGTTGGGGGCCAGCCAAACGAACCAATAACATACGTACAGAAGGGTGCGACCCACATAGCCATGCGACCTACCCGATTTTATGCCACTTCCCGGTTGATGAGGCTTGAGGTCATAATTTATTTATTTATTAATTTACTTAACTTGATTATTATTTTTGAGAATATCTGGCCACCATCCACTTTGAATGCCACACTGTCAGATCCGCCAGTTATCACTAATTGGCACCGACAAAAATACTCTAGTTGTTAAGCAAAAAGAAGTGCGCACTTCTCCTGCCATCAACTTGGTACGTTTGAAGAAATCAATGTACGTGACCCCTTTGGAAATATTTTGTCAGACACTCAGCCATACAAGTCATCCAGGAATAGGATGAACCGAAGGCACCCTACTACCACATCTTATATCGGTATCACCCTAAGGATCAGTAGCGAGTAGTCCTTGCAATCTAGATTCCAATCACGACAGAATCACTGCCGAAATATCTCCAGCCACTAAACAAGAGAAATTCAACCAGTGGTTCTTCCGTTTATGAAGATCCACGGTCTTCAATGCTCCATATTCAATCAACATCTTCTACGTATTTGCTAGTCGGAATGGTTTACGAATATAATTCGATCCTGGTCTTTCCGTACCAACCATCGTATTTGGCCAGATTTGATAGTCGGTTATTTAACTATCAAATGAACAATCATGTGAATGAAATGAGTTTACTGATTCAGTAACCGGCATTACTTGGCCTCTTTAATTAAACATATGTTAATTATATTCTTAAAGTCCTCCAATATTGGAGTTTATCTTTTACTTCTTATTGTAAATAAGAATATTCTTAAAAATTATTTCATTTACTTATAAACTTTTCAAATACAGTTTATAATAATATTTACGGAAATCATAACTTATGTTTTCCCTCAATTCCTCTCGTTTATAACCAAATACCATTCTTAGGTAGTCGTGAAGTCGATCAAGTTGGGGTATTTTATTTACCTCTCAGACCTTGCCTGCAACAATCATATCTTCAGAATAAGTAGAAATTTATTAACCACACACTTTCCTTTAGAAACCTTTTAATCTAAACACCATTTACTTTGTTAATTATTAAGTAAACTATTACTGTACTTCTCTATTAATCTTTAATAACTCTTTATAATGTTATACTCGAGCTTCGATTCTATTATAAATAGAATCCTTTATAAAATTCTCAATATTTGTTTGCAATACTATATTTGTTTTTAAATCATATATAACTGTCTTTAACAAATCTAATATAATTATCTTCTCAAATCTAATATAATTATCTTTACAAATTTTACCTTCTTGATATCTCATACGAATCCTTATATTTATTTGTATTGAAACAATTCAACTTATCACCTGTAACAAACGTTACATATTACATTGCAAAACTTTTTAAATTCTTATTTATCCTCTTTTCAAATCATTATAATAACTTATACGTTGTTGGAAATCCCATAGCGATCTTTTTAATTATCTGCATTTATAAATCAAATAGTTCAATTTATTATTTATAACAATTGTTACAAATTCATTTTTTTAAAACTCATACTTCATTTACAAATCATATTTGTATTTTTTTTTTTTTTGACAATTGATATTTCTATTACATTTCCAAACTCTTAACTTCCATTTACAAAATCATTCGTAAATCATTTATGACAACTTATTATTCGTTGTCATTTCTGAAATCTTTTACTTAGCTTATATTCTCGCCTTTGCTTAACATTCTGAACTTCGGAATATCACATCCGAAAGCTCGGAATAAATCTCACTTCGTTAACCATTTCGAACTTCGGAATACCACATTCCGAACCTAGGAATAACCCTTACATAACCATTTCATACCATTACCCCACTTCTCAATTTCCTTTTTCTAATTCCAAATATTAGATAAATACTTGATTTAAGTTATCATATTCACTTAAAAATCATTTTTATAACTTCATTATAAAACTCGGCTTTAATATAAAACCCATTAACTCCTTTCACAATTCAATTCAATTTCATTTCAACTTTGATCACCTTTTTAAATGAATTTAAAAGTAAACTCCATAATTAATATTAATTTAAAATAATAATTTTCTTCAATCATTAACTACAGTAGCAATAGTTAATTTCTTAATTAACTAAAATAAATAGCATGTTTATTTTTTAAAATCTTATTAAAATTAAACAATTATTCATTAGAACTATTTTATTAAATTAATTTAAACAAATTAATTTAATAATTATTCTCAGTTAAAAACATTTGATTTAACCAACTGAATACATGAGTAATTCGTTAACCAATTTCAATTGGTCCTTCATTTAAATTAATTAATAATATAATTAATTTAAATAATTCCATTTAGCTGTTCCTAAACAAAAGAATTTTCCAATTCTTAACCGTTAGGTTAATTTTATACTCTTTTGCTTATAAATCTGATTAACATTAGAATTTACTTCATAAAATCATTTAATAATCACTTGTAAATTTAAGTAATAAATAATAACCATTTATTTCTTTTTAATCACTTTTATTCAAAATAATATATTTCAAAACTATCTTCAGATATAAAATAAAATTTATAACTTCTCTTCTATCGATTTACCTGATGTGAAATCAATATGTAGAAAATGATTGATTTATAGGCCATATACTGCCAATTACTCAACCAATATCACCCATTGGTTTAAACTAAACAAATGTTGAATTTCAGGTCAACAATCAAATCAATCATCTCATCTGAATAGTTCATGTAATGATAATATGAAAATAAATATCATTAGATATATTTGAGGAATCCCGTTGAATCCCTCCAGTCTGTTCTTCCCTACATTCACATAGGTTATCAAATAATTTCATTCAATCCAATTTAACTGATAATTTCAATAACAGTAAATAACTGCCATTTAATAACAAACTAATTTATCTAACATTAACAACGAATTCAAATAATTCATTAAATTAAACACGTTTATTTTATAAACGTGACCAACAAGGTAAGTTACCTTAATTAGAACCAACTGTAAAATGACGATTTGGTTTTCGCTGAAATCAAACACCGTTTAATTTCAGAAATTCAATCAATATATGATTATAAATTTATCAAACAAACAAACAGTCAATCATTAGCAACCATAACACATAATTATGAAACCCTACTTATATAAAATATAAGTGGGAAATACTGAGTGAGTTTAACTCACATTGATTTGATTTGTGGTTGAAATAGTTCGATGACAGTTAAATTAAACAGTCGTTTAATTTAACTGCAAATGCCCACTGTATCCAGCTCTGTCCAAAATAGTCCCAAAATGTTGTATTCTTCATCGTGATCCTGTTTCAGTTTATTTCATTCAATTTTATTAATATATGAGCGAGTTATACCCTTATAAGCATCATGGTGATATTAAATGATTATTTCCTAAATAACTATAATTAATATTTATAATTTCTAATTACATTTTATAAAAGGCCTGCAAATTCGAAACCGAGTGTCAACATTATCTTTTCTGCATCTCGTAACAGTGCCCATCCCGCCTGTTCCGTTGTGTGTCATGAGACATAAGTTACTAAAGTTTTTAGGTTAATAACATTTAATTTAAACTAATTAAATTCCTTATTTAGTCACTTAACTGATTTATTGTTTTAGCCAAAATAAACAGGGCTGATAGCCTTTGTTATTACTCCCTCCACTTTTTCTATTTCCATGTTGCTCCTGCACAAAACAAAACCCACGCTTCACCTCGTCAGTCCTGCCTCACCCACGCTCTACCCCTCGATGTCGATCAGCCATCACCTGCGCGAGCACTGTAGCGTCGTTGTCCTCCTCCAGCAGTCCTAGTCATCTCGGCATTCGCTCCTTTTGCTTTTATCTCCTTCATCAAGTTCGAACCCCAAAACTTCATCCCTGACTTCACCTGCCGCACCACTCACAAGTTCATCGGAAGATGATCAACTCCCTCCAAAAGTCGTGCCTCAACTCGCTTCTCCATCGCCCAAAGTAGTACCCCACTTTGCTTTGCCATGCTTAGCCAAAACAACTTCGACAGCCAGCTGTTCTCGAGATGATTTCAACCACTATGAGGAGTTAGATCCAATCATGGTCTCTTAGATGTGAGATCTCGATAAGCCGATCAATGTTGTTATTTAATTCTCGTTGAGATGATGACCGGATAGTCGGGAAAGAAGAGAAAAGCATCTAGTTCTGTGGCCATTAATATATTAGAAGTGGCGGTCGAAATGCAGTTGACCACGAGCTCCTGCTTTGACGCGATTTAGGGTTACCAGATGGGTTTATATAGACCATATTTAAATATATTATTAATACATAACTTCGTGTTGAAGTTTCTAATTAAAACAAACTCATTTGATCCCCGTTTTTGAAAAAATAATGTAATCCTAGCATAAAAAAATATTTTGGACCCAATGGGATAGGTTTCGTCGAATTTCGAGGTCGTTTGTGAAAAGTCCTTTATAAATATCGATGAAAGATCAAGCGTTTAAAATTCCTATAGTTACAAAAAAAATCCAAAAAATATGAGACCGTGACATTTTACTAGACCTCTTCCTAATGGATCTAATGAATCTTGTTTCGTTAAATTTGGAGTTTGTTTGGCCAGTCATTTATTCATTAAAAGTTACCCCTATCTAAATTGTATAAACAATTAAATAGAAACAAGGACGTTTTGGCCACTGAAGTCACATACGATATCTGTTTGCCAGGAAGTTTGATTTTTTGACAATAATGTGACGATATGGTTCCAACGAAACTAATTTCACCGAAAATGGAGACTGTTTGAAAAATGGCTATTTTTAACACTATAAAAATATCGAATAAATATTAATTAAATTCCAAAATAATTTAATTAAATAATAATAAATTCTTACAATCAGAAATACCCTAGTAGAAATATCCTACAGCTTCAAATATAATTTATACCACTCAATATTATCAACTTCGAGTGAAACGATCTCCAAATTATATTAAACCCTTCTTAAATATATTAAATAAACGTTATAATTTAAGAACGATTTCCATAGAGACTATTTTAAAATTTGACTTGGACATAACTAACAATCTGTAACATGAAATATGGATTTTTCTCTTCCATATGAAAATTATCATCAATTAGATTCTAACGTTTCTTGTTTCACAGAAATCCGACTTATATCGGATCCAGTATATCCAGTTAAAGTTCAAAACCCAATATTACGAACTTCCACGCCATTTCGAGCTCAGTTTATAATTATATATAAATTTAACATTCAAGCTTCATTTTAATAAACGAATTAAATATTAAAATCCATTAATATTCCAAATATAATATTTAAAATAATAAATTAAATTAAATATTAGACTACCAAAAATACGGGACATTACATTCTTCCCCCTTAAATAAATTTTGTCCCCGAAATTACGAAGGTAAGAAAAATGTTACAAACCCGTATATTTTCAAAATTCAATTTATTTTAAATCGAAAATTAATTTATTATGGTAAAATAAAATTTTCAAAAATATCAAAAATATTCTAGCACTTTAAATTTTTGGAAAAATTCGGCAGAGCCTTCCCAGTATGGAGTGACTTCTGCGATATCGCAGGAACAAATAATATATACACATCGACTCACACGGTCGGAAAACAAAAGCCAAAAATTTATGTTTTCGCGTAGGCATACCTTATGCGAGTGCTATTGAGCATGCTTGCTCAATTTATTTCGATATACGCAACCAAAATCATCTGTCAAGCCTTTAACTACCTATACTCAACTCAATTCAATATATAAGTAATATGTGTATGGTATTCTTAGATAATATTCCACCGATCATCAAGTATAACAACACAAATTCCAAAATCAAACAGGTAGCACTAATCCATTTCAAATACAAGGTTAAATCAAAAATTTCAATTCATATGCATTTTCATTCTAGTTATACTGGAATTTATTCTTTAGTTTATAACTCATTCAACTCCATTAAATTGTTGATTATTTCTATTCAAACAATCTACCATCCAATACACAACCAAATCAATTGAATTTATATTCAATATTAACATTTATTTTTGTTTAACATATCGATTAATATACGATTGATTTCTATTTATTATTATCAATTCAATTTCCAAATTCAAAACAACTTTATTATATTTCAAAATTATTCGTAATTAATTTCACTTAACCAAGTTAAATTTCAATTCAAATTTTTTATTTCAATTTGAATTCCATTCAGCTCAATTAAACACACCTAAAATGATAAAAAATTATTTCTTTTCTATATAAAAAGATAATTTGGATAAAATTATTCCATTTACCCTCTTTACAAAATAATACTGTATCCTTTACCAGTTCAATGCTTTTCAACATTTGAACCAATCAATCAACACAATACAAAACATTTGTATATGAAATCTACAAATACGCTCTCTCATAGATACACTCAACTAAATCTAGGGTTACTAATCCCATCTCTATCTAGTTATACCATAGAGCCAAGGATATTACTAAACCAATAGCTCTAATACCACTGTAACAGCCCGAGGGATTTTCGACCTCGAAAATCGACATAAAAATACCATGTCGAACATTCAAGCATCGAAAACACAAGAACGTCATTCGAAAGAAATTAGAGGGTGGGATAAAAAAGAATGAAATATTAGAATAGATGAAGAAGAACTAACAACACAACACAGAGTGTCACATCGCAGCGGAACAAAATATAATATAGAAATAAATCTTTATGGAGAGCTTTGAAATAATACTTACAATCATCAGAGTACATTCTAGACAGTTATAACAACCTATCCCCATACACAACAAACAGCGGAATAACAACTAAATATCATACGTCTGAACATCTCCAATTTGTCTCTGGACTTCGCAACATCCAATAACCTGAACCTGTATGACCCGGTCTAACCCGAGCATTACAAACGACGGGTCAATCTGGTGAACCAGAGTAAGAAAAACACACTAAGTTTATAAGCATCATCCAACTTGATTAAAGTCAAAATACTTTTGAAAGAAAAGGATAATTGTAAGACCCAATCCACACATAAATACGAACGGTATTTACCTTAAGATAACCCAAAATGTTTTTGAAATCAATATCTTTTCTGATATTATAATAGTGTCTAAATATAATTAAATATTAATCTAGCAGAAAGCTGGCATCTCATGCTCTACATATATAGTATACAATCAAAACCACAGGCTCTTATTGGAGAATGGATTTTCTATCAAGGTATGGGATCCCGACAATGTACCTCTGGAGATGAATATGTTGGGGTTCAACAAGAACATCTTGCAACCCAGGCTAAAGATGACCGACCCCTTGCTATACTTTGAGAGTACCGAATATATCATTACCATGATTGGGGGCCAGCCAACTGAACCGATAGCATACGTACAAAAATAAAAAGGGACCACCGAAGGCATTTGATTTCACCAGACCAGGCAATGATATACCCTTTTGATGGGTGCGACCACATAGCCATGCGACCTACCCGACTTTATGCCACTTCCCGGTTGATGAGGCTTAAGGTCATAATTTATTTATTTATTAATTTACTCACCTTGATTATTATTTTTGAGAATATCTGGCCACCATCCACTTTGAATGTCACATTGTCAGATCCTCCAGGTATCACTAATTGACACCCACAAAAATACACTAGTTGTTAAGCAAAAAGAAGTGCGCACTTCTTCTGCCATCAACTTGGTACGTTTGAAGAAATCAATGTACGTGTCCCCTTTGGAAATACTTCATCAAACACTCGTCCATACAAGTCGTCCAGGAACAGGATGAACCGAAGGCACCCTCCTACCACATACTATATAGGTATCATCCAAAGGATCAGTAGCGAGTAGTCCTTGCAATTCGTAGATTCCAATCATGACAGAATCACCACCGAAAAATATCTAGCCACTAAACCAGAGCAATTCAACCGGTGGTTCTTCCGTTTATGAAGATCCATGGTCTTCAGTGCCCCATATTCAATCAACATCTTCCATGTATTTGCTGGTCGGAGTGGTTTTCGAATATAATTCGATCTCGGTCTTTCCATACCAGCAATCATATTTGGACAGATTTGATAGTCGATTATTTAACTATCAAATAAATAATCATGTGAATGAAATGAGTTTACTGATTCAGTAATTGGCATTACTTGGCCTTTTAATTTAACATCTGTTAATTATATTCTTAAAATCTTCTAATATTGGAGTTTATCTTTTACTTCTTATTATAAATAAGAATATTCTTAAAAATTATTTCATTTGCTTATAAACTTTTCGAATATAGTTATAATAATGTTTATGGAAATCATAACTTATGTTTTCCCTCAGTTCCTCTCGTTTATAAACTAATACCATTCTTGGGTAGCCATGAAGTCGATCAAGATGGGGTATTTTATTTACCTCTTAGACCTTGACTAACAACATTCATATCTTCAGAATAAGTAGAAATTTATTAACCACACGCTTTCCTTCGGACATCTTTTAATCTCAGCATCGTTTACATAATTAATTAAGTAAACTATTACTATACTTCTCTATTAATCTTTAATAACCCTTTATAATGTTATACTCGAGCTTCAATTCTATTATAAATAGAATCCTTTATAAAATTCTCAATACTTGTTTGTAATACTATATTTGTTTTTAAATCATATATAATTGTCTTTAACAAATCTAATATAATTATCTTCTCAAATCTAATATAATTATCTTTAAAAATCTTACCTTCTTGACATCTCGTACGAATCCTTATATTTATTTATATCGAAACAATTCAACTTATCATTTGTAACAAACGTTACAGATTACATTGCAAAACTTTTTAATTTCTTATTTATCCTCTTTTTGAATCATTACGATAACTTATACGTTGTCGAAAATCCCATAGCGATCTTTTTAATGATTTGCAGTTATAAATCAAATATTCAATTTATTATTTCTAACAATTGTTACAAATTCATTTTTTTAAACTCTTACTTCATTTACAAATCCTATTTGTAATTTTTTTCGATAATTGATATTTCTATTACATTTCCAAACTCTTAACTTCCATTTACAAAAACTTCTATAAATCACTTCCGACAACTTATTATTCGTTGTCATTTCTGAAATCTTTTACTTAGCTTATATTCTCGCCTTTGCTTCACATTCCGAACTTCTGAATATCACATCCCTAACCTCGGAATAAATCTCACTATGTTAACCATTTCGAACTTCGGAATATCACATTCTGAACCTCGGAATAACCCTTACATAACCATTTCCCCACTTCTCAATTTCCTTTTTCTAATTTCAAGTAGTAGATAAATATTTGATTTAAGCTATCATATTCACTTAAAAATCCTTTTTATAACTTCGTTATTAAATTCGGTTTTAATATAAAACCCATTAAATCCTTTCAAATTTCAATTCGATTTCATTTCAATTTTGATCACCTTTTTAAAAGAATTTAAAAGCAATCTCCATAATTATTATTAATTTAAAATAATAACTTCCTTCAATCATTTATTACAGTAGCAGTAGTTAAATTTTGAATTAACAAAAATAAATAGTTAGTTTCTTTTTTAAAATCTTACTAAAATTAAACAATTATTCATTAGAACTATTTTATTAAATTAATTCAAACAAATTAATTTAATAATTATTCTCAGTTAAAAACAGTTGATTTAATCAACTCAATACATGATTAATTCATTAACCATTTTCAATTGGTCCTTCCTTTAAATTAATTAATAATATAGTTAATTTAAATAATTCATCCTCAACAAAACAATTTTCCAATTCTTAACTGTTAGGTTAATTTTATACTCTTTTGCTTATAAATCTGATTAACATCAGAATTTACTTCATAAAATCATTTAATAATCACTAATAAATTTATGTAAAAAATAATAACCATTTATTTCTTTTTAATCACTTTTATTCAAAATATTATATTTTAAAACTATCTTCAGTTATAAGATAAAATTTATAACTTCTCTTCTATCGATTTACCTGTCGGGAAATAATATGTATAAAACGGTTGATTTTATAGGCCATATGCTTCCAATTACTCAACCAATATCACCCATTGGTTTAAACAAAACAAATGTTGAATTTCAGATCAACCGTTAACAATCAAGTCAATCATCTCATCAAAACAGTTCATATAATGATAATATAAAAATAAATATCATTAAATATATTTGAGGAATCCCGTTGGATCCCTCCAATCTGTTATTCCCTGCATTCACATAGATTATTTCAAATAATGTCATTCAATCCAATTTAACTAATAATTTCAATAACAGTAAATAACAACCATTTGACAACAACCAATTTATCTAACATTAACAACGAATTCAAACAATTCATTAAATTAAACACATTTATTTTATAAACGTGACCAACAAGGTAAGTTACCTTAATTGGAACCAATCATAAAATAATGATTTGGTTTTCACTGAAATTAAACACCATTTAATTTCAGAAATTCAATCAATATATGATTATATATTTATCAAACAAACAATCTGTCAATCATTATCAACCATAGCACACAATTATTAAACCTTACTTATATAAAATATAAGTGGGAAATACTGAGGAGTTTAACTCACATTGATTTGATTTGTGGTTGAAACGGTTCGATGACAGTTAAATTAAATAGTCGTTTAATTTAATTGTAAATTCCCACTATATCCAGCTCTGTCCAGGATAGTCCCAGAATATTGTATTCTTCATCTTGATCCTATTGCAATTTATTTCGTTTAATTCTAATAAAATATGAATGATTTATACCCTTATAAGAATCATGGTGATATTAAATGATTATTTCCTAATTAATTATAATTAATATTTATAATTTCTAATTACATTTTATAAAAGGCTTGCAAATTCAAAACCGAGTGTCAACACTATCTTTTATGCATCTCGAAACAGTGCCCATCCCGCTTGTTCCGCTTTGTGGCATGAGACATAAGTTACTAAAGTTTTTAGGTTAATAACATTTAATTTAAACTAATTAAATTCCTGAATTACTCACTTAACTGATTTACTGTTTTAGCTAAAATAAACAGGGCTGATAGCCTTTATTATTACTCCCCCCCACTTCGTCTGTTTCCCAGTTGCTCCTGCGTAAAACAAAACCCATGCTTCACCTCGTCAGTCCTGCCGCACCCACGTTCTACCCCTCGACGTCGATCAGCCATCATCGGCGCGAACACTATAGCGTCGTCGACCTCCTCCAGCAGTCCTAGTCATCTCGGCATTCGCTCCTTTTGCTTTCGTTTCTTTATCCAGTTCGAAGCCCAAAACTTCGTCCCCGACTTCACCTACCGCACAACTCACAAGCTCATTGGAAGATGATCAGCTCCCTCCAAAAGCCGCGCCTCAACTCGCTTCTCCGTCACTCAAATTAGTACCCCACTTCGCTTCACCATTCTTCGCCAAAACAACTTCGAAAGCTAGCCGTTCTCGAGATGATTTCAACCACTACGAGGAGTTAAATCCAATCATGGTCATTCAAATATGAGATTTCAATAAGCCGATCAATGTTGTTATTGAATCCTCATTGAGATGTGACCGGACAGTCGGGAAAAGAAGAGAAAAGCATCGAGTTCCATGGCCATTGATATATTAGAAGTGGCAACCAAAATGCAGTTGACTACGAGCTCTTGCTTTGACGCGATTTAGGGTTACTAGATGGATTTATATAGATCATATTTAAATATATTATTCATATATAACTTCGTGTTGAAGTATCTAATTAAAACAAACTCATATGATCCCCATTTTTGGAAAAATGTTGTAATCCTAGCATAATAAAATATTCTGGACCTGATGGGACAGGTTTCGTCAAATTTCGAGGTTTTTTGTGAAAAGTCCTTTATAAATATCGATGAAAAATCAAGCATTTAAAATTCCTATAATTACAGCAAAAATTCAAAAAATAAGAGACCTTGACATTTTACTAGACCTCTTCCTAACGGATCCAACGAATTTTGTTTCGTTAAATTTGGAGTTTGTTTGGCCAGTTGTTTATTCATTAAAAGTTACCCCTGTCTGAATTGTATAAACAATTAAATAGAAACAAGGACGATTTTGGCCACTGAAGTCACATACAATATCCGTTTTCCACGAAATTTGATTTTCTAACAATAATTTGATGATACGGTTCCAATGAAACTAATTTCACAAAAAACGGAAATTGTTTGAAAAATGGCTACTTTTAACACTATAAAAATATCGAATAAATATTAATTAAGTTCCAAAATAATTTAATTAAATAATAATAAATTCTTATAATCATAAACACCTAATAGGAAATATCCTATAGCTTTAAATATAAATTATACAACTCGATATTAACAATTTCGAGTGAAACTATGTCCAAATTATATTAAACCCTTTTTAAATATATTAAATAAACGTTACAATTTAATAACGATTTCCATAGCAACTATTTTAAATTTTAATTTGGACATAACTAACAATCTATAACATGAAATCTGGATTTTTCTCTTCCATATGAAAATTATCATCAATTTGATTCTAGCGTTTCTTATTTCATAGAAATCTGACTTATATCGGATCCAGTATATCCAGTTAAAGTTCAAAACCCAATATTACGAACTTCCACGCCATTTCAAGCTCAATTTATAATTATATATAAATTTAACATTCAAACTTCATTTTAATAAACGAATTAAATATTAAAATCCATTAATATTCCAAATATAATATCTAAAATAATAAATTAATTAAATATTAGACTACCAAAAATGTGGGACATTACACTATGTTTAATGTTTACTATCACCATGACACGCGCACTCCCATTTTACACTCTATGTTAGTATTTACCTTAAAGTACTGTCCATCTTGTTGTGCTAACTCTTTATTTGTAAGTCCACGTTCAAGTATGATTATTTATACCTGTTATTGCTTTATTTTGTTGCTATCGCTCATACCAGATTTTCGTCTGATCCAGAGTTTTATGTCTCTTCTTATTACTCTGGGTGCTCCAGAATGAGCAGACTAGAGGCAGGTTAGGTGGTGATGCGCGAGTAGCTGTCCGGAGATGAGCAGGAGGCTTCCACGTATTATATACATATATTCTCCTTGTGTTGTTGATAGTCACTGCTTTTGGCATTAGTAGTGCACCTTCTTTATTTCCTTTTTAGGGACAGTATTTTGAAGTCATAATAATGATTTGGATCATAGGCTATGTTTTGGATTTCACTACTCTGATGGTTATAGTTTAGTTTCAGCTTATGTATTGTCCCTTCTATGTTATATCAAGTTATGTTACTATTATATTTTATTCCATGTGTTATGAGATGTACTACATGCTCTTGGTGATTCGTTTTTCCAACCCTTTTTCTTTGACAACCGTTCCATGCTAGTCGGGCATTGGCAGCGCATTTCAAGGGAAATGTCGACTAGTGCGGTGCGGGTCGTCACACTTAGTATCAGAGCCTAGGTTGCGTAGTTAACCTAGGGGAAGACATCAGGGAGAGATAATATACATTTATGAGAGCGCGTATTTGTGATATTTTGGTTTTCAAAAACGATATATATATACGCATATTATAGTATATCTAAGGATGAAATCGCACTTCACTGGCACCACTAAGGAGATGGTTAATCATTTTTCTTTACAGATTGAACGATGAGATGAAATACGAGGAGTACGGGTTCAGGAGCCAACAATGGGAATGTCCCTGATATGAGGACGATGTTGACTACCTTCATGAGGGAGATGCTTAGGGATGTTAAGGGAGTAGTTCCTAATGCTGCTAACGGTAGTGGTGCAGTAGAGAAGGTGCCTAGAGCCGATTTCGCCGAGCTCTACAAGGATTATACTAGTCTTGGTGGGAAGACGTTCCACGGAACGGAGTCGGCTACGGAGGTTCATGATTGGCTTGATAGTTGTGAGCGCATCTTCGAGGTTTTGGGGATCGATGATGCAATGAAGAGAAAGCTAGCATTGCATCAACTTTAGGGATGAGCAATGAATTGGTGGAATGCTATCAAAGCGGCTACTCTCGAGGATCAAGCTAGTTGGAATCAGTTTAAGACCCGATTTAGTGACAAGTTTATTCCAACTGCTCAGAAATCAGAATTGTTCAGGAAGTTTTTGGAGCTTAGGAAGAATGGTAGGGCAGTCTCGAAGTATATTACTGAATTCGAAACCTTATCGAAATATGGATTGTCCCTTATCAATGTTGTCGAGAAGAACAAGAAGTTCATAACTGTCTTGGATGAGTACTTGGGGGAAAGACTTATAAACCACACCGATGATACTTTCGAGTTTATTGTGGGAAAGGCATTGGGATCTGAGAGCCTTTACCCTAAGCTGAAGACCGAGGTTGATGTTACATCTGTAGAGGAGCCAAAGCCGCAGGCGAGCGGTGGAGACAAGAATAATTCCCAGAATAATATGAAATAGGACCAAATCAAGGATGGTCAGAAAAAGAAGAATAAGAAAGAAGTCCAGTGCTTTGGTTGCGGCAAGAAGGGTCACTATGTCAAAGATTGTTGAGCGAAGCCTGCGGAAAGAAAGTGCTTCAACTGTGAAAAATTGGGACATTTCAAGGCTAAATGTCCACAACCCCCTATGGAGAAGCAAATCGTGAAAGCATATGCTATCAACGTTGTTCCTTCTTCGTTGAATGCCCCAACTGCAGCGCAGAAGGGAAAGTGTGTCGTTATTCAAGGTATGCTTTCTATTTATGATGTTCCTATTCGAGTATTGTTTGATACCGAGGCTTCTCATTCCTTCATATCTAGTGACCTGGTAGATAGGTTGGAATTGGAACCCGAGATAGTCGATAGACCATTTGTTGTGATGAACCCGATCGGTGGTTCGATTAGCCTTAATATGATTTGCTGTAAATTAGTCTTATCGAGTCATGGATGTATATATGCTTGTGATTGCTTTGTTTTGGGATTTACTAGGTTTGGCATTATTTTGTGAGTCGATTGGCTCTAAAGGAATGGAGTGGTGGTAGACTGTGAGGGGCCTTCGGTGACCATTAGAGCGGATGATGGGCGGAGGATGGTATTGGGTTATCTACCTAGTGATGGGGTGATGGCTAGTTTTCTAAATTCCCTCGACATTTTGTATGATGAGTTATCAGATGTGCCTATTGCTGGCGAGTATCTGGACATCTTCGGGGAAGTGACCGGACTTCCACCACACCGAAAGATCGAGTTTCGGATTGATTTAGTGAAAGATGTCAGACCTATAATGATGCCACTTCGTCGTATGGCACCAAGGGAGCAGCGAGAGCTCAAAGTACAAGTTGGCGATCTTTTGAAGAAGGTATTTATCCAAAGAATTGTTTCCGAGTGGGGAGCACCAGTTGTATTTACTAGCAAGTCTGATGGTTCCCTTCGCTTATGTGTGGACTACCGCGAGTTGAACAAGGTGACTAGGAAGAATAAGTATCCTCTTCCACAGATAGATGATTTGTTTGATCAGTTAAATGGAGTAAGAGTGTTCTCCCAGTTGGATCACATGATAGGTTTTCATCAGCTCCAAGTAGCAGCTGAGAGTGTACCTAAAACGGTATTTCGGACGCCGTCTGGATTCTGTGAGTGGTTGGTCATGCCATTAGGTTTGACCAATGCACCCGCATATGTTTTGGATCTTATGAATAGGGTTTTCAGGGATCAACTAAATATGTTTGTTCTTGTGTACGCGGACGATATCTTGGTTTACTCGAGGATAGAGGAAGAACACAAGGAACACTTGAGGACAGTGATGGAGGTGTTGAGGAAACACCAATTGAAAGCAAAATTTTCTAAATGTCACTTCTGGAGGAGGGAAGTGAGATTCTTGGACCATGTTGTTTCAGAGAATGGCATTGTCATGGACCCTGTGAAGGTAGCTACGGTGCAAAATTGGTCTACGCCCAAAATGCAACAGACATGAGAAGTTTCTTGGGATTAGCTGGATATTATCATAAGTTTATTCAGTACTTCTCCAAGATATCGACACCGTTAACTCAGTTGACCAAGAAGAATCATGCTTTTGTCTAGGACGGAAGGTGTGGGAACGCATTTAAGAGCCTAAAGGAAAAGTTAATGTGCGCACCAGTGTTAGTTATTCCAAAAGGGAACGAAGAGATGACGATATACACAGATGCCTGCGGTACCGGACTAGGTGTTGTACTAATGCAAGGAGGTAGGTTTGCAGCTTATGTTAGTCGGCAATTGAAACCACATGAAAAATGTATCCTACCCATGATTTGGAATTGGCAGCGATCGTGTTTGCATTGAAAATTTGGAGGCACTATCTCTTAGGAGAAAGATTCGAGTTGTTTACCAATCATAAGTCATTAAAGTACCTTTTCTCTCAAAAGGATTTAAATATTTGTCAGCGGAGATGGTTAGAGTTCTTGGATTCATATGATTTCGATATCGTTTACACACCCGGGAAGGCAATGCGGTAGCTGATGCATTGAGTAGAAGACATGCCAGTTTAGGGGCTATGTTTCTGGAATGGAAGCAACTGGAGTATATCGCGGGATATGATTTCAGACCTAAGTGTGAATTAGGTCCAAAGATGTTAGCAAGTTTGACGATCAGACCGACTTTGATTGAGCGAATCGGGTCTAGTCAAAGGGACAATCCTAACCTATTGGAAATCATCTCCAAGGTAGAGATGGGTATCAATGGTGAGGAAATGAACAAGTATGGACTTGATTGGGAAGGATGGCTTCGAAAGAATAGGAGACTAGTTGTACCCAACGTTAATGGATTGAGAGATGAAGTGCTTAGAAAGTGTCATCACTCGAAACTAACTATACATCACGGTGGTAACAAGATGTATCGAGACACGAAACAGACACACTACTGGGAAGGGATGTAGAGAGACGTTTGAAAGTTTATATCCAAGTGCATAAATTTCCAGTTAGTTAAAGCCGAGCAAAAGAAGCATAGTGGTTTGTTACAACCGTTGGAAATTCCCAAATAGAAATGGGAACAAGTCTCAATGGATTTCATCAATGGTTTACCGAGTACTAAATCAGGTCATGATAGCTTTTGGGTGGTTGTGGATCTATAGACCCAAAGTGCAAGGTTTATACGGATCAAGACGAATAGAATGGAAGATAAGTTAGCGGAACTATATATGAAGTGGGTAGTGAGATTTCATGGGGTACCTAAAGGTATTGTGAGTGACCGAGATCCATTATTTATTAGTGGGTTTTGGAAGAGCTTACAAGAGGCTTTAGGGTCAGAATTACATCTCAGTACCGCGTACCATCCCCAAATTGACAGTCAAACAGAGAGGGTGAATCGGGTATTAGAGGATCTCTTAAAGCTTGTATACTGGACTTTGGAGGGTCATGGGATTTCCATTTACATCTGGTTGAGTTCGCATATAATAATAGTTATCAGTCCAGTATTGGTATGTGTAACACCCCTCTCGAAAAGCTAACACAAAGATCTTTTAGCACAGTGGTTAGTGCGTGGTGTTACTTTACGGGAGGTGAGGGGTTCGAGTCTCGCGGTCGTCACATTTGGTATCATAGCCTATACCCAATAGGAATTGTATGTGTGATGCTGCGGATATCAGTCGGTGTGGTACTGATGCAGATTACATGCATAATGCCTGGGTGGTGAGTGATATGAGTCAACGAGGACGTTAGGCTCTTTAAGGGAGGTAGTCTGTAACACCCCTCTCGAAAAGCTAACACAAAGTTCTTTTAGCACAGTGGTTAGTGCGTGGTGTTACTTTACGGGAGGTCGGGGGTTCGAGTCTCGTGGTTGTCACAGTATGGCTACATTTGAAGCTTTGTACGGAAGACCGTGCAACTCACCATCATGTTGGTTGGAAACCGGTGAGAAATTTGTGCTTGGGCTCGATGTAATAAGAGAAACTTCAGATAAGATCAAGGTTATTCAGCAGTGAATGAAGGCCGCCCAAGATAGGCAGAAGAGTTATGTTGATAAAAGGTGAAGAGATTTGAAATTCTCCATTGGTGACTTGGCATTCGTCAGGATCTCTCCGTTGAAGAGTGTGATTCGTTTTGGTAGGAGAGGTAAGTTGGCACCAAGGTTTGTTGGTCCATTTCCAGTTCTTGAAAAAGTTGGGAATTCGGCGTATAAAGTTGTATTACATGACAAGATGGCAGGGGTGCACAACGTATTTCATGTTTCTTAGTTAAGGAAGTTCGTGCACGATTCTGATATAACTATTTGACCAGATCGGTTGGATGATATCAAGGTAGAACCCGAGGCTGTTGGGAACCGCAGACCAATTCGTATTGTCGGACACGATACGAAGCAACTTCGATGGAAGACGGTGAGACTGGTTAAGATCCACTTAGGCGATAATGAGAACGACTGTACTTGGGAAACTGAGGAAAGCATAATTAAGTCATATCTAGAACTCTTTACCTAGTAAGATTTTTTAGTCGCGATATAGTTATTCCGCATTCTAGGATAGGCTTTTTGTGTTTATTATGTATGTTTGATTATTGCAAATAGTTGATAGGCATGCGGGACCCATTATTGTTTTCTTAGATAAGGAATTTTGGAGGCAAAATTTCTTAAGGGGAAGGGGAAGGAGAGTGTAACGACCCGCATTCTACATATTGGAGGATCGTAGAATATTTATTTCATTTTCATATGAAGTCATATGGTCGTGTAACTTTGAGAAGCGACTATTGGCTCATTTCCCACATTCACGATTTTTGCCGATTTTTAAATGACCGTTTTACCCATGGTGAATGTTGTTTTGCCTATAACTTTTGATTGGTAAGGAGTTTTGGCCTGAAACCACTTTCAATGGATCCATTCAATGGTTTACCTTTCCGTAGAGTGGTCACATTAATCAAACGGACTTACTGTTTGGGAGATATGACTGAAATAAGATTTGAAGATGGAAAAACAACATAATTGGGCTTAACGGGGTGATTAGCAGCTAGACTCATAACCCATTTCGGGATTAGGGTTATGGGAGGGCTGAAAGGGTTTGGAGAAATATTCCCTTTCATTTTTCCAGCCGCCACCAACCACCCTTGAACCCTAACAATGGCATCCATCTTCTAAATCTCACCCTAATTGCTTTCTAATCACTAATTAACCAAAACTACACCAAATCAAGTCAAATTAGCACCAAATTAGGGTTGGAGCTATTAAAATACATAGAGATCCATGCCATAATAGTAAAGTTTCATATTTAAAATTTCATTTGTGGCTAAGGTGAGTGATTTGCACTTTTATACGCTAATTGCGGCTAATTAGGGGTGATTAGTGATAATTAGCGAAATTACACATCAGAAAAATATGGGAAAATATGCAGAAATTCTAAAATATTATTTTATGTCACTTGTGAAAATCGGATTAATTTGGATTAAGTTTGCTAAACCTAAAGTTAAAAAATGCATAACGAGATTAAGGGGAAAATCATGCTTTTGGGTATGTTTGAACTAAAATATTTCATCTGATTGATGTTTTTAATGTTTTTGATTGATCCTATGTGTTGTTATAATTGTTTGGGATATCTTATGATTGCATAGGAAAGTTAGAATGGTGGAAAATGCCGTTGTTTAGCGAAAATAGGTTGCTGGAAAAAATTGCAGATTTTCAGGTCCGGTTAAGAGGAAGACCCGATCCGAACCTGTTAGGAGAGAGACTCGAACCAAACCGGATGGGAGATGGAGAGGAGGTGACTCAAATTGATCCGGATAGTAGAAGGAGACCCAAACTGAACCGGATAAGAGAAGGAGACCCAAACCGAACTGGATAGGAGAAGGAGACCCGAATCGAACCAGATAGGAAAAGGAGACCCAAATCGAATTCGGATAGAAGAAGGAGACCCGAACTGAACCGGATAGAATAAGGAGACCCGAACCAAACCAGATAGGAGAAGTAGACCCGAACCGGACAGGAGAAGGAGAGGAGGAGACCTGAACCGAACCGGATAGGAGAAGGAGACCCGAACCGAACCGAAAAGGAGGAAGAGACCCGAACCGAACCGGATAGAAGGAGGAGACCCAAACCGAACACCAATTCAACCAAAACCCAAAATGCAAAGGAAATCCAAGTGGGAATTTATCACTCGGGATCCAGATGGGAACCAATGAGTTAACTTCTAGAGTTGGGCTTTGTTGTGGGATGTGTGCAATGGCGTTATCGATATCTATAAGTTTGGTTCACCGTTGAGAGAGGGGGCATGTAGACGAACCGGAGCCAGAGGATGTATGGACTGGTTAGCCATACCCCAGAGCCAGAGAAGTTTGAACTCGGGAGGTTTATTGACTATAAACCAGAAGGGCATGGTTGTAGCGATAGTTGTACAGAGTCCAGAAGGGTATGGACCCGTCATGGCCCCAAATGGATTTGGTGATCAAAGCGGTGGATATCGTATGCTTTACACACTGAATGAGAGATGTGAGGATGATTTATATGTTTGATTTTTGCTATCACCATGACACGCACACTCCCATTTTACACTCTATGTTAGTGTTTACCTTAGAGTATTGTACATCTTATTGTGCTAACTCTTTGGTTGCAGGTCCCGGTTCGGGAATGATTATTTATACATGTTTTTGCTTTATTTTGTTGCTATCGCTCATACCAGACTTTCTTCTAACCCAAAGTTTTATATCTCTTCTTATTACTCTGGGTGCTCCTAAACGAGCAGACTAAAGGCAGGTTAGGTGGTGATGCATGAGTAGCTGTCCGGAGACGAGCATGAGGTATCCATGTATTATATGCATGTATTCTCCATGTGTTGTTAATGGTCACTGCTTTGGGCATTAGTAGTGCACCTTCTTTATTTCCTTTTTAGAGACAGTATGTTGAAGTTGTAATAATGATTTGGATCATAAGTTGTATTTTGGATTCCGCTACTCTGATGGTTATGGTTTAGTTCCAACTTATTTTCTGTCTCACCTGTGTTATATCAAGTTATGTTACTATTATATTTTTTTCCTTGCGCTGTGAGATATACTACAGGATCTTGGTGATTCATCGTTCCAACCCTTTTTCTTTGACGACCATTCCGTGCTAGTCAGGCATTGGCAGCGCATTTCGAGGGAAATGTCAACTGGTGCGGGGAGGGTCGTCGCAGAAAACAAAGGTATCTTATTTCAGAATTTCTGGGAGTAAATGTTTTATTTAAATACGAAAGATAATTTAGATAAATTTGACCTAAATTAGATAAAAGAATATTTATTAAATACTCAAATAGAAGTAAAGCTTATAGAGGCTTTAATTTAAAAACTATTACTATTGAAGATATTTTAAATGTATCTTTTGATGAAAAATATAAAGATTTGAATCAAAATGAAGAAGAATTTGATAATAATAATAATAATGAATCAAATCAAATAAATAATGAAATTAATCAACCTAATAAAGTTAGGCTTTTAAGAGATCACCCTGTAGAAAATATTCTAAAAGATATTGAATCTATAGTTAGAACCGGAAATCAATTAAATAATATGAGTAATATAACATTTATATTAACTGTTGAACCCAAAAATCTAATGTAAGCCTCATCTGATGACTCATGGATCAAGCAAGAGGAATTGAATCAGTTCACCAGAAATGATGTATGAGAACTTGTTCCTAGACTAGATGTAAAGACCCGGAAATTCCCGCTCTTGAATCGACCATAAACCACACAGGTCTGACCCAAAGGATGGAAATCTTCGAATACTTTAACTTTGGGAATACAAAACATTAGAACAACAACCACAGACTTTTATTACATTACAATAATGTTACATCAGAGTACAGAATATATCAGAGTACAAAGAAATTAAATTACAGTGGAAGATACATAAAAGATAATACAAACAAATAGCGGAAGACTACCAAGCTCTGGACACAGCTTTAGGCTTCGATCCAGGATCCTGCTAAAGAGATACATATCTGCAAAAAGCTACTCGACTGCCCGTATAGAAAAGAGGGCACCCGAGTTTGCAAAGTGAAACAAACTACGAGTCAGTCATGGGACTGGTGTGAGAATTCTAAACTAATATAACTAATAAGACAAATCCAAGGACTACGCCACTTTCGCGGAACGGGTTTACTCCTATGGATTGCCAGTGCATAAACCAAAGTAAATCGAGAAATAACGCAATGTCTTTTTGGAAAAATGAAACCATTATAAGACCCAGGTCCCATCCCACAATGCAACGCACGCCAGAGGATAGGGTTTTACCTTATAATGGTCAAAAGATGCTTGATACGTATAAAACGGATTTGATATTATTATTAGTGTATATATGTTTTAATAAAAAGATTTGAATCATAAGTATCAATCCTAGACGGCATGGTTACCATATAGCATGTCGCCAATACTAGTTCTACAATCAAAACCGCAAGGGCGTATTGGAAATTTGGATTCCATCATGAGTCGAGGCTAGGGGTAAGATCCTCTCCGATTCGAGACACTCTAGCAAATGCCTCAGGATTCCCCTCAGTGAACCCTTGGAAGCGGTAGGGCCGGTCCCCGCCTATGGGCAGTGGATTGGTTATGCCTGAACACACGTTTCCCGGTCCCTTTGGACCTATATTATGACCACCAACGGCCTATAAAAATAACGAGGCGCCTCAAAATCCATCATCCACATAAGGAAAATGTCAGCGCTGGTAGGTCCCTGACATCACTCTAGCTAGAAAGAAACGTGTGCACTCCCTACGGTCCGTATCCCGTTTTTGACTCATACCGGGGTGTGAGGCTCGCGAAGTCACGCTATACACAAAGTTACGCCTAAACAGGTCGTGCTTTGATCATCAACCACAAGGCCTGCTTTTCAACAAAAGCCTTGATCAATGCATCTTGGCATGCCACATTGTCAGTCCATATCATTGATTTCTACCAATATATAACCCCTAAGCTCGTATGTCTCAGAGAAGGGTGTTAACCACCAAACAGATATATATTGACAGAGATCAACGAATGTAGTAAAAAGGACTACAATGTCAGACATACATTCCATTTATACTTATGCTCTGGGTCTGAGCGAAAGTCTAATCCGTACAAATCAACACTACGTCTGAACGGCCACCACTGAGGCCCTTTCAAGGTAGCTACTCCTCTCATGGGTCTCAGTAGCAACGCATCCATTCGATGTGAAGATCGTTGGTCTTCAATCACCGTCTTCAAATCTTCGACTTAGAACGTCATATAAATCATTTGAAATGAGATTGAACTCGAACTTTTCAAATGATTCTCGCGTATATATATATATATATATATATATATATATATATATATATATATAATTTAAAATTACTTCATATCGTTATTAATATTTAATAATGACCTATCGCTACTTTTATTTACATAAAAATAGCTCGAATAAATTTAACGACGCTTCGGGTCAATGGGCGACCCTGGTGCTTTTTTCAACCAAATTTGACTTACGCATATCTAACCGTTGGATTTTGATGAAATTTATATCATTGGAAAGATTTTCCCAAAGAGGTCCTAACGGTTCCTGTTTTGGGAAAATCCGACGGTCGGATCTTTCGGTATAACCGTTTAAAGTTACGATTGTCGATACGCGAACTACCGCGCGTGTTTCGTTTAAATTTAATTTATATATATATATATATATATATATATATATATATATATATAAATCGTTTTACTATTTCAATTATAAAAGTCTATTCTTTTTATCGCATCTAAAATGACGATAAAATATTTCTTGTTTTATTTTACTTCCTTTCTTATTTTATTTACTCTAATTGTAAATAAATTATGCTTTATATATCCTTTTAATTTATTTTCTATTTATTTACCTAAATGTAAATAAATGTTTTTCTATTCTTTTCCTTATTTATTTACCTAAATGTAAATAAATATTTCTCTACTTCTTTTATCTTATTTATTTACATTATTTATAAATAAATGTTTCTAATTCCTTTTCTTATTTATTTACACTATTTGTAAATAAATGTACTTAATTTCTTTTTCTTATTTATTTACACTATTTGTAAATAAATGTTTTTAATTTCTTATTCTTATTTATTTACACAATTTGTAAATAAATGTTTACCTTTACTTTTACTATATTTATTTACACTAATTATAAATAAATGTACCTTTTCCTTTTATCTTATTTATTTACATAAGAAAATGTAAATAAATATTATTCACATAATTATTCTTTTAATCCCTTTTATTTACATAAGAAAATGTAAATAATCCTTATTCACATATTTGTTCTTATAATCTTAATCACATAGAAATGTGATTTTATTTACAATGTAAAACATATATATATATATATATATATATTTACTTACATTGAAAATGTACTTTTATTAAATCCTTTATTTACATTGAACAAATGTAAATGTCTTTATTTCTTTTCTTTACATTGAAAAGTGTAATTCTTAAATTCTTTTCTAATTACATTGAAAATTGTAGTTCTTTAATCCTTTTTCTAATATTTCTTTTTAACATAAAAAAGAATATTTTATGTTAATTCTTTTCTAACATTTTCTGTTATTATTTTATTTACATAAGAAAATGTAAATAAATCCTATTTACATAAAAATGTAGTTTTTTTCTTTATAACCTTAATTACATAAAAATGTAATTTTATTGTTTATAATCCTAATTACATAAAAAAGTAATTTATATTTACAATGTAAAACGTATACTTTAATTACTTAATAAAAATGTAATTTTATTTAATCTCTCATTTATCTAATGTAAATATATGTTTTTCTTGCTCTATGTTTTATTTTATTTATACTAAATATTTTGAAGTAATATTAAATGTAAATTTAGACAATTAGAATATGCTTTAACCTCCCACATTGGATAGGTATTGTTGTGATTACTGGACAGCCGGGCGGGTCCGGGCAGGTTTACATCACAACTCAATCCAACCTCGGGTTAAGCATCCTTGTTCTTATTTATTTACCTAAGTGTAAATAAATACTTTTCTTATCTATTTACTAAACATATTATCATAATCCTAATGTCGAGCAAAATATATTTTACTCAAATAGTTTCCCTATACATTTCTAATCTTTCAGATATTGGCATTAAAAGAACGTGTTTTTAATGTGAAACATATTTCGTAGTGAAATATGTATATTTCCTAATCCATCAAATATTAACATTAAAAATGTGTTTTTAATGATCATAGAAATGTAACTCTTAATTTCTAGTTTTATTTGCGGTGAGGAACACAATTAAAATTGTACCTTTCTTTCATGTTTATTTACATCGAGGGATGTAAATAAAACATGTAACCTTTATTTCTAAGTTTCATTTGAAACAAAGAACATAGCTAAAAGATGAACTTACTTTTCCATACCATATCTGCATTATGTTGTAATTATGTTTTTACTAACATAAAATGCATTTTTAACTTTAATTACATTTTAATAACATAAAATGTATTTTTATCTTTATTTACATTTTAAATAACATAAACATACTTTCAACTTTATTTACATTTTCATAACATAAAATGTAAATTTCACTTAATTACATTTTAACTAACATAAAATGTATTTCTAACTTAACTACACTTTAACTAACATGAAATGTAAATTTAACTTAATTACATTTTTAACACATAAAAATGTGATTTTTCATGTCATTAACTTAACGATGTAATCCTGTGTCATAATATTTAAATTAACACAACATATAATCTTGTGTCATAACAATAATATTAACACGATGATGTAAATTTGTGGCATCTCAATGATGTTAACACAACATACAAATTGGTGGCATCGCAACAAGGTTATCGTGACATATAAATTTGTGTCATTACAACAAGGTTAACATGACATATAAATTAGTGTCATTACAACAATATTAACACAACAACGTAAATTGTGTCATTGTAACTATACTAACACAATGATGTAAATTTTGGTGTACTTCTGATGAATCACAATAAAAGCCTCATCTTTATTTGTAAATAAAAATAAGATTAAAACTTTACATTTTATTATATAATAAGGAATAAAGATTAAACTTACACCTTATTATGTTCATAAAATAAGGTTAAAAATTTGGTGAACAAAATTAATGTAAAAACCTTGTCTTTTGTTTTGTTAACAAAATTTATGTAAAACTTTGTCCTTTTATTCTATGTTAACAAAATTAACATAAAAATTGTCTTCTTACTATGTTAACAAAATTAACATAAAGATTGTCTTTTTACTATGTTAACAAAATTAACATAAAAATTGTTTTTTTTTACTATGTTAACAAAATTAACATAAAGATTGTCTTTTCACTATGTTAACAAAATTAACATAAAGATTGTCTTTTTACTATGTTAACAAAATTAACATAAAGATTTTCTTTTTACTATGTTAACAAAATTAACATAAAAATTGTTTTTTTTACTATGTTAACAAAATTAACATAAAATTTTTTTTTTTTACTATGACAAAGATAATGGTAAAACATGTCCTTTATTTTATAAACAAAATTAAATGTTAAATTTGTTTTAAATTTGTAAACAAAATAAACAAACAAGATTAAATGTTTTA
Organism: Allium sativum; assembly: GCA_030737875.1. Classification (NCBI taxonomy): domain Eukaryota; kingdom Viridiplantae; phylum Streptophyta; class Magnoliopsida; order Asparagales; family Amaryllidaceae; genus Allium; species Allium sativum. The sequence continues at coordinate 145,356,466 of CM060918.1, read as the reverse complement.
AATTTATTTAAGAAGATAAAATGAAAATAAAAACATAAATTAAAGTAAAAACCTTGTCATTTATTTTGTAAATAAAATTTAAAATTTAAACTTTAATAGAACAGAGTAAAGATAAGAATAAGATGGGAACTTTATTATGATTGCATCAAAAATTTTACAGATCTAGACAACATAGCCATCACATAGCATAACCACATATTTCAATAATCATGCATAATCACATACAACTATCATCACATCGCAGATCGGGATGAAAATACACAACCCATAATTTCACAATTTTCATTGATTTATATTTATTTTAAATAAATTAGAATTCTCACCGAGCTTTGGCTGAATAATTCAAAACCGAAATTTGACCAAAATTTGAACTACTCCTTCTCTGTCCAAGTTTGTGAATCTCATCGCTACGAATCCAACGCAACGAAAACCGTCCATTTCTGGTTCAATTTTAAAGAGTTATAGTCATATGCAATTTTAATTATATTTATGAATTAATTGTATGATTAATACAAATATTTCTCTTAACCTTCGCTTCAGAAAACATTAACCGCCTTTCACTGTTATTCATCGTCTTCCCTTCTGTGACAACCAATCCCAAACTTTGACCCCTTCAAACCGTCGTAGCCATCACCTCACAACGCCAGAATCCGATCGGAAGCCACGAAGAATCTCTACGATTTGGTTTTGGAAATTTGAATTAATTTGAAATGGATTGGGAATTATTGGGGAATAATTTTGGAACAGTTTCAGCCATTGAAGTTGATAGTGGCGACTAGTGTATAGAATGAATTAGAGTTTGTTTTATGAAGGAATATATAATATTATATTAAAATATTATTTAATTTTAGTTAAGGCCCGCTAATCCCAACATTGTATGTTACAATGGAAAATAAATTGTTATTAAGGCTGAAGTGGCATCTTATTTCTCATTTAAATTTCAAAGGCAAATGGCGAAAAGAAATGAATGCGTCATTAATTATTTAACGCTAATGGTTAGAATGTTTGTGTGTGCCTTTTTAAATTTCAAACATAAATATCCATTATCATAATTAAGGGAATATATTAAATTGGACTACAAAGAATAAGAGAGAGAGAATGGTTATAAGTATACATGATTTTTATTCTTTTAAGCCATTAGTGCTTCCCATAGAATACTCTTTATTTATTTTGCCTTGTATCCATTTATAACAATCTATTTAATTTACCTAACGTTTCCATTCATCTTTTATTCTCATGTATATTTATAGTTGATTATTCTTTCTAAATTTCCAATCAAAAACGTCATTTTGTTTTAACATAAATTCTCTTAACAAAAATGTGACTTTTGTTATTACACAAATTCTCTTAACAAAATGTTAATTTTGTTATTACACAAATTCTCTTAACAAAATGTTAATTTTTGTTATGCTAATCAATGACATATTCATTTATTACAACATTTATACTAATCAATGACATATTTATTTATCATAGATGACAAATTTGATTGCGAATAGTAATGACCAGAATTGATTGCTAATAGTAATGACCAGAATTGATTGCTAATAGTAATGACCAGGATTGATTTCTTAACATATAGGACAAAATTGATTTCTAACGTATAATGTATACTAACATGACGATTTATCAAATTTAAATTAACATGAGATATTGGCTTTCAATAAAACAATCATCATTAAATATAACATTCATCATTCCACACCTTTAAAATTTCAAACTGTAGTGCTATTTTAAACTCCCTATATAATTAAATAAATTTATTTGTTTTATTTTTGATTAAAAATTAAATTTTTAGCCATTATTATTTAAAATAAATAGTTTTAAATATCCAATTTTCTTTTAAATTCCCAAAATAAAAATTTTAAATTGGCCCCAAAAATTCTGGGTTGTTACAGTCGCCCCCACTTAAGATCTTTTCGTCCTCGAAAAGGAACTAAGCTAAAAGTTGTTAAATTTACTAACTAAATTTTAATTTTACTTTTATTAATTTCATTTGTTGGCTAACTTATCGAATACATATATACTTTTATACATTTAAAAATCTTATCTTCTGAAATAGGATTATATATATAATCAAAATACTTTAATTATAAGCTTATCACTCTGAACTCATTCTAGGGCATTACTAACCCCATCTCTAATGAGTATTCTCATTCTAGGATACTGCCGATCCTATCTCTAATGAGTATTCTTATTGGACATTACTAATCCAATCTCTGATGAGTCTTTTGTTCAGTTCTAACGAGTTGTATCCCAATGATTTGAGCTAACCAGAGCTCTGATACCAACTGTAAAGACCCGGAAATTCCCGCTCTTGAATCGACCAAAAACCACACAGGTCTGACCCAAAGGATGGAAATCTTCGAATACTTTAACTTTGGGAATACAAAACATTAGAACAACAACCAAAGACTTTTATTACATTACAATAATGTTACATCAGAGTACAGAATATATCAGAGTACAAAGAAATTAAATTACAGCGGAAGACTACCTAGCTTTGGACACAGCTTTAGGCTTCGATCCAGGATCCTGCTAAAGAGATACATATCTGCAAAAAGCTACTCGACTGCCCGTGTAGAAAAGAGGGCACCCGAGTTTGCAAAGTGAAACAAACTACGAGTCAGTCATGGGACTAGTGTGAGAATTCTAAACTAATATAACTAATAAGACAAATCCAAGGACCACGCCACTTTTGTAACAACCCGAAAATCTGGGCCAGTTTAAAATTTTTATTTTGGCAATTTTAGCGAATTTTGAATATTTAAAATAGAATATTTTGAATAATATCGACGAGAAATTTATTCCGAATATATTTAGAACGTATATATTATATACGTCGCCGTTAGAATATAAATAATTATATATAATTATAAAAGGAATTGAAAATGGCGCGGTAGTTCGATAATTCGATTTCAAACTTCAATTGAATGTACCGGGTGCAAAACAATCCGGATTTTAGTGAAACCAAAAACAATAGGATCTAATTGATGATATCTTTCCAACGAATCCGAATAATCGAGATTTCATAGCGGGAATCAAAAGATATGTCCAGTTGAAAATTCTCAATAGTCGCTATGGAATTCAGGCCCTTAAAAATGGAAATTTTGCAAGCGACCTCGGATTTCGATGAAACCACTTTTGTTGGATCCGTGATGTCAAGTTATTGCAAGATTCCAAATTTCATAATTTTTCGAATCAATATGTGAGCGTGGCAGTGGAAAACGCGTTTGACCAGTTTCAGTTGATTTTAATCGACTGGAAAATGGTCATTTTTCCAATGGTCTCGGAATTCGGCGAAACTAGTTTTGTCAGGACCGTATCGTCAATACGAAGCTAGGAAATATTTTTCGGGAATTTTTCGAGTTAGTATGTGACCCCGGTAATTTGAAATGTACGTTTAAAATTCAATATAATGATTTAAATGTAAATTCAACGGAAACTGATTGTAACTATCGAATCAGCTTGCGATGCATATCCCATTGTGTTCGGAATGGGGGTAAAACGCTATGGACCACAGGCGGTGGCCCTCGTTTAGAGGTCGTATGAAAAAGGTTGCTTTTTGAAAATAAATTAATTAAATAAATAAATAATAAAATATCTGTTTTCTCTCCCCTCCCCCTTATTCATTCTGCCCCCCCCCCCCTATTTCTTCGTTCAGCAGAATCAAAGAGGAAAACAAAACACGATGGAATTGCGCCTCCCCCATCTCGATCGCCACCGCTCCAGGCGCGCTCTCCCCCACCAGCAACCGCCGCTCAATCGAAGTTCTTCCCCCCTTTTTTGCCTCGCCGTCAGCTCCCCCACTGCACCCCTCGCGTTCGATGTCAGCCGAGCCCCCAGCCCCCAATACGACCGCCGTTACCACCCTACCCCCCATCCCTCCCCACAGTGATGTCCGCCGACCTCCACCCTAGCCACCTCCGGCGAACTCAGAGAGACCCCCCCCCCCCCCCCCGAAGACGCTGTAAGTTTTGTTGTTGTTGTTTTATTGTTTTATTTTATTTCATTTCTTTTAGAGAAAAATATAATTTTAAAATTTGATTTTTTTTATGCTAAAGATTATGTTTTTAAATAATGAAAAGTTATATTTATTTTATGAAGAAAAGATTATATTTTAAATAGGTTAAGGTTAAATTTCTATAGTAGAAAGCTTAGATTAGTTTTTTTATATATAATAAAAAGACATGATTTTTTTTTTATTTATTTATTATATAGGGAGTTAAAGATGAGATCTTTATAGATGTGGCGAAGTAGTAAAGAATCAATTTTTAGAAGTATAAAAAGAAAATAGATTTTTCTATGAAATGACAATAATTTTTATATAATATAGAAGTTCAAAATATAATCTTTTATATAGTAGCGATATCAAAATAGAATTTTTACTTAAGTAACGATATCAAAATCAAATTTTTATATGATGCAGATATTAAAAATACGATTTTTATGGAAGTAGCGAAACGAAAATATAATTTTTATAATATAAAAAGGTTAAAAATATAATTTTTATACTAGTGGCCTATTAAAAATATGATTTTTATAAAGTAGAGATATTAAAAATATGATTTTTATATAGTTATGATGATAAAAATTCAATCTTTATATAAGAAGTAGAAATATAAAAATATAATTTTTATATAGGAAGAAGCGTTGTAAATATATGAAGTGAAAGAAAAATCTGAACTTTATTTTATCATGAAGTAGAGAGAATATAAAAATGTGATTTTTATATATGTAACGAATTAAAAATATGATTTTTATACACTAGAGAATATAAAATTGTGATTTTTATATATGTAGTGAGTGCGGGCAACGAAAGTGACAAAAGACGAAAAGTTGAAGATTTCTATCAAAGAAGAGTCAAGAAGTCGGATAGCTATTCTGTGAGAACTTCTCACTCTTTAATTTTATTTTCTAGTTATATAAATATATACTAGGATGCAGACGGTGTTTAGTAGCACTCGACACCCGTCATCCACAGACCATGGATGGCTTGTTTGTTTAATTGTTTGGTTGTGTAGTTGGTTAGATTACTTGGTTTGAATTGAATTGTTTGGTGAAATGAAATTGATTTGATTGATGTGTGAATGGCGTGGGCCTTCACTAGACCGGGGATAAGGCTAGGCCTCGTCCCGTTTCTAGTATCGTGTCGTTATGCCGCCGAAATTTTCTAAAATAAGTTAGAAAATTAAAAATATCATTTTTATTTCGTAAATGAACTGAATAAAAATTCATGTGTTAAAATAAATATTCATTTACAAACCGGACGGTTTGTTTATGTACACCTATTTGAAGGACATTGATTGGGACGATAAATTTTACACATCGCCCAACTGCACAACTAAAATCTGTGTTTGATTGTTTGAAACCCCACACGGGTGTTGGGATGAAATTTGAAGTTCACTCATCCTGATTGATTAAATATGTCGATCGATTGATTGACAGGCTGTTATAAGCGTTATATATCTATATTTGATGCTTATACAGTGTAGTGCACTTTGGTTGATGATTGATTATTTTTCAATGCTATTATATGCGTGTGATGTATGAAAATCCATATAATTAATATTATATGGTGATTGATTGGGCCTCATTCCAATTTGAAAATTAAAGAATATTATAAAATAAAGGTTCATGTGTTGACTGTACTCATCCGTTGAGATTAGTCATGTGTTGAACGAAATATTTTAATAATAAAATTTACATCTTTATCAATATAAAATAAAGGTTCATGTGTTGACTGTACTCATCCGTTGAGATTAGTCACGTGTTGAACGAAATAATTTAACAAAAATTGTCACACGTGGACAGTACTCATTCGTTGAGATTAGTCGTGTGTTGACAAAAAAAAATTAAATATTCATTTGTTGAATAGAATATTAGAAAATAGAAATATATGAAGCCGTGTTGGTTAGATTGACGCCATTTTGACGTGAACGATATTTATATCGATTTTATTCATTTTAAAATGCATATTGAAAAGTGATTTCGAAAACGCATATTTTGAAATGAAATCGAAATGAATTGAATATATAACGATTTCGAAATGAATTGAATATAAAACGATTTCGAAATGAATTGACTATATAACGAATTCGAATTGAATGGAAAACGAATTTGATTTCAATTAAATAGCAAACGAAACGAATTCGAATTGAATTGGAAACAAATTGAAATGAATTCAAATTGAATTGAAATTTGAATTGAATAGAAATGAATTTTAAAACGAATTTATAAAGAAGAATTCAATTTTGATTTGAATTGAAATGGAAGTTGAAATTGCTTTTGAAACGAATTTAAAACTATTTATATAATTCGTTTTAAATAGAAATCGACGAAATATATATTATATATATTATATATATTATATATATTATATATATAATATAATGGCCTGAATAGAACGCGCCGCGCCGCGGTAGTTCGTGAATTTCGACCATTTATTTCAAACGGATATTACAGGAGATCCGACCGTCGGATTCTCCTAAAACCGGAACCGTTGGGTTCGTATCGAAAAGAGCTTTCTAACGAATATTGGAAATTAGAAATCTAATGGTTGGATTTGGAATTATGTCCAAATCAAATTTGAAAAAGGTCGCTGTAAGTGCAGTTCGATTGCCGTTGATGGAAATCGACTGTACTGGCCTTGATAAAATTATTAAAAATAGTAATAATTTGTGTAAAATCATAAGAAATGATTTGTGAAGATTTGGGATGAAAAACCCCATATTTGAAAAGATAAAAATAGATTTTTATCGAAATGAACTAGTTTTGAACTAAAATTATAATTCTATTTATTTTTAAATAAATAAATTGAATTTGAAAAGGGTTTTAAAAATAACCAGAATTTCCAATGATTGCATTGGAGTGGATTTGAATCGAAATTGTCTTCGGAATATTTCGATGTTGGAATTCGTGATTATACGGATGTTGTTATGGAAATTTGAAAGATATATATTTATATCGTTATTTCCAATACGACATTTGTTAATCGTAATTTGATATTGAATATAAGCCGATATATTTTCTATTCAGAGCCTTGTATTGAATATCAAATGTGATTTGGGTTTGCCGTGAATGGTGTCTTCACTAACACTGTTCTTGAACCCAGTTGAGAAAAGATTAAATCTTTTTATTTAGATTTTATGAAGAGTACCAATTAAATAATATTTAATTGAAATTGAATCGATATTGATTTTTGGGTTTATCGTGAACAGTGTTTTAAATAACCCTCGTTCTTTAACCCGATAATTAATGGATGTGATTTTGGGTCTATTGTGAACCGTGTTTTAAATGACACTGATTCTTTAACCCAGTTAACGATTAAAACTAAGTGGAGTTTTAATGAATCTTTAATAAGATTGAAAAGATCGAGAATGGAGTATCACCAGTTTTGCTCCAGGCGATAGTTAAATCTTTAATTAGATTTGAACGGGAAATGGTAATTGAATTTACCGATAACACCGTGGTGTTAGATATGAAGTATTACCAGTTTTGCTTCATGGGATGAATAGGTTGGGATTGGGAAATTAAAACCAATGATTACTTCGGTAAGGTTCGTTAATCTCGACTAGTTGAATCGAAATTCAAAAGGATAGATTAAAGAATAAATTCAAGGAATTTATCTTGGATAAAATTAATGGGAACCTTTCCCTATGAATGTAAAATTTAAAAACTAACTGTCGGTTAGCCAAGCAGAATGGTTTTCTGGATATTGATCTGATGTTGGTTTCGGCCTTCGGGGTTAATATTTGGGAAATTATTCTCTTGATTAATTTACGGTTAGTGACTGATGAATTGGAATGAGGCGTATGTTGTGTTTGTGTAACACTTATTTAAATATACGCGAGTTATTCGGAAAGACCGGGTTTATCCCATTCTGAATAACTGTTACGACGATAAGTCGAAGATGAAGACGATGGTCGAAGACCGGAGGTCTTCACGTCGTTTGGGTGATTACTTGTGATCTTGATTGGGCTGTACACCCAACAAGATGGAAACAGTTGGTGATCGTCCAGACGTACTTGGAGATCGATGGATATGCGGGGTACTAGGTGCCTCCGGTTTCGTTCAGACCCAGAACGGACTTGTAAATGGACTGTGTGTCTGACATTGGATTTTAGTCTGTGTGATTGATTTCTATTAAATATATATCTGTTTGGCAGCGGAGAATTTATTCTCTTGCTTAACGCCCTTCTCTGAGACGTACGAGCTCAGGGGTTATATACTGATGGATATCAAACACATAGAGTGAATTGCCTGTGTGGCATGCCTAAGTGGCAATAGATCGAGGCTTCTGTTGAAAAGCAAAGTCTTGTGGTGATGATCAAAGCACAGCCTGTGTGGCACAGCTTTGTATAACGTGAATTCGCAAGTTTCACACCCGGTATGAACCAAAAACGGGAGACGGACCTCAGGGAGGACTTGCGTTTCTTTCTAGTTAGAAGTGGCGTCAGTGGTTTTACACGCCCTGACGAGTTTGACTTATGTGGTTGTTGCTGTTGCGAGGCGCCTCGATTATATCGGTTTCGGCCGATGCATTCTGGTCGGCAGACGGACCATACTTACACCCCATAGGGTGGGGAAACGTAGTGTTCAGGCATTTTAATCCACATCGGTGGACCGGCCCTGTCGGTCCAAGGGCCCACCTGAGTCTGGGTCCTGTGGCTCGGGCTAGAGAGTCACGAATCGGTTGAGGACTATCTTTTGCCTCGGTTCATAGATGGAAATCCAATTTCCAAATACGTGACATTTGCGGTTTTATTTGTAGAGCCTAGTATGGCGACATAGTGGGATGGGGCATTCATGCCGCCTATGATTGATACTTATGATTTGAAGTTGTTTTATACACTATACACTTATAATAGTATCAAATAATTCCTTTTAAACGTATCAAGCATTCTTGGCTATTATAAGGTAAAAACCCTATCCTCTGGCTTGCGTTGCATTGTGTGATGGGACCTGGGTCTTATAATAGCTTCATTTTCCTTATTTAGCATTGCGCTGTTTGTTTTATGCACTGGTGTTCTTGGGAGGAAACCTGTTCCGTGTTATACGGCGTGGTCCCTTGATTTACCCAACTTTAAAAATAAAGATTGATAACTGTTTTAGTTCTCACACCAGTCACATGACTGACCTGGAGTTTATTGTTTTAACCTAAACTCTGGGTGCCCTTATTTTGACACGGGCAGCTAGTAGTTTTGGTTTTGCAGATTTATATTCACAGGATCCTAGTTTACAGCTGGAACGATATCCGGAAAGCTTTGTATCCGTATATCTACTTCTAGTTGTGTATTGTATTATTTTCCACTGCTATGAATTTAAATGTAATTTAAATCTCTTATATTTCTGTGTAATATTCATTCATACTCTGTATATTCTTGTAATCTGATGCATTGTTGTAATATACAGTGAAATGTTCTTTTGTATGCGTTCTGTTTTGTCGTGTTCTCAAAACAATCCGCTCTTTCTCCTCTCTTCGGAGACCGGGGAAGTTCGGGTCGTCTCATCGTGGTATCAGAGCTTTGGTTTACAGAGCTCGAGAACAAGACACATTAGAACCTTACGAAAGAATTCATCAGATATTGGATTAGTAATATCCAATTAGAATGACTCGTTAGAGATGGGATCGGTAGTATCCTAGAACGAGTGTGAAGAGTATATTTTTCAAATGAAAACAATTTTGTTTTGAAATTTAAACCATTTTAAAAACGTATTAGAATATTTATTTATTTTTGAATATGGACAATCCAATATATAAAGGTTTTGTATATACGCGTCATGAACGTATATTCGAAGTTTTAATATATTAGATAGATATAGAATCACACTCTAGTCGCCCGGACATGATTCTGATGATGGCGCGCCATCACCAGTAATTATTTTCGTGTTTCGAAGGTGTGATATCTATATATTTCCATTAAGCTGGTGCGAGAACCAAAACTAATATAGTTAGAACACATTGTTGTGAATTGGCATCAAAAACGTGATTTTTGTATATGTATCAAAATTATGAATTTGGAACTCTAATTCACTAATTGATTGATGTTTGTGTTGTTTGTCTATTTGTTTGCTAATTTTTAACCATTATGCCTAATTGAACCAAATATTGAATTGTATCGAAAATTGGTCGCATTTGCTTGCATATAGGGCTGTCAATTTCCTACCCGACCCGTGACCCGACCCGAAACCCGCACGGAAATTAGCAGGTTAACCCGACCCGTTTAGTTAGCGGGTCATTTTCGGGTCAACCCGAATTTGACCCGTTTATAAATGGGTGGGTTTAGGGTTGACCCGCTAACCCGATTTTGACCCGCCAAACCCGATTATATATTGTATCTCTTCCATTCTGTTAGTCTTTTATGTATACTATTAGTGTTGGTCTTTTATGTATACAGTAATCAGTATGCTTGTATATGTAAGTTGTTATATTTTATTAATTTATTCTTATATGTTGTTAGTTATATTTTACTTATAACAACTATATCTCTTCCATACTGGTAGTCTTTAATTTATGCAGTATGGGAATATATACTTATGTATAGAAAATGATTTTTGAATATGGGGATTTCATGCTTTATACAAGTGTTGTCTATTGGTGACTTTGCAACTTGTTGCATGTTGATTATATAACAGTGTGCATGTTGATGATTTGGCTCTTTTGTTGCTTATATTAGTAGGCAATATCTATCAATGGGTCAAACAGGAAAACCCGACCCAACACGACCTAACACAACCCATTTAGTTAAACGGGTTATGCGGGTCGGGTCGGGTCAACCCGTTTATAAACGGGTCGGGTTAGGGTTGGGAAAATATGACCCTTTTAATAAACGGGTTGACCCGACCCGTTTATAAATCAACCCGAACCCGACTTGACCCGACCCGAACCCGACCCGACATGACCCATTGACAGCCCTACTTGCATATACATGTACTTACATTGAACAGGTCATAGCAAGGAGGCTAGAGCCGAAGAATAAAATTTGTTTGCCCGACAAATAGGTACATGTTTACTACATAATTTACTGTTTTGTTTGGGTGATGATGATTTTATGAGCCTATTGGCTAGCCGCTTGGCTTTTTCTTTTTCTTTTTGAGATCAGAAGGCCTGTATGGCAATTTCGGGATTTTCCCGTGGCTCCCGGTGCAGGGGAGGTTATGGCGAAATTTTTCAAAAATTTAGGGTGTTGGCCAAATTTTTGAAGAATTTGAAAATTCTCAGAAACTGAAAAGTTGGATTGCAAGCCAGATCGAACGTAGAGTTGATTAATCAAACCACTTTCGACTTTGTTCCTTTTCGGGGACGAAAAGTTTTAAGTGGGGGAGATTGTAACAACCCGAAAATCTAGGCCAGTTTAAAATTTTTATTTTGGCAATTTTAGCGAATTTTGAATATTTAAAATAGAATATTTTAAATAATATCGACGAGAAATTTATTCCGAATATATTTAGAACGTATATATTATATACGTCGCCGTTAGAATATAAATAATTATATATAATTATAAAAGGAATTGAAAATGGCGCGGTAGTTCGATAATTCGATTTCAAACTTCAATTGAATGTACCGGGTGCAAAACAATCCGGATTTTAGTGAAACCAAAAACAATAGGATCTAATTGATGATATCTTTCCAACGAATCCGAATAATCGGGATTTCATAGCGGGAATCAAAAGATATGTCCAGTTGAAAATTCTGAATAGTTGTTATGGAATTCAGGCCCTTAAAAATGGAAATTTTGCAAGCGACCTCGGATTTCGACGAAACCACTTTTGTTGGATCCGTGATGTCAAGTTATTGCTAGATTCCAAATTTCATAATTTTTCGAATCAATATGTGAGCGTGGCAGAGGAAAACGCGTTTGACCAGTTTCAGTTGATTTTAATCGACTGGAAAATGGTCATTTTTCCAATGGTCTCGGAATTCGGCGAAACTAGTTTTGTTAGGACCGTATCGTCAATACGAAGCTAGGAAATATTTTTCGGGAATTTTTCGAGTTGGTATGTGACCCCGGTAATTTGAAATGTACGTTTAAAATTCAATATAATGATTTAAATGTAAATTCAACGGAAACTGATTGTAACTATCGAATCAGCTTGCGATGCATATCCCATTGTGTTCGGAATGGGGGTAAAACGCTATGGACCACAGGCGGTGGCCCTCATTTAGAGGTCGTATGAAAAAGGTTGCTTTTTGAAAATAAATTAATTAAATAAATAAAAAATAAAATATCTGTTTTCTCTCCCCTCCCCCTTATTTCATTCTGCCCCCCCCCCCCCCCTATTTCTTCGTTCAGCAGAATCAAAGAGGAAAAAAACACGATGGAATCGCGCCTCCCCCATCTCGATCGCCACCGCTCCAGACGCGCTCTCCCCCACCAGCAACCGCCGCTCAATCGAAGTTCTTCCCCCCTTTTTTGCCTCGCCGTCAGCTCCCCCACTGTACCCCTCGCGTTCGATGTCAGCCGAGCCCCCAGCCCCCAATACGACCGCCGTTACCACCCTACCCCCCCTCCCCACAGTGTTGTCCGCCGACCTCCCCCCTAGCCACCTCCGGCGAACTCAGAGAGACCCCCCCCCCCCTGAAGACGCTGTAAGTTTTTTTGTTGTTGTTTTATTGTTTTATTTTATTTCATTTCTTTTAGAGAAAAATATAATTTTAAAAATTGATTTTTTTATGCTAAAGATTATGTTTTCAAATAATGAAAAGTTATATTTATTTTATGAAGAAAAGGTTATATTTTAAATAGGTTAAGGTTAAATTTCTATAGTAGGAAGCTTAGATTAGTTTTTTTATATATAATAAAAAGACATGATTTTTTTTTATTTATTTATTATATAGGGAGTTAAAGATGAGATCTTTATAGATGTGGCGAAGTAGTAAAGAATCAATTTTTAGAAGTATAAAAAGAAAATAGATTTTTCTATGAAATGACAATAATTTTTATATAATATAGAAGTTCAAAATATAATCTTTTATATAGTAGCGATATCAAAATAGAATTTTTACTTAAGTAACGATATCAAAATCAAATTTTTATATGATGCAGATATTAAAAATACGATTTTTATGGAAGTAGCGAAACGAAAATATAATTTTTATAATATAAAAAGGTTAAAAATATAATTTTTATACTAGTGGCCTATTAAAAATATGATTTTTATAAAGTAGAGATATTAAAAATATGATTTTTATATAGTTATGATGATAAAAATTCAATCTTTATATAAGAAGTAGAAATATAAAAATATAATTTTTATATAGGAAGAAGCGTTGTAAATATATGAAGTGAAAGAAAAATCTGAACTTTATTTTATCGTGAAGTAGAGAGAATATAAAAATGTGATTTTTATATATGTAACGAATTAAAAATATGATTTTAATACACTAGAGAATATAAAAATGTGATTTTTATATATGTAGTGAGTGCGGGCAACGAAAGTGACAAAAGACGAAAAGTTGAAGATTTCTATCAAAGAAGAGTCAAGAAGTCGGATAGCTATTATGTGAGAACTTCTCACTCTTTAATTTTATTTTCTAGTTATATAAATATACACTAGGATGCAGACGGTGTTTAGTAGCACCCGACACCCGTCATCCACAGACCATGGATGGCTTGTTTGTTTAATTGTTTGGTTGTGTAGTTGGTTAGATTACTTGGTTTGAATTGAATTGTTTGGTGAAATGAAATTGATTTGATTGATGTGTGAATGGCGTGGGCCTTCACTAGACCGGGGATAAGGCTAGGCCTCGTCCCGTTTCTAGTATCGTGTCGTTATGCCGCCGAAATTTTCTAAAATAAGTTAGAAAATTAAAAATATCATTTTTATTTCGTAAATGAACTGAATAAAAATTCATGTGTTAAAATAAATATTCATTTACAAACCGGACGGTTTGTTTATGTACACCTATTTGAAGGACATTGATTGGGACGATAAATTTTACACATCGCCCAACTGCACAACTAAAATCTGTGTTTGATTGTTTGAAACCCCACACGGGTGTTGGGATGAAATTTGAAGTTCACTCATCCTGATTGATTAAATATGTCGATCGATTGATTGACAGGCTGTTATAAGCGTTATATATCTATATTTGATGCTTATACAGTGTAGTGCACTTTGGTTGATGATTGATTATTTTTCAATGCTATTATATGCGTGTGATGTATGAAAATCCATATAATTAATATTATATGGTGATTGATTGGGCCTCATTCCAATTTGAAAATTAAAGAATATTATAAAATAAAGGTTCATGTGTTGACTGTACTCATCCGTTGAGATTAGTCATGTGTTGAACGAAATATTTTAATAATAAAATTTACATCTTTATCAATATAAAATAAAGGTTCATGTGTTGACTGTACTCATCCGTTGAGATTAGTCATGTGTTGAACGAAATAATTTAACAAAAATTGTCACACGTGGACAGTACTCATTCGTTGAGATTAGTCGTGTGTTGACAAAAAAAAATTAAATATTCATTTGTTGAATAGAATATTTGAAAATAGAAATATATGAAGCCGTGTTGGTTAGATTGACGCCATTTTGACGTGAACGATATTTATATCGATTTTATTCATTTTAAAATGCATATTGAAAAGTGATTTCAAAAACGCATATTTTGAAATGAAATCGAAATGAATTGAATATATAACGATTTTGAAATGAATTGAATATAAAACGATTTCGAAATGAATTGACTATATAACGAATTCGAATTGAATGGAAAACGAATTTGATTTCAATTAAATAGAAAACGAAACGAATTCGAATTGAATTGGAAACAAATTGAAATGAATTCAAATTGAATTGAAATTTGAATTGAATAGAAATGAATTTTAAAACGAATTTATAAAGAAGAATTCAATTTTGATTTGAATTGAAATGGAAGTTGAAAGTGCTTTTGAAACGAATTTAAAACTATTTATATAATTCGTTTTAAATAGAAATCGACGAAATATATATTATATATATTATATATATAATATAATGGCCTGAATAGAACGCGCCGCGCCGCGGTAGTTCGTGAATTTCGACCATTTATTTCAAACAGATATTACGGGAGATCCGACCGTCGGATTCTCCTAAAACCGGAACCGTTGGGTTCGTATCGAAAAGAGCATTCTAACGAATATTGGAAATTAGAAATCTAACGGTTGGATTTGGAATTATGTCCAAATCAAATTTGAAAAAGGTCGCTGTAAGTGCAGTTCGATGGCCGTTGATGGAAATCGACTGTACTGGCCTTGATAAAATTATTAAAAATAGTAATAATTTGTGTAAAATCATAAGAAATGATTTGTGAAGATTTGGGATGAAAAACCCCATATTTGAAAAGATAAAAATAGATTTTTATCGAAATGAACTAGTTTTGAACTAGAATTATAATTCTATTTATTTTTAAATAAATAAATTGAATTTGAAAAGGGTTTTAAAAATAACCAGAATTTCCAATGATTGCATTGGAGTGGATTTGAATCGAAATTGTCTTCGGAATATTTCGATGTTGGAATTCGTGATTATACGGATGTTGTTATGGAAATTTGAAAGATATATATTTATATCGTTATTTCCAATACGACATTTGTTAATCGTAATTTGATATTGAATATAAGCCGATATATTTTCTATTCAGAGCCTTGTATTGAATATCAAATGTGATTTGGGTTTGCCGTGAATGGTGTCTTCACTAACACTGTTCTTGAACCCAGTTGAGAAAAAATAAATCTTTTTATTTAGATTTAATGAAGAGTACCAATTAAATAATATTTAATTGAAATTGAATCGATATTGATTTTTGGGTTTATCGTGAACAGTGTTTTAAATAACCCTCGTTCTTTAACCCGATAATTAATGGATGTGATTTTGGGTCTATTGTGAACCGTGTTTTAAATGACACTGATTCTTTAACCCAGTTAACGATTAAAACTAAGTGGAGTTTTAATGAATCTTTAATTAGATTGAAAAGATCGAGAATGGAGTATCACCAGTTTTGCTCCAGGCGATAGTTAAATCTTTAATTAGATTTGAACGGGAAATGGTAATTGAATTTACCGATAACACCGTGGTGTTAGATATGAAGTATTACCAATTTTGCTTCATGGGATGAATAGGTTGGGATTGGGAAATTAAAACCAATGATTACTTCGGTAAGGTTCGTTAATCTCGACTAGTTGAATCGAAATTCAAAAGGATAGATTAAAGAATAAATTCAAGGAATTTATCTTGGATAAAATTAACGCGAACCTTTCCCTATGAATGTAAAATTTAAAAACTAACTGTCGGTTAGCCAAGCAGAATGGTTTTCTGGATATTGATCTGATGTTGGTTTCGGCCTTCGGGGTTAATATTTGGGAAATTATTCTCTTGATTAATTTACGGTTAGTGACTGATGAATTGGAATGAGGCGTATGTTGTGTTTGTGTAACACTTATTTAAATATACGCGAGTTATTCGGAAAGACCGGGTTTATCCCATTCTGAATAACTGTTACGACGATAAGTCGAAGATGAAGACGATGGTCGAAGACCGGAGGTCTTCACGTCGTTTGGGTGATTACTGGTGATCTTGATTGGGCTGTACACCCAACAAGATGGAAACAGTTGGTGATCGTCCAGACGTACTTGGAGATCGATGGATATGCGGGGTACTAGGTGCCTCCGGTTTCGTTCAGACCCAGAACGGACTTGTAAATGGACTGTGTGTCTGACATTGGATTTTAGTCTGTGTGATTGATTTCTATTAAATATATATCTGTTTGGCGGCGGAGAATTTGTTCTCTTGCTTAACGCCCTTCTCTGAGACGTACGAGCTCAAGGGTTATATACTGATGGATATCAAACACATAGAGTGAATTGCCTGTGTGGCATGCCTAAGTGGCAATAGATCGAGGCTTCTGTTGAAAAGCAAAGTCTTGTGGTGATGATCAAAGCACAGCCTGTGTGGCACAGCTTTGTGTAACGTGAATTCGCAAGTTTCACACCCGGTATGAACCAAAAACGGGAGACGGACCTCAGGGAGGACTTGCGTTTCTTTCTAGTTAGAAGTGGCGTCAGTGGTTTTACACGCCCTGACGAGTTTGACTTATGTGGTTGTTGCTGTTGCGAGGCGCCTCGATTATATCGGTTTCGGCCGATGCATTCTGGTCGGCAGACGGACCAGACTTACACCCCATAGGGTGGGGAAACGTAGTGTTCATGCATTTTAATCCACATCGGTGGACCGGCTGTAAGAATCCGTAACTTCCCCGTGAAGGAAAGCACGAATACTTTGAGAACAACACACAAATGAACGCATACGGAAGAACATTTCATTGCTATTACAACAATTCCATCAGATACAAGAATATACAGAGTATAATTGAATAAATTACATTCGATAAATATCAGAGATTACAATGAATTACATAGCAGCGGAAAAATATACAAAACACAACTAGAAGTGATACACGGATACAGAGCTTTCCGAGCATCGTTCCAGCTGTTAATCAGGACCCTGTGAATATAAATCTGCAAAACCAAAACTACTAGCTGCCCGTGCGGAAAATAGGGGCACCCAGAGTTTAGGTTAAAACAATAAACTCCAGGTCAGTCATGTGACTGGTGTGAGAACTAAAGCGGTTATTAATCTTTACTTTTAAATTTAGGTAAATCAAGGGACCACGCCGTATAACACGGAACAGGTTTCCTCCCAAGAATACCAGTGCATAAAACAAACAGCGCAATGCTAAATAAAGAAAAATGAAGCTGTTATAAGACCCAGGTCCCATCACACAATGCAACGCAAGCCGGAGGATAGGGTTTTTACCTTATAACAGCCAAAGCATGCTTGATACGTTTAAAACACATTATTTGATACTAATATAGGTGCATAGTGTCAAAACAATTTCAATCATAAATATCAATCATAGGCGGCATGAATGACCCATACCACTATGTCGCCATACTAGGCTCTACAAATAAAGTCGAAATACACGTATTGGAAATTGGATTCCATCATGAGTCGAGGCAAGGGGCAAGCTCCTCTCCGCGTTCGAGACACTCTAGCAAATGCCTCGGGACCGCACACAGCAATCCCTGGATCCTCCAAGGCTGGTCCTCTCTTACTTTTGAGGATTGGCAATTCCTGAACACACGTTTCCCGGTCCTTACAGACCTATATCCGAGGCGCCTCGTATCCAACAACCACACAGGTGAAAAGTATATAAATGTCAGGGCTGGTAGGTCACTGACACCACCATAGCTAGAAAGAAACGTCGTGCACTCCTTGGGTCCGTATCCCGTTTTTGACTCATACCGAGGTGTGAGGCTCGCGAATTCACGTTATACACAAAGCTATGCCACACAGGCCGTGCTTTGATCATCAACCACAAGACTTTGCTTTTCAACAGAAGCCTTGATCAATTGCCACTTACGCGTGCCACATTGGCAATTCACTCCATGCGACTGATGTCCATCGATATACAACCTCTGAGCTCGTACGTCTCAGAGAAGGGCGTTAAGCAAGAGAATAAATTCTCCGCCGCCAAACAGATGTATATTTAATAGAGATCAATCAACACAGAATAAAATCCAATGTCAGACACACAATCCATTTACAAGTTCGTTCTGGGTCTGAACGAAATTGGAGGCACTTTCCTCGCATATCCATCCATCTCCAAGTACGTCTGGACGATCACCAACTGATTCCCTCATCCTGGGTGTACAGCCCAATCAGGATCATCAGTAATCACCCAAACGATGTGAAGACTTCCGGTCTTCAACCACCGTCTTCATCTTCGACATCTCGTCGAATCGGTTATTCAGAATGGGTATACACCCGGCCTTTCTGAATAACCCACGTATATAATAAACGAATGTTACACAAACACAACAAACGCCTCATTCCAATTCAGAATATTCTTTTATTCACAAAATCACATTCTTAGGGAAATGTTCCCATTAATTTTATCCAAGATAAATTCTTCTAAATTTATTCTATAATCTTCCTTTGGATATCATTTCTAACTAGTCGGGATTAACGAACCACACCGAAGTAATTATTTGTTTTATTTCCCAATCCCAACCTATCTATCCCATGGAGAAAACTGGTAATACTCCACATCTAACACCACGGTATTATCAGTAAAATTAATTACCATTTCACGTTCAAATCTAATTAAAGATTTAACCATCGCTTTGGAGAAAAAAAACTGGTGGTACTCCATTCTCGATCACCTTTCAGATTTGATAATTTTAATTATCAATTCACATTTTTAATCTAATTAAAGATTCATTAAAACTCCACTTAGTTTTAATCTTTTCAAAAATCAATATCCTGCCTTTAACTGGGTTAAAGAACCAATGTCTTCTAAAACACGATTCACGATAAACCCAAATCACATTTGATATTAAATACAAGGCTCTGAATAGAAAATATATCGGCTTATATTCAATATCAAATTCTGAAACCAACATATATTGTATTGGAAATAACGATATAAAATATATCTTTCAAATCCCCATAACAATATTTGTATAGTCACGAAATCCAACATCGAAATATTCCAAAGATAATTTCGATTCAACTCCAGTCCAATCCACATATTGGGAATATTGGTTATTTTTAAAATCACTTTCAAATTCAATTTATTTGTTTCAAAAATAAATTGATTTTAATCCTAGTTCAAAACTAGTTCATTTCGATAAAAACCTATTTTTATCATTTCAAATTTGGAGTTTTTCACCCCAGTTCTTTCCAATTCACATATTATGATTTTACACAAATTATTAATATTTTTAATAATTTTATCAAGGCCCGTACAGTCGATTTCCATCAACGGCTATCGAACTGCACTTACAGCGACCTTTTTCAAATTTGATTTGGACATAATTCCAAATCCAACCATTAGATTTCAAATTTCTAATATTCATTGGAAAGCTCTTTTCGATACGAACCCAACGGTTCCGGTTTTAGGAGAATCCGACGGTCGGATCTCCCGCAACGTCAATTCGAAGTCAATGGTCGAAATTCACGAACTGCCGCGGCGCGGCGCGTTCTATTCAGGCCATTATATATATAATATATATATATTATATATATTTCGTCGATTTCCTTTTTAAAACGTATTTTATAAATCATTTTAAATTCGTTTTCAAAACCATTTCAACACTATATTCAATTTCAGATCGATTTGATTTCAATTCAATTCGAATTCATTTCAATTTAATTCAATTTGAATTTACCTTCTATTTGATTTAATTCGAATTCGTTTCAAATCGATTTCAATTCAATTTCAATTTAATTTCATTTGAATTCATTTCTATTTTATTCGAATTCAAATTCACTTTCTATTCAATTCAAATTCTAATTCGTTTTCTACTCAATTCGAATCGAGTTCATTTTCTATTCAATTCGAATCGAATTCATTTTATGTTCGATTCTAATTCATTTCAAATTGATTCAATAAAATTTCAATTTCAATTTTTATCTAATTCAATTTGAATTTCATTTCAAAATATTAGATTTTGAAATCACCTTTCCATATTCATTATAAAATGAATAAAATCAATATAAATATCGTTCGCGTCAAAATAACGCATCTCTAATCAACACGGCTTTATATTTTTCAAAAACTTCTTTATTATATTCAACAAATGAATATTTATCCCATTCAACACATGAATCTATATTTCTTTCAACACACGAATAATCTCAACACATGAGTACTGTCAACACATCACTATTTTTGTTATGTAAAATATTTTATAAAACTATGGTATCTATCGTTTGATTTTCAATTAGACTTCAACCGTAAGGTAGTTCTAATTTTAAATATGATAAAGATGTAAATTTCATTGTATAAAATATTTCACTCAACACATGAACATCGTCAACACATGACTATTTTTATATTCAACACATGAATTTTCTTTTATAATATTCATTGTTGTCCCGATTGGAATGAGGCCCAATCAACCACCATATAACGTTAATTATATGGATTCCATACAACACATGTATATAATAGCATTGGTAAACAATCAACCATCATCCAAAGTGCACCACACTGTATAAGCATCAAATATAGATATCTAACGCTTATGACAGCCTGTCAATCAATCGATCGACATATTTAATCAATCAGGATGAGTGAACTTCAAATTTCATCCCAACACCCGTGTGGGGTTTCAAATCAACAAACACAGATTTTATTTGTGCAGTTGGGCGACGTGTAAAATTTATCGACCCAATCAATATCAGTCAAATCAGTGTATATAAACAAATCGGCCGATTTATTTATAAATATTCATTTATTCACTTTCACGTTAAAATTATATTTTTAACGATAAAACAATTTATTTTAACACATGAATTTCTATTCATTTCATTTATCAAATAAAATGATATCTTTATTTTTCTAACTTATTTTAGAAAATTTCGGCGGCATAAGGGCACGATACTAGAAACGGGATGAGGCCTAGCCTTATCCCCGGTCTAGTGAAGGCCCACGCCATTCACACATCAATCAAATCAATTTCATTTCATCAAACAATTCAAATTTCAATCAAATAATCCAACTAATATATGCAACCAAACAAACAAGTCCATGGTCTGTGGACGATTGTGTCGGGTGCTACTAAACACCGTCTGCATCCTAGTATATATATATAACTTGAAAAAGAGATTTTGAGTGAGAAGTTCTCACCAATAGCTATCCAACTTCACGACACTTCATTTATAGAAATCTTCTTCATTCTCGCCTTTTTATCATCTTCGTTGCCCGTAGTCACTACATATATAAAAATCACACATTTTTATATTTTGATGTCTTTAAAATAAGAGTCACATTTTTATTTGTTCACTCTCAATTTAAAAATCATATTTTTATAATCACTTCATATATATATAAATCGAATTTTTATTATACTATTCAATATATAAAAATCGAATTTTTACTACGATGTTCAATATATAAAAATCATATTTTTACTACGATGTTCAATATATAAAAATCATATTTTTACTACGATGTTCGATATATAAAAATCATATTTTTACTACGATGTTCGATATATAAAAATCATATTTTTACTACGATGTTCGATAAAAAAAAAAGAATCACATTTTACTATGCTATTCAATATATAAAAAATCCCATTTCAAGAAGATAGATTCCGCCTTTATAAAAATAAAGATTTCGCCCTTTCAAATATAAAGATTTCATCTTTATAAAAATCTCATTTTTATTTTTCTACACATATAAAGATGATATTTTTATAGTTCCTACTATGCAAAGATCATATTTTTATCTTTCTTCAATATAAAAGATTATATTTTTACTACTTTTAAAAATATATAAATCATATTTTTATAATCGCTATATAGTAAAGACTATATTTTTAATACTTTAAAAATATAAAAATCATATTTTTATTACTTTAAAAATATAAAGATCATACCTTTTACCAAACAAAAATCAAATCTTGCCTTAAAATCAAACTTTTCTATACTTTCTTTTAAAAATCCTAATCTGAAAAATAAATAATAAAGTAAATAAAGTATATAAATAAAAACAAAATTAACATGAAAAACTTACAGTCAATTTGCCGAAGAAGGGGGGGTTTTGCGGGTTCGGGTCTGGGTGGGGTCGGGTGTCGGGTCTGGGTCACGGCAGGTGGGGTCAGGGAGGAGGAGAGCAGGAAGAAGAAGGAGGCGGGCGGAGCAGGGGTTTCGAAGGGGGAGGCGGCTTGCGGTTCGCGAGGTAGAAAAGGGGAAGAGCAGCGGAGAAGGGGGGAGGAGGACATCGCGAGGTCAGGGGAAGAGGGGGGAGGCGGAGGTGGTGGCCCACCAGGCCGCGGCGGCGTCGATCATCCTGGGGGGCCGGCGACGAGTTCCCCCCCGTCCGCCTCTTCCCTTTATATTTTTTTTTTATTTTGTTTTCTGTTTTGAAAGAAAAGAGGGGGGGCCAGAACGCATAGGAAGAGGGAGGGATATATTTTTTTTATTTTTTTTATATTATTTAATTTCTAAAAGTTGACTTTTACTTACGACCTCTAAACGAGGCCCACCGCCTGTTGTCCATAGCGTATTACCCCCATTCCGAACACAATGGGATATGTATCGTAGGTTGATTTGATCGTTTGAATCAGTTTCCGTTAAATTTACATTTAAATCACTATATTGAATTTTAAACGTACATTTCGAATTACAGGGGTCACATACTAACTCTAAAAATTCTCGAAAAATATTTTCTAGCCTCGTATTGACGATACGGTCCTAACAAAACTAGTTTCGTCGAATTCCGAGACCGTTGGAAAAATGGCTAATTTCCAGTCGATTAAAATCAACTGAAACTGGTCAAACGCGTTTTCCTTTGCCACGCTCACATATTGATTCGAAAAATTATGAAATTTGAAACCTAGCAATAACTTTACATCACGGACCCAACAAAAGTGGTTTCGTCGAAATCCGAGGTCATTTGCAAAATGTCCATTTTTAAGGGCCTGAATTCCATAGCGACTATTCAGAATTTTCAACTGGACATATCTTTTGATTCCCGCTATGAAATTTTGACTTTTCGGATTCATTGGAAAGATGTCATCAATTAGATCCTAATGTTTTTGGTTTCACTAAAATCCGGATTGTTTTGCACCCGGTATATTCAATTGAAGTTTGAAATCGAATTATCGAACTACCGCACCATTTTCAATTCTATTTATAATTATAAATAATTATTTATATTCTAACGACGACGCGTATAATATATACGTTCGATTTATATTCAAAATAAATTTTCTCGTCGATATTATTTAAAATAATCCATTTTAAATATTCAAAATTCGCTAAAATTGCCAAAATAAAAATTTTAAACTGGCTCAGAATTTACGGGTTATTACAATCTCCCCCACTTAAAACTTTTCGTCCCCGAAAAGGAACAAAGTCGAAAGTGGTTTGACTAATCAACTCTACGTTCGATTTGGCTTCCATTCTCCAACTCTTTAGTTTCTGAGAATTTTCAAAATTTCAAAAATTTGGCTAACACCCTAAATTTTCGAAAAATTTCGCCATAACCTCCCCTGCACCGGGAGCATCGGGGAATTTCAAATAGCTTCCCCGGTCCTTCTAATCTCAAAAAGAAAAAGAAAAAGCTAAGCGGCTAGCCAATAGGCTCATAAAATCATCATCACCCAAACAAAACAGTAAATTATGTAGTAAACATGTACCTATTTGTCGGGCAAACAAATTTTATTCTCTGCTCTAGCCTCCTTGCTATGACCTGTTCAATGTAAGTACATGTATATGCATGCAAATGCGACCAATTTTCAATACAATTCAATATTTGGTTATATTAGGCATAATGGTTCAAAATTATCAAACAAATAAACAAACATCACAAACATCAATCAATTAGTGAATTAGAGTTTCAAATTCATAATTTTGATACATATACAAAAATCATGTTTTTGATGCCAATTCACAACAATGTATTCTAGCTATATAGGTTTGGTTCTCACACCAGTCTAATGGAAATATATAGAAGTCACACCTTCGAAACACGAATATAAATACTGATGATGTGGCCACATCACCAAAATTATCCCCGGGTGTCTAGAATGTGACTCTATATCTATCCAGTATATTAAAACTTCGACTATACGTTCATGACGCATATACGCGAAATCTTTATATACTCGATTGTCCAAATTCAAAATAAATAAATATTCAAATACGTTTAAAACAATTTAAATTTTTAAAACAAAATTGTTTTCATTTGAAAAATATACTCTTCACACTCGTTCTAGGATACTACTGATCCTATCTCTAACGAGTCATTCTAATTGGATACTACTAATCCAATATCTGATGAATTCTTTCGTATGGTTCTAATGTGTCTTGTTCTCGAGCTCTGTAAACCAAAGCTCTGATACCAACTGCAAGAACCCGTAACTTCCCCGTGAAGGAAAGCGCGAATGCTTTGAGAACAACACACAAATGAACGCATACGGAAGAACATTTCATTGCTATTACAACAATTCCATCAGATACAAGTATATACAGAGTATAATTGAATAAACTACATTCGATAAATATCAGAGATTACAATAAATTACATAGCAGCGGAAAAATATACAAAACACAACTAGAAGTGATACATGGATACAGAGCTTTCCGAGCATCGTTCCAGCTGTTAATCAGGACCCTGTAAATATAAATCTGCAAAACCAAAACTACTAGCTGCCCGTGCGGAAAATAGGGGCACCCAGAGTTTAGGTTAAAACAATAAACTCCAGGTCAGTCATGTGACTGGTGTGAGAACTAAAGCGGTTATTAATCTTTACTTTTAAATTTAGGTAAATCAAGGGACCACGCCGTATAACACGGAATGGGTTTCCTCCCAAGAATACCAGTGCATAAAACAAACAGCGCAATGCTAAATAAAGAAAAATGAAGCTGTTATAAGACCCAGGTCCCATCACACAATGCAACGCAAGCCGGAGGATAGGGTTTTTACCTTATAACAGCCAAAGCATGCTTGATACGTTTAAAACACATTATTTGATACTAATATAGGTGCATAGTGTCAAAACAATTTCAATCATAAATATCAATCATAGGCGGCATGAATGACCCATACCACTATGTCGCCATACTAGGCTCTACAAATAAAGCCGAAATACACGTATTGGAAATTGGATTCCATCATGAGTCGAGGCAAGGGGCAAGCTCCTCTCCGCGTTCGAGACACTCTAGAAAATGCCTCGGGACCGCACATAGCAATCCCTGGATCCTCCAAGGCCGGTCCTCTCTTACTTTTGAGGATTGGCAATTCCTGAACACACGTTTCCCGGTCCTTACAGACCTATATCCGAGGCGCCTCGTATCCAACAACCACATAGGTGAAAAGTATATAAATGTCAGGGCTGGTAGGTCACTGACACCACCATAGCTAGAAAGAAACGTCGTGCACTCCTTGGGTCTGTATCCCGTTTTTGACTCATACCGAGGTGTGAGGCTCGCGAATTCACGTTATACACAAAGCTATGCCACACAGGCCGTGCTTTGATCATCAACCACAAGACTTTGCTTTTCAACAGAAGCCTTGATCAATTGCCACTTACGCGTGCCACATTGGCAATTCACTCCATGCGACTGATGTCCATCGATATACAACCTCTGAGCTCGTACGTCTCAGAGAAGGGCGTTAAGCAAGAGAATAAATTCTCCGCCGCCAAACAGATGTATATTTAATAGAGATCAATCAACACAGAATAAAATCCAATGTCAGACACACAATCCATTTACAAGTTCGTTCTGGGTCTGAACGAAACCGGAGGCACTTTCCTCGCATATCCATCCATCTCCAAGTACGTCTGGACGATCACCAACTGATTCCCTCATCCTGGGTGTACAGCCCAATCAGGATCATCAGTAATCACCCAAACGATGTGAAGACTTCCGGTCTTCAACCACCGTCTTCATCTTCGACATCTCGTCGAATCGGTTATTCAGAATGGGTATACACCCGGCCTTTCTGAATAACCCACGTATATAATAAACGAATGTTACACAAACACAACAAACGCCTCATTCCAATTCAGAATATTCTTTTATTCACAAAATCACATTCTTAGGGAAATGTTCCCATTAATTTTATCCAAGATAAATTCTTCTAAATTTATTCTATAATCTTCCTTTGGATATCATTTCTAACTAGTCGGGATTAACGAACCACACCGAAGTAATTATTTGTTTTATTTCCCAATCCCAACCTATCTATCCCATGGAGAAAACTGGTAATACTCCACATCTAACACCATGGTATTATCAGTAAAATTAATTACCATTTCACGTTCAAATCTAATTAAAGATTTAACTATCGCTTTGGAGAAAAAAAACTGGTGGTACTCCATTCTCGATCACCTTTCAGATTTGATAATTTAAATTATCAATTCACATTTTTAATCTAATTAAAGATTCATTAAAACTCCACTTAGTTTTAATCTTTTCAAAAATCAATATCCTGCCTTTAACTGGGTTAAAGAACCAATGTCTTCTAAAACACGATTCACGATAAACCCAAATCACATTTGATATTAAATACAAGGCTCTGGATAGAAAATATATCGGCTTATATTCAATATCAAATTCTGAAACCAACATATATTGTATTGGAAATAACGATATAAAATATATCTTTCAAATCCCCATAACAATATTTGTATAGTCACGAAATCCAACATCGAAATATTCCAAAGATAATTTCGATTCAACTCCAGTCCAATCCACATATTGGGAATATTGGTTATTTTTAAAATCACTTTCAAATTCAATTTATTTGTTTCAAAAATAAATTGATTTTAATCGTAGTTCAAAACTAGTTCATTTCGATAAAAACCTATTTTTATCATTTCAAATTTGGAGTTTTTCACCCCAGTTCTTTCCAATTCACATATTATGATTTTACACAAATTATTAATATTTTTAATAATTTTATCAAGGCCCGTACAGTCGATTTCCATCAACGGCTATCGAACTGCACTTACAACGACCTTTTTCAAATTCGATTTGGACATAATTCCAAATCCAACCGTTAGATTTCAAATTTCTAATATTCATTGGAAAGCTCTTTTCGATACGAACCCAACGGTTCCGGTTTTAGGAGAATCCGACGGTCGGATCTCCCGCAACGTCAATTCGAAGTCAATGGTCGAAATTCACGAACTGCCGCGGCGCGGTGCGTTCTATTCAGGCCATTATATATATAATATATATATATTATATATATTTCGTCGATTTCCTTTTTAAAACGTATTTTATAAATCGTTTTAAATTCGTTTTCAAAACCATTTCAACACTATATTCAATTTCAGATCGATTTGATTTCAATTCAATTCGAATTCATTTCAATTTGAATTACCTTCTATTTGATTTAATTCGAATTCGTTTCAAATCGATTTCAATTCAATTTCAATTTAATTTCATTTGAATTCATTTCTATTTTATTCGAATTCAAATTCACTTTCTATTCAATTCAAATTCTAATTCGTTTTCTACTCAATTCGAATCGAGTTCATTTTCTATTCAATTCGAATCGAATTCATTTTATGTTCGATTCTAATTCATTTCAAATTGATTCAATAAAATTTCAATTTCAATTTTTATCTAATTCAATTTGAATTTCATTTCAAAATATTAGATTTTGAAATCACCTTTCCATATTCATTATAAAATGAATAAAATCGATATAAATATCGTTCGCGTCAAAATAACGCATCTCTAATCAACACGGCTTTATATTTTTCAAAAACTTCTTTATTATATTCAACAAATGAATATTTATCCTATTCAACACATGAATCTATATTTCTTTCAACACACGAATAATCTCAACACATGAGTACTGTCAACACATCACTATTTTTGTTATGTAAAATATTTTATAAAACTATGGTATCTATCGTTTGATTTTCAATTAGACTTCAACCGTAAGGTAGTTCTAATTTTAAATATGATAAAGATGTAAATTTCATTGTATAAAATATTTCACTCAACACATGAACATCGTCAACACATGACTATTTTTATATTCAACACATGAATTTTCTTTTATAATATTCATTGTTGTCCCGATTGGAATGAGGCCCAATCAATCACCATATAACGTTAATTATATGGATTCCATACAACACATGTATATAACAGCATTGGTAAACAATCAACCATCATCCAAAGTGCACCACACTGTATAAGCATCAAATATAGATATCTAACGCTTATGACAGCCTGTCAATCAATCGATCGACATATTTAATCAATCAGGATGAGTGAACTTCAAATTTCATCCCAACACCCGTGTGGGGTTTCAAATCAACAAACACAGATTTTATTTGTGCAGTTGGGCGACGTGTAAAATTTATCGACCCAATCAATATCAGTCAAATCAGTGTATATAAACAAATCGGCCGATTTATTTATAAATATTCATTTATTCACTTTCACGTTAAAATTATATTTTTAACGATAAAACAATTTATTTTAACACATGAATTTCTATTCATTTCATTTATCAAATAAAATGATATCTTTATTTTTCTAACTTATTTTAGAAAATTTCGGCGGCATAAGGGCACGATACTAGAAACGGGATGAGGCCTAGCCTTATCCCCGGTCTAGTGAAGGCCCACGCCATTCACACATCAATCAAATCAATTTCATTTCATCAAACAATTCAAATTTCAATCAAATAATCCAACTAATATATGCAACCAAACAAACAAGTCCATGGTCTGTGGACGATTGTGTCGGGTGCTACTAAACACCGTCTGCATCCTAGTATATATATATATAACTAGAAAAAGAGATTTTGAGTGAGAAGTTCTCACCAATAGCTATCCAACTTCACGACACTTCATTTATAGAAATCTTCTTCATTCTCGCCTTTTTATCATCTTCGTTGCCCGTAGTCACTACATATATAAAAATCACACATTTTTATATTTTGATGTCTTTAAAATAAGAGTCACATTTTTATTTGTTCACTCTCAATTTAAAAATCATATTTTTATAATCACTTCATATATATAAAAATCGAATTTTTATTATACTATTCAATATATAAAAATCGAATTTTTACTATGATGTTCAATAGATAAAAATCATATTTTTACTACGATGTTCAATATATAAAAATCATATTTTTACTACGATGTTCGATATATAAAAATCATATTTTTACTACGATGTTCGATATATAAAAATCATATTTTTACTACGATGTTCGATATAAAAAAAAAAAGAATCACATTTTACTATGCTATTCAATATATAAAAAATCCCATTTCAAGAAGATAGATTCCGCCTTTATAAAAATAAAGATTTCGCCCTTTCAAATATAAAGATTTCATCTTTATAAAAATCTCATTTTTATTTTTCTACACATATAAAGATGATATTTTTATAGTTCCTACTATGCAAAGATCATATTTTTATCTTTCTTCAATATAAAAGATTATATTTTTACTACTTTTAAAAATATATAAATCATATTTTTATAATCGCTATATAGTAAAGAATATATTTTTAATACTTTAAAAATATAAAAAACATATTTTTATTACTTTAAAAATATAAAGATCGTACCTTTTACCAAACAAAAATCAAATCTTGCCTTAAAATCAAACTTTTCTATACTTTCTTTTAAAAATCCTAATCTGAAAAATAAATAATAAAGTAAATAAAGTATATAAATAAAAACAAAATTAACATGAAAAACTTACAGTCAATTTGCCGAAGAAGGGGGGGTTTTGCGGGTTCGGGTCTGGGTGGGGTCGGCTGTTGGGTCTGGGTCACGGCAGGTGGGGTCAGGGAGGAGGAGAGCAGGAAGAAGAAGGAGGCGGGCGGAGCAGGGGTTTCGAAGGGGGAGGCGGCTTGCGGTTCGCGAGGTAGAAAAGGGGAAGAGCAGCGGAGAAGGGGGGAGGAGGACATCGCGAGGTCAGGGGAAGAGGGGGGAGGCGGAGGTGGTGGCCCACCAGGCCGCGGCGGCGTCGATCATCTGGGGGGGCGGCGACGAGTTCCCCCCCCGTCCGCCTCTTCCCTTTATAATTTTTTTTTTATTTTGTTTTCTGTTTTGAAAGAAAAGAGGGGGGGCCAGAACGTATAGGAAGAGGGAGGGATATATTTTTTTTTATTTTTTTTTATATTATTTAAATTCTAAAAGTTGACTTTTACTTACGACCTCTAAACGAGGCCCACCGCCTGTCGTCCATAGCGTATTACCCCCATTCCGAACACAATGGGATATGTATCGTAGGTTGATTTGATCGTTTGAATCAGTTTCCGTTAAATTTACATTTAAATCACTATATTGAATTTTAAACGTACATTTCGAATTACAGGGGTCACATACTAACTCGAAAAATTCTCGAAAAATATTTTCTAGCCTCGTATTGACGATACGGTCCTAACAAAACTAGTTTCGTCGAATTCCGAGACCGTTGGAAAAATGGCTAATTTCCAGTCGATTAAAATCAACTGAAACTGGTCAAACGCGTTTTCCTTTGCCACGCTCACATATTGATTCGAAAAATTATGAAATTTGAAACCTAGCAATAACTTTACATCACGGACCCAACAAAAGTGGTTTCTTCAAAATCCGAGGTCATTTGCAAAATGTCCATTTTTAAGGGCCTGAATTCCATAGCGACTATTCAGAATTTTCAACTGGACATATCTTTTGATTCCCGCTATGAAATTTTGATTTTTCGGATTCATTGGAAAGATGTCATCAATTAGATCCTAATGTTTTTGGTTTCACTAAAATCCGGATTGTTTTGCACCCGGTATATTCAATTGAAGTTTGAAATTGAATTATCGAACTACCGCGCCATTTTCAATTCTATTTATAATTATAAATAATTATTTATATTCTAACGACGACGCGTATAATATATACGTTCGATTTATATTCAAAATAAATTTTCTCGTCGATATTATTTAAAATAATCCATTTTAAATATTCAAAATTCGCTAAAATTGCCAAAATAAAAATTTTAAACTGGCTCAGAATTTACGGGTTATTACACCGGCCCTGTCGCTCCAAGGGCCCACCTGAGTCTGGGTCCTGTGGCTCGGGGTAGAGAGTCACGAATCGGTTGAGGACTATCTTTTGCCTCGGTTCATAGATGGAAATCCAATTTCCAAATACGTGACATTTGCGGTTTTATTTGTAGAGCCTAGTATGGCGACATAGTGGGATGGGGCATTCATGCCGCCTATGATTGATACTTATGATTTGAAGTTGTTTTATACACTATACACTTATAATAGTATTAAATAATTCCTTTTAAACGTATCAAGCATTCTTGGCTATTATAAGGTAAAAACCCTATCCTCTGGCTTGCGTTGCATTGTGTGATGGGACCTGGGTCTTATAATAGCTTCATTTTCCTTATTTAGCATTGCGCTGTTTGTTTTATGCACTGGTGTTCTTGGGAGGAAACCCGTTCCGTGTTATACGGCATGGTCCCTTGATTTACCCAACTTTAAAAATAAAGATTAATAACTGTTTTAGTTCTCACACCAGTCACATGACTGACCTGGAGTTTATTGTTTTAACCTAAACTCTGGGTGCCCTTATTTTGACACGGGCAGCTAGTAGTTTTGGTTTTGCAGATTTATATTCACAGGATCCTGGTTTACAGCTGGAACGATATCCGGAAAGCTTTGTATCCGTATATCTACTTCTAGTTGTGTATTGTATTATTTTCCGCTGCTATGAATTTAAATGTAATTTAAATCTCTGACATTTCTGTGTAATATTCATTCATACTCTGTATATTCTTGTAATCTGATGCATTGTTGTAATATACAGTGAAATGTTCTTTTGTATGCGTTCTGTTTTGTCGTGTTCTCAAAACAATCCGCTCTTTCTCCTCTCTTCGGAGACCGGGGAAGTTCGGGTCATCTCAACTTTCGCGGAACGGGTTTACTCCTATGGATTGCCAGTGCATAAACCAAAGTAAATCGAGAAATAACGCAATGTCTTTTTGGAAAAATGAAACCATTATAAGACCCAGGTCCCATCACACAATGCAACGCACACCAGAGGATAGGGTTTTACCTTATAATGGTCAAAAGATGCTTGATACCTATAAAACGGATTTGATATTATTATTAGTGTATATATGTTTTAATAAAAAGATTTGAATCATAAGTATCAATCCTAGACGGCATGGTTACCATATAACATGTCGCCAATACTAGTTCTACAATCAAAACCGCAAGGGCGTATTGGAAATTTGGATTCCATCATGAGTCGAGGCTAGGGGCAAGATCCTCTCCGATTCGAGACACTCTAGCAAATGCCTCAGGATTCCCCGCAGTGAACCCTTGGAAGCGGTAGGGCCGGTCCCCGCCTATGGGCAGTGGATTGGTTATGCCTGAACACACGTTTCCCGGTCCCTTTGGACCTATAATATGACCACAAACGGCCTATAAAAATAACGAGGCACCTCAAAATCCATCATCCACATAGGTAAAATGTCAGCGCTGGTAGGTCCCTGACATCACTCTAGCTAGAAAGAAACGTGTGCACTCCCTACGGTCCGTATCCCGTTTTTGACTCATACCGGGGTGTGAGGCTCGCGAAGTCACGCTATACACAAAGTTACGCCTAAACAGGTCGTGCTTTGATCATCAACCACAAGGCCTGCTTTTCAACAAAAACCATGATCAATGCATCTTGGCATGCCACATTGTCAGTCCATATCATTGATTTCTACCAATATATAACCCCTAAGCTCGTATGTCTCAGAGA
Source organism: Allium sativum (assembly GCA_030737875.1). Lineage (NCBI taxonomy): Eukaryota > Viridiplantae > Streptophyta > Magnoliopsida > Asparagales > Amaryllidaceae > Allium > Allium sativum. Next base: position 145,323,162 of record CM060918.1, on the reverse strand, counting down.
AGGGTGTTAACCACCAAACAGATATATATTGACAGAGATCAACGAATGTAGTAAAAAGGACTACAACGTCAGACATACATTCCATTTATACTTATGCTCTGGGTCTGAGCGAAAGTCTAATCCGTACAAATCAACACTACGTCTGAACGGCCACCACTGAGGCCCTTTCAAGGTAGCTACTCCTCTCATGGGTCTCAGTAGCAACGCATCCATTCGATGTGAAGATCGTCGGTCTTCAATCACCGTCTTCAAATCTTCGACTTAGAAAATCGTATAAATCATTTGAAATGAGATTGAACTCGGACTTTTCAAATGATTCTCGCGTATATATATATAATTTAAAATCACTTCATATCGTTATTAATATTTAATAACGACCTATCGCTACTTTTATTTATATAAAAATAGCTCGAATAAATTTAACGACGCTTCGGGTCAATGGGCGACCCTGGCGCTGTTTTCAACCAAATTTGACTTACGCATATCTAACCGTTGGATTTTGATGAAATTTATATCATTGGAAAGATTTTCCCAAAGCGGTCCTAACGGTTCCTGATTTGGGAAAATCTGACGGTCGGATCTTTCGGTATAACCGTTTAAAGTTACGATTGTCGATACGCGAACTACCGCGCGTGTTTCGTTTAAATTTAATTTATATATATATATATATATATAAATCGTTTTACTATTTCAATTATAAAAGTCTATTCTTTTTATCGCATCTAAAATGACGATAAAATATTTCTTGTTTTATTTTACTACCTTTCTTATTTTATTTACTCTAATTGTAAATAAATTAAGCTTTATATATCCTTTTAATTTATTTTCTATTTATTTACCTAAATGTAAATAAATGTTTTTCTATTCTTTTCCTTATTTATTTACCTAATGTAAATAAATATTTCTCTACTTCTTTTATCTTATTTATTTACATTATTTATAAATAAATGTTTCTAATTCCTTTTCTTATTTATTTACACTATTTGATTTTTATAAATGAAAAGATGTGATTTATATATATATATATATATATATAACGAGATAAAAATATGATTTTTATTCAAGTAGTCGCAAAATAAAGACTTGATTTTTAATAATGGTTAGTGAATAAAAATTCGATTTTTATATATAAAGTAGCGGTATAAAAATGTAATTTTTAACTATATATATAAAGCGATGTTAAAAACATGATTTTTAACATATACCGTGTGAAGCAGATCCCGTTGGAGACACGATGAAGATTTCCTACATATGAAGAGTCGCGGTGAATTGGTTTAGCTAGTCAGTGAGAACTCCTCACTTTTAATTTGTTTTCTAGTTGAAATATATACTAGGATGCAAACGGTGCTTAGCAGCACCCGACACCCATTGTCCTCATACCATGGACGACTTGTTTGTTTGTTGTTTGTGGTGTGAATATTGATTGTGTAATATGGAATGGAATAAATTATTTTATGGTTAAAAATATAATTTTTAACGTGTATATAAAATAAATATTTATAAACAAATCGGATGATTTGTTTATGTATACTTGACTGATATTGATTGGGACAATAAATTTTACACATCGCCCAACTGCACAAATAAAAATCTGTGTTTATTGATTTGAAACCCCACACGGGTGTTGGGATGATATTTGGCGTACACTAATCCCAATTATTTAGCTGTATGTCGATCAATTGGTTGACAGACTGTGTAAGCGTTAATTATTTATATTTAATGCTTACGCAGTTGTGTGGTGCACTCTGGATGATGGTTGATTATTTATCGTTGCTATTATATACATGTGTTATAGGGAATCCATATAATTAACATTATATGGTAATTGATTGGGCCTCATTCCCATTTGGAAAATTAAGAATACTATAAAATATAAATTCATGTGTTGAATAAAATATATATTCATGTGCTGAATAAAAGAAAATTCATGTGTTGAATAAAATATATATTCATATGTTGAATAAAAGAAAATTCATGTGTTGAATAAAATATATATTCATGTGTTGAATATAAGAAAATTCATGTGTTGAATAAAATATATATTCATGTGTTGAATAAAAGAAAATTCATGTGTTGAATAAAATATATATTCATATGTTGAATAAAAGAAAATTCATGTGTTTAAATAAAATATATATTCATGTGTTGAATAAAAGAAAATTCATGTTTTGAATAAAATATATATACATGTGTTGAATAAAATATATATTCATGTGTTGAAGAAAATATTCATTTTTTGAACAGAATAACGAAGTTATTGAAATATATAAAGTCGTGTTGATTAGATATGCACCATTTTGACGTGAACGATAATTATATCGGTTATATTCGTTTTTATAATGAATATAGAAAAGGAAGTGATTTCAAAATATAACGTTTTGAAAATATTACCATTTATATGTTAATGATATGGAATATTCAATTTTGAACTGAAATTGACTATGAAGTTGAAATCGTTTTGAAAATGAATTTAAAATGATTTATAAAATACATTTTGAAAGGAAATCAATGTAATATATATAATATATATTATATATATAATGGCCTGAATAGAACGGGTCGCGCTGCGGCAGTTCGCGAATTTGGACCATTGACTTCGAATGGACATTACGGGAGATCCAACCTTCGGGTTCTACTAAAATCGGAACCGTTGGGTTCGTATCGAAAAGAGCTTTCTAACGAATACAAGAAATTAGAAATCTAACGGTTGGATTTGGAATTATGTCCAAATCAAATTTGGGAAAGGTCGCTGTAAGTGCAGTTCGATGGCCGTTTATGGAAATCGACTATACGGGCCTTGATAAAATTATTAAAAATAGTAATAATTTATGTAAAATCATAAGAAATGATTTGGAAAGAAGTGGGATGAAAAACTCCATATTTGAAAAGATAAAAATAGATTTTTATTGAAATGAACTAGTTTTGAACTAGAATTATAATCCATTTATTTTTGAAATAAATAAATTGGATTTGAAAGGGTTTTAAAAGTAACCAGAATTTCCAATAATTGAATTGGAATGGATTTGAATCGAAATTGTCTTTGGAATATTTCGATGTTGGATTTCGTGATTATACAGATATTGTTATGGAAATTTGAAAGATATATTTATATCCTTATTTCCAATATGATATTTGTTGGTCGTAGAATTTGATATTGAATATAAGCCGATATATTTTCTATTCAGAGCCTTGTATTTAATATCAAATGGGAATTGGGTTTATCATGAACTATGTTTTAACGACATTCGTTCTTTAACCCGATTTACAGTGAAATGTGATTTGGAATTTATAAATCTTTAGTTAAGATTTAAAGGAGATTTTCCAAAGTAAAGTTTTCCAGTTTAATAAAATAAATTGGAATGGAATGGAATTCCATTTGATAATAATCGAAGTGAATTTTTGTGGAGGAAGACAACTAATATATCTGGAATTTAAAAGGATTTGTCGTTATTCCATTTATATTATTAGTCGGATATGGAAGTTTATATCGATTATATATATATATCGATTTGTTTTCCGTGAAGATTCCATTGTAAATAGAATGTGATTTTGGGTTTATCGTGAATTGTGTTTTAAATGACATTGGTTCTTTAACCCAGTTAAAGACGGGATATGATTTCCCAAGTTAAACAATCATTAATATTGATTTTTGGGAAGATTAAAACCAAGTAGAGTTTTAATGAATCTTTAATTAGATTGAAATGATCGAGAATGGAGTATGACCAGTTTTGCTCCAGGCGATAGTTAAATCTTTAGTTAGATTTGAGCGTGAAATGGTAATTGAATTTACCGATAACACCGTGGTGTTAGATATGAAGTATTACCAGTTTTACTTCATAGGATGAATAGGTTGGGATTGGGAAATTAAAACGAATGATTACTTCGGTAAGGTTCGCTAAACCCGACTAGTTTGGATAAACCATAATTTGGTTTGAATTGATATTCAAAGGAAGATTAAAGAATAAATTTAAGGAATTTATCTTTGATAAAATTAATGGGAACCTTTCCCAAAGTATAAGAATATTTGAATAAAAGAATATTCTGAATTGGAATGAGGCGTATGTTGTGTTTGTGTAACACTTGTTTATTATATACGCGAGTTATTCAGAAAGACCGGGTTTATCCCATTCTGAATAACTGATTCGACGATGTGTCGAGGATGAAGACGGTGGTCGAAGACAGGAGGTCTACACATCGTTTGGATAATTACTGATGATCTTGATTGGGCTGTACACCCAAGAGGAGAATCAGTTGGTGATCGTCCAGACGTACTTGGAGATCGATGGATATGCGACGTACAAGGTGCCTCTGGTTTCGTTCAGACCCAGAACGGACTTGTAAATGGATTGTGTGTCTGACATTGGATATCATTCTGTGTGATCGATGTATATCGGTTGCATGGAGTGGTTTACCTGTGTGGCATGCTAAGATGCAAATGATCAAGGCTTCAGTTGAAAAGCAGAGTCTTGTGGTTGATGATCAAAGCACCGCCTGTGTGGCACAGCTTTGTGTAGCGTTGATTCGCGAGCCTCACACCCCGGTTGTGAACCAGAAACGAGAGAGGACCTCAGGGAGGGCATGCGTTTCCTTCTAGCCAGGATGGTGTCAGTGACCTACCAACCCTGACATTTATATTATTTTCACCTGTGTGGTTGTTGGATTGCGAAGCGCCTCGGATATATCGATGACTATGTGGAGCCAATGGAGTCATTTGGCTCATTGACGCCCCAAAGGGCGGGGAAACACAGTGTTTAGGCATTATAGTCCACATCAAGTGGACCGGCCCTGACGATACAAGGGGCAGTTGCGGCTGTTTCTGAGGGGCGGGCTAGAGCGTCTCGAATTCGGTAGAGGACTATCTTTTGCCTAGGTTCACAGATGGAAACCCAACTTCCAATACGTGACTTTGCGGTTTTGATTGTAAAACCTATATATGGCGACACAGTGGTATGAGGCACTTATGCCGTCTATGATTGATACTTACGATTGAAATTGTTTTGACACTATACACTTATAGTAATATTAAAAGATGAAATTTAGCGTATCAAGCATTCTTTGGTTATTATAAGGTAAAACCCTATCCTCCGGCTTGTGTTGTATTGTGTGATGGGAATTGGGTCTTATAATAGCTTCACTGTTCTTTATTTAGCATTGCGCTGTTGTTTTATGCACTGATATTCTTGGGAGGAAACCCGTTCCGTGTTATACGGCGTGGTCCCTTGATTTACCTAACTTTAAAATAAAGATTAATAACTGTTTTAGTTCTCACACCAGTCACATGACTGACCTGTATTAAATTGTTTTAACCTAAACTCTGGGTGCCCCTATTTTCCACACGGGTAGCTAGTAGTTTTGGTTTTGCAGATTTATATTCACAGGATCCTGGTTTACAGCTGGAATGATATTCGGAAAGCTCTGTATCTGTATATTCCTTTCAGTTGTGTTTTGTATTATTTTCCGCTGCTATGTAATTTATTGTAATCTCTGATATTTTATGATGTATAATATTTATTCATACTCTGTATATTCTTTTATTCTGTAAAATTGTTGTAATAAGCAATGAAATGTTCTTCTATTTGGGTTCTGATTTGTCGTGCTATCAAAACAATCAGGGGTTTCGAACGGTCTTGGTCGGTTTAGCGATCGATTCGGATCGAGCGAAATTCCCAATTGTTACATTTGTAAACAATAAATTACAATAATTAAAGTTTGTGTTTATTATTAATTAGAGTATAGTTTTCTAGTTTGTTTCCTTAGGAATAGCATTATAAATTAGATTAGATTAGTTATAATCAAATTAGTCTTACTTTTAGAATTATGCCTTAGTTTTAGAATAATAGATTAGTTTAGCATAGTATATCTAGGTTATATAGTTTTTGTTGATGATAAAGGGGGAGAATTATAAAATAGGGCTTAGATTAAGGGGAAGTACATGAAGTAAGGGGAAGCAATCGAAGAATAAAGACATCAGGTATGAATATTTTATAACCAAGGTTGTCATCATCAAAAAATGAGAGATGATTAAGGACTGAAATGTTGATGCTGGTGGTTTTGATGACAACAACCTTGTTTTTACTTTGTTTCAATTATTGTTGTTATAAAATATATACTAACACAATTTTCTAGAATATGCGTGTGTGTGTGTGTAGAAAAACTATGCAGGTATCTATTATTGAAGACTGTACAGTTTACAAGAATCAAAATTTCAAATAGAAGAGTTCAAGTTTTAAGACTCATGGGTATTAAGAAATCAAGTGTTCAAAAATTATAGAGTCAGATTGTCTAGAAAATCTGTTAAAACTCTGGTTAGCATTTGATTCAATTTTCAAACTTAAATCCTGATTTTAAACTTGATTTCAAAATAATTTCAAATTCATTTACTTGATTTTAAATCTTGTTTTCAAATGATTTCAAAATTACTTCCTTATTCAGAATACATATACTTCTTCGTTTTATATATTTTAACTTCTTATAGTTATTTTCTAAACTCCTGAAAACTAAGTTTATATTCAAATTTATGTTTTAAACTTAAGTTTTACTTGTTTTATAAATACTTATGTTGTTTAACCTTCTTGTTTATACTAAGTTTTTAATATATATGTATAGTTTTATATATTTATACTTTTATATCATTTTATATTTAATCTCTAAATTATTTTTAGTATATCTTTATATAAGTTTTAAAATATATTTTTACTTTGAAAATAATGTTTAAATATACAGGAATTTAAATTTTTTTTTTACTCTGGATTCACCATTGTTTATTTAAACATCATTTACTTTGTTTTAAAATTTATTTTTTGATTTTACACTAGCATATGTCGACACATGCTTTTATGCATGTCGACATACTAGCCATTAGGGTGTTTTTTAAAATTTGAAAAGATGTGTCTTTTGAATTCAAATCCTTTCAGAAACGTTGTGACTATTGGATACCTATAAATACCTTCCAAAATTCGATTTTTTTTACATCTTTTCATCTTTTTCTTCCTCTCTTAACATCCTACCGTTATACTACTTTAATTCTTGATTTTCTACACTTATACTCTGTCGATTTCAATATAAATCATATCATTCTTCTCTTTCAATTCTAAATTAAATTCTCTCTGAATTCAGGTGCTTCTCAAGAGTTATAGGTTATTTGTAATCAAAGATCTAAAGATCAAGTCCTTTAAAGTCAATACTACAAAAACTGATAAGAGAAAGTGTGATCCTATCCCGTTTAAAGTGACTGGATGCGATTGTGTCTCAAAAACCGATTGGGTGTAAAGTTGTGGCTCGAAAATCAACTAAGTCTCACTGTACTTGGAATCTGTTTGGGTGTACCTTGTAGCCCTAGAATCAAGGATTGTAATTGGATTTGTTGAATAAAAATCCACATCAACCCAGTGTTGTGTAAAACTGGATGTAGCGAAGTCCCGAACCAGTATAAAATCCCGATGTGTACTTTTCTTTTATTGCTTTTGCTTTTACTTTCTGCATTCTATGATTGATTATGTGTTTAGTTATCTCTATGATCTGTATATTGTGTTCGATTCAAAAATATTTCAAGAAAATTAATAAATTCCATCAAACACTATCCCCCTCTCCCCGAGTGATTAACTATGCTTAATCCGCATCTCCAACAAGTTAAACTAATTTTAATAACATTGAGATTTGCAATTATGCGAGATCTTCGGCAACAGTTGAATAATTCAAACATTGAATTCTCTATGTACTTTGTCAAATTATCAAAGTATATACTTTGATGAATTATAATAGTAAATACAAGATCATATGCTTATAGATCAAACATGAATCAAGGAAAACCATGATATGCATTGACACAATAACAAATTTTTGCTCCAAGTAAGAAAGGAGACATAAAATTTAATTACATTTGCATAGTAGTTTGCTAAAATTATATGAGCGGAACCAAACAAATATATGAGACTGAAAACTAAACGAAGACAAAATGGAGAGAAACTGGAGAAGAAAACAAAAAAAGATGGACGATCATTTCCCCAAATCAAGGGTCTGTATGTGTGATTTTGTGTGTTACTTAGAAAGTACACCATCCAAAATTATGTAAGGAACAAGTATTTGCACAAAGCATATCAGGAAACCCATTGGGTGACAGCATTTGCCAAAAGTTCAATGAAGAGGGGAGTAAAAAAAAAAAGATTCAACTGGTCACTTAAGCAGAATATTTGTTGCAAACAAAAATTAAAATCAAAACAAGCACACTTCAATATTGCATGCAATGGAGCATAATTTTAGTTTGGCATATATATAACAAGTTGAAACTGCAAACGATGAAAGCTTTCAACCAAGAGCATAATGCATACGGCGGCTCAGCTCCTGGCCAACAGCTTTTGCATATCTTCTTATCTGCATTTCCAGTTCCTTTAACTGTCTTCTGTCAATTGGACCAAATATTTTCTGAAGGTCCTACGTTATTGCAAATAATAACAATACGTATGTGTTAAAAACAAGGGATGAAGCATTATCAAGTTTCAAACTGAGCACAACTGCACACCTTGAAATTAAGGTCTAAGCCATTCACGCTGATCAAAACATTACCGACATCAATGCTTTCCAGGTCTTCTGCAAAAGAGAATTGAGGTATGTAAATATTCATTGTTGTGAATATGAAGCTTTGAGTCTGAAATATGTTACCTGGGTCTTCTTGATCTTTTGTAGGAGAGCCCGATGGTTCAGTATAATTTGGGCTATTGTAATCGGAAAGTACAACATAACAACTTCTATCTAGTAAAGGTTGCGCAACTTCTATTGGGACCCACCTGCACAACTTCACCATGGTTAATGATTTTGAAGTAAACAGAGAACAGTGGTGTTACCAGAAGCTACATTAGGATCAACCTGGCTTCAACTACACTGTGTACGCCTATATAGAGATGTCTACAAGCCAGTCAAATGTATCAAGGTTGTAGAAATCATCAGGCAGTAATATAGTTGTGAAAGGCAAGCCCAGGCGCATGCCATGGTGCACGACGCAGCACGGCGCTGCGTTTGTTCCATTTTTGCTTAAGGCGCGGCGCATATGAAAAGGCGCACAGCGCAAAATGATGCGTCTTTTATTTTATTTTATTGTTCTTTGTTTGTTTGTTTTTTGCATTTCAAACTACAATAACTACTACAAGTACTATTAACCATCACTACAACCACCATCACTACCACTATTACTATTATTATCATTATCATAATGACATAAAACGTGAATAACTTCATTAATATCTATTTTTTAGTTATATGAAAACGTAATTACATCATTATTATACCTTATTTGATTATCATCAACGAGTTTATAACCGCACAACTATGTAATTAGCTGACCTTAGCATGCCGACATTTAAAAATGACCTATGTTTTATTATTTAATATAGTTTAGATTCATTTTATTATTGTCAGAAGTATATAATGTAATTTATAATATCATAAAATATTGCCTAGCATAGATGCAATGGCAAATGAATGGGACTGAGAACCTATGAATGATAAATCAAGAGAAGCAGCTTTGGAAGAAGAGAAAATATTCTTAGAAAAATAAAACATTCAAGCAGCTCTGAAACATACAGTTGGATAGAAAAAATTGCATGCGTGTAAATATGTCCAATATCTTTGTACGGTTTGTCTAAAATATAAAATTATTTTATGATTTGGTATTTGTTAAATCCAATCAAGCATTATAAATAATATATAGTATCTGTGACATCATCGATCCAACATATTTAAACGACATTGATGATTGTAATGAATAATTAGCGGGAAATATGGATGATGCATATGATGCTGAAAATGGGCTTGTACTTGATGATGTGGATGACTTAACTTGGGTTGTTGCTGCTAGAGCAACAGGATGGAGGAAGCTAGATATTCATGTAGAACATCTACATCAGGAGGTTTTTGAACACAAGCTTCAGCTCCTTTACATATTCACGAAGAAACAAATCTAAATGATATGGATGAGGAAGATGCATCTGATGATGCAATCGTTGATTTGGAAAATAATTGCTGAATCAGATTCAAATTTCAAGTTTATCAGTAATGTATTATTATTTCAGATTTGAAAACTATTGTGCTTGGAATTCTATACTTATGATATTCTATTTGATTGTTTTTTTTTTTTTTTTTTTTTTTGGTAAAATGTATAAAAATCTTTGTTGTATATGTTTTAACAAAAAATATTGATTTTTTTATGTTAAATGTTAATAATTAAACATGTGCTGTAAAAAGGCGCGCGTCATTTATCGCGCCATGTGACAAAGCTCCAGAGAAGTTCTGCGCTTTTTTGCGCCATATGCCATTAATAACACTGGGAGGTAATCATAGATTAGAAATTAATGGTGTAGGTGGGATTAACATTAATTGAAGCTAGGAAATTTTGATAACTGTATTTTAGGAAGAAAAAAAAATCGTTTTGCATAGTGTTAATTGGTATAAATTGGAAACTTTCAAATTTTTGATGCGCTTCGAAGTAGTCAAGTTGTCAAGGAGGAAAACATGCCCAAGTCTAGCACATTAATGCTTATATGTAGCATTGAACCTTGAATAACACCTAATCGATGCATACATTAATGTTTACATCCTTACATGAGACGGTAAACCTCCTCAAGATGGACCGAGGCAAATTACTATGCGATAAAGTTGACCTAGCGCCTAGGCCGAAGCAAATACAGTTAGATTTTTAAATCCTTATTTTTAACAAATGTTATGTTCTACATCATTCTCGCTTCACATTTACACGAACCCCACTATTTATCGAAAATTGAAGTATCAACAAATGATGATCGAATATGCCAATTTTTACCTGAATGGATATGACCAAATAAACAAAGATGATTGATGATGGAGTTATGGCCAAAAACTTGTCTTTGATCAAAACTATGATTTTAATCAACGATACTGACATTCGGTTGGTTTTTCGGTAAAAGCAATAAAAAGGAAATTAGACTAATGCCAATAGATGTGAATTTTGTTGATTGGGTCTACGACAACGGAGATGACTCCGGTTGTAGCGGCAGTGAAGTTCAATCAATGGTGAAGCTAGGATGATGACTATGTGTGTGTGTGTGTGTGTGTAAAAGTAGCATACGAAGTGCATAAGATACAAATAATATTTGAAGGAAAGATTTTGGAAAAAAATGATTGCATAAAAGGCATCTTTTTATAAATAATGAGCATATAAAGAAGACAAATTTGAATTATCATCTACTAATTTTAATTTTCTCAACGCTTGTCTATAATATGTTACACATATACGAATCAGGATTATCTCTAGATGATTTAAATTATCATGACATGCATTTGAACTTATAAGGAAAAATATAAAGCAGGATGGATACATAAGTATATCATAATATATTCTTTTTCTTTCATTAAGATTGTTTTCCATCGGGTTTTCTTAGTAAGATTTAAACGAAACATCACATTGATTCGGAAGTATCAAACACCATTTGATGCAGTAAATTATTGAAATAATTTATTTACAACATAGATTCTTTAATGAAAGGTGGTGCCTGGCGCAAACGGTAAGGTTACCCGGCTGGTAATCTGGAGCGCACAGGTTCGAGCCCCGGCCTCTCCACATAATGTGAGGGAAAGGCTGCGCGCGCTAATCGACCACCCCCAGAGCCCGGAAAGCCGTGAGAATAGTACCAGATGGGAGACTGTCTAGGAAGTCCTTACGCTTGAGTACGGGAGCCTTCGGCACTGGGTATCCACCTATAGATTCTTTAATGATTAGCAGAACTAAAGCGGAGTATATGAAGTGTGAGTTCAGCGGTGTTAGGTCAGATGACGGAGATGTCACCCTGGTCGGTCAAGTAGTACCGAAGAAAGAATCATTTCGATATTTAGGATCCATGTTGCAATTTAATGGGGAGATAGATAGGGATGTTAGTTTTAAAGTTCAAGCGGGAAGGGTGAAACGACGACTTGCATATGACATTCTCTGTGATAGGAAGATCCCTCAGAAGCTTAAAGAAAATTTTTATAGAACAGCAATCAGACCAACGATGCTATATGGTGCAGAATGTTGGCCTAATAAAAGGCAACACGTCCAAAAAATAGGTGTAGCAGAGATGCTTACGCTGTGTTCGAGCTGTGGGCATACCAAACGAAATCGGGTTACGAATGATGATATTCGGGACAAACTTGGTGTTACACCTATTGAAGAGAAGTTAGTCCAACACCGCTTGAGATGGTTCAGACATCTCCAACAAAGACTACACGATGCACCAGTGCGCGTTGGAATTATAGGCCGTGTCGAAAGCCCATGAAGAGGTAGGGGCCGATCTAAAATGACATGGAAGGAGATAGTAAAAAGAGACATAAGGGATTGAAATATATTTGAAGAGCTGATTTTGAATAGGAATGCATGGAAGTTAGCAACCCAAGTACCAGAACCTTAGGTTGTTTTTTTTAATACATTTCATTTTTATGAAAGTATTAATCTTCGTTTTCTTTTTCAATTCTAATCTTTATTTTACTTTTACGGAAGATTTTCCTTTTTTTTTTTTTTTTTTTTGGTTTCATATCCAGCCAACTGTAACATCCCATAATTTTCAGTATATTTAAATTTAGATTTAAAATAAATAAGTGGCATAATATTAGGTAAAAATCAAAAATTTTGTTAATTTTTATTGATGGTGATTATTTGAATTGGGTATAAATAGATTTTTTCAAATTTTGTTTATGTAGAAAGGCTGTAATTTGAAAATTTAATATTTAAATAATTAAATTAATTTGAGTGGGTTAATTTAAAAGTAGAATTCAAATTTAAATTGGAAATGGTGGAATTTTAAGTCGTTGAATTATAACTGAAATTCAAACCAAAGATTCAAATAATCAAATTTAGATTTAAAATGTGTGGAATTTATTTATAAAAATTTGTTCAAGTCATTATTGGATTAGATGGAAAATTATAAATATTTAAAATTGAATTAAAACAGTTAATCGAATAATGAATATTTTATTAATTAATTAACTGTGAAATTTAACTGTTTTGGCGACTGTCTCGGAATCCGACGAAACCAGTCTCATCGGAACCGGAACGGTGAATTATGATAGGATTTCAATTTGCGTTACAATCCGACCTACCGTTTGATCGTACGAAAGAAAATGTGAAGGAGAACCGGTGTAATTGGGTAATTGTTGTTCCTCTTATTGGGCCTTCTCTATATATAAATAAAATTATATATCCACCTGACCATCTCACTTCTCATTCACGTATACTTTTCCATCTGTCGGTTATTTCTTCCAATGGCAGAAACAATATTTTCAAAACCCTAGAAATAAAAAATAAAAAAATCCTAGAAAAAAAAAATCCAAGCTTTGAAAATCAAACCTCTTCAAACCCTAGCATATTATATACCATTTCGAAGAGCTCGACGATACGAAGCTGGTGGTGTCATTTGTTTCGACATGCAGTGCTCGTAGTTGATGGAATTCGTGGTCAAAGCTTGCTGGAATCGAAACCCTAAAGCTGGAATTGGGGTTTTTCAATTTCGAATCAAATCGCGAAATCTAAAATATGGGCATTGTTGCCCTTGTTGATATGAACGTGTTGGTGCTGGTCTGAGGTTCTATTGCGCGGGGAATCGCCGGAATTTGACAGTTGAACGGGAAGAACCCGTTTCGGTTTTCAAGGCGGCGCACGAGTAGGGAACCGCCGTAGAGGCGGTGGGTTCATTAGGCGTGGAATTCAATGAGCGGTCTATAGGAGGTGGTTGTTGATCCTAATATGGTCGGAGGAGGGAGCAAAAGCCGGTCAAAGGCGGAGTTTTGATGGGTTTCACGTTCGGGTTCCTGTAGCAGAGTTTTGGGTGAGCGAGAAGATGAGTTGTAGGCTGCTGACGTGTCAGCATATGATAGGTGAGGGTTATTTTATTTTATTTTTATAAATTCAAATTCGAAAAGATAAAACACTCATAACTTTCTCGTTTTAACTCGGATTTGGACGCGGTTGGGTGCGTTGGGATCGTGGCAAGACGACGGTCGATCTGAGACTGGTTTGGCGGCATTTGAAGACTGTGAAATTTTGGGATCATTTTGGACGTCCGATCCAATTAAGACCCAAAAGGTAAGTGATTGTCTCGCTTACGAAATACTGAACTATTCCCATATTTATTGAAATAAATTTGTGAAATAAATTTGGTTGATGGTTGTGTGTGATTGATGATTTATTGCTTGAAAACCCACATGCATGTATGTTAATCTAAAAACTAGGTCAATAATTAGTTATTTAATTTAATTAAATATCTAGTTCGAAATTTCGATCTCTACAAACACAGAGAACAGTTTAATACTGATTGATTGACTGAATGGTTGTGATGGATTCTTTGGGTGATTTATTAATGAATATGGCTTGAAATGTTATCTATTTCAGTATATGGCTGTTGTGTGCTCATTTTGACGATAAATCCCTATCTTTCACCCTTGATGTTACGGGCATCTAATAAACCCAAGATTTATCGATTTAAATAAATTAAGAACACAGGTTGAAATGATAAACACCTGTGACCTTGATTTGGATTGAAATGATATACATCCATCCCTGAAATATCGAGAAATTTAAAAATCACTTGGCCATAGGATAGCAGATTATATATGAACATCGGTTGGTTAAATGATTTTTAATATTTGGAATTTTATTAATGGAAATTTCATTTAAATGAATGTGTCAATTTCGATAAAGTTATTCTTCCTTTAAAGATCTAAATCTTGAATGTTATTTGAAATGATTAAGTAAATTTTCCCAAAATGAATTTGAAGTTTAAAGTTAAATTTATACGATTTGGGATTTTCAAGGATTGGGTAGACTCAAATATAATAAATTCTTATTGAATTTAATATTGGGATTAAGATAATCGAGAATACTCGGGATTGTTTTCAAACTAAATACGAGTATAATATTGAATCCTTGAATTTGAAAATGGGTTTGAAATGAGATTTTGAAACAAGTCCTTTGAGTTAAGCAACTCCATTGAGACTGGAGTTTAGATTCGAGTATTGAAGTTCGGAAGAAAGAGTTAATTTTTAGTTAAAGAATTTTCTTATATATATTTTCACCGTTGATTTCAAATAACTATCCTCTCTTCAAGAAATTATTTATTAACTTCTATCTATAACTATTTTTATTATAACAGAAATTTTCTTATATTCTATTATTTAAATTATTTAGTAAACTTTCAATTTACATATATATATATATATATATATAGTGTTCAAAATTTATCTTATCCTATTCTAACTATGATATTATATATATATATATTCTTTTATATAAAGGCTTTCTTTATAAACATTAATTTTCATAGTTATATCCTTTAAAATTTTCATTTCTTCCGAATGGCAAGTGTTTGAATCTAAATCGTTGGTTCAAATGGAGTTGAGATAAGAATTCCTTCTATTTGAATATGAACCGATTTAAATCGATTTTTATATGGATATATATATATATATATATTATATTCTTCTTGAATATAAATGGATCCCCTAAGAGATTTAA
This sequence comes from Allium sativum, assembly GCA_030737875.1. Classification (NCBI taxonomy): domain Eukaryota; kingdom Viridiplantae; phylum Streptophyta; class Magnoliopsida; order Asparagales; family Amaryllidaceae; genus Allium; species Allium sativum. The sequence goes on along the minus strand of CM060918.1, from coordinate 145,307,651 downwards.
AATGAGTGGTTATGGAATATATATATATATATATATATATATATATATATATATATATATTCTAGTTGAATATGAATGGATTTTAACATAAAGCGATTTGAGATAATTAAAATCTTTGATATGGAATATATTCCACTTGAATATAAATCGATTTGGAAGTATTATATGAGTATAATATAATGATATGAAAGTGTATTCTAGTCAGAATATAATCGGTTTTGGGAATGATTGGAATATCGTGATATGAAATTTTATTCTATTGAATAAATTTGGTTCGAAACAGAATATGATATTTTGATATGAAAGCGAACCTTTATGAAATATAAAAGAACCAACTGATGTGAAAGATGCAAGCGTTGGTTGTTAAGGAGACCGGAGTTGACATAAGGCATACTCTCTGCCAGTGTCGATACCACTTTGACAACTATGAACGTTATTACGTCTCCAGAATGAGTATGATGACTCGGAGGCGATTATTGAATCGAAGAAGATGAACGATGACGACATAGCCATGACCTTGGGGTTAAAATTGAAATGACTAAAACAGGAGCTATACCGTGACTAATTAAGGTAGCACCTTTGATCGGACACACTTATTCGATACTATTTCTATGACTATGATGATGATGATGATTTGGGCCCAATTATGACTTTGGGAGTGTGTTCCGAGGTGGGCGGTAGTGGCTGCTATGCATTACCACCGGTCCGGGAGTGCAATTGGTAGAATCCTACCCTGGGCATTGCCTCGAGTGCCTTGTCATACTATCATTATCGAGCCCCATACGATTTTGATTTGTATCGTACCTATGGAGTGCCATTTGATGTCATCGTTTACGGTAGGCTTACGGTACTGTATAGACTACAGTATTATAAACGGTGTAAGGGTAAAAATGTAATCCCGCTTACGCTATTTTCAGTATTTATACTTTACTGAGTAGACACTATCATAATAGTGTATTATACTATCTATGTATTAGTTTAACGGATCCTTGAGAAATGGAAAAATCCTGTAACATCCCTTGAGTTACTGCACCCATGACACTGATGTTATTTCATATTTTAATTTGACTAATATGAGAATGATTTAGTGTTGATCCGAGTGTTTGTTGTGTTTTCTTTTATGCAATATGCTCGGGTCAGCAGATGCTTGCAGTTAGCGAAGATTACTTTACCTTGTAGAGCGAAGACGAAGATTTGGTATACATCTATTATATATAAATATTTTCCGTTGCTTTGTTTGAAGTCTGTATATGTGTAACTCTGATAACCATTGATGTTATAACCTATTGTATATATATTTCAACTGTTTAAACTGCTATTTAATTATTATATGTGGTCCTTCTGCTGTAAGGTTCTGTGATTGTTTTCCTCTTCTTTCTTTCTTTTCTTCTTTTCCCGATAACTACCTGTATTTGCGATTTGTTTGGGTCGACATGTGTGGTTTATTGTCGATTTTAAACGGTCAAAAATGTGGGTCGTTACACCAACCCCAACTTATTTGGGATTTATGGCTTAGTTGTTGTTGTATAGACTCTTTAATGATTAGGAGAAGCGTGTGTGTGTAAGAAGCGGCTATCTGGATACAAAATCTTTTTATCTTTATGTGAGGTGGGAATTTAATGGTCAAGTTTTCGTGTCACATTTTGTGTTCATATTTTGTGTCCAAATAAAATCACACACACACACACACTATATATATATATATATATATATATATATATATAAGGACCGCTCCATGACACCCTTATTTTGTGGCACGCACCCTATGCTATATTGTGAGCAACATTACATTATTCCAAATTTAATAAAATTTTGTAATTGTCTAATCCACATATAAAGGATTATCTATGTAAAATTTGTGTCTAAATATTTGTAGCGTTTTCAAATTTTAATTTAAGTATTCACAATTCAAATATTTATCTGAACCGTTAAATTCAAACATCAAACATATCATGATACAAATGTCGATTGAACAATATATGATATGATATGGTTCTACAAAACAGAGGGCTCGTGTGCACGTGTGTGTTCGAAAATGGATTGTTTATTTAGTGACATACAAAAGAACACTGCTGGATTTGCCTCCTTAATACACACACACACACACACATATACGTATACACACACATATAATCATATTTAACGTGTTTTAAAGAACAATTTTGTAAATACAATAATATGATACCTTGCATTGTGTTATGGGACCAACGTAAGGCTACGTTATTTTCAAACAAGAACCTGAGCCATAACATCCCTTAAATCTATATACTACGAAATTAATATAAATACCCCTTAAATTTATATAAATAAACCTACGATTCAAAATGTTTAAATCGAGGTGATTAACGATGTCCACACTAAGCTTTTTTTAGTAACTACAAAATCTTGGGTTATTAGAAATTCTTACTCGTATCGAAGAGGGCAAAGAAGTTCAGAAGGCTGGTAAGCTGCTTTGTATCTCATTTTGCTGCAGGAATGAATGTAATAACCAAGATAATAATACTGGAGGGTAGGGCAATGGGTTGCCGCCTCTTTTACCCAATTTATTTCCTGCAATGCTGAGTACTTTCCAAGAGAAAGAAAAGCAAAATCAGGGTCCCAAAATAAATACTTGCTGGATAAACATTTAGGTAGAACATCCACCACACCAACAGCAATAAGCTTTCCATCAATTCTATACTGTTGATGAAAAGAGCCAAAGCCGCTAGATGGAACACTCCTCTTATTGGTAGCATTAACAGGTGATGATGGAACAAACACTAAAGGTGTATCTACAAGAAACCGCTTATATGATCGTTCTGTCACTTTTTCTGGCTTGTCATTGTGAACTTTTATCTGATATTTTTTATAGAGAGCAAATTCTTCCGGATCAAAGCTTGATTCTCTCATTGTTATCTCCAATCTCCTTGGTCTTTTACAAGGTAAAGCTTCACCAGCACTATGTGCCGAGACACTCTGTTTAAGTTTAAGATGAACATCGTTTTCTTTGGAAGGCTGCATGCATTCGTCATTGTCAACATCTTTAGCAGTGGAATAGAAATTCAAATGGCCACTACAAGCTTTGATCAAAAACTTCTCATTTGCTAGGCCCTTTTCCAATAATACAGCGAGTTTTTCAGCAACAATGTTGGGTGAACTGGGAAATAATTCTTTATTTTCTTCTGATTTTTGTGCGCGTTTTAGTGTTGCAGCAATTTGAAAGGAGATATTGCTAGTGTACAATAGATCCTCAGCCACTTCCGCTAGCTTTCGTTTGCCTTTGGATGTCACCTTCATCACCACAACTTTTGGGCATTCAATATTAGAAGGTAACAACCCGCTACTTTTAACAGCTTCATCGGTTATTTTAGATAAAAATTCAATAAGGTTATCCTTTTGGCTTATACTTTCACGTTTACTGGCCGAATTTGCTTGATTTTTTGTTGATGGTGATGACGATGCACCTTGATATAGATTTGGTTCCTTTTTGACCTCCCCATTTATATACCTATGTATACAATACCGAGTTAGTATTATACGAAGGACAAGAAACACGAAAATGTAAAACAGTCACGGTACAGTAACTAACTAGTGATATTTTTTTGACAGTAAAACGTTTGCTATAATTTTATCGTTCGAGATATTAGCCCATGCCATAGTACAGATTACTTTTGTCAATAGAGTGTAGAATGGAATATCAGTATGTCTTATAATTTTTAGTGGCAAAGTGTACCACGACCAGGAAAAAAAAATACTAAGCAGCATTTACGAAGGCAGATCAAAAATAAAATCACCTCTGCATTTTTTTACAAACGCGTGCTTGCTCTTTAGAAGGGACAAAGTCAGCTGCTTTCAAACGAATGGTATAAGCAGGGCAGCATGTCTTATCCATCTCTGGTTTGTAGACATAACAGCCTGACCTTCTCCACCCTCGATCAAGAAGCTCTAAATTAAAGAAAATATCAAAAGGTTATCTTGCCAACATAAAAATAACTGCAAAAATAGTTTATATGCATTGTACATATTATGGCTACCACAAAAAACCATTTATAATTTGCTAAGCAAGCAATGGCTCTCTATGATCTCATCATAGTGAAAAGGTTGATTCTCTGCGAATATTGGGAACGAAAAAAGACCATGATTTGCATCAGTAACATTCTGTTTCAATTTTCATCATGGACAATTTATGTCATGTGGCATATATATGAATTTATAGTCTGTTATTTATTTCACAATGATTGTGAGAGCTACAAATTTATTTCATTCCAAAGTTACCATTGTCCGATCATTGTAGTTCAGATATACAAATTATTGCAAGGTTTCTCTAGAGATGCGCACGTATTATCAAATTAAAAAAAAAAATTGAGTTTATTCCAAAGGTAGGAAATTTTCTCATATCTTTTTGAAAGCAACTTCCACCTCAAGGCAATCAAAGGAACATCTTGTGACATGAACTCTTCAAACAAAAGTCCAAAATATTTGTTCCGGTTGTTTGGGATACACAAATTTCGATCAATTTCAAAAATGTCAATATTTGTTTTTACATAATTAAATATTTGTGATAGTATTAACAATGACTAAAATTGAAATGTTCATACAATTGAAGGTAATCTTTTACATAGTAATATAGTTGAAAACATTTGCTCTGCTCTCTTTAATTATATCCCTTCATATTTCACTTGAAGTTCTTCACATTTTAGAAACTCTCATCTAATTCATATGAAGGACGTAAAACAGAAACATAAAACAAGAAATGAGCCACTAACTTCATATGAATTTTTTGATGACAACCTTTTTCATAGAATATGATTATCTCTGTGGTCCGTATGGTTTGTGTGTTCATAATTGCACATATGTCTGTATGTTCAAGCCACATACTTTAAGTTTCAACACAGCAGTGTGTACTTCTGTACACACGTTTCATTATGCGTGTATGGTGGGACCACTTGATGAAGCTTTCGATACGTTGACATCCCGACTGAACATTGGTCCATTGTGTTCCAACAAGTACGTACTTGGTCTTAGTCATATTTGGTTGTAACAAAAGAAATTTTCAATGATGCATGTCATCAATCCCATATGTACCACGTTTTATCTCATATTTCTTACGATGTGGACTTTATCCATTGGATTCTCGCACCCACAGTGCGAGCCATACCTAACAACCTGCACATTGACGAGCATTTATTCAAGCCTTCTTTCGAGCATAATAAAGAAACTCTGCAACTGGACCAGTCTACTACCAGTGAGTTATTTTTGTAGCTGTCAATTTGTTTACCAAATCTCCACTTTAAGACAAATATTTTTATTCATGATATCTTGGAGACACTGAGTCCTCAATGCAGTCGAGAGCAGCCGTATAACCATTGAGTCTTATTCCAGCACTAGGTCGGGCAGCTTAACCATATCTCCTCATTGACGAGTCATTTTCAACTCAAGCCTCAAAGAGCCTTATGTACAAACACTTCATTTTATGTGATGGAGCCATCTAACGAAGCTTTTATCGTGTCGACGTCCCGACTGAACATCCGCACATCGCCTCTTAACAAGCATATGCTTAATCTTGACAATACTTGAACGTAACAAAAGGAATTTCTCATGTCATGTGTATCGGTCTCATATATATATACCATGTTTTATCTCATATTTTTTGCAATATGAGACTATCCGTCTAATCCACACACCCACAAGGTGGGCCAAGCCTAATTTTTCATATCAGTCTGATTTAAATAACAGATCGGATATTAACTACAAATTGGAGCTTGAGATTTATTTTAAAACTGTGAATTGAGGAAGTGAAAATGACTAAGGGAAAAAAGGTGGCTTCTCATACGTAATGTTCAACAGATAAACATTGAAATTAAGGAAATTAATAAAGAGGGTAGTTCCATACATGTGCTTAGGGATGATTTTAAAGCAAATAATAAAACAATAGTAGAATAAATTGATGAATAACACATCATACTATCGATTTATAGCAAAGATTTTAACAGACATAAATTTTAATATCAAATAGTTAACAAAATATTTCGCATTACCCTCTTCATTAGCCAACAGGCATGTGCATAAAAAGAGAAAAGGCGTTATATTATGTAGTTCACACTAACATCTCATTTTTCTCTAAACTTTTAGAAAAATAACCAAGAAATTTCATGATTTTTGTATGGTTCACTATAATCTACTTCCAGATCAAAACTGGAGGAACTTTACGATGAATTTGATTTATTTTTTTAATTTCTGGTTCTATTCTCTCTTTGTTTCCACTCTGAACATCACATTACATACAAATAAAGCAAACACATAATTTATGTTCAACTATTTTTAGTTCTTGAGATATTTTAGATTTAATTTTTAATTGGTTAGAAACAAATTAGATTAAATATATCTTCAAATTAAGCTCTCAACAGTAATAATATATCTAATAAAGAAAGTCTTGATAGTCGTTGAAAATGTAATTAAGGATTTATATTGCACGGACTCCTTAGGCCTAAAAGTTAAATCATATTGGTACATTTCATCTTGATATTTCAAAAGGAAATTTTGCACATCTAAGCCTCTTTTTGATCAATATAACAAAAATAGGCCACTTATGAAAATATTTACGGGTATAGGCCTGTTTTAGCCACGTGTGAGTTGGAAATTGTAGTTGCCGATTTTTCAATGTGTAGTGGGAATGTGGAAAATGCACACGTAGCCAAATTGGCCTATTTATGTAATTATGTTCAAAACTGGACTAAACATGTAATAATTTCCAAAAACAAGCCCAAATGCGAAAAATTTCCATTTCAAAATTCAGATATATGCCTAAACCCAAGGTCAATTCCAAATGCTACTACCATGTTTGTTATTGAATACCTACTTCAGAAATGCCAGCAGAGTTGGGATAATGGGCATGTAAAGTGAAATTGAGACAGTGGACATGAGTGGAAGAGATGAAAGTGAAGCAATGTGTCCTTGGCAATTTTGGCAGAGTAAACTGGATGTGACAAAGTTGAGTTGCAGGATAATTTTAGTTGTGTTATACCTATTCCTGTAATATAGTTATATGCAATAAACTTACATTTAACAATTAAAAATTTAACATAAAAATTTATAAACAAAAAGGGTGTGTGAAATAATTTAAGAATAGGAACAAATCCACCATACTGGCATAGAACGCCAACTGTTTAAAGTACATTTTCTAACACTCCGGTATGGAATTTTGTTTTATTTTGTTTTTGTTTTTGTTTTTTGTTTTTACTTGTGGCATCTAAAACAAGATGTTTATGTATGAATACCGTTATACCGTTATGGCGTTGTCTACTCTCTAAGGTCAAATAATTCAACCTGCAAATTAATCAATGATAGTTGACCTAAAGTAAACCATGCTAGGCAACTAATGTCACTTGAGCGGCTCAACAAATTAAAATAATTGGAAAAGAAATTCTTAATTTTTATCACTTGCTATCAAACATTAATGCAGTAACGGATATAAAAAGACAACAATTTCCCATGCTTGAATAAAAAATAAACACAAGTATTCAGTTTGTTATTCCTTAAATTAGGTTTATTTTATTTTCTTGTTTCTTTTTATAATTACGTATTCAATGGATGATTGGTGTCAGTTTTCCAAATGTAGTAAAATATTGATAGCTGGTTAAGCAGTTATGTTTCTCTTAGTATCCAGTCAGATGATGCTAAGGGTTTGAGTAGCATCCAAAATTCTGGAATGTTTTTTATATAATATCATTTCCTAAATATATAGGTATTTCACAAGGAGCCTTCGAAAAGTTTAATATTGTAGCTTTTGGTGTCTACTTCGACTATACTCTTATTTGCAACATTATTTTCAAGAAAAATCCAATGTCATATTATATTCAAACAAGGAAGTTTTTATTGTTAACAATTAGACAATCAAATAGATATCCATCTAGTAGAACATTTATCCCTTTCTTTGTTATATCACAGGAGAATTTTATCAATTAATAAAGATGAAAATTTTACTTTACAAAATAGGGGTCAGGGATGTTATACAATAACAACAACTACGTCATAAATCCTAAACAAGTTGGGATCGGCTAGAGATGGAATCCAAACTTAAATTTAAAAAAAAAAAGTCAACTCAAATGTAATAAAAATAACAAGAGATTTACAGTTGAAAGCATAAATAAAAGTAAAATAAAATTTAAATAATTAAAGAAATAATAATAGTACTAGTAATGTGGCGATGAAGATGATAATAATATTAATAACAGTAGTAGTAGTAATAGATATTGAAGACCACTACTATATATTATGCCCCTAATACACTAGTCCTATAATCTAAACTAAAAACACTCTCTTTAAAACTACCGAAAAGCTCAAGGTTCTAGTATATGGATCGCTAACTTCCATGCATTCCTGTTGGACACCAGCACTTTAGATATACTCCAATTTCTCAAGATCCTTTTTACTACCTCTTCACATGTCATTCTTGGTACACATCTACCTCTTGTTAGACATTTGGTGCGGCCTATAATTCTAACGCGCAGAGGTGCATCGTGCGGTCTTCGTTTGGGGATGTCCATACCATCTTAAGCAGAGTTGGACTTACTTCTATTTAACAGGTGCAACTCCAAGTTTATCACGAATATCATCATTTCTAATTTGATCTCGTTTGGTATGCCTACAGCTTCATCGCAGCATACGCATCTCTGATATACTTATCTTCTGGACGAGTTGTCTTTTACTAGGCCAACTTTCTACACTATATAACATCACACGTCTAATTGTTGTTCTATAAAATTTTCCTTTAAGCTTACGAGTGATCTTTCTATCTTATAAAATGTCATATTCTAGTCGTCGTTTCACTCACCCTGCTCGAATTTTAAAACTAACATCTTCATCAATCTCACTATCAAATTGCAACATAAATCTTAAATGCCGAAAGGATTCCTTCTCGGGTACTACTTAATCGGCCAAAGTGACCTCTCTGTCATGTGGCATAACACCGCTAACCTCACACTTCATATACTCTATTTTAAATCTGCTAAGCCTAAAACCCTTTGATTCCAAAGTCCTTCACCAAAACTTCGGTGTCTATTAACATATATCCTACTTCCGTCAATCAACATAACATCATCAGCAAAGAGCATACACCAAGGAATCTCATTTTATATACTCCTTGTGACTTCATTTATCATCAAGACAAAAATATAAGGGCTCAACGCCGACCCTTGGTGCAAAACCATGTTAATGGGAAAGTCACGAGTTTCACCATTGCATGCCCTGACATTAGTCACAACCTCATCGTACATATCCTTGATAAGGGTAATGTACTTTGCTGAGACCCTCTTCTTTTCCAGCACTCACCACATAACCTTCCTTGGAATTCTATCATAAGCTTTCTCCAAATCGATGAATACCATATAAAAAAATTTCTTTTGCCCCCTAAATCTCTCCATAAGTTGTCGTATCAAAAAGTTTGCCTTTGTTGTTGACCTTTCCGGCATGAAACCAAATTGATTCTTTAAAACACTTGTCAACTTCCTCGAACGATGTTCGTAGACTCTCTCCCAAAGTTTCATTGTATGACTCATAAGCTTAATTCTTCTATAGTTTGTGCAACTTTGAATATCTCCTTTATTCATGAAGATCGAAACTGAAGTGTTTCTCCTCCACTCATATGGCATCTTATTTGATTTGAAAATATTATTGAAGAACTTAATTATCCAGGTTATCTCTGCATCTCCAAAGCATCTTCACACCTCAATAGGGATGTCATCAGACCCTACCGACTTGCATATTTACATCTGTTTCAGCTCCTCCATTATCTCAACCTATTGAATTCTCTGAACAAAATGTCTACCGGTGTCATCGACAAGGTCTTCCAACTCGATCAGAGAGCTATTACTTTCTTCGTTGAAAAACTTATCGAAGCATTTCCTCCAACTATTTTTTTTATCTCGTCGGCCTTCACCAAAAGTATCGTTCTCATCCTTAATGCATTTAACTTGGTTGAAATTAAGACTGTTAATGGATACCCAAAAAATCTGATATCCGTCCACATCCGTATCCGAAAAGCGGACAAATATCCGATATCCGAAAAAATGGATGCGGATACGAATACGTACATATCTGTATCCGAAAATTATCCGTCCAACTCATTTTAACATTATGCTCAAAATTATATGTATTTTAGTACAATGAATGAGATTTATTTATTGTTATATTACATCGAATGTTTATATTATATGCACTAAATGCATATTATCTACTCAAAACTCTTTAATTTCACCATATTTGTTTATTTTTAACATATTTGTGATCAACGAAATTGAAAAACATTTAAGTTAAGCCAAAATAATTCATTTATATTTCTTGATTTATCGATTCTAGGCGGATAGGATAATTATCCGATATCTGTCTGTATCCACGGATATGGATATTCGATATCTGAAAATAATTTTGAATGCAGATACGGATATAGCATTATCTGTACCTAAAAGCATAGTTGTCATAGCGAGCGCTATAGCGCAAAATAGCGCATAGCGCACAGGTTACGCTATTTTGGTTCTTATAGCGCAAGGGTCCCGTGTAGCGCAAAAATAGCGCGCTATTTTATCATAGCGCAGCCATGAATAGCGCGCTATTTTGCTTTTTCTTTTTTGAACATGCATTTTCGTTTTTTTTTCTTTTTGGAGATTTTAAACATACAGTTTTTTCCTTTTGTGTCTTTTTCCTGTGTTTTTTTTTTTAAGATCTTCTTTTCTGTAAGCAAAAAAAAAAAAAAAAAAAAAAAAAAAACATTATAGCGCGTGCTATAGCGCATAGCGCAGGCCTTGCGCTATTCGCTATTGACAACACTGCCTAAAAGTATCCCCTGACAGCCCTAGTTGAAGTTTCTTGTCTACCTTTTGCGTAGCTTTGTCATCTTGTAGACGTCTCTTTCACCCTTCCTCGTATATAGTCTTTGATACAAATCTTCATACGTCTGACCCCCTGCTTTACTCACTGCTTGGAGTCTTCTCTGGCACTTTATACTTTTACATGTTGTCCTCGCTCTTATGATGGTGCAGACATATGTAGCATTCCTTCTCTTTGATAGTCTTTTGCACATCGTTGTTCCACCACTCCGAATCTTTTGGTTCTCGCTTATTTCCTTTTGTTATCTCAAACATCTTGGTAGCCACTTTCCGAATGTATGTTGTCATCTCATTCCACATGACATTTGTTTCTTCTTTAATGTTTTATGCCTCTCCTCCTATCACTCTATCCTTAAACATCTGTGAAGTGTCTTCTTTGAGTTTCCACCATATCATCATGCTAATCTTAGCTTTCTTATCCTTCAACACGCAAAGACAAAACACACATACCAAAAGTTGATGTTGTGAGACGACACATTCTCCAAGTATTATTTTGCAATCTACACAATCTCATTTTTCCTCTTCTAATTAGGACAAAGTCACTCTGGCTAGAATGTTGACCGCTACTGAAAGTGATCGGATGTAATTTTCTCTTCCTAAAGAAGATAATAACAATCATGAGATCACAAGAAATAAAAAAATTCAATATTTCATCAACTTTTTGGCTCCTACCGTCATATCCAAAACCACCATGAACTCTCTCAAACCCTATGTTAGTTGAACCAACATGGCAATTGAAATCTCCTCTTATAAAAAGTTTCACTACTAGGCACATTTTTAACCATGACATCTAAATCTCCTCAGATTTTCCTCTTGGCTTCTTCACTTAGGCCTACTTGTAGAACATATGCACTATGACATTCAGAACTGCATTACCAACTACCAGCTAACTAGGATGATCATGTCCACTCGTCTCTTGACGCCGGTCACTTCGTTCTTAATGTTCTTCTCAATTAATATGTCTACCCCGTTCTTATTACGCTCTTCTCCCGTGTACCATAACTTAAAGCATGTGTTCTCTACCACCTTCGCCTTCTGATCCGTCCATTTGGTCCCTTGAACGCACAAGATGTTTACACGTCTCATAATCATCGTATCAACTATCTCTCTTAATTTTCCTGTTAAGGATCCTAAATTTCAACTACCTAACTGAACCCTACAATCATCGACTAGCTTCCTCGGCCCATGCACTCACCGAGAAAGATGTGAAGACCTTTGCTCACTTATCACTACACTGGGACGTCGGTGTAGCGCATTACTAAGAGAATGATGGCTCATCCTTTACATATTTAACACAATACCCAAGCCACAATATGGTGAAATGCTATGGGAGTGACGACCCAGCCCTTGCCTGGTTAACACCATATCTGAGCCTCGATATGACGCATCGCTAAGAGGGTTATGCCCAATGAAATATCATAAGGTTTCATATCCATAAAAGACGTTATAAATTAAATTAAATATTTATGTATTAAATTTCACACTAGTTAGACTAGTAGATGCAACATATTCTGATTCGTAGACTATATTAACCCAAATAGATTTGAATTTGATTTTTTAGTTCGTTAATACATTTCATTTATGGATCAAATATAGATCAAATCTACAATGATTAATTGATATATTAAACCGTCAATAATATCATCAACTTTATATATATTTGAAATTCCCAAGTAAAATCAAAGTGATATATAATTTATAGTCATTTTAACATTCTTAGGTAATATTACACCATGAGAGTTATATTTCTACTTTTACGAGATTATGATATTTTTCTACTTTTATGAGTTTATGAGACAAAAAAAAGAGCAAGACTATATTTTCACACTTTTATCTAGAAGGGAAAAAAAATTACTTCTTTCACTTCATTTCACCTGCTTACTCTGCCTCTTTACACTGAGCAATAATAATCAGCTATTAGATAGCCATTTGAACTAGGTTATGTACCACTATATTTTGATGCGGGAAATAACATCTATGCTATTATTTTCGTTTTGCTATTACAAACAAGAAGAAATAGATGACAAGTGCAGTAAAGAATTTTTTTGTATATATAAGCGGGTAACTAGTATGAAGATTAAGCAATATGGGGAAAGACATTCAGTAGACTTAGGTCGCTTAGCTATAATTAAATGAGAGATTTTTCTATCCAGATCATGATTACCATCTTAAACGAAACAAAATAAAGGAATTTGATTCGATTTTATTGACTGTGATCCATATAACAATGAGTTAAATATAGATCAAGAATTTTGGTTATCAAACGAGCAGTGATGAAAAATCCAAACTAAATGTAGCCTGGTGACAGGTTTGGTCTAGATTTTCAAGTCATGGAACATCCATGTTCTAACTCCAAAGAACACTAATCACTCATCTATCTATCGCCTATGTATTTAGTAACTAAAACAGAAGAATAGAAGGGGGAAAAAAATCAGATGCCAGTTGATTTTTGAAGTAAAGAAACTTGGGAAACACTGTGTAGCATACATCATATTACATCTGTAGAGATATCCATGATAAATGTGCATTACATTGTTAACCACAAAGCACTGGAACTAGGAATCAAAAAAATCTAGACGATAACCCTTCATGGAAACCCAAATAAGCAACAGATATTATTTATATGCTTCGCCCTGGATACAACAAATACAAGGCGAAAGGGACAAAGTGAATCGGCATACAACACATGACATCGAAAATTTATTCAAGCAAAGAGAATATGTAATACACCAGTATCAAGATATACCTTGATAATCATCAACAGTAAGACTCACTGCCCATATCCCTATACGGTCAACGGACGAAAATGAGTTGTGTCAGACGAAGAAAATTTTTAGGGGTTTTATGTAAAACGAAATGAAAATTGTAGAGAACCATAGGAGACGCTGCAACCAGAGGAGGACTTGCAGTAACCGCATGAACTTTGAGATCTCCCCTGATCATATATTACGCTTCTTCCATCGCCGTTGCTGCTGCTTCCCCAATCGCCCATCTACCCAGACCAAATTGACACTAATTTTCGACTGGTTTAATTTTAATTGATCATAAAATGAATGTGAACTCCAGAAGGATGAAATTTTGACTCAGGAGGCCGGTTGATTGAACATTTTGTTTAGCACCTAACTTTTCCCTTTTTCAATATTATATTTTAGAAAAAATTATGTTGGTGTTGGTGAATGGGATAAACCGTACTAACTACAAAAAATATACATACATGAGAGAGTTACAGCACATGTTCACACATGACCTTGATCAGATATGTTTTGTGCGTGAATTACATTCTAAATATTTGTATATGTTTAGCACATTCAAGATAAAATGATATATATGAATATTTTATTATATTTTTGCATTGAACCATGTGCAAATTAGTTTTAAATTCATCCCTAAATTGCAATATCAGCATTTTTTATTACCTTTAATTTTTATATATGTTTTTGATTAGTGAAAAATGATGTTGTAAAAGTTGTTTATTTGTTTAATCATATCTTTAAGCGTTATTAATGTTTGTTAGTGCGTATAGAATGCATTTTGAATTTGTAAAAAATATTGATTGTTACACCCTATATGTAAGTGATATATAAAGATAATTACATGTAAGGGCAGGTCATGATACATGTTTTGCACGTGAATTGTACTTTTAAAAAATGTATATATTTAGCACATCGATGAGGAAATAATCTTCATGAATATTTAGTTATATTTTTGTGTGAAATCATGTGTAAATAGTTAAATTTTATTTTAATTGTAACATTTTTTTATTAGTTTAATTTTGATTTGAGTTGTAACGATGATGTAAAAAATATGTATTAGATGGATCTTATTTTTAATTGATAATAATATCTGTTAGTACATGTATAAATGCAGTTTAAAATCATAAAAATGTTTAACTGTTGATGGTGATATATAAAGCTAAAGGCATGAAAGGGTCTTTTTGGGACTTCACGGTCGGACCAAAAGTTTGTGTTTTAAAGGCAACTATTAATAAAGATGTTTAGGCTAAGGAATATCGTGAATCTCCAATATGGCCCTAAGGAAAAAATGGATGAGTTTGCTGCAGATTCACCAAACGTAGAAAAGACATATTTTAGTAGTAGAGTTAAAAAGCTTTCTATTTCAAATATGTTACACACACAAAAAAGAAAAGTAACAAAATATAAGTTGGAGGTAGCATGTTTATGAATAACAAAGGAGTGCCAGCAAAGATGAAAGAGCTACCATAAATATAGAATGTATCAACCAAAAGGGAAGACAAGTAAGTTACTGAAAGTATAGAAAAGGTGCAAGTACTGATAGAAGCTATAGCGAGCAAAAATTAAAGGTATCATAGGCAAGGAAATGTAGGAGTTGAAGTCATCAAATGTATAAAATTAAAACTATCGCATGTCTCGATGAATTACATGTCTCAACCAAAGACTTTTGCATATCTCAATCAAGAGCTATTGCATGTCCCAATGTAGAGCTATCGTACTTCTAAGAGCTAAAGGAGGTATCACATAGTTAAAACAAAATTTTATCGCACAATCAGAAGTGTTATTACATATTTAAGAATTTGTCAGAAAGATATCCTAATTGCTCACGAGGCAGTCTTTTATTGGTTAATTGTGTCATGTCACCATGAAAAAGTGAAAGAAGCAAACTCTACAATGTGTAATCTCAACGGCTTGCTAGATCAGCTGATAACTCAAAAGATCTCAAGTGTCCAAGGATAGTATTTGTATGTCGAAGATCTAACAGTGTAGTTTTCTTTAAATAGGCAAGTACTTGAGCCTGACCCAAGTCCAAGACAAACAAGACAATTATCTAGGGCATTTGTTCGTAGCAGGCAATAAAAAATTTCCGCTGCTAAAAATAAAAATCATATTGCTCCCTCCGGCCCCTCCAATCATCACATGATCGACAACTGTTGTCATGACGGGACCATCTTCAATTAGTGCAACCCATGCTGCATATTCACATGGTCATGCGATGGTTTTTCTTTGAATCAATTAGCGATAGTCATTAACCATTGTCTTGCTAACTCTAGTGTCTAGAATCTGATTGAAGAGATGTGTCAAGCTAAATTTGTATGTAGGTGAAGAATTTGTTGAGTTGGTTATAATGACCATTCACCACTGTAAGTTGCTCCAAATTATTAGAACCAGTATTTTTTTTTTTTTTTAACTTGTCAGTTGTTGTAAATTTTGTTATGTTAGTTTCAATATTAATTTTGATTTATCTCCACGCTATCAGGGTTGCTACAAGACTCTTTATGTGCCTTAAAGGTAAGGGATAAAGTATGCCACTATTCGGTAACAAAAAAGAAGTTGAGTATCTAGTTTTTTTATATTGATTACATATCGGTTAATTTGTTGGTTGAATCAAATAATTTGTTTAATGAGTCAAATAGTCGCTAGACACTTATTTCGTCTTCATTTATTTCATAAGTGGATTTGATATTTGTTAATTTGTTAAACGAATAAAATGATTACACTAGTGTCATATTTTTATAAATGAATTGATAATTCCCTGTATTATATATTCAATCAAATTTGTTGGTGTTGAATTAAATTGAAACTAGGGTAATCATAATTGAATTTCGTAGACTGTTACAACTTGCAAAAGTTGATTAATTAAACTAGACTATGCATAGTAAAAGTTGTTTAATCAAACTTGTTATAGACTGTTACAACGAGTGCGTTTGGTGAGGGGTAGTGTGACGACCTGGAAATTTGGAACCAATTTAGAACTTTCAAATTTCATAAGAATCAAAATAAAATTCAAAATAGATAATGATGTAATTGGAACAGGGTTATAATAATAAGTTTTAATTTAAAAATAGCATGTTTACAAAGGAACTATAAGAAATATTTATTTCCAGACCCTGAAACTGGTTCCATTGAATCCGAAATATTGAAATTAGGTAACTATCCAAGTTTGACCAAAAAACAGAATCCTAATATTGATCAAAAATTGAAAGGTTAAAATTTAAACTAAAAACGGACGATTTTGAGAATATCTTGAGAACGGGATATCGCTGCATCGTGAGACCACCTCCGTTGGATCCAAAATAGTGAATTTTAGTATTCAGGGAAGTTCCACGTATAACGACATCTGCATGTGGAAAATAAAAAATAAAAGGCCAAGATTGAACTAAATTTTCACGGTAATTGGAATTTGATAGTGCTAATGGCAAAACTAGAACCTGAGACCTATCCAGGAAAATTCTAAACATAGGATATTATCTATGGATAAAGTCTGAGCAAATTCCTTATCGAATACGAAAGGTTATTAACAAAACAAAAATAAGATAAATTATTTGGAAATGAAAACGAACTAAGATTTTATATTTGAACACATAGGATTGAAGTACGTTAGAAACCGGACTTTATGGTTGAAGAATTTGAAAAAACCGTTGTCGTTTGATCCTCCGACACGAGGTCGGAAGATGCTTGAGAAAACACAAGTTACTATTCATGAAGATAAGGGTGAATTTAAGCCATAAGATCTTTCATGCTTATCCATAAGCCACGTGTCATGCATCCATGCAATAGCCTTCATTATATATATATATATATATATATATATATATATACACACATACATATATATATATATATATATATCCTATACCATCCTTATCTCTCCATTTTCATGAAAGAATTTTGCTCCTCCCTTCCTCCATTGCCATGGACGAAAATATCATGGTGATTTAAAGAGAAAAAAGGGAAATCAAAGGAAAGGAAAGGAGAAATTAAAGGGAAAATAGAGAAGAAGTAAAGGAGAATCAAGCTCTTCCATTTAATCACCTCATCCTCCATAAAATCTCCTCCCACCTCCCACTTGTTGCTCATGTTTTTCCCCCTTATCAAATAAAAAAGGGATTTTCAAGGGAAAAGAAGAAGATAATGGAAGGAAAAGCTACGGGAAGGACTTATATATCTTAGGCTAAGAATTGCAAGCTTCTAGGGTAAGAAATAGTTTGATTTAAAGTGTTTAAAACTAGTTTTAATAATATGCATACAAGGTGTTTGTACAAATTCCTAAAAGAGAAAACCTAAGTAAATTTGTGGTGAATATTCATGGATTAAGGTTGTAGTTAATAGCTTATCACTTCCATGAAGTTTATATGTGAATCTATTCAGATTAGAAGTTAGATTCTAAAGGTAATAAGCTAATTACATATTTAAGTGATTAGCAAAATTAGGTGTAATATTGTGAAAGCTATAAGGACCTTTGAAAATAGTAATCATGAATTTAAGTTAGCTAAGTCCATGGAGAAGGTATTCTCATGTGTGAATATAGTTAGATTTGGAACTCAATATATTTAAAAGTATATTCATGTTAATTAAAAAAGGTATTAATATTACAAGGGATAATGTTAATTATAACCCTTAATGACTAGTTTGTTAAACATTCGAGAGAGAGCGCAAAGCTGTGATGGTCCTACAGTGAAAGAATTGAAGGAACCTATAGGGGTGGTGAGTGGTTTATCCCCTCACATTTGCTTATGGTATTTGTTTTTGTAAGATGATTTCATGCATGTTGTTGTGTGGCTTGAAATGTTTGATATTGTTTGGAAACCCTGCACAGGTTGTGGGATGAAATTACATTAGTCCCATGTGTTAATTACACGGATTGTTATTTATTAGTAAACCCCTACACAGGGTATTGGGATGATGACCCATACCAGTCCCAATTGTTCACTAAATTGTGTATGTAGTTGCTTTGCGGATGTCATAATGTTTGATATTTGGATTGGCTGACCAATGGTTATGAACACCATTTGGTTTGATATGTGATTTGGATGTTCTTTTAAGGCAATAGTCTGGTTGTATCGATGCTCCCGTATAGGGGAGGTTATGACAAAATTTTCTAGAAATATAGAAATCAAATTGACACTGACATATATGGTTAAATAACTAACGAATTTGATTGTAACCCGTTAGACACATGACATCTTGTTTATGTTTATTGGATGTTTGTATTTTCCCAAATTCTCGGGTTATACAGGAGTTGAATGAGTCTTATTCGAAAAATTGAATTTTAAATAAATATTTTAATAATAAAATAATCGAGAAAAATAAAAGTTTGAATTTAAGTTCGAATACTTTTCGGAAATGAAATTGAGTTCATAACAATGAACTTTTGCAAAAGATCGAACTGGTTTTGAAGAAGTTTAGAACAAGTTATGGCTTATCGACTATTGAAACGAATAGTAAATCGATTTTACGATGAATAATTAATTGAAGTTGCATTTGCTTAACAAACGGACTCGGTTTTGCAAAATTATGGTTTCAATGTTCTTACTTATTTTTATAATGGGCGTCAGCTAACTTTGAGACTTTAACAATCATTTTTGAAGAATAATATTATTCTAATGATTTAAATATTAATTTAAATGTAGAATAATTGATCCAAAGGTCAAAAATGTGGAAATTGAATTCCAAAAGTTATTTAATATGGTTTGAATAATTATTGAACTTATTTTGAAGTATTTTGACTCAATTTTAATAATAAGTCACTTTTGTGTTCGAATAGGACTCGTCGCGTAGTGACAGTTCGCGAATTTCGACCCGAAATTTGAAATTGAAATTCCGAGAGACCTAACCGTCGGATTTTTTTGAAACGCATCATGTTTTGTTCAAAATTTGAATAGCTTTACAACAAAAGAAAAAGAAACATTTTTCAACGGTCGAATTTTCCTACAAGTCTAAATTAGTTTGACCGGAAAATCTAGTTAATTCAGATTTTTAGTAAAAAGGTATTTATAAATTATTTAAAAATATAGAAAAATCATGATAAATCATATTAAATGATTTAAAAATGGTTGAACCAAATATATTAATATTTGGTAAGATAAAAATGGATCGTGTTAAAGTGTTAGCAACTAAAGTGAACCCTTCAAGAAATCCAGTTTTGACTTTTAATAAGACTTTTATTTAAATATAAAAGTTTCTTCATTTGATCTATCCAATTCATAGGGAAGCAGCTTCCTACTGATATGAATTTTTCTGGTGAACCCAGATGAAACCATTGTGTATATGCAACTCATGAATAGTTCACCTATCGACATCAATATAATCTGGTTTAAACATTTAATAAGATCTTCATTTAAACATAAAAGGAGTTTATTTATTAATAAATGAGATTATTAATAAGGGTAAATTAGAATCCAAGTTTCCAATCTATTTAATTAAATTGAAATTAAATAGAAACCAGATTGGTCATTGACTGAGATAAGTCTCCATGGATGATGACTTAGACACGAGGGATTTAAAAGGCTATGTCGTTATTCCGTTTATAGTGTTTGTTGGATATGGAAGTTTATATCAATTATAAACCAATATGATTCCTGTAGAAATTCCAATATAAAAGGAAATATGATTTTGGGTTTGTTGTGAATGATGGCTTCAACAACATTGTTCTTTGGACCATGAAAAGGTAAGATAATTTTCCAAGTTAAGAAAATGAAATCTTTATTTATAAAGATTTTTGGGAAAGGGATTAACATGTTTTTACATGAGGAAAATAGGAATAATCAATAAGGATTATTGGAAAGATTTATATTGGAATTTGAAGTTAAGTAATCAGAATATTTGATTTGAAATCTTTCAACAAGATTTGAAAGAATAGGATTTGAAAGGTAATTAAAATTACCAAAATATAAGATGATTAAAAATGGAGTATTACCAGTTTTGCTCCATTAGATAGAAATGAAGAGTTGTGACGTCTTAAAACTTAATATAGTTTTAATGAATGGATTGAATAAAAGAATAGGATGAGGTTCATGAGATCCGGTAAACCGATTGGTTTTAAAAGATGCGCTAATTATTTGGAAAGGCCGGGTTTTTACTCATTCCGAATAATTATACGACATGAAAGGATTAAGTTCTCAATGATAATGGTTGAAGACCGACACTCTTCGCATCGAATGGATAACTTGTTGATGCCTCGGGGTCGCTCCTCAAGAGGTTAAAGTAACGACATTATATGATCATACTTGAACCGTATCAGATTGCAAGGAGTTGCACTCCCAGGCGGGGACATGGAATCAAGTGCCTTCGGTTTCGTTCCATTTCCCGGAACGGACTTGTGGATGGACTGCATGTCTGACATGGAATGACCATGGGGCATGCTAAGTGCTGAGCAATGACCATGGCTTTTGTTGAAAATCAGGGCTCTGTGGTGATGATCAAAGCATGGCTTAAATGCGTAGCTTTGTGTATGATGGTACCTCGTGATAGCCTCACACCCCGGTATGATGGTATGCTGATGGTCAGATCATCTTGACTTTATGTTTTGTACAGATTCGGTCGACCCAATAGGTGAGGTAGCCTGCCTACTGATAGGTTGTAGGGATTAAATTCCGCCAACCTGAGAGAATGGGTGCGGTGTTGTGTACAAACATGGTATCCGCTGAATCCCTGAGAGATCTTTTGAATCAGTAACCATCATGATGGAATCCAAACTACAATACGAAACATTTTACGATTTTTAGTTGTATACCTATATAGCCAACATAGTGGTATAGGACACTATGCGAGATAAGATTTATAAGTTATTTTCGGAAAGATTTTCCACACCCTAGACATTATTATAATATGAAATGTTTTTTTAAACTATATCAAGAATGTTTTGCGATTATAAGGCAAACCCCCATCCTCCGGCTTGCGCTTGCATTGTGTGATGGGACTTGGGGCTTATAATCGTTCATTTTTCTAAAAAGTCATGTTTTCAAACTTGGTTTATGGTTGTTATGGATGGATGGATGTTGTGTTTGGTTATGGTCTCTATGGTTAGGTTTGATTACATTATTTTATAACTGATATAACCCAAGCCTGACTCGAGTGTTTATCGCTCGGGTCAGATCCGAGCGAGTGTTTCCAGGATAAAAGCATGAAGACTTGGAGTTCCATAGAAAATCAGGGTTTCATATGAAGGTCGGACGTACTCTATTATCGGTATATTATGTTAAGTCAACAAAGGTATGCAAAATCAGACTTTTATTTTAAAGTATTTTTGTTTCAAAAATATTTCCCGCTGCAATGATATTTTCATATTATATTTATTTGTTCCACTGTGAGTTTTGTATTTCAATGTGTTTTGCTCTGATGAACCCTAACGAAACGTATTTTTGCTTGCGTTGAATTGACGTGGATTCGAGTTTTTATTGTGTAACAACCCGGAAAATCTGAACCAATTTAAAATTTTTAAATTGGCTATTTTAGTGAATTTAAAATAATTAAAATAAATATTTTAAATAATAATGATGAAAAGTAAGTTTGAATCAACATTTGAAAAGGAATGTAATTATTTCTAATTATAAACAAGGCCTGAAATGGCGCGTTAGTTTCAAATTTTCAATTCAAACTTTGACTGACTGTACTGGGTGCAAAACAAAACGGATTTTAGTGAAACCAAAATTAGTTAAATCTGTTAGTGAATATCTTTCCAACGAATCTGAAAAATCGAAGTTTCATAGCTGGAAGCAAAAGTTATGGCCAAATGAATTTTTAGAAAGGTCGCTATAGAGTTTATATAGCCCGTGAAAATGACCATTTTGCAAACGACCTCAGAATTCGACGAAACCACTTTTGTTGGATCCGGGATGTCAAATTATTGCTAGGTTTCAAATTTCATAATTTTTGAAATTAATATGTGAGCGTGGCGAAGGAAATGTGTTTTGGTCGATTATAGTTAAATTGGATCGACCAGAAAATGGCCATTTTTCAAACGGTCTCAGAATTCGACGAAACTAGTTTTGTTGGGACCGTATCATCAAAACATAGCTAGATTTGTTTTTCGGGAATTTTTAGGATCAGTATGTGGCCCCGGCAATTTGAAATGTACGTTCAAATTAAATATTGAATGTTTTGTATTTTAATTTGAAGAGAAACAGACTGAAACAGTCGAATGGGCCTACGAAACATATCCCATTGTGCTCGAAAGGGGGTATTTAGCTAGGAGCGACAGTCGTTGGGTTTGGATTGTAGTTCGTATGAAGCGAGGGGTATTTTCGGATTTAAAATAAATAATTAATTAAATATAAATTCATTGGCCAATCACGTTGCTCCATCATCTCTTCGTTGACCCCATAAGCCCGCTTCTCTCCCTATCACGAACGACGGAAGTTGTTCAACACCTTCTCTCCTCTTTTTTCCCTTCCACGCACCAAATCAGACCTCCCTCCAGTGGAAGAAATTGTAGTACTCTCCTTCCTCTTCGAATCCGTGTAAGTCTCGCCCTCCATCGAGTTGTATCCATCGAGAATTGAAGCCATGAAGTGGCGCCGTACCTCGCCGGAATTCGCCCCAGCCATGCCGTCGAGTTAAGGGTGGTGGGTCCCCCTAGAGGCGCCGTTCCACGCTCTACCACATGGTGTACTTCGATTTGGTTATCGTGCAGCGGATTGGGAGTTTATTGGTGACCTAGTTTTGAATCTATCAAGAGAGGTAACGGCTGTGTTCATTTAAAAGGGTTTTGACGCTTTGAAGTGTTGCAAATGGTGATTTTTAGTATAAAAATCATAAAATTTTGCTATGTTTTTGAAATCCAGAGAAACAAGAGACGCCGGGACCGTGAGGACATCTTCTACATTCTAGAAGAGACCGCATATTTTTCTGAGCCTTCTGCTATTTTTGGTGGAGTGGAACCCAATGTGAGATTTCTAAATTATAAACGATATGGAAAACGACGATATATAAATTATATAGTCAATGTATGAGTTATATAAGCGTTGTACACCTCATGTATAAGCGTTGTATAAGTTGTACGGTCGATGTATAAGTTATATATGCGTTGTAAAAATTATATATGTATTGAATAGAAGTGAAATTTTCTTATATAAATTTATATATATATATATATATATATATATATACGCCCCTCGTCCACAAACCATGGACGATATTTATTGGTAGTGATTGGTGTGAAAATTGATTGATAGCGAATGGTTGATTAGATTTGTTTGTGGTTGAAATTGATTGATTGTGGTTGAAAAATACCCGTTTGTGGTTGAGAATTATTTGGTTGAAACCACATAGGATTAGTTTGTGGAAAAGAATGAAAAAAATATACATGCCACCTACAAACAAACTAGATGCATGAAATCCCCATTGTTAAAAGCTGCGAGGCTTTAAGGTAGAGCGAGGAGTCGTACTAGGGACGACCCCGGTTTTAACTACCCTGCCGTTATGCTGCCGAAATTTTGAATAACATTCATGTGTTAGAATTATTTTTATGTGTTGAAACTATATTCGTGTGTTGAATAGAAATTCATTTGTTGAATAGAAATTCATGTGTTGAATGGTATTCGTGTTTTAAATAAATTGTTTTAACAACAAAATCACATTTTTACTTTATATATACGAACTATAGAAAACATTCGTATGTTGAATAGAAATTCATTCTTTGAATAGAAATTCATGTGTTGAATGGTATTCGTGTTCTGAATAAATTGTTTTAACAATAAAAATCACATTTTTATTTTATATATACGAACTATAGAAAATATTCGTGTGTTGAATAGAAATTCATTCGTTGAATAGAAATTCATGTGTTGAATGGTATTCGTGTTTGAAATAAATTGTTTTATAATAAAAAAACATATTTTTATCATCTATATGAACTATATAAAATATTTGTGTTTTGAAATAAATTGTTTTATAATAAAAATCATATTTTTATCACCTATATGAACTATATATAAAATAGTTGTGTTTTGAAATAAAATGTTTTACAATAAAAAATAACATTTTTATTATATACATGAATTGTTAAAAATAGTGAAGTGTTGAAATAGAAGTCAGTTGGATAAAAATATCATTTTATCAAAGGTATGAAAAGAATATGGTTTTGAAATCGAAGAATAGATTATATATATATATATATATATAATTTAAACGAATCGAATAACGAAGCTGCAGTTCGTGTTTTGAAACCGTGATTTCAAACGATTAGTGCAGGAGATCCGACCATCGGATTTTCCCGAAACCGAAACTGTTGGGTTCGCTTTGGAAATATCTTTCCAACGACATCAACTTTGTAAAGATCCAACGGTTGGATTGTCTGGAATGTTTAATTCAAATCTGAAGAAAAACAGCGCCAGAATCGATTATATATATATATAACTAAATTAAATCGAATAACGACGCTGCGGTTCGTATTTTGAAATCGAAACTTCAAACGATTGTACCGGGAGATCCGAACGTCGGATTTTCCCAAAACTGGAACCTTGGATTCGTTTTGAAAAGATCTTTCTAATGATATAAATTTTGTGAGGATCCAATTATTAGATTTTCAGATATGTGTAAATCAAATCTGAAGAAAAACAGCGCTACGGTCGCGTTATGGCCCGAAGCGTCGTTTGAATAAATTGGCTATTTTAAAATAAATAAAAATAGCGATAAATCGTTATAAAATATAATAAACGATATGGAATGGGAAATTTAGAAATTAACTGAAGGTTAGCTGAGTCGAATGGTTTCCTCGGTTTTGATCTGATGTTGGTTTCGGCCTTCGGGGTTAATATTTGGGAAATCGTTCTCTTACTAATTTACGGTTAGTGACTGATGGATTGAAATAAGGCGTATGTTGTGTTTGTGTTGCACTTTTTATTATATACGCGAGTTGCTCAGAAAGACCAAGTTTATCCCATTCTGAACGACTGAATCGACGATAGGAAGTCGAAGATGAAAACGGTGGTTGAAGACTGGAGATCTTCACCTCGTTTGGATGGTAACTGATGTCCTGATTGGGAGGCATCCCGAAATATGGATAATGAGTGGTGATCATCCAGACGTACGTGGAGATCGATGGGTATGCGAGGTATATAGTGCCTCCGGTTTCGTTCAGACCCAGAACGGACTTTTAAATGGACTGTGTGTCTGACATTGAAATTCATTCTGTGTGATTGATAGCCATCAGTTGCACGGTGTGAATTGCCTGTGTGGCATGCTAAGATGCAGTGATCAAGGCTTCTGTTGAAAAGCAAAGTCTTGTGGTGATGATCAAA
Source organism: Allium sativum (assembly GCA_030737875.1). Classification (NCBI taxonomy): domain Eukaryota; kingdom Viridiplantae; phylum Streptophyta; class Magnoliopsida; order Asparagales; family Amaryllidaceae; genus Allium; species Allium sativum. The sequence goes on along the minus strand of CM060918.1, from coordinate 145,281,794 downwards.
GCACCGCCTGTGTGGCATAGCTTTGTGTATAACGTGAATTCGCGAGCCTCACACCTTGGTATGAACCCGAAACGGGAGAGGACATCAGGGAGGGCCTGCTTTTCTTTCTAGCTAGAGGTGGTGTCGGTGCTTAAACTGGCTGACATTTATATTATTTTCACCTGTGTGGTTGTTGCTGTTGCGAGGCGCCTCGGATATACCGGTGACTATGTGAAGCCGAAGGAGCCATTCGTTGGCTCATTTACGCCTCAAAGGGCGGGGGAACGCAGTGTTCAGGCATAATAATCCACATCGGTAGACTGGCCCTGACGATCCAAGGGGCAGTTGCGGCTGTTCCTGAGTGGCGGGCTAGAGCGTCTCGAATTCGGTGAGGACGATCCCTTGCCTCTGTTCATGACGGAAATTCAATTTCCAAATACGTGACTGTGCGGTTTTGATTGTATAACTATATATGGCGACATGATATATGGTACCCATCCCGTCTATGATTGATAGTTATGATTGAAATAGTTTTTGAAACTTATAAACACTAGTAATAATATCAAATTATTTTGTTTTATTCGTATCAAGCGTATTTTGGCCATTATAAGGTAAAACTCTATCCTCCGGTTTGCGTTGCATTGTGTGATGGGAATTGAGTCTTATAATGGCTTCATTTTTATAAAAAGCATTGCGATGTTTTAAAAGTTTTACCTGTTGTAAAGCACCGGCAATCCAATGGAGTAAACCCGTTCCGCGAAAGTGGCATGGTCCTGTGATTAGCCATATTATAAATTGTGTTAAGTAGATTTCTCATACCAGTCCCATGACTGACTCGTAGTTTGTTTCACTTGCAAACTCGGGTGCCCCTCTTTTTACACGGGCAGCCTTGTATTCAGGTTTCAGTGGGCTCTTTCTGGATAGCTGGAGCTGAAGATGGATACTATCATTTATCTCTTTTATGCTGTTCAGCTCCTATTGTACATATTATGTTTGTTTTCTGCTGTAGACATTTATGTATAGCTGAACTGTATTTGTACTAAGTATGATCCTGTATACCGTGTAACTCTGATGTTTACGTTTATCTAGTATATTATTTGTTCATTATCTGGTGTATTTATTTAATTTTGTTCGGCTATTATCTGTTTATGTGTTATATTCCAAAGATTACCCTTACCACTGTCAGTACGGGGTTTGGTGTCATCTCATATTGGTTTGAAGTAAGTAAAAATGTGGGTTGTTACAGTTGGTATTAGAGCTTAAGGTTAAGCGATAACCTTGGCTCTGTGGAATATAGACTTGTCAAAGATTAGATCAGTAATATCCTTGGACAAGATACTCATTAGAGATAGGGTTAGTTATACCCTAGAATGAGTTGGGTGTGAGTGTGTGTGTATATATATAAAGTATAAGAGACATATATACAAATGGTTTTGTGTTGGATTGATTTGTTGAGTGAGTTATGAACATTGGTCGGTGTAGTAAGGTACCGCTGTATCGATAGGTGTTTCTAAACACTTAAACAGAGCAGTCTAACCCAGTTTTTATGAAATAATTTTGTCCAAAAGAATATTTTCATAAAAAGGATATATGTTTTGATAAAAAGTTATGTTTTAGAAAATTTAATCCACTAATTGATTGCTGGGGATAATAATTAGTATAACTAATTAAGAAATTTGAATTCTCGACGATTTTGGACGCTCGAGGTATTTATTAAGAAATATAAAACTCTTTTGATAAAATATTAAATTTTGTAGGGTATGGATAACTACGATCCATCTGGAGTTAAACCTAGAAAGATGACTCGAAAACAAACGAAAAGGATTTATGAGCAGATAAAAGAAGAAAATAGGTTGGACCTATGCAAGTATATTTGTAGCTAATCCAGGAAAGATAAGAATTGTAATGACCCGGGTTTTCGCGATCCTGAGTAATCGACATATAACCCAATATCGACTATCAAGCATCAGAAATACCGGATAGTCCACGAAAGAAATTAGAGGGTGAGAATAGGTAATATAGAAACTTAGAATAGAATAAGAAGAAGAAGAACATACAACATTAGAGTAAACACGAATCTCACAGCGGAACAAACAATATATAATAGATACATAACTTTGAAATTAAATCAGTATATGTATACAGTAACATTATCAGAGTATAACACTTACAACACAGCAGAAATAACTATAGCTATAAAATCCTGAAGCTCCTGCTCCAAGCTCCCCAAGTATATCTGAAAATCCTGACTACTTGACTACCCGTACAAAATTGGACAGCCAAGAGTTTAGGGAAAACAAAACAAAACAAACTCTGGGTCAGTCATGGGACTGGTATGAGTAAACACTTTAAAACAGTTTAGGAAAATAATGATATCTCATAAGACTACGCCATATAATGGAACGGGTTTTTCCCTTATGAGAATCCAAATCAATTTGATTTAACTTTCAAATCATTTTAAAAGAAACAATGATCTTTTATATCAAAACTCTTTTGATATTATAATAGTGTCTATCAACCACAATATAATAATCATCCTGCAGAACGCTTTCATCTCACGTTCCACATATATAGTATACAATCAAAATCGCAAGCACTTATTGGATAATGGATTTCCAACTATGATAAGGTATGGAACCACCTTCTGATAGTGTATCTCTAGAGAGGAATACACTGGGTTCAACAAGAGCATCTTGCAACCCGACCACTCATTTCGCTTGAGTATATCGAATGTATATCACCAACGGTTGGGATCAGCAACCGTTTCCCAAATGGAACAGTATCGAATAGATTAAAGAAGTAAATGAAACTCTAGACCAGGTGTCAATACACCCTAATTGGAAGCAACCCATTTATCCATGCTGCCTGCCCAATTTTTGTCATTTGCCGGTTGTGAGGCTAGAGGCCACGCTTATCTCTAACAGATCACATAATTATTCACTTTGAATGTCACATCGTCATACCCGCCAAATCACAAATTGATTTCCCCACAAATACAATGGGTATACAGCTAAGAGAAACGAATTCCTCCGCCACCAAACGTACATACGTTTGAAGATATCAACTTACGTGATCCATTAAATATACTCTGTCAGACATTCTTCCATACAGGTTGTCCTGGGACTGGACAAACCGAAGGCACTATTATGTAAATCCATCTTAGGTAATTTCTACCTAGGATCGCCAGAACAACCCTTGCATAACTCCGACTTCAATTATCTTCATCATATTTGATTCGCAACGTTAATGCCCATACAGAGTGGTTTTCAGATAATGAATCTGATCCCGGTCTCTCCGTATTGACGACGGAAAAATGGTCAAAAACTTTGATAGTCGGTGAGTTAACTGTCAAAGAAAAACATGTGTACAAACAATGATATTATTTCCATATGGAAATTCTATCAATCAATCATCAATCATCATTTATCTCTTAAATGAATCTATCATTAATTTATTCATTTACCCATTTCCTGTTTCCATATATTCAACATTTCTTATCTTCTAAATTTAGAAAATATACGTTATTAACATTGGAAAACATTTCCATTTCTTATTTTCTATATTAGAAAACATTTCTGATTCTTATTTGTAAAACATTTCCAAAACTCCTACCTTTGGATTTAAACAGATGTTTAAATAAAACATCGCTATGCCCACTCAAAACATTACACTCATTAACTAAATTCACTTAACCAATCTTCACTGTCGAACCTTAACCGTTCCTTAGTTAAAAACGAAGCCAATCAAGTTGGGGTATAACTACCTCTCAGACCTTAACTGAACAACATTTCTAAATTCAAAACAGATAAGGTTCACCTTTTAAAACTTTTACCAACTTCCTTATGTAACTCTCTTTCGAATAAATCTCTATTCGATAACTCTTTCCTTCGAATAAACTATATTCGATATTCTCTCTTTGAATAGCCATATTTGATTAACTCTATTCAACTAACACTATTCGATTAACTCTAATCGATTTACTCTTATCAATTAGCTCTATTTGATTAACTCTATTATATTAACTGTATTTGATTAACTCTATTGGATTAGCTCTATTTGATTAACCCTAATCGATTAACTATAATCAATTAACTCCTATCAATTAACTCCTTTCGAATAAACTATATTCGATTAACTCCTTTCGAATAAACTATATCCGATTAATTCCTTTCGAATAAACTATATTCGATTTACTCCTTAAACTCTATTCGAATAAACTATATTTGATTAACTCCTTTAACTCTATTCGAATAAACTATATTCGATTAACTCCTTTAACTTTATTCGAATAAACTGTATTCTATAACTCCTTTCGAATAACTAATATTCGATAACTCCTTTCGAATAACTAATATTCGATAACTCCTTTCGAATAACTAATATTCGACTAACTTTAATTCGACTAATACATTTGATTACAAATACTTCCTTTTCTATTTGTTATACAAATATTTCTTTTTCTATTGGTTTTACAAATATTCCCTTTTCTATTTGTTTATTTAACAAATAAATATTTCCTTTTCAGTTCTACTTATTTAACAAATAATATTTCCTTTTCAATTCTATTTGTCTAACAAATAAATATTTCCTTTTCAATCCTATTTATTTAACAAATAAATATTTCCTTTTCAATCCTATTTATTTAACAAACAAATATTTCCTTTCAATCCTATTTGAAAATGTTTTGCAAATATTTCCCTTTCTATTTTATTTGTAAATGTTTTACAAATATTTCTCTTTCTATTTTATTTGTAAATGTTTTACAAATATTTCTCGTTCAATTTACACTTTAAAAATTCTCCTTTTGCATTCCACTATTTCTTATGTTAATTTACATACGCTATAACAATGACCAATATCATCAAACACACATAACCAACAACAGATTATATATCACACCATATATTTCAATATATGAAATACAGTAAAATAAATGTTGAGGAATCCAGTTGGATTCCTTCGACCTGTTTCCCTACATCCACAGATGTTAAATACAATTAACATCAATTTCATTTCACCGTGAAATACTCTGCTAAATAGAATCAATATTTGATTAACGATTTATATATATATATATATATCATTATCTATAATTTCAACCAATATATCAGTAGTTCATTCAAACAGTCAACACAACAATCAGTCATCATTTATCAGTTCTAAATATACGTTATAAAAATATGAACTGATAGAGTTGGTGAGTTTTACTCACATTGGACAGTTATCGTTAAATAATGATTAACTATCTTTGAATCAGACAGACAATTTATTTTGCAATAAATTGTAATGAGCTCTGATTCATTCCCAGTCAGTTCCATTGTGTAGCGGCTGTCCAGATGATCCCAACGGATCTGACCGTTCGAAATTCTGATACAGTATGGAAGAGTTATTCAATTTACAAGTTGAAACGGTATTTTATTTAATTAAACTTAAATCTAATTAAACCGGGCCTTACCAAAATTTTAAACGGCCCATTTCCACCTTGAAAAGCCCACCAGCGTTCCACTTTCTTCCCCAATTACAATCGTGAGTTCCTATAACAAGACTCCACCATTTTCAATCCTCTCTTCTCCACGTTCTCTCTCATTTCACCACAACATCGCAAATGGTTTTCACCAGACTCTCCCTCTTCCCGCCCTCTCCGAATCCACCCCATTCATGTAAAACTCGAACACTAGATACAAGACGCGACATTCTCCAGCTTCACCATTTCCGCACTTTAAAACTCATGGTTCTCCACTTACAGACCACTAAAATTCAAACGGTTTTTACCATGACCATCTCCATGAAAATCTCTACCCACTCATGTCAATAACATACAACTCGAACACGATCCCTGAAATGGTTCTCCAGCTTCACTCGGAAGTACCGTTCATCACGATTCAAACCTCATCACCGAGTTCCCCTAGAATTTGCAACTAGATGCTAAGTTGGATGCTGGAACCAAAAACAACATCGAATTCGAGCAACACTTCTTCATTCTATAAGGAACCCGAACCCTAGATTTCGCTGTACAAATAACAGCGAATAAAACCAACATCGAGTTCAAGGAAAACCATACCCAACTGAAGAGAAATGTTTGATGAACCCGTATATATATATATATATACATATATATCGTAATTTATTTATGTGACGGCCCGCCCCGCACCAGCCTGCACTTCCTCCAGAAGTGCGCTGTACACATGCCCGACTAGCACGGAACGGTCGCCAAAGAAAGGAAAGAAGGGAATGAACTAATCAAGGAACCTATAGAATGTCTCACAGCGCATGGAATAAAATATAATAATAATATACTTGACATAGAACAGGTGAGACAGTGCATAAGCTGATAACTAAAATCAACATCAATCATCAGAGCAGCGGAAATTCAAATACAGCTTATTACAATTTTCCAAATTTACTGTCTCTAAACAAAAGAAGGCTAAAGTAGAAGATGCACCACCAATGCCCAAGCAGTGATCTTCAACAACACAGGGAGAATACTATATATATTTATATTACGTGGAAGCCTCCTGCTCGTCCCCGGATCATCTACCCGTGCATCACCAGCTAACCTGTCTCTAGTCTGCGCGTGTGAGCACCCAGAGTAATAAGAGGAGACATAAAACTCTGGGTCAGACATAAAGCCTGGTATGAGCGATAAGCATCTAAACAAAACAATAACAGGTATACTAAACCATACCTGAACCTGGACCTGCAACCAAAGAGTTAGTACCACATACCGTACAATACTCTAAGGTGCCATAATAAATAGGGTAAGAATACGGGGGTGGGGTGTGTATGTCATAATGATAGCAAACAAATCAACCATAGCAACCATCCTCACATCTCTCACTCAGTGCGTAAAGCATACGACATCTACCACCTTGGAACACTAGACAAATTGAGGTAACGACGAATCCCGACTTGTAGGAACCCTGCTGTGACCAAGCTAAACATATGGAGTCATGACCAAACATTTCAATGACCCATTTCATTGGTCGTAGCCCTTGGTTCTACCAATGCCATAATGGCCCTGAATCCGCCTCCGTACCTCCTACCATAGTGGCCCAAAGCTATAGACATCGATAACCCCTTAGCACGCGTCCCGCAGCAAAGCCCAACCATGAAGCGAACTCGTTGATTCCCATCCGAATCTTGAGCTCTAACTTCTCATTTGGACTTCCTTTGCATCTCGGGTTTGGTCGAATTGGAGTGGGTCTTCAGAAGAGTTGTCGCGCATTAACAGTCCTAGAATTCGGTTCGGTTCGGTAGTCATCACCTTCATCGGTTCGGTTCGGTAGTCATCTTTCCATTCGGTTCGGTGCTCCTTCGGTTCGGGCTCTCCACTCGGTTCGGTTCGGAAGTGTAGTGCCTATTCTCTGCTTGGTTCGGTGGTTACTCCCTTCTAAGTTCCTAGATCCGATCCTGTCCTTCTCCATTTGCCCGATCCGCTCCCACTCGCTTGTTTGCTCCGATCCGCTCCGCTCCCTAGCTTACTCCGATCCGATCCGCCCTCTAGCTTACTCCGATCCGATCCGCTCTCTAGTCTACTCCGATCCGATCCTGCTCCATGGCTCCGATCCGGTCCTCTGCCCAACTCCAACTCTAAGTAAACGGCCTTCCTTCTCGCCAATCCTCCTCCAGTGACAAGTTCCAATCCAGTTCGAATTCCCTTGGTCAGTTCACAAATTCGATCCGACCCCTACTCCGATCCGATCCGGTTCGGAACCTGCACATTTCTGCAACTTTCCAGCGAGCTTTCTACGCCATTCGACGACGTTTTCGACTAATCTAACTATTATAATCAATCATAAAACATACCATAGAGTCATATCAACATGTAAGAGCAACCACAAACACAAAACAACAATTCAAATGAATCAAAATGGATCAAAAGTGGCCAAAACTCCTTATTTTCCCTTAAGCATGTTTAAGTAAAACTAATCATAGGGTTAACAAAACTTAATCAAATCGAACCAAATTTCTAACAGAAGCATAAAACATTATTTAAGAATTTCTAAATATTTTTCCAGAATTTATTAGTGTATAACTTCGCTAATCCTCACTAATTACCCTTAATTACCGTAATTAGTGCAAAAACTATGCAAATCACTCACCTTGGCCACAAATGAAACACCAAATCTGAAATACTCTCTGTTTGGGTCGAATTCCTATGTATAGCAGCAGCTCCAACCTTGCTTTGTTGCTATTTGGCCTTGTTTTGATGTAGTTTAAGCTTAATCTTCACTAAAAATGTGTTTTGGAGTGGTTTTAGAGGATGGAAGCCATTACTAAGGTCTCAAGAAGGTTTGTGGCGGCTCAAAACTGAAATGAAAGTGATTTCCTAACCCTAATCAGTCCTCCTATACCTCTAAACCCGAAATTCCCCTTTGGGCCTAGCTGCTAATCACCCGGTTAAGCCCAATTAAGCTGTTTTTCACCATCTGAAACTTGTTTCAGCCATATCTCCCAAACGGTAAGTCCGTTTGGCTAATGTGACCACTCTACGGAAAGAGAAACCATCACCCGGAGCCAATAGAAGTGGTTTCAGGTCAAAATTCCTTTCCAGTCAAAAGTTATGGCCAAAACAGTGCCAACTAGGGGTAAAATGGTCATTTAAAAATCGGGAAAAATCATGAACATGGGAAATGACCCCAATAGTTGTCTCCCAAAGTTACATGACCATACGACTTCGTCTGTGAAAGAAATAAATATCCTACGATCCTATGATGCGTAGAATACGGGTCGTTACAATTTATTTCCATATGAATTTATTTTGATTTACAAATACTCGATTTTTCTTGTTTGAGGAAAGCCGATGGCGGCTTCTTTGTTTGACCAGAATGAAAAGAGATTAGGGTTGGGTGAAGTTAACGGTTATTTATAGGAAAGAAAATATTATTTTTATATTTCTTATTTTATTAATTTATACTGTATCGCTACTTGTATTACCTTCTAAAAATCCGTATGATCATACCTGATACCCAAAAATCACGAAAATGGACATTTACCTATAGTTTGACATTACAGACTCAACGAAACTAGTTTCGTCGAATTCCGACTTCGTTTGCTCACACAGCGTATTTTTAAAGTCAGATTATTGACTGATTTTCACATTAATATCCCGTACGGCCACATACTGACTCTAAATATCATGGAAATTGAAATCTAGCAATAATTTAATATTGCGGATCCAACAAAATTAGTTTCGTAAAAAACGGAGGTCGTTTGCAAAACTGGCTATTTTTAAAGCTCTAAATGAACCCTTTTAAATATTAATATATTTAAAAATAATTAAATTTAATATTTATAAATAAATATTATCATATATGTTCACAATAGAATATCATACAACTCCATATCGGGATTCATAACTCGATATTCCAAAGTTCTCAGTTATATCGATATTCGGTTTATGTTTAAATCCTTTTTAAAATATAAATAAATCGTTATAAATTATAAAGGAATTCCATAGTGACTTTTGTAAAATTTGATTTGTACATAAATCAAAATCTACACGACAAAATCCTGATTTTTCTCTTCCATTAGAAAAATATCGTTCAACAGATTCAAACGTTTCTTGTTTCACAGAAATCCGATTTAAAACAGATTCTGTATATTCATTTAAAGTTCGAAACGCCAAATTACGAACTACAACGCCATTTCAAGCTCGATCATAATTATAATATAATTTATACGTTTAACCATCGTTAATTAAATATATTCGTTATCGTAATTCAATTTTAAACTGAATTATATAATTTGAATTGCCCAATTCACACCATATTGTCATTTCAGCTAATTCTGATTATTTCAGAATTAAACATATTATTAATTATTATATTAAATAAACATTTAATAGTTATTTTAATTTAAACCATTTAAATTACCAAACCATGTTTTAAATAAAAAAATTAATTATTATACCGTATAAAATATGGGACGTTACATTCTTCCCCCCTTAAAATAATTTCGTCCTCAAAATTTGCTAAGGTAGAAAACAAACCCTATTGACTGGTTAGAACTTATTTGTTCACTTCTTAACTTCAGTTTCAACTGAACCAATTTAATTTCAATTTAAATATTAATTAATTCTTACCAACGAAAATTTTCAAAAATCCTGAAAATTTTCTAACACCTTAACTTTTCGAAAAAAATTCGCCGGCACCTCCTTTGTACTGGTCAATAGCTCAAACTCCAACTCGCCTTTCTAGGCCTTCTTCAACCTAAAAGAAAATCAAATAGCCAAACGGCTTGCCAAATCGGCTCACCAAAATCTCAAACCCATATATAAGATAAACCGGTACCTTTTTGTTGGGCATATCAATATATCCTTTACATCTGCTATCAATTCAGCATATACCAATGTCATACCAATCAAACTCATATCACTTTTAGCTCCAATACAACCATTCGCTTTTAACCAAGCCAAATTCCATTTCAACCTCAGGTTTTATTCTTGATTCCAAACTCATAACTAATCCAGCCAATACTATTTCAAATTCCTATCTCACAAATCCAATTTGTCTCGATATCACTTTAATCCAATTCAATTTCAATTTGGTTTCCCAGAATTTTATTATTTTGTTTCAAATCAAACAATCTTTCCTTGGGAATTTTGAATAACTTGGCTTTTCTCAAAACAATTCAAAAACAAAATCTTTGGTAGTAATCCGTCACTTAGCAACTCGAAAATGAACACTAATGATGTCGCGATTCATCATCAGGATTATTTCCCAGCTATCGAAGTGAGTTCAATACTATATCACTTTTTAAAATCATTTCTAAACACTTCCATTTTGAAATACATTTCAAAATATCATTCACAACGCTTGTAAAACAATTTAAAATCTCCCAGGATTTTAAAATTCCCGTATATTTACTTCTATTCCATTTACAAACACTTTTCATGTTTTTCGGAAATTTAAATTCCAATTCTGATTTAAATTCAGATTTAATTCATCTTATTTCATATATTTCTCTTATATGATTTATGATTGGTTATTTATATAACCATTTCAATTTATAATCTCATACGATTATAATAACAACCCACACATCCTATATATTATTATAATTTCAATATATGTTCACTTTTATATCAAAATATACTTTGGGTAAAATTATTTCATTTACCCTCTTTTCAAAACATACTGTGTTGGTTCATCGTATTCGAGTTTTTATAAACTCCCACCAATACAGTGGATCAAACTGATCAACCAGAACCCATAAACAACTCAACCAATGAATCTCCACAATATAAAACAATTTCTTTATATCAAATAACAAATACGTTCACTCGTATATACACACTCAACTCAATCTAGGGCATTACTAACCCCATCTTTACCGAGTCACGCCACAGAGCCAAGGCAATTACTTAACCTTAAGCTCTGATACCACTGTAACGACCCGAGTTTTCGCGATCCCGAGTAATCGACATATAACCCAATGTCGACTATCAAGCATCCGAAATACCGGATAGTCCATGAAAGAAATTAGAGGGTGAGAATAGATAAGATAGAAACTTAGAATAGAAGAAGAAGAACATACAATCAGTATATGTATATAGTAACATTATCATAGTATAACACTTACAACACAGCGGATGTAACACCCCACCTCCGCCAGGGTGGCTCTTGCAAGCACTCTGACTTTGGAGGGGCGTTTGAATCAGGTAAACATGCATAATGATATATCAAGGCAGAACAAGAACATATGTATATATGTAAACAGAGTAAATAAGATAAGTAAAACAGCGGAAGATTTCAAACTACTTCAAAACAAGTCTGATACAACATAATGTCAACTTTCCAAATACACAAGTCTAGATAAAAACAACATCAACTGAAAAACTGAAATACATAAGTACTATCACCAAAATAAGTGATAACCATAGCTAGCTTCATGTCAAGACCGTACATGAGCTAAAATCCCACAAGCAAGCGATCAGAAATCCAAGCTAAGCTCCAATATTCCCTCCCTGAGAACCTGGGGGGGGGGGGGGGGGGGAAACGGGAGAAAAGAGGCGAAAGGAAAACAGGTCAGTCAAAAAGACTGAGTAAGCCCTACTACAATCAATGTAAACTGATAAAGTTAACTGGCATGAGAAGCAGGGATGAACATAAGGATAACAACATACTAGCATGATGATTAACTAACAAGGTAGATAAAGGTGTCATCGCATAATCAGGATTAAGGTTTTGCACCACAGGTGTACTAGCAAACTAACATGACTTGAATAAACACGTATTGATCCCTTGGCCCAATAACATGAAGTGACCCTCATACGCGGTCCAACCAAACGGTCTAGTCGATCGGCTCCCTATAAGCCTAACTCGTCACGTGTTGGTGTCAATGCGGCCCAAACATAATTGTAGTCAGACTGTGCAGGGTCTCCCGTCGGGTGTATCAAGCCCTAGGGTGTCAACCCCTGGACACCATAAACATGAGTGCACAGTCTCGATCTACTGGTATCCGTGCATGTTTTCCCCGGCTTTGGACTATATGCACGACCATAGTCCGCCCGGAACTACACCGGCGTACCAATCTGCCGTCGTTTTTGGTCACTTACCTCAAGTCCAGTAATCATGCCCCCTCCCTAGCCTAGTCCCTAGGGTCTTAATGATACAAACTTGGGATTACTGCTGGAGTGGACCCCCATTGCTAGGATTTTTCTAGTGGGTTAAGTACGGTTTAACCCTCTTGCTAATCATGGATTAACTTGGTTAAGTGTAACGATGAGTTCACGACTTAACCCTGATTAATCTACCAAGCCTAAATTGGTTAAGTATTAAGTGGACCATGACTTAACCCTAATCACGAGGCATTAATTAATTTAATGCGCCTTAACCTCTCACATTAGACCTTGTTGTGGTTACTAGTTAAGCCGGGCGGGTCCGGGTAGCTTTACACCACAACTTGGTCTAACCTCGGGTTCAAGGTACAACATGACCAACTTCTCACATTGGGTTTTATTGTTTGTAGCAACTAGTTAAGCCGGTCGGTTCCGGGTAGTTTTACGCTACAAACTCAACCCAAACTCGAGTTGGTCACACTTATATTTTCTAAGTGTCATGTCCATTATGTTTCCAAAACATATTACAAGTTTTCAAGCATTTGGGTAGACCTAACTTAATAGGTAAATTCCCAATGGGTAGACCTAACTTAATAGGTAAATTCCCAATCTTATGTTTTTATGTCTTTTTAGTTTACCCAACCCCAAACGCAATCCCATCGCTTACATATCGCAATAGCGCATAAAGGATAGAAAGAGGGAACTTGGCATAATCATGACATAAAGGTGTTGAAGCCACAAGTTTAACATGGTGGCATATGAAATGTACATATGTTCATATACTTGCATATTACATTTTTAGGCCTCAAAAGCATGCATAAAACCAAACTTAGCATATTGGTGATACATGGTGATAAATGACATGTAGAATTGGCCATAAGTTCGCATTTAGCCTCACATGCAAGTTATCATAAGAGATATGATAACCTACATGTTGCCAAAATGCAACCTTTAGCATAAAGCTTGAAGCTTTATGTTCATATACTCAAGATAAGCTTGCATAACATGATAACATGAACAAAATGATCATCCCAAACTTGCATAACATACTTGCATATCATATGACGAACTTGCATATCAAACTTGCATAACATAACATGATAAACTTGCATATCATAACATGGCAAACTTGCATAACATAACATGATAAACTTGCATATCATAACATGGCAAACTTGCATAGCATAACATGGTAAACTTGCATATCATAACATGACATACTTGCATAACATAACATGATAAGCTTGCATATCATAATGGTCAACCAAACTTGCATTATTCATTTAACTTTAGAGTTTAAATATGAAAGTAGAATAGGGCTTACAATGCTTATGAAGACACAAAAAATATGACAAAGCCCTTATGAAATCAAATAGACCCAAAATGCAAGCCCCAATAGAAAAACCCTTGAGCCAAAATGATCAAAACCCTTGCTTTATGATGCAAATATAGAAACTTGACTTGAATGCAAGCTAATGATGCTCATACAAGCTTGAAAACACTTGTATGCATGGAAAATCTCTCATAGAAATTTATTTAGGAATTTTATGAAGAGAGTGGAGGCCATGAGAGGAATGATTTTGCCATAGTTTAGTTGTATGAATGAATAATGTTGATTTAGGCTTAGGTTAGGGTCTTATTTATAGAGATTAGGATTAGTTCTAGCCTTAGGATTAAACCCTAATTCCAATCTCAGCCCTCAAAACCGAATCTGGCCCTAAAACCTAACCAAGACCCCAAAATGGTGCACCAGGCAAAACTGCCCGGCTGAACCAAGTCGACTGCCAAGTCGACAGGGCTGTCGACTTGGGTCCAACCAAGTCGACTCCCAAGTCGATAGGGCTGTCGACTTGGGTGCTCTGGCGGGAGTTTTCCCGCCTAGCCCAATCTGCCCTAATTTCCAAATTCAAACTTGAATTTGAAATCTGTTTTTACTTTGAAATTTCTGAAAACTTCGTTGGGCCTTAATCGGGTCATACGGACTCCGATTTTCGAAAACTCGGACTCTATTTCGCGTATTTTTCCTAGACGAACGCAATGGCATAGCCCGTTTCCCTTGATTCAGATTTATAAATTAAATTCTGCCTCGATTTACGTTATAACAGGTTATTGAAAATACGGGTTGTTACATTCTCCCCTCCTTAAAGGATTTCGTCCCCGAAATCTCTAAGTTAGGAAGAACGTATCCTACCATCCAACATCCATCTACTCAAAACATCATCCACGAGCAATCATTGTCCTTACAAGATTCTAAGTGTTGTATGAACATATGCAAAGGTGTGTGTATATGTACTTATCTAATGAAAATATCATCAATGCAAATTATGTTAGTGAAATGAATCCATATGTATGCAATTCCTAACATAATGTATAACATCTATATATGTGCACATAACATACACCCATATGCAACATCCATGTGATAACACAAAAATTTTCATCCATGAATAAGCGTAAACACTCATGCATATGCAATATGAGGAGTGTGTGAGCCGATCTAGTGCCTAATGTGTATAATGCATCCACGAGTAACCACTTGCAAACATTTGCAACCACTTGCAAACATCAAGCATAACATGTTTCAAACACATGTTTCATCCAAAGGGTTTCTACCTAAGGTTCTCATGACGAGATTAACACGTTAAACTAGATAAACATGGATAGCAAAGAGAAAGATATGCTAACAAAGAAAAGAGATTGAGAGTGTACCCTCAAAAAGGAATGGATAAAGCCCACGCATCTTCTCCTCGGTTTCCCAAGTTGCGTCTTCTTCGGCTTCACCCCATTGAACCTTCACCAACTTGACCTCTCGATTCCTTAGCTTCTTGGTCTCCGTCCCCAAGATACGAATCGGAGCTCTCCTCAAGGTAGCCTCTTTCTCCACTTCCACATCTTTTAGAACACTTGGCTCAACAACCTCTGCTGATTCATGTAAACACTTCCGGAGATGCGAGACATGAAAAACATCGTGTACTCCGGCAAGCTTCTCGGGCAACTCCACTCTATAAGCCATCTGCCCGATCCTCTCTATAATAGGGAATGGTCCAACAAACCTCGGTGCTAACTTCCCAACGGCTCCAAATCGGACCACATTCCGCAAAGGAGAAACCTTCACGAAAACCATATCCCCAACATCAAACTCCAAATCAGTTCTTCGCTTATCAGCATAGGATTTCTGTCGGTCTTGGGCCGCTTTCATCCGTCTCCGAATCAACTCGACCTTCTCGGATGTATCTCTAATCATATCAGGCCCAAGTATAAGCTCATCTGTAGTCTCCCACCAACATGTAGGCGACTTGCACGGCCTCCCATATAAAGCTTCAAATGGTGCCATCCCTATGCTTGCCTGATAACTGTTATTATATGCAAACTCAACAAGAGGAAGATGGTCTTCCCAAGTACCACCAAAATCCAGAATACAAAGCCTCAACAGATCCTCGAGTACCCTGTTCACCCTTTCGGTTTGACCGTCCGTCTGTGGGTGATAAGCCGTACTTAGATTCAACCTCGTGCCCATAGCTTCTTGCAAGCTATTCCAGAACTGACTTGTAAAGATTGGGTCACGGTCACTGACTATACTAGAAGGGACTCCATGTAGTCTCACAATCTCACGAAGATATACAGACACTAGCCAAGATGCGGTCCTCTTGCTCTTCACCGGAATGAAATGAGCACTCTTCGTAAGTCTATCCACAATAACCCAAATGCTCGTATTCCCTTTCCTTGACCTTGGTAGCCCATCGATAAAATCCATGGAAATACTCTCCCACTTCCATAGTGGAACGTCTAGAGGATGCAATAGCCCACCGGGCTTCTTCGACTCGGCCTTAACTTGCTGGCAAATGATACATCTAGAGACAAACTCTGCCACATCCTTCTTCATCCCAGGCCAAAAGAAAATGCGCTTCATATCTTTATACATCTTATCTCCGCCCGGATGTATAGTCAACTTAGAGCAATGCGCTTCCTCAAGAACTTTTCTTACTAAATCTTCTACCATTGGAACACATAACCTTCCGTCTCTCCTCAGCCAACCCTTGTCATCAATAGAATATCGAGCGAGATGACTAGACGCCTCTCCTCGAATCAGCTTATCCATAATCTCAACTATCTGAGGGTCTTCTCTCTGCGAAGCCCCAACTTGATCAAGAAGGGTAGGTCTGAGTTCCAGAGATGCTAAAGAACCGGTCATCGACTCAATCGCCAAAGAGAAATCAAAGGTTGCCACATACTCTAAATTCTTCATCTCAACGAATAGAGGACTCAGAGTCAACCTTTTTCTACTCAATGCATCTGCTACCACATTCCCCTTGCCAGGGGTATAAGCTATCTCAAAATCGTAGGACGCCAAGAATTCCATCCATCTTTGTTGCCTCAGATTCAGATCCTTCTGAGAAAAGAGATACTTCAATGACTTGTGATCGGTATAAAGCTCAAATCTTTCTCCCAGAAGATAATGGCGCCAAGCCTTGAGTGCATATACTATTGCTACCAACTCTAAGTCATGAGTGGGATAATTCTTCTCATGCACTTTGAGTTGTCTACCGCCAAAGCATATCACTCTTCCTTCCTGCATCAGAACAGCTCCTAACCCCGTGCCACATGCATCGGTGTATACTGTAAATAACTTCCCTCCATCGGGCAAAGCTAGAACAGGTGCTGATGTGAGAGCTCTCTTGAGCCTCTGAAAAGCAAGCTCACATTCTATGCTCCAAGCAAAAACTAAGTTCTTCTTCGTCAATTTAGTGAGAGGAGCGGAAATCTTCGCGAAGTCCTTGATGAACTTCCAGTAAAAGCCTGCAAGACCTAGAAAACTTCTCACTTCGGTTGCATTCCTTGGAGTCTTCCAATCCTGAACTGCAACTACCTTAGCGGGATCCACCGCTAAGCCTTGCTTAGATACTATATGCCCAAGGAATCTAACTTCCCTTCTCCAAAAGTGACACTTGGAGAACTTGGCCTTCAACTGATGCGCTCTAAGCGTATCCATCACCTCCACGAGATGCCTTGCGTGCTCTTCCTCATCCTTAGAGAAGATCAGAATATCATCTACGAAGACCACGACAAACTTGTTCAAGAACTCCCTGAACACCCTACTCATCAAGTCCACGAAATATGCGGGTGCATTAGTCAAGCCGAACGGCATGACAAGCCATTCGAAGAATCCATCTGGAGTTCTGAACGCAGTCTTGTCTATACTATCTTCAGCTACCCTGAGCTGATGGAATCCAGTAGCAAGATCAAGCTGAGAGAAAACAGAAGCACCGATAAGCTGGTCAAAGAGATCATCAATCCTCGGTAACGGGTGTCTGTTCTTCTTAGTCAGCTTATTCAACTCTCGATAGTCAACACAAAGTCGGAGAGAACCATCTGCCTTGGTAGCAAATACCACAGGCGCTCCCCATTCAGATATACTTCGTCTAATGAAGTTCTTCTCAAGCAACTCCTTCACTTGCTTACTTAGCTCCCGCCTTTCACGCGGAGCCATGTGCCGAACGGGCAAAGAAACCGGCTTTGCATTATCCACCAGATAAATGCGGAAATCAATCTCTCGCTTAGGGGGCAACCCCCTAACTTCATCGAAAACATCCGGATACTCTCGAACCACTCTCACAGACTGAAGAGTTTCCATTGACGAGTCGAGTGATTCAAGATAGCACAACATGACGGGACCTCTCGGATTACAAGAAATTTCTAGGGTGTTTCCGAGGCGAGTCACGAGCCTCACAACCCTATGCTCACAATCAAGGATGGCTCCATATCTGGACAACCAATCCATGCCCAATATCAATCCGTATCCCTTAAAACCAAGAACATAAGCACTACACAAGAACTCTACACTCAGTATAGAGATCCTCAAATCCCCACATATCATACACAGGTGGGCGGAACCCCCAATAGGATTTGAGACACAGACGGGATCATCTACCAAGCTAGTACTAAGGTGCAAACTATCAACAAGATCAGATGAGATAAAGCTATGCGATGCACCAGAATCAAACAAGGTACGAACTGGAAAATCAGAAATATATACAAGGCTCTCAACAGAAATACTACCTCGATCGGGAACTGGAGCGGCATTGAGAGCATGAACTTGCCCTCCTGAAGGTCCAGCACGCTGAGTCTGACCCTGGCCTTGCCCTTGCTTCTTCGGGCAATCCTTACTGAAATGTCCAGTCTCACCGCAGAAAAAGCATTCACCATTCTTCCTTTTCCTCTTCTTACAATCCTTAATAAGATGCCCAACTGAACCGCAATAATGGCACTTCCCCTTGTTGTTCTTGCCCTTGTTGCCTTGACTCTTGTTCTTGTTCTTGTTCTTGTTCTGATTGCCTTGACTGCTCTGACCACTTGGATTACCCTGATTTCCTTTCCACTGGGAATCGGTCTTCTTGGCTTGAGTATCATTCATCTTGATCTCTTTCTTGACATCTCCCTGAAGTAACGCCATATCAACCAAGCTCTCAAACGTGGCCCCATGGGGAATATGTGACATAGCCAATCCCTGCAACGGCTCATTCAATCCTCTAGCAAAACGAAGAGCCTTCTTCTGAGGAGTACTCACCATATCCAAGCCAAAACGAGCTAACTGATTGAACTTGTTCACATATTCTTTGACAGACATATCTCCTTGTTTCAAAGTTATGAACCTCTCCATTTGCAGATTCTCCTCAGCAGAAGATAGAAACTTAAGCACGAACCTTGCCCTGAAATCGGCCCAAGTCTCAACAGGCCTAGTACCATTGGTGACTTCCCACCAATAAGCGGCTTCATCCTTCATAAGCCAAACCGCCAACAAGATCTTCCTCTGATCGTCTAACCCAAAGATAGCAAATAAATCCTCGGTCTCTTTCAACCAATTTCTGGCCTCTACAAAAGTCTCAGTGCCTTGAAAGTTCTTGCCACCCATTGCTTTGAAATCTTTGCAAGTCTTTGTGAAGTCAGCTTGAGGATGCTGAGGGGGAGGAGGAAGAGGAACCTCAGCGACAGGAGGAGGAGGAACATTAACTACCGGAGGAGGAGGAGGAACATCTGCGGGGCCGGCTTCGGTCGCCCTAGCCTCCAAAAGTCTCCTATACCAAACAGGTACGTGTACTCCCTCCGGAATAGCAAAGTTATCGGCCATACTAAAAACGAAGAAAAAGATAGATTCAGAATGGAGAAAAACGAAGGAATTTTGCTAATGGCTTTTTGGGGAATAGCCTTTAAAATAAACTAGACTTTTCTTTGGAAAATACTTTATACTTGATTTTGAAATTAGTTTTCCAAAAGTTTTCTAAAAAACCTTTTGTTCCTTCTCGTAAACCATATGCTCTGATACCAAATGTAACACCCCACCTCCGCCAGGGTGGCTCTTGCAAGCACTCTGACTTTGGAGGGGCGTTTGAATCAGGTAAACATGCATAATGATATATCAAGGCAGAACAAGAACATATGTATATATGTAAACAGAGTAAATAAGATAAGTAAAACAGCGGAAGATTTCAAACTATTTCAAAACAAGTCTGATACAACATAATGTCAACTTTCCAAATACACAAGTCTAGATAAAAACAACATCAACTGAAAAACTGAAATACATAAGTACTATCCCCAAAATAAGTGATAACCATAGCTAGCTTCATGTCAAGATCGTACATGAGCTAAAATCCCACAAGCAAGCGATCAGAAATCCAAGCTAAGCTCCAATATTCCCTCCCTGAGAACCGGGGGGGGGGGGGGGGGGAACGGAAGAAAAGAGGCGAAAGGAAAACAGGTCAATCAAAAAGACTGAGTAAGCCCTACTACAATCAATGTAAACTGATAAAGTTAACTGGCATGAGAAGCAGGGATGAACATAAGGATAACAACATACTAGCATGATGATTAACTAACAAGGTAGATAAAGGTGTCATCGCATAATCAGGATTAAGGTTTTGCACCACAGGTGTACTAGCAAACTAACATGACTTGAATAAACACGTATTGATCCCTTGGCCCAAGCTTTGGCCCAATAACATGAAGTGACCCTCATACGCGGTCCAACCAAACGGTCTAGTCGATCGGCTCCCTATAAGCCTAACTCGTCACGTGTTGGTGTCAATGCGGCCCAAACATAATTGTAGTCAGACTGTGCAGGGTCTCCCGTCGGGTGTATCAAGCCCTAGGGTGTCAACCCCTGGACACCATAAACATGAGTGCACAGTCTCGATCTACTGGTACCCGTGCATGTTTTCCCCGGTTTCAGACTATATGCACGACCATAGTCCGCCCGGAACTACACCGGCGTACCAATCTGCCGTCGTTTTTGGTCACTTACCTCAAGTCCAGTAATCGTGCCCCTCCCTAGCCTAGTCCCTAGGGTCTTAATGATACAAACTTGGGATTACTGCTGGAGTGGACCCCCATTGCTAGGATTTTTCTAGTGGGTTAAGTACGGTTTAACCCTCTTGCTAATCATGGATTAACTTGGTTAAGTGTAACGATGAGTTCACGACTTAACCCTGATTAATCTACCAAGCCCAAATTGGTTAAGTATTAAGTGGACCATGACTTAACCCTAATTACGAGGCATTAATTAATTTAATGCGCCTTAACCTCTCACATTAGACCTTGTTGTGGTTACTAGTTAAGCCGGGCGGGTCCGGGTAGCTTTACACCACAACTTGGTCTAACCTCGGGTTCAAGGTACAACATGACCAACTTCTCACATTGGGTCCTATTGTTTGTAGCAACTAGTTAAGCCGGTCGGTTCCCAACCTCGAGTTGGTCACACTTATATTTTCTAAGTGTCATGTCCATTATGTTTCCAAAACATATTACAAGTTTTCAAGCATTTGGGTAGACCTAACTTAATAGGTAAATTCCCAATGGGTAGACCTAACTTAATAGGTAAATTCCCAATCTTATGTTTTTATGTCTTTTAAGTTTACCCAACCCCAAACGCAATCCCATCGCTTACATATCGCAATAGCGCATAAAGGATAGAAAGAGGGAACTTGGCATAATCATGACATAAAGGTGTTGAAGCCACAAGTTTAACATGGTGGCATATGAAATGTACATATGTTCATATACTTGCATATTACATTTTTAGGCCTCAAAAGCATGCTTAAAACCAAACTTAGCATATTGGTGATACATGGTGATAAATGACATGTAGAAATGGCCATAAGTTCGCATTTAGCCTCACATGCAAGTTATCATAAGAGATATGATAACCTACATGTTGCCAAAATGCAACCTATAGCATAAAGCTTGAAGCTTTATGTTCATATACTCAAGATAAGCTTGCATAACATGATAACATGAACAAAATGATCATCCCAAACTTGCATAACATACTTGCATATCATATGACGAACTTGCATATCAAACTTGCATAACATAACATGATAAACTTGCATATCATAACATGGCAAACTTGCATAACATAACATGATAAACTTGCATATCATAACATGGCAAACTTGCATAGCATAACATGGTAAACTTGCATATCATAACATGGCATACTTGCATAACATAACATGATAAGCTTGCATATCATAATGGTCAACCAAACTTGCATCATTCATTTAACTTTAGAGTTTAAATATGAAAGTAGAATAGGGCTTACAATGCTTATGAAGACACAAAAATATGACAAAGCCGTTATGAAATCAAATAGACCCAAAATGCAAGCTCCAATAGAAAAACCCTTGAGCCAAAATGATCAAAACCCTTGCTTTATGATGCAAATATAGAAACTTGACTTGAATGCAAGCTAATGATGCTCATACAAGCTTGAAAACACTTGTATGCATGGAAAATCTCTCATAGAAATTTATTTAGGAATTTTATGAAGAGAGTGGAGGCCATGAGAGGAATGATTTTGCCATAGTTTAGTTGTATGAATGAATAATGTTGATTTAGGCTTAGGTTAGGGTCTTATTTATAGAGATTAGGATTAGTTCTAGCCTTAGGATTAAACCCTAATTCCAATCTCAGCCCTCAAAACCGAATCTGGCCCTAAAACCTAACCAAGACCCCAAAATGGTGCACCAGGCAAAACTGCCTGGCTGAACCAAGTCGACAGCCAAGTCGATAGGGCTGTCGACTTGGGTCCAACCAAGTCGACTCCCAAGTCGACAGGGCTGTCGACTTGGGTGCTCTGGCAGGAGTTTTCCCGCCTAGCCCAATCTGCCCTAATTTCCAAATTCAAACTTGAATTTGAAATCTGTTTTTACTTTGAAATTTTCTGAAAACTTCGTTGGGCCTTAATCGGGTCTTACGGACTCCGATTTTCGAAATCTCGGACTCTATTTCGCGTATTTTTCCGAGACGAACGCAATGGCATAGCCCGTTTCCCTTGATTCAGATTTATAAATTAAATTCTGCCGCGATTTACGTTATAACAGGTTATTGAAAATACGGGTTGTTACAGCGGAAATAACTATAGCTATAAAATCTTGAAGCCTTCTGCTCCAAGATCTCCAAGTATATCTGAAAATCCTGACTACTTGACTGCTCGTACAAAATTGGGTACCCAAGAGTTAAGGGAAAACAAAACAAAACAAACTCTGGTTCAGTCATGGGACTGGTATGAGTAAACACTTTAAAACGGTTTGGGAAAATAACGATATCTCATAAGACCACGCTGTATAACGGAACGGGTTTTTCCCTTATGAGAATCCAAATCAATTTGATTTAACTTTTAAATCATTTTGAAAGAAACAATGATCTTTTATATCAAAACTCTTTTGATATTATAATAGTGTCTATCAACCACAATATAATAATCATCTTGCAAAATGCTTTCATCTCACGTTCCACATATATAGTATACAATCAAAATCGCAAGCACTTATTGGATAATGGATTTCCAACTGTGACAAGGTATGGAACCACCTTCTGATAGTGTACCTCTAGAGTGGAATACACTGGGTTCAAAAAGAACATCTTGCAACCCTGCCACACATGAACGACCACTCATTTCGCTTGAGTGTATCGAATGTATATCACCAACGATTGGGATCAGCAACCGTTTCCCGAACGGGACAACATCGAATAAATTAAAGAAGTAAATGAAATGCTAGATCAGGTGACAATACACCCTAATTGGAAGCAACCCACTTAGCCATGCTGCTTGGCCGATTTTTGTCATTTCCCGGTTGTGAGGCTAGAGGCCACACTTATCTCTGACAGATCACACAATTATTCACTTTGAATGTCACATCGTCATACCCGCCAAATCACAAATTGCTTTCCCCAAAAATACAACGGGTATACAGCTAAGAGAAACGAATTCCTTCGCCACCAAATGTACATACATTTGAAGAGATCAAATTACGTGATCCATTAAATATACTCTATCAGACATTCTTCCATACAGTTGCCCTGGGACTGGACAAACGAAAGCACTATTCTGTAAATCCATCTCAGGAAATTTCTACCTAGGATCGCCAGAACAGCCCTTGCATAACTCGTCTTCAATTATCTTCATCAAATTTGATTTGCAATGTTAATGCCCATACAGAGTGGTTTTCAAATAATGAATCTGATCCCGGTCTCTCTGTATTAACGACGGAAAAATGGTCAAAAACTTTGATAATCAGTGAGTTAACTATCAAAGAAAAACATGTGTACAAACAATGATATTATTTCCAGATGGAGATTCTATCGATCAATCATCAATCATCATTTATCTCTTAAATTAATCTATCATTAATTTATTCATTTACCCATTTCCTATTTCCATATATTCAACATTTCATCTCTTCTAAATTTAGAAAATATATGTTATTAACATTGGATAACATTTCCATTTCTTATTTTCTATATTAGAAAACATTTCTGATTCTTATTTGGAATACATTTCCAAAACTCCTACCTTTGTGTTCAAACAGATGTTTAAATAAAACATCACTATGCCCACTCAAAACATTACACTCATTAACTAAATTCACTTAACCAATCTTCACTGTTGAACCTTAACCATTCCTTAGTTAAAAACGATGCCAATCAAGTTGGGGTATAACTACCTCTCAGAACTTAACTGAACAACATTTCTAACTTCGAAAAAGACAAGGTTCATCTTTTATACCTTTAACCCACTTCCTTACGTAACTCTCTTTCGAATAAATCTCTATTCGATAACTCTTTCCTTCAAATAAACTATACTCGATAATCTCTCTTCGAATAGCCATATTCGATTAACTCTATTAAATTAACACTCTTCGATTAACTCTAATCGATTTACTCTTATCAGTTAGCTCTATTTGATTAACTCTATTCTATTAACTCCATTTGATTAACTCTATTGGATTAACTCTATTTGATTAACCCTGATCGATTAACTCTATTGGATTAACTGAAACACACCACCTCCGTTAAGATCAGTCACAAAGGGAATGCCTTAACTTTGGCGGAGCATTTTAGGTAAAAGATGCAGATAAATTACAAGACAGACAAATAAAGCAGCGGAAAATAAAGTCATTTTATAAACAACTTAATTCAGTCAAGCTTTTACAACAATTGTTTCAATCATACTTAAAAGTAATACATAGATCTTCTGTCTTCATTTAAAAAACTTCCAAGTATAAAAGAAGCATAAAAATAACAATGATATTCCCCAATAAAGCGTGAACCAGCCATAGCAGTGGAAGAGAGAGTCCAAAGCAATACATCGACTATCTTCGAGCTTGGAAGGAAAAACTGAGCTAAGTGGTAACATTTTCTCCCTGTGAACCTAGGGGCGACCGAAGAAAAGAGGCGAAACAAAAGTTGGTCAGACATAAGTCTGGTAAGTTCAGTGACTTTCAGCATATAAACAGGCAAAAGCATCATGACATGAATAAACTGAATATAAGACAATACCGTGATAATAGGGATACCATGATAACATAAGATAAGCATAAGATATGATAAGGCAAGATAAACTGAATGCGCTTCTACTCTTTCTCTGCTTCGCTACTACCCTATTGTTCCGATTTCTACATCTTTGCACCACCTAACTAGTGTCCCAACTAGTAATCTGTATAAAATGATAATATGATAACGTGATCCCAATCTCCGCAATTGTGGTAGCCTTTAGGTGTACATCTATTATGAGGATTCCACCTCAACCTGCCTAATTGCTATGAGTATGTTAGATGTACCCTTACTACTCTATTGATCAGCTCCCTACTTGTATTAATTTCTCTTATGTCTGTGTCAATCGGCCCTCTCTTGCGTGTAGATACCCTGTGCTGGTCCCACCATAAGGTGTATCAATCCTTATGATAACAACCCTACACGATTCAAGATGTACAGTGTATAACTACTGGTACCCAGTGCTTGCTTTTTCCCACCCCGGAGTACGTACACGCCCGTAAACCGTCGTAACCTACACTGATGTACCCCCTGCCGCTATTTTGACCGCTTATAATCAGCCCAGTAATCATGCCCCACACTGCCTAGTTTAGGGTACCATGATACATCTATGTGGGTTACTGCTGAAATGGGTCCCCATTACTAGGGTTTTCTACTGGTTAAGTTTTTGGGCCTATATTTACTAATATTACCCACCAACCCGATATGTACTTAACCCTCCCACCGATTCAAGCATGTTTATTTAATGGTTAAGTTTCGTGGGCCTATATTTATTAATATTACCCACCAACCCGATATGTACTTAACCCTCCCACCAATTCAAGCATGTTCATTTAATGGTTAAGTTCGTGGGCCTATTTGTACTAATATTACCCACCTACACGAGATGTACTTAACCTTCCCGTCGATTCAAGCATTTACTTAACGGTTAAGTTTATGGGCATATATGTACTAATATTACCAACCTACACGAGATGTACTTAACCCTCCCATCGATTCAAGCATGTTTATTTAACGGTTAAGTTTGTGGGCCTATATACTAATATTACCCACCTACACGAGATGTACTTAACCTTCCCATCGATTCAAGCATGTTTATTTAATGGTTAAGTTTTGTGGGCCTATATTTATTAATATTACCGACCAACCCGATATGTACTTAACCCTCCCACTGATTCAAGCATGTTTATTTAATGGTTAAGCTTTTGTGGGCCTATATTTATTAATATTACCCACCAAGCCGATATGTACTTAATCCTCCTACACATTATGTCATATTGGTTAAGTGTTGTCCATTCATGTTAACTTAACCTACCCATTCATCATGTCATGTTGGTTAAGTGTTTCCGTCTTATTTTAACTTAACCTTAACACAAATCAAGTTATATTGGTTAAGTGTTGCCCTCTTGTTTTAACTTAACCTTACCCCAAATCATGCTATATTGTTTAAGTGTTTCTTATTACTTAATCCTACCCATTCATCATGTTGTACTGGTTAAGTGTTTCTCATTAACTTAACCGTAGTCATTCGTGTTATATTGGTTAGGTGTTCTTATTACTTAACCCTAGTCATTCATGTTATATTGGTTAAGTGTTCCTATGAACTTAACCCTAGTCATTCATGTTATATTGGTTAAGTGTTCCTATGAACTTAACCCTAGTGTAACAACCATAAATCTAGGCAAAATTAAATTTTAAAATAAGAACCAAAGGAAACGGTTTGCGCCATTGCGTTCGTCTCGGAATTCTGCATGAAATCGAGTCCGAGTTTTCGAAAATCGGAGTCCGTATGACCAAGTTATGGCTCCCCAAAGTTTCAGAAATTTTCAGAGTTCAAAACAGTTCGAATTCGAGTTCAAATTCGACTTTCAAAACCCAGACAGACTGGGCGGGAAATTTCCCGCCCAGCACCCCAGGTCGACTGGGGAGTCGACTGGGAAGTCGACACCCCCAAGACCAGGTCGACTGCGCAGTCGACTTGGGTGTCGACGTGGTCCCCGAACCTGGTTTGGGCCGGTTGCTCCTGCTTGACCCTGTTGGCTTGTTTGAGGGCCTGTGACGATTTTTGGCGGTTCAGATCGATTCTAGGGTTTATCCTATGGCCTAAACTAGTTGTTGCAACTATAAAAACACCCTAAGACCTAGGCTAATCCACAACAAATCTTTCTAACACCATTATGCTGCTAAGTCTCCTCTTGAACCATGGCCGCCACCTCCAACTTGAAGCTTAAACATTCAAACTAGATCCAAATCGAAGGCCAACGTTTCTACAACAATTCAAGGGAATAGATCAACATCTCAACAACAATCCTATGACAATTTTTGTTCTTAGTTCTCAAAAACCATGATCTGTAAGCCCCAGTTACTCTTAGATCTAAACTCTAAACTTAATATGGACATGTGTAAATTGAAGTTGAACATAAACATGATAACTACTTGAGACCGACTCTTGTATATCTTTGATCTATGACTATTCCTTTTTGATCTATTATTTTAGATCTACTCTTGTTCACCCTAGATCTATTCACCTTGAACCTAGTATCGTTCATATTGAACCTTGATTTGTGGAACACCGATAAGAATTTGATTTAGGGACCTGTTCATGTCATAACCTAAACCCTATCATTATTTTAACATGCCTGTGATGTTGTGATGTTGAAACTATTGCTATTCACAAGTTTAGGATTATCATCTTATGTCATTTATTGCTATGTTTATCACCCTATTTCATATCCCAGTGATGTTATGATCATATCTCAAGTTACACCATGCTTGCCTTGAAATCACCTTTGCCACTTTATACCCATCCTTGTTATGTTATTCCCTAGTTACATCTATTGCCTTGATTCGAATTCACGAGCGTTGGGGATGCGATTTGGGTAGTTTAGGAAAACCTAAATTTAGTATGAACTTGAAAACATGAATATCATTATAACTTGAGCTTGGATAAGAACATGAACTTGACATGAAATTATACTTGAAAATATGAATTTGGGACATGACACTTAGATAACTTGAATGTGGCCAACTCGAGGTTGGGTTGAGTTTGCAGTATAAATCTGCCCGGAACCGCCGGGCGAATTCAGTAACTGCAAACAATAGGACCCAATGTGAGTAGTTGGTTATATCGCACTCGAAACCCGAGGTTAGACTAGGTTATGGTGTAAAACTGCCCGGACCCGCCCGGCACATCCAGTAACCATAACCAAGTCTAATGTGAGAGGTTAGGGGTGCATTAAGTAAATTAATGTCACTGGATAGGGTTAAGTCATGGACCACTTGAATATACTTAACCAATTTGACACGTTGATTTGATAGGGTTAAGTCATGAATCGCTTGAACACACTTAACCAACCTGACACATGATTCATAGGACTAAGTCTTGAACTAGAACGACACACTTAGTCAATTTGACATGACACGTAGATGGGGTTAAGTCTCGATTTTAAATGACAACTTAACCTGCTGAATGAAACCCTAGTTACGCGGTCCTTTTCAGTAGTAACCCACTAGATGTATCACGGTACCCTGGGATTAGGCAGGGTGGGGCATGATTGCTGGGCTGATTGTAAGCGACCAGAACGACGGCTGAGTTGGTGCGCCATTGTAGGTTCAGGCGGACTAGGGTCGTGCACTTAGTCCGGAGTTGAAAAAGCAGGCATTAAGTATCAGTAGGATTATCTGTGCATTCTTGATTCGTGTCGGTGGTTGGCACCGTAGGGCTTGATACACCCTATGGTGGACCTAGCACAGGCGACTACATTCGTGATAGGGCCGTATGACAGACACACGACGAGTTAGACTTGTAGGGAGCCGATCGATTAGATCATACCGTTGGAACCCGAATTGGGTCACTTCACGATATTGGGCCAAGGGATTATTTCTTGATTTATAGTTGACACGGGATTAGTATACCAGTATAGTTGGTATGACGAACCTTGAATACGCAATGTTAGACTTGAGTTATCTTGTTAGCTTAGTTATCATGTCAGACTTATCATCATTCCTATGTTTAATTCTAGTTTATTCATGTCTTGTTAACTTTACTAGTTTCTATGCTGATAGTCACTAAGGCTTACCAATCTTTTTGACTAACCCATTTTCTTTCGCCTCTTTGTCTTTCGTTCCCCCCCAGGTTCTCAGGGAGGAAACTCTAGCTCTTAGCTTGGACTTTGCTTGCTTTCTGACAGCTCATGTACGGTTTGGTCTTGAGCTATGCTATGGCTGCCCTCATGCACTTTTTGGGGAAATAATATTTTACTTATGTTGTTTTAAGTACTTTGCTTCTTTAGAACTTGATGTAATGAAAATATGACTTGGCATTTTGATGTAAGAGGTTTTGACTCTATTTTTCAGTAATGAGATTTGGTTTTAAAGTTTATATCCGCTGCTTTATATACTCTATTTTATCTATGTTCTGTCTTGTGTTATCTCTGTGCCTGTTTACTAGATAATACCCCTCCAAATCTAGGGCATTCCCTTTGTGAGTGACCCTAGCGGAGGTGGGGTGTTACACCTAGTCATTCATCTTGTTCATTAGCATTAATTGATTTATTAATGCACCAACCTCTCACATTGGATATGTGTTGTTGTTGTTACAGGATGTGCCAGACGGTTCCGGACAGTTTTACACCACAACTCAATCCAACCTCAGGTTTTTCTTGGGCATGATGCGCTAAACTCTCACTTTAGATAGGTGTTGTTGTGGTTACTGGATGTACCGGGCAGTTCCGGGCAGTTTTACACACAACTCAATCTAAGCTCGGGTTAGGCACATTCATCTTTTCACTAATTTACATATTTACAGTTTATATGTAAATTATTCACAATTGTTGTCAATTTCAGATTATGACAGATTTTCCATAAATGTCCAAGTCTAGATTTATATGCTAATTATCCCAACTAGTCATATTCCAATTCTCAAGTTATGCCCAACAAAGCTAATTGCAAGTTATGGTCCCCAAATTCAATTTCAAGTTATTACTCAAATTAGGCTACACTTAATCTTCCCAAGTTTGTAATAATAAACATGCCCCAAAATTACAATATTCATTATACTTGGCGTCCCAAATCAATAGTTAGGACAAATCTAGATTTAATGTTCCAATTTACATTTTACGCCCAATCTAGATTTAATGCTCAAATTACCCCAACTTCGCAACAATAACAATTATGCCCAAAACTTGATTTATATGTCAATTTCATACTTTATCATTCATGCCAATTCTAGGTTCAATATGTCAAATTGCATATTCATGTCAAATTACCCCAAATTGCATCTTACCAGTCATGCCATACTACATGTTCCAAATTATGCCAAATTATGTCAATTTCATGTTATACCCATTACCCCCGCATTCATAACGTACGTGTTTCGAGTTTTAACTCAAGATTCAAAAAATAAGGGGAGAAACAAGATGGAACATCGTAAGGATAGGCATAGTCATATGATGATAAGAACTATTGGTCCAATAAACTTGATGTACTAAAAAGACAAGTTTTGCATAGAATACATCGCAGGCATATAGATATGATATAAATTTCATCTTGAATCATCACAGGCATATAGTTGTGATAAGAATTATATCATGAATTTAAAAAGGATTACAATTCCGATATACAACAACAATAGATATGATTGGACCAATTTCATAGTAAAAAATGATTCCCAAAGATATATATACTCAAGCACATATCCAATGAAAGGATAGCTTACATCAGGCATATTCTCATATCCATTTTATTACATGTTACAATTAGATTTAGTTGTTCAATTCTAAAAAGTAACTGTCTTACAAAACAAAGGCAAATCTTGTTTTCGGGGATCTGTTTTCTGAAACTGAATAGCTCTCCTTTGATGTAGACTATGTGTTCTTCTAATTTAGATTTGATTTGATTTGATTCATAGCTTTAATCTTACTTTCTAGTTTGAGAAGAAATGGTGGCTAGGTTAGGATGATCATTGACAGTATGGTGGCTCCTTGGAATGAATTTGTGTGATTTAGGGTTGAGGAATAGGGTTGCTTTTATAGAGGTTTGATTTAATAAGAGCCGTTAGATCAACCTAGAACCAATCAAAACCATTCAAACCTAAGAGAACCAACCAGAACTTTCCACAAAAGCCCTAATGACTCAGAAAATCGTCATACAAAGAAACACGTTAGGTTTCAGATTTAGCCCGAGGGGGAGGTCGAACCCCAGGTCGACCCCTAGGTCGCCCCCTGGTCGACCTATGTGCCCAGGTCGACCCCCTGGTTGACCTGGTCTCTGGGCTGGAAATTTCCCGCCTAGCCTGCTTCGGGGTTTTTGAATTTCGAAACTTAAATTTGAATTTCGGGCTGGTTTTATTATTTAAATTCTTAAATCTTCTGAAGGTCATAACTCTTTCGTACGTAGTCCGATTTACGCAAACTCGGACTCTATCTCAAGCAGAATTCCGAGACGAACGCAATGGCGTAACCCGTTTCCCTTAATTCTTCTTCTAAAAATTAAGTGTTCTTAAATTCTTTAATTTATATATTCACCGAAAATACGGGGTGTTACATTCTCCCCTCCTTAAAGGATTTCGTCCCCGAAATCTCTAAGTTAAGAAGAATCCGTATCCTAACATCCAACATCCATCTTCTCAACCATTCAATCACAGTCGTCCATTGTCCTTAAAAAGATTTTCTAATGCTTTCATGATCATGCATAATGTGTTTACATGTCCCTATCTAATGCAAAATCAGGCGGTCTACTGATTCAGTTGACCTCCTTAATGCGGATTATGTTGGTGCCATGAGTCCATCGTGTATGCAATTATTCCTAATCGTACTTTATAATTTTCACATGAGTGCTTAATCATTCATAAAAATGCAACATCCATATGATAACACACCAAGTTTCAATCCATATATATAAAAGTTCACTCATGCATATGCAATATGAAAGTGACAGAGCCGATCTAGTGCCTAATGTGTGTATATGCTTCCACGAGCAACCTCTAGCAAACACTTGCAACCACTTGCATCCACCAAACATAACATGTCTCAAACACGTGTTTACATCCACTGGCTTCTACCTAAGGATTGGGAATAGGACCGAGAGGATATACTTAAAAGATAAAGACTAGCATGCGGATAAACTTTACATAAAAAGAGGAATCAAGGATATACCCTTAAAAAGGGTATGATGCGCGTCTCTAGTCTTCAGTCTTCTGAGTTGCATCTTCTTGAGCTCCACTCCACTATACCATAACTAATTTAACTTCACGATTGCGAAACTTCTTGATCTTCATTTCCAAAACCCACTAGTAAAGATGGGACCTTGCTCACTTACTATGCTAGAAGGTATCCAATGTAGTCGAGTTATCTTTCCAAGATAAACAGATGTTAACCATGATACCAAGTGTATATACTAAGATGATTAGAGGTCTCTCCTCTACTTAGCTTATCCATCACGTCACAAATCTGAGGGTCTAAAGCTAAAGGTTGCTATGTACTTTTTACCTCTCTTAAGGCCAGTCTTACTTAGGGCGCCTGCTACAACCATTTATTTCTCACACAAACCATCCTAGTCGAACTCGACATCCCTCAAGTACAAGCCCCAAAGGCCTATACCAATATCATACAAGCACCCAAGGAATACCTCCTCTGAATTTGGACGATTTATGTGAGATGATACTAGCAAAATAACCAAACAATTGAGCACTTAACTGACTCTGGCTATCCTCGCCAATGTTGTTCCAAAATTATCGTTGATCGCATAACTGGCTTTGCATTGTCAACTAGGTATATGTGAAAGTCTATCTCGTGTTTTAGGGGGCAAAGCCCTAACCTAATCAAAAACATCTGCGTGCTCATGGACTACTCTAATGGATCACAAATCATTAATAGATGCATCAAATGATTCTAGGTAGCCAAGATAAAATTATCCCTTAGGATCGCACGAAATCTCGAGGGTATTCCCAAGGCAAGTCGAAAGTCTAACTACCCTCCTTTCACAATTACTAACTAACCAATCCATGCCTAGAATCAACCCATAGCGCATGAAACCAAAAACATAAGCATTACACTTAGACTCAATACTTAATATAGCTATTCTCAAATCCTCACAAACCAAAGATAAATGAGCCGAACCACCAATTGGATTTGAGACAATAATGGGATCTTCTACTATACAAGCACTAAGGTGCAGAGACTCAACTATGGAAGCAGATATAAACGAATGTGAAGTGCTAAAATAAAAAAGAGTACTAACAGGATGATCAAAAAGAAAAACTAGACTTTTTCAACCGAAGCTTTACTACCTCTCTCAGGTATGCTGGCGGTGAGAGCATGCACTTGCCTTCCGGAAAGTCCTGCCCATTGTACTTGCCCTTGTCCTTAATTATATGACCCGTTATACCATAATAAAGACACTTCCTCTTGTTTTAGGTTTTACTATTCTTTCCTTTTTACCACCTTTGTGAACCAAGTCTATATCCATGAGTTCTTCATCCTTGGGCTGTGCTCGTTAGCCAAACTCCCTCATTCTCATCTTTGCCATCCTTGTGTAACTTGTTGACAAGTCTCTTGAAAGCTGCCTCCATCGCATGGAAAACCCTACAAAGCTTAAAGGGAAATTAGCCGTAGGTGAGACTACTGCAGCTATAGATGGAAGTTGTGCACTTCTTCGCCCTTTGACAGGTGTCGTAGTCTCATCAAGCCTACGGAACCATGCCGTGATGAGGTTACCTCTCAGAAAGCCAGGAGCCCCAGAGACTCAAGAAAGAAGGAAACAAGGATTCAAACAGAGGATCAAAAGATAGTGCGAATGGCTTTGGGGAATATGTCTTTAAAACAAAACTTTTCTTTTGAAAATTCTTCTTTTAAAACCGTTTTGAAAATAATTTTTCAAATCTTTTATCTGATTCGGTAACCTTCAGCTCTGATACCAAGTGAAACACCCCACCGCCGTTTAGGTCACTCACAAAGGGAATGCCATAACTTTGGCGGAGCATATTAGGTAAAAGATGCAGATAAATTACAAGACAGACAAATAAAGCAGCGGAAAATAAAGTCATTTTATAAACAACTTAATTTAGTCAAGCTTTTACAACAGTTGTTTCAAACATACTTAAAAGTAATACATAGAACTTCTATCTTAATATAAAAAAACTTCTAAGTATAAAAGAAGCATAAAAATAACAATGATATTCCCCAATAAAGCGTGAACCAGCCATAGCAATGGAAGAGACAGTCCAAGGCAATACATCGACTATCTTCGAGCTTGGAAGGAAAAACTGAGCTAAGTGGTAACATTTCCTCCTTGTGAACCTGGGGCGAGGGGGGAACGGAAGAAAAGAGGTGAAACAAAACTAGGTCAGACATAAGTCTGGTAAGTTTAGTGACTTTCAGCATATAAACAGGCAAAAGCATCATGACATGAATAAACTGAATATAAGACAATACCATGATAACAGGGATAACATGATAACATAAGATAAGCATAAGGTATGATAAGGCAAGATAAACTGAATGCGCTTCTACTCTTTCTCTGCTTCGCTACTACCTTGTGGTTCCGATTTCTACGTCTCTGCACCACCTAACTAGTGTCCCAACTAGTAATCTGTATAAAATGATAATATGATAACGTGATCCCAATCCTCGCAATTGGGGTAGCCTTCAGATGTACATCTATTATGAGGATTCCACCTCAACCTGCCTAATTGCTATGAGTATGTTAGATGTACCCTTACTACCCTATCGATCGGCTCCCTACTTGTATTAATTTCTCTTGTGTCCGTGTCAATCGGCCCTCTCTTGCATGTAGATACCCTGTGTTGGTCCAACCATAAGGTGTATCAATCCTTATGATAGCAACCCGACACGATTCAAGATGCACAGTGTATAACCAGTGGTACCCAGTGCCTACTTTTTCCCACTCCGGAGTACGTGCACGCCCGTAAACCGTCGGAACCTACACTGACGTACCCTCCGCCGCTATTTTGGTCGCTTATAATCAACCCAATAATCGTGCCCCACCCTGCCTAGTTCAGGGTACCATGATACATCTATGTGGGTTGCTGTTGAAATGGGTCCCCGTTACTAGGGTTTTCTACTGGTTAAGTTTGTGGGCCTATATTTACTAATATTACCCACCAACCCGATATGTACTTGACCCTCCCACCGATTCAAACATGTTTATTTAATGGTTAAGTTTTGTGGGCCTATATTTGTTGATATTACCCACCAACCCGATATGTACTTAACCCTCCCACCGATTCAAGCATGTTTATTTAATGGTTAAGTTTGTGGGCCTATATGTACTAATATTACCCACCTACACGAGATGTACTTAACCCTCCCATCGATTCAAGCATGTTTATTTAACAGTTATGTTAGTGGGCCTATATGTACTAATATTACCCACCTACACGAGATGTACTTAACCTTCCCATCGATTCAAGCATGTTTATTTAACGGTTAAGTTTGTGGGCCTATATGTACTAATATTACCCACCTACACGAGATGTACTTAACCCTCCCATCGATTCAAGCATGTTTATTTAACAGTTATGTTAGTGGGCCTATATGTACTAATATTACCCACCTACACGAGATGTACTTAACCTTCCCATCGATTCAAGCATGTTTATTTAATGGTTAAGCTTTTGTGGGCCTATATTTATTAATATTATCCACCAACCCGATATGTACTTAACCCTCTTACACATTATGTCATATTGGTTAAGTGTTGTCCATTCATGTTAACTTAACCTGCCCATTCATCATGTCATGTTGGTTAAGTGTTTCCCCCTTGTTTTAACTTAACCTTACCACAAATCAAGTTATATTGGTTAAGTGTTGCCCTCTTGTTTTAACTTAACCTTACCCCCAAATCAAGTTATATTGGTTAAGTGTTTCTTATTACTTAACCCTACCTGTTCATCATGCTATACTGGTTAAGTGTTTCTCATTAACTTAACCCTAGTCATTCGTGTCATATAGGTTAAGTGTTCTTATTACTTAACCCTAGTCATTCATGTTATTTTGGTTAAGTGTTCCTATAAAGTTAACCCTAGTCATTCATGTTATATTGGTTAATTGTTCCTATGAACTTAACCCTAGTCATTCATGTTATATTGGTTAAGTGTTCCTATGAACTTAACCATAGTCATTCATCTTGTTCATTAACATTAATTGATTTATTAATGCACTAACCTCTCACATTATATATGTGTTGTTGTGGTTACTGGATGTGCCGGCCATTCCGGGCAGTTTTACACCACAAATCAATCTAACCTCGGGTTATTCTTAGGCATGATGCGCTAAGAGAGGTGTTGTTGTGGTTACTGGATGTGCCGGTGTGACGATCCCTGTGACGGCCCGCCACGCACCAACCGACATTTACTCCAAAAGTGCGTTGTACACATGTCCAGTTAGCATGGAACGGGTCGTCAGAAGGAAAAGGAAGAACGAAATGAACATACAAAGAAGCTGTAGAATGTCTCACAGCGCATAGAATAAAATATAATAATAACATACTTGACATAAAACATGAGAGACAGTGCATAAGCTGAAAATCAGAACTAAACATCATAGCAGCGGAAATCCAAAATACAGCTTATTACAACTTTCAAATAGTCTCAAAGCAAAAGTAAGATAAAGGAGGTACACTACTAATGCCCAAGTAGCGACCACCAACGACACAGGGAGAATGTGTATATATATATCATATGTGGAAGCCTCCTGCCCGCCTCCGAATCAGCTACTCGTGCATCACCAGCTAACCTGTCTCTAGTCTGCTCATGTGAGCACCCAAAGTAATAAGAGGAGACATAAAACTCTGGGTCAGACATAAAGCCTGGTATGAGCGATAAGCATCTAAAGTGAAAAATAACAGGTAGACTAAAGCATACATGAACCTGGACCTGCAACCAAAGAGTTAGCACTACATACTGTACAACACTCTAAGGTACCATATCAAACGGTATAAAGATACGGAGGTGGGGGAGGTGTGCATGTCATAATGATGGCAAACAATCAAGCATAGCATCCATCCTCACATCTCTCACTCAGTGCGTAAAGCATACAATATTCACCACTTCGATCACCCAGCATGCCTTGCCACGATCACTTTTCCCCTATGAAGTCATAAATGGCTTCACTGCACTGATAACGTAGCCATAAATCCTTCGCTATGTCCACTTTGCCCCATGGAGTCACAAGAACCCCACTGCACTGGCTCATAGCCTTACTAATCCTTACTATGTCCACTCTGCCCCATGGAGTCGCAATGACTCTACTGCACTGGCTCATAGTCTTACTACGCATCACTTTGCCCCTCGAGTCGTAATGACTCTACTGCACTGATAACGTAGTCTTGCTACCATCACTTTGCCCCTCAGGTCATAATGACCCTAATGCACTGATAAGTAGCCCATCATTCATTTTTAGTGGTGAATCGAAGTTATGAATGTCGACAACTCCTTAGCACACGTCCCGCAGCAAAGTCCAACCATGAAGTGAACTCATTGGTTCCCTACTGGATGCTGAGCTCTAACTTCCCATATTGGACTACCTTTGCATCTCGGGTTATTGGTCAATACTGGGTCGGGTCAGATTCCTCCTCAAGCCATCGGTTCGGGTCGGGTATCCTCCATCTGTTCGGGTCGGGTCTTCTTCTGGTGCGGTTCGGGTTGGGTATCCTCCATCTGTTCGGGTCGGGTCTCCTTCTGGTGCGGTTCGGGTCGGGTGTCCTCCATCGGTTCGGGTCGGGTCTTCTTCTGGTGCGGTTCGGGTCGGGTGTTCTCCATCGGTTCGGGTCGGGTCTTCTTCTCGGTTCGGGTCGAGTGCTATTCCCCTCCAGTTCGTGCTTCCGATCCGTCTCCATGCTCCCTTCACATGCTCCTATCCGATCCGTTTTCATGCTTCCGCTCCGATCCGTCCTCCTTATCCTTTACGTGCTTCGGTCCGATTCATCCTCCTCTATCCGCTCCGATCCCTACTCTCTAATCCGATCCGATCCCAGTTCAGTTGGCGTGGCCTTTCTTTTTGCCAATTTCCCCAAGTGTCAGGTTCCGATCCGATCGGTTCCTTGCTCAGTTCAACATATCCGATCCGAGCCCCATATCCGATCCGATCCGAAACCTGCACTGTTTTCTGAAACTGTTCCAGCAAGTGTTTACGCCATTCAACGACGTTTTCGACCATTCTAACTATTGAAATCAATCACAAAGCATTTCATACAGTCATAGCAACATGCATAATCAACCACAAACATCAAAACATCAACATGATAGGTTAAAATGGATCAAACATACCCAAAATCACATATTTCCCCTTAAGCATGTTTAGGTGAAACTAATGATAGGATTAGCAAAACTTAACCAAATTAACCCAAATTCATATCATAGGTCTAAAACATCATTTAAGAATTTATGAACATTTTTCCCGAATTTTATCATGCTTAAATTCGCTAATTAACACTAATTACACTTAAATAGCCATAATTAGTGTAAAACTAAGCAAATCACTCACCTTAGCCACAAATAAACTAAGATCTGAAATAATTCTCTGATTTGATGTGAATCTCAATGCTAAACAGCAGCTCCAATGTTGCTTTGGTGTAGATCTTCCTTGATTAGTGGTTGCTAAGCTTAATCCTTGACCAAAAGATGATTTGGAGGTGATTTAGAGGTTAGAGGCCATTTTTAGGGTTCCTTGGTGATAAGTGGAGGCTAGAAAACTGGAATGGAATGATCCTCTATCTCATTTCAGCCTCCCCATAACCCTAATCCCGAAATCGGTTATGGGCCTACTCACTAATCACCCGATTTGGCCCGGTTAAGCAGTTTTTCACCCTCCAAACCTTATTTCAGCCATATCTCCCAAACGGTAAGTCCGTTTGGCTATTATGACCACTCTACGGAAAGGTAAACCATCAAACGAATCCAATGGAAGTGTTTTCAGGTCAAAATTCCTTTCCAATCAAAAGTTATGGCCAAAACAATACCAACTAGGGGCAAAATGGTCATTAAAAATCGACAAAAATCATAAGCATGGGAAATGACTCTAATGGATGTTTCCGAAAGTTACATGACCATACGACTTCATATGGGAAAGAAATAAATATTATACGATCCCCCCGATGCGTAGAATGCGGGTCATTACACTCCCCCCCCCCTTAAGAAATTTCGCCCCCGAAATTCCCTAATCCAAACACACACAAAGGTCCCGCATGCCTATCAATCATAAAACAACAATCAAACATGCAAAACAAGCTAAACAAGTCTACCCTAGCATGTGGAAAAACTAAATTGCAAAGTAAATCTTACCAGGCAAAGAGTTCTGGATATGCCTTACTAATGCTCTCCTCTGTCTCCCAAGTACAATCATTCTCGTCCTCGCCCCACTGAACCTTGACTAGCTTCACCGCCTTCCTTCGAAGTTGCTTCGTATCGTGCCCCACAATACGAATCGGCTTGCGGTTCCCAACCGCCTCGGGTTCTACTTCGAAGTCCTCTAACTGATCAGGTGAAATAGTCACATCTGAGTCGTGAACGAACTTCCTTAGTTGGGAAACATGAAATACATTGTGAACTCCTGCCATCTTCTCTGGTAAGCCAACCTTATATGCCAAATTCCCGACTAGTTCAAGAACAGGGAATGGGCCAACAAATCTTGGTGCCAACTTGCCTCTCCTGCCAAATCGTATCACGCTCTTTAACGGAGAGATCTTGACAAACACCAAGTCACCAACGGAGAATTTTAGGTCTCTTCTCCTCTTATCAGAATAACTCTTCTGCCTATCTTGGGCAGCTTTCATTCTTTGCTGAATGATCTTGATCTTATCGGAAGTTTCCCTCACCACATCTGGTCCAAGCATAAACTTCTCGCCAGTCTCTATCCAACATGATGGTGAGTTGCACGGTTTTCCGTACAAAGCTTCATATGGAGCCATACCGATACTGGATTGGTAGCTATTATTATATGCAAAATCTACTAGATGCAAATAGTCATCCCATGATCCACCAAAATCCACTATACAAGCTCTCAAAAGATCTTCCAATATACAATTCACCCTCTCCGTCTGACCATCGGTCTGAGGATGATATGCGGTACTGAGATGTAATTCTGACCCTAGAGCCTCCTGTAAGCTCTTCCAAAACCCACTAGTGAACAACGGGTCTCGGTCACTCACAATGCTTTTGGGTACTCCATGAAATCTCACTACCCACTTCATATATAATTCTGCCAACTTGGCTGCCGTTCTGGTCGATTTGACCGGTATAAATCTTGCACTCTTAGTCAATCGATCCACAATTACCCAAATGCTATCATATCCCGATCTAGTCCTTGGTAAGCCATCGATGAAATCCATCGAAACTTGCTCCCATTTCCATTCGGGAATTTCTAATGGTTGCAACAAACCACTAGGCTTCTTTTGCTCGGCTTTAACTAGCTGGCAATTCATGCATTTAGATATAAACTTCCCAACGACTCTTTTCATTCCTTCCCAGTAGTAAGTCTGCTTCATGTCTCGATACATCTTATTACCACCGGGGTGTATAGTCAGTTTTGAGTGATGACATTCTCTAAGCACTTCATCCCTCAAACCATTTACGTTGGGTACAACTAATCTTCCATTCTTGCGAAGCCATCCATCTCGATCAGGCCCATACACATTCATCTCCTCATCGATACCCATCTCTAACTTGGAGTTGATTTCCAATATATTAGGATCGTTCCTCTGGCTGGAACCAATCCGCTCTATCAAGGTGGGTCTGATCGTCAAACTAGCTAGCATAACTGGATCCAATTCGCACTTTGGTCTGAAATCAAACCCCGCGATATACTCCAGTTGCTTCCATTCAAGAAACATTGCCCCTAAGCTGGCATGTCTCCTACTCAAGGCGTCGGCTACCGCATTACCTTTCCCAGGTGTGTATGCGATATCAAAATCATACGAAGCCAAGAACTCCAACCATCTCTGCTGACGGAGATTCAGATCTTTCTGGGAGAAGAGATACTTTAACGATTTATGATCGATAAACAACTCAAATCTTTCTCCCAAGAGATAATGTCTCCACATCTTCAGCGCAAACATGATCGCTGCTAATTCCAAATCATGGGTAGGATACTTCTTCTCATGCGGGTTTAGCTGTCGACTAGCATAAGCTACAACCCTACCTCCTTGCATCAATACTGCACCCAGTCCGGTACCACAAGCATCCGTGTATACCGTCATCTCTTCATTCCCTTTAGGAATGACAAATACTGGCGCACGCGTCAACTTCTCCTTTAGACTCTTGAAGGCATCCTCGCACACTCCGTCCCAGACGAAGGACTGATTCTTCTTAGTCAACTGAGTCAACGGTGCTGCTATCTTGGAGAAGTCCTGGATAAACTTACGATAATATCCGGCTAATCCCAAGAAACTTCTTACATCTGTTGCATTCTTGGGCGTAGGCCAATCCTGTACCGTAGCCACCTTCGCAGGGTCCATGGCAATACCACTCTCTGAAACAACATGACCCAAGAATCTCACTTCCCTTCTCCAAAAATGACACTTAGAGAATTTCGCTTTCAATTGGTGTTTCCTCAACACCTCCATCACTATCCTCAAGTGTCCCTTGTGTTCCTCCTCTGTCCTTGAGTAAACAAGGATATCATCTACGAACATAAGAACAAACTTATTCAACTGATCTCGGAATACTCGATTCATAAGATCCACAAAATAGGCTGGTGCATTGGTCAACCCAAATGGCATGACCAACCATTCATAAAATTCAGACGGCGTCCTAAATGCCGTTTTCGGAATACTCTCATCTGCTACTCGAAGCTGATGAAATCCTGTCGTGAGGTCCAACTGGGAGAACACTCTTGCTCCTTCCAGTTGATCAAACAAATCATCTATCCACGGTAGAGGATAATTATTCTTCCTCGTCACCTTATTCAACTCGCGATAGTCCACACACAAACGAAGGGAACCATCTGCCTTAGTGGCAAACACCACTGGTGCTCCCCACTCAGAGACACTCCTTCTAATAAATCCCTTCTTCAAAAGATTGCTGACTTGCACCCCGAGCTCTCGCTGCTCCCTTGGTGCCATGCGACGAAGTGGCATCACTATAGGTCTGGCATCTTTCACTAAATCAATACGGAACTCAATCTCTCGGTGTGGTGGAAGCCCGGTCACCTCCTTGAAGACGTCCGGATACTGGCCAACCACGGGCACATCTGAAAACTCATCCTGCAGGATGTCGAGGGAATTTACAAAACTAGCCATAACCCCATCACTAGGGAGGCTACCAAACACTACCCTCCGCCCATCATCCGCCCTCACTGTCACCAAAAAGCCCTCACAGTCTACCACCACCCCGTATCTTTGGAGCCAATCGACTCCCAATATAATGCCATACCCAGTAAAGCCCAAAACAAAGCAATCACATACAAACATACATCCATGACTCGATAAGACCAAATTCCTGCAAACCATACTAAGGCTAGTTGAACCAC
Organism: Allium sativum; assembly: GCA_030737875.1. Lineage (NCBI taxonomy): Eukaryota > Viridiplantae > Streptophyta > Magnoliopsida > Asparagales > Amaryllidaceae > Allium > Allium sativum. The sequence goes on along the minus strand of CM060918.1, from coordinate 145,238,939 downwards.
CAATCGGGTTCGTCACAACCAATGGTCTATCGACTATCTCGGGTTCCAGTCCAAACCTATCTACCAGGTCACTAGATATGAAGGAACGGGAAACCCCAGTATCAAACAAAACTCGAGCTGGTATATCATAAATAGAAAGCATACCTTGAATAACAACATTCTTTCCTTTCTCCGCCGCAGTTGGGGCATTCGACGAAGAAGGAATAGCATCAATAGCGTATGGTTTCACAATCTGCTTCTCCTTAAGAGGTTGCGGACACTTATCCTTATGATGTCCCACTTGACCACAGTTGTAGCACTTCCTTTCCGCTGGCTTGGCCCGACATTCTTTAGCATAATGGCTCTTCTTACCACAGCTGAAGCACTCAACATCCTTCTTGCTCTTTTTCTGGCCACCCTTAGATTGGTCTTGCTTCCTCTTATTCTGAGAGTTATTCTTGCCTCCACCACCTACTTGCGGCTTTGGCCCTTCTGCAGATGCAGCCTCAGTCTTTGACATAGGGTAAAGACTCTCTGATCTCAAAGCCTTCCCCACAATCGATTCAAAAGTCTCATCGATGTGGTTGATAAGCCTTTCCCCCAAGTAACCATCCAAACCAGTAATGAACTTCTCGTTCTTCTTCTCAGGAGTGTCAATGAGAGACAGTCCATACTTCGACAAAGTATCGAACTCAGCAATATAATCAGAAACTGCCCTTCCGTTCTGCTTGAGTTCCAAGAACCTCTTAAACAACACTGACTTCTGGGCAGCTGGAATAAACTTCTCGCTAAAGCGAGCCTTGAACTGATCCCAAGTAACCTGATCTTCTGGAGTAGCTGTTCTAATAGCATTCCACCAATTCATCGCTCGCCCTTGCAGCTGACGAGACGCTAGTCTTCTCTTCATCGCATCCTCAAGACCTAAGTCATCAAAGATACGGTCACAGCTATCCATCCAGTCCTGAACATCCGTGGCCGACTCCGTTCCGTGGAACGGCTTCCCACCAAGATTAGTGTAATCCTTGCACAACTTGGCGAAATCGACCCTAGGCGCCTGCACTACTGGGCCAACACCAACTCCGGGATTGGGAACTACCCCTTGCACTTCTCTAAGCGTATCTCTCATAAGGTTAGTAAACATCGCCCTCATGTCAGCGGCATTCCCTTGGTTGGTCCCTCTACCAGCACCCCTCGTGTCTCGGCTCATCGTCAATCTGAAAAAGGGAAACGAATAACGACCCCATAGTGGTGCTAGTGCAGTGCGACTTCATTCTTATACTACTAATAGTATATATATACATAGCTTTTGAAAATCAAAGTAATCACAAATACGCTCTCTCATATACGTACTATCTCTCCCTAGTGTCTTTCCCTAGGTTAACTACGCAACCTAGAGCTCTGATACCAAGTGTGACGGCTCGCCCCGCACCAACCGACATTTACTCCAAAAGTGCGCTGTACACATGTCCAGTTAGCACGGAACGGGTCGTCAGAAGGAAAAGGAAGAAGGAAATGAACATACAAAGAACCTGTAGAATGTCTCACAGCGCATAGAATAAAATATAATAATAACATACTTGACATAAAACAGGAGAGACAGTGCATAAGCTGAAAATCAGAACTAAACATCATAGCAGCGGAAATCCAAAATACAGCTTATTACAACTTTCAAACTGTCTCAAAGCAAAAGTAAGATAAAGGAGGTACAATACTAATGCTCAAGTAGCGACCACCAACGACACAGGAAGAATGTGTATATATATATATCATACGTGGAAGCCTCCTGCCCGCCTCCGAATCAGCTACTCGCGCATCACCAGCTAACCTGTCTCTAGTCTGCTCGTGTGAGCACCCAAAGTAATAAGAGGAGACATAAAACTCTGGGTCAGACATAAAGCCTGGTATGAGCGATAAGCATCTAAAGTGAACAATAATAGGTAGACTAAAACATACCTGAACCTGCAACCAAAGAGTTAGCACTACATACTGTACAACACTCTAAGGTACCATATCAAACGGTATAAAGATACGAAGGTGGGGGAGGTGTGCATGTCATAATGATGGCAAACAATCAAGCATAGCATCCATCCTCACATCTCTCACTCAGTGCGTAAAGCATACGATATTCACCACTTCGATCACCCAATATACCTTGCTACGATCACTTTGCCCCCATGAAGTCATAAATGGCTTCACTGCACTGATAACGTAGCCACAAATCCTTCGCTATGTCCACTTTGCACCATGGAGTCACAAGAACCCCACTGCACTGGCTCATAGCCTTACTAATCCTTACTATGTCCACTCTGCCCCATGGAGTCGCAATGACTCTACTGCACTGGCTCATAGTCTTACTACACATCACTTTGCCCCTCGAGTCGTAATGACTCTACTGCACTGATAACGTAGTCTTGCTACCATCACTTTGCCCCTCAGGTCATAATGACCCTACTGCACTGATAAGTAGCCCATCATTCATTTTTAGTGGTGAATCGAAGTTATGAACGTCGACAACTCCTTAGCACACGTCCCGCAGCAAAGTCCAACCATGAAGTGAACTCATTGGTTCCCTACTGGGTCCTGAGCTCTAACTTCCCATATTGGACTACCTTTGCATCTCGGGTTATTGGTCAATACTTGGTCGGGTCGGATTCCTCCTCAAGCCATCGGTTCGGGTCGGGTATCCTCCATCTGTTCGGATCGGGTCTTCTTCTGGTGCGGTTCGGGTCGGGTATCCTCCATCTGTTCGGGTCGGGTCTTCTTCTGGTGCGGTTCGGGTCGGGTGTCCTCCATCGGTTCGGGTCGGGTCTTCTTCTGGTGCGGTTCGGGTCGGGTGTCCTCCATCGGTTCGGGTCGGATCTTCTTCTCGGTTCGGGTCGAGTGCTATTCCCCTCCAGTTCGTGCTTCCGATCCGTCTCCATGCTCCCTTCACATGCTCCTATCCGATCCGTTTTCATGCTTCTGCTCCGATCCGTCCTCCTTATCCTTTAAGTGCTTCGATCCGATCCATCCTCCTCTATCCACTCCGATCCCTACTCTCTAATCCGATCCGATCCCAGTTCAGCTGGCGTGGCCTTCCTTTTTGCCAATTTTCCCAAGTGTCAGGTTTCGATCCGATCGGTTCCTTGCTCAGTTCAACATATCCGATCCGAGCCCCATATCCGATCCGATCCGAAACCTGCACTGTTTTCTGAAATTGTTCCAGCAAGTGTTTACGCCATTCGACGACGTTTTCGACCATTCTAACTATTGAAATAAATCACAAAGCATTTCATACAGTCATAGCAACATGCATAATCAACCACAAACATCAAAACATCAACATGATAGGTTAAAATGGATCAATCATACCCAAAATCCCATATTTCCCCTTAAGCATGTTTAGGTGAAACTAATGATAGGATTAGAAAAACTTAACCAAATTAACCCAAATTCATATCAGAGGTCTAAAACATCATTTAAGAATTTATGAACATTTTCCCCGAATTTTATCATGCTTAAATTCGCTAATTAACACTAATTACCCTTAACTAGCCATAATTAGTGTAAAACTAAGCAAATCACTCACCTTAGCGACAAATAAACTAAGATCTGAAATAATTCTATGATTTGATGTGAATCTCAATGCTAAACAGCAGCTCCAATGTTGCTTTGGTGTAGATCTTCCTTGATTAGTGGTTGCTAAGCTTAATCCTTGACCAAAAGTTGATTTGGAGGTGATTTAGAGGTTAGAGGCCATTTTTAGGGTTCCTTGGTGTTAAGTGGAGGCTAGAAAACTGAAATGGAATGATCCTCTATCTCATTTTAGCCTCCCCATAACCCTAATCCCGAAATGGGTTATGGGCCTACTCACTAATCACCCGATTTGGCCCGGTTAAGCAGTTTTTCACCCTTCATACCTTATTTCAGCCATATCTCCCAAACGGTAAGTCCGTTTGGCTATTATGACCACTCTACGGAAAGGTAAACCATCAAACGAATCCAATGGAAGTGGTTTCAGGTCAAAATTCCTTTCCAATCAAAAGTTATGGCCAAAACAGTACCAACTAGGGGCAAAATGGTCATTAAAAATTGACAAAAATCATAAGCATGGGAAATGACTCTAATGGATATTTCCCAAAGTTACCTGACCATACGACTTCATATGAGAAAGAAATCAATATTCTACGATCCCCCCGATGCGTAGAATGCGGGTCATTACAATCCCAAAACCCCGTGACACGGTGTTAAGGATAATCATTGGAATATAACACATTAATCATCATTAGCAGATCACAGATAATAGCATAAACAGGAAATAAAATAATTTACACACATATGACAGCGAAATCATATAGATATCATCACATCAGAGAAGCACAGTACAAGATACAACTTAGTGCATAATGATACATAATCAGTCACCATCGCCTGAGGCGGAATCATACATAAAGGGTACACAAAATAAATATCGGTCTACATCGCCAATGGCGGAATCATAATATAGATACAATAATGGCGGAGAAAATCCAAGTCAGCACGGTGTAGTTAAGCCTCGCCATGAGCCAAAAGTGCATCAGAAACCTGTAACTAGGCTGCCCGTGTGAAAATGAGGGCACCCGAGTTTGCAAGGTGAAACAAACTACGATTCAGTCATGGGACTGGTATGAGAAATCTACTTAACTTATTAACAACAATATTAAGGCAAATCAAAGGACCACGCCACTTTCGCGGAACGGGTTTACTCCAATGAGTGCTAGTGCATGAAATAAAGTAAATGATTAAATCATCGCAATGCTTTTTATAAAATGAAGCCATTATAAGACTCAGGTCCCATCACATAATGCAACGCAAGCCGGAGGATAGAGTTTTACCTTATAATGGCCAAAAATGCTTCATACGAATAAAACAAAAGTGTTTGATATTATTACTAGTGCATATATATATATATATATTTCAAAAGCGATTTCAATCATAAATATCAATCATAGGCGGCATGAATGACCCATACCACTATGTCGCCATACAAGTAATACAATCACGTCCGCATATTTCGTATTGGAAATTGGATTCCTTCATGAGTCGAGGCAAGGGGCAAGCTCCTCTCCGATTCGAGACACTCTAGCAAATGTCTCAGGAGCCCACTATGATCCTTGGATCTTCAGGGCCAGTCCTTTCTTACTTTTGAGGATTAATTATTCCTGAACACACGTTTCCCGGTCCTTACAGACCTATATCGAGGCGCCTCGCATTCCAACAACCACACAGGTGAAAAGTATATATAATGTCAGGGCTGGTAGGTCACTGACACCACCTTAGCTAGAAAGAAACGCCGTGCTCTCCCTGCAGTCACTCTCTCGTTTTTGACTCATACCGAGGTGTGAGGTTCGTGAATTCACGTTATACACAAAGCTACGTCACACAGACCATGTTTTGATCATCAACCACAAGGCTTTGCTTTGCAACAGAAGCCTTGATCATATGCCACTTAGGCGTGCCACACAGGCAATCCACTCCGTGCGACTGATTTCTATCAATACATAACCTCTGAGCTCGTACGTCTCAGAGAAGGGCGTTAAGCAAGAGAATAAATTCTCCACCGCCAAGCAGATATATATTTAACAGAGATCAATCAGCACAGAACAAAATCCAATGTCAGACACACAGTCCATTTACAAGTCCGTTCTGGGTCTGAACGAAACCGGAGGCACCAATTCCTCGCATATCCGTACAATCAACAATATGTTTGGACGGCTACTACTTCAGTTCCTTCATGGTAGCTACTCCACTCACAAGCATCAGTAGCGCCCATCCATCCAATGTGAAGATCGTCGGTCTTCAACCATCTTCGACTCTTCGACTTCTCAACGTCGATCGATTATTTGAAATGAGATGAACTCGGCCTTTTCAAATAACCCACGTACATTTTGATTTTCAAATCAATTAATCACATGGTTGGACTATTCAACATTCACATTTCAGTTCTTTAGTTATAATTTTCACGTTAAATACATTCAACCATCACATATCAAGCAAACACAACAAAATTGGTTTATTTCCACTCTATATCGTCTATAGTATTTTATAACGATATATCGCCATTTTTATTTAATTTAAAACAGCCATATTTAATTAAACGACGTTTCAGGTCGTGCCGATGCGCTGGCGCTGTTTTTCACTAATTTTGTTTTACACATATCTGAAAATCTAACCGTTGGATCTTCACAAATTTTATATCATTAGGAAGGTCATTTCAAAACGAATCCAACGATTTCAGTTTTGGGAAAATCCGACGGTCGGATCTTCCACAGTAGCCATTTGAAATTACGATTTCAATTTACGAACTGCAGCGTCGTTATTCGATTTAATTTAATTATATATATATATATATATATATATATAATCGATTCTGGCGCTGTTTTTCTTCAGATTTGAATTAAACATTCCAGACAATCCAACCGTCGGATCTTCACAAAGTTGGTGCCGTTGGAAAGATATTTCCAAGGCGAACCCAACGGTTGCGGTTTCGGGTAAATCCAATGGTCGGATTTCCCGAACTAGTCGTTTGAAATCACGGTTTCAAAACACGAACTGCACGACCACGTTTCTTTTTAATTTTATTTATATTTATATATTTATATAAATATAGTTCATTCAAAAATTCTTATATTGTTTCCACTTCAATTATTTCGCTAACGCCTTTAAATTTTGGAAAATTTCGCCATAACCTCCTTTGTACGGGAGGGGCTGGGAAAATTCCCAAATAGCCACACGGGCGTCTCATGTCAAAAATAAAAATAAAAAGCCAAGCAGCTAGCCAACAGGCTCATAAAATCATCACCCAAACAAAACAGTAAATGTGTACCTATTTGTCGGGCACAAAATTTTATTCCTCTTCTCTAGCCCCTTTGCTATAACCTGTTCAATGAATATGCATGTACATATATACAATTTTCATCACTTGTCATTTTCCATTCAACTTCATATTTGATTTACTTTGGTTTAAAAACACCATTCATTCTAATGTTGCATGCATAGGCTAAAATCATATCATTAGCTAATTAATGTATATTTCAATTCATGCATATTTATTTGAACAAGTGGCTATTTTTAACACTTCACATTTCAAAGATGATAATTTTGGCGAACTAAAATAGATTTCAACACATGACTATTTTATTTAGTTCCTATGGATGTTAAAAATAATATTTCATTCACAAATATTTATCTCAACGTCCACATATCTTTAGCATATCACATATATGATAAAAATGATATTTTTATCATTTAAAATATTTATTCGACAAAGGATGTTTTCAACACTTCATTGTTCCAATAAAAATGTAATTTTTATTGTTCGATCTTTTTATTCGACACATGAACTTTTCCACTACACACACTTCTCAACACATGAGCATTTCCACACATGGATATTTTATTTATGTTGTTCATATAAGAAAGATAGAATTTTTATTGTTGAAACTATTTATATATAAGGCAAATATTTTTCATACTTCAGATATATTATAAAAAGGTGATTTTTATTGTTTAGACACTTCACTCATTCACAAATGAATTTAATTTTCACACATCACTTTTCAACACATGAACATTTCCACACATGGATATAGTTTCAACATATGACTTTAACTTCAACGCATGAAAATAATTTCAACATATGAAAATAATTCTAACACATGAATATTATTCAAAATTTCGGCAGCATAACGGCAGGGTAGTTAAAACCGGCACTGTCCCTAGTACGGCTCCTCGCTCTACCTTAAAACCTCGCGGTTTTTGACAATGGGGATTCATGCATCTAATTCGCACGCAGGCGGCATGTTTTATTTTTATTTCCACAAATATTTCCAATTTATTTCAATCACCAATGGGTATTTTTCAACCACAACCAAACAATATCAACCACAAACAATTATTCAACCATTCGTATTTTTCATCCAATATTTCACACCAATTCACAACAATAAATATCGTCCATGGTTTGTGGACGAGGGGAGTGTATATATATATATATATATATTACTACTATATTTCACTTGCATTTCAACACATATATCAATTATTCTATGCATGTATAATTCATACTTCGCTTATATAGCTTACACCACGCATGTACATGAGGTATACAGCACGTGTGTAATGTATATTTCGCTTATATAATTTATACACGACATTTTCCATTCAAATTCTTTTAATTTAGATTTCTCACTTTGGTTTGCGGAGTGCTAAAAATCGTAGATGACTCGGAAAAATCCGCGGCTTCTTCTATGTGGTAGAGAGCTTCCTTGCGGTCCCGATGTTTCCTGTTTCATCGAATTTCGTCAACACATCAAAAAGATATGATTTTTCAAAGTGCAGACATCAAAAAGGACTCACCTTTCACGATGGTTCGAAACTAGGGTTGAGGTTTTCGCGAAATCCGTGGCACGTGGGGACGATCGGGGGTGCTGACGTGGAAAAGGGAGGAGAGGGGAGTCGGTCGGTGGCGGTTTGGGGTGGCTCGGTGGTCGGTGGCGTCGTCGGCGGCGCTGGGAAGAGGTGGACTTTGGGCGCTCGATTCAGGCGGAGGAGGCGATGGTGGCAGTCGTGGGTGGGTCGGATTTAAAGAGGAGGGGGAGACGAGGCAAACGGTGGCGGCGTTGGCTGGAGGTGTTGGAGGCGGCAGCAATCGAGGAGAGAAGGTTGGAACGACGTGCGTCGTCCAGATCGCTGAAGGAAGAGGGTTTTCGCGTTTTTTTAAAATAATGAATGGAATTTTCTGATTCGCCGGAATATATATATTTCAGAAAATTAGGGTTTTCACCTACGAACTCCTTTTCAAACCCAACAATTGTCGCCCCTAGCTAAATACCCCCATCCCGGACACAATGGGATATGTTTCGTTGGCCAATTCGACTGTTACAGTCAGTTATTTTTCAAATTAAAGTACAAAACATTCAATTTTAACTTTGAACGTACATTTCAATTTGCCAGGGCCACAAACTGATTCGAAAAATTCCAGAAAAATAAATCTAGCTATGTTTTGGCGCTACGGTCCCAACAAAACTAGTTTCGTCGAATTCTGAGATCGTTTGAAAAATGGCCATTTCCTGGTCGATCCAATTTAACAGAAATTGACCAAACACATTTCCTTTTGCCACGCTCACATACTAGCTTCAAAAATTATGAAATTTGAAACCTAGCAATAGTTTGACATCCCGGACCCAACAAAAGTGGTTTCGTCGAATTCCGAGGTCGTTTGCAAAATATCAATTTTCAAGGGCTATATATTCTATATAGCGACCTTCCTGAAAATTCATTCGGCCATAACTTTTGATTCCCGCTATGAAATTTCGATTTTTCAGATTCGTTAGAAAGGTATTGATAAACAGATTTAAATATTTTTGGTTTCACTAAAATCCGTTATATTTTCCACCCTGCACAGTCAGTCAAAGTTTGAATTCAAAATTTCAAACTGACTCACTATTTCTAATTCACTATTTTATTGAAATATTCTATTTCAATTGTTCAAATTCCTTTGAAATCACCAATTTAAATTTTTTAAATTGGCTAGTATTTTCCGGGTTATTACAGCCGGGAGGTTCCGAGCAGTTTTACACCACAACTCAATCTAACCTTGGGTTAGGCACATTCGTCTCTTTACTAATTTACAGATTTATAGTTATATGTAAATTATTCGCAATTGTTGTCAATTTCAGATTATGACACATTTTCCATAAATGTCCAAGTCTAGATTTATATGCTAATTATCCCAACAAGTCATATTCCAATTCTCAAGTTATGCCCAACAAAGCTAATTGCAAGTTATGGCCCCCAAATTCAATTTCAAGTTATTACTCAAAATAGGCTACACCTAATCTTCCCAAGTTTGTAATAATAGACATGCCCCAAAATTACAATATTCATTATACTTGGCATCCCAAATCAATAGTTAGGCCAAATCTAGATTTAATGTTCCAATTTACATTTTACGCCCAATCTAGATTTAACGATCAAGTTACTCCAACTTCGCAACAATAACAATTATGCCCAAAACTTGATTTATATGCCAATTTCATACTTTGTCGTTCATGCCAATTCTAGGTTCAATATATCAAATTACATATTCATGTCAGATTACCCCAAATTGCATCTTAACAGTCATGCCATACTACATGTTCCAAATTATGCCAAATAATGTCAATTTCATGTTATACCCAATTACCCTTGCATTCATAACGTACGTATTTCGAGTTTTAACTCAAGATTCATAAAATAAGGGGAGAAGCATGATGGAACATCGTAAGGATAGGCATAGTCATATGATGATAAGAACTATTGGTCCAATAAACTTGATGTACGAAAAAGACAAGTTTTGCATAGAATACACCGCATGCATATAGATATGATATGAATATCATCTTGAATCATCACAGGCATATAGGTATGATAAGAATTATATCATGAACTTAAAAAGGATTACAATTCCAATATACAACAAGGATAGATATGATTGGACCAATTTCATAGTCAAAAATGATTCCCAAAGATATATATACTCAAGCACAGATCCAATGAAAGGATAGGTTACATCAGGCATATTCGCATACCCATTTTATTACATGTCACAATTATATTTATGTGTTCAAATCTAAAAAGTAACTGACTTACAAAACAAAGCCAAATCTTATTTTCTGGATCTATTTTCTGAAACTAAATAGCTCTCCTTTGATGTAGACTATTTGTTCTTCTAATTTAGATTTGATTTGATTCATAACTTTAATCTTGCTTTCTAGTTTGAGAAGAAATGGTGGCTAGGTTAGGATGATCATTGACAGCATGGTGGCTCCTTGGAATGAATTTGTGTGATTTAGGGTTGAGGAATAGGGTTGCTTTTTATAGAGGTTTGATTTAATAAGAGCCGTTAGATCAACCTAGGACCAATCAAAACCATTTAAACCTAAAAGAACCAACCAGAACTTGCCACACAATCCCAGGTCGACCCCCTGGTCGACTTATATGCCCAGGTCGACCCCCTAGTCGACCTGGTCTCTGGGCCGGAAATTTCCCGCCCAGACTGCTTCGGGGTTTTTAAATTTCGAAACTTAAATTTGAATTTCGGGCTGGTTTTATTATTTAAATTCTTAAATTTTCTAAAGGTCATAACTCCTTCATACGGAGTCCGATTTATGCAAACTCGGACTCTATCTCAAGCAGAATTCCGAGACGAACGCAATGGCGTAACCCGTTTCCCTTAATTATTCTTCTAAAAATTAAGTGTTCTTAAATTCTTTAATTTAAATATTCACCGAAAATACGGGGTGTTACTTTAACTCTAATCAATTAACTCCTATCAATTAACTCCTTTCGAATAAACTATATTCGATTAACTCCTTTCGAATAAACTATATTCGATTAACTCCTTTCGAATAAACTATATTCGATTTACTCCTTTAACTCTATTCGAATAAACTATATTCGATTAACTCCTTTAACTCTATTCGAATAAACTGTATTCGATAACTCCTTTCGAATAACTAATATTCGATAACTCCTTTCGAATAACTAATATTCGATAACTCCTTTCGAATAACTAATATTCGACTAACTTTAATTCGACTAACACTATTTGATTACAAATACTTCCTTTTCTATTTGTTTATACAAATATTTCCTTTTCTATTGGTTTTACAAATATTCCCTTTCTATTTGTTTATTTAACAAATAAATATTTCCTTTTCAATTCTATTTATTTAACAAATAAATATTTCCTTTTCAATTCTATTTATTTAACAAATAAATATTTCCTTTTCAATCCTATTTATTTAACAAATAAATATTTCCTTTTCAATCCTATTGGTATATGTTTTACAAATATTTCCCTTTCTATTTTATTTGTATATGTTTTACAAATATTTATCTTTTTATTTTATTTGTAAATGTTTTACAAATATTTCTATTTCTATCTACACATTAAAAATTCTCTTTTTACATTCCAATATTTCTTATGGTAATATACATACCCTATAACAATGATCAATACCATCAAACACACATAATTAACAGCAGATTATATATCACATCATATATTTCAATATATGAAAAATAATGAAATAAATGTTGAGGAATCCAGTTGGATTCCTCCGACCTATTTCCCTGCATCCACAAATGTTAAACAATACAATTAACATCAATTTCATTTCACTATGAAATATTCTGCTACATAGAATCAATATTTGATTAACAATATATTTATATATGTATATATATCGTTATCTATAATTTCAACCAATATGTGAGCAGTTCATTCAAACAGTCAACACACAGCAATCAGTCATCATTTATCAGTTCTAAATATACGTTATAAAAATATGAACTGGTAGAGTTAGTGAGTTTTACTCACATTGGACAGTTATCGTTAAATAACGATTAACTATCTTTGATTCAGACGAACAAATTATTTTGCAATAAATTGTAATGAGCTCTGAGTCATTCCCAGTTAGTTCCATTGTGTAGCCGCTATCCAGACGATCCCAATGGATCTGACCATTCGAAATTCTGATATAGTGTGGAAGAGTTATTAATTTTACAAGTTGAAACGATATTTTATTTAATTAAAACTTAAATCTAATTAAACCGGGCCTTACCAAAATTTTAAATGGCCCATTTTCCCCCATGAAAAGCCCACCCGCATTCCACTTTCTTCCCCAATTACAATCGTGAGTTCCTATAACAAGACTCCACCATTTTCAATCCTCTCTTCTCCACGTTCTCTCTCATTTCACCACAACATCACAAATTGTTTTCACCAGACTCTCCCTCTTCCCGCCCTCTCCGAATCCACCCCATTCATGTAAAACTCGAACACCAGACACAAGATGCGACATTCTCCAGCTTCACCATTTTCGCACTTTAAAACTCGCAGTTCTCCACTTACAGTCCACTAAAATTCAAAAGGTTTTCACCATGACCATCTCCATGAAAATCTCTACCCACTCATGTCAATAACTTACAACTCGAACACGAACCCTGAAATGCGTTCTCCAGCTTCACTCGGAAGTACTGTTCATCATGATTCAAACCTCATCACCGAATTCCCCCAGAATTTGCAACTAGATGCTAAGTTGGATGTTGAAACCAAAAACAACATCAAATTCAAGCAACACTTCTTCATTCTGCAAGGAACCTGAACCCTAGATTTCCCTGTACAAATAACAGCGAATAAAACCAACATCGAGTTCATGGAAAACCATACCCACCTGAAGAGAAATGTTTGGTGAATCCGTATATATATCTTAATTTATCTATTTCCATTTGAATTTATTTTGATTTACAAATACTCGATTTTTCTTATTTAAGGAAAACCGATGGCGGCTTCTTTGTTTGACCGGAATGAAAAGAAATTAGGATTGGGTGAAGTTAACGGTTATTTATAGGAAAGAAAATATTATTTTTATATTTCTTAAACTACAAGAAAAACCGAGATTAGCGACAGATTTTTAGCAGCGGAAAATTCCATCGCTAATCAGTGGCGGATTTCCATGGGTTTGTAAGAGTAAATATTTTGGATTTTATATGTCATCTTATTATAAATTATTACCGTCGGATACTAATTCTGTTGCTAAATTAATGGAAATTGTAGCCCTTTACCATCATATAATATTTTACGCTAAATTCCGTTGCTAATAGAGTCGGATTACCATCGACATAATTTTGAAGCTATTTTCCTACACTTTTCCAAGAGATTTGAAACGAACTTTTATATTTATTATTTATAAAATGTTTTAAATTTGTGTTATTACTTAGTAATTAATTAGTAAATTTAAATTTTAAATAATTAATGTTAATAATACATTAGTTATTAATAATAAATAATAACTATTAGAAGTAAATAAAATTCAATAGTTAATGCTGATTAAATATTAATAACTATATAATATAAATAAGAGGTAATAGTAATTAATAAAATACATTGTTGTTCGATGTTTATTAAATTTGTTTTGATAATCATTGATTATTTAATAGTCTTTAATACGATTAATTAAATTAATTACTATAATGGCTGCTTGTTTGTATATAGTTTTAATTCATCATATGTAATAGCTTATCGTTGATTAAAAATTAGTGGTTACGCCCATGTGAAAATAAACCATCGCAAAATAAACCCTTAACCCCCATTTGCAGCCGTCATCCACGAAATACAGGAAACCGCTAAAATGGAGAAACCCTAACCCGCTATCCTCCACTGCTCATCACGTTGATACTTAGTGTTATTTTATAATTTGTAGTTCACCCGTCATCCACGTTGATAAATAATAATTTACGTTCTACAATAAATAATAATTTACGTTCTACAATAAATAATAATTTACGTTCTATAATAATAATAATTAAATTATTATTAAGATATAATAAATAATAATTGAAAATTTGTCAAGAAGTAATATGTAATTCTAAATAGTAATAACCGATGAATAATTTTTGGTTGTTGTTTTAATTTTAGTACGTACTTATTATTTACTAATTACAATTGAAAATTATAATTTATATCTTGGAAATTCTTAAATTTTGAAATTTTTTAAAATAAATTTTGAAATATTCATAAAATTATTAGACAAAATTTTGAAATTTTAATAAAATTTGAAAGAAATTAAAACTTTAGATAAATTTAAACTTAATAGCATATTCAAATTTAACAAAACTCATAAAAGAAAAAAACGAAAAATTTGAAAAATATATAAAGTATGTTGTATGTAATTACTTCTACATGAATTTTGAGGTTTTGTTTAGTTATGTATTTACTTTGTACAAGTATTCATTAGCTCCAAGCTAAATTTTTCCCTCCAAGCTGAAATTTTCCCTCCAAGCTGAATTTTTCGATTCAATTCGATGTTTCCCTTCGAACTAAATTTTATGCCATGCTTACACTCTTTATTTTCCTTGATTAAAAACAATTGCACTCCTCAACCTCCTTATTTCCTTCTAAAAATATCCACACTTAAAAATCAGTGCCCCAGTTCAATCCCTTCGTTGAAAACCTAAACCTTAATTTAAATGGATCATCCGAACCCATAACCCAGATCTCCACCATCGCATCCACCGTGACGGCTACCATCTCTTCCCTTTTCTTTTCCAGCGGCGACTCCAGCGATGCTGTTGCTTCCCTGCCATGTGGCAGTAGATGCGCTACCCCGGTGATAACAAGTCTCAATCCGAAACAATAACGCGGAAGTGGTGGCTATCGACGGTGGCGGCGCTGATGAAGGCACGAGAGTAGTCGGAGATCGTCATAGGACCGAGATGAAAAAATTCATCTGGATATTCAATAGGAATAGCTCGGGGCAAGAGAAAAACTTTGGGTATGATCTGTTGAGCTATTCGCTTAATTTTGAAGCCAATCCTGAAAGGGAGTTTTCCAAAATTGTCTGATTTTTTCCTCCTTTTCATTTGATGCCAATGGATCTGTATTTACACCATTAGCATTCCCATGAGATTCTGAGTTATCTTTTATATCAACTTGATTAACGATGCCATAATTATTAGTTTCTGAATCTCGCCCCGGAGTGCTATGTAAGTCTTCTTACAATGGTTTAAGTTGACACATGTTTTGGCTTAAATTTTAATTTGATTGAGAGTTTTCCAAAATTTCCGCAGCACTGGTTTCTACTGTCGCACATTTTATTACAAAATTGTGCTGCGTTTGTGCGATCTTCTCCATTATCAAAGGGAAGATCAACTAGAGTTACTGCAGTTGGTTCCATAACTGGTAATTCCCTCAATAATGATTTGGTATCTTCAGGTTCATGATCACATTGATTGGCTCTTTCATCTTCTTCCAGACATAACTCTAGATCCAATAGCTTCTCCAACAATTGATATCTTTTGTGGATGAACGAAATGAAGCAGCACCTGTAATTAGTGCACTTATAGCATTACAAGGCAATGAGATACGCTTCTGCGGCTGAACACAGGGTATGTTTAACTACTTTATTAGCAATATTTTCTGTCGTTTTTAATGGGAACCGAGTTATAGATGCGTATAGTCTATGTTTCAGTTATGGGAAAGTGTAGAAGCATGCAGTTGGAATGCATGGATAATGGTGCCGTCGTGCAATGTGAGAGAACTTGGGGCTGTTCAAGTGCGAATCTGATCAAGCTAAGGATGTCTTTGTTTGAATCAATGTACTGGAAGAAGTTAAACAGAAATTGAATGGACTTTGGAAGCTCCTGAGATCGAGTGGAACCTCACGAGCAACGCAAAGGATTTTCGTTTTCTTTTTCTGTTGATGAAGGATTCTATTTCTTTGAGTTGTACTTTGTGCAGAGAATGTTGTTTAGATTATGAAATGCAAGAACTATATTTTGGTTTGTATTTTTTAGTCTTGTTTATGAAATATTGTGGATGTATTATGTATTTTTGATGTAAGAATGTTTAGTATGTCTTTTATGTAATGTTGATTATGAGATGAGTGATTAATATAATACATTGGTTATGAGATGTGTGTGTTGATATTAATTATGGTGTATTTAAGTTAGGATTGTGTATTGAATGGAACACAAGTTATTTTTGTGATGAGTGTGTGCGCGTGTGTGTGTATATATATAGATCAGAAGGGGAATTGCAGCAGATTACCAACAAAAAAGGGAAGTTAAGTTTACCTCAATTTAATTTCCGTCGCTAATCCCTTGGTAATTAGCAAGGATTTACCAACTCCTTCTATAAATAATATTTTATTATAAATTAATTATCTGTCGGTAAATAGTCGGTATATAAATTAAAATTAAATTAATAAATAAAATTTTATTTTTATGAAAAAATTAGTAAAATGATGGAAAAATGTCAGAAAACTCATGCTAAATTCCGTTGCTAAATCTGACACAAATACCGTCGTGGTTTTTACCGACCAAACCGTTATGTAGGAAATCCGTTGCTAAGGCCTGTTTAGCGATGGATTAGAAGCGGGTTCTGCCGCTGCTGTATGCAGTTTTTCTTGTAGTGTTATTTTATTAATTTATACTGTATCGCTACTTGTACTACCTTCTAAAAATCTGTATGATCATACCTGATACCCAAAAATCACGAAAATGGACATACACCTACAGTTTGACATTACGGACACAAAGAAACTGGTTTCGTCGAATTCCAACTTCTTTTGCTCACACAACGTATTTTTAAAGTCAGATTATTGACTACTTTTCACATTAAAATCCTGTACGACCACATACTGACTCTAAAAATCAAGGAAATTGAAATCTATCAATAATTTAATATTGCGGATCCAACAAAATTCGTTTCGTCGAAAACGGAGGTCGTTTGCAAAACTGGCTATTTTTAAAGCTCTAAATAAACCCTTTTAAATATTAATACATTTAAAAATAATTAAATTTAATATTTATAAATAAATACTATCGTATATATTCACAATAGAACATCATACAACTCCATATTGGGATTCATAACTCGATATTCCAAAGTTCTCAGTTATATCGATATTCGATTTATATTTAAATCCTTTTTAAAATACAAATAAATCATTATAAATTATAAAGGAATTCCATAGCGACTTTTCTAAAATTTGATTTGGACATAAATCAAAATCTACACGACGAAATCCTGATTTTTCTCTTCCAGTAGAATAATATCGTTCAACAGATTCAAACGTTTCTTGTTTCATAGAAATCCGATTTAAAACGGATTCTGTATATTTGTTTAAAGTTCAAAACGAAAAATTACGAACTGCAGCGCCATTTTGAGCTTGATTATAATTATAATATAATTTATACATTCGACTAACATTAATTAAATATATTTGTTATCGTAATTAAATTTTAAACTGAATTATATAATTTGAATTGCCCAATTCACACCATATTGTCATTTCAGCTAATTCTGATTATTTCAGAATTAAACATATTATTTAATTATTATATTAAATAAATATACAATAGTTATTTTAATTAAACCATTTAAATTACCAAACCATATTTTAAATAAAAAAAATTTAATTATTATACTGTATAAAAATAAGGGACGTTACAAGAATAAAGGAAAATTTGTAGGTGTTTGTTGTTATAAATGCCATAAAGAAGGACATTATGCAGTCTTATACCCAATGAAAAACAAGAATAAGAAGGAGAGTAAGGAAAAGGTGCAAAAAAACATAACTTGTTTCCGATGTAAGCAGAAGGGGCATTATGTCCACAGTTGTCCAGAAAGGAAAAAGAAACCTAGATGGGAGATAAGATGCTTCTAGTGTAGGGAAGTAGGACATACTATCAAGTACTATAATAAAGAAAAATTGAGTTTACCACTAAATGAAGAATTAGGATAAGAATCCTGGAGTAGGCCAGAAGGAAATGGTCATTTAATTAGTAATATTATCCTAAGGTTAAAACTAATATTTTGAGAACGTATGTAAATATACAAAGAAGTTTTCTCGGATGTATTTGATTGGTTGTATGGATGTATGGATATATATATATATATAATATTATGGTATCTTTTTGATAAACTTTGTTATAACATGATTGAGTAGATAATCACTAGTTCCATCTTCAATTTTGCGGACAAAATCTTTTAAGTGGGGGAGAATGTAATGACCCGGAAATTTGGAACCAATTTAGAGTTTCCAAATTTCATAAGAATCAAAATAAAATTGAAAACAGATAATGATATAATTGGAATAGGGTTATAATAATGAGTTAATTTTAAAATAACACGTTTACAAAGGAAGTATAAGAAATATTTATTTCCAGACCCTGAAACTGGTTCCATTAAATCCGGAATTATTAAAATAGGTAACCAGCCAAGTTTAGCCAAAAACAGAATCCGTTTTAAATTGATTAAAGATTGAAAGGTTAAAATTTAAACTAATAACAAACAATTTTGAGAATATCTTGAAAATGGGATATCGATAGATAATGAGACCACCTCTGTTGGATCCGAAATAATGAATTTTAGTATTCAGGGAAGTTTCGCGTAAAATGGCATCCGTATGTGGAAAAAAATAAAATGCTAAAATTTGAACAAAATTTTCACGGTAATTGGAATTCGATAGTGCTAACGGAAAAACTGGAACCTAAGACCTATCTAGGAAAATTCTAAATGAAGGATATTATCTATGTATAAAGTCTGAGAAAATTCCTTACCAAAAATAAAAAGTTATTAACAAAAAGAAAATAAAAATAAATTATTTGAAAATGAAAACAAACTCAGATTTTATATTTGAGCACATAGGATTGAAGTACGTTATACATCGGATCTTATGGTTGAAGAATTTCTGAAAACCGTTATCGTTTAATACTCCGACACGAGGCTCATCCATGCAATAGCCTTTATTATTTATCCTATACCATCATTATCTATCCATTTTCATGAAAGAATTTTGCTCCTCCCTTCCTCCATTGCCATGGATGAAAATATCATGGTGATTTAAAGAAAAATTAAAGAAAGGAAAGAAGAAATTAAAGGGAAAAGAGAGAAGAAGTAAAGGAGAATCAAGCTCTTCCATTCAATCACCTCCTCCTCCATAGAATCTCCTCCCACCTCCCACTTGCTGCTCATGTTTTCCCCCCTTATCAAATAAAAAAGGGATTCTCAAGGGAAAAGAAGAAGATAATGGAAGGAAAAGCTAAGGGAAGGACTTATACCTTTGGCTAAAATCTACAAGCTTCTGGGGTAAGAAATAGTTTGGTTTAAAGTGTTTAAAACTAGTTTTAATAATATGCATACAATGTGTTTGTATATATTCCTCCTCTGGCGATGGTGACTAATCATTCCCCCTTTATTTACTAAGTTATATCCTACGTTGTGCTATTCTGATGTTGTTACATGTTATGAATCCGCTGTCATATCTATGTAAAATTATTATATTTATTGTTTTTGCTATTATCTGTACTCTGTTATGATGATTGATGTGTTATATTCCAATGATTATCCTTAATACCGCCACACAGATTTTGGGATTGTCACAGGTTTCAATCAACAAAAACAGATTTTATTTGTGTAGTTGGGCAATGTGTAAAATATGTCGTCCCAATCAGTATCAGATAAATGGGTGTACAAAAACAAATCGTCTGATTTGTAAATGAATATTTTTTTTCAACACATGACCATTTTATATGGTTCATATATTCAATAAAAATTATATTTTTATTGTTCAAATATTTTATTCCATACATGAATATTTTATATATTTTATTCATTCAATAAAAATGATATTTTTATTGTTCAAACATTTTATTCCATACATGAATATTTTATATATTTTATATATATAATAAAAATGTTATTTTTATTGTTCAAACATTTCATTCCATTAAAGAATATTTTATATTTTTTATATATACAATAAAAAAGTTATTTTTATTATTCAAACATTTTATTCCATACAAGAATATTTTATATATACAATAAAAATGTTATTTTTATTATTCAAACATTTTATTCCATACAAGAATATTTTATATATGCTATATATACAATAAAAATGTTATTTTTATTATTCAAACATTTTATCCAACACAATACAATCAACAATCACAGTACGGTCCATTTCCACAACACAATGCAATCAAACAAGCCGTCCATGGTCTGTGGACGACGGGGAGCAGTTTATATATGCAGTTATAAAATAAATAACTGTACATAAATAATTTTTGTGAGAAGTTCTCACTTTGGGATCCACTCCGTCAGTTTTTATTTGAATTTCTGAACAATTGGATTTGAATTTGTCCGAAATTCTAACGTGCTCCAAATTGGACCTAGTTAGTCTTGTTGTGAAGCTCTCGTCCTCACCATCGCAACAGATCCAGTTTCGCGCGATTTGGACCTCGTATGGAAAAGTTATGGAGTCGTGAAGATTATATAAATTAATATGTTATTAATAAAATAAATAAGCTTTTAACAACGTTTTTGAAGCGTTGCCCTCTTCTTCGTGACTTCTGAAATTGGCGAACCCATTGTTCACCGCCTAGGGTTCATTGTCGCCCTCAAAGCGCCTGCTGGAGCTCGATCGGAGGTGCTCCCCAGCTTCGCCGTCGCGCCAGTTGCCGGCGTCACAACCAGCATCGAACTCAATGTTCTATCCATGGCGAAATCAGGGTTTGAACGGAGCCTCTTTGGCCTCAAAATTTGCGCTCCCCACTGAACGATAATTGATCAGACCAGTGCGAATTTAAAGATCATGGAAGCCTCTTCGATTTTCCTCTTATTTGATTCAGATTTTATTGATTCGATTTTGATAAATTTGGGGGGAATCGTTCAAACGATTTTGGCCTTCAAAACAAAACTGACGGCGCTTTAGTTATGGCTAGGGTTAGGTGTTTTTGTTTATATATAATTTTTTTATAATATTTTATTTGGAAAATCAGGGTTTTCTTATTCGAACTCCAAATCGAACCCAACGGCTATCGCCCCTAGCCAAATACCCCCATTCCGAACACAATGGGATATGTTTAGTAGGCCAATTCGACTGTTACAATCAGTTTCCGTTAAATTTAACATATAAATCAATATATTTTAAATTCAAACGCACATTTGAATTTACCGAGGCCATATACTGACTCTAAAATTTCCATAAAAATAAATCTAGCTAAGTTTTGACGTTACGGTCCTAACAAAACGAATTTCGTCGAATTTGGAGACCGTTTGAAAAACGGTCATTTTCCAGTCGTTTAAATTCAAACTGAATTGACCAAACACGTTTAAATTTACCACGCTCACATATTAATTCCAAAAATTTTAAAAATTGGAATCTAGTAATAGTTTGAGATTCCGGATCCAACAAAAGTGGTCTCGTCGAAAACGGAGGTCGTTTGCAAAATGGCTATTTTTAAGGGCTATATATTATATAAAATTCCATAGCGACTATTCTGAATTTTCAATTGGACATAACTTTTTATTCCCATTATGAAATCTGGATTTTTCACATTCGTTGGAATGATATTTTCAAACAGATTCAAATATTTTTGGTTTTACTGAAATCCGTTTTATTTTGAATCCTGTACATTCATTTGAAATTTGAAATCGAATTTTCAAAACTACCATGCCTTTTCCGATTCCTTTTATAATTAAAACAAATATTTATATTCCAACTTCGATTTAAATAAATTTATACGTTCTAATTCTATTCAAAATAAATTTCTCGTCATTATTATTTAAAATAAATCATTTTAAATATTCAAAATTCATTAAAATAGCCAAATTTTTTTTTTTAAATTGGTTCTAATTTTCCGGGTTGTTACATTGAATGCGAGTAATAGTATAATACCAATGTGAGCAATCCAATCTTATCTTAACTTTTAGCTAATGTCTTTAAGAGGAAGAGGTCATACTTCAGATGCTGGGCCATCTAGTGGCTCGTATCCCAAAGGAGGTCCTGAGTCGTCTAATGGCCCACGCACGGAAGAGGTATACATGTAAACATATAAGATTGTAGAACTTATTAGGAACACTCGACCTCCTGCTCCAACCAATTCTTCTCCACCATACAAATCAGCATTTACGTGAATGTGCAATGATTTTACACTCTTAGGAGGAAAGTAATTCGAAGTCTTGAAGTCTGTTTTGGAGGTTCAGGATTGTATCTGCACATTCAAACACATATTTACTCTTATGGAGATCTTTAACCATCACTGCATTCTTGTCGTAGAAAATATGTTGCAAGAATGTGCATTAGATTGGTATGAGTTGCTCGTGGTGGAGATTGATGAGGCTACTTTGTAATGCAAGCAATTCAAACAGCGTTTCGAGCTTAAATTCATCCTAGAATCTAAGATGGCTATCTTAGCTCATCCCTTGATCTCAAGAACGGGAAGTCGACAGTTTCTAAGTACGTTGCATCATTTGAGGCCTTATCCATATATGGTCTCGAACACATTAGCGCTTTATATAAGAAGATTTTCAAGTTTGTTTCCGGTCTCAAAAAGTATTCGAAGAAGTCCCTTATTTTACAACTCAAATTATTATCGATAATCTTGTGAACTGGCCCTTCTTCTTGGGGGAGTTGAGAATGAAAGGGAGAGTGGTGACAAGGCCTATGTTCGTAAGAACCCAAATATGAAGCGACTTCCTTCCCTCAAGTCTAAGTCATTTCAGAACAAAAAGAAGTCTATCAGTTCTAGTTCCAATCCTCATGTACACTACAAGAAATTTTCACATTTACAACATTGAAAAAACACTACGGAAACCTTTAACAACGTTTTGATGAACGCTGTCTACTAACAAATTGTTATCGGTCTTGGAAATATCACAATACATACCAAAACATTGTAGAAAATTGACATACTATAGCATTTCAAATGGTGTTGTTCTTATATTTGTACAGCGTTATATATCATTTCAGAAATTTTGTCATCTTCCATTTTCTACAGCGTTTTGCCATATATCACAACGTTTCTGGAAGCTTACATATTCTGCATTCTACAGTGTTTTTCCACATATCACAATGCATTTTTTTACATCTACCACAACATTTACATGTTGTAGTGTCAAAATATTCATGCACATACATATCACCAGCATGTAAATATATATCAACCAACTAATATCAATAACATGTTCGAATCAAATACAAAAGCTATCGTATAAATGTATAACTGTTAATCATTTACAAAAATTATATAACACAATATTCATACAAAAAGACATCATCAATAAACCAAGTTTACATAATTTTTATAAACAAAAGTAACACTATAAACTAAATTTACACAATATCTGTCGAACAAAGTCAAGATATCTATAAATAAAAAAAAAATATCCATAAAACAAGTTTGCATTGGATACCAACAAAATGAACAACAAAAAATTACTGCTTTCTCTATAATAAGCTATCACTGAAATCCGTCTGCGCCTAAGGTACAAGCTACTATCCTTCTATAACCTTATATCATTGTATACGCTATTGCTACAAAACTGCTATTATGTATGTGCATTAAATTTGACACACGGTCAAGGTACATATACTGTTGACTATATAAAAAAAGTTTGCGAACTAATCATCACTTTCATCATTCCCCATCTCTCATTGAATATGGTATTCCCTTGTTAGAGTAAACTAACTTTGTAGCGATGGTAAACAACTCAAAAACAACTAGAATACAATACTTATGCTCTAACTTTCAAACGTTTTATCTACTGTATGATTACAACTATGCATCACATGCATAAAGTGTTATTGTACCATATTTGTATTAGATCGGCGAAAATATGAAAAATATTACCTGACAATGCAACCATCAAGACCAGTTCCTTCAAATAATTGGTGGAAAGCTAAAGCTGCCACAAGCAGTCTTATTGTTGAGGGATCTTCAGAAGCACCTTGAGACGACCTGAACTTCCCCGGTAAGGAAAGCCTGGATTTCTTTGAGGACACGACAAATCAGAATGCAAACAGAAGAACATTTGATTGTTAATTACAACAATTCATCAGAATACAAGAATATACAAAGTATGAGTAAATATTACACAACATAAAATATCAGAGATTACAATAGATTACATAGCAGCGGAAAAACAGAACACAACTGAAAGTAATACACGGATGCAGAGCTTTTGAGTATCATTCCAGTTGTAAACCAGGGTCCTGTGAATATAAATCTGCAAAACCAAAACTACTAGCTACCCGTGTCAAAATAAGGGCACCCAGAGTTTAGGTTAAAACAATAAACTTTAAGTCAGTCATGTAACTGGTGTGAGAATTAAAACAGTTATTTAAAACTTTACTTTAAATCAGATATATCAAGGGACCATGCCGTATAACACGGAATGGGTTTCCTTCCAAGAATACCAATGCATATAACAAATCAGCGCAATGCCTTTTGAAAAAATGAAGCTATTATAAGACCCAGGTCCCATCACACAATGCAACACAAGCCGGAGGATAGGGTTTTCTCTTATAATAGCCAAACATGCTTGGTACGTTAAAACAAATCATTTGATACTATTATATGTGCATATTGTCAAAACAATTTCAATCATAACTATCAATCATAGACGGCATGGGCACCATATATCATGTCGCCAATACTAGACTCTACAATCAAAACCGCAAATGTCACGTATTGGAAGTTGGATTTCCATGTGTGAACCAAGGCAAAAGATAGTCCTCTACCGATTTGAGACGCTCTAGCCCATGTCTCAGGACCCAGACTCAGGTGGGCCCTTGGATCGTCAGGGCCGGTCCACCGATGTGGATCAAAATGCTTGAACACTGCGTTTCCCTACCCTATGGGGTGTCAATGAGTCCAATGACTCCATCGGCTCCACACAATCACTGATATATCTGAGGCGCCTCACAACAGCAACAACCACATAAGTCAAACTCGTCAGGGCGTGTAAAACCACTGACACCACTTCTAGCTAGGAGGAAACGTATGCCCTCCTTGAAGTCCTCTCCCGTTTCTGGTTCACAACCGGGGTGTGAGGCTCGTGAATCAATGCTACACAAAGCTGTGCCACACAGGCTGTGCTTTTATCATCAACCACAATAATTTGCTTTTCAACAAAAGCCTTGATCAATTGCCACTAGGCATGCCACATAGGCAATTCACTCCATGCGATTGATATCCATCAATATATAACCCCTGAGCTTGTATGTCTTAGAGAAGGGCGTTAAGCAAGAGAATAAATTCTCCGCCGCCAAACAGATATATATTTAATAGAAATCAATCACATAGAATAAAATCCAATGTCAAACACACAATCCATTTACAAGTTCGTTCTGGGTCCGAACGAAACCGGAGGCACCTTGTACCTCGCATATCCATCGATCTCCAAGTACGTCTGGACGATCACCAACTGATTCCCTCCTCTTGGGTGTATAGCCCAATCAAGATCATAAGTAATCACCCAATCGATGTGAAGACCTCCGGTCTTCGACCACCATCTTCATCCTCGACACCACGTCGAATCAGTTATTCAGAATGGGATAAACCCGGTCTTTTTGAATAACTCACGTATATAATAAACAAGTGTTACACAAACACAACATACGCCTCATTCCTATTCAGAATATTCTTTTATTCAAATATTCTTATACTTTGGGAAAGGTTCCCATTAATTTTATCAAAGATAAATTCTTTAAATTTATTCTTTAATCTTCGTTTGAATATCAATTCAAATTAGTCGGGATTAGCGAACCACACCGAAGTAATCATTTATTTTATTTCCCAATCCCAACCTATTCATACCATGAAGTAAAACTAATCATACTTCATATCTAACACCACGGTGTTATCGGTAAATTTAATTACCATTTCACGTTCAAATCTAATTAAAGATTTAACTATCGCCTGGAGCAAAACTGGTGATACCCCATTCTCAATCATTTCAATCTAATTAAAGATTCATTAAAACTCCACTTGGTTTTAATCTTCCCAAAAATCAATATTAACGATTATTTAACTTGGGAAATCATATCCTGTCTTTAACTGGGTTAAAAAACCAATGTCATTTAAAACACGGTTCACGATAAACCCAAAATCACATTCCATTAACCATGGAATCTTCACGGAAAATAAATCGATATATATATATATAATTGATATAAACTTCCATATCCGACTAACAATATAAATGGAATAACGGCAAAGCCTTTTAAATTCTAGATATATTGGTTGTCTTCCTCCACAGAAATTCCCTTCGATTATTACCAAATCGAATTCCATTCCATTCCAATTTATTTTATTAAATTGGAAAAATTTACTTTGGAAAATATCCTTTAAATCTTAACAAAAGATTTATAAATTCCAAATCACATTTCACTGTAAATCGGGTTAAAGAACGAGTGTTATTTAAAACACCGTCACGATAAACCCAACTCCCATTCCATTAATTATCGGGTTAAAGAACAAGTGTTATTTAAAACACCGTTCACGATAAACTCAAAAATCGATTCAAATTCAATTCCAATTAAATACCATTTGGTTGGTATACTTCATTAAATCTAAATAAAAAGATTTAATCTTGTTCTCAACTGGGTTTAAGAACAGTGTTAATGAATACATCATTCACAACAAACCCAAATCCCAATTGATATTAAATACAAGGCTTTGAATAGAAAATATATCGGTTTATATTCAATATCAAATTCTACGACCAAAAAATATCGTATTGGAAATAACGATATAAATATATCTTTCAAATTTCCATAACAATATTTGTATAATCACGAAATCCAACATCGAAATATTCCAAAGACAATTTCGATTCAAATCCATTCCAATTTAATTATTGGAAATTCTACTTACTTTTAAAACCTTTTCAAATCCAATTTATTTATTTCAAAAATAAATGGATTATAATTCTAGTTCAAAACTAGTTCATTTCGATAAAAAATCTATTTTTATCTTTTCAAATATGGAGTTTTTCATCCCAATTCTTTCCAAATCATTTCTTATGATTTTACACAAATTATTACTATTTTTAAAATTTTTATCAAGGCCCGCATAGTCGATTTCCATCAACAGCCATTGAACTGCACTTACAACGACCTTTTCCATGTTTGATTTGGACATAATTACAAATACAACCATTAGATTTCAAATCTCTAATATTCGTTAGAAAATTATTTTCGATACGAACCCAATAGTTCCGGTTTTAGGAGAATCCGACGGTCGGATCTCCCGTAATGTCCATTCGAAGTCAATGGTCGAAATTCACGAACTACCGCGGCGCGACGCATTCTATTCAAGCCATTATATTATAATATATATTATATATATTTTGTCAATTTCCTTTTAAAACGTATTTTATAAATCGTTTTAAATTCGTTTTCAAAACAATTTCAACTTCATATTCAATTTCAAATCAAAATTGAATATTTCATATCATCGATATATAAGTGATAGTATTTTCAAAACTTTATATTTTGAAATCAATTCCTTTTCGGTATTCATTATAAAAATGAATAAAACCGATATAGATATCGTTCATGTCAAAATGGCGCATATCTAATCAACACGGCTTTATATATTTCAATAAATTCGTTATTATATTCAACAAATGAATATTTTCTTCAACACATGAATTTTCTTTTATTCAACACATGAATATATATTTTATTCAACACAAGAATTTTCTTTTATTTCTTTCTTACAATAAAAATGTGAATTTTATTGTATAAATATTTCTTTCAACGCATGAATAGTTTCAACACATGAATATTCTCAACACATGAGTATTGTCAACACATGACTATTTTGTTTATTCAACATATGAATATAATTTATTTTCTAAATTGGAATGAGACCCACTCAATTACCATATAATGTTATTTATATGGGTTCTATACAACACATGTATATAATAGCAATGATAAATATTCAACCATCTTCCAAAGTGCCCCATACAACTGCATAAGCATTGAATATAAATAATTAACGCTTACACAGTTTGTCAACCCATCGATTGACATACAACTAAACAATCGGGGTTAGTGTACGTCAAATATCATCCCAATACCCATGTGGGGTTTCAAATCAACAAATACAGATTTTTATTTGTGCAGTTGGGCGATGTGTAAAATTTATCGTCCCAATCAATACCAGTCAAATGGGTGTACATAAACAAATCGTTCGATTTGTTTATAAATATTTATTTTATATACACGTTAAAAATTATATTTTTAACTATAAAATATTTATAATGATAAAATATTTTATTTCATTCCACATCACACAATCAAATTTCACAACACAGCAATCAAACAAAAAAGTCATCCATGGTCTGTGGACGACGTGTGTCGGGTGCTGCAAAGTGCCGTCTGCATCATACTAGAAAACAAGAATTAAAGTGAGAAGTTCTCACCATAGCTATACCAATCGCCTCAACACTTCACATGTAGAGAATTTTCACCGTGTTTGTAACGGGATCCGTTACATAGTAAAGATCACATTTTTATAACTCTACTCCATATATAAAAATCACATTTTTGTAGTTCAGTTTTATATATAAAAATCATGTTTTTACACCACTAAAAATTATATTTCTACTTCGTTATTCTTCATAATAAAAATCAATTTTTTTTATTCCACTACTTCAATAACAAAAATCATATCATTATTTATAAAAATCATGTCGTTGCAAATATAAAAATCAAATCTTTGTTCGACTAAAGATTATATTTTTACATGGCAAAAGGTTATATATATATATATATATTTGTTTTTCCCTCTTTTTATACATATAAAAATCGCATGCTTTCTACATTAAACATCTAATCTTTCCACTAACAAAAATCTAATCTTTTCACTAACAAAAATCTAATCTTTTCGCTAACAAAAATCTAATCTTTTCGCACATAAAAATCAAATTTTTACGTGATTTAAAATTGAATCTTTATGTTGTTAAAAATCGAGTCTTTATGTTGTTAAAAATCGAGTCTTTATGCTTGTTTCATACACATCAAAGATCACATTTTTATGTAAAAATCCTATATATATTCTTTTCTTCAAAGCTATTACATACTAAAAATCATATTTTTATTCAGTTACAAAGCTAATTACACTAATTACTTAATGATAAATAAATAAACCAAAGTAGAAACTCACTTTTCTTTCGGTTTTCGCTCAGAGGAGGGGGTCACACGTGCTGACTGGGAGTCGGAGGAGTCGCTGGTGGTAGCAAAGGGGAGGCGCCGATCAGGTGGTGCCGTCTAGGGCGTTGGCGGTTCGATTTGGTGGAGGAGGGGTTCAATCGAAGAAGAGGGAGGCATGGGGAGGCACGTCGGAGGTAGAGGAGGGCGGCACCGGTCAGGTGGTCGCCATGCGTGGGCGGCGCGGTGAACGAGGGGGTGGTAAGGGCGGCTGAGATCGAGATCGATGGGGGAGCGGGTTACATTTTTTTCAATTTGACTGAATCGGGTTTGGGAGGTAGGGGCAAAGGGGGTTATATAAAATCATTTAATTTAATTATATTATTTAATTTCGCGGAAAGTTGACTTTTGTTTTGAACTCCAAATGAGGCACAACGACTGTCATCCCTAGCGTATTACCCCCGTTCCGAACACAATGGGATATGTATCGTGTGTCAGTTCGGCTGTCTCGACCAGTTTTCGTCAAAATCAAAATAAAAATCTATATATTGAATTTGAACGCACATCTCAATTTATCGGGGCCAAATACTAATTCAAAAAATTCCAAAAAAAATATTTCTAGCTTCATATTGACGATACGGTCCTAACAAAACTAATTTTGTCAAATTCTGAGACCATTTGAAAAATGGCCATTTTCTGGTCGATCCAAATTGACTAAAACTGTCAAAACACGTTTTCCTGTGCCACGCTCACATATTGATTCGGAAAATTATGAATTTTGGAATCTAGCAATAGATTACATCACGAATCCAACAAAATTGGTTTCGTCGAGAACCGAGGTTGTTTGCAAATTTTCCATTTTTAAGGGCCAAAATTCCATAGCGACTATTCTGAATTTTCAACTAGGCATAAATTTTTGTTCCCGCTATGAAATTTCAATTTTTCGGATTCATTGTAAAGATATTTTCAAATAGATTCTAATATTTTTGGTTTCGCTAAAATCCGGTTTATTTTGAATCATGTGCTTTCATTTGAAATTTGAAATCGAATTTTCAAACTACCACGCCATTTTCAATTCCCTTTATAATTAAAAATAAATATTTATATTCTAACGATGATCTATATAAATATATATATTCTAATTTTATTCAATATAAATTTCTCATCGTTATTGTTTAAAATAAATCATTTTAAATATTCAAAATTCACTAAAATTGCCAAAATAAAAATTTTAAATTAGCTCAGATTTCCGGGTTATTACATTTTGTATCCAAATAGCCTCCCCTATATATATATATATATATATATATATATATATATATATAGTGCATCTGTATATGCATGTGTGTTAATGTTTTGTTTTTATGTCTGATTAGTCGGTGAGTGTGTGGAAGAGAAGAACACTATAATAATTTACTAAAAAAAAATTGAAACTGAACATTTGCATGAGATTAAATCACTTGAAAGAAAAGAGCCACTATAAAGTTGGTGTTTGTGAAATATGTCAACATGAACATTAAACACGAAATTTTTGTAAAGACTTGCCAATATAGTTTGAGATTAGCTCAATTGATGGAAACACAATCTCTTGCTACATTTGATAACACAAACCAGAAAATAAAGATACGTTCTATGTGACGGATCACTAAGAAACCACATTTGCTACATGCAAATATGGTTTCATGTGTAGAAAATGTGGTTTCATGACTGGAATTTAGGAGCTGTTCAAAATTGCAACCAAAATAATAAGGGAGTCTTGTTTGATAACATAATCAATATTAATGCTCAGTTAATCAAATATTAATATATAATAGGTCTATGATAAGCAATATCATATACAAACGTTTTGAGTTCTAGAGAAATAATTCTCATAAAGTGAATATGCTTAGCATCTGGCCACAAGCCATCAAATTTAATTACAACATTACCATAAAATGGACATGCATAATTATCATAGTGAGGTGGGATGGTTCTTCGCTTCTCAATTAGAGATGCAACTTTTTGAATATCAGCATCATCACTGGGGTCAATAATATTATAGCAGACTTGCACTCTGGCAGATTTCTCATCTGACAATTCACAAATTCAATTTGCTTGGTCAAGTTGGTTCACTAAACCCATACTGCAAGGAAGAAATGATTGAATCACAAAAATAATATATATAAACCTTCAGTAGGAAAAAAGCAAGCATCAATTAAAATGTAAAAACGTTACCTTAAACAAAAAATAAAACAACTCAAATGGACATGTATCTTCGGATGATAATGATTGTACCCTAAACTACTCAAAGTGTGCCAATTTTGACAACTTGGTTTACTAAATTAGTACCAAACAACTGGCTTAGCATAATCTTATTCTCGTGGAGTGACCACAAGGCAATCTTCTTTGATTTTATCTTCATAGTTGTTGTTGTACACAAAATGAATAAATAAATTACAAAAACATCTTAATAATATAAATTGTAAAATTATGAAGTGGATGAAGAGAAATATTAACCAAAGACCAGTAGTTGGTTCCCATATCTCATAATCTTTAGAATTATATCTTTTCCAATATACCTAGTATGAAATTTATTCATTAGTAGTAGAAGTTCTTTCTTTTCTCCATTTAAGAACTAATTTCTGCAAGTAATGGATATTAATGAAATGAAAATTTAAGCAAAATTATCTTAAATAAACATAACGAAATCCATTTATGTAACCAAATTAAGCTAGCACCAATAATACTAATTCGGTAAGTGATATAATTCAGTAACTCAATCCTAAATTCAAAAGATGCTGAAGCAGTTCTAGCTAAATCATTCAGCTTTACTAAATTGAGAATCATGCTAAAGTCCCTGAGATTTGAGAAACTTAACTCTGCGATTAAAGTTTCACCTAGAGCTTCTGATGCTATTTCCATAGAAAGATCACTGAGCTTCATGAATTGGCAACAAGTTGAAGAAACAGAAGCGGCGACCTTCAAGCACATTTTTCCAGACAACATAACCCATCTTGCAGGCAATGCCCCAACTCCCATATAGCGTCTATGTGGTTTAGCGATGTGGACGAGCCTCAAACCCATGGTCGAATAAGCTATAACCAATTTCTCTTGACTTCGAAGAAGTAGATGAGATTGAAAGAAGAATGAACTTGTGATGTTCTAGGTTTTTTCTTTCGGGGAAGTGGGAAAACAAACGTAAGTGAAATAAGGAGAAAACGCGGCCATCAAAATTATTTCAAATCCCGCCTAAGATTTCGTTCGATACACATTGCTTTTTAATTTTATCTTTACAATTAATTTGATAAGCGACAATAAGTGGACTAAAACGCTAATATCCTTTGCTGTTAATATCACTTTTTCTTGTAGTGTGTAGCACCTCCTATTATGAGGGGATGTTATAATTGTGGTGCTAGCGATCATCTTATTCGAGTTTTTCTAAGCCTCGTATTTGCAGCTATTGTAAGAAGGAAGGGCGTTAGTCCTCTTCTTAGCCTTCAAATCCTAAGTCCATTAAATCGGGCAAGCTTAATGTTGTGGGAGAAGCTAGTGATTTATCTTAGCCTCGAGGTACTCCTACTCTCTTTGAGGGATCCTTATTATTCCATGACCATAAAATTCGGATTTTATTTTATAGGGTGCTCGCATTCATTCGTATCAAAGGAACTCGTTGATACTCTTTCTTTGAATGTAACATGCATGATGACTTCATTGTGGACTGAGAATCCTATAAGGGAATCCGCAACCCTTAGCTTATTATATGAGGACGTTGAAATATTTATATGAGCTTTTCCATTCTGTACAAATCCATATGTGATTCGTTATTTTTTATTTGACATGTTCGATCAGTTTTGTGGAGTGAATGTCTTTTCTCAGCTAGATCTTGCTATAAGATTTCATCAGCTTTGAGTCGCATGGGACAACATTCCTCTCACAACATTCCGCACTCGATACGGATCTTATGAGTGGCACATCATGCCATTCAGTTTAAAGAATGCTCATGTATACTTTATCAACCATATGAATCGAGTATTCTGGGAATACAATAAGTTCGTTCTTATGTTCATTAACGACATCCATTTTTACTCCACATCCAAAGTTGAGAATTCACATCATTTTAGGCCCTTTTTGAGTACCCTTCGACATAATCAACTCAATGCTAAGTTATCTAAGTGCCATTTTTGAGATAATTAAGTTAAATTCTTAGGCCACATAATATCATCTGATGGCATTTCAGTCGATCTTTCTATAACCGAAGCCATTCAAAATGGAAGAGGCATAATAATGTCATAAAGATCCGTAGCTTCTTAGGATTGGTGGGTTATTACAGTCGATTCATCAAAGATTTTACCTACATCGTGCTCCCTCTCACTAATCTTACTTGCAAAGGTGTTTTCTTTGTTTGGTCCAATCGACATGAAGCTTCTTTTCAGCAGCTAAACGAACTTCTTGCTCATGCGCCTATCTCGGTGGTTCTAGACAGAAACTAAGACTTTACCATACACACGACATGAGACATAATGGTCTTAGTGTTGTGCTTATGTAGCGTGATAGGGTAGTTGCCTGTACTTTTCGAAGATTACGACGTAATGAGGTTCAGTACGTTGTCCATGATCTTGGGCTAGCGTCCATTTTCTTTGCATTGAAGATATAGTTCCACCATTTATTAGGCGTGCATTTTATTCTCTACACTAATCATAAATCTCTCAAGTACTTGTTCAAAAGGAGCTTAGTATGTGGCAACAACGTTGACTTGAGTTTCTTGCATCCTACGATTTCGATATTCAGTATACCCCCGCGAAGGGGAATCGCGTTGTCGATGCTTTGAGTCATAAGTAATCGGCCATTGTTTCCATGATGCTTACAAAATGGAAAGATTTGGAGATTTTATCTTTCTATGATATTCGAGACCATATCACTTTTTCAGATTCTCATACCTTATTATATAGCATGGATTCTTGACAACTTTATTAGATTAGATTTTCTAGGTTCAGCGATAAGATCTTGATATTTCATTTCTTATTCAAAAATATGAGTCTTAATCCTACGATGATATTGAGTTGAGGGATTTCAGCATTAATGTTCATGGATGCCTTCGAAAGAAGGGTAAGTTATTCGTGCCATTTATTCCTATGCTTGGGCGATACATTCTAACTGAATGGCATCGATCTAAGTATACTATTCATCCGGAAAGTAGTAAGATGTATGCTGACATGTGTTGCTTATATTATTAGGGCGACATGAAATGAGATGTAGTGAGTTATGTAAGCAATTGCATGATTTTTCAGCTCACAAAAGGTGAGCATCAGCAACCCCGCGGTCTTCTAAATCCATTAGAGGTCCCGACGTAGATGGGGGACTAATTCTCTTTGGATTTTATTGATGGCTTACCTTCATTAGAGGTTGGGCCATAGCAATATTTTGGTTATTGTTAATCGTCTTACGAAGTCCGCTCACTTTATTCCTATTAAATCTAAAAGGGAGACATCCTTCTTGTTGAAGCTTTATACTAAGAAAGTCTTGCGATTTCATGGGATTTCTAGTTCTATAGTATATTAGAAGACTTACTTCGTGCTTGTATTATTGACTTCGAGGGTAGTTGGATAGATTATATTCCTTTGCATGAATTCACATATAACAACAACTACAAATCTTCCATCGACATGGCTCCATTTGAAGCCATATATGGTAGGTCATGTCATTCTGCTTCATGTTGATTGAGTATGGGGAAAAGATGATATTAATCCCCAAATCCATTTGAAAAGGTTATAAGAAGATCACCTTTATTTGCATAAGAATGAAATAGCCTTAGAGTCACCAAAAATCCTACGTGGACTGTTGGGAATGTGGATTATGAAACTTAAGGCTAACTTAACACTAAAGTGGGATGAATAATGTTTAATGAAAACTATGAATTTTTATAATCTTTTGTAATATAACAGAATCAAATGCAAATCACAAATATGAAACAAGCACAGAATCAAACACATATGCAAATAATAAGTGTTACTACCAAAATTAATTCTGAAACAGGCTGATGGTGTAGGAGTAGTGGATGGACACAAACACACGAGGATCCCCCAAAAGCAAAAGCCAGATACAAAGAGAAACCGAGAGCATGAGAGACTACCCGAAAGGTGTACAACCAATACCATCCCGGAAGGAAGGATTCAAGCTACATACAAAACAGGAAATACCGACAGGGTGGTCTTGGCATGGTGAATGAGTGACGGAAGGTCATCTAAGTCAGAACCTAAGAAAGAAGAAGGCAAGAGCTCTGCTGATCAAGACCCAGTAATGAGGAAGGGCTGTCGGTATTTATAGGGAAGTAATAACCGTGTCCATTCACGAAGAGATTAGAACAAAAATACATTTCTTTTGAAAATCGGAATTTTGAACGTTGACTTGGGGTATCCCATGATGTAGACATCCCTATTAAAATTTTGAAAATTAAATTTTGAAAAAACAATGAAAATGACTTATAAATAGACAGAAGTAGTTTTGAAGATTAAACAAACTATTTTCTTATATTATATGATAGTATAATAGAGTAAGAATATAAATTTAAAACTTATATTTGTAATATATAAAAGTGATATTAAAACTTAAGTATGTATTATAATTTTGAGATTTAAAACAAAAATATTTAAATCAAAAGTTAGTTTTAAATCAAAAGATGTTCTGAAACAAATTGTTCAGTATGCTTAAAAACTGAAAGTGATTTGAAATATTTTAGAAACAAAAGTTAAGGAGAGTTTTAAGGCTAATTTTTTTAATAGAAAAACTATAAAAATGAAACTTTAAAAACCATTTTGAAGTAGTTTTGTAAGCTCCTAGTTGCTGTGTATTTCAACATATCAAGCCTTGGTTCCCACCGAAACTAGAGTTGGTCATGGGTTCCATCCCACTATGGTTTCCAAACCATTATAAAGAGAGAAGTGGGTTCCATCCCATAAGAAAATTGGAATAAAGATTTCGGTGCTATTATGAAGTTTCAACAAAAATTCTAGACAATGTTATTTAACTTGATATCCTAAATTCTTTGAACTCTTGATACTCACGAGTCTTCAATCTTGAATTCTTCATCTTTGTAATCTTAAATCTTGAATGTGTATATTGTAAAGAATTCATTCTCAATACCTTTCCATAAATATCCTGCATATAGTATTTATAATAAGTTATTAAAGTTGTTGTCATCAAAACCATCATCCTAGGAACTAACAATCTCTCCCCTTTTGGTGATGACAACCTTTGTTTATAAAATATACTTACCGATACATTGATTCTTCAATTGCTCACCCTTACTCTAGCAACTCCTCTTAAAACTGCTAACTATCCCTTAATCTAGGCCTAATCTAACCTATTTTATAATTTCCCCTTATTGTCATCAATAAAAACTATATAAATTATCTAAACTATAATACTCCCCCTTAAAATAATATTATAAAACTTAATAAGATGATATAGTAATTGAACTAAACTTATATTTATTATATGTAATGTAATCTTATAAATATAAAATTATAAAATCATCTAAATATACAATAGAAATGTTAAATTATACAACAATCATTTACCAATAAGCGCAACTTATCCAATGATTGTTTTTGATAATGAGTGTATTTTGTTGGAGAATGGAGTTTTGATGACAACAACCATATTTAAATATTTATTGATTATAAAATATATACTAACATCTTTATCTAGAATATATATACATATATATGCACGATTTGAATACATGAATTAATACTGAAGACGGTACAGTTTTAGAGATTCAAGAGATTCAGCATTCAACGAAAATTCAAGACTCATGAGTAATCAAGAATCAAGAGTTCAAGATAAATATAGTAATAAAGTCTAGTTTATATGTAAGACTCTGAATAGCACTCCAGGTCCAAATTCAATTTCAAATTATGTTTTTCAAAACTAAAATTCTAATTTTAATTAGATTTTCTATCTTAACTTTGATTTTAAACTTACGTATTAAAGTTTATAATTTTACATAGTTATATACTTGTAACAACCCGGAAAATCAGAACCAATTTAAAATTTTTATTTTAAGTAATTTTGTTAGAAAATGTGCCAGAATTTAAAAATTCCATTTTTAAATAATATTCAAGCTATTAAAAATAGTCATTTTATAAACGACCTCCGTTTTTTATGAAACCATTTTTGTCGGATCCGGAATGTCAAATTATTACTAAGTTTAATTTCCCATAATTTTTGGATTTAATATGCGAGCGTGGTAAATTAAACTGCATTCGATAATTTTTGTTGAATTTAATCGATCGTTAAAAAGGCCATTTTTCAAACGGTCTCCAAATTCGGCGAAATTAATTTTGTTAGGACCGTATCGTCAAAACATAGATAAATTTATTTTTCGGGAAATTTTGGAGTCCGTATGTGGCTCCGGTAAATTTAAATGTACGATCAAATTAAATAATTTATATTTTAATTTGAAGAAAATGATCGATTGGGCTGACGTGACCTAGCCCATTGTGTCCAGAACGGGGATATTTGGCTAGGGGAAACTTTAGTTGGGCTAAATTTGGAGATGTTAAGGGGTAACAGGCTTTAACTAAGAGATTAAGGAATTAAATATTATTTTATTATAAATATCCTAAAACTAAACCCTAATTTCAAAACTATAACCGCCGCCCTCTTCTGTCAATGGTCAGAATAGCTCCTCTCTTCCACCAATAATTTCTCTTGATCCATACTATAAAATTCCCTCCTCGTTTTGACTTTATTGTAGAGAACTTCATAAGCTTCAATTTCATACGGGGTTAATTAAGAATAGTGGTGTAATGGGTTCGGATTTTGCACCCGAAGTACCACTGTTAAAGTGGCCACCCCACCTCCATATCATGATCAGCGCCACTGCGTGGGCCTCCCTGGTGCGCCTCCCTCTCCTCTTGGACGTTGTGGTGCCGGATCGTCGAGATATTGAGTGGTTGGAGCGAAATCTTGTGACCTAGAATCGAACAATATAAGAGAAGGTGCGGCCTCGATTTGTAATAGAAGAAGAAGGATATTTTCCTTTTTATTATTTAATTAATTAATTTAAAAATATTATCAATCTAAATAAATTCATAAATTAATCATACGAATACAGAATTGGATAATTTCAGAACCGTTGGGATCGTGAATCCGAGATCTACATTTCTGGGCAGACTAGAACGAATTCGGAGCAAATCAGATTTTGGGGCAAATTCAATTCTGAATTATACAGAATTTGAAGCACTATGAGAATTCTATATTTTTTATATATAATTAAAGTTAATTAATTATGATTGTGTTATTATCAATATGCTGTTAAATTCTATTGGTTGTTATACGTGATTTGATCTGGGATTGAAGTTGTTATGTAGATCCGTTGATTTGATGATTATTGTATTAAAATAAAATAGTTGATAACAAAATTTACATTTTTGTTGAAATAAAATAGTTGAGACAAAATTTACATTTTTGTCAAAATAAAATAGTTGAGACAAAATTTACATTTTTGTCAAAATAAAATAGTTGAGACAAAATTTACATTTTTGTTAAAATAAAATAGTGGGGACAAAAATTACATTTTTGTCAAAATAAAATAGCTGAGACAAAATTTACATTTTTGTCAAAATAAAATTGTGGAGACAACATTTACATTTTTGTCAAAATAAAATAGTTGAGACAAAATTTACATCTTTGTCAAAATAAAATAGTGGAGACAAAATTTACATTCTCGTCAAAATAAAATAGTTGAGACAAAATTTACATTTTTGTCAAAATAAAATAGTGGAGACAAAATTTACATTTTTGTCAAAATAAAATAGTTGAGACAAAATTTACGTTTTTGTCAAAATAAAATAGTGGAGACAAAATGTACATTTTTGTCAAAATAAAATAGTTGAGACAAAATTTACATTTTTGTCAAAATAAAATAGTGGAGACAAAATTTACATTTTTGTCAAAATAAAATAAGATAAAATTTACATTTTTGTCAAAATAAGATAGTGGAGACAAAATTTACATTTTCGTCATAATAAAATAGTTGAAAAAAAATTGACATTTTTTCAAAATAAAATAGTTGAAACAAAATGAACATTTTTGTTGAAATAAAATTGTCAAAACAGAAATATCATTTTTTTTGTTGAAATAAAATAATCAAAACAAAAATACCATTTTTTTTGAAATTAAATAGTCAAAACAAAAATAACATTTTTGTTAAATAGATTTGTGTTAAAACAAAAATAACATTTTTGTTAAATAGATTTGTGATAAAACAAAAAAATCAATTTTGTTGAATTAGAGAATGTTTAACAATATAAAGTTATCATTTTTATTCATTTTGTTAAAGTAGAATTGTTAACAAAATGAATTATCATTTTTATTCATTTTGTTAAAATGGAATTGTTAACAGTATGAAGTTATCATTTTTATTCATTTTGTTAAAATGGAATTGTTAACAATATGAAGTTATCATTTTTATTCATTTTGTTAAAATGGAATTGTAGACAATATGAAGTTATCACTTTTAATCATTTTGTTGGAATAGAATTGTCAACAAAATGAAAGAATCATTTTTAATCATTTTGTTGAAACAGAATTGTCAACAAAAATGAAAAAAATCCCTTTTAATCATTTTGTTGAAATAGAATTGTCAACAAAAATGAAAGAATCGCTTTTAATCATTTTGTTGAAATAGAATTGTCAACAAAAATGAAAGAATCGCTTTTAATAATTTTGTTGAAATATAATTGTCAACAAAAATGAAAGAATCGTTTTTAATCATTTTGTTGAAATAGAATTGTCAACAAAAATGATAGAATCGTTTTTAATCATTTTGCTGAAATAGAATTGTCAACAAAAATGAAAGAATCGTTTTTAATCATTTAATTGTCAACAAAAATGAAAGATTCACTTCTAATTATTTTGTTGAAATAGAATTGTCAACAAAAATGAAAGAATCACTTTTAATCATTTTGTTGAAATAGAATTGTCAACAAAAATGAAAGAATCACTTTTAATCATTCTGTTGAAATAGATTTGTCAACAGAAATGAAAGAATCATCTTTATTCATTTTGTTGAAATAGAATTGTCAACAAAAATGAAAGAGTCAATTTTAATCATTTTGTTGAAAGAGAATTGTCAACAAAAATGAAAGAGTCACATTTAATCATTTTGTTGAAATAGAATTGTCAACAAAAATGAAAGAATCAGTTTTAATCAACTAACAACAAAAATGAAAGAATCATATTTAATCAATTTGTTTAATTGTCAACAAAAATGAAAGAATCATTTTTAATCATTTTGTTGAAATAGAATTGTCAACAAAAATGAAAGAATCATTTTTATTGATTTTGTTGAAGTTATACATTAGAATCATTTTTATTTGTTTTATTGAAGTAGAATGGTCGTCAAAATAAAAATATCATTTATTGTTAGAATTAGATTTGTTTGCAAATGAAAATGTCGTTTCGATTTATTTTGTTAATGTAGGAATTGCAAAATGCATAACAATATCATTTTTATGTTGCATGTCATACATTCGAATTTGTATACAAATTAAAAGGACATTTTTATTGTCAAATTATACATTAGAATTTGTATACAATTTAAAAGGACATTTTTATTGTCAAATTACACATTACAATTTGAATACAAATTAAAGGGACATTTTTATCGTCATGTTATACATTGAAATTATATATAAATAAAAATATTTCTTTTTATTTGTTAAAGTTAAAAAATAAAAATTGCATACAAATAATAAAAATAAAAATTATCTTTTTATTTGTCATTAGCAATAATGTCATGTAAATAAATTACACTGTATTTGACATTAGAAATGTGTAGAAAATCTCATGTAAATAAATTCTATTTTATTTGACATTAGAAACACGTATTGAATTAATGTAAATAAAATGCATATTTATTTGCCATTAGGAACATGTAGAAATGAATGCAAATAAAATACATTTTTATTTGACATTATAAACATGTAGATATGTTATGCAAATAAAACATTCTTTTGTTTGGC
Organism: Allium sativum; assembly: GCA_030737875.1. NCBI lineage: Eukaryota > Viridiplantae > Streptophyta > Magnoliopsida > Asparagales > Amaryllidaceae > Allium > Allium sativum. Next base: position 145,197,436 of record CM060918.1, on the reverse strand, counting down.
GTGGTAAACACGTTAGTGAAACGTCGAATGATTTATATATAATTATATATATATATATATATATATATATAAATTAAAATTATATGAATGGCGGGCGGTAGTACGCGTTTCGGAATCGTACCTTTAAACGATTATATCGAAAGATCCTACCGTCGGATTTTCCCAAAACTGGAACTGTTAGGACGGCTTTGGGAAGATCTTTACAATGGTATAAAATTTGTTAAAATCCAATGGTTAAATATGAAGAATTGTGTAAATCAAAGTTGGGTAAAAACAACGTCAGGGCCGCCTATTGACCCAAAGCGTCGTTAAATTAAATTAGGCTATTTTTATATAAATAAAAATAGCGATAAATCATTATAAAATAATATTAACGATATGAAATGATTTAAATTATATATATGTGAGAATTATTTGAAAAGACCGAATTCAATCTCATTTCAAATAATTATACAACGATTTAAATCGAAGATATTGTGAATGGTGATTGAAGACCGGTGATCTTCACATCGAATGGACGTCTACTGATGCCCGACATTGGGTAGCTCCCAGTAAAGGGTTAAAGTGGTAGTTGTCCGGACGTACTTGTTGATTGTCCGGGTAAGCGAGCATCTCTCTTCCGTATTGGACATACGTGACGAGGAATAAGGTGTCTCCTGTTTCGTTCAGACCCAGAACAGACTTGTAAATGGATGTGTGTCTGACGTTGGATTTCATTATACGTGAATTGATTTCTATTTAATATATATCTGTTTGGTGGCGGAGAAATTATTCTCTTGCTTAACACCCTTCTCTGAGACGCACGAGCTCAGAGGTTATATATTGATAGTTATTGATTGCATGGCGTGGAATGTCAATGTGGCATGCCAAGACGCAAATGATCGAGGCTTTCATTGAAAAGCAGAGCCTTGTGGTTGATGATCAAAGCACGACCTGTTTAGGCGTAGCTTTGTGTATAGTGTAACATCGCGAACCTCACGCCCTAGTAAGAGTCAGAAACGGGATAAGGGACCCAAGGAGTGCATGCATTTCTTTCTAGCTAGAAGTGGTGTCATGGTATGGAGCCCAGACATTTTTACTTATGTGGATGATGGATTACAAGGCCTTAGATATACTGGTCAATAGTGGCTAATTGATAGTTCAATAGGACCGAGAAACGTGTGCTCAGGCATAACTAATCCACTTTCCAAGGGCTCGCCAGCGTTCGAGTCCTGAGACATTTGCTAGAGTGTCTCGAATCGGTAAGGAGATCATCCCTAGCCTTGACTCATGACGGAAATCCAATTTCCAATATGACATTACGATTTTGATTGTAAACCTATATATGGCGACATAGTATATGGTAGCTATGCCGTCTAGGATTGATACATTTACTTTGAAAGTATTTTAAACTGATTAGACACTAATACTAATATTAAATATTATTTTATACGTATCAAGCATGTTTGATCATTATAAGGTAAAATTCTATCCTCCGGTTTGCGTTGCATTGTGTGATGGGACTTGAGTCTTATAATGATTTCATTTTTCTAAAAAGCATTGCATTGTCTTGAATAAAAATTTATTTAATTTATGCACTGGCAATCCAATTGAGTAAACCCATTTCGCGGTAGCGGCATGGTTCCGTGATTAGCCATATTGTTAGATAAGTTAAGAAAGATTTCTCATACTAGTCTCATGACCGACTCGTAGTTTGTTTCACTTTACAAACTCGTGTGCCCTCTTTTTCACACGGGCAGCCAAGTGACAGGTACAGGTTATTTTAGACATGTGCTGGACTGGAGTATGGACGGAAGACGAAGATAATTTCTATCTTTTATTTCCATTTGAGACATTTAGACATCATTTATCCATATTGTACTTGATGGTGTTTTAGACTTATTTCTATTCGCTGAGACTTTCTATATGCTAAGTTGTACCTTGTAACTGTGCCACTCTGATGTTCTGATGTTGTGATGTTGATGACATTTCTATTTTTCTGCTGCTATGATTTATGTGTTATGCTGTTATTTGAGATGTGCTGTTGTTGTAAATATATTATATTCCAATGATTATCCTTGCTTTCGTACTATGGGAGTTTGAGGTTATCACAGTTGGTATCAGAGCTAATGGTTAACCTTAGCTTAGGAGTATAACATATTTAAAAACAATTCATCTATGTAGAATCAGTAGTATTCTAAGGCGAGTAGCTCATTAGAGATAGGATTTGTAATGACCCGAAAATTCCGGTCCAATTTGAGCTGACCAAAAATACAAGTCCAACCCCAAATTAAACTGAAAATCAGGAAATTAATAGAAAGAAAAACAAAGTGTGAGGGAAGATAAGATAAAAACTTAGAATAGAAGAAGAACAACACAACATCAGAGTAACACGAATCTCACAGCGGAACAAATAACATATTATATATAACATAACTTTGAAATATAACTTTGTACTTGAATATACATCATTTTCAAAGTACAACACTTACAACACAGCGGAAATAAACTATAGCTATATGATCCTGAAGCCTCCTGCTCCAGCCCTTCCAGTATATCTGTAAATCTCGACTACTTGACTGCCCGTACAAAATTATGCACCCAAGAGTTTAGGGAAGCAAACAAATAAACTCCGGGTCAGTCATGGGACTGGTATGAGTAAAACAGTTTAAAACGGTTCAAGCAGGTAATCGATATCTCATAAGACCGCACCGTATAACGGAACGGGTTTTTCCCTTATGAGAATCCAAATTATCTTTGTATCAAAAACCTTTTGATATTATAATAATGTCTATCAACCACAATAATAATAATCATCTAGCAGAACGCTTTCATCTCACATTCTACATATATAGTATACAATCAAAACCGCAAGCACGTATTGGGTAATGGATTTCCAACTATGACAAGGTATGGAACCACCTTTCGCTAGTGTACCTCTAGAAAGGAATACACTGGGTTCAACAAGAACATCTTGTAACCCGGCCACACATGACCGACCACTCATTTCGCTTGAGTGTATCGAATGTATATCACCAACAGTTGGGATCAACAACTGTGACGAGAAGGAATCTCGCTCGGTCCGAACCGGTCGCTAAACCGACCCAGACCGTTCGAAACGCCGGATCGTTTTGAGAACAAGCCACAACAGAACGCAGACAAAAGAACATTTCGTTGTATATTACAACAATGCATCAGATTACAAGAATATACAGAGTATAAATGAATAAATATTACACAGAAATATCAGAGATTTAAATTACATTTAAATACATCACAGCGGAAAAATAGTACAAAGCACAACTGAAAGTAATACACGGATACAGAGCTTTCCGAGCATCGTTCCAGCTGTAAATCAGGATCCTGTGAATATAAATCTGCAAAACCAAAACTACTAGCTGCCCGTGTGGAAAATAGGGGCACCCAGAGTTTAGGTTATGTAAAGACCCGCAAATTCCCGCCCTTTGGATCGACCATAAACCACACAGGTCTGATCCAAAAAGTGGAAACCTACGAATACTTTAACTTTGGGCATACAACACATTACAACAGATAACATAAGACTTTTATAACACTATAATAAATGTTACATCAGAGTACAGAATATACATATCAGAGTACATTGGAATATAATTACAGCGGAAGATAAATACAAAAATGTAATATACTGCAACGGAAGAACACAGCGGAAGACTCTCTATCTCTGGACACAACTTTAAGCTTCAACCCAGAATCCTGCTTAATATATCTGCAAAAATAGCTACTCGACTGCCCGTGAGGAAAATATGGGCACCCGAGTTTGCCAGTGGACAAACTACAGGTCAGTCATGGGACTGGTGTGAGAATTCTACCTAACCAATAAAATATAATAAGGCTAATCACAGGACCACACCACTTTCGCGGAACAGGTTTTCTCCTATGGATTGCCAGTGCATGACTAAAGTAAATCGTCAAAATAACGCAATGCTTTTTAGAAAAATGAAACCATTATAAGACCCAAGTCCCATCACACAATGCAACGCAAACCGGAGGATAGGGTTTTACCTTATAATGATCAAAAGATGCTTGATACGATAAACACGGTATTATATAATAATAGTGTGCAACCAATTTGAAATACATCAAAGTAAATGTATCAATCCTAGACGGCATGAGTGCCCCATCCCACTATGTCGCCATATATAGGTATACAATCAAAACCGTGTGATGTCGTATTGGAAATTTGGGTTTCCATCTGAGTCAAGGCTAGGGAGGAGATCCTTACCGATTTGAGACACTCTAGCAATGCCCCGGGATTGGTACTCTGTCCAACCCTTGGATCCTGCAGGGCCGGTTCACACTTACTTTTGTGGATTAGTTATGCCTGAACACACGCTTCCCAGTCCTTTTGGACCTATACTACGGCCAGTGGCGACCGCATAAACCGAGGCCTCGAACAATCCAATAACCACAACGAATAAATGCCAGCGCTGGTAGGTCCCTGGCACCACTCTAGCTAGAAAGAAACGTGTGCACTCCCTGCGTTCCCTTCTCCCGTTTTAGACTCTACCGGGCTATAAGGCTCGCGAAGTCACGATATACACAAAGCTATGCCTAAATAGACTGTGCTTTGATCATCAACCACAAGGCCTGCTTTTCAACAAAGCCTTGATCAATTGCATCTTAGCAATCTACATTGTCAGACTCTACCATATCATTGGTCATCTACCAATATATATATAACCTCTAAGCTCATACGTCTTAGAGAAGGGGGTTAAGTGAAGAATAAATTCTCCACCACATAACAGAAATATATAATCAGTAGCGTTCAACAAATACAGTAGAAGAGAATACAATGTCAGACACGCAATCCATTTACAAGTCCGCTCTGGGTCTGAGCGAAACAACGTGTCCGTCGATCTCCAAATGCGTTTGGACGATCATTACTAAATACCTTGCCTTGGGGTGTCCAGTCCCAATTCAAGATACCAGTCATCATCATCCCAACGATGTGAAACCTTGGGTCTTCAATTGTCATCTTCATCTTCGACTCTTGATCGTCGTGATGATTATTCAGAATGGGTTAAACCCGGTCTTTCTGAATAACTCGCGTATTTTGTGATTAAAAATCAAATATTGGAAAATCACACATTACGCCACATTTCCCACTCAGAATATTCTTTTAATAAGATATTCATATTAAAAGATTCTCATTAATTTTATCAAAGATAAATTAATAAATTTAATCATAAATCTTCCTTAAAAGATTTATTAAAAATTCTAAATTTGATTTAATATCAAAAATCATTTTCACAAGATTATTTATTTTAAAGAATAAATCTTCTTTTAAACGGGTTAAAGAACTCGTGTCATTTAAAACACAGTTCACGATAAACCCATAAATCAATTTCCAAAATATGGAATTCCACAGAAATCAATCAATACATAATCGATGTGAATTTCTGTATCGGACTAACAATATACATGGAATAACGGCAAAGCCTCTTAAATTCCATATATAATATCGGTCTTCTATTACAGAAGCCCATCTCGATTTTTACCAATAGAATTTCCACTTAATTCCAATTGAATATATATTAAATTGGAAAGCTAGATTTTTAGAAAATGCTTTTGTTAAATCTATGAATAGATTTATAAATTCCAAAGAATAATTTCGATGTAAATTGGATTAAAGGACAAATGTCATTTAAAAACACCGTCCACGATAAATCCACTTCACATCTCATTGTATCTCATATCATGAAATATAATTGCAAATTCTAATAATCTTAATTAAAGGATTTCCCTTTAAATATTAATTCATTATTATAAGAAAACATATTTTAGAAATAATCATTAAAAATATTCTTTACATAAAAGATTTTTATCCTTTACAAATATTCTTTGTTTTAACATATTTAATAGAAAATATATATATACTTATGAAAATATATCCTTTATATAAAAAGAATTTCTAATGTAAGAATATTCTTATTTAAAAGAACACCTGAATCGGAATGCGACTCAACCATTTACCATATAATTTGGATTATATGGATTTCACACACATCATATATATGACAATAACAATATAATCATCAAATCATCCATTTCATCCAAAGTGTAAATTACACTGCGTAAGCGTTAAAATTAAATAATAACGCTCATCGCAGCCTGTCGATCTAACGATCAACATACAACTAAATATTGGGATTAGTGTATGTTAATTTTCATCCCAACACCCGTGTGGGGTTTCAACCAACAAAAAAATAATAAATTATTTGTGCACTTGGGCGATGTGTGAAAATTATCGACCCAATCACATAAACAAGTCAGGTAACTTGCCTATGGCAGTGTAATACACAATATATAACACGATGATAAAAATATCTCTTTTATTCATGTTCTTTTTATCGCATGTAAAATGTCAATAAAAATGTAATCTTTGTTTCTATTCTTTTATCGCATCTAAAATGACGATAAAAATAAAATCTTTATTTCAATTCCTTTCATTGTAAATAAATGAAAAGAAAGATGTAATCTTTTAATTCCATTGTAATAGGGAATACAATTAATAACAAAAATATAACTTTTCATTTCATGCTTTATTTGCAATAGAGAATGCAAATAAAGATTCAGCTTTTTGATTTGAGGTTTATTTACAACGAGGAATGTAAATAAAAATTTTAACTTTTCATTTATAATTTATTTGCATTAAGGATTTCAAATGAAAATGTATCCTTTATTCTCATGTTTTTATTTGCGTTGAGTAATGCAAATAAAATGTGTAATATTAAATTTCTAGTTTTATTTACATCAAGAAATGTAAATAAAATAACTACTTCTTATTTTATGTTTATTTACATCAAGTGAAGTAAATAAATAAAAATTATAACCTTTATTTTAATGTTTTGTTCGCATTTAAAACATGCAACAAAAATGTAACATTTGTTTTTAATAAATTTGTTTGCATCTAAATTTGCAACAAAATGTAATTTTTATTTCTTGTTTGTTTGCAACTGAAGCTACAAACAAAGATGTAATTTTATCTCTTTTATTTTATTTGCATGACAGAATGCAAATAAAAATGCATATTCTCTTTTCTACATTTCGTTTGCATTGTAGCATGCAAACAAAAATGTATTTTTTCTTGTATTGTTTACATTATGAAATGTTAACAAAAATGTGAATTTTTGATTTCATGGAATATTTGCATTGAAAATGCAAATAAAAATAAAAATGTACTACCTTAAAATCATGTTATATTTGTGTTGGAGTACACAAAAAATGTTCTTTTATTTTTAATGTTTTATTTGTGTTTAAGAACACGAATAAAAAGACCATTTTAATTTTCTATGTTATATTTGTGTTTGAGAACACAAACACAAAGGATCATTCATTTTCTAAAATGTATTTGTGTTTGGGGACACAAATAAAAAGGTTCGATCATTTTTCAAAATGTATTTGCATAAGTGAATGCAACTAAAAGAATAAACTTTACTTTAATATATATATTTGTATTCGTAAATACAAATAAGAGAACAAGTTTTAATTTTAAATATATATTTGCATTTTTAGATGCAACCAAAAGAACAAGTTTATTTTTAATGTATATTTACATTGGTACATGCAAATAAAAGAATAATTTTATTTTCAATAAACCTTTGCATTGGTGAATGCAAAATAAAAGAACAACTTTTTTATTTACAAAATATATTTACAAATATAATGTAACTTCTGAAAATAATTTCTTAAAGGTTTTGTTCGCATTGTGAATGCAAACAAAAAGGCCAATTTTATTTATTTCATGTTACATTCACATTGAAGAACATAATAAAAAGTTAACTTATTTCCCATGTTAGATTTGCATTAGTGAATGCAAGATAAAGAACAAATTTTGTTTTAATGCATAATTGCATTTGTGAGTGCAATTAAAAGAGCAAATTTATTTTCAGTGCATATTTGTATTTGTGAATACAAATGAAAAAAAAAAAAAATGAACTTTTTTTTCAATGTTTATTTGTATTTGAGGATACAAATAAAATGACATATTTCATTTTAATGGTTTATTTGTATATGTAAGTACAAATAAAAGGGACAAACTTTATTTTCTATGTTCACTTGTATTTGTGAAAACGAATAAAAAGAACAGATTATTTTCAATGTTTCATTTGTATATGTGAATACAAATAAAAGAACAAATTATATTTCAATGAACAAAATTTCAACAAAAATGCAATCTTATTTTATAAACTCTTCATTTCAACAAAATGAAAATAAAGATATAATCTTTTTATTCTAATCTTTACGATGAAACCCAAATCACATTAAAAATGTAATTTCTTAATGTAAAATCTTTCTATTGAAAACAATGAACACATAAAAATAAAACCTTTTACGTTGCTTCTTTTTACGAAAACACTATTTCATTAAAAATGAAATTTTTATGTTGCTTCTTTTTATGAAAACACTATTTCATTAAAAATGAGATTTTTATGTTGCAACTTTTTTATGAAAACACTATTTCATTAAAAATGAGATTTTTATGTTGCAACTTTTATTGAACATCAAATTGACAAATAAATTATGACTTTTGATTGAAAACTATTTTTACATAATAAAAAATGAAATCTTTTGTTTTCATTCTTTTTAATGATAGAACCTCATATTAAAATATATTCTTTTTAATCACTCTTTTTAATGTAGACAAATCAAAATAAGAATGGATTTATCGCTCAATTTCTTTTGTAAACTCAACAAATAAAAATAAACTTTCATTGTCGTTCAAGTTCTTATTATAATATTAACAAATAAAAATGAGTTTTTATTTGTCGATCAATTTCTATTTTTCATTACAGAATAATAGAAATAATATTTAATAACCTGAAATAAATTATAATAACTAAATCTGAATAAATACGATGTAATTCTGAATATAATATATTTTAGATCAAATTTTAGATCTAATTTCTAATCGTAAATAAAATTCAATATTATCTGCAATTTTAATACGGATCTAACACATCGTACACAACAAAACATATCGCAATCACAACCAATGATTCATACAACACCAGACATTTCAGAATTGAATAAACATCATCATGCAATTATTTTTAAAGCGAGAAAATAATTTAATAATTAATTAAATAATAGAATTTTGAATTCTCACATTGAATTTTGGTCGAAATTTGACTGTCCCCTTTTCAGCTGCGGTCTGCGCCATCGCGAAGCTCTTAATTTTGTGATTCCAACGCAATTTACGGTTCGTCAAACGGACCTCGTATGAGAGAGTTATGAATTTTTAAAGATCGGGTAATTAAATAATTAAAAAAAAAAAAAAAAAAAAGTTCGGACCTTCTCTTCCTCTTCACGTCGTCGCTACCTACATACGAAGGAAACCAAAGCCGCACCCTCCCTTTTCTGCACACACCACCAACGAAGCCCCCATTCGCCGATCCAACACCACCACCGCGACCGCCATGCCGAGAGCAACCTACACCACCAACCCCGTCGAACTCGGCCTCTCCAAGGGCCCGCAAACCAATAAAAACCGCAGCCCCTTCTCGGACGAAATTCGCGAAATCCGTGCACCAGAACCCGATCTTAACCGTATAGATTGAAAGGTCTCTGAATTCTCTTCGATTTGGTAGGTCATACGTCAATTTTCGTCGAACGGATTGAGAGATATTAGCATTTGAAGTTGGGGCAATTCTGGCCATCCACTTCTGGGCGGCGGCTGGCCATTAGAGAATTAGGGGTAGGGTTTTCGGATTTTTATATTATTTTAATATTTAATCCCGAATTTCGTGAAATAAAGTGGATTTTTGGACTTTCTCGGATTTGGGCCTGCTTACTGTCGATCTTAACGTTTTGAGGCCTTCTGAACGCGATGGGCTATGTCCCAATGTCCAATTCTGATGTCTGTACGTTTTTTTGGTTTTAATTGAAAATACAATATTAAATTAATTATTTAATTCCTACCGTACATTTAAATATGCCGGGGTCACATACGACCTCAGAAAATTCTAAAAAAAATATTTTTAGCTTTCTTATGACGATACGAATCCAACAAAATTATTTTCGTTGAATTCTGAGATTGTTCGAAAAATGGCTATTTTTAAGGCGTTCAAATTTAACTGAAATAGTCAAAACACATTTTATTTCGCCACGCTCACATATTAATTCGAAAAATTATGAAAATTGAAACCAAGCAATAATTTGACATTCCGGTTCCAACAAAAGTGATTTCGTCGAAAACCGAGGTCGTTTGAAAAATGACTATTTTTAAAGCCAATATATTTAATATTAAAAAATACATTTTTAAACAAATAAATCCCGAAACTCAAAATATATAAGTGTTTACTGTTTTTCAATGTAGAAACATCATTCTGAACTCAATGGAAGTGGTTTCGAGTTCAAATTCCTTCGTATGCAAAAAGTAGCATTTTGACCTTTATAAATTTCATAGCGACCTTTCTAAATATTGAATTGGCCATAACTTTTGATTTCCACTATAAAATTTCAATTTTTCAGATTCGTTGGAAAGATATTTTAAAATAGATTCTAATATTTTTGGTTTCACTAAAATCCGTTAAATTTTGCATCCTGTATGGTCAGTCAAAGTTCAAGTTTGACTTTTCAAACTACCGCGCTATTTCTAACTCTTTTGTTAATTAAAATTAAATTATTCATTCTAACTTCGATTTAAATCAAATTTGTGATCATTATTATTTAAATAAATTATTTATATTGTCAAAATTCATTAGAATTTTCTAAAATAAAAATTTTAAATTGGTCCTGATTTTTGCGGGTTGTTACAATCGCCCCTACTTAAAAACTTTTCGTCCTCGAAAAGGAACGTAGCTAAAAATTGTAAAATTAACTATCTTAATTTTAAATTTTAATGGTTAATTATCTTTTCAAAATATATATATAAAAAATCATATTTCAAAGAATAGATTATAAATATCAAAAATACGTTAATTATAAATTCGTAACTCTTAACTCGTCCTAGGGCATTACTAACCCCATCTCTAACGAGTTTACTCATTCTAGGATACTGCTAATACTATCTCTAATGAGTATTCTTATTGGACATTACTAATCCAAACTCTGATGAGTCTTCCGTTCAATTCTAATGAGTTGTACCCCAAAGATTTGAGCTAACCTGGCTCTAATACCAACTGTAAAGACCCGCAAATTCCCGCCCTTTGGATCGACCATAAACCACACAGGTCTGATCCAAAAAGTGGAAACCTACGAATACTTTAACTTTGGGCATACAACACATTACAACAGATAACAGAAGACTTTTATAACACTATAATAAATGTTACATCAGAGTACAGAATATACATATCAGAGTACATTGGAATATAATTACAGCGGAAGATAAATACAAAAATGTAATATACTGCAACGGAAGAACACAGCGGAAGACTCTCTATCTCTGGACACAGCTTTAAGCTTCAACCCAGAATCCTGCTTAATATATCTGCAAAAATAGCTACTCGACTGCCCGTGTGGAAAATATGGGCACCCGAGTTTGCCAGTGGACAAACTACAGGTCAGTCATGGGACTGGTGTGAGAATTCTACCTAACCAATAAAATATAATAAGGCTAATCACAGGACCACACCACTTTCGCGGAACAGGTTTTCTCCTATGGATTGCCAGTGCATGACTAAAGTTGTAACATACCGTCTTTCGTCCACTTCAAGTTGGTAATTAAACCAACTCAAACCGTCCGAAATGACAGAATGTTATTAGCTTCTGAGGTAAATAGAATAAATCACAGAATCACAGACACAGAAAAACAGAATATCTCGCAGCGGAATAAATAAATTATACAATAGTAGTTCATGAAGCTACTAAATAAAATCAAAGTTTATACATAATATCAGAGTTACAAAATTAAATACAGCGGAAGTCTAAATACAAGAATTTCTAATACAAAGGAGAAATAGCCAAAATCAACAGGTAGAGTGATATCTTCAATAGTCTCCAGCTTCAAAAGGTGAAATCTCAACACTGCAATACTCGATCTGACCCGAGCAATAATGCAAAACAAAACAACTCGGATCAGGACTAACATTCTCATGGAAGTAAATCAACTTAAATGAAATATTCAATGAAATGCATCAGTAACTTAGAGGATGTTTGGGATCACCATCCTCTAAGGATCCGTTAAACTAATATCATATAATATAATACGCTATTACAATAGTGTCTATGTTTAAATATACTATTGAAAATAGTGTAAGCGGGATTACCATTATTACCCTTACACCGTTTATACCGTTATCGTACAGTTTGCATATAACACACCAGTACGTCGGCGGATAGGGATGCGCCGTGATACGACAACGCTAAATCAAAATCGTAGGGGGGCTCGATCAGGATAATATGACAAGGCACACGAGGAATACCCACGGTAGGATTCTACCGATGCATGCCCGGACCGGTGGTAACGCATAGCCGCAACTACCGCCCACCTCGAACAACACTCCCATAATCAAGGGTGGCCACCAATCAAATCACAAAGTAATAGATATAGTTCGAAGAAGTGTGTCCGATGGAGGTGCGACCTCACTTAATCACGGTATAGCACCTGTTTTAGTCATTTTAATTATGACCCGAAGGTCAAGGCTATCCATCAACGTTCTCTTTCTTCAATCCAGTAATCGCCACCAAACCATCCTACTTCATTCTGGAACTCCACCGCGTACACAGTTGTTAAAGTGGTTTTCGGTATTGGCAGAGAGTATGACAATATCCGATCCCGGTCTCTTTAACAACCAAACGTTTACATTTTTCACACCGTGGCCATTTTAATAAAACCATATCTTGAAATAAATTGATTTAAGAAATTTCTTTAATTCAAACCAAAAAGTTTATGAATCAATTCCATGTATAAAATTATTTCAATTCATATTCAGTCAATTTATAATCGAATTCATATATTCATATCAATTATAAATTCAAATTCCAATTAACTACGTAGTTCACGTACATTTCCTATACAGTTCAATATTTATGTCAATTCAAAATTCGCATTTAGTTGATTAAAATTCAAATTCATTGAATCAAGTATCGTTATATAAATTTAATTTTTTTAAACCTCGCTTTTAAATCACAAAATCAAAACTTATCCGCCTTTTGTGTTTATTATTAAAGTTTATAAAATATATATAAAATAAGCATTGAAAATATTTTTTTATAAGTTATAAATTTATATAGGAAATAACTTTATAAACATATATAGGTTCAAATTAATTCAGAAATAGGTTTTAAAAGAATAATTTATTATAATATATTAATTTATAGTTAAAAATACATATATGATTAAATTATATAGTTTAAAATAAATTAATTATAAGTAAAATCTTACATAAGCATTTAAATACATTTTTACTCATAAAACCATTTTAAAACATATCATTTAAAATTTACAAAATTTAATTATAAATCTTTAAAATATAAATATAATATCTTAAATTACTATTATTACAATCAAAATTTCCAACTCATTTTAATTCGAAAACATAACCAACGGTGTCCATATATAGTTTTCTACCCTATGGTCAAGTGATACGGATATTTATCATTTCAACCCGTAATTTATAAAATTTCTACGGGTTTATCATTTCAACCCGCAATCCCAAATTCAGTAAAATCGTTCAGGTCTATCATTTCAACCCATAACAATTTTTCCCTAATCTAATATCCATTCGGGTATGTATCATTTCAACCCTTAGTGATTTTTCCTAAACTAGGGGTATATACAACATAACAAATCATCACATATCATCAATCACATCATAGTCATATATAATCAGTGTACATACATGTCATATAAATATCGTGTCACATATGAAAGTGCATATTTTAAACAAACAATTTCTACTGACAATCCTATACATTTCATAACAGTTCATTTAGTTGATCTAACATCTATGAAGTAATGTGAGTCAGGTGTGAGATAAACTCACCTTTCGTGGCCCAAAATGAAACGACGACTTGCAGGCATGATTTAGAATAATTTCAGCTCGATGATCGCTTAATATTATTACTTTATTTTATAAGACGAGGCTAGGGAATGTCTAAAAGGATCGGTAAAGGAATTTGGTTTTGAATGGTTCTCAAACTCAGCACCAAACTTGACTCAAAATAAACCCAATAAATTATTTACACAAAACATATATATATATATATATTTATATACAAACACATAGAAAATTTTAACACATATGTATTTAAATTCAACACACAAAATATTTTTATAAATTATACATTTAAATAAAACACAACGCTAACTCATCCTAAATCATATACACTTATATATAATATATAATTTGAAACACACACATGAATTCATACACACACACACTGTACACACCACAAAATAAACACAGCACTTCTTTTACAAATATTATATAATATTTCCAAATACATATACACAAAATTTAAAATTCAACACATACCACATACAACAAAACCAAAAAGGGTGTATATATATATAAATAAATATTAAAAACACATATATATATATATATATACATATTTATTTATTTTCAAACAATTAAATTTCCAAAGTGACTCAACCCACTCATTCAACACCCAAATATATGTTTATTTTATATACAATCATAGATTTATAAACACACACAAAACCATATAATAATATTTTATATAAATTGATGCACACAACCAAACTATCTCTCTCTATATATATACACATATTTTTTTATAAAAAAATAAATTTTTAAACAAAAAAAATTATATATATACACTCACACACTCAACAAAAGGGGACACAAACCAAATTACTCTCACGCACAAACAAGATAACTCACGCCACACAGTAACACAAACACACACATCACACATAAACACACGCACACAACTCAGCAGGCAACACACAACTCACGCAAAACCCATAACTCACGCCACGAAAAACGCACAATAAATTTATAATATTTATTTTGAAATTCAACGCACACCGCAAATTAAAATTATAATATATATATATAAAATTTTTATAAACACGCCCAAAGCTTTATATATTATAAATTATACATATATAAACAACTCGGACACACTCATCAAAACGTTTTCACATATATGTAAAATTTATATATTTAAAACAAATACACACGAAATACTTCAAAACCATTACATATATATATACACACACACACTATTAAACAAGATATATGTATGTATATATATACATATTTTCAAAACAAATAAATTTTCAAAACTCCCCCATATATTAATATAAGTACAAAATATAAATTCTTTCCAAACTCACGCACCAATATTCCACATATACAAAACAAATGAATACATACATATATAATACATAAAAGAGAATAAGTCCACGCAACATCACATTGTAAACATCACCACAAATATAGACACCAAAACTCACGTATATAAGACACAAGAGTACTGCATAAGAAGGAGAAGAGTGGGGATTGCGGCTTTACGTTGGCTAGTCATCGACAGGAAGTTTTGGGTGGCACGGCTTTGGTTCGGAACAGCGAGCAATTGGGGAAAATATATGGGTTCGAGTACTAAGGTGGGGAGGCGCTATCATAGAGAGTGAGGTGATGGGGTGTGCGCCATGGGAAGGCTCACGGGTTGGGGATAAATGACGATGGGGATCTGTAGTCGTGAAAGAGCAGGGGTGAATGTCAGAGTTGGTGAAGCCTTCAGGTCTCCAGGCTTAAAAGATGCGATATATATATATATATATATATATATAGATAGATAGAGGGAGAGAGAGAGAGAATTTTTCATATCTTTATAAATTAGAAGAAGAATAATATAGAGAGGGGAGGAGATATAATAGTAAAGGAATGGAGCGTGTGATAAAATAAGAATTAAAGTGGCAGTTGCTTATTTTAATACCCATGAGAAAATTAATAGGAGATAGAAATGGACGAAGTTTGAACAGAGATTGTGGAACCTGATGGATTGTTATTTATTTCCTATAGCCTTTAAACATGGTTCAAAAATGCAAATGTGGATGCCATATTTCACGTACACCGTGTTTACTAATTTATCATCATACTTATTGATATTCCAAACTAAAATTTCAAATTGGCTAATATTAGTGCTTTGATAATGCTATGTGATACAAATGAAAGGGTAGGAGTTTAATGCTATATAATGCTTGACAAATTCAGGAAATGTATGGATTTTAAAAGGAAATATAATATATTTATGTGAGAACGAAAGGAAATAAATAAAAGGAGGCATATGGTTCAAATTTTGAAATAATGGATGTTCAAGTAAATAATTTATACTAATCAATGGACGTTGAAATTTAAGGATGTAAACATTGTTCATAAATAAAAGGAAACGATATAAATTTATTAATTAAAAGAAACAAATAGTTTTGGCAATATAATTAACAAACAATTATTATTATTATTTTGCAAACATAATAGACGTTATCATAGGAAAATAAACTTGACAAGTAAAAATAGAAATGTTCGCATCAACAACAATCAATATGCATGGCATATCTAAAAGAGAAATAATTTGAAATCAAATCAAAGACTTAATACCATTACTAATGGAAACACATTGTATACTTATACGAGCTTTTAATATTTAACAAAATTCGAAGAATAAATTACAAATTCAAATAAATATCTCAATTAAAGTTTCCAATAAATAAGATTCTAATTTAGCAATTATTGATTTGTATTATTAAGTTATATTTATATCAAAACAAATTCAATTGTGTTATAAAATCCAAACAAATTTAAATTTAAAAGAAATCAAAATAAAAATTATTTCCATAAAATGCAAACAAATAAAATAAATAAACCAAAATTTAAGTTAAATCATAAATTAAAATACTCTAAAATTTTGAGGTTGTTACAATCTCCCCTACTCAAACCTTTTCGTCCCCGAAAAGGAACGAGGTAGAGAAATAGTAATTAAATAATTAATATATTTAAACCAAATGTTCGTATTTATCCTCATACCTATATATATTTATATATAAATAAAAAAATTTCCTAACATTTCAAAATACTTTTAAGTATTCACTCGACGTCTCGATTGGCTAAATATATTTATCCCACTTTGGAAACCTGAAAATAGATATTGATGATGCTGTAGTCATCACCAGAACTATTTTCAAGCGACTAGAGTGTGACTCTATATCTATCTAATACACATAGGATTTAACATATACGTTGATCAGGCGTATACCCAAATCACTATGCATTCGATAGGCCAATTTTAACGTCAGGTAAGTACCCAAAATATCTTATATATATTTTAACAGAATATATACTAAATTTTCAAATCATATATTATAAATAATATATTCTCAAATCAATAAAATTTTAAGTAGGGAAAAATATATCTCTCCCCGCTCATTTATTTATTAAAATTCAACTTAAATCAAAATAAATATACTAACAATATTATTATTAAATCAAATAGATAACAGTATTTTTCTGTACTATATTTAAATATTTTCAAATCCAAATTATCTATATTTAAACTTATAAAACTGGATAAATTCCGTAAGTTAACATATATATATATCACAAAAAGTCTTTTAAAAATACAAGTATTACCAAAACATAATGTCATTTACAAATATATATATATCAAATATATAAAAATTTCAATATTGTATCATGAAAATCTTATATTATAATACCTTTCATAATATCAATTTTAAACCAATATCTAACAAGACTGGACTCGCTAGAAGACTTATACTCCCTTTCAACTTCTTACCTTGTTAGGGACAAGTAACAGAATTCGAGGTAAAAGCTGAACGAACGAAAGAACCTAATCAAAGAGGATCTACGAAAGAAGACGGATTCAAATGAAAGGGAGATTTCAAAGAGGATTTAAATACTAAACAAAATTTGTATCCAAAAATACTTGTTGAAAAACATTTAAAACCATTTAAAAAAAAAAACTACTTATACTTTAAAAATACGCTCTCTCTCAAGAAGTATTCTGCGACTAATTCCACTCATTCTAGGGTATCACTACCTTATCTCTAATGAGCTTTTACCTCATAAGCTAAAGCTTTGAAAAACCAAAGCTCTGATACCAACTGTAACATACCGTCTTTCGTCCACTTCAAGTTGGTAATTAAACCAACTCAAACCGTCCGAAATGACAGAATGTTATTAGCTTCTGAGGTAAATAGAATAAATCACAGAATCACAGACACAGAAAAACAGAATATCTCGCAGCGGAATAAATAAATTATACAATAGTAGTTCATGAAGCTACTAAATAAAATCAAAGTTTATACATAATATCAGAGTTACAAAATTAAATACAGCGGAAGTCTAAATACAAGAATTTCTAATACAAAGGAGAAATAGCCAAAATCAACAGGTAGAATGATATCTTCAATAGTCTCCAGCTTCAAAAGGTGAAATCTCAACACTGCAATACTCGATCTGACCCGAGCAATAATGCAAAACAAAACAACTCGGATCAGGACTAACATTCTCATGGAAGTAAATCAACTTAAATGAAATATTCAATGAAATGCATCAGTAACTTAGAGGATGTTTGGGATCACCATCCTCTAAGGATCCGTTAAACTAATATCATATAATATAATACGCTATTACAATAGTGTCTATGTTTAAATATACTATTGAAAATAGTGTAAGCGGGATTACCATTATTACCCTTACACCGTTTATACCGTTATCGTACAGTTTGCATATAACACACCAGTACGTCGGCGGATAGGGATGCGCTGTGATACGACAACGCTAAATCAAAATCGTAGGGGGGCTCGATCAGGATAATATGACAAGGCACACGAGGAATACCCACGGTAGGATTCTACCGATGCATGCCCGGACCGGTGGTAACGCATAGCCGCAACTACCGCCCACCTCGAACAACACTCCCATAATCAAGGGTGGCCACCAATCAAATCACAAAGTAATAGATATAGTTCGAAGAAGTGTGTCCGGTGGAGGTGCGACCTCACTTAATCACGGTATAGCACCTGTTTTAGTCATTTTAATTATGACCCGAAGGTCAAGGCTATCCATCAACGTTCTCTTTCTTCAATCCAGTAATCGCCACCAAACCATCCTACTTCATTCTGGAACTCCACCGCGTACACAGTTGTTAAAGTGGTTTTCGGTATTGGCAGAGAGTATGACAATATCCGATCCCGGTCTCTTTAACAACCAAACGTTTACATTTTTCACACCGTGGCCATTTTAATAAAACCATATCTTGAAATAAATTGATTTAAGAAATTTCTTTAATTCAAACCAAAAAGTTTATGAATCAATTCCATGTATAAAATTATTTCAATTCATATTCAGTCAATTTATAATCGAATTCATATATTCATATCAATTATAAATTCAAATTCCAATTAACTACGTAGTTCACGTACATTTCCTATACAGTTCAATATTTATGTCAATTCAAAATTCGCATTTAGTTGATTAAAATTCAAATTCATTGAATCAAGTATCGTTATATAAATTTAATTTTTTTAAACCTCGCTTTTAAATCACAAAATCAAAACTTATCCGCCTTTTGTGTTTATTATTAAAGTTTATAAAATATATATAAAATAAGCATTGAAAATATTTTTTTATAAGTTATAAATTTATATAGGAAATAACTTTATAAACATATATAGGTTCAAATTAATTCAGAAATAGGTTTTAAAAGAATAATTTATTATAATATATTAATTTATAGTTAAAAATACATATATGATTAAATTATATAGTTTAAAATAAATTAATTATAAGTAAAATCTTACATAAGCATTTAAATACATTTTTACTCATAAAACCATTTTAAAACATATAATTTAAAATTTACAAAATTTAATTATAAATCTTTAAAATATAAATATAATATCTTAAATTACTATTATTACAATCAAAATTTCCAACTCATTTTAATTCGAAAACATAACCAACGGTGTCCATATATAGTTTTCTACCCTATGGTCAAGTGATACGGATATTTATCATTTCAACCCGTAATTTATAAAATTTCTACGGGTTTATCATTTCAACCCGCAATCCCAAATTCAGTAAAATCGTTCAGGTCTATCATTTCAACCCATAACAATTTTTCCCTAATCTAATATCCATTCGGGTATGTATCATTTCAACCCTTAGTGATTTTTCCTAAACTAGGGGTATATACAACATAACAAATCATCACATATCATCAATCACATCATAGTCATATATAATCAGTGTACATACATGTCATATAAATATCGTGTCACATATGAAAGTGCATATTTTAAACAAACAATTTCTACTGACAATCCTATACATTTCATAACAGTTCATTTAGTTGATCTAACATCTATGAAGTAATGTGAGTCAGGTGTGAGATAAACTCACCTTTCGTGGCCCAAAATGAAACGACGACTTGCAGGCATGATTTAGAATAATTTCAGCTCGATGATCGCTTAATATTATTACTTTATTTTATAAGACGAGGCTAGGGAATGTCTAAAAGGATCGGTAAAGGAATTTGGTTTTGAATGGTTCTCAAACTCAGCACCAAACTTGACTCAAAATAAACCCAATAAATTATTTACACAAAACATATATATATATATATATATTTATATACAAACACATAGAAAATTTTAACACATATGTATTTAAATTCAACACACAAAATATTTTTATAAATTATACATTTAAATAAAACACAACGCTAACTCATCCTAAATCATATACACTTATATATAATATATAATTTGAAACACACACATGAATTCATACACACACACACACTGTACACACCACAAAATAAACACAGCACTTCTTTTACAAATATTATATAATATTTCCAAATACATATACACAAAATTTAAAATTCAACACATACCACATACAACAAAACCAAAAAGGGTGTATATATATATAAATAAATATTAAAAACACACATATATATATATACATATTTATTTATTTTCAAACAATTAAATTTCCAAAGTGACTCAACCCACTCATTCAACACCCAAATATATGTTTATTTTATATACAATCATAGATTTATAAACACACACAAAACCATATAATAATATTTTATATAAATTGATGCACACAACCAAACTATCTCTCTCTATATATATACACATATTTTTTTATAAAAAAATAAATTTTTAAACAAAAAAAATTATATATATACACTCACACACTCAACAAAAGGGGACACAAACCAAATTACTCTCACGCACAAACAAGATAACTCACGCCACACAGTAACACAAACACACACATCACACATAAACACACGCACACAACTCAGCAGGCAACACACAACTCACGCAAAACCCATAACTCACGCCACGAAAAACGCACAATAAATTTATAATATTTATTTTGAAATTCAACGCACACCGCAAATTAAAATTATAATATATATATATATAAAATTTTTATAAACACGCCCAAAGCTTTATATATTATAAATTATACATATATAAACAACTCGGACACACTCATCAAAACGTTTTCACATATATGTAAAATTTATATATTTAAAACAAATACACACGAAATACTTCAAAACCATTACATATATATATACACACACACACTATTAAACAAGATATATGTATGTATATATATACATATTTTCAAAACAAATAAATTTTCAAAACTCCCCCATATATTAATATAAGTACAAAATATAAATTCTTTCCAAACTCACGCACCAATATTCCACATATACAAAACAAATGAATACATACATATATAATACATAAAAGAGAATAAGTCCACGCAACATCACATTGTAAACATCACCACAAATATAGACACCAAAACTCACGTATATAAGACACAAGAGTACTGCATAAGAAGGAGAAGAGTGGGGATTGCGGCTTTACGTTGGCTAGTCATCGACAGGAAGTTTTGGGTGGCACGGCTTTGGTTCGGAACAGCGAGCAATTGGGGAAAATATATGGGTTCGAGTACTAAGGTGGGGAGGCGCTATCATAGAGAGTGAGGTGATGGGGTGTGCGCCATGGGAAGGCTCACGGGTTGGGGATAAATGACGATGGGGATCTGTAGTCGTGAAAGAGCAGGGGTGAATGTCAGAGTTGGTGAAGCCTTCAGGTCTCCAGGCTTAAAAGATGCGGTTTTTATATATATATATATAGATAGATAGAGGGAGAGAGAGAGAGAAGTTTTCATATCTTTATAAATTAGAAGAAGAATAATATAGAGAGGGGAGGAGATATAATAGTAAAGGAATGGAGCGTGTGATAAAATAAGAATTAAAGTGGCAGTTGCTTATTTTAATACCCATGAGAAAATTAATAGGAGATAGAAATGGACGAAGTTTGAACAGAGATTGTGGAACCTGATGGATTGTTATTTATTTCCTATAGCCTTTAAACGTGGTTCAAAAATGCAAATGTGGATGCCATATTTCACGTACACCGTGTTTACTAATTTATCATCATACTTATTGATATTCCAAACTAAAATTTCAAATTGGCTAATATTAGTGCTTTGATAATGCTATGTGATACAAATGAAAGGGTAGGAGTTTAATGCTATATAATGCTTGACAAATTCAGGAAATGTATGGATTTTAAAAGGAAATATAATATATTTATGTGAGAACGAAAGGAAATAAATAAAAGGAGGCATATGGTTCAAATTTTGAAATAATGGATGTTCAAGTAAATAATTTATACTAATCAATGGACGTTGAAATTTAAGGATGTAAACATTGTTCATAAATAAAAGGAAACGATATAAATTTATTAATTAAAAGAAACAAATAGTTTTGGCAATATAATTAACAAACAATTATTATTATTATTTTGCAAACATAATAGACGTTATCATAGGAAAATAAACTTGACAAGTAAAAATAGAAATGTTCGCATCAACAACAATCAATATGCATGGCATATCTAAAAGAGAAATAATTTGAAATCAAATCAAAGACTTAATACCATTACTAATGGAAACACATTGTATACTTATACGAGCTTTTAATATTTAACAAAATTCGAAGAATAAATTACAAATTCAAATAAATATCTCAATTAAAGTTTCCAATAAATAAGATTCTAATTTAGCAATTATTGATTTGTATTATTAAGTTATATTTATATCAAAACAAATTCAATTGTGTTATAAAATCCAAACAAATTTAAATTTAAAAGAAATCAAAATAAAAATTATTTCCATAAAATGCAAACAAATAAAATAAATAAACCAAAATTTAAGTTAAATCATAAATTAAAATACTCTAAAATTTTGAGGTTGTTACAAAAGTAAATCGTCAAAATAACGCAATGCTTTTTAGAAAAATGAAACCATTATAAGACCCAAGTCCCATCACACAATGCAACGCAAACCGGAGGATAGGGTTTTACCTTATAATGATCAAAAGATGCTTGATACGATAAACACGGTATTATATAATAATAGTGTGCAACCAATTTGAAATACATCAAAGTAAATGTATCAATCCTAGACGGCATGAGTGCCCCATCCCACTATGTCGCCATATATAGGTATACAATCAAAACCGTGTGATATCGTATTGGAAATTTGGGTTTCCATCTGAGTCAAGGCTAGGGAGGAGATCCTTACCGATTCGAGACACTCTAGCAATGCCCCAGGATTGGTACTCTGTCCAACCCTTGGATCCTGCAGGGCCGGTCCACACTTACTTTTGTGGATTAGTTATGCCTGAACACACGCTTCCCGGTCCTTTTGGACCTATACTACGGCCAGTGGCGACCGCATAAACCGAGGCCTCGAACAATCCAATAACCACAATGAATAAATGCCAGCACTGGTAGGTCCCTGGCACCACTCTAGCTAGAAAGAAACGTGTGCACTCCCTGCGTTCCCTTCTCCCGTTTTAGACTCTACCGGGCTGTGAGGCTCGCGAAGTCACGATATACACAAAGCTATGCCTAAATAGACTGTGCTTTGATCATCAACCACAAGGCCTGCTTTTCAACAAAGCCTTGATCAATTGCATCTTAGCATGCCACATTGTCAGACTCTACCATATCATTGGTCATCTACCAATATATATATATATAACCTCTAAGCTCATACGTCTTAGAGAAGGGGGTTAAGTGAAGAATAAATTCTCCACCACCAAACAGAAATATATAATCAGTAGCGTTCATCAAATACAGTAGAAGAGAATACAATGTCAGACACGCAATCCATTTACAAGTCCGCTCTGGGTCTGAGCGAAACAACGTGTCCGTCGATCTCCAAATGCGTTTGGACGATCATTACTAAATACCTTGCCTTGGGGTGTCCAGTCCCAATTCAAGATACCAGTCATCATCATCCCAACGATGTGAAAACCTTGGGTCTTCAATTGTCATCTTCATCTTCGACTCTTGATCGTCGTGATGATTATTCAGAATGGGTTAAACCCGGTCTTTCTGAATAACTCGCGTATTTTGTGATTAAAAATCAAATATTGGAAAATCACACATTACGCCACGTTTCCCACTCAGAATATTCTTTTAATAAGATATTCATATTAAAAGATTCTCATTAATTTTATCAAAGATAAATTAATAAATTTAATCATAAATCTTCCTTAAAAGATTTATTAAAAATTCTAAATTTGATTTAATATCAAAAATCATTTTCACAAGATTATTTATTTTAAAGAATAAATCTTCTTTTAAACGGGTTAAAGAACTCGTGTCATTTAAAACACAGTTCACGATAAACCCATAAATCAATTTCCAAAATATGGAATTCCACAGAAATCAATCAATACATAATCGATGTGAATTTCTGTGTCGGACTAAAAATATACATGGAATAACGGCAAAGCCTCTTAAATTCCATATATAATATCGGTCTTCTATTACAGAAGCCCATCTCGATTTTTACCAATAGAATTTCCACTTAATTCCAATTGAATATATATTAAATTGGAAAACTAGATTTTAAGAAAATGCTTTTGTTAAATCTATGAATAGATTTATAAATTCCAAAGAATAATTTCGATGTAAATTGGATTAAAGGACAAATGTCATTTAAAAACACCGTCCACGATAAATCCACTTCACATCTCATTGTATCTCATATCATGAAATATAATTGCAAATTCTAATAATCTTAATTAAAGGATTTCCCTTTAAATATTAATTCATTATTATAAGAAAACTTATTTTAGAAATAATCATTAAAAATATTCTTTACATAAAAGATTTTTACCCTTTACAAATATTCTTTGTTTTAACATATTTAATAGAAAATATATATATACTTATGAAAATATATCCTTTATATAAAAAGAATTTCTAATGTAAGAATATTCTTATTTAAAAGAACACCTGAATCGGAATGCGACTCAACCATTTACCATATAATTTGGATTATATGGATTTCACACACATCATATATATGACAATAACAATATAATCATCAAATCATCCATTTCATCCAAAGTGTAAATTACACTGCGTAAGCGTTAAAATTAAATAATAACGCTCATCGCAGCCTGTCGATCTAACGATCAACATACAACTAAATATTGGGATTAGTGTATGTTAATTTTCATCCCAACACCCGTGTGGGGTTTCAACCAACAAACAAATAATAAATTATTTGTGCACTTGGGCGATGTGTGAAAATTATCGACCCAATCACATAAACAAGTCAGGTAACTTGCCTATGGCAGTGTAATACACAATATATAACACGATGATAAAAATATCTCTTTTATTCCTGTTCTTTTTATCGCATGTAAAATGTCAATAAAAATGTAATCTTTATTTCTATTCTTTTATCGCATCTAAAATGACGATAAAAATAAAATCTTTATTTCAATTCCTTTCATTGTAAATAAATGAAAAGAAAGATGTAATCTTTTAATTCCATTGTAATAGGGAATACAATTAATAACAAAAATATAACTTTTCATTTCATGCTTTATTTGCAATAGAGAATGCAAATAAAGATTCAGCTTTTTGATTTGAGGTTTATTTACAACGAGGAATGTAAATAAAAAATTTAACTTTTCATTTCATAATTTATTTGCATTAAGGATTTCAAATGAAAATGTATCCTTTATTCTCATGTTTTTATTTGCGTTGAGTAATGCAAATAAAATGTGTAATATTAAATTTCTAGTTTTATTTACATCAAGAAATGTAAATAAAATAACTACTTCTTATTTTATGTTTATTTACATCAAGTGAAGTAAATAAATAAAAATTATAACCTTTATTTTAATGTTTTGTTCGCATTTAAAACATGCAACAAAAATGTAACATTTGTTTTTAATAAATTTGTTTGCATCTAAATTTGCAACAAAATGTAATTTTTATTTCTTGTTTGTTTGCAACTGAAGCT
Organism: Allium sativum; assembly: GCA_030737875.1. Classification (NCBI taxonomy): domain Eukaryota; kingdom Viridiplantae; phylum Streptophyta; class Magnoliopsida; order Asparagales; family Amaryllidaceae; genus Allium; species Allium sativum. The sequence goes on along the minus strand of CM060918.1, from coordinate 145,171,097 downwards.
ACAAACAAAGATGTAATTTTATCTCTTTTATTTTATTTGCATGACAGAATGCAAATAAAAATGCATATTCTCTTTTCTACATTTCGTTTGCATTGTAGCATGCAAACAAAAATGTATTTTTTCTTGTATTGTTTACATTATGAAATGTTAACAAAAATGTGAATTTTTGATTTCATGGAATATTTGCATTGAAAATGCAAATAAAAATAAAAATGTACTACCTTAAAATCATGTTATATTTGTGTTGGAGTACACAAAAAATGTTCTTTTATTTTTAATGTTTTATTTGTGTTTAAGAACACGAATAAAAAGACCATTTTAATTTTCTATGTTATATTTGTGTTTGAGAACACAAACACAAAGGATCATTCATTTTCTAAAATGTATTTGTGTTTGGGGACACAAATAAAAAGGTTCGATCATTTTTCAAAATGTATTTGCATAAGTGAATGCAACTAAAAGAATAAACTTTACTTTAATATATATATTTGTATTCGTAAATACAAATAAGAGAACAAGTTTTAATTTTAAATATATATTTGCATTTTTAGATGCAACCAAAAGAACAAGTTTATTTTTAATGTATATTTACATTGGTACATGCAAATAAAAGAATAATTTTATTTTCAATAAACCTTTGCATTGGTGAATGCAAAATAAAAGAACAACTTTTTTATTTACAAAATATATTTACAAATATAATGTAACTTCTGAAAATAATTTCTTAAAGGTTTTGTTCGCATTGTGAATGCAAACAAAAAGGCCAATTTTATTTATTTCATGTTACATTCACATTGAAGAACATAATAAAAAGTTAACTTATTTCCCATGTTAGATTTGCATTAGTGAATGCAAGATAAAGAACAAATTTTGTTTTAATGCATAATTGCATTTGTGAGTGCAATTAAAAGAGCAAATTTATTTTCAGTGCATATTTGTATTTGTGAATACAAATGAAAAAAAAAAAAAAATGAACTTTTTTTTCAATGTTTATTTGTATTTGAGGATACAAATAAAATGACATATTTCATTTTAATGGTTTATTTGTATATGTAAGTACAAATAAAAGGGACAAACTTTATTTTCTATGTTCACTTGTATTTGTGAAAACAAATAAAAAGAACAGATTATTTTCAATGTTTCATTTGTATATGTGAATACAAATAAAAGAACAAATTATATTTCAATGAACAAAATTTCAACAAAAATGCAATCTTATTTTATAAACTCTTCATTTCAACAAAATGAAAATAAAGATATAATCTTTTTATTCTAATCTTTACGATGAAACCCAAATCACATTAAAAATGTAATTTCTTAATGTAAAATCTTTCTATTGAAAACAATGAACACATAAAACTAAAACCTTTTACGTTGCTTCTTTTTACGAAAACACTATTTCATTAAAAATGAAATTTTTATGTTGCTTCTTTTTATGAAAACACTAATTCATTAAAAATGAGATTTTTATGTTGCAACTTTTTATGAAAACACTATTTCATTAAAAATGAGATTTTTATGTTGCAACTTTTATTGAACATCAAATTGAAAAATAAATTATGACTTTTGATTGAAAACTATTTTTACATAATAAAAAATGAAATCTTTTGTTTTCATTCTTTTTAATGATAGAACCTCGTATTAAAATATATTCTTTTTAATCACTCTTTTTAATGTAGACAAATCAAAATAAGAATGGATTTATCGCTCAATTTCTTTTGTAAACTCAACAAATAAAAATAAACTTTCATTGTCGTTCAAGTTCTTATTATAATATTAACAAATAAAAATGAGTTTTTATTTGTCGATCAATTTCTATTTTTCATTACAGAATAATAGAAATAATATTTAATAACCTGAAATAAATTATAATAACTAAATCTGAATAAATACGATGTAATTCTGAATATAATATATTTTAGATCAAATTTTAGATCTAATTTCTAATCGTAAATAAAATTCAATATTATCTGCAATTTTAATACGGATCTAACACATCGTACACAACAAAACATATCGCAATCACAACCAATGATTCATACAACACCAGACATTTCAGAATTGAATAAACATCATCATGCAATTATTTTTAAAGCGAGAAAATAATTTAATAATTAATTAAATAATAGAATTTTGAATTCTCACATTGAATTTTGGTCGAAATTTGACTGTCTCCTTTTCAGCTGCGGTCTGCGCCATCGCGAAGCTCTTAATTTTGTGATTCCAACGCAATTTACGGTTCGTCAAACGGACCTCGTATGAGAGAGTTATGAATTTTTAAAGATCGGGTAATTAAATAATTAAAATAATAATAATAAAAAAGTTCGGACCTTCTCTTCCTCTTCACGTCGTCGCTACCTGCATACGAAGGAAACCAAAGCCGCACCCTCCCTTTTCTGCACGCACCACCAACGAAGCCCCCGTTCGCCGATCCAACACCACCACCGCGACCGCCATGCCGAGAGCAACCTACACCACCAACCCCGTCGAACTCGGCCTCTCCTAGGGCCCCCCGCAAACCAATAAAAACCGCAGCCCCTTCTCGGACGAAATTCGCGAAATTCGTGCACCAGAACCCGATCTTAACCGTATAGATTGAAAGGTCTCTGAATTCTCTTCGATTTGGTAGGTCATACTTCAATTTTCGTCGAACGGATTGAGAGATATTAGCATTTGAAGTTGGGGCAATTCTGGCCATCCACTTCTGGGCGGCGGCTGGCCATTAGAGAATTAGGGTTAGGGTTTTCGGATTTTTATATTATTTTAATATTTAATCCCGAATTTCGTGAAATAAAGTGGATTTTTGGACTTTCTCGGATTTGGGCCTGCTTACTGTCGATCTTAACATTTTGAGGCCTTCTGAACGCGATGGGCTATGTCCCAATGTCCAATTCTGATGTCTGTACGTTTTTTTTTCGGTTTTAATTGAAAATACAATATTAAATTAATTATTTAATTCCTACCGTACATTTAAATATGCCGGGGTCACATACGACCTCAGAAAATTCTAAAAAAAATATTTTTAGCTTTCTTATGACGATACGAATCCAACAAAATTATTTTCGTTGAATTCCGAGACTGTTCGAAAAATGGCTATTTTTAAGGCGTTCAAATTTAACTGAAATAGTCAAAACACATTTTATTTCGCCACGCTCACATATTAATTCGAAAAATTATGAAAATTGAAACCAAGCAATAATTTGACATTCCGGTTCCAACAAAAGTGATTTCGTCGAAAACCGAGGTTGTTTGAAAAATGACTATTTTTAAAGCCAATATATTTAATATTAAAAAATACATTTTTAAACAAATAAATCCAGAAACTCAAAATATATAAGTGTTTACTGTTTTTCAATGTAGAAACATCATTCTGAACTCAATGGAAGTGGTTTCGAGTTCAAATTCCTTCGTATGCAAAAAGTAGCATTTTGACCTTTATAAATTTCATAGCGACCTTTCTAAATATTGAATTGGCCATAACTTTTGATTTCCGCTATAAAATTTCAATTTTTCAGATTCGTTGGAAAGATATTTTAAAATAGATTCTAATATTTTTTGTTTCACTAAAATCCGTTAAATTTTGCATCCTGTACGGTCAGTCAAAGTTCAAGTTTGACTTTTCAAACTACCGCGCTATTTCTAACTCTTTTGTTAATTAAAATTAAATTATTCATTCTAACTTCGATTTAAATCAAATTTGTGATCATTATTATTTAAATAAATTATTTATATTGTCAAAATTCATTAGAATTTTCTAAAATAAAAATTTTAAATTGGTCCTGATTTTTGCGGGTTGTTACAGGTTAAAACAATAAACTCCAGCTCAGTCATGTGACTGGTGTGAGAACTAAAACAGTTAATCTTTATTTTTAAAGTTAGGTAAATCGAGGGACTACGCCGTATAACACGGAACGGGTTTCCTCCAAAGAATACCAGTGCCTAAAACAAACAACGCAATGCTAAATAAAGAAAAATGAAGCTGTTATAAGACCCAGGTCCTATCACACAATGCAACGCAGGCCGGAGGATAGGGTTTTCCCTTATAACAGCCAAAGAATGCTTGATACATTTAAAACAAATCATTTGATACTATTATAAGTGCATAGTGTATAAAACAACTTCAAATCATAAGTATCAATCATAGGCGGCATGGGTACCATATATCATGTCGCCATACTAGTTCTACAATTAAAACCGCAAATGTCACGTATTTGGAAATTGGATTTCCGTCTATGAACCGAGGCAAAAGATAGTCCTCAACCGATTCGAGACTCTCTAGCCCGAGCCTCAGGCAAGTACTCAGTCAAGCCTTGGAGCGACAGGGCCGGTCCACCAATGTGGATTAAACTGAAACCCTGAACATGCGTTCCCCCGCCCTATGGGGCATAAATGAGCCAACGAATGACTCCATCGGACCCGGATCGTCCGATCAAACCGAGGCGCCTCGCAACAGCAACAACCACATAAGTCAAACTCGTCAGGGCGTGTAAAACCACTGACGCCACTTCTAACTAGAAAGAAACGCATGCCCTCCCCGAGGTCCGTCTCCCGTTTTTGGTTCATACCGGGTGTGAAACCCGCGAAGTAAACGTTACACAAAGCTACGCCACAAAGGCCGTTCTTTGATCATCACCACAAGACTTTGCTTTTCAACAGAAGCCTCGATCAATTGCCACTTAGGCATGCCACACAGGCAATTCACTCCATGCGTTTGATATCCATCAATATATAACCCCTGAGCTCGTATGTCTCAGAGAAGAGCGTTAAGCAAGAGAATAAATTCTCCGCCGCCAAACAGATATATATTTAATGGAGATCAATCACACGGACTAAAATCCAATGTCAGACACACAGTCCATTTGCAATTCCGTTCTGGGTCTGAACGAAACCGGAGGCACCTAGTACCCCGCATATCCATCGATCTCCATGTACGTCTGGACGATCACCAACTGTTTCCATCTTCTTGGGTGTACAGCCCAATCAAGATCGTCAGTAATCACCCAAACGACGTGAAGACTTCCGGTCTTCGACCACCGTCTTCATCTTCGACTTATCGTCGTATCAGTTATTCAGAATGGGATAAACCCGGTCTTTCCGAATAACTCGCGTATATTTTAAAGAAGTGTTACACAAACACAACATACGCCTCATTCCAATTCATCAGTCACTAACCGTAAATTAATCAAGAGAATAATTTCCCAAATATTAACCCCGAAGGCCGAAACCAACATCAGATCAATATCCAAAAAACCATTCCGCTTAGCTAACCGACAGTTAGTTTCTGAATTTCACATTCATAGGGAAAGGTTCCCATTAATTTTATCCAAGATAAATTTCATGAATTTATTCTTTAGTCTATTTTTGAATATCAATTCAAACTAGTCGGGATTAGCGAACCTTACCGAAGTAATCATTTGTTTTAATTTCCCAATCCCAACCTATTCATCCCATGAAGTAAAACTGGTTATACTTCATATCTAACACCACGGTGTTAACGGTAAATTCGATTACCATTTCACGTTCAAATCTAATTAAAGATTTAACTATCGCCTGGAGTAAAACTGGTGATACTCCATTCTCGATCTTTTCAATCTAATTAAAGATTCATTAAAACTCCACTTAGTTTTAATCGTTAACTGGATTAAAGAATCAGTGTCATTTAAAACACGGTTCACGATAAACCCAAAGTCACATTCCATTAATTATCGGGTTAAAGAACGAGTGTTATTTAAAACACTGTCCACGATAAACCCAAAAATCAATATCAATTCAATTCCAATTAAATATTATTTAAATGGTATACTTCATTAAATCTAAATAAAAAGATTTAATCTTTTCTCAAATGGGTTCAAGAACAGTGTTAGTCAAGACACCATTCACGACAAACCCAAATCACATTTGATATTAAATACAAGGCTCTGAATAGAAAATATATCGGCTTATATTCAGTATCAAATTCTACGACCAACAGATATCGTATTAGAAATAACGATATATATATCTATATCTTTCAAATTTCCATAACAACATCTGTATAATCACGAAATCTAACATCGAAATATTCCGAAGACAATTTCGATTCAAATCCATTCCAATTCAATCATTGGAAATTCTGGTTATTTTCAAAACCATTTCAAATTCAATTTATTTATTTAAAAATAACTAGAATTATAATTCTAGTTCAAAACTAGTTCATTTCGATAAAAATCTATTTTTATCTTTTCAAATATGGAGTTTTTCATCCCAATTCTTTCTAAATCATTTCTTATGATTTTACACAAATTATTACTATTTTTAATAATTTTATCAAGGCCCGTACAGTCGATTTCCATCAACGGCCATCGAACTGCACTTACAGCGACCTTTTCCAAATTTGATTTGGACATAATTCCAAATCCAACCGTTAGATGTCTAATTTCTAATATTCGTTAGAAAGCTCTTTTCGATACGAACCTAACGGTTCCGGTTTTAGGAGAATCCGACGGTCGGATCTCCCGTAATGTCCGTTTGAAATCAATGGTCGAAATTCGCGAACTGCCGCGGCGCGGCGTGTTCTATTCAGGCCATTATATTATATATATATAATATATATAATATATATTTCGTCGATTACTATTTAAAACGAATTTTATAAATAGTTTCGAATTCGTTTCAAAAACGATTTCAACCTTTATTTCAAATTCAAATCGAAATTGAATTTTCTATTATAAATCCTTTTTACTTTCATTTCTATTTGATTTTAATTCAAATCGATTTTAATTCGATTCGAATTCATTTTCTTTTCAATTCAATTCAATTCGAATTCGTTTTCCTATTCAATTCCAATTCAATTCATTCTCTATTCAATTCAAATTCAATTCATTTTCTAATCAATTCTTTTAAATTCAATTCATTTTCTATTCAAATCAAATTCAATTGGTTTTCTAATCAAATCAAATTCAATTCATTTTCTAATCAAATCAAATTCGTTATATATTCAATTGAAATCAAATTCGTTATATATTCAATTCGAATTCGCTATATATTCAATTCGAATTCGTTTTCTTTTCAATTCGATTCAAATTTCATTTCAAAATATTCGATTTCGAAATCATTTTTCAATATTCATTTTAAAATGAATAAAATCGATATAAATATCATTCACGTCAAAATGGCGTCAATCTAATCAACACGGCTTCATATATTTCTATTTTGAAATATTCTATTTCAAATATTTATTTTTCAAATATTTCCTTTTGCAAATATTTCCTTTTCAAATATTTCTATTATTAAAATATTTCGTTCAACACATGACTAATCTCAACGGATCAGTACTGTCAACACATGAACCTTTATTTTATATTGATAAAGATGTAAATTTTATTACTAAAATATTTCGTTCAACACATGACTAATCTCAACGGATGAGTACTGTCAACACATGAACCTTTATTTTATAATATTCTTTATTTCCTAAATTGGAATGAGGCCCAATCAATCACCATATAATATTAATTATATGGATTTTCATACATCACACGTATATAATAGCATTGAAAAATAATCAACCATCAACCAAAGTGCACTACACTGTATAAGCATCAAATATAGATATCTAACGCTTATAACAGCCTATCAATCAATCGATCGACATATTTAATCAATCAGGATGAGTGAACTTCAAATTTCATCCCAACACCCGTGTGGGGTTTCAAACAATCAAACACATATTTTATTTGTGCAGTTGGGCGATGTGTAAAATTTTATCGCCCCAATCAATGTCCTTCACATAGGTGTACATAAACAAACCGTCCGGTTTGTAAATGAATATTTATTTATTCACATTCACGTTAAAAATTATATTTTTAACGATAAAACATTTTATTCAACCTATGAAAATATTCTATTCAGTTCATTTATTAAATAAAATGATTTCTTTATTTTTCTAACTTATTTTAGAAAATTTCGACGGCATAACGGCACGATACTAGAAACGGGACAAGGCCTAGCCTTATCCCCGGTCCAGTGAAGGCCCACGCCATTCACACATCAATCAATCCATTCATTTCACCAAACAATTCAATTTCAAATCAAATCATCTAACTAATCTATGCAACCAAACAAACAAGTCCATGGTCTGTGGACGATTGTGTCGGGTGCTACTAAGCACCGTCTGCATCCTAGTATATATATATAACTAGAAAAGAAATGGAAGAGTGAGAAATTCTCACCGAAAGCTATCCCAACTTCACGACACTTCTATTGTAGAGATCTTCGTCGTTTTCGCCTTTTTGTCGCTTTCATTGCCTGTACCCACTATATATATAAAAATCACATTTTTACTTCGATGTTCAATATATAAAAATCACATTTTTACTTCGATGTTCAATATATAAAAATCACATTTTTACTTCGCTATTCAATATATAAAAATCACATTTTTACTTCGATGTTCAATATATAAAAATCACATTTTTACTTCGATGTTCAGTATATAAAAATCACATTTTTACTTCGCTATTCAGTATATAAAAATCACATTTTTACTTCGATGTTCAATATATAAAAATCACATTTTTACTTCGATGTTCAATATATAAAAATCACATTTTTACTTCGCTATTCAGTATATAAAAATCACATTTTTACTTCGATGTTCAATATATAAAAATCACATTTTTACTTCGCTATTCAGTATATAAAAATCACATTTTTACTTCGATGTTCAATATATAAAAATCACATTTTTACTTTGCCACTAGTATAAAAATTATATTTTTAACCTCATGATTATATAAAAATTATATTTTTATCTTCCTACTCGAATAAAATTATATTTTTCTCGCTACTCATCTAAAAATCACATTCTCTACTTATGTAAAAATCACATCTTTGCAACATCACTACACGTATAAAAAGATCACATTTTTATTTCTCCTCATATAAAAACCATATTTTTCTAAGCTAACAAAATTCGGTTTTCTTTGAATAAATTAAAAGTTAGAAGGAAAAAAAAACTTACTGCATTTTTTCTTTTTGAGTGGTTGGAGACATGTGGCTCGATTGGAGGAGGGAGGAGCTCGCTATTGGAGGTGGTGGCGGGTAGCAAAGGGCCGGCGGATGTTGATCTGGGCGCTGGCGAAAAGGGGAGGGGTAGCTAGGGCGTTGGGTCTTGGAAAGGGCGGCTTCCAATAGAGGAGGAGAGAGGGAAGCAAGAGAGAGGGGGGGGGGGGGAGGGTCGACGGAGGGGCGCTGGCCAGGGGAAGAACGGCGGTGGGTGGGGAGTGGTCGACGGTGGCTGACGCGATGGGAGGGGCGCGATTCGCTCCAGCATTCCTCTTCTTTTTTCTTTTTTATTTTGACTGGTCAACTGAGGGAAGGGGGAAGGGAAATAAAGGCTTATATAATATATAATTATTTTATTATTCTATTATTCAAAAAGTAACCTTTCCTTTCGAACTCAGAATCAAACCCACCGACTGTCGTCCCTAGCGTTTCACCCCCATTCCGAACACAATGGGATATGTATCGTAGGCTGATTCGATCGTTACAATCAGTTTCCGTTAAAATCAACATATAACTCTATATATTGAATTTGAACGCGCATTTCAATTTACCGGGGTCACATATTAACTTGGAAAATTCCAGAAAAATATTTTCTAGCTTCGTATTGACGATACGGTCCTAACAAAACTAGTTTCGTCGAATTCTGAGACCGTTAGAAAAATGGCCATTTTCCAGTCGATTAAAATCAACTGAAACTGGTCAAACGCGTTTTCCTTCGCCACGCTCACATATTGATTCGAAAAATTATGAAATTTGAAACCTAGCAATAATCTGACACTGCGGATCCAACACAAGTGGTTTCGTCGAAATCCGAGGTCGTTTGCAAAATTCCCATTTTTAAGGGCCTGAATTCCATAGCGACTATTCAGAATTTTCAACTGGACATATCTTTTGATTCCCGCTATGAAATTTCGATTCTTCGGATTCGTTGGAAAGATATCATCAATTAGATCCTAATGTTTTTGGTTTCGCTAAAATCCGGATTGTTTTGCACCCGGTACATTCAATTGAAGTTTGAAATCGAATTATCGAACTACCGCGCCATTTTCAATTCTATTTATAATTATATATAATTATTTATATTCTAATGACGACGCGTATAAATATATACGTTCGAATTATATTCAAAATAAATTTTTCATCAATTTTTATTTAAAATAATCTATTTTAAATATTCAAAATTCGCTAAAATTGCCAAAATAAAAATTTCAAACTGGCCCAGATTTTCGGGTTGTTACAACAACCGTTTCCCGAATGGGACAACATCAACAATAGATTTTTAGAAGTAAATGAAACTCTAGATCAGGTGATTATACACCCTACTTCGGTGCGATCGACTTAGCCATGCTGCCTGCCCGATTTCTGTCATTTACCGGATGTGCGGCTAGAAGCTATGCTTTATCATCACACCAGATTCATTTTGAATTCCACATCGTCAAATCCATCAAATCACCGATTGACGTCCTCAACCATACATTATGTGTTAGCTAAAAGAAGTTTCCTTCTCCGCTTTCACTCTTGGTACGATTGGAGAAATCAATATACGTGATCATCTGGAAATACTCTGCCAGACATCCGTCCATACAAGTCATCCAGGAACAGGATGAACCGGAGGCACTATTCTGTAAACAGGATAGCCCTTGCATAACACCGTCTTCAATTATCTTTGGCATATATCATTCGCAACGCTTATGCCAATATAGAGTGGTTCTTCAGATAATAATCCAACCGGTCTCTCCATATTAACAACGTTAAAATGGTCAAAACTTCGATAGTCTGTGATTTAACTATCAAATAAAAACAAGTTTGCAAACAATGATATTATTTCCAGATGGAAATTCTATCAATCAATCATCAATCATATATATATACATATATATATATATATATTTCTTGTTTTTCCTGTTTAGAAAATATACGTTATTAACACTGGAAAACATTTCCATTTCTTGTTTTCTATATTAGAAAACATTTCTGATTCTTGTTTGGAAAACATTTCCAAAACTCCTACGTTTGGATTAAGCAGATGTTTAGATAAAACATCGCTATGCCAACTCAACCATTTCCTTTAATTACTAAATTCACTTTACCATCCTTTACTACCGAACCATAACCATTCCTTAGTTAAAAACGAAGCCAATCAAGTTGGGGTAGAACTACCTCTCAGACCTTAACTGAACAACATTTCTAACCTTGAAATAGGCAAAGTTCACTTTAATTTTTTTTAACAAACTTCCTTACTTAACCTTTCTTTCGAATAACTATATTCGATTGACTCTTTCCTTCGATAAGTTATATTCGATAACTCTATTCAATTTACTCTATTCGATTAACTCCTTTGGATTAACTCTATTCACTTAACTCCTATCGAATAAACTATATTCGATAACCCCTCTAACTCTATTTGAATAAACTATATTCGATTAACTCCTCTAATTCCATTCGAATAAACTATATTCGATTTATTCCTTTAACTCCATTTAACTCTATTCGAATAACTAATATTCGATAACTCTATTTAACTCTTCTTCGAATAACTAATATTCGATAACTCCTTTTACTTTATTCGAATTACTAATATTCGATTAACTCAATTGATTCTATTCGAATAAACTATATTCGATTAACTCCTTTTAATTTATTCGAATTACTAATATTCGATTAACTCAATTGATTCTATTCGAATAAACTATATTTGATTAACTCCTTTATTTTAACTCTATTCGATTAATTCTAACTGGTTAACTCTTATTCGAATAACAAATATTCGATTAACTTTATTCAGCTAACTCGACTCGACTAACCCCTTTTCGAATAACATATTCGATTTACTAACTTTTGAATACCTTATTCGATTTAAATCCTTTATTCGCTTTATAAAGATTTCCCTTTTAACAACGTTTGTTCATTTTTAAAGATTTACTTTTAGTAACGGTTCTCCACTTTAAAATGATTTCCTTCCTATAACAATTTCCTTTTTATAACGTTTTCCCTTTTTCTAAATATCTCCTATTTATAAATATTCCAATTTATAAATATTTCTTATTTATAAATATTTTATTTTCAAATATCACTTTGACAAATTCCCCTTTATCAACATTTCGGTATGTTATGGTATTCGACATATCAAATCACGATGATCAATATCGTCCAAACACATATAATTAACAACAGATTATATATCACATCATCTATCACAATATATGAATCACAGTAAAATAAATGTTGAGGAATCCAGTTGGAATCCTCCAACCTGTTTCCCTACATCTCAGATGTTAAACAATATAGATAACATCACTTCCAGTCCCATATGATATATTCTGTTAAACAGAATCAATATAGAAATTCAACTAACTGACTAGCAGTTCAATCAAACACTCAACACATAATCAATCAGCCAATATTTAACAGTTCTAAAAATACAACATGAAATTATAAACTGTTCAGAGTTAGTGAGATTTACTCACATTTGCAGCTCATCATTAAAGAACGATAAGCTGTTGTTTGATTTGAATCAAACAATTTATTTCGCCATAAATTCAAACGAGCTCCAATCCACTCCCGGTCAGTCTCATTGTGTTGTTCCCGTCCATACGATCCCATCGGATCTTGTTTTGCTGAAAACCGATGTCGTGTGACAGAGTTATGAAATTTCGAAGTTTCAATACATTTATAAAAATAAAAATTGGATTATAAATAATTATATGGGCCTAACCCTTCAAATAACGTCGGCCCATTACCTTAAACCCACCGCTCCATTTATCTTCTTCCCCAAATCACATATACGCTGCTCCATTAACACCAACAGCCGATCTTTATTCCCTCTTTTCTCGCCCTTCTTCCACCCTTAAATCAAACAAAAATCGCGATAAAACTCCACTTCAAAAACCGCACATCATCATACCGGTATCATCGACCTTGAGCCTTCCATCCCCTGCGCGACTTCAGGCCGTTACCTACAGGCGGTGACACTTGTTCCAACGGAAATCCACCAAAAATGCATACGAGCTGCTAAGTCCTTTCCTGAACCCAAATACGAAACTCGTTTCCACCAACGCTGCTTGGATTTCTCAAATTGATTAACCCTAGCACTAAAAACCCATCGTTGTATATTTTCGCTCAACAGGAACTGACGTCAAACTCATTCTTGGTGGTATAGAAATGAAGAGGATAGCTATGGCAACTCGAATTTGTATATTAGAGGATTTAAGGATTTTGTCTTGATTTAACTTTGATTTTTCTTTTGAACGAGTGTTTGCTGTGAAGAGAAAAAAACAACGGCGGAATATCTCGTTGACTTCTAAGTGAATTAGGTTTTAGAAAAGATTAATGGGGTATTTATAGGAAATTGGGTGAAGATATTTTTGATGAGATATTTTTGTTTTATTTTCTTTTATATATGTTTTGCCTTCTAAAAATTCGTGTGCTCACACACAATACCCAAAAATCACGAAAATGGAAATACACCTTCAGTTCGACATTACGGTCCCTACGAAACTGGTTTCGTCGAATTCTGACTCCGTCTACTCACACAGCGTATTTTTAACTGTCAAAATACTGACTGTTTTTCACTCTAAAAATCCGTACGGCCACACATAAGACTCAGTTCCCATCACGCGATGCAACGCAAACCAGGGGATAGCGTTTTACCTTATAATGGACAAAATATGCTTGATACGAATAAAACAAAAGCATTTGATATTATTACTAGTGTTTATATGTTTCAAAAACAATTTCAATCATAACTATCAATCATAGACGGCATGGGTACCATATATCATGTCGCCATATATATATATATATATACAATCAAAACCGCACAGTCACGTATTTGGAAATTGGATTTCCGTCATGAACCAAGGCAAAAGATAGTCCGTACCGACTTCGAGACGCTCTAGCCCGTGTCTCAGGCAAGTACTCAGTCAAGCCTTAGGATCGTCAGGGCCGGTCCACCGATGTGGATTAAAATTCCTGAACACTACGTTTCCTCGCTCTATGGGGCGTCAATGAGCCAACGAATGACTCCATCGGTCCCGGATCGACCGATATAACCGAGGCGCCTCGCAATCCATCATCCACATAAGTAAAATGTCAGGCCGTGTAAAAACACTGACACAACTCCTAGCTAGAAGAAACGCATGCCCTCCCTGAGGTCCTTCTCCCGTTTCTGGTTCATACCGGGGTGTGAGGCTCACGAATTCACGTTATACACAAAGCTATGCCACACAGGCGGAGCTTTGATCATCAATCACAAGACTTTGCTTTTCAACAAAAGCCCTGATCAATGCATCTTAGCATGCCACACCGGCAATTCACACCATGCAACTGATGGTTATTAATCACAAAGAATGAATTCCAATGTCAGACATACAGTCCATTTGCAAGTCCGTTCTCGGTCTGAACGAAACCGGAGGCACTAAATACCTCGCATATCCATCGATCTCCATGTACGTCTGGACGATCACCACTCATTATCCATATTTCGGGATGCTTCCCAATCAGGACATCAGTTACCATCCAAACGAAGTGAAGATCGGTCTTCAACCCCCGTCTTCATCTTCGACTTCTTATCGCCGATTCAGTTATTCAGAATGGGATAAACCCGGTCTTTCTGAGCAACTCGCGTATATAATAAACAAGTGCAACACAAACATACATACGCATCATTTCAATTCATTAGTCACTAGCCGTCAATCAGTAAGAGAACGATTTCCCAAATATTAACCCTGAAGGCCGAAACCAACATCAGATCAACATCCAGGAAACCATTCGACTTAGCCAACCTTCAGTTAGTTTCTAAATTTCACATCCATATCGTTTATAATATTTTATAATGATTTATCGCTATTTTTATTTATTTTAAAATAGCCAATTTATTCAAAATGACGCTTCGGGCCATAACGCAGCCGTGGCGCTGTTTTTCATCAGATTTGATTTTCACATATCTGAAAAAATCTAACCGTTGGATCTTCACATAATTTACATCTTAAGAAAGATCTTTTCAAAACGAATCCAACGGTTCCAGTGTCGGGAAAATCCGACGGTCGGATCTCCCAGTATAATCGTTTGAAGTTTCGATTTCAAAATACGAACTGCAGCGTCGTTATTCGATTTAATATAATTATATTTACATATATATAAATATAATCGATTCTGGCGCTGTTTTTCTTCAGATTTGAATTAAACATTCCAGACAATCCAACCGTTGGATTTTTACAAAGTTGGTGCCGTTGGAAAGATATTTCCAAAGCGAACCCAACGGTTGCGGTTTCGGGAAAATCCGTTGGTCGGATCTCCGGGTATAATCGTTTGAAATCACGGTCTCAAAATACGAACTGCAGCTTCGTTATTCGATATATTTCAATTCTATTTATGTATATATATATATCGATTCTTCGATTTCAAAACTATATGATTTTCATACATTTGATAAAAATGATATTTTTATCTAACTGTCTTCTATTTCAACACTTCACTATTTTTAACAATTCATGTATATAATAAAAATGTGATTTTTAATGTAAAACAATTTATTTCAAAACACGACTATTTTATATAGTTCATATAGGTGATAAAAATATGATTTTTATTATAAAACAATTTATTTCTAAACACGACTATTTTATATAGTCTATACAGATGATAAAAATATGATTTTTATTATGAAACAATTCCTTTCGAACCCGAATACCATTCAACACATGAATTTCTATTCAATGAATGAATTTCTATTCAACACATGGATGTTATTCAAAATTCCTATATATACAATAAAAAGGTGATTTTTATATTGTTAAAACAGTTTATTTAAAACACGAATACCATTCAACACATGAATATGATTCAACGAATGAATTTCTATTCAACACATGAAGGTTTTCTATAGTTTGTATTTGTATAGTAAAAATGTGATTTTTATTGCAAAACAGTTTTATTTCAAAACATGATTATTTTATATAGTTAATATAGGTGATAAAAATAGGATTTTTATTACAAAACAATTTCTTTCAAAATATGAATACCATTCAACACATGAATTTCAATTCAATGAATGAATTTCGATTCAACACATGAAGGTTTTCTATAGTTTATAGATATAGATAAAAAGGTGATTTTTATATTTAAAACACGAATACCATTCAACACATGAATTTCTATTCAACGAATGAATTTCAATTCAACACATGAAGATTTTCTATAGTTTATACATATAGATAAAAAGGTGATTTTTATATTTTAAAAACACGAATACCATTCAACACATGAATTCTATTCAACGAATGAATTTCTATTCAACACATGAAGGTTTTCTATTCAACAGACGAATATAGTTTCAATACAGGAAAATAATTCTAACACATGAATATTATTCAAAATTTCGGCAGCATAACGGCAGGGTAGTTAAAACCGGGACCGTCCCTAGTACGGCTCCTCGCTCTACCTTAAAGCCTCGCAGCTTTTTACAATGGGGAATCATGAATCTAGTTCGCACGCAGGCGGCATGTATGTTTTTTTCATTTCCACAAACTAATCCTATGTGGTTTCAACCAAATATTTCTCAACCACAAACGGGTATTTTTCAACCACAATCAATCAATTTCAACCACAAACAATTTCAATCAACCATTCGCTATCAATCAATTTTCACACCAATCACAACCAATAAACATCGTCCATGGTTTGTGGACGAGGGGCGTATATATATGTATATATATATTTAGTTATATATAGCATTTCACTTCTATTTCAACACATATATAATTTTTACAATGCATATACAACTTATATATCGAACGTACAACTTATACAATGCTTATACAAGAGGTGTACAACACTTATATAACTCATACATTGATTATATAATTTATACATCGTCATTTTCCATATCGTTTATAATTTAGAAATCTCACCTTGGGTTCCACTCCAACAAAAATAGGAGAAGGCTCAGAAAAATATGCGGTCTCTTCTAGAATGTAGAAGACGTCCACACGAGTCCACTATCTCTTTTTTCACTGAATTTCGTCAAGAAACGAAAAAGATATGATTTTTACAATGAAATTAAAAACGGTAGCACTTTAAACTGCTATTATATAGTTTAAAATTAAATACAGTCATATAATTTCAAACCTGTTCAAAACTAGGTTTGTAGTTTTCACGAAATCCGAGGCACGAGAGGACGATCGGGTTGCGCTGCGTCGTAGAGGGAGGGGAGACGAATAAATCGAGGTGGGTCCGGTGTAGCTCGACGGCGAGAAGAGGCGGCGACGGCGCTTTAAACTGTCGGAGTTTGGAGGCCCGGATCTCCGCGCACAGGCGATGGCAGGAGGTGAACTGGCTATGGATGTGGAGAGGAGGAGCTCTTCAAAAACTTCAACTGGGGCTCGAGCTAATTCGGCGTGGATTCACCAGAAAATGGGCAGGAAGCGACGAGGTGGCTTCCGTCGTCGGTCGGGGGGGGGGGGGGTTCTAAGATTTTTTTAATTTTTTTTTTATAAATTCTGATTGGCCGGGAGCTTTTAAAAGGGGGTTTTCTAACACGACCTCCAATCTGAACCCAACGACTGTCGTCCCTAGCGTTTTACCCCCATTCCGAACACAATGGGACATGTTTCGTAGGCCCATTCGACTGTTTCAGTCAGTTTTCCTTCAAATTAAAATATAAAACATTCAATATTTAATTTGAACGTACATTTGAATTTGCCAGGGCCACAAACTGATTCTAAAAATTCCCTAAAAATAAATCCAGCTATGTTTTTACGATACGGTCCCAACAAAACTAGTTTCGTCGAGAGACCGTTTGACAAATGGCCCATTTCTGGTCGATCCAATTTAGCTGTAATTGAGCAAAATACGTTTTCCTTTGCCACGCTCACATATTAACTTCAAAAATTATGAAATTTGAAACCTAGCAATAGTTTAACATCCCGGACCCAACAAAAGTGGTTTCGTCGAATTCCGAGGTCGTTTGCAAAATGGCCATTTTCTCGGGCTATATAAATTCCATAGCGACCTTTCTGAAAATTCATTTGGCCATAACTTTTGCTTTCCGCTATGAAACTTCAATTTTTTAGATTCGTTAGAAAGGTATTCACTAACAGATTTAAATATTTTTGGTTTCACTCAAATCCGTTTTGTTTTGCACCCGATACAGTCAGTCAAAGTTTGAAATGAAAATTTGAAATTGCTGCACCATTTCGGGCCTTGTTTATAATTAGAATTAACTATATTTATTTTCAAACGTCGATTCGAACTCACTTTTCATGGCTATTACTTAAAATATTCATTTTAAATATTTAAAATCCACTATTTTAGCCAATTTAAAAATTTTAAATTGGTTCATATTTTCTGGGTCGTTACATTAGTTAATTCTATTCAATTTCTATTCAAATTTTATATCACTTCTATTATTCAAATCTATAGTTTAAATTCCATTTGAATTCTATATTCAAATTCTATAGTTTAAATTCCATTTGAATTCTATATTCAAATTCTATTTGAATTTCTATATTCAAACTCTATTTCAATTTCATTGAATTTCATATATTCAAACTCCCTTTGAATTTCTATATTCAATTCTACTTGAATTCTCTTTATTCAAATTCTATATTTAAATCTATTTGAATTCTCTTTATTCAAATTCTATATTATAAATCCCATTTTGAAATTCAACACAGTTGTCTTTCCCAAAACAAATTCAAAACAGTATCTCTTGTAACGATACGTATTTTGCCCGGACCTAATCGATCGCAAAATCGACCAAGACCGTTCAAAACTCGCATACGTTAACTTTGGGAATACAATACATCAGAACAATAACAGCAGACTTTTATTACATTAAAATAATGTTACATCAGAGTACAGAATATATCAGAGTACAAAGAAATTAAATTACAGCGGAAGATACATAAAAGATAATACAAACAAACAGCGGAAGACTACCAAGCTCTGGACACAGCTTTAGGCTTCGATCCAGGATCCTGCTAAAGAGAGAGATATCTGCAAAAAGCTACTCGACTGCCCATGTGGAAAAGAGGGCATCCGAGTTTGCAAAGTGAAACAAACTACGAGTCAGTCATGGGACTGGTGTGAGAATTCTAAACTAATATAACTAATAAGACAAATCCAAGGACCACGCCACTTTCGCGGAACGGGTTTACTCCTATGGATTTCCAGTGCATAAACCAAAGTAAATCGAGAAATAATGCAATGTCTTTTTGGAAAAATGAAACCATTATAAGACCCAGGTCCCATCACACAATGCAACGCACACCAGAGGATAGGGTTTTACCTTATAATGGTCAAAAGATGCTTGATACGTATAAAACGGATTTGATATTATTATTAGTGTATATATGTTTTAATAAAAAGATTTGAATTATAAGTATCAATCCTAGACGGCATGGTTACCATATAGCATGTCGCCAATACTAGTTCTACAATCAAAACCGCAAGGGCGTATTGGAAATTTGGATTCCATCATGAGTCGAGGCTAGGGGCAAGATCCTCTCCGATTCGAGACACTCTAGCAAATGCCTCAGGATTCCCCGCAGTGAACCCTTGGAAGCGGTAGGGCCGGTCCCCGCCTATGGGCAGTGGATTGGTTATGCCTGAACACACGTTTCCCGGTCCCTTTGGACCTATAGTATGACCACCAACGGCCTATAAAAATAAC
The DNA here is from genome assembly GCA_030737875.1 of Allium sativum. Taxonomy (NCBI): domain Eukaryota; kingdom Viridiplantae; phylum Streptophyta; class Magnoliopsida; order Asparagales; family Amaryllidaceae; genus Allium; species Allium sativum. The sequence goes on along the minus strand of CM060918.1, from coordinate 145,151,380 downwards.
GAGGCGCCTCAAAATCCATCATCCACATAAGTAAAATGTCAGGGCTGGTAGGTCACTGACACCACTCTAGCTAGAAAGAAACGTGTGCACTCCCTACGGTCCATATCCCGTTTTTGACTCATACCGGGGTGTGAGGCTCGCGAAGTCACGCTATACACAAAGCTATGCCTAAACAGGCCGTGCTTTGATCATCACCACAAGGCCTGCTTTTCAACAAACGCCTTGATAAATGCATCTTAGCATGCCACATTGTCAGTCCATACTATACCATTGATTTCTGCCAATATATAACCTCTAAGCTCATATGTCTCAGAGAAGGGTGTTAACCACCAAACAGATATATATTAACAGAGATCAACGAATGTAGCATAAAGGACTACAACGTCAGACATACATTCCATTTATAAACTTATGCCCTGGGTCTGGGCGAAAGTCAAATCCGTACAAATCAACACTACGTCTGAACGGCCACCACTAAGGCCCTTTCAAGGTAGCTACTCCTCTCATGGGTCTCAGTAGCAACGCATCCATTCGATGTGAAAATCGTCGGTCTTCAATCACCGTCTTCAAATCTTCGACTTAGAACGTCGTATAAATCATTTGAGATGAGATTGAACTCGGTCTTTTCAAATGATTCTCGCATATATATATATATATAATAATTTGAAAACATTTCCTATCGTTATTAATATTTGATAACGACCTATCGCTATTTTTATTTACCGCATCTAAAATGACGATAAAACTATCACTTTTAACATCTCTGTTTTATTTACACTAAATGTGAATAAATTATAGTTTATCTATCTTTCAATTCATTTACACTAAATGTAAATAAATTGTAATCTTTTTCTTTTCCTATTTATTTACCTAAATGTAAATAAATATATTCTTATCTTTTTCTTATTTATTTACCTAAGTGTAAGTAAATGGTTTCATCTTCTTTTGTCTTATTTATTTACCCTAATGTAAATAAATGTTTACCTTTACTTTTTCTATATTTATTTACACTAATTGTAAATAAACGCATCTTTTACTTTTATCTAATTTATTTACATAAGAAAATGTAAATAAATCCTATTCACATAATTGTCATTTTAATCCTTTTTATTTACATAAGAAAATGTAAATAAATACGATTCACATAATTATTATTTTTTTCTTTTTCTTTTTTTTACATAAGAAAATGTAAATAAATTCTTATTCACATATTTGTTCTTTACATTCTATTTATCCTTAGTTACAAAAAATGTAATTTTATTTCTTATAATCTTAATTACATATAAGTGTAATTTTATTTCTTATAATCTTAATTACATAAAAATGTAATTTTCTTTACAGCCTAAAACATATTCTTTTAATTACATATAAAAAATGTACTTTATTTAATCTCTTATTTATCTAATGTAAATATATATGTACTCCTTTGTCTATGTTTTATTTATTTACACTAAATATTTGTAATAATTACATATGCTTTAACCTCTCACATTGGATAGATATTGTTGTGATTACTGGACAGCCGGGCGGGTCCGGGTAGATTTACATCACAACTCAATCCAACCTCGGGTTACGCATATTATTTTCTTATTCATTTACCTATTTGGAAATAAATGTTTTATTTTTGTTTTCCTTATTAATTGGCCTAAATGTACATAAAGGTTCACTTTACCTTTACTTACTTATTTACACTATATGTAAATGACTATCATTTTACGCTATATGTAAATAAATGCTACCTTTCACTTTATTTACATTTTCATAACCTAAAATGTAAATTTCACTTAACTACATTTTAACCACCTAAGATGTATTTTTATCTTTATTTACATTTTATCTAACATAACATGCATCTTAACTTTAATTACATTTCAATTAACATAAAATGCAAATTTAACTTTGATTACATTTTACCTAACATATAATGCATTTTAACTTTAGTTACATTTTTAACAATATAAAAAAATGTAAATTTAACTTATGACATTTTTAATACATAAGAATGTGAATTTTGTCTAATAACATTTTTAATACGTAAGAGTGAATTCCCATGTCATTAACTTAACGATGTAATTCTGGGTCATAAAATTAACACAACATATAATCTTGTGTCACATCCATAATATTAACACGATGATGCAAATGTTAACACAACTTATAAATTGGTGTCATCTCAACTAAATTAACACAACATACGAGTTGGTGTTATCGCAAAAATGTTAACACTACATACAAATTGGTGTTATCGCAACAATGTCAACATAACATGTAAATTAGTGTCAAAGGACAAAAATTAAAAGACATTCATTTTTCTATGTGTATTTGTGTTAAGAACACAAATATAAAGATGTTTATTCCTATGTAATATTTTATGTTAAGAATACACATAAAAGTATGACTTTATTTTCTATGCAATACTTGCATTTTAAATGCAAGAAAAAAAAATGATTTTTATTTTCTTATACAATACTTGCATTGTAAATGCAAGTATAAAAGATGTTTAAATTTTTCTTATGATTTTATTTGTGTTAAAAACCACAATTAGAAGATATGTTTATTTTCCTAAGCTATGTTTGTGTTAAAAAAACACAATTTGAAGATATTTTTATATTTCAAGTTTTATTTGTGTTTTGAGAGCACAATAAAATGTAAGTTTTTATTCCAACTCATGTTAACAATTTGAAGTGAAAACAAAAGTAGATTTTTGTTTCAAGTTTCATTTACACTCTGAAAATGTAAATAAAGCAAAAGTAAATTTTGTTTCAGGTGTTATTTACATTATGAAAATGTAAAAGAAACAAAAAGTAAAATTTGTTCCAAATGTTATTTACATTCTGAAAAGGTAAATAAAATAAAAAGTGAGTTTTATTCCAAATGTTATTTACATCGTGAGAATGTAAATAAATAAAAAGTAAATTTTTGATAATTTCTATTTTTGACATTTTTGTTCGCATCGCGGGATGCAACCAAAGTATAATCCTTTCTTTTTATTTCAAAGTAAATATTTTGTTCTCATTGAAAATTGTAAACAAAATATAATCCTTGGTAAATTTCTATATTGTTTCAACTAACCAACTTGACAAAAATGTGTATATTAACAAGTTTGACAAAACTGTTAATCTTATATTCACATCAAGGTTTTGTGTAACAACCCGAAAATCTGGGCCAGTTTAAAATTTTTATTTTGGCAATTTTAGCGAATTTTGAATATTTAAAATAGATTATTTTAAATAAAATCGACGAGAAATCTATTTTGAATATAATTCGAACGTATATATTTATATACGCCGTCGTTAGAATATAAATATTTATATATAATTATAAATAGAATTGAAAATGGCGCGATAGTTCGATAATTTGATTTCAAACTTCAATTGAATGTACCGGGTGCAAAACAATCTGGATTTTAGTGAAACCAAAAACATTGGGATCTACTTGATAATATCTTTCCAGCGAATCCGAGAAATCAAATTTTCATAGCGGGAATCAATAGATATGTCCAGTTGAAAATTCTGAATAGTCGCTATGGAATTCAGGCCCTTAAAAATGGATATTTTGCAAACGACCTCGGATTTCGACGAAACCAGTTTTGTTGGGTCCGTGGTATCAAATTATTGCTAGGTTTCAAATTTCATAATTTTTAGAATCAATATGTGAGCGTGGCAAAGGAAAACGCGTTTGACCGGTTTCAGTTGATTTTAATCGACTGGAAAATGGCCATTTTACAAACGGTCTCAGAATTCGACGAAATTAGTTTTGTTAGGACCGTATCGTCAATACGAAGCTAGAAAATATTTTTCTGTAATTTTTAGAGTCCGTATGTGGGCCCGGTAAATCAAAATTTACGTTCAAATTGAATATATAAAGATTTATATTTTAAATTCAACGGAAACTGATCATAACAATAAAATTGGCCTGCGTGACATATCCCATTGTGTTCGGAATGTGGGTAATTAGCTAGGGACGACAGTCGTTGGGTTCGATTTCGATTTGAAGAAAAAAAATTGCTTTTAGGAAGTTTAAAATAATAAATTAATATATATTCATATAAAACCTTACTTTCTCTCTCCCTTCCTCCTCATTATCGGGTCAACGCTCAAAATTAAAAAGGGGAAAGAAAATCGCGCTCCAACTCCAGACCTGGCCGTCGATCATCGGCGTCGCGCCCCCCTATCAGCGTCGCCTCTCTCGACTCCGGCTCCCCTTCAGGCGTTCGAACCACCCCTCCGTCCAAGCCAAACCGACGATCCCCACTGCCGAAATGAAACCGCCACCGTCGCCCCTCGATTTCTGGCGCCACCACCCTAATCCCCGCGACCCACCCTCCCTGCCACCTCCGTTGTGGCCATCGCCTCCTCAGCGCCCACCATTTCGCCTCACCACCTCCGGTCAAAGCTGCAGCAAAACCCTTCCCCTCAGATCCAACGCCCCTTTTTGGTCAGCCTCCCCCTAGCTCGAACACCTCGCAGCCACCATCCCCAGCCGTCGTTGCCACCTGAGGGACCCACCAGCGCCGGAGTTCGGCTAAGCCGCCGCCATTGATGGCGAACGCAAAGGACCCCCTTGGCCTACGATTTCTGCTGTAAGCTTTTTCTTTTTATTTTATTCCATTATAATTAATTTATATAAAGTTATTACTATATGGATCTGATTTTAATTCGCAAAATGGTTTGATTTTTATCTAGAAAATATATGATCTTTAAAACTGAAATAACATTATTTTTACAGATGATAGAGGTTAGATTTTTATAATGATAAAGATAATATTTTTAAATCAGTTTTACATGTATGTAGAGAGTAGAAAGATTAGATTTTTATCATTCAAAGGATTAGATTTTGTTCATTAAAAAGTGGGATTTTTCATTTCGAAAAGAAGTGATAAAAATTTGATTTTTATTATGAAGTATAATATAAAAAGCTTTGATTTTTATAAACGAAATGATAGGATTTTTCAAAGAAGAAAGATAGAATTTTTAGAAAAATATAAAGATAGTTTTTATTTTTATTTTTATTTAAAAAAGATTTTAATTTTAAACTTGAAAAGATTTTATTTTTAATGTAGCAAAGTGAAAATACGATTTTTATAACGAAGTAGCGAATTAAAAGTATGATTTTTATATACTAGAGAGTATAAAAATGTGATTTTTATATATGTAGTGAATACGAGCGACGAAAGTAGCAAAAGAAGGAACGGCGAAGATTTCCTACATATGAAGAGTCGTGGCGTTCGGATTTAGCTTTCGGTGAGAACTTCTCACTCAAATTTATTTCTAGTTAAATATATACTAGGATGCAGACGGTGCTTATTAGAAGCACCCGACACCATCGTCCACAGACCATGGACTTGTTTGTTTGGTTGTGTAGTTGGTTAGATTATTTGATTTGAATTTGGTTGTTTGATGAACTTGAATTGATTTGAATTTGATTTGTTAATGGCGTGGGCCATTATTAGACCGGGGATAAGGCTAGGCCTAGTCCCGTTTCTAGTATCGTGCCGTTATGCCGCCGAAATTTTCTAAAATGAGTTAGAAAAAAATAAAAATATCATTTTATTGTGTAAATGAGTAATAGAAATTCATGTGTTGGAATAAAATGTTTTATCGTTAAAAATATATTTTTTAACGTGAATATGAGTAAATGAATATTTATAAACAAATCGGCCGATTTGTTTATATACACTGATTTGACTGATATTGATTGGGTCGATAAATTTTACACATCGCCCAACTGCACAACTAAAATCTGTGTTTGATTGTTTGAAAACCCCACACGGGTGTTGGGATGAAATTTGAAGTTCACTCATCCTGATTGATTAAATATGTCGATCGATTGATTGACAGGCTGTTATAAGCGTTGAATATCTATATTTGATGCTTATACAGTGTAGTGCACTTTGGTTGATGGTTGATTATTTTCAATGCTATTATATACATGTGTGGTATGAAAATCCATATAATTAATTTTATATGGTAATTGATTGGGCCTCCTTCCAATTTGAAAAACAAAGAATAATATAAAATAAAGGTTCATGTGTTGACAGTACTCATCCATTGAGATTGGTCATGTGTTGAACGAAATATTTTGAAAAAGAAATATTTGAAATAGAATATTCGAAAATAGAAATTTATGAAGCCGTGTTGATTAGATTGACGCCATTTTGACGTGAACGATATTTATATCGATTTTAACGATTTCGAAATGAATTGAATTGAAAACGATTTCGAAATGAATTGAATTGAAAACGATTTCGAAATGAATTGAATTGAAAACGATTTCGAAATGAATTGAATTGAAAACGATTTCGAAATGAAATGAAATTGAAAACGATTTCGAAATGAAATTGAAATGAATTCAAATTGAATTGAAATTTGAATTGAATAGAAATGAATTTTAAAACGAATTTATAAAGAAGAATTCAATTTTGATTTGAATTGAAAAGGAAGTTGAAATTGCTTTTGAAACGAATTTTAAAACTATTTATGTAATTCGTTTTAAATAGAATCGACGAAATATATATTATATATATTATATATATAATATAATGGCCTGAATAGAACGCGCCGCGGCAGTTTGCGAATTTCGACCATCTATTTCAAACGGACATTACGGGAGATCCGACCGTCGGATTCTCCTAAAACCGGAACCGTTGGGTTCGTATCGAAAAGAGATTTCTAATGAATATTAGAAATTTGAAATCTAACGGTTGAATTTGGAATTATGTCCAAATCAAATTTGAAAACGGTCGCTGTAAGTGCAGTTCGATGGCCATTGATGGAAATCGACTGTACGGGCCTTGATAAAATTATTAAAAATAGTGATAATTTGTGTAAAATCATAAGAAATGATTTGGGGAAATTTGGGATGAAAAACTCCATATTTGAAAAGATAAAAATAGATTTTTATCGAAATGAACTAGTTTTGAACTAGAATTATAACTCTATTTATTTTTAAATTAATAAATTGAATTGAAGAGGGTTTTAAAAATAACCAGAATTTCCAATGATTGCATTAGAGTGGATTTGAATCGAAATTGTCTTCGGAATATTTCGATGTTGGAATTCGTGATTATACGGATGTTGTTACGGAAATTTGAAAGATATATTTATATCGTTATTTCCAATACGATATTTGTTAGTCGTGGAATTTGATATTGAATATAAGCCGGTATATTTTCTATTCAGAGCCTTGTATTGAATATCAAATGTGATTTGGGTTTGTCGTGAATGGTGTCTTCACTAACGCTGTTCTTGAACCCAGTTGAGAAAAGATTAAATCTTTTTATTTAGATTTAATGAAGTGTACCAATTAAATGATATTTAATTGGAATTGAATTGATATTGATTTTTGGGTTTATCGTGGACAGTGTTTTAAATAACACCCGTTCTTTAACCCGATAATGAAATGAATGTGATTTTGGGTTTATCGTGAACTGTGTTTTAAATGACACTGATTCTTTAACCCAGTTAACGATTAAAACTAAGTGGAGTTTTAATGAATCTTTAATTAGATTGAAAAGATCGAAAATGGAGTATCACCAGTTTTGCTCCAGGCGATAGTTAAATCTTTAATTAGATTTGAACGTGAAATGGTAATTGAATTTACCGATAACACTGTGGTGTTAGATATGAAGTATTACCAGTTTTACTTCATGGGATAAATAGGTTGGGATTGGGAAATTAAAACAGATAATTACTTCGGTAAGGTTCGCTAATCCCGACTAGTTTGAATTGAGATTCAAAAATAGAATAAAGAATAAATTCAAGGAATTTGTCTTGGATAAAATTAATGGGAACCTTTCCCTATGAATGTGAAATTTAGAAACTAACTGTCGGTTAGCCAAGCAGAATGGTTTTCTGGATATTGATCTGATGTTGGTTTCGGCCTTCGGGGTTAATATTTGGGAAATTATTCTCTTGATTAATTTACGATTAGTGACTGATGAATTGGAATGAGGCGTATGTTGTGTTTGTGTAACACTTATTTAAAATATACGTGAGTTATTCGGAAAGACCGGGTTTACCCCATTCTGAATAACTGATACGACGATAAGTCGAAGATGAAGACGGTGGTCGAAGACCGGAAGTCTTCACGTCGTTTGGGTGATTACTGATGATCTTGATTGGGCTGTACACCCAAGAAGATGGAAACAGTTGGTGATCGTCCAGACGTACTTGAAGATCGATGGATATGCGGGGTACTAGGTGCCTCCGGTTTCGTTCAGACCCAGAACGGACTTGTAAATGGACTGTGTGTCTGACATTGGATTTTAGTCTGTGTGATTGATTTCTATTAAATATATATCTGTTTGGCGGCGGAGAATTTATTCTCTTGCTTAACGCCCTTCTCTGAGACGTACGAGCTCAGGGGTTATATACTGATGGATATCAAACGCATAGAGTAAATTGCCTGTGTGGCATGCCTAAGTGGCAATTGATCAAGGCTTCTGTTGAAAAGCAAGTGATGATCGAAGCACGGCCTTTGTGGCGTAGCTTTGTGTAACGTTTGCTTCGCGAGTTTCGCCCCCCGGTTGTGAACCAAAAACGGGAGAGGACCTCAGGGAGGGCATGCGTTTCTTTCTAGTTAGAAGTGGCATCAGTGGTTTTACACGCCCTGACGAGTTTGACTTATGTGGTTGTTGCTGTTGCGAGGCGCCTCGGATTGATCGGTCGTTCTCGAACCGATGGAGTCATTTAGTTGGCTCATTTACGCCCCAAAGGGCGGGGAAACGTATTGTTCAGGCACTATAATCCACATCGGTGGACCGGCCCTGTCGCTCCATGGGGCAGTTGCGGCTGTTCCTGTGGCTCGGGCTAGAGAGTCACGAATCGGTAGAGGACGATCCCTGGCCTCGGTTCACAGACGGAAATCCAATTTCCAAATACGTGACATTTGCGGTTTTATTTGTAGAGCCTAGTATGGCGACATAGTGGGATGGGGCGCTCATGCCGCCTATGATTGATACTTATGATTTGAAGTTGTTTTATACACTATGCACTTATTATAGTATCAAACGATTTGTTTTAACCGTATCAAGCATTTTTTAGCTGTTATAAGGGAAAACCCTATCCTCGGCTGCGTTGCATTGTGTGATGGGACCTGGGTCCTATAACAGCTTCATTTTTCTTTATTTAGCATTGCGCTGTTTGCTTTATGCACTGGTATTCTTGGGAGGAAACCCGTTCCGAGTTATACGGCGTGGTCCCTTGATTTACCTAACTTTAAAATAAAGATTAGCTGTTTTAGTTCTCACATCAGTCACATGACTGACCTGGAGTTTATTGTTTTAACCTAAACTCTGGGTGCCCTTATTTTGACACGGGCAGCTAGTAGTTTTGGTTTTGCAGATTTATATTCACAGGATCCTGGTTTACAGCTGGAACGATATCCGGAAAGCTTTGTATCCGTATATCTCATTCTAGTTGTGTATTGTATTATTTTCCGCTGCTATGTATTTAAATGTAATTTAAATCTCTGATATTTCTGTGTGATATTTATTTGTTTATACTCTGTATATTCTTGTAATCTGATGCATTGTTATAATAACAATGAAATGTTCTTCTGTATGCGTTCTGTTTGTGGCTTGTTCTCGAACTATCCGCCGCTTTCCTTTACGGGGAAGTTACGGGTTTTCACAGTTGGTATCAGAGCTTTGGTTTACAAAGCTCAGAGAACAAGACACGTTAGAACCATATGAAAGAATTCATCAGATATTGGATTAGTAATATCCAATGGGAATGACTCGTTAGAGATGGGATCAGTAGTATCCTAGAACGAGTGTGAAGAGTATATTTTTCAAATGAAAACAATTTTTGTTTTGAAAATTTAAATCAATTATTCGTATTTGATTATTTATTTATATTGATGTGGACAATCCAGTATATATAGATTTTGCGTATACGTCTGATCCGCGTGTATTCAAAGTCTTAATATATTGGATAGATATAGCATCACACTCTAGTCGCCCGGAGATGATATTGATGATAGCGATCGCATCATCAACATTTATGTTCGAGTTCCGAAGGTGTGATTTCTATATATTTCCGTTCGACTGGTGTGAGAACCAAAACTAATATAGCTAGTATACATTGTTGTGATTTGGCACCAAAACATGATTTTTTGTATATGTATCAAAATCATGAATTTGAAACGTTAAATTCACTAATTGATTGATGTTTGTGTTGTTTGTTTATTTGTTTGATAATTTTGAACCATTATGCCCAATTGAATCAAATAATGAATTATATTGAAATTTGGTCGCATTTGCTTGCATATACATGTGCTTACATTGAACAGGTCATAGCAAGGAGGCTAGAGCAGAGAATAAAATTTGTTTGCCCGACAAATAGGTACATGTTTACTACATAATTTACTGTTTTGTTTGGGTGATGATGATTTTATGAGCCTATTGGCTAGCCGCTTGGCTTTTTCTTTTTCTTTTTGAGATCTGAAGGACCGGGGAAGCTATTTGAAATTCCCCGATGCTCCCGGTGCAGGGGAGGTTATGGCGAAATTTTTCGAAAATTTAGGGTGTTAGCCAAATTTTTGAAATTTTGAAAATTCTCAGAAACTGAATAGTTGGAGAATGAAAGCCAGATCGAACGTGGAGCTGAATAATCAAACCACTTTCGACTTTGTTCCTTTTCGGGGACGAAAAGTTTTAAGTGGGGGAGATTGTAACAACCCGAAAATCTGGGCCAGTTTAAAATTTTTATTTTGGCAATTTTAGCGAATTTTGAATATTTAAAATAGATTATTTTAAATAAAATCGACGAGAAATCTATTTTGAATATAATTCAAACGTATATATTTATATACGCCGTCGTTAGAATATAAATATTTATATATAATTATAAATAGAATTGAAAATGGCGCGGTAGTTCGATAATTCGATTTCAAACTTCAATTGAATGTACCGGGTGCAAAACAATCTGGATTTTAGTGAAACCAAAAACATTGGGATCTACTTGATAATATCTTTCCAGCGAATCCGGGAAATCAAATTTTCATAGCGGGAATCAATAGATATGTCCAGTTGAAAATTCTGAATAGTCGCTATGGAATTCAGGCCCTTAAAAATGGATATTTTGCAAACGACCTCGGATTTCGAAGAAACCAGTTTTGTTGGGTCCGTGGTGTCAAATTATTGCTAGGTTTCAAATTTCATAATTTTTAGAATCAATATGTGAGCGTGGCAAAGGAAAACGCGTTTGACCGGTTTCAGTTGATTTTAATCGACTGGAAAATGGCCATTTTACAAACGGTCTCAGAATTCGACGAAATTAGTTTTGTTAGGACCGTATCGTCAATACGAAGCTAGAAAATATTTTTCTGTAATTTTTAGAGTCCGTATGTGGGCCCGGTAAATCAAAATTTACGTTCAAATTGAATATATAAGGATTTATATTTTAAATTCAACGGAAACTGATCATAACAATAAAATTGGCCTGCATGACATATCCCATTGTGTTCGGAATGGGGGTAATTAGCTAGGGACGACAGTCGTTGGGTTCGATTTCGATTTAAAGAAAAAAAATTGCTTTTAGGAAGTTTAAAATAATAAATTAATATATATATTCATATAAAACCTTACTTTCTCTCTCCCTTCCTCCTCATTATCGGGTCAACGCTCAAAATTAAAAAGGGGAAAGAAAATCGCGCTCCAACTCCAGACCTGGCCGTCAATCATCGGCGTCGCGCCCCCCTATCAGCGTCGCCTCTCTCGACTCCGGCTCCCCTTCAGGCGTTCGAACCACCCCTCCGTCCAAGCCAAACCGACGATCCCCACTGCCGAAATGAAACCGCCACCGTCGCCCCTCGATTTCTGGCGCCACCACCCTAATCCCCGCGACCCACCCTCCCTGCCACCTCCGTTGTGGCCATCGCCTCCTCAGCGCCCACCATTTCGCCTCACCACCTCCGGTCAAAGCTGCAGCAAAACCCTTCCCCTCAGATCCAACGCCCCTTTTTGGTCAGCCTCCCCTAGCTCGAATACCTCGCAGCCACCATCCCCAGCCGTCGTTGCCACTTGAGGGACCCACCAGCGCCGGAGTTCGTCTAAGCCGCCGCCACTGATGGCGAACGCAAAGGACCCCCTTGGCCTACGATTTCTGCTGTAAGCTTTTTCTTTTTATTTTATTCCATTATAATTAATTTATATAAAGTTATTACTATATGGATCTGATTTTAATTCGCAAAATGGTTTGATTTTTATCTAGAAAATATATGATCTTTAAAACTGAAATAACATTATTTTTACAGATGATAGAGGTTAGATTTTTATAATGATAAAGATAATATTTTTAAATCAGTTTTACATGTATGTAGAGAGTAGAAAGATTAGATTTTTATCATTCAAAGGATTAGATTTTGTTCATTAAAAAGTGGGATTTTTCATTTCGAAAAGAAGTGATAAAAATTTGATTTTTATTATGAAGTATAATATAAAAAGCTTTGATTTTTATAAACGAAATGATAGGATTTTTCAAAGAAGAAAGATAGAATTTTTAGAAAAATATAAAGATAGTTTTTATTTTTATTTTTATTTAGAAAAGATTTTAATTTTAAACATGAAAAGATTTTATTTTTAATGTAGCAAAGTGAAAATACGATTTTTATAACGAAGTAGCGAATTAAAAGTATGATTTTTATATACTAGAGAGTATAAAAATGTGATTTTTATATATGTAGTGAATACGAGCGACGAAAGTAGCAAAAGAAGGAACGGCGAAGATTTCCTACATATGAAGAGTCGTGGCGTTCGGGTTTAGCTTTCGGTGAGAACTTCTCACTCAAATTTATTTCTAGTTAAATATATACTAGGATGCAGACGGTGCTTATTAGAAGCACCCGACACCATCGTCCACAGACCATGGACTTGTTTGTTTGGTTGTGTAGTTGGTTAGATTATTTGATTTGAATTTGGTTGTTTGATGAACTTGAATTGATTTGAATTTGATTTGTTAATGGCGTGGGCCATTATTAGACCGGGGATAAGGCTAGGCCTAGTCCCGTTTCTAGTATCGTGCCGTTATGCCGCCGAAATTTTCAAAAATGAGTTAGAAAAAAATAAAAATATCATTTTATTGTGTAAATGAGTAATAGAAATTCATGTGTTGGAATAAAATGTTTTATCGTTAAAAATATAATTTTTAACGTGAATATGAGTAAATGAATATTTATAAACAAATCGGCCGATTTGTTTATATACACTGATTTGACTGATATTGATTGGGTCGATAAATTTTACACATCGCCCAACTGCACAACTAAAATCTGTGTTTGATTGAAAACCCCACACGGGTGTTGGGATGAAATTTGAAGTTCACTCATCCTGATTGATTAAATATGTCGATCGATTGATTGACAGGCTGTTATAAGCGTTGAATATCTATATTTGATGCTTATACAGTGTAGTGCACTTTGGTTGATGGTTGATTATTTTCAATGCTATTATATACATGTGTGGTATGAAAATCCATATAATTAATTTTATATGGTAATTGATTGGGCCTCCTTCCAATTTGAAAAACAAAGAATAATATAAAATAAAGGTTCATGTGTTGACAATACTCATCCATTGAGATTGGTCATGTGTTGAACGAAATATTTTGAAAAAGAAATATTTGAAATAGAATATTCGAAAATAGAAATTTATGAAGCCGTGTTGATTAGATTGACGCCATTTTGACGTAAACGATATTTATATCGATTTTAACGATTTCGAAATGAATTGAATTGAAAACGATTTCGAAATGAATTGAATTGAAAACGATTTCGAAATGAATTGAATTGAAAACGATTTCGAAATGAATTGAATTGAAAACGATTTCGAAATGAATTGAATTGAAAACGATTTCGAAATGAAATGAAATTGAAAACGATTTCGAAATGAAATTGAAATGAATTCAAATTGAATTGAAATTTGAATTGAATAGAAATGAATTTTAAAACGAATTTATAAAGAAGAATTCAATTTTGATTTGAATTGAAAAGGAAGTTGAAATTGCTTTTGAAACGAATTTTAAAACTATTTATATAATTCGTTTTAAATAGAATCGACGAAATATATATTATATATATAATATAATGGCCTGAATAGAACGCGCCGCGCCGCGGCAGTTCGCGAATTTCGACCATCTATTTCAAACGGACATTACAGGAGATCCGACCGTCGGATTCTCCTAAAACCGGAACCGTTGGGTTCGTATCGAAAAGAGCTTTCTAATGAATATTAGAAATTTGAAATCTAACGGTTGGATTTGGAATTATGTCCAAATCAAATTTGAAAAAGGTCGCTGTAAGTGCAGTTCGATGGCCATTGATGGAAATCGACTGTACGGGCCTTGATAAAATTATTAAAAATAGTGATAATTTGTGTAAAATCATAAGAAATGATTTGGGGAAATTTGGGATGAAAAACTCCATATTTGAAAAGATAAAAATAGATTTTTATCGAAATGAACTAGTTTTGAACTAGAATTATAACTCTATTTATTTTTAAATAAATAAATTGAATTGAAGAGGGTTTTAAAAATAACCAGAATTTCCAATGATTGCATTAGAGTGGATTTGAATCGAAATTGTCTTCGGAATATTTCGATGTTGGAATTCGTGATTATACGGATGTTGTTACGGAAATTTGAAAGATATATTTATATCGTTATTTCCAATACGATATTTGTTAGTCGTGGAATTTGATATTGAATATAAGCCGGTATATTTTCTATTCAGAGCCTTGTATTGAATATCAAATGTGATTTGGGTTTGTCGTGAATGGTGTCTTCACTAACGCTGTTCTTGAACCCAGTTGAGAAAAGATTAAATCTTTTTATTTAGATTTAATGAAGTGTACCAATTAAATGATATTTAATTGGAATTGAATTGATATTGATTTTTGGGTTTATCGTGGACAGTGTTTTAAATAACACCCGTTCTTTAACCCGATAATGAAATGAATGTGATTTTGGGTTTATCGTGAACTGTGTTTTAAATGACACTGATTCTTTAACCCAGTTAACGATTAAAACTAAGTGGAGTTTTAATGAATCTTTAATTAGATTGAAAAGATCGAAAATGGAGTATCACCAGTTTTGCTCCAGGCGATAGTTAAATCTTTAATTAGATTTGAACGTGAAATGGTAATTGAATTTACCGATAACACTGTGGTGTTAGATATGAAGTATTACCAGTTTTACTTCATGGGATAAATAGGTTGGGATTGGGAAATTAAAACAGATGATTACTTCGGTAAGGTTCGCTAATCCCGACTAGTTTGAATTGAGATTCAAAAATAGAATAAAGAATAAATTCAAGGAATTTGTCTTGGATAAAATTAATGGGAACCTTTCCTTATGAATGTGAAATTTAGAAACTAACTGTCGGTTAACCAAGCAGAATGGTTTTCTGGATATTGATCTGATGTTGGTTTCGGCCTTCGGGGTTAATATTTGGGAAATTATTCTCTTGATTAATTTACGATTAGTGACTGATGAATTGGAATGAGGCGTATGTTGTGTTTGTGTAACAGTTATTTAAAATATACGTGAGTTATTCGGAAAGACCGGGTTTACCCCATTCTGAATAACTGATACGACGATAAGTCGAAGATGAAGACGGTGGTCGAAGACCGGAAGTCTTCACGTCGTTTGGGTGATTACTGATGATCTTGATTGGGCTGTACACCCAAGAAGATGGAAACAGTTGGTGATCGTCCAGACGTACTTGGAGATCGATGGATATGCGGGGTACTAGGTGCCTCCGGTTTCGTTCAGACCCAGAACGGACTTGTAAATGGACTGTGTGTCTGACATTGGATTTTATTCTGTGTGATTGATTTCTATTAAATATATATCTGTTTGGCGGCGGAGAATTTTTCTCTTGCTTAACGCCCTTCTCTGAGACGTACGAGCTCAGGGGTTATATACTGATGGATATCAAACGCATAGAGTAAATTGCCTGTGTGGCATGCCTAAGTGGCAATTGATCAAGGCTTCTGTTGAAAAGCAAAGTCTTGTGGTGATGATCGAAGCACGGCCTTTGTGGCGTAGCTTTGTGTAACGTTTGCTTCGCGAGTTTCGCCCCCCGGTTGTGAACCAAAAACGGGAGAGGACCTCAGGGAGGGCATGCGTTTCTTTCTAGTTAGAAGTGGCGTCAGTGGTTTTACACGCCCTGACGAGTTTGACTTATGTGGTTGTTGCTGTTGCGAGGCGCCTCGGATTGATCGGTCGTTCTCGAACCGATGGAGTCATTTAGTTGGCTCATTTACGCCCCAAAGGGCGGGGAAACGTATTGTTCAGGCACTATAATCCACATCGGTGGACCGGCCCTGTCGCTCCATGTGGCAGTTGCGGCTGTTCCTGTGGCTCGGGCTAGAGAGTCACGAATCGGTAGAGGACGATCCCTGGCCTCGGTTCACAGACGGAAATCCAATTTCCAAATACGTGACATTTGCGGTTTTATTTGTAGAGCCTAGTATGGAGACATAGTGGGATGGGGCGCTCATGCCGCCTATGATTGATACTTATGATTTGAAGTTGTTTTATACACTATGCACTTATTATAGTATCAAACGATTTGTTTTAACCGTATCAAGCATTTTTTAGCTGTTATAAGGGAAAACCCTATCCTCGGCTGCGTTGCATTGTGTGATGGGACCTGGGTCTTATAACAGCTTCATTTTTCTTTATTTAGCATTGCGCTGTTTGCTTTATGCACTGGTATTCTTGGGAGGAAACCCGTTCCGTGTTATACGGCGTGGTCCCTTGATTTACCTAACTTTAAAATAAAGATTAACTGTTTTAGTTCTCACACCAGTCACATGACTGACCTGGAGTTTATTGTTTTAACCTAAACTCTGGGTGCCCTTATTTTGACACGGGCAGCTAGTAGTTTTGGTTTTGCAGATTTATATTCACAGGATCCTGGTTTACAGCTGGAACGATATCCGGAAAGCTTTGTATCCGTATATCTCATTCTAGTTGTGTATTGTATTATTTTCCGCTGCTATGTATTTAAATGTAATTTAAATCTCTGATATTTCTGTGTGATATTTATTTGTTTATACTCTGTATATTCTTGTAATCTGATGCATTGTTATAATAACAATGAAATGTTCTTCTGTATGCGTTCTGTTTGTGGCTTGTTCTCGAACTATCCGCCGCTTTCCTTTACGGGGAAGTTACGGGTTTTCACATTTTTACAAAATGTTAACCTTATATAACTATTCTTTGCATGAGAACCATAAAAAAAATGTGACTATAAGACATGCAACCTTTATTCCAACTATTTTTGTTGTTTCTAATGCGACCATAAAAAGGTTCTTTAATTTCACTAAGCAAGAATGTGATTTTCATTTCTTTTATATACTTTGACAAAAATGTGATTTTCTTCACTAATCTAGTTTACACCAAAAATGTTATATTATTCGCTAATCAAGTTTTACACTAAAATGTTACATTATTTGCTAATCAAGTTTTTCCCTAAAAATGGTACTCTAGTTCTTGTTAACAAGAATGTACTTTTTTTATGTGAATGTCCAATTTTGTTTCTATTTAACAAAATAATACAAATGAACCCTTTTGATGTTTAAACAATTTTGTTACTAGTCAACAAAATAAACAAAAATGAATCTTTATATGTTTAAACAAATTCGTCTCTAATCGACAAAATAACCAAAAGTGAATCTTTTATATGTTTAGACAATTTTGTTGCTAATCAACAAAATAAACAAAAATGAATCTTTATGTGTTTAAACAAATTCGTCTCTAATCGACAAAATAACCAAAAGTGAATCTTTTATATGTTTAGACACACAGTTTAATTCTGATCTATTCAGACACATACAAATTCGAATCAGGATAATTAACTAGCAAATAAACACCACAAATCAGTATACAAAAATTCCAGCGACTTCACAACATACAAGTCTAAATTATCACTCGACGATTATTTAAATAACTAGCAAATTATTTAAATAATTAATTTGTTTAGAAAAGAGATCTCAATAACAATACCATATCACAACCATAATCGCAATACAACCCAGCACAGACCAGATCAACATACAAATAATCATTCAACATCGATACAATAATTATTTAAATTAATTAGATAATTAAATCAAAGATTCTCACCATGATTGGTTTTCAGAAGTCAATCGCATTCAAAATTGCTGAATTTTCAAAGGGCTCGTGTGGGGTTGACTTATGGCGACGGCTGGAGCAAGGAGTGGGCGGTGGCGGCATCTCCAATCGGTGAGCATGACTTGGATTTGAGGATGTTTCGTTTTTTTTTTTTGAATTTTGGGTGAAAGTGAATTTTTTGAAAGGGGAAAAACAATTTGGTATGGTAGTTGATATTCAGAGAAGTAAAATGAAGGAGAGGCTTGCAAATAAAAAGAGAAGAGAGAAGCGTGAGAAATAAGGAACACACGTGATAAAAGGAAATGCGGTGTAAACAATCTCAGCTAAATAAGGACATGTGGCAACAACCATTAAACAAAGATTTTTTTATTTAATACCAAATGTTACCATTTATTTACTATGAATGCCAATTAACTACAATGTATTTATATATTTCCAAATACAATCCTTAATTGTCATTATTATTATTAAAACAAAATTAAGTCTACATAAATTAAATAAAACTCAAATAAATTTTAATACCAAATTCTACTCTAATAAATTTGTTTACACTCAATTATAATTCTCAAGTAAAACAGAAAATCAAATTTAAAATTTATCAACCAATATATTCTATTCATTTAAAATATTACAATCGTTTAAATTAACAAATATTTAAATCAATATAAAATGTTTCAATGAATTTTAAAATACTACTATTGTTGATAAAACAACTCAAATTCAAATAAACTTATTTAAATTCCATTATAATTTACAATTGAAGTAAAATCAAATTTTTAATGTCTACAATAAGCTGATTTCAATGGATATTTAATTTAATTTCTCTCATGAATGTGCTTAATATTAAAAGGAAAGCATTTATGTGATATTAAACATTTTATACTATATATAATATGCAAACATTAAAGCATGTTTAGGGAAGAATAGGAAAAATAGGAAGTATTTATTTGTCGACTGAAAATGAAAATAGAAAAGGGAAGGAGCACGAGAAAAAAAAAGTGGCAAGAATTAAATGGGACTATGTGCTAACATAAATGTTTGCGTTATGCATGCAGGTATAAGGGTAACGTATGCTTTGGAAAGGAAACCATGGGTTTGTCAACAAACATTAAAACTTTGGAATTTTGAACGATGCAATTTGGGAACAAAATGAATGTGTATTTAATGTTTACCGTTACATACACTTGTTTACTTAATTAATTTTTATCTTCCTCTTCCTAATGTATATAATGTGTATTTAATGTTTACCGTTTCCAAATGTTAACAGTTTAAATTATTTGACTTTTTCTTTATGTTGCAAATGAAATGAAATTTCGTATGTTACTACAGAAATTCTTTCATTTATATTAAATTGAACGTATTCTAAATATCAAATTTTCTTAATTGATTTGACTGCAAAATTTTACGTTTTACTTGCGGTAACTGCACCATTTGATATCAATATCATTGAAATTTTCATTGTTAATGTTTTATTTAAATTTACTTAAATTAAATAAACAGATGTAATTTCATGTTCACATTTAAAGTTTGAGTTTAAATTCCAACGTCAACCATTTCTATACGATGTGGTTATTGTTTCATGATCGACAATATCGTTTCAAAACTTATGAACACGTATGGTTTGTTTGGTTATTGATGTTATCATAGATTGCCGTTTATTAAAAATAAAATTTGAAATTGTTATAATTAATAATACCTTAAAATTTATTTTCAAACCATTTAAATCAAGAACTAAATTAAAAATTCAAATTTATTTCCATTAACAAATCATAGAGTTTCAAGTCTCTAACTGACTTATTCCAAATTTCATATAGTTTATTATTCCAAAAACCAGTCGAAATTTACGGGATGTTACATCTCTGGTAGTAATTCGTCACTTACAACTCGAAAATGAATACTGGTGATGCAGCTGTCATCATCAGAATCTATTTTCCAGTGATCGAAGTGAGTTCAATACTATAAAACCATTTTTAAACATTTCCACTTTGAAATTCATTTCAAAATATAATTCACACTGCTTGTAAAACAATTTAAAATCTCCCAGGATCTTAAATTTTCCTTATTTTTAATCCCAATCCATTTACAAACACTTATCCAATTCTCCAGAGTTTTAACTCAATTTCTGGTTTAAAATTTCAGATTCAACTCATCTGATTTCACGTATTTCACTTATATGAATTCTGATTGGTTATTCACATAACTATTTAATTTTATAATCTTACTCGATTATAATAACAACCAATATATCCTATATATTACAATTTTGATATTTATATCTTCTCTATATAAAGATATACCTTGGGTAAACTTATTTTAATTTACCCTCTTTTCAAAACATATCCTGTCGACCCATTGTATTCGAGTGTTTAGTAACTCCTACCGATACAGTGGATCAAACTGATCGACCAGAACCCATAGACAACTCAACCAATGAATCACCACAATATAAAACAATTTTTATATCAATAACAAATACGCTCACTTGTATATATACACTCAACTCAATCTAGGGTATTACTAACCCCATCTCTACTGAGTCACGCCACAGAGCCAAGGTAATTACTTAAATTAAGCTCTGATACCAACTGTAATGTCCCGAAAATTCCGGTCCAATTTGAGCTGACCAAAAACACAAGTCCAACCCCAAATTAAACTGAAAATCAGGAAATTAATAGAAAGAAAAATAGAGGGTGAGGAATGATAAGATAGAAACTTAGAATAGGAGAAGAAGAACAACACAACATCAGAGTAACACGAATCTCACAGCGGAACGAATAACATATAATATATAACATAACTTTGAAATATAACTTTGTACTTGAATATACATCATTTTCAAAGTACAACACTTACAACACAGCGGAAATAAACTATAGCTATATGATCCTGAAGCCTCCTGCTCCAGCTCTTCCAGTATATCTGTAAATCCCGACTACTTGAATGCCCATACAAAATTAGGCACCCAAGAGTTTAGGGAAGCAAACAAATAAACTCCGGGTCAGTCATGGGACTAGTATGAGTAAAACAGTTTAAAATAGTTCAAGCAGGTAATCGATATCTCATAAGACCACGCCGTATAACGGAACGGGTTTTTCCCTTATGAGAATCCAAATTATCTTTATATCAAAAAACTTTTGATATTATAATAATGTCTATCAACCACAATAATAATAATCATCTAGCAGAACGCTTTCATCTCACGTTCTACATATATAATATACAATCAAAACCGCAAGCACGTATTGGGTAATGGATTTCCAACTATGACAAGGTATGGAACCATCTTTCGCTAGTGTACCTCTAGAAAGGAATACACTGGGTTCAACAAGAACATCTTGCAACTGGCCACTCATGACCGACCACTCATTTCGCTTGAGTGTATCAAATGTATATCACCAACAGTTGGGATCAGCAACCGTTTCCCGAATGGGACAGCATCAACAATAGATTTTTAGAAGTAAATGAAACTCTAGATCAGGTTATTATACACCCTACTTCGGTGCGACCGACTTAGCCATGTTGCCTGCCCGATTTCTGTCATTTACCGGATGTGAGGCTAGAAGCTACGCTTTATCATCACACCAGATTCACTTTGAATGCCACATCGTCAAATCCATCAAATCACCGATTGACGTCCTCAACCATACATTTTGTGTTAGCTAAAAGAAGTTTCCTTCTCCGCTTTCACTCTTGGTATGATTGGAGAAATCAATATACATGATCGTCTGGAAATACTCTGTCAGACATCCGTCCATACAAGTCATCCAGGAACAGGATGAACCGAAGGCACTATTCTGTAAACAGGATAGCCCTTGCATAACTCCGTCTTCGATTATCTTTGGCATATATCATTCGCAACGATTATGCCTATATAGAGTGGTTCTTCGGATAATAGTCCAACTGGTCTCTCCATATTAACAACATTAAAATGGTCAAAACTTCGATAGTCTGTGATTTAACTATTGAATAAAAACAAGTGTGCAAACAATGATATTATTTCCAGATGGAAATTATATCAATCAATCATCAATCATATATATATATTTCTTGTTTTCCCTGTTTAGAAAATATACGTTATTAACACTGGAAAACATTTCCATTTCTTGTTTTCTATATTAGAAAACATTTCTGATTCTTGTTTGGAAAACATTTCCAAAACTCCTACGTTTGGATTAAGTAGATGTTTAGATAAAACATCGCTATGCCAACTCAACCATTTCCTTTAATTACTAAATTCACTTTACCATCCTTTACTGCCGAGCCATAACCATTCCTTAGTTAAAAACGAAGCCAATCAAGTTGGGGTAGAACTACCTCTCAGACCTTAACTGAACAACATTTCTAACCTTGAAATAGGCAAAGTTCACTTTAAATTTCTTTAACTAACTTCCTTACTTAACCTTTCTTTCGAATAACTATATTCGATTGACTCTTTCCTTCGATAAGGTATATTCGATAACTCTATTCAATTTACTCTATTCGATTAACTCCTTTGGATTAACTCTATTCACTTAACTCCTGTCGAATAAACTATATTCGATAACTCCTCTAACTCTATTCGAATAAACTATATTCGATTAACTCCTCTAATTCCATTCGAATAAACTATATTTGATTTATTCCTTTAACTCCATTTAACTCTATTCGAATAACTAATATTCGATAACTCTATTTAACTCTTCTTCGAATAACTAATATTCGATAGCTCCTTTTACTTTATTCGAATTACTAATATTCGATTAACTCAATTGATTATATTCGAATAAACTATATTTTTTTAACTCCTTTTAATTTATTTGAATTACTAATATTCGATTAACTCAATTGATTCTATTCGAATAAACTATATTTGATTAACTCCTTTATTTTAACTCTATTCGATTAATTCTAACTGGTTAACTCTTATTCGAATAAAAAATATTCGATTAACTCTATTCAGCTAACTCGACTCGACTAACCCCTTTTCAAATAACATATTCAATTTACTAACTTTCGAATACCTTATCCGATCTAACTCCTTTATTCGCTTTATAAAGATTTCCCTTTTAACAACGTTTGTTCATTTTTAAAGATTTACTTTTAGTAACGGTTCTCCACTTTAAAATGATTTCCTTCCTATAACAGTTTCCTTTTTATAACATTTTCCCTTTTTCTAAATATCTCCTATTTATAAATATTCCAATTTATAAATATTTCTTATTTATAAATATTCCATTTATAAATATTTTATTTTCAAATATCACTTTGACAAATTCTCCTTTATCAACATTTCGGCATGTTATGGTATTCAACATATCAAATCACGATTATCAATATCGTCCAAACACATATAATTAACAACAGATTATATATCACATCATCTATCACAATATATGAATCACAGTAAAATAAATGTTGAGGAATCCAGTTGGAATCCTCCAACCTGTTTCCCTGCATCTCAGATGTTAAACAATATAGATAACATCACTTCCAGTCCCATATGATATATTCTGTTAAACAGAATCAATATAGAAATTCAACTAACTGTCTAGCAATTCAATCAAACAGTCAACACATAATCAATCAGCCAATATTTATCAGTTCTAAAAATACAACATGAAATTATAAACTGTTCAGAGTTAGTGAGATTTACTCACATTTGCAGCTCATCATTAAAGAACGATAAGCTGTTGTTTGATTTGAATCAAACAATTTATTTCGCCATAAATTCAAACGAGCTCCAATCCACTCCTGGTCAGTCTCATTGTGTTGTTCCCGTCCATACGATCCCATCGGATCTTGTTTTGCTGAAAACCGATGTCGTGTGACAGAGTTATGAAATTTCGAAGTTTCAATACATTTATAAAAATAAAAACTTGGATTATAAATAATTATATGGGCCTAACCCTTCAAATAACGTCGGGCCATTACCTTAAACCCACCGCTCCATTTATCTTCTTCCCCAAATCACATATACGCTGCTCCATTAACACCAACAGCCGATCTTTATTCCCTCTTTTCTCCCCATTCTTCCACCCTTAAATCAAACAAAAATCGCGATAAAACTCCACTTCAAAAACCGGACATCCTCATACCGGTATCATCGACCTCGAGCCTTCCATCCCCTGCGCGACTTCAGACCGTTACCTACAGGCGGCGACACTTCTTCCAACGGAAATCCACCAAAAATGCATACAAGCTGCTAAATCCTTTCCTGAACCCAAATACGAAACTCGTTTCCACCAACGCTGCTTGGATTTCTCAAATTGATTAACCCTACCACTAAAAACCCATCGCTGTATATTTTCGCTCAACAGGAACTGACGTCAAACTCATTTTTGGTGGTATAGAAATGAAGAGGATAACTATGGCAACTCGAATTTGTATACTAGAGGATTTAAGGATTTTGTCTTGATTTTTACTTTGATTTTTCTTTTGAATGAGTGTTTGTTGTGAAGAGAAAAAAACAACGGCGGAATATCTCGTTGACTTCTAAGTGAATTAGGTTTTAGAAATGGTTAGTGGGGGTATTTATAGGAAAGTGGGTGAAGATATTTTTGATGAGATATTTTTGTTTTATTTTCTTTTATATATGTTTTTCCTTCTAAAAATTCGTGTGCTCACACATAATACCCAAAAGTCACGAAAATTGACATACACCTTCAGTTCGACATTACGGTCCCTACGAAACTAGTTTCGTCAAATTCCGACTCCGTCTGCCCACACAACGTATTTTTAACCATCAAAATACTGACTGTTTTTCACTCTAAAAATCCGTACGGCCACACAGTGACTCTAAAAATCACGGAACTTGGAATATAGCAATAATTTGATGTTGCGGATCCAACAAAATTAGTTTCGTTGAATTCCGACTTCGTTTGCAAAAGTGGCTATTTTTAAAGCTCTGGATGACCCATTTAAATATATAAATATATTTAAATATAATTAAATTTATATTGTTTATATATTCACAGTGGGATACCATACAGCTCAGAATAAATCCTATATGGATTTCTAACTCAATATTTCAATCAGGGTCAACCCGATATTCAA
This sequence comes from Allium sativum, assembly GCA_030737875.1. Taxonomy (NCBI): domain Eukaryota; kingdom Viridiplantae; phylum Streptophyta; class Magnoliopsida; order Asparagales; family Amaryllidaceae; genus Allium; species Allium sativum. Next base: position 145,126,208 of record CM060918.1, on the reverse strand, counting down.
TTTATATTGAAATTCCTTTTTAAAATATAAATAATTCCTTTATAAATTATAAAGGAATTCCACAGCGACTTTTCTAAAATTTGATTTGGACATGAATCAAAATCTACACGACGAAATCCCGATTTTTCTCTTTCACTAAAAAGATATACTCCACCAGCTCCACATGTTTCTTGTTTCACAGAAATCCGGCTTAAAACGAATCCTGTACATTCAGTTGAAGTTTGAATCTCCAATTTACGAACTACAGTGTCATTTCTAGGTCGATTTTAATTATATTATAACTCTACGTTCAAACTGTCGTTCATATAATATATTCGTAATTCAAATTCAATTCCAAGATGAATTAAATATCACAGATGATTCGGTTCACACCATATCATCATTTCAGCCAATTATGATTATTTCAGAATTAGATATATTATTTAATTTATTATTTTAATTAAATATTCATCATTATTTAATTCCACGACTATTTTATTCACTATATCACTGTCTATATAATTAAATAAATTAATTATAATACCTCTGCCAATGCGGGTCATTACAGGATTAGTAATGTCCTAGAATGAGCACAGCAGAATAGCACATCTTAATCAGTCATTACATCATCATCTTTCCATATGTCCTTACTTTTACCTTTTTTTTAAAGATTATCATTTCTGTTGGTCTGACTCTTTCCTTGATGGTACAGAATTGACTGAAAAATGAGCACAAGAGCGAGGGCCAGAGGCAGAGGCGGAGCCAGAGAACTAGGAAGGGGTGAAACTCCCACTGCTCAGGATCAACTCAATCCCGAGGTTGTAGCACCACCACCACCTCCACCCCCGCAACCTTTTGACCTGGACAAGGTAGCTAAGAAATTCAGGAATTTGGATGGCGTGCCGTTCACGGGCCATGAGACAGTGATTGAAGCTCAGACATGGCTCAAGACATGTGAGAAGATATTTGGGGGCTTGGAACTTGAAGACCACCGTAAGCGATTCATGGTATCGTGGCTACTGAAGAATGAGGCTCATAATTGGTGGGAGACTTTTACGATTGGAGGTACTGATGCTGACAAGTCTTGGAAAAAATTCAAGGAGCTCTTTAATGAGAAATTCATTCCTCGGCGAGAAGTCGAGCGTCTTCATGACCAGTTTGCTAACCTGCAACAAGGAGATAAGACTATTTCTGAGTATGTGCCGAAATTTGAAGAGCTTTCATGATATGCTCCTGAATTAATTCAGGACCCATTTCAGAAAAATAAGAGATTCATAAATGGCCTTTCAAGGAAGTATCTTAACAGAGTGACAACACATATTAAGCTTCCATTTAACGAGGTGGTTGAGATGGCATGTCATATGAAGAAAATGACAAGAATCCTTAGCAAGATCGGGAAAAAAATCAAACTAACAACAAGAGGAAGCAGTCTGACAAGAAGCCGGAGGCGAGAAACTCTTCAACCGCCAAGCCTCAAGGATGTAAAAAAGCCAAAGCCAGGTGATTTAACAGCCAAAAGATGGGAAACTTTGATTACGAATGCAAAGCTCCAATAAGGCCTAGGAGGAATGAGTTAGGGCCCAGCCAGAATTCTCGCGGTATTAGGGAATGCTTTAATTGCCACAAGTCAGGGCATCTTATCAAGAATTGTCCAGTGTTGAAGAAATCCAAGGTGGCTCATGTATACGATGGAGCAACTGCACCAGCTTCTTCCGAAGGAGCAGGCAAACCCGATGTTTTGGGAGGTACCCTTACTGTTAAAAACATTCCTGTTATAGTATTATTTGACACTGGTGCATCACAAAGTTTCATTTCTAGTAACAAAGTTAAAAAGTAAAATTTGACAACAACGAATCTTAAAGAATCGATTAGTGTCCATAACCCGATAGGAGGCTCTCTTGTTCTTAGATTATTTTGCAAATTTCCTGTCTCCTATTCTTTTTATCGGTTTCCATTTAATCTGATCGTGATGAATTTTTTTGAATTTGATATCATTCTTGGACTGGATTGGCTAACTAAATATGAGGCCGAAGTCAAATGTGCAGAAAGAATTGTCAATGTAAAAACTAAGCTCGGAGATATAATTATACCATGCCACGGCTAAGCCACTTATAGGAAAGAATTATGGTCATCTCTGAAAGTCACTCTTACTTCTATTGAGAATATTCCTGTTGTCAAAGATTATGCGGATGTGTTTGAAGAAGTTGATAGCTTACCTCCGCAAAGAGAAATTGATTTAGTTCCAAGTGCAAGGCCCGTGGTGCATGCTATTCGGAGGATGGCGCTGAAAGAAAAAGAAGAACTAAGCAATCAAACTAAGTAGCTCTTGTGTAAAGGTCCGATCAGGCATAACTTCTCAAATTGGGGTGAAGCAGTGGTGTTTTTCCTAAAATCAGACGGTACTCTCATAATATGTGTGGATTATCGTGGCCTCAATAAGCAAACACTGAAAAACAAATATCCATTGCCGCGTATTGATGATCTATTAGACCGCTTGAATGGAGCGCAAGTATTCTCTAAAATGGACCTAGCTACAGGTTTCCATCAATTGCGTATTGCCGAAGAATGTGTTCCTTTGACAGCTTTTAGAGGACCAAACTTATTCTATGAGTGGCTAGTAATACCGTTCGGCTTATGTAATGCTCCTGCTTACTTTGTCGATCTGACGAACAGAGTATTCCGAGATGTCTTGAATAAATTTGTGCTAGTTTCCATCGATGACATCTTAATCTACTCAAAATCCATGACTGAGCATGAAAAGCGACTGAAAGAAGTTTTGAAAATTCTAAGAAGGAATGTGTTGAAAGAAAAATTCTCTAACTGCATATTCTGGCAAGAAGAAGTGAAGTTCCTCGGTCATGTTGTATTGAAGAAAGGAATATTAGTAGACCCAGGCAAGATCTAAGGCATTCGAGATTGGAAGCAACCTAACACTCCTACACAAGTCAGAAGTTTTCTAGGATTAGCGGGCTATTATCGAAATTCGTTAAAGATTCTTCGAAGCTATCTTGTCCATTGACGAAGCTGACCAAGAAGCATTCAAAGTTTAATTGGACATCTGAATGTGAGGCGGCTTTCCAATAGCTAAAATTGAGGTTGACCATTGCTTCCGTGTTGACCAATATTGATGGCATTCAAGATTTGACAGTCTATACTGATGCTTCTATTGAAGGTATTGGTGCGGTGTTAATGCAAAGAGGCAAAGTAGTTGCTTATGCTAGCCGTCAGTTGAAGCCGCATGAGAAGAGATACCCCACCCATGATCTTGAGTTGTTGGTCATCATGTTTGCTTTAAAGATATGGAGGCACTATCTTTTGGGTGAGAAGTTCGAATTATATACAGATTATAAATCCTTGAAATTTCTGTTCACCCAAAGGGACTCGAATTTGAGGCAACAACGTTGATTATAATTTCTTGCGGCCTATGATCTAGACATGTTGTATACTCCAGGAAAAGCCAATGTTGTGGCGGATGCACTTAGCAAAAAGAATGAGGTCATCGCCAATCTTATCATCGTCAATCTCATCATTACACCTTCCTTGATTGATAAGATCTCAACTCTTCAGAAGAATGATGAATTCTTCAGAGAATTAGCAAAAGAGTTCAGGAAGGCGAACCCACGAGTTTTCAGATTGACAACAAAGGGGTTCTGAGTCTGTTAGGCCGAATTTGTGTTCCGAACATTCCTGAGCTCAGAAAGGAAGTAATGGATGAATGTCACAAATATAAGCTTAGTATTCATCAAGGGGAGAGCAAGATATATCATGACCTCAAGCGCACATTTTGGTGGAGATCTATGAAGAGAGGCATTTTCATATATGTTAGCAGATATTCAACTTGCCAACAAGTTAAAAGCGATCAACGGAAGCTCGCGGGATTGTTGCAACCGCTAGAGGTTCCAAGTTGGAAGTGGGACCAAATTTATATTGATTTCATTGATGGCTTTCCCTGCACCAGAAAAGGGAATGACAATATATGGGTGAGTGTAGATTATTTCACAAAGACTGCCCATTTTATTCCTATTCGATCTAATAGAACAGCTCGAAGTTTGGCGTAGCTTTATTTCAGAGAGATTGTCATACTACATGGAGTTTCTAGTAGCATTGTTAGTGATTGTGATCCGATATTTGCTAGTAAATTCTGGGAAGTATTCCAAGAAGAGCTAAGGACAAAGTTGAATCTAAGCACCTCTTATCATCCTCAGATAGATGGCCATACTGAGAGGGTGATCCGTATACTTGAAGACTTGTTGCGAGCATGCATTCTTGATTTTGCCGGTCATGGGAAGATTACTTGCATTTGGTTGAGTTCTCTTATAATAACAGTTACCAAGCAAGCTTGCAGATGTCGCCATTTAAAGCATTATATGGCAGACCATGTGGATCTCCCGCATTTGGGTGGAACCAGGCAATCAGTTAGTATTAGGTCCCAACATGATTCGTGAAGTATCAAATAAAGTTGATTTCATTAAGAAGCGAATACTGACTGCTCAGTGCCGACATAAGAGCTATGCAGACTCACGAAGAAGGGATTTAGAATTCTCTGTTGGTGATTATGTGTACTTGAGGGTTTCCCCATTAAGGGGTGTTGTTCGCTTTGGGAAGACTGGGAAGTTGGCGCCAAGATTCATTGGTCCATTTCCTATTCTCGAAAGAATTGGACTCTCGCTTACAGAGTTCAGCTGCTTGACTGGTTGCCAGGGGTGTGTGATGACCCCAAACTCCCGTAGACCGAAAGTAAGGATAATCATTTAGGAATACAACATATTTACAACAAAAACAGATCTCAGATAATTATCATAACACATAAACCATTGCAGCGGAAATAAATGTCATCAGCATCATAATATCCAATACATCAGATTACGCCGTACAGGATACAACTTAGCCAAATAAAGAGTCTCAACAAAAAGAGAAATAAGTTTTCAAATGGAAAGAAACAATCTCAAACTCCGTCACATAAATCAAAGCTACAAAAGATAAAATGTCTCAAGCAGATGTAAAACTAGAGAAAAGGTCTTCTTCTTCTTCCGTCCAAGCAAGCTCCAATCAGAATGTATCACCTGAACCTGTCAATTTGCTGCCCGTGTGGATAGAGGGCACCCGAGTTTGCAAAAGTGAAACAAACTACGAGTCAGTCACGGGACTAGTGTGAGAATTCTTAACTAAATTATCCAACAACGAGGCAAATCTCAGGACCACGCCGCTAACGCGGAACAGGTTTACTCCATTGGATTGCCAGTGCATAATTTTATAAAGTTTATATAAAACAGCGAAATGACTTTTGAAAAATGAAATCATCATAAGACTCAGATCCTATCACACAATGCAACGCACAAAGGAGGATAGAGTTTTCCCTTATGATGATCAAACATGCTTAATATGTGAAAAGTAATATTTTAATATTATTATTAGTGTCTAAATAGTATTAAAATACTTCAATATAAATACATCAATCCATGACGGCATAGTACCCCATCCTACTATGTCGTCGTATATAAGTTTACAATCAAAACCGAGATGTCGTCGTATTGGGAATTGGTTTTCTGTCATGAAATCGAGGCTAGGGATCGTCCTCTTCCGATTTGAGACACTCTAGCAAATGCCTCAGGATCACACCTATGAGCAACCCTTGGAATGGTAGGGCCGGTCCCCACCTAATGGTAGTGGATTGGCAATTCCTGAACATACGTTTCCCGGCCCTTTTGGACCTATAATATGACCACTTCCGGCCTATAAAAAACAATCGAGGTACCTCAATCCATATCCACATAGTAAAATGCCGGGCCGTGTCAAAGCCCAAACACCACTTCTAGCTAGAAAGAAACGTATGCACTCCCTACGGTCCAAATCCCGTTTTTGACTCATACCGGGGCGTGAGGCTCGCGAAGTCACATTATACACAAAGCTATGCCTAAACAGGTTATGCTTTGATCATCAACCACAAGGCCTGCTTTTCAACAAAGCCTTGATCATTGCATCTTGGCGTGACACCTTGACAATTCACGCCATGCGATCGATAACTATTACTATATATCCATGTGTTAAGAAGAGAATAGATTCTCCACCACCAAACAGACATATATTAATACAAATCGATTGAATTACATGGGATGAATTCCAACGTCAGACACGCATCCATTTACAAGTTCGTTTTGGGTCTGAACGAAACCGGAGACACCAAAGAGGTTCTCGCTTACCCGCACGACCAACACATACGTTCGGACAATTACTGCTTCAACCCCGTCCAGGGAGCAAGTTAGTCCAAGGTATCAGAAGTCGTCGTCCATTCGATGTGAAGATCGCCGGTCTTCTACACCGTCTTGTTACATCTTTAATTTAATCACCGTTCAATTATTTGAAATGAGTTAAACTCGGTCTTTTCAAATAATTGTCGCATAATTATAGTTTAAAACATTTCATATATATTTATAACTATTTATCGCTATTTTTATTTATTAAAAATAGCTCGAAATAAATAAACGATGTTTCGGGTCAATGAGCGGCCCTGGTGCTGTCTTTTCCAAAATTTGATTTACACATATCTTAAAATCTAACCGTTGGATTTTGATGAAATCTATATCGTTGGAAAGTTCTTCCCAAAGCGGTCCTAACGGTTCCAGTTTTAGGAAAAATCCAATGGTCGGATCTTCCAGAATAATCGTTTGAAGTTATGATTGTCGATACGCGAACTGTCGCGCTCATTTCGTTAAATTTTATATTTATATATAAATATATAAACCATTGGGCGATTCCCTTTATTAAAATTCATTCCTTTTATTCTATGAAATAACATTTTTGTCCGCCAATTCTAATGCGACAAAAATGATGCTTTCAACATCGTATATTTTTATATTCAATAAAAATGACATTTTTGTTCGCCAATTCTAATGCGACAAAAATGATGCTTTCAACATCGTATATTTTTATATTCAATGAAAATGACATTTTTGTTCACCAATTCTAATGCAACAAAAATGATGTTTTCAACATCGTATATTTTTATATTCAATAAAAATGAAATTTTTGTTCGCCAGTTCTAATGCGACAAAAATGATGTTTTCAACATCGTATATTTTTATATTCAATAAAAATGAAATTTTTGTTCGCCAATTCTAATGCAACAAAAATCATGTTTTCAGCATCGTATATTTTTATATTCAATAAAAATGACATTTTTGTTCGCCAATTCTAATGCAACAAAAATGATGTTTTCAGCATCGTATATTTTTATATTCAATAAAAATGACATTTTTGTTCGCCAATTCTAATGCAACAAAAATGATGTTTTCAACATCGCATATTTTTATATTCAATAAAAATGACATTTTTGTTCGCCAATTCTAATGCGACAAAAATGATGTTTTCAACGTCGTATATTTTTATATTCAATAAAAATGACATTTTTGTTCGCCAATTCTAATGCGACAAAAATGATGTTTTCAACATCGTATATTTTTATATTCAACAAAAATGACATTTTTGTTCGCAATTCTAATGCGTCAAAAGTGATGTTAAAAATGTACTCTTTCTTTAATTACATAAAAATGTTCTTTTATCCTATTTGTTTTAAAGACATAAAAATGAACTCTTTATCTAATTTGTTTTAAAGACATAAAAATGAACTCTTTATCTAATTTGTTTTTAAGACATAAAAATGAACTCTTTATCTAATTCATTTTTATAACATAAAAATGTACTTTATATCTAATTCATTTTTATAACATAAAAATGTACTTTATATGTTTTTATAAATTGTAAATATTTTATCTCTTTTTCTTTTACAATGAAGAATGTAAATTCTTTTACCTTTACATTGGAAAATGTAAACCTTTCATTGTTACAAAGAAAAATAGTAAATCTTTCATCTTCACATAGAAAATTGGAAATCTTATACTTACAATGTAAATCCCCTAATTATCTTTATTACATTAGAAAGATGTAAATTTCCTAATTATCTTTATTACATTAGAAAAATGTAAATCTTTCTAATTGTTTCATTACATTATAAAAAAAATGTAAATTTTCCTAATTGTTGTCATTACATTAGAAAAATGTAAATTTTCCTAATTGTCTTCTTAATGTACATTTTTCCTATAGGGGGTATTTCCTATCTAACTCAACTCAATTTGGTGTCAAAATATGATAACAAAAAATAATGGTTTTTGTCTAACCATTTCTATTTACCCAACATCATCATTTCAATGTCCACACATACAACACAATATATGATTTGGTGTATAAATTTGATGAATCACAATAAAAGGTCTCATCTTTGTTTTATTTGTAAACCAAATAAAATATCTAATCTTTCTTTGTAAATCAAATAAAACATCTAATCTTTCTTTTATATTGTAAATCAAAATAAAATATCTAATCTTAATTCATCTTTTAATTAAAATTTAAAAGATTTAAACTTCCTTTATTTTATAAATCATAAACAAAATAAAGATTAAATCTTTTGTTCTTTTTATGTAAATCAAAATAAAGATTCCACCTTTGTTATTATTTTGCAAATCAAAAATAAAGATTCAATTTTTGTTTTATTTTGCAAATCAAAAATAGAAATTTAATTTTTGTTTTTATTCTGTAAATAAAAAATAAAGATCAAACCTTTGTTTTATTTTGTAAATCAAAATAGAAATTTACTTTATTCTATTATTTTACAAATAAAAATAAAAATTTACCTTTCTTTTATTTTGCTAATCAAAACAAAAACTCAACTTTTCATTTTATGTGTTGAGCCAAAAAAAATAAAGATTTAACTTTTCATCTTTGTTGTAAAATAAACAAAGATTCAATTTTTCATTTTATTTTGTAAAAACAAAATAAAGATTCAAAATTCCATTCTTGTTTGTAAAACAAAAAAGATTCAATTTTTATATTCCTATAAAGAGATAAAAATAAAAAATAGAAATCAAATAAAATAAAACCAATAAAGATGAGAACTTTATAGAGATTACATCAGAATTTTATGCTACATCATAATATCACAACGAATATAAATCAACCATACAACCATCACCACATCACAGATCTGAAATAACATACAATGATTCACATAACAAATATAATTAAATTATTTAATTATTAAAATCTAGAAATCTCACTGTCGTTGTAGATTTTGGCCAAAATTCAAACTGTTCAGAATGGTCCCGTTTCAGTCTCGACACGTTCTATTCGCTGTTATGATTCCAACGCTTCCGAAATCGTCAAATTCTGAGTTGAAACGAATCAGCTATGGTTAAAAGAAGTTTTAAAACAATTTAAATTAATTAATAAATAAGTTAAGAAAATAGACCTTCCTTCTTCCTACAGTCTACAGGCCGATGGGTTTTCTATTTCGTTCGATCCTAGGGTTGGAATTTGCTCGAGAACCGGGACACCTGCTGACGATCGGACCAGACCACGACAAAGGGCTACGGGAGGCGCACGCGCGGGGGGGGGGGTAGGGGGGGTTGGCTGAGCTCGGTCGAGCTTTGGGGGGCCCACGGCGGTGAAACGCGGCCGTCTTTGGGGGCTCGGAGCGGTCGCTACAGGCGACGATGGGGGTGATGACCGTATAGATGTGAAGGTGGTGAAAATCTCTTCAAAATATTGAACTGGAGTGGTGGGATTTACTGAGTAAATCGATGGGAATTTGTGGAGGAAATTACGACGTGTTTAGGCCATGGATTTAAGGTGGCGGCGGCAGAGACGATGAATAGTAGCTTAGGGTTTTCAAATTCCTATATTTATAATATATTTTAATGTATTTTTACAATTAAATCCATATCTTACAAACCGTTTCAATTTCAGTCCAGCAGAAGGTGCCCCTAGCCAATAGCCCATATTCTGGATCCAATGGGACAGGTCCCGTCAGCCCAAACAGCTGTTTGTGGCCTGTATTATTTAATTTATTATTTAATTCCTTTATTAAATTAATTCGTTCGCACAAATAAATTTACTGAGGCCACATACAGGCTCAGAAAATCCAGAAAAAATATATTTGTCTATGCCATGACGATACGGTCCTAACATAACTAATTTCGTCGAATTATGACACTGTTTGAAAAATAGCTATTTTTCAGTCGATTAAATTTGACTGTAATCGACCAAACACATTTTCCTTCGCCACGCTCACATATTAATTCGAAAAATTCTAAAAATTGAAACCTAGCAATAATTCAACATTCCGGTTCCAGCAAAATTGGTTTCGTCGAAAACAGAGATCGTTTGAAAATTGACTATTTTCACTGGCTTTAATATTATTTAAAAATGAAAATTTTAATTTCTGCCACATTATTCCACCAAATTATTTAAAATAAATTTTTTAAATTGGTTTGGATTTTCCGGGTCGTTACAATCTCCCCCACTTAAGAATTTTCGTCCTCGAAAAGGAAACAAAGTAAAGTAGGACACAAGGTGGAAAATGTAAATTTGTATAAACGTACCTCGGTACAAGAGTTACTCGGAGATATCCACTCTGCACTTAGGGTAAGCCTTTTTGATGCTATCCTCTGTCTCCCAAGTACAGTCTCTAGGATCTCCACTCCATTGAACCTTGACTAGGTTGATCCTCTTGTTCCTCAAAATTTTGGTTTCTTTGCCAATGATCTTAATCGGGTCTTTCCTCACTGTCAGATTTGGAGCAATATCTAGGACCTGTTGGTTTAGTTCATCCTCAATCATATCTGGATCATGCACATGCTTGCGGAGTTGAGACACATGAAATACATCATGCACCCCTGGCAACCAATCGGGCAACTGCACTCTATAAGCGAGAGTACCAATCCTTTCTAGGATAGGGAATGGACCAATGAATCTCGGTGCCAACTTTCCCGTCTTCCCAAAACGAATCACGCCTCTCAAAGGAGAAACCTTCAAGTGTACTCGATCACCCACAGAGAATTCTAGATTTCTTCTTCGTTGGTCCGCATAGCTCTTCTGTCGACTCTGAGCAGCCAACAAGCGCTTCTTAATCAAGTCAACCTTATCCGATGCTACACGAACCATGTCGAGGCCCAAGACTAGTCGATTGCCTGACTCCACCCAACATGCCGGAGATCTGCATGACCTGCCCTAAAGTAATTCAAACGGTGACATCTTCAAGCTTGCTTGGTAGCTATTATTATAGGAGAACTCCACCGAGTGCAAGTGGTCCTCCCATGAACCGCCATAATCAAGAATGCAAGCACGCAACAAGTCTTCCAAAACACGATTCACCCTCTCAGTCTGGCCATCTGTCTGAGGGTGATAGGCAGAGCTCAGATTCAACTTGGTCCCAAGTAATTCTTGAAAGGCTTCCTAGAATTTACTGGTAAATAATGGATCCTGATCACTGACAATGCTTTTGGGAACCCCATGTAGTCTGACTATCTCTTTAAGATAAAGTTATGCCAAACTACGAGTTGTTCTATTGGACCAAACAGGGATGAAATGGGCAGACTTTGTTAAGCGATCCACAATCACCCATATGCTATCGTTGCCTTTTCTGCTTCGGGGCAAGCCATCTATAAAGTCCATAGAAATTTCCTCCCACTTCCAACCTGGAACTCCCAGTGGTTGCAACAAACCTACCAGTTTCTGTTGATCACTTTTAACTTGCTGACAAGTGGGACATCTAGCAACATAAATAGAAATATCTCTCTTCATCGCTTTCCACCAAAAGGTGCGCTTGAGATCATGGTACATCTTGTTTACACCTGGATGGACATTGATTTTAGATTTGTGGCACTCATCCATCACTTCTCTTTTTAGCTCAGCAATGTCTGGCACACAAATTCGCCCTTGCAATCTAAAGGTCCCATTATCGTCAATCTGGAAACTTGAGGCCTCGCCTTTACGAACTCGCTCACAAAGCTTCTGAATAAATTTATCATTCTTCTGAAGAGCAGAAACTTTATCAATCAGAGTAGGAGTGATAATGAGATTGGCGATAATGAGATTATTGCATTCTGCATTCTTTCTACTGAGCGCATCGGCTACAACATTGGCCTTTCCCGGAGTATATAGGATATCCAGGTCATATGATGCAAGAAATTCAACCCAGCGTTGCTTCCGCATATTCAAATCTTTTTGGGTAAAAAGGTGTTTCAAGGATTTGTGATCCGTGTAAATTTCAAACTTCTCACCCAAAAGATAATGCCTCCATATTTTAAGAGCAAACACAATGGCCATTAGCTCAAGATCATGTGTGACGTAATTCTTCTCATGCGGTTTCAGTTGGCGGCTAGCATATGCGACTACTCTGCCTCTTTGCATCAGCACCGCACCAATACCTTAAATAAATAAGGGATAACATGTTAAAATGAGATTTGTCATTAAAGGAAAAATGTTATCTCTGACATGTTAATTTATAAAAGAAACAACCTTGCTTAGAGGCGTCAGTCCAGACCTTCAAATCCTGATTGCCATCTATGATGGTCAACACAGGAGCATTGGTCAACCTCTTCTTTAGCTCTTGGAAAGCTATCTCGCATTCCTGTGTCCACTTGAATTTTGTATGTTTCTTGGTCAGGTTTGTCAATGGACAATCTACCTTCGAAAAATCTTTGACAAATTTCCGATAATAGCCAGCCAGTCCCAAGAAACTTCTGACCTCTGTGGGAGTTCTGGGCTGCTTCCATTCTTGGATGGAAGAGATCTTTCCTGGATCTACTGAGATGCCTTCCTTTGATACAACATGGCCGAGGAATTTCACCTCTTCTTGCCAGAATATGCATTTAGAAAATTTTGCTTTCAGCACATTTCTTCGCAAAATCTCTAAGACTTCTCTCAGATGTTGTTCGTGCTCAGCAGTGGATTTAGAAAAGATGAGGATGTCATCGATGAACACGAGCACAAATTTATTTAAAACATCTCTGAACACTCTATTCATCAGATCAACAAAATATGCTGGAGCATTACATAGACCGAAGGGCATTACTAGCCATTCATAAAAGATATCCGGTCCTCTGAAAGCAGTTAAAGGCACACACTCCTCTGCAATGTGAAGTTGATGGAAGCCTGTAGCTAGGTCCATCCTAGAGAATACTCGTGCCCCATGCAAGCGGTCAAGCAAGTTATCTATACGAGGCAGTGGGTATTTGTTCTTCAGTGTTTGTTTGTTGAGATCACGGTAGTCTACACATAGCCTGAGCGTACCGTCTGATTTTGGGACGAACACCACTGCTGCTCCCCATTCTGAGAAGCTGGGCCTGATCAGACCCTTCCACAAAAGCTGCTTGGTTTGATTTTTTTAGCTCCTCTCTTTCTTTTGGCGACATTCTCCGAATGGGATGCACGAATGGCCTTGCATTCGGAGCTAAATCAATTTTGAAGCTGATTTCTCTATGCGGAGGTAAGCCCTCAACTTCTTTAAATACATCAGCGTAATCGTTGACGACAGGGATATCCTCAATAGAAGTAGGGGTAACTTCTAGAGAAGACCAAAATGTTTTCCTGTCGATGGCTGAGCCATGGAAGGGGATACATACATTGCAGAGATTAGTTTTAACTTTGACAATTCTTTCGGCACATTTGACTTCGGACTCATATTTTGTCAGCTAATCTATCCCAAGAATGACATCATAGCCGGAGAAACTCATAACGATCAAGTCAAAGGGAAATTTGCAGCGAGAATAAGAAACAGGTACTCTACAATACTGATCAAGAATAAGAGAACCTCCTATCGGGCTATTAGCTCTAATCAAAATTTTGAGTTTCCTTGGTTTCAGTTTCAACTTTTTAATTGCATCATTAGAAATAAAGCTTCGTGTAGCACCAGAATCAAATAAGACAGTAATAGGGATGTTCTTAATATTAAGCATACCTCCTAAGACATCGGGTTTATCAGGCCCCTCAGTCGAAGCTGGTGCATCTGCTCCCTCATAAACATGCGCCACTTCGATTTTCTTCAACATGGGACAGTTTCTGGCAAAGTGCCCCGGCTTATGGCAGTTATAGCAATCCTGGGTATTCCTGGGGTTCTGACCACGATTCTGACCACGGTTCTGGGAATTCTGACCACGGTTCTGACTAGGGCCTGAATCATTTCTCTTGACCTTTTTAGGTGCTCTCCACTCATAATCAAAATGCCCAATCTTGCCGCAGTTATAGCAGGTCACCTTGCTCCTATCCCTCTTCTTCCCTTGGGGTTTAGCTGTAGAAGAATTGCTCGCCTCTTGTTTCTTGTTAGCCTGTTCTTTCTGGTTGTTGCCTTGACTTTTCCCTCTATCCTGTGGTCCAGACTCGTCATTTTCCTCATAGCGGCACGCCATCTCTACTATTTCATTGAAAGGAAGCTTGATATGGGCAGTGACTCGGTTCAAATATTTCTTTGATAGACCCTTGGTAAATTTCTTATTCTTCTCTAACGGATCTTGAATCAAACTAGGAGCATATCGTGAAAGCTCATCAAACTTCCTCACATGCTCAGAAACTGACACGACCTGAACTTCCCCGTGAAGGAAAGCACGGATGGCGTTGAGGACAAGACAAAATCAGAACACAGACGGAAGAACATTTCATTGCTATTACAACAATTCCATCAGAATACAAGAATATACAGAGTATGAATGAATAAATTACATTCGATAAATATCAGAGATTACAATAAATTACATTGCAGCGGAAAATAATACAAAGCACAACTGAAGGTGATATACGGATACAGAGCTTTCCGGATATCATTCCAGCTGTAAACCAGGATCCTGTGAATATAAATCTGCAAAACCAAAACTACTAGCTGCCCGTGCGGAAAATAGGGGCATCCAGAGTTTAGTTTAAAACAATAAACTCCAGGTCAGTCATGTGACTGGTGTGAGAACTAAAACAGTTATTTGAAACTTTTCTTTAAAAGAGAGTAATCGAAGGGACCACACCGTATAACACGGAACGGGTTTCCTCCCAAGAATACCAGTGCATGGAATAAACAACGCAATGCTTTTTCGAAAAATGAAGCTGTTATAAGACCCAGGTCCCATCACACAATGCAACGCAAGCCGGAGGATAGGGTTTTACCTTATAACAGCCAAACATGCTTGATACGTTTAAAACAAATCATTTGATACTATAATAAGTGTATAGTGTCAAAACAATTTCAATCATAAATATAAATCATAGACGACATGAGTGCCCCATCCCACTATGTCGCCATACTAGGCTCTACAAATAAAGCCGCAATACACGTATTGGAAATTGGATTTTCGTCATGAGTCGAGGCAAGGGGCAAGCTCCTCTCCGCGTTCGAGACACTCTAGCAAATGTCCCTGGGTTACGCACTCTGGGCAACCCCTGGATGCTTCAGGGCCGGTCCTCACTTACGTTAGAGGATTAGTTATGCCTGAACACACGTTTCCCGGTCCTTACAGACCTAAAATCGAGGCGCCTCGCATTCCAACAACCACAAAGGTGAAAAGTATATAAATGTCAGGGCTGGTAAGTCACTGACACCACCAAAGCTAGAAAGAAACGTCGTGCTCTCCCTGCAGTCCGTATCCCGTTTTTGACTCATACCGAGGTGTGAGGCTCGCGAATTCACGTTATACACAAAGCTGCCACGTAGGCCGTGCTTTGATCATCAACCACAAGACTCTGCTTTTCAACAAAAGCCTTGATCATTGCATCTTAGTATGCCACACAGGCAATTCATGCCATGCGACTGATGTCCATCGTTATACAACCTCTGAGCTCGTACGTCTCAGAGAAGGGCGTTAAGCAAAAGAATAAATTCTCCGCCGCCAAACAGATGTATATTTAATAAAGATCAATCAACACAGAATGAAATCCAATGTCAGACACACCATCCATTTACAAGTTCATTCTGAGTCTGAACGAAACCGGAGGCACTTTCCTCGCATATCCATCCATCTCCAAGTACGTCTGGACGACCCCCAACTATTTCCATCCTCTTGGGTGTACTGCCCAATCAGGATCGTCAGTAATTATCCAAACGATGTGAAGACTTCCGGTCTTCAACCACCGTCTTCATCTTCGACTTATCGTCGAATCGGTTATTCAGAATGGGTATAAACCCGGCCTTTCCGAACAACCCGCGTATATTAATACAAATGTTACATAAACACAACATACGCCTCATTCCAATTCAGAACGTTCTTTTTATTCACAAAATCACATTTTTAGGGAAAGGTTCCCATTAATTTTATCCAAGATAAATTCTTTAAAATTTATCCTTTAATCTTCCTTTGGACGTCATTCCAAACCAAATTATGGTTTTCTGAACTAGTCGAGATTAGCGAACCACACCGAAGTAATTATTTATTTTATTTCTCAATCCCAACCTATTCATCCCATGAAGCAAAACTGGTGATACTCCATATCTAACACCATGGTGTTATCGGTAAAGTTAATTACCATTTCACGTTCAAATCGAATTAAAGATTTAACTATCGTTTTGGAGCAAAACTGGTGATACTCCATTCTCGCTTATTTTCTAAGTTGATAATTTAAATTATCAATTCACATTTCAATCTAATTGCAGCTTCGTTAAAACTCCTTTTATTGGGTTAAAGAACTAGGTGTTATTTAAAACACAGTTCACGACAAACCCAAATCACATTCTATTTGTTATCGGGTTAAAGAACTAGTGTTGTTTAAAACACAGTTCACGATAAACCCACAAATCAATTCTGGTTCAATTCAAATCAAATATATTAGGAATTCCGATTATTTAAAACCCCTTTTTAAATCTAATTTATTTATTTAAAAAATAAAAACCCGGGTTTTAAATTTAGTTCAATCTAGTTCATTTCGATAAAAATCTATTTTTCTCTTTTCAAATATGGAGTTTTTCATCCCAAATTTTCCCAAATCATTTCTTCTGATTTTACACAAAGTATTACTATTTTTAATAATTTTATCAAGGCCCGTACAGTCGATTTCCATCAACGGCCAACGAACTGCACTTACAGCGACCTTTTTTGAATTTGATTTGGACGTATCTCCAAATCCAACCGTTAGATTTCAAATTTCAAATATTCGTTAGAAAGTTCTTTTCGATACGAACCCAACGGTTCCGGTTTTAGGAGAATCCGACGGTCGGATCTCCCGTAATGTCCGTTTGAAATAAATGGTCGAAATTCACGAACTGCCGCGGCGCGACGCGTTCTATTCAGGCCATTATATTATATATATAATATATATTTCGTCGATTACTATTCAAAATGAATTTTATAAATAGTTTTGAGTTCGTTTCAAAAACAATTTCAACCTTTATTTCAAATTCAAATCAAAGTTGAATTTCCTATTTTAAATCCTTTTTACTTTCATTTCTATTTGATTTCAACTCAAATCGATTTTAATTCGATTCGAATTCATTTCGTTTTCAATTCAATTTAAATTCAATTCGTTTTCCATTCATCTCATTTCGAAATCGTTTTCTATTCATTTCCTTTCGAAATCGTTTTATATTCAATTCATTTCGAAATCGTTTTCTATTCAATTCATTTCTAAATCGGTTTTCTATTCATTTCATTTCTAAATCGGTTTTCTATTCGATTCAATTCAAATTGGTTTTCTATTCGATTCAATTCAAATTGGTTTTCTAATCAATTCAAATCAAATTGGTTTTCTATTCGATTCAATTCAAATTGTTTTTCTATTCGATTCAATTCAAACTGGTTTTCTAATCAATTCAAATTCGTTTTCTAATCAATTCAAATTGGTTTTCTATTCGATTCAATTCAAATTGGTTTTCTAATCAATTCAAATTGGTTTTTTAATCAATTCAAATTCGTTTTCTAATCAATTTAACTCAAATCTCATTTTCAAATTTTCGATTTCGAAATCACTTTTCAATATTCATTTTAAAATGAATAAAATCGATATAAATATCGTTCACGTCAAAATGGCGTCAATCTAATCAGCACGGCTTCATATATTTCTATTTTCAAATATTCTATTTCAAATATTTCCATTTCAAATATATCGTTCGACACATGACTAATCTCAATGGATGAGTACTGTCAACACATGAACCTTTATTTTATATTGATAAAGATGTAAATTTTATTGTTAAAATATTTCGTTCAACACATGACTAATCTCAACGGATGAGTACTGTCAACACATGAACCTTTATTTTATAGTGACAAAGATATAAATTTTATTGTTAAAATATTTCGTATTCAACACATGACTAATCCCAACGGATGAGTACAGTCAACACATGAACCTTTATTTTATAGTGACAAAGATATAAATTTTATTGTTAAAATATTTCGTTCAACACATGACTAATCTCAACGGATGAGTACAGTCAACACATGAACCTTTATTTTATATATTCTTTATTTTCCCGATTGGAATGAGGCCCAATCAATTACCATATAAAGTTAATTATATGGATTTTCATACAACACATGTATATAATAGCAACGATAAATAATCAACCATCAACCAAAGTGCACTACACTGTATAAGCATCAAATATAGATATCTAACGCTTATAACAGCCTGTCAATCAATCGATCGACATATTTAATCAATCAGGATGAGTGAACTTCAAATTTCATCCCAACACCCGTGTGGGGTTTCAAACAATCAAACACAGATTTTATTTGTGCAGTTGGGCAATGTGTAAAATTTATCGTCCCAATCAATGTCAGTCAAATCATTGTACATAAACAAACCGTCCGGTTTGTAAATGAATATTTATTTATTCACATTCACTATATTCATATTCACGTTAAAAATTATATTTTTAACGATAAAACATTTTATTTTAACATATGAATTTCTATCCAGTTCATTCTTTAAATAAAATGATATTTTATTTTTCTAACTTATTTTAGAAAATTTTGGCGGCATAATGGCGCGATACTAGAAACGGGACGAGGCCTAGCCTTATCCCCGGTCTAGTGAAGGCCCACGCCATTCACACATCAATCAAATCCATTTCATTTCGCCAAACAATTCAATTTCAATCAAATAATCTAACTAATTTTTGCAATCAAACAAACAAGTCCATGGTCTGTGGACGATTGTGTTGGGTGCTACTAAGCACCGTCTGCATCCTAATATATATATATATATATATAAATAGAAATGAAATTGAAAGGTGAGAAATTCTCACCGATAGCTATCCAATAGCACGACTCTTCATTGATAGAAATCTTCAACTTTCTCGCCTTTTGCCATCTTCGTTGCCCGTAGCCACTACATATGTAAAAATCGAATTTTTACTTCGTTATTCAATATATAAAAATCGAATTTTTTCCATGTTATTCAATATATAAAAATCGAATTTTTCCTTGTTATTCAATATATAAAAATCTAATTTTTATTATACTATTCAATATATAAAAATCGAATTTTTATCTTGTTATTCAATATATAAAAATCGAATTTTTATTTCGCTATATGGATAAAAATTCCATTTTTACATTGCTACCATATAGATAAAAATTCTATTTTTAATTCTTAAAAATCACTTCTTTCTATATTTGACCCTCCTATAAAGATTATATTTTTATACTTCTATTTGATTAAAAATCATATTTTTAATCTTCACACCTAATAAAAATTATATTTTTATTTCAAAGCAAAGTATACTTTTATTTCAAAGCAATAAAAATCACATCTTTATCTTTGCTACTTTATATAAATAAAAACCATATTTTTATATGCTATTCGTAAAAATAAAAATCCTCCTTTTATGATGCTCATTCATATATCAAAATCACATTTTTAATTGTAAAAATTATAACTTTATATATATAAAGATTATACCTTTTTACTTTGAAAAATCCTTTCTTTTTTTCTTTGAAAAATCAAGTTAAACAAAACTAGTATCTCAAGTTAAACAAAATCAGCATTTTAGTCTAAACAAAATCAGTATTTTAGTCTAAACAAAATCAGTATTTTAATCTAAACAAAATCAGTATTTTAATCTAAACAAAATCAGTATTTATAAAAACTTACGGGTTCTCTCTTTAGGGGGGGCTGCTCTGACGTGGCGGATGACCGGGGGGGGGGGGGGGCTGCGCGTTGCGGTCGAGGAAGAGCAAGGGGGAGGAGGAAGATGAAGGGAGGGGGAAGAAGAGGAGGGGGGCTCGATGAAGGGGGCGGCGGCACTCAAGGAGGAGGAGCGGCGGCTGCTCCGCCCCGTCCTTCTTCTTCTTCTTCTTCTTCTTTTTTGTTTATTTTGAAAAATGAATTGAAAATGTCGGGGGGCCTGGGTAGTTAAGGAGAGAAATTTTTTTTTTTTGTAAAAAGTTGACTTTTACATAAGACCTCTAAACGAGGCCCACCGCCTGTCATCCATAGCGTTTTACCCCCATTCCGAACACAATGGGATATGCATCGCAGGCTGATTCGGCTGTTACAATCAGTTTCCGTAAAATTTACATTTAAATCACTATATTGAATTTTAAACGTACATTTCAAATTACCGGGGTCACATACTAACTCTAAAAATTCTCGAAAAATATTTTCTAGCTTCGTATTGACGATACGGTCCTAACAAAACTAGTTTCGTCGAATTCTGAGACCATTTGAAAAATGGCCAATTTCCAGTCGATTAAAATCAACTGAAACTGGTCAAACGCGTTTTCCTTTGCCACGCCCACATATTGATTCGAAAAATTATGAAATTTGGAATCTTGCAATAATTTGACACCACGGATCCAACAAAAGTGGTTTCGTCGAAATCCGAGGTCGTTTGCAAAATTCCCATTTTTAAGGGCCTGAATTCCATAGCGACTATTCAGAATTTTCAACTGGACATATCTTTTGATTCCCGCTATGAAATTTCGATTTTTCGGATTCGTTGGAAAGATATTCACGAATAGATCCTATTATTTTTGGTTTCACTAAAATCCGGATTGTTTTGCACCCGGTACATTCAATTGAAGTTTGAAATCGAATTATCGAACTACCGCGCAATTTTCAATTCCCTTTATAATTATATATAATATTTATATTCTAACGACGACGTATATAATATATACGTTCTAATTATATTCAAAATAAATTTCTCGTCGATATTATTTAAAAAAATCTATTTTAAATATTCAAAATTCGCTAAAATTGCCAAAATAAAAATTTTAAACTGGCTCAGAATTTCCGGGTTATTACAGAAACAGTCATATTCCCTTGTTGTAGGTTAACGAACTGCTCGCGCAGGCGCTCTCTAGCTTGTGGGGGTATATACTTCTCATTGAAAAGTTCCTTAAATCTGGCCCAAGACATATTGGCCACGTCATTGCAGATTTTGATCGTATCCCACCAATGCTCTGCTTCCTCTTTTAGTTGCCAAACTGCCAGGTAACGCTTTCGCTGATCTTCAAGTTCCAAGCCCTCTAGGATCTTTTCGCAATCTTTAAGCCATGCTTCTGCCTGAATCGCAGACTCTCGCCCCGTAAAAGGTTCACCTCCAAGGTTTTTGAATTTCTTTGACATTCTCTCCAAATCGAAAGGCTGTGGAGGTGGAGGTGGTTCGGCTACGACCTCTGAAGTATGTTGTTCCTGAGTGATGGGTGTCTCGTCTCTAGCTTGCCCTCTAGATCCTACTCGGGCTCCTCCTCTAGTCCCGCCTCGAGCTCCACCTCGGGCTCCGCCTCGGGATGTTCTTGCTCTAGTATCCATTTAAATCAGTCTGTACCATCAAGGAAAGAGTCAGACCAACAAAAATGAGAATTTTCAAGAAAAGATAAGATAAGGACAAGATGAAAAGATGATGATGTAATGACTGGTAAATATGTGCTATTCTGCTGTGCTCATTCTAGGACATTACTAGTCCTATCTCTAATGAGCTACTCGTCTTAGAATAATGTGGATTCTATCTAAACGAATTGTTCTAAATATGTTATATTCTGAAGCTAAGGTTAACCTTAGGCTCTGATACCAACTGTGATGACCCCAAACTCCCGTAGACCGAAAGTAAGGATAATCATTTAGGAATACAACATATTTACAACAAAAACAGATCTCAGATAATTATCATAGCACATAAACCATTGCAGCGGAAATAAATGTAATCAGCAACATAATATCCAATACATCAGAGTACGCAGTACAGGATACAACTTAGCCAAATAAAGAGTCTCAACAAAAAGGGAAATAAGTTTTCAAATGGAAAGAAACAATCTCAAGCTCTGTAACACCCCACCTCCGCTAGGGTCACTTACAAAGGGAATGCACTAGTTTTGGTGGAGTATTATCTAGGTAAACATGCATAGAGATATCACAAGGCAGAACATAAATAAAGTAGCGGTAGAAATTAAAAACCAACTTTTTATTATTTCCAAGAAAAGAATCAAAAGCTCATATATCCAAGATACAAATTATTCCATTACATCAAGTTCATAGTAAAGAAGCATAAACTTTAAAACAAAAGTAAATTATTCCCCATAAATAGCAGAAGCAGCCATAGCATAGCCCAAGACCAAATCGTACATGAGCTGTCAGAAAGAAAGTTGAATCCAAGCTAAGAGCTAATGTTTCCTCCCCGAGAACCTGGGGGGGGGGGGAACGAAAGAAAAGGAGGCGAAATAAAAAGGGTCAGTCATAAAGACTGGTAAGCCCTAGTGGCTTTCAGTATGAAAACTAGTAAAGGTAACATGATATGTGAAAACTGGAATTAAACATAAGGATGATAACAGAACTGGTAGGATAATTAAGATAACAAGATAAGTCAAGTCTAGCATCACATGTTCAAGGTTCGCTGCACCAACTGTACTAGTATTCTAACCCATATCAAGTATTAACCATGAAATGATCCCTTAGCTCAGTGTCATGAAGTGACCCATTACGGGGTCCTACGGTACGATCTACTAATCGATCGGCTCCCTACAAGTCCTAGCTCGTCATGTGTCTGTGTCATACGGCCCTATCCAGAAATGTAGTTACCTGTGCTAGGACCACCATAGGGTGTATCAAGTCCTATGGTGCCAACCACCGACACGAATCAAGCACGCACAGTGTAAATCTACGGGTGCCCAATGCCTGCTTTTTCAACTCTGGACTACGTGCACGACCATAGCCAGCCTGAACCAACAATGGCGCACCTACTCAGCCGTCTTTCTGGTCGCTTACAATCAGCCCAGTAATCTTGCCCCACCCTGCCTAGTCCCAGGGTATCGTGATACATCTAAGTGGGTTACTGCTGAAAAGGACCAAGTAACTAGGGTTTCTAATGGGTTAAGTGTTGTCATTCAAATTCGTGACTTAACCCTATCCAGATCATGTATCAAGTTGGTTAAGTGTGTTCAAGCAGTTCATGACTTAACCCTATCAAGCCATCGTGTCAAGTTGGTTAAGTATATTCAAGTGGTTCATGACTTAACTCTATCAAGTCATCGTGTCAAGTTGGTTAAGTATATTCAAGTGGTTCATGACTTAACCCTATCATGTGGCATTAATTCATTAGTGCACGCCAACCTCTCACATTAGACTAACTGTTGTGGTTACTGGATTTGCCGGGCGGTTCCGGGAAGATTTACACCACAACATAGTCTAACCTCGGGTTTTTACGTGCGATATGACCAGCTACCCACATTGGATCCTATTGTTTGCAGCCACTGGATTTGCCGGACGGTTCCGGGCAGATTTACACTGCAAACTCAACCACACCTCGAGTTGGCCATTTTCAATTTTATCTAACTATCATGCCCACATTCAAGTTTTCATGTCTTGATTCATGTCAAGTTTTCAAGTCGTGTTTCATGTCAAATCGTGTCAAGTTCATGTCCATATTCTGGTTCAAGCCATAATAACGTTCATGTTCAAGTTTAAAGCTAATTCATATTTTACCTAATCTACCCAAATCATATTCCGATCGCACGAAGGTTCAAATCGATACAAATAAATCTAATTAGGGAGTGACATAAAAAGAAATGGGTATGAGGTGGCAAGAGTGATTATTAGCATAGCATGATATGACTTGAAATAAAACATTACTGGCATATGAAATATTGGCCTCAAACATAAAGATTCCAAATCTAGCAAGATAAGGTACTAGTCTGAATAACAGTTGTCACAAGGTGATAGTATAGTCATGTTAACGACTGTCATAAGGTGATAGTATAGTCATGATTCGATTGACATAAAGTGATAGTCATAAACATGTGACTAATAACAGATTCAATATGATAATAAGAGGGGTTTCCTTTTGATTTACAACATGAATAGGCCCCAAATCGATGTCATAGTAATATTCAAGAGTCAAGATCCAAGATGAACAAGAATGAATGTAAACAGTCATTATACATAGGTCTAATTTCAATTTTACATCATATTCATAATATATTTACAGTTTAAATCTGAAAATAACTGGGGCTTACAGATCATGGTTCGAGAATTAGAAAAAGAGAGTCGTTTGTTGCTTAGTCAAGTCCTAATAGAAGTCTCCTAATCAGCAATTCCTTTAACGCAGTCTCAACGTAGTAGAAGCAGTCCCTCTCTCAAACTTTTCAACCAGAATCAAAGCAGCATAAGGTCAGAAAGAAATTTGATGTAAAGAGACTGGTGTTAGGGGCTGTATTTGTAGGGTCAGGTCAACGAATGTGGACATAAATGAGGCCAAATACATCAGAGTGAATCCATCTTCAGAAATGGGCTTGGGCACCAGGTCGACCCCTAGGTCGACACTATGGTCGACCTGGTCCTGTGTAGGTCGACTACATAGTCGACCCCCAGGTCGACCTGGTCCTGGGCGGGACATTTCCCGCCCAGTCCATCTGGAGGTTTGAAATTCGAATTTTGAATTCGAATTGAGTCTATTTTGAACTTGAAAATTTCTGAAAACTTTGAATGGTCATAACTTGGTCATACGGACTCCGATTTTCCAAAACTCAGACTCGTTTCCAAGCAGAATTTCGAGATGAACGCAATGGCGTAACCCGTTTCCCTTGATTCTTATTTTAAAAATTAATTTTGCCTTGATTTATGGTTATTACACGTTAAAAAAAATACGGGTTGTTACATTCTCCCCTCCTTAAAGGATTTCGTCCCCGAAATCTCTAAGTTAGGGAGGAAGTGTCCTACCATCCAATCATCCATCTACTCAAAGCATCATCCACAGGAAACCATTGTCCTTAAAAGACTTCTAGTACTGTATGAACATATGCAGAAAGTGTGTGTATATGTACTTATCTAATGCAAAAGATCAGGCGGTTACTGATTCAGTAAACCTCCTTAATGCAAAATATGTTATTGTCATGAATCCAACATGTATGCAAATTCCTAACATAGTTTATAATCGATACATGAGTGCACAGACATTCATCCATATGCAACATCCAAGTGATAGCATAACAAGTTCCATCTATGTACAAGTATTAGCACCCATGCATATGCAACATGAAAATGTGACTGAGCCGATCTAGTGCCTAATGTGTTTCATGCATCCACTAGCAATCATTTGCAACCACTTGCAACCATTTGCAAACATCAACCATAACATGTTTCAATCACATGTTTACATCCATACAGTTTTACCTAAGGTTCTCAAGATAAGATCGAGAAGATAACAAGACAAACATAGATATTAGAAGCATGATACGAAAAGGTTTTCAAGGAAAAAGAGATCGAGAATATACCCTAAAAAAGAAATGGGTAAAGCACACGTATCTTCTCTTCGGTTTCCCAAGTTGCGTCTTCTTGGGTTTCGCTCCACTGCACTTTCACTAGCTTGACTTCTTGATTCCTTAGCTTCTTAATCTCCGTTCCTAAGATACGAATCAGAACTCGCCTCAATGTCGCTTCTTTTTCCACTTCTACATCTTCAAGGATGCTTGGCTCAACCACTTCGGCTGACTCATGCAAGCACTTTCGGAGATGCGAGACGTGAAAGACATTGTGTAATCCAGATAACTTCTCGGGTAAGTCTACCTTATAGGCCATCCGTCCAATCCTCTCAACGATAGGGAACGGTCCTATGAACCTTGGTGCTAGCTTTCCAACTGCCCCAAAACGAACTACATTGCGTAACGGAGAAACCTTTATAAAGACCATATCTCCGACTTCGAACTCTAGGTCTGTCCTTCTCTGGTCCGCATAAGATTTCTGTCTATCTTGTGCCGTTTTCATCCGTCTTCGTATCAACTCAATCTTCTTAGAAGTGTCCCTTATCATATCAGGCCCAAGTATAAGTCTGCCTGTCATCTCCCACCAACAAGTTGGCGACTTGCATGGTCTTCCATATAGGGCTTCGAACGGTGCCATTCCGATGCTAGCTTGATAGCTGTTATTATACGCAAACTCCACGAGAGGAAGATGGTCTTCCCAAGTACCACCAAAGTAAAGAATGCATAGCCTCAGGAGATCTTCTAGTACCCTATTTACCCTTTTAGTTTGTCCATCCGTCTGTGGGTGATAGGCCGTGCTCTAGTTCAGTCGTGTTCCCATTGCTTCTTGCAGACTATTCTAGAACTGGCTAGTGAAAATTGGGTCACGATCACTAACTATACTAGAAGGAACTCCATGCAATCGTACTATCTCTCGAAGGTAAATAGACGCTAGCCCTGATGCGGTACTCTTGCTCTTCACCGGAATGAAGTGAGCACTTTTCGTGAGTCTATCAACTATGACCCATATGCTAATATTTCCCTTCCTTGACCTAGGCAGTCCGTCCACGAAATCCATCGAGATACTCTCCCATTTCCATTGCGGAACCTTCAAAGGATGTAATAGTCCACCGGGCCTTTTCGATTCGGCCTTTACTTGTTGGAACACCATGCACTTCAAGACGAATTCTGCCACGTCCTTTTTCATTCCATCCCAAAAGAAAATGCATTTCATATACCTGTACATCTTATCCCCTCCGGGATGTATAGTCATCTTCGAGTGATGCGCCTCTTCGATAACTCTCCTTACTAAGTCTCCCAGTTGTGGGACACATAGTCTTCCATCGCGCCTTAGCCATCCCTTGTCATCTATGGCATACCTACTGAGGTGATTTGACGTCTCACCCCTAATCAGCTTGTCCATGATTTCGACTATCTCTGGTCTTCCTTCTGTGAAGTCCCTACTTGGTCTAGAAGTGTAGGTCTTAGCTCAAGAGATGCTAACGTAGCAGTCAATGACTCAACAGCAGGTGTAAAATCAAAGGTTGCTATAAACTCAAGGCTTTTCATTTCAACAAACAAGGGGCTCAAAGTCAGCCTTTTTCTACTTAGCGCGTCTGCCACCACATTACCCTTGCCAGGGGTATAAGCTATATCGAAGTCATATGATGCCAAGAACTCCATCCACCGCTGTTGTCTTAGATTCAAGTCTTTCTATGAGAAGAGGTACTTAAGTGATTTGTGGTCGGTATACAGCTCGAACCTCTCCCCTAGAAGATAATGGCGCCAAGCGTTAAGTGCGAAGACAATCGCGACCAACTCCAAGTCATGCGTGGGATAGTTCCGTAGCATATTACTCTTCCTTCTTGCATTAGGACATCGCCTAACCCCGTTCCACACGCATCTGTGTACACGGTAAACATCTTACCTCCCTCGAGTAATGCTAAGACTGGAGCTGTGGTGAGGGCCCTCTTAAGTCTCTGAAAAGCAGCGTCACATTCTATGTCCAACGTAAAAGCTAGGTTCTTCTTTGTTAACTTAGTAAGAGGGGCTAAAATCTTAGAGAAGTCCTTAATGAACTTCCTGCAGTAGCCCGCCAAACCGAGAAAGCTCCTCACCTCCGTTGCATTCTTAGGAATTTTCCAGTCCTGTACCGCAACTACCTTTGCGGGGTCCACGGCCATGCCTTGCTTAGAAACTACATGTCCAAGGAACCGAACTTCCTTCCTCCAAAAATGGCATTTGGAGAACTTAGCCTTCATCTGGTGTGCTTTAAGCGTTTCCATGACTTCCTTGAGATGCCTAGCATGCTCTTCTTCATCTTTTGAGAAGGTCAAAATATCATCCACGAAAACTACCACAAACTTGTTAAGGAACTCCCGAAATACCCTGCACATCAAATTTACAAAGTATGCGGGTGCATTCGTTAACCCAAACGGAATAACGAGCCATTCGAAGAACCCATCCGGAGTCCTAAACGCAGTTTTGTCAATGTTATCCTCAGCCACTCTGAGCTGATGGAATCCTGTGGCTAGATCGAGTTGAGAGAAAACAGATGCTCCCACAAGCTGGTCAAACAGATCGTCGATTCTTGGTAGTGGGTGCCTATTCTTCTTTGTCATCTTGTTTAACTCACGATAATCTACGCACAGACGAAGCGATCCATCCGCCTTAGTAGCGAATACCACCGGAGCACCCCATTCAGAAATGCTTCGTCTTATGAAATTTTTCTCAAGCTACTCATTAATTTGTTTACTGAGCTCCCTTCTTTCTCGCGGGGCCATGTGCCTAACGGGCAATGAAACTGGCTTGGCATTATCAACAAGATAAATTCAGAACTCTATCTCGCGTTTAGGAGGTAATCCCCTAACTTCATCAAAGACATCTGGATATTCTCGGACCACTCTTACAGATTGCAAATTATCGTCGGACGAGTCAAGGGATTCAAGATAACATAACATGACCGGACCCTTCGGGTTACAAGAAATTTCAAGGGTATTACCAAGGCGAGTCATGAGCCTCACTACCCTTCGTTTACAATCAAGAATGACTCCATAATCGGACAGCCAATCCATACCTAGGATCAAACCGTATCCCATGAACCCGAGAACATAAGCATTACATGTGAATTCTACGCTTAAGATAGAGATCCTCAAATCCACACACATCATAGATAAATGGGTGGAGCCCCCAATCGGATTCGGAACTATAACGGGATCCTCAACCAGACTAGTACTTAGGTGCAGATTTTAACAATATTAGAAGAAATAAAAGTATGCGATGCGCCAGAGTGAAGTAAAGTTCGAACAGGAAAGTCAGAAATGTAAACAAGGCTTTCTACGGAAATATTACTACCTCGGTCAGGAGCTGGAGCGGTGTTGAGAGCATGCAACTTCCCTCTAGAAGGTCCTGCCCGCTGAGTCTGCCCTTGCCCCTGCCCTTGCTTCTTGGGGCAATCTTTGCTGATGTGTCCAGTATCTCCACAATGAAAGCATTCACCTAACTTCCTCTTCTTCCTTCTACAGTCTTTAGCTAGATGTCCAGTAATACCACAGAAGTGGCACTTCCTCGTCTCACGTGATTTGTTGTTGCTCTTGTTATTCTTATTACTCTTGTTGTTCCCCTTCTTGAAGTCAGCCTTCTTATTCTGAGTTTCAGTAGGCTTAACCTCCTTCTTACTATTCTTGTCTTCCTCATGGAGTAAAGCCATATCTACCAAGCTTTCAAAGGTTGCCCCCATGGGTATATGAGTTAGGGCCAAGCTGTGTAGTGGCTCGTTCAATCCTCGAGCAAAGCATACAGCCTTTTCTGGGCTGTGTTGACCAAATCCAAACCGAACCGAGCAAGCTAATTAAACTTATTCACGTACTCCCTCACAGACATTTCCCCTTGCTTGAGTGCTAGGAACCTCTCCATCTGAAGGTTCTCCTCTGCCGACGATAGGAATTTGAGCCCAAACCTTTCTCTAAAGTCTGCCCAAGTCTCAACTGGCCTGGTAGCATTGGTGACTTCCCACCAAAATGCAGCTTCCTCTTTCAACAACCATGCTGCCAACTGAACTTTCCTATGGTCCTCCATATCAAAGATAATGAACAAGTCTTCTGTTTCCTTTAGCCAGTTTCGTGCCTTAACGAAGGTTTCAGTTCCAACGAAGTTCTTGCCGCCCATCGCTTTAAAATCTTTGCATATTTTGGCAAAGGCGGTACCAAGAGGAGGAGGAACCGCGGCCACTGGGGGAGGAGGAGGAGGGATGTCTTCCATGCCCGCGTCATTGGCCCTAGCTTCTAACTACCTTCGGAACCATCCAGGCACGAGTATTCCCTCAGGAAGGTTAAGACCGGCCATGCTGAAAAACGAAAAGATTCAAACGAGGAAACAAAGGGAAGTGCTAATGGCTTCTTGGGGAATAACCTTTTTAAACATAAAACTTTTCTTGAAAAATGCTTCTTTATAAATGGTTTTGAAAATAGTTTTAGAAGGTTTTTAAAACTTTTGCCCAGCCTGGTAACCTTCTGCTCTGATACCAAATTGTAACACCCCACCTCCGCTAGGGTCATTCACAAAGGGAATGCACTAGTTTTGGTGGAGTATTATCTAGGTAAACATGCACAGAGATATCACAAGGCAGAACATAAATAAAGCAGTGGTAGAAATTAAAAACCAACTTTTTATTATTTCCAAGAAAAGAGTCAAAAGCTCATATATCCAAGATACAAATTATTCCATTACATCAAGTTCATAGTAAAGAAGCATAAACTTTAAAACAAAAGTAAATTATTCCCCATAAATAGCAGAAGCAGCCATAGCATAGCCCAAGACCAAACTGTACATGAGCTATTAGAAAGCAAGTTGAATCCAAGCTAAGAGCTAGTGTTTCCTCCCTGAGAACCTTGGGGGGGGGGACGAAAGAAAAGGAGGCGAAAGAAAAAGGGTCATTCATAAAGACTGGTAAGCCCTAGTGACTTTCAGTATGAAAACTAGTAAAGGTAACATGATATGTGAAAAATGGAATTAAACATAAGGATGATAACAGAACTGGTAGGATAATTAAGATAACAAGATAAGTCAAGTCTAGCATCGCATGTTCAAGGTTCGCTGTACCAACTGTAGTAGTATTCTAACCCATATCAAGTATTAACCATGAAATGATCCCTTAGCCCAGTGTCATGAAGTGACCCATTCCGGGGTCCTACGGTTCGATCTACTAATCGATCGGCTCCCTACAAGTCCTAGCTCGTCATGTGTCTGTGTCATACGGCCCTATCCAGAAATGTAGTTACCTGTGCTAGGTCCACCATAGGGTGTATCAAGTCCTATGGTGCCAACCACCGACATGAATCAAGCACGCACAGTGTAAATCTACGGGTGCCCAGTGCTTGCTTTTTCAACTACGGACTACGTGCACGACCATAGCCCGCCTGAACCTACAATGGCGCGCCTACTCAGCCGTCGTTCTGGTCGCTTACAATCAGCCCAGTAATCGTGCCCCACCCTGCCTAGTCCCAGGGTATCGTGATACATCTAAGTGGGTTACTGCTGAAAAAGACCGTGTAAGTAGGGTTTCTAATGGGTTAAGTGTTGTCATTCAAATTCGTGACTTAACCCTATCCAGATCATGTATCAAGTTGGTTAAGTGTGTTCAAGCAGTTCATGACTTAACCCTATCAAGCCATCGTGTCAAGTTGGTTAAGTATATTCAAGTGGTTCATGACTTAACCCTATCAAGTCATCGTGTCAAGTTGGTTAAGTATATTCAAGTGGTTCATGACTTAACCCTATCATGTGGCATTAATTCATTAGTGCACGCCAACCTCTAACATTAGACTAACTGTTGTGGTTACTGGATTTGCCGGGCGGTTTCGGGTAGATTTACACCACAACATAGTCTAACCTCGGGTTTTTACGTGCGGTATGACCAACTACCCACATTGGATCCTATTGTTTACAGCCACTGGATTTGCCGGGCGGTTCCGGGCAGATTTACACTGCAAACTCAACCCAACCTCGAGTTGGCTATTTTCAAGTTTATCTAACTGTCATGCCCACGTTCAAGTTTTCATGTCTAGATTCATGTCAAGTTTTCAAGTCATGTTTCATGTCAAATCGTGTCAAGTTCATGTCCATATTCAGGTTCAAGCCATAATAACGTTCATGTTCAAGTTTAAAGCTAATTCATATTTTACCTAATCTACCTAAATCGTATTCCCATCGCACGAAGGTTCGAATCGATACAAATAAATCTAATTAGGGAGTGACATAAAAAGAAATGGGTATAAGGTGGAAAGAGTGACTATTAGCATAGCATGATATGACTTGAAATAAAACATTACTGGCATATGAAATATTGGCCTCAAACATAAAGATTCCAAATCTAGCAAGATAAGGTACTAGTCTGAATAACAGTTGTCACAAGGTGATAGTATAGTCATGTTAACGACTGTCATAAGGTGATAGTATAGTCATGATTCGATTGACATAAAGTGATATTCATAAACGTGTGACTAATAACAGATTCAACATGATAATAAGAGGGGTTTCCTTTTGATTTACAACATGAATAGGCCCCAAATCGATGTCATAGTAATATTCAAGAGTCAAGATCCAAGATGAACAAGAATGAATGTAAACAGTCATCATACATAGGTCTAATTTCAATTTTACATCATATTCATAATAAATTTACAGTTTAAATCTGAAAATAACCGGGGCTTACAGATTGGGATTCGAGAATTAGAAAAAGAGAGTCGTTTGTTTCTTAGTCAAGTCCTAATAGAAGTCCCCTAATCAGCAATTCCTTTAACGCAGTCTCAACGTAGTAGAAGCAGTCCCTCTCTCAAACTTTTCAACCAGAATCAAAGCAGCATAAGGTCAGAAAGAAATTTGGTGTAAAGAGACTGGTGTTAGGGGCTGTATTTATAGGGTCAGGTCAACGAATGTGGACAGAAATGAGGCCAAATACATCAGAGTGAATCCAGCTTTCGAAATGGGCTCGGGCACCAGGTCGACACTATGGTCGACCTGGTCCTGGGTAGGTCGACTACATAGTCGACCCCTAGGTCAACCTGGTCCTGGGCGGGAAATTTCCTGCCCAGTCCATTTGGATTTTTGAAATTCGAATTTTGAATTCGAATTGAGTCTGTTTTGAACTTGAAAATTTATGAAAACTTCGAATGGTCATAACTTGGTCTTACGGACTCCGATTTTCGAAAACTCGGACTCGTTTCCAAGCAGAATTTCGAGACGAATGCAATTGCGTAACCCATTTCTCTTGATTCTTATTTTAAAAATTAATTCTGCCTTGATTTATGGTTATTACATGTTAAAAAAAACACGGGTTGTTACAAACTCCGTCACATACATCAAAGCTACAAAAGATAAAATGTCTCAAGCAGATGTAAAACTAGAGAAAAGGTCTTCTTCTTCTTCCGTCCAAGCAAGCTCCAATCAGAATGTATCACCTGAACCTGTCAATTGGCTGCCCATATAGAAAGAGGGCACCCGAGTTTGCAAAAGTGAAACAAACTACGAGTCAGTCATGGGACTGGTGTGAGAATTCTTTACTAAATTATCTAACAACGAGGCAAATCTCAGGACCACGCCGCTAACGCGGAACGGGTTTACTCCATTGGATTGCCAGTGCATAATTTTATAAAGTTTATATAAAACAGGGAAATGACTTTTGAAAAATGAAATCATCATAAGACTCAGATCCTATCACACAATGCAACGCACACAGGAGGATAGAGTTTTCCCTATGATGATCAAACATGATTAATACGTGAAAAGTAATATTTTAATATTATTATTAGTGTCTAAACAGTATTAAAATACTTCAATATAAATATATCAATCCTAGACGGCATAGTACCCTATCCTACTATTTCGTCGTATATAAGTTTACAATCAAAACTGAGATGTCGTCGTATTAGGAATTGGTTTCCTGTCATGAAATCGAGGCTAGGGATCGTCCTCTTCCAATTCGAGACACTCTAGCAAATGCCTCAGGATCACACCTATGGGTAATCCTTAGAACGGTAGGGTCGGTCCCCACCTAACGGTAGTGGACTGGCAATTCCTGAACATACGTTTCTCGACCCATTTGGACCTATAATATGACCACTTCCGGCCTATAAAAAAAACAAACGAGGTACCTCAATCCATAGTCCACATAGTAAAATGCCGGGCCGTGTCAAAGCCCAAACACCACTTCTAGCTAGAAAGAAACGTATGCACTCCCTACGGTCCATATCCCGTTTTTGACTCATACCGGGGCGTGAGCCTCACGAAGTCACGTTATACACAAAGCTATGCCTAAACAGGCTACGCTTTGATCATCAACCACAAGGCCTGCTTTTCAACAAAGCCTTGATCATTGCATCTTGGCGTGACACCTTGACAATTCACGCCATGCGATCGATAACTATTACTATATATTCAGGTGTTAAGCAGAGAGTAGATTCTCCACCACCAAACAGACATATATTAATACAAATCGATTGAATTACATGGGATGAATTCCAAAGTCAGACACGCATCCATTTACAAGTTCGTTTTGGGTCTGAACGAAACCGGAGACACCAAAGAGGTTCTCGCTTACCAGCACGACCAACACATACGTTCGGACAATTACTGCTTCAATCCCGTCCTGGGAGCAAGTTAGTCCAAGGTATCAGAAGTCTTCGTCCATTCGATGTGAAGATCACCGGTCTTCTACACCGTCTTATTACATCTTTGATTTAATCGCCGTTCAATTATTTGAAATGAGTTAAACTCGGTCTTTTCAAATAATTGTCGCATAATTATAGTTTAAAACATTTCATATATATTTATAATTATTTATCGCTATTTTTATTTATTAAAAATAGCTCGAAATAAATAAACGACGTTTCGGGTCAATGAGCGGCCCTGGCGCTGTTTTTTCCAAAATTTGATTTACACATATCTTAAAATCTAACCGTCGGATTTTGATGAAATCTATATCGTTGGAAAGCTCTTCCCAAAGCGGTCCTAACGGTTCCAGTTTCAGGAAAATCCAATGGTCGGATCTTCCAGAATAATCGTTTGAAGTTACGATTATCGATATGCGAACTGTCGCGCTCGTTTCTATAAATTATATATATATATATATATATATATATATATATATATATATATAAACCATTGGGCGATTCCCTTTATTAAAATTCATTCCTTGTATTATATGAAAATAACATTTTGGTCCGCCAATTCTAATGCGACAAAAATGATGTTTTCAACATCGTATATTTTTATATTCAATAAAAATGACATTTTTGTTCGCCAATTCTAATGCGACAAAAATGATGCTTTCAACATCGTATATTTTTATATTCAATGAAAATGACATTTTTGTTCGCCAATTCTAATGCAACAAAAATGATGTTTTCAACATCGTATATTTTTATATTCAATAAAAATGACATTTTTGTTCGCCAATTCTAATGCGACAAAAATGATGTTTTCAACATCGTATATTTTTATATTCAATAAAAATGACATTTTTGTTCGCCAATTCTAATGCAACAAAAATGATGTTTTCAACATCGTACATTTTTATATTCAATAAAAATGACATTTTTGTTCGCCAATTCTAATGCGGCAAAAATGATGTTTTCAACATCGTATATTTTTATATTCAATAAAATTGACATTTTTGTTTGCCAATTCTAATGCGGCAAAAATGATGTTTTCAACATCGTATATTTTTATATTCAATAAAAATGACATTTTTGTTCGCCAATTCTAACGCGACAAAAATGATGTTTTCAACATCGTATATTTTTATATTCAATAAAAATGACATTTTTGTTCGCCAATTCTAATGCGACAAAAATGATGTTAAAAATGTACTCTTTCTTTAATTACATAAAAATGTTCTTTTATCCTATTTGTTTTAAAGACATAAAAATGAACTCTTTATCTAATTTGTTTTAAAGACATAAAAATGAACTTTTTATCTAATTTGTTTTAAAGACATAAAAATGAACACTTTATCTAATTCATTTTTATAACATAAAAATGTACTTTATATCTAATTCATTTTTATAACATAAAAATGTACTTTATATGTTTTTATAAAATGTAAATATTTTATCTCTTCTTCTTTTACAATGAAGAATGTAAATTCTTTTACCTTTACATTGGAAAATGTAAACCTTTCATTGTTTCAAAGAAAAATAATAAATCTTTCATCTTCACATTGAAAAATGGAAATCTTATATTTGCAATGTAAATCCCCTAATTATCTTTATTACATTAGAAAGCTGTAAATTTCCTAATTATCTTTATTACATTAGAAAAATGTAAATCTTTCTAATTGTTTCATTACATTATAAAAAAAATGTAAATTTTCCTAATTGTTGTCATTACATTAGAAAAATGTAAAATTTGCTAATTGTCTTCTTAATGCACATTTTTCCTTAGGGGGGGGGGGGTATTTCCTATCTAACTCAACTTAATTTGGTGTCAAAATATGATAACCAAAAATAATGGTTTTTGTCTAACCATTTCTATTTACCCAACATCGTCATTTCAATGTCCACACATACAACACAATATATGATTTAGTGCATAAATTTGATGAATCACAATAAAAGGTCTCATCTTTGTTTTATTTGTAAACCAAATAAAATATCTAATATTTCTTTGTAAATCAGATAAAATATCTAATCTTTCTTTAATATTGTAAATCAAAATAAAATATCTAATCTTAATTCATCTTTTAATTAAAATTTAAAAGATTTAAGCTTCCTTTATTTTATAAATCATAAACAAAATAAAGATTAAATCTTTTGCTCTTTTTATGTAAATCAAAATAAAGATTCCACCTTTGTTATTATTTTGCAAATCAAAAATAAAGATTCAATTTTTGTTTTATTTTGCAAACTAAAAATAGAAATTTAATTTTTGTTTTTATTCTGTAAATCAAAAATAAAGATCAAACCTTTGTTTTATTTTGTAAATCAAAATAAAAATTTACCTTATGCTATTATTTTTTACAAATCAAAATAAAATTTTACCTTTCTTTTATTTTGCTAATCAAAACAAAAACTCAACTTTTCATTTTATGTGTTGAGCCAAAAAAAAGTAAAGATTTAACTTTTCATCTTTGTTGTAAAATAAACAAAGATTCAATTTTTCATTTTATTTTGTAAAAACAAAATAAAGATTCAAAATTCGATTCTTGTTTGCAAAACAAACAAGATTCAATTTTTATATTCCTATAAAGAGATAAAAATAAAAAATAGAAATCAAATAAAAATAAAACCAATAAAGATGAGAACTTTATAGAGATTACATCAGAATTTTATAGATCTAAACTGACATGCTACATCATGATATCACAACGAATATAAATGAACCATACAACCATCACCATATCACAGATCAGAAATAACATACAATGATTCACATAACAAATATAATTAAATTATTTATTATTATAATCTAGAAATCTCACTATCGTTGCAGATTTTGGCCAAAATTCAAACTATTCAGAATGGTCCCATTTCAGTCTCGACACGTTCTATTCGCTGTTACGATTCCAACGCTTCCGAAATCGTCAAAATCTGAGAAGAAACGAATCAATTATGGTTAAACAATGTTTTAAAACAATTTAAATTAATTAATATAAAAATTAGTTAAGAAAATAGACCTTCCTTCTTCCTACAGTCTACAGGCCGATGGGTTTTCTATTTCGTTCGATCCTAGGGTTGAAATTTTCTCGAGAACCGGGACACCTGCTGATGATCGGATCAGACCACGGCAGAGGGCTACGGGAGGCGCACGCGGGGCGGGGGGGGGGGGGGGGGGGGTGGTTTGGCTGAGCTCGATTGTAACAACCCGAAAATCTGGGCCAGTTTAAATTTTTTATTTTGGCAATTTTAGCGAATTTAGAACATTTAAAATGAATTATTTTAAATAATATCGACGAGAAATTTATTTTGAATAGAATTCGAATGTATATATTATATACGTCGTCGTTAGAATATAATAATTATATATAATTATAAATAGAATTGAAAATGGCGCGGTAGTTCGATAATTCGATTTCAAACTTCAATTGAACATACCGGGTGCAAAATAAACTGGATTTTAGTGAAACCAAAAACAATAGGATCTATTTGATAATAGATTTCTAACGAATCCGAAAAATTGGAATTTCATAGCGGGAATCAAAAGATATGTCCAGTTGAAAATTCTGAATAGTCGCTATGGAATTCAGGCCCTTAAAAATGGGAATTTTGCAAACGACCTCGGATTCCGATGAAACCACTTTTGTTGGATCCGCGATGTCAAATTATTGCTAGATTCCAAATTTCATAATTTTTCGAATCAATATGTGAGCGTGGCAAAGGAAAACGCGTTTGACCAGTTTTAGTTGATTTTAATCGACTAGAAAATGGCCATTTTTCCAACGTTCTCAGAATTTGACGAAACTAGTTTTGTTAGGACCGTATCACCAATACGAAGCTAGAAAAGATTTTTCTGGGATTTATAGAGTTCGTATGTGGCCCTGGTAAAATGAAATGCGCGTTCAAATTCAATATATAGAGTTATATGTTGATTTTGACGAAAACTGATCGAAACGATCGAATCAGCCTACGATACATATCCCATTGTGTTCGGAATGGGGGTAATTAGCTATGGACGACAGGCGGTGGGCCTCATTTAGAGGTCGTATGAAAAAGTCAACTTTTTGAATTAAATAATTTAATAAAATAAATAAAATCTTTCCTCTCTCTTCCCCTTATCTCCTCTGCCCCCCCTTTGATTTCGAACCCAATTCATTCAGAAAAGAAAAAAAAATGCCAGGACGATTTGAAGCCGCCGCCCCTCTAGCTGACCTCGCCATCGTCGGAGCGCGGCGTCCAGGGAGCCGCCGCCCCCTCCCTCCGATCTTCACCTCCTCCTCCTTCTTTCCTTCTCCTTCCTCTCGAACCCGCACCCCCTCCCCCCGAGCCTCGCCCCGACCTCCCCCTTCCCCTTGCCTCGCGTTAATGAAAACCCCCTCCCCCTTCCTTAATCAGTAAGTTTTATTTTGATTTCTTATTTATTTTATTTTTATTTCAGTTTTATTTTAGGTTATTTAACCAATAAAAAAAATCTGTTTTTATATGTATAAATATATATGCGAAGAAAATATGATTTTTTTATAGTATGAAGAATAAAAATATGATTTTATATAATGTAGAGTAATAAAGATGTGATCTTTATAATAGTAGCAATGTAAAGATATGATTTTTATAGTAGGGAAAGTATAAAAATAGGATTTTTATATATTGAATAGCGATGTAAAAATAGAATTTTTATCTATATAGTAGCGATGTAAAAGTAGAATTTTTATCTATATAGTAGCGGTGTAAAAATAGAATTTTTATATATATAACAGCGAAGTGAAAATGGGATTTTTATATATTGAATAGCAGAGTAAAAATTTGATTTTTATATATTGAATAGCGGAGTAAAAATGGGATTTTTATATATTGAATAGCAAAGTAAAAATATGATTTTTATATACATGGCAAGAATATAAAAATGTGATATATATATATATATATATATATATATATATATATATATAGTGGCCACGGGCAACGAAAGTGACAAAAGGCGAGAACGACGAAGATTTCTACATAAGAAGAGTCGTGGCGTTTGGATTAGCTATCGGTGAGAACTTCTCACTCTAAATTTCTTTTTCTAGTTATATATATATACTAGGATGCAGACGGTGCTTAGCAGCACCCGACACCCGTCATCCACATACCATGGATGGCTTTTTTGTTTGATTGATGTGTTGTGAAAATTGTTTGTGATGTTGATGTGAAATCGGTAATATAGATTAATGTATTGAAATTAATATTTTATCGTTAAAAATATAATTTCTAACGTGAATGTGAGTAAATAAATATTTATAAACAAATCAACCGATTTGTTTATATACACTGATTTGACTGATATTGATTGGGATGATAAATTTTACACATCGCCCAACTACACGAATAAAAATACGTGTTTGTTGATTTGAAACCCCACACGGGTGTTGGGATGATATTTGGCGTACACTATAAACCCCACACGTGTAAGCGGTAATTATTTATATTTGATGCTTATACAGTTGTGTGGTGCACTTTGGATGATGGTTGATTGTTTATCATTGCTATTATATACATGTGTTGTGTGGAATACATATAATTAATGTTATATGGTGATTGATTGGGCCTCATTCCAATTGGGAAGATAATGAATATTATAAAAGGAAATTCATGTGTTGAATATAAAAATAGTCATGTGTTGACGATGTGCATGTGTTGAAACTATTTATGTGTTGAGTAAAATATTTTAATACTAAAATTTACATCTTTATCATATTTAAAATTAGAACTACTTCCCAGTAGGAGTCTAATTAAAAATCAAACGATAGATACCATAGTTTTATAAAATATTTTACATAACAAAAATAGTCGTGTGTTGAAAGAAATATAGATTCATGTGTTGAATAGAATAAATATTCATTTGTTGAATAGAATAACGAATTTATTGAAATATATAAAGCCGTGTTGATTAGAGTTACGCTATTTTGACGTGAACGATATTTATATCGATTATATTCGTTTCTATAATGAATACAGAAAAAGAAGTGATTTCAAAATATAACGTTTTGAAAATATTATCATTTATATAGTAATGATATGAAATATTCAATTTTGATTTGAAATTGAATATAGAGTTGAAATAGTTTTGAAAACGAATTTAAAACGATTTATAAAATATGTTTTAAAAAGGAAATCGACGAAATATATAATATATATATTATATATATAATGGCTTGAATAGAACGCGCCGCGCCGCGGCAGTTCGTGAATTTCGACCATTGACTTCGAATTGACGTTGCGGGAGATCCGACCGTCGGATTCTCCTAAAACCGGAACCGTTGGGTTCGAATCGAAAAGGGATTTCCAATGAATATAAGAAATTTGAAATCTAACGGTTGGATTTGGAATTATGTCCAAATCAAATTTGGAAAAGGTCGCTGTAAGTGCAGCTCGATGGCCGTTGATGGAAATCGACTGTACGGGCCTTGATAAAATTATTAAAAATATTAATAATTTGTGTAAAATCATAATATATGAATTGGAAAGAACTGGGATGAAAAATTCCACATTTGGAAGGATAAAAATATATTTTTGTCGAAATGAACTAGTTTTGAACTAAAATTAAAATCAATTTATTTTTGAAATAAATAAATTGAATTTGAAAGTGATTTTGAAATTAATCAATATTCCCAATACGTGAATTGGACTGGAGTTGAATCGAAATTATCTTCGGAATATTTCGATGTTGGATTTCATGACTATACAGATATTGTTATGGGAATTTGATAGATATATTTTATATCGTTATTTCCAATACGATATATGTTGGTTTCAGAATTTGATATTGAATATAAGCCGATATATTTTCTATTCAGAGCCATGTATTTAATATCAAATATGATTTGGGTTTATCGTGAATCGTGTTTTAGATGACATTGGTTCTTTAACCCAGTTAAAGGCAGGATATTGATTTTTGAAAAGATTGAAACTAAGTGGAGTTTTAATGAATCTTTAATTAGATTAAAAAGGGAATTGATAATTTAAATTATCAAATCTAAAAGGTGATCGAGAATGGAGTACCACCAGTTTTCCTCCAAAGCGATAGTTAAATCTTTAATTAGATTTGAACGTGAAATGGTAATTAATTTTACCAACAGCGCCGTGGTGTTAGAGGTGGAGTATTACCAGTTTTCTCCATGGGATGAATAGGTTGGGATTGGGAAATAAAATAAATAATTACTTCGGTGTGGTTCGCTAATCCTGACTAGTTTGAAATGATATCCAAAGGAAGATTAAAGAATAAATTTAGAAAAATTTATCTTGGATAAAATTAATGGGAACCTTCCCCTAAGAATGTGATTTTGTGAATAAAAGAATATTCTGAATTGGAATGAGGCGTTTGTTGTGTCTGTGTAACATTTGTTTATCATATACGTGGGTTATTCGGAAAGGCCGGGTTTATACCCATTCCGAATAACCGATTCGACGAGATGTCAAAGATGAAGACGGTGGTTGAAGACCAGAAGTCTTCACATCGTTTGGGTGATTACTGATGATCTCGATTGGGCTGTACACCCAAGATGAGGGAAACAGTTGGTGATCGTCCAGACATACTTGGAGATGGATGGATATGCGAGGAAAGTGCCTCCGGTTTCGTTCAGACCCAGAACGAACTTGTAAATGGATTGTGTGTCTGACATTGGATTTTACTCTGTGTTGATTGATCTCTATTAAATATACATCTGTTTGGCAGCGGAGAATTTATTCTCTTGCTTAATGCCCTTCTCTGAGACGTACGAGCTCAGAGGTTGTATATCGATGGAAATCAGTCGCATGGAGTGAATTGCCAGTGTGGCACGCGTAAGTGGCAATTGATCAAGGCTTCTGTTGAAAAGAAAAGTCTTGTGGTTAAGGATCAAAGCACGACCTGTGTGGCGTAGTTTTGTGTATAACGTGAATTCGCGAGCCTCACACCTCGGTATGAGTCAAAAACGGGACAGTGACTGCAGGGAGAGCACGACGTTTCTTTCTAGCTAGGGTGGTGTCAGTGACCTACCAGCCCTGACATTTATATACTTTTCACCTGTGTTGTTGTTGGATACGAGGTGCCTCGGATATAGGTCTGTAAGGACCGGGAAACGTGTGTTCAGGAATAATTAATCCTCAAAAGTAA
The DNA here is from genome assembly GCA_030737875.1 of Allium sativum. Taxonomy (NCBI): domain Eukaryota; kingdom Viridiplantae; phylum Streptophyta; class Magnoliopsida; order Asparagales; family Amaryllidaceae; genus Allium; species Allium sativum. The sequence continues at coordinate 145,083,957 of CM060918.1, read as the reverse complement.
GAGAGGACCGGCCCTGAAGATCCAAGGATCATAGTGGGGTCCTGGGACATTTGCTAGAGTGTCTCGAACGCGGAGAGGAGCTTGCCCCTTGCCTCGACTCATGACGGAAATCCAATTTCCAGTACGAGATATTGCGGTTTTAATTATAGAACTAGTATGGTGACATGATATATGGTACCCATTCCGTCTATGATTGATATTTATGATTGAAAATGTTTTGACACTATACACATATGATAGTATCAAATGATTTGTTTAAACGTATAAAGCATTATTTGGCTATTATAAGGGAAAACCCTATCCTCCAGCTTGCGTTGCATTGTGTGATGGGACCTGGGTCTTATAATAGCTTCATTTTTCCAAAGAGCATTGCGCTGTTTTGTTATATGCACTGGTATTCTTGGGAGGAAATCCGTTCCGTGTTATACGGCATGGTCCCTTGATTTACCGAACTTTAAAATAAAGAATTATAGCTGATTTAGTTCTCACACCAGTCACATGACTGACCTGGAGTTTATTGTTTTAACCTAAACTCTGGGTGCCCTTATTTTCGACGCGGGCAGTTAGTAGTTTTGGTTTTGCAGATTTATATCCACAGGGTCCTGATTTACTGCTGGAACGATATCCGGGAAGCTCTGTATCCATGTATCTCTTCTAGTTGTGTTTTGTATATTTTTCCGCTGCTATGTAATTTATTGTAATCTCTGATATTTATCGAATGTATTTTATTCATTTATACTCTACATATTCTTGTATCTGATGGAATTGTTGTAATATACAATGAAATGTTCTTCCGTCTGCGTTCTATTTTGTCTTGTCCTCAATTCTATCCGCTCTTTCCTTTCCGGGGAAGTTCGGGTCGTGTCAGTTTGGTATCAGAGCTTTGGTTTACAGAGCTCGAGAACAAGACACATTAGAACCGAACAAAAGAATTCATCGGATATTGGATTAGTAATTTCCAATTAGAATGACTCGTTAGAGATAGGATCAGTAGTATCCTAGAACGACTGTGAAGAGTATATTTTTCAAATGAAAACAATTTTGTTTTAAAAATTTAAATCACTTTATACGTATTTGAATATTTATTTATTTTGAATTTGGACAATCGAGTATATAAAGATTTCGCGTATACGCGTCATGAACGTATATTCGAAGTTTTAATATACTGGATAGATATAGAATTACACTCTAGTCGCCCGGAGATGATGTTGATAATGACCATGGCATCATCAATATTTATGTTCGTGTTTCGAAGGTGTGATTTCTATATATTTCCATTAGACGGGTGTGAGAACCAAAATATAGATAGAATACATTGTTGTGAATTGGCATCAAAAACATGATTTTCTGTATATATATCAAAATTATGAATTTGAAACGTTAATCCACTAATTGATTGATGGTTGTATAGTTTGATTATTTGTTTGCTAATTTTGAACCATTATGCCTAATAGTACCAAATAGGGAATTGTATTGAAAATTGGTCGCATTTGCTTGTATATACATGTACTTACATTGAACATGTCATAGCAAGGAGGCTAGAGCAGAGAATAAAATTTGTTTGCACGACAAATAGGTACATGTTTACTATAATTTACTGTTTTGTTTGGGTGATGATGATTTTATGAGCCTATTGGCTAACCGCTTGGCTTTTTCTTTTTCTTTTTGAGATCAGAATGCCTATATGGCAATTTCGGGATTTTCCCGTTGCTCCCGGTGCAGGGGAGGTTATGGCGAATTTTATCAGAAATTCCGGGTGTTAGCCAAATTTTTGAAGAATTTGAAAATTCTCAGAAACTAAAAAGTTGGAGAATGGAAGCCAGATCGAACGTAGAGTTGATTGATCAAACCACTTTCGGCTTTGTTCCTTTTCGGGGACGAAAAGTTTTAAGTGGGGGAGATTGTAAGAACCCGAAAATCTGGGCCAGTTTAAAATTTTTATTTTGGCAATTTTAGCGAATTTTGAACATTTAAAATGAATTATTTTAAATAATATCAACGAGAAATTTATTTTGAATAGAATTCGAACATATATATTATATACGTCGTCGTTAGAATATAATAATTATATATAATTATATATAGAATTGAAAATGGCGTGGTAGTTCGATAATTCGATTTCAAACTTCAATTGAACATACCGGGTGCAAAATAAACCGGATTTTAGTGAAACCAAAAACAATAGGATCTATTTGATAATATCTTTCCAACGAACCCGAAAAATTGGAATTTCATAGCGGGAATCAAAAGATATGTCCAGTTGAAAATTCTGAATAGCCGCTATGGAATTCAAACCCTTAAAAATGGGAATTTTGCAAACGACCTAGGATTTCGATGAAACCACTTTTGTTGGATCCGCGATGTCAAATTATTGCTAGATTCCAAATTTCATAATTTTTCGAATCAATATGTGAGCGTGGTAAAGGAAAACGCATTTGACCAGTTTCAGTTGATTTTAATCGACTGGAAAATGGCCATTTTTCCAGTGGTCTCAGAATTCGACGAAACTAGTTTTGTTAGGACCGTATCGCCAATACGAAGCTAGAAAATATTTTTCTGGGATTTATAGAGTTCGTATGTGGCCCTGGTAAAATGAAATGCACGTTCAAATTCAATATATAGAGTTATATGTTGATTTTGACGAAAACTGATCGAAAAGATCGAATCAGCCTACGATACATATCCCATTGTGTTCGGAATGGGGGTAATTAGCTATGGACGACAGGCGGTGGGCCACGTTTAGAGGTCATATGAATAAGTCAACCTTTTGAATTAAATAATTTAATAAAATAAATAAAATTTTTCCTCTCTCTTCCCCTTATCTCCTCTGCCCCCCTTTGATTTCGAACCCAATTCATTCAGATAAAAAATGCCAGGACGATTTGAAGGCGCCGCCCCTCTAGCCGACCTCGCCATCGTCGGAGCGCCGCGTCCAGGGAGCCGCCACCCCCTCCCTCTGATCTTCACCTCCTCCTCCCTCTTTCCTTCTCCTCCGTCTCGAACCCGCCCCCCCGAGCCTCGCCCCGACCTCCCCCTTCCCCTTGCCTCGCGTCAGTGAAAACCCCTCCCCCTTCCTTAATCAGTAAGTTTTATTTTGATTTCTTATTTATTTTATTTTTATTTCAGTTTTATTTTAGGTTATTTAACCAATAAAAAAATCTGTTTTTATATGTATAAATATATATGCGAAGAAAATATGATTTTTATATAGTATGAAAAATAAAAATATGATTTTATATAATGTAGAGTAATAAAGATGTGATCTTTATAATAGTAGTAATGTAAAGATATGATTTTTATAGTAGGGAAAGTATAAAAATAGAATTTTTATATATTGAATAGCGATGTAAAAATAAAATTTTTATCTATATAGTAGCGATGTAAAAATAGAATTTTTATCTATATAGTAGCAGTGTAAAAATAGAATTTTTATATATATAATAGCGAAGTAAAAATGGGATTTTTATATATTGAATAGCAGAGTAAAAATTTGATTTTTATATATTGAATAGCGGAGTAAAAATGGGATTTTTATATATTGAATAGCAAAGTAAAAATATGATTTTTATATACATGGCAAGAATATAAAAATGTGATTTTTATATATATAGTGGCTACAGGCAACGAAAGTGACAAAAGGCGAGAACGGCGAAGATTTCTACATAAGAAGAGTCGTGGCGTTTGGATTAGCTATCGGTGAGAACTTCTCACTCTAAATTTCTTTTTCTAGTTATATATATATATACTAGGATGCAGATGGCGCTTAGCAGCACCCGACACCCGTCATCCACAGACCATGGATGGCTTGTTTGTTTGGTTGATGTGTTGTGAAAATTGTTTGTGATGTTGATGTGAAATCGGTAATATAGATTAATGTATTGAAATAAATATTTTATCGTTAAAAATATAATTTCTAACGTGAATGTGAGTAAATAAATATTTATAAACAAATCGGCCGATTTGTTTATATACACTGATTTGACTGATATTGATTGGGATGATAAATTTTACACATCGCCCAACTGCACGAATAAAAATACGTGTTCGTTGATTTGAAACCCGACACGGGTGTTGGGATGATATTTGGCGTACACTAATCCCAATTATTTAATTGTATGTCGATCGATGGATTGACAAGCTGTGTAAGCGTTAATTATTTATATTTGATGCATATACAGTTGTGTGGTGCACTTTGGATGATGGTTGATTGTTTATCATTGCTATTATATACATGTGTTGTGTGGAATCCATATAATTAACGTTATATGGTGATTGATTGGGCCTCATTCCAATTGGGAAGATAATGAATATTATAAAAGGAAATTCATGTGTTGAATATAAAAATAGTCATGTGTTGACGATGTGCATGTGTTGAAACTATTTATGTGTTGAGTAAAATATTTTAATAATAAAATTTACATCTTTATGATATTTAAAATTAGAACTACTTCCCAGTAGGAGTCTAATTAAAAATCAAATGATAGATACCATAGTTTTATAAAATATTTTACATAACAAAAATAGTCGTGTGTTTAAAGAAATATAGATTCATGTGTTGAATAGAATAAATATTCATTTGTTGAATATAATAATGAATTTATTGAAATATATAAAGCCGTGTTGATTAGAGTTGCGCTATTTTGACGTGAACGATATTTATATCGATTATATTCGTTTTTATAATGAATATAGGAAAAGAAGTGATTTCAAAATATAACGTTTTGAAAATATTATCATTTATATAGTAATGATATGAAATATTCAATTTTGATTTGAAATTGAATATAGAGTTGAAATAGTTTTGAAAACGAATTTAAAACGATTTATAAAATATGTTTTAAAAAGGAAATCGACGAAATATATAATATATATATTATATATATAATGGCTTGAATAGAACGCGCCGCGCCGCGGCAGTTCGTGAATTTCGACCATTGACTTCGAATTGACGTTGCGGGAGATCCGACCGTCGGATTCTCCTAAAACCGGAACCGTTGGGTTCGAATCGAAAAGGGATTTCCAATGAATATAAGAAATTTGAAATCTAACGGTTGGATTTGGAATTCAAATCAAATTTGGAAAAGGTCGCTGTAAGTGCAGTTCGATGGCCGTTGATGGAAATCGACTGTACGGGACTTGATAAAATTATTAAAATTATTAATAATTTGTGTAAAATCATAACATATGAATTGGAAAGAACTGGGATGAAAAATTCCACATTTGAAAGGAAAAAAATATATTTTTGTCGAAATGAACTAGTTTTGAACTAGAATTAAAATCAATTTATTTTTGAAATAATTAAATTGAATTTGAAAGTGATTTTGAAAATAATCAATATTCCCAATACGTGAATTGGACTGGAGTTGAATCGAAATTATCTTCGGAATATTTCGATGTTGGATTTCGTGACTATACAGATATTGTTATGGTAATTTGAAAGATATATTTTATACCGTTATTTCCAATACGATATATGTTGATTTCATAATTTGATATTGAATATAAGCCGATATATTTTCTATTCAGAGCCATGTATTTAATATCAAATATGATTTGGGTTTGTCGTGAATCGTGTTTTAGATGACATTGGTTCTTTAACCCAGTTAAAGGCAGGATATTGATTTTTGAAAAGATTGAAACTAAGTGGAGTTTTAATGAATCTTTAATTAGATTAAAAAGGTAATTGATAATTTAAATTATCAAATCTAAAAGGTGATCGAGAATGGAGTACCACCAGTTTTCCTCCAAAGCGATAGTTAAATCTTTAATTAGATTTGAACGTGAAATGCCAATTAATTTTTACCAACAATGCCGTGGTGTTAGAGGTGGAGTATTACCAGTTTTCTCCATGGGATGAATAGGTTGGGATTGTGAAATAAAATAAATAATTATTTCGGTGTGGTTCGCTAATCCCGACTAGTTTGAAATGATATCCAAAGGAAGATTAAAGAATAAATTTAGAAGAATTTATCTTGGATAAAATTAATGGGAACCTTTCCCTAAGAATGTGATTTTGTGAATAAAAGAATATTCTGAATTGGAATGAGGCGTTTGTTGTGTCTGTGTAACATTTATTTATCATATACGTGGGTTATTCGGAAAGGTCGGGTTTATACCCATTTTGAATAACCGATTCGACGAGATGTCGAAGATGAAGACGGTGGTTGAAGACCGGAAGTCTTCACGTCTTTTGGGTGATTACTGATGATCTCGATTGGACTGTACACCCAACATGAGGGAAACAGTTGGTGATCGTCCAGACGTACTTGGAGATGGATGGATATGCGAGGAAAGTGCCTCTGGTTTCGTTCAGACCCAGAATGAACTTGTAAATGAATTGTGTGTCTGACATTGGATTTTATTCTGTGTTGATTGATCTCTATTAAATATACATCTATTTGGCGGCGGAGAATTTATTCTCTTGCTTAACGCCCTTCTCTGAGACATACGAGCTCAAAGGTTGTATATCGATGGGCATCAGTTGCATGGAGTGAATTGCTAGTGTGGCACGCGTAAGTGGCAATTGATCAACGCTTCTGTTGAAAAGCAAAGTCTTGTGGTTGATGATCAAAGCACGGCCTGTGTGGCGTAGCTTTGTGTATAACGTGAATTCGCGAGCCTCACACCTCGGTATGAGTCAAAAACGGGATAGTGACTGCAGGGAGAGCACGACGTTTCTTTCTAGCTAGGGTGGTGTCAGTGACCTACCAGCCCTGACATTTATATACTTTTCACCTGTGTGGTTGTTGGATACGAGGCGCCTCGGATATAGGTCTGTAAGGACCGGGAAACGAGTGTTCAGGAATAATTAATCCTCAAAAGTAAGAGAGGACCGACCCTGAAGATCCAAGGATCATAGTGGGGTCCTGGGACATTTGCTAGAGTGTCTCGAACGCGGAGAGGAGCTTGCCCCTTGCCTCGACTCATGACGGAAATCCAATTTCCAATACGTGATATTGCGGTTTTAATTGTAGAACTAGTATGGCGACATGATATATGGTACCCATGCCGTCTATGATTGATATTTATGATTGAAAATGTTTTGACACTATACACCTATGATAGTATCAAATGATTTGTTTAAACATATCAAGCATTATTTGGCTATTATAAGGGAAAACCCTATCCTCCGGCTTGCGTTACATTGTGTGATGGGACCTGGGTCTTATAATAGCTTCATTTTTCCAAAGAGCATTGCGCTGTTTTGTTATATGCACTGGTATTCTTGGGAGGAAACCCGTTCCGTGTTATACGGCGTGGTCCCATGATTTATCGAACTTTAAAATAAAGAATTATAACTGTTTTAGTTCTCACACCAGTCACATGACTGACCTGGAGTTTATTGTTTTAACCTAAACTCTGAGTGCCCTTATTTTCGACACGGGCAGCTAGTAGTTTTGGTTTTGCAGATTTATATCCACAGGGTCCTGATTTACTGCTGGAACGATATCCGGGAAGCTCTGTATCCGTGTATCTCTTCTAGTTGTGTTTTGTATATTTTTCCGCTGCTATGTAATTTATTGTAATCTCTGATATTTATCGAATGTATTTTATTCATTTATACTCTGTATATTCTTGTATCTGATGGAATTGTTGTAATATACAATGAAATGTTCTTCCGTCTGCGTTCTATTTTGTCTTGTCCTCAATTCTATCCGCTCTTTCCTTACCGGGGAAGTTCAGGTTGTGTCATCGATCGAGCTTTGGGGGGCCCACGGCGGTGAAACGCGGCGGTCTTTGGGGGCTCGGAGCGGTCGCTACATGCGAAGATGGGGGTGATGACCGTACGGATGTGAAGGTGGTGAAAATCTCTTCAAAATATTGAACTGGAGTGGTGGGATTTACTGAGTAGATTGATGGGAATTTGTGGAGGAAGTTTTGACATGTTTAGGCCATGGATTTAAGGTGGCGGCGGCAGAGACGATGAATAGTAGCTTAGGGTTTTCAAATTCCTATATTTATAATATATTTTAATGTATTTTTACAATTAAATCCATATCTTACAAACTGGTTCAATTTCAGTCCAGTAGAAGGTTCCCCTAGCCAATAGCCCATATTCCGGATCCAATGGGACAGGTCCCGTCAGCCCAAACGGCTGTCTGTGGCCTATATTATTTAATTTAATATTTAATTCCTTTATTAAATTAATTCGTTCGCATAAATAAATTTACTGAGGCCACATACGGGCTCAGAAAAATCCAGAAAAAATATATTTTTCTATGTCATGACGATACGGTCCTAACAAAACTAATTTCATTGAATTCTGACACTGTTTGAAAAATGGGTATTTTTCAGTCGATTAAATTTGACTATAATCGACCAAACACATTTTCCTTCGCCATGCTCACATATTAATTTGAAAAATTCTAAAAATTGAAACCTAGCAATAATTCAACATTCCGGTTCCAACAAAAGTGGTTTCGTCGAAAACAGAGATCGTTTGAAAATTGACTATTTTCACTGGCTTTAATATTATTTAAAAATGAAAATTTTAATTTCTGCCACATTATTCCACCAAATTATTTAAAATAAAATTTTTAAACTGGTTCGGATTTTCCGGGTCATTAAAGGGTGCATGATGTATTCCATGTGTCTTAAATCCGGAAGCATGTACGTGATCCATACTTGATTGTGGAGGAAGCAGCACAACAGGATTTGGAGATTACCCCGAGCTTAGCAGTAAGAAGAGAGTTAGTGAAAATTGTTGGCAAGGAAACCAGAATTCTGAGGAATAAGAGGATCCACTTAGTCAAAGTGCAGTAGAGCGGGGATCCTAGAGACTGTACATGGGAGACCGAGGATAGCATCAAACAGGCTTATCCCAAGTGTAGAGTGGACATATCCAAGTAACTCTTGTGTAGAGGTGCATTTACAATATTTTTCATTTTCCGTTTTGTTTCCTACTTTACTATTGTTTCCTTTTCTGGTACGAAAAGTTTTTAAGTGAGGGAGATTGTAACAACCCAGAAAATTAGAACCAATTTAAAAATTTTATTTTAAGGAATTTTGTTAGAAAATGTTCCAAAATTTAAAAATTCCATTTTTAAATAATATTGAAGCTATTAAAATTAGTCATTTTATAAACGACCTCTGTTTTCGGTGAAACCATTTTTGTCGGATTCAGAATGTTAAATTATTACTAAGTTTAATTTTTCATAATTTTTGGAATTAATATGTGAGCGTGGTAAATTAAACTGTGTTCGATAATTTCTATTGAATTTAATCGACCGTTAAAAAGACCAATTTTCAAACGGTCTCCGAATTCGACGAAATTAATTTTGTTATGACCGTATCGTCAAAAAATAGCTAGATTTATTTTTTGGGAATTTTTGGAATTCGTATATGGCCCCGGTAAATTTAAATGTATGATCAAATTAAATAATTAAATATTTTATATTTTCATTTGAAGAAAACAATTGTGTCCGGAACGGGGATATTTGGCTAGGGGCAACTCTTGTTGGGCAGAATTTGGAGCTGTTAAGGGGTAATAGGCTTTAACTAAGAGATTAAGGAATTTAATATTATTTTATTATAAATAATGTAAAACTAAACCCTAATTTCAAACTATAGCCGTTGCCCCCTTCTGTCAATAGCCAGAACAACTCCTCTCTTCCACCATTAATTTCTCTTGATCCATACTATAAAATTCCCTCCTTATTTTGACTCTATTGTAGAGAACTTCATAAGCTTCAATTTCATATGGGGTTGATCAAGAATAGTGGTGTATTGGGTTCTGATTTTGCACCCGAAGTGGCACCATTAAAGTCGTCGCCGCACCACCATATCCTGATCGCACCCCGCCGCATGGGCCCCCTAGTGCGCCTCCCTCTGCTCTTCGACGTTGTGGTGCTGGATCGTCGAAATATTGAGTGGTTGGAGTGAAATCTCGTGACCTAGAACCAAACAATATAAGAGAAGGTGCGACCTCGATCTGTAATAGAAGAAGAAGGGTATTTTCCTTTTTATTATTTAGTTAATTAATTTAAAAAAATTATCAATCTAAATAAATTCATAACTTAATCATACGAATACAGAATTGGACAATTTCAGAACCGTTGGGATCGTGAATCCCAAATCTACATTTGTGGATAGACTAGAACGAATTTGGAGCAAATTTGATTTTGGGGCAAATTTAATTCTGAATTATATAAAATTTGAAGCACTGTGAGAATTCTATTTTTTTATATATAATTAAACTTAATTAATTATGATAGTGTTATTACCAATACGCTGTTAAATTCTATTGGTTGTTATACGTTATTTGATCTGTGATTGGTGTTGTTATGTAGATCTGTTGATTTGATGATTATCGTTTTAAAATAAAATAGTTGATAACAAAATTTACATTTTTGTTGAAATAAAATAGTTGAGGCAAAATTTACATTTTTGTCGAAATAAAATAGTTAAGACAAAATTTACATTTTTGTCAAAATAAAATAGTTGAGACAAAATTTACATTTTTGTCAAAATAAAATAGTTGAGACAAAATTTATATTTTTGTCAAAATAAAATAGTTGAGACAAAATTTACATTTTTGTCAAAATAAAATATTGGAAACTAAATTTACATTTCTGTCAAAATAAAATAGTTGAGACAAAATTTATATTTTTGTCAAAATAAAATAGTGGAGACAAAACTTATATTTTTGTCAAAATAAAATAGTTGAGACAAAATTTACATTTTTTCAAAATAAAATAGTGGAGACAAAATTTGCATTTTCATCAAAATAAAATAGTTGCGACAAAATTTACATTTTTATCAAAATAAAATAGCGGAGACAAAATTTACATTTTTGTCAAAATAAAATAGTTGAGATAAAATTTACATTTTTGTCAAAATAAAATAGTGGAGACAAAATTTAAATTTTCATCAAAATAAAATAGTTGAGACAAAGTTTACATTTTCGATAAAATAAAATAGTGGAGACAAAATTTACATTTTTGTTAAAGTAAAAAAGTTAAGACAAAATTTACGTTTTTGTCAAAATAAAATAGTGGAGACAAAATTTACATTTTGTCAAAATAAAATAGTTGAAACAAAATTGTAACGACCCGGATTTTTAGCCAGTTAATTTTGAATATTTAATTTTGTTTTAAATATTTATTTGAATTATATATAGTAATATTTATTTAAAATAGAGTTTTAATGTATAGTTTATATATATAATTTAAACGAGCTCGAAATAGTCGCTGTAGTTCGTAATTTACGATTTAAACTTCAACTGAATATGTAGGACCCAAAATAAGTCGGATTTCTTTGAAACAAGAAACGTTTGAATCTATTAAACTGTATCTTTCTAATAGAGGTGATAAATAGAGATTTCGTCTTGTAAATTGAAAGTTATGTCCAAATTAAATATTCAGAAAAACAGCGACGTGTTTGTTTATGGCTATAACGGTTATTTGAATATATTTAAATATTGGTCTTGAATTTGGACAAGGTTCTTTTGAGGCGTAGTTATAATTTAATTTTTAGAATTTTACTATAATTTTTAATTAATTAAATATGCAACTTTTTATTTGGAGTGTTTTGCACCCTATATCAATATTTCGAGGTTGCAAAATATAAGTTAAACTACCGATATTTTTATATTTTTGGGATCAGGGCGTATTGCTTGTTACGATCATATTTTTATTTCTGTCCGGAGCGATCGATAAAGTAGAGAAAATAAAATACGAACACTGCCCTGATCTTAATAAATCCAACTTTTAAAGCCTTTTAAGTGGATGAAATAAATAGATGAGGTGATGGGATTGTCAACATGAATATACATGGTACATTCCACTTCTAACTCACGTTATTAACAAGATTTGACAAATACACATTTCAGTAGTGGGCATACAAAACACGTAGGATCTGATCTATTAATAAATTAATAGTAACGTATAGTATTTATGATCAGAGCTAAGTCTACATCAAAAATTAATGAGATACAGAAGCGTGCCCACCACGTCAAAACTCCTTGCCGACAAAGTAAAACATACATTGAAAATCAAACCTACCCTATTGCCCTATATCCGTGCTTGGCAAGTAACTAAACTTTATATAAATAACACCTCAGCCATCGTTCTATTTTTCCTGAACCAGCCTTTACCCAACATGCGAAAACATTCCAATCCTCTTCCTATTTATCTCCGACATTACCTGATCAAATCTCAAAGCCTCTACCGAGAGAACTGTGGAGCTTAACGACCCTTACCCTGTGACCGTTGGCGATGGAGTTTAGATGAAGGTGATGACCAGAACTTGGTCGTGAAGGCGCGGATTTTAAGGGTTGTTTGCTGGCAAAGGCTGCAGTTAGGTAGCTCGAGTTCTCTGGCGAAGTGGGACTCGTGGATGCGGGGCCATTTCAGGCGAGTACGGTGGTGTGGAAGGGCTTCAGTGGAAGGCGTGGACTGGCGTTCAGATGGGATGCGAGAGCAGTGGGGTAGTCGGGTTTCCGTGATCTTGGAGGTAATGACAGTAAAATTTTCAGTTTGACTATGGGGTTAATGGCAATTTCTGCCATCATCGTTGATTTATGGATTTGACCATCTAAAGGGAAACGGAGAGAAAGGGGTAGATCTGGGTTCTTTTTGTTGAGGGCCAGGTCAGAACGGAGTACTAGAAGTAAATTAGATTATAACATGGTTGTGGGGGAAAAGCAAAAGTCTGAAGGGTGTGGTATTGGTATAGAGGACGATGATGGGAAATAGGGGTATAGAAGACGGTTAAGTAGCTTAATACCGTGATTAATTATGTAAATGCTTGGAGTAAGTTTAAGTGGGATTAAGGAGAGGGCTTGTGTTCAGATTTAACTGCCCGAAGCGTGTATTTAGGGAAGTATGAGTTGCATTTTGATTTAGCATAACGCAATCGTGATGTTGTCGATGAAAGAGAAAGGTTAGTGGAAGGTTAGTGGGTGAACGATGGTGAGATAGCCATGTTAAAAGAAGGGAGGATTTGTGTTGTTTTGGGGATTGCGCGGTTGACATTGACAACGGAGTAAAGAAGGAAAAACATGGGTATGATGAAAGGGTTGGAGTATTGGAGTATGTCCATGTTGACAGGCGATTCATTGACAAATTATTTGGAGACGTTCAACGATTTGTTTAATACAGGAATATATTCTGTTGCATTGGAATATGACCATGCTGGAGAGCCAACTGTTGAGTGATATTCTGAGGAAAGTACTTGGGTTGGCCATTTTAGTTTTGCCATTTAAGTTGCAAAGGGGTTTGGCAGTGAAGGCAAGGTCAACGATGGATTTTTGGAAGATGAGCCTCCACGTCTTGATTCAGAAAGAAGTGGTTAACACGACAAATAATCATGTGTTTAACACGGCTACGCATGGTAATTAGCATAAGCTAACTTGATATAACTAAATTAATTTAAAATCTTAATGATGTTAATTTATTCAAACTTATAATCGCAATAGTTTTGTTTCTTACGTTATCAGAATCGAACTGAACCATCAGAGTTGGGGGTCGTATTGGAAATTCTACGCTGTTGGGCTGGAACGGAATGATTTGGAGCAACTTGGGATTTTATATAGTTTCAAACCCTCGTTTGAAACTATGTAAAACAATGACTGCGAATCGAGGTGAGTAAACTCACTCGTTTAAAATTATTTTATAATGTGAAATGGTTGCTTGGTTGAATAGTTGATAAATTGGTTGATATAATCACATCGTTGATTGATTTTTTTCATTAATGCGATATTTTTGATGTTACTAACATCTGTGGATGCAGGGAAACAGGTTGGAGGGATCCAACTGGATCCCTCAACATTTTATTTACTGTTTTATTTGATGGTGATATATGTTATGCTACAGTATCCATGGTTGAATTTGTGTGTTTGGTTTACCCTGGCCTTAGGAACCTGGTATTTTAGATACCGTAAAATATCATCGAATGTGAAAAAGGAAATTAGAATTTAAAAGCAGAGTTTATTTCCAAATTAGAAATAATTTCTTTTTCATTGGGTTGCAAATGGAAACCTATTCCATTGGGTAAACCAAGAAAAATGTTATAGATAAAGATATAAATTAAGTGGATCATTAACCATTGGATAAATTAAAAGGTGAGTTCAAATATGAATGTATATTTGAAAGTGAGTATCGGTTTTGAAACCAATATTTGGAAATGGATCCGAATTTAGCAAATTACAGAGGAAAGTTTAAAGAAAGATTTTCAAATGCTTAAAATAAAAGAATAAAAAGTATAAAACAAGGAAATATTTTGCAAATAAAATGTATATAAAAAGGGGATTTATAGAAATCGAATTAAGTGGTTAGAAGAATGTATAGTTTAGAAATATGTTTAAAGGAAAACTTGAATTGTTTAAAATAAACAGAGTTTATAAATGAACAACGGAAGCGTGTGCGTCGCACACGGTATTTTATTCAAAACAGCAATCATAACGCTGTTGTTATAAGAAATGCTTTTTAATTTTTAAACAGCGATTTTAACGCTGTCTTTGTAAGGAATGCCTTTATAAAACTAAACAGTGATTTTAGCGCTGTTGTTATAATAGATGTTGTAAATTTATACAGCAATTTTAGACGCTGCTGTTATAATAAATGTCTTGGTAAATCTAAATAGCAATTTTAACGCTGCCGTTATAATAACTGTTTTAATAGCAATCTTAATGCTATGGTTATGATAAGTGTTCTATAATGCTAGACAGCGGTTTTAACGCTGTTGTTGAAAGCAATGTTTTATAAAACAAACATTTGAAGACAACAATTATAACGTTATCGTTATAATCAATATTTTTATAAAGAAGGTGTGTTCGTAGATCAAATCCGAGAGTCGCGTAAGCAATGTTTGGTTTAATGTTGTGAGCTCTGACTATTTCAAAGTTAAGAATATCGTTCAGTTAAGGTCTGAGAGGTAATTATACCCCACCTTGACTAACTGCATTATTGACAGAGAAATGGTTAAGGCTCGATAGCAAGAGTTGGTAGTGATATCATTAGTTAACGAATGATTTATGATTTGAGTTATAATAACGATGTTTATAACATCAGTTAATTCAAAGGATTTAGAAAAGTTTTCTAAGTGGAATAAGAGATATTTTCTCAATAAAGGAATTATATATATTGGAAATGTTTCCCAATAATCAAGAGAGAAAATAGAGCTTTGAAAGAACACGAAAGGTGGAAAATGGGAATTGGAAATGATAGTGTAATAAAGAACTAATATAAAAAGGGCCCAGTGTTGTTTAATGCTTGATTGATAGAATTTCCATTTGGAAATAGAACCGTTGATTGTATGGATGTTTCTTTGATAGTTAAATCACCGACTATCAAAGTTTTATTTTTATATACCTCCGTTGTCAATATGGAGAGACCGGGATCAGATTTGATATCTGAAAACCACTCCGTATTGTCGTAAGCGTTATGAAGCAACTTATGCTGAAGAAAATTGAAGACGGAGTAATACAAGGGCTATCCTGTTTACGGGATAGTGACTTCGGTTTGTCCGGACCCAGGACAACCTGTATGGACGAGTGTCTGACAGAGTATTTCCAAAGGGAGTTACGTACGTTGGTTTCTTCAAACGTACGAAGTTGGTGGCATAAAAGGGAAACTTCTTTAGCCTAACAATCTGAGTATTTTTGTGGAAATCAATTAGTGATTTCCGATGGATCTGACGATGTGGCATTCAAAGTGAATGATGGCCAGATGTTCTGGAAGATAATTCAAACCTCCAGCCTCATCAACCCGGAAGTGGACAAAAATCGGGCAGGCAGCATGGCTATGTGGGTCGCACCCATTAGGATGTATGATCACCTATCTAGAGAAATTCCTTTTGTTCTTAAATCTATCGATGCTGTCCCTTATCGGGAGGCGGTTGCTGATCCCAACCGTCGGTGGTATACATTCGATACACTCAAGCGAAATGAGTGGTCGGTCATGTGTGGGCCGGGTTGCAAGATGTTCTTGTTGAACCCAGTGTATTTGCCTCTAGAGATACACGTTCGGAAGGTGGTCCCATACCTTGTCAAGTTGGAATCCAATCTCCAATAAGTGCCTGCGAGTTTGATTGTATATTATATATGTAGAGCGTGAGATGCAAGCGTTCTACTAGATTTTAATTACTTGTGATTAGATGTAACGACCCAGAAAATCTGAACCAATTTAAAATTTTTAAATTGGGTAAAATAATGGATTTTAAATATTTAAAATAAATATTTTAAACAAAGGCGATGAAAACTGAGTTTGAATCGACATTTGAAAACGAATATAATTAATTATTATTATATATAGAATTGAAAATGGCGCGGTAGTTCGATAATTCGATTTCAAACTTCAATTGAATATACCGGGTGCAAAACAATCCGGATTTTAGTGAAACCAAAAATAATGGAATCCAATTGATAATATCTTTCCAACGAATCCGACCAATCGAAATTCGGTAGCGGGAATCAAAAGGTATGTCCAGTTGAAAATTCTGAATAGTCGCTATGGAATTCAGGCCCTTAAAAATGGATATTTTGCAAATGACCTCGGATTTCGACGAAACCACTTTTGTTGGATCCGTGATGTCAAATTATTGCTAGGTTTCAAATTTCATAATTTTTCGAATCAATATGTGAGCGTGGCAAAGGAAAACGCGTTTGACCGATTTCAGTTGATTTTAATCGACTGGAAATTGGCCATTTTACAAACGGTCTCAGAATTCGACGAAACTAGTTTTGTTAGGACCGTATCGTCAATACGAAGCTAGAAAATATTTTTCTGGAATTTTTCTAGTTAGTATGTGACCCCGGTAATTTGAAATGTGCGTTTAAAATTCAATATAGTGATTTAAATGAAAATTCAAAAGGAAACTGATTGTAACGATCAAATCAGCTTGCGATACATATCCCATTGTGTTCGGAATGAGGGTGAAACGCTATGGGCGACAGGCGGTGGGCCTCGTTTCGAGGTCATATGTAAAAGTCAACCCTTTTGCAAATTTAAATAATAAAATAATAATAATTTTTTTTTTTAATTTCTCCCCCCCTTTTATCTTCATTGCCCCCCCCCCCCGATTAATAAAATCAGAAAACGAAACGGAAAAAAAAAAGAAAACCTAAACAAATCGAGACCCGCCCCCCCCCTCGTCTGGACGCCGACGAAGAGCCACCCTCCCCCTCAGGCGAACGCCGCCGAAGACAAGCCATCGCCCCCCCCCCCCTCCATCGACGAAGAGCCGAAGCCCTCGAGCCCCCGTCGAATCCCATCGCGACGCCACCAGACCCAAGCCGCCACCTCGAAGCCTTGCCGCCTTGCCGCCTTGCCACCTTGCCGCCGTCGATCTGCGAGAAACCCCCCCCCCTCAGTACGTTTTCTTTCATTTTATTTATTTTAGTTTATTTTTGTTTTAATACTGATTTTTGAAAAGGGATTAAAGTGGATTTTTAAAAGCAGTATAAAAGTGAATTTTTAAAAAACAATTTAAAACTGAATTTTTAAAAAGCAATTTATAACAGATTTGTTTTAAGAAAAATAAAAATTGACTTTTTAAGAAAAATAAAAACTGTTTTTGTAAAAGGATTAAAACAGGATTTTTAAAAAAGATTTTAAACCCGATTTTTTTTAAAAGTATAAAACTGGATTTTTAAAAGTTAAAAACTGATTTTCTTTTTTAGGATAAAAATGATTTTTGAAATAGGTTAAAAACTGATTTTATAAAAATTTAAAAACTGATTTTATTAAAAGTTAAAAACTGATTTTATTAAAAGTTAAAAACTGATTTTAATTTTAAGTTAAAAGAAAAAGGTTTAAACTTTAAAAAGATCAGATTTGTAGAAAAGTAAAAATCATATTTTTATTTAGTGAAAGTCAAAGTAAAAATCATATTTTTATTTAGTGAAAGTCAAAGTAAAAATCATATTTTTATTTAGTGAAAGTCGAAGTAAAAATCATATTTTTATATATTGAATAGCGTAGTAAAAATTCGATTTTTACATATGTAGAGGATACGGGTGAAAGCGACGAAAGGGCGAAGATTTCTATAAGTGAAGTGTCGTGCAGTTGAATAGCAATTGGTGAGATTTCTGATTTAAAAATATTATATATGTGTGTGAAATGAAAGTGAATAGCTATATATAAATATCTATATATATATATATATATATATATACGCCCCTCGTCCACAAACCATGGACGATATTTATTGGTTGAAATTGTTGTGAAAATTGAATGATTGTTTGGGATTGTTTGTGATTGATATTGGTTGATTGAGGTTGAAAAATACCCATTGTGGTTGAAAAATATTTGGTTGAAACCACATAGGATTAGTTTGTGGAAATGAAATAAATATATACATGCCGCCTGCGTGCGAACTAGATGCATGATCCCCATTGTCAAAAACCGCGAGGTTTTAAGGTAGAGCGAGGAGCCGTACTAGGGACGGTGCCGGTGTAACTACCCTGCCGTTATGCTGCCGAAATTTTGAATAATATTTGTGTGTTTGAATTATTTTCATATGCTTAAACTATATTTATTCATTGTATAGAAAACATTCATGTGTTGAATTGATATTCATTCGTTGTTTAGAAATTCATGTGTTGAATGGTATTCATATTTTGAAATAAACTGTTTGATAATAAAAATCACATTTTTATCTATATATAGAAACAATAGAAAACATTCATGTGTTGAATTGATATTCATTCGTTGTTTAGAAATTCATGTGTTGAATGGTATTCATATTTTGAAATAAACTGTTTGATAATAAAAATCACATTTTTTATCTATATATAGAAACAATAGAAAACATTCATGTGTTGAATTGATATTCATTCGTTGTTTATAAATTCATGTGTTGAATGGTATTCATATTTTGAAATAAATTGTTTGATAATAAAAATCACCTTTTATCGAATATATGAACTATATAGAAAAGTAGTGTTTTGAAATGAATGGTTTTACAATAAAAATCACATTTTTATTGTATGCATAAATCGTTGAAATGTGAAGTGTTAAAAATAGCCACTTGTTCAAAATAAACATATGAGTTGAAATATTCATTAATTAGCTAATGAAATGATTTGCACCTATTTATGTAACATTAGAATGAATGGAGTTTTTAAACCAAATAGAAATCAAATATGAAGTTGAATAGAAAATGAAAAATGATATGGACTGTATATATATGTACATGCATATTCATTGAACAGGTTATAGCAAAGGGGCTAGAGAAGAGGAATAAAATTTTGTGCCCGACAAATAGGTACACATTTACTGATTTGTTTGGGTGATGATTTTGAGCCTGTTGGCTAGCCGCTTGGCTTTTTCTTTTTCTTTTTGAGATTAGAAGGACCGGGACGCTATTTGCGATTTCCCGACGCTCCCGGTGCAGGGGAGGTTATGGCGAAATTTTTCCAAAATTTAAGGCGTTAGAAATTTTTTTGAAGTTAAAGCGACATTGGAATTGTTGAATGAACTATATTTATATAAATATATAAATATAAATAAAATTAAAACGAAACGAAGCCGTGCAGTTCGTGTTTTGAAACCGTGTTTTCAAACGACTAGTACGGGAAATCCGACCATTGGATTTTCCCGAAACCTCAACCGTCGGGTTCGCCTTGGAATAATCTTTCCAACGGCACCAACCTTGTAAAAATCCAACGGTTGGATTGTCTGGAATGTTTAATTCAAATTTGAAGAAAAACAGCGCCGGAATCGATTATATTTATATATAAATATAAATAGAATTATATTTAATCGAATAACGACGCTGCAGTTCGTATTTTGAAATCGAAACTTCAAACGATTGTACCGGGAGATCCGACCGTCGGATTTTCCCGAAACTGGAACCGTTGGGTTCGTTTTGAAAAGACCTTTCTAATGATGTAAATTTTGTGAAGATCCAACGGTTAGATTTTCAGATATGTGTAAATCAAATCTGAAGAAAAACAGCGCCACGGCCACGCTATGGCCCGAAGCGTCGTTTTGAATAAAATGGCTATTTTAAAATAAATAAAAATAGCGATAAATAGTTATAAAATACCATAAACGATATGGAATGGAAATAAACTGAATTTGCTTGATTTGTGTGGCTTTTGATGGTTGAATATGTTTGGTGTGAAAATTACATTAAAGAACACAATTGGTGTTGTCGAATAATTTAACCATTGAAATAAATCGATTTGAAATTCTAAATATACGTGAATTATTTGAAAAGGCCAAGTTAATTCCCATTTCGAATAATCGACCGACGATTGAAATTCGAAGATGAAGACGATGGTCGAAGACCGGAGATCTCCACCTCGTTTGGATGGTAACCGAGGTCCTGATTGGGAGGCATCCCGAAATATGGATAATGAGTGGTGATCGTTCAGACGTACGTGTTGATCGAAGGGTTTGCGAGGTATTTAGTGCCTCCGGTTTCGTTCAGACCCAGAACGGACTTGTAAATGGACTGTGTGTCTGACATAGGATTTATTCTGTGTGGCATGCTAAGATGCAGTGATCAGGGCTTCTATTGAAAAGCAAAGTCTTGTGGTGATGATCAAAGCACCGCCTGTGTGGCGTAGCTTTGTGTATAACGTGAATTCGCGAGCCTCACACCCCGGTATGAACCTAAAACGGGAGAAGGACCTCAGGGAGGGCATGCGTTTCTTCCTAGCTAGGGTGGTGTCAGTGACCTACCAGCCCTGACATTTATATACTTTTCACCTATGTGGTTGTTGCTGTTGCGAGGCGCCTCGGTTTGATCGGACGATCCGGGTCCGATGGAGTCATTCGTTGGCTCGTTTACGCCCCAAAGGGCGGGGAAACGTATTGTTCAGGCATAATAATCCACATCGGTGGACCGGCCCTGACGATCCAAGGGGCAGTTGCGGCTGTTCCTGAGGCTCGGGCTAGGCAGTCTCGAATTAGGTAAGGACTATCTTTTGCCTTGGTTCATGACGGAAATCCAATTTCCAAATACGACATCGTGCGGTTTTGATTGTATATATATATGGTGACATGATATATGGTACCCATGCCGTCTATGATTGATAGTTATGATTTGAAAGTGTTTTCAAAACATATAGACACTAGCAATAATATCAATTGCCTTTGTTTTATTCGTATCAATCATATCTTGGCCGTTATAAGGTAAAAACTCTATCCTCCGGTTTGCGTTGCATTGTGTGATGGGAACTGAGTCTTATAACGGCTTCATTTTTATAAAAAGCATAGCGATGTTTAAAAGAAAGATTTGTTTTAAAGCACTGGCAATCCAATGGAGTAAACCCGTTCCATGAAAGTGGCGTGGTCCTGTGATTAGCCAAATTATATATGTGTTGAGTAGATTTCTCATACCAGTCCCATGACTGACTCGTAGTTTGTTTCACTCTCAAACTCGGGTGCCCCTTTTTCCACACGGGCAACCTTGTATTCAGGTTTAGTTGGTTCTTTCTGGATAGCTGGAGCTGAAGATGGATTCTATCATTTATTTCTTTTTATGCTGTTCAGCTCCTATTGTACATATTTTGTTTATTTCCGCTGTAGACATTTATGTATAGCTGAACTGTATTTGTACTAAGTAAGATCCTGTATACTGTGTAACTCTGATGATTACTTTTATCCAGTATATTTTGTTGTTCATTCTGGTGTATTTATTTAATTCTGTTCTGCTATTATATGTTTCTGTGTTATATTCCAAAGATAACCTTGTTTCCGTGAGAACGGGAAATCGGGTCGTCTCAACGTGGTATCAGAGCTTTGGTTAAGCTTAGTTCTGGAATATAACATTTGAACGAACTCGTCAGAAATAGAACCAGTAGTGTTCTAGGACGGGTAACTCTATACAGATAGGATCAGTAATATCCTAGTATGAGTAGCAGAATCAGAACAACTCGTTAGAGATGGGGTCAGAAGTGCCTCAGAACGAGTCGAGAGTAATATGTTTTTAAATAACGTATTTGTGATTATATTTATATATAGTCTGGTTTTAGAAATATAATTTTTGAATATATAAAAGATATATATTTTAAAAGTTAAAAAGGTTAAAAACAATTGGATTGGTTGTAGTGTTGTGTGATTGTAGATTTATCAAACCACTTTCGACTTTATTCCTTTTCGGGGACGAAAAGTTTTAAGTGGGGGAGATTGTAACGACCCAGAAAATCTGAACCAATTTAAAATTTTTAAATTGGGTAAAATAATGGATTTTAAATATTTAAAATAAATATTTTAAACAAAGGCGATGAAAACTGAGTTTGAATCGACATTTGAAAACGAATATAATTAATTATAATTATATATAGAATTGAAAATGGCGCGGTAGTTCGATAATTCGATTTCAAACTTCAATTGAATATACCGGGTGCAAAACAATCCGGATTTTAGTGAAACCAAAAATAATGGAATCCAATTGATAATATCTTTCCAACGAATCCGACCAATCGAAATTCGGTAGCGGGAATCAAAAGGTATGTCCAGTTGAAAATTCTGAATAGTCGCTATGGAATTCAGGCCCTTAAAAATGGATATTTTGCAAATGACCTCGGATTTCGACGAAACCACTTTTGTTGGATCCGTGATGTCAAATTATTGCTAGGTTTCAAATTTCATAATTTTTCGAATCAATATGTGAGCGTGGCAAAGGAAAACGCGTTTGACCGATTTCAGTTGATTTTAATCGACTGGAAATTGGCCATTTTACAAACGGTCTCAGAATTCGACGAAACTAGTTTTGTTAGGACCGTATCGTCAATACGAAGCTAGAAAATATTTTTCTGGAATTTTTCTAGTTAGTATGTGACCCCGGTAATTTGAAATGTGCGTTTAAAATTCAATATAGTGATTTAAATGAAAATTCAAAAGGAAACTGATTGTAACGATCAAATCAGCTTGTGATACATATCCCATTGTGTTCGGAATGGGGGTGAAACGCTATGGGCGACAGGCGGTGGGCCTCGTTTCGAGGTCGTATGTAAAAGTCAACCCTTTTGCAAATTTAAATAATAAAATAAAAAAAAAAAAATTAATTTCTCCCCCCCCTTTTACCTTCATTGCCCCCCCCCCCCGATTAATAAAATCAGAAAACGAAACGGAAAAAAAAAAGAAAACCTAAACAAATCGAGACCCGCCCCCCCTCGTCTGGACGCCGACGAAGAGCCACCCTCCCCTTTAGGCGAACGCCGCCGAAGACAAGCCATCGCCCCCCCCTCCATCGACGAAGAGCCGAAGCCCTCGAGCCCCCGTCGAATCCCATCGCGACGCCACCAGACCCAAGCCGCCACCTCGAAGCCTTGCCGCCTTGCCACCTTGCCGCCGTCGATCTGCGAGAAACCCCCCCTCAGTACGTTTTCTTTCATTTTATTTATTTTAGTTTATTTTTGTTTTAATACTGATTTTTGAAAAGGGATTAAAGTGGATTTTTAAAAGTAGTATAAAAGTGAATTTTTAAAAAACAATTTAAAACTGAATTTTTAAAAAGCAATTTATAACTGATTTGTTTTAAGAAAAATAAAAATTGAATTTTTAAGAAAAATAAAAACTGTTTTTGTAAAAGGATTAAAACAGGATTTTTAAAAAAGATTTTAAACCCGATTTTTTTTAAAAGTATAAAACTGGATTTTTAAAAGTTAAAAACTGATTTTCTTTTTTAGGATAAAAATGATTTTTGAAATAGGTTAAAAACTGATTTTATAAAAATTTAAAAACTGATTTTATTAAAAGTTAAAAACTGATTTTATTAAAAGTTAAAAACTGATTTTAATTTTAAGTTAAAAGAAAAAGGTTTAAACTTTAAAAAGATCAGATTTGTAGAAAAGTAAAAATCATATTTTTATTTAGTGAAAGTCAAAGTAAAAATCATATTTTTATTTAGTGAAAGTCAAAGTAAAAATCATATTTTTATTTAGTGAAAGTCGAAGTAAAAATCATATTTTTATATATTGAATAGCGTAGTAAAAATTCGATTTTTACATATGCAGAGGATACGGGTGAAAGCGACGAAAGGGCGAAGATTTCTATAAGTGAAGTGTCGTGCAGTTGAATAGCTATTGGTGAGATTTCTGATTTAAAAATATTATATATGTGTGTGAAATGAAAGTGAATAGCTATATATAAATATCTATATATATATATATACGCCCCTCGTCCACAAACCATGGACAATATTTATTGGTTGAAATTGTTGTGAAAATTGAATGATTGTTTGGGATTGTTTGTGATTGATATTGGTTGATTGAGGTTGAAAAATACCCATTGTGGTTGAAAAATATTTGGTTGAAACCACATAGGATTAGTTTGTGGAAATGAAATAAATATATACATGCCGCCTGCGTGCGAACTAGATGCATGATCCCCATTGTCAAAAACCGCGAGGTTTTAAGGTAGAGCGAGGAGCCGTACTAGGGACGGTGCCGGTGTAACTACCCTGCCGTTATGCTGCCGAAATTTTGAATAATATTTGTGTGTTTGAATTATTTTCATATGCTTAAACTATATTTATTCATTGTATAGAAAACATTCATGTGTTGAATTGATATTCATTCGTTGTTTAGAAATTCATGTGTTGAATGGTATTCATATTTTGAAATAAACTGTTTGATAATAAAAATCACATTTTTATCTATATATAGAAACAATAGAAAACATTCATGTGTTGAATTGATATTCATTCGTTGTTTAGAAATTCATGTGTTGAATGGTATTCATATTTTGAAATAAACTGTTTGATAATAAAAATCACATTTTTTATCTATATATAGAAACAATAGAAAACATTCATGTGTTGAATTGATATTCATTCGTTGTTTAGAAATTCATGTGTTGAATGGTATTCATATTTTGAAATAAATTGTTTGATAATAAAAATCACCTTTTATCGACTATATGAACTATATAGAAAAGTAGTGTTTTGAAATGAATGGTTTTACAATAAAAATCACATTTTTATTGTATGCATAAATCGTTGAAATGTGAAGTGTTAAAAATAGCCACTTGTTCAAAATAAACATATGAGTTGAAATATTCATTAATTAGCTAATGAAATGATTTGCACCTATTTATGTAACATTAGAATGAATGGAGTTTTTAAACCAAATAGAAATCAAATATGAAGTTGAATAGAAAATGAAAAATGATATGGACTGTATATATATGTACATGCATATTCATTGAACAGGCTATAGCAAAGGGGCTAGAGAAGAGGAATAAAATTTTGTGCCCGACAAATAGGTACACATTTACTGATTTGTTTGGGTGATGATTTTGAGCCTGTTGGCTAGCCGCTTGGCTTTTTCTTTTTCTTTTTGAGATTAGAAGGACCGGGACGCTATTTGCGATTTCCCGACGCTCCCGGTGCAGGGGAGGTTATGGCGAAATTTTTCCAAAATTTAAGGCGTTAGAAATTTTTTTGAAGTTAAAGCGATATTGGAATTGTTGAATGAACTATATTTATATAAATATATAAATATAAATAAAATTAAAACGAAACGAAGCCGTGCAGTTCGTGTTTTGAAACCGTGTTTTCAAACGACTAGTACGGGAAATCCGACCATTGGATTTTCCCGAAACCTCAACCGTCGGGTTCGCCTTGGAATAATCTTTCCAACGGCACCAACCTTGTAAAAATCCAACGGTTGGATTGTCTGGAATGTTTAATTCAAATTTGAAGAAAAACAGCGCCAGAATCGATTATATTTATATATAAATATAAATAGAATTATATTTAATCGAATAACGACGCTGCAGTTCGTATTTTGAAATCGAAACTTCAAACGATTGTACCGGGAGATCCGACCGTCGGATTTTCCCGAAACTGGAACCGTTGGGTTCGTTTTGAAAAGACCTTTCTAATGATGTAAATTTTGTGAAGATCCAACGGTTAGATTTTCAGATATGTGTAAATCAAATCTGAAGAAAAACAGCGCCACGGCTACGCTATGGCCCGAAGCGTCGTTTTGAATAAAATGGCTATTTTAAAATAAATAAAAATAGCGATAAATAGTTATAAAATACCATAAACGATATGGAATGGAAATAAACTGAATTTGCTTGATTTGTGTGGCTTTTGATGGTTGAATATGTTTGGTGTGAAAATTACATTAAAGAACACAATTGGTGTTGTCGAATAATTTAACCATTGAAATAAATCGATTTGAAATTCTAAATATACGTGAATTATTTGAAAAGGCCGAGTTAATTCCCATTTCGAATAATCGACCGACGATTGAAATTCGAAGATGAAGACGATGGTCGAAGACCGGAGATCTCCACCTCGTTTGGATGGTAACCGAGGTCCTGATTGGGAGGCATCCCGAAATATGGATAATGAGTGGTGATCGTTCTGACGTACGTGTTGATCGAAGGGTTTGCGAGGTATTTAGTGCCTCCGGTTTCGTTCAGACCCAGAACGGACTTGTAAATGGACTGTGTGTCTGACATAGGATTTATTCTGTGTGGCATGCTAAGATGCAGTGATCAGGGCTTCTGTTGAAAAGCAAAGTCTTGTGGTGATGATCAAAGCACCGCCTGTGTAGCGTAGCTTTGTGTATAACGTGAATTCGCGAGCCTCACACCCCGGTATGAACCTAAAACGGGAGAAGGACCTCAGGGAGGGCATGCGTTTCTTCCTAGCTAGGGTGGTGTCAGTGACCTACCAGCCCTGACATTTATATACTTTTCACCTATGTGGTTGTTGCTGTTGCGAGGCGCCTCGGTTTGATCGGACGATCCGGGTCCGATGGAGTCATTCGTTGGCTCGTTTACGCCCCAAAGGGCGGGGAAACGTATTGTTCAGGCATAATAATCCACATCGGTGGACCGGCCCTGACGATCCAAGGGGCAGTTGCGGCTGTTCCTGAGGCTCGGGCTAGGCAGTCTCGAATTAGGTAAGGACTATCTTTTGCCTTGGTTCATGACGGAAATCCAATTTCCAAATACGACATCGTGCGGTTTTGATTGTATATATATATGGCGACATGATATATGGTACCCATGCCGTCTATGATTGATAGTTATGATTTGAAAGTGTTTTCAAAACATATAGACACTAGCAATAATATCAATTGCCTTTGTTTTATTCGTATCAATCATATCTTGGCCGTTATAAGGTAAAAACTCTATCCTCCGGTTTGCGTTGCATTGTGTGATGGGAACTGAGTCTTATAACGGCTTCATTTTTATAAAAAGCATAGCGATGTTTAAAAGAAAGATTTGTTTTAAAGCACTGGCAATCCAATGGAGTAAACCCGTTCCATGAAAGTGGCGTGGTCCTGTGATTAGCCAAATTATATATGTGTTGAGTAGATTTCTCATACCAGTCCCATGACTGACTCGTAGTTTGTTTCACTCTCAAACTCGGGTGCCCCTTTTTCCACACGGGCAGCCTTGTATTCAGGTTTAGTTGGTTCTTTCTGGATAGCTGGAGCTGAAGATGGATTCTATCATTTATTTCTTTTTATGCTGTTCAGCTCCTATTGTACATATTTTGTTTATTTCCGCTGTAGACATTTATGTATAGCTGAACTGTATTTGTACTAAGTAAGATCCTGTATACTGTGTAACTCTGATGATTACTTTTATCCAGTATATTTTGTTGTTCATTCTGGTGTATTTATTTAATTCTGTTCTGCTATTATATGTTTCTGTGTTATATTCCAAAGATAACCTTGTTTCCGTGAGAACGGGAAATCGGGTCGTCTCATTAGACATTATTATAATATCAGATAATATATGATTTCCAAAGTGTTTTGGGTTATCGTAAGGTAAAAACCATCCATGTTTATGTGTGGATCGGTCTTACGATTATCATTTCTTTTGAAAGGATTTTTGAAAGTTAAATCAATGGTTGGAGTTTACTCACACCAGTCCCATGACTGACCCAGAGTTTATTTTGTTTGTTTTCCCTAAACTCTTGGGTGCCCAAATTTGTACGGGCAGTCAAGTAGTCAGGATTTTTTTCAGATTCACTTGGAGGAGCTTGAAGCAGGAGGCTTCACCAGTTAGCTATAGACTATCATATTTTCCGCTGTGTACTATGTTGTATATGGAAACAGGTGTTTATAACTGTTCCAGGGATAATCATTGTGCTCTGATAATGGTATGTAAATACAAATACTGATTTGTGCTTCAAAGTTATATTATCTAATATATTTTATTCGTTCCGCTGTGAGTTTGTGATCTTCGTTTTCTCCTATTCTAATATTTCTTTCTTTCTATTTCTCATCCTCTAACTTCTTTCTAAAAATGATTTGTATTTCTGTGCAATTTGGGTTGGACGTGAGGTATGATTAGTCGACTCAAAGGGTACGGATTTGCGGGTCGTTTCATTTGGTATCAGAGCTGAAGGTTAAGTGATAACCTTGGCTCTGTGGCGTAACTCAATAGAGATGGGGTTAGTAACACCCTAGGTTGAGTTTGAGTGTATTTGTATGAGCGCGTATTTGTAGATTTGATATAAAAATTGTTTTATATTGTGTTGGCTGGTTTGTTGAGTGATTTATGAATTCTGGTCGATACAGGATGTACAACTGTATCGATAGGTGTTTCTAAACTCTCGAACAGAACAATTTGACACAGTATTATTTTAATGATGGGTAAGTGAAATAATTTTGCCCAAAGGATATTTTGATACAAAAGAGATAATTTTCTGAAATTATCGAATGTGTTGATTGTTATTACAATCAAATGGAATTATAAAATATTGAAATGGTTATATAAAACCAAATTGAATTTGTATATGAATGAGATATACAAATAAGCTAAATTGGAATTGGATTCAAACCAAAAATTTGTGGATTTAAATCCCGGGTGTTTAGGAAATATTTTCTGAAATATTATAAAGGTAATATAGCATTACTTGATGGTATTTTTGAATAAGAATGATTTTTAATGAGTTTTGAAAGTGATTAAGCACTGAAACCACTTCAGTTGCGAGAAAATAATTCTGATAATGGACTGCAGCATTATCAGTATTCATTTTCGAGTGCCTGAGTGACGGATTGCTACCATAGTAATTTGGAAATGAAAATATGTTTGAAAAGGGCAAGTTGTTATAGAAATTCAAATGTTTTGAATTGAGTTGATTATAATGTATATAAATATATATGATTTTCAAACTAATTTGAAATAAAACTCGGGAATTTGAATCCTGAATTAAAGTTTAACTTGTGTAAGTTGTAGAAATTGAAATGGTGGAAGTAAATCAATGAATTGAAATTTAACTTTAGATAAATAAAATTGGATTAAATTAGAGATAATCCAGAATGAATTAAACAAAGAGAAAGGCTTGAAATTGGAATTAATAAAGAGAACTCGACTTATGAATAAGAAAGTTGAATATATTGGATGTTGTTGAATGGGATTGAATTGGATTCAAGGATAATAAGTGGATTGATTTAAACAGAAATCAGATTTGAATTGATAGAATGGAAGTGACTAATCAGAGGTTAATTAGAGATCTGACAACTGGAAGTTGTATTGATTTGAAACCGGTGGGAAATGGATATATGCATGCTGAGCAGATATTGAATGGAAGAAAATGCAAGAGATAGATTTGTGCCCGACAAAAAGGTACATGTTTACAATATTCCTTGGGTTTGATGATTTTATAAGCCTATGGGGCAAGCCGCTTGGCATTTCTTTTGGACTGGGGACGCCTAAATAGGCAAGTTGTGGTTGTACCGATTGAGCTAGGCAGAGGAGATGCTGCCGAAATTTTTCTGAATTTAAAGTGTTAGAAAATTTTCCGAATTTTTGGAAATGTTCGTTAGTAAGGATAAATTAATATTTTGATCGGAATAAATTGGTCCAGTTAAACTGAAGTTAAGAAGTAAACAAAAAGATTTTTGGTCCTAGTTAATAAGGAATGTGGCATCTTTTCTTATCTTAGCAATTTCGAGGACGAAATTATTTTAAGGGGGAAGGAATGTAACGACCCGGATTTTTAGCCAGTTAATTTTGAATATTTAAATTTGTTTTAAATATTTATTTGAATTATATATAGGAATATTTATTTAAAATAGAGTTTTAATGTATAGTTTATATATATAATTTAAACGAGCTCGAAATAGTCGCTGCAGTTCGTAATTTACGATTTAAACTTCAACTGAATATGTAGGACCCAAAATAAGTCGGATTTCTTTGAAACAAGAAACGTTTGAATCTATTAAACTGTATCTTTCTAATAGAGGTGATAAATAGAGATTTCGTCTTGTAAATTGAAAGTTATGTCCAAATTAAATATTCAGAAAAACAGCGACGTGTTTGTTTATGGCTATAACGGTTATTTGAATATATTTAAATATTGGTCTTGAATTTGGACAAGGTTCTTTTGAGGCGTAGTTATAATTTAATTTTTAGAATTTTACTATAATTTTTAATTAATTAAATATGCAACTTTTTATTTGGAGTGTTTTGCACCCTATATCAATATTTCGAGGTTGCAAAATATAAGTTAAACTACCGATATTTTTATATTTTTGGGATCAGGGCGTATTGCTTGTTACGATCATATTTTTATTTCTGTCCGGAGCGATCGATAAAGTAGAGAAAATAAAATACGAACACTGCCCTGATCTTAATAAATCCAACTTTTAAAGCCTTTTAAGTGGATGAAATAAATAGATGAGGTGATGGGATTGTCAACATGAATATACATGGTACATTCCACTTCTAACTCACGTTATTAACAAGATTTGACAAATACACATTTCAGTAGTGGGCATACAAAACACGTAGGATCTGATCTATTAATAAATTAATAGTAACGTATAGTATTTATGCTCAGAGCTAAGTCTACATCAAAAATTAATGAGATACAGAAGCGTGCCCACCACGTCAAAACTCCTTGCCGACAAAGTAAAACATACATTGAAAATCAAACCTACCCTATTGCCCTATATCCGTGCTTGGCAAGTAACTAAACTTTATATAAATAACACCTCAGCCATCGTTCTATTTTTCCTGAACCAGCCTTTACCCAACATGCGAAAACATTCCAATCCTCTTCCTATTTATCTCCGACATTACCTGATCAAATCTCAAAGCCTCTACCGAGAGAACTGTGGAGCTTAACGACCCTTACCCTGTGACCGTTGGCGATGGAGTTTAGATGAAGGTGATGACCAGAACTTGGTCGTGAAGGCGCGGATTTTAAGGGTTGTTTGCTGGCAAAGGCTGCAGTTAGGTAGCTCGAGTTCTCTGGCGAAGTGGGACTCGTGGATGCGGGGCCATTTCAGGCGAGTACAGGTGGTGTGGAAGGGCTTCAGTGGAAGGCGTGGACTGGCGTTCAGATGGGATGCGAGAGCAGTGGGGTAGTCGGGTTTCCGTGATCTTGGAGGTAATGACAGTAAAATTTTCAGTTTGACTATGGGGTTAATGGCAATTTCTGCCATCATCGTTGATTTATGGATTTGACCATCTAAAGGGAAACGGAGAGAAAGGGGTAGATCTGGGTTCTTTTTGTTGAGGGCCAGGTCAGAACGGAGTACTAGAAGTAAATTAGATTATAACATGGTTGTGGGGGAAAAGCAAAAGTCTGAAGGGTGTGGTATTGGTATAGAGGACGATGATGGGAAATAGGGGTATAGAAGACGGTTAAGTAGCTTAATACCGTGATTAATTATGTAAATGCTTGGAGTAAGTTTAAGTGGGATTAAGGAGAGGGCTTGTGTTCAGATTTAACTGCCCGAAGCGTGTATTTAGGGAAGTATGAGTTGCATTTTGATTTAGCATAACGCAATCGTGATGTTGTCGATGAAAGAGAAAGGTTAGTGGAAGGTTAGTGGGTGAACGATGGTGAGATAGCCATGTTAAAAGAAGGGAGGATTTGTGTTGTTTTGGGGATTGCGCGGTTGACATTGACAACGGAGTAAAGAAGGAAAAACATGGGTATGATGAAAGGGTTGGAGTATTGGAGTATGTCCATGTTGACAGGCGATTCATTGACAAATTATTTGGAGACGTTCAACGATTTGTTTAATACAGGAATATATTCTGTTGCATTGGAATATGACCATGCTGGAGAGCCAACTGTTGAGTGATATTCTGAGGAAAGTACTTGGGTTGGCCATTTTAGTTTTGCCATTTAAGTTGCAAAGGGGTTTGGCAGTGAAGGCAAGGTCAACGATGGATTTTTGGAAGATGAGCCTCCACGTCTTGATTCAGAAAGAAGTGGTTAACACGACAAATAATCATGTGTTTAACACGGCTACGCATGGTAATTAGCATAAGCTAACTTGATATAACTAAATTAATTTAAAATCTTAATGATGTTAATTTATTCAAACTTATAATCGCAATAGTTTTGTTTCTTACGTTATCAGAATCGAACTGAACCATCAGAGTTGGGGGTCGTATTGGAAATTCTACGCTGTTGGGCTGGAACGGGATGATTTGGAGCAACTTGGGATTTTATATAGTTTCAAACCCTCGTTTGAAACTATGTAAAACAATGACTGCGAATCGAGGTGAGTAAACTCACTCGTTTAAAATTATTTTATAATGTGAAATGGTTGCTTGGTTGAATAGTTGATAAATTGGTTGATATAATCACATCGTTGATTGATTTTTTTTCATTAATGCGATATTTTTGATGTTACTAACATCTGTGGATGCAGGGAAACAGGTTGGAGGGATCCAACTGGATCCCTCAACATTTTATTTACTGTTTTATTTGATGGTGATATATGTTATGCTACAGTATCCATGGTTGAATTTGTGTGTTTGGTTTACCCTGGCCTTAGGAACCTGGTATTTTAGATACCGTAAAATATCATCGAATGTGAAAAAGGAAATTAGAATTTAAAAGCAGAGTTTATTTCCAAATTAGAAATAATTTCTTTTTCATTGGGTTGCAAATGGAAACCTATTCCATTGGGTAAACCAAGAAAAATGTTATAGATAAAGATATAAATTAAGTGGATCATTAACCATTGGATAAATTAAAAGGTGAGTTCAAATATGAATGTATATTTGAAAGTGAGTATCGGTTTTGAAACCAATATTTGGAAATGGATCCGAATTTAGCAAATTACAGAGGAAAGTTTAAAGAAAGATTTTCAAATGCTTAAAATAAAAGAATAAAAAGTATAAAACAAGGAAATATTTTGCAAATAAAATGTATATAAAAAGGGGATTTATAGAAATCGAATTAAGTGGTTAGAAGAATGTATAGTTTAGAAATATGTTTAAAGGAAAACTTGAATTGTTTAAAATAAACAGAGTTTATAAATGAACAACGGAAGCGTGTGCGTCGCACACGGTATTTTATTCAAAACAGCAATCATAACGCTGTTGTTATAAGAAATGCTTTTTAATTTTTAAACAGCGATTTTAACGCTGTCTTTGTAAGGAATGCCTTTATAAAACTAAACAGTGATTTTAGCGCTGTTGTTATAATAGATGTTGTAAATTTATACAGCAATTTTAGACGCTGCTGTTATAATAAATGTCTTGGTAAATCTAAATAGCAATTTTAACGCTGCCGTTATAATAACTGTTTTAATAGCAATCTTAATGCTATGGTTATGATAAGTGTTCTATAATGCTAGACAGCGGTTTTAACGCTGTTGTTGAAAGCAATGTTTTATAAAACAAACATTTGAAGACAACAATTATAACGTTATCGTTATAATCAATATTTTTATAAAGAAGGTGTGTTCGTAGATCAAATCCGAGAGTCGCGTAAGCAATGTTTGGTTTAATGTTGTGAGCTCTGACTATTTCAAAGTTAAGAATATCGTTCAGTTAAGGTCTGAGAGGTAATTATACCCCACTTTGACTAACTGCATTATTGACAGAGAAATGGTTAAGGCTCGATAGCAAGAGTTGGTAGTGATATCATTAGTTAACGAATGATTTATGATTTGAGTTATAATAACGATGTTTATAACATCAGTTAATTCAAAGGATTTAGAAAAGTTTTCTAAGTGGAATAAGAGATATTTTCTCAATAAAGGAATTATAAATATTGGAAATGTTTCCCAATAATCAAGAGAGAAAATAGAGCTTTGAAAGAACACGAAAGGTGGAAAATGGGAATTGGAAATGATAGTGTAATAAAGAACTAATATAAAAAGGGCCCAGTGTTGTTTAATGCTTGATTGATAGAATTTCCATTTGGAAATAGAACCGTTGATTGTATGGATGTTTCTTTGATAGTTAAATCACCGACTATCAAAGTTTTATTTTTATATACCTCCGTTGTCAATATGGAGAGACCGGGATCAGATTTGATATCTGAAAACCACTCCGTATTGTCGTAAGCGTTATGAAGCAACTTATGCTGAAGAAAATTGAAGACGGAGTAATGCAAGGGCTATCCTGTTTACGGGATAGTGACTTCGGTTTGTCCGGACCCAGGACAACCTGTATGGACGAGTGTCTGACAGAGTATTTCCAAAGGGAGTTACGTACGTTGGTTTCTTCAAACGTACGAAGTTGGTGGCATAGAAGGGAAACTTCTTTAGCCTAACAATCTGAGTATTTTTGTGGAAATCAATTAGTGATTTCCGATGGATCTGACGATGTGGCATTCAAAGTGAATGATGGCCAGATGTTCTGGAAGATAATTCAAACCTCCAGCCTCATCAACCCGGAAGTGGACAAAAATCGGGCAGGCAGCATGGCTATGTGGGTCACACCCATTAGGATGTATGATCACCTATCTAGAGAAATTCCTTTTGTTCTTAAATCTATCGATGTTGTCCCTTATCGGGAGGCGGTTGCTGATCCCAACCGTCGGTGGTATACATTCAATACACTCAAGCGAAATGAGTGGTCGGTCATGTGTGGGCCGGGTTGCAAGATGTTCTTGTTGAACCCAGTGTATTTGCCTCTAGAGATACACGTTCGGAAGGTGGTCCCATACCTTGTCAAGTTGGAATCCAATCTCCAATAAGTGCCTGCGAGTTTGATTGTATATTATATATGTAGAGCGTGAGATGCAAGCGTTCTACTAGATTTTAATTACTTGTGATTAGACATTATTATAATATCAGATAATATATGATTTCCAAAGTGTTTTGGGTTATCGTAAGGTAAAAACCATCCATGTTTATGTGTGGATCGGTCTTACGATTATCATTTCTTTTGAAAGGATTTTTGAAAGTTAAATCAATGGTTGGAGTTTACTCACACCAGTCCCATGACTGACCCAGAGTTTATTTTGTTTGTTTTCCCTAAACTCTTGGGTGCCCAAATTTGTACGGGCAGTCAAGTAGTCGGGATTTTTTTCAGATTCACTTGGAGGAGCTTGAAGCAGGAGGCTTCACCAGTTAGCTATAGACTATCATATTTTCCGCTGTGTACTATGTTGTATCTGGAAACAGGTGTTTATAACTGTTCCAGGGATAATCATTGTGCTCTGATAATGGTATGTAAATACAAATACTGATTTGTGCTTCAAAGTTATATTATCTAATATATTTTATTCGTTCCGCTGTGAGTTTGTGATCTTCGTTTTCTCCTATTCTAATATTTCTTTCTTTATATTTCTCATCCTCTAACTTCTTTCTAAAAATGATTTGTATTTCTGTGCAATTTGGGTTGGACGTGAGGTATGATTAGTCGACTCAAAGGGTACGGATTTGCGGGTCGTTTCAAAAATTGACATTTTTATCAGAGAAATATTTGAAACAAAGTGAACATTTTTATTGAAATAAAATTGTCAAAACAGAAATATCATTTTTTTGTTGAAATAAAATAATCAAAACAAAAATATTATTTTTGTTGAAATTAAATAGTCAAAACAAAAATAACATTTTTGTTAAATAGATTTGTGTTAAAACAAAAATAACATTTTTGTTAAATAGATTTGTGATAAAAAAAAAATCAATTTTGTTGAATTAGATAATGGTTAACAACATGAAGTTATCATTTAGTTAAAATAAAATTGTTAACAAAATGAAGTATCATTTTTATTCATTTTGTTAAAATGGAATTGTTAACAATATGAAGTTATCATTTTTATTCGTTTTGTTGAAATGGAATTGTTAAAAATATGAAGTTATAATTTCTATTCATTTTGTTATAATGGAGTTGTAGACATTATGAAGTTATCACACTTTTAATCATTTTAGTTGGAATAGAATTGTCAACAAAAATGAAATAATCATTTTTAGTCATTTTGTTGAAATAGAATTGTCAACAAAAATTAAAGAATCACTTTTAATCGTTTTGTTGAAATAGAATTGTCAATAAAAATGAAAGAATCACTTTTAATCATTTTGTTGAAATAGAATTGTCAATAAAAATGAAAGAGTCACTTTTAATCATTTTGTTGAAATAGAATTGCCAACAAAACTGAAAGAATCACTTTTAATCATTTTGTTGAAATAGAATTGTCAACAAAAATGAAAGAATCACTTTTAATGATTTTGTTGAAATAGAATTGTCAACAAAAATGAAAGAATCACTTTTAGTCATTCTATTGAAATAGAATTGTCAACAAAAATGAAAGTATCACTTTTAATCATTCTGTTGAAATAGAATTATCATCAAAAATGAATTATTCACTTTGTGGAAATAGAATTGTCAACAAAAATGAAAGAATCATTTTTAGTCATTTTATTGAAATAGAATTGTCAACAAAAATGAAAATTGTTTTTTATCAACAAAAATGAAAGAATCATTTTTATTCATTTTGTTGAAGTTATACACTAGAATCATTTTTATTTATTTTGTTGAAATAGAATAGTCGACAAAATAAAAATATCATTTATTGTTAGTATTAGATTTGTATGCAAATGAAAATGTCATGCATTAGAATTTGTATACATGTCATGCATTAGAATTTGTATACAAATTAAAGGGACATTTTTATTGTCAAATTATACATTAGAATTTGTATACAAATTAAAAGGACATTTTTATTGTCAAATTACAAATTAGAATTTGTATACAAATTATAGGAACATTTTTTATCGTCATGTTATACATTGAAATTATATAAAAATATAAATATTTCTTTCTATTTTTAAAGTTAAAAAACAAAAATTACATAAAAATAAAAAAAATTGCATAAAAATAATAAAAATAAAAATTATATTTTTATTTGTCATTAGCAACAATGTCATGTAAATAAATTACATTGTATTTGGCATTAGAAATATGTAGGAAATGTCATGTAAATAAATTACATTTTATTTAACATTAGAAACGTGTAGTGAATTAATGTAAATATAATACATATTTATTTGACATTAGGAACATGTAGAAATGAATGCAAATAAAATACATTTTTATTTGACATTATAAACATGTAGATATGTTATGTAAATAAAACATTCTTTTATTTGGCGTGTTAAACACGTTAGTGGAATTATCGAATAATTTATATTTATATATATATATATATACATATATATATATATATATATAAATTAAAATTAAACGAAACACGCACGATAGTTCGTGTTTCAGAATCGTACCTTTAAACGATTATACCGAAAGATCCGACCATTGGATTTCCCCAAAACTAGAACCGTTAGGACCGCTTTGGGAAGATCTTTCCAAAGATATAAAATTTGGGTAAATCCAATAGTTGGATTTCGAGAATTGTGTAAATCAAATTTGGGTAAAAACAGTGCTAGGGCCGCCTATTGACCTGTAGCGTCGTTAAATTAAATTGGGCTATTTTTATATAAATAAAAATAGCGATAAATCATTATAAAATAATATCAACGATAAGAAATTATTTAAATTATATATATGTGAGAATTATTTGAAAAGACCGAGTTCAATCTCATTTCAAATAATTATACGATGATTTAAATCGAAGATTTTGAAGACGATGATTGAAGACCGACGATCTTCACATCGAATGGACGACTTCTAATGCCCGACATTGGGTAGCTCTGAGTAAAGGGTTAAAGTGGTAGTTTTCCAGACGTACTTGTTGATTGTCCCAGTAAGCGAGCACCTCTCTTTCGTATTGGACATACAGGACGAGGAATAAGGTGTCTTCGGTTTCTTTCCGACCGAGAACGAACTTGTAAATGGACGTGTGTCTGACATTGGATTTCATTCTATGTAAATTGATTTCTATTTAATATATATCTATTTGGTGATGGAGAATTTATTCTCTTCCTTAACACCCTTCTTTGAGACGCATGAGCTCAGAGGTTATATATCGATAGTTATTAATCGCATGGCATGGATTATCAATGTGGCATGCCAAGATGCAAATGATCGAGGCTTTTATTGAAAAAAAGAGCCTTGTGGTTGATGAGCAAAGCACAGCCTGTTTAGGCGTATCTTTGTGTATAGCGTAACTTCGCGAACCTAACACCCCGGTAAGAGTCAGAAACAGGATAAGGGACCCAAGGAGTGCATGCGTTTCTTTCTAGCTAGAAGTGGTGTCATGGTATGGAGCCTAGACATTTTTACCTGTGTGGATGATGGATTACGATGCCTCGGATATATTGGTCGATAGTGGCCAATTGATAGGTTCAATAGGACCGGGAAACGTATGTTCAGGCATAACTAATCCACTAAAGTATTCGTGGGCTGGCCTTGGAGGATCCAAGGGCTCGCCAGCGTCCGTATCCTGAGACATTTGCTAGAGTGTCTCGAACAGGTAAGGAGATCATCCCTAGCCTTGACTCATGAAGGAAACCCAATTTCCAATACGACATTGCAGTTTTGATCGTAAACCTACATATGGTGACATAGTATATGGTAGCTATGCCGTCTAGGATTGATACATTTACTTTGAAAGTATTTTAAACTGATTAGACACTAATAATAATATTAATTAAATATTATTTTATACATACCAAGTATGTTTGATCATTATAAGGTAAAACTCTATCCTCCGGTTTGCGTTGCATTATGTGATGGGACTTGAGTCTTATAATGATTTCATTTTTCTAAAAAGCATTGCATTGTTTTGAATAAAAATTTATTTAATTTATGCACTGGCAATCCAACGAAGTAAATCCGTTTCGCATTAGCGGCATGGTCCTGTGATTAGCCATATTGTTAGATAAGTTAAGAAAGATTTTTCATACCAGTCTCATGACTGACTCGTAGTTTGTTTCACTTTGCAAACTCGAGTGCCCTCTTTTTCACATGGGCAGCCAATTGATAGCTTCATGTTATTTTGGACATGTGCTGGACTGGAGTATGCTTATGGATGGAAGACGAAGATCATTTCTATCTTTTATTTCCATTTGAGACATTTAGACATCATTTATTCGTATTGTACTTGATGGTGTTTTAGACTTATTTCTATTCGCTGAGACTTTCTATATGCTAAGTTGTATCCCTGTAATTGTGCCACTCTGATGTTGTGATGTTGATGACATTTCTATTTTTATGCTGTTATAATTTATGTGTTATGCTGTAATCTGAGATCTTTTGTTGTTATAAATATATTATATTCCAATGATTATCCTTGCTTTCGTACTACAGGAGTTTGGGGTTATCACAATACTATTATAATTTTATATATATATAGTTTAAACTTTATAGTTTTATAAATATGTTTATATAAGTTATATTTTTGTTTTCATATGATTTTATACTTTATAATACTCATTTATATCACTATGTTTTAATTCAAGAATTTCCAGAATTATATATATAGTGAAACACTTAAAAATATTCAAAATTCAAATTTTGATAACCTATATGTTGACATACTACTATCACTTTTTCAGTTTTGAAAGAAAGTCTTTTCACTATTTTTAACGTTCCAGAAGCATTGCAAACTTTCAAATCTTATATTTAAGGGTTGATTTCAAATTTTTTAACCATTATTGTTCTCCATTTCACCCCTTTTCACTCCTCCATTATTATTTCATATTTTATTGATTTCTCCACTTCTACTCTGCCAATTTCTACTCTAATTACATAAAACTCCTTCTTTTTTCACTCTCTACTCATTACTCTCTGACTTGAAGTGTTATTGAAGAGTTATACGGCTGTTTTAATCATTTTGGATTGTTTGGGAAAGGGTGTGTTCCTTGTAGCCCTGAAATCAAGGAAAGTAATCGGTGTTAACCTTATAGCCGTGAAATCAAGGGTGTTGGAATCAGTGTTAACCTTGTAGCCGTGAAATTAAGGGTGTTTGGAGTGGTGTTAACCTTGTAGTCGGGAAATCAAGGGGATTGTACTTCGATATTGATCTAGTAACAAAACTTTACGTAATCCAGCATTGCGTAGGACTGAACGTAGGAGTAATCCGAACCAGTATAAAATCCGGTGTGTTCTTTCCTTTTCTGCATTTTATTTTTATCTATTTCTATGTGTTTGATTCTGTGTCTGTGATCATATATGTGGTGTATGATTCGTATAGTAGATCATATAAGTATTAGATTTTCTTAAATTCCTTAAAAACACTATCCACCTGTAACAACATGCATATCACGTATCGAAAGATCATAATTTTTTTTATTTTATTCCCTAAGTGTTGGATCATTCTCATATTTTAATATGTTGTTTATGGGGATGTGAGACATGTCTATAATTTTTACCAATTTTGTTTGTGACCATTTTGCCTATGTTAGTCTTGTATAGGGCATAACTTTTGACTCGGATCAATTAAAGTGTTGATATTGGTCTCATTGGAAAGGAAATGATGTTTCTCATTTCATAGAGTGGTCACATTAAAGATTTGGTTCAGCGGTTTGGGAGGAATCACTGTTTTTGTGTTTTACAATTGGCTGCTTAGGTTTTTAAAGTCGTAATGGGCTGATTTGGAAATGAGACGACCCCAAACCCCGTACGGACGGTGAAAAGGGTAATCCTTGGAATATAACACAGAAACAGATAATAGCAGAACAGAAATAAATAAATACACCAGATAATGAACAATAGAATATACTGGATAAACGTAATCATCAGAGTTACACAGTATACAGGATCATACTTAGTACAAATACAGTTCAGCTATACATAAATGTCTACATTGGAAAACAAACAAAATATGTACAATAGGAGCTGAACAGCATAAAAAGAGATAAATAATAGAATCCATCTTCAGCTCCAGCTATCCAGAAAGAGTCAGCTAAACCTGAATACAAGGCCGCCCGTGTAGAAAAAGGGGCACCCGAGTTTGAAAGTGAAACAAACTACGAGTCAGTCATGGGACTGGTATG
Source organism: Allium sativum (assembly GCA_030737875.1). Classification (NCBI taxonomy): domain Eukaryota; kingdom Viridiplantae; phylum Streptophyta; class Magnoliopsida; order Asparagales; family Amaryllidaceae; genus Allium; species Allium sativum. The sequence continues at coordinate 145,042,928 of CM060918.1, read as the reverse complement.
AGAAATCTACTCAACACATTTATAACATAGCTAATCACAGGACCACGCCACTTTCGTGGAACGGGTTTACTCCATTGGATTGCCAGTGCTTTAAAACAAATCATTCTTTTAAACATCGCAATGCTTTTTATAAAAATGAAACCATTATAAGACTCAATTCCCATCACACAATGCAACGCAAACCGGAGGATAGAGTTTTACCTTATAATAGCCAAAATATGCTTGATACAACTAAAACAAAAGCATTTGATATTATTACTAGTGTTTACTTGTTTCGAAAACAATTTCGAATCATAACTATCAATCATAGACGGCATGGGTACCATATATCATGTCGCCATATATATATATATATATACAATCAAAACCGCACGATGTCGTATTTGGAAATTGGATTTCCCTCATGAACCAAAGCAAAAGATAGTCCTTACCGAATTCGAGACAATCTAGCCCATGTCTCAGGGACCAGACTTAGGTGGACCCTTGGATCGTCAGGGCCGGTCCACCGATGTGGATTATTATGCCTGAACACTACGTTTCTCCGCCCTATAGGGCGTAAATGAGCCAACAATGACTCCATCGGTCCTGGATCGACCGATATATCTGAGGCGCCTCGCTATCCATCATCCACGTAAGCAAAATGTCAGGCCGTGTAAAAACACCGACACAACTTCTAGCTAGAAAGAAACGCATGCCCTCCCTGAGGTCCTTCTCCCGTTTCTGGTTCATACCGGGGAGTGAGGCTCGCGAGTTCACGTAATACACAAAGCTACGCCACACAGGCGGTGCTTTGATCATCACCACAAGACTTTACTTTTCAACAGAAGCCCTGATCATTTGCCACTTAGGCATGCCACACTAGCAATTCATGCCATGCGAATAATATTCATCGATATACAGCCTCTGAGCTAGTGCATTTCAGAGAAGGGCGTTAAGCAAAAGAATAAATTCTCCGCCGCCAAACATATGTCTATTTAATAGAGATCAATCAACATAGAATAAAATCCAATGTCAGACACACTATCCATTTGCAAGTCCGTTCTGGGTCTGAACGAAATCGGAGGCACTAAATACCTCGCAAACCCATCGACCACCACGTACGCCTGGACGATCACCACTCATTATCCATATTTCGAGACACCTCCCAATCAGGACCTCGGTTACCATCCAAACGAGGTGAAGATCTCCGGTCTTCTTCCACCGTCTTCATCTTCGACTTTCAATCGTCGGTCAATTATTTGAAATGAGAATTAACTCGGCCCTTTCAAATAATTCACGTATATTTAGAATTTCAAATCAATTTATTTCAATGGTTAAATCATTCGACAACACCAATTTTGTTCTTTAATGTAATTTTCACACCAAACACATTCAACCATCAAATACCACATAAATCGAGCAAATTCCGCTTATTTCCATTCCATATCGTTTATGATATTTTATAACGATTTATCGCTATTTTTATTTATTTTAAAATAGCCAATTTATTCAAAACGACGCTTCGGGCCATAACGCGGCCCTGGCGCTGTTTTTCTTCAGATTTGATTTACACATATCTGAAAATCTAACCGTTGGATCTTCACAAAATTTACATCATTGGAAAGATCTTTTCAAAACGAATCCAATGGTTCCAGTTTCGGGAAAATCCGATGGTCAGATCTCCCGGTATAATCATTTGAAGTTTCGATTTCAAAATACGAACTGCAGTGTCGTTATTCGATTAAATATAATTATATATATATATATATAATCGATTATGGCGCTGTTTTTCTTCAAATTTGAATTAAACATTCCAGACAATCCAACTGTTGGATTTTTACAAAGTTGGTGCCGTTGGAAAGATATTTCCAAAGTGAACCCAACGGTTGCGATTTCAGGAAAATCCGATGGTCGGATCTCCCGTACTAATCGTTTGAAATCACGGTTTCAAAATACGAACTGCAGCTTCGTTTTTCGATATTTCCATTTATATATCTATATCGATCCTTCGATTTCAAAGCTATATTCTTTTCATACTTTTGATAAAATTTATATTTTTATCCCACTGTCTTCTATTTCAACACTTCACTATATTTAACAATTCATGTATATAATAAAAATGTGATTTTTATTGTAAAACAACTCATTTCAAAACACTATTATTTTATATAGTTCATATAGGTAATAAAAATAGGATTTTTATTATAAAACAATTTATTTCAAAACAAGGTTATTTTATACATTTCATATTGATGTTAAAAATGGAATTTTTATATTTAAAACACGAATACCATTCAACACATGAATTTCTATCCAATGAATGAATATCAACTCAACACATGAGGGTTTTCTATTCAACGAATAAATATATTTTCAACAAATGAAAATAATTCAAACACATGAATATTATTCAAAATTTCGGCAGCATAAAGGTAGGGTAGTTAAAACCGGGATCGTCCCTAGTACGGCTCCTCGCTCTGCCTTAAAACCTCGCGGTTTTTGACAATTGGGAATCATGCATCTAGTTCACACGTAGGCGGCATGTATATTTATTTCATTTCCACAGAGTAATCCTATGTGGTTTCAACCAAATATTTCTCAACCAAAAACGGGTATTTTCAACCACAATCAATCAATATCAACCACAAACAATTCCAATTAACGATTCGCTATCAATCAATTTTCACACCAATCACAACCAATAAATATCGTCCATTGTTTGTGGACGAGGGGCGTATATATATATATATTTATATATATATAGCAATTCACTTCTATTTCAACACATATATAATTTTTACAACGCATATATAACTTATACATCGAACGTACAACTTATACAACGCTTATACAAGAGGTGTACAACGCTTATATAACTCATACATCGATTATATAATTTATACATCGTCGTTTTCCATACCGTTTATAAATTAGAAATCTCACTTTGGGTTCCACTCCACCAAAAATAGCAGAAGGCTCAGAAAAATATGCGGTCTCTTCTAGAATGTAGAAGGCGTCCACACGAGTCCACTGTCTCTTGTTTCACTAAATTTCGTCTGGAAACGAAAAAGATATGATTTTTACAAGGTTTGCAACGGTTTAAAGGTGTTAAAACAGTTGAAAATAATAAAGCCGTATACCTCGTTTTGATGTTCAAAACTAGGTCTTCAATTCTTGACCAAACCGTGAAGTATTACCACGATCGGACCATGCAGCGTTGACCAGCCTCGAGAGGCGCGCCTGAGGTGCGGACGGCGTCGAACTCGGAGGCTCCTGGGCGGCGCGATCGGCCTTCGAACGACGGAGCTTCATGAGGTCGGTTCTGGCGATATACACAACGAAAAAATCAAACTATATATGGATTTGAAGCTCGTCTGATGATCTACAAAAACCTCAACTGGGGCATAGGTTTTTATTGGGTGTGGAAGGAGAAAACGAAGGGGAAAGCTTTGAAGAGGAGCCGCCGTTCGTATCGGGGAGAGAGAGTAAACAATGACCAATGAAATTTTATTTACTTATTTATATATTTTAAAATCTCTAAAATACCCTCTTACTCACACGAATCCCAATTCAACCCCAACGACTGTCGTCCCTAGCGTTTTATCCCCATTCCGAACACAATCGGATATGTTTCGTAGGCCCATTCGACTGTTATAGTCAGTTATCTTTCAAATTAAAGTATAAAACATTCTATAGTTAATTTGAACGTATATTTTAATTTGCCAGGGCCACAAACTGATTCGAAAAATTCCAGAAAAATAAATCTAGCTATGTTTTGATGATACGGTCCCAACAAAACTAGTTTCGTCGAATTCCGAGATCGTTTGCGAAAAGGCCCATTTCTGGTCGATCCAATTTAACTATAATTGACCAAAACACATTTTCCTTTGCCACGCTCACATACTAGCTTCAAAAATTATGAAATTTGAAACCTAACAATAACTTCACATCCCGGATACTTTTCGTCGAATTCCGAGGTCGTTTGCAAAATGGCCAATTTCATGGGCTATATAAATTCCATAGCGACTTTTCTGAAAATTCATTTGGCCATAACTTTTGCTTTCCGCTATGAAACTTCGATTTTTCAGATTCGTTAGAAAGGTATTCACTAACAGATTTAAATATTTCTGGGTTCACTCAAATCCATTTTGTTTTGCACCCGGTACAGTCCGACAAAGTTTGAATTCAATTTTTGAAACTGCTGTGCCATTTCAGGCCTTGTTTATAATTAGAATTAATTATATTTGTTTTCAATTGTCGATTCAAATTCAGTTTTCATTGCAATTATTTAAAATATTTATTTTAAATATTTAAAATCCACTACTTTAGCCAATTTAAAATTTTTAAATTGGTTCAGATTTTCCGGGTCGTTACAATCTCCCCCACTTAAAACTTTTCGTCCCCGAAAAGGAACAAAGTCGAAAGTGATTTGATTAATCAACCCTACGTTCGATCTGGCTTCCATTCTCCAACTTTTCAGTTTCTAAGAATTTTCAAATTCTTCAAAAATTTGGCTAACACCCGGAATTTTTGAAAAATTTCGCCATAACCTCCTTTGTACGGAGAGAGGTTTGGAAATTTATTGGGCCGTATTAGGTACCCAATAAATCCTAATAAGCATACACATATTTATAGTGATATATTCTGGTGTTTACAGGAGAGCGTGTATTGATAATAACTCCAGAGAATAAATTCTCGTCACCCTGTCAAAGCCTGAGGGTGTGTGTATTTTAAATGCTCTAGAGGATAAATCCTCGTCACCTCGTCCCTTATGGGAAATAAATAGTCCATGTGCTGTATCTAATAACTAGAGAGACGTGGTTATTGTCAACTCCAGACCCGTGTGGTTTTTTTTATTAATCTGGCAATTTTATCGTTACATTTTAAATAGTCCATATCAGTCATCAGTTCAACCTGTAAAATATAGTCATCGCCATACAAGCCTCTCGCTCGTATGGTAAATCTTCCACCTCGTCACACAAGCTCCAAATGCTTATGTGGTATATGATGAAGTATGCCTATCTTCAGAAGTATGCCATGTAATGTAGTTCAAAATTAATTGTTACTATCCTATGTCGACATTTATTATTACACACAGGATAACCAGCACTCCGCATCCAATGGCATTCACAGGAGTTGATATAATAATATTTCGCATCCAACTCATTAAGGTTTACCTATTTGTCGGGCACGCAAATAAAATCTTTACTCAACAGCTATCCATTCACCTGTTCAAACATATATAATATACATGTATATATTTCTATTTATTTTCTAATCAGTTCAATGTGTGATATAATCGAATAAATTCTACCATTCAGTCTAGTTCTAATAATTTTAATTAATCAAATCTACTATCACACCACACAAACAATAATCAAACTGTTTTTAACTTTTCAAAAATATACTAATCAATTTCTATACTCTTTTAAAATCATTCAGACTATAGAATTAAAAGTACACACCCATGGAAAGAAAATAACAACAGAGTAGAGAACTAATTAGTAATGCAAAGTATGGTAAATGTACCTTGCACCGGAGTCAATCAGAGATATCCACTCGGCATCTAGGATAGGCTTTCTGAATGCTCTCCTCAGTTTCCCAAGTACAATCTCGTGGATCTCCACTCCATTGCACTTTGACTAAGTGAACCTCCTTGTTCCTTAGCTCTTTGGTTTCTTTGCCGATGATCTTTAGCGGCTCTCTTCTCACAGCTAATTCAGGGGTAATTTCAATATCCTGTTGACCTGCTTCTTCCATGATCAAGTCTGGATCATGAACGTGTTTTCGAAGTTGAGATATGTGAAATACATCTTGCACTCCAAGCAACCAATCAAGCAATTTAACCCTATAAGCGAGAGTTCCGATCCGTTCCAGAATAGGAAACGGACCAATGAATTTGGGCGCCAACTTTCCAGTTTTACCGAACTGGATAACTCCTTTCATCGGCGATACTTTCAAATATACATAGTCGCCAACAGCAAATGATATATCTCTTCTTCTCCTATCGGCATAGCTCTTTTGTCGGCTTTGAGCGGCCAGTAATCGTTTCTTAATAAAATTGACTTTGTCGGCAACATCTCGAATCATATCTGGCCCCAACACAGGTCTATTACCGGGTTCGACCCAACAAGCAGGATATCGGCACGGTCTACCATACAACGCTTCGAATGGCGACATTGTCAGGCTCGCCTGGTAGCTGTTGTTATATGAGAATTCCGCTAAATGTAGATGGTCTTCCCATGATCCAACTAAATCTAGAACACAAGTCCGCAATAGATCTTCTAAAATACGATTCACCCTCTCAGTCTGACCATCTGTCTGAGGATGATAAGCGGTGCTTAGATTCAGCTTGGTTCCCAGCTCTACTTGAAATGCCTCCCAAAATTTACTAGTAAATATTGTATCTCTATCACTGATTATACTGAGCGGCACTCCATGTAGTCTAACTATTTCCTTGAAATATATCTACGCCAGACTCTGAGCAATTCTGTTTGATCTGACAGGTATGAAATGGGCGGTCTTCGTGAAGCGATCTACGATCACCCAAATACTGTCATTTCCTTTTCTGGTTCTGGGCAAACCATCAATGAAGTCCATGGAAATATGTTCCCACTTCCAACCAGGAATGTCTAGCGGTTGCAATAATCCAGCAAGCTTTTGTTGGTCGCTTTTGACTAGCTGGCAAGTAGGGCATCGGCTAACATATAAAGAAATGTCCCTCTTCATCGACTTCCACCAGAAAGTGCGTTTGATGTCATTGTACATTTTGCTTATTCCCGGATGGATACTAAGTTTTGACTTATGGCATTCATCCAGTACTTCCTTTCGGAGCTCAGGAATGTTAGGGACACAGATTCGACCTTTAAGCCTTAGAATCTCATCATTATCACCTTGAAAACTCGAGGGTTAGCCTTGTTGAATTATCTCTCTGATCTTCTGAATGAAGTGATCATCCCTCTAAAGAGAAGATATTTTATCTAGCAATGAAGTCGTGATAATAAAACTGGCGATCATTTCATTCTTTCGGCTTAACGCATCGGCCACGACATTGGTTTTCCCTGGAGTGTATATAGTCTCAAAATCGTATGCTGCAAGGAACTCCAGCCAACGTTGCTGCCTCAGATTCAAGTCCTTCTGGGTGAACAGATACTTTAACGACTGGTGATCTGTAAACAGTTCAAATCTCTCACCCAGTAGATAATGTCTCCAGATTTTCAAGGCGAATACTATAGCCAATAAATCAAGATCACGAGTTACGTAGTTTTTCTCGTGCGGCTTCAGCTGACGGCTAGCATAAGTAATCACTTGACCTCTTTGCATTAGTACTGCACCCAGGCCTTCTCTAGAAGCATCTGTCTAGACTTTCAAATCCTGATTGCCATCGATGATGGTTAACACTGGAGCTGTCGTTAATCTTAACTTTAGCACTTCAAAAGCCTCTTCACTTTCTGGAGTCCATTTGAATTTAGAGTGCTTCTTTGTAAGCTTTGTTAAGTGACCAAATATCTTTGAAAAGTTTTTAACGAACTTCCGGTAATAACTAGCCAATCCAAGAAAACTGCGGACTTCTGTAGGGGTACTGGGTTGTTTCCAGTTCTGAATAGCTGTGATTTTACTTGGATCCACAGTAACTCCTTCTTTCGATACGACGTGGCCCAGAAATTTGACTTCTTCTTGCCAGAATATACATTTGGAAAACTTTGCTTTTAATACATTCCTTCTGAGGATTTCCAGAACCTGTTCCAAATGCTTTTCATGTTCGGCCTTTGATTTAGAGAAGATTAGAATATCGTCAATGAAAACGAAAACAAATTTATTCAAAACCCCTCTGAACACTCTATTCATCAGATCGACGAAGTATGCTGGAGCATTACATAAGCCGAACGGCATTACTAGCCACTCGTAGAATAGGTCGGGGCCTTTGAATGCTGTCATTGGAACACACTCCTCGGCGATACGAAGCTGATGGAAACCTGTAGCTGGGTCCATTCGTGAAAATACTTGTGCGCCATTTAATCGATCCAATTAATCATCAATCCGCGGTAATGGATATTTGTTCTTTATTGTCTGTTTGTTCAGATCACGATAATCCACACATAGACGTAGGGTACCATCAGATTTTGGGAAAACACCACTGCTGCTCCCCAATCAGAGAAACTAGGCTTAATCAGACCCTTCCATACTAGCTGTCGTGTTTGATTGTCTAATTCCTCTTTCTCTTTCAAGGACATCCTTCGAATAGCGTGAACTACCAGCCTTGCATTCAGAATCAAAGCAATCTTGAAATCTATTTCTCTCTATGGAGGTAAGCTAACAGCTTCTTCAAACACATCCGCATAATTCTTGACGATAGGATTGTCTTTGATGAGGTCAGGAATATTCTCTGTAACTTCAGGGATATTTTCTATTTGGGCTGGAGAAACATTCAAAGCTGCCCAGAAGTCTTTTCTATTAGCATTCTGACCTTCACAGGGAATGGTTATATAATCACCTGATTTTATCTTCGCCTTAACGACTCTGTCGGCGCATTTAACCTCGGCTTCATACTTGGTCAGCCAGTCTAACCTCAGGATAAGATCAAACTCTGTAAAATTCATGACGACCGCGATGGTAGGGAACCGATAACGAGAAAAAGAAACCGGCACTCCACAAACCCAACTGAGATAAATGGAACCCCCTACCGGATTCTGGACAGTCATTGGTTCCTTGAGCTTCTTCAAATTCAAATCCAGCTTCTTAGCTGCATTCTTTGCAACAAAGCTTCACGACGCGCCATTGTCAAACAGTACTTTAACTGGAATATCTTTGACAGTAAGCGTGCCTTCTAATACATCTAGCCTTTCCTGAGTAGCTGAGGGCTCAGAACTTTCTACCAATTCATTTACCTGAGCCTCTTGGGTCTTTTTTAACAGCCAGCAATTTTTCGCAATATGACCGGCCTGGTGGCACTTATGGCATCCTCTGCCCTCATGAACCCTTTTATTAGATTTAGATCCTTCCTTTCTTTGATTCTTTAAAGATTTGCATTTTCCTTGCAAATGCCCCTGCTTATGGCGGTTATTGCATATGGCAGTTGTTACTGGTTCTTTCTCAGATCTGGCCCTTTTCCGATTGTCCTTGGGCTTCTTGCTCACCTTAGACATCGTACTGGCCTCAGGATGATCAGTTTCAGACTCAATTTCATTGCCAGAGCTGACTTCCTCTTCGTCGCGCAACCTGCCTTTTTATGGAGATCTTCATACTGATAAGCCATATAAATCATTTCTGAAAAAGGAAGCTTTACATGCCCCATTACTTTATTCTGGTATTTCCTTTGAAGGCCATGAATAAATCTCAGATTCTTTCTCCTCGTATTTTGAATTAGATGGGGAGCAAAGTGAGAAAGTTCGTTGAATTTCTTATGATATTCTGGAATGGTCATATCTCCTTGTATCAGATAAGAAAATTCATCGCATAATCGCTTAGTCGCTTCGGGAGGAGTAAATCTTTCTAGGAAAATCACTTTGAATCTATCCCAGGTGATATTACCTTCTGGATTATCCTTAATAACCGAATCCCACCAGAATAAAGCTTCGTCTTTGAGTGCCCAAGATGCCAGTAACCTTTTCTGGTCATCCCTCAGCTTTAAACCATCAAAGATCTTTTCAGCAGAACGAATCCAAGCCTGTGTCTTCATAATAGATTCTTCACCAGAGAACGGTATTCCACCCATATTTCGATATTTGATTAATAGGGCCTCAATATCCGGCTCGGCATTCCTTCTGTTTCTGACACTCATTTTCTAGTACTTCTGCAAATAGCAGATCAAGTGTCAGGTCACAGAAAAGATATTTTAAAACATAGAAACAAATACTTCAAATGTAAATGTGTCTATCGAGGTGTAATTTCATTCTTCTTTACTCATACTAGGATATTACTGATCCTATCTGTATAGAGTTCCCCGTCCTAGAACACTACTGGTTATATTTCTGACGAGTTCGTTATATGTTATATTCCAAAACTAAGCTTAACCAAAGCTCTGATACCAAAATGAGACAACACCAAACCCCGTACGCACGGTGGCAAGGGTAATCCTTGGAATATAACACAGAAACAGATAATAGCAGAACAGAAATAAATAAATACACCAGATAATGAACAATAGAATATACTGGATAAATGTAATCAACAGAGTTACACAGTATACAGGATCATACTTAGTACAAATACAGTTCAGCTACACATAAATGCCTACAGCGGAAAACAAACAAAATATGTACAATAGGAGCTGAACAACATAAAAAGAGATAAATAATAGAATCCATCTTCAGCTCCAGCTACCCAGAAAGAGCCAGCTAAACCTCAATACAAGGCCGCCTGTGTAGAAAAAGAGGCACCCGAGTTTGAAAGTGAAACAAACTACGAGTCAGTCATGGGACTGGTATGAGAAATCTACTCAACACATTTATAACATGGCTAATCACAGGACCACGCCACTTTCGTGGAACGGGTTTACTCCATTGGATTGCCAGTGCTTTAAAACAAATCATTCTTTTAAACATCACAATGCTTTTTATAAAAATGAAACCATTATAAGACTCAATTCCCATCACACAATGCAACGCAAACCGGAGGATAGAGTTTTACCTTATAATAGCCAAAATATGCTTGATACGACTAAAACAAAAGCATTTGATATTATTACTATTGTTTACTTGTTTCGAAAACAATTTCGAATCATAACTACCAATCATAGACGGCATGGGTACCATATATCATGTCGCCATATATATATATATAATATATATATATATATAATATACAATCAAAACAGCACGATGTCGTATTTGGAAATTGGATTTCCGTCATGAACCAAGGCAAAAGATAGTCCTTACCGAATTCGAGACAATCTAGCCCATGTCTTAGGGCCCAGACTCAGGTGGGCCCTTGGATCGTCAGGGCCGGTCCATCGATGTGGATTATTATGCCTGAACACTACGTTTCTCCGCCCTATGGGGGCGTAAATGAGCCAATGAATGACTCCATCGGTCCCGGATCGACCGATATATCTGAGGCGCCTGGCTATCCATCATCCACATAAGTAAAATGTCAGGTCGTGTAAAAACACCAACACAACTTCTTGCTAGAAAGAAACACATGCCCTCCCAGAGGTCCTTCTCCCGTTTCTGGTTCATACCGGGGAGTGAGGCTCGCGAATTCATGTTATACACAAAGCTACGCCACACGGGCGGTGCTTTGATCATCACCACAAGACTTTGCTTTTCAACAGAAGCCCTGGTCATTTGCCACTTAGGCATGCCACACTAGCAATTCATGCCATGGATTAATATCCATCGATATACAACCTCTAAGCTCATGCGTTTCAAAGAAGGGCGTTAAGCAAAAGAATAAATTCTCCGCCGCCAAACAGATGTATAATTAATAGAGATCAATCAACATAGAATAAAATCCAATGTCAGACACACTATCCATTTGCAAGTCCGTTCTGGGTCTGAACAAAACCGGAGGCACTAAATACCTCGCAAACCCATCGATTACCATGTACGCCTGGACGATCACCACTCATTATCCATATTTCGGGATGCCTCCCAATTAGGACCTCGGTTACCATCCAAACGAGGTGAAGATCTCCGGTCTTCTTCCACCATCTTCATCTACGACTTTCAATCGTCGGTCAATTATTTGAAATGAGAATTAACTCGGCCCTTTCAAATAATTCACGTATATTTAGAATTTCAAATCAATTTATTTCAATGGTTAAATCATTCGACAACACCAATTTTGTTATTTAATGTAATTTTCACACCAAACACATTCAACCATCAGATACCACATAAATCAAGCAAATTCAGTTTATTTCCATTCCACATAGTTTATGATAATTTATAATGATTTATCACTATTTTTATTTAATTTAAAATAGCTAATTTATTCAAAACGACGCGTCGGGCCATAACGCGGCCGTGGCGCTGTTTTTCTTCAGATTTAATTTACGTATATCTGAAAATCTAACCGTTGGATCTCCACAAAATTTACATCATTGGAAAGATCTTTTCAAAACGAATCCAACGGTTCCGGTTTCGGGAAAATCCGACGGTCAGATCTCCCGGTATAATCATTTGATGTTTCAATTTCAAAATATGAACTGCAACGTCGTTGTTCGATTAAATATAATTATATATATATATATAATCGATTCTAGCGCTGTTTTTCTTCAGATTTGAATTAAACATTCCAGACAATCCAACCGTTGGATTTTTACAAAGTTGGTGCCGTTAGAAAGATATTTCCAAAGAGAACACAACGGTTGCGATTTCAGGAAAATCCGATGGTCGGATCTCCCGTACTAATCGTTTGAAATCACGGTTTCAAAATACGAACTGCAGCTTCGTTTTTCGATATTTCCATTTATATATCTATATCGACCCTTCGATTTCAAAGCTATATTCTTTTCATACTTTTGATAAAATTTATATTTTTATCCCACTGTCTTCTATTTCAACACTTCACTATATTTAGCAATTCATGTATATGATAAAAATGTGATTTCGGCAGCATAACGGTAGGGTAGTTAAAACCGGGACCGTCCCTAGTACGGCTCCTCGCTCTACCTTAAAACCTTGCGGGTTTTGACAATGGGGAATCATGCATCTAGTTCGCACGCAGGTGGCATGTATATTTATTTCATTTCCACAAACTAATCCTATGTGGTTTCAACCAAATATTTCTCAAACACAAACGGGTATTTTTCAACCACAATCAATCAATATCAACCACAAACAATTCCAATCAACCATTCGCTATCAATCAATTTTCACACCAATCACAACCAATAAATATCATCCATGGTTTGTGGACGAGGGGCGTATATATATATATATATAGCAATTCACTTCTATTTCAACACATATATAATTTTTACAACGCATAAATAACTTATACATCGAACGTACAACTTATACAATGCTTATACAAGAGGTGTACAACGCTTATATAACTCATACATCGACTATATAATTTAGACATCGTCGTTTTCCATATCGTTTAAAATTAGAAATCTCATTTTGGGTTCCACTACACCAAAAATAGCAGAGGCTCAGAAAAATATGCGGTCTCTTCTAGAATGTAGAAGGCGTCCACACGAGTCCACTATCTCTTGTTTCACTGAATTTCGTCTAGAAACGAAAAAGATATGATTTTTACAAGGTTTGCAACGGTTTAAAGGTGTTAAAACAGTTGAAAATAATAAAGCCGTATACCTCGTTTTGATGTTCAAAACTAGGTCTTCAATTCTTGACCAAACCGTGAAGTATTACCACGATCGGACCACGCAGCGTTGACCAGCCTCGAGAGGCGCGCCTGAGGTGCTGACAGCGTCGAACTCGGAGGCACCTGGGCGGCGCGATCGACCTTCGAACGACGGAGCTTCACGAGGTCGGTTCTGGCGATATACACAACGAAAAAAATCAAACTATATATGGATTTGAAGCTCGTCTGACGATCTACAAAAACCTCAACTGCGGCATAGGTTTTTATTGGGTGTGGAAGGAGAAAACGAAGGGGAAAGCTTTGAAGAGGAGCCGCCGTTCGTATCGGGGAGAGAGAGTAAACGATGACCAATGAAATTTCATTTATTTATTTATATATTTTAAAATCTCTAAAATACCCTCTTACTCACACGAACCCTAATTCAACCTCAACGCCTGTCGTCCCTAGCGTTTTATCCCCATTCCGAACACAACGGGATATGTTTCGTAGGCCTATTCGACTGTTATAGTTAGTTATCTATCAAATTAAAGTATAAAACATTCTAAAGTTAATTTGAATGTACTTTTCAATTTGCCAGGGCCACAAACAGATTCGAAAAATTCCAGAAAAATAAATCTAGCTATGTTTTGACGATACGGTCCCAACAAAACTAGTTTCGTCGAATTCCGAGACCGTTTGCAAAAAGGCCCATTTCTGGTCGATCCAACTCAACTGTAATTGACCAAAACACATTTTCCTTTGCCACGCTCACTTACTAGCTTCAAAAATTATGAAATTTGAAACCTAGTAATAACTTCACATCCCGGATCCAACAAAAATGGTTTCATCTAATTCTAAGGTCGTTTGCAAAATGGCCAATTTCACGGGCTATATAAATTCCATAGCGACTTTTCTGAAAATTCATTTGGCCAAAAAATTTTCTTTCCACTATGAAACTTCGATTTTTCAGATTCGTTAGGAAGGTATTCACTAACAGATTTAAATATTTCTTGTTTCACTCAAATTCGTTTTGTTTTGCACCCGGTACAGTCCGACAAAGTTTGAATTCAATATTTGAAACTGCAGCGCCATTTCAGGCCTTGTTTATAATTAGAATTAATTATATTCGTTTTCAATTGTCGATTCAAATTCAGTTTTCATTGCTATTATTTAAAATATTTATTTTAAATATTTAAAATCCACTATTTTAGCCAATTTAAAATTTTTAAATTGGTTTAGATTTTCCGGGTCGTTACAGGAAAGGCCCATTAGTGGGCTGGTGGGAGGTTGTAAATAGGGGGTTGGAGCTATGGAGAATAGTTTACTTTCTCCGTTCTCTCATTTGGAAGAGCTAGAGGTCCTCCGTTACTCCATCTTCTACACCTTTCCAACATTAGAGCTTAGAGAATCGAAGATATGCATCGCTTGAAGTTAGATATACACCATTCCAAGAGAGAGTTCATCGAATCGAAGAGTTTAGAGCAAATCCTTCGCTGTCCGGAATCGATACTTCATCGTTTTGTGTTGTTTTCGAGAATTGGTGAGTGATATGCATCTCTCACACAGATTCAATCAAGTATATGAGTATTTGATCATAATTTCATCATTTTCAAGTGTTTTCTCATAGATCTACATCCTGGTAAGTATATTTTCATTTGAATCACCATAGGATCTAATCTAGCAACTTATAAACGGTAATTTCATGTGTTAATTCTATGTTTAGATCTATATATATATTGATTTTATCATTGTTGAGTTGTTTTTTTGATGTTGATGATTGATTGATTTTGAGTTGAGATGGATTAGAGAGTTTGTGAGTGTTTGGCAACATGTTTGGCAAGTTGAAAAATCGTGGTTCGTTAAGAAAAATCAAGCGGATCGGGTGAATTTTCAAGAATCGGGGAAAAAAATCAAGTTCTGGAAATTACAACATTTGACAGCGTTGGAAAAACGTTGTGAAAGTCTCGAACCGAACACGACCTAAGGGATTATGTCGTAGGTCGCACATGGCTTATGTCGTAGGTCGTGTGAGATTTGACAGCGTTGGAAAAACGCTGTTGAAAGTCTTGGAAAAAAATTACGACCTAAGGGCTTATATCGTAGGTCGCACATGGCTTATGTCATAGGTTATAGGTTATGTGAGATTTGATAGCATTTGAAAAATGCTGTGGAAAGTCCTAGACCAAGAATGATCTAAAGGCATAGGTCGCAGGTCGCATATGGCATAGGTCGTAGGTCGCACCTGAGCTATGACAACATTTCTGAAACGCTTTAAAAGGTAGAATCATTGTGAAAGATGTATTGATGAACCAGAAGGTATAATGATGGACAAGAAGCATTGACAACACTTCAAAAACTCTGTAAAAAGGCAGAAATGCACTTAAAGACAATTTTGATATTTTGTTTAGTTTTTCATAAGGGTGTTACAGTTACGACAACCGTTAATTTTACTGCCAACCGTAACCGCAGCCGTTGTTGACGGTTAGGAAATTCTATAACTATTACTGTAACCGTCTAATCGTTACTGCAACCATTACTATAAATTTACATTGTTATCCATAAATTATTCAAGTTCTAACTTTTTTCTTAAGAATTAGTTTGTTTATCTATGAAACCAACCATCCATGTGCATGTTGTCTATAAATAAAACACAAATAATTTATACATATGTGATTTCTCTGGCTTAAGTTAGTAAAAACACATATATTTTTTTATGAAATACTACAAAAAAATCATGTGTGGTTGGTATGTTTTACCACGATGATCAAAATCCACAACCGTTACCATCACCATTACCGTAGTAGATGGTAACTGTGTAAACGGTTAGTACGGTTTTGTGGTTCAACCGTAACAGCCCTAGTTTTTCACACCAGATTGTTGAAAATTGAACCCGGAGATATAATAGCGTTTCAGAAACGCTGTAAAAGGCTATTTTGATATTGTCGTCAGGTTTTCATAGCAAAAGAGATGGAAATGGTATAAAATGCAGTATCAACCAAACGAATCTTGTTTTTGAGTCGACAATGGTTCTAGCTTCGAGACAAGTTCAAGGGGGAATGTTCGAAGTGGTATGAGACATTTGTTGATCTTTGAAAAGCAACAAATGAGAAGATAAATTAAGGGTGTTTTGAGTTGGTAGATATGGTTGCTCAAGCGTGTTTTGAGCTTGTGAATATTCAGAGGTGTCAACGACTAGAGGTGTTGAAGGCTAAGAGATTATCATTGTCGTAGGTTCTAGCGGGCTCAAAGCAGGGGTACAATAGAGACGTCTAAAAGACCGGTTGTATAGTCGAGTACCCTGTGTATTGTTGAAAGGCCTAGATATGTATCTTTGAAAGGCGTAAAGAGTTTTTGCTAGAACCGGGGTTACCATTATCCCTTAACGGATGACAGGATGATATGGCTAGTCATATGATAAGTGATGGTTTCAAAGAAGGATTGGCGGTGATAGCCAGAGTCAGTTATGACTGTTGTTTGTTCGCTTGTACCGTCTCACGTAGATTGTCTGACGAAGGAGGTGTTTCTTGGGTGCTTGTCTGATATTTGTTTAGGCCTCTGTGATTGTGCTTGAGGGATGTCGAGCTCGATTAGGATGGTTTACGTGAGATATACATAATTTGTTGTTATGGTTGATATTGTTGGATACTTCTGATTGCCATGGATGAATGGTTGTCTGGTTGCCATGGATGTATGGTTGAAATGCTTGTTTTGTAAAGGCTATCACTGTCCGATGTGGGGAAGATGAGGTTGTGTTTTTTCTCTGGTGAAGTAGGTGTTTATCTGCCTATTCACATATACTTTTTTGATGATGTTAGCTGTTTTATCGCCCACTAAGATTGTTGTCTGACTCAAGTTTTTTATGTTTCCCTCTTATTACCTTAGTCTGTTCATCCGATTTTTGGATGGGCAGACTAAATGGCAGGTGACAGGTGATGTCTTGGTGAGGAGTTGTTGTAGTTCGGTGGCGAGCAGGAGGCTGGCGTGTTATCTTTTCTATTATATAGTATCTATTTTTCCGTTATTTGATGATTTACTCTGAGTGTTGTAGTGAGGCTTTATGTACAGACTTTGATGTTGTATCTAGTTGATATACAGAAAATCTTTTAGGATGTTATGAAAGTTTAAAAGTTTGACATATGATGTTTCACTATTATTTCCTGTTATATATGTTATATTATATTTTATCCTTGCGCTGTGAGTACTATGATAGGTTCCACATGTGTCATTCAACTCTGATGATCGTCTATAACTACCTGACACATCTTTCAACACATCATTCCTTTTGTTTAGTGTAGGAGTTATGGGTGGTTATCACATCACCCCCTATAGTGTCAGTTTTTCGTTAAGATCCGCATTCCCTAAAAATTGGTATCAAAGCAACGTGTTTCAAAAAGTTCATAATCAGTTTTTTGAAAATATTAAATGGAAAATTTTGAAATGATTGTTAACACTAGTGTCAATTCATGCATTGCATCAATGCTGAAAGAGTCTTCATACAATTGTGTTGAAAATTCAAGTAATCTACTGAAATGTTGTCCAATACAGTAAAAGATGTGTTATATGGCTATTGGAAAATCAAAATTTGAAATAATGGGTGAAGTGGTTGCTGAAAATTCAAATTCCGAAATGGTGTGTTACATGGCTGTTGAGAATTAAAATTCTGGTGAACAAACGGTGGAAGTCGGAAAGGACAAATGGATACTGGATAATGGTTGTTCAAGACATATCACAGGAAATCCAGAAATACTAAATAATCTAGTCTGTGAAGATGGTGGAATGGTGAACTTCGGAGATAACTCTAAAGGATATATTGTTGTGATCGGCAATGTCGGTAATTCTAAAACTCCTACTATTTCTGATGTTTTATTAGTTAGGAATCTAAAACATAATTTACTGAGTAAAAGTCAACTTTGCGATAAGGGCTATAAAATAAACTTTGAGAAAGATAAACATTTTATAGAAGATAAAAATTCAAAAACAATATTCAATGGAGATAGAAAGAAAAATATCTATATATTGAGTATGAAAATCTCCAATGATAATCTATGTCATATGGCCAATACAAGTGACCCTTGGATCTGGCATAAGAGATTTGGTCATATAAATTTCAAACACATCTCTAGGATTTCTAAATTAGATTCAATTAGGGGATTACCCAAAATGAAATTTAAAGTAAATAGCGTATGCAACGCTTGTCATTTCAGAAAATTAAAAAGTTCATTTAAATCAAAAGAGGAAATTACAACCTTGAAACCATTAGAGTTAATTCACGTGGATTTATTTGGTCCATCCCAAACCCAATCGATAAACCGTAATAAATATGTTTACGTACTAGTTGATGATTTTTCTAGATTTACTTGGGCTTTATTTTTAAAAAATAAAAGTGATGCTTTTGATCAATTTAACACTTTTTATAATAGAATTCAAAACTTATTATCACTGAAAATCAAAACAATACATTATGATCATGGTGGAAAATTTAAAAACGAAAATTTTGAAAATTTTTGTAATAAAAAGGGAATAACCCATAATTTTTCTATCCCTAGAACCCCCTAACAAAGCAGAGTAGCTGAAGGTAAAAATAGGACGATACAAGAGTGTGCGAGAACTATGTTATCTGATAGTAATTTACCAAGATTTTTTTGGCTGAGGCTGTTGCAATAGCTTGTTATATTTTAAATAGGATTTCAATCAGACCCTTAACTTGTAAAACACCATATGAACTTTTGTATAATAAGAAACCAAAAGTATCTTATTTTAAAGTATTTGGAAGTAAATGTTTTATACTTAGTACTAAAGAAATTTAGATAAATTTGACTCGGAATCCGATAAAGGAATTTTTATTGGATATTCAGAGAGAAGTAAGGCATATAGAGTTTTTAATTCAATAACCAATACTATAGAAGAAACCTTGAGCATATCCTTTAACAGAAAATATAACACAAAAAATCAAAGTTGAATGTGAAAATGAAGTTAATGAAACTAATAATGGAGATAGTCAACCAAATAAAAGAATTAGATTACTAAGAGACCATCATGTAGAAAATATTTTAGGAAATAATGAATCCGTCGTTAGGACTAGTAACCAATTAAATAATATGAGTAATTCCGTATTTATTTCAACTATTGAACCTAAGAATCCAAAGGAAGCATCATCCAATGATTCATGGACCCTTGCCATGCCAGAAGAACTAAACCAGTTTACTAGGAATGATGTATGGGAACTTGTTCCTAGACCAAAGGATGAATCTATAATAGGAACTAAATGGGTTTATAAGAATAAAATGAATGAACATGGTGAGGTCATAAGAAATAAGGCACGATTAGTAGCGCAAGGTTATACTCAAGAAGAAGGAACAGATTACAATGAAATGTTTTCCCCATAGCTAGATTAGAAGCAATTAGGATATTACTAGCCTTTGCAAACAATAATAATTCCAAATTATATCAAAAGGATGTTAAAAGTGCTTTTCTAAAGGTTTGTTAAAGAAGACGTTATATGTAGAGCAACCACCCATTTTAGAAGACGAAAAATTACCAAATCATATATATAAGTTAAAGAAAACGTTATATGGATTAAAACATGCTCCGAGGGCTTGGTATGATAGACTATTAAATTACTTATTACAATATAAATTTGAAATAGAAAAACTAGTTAACACTTTGTTTATTAAAAGAAATAATAAAAATATATCGGATCAACAAATAATAAGATGAATAAATTATTTTCAGATATTATGACCCAATAATTTGAGATGAGTCATATGAGACAACTAACATCTTCTTACGCTTACAAATTCATCAATTAAAGAATGGAATATTTATTAATCAAGAAAAACACGCAAGAGATTTAATTAATAAATATAATTTAACAACAACTAATGGGAGACCAATACCAATGGCAACTAATATAGCCTTAAGTAAAGATGATACGTTAAAAAATGTTGATAAACAATTATATAATGAATGATAGGATCGATATTGTGTATAACTTTTAGTATACCAGATATAATGCATAGTTTATGTCTGTATGCAAGATATCAATCGCAACCTAAGGAAACAAATTTGAAAGCCGTAAAATGTATTCTAAGATATTTAAAACATAAACCAGACTTTGGATTATTTTATCCTAAGGATGATTCGTTCGATTTAATTTCTTATTATGACATTGATTATGCGGGATGTAAATCCGATCGTAAGAGTATTAGTGGAACATGTCACTTCTTAGGACATTCAATAGTTTCTTGGTTTAGCAAAAAGAAAAATACTATATCTTTGTTAACAACTAAAGCATAGTGCATACATCTGCTGCTTTGGCTTATTCACAAGTAGTATATATGCAACAAACTTTAAATGCTTTTGGATTAAACAATAATAAATCACTAATATACTGCGATAATACGAGCACTATAAATGTATCAAAAAATCCAACTCATCGCTCAAGAACTAAACATACTAATATACATCATCATTTTTAAGAGATAATGTAAGTAAAGAGAAAATTTCACTTGAATTTATAGAAACAAATAAAAAATAGCAGATATATTAACAAAACCATTAAACGAAGTAATGTTTACTAAATTTAGAAGAGAAACAGTTATTTGTTCATTAAGTGAATTAGAATAATTAAATATATTAATATATATAAGAATAACAATAAAAATTAGAAAATAAAATTAAAAGCACAAGTATGTCGACATATATATGTCCCCATGTCGACATATAACTACCAGATTTTAAATGTTAATTCCACCAAAAATTAGTTATAATAACCATTTAAACTCTCCACTTCGAATTTTCTTCTTCATTCTCTTATTTAACTTCTGTAAAAACTCAAAACCAAAATAAATCAGCGCCTCCACCAATTATAATAACCAAATTTACCCTAAATCATCCGTTGGACCATCCGAGGTCCATTCCAACGTTCTACTCTATCTTGTGTAATCAAATTGGAAGAGAAAATGGAGTATGCACTTCAAATGCTTGCCAAGAATAAAGTACTTCAAATGCGCATGAATCAAGAGCAAATGAAACAAGGAAAGATGATGTGGAATCTCCACAAGTTTGTAATGGATAATCAAGCGAATCCAATCA
This sequence comes from Allium sativum, assembly GCA_030737875.1. Lineage (NCBI taxonomy): Eukaryota > Viridiplantae > Streptophyta > Magnoliopsida > Asparagales > Amaryllidaceae > Allium > Allium sativum. The sequence continues at coordinate 145,021,604 of CM060918.1, read as the reverse complement.
TCATCGAAGATGATAATCCAACAATGGAAGAAGAAGTAGAGGAAGAAGAGGAGGATGAAGAAATGATGGAAGAAGAGGAACCAAAAAAGGCATAACAAGAAGTCACAGACGGGGATGATCAAGTTGTATGCGTTGGTGAAGTCTCATTCGATCGACATGGAAATATAATTGAACGAAATGGGAATTTTTGTCTCCATTACCCCAATTGTCCAATCCATAAATCTCCTATCATAAAGAATCATTAGAAGATAGGATTCTTTTTTGTCTATTCGGTATAGTATGTGTATAGTTGTTCATGTAATTTGCTTTGGTATGCATCGTTTGTATTAAAAAAAATTATGTTTAATTTAATGATTGTTTTTCCTTTTGTAAGCATTTGAATAGTTTGTTAAATAGACATGTATGTAGGGGGAGTCATAAATACATTAAGTATATAATTATAGAATCAAATATTATAAACCATAGAATAATTATAGACTTAGTTTTAGTAGAATATATAGGATTCATATTACAGGGGGAGTGTTTGAAGGATCAACATCAACAGCTATGAACATGTATGAATATTTTATAACCTAAGGTTGTCATCATCAAAAACAGGGAGACTGTTGAAGAATGGAGTTTGGATGACAACAACCTTATTTCAATATTATTGATTATAAGACATATACTAACATCTTTATCTAGAATATATATATACACATTTATGTAGGATTTGTATACAGGAATTAATATTGAAGACCATATAGTTTTAGAGATTTAAGAGATTTAGAATTCAGTGAACATTCAAGACTCATGAGTAATCAAAAATCAAGAGTTCAAGAGTTCAAGATAAATATAGTAATAGAGTCTAGTTTATATGTAAGACTCTGAACAGCACTCCAGGTTCAAATTCAAAATTCAAATTATGTTTTTCAAAATTCTAATTCTAATTTTAATTAGTTTTTCTATCTTACCTTTGATTTTAAATTTAAGTTTTAAAGTTTATATAGTTATAAACTTTTATAATTTTATATTTATATAGTTTTAAACTTTATAATTTTATAATTATGTTTATATAAGTTAATTTATGTTTTCGTATGATTTTATACTTTATAATGCTCGTTTATATGACTATGTTTTAATTCAAGAATTTCCAGAGTTATATATATAGGCAAACACTTGAAAATATTCAAAATTCAAATTTTGAAAACCCATTTGTCGACATACATATATACATATTTCGACATACAACTGTCACTTTTCTGTTTTGAAAGGAAGTGTCTTTTCACTATTTTTAACGTTCCAGAAACGTTGCAACCTTTCAAATCTTATAAATAGGGGTTGATTTTGAATTTTTTAACCATCTTCTTCCCCATCTTCACCCCTTTTCATTCCTCCATTATTATTTCATATTTTATTGTTTTTTTACACTTCTACTATAATTAACTATAATTTCTTCTTTTCTCATTCTTTACTCATTACTCTTTGAATTGAAGTGCTATTGAAGAGTTATAGGGCTGTTGTAATCATTTGGGATTGTTTGGGAAAGGGTGTGTTCCTTGTAGCCTTGAAATCAAGAAAAGTAATCAGTGTTAACCTTGTAGCAGAGAAATCAAGGGTGTTGGAATCGGTGTTAACCTTGTAGCCGTGAAATCATGGGTGTTTGGATAGGTGTTAACCTTGTAGCCGGGAAATCAAGGGGATTGTACTTGGATATTGATCTAGTAATAAAACTCAATGCAATCCAGCGTTGCATGGGACTGGACGTAGCAGTAATACAACCCAGTATAAAATCCGGTGTGTTCTTTCCTTTTCTACAATTTATTTTTGTTTATTTCTATGTTTGTGTTTGATTCTGTGTTTGTGATCATCTCTATGGTGTGTAATTCATTTAGTGGATCATATAAGTTTTAGATTTTCTTAAATTCCTTGAAAACACTATTCACCCCCCTTAAGTGTTAGTTTTTACTTAAGATCCGCATTCCGCATTCCCTAACATATTTTAATGAACATTTGAAGAGAATCTTTCAAAGATTCTTCTACTTTTATCACACGAGCGAGTGTAGTGCGTTGAAACGGTCCTGAAGGAGGTGAAGTGAAAGAAAGGGTGTTGTTTTGTTTGTATTGGATAAGGAAGCCATTAATTATTGTTAGAACCTCAACTTTTGGACTTTATTTTGATTATGATAACTATATATCGGTGATATTATTCGCTAATGTAACGACCCGACTCTCCCGTACCCTTTGAGTTGACAATAATAACTCACGTCCAACCCAAATTGCACAAAAAAGCAGATAGTTAGGAGAGAGAAATTGGAGGATGAGAGAAGAAAGAAAGAAATAGAAGAAGAAGACAACAACATAGAATCAGAGTCTCACATCGCAGCAGATAAAATATAATTTAAAAATAATTTTTATAAAGAACTTATTTAAATAGTTACATTCATCTTAGTATAGAAGATAAATCTGGACAGTTATAACAGCCTGTCCTCATATACAATACAAAGCGGAATAAATATTAATACGTCAGGTCTCTTTCAGCCTGTCTTCTAAAACTCATAGCATCCTAACTTGGACCTGTAAAAGTCGGTCTGACCCGAGCATTACAAACGCCACATTTTAGTCTGGTGAACCAACGTGAGTACAACTCACTAAGTTTATATAACATCCAAGTTGCTTAACTTCAGAAAATCCTTTTGAAAGAAAAGAATAATCGTAAGACCAATCCACATATAAAAACAGATGGTTTTTACCTTACGATAACCCAAAGCAACTTTGATATCAAAAATCCAATGATAGTATAATAGTGTGTACATCAAATAAATAACCAAATAATAGAATGCTTGCATCTCACGCTTTACATATATATAGTGTATAATCAAAAAATGCATGGTGCTTATTGGAGATTGGATTACCACTATGAAATGTAAGGGACCACCTACCGAAAGTGCACCTCTAGAGGGTAATGCACTAGGGTTCAACAAGAACATCTTGCAACCCGGCCACACATGATCGACCACTCATTTAACTTGAGTGCGTCGAATATATTGTCACCTTGTGTTCTTATGGGCCCACTGCACTTCCCGGAAGATAGAATTGAAAGAAGAAAAAATACAAAAATTTCTCTAGATTAGTGACAATATATGTGACGGTCCATCCCATACTAGCCGACATTTCCCCGAAATGCGCAACCAATGCCCGACTAGCACAGAACGGTCGTCAAAAGAAAAGGATTTGAAACTATGAATCACCAAAGAACCTGTAGTATATCTCATAGAGCATGGAATAAAATATAATAATAACATAACTTGACATAAAACAGGCGAGACAGTGCATAAGTTGAAAACTAAACCATCATAGCAACGGAATCCAAAATACAGCTTATGATCCAAACCATCATTATTACAACTTCAAAATACTGTCTCTAAAGCAAAATAGAAAAGGAACATTACTAATGCCCAAAGCAGTGACCAGAAACAACACATGGAGAATATATGTATATTGTACGTGGAAGCTTCTTGCTCATCTCCGGACAGCTATTCGCGCATAACCACCTAACATGTCTCTAGTCTGCTCGTTTAGGAGCACCCAGAGTAATAAGAAGAGGCATAAAGCTCTGGGTCAGACAAAATTCTGGTACGAGCGATAGCAACAAAATAAAGCAATAACATGCATAAATAATCATAACTGAATCTGGATCTGCAACCAAAGAGTTAGCACCAAAAGATGTATAATAGTCTAAGGTAATGTAACAACCCATTTTCGGGGATTACCTGTTATGTTGAATTATAATGGAGATAATAATTTAATATAGTTAATTGACAATAAGTTGAGATTTTAAAATGTTCATTTAGGGAATAAATAATAAATATAAGAAGTTTTTAGAGAAATAAAGTTTCATATGCTTTATTTGTGATTTGGGATGGGAATAAACAAAGATGATAATTAGTTTGAGTCAAACTGATAATATTGAAATTTTTATCAAATATTAGCCTTTTATTGCAAAATAAAATGACGAATGAGAAGTAAATTTTTAGGGATTGTAATGTTGATTATAAATATACCTTTTTGATGTTTTAAGAAATATTAAAGAATATTTAATTGCATTTTGTTTGGCTAAAAATTTTTTTTAAGCTAAAGATGTCAAAAATGAAGATTTTGTCCAAAAATCTACATATTGAAAAATATTGTTAAAATTAATGGTTTAATGTAAAAATACTATTTTTACATGTTAAAATAAAAAATTATAGGTGCTTTATTATGTATATTTCATAAAAAATGAGAAGTATGCAGTTCGTTTCATGTAAAAAAGAGTTAACATGAGTAAATTATGTTCAAATTACTTACACATATGTCCTAAACAACCAAAATATTGATTAAGTGATGGAATTAGGCTTGTGGATTATAATTGGTATCCAATAACCCACATAGAATCTTCAGGAGATAATTCAGTTTAACTCATCTCTCCTTTCCTGAAAACACTATGATGCCAAAAAAAAAATGGCATCCTCTTTTATCTTATAAGCAAAACCTAGATGTCCTAAAAGCCATAAAAAATCAAATAAAATCACAAAAATTCTCAAATTAGGATATGTTTCTGCTAACACATTCCAGCACCTCTGCGAAAAATCTGGTTGCAATTGATTAAGATTTGATGGGTCAAAAGTCTTCTTCTCTCAAATAATTCCGGATTAAATATGAGCTGAAAAAGCAGGTTAGTAGGAAATTCATAATTAACTGTATAAAATCAAAAAAAAATCTGAAATTTGGATATGTTGTTCAAAACTCAAATCTACATCTTTTATAAAACTTTGATAGGATTACACTTAGATTTGCTATCTCAAATTCTTGCTGCTATAGAGGTCAAAATTGAAGTTTTTTTTTTTGGAAAATAGTGATGAGTTGACGCATGCATGGTTGTTCAAGATGCTAAGGGGAGTAATAACACTCACACATGCTGGTTACATTATAATCGGTGATTTATTTTATATGTATGTGCATCTTGAATCTATTGATCGAATTGTGTTTGATCTTATGCTATTTGTTTGCACTTCGATTTATTTTGATTTTTGTCCAATGATGAAACTGAAATGAATATAGCGATAACTTTTTCATTGCTTAACCAAATTCAATAATCTTAGATTTTCCGGAAAGCTCAAATCATAATCTACAAGTTTCATGTTTTGAGTTTTTGAAATTTTGAAGTTTTCTTGGTCGAACTTACGTTTGTTTTCCATTGTCTTGAGAATGAAAGATAGGATCAGTAAATTTAGACCTGAAATCTATTTTAAACATAACTTTTGAATCGTAGGTCCGAATTCAATCATTTTGGATGTTTTAAAAAGCTTAGACATAGAGCTACAACTTTAATGTTTTGAGTTTTGTGAAATTATGATATTAATGTGGTCGAATTTGCGCTTCTTTCTCGCTGTTCGAAAAGAAAAAGGACAGCAACAAAGAATTTAGATCTGAGAATTGTTTTGGGCATAACTTTTGACCTGTAAGTTCAAATTTGGTGATTATTTTTTTGAGTTTAAGCTAAGGAAATTATCTTCAAATTTCATGTTTTACGTTTTGATAAATTCTGAGATTTATTGAGGCCAATTGTCTTTTTGCTCTATAGCCATGTATATATTTTTGATCATTCAAAGGGTTGTACTTTTATACCCCAAAATGAAGTTGCCATAACTTTTGATTTAGAAGTCCAAATTGGATGATTATTTTTCAGTTTTCAAGCTATAACAATCTTCTTCAACTTGTATATTTAATGTTTAGCAAGTTTTGAGTTTTAAGAGGGCAAATCAGCTAAATAAGCTGCAACCCCGAGTTCTATTGCTAAATTTTGTATGGTTTCTAATTGTTGATTTTATGAGATTTTTAGTGATTTCATGCATGAGTTTACTAAAGTATTTTTAGAATGGTTTTAAAAATAAAATGGTTTTCTTACAAAATATTTTTGGAAATTTGAAATGATTTTTTTCCCTATTTAAATATATTATATATTTTTACAGTAAAAAGAATTTATACAATAATAATTTTCAAAAATCATTTCAAATTCATGGTTTCCTTTGTAAAAAATTATTTTATAAATAAAACCACTTATTTTTATGAATTTCGATCGTATGAGAAAGACAATTAAATGGTAAAGTAAAATATTTTGTATAGGACACGTGGATTTGCTTTATCACTTAATATCAGACTTAGACGATCGAAACCATTTAGATGGATTATTTGTGACAATTTATGATGTTATAAAATTTTGGATAAAATTATATGGTTTAAGAGATCCTTTTTGACTATATTCGATGTGAAGCCATTTTTAGATTTATTTTGTAAACGCGGATGAGATGAGACGTTTTAGATGCTAAAATCCCTGATTTGGGAATTATGGTTATAATTAACCTTCATGACATTATTTTACTTGCCGATGAGATGAGACAAGCTTCTTTATGATGATTTCATGGTGTTGTGATGTTTTAAGATGATTTTCCACTTGTCGATAAAATGAGACAAGTCACGATGTTAATAGTACTCGTTAGTGAGATGAGACGAGTATGGTATTGTATTTACTCGCCGATGAGAAAAGGCATAATATATATTTCATGATGTTTATGATGTTTTATGATGCTTTCTATTGTGGCATCGACCAACAAATAGTAAACCATTAGGTGCAAATGTATGATATGGGACATATGTTTATGCCTTATGGGTTCCTATTCGTGAAGTTGAGGCGCATTCACGATATTACTAGTACTATTGACTGAGTACTCGATTGGAGTCACCATGATGTTCACGATGTTATTACTTGACTCCAATCATCATGATGTTATTACTCGGGTTTTGTGACTGGGTGTCATCACGATGTTTTTGACTATAGTCAATCATGATGATCACGATGTTATGTGACCCCAAGTCATCACGATGTATGGTACCAATAAGTATAGTACTACTTAAGATGTAAGCACGCGCTGTATTTCTTGATGTTTATTGATGTTTCGATTTCACCATTTTGATGACGATACTTTATTATTGCCTTATGTAAGAAAAAAGCTTATTTATATGCATGGCTTATGGTGGTTTCTAATATGTTGTTTCAGACTCCTTCCGGGTTCTATTAAAATGGATTTGAGATATATTTATAATTTTACTGATGAGATGAGGTATAATTTATGGAGATTATTTTATGATGAATTTTAATGTTGGATTTTAGATAATATATTTATATTTATACCAATGAGATGATGTATAAATTATGGTAATTCTTTTAAAATGAGTTTTAATGATGGATGCAAGATGAATTTATATTTATACGGATGAAATGAGCCATAAATTATTATGAGATTGTTTATAGTGAGTTTAGTGATAAATTTAAGATGTTTCTATATTTATACCAATGAAAAGAGGTATAAATAATTATGAAGAATCTATAGCTGATTTTTATGATATGTTGAATGATATTTTGAGATTCTAGTATATGCAAATGATATGGGACATATCTATATGTGTTCATCTTTATATTAAGGGTATATACTTTGATGTATGTGTATGCTCCTTTCCTTTGAAATCTTTATCGACATTTAATTCAAACTGTCCGTGCTATAAGGCGGAAGCTATGTTCATTAAGCCTTACCTTTAAGACTTAGCCTTTTGATTTTTTATTTTCTAAAGTCTAGTTTTTCCACTTGAGTATAGCCTTATTCTATTATCACTTCTACATCCAAATAAGTGATGCTATTCTCTCTTAGAAGGAAGTAAACCATTATGACATGGTATCCTTTGAGTAAAAGGATATCATACCTTTCATTTACTTAACCTTATCGAGTGTTATGTTTTTATGATAAGTTTTGCTAGCCTGACCCGTGTGTTTTCACTTGGGTCAGACCGAGTTTGTTTCAGGTATTATTCTCCCTTTTGGATGTAGTGGTTACATGATGCTTCCTTTTTGGGATCAAGTCATTTACTTGAGATTGTCAGCTTTCTTATGAGACATTATCAAATTGTATATTCTTTGCTCCATGTATATTGAGTGGTCATCATACCACTCTAGTATTGTATTGAGATGTATCATTGTTTGTGTAAAAATTTATATATTTACACTGTTTTGTGATGAGTTATTCATTTAGTTGTCCTGTTTTGTTTTGATTGGTCCATGGCCATTTATAGCTTTGTATTAATTATTTATCGAGTATTTTGATCCACTTATGTTGGAAAAAAACTAGATAGCATTTGTCGTCATGTTCAATAAATAATTAAGACTAAGTTATAGTTGGTCGCCCCTAACCGGCCTTATTCTCAGCATTAGCAGACAGAGTTATCATGTAATTCTCTTTGTTATTATTGGGTCTCGGGGTGGGGTGTTACAGGTAACACTAATATAAAGTGTAAAATGAGAGTGTGCATGTCATGGTGATAGCAAACATCAAACATAGTAATCATCCTCACATCACTCACTCAGTGCGAAAAGCATATGATATCCACCTCTTTGACCACTAAATCCATTGGGGCTATGACGACAACTCCGTCGACTATTGCTATGACCATACTTCCTTGGTCTATAGTCAATAACCCTACCCAGTCCACACATCCCTGGCTCTAGGTTAATGGGCCAACCAGTCCACACTTCCCTGGCTCTGGTTCTTCTACATGCCCCCTCTCTTCAATGGTGAACCAAAGTTATAGATATCGATAACCCTTTTACACACGTCCCGCAGCAAAGTCCAACTCTAAAAGTTAACCCATTGGTTCCCATCTGGATCCTGAGTTATAATTTCCCACTTGGACTTCCTTCGCATCTCGGGTTCTGGTCGAATTGGAGTTGGTCTTCAGAAGAGTCATCACGTATAAGTAGTGGAAGCTCAATTCGGTTTGGATCGACCTAGGTTTGGTTCGAATACATCGTCCCCAGGCTTCCCCATTCGATTTGGTGCTCCACTTAAAGTCGGTTCGATTCAGTACTCCATTTTTCGGTTCGGTCCGGGGCCCGTGCTTCAGTTTGGTTCGTTTTGATGCCCATGCTTCGGTTCGGTCTCGTACTCCAACTCCAACTCCATGCAAGTGGCCTTCCTTTTTGCCATGTTCCAATCCGGTTCGGTCCGGCTCATCCGATCCGATCCCCCTAACCAATCCGATCCAGATCCCTACAAAATTTCCAACAAGCTTTATTCTCCATTCCCGTCATACGACGGCGTTTTCAACCATCCTAACTTTAATAAACAATCATAAAATATCCCAAACAATAGTAACAGCATATCGGTTCAATCAAAAAGATCAAAACATCAAGCATATAGGTCATTTTAAATCAAACATATCCCTTAATCCCCTTAACCATATTTAACTATTGGATTATCAAATTTAATCCAAGTTAACCCAAATTTATATCAGAGGCATAAATAATATTTCAGAATTTTACATATTTTTCCAGATTTTTATGATGCATAATTTCGCTAATTATCACTAATCATCCCAAATTAGTTGTAATTAGTGAATAAAAGTGCAAATCACTCACCTTAACCATAAATAACTTATAGATCTGAAAACTCCACTGATTTGGGTCAAATTCCCATGTGTTCCAGCAGCACTATCTTGATTTTGATGCTAATCCGCCTTGATTTGATGTAGATTTGCCTAATATGTGATTAGGGATGAATTTAGAAGGTGGAGGCCATTACTAGGGTTAGAGGAATGTTTGTAGCGGCCATAAAACTTAAATGGAATGTTTTTCCAAACCCTTTCAGCCCTTTCATAACCCTAATCTCGGAATGGGTTATGGGCCTAACTACCAATCACCTAATTAAGCCCAGTTAAGTTGTTTTTCTTCTTCCAAACCTTATTTCAGCCATATCTCCCAAACGTCAAGTCCGTTTGATTAATGTGACCATCTACGGAAAGGTAAACCATCATCTGAATCCATTGGAAGTGGTTTTAGGTCAAAACTCCTTACCAATCAAAAGTTATAGGCGAAACAAGATTCGCGAAGGACAAAATGGTCACTTAAAATTCTGCAAAAATTGTGAACATGGGAAATGACCACAATAGTCGTTTTCCAAAGTTACACGACCATACGAATTCGTATGAAAATGAAATAAATATTCTACGATCGTTCGATGCGTAGAATGCGGGTCATTGCACTCCCTCCCCCTCCCCTCCTTTAAGAAAATTCGCCACCAAAATTCCTTAACCAAACGTACAATGGTGGCCCGCATGCCTATCAACCATTTACAAACAATCAAATATACATATTAACATCACAAGCCTATCTAGCATGCGGCTTACTAATAAGGGAATAACTATATCGCAATTAAGATCTTGCCAGGAAAGAGCTCTGGATATGACTTCCTTATGCTATCCTCGGTTTCCCAGGTACATTCATTCTAATTATCACCCCACTGGACCTTGACTAGTTCCGTCGTCTTCCTCCGAAGTTGTTTCGTATCATGTTCGATAATATGAATCGATCTATAGCTCCCAACTGCCTCAGATTCCACTTCGATATCATCCAACTGATCTAGTGAAATAGTCGTATCAGAATCGTGCACGAACTTCCTTAACTGGGAAAAATGGAATACGTCGTGAACTCCTGTCATCTTGTCAGGTAATCCAACTTTATATGCCAAATTCCCAATTTGTTCAAGAATGGGAAATGGACTAACAAATCATGGTACCAATTTGCCTCTCCTACCAAATCGAATCACACTCTTCAATGGATAAATCTTGACAAATACCAAGTCGCCAACGGAGAATTTCAAATCTCTTCGTCTTTTATCCACTTAGCTCTTCTGCCTATCTTGGGCAGCCTTTATTCGCTGTTGATTAACCTTGATCTTTTTTGAAGTTTCTCCTATTACATTTGGCCCAAGCACATATTTCTCACCGGTTTCCAACCAACATAATGGCGAGTTACACAGTCTTCCGTACAAAGCTTCAAATGGAGCCATACCAATACTGGATTGATAACTGTTATTACATGCGAATTCAACCAGATGTAAATGGTCATCCCATGATCCCCCAAAGTCTAATATACAAGCCCTTAAGAGATCCTCTAATCCACGATTCACTTTCTCTGTTTGACGCCGGTTAGAGGATGTATGCGGTACTATGACGTAGTTCTGATCCTAAAGCCTCTTGTAAGCTCTTCCAAAACCCACTAGTAAATAATGGATCTCGATCACTCACAATAACTTTAGGTAATCCATGAAATCTCACTACCCACTTCATATGCAGTTTTGCTAACTTAGTTGTCGTTCCATTCGACCTGACTAGTATAAACCTTGCACTTTTGGTCAATCGATCTACAATCACCCAAATACTATCATGACCCGATCTAGTCCTTGTTAAACAATCAACGAAATCCTTTGAGACTTATTCTGTGACGACCCCAAACCCTGTTCCATGGTAGCAAGGGTAATCTTTGGAATATAACACGTAAACAGATAACAGCAGAACAGAAATAAATAAATACACCAGATAATGTACAATAGAATACATTGGATAAACATAATCATTAGAGTTACACAGTATACATGATCATACTTAGTACAAAATACAGTTCAGCTTTACATAAAGTTCTACAGCGGAGAACAAAACATAATATGTACAATAGGAGCTGAATAGCGTAAAAAGAGATAAATGATAGAATCCATCTTCAGCTCCAGCTATCCAGAAAGAGCCTGCTAAAACCTGAATACAAGGCTACCCATGTAGAAATAGGGGCACCCGAGTTTGCAAGTGAAACAAACTATGAGTCAGTCATAGGACTGGTATGAGAAATCTACATAACTTACTTTAATATATGGCCAATCATAGGATCATGCCGCTAACGCGGAACGGGTTTACTCCATTGGATTTCCAGTGCTTTAAAACAAGTAAATCTTTTAAACATCGCAATGTTTTTTTATAAAAATGAAGCCATTATAAGACTCAGTTCCCATCACACAAAGTGTGAAGACCCGTAACTTCCCCGTAAAGGAAAGTGGCGGATAGTTCGAGAACAAGCCACAACAGAACGCATACAAAAGAACATTTCATTGTATATTACAACAATGCATCAGATACAAGAATATACAGAGTATAAATGAATATTACACAGAAATTATCAGAGATTACAATAAAGTACATAGCAGCGGAAAATAATACAATACACAACTAGAAGAGATATACGGATACAAAGCTTTCCGGGTATCATTCCAGCTGTAAACCAGGATCCTGTGAATATAAATCTGCAAAACCAAAACTACTAGCTGCCCGTGTCGAAAATAGGGGCACCCAGAGTTTAGGTTAAAACAATAAACTCCAGGTCAGTCATGTGACTGGTGTGAGAACTAAAACAGTTATTAATCTTTATTTTTAAAGTTAGGTAAATCAAGGGACCACGCCGTATAACACGGAACGGGTTTCCTCCCAAGAACACCAGTGTATATAAGTAAACAGCGCAATCCTAAATAAAGAAAAATGAAGCTGTTATAAGACCCAGGTCCCATCACACAATGCAACGCAGCCGAGGATAGGGTTTTCCCTTATAATAGCCAAACATGCTTAGTACGTTTAAAACAAATCATTTGATACTACTATAAGTGTATAGTGTCAAAACAATTTCAATCATAAATATCAATCATAGACGGCATGGGTACCATATATCATGTCGCCATACTAGTTCTACAATTAAAACCGCAATACACGTATTGGAAATTGGGTTATCATTTATGGTATGAACCGAGGCTAGGGGCAAGATCCTCACCGATTCGAGACGCTCTAGCCCGTTTCTCAGGATCAGAGCTCGAGTGACCCTTGGATCGTCAAGGCCGGTCCACCGATGTGGATTAAAATGCCTGAACATGCGTTTCCCCGCCCTTTGGGGCGTAAGCCTGGCCCGTCAGCCGACCAAAAGCATCGGCCGAAACCGATATCACGAGGCGCCTCGCTTTTCAGCAAGTAATAATAAGCAACATCCACATGAGTCGAACTCGTCAGCCAGTTCAAGCACTGACGCCACTCCTAACTAGAAAGAAACGCATGCCCTCCCTGAGGTCCGTCTCCCGTTTTTGGTTCATACCGGGTGTGAAACTCGCGAAGTAAACGTTACACAAAGCTACGCCACAAAGGCCGTGCTTCGATCATCAACCACAAGACTTTGCTTTTCAACAGAAGCCTTGATCATTTGCCACTTAAGCATGCCACACAGGCAATTCACTCCATGCGATTGATATCCATCAATATATAACCCCTGAGCTCGTACGTCTCAGAGAAGGGCGTTAAGCAAGAGAATAAATTCTCCGCCGCCAAACAGATATATATTTAATAGAGATCAATCACACGGACTAAAATCCAATGTCAGACACACAGTCCATTTACAAGTCCGTTCTGGGGCTGAACGAAACCGGAGGCACCTAGTACCCCGCATATCCATCGATCTCCAAGTACGTCTGGACGATCACTAACTGTTTCCATCTTCTTGGGTGTACAGCCCAATCAAGATCATCAGTAATCACCCAAACGACGTGAAGACCTCCGGTCTTCGACCATCGTCTTCATCTTCGACTTATCGTCGTATCAGTTATTCAGAATGGGATAAACCCGGTCTTTCCGAATAACTCGCGTATATTTTAAATAAGTGTTACACAAACACAACATACGCCTCATTCCAATTCATCAGTCACTAACCGTAAATTAATCAAGAGAATAATTCCCCAAATATTAACCCCGAAGGCCGAAACCAACATCAGATCAATATCCAGAAAACCATTCTGCTTGGCTAACCGACAGTTAGTTTCTAAATTTCACATTCATAGGGAAAGGTTCCCATTAATTTTATCCAAGATAAATTTTTTGAATTTATTCTTTAAATCTATTTTTTTGAATTTCGATTCAACTAGTCGGGATTAACGAAACTTACCGAAGTAATCCTTTGTTTTAATTTCCCAATCCCCACCTATTCATCCCATGAAGTAAAACTGTTAATACTTCATATCTAACACCACGGTGTTATCGGTAAATTAAGTTACCATTTCACGTTCAAATCTAATTAAAGATTTAACTATCGCCTGGAGCAAAACTGGTGATACTCCATTTCGATTATTCAATCTAATTAAAGATTCATTAAAACTCCACTTAGTTTTAATCGTTAGCTGGGTTAAAGAATCAGTGTCATTTAAAACACAGTTCACGATAAACCCAAAATCACATTCATTAATTATCGGGTTAAAGAACGAGTGTTATTTAAAACACTGTCCACGATAAACCCAAAAATCAATATCAATTCAATTCCAATTAGATATCATTTAATTGGTACACTTCATTAAATCTAAGTAAAAAGATTTAATCTTTTCTCAACAGGGTTCAAGAACAGTGTTAATGAAGACACCATTCACGACAAACCCAAATCACATTTGATATTCAATACAAGGCTCTGAATAGAAAATATATCGGCTTATATTCAATATCAAATTCTACGACTAACAAATGTCGTATTGGAAATAACGATATAAATATATATCTTTCAAATTTCCATAACAACATCTATATAATCACGAATTCCAACATCGAAAAATTCCGAAGACAATTTCGATTCAAATCCACTCTAATGCAATCATTGGAAATTCTGGTTATTTTTAAAACCCTTTTCAAATCCAATTTATTTATTTAAAAATAAATAGAATTATAATTCTAGTTCAAAACTAGTTCATTTCGATAAAAATCTATTTTTATCTTTTCAAATATGGAGTTTTTCATCCCAATTTTCCCCAAATCATTTCTTATGATTTTACACAAATTATTACTATTTTTAATAATTTTATCAAGGCCCGTACAGTCGATTTCCAACAACGGCTATCGAACTGCACTTATAGCGACCTTTTTCAAATTTGATTTGGACATAATTCCAAATCCAACCGTTAGATTTCAAATTTCTAATATTCGTTAGAAAGCTCTTTTCGATACGAACCCAACGGTTCCGGTTTCAGGAGAATCCGACGGTCGGATCTCCCGTAATGTCCGTTTGAAATAAATGGTCGAAATTCACGAACTGCCGCGGCGCGGCGCGTTCTATTCAGGCCATTATATTATATATATAATATATATTTCGTCGATTTCTATTTAAAACGAATTATATAAATAGTTTTAAAATTCGTTTCAAAAGCAATTTCAACTTCCATTTCAATTCATATCAAAATTGAATTCTTCTTTATAAATTCGTTTTAAAATTCCTTTCTATTCAATTCAAATTTCAATTCAATTTGAATTCATTTTAATTCGCTTTCAATTCCATTTGAATTCGTTTTCAATTCAATTCATTTCGAAATCGTTTTCAATTCAATTCATTTCGAAATCGTTTTATATTCAATTCATTTCGAAATCGTTTTCAATTCAATTCATTTCGAAATCGTTTTCAATTCAATTCATTTCGAAATCGTTTTATATTCAATTCATTTTGAAATCGTTTTCAATTCAATTCATTTCGAAATGAATAAAATCGATATAAATATCGTTCACGTCAAAATGGCGTCAATCTAATCAACACGGCTTCATAAATTTCTATTTTCAAATATTCTATTTCAAATATTTCTTTTTCAAAATAGTTGTTATTATCAAAATATTTCGTTCAACACATGACCAATCTCAATGGATGAGTACTGTCAACACATGAACCTTTATTTATATTGATAAAGATGTAAATTTTATTACTAAAATATTTCGTTCAACACATGACCAATCTCAATGGATGAGTACTGTCAACACATGAACCTTTATTTATATTGATAAAGATGTAAATTTTATTACTAAAATATTTCGTTCAACACATGACCAATCTCAATGGATGAGTACTGTCAACACATGAACCTTTATTTTATAATATTCTTTATTTTTCAAATTGGAATGAGGCCCAATCAATTACCATATAATGTTAATTATATGGATTTTCATACATCACATGTATATAATAGCATTGAAAAATAATCAACCATCAACCAAAGTGCACTACACTGTATAAGCATCAAATAGAGATATCTAACGCTTATAACAGCCTGTCGATCAATCGATCGACATATTTAATCAATCAGGATGAGTGAACTTCAAATTTCATCCCAACACCCGTGTGGGGTTTCAAACAATCAAACACATATTTTATTTGTGCAGTTGGGCGATGTGTAAAATTTATCGTCCCAATCAATGTCCTTCAAATAGGTGTACATAAACAAACCGTCCGGTTTGTAAATGAATATTTATTTATTCACATTCACTATATTCATATTCACGTTAAAAATTATATATTTTTAACGATAAAACATTTTATTTTAACATATGAATTCTATTCAGTTCATTCTTTAAATAAAATGATATTTTTATTTTCTAACTTATTTTAGAAAATTTCGGCGGCATAACGGCACGTTACTAGAAACGGGACGAGGTCTAGCCTTATCCCCGGTCTAGTGAAGGCCCACGCCATTCACACATCAATCAAATCCATTCATTTCACCAAACAATTCAATTTCAATCAAATAATCCAACTAATCTATGCAACCAAACAAACAAGTCCATGGTCTGTGGACGATTGTGTCGGGTGCTACTAAGCACCGTCTGCATCCTAGTATATATATGTAATTAGAAAAGAAATTGAAAGGTGAGAAGTTCTCACAGATAGCTATCCAAACATCTTGACTCTTCTTTTGTAGAAGTCTTCGTCGTTCTCGCCTCTTATCATCTTCGTTGCCCGCATTCTCTACATATGTAAAAATCGAATTTTTACTTCGCTATCCAATATATAAAAATCGAATTTTTACTTTGCTATTCAATATATAAAAATCGAATTTTTACTTTGCTATTCATTATATAAAAATCGAATTTTTACTTTGCTATTCATTATATAAAAATTGAATTTTTACTTTGCTATTCATTATATAAAAATCGAATTTTTTCTTTGTTATTCAATATAGAAAAATCAAATTTTTACTTCAAAGATATGTATATTCAAATCAATGACGTCTATATTTTTCAATTCAAAGATATTTCAAAATCAATGCTATTTTATTTTCATATCCTCTATTTCTATTTTAAAAACAATGTTAATTTTATTTTCAAAATCAGTGTAAAATTCATTTTCAAAAAGAATGCAAACTCTGTTTTCAAAGCTAATTCAGATTTTTGTTTTCAAAGCAAATTCATATATTTGTTTTCTAAGCAAATTCATATATTTGTTTTCTAAGCAAATTCATATATTTGTTTTCTAAGCAAATTCATATATTTGTTTTCTAAGCAAATTCATATATTTGTTTTCTAAGCAAATTCATATATTTGTTTTCTGTTAAACTGATTTTTAACAATGTATATTTTCTATTTAAAGAATCAGTAAAAGTTAAGGTACCCCCCCTTATAGCACTCCAGGCCACCATCGAACCCAACGTTCAACGCTAGGGCTTGGGATTTCAGCCACCACCGAGCATCGTTGACCAGATCTGGACAGACCATCCCCACCGCCGTCGCATCACGCCTCAGCGCCGCCACTGGCGCCTGACTCGCCACCGCCGTTGGCGAGAAAACCCCAATCGAACGGCCCCCCTTCCCGCCCAGAAATCGAGATAACCACGCCACAATAATTGATGACACCACTATGGATTCGAAGAGCTTGAATAGCTCTACAAAATCTCCCAAAGAACCAGGGTCTAATTTTTCGTGGATTGAAAGAAAAACGAGGAAGAAATTCGGAGCCTTTTCCGCCTTTCAACGATGAAGAACGATGGCGGACGATTTTCTGATGTGGAAAATAAATTTTAGTTAGGGTTTTATAATAGATTATATTATTATTTAATTCCTTTAGTTTCAAAAATACTTGTTTATCCATACGAACTCCAAACGAGGCCCAATGACTGTCGTCCCCAGCGTTTTACCCCCATTCCGAACACAATGGGATATGTATCGCAAGCTGATTTGATCGTTTGAATCAGTTTCCGTTAAATTTACATTTAAATCTCTATATTGAATTTTAAACGTGTATTTCAATTTTCCAGGGTCCCATACGAACTCTAAAAATTCTAGAAAAATATTTTCTAGCCTCGTATTGACGATACGGTCCTAACAAAACTAGTTTCGTCGAAATCCGAGGTCGTTTGCAAAATTTCCATTTTTAAGGGCCTGAATTCCATAGCGACTATTCAGAATTTTCAACTGGACATATCTTTTGATTCCCGCTATGAAATTTTGATTTTTCGGATTCATTGGAAAGATATTATCAATTAGATCCTAATGTTTTTGGTTTCACTAAAATCCGGATTGTTTTGCACCCGGTACATTCAATTGAAGTTTGAAATCGAATTATCGAACTACCACGCCATTTTCAATTCCTATTTATAATTATATATAAATATTTATATTCTAACGACGACGTATATAATATATACGATCGAATTTCAATTCCAAATAAATTTCTCGTCGATATTATTTAAAATAATTCATTTTAAATAATCAAAATTCGCCAAAATTGCCAAAATAAAAATTTTAAACTGGCCCAGATTTTCGGGTTGTTACAATCTCCCCCACTTAAAACTTTTCGTCCCCGAAAAGGAACAAAGTCGAAAGTGGTTTGATTAATCAACTCTACGTTCGATCTGGCTTCCATTCTCCAAATTTCAGTTTCTGAGAATTTTCAAAAATTTCAAAAATTTGGCTAACACTCTAAATTTTCGAAAAATTTCGCCATAACCTCTCCTGCACCGGGAGCATCGGGAAATCTCAAATAGCTTCCCCGGTCCTTCAGATCTCAAAAAGAAAAAGAAAAAGCCAATAGGCTCATAAAATCATCATCACCCAAACAAAACAGTAAATTATGTAGTAAACATGTACCTATTTGTCGGGCAAACAAATTTTATTCTTTGGCTCTAGCCTCCTTGCTATGACCTGTTCAATATAAGTATATGTATATGCAAGCAAATGCGACCAGTTTTCAATACAATTCAATATTTGTTTCAATTAGGCTAAATGGTTCAAAATTATCAAACAAATAAACAAACAACACAAACATCAATCAATTAGTGAATTTAACGTTTCAAATTGATAATTTTGATATATATAAAGAAAATCATGATTTGATGCCAAATCACAACAATATATTCTAGCTATATTAGTTTTGGTTCTCACACCAGTCTAATGGAAATATATAGAAAATCACACCTTCGAAACTCGAACATAAATGTTGATGATGCGATCGCTATCATCAACATCATCTTCGGGCGACTAGAGTGTGATGCTATATCTATCCAATATATTAAAACTTTGAATACACGCGGATCAGACGTATACGCAAAATCTATATATACTGGATTGTCCACATCAATATAAATAAATAACCAAATACGAATAATTGATTTATATTTCAAAACAAGATTTGTTTTCATTTTTAAAATATACTCTTGACACTCGTTCTAGGATACTACTGATCCCATCTCTAACGAGTCATCCTCATTGGATATTACTAATCCAATATCTGATGAATTCTTTCGTATGGTTCTAATGGGTCTTGTTCTCGAGCTCTGTAAACCAAAGCTCTGATACCAACTGTGAAGACCCGTAACTTCCCCGTAAAGGAAAGTGGCGGATAGTTCGAGAACAAGCCACAACAGAACGCATACAAAAGAACATTTCATTGTATATTACAACAATGCATCAGATACAAGAATATACAGAGTATAAATGAATATTACACAGAAATTATCAGAGATTACAATAAAGTACATAGCAGCGGAAAATAATACAATACACAACTAGAAGAGATATACGGATACAAAGCTTTCCGGATATCATTCCAGCTGTAAACCAGGATCCTGTGAATATAAATCTGCAAAACCAAAACTACTAGCTGCCCGTGTCGAAAATAGGGGCACCCAGAGTTTAGGTTAAAACAATAAACTCCAGGTCAGTCATGTGACTGGTGTGAGAACTAAAACAGTTATTAATCTTTATTTTTAAAGTTAGGTAAATCAAGGGACCACGCCGTATAACACGGAACGGGTTTCCTCCCAATAACACCAGTGTATATAAGTAAACAACGCAATGCTAAATAAAGAAAAATGAAGCTGTTATAAGACCCAGGTCCCATCACACAATGCAACGCAGCCGAGGATAGGGTTTTCCCTTATAATAGCCAAACATGCTTAGTACGTTTAAAACAAATCATTTGATACTACTATAAGTGTATAGTGTCAAAACAATTTCAATCATAAATATCAATCATAGACGGCATGGGTACCATATATCATGTCGCCATACTAGTTCTACAATTAAAACCGCAATACACGTATTGGAAATTGGGTTATTATTTATGGTATGAACCGAGGCTAGGGGCAAGATCCTCACCGATTCGAGACGCTCTAGCCCGTGTCTCAGGATCAGAGCTCGAGTGACCCTTGGATCGTCAGGGCCGGTCCACCGATGTGGATTAAAATGCCTGAACATGCGTTTCCCCGCCCTTTGGGGCGTAAGCCTGGCCCGTCAGCCGACCAGAAGCATCGGCCGAAACCGATATCACGAGGCGCCTCGCTTTTCAGCAAGTAATAATAAGCAACATCCACATGAGTCGAACTCGTCAGCCAGTTCAAGCACTGACGCCACTCCTAACTAGAAAGAAACGCATGCCCTCCCTGAGGTACGTCTCCCGTTTTTGGTTCATACCGGGTGTGAAACTCGCGAAGTAAACGTTACACAAAGCTACGCCACAAAGGCCATGCTTCGATCATCAACCACAAGACTTTGCTTTTCAACAGAAGCCTTGATCATTTGCCACTTAAGCATGCCACACAGGCAATTCACTCCATGCGATTGATATCCATCAATATATAACCCCTGAGCTCGTACGTCTCAGAGAAGGGCGTTAAGCAAGAGAATAAATTCTCCGCCGCCAAACAGATATATATTTAATAGAGATCAATCACACGGACTAAAATCCAATGTCAGACACACAGTCCATTTACAAGTCCGTTCTGGGGCTGAACGAAACCGGAGGCACCTAGTACCCCGCATATCCATCGATCTCCAAGTACGTCTGGACGATCACTAACTGTTTCCATCTTCTTGGGTGTACAGCCCATTCAAGATCATCAGTAATCACCCAAACGACGTGAAGACCTCCGGTCTTCGACCATCGTCTTCATCTTCGACTTATCGTCGTATCAGTTATTCAGAATGGGATAAACCCGGTCTTTCCGAATAACTCGCGTATATTTTAAATAAGTGTTACACAAACACAACATACACCTCATTCCAATTCATCAGTCAATAACCGTAAATTAATCAAGACAATAATTCCCCAAATATTAACCCCGAAGGCCGAAACCAACATCAGATCAATATCCAGAAAACCATTCTGCTTGGCTAACCGACAGTTAGTTTCTAAATTTCACATTCATAGGGAAAGGTTCCCATTAATTTTATCCAAGATAAATTTCTTGAATTTATTCTTTAAATCTATTTTTTTGAATTTCGATTCAACTAGTCGGGATTAACGAAACTTACCGAAGTAATCCTTTGTTTTAATTTCCCAATCCCCACCTATTCATCCCATGAAGTAAAACTGGTAATACTTCATATCTAACACCACGGTGTTATCGGTAAATTAAGTTACCATTTCACGTTCAAATCTAATTAAAGATTTAACTATCGCCTGGAGCAAAACTGGTGATACTCCATTTCGATTATTCAATCTAATTAAAGATTCATTAAAACTCCACTTAGTTTTAATCGTTAACTGGGTTAAAGAATCAGTGTCATTTAAAACACAGTTCACGATAAACCCAAAATCACATTCATTAATTATCGGGTTAAAGAACGAGTGTTATTTAAAACACTGTCCACGATAAACCCAAAAATCAATATCAATTCAATTCCAATTAGATATCATTTAATTGGTACACTTCATTAAATCTAAGTAAAAAGATTTAATCTTTTCTCAACAGGGTTCAAGAACAGTGTTAATGAAGACACCATTCACGACAAACCCAAATCACATTTGATATTCAATACAAGGCTCTGAATAGAAAATATATCGGCTTATATTCAATATCAAATTCTACGACTAACAAATGTCGTATTGGAAATAACGATATAAATATATATCTTTCAAATTTCCATAACAACATCTATATAATCACGAATTCCAACATCGAAAAATTCCGAAGACAATTTCGATTCAAATCCACTCTAATGCAATCATTGGAAATTCTGGTTATTTTTAAAACCCTTTTCAAATCCAATTTATTTATTTAAAAATAAATAGAATTATAATTATAGTTCAAAACTAGTTCATTTCGATAAAAATCTATTTTTATCTTTTCAAATATGGAGTTTTTCATCCCAATTTTCCCCAAATCATTTCTTATGATTTTACACAAATTATTACTATTTTTAATAATTTTATCAAGGCCCGTACAGTCGATTTCCAACAACGGCTATCGAACTGCACTTATAGCGACCTTTTTCAAATTTGATTTGGACATAATTCCAAATCAAACCGTTAGATTTCAAATTTCTAATATTCGTTAGAAAGCTCTTTTCGATACGAACCCAACGGTTCCGGTTTCAGGAGAATCCGACGGTCGGATCTCCCGTAATGTCCGTTTGAAATAAATGGTCGAAATTCACGAACTGCCGCGGCGCGGCGCGTTCTATTCAGGCCATTATATTATATATATAATATATATTTCGTCGATTTCTATTTAAAACGAATTATATAAATAGTTTTAAAATTCGTTTCAAAAGCAATTTCAACTTCCATTTCAATTCATATCAAAATTGAATTCTTCTTTATAAATTCGTTTTAAAATTCCTTTCTATTCAATTCAAATTTCAATTCAATTTGAATTCATTTTAATTCGCTTTCAATTCCATTTGAATTCGTTTTCAATTCAATTCATTTCGAAATCGTTTTCAATTCAATTCATTTCGAAATCGTTTTATATTCAATTCATTTCGAAATCGTTTTCAATTCAATTCATTTCGAAATCGTTTTCAATTCAATTCATTTCGAAATCGTTTTATATTCAATTCATTTTGAAATCGTTTTCAATTCAATTCATTTCGAAATGAATAAAATCGATATAAATATCGTTCACGTCAAAATGGCGTCAATCTAATCAACACGGCTTCATAAATTTCTATTTTCAAATATTCTATTTCAAATATTTCTTTTTCAAAATAGTTGTTATTATCAAAATATTTCGTTCAACACATGACCAATCTCAATGGATGAGTACTGTCAACACATGAACCTTTATTTATATTGATAAAGATGTAAATTTTATTACTAAAATATTTCGTTCAACACAAGACCAATCTCAATGGATGAGTACTGTCAACACATGAACCTTTATTTATATTGATAAAGATGTAAATTTTATTACTAAAATATTTCGTTCAACACATGACCAATCTCAATGGATGAGTACTGTCAACACATGAACCTTTATTTTATAATATTCTTTATTTTTCAAATTGGAATGAGGCCCAATCAATTACCATATAATGTTAATTATATGGATTTTCATACATCACATGTATATAATAGCATTGAAAAATAATCAACCATCAACCAAAGTGCACTACACTGTATAAGCATCAAATAGAGATATCTAACGCTTATAACAGTCTGTCGATCAATCGATCGACATATTTAATCAATCAGGATGAGTGAACTTCAAATTTCATCCCAACACCCGTGTGGGGTTTCAAACAATCAAACACATATTTTATTTGTGCAGTTGGGCGATGTGTAAAATTTATCGTCCCAATCAATGTCCTTCAAATAGGTGTACATAAACAAACCGTCCGGTTTGTAAATGAATATTTATTTATTCACATTCACTATATTCATATTCACGTTAAAAATTATATATTTTTAACGATAAAACATTTTATTTTAACATATGAATTCTATTCAGTTCATTCTTTAAATAAAATGATATTTTTATTTTCTAACTTATTTTAGAAAATTTCGGCGGCATAACGGCACGATACTAGAAACGGGACGAGGCCTAGCCTTATCCCCGGTCTAGTGAAGGCCCACGCCATTCACACATCAATCAAATCCATTCATTTCACCAAACAATTCAATTTCAATCAAATAATCCAACTAATCTATGCAACCAAACAAACAAGTCCATGGTCTGTGGACGATTGTGTCGGGTGCTACTAAGCACCGTCTGCATCCTAGTATATATATGTAATTAGAAAAGAAATTGAAAGGTGAGAAGTTCTCACAGATAGCTATCCAAACATCTTGACTCTTCTTTTGTAGAAGTCTTCGTCGTTCTCGCCTCTTATCATCTTCGTTGCCCGCATTCTCTACATATGTAAAAATCGAATTTTTACTTCGCTATCCAATATATAAAAATCGAATTTTTACTTTGCTATTCAATATATAAAAATCGAATTTTTACTTTGCTATTCATTATATAAAAATCGAATTTTTACTTTGCTATTCATTATATAAAAATCGAATTTTTACTTTGCTATTCATTATATAAAAATCGAATTTTTTCTTTGTTATTCAATATAGAAAAATCAAATTTTTACTTCGTTATTCAATATAGAAAAATCAAATTTTTACTTCAAAGATATGTATATTCAAATCAATGACGTCTATATTTTTCAATTCAAAGATATTTCAAAATCAATGCTATTTTATTTTCATATCCTCTATTTCTATTTTAAAAACAATGTTAATTTTATTTTCAAAATCAGTGTAAAATTCATTTTCAAAAAGAATGCAAACTCTGTTTTCAAAGCTAATTCAGATTTTTGTTTTCAAAGCAAATTCATATATTTGTTTTCTAAGCAAATTCATATATTTGTTTTCTAAGCAAATTCATATATTTGTTTTCTAAGCAAATTCATATATTTGTTTTCTGTTAAACTGATTTTTAACAATGTATATTTTCTATTTAAAGAACCAGTAAAAGTTAAGGTACCCCCTTATAGCACTCCAGGCCACCATCGAACCCAACGTTCAACACTAGGGCTTGGGATTTCAGCCACCACCGAGCATCGTTGACCAGATCTGGACAGACCATCCCCACCGCCGTCGCATCACGCCTCAGCGCCGCCACTGGCGCCTGACTCGCCGCCGCCGTTGGCGAGAAAACCCCAATCGAACGACCCCCCCTTCCCACCCAGAAATCGAGATAACCACGCCACAATAATTGATGACACCACTATGGATTCGAAGAGCTTGAATAGCTCTACAAAATCTCCCAAAGAACCAGGGTCTAATTTTTCGTGGATTGAAAGAAAAACGAGGAAGAAATTCGGAGCCTTTTCCGCCTTTCAACGATGAAGAACGACGGCGGACGATTTTCTGATGTGGAAAATAAATTTTAGTTAGGGTTTTATAATAGATTATATTATTATTTAATTCCTTTAGTTTCAAAAATACTTGTTTATCCATACGAACTCCAAACGAGGCCCAATGACTGTCGTCCCCAGCGTTTTACCCCCATTCCGAACACAATGGGATATGTATCGCAAGCTGATTTGATCGTTTGAATCAGTTTCCGTTAAATTTACATTTAAATCTCTATATTGAATTTTAAACGCGTATTTCAATTTTCCGGGGTCCCATACGAACTCTAAAAATTCTAGAAAAATATTTTCTAGCCTCGTATTGACGATACGGTCCTAACAAAACTAGTTTCGTCGAAATCCGAGGTCGTTTGCAAAATTTCCATTTTTAAGGGCCTGAATTCCATAGCGACTATTCAGAATTTTCAACTGGACATATCTTTTGATTCCCGCTATGAAATTTTGATTTTTCGGATTCATTGGAAAGATATTATCAATTAGATCCTAATGTTTTTGGTTTCACTAAAATCCGGATTGTTTTGCACCCGGTACATTCAATTGAATTTTGAAATCGAATTATCGAACTACCACGCCATTTTCAATTCCTATTTATAATTATATATAAATATTTATATTCTAACGACGACGTATATAATATATACGATCGAATTTCAATTCCAAATAAATTTCTCGTCGATATTATTTAAAATAATTCATTTTAAATAATCAAAATTGGCCAAAATTGCCAAAATAAAAAATTTAAACTGGCCCAGATTTTCGGGTTGTTACACAAAGCAATACAAACCGGAGGATAGAGTTTTACCTTATAATGGCCAAAATATGCTTGATACGAGCAAAACAAATCATCTGATATTATTGCTAGTCTTTATATGTTTCAAAAACAATTTCCATCTTAAATATCAATCATAGACGACATTAATGTCCCATACCACTATGTCGCCATATACAGGTATACAATCAAAACCACACGATGTCATATTTGGAAATTGGATTTCCGTCATGAACCAAGGCAAGGGATCATCCTTACCGCTTTGAGACTGTCTAGTGCGAGTCTCAGGAACAGCCGCAACTTCCCCTTGGATCGTCACGGCCGGTCCACTAGATGTGGATTATAATGCCTGAACACTGCGTTTCCCCACCCTATAGGGTGTAAACGGTCATATCCCGACCAGGCCATCGGCTCCAAAGAGACCGAACTAACCGAGGCACCTCACTATCCATTATCCACATAAGTAAAATTCCCGGGCATGTAAAACCCAAAGCACCACTCCTAACTAGAAAGAAACACAGGTCCTCCCTGATGTCCTCTCCCGTTTCAGGCTCATACCGGAGTGTGAGGCTCGCGAAACAACGCTTAACACAAAGCTAGCTATTCAAAGTCGTTCTTTGATCATCAACCACAAAGCTCTGCTTTTCAACAAAAGCTTTGATCATTTGCATCTTAGCATGCCACACAAGCAAATCACTGCATGCAACCGATATCCATCAGTCACACAGAATGATATCCCATGTCAGACACACAGTCCATTTACAAGTCCATTCTGGGTCTGAACGAAACTGACGGCACCTTATACCTCGCACATCTGTACAATCAACAAGTATGTCCAAACGACTACCACTTCAACCCCCTTCAAGGTAGTTAATCTCATCGTGAGCATCAGTAGCACCCATCCAATCAATGTGAAGATCATCGGTCTTGCACCGTCTTCAACTCTTCTACTTCTAACCGTCGACCAATTATTTGAAATGAGAATAAACTCGGCCTTTTCAAATAATTCTTGTATATTTAGAATTTCAAATCACTTCATTTCAATGGTTAAATTATTCGATATCAATAACTCTGCTCTTTAATGTAATTTTCACACCAAACACATTCAACCATCAAATATCCAATAAACCGGGTAAATTCGGTTTATTTCCATTCCATATCGTTTATAATATTTTATAACGATTTATTGCTTTTTTATTTATTTAAAAATAGCCAATTCATTCGAATGACGCTTCAGGCCATAACGCAGCCGTGGCCCTGTTTTTCTTCAGATTTGATTTACACGTGTCTAAAAATCCAACCGTTGGATCTTTACAAATTTTATATCATTAGAAAGATCTTTTCAAAATGAATCCAACAGTTTTGGGAAAATCCGACGGTCGGATCTCCCGGTATAATCGTTTGAAGTTACGATTTCAAAATACGAACTACAGCGTCGTTATTCGATTTATTTTAATTATATATATATAAAAATATTATCGATCCTGGCCCTGTTTTTCTTCAGATTTGAATTAAACATTCCAGACAATCCAACCGTTGGATCTTTACAAAGTTGATGACGTTGGAAAGATATTTCCAAAGCGAACCCAACGGTTTCGGTTTCGGGAAAATCCGATGGTCGGATCTCCCGCAGTAATCGTTTGAAATCATAGTTTCCAAATACGAACTGCAGCTTCGTTATTTGATTTATTTTACTTATATATATATATATATATAATCCATTCTTCAATTTCAAAACCATGTTCACTTCATATATTTGATAAAAACGATATTTTTATCCAACAGATATTTATTTCCACACATCACTATTTTTAACAATTCATCTACAACAACAACAACAATGCCATATATCCCTAACAAGTTGGGGTTGGCTAGATATGGAACCTAGAATTAAAATAAAATAAAATTAATAATGATGATAATATATATATATATAAAGGGTTTAAAATAACCAAGCAAATAAAAAGTCATCCGATAAAGGTTTTTTTTAAATAATAATAATAATAATAAGTAAAAATGTTCAATAAAAGTGAAATAAAATCTAAAATAGTAAATAAAAAGTAAAAAGGTTCAGTAAACGTGGAAAAAAAACACTATGGTTCTGGTACATGGATTGCCAATTTCCATGCACTACTATCAACTACCAGCTCTTCCGATAAACTCCAGTTACTTAAATCTCTCTTTATTATCTCCTCCCATGTCATTTTAGGTCGACCTCTACCTCTCTTTGGGCCTTCGGCGCGACCTAGAATTCCAGCGCATACAGGTGCATCGTATGGTCTACGTTGGATATGTCCAAACCATCTCAAGAGGTATTGGACTAACTTCTCTTCAATAGGTGCAACTCCAAGTTTTTCCCGAATATCCTCATTTCTAATCCGATCTCGTCTGGTATGCCCACAGCTCCAACGCAGCATTCGCATCTCTGCTGTACTTATCTTCTGGATGTGTTGCCTCTTAGTAGGCCAACATTCTGCACCATATAACATTGCAGGTCTGATTGCTGTCCTATAGAACTTTCCTTTAAGCTTCTGAGGAATCTTCCGATCACAGAGAATGCCAGATGCTAGTCGCCATTTCACCCATCCTGCTTGAATTCTAAAACTAACATCCTTATCAATCTCTCAATCAAACTGCAACATAGATCCTAAATATCGAAACGATTCCTTCTTGGGTACTACTCTACCGGCCAGGGTAACATTTTTAACAATTCATCTATATAATAAAAATGTGATTTTTATTGTAAAACAATTTATTTCAAAACACGATTATTTTATATAGTTCATACATAAGTTAAAAATGTTACTTTTATCTTTCAAAGAATTTATTCAACACATGAATTTCTATTCAACACCTGAATTTCTATTCAACACATGAATATAGTTTCAACACATGAATGTTTTCTATAGTTTATATATATAATAAAAATGTGATTTTTATTGTTAATACAATTTATTTCAAAACACGATTATTTTATATAGCTCATACATAAGGTAAAAATGTTATTTTTAGCTTTCAAAGAATTTATTCAGCACATGAATTTTTATTCAACACATGAATATGGTTTCAACACATGAATGTTTTCTATAGTTTATATATATAATAAAAATGTGATTTTTATTGTTAAAACAATTTATTTCAAAACACGATTATTTTATATAGTTCATACATAAGGAAAAAATGTTATTTTTATCTTTCAAAGAATTTATTCAACACATGAATTTCTATTCAGCACATGAATTTCAATTTAACACATGAATATCGTTTCAACACATGAATATGGTTTCAACACATGAAAATAATTCTAATACATGAATGTTATTGAAAATTTCGGCAGCACAACGGCAGGGCAGTTAAAACTGGCACCGTCCCCATTACGCCTCCTCGCTTTACCTTAAAGCCTCGCAACTTTTGACAATGGGGATTTTCAATATCTAGTTCGTACGCAAACAAATTTTCCCATACACTAATCCAATTGGGATTTCAACCACAATCAATCATTTCAAATCAACCATTCATGATATTCATCAAATTTCACATCAACCAATAATCCAAACAATATCATAACCAATATATATCGTCCATGGTCTATGGACGAGGGGAGTGTATATATATATATATATATACGTATATAACTATATTTCGATTTCATTTCAATTCATTTCAACGCATATATCATTTTTACAATGCATATATAACTTATACATCGAACATACAACTTATACAACGCTTATACATGAGGTGTACAACGCTTATATAACTCATACATCGACTATATAATTTATACATCATTGTTTCCATATCGTTTATAAATTAGAAATCTCACATTGGGTTCCACTCCTCCAAAAATAGCAGGAAGCTTAGAAAAATGTCCGGTCTCTTGTCGAATGTAGAAGGCGTCCGTACGAGTCCACTGTCTCTTATTTCACTGAATTTCGACCACATAGTAAAAAGATATGATTTTTATTGCAAAATAATAAACCGTAGCGCTTTAAAGTGTTATAAACAATAAAGTAAAATAATGGCCGTTACCTTTCTAAAATGTTCAAATCTAAGTTTCAAATTTTCTCAAAATCTGTGGGGCTTGAGGGCGATCAAACTATTCGACGTTGTAGAGTTTCGAATCAGCTTCCTAGCGAGATGCACCACTCCTGACTCGACGACGGATCTGGGCTCTGGCGGAGGTCGAAACGCGACAACTTCTGAAGCTCGATTCTCGATGGCAACTAGGTGAGGGAGGGCGAGAGTGGTACGGATTTGAAGAGCTCGGAAAATACTACGAAATCCTCAAAAGGATGGATGGTTTTAATCGCGTGTGGAGGGAGAAATCGAGGAGGGAAGATTTGAAGGGTTTCCGCCATGGCCTGGAGTAATTTATATTTATTTTTAATTTATTTAAATCCTAAAATACCCCTCACTCCATACGAACTCCAATTCAAACCCAGCGACTGCTGCCCTAGCTAAATACCCCCATTCCGAACACAATGGAATATGTTTCGTAAGCCCATTCGACTGTTTCAGTTAGTTATTCTTCAAATTAAAGTATAAGACATTCAATATTTGGTTTGAAAGTACATTTCAATTTGCCGGGTCCACATACCGATCCCTAAAATTCCAGAAAAATAAATCCAGCTATGTTTTGAAGATACGGTCCCAACAAAACTAGTTTCGTTGAATTCTGAGACCATTTGGAAAATTGCCATTTTCTGGTCGATCCGATTTAACTGAAATCAACCAAACACCTTTTCCTTTGCCATGCTCACATATTAACTTAAAAAATTATGGAATTTAATGCCTAGCAATAATTTGACATCCCGGATCCAACAAAAAAGAAAAGATATCATCTCATTTATAAAACGTGGCAGTCAAAAGTCACAAATAAAAGCTTCTCTTTAATGACCTCTTATCCTTATTATTAATTTATGCAACTTTCATTTATGCTAATTTATTTTTACTTTATGCCCTTTTAGGCTTTCATTTATCTTCATGGAAGTAGCTAATTTATTTTAGACAAATTAGTTAGCTCTCTTTTTCATCAATTAGTTTTTCATTTCATCCACACTGAAATTAATTTACATTAATATGTATCTAAATATGAGAAGTTTATCCCTTTCAATTTAGGGGTAATGAAGCTCTAATGAATCATATAACATTAACATAATAATTCGGTTTGTGGTCTCTTATTACGTTCTTAATGGAAATATTGATATTAAGTTAAGTTAGTAATTTACTTGTGAATTTGATGAATTGCATTCCTAAATATAAATCGTCTATGCATAATCAAATGCAAACACAAACAGTATCTTCATCTATCAATGATCTTGATGATAAAAAGAAAAATGTTCAAAATTTTATGCTCTACGTAATAAATCCAAAGTAAATAGGTCCTACTCAAAATAAATTTTGTTCTTAGTTTTAAATATTTTTCCTTTGTCTGAAAAATGGATATAGAGGGTGTGTAGCTTAGCAGTTTAAGTTGTGCTAGTTAATATTACAAATGCACCATACTAATAATTAAAAAATCAACTAATTCAGTAAGTGTTTAAAAAGAAGAACAAAAATTTGTTTTATATTGATTTATTTGGTCATCACAATGAGTCTTTCAATAAGTAAGCTTATAATATCATATTTTAATTATAATTTACATTCGATTTTAATAAATTTTTCGTACACCTATGAGATAATTTGATTGAGTGACTTTAAAAACTTTATTTTCCTAAAGGATCAAATCATACTCGCATACGTGTTATGATCATTATCGTGCACTTGCATTTCTTATTATGCTTTGAATTAGCAGTTTTCTAATCGATACAAAGTCCGTCCAAAGCAATTATACAGTGTCTCAGCATTTTTCTTAGTATTACTATCTAAAAATGTCTTTTTAAAATATTAGGTTTGGTGATTAATTCGATTGCATTTGTCTAAATGTATAGAATAAATTATTATTACTGAAATAACAAATATTTTAAAAATAAGTAAAAGTATTAAATTTTCTGTCTTTTCAAACAAAAATAAAAAACATCGCGATGATAAATAATTCTTAAAGGGTAACTTTTTTTACTTACAATTTTAATATGGCCTGAGGGTTATGCAACCATAATATACATATAAGATAGTCGACCAACAAGGCTTGATTTGTAGTCGGATGGCTTTTAGGATGGATCAACCGTTACCACAAAATGTTATGTCATAGGCATGCGGTATAATCGCCTTAGTAGTTAACCACCATTATGACCACCAAACAAAATGAATTTTAAAAAAGATACTCATAGTATAGAATATAATAGAAGAAGAGAGGAACCTTCCTAAATTTCCAAAAGTAAAATGCTTGTAAAATACAAGTATAGTATCATTGGGAGCGTGCTCAAGATATTTTCAAGCTGAAGATCACCTTCCAAAATGCCTAGTATTTCAACAAACAAAGAAACTAGGTATCATTAGCTGAAAATATTTCTCAAAGAATAACCTGCATAACAAATTTTCAA
Source organism: Allium sativum (assembly GCA_030737875.1). Taxonomy (NCBI): domain Eukaryota; kingdom Viridiplantae; phylum Streptophyta; class Magnoliopsida; order Asparagales; family Amaryllidaceae; genus Allium; species Allium sativum. Next base: position 144,989,039 of record CM060918.1, on the reverse strand, counting down.
ATTCAAAACAAGCATCCTATATTTCTGTAGTGACCCGAAAATCAGGTCCAATTTGAGCTGACCAAATAACACAAGTCCAACCCCAAATTGCACTGAAAATTCAAGAAAACTAATAGAAAGAAGATAAAGGGTGAGGATAGATAAGGCAGAACTAGTAGAATAGAAGAAGAAGAAGAAGAAGAACATCATCATCACCAGAGTAAACACGAATCTCACAGCGGAACGAATAAAGTAAAACATAACTTTTGAAATACAAACAGTTGTATATACAATAGCACTTATCAGAGTACAGCACTTACAACAACAGCGGAAATAATAATAGCTACAGAATCCTGAAGCCTCCTGCTCCAAGCTCTCCAAGTGTATCTGTAACATCCCGACTACTTGACTGCCCATTAAAAATTAGGCACCCAAGAGTTTAGGGAAAATAAACAAATAAACTCCGGGTCAGTCATGGGACTGGTATGAGTAAAACAGTTTAAAACAGTTTGAACAAGTAAACGATATCTCATAAGACCACGCCGCATAACGGAACGGGTTTTTCCCTTATGAGAATCCAACAACTTTGTAAACAATATCATTCTGATATTATAATAATGTCTAAATACAATTAGATAACAATCTAGCAGAAACGCTTTCATCTCACGTTCTACAAATATAGTATACAATCAAAACCGCAAGCACGTATTGGGTAATGGATTTCCAACTATGACAAGGTATGGAACCACCTTTCGATCAGTGTACTCTAGGAATGATACACTTGAGTTCAACAAGAACATCTTGCAACTCAGCCACACATGACCGACCACTCATTTCGCTTGAGTGTATCGAATGTACATCACCAACGGTTGGGATCAGCAACCGTTTCTCGTATATATATGGGACAGCATTGATAGATTAAAAGAAGCAAATGAATATTCTCTAGATAGGTGATTATACACCCTACTTCGGTGTGACTGACTTAGCCATGCTGCCTGCCCGATTTCTGTCATTTACCGGATGTGAGGCTAGAAGCTACGCTTACTTTTCATTCATTTATAACACGATCACTTTGAATGCCACATTATCAGATCCGTAAATCATTAGTTGGTTTATACAAATACCCTGGATGTTATGCTAAGGGATAAATCCGTTGCAACCATATATATTTATACAGACCAACCCATTCGATCACTGGAAATACTTTGTCAAACATTCGTCCATTTACGTTCGTTCTGGGACTGAACGAAACCGAAGGCACTATTCAGTACATCCATCTTAGTCCATTGTTATCTAAGATTTATACCACAGCCCTTGCACTTTACTCCGTCTTCAATATATTCAGCATATATGATTCGCAACGCTTATGCCAATACAGAGTGGTTCTTTGGATAATAATCCAACCGGTCTCTCCATATTAACAACGTTAAAATGGTCAAACCATTGATAGTCTGTGATTTAACTATCAAAGAAAAACTCGTGTGCAAACAACGATATTATTTCCAGATGGAAATTATATCAACCAATCATCATTTAACATTTATCTCTTTAGTTCATTAATTTACTTATCTCCTGTTTCCCTATATTCTAAATTTCTTATTTTCTGATTTTAGAAAATATACTTTATTAACAATGGAAAACATTTCCATTTCCTGTTTCCTATATTAGAAAACATTTCTGATTTCTTATTTGGAAAACATTTCCAAAGTTCCTTCATTGGATTTAAACTGATGTTTAAATAAAACATCGCTATGCCAACTCAAACCATTTACTAAATTCACTTAACAATCATTCACTATCAAACCTTACCATTTCTTAGTTAAGAAGGAAGTCAATCAAGTTGGGGTATAATTACCTCTCAGACCTTAACTGAACAACGTTATAACTTCGAAATAGTAACAGTTTATCTTTTAAACCTTTAACAACTTCTTTACGTAACTCTCGGATTCAATTTACGAATCCACTTCTTTATTGAAACATTGATTATAACGATAACATTATAATCCCTACCTTCGCAATATCTAACTTCAATTATAACCTTTATTCTTTAATTCGAATAATTAAACCTAACCCTAATTTATTTTTGTATACTCTTGATTTAAAAACCGGAAAGTAAATATTACTTTCCCGAATTCGATATAATTGAATTCGACGTATAATTCTCTTTCGAGTAATCTCTATTTGATTAACTCTTCTTCGAATATCCTATATTCGATTATCTCTCTTCGAATAACTTATATTCGAAATCTCTCTTTTTCGAATAAACTATATTCGGTCTCTTTCTTTCGAATATGCTATATTCGATAATCTCCTTCGATTAACTAATCGATAACTCCTTTTGATTAAACTACAATCGATAACTCCTTTCGATTAAACTATAATCGATAACTCCTTTCGATTAAACTATAATCGATAATTCCTTTCTTTTAACTCTATTCGAATAAACTATATTCGACTAACTCTATTTAACTCCGTTTAACTCTATTCGAATAACTACTATTCGATAACTCTATTTAACTCTATTCGAATAACCAATATTCGATAACTCTATTTAAGTTCGTTCAACTCTATTCGAATAACTACTATTCGATAACTCTATTTAACTCTATTTGAATAACTACTATTCGATAACTCTATTTAACTCTATTCGAATAACCAATATTCGATAACTCTATTTAACTCCGTTCGAATAACTAATATTCGATAACTCTATTTAACTCCGTTCAACTCTATTCGAATAACTACTATTCGATAACTCTATTTAACTCTATTCGAATAACTACTATTCGATAACTCTATTTAACTCTATTCGAATAACTACTATTCGATAAATCTATTTAACTCTATTCGAATAACTACTATTCGATAACTCTATTTAACTTCGTTCGAATAACCAATATTCGATAACTCTATTTAACTCCGTTCAACTCTATTCGAATAAATAATATTCGACTAACTCCTTTCGAATAATATGTTCGATTAACTAACCTTCGAATACCATATTCGATTAACTAACTTCAAATACCATATTCGATTAACTAACATCGAAGACCATATTCGATTAACTAACATCGAATACCATATTCGATTTCTCCTTTGTGATAACGTTTATCCAATTAAAAAGATCCCCTTTTTAACAACATTTATTCATTTATAAAGATTCACTTTTTAGTAACGGTTCTTCACTTTATAAATGTTCATTTAATAACGATTTCCTTTTTATAACTTCTTATTTCGTTATAAACACATTTCCTTTTTATTAACTCTATTTATTTTCTAAATATTCCCTTTCCAATTCTATTTGTAAATGGTTTACAAATATTTCTTTTTCTATTTTATTCTATTTGCAAATATTCCCTTTTCAAATTTATTCTTTAAAAATATTCTAACTCCTTAAATTTCCAGGAAAATTCGCCATAACCTCCTTTGTATCGGGAGTATCGGGAAAATCCCCAAAGCCGCCACATAGGCCTTTCCATTCAAAAAGAAAATGGTTTGAAATTATTTCCTTTTTGAATATCTCCTATTTATAAATATTCCAAATTTATAAATATTCCTTATTTATAAATATTCCAAATTTATAAATATTCCTTATTTATAAATATCCCATTTTATAAATATTCTATTTCCAATATCACTTTGAAAATCCCCTTATCAACATTTTGGTATATTATGGTATTCAGCATATCAAATCGCGATGATCAGTATCGTCCAAACACGTATAATCGACAACAGATTATATATCACATCATATATCACAATATATGAAAAAACAGTAAAATAAATGTTGAGGAATCCAGTCGGATTCCTCCAACCTGTTTCCCTGCATCACAGATGTTAAACAATATAGATAACATCACTTTCAGTTCCATATGATATATTATGTTAAACAGAATCAATATAGAAATTCAACTAACTGACTAGCAGTTCAATCAAACAGTCAACACACAGTCAATCAGCCAATATCTAACAGTTCTAAAAATACAACATGAAATTATAAACTGTTCAGAGTTAGTGAGATTTACTCACATTTGCAGTTCATCGTTAAAAAACGATAAACTGATATTTGATTTGAATCAAACAATTTATTTCGCCATAAATTCAAACGAGCTCCACCCCACTCCCAGTCAGTCCTAGTGCGTAGTGTCCGTCCATACGATCCCGTCGGATCTTGTTTCGTCTAATTCTGATAACATATGAAGGAGATACGCATTTTAGAAGTTAATATATAATTTAAATTAAAATAAACACAATTTATTTCATAGCGGGCTTTACCCTTTAACTAACGGCCCAATTCCCTTCATTAGAACCCGACCCACTTGATTATTCCCACTAAAGCCCGCTATCCCTTCTTCCATCGCGGAAAAACAACCACCACACTCCAGATTAGAACACGGTATCCTCCTCCTCCATTACGCTGACTTCTACCATCCATCACTCCATCATTCCTCACCGGAAACTCCTACAATCACCACCGTAATTCCTCTCATCTCATCCTTTCTCTCCTCAACCCGAAATGCTTCAACTCGCCTGTCCCATTCAATTTATGTCGCTCAGCCTGGTCCTCGCCTACAGGCAAAAGCGCGACACTATTACTCCCCATATACCACAAAACTCGGCCAACAAACTCTTATCGATCCTCTTAACCCGGAAACAACAACTATAACTCGATCTAATGCTTCAAATCCTCAAGAACTCAGACCTAATTTACCCACTCACGCAGTTATTATTTTGAGCGAACGCAGATGAATTCGAACGACACAAAAACTATACTAGGTTGAAGAGAAATGGTTGACGGATCTGAATACATACATCTCCCAATTTATAACTATTTACACGAATTTATTTCGATTTTTGTTTACTCTCGTTTTGAAGAAAAGAGGGGTGAGAATTGGCGGATGGGAAAATTTGTTGACTTCTGAATGAATGGGTTTAGGTTTAGAAGGGTTTGGTCTTATATTTATAGGGGATAGGTTTTATTATTATTTTATTTGATTTTCATTTTCCAATTTAACCAATTTCCATCGTTTAAAAATCAGTGCGATCATATACAATGTCCAGAAATCATGAAAATTGGCCTACAGCTACAGTTCGACATTACGAACCAAACGAAACTGGTTTCGTCGAATTCCGACTCCGTTTGCTCACACAGTGTATTTTTAACCGTCAAAATACCGACTGTTTTTTCATTCTAAAAATCCGTACGGCCACACAGTGACTCTAAAAATCACAAAACTTGGAATCTAGCAATAATTTGATGTTGCGGATCCAAAAAATTTAGTTTCGTCGAATTCCGACTTCGTTTGCAAAAGTGGCTATTTTTAAAGCTTTGGATGACCCATTTAAATATATAAATATATTTAAATATAATTAAATTAAATATAAATAAATTTATATTATCGTATATATATTCACAGTGGAATACCATACAGCTCTAGAATATTCCTATATGGATTTCTAACTCGATGTTCACTTCTGGGTCAACCCGATATTCGATTTATATTGAATTTCCTTTTTAAAATATAAATAATTCCTTTATAAATTATAAAGGAATTCAACAGCGAATTTTCTAAAATTTGATTTGGACATATCTTAAAATCTACACGACGAAATCCCGATTTTTCTCTTCCATTAGAAAACTATTATCAAATCGGTCCTAACGGTTCTTGTTTCACAGAAATCCGAGTTAAAACGGACCCTGTATATTCAGTTGAAGTTCAAATCGCCAAATAGTGAACTACAGCGCCATTTCGAGCTCGATTATAATTATATTATAATTCCACGTTCAAACTGCTGTTTACAAAATATATTCGTTATTCAAATTCAATTCCAAACTGAATTATACCTTATATATAATCCAATTCACACTATATTGTGAATTCAGCTATTTTGACTATTTCGACATTATAATATATTATTATATTATAATTATCAATTAAATATTCAACATTATTTAATTCCAGTTATCGATATCGCCAAAAAGATATTTAAATAATTAAATAAATTATTTATTCAACGGTCAGAAATGCGGGTCATTACAATCTTTCCCCCTTAAAATAATTTCGTCCTCGAAATTGCTAAGGTAGGGGACGACCCTATCTACTGGGTAAAGTTTTATTTGTTTACCTCTTATCTCCGGTTTCAACTGAACCAATTAATATCAACTAAAATATTAATTTATTCCGACTAACTAAATTTTCAAAAATCATGAAAATTTTCTAACGCCTCAACTTTTCGAAAAATTTCGCCAGCGTCTCCTTTGTACCGGCATATACGTCAAACCACAACTCGCCTCTCTAGGCCTTCTCCAACCCAAAAGAAATTCAAACAGCCAAGCGGCTTGCCAATTTGGCTCATCAAAATCTCAAATCCATATATAATATAAACTGGTACCTTTTTGTGGGCACATCAACTCTATTACTTCCATATGCTATCAACTCAGCATATACCAGTGTTATCTCAATCAAATTCCAATCAGTTCATATCCTCAATCCAAATCGAATTTCATTCGAACCCCAATATCAAATTCCAAATTATTGACTTATCAATTTGGTTCCATTCTAGATTATCTCTAATCCAATTCAATTCTATTTAACTCAGTTCAAGTTAAATTTCAATTTATTTTTACCATCCCATTTTATTTAAATTTATTAGTTAAATTTTAATTCCAGAACTTAAATTCCTAGGTTTATTTCAAATCAATTTGAAATCATAATGCCAACTCAAAACCTTTGAATTTCTAAACAACTTGTTTTCTCAAAACAATTCAAAAACAAAATCTTTGGTAGTAATCCGTCACTTAGAACTCGAAAATGAACACTGATGATGTCGCGATTCATCATCAGAATCTATTTTCTAGCTATCGAAGTGAGTTCAATAATATATCACTTTCAGTTTGAAAAACGTTTTCAATATCTCCCAGGAACTAAAACTTTCCTTATTTTAATTCCAAATCTGATTTAAATCCAGATTTACTTCATCTTATTTCATATACTTTACTTATATGAATTCTGATCAGTTATTTACATAACCATTTCACTTCTTATAACCTAATTCGATTATAATAACAACCAACACAACCAATTATACTATGTTAATTTCAAAACATACCATGTCGGTTCATCGTGTTCAAGTGTATATAAAACTCCTACCGATACAGTGGATCAAACTGATCGACCAGAATTTATAAGCCACTCAACCAATAAATCTCCACAATATAAAACCACTTTATATTAACTAACAAATACGCACTCGTATATATACACTCAAATTCAGTCTAGGATATTACTAATCCCATCTCTACTGAATCACGCCATAGAGCCAAGGTATTAACTAAACCTGGCTCTGATACCAAATGTAGTGACCCGAAAATCCGGTCCAATTTGAGCTAACCAAATAACACAAGTCCAACCCCAAATTACACTGAAAATTCAAGAAAACTAATAGAAAGAAGATAGAGGGTGAGGATAGATAAGGTAGAACTAGTAGAATAGAAGAAGAAGAATATCATCATCATCATCACCAGAGTAAACACGAATCTCACAGCGGAACGAATAAAGTAAAACATAACTTTTGAAATACAAACAGTTGTATATACAATAGCACTTATCAGAGTACAGCACTTACAACAACAGCGGAAATAATAATAGCTACAGAATCCTGAAGCCTCCTGCTCCAAGCTCTCCAAGTGTATCTGTAACATCCCGACTACTTGACTGCCCATTAAAAATTAGGCACCCAAGAGTTTAGGGAAAACAAACAAATAAACTCCGGGTCAGTCATGGGACTGGTATGAGTAAAACAGTTTAAAACAGTTTGAACAAGTAAACGATATCTCATAAGACCACGCCGCATAACGGAACGGGTTTTTCCCTTATGTGAATCCAACAACTTTGTAAACAATATCATTCTGATATTATAATAATGTCTAAATACAATTAGATAACAATCTAGCAGAAACGCTTTCGTCTCACGTTCTACAAATATAGTATACAATCAAAAACGCAAGCACGTATTGGGTAATGGATTTCCAACTATGACAAGGTATGGAACCACCTTCCGATCAGTGTACTCTAGGAACGATACACTGGAGTTCAACAAGAACATCTTGCAACTCAGCCACACATGACCGACCACTCATTTCGCTTGAGTGTATCGAATGTACATCACCATCGGTTGGGATCAGCAACCGTTTCCCGTATATATATGGGACAGCATTGATAGATTAAAAAAAGCAATGAATATTCTCTAGATAGGTGATTATACACCCTACTTCGGTGCGACCGACTTAGCCATGCTGCCTGCCCGATTTCTGTCATTTACCGGATGTGAGGCTAGAAGCTACACTTACTTTTCATTCATTTATAACACGATCACTTTGAGTGCCACATTATCAGATCCGTAAATCATTAGTTGGTTTATACAAATACCCTGGATGTTATGCTAAGGGATAAATCCGTTGCAACCATATATATTTATACAGACCAACCCATTCGATCATTGGAAATACTTTGTCAGACATTCGTCCATTTACGTTCGTTCTGGGACTGAACGAAACCGAAGGCACTATTCAGTACATCCATCTTAGTCCATTGTTATCTAAGATTTATACAACAGCCCTTGCACTTTACTCTGTCTTCAATATATTCAGCATATATGATTCGCAACGCTTATGCCAATACAGAGTGGTTCTTTGGATAATAATCCAACCGGTCTCTCCATATTAACAACGTTAAAATGGTCAAACCATTGATAGTCTGTGATTTAACTATCAAAGAAAAACTCGTGTGCAAACAACGATATTATTTCCAGATGGAAATTATATCAACCAATCATCATTTAACATTTATCTCTTTAGTTCATTAATTTACTTATCTCCTGTTTCCCTATATTCTAAATTTCTTATTTTCTAATTTTAGAAAATATACTTTATTAACAATGGAAAACATTTCCATTTCCTGTTTCCTATATTAGAAAACATTTCTGATTTCTTATTTGGAAAACATTTCCAAAGTTCCTTCATTGGATTTAAACTGATGTTTAAATAAAACATCGCTATGCCAACTCAAACCATTTACTAAATTCACTTAACCATCATTCACTATCAAACCTTACCATTTCTTAGTTAAGAAGGAAGTCAATCAAGTTGGGGTATAATTACCTCTCATACCTTAACTGAACAACGTTATAACTTCGAAATAGTAACAGTTTATCTTTTAAACCTTTAACAACTTCTTTACGTAACTCTCGGATTCAATTTACGAATCCACTTCTTTATTGAAACATTGATTATAACGATAACGTTATAATCCCTACCTTCGCAATATCTAACTTCAATTATAACCTTTATTCTTTAATTCGAATAATTAAACCTAACCCTAATTTATTTTTGTATACTCTTGATTTAAAAACCGGAAAGTAAATATTACTTTCCCGAATTCGATATAATTGAATTCGACGTATAATTCTCTTTCGAGTAATCTCTATTTGATTAACTCTTCTTCGAATATCCTATATTCGATTATCTCTCTACGAATAACTTATATTCAAAATCTCTCTTTTTCGAATAAACTATATTCGGTCTCTTTCTTTCGAATATGCTATATTCGATAATCTCCTTCGACTAACTAATCGATAACTCCTTTTGATTAAACTACAATCGATGACTCCTTTCGATTAAACTATAATCGATAACTCCTTTCGATTAAACTATAATCGATAATTCCTTTTGTAACGACCCAGATTTTTGACCATTTAGTTTAATAATTTGAAAATGTTTTTTTATATTGTTTTGGAATTTTAAATGGTTTAATTTCAATAAGTTGGAATATTTTATTAATATAATAATATTTTATTCTGAAATGGTAGAAATTTAGTGGATCTCCAACATAATGTGAACTGGCAGTATAAAAGGATAAATTTTTAATTAAAAATAGTACGTTTACAAAGGAAGTAGTAGCTAACGAACTCGGATTTCGATGAAATCAGTTTCATTAATTCCGAAATGATGAAATTAGGTAACCAACCAAGTTACGTCAAAAATGGCATCCGTATGTGAAAAAGAAAAAAATAAAAGGCCAAAATTTGAACTAAATTTTGACGGTAATTGGAATTTGCTAATGCTAACGGCAAAACTGGAACCTGAGACCTATCCAGGAAAATTCTAAACATAGGATATTAGCTATATATGAAGTCTAGGAAAATCCTATAACGGATACAGAAAATTATTAAGGAAACAAAATTTAAATAAATTATTTGAAAATCTAAACGAACTCCGATTTTTGATTTGAATACATAGGATTGAAGTACGTTAAAAACAGGACCAGATGGTGGAAGAATTTCTGAAAACCGTTATCGTTTAATACTCCAACATGAGACCGGAAGGTGTTCAAACTAACACAAAACACTATTTTGAATTTGAATTTAAATTATTTGAAAGTTCAAATGAATTCGAATTTGAAATATTTTTATATATTATTGAAGAGCAAGAAAAATTGAACAACATGGTTGAAAAAGATTTTGGATAAGGTATCAATAAGTAAGTCAAATTAACGTCCGAATAGGGTTGAGAAAACACACTTTGCTATTCATAAATTATTAAATTTATTAATAATTTAATTAATTTAAGGATTAATCCTAGCCATCCATTTTCGATCGTTGGATTCGCGCCACCTCAGCAATCCATGTGACTCCTTCGGCTATAAATAGCCCCCCCTTTCATTTTAAACTCACTACTCCTCCTCCTCTTCCAAGCTTTGGCAATGGCAGAAATAATAATAAAATAATAGAAAAATAGGGAAAATGAAGAAAGGGAGAAAGGAGAGCAAGACGGGGAGCTAGGGACTCTTAGGCAGAGGCTTGGACTTCACGGGGTAAGTTTTTAAATAATATTTATTTATTTATTTTGGTAATATATATATATGTGTATATATATATATATTTTAATAAAAATAGAATTTGTAAAAATAAATATCGGAACATTCTAAGGGTGACAGAGAGGATAGTGTCAAAGGCTTGAGTTTGGAAAATATAGTTTCCTGCTCTCCCTGGCTATCCCTAACTGATCCGAGGGATGGGATGGTTAATTTAAATTTAAATTTAAAATTTAATTTGAATTTAAAATAGACCAGGGGCATTTTCGTAATTTTTTACTATAAATTTTAAAAGTTTATAATTTTTCCAAAACAAGTCGGATTTCCACGAAACAAGGACCGTTGGATTCTTATCGAAAAATACTTTAAAATGAGTTACATCAGATTTTTAATCCGGGTTATAATTTTTAAGTTATAATTAAATGAATATTTTTAAATATTTTATTTGGAAATTAAATTTAATTAATATTAAAATGGTTTTTCAATTTTAAAAATTGGATATGACTAGAGATGGGAAAGTAGGTTTTTTAGAAGGGAAAGGAAGGTAATTTGGCTAATAACGCAATTAGGAATTTATTTAGATAATAAAAATTTAATTAATTAAATTAAATATATATTCATTTAAATTAGGTAAATATTGTAAATAGCATAACTTTTGCATACGTTAACGAAATTTAACGAAACAAGAACCGTTGGGATCGCAGGGACGAGACCTACCCGATGACACTGACTAGGAGTCAATCCGATGCAGTGGAAAATTCAGCTAATTTTGGACGGTCGTCCCAAATTAAAAGCGACAAACGCATCAACCGTCGACCAGAACAAACTCTGGTGAGTTAATTCTCACACCTTCTGAAATTCTGTGATGTGGTAAATTCATATTTAAAATATAATTTACCATTAAAATATAAATAGGTTGATTATTGGTTGATTGGTTGCAGTTATTTAAAATTCATCGTTTTAAACACAGAGATGATTGAAATTTATATCATATATTATTATGAAATGCCTAACGAGCTATGATACGGGGAATGACAGGTTGGAGGGATCCGACCGGATTCCTTAAATATTATTGTAACATCCCGGTTTTTCGTCCATTTAAATTCGAATATTTTAATCTGTTTTATTGGAAACTTTAAATGATATTTAATCAAATTTGTTTAAGATAAAGTTAGAATATATATATATTATTTAAACCAGAAATTTTAATGTAGAGTTTGAATTCTATACTATTGATGTTAAAAATGTTATTTAATAAATACAATGATATTATTTCTAGTAATTGAATTTGATTTATATTGATTCTAACAACTGTTTACAATTAAAAACCATCAATTAAAAGTAAACAAAGATGAGATTGATATCAAGTATTCGTTTACTAATAAAGTAGTCCATATGAAGGCGAATTTATTTCTTGAAAATATATTGACTGTAAAATGGTCATATGGTACTTGCATTTGATTCAACAATGTATAAATACACAGATGTGCAAGAAGAAGTAAAAGAATCCATTCATAAATTATTAGTGTACAATACATGTTAAATTTCTGCATTTGCAATATAAAACGGTACATGAAGAGTTTCGATACAATACAAGTTCAAATTTATCTTGTATATTACAAAGTCTCGAATACAATACAGAAAGAAATCAACATTTGGAATCAACTTCTCTATGTTTTCCAACCCAGCGGATCCGAGTCGTTCCCGTCAGTTTTGACCTGCGAAGAAGGAGAAGAGAAAACCCATTAAAAGGGTAATTTCATGATAAATAATAAACTGCATAAAAAAAGAAAGAAAAGAAAAAAAGAAAAAAATAAAGGAAAGAGAGAAAAAGAAAAACAGTGAAAGACGCTCTTATAGGCACAGCTAAAAGGATTAGAAATGCATAGCCTTATAGATAAAGAAACAGCTAAAGCACATGTCATGAGCAGCTAAGGAAGTAGTACAATGTGTAGCTGATAAGAACAGGTATGTATACATCAAATTTTAGCAGTACAATGCACATGCTAGAGAGAGGCAAATCTATACTTGTACAATGCAAAACAGACAAGACAATACATAGCAGTATTGGAAAAGAAAAGAAAGAAGAAAAAGAAAAATCTTCATGAAACAATAAAATCAAAACAGCAATTTAAGATATGTGTGTGAATATATATATTTTTCATCAAGTTCAATGTAGAACCGTATATATTCATACATCAGATCGAATATATATGAACAGGTAAAGCTAATAAATCAATGAACAGGTAAAGGTAATAAATCAAATGAACGGCAGAAGAATAGGACCGGCTAAGACAGTACATAGCTGGAAAAAAAAAATAGATTTATCAAATTGAAACAAGGCAATTGACAGCTATATATATCATGAACAGCTATGTCTACATATATATATATATATATATATATATATCGTAAGCGGCTATGACTGACCTAGGAATTTACTAGTTGTATTCATAGCTAAACAGCTATATTTTTCTTTTTCATCTCTTTAGAAAATTGAAAGGGGTAGCGTAGGAATAGGTATGTAAGTACATACATCAATGAAAAACAAATATGAACAACAAGGGAAGAAAGGAGATCACAAAATATATATAGTCAGAAAGACAAGACAATTCATAACTAAAGAAAAAAAAAACTGAAAATAGGGAATGCAAAACTGATCAGTGAATGTGACTGGAAGAAACTAATGTATACATCTATATTGATATAAACAAAATCGTCATAGAACAGAAAACCCACATGAGTAAGCAGTAAATCTCTGATATAAATTCCACTGTTCACTTATATTTAAAAATGAAAATCAAATCTATATTGCAGTCCAAGAATCTCTGATTCGAATTGAAAATTCATAAGCTTCACTGTCACATATACAAAATCATATATTAAAACCTGAACAAAAATCAATGATACAGTTTGAAAATCACTGAATTGATTAAAACAACTCATAGCAGATTCGATCATTTTTCCACAACAGTACTACCTAACCTACGCAAGTTTGATCAGAAATCCATGGGAACTGATTAACAGATTTGACAATACTGTACAGCCCTACACAAAATCCAACCAGATCTCATTTACAACCCATCGCGCAATCTATCTAGTTTCCATCACCATACAAAGATCTGAAACCCAATGGCCTAAACTAGAACCTATAGTGATAGACGTTGATCTAATCTAAATCAAAATCGCACTATAAATACAGGGGTATTTCACCATTCGAACAAGACAGCAAACCCATTCGAAAGAAAAACACAAAAATAAAATATTACAGCAATTTAAATCGAGTAAAAGGAAAACTTAGCTTTTGGGTTCTTGGACTGATTGGTTGTTGAAACCGTTCGAAACCCAAGACCTAGGAGCGACGAAAGCCTCGTCGAAAGACTCGTCGAAAGCCCGTAGTGGATGTTGGAGGAAACTGTGTCATTTCTGGAAGGCGGAGGGCACGGTGGAGCTACGGTAGTCGTTGATGAAGAAGTTGGCTTAGGGTTAGCAAATCGTCGGAAGAAAGGAAGGAGGAGTGATCGAATAGAGGTGCGGAGGGTAGGGAAGTTGCGACGCCGTCGAACAGGAAGAAGGATCTGGAGTTCCGATTCCGGCCATTTAGGGTTTGCGTTGAGTAATTTTTGTGGAGGCGGTTCTGAAATGAGATGGATCGGTGGCAAGGGTTTTGAAGATTAAGGGGATTGGGTCTGGGCCGAAGATTGAGAAGGTAAGGGCCCAAATTTAATTTATAAATCTAAGTTTAGAATCCATGTTTTTAATTTAATTATTTATAAACTTGTTTATACGATTTCGGGCTCATACGTTAACAGATTTCAACGCGGTCAGTTGCGTTGGGACCGTGGAGACGAATACTTCGAGATGGAGCAGGCCCAATCCAGATCTGAAGAGAGTGGAATTTTTATTCAAATTAAACGTCAGTTTAATTTGATTAAACCAGACTGTTTATCAATTGATTTCAATCAAGGTGAGTTAAACTCACTCAGCTCTCCCCATTTATATTTTATATAAATTGGGTTTTTATTTAATGTGTTCTAATTGCTAGTGGTTGACCGTCTGATAGTTATATATATTTATTGTGATTCAATAAATGAAATTAAACGGTCGTTTAATTTCAGTAAAACACCAATCGTTATGATTTGACCCAAATAAAGTAAATTTCCTTGATTGGCCACGTTTATAAACGTATTTGAAATTGTTTGAGTTGTTTGAATGATCTGTTACTTGGTTGTTGATTGTTATAGAAGTTACCAGTCAAATAAAAAGAATGACTGATTATTATTAATCATTGAACCATATGCCAACATTTAACCTGACATTGACCAATGGATAATATTGGTCGGGAAAATTGGCATCACTTGGGCCATAAATCAATTGATTTATAAAATATGGATTTTTTCGACAGTGAATCGAAAATATTGAAGTTATAAATATATTTTATAACTGAAAAAGGTTTAAAGATATCACGTTGAGTGAAAGTTATTTAAAAGGAAAATAATATTTAATTATTTATTTATCTAAGGTTTATATAGAAATTTTGAAATGGTTTTTATAAAATAAATTTCTTACATTGATAAGAATAATAAGCAAATGTACAGGAAATACCTAGCGGTTGAATATTTGATTAATCGTGGACGGTTAAATAAAGTTATTTAAATTAATTATATTTAGAATTGGTTAGGAGACTAATTAGGTTTTGTGTGGACTGAGTCGACCACTTAAACTTGGTTAGATTTTAAATTAGTAAATGAATAGTTGGTTAATTCCGATAAGGTTTTAAAAAGGGAATTTATTATTATTAGTTAATTGATTTGAAATAATTAATGTTGAAATAAATGAGTTGCTGGAGTGATCACTAATGAAATACACTTTAAGTATCCAAGTTTGAAAAGAAATAAAATCGAATATTGGAAAAAGGGCTAAAGGATGAGTTTTCATATTTGAGCTCGAATCTTGAATAAAAAGGTTTAAGCGAATACCTAGTGAAGATGAAAAGTTTTACTTAACGTTAGAATTAAGTAAAAGGAGGTGAAGAGGTTAAAAAGGGTTCATATCTAAAACCTAAAATTTATAAACGAAGTTTATAAAAGGAATGTGAGTTAAACGTTGGTTTTAAATGGAAACACTTAATGATGATATTAAGTTAAATCAATGGATTCAAAAAGGGAATTTCCTAAAAGAAAGGGGATTGAAAAGGGTTGATTTGAGCTTGATAAACAAGGCTGGAAATAGGATTTGTGATAATTCGATTTGTGAAACAAAATCATTTGAATAGATCGGGAGTGAATAAAGAAAAATTTAATAAGGAATTATTTAATTATCGAATTAAGTGACATTAATTATAACTATATTTTAACAAGTGGGATGTGTTAATTCTTGAATTACAACTCGTATTCATCTGAAGATAAAACGTTGTTGATCAAGGTCTGAGAGGTAATTAAAATACCCCAACTTGAACGGCTTCGGGACTATCCAAGGATGGTATTAGTTGGTAATGTCAAGTATGTGTGATAAGATTTTCAAAGTGACGGGAATGAGATAAGATGATTTTCCTTAGTAGTGGAAATAAAAAGGAAATAGGGCGATTAATTTTAAAAACCAAGTGATGCTGAGTACCCGACCTGTAAATCTATTTTTGTGTTTTCATAGATGTTTACTTGATAGTTAAATAACCGACTATCAAGGCTGGCCATTACGATTGTTGGTATGGAAAGACCGGGATCGAATGTTTATTCGAAAACCATTTCAACCAACAGATACGATATATAAAAAAGAGATCAAGCGATGATCGAGATGGAGCATGTGAAGACCATAGATCTTCATAAAGCGGAAGAACCACTTACAATCTCTGATTCGACCCGGAGATATACTGGGGTTTTGTCGTGGTTGAAACTGTGGATTGCAAGGACGATCGCTACTGATCCATGGGGTGATTCCTGTATTGGATGCAGTAGGAGAGTACCTTCGGTTCATCCTGTTCCTGTATGACTTGTATGGACGAATGTCTGACAGAGTATTTCCTGAAACCACGTACGTTGATTTTTACAAAAATACCGAGTGGTGGCAAAGAGGGGCACTTCTTTAATACCCAGAGTATATTTGTGGACGTCAATTAGTGACTTGACGGATCTGACGATGTGGCATTCAAAGTGAATGACGACCAGATGTTCAAAGGTAAATTCTGACCTCAAGCCTCATCAACCAGGAGATAACAAAAATCGGGCAGGCAGCATGGCTATGTGGGTCGCTCCCATTAGGGTGTATAATCACCTATCTAGAGAAATTCCTTTTGCTTCTTTAATCTATCGATTCTGCCCATTCGGGAACGGTGGTTTGAGTCCAACCGTTGGTGATATACATTCGATACACTCAAGCGAAATGAGTGGTCGGTCATGTGAGGGCCGGGTTGCAAGACGTTCTTGTTGAACCCTGTGTATTCGCCTCTAGAGATACACGTGCGGAAGGTGGTCCCATACCTTGTCAGGGTCGGAATCCAATATCCAATAAGCGCCCGGGGTTTTCGGTTGTATACTATATACGGGGAGCGTGAGATGCAAGCGTTCCTCTAGATTTGTTAATTATTTGTATCTAGACATTATCATAATATCAGATCAAGATATTGATTTCGAAAACTGTTTTGGGTTATCGTAAGGTAAAAACCGTCCGTGTTTATGTGTGGATTTGGTCTTACGATTATCCTTTTCTTTCGAAAGGATTTTAACTTTAAAATCAAGTTGTGTGATACTTAAATGCTGTGCGAGTTTTTCTCACTCTGGTCCACCAGACTGACCCGGTGTTTTGTAAATGCTCGGGTTAGACCGAGGTGTGCAGGTTCAGGTTATCAGGTACTAAGAAGTCCAGAGACGAGCTGAAGATGTTCAGAATGAATGATATTCCGCTGTGTGATTGTATATATGAGGACAGATTATCAAAACTGTCCAGATGTGTGTTGTACTCTGATATTGTAAGTATTTTCAAAAGCTCTCAATAAAGATTATTTATGTATTATATTTTGTTCCGCTGCGATGTGAGACTTTGTGATGGTTCTTCTTCTTCTTCTTCTATTCTTATATTTCTTTCTTTCTTATCTCACCCTCTAATTTCCTTCTAAAACGTTCCAGTGTTTTCGGTGCTTGGAGGATCGGCATAAGATACAGTAAAGGTATTTATGTCGATTTTCGAGGCCGAAATCCCTGGGTTGTGACAGTGGTATCAGAGCTATTGGTTGAGTAGTAACCTTGGCTCTGTGGCGTGACTCAGTAGAGATGGGGTTAGCAATACCCTAGACTGAGTGTGAGTGTATATATACGAGTGAACGTATTTGTAGATTTTATAAAAATTTGTTTTATATTGTGGAGATTTATTGGTTGGGTTGTTTATGAGTTCTGGTCGATCAGTTTGATCCACTGTATCGATAGGGGTTTCTAAACACTCAAGTACGATAAACCGACGCAGTATGTTTTGAAAGAGGGTAAATGAAATAATTTTACCCAACGTATATTTTATATAGAAAAAGGAATTTATTTTCTATATTATATTAATGTGGAGTGTTTGTTTGTTCTGGTTGATTTGATTTGAAATCAAATTTGAATTATGAAATAAAGTTGAATTGATTTGAAAAATCAGTTAGTCAATTGAATCAGATATGAGAATGAAACTGAACCTGGTTAGGTAAAACCAATTCAAGAATGAATTCAAATTGAGTGAATGAATTGGGGTTTGAAAATTTAATGGATAAATAGACTGGGATTCGAATAAAGTGGATTGCCATTCGAAATTTGAATTTCCTTTTCGAAGAAGTTAAGGCTAGAGTGGCAGTTGTAGTCATACCGATCAAGCCATGCAGAGGAAGTGCTGGCAAAATTCTCGAAAATTTTAGAGTTCGAATTTATTTTGAATTGAATTCAATAGTAATGATTTAAAAATAATACGATTCGAAACATTCTTCTTACTTTGTAATTTCGAGGACGAAATTATTTTAAGGGGGGGGGGGAAGAATGTAACATCCCGGTTTTTCGTCCATTTAAATTCGAATATTTTAATCTGTTTTATTGGAAACTTTAAATGATATTTAATCAAATTTGTTTAAGATAAAGTTAGAATATATATATATTATTTAAACCAAAAATTTTAATGTAGAGTTTGAATTCTATACTATTGATGTTAAAAATGTTATTTAATAAATACAATGATATTATTTCTAGTAATTGAATTTGATTTATATTGATTCTAACAACTGTTTACAATTAAAAACCATCAATTAAAAGTAAACAAAGATGAGATTGATATCAAGTATTCCATTACTAATAAAGTAGTCCATATGAAGGCGAATTTATTTCTTGAAAATATATGGACTGTAAAATGGTCATATGGTACTTGCATTTGATTCAACAATGTATAAATACACAGATGTGCAAGAAGAAGTAAAAGAATCCATTCATAGATTATTAGTGTACAATACATGTTAAATTTCTGCATTTGCAATATAAAACGGTACATGAAGAGTTTCGATACAATACAAGTTCAAATTTATCTTGTACATTACAAAGTCTCGAATACAATACAGAAAGAAATCAACATTTGGAATCAACTTCTCTATGTTTTCCAACCCAGCGGATCCGAGTCGTTCCCGTCAGTTTTGACCTGCGAAGAAGGAGAAGAGAAAACCCATTAAAAGGGTAATTTCATGATAAATAATAAACTGCATAAAAAAAGAAAGAAAAGAAAAAAAGAAAAAAATAAAGGAAAGAGAGAAAAAGAAAAATAGTGAAAGACGCTCTTATAGGCACAGCTAAAAGGATTAGAAATGCATAGCCTTATAGATAAAGAAACAGCTAAAGCACATGTCATGAGCAGCTAAGGAAGTAGTACAATGTGTAGCTGATAAGAACAGGTATGTATACATCAAATTTTAGCAGTACAATGCACATGCTAGAGAGAGGCAAATCTATACTTGTACAATGCAAAACAGACAAGACAATACATAGCAGTATTGGAAAAGAAAAGAAAGAAGAAAAAGAAAAATCTTCATGAAACAATAAAATCAAAACAGCAATTTAAGATATGTGTGTGAATATATATATTTTTCATCAAGTTCAATGTAGAACCGTATATATTCATACATCAGATCCGAATATATATGAACAGGTAAAGCTAATAAATCAATGAACAGGTAAAGGTAATAAATCAAATGAACGGCAGAAGAATAGGACCGGCTAAGACAGTACATAGCTGGAAAAAAAAATAGATTTATCAAATTGAAACAAGGCAATTGACAGCTATATATATCATGAACAGCTATGTCTACATATATATATATATATATATATATATATATATCGTAAGCGGCTATGACTGACCTAGGAATTTACTAGTTGTATTCATAGCTAAACAGCTATATTTTTCTTTTTCATCTCTTTAGAAAATTGAAAGGGGTAGCGTAGGAATAGGTATGTAAGTACATACATCAATGAAAAACAAATATGAACAACAAGGGAAGAAAGGAGATCACAAAATATATATAGTCAGAAAGACAAGACAATTCATAACTAAAGAAAAAAAAAACTGAAAATAGGGAATGCAAAACTGATCAGTGAATGTGACTGGAAGAAACTAATGTATACATCTATATTGATATAAACAAAATCGTCATAGAACAGAAAACCCACATGAGTAAGCAGTAAATCTCTGATATAAATTCCACTGTTCACTTATATTTAAAAATGAAAATCAAATCTATATTGCAGTCCAAGAATCTCTGATTCGAATTGAAAATTCATAAGCTTCACTGTCACATATACAAAATCATATATTAAAACCTGAACAAAAATCAATGATACAGTTTGAAAATCACTGAATTGATTAAAACAACTCATAGCAGATTCGATCATTTTTCCACAACAGTACTACCTAACCTACGCAAGTTTGATCAGAAATCCATGGGAACTGATCAACAGATTTGACAATACTGTACAGCCCTACATAAAATCCAACCAGATCTCATTTACAACCCATCGCGCAATCTATCTAGTTTCCATCACCATACAAAGATCTGAAACCCAATGGCCTAAACTAGAACCTATAGTGATAGACGTTGATCTAATCTAAATCAAAATCGCACTATAAATACAGGGGTATTTCACCATTCGAACAAGACAGCAAACCCATTCGAAAGAAAAACACAAAAATAAAATATTACAGCAATTTAAATCGAGTAAAAGGAAAACTTAGCTTTTGGGTTCTTGGACTGATTGCTTGTTGAAACCGTTCGAAACCCAAGACCTAGGAGCGACGAAAGCCTCGTCGAAAGACTCGTCGAAAGCCTGTAGTGGATGTTGGAGGAAACTGTGTCATTTCTGGAAGGCGGAGGGCACGGTGGAGCTACAGTAGTCGTTGATGAAGAAGTTGGCTTAGGGTTAGCAAATCGTCGTAAGAAAGGAAGGAGGAGTGATCGAATAGAGGTGCGGAGGGTAGGGAAGTTGCGACGCCGTCGAACAGGAAGAAGGATCTGGAGTTCCGATTCCGGCCATTTAGGGTTTGCGTTGAGTAATTTTTGTGGAGGCGGTTCTGAAATGAGATGGATCGGTGGCAAGGGTTTTGAAGATTAAGGGGATTGGGTCTGGGCCGAAGATTGAGAAGGTAAGGGCCCAAATTTAATTTATAAATCTAAGTTTAGAATCCATGTTTTTAATTTAATTATTTATAAACTTGTTTATACGATTTCGGGCTCATACGTTAACAGATTTCAACGCGGTCAGTTGCGTTGGGACCGTGGAGACGAATACTTCGAGATGGAGCAGGCCCAATCCAAATCTGAAGAGAGTGGAATTTTTATTCAAATTAAACGTCAGTTTAATTTGATTAAACCAGACTGTTTATCAATGGATTTCAATCAAGGTGAGTTAAACTCACTCAGCTCTCCCCATTTATATTTTATATAAATTGGGTTTTTATTTAATGTGTTCTGATTGCTAGTGGTTGACCGTCTGATAGTTATATATATTTATTGTGATTCAATAAATGAAATTAAACGGTCGTTTAATTTCAGTAAAACACCAATCGTTATGATTTGACCCAAATAAAGTAAATTTCCTTGATTGGCCACGTTTATAAACGTATTTGAAATTGTTTGAGTTGTTTGAATGATCTGTTACTTGGTTGTTGATTGTTATAGAAGTTACCAGTCAAATAAAAAGAATGACTGATTATTATTAATCATTGAACCATATGCCAACATTTAACCTGACATTGACCAATGGATAATATTGGTCGGGAAAATTGGCATCACTTGGGCCATAAATCAATTGATTTATAAAATATGGATTTTTTCGACAGTGAATCGAAAATATTGAAGTTATAAATATATTTTATAACTGAAAAAGGTTTAAAGATATCACGTTGAGTGAAAGTTATTTAAAAGGAAAATAATATTTAATTATTTATTTATCTAAGATTTATATAGAAATTTTGAAATGGTTTTTATAAAATAAATTTCTTACATTGATAAGAATAATAAGCAAATGTACAGGAAATACCTAGCGGTTGAATATTTGATTAATCGTGGACGGTTAAATAAAGTTATTTAAATTAATTATATTTAGAATTGGTTAGGAGACTAATTAGGTTTTGTGTGGACTGAGTCGACCACTTAAACTTGGTTAGATTTTAAATTAGTAAATGAATAGTTGGTTAATTCCGATAAGGTTTTAAAAAGGGAATTTATTATTATTAGTTAATTGATTTGAAATAATCAATGTTGAAATAAATGAGTTGCTGGAGTGATCACTAATGAAATACACTTTAAGTATCCAAGTTTGAAAAGAAATAAAATCGAATATTGGAAAAAGGGCTAAAGGATGAGTTTTCATATTTGAGCTCGAATCTTGAATAAAAAGGTTTAAGCGAATACCTAGTGAAGATGAAAAGTTTTACTTAACGTTAGAATTAAGTAAAAGGAGGTGAAGAGGTTAAAAAGGGTTCATATCTAAAACCTAAAATTTATAAACGAAGTTTATAAAAGGAATGTGAGTTAAACGTTGGTTTTAAATGGAAACACTTAATGATGATATTAAGTTAAATCAATGGATTCAAAAAGGGAATTTCCTAAAAGAAAGGGGATTGAAAAGGGTTGATTTGAGCTTGATAAACAAGGCTGGAAATAGGATTTGTGATAATTCGATTTGTGAAACAAAATCATTTGAATAGATCGGGAGTGAATAAAGAAAAATTTAATAAGGAATTATTTAATTATCGAATTAAGTGACATTAATTATAACTATATTTTAACAAGTGGGATGTGTTAATTCTTGAATTACAACTCGTATTCATCTGAAGATAAAACGTTGTTGATCAAGGTCTGAGAGGTAATTAAAATACCCCAACTTGAACGGCTTCGGGACTATCCAAGGATGGTATTAGTTGGTAATGTCAAGTATGTGTGATAAGATTTCCAAAGTGACGGGAATGAGATAAGATGATTTTCCTTAGTAGTGGAAATAAAAAGGAAATAGGGCGATTAATTTTAAAAACCAAGTGATGCTGAGTACCCGACCAGTAAATCTATTTTTGTGTTTTCATAGATGTTTACTTGATAGTTAAATAACCGACTATCAAGGCTGGCCATTACGATTGTTGGTATGGAAAGACCGGGATCGAATGTTTATTCGAAAACCATTTCAACCAACAGATACGATATATAAAAAAGAGATCAAGCGATGATCGAGATGGAGCATGTGAAGACCATAGATCTTCATAAAGCGGAAGAACCACTTACAATCTCTGATTCGACCCGGAGATATACTGGGGTTTTGTCGTGGTTGAAACTGTGGATTGCAAGGACGATCGCTACTGATCCATGGGGTGATTCCTGTATTGGATGCAGTAGGAGAGTACCTTCGGTTCATCCTGTTCCTGGATGACTTGTATGGACGAATGTCTGACAGAGTATTTCCTGAAACCACGTACGTTGATTTTTACAAAAATACCGAGTGGTGGCAAAGAGGGGCACTTCTTTAATACCCAGAGTATATTTTTGGACGTCAATTAGTGACTTGACGGATCTGACGATGTGGCATTCAAAGTGAATGACGACCAGATGTTCAAAGGTAAATTCTGACCTCAAGCCTCATCAACCAGGAGATAACAAAAATCGGGCAGGCAGCATGGCTATGTGGGTCGCTCCCATTAGGGTGTATAATCACCTATCTAGAGAAATTCCTTTTGCTTCTTTAATCTATCGATTCTGCCCATTCGGGAACGGTGGTTTGAGTCCAACCGTTGGTGATATACATTCGATACACTCAAGCGAAATGAGTGGTCGGTCATGTGAGGGCCGGGTTACAAGACGTTCTTGTTGAACCCTGTGTATTCGCCTCTAGAGATACACGTGCGGAAGGTGGTCCCATACCTTGTCAGGGTCGGAATCCAATATCCAATAAGCGCCCGGGGTTTTCGGTTGTATACTATATACGGGGAGCGTGAGATGCAAGCGTTCCTCTAGATTTGTTAATTATTTGTATCTAGACATTATCATAATATCAGATCAAGATATTGATTTCGAAAACTGTTTTGGGTTATCGTAAGGTAAAAACCGTCCGTGTTTATGTGTGGATTTGGTCTTACGATTACCCTTTTCTTTAGAAAGGATTTTAACTTTAAAATCAAGTTGTGTGATACTTAAATGCTGTGCGAGTTTTTCTCACTCTGGTCCACCAGACTGACCCGGTGTTTTGTAAATGCTCGGGTTAGACCGAGGTGTACAGGTTCAGGTTATCAGGTACTAAGAAGTCCAGAGACGAGCTGAAGATGTTCAGAATGAATGATATTCCGCTGTGTGATTGTATATATGAGGACAGATTATCAAAACTGTCCAGATGTGTGTTGTACTCTGATATTGTAAGTATTTTCAAAAGCTCTCAATAAAGATTATTTATGTATTATATTTTGTTCCGCTGCGATGTGAGACTTTGTGATGGTTCTTCTTCTTCTTCTATTCTTATATTTCTTTCTTTCTTATCTCACCCTCTAATTTCCTTCTAAAACGTTCCAGTGTTTTCGGTGCTTGGAGGATCGGCATAAGATACAGTAAAGGTATTTATGTCGATTTTCGAGGCCGAAATCCCTGGGTCGTGACAATTATATATGTTGTTTGTTGTTTCATATTATTGATATCTGAACTGATTGAACACCATATGATTGAAAAACCTATATTGAGTGTGATGGTTGAACAAGTATTCACCCGTGTTGTGCTTTAAATCAACCGACAAAGTTGATTGGGTAATTGACAGTGGATGACCTAAAATGTGTTGTTTTAGCCGTCGGTTTACTGTTCGGTGAAACGACGCAGTTTAAAGTTATAAATTATTTTATAATTAAATTGAAGTTTTTCACTCATTTTAGACAAATAATTAAATGGGAAATTTATAAATAAATATTTTAATCGAATTTATAAAAGAAATTATCAATTGGTTAGTGATAATTAGTAAATCATTATTAAATCAGCTTTAAAGGTAAAGATTATTCTAATTTTAGTTAATGGCAAGGTTAACTATTTTTCATATAGTAAATGTTAAAGCTGATCATTATTTTTATTAAAAATGATTTGATGTAGTGATTTCTAATTGGAATTCAAGTTAGATATTATTGAGTGGCAACAAGTTCGATTGAAGTCAAATAAGGGTGTTATAAGGGATTTATAACCCAAGTGTGTAAACGAGCATTGTAAATGAAATTGAAAAGTAAATATTGAGATTTCACTTAATTGAATAAAGCGAATTCAATTGGAAGTAAATGTTTAAGAGAGATGATAATATATTGGAATATGGTAATGGCAAGAGTTTTTTTTAAATGAAATATAAGTAGTTATTTAATTTTGTATAAGGGAATCCAAGCGGGGTTTTTGAAAAGGGTTTTAAAACCAAAATGATAAGTCAAAAGGTTTATTGAAAGAGTGAATTTCAAATGTAAGAAATGGTTTATAAACCATATTTGAAATCAAGATGGTAAATAAGATTTTGGTGAAATGGTTAAGTGACAATTTGGTATTATTCTGAGATGAGAACGTTGTCAATCAAGGTCTGAGAGGTAACTAAAATAACCCAACTTGGTTGGCTTCACTATTATCGAGTAATAGTATTAGTTTGGAACGAGTGGATGTGTTAAGATTAGTTTTACCTTATACAAGGGATATCGAACTCTACTGTAAGATTTTGGGAAATAAATAATATTGAAATATTAGTTTCAAAGGAAATAAGAATATTGTTTTCAAATTATATTGAATATTTGTTTATTCAATTAGAGTTGATCGAATATCGCATTTGAGGTAGAGTTAGTCAAATATAGTTTCAGAAAGAGTTGCCATTGCGTACGACTGCAAGCGTAATTCGCAGGGCTGCAGATAGCCTACGGCGGTCGGATGTTTCCTGAGGGAATCAGGCGTAACCATTGTGATCGCTGCGATCTAGAGTCAAGTTGGAGTTAATCGATCAAAGTAAATCAGGCGGAGTGAATCAAATTAATTAAATCAGTCAAGTTAGAGTTAAATCGAATATTAGAGTTGATTAACGATTTTGTTAAATATAATTTAAAGAGGCCAAGTCATGCCAAGTACTGAATCAGAAAACTCATTGTGTTCACACTATTGTTATTTGATAGTTAAATCACCGACTATCAAAACCCGACCAATACGATTGTTGGTATGGAAAGACCGGGATCGAATTTATATTCGAAAACCGTTCCGACCAAAAAAATACGTGAAGACGTCGATTGAAGACGGAGCAAGTGAAGACCGTGGATCTTCATAAGCGGAAGGACTACTGGTCGAATCTCTCGGGCTTGCAACCAGAGTTATTCGATTTGTGATTCTATCGTGGTTGAATCCACGGGTTACAAGGACTACTCGCTACTGATCCATGGGGTGATTCCTATATGAGATGCAGTAGGAGAGTGCCTTCGGTTCATCCTGTTCCTGGATGACTTGTATGGACGAGTGTCTGACAGAGTATTTCCAAAGGGGTCACGTACGTTGATTTCTTCAAACGTACCATAGTTGATGGCGGAGAAATGGTTTTCTCTAGCCAAATAACTAGGGTATTTTTGTGGACGTCAATTAGTGATATCGGATGGATCTGACGATGTGGCATTCAAAGTGAATGGTGGCCAGATGTTCGAAGAGATGAATTCTAGCCTCAAGCCTCATCAATCGGGAAATGACAAAAATCGGGCAGGCAGCATGGCTATGTGGGTCGCTCCCATTAGGGTGTATGATCACCTATCTAGAGAAATTCCTTTTGCTTCTTTAATCTATCGATGCTGTCCCTTTACGGGAGACGGTGGTTTGAGCCCAACCGTCGGTGGTATACATTCGATACACTCAAGCGAAATGAGTGGTCGGTCATGTGAGGGCCGGGTTGCAAGACGTTCTTGTTGAACCAGTGTATTCGCCTCTAGAGATACACGTGCAGAAGGTGGTCTCATACCTTGTCAAGTTGGAAACCAATATCCAATAAGCGCCCGCGGTTTTGATTGTATACTATATATGGGGAGCGTGAGATGCAAGCGTTCCTCTAGATTGATATTTATTTGTATTACATATTATGATAATATCAGATCAAGTTATGATTTACAAAAATGGTTTGGGTTATAGTAAGATAAAAACCGTCCGTGTTTATGTGTGGGCTGGTCTTATTATTATCCTTTTGTTTCATAAAGGATTTTCAAAGTTAAACAAATGTTTGTTATGTGAATTTATCACTGATAGTATTTCAGACTGACCCGGTGTATTTTGTTTTAAATCAAATGTGCTCGGGTCAGACCGAGTATGTTCCAGGTTAGGTTTCGCTTGGAGTTTCAGGTGCTAGAAGCAGGTGGCTTCACCGCTAGTATATAAAGCTATTATTCTGCTGTTATTGATATATGCTGTACTCTGATGATTGGTATGTATATACAGTTTTTGTATAAAGGATTTGTGATATTATATTTTATTCGTTCCACTGTGAGATTATGACCTGTTCTTCTTCTTTCTTCTATTCTAATACTTCTTTCTTTCTATTCTCACCCTCTAAATTCTTTCTCATGACAATCTGGGGGTTCGATACTTGGGTTTTTGACAAGCGATACGGGTTTATGTATTGTTGTTGAAAACTCGAGCGTCGAGTTTTTCTCCGGGTCGTTACAGTGGTATCAGAGCTATTGATTTAGAGATTACCTTGGCTCTGTGGTGCGACTCAATAGAGATGGGGTTAGTAACGCCCTAGATTGAGTCTGAGTGTATATACGAGAGAGCGTATTTGTATTTTGATATAAAATTATTTTTGAAATTATTTTTACCCAATTTATTTTATAATAAATAAAGGTAAAGATTATTATACTATGGGCAATCAATTGGATTTGTTGATTGTGTGATATATTTTGATTGTGTTGTTGATTACTTGAATATGAACCTGAGTAAACTTGGTTGGAAACCAAAATGAAATTAATAATTTGAATAAATCAATTCAGATAAATAAATTCGAATGGACAATTAAATGAATAAATGATAACTGTAATCCTGTGTGGATTGAATTGTGTGTATAAGTGGTTGATGTGAATGATATGGATATTTTGGACGTAACTTATTTTGTTTGTTGACTGATGAATTTGTTTGAGTAAGAACAGGTGTTGAATAGCCAATTCAGCTTTAATTCAGTTCAAGAGCGAAAACTCTGGAGTTAATTAAATCCAGATGATTAGAACTGCACAATAATTAAGCAAGCTCGCATATAAATTATCGCTTATCACGTAATAGCGCTCGCCAAAAGGTACGCCTACGCAAATATGAAATTTTTGGTTTTCTTTGGGGTTTGAGTTTGATTTTTGGATTTTCCGACCATGAGAGTCGACGTATACATATTTTTTTTGAATCTGCGATATTGCAGATGCCCTCCTTACAGGAGAGATCTGCCAAAATTTTTCCGAAATTTAAGGTGTTGGAATATTTTTGAAAATTTGATTAGTTGAAATAAATTGCTTTTAAAACAGATTGGATTAATTTTGAAAATAAAATCGATTTTTAATTAAACATATTTGTAAAAATAGTGGATTTGCAACATTCTTTCTGCCTTAGCAATTTCGAGGACGAAATTATTTTAAGGGGGAAGGAATGTAACGACCCAGATTTTTGACCATTTAGTTTAATAATTTGAAAATGTTTTTTTTATATTGTTTTGGAATTTTAAATGGTTTAATTTCAATAATTTGGAATATTTTATTAATATAATAATATTTTATTCCGAAATGGTAGAAATTTAGTGGATCTGCAATATAATGTGAACTGGCAGTATAAAAGGATAAATTTTTAATTAAAAATAGTACGTTTACAAAGGAAGTAGTAGCTAACGAACTCGGATTTCGATGAAATCAGTTTCATTAAATCCGAAATGATGAAATTAGGTAACCAACCAAGTTACGTCAAAAATGGCATCCGTATGTGAAAAAGAAAAAAATAAAAGGTCAAAATTAGAACTAAATTTTGACGGTAATTGGAATTTGCTAATGCTAACGGCAAAACTGGAACCTGAGACCTATCCAGGAAAATTCTAAACATAGGATATTAGCTATATATGAAGTCTAGGAAAATCCTATAACGGATATAGAAAGTTATTAAGGAAACAAAATTTAAATAAATTATTTGAAAATCTAAACGAACTCCGATTTTTGATTTGAATACATAGGATTGAAGTATGTTAAAAACATGACCAGATGGTGGAAGAATTTCTGAAAACCGTTATCGTTTGATACTCCAACATGAGACCGGAAGGTGTTGAAACTAACACAAAACACTATTTTGAATTTGAATTTAAATTATTTGAAAGTTCAAACGAATTCGAATTTGAAATATTTTTATATATTATTGAAGAGCAAGAAAAATTGAACAACATGGTTGAAAAAGATTTTGGATAAGGTAGCAATAAGTAAGTCAAATTAACGTCCGAATAGGGTTGAGAAAACACACTTTACTATTCATAAATTATTAAATTTATTAATAATTTAATTAATTTAAGGATTAATCCTAGCCATCCATTTTCGACCGTTGGATTCGCGCCATCTCAGCAATCCATGTGACTCCTTCGGCTATAAATAGGCCCCGCCCCTTTCATTTTAAACTCACTACTCCTCCTCCTCTTCCAAGCTTTGGCAATGGCAGAAATAATAATAAAATAATAGAAAAATAGAGAAAAGGAAGAAAGGGAGAAAGGAGGGCAAGACGCGGAGCTAGGGACTCTTAGGCAGAGGCTTGGACTTCACGGGGTAAGTTTTTAAATAATATTTATTTATTTATTTATTTTGGTAATATATATATATATATATATATATATATATATATATACACGCATGTATGTATATATATATTTTAATAAAAATATAATTTGTAAAAATAAATATCGGAACATTCTAAGGGTGACAGAGAGGATAGTGTCAAAGGCTTGAGTTTGGAAAATATAGTTTCCTGCTCTTCCTGGCTATCCCTAATTGATCCGAGGGATGGGATGGTTAATTTAAATTTAAAATTTAATTTGAATTTAAAATAGACCAGGGGCATTTTCGTAATTTTTAACTATAAACTTTAAAAGCTTATAACTTTTCCAAAACAAGTCGGATTTCCACGAAACAAGGACCGTTGGATTCTTATCGAAAAATACTTTAAAATGAGTTACAGCAGATTTTTGATCCGGGTTATAATTTTTAAGTTATAATTAAATGAATATTTTTAAATATTTTATTTGGAAATTAAATTTAATTAATATTAAAATTGATTTTCAATTTTAAAAATTGGATATGACTAGAGATGGGAAAGTAGGATTTTTTAGAAGGGCAGGGAAGGTAATTTGGCTAATAACGCAATTAGGAATTTATTTAGATAATAATAATTTAATTAATTAAATTAAATATATATTCATTTAAATTAGGTAAATATTGTAAATAGCATAACTTTTGCATACGTTAACGAAATTTAACGAAACAAGATCCGTTGGGATCGCAGGGACGAGACCTACCCGATGGCACTGACTAGGAGTCAATCCGATGCAGTGGAAAATTCAGCTAATTTTGGACGGTCGTCCCAAATTAAAAGCGACAAACGCATCAACCATCGACCAGAACAAACTCTGGTGAGTTAATTCTCACACCTTCTGGAATTCTGTGATGTGCTAAATTCATATTTAAAATATAATTTACCATTAAAATATAAATAGGTTGATTATTGGTTGATTGGTTGCAGTTATTTAAAATTTATCGTTTTAAACTCACAGATGATTGAAATTTATTTCATATATTGTTATGAAATGCCTAACGAGCTATGATACAGGGAATGACTGGTTGGAGGGATCCGACCGGATTCCTCAAATATTATATGTTGTTTGTTGTTTCATATTATTGATATCTGAACTGATTGAACATCATATGATTGAAAAACCTGTATTGAGTGTGATGGTTGAACAAGTATTCACCCGTGTTGTGCTTTAAATCAACCGACAGTGTTGATTGGGTAATTGACAGTGGATGACCTAAAATGTGTTGTTTTTGCCGTCGGTTTACTGTTCGGTGAAACGACGCAGTTTAAAGTTATAAATTATTTTATAATTAAATTGAAGTTTTTCACTCATTTTAGACAAGTAATTAAATGGGAAATTTATAAATAAATATTTTAATCGAATTTATAAAAGAAATTATCAATTGGTTAGTGATAATTAGTAAATCATTATTAAATCAGCTTTAAAGGTAAAGATTATTCTAATTTTAGTTAATGGCAAGGTTAACTATTGTAATAACCCGAAAATCTGGGCCAGTTTAAAATTTTTATTTTGGCAATTTTAGCGAATTTTGAATATTTAAAATGAATTATTTTAAATAAAATCGACGAACAATTTATTTTGAATTGAATTCGACGTATATATTATATACGTCGTCGTTAGAATATAAATAATTATATATAATTATAAATAGAATTGAAAATGGCGCGGTAGTTCGATAATTCGATTTCAAACTTCAATTGAATGTACCGGGTGCAAAACAATCCGGATTTTAGTGAAACCAAAAACATTAGGATCTAATTGATAATATCTTTCTAACGGATGTAAGAAACTGAGATTTCACTTTAAAAATTGAGAGATATGTCCAGTTGAAAATTCTGAATAGTCGCTATGGAATTCAGGCCCTTAAAAATGGACATTTTGCAAATGACCTCGGATTTCGACGAAACCACTTTTGTTGGGTCCGTGATGTCAAGTTATTGCTAGGTTTCAAATTTCATAAATTTTCAAATCAATATGTGAGCGTGGCAAAGGAAAACGTGTTTTGACCATTTCAGTTGATTTTAATCGACTGGAAATTGACCATTTTTCCAACGGTCTCAGAATTCGACGAAACTAGTTTTGTTAGGACCGTATCGTCAATACGAAGCTAGAAAATATTTTTCGAGAATTTTTAGAGTTAGTATGTGACCCCGGTAATTTGAAATATACGTTTAAAATTCAATATAGTGATTTAAATGTAAATTCAACAGAAACTGATTGTAACAGCAGAATCAGCTGACGATACATATCCCATTGTGTTCGGAATGGGGGTAAAACGCTATGAACGACAGGCGGTGGGCCTCGTTTCGAGGTCGTATGTGGAAGTCAACTCTTTAGAATTAATTAATTAATTAATTAATAAAATAAAATAAAAAAAAAATATTATCCTTCCTCCTATATCTTTCTGCCCCCCCCCCCCCCCCCACGTTCAAACAGAAATCAAAATTAAAAAAAAAAAAAGAAAAAAAAAGAAGGAATCGCTCCAGGCGATCGACGCCTCCACCCAACCACCGCCGCGCCGGTGGCAGGCGCGCCCCCCTCCTCTTCTTCCTCCTTCCCTTGCTCCTCTCCTCTCCTCCAATTAGAAGCTGCCGTGCCCCCTCAACCCAATCGCGCCACCAGAGATGACCGCAACCGCCTTTCTCCCCCCCCGACGCGAGCCCCTGCCTGAAGACCTCCGACGCCCAGTACCTCCACCTCCTCAGCCTTGCGCCTCCCCTCAGACGGTCCTTCACCCTCCAACCGAAAACTGTCTGTAAGTTTTTTTATTTTATTATTTATGTTATTTATTTTATTAGTATATACAGAGTTTTAGAAAAAGAAAGATAAAACTGTTTTTATTTTTTTATAGTTTAAAACTGATTTTTATTTATTTTTAAAACTGAATTTTCTTTATTTTAAAAACTGTTTTTTTTCTTGTAAGAAATAAAGAAAACTGATTTTTTTTTAAAGGGTTTAAACTTTAAAATAGAAAAGGTATGATCTTTATATTTTTAAAGTGATAAAAATAGGATTTTTATATTTTTAAAGTATTAAAAATATAATCTTTACTATATAGAAATATTAAAAATAGGATTTTTATATTTTTAAAGTATTAAAAATATAATCTTTATAGGATAGAAAATATAAAAATATCATCTTTGTGTATGTGGCGAAATAAAAATCTGCTTTTTATTTTATATACGTTGAGATAAAGTGATGATTTTTAAAAAGGTGGAATCTTTAAATTTAAAAAGGCGAAATCTTTAAATTTAAAAAGGTGGAATCTTTAAATTTAAAAAGGTGAAATCTTTAAATTTAAAAAGGCGAGATCTTTATATATAGAATAACGATGTAAAAATAGAATTTTTATCTATATAGTAGCGGTGTAAAAATAGCATTTTTATCCATATAGCGTCAAAGTAAAAATGTGATTTTTATATATTGAACTTCGAAGTAAAAATTCGATTTTTATATATTGAATAGCATAGTAAAAATTCGAATTTAAATATATGAAGTGATTATAAAAATATGATTTTTGAAATTGAAAGTGAATAAATAAAATGTGAATTTTATTTTAAAGTCATCGAAATATAAAAATGTGATTTTTATATATATAGTGACTACGGGCAACGAAGATGACGAAGATACGATGAAGATGAAGATTTCTATCAATGAAGTGCCGTGGAGCTAGGATAGCTATACGTGAGAACTTCTCACTCTTAATTCTCTTTTTCTAGATATATATATATACTAGGATGCAGACGGTGCTTATTAGAAGCACCCGACACCCGTCCACATACCATGGACTTGTTTGTTTGGATGTTTGGTGATTGATTGAGATATTGGTTTGAATGTGGTTTGTGGTGTGAAAAATCGAATCGATAAATTGGTTAGGATTAGACGTGCGCCGTTATAAGGCGAAGGAGTAAGACTAGGTTAGACTCTTACTCCAAATTTTGTGGTTTGCATAACGAAAGTGATTTGATTGATGTGTGAATGGCGTGGGCCTTCACTAGACCGGGGATAAGGCTAGGCCTTGTCCCGTTTCTAGTATCGTGCCGTTATGCCGCCGAA
Source organism: Allium sativum (assembly GCA_030737875.1). Lineage (NCBI taxonomy): Eukaryota > Viridiplantae > Streptophyta > Magnoliopsida > Asparagales > Amaryllidaceae > Allium > Allium sativum. Next base: position 144,954,805 of record CM060918.1, on the reverse strand, counting down.
ATTTTCTAAAATATGTTAGAAAAATAAAAATATCATTTTTATTGTGTAAATGAAATGAATAGAAATTCAAGTGTTGAAATAGAATATTTTATCGTTAAAAATATAATTTTTAACGTGAAAGTGAATAAATAAAATATTTATAAACAAATCGGCCGATTTGTTTATATACACTGATTTGACTGATATTGATTGGGTTGATAAATTTTACACATCGCCCAACTGCACAAATAAAATCTGTGTTTGATTGTTTGAAACCCCACACGGGTGTTGGGATGAAATTTGAAGTTCACTCATCCTGATTGATTGAATATGTCGATCGATTGATTGACAGGCTGTTGTAAGCGTCAGATATCTATATTTGATGCTTATACAGTGTAGTGCACTTTGGTTGATGATTGATTATTTTTCCATGCTATTATATACATGTGTTGTATGGAATCCATATAATTAACATTATATGGTGATTGATTGGGCCTCATTCCAATCGGGAAAACAACGAATATTATAAAAGAAAATTTATGTGTTGAATATAGAAATAGTCATGTGTTGACGATGTTCATGTGTTGAAAATATTCGTGTGTTGAGTAAAATATTTTATATAATAAAAATTTACATCTTTATCATATTTAAAATTAGAACTACTTCCTAGTAGAAGTCTAAAAAAAAAATCAAACGATAGATACCTTAGTTTTATAAAATATTTTACATAACAAAAATAGTGATGTGTTGACAGTATTCATGTGTTGAGAATAGTCATGTGTTGACGATGTTCATGTGTTGAATGGGATAAATATTCATTTGTTGAATAGAATAAAGGAGTTGTGAAAATATAAAGCCGTGTCGATTAGTTTTGCGCCATTTTGACGAGAACGATATTTATATCGATTTTATTCATTGTATAACGAGTATTGAAAAACGATTTCGAGATGAATTGAATTGAAAACGATTTCGAAATGAATTGAATTGAAAACGATTTCGAAATGAATTGAATTGAAAACGAATTCGAAATGAATTGAAAGTGAATTGAAATGAATTCAAGTTGAATTAAAATTTGAATTGAAAAGAAAGTTGAAATGGTTTTTGAAACGAAGTTAAAACGATTTATAAAATTCGTTTTAAAAGGAAATCGACGAAATATATATAATATATATATATTATATATATATAATGGCCTGAATAGAACGCGCCGCGCCGCGGTAGTTCGTGAATTTCGACCATTTAATTCAAACGGACATTGCGGGAGATCCGACCGTCGGATTCTCCTAAAACCGGAACCGTTGGGTTCGTATCGAAAAGAGCTTTCCAATGAATATGAGAAATTTGAAATCTAACGGTTGGATTTGGAATTATGTCCAAATCAAATTGGAAAAAGGTCGCTGTAAGTGCAGTTCGATGGCCGTTGTTGGAAATCGACTGTACGGGCCTTGATAAAATTATTAAAAATATCTATAATTTGTGTAAAATTATAATATGTGAATTGGAAAGATTTGGGCTGGAAAATTCCACATTTGAAAAGATAAAAATAGATTTTTATCAAAATGAACTAGTTTTGAACTAGAATTGAAATCAATTTATTTTTAAATAAATAAATTGAATATGAAAGTGATTTTGAAAATAATCGATAATTTCCAATACGTGGATTGGACTGGAGCTGAATCGAAATTATCTTCGGGATATTTCGATGTTGGATTTCGTGACTATACAAATATTGTTATGGGAATTTGAAAGATATTTTATATCGTTATTTCCAATACGATATTTGTTAGTTTCAGAATTTGATATTGAATATAAGCCGATATATTTTCTATTCAGAGCCTTGTATTTAATATCAAATGTGATTTGGTTTATCGTGAATCGTGTTTTTGATGACATTGGTTCTTTAACCCAGTTAAAGGCAGGATATTGATTTTTGAAAAGATTAAAACTAAGTGGAGTTTTAATGAATCTTTAATTAGATTGAAAAGTGAATGGATAATTTAAATTATCAAATCTGAAAAGTGATCGAGAGTGGAGTACCACCAGTTTTGCTCCAAAGCGATAGTTAAATCTTTAATTAGATTTGAACGTGAAATGGTAATTAATTTTACCGATAACACCGTGGTGTTAGGAATGGAGTATCACCAGTTTTTCTCCATGGGATATAGGTTGGGATTGGGAAATAAAATAAATAATTACTTCGGTGTGGTTCGTTAATCCCGACTAGTTTGAAATGATATCCAAAGGAAGATTGTAGGATAAATTTAGAAGAATTTATCTTGGATAAAATTAATGGGAACATTTCCCTAAGAATGTGATATTGTGAATAAAAGAATATTCTGAATTGGGATGAGGCGTTTGTTGTGTTTGTGTAACATTCGTTTATTATATACGTGGGTTATTCAGAAAGGCCGGGTTTATACCCATTCTGAATAATCGATTCGACGAGATGTCGAAGATGAAGACGGTGGTTGAAGACCGGAAGTCTTCACATCGTTTGGGTGATTACTGATGATCTTGATTGGGCTGTACACCCAGGATGAGGGAATCAGTTGGTGATCGTCCAGACGTACCTGGAGATGGATGGATATGCGAGGAAAGTGCCTCCGGTTTCGTTCAGACCCAGAACGGACTTGTAAATGGACTGTGTGTCCGACATTGGATTTTAGTCCGTGTGATTGATCTCTATTAAATATATATCTGTTTGGCGGCGGAGAATTTATTCTCTTGCTTAACGCCCCTCTCTGAGACGTACGAGCTCAGGGGTTATATATTGATGGATATCAAGCGCATGGAGTGAATTGCCTGTGTGGCATGCGTAAGTGGCAATTGATCAAGGCTTCTGTTGAAAAGCAAAGTCTTGTGGTTGATGATCAAAGCACGGCCTGTGTGGCATAGCTTTGTGTATAACGTGAATTCGCGAGCCTCACACCTCGGTATGAGTCAAAAACGGGATAGTGACTGCAGGGAGAGCACGACGTTTCTTTCTAGCTAGGGTGGTGTCAGTGACCTACCAGCCCTGACATTTATATACTTTTCACCTGTGTGGTTGTTGGAATGCGAGGCGCCTCGGATATAGGTCTGTAAGGACCGGGAAACGTGTGTTCAGGAATAACTAATCCTCAAAAGTAAGAGAGGACCGGCCCTGAAGATCCAAGGATCATAGTGGGGTCCTGGGACATTTGCTAGAGTGTCTCGAACGCGGAGAGGAGCTTGCCCCTTGCCTCGGCTCATGACGGAATCCAATTTCCAATACGTGTGTTTCGGTTTTATTTGTAGAGCCTAGTATGGCGACATAGTAGATGGTAGCTATGCCGCCTATGATTGATACTTATGATTGAAATTGTTTTGACACTATACACCTATAATAGTATCAAATAATGTGTTTTAAACGTATCAAGCATGCTTTGGCTGTTATAAGGTAAAAACCCTATCCTCCGGCTTGCGTTGCATTGTGTGATGGGACCTGGGTCTTATAACAGCTTCATTTTTCTTTATTTAGCATTGCGCTGTTTGTTTTATGCACTGGTATTCTTGGGAGGAAACCCGTTCCGTGTTATACGGCGTGGTCCCTTGATTTACCTAACTTTAAAACCAATATTAATAACTGTTTTAGTTCTCACACCAGTCACATGACTGACCTGGAGTTTATTGTTTTAACCTAAACTCTGGGTGCCCCTATTTTCCGCACGGGCAGCTAGTAGTTTTGGTTTTGCAGATTTATATTCACAGGGTCCAGATTTACAGCTGGAACGATGCTCGGAAAGCTCTGTATCCGTGTATCACTTCTAGTTGTGATTTTGTATTATTTTCCGCTGCTTTGTAATTTATTGTAATCTCTGATATTTGTTGAATGTAATTTATTCAATTATACTCTGTATATTCTTGTATCTGATGGAATTGTTGTAATAACAATGAAATGTTCTTCCGTATGCGATCTATTTTGTCTTGTACTCAATTCTATCCGTGCTTTCCTTAACGGGGAAGTTCGGGTCGTCTCAACTATTTTTCATATAGTAAATGTTAAAGCTGATCATTATTTTTATTAAAAATGATTTGATGTAGTGATTTCTAATTGGAATTCAAGTTAGATATTATTGAGTGGCAACAAGTTCGATTGAAGTCAAATAAGGGCGTTATAAGGGATTTATAACCCAAGTGTGTAAACGAGCTTTGTAAATGAAATTGGAAAGTAAATATTGAGATTTCACTTAATTGAATAAAGCGAATTCAATTGGAAGTAAATGTTTAAGAGAGATGATAATATATTGGAATATGGTAATGGCAAGAGTTTTTTTTAAATGAAATATAAGTAGCTATTTAATTTTGTATAAGGGAATCCAAGCGGGGTTTTTGAAAAGGGTTTTAAAACCAAAATGATAAGTCAAAAGGTTTATTGAAAGAGTGAATTTCAAATGTAAGAAATGGTTTATAAACCATATTTGAAATCGAGATGGTAAATAAGATTTTGGTGAAATGGTTAAGTGACAAACTGGTATTATTCTGAGATGAGAACGTTGTCGATCAAGATCTGAGAGGTAACTAAAATACCCCAACTTGGTTGGCTTCACTATTATCGAGTAATAGTATTAGTTTGGAACGAGTGGATGTGTTAAGATTAGTTTTACCTTATACAAGGGATATCGAACTCTACTGTAAGATTTTGGGAAATAAATAATATTGAAATATTAGTTTCAAAGGAAATAAGAATATTGTTTTCAAATTATATTGAATATTTGTTTATTCAATTAGAGTTGATCGAATATCGCATTTGAGGTAGAGTTAGTCAAATATAGTTTCAGAAAGGGTTGCCATTGCGTACGACTGCAAGCGTAATTCGCAGGGCTGCAGATAGCCTACGGCGGTCGGATGTTTCCTGAGGGAATCAGGCGTAACCATTGTGATCGCTGCGATCTAGAGTCAAGTTGGAGTTAATCGATCAAAGTAAATCAGGCGGAATGAATCAAATTAATTAAATTAGTCAAGTTAGAGTTAAATCGAATATTAGAGTTGATTAACGATTTTGTTAAATATAATTTAAAGAGGCCAAGTCATGCCAAATACTGAATCAGAAAACTCATTGTGTTCACACTATTGTTATTTGATAGTTAAATCACCGACTATCAAGACCCGACCAATACGATTGTTGGTATGGAAAGACCGGGATCGAATTTATATTTGAAAACCGTTCCGACCAAAAAAATACGTGAAGACGTCGATTGAAGACGGAGCAAGTGAAGACCGTGGATCTTCATAAGCGGAAGGACTACTGGTCGAATCTCTCTGGCTTGCAACCAGATTTATTCGATTTGTGATTCTGTCATGGTTGAATCCACGGGTTGCAAGGACTACTCGCTATTGATCCATGGGGTGATTCCTATATGAGATGCAGTAGGAGAGTGCCTTGGGTTCATCCTGTTCCTGGATGACTTGTATGGACGAGTGTCTGACAGAGTATTTCCAAAGGGGTCACGTACGTTGATTTCTTCAAACGTACCATAGTTGATGGCGGAGAAATGGTTTTCTCTAGCAAAATAACTAGGGTATTTTTTGTGGACGTCAATTAGTGATATCGGATGGATCTGATGATGTGGCATTCAAAGTGAATGGTGGCCAGATGTTCGAAGAGATGAATTCTAGCCTCAAGCCTCATCAACCGGGAAATGACAAAAATTGGGCAGGCAGCATGGCTATGTGGGTCGCTCCCATTAGGGTGTATGATCACCTATCTAGAGAAATTCCTTTTGCTTTTTTAATCTATCGATGCTGTCCCTTTACGGGAGACGGTGGTTTGAGCCCAACCGTCGGTGGTATACATTCGATACACTCAAGCGAAATGAGTGGTCGGTCATGTGAGGGCCGGGTTGCAAGACGTTCTTGTTGAACCCAGTGTATTCGCCTCTAGAGATACATGTGCGGAAGGTGGTCCCATACCTTGTCAAGTTGGAAACCAATATCCAGTAAGCGCCCGTGGTTTTGATTGTATACTATATATGGGGAGCGTGAGATGCAAGCGTTCCTCTAGATTGATATTTATTTGTATTAGACATTATGATAATATCAGATCAAGTTATGATTTACAAAAATGGTTTGGGTTATAGTAAGGTAAAAACCGTCCGTGTTTATGTGTGGGCTGGTCTTACTATTATCCTTTTGTTTCATAAAGGATTTTCAAAGTTAAACAAGTGTGTGTTATGTGAATTTATCACTGATAGTATTTCAGACTGACCCGGTGTATTTTGTTTTAAATCAAATGTGCTCGGGTCAGACCGAGTATGTTCCAGGTTAGGTTTTGCTTGGAGTTTCAGGTGCTAGAAGCAGGTGGCTTCACCGCTAGTATATAAAGCTATTATTCTGCTGTGATTGATATATGCTGTACTCTGATGATTGGTATGTATATACAGTTTTTGTATAAAGGATTTGTGATATTATATTTTATTCGTTCCGCTGTGAGATTCTGACGTGTTCTTCTTCTTTCTTCTATTCTAATACTTCTTTCTTTCTATTCTCACCCTATAAATTCTTTCTCATGACAATCTGGGGGTTCGATACTTGGGTTTTTGACAAGCGATACGGGTTTATGTATTATTGTCAAGAATTCGAGCGTCGAGCTTTTTCCCGGGTCGTTACACCTTTCTTTTAACTCTATTCGAATAAACTATATTCGACTAACTCTATTTAACTCCGTTTAACTCTATTCGAATAACTACTATTCGATAACTCTATTTAACTCTATTCGAATAACCAATATTCGATAACTCTATTTAACTCCGTTCAACTCTATTCGAATAACTACTATTCGATAACTCTATTTAACTCTATTCGAATAACTACTATTCGATAACTCTATTTAACTCTATTCGAATAACCAATATTCGATAACTCTATTTAACTCCGTTCGAATAACTAATATTCGATAACTCTATTTAACTCTGTTCAACTCTATTTGAATAACTACTATTCGATAACTTTATTTAACTCTATTCGAATAACTACTATTCGATAACTCTATTTAACTACTATTCGATAACTCTATTTAACTCTATTCGAATAACTACTATTCGATAACTCTATTTAACTCTATTCGAATAACTACTATTCGATAACTCTATTTAACTCCGTTCGAATAACCAATATTCGATAACTCTATTTAACTCCGTTCAACTCTATTCGAATAACTAATATTCGATAACTCTATTTAACTCCGTTCAACTCTATTCGAATAACTTATATTCGACTAACTCCTTTCGAATAATATGTTCGATTAACTAACCTTCGAATACCATATTCGATTAACTAACTTCGAATACCATATTCGATTAACTAACATCGAATACCATATTCGATTAACTAACATCGAATACCATATTCGATTTCTCCTTTGTGATAACATTTATCCAATTAAAAAGATCCCCTTTTTAACAACGTTTATTCATTTATAAAGATTCACTTTTTAGTAACGGTTCTTCACTTTATAAATGTTCATTTAATAACGGTTTCCTTTTTATAACTTCTTATTTCGTTATAAACACATTTCCTTTTTATTAACTCTATTTATTTTCTAAATATTCCCTTTCCAATTCTATTTGTAAATGGTTTACAAATATTTCTTTTTCTATTTTATTCTATTTGCAAATGGTTTGCAAATATTCCCTTTTCAAATTTATTCTTTAAAAATATTCTAACTCCTTAAATTTCCGGGAAAATTCGCCATAACCTCCTTTGTAGGGAGTATCGGGAAAATCCCCAAACCCGCCACACAGGCCTTTCCATTCAAAAAGAAAATGGTTTGAAATTATTTCCTTTTTGAATATCTCCTATTTATAAATATTCCAAATTTATAAATATTCCTTATTTATAAATATTCCAAATTTATAAATATTCCTTATTTATAAATATCCCATTTTATAAATATTCTATTTTCAATATCACTTTGAAAATCCCCTTATCAAAATTTTGGTATGTTATGGTATTCAGCATATCAAATCACGATGATCAGTATCGTCCAAACACATATAATCGACAATAGATTATATATCACATCATATATCACAATATATGAAAAAACAGTAAAATAAATGTTGAGGAATCCAGTCGGATTCCTCCAACCTGTTTCCCTGCATCAAAGGTGTTAAACAATATAGATAACATCACTTTCAGTTCCATATGATATATTCTGTTAAACAGAATCAATATAGAAATTCAACTAACTGACTAGCAGTTCAATCCAACAGTCAACACACAGTCAATCAGCCAATATCTAACAGTTCTAAAAATACAGCATGAAATTATAAACTGTTCAGAGTTAGTGAGATTTACTCACATTTGCAGTTCATCGTTAAAGTACGATAAACTGATATTTGATTTGAATCAAACAATTTATTTCGCCATAAATTCAAACGAGCGCCACCCCACTCCCAGTCAGTCCTAGTGCGTAGTGTCCGTCCATACGATCCCGTCGGATCTTGTTTCGTCTAATTCTGATAACGTATGAAGGAGATACGCATTTTAGAAGTTAATATATAATTTAAATTAAAATAAACACAATTTATTTCATAGCGGGTTTACACTTTAACTAACGGCCCAATTCCCTTCATTAGAACCCGACCCACTTGATTATTCCCACTGAAGCCCGCTATCCCTTCTTCCATCGTGGAAAAACAACCACCACACTCCAGATTAGAACACGGTATCCTCCTCCTCCATTAAGCTGACTTCCACCATCCATCACTCCATCATTCCTCACCGGAAACTCCTACAATCACCACCGTAATTCCTCTCATCTCATCCTCTCTCTCCTCAACCCGAAATGCTTCAACTCGCCTGTCCCATTCAATTTCCGTCGCTCAGCCTGGTCCTCGCCTACAGGCAAAAGCGCGACACTATTACTCCCCATATACCACAAAACTCGGCCAACAAACTCTTATCGATCCTCTTAACCCGGAAACAACAACTATAACTCGATCTAATGCTTCAAATCCTCAAGAACTCAGACCTAATTTACCCACTCACGCGATTATTATTTTGAGCGAACACAGATGAATTCGAACCACACAAAAACTATACTAGGTTGAAGAGAAATGGTGGACGGATCTGAATATATACATCTCCCAATTTATAACCATTTACACGAATTTATTTTGATTTTTGTTTACTCTCGTTTTGAAGAAAAGAGGGGTGAGAATTAGCGGATGGGAAAATTTGTTGACTTCTGAATGAATGGGTTTAGGTTTAGAAGGGTTTGGTCTTATATTTAAAAGGGAAAGGTTTTATTATTATTTTATTTGATTTTCATTTTCCAATTTAACCAATTTCCAACGTTTAAAAATCAGTGCGATCATATACAATGTCCAGAAATCATGAAAATTGGCCTGCAGCTACAGTTCGACATTACGAACCAAACGAAACTGGTTTCGTCGAATTCCGACTCCGTTTGCTCACACAATGTATTTTTAACCGTCAAAATACCGACTGTTTTTTCATTCTAAAAATCCGTACGGCCACACAGTGACTCTAAAAATCACAAAACTTGGAATCTAGCAATAATTTGATGTTGCGGATCCAAAAAATTTAGTTTCGTCGAATTCCGACTTCGTTTGCAAAAGTGGCTATTTTTAAAGCTCTGGATGACCCATTTAAATATATAAATATATTTAAATATAATTAAATATAAATAATTTTATATTATCGTATATATATTCACAGTGGAATACCATACAGCTCTAGAATATTCCTATATGGATTTCTAACTCGATGTTCACTTCTAGGTGAACCCGATATTCGATTTATATTGAATTTCCTTTTTAAAATATAAATAATTCCTTTATAAATTATAAAAGAATTCCACAGCGACTTTTCTAAAATTTGATTTGGACATATCTCAAAATCTACACGACGAAATCCCGGTTTTTCTCTTCCATTAGAAAACTATTATCAAATCGGTCCTAACGGTTCTTGTTTCACAGAAATCCGACTTAAAACGGACCCTGTATATTCAGTTGAAGTTCAAATCGCCAAATAGCGAACTGCAGCGCCATTTCGAGCTCGATTATAATTATATTATAATTCCACGTTCAAACTGCTGTTTATAAAATATATTCGTTATTCAAATTCAATTCCAAACTGAATTATACCTTATATATAATCCAATTCACACTATATTGTGAATTTAGCTATTTTGACTATTTCAACATTATAATATATTATTATATTATAATTATCAATTAAATATTCAACATTATTTAATTCCAGTTATCGATATCGCCAAAACGATATTTAAATAATTAAATAAATTAATTATTCAACGGTCAGAAATGTGTGTCATTACAATTTCACTAAAATGACATTTCCAATTTCAAATTTACGGAGGTAGGTGGAAGTTACCTAATTTTAGCTAACCCCAAAAAGAGTTACATGTTTCCAAATGAACTTCTTAAGAAGGACTATGGAAGACTAATCGTAGAAGCAACCATCTTGAATTTCATAATTATAAGATACAAACTACAGAATTAAACATGACATCATGGAAATGAAATTAACCATAATTAGCTAGCAGAGAGATCAATAGAAGAAGTTACTAACAAATCAATGTGAAATGGCACATATACTCTCGATGAACTACAACAACACTCCCACAAAAAGAGCCATTGTTGGTTGTGCAAATAATCTCCATGGAGCAATAAAGAGAGATGAGAATACGTAGGACATCAACATCAAGTTCATAACAACAACATTGCCAAGCCAATCAATTGGTAACAAAGTAGTTACCAATAAGATCATTGCAGAGTAAAATTATACTAAGGAACTTCAAGGCTTAACTTGAATGGGACCATAACCGACATCGACTGTGGGTCAGGCATCATTCAATCACTAAATTGACCTAATTGCATGATGACGAACATAATAAGTGAAAAGAGGAGCCTTATTGACAAGAGAACATGTGATAATCTTAAATTTATAGAATATTTCATGGTATTATTCCAGATTCAATGCATGACAATTTCCAAAATGAAGAACGCTAATAACACATCATGTTTATAATAGTTTCACTGCCACACTGCTAAATGTAACAACCTAAAATTAATATACTATAACCATACTATCAATATAATAAAATTGGTAATTACTCAGTTAAATATTCAGAATTAAGTAAAATTGGCTTTACCTTTGCGTTCGTTTTGGAATTTTGGTGCAGGTAGACCCTAAGTTCGCGTAAAACAGATAATGTATGAAGAAGTTATAAGCATTAGAAGTTTGTATAAACATAAAGGGGTTATATACACCTTGTTACAACCCGAAAAATCGGAACCAATTTAATTTTTTATTTTGCCAATTTTAATGAATTTTGGATATTTAAAATGATTTATTTTAAATAATAATGACTAGAAATTTATTTTGAAATAGAATCAGGACGTATAAATTTATTTAAATCGAAGTGAGAATATAAATATTTATTTTAATTATAAAAGGGATTGAAAATGTCGCGGTATTTTGAAAATTCGATTTCAAATTTCAAATGAATGTACAGGAATCAAAATAAACCGGATTTTAGTGAAACCAAAAATATTAAAATCTATTTGAAAATATCTTTCCAAGGAATCTGAAAATTCCATATTTCATACCGGGAATACAAAATTGCCCAGTTGAAAATTCAGAATAGTCGCTATGGAAATATAGCCCTTAAAAATAGCGATTTTGCAAACGACACTCTCTCCCCCGACCGTCAGACCCCCTTGACCTCTCCTCCACCTCGTCAGCCCGAATGTGAGTTTGTTTTTATTGATTTACATTTATTTTTAAAAATCTAATCTTTACTTATATAAAGTTGTGATTTTTATATGTATAGATATGAAATAAAAAGACGATTTTTATGTATATGGATTTGGAATTAAGATTTGATGTCAATATATGAATAGCTAATATATAAATATTAGATTTCTAAATATATAATGATTAGATTTTTAAATATATAGAGATTAGATTTTTACGAATATAAAGATGAGATCTTCTTAGATGTAGCAATATAAAAATACGATTTTTAATATATGAATGGCATATTAAAAATACGATCTTTATCATGAAGTTAATGAAATAAAAATATGATTTTTATTATATAAGGAGCATTATAAAATATAATCTTTATTATATATGAAACGTAATAAAAACGAGATTTTTATATATATCATAGCGAGATAAAAATATGATTTTTAATCATGTAGAGAATTAAAAATATGATATTCATCATAGGGATAGCAGTTTATGATTTTTAAATATATAAACAACATATTAAAAATGTGATTTTTACTATGAACAGCGAGAAGAAGATTGCGTTGGAATTTCGGGAAAATCCAAACCGTTCAGAAATAAAGAACGGCGGAGTGGAACCCAAAGGTGAGAACTTCTCACCATAATTTCTATACAGTTATTTATTTTATAACTGCAAATATGAACTGCTCCCCATCGTCAACAGACCATGGACGGCTTGTTTGATTGTGTTTTGAAAATTGATTGTGATTGTGATGTGGAATGGAAAATAAATTATTCATGTGTTGAAATAAATATTTTATCATTAAAAATATAATTTACAACATGTATATGAATAAAATAAATATTCATTTACAAATTGGACGATTTGTTTAAGAACACACATTTGACTGATATGGATTGGGATAATATATTTTACACATCGCCCAACTGCACAAATAAAATCAGTGTTTGTTGATTGAAACCCCACACGGGTATTGGAATGATATTTGACGTATAATAATCCCAATTGTTTAGTTGTACGTCAGTCGATTGGTTGACAGACTGGTGTAAGTGTTAAATATTTATATTCAATGCTTATACAGTGTAGAATGCACTCTGGATGATGGTTGATTGTTTATTTTTGTTGTTCCATACATGTATTGTACGAAATCCATATAAATAACATTATATGGTACTTGACTGTGTCTGATTCCAGTTTAGAAAGAATGAATATTTTAAAATAATGAATATTTTAAAATAATGAATATTTTAAAATAATATTCAGTAAAAGATCAAAATCTGATTTTGATGCCCAATTTGGGATTGACAAGAATATATTTAAATATATAAAGCCGTGTTGATTAGACTAATGCCATTTTGATGTGAACGATTTTTATATCGATTTTATTCATTTTTATAATGAATATAAAAAAAGAAATGATTTCAAAATCTGATGTTTTGAAAATATTATCATTTACGTATTAATGATATGGAATATTCAATTTTGATTTGAAATTGAATATGAAGTTGAAATTGTTTTGAAAAAGAATTTAAAACGATTTATAAAATACGTTTTAAATGGAAATCGACAAAATATATATAATATATATTATATATATTTAATGGCCTGAATATAACGCGCCATGTAACAACCCGGAATTTTAGGGCCAGTTTAAAATTTTTATTTTAGAAATTTTAATGGATTTTTAATATTTAAATACATTTATTATAAATAATAACGAATAGAAATTTATTTTAAAACGAATAAATTTAATTTAATTCTAAAAGGAGTTTAAAACAGCGCTGCAGTTTGAAAATTTGAATTTGAATTTTAACTGACTCTACAGGATTCATTTTAAGTCAAAATTGAACGAAACAAGAAATATTTAAATCTGTTTAATCATATCTTTCTAACGAATCTGAAAAAACTGAAATTTCACTTTATAATTTGAAAGTTATGCCCGGTTTAAAATTTAGAAAAGTCGCTGTAGAATTTATATATATATATAATATATTGGCCTTAAATATAGCCATTTTGCAAACGGACTCTGTTTTTGACGAAACCACTTTTGTTGGAACCAGAATGTCAAATTATTGCAAAGTTTCAATTTTCATAAATTTTCGAATTAATATGTGAGCGTGGTAAAAGAAAATGTGTTTTGTCAGTTTCAGTCAAATTTAAATGACTTAAAAATAGCTATTTTTCGAACGGTCTCAGAATTCGACGAAATTAGTCTTGTTAGAACCGTATCGTCTAAACATAACCAGAAATACTTTTTCTGTATTTTTTAGAGGGCGTATGTGGCCCCGGTGAATTTAAATGTAAGATTGAATTAAATAAATAAAGGATTTAAATATTAAATTAAATAAAACAGGCCAAAGACATTCGTTTGGGTTGACGGGACCTAGCCCATTGCGTCCGGAGCATGTGTATTTGCCTAGGGACACCTCTTGTTGGGCTGGATTTGGAGTTTGTTAGGAGAACGGGCTTTTTGTTTGAATTAAATAATTAAATAAATATAATATACTCTATATATACACTAGAAATACGGTCCTATACTAAACCCTAGACCGTATGTGAAGCCGCCGCCTCTAATCAGAGCAATGGCCAGAATTGCATGATAATCATCCCATAAATTCTCCCCATATACTTTGAATCAAACCGAGACCCAAAGGGGAAGGGAAAGAGGATCTCGAGTTCTTGAAGACTGACGGTGGTGATCGATTTTCGTCGACCGGAGTGACCAGAATCCTCCCTCCAATCGCTGCCATTCGCAGCCCGTTCGGAGGCATAGCAGGTGTGCGAGTTGGCCCACTTCCCGGGCGCTAGGAGGTGTCGATGCGAGCTTCGATGTGGCATGATCAGATCCAGGTTACGACGAACAATGGTGGTGCAGATTTGAACCCTAATCATTGAGCAATGGGTTCAGAGTTTTTCAGAAAGAAACGATGATGAGCGGCCTATTTTCTTTGATTGAGGTTAACTAAGGGATTAAGATTTAATTAATTTAGTTAACAATATTTTTAATATCTCGAATTTCAACCAATGTTCATACTGCTATAACTTGGCTATATCAAGTCGGAATTCAACGATTTTCGAAGCACCGGAATCCTCTGGACGAGATCTTCGCGATGACGCTGACCAAAAATGAAATAGATCAAATCAAAATTTAAGGAAAATTCAGATCTGAGCTATACAGAATTAAAAACCAAGGTGAGAAATCCTATTTTTATAATAATTTAATCGTAATTATTTTCTCACTTTTAATCACTGTATGCATTCCGATCTGCGATGTGTAAAGTAGGAATATTTATTTATTGCTGTGAGAATTCTTTTATATATATATAATGAATAATTTAGTTATTTTTCACTGTCCTGAATTCTTGAAATTACGGTAATAAATTAGTTCTGTGGTGTTGTGATGTGGTGATGTTTGGAATTTAAATATGTTGAATGATGATGCTATTACGTTGAGTTGTAGATGGAACGAATCATTTTGGTTGAAATCAGAATCAACAATATAAATTTGTCCTTTTTTTGACATTAGCATGGACAAAATAAAATTGTCATTTTGTTAAAATTAGAGTCGTTAAAGTAAAATTGTCTTTTATTTAGGATATTAATATGTTAAGTAAAAGGTCAGGTTAGATTATAAATGCCATTTTAACCACATATTATAAATGCCATTTTAATGTCATGTTGGAAATGCCATTTTAATCACATATTAGAAATGCCATTTTAAATCACATAACCGGATTGCCATTTTTAGTCAAATATTAGAAATGTCAATTTTTGTCAGAAAATTAGAATTGTCACTTTAAATCAAAAATTAAACGGTCATTTTAATCTCATATGAAATTATCACATTTTGTTTACATTGAAATGACTTAGATCAAAACTGGCATTTTGCTACATTGAATTGTTGTAGATCAAAATGTTTACTTTTATAAATTAAAAAGAATAAGTTAAAAATGTATGTTTTTATACACTAAATAAGAATGAATAGAGAAAAAAATAATTAATATTTTGTTTACATAAAAGAACCAATCAAAATTAACATTTTGTTTACATAAAAGAATTAATCAAAAATTGGCATATTTGTTTACATTAAAGGATTAAATCAAAATTCTCATATTTGTTCACATTGAATAGAATTTGTTAAAAATACTCATTTTTATACATTGAATAGCAGTTGTTGAAAATACACATTTTTATACATTAAATTGCATTTGTTAAAAATATACATTTTTATACGTTGGATAGAATAATAACATTTTTGGTCAAATTGTGATTAGTGAAATAAAAATAACATTTTGGTTAGAACATGATTTATGAAACAAAAATAACACTTTTGTTAGAATTTGATTTATGAAATAAAAATCACACTTTTATCAAAACTTGATTTTTGAAGTGAAAATATCATTTTTGTCAAAACAAGATCATTGAAATAAAAATATGTTCTTTTATTTGAATTCACAAATGCAAATATGCATTGAAAATAAACTCTGTTCTTTTATTTGTATTCATAAATGCAAATATTCTTTGAAATAAACAAAAAGTCCTTTAATTTGCATTTTCCAATGCAAATATACACTAAAATAAAAATGTTCTTTTATTTGCCTCGCAAATAAACATTTAAATGAATAAGTACATTTTTGTTTGTATTTTTAGATGCAAACAAAATATGATTTGAGAAGTTACATTTTTGTTTGCAGTTTTAGATGCAAACAAAAACATTAGAATGAATTTTATATTTTATTTTGTATTTTATATGAAATAAAAAGAATGGACCTAAAAGTACACTTTATTTGTCAATTTAGTTAAATAAAAAGAATTGAACAAAACATTCATATTTGGTCATTTAAAGGAATTTGACAAAATTAACATTTTGTTCATTTAAAAGAATTTGACAAAATTAACATTTTGTTTATTTAAAAGGGTTTGAAAAAATTATCAGTCTTGGTCATTTTAAAAGAATGAATCTTTGTTTGAAAACTTGTTAACATGTAATTTCCATTTTAATGATAATTAGAATTAATTAAAAAGAATGAATCTTTGTTTGAAAACTTGTGAACATGTAATTTAGATTGTTATATAAATGAATTATTAAAAAGAATAAAACTTTGGTTAAAATGTGTTACCATGTAAAATTACATTTCTATGTAATTAATATTCATCAAAAAAAGAATTAAACAAAAACGTACATTTTACTCATTTAAAAAGGATGTTATGAGAAAATACCATTTTTTGGGTAAACATGATCAGTAAATAAAAATTATCACATTTTTGTTCGTTTAAAAAGGAATTATAACACAATTTTACATTTGGTTTACATTAAAAGGATTATAACAAAATTCATATTTTGTTTACACTAAAAACAATTAGTCAATTCTGTCGTTTTGATTGAGATAAAAGATTATATTTTTATTGACACTTTGTTTTCAATAAGAAGATTGTACATTAAAAATTACATTTTCAATGTAGTTTAGATTCCATTGAAAGGATTAGAATAAAAGGATTATATCTTTATAGTCATTTGGTTACAATGAAAAGATTAGAAAATAAAGATAACATCTTTAGGGTAATTGAATTAAAAGATTAGTTTTTATTGTCATATAGAATTAAAGGATTATATTTTATTATAACATTGTTGACAATAAAATGAATTGAATTAAAGGACTAGAATTTTATGGTCATTTGTTCACAATAAAAAGAATTGAAATATTTGTCTATGATGTTGAAATTATATGTCTACGACGTTGGAATGTTTGATGTGATAAATATAATGTTTAGTATATTCGAATTTGAATATTACACTTCCATTTACAAGTCATTCGACTTGTTTATGTGATTGGGTCGATAATTTTTATACATCGCCCAAGTGCACAAATAATTTATTATTTGCTTGTTGGATGAAACCCCACACAGGTGTTGGGAGGGTATTTGATCTACACTAGTCCCAATATTTAGTGTAGAGTCCACCCTGGTTGTATTGGATGTTTGATAATTACTTATTATGATGGTTGATTTCATGCAATATATGGTTGTTGGTTGAGTCACATTCTAATAAAGAATATTCTAGAAAAAGAATATTTTAGAAAATATATTTTAGAAAAAAAATATTTTAGGAAAAGGATATATTTTAGAAAATTATATTTTTATTGAAATGAACTAGTTATTAACTAAAGTAAATCATTAAATTTAGATTTAATGAAATTTTCCAATTTGTTAATATTTAATAGAAAATTAAATCGAATAAATTGGATTTTGGGTTTGTTGTGAATAGTGTCTTAAATAACACTGTTCTTAAACCCCATATGAAAAGAATAATCTTTAATTTGTGACTATCAAAAGTTTTCAATTATATTTAGTAATTGGAATAAGATGAAATGTGAGTTGGGTTTATTGTGAACTATGTTTTTAATCGACATTTGTTCTTTAACCCAACTGACAGTGAAAATATGATTTGGGATTTGTAAATCTTTATTTAAGATTTAAATGGGAATTTCCCAAACGCCAAGTTTTCCAATTTAATATATTAAATTGGAGTTGAACGGAATTTGAATTAATAATTACCGAGATAAGCCCCTGTAAAATAAGACCGATACTACATATGGAATTTAAGAGGCTTTGCCGTTATTCCATTTATATTATTGGTCAGATACAGAAATTTATAACGATTATATATTGAGTTGATTTCTGTGAAGATTTCATATTTTAATGGAAGTCAATTTTGGGTTTATCGTGAACTATGTTTTAAATGACATTAGTTCTTTAATCCAGTTAAAGATAAGATTAATTTCTTAAATTTAATTAATCACTGAATAATGATTTGTGATATTTAAAACCAAATTAGATTCTTAATAAATCTTTAAAAGAAAGATTTAAGAATAAATGTAAAGGATTTATCTTTGATAAGAAAATGTGGATATTTTATTTAGAAGAATAATTCTGAATAGGAATGTGGCGTTGGATGTATTTTTATAGTAATTGATTTTTAATTATAAAATACGTGAGTTATTCGGGAAGACCAGGTTTAACCCATTCCGGATAATTTCTACGACGATGAAGAGTCGAACATGAAGACGGTGATTGAAGACCGACGATCTTTACATGGAATGGATGTGTTGCTACAGAGACCCTTGATGGGAGTAGCTACCTTGAAGGGGCTTTAGTGGTGGCCGTCCGGACTATTGTTGATTGTTCGGATTTGGTTTTCGCTCAGACCCAGAGCATAAGCTAGTAAATGGATGCGTGTATGACATTGGATTTCGTTCCATGTGAATTAAATTGATTTCTGTTAATGTATGATTGTTTGGTGGTGGAGGATTTATTCTCTACTTAACATCCTGATATATATTAATAGTGATTGATCACATGGCGTGAATTGTCAATCTGGCACGCCAAGATGCAAATGATCAAGGCTTTTGTTGAAAATCAGGGCCTTGTGGGATGATCAAAGTATAGCCTATTACGGCATAACTTTGTGTATATCGTGACTTCGCGAGTCTCACACCCCGGTATGAGTCAAAAACGGGATTAGGACTACAGGGAGTGCACACGTTTCTTTCTAGCTAGGAGTTGTGTCGGTGCTTAAACTGGCTGACATTTTACTTATGTGGATGATGGATTTTGAGGCACCTCCGATTTTTTGAGACGACCCGACATCCCGTTCTCACGGAAACAAGGGTTATCTTTGGAATTTAACACAGAAACATATAATAGCAGAACAGAATTAAATAAATACACCAGATAATGAACAATGGAATATACTGGATAAAAGTAATCATCAGAGTTACACAGTATACAGGATCTTACTTAGTACAAATACAGTTCAGCTATACATAAATGTCTACAGCGGAAATAAACAAAATATGTACAATAGGAGCTGAACAGCATAAAAGAGATAAATGATAGAATCCATCTTCAGCTCCATCTATCCAGAAAGAACCAGTTAAACCTGAATACAAGGCTGCCCGTGTAGAAAAAGGGGCACCCGAGTTTGAAATTGAAACAAACTACGAGTCAGTCATGGGACTGGTATGAGAAATCCACTCAACACATATATATAATTGGCTAATCACAGGACCACGCCACTTTCATGGAACGGGTTTACTCCATTGGATTGCCAGTTCTTTAAAACCAATCATTCCTTTAAACATCGCTATGCTTTTATAAAAATGAAGCCGTTATAAGACTCAGTTCCCATCACACAATGCAACGCAAACCGGAGGATAGAGTTTTACCTTATAACGGCCAAAATATGCTTGATACGAACAAAACAAAGGCATTTGATATTATTGCTAGTGTCTATATGTTTGAAAACAATTTCAAATCATAACTATCAATCATAGACGGCATGGGTACCATATATCATGTCGCCTTATATATATACAATCAAAACCGCACGATGTCGTATTTGGAAATTGGATTTCCGTCATGAACCAAGGAAAAAGATAGTCCTTACCGAATTCGTGACTCTCTAGCCCGAGCCACAGGCAAGCGCGCAGGCAAGCCTTTAGATCGTCAGGGCCGGTCCACCGATGTGGATTATTATGCCTGAACAATACGTTTCCCCGCCCTTTGGGGCGTAAACGAGCCAACGAATGACTCCATCGGACCCGGATCGTCCGATCAAACCGAGGCGCCTCGCAACAGCAACAACCACATAGGTGAAAAGTATATAAATGTCAGGGCTGGTAGGTCACTGACACCACCTTAGCTAGAAAGAAACGCATGCCCTCCCTGATGTCCTCTCCCGTTTTAGGTTCATACCGAGGTGTGAGGCTCGCGAATTCACGTTATACACAAAGCTACGCCACACAGGCGGTGCTTTGATCATTACCACAAGACTTTGCTTTTCAACAGAAGCCCTGATCACTGCATCTTAGCATGCCACACAGGCAATTCATGCCATGCGACTGATGTCCATCGATATACAACCTCTGAGCTCGTGCGTCTCAGAGAAGGGCGTTAAGCAAAAGAATAAATTCTCCGCCGCCAAACAGATGTATATTTAACAGAAATCAATCAACACAAAATAAAATCAAATGTCAGACACACAGTCCATTTACAAGTCCGTTCTGGGTCTGAACGAAACCGGAGGCACTAAATACCTCGCAAACCCATCGATCACCACGTACGTCTGGACGATCACCACTCATTATCCATATTTCGGGATGCCTCCCAATCAGGACCTCGGTTACCATCCAAACGAGGTGAAGATCTCCGGTCTTCGACCATCGTCTTCATCTTCGACTTTCAATCGTCGGTTAATTATTTGAAATGAGAATTAACTCGGCCTTTTCAAATAATTCACGTATATTTAGAATTTCAAATCAATTTATTTCAATGGTTAAATTATTCGACAACACCAATTGTGTTCTTTAATGTAATTTTCACACCAAACACATTCAACCATCAAAAGCCACATAAATCAAGCAAATTCAGTTTATTTCCATTCCATATCGTTTATGATATTTTATAATGATTTATCGCTATTTTTATTTATTTTAAAATAGCCTATTTATTCAAAACGACGCTTCGGGCCATAAAACGGCCGTGGCGCTGTTTTTCTTCAGATTTGATTTACACATATCTGAAAATCTAACCGTTGGATCTTCACAAAATTTACATCATTAGGAAGGTCTTTTCAAAACGAATCCAACGGTTCCAGTTTCGGGAAAATCCGACGGTCGGATCTCCCGGTACAATCGTTTGAAGTTTCGATTTCAAAATACGAACTGCAGCGTCGTTATTCGATTAAATATAATTATATTTATATATATATATATATATAAATATAATCGCTTCTGGCGCTGTTTTTCTTCAGATTTGAATTAAACATTCCAGACAATCCAACCGTTGGATTTTTACAAGGTTGGTGTCGTTGGAAAGATATTTCCAAGGCGAACCCGACGGTTGAGGTTTCGGGAAAATCCAATGGTCGGATTTCCCGCACTAGTCGTTTGAAATCACGGTTTCAAAATACGAACTGCACGGCCTCGTTTCGTTTTAATTTTATTTATATTTATATATTTATATAAATATAGTTCATTCAATGATTTCAATATCGTTTTCACTTCAAATATTTTTCTAACGCCTTAAAATTTTGGAAAATTTCGCCATAACCTCCCCTGCACCGGGAGCATCGGGAAATCGCAAATAGCTTTCCCGGTCCTTCTAATCTCAAAAAGAAAAAGAAAAAGCCAAGCGGCTAGCCAACAGGCTCATAAAATCATCACCCAAACAAAGCAGTAAATGTGTACCTATTTGTTGGGCGCAAAATTTTATTCCTCTTCTCTAGCCCCTTTGCTATAACCTGTTCAATGAATATGCATGTACATATATATATATATATACAGTTCTTATCATTTATCATTTTCTATTCAACTTCATATTTGATTTCTATTTGGTTTAAAAACACCATTCATTCTAATGTTACATAAATAGGTGCAAATCATTTCATTAGCTAATTAATGAATATTTCAACTCATATATGTTTATTTTGAACAAGTGGCTATTATTAACACTTCACATTTCAACGATTTATGCATACAATAAAAATGTGATTTTTATTGTAAAACAATTCATTTCAAAACACTATTTTTCTATATAGTTCATATAGGTGATAAAAATAGGATTTTTATCATAAAACAATTTCTTTTAAAACGAGATTATTTTACACAGTTCATATAGTCGATAAAAGGTGATTTTTATTATCAAACAATTTATTTCAAAATATGAATACCATTCAACACATGAATTTCTAATCAACGAATGAATATCAATTCAACACATGAATGTTTTCTATAGTTTCTATATATAGATAAAAATGTGATTTTTATTATCAAACAATTTATTTCAAAATATGAATACCATTCAACACATGAATTTCTAATCAACGAATGAATATCAATTCAACACATGAATGTTTTCTATAGTTTTTATGTATAGATAAAAGGTGATTTTTATTATCAAACAATTTATTTCAAAATATGAATACCATTCAACACATGAATTTCTAATCAACGAATGAATATCAATTCAACACATGAATGTTTTCTATAGTTTTTATGTATAGATAAAAGGTGATTTTTACATTTTAAAACGCGAATACCATTCAACACATGAATTTCTAATCAACGAATGAATATCAATTCAACACATGAAGGTTTTCTATTCAATGAATAAATATAGTTTAAGCATATGAAAATAATTCAAACACACGAATATTATTCAAAATTTCGGCAGCATAACGGCAGGGTAGTTAAAACCGGGACCGTCCCTAGTACGGCTCCTCGCTCTACCTTAAAACCTCGCGGTTTTTGACAATGGGGATCATGCATCTAGTTCGCACGCAGGCGGCATGTATATATTTATTTCATTTCCACAAACTAATCCTATGTGGTTTCAACAAAATATTTCTCAACCACAAATGGGTATTTTTCAACCACAATCAACCAATATCAATCACAAACAATCCCAAACAATCATTCGCTATTAATCAATTTTCACAACAATTTCAACCAATAAATATCGTCCATGGTTTGTGGACGAGGGGCGTGTATATATATATATATATAGCAATTCACTTTTATTTCAACACATATATATATATATAGTAAAAGAAATTGAAGAGTGAGAAATTCTCACCAATAGCTATCCAATACTACGACTCTTCACTTATAGAAATCTTCGCCTTTTTGTCGCTTTCGCCCGTATTCTCTACATATGTAAAAATCGAATTTTTACTTCGTTATTCAATATATAAAAATCGAATTTCAAAAATATAGATTCTGCCTTTTCAAAAATAAAGATTATATTTTTAATATTCCTATGATGTAAAAATTATATTTTTATTACTTTAAAAATATAAAAATCATATCTTACTCTTTTACTTAATAAAAATTCCGTCTTTTCTATTTTAAAAATATGATCTTTATTTTTCCAAGTTCAAATCTTTTTCTATTTAAAGTTCAAATCTTTTTCTATTTAAAGTTCAAATCTTTTTCTATTTAAAGTTCAAATCTTTTCATCAAAATCAGTTTTATCCTTTATAAAAAAAATCAGTTTTATCCTTTATAAAAAAATATCAGTTTTATCCTTTATAAAAAATCAGTTTTATCCTTTATAAAAAATCAGTTTTATCCTTTATAAAAAATCAGTTTTATCCTTTATAAAAAATCAGTTTTATCCTTATTAAAAAAAATCAGTTTTATCCTAATTAAAAAAAATCAGTTTTATCCTTTATAAAAAAAAATAAAGTAAAAACAACTTACTTCAACTGCGAAGAAGGGGGGGTGCTTCGTGTTCACGGATCGAGGAAGGGGGGGTCGTCTTCGTCGGAGCTGGCTTCTAGGGGGGGGGGGGTGGGCGGCGGCTTCAGCGTCTCGAACTGGGGGGGCTCTCGAATCGCATCGCGATGGCTTCGAGGGGGAGGGCGAGGTCACTGGCGGTTCGAGGGTGGGGCTTCGGTGGAGGCGGTCGTGGGTGGGGCTTCCGTGGAGGCGGCGTCGCCGATCGATTAGGGTTTTCTCTTTTTTTTTTTTCGAACTGAAGAGAGAGAAGAGGGAATAGGGGGGGTTTATATAAAATATATATATTTAATTATTTAATTTTTCAAAAAGTTGACTTTTACATACGACCTCTAAACGAGGCCCACCGCCTGTCGTCCATAGCGTTTTACCCCCATCCCGAACACAATGGGATATGTATCGTAAGCTGATTCGATCGTTTGAATCAGTTTCCGTTGAATTTAAAGTGTACTTCTTTATATATTCAATTTAAACGCACATTTCAATTTAGTGGGGCCACATACGAACTCGAAAAGTTCCAGAAAAATATTTTCTAGCCTCGTATTGACGATACGGTCCTAACAAAACTAGTTTCGTCGAATTCTGAGACCGTTTGAAAAATGGCCAATTTCCAGTCGATTAAAATCAACTGAAACCGGTCAAACGCGTTTTCCTTTGCCACGCTCACATATTGATTCGAAAAATTATGAAATTTGAAACCTAGCAATAACTTGACACTGCGAATCCAACAAAAGTGGTTTCGTCGAAATCCGAGGTCATCTGCAAAATGTCCATTTTTAAGGGCCTGAATTCCATAGCGACTATTCAGAATTTTCAACTGGACATATCTTTTGATTCCCGTTATCAAATTTCGATTGGTTAGATTCGTTGGAAAGATATTATCAATTAGATTCCATTATTTTTGGTTTCACTAAAATCCGTATTGTTTTTCACCCGGTATAGTCCGACAAAGTTTGAATTCAATTTTTGAAACTGCCACGCCATTTCAGGCCTTGTTTATAATTATAATTAATTATATTCGTTTTCAATTGTTGATTCATACTCAGTTTTCATTGCCATTATTTAAAATATTTATTTTAAATATTTAAAATCCATTATTTTAGCCAATTTAAAAAATTTAAATTGGTTCAGATTTTCTGGGTCGTTACATTTTTATAGGCCGTTAGTGGTCATACTATAGGTCCAAAGGGACCGGGAAGCGTGTGTTCAGGCATAATTAATCCACCACCCTTAGGTAGGGACCGGCCCTGAAGATCCAAGGGTTCACTGCGGGGGATCCTGAGGCATTTGCTAGAGTGTCTCGAATCGGAGAGGAGTTGCCCCTAGCCTCGACTCATGATGGAAACCCAATTTCCAATATGACCTTGCGGTTTTGATTGTAAAACTAGTATGACGACATAGTAGGATGGGGTACTATGCCGTCTATGATTGATACATTATGATTGAAATTGTTTTTGAAATATATATACCCATAGATATACACACTGATACTAAATCCGCTTTACTGTATCAAGCACCCTATCCTCTGGTTTGCGTTGTATTGTGTGATGGGACTTGGGTCTTATAATGGTTTCATTTTTCTAAAAAGCATTGCGTTGTTTAACGTTTTACTTGATTTTATGCACGGGCAGTCCAATGGAGTAAACCCGTTCCGCGTTAGCGGCGTAGTCCTGTGATTAGTCTTATTACTAGATAGTTAAGTTAAGATTTCTCATACCAGTCCCATGACTGACCTGTAGTTTGTTTCACTGGCAAACTCGGGTGCCCATATTTTCCACACGGGCAGTCGAGTAGCTTTTGCAGATATGTTTAGAGGATCCTGGTTTACAGCTGAAGCGGTACTCAGAAAGCTCTGTATCTGTGGTTCCTCTCAGTAGTATATTTGTATTATTTTTCCGCTGATATTTAGATGTATTTTAAATCTCTGATATTATTGTATTTCTATTGTGTAATAAATAGTCATACTCTATTATGTCTTGTACTCTGATGTAATTGTTATAATCAGCAATAAATGTTCTTCAGTTTGTGCTTTAATGTGTATTGTTCTCAAAGCAATCCAGCCTTTCCCTGACTGGGAAGTTTGGGTCGTCACATGTGATATCAGAGCTTTGGTTTACAAAGCTCGAGAACAAGACACATTAGAACCGAACGAAAGAATTCATCAGAGATTGGATTAGTAATATCCAATAAGAATAAATCTTTAGAGATAGGATCAGTAGTATCCTAGAACGAGTGTGAAGAGTATTATTTTCTTTAAAAATAAAAGTGAAAACAATTAGTTTTGAAAATTTTATCTTAATATACGTATTTGAGTATATTATTATATTTTCATGTGGACAATCGAGTATATAAAGATTTCGAATATACGAGTAATTAACGGATATTCAAAGTTTTAATATACTGGGTAGATATAGAATCACACTCTAGTCGCCCGGAGATGATTCTGGTGATGCGGCCGCATCATCAGTATTTATGTTTGAGTCTCGAAAGTGATATATCTATATATTTCCATTGACTGGTATGAGAACCAAAACTTAGTTAGTACACATTGCTATGATTTGCACTAAGAATATGATTTTTGACTATATAAAAATTATATATATTTGAAATGATAGGAATGATAATTACTTTAACTAATAAAATTATTAGTTGGCTAATAAACTTAGTTAGTACACGTTGCGATGTTTGGTTATTAGTTGGCTAATAAAATTATAGGAATGATAATTACTTTAACTAATAAAATTATTGAAAACAATAAATGGAAATTTAATTAAGTTAGTTAATTAAACAACTTTTAGTTACGTTCCTTTTCGAGGACGAAAAGATTTTAAGTGGGGGCGATTGTAACAACCTGGAATTTTAGGGCTAGTTTAAAATTTTTATTTTAGAAATTTTAAAGGATTTTTAATATTTAAATATATTTACTATAAATAATAACGACCAAAAATTTATTTTAAAACGAATAAATTTAATTTAATTCTAAAAGGAGTTTAAAACAGCGCTGCAGTTTGAAAAATTTGAATTTGAACTTTGACTGACTGTACAGGATTCATTTTAAGTCAGAATTTAATGAAACAAGAAATATTTAAATCTGTTTAATCATATCTTTCTAAAGAATCTGAAAAATTGAAATTTCACTTTATAATTTGAAAGTTATGTCCAGTTTAAAATTTAGAAAAGTCGATGTAGAATATATATATATATATATATATATATATATATATATATATATATATATATATATATAATATTGGCCCTAAAAATAGCCATTTTGCAAATGGTTTCGGTTTTCGACGAAACCACTTTTGTTGGAACCGTAATGTCAAATTATTGCTAAGTTTCAATTTTCATAATTTTTCGAATTAATATGTGAGCATGGTAAAAGAAAATGTGTTTTGTCAATTTCAGTCAAATTTAAATGACTTAAAAATAGCCATTTTTCAAACGATCTCAGAATTCGACGAAATTAGTCTTGTTAGAACTGTATCGTCTAAACATAACCAGAAATACCTGTAATTTTTAGAGGTCGTATGTGGCCCCGGTGAATTTAAATGTAAGATTGAATTAAATAAATAAAGGATTTAAATATTAAATTAAATAAAACAGGCCAAAGACATTCGTTTCGGCTGACGGGACCTAGCCCATTACGTTCGGAGCATGGGTATTTGAACTGGCTTTTTGTTTGAATTAAATAATTAAATAAATATAATTTACTCTATATATACACTAGAAATACGGTCCTATACTAAACCCTAGAGCGTATGTGAAGCCGCCGCCTCTAATCAGAGCAATGGCCAGAATTGCATGATAATCATCCCATAAATTCTCCCCATATACTTTGAATCAAACTGAGACCCAAAGGGGAAGGGAAAGAGGATCTCGAGTTCTTGAAGACTGACGGTGGTGATCGACTATCATCGACCGGAGTGACCAGAATCCTCCCTCCAATCGCTGCGTTCGCAGCCCGTTCGGAGGCGCAGCAGGGGTGCGAGTTGGCCCACTTCCCGGGCGCTAGGAGGTGTCGATGCGAGCTTCGATGTGGCATGATCAGATCCAGGTTACAGCGAACAATGGTGGTGCAGATTTGAACCCTAATCATTGAGCGATGGGTTTAGAGTTGTTCAGAAAGAAACGATGATGAGCGGCCTATTTTCTTTGATTAAGTTTAACTAAGTTAAGATTTAATTAATTTAGTTAACAATATTTTGAATATCTCGAATTTTAACCAATGTTCATACTGCTATAACTTGGCCATATCAAGTCGGAATTCAACGATTTTCGAAGCGCTGGAATCCTCTGGACGAGATCTTCGCGATGACGTTGAAAGAAATGAAATAGAGCAAATCAAAATTTAAGGAAAATTCAGATCTGAGCTATACAGAATTAAAAACCAAGGTGATGAATCCTATTTTTATAATAATTTAATCATAATTATTTTCTCGCTTTTAATCACTGTATGCATTCCGATCTGCGATGTGTAAAGTAGGAATATTTGTTTATTGCTGTGAGAATTCTTTTTTTATATATATAATGAATAATTTAGTTATTTTTCACAGTCCTGAATTCTTGAAATTACGGTAATAAATTCGTTCTGTGGTGTTGTGATGTGGTGATGTTTGGAATTTAAATATGTTGAATGATGATGCTGTTACGTTGAGTTGTAGATTGAATGAATCATTTTGGTTGAAATCTGTAACACCCCACATCCGTTAAGATCACTCACAAAGGGAATGCCATAACTTCAATGGAGCATTATGGGTACTGGAATAGAAATATTACAAGATAGACATATATAAAATAGCGGAAAGTAAAGTGGAAGTACTTCAAATCATTTATTAAATATGATTGTTTACAATAAAAGCCCATCAACTTCCAATACCCAATTATATAGTTAAAATATCAGTCTTGCTCAAAAACAAAGTAGCATAAAAATAAGTTATAGTATTCCCTAATAAAGCAAAGCAAGCCATAAGAAAGAAAAATCCAAGCCTTGCACGAAAGAGCCTTGGAGCTTGATAAGGTCCGAGCTAAGCTGTATTCCCACCCTGCGAACCTGGGGGGGGGGGGAACAGAAGAAAAAGAGGCGAAACAAAACGGGTCAGTCATAAAGACTGAGTAAGTCCTAGTGACTTTCAGCATAAAAATAGTTAAAGATAATATGGCATGAGTAAACTGAAAGTAAACATAAGCATGATGACGAGATAAGCAACAGGCAAGATAACTAAGGTTAACATGATGTGATTTTTGTCAAGTAACATCGCAAGGTTCCCATTCAAGATAAACTAAGTATAATCTCGTAAGATTCCTATCAAACATAACAAGATTCCTCTGCTTCTCCATTAAAATATTTCTATGAGATCTACTTGCTCTGCACCACCTAACTAGCATCCTTACAATTGTCTTGCAAGGAATGATCAATATTCTTACTAATACTCCAACTAGTGTCCTCTGTAACAAGGATCCTTACCCCCTACTAGTGTCCCAACTAGTAGCCCGTGTTATATAATAAGGTGATCCCACCCACTACTTGGAAATCATAATACTAGTCTTATGTACCCCTAGCTGACTACATAGGTGCCGCCTGCCCCTATCTCCACTAGGTGTACCCACCAACCCCCATGCGATCGGCTCCCTAACTCGTAGATACCCGTGCTGGCCCCATAGTGGGGTGTATCACTCCCCTAAAGTGGCAACCCGATACAACTTGAGGATGCACGGCTTATACCTACACGATGCAACAACGTCTTACCTACCAGCCCGGGTCCACACACGCATATGAAACTCGTTGGACTTACATTACCACCGCTAACCCGTTTTGACCTCTTACAATCAAAACCAGTATGCGTGTCCCGTCCTCGACATGGGTCGAGCTCACAAAGATACGTAATGGGCTACTAGTCTGAAAGGGGTCCCCTTTCCTCGACACAAGCTTCCCTCCTATGCTTGGTCCCCTCTAGTAATTCTTACTTAACCCCTTCTTACTCAAGTCCACCTACATGATTAAATTTTGGTTAAGAATACACCAGTTATGTCTTACATGTTACCCATGTCCTCCACTTAACCCCTACATCATCCTCATGTCTTAATACATGCTTTATCTTGGTTAAGTGCTTATAGGTTATATTTTACATGTCATTCATATTACCCCCAACGTCTGGGTTTAACCAAGCGCCTTGGCTTTATCTGCCATTAGACCTTATGTCTATCCATTAACTATGCGCTTGTGCTACCTCATCAGTCTTATCATTTAACTTGGTTATTTCCATTTATACCAACCTTCAACTTGCTTATTAATTCGATTCTTAAGTTGAACTATACTAAGTCCACTAATAAACCCACAACATGTTATTCCTATGATTCATACATTAACCCTTGTTATGGTACTATAACATGTTCTCATTCAATCTTTACAACCAAGTACCCCTTAACTTACAAACACACTGGAGAGAGAGAATAATTCCATAAATACCGACCCCGAAGACCGGAATCAACATCAGATTGATACTCAGAGGATTAGCCAACCTAACCAATGTTTTGTTCCTTTTTATAATATAACTTATGTCGCATTCAATTGTAAATTCATTCTTTACTTTACATATTGCTTAATCTACAATGAAGCACATCTTTCCTTATTACATAAGTTATCTCATATTATCTATTGTTCTGCCTAACTTACTTTATTCCATAAGTTATCATTCCCACTTAGGCATTAATTAAGATTTACTTAACTCAACCATTCATGTCATAACAATTAATTGTCATTAGCCTGGTCATATTACTTAACCCACCCATTCATACCATATTGGTTAAGTGTCATTAGCCTAATCATATTACTTAACCCACCCACTCATACCATATTGGTTAAGTGTCATTAGCCTAATCATATTACTTAACCTACCCATTCATACCATATTGGTTAAGTGTTCTTAGTTTACTTAACCCTACCCACTAGTCTAATTACCATGTTATGTCGATTAAGTATTACTATTCGTATTTCCACATGTCACCCACATGCCACCCACATGTCACCCACTTAACCCCCATGTCCCACCACATGTTTATCTGGTTAAGTATTTCTTAATTCATTAAGGCCGTAACCCTATAAAGACCTCTCACATTAGACTGACATTTATGGCAGCTGGATTTGTCGGGCGGGTCCGGGCAGTCTTACACCATAAAAGAGTCTAACCTCGTGTCTTTACAACTGTTACGCTTTTAATTTGGGCCTAGGACCTCTCACATTGGGCTACCATTTGTGACTATTGGATTCGCCGGGCGGGTCCGGGCAGTTTTACATCCCAAATGAGTCCAACATCGTGTCCTAAGCATCGATTATCGCTTATAATCTTTTACTCCAGTCTTAGTAATTTCCTTATTCAAATTATTAATTAATTCCTAATTTAACGATGTCCGTAATTGACTCAATTATGTTCATCAATTAATGGTATGCAAAATCATACCAATTTTATCACAATTTATCTTATGCCATTAAAGGCAACTTATCTCAATTTTTATTTATCCCTCCTTTAAGGCTATTACATGCCAACTACCCAAAACCCACTTAGGCGTGTTCATATTAGCCCTTTTTCAAGACATAAATTATCATATGTGTTTCAACTACAAACCTCACATAATTAACATATGCCCAAGTTCTAGATTACATATCAGTTTTACATATGCCCAATTCATACCAAATCTACATATGTTCAGTTCATGCCGTTTTATACGTATGCCAATTTTTATGTCAATTTACACATATCAAGTTCTAGCCAAAAATTACATATGCCAATCCCAATTCTTACAATTACCATTTTAATGGTAATACCCAATTATCCAATTCTATATTATGACTTCGATTCTACCAAACACACATATATCTAACTAGGCAATATCTCGGTATTTCCCCCGTATCCAATCGCACATAAATCGCAGTTTAGGCCTAGGTCCGAAATTGACCTAGGTTCATCAAAGGAAAATAAATAGGGGGAGGTAGAAGTTGCAATGAAACAAGATCAGGGAGAAAACAACATAGATCGTCATGATAGGCATAAAGATTAGATCTTGATAATAATATCAACATGAATCCAAGAAACTGATTTACAATGACTGAATAGAGCATGAACTAGACATAAGAATGGAGGTGAACAAGTCTCAAAACCCATGGTTCAAAGGTAAACAGGAATAGATCTGAATTGATAAACATGCTTATATCCAATTACACTTTATTCCATAGCCATATTAAAATTAAGTATTTTAATCTAAAAAGTAACTAGAACTTACCTAGCATGGCTAGCAAATTTAAGGACTGAAATCGATGTTGTAGCGTTGTTGATTCATCTCCTTGAATCGTTGTAGAAGTCTTAATCTTTGCATTGAATTGCGTATGAAAGCTTAAGAAGAAGATTAGAGACGGTGGCCATGACCAAGTGGGATTTCA
The DNA here is from genome assembly GCA_030737875.1 of Allium sativum. Classification (NCBI taxonomy): domain Eukaryota; kingdom Viridiplantae; phylum Streptophyta; class Magnoliopsida; order Asparagales; family Amaryllidaceae; genus Allium; species Allium sativum. The sequence continues at coordinate 144,922,329 of CM060918.1, read as the reverse complement.
GCATAACGGTGGCTAGACGTGTTGTAGTGAATTAGGGTTTAGGCATCAGGGGGTTTATTTAGGATTAGGTAGACGAATTTGGACAGAAAACGAGACTAGAAACATCAGAATGCACCCAGGCCCAAAAGTGGGCTCGGGGACCAGGTCGACACCCAAGTCGACTGCGCAGTCGACATGGTCCTGGGGTGTCAATTGCCTAGCCGACTCCCCAGTCGACCTGGGTGCTGGGCAGGAAATTTCCCGCCCAGTCTGTCTGGGTTTTGAAATACGAATTTGAACTCGAATTCGAACTGTTTTGAACTCTGAAAATTTCTGAAACTTTGGGGAGCCATAACTTGGTCATACGGACTCCGATTTTCGAAAACTCAGTTTATTTTATGTAGAATTCCGAGACGAACGCAATGGTGCAACCCGTTTCCCTTGGTTCTTATTTTAAATTTTAATTCTGCCTAGATTTCTTGTTTTAACATGTTATTAAAATTCGGGTTGTTACATTCTCCCCTCCTTAAAGGATTTCGTCCCCGAAATCTTCAAGTTAGGAAGAACGTGTCCCACCATCCAATCATCCATCTACTCAATCATCAATCACAGACATTCATTGTCCTTAAGAAATTTCTAATGCTGTATGAACGTATGCAAGAAGTGTGTGTATATGTTCCTTGTCTAATGCAAATGATCAGGCCTGATTGATCTTCTAGATGCAAAATATGTTTAGTGCCATGAGTCCAACATGTATGCAAATAGTCCTAGTCACATAAACACTATATGAGTGTACAAACACCCATCCAAATGCAACATCCACATGATAACACATTCAATTCCATCCATAAACAAGTGTAAACACTCATGCATATGCAATATGAAAGGTGACTGAGCCGATCTAGTGCCTAATGTGTGTAAATGCATCCACGAGCAACCACTTGCAACTACTTGCAACCATCAATCATAACATGTCTCAAACACATGTTTACACCCAATTGTTCATATCTAAGGATATAATCGAATGATAGAAGCAGGTAAAAACTTTGTGCCCGTTAGGCAACGTCAAAACTGGAAATCTATGCCACATATATATTGATTAGGAGAAGAACTCCCTAAGCATTAGCCCCGAAGACCGAAATCAACATCAGACTGACACCCAAAGAATTACTCAACCTAACCAATATATATGTATCTTAGGAAACTAAACATGATGGGCTCTTTTTAAGTCATAAGAAATCCATTCCTAAAACTAACCCATATCCTATAAAACCCAAAAGGTTTAATCAACTCAATGGACACCCTCAAGCCCCAACATGTAAAACTAACAGATGAGTCATACTCCCTATGAGGTTTACAACAGAAATTGGATTAAGAATAGGACCGAGAGGATATACACAAAAGATAACATGCAATTAAGCTTTACAGGAAAAAGGAATCAAGAATATACTCTTAAAAAGAGATGTGATGCGCGAATCTAGTCTTCAATCTTCTAAGTCGCATTTCCTTGAGCTTAACTCCATTGTGCTTTGACCATCTTTAACTTCACAATTTCGTAGCTTCTTAATTCTTGTTTCCAAAATATGAGTTGGAACTCATTTCACTGTTGCCTCTCGTTCCACTTTCACTTATTCTCCTTTTAGTATACTCGGCTTACACATAACAGCGTACTCATGGTTTCACACAAGCTCCCCAAAATTCACTAGTAAATCTTGGATCTCGTTCACTTACTAGAAAGTATTCCACATAGATGAATTATCTCTTGAAAATAAACAAATGTCAACCATGTTGCCCAATGTACTTACTTAGGTGACTCTCTACAACTCATGCATAAGCGAAATGACCCATCCGCCTTAGTGGCGAACACTACTCGAGTGGATCAACTAATGTATCAAGAGATTCTAGGTAACTAATCCTAATAGAACCCTAAAGGTTACATGTGACTTCAAGGGTATTACCGAGGCAAGTCAAAAGTCTAACTACCCTCCTTTCGAAACCGAGAATGGCACACTTATCGGATAACCACTTCATCCCTAGAATCAACCCATAGCTCACAAAAACATGAGCATTCCTTCTAAACTCAACACTTAGCATAGACATTCTCAAATCCTAATAAGTCATGAATAAATGAGCCGATTCCCCAATAGGATTTGAGACAAAAATGGGATCCTCCACTACGCTAGTACTAAGGTGCAGAGACTCAACTACCGAAGCAGAACTAAGAGGATGCGATGTACAAAAACAAAGTTCTGGTGGGATGATAGAAAAGAAAGCTAAACTTTTAACAGAAACTTTACTGCCTCTCTTAGGTATACAATTGCCCTCTCGACGATCTTGCCTTTTTTCCCTTGTCCTTTTCCTATACTTAACTACATGTCCCTTTTTACCATACTAAAGATACTCTCTCTTGTCATGGGTTCTACTATTCTTTCACTTTGGCCTCTTTCCTTTCACCTTTTTCGTCCTTCGTGGATTAAGCCATAACAACTAGTTTCTTGTTCTTACTATCCTTGTATAGTTTGTTGTCAAGTCTCTCGAAGCTGCCTACAATGCACGGCAATTCTACACAACTTCAAATACGATTAGTCGCAAGTAAAACTACTGCGGCTACAGATGGAGGTTGGGCACTTCTTTGCCCTCCGACATATGTCGGATGCCTATGAAATTATGGTGAAAAGAGGGAGAAGAGATTTCAAGAGAGAATCAAAAGATAGTGTATATGGCTTTGGGGAATATGCCTTTTAATCAAAACAAAATTTTCTTGAAAATTTGCTTCTTTGTAAATGTTTTGAAAACTAGTTCAGAAGGTTTTCGAAAACTTTTGCCCAGTCTGGTAACCTTTTGCTCTTATACCAAATGTAACACCCCACATCCGTTAAGGTCACTCACAAAAGGAATGCCATAACTTCAATGGAGCATTATGGGTACTGGAACAGAAATATTACAAGACAGACATATATAAAACAGCGGAAAGTAAAGTGGAAGTACTTCAAATCATTTATTAAATATGATTGTTTACAATAAAAGCCCATCAACTTCCAATACCCAATTACATAGTTAAAATATTTGTCTTGCTCAAAAACAAAGAAGCATAAAAATAAGTTATAGTATTCCCCAATAAAGCAAAGCAAGCCATAAGCAAGAAAAATCCAAGCCTTGCACGAAAGAGCCTTGGAGCTTGATAAGGTCCGAGCTAAGTTGTATTCCCACCCTGCGAACCTGGGGGGGGGGGAACGGAAGAAAAAGAGGCGAAACAAAACGGGTCAGTCATAAAGACTGAGTAAGTCCTAGTGACTTTCAGCATAAAAATAGTTAAAGATAATATGGCATGAGTAAACTGAAAGTAAACATAAGCATGATGACAAGATAAGCTACAAGCAAGATAACTAAGGTTAACATGATGTGATTTTTGTCAAGTAACATCGCAAGGTTCCCATTCAAGATAAACTAAGTATAATCTCGTAAGATTCCTATCAAACATAACAATATTCCTTTGGTTCGCCATTAAAATATTTCTATGAGATCTACTTGCTCTGCACCACCTAACTAGCTTCCTTACAATTGTCTTGCAAGGAATGATCTGTATTCTTACTAATACTCCAACTAGTGTCCTCTGTAACAAGGATCCTTACCCCCTACAAGTGTCCCAACTAGTAGCCCGTGTTATATAATAAGGTGATCCCACCCACTACTTAGAAATCATAATACTAGTCTTATGTACCCCTAGATGACTACATAGGTGCCGCCTGCCCCTATCTCCACTTGGTGTACCCACCAACCCCCATGTGATCGGCTCCCTAACTCGTAGATACCCGTACTGGCCCAACAGTGGGGTGTATCACTCCCCTAAAGTGGCAACCCGATACAACTTGAGGATGCACGGCTTATACCTACACGATGCAACGTCTTACCTACCAGCCCGGGTCCACACACGCATATGAAACCCGTTGGACTTGCATTGCCACCGCTAACCCATTTTGACCTCTTACAATCAAACCCAGTATGTGTGTCCCGTCCTCGACATAGGTTGAGCTCACAAAGATACGTAATGGGCTACTGGTCTGAAAAGGGTCCCCTTTCCTCGACACAAGATTCCCTCCTATGCTTGGTCCCCTCTAGTAATTCTTACTTAACCCCTTCTTATTCATGTCCACCTACATGCTTAAATTTTGGTTAAGTATACACCAGTTATGTCTTACATGTTACCCATGTCCTCCACTTAACCCCTACATCATCCTCATGTCTTAATACATGCTTTATCTTGGTCAAGTGCTTATAGGTTATATTTTACATGTCATTCATATTACCCCCAACGTCTGGGTTTAACCAAGCGCCTTGGCTTTATCTGCCATTAGACCCTATGTCTATCCATTAACTATGCGCTTGTGCTACCTCATCAGTCTTATCATTTAACTTGGTTATTTCCATTTATACCAACCTTCAACTTGCTTATTAATTCGATTCTTAAGTTGAACTATACTAAGTCCATTAATAAGCCCACAACATGTTATTCCTATGATTCATACATTAACCCTTATTATGGTAATATAACATGTTCTTATTCAATCTTTACAACCAAGTACCCCTTAACTTACAAACACACTGGAGAGAGAGAATAATTACCTAAATACCAACCCCGAAGACCGGAATCAACATCAGATTGGTACTCAGAGGATTATCCAACCTAACCAATGTTTTGTTCCTTTTTATAATATATCTTATGTCGCCTTCAATTGTAAATTCATTCTTGTCTTTACATATTGCTTAATCTACAATGAAGCACATCTTTCCTTATTACATAAGTTATCTCATCTTATCTATTGTTCCGCCTAACTTACTTTATTCCATAAGTTATCATTCCCACTTAGGCATTAATTAATATTTACTTAACTCAACCATTCATGTCATAACAGTTAAGTGTCATTAGCCTGGTCATATTACTTAACCCACCCATTCATACCATATTGGTTAAGTGTCATTAGCCTAATCATATTACTTAACCCACCCACTCATACCATATTGGTTAAGTGTCATTAGCCTAATCATATTACTTAACCCACACATTCATACCATATTGGTTAAGTGTCATTAGCCTAATCATATTACTTAACCTACCCATTCATACCATATTGGTTAAGTGTTCTTAGTTTACTAAACCCAACCCACTGGTCTAATTACCATGTTATGTTGGTTAAGTATTACTATTCGTATTTCCACATGTCACCCACATGCCACCCACATGTCACCCACTTAACCCCCATGTCCCACCACATGTTTATCTGGTTAAGTATTTCTTAATTCATTAAGGCCGTAACCCTATAAAGACCTCTCACATTAGACTGACATTTATGGCAGCTGGATTTGTCGGGCGGGTCCGGGCAGTCTTACACCATAAAAGAATCTAACCTCGTGTCTTTACAACTGTTACGCTTTTAATTTGGGCCTAGGACCTCTCACATTGGGCTACCATTTGTGACTACTGGATTCGCCGGGCGGGTCCAGGCAGTTTTACATCCCAAATGAGTCCAACCTCGTGTCCTAAGCATTGATTATCGCTTATAATCTTTTACCCCAGTCTTAATAATTTCTTTATTCAAATTATTAATTAATTCGTAATTTAACGATGTCCATAATTGACTCAATTATGTTCATCAATTAATGGTATGCAAAATCATACCAATTTTCTCACAATTTATCTTATGCCATTAAAGGCAACTTATCTCAATTTTTATTTATCCCTCCTTTAAGGCTATTACATGCCAACTACCCAAAATCCACTTAGGCGTGTTCATATTAGCCCTTTTTCAAGACATAAATTATCTTATGTGTTTCAACTACAAACCTCATATAATTAACATATGCCCAAGTTCTAGATTACATATCAGTTTTACATATGCCCAATTCATACCAAATCTACATATGTTCAGTTCATGCCATTTTATACGTATGCCAATTTTTATGTCAATTTACACATATCAAGTTCTTGCCAAAAATTACATATGCCAATCCCAATTCTTACAATTACCATTTTAATGGCAATACCCAATTATCCAATTCTATATTATGCTTTCGATTCTACCAAACACACATATTTCTAACTAGGCAATATCTCGGTATTTCCCCCGTATCCAATCGCACATAAATCGCAGTTTAGGCCTAGGCCCGAAATTGAATTAGGTTCATCAAAGGAAAATAAATAGGGGGAGGTAGAAGTTGCAATGAAACAAGATCAGGGAGAAAACAACATAGATCGTCATGATAGACATAAAGATTAGATCTTGATAATAATATCAACATGAATCCAAGAAACTGATTTACAACGACTGAATAGAGCATGAACTAGACATAAGAATGGAGACGAACAAGTCTCAAAACCCAAGGTTCAAAGGTAAACAGGAATAGATCTGAATTCATAAACATGCTTATAACCAATTACACTTTATTCCATAGCCATATTAAAATTAAGTATTTTGATCTAAAAAGTAACTAGAACTTACCTAGCATGGCTAGCGAATTTAAGAACTGAAATCGATGTTGTAGCGTTGTTGATTCATCTCCTTGAATCGTTGTAGAAGTCTTCATCTTTGCATTGGATTGCGTATGAAAGCTTAAGAAGAAGATTAGAGATGGCGGCCATGACCAAGAGGAATTTCAGCATAACGGTGGCCAGATGTGTTGTAGTGAATTAGGGTTTAGGCATCAGGGGTTTATATAGGATTAGGTAGACGAATCTGGACAGAAAACGAGACTAGAAACATCAGAATGCACTCAGGCCCAAAAGTGGGCTCGGGGACCAGGTTGACACCCAAGTCGACTGCGCAATCGACCTGGTCCTGGTGGTGTCGACTGCCCAATCGACTCCCCAGTCGACCTGGGGTGCTGGGCGGGAAATTTCCCGCCCAGTCTGTCTGGGTTTTGAAATTCGAATTTGAACTCGACTTCGAACTGTTTTGAACTCTGAAATTTTACGAAACTTTGGGGAGCCATAACTTGGTCATACGGACTCCGATTTTCGAAAACTCGGACTCTATTTTATGTAGAATTCCGAGACGAATGCAATGGCGCAACCCGTTTCCCTTGGTTCTTATTTTAAATTTTAGTTCTGCCCAGATTTCTTGTTTTAACATGTTATAAAAATTCGGGTTGTTACAAAATCAGAATCAACAATATAAATTTGTCCTTTTTTTTTACATTAGCATGGTAAAAATAAAATTGTCATTTTGTTAAAATTAGAGTCGTTAAAGTAAAATTGTCTTTTATTTAGAATAATAATATGTTAAGTAAAAGGTCAGGTTAGATTATAAATGCCATTTTAATCACATATTATAAATGACATTTTAATGTCATGTTGGAAATGCCATTTTAATCACATATTAGAAATGCCATTTTAAATCACATAACATGATTGACATTTTTAGTCAAATATTAGAAATGTCAATTTTTGTCAAAAAATTAGAATTTTCACTTTAAATAAAAAATTAAACGGTCATTTTAATCCCATATGAAATTATCACATTTTGTTTACATTGAAATGACTTAGATCAAAACTGGCATTTTGCCACATTGAATTGTAGTAGATCAAAATGTATATTTTTATACAATAAAAAGAATAAGTTAAAAATGTATGTTTTTATACACTAAACAAGAATGAATAGAGACAAAAAAATTAATATTTTGTTTACATAAAAGAACCAATCAAAATTAACATTTTGTTTACATAAAAGGATCAATCAAAAATTGGCATATTTCTTTACATTAAAGGATTAAATCAAAATTATCATATTTGTTTACATTGAATAGAATTTGTTAAAAATACTCATTTTTATACATTGAATAACAGTTGTTGAAAATACACATTTATATACATTAAATTACATTTGTTAAAAATATACATTTTTATACATTGGATAGAATAATAACATTTTTGGTCAAATTGTGATTAGTGAAATAAAAATAACATTTTGGTTAGAACATGATTTATGAAACAAAAATAACACTTTTGTTAGAATTTGATTTATGAAATAAAAACCACACTTTTATCAAAACTTGATTTTTGTAGTGAAAATATCATTTTTGTCAAAACAAGATCATTGAAATAAAAATATGTTCTTTTATTTGCATTCACAAATGCAAATATGCATTGAAAATAAACTTTGTTCTTTTATTTGCATTCATAAATGCAAACATTCTTTGAAATTAAAAAAGTCCTTTAATTTGCATTTTCCAATGCGAATATACATTAAAATAAAAATGTTCTTTTATTTGCCTCCTCCATTGCAAATAAACATTTAAATGAATAAGTACATTTTTGTTTGCAATTCTAGATGCAAACAAAATATGATTTGAGAAGTTACATTTTTGTTTGCAGTTTTAGATGCAAACAAAAACATTAGAATGAATTTTGTATTTTATTTTGTATTTCATATGAAATTAAAAGAACGGACCTAAAAGTACACTTTATTTTTCAATTTAGTTGAATAAAAAGAATTGAACAAAACATTCATATTTGGTCATTTAAAGGAATTTGACAAAATTAACATTTTTTTCATTTAAAAGAATTTGACAAAATTAACATTTTGTTTATTTAAAAGGGTTAGACAAAATTATCAGTCTTGGTCATTTTAAAAGAATGAATCTTTGTTTGAAAACTTGTTAACATGTAATTTCCATTTTTAATGATAATTAGAATTAATTAAAAAGAATGAATCTTTGTTTGAAAACTTGTGAACAAGTAATTTACATTGTTATATAAATGAATTATTAAAAAGAATAAAACTTGGGTTAGAATGTGTTACCATGTAAAATTACATTTCTATGTAATTAATATTCATCAAAAAAAGAATTAAACAAAAATGTACATTTTACTCATTTAAAAAGGATGTTAGGAGAAAATATCACTTTTTGGGTAAACATGATTAGTGAAGAAAAATTATCACATTTTTGTTTATTTAAAAAGGAATTATAACACAATTTTACATTTGGTTTACATTAAAAGGATTATAACAAAATTCATATTTTGTTTACACTAAAAAGAATTAGTCAATTCTGTCGTTTTGATTGAGATAAAAGATTATATTTTTATTGACACTTTGTTTTCAATAAGAAGATTGTACATTAAAAATTACATTTTCAATATAGTTTAGATTCCATTGAAAGGATTAGAATAAAAGGATTATATCTTTATATTCATTTGGTTACAATGAAAAGATTAGAAAATAATGATAACATCTTTAGGGTAATTGAAATAAAAGATTAGTTTTTATTGTCATATAGAATTAAAGGATTATATTTTATTGTAACATTGTTGACAATAAAATGAATCGAATTAAAAGACTAGAATTTTATTGTCATTTGTTCACAATAAAAAGAATTGAAATATTTGTCTATGATGTTAAAATTATATGTCTACGATGTTGGAATGTTTGATGTGATAAATATAATGTTTAGTATATTCCAATTTGAATATTACACTTCCATTTACAAGTCATCCGACTTGTTTATGTGATTGGGTCGATAATTTTTACACATCGCCCAAGTGCACAAATAATTTATTATTTGCTTGTTGGATGAAACCCCACACGGGTGTTGGGAGGGTATTTGATCTACACTAGTCCCAATATTTAGTGTAGAGTCCACCCTGATTGTATTGGATGTTTGATAATTATTTATTATGATGGTTGATTTCATGCAATATATGGTTGTTGGTTGAGTCACATTCCAATAATGAATATTCTAGAAAAAGAATATTTTAGAAAATATATTTTAGAAAAAGAATATTTTAGGAAAAGGATATATTTTAGAAAAATATTTTTTTATTGAAATGAACTAGTTATTAACTAAAGTAAATCATTAAATTTAGATTTAATGAAATTTTCCAATTTGTTAATATTTAATTGAAAATTAAATCGAATAAATTGGATTTTGGGTTTGTCATGAACAGTGTCTTAAATAACACTGTTCTTAAACCCCATATGAAAATAATAATCTTTAATTTAAGACTATTAAAAGTTTTCAATTATATTTAGTAATTGGAATAAGATGAAATGTGACTTGGGATTATTATGAACTGTGTTTTTAATCGACATTTGTTCTTTAACCCAACTGACAGTGAAAATATGATTTGGGATTTGTAAATCTTTATTTAAGATTTAAATGGGAATTTCCCAAAAGCAAAGTTTTCCAATTTAGTATATTAAATTGGAGTTGAAAGGAATTTGAATTAATAATAACCGAGATAATTCCCTGTAAAAGAAGACCGACACTACATATGGAATTTAAGAGGCTTTGCCGTTATTCCATTTATATTATTGGTCAGATACAGAAATTTATAACGATTATATATTGAGTTGATTTCTGTGAAGATTCCATATTTCAATGGAAGTCAATTTTGGGTTTATCATGAACTATGTTTTAAATGACATTAGTTCTTTTATCCAGTTAAAGATAAGATTAATTTCATGTAACGACCCGCATTTTTTCAGTGTTATAAGTAATTTATTTAATTATTTAAATAATGGTTTTGGTTATTTACAATGCCCAGGATTAAATAATATTGAATATTTAATTAATATAATAATAGATTTGATTTCTGAAATAGTCAGAAATAGTAGAAGTCACAAAATAGTGTGAATTGGATCATTTGTCATATTTAATTCAGTTTACAATTGAATTAGAATAACGACTATATTATTTTAATGACAGTTGAACGTAGAATTTTAATATAATTAAAATCGAGCTTGAAATGGCGCGGCAGTTCGCTATTTGGCGATTTGAACTTCAATTGAATGTGCAGGGTCCATTTTAACTCGGATTTCTGTGAAACAAGAAACTTTAGGAGATGGTGAAGTATATTTTTCTAATGGAAGAGAAAAATCGAGATTTCGTCGGGTAGATTTTGATTTATGATCAAATCAAATTTTCAAATAGTCGCTATGGAATCGTTCATCGATCGTAACAGTTTATTTGAAATAACTACATACTGGATTCGAATTTAGACAAGGTTCTTTAGAGACGTAGTGCTAATTTAATTTTTAGAATTTTACTGTAATTTTTAAATAATTAAATAAGCAAGTTTTTATCTGGATTCTTTTACACCCTATATCAATATTTTGGGATTTCACAATATAAGTTAACGGACCTATATTATTGTATTTTTTGGGTCGTGGCACATCACTCGACACGACTGTATATTTATTTCTGTTCGTAGCAGCGCGGATATAAACGAAATCCCATGGAACGTGGTACCCTAAAATTTAATAATATATATATATACCTAAGGAAAACAAGACATTCGCAGCTCCCTTTCCATGTACTACAGCGCACGACCATTTGGGAATTTCGAAGTCTAAACGTGGATTGATAAACCGTAAATAACAAGTTTTAAATACCATACCTTCCCACGTGAAACACTTTTCTTTTGACCTGATGATTTTTGACTTATATACATTTTATTTCCTTGGATCAAACGTTTCATAATTCATTCTTTTCCATCTAAAAGACAACATTCTGCCACCCAAATACTGAGGATCCACAAAAAAAAAGCGCCTAGGCTGTTTTCAAATCAAGAACGTGGTTATGCTGAACTAAATAAATGCTAACCATGCATTGTATCAATCTCACATGCAAAGTCTAAAAACCTAGACTATGAACTACAAGCTAAGGTCATGGTAAATCGAATTAAATAAGGCTGCAAACCTATTTCTACCCTGCACAATTTTAGCTGCCATGAGTAATCAGCTCACCATCCATATCTGTACCATTTCCTTGAAACACAAGGCAAACCAGCCTATAAAAACACAATGTCTTCTCCTCCTTTCGGCAAACAGTGAAAAAACCTCTTTCAAAATTCAAAATAAAATCATAAGAATTTCCAAAAATACCAAAACACATCTCGTTGTACTCCCCGTAGCTTCCTCTTCGATTCTAGGTAAGTTTCGTGATGTGCGGTTTACGTTCGGAAATATTGGGTTTCCACCTCGCCATCTAGGGTTTGAAATCGAGAAAGATATAAGCTTTAGTTTGTGTTTTGGAGTTGGTATTTGAGTTCGAGGTGGAGAATAGCACGAGATTTGAATTTGTGAGATTTTATTGAATTTATTCATGTCGCAACTTTTTTGGGGGAGGCTGTAAGGACCGAACGATGGAAATCGATAGAAGGGGGCGAGTTCTTCATGCTTGTGTGGAGAAGAGGGAGAATTTGACGAGAAGGCCAACGGTGGTATCGGATTTTGGATCGGTTAAGCAAAGAGGGAGAAAAAGATGGAGAAGGCAATCGAAATGGCTGTGTGAGGAGCAGTATTAGTCATCGGGGAAGAAGGGTACAGGTGCGGGTCGGGTAATTAGGAGTAGTGATGGGCCAAAGTTAGGGTGAGCCCAATTCAAAGTTTTAATTTAATTTAAAATGGGTTTAAACTTCGAAATTCAATAACTATATCATACTTTATCAGAATAGGGTAAAACAAGATCCTTTGGGATCGTATGGACAGACACTACACCATGGAACTGACCGGAAGTGAATTCGAGCTCGTTTGGATTTATGGTGGAATTTAATGCCTGAATCAGATCAATGACCGAAATATCGTTATTTAACGACTACCGACCAATGTGAGTAACTCTCAATAACTCTGTTCAACTTATATTTTCATTACGTATTTTAAAATCGATAAAAATGGTTGATTTACTGCGTGTTTGTTGTTTTGGTTGAATTGTTGGTCAACTGGTTGAAACATCGACAACGATACATATGAATCGTATCGAAATGTTGATTCTGTTTATCAGAATATTTTATATTCGTGTTATTTATGTTGACTGACATCTGTGGATGCAGGAGAATAGGTTGGCGGGACCCAACTGGGTTCCTCAACATTTATTTTACTATTTTGCATATACTGTGATATATAATGTGATTATAAATCTGTTATTGATTTGGTATGTTGATCATGGTTATTGGGTAAGTTTAAATACCAAAGTAAATACTAGCTGTGGAAAAGAAATTTGAAATTATAATTCGAAATAAAATGTTTGTATAAAAATCAAAGCATTTATATAAAAGGAAAATGTGAAGTGGTTATAGAATTGGAAAAAAGTTATAAAATCAAGGTATTTTATAAAAAGGAATAAAAGGAATTTATTTTTTAAAACATTTATGAATAAAATAGAAAGGCGACATTTGTCAAACATTTACCGATAGGATTGGAAAGACGAAGATTTTTAAAACATTTTACAATAGAATTAAAAGGGGAATACTTGTAAAGTATTTACAAGTAGATTAAAAATAAATATTTAGTTAGAGAATAAATGGAGTTATATAAAGGAAATATTTATCTAAGATAAATATAGACAAACATTAAGTGGAATATTTGTAAATCAAATAGAGTTAGTCGAATAGAGTGAATTGAATATTTGTTATTTAATTAGAGTTTATCGAATATTCGTTATTCGAATTAAGAGTTGACCAAATAGAGTTAATCGAACTTAGTTAATCGAATTAGGATTTAGTTGAATATTTGTTATTCAATTAGAGCTTACTGAATTAGTTATTTGAGACAGAGTTAGTCAACCATCGTTATTTAAGATGAGTGCCATCTCGTACGACTGCTAGCGTAATTCGCAGGCCTGTAGATAGCCTACGGCGGTCTGATGTTTCCTGAGGAAATCAGGCGTAACCATTGTGATCGCTGCAATCTGGAGTCAAGCGAATGGTGTTAAATCAAATAGTAGTTAATCGATAGATGTTAATTAAGTCGAGTTAGTCGAGTCAGAGTTAATCAGTTAGAGTTAACCAGTTAGAGTTAACCAGTTAGAGTTAATTAGTTATAGTTAATCAGTTAGAGTTAATCAATTAGAATTAATCGATTGGAGTTAAATCGAATTAGAGTTATTCAAATGGAACTAATCAAGTTCGAGATAGTCGAGTGAATAGAGTTAGTAAAAAGGAAGTAGTCGAATATCGCTTATCCGAAGTAGAGTTATCGAACATAGTTTATTCGAGAAGAGTAATTGAATATAGTTCATTCGAAATGCGTTGAATCGAATATAGTTATTCGAAGGAGAGAATTAACGAATATGGTTTATTCGAAGAGAGATTTTCGAATATAGTTATTCGAACAGAAGGATTTATCAAATAATAGTTATTCGAACAGAGGAATCGAATATAGTTAATTCGAAAGAGAGTCATCGGATAGTGATTACTCGAGAGTGAATTATACATGGGAATTCGATTATGTCGAATCAAGGGAAGTAATGTTTACTTTCCGTTTCAAATCAAGTCTTACTTATTTGTTAATAAATTTGTCGTTTGTCATTTATCCAAATTAAGATATAAAAGCTATATTTAAGTTAATATGTTTTGAAAGCATGGAGTTATAACATTATAGTTATAATCAAATGATTTTGTAAAGGAAGTGGATTCATAAACAGAATCCGAGAGTTTCGCAAGGAAGTTCCTTAAAGAGTTAAAGTTTGAACTTTATCTATTTCGAAGTTAGAAATGTCGTTCAGTTAAGGTCTGAGAGGTAATTATACCCCAACTTGATTGACTTCAGTTTTAACTAAGAAGTGGGTAAGGTTCGATAGTGAAAGTTGTTTAAGTAAATTGAGTTATTAACCGTAATGGGTTAGGTTGGCATAACGATGTTTTTATTTAAACATCTGTTTAAATCCAATAAAGGACATTTGGAAATGTTTTCCCAAATAAGGATCTGAAATGTTTTCCAATATAGGAAATAAGAAATGGAAGGGAATATGGTGACGTCTTCCAAATGATGTATAAAGTATATTTTCTAAATTTAGAAAATAAGAATTTACAAATATATAAAAATAGGGAAATGGATAAATTGAAGATAAATTAAGATAAAGAGATAAATGTTGAATGATGGTTGATCGATAGAGTTTCCATCTGGAAATAATATCGTTGGTTGCACACCTGTTTTTCTTTTATAGTTAAATCACCGACTATCGAAGTTTTTGACCATTTATCCATCGTCAATATGGAGAGACCGGGATCAGAATCATTATCTGAAAACCACTCTGTATCGATGTTAGCGTTGCGATCAAATGGAATGAAGATAATTGAAGACGGAGTTATGCAAGGGCTATCCTGTTTACAGAATAGTGCCTTTGGTTTGTCCAGTCCCAGGACAAACGTGAATGGACGAATGTTTGACAGAGTATATCTAACGGATCACGTAAGTTGATCTCTTCAAACGTACTTACGTTTGGTGGCGGAGGAATTCGTTCCTCTTAGCTTTATACCCGTGGTGTTTTTGGGGAAATCAATTTGTGATTTGACAGGTATGACGATGTGGCATTCAAAGTGAATGGTGGTCAAGTGCTTCAAAAAATATGTAATGACCTCAAGCCTCATCAACCGGGAAATGAGAGAAATCGGGTAGGCAGCATGGCTATGTGGGTCGCTCCCATTAGGGTGTATATCACCTATCTAGAGAAAGTCCATTTCACTCTATTGTCTATTTCGATGCTGTCCCTTTTCGGGAGGACGGTGGGTTGCTCCCAACCGTTGGTGGTATACATTCGATACACTAAAGAGAAATGAGTGGTCGGTCATGTGCGGGCCGGGTTGCAAGACATTCTTGTTGAACCCAGTGTATTCGTCTCTAGAGATACACTATTGGCAGGTGGTCCCATACCTTGTCAAAGTTGGAAATCCAATCTCCAATAAGCGCCTACGGTTTTGTTTGTATACTATATATGTAGAACGTCAGATGCAAGTGTTCTGCTAGATTCTAATTACTTGTGATTAGACATTAATATAATATCATACTAGTATTGATTTCCAAAACTGTTTTGGGTCATCGTAAGGTAAAAAACCATCCGTGTTTATTTGTGGATCGGTCTTACGATTATCTCTTCTTTTGAAAAGAATTTTGAAATGTTAAACCGATGATTTGAGTTTACTCACACCAGTCCCATGACTGACCTAGAGTTTATTTTTGTTTTGTTTTTCCCTAAACTCTTGGGTGCCCAAATTTGTATGGGCAGTCAAGTAGTTCAGGTCTTTACAGATATACTTGGGGGAGCTTGAAGCAGGAGGCTTCAGGATCTTATTACTATTTTTATTTCCGCTGTGTGTAAGTATTGTGCTCTGATAATGTTATTGTATACATATACTGTTTTATTTCAAAGTTATGTTATAAATTATATTTTATCCGTTCCGCTGTGAGATTCGTGTTTACACTGATTGTGTTTTTTTTCTTCTATTCTAATTTTCTTCTTATCTATTCTCACCCTCTAACTTCTTTCTATTAATGATCTGGAATGTTCGATGTCTGAATGGTCAACATGGTAGTTTGGTGTTGATTTTCGGAGTCGAATGCCCCTTGGTCGTTACAGTGGTATCAGAGCCAGGTTAAATGATTACCTTGGCTCTGTGGCGTGACTCGGTAGAGATAGGGTTAGCAATACCCTAGATTGAGTTTGAGTGTATATATACGAGTGAACGTATTTGTAGATTTTATAAAGTTGTTTTATATTATGGAGATTTATTGGTTGAGTTGTCTGAGAATTCTAGTCGATCAGTTTGATCCACTGTATCGATAGGGATTTCCAAACACTTGAATACGGTAAACCGACACAATATGTTTTGAAAGAGGTTAAATGAAATAATCTTACCAAAAATATATTTTGATATAAAAGAAAGGTATTGTAAAAACCCAGAATTTCGGAACCAATTTAAATTTTTATTTTAAGGAAATTTTGTTAGAAAATGCGTCTGAATTTAAAAATACCATTACTAAAAAAATAAAATAAAAAAAATCATGAATTAAATTAAGATATTATTTATGAATGATTTCAAAATTATTTCTATTAAACAATTATTCGTAGTTAGATAAATAGTGATTTATTACAATTGAATTTAGTATCAAATTGTATGTATATTTGTAATGATTAACTACAAACAATTGATAATAAATGGAATAGTAAACTTGTAAGTGATAACAATTTTGATTGTAATTTGAGTTAAAATAGCAATATTGGCTGATTAGATTATTAGCATATTGTATTATGTTTGAGATTTCTATAGTATGATTCATGAAAAGAGTATCAATTAGCTTTTGAAAATTTTCCCTTTTTAAAAGGAATGAAGGAATGTGAATTGAAAAACAACACATACAAACAAAAAGAAATAAATGTGTAAAAGTAAATGTTTAACACTGCTTATTTCAAATAAAAGAAAATCAAACATTCATTGACATTGGACTAGATTGCTTATATACACATGTCATATATATATTAATTTGATTTAACATTGAACCTATTAATGCTGGTATGATAAAAAAAAATTAATATTTGTATTTAGATTTAGACGGAAAATTTTGACTTTTAGATATTTCGGACGAAGTGTTTGCCTTTAAAAGGATAATTCTTTGTAAATTAATATAGAAGTTTGTCAAATTTTTGTATGTATAAACTAAAATTTTATCCGTTTATAATTTAATATTATTAATGCACCTAACATTTTATTCTTTGTGTACATTTATGTTAAACAATTTTCCAGATTTGCTTTTGATGTTACTCAGTATATAAAATGGCACCGTTTTACCTATAGCAAAGAAACCGCTGCTTTAATTAAAACCCCTTGATTAATTCTCCAACTTTCACGTGACCATTAAAATATATAAATGAAAAGCTGCTGCCCTTCCACTCCAACAAACAAAATAAGAAAAGTTATATATGGAGATTGAGACGACCCGAACTTCCCCGTGAAGGAAAGCACGGATAGAATTGAGGACTGGACAAATCAGAACGCAGACGGAAGGACATTTCATTGTTATTACAACAATTCCATCAGATACATGAATATACAGAGTATAAATGAATATTACATTCAATAAATATCAGAGATTACAATAAATTACATAGCAGCGGAAAAATATACAAAACACAACTAGAAGTAATGCATGGATACAGAGCTTTCCGAGCATCGTTCCAGCTGTAAATCAGGATCCTGTGAATATAAATCTGCAAAACCAAAACTACTAGCTGCCCGTGTGGAAAATAGGGGCACCCAGAGTTTAGGTTAAAACAATAAACTCCAGGTCAGTCATATGACGGGTGTGAGAACTAAAACAGTTATTCATCTTTATTTTTAAAGTTCGGTAAATCAAGGGACCACGCCGTATAACACGGAACGGGGTTCCTCCCAAGAATACCAGTGCATAGAACAAACAGCGCAATGCTAAATAAAGAAAAATGAAGCTGTTATAAGACCCAGGTCCCATCACATAATGCAACGCAAGCCGGAGGATAGGGTTTTCCCTTATAACAGCCAAAGCATGCTTGGTACGTTAAAAACACATTATTTGATACTATTATAAGTGTATAGTGTCAAAACAATTTCAATCATAAATATCAATCATAGGCGGCATGGGTACCATCTATCATGTCGCCATACTAGTTCTACAATTAAAACCGAAACACACGTATTGGAAATTGGATTCCGTCATGAGCCGAGGTAAGGGGCAAACTCCTCTCCGATTTGAGACACTCTAGCAAATGTCTCAGGACCCCACTATGATCCTTGGATCTTCAGGGTCGGTCCTCTCTTACTTTTGAGGATTGGCAATTCCTGAACACACGTTTCCCGGTCCTTACAGACCTATATCCGAGGCGCCTCGTATCCAACAACCACACAGGTGAAAAGTATATAAATGTCAGGGCTGGTAGGTCACTGACACCACCCTAGCTAGAAAGAAACGTCGTGCTCTCCCTGTAGTCACTATCCCGTTTTTGACTCATACCGAGGTGTGAGGCTCGCGAATTCACGTTATACGCAAATCTACGCCACACAGGCCGTGCTTTGATCATCAACCACAAGACTTTGCTTTTCAACAGAAGCCCTGATCAATTGCCACTTACGCGTGCCACATTGGCAGTTCACTCCATGCGACTGATGTCCATCGATATACAACCTCTGAGCTCATATGTCTCAGAGAAGGGCGTTAAGCAAGAGAATAAATTCTCTGCCGCCAAACAGATGTATATTTAATAAAGATCAATCAACACAGAATAAAATCCAATGTCAGACACACAATCCATTTACAAGTTCGTTCTGGGTCTGAACGAAACCGGAGGCACTTTCCTCGCATATCCATCCATCTCCAAGTACGCCTGGACGATCACCAACTGATTCCCTCATCCTGGGTGTACAGTCCAATCAAGATCATCAGTAATCACCAAAACGATGTGAAGACTTCCGGTCTTCAACCACCGTCTTCATCTTCGACATCTCGTCGAATCGGTTATTCAGAATGGGTATAACCCGGCCTTTCTGAATAACCCACGTATATAATAAACAAATGTTACACAAACACAACAAACGCCTCATTCCAATTCAGAATATTCTTTTATTAACCAAATCACATTCTTAGGAAAATGTTCCCATTAATTTTATCCAAGATAAATTCTTTTAAATTTATCCTATAATCTTCCTTTGGATATCACTTCAAACTAGTCGGGATTAACGAACCACACCGAAGTAATTATTTATTTTATTTCCCAATCCCAACCTATATATCCCATGGAGCGAAACTGGTGATACTCCATTCCTAACACCATGGTGTTTTCGGTAAAATTAATTACCATTTCACGTTCCAATCTAATTAAAGATTTAACTATCGCTTTGGAGCAAAACTGGTGGTACTCCATTCTCGATCACCTTTCAGATTTGATAATTTAAATTATCAATTCACATTTTAACCTAATTAAAGATTCATTAAAACTCCACTTAGTTTTAATCCTTTCAAAAATCAACATCCTGTCTTTAACTGGGTTAAAGAACCAATGTCATCTAAAACACGATTCACGATAAACCCAAATCACATTTGATATTAAATACAAGGCTCTGAATAGAAAATATACCGGCTTATATTCAATATCAAATTCTGAAACCAACAAATATCGTATTGGAAATAACGGTATAAAATATATCTTTCAAATTCCCATAACAATATCTGTATAGTCACGAAATCCAACATTCCGAAGATAATTTCAATTCAACTCCAGTCCAATTCACGTATTGGGAATATTGATTATTTTTAAAATCACTTTCAAATTCAATTTATTTATTTCAAAAATAAATTGATTTTAATTCTAGTTCAAAACTAGTTTATTTCGACAAAAATCTATTTTTATCTTTTCAAATATGGAAATTTTCAGCCCAATATTTCCCAAATCATTTCTTATGATTTTACACAACTTATAGATATTTTTAATAATTTTATCAAGGCCCGTACGGTTGATTTCCATCAACGGCCATCGAACTGCACTTATAGCGACCTTTTTCGAATTTGATTTGGACATAATTCCAAATCCAACCGTTAGATTTCAAATTTCTAATATTCATTGGAAAGCTCTTTTCGATACGAACCCAACGGTTCCGGTTTTAGGAGAATCCGACGGTCGGATCTCCCGTAATGTCAATTCGAAGTCAATGGTCGAAATTCACGAACTGCCGCCGCGCGGCGCATTCTATTCAGGCCATTATATATATATATAATATATATATATATTATATATATTTCGTCGAATTCCCTTTAAAACGTATTTTATAAATCGTTTTAAATTCGTTTTCAGAACCATTTCAACGCTACATTCAATTTCAACTCGATTTGATTTCAATTCGAATTCATTTCAATTCAATTTCAGTTCGTTTTAAATTTCATTCAAAACGATTTCAATTCGTTTTTAACTCAATTTCAATTTAATTCAATTTCAATTCATTTCTAATTGATTTGAATTCAAATTCACTTTCTATTCAATTCGAATCGAATTCATTTTCTATTCAATTCGAATTCATTTCAAATTGATTCAATTTTAAATTTTAATCTAATTTAATTTGAATTTCATTTCAAAATATTAAATTTTGAAATCACTTTTCAATATTCATTATAAAACGAATAAAATCGATATAAATATCGTTCACGTCAAAATAGCGCAACTCTAAACCACACGGCTTTATATTTTTCAAAAATTTCTTTATTCTATTCAACAAATGAATATTTATTCAACACATGAATCTATATTTCTTTCTGCACACAACTATTTTTGTTATGTAAAATATTTTATAAAACAATGGTATCTATCGTTTGATTTTAATTAGACTCCACCGTAAAGTAGTTCTAATTTTAAATATGATAAAGATGTGAATTTTACTATTTAAAATATTTTACTCAACACATGAATATTTTCAACACATCAACATTGTCAACACATGACTATTTTTATATTCAACACATGAATTTTCTTTTATAATATTCATTATTTTCCCGATTGGAATGAGGCCCAATCAATCACCATATAACATTAATTATATGGATTCCATACAACACATGTATATAATAGCATGGAAAAATAATCAACCATCAACCAAAGTGCACTACACTGTATAAGCATCAAATATAGATATCTACGCTTATAACAGCCTGTCAATCAATCGATCGACATATTTAATCAATCAGGATGAGTGAACTTCAAATTTCATCCCAACACCCGTGTGGGGTTTCAAACAATCAAACACAGATTTTAGTTGTGCAGTTGGGCGATGTGTAAAATTTATCGACCCAATCAATATCAGTCAAATCAGTGTATATAAACAAATCGGCCGATTTGTTTATAAATATTTATTTATTCACTTTCACGTTAAAAATTATATTTTTAACGATAATATATTTTATTTTAACACATGAATTTCTATTCATTTCATTTATCAAACAAAATGATATTTTTATTTTTCTAATTTATTTTAGAAAATTTCGGCGGCATAACGGCACAATACTAGAAACGGGACGACGCCTAGCCTTATCCCCGGTCTAGTGAAGGCCCACGCCATTCACACATCAATCAAATCCATTCCATTTCACCAAACAATTCAATTCAAACCAAATAAACTAACCAACTATTCAACCAAACAATTTAACAAGCAAGCCATCCATGGTCTGTGGATGACGGGTGTCGGGTGCTACTAAACACTGTCTGCATCCTAGTATATATATACATATAACTAGAAAAAGAGAACTTAGAGTGAGAAGTTCTCACCGATAGCTATCCAACTTCACGACACTTGTTTTATAGAAATCTTCATCGTTATCGCATCTTTGTCATCTTCGTTGCCCGTAGCCACTACATATATAAAAATCACATTTTTACTTCGATGTTCAATATATAAAAATCATATTTTTACTTCGATGTTCAATATATAAAAATCATATTTTTACTTTGCTATTTTCTATATAAAGATCTCGCCTTTTCAACTATAAAGATTTCGCCTTTATAAAAATATAGATTTCATCTTTATAAAAATATAGATTTCATCGTTATAAAAATATAAATTTCATCATTATAAAAGTCACCACTTTATTTCAACGTATATAAAATAAAAATCAGATTTTTATTTTGCTACATACAAAAAGATGATATTTTTAATTCTCTACATAAACAAAAATCATATTTCTACTACTTCTACTTAATAAAGATTATATTTTTAATACTTTAAAAATATATATATATAAAACAACATTTTTATTTTGCTAAAGTATAAACAGAAAAAAACTGCTTTTAAAAAATCTGAAAATCACCTGCAAATAAAATAAACAACTAAAAATAAATAAAAAAAAAATAATTAAAAGTAAAACTTACTTTTCAATTCGGTTTACTGTGGAGGAGGGGGCTTGGCTTGCTGGAGTTGGAGGTGGTGCTAGGGGCGTCGCGGTGGTGGTCGGCTGGGCTGTCGGAGGTCGTGGTTTGGGCCAAGGGGGGTGCGGGTTCGGGTCTGGGGGGTGCGGCTTCAGGTCTGGGGGGTGCGGGTTTGGGTCTGGGGGGTGCGGGTTCGGGTCTGGGGGGTGCGGGTTCGGGTCTGGGGGGTGCGGCGCGTCCTTGGTGGCGACGGAGGGCTGGAACGAGGGGGCGATGGAGTTTCTGGCATCGGAGAAGGAAGGAGGTAGGGAGGAGGGTGTCTGGGGGTGGTCGGCTCCGCCTGGGGAGGTGGCGCCAGAGGCGCGACGCCTCTGGTGGGCGGCGGCGGCGAGTCGCGCCCCCCCGCTGCTCTCTTTCTCTTTTTTTTTATTTTCTGTTAAAATCGGTTTTGAAGAAGAGAGGGGCCAACGGGTTTAAATGGGGTGAGGAGAGAGAGAAGTTTTTAATTTATTATTTAATTATTTTATTTTGCAAAAAGTTGACTTTTACATACGACCTCTAAACGAGGTCCACCGCCTGTCGCCCATAGCGTATTACCCCCATTCCGAACACAATGGGATATATATCATAGGCTGATTCGATCGTCTCGATCAGTTTTCGTCAAAATCAACATATAACTATATATATTGAATTTGAACGCGCATTTCAATTTACCGGGGTCACATACGAACTATAAAAATTTCCGAAAAATATTTTCTAGTTTCGTATTGACGATACAGTCCTAACAAAACTAGTTTCATCGAATTCTGAGACCGTTAGAGAAATGGCCATTTTCCAGTCGATTAAAATCAACTGAAACTGGTCAAACGCGTTTTCCTTTGCCACGCTCACATATTGATTCGAAAAATTATGAAATTTGAAACCTAGCAATAATTTTACATCACGGACCCAACAAAAGTGGTTTCGTCGAAATCCGAGGTCATTTGCAAAATTCCCTTTTTTAAGGGCCTGAATTCCATAGCGACTATTCAAAATTTTCAACTGGACATATCTTTTTATCCCCGCTATGAAATCTTGATTTTTCAGATTCGTTGGAAAGGTATCATCAATTAGATCCTATCATTTTTGGTTTCACTAAAATCCGGATTGTTTTGCACCCGGTACATTCAATTGAAGTTTGAAATCGAATTATCGAACTACCGCACCATTTTCAATTCTATTTATAATTATATATAATTATTTATATTCTAACGACGACGTATATAATATATACGTTCGAATTATATTCAAAATAAATTTCTCGTAGATATTATTTAAAATAATCTATTTTAAATATTCAAAATTCGCTAAAATTGCCAAAATAAAAATTTTAAACTGGCCCAGATTTTCGGGTTGTTACAATCTCCCCCACTTAAAACTTTTCGTCCCCGAAAAGGAACAAAGTCGAAAGTGGTTTGATTAATCAACTCTACGTTCGATCTGGCTTCCATTCTCCAACTTTTCAGTTTCTAAGAATTTTCAAATTCTTCAAAAATTTGGCTAACACCCGGAATTTTCGAAAAATTTCGCCATAACCTCCCCTGCACTGGGAGCCACGGGAAAATCCCGAAATTGCCATATAGGCCTTCTGATCTCAAAAAGAAAAAGCCAAGCGGCTAGCCAATAGGCTCATAAAATCATCATCACCCAAACAAAACAGTAAATTATGTAGTAAACATGTACCTATTTGTCGGGCAAACAAATTTTATTCTCTGCTCTAGCCTCCTTGCTATGACCTGTTCAATGTAAGTACATGTATTTACAAGCAAATGTGACCAATTTTCAATACAATTCAATATTTGGTTCAGTTAGGCTAAATGGTTCAAAATTATCAAACAAATAAACAAACAACACAAACATCAATCAATTAGTGAATTAGAGTTTCAAATTCATAATTTTGATACATATACAAAAATCATGTTTTTGATGCCAATTCACAACAATGTATTCTAGCTGTATAAGTTTTGGTTCTCACACCAGTCTAATGGAAATATATAGATATCACACCTTCGAAACACGAACATGAATACTGATGATGTGGCCACATCATCAGAATTATCCCCGGGTGTCTAGAATGTGATTCTATATCTCTCCAGTATATTAAAACTTCGAATATACGTTCATGACGCGTATATGCGAAATCTATATATACTCGATTGTCCAAATTCAAAATAAATAAATAATCAAATACGTATAAAATGGTTTAAATTTTCAAAACAAAATTGTTTTCATTTGAAAAATATACTCTTCACACTCGTTCTAGGATACTACTAATCCTATCTCTAACGAGTCATTCTAATTGGATATTACTAATCCAATATCTGATGAATTCTTTCGTATGGTTCTAATGTGTCTTGTTCTCGAGCTCTGTAAACCAAAGCTCTAATACCAAACTGAGACGACCCGAACTTCCCCGTGAAGGAAAGCATGGATAGAATTGAGGACAGGACAAATCAGAACGCAGACGGAAGGACATTTCATTGTTATTACAACAATTCCATTAGATACAAGAATATACAGAGTATAAATGAATATTACATTCAATAAATATCAGAGATTACAATAAATTACATAGCAGCGGAAAAATATACAAAACACAACTAGAAGTAATGCATGGATACAGAGCTTTCCGAGCATCGTTCCAGCTGTAAATCAGGATCCTGTGAATATAAATCTGCAAAACCAAAACTACTAGCTGCCCGTGTGGAAAATAGGGGCACCCAGAGTTTAGGTTAAAACAATAAACTCCAGGTCAGTCATATGACTGGTGTGAGAACTAAAACAGTTATTCATCTTTATTTTTAAAGTTCGGTAAATCAAGGAACCACGCCATATAACACGGAACGGGTTTCCTCCCAAGAATACCAGTGCATAGAACAAACAACGCAATGCTAAATAAAGAAAAATGAAGCTGTTATAAGACCCAGGTCCCATCACACAATGCAACGCAAGCTGGAGGATAGGGTTTTCCCTTATAACAGCCAAAGCATGCTTAGTACGTTAAAAACACATTATTTGATACTATTATAAGTGTATAGTGTCAAAACAATTTCAATCATAAATATCAATCATAGGCGGCATGGGTACCATCTATCATGTCGCCATACTAGTTCTACAATTAAAACCGAAACACACGTATTGGAAATTGGATTCCGTCATGAGCCGAGGCAAGGGGCAAGCTCCTCTCCGATTCGAGACACTCTAGCAAATGTCTCAGGACCCCACTATGATCCTTGGATCTTCAGGGCCGGTCCTCTCTTACTTTTGAGGATTGGCAATTCCTGAACACACGTTTCCCGGTCCTTACAGACCTATATCCGAGGCGCCTCGTATCCAAAAACCACACAGGTGAAAAGTATATAAATGTCAGGGCTGGTAGGTCACTGACACCACCCTAGCTAGAAAGAAACGTCGTGCTCTCCCTGTAGTCACTATCCCGTTTTTGACTCATACCGAGGTGTGAGGCTCGCGAATTCACGTTATACACAAAGCTATGCAACACAGGCCGTGCTTTGATCATCAACCACAAGACTTTGTTTTTCAACAAAAGCCCTGATCAATTGCCACTTATGCGTGCCACATTGGCAATTCACTCCATGCGACTGATGTCCATCGATATACAACCTCTGAGCTCGTATGTCTCAGAGAAGGGCGTTAAGCAAGAGAATAAATTCTCTGCCGCCAAACAGATGTATATTTAATAAAGATCAATCAACACAGAATAAAATCCAATGTCAGACACACAATCCATTTACAAGTTCGTTCTGGGTCTGAACGAAACCGAAGGCACTTTCATCGCATATCCATCCATCTCCAAGTACGTCTGGACGATCACCAACTGATTCCCTCATCCTGGGTGTACAGCCCAATCAAGATCATCAGTAATCACCCAAACGATATGAAGACTTCCGGTCTTCAACCACCATCTTCATCTTCGACATCTCGTCGAATCGGTTATTCAGAATGGGTATAACCCAGCCTTTCTGAATAACCCACGTATATAATAAACAAATGTTACACAAACACAACAAACGCCTCATTCCAATTCAGAATATTCTTTTATTCACAAAATCACATTCTTAGGAAAATGTTCCCATTAATTTTATCCAAGATAAATTCTTTTAAATTTATCCTATAATCTTCCTTTGGATATCAATTCAAACTAGTCGGGATTAACGAACCACACCGAAGTAATTATTTATTTTATTTCCCAATCCCAACCTATATATCCCATGGAGCGAAACTGGTGATACTCCATTCCTAACACCACGGTGTTTTCGGTAAAATTAATTACCTTTTCACGTTCCAATCTAATTAAAGATTTAACTATCGCTTTGGAGCAAAACTGGTGGTACTCCATTCTTGATCACCTTTCAGATTTGATAATTTAAATTATCAATTCACATTTTAACCTAATTAAAGATTCATTAAAACTCCATTTAGTTTTAATCCTTTCAAAAATCGACATCCTGTCTTTAACTGGGTTAAAGAACCAATGCCATCTAAAACACGATTCACGATAAACCCAAATCACATTTGATATTAAATACAAGCCTCTGAATAGAAAATATACCGGCTTATATTCAATATCAAATTCTGAAACCAACAAATATCGTATTGGAAATAACGATATAAAATATATCTTTCAAATTCCCATAACAATATCTGTATAGTCACGAAATCCAACATCGAAATATTCCGAAGATAATTTCAATTCAACTCCAGTCCAATTCACGTATTGGGAATATTGATTATTTTTAAAATCACTTTAAAATTCAATTTATTTATTTCAAAATTAAATTGATTTTAATTCTAATTCAAAACTAGATTATTTCGATAAAAATCTATTTTTATCTTTTCAAATATGGAAATTTTTAGCCTAATATTTCCCAAATCATTTCTTATGATTTTACACAACTTATAGATATTTTTAATAAATTTATCAAGGCCCGTACAGTCGATTTCCATCAACGGCCATCGAACTGCACTTATAGCGACCTTTTTCGAATTTTATTTGGACATAATTCCAAATCCAACAGTTAGATTTCAAATTTCTAGTATTCATTGGAAAGCTCTTTTCGATACGAACCCAACGGTTCCGGTTTTAGGAGAATCCGACGGTCGGATCTCCCGTAATGTCAATTCGAAGTCAATGGTCGAAATTCACGAACTACCGCTGCGCGGCGCATTCTATTCAGGCCATTATATATATATAATATATATATATATTATATATTTCGTCGATTTCCCTTTAAAACGTATTTTATAAATCGTTTTAAATTCGTTTTCAGAACCATTTCAACGCTACATTCAATTTCAACTCGATTTGATTTCAATTCGAATTCATTTCAATTCAATTTCAGTTCGTTTTAAATTTCATTCAAAACGATTTCAATTCGTTTTTAACTCAATTTCAATTTAATTCAATTTCAATTCATTTCTAATTGATTTGAATTCAAATTCACTTTCTATTCAATTCGAATCGAATTCATTTTCTATTCGATTCGATAAAATTTCAATTTTAAATTTTAATCTAATTTAATTTGAATTTCATTTCAAAATATTAAATTTTGAAATCACTTTTCAATATTCATTATAAAACGAATAAAATCGATATAAATATCGTTCACGTCAAAATAGCGCAACTCTAATCCACACAGCTTTATATTTTTCAAAAATTTCTTTATTCTATTCAACAAATGAATATTTATTCAACACATGAATCTATATTTCTTTCTGCACACGACTATTTTTGTTATGTAAAATATTTTATAAAACTATGGTATCTATCGTTTGATTTTAATTAGACTCCACCGTAAAGTAGTTCTAATTTTAAATATGATAAAGATGTGAATTTTACTATTTAAAATATTTTACTCAACACATGAATATTTTCAACACATGAACATTGTCAACACATGACTATTTTTATATTCAACACATGAATTTTCTTTTATAATATTCATTATTTTCCCGATTGGAATGAGGCCCAATCAATCACCATATAACGTTAATTATATGGATTCCATAAACACATGTATATAATAGCATGGAAAAATAATCAACCATCAACCAAAGTGCACTACACTGTATAAGCATCAAATATAGATATCTACGCTTATAATAGCCTATCAATCAATCGATCGACATATTTAATCAATCAGGATGAGTGAACTTCAAATTTCATCCCAACACCCATGTGGGGTTTCAAACAATCAAACACAGATTTTAGTTGTGCAGTTGGGCGATGTGTAAAATTTATCGACCCAATCAATATCAGTCAAATCAGTGTATATAAACAAATCGGCCGATTTGTTTATAAATATTTATTTATTCACTTTCACGTTAAAAATTATATTTTTAACGATAATATATTTTATTTTAACACATGAATTTCTATTCATTTCATTTATCAAACAAAATGATATTTTTATTTTTCTAATTTATTTTAGAAAATTTCGGCGGCATAACGGCACAATACTAGAAACGGGACGACGCCTAGCCTTATCCCCGGTCTAGTGAAGGCCCACGCCATTCACACATCAATCAAATCCATTCCATTTCACCAAACAATTCAATTCAAACCAAATAAACTAACCAACTACTCAACCAAACAATTTAACAAGCAAGCCATCCATGGCCTGTGGATGACGGGTGTCGGGTGCTACTAAACACCGTCTGCATCCTAGTATATATATACATATAACAAGAAAAAGAGAATTTAGAGTGAGAAGTTCTCACCGATAGCTATCCAACTTCACGACACTTCTTTTATAGAAATCTTCATCGTTATCGCATCTTTGTCATCTTCGTTGCCCGTAGCCACTACATATATAAAAATCACATTTTTACTTCGATGTTCAATATATAAAAATCATATTTTTACTTCGATGTTCAATATATAAAAATCATATTTTTACTTTGCTATTTTCTATATAAAGATCTCGCCTTTTCAACTATAAAGATTTCGCCTTTATAAAAATATAGATTTCATCTTTATAAAAATATAGATTTCATCATTATAAAAATATAGATTTCATCAGTATAAAAATCACCACTTTATTTCAACGTATATAAAATAAAAATCAGTTTTTTATTTTGCTACATACACAAAGAGGATATTTTTAATTCTCTACATAAACAAAAATCATATTTCTACTACTTCTACTTAATAAAGATTATATTTTTAATACTTTAAATATATATATATATATATAAAACAACATTTTTATTTTGCTAAAGTATAAACAGAAAAAAACTGCTATTAAAAAATCTGAAAATCACCTGCAAATAAAATAAACAACTAAAAATAAATAAAACAAAAATAATTAAAAGTAAAACTTACTTTTCAATTCGGTTTACTGTGGAGGAGGGGGCTTGGCTTGCTGGAGTTGGAGGTGGTGCTAGGGGCGTCGCGGTGGTGGTCGGCTGGGCTGTCAGAGGTCGGGGTTCGGGCCAAGGGGGGTGCGGGTTCAGGTCTGGGGGGTGCGGGTTCGGGTCTGGGGGGTGCGGGTTCGGGTCTGGGGGGTGCGGCGCGTCCTTGGTGGCGACGGAGGGCTGGAACGAGGGGGCGATGGAGTTTCTGGCATCGGAGAAGGAAGGAGGTAGGGAGGAGGGGGTCTGGGGGTGGTCGGCTCCGCCTGGGGAGGTGGCGCCAGAGGCGCGACGCCTCTGGTGGGCGGCGGCCGCGAGTCGCGCCCCCCCGCTGCTCTCTTTTTCTTTTTTTGTTAAAATCGATTTTGAAGAAGAGAGGGGCCAACGGGTTTAAAGGGGGTGAGGAGAGAGAGAAGTTTTTAATTTATTATTTAATTATTTTATTTTGCAAAAAGTTGACTTTTACGTACGACCTCTAAACAGGTCCACCGCCTGTCGTCCATAGCGTATTACCCCCATTCCGAACACAATGGGATATATATCATAGGCTGATTCGATCGTCTCGATCAGTTTTCGTCAAAATCAACATATAACTATATATATTGAATTTGAACGCGCATTTCAATTTACCGGGGTTACATACGAACTCTAAAAATTCCCGAAAAATATTTTCTAGTTTTGTATTGACGATACGGTCCTCACAAAACTAGTTTCATCGAATTCTGAGACCGTTAGAGAAATGGCCATTTTCCAGTCGATTAAAATCAACTGAAACTGGTCAAACGCGTTTTCCTTTGCCACGCTCACATATTGATTCGAAAAATTATGAAATTTGAAACTTAGCAATAATTTGACATCACGGACGCAACAAAAGTGATTTCGTCGAAATCCGAGGTCATTTGCAAAATTCCCATTTTTAAGGGCCTGAATTCCATAGCGACTATTCAGAATTTTCAACTGGACATATCTTTTTATCCCCGCTATGAAATCTTGATTTTTCAGATTCGTTGGAAAGATATCATCAATTAGATCCTATCATTTTTGGTTTCACTAAAATTCGGATTGTTTTGCACCCGGTACATTCAATTGAAGTTTGAAATCGAATTATCGAACTACCGCGCCATTTTCAATTCTATTTATAATTATATATAATTATTTATATTCTAACGACGACGTATACAATATATACGTTCGAATTATATTCAAAATAAATTTCTCGTCGATATTATTTAAAATAATATATTTTAAATATTCAAAATTCGCTAAAATTGCCAAAATAAAAATTTTAAACTGGCCCAGATTTTCGGGTTGTTACAGAGATTTTGGTTTTAATATTAAATTTTATGAATTAAAAAGGGTCAATTAATTTATAATTTGACTTTAATGTTCAGATATGAAATTTGTGTGATGGGAACTTAATTAAATTATTTAAGCAATCGTGCTCAGCTTAGCTTGAAATAATGACATATATTAATTGCTCATAAAATTGTTAATCTGTTTATATTGATAACAAGGATATTTGAAATATAATATTGAAATATTATGTGCTTTGGACTAATTAACCAAAAAACTTGACTAAATATGAGTCCAATGTTAGATTAGGACTAAGTTGGTAATGTTTGAAATTGAGTTAAGGATTGAATAATGGAAATTAATGGACTACATTAAATTTGATTAATTCCTATAACTAATATGAGCCTTATTGTAAGCTAGTAACGTTTGGGTTTGAATTAAAGATGAATACCAAAAAGATTGAATGATTTATTTATATAAAATACATAATATAACATAAATGCTTTCCTTTTAATATTAAATACATTCATGGAATTAATTAATTAAATATCCAGTATTTGAATCGGTGAAACATATTGACCGTTTCTTTCGTGATCTAAGGAAATTAACGCATCCTTTTTTTTTACCGTGTCCTTTCATGTATCTCTCCTTGCGCCTTTCCCCTTTTATAAAACCGTTCCCTCCCCTTTCTTTTTATCACTTTCCCCCTTTTTTTTCTCAGTCAAACGTTTTCCCCAAATCCATCCTCACCGAAAATTAAATCTTGCAAATCAAATGGCGGCCTCCAAAATCTTTTCTCTTCCCTTCCACCATTCGTTGTCACCGCATTCCACCATCGATATGCAACTGCAACAACCACCGGAGCCACCGCAGTCAATTCCCAGCCACCACCCTCCATTGCCTGTCGAAAGGTTCGGCCTTTGTTCCTAAAGAAGAAAGAAGGGGTATTTTCCTAGTTAATTAATTAATTAAATAATCTAATTGTTTAAATACTTCGTTTAATCATAACTGATTCGTTTCAAATCGGAATTCGATAATTTAAGCAGCGTTCTGGTCGTAAAAACCAGATCTACATTGCTGGACTGAAAAAGGACCATTTTGAACTGTTTGGAATTTGGACCATAATCTACAACGAAGGTGAGAATATCTAATTTAATTATCCAATTAATTTAAATAATTATTTTATCAATGTTGAATGATTATTTGCATGTTGATCTGATCTGTGCTATGTTGTATTGCGATTGTTGATGTGGTAAATGGTTATGTGTTGTATTGCGATTGTTTATGTACATTTCTTTTGTTAATAAAAGAACAAATATAGAAGACATGTTTTTATTTATTTACAACTCTTTTGTAAATAAAATAACTAATGTAAAAGGCGTATTCTTTTATTTACATTTCTTTGGTAAATAAAAGAACAAATTTAGAAAAATATGTTTTAGTCACATTTTTTTTGTTTATATAAAAAAACAAATTTAGAGAATATATCTTTATCTACATTATGTTTGTAAATAAAAAGACACTTTCTTTACAATTGTTTTGTTAAATAAAAGTAAAGATTAAAAGACATTTTATTTAACATTTTTTTTGTTAAATAAAAGGGCAAGATTTAAAAGAACATTTTTATTAACATTGTTTTGTCATAATAAAAAAAAAACAAGTTTCGTTACAAAATAAAAAGATTAGTTTTAACATTTATTTTGTTAACAAATGAAACAAAAAGCTTTAACATGAATTTTGTTAGTAAAATAAAAAGGACAAAGTTTTAACATTAAATTTTGTCAACAAAGTAGCATTTTGTTAAAAGGAACCAAAGTAACATTTTGTTAATAAGAACCAAAGTAACACTTTTTGTTAATTAGAACAAATTTAACATATTTTGGTCAATGACCTTATGTTAAACAAAATCAACATATTTTGTTAATGGAATTATATTAGACAAAATTAACATATTGTATTAATGGAGATATATTAGACAAAATTAGCATATTTTGTTAATGAAGTTATATTAGAATTAAACAAAACTCATATTTTGTTTACATCGAAGAGTTAAACAAACTCATATTTGGTTTACATTAAAGAAGATTAGAACAAAAAGTACATTTCTTCTTAAAATAAATATTAACATAAAAGACACATTTTTACCTTTATTTTGTTTATACAATAAAATGCAAGTTTAATATTTATTTTTATTTATAAAATAAAATGCGAGCTTTAATCTTTATTTCAATTTGCAAATGGAAATAAGGTTGGAATCTTTATTTTGGTTTATAAAATAAAGAAAATTTAGGTCTTTTAAACTTTAATTATAAGTTAAATAAAGATTTGATATTTTATTTTGTTTTACAAAATAAAATAAAGATTAGGTATTTTATTTAATTTACAAAAATAAAGATGAAACCTTTTGTTATGATTCATCGAAATTATACATCAAATCCTATATTGTGTTATATATGTGACATTGAAATCCCGGTGTTGTGTAAATAGAAAGGGTTAACCAAAAACCCATATTATCACATCATTAACATTGAAAAGGAATTGGTTCTTTTATTTGTATACTCAACACAAATATAACTTAGTAAATGAGTTATCTTTCCGTTTGTGTTTTTCAACATAAATAAATCTTAGAAAAGGAATAAGCCTTTATGCATGAGATATTAACAATACAATAAAATGGTGCAAAATTAAAATATACATTTTGCTAATAGAAACATGGGAAAACAAATTAGACAATCTGCTTAGATCAGAAGAGAAAATTTGTTTAGTTAAAAAGAATTAGACAAAAATTGGCTCTTAGTTAGAATATTTTGTGTAAACAAAAATATCACTTTAGATAGGAACATATATTAGACGAACAAATATTACTTTTATTTTGTTTGTTTGATTTAGATTTATCAATAAAACAAAATACCACCTTTATTTGTTTTGTTGGGTTAGAGTTGTCAACAAAACAAATATACCTTTCCATTTGATATTGGAAACGCTAGAAAATGTCAACATAGGAAATAGTAGAAATAAAATAGACACTTTGTCAAAATAGAGATTAAAAAGAATGCATTTACATTTCTTAATGTAAATAAAAAGAGAATAGAGAAGAATTACATTTTTCAACGTAAAGAAAAGAAAAGAAAAGAATTACATTTTTCTAATGTAAGGAAAGGAAACAAAGATCTACACTTTTTAATATAAACCATATAAAAGAAAGGATTACCCTTTTTAATGTAAAGGCATAAACAGAAAGGATTATATTTTCAATGCGAAGAAAAAGAAAACATTTATTTACGTTTGACGTAAATAATTAAGAATTAGAAAAGAAAACATTTATTTACACTTACGTAAATAAGTGAGAAAATTAGTATGCTTAACCCGAGGTTGGATTGAGTTGTGATGTAAACCTGCCCGGACCCGCCCGGCTGTCCAGTAATCACAACAATACCTATCCAATGTGAGAGGTTAAAGCATATATATTAATTTTCTAAATTTACATTTTATATATGTAAATTACTTCAAAATATTTAGAGTAAATAAATAAAACATAGACAAAGGAAGACATATATATTTACATTAGGTAAATAAGAGATTAAATAAATTACATTTTTTATATGTAATTAAAAGAATATATTTTACACTGTAAAGAAATTTACATTTATATGTAATTAAGATTATAAGAAATAAAATTACATTTTTATGTAATTAAGATTATAAGGAAGAAAATTACATTTTATGTAATTAAGAATAAATAGAAAATATGTGAATAAGAATTTATTTACATTTTCTTATGTAAATAAAAAGAATAAAAATAATAATTATGCGAATAAGTATTTATTTACATTTTTCCTATGTAAATAAAAAGGATTAAAAGAATAATTATATGAATAGGATTTATTTACATTTTCTTATGTAAATAAAAAGAATCAATTTGTAAATAGTAATTATTAACATTTTCTTATGTAAATAATAAAAAGAAAGGTTAGAAAAGAATTAACATAAGATATTCTTTTTATGTTAAAAGGGAATATTAGAAAAAGTATTAAAGAAATACAATTATTTACATTTGCTATGTAAATAGGATTTGCAAAGGAAATTGAAACCATTTATTTACAAATAGTGTAAATAAATATGAATAAGAAATTAGATACATTTATTTACAATTAATGTAAATAAATATAACAAAAGTAAAAGTAAAACATTTATTTACATTTAGGTAAATAAGTAAGAAAAAGATAAGAATATATTTATTTACATTTAGGTAAATAAATAGGGTAAGAAAAAGAATATAATTTATTTACATTTAGTGTAAATAAATTAAAACATAGAAAGAATATAATTTATTTACATTTAGGTAAATAAAACAGAATATAGAAAAAGTATAATTTATTTACATTTAGTGTAAATAAAACAGAGTTATTAAAAGTGATATTTTTATCGTCATTTTAGATGCGATAAAAAGAATAGACTTTTGAAATTGGAATAGTCAAACGATTTATATTTATATATATATAAATATAAATTATAAATTAAACGGAACGCGCGCGGCAGTTCGCATATCGTCAATCGTAACTTTAAACGGTTATACCGAGAGATCCGACCGTCGGATTTTCCCAAAACTGGAACCGTTAGGACCGCTTTGGGAAGATCTTTCCGACGATATAAACTTCATCAAAATCCAACGGTTATATTTCAAGTTAGATGTAAATCAAATTTCGTTTAAAACAGCGCCAGGGTCGCCCATCGACCCGAAGCGTCGTTAAATTACTTAGGCTATTTATATATAAATAAAAATAGCAATAGGTCGTTATCAAATATTAATAACGATATAAAATGTTTTCAAATTATATATATATAGATATATATGCGGGGATCATTTGAAAAGTCCAAGTACAATCTCATTTCAAATGATTATACGTCAATCTAATTCGAAGAGTTGAAGACGGCGATTGAAGACCGACGGTCTTCACATCGAATGGGTAACTAGCGTTGAGGCCCTTGATTGATTTGCTCCCAAGACGGGGCTAAGATGGTAGTTATCCGGACGTAGTGTTGATTTGTATGGATTTGACTTTCGCTCAGACCCAGAGCATAAGTATAAATGGAATGTATGTATGACGTTGTATGGACTGAAAATGCGGCATGCCAAGATGCATTGATCAAGGCTTTTGTTGAAAAGCAGGGCCTTGTGGTTGATGATCAAAGCACGGCCTGTTTAGGCGTAGCTTTGTGTATAACTTGACTTCGCGAGCCTCACACCCCGGTATGAGTCTAAAACGGGAGAAGGGAACGCAGGGAGTGCACATGTTATCTTTCTACCTAGAGTAATGCCAGGGACCTACCAGCGCTGACAGTTTACTTATGTGGATGATGGATTTTGAGGCGCCTCGTTATTTATATAGGCCGTTGGTGGTCATACTATAGGTCCAAAAGGACCGGGAAGCGTGTGTTCAGGCATAACTAATCCACAAAAGTAAGTGTGGACCGACCCTGCAGCTATCCAAGGGTTGGACAGAGTACCAATCCTGGGGCATTGCTAGAGTGTCTCGTATCGGTAAGGAGCTCCTCCCTAGCCTTGACTCAGATGAAAATCCAATCTCCAATACGACCTTGCGGTTTTGATTGTAGAACTAGTATCGGCGACATAGTAGGATGGGGTACTATGCCGTCTAGGATTGATACTTATGATTGAAATGTTTTTATTTAAACATATACACACTAATATCAAATCCGTTTTATACGTATCAAGCATCTTTTGACCATTATAAGGTAAAACCCTTTCCTCTGGTGTGCGTTGCATTGTGTGATGGGACCTGGGTCTTATAATGGTTTCATTTTTCCAAAAAGCATTGCGCTATTTGACGATTTCCTTTAATTTATGCATCGGCAATCCATTGGAATAAAACTCGTTCCGCATTAGCGGCGTGGTCCTTGGATTTGTCTTATTAGTTAAATTTGTTTAAAATTCTCACACCAGTCCCACGACTGACCTGTAGTTGTTTCACTTTGCAAACTCGGGTGCCCTCTTTCCACACGGGCAGTCGAGTAGCCTTTTGCAGATATAGTTAAGCAGGATCCTGGACTTAAGTCTGAAGCCGGGTCCAGAATATTGATGGCCTTCCGCTGAGATTAATTCCGCTGCAATGTATTTAATTTATTTTAAATGTATCTTCTGCTGTATTATTTATCGATGTACTCTGATATATTCTATACTCTGATGTAACATTTATTATTGATGTTATAAAAGTCTGTGTTTTTGTTCTGATGTGTTGTATGGCCAAAGTTAAAGTATTCGTAGATTTTCACCTTTTGGGTCAGACCTTCGTGGTTTTTGGTCGATTCAAAGGGTGGGAATTTGCGGGTCTTTACAGGTGGTATCAGAGCTCTGGATAGCTCAAATCTTTGGGGTACAACTCGTTAGAACTGAACAAAGACTCATCAGAGATTGGATTAGTAATATCCAATAAGAATACTCAAAAGAGATAGGACCAGCAGTGTCCTAGAATGAGAAAACTCATTTGAGATGGGGTTAGTAATGCCCTAGAATGAGTTGAGAGTAACAAGCTTATAATATACGTATTTGTAATTATAATCTATTTTAGAAAATATGATTTTGAATATATAAAAGTTATATATTCGAAAGTTAATCAACTAATAAAATTATGGAAATCAATTAAAGAATGAAAAATTGAGTAGGAAAATTAAACAACTTTAGCTTCATTCCTTTTCGAGGACGAAAAGCTTTAAGTGGGGAGAGATTGTAACAACCCGGAATTTTGGAACCAATTTAAATTTTTATTTTAAGGAAATTTTGTTAGAAAATGCGTCTGAATTTAAAAATACCATTACTAAAAAAATAAAATAAAATAAATTCATGAATTAAATTAAGATATTATTTATGAATGATTTCAAAATTATTTCTATTAAACAATTATTCGTAGTTAGATAAATAGTGATTTATTACAATTGAATTTAGTATCAAATTGTATGTATATTTGTAATGATTAACTACAAACAATTGATAATAAATGGAATAGTAAACTTGTAAGTGATAACAATTTTTATTGTAATTTGAGTTAAAATAGCAATATTGACTGATTAGATTATTAGCATATTGTATTATGTTTGAGATTTCTATAGTATGATTCATGAAAAGAGTATCAATTAGCTTTTGAAAATTTTCCCCTTTTAAAAGGAATGAAGGAATGTGAATTGAAAAACAACACATTCAAACAAAAAGAAATAAATGTGTAAAAGTACATGTTTAACACTGCTTATTTCAAATAAAAGAAAATCAAACATTTATTGACATTGGACTAGATTGCTTATATACACATGTCATATATATATATATATATATATATTAATTTGATTTAACATTGAACCTATTAATGCTGGTATGATAAAAAAGAAATTAATATTTGTATTTAGATTTAGATGGAAAATTTTGACTTTTAGATATTTCGGACGAAGTGTTTGCCTTTAAAAGGATAATTCTTTGTAAATTTATATAGAAGTTTGTCAAATTTTTGTATGTATAAACTAAAATTTTATCCGTTTATAATTTAATATTATTAATGCACCTGCCATTTTATTCTTTGTGTACATATATGTTAAACAATTTTCCAGATTTGCTTTTGATGTTACTCAGTATATAAAAAGGCACCGTATTACCTATAGCAAAGAAACCGCTGCTTTCATTAAAACCCCTTGATTAATTCTCCAACTTTCACGTGACCATTAAAATATATAAATGAAAAGCTGCTGCCCTTCCACTCCAACAAACAAAATAAGAAAAGTTATATGTGGAGATTTTGGTTTTAATATTAAATTTTATGAATTAAAAAGGTTCAATTAATTTATAATTTGACTTTAATGTTCAAATATGAAATTTGTGTGATGGGAACTTAATTAAATTATTTAAGCAATCGTGCTCAGCTTAGCTTGAAATGATGGCATATATTAATTGCTCATAAAATTGTTAATCTGTTTATATTGATAACAAGGATATTTGAAACATAATATTGAAATATTATGTGCTTTGGACTAATTAACCAAAAAACTTGACTAAATATGAGTCCAATGTTAGATTAGGACTAAGTTGGTAACGTTTGAAATTGAGTTAAGGATTGAATAATAGAAATTAATGGACTACATTAAATTTGATTAATTCCTATAACTAATATGAGCCTTATTGTAAGCTAGTAACGTTTGGGTTTGAATTAAAGATGAATACCAAAAAGATTGAATGATTTATTTATATAAAATACATAATATAACATAAATGCTTTCCTTTTAATATTAAATACATTCATGGAATTAATTAATTAAATATCCAGTATTTGAATCGGTGAAACATATTGACCGTT
This sequence comes from Allium sativum, assembly GCA_030737875.1. NCBI lineage: Eukaryota > Viridiplantae > Streptophyta > Magnoliopsida > Asparagales > Amaryllidaceae > Allium > Allium sativum. The sequence continues at coordinate 144,882,637 of CM060918.1, read as the reverse complement.
TCTTTCGTGATCTAAGGAAATTAACGCATCCCTTTTTTTTACCGTGTCCTTTCATGTATCTCTCCTTGCGCCTTTCCCCTTTTATAAAACCGTTCCCTCCCCTTTCTTTTTATCACTTTCCCCCTTTTTTTTCTCAGTCAAACGTTTTCCCCAAATCCATCCTCACCGAAAATTAAATCTTGCAAATCAAATGGCGGCCTCCAAAATCTTTGCTCTTCCCTTCCACCATTCGTTGTCACCGCATTCCACCATCGATATGCAACCGCAACAACCACCCGAGCCACCGCAGTCAATTCCCAGCCGCCACCCTCCATTGCCTGTCGAAAGGTTCGGCCTTTGTTCCTAAAGAAGAAAGAAGGGGTATTTTCCTAGTTAATTAATTAATTAATCTAATTGTTTTAATACTTCGTTTAATCATAACTGATTCGTTTCAAATCGGAATTCGATAATTTCAGCAGCGTTCTGTTCGTAAAAACCAGATCTACATTGCTGGACAGAAAAAGGACCATTTTTAACTGTTTGGAATTTGGACCATAATCTACAACGAAGGTGAGAATATCTAATTTAATTATCCAATTAATTTAAATAATTATTTTATCAATGTTGAATGATTATTTGCATGTTGATCTAATCTGTGCTGTGTTGTATTGCGATTGTTGATGTGGTAAATGGTTATGTGTTGTATTGCGATTGTTTATGTACATTTCTTTTGTTAATAAAAAAACAAATATAGAAGACATGTTTTTATTTATTTACAACTCTTTTGTAAATAAAATAACTAATGTAAAAGGCATATTCTTTTATTTACATTTCTTTGGTAAATAAAAGAACAAATTTAGAAAAATATGTTTTAGTCACATTTTTTTTTGTTTATATAAAAGAACAAATTTAGAGAATATATCTTTATCTACATTCTGTTTGTAAATAAAAAGACACTTTCTTTACAATTGTTTTGTTAAATAAAAGTAAAGATTAAAAGACATTTTATTTAACATTTTGTTTGTTAAATAAAAGGACAAGATTTAAAAGAACATTTTTATTAACATTGTTTTGTCATAATAAAAAAAAACAAGTTTCGTTACAAAATGAAAAGATTAGTTTTAACATTTATTTTGTTAACAAATGAAACACAAAGCTTTAACATGAATTTTGTTAGTAAAATAAAAAGGACAAAGTTTTAACATTAAATTTTGTCAACAAAGTAGCATTTTGTTAAAAGGAACCAAAGTAACATTTTGTTAATAAGAACCAAAGTAACACTTTTTGTTAATTAGAACAAATTTAACATATTTTGGTCAATGACATTATGTTAAACAAAATCAACATATTTTGTTAATGGAATTATATTAGACAAAATTAACATATTGTATTAATGGAGATATATTAGACAAAATTAGCATATTTTGTTAATGAAGTTATATTAGAAATAAACAAAACTCATATTTTGTTTACATAGAAGAGTTAAACAAACTCATATTTGGTTTACATTAAAGAAGATTAGAACAAAAAGTACATTTCTTCTAAAAATAAATATTAACATAAAAGACACATTTTTACCTTTATTTTGTTTATACAATAAAATGCAAGTTTAATATTTATTTTTATTTATAAAATAAAATGCGAGCTTTAATCTTTATTTCAATTTGCAAAAGGAAATAAGGTTGGAATCTTTATTTTGGTTTATAAAATAAAGAAAATTTAGGTCTTTTAAACTTTAATTAAAAGTTAAATAAAGATTTGATATTTTATTTTGTTTTACAAAATAAAATAAAGATTACGTATTTTATTTAATTTACAAAAATAAAGATGAAACCTTTTGTTATGATTCATCGAAATTATACATCAAATCCTATATTGTGTTATACATGTGACATTGAAATCCCGGTGTTGTGTAAATAGAAAGGGTTAACCAAAAACCCATATTATCACATCTTTAACATTGGAAAGGAATTGGTTCTTTTATTTGTATACTCAACACAAATATAACTTAGTAAATGAGTTATCTTTCCGTTTGTGTTTTTCAACATAAATAAATCTAAGAAAAGGAATTAGCCTTTATGCATGAGATATTAACAATACAAGAAAATTGTGCAAAATTAAAATATACATTTTGCTAATAGAAAGATGGGAAAACAAATTAGACAATCTGCTTAGATCAGAAGAGAAAATTTGTTTAGTTAAAAAGAATTAGACAAAAATAGGCTCTTAGTTAGAATATTTTGTGTAAACAAAAATATCACTTTAGATAGGAACATATATTAGACGAACAAATATTACTTTTATTTTGTTTGTTTGAGTTAGATTTATCAATAAATCAAAATACCACCTTTATTTGTTTTGTTGGGTTAGAGTTGTCAACAAAACAAATATACCTTTCCATTTGATATTGGAAATGCTAGAAAATGTCAACATAGGAAATAGTAGAAATAAAATAGACACTTTGTTAAAATAGAGATAAAAAAGAATGCATTTACATTTCTTAATGTAAATAAAAAGAGAATAGAGAAGAATTACATTTTTCAACGTAAAGAAAAGAAAAGAAAAGAATTACATTTTTCTAATGTAAGGAAAGGAAACAAAGATCTACACTTTTTAATATAAACCATATAAAAGAAAGGATTACCCTTTTTAATGTAAAGGCATAAACAGAAAGGATTATATTTTCAATGCGAAGAAAAAGAAAACATTTATTTACATTTGACGTAAATAAATAAGAATTAGAAAAGAAAACATTTATTTACACTTACGTAAATAAATGAGAAAATTAGTAAGCTTAACCCGAGGTTGGATTGAGTTGTGATGTAAACCTGCCCGGACCCGCCCGGCTGTCCAGTAATCACAACAATACCTATCCAATGTGAGAGGTTAAAGCATATATATTAATTTTCTAAATTTACATTTTATATATGTAAATTACTTCAAAATATTTAGAGTAAATAAATAAAACATAGACAAAGGAAGACATATATATTTACATTAGGTAAATAAGAGATTAAATAAATTACATTTTTTATATGTAAATAAAAGAATATATTTTACACTGTAAAGAAATTTACATTTATATGTAATTAAGATTATAAGAAATAAAATTACATTTTTATGTAATTAAGATTATAAGGAAGAAAATTACATTTTATGTAATTAAGAATAAATAGAAAATATGTGAATAAGAATTTATTTACATTTTCTTATGTAAATAAAAAGAATAAAAATAATAATTATGCGAATAAGTATTTATTTACATTTTTCCTATGTAAATAAAAAGGATTAAAAGAATAATTATATGAATAGGATTTATTTACATTTTCTTATGTAAATAAAAAGAATCAATTTGTAAATAGTAATTATTAACATTTTCTTATGTAAATAATAAAAAGAAAGGTTAGAAAAGAATTAACATAAGATATTCTTTTTATGTTAAAAGGGAATATTAGAAAAAAGAATTAAAGAAATACAATTATTTACATTTGCTATGTAAATAGGATTTGCAAAGGAAATTGAAACCATTTATTTACAAATAGTGTAAATAAATATGAATAAGAAATTAGATACATTTATTTACAATTAATGTAAATAAATATAACAAAAGTAAAAGTAAAACATTTATTTACATTTAGGTAAATAAGTAAGAAAAAGATAAGAATATATTTATTTACATTTAGGTAAATAAATAGGGTAAGAAAAAGAATATAATTTATTTACATTTAGTGTAAATAAATTAAAACATAGAAAGAATATAATTTATTTACATTTAGGTAAATAAAACAAAATATAGAAAAAGTATAATTTATTTACATTTAGTGTAAATAAAACAGAGTTATTAAAAGTGATATTTTTATCGTCATTTTAGATGCGATAAAAAGAATAGACTTTTGAAATTGGAATAGTCAAACGATTTATATTTATATATATAAATATAAATTATAAATTAAACGGAACGCGCGCGGCAGTTCGCGTATCGTCAATCGTAACTTTAAACGGTTATACCGAGAGATCCGACCGTCGGATTTTCCCAAAACTGGAACCGTTAGGACCGCTTTGGGAAGATCTTTCCGACGATATAAACTTCGTCAAAATCCAACGGTTAGATTTCAAGTTAGATGTAAATCAAGTTTCGTTGAAAACAGCGCCAAGGTCGCCCATGGACCTGAAGCGTCGTTAAATTACTTAGGCTATTTTTATATAAATAAAAATAGCAATAGGTCGTTATCAAATATTAATAACGATATGAAATGTTTTCAAATTATATATATAGATATATATGCGGGGATCATTTGAAAAGTCCGAGTACAATCTCATTTCAAATGATTATACGTCAATCTAATTCGAAGAGTTGAAGACGGCGATTGAAGACCGACGGTCTTCACATCGAATGGGTAACTAGCGTTGAGGCCCTTGATTGATTTGCTCCCAAGACGGGGCTAAGATGGTAGTTATCCGGGCGTAGTGTTGATTTGTACGGATTTGACTTTCGCTCAGACCCAGAGCATAAGTATAAATGGAATGTATGACGTTGTATGGACTGACAACGCGGCATGCCAAGATGCATTGATCAAGGCTTTTGTTGAAAAGCAGGGCCTTGTGGTTGATGATCAAAGCACGGCCTGTTTAGGCGTAGCTTTGTGTATAACTTGACTTCGCGAGCCTCACACCCCGGTATGAGTCTAAAACGGGAGAAGGGAACGCAGGGAGTGCACACGTTATCTTTCTAGCTAGAGTAATGTTAGGGACCTAACAGCGCTGACAGTTTACTTATGTGGATGTTGGATTTTGAGGCGCCTCGTTATTTTTATAGGCCGTTGGTGGTCATACTATAGGTCCAAAAGGACCCGGAAGCGTGTGTTCAGGCATAACTAATCCACAAAAGTAAGTGTGGACCGGCCCTGCAGCTATCCAAGGGTTGGACAGAGTACCAATCCTGGGGCATTGCTAGAGTGTCTCGAATCGGTAAGGAGCTCCTCCCTAGCCTTGACTCAGATGAAAATCCAATCTCCAATACGACCTTGCGGTTTTGATTGTAGAACTAGTATCGGCGACATAGTAGGATGGGGTACTATGCCGTCTAGGATTGATACTTATGATTGAAATGTTTTTATTTAAACATATACACACTAATATCAAATCCGTTTTATACGTATCAAGCAACTTTTGACCATTATAAGGTAAAACCCTTTCCTCTGGTGTGCGTTGCATTGTGCGAAGGGACCTGGGTCTTATAATGGTTTCATTTTTCCAAAAAGCATTGCGCTATTTGACGATTTCCTTTAATTTATGCATCGGCAATCCATTGGAATAAAACCCGTTCTGCATTAGCGGCGTGGTCCTTGGATTTGTCTTATTAGTTAAATTTGTTTAAAATTCTCACACCAGTCCCACGACTGACCTGTAGTTGTTTCACTTTGCAAACTCGGGTGCCCTCTTTCCACACGGGCAGTCGAGTAGCCTTTTGCAGATATAGTTAAGCAGGATCCTGGACTGAAGTCTGAAGCCGGGTCCAGAATATTGATGGCCTTCCGCTGAGATTAATTCTGCTGCAATGTATTTAATTTATTTTAAATGTATCTTCCGCTGTATTATTTATCGATGTACTCTGATATATTCTGTACTCTGATGTAACATTTATTATTGATGTTATAAAAGTCTGTGTTTTTGTTCTGATGTGTTGTATGCCCAAAGTTAAAGTATTCGTAGATTTTCACCTTTTGGGTCAGACCTGTGTGGTTTATGGTCGATTCAAAGGGTGGGAATTTGCGGGTCTTTACAGGTGGTATCAGAGCTCTGGTTAGTCAAATCTTTGGGGTACAACTCGTTAGAACTGAACAAAGACTCATCAGAGATTGGATTAGTAATATCCAATAAGAATACTCATTAGAGATAGGACCAGCAGTGTCCTAGATTGAGAAAACTCATTAGAGATGGGGTTAGTAATGCCCTAGAATGAGTTGAGAGTAACAAGCTTATAATATACGTATTTGTAATTATAATCTATTTTAGAAAATATGATTTTGAATATATAAAAGTTATATATTCGAAAGTTAACCAACTAATAAAATTATGGAAATCAATTAAAGAATGAAAAATTGAGTAGGAAAATTAAACAACTTTAGCTTCATTCCTTTTCGAGGACGAAAAGCTTTAAGTGGGGAGAGATTGTAACAACCCGGAATTTTGGAACCAATTTAAAATTTTATTTTAAGGAAATTTTGTTAGAAAATGCATCTGAATTTAAAAATACCATTACTAAAAAAATAAAATAAAACAATTCATGAATTAAATTAAGATATTATTTATGAATGATTTCAAAATTATTTCTATTAAACAATTATTCGTAGTTAGATAAATAGTGATTTATTACAATTGAATTTAGTATCAAATTGTATGTATATTTGTAATGATTAACTACAAACAATTGATAATAAATGGAATAGTAAACTTGTAAGTGATAACAATTTTTATTGTAATTTGAGTTAAAATAGCAATATTGACTGATTAGATTATTAGCATATTGTATTATGTTTGAGATTTCTATAGTATGATTCATGAAAAGAGTATCAATTAGCTTTTGAAAATTTTCCCTTTTTAAAAGGAATGAAGGAATGTGAATTGAAAAACAACACATACAAACAAAAAGAAATAAATGTGTAAAAGTACATGTTTAACACTGCTTATTTCAAATAAAAGAAAATCAAACATTCATTGACATTGGACTAGACTGCTTATATACACATGTCATATATATATATTAATTTGATTTAACATTGAACCTATTAATGCTGGTATGATAAAAAAAATTAATATTTGTATTTAGATTTAGACGGAAAATTTTGACTTTTAGATATTTCGGACGAAGTGTTTGCCTTTAAAAGGATAATTCTTTGTAAATTTATATAGAAGTTTGTCAAATTTTTGTATGTATAAACTAAAATTTTATCCATTTATAATTTAATATTATTAATGCACCTGCCATTTTATTCTTTGTGTACATTTATGTTAAACAATTTTCCAGATTTGCTTTTGATGTTACTCAGTATATAAAAAGGCACCGTTTTACCTATAGCAAAGAAACCGCTGCTTTCATTAAAACCCCTTGATTAATTCTCCAACTTTCACATGACCATTAAAATATATAAATGAAAAGCTTCTGCCCTTCCACTCCAACAAACAAAATAAGAAAAGTTATATATGGAGATTTTGGTTTTAATATTAAATTTTATGAATTAAAAAGGGTCAATTAATGTGACGACCCGAATTCCCGTTCTCACGGAAACAAGGTTATCTTTGGAATATAACACAGAAACATAAAATAGCAGATCAGAATTAAATAAATACACCAGATATGAACAACAAAATATACTGGATAAAAGTAATCATCAGAGTTACACAGTATACAGGATCTTACTTAGTACAAATACAGTTCAGCTATACATAAATGTCTACAGCGGAAATAAACAAAATATGTACAATAGGAGCTGAACAGCATAAAAAGAAATAGATGATAGAATCCATCTTCAGCTCCAGCTATCCAGAAAGAACCAGCTAAACCTGAATACAAGGCTGCCCGTATGGAAAAAGGGGCACCCGAGTTTGAGAGTGAAACAAACTACGAGTCAGTCATGGGACTGGTATGAGAAATCCACTCAACACATATATAATTGGCTAATCACAGGACCACGCCACTTTTGTGGAACGGGTTTACTCCATTGGATTGCCAGTGCTTTAAAACAAATCTTTCTGTTAAACATCGCTATGCTTTTTATAAAAATGAAGCCGTTATAAGACTCAGTTCCCATCACACAATGCAACGCAAACCGGAGGATAGAGTTTTTACCTTATAACGGCCAAGATATGCTTGATACGAATAAAACAAAGGCATTTGATATTATTGCTAGTGTTTATATGTTTTGAAAACAATTTCAAATCATAACTATCAATCATAGACGGCATGGGTACCATATATCATGTCGCCATATATATATACAATCAAAACCGCACGATGTCGTATTTGGAAATTGGATTTCCGTCATGAACCAAGGCAAAAGATAGTCCTTACCGAATTCGAGACAATCTAGCCCATGTCTCAGGATCAAAACGCATCAACCCTTTAGATCGTCAGGGCCGGTCCACCGATGTGGATTATTATGCCTGAACACTACGTTTCTCCGCCCTTTGGGGCGTAAACGAGCCAACGAATGACTCCATCGGACCCGGATCGTCCGATCAAACCGATTCGCCTCGCAACAGCAACAACCACATAGGTGAAAAGTATATAAATGTCAGGGCTGGTAGGTCACTGACACCACCCTAGCTAGAAAGAAACGCAGGCCCTCCCTGATGTCCTCTCCCGTTTTAGGTTCATACCGGGGTGTGAGGCTCGCGAATTCACGTTATACACAAAGCTACGCCACACAGGCGGTGCTTTGATCATCACCACAAGACTTTGCTTTTCAACAGAAGTCCTGGTCACTGCATCTTAGCATGCCACACAGGCAGTTCATGCCATGCGACTGATGTCCATCGATATACAACCTCTGAGCTCGTGCGTCTCAGAGAAAGGCGTTAAGCAAAAGAATAAATTCTCCGCCGCCAAGCAGATGTATATTTAACAGAAATCAATCAACACAGAATAAACTCCAATGTCAGACACACAGTCCATTTACAAGTCCGTCCTGGGTCTGAACGAAACCGGAGGCACTAAATACCTCGCAAACCCATCGATCTCCACGTACGTCTGGACGGTCACCACTAATTATCCATATTTCGGGATGCCTCCCAATCCGGACCTCGGTTACCATCCAAACGAGGTGAAGACCTCCGGTCTTCGACCATCGTCTTCATCTTCGACTTTCAATCGTCGGTCAATTATTTGAAATGAGAATTAACTCGGCCTTTTCAAATAATTCACGTATATCTAGAATTTCAAATCAATTTATTTCAATGGTTAAATTATTCGACAACACCAATATTGTTCTTTTATGTAATTTTCACACCAAACACATTCAACCATCAAATACAACATAAATCGAGCAAATTCTGTTTATTTCCACTCCATATTGTTTATGGTATTTTATGACGATTTATCGCTATTTTTATTTAATTTAAAATAGCCCATTTATTCAAAACGACGCTTCGGGCCATAACGCGGCCGTGGCGCTGTTTTTCTTCAGATTTGATTTACACATATCTGAAAATCTAACCGTTGGATCTTCACATAATTTACATCATTAGAAAGGTCTTTTCAAAACGAATCCAATGGTTCCAGTTTCGGGAAAATCCGACGGTCGGATCTCCCGGTACAATCGTTTGAAATTTCGATTTCAAAATACGAACTGCAGCGTCGTTATTCGATTAAATATATAATTATATTTATATATATATAAATATAATCGCTTCTGGCGCTGTTTTTCTTCAGATTTGAATTAAACATTCCAGACAATCCAACCATTGGATTTTTACAAGGTTGGTGCCGTTGGAAAGATTATTCCAAGGCGAACCCGACGGTTGAGATTTCGGGAAAATCCAATGGTCGGATTTCCCGTACTAGTTGTTTGAAAACACGGTTTCAAAACATGAACTGCACGGCTTCGTTTCGTTTTAATTTTATTTATATTTATATATTTATATAAATATAGTTCATTCAATGATTTCCATATCGTTTTAACTTCAAATATTTTTCTAACACCTTAAATTTTGGAAAAATTTCGCCATAACCTCCCCTGCACCGGGAGCATCGGGAAATCGCAAATAGCTTTCCCGGTCCTTCTAATCTCAAAAAGAAAAAGAAAAAGCCAAGCGGCTAGCCAACAGGCTCAAAATCATCACCCAAACAAATCAGTAAATGTGTACCTATTTGTCGGGCACAAAATTTTATTCCTCTTCTCTAGCCCCTTTGTTATAACCTGTTCAATGAATATTGCATGTACATATATATACAGTTCTTATCATTTATCAATTTCTATTCGACTTCATATTTGATTTCTATTTGGTTTAAAAACTCCATTCATTCTAATGTTACATAAATAGGTGCAAATCATTTCATTAGCTAATTAATGAATATTTCAACTCATATATGTTTATTTTGAACAAGTGGCTATTTTTAACACTTCACATTTCAACGATTTATGCATACAATAAAAATGTGATTTTTATTGTAAAACAATTCATTTCAAAACACTATTTTTCCATATAGTTCATATAGGTGACAAAATAGGATTTTTATAATAAAACAATTTCTTTTAAAACGAGATTATTTTACACAGTTCATATAGTCGATAAAAGGCGATTTTTATTATCAAACAATTTATTTCAAAATATGAATTCCATTCAACACATGAATTTCTAAACAACGAATGAATATCAATTCAACACATGAATGTTTTCTATAGTTTCTATATATAGATAAAAATGTGATTTTTATTATCGAACAATTTATTTCAAAATATGAATACCATTCAACACATGAATTTCTAAACAACGAATGAATATCAATTCAACACATGAATGTTTTCTATAGTTTCTATATATAGATAAAAATGTGATTTTTATTATCGAACAATTTATTTCAAAATATGAATTCCATTCAACACATGAATTTCTAAACAACGAATGAATATCAATTCAACACATGAATGTTTTCTATAGTTTCTATATATAGATAAAAATGTGATTTTTATTATCGAACAATTTATTTCAAAATATGAATTCCATTCAACACATGAATTTCTAAACAACGAATGAATATCAATTCAACACATGAATGTTTTCTATAGTTTCTATATATAGATAAAAATGTGATTTTTATTATCGAACAATTTATTTCAAAATATGAATACCATTCAACACATGAATTTCTAAACAACGAATGAATATCAATTCAACACATGAATGTTTTCTATTCAATGAATAAATATAGTTTAAGCATATGAAAATAATTCAAACACACGAATATTATTCAAAATTTAGGCAGCATAACGGCAGGGTAGTTAAACCGGGACCGTCCCTAGTACGGCTCCTCGCTCTACCTTAAAACCTCGCGGTTTTTGACAATGGGGATCATGCATCTAGTTCGCACGCAGGCGGCATGTATATATTTATTTCATTTCCACAAACTAATCCTATGTGGTTTCAACCAAATATTTCACAACCACAAATGGGTATTTTTCAACCACAATCAACCAATATCAATCACAAACAATCCCAAACAATCATTCGCTATCAATCAATTTTCACAACAATTTCAACCAATATATCGTCCATGGTTTGTGGACGAGGGGCGTATATATATATATATAGATATTTATATATAGCAATTCACTTTCATTTTCAACACATATATATAATTTTTAAATCAAAAATCTCACCAATAGCTATGCAACTACGACTCTTCCTTAGAGAAATCTTCGCCTTTCTGTCGCTTTCGCCCGTATTCTCTACATATGTAAAAATCGAATTTTTACGATGCTATTCAATATATAAAGATCATATTTTTAATATTCCTATGATGTAAAAATTATATTTTTATTGCTTTAAAAATATAAGAATCATATCTTACTTCTTTATTTTTGCAAGTTCAAACCTTTTTCTTTTAAAAGATTAAACCTTTTTCTATTTCAAAGTTTAAACCTTTTTCCTATTTTAAACCTTAAAATAAAATCAGTTTTTATTTTCTTATCAAATCAGTTTTTAAAATTCTTTTTAAATCAGTTTTAAGTCTTTTTTAAAAAAAAAACAGTCTTCTATATTCTTTAAAAAAACAGTTTTCTATATTCTAAAAAAATCAGTTTATAAATCTAATTAAAATCAGTTTATAATATTCTTAAAAATCAGTTTATAATATTCCTAAAAATCAGTTTTTATATTATAAATCAGTTTTTAAAATTCTTTTAAATCAGTTTTAACAAAACAAAAATGAAAATAAAAAAAATAAAATAACCCTAAATTACTCACCGCTGGATGCGAAGGGGAGGGAAGAAGGAGGAGGCGTCGGCGGCAGGCTTCGAGGGGGGGTGCGGTTGCTCGATGGTGTTCGTCGGCGGCAGGGTGTTCGAGGTAAGGCGGGGTGCTGCTTCGATTGCGTCGCGAGGGGTTCGTGGGTAAGGGCGGTGGCTTCGGGATGGTGTTCGTCGGTGAGGCGGCGGCTTCGGGATGGTGTTCGTCGTTGAGGCGGCGGCTTCGAGGTTAGGTTTTCTTTTTCCCTTTTTTTTTATTTTGTTTCTGAATAATGGATCGGGGGGGGGGGCAAGCAGAAGAAAAGGGGGGGAAAATTAAAGTAATATATATTTTTTTATTTTATTATTATTTAATTATTTAATTTTTCAAAAAGGTTGACTTTTACATACGACCTCGAAACGAGGCCTACCGCCTGTCGTCCATAGCGTTTTACCCCCATTCCGAACACAATGGGATATGTATCGTAAGCTAATTTGATCGTTACAATCAGTTTCCGTTGAATTTACATTTAAATCACTATATTGAATTTTAAACGCACGTTTCAAATTACCGGGGTCACATACTAACTAGAAAAATTCCAAAAAAATATTTTCTAGCTTCGTATTGACGATACGGTCCTAACAAAACTAGTTTCGTCGAATTCTGAGACCGTTTGAAAAATGGCCAATTTCCAGTCGATTAAAATCAACTGAAATCGGTCAAACGCGTTTACCTTTGCCACGCTCACATATTGATTCGAAAAATTATGAAATTTGAAACCTAGCAATAACTTCACACTGCGGATCTAACAAAAGTGGTTTCGTCGAAATCCGAGGTCATTTGCAAAATGTCCATTTTTAAGGGCTTGAATTCCATAGCGACTATTCAGAATTTTCAACTGGACATATCTTTTGATTCCCGCTACCAAATATCGATTGGTCGGATTCGTTAGAAAGATATTCACTAACAGATTTAAATATTTTTGGTTTCACTAAAATCCGGATTGTTTTGCACCCGGTATATTCAATTGAAGTTTGAAATCGAATTATCGAACTACCGCGCTATTTTCAATTCTATATATAATTATAATTAATTATATTCGTTTTCAAATGTCGATTCAAACTCAGTTTTCATCGCCATTATTTAAAATATTTATTTTAAATATTTAAAATCCATTATTTTAGCCAATTTAAAATTTTTAAATTGGTTCAGATTTTCTGGGTCGTTACAATCTCCCCCACTTAAAACTTTTCGTCCCCGAAAAGGAATAAAGTCGAAAGTGGTTTGATAAATCTACAATCACCCAACACAACAACCAATCCAATTGCTTTTTTTAACCTTTTTAACTTTTCAAATATATATCTTTTATATATTCAAAAATTGTATTTCTAAAACCAGACTATATATAAATATAATCACAAATACGTTATTTAAAAACATATTACTCTCGACTCGTTCTGAGGCACTTCTGACCCCATCTCTAACGAGTTGTTCTGATTCTGCTACTCATACTAGGATATTACTGATCCTATCTGTATAGAGTTACCCGTCCTAGAACACTACTGGTTCTATTTCTGACGAGTTCGTTCAAATGTTATATTCCAGAACTAAGCTTAACCAAAGCTCTGATACCACGATGTGACGACCCGAATTCCCGTTCTCACGGAAACAAGGTTATCTTTTGAATATAACACAGAAACATAAAATAGCAGATCAGAATTAAATAAATACACCAGATATGAACAACAAAATATACTGGATAAAAGTAATCATCAGAGTTACACAGTATACATGATCTTACTTAGTACAAATACAGTTCAGCTATACATAAATGTCTACAGCGGAAATAAACAAAATATGTACAATAGGAGCTGAACAGCATAAAAAAAAATAGATGATAGAATCCATCTTCAGCTCCAGCTATCCAGAAAGAACCAGCTAAACCTGAATACAAGGCTGTCCGTGTGGAAAAAGGGGCACCCGAGTTTGAGAGTGAAACAAACTACGAGTCAGTCATGGGACTGGTATGAGAAATCCACTCAACACATATATAATTGGCTAATCACAGGACCACGCCACTTTCGTGGAACGGGTTTACTCCATTGGATTGCCAGTGCTTTAAAACAAATCTTTCTTTTAAACATCGCTATGCTTTTTATAAAAATGAAGCCGTTATAAGACTCAGTTCCCATCACACAATGCAACGCAAACAGGAGGATAGAGTTTTTACCTTATAACGGCCAAGATATGCTTGATACGAATAAAACAAAGGCATTTGATATTATTGCTAGTGTTTATATGTTTTGAAAACAATTTCAAATCATAACTATCAATCATAGACGGCATGGGTACCATATATCATGTCGCCATATATATATACAATCAAAACCGCACGATGTCGTATTTGGAAATTGGATTTCCGTCATGAACCAAGGCAAAAGATAGTCCTTACCGAATTCGAGACAATCTAGCCCATGTCTCAGGATCAGAACGCATCAACCCTTTAGATCGTCAGGGCCGGTCCACCGATGTGGATTATTATGCCTGAACACTACGTTTCTCCGCCCTTTGGGGCGTAAACGAGCCAACGAATGACTCCATCGGACCCGGATCGTCCGATCAAACCGAGGCGCCTCGCAACAGCAACAACCACATAGGTGAAAAGTATATAAATGTCAGGGCTGGTAGGTCACTGACACCACCCTAGCTAGAAAGAAACGCAGGCCCTCCCTGATGTCCTCTCCCGTTTTAGGTTCATACCGGGGTGTGAGGCTCACGAATTCACGTTATACACAAAGCTACGCCACACAGGCGGTGCTTTGATCATCACCACAAGACTTTGCTTTTCAACAGAAGTCCTGATCACTGCATCTTAGCATGCCACACAGGCAGTTCATGCCATGCGACTGATGTCCATCGATATACAACCTCTGAGCTCGTGCGTCTTAGAGAAGGGCGTTAAGCAAAAGAATAAATTCTCCGCCGCCAAACAGATGTATATTTAACAGAAATCAATCAACACAGAATAAACTCCAATGTCAGACACACAGTCCATTTACAAGTCCGTCCTGGGTCTGAACGAAACCGGAGGCACTAAATACCTCGCAAACCCATCGATCTCCACGTACGTCTCGACGATCACCACTAATTATCCATATTTCGGGATGCCTCCCAATCAGGACCTCGGTTACCATCCAAACGAGGTGAAGACCTCCGGTCTTCGACCATCGTCTTCATCTTCGACTTTTAATCGTCGGTCAATTATTTGAAATGAGAATTAACTCGGCCTTTTCAAATAATTCACGTATATCTAGAATTTCAAATCAATTTATTTCAATGGTTAAATTATTCGACAACACCAATATTGTTCTTTTATGTAATTTTCACACCAAACACATTCAACCATCAAATACAACATAAATCGAGCAAATTCTGTTTATTTCCACTCCATATTGTTTATGGTATTTTATGACGATTTATCGCTATTTTTATTTAATTTAAAATAGCCCATTTATTCAAAACGACACTTCGGGCCATAACGCGGCCGTGGCGCTGTTTTTCTTCAGATTTGATTTACACATATCTGAAAATCTAACCGTTGGATCTTCACAAAATTTACATCATTAGAAAGGTCTTTTCAAAACGAATCCAACGGTTCCAGTTTCGGGAAAATCCGACGGTCGGATCTCCCGGTACAATCATTTGAAATTTCGATTTCAAAATACGAACTGCAGCGTCGTTATTCGATTAAATATATAATTATATTTATATATATATAAATATAATCGCTTCTGGCGCTATTTTTCTTCAGATTTGAATTAAACATTCCAGACAATCCAACCGTTGGATTTTTACAAGGTTGGTGCCGTTGGAAAGATTATTCCAAGGCGAACCCGACGGTTGAGATTTCGGGAAAATCCAATGGTCGGATTTCCCGTACTAGTTGTTTGAAAACACGGTTTCAAAACACGAACTGCACGGCTTCGTTTCGTTTTAATTTTATTTATATTTATATATTTATATAAATATAGTTCATTCAATGATTTCCATATCGTTTTAACTTCAAATATTTTTCTAACACCTTAAATTTTGGAAAAATTTCGCCATAACCTCCCCTGCACCGGGAGCATCGGGAAATCGCAAATAGCTTTCCCGGTCCTTCTAATCTCAAAAAGAAAAAGAAAAAGCCAAGCGGCTAGCCAACAGGCTCAAAATCATCACCCAAACAAATCAGTAAATGTGTACCTATTTGTCGGGCACAAAATTTTATTCCTCTTCTCTAGCCCCTTTGCTATAACCTGTTCAATGAATATTGCATGTACATATATATACAGTTCTTATCATTTATCAATTTCTATTCGACTTCATATTTGATTTCTATTTGGTTTAAAAACTCCATTCATTCTAATGTTACATAAATAGGTGCAAATCATTTCATTAGCTAATTAATGAATATTTCAACTCATATATGTTTATTTTGAACAAGTGGCTATTTTTAACACTTCACATTTCAACGATTTATGCATACAATAAAAATGTGATTTTTATTGTAAAACAATTCATTTCAAAACACTATTTTTCCATATAGTTCATATAGGTGACAAAATAGGATTTTTATCATAAAACAATTTCTTTTAAAACGAGATTATTTTACACAGTTCATATAGTCGATAAAAGGCGATTTTTATTATCAAACAATTTATTTCAAAATATGAATTCCATTCAACACATGAATTTCTAAACAACGAATGAATATCAATTCAACACATGAATGTTTTCTATAGTTTCTATATATAGATAAAAATGTGATTTTTATTATCGAACAATTTATTTCAAAATATGAATACCATTCAACACATGAATTTCTAAACAACGAATGAATATCAATTCAACACATGAATGTTTTCTATAGTTTCTATATATAGATAAAAATGTGATTTTTATTATCGAACAATTTATTTCAAAATATGAATTCCATTCAACACATGAATTTCTAAACAACGAATGAATATCAATTCAACACATGAATGTTTTCTATAGTTTCTATATATAGATAAAAATGTGATTTTTATTATCGAACAATTTATTTCAAAATATGAATTCCATTCAACACATGAATTTCTAAACAACGAATGAATATCAATTCAACACATGAATGTTTTCTATAGTTTCTATATATAGATAAAAATGTGATTTTTATTATCGAACAATTTATTTCAAAATATGAATACCATTCAACACATGAATTTCTAAACAACGAATGAATATCAATTCAACACATGAATGTTTTCTATTCAATGAATAAATATAGTTTAAGCATATGAAAATAATTCAAACACACGAATATTATTCAAAATTTAGGCAGCATAACGGCAGGGTAGTTAAACCGGGACCGTCCCTAGTACGGCTCCTCGCTCTACCTTAAAACCTCGCGGTTTTTGACAATGGGGATCATGCATCTAGTTCGCACGCAGGCGGCATGTATATATTTATTTCATTTCCACAAACTAATCCTATGTGGTTTCAACCAAATATTTCACAACCACAAATGGGTATTTTTCAACCACAATCAACCAATATCAATCACAAACAATCCCAAACAATCATTCGCTATCAATCAATTTTCACAAAAATTTCAACCAATATATCGTCCATGGTTTGTGGACGAGGGGCGTATATATATATATAGATATTTATATATAGCAATTCACTTTCATTTTCAACACATATATATAATTTTTAAATCAAAAATCTCACCAATAGCTATGCAAGTACGACTCTTCCTTAGAGAAATCTTCGCCTTTCTGTCGCTTTCGCCCGTATTCTCTACATATGTAAAAATCGAATTTTTACGATGCTATTCAATATATAAAGATCATATTTTTAATATTCCTATGATGTAAAAATTATATTTTTATTGCTTTAAAAATATAAGAATCATATCTTACTTCTTTATTTTTGCAAGTTCAAACCTTTTTCTTTTAAAAGATTAAACCTTTTTCTATTTCAAAGTTTAAACCTTTTTCCTATTTTAAACCTTAAAATAAAATCAGTTTTTATTTTCTTATCAAATCAGTTTTTAAAATTCTTTTTAAATCAGTTTTAAGTCTTTTTTAAAAAAAAAACAGTCTTCTATATTCTTTAAAAAAACAGTTTTCTATATTCTAAAAAAATCAGTTTATAAATCTAATTAAAATCAGTTTATAATATTCTTAAAAATCAGTTTATAATATTCCTAAAAATCAGTTTTTATATTATAAATCAGTTTTTAAAATTCTTTTAAATCAGTTTTAACAAAACAAAAATGAAAATAAAAAAAATAAAATAACCCTAAATTACTCACCGCTGGATGCGAAGGGGAGGGAAGAAGGAGGAGGCGTCGGCGGCAGGCTTCGAGGGGGGGTGCGGTTGCTCGATGGTGTTCGTCGGCGGCAGGGTGTTCGAGGTAAGGCGGGGTGCTGCTTCGATTGCGTCGCGAGGGGTTCGTGGGTAAGGGCGGTGGCTTCGGGATGGTGTTCGTCGGTGAGGCGGCGGCTTCGGGATGGTGTTCGTCGGTGAGGCGGCGGCTTCGAGGTTAGGTTTTCTTTTTCCCTTTTTTTTTTATTTTGTTTCTGAATAATGGATCGGGGGGGGGGGGCAAGCAGAAGAAAAGGGGGGGAAAATTAAAGTAATATATATTTTTTTATTTTATTATTATTTTATTATTTAATTTTTCAAAAAGGTTGACTTTTACATACGACCTCGAAACGAGGCCTACCGCCTGTCGTCCATAGCGTTTTACCCCCATTCCGAACACAATGGGATATGTATCGTAAGCTAATTTGATCGTTACAATCAGTTTTCGTTGAATTTACATTTAAATCACTATATTGAATTTTAAACGCAGGTTTCAAATTACCGGGGTCACATACTAACTAGAAAAATTCCAGAAAAATATTTTCTAGCTTCGTATTGACGATACGGTCCTAACAAAACTAGTTTCGTCGAATTCTGAGACCGTTTGAAAAATGGCCAATTTCCAGTCGATTAAAATCAACTGAAATCGGTCAAACGCGTTTTCCTTTGCCACGCTCACATATTGATTCGAAAAATTATGAAATTTGAAACCTAGCAATAACTTCACACTGCGGATCTAACAAAAGTGGTTTCGTCGAAATCCGAGGTCATTTGCAAAATGTCCATTTTTAAGGGCTTGAATTCCATAGCGACTATTCAGAATTTTCAACTGGACATATCTTTTGATTCCCGCTACCAAATTTCGATTGGTCGGATTCGTTAGAAAGATATTCACTAACAGATTTAAATATTTTTGGTTTCACTAAAATCCGGATTGTTTTGCACCCGGTATATTCAATTGAAGTTTGAAATCGAATTATCGAACTACCGCGCTATTTTCAATTCTATATATAATTATAATTAATTATATTCGTTTTCAAATGTCGATTCAAACTCAGTTTTCATCGCCATTATTTAAAATATTTATTTTAAATATTTAAAATCCATTATTTTAGCCAATTTAAAATTTTTAAATTGGTTCAGATTTTCTGGGTCGTTACAATCTCCCCCACTTAAAACTTTTCGTCCCCGAAAAGGAATAAAGTCGAAAGTGGTTTGATAAATCTACAATCACCCAACACAACAACCAATCCAATTGCTTTTTTTAACCTTTTTAACTTTTCAAATATATATCTTTTATATATTCAAAAATTGTATTTCTAAAACCAGACTATATATAAATATAATCACAAATACGTTATTTAAAAACATATTACTCTCGACTCGTTCTGAGGCACTTCTGACCCCATCTCTAACGAGTTGTTCTGATTCTGCTACTCATACTAGGATATTACTGATCCTATCTGTATAGAGTTACCCGTCCTAGAACACTACTGGTTCTATTTCTGACGAGTTCGTTCAAATGTTATATTCCAGAACTAAGCTTAACCAAAGCTCTGATACCACGATGTGACGACCCGAATTCCCGTTCTCACGGAAACAAGGTTATCTTTTGAATATAACACAGAAACATAAAATAGCAGATCAGAATTAAATAAATACACCAGATATGAACAACAAAATATACTGGATAAAAGTAATCATCAGAGTTACACAGTATACATGATCTTACTTAGTACAAATACAGTTCAGCTATACATAAATGTCTACAGCGGAAATAAACAAAATATGTACAATAGGAGCTGAACAGCATAAAAAGAAATAGATGATAGAATCCATCTTCAGCTCCAGCTATCCAGAAAGAACCAGCTAAACCTGAATACAAGGCTGTCCGTGTGGAAAAAGGGGCACCCGAGTTTGAGAGTGAAACAAACTACGAGTCAGTCATGGGACTGGTATGAGAAATCCACTCAACAGATATATAATTGGCTAATCACAGGACCACGCCACTTTCGTGGAACGGGTTTACTCCATTGGATTGCCAGTGCTTTAAAACAAATCTTTCTTTTAAACATCGCTATGCTTTTTATAAAAATGAAGCCGTTATAAGACTCAGTTCCCATCACACAATGCAACGCAAACAGGAGGATAGAGTTTTTACCTTATAACGGCCAAGATATGCTTGATACGAATAAAACAAAGGCATTTGATATTATTGCTAGTGTTTATATGTTTTGAAAACAATTTCAAATCATAACTATCAATCATAGACGGCATGGGTACCATATATCATGTCGCCATATATATATACAATCAAAACCGCACGATGTCGTATTTGGAAATTGGATTTCCGTCATGAACCAAGGCAAAAGATAGTCCTTACCGAATTCGAGACAATCTAGCCCATGTCTCAGGATCAGAACGCATCAACCCTTTAGATCGTCAGGGCCGGTCCACCGATGTGGATTATTATGCCTGAACACTACGTTTCTCCGCCCTTTGGGGCGTAAACGAGCCAACGAATGACTCCATCGGACCCGGATCGTCCGATCAAACCGAGGCGCCTCGCAACAGCAACAACCACATAGGTGAAAAGTATATAAATGTCAGGGCTGGTAGGTCACTGACACCACCCTAGCTAGAAAGAAACGCAGGCCCTCCCTGATGTCCTCTCCCGTTTTAGGTTCATACCGGGGTGTGAGGCTCGCGAATTCACGTTATACACAAAGCTACGCCACACAGGCGGTGCTTTGATCATCACCACAAGACTTTGCTTTTCAACAGAAGTCCTGATCACTGCATCTTAGCATGCCACACAGGCAGTTCATGCCATGCGACTGATGTCCATCGATATACAACCTCTGAGCTCGTGCGTCTCAGAGAAGGGCGTTAAGCAAAAGAATAAATTCTCCGCCGCCAAACAGATGTATATTTAACAGAAATCAATCAACACAGAATAAACTCCAATGTCAGACACACAGTCCATTTACAAGTCCGTCCTGGGTCTGAACGAAACCGGAGGCACTAAATACCTCGCAAACCCATCGATCTCCATGTACGTCTCGACGATCACCACTAATTATCCATATTTCGGGATGCCTCCCAATCAGGACCTCGGTTACCATCCAAACGAGGTGAAGACCTCCGGTCTTCGACCATCGTCTTCATCTTCGACTTTTAATCGTCGGTCAATTATTTGAAATGAGAATTAACTCGGCCTTTTCAAATAATTCACGTATATCTAGAATTTCAAATCAATTTATTTCAATGGTTAAATTATTCGACAACACCAATATTGTTCTTTTATGTAATTTTCACACCAAACACATTCAACCATCAAATACAACATAAATCGAGCAAATTCTGTTTATTTCCACTCCATATTGTTTATGGTATTTTATGACGATTTATCGCTATTTTTATTTAATTTAAAATAGCCCATTTATTCAAAACGACGCTTCGGGCCATAACGCGGCCGTGGCGCTGTTTTTCTTCAGATTTGATTTACACATATCTGAAAATCTAACCGTTGGATCTTCACAAAATTTACATCATTAGAAAGGTCTTTTCAAAACGAATCCAACGGTTCCAGTTTCGGGAAAATCCGACGGTCGGATCTCCCGGTACAATCATTTGAAATTTCGATTTCAAAATACGAACTACAGCGTCGTTATTCGATTAAATATATAATTATATTTATATATATATAAATATAATCGCTTCTGGCGCTGTTTTTCTTCAGATTTGAATTAAACATTCCAGACAATCCAACCGTTGGATTTTTACAAGGTTGGTGCCGTTGGAAAGATTATTCCAAGGCGAACCCGACGGTTGAGATTTCGGGAAAATCCAATGGTCGGATTTCCCGTACTAGTTGTTTGAAAACACGGTTTCAAAACACGAACTGCACGGCTTCGTTTCGTTTTAATTTTATTTATATTTATATATTTATATAAATATAGTTCATTCAATGATTTCCATATCGTTTTAACTTCAAATATTTTTCTAACACCTTAAATTTTGGAAAAATTTCGCCATAACCTCCCCTGCACCGGGAGCATCGGGAAATCGCAAATAGCTTTCCCGGTCCTTCTAATCTCAAAAAGAAAAAGAAAAAGCCAAGCGGCTAGCCAACAGGCTCAAAATCATCATCCAAACAAATCAGTAAATGTGTACCTATTTGTCGGGCACAAAATTTTATTCCTCTTCTCTAGCCCCTTTGCTATAACCTGTTCAATGAATATTGCATGTACATATATATACAGTTCTTATCATTTATCAATTTCTATTCGACTTCATATTTGATTTCTATTTGGTTTAAAAACTCCATTCATTCTAATGTTACATAAATAGGTGCAAATCATTTCATTAGCTAATTAATGAATATTTCAACTCATATATGTTTATTTTGAACAAGTGGCTATTTTTAACACTTCACATTTCAACGATTTATGCATACAATAAAAATGTGATTTTTATTGTAAAACAATTCATTTCAAAACACTATTTTTCCATATAGTTCATATAGGTGACAAAATAGGATTTTTATCATAAAACAATTTCTTTTAAAACGAGATTATTTTACACAGTTCATATAGTCGATAAAAGGCGATTTTTATTATCAAACAATTTATTTCAAAATATGAATTCCATTCAACACATGAATTTCTAAACAACGAATGAATATCAATTCAACACATGAATGTTTTCTATAGTTTCTATATATAGATAAAAATGTTATTTTTATTATCGAACAATTTATTTCAAAATATGAATACCATTCAACACATGAATTTCTAAACAACGAATGAATATCAATTCAACACATGAATGTTTTCTATAGTTTCTATATATAGATAAAAATGTGATTTTTATTATCGAACAATTTATTTCAAAATATGAATTCCATTCAACACATGAATTTCTAAACAACGAATGAATATCAATTCAACACATGAATGTTTTCTATAGTTTCTATATATAGATAAAAATGTGATTTTTATTATCGAACAATTTATTTCAAAATATGAATTCCATTCAACACATGAATTTCTAAACAACGAATGAATATCAATTCAACACATGAATGTTTTCTATAGTTTCTATATATAGATAAAAATGTGATTTTTATTATCGAACAATTTATTTCAAAATATGAATACCATTCAACACATGAATTTCTAAACAACGAATGAATATCAATTCAACACATGAATGTTTTCTATTCAATGAATAAATATAGTTTAAGCATATGAAAATAATTCAAACACACGAATATTATTCAAAATTTCGGCAGCATAACGGCAGGGTAGTTAAACCGGGACCGTCCCTAGTACGGCTCCTCGCTCTACCTTAAAACATCGCGGTTTTTGACAATGGGGATCATGCATCTAGTTCGCACGCAGGCGGCATGTGTATATTTATTTCATTTCCACAAACTAATCCTATGTGGTTTCAACCAAATATTTCACAACCACAAATGGGTATTTTTCAACCACAATCAACCAATATCAATCACAAACAATCCCAAACAATCATTCACTATCAATCAATTTTCACAACAATTTCAACCAATATATCGTCCATGGTTTGTGGACGAGGGGCGTATATATATATATATATATATATATATATATATATAGATATTTATATATAGCAATTCACTTTCATTTTCAACACATATATATAATTTTTAAATCAGAAATCTCACCAATAGCTATCCAACTACGACTCTTCCTTAGAGAAATCTTCGCCTTTCTGTCGCTTTCGCCCGTATTCTCTACATATGTAAAAATCGAATTTTTACGATGCTATTCAATATATAAAGATCATATTTTTAATATTCCTATGATGTAAAAATTATATTTTTATTGCTTTAAAAATATAAGAATCATATCTTACTTCTTTATTTTTGCAAGTTCAAACCTTTTTCTTTTAAAAGATTAAACCTTTTTCTATTTCAAAGTTTAAACCTTTTTCCTATTTTAAACCTTAAAATAAAATCAGTTTTTATTTTCTTATCAAATCAGTTTTTAAAATTCTTTTTAAATCAGTTTTAAGTCTTTTTTTTAAAAAAAACAGTCTTCTATATTCTTTAAAAAAACAGTTTTCTATATTCTAAAAAAATCAGTTTATAAATCTAATTAAAATCAGTTTATAATATTCTTAAAAATCAGTTTATAATATTCCTAAAAATCAGTTTTTATATTATAAATCAGTTTTTAAAATTCTTTTAAATCAGTTTTAACAAAACAAAAATGAAAATAAAAAAAATAAAATAACCCTAAATTACTCACCGCTGGATGCGAAGGGGAGGGAAGAAGGAGGAGGCGTCGGCGGCAGGCTTCGAGGGGGGGTGCGGTTGCTCGATGGTGTTCGTCGGCGGCAGGGTGTTCGACGTAAGGCGGGGTGCTGCTTCGATTGCGTCGCGAGGGGTTCGTGGGTAAGGGCGGCGGCTTCGGTATGGTGTTCGTCGGTGAGGCGGCGACTTCGGGATGGTGTTCGTCGGTGAGGCGGCGGCTTCGAGGTTAGGTTTTCTTTTTCCTTTTTTTTTTTGTTTCTGAATAATGGACCAGGGGGGGGGGGGCAAGCAGAAGAAAAGGGGGGGGGGGAATTAAAGTAATATATATTTTTTTTTTATTTTTATTTAATTATTTAATTTTTCAAAAAGGTTGACTTTTACATACGACCTCGAAACGAGGCCTACCGCCTGTCGTCCATAGCGTTTTACCCCCATTCCGAACACAATGGGATATGTATCGTAAGCTGATTTGATCGTTACAATCAGTTTCCGTTGAATTTACATTTAAATCACTATATTGAATTTTAAACGCACGTTTCAAATTACCGGGGTCACATACTAACTAGAAAAATTCCAGAAAAATATTTTCTAGCTTCGTATTGACGATACGGTCCTAACAAAACTAGTTTCGTCGAATTCTGAGACCGTTTGAAAAATGGCCAATTTCCAGTCGATTAAAATCAACTGAAATCGGTCAAACGCGTTTTCCTTTGCCACGCTCACATATTGATTCGAAAAATTATGAAATTTGAAACCTAGCAATAACTTCACACTGCGGATCTAACAAAAGTGGTTTCATCGAAATCCGAGGTCATTTGCAAAATGTCCATTTTTAAGGGCCTGAATTCCATAGCGACTATTCAGAATTTTCAACTGGACATATCTTTTGATTCCCGCTACCAAATTTCGATTGGTCGGATTCGTTAGAAAGATATTCACTAACAGATTTAAATATTTTTGGTTTCACTAAAATCCGGATTGTTTTGCACCCGGTATATTCAATTGAAGTTTGAAATCGAATTATCGAACTACCGCGCTATTTTCAATTCTATATATAATTATAATTAATTATATTCGTTTTCAAATGTCGATTCAAACTCAGTTTTCATCGCCATTATTTAAAATATTTATTTTAAATATTTAAAATTCATTATTTTAGCCAATTTAAAATTTTTAAATTGGTTCAGATTTTCTGGGTCGTTACAATTAATTTATAATTTGACTTTAATGTTCAGATATGAAATTTGTGTGATGGGAACTTAATTAAATTATTTAAGCAATCGTGCTCAGCTTAGCTTGAAATAATGACATATATTAATTGCTCATAAAATTGTTAATCTGTTTATATTGATAACAAGGATATTTGAAATATAATATTGAAATATTATGTGCTTTGGACTAATTAACCAAAAAACTTGACTAAATACGAGTCCAATGTTAGATTAGGACTAAGTTGGTAACGTTTGAAATTGAGTTAAGGATTGAATAATGGAAATTAATGGACTACATTAAATTTGATTAATTCCTATAACTAATATGAGCCTTATTTTAAGCTAGTAACGTTTGGGTTTGAATTAAAGATAAATACCAAAAAGATTGAATGATTTATTTATATAAAATACATAATATAACATAAATGCTTTCCTTTTAATATTAAATACATTCATGGAATTAATGAGACGACCCGAAATCCCGTTCCGACGGAGACAAGGGTTATCTTTGGAATATAACACAGAAACATATAATAGAAGAACAGAATTAAATAAATACACCAGATAATGAACAATAGAATATACTGGATAAAAGTGATCATCAGAGTTACACAGTATACAGGATCTTACTTGGTACAAATACAGTTCAGCTATACATAAATGTCTACAGCGGAAATAAACAAAATATGTACAATAGGAGCTGAACAACATAAAAAGAGATAAATGATAGATTCCATCTTCAGCTCCAGCTATCCAGAAATAACCAGCTAAACCTGAATACAAGGCTGCCCGTGTAGAAAAAGGGGCACCCGAGTTTGAGAGTGAAACAAACTACGAGTCAGTCATGGGACTGGTATGAGAAATCTACTCAACACATATATAATGTGGCTAATCACAGGACCACGCCACTTTCGTGGAATGGGTTTACTCCATTGGATTGCCAGTGCTTTAAAAACAAATCTTTCTTTTAAACATCGATATGCTTTTTATAAAAAACATGAAGCCGTTATAAGACTCAGTTCTCATCACACAATGCAACGCAAACCGGAGGATAAAGTTTTTACCTTATAACGGCCAAAATATGCTTGATACGAATAAAACAAAGGCATTTGATATTATTGCTAGTGTTTATATGGTTTGAAAACAATTTCAAATCATAACTATCAATCATAGACGACATGAGCGTCCCATGCCACTATGTCGCCAAATATATATATACAATCGAAACCGCACGATGTCGTATTTGGAAATTGGATTTCCGTCATGAACCAAGGCAAAAGATAGTCCTTACCGAATTCGAGACAATCTAGCCCATGTATCAGGAACAGCCGCAACTGCCCCTTGGATCGTCAGGGCCGGTCCACCGATGTGGATTATTATGCCTGAACAATACGTTTCCCCGCCCTTTGGGGCTTAAACGAGCCAACGAATGACTCCATCGGACCCGGATAGTCCGATCAAACCGAGGCGCCTCGCAACAGCAACAACCACATAAGTGAAAAGTATATAAATGTCAGGGCTGGTAGGTCACTGACACCACCCTAGCTAGAAAGAAACGCATGCCCTCCCTGAGGTCCTTCTCCCGTTTCTGGTTCATACCGGGGTGTGAGGCTCGCGAATTTACGTTATACACAAAGCTACGCCACACAGGCGGTGCTTTGATCATCACCACAAGACTTTGCTTTTCAACAGAAGCCCTGATCACTGCATCTTAGTATGCCACACAAGCAATTCATGCCATGCGACTGATGTCCATCGATATACAACCTCTGAGCTCGTGCGTTTCAGAGAAGGGCGTTAAGCAAAAGAATAAATTCTCCGCCGCCAAACAGATGTATATTTAATAGAGATCAATCAACACAGATTAAAATCCAATGTCAGACACACAGTCCATTTACAAGTCCATTCTGGGTCTAAACGAAACCAGAGGCACTAAATACCTCGCAAACCCATCGATCACCACGTACGTCTGGACGATCGCCACTCATTATCCATATTTCGGGATGCCTCCCAATCAGGACCTCGGTTACCATCCAAACGAGGTGAAGATCTCCGGTCTTCGACCATCGTCTTCATCTTTGACTTTCAATCGTCGGTCAATTATTTGAAATGAGAATTAACTCGGCCTTTTCAAATAATTCACGTATATTTAGAATTTCAATTCAATTTATTTCAATGGTTAAATTATTCGACAACACCAATTTTGTTCTTTAATTTAATTTTCACACCAAACACATTCAACCATCAAATACCACACAAATCAAGCAAATTTCAGTTTATTTCCATTCCATAACGTTTACAATATTTTATAAAGATTTATCACTATTTTTATTTATTTTAAAATAGCGAATTTATTCAAAACGACGCTTCGGGCCGTAAAGCGGCCATGGCGCTGTTTTTCTTCAGATTTGATTTACACATATCTGAAAATCTAACCGTTGGATCTTCACAAAATTTACATCATTAGAAAGGTCTTTTCAAAACGAATCCAACGGTTCCAGTTTCGGGAAAATCCGACGGTCGGATCTCCCGGTACAATCGTTTGAAATTTCGATTTCAAAATACGAACTGCAGCGTCGTTATTCGATTAAATATATAATTATATTTATATATTTATAAATATATTCGCTTCTGGCGCTGTTTTTCTTCAGATTTGAATTAAACATTCCAGACAATCCAATCGTTGGATTTTTACAAGGTTGGTGCCGTTGGGAAGATATTTCCAAGGCGAACCCGACGGTTGAGGTTTCGGGAAAATCCAATAGTCGGATTTCCCGCACTAGTTGTTTGAAATCACGATTTCAAAATACGAACTGCACGGCCTCGTTTCGTTTTAATTTTATTTATATTTATATATTTGTATAAATATAGTTCATTCAATGATTTCAATATCGTTTTCACTTCTAATATTTCACTAACGCCTTAAAATTTTGGAAAATTTCGCCATAACCTCCCCTGCACCGGGAGCATCGGGAAATCGCAAATAGCTTTCCCGGTCCTTCTAATCTCAAAAAGAAAAAGAAAAAGCCTAGCGGCTAGCCAACAGGCTCATAAAATCATCACCCAAACAAAACAGTAAATGTGTACCTACTTGTCGGGCACAAAATTTTATTCCTCTTCTCTAGCCCCTTTGCTATAACCTGTTCAATGAATATGCATGTACATATATACAGTTCTTATCATTTATCATTTTCTATTCAACTTCATATTTGATTTCTATTTGGTTTAAAAACACCATTCATTCTAATGTTACATACATAGGTACAAATCATATCATTAGCTAATTAATGAATATTTCCACTCATATATATTTGTTTGAACAAGTGGCTATTTTTAACACTTCACATTTTAACGATTCATGCATATAATAAAAATGTGATTTTTATTGTAAAACAACTCATTTCAAAACACTATTATTTTATATATTTCATATTGGTGATAAATAATAGGATTTTTCTTATAAAACAATTTCTTTCAAAACGGGATTATTTTACACATTTCATATAGTCGATAAAAGGTGATTTTTATTATCAAACAATTTATTTCAAAATATGAATACCATTCAACACATGAATTTCTAATCAATGAATGAATATCAATTCAACACATGAAGGTTTTCTATAGTTTCTATATATAGATAAAAATGTGATTTTTATATTTAAAACGCGAATACCATTCAACACATGAATTTTTAATCAACGAATGAATATCAATTCAACATATGAAGGTTTTCTATTCAATGAATAAATATAGTTTAAGCAGATGAAAATAATTCAAACACACGAATATTATTCAAAATTTCGGCAGCATAACGGCAGGGTAGTTAAAACCGGGACCGTCCCTAGTACGGCTCCTCGCTCTACCTTAAAACCTCGCGGTTTTTGACAATGGGAATCATGCATCTAGTTCGCACGCAGGCGGCATGTATATATTTATTTCATTTCCACAAACTAATCCTATGTGGTTTCAACCAAATATTTTTCAACCACAAATGGGTATTTTCAACCACAATCATTCGCTATCAATCAATTTTCACAACAATTTCAATCAATAAATATCGTCCATGGTTTGTGGACGAGGGGCGTATATATATATATATATATATATATATATATATATATATATATATAGCAATTCACTTTTATTTCAACACATATATAATTTTTACAATGCATATATAACTTATACATCGAACGTACAACTTATACAACGATTATACAAGAGATGTACAACGCTTATATAACTCATACATCGACTATATAATTTACACATCATCGTTTTCCATATTGTTTTTAAATCAGATATCTCACATTGGGTTCCACTCCACCAAAAATAGCAGAAGGCTTAGAAAAATATGCGGTCTCTTCTAAAATGTAGAAGGCGCCCACACGGTCACGATGTTTCCTGTTTCATCGAATTTCGTTAACGAATGAAAAAGATATGATTTTTCAAATTTTGCAACACTTTAAAACTGTCGAAATCAGTTTAAAATAAAAACAGTCGTTATACCTCAGTTTTGTTCAAATCTAGGTTTTGATCTTGCCGCCAATCCGTTGTACTTCGTTCAGATCGGGTCTCGCAGCGTCGAAGAGCTACGAAGTAGCTTCCCTGCGCCACCAGTCTCGTCCAGTTCGGTTGCGGCTCTGGCCCACGGCGGCGACTCAAAGTCGGCCACTTCAGAGGCACGATTCGCGACGGCAGGGAGGAGAGGAGGGTCGAGGGTGGGTTTGATTTGAAGGGGAGGAGGAGGCCGTTCGATTTAGGGTGGTGGCGCTGGCGAACTTCGCCTGAGGCGATCGGAAAAAGGCCGGGAGCAGGGGAGCACGAGAGCCGTCAGAGCAAAAGGGTTTACGGGTTTTTTTTTTATATTTTTAAATTAATGAAATTAAAAATCCTATTGGCCGATGCTATATTAAATTCAAAATTTGGGATTTTCTTGGACGAACTCGAAATCCAACCCAACGACTGTCGTCCCTAGCGTTTTACCCCCATTCCGAACACAATGGGATATGTTTCGCAGGCCCATTCGACTGTTTCAGTCAGTTTCCATTCAAATCAAAATATAAAACATTCAATATTTAATTTGAACGTACATTTCAATTTGCCAGGGCCACAAACAGATTCGAAAAATTCCAGAAAAATAAATATAGCTATGTTTTGACGATACGGTCCCAACAAAATTAGTTTCGTCGAATTCTGAGACCGTTTGCAAAAAGGCCCATTTTTGGTCGATCCAATTTAACTGTAATTGACCAAAACACATTTTCTTTTGCCACGCTCACATACTAGCTTCAAAAATTATGAAATCTGAAACCTAGCAATAACTTTACATCCCGGATCCAACAAAAGTGGTTTCGTCGAATTCCAAGGTCATATGCAAAATGGCCATTTTCACGGGCTATATAAATTCCATAGCGACCGTTCTGAAAATTCATTCGGCCATAACTTTTGCTTTCCGCTATGAAAATTCGATTTTTCAGATTCGTTAGAAAGGTATTCACTAACAGATTTAAATATTTTTGGTTTCACTAAAATCCGGATTATTTTGCACCCGGTACATTCAATTGAAGTTTGAAATCGAATTATCGAACTACCGCGCCATTTTCAATTCTATATATAATTATAATTAATTATATTCGTTTTCACTTGTTGATTCATACTCACTTTTCATTGCCATTATTTAAAATATTTAATTTTAAATATTTAAAATCCATTATTTTAGCCAATTTAAAAATTTTAAATTGATTCAGATTTTCTGGGTCGTTACAATTAATTAATTAATTAATTATCCAGTATTTGAATCGGTGAAACATATTGACCGTTTCTTTCGTGATCTAAGGAAATTAACACATCCCTTTTTTTACCGTGTCCTTTCATGTATCTCTCCTTGCGCCTTTCCCCTTTTATAAAACCGTTCCCTCCCCTTTCTTTTTATCACTTTCCCCCCCTTTTTTTTTTTCTCAGTCAAATGTTTTCCCCAAATCCATCCTCACCGAAAATTAAATCTTGCAAATCAAATGGCGGCCTCCAAAATCTTTGCTCTTCCCTTCCACCATTCGTTGTCACCGCATTCCACCATCGATATGCAACCGCAACAACCACCCGAGCCACCGCAGTCAGTTCCCAGCCGCCACCCTCCATTGCCTGTCGAAAGGTTCGGCCTTTGTTCCTGAAGAAGAAAAAAGGGGTATTTTCCTAGTTAATTAATTAATTAAATAATCTAATTATTTTAATACTTCGTTTAATCATAACTGATTCGTTTCAAATCGGAATTCGATAATTTCAGCAGTGTTCTGATCGTAAAAACCAGATCTACATTGCTGGACTGAAAAAGGACCATTTTGAACTGTTTGGAATTTGGACCATAATCTACAACGAAGGTGAGAATATCTAATTTAATTATCCAATTAATTTAAATAATTATTTTATCAATGTTGAATGATTATTTGCATGTTGATCTGATTTGTGCTGTGTTGTATTGCGATTGTTGATGTAGTAAATGGTTATGTGTTGTATTGCGATTGTTTATGTACATTTCTTTTGTTAATAAAAGAACAAATATAGAAGACATGTTTTTATTTATTTACAACTTTTGTAAATAAAATAACTAATGTAAAAGGCATATTCTTTTATTTACATTTCTTTGGTAAATAAAAGAACAAATTTAGAAAAATATGTTTTAGTCACATTTTTTTTGTTTATATAAAAGAACAAATTTAGAGAATATATCTTTATCTACATTCTGTTTGTAAATAAAAAGACACTTTCTTTACAATTGTTTTGTTAAATAAAAGTAAAGATTAAAAGACATTTTATTTAACATTTTGTTTGTTAAATAAAAGGACAAGATTTAAAAGAACATTTTTATTAACATTGTTTTGTCATAATAAAAAAAAAACAAGTTTCGTTACAAAATAAAAAGATTATTTTTAACATTTATTTTGTTAACAAATGAAACACAAAGCTTTAACATGAATTTTGTTAGTAAAATAAAAAGGACAAAGTTTTGACATTAAATTTTGTCAACAAAGTAGCATTTTGTTAAAAGGAACCAAAGTAACATTTTGTTAATAAGAACCAAAGTAACACTTTTTGTTAATTAGAACAAATTTAACATATTTTGGTCAATGACATTATGTTAAACAAAATCAACATATTTTGTTAATGGAATTATATTAGACAAAATTAACATATTGTATTAATGGAGATATATTAGACAAAAATAGCAAATTTTGTTAATGAAGTTATATTAGAAATAAACAAAACTCATATTTTGTTTACATCGAAGAGTTAAACAAACTCATATTTGGTTTACATTAAAGAAGATTAGAACAAAAAGTACATTTCTTCTAAAAATAAATATTAACATAAAAGACACATTTTTACCTTTATTTTGTTTATACAATAAAATGCAAGTTTAATATTTATTTTTATTTATAAAATAAAATGCGAGCTTTAATCTTTATTTCAATTTGCAAAAGGAAATAAGGTTGGAATCTTTATTTTGGTTTATAAAATAAAGAAAATTTAGGTCTTTTAAACTTTAGTTAAAAGTTAAATAAAGATTTGATATTTTATTTTGTTTTACAAAATAAAATAAAGATTAGGTATTTTATTTAATTTACAAAAATAAAGATGAAACCTTTTGTTATGATTCATCGAAATTATACATCAAATCCTATATTGTGTTATATATGTGACATTGAAATCCCGGTGTTGTGTAAATAGAAAGGGTTAACCAAAAACCCATATTATCATATTAACATTGAAAAGGAATTGGTTCTTTTATTTGTATACTCAACACAAATATAACTTAGTAAATGAGTTATCTTTCCGTTTGTGTTTTTTAACATAAATAAATCTTAGAAAAGGAATTAGCCTTTATGCATGAGATATTAACAATACAAGAAAATGGTGCAAAATTAAAATATACATTTTGCTAATAGAAAGATGGGAAAACAAATTAGACAATCTGCTTAGATCAGAAGAGAAAATTTGTTTAGTTAAAAAGAATTAGACAAATATAGGCTCTTAGTTAGAATATTTTGTGTAAACAAAAATATCACTTTAGATAGGAACATATATTAGACGAACAAATATTACTTTTATTTTGTTTGTTTGAGTTAGATTTATCAATAAAACAAAATACCACCTTTATTTGTTTTGTTGGGTTAGAGTTGTCAACAAAACAAATATACCTTTCCATTTGATATTGGAAACGCTAGAAAATGTCAACATAGGAAATAGTAGAAATAAAATAGACACTTTGTTAAAATAGAGATTAAAAAGAATGCATTTACATTTCTTAATGTAAATAAAAAGAGAATAGTGAAGAATTACATTTTTCAACGTAAAGAAAAGAAAAGAAAAAGAATTACATTTTTCTAATGTAAGGAAAGGAAACAAAGATCTACACTTTTTAATATAAACCATATAAAAGAAAGGATTACCCTTTTTAATGTAAAGGCATAAACAGAAAGGATTATATTTTCAATGCGAAGAAAAAGAAAACATTTATTTACATTTGACGTAAATAAATAAGAATTAGAAAAGAAAACATTTATTTACACTTACGTAAATAAATGAGAAAATTAGTATGCTTAACCCGAGGTTGGATTGAGTTGTGATGTAAACCTGCCCGGACCCGCCCGGCTGTCCAGTAATCACAACAATACCTATCCAATGTGAGAGGTTAAAGCATATATATTAATTTTCTAAATTTACATTTTATATATGTAAATTACTTTAAAATATTTAGAGTAAATAAATAAAACATAGACAAAGGAAGACATATATATTTACATTAGGTAA
This sequence comes from Allium sativum, assembly GCA_030737875.1. Classification (NCBI taxonomy): domain Eukaryota; kingdom Viridiplantae; phylum Streptophyta; class Magnoliopsida; order Asparagales; family Amaryllidaceae; genus Allium; species Allium sativum. Next base: position 144,847,993 of record CM060918.1, on the reverse strand, counting down.
ATAAGAGATTAAATAAATTACATTTTTTATATGTAATTAAAAGAATATATTTTACACTGTAAAGAAATTTACATTTATATGTAATTAAGATTATAAGAAATAAAATTACATTTTTATGTAATTAAGATTATAAGGAAGAAAATTACATTTTATGTAATTAAGAATAAATAGAAAATATGTGAATAAGAATTTATTTACATTTTCTTATGTAAATAAAAAGAATAAAAATAATAATTATGCGAATAAGTATTTATTTACATTTTTCCTATGTAAATAAAAAGGATTAAAAGAATAATTATATGAATAGGATTTATTTACATTTTCTTATGTAAATAAAAAGAATCAATTTGTAAATAGTAATTATTAACATTTTCTTATGTAAATAATAAAAAGAAAGGTTAGAAAAGAATTAACATAAGATATTCTTTTTATGTTAAAAGGGAATATTAGAAAAAGAATTAAAGAAATACAATTATTTACATTTGCTATGTAAATAGGATTTGCAAAGGAAATTGAAACCATTTATTTACAAATAGTGTAAATAAATATGAATAAGAAATTAGATACATTTATTTACAATTAATGTAAATAAATATAACAAAAGTAAAAGTAAAACATTTATTTACATTTAGGTAAATAAGTAAGAAAAAGATAAGAATATATTTATTTACATTTAGGTAAATAAATAGGGTAAGAAAAAGAATATAATTTATTTACATTTAGTGTAAATAAATTAAAACATAGAAAGAATATAATTTATTTACATTTAGGTAAATAAAACAAAATATAGAAAAAGTATAATTTATTTACATTTAGTGTAAATAAAACAGAGTTATTAAAAGTGATATTTTTATCGTCATTTTAGATGCGATAAAAAGAATAGACTTTTGAAATTGGAATAGTCAAACGATTTATATTTATATATATAAATATAAATTATAAATTAAACGGAACGCACGCGGCAGTTCGCGTATCGTCAATCGTAACTTTAAACGGTTATACCGAGAGATCCGACCGTCGGATTTTCCCAAAACTGGAACCTTTAGGACCGCTTTGGGAAGATCTTTCCGACGATATAAACCTCGTCAAAATCCAACGGTTAGATTTCAAGTTAGATGTAAACCAAATTTCGTTGAAAACAGCGCCAGGGTCGCCCATCGACCGAAGCGTCGTTAAATTACTTAGGCTATTTTTATATAAATAAAAATAGCAATAGGTCGTTATCAAATATTAATAACGATATGAAATGTTTTCAAATTATATATATATAGATATATATGCGGGGATCATTTGAAAAGTCCGAGTACAATCTCATTTCAAATGATTATACGTCAATCTAATTCGAAGAGTTGAAGACGGCGATTGAAGACCGACGGTCTTCACATCGAATGGGTAACTAGCGCTGAGGCCCTTGATTGATTTGCTCCCAAGACGGGGCTAAGATGGTAGTTATCCGGACGTAGTGTTGATTTGTACGGATTTGACTTTCGCTCAGACCCAGAGCATAAGTATAAATGGAATGTTTGTCTGACGTTGTATGGACTGACAACGCGGCATGCCAAGATGCATTGATCAAGGCTTTTGTTGAAAAGCAGGGCCTTGTGGTTAATGATCAAAGCACGGCCTGTTTAGGCGTAGCTTTGTGTATAACTTGACTTCGCGAGCCTCACACCCCGGTATGAGTCTAAAACGGGAGAAGGGAACGAAGGGAGTGCACACGTTATCTTTCTAGCTAGAGTAATGTCAGGGACCTACCAGCGCTGACAGTTTACTTATGTGGATGTTGGATTTTGAGGCGCCTCGTTATTTTTATAGGCCGTTGGTGGTCATACTACAGGTCCAAAAGGACCGGGAAGCGTGTGTTCATGCATAACTAATCCACAAAAGTAAGTGTGGACCGGCCCTGCAGCTATCCAAGGGTTGGACAGAGTACCAATCCTGGGGCATTGCTAGAGTGTCTCGAATCGGTAAGGAGCTCCTCCCTAGCCTTGACTCAGATGAAAATCCAATCTCCAATACGACCTTGCGGTTTTGATTGTAGAACTAGTATCGGCGACATAGTAGGATGGGTTACTGTGCCGTCTAGGATTGATACTTATGATTGAAATGTTTTTATTTAAACATATACACACTAATATCAAATCCGTTTTATACGTATCAAGCATCTTTTGACCATTATAAGGTAAAACCCTTTCCTCTGGTGTGCGTTGCATTGTGTGATGGGACCTGGGTCTTATATTGGTTTCATTTTTCCAAAAAGCATTGCGCTATTTGCCGATTTCCTTTAATTTATGCATCGGCAATCCATTGGAATAAAACCAGTTCCGCATTAGCGGCGTGGTCCTTGGATTTGTCTTATTCGTTAAATTTGTTTAAAATTCTCACACCAGTCCCACGACTGACCTGTAGTTGTTTCACTTTGCAAACTCGGGTGCCCTCTTTCCACACGGGCAGTCGAGTAGCCTTTTGCAGATATAGTTAAGCAGGATCCTGGACTGAAGTCTGAAGCCGGGTCCAGAATATTGATGGCCTTCCGCTGAGATTAATTCCGCTGCAATGTATTTAATTTATTTTAAATGTATCTTCCGCTGTATTATTTATCGATGTACTCTGATATATTCTGTACTCTGATGTAACATTTATTATTGATGTTATAAAAGTCTGTGTTTTTGTTCTGATGTGTTGTATGCCCAAAGTTAAAGTATTCATAGATTTTCACCTTTTGGGTCAGACCTATGTGGTTTATGGTCGATTCAAAGGGTGGGAATTTGCGGGTCTTTACAGGTATGACTTGGAATTATGATACATATTGGATGTGTTGGTTGATTATAATCGAAATGGTTATATAAGTAACCAATTAGAGTTCGTATAATATCGAAATCAGATGGATTAAATATGAATTTAAATCAAGAGTGAATCTAAAACTCAGGAAATTTGAATAAGTGTTTATAAACGGATTGAATTGAATATATGAGAATTTTAAGATCCTGGGAGATTTTAAATTGTTTACAAGCATCGGGAATGATATTTTGAAAAAGATTTCAAAATGAAGGTGTTTAAATTTTGAGTATTGAAAAGTAATATAGTTTTGAACTCACTTCGATAGTTGGGAAATAGCTCTGATTATATTGGCCACATCATCAGTGTTCATTTTTGAGTTGTAAGTGACGGATTACTACCAAAGGAATTGTTTTGAAATTGTTTTGAGAAAGGAAGTTGCTTTGAATCATGAAAGGGAATAATTTATTTTACAAAAACTAAAATGTTTAAAACCCCAGGAAGATAGTATGAATTAAAAACAAATAAAAGATGTTGGTGAAAGCGAATATGAATTGAACTGAAACCAATTAAGTGGAAATTTAATTGGAATATAATATATGAAGTAAAAATCGGATTTTGAATTGTGAGATAGAATCTGAAATGGTATTGGATTGGTGAGTTAGGAGTTTGGAATCAAGAATGGAACTCGAGTTTAAAATGGAATTTGGCTTTGGAAAAGAGAATAATTGTGTTGAGATTTGATTGATTGAAATTGATTGGAAATCGATTGGTATGAATAGATATATGATCAGCAGGTATTGAGTAGAAGCAAGTGCAAGAATTTAATGATATGCCTGACAAAAAGGTACACGTTTATTTTTATGGATTTGGTGATTTATGGGCCAATTTGGCAAGCCGCTTTGCAATTTGATTTTCTTTCGGATTGGAGAAGGCCTAGAGAGGTGAGTTGGGATTTGAACTATTGACCGGTACAAGGGAGGTGCTGGCGAAATTTTTCGAAAATTTCGGGTGTTAGAGAATTTTCAGGATTTTAGAAAATTATCGTAGATAAGAATTAATTAATATTTTACATTGAAATTAATTGGTTCAGTTGAAATTAAAGTTGGTAAGTAAACAAATAAATTTATACTAGTCAATAGGGCATGTTCTCTACCTTAGCAATTTCGAGGACGAAATTATTTTAAGGGGGAAGAATGCAACGACCCGCATTTTTTCAGCGTTATAAGTAATTTATTTAATTATTTAAATAATGGTTTTGGTTATTTACAATGCTCAGGATTAAATAATATCAAATATTTAATTAATATAATAATATATTTGATTTCTGAAATAGTCAGAGATAGTAGAAGTCAAAAAAATAGTGTGAATTAGATCATTTGTCATATTTAATTCAGTTTACAATTGAATTAGAATAGCGACTATATTATTTTAACGACAGTTGAACGTAGAATTTTAATATAATTAAAATCGAGCTTGAAATGGCGCGGCAGTTCGCTATTTTGCGATTTGAACTTCAATTGAATGTACAGGGTCCATTTTTAATCGGATTTCTGTGAAACAAGAAACTTTAGGAGCTGGTGAAGTATATTTTTCTAATGGAAGAGAAAAATCGAGATTTCGTCGGGTAGATTTTGATTTATGATCAAATCAAATTTTCAAATAGTCGCTATGGAATCGTTCATCGACCATAACACTTTATTTAAAATAACTGCATACTGGATTCAAATTTAGACAAGGTTCTTTAGAGACATAATGTTAATTTAATTTTTAGAATTTTACTGTAATTTTTAAATAATTAAATAAGCAAGTTTTTATTTGGAGTATTTTACACCCTATATCAATATTTTGGGATTTCACAATATAAGTTAACGGACCTATATTATTATATTTTTGGGGTCGTGGCACATCACTCGACATGACTGTATATTTATTTATGTTCGTAGCAGCGCGGATATAAACGAAATCCCATGGAACGTGGTACCCTAAAATTTAATAATATATATATACCTAAGGAAAACAAGACATTCGCAGCTCTCGTGCCATGTACTACAACGCATGACCATTTGGGAATTTCAAAGTCTAAACGCGGACTGATAAACCATAAATAACAAGTTTTAAATACCATACTTTCCCACGTAAAACACTTTTCTTTTGACCTGATGATTTTTGACTTATATACATTTTATTTCCTTGGTTCAAACGTTTCATAATTCATTCTTTTCCATCTCAAAGACAACATTCTGCCACCCAAATACTGAGGATCCACAAAAATAAATGCGCCTAGGCTGTTTTCAATTCAAGAATGTGGTTGTACTGAACTAAATAAATGCTAACCATGCATTGTATCAATCTCACATGCAAAGTCTAAAACCTAGACTATGAACTGCAAGCTAAGGTCACGACAAATCGAATTAAATAAGGCTGCAAACCTATTTCTACCCTGCACCATTTTAGCTGCCATGAGTAATCAGCTCACCATCCACATCTGTACCATTTCCTTGACACCCAAGGCAAACCAGCCTATAAAAACGCAATGTCTTCTCCTCCTTTCGGCAAACAGTGAAAAAAACCTCTTTCAAAATTCAAAATAAAATCATAAGAATTTCCAAAGATACCAAAACACATCTCGTTGAACTCCCCGTAGCTTCCTCTTCGATTTTAGGTAGGTTTCGTGATGTGCAGTTCACGTTCGGAAATATTGGATTTCCACCTCTCCATCTAGGGTTCGAAATCGAGAAAGATATAAGCTTTAGTTTGTGTTTTGGAGTTGGTATTTGAGTTCAAGGTGGAGAATAGCACGAGATTTGAATTTGTGGGATTTTATTGAATTTATTCATGTCGCAACTTTTTTGGGGGAGGCTGTAAGGACCGAACGACGGAAATCCATAGAAGGGGGCGAGTTCTTCATGCTTGTGTGGAGAAGAGGGAGAATTTGACGAGAAGGCCAATGGTGGTATCGGATTTTGGATCGTTTAAGAAAAGAGGGAGAAAAAGATGGAGAAGGCAATCGAAATGGCTGTGTGAGGAGCAATATTAGTCATCGGGGAAGAAGGGTACAGGTGCGGGTCGGGTTATTGGGAGTAGTGATGGGCCAAAGTTAGGGTGAGCCCAATTTAAAGTTTTAATTTAATTTAAAATGGGTTTAAACTTCGAAATTCAATAACTATATCATACGTTATCAGAATTGGGTAAAACAAGATCCGTTGGTATCGTATGGACGGACACTACACCATGGAACTGACCGGAAGTGAATTCGAGCTCGTTTGGATTTATGGTGGAATTTAACGCTTGAATCAGATCAATGACCGAAATATCGTTATTTAACGACTACCGACCAATGTGAGTAACTCTCAATAACTCTGTTCAACTTATATTTTCATCACGTATTTTAAAATAGATAAAAATGGTAGATTTACTGCGTGTTGGTTGTTTTGGTTGAACCGTTGGTCAATTGGTTGAAACATCGATAACGATATATAAGAATCATATCGAAATGTTGATTCTGTTTATCAGAATATTTTATATTCGTGTTATTTATGTTGACTGACATCTATGGATGCAGGAGAACAGGTTGGAGGGACCCAACTGGGTTCCTCAACATTTATTTTACTATTTTGCATATACCGTGATTATAAATCTGTTGTTGATTTGGTATGTTGATCATGGTTATTGGGTAACTTTAAATAGCAAAGTAAATACTAGTTGTGGAAAAGAAATTTCAAAATATAATTTGAAATAAAATGTTTGTATAAAAATCAAAGGATTTATATAAAAGGAAAATGTGAAGTGGTTATAGAATTGGAAAAAAGTTATAAAATCAAGGTATTTTATAAAAAGGAATAAAAGGAATTTATTTGTAAAAAATTTATGAATAAAATAGAAATGCGACATTTGTCAAATAAGTACCAATAGGATTGGAAAGACGAATATTTTTAAAACATTTTACAATAGAATTAAAAGGGGAATACTTGTAAAGTATTTACAAGTAGATTAAAAATAAATATTTAGTTAGAGAATAAATGGAGTTATATAAAGGAAATATTTATCTAAGATAAATATAAACAAATAGAAAGTGGAATATTTGTAAATCAAATAGAGTTAGTTGAATGGAGTGAATTGAATATTTGTTATTTAATTAGAGTTTATCGAATATTCGTTATTCGAATTAAGAGTTGACCAAATAGAGTTAATCGAACTTAGTTAATTGAATTAGGATTTAGTTGAATATTTGTTATTCAATTAGAGTTGACTGAATTAGTTATTTGGGATAGAGTTAGTCAACCATCGTTATTTAAGATGAGTGCCATCTCATACGACTGCTAGCGTAATTCGCAGGGCTGTAGATAGCCTACGACGGTCGGATGTTTCCTGAGGGAATCAGGTGTAACCATTGTGATCGTGCAATCTAGAGTCAAGCGAATGGTGTTAAATCAAATAGTAGTTAATCGATAGAAGTTAATTAAGTCGAGTTAGTCGAGTCAGAGTTAATCAGTTAGAGTTAACCAGTTAGAGTTAATCAGTTATAGTTAATCAGTTAGAGTTAATCAATTAGAATTAATCGATTGGAGTTAAATCGAATTAGAGTTATTCAAATGGAACTAATCATGTTCGAGATAGTCGAGTGAATAGAGTTAGTAAAAAGGAAGTAGTCGAATATCGCTTATTCGAAGTAGAGTTATCGAACATAGTTTATTCGAGAAGAGTAATTGAATATATTTCATTCGAAGTGCGTTGAATCGAATATAGTTATTCGAAGGAGAGAATTAACGAATACGGTTTATTCGAAGAGAGATTTTCGAATATTGTTATTCGAAGAGAAGGATTATCAAATAATAGTTATTCGAACAGAGGAATCAAATATAGTTAATTCGAAAGAGAGTCATCGGATAGTGATTATTCGAGAGTGAATTATACATAGGAATTCGATTATATCGAATCAAGGGAAGTAATGTTTACTTTCCGTTTCAAATCAAGTCTTACTTATTTGTTAATAAATTTGTCGTTTGTCATTTATCCAAATTAAGATATAAAATCTATATTTAAGTTAATATGTTTTGAAAGCATGGAGTTATAACATTATAGTTATAATCAAATGATTTTGTAAAGGGAGTGGATTCATAAACAGAATCCGAGAGTTTCGCAAGGAAGTTCCTTAAAGAGTTAAAGTTTGAACTTTATCTATTTCGAAGTTAGAAATGTCGTTCAGTTAAGGTCTGAGAGGTAATTATACCCCAACTTGATTGACTTCAGTTTTAACTAAGAAGTGGATAAGGATCGATAGTGAAAGTTGGTTAAGTAAATTGAGTTATTAACCGTAATGGGTTAGGTTGGCATAACGATGTTTTTATTTAAACATCTGTTTAAATCCAGTAAAGGACATTTGGAAATGTTTTCCCAAATAAGGATCTGAAATGTTTTCCAATATAGGAAATAAGAAATGGAAGGGAATATGGTGACGTCTTCCAAATGATGTATAAAGTATATTTTCTAAATTTAGAAAATAAGAATTTACAAATATACATAAATAAGGAAATGGATAAATTGAAGATAATTTAAGATAAAGAGATAAATGTTGAATGATGGTTGATCGATAGAGTTTACATCTGGAAATAATATCGTTGGTTGCACACCTGTTTTTCTTTGATAGTTAAACCACCGACTATCGAAGTTTTTGACCATTTTTCCATCGTCAATACGGAGAGACCGGGTTCAGATTCATTATCTGAAAACCACTATGTATCGACGTTAGCGTTGCGATCAAATGGAATGAAGATAATTGAAGACGGAGTTATGCAAGGGCTATCCTGTTTACAGAATAGTGCCTTCGGTTTGTCCAGTCCCAGGACAAACGTGAATGGACGAATGTCTGACAGAGTATATCTAACGGATCGCGTAAGTTGATCTCTTCAAACGTACTTACGTTTGGTGGCGGAGGAATTCATTCCTCTTAGCTTTATACCCGTGGTGTTTTTGGGGAAATTAATTTGTGATTTGACGGGTATGACGATGTGGCATTCAAAGTGAATGGTGGTCAAGTGCTTCAAAAGATACATAATGACCTCAAGTCTCATCAGCCGGAAAATGACAGAAATCGGGCAGGCAGCATAGCTATGTGGGTCGCTCCCATTAGGGTGTATATCACCTATCTAGAGAAAGTCCATTTCGCTCTATTGTCTATTTCGATGCTGTCCCTTTTCGGGAGGACGGTGGGTAGCTCCCAGCCGTTGGTGGTATACATTCGATACACTCAAGAGAAATGAGTGGTTGGTCATGTGTGGGCCGGGTTGCAAGACGTTCTTGTTGAACACAGTGTATTCATCTCTAGAGATACACTATCGGCAGGTGGTCCCAAACCTTGTCATAGTTGGAATCCAATCTCCAATAAGCGCCTGCGGCTTTGTTTGTATACTATATATGTAGAACGTGAGATGCAAGCGTTCTGCTAGATTCTAATTACTTATGATTAGACATTAATATAATATCAGACTAGTATTGATTTCCAAAACTATTTTGGGTTATCGTAAGGTAAAAACCATCCGTGTTTATTTGTGGATCGGTCTTATGATTATCTCTTCTTTTGAAAAGGATTTTGAAATGTTAAACCGATGATTTGAGTTTACTCACACTAGTCCCATGACTGACCCAGAGTTTATTTTTGTTTTGTTTTTCCCTAAACTCTTGGGTGCCCAAATTTGTACGGGCAGTCAAGTAGTTCAGGTCTTTACAGATATACTTGGGGGAGCTTGAACCAGGAGGCTTCAGAATCTTATAACTATTGTTATTTCCGCTGTGTTTAAGTACTGTGCTCTGATAGTGTTATTGTATACATATACTATTTTATTTCAAAGTTATGTTATAATTATATTTTATCCGTTCCGCTGTGAGATTCGTGTTTACACTGATTGTGATTTTTTTTTCTTCTTCTATTCTAATTTTCTACTTATCTATTCTCACCCTCTAACTTCTTTCTATTAATGATCTAGAATGTTCGATGTCTGAATGGTCAACATGGTAGTTTGGTGTTGATTTTCGGAGTCGAATGCCCCCGGGTCGTTACATTTCTTAAATTTAATTAATCACCAAATAATGATTTGTGATATTTAAAACCAAATTAGGTTCTTAATAAATGTTTAAAAGAAAGATTCAAGAATAAATGTAAAGGATTTATCTTTGATAAGAAAATGTGGATATTTTATTCGGAAGAATAATTCTGAATTGGATTATGGCATTGGATGTATTTTTATAGTAATTGATTTTTAATTATAAATACGTGAGTTATTCGGGAAGACTGGGTTTAACCCATTCCGGATAATTTCTACGACGATGAAGAGTCGAACATGAAGACGGTGATTGAAGACCGACGATCTTCACATGGAATGGATGTGTTGCTACAGAGACCCTTGATGGGAGTAGCTACCTTGAAGGGGCTTCAGTGGTGGCCGTCCGGACTATTGTTGATTGTTCGGATTTGGTTTTCGCTCAATCCCAGAGCATAAGCTAGTAAATGAATGTGTGTCTGACATTGGATTTCGTTCCATGTGAATTAAATCGATTTCTTTTAATGTATGACTATTTGGTGGTGGATGATTTATTCTTTACTTAACACCCTGATATATGTTAATAGTGATTGATCGCATGGCGTGAATTGTCAATGTGGCACGCCAAGATGCAAATGATCAAGGCTTTTGTTGAAAATTAGGGTCTTGTGGGATGATCAAAGTATAGCCTATTACGGCATAACTTTGTGTATATCGTGACTTCGCGAGTCTCACACCCCGTTATGAGTCAAAAACGGGATTAGGACTGCAGGGAGTGCACACGTTTCTTTCTAGCTAGGAGTGGTGTCGGTGCTTAAACTGGCTGACATTTTACTTATGTGGATGATGGATTTTGAGGCGCCTCAGATTTTTATAGGCCGTTTGTGGTCATAGTATAGGTCCAAAGGGACCGGGAAGCGTGTGTTCAGGCATAATTAATCCACACCCTTAGGTAGTGACCGGCCCTGAAGATCCAAGGGTTCACTGCGGGGGATCCTTATGGGTTTGGTAGAGTGTCTCGAATCGGAGAGGAGCTTGCCCCTAGCCTCGACTCATGATGGAAACCCAATTTCCAATACGACCTTGCGGTTTTGATTGTAGAACTAGTATGTCGACATAGTAGGATGGAGTACTATGCCGTCCATGATTGATACATTATGGTTGAAAATGTTTTTGAAATATATATATATATACCCATAGATATACACACTAATACTAAATCCGCTTTACCGTATCAAGCATCTTTTGACCATTATAAGGTAGAACCCTATCCTCCGGTTTGTGTTGCATTGTGTGATGGGACTTGGGTCTTATAATGGTTTCATTTTTCTAAAAAGCATTGCGTTGTTTAACGTCTTACTTGATTTTATGCACGAGCAATCCAATGGAGTAAACCCGTTACGCGTTAGCGGCGTGGTCCTGTGATTAGCCTTATTACTAGATAGTTAAGTTAAGATTTCTCATACCAGTCCCATGACTGACCTGTAGTTTGTTTCACTGGCAAACTCGGGTGCCCATATTTTCAACACGGGCAGTCAAGTAACTTTTGCAGATATATTTACAGGATCCTGGTTTACACCTGAAGCGGTACTCGGAAAGCTCTGTATCTGTGGTTCCTCTCAGTTGTATATTTGTTTTATTTTTCCACTGCTATTTAGATGTATTTTAAATCTCTGATATTATTGTATTTCTATTGTGTAATAAATATTCATACTCTATTATATCTTGTACTCTGATGTAATTTTTATAATCAACAATAAATGTTCTTCAGTTTGTGCTTTAATGTGTATTGTTCTCAAAGTAATCCAGCCTTTCCCTGACTGGGAAGTTTGGGTCGTCACACGCCGCGCCGTGGCAGTTCGCGAATTTCGACCATTGATTTCGAATTGACATTACTGGAGATCCAACCATCGGATTCTCCAAAAACCAGAACCGTTGGGTTCGTATCGAAAAGAGCTTTCCAACGAATATAAGGATTTTGAAATCTAATTTCTAGATTTGTAATTATGTCCAAATAAAATTGGGAAAAGGTCGTTGTAAGTGCAGTTCAATGACCGTTATGAAAATCGACCTTACGGGCCTTGATAAAATAAAATATCAATAATTTGTGTAAATTCATAATAAATGATTTGGAAAGAATTAGGATGAAAAACTCTATATTTGAAAAGATAAAAATATATATTTTTTATCAAAATGAACTAGTTATGAACTAGAATTTTAAATCCAATATTCTTAAATAAATAAATTGGATTTGAAATGGTTTTAAAAATAACCAGAATTTTCAATATATGAATTGGAATGGATTTGAATCGAAATCATCATTGGAATATTTCGATATTGGATTCCGTGATTATACAGATATTGTGGAGGAATTTGGAAGATATATATATCGTTATTCCCAATACGATATTTGTTGATTTCAGAATTTGATATTCAATATAAGCCGATATAATTTCTATTCAGAGCCTTGTTGTAATAACCCGAAAATCTGGGCCAGTTTAAAATTTTTATTTTGGCAATTTTTGCGAATTTTGATTATTTAAAATGAATTATTTTAAATAGTATCGACGAGAAATTTATTTTGAATATAATTCGACGTATATATTTATATACGTCGTCGTTAGAATATAAATAATTATATATAATTATAAATAGAATTGAAAATGGCGCGGTAGTTCGATAATTCGATTTCAAACTTCAATTGAATGTACCGGGTGCAAAACAATTCGGATTTTAGTGAAACCAAAAACATTGGGATCTAATTGTGAATATCTTTCCAACGAATCCGAAAAATCAAGATTTCATATCAGGAATCAAAAGATATGTCCAGTTGAAAATTCTGAATAGTCGCTATGGAATTCAGGCCCTTAAAAATGGGAATTTTGCAAATGACCTCGGATTTCGACGAAACCAGTTTTGTTGGGTCCGTGATGTCAAGTTATTGCTAGATTCCAAATTTCATAATTTTTCGAATCAATATGTGAGCGTGGCATAGGAAAACGTGTTTTGACCATTTCAGTTGATTTTAATCGACTGGAAATTGGCCATTTTTCTAACGGTCTCAGAATTCGACGAAACTAGTTTTGTTAGGACCGTATCGTCAATACGAAGCTAGAAAATATTTTTCGGGAATTTCTAGAGTTAATATGTGACCTCGGTAATTCGAAATGTACGTTTAGAATTCAATAAAGTGATTTAAATGTAAATTTAACGGAAACTGATTGTAACAGCCGAATCAGCTGACGATACATATCCCATTGTGTTCGGAATGGGGGTTAAACGCTATGGACGACAGGTGGTGGGCCTCGTTTTGATGACGTATGTAAAAGTCAACTTTCAAAAATAATAAAATAATAAATAAATAAATAAATAAAAAAAAGAAAACCCCCTTATCTCCTTTGCCCCCCCCCCCCGTCCAAATTCATTCAACAGAAAGAAAAAAAAAACCTGCTTGCCCCAAATTCCCATCGCCACCTCCGATTACCCATCGTCGGACCTCGCCGGACCCGCTACCTCTCCTCCGACGATCTAACCTCCTCCTCCCCCTTCCGTTTCTGCTCCTCCGCCCTCTTCTAATGAACCCGAGCCCCAAGCCGACGCCACCTGAATCGAACCCCCTCCTCCTCTCGCCGCACCTCCCCTCCAACTCTGGCGAGCAGCAGCGCTATCCCCCCCCCTCTCCTTCCGTTCAACGATGGCCAGGTAGTTTCCTTTTTTTTTTTTTTTTAATAACTATTTTGCTTTTTCCATTGTTATTTTTATTTCCTATTTATATATAAAGAATATAATTTATTTATATATATAGCTTAGTAAAAAGTTTTCAGATTTTTCACCATATAAAAATTTGATTTTTTTTATATGTAGGAATAGCGAATAAAATTTGGATTTTTATATATATCAATGCAAGATAAAAATAAGATTTTTATTTAGGTAGTAGTAAAATAAAGATTCGATTTTTGAAACTGGAAAGATTTGATTTTTCTAAATAAAGAGATATGATTTTAGTTTAGAAAAGTTGAGAGTTTAATTTATGAAAAGATTTCATTTTTATACATAGAAAAAGGTTTCATTTTTAAAACAATGAAAAGGTTTCATTTTTAAAACAATGAAAAGGTTGGATCTTTAAGATTAAAACGGTGAGATTTTATAAATAGGTAAAGGTGAGATTTTTTTTATCTATAAAAAGATACGATTTTTATTTCTAAAAATATGGTTTTTAATTTATAACAAGGTTAAAAATATAATTTTTATATAGTGGTGTTAATAAAAATATGATTTTTAAAAAGACAGAGAAAATAAAAATTCGATTTTTATAAATGAAGTAGCGATGTAAATATATAATCTTTATATAAAAGGAAGCGTTGTAAGAATATATAATTTATATATATAAAGTGCCATTATAAAAACATGATTTTTAAAATGAACATCATATGAAAAATATGATTTTTGCTATGAACAGTGTGAAAAGAAGTGGGATAGAACGGATAGAAATCAAAAGGGAATTCAGACAGTTCAGAGACCAAATGGTGGAGGGGAACCCCGCTGTGAGAATTTCTCACCTTTCAAATTTATTTTCTAGTTATATATATATACTAGGATGCAGACGGTGCTTAGTAGCACCCGACACAATCGTCCACAGACCATGGACTTGTTTGTTTGGTTGCATAGCTTAGTTATATGATTTGATTTGAATTTGTTTGTTTGGTGAAATTGATTGATGTGTGAATGGCGTGGGCCTTCACTAGACCGGGGATAAGGCTAGGCCTCGTCCCGTTTCTAGTATCGTGCCGTTATGCCGCCGAAATTTTCTAAAATATGTTAGAAAAATAAAAATATCATTTTATTTAAAGAATGAACTGAATAGAAATTCATATGTTGGAATAAAATGTTTTATCGTTAAAAATATAATTTTTAACGCGAATGTGAATAAATAAATATTCATTTACAGACCAGACGGTTTGTTTATGTACACCTATTTGAAGGACATTGATTGGGTCGATAAATTTTACACATCGCCCAACTGCACAACTAAAATCTGTGTTTGATTGTTTGAAACCCCACACGGGTGTTAGGATGAAATATGCAGTTCACTCATCCTGATTGATTAAATATGTCGATCGATTGATTGACAGGCTGTTATAAGCGTTAGATATTTATATTTGATGCTTATACAGTGTAGTGCACTTTGGTTGATGGTTGATTATTTTTCAATGCTATTATATACATGTGTTGTATGGAAATCCATATAATTAATTTTATATGGTAATTGATTGGGCCTCATTCCAATTTGAAAAATAAAGAAAATTTGAAAATAGAAATTTATGAAGCCGTGTTGATTAGATTGACGCCATTTTGACGTGAACGATATTTATATCGACTTTATTCCTTTTAAAATGAATATTGAAAAGTGATTTCGAAATCGACGATTTCAAAGTGAATTGAAAACGATTTCGAAATAAAGTGAATTGAAAACGATTTCAAAGTGAATTGAAAACGATTTCAAAGTGAATTGAAAACGATTTCGAAATAAAGTGAATTGAAAACGATTTCAAAGTGAATTGAAAACGATTTCAAAGTGAATTGAAAACGATTTCGAAACGAAATGAATTGAAAACGAATTCAAATTGAATTGAAAGCAAATTGAAATGAATTCAAATTGAATTGAAATTTGAATTGAATAGAAATGAATTTTAAAACGAATTTATAGAGAAGAATTCAATTTTGATTTGAATTGAAACGGAAGTTGAAATTGCTTTTGAAACGAATTTAAAACTATTTATATAATTCGTTTTAAATAGAAATCGACGAAATATATTATATATATATTATATATATAATATAATGGCCTGAATAGAACGCGCCGCGCCGCGGCAGTTCGTGAATTTCGACCATTTATTTCAAACGGACATTACGGGAGATCCGACCGTCGGATTCTCCTAAAACCGGAACCGTTGGGTTCGTATCGAAAAGAGCTTTCTAACGAATATTAGAAATTAGAAATCTAACGGTTGGATTTGGAATTATGTCCAAATCAAATTCGAAAAAGGTCGCTGTAAGTGCAGTTCGATGGCCGTTGTTGGAAATCGATTGTACGGGCCTTGATAAAATTATTAAAAATAGTAATAATTTGTGTAAAATCATAAGAAATGATTTGTGAAGATTTGGGATGAAAAACTCCATATTTGAAAAGATAAAAATAGATTTTTATCGAAATGAACTAGTTTTGAACTAGAAATATAATTCTATTTATTTTTAAATAAATAAATTGAATTTGAAAAGGGTTTTGAAAATAACCAAAATTTCCAATGATTGCATTGGAGGGGATTTGAATCGAAATTGTCTTCGGAATATTTCGATGTTGGAATTCGTGATTATATAGGTGTTGTTATGGAAATTTGAAAGATATATATTTATATCGTTATTTCCAATGCGATATTTGTTAGTCGTAGAATTTGATATTGAATATAAGCCGGTATATTTTCTATTCAGAGCCTTGTATTTAATATCAAATGTGATTTGGGTTTGTCGTGAATGGTGTCTTCATTAACACTGTTCTTGAACCCAGTTGAGAAATGATTAAATCTTTTTATTTAGATTTAATGAAGTGTACCAATTAAATAATATTTAATTGGAATTGAAATGATATTGATTTTTGGGTTTATCGTGAACAGTGTTTTAAATAACACTTGTTCTTTAACCCGATAATTAATGAATGTGATTTTGGGTTTATCATGAACCGTGTTTTAAAGGACACTGATTCTTTAACCCAGTTAAAGATTAAAACTAAGTGGAGTTTTAATGAATCTTTAAATAGATTGAAAAGATCGAGAATGGAGTATCACCAGTTTTACTCCAAGCGATAGTTAAATCTTTAATTAGATTTGAACGTGAAATGGTAATTGAGTTACCAATAACACTGTGGTGTTAGATATGAAGTACTACCAGTTTTACTTCATGGGATGAATAGGTTGGGATTGGGAAATAAAATAAATGATTACTTCGGTGTGGTTCGCTAATCCCGACTAGTTTGAATTGATATTCAAAGGTGATTAAAGAATAAATTTAAAGAATTTATCTTGGATAAAATTAATGGGAACTTTTCCCAAAGTATAGGAATATTTGAATAAAGGAATATTCTGAATTGGAATGAGGCGTATGTTGTGTTTGTGTAACACTTTTATAATATATACGCGAGTTATTCAGAAAGACCGGGTTTATCCCATTCTGAATAACTGATTCGACGTGGTGTCGAAGATGAAGACGGTGGTCGAAGACCAGAAGTCTTCACGTCGTTTGGGTAATTACTGATGATCTTGATTGGGCTGTACACCCAAGAAGATGGAAACAGTTAGTGATCGTCCAGACGTACTTGGAGATCGATGGATATGCGGGGTACTAGGTGCCTCCGGTTTCGTTCAGACCCAGAACGGACTTGTAAATGGACTGTGTGTCTGACATTGGATTTTAGTCTATGTGATTGATTTCTATTAAATATATATCTGTTTGGCGGCGAAGAATTTATTCTCTTGCTTAACGCCCTTCTCTGAGACGTACGAGCTCAGGGGTTATATATTGATGGATATCAAACGCATGGGGTGAATTGCCTGTGTGGCATGCCTAAGTGGCAATTGATCGAGGCTTCTGTTGAAAAGCAAAGTCTTGTGGTGATGATCAAAGCACGGCCTTTGTGGCGTAGCTTTGTGTAACGTTTACTTCGCGAGTTTCACACCCGGTATGAACCAAAAACGGGAGACGGACCTCAGGGAGGGCCTGCGTTTCCTCCTAGCTAGAAGTGGCGTCAGTGGTTTTACACGCCCTGACGAGTTTGACTTATGTGGTTGTTGCTGTTGCGAGGTGCCTCGGTTAGATCGGACGATCCGGGTCCGATGGAGTCATTCGTTGGCTCGCTTACGCCCCAAAGGGCGGCGAAACGCAGTGTTCAGGGTTTAAGTTTAATCCACATCGGTGGACCGGCCCTGTCGCTCCAAGGGTCGATGCGTTCTGATCCTGAGACTCGGGCTAGGTAGTCTCGAATCGGTTGAGGACTATCTTTTGCCTCGGTTCATAGATGGAAATCCAATTTCCAAATACGTAACTTTGCGGTTTTATTTGTAAACCTATATATGGCGACATAGTGGCATGGGACGCTCATGTCGCCTATGATTGATACTTATGATTTGAAGTTGTTTTATACACTATGCACTTATAATAGTATCAAATGATTTGTTTTAAACGTATCAAGCATTCTTTGGCTGTTATAAGGGAAAAACCCTATCCCCCGGCTTGCGTTGCATTGTGTGATAGGACCTGGGTCTTATAACAGCTTCATTTTTCTTTATTTAGCATTGCGCTGTTTGTTTTATGCACTGGTATTCTTGGGAGGAAACCCGTTCCGTGTTATACGGCGTGGTCCCTTGATTTACCCAACTTTTAAAATAAAGATTAATAACTGTTTTAGTTCTCACACCAGTCCCATGACTGACCTGGAGTTTATTGTTTTAACCTAAACTCTGGGTGCCCCTATTTTGACACGGGCAGCTAGTAGTTTTGGTTTTGCAGATTTATATTCACAGGATCCTGGTTTACAGCTGGAATGATATCCGGAAAGCTTTGTATCCGTATATCTACTTCTAGTTGTGTATTGTACTATTTTCCGCTGCTATGTATTTAAATGTAATTTAAATCTCTGATATTTCTGTGTAATATTCATTTGTACTCTGTATATTCTTGTAATCTGATGCATTGTTGCATATACAATGAAATGTTCTTCTGTATGCGTTCTATTTTGTCGTGTTCTCAAACGATAGGGCGTTTCGAACGGTCTGGGTCGGTTTAGCGACTGGTTCGGACCGAGCGAAATTCCTTGCCGTCACAGTTGGTATCAGAGCTTTGGTTTACAAAGCTCGGAGAACAAGGCACATTAGAACCATACGAAAGAATTCATCAGATATTGGATTAGTAAAATCCAATGAGAGTGACTCGTTAGAGATGGGATCAGTAGTATCCTAGAACGAGTGTGAAGAGTATATTTTTGAAAATGAAAACAATTTTGTTGTGAAAATTTAAAATCAATTATTCGTATTTGATTATTTATTTATATTGATATGGACAATCCAGTATATATAGATTTTGCGTATACGTCTGATCCGCGTGTATTCGAAATTTTAATATACTGGATAGATATAGAATTACACTCTAATCGCCCGGAGATGATTCTAATGATGGAGCTCCATCATTAGAATTTATGTTCGAGTGACGAAAGTGAGATTTCTATATATTTCCTATTGACTGGTGTGAGAACCAAAATTTAGATAAGGCCTATTGTAGTGATTTGACATCAAAAATGTGATTTTTGACTATATATCAAAATTATGAATTTGAAACTCTAATTCACTAATTGATTGATGTTTGTGTTGTATGTTTATTTGTTTGATAATTTTTAGCCATTTAGCCTAATTAAATCAAACATTGAACTGTATTGAAGATTGGTCGCATTTGCTTGCATATACTTGCACTTACATTGAACAGGTCATAGCAAGGAGGCTAGAGCAGAGAATAAAATTTGTTTGCCCGACAAATAGGTACATGTTTACTACAGAATTTACTGTTTTGTTTGGGTGATGATGATTTTATGAGCCTATTGGCTAGCCGCTTGGCTTTTTCTTTTTCTTTTTGAGATCTGAAGGACCGGGGGAGCTATTTGAAATTCCCCGATGCTCCCGGTGCAGGGGAGGTTATGGCGAAATTTTTCAAAAATTTAGGGTGTTAGCCAAATTTTTGAGATTTTAGAAAATTCTCAGAAACTGAAAAGTTGGAGAATGGAAGCCAGATCGAACGTAGAGTTAATTAATCAAACCACTTTCGACTTTGTTCCTTTTCGGGGACGAAAAGTTTTAAGTGGGGGAGATTGTAATAACCCGAAAATCTGGGCCAGTTTAAAATTTTTATTTTGGCAATTTTAGCGAATTTTGATTATTTAAAATGAATTATTTTAAATAGTATCGACGAGAAATTTATTTTGAATATAATTCGACGTATATATTTATATATGTCGTCGTTAGAATATAAATAATTATATATAATTATAAATAGAATTGAAAATGGCGCGGTAGTTCGATAATTCGATTTCAAACTTCAATTGAATGTACCGGGTGCAAAACAATTCGGATTTTAGTGAAACCAAAAACATTGGGATCTAATTGTGAATATCTTTCCAACGAATCCGAAAAATCAAGATTTCATATCGGGAATCAAAAGATATGTCCAGTTGAAAATTCTGAATAGTCGCTATGGAATTCAGGCCCTTAAAAATGGGAATTTTGCAAATGACCTCGGATTTCGACGAAACCAGTTTTGTTGGGTCCGTGATGTCAAGTTATTGCTAGATTCCAAATTTCATAATTTTTCGAATCAATATGTGAGCGTGACATAGGAAAACGTGTTTTGACCATTTCAGTTGATTTTAATCGACTGGAAATTGGCCATTTTTCTAACGGTCTCAGAATTCGACGAAACTAGTTTTGTTAGGACCGTATCGTCAATACGAAGCTAGAAAATATTTTTCGGGAATTTCTAGAGTTAATATGTGACCTCGGTAATTCGAAATGTACGTTTAGAATTCAATAAAGTGATTTAAATGTAAATTTAACGGAAACTGATTGTAACAGCCGAATCAGCTGACGACACATATCCCATTGTGTTCGGAATGGGGGTTAAACGCTATGGACGACAGGTGGTGGGCCTCGTTTTGATGACGTATGTAAAAGTCAACTTTCAAAAATAATAAAATAATAAAATAATAAATAAATAAATAAATAAATAAAAGAAAACCCCCTTATCTCCTTTGCCCCCCCCCCCCCCCGTCCAAATTCATTCAACAGAAAGAAAAAAAAAAAAAACCTGCTTGCCCCAAATTCCCATCGCCACCTCCGATTACCCATCGTCGGACCTCGCCGGACCTGCTGCCTCTCCTCCGACGATCTAACCTCCTCCTTCCCCTTCCGTTTCTGCTCCTCCGCCCTCTTCTAATGAACCCGAGCCCCAAGCCGACGCCACCTGAATCGAACCCCCCTCCTCCTCTCGCCGCACCTCCCCTCCAACTCTGGCGAGCAGCAGCGCTATCCCCCCCTCTCCTTCCGTTCAACGATGGCCAGGTAGTTTCCTTCTTTTTTTTTTTAATAACTATTTTGCTTTTTCCATTGTTATTTTTATTTCCTATTTATATATAAAGAATATAATTTATTTATATATATAGCTTAGTAAAAAGTTTTCAGATTTTTCACCATATAAAAATTTGATTTTTTTTATATGTAGGAATAGCGAATAAAATTTGGATTTTTATATATATCAATGCAAGATAAAAATAAGATTTTTATTTAGGTAGTAGTAAAATAAAGATTCGATTTTTGAAACTGGAAAGATTTGATTTTTCTAAATAAAGAGATATGATTTTAGTTTAGAAAAGTTGAGAGTTTAATTTATGAAAAGATTTCATTTTTATACATAGAAAAAGGTTTCATTTTTAAAACAATGAAAAGGTTTCATTTTTAAAACAATGAAAAGGTTGGATCTTTAAGATTAAAACGGTGAGATTTTATAAATAGGTAAAGGTGAGATTTTTTTTATCTATAAAAAGATACGATTTTTATTTCTAAAAATATGGTTTTTAATTTATAACAAGGTTAAAAATATAATTTTTATATAGTGGCGTTAATAAAAATATGATTTTTAAAAAGACAGAGAAAATAAAAATTCGATTTTTATAAATGAAGTAGCGATGTAAATATATAATCTTTATATAAAAGGAAGCGTTGTAAGAATATATAATTTATATATATAAAGTGCCATTATAAAAACGTGATTTTTAAAATGAACATCATATGAAAAATATGATTTTTGCTATGAACAGTGTGAAAAGAAGTGGGATAGAACGGATAGAAATCAAAAGGGAATTCAGACAGTTCAGAGACCAAATGGTGGAGGGGAACCCCGCTGTGAGAATTTCTCACCTTTCAAATTTATTTTCTAGTTATATATATATACTAGGATGCAGACGGTGCTTAGTAGCACCCGACACAATCGTCCACAGACCATGGACTTGTTTGTTTGGTTGCATAGCTTAGTTATATGATTTGATTTGAATTTGGTTGTTTGGTGAAATTGATTGATGTGTGAATGGCGTGGGCCTTCACTAGACCGGGGATAAGGCTAGGCCTCGTCCCGTTTCTAGTATCGTGCCGTTATGCCGCCGAAATTTTCTAAAATATGTTAGAAAAATAAAAATATCATTTTATTTAAAGAATGAACTGAATAGAAATTCATATGTTGGAATAAAATGTTTTATCGTTAAAAA
The DNA here is from genome assembly GCA_030737875.1 of Allium sativum. Lineage (NCBI taxonomy): Eukaryota > Viridiplantae > Streptophyta > Magnoliopsida > Asparagales > Amaryllidaceae > Allium > Allium sativum. Next base: position 144,825,823 of record CM060918.1, on the reverse strand, counting down.
TATAATTTTTAACGCGAATGTGAATAAATAAATATTCATTTACAGACCAGACGGTTTGTTTATGTACACCTATTTGAAGGACATTGATTGGGTCGATAAATTTTACACATCGCCCAACTGCACAACTAAAATCTGTGTTTGATTGTTTGAAACCCCACACGGGTGTTAGGATGAAATATGCAGTTCACTCATCCTGATTGATTAAATATGTCGATCGATTGATTGACAGGCTGTTATAAGCGTTAGATATTTATATTTGATGCTTATACAGTGTAGTGCACTTTGGTTGATGGTTGATTATTTTTCAATGCTATTATATACATGTGTTGTATGGAAATCCATATAATTAATTTTATATGGTAATTGATTGGGCCTCATTCCAATTTGAAAAATAAAGAAAATTTGAAAATAGAAATTTATGAAGCCGTGTTGATTAGATTGACGCCATTTTGACGTGAACGATATTTATATCGACTTTATTCCTTTTAAAATGAATATTGAAAAGTGATTTCGAAATCGACGATTTCAAAGTGAATTGAAAACGATTTCGAAATAAAGTGAATTGAAAACGATTTCAAAGTGAATTGAAAACGATTTCAAAGTGAATTGAAAATGATTTCGAAATAAAGTGAATTGAAAACGATTTCAAAGTGAATTGAAAACGATTTCAAAGTGAATTGAAAACGATTTCGAAACGAAATGAATTGAAAACAAATTCAAATTGAATTGAAAGCAAATTGAAATGAATTCAAATTGAATTGAAATTTGAATTGAATAGAAATGAATTTTAAAACGAATTTATAGAGAAGAATTCAATTTTGATTTGAATTGAAACGGAAGTTGAAATTGCTTTTGAAACGAATTTAAAACTATTTATATAATTCGTTTTAAATAGAAATCGACGAAATATATTATATATATATTATATATATAATATAATGGCCTGAATAGAACGCGCCGCGGCAGTTCGTGAATTTCGACCATTTATTTCAAACGGACATTACGGGAGATCCGACCGTCGGATTCTCCTAAAACCGGAACCGTTGGGTTCGTATCGAAAAGAGCTTTCTAACGAATATTAGAAATTAGAAATCTAACGGTTGGATTTGGAATTATGTCCAAATCAAATTCGAAAAAGGTCGTTGTAAGGGCAGTTCGATGGCCGTTGTTGGAAATCGATTGTACGGGCCTTGATAAAATTATTAAAAATAGTAATAATTTGTGTAAAATCATAAGAAATGATTTGTGAAGATTTGGGATGAAAAACTCCATATTTGAAAAGATAAAAATAGATTTTTATCGAAATGAACTAGTTTTGAACTAGAAATATAATTCTATTTATTTTTAAATAAATAAATTGAATTTGAAAAGGGTTTTGAAAATAACCAAAATTTCCAATGATTGCATTGGAGGGGATTTGAATCGAAATTGTCTTCGGAATATTTCGATGTTGGAATTCGTGATTATATAGGTGTTGTTATGGAAATTTGAAAGATATATATTTATATCGTTATTTCCAATGCGATATTTGTTAGTCGTAGAATTTGATATTGAATATAAGCCGGTATATTTTTTATTCAGAGCCTTGTATTTAATATCAAATGTGATTTGGGTTTGTCGTGAATGGTGTCTTCATTAACACTGTTCTTGAACCCAGTTGAGAAATGATTAAATCTTTTTATTTAGATTTAATGAAGTGTACCAATTAAATAATATTTAATTGGAATTGAAATGATATTGATTTTTGGGTTTATCGTGAACAGTGTTTTAAATAACACTTGTTCTTTAACCCGATAATTAATGAATGTGATTTTGGGTTTATCGTGAACCGTGTTTTAAAGGACACTGATTCTTTAACCCAGTTAAAGATTAAAACTAAGTGGAGTTTTAATGAATCTTTAAATAGATTGAAAAGATCGAGAATGGAGTATCACCAGTTTTACTCCATGCGATAGTTAAATCTTTAATTAGATTTGAACGTGAAATGGTAATTGAGTTACCAATAACACTGTGGTGTTAGATATGAAGTACTACCAGTTTTACTTCATGGGATGAATAGGTTGGGATTGGGAAATAAAATAAATGATTACTTCGGTGTGGTTCGCTAATCCCGACTAGTTTGAATTGATATTCAAAGGTGATTAAAGAATAAATTTAAAGAATTTATCTTGGATAAAATTAATGGGAACTTTTCCCAAAGTATAGGAATATTTGAATAAAGGAATATTCTGAATTGGAATGAGGCGTATGTTGTGTTTGTGTAACACTTTTATAATATATACGCGAGTTATTCAGAAAGACCGGGTTTATCCCATTCTGAATAACTGATTCGACGTGGTGTCGAAGATGAAGACGGTGGTCGAAGACCAGAAGTCTTCACGTCGTTTGGGTAATTACTGATGATCTTGATTGGGCTGTACACCCAAGAAGATGGAAACAGTTAGTGATCGTCCAGACGTACTTGGAGATCGATGGATATGCGGGGTACTAGGTGCCTCTGGTTTCGTTCAGACCCATAACGGACTTGTAAATGGACTGTGTGTCTGACATTGGATTTTAGTCTATGTGATTGATTTCTATTAAATATATATCTGTTTGGCGGCGGAGAATTTATTCTCTTGCTTAACGCCCTTCTCTGAGACGTACGAGCTCAGGGGTTATATATTGATGGATATCAAACGCATGGGGTGAATTGCCTGTGTGGCATGCCTAAGTGGCAATTGATCGAGACTTCTGTTGAAAAGCAAAGTCTTGTGGTGATGATCAAAGCACGGCCTTTGTGGCGTAGCTTTGTGTAACGTTTACTTCGCGAGTTTCACACCCGGTATGAACCAAAAACGGGAGACGGACCTCAGGGAGGGCCTGCGTTTCCTCCTAGCTAGAAGTGGCGTCAGTGGTTTTACACGCCCTGACGAGTTTGACTTATGTGGTTGTTGCTGTTGCGAGGCGCCTCGGTTAGATCGGACGATCCGGGTCCGATGGAGTCATTCGTTGGCTCGCTTACGCCCCAAAGGGCGGCGAAACGCAGTGTTCAGGGTTTAAGTTTAATCCACATCGGTGGACCGGCCCTGTCGCTCCAAGGGTCGATGCGTTCTGATCCTGAGACTCGGGCTAGGCAGTCTCGAATCGGTTGAGGACTATCTTTTGCCTCGGTTCATAGATGGAAATCCAATTTCCAAATACGTAACTTTGCGGTTTTATTTGTAAACTTATATATGGCGACATAGTGGCATGGGACGCTCATGTCGCCTATGATTGATACTTATGATTTGAAGTTGTTTTATACACTATGCACTTATAATAGTATCAAATGATTTGTTTTAAACGTATCAAGCATTCTTTGGCTGTTATAAGGGAAAAACCCTATCCCCCGGCTTGCGTTGCATTGTGTGATAGGACCTGGGTCTTATAACAGCTTCATTTTTCTTTATTTAGCATTGCGCTGTTTGTTTTATGCACTGGTATTCTTGGGAGGAAACCCGTTCCGTGTTATATGGCGTGGTCCCTTGATTTACCCAACTTTTAAAATAAAGATTAATAACTGTTTTAGTTCTCACACCAGTCCCATGACTGACCTGGAGTTTATTGTTTTAACCTAAACTCTGGGTGCCCCTATTTTGACACGGGAAGCTAGTAGTTTTGGTTTTGCAGATTTATATTCACAGGATCCTGGTTTACAGCTGGAATGATATCCGGAAAGCTTTGTATCCGTATATCTACTTCTAGTTGTGTATTGTACTATTTTCCGCTGCTATGTATTTAAATGTAATTTAAATCTCTGATATTTCTGTGTAATATTCATTTGTACTCTGTATATTCTTGTAATCTGATGCATTGTTGCATATACAATGAAATGTTCTTCTGTATGCGTTCTATTTTGTCGTGTTATCAAACGATAGGGCGTTTCGAACGGTCTGTGTCGGTTTAGCGACTGGTTCGGACCGAGCGAAATTCCTTGCCGTCACACTTGTATTTAATATTGAATTGGATTTGGATTTGTCCGTAATGGTGTCTTCATTAACACTGTTCTTAAACCCATTTGAGAAAAGAATAAATCTTTTAATTAAGATTATTAGAGTTTCCAGTTAATTAATATTTAATTGGAATAAAATGGGATGTGATTTGGGTTTACTGTGAACTATGTTTTTAACGGCATTCGTTCTTTAACCCGATTTACAGTGAAATGGGATTTGGAATTTATAAATCTCTTTGTTAAGACTTAACGAGAATTTTCCAAAGTAAAGTTTTCCAATTTAATATATTAAATTGGAATCAAATGGAATTCTATTTGGTAATAGTCGAAGTGAACTTCTGTGGAGGAAGACTATTAATATATATTGGATTTAAAAGAAATTGTCGTTATTCCATTTAATTATTAGTCGAATACCGAAATTGATATCTATTATATATCGGTCTACAATCCGTGAATATTCCATAATTAATGGAATGGGATTTGGTTTATCGTGAACTGTGTTTTAAATGACATTAGTTCTTTAACCTAGTTAAAGACACGATTACATGTCTAACATTGTATTTCGAACTTTATGGTTGATCTCTGCTAAATATATATCTGTTTGGTGGCGGAGAATTTATTCTCTTGCTTAACACCCTTATCTGAGACGTACGAGCTTAGAGGTTATATATAAGCAGAAATCAATAGTACGGTGTAGATTGTCGATGCAGCATGTTTGTGTTTCAATGGTTAATTAATCATTAGTATTGATTTTTGGGAAGATTAAAACTAAGTGGAGTTTAATGAATCTTTAATTAGATTGAAATGTGAATTGATATTTTAAATTATCAAATTTGGGAAATGAACGAGAGTGGAGTATCACCAGTTTTGCTCCAAGCGATAGTTAAATCTTTAATTAGATTTAAACGGGAAATGGTAATTAAATTTACCGATAACACCGTGGTGTTAGTTATGGGGTAATACCAGTTTTTCTCCATGGGATGAATAGGTTTGGATTGGGAAATTAAATAATCAGTTACTTCGACAAAGAGCGTTAATCCCGACTAGATTGGATAAACCTTAATTTGGTTTGAATTGATATCCAAAGGAAGATTAAAGAATAAATTTAAAGAATTTGTCTTTGATAAAATTAATGGGTACCTTTCCCAAAGGATATGAATATTTAAATAGAAGAATATTCAGAATTGGAATGAGGCATATGTTGTGTTTTTATAGCACTTGTTTATTATATACGTGAGTTATTCGGAAAGGCCCGGTTTATACCCATTCCGAATAGCTAATCCGACGATAAGTCGACGATGAAGAAGGTGGTTGAAGACCGGAGGTCTTCACATCATTTGGATGATTACTGATGTCTTGATTGGGCTGTACACCCAAGAGAAGGTAAAAAGTGGTGATCGTCCAGACATACTTAGAGATCGACCGGATATGCGAGGACCTCTCTCCTGTATTGGACATACGAGATGAGGAATAAGGTGCCTCCGGTTTCGTTCAAACCTAGAACGAACTTGTAAATGGATGTGTGTCTAACATTGGATTTTATTCTGTGTTGATTGATCTCTGTTAAATATATATCTGTTTTTTGGAGGAGAATTTATCTCTTGCTTAACGCCCTTCTCTGAGACGTACGAGCTTAGAGGTTATATATCGAAAGACATCAGTCGCATGGAATGAATTGAATGTGTGGCATGCTGAGATGCAAATAATCAAGGCTTCTATTGAAAAGAAGAGTCTTGTGGTTGATGATCAAAGCACGACTTTAATATAGCATAGCTTTGTGTATAACGTTAATTCGCGAGGCTCACACCTCGGTATGAGTTAAAAACGGGATAAGGGAACCAAAGTAGGACATGACGCTTCTTTCTAGCTATGGGTGGTGTCGTGGTTTTGTGAGCCCAGACATTTATATTATTTTTACCCTTGTGGTTTTTGGAATGCGAGGCGCCTCGGTTATATCCGTCTCTATGGAGCTGATGGATATAGGTCCTATAGGACTGGGAAACATGTGTTTAGGAGTAACTAATCCACTAACGTCAGTGTGGACCGGCCTTGGAGGATCCAAGGGTCTACCGCGAGAGATCCTGAGGCATTTGCTGGAGTGTCTCGAAGCCGGGGAGCCTAGACTCATGACGGAAATCTAATTAGAGCCTAGTATTGGCGACATGATAGATGGTACCCATGCTGCCTATGATTGATACATTTATATTTGAAGTTGTTTTATACACTATGCACTTATAATAGTATAATTATGATAGTCTGATTAAGAATACATTTATGCACTTATAAATTGTTTTATACATTTATATTTGAAGTTGTATTATACACCTCTGTTTCCAGGGTATTAGTCTGATGTTGGTTTCAGCCTTCGGGGTTAATACTTAGGGAATCGTTCTCTTACTAATTTGCGTTTAGAGTTTGATTAAGAATTTAAAACATGAAATTTAGCGTATCAAGCATTCTTTGGCTATTATAAGGTAAAAACACTATCCTCCGGCTTGCATTGCATTGTGTGATGGGACCTGTGTCTTATAATAGCTTCATTGTTCTTTATTTAGCATTGCGCTGTTGTTTTATGCACTGGTATTCTTGGGAGAAAACCCGTTCCATGTTATACGGCGTGGTCCCTTGATTTACCTAACTTTAAAATAAAGATTAATAACTGTTTTAGTTCTCACACCAGTCACATGATTTACCTGGTGTTTATTGTTTTAACCTAAACTCTGGGTGCCCCTATTTTCCACACGAGCAGCTAGTAGTTTTGGTTTTGCAGATTTATATTCACAGGATCCTGGCCTACAGCTTGAATGATATTCGGAAAGCTCTGTATCCGTTTATCTCTTTCAAAATGTTTTGTATTATTTTCCGTTGTTATGTAATGTATTTTAATCTCTGATAGTTTACAATGCGTAAATTGTTCATACTCTGATGTAAACTGTTCTAATAGGAAATGAAATGTTCTTCTGTTTGTGTTCTAATTTGTCATGTTCTCAGACAATCCGTTCTTTCTCTTCTCTTCGGAGACCGGGGAAGTTCGGGTCATGTCACATATATTCAAAATAATAAATCGAGATGAAGTGGGAAAACGAAGTGGAATTCCGGACCATTGTGGGTCGACCCACTCTCGGCTTGGGTCGAGCCATAGGTTCTTTTGTCACCCAACGGAGATCTGGGTGGGTTCTTTCGTCTGTACCTGGACTGTTTTATAGTCAGGTTCATTGCTGACTCAACACTAGATGTGTGGACTAGATAAAATCCCTCGGATCTGATGGTTAAAGTTTGGCTAAGTTAATCTACATAAAGGGGCTCTTTCTCCCATTTTATCTACACACAATTTGCAACGACCCGTAGTTTTTACGGTATTATAAATAATTTATTTAATTATTTAAATAATGGCTTGGTAATTTAAAATGACCAAAATTAAATAAACTTTAAATATTTGAATTAATATAATAATAAAATAATTTATTTATTTTCGAAATAATAGGAAGTAATAGAATTCGCGATATTGTGTGAATTGGATCATTTGTTATATATAACTCAGTTTAGAGTTGAATTATATTAAGAAATATATTATATAAATGGAGTTTGAATGTATAATTATAATATAATTATAATCGAGCTCGAAATGGCGCGGCAGTTCGTAATTTGGCGATTCGAACTTTAAACGAATATACGGAAGCCGTTTTAAATCGGATTTCTGCGAAACAAGAAACGTTCAGAGCTGGTGAAGTATATTTTTCTAATGGAAGAGAAAAATCGGGATTTTGTCATGTAGATTATGATTTATGATAAAATCAAATTTTCGAAAAGTCGCTATGGAATTCCTTTATAATTTATAACGATTTATTTATATTATAAAAGGATTTTTATATAAATCGAATATCGATATAATCTGGAATTTTGAAGTATCGAGTTATAAATCCAGATATGTATATTTTGGAGCTGTATGGTATTGTATGTGAATATGTACAATAATATTAATTTATTAATATATAATTAAATTATTTTTAAATATACTAAAATTTAAATGGGTTTATTTAGATCCTTAAAAATAGACATTTTTGCAAATGAGCTCCATTTTCAACGAAACTAATTTTGTTGGATCCGGAATATTAAATTATTATTAGATTCCAATTTTCATGATTTTTGGAATCAGTATGTGGCCGTATGGGATTTTAATGTGACAAACAGTCGATAATATGACTTTAAAAGTATGCTGTGTGAGCAAACGGATTCGGAATTCGACGAAACAAGTTTCATCGGGTCCGTAATGTCGAACTATAGCTGCATGCCAATTTTCACGATTTTTGGATATTGTATGTGATCACAGGGATTTTTAAACAGCAAATATAGACAGCGATTCAATAAAATGGAATATAAAATCAATATAAAAATAATATAATCTTCCTATAGGTATCCTAACTCATTCTAACCCTTGTTTTCGTCTTTCTCTAGTCAATTTCATTCCGCTGTAACCATTTTTCTTCAAACAGTCGAAATCCTGGGTATCAAAATTCATATAAAATGAAATCAAATCCATAAAATCTAAAACAAGTATTTTTAGCTTCATGACGAGAAGCTTGTCAATCTGATATGCAGTTTTTGTGCTTTGCACTTCGTTTCGAGCGCGACTATGATCACAGCATTTCCTAGGGTTTGGGGTTAGGCAAAATATAAGGAATTGTAGCATGAATTGGGTTGATATTTGAATTTAGAATGGGAAATTGAGCTTGGAGGTGGATTTTTGAGGATTTCCACGAGTAAAAGTGTTGCTTGAAATCTATGGAGCATCACATGGACCTAGAAGCCGCATTTTCGATGTGTGCGTATGCTTTTGATCAGATCAATATGGGGGCGTGGACATCGAAGCAGGGAGTGAAACGGAGGTGATCTTGCGTGGTTTCATGAAGTATTGAGGTGGAAATGGAGATGCAAAGTCTGTGCAATGGCAGTATACTGTGCGTATTTCATTTCTTGAACGGGAGGATTTAATCAGGGAAGAAGGGGTGCGCTTATGGGTTTTATGGGCATGGATGGGCCAGGGTACGTTGGTGAGGCCCAAATATATAAATGAAGTTTTATTTTAAATAAAAATATATACACAACTTGTAATTTTCATATCTTGGCCATATGGTGTCCGATTAACAAATGGTTAGATCCGTTGGGATCATACGGAAAAGGGCTAAAAATGGAACTGACTGGGAGTGAATTGGAGCTCATTACAATTTATAGCGAAATTAATTGTTTGATCTGAATCAACCGACAATTATCGTTATTTAACGATGACCGTCCAATGTGAGTAAAATTCAGCAACTCTACCAATTTATATTTTTATAAATATAATCTAGTGTTGATAAATGATGATTGATTGTTGTGTGTTGATTGTTTGGTTGAATTGCTAATTTATTGGTTGAAATTGTAGATAACAATATATATATATATATATATATAAATCGTTAACCAAATATTGATTTTGTTTATCAGAATAATTCATATTGAAATGAAATCGATGTATTTATATTGTTTAACATCTGTGGATGCTGGGAAACAGATTGGAGGGATCCAATAGGATTCCCAATATAAAATTCTTTTTTTTCCATATATTGTGATACATAATTTGTGATTGATTATGATGACACTGGTCATGTTATTTGGTATTTTAAATACCATATGAAATACTAGAATGTAAAAAGGAAAGTTTCAAAGTGAATGTTAAAAATGAAATATTTATATATGAAATAAATAGGATATTATAAAAGTTAATATTTGGAAAACAAATATTGGAAAATATAATTAAGAAAATATTTGGGAAATGAATAGAATTATATAAAAGGATTTATATAAAATGAATAGAATTATATAAAAGGATTTATATAAAAATATAAAAAGAATTATATAAAAGGATTTATATAGAATAAATAGAATTATATAAAGGGTATTATAAATGATATTTAAATGTTGGAAATTAAAAGGAGATTTGTTTGAATAATTCTGCAAATAAAAATATAAATAGAATTTGGGTTTGAGATATTGTTATTGAATACGAAATCAAACTGATCTGATTTTATAAAGAAATATTATTCACAATTTATGAGAAAATTAGATTAAAGTAAATATTTTGCTAATAAATTATTTATAAAGGAAATAAGGTTTGAAATAGGAATTTAAATGGAATTACTGAAATTAGAAACTGACTGGAAATTAGTTGAGTTAAATGACTTTCTGGATATCGATCTGATGTTGGTTTCAGCCTTTGGTGTTTATACTAGGGATGTTGTTCTCTTACTAGTTTGCAGTTAAAGACTGATAAAGGTGGGAAGATATTGATGCGTGAATCAGAAATGGAAATGTTTTCCAAAGTTAATAATGTATATTTCTAATTTTAGATAATAAGGAATATATGGAAATGATAATTGGGAAATGAAATGATGATTCATTGGTAAGATTTCCATTTGGGAATACGACCGTTGTTTGTACACATGTTTTCCTTTGATAGTTAAGTCACCGACTATCAAAGATTTTGACCATTTCCGTTGTCAATACGGAGAGACCGGGATCAGATATATTATCTGAAAACCACTCTGCATGGCATTAGCTTTGCGAATCAAATATGATGAAGATAATTGAAGACGAAGTTATGCAAGGGCTATTCAGTAAATCCTAGGTATAAATTGCCTAAGATGGATTTACAAGATAGTACCTTCGGTCTGTCCAGTCCCAGGATGACCTGTTTGGGAGAATGTCTAACAGAGTATATTTAATATATCGCTAAGTTGATCTCTTCAAACGTACTTACTTACCTTTGGTGGTGGAGCAATTCGTTTCCCTTTAGCTATATACCCATTATATTTTTAGGAAATCAATTTGCTATTTGGCGGGTATGACAATGTGACATTCAAAGTAAATAAAGGTGTGATCTGTTTATTTTGGCCTCAAGCCTCACAAACCGGAATGGTATAAAATCGGGTAGGTCATATGGCTAAGTGGTTAGCTACCAATTAGGGTGTATTGTCACCTGATCTAGAGAAATTCCATTTTTACTTCTATAATATATTTCGATGCTGTCCCTTTTGGGAAGGTTGTTGATCCCAACCGTTGGTGACAATACATTCGGTATACTCAAGCGAAATGAGTGAGCGGTCATGTTTAGCTTGGGCTACAAGATGTTCTTGTTGAACCCAGTGTATTCCTTTCTAGAGATACACTGTCGGAAGGTGGTCCCATACCTTGCCAGTTGGAATTCATTACCTAATAAACACCCGCGGTTTTTGATTATATATTATGTATGTGGATCTGAGATGAAAGCGTTTTACTAGATGATTTTTATATTGTGGTTGATAGACACTTACATAATATCAAGGGAGTTTTGATATAAAAGATCATTGTTTCTTTCAAAAGGAGTTTGAAATGTTAAATCTAGTGTTTTGGATTCTCATAAGAGAAAAACCCGTTCCGTGTTATACGGCGTAGTCTTATGAGATATCGTTTATTTCCTCAAACTTTTTTAAATTGTTTACTCACACCAGTCCCATGACTGACCTAGAGTTTATTTTGTTTTGTTTTCCCTAAACTCTTGGGTGCCCAATTTTGTACGGACAATCAAGTAGTCGGGATTTTACATATATACTGAAAGCTTTGAGCAGGAGGCTTCAAGATTATATAGCAATTGTTTATTTCCACTGTGTTTAAGTGCTGTAATTTGATAATGATTTGTATATTCAAGTACAAATTTTGTTTCAAAGTTATGTTATATAATATATTTATTCGTCCCGCTGTGAGATTCGTGTTACTCTGATGATGTTGTATGTTCTTCTCCTTCTTCTATTCTAGTTTTCTATCTTATCTATTCTCACCCTCTAACTTCTTTCATTAACTATCCGGTATTTCCGATGCTTAGATAGTCGACATTGAGTTTATGTAGATTACTCAGGATCGCGAAAACCCGGGTCGTTACAGTGGTATCAGAGCTAAAGGTTAAGTAATTACCTTGGCCCTGTGGCGTAACTCGGTAGAGAGAGGGTTAATAATGCCCTAGATTGCATTGAGTGTATACATACGGGAGAGCATATGTGTAGATTTTATAAATATGGTTTTATATTATGGAGAATTATTGGTTGAGTTGTTTACGAATTATGGTCGATCAGTTTGATCCACTATATCGGTAGGAGTTTCTAAACACTTTAATACGATGAACTGACACGGTATGTTTTGAAAAGAGGGTAAACGAAATAATTTTACCCAAATTATATTTTGATATAAAGGATTTATATTGGATTATAACATATTGGACATAATGGTTATGATTATGATCAGATAATATTATAATCGAAACAGTTATGTAAATAACCAACTAAAATTCGTATAAGTATTACGAAATGAATTAAAACTGAATTTGAACCAGAATTGAGATTTAAAAGTCTGGAGATTTGGAAAGGGGTTTGTAAATGGATTTGGAATTAATATATGAGAATTTTAAAATCCTGGGAGATTTTAAATTGTTTATAAGCATTGTGAATAATATTTTTAACTGTATTTCAAAATGGAAATGGTTAGAAATAGTTTTGAAAGTGATATAGTATTGAACTCACTTCGGTTGTTGGGAAATAAATTCCGATTTAGATCCGGACATCATCGGTGTTCATTTTCGAGTTGTAAGTGATGGATTACTACTAAAGATTTTTTTTGAACTGTTTTGATAAAAACAAGTTGTTTGATACTCCAAAAAGAATATTTTGATATTTGAAAATAGTAAACTGTTTAAAATTGCCAAGGATAGGTTGATGAATTAAAAACAAGTTAAATAATACTTGTTAAAGCAAACTGGAATTGAATTAAAGATAATTAATTAGATAAATTAACCAGTTAATGAAATGTGGGATGGAACTTGGTTGAGTATATGGATTGGTGAGTTAAGAAATTGAAAATCAAGAATGGTACGTGAGATTGAGAATGGAATTTGGCTTGCATAAGTTGTGTTGGAGATAAAAGTGATTTGAGTTTGATTGGGATAACGTTTGTATATGTTGAATAATAGCAAATATGAAAGATGGAATGATATGCCTGACAAAAGGTACAAGCTTATATTTCATATGGTATGAGATTATTATGAACCGATTTCGCAAGCCGCTTGGCTATTTGGTTTTCTTTTAGGTTGGAGAAGGCCTAGAGAGGCGAGTTGTAGTTGTACCGATTGACTCGTACAAAGGAGGTGCTGGCAAAAAATTTCGAAAATTTTGGGTGTTAGAAAATTTTCTGAATTTTTGAATTTTTTTAATAGAAATAAATTAATAATTTAATTGAAATCAATTAATTCAGTTGAAACTGAAATTTAAGAAGTAAAAAAATAAATTTTAACCCAGTCAATAGGGTTTGTTTCATACCTTAGCAATTTCGAGGACGAAATTATTTTAAGGGGGGAAGAATGTAAAGACCCATATTTTTTACGGTATTATAAATAATTTATTTAATTATATAAATAATGGTTTGGTAATTTAAAATAACCAGAATTAAATAAACTTTGAATATTTAATAAATATAATAATAGAATAATATATTTATTTCCGAAATAATAGGAAATAACAGAATTCGCGATATTGTGTGAATTGGATCATTTATAATATATAATTCAGTTTAGTGTTGAATTATATTAATCAATATATTATATAAATGAAGTTTGAACGTATAATTATAATATAATTATAATCGAGCTCGAAATGGTGCGGTAGTTCGTAATTTGGCAATTCGAACTTTAAACGAATATAAAGAAGTCGGAGCTGGTGAAGTATATTTTTCTAATAGAAGAGAAAAATAGGGATTTCGTCGTGTAGATTTTGATTTATGATCAAATCAAATTTTCGAAAAGTCGCTATGGAATTCCTTTATAATTTATAACAATTTATTTATGTTACAAAAGGATTTTAATACAAATTGAATATCGATATAATCTGGAATTTTGAAATATCAAGTTATAAATCCAGATATGTATATTCTGGAGTTGTATAATATTATATGTGAATATATACGATAATATTAATCTATTAATATTTAATTAAATTATTTTTAAATATATTAATATTTAAATGGGTTTATTTAGAGCTTTAAAAATAGTCATTTTTACAAACAAGCTCCGTTTTTGACTAAACTAATTTTTTTGGATCCAGAATATTAAATTATTATTAGATTCCAATTGTCGTGATTTTTGGAATAAATATGTGGCCGTACGGGATTTTAATGTGAAAAATAGTCGATAATTTAACATTAAAAATACACTGTGTTTGCAAACGGATTCGGAATTCGACGAAACAAATTTCCTTGGGTCCATAATGTCGAACTTTATCTACATGCCAATTTTCATGATTTTTGGATATTGCATGTGATCACAGGGATTTTTAAACAACATATATAGACAGCGATTCAATAAAATTGAATATAAAAATCAATATAAAAATAATATAATCTTCCTATAAACAATCCTAACTTATTCTAACCCTAGTTTTCATCTTTCTCTGGTCAATTTTATTCTGCCGTTACCATTTTTTTTCAAACAGTGGAAATCCTGGGTATCAAAATTCATATAAATTGAAATCAAATCCCGTAAAATCTAAAACAAGCATTTTTAACTTCATCATGAGAAGCTTGTCAATCTGATATGCAGTTTTTGTGCTTCGCACTTCGTTTCGAACGCGGCTATCATCACAGTGTTTCCTAGGGTTTGGGGTTAGGCGAAATATAAGGAGTTGTAGCATGAACTGGGTTGATATTTGAATTTAGAATGGTAAATCGAGCTTGGAGGTGGAGTTGTGAGGATTTCCACGAGTAAAAGTGTCTCTCGAAATCAATGGAGCAACTTCTGGACATGGAAGTCTTGTTTTGATGTGTGCGTATGCTTTTGATCAGATCATTATAGGTGCTTGGAGGTCGAAGCAGGGAGTGGAACAGAGGTGATCTCGTGTGGTTTCATGAAGTATTGAGGTGGAAATGGAGATGCAATGTCTGGGCAATGTCAGTATACTGTGCGTATTTCATTTCTAGAACGGGAGGATTTAATCAGGGAAGAAGGGGTGCGCTTATGGGTATCAGTGGGAGTGGATGGGCCATGGTACGTTGGTGAGGCCCAAATATATAAATGAAGTTTTATTTTGAATAAAAATATATACACAACTTCTAATTTTCATATCTTTTCCATATAGTGTCAGATTAACGAATGGTCAAATCCGTTGGGATTGTATGGAAAAGGGCTACACATTGGAACTGACTGTGAGTGAATTGGAGCTCGTTACAATTTATAGAAAAATAAATTGTCTGATCTGAATCAATCAATAGTTATTGTTATTTAACGATGACCGGCCAATGTGAGTAAAACTCACTAACTCTGCCAGTTTATATTTTTATAAATATAATCTAGTGTTAATAAATGATGATTGATTGCTTTGTGTTGATTGTTTGGTTGAATTGCTGATTTATTAGTTGAAATTGTAGATAACGATATACATACATATAAATCGTTAATCAAATATTGATTTTTTTTATCAGAATATTTCATATTAAAATGAAATCAATGTATTTATATTGTTTAACATCTGTGGATGCAAGGAAATAGGTTAGAGGGATCCAACTGCATTCCTCAATATAAAATATTGTGTAATAACCCGGAAATCCGATCCAATTTAAAAAATTTATTTTGGCAATTTTAGTGAATTTTGAATATTTAAAATGAATTATTTTAAATAATAACGACGAGATATTTATTTTGAATAGAATTAGAATGTATATATTTAAATAGATCGTCGTTAGAATATAAATAATTATTTATAATTATAAAAGGAATTAAAAATGGCGCGGTAGTTCGAAAATTCGATTTCAAAGTTCAAATGAATGTAAGGATTCAAAATAAACCGGATTTTAATGAAACCAAAAATATTAGAATCTATTTGAGAATATCTTTCCAATGAATCCGAAAAATCAAAATTTCATAACGGGGACAAAAAGTTAGATCCAGTTGAAAATTCAGAATAGTAGCTATGGAATTTGGGCCCTTAAAAATAGCCATTTCGCAAACGACCTCGGTTTTCGACGAAACCACTTTTGTTGGATCCGCGATGTCAAATTATTGCTAGGTTTCAAAATTCGTAATTTTTCGAATCAATATGTGAGCGTGGCGAAGTTAAACGTGTTTTGACAGTTTCCGTCAATTTCGCTCGACTAGAAAATGGCCATTTTTCAAATGGTCTCAGAATTCGACGAAATCAGTTTTGTTAGGACCGTATCGTCAACACAAAACTAGGAATTTTTTTTATAGAATCTTTAGAATCAGTATGTGACCCCGGTAAATTAAAATGTGGGTTCAAACTGAATATATATAGATTTTTATTTTAATTTTGATGAAAACCTATCGTAATAGTTGAATTGGGTTACGAGACATATCCCATTGGGTTTGGGATGGGGGTAATTAGCTAGGGGAAATAGTTGTTGGGTTGGATTTGGAGCTGCTATTAACAAACAAGTATTTTTCAGATTAAAAAATTATTAATATATATATATATATATATATATATATTAAAAATCAGGGTCAAACCCTAAGCCAAATTCCACGTGGTCAAACCTCTCCTGTGCCGCGTTCTTCCTAGGCGATCGAAGATCGAAATGCTCAGTTTTTGAGCTTAAATAACTTCGAATCCACACTATGAAATTAAAAAACTTTCTAAAGGATAATCAAAGCCCTTTCTGAGATCTGCAGATCCATATGGGTTGGTTCAGCTATTGTTGCGAATCTTCCTCAAATCGCTCACCTGAAAGCTCGCCATTTCATGGCCAATCGCCGCTTCCTCAGGCGATCGAGTTCAACCAGAAGGGGGTCGGCGGGTGCGGCTCACGAAGGACAACAACGTGGCAGCCTCTGATCAGCGTCCAACGCTTCGATTTGCACGCCAAAATCAAACCTTGTTTTGGATGGGGTTTCGATGGGGTCTGAACGCGTACAGGAGGATTAAGGTAGTTTTTTTATATTATTTTATTTAATAAAAACAGCTTTATTTATTTTTGAAATAATAATAGCATTGTGATTTTAGTTATATACATAGTATTATTAAAATGTGGGTTTCATTAAATAAGATTAGCATTTGTTTTTGAAAATAAAATTAGAATCTTTGTTTTTGAAAATATAATTAGAATCTTTGTTTTTGAAAATAAAATCAGAATCTTTGTTTTTGAAAATAAAATTGGAATCTTTGTTTTTGAAAATAAAATTAGAATCTTTGTTTGAATAGCGATGGAATTATAAAAATATAGTTTTTATATAATGTAGGAAATAAAAATTCGATCTTTTTATATATGTAGAGAACATAAAAATATGATCTTTATTTATGGAAAGCGTTATTAAAAATGTGATTTTTATTGTGAACAGCGTGGAAAAGTTTGAGTTAGAATATCAAGAGAATCCGAACCGTTCAGAAATGAAATGGCGGAGTGGAACCCCAATGTGAGAACTCCTCACTTTTATTTTATTTTCTAGTTAAAATATATACTAGGATGCAGACGGTGCTTAGCAGCACACGTGAAACGACCCGGACTTCCGTACCCTTTGAGTCGACTAATAACACCACACGTCCAACTCAAATTGCACAGAAATACGAATCATTATTAGAAAGAAGTTAGAGGATGAGAAATAGAAAGAAAGAATTATTAGAATAGAAGAAAACGAAGATCACAAACTCACAGCGGAACGAATAAAATATATTAGATAACATACTTTTGAAATATAAAACAGTAACTGTATATATATACATACCATCATCAGAGCACAATAGTTATCTCTGGAACAGTTATAAATACCTGTTTCCAGATACAACAAAATACACAGCGGAAAGTATGATAGTCTATAGCTAACAGGTGAAGCCTCCTGCTTCAATCTCCTCCAGGTGAATCTGAAAAATCCCGACTACTTGACTGCCCGTACAAATTTGGGCACCCAAGAGTTTAGGGAAAACAAACAAAATAAACTCTGGGTCAGTCATGGGACTGGTGTGAGTAAACTCCAACCACTTGTTTAACTTTCAAAATCCTTTCGAAAGAAATGATAATCGTAAGACCGATCCACACATAAACACGGATGGTTTTTATCTTACGATAACCAAAAATATTTTGATATCAAATCCAGTGCTATTATAATAATGTCTACATCAAATAAATAGAATCTAGCGGAACGCTTGCATCTCACGCTCCATATATAATATAAAATCGAAAACCGCAGGGCGCTTATTGGAGATTGGATTTCCAACACGACAAGGTATGGGACCACCTTCCGATAAGTACCTCTAGAGACGAATACACTGGGTTCAACAAGAACATCTTGCAACCCGGCCCACACATGACCGACCACTCATTTCGCTTGAGTGTATCGAATGTATACCACCGACGGTTGGGATCAGCAACCGCCTCCCGATAAGGGACAGCATCGATAGATTTAAGAAGCAAAAGGAATTTCTCTAGATAGATGGTCATACATCCTAATGGGTGCGACCCACATAACCATGCTGCCTGCCCGATTTTTGTCCAATTCCGGGTTGATGAGGCTTGAGGTTTGAATTATCTTCCAGAACATCTGGCCACCATTCACTTTGAATGCCACATCGTCAGATCCATCGGAAATCACTAATTGATTCCCACAAAAATACTCAGATTGTTAGGCTAAAGAAGTTTCCCTTCTATGCCACTAACTTCGTACGTTTGAAGGAATCAACGTACGTAACCCCCTTTGGAAATACTCTGTCAGACACTCGTCCATACAAGTTGTCCCGGGTCTGGACAAACCGAAGGCACTATCCCTTAAACAGGATAGCCCTTGCATAACTCCGTCTTCAATTTTCTTTAGCATAAGTTGCTTCATAACGCTTACGCCAATACGGAGTGGTTTTCAGATATCAAATCTGATCCCGGTCTCTCCATGTTGACAACGGAGGTATATAAAAAAATAAAACTTTGATAGTCGGTGCTTTAACTATCAAAGAAACATCCATACAATCAACGGTTCTATTTCCAAATGGAAATTCTATCAATCAAGCATTAAACAACACTGGGCCCTTTTTATATTAGTTTTTTGTTACATTATCGTTTCCAATTCCCATTTTCCACCTTTCGCGTTCTTCAAAGCACTATTTTCTCTCTCGATTATTGGGAAACATTTCCAATATATATAATTCCTTTATTGAGAAAATATCCTTTACTCCAGTTAGAAAACATTTCTAAATCCTTTGAATTAACTGATGTTATAAACATCGTTATTATAATTCAAATCATAAATCATTCGTTAACTAACGATATCACTAACCAACCCTTGCTATCGAGCCTTAATCATTTCTCCGTCAATAATGCAGTCAGTCAAGTTGGGGTATAATTACCTCTCAGACCTTAACTGAACGACATTCTTAACTTTGAAATAGTCAGAGCTCATAACTTTAAACCAAACATTGCTTACGCGACTCTCGGATTTGATCTACGAACACACCTTCTTTATAAAAATATTGATTATAACGGTAGCGTTATAATCGCTGTCTTCAAATGTTTGGTTTATACAACGTTGCTTTCAACAACAGCGTTACAACCGCTGTGTAATATTATAGAACAATTATTATGGCGTTAAGATCGCTACTAAACAGTTATTATAGCGGCAGCGTTAAAATTTGCTATCTAGATTTACCAAAACATTTATTATAACAACAGCGCTAAAAATTGCTGTTTAGATTTTACAAGACATTTGTAATAATGGCAGCGGTTATAATCGCTGTTCCCAAATATAACTTGTACTTATTAATTCAAAAAAATAATTTAATAAGTAAATAATTAAATAATTAAATTTGATACAAAATGGAAAGTAAGATAACTACTTCCATAAATTCAAAATAATCAAATTCCAATGAATGACTCTCTTTCGAATAATCTATATTCGGTTTACATTTTGAACTTTACCATTTCAGGTAAATTCAAATTCCAAATTCACATTTGAATTCATCATTTCCAAATCATTACCAAATTCCTTTATAACTCCTCCAGTCCACGAAACGTATCACACTTCATTTTATATTCCAAACTCTAAACTAAACTCATCGTTTCCTCTTTAAAATGATTACCCATTCCCTTTTCATTTTCTTTGAAATCTGAATTCATACTTCTAATCTAAATTCCTTTATAGATATTTTATTCACAAAATATTTATTTAAACCATTATCCACTTTAATCGTGAATATATTTCTTTTATATAATCAAATCAGTTTGATTTTCATCATACTTAAAAATAATATCTTAAACCCAAGTTCTACTTATAACTTCTATTCAGTCTTTTCCATACTAATCTCATTCTTTTATTATAAGTATTTAAAACGTTTCTTTAAACTTTCCTCTATAATTTGCTAAATTCAAATCCACTTCCAAATATTGGTTTCAAAACCAATATTCACTTTCCAATATACATTCATATTTGAACTCATATTTTAATTTATCCAATGGTTCACAATCCACTTAATTTATATTTTTATTTATAACATTTTCTTGATTTATCCAACCGAATAGATTTCTAATTTCAACTAAATGAAAAAGAAACTATTTTCTAATTTGGAAATAAACTCCGTTTTTTTTTCTAATTTCCCTTTTTCACATTCGATGATATTTTACGGTACCTAAAATACCAGGTTCCTAGGGCCAGGGTGAACCAAACACACATATTCATCCATGGATAATGTAGCACAACATATCACCATCAAATAAAACAGTAAATAAAATGTTGAGGGATCCAGTTGGATCCCTCCAACCTGTTTCCCTGCATCCACAGATGTTAATAACATCAAAAATATCGCATTAATGAAAAAATCAATCAACGATGTGATTATATCAACCAATTTATCAACTATTCAACCAAGCAACCATCACACTGTATAAAATTATTTTAAAACTCGTTTATATAAAAATATAAACGAAGCAGAGTTAGTGAGTTTACTCACCTTGTTTGTAGTTGACGGTCCTGCCTTTGTTTCATGTAAAATCGAACGGACGTTTGATTTTATCCTGAAATTCTAGTAATTTCGTTCTCAGCACAAAAGACACCACCAAATAGATTTCGTCCTTACGATTCCAATGGATCCTCCATTGTCCAGTTCTTCTTCCCGGTTTTAACACTTCTCTCTTTCACAGTAAAAATATCCCAACTCCATCCATGACCCAAACATGCCGCCACTTACGTTCATCTCAAAATCTACTTCCTTGAAGACAACTATCCCATCGTGCTAACCATCGCTAATTAGTTCGTTAATTGTAAGTACCACTATTAGGCTTAATCACTTTCTTAGGTTCCCTAACTCTTCGTGTAACTCCAAAGACCAAAAGCCAACTCCTCCAATGTACAGTTTAATGAAACCCGTACTTTCCATTCCCACCACAAGAAATTAACAACCACAGTTAATCACGTTTTACTCATTTCCCAATACCATATATAAATCCCACTGCTTCCACCTAAACACCACAGTCCAAATCCAACATCTCGACATCCAAAACATTGATCAGATAGTGCCAACGCAAGCCCACTATTTCCTTTTCCCAACATACGGTCAACCTATGATCTTTGTTTTGAAAATTAAAACACAACATACCATAGTTTCTTTTTCCTTCCTTCCTTTCTTTTTGTTCAACAAGAAAGAAACCACACCGTTTATCACGTTAAGTCCAACAATACTCCTTCTCATCCAATTCAGTGCACGTCCAACATCACTTCCGAGCTCGGCTCCAAATTCCTTCACTTTGACAATACATAGTTGCTCTCGTATCCTGCTTCACACCACGTAGGAAATCAACTACCTCGTTGGTCAGCCCGCTGCCGACTTGTCATCAATCGAACCCCAGTGAGACACGCGGGTCGGCTCCCCCTTCCACCACCCCAAGCCTCGTCAGACTCGACACCCCATAACGCCATCAATAAGCCTTCGAATGCAACCAGTTCGAGCCAAACTCTGATCACTTTGTGCCTCCATCGGAAATCATAGTTGTTGAGAGCGTGGAGCTCCCTTAGATCTTCCGTTTTGTGTTTAAGCGATTTTGATTTTGATTAATGGAATTTAGAAGTTGCGATCCCTTTTAGTTAGCAGGTGGAGTCGGCTTGAAGAACAAGAAGGGAAAATAAAGGGAATTTGGGATGTTTTTATTTTTGACTGAGGAAGAAAAACAAAATATTGGGGATACAGTATTTAAGGAGAAAGAACCGTGGGGAGCACGGGATGTTAACAGCTTGGGTAACACGGTTTAGTTGCCTTCGTATGCACGGAATCGAAACCTTGGCAAGCACGGCTCCATTGAATCCGATAAGGACAAAACAGATTCATACAATTTTTATATATTTTATTTTATATTATATTATAACGAAACTTCGTGATGAAGTATCAAGTAAAACAAATCACAGTCGACTTCTGTCTACTGATAAAAAAGCAAATCTCGATGTAAAAAGGTATTCTGAACCCAATGGGACAAGTTTCGTCGAATTCCGATATCGTTTGAAAAAATTTCCTTTATAAAACCAGAAATCAACACGCGTTTAAAATTTTCACGATCACCAGTTAAATCAAATCAACTTGAAACTGCGAACACCGATAATAACTTTTCGATACGAACCCAACGGCACTAGTTTCGTCGCATTCTGAGACTGTTTCCCCGGTAGGCTATTTTTAGGTGTACCGCAATGCCATTTTTAACGCCAAATTATCTGGTCTCTAAAATTAACAAACTATATAGCTATCCTGACTCTAATCGACGATACGAACTCAACGGAACTGGTTTCGCGGCCTAATTCGAACGTCTGCTCAAATTATACCCAAATAACCCTTTATTGAATTA
This sequence comes from Allium sativum, assembly GCA_030737875.1. Classification (NCBI taxonomy): domain Eukaryota; kingdom Viridiplantae; phylum Streptophyta; class Magnoliopsida; order Asparagales; family Amaryllidaceae; genus Allium; species Allium sativum. Next base: position 144,802,980 of record CM060918.1, on the reverse strand, counting down.
ATTACGCGCTATAGAAATTGAACGGGCGTTTACGGCTACCGTGGTCACATACGACATCGGTTTTCCATGCCATTCAACATTGTACAATAATTTAACGATACGGTCTCAATGGAACTGATTTCGTCGAAATCTGAGTCCGTTTACAAAACGGCTATTTTAACGCGTATATTTTAAATAACGATTTCCACAGCGACTATTTCATAATTTTGATTTGACCATAACTAACAAAATATAACACGAAATCTAGATTTTTCTCTTTCATATGAAAATTATAATCAATACGGTTCCAACGTGTCTTGTTTCACAGAAATCCGACTTATATCGGATCCTGTATCCTTAGTTGAAGTTCAAAACTTTATATTACGAACTGCCGCGCGATTTCGAGCTCGTTTTATATTATATTATATATTATACGTTCAAACTTCGTTTTATAAATAAATTCCCTATATAATCCTATATATAATTCAAAAAAAATATTTAAATCAATTTAAATATTCAGAATTCAACGGCTGAAAAATCCGGGTCGTTACATTCCTTCCCCCTTAAAATAATTTCGTCCTCGAAATTGCTAAGGTAGGAAAAGATGCTACGTACCTTGTTAACTAGGACCAATAATCCTTTTTGTTCACTTCTTAATTTCAGCTTAACTGAACCAATTTATTTAAATTAAAATATTAATTTATTCTTACTAACGAAAATTTTCAAAAATTCTGAAAATTTTCTAACACTTTAAATTCTGAAAAATTTCGGCAGCATCTCCTCTGCACGGCTCAATCGGCACAATCACAACTCGCCTTTCTAGGCCTTCTCCAATCCAAAAGAAAATCAAAAAGCCAAGTGGCTTGCCCCATATGCTCATAAAATCATCAACCCAAACAATATTGTAAACATGTACCTTTTTGTCGGGCATAATTCTATCTCTTGCACTTTCTTCCATTCTGCTCAGCATACATATATCCATTTCCAGTTGGTTTCAAATCAATCCAACCTTTGATCTTTAACTTCTGATTGGATCACTTCTATTCACTAATCCAAACTGAGTTCTATTTTCCAAAGTCAACCCTCTTATTCTGCTTGGGCTCAAATTCATCACCCTTGATTCCAATTTACCACATCCAATATATATATTCAACTTGCTTATTCATATGTCGAATTCATATGAACAATTCGAGTCTCAACATCTCTCTTTATTTAATCTCATTTGGAATTATTTTTAATTCAATCCAAATTTTTATTTAACTTATCTTAACTTAAATTTCAATTCATTTGATACATGTTTACCATTTCAATCTGTTCAACTTATACAAGTTATATTTTAAATTTTAGAATTCAAATTCCCGGCTTTATTTCAAATTGGTTTGAAATCGTATATATTCATACCCATATACTTCTAATCAACCCAATTCAAAACTTTTGAATTTCTAAAACATCTTGTCATTTTCAAACAAATTTCCATTCCCAAATCACTACGGTAGCAATCCATCACTCAGAAACTTGAAAATGAATATCGATAATGTCGCGACCCATTATCAGTACTATTTTCTCGCCACTGAAGTGATTTCAATGCTTAATCGCTTTTAAAATCCATTTAAAACATTCTAATTCAAAAATTTCTTCAAACCAATGCTATATTACCTTTAAAATACTTCAAGGAATATTTTCAAATATCCGGGATTTAAATTCCAATTTATGGTTTGAATTTAATTCTAGTTTATCTTGGTTATATAACCATTTCAATATTTTATAATTCCATTTGATTGTAATAACAATCAACACATTCAATAATTTCAGAAAATTATTCCTTTTGTATCAAATAGTTTTTGGGCAAATTACTTCATTTACCCATTTTAAAACAATACTGCGTCGAATTGTTTTGTCCGAGAGTTTAGAAACACCTATCGATATAGTTGTAGATCCTGTATCGACCAGAATTCATAAACCACTCAACAAACCAGTCAACACAATATAAAACCATTTTTTTATCAAATCTACAAATACGCGCTCTTATTATATACTCAAACTCAATCTAGGGTATTACTAATCCCATCTCTATTGAGTCACGCCACAGAGCCAAGGTAATCACTTAACCTTCAGCTCTGATACCAACTGAAACGACCCGGACTTCCGTACCCTTTGAGTCGACTAATAACACTACACGTCCAACTCAAATTGCACAGAAATACGAATCATTATTAGAAAGAAGTTAGAGGATGAGAAATAGAAAGAAAGAATTATTAGAATAGAAGAAAACGAAGATCACAAACTCACAGCGGAACGAATAAAATATATTAGATAACATACTTTTGAAATATAAAACAGTAACTGTATATATATACATACCATCATCAGAGCACAATAGTTATCTCTGGAACAGTTATAAATACCTGTTTCCAGATACAACAAAATACACAGCGGAAAGTATGATAGTCTATAGCTAACAGGTGAAGCCTCCTGCTTCAATCTCCTCCAGGTGAATCTGAAAAATCCCGACTACTTGACTGCCCGTACAAATTTGGGCACCCAAGAGTTTAGGGAAAACAAACAAAATAAACTTTGGGTCAGTCATGGGACTGGTGTGAGTAAACTCCAACCACTTGTTTAACTTTCAAAATCCTTTCGAAAGAAATGATAATCGTAAGACCGATCCACACATAAACACGGATGGTTTTTATCTTACGATAACTAAAAATATTTTGATATCAAATCCTGTGCTATTATAATAATGTCTACATCAAATAAATAGAATCTAGCGGAACGCTTGCATCTCACGCTCCATATATAATATAAAATCGAAAACCGCAGGGCGCTTATTGGAGATTGGATTTCCAACACGACAAGGTATGGGACCACCTTCCGATAAGTACCTCTAGAGACGAATACACTGGGTTCAACAAGAACATCTTGCAACCCGGCCCACACATGACCGACCACTCATTTCGCTTGAGTGTATCGAATGTATACCACTGACGGTTGGGATCAGCAACCGCCTCCCGATAAGGGACAGCATCGATAGATTTAAGAAGCAAAAGGAATTTCTCTAGATAGATGGTCATACATCCTAATGGGTGCGACCCACATAGCCATGCTGCCTGCCCGATTTTTGTCCAATTCCGGGTTGATGAGGCTTGAGGTTTGAATTATCTTCCAGAACATCTGGCCACCATTCACTTTGAATGCCACATCGTCAGATCCATCGGAAATCACTAATTGATTCCCACAAAAATACTCAGATTGTTAGGCTAAAGAAGTTTCCCTTCTATGCCACTAACTTCGTACGTTTGAAGGAATCAACGTACGTAACCCCCTTTGGAAATACTCTGTCAGACACTCGTCCATACAAGTTGTCCTGGGTCTGGACAAACCGAAGGCACTATCCCTTAAACAGGATAGCCCTTGCATAACTCCGTCTTCAATTTTCTTCAGCATAAGTTGCTTCATAACGCTTACGCCAATACGGAGTGGTTTTCAGATATCAAATCTGATCCCGGTCTCTCCATGTTGACAACGGAGGTATATAAAAAAATAAAACTTTGATAGTCGGTGCTTTAACTATCAAAGAAACATCCATACAATCAACGGTTCTATTTCCAAATGGAAATTCTATCAATCAAGCATTAAACAACACTGGGCCCTTTTTATATTAGTTTTTTGTTACATTATCGTTTCCAATTCCCATTTTCCACCTTTCGCGTTCTTCAAAGCACTATTTTCTCTCTCGATTATTGGGAAACATTTCCAATATATATAATTCCTTTATTGAGAAAATATCCTTTACTCCAATTAGAAAACATTTCTAAATCCTTTGAATTAACTGATGTTATAAACATCGTTATTATAATTCAAATCATAAATCATTCGTTAACTAACGATATCACTAACCAACCCTTGCTATCGAGCCTTAACCATTTCTCCGTCAATAATGCAGTCAGTCAAGTTGGGGTATAATTACCTCTCAGACCTTAACTGAACGTGTAACAACCCGGGATTTTCGACTCCGAAAATCAACATCAAACTACCATGTTGACCCTTTTAGACATCGAACATTCCAGATCATTAATAGGAAGAAGTTAGAGGTGAGATAAGATAAGATAGAAATATTAGAATAGAAGAAGAAGAAGAAACAACAACACAGAGTCTCACATCGCAGCGGAACAAAATATAATACAGAAATAATCCTTATTGAAAGCTTTAAAGATACTTACAGTATCAGAGTACATCACACAATGGGACAGTTATAATGATCTGTTCCCATATACAACACACAGCGGAATAGTAGCTATATAATATCATACGTCTGGACTCTTCCAACTCGTCTCTTCATGGCAGTCGATAACCTCAACCTGTACAACCCGGTCTAACCCGAGCATTTACAAAACACCGGGTCAGTCTGGTGAACCAGAGTGAGATAAACTCGCACAGTAATAAGGGTGAACCATCCAATGATGATTTTAAAGTTCAAAATCCTTTCAAAAGAAAAGGATAATCGTAAGACCAAATCCACACATAAATACGGACGGTTTTTACCTTACGATAACCCAAAACAGTTTTGAAACCAATATCTTGTCTGATATTATAATAATGTCTAAATACAAGTAAATAGAATCTAGTGGAACGCTTGCATCTCACGCTCCACATATATAGTATACAATCAAAAAACCGCGGGCGCTTATTGGATATTGGATTCCAACTTGACAAGGTATGGGTCCACCTTCCGATAGTGTATCTCTAGAGACGAATACACTGGGTTCAACAAGAACGTCTTGCAACCCGGCCCTCACATGACCGACCACTCATTTCGCTTGAGTGTATCGAATGTATATCACCGACGGTTGGGATCAGCAACCGCCTCCCGAAAAGGGACAGCATCGAAACATAGATTTAAGAAACAAATAGGACTTCCTCTAGATAGGTGATTATACACCCTAATGGGACCGACCCACATAGCCATGCTGCCTGCCCGATTTTTGTCATTTCCCGGTTGATGAGGCTTGAGGTCTAGATTACTCTTGATCATCTGGTCGTCATTCACTTTGAATGCCACATCGTCAGATCCGTCAGATATCACTAATTGACATCCACAAAAATACTCTAGCTGGAAGCTAAGAGAACGGCGATTCCCCGCCAACAACTACCGTACGTTTGAAGAAATCAACGTACGTGACCCTTTGGAAATACTCTGTCAGACATCCGTCCATACAAGTCATCCAGGAACAGGATGAACCGAAGGCACTCTCCTACTGCATCCATATAGGAATCACCCCATGGATCAGTAGCGAGAAGTCCTTGCAACCCGTGGAATCCAACCACGACCGAATCACAGTTTATCTCTGCTTGCCAGGCAGAGAATATTAGTGGTTCTTCCGTTTATGAAAATCCACGGTCTTCAATGCTCCATCTCGATCATCTTCTGAGATCTTCACGTATTTGTTGGTCGGAATGGTTTTCGAATATAAATTCGATCCCGGTCTTTCCATACCAACAATCGTATTGGTCAGCTTTGATAGTCGGTGATTTAACTATCAAAATATACAGTGTTTCAATCATGACACTCCAATGAGTTCACTGGTTCAGTATTCAGCATCACTTGGCCCCTAACAAAAACTGATTTACTATTGTTAAATTAAAACTTCTAACTCTTTTAATATTCAAAAATATGATATTTGAATAACTCTAATTTTTGATTTAACTCTAATCGATTAAATCTAACTGGTTTATTCTAACTGACTAACTCGACTTAATTAACTCCTATCGATTAACTGATATTCGACTCAATTCCATTCGCTTGACTTTAGATCGCAGCGATCACAATGGTTACGCCTGATTCCCTCAGGAAACATCCGACCGCCGTAGGCTATCTGCAGCCCTGCGAATTACGCTAGCAGTCGTACGAAATAGCACTCATCTTGAAAAAAACTATGTTTGACTAACTCTAGCTCGATAAACTATATTCAATTTCCCACTTAATTCTTCCTTCCAATCATCTTTTAAATTCGGAAATCCATTAGTTTTAACAAAGAAATTTATAGCATATATGTTATAACAATAGCGTTATAATTACTATTTAGATTTACAAAACAACAGCGCTATAATCGCTGTTTAGGTTTACAACCCATTTACCATAGCAAAAGCGCTACAATTGCTATATTAGATTTACAAAACATATATTATAACAACAGCGCTAAAATCGCTGTTTAGATTTTCAAAACATATTCACTAATGTCTCTTAGGATTTCCAACTAATACTATCTTCAGATAATCCCGATGTTGTTCAAGTTGGGGTATTTTAATTACCTCTCAGACCTTGATCAAACAACGTTCTTATCCTCATATGAATATCAGTTGTAATCACCAAAATCAATATTCCTATCTCCATCTCGAAATACATTCCATTATAACTTGGGTTTAGTTATACAACCCTCTAACCCACTTCTTTAACCAGATTCTTTTATTTCCAATCTTCTTCCAAATCTGTTCGACCATTCCCCACTTTTGAAATCTTTTTTCCAAATTTCCCTTTTACTTGATCTCATTTTCAAATAACGTTAATTCAATATTAACGATTTACACTTTGAAACTCATTTATATATTCTGGTTTATCTTAAACCCTTTTTAAAACCTTATCTAAATTTAAACGATATTTAACCCAAAAACACATTAATGTGATAATCAATTCAAATTCAAAATGGTCGATTTAATTCACTCAACTCGATTATCTCGTTAGTCGATTCCAAATAAATTTTCTCTTTAAATTAATTAAAAATAATAATTAATTTAAATAATTCCATTAATGGTTTTCTTAACAAAACGATTATCCAATTCTAACTATGCGATTTTTATTTCCTATCTCGTACTTATCAATCTGATTTACATCGGAACTTGCTTTATAAAATCAATAAATAATTTAAAGTCTTACATAAATAAAATATTTATTTGTTTCTCTTGAATAACTTTTATTCAAAATAATATGTTCAAAAATCTATCTCCAGTTATAAAATACATTTTATAACTTCGCCTCTATTGACTCACCTGACGGTGAATCAATATCTATAAAACGATTGATTTTATTGGCCATACGTTGCCAAATACTCAACCAATATCACCTATTGGTTTAAACTAACAGATGTTGAACATTCAATAATCAACCATCAAATCAATCACACAAAACAGATCAGTTCATATATGAGAATATAAAAATACATTTGAGGGATCCGGTTGGGTCCCTCCAACCTGTTCTTCCCTGAAATCACAACGGTTATCTCAATTAAGATCATTCAGTTTTGTTCAACTGACAACACTAAATAGCAACCATTCAACATCAACCACAAGCAATTCGATCAGTTCAACAATTTAAAACACGTTTATAAATAAACGTGACCAATAAGGTAAGTTACCTTTATTGGAACCAATCGTTAAAATATAACGATTTGGTATTTCACTGAAATTAAACACAGTTTAATTTCATCAGTTAAATCAACAGATCAATGCATAACTAGCAAAATAGTCAACCATTTGCAAGCAGAGCACACAAAATAAAAACACCCAATTTATATAAAGTATAAAAAGGGTAACTGAGTGAGTTTAACTCACCTTATTCTCTTTCGTCGTCAGAATGGTTTGTTTACAAACTTCCAACCGCGTTCAATCTTGCCTGTTCCATGTTGTGCTCTCCGATGCGGTTCTAACACGCACTTGATTTGCCCGATTTGTTCATCTCTTCACTTCTTTATTACCACGGTGCTACCATCCCATTTTTACCATGAAACCGTCCATTTCCCTGTAGCATGCCATCACGTTTCTATGACATTGATACCCCCTTCACACCACCGCTGTGCCAACGTCAGCTTCCCTGTTCGCTCCCACAATGCTTTCAGCGTTCCACTCATCTGGCCACTTCCTACCTTCCACGCCCCACGTTCTATTCTGTACCGTCCCCTTCTTCTCCATTTGCCACTCCCCATCCTTTCCTACTTCACTTCAACCCAGCTGCCACCGCTCCCTAGTCTCCGATGCCCATGCTTACAAACAGCGCCCCACCATTTCTTCCTTTTTGGTGCTGCTGTACTTCGCCAGTGAACCCGACGTCGGTCCGGTCTTCATCTTGACCATGCAGTCTCCAGTCCCCACGTCGGTGTCCTTTGGGTTTTAAAAACATGAAGACGTTTGAGTGAAATTTGCGTTTTATACTTTAAGTAGAGATGAGGTTGGTTAGAAACAATTTGGATATATTTATATGAAGTTTTGGTTTCAATTTTCTGGACCAGGGGATGAAAGAGGACTCCAGGTATATATATATACACGCAAAGAAACGATAAGAACAACGTAATTTCCTATCATTGCATAGCCATGTGTGTAGAGAAACTAGGATTTCAGCGATCCGTCTATTCAAGTTGGGAAATGGCGAAGCTTTCATTTCGGTTCTAGGCTTAGCTGTGTTTGATGGTGCTTGGCTCAGAACGTGGTCGGCAAGGATATGAAATGTCATTTTCGTTTATAAATGCTTGGTCGGCAAGCTTCAGAATTTAGGTCATCAATTGGCAGTTGGGTACAAAGTAGGGTGTCACTTTCAGTTTGAGGTCTGCGTGTAGATTAGGTAGCCTTGCAGTGAAAATACATACTGTATAATGACATACATGTGCGTTGCAACAGTCATAGAGTAGGGGAGATTCAGGGTAGGCCCGAAATATACAGTGAACCAAGATTTTTGTTGGTTTATATATACATATATTATTATACGAAACTTCTCCGTAAAGTAACTCGTAAAAACCGCCATATACGACCTTCGTTTTCTGATAACAAAGCTAATCTTAGTGTAAAAAAATATTCCGAACCCAATGAGACAAGTTTCGTCGAATCCCGATATCGTATGAAAAAATTTCCTTTATGAAACCAGAAATAAACACGCGTTTAATTTTTCCACGATCACCAGCTAAATCAGATCAACTTGAAACTGCGAAGTCTGATAATAACTTTTTGATACGAACCCAACGACACTAGTTTCGTCGCATTCTGAGACTGTTTGCCCGATAGGCTGTTTTTACCCTGAACCGCCCTACCCTTTTTAACGCCAAATTTCTCGATCTCTAAAAATAACAAACTATATATCTATCCTGACTCTAATCGACGATACGAACTCAACGGAACTGGTTTCGTGGCCTAATTCGATCGTCTGCTCAAGTTACGGCCAAATACTCCTTATATTGATTCGAATGCGCGCTATAGAATTTGAACGGGCGTTTTTGGCTACCGTGGCCACATACGGCATCGGTTTTCCATGCCACTCACCACCGTACAATAATTTAACGATACGGTTCTAATGAAACTAATTTCGTCGAAAACGGTGTCCGTTTGCGAAACAGCTATTTTAAAGGCCTATATTTAAATAACGATTTTCACAGCGATTATTTCAAATTTTGATTTGGCCATAACTTAAAATTTATAACACGAAATCTGGATTTTTCTCTTTCATATGAAAATTATCATCAATATTGTCCCAACGTGTCTTGTTTCACAGAAATCCGACTTATATCGGACTCTGTATGTCCAGTTGAAGTTCAAACTCGAATTTTCAAACTGCTGCGCTATATTTCAAGCTCTATTTATAATTATATAAATATATAACGTCGAACTTTGTTTTAAATAGCGAATTAGATATTAATTTCATCGATATTCCAAATATAATATTTAAATTAAATAAATTAAATTACATATTCGAGTGCCAAAAACACGGGTCGTTACAGAACGACATTCTTAACTTTGAAATAGTCAGAGCTCATAACTTTAAACCAAACATTGCTTACGCGACTCTCGGATTTGATCTACGAACACACCTTCTTTATAAAAATATTGATTATAACGGTAGCGTTATAATCGCTGTCTTCAAATGTTTGGTTTATACAACGTTGCTTTCAACAACAGCGTTACAACCGCTGTGTAATATTATAGAACAATTATTATGGCGTTAAGATCGCTACTAAACAGTTATTATAGCGGCAGCATTAAAATTTGCTATCTAGATTTACCAAAACATTTATTATAACAACAGCGCTAAAAATCGCTGTTTAGATTTTACAAGACATTTGTAATAATGGCAGCGGTTATAATCGCTGTTCCCAAATATAACTTGTACTTATTAATTCAAAAAAATAATTTAATAAGTAAATAATTAAATAATTAAATTTGATCCAAAATGGAAAGTAAGATAACTACTTCCCTAAATTCAAAATAATCAAATTCCAATGAATGTCTCTCTTTCGAATAATCTATATTCGGTTTACATTTTGAACTTTACCATTTCAGGTAAATTCAAATTCCAAATTCACATTTGAATTCATCATTTCCAAATCATTACCAAATTCCTTTATAACTCCTCCAGTCCACGAAACGTATCACACTTCATTTTATATTCCAAACTCTAAACTAAACTCATCGTTTCCTCTTTAAAATGATTACCCATTCCCTTTTCATTTTCTTTGAAATCTGAATTCATACTTCTAATCTAAATTCCTTTATAGATATTTTATTCACAAAATATTTATTTAAACCATTATCCACTTTAATCATGAATATATTTCTTTTATATAATCAAATCAGTTTGATTTTCATCATACTTAAAAATAATATCTTAAACCCAAGTTCTACTTATAACTTCTATTCAGTCTTTTCCATACTAATCTCATTCTTTTATTATAAGTATTTAAAACGTTTCTTTAAACTTTCCTCTATAATTTGCTAAATTCAAATCCACTTCCAAATATTGGTTTCAAAACCAATATTCACTTTCCAATATACATTCATATTTGAACTCATATTTTAATTTATCCAATGGTTCACATTCCACTTAATTTATATTTTTATTTATAACATTTTCTTGATTTATCCAACCGAATAGATTTCTAATTTCAACTAAATGAAAAAGAAACTATTTTCTAATTTGGAAATAAACTCCGTTTTTTTTTCTAATTTCCCTTTTTCACATTCGATGATATTTTACGGTACCTAAAATACCAGGTTCCTAGGGCCAGGGTGAACCAAACACACATATTCATCCATGGATAATGTAGCACAACATATCACCATCAAATAAAACAGTAAATAAAATGTTGAGGGATCCAGTTGGATCCCTCCAACCTGTTTCCCTGCATCCACAGATGTTAATAACATCAAAAATATCGCATTAATGAAAAAATCAATCAACGATGTGATTATATCAACCAATTTATCAACTATTCAACCAAGCAACCATCACACTGTATAAAATTATTTTAAAACTCGTTTATATAAAAATATAAACGAAGCAGAGTTAGTGAGTTTACTCACCTTGTTTGTAGTTGACGGTCCTGCCTTTGTTTCATGTAAAATCGAACGGACGTTTGATTTTATCCTGAAATTCTAGTAATTTCGTTCTCAGCACAAAAGACACCACCAAATAGATTTCGTCCTTACGATTCCAATGGATCCGCCATTGTCCAGTTCTTCTTCCCGGTTTTAACACTTCTCTCTTTCACAGTAAAAATATCCCAACTCCATCCATGACCCAAACATGCCGCCACTTACGTTCATCTCAAAATCTACTTCCTTGAAGACAACTATCCCATCGTGCTAACCATCGCTAATTAGTTCATTAATTGTAAGTACCACTATTAGGCTTAATCACTTTCTTAGGTTCCCTAACTCTTCGTGTAACTCCAAAGACCAAAAGCCAACTCCTCCAATGTACAGTTTAATGAAACCCGTACCTTCCATTCCCACCACAAGAAATTAACAACCACAGTTAATCACGTTTTACTCATTTCCCAATACCATATATAAATCCCACTGCTTCCACCTAAACACCACAGTCCAAATCCAACATCTCGACATCCAAAACATTGATCAGATAGTGCCAACGCAAGCCCACTATTTCCTTTTCCCAACATACGGTCAACCTATGATCTTTGTTTTGAAAATTAAAACACAACATACCATAGTTTCTTTTTCCTTCCTTCCTTTCTTTTTGTTCAACAAGAAAGAAACCACACCGTTTATCACGTTAAGTCCAACAATACTCCTTCTCATCCAATTCAGTGCACGTCCAACATCACTTCCGAGCTCGGCTCCAAATTCCTTCACTTTGACAATACATAGTTGCTCTCGTATCCTGCTTCACACCACGCAGGAAATCAACTACCTCGTTGGTCAGCCCGCTGCCGACTTGTCATCAATCGAACCCCAGTGAGACACGCGGGTCGGCTCCCCCTTCCACCACCCCAAGCCTCGTCAGACTCGACACCCCATACCGCCATCAATAAGCCTTCGAACGCAACCAGTTCGAGACCAAACTCTGATCACTTTGTGTAATAACCCGCAAAATCTGGGCCAGTTTAAAATTTTTGTTTTGGCAATTTTAGCGAATTTTGAATATTTAAAATAGATTATTTTAAATAAAATCGACGATAAATTTATTTTGAATATAATTCGAACGTATATATTATACGCGTCGTCGTTAGAATATAAATAATTATAAATAGAATTGAAAATGGCGCGGTAGTTCGATAATTCGATTTCAAACTTCAATTGAATGTACTGGGTGCAAAACAATCCGGATTTTAGTGAAACCAAAAATCAAACGATAGATACCATAGTTTTATAAAATATTTTACATAACAAAAATAGTGATGTGTCGACAGTACTCATGTGTTGAGATTAGTCGTGTGTTGAAAGAAATATGGATTCATGTGTTGAATAGAACAAATATTCATTTGATGAATAGAATAACGAATTATTGAAATATAAAGCCGTGTTGATTAGAGATGCGTTATTTTGACGCGAACGATGTTTATATCGATTTTATTCGTTTTATAATGAATATTGAAAAGTGATTTCAAAATTTAATATTTTGAAAGGAAATTCAAATTGAATTAGATTAAAAATTCAAATGGAAATTTTATTGAATCAATTTGAAATGAATTCGAATTGAATAGAAAATGAATTCGAATTGAATAGAAAATGAATTCGATTCGAATTGAATAGAAAATGAATTCGATTCGAATTGAATAGAAAGTGAATTTGAATTCGAATAAAATCGAAATGAATTGAATTGAAAACGATATCGAAATGAATTGAATTGAAAACGATATCGAAATGAATTGAATTGAAAACGATTTCGAAATGAATTGAATTGAAAACGATATCGAAATGAATTGAATTGAAAACGATTTCGAAATGAATTGAATTGAAAACGATTTCGAAATGAATTGAATTGAAAACGATTTCGAAATGAATTGAATTGAAAACGATTTCGAAATGAATTGAATTGAAAACGATTTCGAAATAAATTGAATTGAAAACGATTTCGAAATGAATTGAATTGAAAACGATTTCGAAATGAATTGAAAACGAATTCAAATTGAATTGAAATGAATTCAAATTGAATTAAAATTTGAATTGAATAGAAATGAAATTTAAAACGATTTAGAAATCGACGAAATATATATTATATATATTATATATATAATATAATGGCCTGAATAGAACGCGCCGCGCCGCGGCAGTTCGTGAATTTCGACCATTTATTTCAAACGGACATTGCGGGAGATCCGACCGTCGGATTCTCCTAAAACCGGAACCGTTGGGTTCGTATCGAAAAGAGCTTTCCAATAAATGTTAGAAATTTGAAATCTAACGGTTGGATTTGGAATTATGTCCAAATCAAATTCGAAAAAGGTCGCTGTAAGTGCAGTTCGATGGCCGTTGTTGGAAATCGACTGTATGGGCCTTGATAAAATTATTAAAAATATCTATAATTTGTGTAAAATTATAATATGTGAATTGGAAAGAATTGGGCTGGAAAATTCCACATTTGAATAGGTAAAAATAGATTTTTATCGAAATGAACTAGTTTTGAACTAGAATTAAAATCAATTTATTTTTGAAATAAATAAATTGAATTTGAAAGTGATTTTGAAAATAATCGATAAATTCCAATACGTGGATTGGACTGGAGCTGAATCGAAATTATCTTCGGGATATTTCGATGTTGGATTTCGTGACTATACAGATATTGTTATGGGAATTTGAAAGATATATTTGATATCGTTATTTCCAATACGATACATGTTGGTTTCAGAATTTGATATTGAATATAAGCCGATATATTTTCTATTCAGAGCCTTGTATTTAATATCAAATGTGATTTGGGTTTATCGTGAATCGTGTTTTAGAAGACATTGGTTCTTTAACCCAGTTAAAGGCAAGAGGTTGATTTTTGAAAAGATTAAAACTAAGTGGAGTTTTAATGAATCTTTAATTAGATTAAAATGTGGATTGATAATTTAAATTATCAAATCTGAAAAGTGATCGAGAATGGAGTATCACCAGTTTTGCTCCAAAGCGACAGTTAAATCTTTAATTAGATTTGAACGTGAAATGGTAATTAATTTTACCGATAACACCATGGTGTTAGAAATGGAGTATCACCAGTTTTTCTCCATGGGATATATAGGTTGGGATTGGGAAATAAAATAAATAATTACTTCGGTGTGGTTCGTTAATCCCGACTAGTTTGAAATGATATCCAAAGGAAGATTATAGGATAAATTTAGAAGAATTTATCTTGGATAAAATTAATGGGAACCTTTCCCTAAGAATGTGATTCTGTGAATAAAAGAATATTCTGAATTGGAATGAGGCGTTTGTTGTGTTTGTGTAACATTCGTTTATGATATACGTGGGTTATCCAGAAAGGCCGGGTTTATGCCCATTCTGAATAACCGATTCGACGAGATGTCGAAGATGAAGACGGTGGTTGAAGACCGGAAGTCTTCACATCGTTTGGGTGATTACTGATGATCTTGATTGGGCTGTACACCCAGGATGAGGGAATCAGTTGGTGATCGTCCAGACGTACTTGGAGATGGATGGATATGCGAGGAAAGTGCCTCCGGTTTCGTTCAGACCCAGAACGAACTTGTAAATGGATTGTGTGTCTGACATTGGATTTTATTCTGTGTTGATTGATCTTTATTAAATATACATCTGTTTGGCGGCAGAGAATTTATTCTCTTGCTTAACGCCCTTCTCTGAGACGTACGAGCTCAGAGGTTGTATATCGATGGACATCAGTCGCATGGAGTGAATTGCCAATGTGGCATGCGTAAGTGGCAATTGATCAAGGCTTCTGTTGAAAAGCAAAGTCTTGTGGTTGATGATCAAAGCACGGCCTGTGTGGCGTAGCTTTGTGTATAACGTGAATTCGCGAGCCTCACACCTCGGTATGAGTCAAAAACGGGATAGTGACTGCAGGGAGAGCACGACGTTTCTTTCTAGCTAGGGTGGTGTCAGTGACCTACCAGCCCTGACATTTATATACTTTTCACCTGTGTGGTTGTTGGATATGAGGCGCCTCGGATATAGGTCTGTAAGGACCGGGAAACGTGTGTTCAGGAATAACTAATCCTCAAAAGTAAGAGAGGACCGGCCCTGAAGATCCAAGGATCATAGTGGGGTCCTGAGGCATTTGCTAGAGTGTCTCGAACGCGGAGAGGAGCTTGCCCCTTGCCTCGGCTCATGACGGAAATCCAATTTCCAATACGTGTATTGCAGTTTTAATTGTAGAACTAGTATGGCGACATAGTAGATGGTAGTTATGCCGCCTATGATCGATACTTATGATTGAAATTGTTTTGACACTATACACCTATTATAGTGTCAAATAATGTGTTTTAAACGTATCAAGCATGCTTTGGCTGTTATAAGGGAAAACCCTATCCTCCGGCTTGCGTTGCATTGTGTGATGGGACCTGGGTCTTATAACAGCTTCATTTTTCTTTATTTAGCATTGCGCTGTTTGTTCTATGCACTGGTATTCTTGGGAGGAAACCCGTTCCGTGTTATACGGCGTGGTCCCTAGATTTACCAAACTTTAAAACCAATATTAATAACTGTTTTAGTTCTCACACCAGTCACATGACTGACCTGGAGTTTATTGTTTAACCTAAACTCTGGGTGCCCCTATTTTCCACACGGGCAGCTAGTAGTTTTGGTTTTGCAGATTTATATTCACAGGGTCCTGATTTACAGCTGGAACGATGCTCGGAAAGCTCTGTATCCGTGTATCACTTCTAGTTGTGCTTTTGTATTATTTTTCCGCTGCTATGTAATTTATTGTAATCTCTGATATTTATCGAATGTAATTTATTCATTTATACTCTGTATATTCTTGTATCTGATGGAATTGTTGTAATAACAATGAAATGTTCTTCCGTATGCGTCCTTTTGTGTGTTGTTCTCAAAGTATTCGTGCTTTCCTTCATGGGGAAGTTACGGGTTCTTTCAGTTGGTATCAGAGCTTTGGTTTACAGAGCTCGAGAACAAGACACATTAGAACCATACGAAAGAATTCATCAGATATTGGATTAGTAATATCCAATTAGAATGACTCGCTAGAGATAGGATCAGTAGTATCCTAGAACGAGTGTGAAGAGTATATTTTTCAATGAAAACAATTTTGTTTTGAAAATTTAAATCGCTTTATACGTATTTGATTATTTATTTATTTTGGATATGGACAATCTAGTATATAAAGGTTTTGCATATACGCGTCATGAACGTATATTCGAAGTTTTAATATACTGGATAGATATAGAATCATACGCTAGTGGCCCGAAGATGATTCTAATGATTGACTAGTCGTCATTAGTATTCATGTTCGAGTAACGAAGGTGTGATATCTATATATTTCCATTAGACTGGTGTGAGAACCAAAACTTATATAGTTAGAACACATTGTTGTGATTTGGCATCAAAACAAGATTTTCTGTATATATATCAAAAATTATGAATTTGAAACTCTAATTCACTAATTGATTGATGTTTGTGTTGTTTGTTTAATTGTTTGCTAATTTTTAACCATTTATGCCTAATATAATCACATATTGACCTATATTGAAAATTGGCCGCATTTGCTTGCATACATGTATATCTTTTGAACAGGTCATAGCAAGGAGGCTAGAGCCGAAGAATAAAATTTGTTTGCCCGACAAATAGGTACATGTTTACTATAATTTACTGTTTTGTTTGGGTGATGATGATTTTATGAGCCTATTGGCTAGCCGCTTGGCTTTTTCTTTTTCTTTTTGAGATCTGAAGGACCGGGGAAGCTATTTGAAATTCCCCGATGCTCCCGGTGCAGGGGAGGTTATGGCGAAATTTTTCGAAAATTTAAGGTGTTAGCCAAATTTTTGAAATTTTGAAAATTCTCAGAAACTGAAAAGTTGGAGAATGGAAGCCAGATCGAATGTAGAGCTTAATAATCAAACCACTTTCGACTTTGTTCCTTTTCGGGGACGAAAAGTTTTAAGTGGGGGAGATTGTAATAACCCGCAAAATCTGGGCCAGTTTAAAATTTTTGTTTTGGCAATTTTAGCGAATTTTGAATATTTAAAATAGATTATTTTAAATAAAATCGACGATAAATTTATTTTGAATATAATTCGAACGTATATATTATACGCGTCGTCGTTAGAATATAAATAATTATAAATAGAATTGAAAATGGCGCGGTAGTTCGATAATTCGATTTCAAACTTCAATTGAATGTACCGGGTGCAAAACAATCCGGATTTTAGTGAAACCAAAAATCAAACGATAGATACCATAGTTTTATAAAATATTTTACATAACAAAAATAGTGATGTGTCGACAGTACTCATGTGTTGAGATTAGTCGTGTGTTGAAAGAAATATGGATTCATGTGTTGAATAGAACAAATATTCATTTGTTGAATAGAATAACGAATTATTGAAATATAAAGCCGTGTTGATTAGAGATGCGTTATTTTGACGCAAACGATGTTTATATCGATTTTATTCGTTTTATAATGAATATTGAAAAGTGATTTCAAATTTTAATATTTTGAAAGGAAATTCAAATTGAATTAGATTAAAAATTCAAATGGAAATTTTATTGAATCAATTTGAAATGAATTCGAATTGAATAGAAAATGAATTCGAATTGAATAGAAAATGAATTCGATTCGAATTGAATAGAAAATGAATTCGATTCGAGTTGAATAGAAAGTGAATTTGAATTCGAATAAAATTGAAATGAATTGAATTGAAAACGATATCGAAATGAATTGAATTGAAAACGATATCGAAATGAATTGAATTGAAAACGATTTCGAAATGAATTGAATTGAAAACGATATCGAAATGAATTGAATTGAAAACGATTTCGAAATGAATTGAATTGAAAACGATTTCGAAATGAATTGAATTGAAAACGATTTCGAAATGAATTGAATTGAAAACGATTTCGAAATGAATTGAATTGAAAACGATTTCGAAATAAATTGAATTGAAAACGATTTCGAAATGAATTGAATTGAAAACGATTTCGAAATGAATTGAAAACGAATTCAAATTGAATTGAAAGGGAATTGAAATGAATTCAAATTGAATTAAAATTTGAATTGAATAGAAATGAAATTTAAAACGATTTATAAAACTCGTTTTAAATAGAAATCGACGAAATATATATTATGTATATTATATATATAATATAATGGCCTGAATAGAACGCGCCGCGCCGCGGCAGTTCGTGAATTTCGACCATTTATTTCAAACGGACATTGCGGGAGATCCGACCGTCGGATTCTCCTAAAACCGGAACCGTTGGGTTCGTATCGAAAAGAGCTTTCCAATAAATGTTAGAAATTTGAAATCTAACGGTTGGATTTGGAATTATGTCCAAATCAAATTCGAAAAAGGTCGCTGTAAGTGCAGTTCGATGGCCGTTGTTGGAAATCGACTGTATGGGCCTTGATAAAATTATTAAAAATATCTATAATTTGTGTAAAATTATAATATGTGAATTGGAAAGAATTGGGCTGGAAAATTCCACATTTGAATAGGTAAAAATAGATTTTTATCGAAATGAACTAGTTTTGAACTAGAATTAAAATCAATTTATTTTTGAAATAAATAAATTGAATTTGAAAGTGATTTTGAAAATAATCGATAAATTCCAATACGTGGATTGGACTGGAGCTGAATCGAAATTATCTTTGGGATATTTCGATGTTGGATTTCGTGACTATACAGATATTGTTATGGGAATTTGAAAGATATATTTGATATCGTTATTTCCAATACGATACATGTTGGTTTCAGAATTTGATATTGAATATAAGCCGATATATTTTCTATTCAGAGCCTTGTATTTAATATCAAATGTGATTTGGGTTTATCGTGAATCGTGTTTTAGAAGACATTGGTTCTTTAACCCAGTTAAAGGCAAGAGGTTGATTTTTGAAAAGATTAAAACTAAGTGGAGTTTTAATGAATCTTTAATTAGATTAAAATGTGGATTGATAATTTAAATTATCAAATCTGAAAAGTGATCGAGAATAGAGTATCACCAGTTTTGCTCCAAAGCGATAGTTAAATCTTTAATTAGATTTGAACGTGAAATGGTAATTAATTTTACCGATAACACCGTGGTGTTAGAAATGGAGTATCACCAGTTTTTCTCCATGGGATATATAGGTTGGGATTGGGAAATAAAATAAATAATTACTTCGGTGTGGTTCGTTAATCCCGACTAGTTTGAAATGATATCCAAAGGAAGATTATAGGATAAATTTAGAAGAATTTATCTTGGATAAAATTAATGGGAACCTTTCCCTAAGAATGTGATTCTGTGAATAAAAGAATATTCTGAATTGGAATGAGGCGTTTGTTGTGTTTGTGTAACATTCGTTTATTATATACGTGGGTTATCCAGAAAGGCCGGGTTTATGCCCATTCTGAATAACCGATTCGACGAGATGTCGAAGATGAAGACGGTGGTTGAAGACCGGAAGTCTTCACATCGTTTGGGTGATTACTGATGATCTTGATTGGGCTGTACACCCAGGATGAGGGAATCAGTTGGTGATCGTCCAGACGTACTTGGAGATGGATGGATATGCGAGGAAAGTGCCTCCGGTTTCGTTCAGACCCAGAACGAACTTGTAAATGGATTGTGTGTCTGACATTGGATTTTATTCTGTGTTGATTGATCTTTATTAAATATACATCTGTTTGGCGGCAGAGAATTTATTCTCTTGCTTAACGCCCTTCTCTGAGACGTACGAGCTCAGAGGTTGTATATCGATGGACATCAGTCGCATGGAGTGAATTGCCAATGTGGCATGCGTAAGTGGCAATTGATCAAGGCTTCTGTTGAAAAGCAAAGTCTTGTGGTTGATGATCAAAGCACGGCCTGTGTGGCGTAGCTTTGTGTATAACGTGAATTCGCGAGCCTCACACCTCGGTATGAGTCAAAAACGGGATAGTGACTGCAGGGAGAGCACGACGTTTCTTTCTAGCTAGGGTGGTGTCAGTGACCTACCAGCCCTGACATTTATATACTTTTCACCTGTGTGGTTGTTGGATATGAGGCGCCTCGGATATAGGTCTGTAAGGACCGGGAAACGTGTGTTCAGGAATAACTAATCCTCAAAAGTAAGAGAGGACCGGCCCTGAAGATCCAAGGATCATAGTGGGGTCCTGAGGCATTTGCTAGAGTGTCTCGAACGCGGAGAGGAGCTTGCCCCTTGCCTCGGCTCATGACGGAAATCCAATTTCCAATACGTGTATTGCGGTTTTAATTGTAGAACTAGTATGGCGACATAGTAGATGGTAGCTATGCCGCCTATGATCGATACTTATGATTGAAATTGTTTTGACACTATACACCTATTATAGTATCAAATAATGTGTTTTAAACGTATCAAGCATGCTTTGGCTGTTATAAGGGAAAATCCTATCCTCCGGCTTGCGTTGCATTGTGTGATGGGACCTGGGTCTTATAACAGCTTCATTTTTCTTTATTTAGCATTGCGTTGTTTGTTCTATGCACTGGTATTCTTGGGAGGAAACCCGTTCCGTGTTATACGGCGTGGTCCCTAGATTTACCAAACTTTAAAACCAATATTAATAACTGTTTTAGTTCTCACACCAGTCACATGACTGACCTGGAGTTTATTGTTTAACCTAAACTCTGGGTGCCCCTATTTTCCACACGGGCAGCTAGTAGTTTTGGTTTTGCAGATTTATATTCACAGGGTCCTGATTTACAGCTGGAACGATGCTCGGAAAGCTCTGTATCCGTGTATCACTTCTAGTTGTGCTTTTGTATTATTTTTCCGCTGCTATGTAATTTATTGTAATCTCTGATATTTATCGAATGTAATTTATTCATTTATACTCTGTATATTCTTGTATCTGATGGAATTGTTGTAATAACAATGAAATGTTCTTCCGTATGCGTCCTTTTGTGTGTTGTTCTCAAAGTATTCGTGCTTTCCTTCACGGGGAAGTTACGGGTTCTTTCACTTTGTGCCTCCATCGGAAATCATAGTTGTTGAGAGCGTGGAGCTCCCTTAGATCTTCCGTTTTGTGTTTAAGCGATTTTGATTTTGATTAATGGAATTTAGAAGTTGCGATCCCTTTTAGTTAGCAGGTGGAGTCGGCTTGAAGAACAAGAAGGGAAAATAAAGGGAATTTGGGATGTTTTTATTTTTGACTGAGGAAGAAAAACAAAATATTGGGGATACAGTATTTAAGGAGAAAGAACCGTGGGGAGCACGGGATGTTAACAGCTTGGGTAACACGGTTTAGTTGCCTTGGTATGCACGGAATCGAAACCTTGGCAAGCACGGCTCCATTGAATCCGATAAGGACAAAACAGATTCATACAATTTTTATATATTTTATTTTATATTATATTATAACGAAACTTCGTGATGAAGTATCAAGTAAAACAAATCACAGTCGACTTCTGTCTACTGATAAAAAAGCAAATCTCGATGTAAAAAGGTATTCTGAACCCAATGGGACAAGTTTCGTCGAATTCCGATATCGTTTGAAAAAATTTCCTTTATAAAACCAGAAATCAACACGCGTTTAAAATTTTCACGATCACCAGTTAAATCAAATCAACTTGAAACTGCGAACACCGATAATAACTTTTCGATACGAACCCAACGGCACTAGTTTCGTCGCATTCTGAGACTGTTTCCCCGGTAGGCTATTTTTAGGTGTACCGCAATGCCATTTTTAACGCCAAATTATCTGGTCTCTAAAATTAACAAACTATATAGCTATCCTGACTCTAATCGACGATACGAACTCAACGGAACTGGTTTCGCGGCCTAATTCGAACGTCTGCTCAAATTATACCCAAATAACCCTTTATTGAATTAATTACGAGCTATATAAATTGAACGGGCGTTTACGGCTACCGTGGTCACATACGACATCGGTTTTCCACGCCATTCAACATTGTACAATAATTTAACGATACGGTCTCAATGGAACTGATTTCGTCGAAATCTGAGTCCGTTTACAAAACGGCTATTTTAACGCGTATATTTTAAATAACGATTTCCACAGCGACTATTTCATAATTTTGATTTGACCATAACTAACAAAATATAACACGAAATCTAGATTTTTCTCTTTCATATGAAAATTATAATCAATACGGTTCCAACGTGTCTTGTTTCACAGAAATCCGACTTATATCGGATCCTGTATCCTTAGTTGAAGTTCAAAACTTTATATTACGAACTGCCGCGCGATTTCGAGCTCGTTTTATATTATATTATATATTATACGTTCAAACTTCGTTTTATAAATAAATTCCCTATATAATCCTATATATAATTCAAAAAATATATTTAAACCAATTTAAATATTCAGAATTCAACGGCTGAAAAATCCGGGTCGTTACAACACGACACCCGTCATCCACAGACCATGGATGACTTGTTTGTTTGATTCCTGTGTTGTGAAATTTGATTGTGTGATGTGGAATGAAATAAAATACTTTATAGTGGAAAAATATTTTATAGTAAAAAATATGATTTTTAACGTGTATATAAAATAAATATTTATAAACAAATCGGACGATTTGTTTATATACACTGATTTGACTAATATTGATTAGGACGATAAATTTTACACATCGCCCAACTACACAAATAAAATCTGTGTTTGTTGTTTTGAAACCCCACATGGGTATTGGGATGAGATATGTCTTACACTAATCCCGATTGTTTAGTTGTATGTCAATCGATGGATTGACAGACTGTGTAAGCGTTAATTATTTATGTTTAATGCTTATGCAGTTGTGTGGTGCACTCTGGATGATGGTTAATTATTTACCGTTGCTATTATATACATGTGTTGTAGAAAATCCATATAATTAACATTATATGGTAATTGATTGGGCCTCATTCCAATTGAAAATAAACTCATGTGTAGAATTGAAAATAAATTCATGTGTTGATTTGAAAATATATTCATGTGTTGAATAGAAATATAAATTCATGTGTTGAATAAAATATATATTCATGGGTTGAATAGAAATATAAATTCATGTGTTGAATAAAATATATATTCATGGGTTGAATAGAAATATAAATTCATGTGTTGAATGAAATAAATATTCATGTGTTGAATAGAGAAATATATAATCATGTGTTGAATAGAAATATAAATTCATGTGTTGAATAAAATATATATTCATGTGTTGAAGAAAATATTCATTTGTTGAAAAGAATAACGAAGTTATTGAAATATATGACGCCGTGTTGATTAGATTGACGCCATTTTGACGTGAACGATATTTATGTCGATTATATTCGTTTTTAAAATGAATATAGAAAAGGAAGTGATTTTAAAATATAACATTTTAAAAATATTATCATTTGTGTGTGTATATATATATATATATATATATATATCGATGATATGGAATATTCAATTTTGATTAGAAATTGAATATGATGTTGAAATCGTTTTGAAAACGAATTTAAAACGATTTATAAAATACGTTTTCAATGGAAATCGATGAAATATATATATAATAATATATATATATATATATATAATGGCCTGAATAGAACGCGCCACGCCGCAGCCGTTCGCGAATTTCGACCATTGACTTCGAATGGATATTATGGGAGATCCGAACGTCGGATTCTCCTAAAACCGGAACCATTGGGTTCGTATCGAAAAGAGCTTTCTAACGAATGTTAGAGATTTTAAATCTAATGGTTGGATTTGGAATTATGTCTAAATCAAATTTGGAAAAGGTCGTTGTAAGTGCAGTTCGATGGCCGTTGATGGAAATCGACTGTACGGGCCTGGATAAAATTATTAAAAATAGTAATAATTTGTGTAAAATCATAAGAAATGATTTGTGAAGAATTGGGATGAAAAACTCCATATTTGAAAAGATAAAAATAGATTTTTATCGACATGAACTAGTTTTGAACTAGTATTATAATTCTATTTATTTTTAAAATAAATAAAGTGGATTTGATATGGTTTTAAAAGTAACCAGAATTTCCAATAATTGAATTGGAATGGATTTGAATCGAAATTGTCTTTGGAATATTTCGATGTTGGATTTCGTGATGAAACATATATTGTTATGGGAATTTGAAAGATATATTTATATCGTTATTTCCAATATGATATTTGTTGGTCGTAGAATTTGATATTGAATATAAGCCGATATATTTTCTATTCAGAGCCTCGTATTTAATATCAAATGTGATTTGGGTTTGTCGTGAATGGTGTCTTCATTAACACTGTCTTTAAACCCAGTTGAGAAAAAGATTAAATCTTTTTATTTAGATTTAATGAAGTGTACCAATTAAATGGTATTTAATTGGAATTGAATTTAAATTGATTTTTGGGTTTATCGTGAACAATGTTTTAAATAACACTTGTTCTTTAACCCAATAATTAATGTAATGTGATTTTGGGTTTATAGTGAACCGTGTTTTAAATGACATTGGTTCTTTAACCCTGTTAAAGACAGGATGAGAATTTCCAAGTTAAACAACAATTGATATTGATTTTTGGGAAGATTAAAACTAAGTGGAGTTTTAATAAATCTTTAATTAGATTGAAATTGTAATGACCCGGAAATTTGGCGATCTTGGTTATCCGATATACAACACATATCGAACATCCAAGGATCGAAAATAACGGGTTATTAATGAATGAAATTAGAGGGTGAAGAAAGATAAGATAGAAACTTAGAATAGAAGAAGAAGAAGAACACAACATCAGAGTAACACGAACCTCATAGCAGAACGAACAACATATAATATATATAACATAACTTGAAATATACATCTGTACTTGAATATACATCATTATCAAAGTACAACACTTACAACACAATGGAAATATACTATAACTATATGATCCTGAAGCCTCCTGCTCCCGCTCTTTAAGTATCTGTAAATCCCGACTACTTAACAGCCCGTACAAAATTGGGCACCCAAGAGTTTAGGGAAAACAAAATAAGATTAACTCCGAGTCAGTCATGGGACTGGTATGAGTAAAACAGTTTAAAACAGTTCGAACAAGTAAACGATATCTCATAAGACCACGCCGTATAACGAAACGGGTTTTTCCCTTATGAGAATCTAAACTATCTTTATATCAAAAACCTTTTGATATTATAATAATATCTATCAACCATAATATAATAACCATCTAGCAGAAATGCTTTCATCTCACGTTCTACATATACAGTATACAATCAAAACCGCAAGCACGTATTGGGTAATGGATTTCCAACTATGGAAAGGTATGGAACCACCTTTCGCTAGTGTACCTCTAGAAAGGAATACATTGGGTTCAACAAGAACATCTTGCAACCCGGCCACACATGACCGACCACTCATTTCTCTTGAGCGTATCGAATGTATATCACCAACGGTTGGGATCAGCAACCGTTTCCCGAATGGGACAGTATCAACAATAGATTTTTAGAAATAAATGAAACTCTAGATTAGGTGATTATACAACCTACTTCTGAGCGACTAACTTAGCCATGTTGCTTGTTCGATATTTGTCATTTACATGTTGATGAGGCTTGAGGTTACGCTTCATCATCACATCAGATTCACTTCGAATGCCACATTATCAGATCCATCGAAATCACTAATTGATGTCTACAACAGTACATTACGTGTTAGCTAAAGAAGTTTCCTTCTCCGTTCCACTCTTGGTACGGTTAAAGAAATCGATGTACATGACCTTTCTGCAAATACTCTGTCAGACATTCATCCATGCAAGTCATTCAGGAACAGGATGAACCGAAGGCACTATTCAGTACGTCCATCTTAGGCACTGTTATCTAAGACTTATACAATAGCCTTAGCACTTTACTCCGTCTTCAATTATCTTTGGCGTATATGATTCGCAACGCTTAAGTCAATACAGAGTGGTTCTTTGGATAATAATCCAACCGGTCTCTCCATATTAACAACGTTAAAATGGTCAAAACTTTGATAGTCTGTGATTTAACTATCAAAGAAAAGCACATGTGCAAACAACGATATTATTTCCAAATGGAAATTTATATCGATCAAACATCATTTAACATTTATCTCCTTAGTTCAATTTTCATCTCTTGTTTACCTATATTCAACATTTCTTATTTTCTAAATTTAGGAAATATATGTTATTACCGTTGGAAAACATTTCCATTTCTTGTTTTCTATATCAGAAAATATTTCTAGTTCTTATTTGGAAAACATTTCCAAAACTCCTTCATTGGACTTAGACAGATGTTTAAACAAACCATCGCGATGCCAACTTAAACCATTACGCTTATTAACTAAATTCCTTTAACCCGCCTCCACTATCGAACCTAAACCATTCCTAAGTTAAAATTGAAGTCAATCAAGTTGGGGTAATACTACCTCTCAAACCTTAACTGAACAACGTTTCTAACCTTGAAATAGACAAAGTTCACCTTTTAATTCATTAACATACTACCTTACGTAACTCTCTTTCGAATCATCTCTATTCGATAATTCTTTCCTTCGAATAAAGTATATTCGGTAACTCTATTCAATTTACTCTATTCACTTAACTCTTTTGATTTAACTCTAACTCTATTCACTTAACTCCTATCGAATAAACTATATTCGATAACTCCTTTAATTCTATTTGAATAAACTATATATTCGATTAAGTCCTTTAATTCTATTCGAATAAACTATATTCGATTAACTCCTTTTGAATAACTTATATTCAATACTCTCCCTTTCGAATAACTAAATTCGATTAACTACCTTCGATTAACTAACAATCGATAACTCCTTTCGAATAACGAATAATCGATAACTCTACTCGACTAACCATATTCGACTAACTCGACTAACCATATTCGACTAACTCGACTAACTTGGTTTGACTAACCATACTCGATTAACTCAACTTGACTAACTTAACTTATTTAACTCAACTTGATTAACTCGACATCATTTCACTTAACTGATTAACTCTAACTGGTTAAATCTAACTCTAATCAATTATCTCTAACTGGTTAACTCTAACTCTAATCGATTTACTCTAATAGAATAACTAACATTCGATCAACTTATTTCGATTTACTTTTTCGGATTAACTCCTTTGATTAACTCCTTTGCTATTTGTTTACTTAACAAATAACTATTTCCTTTTCACTTCAATTTATTTAACAAATAAATATTTCCTTTTAACTTTATTTATTTTCTAAATAAATATCTCCTTTACATTTGGTTTTCAAATGTATTTTCCTTTATCATTATTTGGCTTTCCAAATATATTTCCTTTACATTTGGTTTTCAAATATATTTTCCTTTATCCTTATTTGGCTTTCCAAATATATTTCCTTTACATTTGGTTTTCAAATATATTTCCTTTATCCTATCATATTTATTTATTAAATAAATATCTTGTTTTACTCCTATTTATTTCCTAAATAAATAACCTTTATAATCCTATTTATTTATTTCTAAATAAATATCTCTTTTTATAAAATCCTTCGGTTATATAAATTCCTTCTTTTATAAAATCCTTTGATTTTATAAATCTATTTCCTTTATAAAACCCTTTTCATTTTATAAATCTTTTCTCTTTTTATAAAATCCTTTGGTTTTATTTCTCTTATAAAATCCTTTGATTTTATTTCTATTTCCCATTTATAAAATCCTTGGATTTTATAAATATTTTCTTTTCAAATATTCTTTTGAAAATTCCCTTTTACATTCCAGTACTTTTCACGGTATTTAAAATACCAAATAACCACGATCGATATCGTTCAAACACACATAAACAACCACAGATTTATATCACTCATATATTACAGTATATGAAAAACAGTAAAATAAATGTTGAGGAATCCAGTCGGATTCCTCCAACCTGTTTCCCTGCATCATAGATGTTACATAATAAAATCAACATCACTTTCAGTTCAACATGAAATATTCTATTAACAGAATCAATATTCGATTTACGGTTTATATATATATATAATTTCAACTATCTGTCTAGCAGTTAAATCAAACAGTCAACACACAGTCAATCAGACAATTTCTAACAGTTCTAAAATACAACATGAAAATATAATTTGTTCAGAGTTGGTGAGTTTTACTCACTTTTCCAGTTCATCGTTAAAGAACGATAAACTGTGGTTTGATTTGAATCAAACAATTTATTCGGCCATAAATTCATACGAGCCCAAATCCACTTCTAGTCATCTTCATTATGAAGCTCTCATCCATATGGTCCCAAGGCAACTTGCATCTTCTTCGATGGCCATTCACGGTTTGCCTCCCTCTAACCGCCCCTTACTTCTTTCATGATAAATCAAACACAAAATACCACAATACTCCTCATCTCTCCCTCTCCAACCTTGTATCCTTTTCATGCCACTCCCCCCCTTGGTTGCAAAATCGTCTCCGATGCTACTGTTTCCGCCACAGGAAACCAGCGACATCACCTACCACTCCATGATTCCTCTACTGAACCAAAACTATACACACCAAAATACTCCTCCTTCAATCCTTCTTCTTCCCGTATCATCCATATCAAACTCGAATTCCATCACCACCATCTATCTCGTTCGAACCCCTCCCAGGTTGCGACAACTTTCCCCTCGTACCCCTCAAAATTTCCACCACTGAACCCAATTTCAACCACAAGCTTAAAGCAAACAACCACAAATCATATTATAGCCCCAAACTCCATATAAATGGAACCCTAACCTTACTGGGTGTCTTTCGACTTCCAGAAGTCAGCGTCGAACCTGGCAAATAATACACCAATGTAAAGCTCTTCCTTTGCTGAGCTCATTGATATGTATCTTGGAATTTAGAGTGTTTGATTTGAATTCTTGTGGATTTCTAAAGTTGGATTTCCACGTTTTGTCTTGTTTCTGCTGGTGGCTCATTTTCTTTGACTAATGAAGAGGATCGAATTAGGTTTAGAGGAGGGTGCCGGTATTTATAAGGGATTTAGATATTTTTACATTGATGATTGCATTGATTTATAACCACCCATTTACTCCGGTCGTCTTTTAAAATTACTATGATCACCTATGATACCCAAAAATCATGAAAATTGACATGCAGCTAGAGTTCGACATTACGGCCCCAACGAAACTGGATTCGTCGAATTCCGACTTCGTATGCTCACACAGTGTATTTTTAACCGTCAAAATACTGACTGTTTCACTCTAAAAATCCGTACGGCCACGTAGCGACTCTAAAAATCATGAAACTGGAAATCTAACAACTATTTGACATTGGGGATCCAACAAAATTAGTTTCGTCGAATTTCGACTTCGTTTCCAAAAGTGGCTATTTTTAAAGCTCTGAATGACCCCTTTAAATATATATATTTAAAAATAATTAAATTAAATATTTATAAATAAATATTATCGTATATATTCATAGTGGAATACCATACAGCTTTAGAATATTCCTATATGAATTTCTAACTTGATATTTCAAATCTGGGTCAACCCGATATTCGATTTATATTGAAATTCCTTTTTAAAATATAAATAATTCTTTTATAAATTATAAAGGAATTCCACAGCGACTTTTCTAAAATTTGATTTGGATATAATTCAAAATCTACCCGATGAAATCCCTATTTTTCTCTTCCACTAGAAAGATATACTCCACCAGCTCCACACGTTTCTTGTTTCACAGAAATCCAGCTTAAAACGAATCCTGTACATTCAGTTGAAGTTTGAATCGCCAATTTATGAACTTCAGCGCCATTTGGAGCTCGATTATAATTATATTATAATTATACGTTCAAACTGTCGTTCAAATAATATATTCGTTATTCTAATTAAATTCTAAACTGAATTAAATATCACAGATGATCCAGTTCACACTATATCGCCATTTCAGCCAATTCTGATTATTTCAGAATTAAATATATTATTAAATTATTATTTTAATTAAATATTCACCATTATTTAATTCAACGACCATTTAATTCTCTAAATCACTATATAAATAATTAAATAAATTAATTATAAACCTCTACAAATGCGGGTCATTACATTCTTCCCAATTAAAATAATTTCGTCCTCGAAATTGCTAAAGCTACAAGACGACTCTATTAACTGGTTATAACTTATTTGTTCACTTCTTAACTCCGGTTTCACTAAACCAATTTATTTTAATCAAATTATTAATTAATTCTTATTAACGAAAATTTTCAAAAAATCCTAGAATTTTCTAACACCTTAATTTTTCGAAATTTTTTGCCAGCACCTCCTTTGTACTGGTCAATCGAACAAACTACAACTGGCCTCTCTGGGCCATCTCCATCCCAAAAGAAAATCAAACAGCCAAGCGGCTTGCCAATTCGGCTCATAAATCTTATATCCAATAGAAATATAAACTTTCACCTTTTGTCGGCATATCATTTTATCCTTTCCACCTGTTATCAATTCAGCAGATACAAGGTTCATTCCAATCAAATCCCAATCTGCTTTTATCCATGACACAACCATTCGCTTATATCCGAGCCAAATATCATTTCAACTCGAGTTTCTTCTCGATTCCCAACTCTTAACTTGATTATCACATTACACTTCAAATTTGAATCTCACAATAAAATTTGTCTTGATATTATTCTAATTCAATCTCAGTTACCACTTTACTGGTTTTACTTTAATTCAATTTTGCTTTCACAAATTTCTGTTAAATTTGTTTTTAATTCAAACAGTCTTTCCCTGGGATTTTTTAAAAAGTTTACGATTTTTAAAAATCAAATTTTCCTTTTGAACATGTCACTGAGCCCTTAGTTAATATTCCATTAGTTAAATCACTTCTCTATTTCTTTATCAATATTTGTTAACCAAATATTTTCAATAACCATATTGCCCTTTTATGTTTTTTGGAAAACATTTCCGAATATCTCCTTCCTTTATTTTCTAAACTTTAGAAAATATATGCTATTTATAATTGGAAAATATTCCAATTACTTATCTCTTTTCCGATCTCATTTATTTCTATACTTAGGAAATATTCTTTATTACATTTCCAAGCGTACACTTATTTGGGTTAAAACGGATGTTGTGTAAAACATCGTTACGACAACCCAAATACTATATTCAACTAACTCTTATTCAACATTGAACTTCGAGCCTGAAATCTTACTATTTATTTGTTAATAATGAAATCAATCAAATGGATGTTGTGTAAAACATCGTTACGACAACCCAAATACTATATTCAACTAACTCTTATTCAACATTGATCTTCGAGCTTGAAATCTTACTATTTATTTGTTAATAATGAAATCAATCAAGTTGGGGTATAACAACCTCTCAGACCTTGACTGAATAACATTTATAACGTCAAAACAGATATGACTACTTACTTGAATAATCAATACAATACAACTACTTATTCACTTTTAAACACGTATACGCTTCCTCTTTCTATTCTTACTAGATTTTATTCCTAGTCTTCCTTTTTGATTTTAGTATTCTATTTCTAAGTTCGTTTCCTTATCGACTTCTCTCTCTCTCTCTCTATATATATATATATATATATATATATATATATATATATATATATCGATACGTTGAAATTTCTAACTATCAAATTATCTTAAAAATATTCTAACTCCTTAAATTCTCGGAAATTTTTCCATAACCTCCTTTGTACCAGGAGCATTGGGATATTTCAAATAGCCTCCCATGGCCCTCACCAATCCAAAAGAAAAAGAAAAAGCCAAGCGGCTAGCCGATACGGCGCATAAAATCTCATATATGAATTAAATACATACCTTTTCGTCGAGCATTCTATTTATATACCTTCATAACTTATCCATACCTATCTCATGTATATTTATACTAGCCCAATCTATTTTAACTATACCTGATCGTTTTAACTCAATTCGTTAACTAATTTGTTAATTAACTCTTTAGTCTATTTCACTTTTATATTTGAACATGACATGTTCAAATATATTTTAATTTGCTTATTAACTAATTTGAATCCAAATTTCAAATTCAAGTTCTATATTCGATTTTGAATATCCATTTACAAATCCAATTCACCTTTCAAAATTCAACTTCAAATTCAAAACTCGATTAACTAATTCCTCTTCGACTTAGTTAATTCTATTCAATTTCTATTCAAATTTTATATCACTTCTATTATTCAAATCTATATATCAAATTCTATTATTATAAATCCCATTTTGAAATTCAACACAACTTGTCTTTCCCAAAACAAATTCAAAACAATATCTCTGGTAGTAATTCATCACTTACAACTCGAAAATGAATACTGATGATGTAGCTATCATCATCGGAATCTATTTTCCAGCGATCGAAGTGAGTTTAATAATATAAAACCATTTCTAAACATTTCCACTTTGAAATTCATTTCAAAATATAATTCACACTGCTTGTAAAACAATTTAAAATCTCCCAGGATCTTAAATTTTCCTTATTTTTAATCCAAATCCATTTACAAACACTTATCCAATTTTCCAGAATTTTAATTCAATTTCTGTTTTAAATTTTAGATTTAATTCATCTGATTTCACGTATTTCACTATTATGAATTCTGATTGGTTATTTACATAACCATTTAATTTATAATCTTACTCGACTATAATAACAACCAACATATCCATTATATTATAATTTTGATACAAATATCTTCTCTATATCAAGATATAACTTGGGTAAACTTATTTTAATTTACCCCCTTTTTTTAAAACATATCGTGTCGACCCATCGTATTCGAGAGTTTATAAACTCCTACCGATACAGTGGATCAAACTGAGCGACCGGAACCCATAAACTACTCAACCAATAAATCTCCACAATATAAAACAAATTTTTATATCAATAACAAATACGTTCACTCGTATATATACACTCAAACTCAATCTAGGGTACTACTAACGCTATCTCTACTGAGTCACGCCACAGAGCCAAGGTAATTCACTTAACTTAAGCTCTGATACCGACTGTAATGACCCAGAAATTTGGCGATCTTGGTTATCCGATATACAACACATATCAAACATCCAAGGATCGAAAATAACGGGTTATTAATGAAAGAAATTAGAGGGTGAGGAAAGATAAGATAGAAACTTAGAATAGAAAAAGAAGAAGAACACAACATCAGAGTAACACGAACCTCACAGCGGAACGAACAACATATAATATATATAACATAACTTGAAATATACATCTGTACTTGAATATACATCATTATCAAAGTACAATACTTACAACACAGCGGAAATAAACTATAACTGTATGATCCTGAAGCCTCCTGCTCCAGCTCTTCAAGTATTTGTAAATCCCGATTACTTGACTGCCCATACAAAATTGGGCACCCAAGAGTTTATGGAAAACAAAACAAAATAAACTTCGGGTCAGTCATTGACTGGTATGAGTAAAACAGTTTAAAACAGTTCGAACAAGTAAACGATATCTCATAAGACCACGCCGTATAACGGAACGGGTTTTTCCCTTATGAGAATCCAAATTATCTTTATATCAAAAACCTTTTGATATTATAATAGTGTCTATCAACCACAATATAATAATCATCTAGCAGAAACGCTTTCATCTCACGTTCTACATATATAGTATACAATCAAAACCACAAGCACGTATTGGGTAATGGATTTCCAACTATGACAAGGTATGGAACCACCTTTCGCTAGTGTACCTCTAGAAAGGAATACACTTGGTTCAACAAGAACATCTTGCAACCCGGCCACACATGACCGACCACTCATTTCGCTTGAATGTATATCAACAACGGTTGGGATCAACAATCGTTTCCCGAGTGGGACAGTATCGATAATAGATTTTTAGAAATAAATGAAACTCTAGATCAGGTGATTATACACCCTACTTCGGAGCAACCAACTTAGCCATGCTACCTGCCTGATTTCTGTCATTTACAGGTTGATGAGGCTTGAGGTTACGCTTCATCATCACATCAGATTCACTTCAAATGCCACATTGTCAGATCCATCGAAAATCACTAATTGATGTCTACAACAGTACATTACGTGTTAGCTAAAGAAGTTTCCTTCTCCGCTTCCACTCTTGGTACGGTTGAAGAAATCAATGTACGTGACCTTTCTGGAAATATTTTGTCAGACATTCATCCATACAAGTCATCCAGGAACAGGATGAACCAAAGGCACTATTCAGTACATCCATCTTAGGCACTGTTATTAAGACTTATACAATAGCCCTTGCACTTTACTCCGTCTTCAATTATCTTTGGCATATATGATCCGCAACGCTTATGCCAATACAGAGTGGTTCTTTGGATAATAATCCAACCGGTCTCTCCATATTAACAACGTTAAAGTGGTCAAAACTTTGATAGTCTGTGATTTAACTATCAAAGAAAAACATGCGTGCAAACAATGATATTATTTCCAAATGGAAATTTATATCGATCAAACATCATTTAACATTTATCTCCTTAGTTCATTTTTCATCTCTTGTTTACCTATATTCAACATTTATTATTTTCTAAATTTAGGAAATATATGTTATTACCATTGGAAAACATTTCCATTTCTTGTTTTCTATATCAGAAAATATTTCTGGTTCTTATTTGGAAAGCATTTCCAAAACTCCTTCATTGGACTTAGACAGACGTTCAAACAAACCATCGCGATGCCAACTAAAACCATTACGCTTATTAACTAAATTCCTTTAACCCACCTTCACTTTTGAACCTTAACCATTCCTTAGTTAAAAATGAAGTCAATCAAGTTAGGGTAATACTACCTCTCAGACCTTAACTGAAAAACGTTTCTAGCCTTGAAATAGACAAAGTTCACCTTCTAATTCTTTAACAAACTACCTTACGTAACTCTCTTTCGAATCATCTCTATTCGATAATTCTTTCCTTCGAATAAAGTATATTCGATAACTCTATTCAATTTACTCTATTCACTTAACTCTTTTGATTTAACTCTAACTCTAATCACTTAACTCCTATCGAATAAACTATATTCGATAACTCCTTTAATTCTATTTGAATAAACTATATATTCGATTAACTCCTTTATGTAATGACCCGCATTTTTAGAGATATATAATTAATTAATTTAATTGTATAATTGGTGATTTAGAGAAGTTAATGATCGTTTAATTAAATAATATTGAATATTTAGTTAATAATTATAATATAATAATATATTATAATGTCGAAATAGTCGGAAATAGTGAAATTCACAATATCATGTGAATTGAATAGCATACGAGATTTGGTGGAGTTTCGATTCGAAATATAATAACGAATATATTCAATCGACGACGGTTTGAACGTATAATTATAATATAATTAAAATAGAGCTTGAAATGGCGCAGTAGTTCGCTATTTGGCGATTTGAACCTCAACTGAATGTACAGGATTCGTTTTAAGCCGGATTTCTGTGAAACAAGAAACGTGTGGAGCTTGTGGAGTATATCTTTCTGGTGGAAGAGAAAAATCGGGATTTCATCATGTAGATTTTGATGTACGTCCAAATCAAATTTCAGAAAAGTCGCTGTGGAATTCCTTTATAATTTATAAAGGAATTATTTATATTTTTAAAAGGAATTTCAATATAAATCTAATATCGGTTTGATCCAGAAGAGAATATCGAGTTGGAAATTCATATAGGGATATTCTAAAGATGTAGGGTATTCCACTGTGAGTATATGCGATAATATAAATTTATTTATATTAAATTTAATTATATTTAAATATATTTATATATTTAAATGGGTCATCCAGAGCTTTAAAAATAGCCACTTTTGCAAACGAAGTCGGAAATTGATGAAACTAGTTTTGTTGGATCCACAATGTCAAATAGTTGTTAGATTTCCAGCGTCGTGATTTTTAGAGTCACTGTGTGGCCGTACGGATTTTTAGAGTTGAAAACAGTTAGTATTTTGATAGTTAAAAATACACTGTGTGACCATACGGAGTCGGAATTCGACGAAACCAGTTTCGTTGGAACCGTAATGTCGAGCTCTAGCTGCATGTCCAGTTTCGTGATTTTTCGGTATTGTATGTGATCACATGATTTTTTTAATAACAAATGTAAGTAGCGTTAAGGAAAATATTTATATAAAATTATAATATTAAAATTATTAAAATTCCCTATAAGTACCATCCTTAACTTCCCTTAAACCCTAATCAAATTTCTCTTCTGGTCAAATTGCGCACCGTCAGTATTTTCTTTTTCCAGAAAAGGAAAACCGATCTTCCTAAAATCATAGAAAAAGAAACAAATTTATATAAATCGATTCCCTTATATATTCGTTCTTCCTTGAAGTTGCTCTTCGATCTACAGTGGGTTTTGAGGGGTTCGGCGTCCATGAAGTTCGCTGGGTTTAGGCGCAGGAAGCTAGGGCTTCGGGTTGTGGTAGATACAGGGGTTGGTTGGCAGTCTGGAGGATAGGGTTGGGTTTGGCATTGGAAGCTGCACCTGTAGTGGGAAGTTGGTGAAACTCAGTTCAGTTTTTGGGCATAACTGGTTTCCGACGGAAGCAGGGTAAGGGGGGGTGAGTTCTGAGAATGGGGGATGGAGGAGAAGAGCATTCGAAGAGGAGATGTGTGGTGATCTTTATTTGTGGATGCAAGAAGTAATGAGTTCGGTTGAGGCAAGCAAATTAATGGCAATGGCCACTGTGAGCTCACGGTATTTCGATTTTGGGGGAGAAGTAGTGTATGAGGTCTGGGCTGTAGTGAAGGGTAATGGGCCGGAATAATAAACAAGTTAAGGCCCATCTTTTATTTAAATCCATGTTTATTTAATTATAAAATGTATACTAACTTGTAAATTAAATAACTTGACCATACGGTATCGAAATTCAGCAAAACAAGATCCACTGGGATCGTATGGACGGACACTACACAATGGGACTGACCGCAAGTCCATCGGAAATCATTACAATTTATGGCGAAAAAATTGTCCGTCGCAATCAAATAACGCAAACCGTTATGTAACGATTAACGCGCCAAAGTGAGTAAAACTCACCAACTCTGAACAGTTATATTTTTATAATGTATTTTTAGAACTGTTAATCATCTGTTGATTGCTGTGTGTTGGTTGATGATTGAACTGCTAGTCAGTTAGTTGAATTTTCTATATCGATTCTGTTTAACAGAATATATCATATAGAACTGAAAGTGATGATAATCATATTGTGTAACATCTGTGGATGCAGGGAGACTGGTTGGAGGAATCCGACTGGATTCCTCAACAGTTATTTTATTGTTTTTCATATATTGCTATATGATGTGATATAAAATCTGTGGGCGATTATATGTACTTAGACGATATTGAACATTGTGATTTGATATGATTGAATACCATTACATACCGAAATTTTGATAAGGGGATTTTCAAAGTGATATTGAAAATAGAATATTTATAAAATGGGATATTTATAAATAAGAGATATTTATAAAGTGGAATATTTATAAATAAGAAATGTTTATAAATTGGAATATTTATAAATAGGAGATATTCAAAAAAGGAAATAACTGCAAATCATTTTCTTTTTGAATGGAAAGACTTGTGTAGCGGTTTGGGGATTTTCCCGATGCTCCCGTTACAAAGGAGGTTATGGCGAATTTTTCCAGGAATTTAAGGAGATAGAATATTCCTAAGAATAAATTAGCAAAGAAAGAGAAATATTTGTATAACATTTACAAATAGAATAGAAAGAGGAATATCTGTAAAATTATTTACAAATAGAATTGAAAAGGAAATCATTTGTAAAGTGAAGAACCATTACTAAAAGTAAATCTTTATAAATGAATAAACGTTGTTAAAAAGGAAATCCTTTTAAATGGATAAACGTAATTAGAAAGGAGTTAATCGAATATGGTGTTCGAAAGTAAGTTAATCGAATCTGGTATTCGAAAGTTAGTTAATCGAATATGTTATTCGGAAGGGGGTTAGTCGAGTTAGAGTTAACCATCAGTTAGAGTTAACCAATTAGAGCTAATCAGTTAGAGTTAATCAAATAAGTGTTAATCCAAATGAGTTGCCATTTCGTACGACTGCTAGCGTAATTCGCAGGGCTGTAAATAGCCTACGGCGGTCGGATGTTTCCTGAGGGAATCAGGCGTAACCATTGTGATCGCTGCGATCTAGAGTCAAGCGAATGGAGTTAAATAGAGTTATCGAATATTAGTTATTCGAATAGAGTTAAATGGAGTTAAATAGAGTTATCGAATATTAGTTATTCGAATAGAGTTAAATGGAGTTAAATAGAGTTATCGAAAATTGTTTATTCGAATAGAGAAAAGGAGTTAATCGAATATAGTTTATTCGAATAGAGAAAAGGAGTTAATCGAATATAGTTTATTCGAATAGAGAAAAGGAGTTAATTGAATATAGTTTATTCGAATAGAGTAAATGAGTTAATCAAATATAGTTTATTCGACAGGAGTTAAGTGAATTAGTTAAGTTAAACTAAGTGAATTAGTTAAGTGAATTGGTTAAGTTAACCAAAGTGAATTAGTCGAGTTAATCAAAGTGATTAGTTCAGTTAATCGAGATAAGTTAGTCAAGTTAGTCAAGCCTAGTTAATCGAATCGAATTGGTCGAACCAAGTAAGTCGAGTTAAGTTAGTCAAGTTAGTCGAGCCTAGTTAATCGAATCGAATTGGTCGAACCAAGTAAGTCGAGTTAAGTTAGTCAAGTTAGTCGAGCCTAGTTAATCGAATCGAATTGGTCTAACCAAGTAAGTCGAGTTAAGTTAGTCAAGTTAGTCGAGCCTAGTTAATCGAATCGAATTGGTCGAACCAAGTAAGTCGAGTTAAGTTAGTCAAGTTAGTCGAGCCTAGT
Source organism: Allium sativum (assembly GCA_030737875.1). NCBI lineage: Eukaryota > Viridiplantae > Streptophyta > Magnoliopsida > Asparagales > Amaryllidaceae > Allium > Allium sativum. The sequence continues at coordinate 144,763,784 of CM060918.1, read as the reverse complement.
TAATCGAATCGAATTGGTCGAACCAAGTAAGTCGAGTTAGTCGAGTCAAGTTAAGTTAGTCGACTTAAGTTCGTCGAGTTAAATAAATCGATGTTAGTTTCATCGAAAGGAGTTACCGATGTTAGTTTCATCGAAAGGAGTTATCGATGTTAGTTTCATCGAAAGGAGTTATCGATGTTAGTTTCATCGGAAGGAGTTATCGATTATAGTTTAATCGAAGTGATATTTTCAAATATGAGATATTTGAAAGGAAGAGTTATCGAATATTAGTTATTCGAAGAGAGAGATTTTCGAATATCGTTTATTCGAGAAGGAGTTAATCGAATATAGGTTATTCGAAGAAGAGTTAATCAAATAGAGATTTCTCGAAGAGAGCTAATCGGCGAATTCGATTATATCGAATTCGGTAAAGTACTTATACTTTCCAGTGTTTAAATAGAGATTTATTTATGTTTAAATAAATAATTGTTAGGTTAATTATTCACCAATAAGAATAGAAGTTATAATTAAAGTTAGATAATTCGAAAGGAGGGATTATAACGTTATCGTTATAACCAATGTTTTAAATATAGAAGTGGATTAGTAAAATTGGATCCGAGAAAGGTGTAAAGAAGTTGTTAAAGATTAAAAGATAAACTTTGACCATTTTGAAGTTATAACATTGTTCAGTAAAGGTCTGAGAGGTAATTATACCCCAACTTGAGTGACTTCCTTCTTAACTAAGAAATGGTAAGGTTTGATCGTAAAGGAGTTTTGGAAATGTTTTCCAAACGAGAATCAGAAATGTTTTCTGATAAAAGAAAATAAGAATTTAGAATATAGGGAAACAGGAGATAAGTAAATAAATGAACTAAAGAGATTAATGTTGAATGATGTTTGTTCGATATAATTTCCATCTGGAAATAATATCGTTGTTTACACACTTGTTTTTCTTCGATAGTTAACTCACAGACTATCGAAGTTTTGACCATTTTAACGTTGTTAATATGGAGAGACCGGTTGGATTATTATCCAAAGAACCACTCTGTATTGGCATAAGCGTTGCGAATCATATATGCCAAAGATAATTGAAGACAAAGTAAAATGCAAGGGCTGTTGTATAAGTCTTAGATAACAGTGACTAAGATGGATATACTGAATAGTGCCTTTGGTTTGTCCAGTCCCAGGACAACTTGTATGGATGAAGGTCTGACAGAGTATATCCAATGGATCGCGTAAGTTGATCTATTCAAACGTATTCACGTTTGGTGGCGGAGGAATTCGTTTCTCTTAGCTGTATACCCGTGTTATTTTTGGATAAGTCAATTTGTGATTTGGCGGGTATGACGATGTGACATTCTAAGTGAATGAGGATGACTTGTATGAATGAATGTCTGACAGCGTATTTCCAGAAAGGTCACGTACATTGATTTCTTCAACCGTACCAAGAGTGGAAGCGGAGAAGGAAACTTCTTGAGCTAACACGTAATGTACTGTTGTAGACATCAATTAGTGATTTCGATGGATCTGATAATGTGGCATTCGAAGTGAATCTGATGTGATGATGAAGCGTAGCTTCTAGCCTCATCAACCAGTAAATGACAGAAATCGGGCAGGCAGCATGGCTAAGTCGGTCGCACCGAAGTAGGGTGTATTATCACCTATCTAGAGAATATTCATTTGCTTCTTAAATCTATCAATGTTGTCCCATATATATACGGGAACGGTTGCTGGTCCCAACTGTTGGTGATGTACATTCGATACACTCAAGCTAAATGAGTGGTCGGTCATGTGTGGCTGAGTTACAAGATGTTCTTGTTGAACGCCAGTGTATCCTTCCTAGAGTACACTGATCGGAAGGTGGTTCCATACCTTGTCATAGTTGGAAATCAGTTATCCAAAACGTGCTTGCGATTTTGATTGTATACTACATATGTAGAACGTGAGATGAAAGCGTTTCTGCTAGTTGATATCTATTTGTATATAGACATTATTATAATATCAAAAGGTTTTTGATATAAAGATATTTTGGATTCTCATAAGGGAAAAACCCGTTCCGTTCTGCGGCGTGGTCTTATGAGATATCGTTTACTTGTTCATATACCTGTTTAAACTGTTTTACTCACACCAGTCCCATGACTAACCCGGAGTTTACTTTGTTGTTTTCCCTAAACTCTTGGGTGCCTAAATTTGTACGGGCAGTCAAGTAGTCGGGATTTGCAGATACATTGAAGAGCTGGAGCAGGAGGCTTCAGAATCATATAGCTATAGTTTATTTCCGCTGTGTTGTAAGTGTTGTACTCTGATAAGTGCTATTGTATACATAACTGTTATATTTCAAAGTTATGTTATATATTATATGTTATTCGTTCCGCTGTGAGGTTCGTGTTACTCTGATGTTGTGTTCTCCTTCTTCTTCTATTCTAAGTTTCTATCTTATCTATTCTCACCATCTAATTTCTTTTAATAATTACTAGGATTTTTCGATGTTTTGGTTATCGACATCGTGCTTATGTCGATAACCAAAGTCGCTAAAAAATACGGGTCGTTACAGTTGGTATCAGAGCTTAAGTTAAGTTTTACCTTGGCTCTGTGGCGTGACTCGGTAGAGAAAGGGTTAGTAATACCCTAGATTGAGTTTGAGTGTATATATACGAGAGAGCGTATTTGTATTTCATATAAAAATAGTTTTATATTATGGAGATTCATTGGCTGAGTTGTTTATGAGTTCTGGTCGATCAGTTTGATCTACTGTATCGGTAGGAGTAAATAAATACTTGAATACGATGGAACGACACAATATGGATATGTAATTTATTATCATATATTAGATATATTGGTTGTAATTATAATAGAATGAGATTATAAAGTGAAATGGTTATATATAGCCAATCAGAATCATATAAGTAAAGTATATGAAATAAGATGAATTAAATATGAATTTAAATCAGAATTTAAAATAAGGGAATTTTAAGTTCCTGGGAGGTTTTGAAAACGTGTTTCAAACTGAAAGTGATATAGTATTGAACTCACTTCGATAGCTGGAAAATAGATTCCGATGATGATCATGACATCATCGGTGTTCATTTTCGAGTTGCAAGTGATGGATTACTACCAAAGATTTTGTTTTAAAATCGTTTGTGAAAATAAGGTGGTCGGAAATTGAAAGGTTTTGAATTGGTATTATGATTTCAAATTGATTTGAAATAAACCCAGGAATTTGAATTATGGAATATAAATTTAACTTATGAAGTTAAGTAAAATGAGATGGTAAAAATAAACTGAAATTTAACTTCAACTAAGTTAAATAGAATTGGATACGATATATCAAGTAGAATCAGATTTTGAATTGTGAGATAGAATCTGAAATGGTATTGGATTAACAAGTTAAGAGTTTGAAATCGAGAATGGAACTCGAGTGGAAATCGAATTCGACTTAGGTATAAGCGAATGGATGTGTTAAGAATAACTTGGTTGGAGTTGATTGGGATGGCATTTGTATATGCCGAGTTGATAACAGATGGTAGGGATATAATGATATGCCCAACAAAAAGGTACAAGTTTATATTTTATATGAGTTTGGAATTTAAGAGCCGAATTGGCGAGCCGTTTGGCGTTTTGATTTTCTTTTTGGTTGAAGAAGGCCCAGAGAGGCGAGTTGGAGTTTGAGATATTGACCAGTACAAAGGAGGTGCTGGCGAAATTTTTAGAAAAGTTAAGGCGTTAGAAAATTTTCAGGATTTTTGAAAATTTTCGTTGATAAAAATTAATTTATAATTTAAATGAAATTAAATTGGTTCAGTTGAAACTGAAGTTAAGAAGTAAACAAATATGTTCTAACCAGTCGATAGGGTCGTCCTCTAACTTAGCAATTTCGAGGACGAAATTATTTTAAGTGCGGAAGAATGTAATGACCCGCATTTTTAGAGATATATAATTAATTTATTTAATTATATAATTGGTGATTTACAGAAGTTAATGATCGTTTAATTAAATAATATTGAATATTTAATTAATAATTATAATATAATAATATATTATAATGTCGAAATAGTCGGAAATAGTGAAATTCACAATATCATGTGAATTGAATAGCATACGAGATTTGGTGGAGTTTCGAGTCGAAATATAATAACGAATATATTCAATCGACGTCGGTTTGAACGTATAATAATAATATAATTAAAATAGAGCTTGAAATGGCGCGACAGTTCGCTATTTGGCGATTTGAACTTCAACTGAATGTACAGGATTCGTTTTAAGCCGGATTTCTGTGAAACAAGAAACGTGTGGAGCTGGTGGAGTACATCTTCCTGGTGGAAGAGAAAAATGGGGATTTCATCGTGTAGATTTTGATGTACGTCCAAATCAAATTTCAGAAAAGTCGCTGTGGAATTCCTTTATAATTTATAAAGGAATTATTTATATTTTTAAAAGGAATTTCAATATAAATCTAATATCGGTTTGATCCAGAAGAGAATATCGAGTTGGAAATTCATATAGGGATATTCTAAAGCTGTAGGGTATTCCACTATGAGTATATGCGATAATATAAATTTATTTATATTAAATTTAATTATATTTAAATATATTTATATATTTAAATGGGTCATCCCGAGCTTTAAAAATAGCCACTTTTGCAAACGAAGTCGGAATTCGACGAAACTAGTTTTGTTGGATCCGCAATGTCAAATAGTTGTTAGATTTCCAGTTTCGTGACTTTTAGAGTCACTGTGTGGCCGTACGGATTTTTAGAGTGGAAAGCAGTCAGTATTTTGACAGTTAAAAATACACTGTGTGACCATACGGAGTCGGAATTCAACGAAACCAGTTTCGTTGGGACCGTAATGTCGAGCTCTAGCTGCATGTCCAGTTTCGTGATTTTTCGGTATTGTATGTGATCACAGGATTTTTTTAATAACAAATGTAAGTAGCGTCAAGGAAAATATTTTTATAAAATTCTAATATCTAAATTATTAAAATTCCCTATAAGTACCATCCTTAACTTCCCTTAAACCCTAAACAAATTTCTCTTCTGGTCAAATTGCGCGCCGTCAGTATTTTCTTTTTCCAGAAAAGGAAAACCGATCTTCCTAAAATCATAGAAAAAGAAACAAAATTATATAAATCGATTCCCTTATATATTCATTCTTCCTTGAAGTTGCTCTTCTATCTACAGTGGGTTTTGAGGGGTTAGGCGTCCATGAAGTTCGCTGGGTTTAGGCACAGCAAGATAGGGCTTTGGGTTGTGGTTGATACAGGGGTTGGTTGGCAGTTTGGAGGATAGGGTTGGGTTTGGCATTGGAAGCCGCACCTGTAGTAGGAAGTTGGTGAAACTCGGTTCAGTTTTTGGGCATCACTGGTTTTCGACGGAAGCAGGGTAAGGGGGCGCGAGTTCTGAGAATGGGGGATGGAGGAGAAGTGCATACGAAGAGATGTGTGGTGATCTTTATTTGTGGATGCATGAAGTAATGAGTTCGGTTGGGCAAGCAAAGTAATGGCAATGGCCACTGTGAGCTCACGGTATTTCGATTTTGGGGGAGAAGTAGTGTATGAGGTCTGGGCTGTAGTGAAGGGTAATGGGTCGGAATAATAAACAAGTTAAGGCCCTTCTTTTATTTAAATCCATGTTTATTTAATTTTAAAATGTATACTAACTTGGAAATTAAATAACTTGACCATACGGTATCGAAATTCAGCGAAACAAGATCCGTTGGGATCGTATGGACGGACACTACACAATGGGACTGACCGCAAGTCCATCGGAGCTCGTTACAATTTATGGCGAAATAAATTGTCCGTCGCAATCAAATAACGCATACCGTTATTTAACGATTAACGCGCCAAAGTGAGTAAAACTCACCAACTCTGAACAGTTATATTTTTATAATGTATTTTTAGAACTGTTAATCATCTGTTGATTGCTGTGTGTTGGTTGATTGATTGAATTGCTAGTCAGTTAGTTGAATTTTCTATATCGATTCTGTTTAACAGAATATATCATATAGAACTGAAAGTGATGATAAACATATTGTGTAACATCTGTGGATGCAGGGAGACAGGTTAGAGGAATCCGACTGGATTCCTCAACAGTTATTTTATTGTTTTTCATATATTGTTATATGATGTGATATAAAATCTGTGGCCGATTATATGTACTTGGATGATATTGAACATCGTGATTTGATATGATTGAATACCATAACATACCAAAATGTTGATAAGGGGATTTTCAAAGTGATATTGAAAATAGAATATTTATAAAATGGGATATTTATAAATAAGAGATATTTATAAAGTGGAATATTTATAAATAAGAAATGTTTATAAATTGGAATATTTACAAATAGGAGATATTCAAAAAAGGAAATAACTGCAAATCATTTTCTTTTTGAATGGAAAGACTTGTGTAGCGGTTTGGGGATTTTCCCGATGCTCCCGTTACAAAGGAGGTTATGGCGAATTTTTCCGGGAATTTAAGGAGATAGAATATTTTTAAGAATAAATTAGCATAGAAAGAGAAATATTTGTATAACATTTACAAATAGAATAGAAAGAGGAATATTTGTAAAATCATTTACAAATAGAATTGAAAAGGAAATCATTTGTAAAGTGAAGAACCGTTACTAAAAGTAAATCTTTATAAATGAATAAACGTTGTTAAAAAGGAAATCCTTTTAAATGGATAAACGTAATTAGAAAGGAGTTAATCGAATATGGTGTTCGAAAGTAAGTTAATCGAATCTGGTATTCGAAAGTTAGTTAATCGAATATGTTATTCGGAAGGGGGTTAGTCGAGTTAGAGTTAACCATCAGTTAGAGTTAACCAATTAGAGCTAATCAGTTAGAGTTAATCAAATAAGTGTTAATCCAAATGAGTTGCCATTTCGTACGACTGCTAGCGTAATTCGCAGGGCTGTAAATAGCCTACGGCGGTCGGATGTTTCCTGAGTGAATCAGGCGTAACCATTGTGATCGCTGTGATCTAGAGTCAAGCGAATGGAGTTAAATAGAGTTATCGAATATTAGTTATTCTAATAGAGTTAAATGGAGTTAAATAGAGTTATCGAATATTAGTTATTCGAATAGAGTTAAATGGAGTTAAATAGAGTTATCGAATATAGTTTATTCAAATAGAGAAAAGGAGTTAATCGAATATAGTTTATTCGAATAGAGAAAAGGAGTTAATCGAATATAGTTTATTCGAATAGAGAAAAGTATTTAATCGAATATAGTTTATTCGAATAGAGTAAATGAGTTAATCAAATATAGTTTATTCGACAGGAGTTAAGTGAATTAGTTAAGTTAAACTAAGTGAATTAGTTAAGTGAATTGGTTAAGTTAACCAAAGTGAATTAGTCGCGTTAATCAAAGTGATTAGTTCAGTTAATCGAGATAAGTTAGTCAAGTTAGTCGAGCCTAGTTAATCGAATCGAATTGGTCGAACCAAGTAAGTCGAGTTAAGTTAGTCAAGTTAGTCGAGCCTAGTTAATCGAATCGAATTGGTCGAACCAAGTAAGTCGAGTTAAGTTAGTCAAGTTAGTCGAGCCTAGTTAATCGAATCGAATTGGTCGAACCAAGTAAGTCGAGTTAAGTTTGTCGAGCCTAGTTAATCGAATCGAATTGGTCGAACCAAGTAAGTCGAGTTAAGTTAGTCAAGTTAGTCGAGCCTAGTTAATCGAATCGAATTGGTAGAACCAAGTAAGTCGAGTTAGTCGAGTCAAGTTAAGTTAGTCGAGTTAAGTTCGTCGAGTTAAATAAATCGATGTTAGTTTCATCGAAAGGAGTTATCGATGTTAGTTTCGTCGAAAGGAGTTATCGATGTTAGTTTCATCGAAAGGAGTTATCGATGTTAGTTTCATCGAAAGGAGTTATCGATGTTAGTTACATCGAATGGAGTTATCGATGTTAGTTTCATCGGAAGAAGTTATCGATTATAGTTTTATCGAAGTGAGATTTTCAAATATGAGATATTTGAAAGGAAGAGTTATCAAATATTAGTTATTCGAAGAGAGAGATTTTCAAATATCATTTATTCGAGAAGGAGTTAATCGAATATAGGTTATTCGAAGAAGAGTTAATCAAATAGAGATTTCTCGAAGAGAGCTAATCGGCGAATTCGATTATATCAAATTCGGGAAAGTACTTATACTTTCTAGTGTTTAAATAGAGATTTATTTATATTTAAATAAATAAGTGTTAGGTTAATTATTCACCAATAAGAATAGAAGTTATAATTAAAGTTAGATAATTCGAAAGGAGAGATTATAATGTTATCGTTATAACCAATGTTTTAAATTTAGAAGTGGATTAGTAAAACTGGATCCAAGAAAGGTGTAAAGAAGTTGTTAAAGATTAAAAGATAAACTTTGACCATTTTGAAGTTATAACGTTGTTCTGTTAAGGTCTGAGAGGTAATTATACCCCAACTTGAGTGACTTCCTTCTTAACTAAGAAATGGTAAGGTTTGATCGTAAAGGAGTTTTGGAAATGTTTTCCAAATGAGAATCAGAAATGTTTTCTTATAAAAGAAAATAAGAATTTAGAATATAGGGAAACAGGAGATAAGTAAATAAATGAACTAAAGAGATTAATATTAAATGATGTTTGTTCGATATAATTTCCATCTGGAAATATATCGTTGTTTGCACACTTGTTTTTCTTTGATAGTTAACTCACAGACTATCGAAGTTTTGACCATTTTAACGTTGTTAATATGGAGAAACCGGTTGGATTATTATCCAAAGAACCACTCTGTATTGGCATAAGCGTTGCGAATCATATATGCCAAAGATAATTGAAGACAAAGTAAAATGCAAGGGCTGTTGTATAAGTCTTAGATAACAGTGACTAAGATGGATATACTGAATAGTGCCTTCGGTTTGTCCAGTCCCAGGACAACTTGTATGGACGAAGGTCTGACAGAGTATATCCAATGGATCGCGTAAGTTGATCTGTTCAAACGTATTCACGTTTGGTGGCGGAGGAATTCGTTTCTCATAGCTGTATACCCGTGTTATTTTTGGATAAGTCAATTTGTGATTTGGCGGGTATGACGATGTGACATTCTACGTGAATGAGGATGACTTGTATGAATGAATGTCTGAAAGAGTATTTCCAGAAAGGTCACGTACGTTGATTTCTTCAACCGTACCAAGAGTGGAAGCGGAGAAGGAAACTTCTTTTAGCTGACACGTAATGTATGGTTGTAGACGTCAATTAGTGATTTTCGATGGACCTAACAATGTGGCATTCAAAGTGAATTTGATGTGATGATAAAGCGTAGCTTCTAGCCTCATCAACCAGTAAATGACAGAAATCGGGCAGACAGCATGGCTAAGTCGGTCTCACCGAAGTAGGGTGTATAATCACCTATCTAGAGAATATTCATTTGCTTCTTAAATCTATCAATGCTGTCCCATATATATACGGGAACGGTTGCTGATCCCAACCGTTGGTGATGTACATTCGATACACTCAAGCGAAATGAGTGATCGGTCATGTGTGGCTGAGTTACAAGATGTTCTTGTTGAACGCCAGTGTATCGTTCCTAGAGTACACTGATCGGAAGGTGGTTCCATACCTTGTCATAGTTGGAAATCCATTATCCAATACGTGCTTGCGATTTTGATTGTATAATATATATGTAGAACGTGAGAAGAAAGCGTTTCTGCTAGTTGATATCTATTTGTATATAGACATTATTATAATATCAAAAGGTTTTTGATATAAAGATATTTTGGATTCTCATAAGGGAAAAACCCGTTCCGTTCTACGGCGTGGTCTTATGAGATATCGTTTACTTGTTCATATACCTGTTTAAACTGTTTTACTCACACCAGTCCCATGACTGACCCGGAGTTTACTTTGTTGTTTTCCCTAAACTCTTGGGTGCCTAAATTTGTACGGGCAGTCAAGTAGTCGGGATTTGCAGATACATTGAAGAGCTGGAGCAGGAGGCTTCAGAATCATATAGCTATAGTTTATTTCCGCTGTGTTGTAAGTGTTGTACTCTGATAAGTGCTATTGTATACATAACTGTTATATTTCAAAGTTATGTTATATATTATATGTTATTCGTTCCGTTGTGGTTCATGTTACTCTGATGTTGTGTTCTCCTTCTTCTTCTATTCTAAGTTTCTATCTTATATATTCTCACCCTCTAATTTCTTTCAATAATTACCAGGATTTTTCGATGTTTTGGTTATCGACATCGTGCTTATGTCGATAACCAAAGTCGCTAAAAAATCCGGGTCGTTACACTTTAATTCTATTCGAATAAACTATATTCGATTAACTCCTTTCGTATAACTTATATTCGATACTCTCCCTTTTGAATAACTAAATTCGATTAACTCCCTTCGATTAACTAACAATCGATAACTCCTTTCGAATAACTAATAATCAATAACTCTACTCGACTAACCATATTCGACTAACTCGTATAACTTGGTTTGACTAACCATACTCGATTAACTCAACTTGACTAACTTAACTTATTTAACTCAACTTGATTAACTCGACATCATTTCACTCAACTGATTAACTCTAACTGGTTAACTCTAACTCTAATCGATTAACTCTAACTGGTTAACTCTAACTGGTTAGCTCTAACTCTAATCGATTTACTCTAATCGAATAACTAACATTCGATTATCTCATTTCGATTTACTTTTTCGGATTTACTCCTATGATTAACTACTTTTCTATTTGTTTACTTAACAATTAACTATTTCCTTTTCACTTCTATTTATTTAACAAATAAATATTTTCTTATAACTTTATTTATTTTCTAAATAAATATCTCCTTTACATTTGGTTTTCAAATATATTTTCCTTTATCCTTATTTGGCTTTCCAAATATATTTCCTTTACATTTGGTTTTCAAATATATTTTCCATTATCCTTATTTGGCTTTCCAAATATATTTCCTTTACATTTGGTTTTCAAATATATTTCCTTTATCCTATCTTATTTATTTACTAAATAAATATCTCGTTTTACTCCTATTTATTTCCTAAATAAATAACCTTTATAAACCTATTTATTTATTTCTAAATAAATATCTCTTTTTATAAAATCCTTCGATTATATAAATTCCTTCTTTTATAAAATCCTTTGATTTTATAAATCTATTTCCTTTATAAAACCCTTTTCGTTTTATAAATCTTTTCTCTTTTTATAAAATCCTTTGGTTTTATTTCTCTTATAAAATCCTTTGATTTTATTTCTATTTGCCATTTATAAAATCCTTGGATTTTATAAATATTTTCTTTTCAAATATACTTTTGAAAATCCCCTATTTACATTCCAGTACTTTTCACGGTATTTAAAATACCAAATAACCACAATCGATATTGTTCAAACACACATAAACAACCACAGATTTATATCACGTCATACATTACAGTATAGGAAAAACAGTAAAATAAATGTTGAGGAATCCAGTTGGATTCCTCCAACCTGTTTCCCCGCATCATAGATGTTACACAATAAAATCAACATCACTTTCTGTTCAATATGAAATATTCTATTAACAGAATTAATATTTGATTTACGGTTTATATATATATATATATATATATATATATATATATATATATATAAATATAATTTCCACTATCTGTCTAGCAGTTCAATCAAACAGTCAACACACAGTCAATCAGACAATTTCTAACAGTTCTAAAATACAACATGAAAATATAAATTGTTCAGAGTTGGTGAGTTTTACTCACTTTTGCAGTTCATCGTTAAAGAACGATAAACTGTGGTTTGATTTGAATCAAACAATTTATTCAGCCATAAATTCGTACGAGCCCCAATCCCCTTCTAGTCATCTTCATTATGAAGCTCTCATCCATACGGTCCCAACGCAACTTACGGTTCGTCAATCTGATATCGTATGACCAAGTTATACATTATTAAAGTTAATACACTTTTAATTTGAAATAAAAACTAAGTTATTTAGGTATGGGCCTTAACCTTATTTGAATCCTTGGCCCAACTCCTCACTTTCATTTACCAGACTAGATTGCCCTTTTCTTCCCCAAACATAATGCCGATGCCTGCTCCTCTTCGATGGCCATTCACGGTTTTCCTCCCTCCAACCGCCCCTTACTTCTTTCATGATAAATCAAACACAAAATACCACAATACTCCTCATCTCTCCCTCTCCAACCTCGTATCCTTTTCATGCCACTCGCCCCCTTGGTTGCAAAAGCGTCTCCGACGCTGCTGTTTCCACTATAGGAAACTAGCGACATCACCTACCACTCCATGATTCCTCTACCGAACTTAAACTATACACACCAAAATGCTCCTCCTTCAATCCTCCTTCTTCCCGTATCATCCATACCAAATTCGAATTCCATCGCCACCATCTATCTCGTTCGAACCCCTCCCAGGTTCCGATAACTTTTCCCTCCGAACCCCTCAAAATTTCCACCACTGAACCCAATTTCAACCACGAACTTAAAGCAAACAACCACAAATCATATTACATCCCCAAACTCCATATAAATGGAACCCTAACTTTACTGCGTGTCTTCCGACATCCAGAAGTCGGCGTAGAACTTGGCAAATAATACACCAATGTAAAGCTCTTCCTTTGTTGAGCTCGTCGATATGTATCTTGGAATTTAGAGAGTTTGATTTGAATTCTTGTGGATTTCTAAAGTTGGATTTCCACATTTTTTCTTATTTCTGCTGGCGACTCATTTTCTTTGACTAATGAAGAGGATCGAATTAGGTTTAGAGAAGGGTGCCGGTATTTATAAGGGGTTTAGATATTTTTACATTGATGATTGCATTGATTTGTAACCACCCATTTACTCCGGTCGTCTTTTAAAATTCCTATGATCACCCATGATACCCAAAAATCATGAAAATTGATATGCAGCTAGAGTTTGACATTATGGTCCCAACGAAACTGGTTTCGTCGAATTCCGATTTCGTTTGCTCACACAGTGTATTTTTAACCGTCAAAATACTAACCATTTTTCACTCTAAAAATCCGTACGGCCACGCAGTGACTCTAAAAATCACGAAACTGGAAATCTAACAACTATTTGACATTGCGGATCCAACAAAATTAGTTTCATCGAATTCCGACTTCATTTGCAAAAGTGGCTATTTTTAAAGCTCTAAATGACCCATTTAAATATATAAATATATTTAAAAATAATTAAATTAAACATTTATAAATGAATATTATCGTATATATTCACAGTGGAATACCATACAGCTTTAGAATATTCCTATATGAATTTCTAACTTGATATTTCAAATCTGGGTCAACCCGATATTCGATTTATATTGAAATTCCTTTTTAAAATATAAATAATTCCTTTATAAATTATAAAGGAATTCCACAGCGACTTTTCTAAAATTTAATGTGGACATAAATCAAAATCTACCCGACGTAATCCTGATTTTTCTCTTCCACTAGAAAGATATACTCCACTAGCTCCACACGTTTCTTGTTTCACAGAAATCCGGCTTAAAACGAATCCTATACATTCAGTTGAAGTTCGAATCCCCAATTTACGAATGGCAGCGCCATTTCGAGCTCGATTATAATTATATTATAATTATACGTTCAAACAGTTGTTCAAATAATATATTCGTTATTCTAATTAAATTCTAAACTGAATTAAATATCACAAATGATCCAGTTCACACTATATCGCCATTTCAGCCAATTCTGATTATTTCAGAATTAAATATATTATTAAATTATTATTTTAATTAAATATTCACCATTATTTAATTCAACGGCCATTTAATTCTCTAAATCACTATATAAATAATTAAATAAATTAATTATAAAACCTCTGTAAATGCGGGTCATTACATAAATGATCGAGAATGGAGTATCACCAGTTTTCCTCTAGGTGATAGTTAAATCTTTAATTAGATTTGGAAGTGAAATGTTAATTTAATTTACCAATAACACCGCGGTGTTAGATATGAGGTATGACCAGTTTTACTTCATGGGATGAATAGGTAGGGATTGGGAAATAAAATAAACGATTACTTCGGTGTGGTTCGCTAATCCCGACAAGTTTGAAGTGATATTCAAAGGGAGATTAAACAATAAATTTAAAAGAATTTATCTTTGATAAAATTAATGGGAACCTTTCCCTAAGAATGTGAAATTTAGAAAGTAACTGTAGGTTTGCTAAGAAGAATGGTTTCCTGGGTATTGATCTGATGTTGGTTTCGGCCTTCGGGGTTAATATTCGGGGAATTATTCTATTGCTAATTTACGGTTAGTGACTGATGAATTGGAATGAGGCGTATGTTGTGTTTGTGTAACACTTGTTTATTATATACGCAAGTTATTCAGAAAGAACGGGTTTATCCCATTCTGAATAACTGATTCGACGTGGTGTCGAGGATGAAGACGGTTGTCGAAGACCGGAGGTCTTCACGTCGTTTGGGTGATTACTGATGATCTTGATTGGGCCGTACACCCAAGAGGAGGGAATCAGTTAGTGGTCGTCCAGACATACTTGGAGATCGATGGATATGCGAAGTACGAGGTGCCTCCGGTTTCATTCGGACCTAGAACGGACTTGTAAATGGACTGTGTGTCTGACATTGGATTTTATTCTTTGTGATTGATTTCTATTAAATACATATCTGTTTGGCGGCGGAGAATTTATTCTCTTGCTTAACGCCCTTCTCTGAGACGTAAGATCTCATGGGTTATATATTGATGGATATCAAACGCATGGAGTGAATTGCCTGTGTGGCATGCCTAAGTGGCAATATGATCAGAGAAGGGCGTTGATTCGCGACTAGTGTGGTTGGTGATCAAAGCACGACCAGTGTGGCATAGCTTTGTGTAGCGTTGATTCGCGAGCCTCACACCCCGGTTGTGAACTAGAAACGGGAGAGGACATCAGGGAGGGCATGCGTTTCCTTCTAGCTAGATGTGGCATCAGTGGTTTTACACGCCCTGACGAGTTTGACTTATGTGGTCATTGCTATTGCGAGGCGCCTTGAATATATCGGTGATTGTGTGGAGCCGATGGAGTCATTGGACTCATTGACACCCCATAGGGTAGGGAAACGCAGTGTTCAGGCATTTTAATCCATATCGGTGGACCGACCCTGGCGATCTAAAGGTTTGACTGAGTACTTGCCTGAGACACGGGCTAGAGCATCTCGAATTCGGTGGAGGACGATCCCTTGCCTCGGTTCATAGAAGGAAATCCAATTTCCAAATACGTGACTTTACGGTTTTGATTGTAGAGCCTAGTATGGCGAAATGATATATGGTACCCAAGCCGTCTATGATTGAAATTGTTTTTGACACTATACACTTATAGTACTATCAAAATAATCTGTTTTAAGAGTATCAAGCATTCTTTGGCTATTATAAGGTAAAATCCTATCCTCCGGCTTGTGTTGCATTGTGTGATGGGACCTGGGTCTTATAATAGCTTCATTGTTCTTTATTTAGCATTGTGCTGTTGTATATGCACTGGTATTCTTGGGAGAAAACCCGTTCCGTGTTATATGGCATGGTCCCTTGATTAAAAATAAAGATCAATAACTGTTTTAGTTCTCACACTAATCACATGACTAACCTGGAGTTTATTGTTTTAAGCTAAACTCTAGGTGCCCTTATTTTGACACGGGCAACTAGTAGTTTTGGTTTTGCAGATTTATATTCATAGGATCCTGATTTACAGCTAGAATGATACTCAGAAAGCTCTGTATCCGTGTATTACTTCTAGTTGTGTATTGTATTATTTTCCGCTGCTATGTAATGTAATTTGAATCTCTGATATTTTTTGTGTAATATTTATTCATACTCTGTATGTTCTTTTATTCTGGTGGAATTGTTGTAATAAGAAATGAAATTTTCTTTTGTTTGCGTTCTGGTTTGTCGTGTTCTCAAAACAATCAGGGGTTTCGAACGGTCTTGGTCGGTTTAGCGACTGATTCGGATTGAGCGAAATTCCCGATCGTTACATTTGGTATCAGAGCTTTGGTTTACAAAGCTCAGAGAACAATACACATTAGAACCATACGAAAGAATTCATCAGGGATTGGATTAGTAATATCCAATGGGAATGACTCATTAGAGATGGGATTAGTAGTATCTTAGAATGAGTGTGAAGAGTATATTTTTAAAATGAAAACAAATTTTATTTTGAAAATTTTAAATCGTATTATACGTATTTGAATATTTATTTTAAATTGATTTGGACTATCAGGCATATAGAGATTTTAATATACGTCTGATCCACGTGTATTGGAAGCCTCCAATATACTAGATAGATATAGAATCACACTCTAGTCGGCCGGAGATGATTTTGATGATGGAGCTCCATCATCAGAATTCATATTCGAGTTTCGAAGGTGGGATTTCTATATATTTCCAATTGACTGGTGTGAGAACCAAAATTAGAAAGGGCTTATCGTTGTGATTTGGCATCAAAAATTCGATTTTTGGACTATGTATCAAAATTAAGAATTTGAAACATTAATCAACTAATTGATTGCTGATTGTGTTGTTTGATTATTGTTCGATTAATTGAATGTCGAACCATTAGCCAAATTGAATCAAATTGTGAGTTGTATTAAAAATTTGTAGCATTTGCATGCATATACATGTACTTACATTGAACAGGTCATAGCAAGGAGGCTAGAGCAGAAGAATAAAATTGTTTGCCTGACAAATAGGTACATGTTTACTAATTTATTGGGTTTTGGATGATTTTATGAGCCGATTGGCTAGCTGCTTGGCTGTTTCTTTTTATTTTTGGATTGGTGAGGGCCATGGGAGGTTATTTGAAATATCCCGAAGTCCCCGGTGCATGGGAGGTTATGGCGAAAGTTTTCGAAAATTTAGGGTGTTAGCCAAATTTTTGAAAAATTTGAAAAGTTCATAAAAACTAAAAAGTTGAAGAACTTAAGCCGTAATGAAAATAATGAAAGCTGAGTCGGTTTGTGAAACAACTTTCGGCTTCGTTCCTTTTTGGGGACGAAAAGTTTTAAGTTGGGGAGATTGTAATAACCCGGAAATCCGAGCCAATTTAGAATTTTTTTTTGGCAATTTTAGTGAATTTTGAATATTTAAAATGAATTATTTTAAATAATAATAACAAGTAATTTATTTTGAATAGATTATAACATATATATTTAAATAGATCGTCGTTAGAATATAAATAATTATTTATAATTATAAAAGGAATTGAAAATGGCGTGGTAGTTCGAAAATTCGATTTCGAAGTTCAAATGAATGTATAGGATTCAAAATAAACCGGATTTTAACGAAATAAAAAATATTAGAATCTATTTGAGAATATCTTTCCAACGAATCCGAAAAATAAAAATTTCGTAGTCGGGATAAAAAGTTATGTCCAGTTGAAAATTCAGAATAGTCACTATGGAATTCTGGCCCTTAAAAATAGCCATTTTGCAAATGACCTCGGTTTTCGACGAAACCACATTTGTTGGATCCGTGATGTCAAATTATTGCTAGGTTTCAAAATTCATAATTTTTCGAATCAATATGTCAGCGTGACAAAGTTAAACGTGTTTTGACTGTTTCCGTCAATTTCGGTCGACCAGAAAATGGCTATTTTTCAAACGGTCTCAGAATTCGACGAAATCAGTATTGTTAGGACTGTATCGTCAATACGAAACTAGGAATAATTTTTATAGAATTTTTAGAATCGGTATGTGACCCTGGTAAATTAAAATGTGCGTTCAAACTGAATATATATAGATTTATATTTTAATTTTGATGAAAACCTATTGTAACAGCCGAATTGAGTTACGAGACATATCCCATCGTGTTCAGGATGTGGGTAATTAGCTAGGGGCAATAGTTGTTGGGTTGGATTTGGAGCTGCTATTAACAAACAAGTATTTTTCAGATTAAATAATTATTAAAATATATATGTATATATATTAAAAATCAGGGTCAAATCCTAAGTCAAATTCCACGCGGTCAAACCTCTCCTGTGCCGCGTTCTTCCTCAGGTGATCGAAGATCGAAATGCTCAGTTTTTGAGCTAAAATAACTTCGAATCCACACTATGAAATTAAAAACTTTCTGATGGAAAATCAAAGCCCTTTCTGAGATCTGCAAATCCATATGGGTTGGGTCAGCTATTGTTGCGAATCTTCCTCAAATCGCTCACCCGAAAGCTCGCCGTTTCATGGCCAATCGCCGCTTCCTCAGGCGATCGAGTTCAACCAGAAGGGGGTCGGCGGGTGCGGCTCACGAAGGACAACAGCGTGGCAGCCTCTGATCAGCGTCCAACGCTTCGATTCGTGCGCCAAAATCAAACCTAGTTTTGGATGGGGGTTTCGAGGGGGTCTGAACGTGTACAGGAGGATTAAGGTAGTTTTTTATCTTATTTTATTTAATAAAAACAGCTTTATTTATTTATTTTTGAAATAATAATAGCATTGTGATTTTAGTTACATATATAGTATTATAAAAAATGTGGGTTTTATTAAATAAGATTAGCATTTGTTTTTGAAAATGAAATTAGAATCTTTGTTTTTGAAAATAAAATTAGAATCTTTGTTTTTGTAAATAAAATTAGAATCTTTGTTTTTGAAAATAAAATTAGAATCTTTGTTTATGCAAATAAAATTAGAATCTTTGTTTTTGAAAATAAAATTAGAATCTTTGTTTTTGAAAATAAAATTAGAATCTTTGTTTGAATAGCGATAGAATTATAAAAATATAATTTTTATATAATGTAGGAAATAAAAATTCGATCTTTTTATATATGTTGATAACATAAAAATATGATTTTTGTGTATGGAAAGCGTTATTAAAAATGTGATTTTTATTGTGAATAGCGTGGAAAAGTTTGAGTTAGAATATCAAGCGAATCCGAACCATTCAGAAATGAAATGGCGGAGTGGAACCCCAATGTGAGAACTCCTCACTTTTATTTTAATTTCTAGTTAAAATATATACTAGGATGCAGACGGTGCTTAGCAGTACATGACACCCATCGTCCATAGACCATGGATGACTTGTTTGTTTGATTGTTGTGTTATGAAATTTGATTGTGTGATGTGGAATGAAATAAAATATTTTATAGTTCAAAATATGATTTTTAACATGTATATAAAATAAATATTTATAAACAAACCAGACGATTTGTTTATATACACTGATTTGACAGATATTGATTGGGACGATAAATTTTACACATCGCCCAACTACACAAATAAAATCTGTGTTTGTTTTTTTGCAACCCCACACAGGTATTGGGATGAGATTTGACATACACTAATCCCGATTGTTTAGTTGTATGCCAATCGATGGATTGACATACTGTGTAAGCGTTAATTATTTATGTTTAATGCTTATGCAGTTGTGTGGTGCACTCTGGATGATGACTGATTATTTATCGTTGCTATTATATACATGTGTTGTAGAAAATCCATATAATTAACATTATATGGTAATTGATTGGGCCTCATTCCAATTGAAAATAAATTCATGTGTTGAATTGAAAATAAATTCATGTGTTGAATTGAAAATACATTCATGTGTTGAATAGAAATATAAATTCATGTGTTGAATAAAATATATATTCACGGGTTGAATAGAAATATAAATTCATGTGTTGAATAAAATATATATTCATGTGTTGAATAGAGAAATATATATTCATGTGTTGAATAGAATTATAAATTCATGTGTTGAATAAAATATATATTCATGTGTTGAAGAAAATATTCATTTTTTGAAAAGAATAACGAAGTTATTGAAATATATAAAGCCATGTTGATTAGAATGATGCCATTTTGACGTGAACGATATTTATATCGATTATATTCGTTTTTAAAATGAATATAGAAAAGGAGGTGATTTCAAAATATAACGTTTTGAAAATATTATCATTTATATATTTATATATATATATATATATATATATATATCGATGATATGGAATATTCAATTCTGATTAGAAATCGAATATGAAGTTGAAATCGTTTTGAAAACGATTTATAAAATACGTTTTAAAAGGAAATCGACGAAATATATATAATATATATATTATATATATAGAATGGCCTGAATTGAACGTGTCTCACCGCGGCCGTTCGCGAATTTCGACCATTGACTTCGAATGGATATTACGGGAGATCCGACCGTCGGATTCTCCTAAAACTAGAACTATTGGGTTCGTATCGAAAAGAGTTTTCTACTAAATATTAGAGATTTGAAATCTAACAGTTGGATTTGGAATTATGTCCAAATCAAATTTGGAAAAGGTCGTTGTAAATGCAGTTCGATGGCCGTTGATGGAAATCGATTGTACGGGCCTGGATAAAATTATTAAAAATAGTAATAATTTGTGTAAAATCATAAGAAATGATTTGTGAAGAATTGGGATGAAAAACACCATATTTGAAAAGATAAAAATAGATTTTTATCGACATGAACTAGTTTTGAACTAGAATTATAATTCTATTTATTTTTAAAATAAATAAAGTGGATTAGAAATGGTTTTAAAAGTAACCAGAATTTCCAATAATTGAATTGGAATCTATTTAAATCGAAATTGTCTTTGGAATATTTCGATGTTGGATTTCGTGATGAAACAGATATTGTTATGGGAATTTGAAAGATATATTTATATCGTTATTTCCAATACGATATTTGTTGGTCGTAGAATTTGATATTGAATATAAGACGATATATTTTCTATTCAGAGCCTCGTATTTAATATCAAATGTGATTTGGGTTTGTCGTGAATGGTGTCTTCATTAACACTGTCCTTAAACCCAGTTGTGAAAAAGATTAAATCTTTTTATTTAGATTTAATGAAGTGTACCAATTAAATGGTATTTAATTGGAACTGAATTTAAATTGATTTTTGGGTTTATCGTGAACTTTGTTTTAAATAACACTTGTTCTTTAACCCGATAATTAATGTAATGTGATTTTGGGTTTATAGTGAACCGTGTTTTAAATGACATTGGTTCTTTAACCCAGTTAAAGACAGGATGAGAATTCCCAAGTTAAACAATCATTGATATTGATTTTTGGGAAGATTAAAACTAAGTGGAGTTTTAATAAATCTTTAATTATTTTGAAATGATCAAGAATGGAGTATCACCAGTTTTCCTCCAGGCGATAGTTAAATCTTTAATTAGATTTGAACGTGAAATGTTAATTGAATTTACCGATAACACCGCGGTGTTAGATATGAGGTATGACCAGTTTTACATCATAGGATGAATAGGTTGGGATTAGGAAATAAAATAAACGATTACTTCAGGGTAGTTCGCTAATCCCGACTAGTTTGAAGTGATATCCAAAGGAAGATTAAAGAATAAATTTAAAAGAATTTATCTTTGATAAAATTAATG
The DNA here is from genome assembly GCA_030737875.1 of Allium sativum. NCBI lineage: Eukaryota > Viridiplantae > Streptophyta > Magnoliopsida > Asparagales > Amaryllidaceae > Allium > Allium sativum. The sequence continues at coordinate 144,742,436 of CM060918.1, read as the reverse complement.
GGAACCTTTCCTTAAGAATGTGAAATTTAGAAACTAACTGTAGGTTAGCTAAGAAGAATGGTTTCTTGGGTATTGATCTGATGTTGGTTTCGGCCTTCGGGGTTAATATTTGGGGAATTATTCTCTTGCTAATTTACAACTAGTGGCTAATGAATTGGAATGAGGCATATGTTGTGTTCGTGTAACACTTGTTTATTATATACGCGAGTTATTCAAAAAGACCAGGTTTATCCCGTTCTGAATAACTGATTCGACGTGGTGTCGAGGATGAGGACGGTGGTCGAAGACCGGAGGTCTTCACGTCGTTTGGTTGATTACTGATGATCTTGATTGGTACGTACACCCAAGAGGAGGGAATCAATTAGTGGTCGTTTAGACGTACTTGGAGATCGATGGATATGCGAGGTACAAGGTGCCTCCGATTTCGTTCAGACCCAGAACAGACTTGTAAACGGACTGTGTGTCTGACATTGGATTTTATTCTGTGAGATTGATTTTATTAAATATATATCTGTTTGGCGACGGAGAATTTATTCTCTTGCTTAACGCCCTTCTCTGAGATGTACGAGATCTGCGGTTATATATTGATGGATATCAAACGCATGGAGTGAATTGCCTGGGTGGCATGCCTAAGAGGCAATATGATCAAGGCTTCTGTTGAAAAGCGGAGTCTTGTGGGTGATGATCAAAGCACGGCCTGTGTGGCATAGCTTTGTGTAGCATTGATTCGCGAGCCTCACACCCTTGTTGTGAACCAGAAATGGGAGAGGACATCAGGAAGGGCATGCGTTTCCTTCTAGCTAGAAGTGGCGTCAGTGGTTTTACACATCCTGACGAGTTTGACTTATGTGGTTGTTGCTGTTGCGAGGCGCCTTATGACGAAAAGGAATTTCGCTCAGTCCGAATCAGTCGCTAAACCGATCTAGACCGTTCGAAACGCCTGAACGTTTTGAGAACAGGACAAAACAGAACGCAGACGGAAGAACATTTCATTGTACATTACAACAATGCATCAGATTACAAGAATATACAGAGTATAAATGAATATTACACAGAAATATCAGAGATTTAAATTACATTTAAATACATAGCAGCGGAAAATAATACAATACACAACTAGAGGAGATATACGGATACAAAGCTTTCCAGATATCTTTCCAGCTGTAAACCAGGATCCTGTGAATATAAATCTGCAAAACCAAAACTACTAGCTGCCCGTGTCAAAATAAGGGCACCCAGAGTTTAGGTTAAAACAATAAACTCCAGGTCAGTCATGTGACTGGTGTGAGAACTAAAACAGTTATTAATATTGGTTTTAAAGTTAGGTAAATCAAGGGACCACGTCGTATAACACGGAACGGGTTTCCTCCCAAGAATACCATTGCATAAAACAACAACGCAATGCTAAATAAAGAAAAATGAAGTGTTATAAGACCCAGGTCCTATCACACAATGCAACGCAAGCCGGGGGATAGGGTTTTCCCTTATAACAGCCAAAGAATGCTTGGTACGTTTTAAAACAAATCATGTGATACTATTATCAGTGTATAGTGTATAAAACAACTTCAAATCATGAGTATCAATCATAGGCGGCATGGGTATCATATATCATGTCGCCATACTAGTTCTACAATTAAAACCGCAAATGTCACGTATTTGGAAATTGGATTTCCATCTATAAACCGAGGCAAAAGATAGTCCTCTCCGACTTCGAGACTCTCTAGCCCGAGCCTCAGGGTCAGAGCGCATCGACCCTTGGATCCTCAGGGCCAGTCCACCGATGTGGATTAAACTTAAACCCTGAACATGCGTTTCCCCGCCCTATGGGGCGTAAATGAGCCAACGAATGACTCCATCGGACCCGGATCGTCCGATCAAACCGAGGCGCCTCGCAACAGCAACAACCACATAAGTCAAACTCGTCAGGGCGTGTAAAACCACTGACGCCACTTCTAGCTAGAAAGAAACGCATGCCCTCCCTGACATCCTCTCCCGTTTTTGGTTCATACCAGGTGTGAAGCTCGCGAATCAACGTTACACAAAGCTATGCCACAAAGGCCGTGCTTTGATCATCAACCACAAGACTTTGCTTTTCAACAGAAGCCTTGATCATTTGCCACTTAGGCATGCCACATAGGCAATTCACTCCATGCGTTTGATATCCATCAATATATAACCCCTGAGCTCGTACGTCTCAGAGAAGGGCGTTAAGCAAGAGAATAAATTCTTCGCCGCCAAACAGATATATATTTAATAGAGATCAATCACACGGACTAAAATCCAATGTCAGACACACAGTCCATTTACAAGTCCGTTCTAGTTCTAAACGAAACCGGAGGCACCTAGTACCCCACATATCCATCGATCTCCAAATACGTCTGGACGATCACCAATTGTTTCCATCTTCTTGGGTGTACATCCCAATCAAGATCATCAGTAATCACCCAAACGACGTGAAGACCTCCGGCCTTCGACCACCGTCTTCATCTTCGACTTATCGTCGTATCAGTTATTCAGAATGGGATAAACCCGGTCTTTCCGAATAACTCGCGTATATTTTAAATAAGTGTTACACAAACACAACATACGCCTCATTCCAATTCATCAGTCACTAACCGTAAATTAATCAAGAGAATAATTCTCCAAATATTAACCCCGGAGGCTGAAACCAACATCAGATCAATATCCAGAAAAACATTCTGCTTGGCTAACCGACAGTTAGTTTCTAAATTTTACATTCATAGGGAAAGGTTCCCATTAATTTTATCCAAGATAAATTCCTTGAATTTATTCTCTAATCTCCTTTTTGAATTTCGATTCAACTAGTCGAGATTAACGAACCTTACCGAAGTAATCATTGGTTTTAATTTCCCAATCCCAACCTATTCATCCCATGAAGTAAAACTGGTTATACTTCATATCTAACACCACGGTGTTATCGGTAAATTCAATTACCATTTCACGTTCAAATCTAATTAAAGATTTAACTAACGCCTAGAGTAAAACTGGTGATACTCCATTTCGATTGTTTCAATCTAATTAAAGATTCATTAAAACCCTACTTAGTTTTAATCTTTGACTGGGTTAAAGAATCAGTGTCATTTAAAACACGGTTCACGGTAAACCCAAAATTACCTTCCATTAATTATCGGGTTAAAGAACAAGTGTTATTTAAAACACTGTTCACGATAAACCCAAAAATCAATACTAATTCGATTCCAATTAAATATTATTTAATTGGTACACTTCATTAAATCTGAATAAAAGATTTAATCTTTTCCCAATTGGGTTCAAGAACAATGTTAATAAAGACACCATTCACGACAAACCCAAATCACATTTGATATTAAATACAAGGCTCTGAATAGAAAATATATCGGCTTATAAATTTTCAATATCAGATTCTACGACCAACAGATATCGTATTGGAAGTAACGATATATATATCTATATCTTTCAAATTTCCATAACAACATCTGTATAATCACGAAATCCAATATCGAAATATTCCCGAAGACAATTTTGATTCAAATCCACTCCAATGCAATCATTGGAAATTCTGGTTATTTTTAAAACCCTTTTCAAATTCAATTTATTTATTTAAAAATAAATAGAATTTTAATTCTAGTTCAAAACTAGTTCAATTCGATAAAAATCTATTTTTATCTTTTCAAATATGGAGTTTTTCATCCCAATTCTTCCCAAATCAATTCTTATGATTTTACACAAATTATTGATATTTTTAATGATTTTATCAAGGCCCGTACAGTCGATTTCCATCAACGGCCATCGAACTGCACTTACAGCGACCTTTTTCAAATTTGATTTGGACATAATTCCAAATCCAACCATTAAATTTCAAATTTCTAATATTCGTTAGAAAGCTCTTTTCGATACGAACCCAACGGTTCCAGTTTTAGGAGAATCCGACGGTCGGATCTCCCGCAATATCCGTTCGAAGTCAACGGTCGAAATTCGGGAACTGCCGCGGCGCGGCGCGTTCTATTCAGGCCATTATATTATATATATAATATATACTTCGTCGATTTCAATTCAAAACGGGCTTTATAAATCGTTTTAAATTTATTTTCAAAACGGTTTCATGTTCGTATTCAATTTCAAATCTAAATTGAACATTCCAATATAAATTCGTTTTAAATTCTTTTCAAATTGATTTAAAATTCATTTCAATAGCATTTCAATTCGAATTCATTTATATTCAATTTCAATTCTAATTCATTTATTTTCAATTTCAATTCGAATTCAATTCTATCCAGTTTCAATTCGAATTTCTATTCTTTTCAAAATATTAGATTTTGAAATCACTTTCGATATTCATTATAAAATGAATAAAATCGATATAAATATCGTTCACGTCAAAATGGCGTCAATCTAATCAACACGGCTTCATATATTGATATTTTCAAATATTCCATTTCGAATATTTCTATTTCAAATATTTCCTATTATCAAAATATTTGTTATTATCGAAATATTTCGTTCAACACATGACTAATTTCAACGGATGAGTACAGTCAACACATGAACCTTTATTTTATATTAATAAAGATGTAAATTTTATTACTAAAATATTTCGTTCAACACATGACTAATCTCAACGGATGAGTACAGTCAACACATGAACCTTTATTTTATATTATTAAAGATGTAAATTTTATTACTAAAATATTTCGTTCAACACATGACTAATCTCAACGGATGAGTACAGTCAACACATGAACCTTTATTTTATATTAATAAAGATGTAAATTTTATTACTAAAATATTTCGTTCAACACATGACTAATCTCAACGGATGAGTACAGTCAACACATGAACCTTTATTTTATATTATTAAAGATGTAAATTTTATTACTAAAATATTTCGTTCAACACATGACTAATCTCAACGGATGAGTACAGTCAACACATGAACCTTTATTTTATATTATTATTTATTTTTTTAAATTAGAATGAGGCCTAATCAATCACCATATAATGTTAATTATATGGATTTTCATACATCACACGTATATAATAGCATTGAAAAATAATCAACCATCAACCAAAGTGCACTACACTGTACAAGTATCAAATATAGATATCTAACGCTTATAACAGCCTGTCAATCAATCGATCGACATATTTAATCAATCAAGATGAGTGAACTTCAAATTTCATCCCAACACCCGTGTGGGGTTTCAAACAATCAAACACAGATTTTAGTTGTGCAGTTGGGCGATGTGTAAAATTTATCGACCAAATCAATATCAGTCAAATCAGTATATATAAACAAATCGGCCGATTTGTTTATAAATATCTATTTATTCACTTTCACGTTAAAAATTATATTTTTAACGATAAAACATTTTATTCAACCTATGAAAATATTCTATTCAGTTCATTTATTAAATAAAATGATTTCTTTATTTTTCTAACTTATTTTAGAAAATTTCGGCGACATAACAACACGATACTAGAAACGGGACAAGGCCTAGCCTTATCCCCGGTCTAGTGAAGGCCCACGCCATTCACACATCAATCAAATCAATTTCAATTCACCCAGTAGTCAAATTTCAATCAAATAATCCAACTAATTTTTGCAATCAAACAAACAAGTCCATGGTCTGTGGACGATTGTGTCGGGTGCTACTAAACACCGTCTGCATCCTAGTATATATATATATATAACTTAGAAAAAGAAATTGGAGAGTGAGGAGTTCTCACCAATAGCTATCCTAACTCCACGACACTTCCTATGTAGAACATCTCCACCGTGCTCGCCTTTCTTCACTTTCGTTGCCCGTAGCCACTACATATATAAAAAATCACATTTCTATTTCGAAATTTAAATTATAAAGATCATATTTTTATACGGTGTTTATATATATAAAACTGAAAATGAAATTCACTGTTATTTACATTGATTTGTATATAGACTCAATGTGAATTTACATACAAATCATGTTTTTAAATCAATGCTAATTTTATTTTTAAAATCATGTTATTCTATTTTTAAAACATCATGCTATTTTAAAACAATGCAAATTCTATTTTTAAAACAATGCAACTTTTATTTTTAAAACAATGCAACTTCTATTTTTAAAACATTGCAACTTCTATTTTTAAAACATCATATTTTTACATCAAGTCTATTTCTATAAACATCATATATATATATATATATATATATATTGTCATTTCTATTTCAAAAACAACACCTTTTTATATCATGCTATATTTAATTAAAAACTGATTTTTAAATGATGTTTTTAACATAAAAACTGCTCCCCTTTTTCTTGTAAATAATGTATTTAACATAAAAAAAAACTACTATTATATATAATGTATTTAACATAAAAGACTACTGTTATTACCTTTCTTCCTCGACGTTCTAATTCTGGAACTCGCTCGCCGCTTAGGGCTCAATTTTTCACGATAATCAAGGCGCCAAATGGTGATCAAGAGATGCCCCGACGACGCCCTTCGCAAGACCCATCTCCGCCTAGCACAATCCCCAATTCGAACCCCCTCCCTCTCGAAAAACGGATGTGAACGGCTCAGCTTTAGGACGAGATTTCTTGCGATTTTCAATCTGAAAATCGATCATACTATATAGGCAGATAGATCTCACCTAGGTTGATAAAATTTATGTTGGAGATTCGTTAATTTGTTGCGTGGATTATTAGAAAGGAGTAGGAGAAGAATTGAAGATTTCCGCCGTTCGTTTGGTTAGAGGCGGCCTTGAAATGAGTTGACCACGGTAAATGAAGATAAGGGTTTGACTAGGGTTATTTATATTTATATTTAATTTAATTTAATTCTAAAATAACCGGTTTAATCTCTGAACTCCAAATCAAACTCAACGACTGCCGCCCCTAGCTATATACCCCTCATTCCGAACACAATGGGATATGTACCGCAAGCTGATTCGACTGTTTCGATCAGTTTTCGTCAAAATCAACATATAACACTATATATTGAATTTGAACGCGCATTTCAATTTACCGGGGTCACATACTAACTCGAAAAATTCCTGAAAAATATTTTCTAGCTTCGTAGTGACGATACGGTCCTAACAAAACTAGTTTCGTCGAATTCTGAGACCGTTTGAAAAATGGCCATTTTCCAGTCGATTAAAATCAACTAAAACTGGTCAAACACGTTTTCCTTTGCCACGCTTACATATTGATTCGAAAAATTATGAAATTTGAAACCTAGCAATAACTTTACATCACGGATCCAACAAAAGTGGTTTCGTCGAACTCCGAGGTCGTTTGCAAAATTTCCATTTTTAAGGGCCTAAATTCCATAGCGACTATTCAGAATTTTCAACTGGACATATCTTTTGATCCCCGCTATGAAATTTCGATCTTTCATATTCGTTGGAAAGATAGTCACAATTAGATTCCATTATTTTTGGTTTTACTAAAATCCGGTTTATTTTGCACCCGGTACATTCAATTGAAGTTTGAAATCGAATTATCGAACTACCGCGCCATTTTCAATTCCTTTTATAATTATAAGTAATTATTTATATTCTAACGACGATCTATATAAATATATACGTTTGAATTATATTCAAAATAAATTTCTCGTCGATATTATTTAAAATAATCTATTTTAAATGTTCAAAATTCGCTAAAATTGTCAAAATAAAAATTTTAAACTGGCCCAGATTTTCGGGTTGTTACAATCTCCCCCACTTAAAACTTTTCATCCCCGAAAAGGAACAAAGTCGAAAGTGGTTTGATTAACCAACTCTACGTTCGATCTGGCTTCCATTCTCCAACTTTTCAGTTTCTGAGAATTTCCAAAAATTTCAAAAATTCGGCTAACACCCTAAATTTTCGAAAAATTTCGCCATAACCTCCCCTGCACCGGGAGCCACGGGAAAATCCCGAAATTGCCATATAGGCCTTTTGATCTCAAAAAGAAAAAAGAAAAAGCCAAGCGGCTAGCCAATCGGCTCATAAAATCATCATCACCCAAACAAAACAGGAAATTATGGTAAACATGTACCTATTTGTCGAGCAAACAAATTTTATTCTTCTGCTCTAGCCTCTTTGCTATGACCTGTTCAATGTAAGTACATGTATATGCAAGAAAATGCGACCAATTTTCAATACAATTCAATATTTGATACAATTAGGCGTAATGGTTCAAAATTATCAAACAAATAAATAAACAACACAAACATCAATCCATTAGTTGATTAGCTTTTCAAATTCATAACTTTGATACATAGTAAAAAAATCAGATTTTTGATGCCAAATCCCAACAATTGGTCCTATCTAATTTTGGTTCTCACACCAGTCAATAGGAAATATATAGAAATCTCACTTTCGTCACTCGAATATAAACACTGATAATGTGATCACAATTATCAGCATCATCCCCGGGCGACTAGAGTGTGATCCTATATCTATCCAGTATATTAAAACTTCAAATATACGTGGATCAGACGTATATGCAAAATCTTTATATACTGGAATGTCCAAATCAATATAAATAAATAATCAAATACAAATAATTGATTTAAATTTTCAAAACAAAAATTCTTTTTCATTTCAAAAATATACTCTTCACACTCGTTCTAGGATATTACTGATCCCATCTCTAACGAGTCATTCTCACTGGATATTACTAATCCAATTTCTGATGAATTCTTTCGTATGGTTCTAATGTGTCTTGTTCTCTGAGCTTTGTAAACCAAAACTCTGATACCAACTGTGACGAAAAGGAATTTCGCTCAGTCCGAATCAGTCGCTAAACCGATCTAGACTGTTCGAAACGCCTGAACGTTTTGAGAACAGGACAAAACAGAACGTAGACGGAAGAACATTTCATTGTACGTTACAACAATGCATCAGATTACAAGAATATACAGAGTATAAATGAATATTACACAGAAATATCAGAGATTTAAATTACATTTAAATACATAGCAGCGGAAAATAATACAATACACAACTAGAGGAGATATACGGATACAAAGCTTTCCGGATATCGTTCCAGCTGTAAACCAGGATCCTGTGAATATAAATCTGCAAAACCAAAACTACTAGTTGCCCGTGTCAAAATAAGGGCACCCAGAGTTTAGGTTAAAACAATAAACTCCAGGTCAGTCATGTGACTGGTGTGAGAACTAAAATAGTTATTAATATTGGTTTTAAAGTTAGGTAAATCAAGGGACCACGCCGTATAACACGGAACGGGTTTCCTCCCAAGAATACCAGTGCATAAAACAATAGCGCAATGCTAAATAAAGAAAAATGAAGCTGTTATAAGACCCAGGTCCTATCACACAATGCAACGCAAGCCGGGGGATAGGGTTTTCCCTTATAACAGCCAAAGAATGCTTGGTACGTTTTAAAACAAATCATGTGATACTATTATCAGTGTATAGTGTATAAAACAACTTCAAATCATAAGTATCAGTTATAGGCGGCATGGGTACCATATATAATGTCGCCATACTAGTTCTACAATTAAAACCGCAAATGTCACGTATTTGGAAATTGGATTTCCATCTATGAACCGAGGCAAAAGATAGTCCTCTCCGACTTCGAGACTCTCTAGCCCGAGCCTCAGGGTCAGAGCGCATCGACCCTTGGATCCTCAGGGCAAGTCCACTGATGTGGATTAAACTTAAACCCTGAACATGCGTTTCCCCGCCCTATGGGGCGTAAATGAGCCAACGAATGACTCCATCGGACCCGGATCGTCCGATCAAACCGAGGCGCCTCGCAACAACAACAACCACATAAGTCAAACTCGTCAGGGCGTGTAAAACCATTGATGCCACTTCTAGCTAGAAAGAAACGCATGCCCTCCCTGACGTCCTCTCCCGTTTTTGGTTCATACCGGGTGTGAAGCTCGCGAATCAACGTTACACAAAGCTATGCCACAAAGGCCGTGCTTTGATCATCAACCACAAGACTTTGCTTTTCAACAGAAGCCTTAATCATTTGCCACTTAGGCATGCCACATAGGCAATTCACTCCATGCGTTTGATATCCATCAATATATAACCCCTGAGCTCGTACGTCTCAGAGAAGGGCGTTAAGCAAGAGAATAAATTCTCCGCCGCCAAACAGATATATATTTAATAGAGATCAATCACACAGACTAAAATCCAATGTCAGACACGCAGTCCATTTAAAAGTCCGTTCTGGGTCTGAACGAAACCGGAGGCACCTAGTACCCCGCATATCCATCGATCTCCAAATACGTCTGGACGATCACCAATTGTTTCCATCTTCTTGGGTGTACATCCCAATCAAGATCATCAGTAATCACCCAAACGACGTGAAGACCTCCGGCCTTCGACCACCGTCTTCATCTTCGACTTATCGTCGTATCAGTTATTCAGAATGGGATAAACCCGGTCTTTCCGAATATCTCGCGTATATTATAAATAAGTGTTACACAAACACAACATACGCCTCATTCCAATTCATCAGTCACTAACCATAAATTAATCAAGAGAATAATTCTCCAAATATTTACCTCGAAGGCCGAAACCAACATCAGATCAATATCCAGAAAAACATTCTGCTTGGCTAACCGACAGTTAGTTTCTAAATTTTACATTCATAGTGAAAGGTTCCCATTAATTTTATCCAAGATAAATTCCTTGAATTTATTCTCTAATCTCCTTTTTGAATTTCGATTCAACTAGTCGAGATTAACGAACCTTACCGAAGTAATCATTGGTTTTAATTTCCCAATCCCAACCTATTCATCCCATGAAGTTAAATTGGTTATACTTCATATCTAACACCACGGTGTTATCGGTAAATTCAATTACCATTTCACGTTCAAATCTAATTAAAGATTTAACTAACGCCTGGAGTAAAACTGGTGATACTCCATTTCGATTGTTTCAATCTAATTAAAGATTCATTAAAACCCCACTTAGTTTTAATCTTTGACTGGGTTAAAGAATCAGTGTCATTTAAAACAAGGTTCACGGTAAACCCAAAATTACCTTCCATTAATTATCGGGTTAAAGAACAAGTGTTATTTAAAACACTATTCACGATAAACCCAAAAATCAATACTAATTCGATTCCAATTAAATATTATTTAATTGGTACACTTCATTAAATCTGAATAAAAGATTTAATCTTTTCCCAATTGGGTTCAAGAACAATGTTAATAAAGACACCATTCACGACAAACCCAAATCACATTTGATATTAAATACAAGGCTCTGAATAGAAAATATATCGGCTTATATATTTTCAATATCAGATTCTACGACCAACAGATATCGTATTTGAAGTAACGATATATATATCTATATCTTTCAAATTTCCATAACAACATCTGTATAATCATGAAATCCAATATCGAAATATTCCGAAGACAATTTCGATTCAAATCCACTCCAATGCAATCATTGGAAATTCTGGTTATTTTTAAAACCCTTTTCAAATTCAATTTATTTATTTAAAAATAAATAGAATTTTAATTCTAGTTCAAAACTAGTTCAATTCAATAAAAATCTATTTTTATCTTTTCAAATATGGAGTTTTTCATCCCAATTCTTCCCAAATCAATTCTTATGATTGTACACAAATTATTGATATTTTTAATGATTTTATCAAGGCCCGTACAGTCGATTTCCATCAACGGCCATCGAACTGCACTTACAGCGACCTTTTTCAAATTTGATTTGGACATAATTCCAAATCCAACTGTTAGATTTCAAATTTCTAATATTCGTTAGAAAGCTCTTTTCGATACGAACCCAACGGTTCCAGTTTTAGGAGAATCCGACGGTCGGATCTACCGCAATATCCGTTCGAAGTCAATGGTCGAAATTCGCGAACTGCCGCGGCGCGGCGCGTTCTATTCAGGCCATTATATTATATATATAATATATACTTCGTCGATTTCAATTCAAAACGGGATTTATAAATCGTTTTAAATTTATTTTCAAAACGATTTCATGTTCATATTCAATTTCAAATCAAAATTGAACATTCCAATATAAATTCGTTTTAAATTCTTTTCAAATTGATTTCAAATTCATTTCAATTGCATTTCAATTCGAATTCATTTATATTCAATTTCAATTCGAATTCATTTATTTTCAATTTCAATTCGAATTCAATTATATTCAGTTTCAATTCGAATTTATATTCTTTTCAAAATATTAGATTTTGAAATCACTTTCGATATTCATTATAAAATAAATAAAATCGATATAAATATCGTTCATGTCAAAATGGCGTCAATCTAATCGACACGGCTTCATATATTGATATTTTCAAATATTCCATTTCGAATATTTCTATTTATAATATTTCCTATTTCAAATATTTCCTATTATCAAAATATTTGTTATTATCAAAATATTTCGTTCAACACATGATTAATCTCAACGGATGAGTACAGTCAATACATGAACCTTTATTTTATATTAATAAAGATGTAAATTTTATTACTAAAATATTTCGTTCAATACATGACTAATCTCAACGGATGAGTACAATCAACACATGAACCTTTATTTTATATTATTAAAGATGTAAATTTTATTACTAAAATATTTCGTTCAACACATGACTAATCTCAACGGATGAGTACAGTCAACACATGAACCTTTATTTTATATTAATAAAGATGTAAATTTTATTACTAAAATATTTCATTCAACACATGACTAATCTCAACGGATGAGTACAGTCAACACATGAACCTTTATTTTATATTATTAAAGATGTAAATTTTATTACTAAAATATTTCGTTCAACACATGACTAATCTCAACGGATGAGTACAGTCAACACATGAACATTTATTTTATATTATTCTTTATTTTTTTAAATTGAAATGAGGCCCAATCAATCACCATATAATGTTAATTATATGGATTTTCATACATCACACGTATATAATAGCATTGAAAAATAATCAACCATCAACCAAAGTGCACAACACTGTACAAGCATCAAATATAGATATCTAACGCTTATAACAGCCTGTCAATCAATCGATCGACATATTTAATCAATCAGGATGAGTGAACTTCAAATTTCATCCCAACACCCGTGTGGGGTTTCAAACAATCAAACACGGATTTTAGTTGTGCAGTTGGGCGATGTGTAAAATTTATCGACCCAATCAATATCAGTCAAATCAGTGTATATAAACAAATCGGCCGATTTGTTTATAAATATCTATTTATTCACTTTCATGTTAAAAATTATATTTTTAACGATAAAACATTTTATTCAACCTATGAAAATATTCTATTCAGTTCATTTATTAAATAAAATGATTTCTTTATTTTTCTAACTTATTTTAGAAAATTTCGGCGGCATTACGGCACGATACAGGAAACGGGACAAGGCCTAGCCTTATCCCCGGTCTAGTGAAGGCCCACGCCATTCACACATCAATCAAATCAATTTCAATTCACCCAACAGTAAAATTTCAATCAAATAATCTAACTAATTTTTGCAATCAAACAAACAAGTCCATGGTCTGTGGACGATTGTGTCGGGTGCAACTAAACACCGTCTGCATCCTAGTGTATATATATATATAACTTAGAAAAAGAAATTGGAGAGTGAGGAGTTCTCACCAATAGCTATCCTAACTCCACGGCACTTCCTATGTAGAACATCTCCACCGTGCTCGCCTTTCTTCACTTTCGTTGCCCGTAGCGACTACATATATAAAAAATTACATTTCTATTTCAAAATTTAAATTATAAAGATCATATTTTTATACGGTGTTTATATATATAAAACTGAAAATAAAATTCACTGTTATTTACATTGATTTGTATATAGACTCAATGTGAATTTACATACAAATCATGTTTTTAAATCAATGCTAATTTTATTTTTAAAATCACGTTATTCTATTTTTAAAACATCATGCTATTTTAAAACAATGCAAATTCTATTTTTAAAACAATGCAACTTTTATTTTTAAAACAATGCAACTTCTATTTTTAAAACATTGCAACTTCTATTTTTAAAACATCATATTTTTACATCAAGTCTATTTCTATAAACATCATATATATATATATATATTGTCATTTCTATTTCAAAAACAACACCTTTTTATATCATGCTATATTTAATTAAAAATTGATTTTTAAATGATGTTTTTAACTTAAAAACTGCTCCCCTTTTTTTTGTAAATAATGTATTTAACATAAGAAAACTATTGTTATATATAATGTATTTAACATAAAAAAACTACTGTTATTACCTTTCTTCCTCGATGTTCTAATTCTGGAACTCGCTCGCCGCTTAGGGCTCCATTTTTCACGATAATCAAGGCGCCAAATGGTGATCAGGAGATGCCCCGACGACGCCCTTCGCAAGACCCATCTCCGCCTAGCATAGTTCCCAATTCGAACCCCCCTCCCTCTCGAAAAATGGATGTGAACGGCTCAGCTTTAGGACGAGATTTCTCGCGATTTTCAATCTGAAAATCGATCATACTATATAGGCAGATAGATCTCACCTAGGTTGATAAAATTTGCGTTGGAGATTCGTTGCGTGGATTGTTAGAAAGGAGGAGGAGAAGAATTGAAGATTTCCGCCGTTCGTTTGGTTAGAGGCGGCCTTGAAATGAGTTGACCACGGTAAATGAAGATAAGGGTTTGACTAGGGTTATTTATATTTAATTTAATTTAATTCTAAAATAACCGGTTTAATCTCTGAACTCCAAATCAAACTCAACGACTGCCGCCCCTAGCTAAATACCCCTCATTACGAACACAATGGGATGTGTACCGCAAGCTGGTTCGAATGTTTCGATCAGTTTTTGTCAAAATCAACATATAACTCTATATATTGAATTTGAACGCGCATTTCAATTTAACGGGGTCACATACTAACTCAAAAAATTCCTGAAAAATATTTTCTAGTTTCGTATTGATGATACGGTCCTAACAAAACTAGTTTCGTCGAATTCTGAGACCGTTTGAAAAATGCCATTTTCCAGTCGATTAAAATCAACTAAAACTGGTCAAACACGTTTTCCTTTGCCACGCTTACATATTGATTCGAAAAATTATGAAATTTGAAATCTAGCAATAACTTTGCATCACGGATCCAACAAAAGTGGTTTCGTCGAAATCCGAGGTCGTTTGCAAAATTTCCATTTTTATGGGCCTGAATTCCATAGCGACTATTCAGAATTTTCAACTGGACATATCTTTTGATCCCCGCTATGAAATTTCGATCTTTCGGATTCGTTGGGAAGATAGTCACAATTAGATTCCATTATTTTTGGTTTCACTAAAATCCGGTTTATTTTGCACCCGGTACATTCAATTGAAGTTTGAAATCGAATTATCGAACCACCGCGCCATTTTCAATTCCTTTTGTAATTATAAATAATTATTTATATTCTAACGACGATCTATATAAATATATACGTTTGAATTATATTCAAAATAAATTTCTCATCGATATTATTTAAAATAATTTATTTTAAATGTTCAAAATTCACAAAAATTGTCAAAATAAAAATTTTAAACTGGCCCAGATTTTCGGGTTGTTACACGCCTCGGATATATCAGTGACTGTGTGGAGCCGATGGAGTCATTGGACTCATTGACACCCCATAGGGTGGGGAAACGCAGTGTTCAGGAATTTGAATCCACATCGGTGGACCGACCCTGACGATCTAAAGGCTTGACTGAGTACTTTCCTGAGACTTGGGCTAGAGCGTCTCGAATTCGGTGGAGGACGATCCCTTGCCTCGGTTCATAGAAGGCCAATTTCCAAATACATGACTCTGCGGTTTTGATTGTAGAGCCTAGTATGGCGACATGATATATGGTACCCATGCCGTCTATGATTGATACTTATGATTGAAATTGTTTTTGACACTATACACTTATAGTATTATCAAAATAATCTGTTTTAAGCGTATCAAGCTTTCTTTGGCTATTATAAGGTAAAACCCTATCCTCCGACTTGTGTTGCATTGTGTGATGGGACCTGGGTCTTATAATAGCTTCACTGTTCTTTATTTAGCAATGCGCTGTTGTTTTATGAACTGGTATTCTTGGGAGAAAACCCGTTCCGTGTTATACAGCGTGGTCCCTTGATTTACCTAACTTTAAAAATAATGATCAATAACTGTTTTAGTTCTCACACCAGTCACATGACTAGCCTGGAGTTTATTGTTTTAACCTAAACTCTGGGTGCCCTTATTTTGACATGGGCAGCTAGTAGTTTTGGTTTTACAGATTTATATTCACAGGATCCTGATTTACAGCTGGAACGATACACGGAAAGCTCTGTATCTGTGTATTACTTCTAGTTGTATATTGTATTATTTTCCGCTGCTATGTAATGTAATTTGAATCTCTGATATTTTCTGTGTAATATTTATTCATACTCTGTAGGTTCTTGTATTCTGATGGAATTGTTGTAATAAAAAATGAAATGTTCTTCTGTTTGCGTTCTGCTTTGTCGTGTTCTCAAAACAATCAGGGGTTTCGAACGGTCTTGGTCGGTTTAGCGACTGATTCGGATTGAGCGGAATTCCCGATCGTTACATACTATTTGTTTTCAAATATTATGATATATGATGTGATATATAATCTGTGATTGATTATGAAAAGAAAATAGAATTTATTCACAATATAAGAATCCAATTACAAGATGATATCAATTACGCAACTATACAAATGACTAAACACAACATTGAGAAAAAACTATAACAAATATACATGACAACTCCAAAAAAAAACTCAATGTTGTGCACCGAACATTGATCACTCCTATAAGACTAACTATAGAAATAACAAATGGATCAAATCCGCAACCAAAAAAGAAGAAGCAGCTTCAGTCAATTATCTAATTTCATTCTCTTCAAAATGTCTTTAGTAATGAGCGAGAAAAGTTGATCAGCATTTAACATATTAGAAGAAAATACCCTTCTATTCCTCTCCATCCAAATTTCAAAAATAAATGTCTTCAACACCCTTAACAGCAACATACCCTTACCATTCTTCCACCTTGTAGCTTTGAATAACACGAACCATTCATCCTTACCGGAATTCAGAGGAGTATGCAACTGACAAGCTAATAGAATCCTCCTACATAGCTGAAAAACAAATGAACACTCAAAAAATATATGAGTATTGCACTCAGATTCAACCCCACAGTATTCACATAAATCATCAGAAATAATTCCCATTCTAAACAACTTATCCTTTGTATTAACAGCATTCAACATAGCCTTCCAAAGCAAAAAATTCTTCTTAGTTTTACTCATTAAATTCCAGATTCTTCTATGCCATGGAAAGTGAGGCTTTTCACCAACCAACAGATCATAAACATGCTTGATTGAGTGATTCTTCCCCATCCAAGACAAAGAAATTCCATCAGTCCTAAAGTTTAAACTTATCTCCTCCCATAAACTTCTAAGTAATGCTGAACTATTTTGAGAAAAAACCAAATTACCATCATGAATGTAATCATCTACCAAAGCATTCTCAGAAATACCACAATTTCTTCTCAAATTATAGTCCACTATGCTACTTAAAATCATACCATTACCTGCCCAAGGGGAGTGCCAAAATGATAAACCTTTAAATTTTCCTGCATTGCAACAAATAAAAGGTAACATCAAACTTTTAAGATTAAAAATTTACCTCTAACTACATGTATTAGCAATAGCCATGGTCCAAAAATGATTCCTACCAATCAAGTTGTTCTTAACATGCTTTTCCCATAAACATTCATCCTCAGAGAAAAGTTTATCAAAATACACTGAAATAACTGCTTTATTCCAATGAAACAGATTAGTAATACCCAAGCCTCCATATCTTTTATCCTCACATATTTTTGAAAATGCAATAGGAATGATCTTCTTCACGAATGGATCCCCATGCCACAAAAACTTGTTAATAGCACTAATAATCATGTTAATAAGCTTTAGAGGAAGGATATAATGCCTATTTTAATAATTTATATAAGACATAACTATAGATTGAACAATGACTAATCTTCCTGCCTGTGATAAACTACAAGAGGACTATTGCTTCATCTTATCTATAATTTTCTCATAAAGAGGCATACACTTATCCTTGGAAATCCTACTAGTGAACTGAGGTAATCCCAAACATTTTGAATTCTCAGGTAACTTCTTTAAGCCAAATAGGGTAATCAACTCATTTTCCTCATTTTGATTCAAACCAGCAATTTTAATATGTGACTCGTGCAAATTAATCTCTAACCCAGTGTTGTCATAAAAAGACTTAAGAATATCCAGCAAGCATTGAATATTACTCATAGTAGGCTTGGTGAATATAATGAGATCATCAGCAAATCATAAATGTGAAATAACAGGATATTTACAACGAGGATGAAGTTGGAATTTACCCTGCAGCACTTGCTCATTTATTAAAGCATTAAAAAGCTCCATTACTGTAATAAAAAAAAGGAAGAAATGGGGTCTCCTTGTCTTATTCCATGGTTACTCTTAAAATATCCATGAAGCTCATCATGTCTAGAAATGGAGAATTTAGGGGTTGAAATACAGGTATAAATCCAAGCCATGAAAGGTTTAGGAAAGTTCATTCTTGACAAAATGGCAATAATTCAGGACCGTGAGACACTATCAAAAGCCTTTTTAATATATAATTTAATCATACATCGAGGGGAAATATTTTTTCTGTCGTAACCATGACGTAATTCTTGGGTAATCAAAATATTATCACTTATTGACCTACCAGGAACAAAAGCAGATTGAGTACTGGAGATAATCATAGGTAGAGCAATTTGAATTCTATTAGCCAACACTTTGGAAATGACCTTGTAAAACACACTGCAACACGAGATAGGTCTAAACTCTGATACACAGGAGGGATTATCAATCTTAGGTACTAAAGCGATAAAGGTAGCTGTAAAAGAATGCATAGGATATTATTCAAGAAAAAGTATTTAACAGCTTCAGTGATATCTAGACCAATAATGGACGAACTTTTTTGAAGAAAACCAGCATTATAACCATCAGGCCCACTAGAACTAGAAGAATCAAGGCTAAACACAGTTGTCTTAACTTCATCACCAGTAATAGGATTAATAAGATTGAGAGCATGGAGATTGGATAAACCAGGTAACTCTAAATGAAACGGAGGGTCAACACATGGCAAATGTAAAGAATCCGGAGCTAACTGAGAAGTAAAGTATTGAACGAAAGCATTATCTATAGAACTTTGAGTGGATAAAATATTACCATCAACATCTTTTATCATATGAATCCTCTCCTTAATTTTGCTAACCTTTAGAGTATTATGAAAATACCTAGTATTCCTGTTAGCTTCCAATTCCTTCTTAGCATAAGATTTCTGCCATGAAAACTGAAATTCCATATCCAATGCCTGCTTTAACTTATCCTGCAAATCTAGTTCCAAAGATTGAAGCTGTGTATCATAAGAATTATCCACTTGTAAGTTTTGAGCCTGAATTAACTGAGATCTAATCAAAGAACATTGTAAAGAGGCATCCCCAAAAGTTTGGCTTGACCAAGCTTTAAGATGTTTCTTCAAAAGCCTCAACTTGAAACACAGAATTTCCATTGGATTGCCACCACATTTATTTGCCCAAGCCTGCAATAAAATACTAGGAAAATCTTTATGATAGCACCAAAAATTAAAAAAAATTAAAAGAAGACTTCCCTTCGACAATAGCATCTGATTTACCCCAATATAAAAGTAAAGGATAGTGATCTGAAATAGTTTTAGGCAAAATATGACAAAAGGAATTAGGCCAAGCAAGAAAAAATTAAGAATTAGTAAACATATGATCAAATTTACATAAGGTAGGTTTGCTAACATGACTCTTGTTAGACCAAGTATATGCAGGACCAAAGGTATTAAGAGGACAGAGATTTGAGGAGATTAAAGCTTGATTGAAAGGAGCTATGTCATTAACAGCAAGGGAACAACCACCCAATTTCTGGGAAGAAGAAAACATACAGTTAAAATCTCCACCCAATAACCAGGGATCGTTAGAAAGATGAATTTTGCTCAAATTTAAGAGAAAAGGAATTCTCAGGGATGCAGCATTAAGAGCATAAACTAAAGTTAAAAAGAAAGAAGAATTTGAAGGGAGGTATGTACAAATACAATAGATAAATTGATCAGAAGATGACAATTTTGATAGCTTGAAAACTGAAGGATTCCAAAGAGTAAGGAGACGACCAAATGAAGCATTACCAAGATTATGATCACAATTCCAGTTAGGAGCTATGAATTTAGCATCCAAAACGGTAGAAACTAAATCCAGTTTAGTCTCAGATAAACAAATAAGGTGGATATTATGCTTTCTCATGAAAAATTTGATCTCCTTTTGTTTTGAGGGAAGATTCATCCCTCGTATGTTCCAAAATGATATGTTGTGAATCATAATATGATACTAGAAGAATTTTCAGTAAGGCCAGAATTACTCCTAGTATGCCTTTTTGACTGCTTTTGTTGATTACTCAAAGGGATTACTTCCTCTTGACTATAGGAACATCCTTCATCAATATCATTTACATCAACTATTTTAGGAATTTCCTTCTTTTTCCTACCCTTCTTAGATTTTGACACAACTTTAGAATCTGATTTAGAGGAAGACTTAAGAGCAGCATCCACAAAATCACTGACCTTAGCCTTAGTAGCTTTAGGAGTCTTATTAGACAAATATGAAAGAGAAGGTGAAACTGGAGGAGGAGGAAGAGCAACGACAACAGGAGGTGATAAATGAGAGTAAGGAGAAGATAAACTATTAGAAGAATTAATAAACTTTGAACTGAATTTGGATCATGGATCAACATTGGGTCTTAATGAGGAGTTGTCATTCAAAGAATTACAGTTAGAAGATGAAGAAATAGGACAGGATTGATTATTAATTTGTGGAGAAAATTTACTTGAATCAGCATGAAAACTAGTGGATGAAGATGGCATGGTGGAATTATCAGACAACAAAGAGAAAGGACTGAAAATGTTGAACTCATTTTGAACTTCATGTTGATCATTCTCCACTATTATTTCCTTTCCTTTATTCTTTGTATTATCATCAACAAAGGAAACCTACTTTTTTTTCATGGTACACGCTCCATTTTTGTCCACTACCATGATGTTGTTATCACCAATTGCTCCTTTAACACAGTTAAGATTCATCAACTCATCATTATTACATTCAGTCTCTACATTGCTATTACCAACTATCTCAACAACCTCTTCCAATTTTTTATTAACTTCCTTTTCTACATCAGTTCCATTCTTTCCTTGCTTTCTTTGCCAAACCATTTTCCTTTTGTTATTGACCTTAGTCCAACCATTACTCTTATGTCTAACATGTGCATTAACACTCGTCTTCCTTTCAGTTTGAGCTGCATCTAAATGTTTATAATCATTCCCATCAACAACTGGACAGTCATTAGCCTTATCACCTATATTATGCACATCACAACTACTGGTATTATGTCCTAACACTTTACACAGAGTACAAATGGCAGGTTTCCAATCATAGGAAACAATTACAGGTGGACAATTCTCTCCGAAATCACCCAATTCAATACATTGAGGTAATTCAGAATCAGCAACAACTTCAACTAAAACTTTAGCATATTTAATTCTATGCATTCTCTCAGTATTCAGATCAAAACATATCAACTTACCAACCTGGCATTCTAACTAGTTGATACCCATCAGCGCCCAAAGCAATAGTGGAATAGGATGGAGGTGAATCCATATTGGAACCCTTCTGATCTGAGATTGAGCACTCCTTATAGATGGATCCCATCTTGTAATGATGAACATACGTCCTCGAACGAAAAATGGATCTGCCTTCAACACCCTATCTCGATCAAAATCATTTGAAAACTTGAAATAAAAGTTGATCCCATCTGACTTGGTATCAACATCACCATGCAGAGTCCAGAAATTCTTTAGAAAATTGACAACAGACAAATAAGATAGAGATCCATCAAGAAAATTCCCACCAAATATTGATTCCAATATTTAATTCCTTCAGCTCTTACAATTTCAGGAGGATTCTTCTTCTGACCATCTTTGATTTTCTCAAACTCCACAGGTTTGTATACACCAACATTCCTCGAAAGAGAATTGAACGAGGAGAGATAATCTGTTTTAGCAGAGGTGGCAAGATTCTTGGCAGGATTATGAATAGTTGAGGAAAAATTAGGTCGATTAGGAGGAATAGGAACATGATTAGAAGATGAAGGAACAGATCCAATAGTAGTACCTTGCTTATTAGAAAGTAGAACTGGATCAAGACCATTTTTAGCACTTGAGGACAAAGCTTTGAAATATTGCCAGAACCAGAAAATCTTGCCATGGAATCTCTATTACCATCAACAAGATCATCAGGAGATTCAGATGCCTGATCAACAACACCAATCAGGATAGAGTTTAAAATTTCATCTAGAAGATCAGAAGCAATCAAAGACAAAGACAAGTTCAAATCAAAAACTGACATGGACAGACAATCAGGGGGGTCAGGAGGAGGAGGAGGAAGGGAAGGGAAGGAGGACGAATCAAGGAACAAGGAAGACGAATCAAGATTGGGGAAAGAAGACACCATTACAAAAGGAAAGTTTTTTTTCCACGTAATATTATGATGACACCGGTCATGTTATCCGGTATTTTAAATACCATATAAAATACTGGAATGTAAAAAGGAAAATTTCAAAGTGAATGTTGAAAATGAAATATTTATATATGAAATAAATAGGATATTATAAAAGGTAAAATTTGGAAAACAAATGTTGGAAAATATAATTAAGGAAATATCGGGGAAATGAATAGAATTATATAAAAGAATTTATATAAAATGAATAGAATTATATAGAAAGATTTATATAAGATGAATAGAATTATATAAAAGGATTTATATAAAAATATAAATAGAATTATATAAAAGGATTTATATAGAACAAACAGAATTATGTAAAGGGAATTATAAATGAGATTTAAATGTTGGAAATAAAAAGGAGATTTGTATTAATAACTCTGCAAATAAAAATATAAATAGAATTTGGGTTTCAGATATTGTTTTTAAATACGAAATCAAACTATTTTGATTTTATAAAGAAATATTATTCATAATTTATGTGAAAATTAGATTAAAGTAAATATTTTTCTAATAAAATATTTATAAAGGAAATGGGGCTTGAAATATAAATTTAAATGGAATTACAGAAATTAGAAACTGACTAGAAATTAGTTGAGTTGATTGGCTTTATGGATATCGATCTGATGTTGGTTTCGGCCTTCGGGGTTTATACTTAGGAATTTGTTCTCTTACTAGTTTACAGTTAAAGACTGATAGAGGTGGGAAGATATTGATGCGTGAATCAGAATGGAAACGTTTTCCAAAGTTAATAATGTGTATTTCTAATTTTAGAAAATAAGGAGTTTATGAAAATATGGAAATGATAATTGGGAAATGAAATGATGATTGATCGGCAAGATTTCCATTTGGGAATACGATCATTGTTTGAACAAATGTTTTCCTTTGATAGTTAAATCACCGACTATCAAAGATTTTGACTATTTCCGTTGTCAATACAGAGAGATCGAAATCAGATATATTATCTGAGAACCACTCCCTATGGCCTTAGCGTTGCGAATCAAATGTGATGAAGATAATTGAAGACGGAGTTATGCAAGGGCTGTTCAGTAAATCCTAGGTAGAAATTGCCTAAGATGGATTTACAAAATAGTAACTTCGGTCTGTCCAGTCCCAGGACGACTTGTATAGGAGAATGTATGATAGAGTATATTAACTATATCGCGTAAGTTGATCTCTTCAAACGTACTTATGTTTGGTGGTTGAGGAATTCGTTTCTCTTAGCTGTATACCCATTGTATTTTTTAGGAAATCAATTTGTGATTTGGCGGGTATGATGATGTGACATTCAAAGTAAATGAAGGTGTGATCTGTACGTTTTGGCCTCAAGCCTCACAAACAAGAATGGTATAAAATCGGGTAGGAAGTGGATAGTTGCCAATTAGGGTATATTGCCACCTGATCTAGAGAAATTCTATTTTTACTTCTATAATCTATTTCGATGTTGTCCCTTTCGAGAATCGGTTGCTGATCCCAACCGTTGGTGATAATACATTCGGTACACTCAAGCAAAATGAGTGACCGGTCATGTTTTACAAGATGTTCTTGTTGAACCTGGTGTATTTCTCTCTAGAGATACAATGTCGGAAGGTGGTCCCATACCTTGTCATTTGGAATACATTACCTAATAAGCGCCAGCAATTTTTGCTTATGTATTATGTATTTGGAACATGAGATGAAAGCAATCTGTTAGATGCTATTATATTATACTTGATAGACACTATCAGAATATCAAGGGAGTTTTGATATAAAAGATCATTGTTTCTGTAACACCCCACCTCCGCTAGGGTCACTCAAAAAGGGAATGCACTAGCTTTGATGGAGCATTATCTAGGTAAACATTCACAAAAATATTACAAGACAGAACATATAAAACAGCGGAAGAAGAACTAAATTTCATTGCTTTAAAATCTAGAAAGGTCTAGAGCCTTTTACATCAAAATGCCATTAAATCCATTACATCGAAATCTGTCTTGCAATAGTAAAGAAGCATAAAACCATAGTCATAAATCATTCCCCAAGTAAAACAGTAAATCAAAGCAAGCCATAGCCAAGAGAAATCCAAGCAGTACATGAAAGAGCCTTGGAGCTTGGTAAGATCCGAACTAAGCTGTATTCCCACCATGCGAATCGGGGGGGGGGAGCGAAAGAATAAGAGGCGAAACAAACTGGGTCAGTCATAAAGACTGAGTAAGTTCTAGTGGCTTTCAGCATAAAAACAAGTAAAGATAACATGGAATGAACAAACTGAAAGTAAACATAAGCATGACGAAAAGATAAGCTACAGGCATGATAACTAAGAATAACATCATAGGATTTCTGTCATGTATAACATTGCAAGGTTCCCATTCAAGATGAACTAAGTATAGTTTCGGAAGATTTCTATCAAGCATCGCAAGATTTCTCTGCTTCACCATTACACTATTTTCTTTGATTTCCTAAATTCTCTGCACCAACTGTACTAGTACCCCAACTCGTATCATCCTTTCCATGTATATGTACAGTCCCTTGCCGTATATCGCACGGGTTTCATCACGTATTTCTATACTACTTCATCGTAGTTCCACCATTCTTGAAATCGTTTGGACCGCCCCCTTGTTCTGGGTAGGTTTCCTTATCATGAACTATCGTGTGTTCAACTAGGATTTATGCCACCTTGGACCACTAGGGATTATGCTACCTATTGAATGTTTTCTAGATTCGATTAGGGTTTATGCCACCTAGGACCACTAGGGATTATGCTACCTAACGAACAACACCCTTTTTCCGCGTAACGATCTATTAATCGATCGGCTCCCTACAAGTCCTAGCTCGTTCATGTGTCTGTGTCACACGGCCCAATGACGAAATGTAGTCACCTGTGTTAGGTCCACCATAGGGTGTATCAAGCCCTAGGGTGCCAACCACCGACATGAATCAAGCACGCACAGTGTAAACCTACTAGTGCCTAATGCCTGCTTTTTCAACTCCGGACTACGTGCACGACCATAGTCGGCCTGAACCTACAATGGCGCACCAACTCAGCCGTCGTTCTGGTTGCTTACAATCAGCCTAGTAATCGTGCCCACCCTGCCTAGTTCCAGGGTACCATGATACATCTAGTGGGTTACTGCTGAAAAGGACCACGTAACTAGGGTTTCCGTCCTGCAGGTTAAGTGTTATCATTTAAATTCAAGACTTAACCCATCTATGTGTCATGTCAAATTGGCTAAGTGTTGTCGTTCAAGTTCATGACTTAGCCCTACGAATCATGTTTCAAGTTGGTTAAGTATGTTCAAGTGGTTCATGACTTAACCCTATCAAATCATCGTGTCAAATTGGTTAAGTATATTCAAGCGGTTCATGACTTAACCCTATCAAACGAACATGTCAAATTGGTTAAGTATATTCAAGCGGTTCATGACTTAACCCTATCAAATCAACGTGTCAAATTGGTTAAGTATATTCAAGCAGTTCATGACTTAACCCCATCAAATCAACGTGTCAAATTGGTTAAGTATATTCAAGTGGTTCATGACTTAACCCGCCCACGTATCATGCTAAGTTGGTTAAGTATTATATATATGTTCAAGTTGACTTAACCTTGCCACATGTCATGTTATATTACTTAACCCACCCATTGGTCTGATTAACTATTATGTTGGTTAAGCCTACATTTGTAAGTTTTACATGTTCTTAACTCATACCGGTTAGGTCCACATTTACATGTCAAATTTCCATGTCATCCACCTAACCTTCTAACCGTACCCACGTCTTATTACGGTTAGTATTCCTTAATGAATTCATTATGACAAATGAATCATGGCTTCTCACATTAGACCGTGCATTTTGTGGCCACTAGATTTGCCGGGCGGTTCCGGGCAGATTTACACCACAAACTGGGTCTAACCTCGTGTCATAAACCGTTACGCCTACAATTTGGCCGTTGACCTCTCACATTAGACTGACACTTTGTGGCTATTGGATTTGCCGGGCGGTTCCGGGCAGATTTACACCAAAAACCAAGTCTAACCTCGTGTCAAAGGTTCATTAATGGTCGTATTTCCCCAAAACCCCAATATCAGTTCATGTGTTTAACATATAAAAATGTTCATGTTTGTGATCAAGTCAATTATCCAATACACCGTCATTTTCATGTTCCAAATTCCCAACTTTACATATAAATAAACATATGCCCAAGTTCCAAAATTACTGCCAATTTATAAATATACACACACACACACACACACACACAATTCTAGTCAGTTTACATATGTCCAATTCTTGCCTATTTACATGTATGCCAAGTTTATGCCATTTTACCCATATCAAGTTCTAGCCAAGATTACATGTATCAAGTCTCATGTCCAAATAAACCCAAATCATGATTCATGATGTAGTTATCCCAAAATATAATCTTTTTTTATTACAACACACGTTAATAACCCAAGTTCATAATACATATTTATGCCAATTATCAAATTTACAATTGCTTTCATGTTCGAATTCCCAATTCTACATATGCCTAATTAGCATAAGTCCAATCTTTTGATTTAATTTACATAGGCCCGAACTCGTGGTTTAATTTACATGCCAAATTACATACATGTTATATATACCAAATCTCATGTTACATTACATAGATACTATTTGTGCCAAATTCCATGTGTGTAACATTTATACAAAAAAAATTCATAACAAGATTATACCAAAATTTACAGATCAAACCCAAACTTGCAAATACAATGATAATATCCAATTTCATGTTGCCAGTTATTACATCATATTCATATAGGTAATAATCCCATAATTCCGCCGTATACATATCGTACGCAAATCTCGATTTTTGGCCAAGGTCCGAAATTAACCAAGGTTCATGAAAGAAAATAAATTGGGGGAGATAGAAATTGAATAAAAATGAGATCAGAGGAAAACATCATCACAGGCATAAATATTACAACTTGATGATAACATCATTACGAATCAAGAAAACTGCTGAATAGATCATAAACTTGTCATGAGCATAAAGATAGACAAGTTCCAAAATACAAGATTAAAGGAGCAACAGAAATAGATTAGATGCGATAAACATACTTAAATCCAATTCCACTTTATTCCATGGCCACATTATAATTAAATGTTAAAATCTAAAAACAACTAGAACTTACAGAGCATGGCTAGTGAATTAGGAACTGAATTTGTTGTAAAAATGTTGCGACGTTGTTAATTTATTGTCTTGAATCATTATTGAAGCTTTAATCTTCGAATTGGATTGAGTTTGAATGCTTGTTCTTTAATTTAGGGGCGGCGGCCATGGTTCAAGAGGGAGTTCAGCAGCATAATAGTATAAGAATGATTTGATATGAATTAGGTTAGGTCTAAGGGTGTTTTTATAGGTGTAGCAACTTGTTTAGGCCCTTAGATTAACCCTAGAATCAATCCGGACCATCAAAACACGTCTCAGGCTTCAAAAATGAGTTCTGGGTAAAAACAGGCCGACTAGGTTGACCTATAAGGGTGGGGGGGGGGGAGGTTGACACTTTGGTCGACCTTGGGGGGTAGGTCGACCCTATGGTCGACCTTAGGGGGGGTAGGTCGACCCCCTGGTCTAGTGCTGCCTGAAAACTGCTGAAACTTGAACAGGCCATAACTTCTTCATCCGGACTCCGATTTTCGAAAACTCAGACTCTATTTCATGTAAAATTTCAAGATGAACGCAATGGAGTAACCCGTTTCCCCTGATTATGATTTAAAATTTAATTCTGCCTTGATTTCATGTTTTAACATGTGATAAAAATACGGGTGGTTACATTCTCCCCTTCTTAAAGGATTTCGTCCCTGA
The DNA here is from genome assembly GCA_030737875.1 of Allium sativum. Lineage (NCBI taxonomy): Eukaryota > Viridiplantae > Streptophyta > Magnoliopsida > Asparagales > Amaryllidaceae > Allium > Allium sativum. The sequence continues at coordinate 144,713,975 of CM060918.1, read as the reverse complement.
AATACTCAAGTTAAGAAGAATGTGTCCTACCATCCAATCATCCATCTACTCAATCATCAATCACAGGCATCCATTGTCCTTAAGAGATTTCTAATGTTGTATGAACATATGCAGAAAGTGTGTGTATATGTTCCTTATCTAATGCAAATGATCAGACCTGGCTGATCTTCTCAATGCGAAATATGTTTAGTGCTATGAATCCAACATGTATGCAAATAGTCCTAGTCACATAAACACTATATGTGTGCACAAACATCCATCCATATGCAACATCCACATGATAAAATATTCAATTTCATCCATGTACAAGTATAAACATCCATGCATATGCAATATGAGATGTGACTGAGCCGATCTAGTGCCTAATGTGTGTTCACGCATCCACGAGCAACAACTAGCAACCACTTGCAGCCATCAACCATAACATGTCTCAACCACATGTTTACATCCATTTGTTCCTAACTAAAGGTATAGCCGAATGATAGAAGCAAGTAAAGAAAAACTTTTAAAAGAAATGCTACCACCTCTTCTTAGGTACGCTAGTAGTGAGAGCATACAATTGCTCTCTCGATGATCTTGTCCTTTGCCCTTGTCCTATAATACTTAATTACATGTCCGTTTTTACCATACTAAAGATGTTCTCTCTTGTCATGGGTATTTATTATTCTTTCACTTTGCCTCTTTCCTTTCACCTTTTCCTCTTCATGGATTAATCCATATCAACAAGTTTCTCATCCTTAGACTTGTGTCCTTTATCCTCGTTCCTACTATCCTTGTATATCTTGCTGAAAAGTTTCTCGAAAGTTACTTCCATCGCACGGCAACCCTAGAAAGCTTGAAATAAGATTAGTCGCAAGTAAAACTACTGCGGCTACAGATGGAAGTTGGACACTGCTTTGCCTTCCGACATGTGTCGCATGCCTACAAACTATGTTGAAAAAGAAAGAGAGAAGAGACTCAAGGAGTGAATCAAAAGATAGTGCATATGGCTTTGGGGAATATTCCTTTCGTAAAACAAAACTTTTCTTTAGAAAAATGCTTCTTTGTAAACGTTTTGAAAATAATTTCAGAAGGTTTTTAAAAGCTTTTGCCCAGTCCGGTAAGCTTCTGCTCTGATACCAAATTTAACACCCCACCTCCGCTAGGGTCACTCACAAAGGGAATGCACTAGCTTTGGTGGAGCATTATCTAGGTAAACATACACAGAAATATTACATGATAGAACATATAAAACAGCGGAAGAAGAACCAAATTTCATTGCTTTAAAATCTTGAAAGGTCTAGAGCCTTTTACATCACAAAATGCCATTAAATCCATTACATCGAAATCTGTCTTGCAATAGTAAAGAAGTATAAAACCATAGTCATAAATCATTCTCCGAGTAAAACAGTAAAGCAAAGCAAGCCATAGCCAAGAGAAATCCAAGTAGTTCATGGAAGAGCCGTGGAGCTTGGTAAGATCCGAACTAAGCTGTATTCCCACCCTGCGAACCTTGGGGGGGGGGGGACGAAAGAAAAAGAGGCGAAACAAACTGGGTCAGTCATAAAGACTGAGTAAGTTCTAGTGGCTTTCAGCATAAAAACAGGTAAAGATAACATGGCATGAATAAACTGAAAGTAAACATAAGCATGATGACAAGATAAGCTACAGGCACGATAACTAAGAATAACATCATAGGATTTCTGTCATGTATAACATTGCAAGGTTCCCATTCAAGATGAACTAAGTATAGTTTCGCAAGATTTCTATCAAGCATCGCAAGATTTCTTTGCTTCACCATTACACTATTTTCTTTGATTTCCTAAATTCTCTGCACCAACTGTACTAGTACCCCAACCCGTATCATCCTTTCCATGTATATGTACAGTCCCTTGCCGTATATCGCACGGGTTTCATCACGTATTTCTATACTATTTCAACGTAGTTCCACCATTCTTGAAATCATTTGGACCGCCCCCTTGTTCTGGCTAGGTTTCCTTATTATGAACTATCGCGTGTTTAACTATGATTTATGCCACCTAGGACCACTAGGGATTATGCTACCTATTGAACGTTTTCTAGATTCGATTAGAGTTTATTCCACATAGGACGACTAGGGATTATGCTACCTAACGAACAACACCCTTTTTCCACGTAACGATCTATTAATCGATCGGCTCCCTATAAGTCTTAGCTCGTTCATGTGTCTGTGTCATACGGCCCAATCACGAAATGTAGTCACCTGTGCTAGGTCCTCCATAGGGTGTATCAAGCCCTAGGGTGCCAACCACCGACACGAATAAAGCACGCACAGTGTAAACCTACTGGTGCCCAATGCCTGCTTTTTCAACTCCGGACTACGTGCACGACCATAGTCCTCCTGAACCTAAAATGGCGCACCAACTCAGCCGTCGTTCTGGTCACTTACAATCAGCCCAGTAATCGTGCCCCACCCTGCCTAGTTCCAGGGTACCATGGTACATCTAGTGGGTTACTGCTGAAAAGGACCGCGTAACTAGGGTTTTTGTCCAGCAGGTAAAGTGTTGTCATTTAAATTCGAGGCTTAACCCATCTACGTGTCATGTCAAATTGGCTAAGTGTTGTCGTTCAAGTTCATGACTTAGCCCTATGAATCATGTATCAGGTTGGTTAAGTATGTTCAAGCGGTTCATGAATTAACCCTATCAAATCATCGTGTCAAATTGGTTAAGTATATTCAAGCGGTTCATGACTTAACCCTATCAAATCAACGTGTCAAATTGGTTAAGTATATTCAAGCGGTTCATGACTTAACCCTATCAAATCAACGTGTCAAATTGGTTAAGTATATTCAAGCGGTTCATGACTTAACCCTATCAAATCAACGTGTCAAATTGGTTAAGTATATTCAAGTGGTTCATGACTTAACCCGCCCACGTATCATGCTAAGTTGGTTAAGTATTATCTATATGTTCAAGTTGACTTAACCTTGCCACGTGTCATGTTATATTACTTAACCCACCCATTGGTCTGATTAACTATTATGTTGGTTAAGCCTACACTTGTAAGTTTTACATGTTCTTAACTCATACCGGTTAGGTCCACATTTACATGTCAAATTTCCATGTCATCCCACCTAACCTTCTAACCATACCCACATCTTATTATGGTTAGTATTCCTTAATTCATTCATTATGACGAACGAATCACGGCCTCTCACATTAGACCGTGCATTTTGTGGCCACTGGATTTGTCGGGCGGTTCCGGGCAGAATTACACCACAAACTGGGTCTAACCTCGGGTCATAAACCATTACGCCTACAATTTGGCCTTCAACCTCTCACATTAGGCTGACACTTTGTGGCTACTGGATTTTCCGGGCAGTTCCGGGCAGATTTACACCACAAACCGATTCTAACCTCGTGTCAAAGGTTCATTAATGGTCGTATTTCCCTAAAACCCCAATATCAGTTCATGTGTTTAACATATAAAAATGTTCATGATTGTGATCAAGTCAATTATCCAATACACCGTCATTTTCATGTTCCAAATTCCTAACTTTACATATAAATAAACATATGCCCAAGTTCCAAAATTACCTGCCAATTTATATATATACCCAATTCTAATTAGTTTACATATGTCCAATTCTTGCCTATTTGCAAGTATGACAAGTTTATGCCATTTTACCCATATCAAGTTCTAGCCAAGATTACATGTATCAAGTCTCATGTCCAAATAAACCCAAATCATGATTCATGATGTAGTTATCCCAAACTATAATCTTTTTTTATTACAACACACGTCAACAACCCAAGTTCATAATACATATTTATGCCAATTATCAAATTTACAATTGCTTTCATGTTCGAACTCCCAATTCTACATATGCCTAATTAGCATAAGCCCAATCTTTTGATTTAATTTACATAGGCCCGAACTCGTGGTTTAAATTACATGTCAAATTACATACATGTTATATATACCAAATCTCATGTTACATTACATAGATCCTATTTGTGCCAAATTCCATGTATATAACATTTACGCAAATTTTTTTCATAACAAGATTATACCAAAATTTATAGGTCAAGCCAAAACTTGCAAATACAATGATAATATCCAATTTCATGTTGCCAATTATTACATCATATTCATATAGGCAATAATCCCATAATTCCCCCGTATACATATCGTACGCAAATCGCGATTTTAGGCCAAGGTCCGAAATTGACCAAGGTTCATGAAAGAAAATAAATTGGGGGAGATAGAAATTGAATAAAAATGGGACCAGAGGAAAACATCATCATAGGCATAAATATTACAACTTGATGATAACGTCATTACGAATCAAGAAAACTGCTGAATAGATCATAAACTTGTCATGAGCGTAAAGATAAACAAGTCCCAAAATACAAGATTAAAGGAGCAACAGAAATAGATTAGAATCGATAAGCATACTTAAATCCAATTCCACTTTATTCCATGGCCACATTATAATTAAATGTTTAAATCTAAAAACAAATAGAACTTACAGAGCATGGCTAGTGAATTAGGAACTGAATTTGTTGTAAAAATGTTGCGACGTTGTTAATTTATTGTCCTGAATCATTGTTGAAGCTTTAATCTTCGAATTGGATTGAGTTTGAATGCTTGTTCTTTAATTTGGGGGCGGCGGCCATGGTTCATGAGGGAGTTCAGCAGCATAATAGAGTAAGAATGATTTGATATGAATTAGGTTAGGTCTAAGGTTGTTTTTGTAACACCCCGAAAATTCTATAACTGTGAAATTAACAAATTAAAGTATAATTAATCTGAAATCAAAGAACTAAGTGAAACGGGATACGCCATTGCGTTCGTCTCGGAAAAATACGCGAAATAGAGTCCGAGTTTTCGAAAAACGGAGTCCGTATGAAGAAGATATGGCCTTCGGAAGTTTTGAATCAAATTTAAAATTTGAACAGAATAAAATAATTAAAAATCGGGCCCAGTGGGCCAGGGCGGATAAACACCCGCCTAGGCCACCCAGGTCGACTGGGCTGTCGACCTGGGCTACCCATGTCGACAGGGCTGTCGACAGCCCTGTCGACAGGGGTATCGACCTGGTCGAGCCCAGTCAACCTGGCTGGCCAGGTCTGTCTTTGGTCGAATTTCTGTGGTCTGCTTTGTCATTAGGGCTAGGTGGCGGGTTCTAATTGGTCTCTCTATCTAATGAATGGCTACGATCTAACCTAGCAACATCAATGGTCCTAATCAATTCCTAACCTCTATATAAACAACCCTAGACTAAACCCTAATCTATTCATTCAAAATTAAGAACATAGCCGCCATGTTGCTGAGGAACGACTAAGAGTAGCCGCCAACTAGAGAGAGGATTAGGGAGAAAGTTCTAAGGCCTAAAGCAATTCAAGCAACCTAAAGCCAATCAATTCAACAAAGGAATCATATCTCTTAATTAGAGAATTCGCCGCAACCATTGTAAGTAGAGTATTACTTTGGTATGAATAAACAACTGTATTGATTTGTATACTTGAATTGGGATAATAAAGTAGTTCATATTTGTGCAAAATTATGTTATTCATTATAAAGAACTACATGCGGTAGTTCTATGCAAGTATACGTTTGGAATATTGCGCAAATTATGTAATCTATGTTGAAGCTACATGTATGTAGTTGATTGAAATTCATGCAAGTTTGGGCTTTGTTATTATGCCATCATAATGTATATTTTTGTGCATAAATCATTTTGCAAGTAATTGAAACAAGTTTGGTTATTATAGTTCATATGAAACTATGTTGGAATTTTGACACCATAATCCATGTTTTAAGTCATGCTTTTGCAAACTTATGAATATGGCTAGGCTATGAATGATATTTGGCATAATTGAAATCCATCTTGTTTAAAAGAATTATATGATGACATATGTGGTACATGGCTAGGTTAGGTTCATGCTAGAAGTATTTATGCCATGTTTATGTTTGACATTATGCTATGTTCATGCTAGAAGTATTTATGCCATGCTTATGTTTGACATCATGCTATGTTCATGCTAGAAGTATTTATGCCATGCTTATGTTTGACATTATGCTATGCTTATGCTAGAAATATTTATGCCATGCTTATGTTTGACATTATGCCTAAATAAAAGTATAGGTTCATGTGTCAATAATGATACCTCAATTACAAGTTCACATGCTTTGATTCATGTCACCTATGTTTTATGACCAAAGTATATGTCACTACTATGCAAGTACACAGGTTTCTATTATGTATTTCCAACGTCATATGCAAGTTCATGCGCTCACCTTCCCCTCTTTGTGTATGTAATCACGCTTTAAGCCTCCCCTTTTCGCATGGCTAAATTGGGCTTTAAAAGGCTAAGCCCAATATATAAACGGACGTGTAAAACGGGGGAAAATAACGTTGGGTTAAAATTACTAATGAATGAAAATATAAATAGAAGGGCCCAAATTCAAGTATGAGTTGGGCCCATGATTGGTGTAACCTTTACACCATTAACTTAATAATGGGCCGCAAATATTTACATATAAGAAATAAAGAAGAATGACAAGATATGTAAATGTAGAAAATACGATGTGTTTAACCCGAGGTTGGATTGAGTTGTGATGTAAACCTGCCCGGAACCGCCCGGCTGTCCAGTAGTCACAACAATACCTATCCAATGTGGGAGGTTAAACATGGAGCCCAATAAGGACCCGAGGTTAGACTGAGTTGTGGCGTAAGACTGCCCGGAACCAATCGGCAACAGGCAGACACAACAATACCTGTCTAATGTGAGAGGTCAGGGCCTTAATAAGACAATTAAGGCTGAGTCAGGATTGTTAGGATTAAGTTAACTAAAGACTTAATCAAAATGGAACATGCTAAACTAAACGGACTGGTGGGGTTAGGTTAGGGAAACACTTAACCAACTTAGCATGTTGGCTAGAGATAGAAAACCTAGTAACGGGGGACCCTTTTCAGCAGTAACCCTAGAAGGTGTATCAGGATACCCTGAAACTAGGCAGGGTGGGGCACGATTACTGGGCTGATTGTAAGAGGTCAAATCGACGGCGGCGGTGTAGCAGTGTAGGTTCTAACGGAGTGCGGGCGTGCACACACTCCGGCGCAGAAAAATAAGGCACTGGACACCAGTAGCATACCTGTGCACTCTAAGGTTGTGTCGGGTTGCCACTATGGGACTTGATACACCCCATGGTGGGACCAGCATAGGTAACTACAACATCGGAGGCCGTAAGACACATGTAACTTTGCGAGTAGGAGCCGATCATCAGTGAATGGATCACATCACCCTGATTATGGGGTGCAAATTGGAAACTAGTTTATATGGGTTCAGAGATTAACATGGGGTACGATAGTATATTCGACCCTAGACAACTTAACCAAGTTTATAGTGCATGCCCACTTCTTGTTTATACTTATCATACCCAGTTCTTTATTCATAGACAAAGTAGTACTAGACTTACTCAGGCTTTATGTCTGACTCTACTTTTCTTTCGTCTTCTTTCTTCCGTTTCCCCCCCCCCCAGGTCCTCAGGGAGGGAACACAGCAGCTTGACCAACCTCAACATCCAGCTTGAAGAAGAAAAATGTATTGCTTGGACTTTCCTGTTTTGAACTATGGCTTTGGACAATCCACTATGGGGCTTTTTCAGTTTATCTATGTTTTATCTATGCTTCTTTAAAAATAATGTACTCAAGACAGATTATGAAAATGTTATGTTATGATTTTGGAAAGGATGTTGTTGTAACACGTATTTGACTTTATGAAATAAAAGTTTGTTGTTCTTCCGCTGTTTACAAATATTTGTTCTTATATCTGTCTTGTATATCTGTGACTTGTACTTATAAACCTCCACCAAAATTAGGGCATTCCCTTTGAGAGTGACCCTAACGGAGGTGGGGTGTTTCACTTGGTATCAGAGCATAGGTTTACTAGATAAGATAAAAAGTTTTGAAAATTTATTTTCAAAAAGGAAATTTAAAGAAGCATTTTTAAAAGAAAAATATTATTTTATTTTAAAAAAGGCAAAGTCCACTCCCCAAAGCCATAGGTACTATCTCTTATCCCTCGTTTTGAATCTATCCTTTTTGTTTCAGCATGTCCCAAGAACTTAACTTGCCGGAAGGGGTGCCAATACCTGGTTGGTTTAGACGGTTCTTAGAAGCATGGGCCACTCAGCCAGGTCCTACCGTTCCTCCTCCCCCAGCTGAAGGAAATCATCCAGCTGCAGCAGCACCTTTTCCTCCACCTCCTCCTCGGGGAAACACATTCGCTAAGATATGTAAAGATTTTAAAGCTATGGGAGGAAGGGATTTCCATGGAACTGAGTCCTTCGTAGCAGCTAGAAATTGGTTGAAAGAAACGGAGGACCTATTCATCATCTTTGAGGTAGAAGATAGACAAAAAGTACAGTTGGCGGTATGGTTATTGAAGGGCGAGGCTTCCTACTGGTGGGAAGTCACTAATGCTGAAAGACCAGTGGAGACATGGGAGGACTTTAGGGCAAGGTTTGAGACTAAATTTCTCTCAGATGCAGAAAGAAGTTTGCAGTTGGAAAAATTCTTATTTCTTAAGCAAGGGGACAAGATAGTCAGAGAGTATGTGAATCAGTTTGATGAGCTGGCTAGGTTTGGGCTTGACCTAGTCAACACCCCGCACAAGAAGGCTCTCTGTTTCGTCAAAGGGTTAAATGAGCCATTACACAGTTTGGCCATGACCCACATACCCATGGGAGCCACGTATGAAAGATTGGTGCAAATGGCATTGCTGAATGAAGAGGATAAGGGCAAGAAGAAAGAGGGTTTGCAGCCCAAGAAGACAGACTTTAAGAAGGGCGGGAAAGGCAACAAGAAGAAGAGGAAGTGCAATTTCTGTGGCAAAGTGGGGCACTTAGTAGAGGACTGCCGGAAAAAGAAGGCCAAGGAGAATGGTGGGTGCTTTTCTTGCGGTGAGACGGGCCATAGGGCTAAGGACTGCCCAAAGAAACGAGGACAGGGGCAGAGGACTGGATCCACCCCAGGGGCACAGGTTCATGTGCTAGAAGCGCCACCTCTGCAACAGCGAGGTATAAATACTTCTGTAGAAAGCGTAGTTTATCTTTATGATCACCCCGTTCGCACTTTATTTGATTCTGGCGCATCACACTCCTTTATCTCATCTGCTTTAGTAGAATCTCTGCACCTAAAAACTAGTATGGTAGAGGACCCCTTAATTGTTTCGAACCCAATTGGGGGCCCAGCTCATTTGTCTATGATCTGTTTGGATTTGAAAATTTCTATTCTAAGTGTAGAATTTCAATGTAGTGCCTTTGTTTTGGGCTTTTCGGGGTATGGTTTGATTTTGGGTATGGATTGGCTATCCAGTAATGGGGCCATCCTTGATTGTGAGAAAAGGGTTGTTAGGCTCCTAACCCAGCTCGGTAATACTTTGGAAATTTCTTGTAATCCCTCGTATGCGGTTATGCTTAGTTATCTTGAATCGCTAGATGCCTCTGTTGAAAATTTGAAATCAGTTAGAGTGGTCCGGGAATATCTGGATGTCTTTGAAGAGGTGAAGGGCTTGCCTCCGAAGCGGGAAATAGACTTCCGCATATATCTCGTAGACAATGCAAAGCCCGTTGCGTTGCCCGTTAGACATATGGCTCCACGAGAAAGGAAAGAGCTCAGTAAACAGATTAAAGAGCTTCTAGAAAAGGGGTTCATTAGGAGGAGCATTTCAGAATGGGGCGCTCCAGTGGTGTTCGCTACAAAGGCGGATGGTTCACTCCGTCTATGTGTTGACTATAGGGAGCTCAACAAGCTAACGAAAAAGAATAGGCACCCTCTCCCTAGAATTGACGATTTATTTGACCAGCTTGTAGGAGCGTCTGTTTTCTCCCAACTCGATTTAGCAACCGGTTTTCATCAGCTAAGGGTGGCTGAAGATAGCATCGATAAAACGGCGTTCAGAACCCCAGACGGCTTCTTTGAATGGCTTGTCATGCCTTTCGGCTTGACAAATGCGCCTGCTTACTTCGTGGACCTGATGAGTAGGGTATTTAGAGATTTCCTCAACAAATTCGTAGTGGTCTTCGTAGATGATATCCTTATCTTCTCAAAGAGTGAAGAGGAACATGCTCAGCACTTAAGGGCAATCATGGAAACTTTGCGAGTCCATCAACTAAAAGCCAAGTTCTCCAAATGCCACTTTTGGAGAGAAGAGGTGAGGTTCCTTGGGCACATAGTATCCAAACAAGGGTTAGCGGTGGACCCTGCTAAGGTAGTGGCGGTACAAGATTGGAAGACACCAAGGAATGCAACTGAGGTCCGAAGCTTTCTAGGACTAGCAGGTTTCTATCGAAAATTCATAAGGGATTTTGCGAAAATCTCAGCTCCGCTCACGAAATTGACTAAGAAGAATCTAGTGTTCAATTGGGATTTGGATTGCGAGTTTGCTTTCCAACGACTGAAAAGGGCTCTCACAACAGCCCCAGTTTTGACGCTGCCAGATGGGAGCAAGATGTTCACTGTTTATACGGATGCATGTGGGACAGGGCTAGGCGCCGTCTTAATGCAAGAAGGAAGGGTAGTAGCTTATGGCGGGAGGCAGTTGAAAGTGCACGAAAAGAACTACCCGACCCACGATCTTGAGTTAGCCGCCATCGTCTTTGCACTCAAGTCTTGGCGACACTATCTCCTAGGTGAGAAGTTCGAACTTTACACTGACCATAAATCGTTGAAATATCTTTTCTCGTAGAAGGATCTTAACTTGAGGCAACAAAGATGGATGGAGTTTCTTGCCTCGTACGATTTCGAAATCTCCTATACTCCGGGCAAAGGCAACGTAGTGGCAGACGCGTTGAGCCGAAAGAAATTGATCCTAAGCCCGTTGTTTGTTGAAAGACAAAGCCTAGAGTTTATAGCCAGCTTCGACTTTAGGCCTTCCTCCGATTTCGTACCGGGCTTGCTAGCATCTCTCGAAGTACGCCCAACTTTAGTGGATTCAGTAGGGACAGCACAACGCGAAGACCCTCAGCTTGTGGAAATAATTGATAGGCTAATTAGGGGTGAGACTTCAAGTCACCTCAACAGATACTCCATCGACGATAAGGGTTTACTAAGGCGAGATGGAAGACTATGCGTCCCACAGACAAAGGATTTAATAAAGAAGGTTCTCGAGGAAGCACATCACTCCAAGATGACGATACACCCAGGCGGAGATAAAATGTACAAAGACATAAAAAGGACTTTCTTCTGGAACGGCATGAAAAAGGACGTGGCAGAGTTCGTTTCTAAGTGTATGGTGTGCCAACGGGTTAAGGCGGAACAGAAAAAGCCTGGCGGACTACTACATCCTCTGGAGGTCCCGCAGTGGAAGTGGGATAGCATCTCAATGGACTTCATCGATGGGCTGCCTAGGTCTAGGAGAGGCAACACTAGCATTTGGGTAATAGTGGATAGGCTTACTAAAAGCGCCCACTTTTTACCTGTTAAAAGTAAAAGAACTGCCTCATCCCTTGCATCACTTTATCTCAAGGAAATCGTTCGACTCCATGGAATACCATCTAGCATTGTTAGTGACCGAGACCCCATCTTCACCAGTGAGTTTTGACGGAGTCTGCAAGAAGCAATAGGAACGCAGTTATGCTTGAGCACAGCCTATCATCCGCAAACCGACGGCCAAACAGAGAGAGTAAACAGAGTTTTGGAAGACCTCTTAAGGCTATGCGTCCTTGACTTCGGAGGGACATGGGAAGACCACCTTCCCTTGGTGGAATTTGCCTACAACAACAGCTATCAAGCAACCATCGGAATGGCGCCCTTCGAAGCTTTATATGGAAGACCCTGCCGATCGCCCACTTGTTGGTGGGAGTCCACGGATAAGCTCATACTTGGACCAGACATGATCCGAGAGACCTCAGAGAAAGTGGACTTAATACGAAGAAGGATGAAGACGACCCAAGACAGACAAAAGTCCTATGCCGACAAGAGGAGGACCGACCTTGAATTTGAAGTTGGAGACAGAGTTTTTCTCAAGGTATCACCACTAAGAAACGTTGTTCGTTTTGGAACCACAGGGAAGCTAGCGCCAAGGTTCGTAGGGCCATCCCCTATTATCGAGAAGATTGGGAAAATGGCCTATAGATTAGAGCTACCCGAGAAGTTGGCCGGAGTCCACAACGTTTTTCACGTTTCACATCTTCGAAAATGTCTACATGAGTCTGCTGAAGTGGTAGAGCCAAATATCCTCGAAGAGGCCGAAGTGGAACGCGAAGCAACCATAAGAAAAGTTCCAACCCGCATCTTAGGGACGGAAGTGAAGAAGCTACGCAACCGCGAAGTCAAGCTCGTCAAAGTCCAGTGGAGCGACGCCGAGGGAGACGCGACTTGGGAAACTGAAGCTAGAATCCGTACAGCCTACCCTTTTCTGTTCGAGGGTACATCCTTGATCTTTCTTTTCCTTAAGTTGCGCTTTTATCTATCTTTTTAGGTATATTTCCTCGACCGTATCTTTTAGGTAGAATCTTTTTGGATGGAAACATGTAGTTGAAACATGTTATGGATGATGGTTGCAAGTGGTTGCAAGTGAATGCTAGTGGTTGCTCGTGGTTGCATATACACACACAATCTAGGTTTTAGATCGGCTCAGTCACTTCATATTGCATATGCATATATGTTTGCATTCATATGTGGTTGAATTTTTAATGTGTTGTCATGTGGATGCTGCATTTGTACTGAATGATTGTGCACTCATGTAGAATCAAGAATAGGAAAATTTGCATACATAATGGATTCATGGCACTTACATAATTCGCATTAAGGAGGTCAACTGAATCAGTAGACCGCCTGATTTTTGCATTAGATAAGTTCATGTACACACACACTTCGCATATGATCATGAAGCATTAGAAGTATTTTAAGGACAATGGATGCTTGTGTTTGATGGATGAGTAGATGGATGATTGGATGTTAGGATTTACATTCCTCCTAACTTGAAGATTTCGGGGACGAAATCCTTTTAAGTGGGGGAGAATGTAACACCCCGAAAATTCTATAACTGTGAAATTAACAAATTAAAGTATAATTAATCTGAAATCAAAGAACTAAGGGAAACGGGATACGCCATTGCGTTCGTCTCGGAAAAATACGCGAAATAGAGTCCGAGTTTTCGAAAAACGGAGTCCGTATGAAGAAGATATGGCCTTAGGAAGTTTTGAATCAAATTTAAAATTTGAACAGAATAAAATAATTAAAAATCGGGCCCAGTGGGCCAGGGCGGATAAACACCCGCCTAGGCCACCCAGGTCGACTGGGCTGTCGACCTGGGCTACCCATGTCGACAGGGCTGTCGACAGCCCTGTCGACAGGGGTATCGACCTGGTCGAGCCCAGTCAACCTGGCTGGCCAGGTCTGTGTTTGGTCGAATTTCTGTGGTCTGCTTTGTCATTAGGGCTAGGTGGCGGGTTCTAATTGGTCTCTCTATCTAATGAATGGCTACGATCTAACCTAGCAACATCAATGGTCCTAATCAATTCCTAACCTCTATATAAACAACCCTAGACTAAACCCTAATCTATTCATTCAAAATTAAGAACATAGCCGCCATGTTGCTGAGGAACGACTAAGAGTAGCCGCCAACTAGAGAGAGGATTAGGGAGAAAGTTCTAAGGCCTAAAGCAATTCAAGCAACCTAAAGCCAATCAATTCAACAAAGGAATCATATCTCTTAATTAGAGAATTCGCCGCAACCATTGTAAGTAGAGTATTACTTTGGTATGAATAAACAACTGTAGTGATTTGTATGCTTGAATTGGGATAATAAAGTAGTTCATATTTGTGCGAAATTATGTTATTCATTATAAAGAACTACATGCGGTAGTTCTATGCAAGTATACGTTTGGAATATTGCGCAAATTATGTAATCTATGTTGAAGCTACATGTATGTAGTTGATTGAAATTCATGCAAGTTTGGGCTTTGTTATTATGCCATCATAATGTATATTTTTGTGCATAAATCATTTTGCAAGTAATTGAAACAAGTTTGGTTATTATAGTTCATATGAAACTATGTTGGAATTTTGACACCATAATCCATGTTTTAAGTCATGCTTTTGCAAACTTATGAATATGGCTAGGCTATGAATGATATTTGGCATAATTGAAATCCATCTTGTTTAAAAGAATTATATTATGACATATGTGGTACATGGCTAGGTTAGGTTCATGCTAGAAGTATTTATGCCATGTTTATGTTTGACATTATGCTATGTTCATGCTAGAAGTATTTATGCCATGCTTATGTTTGACATCATGCTATGTTCATGCTAGAAGTATTTATGCCATGCTTATGTTTGACATTATGCTATGCTTATGCTAGAAATATTTATGCCATGCTTATGTTTGACATTATGCCTAAATAAAAGTATAGGTTCATGTGTCAATAATAATACCTCAATTACAAGTTCACATGCTTTGATTCATGTCACCTATTTTTTATGACCAAAGTATATGTCACTACTATGCAAGTACACAGGTTTCTATTATGTATTTCCAACGTCATATGCAAGTTCATGCGCTCACCTTCCCCTCTTTGTGTATGTAATCACGCTTTAAGCCTCCCCTTTTCGCATGGCTAAATTGGGCTTTAAAAGGCTAAGCCCAATATATAAACGGACGTGTAAAACGGGGGAAAATAACGTTGGGTTAAAATTACTAATGAATGAAAATATAAATAGAAGGGCCCAAATTCAAGTATGAGTTGGGCCCATGATTGGTGTAACCTTTAAACCATTAACTTAATAATGGGCCGCAAATATTTACATATAAGAAATAAAGAAGAATGACAAGATATGTAAATGTAGAAAATACGATGTGTTTAACCCGAGGTTGGATTGAGTTGTGATGTAAACCTGCCCGGAACCGCCCGGCTGTCCAGTAGTCACAACAATACCTATCCAATGTGGGAGGTTAAACATGGAGCCCAATAAGGACCCGAGGTTAGACTGAGTTGTGGCGTAAGACTGCCCGGAACCAACCGGCAACAGGCAGCCACAACAATACCTGTCTAATGTGAGAGGTCAGGGCCTTAATAAGACAATTAAGGCTGAGTCAGGATTGTTAGGATTAAGTGAACTAAAGACTTAATCAAAATGGAACATGCTAAACTAAACGGACTGGTGGGGTTAGGTTAGGGAAACACTTAACCAACTTAGCATGTTGGCTAGAGATAGAAAACCTAGTAACGGGGGACCCTTTTCAGCAGTAACCCTAGAAGGTGTATCAGGATACCCTGAAACTAGGCAGGGTGGGGCACGATTACTGGGCTGATTGTAAGAGGTCAAATCGACGGCGGTGGTGTAGCAGTGTAGGTTCTAACGGAGTGCGGGCGTGCACACACTCCGGCGCAGAAAAATAAGGCACTGGACACCAGTAGCATACCTGTGCACTCTAAGGTTGTGTCGGGTTGCCACTATGGGACTTGATACACCCCATGGTGTGACCAGCATAGGTAACTACAACATCGGAGGCCGTAAGACACATGTAACTTTGCGAGTAGGAGCCGATCATCAGTGAATGGATCACATCACCCTGATTATGGGGTACAAATTGGAAACTAGTTTATATGGGTTCAGAGATTAACATGGGGTACGATAGTATATTCGACCCTAGACAACTTAACCAAGTTTATAATGCATGCCCACTTCTTGTTTATACTTATCATACCCAGTTCTTTATTCATAGACAAAGTAGTACTAGACTTACTCAGGCTTTATGTCTGACTCTACTTTTCTTTCGTCTTCTTTCTTCCGTTTCCCCCCCCCCCCCCAGGTCCTCAGGGAGGGAACACAGCAGCTTGACCAACCTCAACATCCAGCTTGAAGAAGAAAAATGTATTGCTTGGACTTTCCTGTTTTGAACTATGGCTTTGGACAATCCACTATGGGGCTTTTTCAGTTTATCTATGTTTTATCTATGCTTCTTTAAAAATAATGTACTCAAGACAGATTATGAAAATGTTATGTTATGATTTTGGAAAGGATGTTGTTGTAACACGTATTTGACTTTATGAAATAAAAGTTTGTTGTTCTTCCGCTGTTTAAAAATATGTGTTCTTATATCTGTCTTGTATATCTGTGACTTGTACTTATAAACCTCCACCAAAATTAGGGCATTCCCTTTGAGAGTGACCCTAACGGAGGTGGGGTGTTTCAGTTTTTATAGGTGTAGAAACTAGTTTAGGCCCTTAGATTAACCCTAGAATCAATCCGGATCGTCAAAACACCTCTCAGGCTTCAAAAATGAGTTATGGGTCAAAACAGGCGGACCAGGTCGACCTGTAAGGGGGGAAGGTCGACACTATGGTCGACCTGGGGGGTAGATCGACCCTATGGTCGACCTGGGCTGTAACACCCCGGATTTTTCCGTTAACAGTAAATTAACAAATTAAAGTATAATTAAATTGTAACAGAAAAATTAAGGGAAACGGACATCACCATTGCGTTCGTCTCGGAATTCTGCTTGAGATAGAGTCCGAGTTTGCGCAAAACGGATAACGTATGAAGAAGATATCTTTAATTTAAATATTACAGCAAAACATGAAAAAAGAGAAGTAAGGAGAGGACAATAATTATTATTATTCTAAGACTTATTAACAAAAGCCTCTGTAGCTCAGTTGGTTAAGGCATTGGATTTGTAGCATGGAGGTCGGGGGTTCGAACCCCGGCGGCGAAATAATTTTTATCTCTGTTTTAGAGAGGGCCAACTGAGCATGCAAATACATGTACGTATACAAATTCAAATTTTGAAAGGATAAGAACGTACATATAAGGAAATAAAGAAAATATATGTATATGTATGAGAATATATATATATATGCAAAAATATATGTATACAATAGATAAAATTCAAATAGACTAAAACAGCTCAATTTAAAGTTTAATTTTTGAAAATCGAACCCAGTCCTTCCTGGCTGGCCTGGTCTGTGTTTGGTCCAATTTCTGTGGGTTGCTTTGTCATTAGGGCTAGGTGGCAAGTTTTAATTGGTCTCTCTATCTAATGAATGGCTACGATCTAACCTAGCAACATCAATGGTTCTAATCAATTCCTAACCTCTATATAAACAACCCTAGACTAAACCCTAATCTATTCATTCAAATTAAGAGCATAGCCGCCATGTTGCTGAGGAACGACTAAGAGTAGCCGCCATCTAGAGAGAGAGGATTAGGGAGAAAGTTCTAAAGCCTAAAGCAATTCAAGCAACCTAAAGCTAATCAATTCAACAAAGGAATCATATCTCTTAATTAGAGAATTTGCCGCAACCATTGTAAGTAGAGTATTACTTTGGTATGAACAAATGATTGTGTAGATATGTATGCTTGAATTGTGGCAATGAAATTCGTATTTGTGCGATTTATATACTTTTGGATATTCTGAATTATGTCATTCAATTATAAAGAACTACATGCGGTAGTTCTATGCAAATATACGTTTGGAATATTGCGCAAATTATGTAGTCTATGTTGAAGCTACATGTATGTAGTTGATTGAAATTCATGCAAGTTTGGGGCTTTGTTATTATGCCATCATGATGTCTATTTTGTGCATAAATCATTTTGCAAGTAATTGAGACAAGTTTGGTTGTTATAGTTCATATGAAACTATGTTGGAATTTTGACACCATAATCGATGTATTAAGTCATGCTTTTGCAAAACTTATGAATATGGCTAGGCCATGAATGATATTGGGCATAATTGAAATTCATGATTAAGTCTATCTTGTTTAAAAGAATTATATGATGACATATGTGAGACATGGCTAAGTTAGACACAAAAATCCCTTTTTTTGCAAGTTAAAAGCAAACACCATGATTAGGAATATTTATGCATAAGTATACCATCGTTATGTGATTAAATTTAATTAAGTTGAACTATGCTTTTGTGTTAGTAACAAAGTATCCACTTTGTAAACATGTAGAAACCTTATGAACATGACTTGTTTATATTTATGCCATGAACAAATTTAACTATACCTATGCCATGTTTATGCTAAAAGTATTTATGCCATGCTTATGTTTGACATTATGCCATGTTTATGCTAGAAGTATTTATGCCATGCTTATGTTTGACATTATGCCATGTTTATGCTAGAAGTATTTATGCCATGCTTATGTTTGACATTATGCCATGTTTATGCTAGAAGTATTTATGCCATGCTTATGTTTGACATTATGCCATGTTTATGCTAGAAGTATTTATGCCATGCTTATGTTTGACATTATGCCATGTTTATGCTAGAAGTATTTCTGCCATGCTTATGTTTGACATTATGCCATGTTTATGCTAGAAGTATTTATGCCATGCTTATGTTTGACATTATGCCATGTTTATGCTAGAAGTATTTATGCCATGCTTATGTTTGACATTATGCCATGTTTATGCTAGAAGTATTTATGCCATGTTTGACATTATGCCATGTTTATGCTAAAAGTATTTATGCCATGCTTATGTTTGACATTATGCCTAAGTAAAAATATAGGTTCATGGGTCAATAATGATATCTCAATTACAAGTTCACATGCTTTGATTCATGTCACCTATGTTACCACTATGCAAGTACACCAGTTTCTATTATGTATTTCCAACGTCATATGCAAGTTCATGCGCTCACCTTCCCCACTTTGTGTATGTAATCACGCTTTAAGCCTCCCCTTTTCGCATGGCTAAATTGGGCTTTAAAAGGCTAAGCCCAATATATATAAACGGACGTGTAAAACGGGGGAAAATAACGTTGGGTAAAAAATTAATTAATGAATGAAAATATGAAATAGAAGGGCCCAAAGTCAAGTATGGGTTGGGCCCATGATTGGTGTAACCTTTACACCATTTACTTAATAATGGGCCGCAAATATTTACATATAAATAAAGAGGAATGACAAAATATGTAAATGTAGAAAAGACGATGTGTTTAACCCGAGGTTGGATTGAGTTGTGATGTAAACCTGCCCGGAACCGCCCGGCTGTCCAGTAGTCACAACAATACCTATCCAATGTGGGAGGTTAAACATGGAGCCCAGCAAGGACCCGAGGTTAGACTGAGTTGTGGCGTAAGACTGCCCGGAACCAACCGGCAACAGGCAGCCACAACAATACCTGTCTAATGTGAGAGGTCAGGGCCTTAATAAGACAATTAAGGCTGAGTCAGGATTGTTAGGATTAAGTGGACTAAAGACTTAATCAAAATGGAACATGCTAAACTAAACGGACTGGTGGGGGTTAGGTTAGAAACACTTAACCAACTTAGCATGTTGGCTAGAGATAGAAAACCTAGTAACGGGGGACCCTTTTCAGCAGCAACCCTAAAAGGTGTATCAGGATACCCTGAAACTAGGCAGGGTGGGGCACGATTACTGGGCTGATTGTAATAGGTCAAATCGACGGCGGTGGTGTAGCAGTGTAGGTTCTAACGGTGTGCGGGCGTGCACGCACTCCGGCGCAGAAAAATAAAGCACTGGACACCAGTAGCATACCTTTGCACTCTAAGGTTGTGTCGGGTTGCCACTATGGGACTTGATACATCCCATGGTGGGACCAGCATAGGTAACTACAGACATCGGGGGCCGTAAGACACATGTAACTATGCGAGTAGGAGCCGATCATCATTGAATGGATCACATCACCCTGATTATGGGGTGCCAGTTGGAAACTAGTTTATATGGGTTCAGAGATTGACATGGGGTACGATGGTCTATTCGACCCTAGACAACTTAACCAAGTTTATAATGTTGCCCACTTCCTGTTTTACTTATCATACCCAGTTCTTTATTCATAGACAAAGTTGTACTAGACTTACTCAGGCTTTATGTCTGACTCTATTTCTCTTTCGTCTTCTTTCTTCCGTTTCCCCCCCCCAGGTCCTCAGGGAGGGAACACAGCAGCTTGACCTACCTCAACATCCAGCTGGAAGAAGAGAAATGTATTGCTTGGACTTTCCTGTTTTGAACTATGGCTTTGGACAATCCACTATGGGGCTTTGGCAGTTTGTCTATGTTTTATTTATGCTTCTTTAAAAAAAATAATGTACTCAAGACAGATTATGAAGTGTTATGTTATGTTTTTGGAAAGGATGTTGTTGTAACACGTATTTGACTTTATGAAATAAAGTTTGTTGTTCTTCCGCTGTTTACAAATATGTTTTCTTATATCTGTCTTGTATATCTGTGACTTGTACTTATAAACCTCCACCAAAATTAGGGCATTCCCTTTGAGAGTGACCCTAACGGAGGTGGGGTGTTTCACTTGGTATCAGAGCATAGGTTTACCAGATAAGATAAAAAGTTTTGGAAATTTATTTTCAAAAAGGAAATTTAAAGAAGCATTTTTAAAAGATAAAAATATTATTTTATTTTAAAAAAGGCAAAGTCCACTCCCCAAAGCCATAGGTACTATCTCTTATCCTTCGTTTTGAATCTATCCCTTTTGTTTCAGCATGTCCGAAGATCTTAACTTGCCGGAAGGAGTACCAATACCTGGTTGGTTTAGACGATTCTTAGAAGCTAGGGCCACTTAACCAGGTCCTACCGTTCCTCCTCCCCCAGCTGCAGGGAATCATCCAGCTGCAGCAGCACCTCTTCCTCCACCTCCTCCACGAGGAAACGCGTTTGCTAAGATATGTAAGGATTTTAAAGCTATGGGAGGAAGGGATTTCCATGGAACTGAGTCCTTCGTAGCAGCTAGAAATTGGCTGAAGGAAACTGAGGATCTATTCATCATCTTTGAGGTAGAGGACAGACAAAAAGTACAATTGGCGGTGTGGCTATTGAAGGGCGAGGCTTCCTACTGGTGGGAAGTCACTAATGCTGAAAGACCAGTAGAAACATGGGAGGACTTTAGGGCAAGGTTTGAGACCAAATTTCTCTCAGATGCGGAAAGAAGTTTGCAGTTGGAGAAATTCTTATTTCTTAAGCAAGGAGACAAGACTGTTAGAGAGTATGTGAATCAGTTTGATGAGCTGGCTAGATTTGGGCTTGACCTAGTCAACACCCCGCACAAGAAGGCTCTCCGTTTCGTCAAAGGGTTAAATGAGCCATTACACAGTTTGGCCATGACACATATACCCATGGGGGCCACGTATGAAAGATTGGTGCAAATGGCATTGCTGAATGAGGAGGATAAGGGCAAGAAGGAGGCAAAGGCAGAAAGCTCTCAAGGGAAGAAAGAGGGTTTGCAGCCTAAGAAGACGGACTTTAAGAAAGGCGGGAAAGGCAACAAAGAGAAGAGATAGTGCAATTTCTGTGGCAAAGTGGGGCACTTAGTAAAGGACTGCCGGAAAAAGAAGGCCAAGGAGAATGGTGGGTGCTTTTCTTGCGGTCAGACAGGCCACAGGGCTAAGGACTGCCCAAAGAAACGAGGGCAGGGGTCTGGATCCACTCCAGGGGCACAGGTTCATGTGCTGGAAGCGCCACCTTTGCAACAGCGAGGTACAAACACTTCTGTAGAAAGTGTAGTTTATCTTTATGATCACCCCATTCGCACTTTATTTGATTCTGGCGCATCACACTCCTTTATCTCGTCCGCTTTAGTAGAATCTCTGCACCTAAAAACTAGTATGGTAGAGGACCCCTTAATTGTTTCAAACCCAATTGGGGGCCCAGCTCATTTGTCTATGATCTGTTTGGGATTGAAAAATTCTATTCTAAGTGTAGAATTTCAATGTAGTGCCTTTGTTTTAGGCTTTTCGGGTTATGGTTTGATTTTGGGTATGGATTGGCTATCCAGTAATGGGGCCATCCTTGATTGTGAGAAAAGGGTTGTTAGGCTCCTAACCCAGCTCAGTAATACTTTGGAAATTTCTTGTAATCCCTCGTATGCGGTTATGCTTAGTTATCTTGAGTCGCTAGATGCCTCTGTTGAAAATTTGCAATCAGTTAGAGTGGTCCGGGAATATCCGGATGTCTTCGAAGAGGTGAAGGGCTTGCCTCCGAAGCGGGAAATAGACTTCCGCATATATCTTGTAGATAATGCAAAGCCCGTTGCGTTGCCCGTTAGACACATGGCTCCACGAGAAAGAAAAGAGCTCAGTAAACAGATTAAAGAGCTTCTAGAGAAGGGGTTCATTAGGTGGAGCATTTCAGAATAGGGCACTCCAGGAGTGTTCGCCACTAAGGCTGAAGGTTCATTTCACTTATGCATGAGTTGTAAAGAATCACCTTAGTAAGTACATTTGGCAACATAGTTGGACTTAGGAAGGGACTCCCTTGTGACCTAAAAGGAGTCCATCATGCTTAGTTTCCTAGAATCATATGTGGTGGTTGGGTTGATTAATTCTTTGGGTGTCAGTCTGATGTTGATTTCGGTCTTCGGGGCTGATGCTTAGAGAGTTCTTCTCCTAATCAATATATATGTGGCATAGATTTCCAGTTTTGACATTGCCTAATGGGCACAAAATTTTTACTTGCTTCTATCATTCGACTATACCTTTAGGTAGGACCATTTCCTATCATTGAGAAAATTTGGAAAATGACCTATAGATTAGAGCTACCAGAGAAATTGGCCGGAGTCCACAACGTTTTTCACGTTTCACATCTCCGAAAATGTCTACATGAGTCTGCTGAAGTGGTAGAGCCAAATATCCTCGAAGAGGCCGAAGTGGAACGCGAAGCAACCATAAGAAAAGTTCCAACCCGCATACTAGGAACGGAAGTGAAGAAGCTATGCAACCGCGAAGTCAAACTCGTCAAAGTTCAGTGGAGCGACGCCGAGGGAGACGCGACTTGGGAAACTGAAGCTAGAATACGCACTGCTTACCCTTTTCTTTTCGAGGGTACGTCCTTGATCTTTCTTTTTCCTTAAGTTGCGCTTTTATCTATCTTTTTAGGAATATCTCCTCGACCTTATCTTTTAGATAGAAACCTTTTGGATGAAAACATGTAATTGAAACATGTTATGTATGATGGTTGCAAGTGGTTGCAAGTGATTGCTAGTAGTTGCTCGTGGCTGCATATACACACACAATCTAGGTTTTAGATCGGCTCAGTCACTTCATATTGCATATGCATATATGTTTGCACTCGTATATGGTTGAATTGTAATGTGTTGTCATATGGATGTTGCATTTGTATGAAAGATTGTGCACCCATGTAGAATCATGAATAGGAAAAATCTGCATACATAATGGATACATGGCACTTACATGATTCGCATTAAGGAGGTCAACTGAATCAGTAGACCGCCTGATTTTGCATTAGATAAGTTCATGAACACACACACTTCGCATATGATCATGAAGCATTAGAAGTCTTTTAAGGACAATGGATGCTCGTGTTTGATGGATGAGTAGATGGATGATTGAATGTTAGGATTTACATTCTTCCTAAACTTGAAGATTTCGGGGACGAAATCCTTTTAAGTGGGGGAGAATGTAACACCCCGGATTTTTCCGTTAACAGTAAATTAACAAATTAAAGTATAATTAAATTGTAACAGAAAAATTAAGGGAAACGGACATCACCATTGCGTTCGTCTCGGAATTCTGCTTGAGATAGAGTCCGAGTTTGCGCAAAACGGATAACGTATGAAGAAGATATCTTTAATTTAAATATTACAGCAAAACATGAAAAAAGAGAAGTAAGGAGAGGACAATAATTATTATTATTCTAAGACTTATTAACAAAAGCCTCTGTAGCTCAGTTGGTTAAGGCATTGGATTTGTAGCATGGAGGTCGGGGGTTCGAACCCCGGCGGCGAAATAATTTTTATCTCTGTTTTAGAGAGGGCCAACTGAGCATGCAAATACATGTACGTATACAAATTCAAATTTTGAAAGGATAAGAACGTACATATAAGGAAATAAAGAAAATATATGTATATGTATGAGAATATATATATATGCAAAAATATATGTATACAATAGATAAAATTCAAATAGACTAAAACAGCTCAATTTAAAGTTTAATTTTTGAAAATCGAACCCAGTCCCTCCTGGCTGGCCTGGTCTGTGTTTGGTCCAATTTCTGTGGGTTGCTTTGTCATTAGGGCTAGGTGGCAAGTTTTAATTGGTCTCTCTATCTAATGAATGGCTACGATCTAACCTAGCAACATCAATGGTTCTAATCAATTCCTAACCTCTATATAAACAACCCTAGACTAAACCCTAATCTATTCATTCAAATTAAGAGCATAGCCGCCATGTTGCTGAGGAACGACTAAGAGTAGCCGCCATCTAGAGAGAGAGGATTAGGGAGAAAGTTCTAAAGCCTAAAGCAATTCAAGCAACCTAAAGCTAATCAATTCAACAAAGGAATCATATCTCTTAATTAGAGAATTTGCCGCAACCATTGTAAGTAGAGTATTACTTTGGTATGAACAAATGATTGTGTAGATATGTATGCTTGAATTGTGGCAATGAAATTCGTATTTGTGCGATTTATATACTTTTGGATATTCTGAATTATGTCATTCAATTATAAAGAACTACATGCGGTAGTTCTATGCAAATATACGTTTGGAATATTGCGCAAATTATGTAGTCTATGTTGAAGCTACATGTATGTAGTTGATTGAAATTCATGCAAGTTTGGGGCTTTGTTATTATGCCATCATGATGTCTATTTTGTGCATAAATCATTTTGCAAGTAATTGAGACAAGTTTGGTTGTTATAGTTCATATGAAACTATGTTGGAATTTTGACACCATAATCGATGTATTAAGTCATGCTTTTGCAAAACTTATGAATATGGCTAGGCCATGAATGATATTGGGCATAATTGAAATTCATGATTAAGTCTATCTTGTTTAAAAGAATTATATGATGACATATGTGAGACATGGCTAAGTTAGACACAAAAATCCCTTTTTTTGCAAGTTAAAAGCAAACACCATGATTAGGAATATTTATGCATAAGTATACCATCGTTATGTGATTAAATTTAATTAAGTTGAACTATGCTTTTGTGTTAGTAACAAAGTATCCTCTTTGTAAACATGTAGAAACCTTATGAACATGACTTGTTTATATTTATGCCATGAACAAATTTAACTATACCTATGCCATGTTTATGCTAAAAGTATTTATGCCATGCTTATGTTTGACATTATGCCATGTTTATGCTAGAAGTATTTATGCCATGCTTATGTTTGACATTATGCCATGTTTATGCTAGAAGTATTTATGCCATGCTTATGTTTGACATTATGCCATGTTTATGCTAGAAGTATTTATGCCATGCTTATGTTTGACATTATGCCATGTTTATGCTAGAAGTATTTATGCCATGCTTATGTTTGACATTATGCCATGTTTATGCTAGAAGTATTTCTGCCATGCTTATGTTTGACATTATGCCATGTTTATGCTAGAAGTATTTATGCCATGCTTATGTTTGACATTATGCCATGTTTATGCTAGAAGTATTTATGCCATGCTTATGTTTGACATTATGCCATGTTTATGCTAGAAGTATTTATGCCATGTTTGACATTATGCCATGTTTATGCTAAAAGTATTTATGCCATGCTTATGTTTGACATTATGCCTAAGTAAAAATATAGGTTCATGGGTCAATAATGATATCTCAATTACAAGTTCACATGCTTTGATTCATGTCACCTATGTTACCACTATGCAAGTACACCAGTTTCTATTATGTATTTCCAACGTCATATGCAAGTTCATGCGCTCACCTTCCCCTCTTTGTGTATGTAATCACGCTTTAAGCCTCCCCTTTTCGCATGGCTAAATTGGGCTTTAAAAGGCTAAGCCCAATATATATAAACGGACGTGTAAAACGGGGGAAAATAACGTTGGGTAAAAAATTAATTAATGAATGAAAATATGAAATAGAAGGGCCCAAAGTCAAGTATGGGTTGGGCCCATGATTGGTGTAACCTTTACACCATTTACTTAATAATGGGCCGCAAATATTTACATATAAATAAAGAGGAATGACAAAATATGTAAATGTAGAAAAGACGATGTGTTTAACCCGAGGTTGGATTGAGTTGTGATGTAAACCTGCCCGGAACCGCCCGGCTGTCCAGTAGTCACAACAATACCTATCCAATGTGGGAGGTTAAACATGGAGCCCAGCAAGGACCCGAGGTTAGACTGAGTTGTGGCGTAAGACTGCCCGGAACCAACCGGCAACAGGCAGCCACAACAATACCTGTCTAATGTGAGAGGTCAGGGCCTTAATAAGACAATTAAGGCTGAGTCAGGATTGTTAGGATTAAGTGGACTAAAGACTTAATCAAAATGGAACATGCTAAACTAAACGGACTGGTGGGGGTTAGGTTAGAAACACTTAACCAACTTAGCATGTTGGCTAGAGATAGAAAACCTAGTAACGGGGGACCCTTTTCAGCAGTAACCCTAAAAGGTGTATCAGGATACCCTGAAACTAGGCAGGGTGGGGCACGATTACTGGGCTGATTGTAAGAGGTCAAATCGACGGCGGTGGTGTAGCAGTGTAGGTTCTAACGGTGTGCGGGCGTGCACGCACTCCGGCGCAGAAAAATAAAGCACTGGACACCAGTAGCATACCTTTGCACTCTAAGGTTGTGTCGGGTTGCCACTATGGGACTTGATACATCCCATGGTGGGACCAGCATAGGTAACTACAGACATCGGGGGCCGTAAGACACATGTAACTATGCGAGTAGGAGCCGATCATCATTGAATGGATCACATCACCCTGATTATGGGGTGCCAGTTGGAAACTAGTTTATATGGGTTCAGAGATTGACATGGGGTACGATGGTCTATTCGACCCTAGACAACTTAACCAAGTTTATAATGTTGCCCACTTCCTGTTTTACTTATCATACCCAGTTCTTTATTCATAGACAAAGTTGTACTAGACTTACTCAGGCTTTATGTCTGACTCTATTTCTCTTTCGTCTTCTTTCTTCCGTTTCCCCCCCCAGGTCCTCAGGGAGGGAACACAGCAGCTTGACCTACCTCAACATCCAGCTGGAAGAAGAGAAATGTATTGCTTGGACTTTCCTGTTTTGAACTATGGCTTTGGACAATCCACTATGGGGCTTTGGCAGTTTGTCTATGTTTTATTTATGCTTCTTTAAAAAAAATAATGTACTCAAGACAGATTATGAAGTGTTATGTTATGTTTTTGGAAAGGATGTTGTTGTAACACGTATTTGACTTTATGAAATAAAGTTTGTTGTTCTTCCGCTGTTTACAAATATGTTTTCTTATATCTGTCTTGTATATCTGTGACTTGTACTTATAAACCTCCACCAAAATTAGGGCATTCCCTTTGAGAGTGACCCTAACGGAGGTGGGGTGTTTCATGGGGGGGGAGGGAGGGGGTAGGTAGACCCCCTGGTCCAGTGCTGCCTGAAAACTACTGAAATTTGTACAGGCCATAACTTCTTCAGCTGGACTCCGATTTTCGAAAACTCGGACTCTATTTCATGTAAAATTTTGAGACGAACGCAATCGTGTAACCTGTTTCCCCTGATTCTGAATTTAAAGTTTAATTTTGCCTTAATTTCTTGTTTTAACATGTTGTTACAGTGTAACGACCCGGATTTTGAGCGACTTTGGTTATCGACATAAGCTCGATGTCGATAACCAAAACATCGAAAAATCCTGGTAATTAATGAAAGAAATTAGAGGGTGAGGTTAGATAAGATAGAAAACTTAGAATAGAAGAACAAGAACACAACATCAGAGTAACACGAACCTCACAGCGGAATGAATAACATATAATATATAACATAACTTTGAAATATAACAGTTATGTATACAATAGCACTTATCAGAGTACAGAACTTACAACACAACGGAAATAAACTATAGCTATATGATCCAGAAGCCTCCCGCTCCTGCTCTTCAGGTATATCTGTGAATTCCTGACTACTTGACTGTCCGTACAAATTTAGGCACCCAAGAGTTTAGGGAAAACAAAACAAATAAACTCCGGGTCAGTCATGGGACTGGTATGAGTAAAACAGTTTAAACAGGTATATGAACAAGTAAACGATATCTCATAAGACCACGCCGCAGAACGGAACGGGTTTTTCCCTTATGAGAATCCAAAATATCTTTATATCAAAATCTTTTTGATAATATAATAATGTTAATGTACAAATAGATATCAACTAGCAGAAACGCTTTCATCTCACGTTCTACATATATAGTATACAATCAAAATCGCAAGCACGTATTGGATAATGGATTTCCAACTATGACAAGGTATGGAACCACCTTCTGATCAGTGTACTCTAGGAATGATACACTGGAGTACAACAAGAACATCTTGCAACTCAGCCACACATGACCGACCACTCATTTCGCTTGAGTGTATCGAATGTACATCACCAACGGTTGGGATCAGCAACCGTTCCCGTATATATATGGGACAGCATTGATAGATTTAAGAAACAAATGAATATTCTCTAGATAGGTGATTATACACCCTACTTCGGTGCGACCGACTTAGCCATGCTGCCTGCCCGATTTTGTCATTTACCGGTTGATGAGGCTAGAAACTACGCTTTATCATCACATCAGATTCACTTCGAATGCCACATTGTCAGATCCATCGAAAATCACTAATTGACGTCTACGACAGTACATTACGTGTTAGCTAAAGAAGTTTCCTTCTCCGCTTCCACTCTTGGTACGGTTGAAGAAATCAAGGTACGTGACCTTTCTGGAAATACTCTGTCAGACTTTCATTCATACAAATCATCATCATTCACTTAGAATGTCACATCGTCATACCCGCCAAATCACAAATTGACTTATCCAAAAATAACACAGGTATACAGCTAAGAGAAACGAATTCCTCCGCCACCAAACGTGAATACGTTTGAACAGATCAACTTACGCGATCCATTGGATATACTCTGTCAGACCGTCATCCATACAAGTTGTCCAGGGATTGGACAAACCGAAGGCACTATTCCGTATATCCATCTTAGTCACTGTTATCTATGACTTATACAACAGCCCTTGCATTTTACTCCGTCTTCAATTATCTTTGGCATATATGATTCACGACGCTTATGCCAATACAGAGTGGTTCTTTGGATTATAATCCAACCGGTCTCTCCATATTAACAACGTTAAAATGGTCAAAACTTCGATAGTCTGTGAGTTAACTATCAAAGAAAAACAAGTGTGCAAACAACGATATTATTTCCAAATGGAAATTATATCGAACAAACATCATTTAACATAAATCTCTTTAGTTCATTTATTTACTTATCTCCTATTTCCCTATATTCTAAATTCTTAATTTTCTTTTATCAGAAAACATTTATGATTCTCGTTTGGAAAACATTTCCAAAACTCCTTTACGATCAAACCTTACCATTTCTTAGTCAAGAAGGAAGTCACTCAAGTTGGGGTATAATTACCTCTCAGACCTTAACTGAACAACGTTATAACTTCGAAATGGTCAAAGTTTATCTTTTAATCTTTAACAACTTCTTTATGCCTTTCTCGGATTCAATTTTACTAATCCACTTCTATATTTAAAACATTGGTTATAACGATAACGTTATAATCACTACTTTCGAATTATCTAACTTTAATTATAACTTCTATTCTTATTAGTGAATAATTAACCTAACAATTATTTATTTATAAATAAATAAATCTCTATTTAAACACTGGAAAGTATAAGTACTTTCCCGAATTCGATATAATCGAATTCGCCGATTAACTCTCTTCGAGAAATCTCTATTTGATTAACTCTTCTTCGAATAACCTATATTCGATTAACTCCTTCCTTTCGAATATACTATATTTGATTACTCCTTCTCGAATAAACGATATTCGATAATCTCTCTTCGAATAACTAATATTCGATAACTCTTCCTTTTCAAATATCTCATATTTGAAAATCTCACTTCGATTAAACTATAATCGATAACTCCCTTCGATGAAACTAATATCGATAACTCCTTTCGATGAAACTAACATCGATAACTCCTTTCGATGAAACTAACATCGATTTATTTAACTCGACGAACTTAACTTGACTAACTTAACTTGACTCGACTAACTCGACTTACTTGGTTCGACCAATTCGATTCGGTTAACTAGGCTCGACTAACTTGACTAACTTAACTTGACTTACTTGGTTCGACCAATTCGATTCGATTAACTAGGCTCGACTAACTTGGTCGAACCACCCGATCAACTCAACTTATTTAACTTAACTTATTTCTCAACTCGATCAACTCGATTAACCCCTATCGAATAACTTATATTCAATTAAACTCCATTCGCTTGACTCTAGATCGCAGTGATCACAATGGTTACGCCTGACTCCCTCAGGAAACATCCGGCCGCCGTAGGCTATTTACAGCCCTACGAATTTCGCTAGCAGTCGTAACAGATGGAAACTTATCCTGAATAACTATGTTTGATTAACTCTATCTCAAATAACTACACTTGATTTACTCTAGTTCGTTTTAACTCTAATCGATTAACTCTAACTAAGTAACTCCAACTGGTTAACTCTAACTGATTAACTCTAACTGGTTAACTCTATTTGACTAACTCGACTTGACTAACCCCTTTCGAATAACATATTCGATTAACTAACTTTCGAGTACCATATTCGATTAACTAACTTCGAATACCATATTCGATTAACTAACTTCGAATACCATATTCGATTAACTCCTTTCGAATGTCTATATTCGATTAACTAACATCGAATACCATATTCGATTAACTCCTTTCGAATACCATATTCGATTAACTAACTTCGAATACCCTATTCGATTAACTAACTTCGAATACCCTATTCGATTAACTAACTTCGAATACCCTTTTCGATTAACTAACTTCGAATACCCTATTCGATTAACTCCTTTCGAATGTCTATATTCGATTAACTTTATCCACTTTATAAAGATTTCCTTTTTAACAACGTTTTATTCATTTGAAAAGATTTACTTTTAAATAATGGTTCTACACTTTAAAAATGATATCCTTTTTATAATGTTCCCTTTCCAATTCTATTTGTAAATGGTTTACGAATATTTCCTTTTCAAATTTATTCTTGAAATATTCTAACTCCTTAAATCCCCGGAAAAATTCGCCATAACCTCCTTTGTATCGGGAGCATCGGGAAAATCCCCAAACTCGCCACACAGGCCTTTCCATTCAAAAAGAAATGTTTTGAATTTATTTCCTTTTCAAATATCTCATATTTATAAATATTCCAATTTATAAACATTTCTTATTTATAAATATTCCACTTTATAAATATCTCTTATTTATAAATATCCCATTTTATAAATATGCTATTTTCAGTATCACTTTGAAAATCCCCCTATCAACATTCCGGCATGTTATGGTATTTTAACATATCAAATTACGATGTCTAATCTCATCCATACACATATAATCGCCCACAGATTTTATATCACATCATATAACAATATATGAAAAACAATAAAATAACTGTTGAGGAATCCAGTCGGATTCCTCCAACCTGTCTCCCTGCATCCACAGATGTTACACAATATGATTATCATCACTTTCAGTTTAATTTAAATTATTCTGATAGCAGAATTAATATATAAATATTTAACGGTTTATATATATATATATATATATATTTATATATATATATATATAATTTTCACTAACTGACTAGCAGTTCAATCAATCAACCAACACACAGAAATCAACAGAAGATTAACAGTTCTAAGAATACATTATAAAAATATAACTGTTCAGAGTTGGTGAGTTTTACTCACATTGACGCGTTAACCGTTAAATAATCGGTTTGCGTTATTTGACTCAGTTGGACAATTTATTTCGCCATAAATTGTAACGAGCTCGGATTCACTCCCGATCAGTCTCATTGTGTTGCTCCCGTCCATACGATCCCAACGCAACTTGGTTTGCTGAATTTCGATATCGTATGTTCAAGTTACACCAATACGAAGTTAATACATTTTTAGATAAAAATTAAACATGGATTTTTATTTTAAATAAAGGCCTTGAACTTTTAAAGCCCATCGGCCCATTCACTTTGAAATATCCCAGCCCACCGTTAGTTCTTTCTTCTCAAACCTTCAGACCAAATCCCATCCTCCTTCTGAAATGCCATTTCCGATAATAAAACCTCCACCGCTCCTTTCATTCACCTCCGAACATACCCCGACCTCCTCCAATACAGACTACAGTAGCTTCCTCAACAATACTTCCGTGAGCTCCTTCTTCTTGGATAAAACAAAATCCCGTACTCCTCAAAACATTTCCGCAACCACTTCCAGATCCATCAACAACTCCTCATTTTCATACTGGAAGTACCGAGCTCAATGTACCCTCCTAATTTTCGTTCGACTGCATCCCCTTCGCTGCACCAGAAACCACGCGACCTGTTTTTCCACCGAGCACCACCAAACCGCCTCCAAGGGTGCACCTCACTTCCACCAATTCAATTACAGTACCAGACTTTCGCACTGATACCCAAAGCCTTCGAGACAGCCAACCCTAGGTATTTGCTGCCAAATTCCATCGACCATATACTACGTCGAACCCAAACAACCGAGTACCAGAACAAAGCTTAGGCGGATACGAAACCGATTATACTTGTTTTGGATTTTACAGTATTTGATTCTGATTTGTTTTGATTTTTCTTTTGGGATTTCTACTCACTGTTTTGATTTCAAGTGGCGGCTACAATTTTGAGCAGAAGGACTTTGTGAATTAGGTTGTAAGGAACTGCCCAGGGCTATTTATAAGGTTATTAATATCTAGATATTTTGTAATATAATATAATATAATATTCAATTATATTCTACCGAGCATTTTATGCTCTCACGACCACATGCTTCGTCCGATCATCAAGAAAATTGACAGGCAGCTACTGTTCGACATTACGGACCCAACAAAACTGGTTTCGTCGAATTCCGACTCCGTTTGCGAAAATCCCTTAGAAAATATCGATGAAAAACACCGAGCATTAATTCATTAAAATTACAGAAAAAATCTTAAAAATATGAGGCCTTGACATTTCACTAGACCTCTTCCTAAGGTTTCGTATGAAACTTGTTTCGTTGAATTCCGAGTTCGTTTGACCAGTTAACCATTCCAATAAAGTTACCCCTGTTTAAAACGTATAAATGGTTAACTCAGAATAAGGCGTTTTTGGCCACCAAGGTCACATACGTCATCGGTTTGCCGCGAAACTTGACTTTCTTATAACGATAAATCAATACGAACCCAATGGCACACAGTTCGTTGCATTCCGAGACTGTTTTCCCGGTACGCTATTTTCTACGCACCCTAAGTGCTCCTTTTGACACCAAAATTTCTAATGTTCAAAAATAACAAACTATATATGTTTTCTGACTCTAAACGACGATACGAACTCAACAGAACTGGTTTCGTGGCTTAATTCGATCGTCTGCTCCAGTTATGGTCAAAACCCCTTTTAAATCGAATTAAATTATTAATAATTCCATAGCGACTTTTCTAAAATTTGATTTGGCCATAAATCAAAATCTAAACGACGAAATCCTGTTTTTTCTCTTCCACTAGAAAAATATACTTCACCAGCCCCACACGTTTCTTATTTCACAGAAATCCGACTTAAAACGGACCCTGTATATTCAGTTGAAGTTCAAATCGCCAAATAGCGAACTGCCGCGCCATTTCAAGCTCTATTTTAATTATATTGAAATTCTACATTCAAACTGGCGTCGATTGAATATATTCGTTATTATATTTCGAATATAAACTCAACCGAATCTCGTATGCTATTCAATTCACAAGATATTGTGAATTTCACTATTTCCGACTATTTCGACATTATAATATATTATTATATTATAATTATTTATTAAATATTCAATATTATTTAATTAAACGATCATTAACTTCTCTAAATAAAAAATTATATAATTAAATGAATTAATTATATATCGCAGAAAATGCGGGTCATTACATTCTTCCCCACTTAAAATAATTTCGTCCTCGAAATTGCTAAGTTAGAGGACGACCCTATCTATTGGAATTCCTAAGATTTGTTTACCCCTTATTTCTGATTTCAACTGAACCAATTAATATCAACTAAAATATTTATTCATTCCGACTAACTAAAATTTTCAAAAATTCTGAAAATTTTCTAACACTTTAAACTTTCGAAAAATTTCGCCAGCACCTCCTTTGTACTGGTCAATAGCTCAAACTCCAACTCGCCTCTCTGGTCCTTCTTCAATCCAAAAGAAAATCAAAACGCCAAACGGCTTGCCAATTCGGCTCATAAATTCCAAATTCATATAAAATATAAACTTGTACCTTTTTGTTGGGCATATCATTATATCCCTACCACTTCTATATGCTATCAACTCAGCATATACCAGTGTTATCTCAATCAAATTCCAATCAGTTCATATCCTCAAATCCAAACCGAATTTTATTCGAACCCCAATATCAAATTTCAAATTCTTAACTCATCAACCCAATTTCATAACAGATTATTCTCTAATCCAATTCAATTCTATTTAACTATATTCAAGTTAAATTTCAATTTATTTTTACCATCTCATTTTATTTAACTTCATTAGTTAAATTTTAATTTCTAGAACTTAAATTCCTGGGTAAATTTCAAATCAATTTGAAATCATACTGCCAATTCAAAACCTTTGAATTTCTAAACACTTGTTTTCTCAAACAATTCAAATCAAAATCTCTGGTAGTAATCCACCACTTAGAACTCGAAAATCACACCGATGATACTGCGTAGTCATCATCGGAGTTATTTTCCAGCGACCCAAGTGATTTTCAATACTATATCATTTTCAAAACCATTACCAAATACTTCCATTTTGAAAACATTTGAAAATCTCCCAGGAACTTAAAATTTCCTTATTTTAATTCCAAATCTGATTTAAATTCATATTTAATTCATCTTATTTCATATACTTTACTTATATGAATTCTGATTAGTTATTTAAAGCCATTTCACTTTTATAATCTTACTCGATTATAATACAACCAATATATCCAATATTATATAATTTTGATATATATATATCTCTTTTCTATATCAAGATATATCTTGGGTAAACTTATTTTAATTTACCCTCTTTTCAAAACACATCGTGACGACCCATCGTATTCAAGTGTTTAGTAACTCCTACCGATACAGTGGATCAAACTGATCGACCAGAACTCATAAACAACTCAGCCAATGAATCTCCACAATATAAAACCATTTTTATATCAAATACAAATACGCACTCGTATATATACACTAAACTCAATCTAGGGTATTACTAACCCTATCTCTACCGAGTCACACCACAGAGCCAAGTAATTCTTAACTTAAGCTCTGATACCAACTGTAACGACCCGGATTTTGAGCGACTTTGGTTATCGACATAAGCTCGATGTCGATAACCAAAACATCGAAAAATCCTGGTAATTAATGAAAGAAATTAGAGGGTGAGGATAGATAAGATAGAAAACTTAGAATAGAAGAAGAAGAAGAACACAACATCAGAGTAACACGAACCTCACAGCGGAAC
Source organism: Allium sativum (assembly GCA_030737875.1). NCBI lineage: Eukaryota > Viridiplantae > Streptophyta > Magnoliopsida > Asparagales > Amaryllidaceae > Allium > Allium sativum. Next base: position 144,678,488 of record CM060918.1, on the reverse strand, counting down.
GAATAACATATAATATATAACATAACTTTGAAATATAACAGTTATGTATACAATAGCACTTATCAGAGTACAGCACTTACAACACAACGGAAATAAACTATAGCTATATGATCTAGAAGCCTCCCGCTCCAGCTCTTCAGGTATATCTGTAAATTCCTGACTACTTGACTGCCCGTACAAATTTAGGTACCCAAGAGTTTAGGGAAAACAAAACAAATAAACTCCGGGTCAGTCATGGGACTGGTATGAGTAAAACAGTTTAAACAGGTATATGAACAAGTAAATGATGTCTAATAAGACCACGCCGCAGAATGGAACGGGTTTTTCCCTTAGGAGAATCCAAAATATCTTTATATCAAAACCTTTTTGATATTATAATAATCTCTATGTACAAATAGATATCAACTAGCAGAAACGCTTTCATCTCACGTTCTACATATATAGTATACAATCAAAATCGCAAGCACGTATTGGATAATGGATTTCCAACTATGCCAAGGTATGGAACCACCTTCTGATCAGTGTACTCTAGGAACGATACACTGGAGTTCAACAAGAACATCTTGCAACTCAGCCACACATGACCGACCACTCATTTCGCTTGAGTGTATCGAATGTACATCACCAACGGTTGGGATCAGCAACAGTTCCCGTATATATATGGGACAACATTGATAGATTTAAGAAATAAATGAATATTCTCTAGATAGGTGATTATACACCCTACTTCGGTGCGACCGACTTAGCCATGCTGCCTGCCCGATTTCTGTCATTTACCGGTTGATGAGGCTAGAAACTACGCTTTATCATCACATCAGATTCACTTCGAATGCCACATTGTCAGATCCATCGAAAATCACTAATTGACGTCTACGATAGTACATTACGTGTTAGCTAAAGAAGTTTCCTTCTCCGCTTCCGCTCTTGGTACAGTTGAAGAAATCAAGGTACGTGACCTTTCTGGAAATACTCTGTCAGACATTCATTCAAACAAATCATCATCATTCACTTAGAATGTCACATCGTCATACCCGCCAAATCACAAATTGACTTATCCAAAAATAACATGGGTATACAGCTAAGAGAAACGAATTCCTACGCCACCAAACGTGAATACGTTTGAACAGATCAACCTACGCGATCCATTGGATATACTCTGTCAGACCTTCGTCCATACAAGTTGTCCTGGGACTGGACAAACTGAAGGCACTATTCCATATATCCATCTTAGTCACTGTTATCTAAGACTTATACAATAGCCCTTGCATTTTACTCAGTCTTCAATTATCTTTGGCATATGTGATTCGCGACGCTTATGCCAATACAGAGTGGTTCTTTGGATTATAATCCAACCGGTCTCTCCATATTAACAACGTTAAAATGGTCAAAACTTCGATAGTCTGTGAGTTAACTATCAAAGAAAAACAAGTGTGCAAACAACGATATTATTTCCAAATGGAAATTATATCGAACAAACATCATTTAACATAAATCTCTTTAGTTCATTTATTTACTTATCCCCTGTTTCCCTATATTCTAAATTCTTATTTTTCTTTTATCAGAAAACATTTCTGATTCTCGTTTGGAAAACATTTCCAAAACTCCTTTACGATCAAACCTTACCATTTCTTAGTCAAGAAGGAAGTCACTCAAGTTGGGGTATAATTACCTCTCAGACCTTAACTGAACAACGTTATAACTTCGAAATGGTCAAAGTTTATCTTTTAATCTTTAACAACTTCTTTACGCCTTTCTCGGATTCAATTTTACTAATCCACTTCTATATTTAAAACATTGGTTATAACGATAACGTTATAATCCCTACTTTCGAATTATCTAACTTTAATTATAACTTCTATTCTTATTAGTGAATAATTAACCTAACAATTATTTATTTATAAATAAATAAATCTCTATTTAAACACTGGAAAGTATAAGTACTTTCCTGAATTTGATATAATCGAATTCGCCGATTAACTCTCTTCGAGAAATCTCTATTTGATTAACTCTTCTTCGAATAACCTATATTCGATTAACTCCTTCCTTTCGAATATACTATATTTGATTACTCCTTCTCGAATAAACGATATTCGATAATCTCTCTTCGAATAACTAATATTCGATAACTCTTCCTTTTCAAATATCTCATATTTGAAAATCTCACTTCGATTAAACTATAATCGATAACTCCCTTCGATGAAACTAACATCGATAACTCCTTTCGATGAAACTAACATCGATAACTCCTTTCGATGAAACTAACATCGATAACTCCTTTCGATGAAACTAACATCGATAACTCCTTTCAATGAACCTAACATCGATTTATTTAACTCGACGAACTTAACTTGACTCGACTAACTCGACTTACTTGGTTCGACCAATTCGATTCGATTAACTAGGCTCGACTAACTTGACTAACTTAACTTGACTTACTTGATTCGACCAATTCGATTCGATTAACTAGGCTCGACTAACTTGGTCGAACCACCCGATCAACTCAACATATTTAACTTAACTTATTTCTCAACTCGATCAACTCGATTAACCCCTATCGAATAACTAATATTCGATTAAACACCATTCGCTTGAATCTAGATCGCAGCGATCACAATGGTTACGCCTGACTCCCTCAGGAAGTATCCGACCGCCGTAGGCTATTTACAGCCCTGCGAATTTCGCTAGCAGTCGTACGAGATGGCAACTTATCCTGAATAACTATGTTTGATTAACTCTATCTCAAATAACTACACTTGATTTACTCTAGTTCGTTTTAACTCTAATCGATTAACTCTAACTAATTAACTCCAACTGGTTAACTCTAACTGATTAACTCTAACTGGTTAACTCTATTTGACTAACTCGACTTGACTAACCCCTTTCGAATAACATATTCGATTAACTAACTTTCGAGTACCATATTCGATTAACTAACTTCGAATACCATATTCGATTAACTAACTTCGAATACCATATTCGATTAACTCCTTTCGAATGTCTATATTCGATTAACTAACTTCTAATACCATATTCGATTAACTCCTTTCGAATACCATATTCGATTAACTAACTTCGAATACCCTATTCGATTAACTAACTTCGAATACCCTATTCGATTAACTAACTTCGAATACCGTATTCGATTAACTAACTTCGAATACCCTATTCGATTGACTCCTTTTGAATGTCTATATTCGATTAACTTTATTCACTTTATAAAGATTTCCTTTTTAACAACGTTTTATTCATTTGAAAAGATTTACTTTTAAATAACGGTTCTACACTTTAAAAATGATTTCCTTTTTATAATGTTCCCTTTCCAATTCTATTTGTAAATGGTTTACAAATATTTCCTTTTCAAATTTATTCTTGAAATATTCTAACTCCTTAAATCCCCGGAAAAATTCGGTATAACCTCCTTTGTATCGGGAGCATCGGGAAAATCCCCAAACTCGCCACATAGGCCTTTCCATTCAAAAAGAAATGTTTTGAATTTATTTCCTTTTCAAATATCTCCTATTTATAAATATTCCAATTTATAAACATTTATTATTTATAAATATTCCACTTTATAAATATCTCTTATTTATAAATATCCCATTTTATAAATATGCTATTTTCAATATCACTTTGAAAATTCCCCTATCAACATTCCGACATGTTATGGTATTTTAACATATCGAATTACGATGTCTAATCTCGTCCATACACATATAATCGCCCACAGATTTTATATCACATCATATAATAAAATAACTGTTGAGGAATCCAGTCGGATTCCTCCAACCTGTCTCCCTGCATCCACAGATGTTACACAATATGATTATCATCACTTTCAGTTTAATATAAATTATTCTGATAGCAGAATTAATATATAAATATTTAACGGTTTATATATATATATTTATATATATATATATATAAAAATAATTTTCACTAACTGACTAGCAGTTCAATCAATCAACCAACACACAGAAATCAACAGATGATTAACAGTTCTAAGAATACATTATAAAAATATAACTGTTCAGAGTTGGTGAGTTTTACTCACATTGACGCGTTAACCGTTAAATAATCGGTTTGTGTTATTTGACTCAGTTGGACAATTTATTTCGCCATAAATTGTAACGAGCTCGGATTCACTCCCGGTCAGTCTCATTGTGTTGCTCCCGTCCATACGATTCCAACGCAACTTGGTTTGCTGAATTTCGATATCGTATGTTCAAGTTACACCAATACGAAGTTAATACATTTTTAGATAAAAAGTAAACATGGATTTTTATTTTAAATAAAGGCCTTGACCTTTTAAAGCCCATCGGCCCATTCACTTTGAAATATCCCAGCCCACCGTTAGTTCTTTCTTACCCAAACCTTCAGACCAAATCCCGTCCTCCTTCTGAAATGCCATTTCCGATAATAAAACCTCCACCGCTCCTTTCATTCACCTCCGAACATACCCCGACCTCCTCCAATACAGACTACAGTAGCTTCCTCAACAATACTTCCGTGAGCTCCTTCTTCTTGGATAAAACAAAATCCCGTACTCCTCAAAACATTTCCGCAACCACTTCCAGATCCATCAACAACTCCTCATTTTCATACTGGAAGTACCGAGCTCGATGTACCCTCCTGATTTCCGTTCGATTGCATCCCCTTCGCTGCACCAGAAACCACGCGACCTGTTTTTCCACCGAGCACCACCAAACCGCCTCCAAGGGTGCACCTCACTTCCACCAATTCAATTACAGTACCAGACTTTCGTACTGATACCCAAAGCTTTCGAGACAGCCAACCCTAGGTATTTGCTGCCAAATTCCATCGACCATATACTACGTCGAACCCAAACAACCGAGTACCAGAACAAAGCTTAGGCGGATACGAAACCGATTATACTTGTTTTGGATTTTACATTATTTGATTCTGATTTGTTTTGATTTTTCTTTTGGGATTTCTACTCACTGTTTTGATTTCAAGTGGCGGCTACAATTTTGAGCAGAAGGACTTTGTGAATTAGGTTGTAAGGAACTGCCCAGGGCTATTTATAAGGTTATTAATATCTAGATATTTTGGAATATAATATAATATAATATTCAATTATATTCTACCGAGCATTTTATGCTCTCACGACCACATGCTTCGTCCGATCATCACGAAAATTGACAGGCAGCTACTGTTCGACATTGCGGACCCAACAAAACTGGTTTCGTCGAATTCTGACTCCGTTTGCGAAAATCCCTTAGAAAATATCGATGAAAAACACCGAGCATTAATTCATTAAAATTATAGAAAAAATCTTAAAAATATGAGGCCTTGACATTTCACTGGACCTCTTCCTAAGGTTTCGTATGAAACTTGTTTCGTTGAATTCCGAGTTCGTTTGACCAGTTAACCATTCCAATAAATTTACCCCTGTTTAAAACGTATAAATGGTTAACTCAGAATAAGGCGTTTTTGGCCACCGAGGTCACATACGTCATCGGTTTGCCGCGAAACTTGACTTTCTTATAACGATAAATCAATACGAACCCAATGGCACACAGTTCGTCGCATTCCGAGACTGTTTTCCTGGTACGCTATTTTCTACGCACCCTAAGTGCTCCTTTTGACACCAAAATTTCTAATGTTCAAAAATAAGAAACTATATATGTTTTCTGACTCTAAACGACGATACGAACTCAATGGAACTGGTTTCGTGGCTTAATTCGATCGTCTGCTCCAGTTATGGTCAAAACCCCTTTTAAATCGAATTAAATTATTAATAATTCCATCGCGACTTTTCTAAAATTTGATTTGGCCATAAATCAAAATCTACACGACGAAATCCTGATTTTTCTCTTCCACTAGAAAAATATATTTCACGAGCCCTACACGTTTCTTGTTTCACAGAAATCCGACTTAAAACGGACCTTGTATATTCAGTTGAAGTTCAAATCGCCAAATAGCGAACTGCCACGCCATTTCAAGCTCTATTTTAATTATATTAAAATTCTACGTTCAAACTGGCGTCGATTGAATATATTCGTTATTATATTTCGAATATAAACTCAACCAAATCTCGTATGCTATTCAATTCACACGATATTGTGAATTTCACTATTTTCGACTATTTCGACATTATAATATATTATTATATTATAATTATTTATTAAATATTCAATATTATTTAATTAAACAATCATTAACTTCTCTAAATCACCAATTATATAATTAAATGAATTAATTATATATCGCAGAAAATGCGGGTCATTACATACAGTTTCTAGTTATAGTTTCTTTCAAAAGGATTTTGAAATGTTAAATCAAGTGTTTTGGATTCTCATAAGGGAAAAACCCGTTCCTTGTTATACGGCTGGTCTTATGAGATATCGTTTATTTTCTCAAACTATTTTAAATTGTTTACTCGCACCAGTCCCATGACTGACCCAAAGTTTATTTTGTTTTGTTTTTCCCTAAAATCTTGGGTGCCCAATTTTGTACGGACAGTTAAGTAGTCGGGATTTTACAGATATACTGAAAGCTTAGAGCAGGAGGCTTTACGATTACATAGCAATTTTTTATTTCCGCTGTGTCGTAAGTGATGTACTTTGATAATGATATGTATAGTCAAGTACAAATTTTGTTTCAAATTTATGTTATATAATGTATTTATTCGTTCTGCTGTGAGATTCGTGTTACTCTGATGATGTTGTATGTTCTTCTCCTTCTTCTGTTCTAATTTTCTATTTTATCTATTCTCACCCTTTAACTTCTTTCTTTAACTATCCGGTATTTTTGATGCTTGGATAGTCGACATTGAATTTATGTCGATTACTCAAGATCGCGAAAACCCGGGTCGTTACAGTGGTATCAAAGATGAAGGTTAAGTAATTACCTTCTCTCTGTGGCATAAATCATTAGAGATAGGGTTAGTAATGCCCTAGATTGAGTTGAGTGTATATATACAAGAGAGTGTATGTGTAGATTATATAAATATTGTTTTATATAATGGAGATTTATCGGTTGAGTTGTTAATGAGTTATGATCCACTGTGTCAGTAGGAGTTTCTAAACACTTGAATACGACAAACTGACATAGTATGTTTTGAAAAGAGGGTAAATGAAATAATTTTACCTAAATTATATTTTGATATAAAGGATTTATATTGGAATTATTATAATATATTGGATATATTGGTTGTGATTATGATCAGATAAGGATATAATTGAAACAGTTATGTAAATAACCAACTAAAATTCATATAAGTATTACGAAATGAATTAAAACTGAATTTGAACCAAAACTGAAATTTAAAATTCTGGAGATTTGGAAAGGTGTTTGTAAATGGATTTGGAATTAATATATGAGAATTTTAATATCCTGGGAGATTTTATATTGTTTACAAGCATTGTGAATAATATTTTGAAATGTATTTCAAAATGGAAATGGTTAGAAATGGTTTTGAAAGTGATATAGTATTGAACTCACTTCGGTTGCTGGGAAATAAATTCTGATGTCGATCCGGACATCATCGGTGTTCATTTTCGAGGTGTAAATGATAGATTACTACCAAAGATTTTGTTTTTTTGAATTGTTTTGAGAAAAACAAGTTGTTTGATACTCCGAAATGAATATTTTGATTTTTGAAAAGAGTAAACTGTTTAAAACTGCAAAGGATTGATTGATGAATTAAAAACAAGTTAAATAATAATTGTGAAAGCAAACTGGAATTGAATTAAAGATAATTAATTAGAGAAATTAACTAGTTAATGAAATATGGGATGGAACTTAACTTGGTTAAGTATATTGATTAGTGAGTTAAGAAATTCAAAATCAAGAATGGTACTTGAGATTGAGAATGGGATCGTACTTGGATAAGCAAACGGTTGTGTTGGAGATAAAAGTGATTTGAGTTGATTGGGACAACATTTTTATATGTTGAATTAATAGCAAATGTGAAAGATGGAATGATATGCCCGACAAAAAGGTACAAGTTTATATTTAACATGGTATGAGATTTTAACGAACCGATTTGGCAAGCCGCTTGGCTATTTGATTTTCTTTTTGGTTGGAGAAGGCCTAGAGAGGCAAGTTGTAGTTGTACCGACTGACCCATACAAAGGAGGTGTTTGTGAAATTTTTCGAAAATTTCGAGTGTTAGAAAATTTTCAGAATTTTTGAAAAATTTCGTTAATAGAAATAAATTGATAATTTAATTGAAATAAACTAATTCTGTTGAAACTGAAATTTAAGAAGTAAACAAGTAAATTTTAACCCAGTCAATAGGGTTTGTTTCCTACCTAAGCAATTTCGAGGACAAAATTATTTTAAGGGGGGAAGAATGTAACAACCCGTATTTTTTACAGTATTATAAATAATTTATTTAATTATTTAATTAATGGTTTGGTAATTTAAAACGACCAGAATTAAATAAACTTTGAATATTTAATTAATATAATAATATATTTATTTCCCAAATAATAGGAAATAACAGTATTGCCGATATTGTGTGAATTGGATCATTTATAATATATAATTCAGTTTAGAGTTGAATTATATTAACAAATATATTATATAAACAATGTTTGAACATATAATTGTAATATAATTAAAATCGAGCTTGAAATGGCGCGGCAGTTCATAATTTGGCGATTCGAACTTTAAACTAATATACAGAAGCCGTTTTTAATCGGATTTCTGTGAAACAAGAAACGTTCGGAGCTGGTGAAGTATATTTTTCTAATGGAAGAGAAAAATCGGGATTTCATCGTGTAGATTTTGATTTATGATCAAATCAAATTTTCGAAAAGTCGTTATGGAATTCCTTTATAATTTATAACGATTTATTTATATTATAAAAGGATTGTAATATAAATTGAATATCAATTTAATCTGAAAATTTGAAATATCGAGTTATAAATCCAGATATGTATATTTTGGAGCTGTATGATATTATATGTGAATATATACAATAATATTAATTTATTAATATTTTATTAAATTATTTTTAAATATATTAATATTTAAATGGGTTTATTTAGAGCTTTAAAAATAGCCATTTTTGCAAACGAGCTCTGTTTTCGACGAAACTAATTTTGTTGGATCCGGAGTATTAAATTTTTGTTAGATTCCAATTTTCATAATTTTTGGAATCAGTATGTGGTCGTACGGGATTTTAATGTGAAAAATAGTCAATAATTTGACTTTAAAAATATGTTGTGTGAGCAAACGGATTCGGAATTTGACGAAACAAGTTTCGTTGGGTCCGTAATGTGAAACTGTAGCTACATGCCAATTTTCATGATTTTTGGATATTGTATGTGATCACAGGGATTTTTAAATAAGATATATAGACAGCGATTCAATAAAATGGAATATAAAAATCAATATAATCTTCCTATAAATAATCCTAACTTGTTCTAACCCTATTTCTCATCTTTATCTGGTCAATTTGATTCCGTTGTAACCATTTTTCTTCAAATAGTGGAAATCCCGGGCATCAGAATTCATATAAAATGAAATCAAATCCCATAAACTCTAAAACAAGTATTTTTAGCTTCATCATGAGAAGCTTGTCAATCTGATATGCAGTTTTTGTGCTTCGCACTTCGTTTCTAACGCGGCTATTACCATAGCGTTTACCAGGGTTTGGGATTAGGATAAATGTAACACCCCGTGTATTCTATAACCGTGAAAGTCATAAATTAAAGTATAATTAATTTCAAAACTAAGAATTAAGGGAAACGGGATATGCCATTGCGTTCGTCTCGGAAAAATACGCGAAATAGAGTCCGAGTTTTCGAAAATCGGAGTCCGTATGACCAAGATATGGCCTCCGGAAGTTTCTGAATTAAGTTTAAAATTCGAACAGAAGAAAAACAGCTCAGAAAAACAATTCAAAATCGGGCCCAGTTGGCCAGGGCGGGAAAATTCCCGCCTGAAGGCACCAGGTCGACTTGGCAGTCGACCTGGGCTAACCAGGTCGACAGGGCTGTCGACCTGGGTGTCGACAGGGCTGTCGACCTGGCCCCAGAGCAAGGTCGAACCCAGCCCATCCTGGCTGGCCAGGTCTGTGTTTGGCCGATTTTCTGAGCCTTGCCTTGTCACTAGGGCTAGGTGTCAGCCCCTGATTGGTCTCTCTTTCGAATGAATGGCTACGATCAATCCACGCAACATCGATGGTCCTAATCAGTTCATAAACTCTATAAAAATGACCCTAGACTCTACCTAATCTATTCATTCAAAAATAAGAATGAGGCCATCATGCTGCTGAGGAACAACTAGGAGTAGCCACCAATTTGAGAGACAATTAGGAGACAAACTCTAAAGCAACTACAACTTAAACAAATCAAATCAACGCCTACGTCAAGGGAATAGCATCTCCAAATCCAGAATTCAGACTCCTGAATTGAAGAATTCGTCACACGATTGTAAGTAGAGTGCTATTCCGATATGAAATAAATAATTGTGTTGATTTGTGTAATGTAAGAAATGGAATTGTGGCCATAATAATTCATATTTGTGTGTTGCTATAATTCTAATCGATTTGGAATATTGTGATATGACGATTGGATATTCACAAGTATGTAATTCATGTTGAAGCTACACGTTTGTGGTTGTTTAATTGAGATTCATGCAAGTATGTGGTTTTGCTACTATCCCATCATAATGTATATTTTTGTACAAAAATCATTTTGTGTGTAATTGGATCAAATTTGGGGTATTATGATTCATATGAAATTATGTTGGAATTGGCATCATGATCTATGTATAAAACCATACTTTTGTATTAGAAACAAAAGTAAGCCTCTTTGTGAACTTATGTTGATTTTATGAATATGACTATGCTATGTTTGGTATTATGCCTAATTAAAAAACATGTTAGGCCTATGTTGTTAGCAAGAATTATATAATATATGTGACACATAGCTAAGTTAGATTTACATTCTAATTGCAAGTTTGCATGAATAAAGTAAAAACCATGATTTCATGTTTAGGAATATTTATGCCATGATTATATGAATAGATCAAAAACCGTCATTTCATGTTTGGGTAAAATTGTGCCAGGATTATGTGAATAGATTAAAAAGCATGATTAAGTTGGAATAATTCTAGTTGAACTATACTTTTGTATTAATAACAAAAGTAAGCACCTTTGTAAACATATAGTAATTTTATAAACATGATTTTCTTATGTTTGACATTATGCCTAAGTAAAAATATAGGTTTATGTTGTAGTTAAGACTTTGTGTCCATAATGATATCTAATTTAGTTAGATTCTTAACTTAACTACAAGTTTACATGGTTTGATTCATGTCACTTATGTTTTATGACCAAAGTATATGTTACTACAATGCAAGTACACCTGTTTCTATTTTGTAGTTCCAACGTTATGTTGCAAGTTCATGCGTTCACATTCCCCTTTTTTGTGTATAACCACGTTTAAGCCTCCCCTTTTTCCACATGGCTAAGTTGGGCTTAAAAGGCTAAGCCCAACATATATTATAATAAACGAACGTATTAAACGGGGGAAATAACGTTGGGCCAAATTAATTAATAAATGAAAATATAAAAGTAGAGGGGCCCAAATTCAAGAATGGGTTGGGCCCATGATTGGTGTACACCCTTACACCATTAATTGATTTTAAATAATGGGCCGCAAATATTTACATATAAGAAAACAAAGAAGAAAGACAAAATATGTAAATGTAGAAAATACAATGTGTTTAACCCGAGGTTGGATTGAGTTGTGATGTAAACCTGCCCGGAACCGCCCGGCTGTCCAGTAGTCACAACAATACCTATCCAATGTGGGTGGTTAAACATGGAGCCCAATAAGGACCCGAGGTTAGACTGAGTTGTGGCGTAAGACTGCCCGGACCCAACCGGCAACAGGCAGCCACAACAATACCTGTCTAATGTGAGAGGTCAAGGCTTTAATAAGACAATTAAGGCTGAGTCAGGATTGATAGGATTAAGTAAATTATATTAATACTTAATCAAAATGGAACATGCTAAACTAAACAGACTGATTGGGGGTTAGGTTTATAAAACACTTAACCAACTTAGCATGTTGGCTAGAGATAGAAAACCTAGTAGCGGGGGACCCTTTTCAGCAGTAACCGTATAAGGTGTATCATGATACCCTGAAACTAGGCAGGGTGGGGCACGATTACTGGGCTGATTGTAAGAGGTCAAAACGACGGCGGTGGTGCAGCAGTGTAGGTTCTAATGGGGTGCGGGCGTGCACACACTCCGGCGCAGAAAAATAAGGCACTGGGCACCAGTAGCATACCTGTGCATTCTAGGATTGTGTCGGGCTGCCACCTTAGGACTTGATACACCCCATGGTGGGACCAGCATAGGTAACTACAACATCGGGGGCCGTAAGACACATGTAACTATGCGAGTAGGAGCCGATCATCATAAAATGGATCACTTCACCCTGATTATGGGGTGCTTGTTGGGAACTAGTTTATATGGGTACAGAGATTAATATGGGGTACGATAGTATATTCGACCCTAGACAACTTAACGAAGTTTATGGTGCTTTCCCCATTTCTAGTTTATACTTATCATACCCAGTTATTTATTCATAGACTGAATAGTCCTAGACTTACTCAGGCTTTATGTCTGACTCTACTTTCCTTTCGTCTTCTTCTCTTCTGTTTGCCCCCCCCCCCCCCCCAGGTCCACAGGGAGGGAATACTGCAGCTTGACCAGCCTTCATATCCAGCTTGAAGAGAAAGAATGTATTGCTTGGATCTTTTCGTTTTGGACTATGGCTTTGGACAGCAACTTTGGGACTTTTGCAGTTTACTTATGTTTTCTTTATGCTTCTTTAAATAATGTAATCAAGACAGTTATGAACATGTTATGTTTTTTTAGAAGTATTGTAAGACAATTGTGGTATGGTTGTTGTAACACGTATTTTTAATGGAATAAAAGTTTGTTGTTTTTCCGTTGTTCAAAAATATGTGTTCTTATATCTGTCTTGTATATCTGTGACTTATACTTATAAACCTCCACCAAAATTAGGGCATTCCCTTTGAGAGTGACCCTAACGGAGGTGGGGTGTTTCAATAAATATAAGGAGATGTAGCATGAACTGGGTTGATATTTGAATTTAGAATGGGTAATCGGGCTTGGAGGTGGAGTTGTGAGGATTTCCACGTGTAAAAGTGTCGCTCGAAATCAGTGGAGCAGCTTGTGGACCTGGTAGTCACGTTTCGATGTGTGCATATGCTTTTGATCAGATCATTATGTGGGTGTGGAGGTCGAAGCAGGGAGTAGAACGGAGGTGATCTCGTGTAGTTTCATGATGTATTGAGGTGGAAATGGAGATGCAAAGTCTGGGCAATGGCAGTATACTATGCGTATTTCATTTCTGGAACGGGAGGATTTAATCAGGGAAGAAGGGGTGCGCTTATGGGTTTTAGTGGGAGTGGATGGGCCATGGAAAGTTGGTGAGGCCCAAATATATAAATGAAGTTTTATTTTAAATAAAAATATGTACACAACTTTTAATTTTCATATCTTGATCATATGGTGTCAGATTAACGAACAGTCAGATCCATTGGGATCGTACGGAAAAGGGCCACATATTGGAAATGAGTGGGAGTAAATTGGAGCTCGTTACAATTTACAGCGAAATAAATTGTCTGATCTGAATCAACCGACAGTTATCGTTATTTAACGATGACCATCCGATGTGAGTAAAACTCACTAACTCTGCCAGTTTATATTTTTATAAATATAATCTATGTCGATAAATGATGATTGATTGTTGTGTGTTGATTGTTTGGTTGAATTGCTGATTTATTGGTTGAAATTTTAGTTAACGATATATATGTACATCGTTAATCAAATATTGATTTTTTTATCAGACTATTTCATATTGAAATGAAATCGATGTATTTATATTGTTTGACATATGTGGATGCAGGGAAATAGATTAGAGGGGGCAACTGGATTCCTCAATATAAAATACTATTTGTTTTCATATATTGTGATATATGATGTGATATATAATCTGTGATTGATTATGATGACACTGGTCATGTTATTTGGTATTTTAAATACCATATGAAATACTGGAATGTAAAAAGGAAAATTTTAAAGTGAATGTTGAAAATGAAATATTTATATAAGAAATAAATAGGATATTAGAAAAGGTAATATTTGGAAAACAAATATTGGAAAATATAATTAAGGAAATATTTGGGAAATGAATAGAATTATATAAAAGGATTTATATAAAATGAATAGAATTATATAAAAGGATTTAAATATAATGAATAGAATCATATAAAAGGATTTATATAAAAATTTAAATAGAATTATATAAAAGGATTTATATAGAATAAATAGAGATATATAAAGGGAATTATAAATGAAATTTAAATGTTGGAAATAAAAAGGAGATTTGTATGAATAATTCTGTTAATAAAAATATAGACAGAATTTGGGTTTGAGATATTGTTTTTAAATATGAAATCAAATTGTTTTGATTTTATAAAGAAATATTATTCACAATTTATGTGAAAATTAGATTAAAGTAAATATTTTGCTAATAAAATATTTATAAAGGAAATAGGGTTTGAAATAGGAATTTAAATGGAATTACTGAAAATAGAAAATGACTGGAAATTAGTTGAGTTGAATGGCTTTCTGGATATCGATCTGATGTTGGTTTCAACCTTCGAGGTTTATACTTAGGAAGTTGTTCTCTTACAAGTTTATAGTTAAAGATTGATAGAGGTGGGAAGATATTGATGCATGAATCAGAAATGGAAACGTTTTCCAAAGTTAATAACATATATTTCTAATTTAAGAAAATAAGGAATTTATGAATATAAGGTAATAATAATTGGGAAATGAAACGATGATTGATCGGTAAGATATCCATTTTGGAAATACGACCGTTGTTTGTACATATGTTTTCTTTTGATAGCTAAATCACCGACTATCAAAGATTTTAACCATTTCCGTTGTCAATATTGAGAAACCGGGATCAGATATATTATCTGAAAACCACTCCGTATGGCATTAGCGTTGCGAATCAAATATGATGAAGATAATTGAAGATGAAGTTATGCAAGGGCTGTTCAGTAAATCCTAGGTAGAAATTGCCTAAGATGGATTTACAGAATAGTGCCTTCGGTCTGTCCAGTCCCAGGACGACCTATATGGGAGAATATCTGATAGAGTATATTTAATATGTCGCATAAGTTGATCTCTTCAAAGTACTTACGTTCGGTGGTGGTGGAATTCGTTTAGCTGTATACCCATTGTATTTTTGAGGAAATCAATTTATGATTTGGTGGGTATGACAATGTGACATTCAAAGTAGTTAAAGGTGTGATCTATACGTTTTGGACTCAAGCCTCACAAACCGGAATGGTATAAAATCGGGTAGGTCGCATGGCTAAGTGGTTAGCTGCCAATTAGGGTGTATTGTCACCTAATCTAGAGAAACTCCATTTTTTACTTCTATAATCTATTTTGATGCTGTCCCTTTCAGAAAATGGTTGCTGATCCCAACCATTGGTGATAATACATTTGGTACACTCAAGCGAAATGAGTGACCGGTCATGTTTAGCCTGGGTTACAAGATGTTCTTGTTGAACCGTATTCCTCTCTAGAGATACACTGTTGGATGGTGGTCCCATACCTTGCCAGTTAGAATTCATTACCCAATAAGCGCCCGTGGTTTTTGATTATATATTATGTATGTGGAACGTGAGATGAAAGCATTCTGTTAGATGATTATTATATTATGCTTGATAGACATTATCATAATATCAAGGGAGTTTTGATATAAAAGATCATTGTTTCTTTCAAAAGGATTTTGAAATGTTAAATCAAGTGTTTTGGATTTCGTAAAGGAAAAACTATTCCTTGTTATACGGGATGGTCTTATGAGATATCACTTATTTTCTCAAACTGTTTTAAATTGTTCACTCACAACAGTCTCATGACTGACCCAGAGTTTATTTTGTTTTGTTTTTCCCTAAACTCTTGGGTGCCCAATTTTGTACGGATAGTCAAGTAGTTGGAATTTTATAGATATACTGAAAGCTTGGAGCAGGAGGCTTCAAGATTATATAGCAATTGTTTATTTCCGCTGTGTTGTAAGTGTCGTACTTTGATAATGATATGTATATTCAAGTACAGATTTTCTTTCAAAGTTATGTTATATAATATATTTATTCGTTCCAGTGTGAGATTCGTGTTACCATAATGATGTTTTATGTTCTTCTCCTTCTTCTATTCTAATTTTTCTATCTTATCTATTCTCACACTCTAACTTCTTTCATTAACTATCTGATATTTCCGATGGTTGGATAGTCGACATTGAGTTTATGTCGATTACTCAAGGATCGTGAAAACCCCAGTCGTTACACAATTCTTCATCTTTCTCTCTACCTTCATAACATATTCTAATATAAATAATAAGATGGGGTGACTCTACTGAAATCTAGATTATCATACAAGATTAAAGATCTATATCTAACCTTCAAACCCGCAATCAACAAAGAGATAGAAATGGAATTTTCTACAATGACATATATATATAAGAGAGATCTAATATCTTCTTCTCCAAGACTCGCTGTGAGTTCCCTATTATTTTTAGATTTGATACATAGAACTATATCATGACCGGTGAACAAAATTTGGTTTAGAAAATATAGTGCTTACAAGTTAATACCTATACCTGTTGTTCATTTATGTCGTTGTTATGAGTAAACTATATGCTTTTACTCTCAGGTAATTAATTGGTTATGCGTATCTATCTACCTTTTCCCTATTTCTACTGTTTTAGTTTATTTCCAGTCTTGCCTAAATGCCAATGTGATTTGATTCTATTCTCCTTCCTCTATTTTCCCTTTTTGTTTGCGCTAAGCCTAGGCCTTCTCAGATTAAAGCTTGCATATAGTCAAATTGGAATAATAAAGAAAGAACATGAAAAGGGGGAATTTGGGTATATTATTAAATTGGAGACTGATTGATTGTAATTTGGGAAAGGGATAATATGCATATAACTATACTTGCTAGAAATTGGGGATGTAATAAAAAGGGATAATATGCATATAATTGTACATCTTGTAAACTGTAAATGTGATAAAAAGGGGTAATATGCATAAACTTGTACATATTGTAATTTGAGGACATAATTAAATGGAATAGTATGCATATGTATAAACATGTTAGATTTTACTTAATACAGACATTTAACAAATACGACATGTTAAAATTATGTAAGTACTAGATGTAGGTTAGGTAATTATACATACATATAGGCAGATGTTTTGGGGAAGGGTTGTACACACCTAATAACTTGTAATATTACCACCACACTTATTAGTAAACCTAAACCTGCTAGGTTAAACTTTATTATTAATAAGCTAAAGGGGTCCCTCGTTCCGCTGTTGTATCGGGTTTTGGGGGCTCTTAAATCCTAGTTATTTGGGGGCACAAGCCCAAGGAGTTTAGCTTGTGTCAATCTTGCTGTGTGGGACCCATATCGGTCAGTATCCCTGTTAGTATTTTGTTAAAGGGTCTCACACTAGGTAGGACATGGGCACGTTTTACCGAACTAGATAATAAGAGGTTCAAATGCAGAAGGTGGGTACGGGAGAGTTCCGGTGGAGTCATGAGCATGCATGAGTCCGACTAGGGAAGATAAGCCAATGTAACATTAGTAAATAAGTCTGTGTCATATAAGTTGCTAGGTTAGGGAGTGATACCCCCTACTTTTAGGGATGACACAGGGTATTTATATATTAGGGAGCCAATCGCATGTGTAGTTATTAGGGTACACCTAATCTGTTGTTATGTCATTAGGGTAACACCTATCATGTTATGTAGTTACGGTACGCCTAATCCTGCTGTTTAATCCTGCTATTTCTGGTAAGTAATTAGATTAACGCCTAATCCTATTATACTAGTATTGGTGTAGACAAAACCTGCTTTTAGGGATATAAATGAGAAGCTTTACTCAATCACTATTTATTCCTGTTTTGTCTTGTTTATCCTATTTTTCTTGCTTACCCATTGCCTTATATAATACTGTATTTTCTCACTCATTCTTGTTTACCTGTCTTGTTATCTCTGTTTTATGCATATTTGAAAATCCCTAGAACTCGCTATACTTTATGTCTGATACTTTTGTTTTTTCTTCTTTCTTCCTTTCCCCCCAGGTTCTCAGAGTGGTAGCACTCCTCAGCGATGAGGACTTTCTCTTTCAGCTTGGATCTGGACTTTCTTAGATGTACCACTTTGACTTACTTTCTACTCTGTTATGGATTGCCATGAAGGATATGGTTTTATATTATTGCACTCTGTTATTTTGCATTATGAGTTAGATTTGGGATACTTGGTTTTGATGTAACTGGTTTGATAATGAAACACATTTTGAGACCATGTTTTATTTTCAATAATAAAGTTCGAAATTTCTTTTGCTTATTTTATATCTGTCTTGCGAATTTTTGTATTGTTTACCTATTGCGCTTCATGAAACTTAGTGCATTCTCTTATGAGTGACATTGACGGACATGGGGTGTCACCCTTGGTATTAGAGCTGAAGGTTACAAGATCACAGAAAATATTTGAAAAATCTTTTCAAAGAAAATTATTTTCAATTAAAATTCTGTTTTGGAAAAATATCCCCTCAAGACATATTCGATATTCTCTGATCTCTTGTTAAATATATTATCTCTTCTCTTTTCACCATGTTTGGGTAACCCAATCTTCCCGAGAGCATTCCACTACCTACATGGTTTCGTAGGTATCTTAAGGCTATGGCACCCGCTGAAGGTCAAGGAGATGCTCCACCCCCAACCGGTGGAAAATCATTCCGTGATACCGAGAGCTTTGTTGAAGCAAGAAATTGACTAAGAGAAACGGAGAACGTCTTCGGTCTTTTTGAGATTGATGATAGAAGGAAGATATAGTTGTCTGCATGGAAACTGAAGGACGAAGCTTCTTACTGGTGGGAGGTGACACAGGAAGGACAATTAGTAGCTATTTGGGATGATTTCAAACAGAGATTTGAGATGAAATTTTTATCTCAGGCAGAAAAGGGATTACAAATGGAGAGATTCTTGGCTTTGAAACAAGGGGACATGTTTGTTAAGGATTATGCGAATAAGTTCAATCAGCTGGCGAGATTTGGTATGGATTTATTGAATACGCCCCACAAGAAGGCTCATAGATTTGAGAGAGGGTTGAATCAACCTCTCTAAGGACTTCCATTATCTAATATATCGATGGGGGCGACGTTTAAGAGAGTGGTTGACATGGGTCTTATGCACGAAGATGGCAAGGAAGAGAAGAAAGACAGTAAGACTGAGGAGACACAGCGTAAGGGTGATAAAAAAATGGTGGCCCAAAAAAGGAAAGCAAAAGAAAGGAGGAAAGCCGGACAAAGCTCGAATTAAGAAAGATATCAAGTGTCATGGTTGCGGAGCTATGGGTCATTTTGTGAAGGACTGTAGAAAGACAAAGAAAGCCTGCTTTAATTGTGGTCAAGTGGGATACTTCACTAAGCAATGCCCTAGCTAGCAAGGACAAGGGGCTGGAACTTCTAGACAAGTAAATGCTCTTAAGGCCAGTGGACCTGATAGAGGTAGGAAAGTCACAGTCAAAGGTTTTATTTCCCTTTTTGACTATCCTGTTAGAACCCTATTTGATTCTGGAGCTTCACATTCGTTTATATCTAGTTCTTTAGTAGATAGTCTTCACCTTAATACTAGTATAGTCTCCAATCCTATAGTTGTAATGACCCGCATTCGACGCATCAGTGGATCGTAGAATATTTATTTCTTTCTCATATGAAGTCATATAGCCATGTAGCTTTGGAGGCAACTATTGGGGTCATTTCCCATGTTCATGATTTTTGCCGATTTTTAAATGACTGTTTTTTCCCTAGCTGATCTTGTTTCGGCCATAACTTTTTATTGATAAGGAGTTTTGACCTAAAACCACTTCCATTAGATTCGAATGTTGGATTACCCTTCCGTAAAGTGGTCACATTAGCCAAACGGACTCATCGTTTGGGAGATATGGCTGAAACAAGGTTTGAAGGTGAAAAACAACTTAACTGGGCCTAATTAGGGTGATTAGCAAGAGGGCCAATAACCCATTTCGGGATTAGGGTTACGGGGAGGCTGAGAACAATAGGAAAACGAATTTTATTTCATTTTTCAGCTCCCTAAAACATTTTTCTAACCCTAGCCATGGCCTCCACCTTCTAATTTCATCTCAAATTGCTTTCTAATTAAAGATAAAGCCAATCTACGCCAAATCAAGGAGAAATAGCATCAGATTGGAAGAAGAGCTGCTGTGTTGTCCTACTATTGTTTTGTTTTGCTGCTTATTGCTCATACTAGACTTTTGTCTGACCTAGAGTTTTATGTCCCTCCTTATTACTCTAGGTGCTCTTAAACAGGAAGACTAGAGACAGGTTAGGTGGTATGCACGAGTAGTTACCGGAGACGAGCAGGAGGCTTCTACATATGATATATATATATATATACATATATATATATGTATTCTCCCTATGTCGCTGTTGGTCACTACTTTGGGCATTAGTAGTGTACCTTTCTTATTTTGCTTTAGAGACAATTTGAAAAGTTGTAATAATGATGACGTGGAACATAAGCTGTTTTTTGAATTTCCGCTGCTATGATGATTATGGTTTAGTTCTCAGCTTATGCACTGTCTCGCCTGTTCTATGTCAAGTATGTTATTATTATATTTTATTCCATGCGCTGTGAGACATTCAACAGGTTCCTTGTTGGTTCAAATTCCCTTCTTTCCTTTCTTTGATGACCGTCCCATGCTGGTTGTACATTAATACAGCGCACTTTCGTTGAAAATGTATGTTGGTGCGGGGCGGGCCATCACACTTGGTATCAGAGCTCTAGGTTGCGTAGTTAACCTAGGGAAGACACCAGGGAGAGATAGTACATATATGAGAGCGCGTATTTGTGATATTTTGGTTTTCAAAGCTATATATATACTATTGGTATATTTAAGGATGGAGTCGCATTGCACCGGCACCACTAAAGAGATGGTTAATTGTTTTCTTCTTACAGATTGAACTATGAGCCGATATACTAGGGGTATAGGTAGAGGAGCTAATAATGTGAATGCTCCTGATATGTGGACGATGTTCACTGACCTCATGAGAGAGATGCTTAGGGATGTTCAGAGGGAAGCTCCTAATGCTGCAAATGGTGGTGGTGCAGTGATGCAGGCGCCTAGAGCCGATTTCGCCAAGCTTTGCAAGGATTACACTAGTCTTGCTGGAAAGCTGTTCCATGGAACAGAATCAGCTGTAAAAGTTCAGGATTGGCTTGATAGTAGTGAGCGTATCTTTGAGGATCTGGGAATTGAGGACGCGAGGAACAGAAAGCTAGCATCCCGTCAACTGCAAGGACGGGCGATGAATTGGTGGAATGCTATTAAGGCAAGTACCCCCGAGGATAAAGTTACTTGGAATCAATTCAAGGACTGATTCAGTTAAAAGTTTATCCCAGCTGCTCAGAAATCAGAATTGTTTAGGAAGTTCTTGGAACTTAAGCATAATGGTAGAGCAGTCTCGAAGTATATTGCTGAGTTCGATACTTTATTGAAGTATTGATTATCTCTTATCGATGCTCCCGAGAAGAAGAATGAGAAGTTCATAACAGGCTTAGATCAGTACTTGGGGGAAAGGCTTATAAACCACATTGATGAGACTGTTGAATCGATTGTTGGGAAAGCATTGAGGTTAGAGAGCCTTTATCCTAAGCACAAGACTAAAGTCACTGTTGCATTTGCAGAGGGGCCAAAGCCGCAAGCAAGCAGTGAAGGCAAGTATAATTCTCAGAACAAAAGGAAACAGAATTAGACAAAGGATGGTCAGAAGAAGAGCAAGAAATATGTCGAGTGCTTTAGCTGTGGCAAGAAGGGCCATTATGCTAAAGAATGTCGAGCAAAGTCTGCGGATAGGAAGTGCTTCAACTATGGCCATGTGGGACATCACAAGGATAAATGTACGCAACCCATTAAAGAGAAGCAGATTGTGAAAGCATATGCTCTTAATGTTGTCCCTTCTTCGTCGAATGCCCCAACTGCATGCGGAGAAAGGAAAGAATGTCCTCATTCAAGGTATTATTTCTGTTTATGATGTTCCTGTTCGAGTATTGTGTGATACCGGAGCTTCCCGTTCCTTCATATCTAGTGACCTGGTAGATAGGTTGGGATTGGAACCCGAGATAGTCGATAGACCTTTAGGGGTGATGGACCCGATTGGTGGTTCGACTAGCCTTAGCATGATTTGTCGTAATGTGGCCTTATCGAGTCATGGATGTATATTTTCTTGTGATTTCTTTGTTTTGGGCTTTACTGGGTTTGGCATTATTTTGGGAGTCGATTGGCCTCAAAGGTACGGGGTGGTGGTAGACTGTGAGGACTATTTGGTGACAGTTAGAGCGGATGATGGGCAGAGGGTAGTGTTTGGTAGTCTACCTGGTGACAGGGTAATGGATAATTTTCTAAATTCCCTCGACATCCCGCATGATGAGTTTTCAGATGTGCCCATGGCTGGCCAGTATCCGAACGTCTTCGAGGAAGTGACCGGACTTCCACCACACCGAGAGATTGAGTTTCGTATTGATTTAGTGAAAGATGCCAGATCTATAGTGATGCCACTTCGTAGTATGGCACCAAGGGAGCAGCGAGAGCTCGGGGTGCAAGTGAGCAATGTTTTGAAGAAGGGATTTATCAGAAGAAGTGTTTCTGGGTAGGGAGCACCAGTTGTGTTTGCTACCAAGGCAGATGGTTCCCTACGATTAGGTGTGGACTACCGCAAGTTGAATAAGGTGACGAGGAAGAATAAATATCCTCTACCGCGGAAAGATGATTTGTTTGATCAGTTGAGTGATGCGAGAGTGTTCTCCCAGTTGGATCTCGCAACAGGTTTTCATCAGCTTAGGGTGGAAGCTGAGAATATGCTAAAACAGCCTTTCGGACACTATCTGGATTCTATGAGTGGTTGGTCATGCCATTTGTGTTGACCAACGCACCAGCATATTTTGTGGATCTTATGAATAGAGTATTTCGAGATCAATTGAATAAGTTTGTTCTTGTGTTTGTAGACGATATCTTGGTTTATTCAAGGACAGAGAAAAAACACAAGGAACATTTGAGGATAGTGATGGAGGTGTTGAGAAAACACCAATTAAAAGAAAAGTTTTCTAAGTGTCACTTCTGGAGAAGGGAAGTGAGATTCTTTGGCCATGTTGTTTCAAAGAATGTTATTGTCGTGGACCCTGCGAAGGTGGCTACGGTATAAGATTGGTTTATGACCAAGAGTGCAACAGACGTAAGAAGTTTCTTGGGATTAGCTGGATATTATCGTAAATTTATCCAAGACTTCTCTAAGATAGCAACACTGTTGATTCAGTTGACCAAGAAGAATCAAACTTTCGTCTGGGACGAAAAGAGCGAGAATGCATTCAAGGGTCTATAGGAAAAGTTGACATGTGCCCCAGTGTTAGTCATTCCTAAAGGGAATGAAGAGATGATGGTATTCACAGATGCCTGTGGTACCAGACTAGGTGCTGTATTGATGCAAGGAGGTACGGTTGTAGCTTATGCTAGTCGGCAACTGAAACCGCATGAGAAAAGATATCCTACCCATGATTTGGAATTGGCAGCGATCATGTTCGCATTGAAGATGTGGAGACATTATCTCTTGGGAGAAAGATTCGAGTTATTTACTAATCATAAATCATTAAAGTATCTTTTCTCTTAGAAGGATCTAAATCTCCGACAGCAAGGATGGCTAGAATTCTAGGCTTACAACGATTTCGATATCGCATATACACTAGGAAATGGCAATGCGGTAGCTGATGCATTGAGTAGAAGACATGCTAGTTTAAGGGCTATGTTTCTAGAATGGAAGCAACTAGGGTACATCGCTGGGTATGATTTCAGACCAAAGTGCGAATTGCATCCAGAAGTATTAGCAAGTTTGAAGATCAAACCCACTTTGATTGAGTGCATTGGTTCCAGTCAGAGAGACGATCCTAACCTATTGGAAATCATCTCCAAGTTAGAGATGGGTATCGACGAGGAGATGAACAAGTATGGGCTTGATCGAGATGGATGGCTTAGGACGAATGGAAGACTAGTTGTGCCCAATGTTAATGGATTTAGAGATGAAGTGCTTAGAGAATGTCATCACTCAAAACTGACCATCCATCCCGGTGGTAACAAAATATATCGAGACATGAAGAAGAATTACTATTGAGAAGGGATGAATATAGATGTTGGGAACTTTATATCCAAATGCATGAATTGCCAGCTAGTTAAAGCTGAGCAAAAGAAGCCTTGAGGTTTGCTGCAACCATTAGAAATTCCAGAATGGAAATTGGAACAAGTCACAATGGATTTCATTGATGGGTTGTCAAGGACTAGATCGGGCCATGATAGCATTTGGGTGATTGTGGACTGATTGACCAAGAGCACAAGGTTTGTACCCATCAAGTCAAATAGAAAGGCAGCTAAGTTAGCGGAACTATATATGAAGTGGGTAGTGAGATTTCATGGAGTACGTAAAAGCATTGTGAGTGATCGAGGCCCGTTGTTTACTAGTGGGTTTTGGAATAGCTTACAAGAGGCTCTAGGGTCATAATTATATCTCAGTACCGCGTATCATCCTCAATCTGACGGTCAAATAGAGAGGCTAAATCGTATATTAGACGATCTTTTGAGAGCTTGCATATTGGATTATGGTGGATCATGGGATGACCATTTGCATCTAGTAGAGTTTGCATATAATAATAGTTATCAATCCAGTATTGGTATGGCTCCATTTGAAGCTTTGTACGAAAGACAGTGCAACTCACCGTCATGTTGGTTAGAAATCGATGAGAAATTTCTGCTTGGGCCAGATGTGATAAGAGACATCAGATAAGATCAAGGTTATCCGACAACGAATGAAGGCTGCCCAAGGTAGGCAGAAGAGTTATGCTGATAAGAGGAGAAGAGACTTAAAATTCTCCATTGGCAACTTAGTGTTTGTCAAGATTTCTCCATTAAAGAGCATGATACGATTTGGTTGGAGAGGTAAGTTAACACCAAGATTTGTTGGTCCATTCCTAATCCTCGAGCAAGTTGGGAATTTGGCATATAAACTTGAATTACTAGAGAAGATGGCAGGAGTTCATAACGTATTTCATGTTTCCTAGTTAAGGGAATTCGTGCACGACCCCGATATGACTATTTCACCTGATCAGTTGGATGATATCGAAGTAGAACCGGAGGCGGTTGGGAACCGCAAACTGAATCATATTGTCGAGCACGATACGAAGCAACTTCGAAGGAAAACGGTGAATCTTGTCAAAGTTCAGCGGGGCGAGAATGATAATGACTGTACTTGGCAGACAGAGGAGAGCATTAGGAAGACGTATCCAGAACTCTTTGCCTGGTCAGATTTTAATTGCAATTTAGTTTTCAGCATGCTAGGCTAGACTTGTTTGTTGTTTTGTATGTTTGATTGTTATGAATGGTTGGTAGGCATGCGGGATCCTTTACTTGTTTCTTAGTTAAGGAATTTCGAAGGCAAAATTTCTTAAGGGGGAAAAATGTAACGACCCGCATTCTACGCATTAGGGGATCGTATAATATTTATTTCTTTCTCAAGCGAAGTCGTATAGCCATGTAACTTTGGGAGATGACTATTGGGGTCATTTCCCATGTTCATGATTTTTGCCGATTTTTAAATGACCATTTTGCCCCTAGCTGATCTTGTTTCGGCCGTAACTTTTGATTGGTAAGGTGTTTTGACCTGAAACCACTTCCATTAGATCCGGATGATGGATTACCTTTCTGTAGAGTGGTCACATTAGCCAAACGGACTCACCATTTGGGAGATATAGCTAAAACAAAGTTTTGAAGGTGAAAAACAACTTAACCGGGCCTAATGAGGGTGATTAGCAAGAGGGTCCATAATCCATTTCGGGATTAGGGTTATGGGGAGGCTGAGAATAGTAGGAAAACGAACTTTATTTCATTTTTCAACTGCCTAAAACATTTCTCTATCCCTAGCCATGGCCTCCACCTTCTAATTTCATCCCTAATCGCTTTCTAATTGAAGATTAAGCAAATCTACGCCAAATCAAGGAGAAATAGAATCAGACTGGAAGAAGAGATGATGTGTTTTCTTGGTATTTGAACCAAATCAGAGGATAGTTTAGATCTGAGATTTATTTGTGGTCAAGGTGAGTGATTTGCATAGTTTCTAACTAACTACGGTTGATTAGAGGTAATTAGTGTTAATTAGAAAAATTATAACTCAGAAAAATCTGGAAATATTTGTAAAATTCTAAAATATTATTTTAAGCCTTTGTTAGAAGTTTGGGTTAATTTGGTTAAGTTTTGCTAATCCTATCATTAGATTTTCTTAAACATGCTTAAGGGGAAAATATGGGTTTTGGGTATGTTTGATCCATTTTGACATATTAGATTGTTGTTTTAGTGTTTGTGGTTGACAATACGTGTTGCTATTATTGTTTGAAATGTTTTATGAGTGGAGTTAGATTGGTCGAAAATGCCGTCGTGAGGCGTAAACAGTTGCTGGAAGAGTCGCAGGAAACAGTGTAGGAAAGTGGACCAGATCGGATCGCCCCTCCCCACTCGTGGAGTATACGTCACGACCCGACTCAGCGTAGGTGCCACGAACCGATCCGATCAGGAGCTCACGATCCAGCTATCTCCGATTTGTTCGCCTCTAAAGTCCTCCGATATGAACCGCTCGTGATCCACTGGCTCACTCGCATCAAGGACCCACGAAGCGCTCCAGTACTCGAACCAACCCGTTCAGACTAGAGGACTACGAATCGATGCCATGAAGGAAGGAGCCACGAACCAGATTACTATGAGCTGTCGTTGGATTCCCGACCTGAACCAATGGGTATCACGAAAGGGCAAGCACCAGAGCACCATGAGCCGATTAGAAGCCAGGACCACGAACTGGGGTACGTACCACGAGCCGAATCGATCACCACGAGCTGGAGGAGGCAGATCACGAGCCGCGAACCGATGTTGGAGCATGATGTCATGAGCCATGAGCTAAAGGAGGGACCACAAGCCAATGTCCAGGGGGAAATCACGATCCAGTCTTTAAGTTTGGACAGCGAACAAATCGAATTGAAGAATCACGAACGGAGATAATAACCAAAACCTGAGATGCAAAGGTAGTCCAAATGTGAAGTTTGTACTCAGGATCCAAACGGCAACCAACGGGTTAACTTCATGATTGGGCTTCGCTACGGGACGTATGCTAAGGAGTTATCGACGTCTATAGCTTTGATTCACCACCAAGATGGATGTTAGGCTACGTATCAGTGCAGTAGGGTAGTTACTACTCCATGGGGCAGAGTGATCGTAGCATGGCTATGGGCCAGTGTAGTGGAGTCTTCATGACTTCATGGGGGCAGAGTGGACATAGTAAGGACTAGTGGCTATGGATCAGTGCAGTGGAGTCGCCATGACTCCATGGAGCAAAGTGATCATAGCAATGATTTGGGTGATCGAAGTGGTAGATATCGAATGTTTTACGCACTGAGTGAGAGATGTGAGGATGGTTGCTATGCTTGATTGTTTGACATCACTATGACATGCACACCCCTCCCCTGTATCTTTACACCGTATGTTAGTGTCACCTTAGAGTATTGTACATCTTTTTGTGCTAATACTTTGGTTGCAGGTCCAGGTTCAGGTATGGTTTAGTATAACTGTTATTGTTCTGTTTTGCTGCTTATCGCTCATACCAGACTTTTTTCTGACCAAGAGTTTTATGTCTCTTCTTATTACTCTGGGCGCTCTTAAACGAGCAGACTAGAGACAGGTTAGGTGGTATGCACGAGTAGCTGTACGGAAGACGAGCAGGAGGCTTCCACGTATGATATATATGTGTGTATATATATATATATATATATATATGTATTCTCCCTGTGTCGCTGCTGGTCACTACTTTGGGCATTTGTAGTGTACCTTTCTTATTTTGCTTTAGAGACAATTTGAAAAGTTGTAATAATGATGACGTGGAACATAAGTTGTATTTTGAATTTCTACTGGTATGATGATTGTGGTTTAGTTCTAAGCTTATGCACTGCGTCGCCTATTTTATGTCAAGTATGTTATTATTATATTTTATTCCATGTGTTGTGAGACATTCTACAGGTTCCTTGTTAGTTCAAATTCCCTTCTTTCCTTTCTTTGACGACTGTCCCATGCTGGTTGGACATTGGTACAGCGCACTTTCATTGGAAATGTCGGATGGTGCGGGGCGAGCCGTCACAATAGTGGTCTTAAACCCCAAAGGAGGTAAGACTCACTTATCCATGATATGTAGGGGTTTGAGAATTTCTATCTTGGGCGTCTAGTTTAAATGGAACACATACGTGTTGAGCTGGTTTGATTCCAGGAATGGATTGGCTAGTCATGTATGGTGCCATCCTTTATTGTGAAAAGAGAGTGGTTAAACTTCTTACTTGTCATCGTAGGACTCTCAAAATTTCATACGATACACAAGGGTCAGTGATGCTTAGTTTCTATAATAACTTTATACTTCTATTGATGATTTTCGATCTGGGTAGTCAGAGATTATCCGAACTTGTTTGATGAAGTTAAGGGACTACCTCCAAGGTGTGAGATTGACTTCCAGATTTATTTGGTAGAGAATGTTAAGCTAGTTGGTCTACCAGTGTGCCACATGGCTCCTAGAGAGGGAACGGAGCACAGCAAGCAAGTAGGGGAGATATTGGAGAAAGGTTTTATTAGGCAAAGCATATCCGAGTGGGGAGATCCGGTCGTCTTTGCAACTAAGGCAGATGACTCACTTCATCCATGTGTGGATTATAGGGTGCTGAATAATCTCACCAGGAAGAACAGGCTCCCGCTACCGAGGATGAACGACCTGTTTGATCAGTTAGTAGCGCATCATTTTTCTCACAAATGGATTTGGCCACAGGATTTCATCTGTTGAGAGTGGCAGAGGACAACATTGATAACACTACATTCAGAACTCTAGACGGTTTCTTTAATTGGCAGGTTATGTCTTTTGGGCTAACTAGTGCACCCTCATATTTTGTGGACATAATGAGTAGGGTGTTTAGATAGTTTATGAACAAGTTTATGGTGGTCTTTATTGATGACTTTATGATCTTCTCAAAGAATAAGGTGGAGCATGCCCTACACTTCGGAGAGGTTCTACACACTCTCAGATCGCATCAGCTCAAGGAAAAATTATAGGATGTTTATCAAGGACTTTGCAAGAGTATCCGCCTTGCTCACCCGATTGACGAAGAAAAACTTGACTTTTTTGTGGAGCATTGATTGTGAGGATGCCTTTCATAGATTCAAAAGGGATCTGACAATAGCCCCAGTCCCAACTCTCCCCGATGGAAGAAGGATGTTCACAGTTTACACAAATGCTTGTAGCACAGGGCTTAGTGTTGTTTTGATGCAAGAGGGAAAGTTAGTACACTATGGTAGCAGACAGTTGAGAGTTCATGAGAAGAACTGACCTACCCATGATCTATAATTGGTTGCAATAGTGTTCGCACGGAAGTCTTGTCAACATTATCTACTTGGAGAGTGATATGAGCTATATACGGATCATAAGTCGCTCAAATATTTTTTCTTATAAAAGAATCTCAACCTAAGGCAGTAACGGTGGATGGAGTTCCTAGCATCCTATGACTTTAAGATAGCTTATACCCCAGGCAAGGGTAATGTAGTGATGGACGCATAGAGTAGGCAAGGGATGACTTTGAGTCCTATATTCATAGAAAGGAGGAGCTTGGAGTACGTCTTGACCTTCGATTTTAATCCATCTACAGATTTTGACATTGGGATTGTTACATCATTGGAGGTGCGACCCACTCTTTTGGAGCATATTGGATCTATGCAACGGGAGGACCCGCAGATATTAGATATCTTGGATATGCTTGATAGAGGAGAGATTTCTAGTCTCCTAGCTAGATATACTCTAGACGAGAAAGGGTGGCTAAGACGAGATGGAAGGCTATATGTCTCTAGAAATCTGGAATTGCTAAAGGCAATGCTTAAGGAAGCTCACCATTCTCAGATGATTATCCATCAGGGCGACAACATGATGTATCGAGACATGAAGAGAGATTTCTTTTTGACTGGCATGAAGAAGGATGTGGCGGAATTTGTAGCCCAATGTTTTACTTGACATCAAGTAAAGGCTGAACAAAGGAACATGGCCGATTGCTTCAGCCCTTGGATGTCCCACAATGGAAGTGGAAGAGCGTCTATATGGATTTCATGGATGGATTGTCCTGATCGAGCAAGGGTAATACGAGCATTTGGGTGATAGTGAGCAGACTTACAAAGAGCGCTCACTTTATTCTTGTCAAAAGTAAGAGAATGGCAGCTTGGCTAGCATTGTATATCTTTGAGAGATGTCGGATTTTGTGGGGTACTTTCTAGTATAGTAAGCGAGCATGACCCCATCTTTACTAGTGAGTTTTAGAAGAGCTTACAAGAGGTATTAGGTATATAGCTACGTTTGAGCACGGCATACTACCCATGGACAGATAGAGAGGGTGAATAGAGTTCTTCAGGATCTTCTAGGACTATGTATCTTAGATTTTTAAGGGGCTTGGAAGGAGCATTTCCCATTAGTTGAGTTCGCCTACAACAACACTTACTAGTCAAGCATAGGTATGGCACCCTTCGAAGCGTTTTATGG
The DNA here is from genome assembly GCA_030737875.1 of Allium sativum. Lineage (NCBI taxonomy): Eukaryota > Viridiplantae > Streptophyta > Magnoliopsida > Asparagales > Amaryllidaceae > Allium > Allium sativum. Next base: position 144,647,733 of record CM060918.1, on the reverse strand, counting down.
ACAACCTTGTAGATCGCCGACTTGTTGGCGGGAGTCTACGGACATACTTCCGCTTGAACCTGAGATGATTCGAGATACTTCCGAGAAGAAAGATCTTATCCGCCGAAGAATGAAAGCAGCTCAGGACATACAAAAATCATATTCCGATAAAAGGAGGAACGACTTGGAATTCGAAGTCAGAGATATGGGCTTCATTAAAGTATCACCGCTGAGGAATGTAGATCGCTTCGGATCAATGGGGAAGCTGGCATCAAGATTTGTAGAGTCATTCCCTATAGTGGAAAGGATAGGCAAGATGCATATAGTATCAGACAATCGGACAGTCTAGCAGGCGTACCTGAATTGGGGGAGGACGGAAAAACTATTGGCCAGTGCTCGCTCCTCGTTGCTGCCATCGGTCCATCCTCCCTGTCATACTCCTCATGTCCTTGCCCTAGAATTTACGGCCCAGCGCAACCCGAGTTCATGGTGGAGCGCTAAGGAAGAGAAAGCGTTATTGCTATACGAAATGAAGCAGCGGCTAGTAAGTATTTGAATAGTCTTTTTATGCCTTTCCAAAGCCAGTAGTTCGAGGACATGGCAAGTTGTTGAGGAGAGTGTTTCACGTTTCCCATCCAAGGAAATGTTTACATGATGCAACAGAGATAACAGAGTTGATCATACTTGAGGACGTGGAAGTTGAGAAGGAAGCATCGGTGAGAAGAGTTCCCACTCATATTCTTGGATCAAAAATCAAGAAACTATGCAACAACAAAAAAAAGATTGGTGAAAGTACAATGGAGAAAACCGCGAAGATGCAACGTGGGAACCTGAAGATAGGATTCACGCTTCATATCCTCTTCTTTTTGAAAGTACGTTCTTGACTTCTTTTCCAAGCTTTTACTTTGCATTTGCTTGTAACATTCAAGTATGTTTATCCTATCATTCGAACCTTCAATCCTTAGGAAGAACCCAATGGTTGGAAACATGTTTTTGAGACATGTTATGATTGATGGTTGCAAGTGGATGCAAGTATTTGCTAGCGGTTGCTTGTGGAGGCATATACACACACACTAGGCACTAGATCGGCTCAAGCACTTACATATTGCATATGGATGTGCATGCATTTTAATTCCTAACAGATGGAAATAGGTGAATCATCAAATGGATGTTGTATTTTGGTGAATGATTGTGCACACATATTGAGTTTATAAGTTATATTAGGATTATTTGCATACATCTTGGATTCATGGATCAAATATATATTAAATTAAGGAGGTTAACTGAATTAGTCGACCGAGTGTAAGGACATATATACATAATACCTTTGCATATGTTCATACAAGCATTAGAAATTCTTAAGGACAATGGATGCTTATGGATGGTCGATGAGTAGATGATTGTAGATGGTTGATAATAACATTCTTCTTAACTTTATGATTTCGAGGACGAAATTCTTTAAGAAAAGGAGAATGTAACACCCTAAAATTAATACACTATAACCATACTATAAAGATAACAAAATTGGGTACTACTTAATTAAATATTCAGAATAAAGTAATATCAGCTTTACCATTACGTTCGTTTCGGAATTCTATTTCAGATAGACCCCAAGTTTGCGTAAAACGGATAATGTATGAAGACGTTATGAGCATTACAAGTTTGTAAACACATAAAGGGGCTATACATATATTCAAAATAATAAACCGAGATGAAGCGCGAAAACGAAGCTGGATTCCAGACCATTGTGGGACGACCCACACTCGGCTTGGGTCGACCTATGGGTCGACCCAAGCATGGTTGGGTCAACCCAATTGGTCGGTGGGTCAACCCAACAACGATCTGGGTGGGTTCTTTTGTCTGTATCGGGACTGTTTTGTAGCTAGGTTCATTACTGATTCAATGTTATGTGTGTAGTTTAGAATAAAACCCTAGGATCTAATGATTAAAGGTTGGCTCTATTAACCTATATAAAGAGGCTCTCTCTCCCCCATTTTATCTACGGACAATTCTTCATCTTTCTCTCTGCCTCCATTATATATTCTAAATTAAACAATAAGATGGGAAGACTCTGCTGAAATCTAGATTAACATAGAAAATTCAAGATCATTAACCAAGCTTCAACCCCGCAATAAAAAAAGTGATGGAAGCAGACTTTTCTACAATGGCATATAGATACATATAAGAGATCTAATCTTTTCTTCACCAAGACCCACTGTGAGTTCCCTATTATTTTCAAATATGATACCTATAACTATATCATGATAATTGAATAAAATTGGGTTTAGAAAATATAGTGCTTACAAGTTAATACCTATACATGTTATTCACTTATGTCGTTGTTATAAGTAAACTATATGCTTTTATTATCAGATAATAAAATGGTTATGTGTACCTATCTTCTTTTCCCTATTTCTACTGTTTTAGTTCATTTCCAGTCTTGCCAATATTCCAATACGATTTTATTCTATTCTCCTTCCTCTATTTTCCCTTTTTTACGTTAAGCTTAGTCCTTAGGAAGCCTAGGCCTTGTCCGATTAAAGTTTGTGTATAGTAAATTGGGATAATGAGAACATGAAAAAGGGGAATTTGGGCATATTATTAAATTCGGGATTGATTGGATGTAATTTTGGAAAGGGATAATATGCATATAACTGTACTTGCTGAAAATTGGGGATGTAATAGAAAGTGATATTATGCATATACTTTTACTTGATGTAAGCTAGAAATGTGATATAAAGGGTAATATGCATAAATTTGTACATGCTATAATTTGGGGACATAATTGAATGGAATAGTATGCATATGTATAAATATGTTAGATTTTACTTAATATAACATTGAGCAAATAGGACATGTTAAATTATGTAAGTACCGGATGTAGGTCAGATAATTATACATACATATGAGCAGGTGTTTTGGGGAAGGGTTATATACACCTAATAACTTATAATATTACAACCACACTTATTAGTAAACCTAAACCTACTGGGTTAAACCTGATTATTAATAAACTAGAGAGGTCCCTCGTTTTGCTGTTATATCGAGTTTTAGGGACTCTTAAATCCTAGTTACTTAGGAGCACAAGCCTAGGGGGATTGACTTGTGTCAATCTTGCTATGTGGAACCCATATCAGTCAGTATCCCTGTTGGTATTTTGTTAGAGGGTATCGCACTAGCTAGGGGATAGGCCACGCTTTACTGAACTGGATAGTAAGAGGTTCAAATGGAGAAGGTGGGTACGGTTGAGTTCCAGTGGAGTCATGAGCATGCATGAGTCCGACCAGGGAAGATAAGCCGCTACAACACCAGTAAATAGGTCTGTGTTATATAAGTTGCTGGGTCAGGGAGTGATGCACCCTACTGCCAGAGATGACATAGGGTATTTATATATTAAGGAGCCGATCACAGGGATACTAATTAGGGTACACCTAATCCAACTATTATGTAATTAGGGTAACACCTAATTCGGTTATGCAATTAGGGTACGCCTAGTCGTGCTATTTAAACCTATCGTTTCTGTTAAGTAATTAGGTTAACACCTAATCCTTTTATACTAGTATTGGTGTAGACAAAAACTATTTTTAGGGATATAAGTGAGAAGTATTACTATCAATTTTAGCTCTAAAACTAGCTATCGGTGAAGGGGTAACGAATCGCCACAAGCATAAAGGAATCCACTGTTAACAAAAATCGAGGGCATAAGGGAACAATACGGAAGCACAGGCGGCCTAAACCATCATTCAAGAAAAGAGCTCAAAATCTATACTGGCATGGTCATTCTGGAACAATGGGAAAACAACGGAGGGTCACCTAAAACCGGAAGTCAATGAAGAGAGAGACCAATAATCCTACAAGCTGGGACCTAGAAGGACGAAAGTGTATCGGTATTAACTTGCTTAATACCGATACATAACGGGACAAAAGCATCAAAGATACAGAGTTTGAAGTATATGGAGATTATCCGGGAACTAGCCACCAAGACCCCCATTAGATGGTCACCGAGAGGTTACTCTAATAAACACTGGAAGCAACCTCCCGGAAAGTAGAGATACACTTCATAAATTTACCAAAAGGCAAGCTAGAACTCCAGAGAGAGATGAGCTATCCACACTAATGTGCTTAGTGTCGATACCGACAGGGCCGACGGATTCGGCAACCATCCATCTGAATCACGAAGGAAAGTCTCATGCGAAACTAAAAACAAAATTGAAAGCCCGAGACCGGAAGCCCATGTCCGGAAGCCTGCATCCGGAAGTTGAAACCTTCTAAAAGCTATCCATATCGACAAGCTTGGTATTGATACAAAGAACGTAGAAGAAACTCCAAAGTGAAGCTCCAATGTCCGGGACCGTCCTTCCGAGAGCCAAAACCGGCACCTTAAAAGCAATGAGCAAAGCTTAAGAAGCGGCCGAAAGCGTAAACCTCCGGAACTAAAGGGAAAAGCGGCCAGCATTGGCTTCCGCTAGCCCAATAGAAAAAGGGGCCCAGATTTTGTCTATAAATAAGACCCTAGGGGTCTCATTTCGGGATCGATTTCTCATTTCTCATTCTTGTACTCTTTTTCTCTAGAGTAAACCCTAATTTCTAAATCAATTTGGGGATCTCTATTGTAATCACTTGTGCACTGCAAATCAAAGATCAATTAAGAGCGGATCAACACTTAGCATGTTTTCTTATGAGTTTCTTATATGACTTCACAGATATCTCCTATATGACACACCATACGCTCTCTACAAGGTCATGGGTTTCCACTTAAGCTTAGACCCTTCTGAAGAGTTCTTACCGAACCCCTTCGTACAGAATTTAACCTCTATATCGAGGGTCTGTTTAGGGAACCCTTGTCCCAAGATAAATGTTGGTTCTTGAGTCGTTTATGTGTGATGCTCATCCCATTGAGGGAAGAGTAACTAATCTTTTGGGCTCTAAACCTTTATATTTAGGAAACAATAGACTAAATCAGACTCGAGAAAGCTAAATGACCCCATTTTCCCCTTAGGTCCACTTCCGTAGACCTATCTCTGGTGTTAACAAAAAATATCATTAACATTTTGGCGCTAGAAGGAGGGCTTGAACCTCCGACCTTGTGGTTAACAATTACATATCTGACTGTGATATTCCGTCCGTGGTTAGACTAAGCTTTCAAGAAGCAAGATTATAGGAAAAAAGTTCCAATGTGAGTCTTCTCGGTATCAAATGGCTATGTGAAGTACTACTGACCCAAGAGTGACAGAAGAACAAAGATTAAGAATGGAAGCTCCATATATAATCAGTTGGAAAAGGAAAGAAAGGCAATACAATCCTGATTATTGGGACAACAGCCCTTCCTACGTGGGACAAACATCAACATTCATCCCAAACAATTATACACCAAAGGATTATAATCCATTCTCTCATATAAGAGAAGCTATCGATGAGCAAGCCAAAGGAATGGTATTCGAATGAGAAACTATGAAGGATTTTAAGAACTTTGCTTCCAAATGGACTAAACAAATTACGCTTCAGTGTCAAGGCACCTCGAAAAGAAAAAACAGGGATATTGATACAACAACATGATTCAATAACAAAAGGGAAAAACTCCAATGACAATGAAGTAAATTTATAGCTAGAATGCTTAGTGAGTACCACTTTACCACCTCAATGGAAAACATTTACTTCCTTACTCAGCATGAACACGATTATTGGTCGTTCGCAAAGAAGAAGCCCAAGTACGAAAGGAAATTAGGAGGGAATTACTGTCATTACCATATGATAAACGAACATGAAACCAACCATTGCTAAGCCCTCGGGGGAATGATCATCAAGTTCCTCAATCAAGGCCAGCTACAAGACTTTGTAAAAGGATCAAACTAAGTCCAATAAAGGTCCATAGGAAAAGGATTATCTACATGACTAAGGGCATGGAAACCCTCTCAAGAGTTGAAATAACCAAAGATGGGGTATGCACAAATGGATAAAACCCTTATCACTGTCGAATTAGCCAGGGCAAGGCACCCCCCGGACGGTAGTGATGTGTAAGCCTTTCTCCGCGCCTGAATTTGAAAGGGCCAGGTTAAAGCATCAAAAGGGTAAGCCTCTGATCCATACAAGAAATGGTCGTGACAGAGCATCTAATTAGCACTCACTTCCTCTACTCGCAGAAGAGTATGCCTTACCTCTGCTATGATTTAAGCACGTCCTACCTATGCTCGTAGAATAGCACATCCTACCTCTGCATATGTTCCGCATTACCTGCATAAGGGAACGCTAACCCCTATCATCGCCTATGATGGTCGGGACAGGGCACCCCTTGGAAGGGTGTGGAGTGTAATCCTCTATCACCGCCTACGATGGCCAGGGTAGAGCATCAAAAGAGTAGGCCTTAATTCTGCATCTATGATGGTATGGTTTAAGCATGAAAGACCTTATCATCGTCTACAATGATCAGGATAAGGTGCCTCCTAGAGGGAGGTTGGTTAAGTCCTTGGGCCCTGCTTGTGGATAATTTAGCCAAGCGCACCGGACGCACAAGCCCAGTGAGTGGCCAACAAAGCACGCACAACCTCTGCTTTGACAATAAAAGCAAAAGAAGGGCTCATGAAGCACGTACATCTGCTGCTTTACAAATCACACCCGGAAAGGGGGTAATGAAATTAATACTGGAAATGGTCTCTGGTTCCCTATCTTAACACCCGAATCTGGGTTGGTTCGAATCTCAATTATTGCCGGTAGCAGGTTTCCGGTCCTGCCTTAATAACCTAAAGGTAGGTCAGTTCGAAAATCAATTATTACCATAAGTGATATTCGGTTCCCTATATCAATACCCGAATCTGGGTTGGTTCAGATCACAAATAATGACGGAAGCAAATTTCCGGTCCTATCTTAATATCCAAATCTGGGTTGATGCAAATCCCAATTATTGCGGGCGGCGGATTCCCGGTCCTATCTAAATACCGAATCTGGGTCAGTTCGAGCTTTCAATTATTGCCGAAAAAGGACATTTGATTCTCTTAACAATCTGAAACTAGGTTGGTTCCAAACTTCTATCAGAAGCAGTTCCTGCTCTTACACCCTAGTCCAGGAGAAGAATCAAAGCCTTATTACTACCAAAAAGGGCTCTTGGTCTTTCTTCCTTAACACCCTAATTAGGGATACTAGATTCGAGTTCTTAATTCCTAGGGCGGGGATAAAATGCCAATGTCCAAGACGATAGCATGGTTCTGCAACTTGGAAGCCTTCAAACTAAGGTTATAATCTTTCTTCTCGATCAGGGAAGTTTCTCAAACTCCTTACATTTAACTTGCTATTATTCATCCAAAACATAGATGTGAATCATATATCAAGTAAATATGCATCCCATTTATAAGTTAGTACACATGGTAAAATTATTAGCTATTCGAAAGAAAGTCAGACAATTAAAGATACTTGGTATTTTCTCCTAAAGCTCTCTGCCCTTAAACATGAGGAAATGTTAGCATGAAAAATTATAGTACATAAAAGTTCGTTTATCTTCTGCCACTTTTGCATAATTTTATTCGAATCATCTAAGGGCCTGGGTTGTAATATCAAAGCTCGGTTATAGGCCTTACCCATCGCACACAGAATTTTTTTCCCTCTCCAAACTAAAAGCATCCTTTCGTAAAGCATGTTTCTCCTTTCAAAGCTTCTTAACTTTGGAGATGTAAAAGTTAGTACGCCGGAGCATGTCCTCATTACACTATTTTGTCATAAAAACTTTTCATGTCGGCCTTAATTTTCGATACCACCTATTAACAAGGGAATCATCTAACCCGGGGGGAAGTTCCTCATGTGATTGATTATTTTAAATTCCAGAGACTTAAACTCTGTTGAGACTCATAGAGAATCAGGCGTAGAGGTTTTGGTCGTACATCCAAAAACAGATTCCCAAGCTTTGCATTCTGTTAATGCATTGTCACGTTCGACTTCTAAATAAAAAAAATTGATGATGTAACTCATCCTTTTCTTGGTTAAAATCAACGTAGGGATCTGTCTTTACCTCTCTCTTTAGCCCAAGGATGGTTTTATCCTTCTGCCTTGTTAGGTCCTCTAAAGCACTTATTTGTTCGTTCAAGTACTCCTTAGACAATTCCTCAAGAAAAATGTACCCTTCGTTAGTATTGATAGGAAATCCCTCTAAAAAGTTTCCCCGACTCATGGTTAGTCGCACGTCCTTCTCGGCCAATGAGAAAGGGTCCTTGACCGGAATTTCCTGTTTCGTAAACATGCAAGCTACTACTTATAAAACCCATCTTCATAAAATAGATAACAATAATAAACCAAAACATTGTTCATTCAAAAGAGGATAATACAGATGTTACCCAACATCCATAAAAACAAGAACTAATTACAAAAATCATCGTAGTTTAACTATTCCTTCCACTGCATTCTATGTTCATATTGCATATCAACTTTGCGTGGTGAGCCATAGGTTTCTTTAGTATCATCTCTCTATTGTTTCCCAAGGAATTGAAAGAGATATGAGGGCATTTCTTATAGATAAGCTTCAGTTCTTTTAAAATTCATTCCCTACTGGACTTATAGGGGGATTTTGTAAGAAATTCCCTCCTCAACCTAGATAAGGAACGAAAGTCGTCCTTGAAAAGAGTGTCATTAGTAAAAATAGAGTTTTAGTCATAATAATGAAAAGTAACAAGAGATCACTTCTGAAGTATGTAGTCATGCCGTGATGTTTGGCAAATATCAATAAGATTCAAAACAAAGCCAACTAACCTAATGCAAGAAAGGAAGTGACTCAAGAGCAAAAATTTATACTTGAGGAATATGGGAGATAGGCTGCACTATTTTCTCCCTTTCATCAGGTTTTCAGAAAACAATATCTTTAGCAGGCATATCATCGCTATATAAAGTAATGAGGGAACACGAAGAATCAAGATTCATATCCCCAAAGCCCAAGGCATCGCCAACGAGCAAAGAAAATGTGCTATTAGCTTTGCTATTCTGGCAGCCTCTACACTCGGGGTTAGTTTCGTTATTATGGTCATCTCTATCATCAACGCCAACATCCAACACCAATTCTTTCTCTTCACCAGATTCTGAGTTTTCTGGCAATTCCTCAATGAATAAGAGATCCTCGAGCTTCAACTTGTTTTCGTTAGGAACCTCAATACCGTTCTTGGCCAAATTTATTCTTTCCATAATTCTGCCTCGGATAGAAGGGTGAATATAAGGGAAGTTCATGTACGGATTTTTTTTGAAACTATCACACTAGGCTAAGAAAAGAGGCTTCTCACAATACTCCGTTACCATTTTCAGGTGATGTGCTTTCAAAAATAAAGAAATCTTATCCTAGGATTCATTGGTTACTCATTTAGTAGTGGAAAGCGCTTTTTTCCTTTACTCCCAACTCCTGTGCATGCTCGACTAGTATATCTGCCCGCTCATTTTCAAAAGATGAAACTTTGGCAACCAAAGCACGGTTGTTCTCCTTTTTTTTTTTTTTAGAGATATTCTCAACTGCTCACATGTCTCCTTACTATTTCTCTTCGCCATAGTCAAGTCATGGACGTCGGACACTAACACGACATTTTCTTCTCTGAGCTTACTCATCTCAAGAGATAATGAGGCTGTCATCATCTAAGTAATTGTCAACCCTTGGATATCTGGAAAAGAATAAGGTAATATCAACCCTTGTATGAAAATGAATAGCAAGAAATTAAAAGGATCAAATGGTAAACCGAAAGTTGTTTCTTAATGAGGTGAAGGCAGAAATCCGACCAGTCCGAAAAGGTTAAATCTGGCATATTGGAAACATTAACAGAAGGAAGAATAGAGTTAAAAATACCATCGAAGTCATAAGTTGAAAAAGGAGGGTTCAAAGGACTATCATAACGATAAGAAGGGAGTAAGCTTGGCTTGGGTTCCCTTGAATCCGATACTTCATGAGAATCAAATATTAGAAACCCTACAACGAAGTCACTTTCTATCGTCTCAGTTGGAGAAGAATCCACATTGGTGTATTGTTGGAAGAAGGTACAATAGGACTAAATGACAGTTGACCATCAGGCAAAGCGACAGTTCTTTTACCAGAGGAACAGGATACAAAATTTGCATCTTTATGTCTCTAGGAGGGAAAACCGTCGGCAGGAGAAGCTGGCCTTTTCTCGGACAAATCACTAGAATTAGCAGAGAAGGCCGGGACAAAGCGTACATTGGCGCCTGAGGTAACCGGGTCATCAAAACCCGGGAGTAAAGGAGATGAGAGATTAAAGTCATCGGAACCAGGAGACAATCTTGTTATGCCCGGTAAGTGGATCAGAGGCTGCCTCAGACTCTTTTATCCAAGAGGCAAGAGTGCATGTTTACGAAAGTGATCCAGAGTCAACAAAACAGGACGTTGCCTCAGTCCCTCAAAAACCCTTCAAATGGAATCTACAACTTGGACCTCTTTTGCCTCAAGTTCCAAATTTTGGGGATGAAGGCTAGAAATAAGTAACAAAGGATAGGATATAAAAAGAAAGCAAAAAGGAAAAGAGTCACTTACAAGGGTTGACGAAAGTCCCCGATATGCCGGGGGAACCCTGATATAGAAAAACAGGTTTTCCCAATCTCGAGACATATTAATGCGGTCACTAACCCATCTCCTTGCAATGCTAGGACGAAGAATGAGTAAGTCAGAGATTTTGGCTAAACAAAGTAGGAACCACAGAAGACTAATATTAAGAGAAGTTTAGCACTACTTAAGTGCTAGGATCTCTAAACATAAAATACGAGTGTACGTATTCAGTGAAATTTGAATGGGGGCAAGCCCAAAGTGACGCAGGAACCTAAGAACGAACTTTGAAAAAGGAAAATGGCTCATGCTAGATATGAATGGCAGTATAGGAAAAGTGCCCTTCTGGAAGATTCTGAATAATGTATGTGGAGAAGCAGGGCATCAATATTGGTCATACCAAAACTTCTAATTATAGCATTTACTTCCTCTTGGGTATTGATGAAACAACGTCAAGGAAAGGGAGCCTTTTTTGAGTGAGGTTTAATGGATCCACCTGGCTTGGAGCTACCGGATTGTTGAGCCTCGGACATAATCCCGCTGTGATATCATACCATAATATATGACTTAGTTCGATTTTCTTTTAACAAAGATACATACAAGTCACGTGTAGGTGAGTAGGTAACATAGAAGCTTTATAATGTTCGGGACTTGATTCATTAAACACCAAAACTAACTGGAAGAGTTCATACTAACAAGGTTTATGCATAAACCACTTATGCTGGAGGACAACTGGAACTTTAGGACGAAATAATTAGTTGGATCATTGCTAGAAGTCTGGTTCATCTTAAAGCCCAATGCAAGTGAACTCCAAGCCGAAATGTTTTATTTAAAAAAGCTTCGAGTTTTGCTAGCACTAGGACTGAGAGGAAATAAAGATTGTGATAGCCTTTCCATCACTAAATCAGAAACCATCGGGGGCCGAAGCTAAATAAATACAAACCTTGGTGTTGGAAAAATTGAAAGCAAATTAAGTAAATAATAGAGATGTAGGGTTCACTCGTACTGAAAGCCCGGTATGTTGTTTATTGACAAAAACAACCATCTACATGTAATTCTGCATTTTAAACTCCAATATGGGGAATAGATATCGTTTACTGAGTCCGCCATTGGGCGTTATCCCAACTATCGTCAAGGATTAAACTGTATTAGATACATCGAATTTGTATTAACTTCTTAAAGCAGGTTAAATGCATGATGCAAACTTACACCTATGATTGAATTAAAAATACTTAATAAAAATCAAGTTTGAAACCCTAAAAGAGCCTGAGAAATTTTAATGAATAGTAACCTTGTTTGAGCAATGTGACGTGCAGGAAAGAAGAGGAAGATGAAGGAACTTCTAACAAAAGACGCACTTTTAATATCAACTGCATAAGTAGGATCGAATTAACGAGTTAGATCCGCCCAGAAAAGGCGAAAAGTTAGAAACCCTGCATAGTCAGAACCGTACAACATCCAAATCGAGAGAAGTTTGACTTGAAAATTGAAATTACCCCTTCACAAGGGGGGGGGGGGGCAAATGTTACTACCAAAATTAACTCCGAAACCGGCGATCAGCGAAGTGTAACAAATTGCCACAAGCATAAAGAAATTCTCCGTAAACAAAAACCGAGGGCATAAGGGAATAATCCTGAAGCATAGGAAGCCGACACCATCATTCAAGAAAAGAGCTCATAAACTGTACCGGTAGGGTCGTTCCAGAACGATGGGCAAACAATGGAGGGTCAAGAGAAGAGCTCAGAACCTATACCGGTAGGGTTGTTCCGGAACGATGAGCAAACAACGGAGGGTCACCCAAAACCGGAAGTTAATGATGAGAGAGACCAAGAATCCTACAAACCAGGACCTAGAAGGACAAAAAGGCAATCAGTATTAACTTGTTTAATACCGATACATCTAGGGACAAAAGCATCAAAGATACAGAGTTTGAATCATATGGATATTATCCGGGAACTAGCTACCAAGACCCCCATTAGATGGTCACCGAGAGGTTACTCTAATAAACATCTAACAAAGCACCAAAAGCAACCTCTCAAAAAGCTGAGATACACTTCGGAAATTTACCAAAAGGTAAGCCGGAACCACGACGAGGGACGAGCTAACACACTAATGAGCTTAGTGTCGAAACCAACAGGGATGGCAGATCCAACACCCATCCATATGAATCATAAAGGCAAGTCCAATGCGGAATTAACAACAAGATCAAAAGCCCTAGACCGGAAGCCCATGTCTGGAAGCCTACATCCGAAAGCCGAAACCTTCCGAAAGTTATCCATAATGTCAGGCTTGGTATTGATACAAAGAAGGTAGAAGAATCTCCAAAGCAATCGCTCCAAAACAACAAATTTGATACACATGGATGCAAAAATAAAATACGGCTTATAGCTGTATCAAATTTTGTAGTGCTCACATCCATATCAAACCACATTTTGCTATTTGTACCACCCCAAACACCTTAAATATTATCGTCCATCAGCAAAGCTCCGGATCTGTTAATTTGATACGACTTCAGGCGGAATCGAATGCGTATCATATTGTACATACCCTGTGATCACTTAAAACAAAAATATCGGGCACTCCCTTCCCTTTTTTTACTGCAATGGTGACTGAAAACCCAAATTAGGGTTTTCGGTCACCAATTATACCTCCACATTTATCTGGAATATCCGCCTCCGATAGAGACGAGTCACCCTTTCCTTCGATCGAAACCAAGCAATCCTAGGTCCCTAGCCCTCCTTCGTAAACTAGTATACCGTTCTTCTTTTATGTCTCTAAGGTTAAAAATGAAACAAAATTTGAGATGTTAATTGTACTAAAGTGTGTCGGCATGTGTTTCAACGGAATTGTGTTGTGCATGCCTGATAGTAGGGCAAAATTTGAAGGATTTTAAATTAATTCAATAACATGTTCTAGTCTTACTGTGACAAGTTCAGGTATAAGTTAGTGTATTTTTATTTTGTTTCCAATTGGTATGTATTATTTGAAGGATTTCGAATTCTTTTTAGTATGAAATTGGAAGTCGTTATAGTTTGATTTTCACATGATTGCTACTTTGTGTTATAATGTTGTCATACTATACCAAACTTTGTAACGATTAATCTGCTTTAAGAGTAACATGTTTACTGAAAATATATTAACAGGTTTGCTGAAAATTTGGAATATGGATGAATCCTCAACTTTCTGGTTAAGAATTTAATGGGCTATCCATCAGGTGGATGCATTTTAGCTCACGTGCAGGGTCACTTATCCATGCTTATTAGCTTTATTCAAGTGACAATGCGGCTTCACTTAACCTTAGTAAAACGCTGCTTTCACCAGCAACTTTCGCCTACTTTGTAGTAGAGAGACTATCTAGTGTCAGTTGCACTGCATAGTCTACTTCAAAGAAACTAAAAGTTGTAAGTGAAAGCAGCTTTTTCTAAACGTTAAGTGAAGTCGCATTCGACACTTGAATAAAGCTAATAAGCACGGATACCTGACCTTATATATGAGCTAAAATGCATCCACCTGGTGGATTACCCAGTAAATTCTTAGCCACAAAGTCGAGTAATGAGGACATCAGAAGATGATGATTCTTTAGACGTTGGAGTAGGTATATATAATTTTACACTTGTACATGTTGTTTGCACTTGTACAATGCCTTGCTAAAACCATGTCCATAATTATTGTGCGCATATGGTAGTTTGATTTTACTCTTACACTTGCATATGTGTTGTGTGTAGCTAGAAATTTGGAACTTAAAATGCTAGTTATGTCCAAGATTATTTCTCTTTGATCAACAAGAGTCCATGATTTTGTGTCGGTTGCATAGTAGAGATTTAATGGTATTTTAGCATAACATGTATATTATGAACTAAGTTGCTACTACCATAGCTTTGAGTTCCTATCCACTACTGCAATGAATTTTGGCTGTCTAGACTGAAAACAAATTCTTTCCATTATACCTTTTGTAACTAATATTCAATGCATAGGTCCTCCGCCATTTTGATTTTTCATGGTTTTGGGATTATCTGATAGCACCTGTTGATGCTTGAGATCGTTACTTGATCAATAGCGCCACCATCGATAAGAATGACCTAGTTGTGAGGTAGTCAAGAAAGGACGTGGCAAGTATTTTGCAAAAGGAAGAGGTGGAAGATAGACTGACGTAGAAGGCACATGAGAAAGGTAAATTTTTATTCTCTATATTTGCTTATTTCTGACCTTTATTAGCCCAATTTATGTAAGCACAACCCTAACTTCTGGGTAGTTGAACACAAAACTTGTATGTATTTTCTAAGTTTTAGTTGGTCATCTTTAAGTTACGTATTAGTTACACTCATGGACGGAGCTAGGATGCAAACATGACCCGGGCAATAAAATTACTTCATGATAAGAACACAATAATATTTTTAATAATTAACACTAATTAATGACATTATAGCCATAATATAGCGAAGTACTTGAAAAACACTAAAAAAGAACAGACTCCCTTTTTGAAAAGGTAATTTACTTCAAAGTTTGTTTAGTCTTTTGTATTCTTTCATTTTATATAGGTTTGTAATAAATAAATAGAAGTAAAGAATATGACTTCACAAAACAAGTATTTGGAAAATGGAATAACAAATATAGGTGGATAAAGTAGACTAATGCATAGTGTTTTTATTTTGCAAATACTTACCTGGGCTATAGCCTAGGTGGTCTTACCTTTGCATCCGTCCCTAGTACTTACACATACCTATTAGTTGGTCGCTTTTATTTTCGAGCGTCATTCAAATCGACCTTTCGCTTGTGACCTTATGTCATGTGGACTTAGAGTCTAGGCATTGTGATCAACCCTATAAGTGTTTGTACTTACCGCCCATCACTTGCAGTGGAATTAGTGCGATGGTCAGATTTTGCCTTTAGATTTATAATTGCTCGACATCAATTAGGCTTAGTTTAATTCTACAAAGTCCTAAAACAAAGGTTGGTGGTCGGACACTAGAGTTATAAGCATTCAGATTAGATGTGTAAATTGATCATACTTTAGTATTTTACACATGTGTAAACTGTTCGTATCACAACTATCGTATTACAGTTAAGAGATTACCCAAGAATATGAGAAACCAAGAGACTTTTATTGATGACGTATGGTCTATTCCGTTGAGTGCTAGAATTATCTAGAGTCTCATAGCGCTATACCATTTTGCAAAGTTTCTAGTCCAAACTGATATTCAGCGTTATACCTTTTGTCACCGATATTCAGTGCTATAACTTTTGCCTGACTACGCTTGTTCGAAATTCGTGCACTTATTCACTTGTCTGTATATTCTCATTGTCATGAATTTCTGTTGTTCCATGTCTTTACTATGGCCATGTTTTTCTACTAATTCATGTTATACATGGAATTGTTTCGCGTTGTCGCCATTACTGACGTGATTTGTCGTCATTACCATTTCGTACTTGAATTGTGTGTAATGATTGTTTTCGTATTTTCATGAATATGCATAAACTATGCACATGATTCATGCACACATCAATAGTTAATTAGCTTAATTATGCTCATTACTGCTTTAAAAAAATAAATTTTGAACATTTTGTATATCAGCATCTACCTTACTCATCGCTGCTTTGATTTACAGCAACATACGTTTCATCAGCATGATCAGCACGCTCAACTTCCCGGCTTCTTGCAGATCTGGGTTTTTTTCTTTAAATTTTTGTTACTTTGTAATTTGATGAAAAATCTTGGACAGTTTCCTTTTATTTTATATGCTTTGTATAAATTGTATTAGTGTTTTGAAAAATCTTGTTATTGTGTTATCCTTTGTATAAAATATATAAGTGTTATGAAAAGTCTTGATATATATATATATATATATATATATATATATGTACATATGCTTTGACTATAAGTTGTGTTATCCTTTGTATAAGTTGCGGTATATGTTGTGTTATGAAAAATATGTGTTGCAGTTTCTGTTATGAAAAACATGTGCTGCAGTTTCTGCTTTATATATATATGTACACACACACACACATACATACATATGTGTATATATACACACACAAATAATTAGATACAATCTAAGACTGTTTCTAATAGTCATTTAGATACAGCTAAAAGTCGTATGTTATGAGTAGTGAGATATGGTTTGTAACCGTATCTAATAATTTAACATGCCATTTTTTGATACGGCTTATTGTCATGCCTAATTGCATTAGATATGGCTAAGAGCCCAGCCTAATTAGCATATATGCTGTAGTGAGTGAAGCTCCAAAGACCGGGCCATCCTTCTGAGGGCCAAAACCTGCACCTTAAAAAGCAACAAGCAAAGCCTAAGAAGCGGGCGAAAGCATAAACTTCCGGAACCAAAGGGAAAAGCGGCCAACAGGGGCATCTGCTGGCCCAATAGCAAAAAGAACCCCGATTGATCTATAAATAAGACCCCAGCGGGCTCATTTTGGGATCAATTTCTCATTTCTCATTCTTGTACTCTTTTGCTCCAAAGTAAACCCTAATT
This sequence comes from Allium sativum, assembly GCA_030737875.1. Lineage (NCBI taxonomy): Eukaryota > Viridiplantae > Streptophyta > Magnoliopsida > Asparagales > Amaryllidaceae > Allium > Allium sativum. Next base: position 144,630,756 of record CM060918.1, on the reverse strand, counting down.
TCTAAATCAATTTAGGGATCTCAATTGTAATCACTTGTGCACTCCAAATCAAAGATCAATAAAGAGCGGATCAACACTTAACATGTTTTCTTATGAGTTTCTTATATGATTTCATAGTTATCTCCTATATTATACACCATACGCTCTCTACACGGTCACGGGTTTCTACTTAAGCTTAGACCCATCCGAAGAGTTCTTGCTGAACCCTTTCGTATAGACCGTTTAGCCTCGTTATCGAGCGTTTGTATAGGGAACCCTTGTCCCAAGATAACTGTTGGTTCTTGAGTTGTTTAAGCATGATGCTCACCCCATTGAGGGAAGAGTAAGTAATCTTTTGGTCTCTAAACTTTGATATTTAGGAAACGGTGAATAACTCAGACTCATGAAAGCTAAATAACCCCATTTCCCCTTATGTCCACTTCTATAAACCTATCTATGTTGTAGGCGAAAAATATCATTAACAAGAAGCATTACTCGATCACTGTTTATTCCTGTTATTCCTGTTTTGTCCAGTTTATCTTGTTTACCCGTTTCCATATTTGATATTATGCTTTCTCATCCCGCCTTGTTTACCTGTCTTGGTATCCCTATTTGCATATTGAAAATCACTGAAACTCGCCAGACTTACTTTCTCAGAGTGGTAGCACTCCTAAATGATTAGGAATTTCTCTTTCAGCTTGGATCTAGACTTTGTGAGACATACCGCTTTGACTTAATTTCTCCTCTGTTATGACTTGCCATGATGGATATGGTTTTATATTATTGTACTCTTTTATTTTGCATTATGAGACGGATTTGACATACTTGGTTTTGGTGTAACTAGTTTGATGATGTAACTTGTTTTGAGACTATGTTTTATTTTCAGTAATAAAGTTTGAAATTTCTTGTGACGGCCTACCCCGCACCGGCCGACATTTCCAATGAAAGTGCGATGTGCCAATGTCCAACTAGCACGGGACTGTCGCCAAAGAAAGGAAAAGAAAGGAATTTTGAACTAATAAGGAACCTGTAGAATGTTGCACAGCGCATGGATAACATAACTTTGACATAAAACAGGTGAGACGATGCATAAGATGAAAACTAAACCATCGTAGCAGCGGAAAATCAAAAATACAGATTATGTTCCACATCATCATTATTACAACTTTTAAAACTGTCCCTAAAGCAAAATAAGAAAGGTACACTACTAATGCCCAAAGTATTGACCAGCAGCGACATAGGGAGAATATATGTATATATCATACGTGGAAGCCTCTTGCTCGTCTCCGGTACAGCTACTCGTGCATACCACCTAATCTGTCTCCAGTCTGCCCGTTTAAGAGCACCCATAGTAATAAGAAGAGACATAAAACTCTGGGTTAGACAAAATGTAACGGCCCAGATTTTTTGACCATTAGTTTAATATTTAAAAATGTTTTTATTGTTTTGGAATTTTAAATGGTCTAATTTCAATAATTTTGAATATTTTATTTTATTCCGAAATGGTAGAAATTTAGTGGATCTGCAATATAATGTGAACTGGCAGTATAAAAGGATAAATTTTTAATTTAAAATAGTACGTTTACAAAGGATGTAGTAGCTAACGAACTCGGATTTCGATGAAATTAGTTTCATTAAATCCGAAGTGATGAAATTAGGTAACCAACCAAGTTACGTCAAAAATGGCATCCGTATGTGGAAAAGAAAAAATAAAAGGCAAAAATTTGAACTAAATTTTGACGGTAATTGGAATTTGCTAATGCTAACGGCAAAACTGGAACCTGAGACCTATCCAGAAAAATTCTGAACATAGGATATTAGCTATATATGAAATCTGGGAAAAATCCTATAACGGATATAGAAAGTTATTAAGGAAACAAAATTTAAATAAATTATTTGAAAATCTAAACGAACTCCGATTTTTGATTTGAATACATAGGATTGAAGTACGTTAAAAACCGGATCAGATGGTGGAAGAATTTCTGAAAACCGTTATCGTTTGATACTCCAACATGAGACCGGAAGGTGTTGAAACTAACACAAAACACTATTTTGAATTTGAATTTAAATTATTTGAAAGTTCAAACGAATTCAAAATTTAAATATTTTTATATATTATTGAAGAGCAAGAAAAATTGAACAACATGGTTGAAAAAGATTTTGGATAAGGTATCAATAAGTAAGTTAAATTAACGTCCGAATAGGGTTGAGAAAACACACTTTACTATTCATAAATTATTAAATTTATTTATAATTTAATTAATTTAAGGATTAATCCTAGCCATCCATTTTCGACCGTTGGATACGCGCCACCTCAGCAATCCATGTGACTCCTTCGGCTATAAATAGCCCCCCCTTCATTTTAAACTCACTCCTCCTCCTCCTCCTCTTTCAAGCTTTGGCAATGGCAGAAATAATAATAAAATAATAGGAAATAGGGAAAAGGGAGAAAGGAGGGCAAGACGGGGAGCTAGGGACTCTTAGGCAGAGGCTTGGGCTTCGCGGGGTAAGTTTTTAAATAATATTTATTTATTTATTTTTGTAATATATATACATATATTATAATTAAAATAGAATTTGTAAAAATAAATATCAGAACATTCTAAAGGTGACAGAGAGGATAGTGTCTAAGGCTTGAGTTTGGAAAATATAGTTTCCTGCTCTCCCTGGCTATCCCTAACTGATCCGACGGATGGGATGATTAATTTAAATTTAAATTTAAAATTTAATTTGAATTTAAAACAGACCAGGGGCATTTTCGTAATTTTTAACCATAAACTTTAAAAGCTTATAACTTTTTCAAAACAAGTTGGATTTCCACGAAACAAGGACCGTTGGATTCTTATCGAAAAATACTTTAAAATGAGTGGAAGCAGATTTTTGATCCGGATTAAAATTTTTAAGTTATAATTAAATGAATATTTTTAAATATTTTATTTGAAAATTAAATTTAATTAATATTAAAATGGTTTTTCAATTTTTAAAAAAAATTGGATATGGCTAGAGATGGGAAAGTATGATTTTTTAGAAGGGCAGGGAAGGTAATTTGGCTAATAACGCAATTAGAAATTAATTAAGATAAAAATAATTTAATTAATTTAATTAAATATATATTCATTTAAATTAGGTAAATATTGTAAATAGCATAACTTTTGCATACATTAACGAAATTTAACGAAACAGGATCCGTTGGGATCGTATGGACGAGCACTACGCAAGGGAACTGACCGCAAGTGGATTGGAGCTCGTTTGGATTTATGGTGAAATTTAACGTCTGAACCAAATCAATGACCGATTATCGTTATTCAACGATAAACCGTCCAATGTGAGTAAATCTCACTAACTCTGAACACTTTATATTTTTATAAAGTATTTTTAGAACTGATAATTATTGGTTGAATTGCTGAGTGTTGATTGTTTGGTTGAACTGCTAGTCAATTGATTGAAAATACCGATATAGTTATATATATCATTAACCGATGTTGATTTTGTTTATCAGAATACCTCATATTGAAATGAAATTGATGTGAATTATATTGTGTAACATCTGTGGATGCAGGGAAACAGGTCGGAGGGATCCAACTGGATTCCTCAACATTTATTTACCGTTTTTCATATATTCTGATATATGATGTGTTATATCATCTGTTGTTGAACCTGTGTGTTTGGATGATGATTGAACCTTTTGATTTGGTATTTTTATACCATAAGTGATACTAGAAAGTGAAAAGGGATTTTCAAAGTTTATTTTGAAAATAAATTATTTACATAGAATCAATAGATTTTATATATAAAAGGAAGAGAATTTCATGAGAGAAAATGATTATAGAATCAAAGCATTTGTAAAAAAAAACAAATATTGGTGAAATCAAATAGAAGGGAAAATATTGGTGAAATCAAATAGAAGGGAAAATATTGGTGAAATCAAATAGAAGGGAAATATTTGTGAAACGATTACAAATAGAAATAAAAAGGGAAACATTCGTAAAAGTATTTACAAATGGAATTGAAAAGGGAATATTCATGTAGGGAATAAAGAAAAGTTGACAGAAGTACTTATTTGTTAAATAAATAGAAAAGTTAAAAGAAATATTTATTTGTTGAATAAATAGAAAAGTTAAAGGGAATATTTATTTGTTAAATAAATAGAAGCGAAAAGAGAATAGTTATTTGTTGAGTAAACGAATAGAAAAAGAATCTATTCAAGGGAAGTAATTCAAAGGAATTATTCCAAAGGAATTATTCAAAAGAGAAAAGTCAAAGGGATTAATTCAAAAGAGTTAATCAACTAGAGTTAAACCGTTGGAGTTAAACTGTTAGAGTTAAACAGTTGGAGTTAAACTGTTAGAGTTAAACAGTTGGAGTTAAACTGTTAGAGTTAAACCGTTGAAGTTAAACTGTCAGAGTTAAACCGTAAAGTTAAACAGTTAGAGTTAGTTAGTTAGAGTTAACCAGTTAGAGTTATTCAGTTAGAGTTATCCAGTTAGAGTTATTTAGTTAGAATTAACCAGTTAGAGTTAATCAGTTAGAGTTAATCGTTTTGAGTCAAATCGAACTAGAGTTATTCAAATATAGTAATCGAATAAGGGTTAATTGAATATTAGTTATTCAATTAGAATTGATCGAATCTAATTATTCGAGATAGAGTTAAAAATAGACAAAGTTATTTAAGGATGAATTTCCATTTAGCACGACTGCTAGCGTAATTCGCAGGGCTGCAGATAGCCTACGGCGGTCGGATGTTTCCTGGGAGAATCAGGCGTAACCATTGTGATCGCTGCGATCTAGAGTCAAGCAAATGGTGTTGAATCAAATAGTAATTAATCAATAGAAGTTAATTAAGTCGAGTTAGTCGAGTATTAGTAAATTAAGTAGGGTTAGTCAAAAAGGGAATTAATCGAATATCACCTATTCGAAGTAGAGTTATCAAATATAGTTTATTCGAGGAGAGTAATCGAATATAGTTCGTTCGAAGTGTGTTAAATCGAATATAGTTATTCGAAGGAGAGAATTATCGAATATGGTTTATTCGAAGTGAGATTTTTCGAATATTAGTTATTCGAAGAAAAGGATTATCGAATATTAGTTATTCGAACAGGGGAATCGAATATAGTTTATTCAAAAGAGAATTATCGGATAGTGATTATTCGAGAGTGAATCATACATGGAAATTCGATTATATCGAATCAAGGGAAGTAATGTTTACTTTCCATTTCAAATCAAGTTTTAATTATCTGTTAATAAAGTAGTTGGTTGTTTATTTATTCAAATTAAGATATGGAAATATATTTAAGTTAACATATTTTGAAAGCATGGAATTATAACATTTATAGTTATAATCAAATGATTCAGTAAAGGAAGTGGATTCATAAATAGAATCCGAGAGTTCGCAAGGAAGTTTCTTAAAGACTAAAGTTTGAACTTTGTCTATTTCGAAGTTAGAAATGTTGTTCAGTTAAGGTCTGAGAGGTAGTTATACCCCAACTTGATTGACTTCGTTTTTAACTAAGAAGTGGATAAGGTTCGAGAGTGAAAGGGGTTAGGTGAATTTAGTTAATGAGCGAAATGGTTTGTGTTGGCATAGCGATGTTTATTCAAACATCAGTTTAAACCCAATGAAGGAGATTTGGAAATGTCTTCCAAATGAAAATCAGAAATGTTTTCTGAATATAGAAAATGAGAAATGGAATTGTTTTCCATTGTTAATAACGTATATTTTCTAAATATAGTAAATAAGAAATATAGGAAAACAAGAATAAGGAAAAGGGTAAATTTATGATAATTTGATGATGATTGATCGATAGAATTTCCAGCTGGAAATAATATCGTTGTTTGCACACCGACATGTTTTTATTTGATAGTTAAATCACCGACTATCAAAGTTTTGACCATTTTAACGTTGTTAATATGGAGAGACCGGTCGGATTATTATCCAGAGAACCACTCCGTATTGGCATAAGCGTTGCGAATCAAGTATGCTGAATATATTGAAGACGGAGTTATGCAAGGGCTATCCTATTTACAGAATAGTGCCCTCGGTTTGTCCAGTCCCAGGACAAACATGAATGGACGAATGTCTGACAGAGTATATTCAAAGGATCGCGTAAGTTGATCTCTTCAAACGTACTTACGTTTGGTGGCGGAAGAATTCGTTTCTCTTAGCTGTATACCCGTGGTATTTTTGGTGAAATCAATTTGTGATTTGGCGGGTATGACGATGTGGCATTCAAAGTAATGGAGGTGGGATCTGTCAAAAGATACGTTATGACCTCAAGCCTCATCCACCGAGAAATGACAAAAATCGGGCAGGCAGCATGGCTATGTGGGTCGCACCCATTAGGATGTATGATCACCTATCTAGAGAAATTCCTTTTGTTCTTAAATCTATCGATGCTGTCCCTTATCGGGAGACGGTTGCTGATCCCAACCGTTGGTGATATACATTCGATACACTCAAGCGAAATGAGTGGTCGGTCATGTGTGGGCCGGGTTGCAAGATGTTCTTGTTGAACCCAGTGTATTTGCCTCTAGAGATACACGTTCGGAAGGTGGTCCCATACCTGGTCAAGGTGGAATCCAATCTCCAATAAGTGCCTGCGAGTTTGATTGTATATTATATATGTAGAGCGTGAGATGCAAGCGTTCTACTAGATTTAATTACTTGTGATTAGACATTATTATAATATCAGATAATATATGATTTCCAAAGTGTTTTGGGTTATCGTAAGGTAAAAGCCATCCGTATTTATGAGTGGATTGGTCTTACGATTATCTTTTCTTTTGAAAAGGATTTTGAAAAGTTAAACCAAATGATTGGAGTTTACTCACACCAGTCCCATGACTGACCCAGAGTTTTATTTTGTTTTGTTTTCCCTAAACTCTTGGGTGTCCAAATTTGTACGGGCAGTCAAGTAGTCAGGATTTTACAAATAGACTTGGAGAGCTTGGAGTAGGAGGCTTCAGGACTTATATAGCTATTGTTTATTTCCGCTGTGATGCAAGGGTTGTACTCTGATAATGGTATTGTATGCATATACTGCTTTTGATTTCAAGTTATGTGATATATTATATTTTATTCGTTCCGCTGTGAGATTCGTGTTACTCTGATGTTGTGTTCTTCTTTTTCTTCTTCTATTCTAATTTTCTATCTTATCTATCCTCACCCTCTAAATTCTTTCATTAACTATTCGGTAATTGTCGACCCTTGATGTTCGATATGTGTTGTATATCGGATAATCAAGGTCGTCTTTTTCCCGGGTCGTTACAGTGGTATCAGAGCTGAAGGTTAAGTATTACCTTGGCTTTGTGGCGTGATTCAGTAGAGATGGGGTTAGTAATACCCTAGACTGAGTTTGAGTGTATATATACGAGTGAACGTATTTGTTATTTGATATAAAATGATTTTATATTGTGGAGATTTATTGGTTGAGTTGTTTATGAATTCTGGTCGATCAGTTTGATCCACTGTATCGATAGGGGTTTCTAAACGCTTGAATACGATGAACCGACACAGTATGTTTTGAAAAAGGGTGAATGAAATAATTTTACCCAAATTATATTTTGATATAAGCAAAGTATAGATATTTGAAATTATTATAGTATATTGAATGTGTTGGTTGTGATTATAATCGAATAAGATTATAAAATGTGAAATGGTTATGTAAATAACAAATCAAAATTCATATAAGTGAAATATATGAAATCAGATGAATTAAATCTGAATTTAAGTTCAAAATTGGAATTAAAATTGCTAAAATTTGAATAAGTGTTGTAAATGGAATTAAATTGAATATATGTGAATTTTAAAATCCTGGGAGATTTTAAATTTGTTACAAGCATTGAAAAGGGATATTTTGAAATGAATTTCAAAATGAAAATGTTTAAAAATGGGTTTTGAAAGTGCTATAGTATTGAACTCACTTCGATAGCTGGAAAATAAATTCTGATGTTGATCCGGACATCATCGGTGCTCATTTTCGAGTTTGTAAGTGACAGATTACTACCAAAGATTTTGTTTTTGAATTGTTTTGAGAAACCGAGTTGTTTTGATATTCCAAAGGGATATTTGATTTTTGGAAAAGGCAAAGCTATTTGAAATTCCCAGGTACAGATTATTGAAATAAACACAAATTAAATAGAAATTTATGAAAGCAAATTAGAAATTGAATTGAAGGCAGTTCAGCGGAAATTGAGTTGAATTGAAATAGAATGGTATCAAGTAGAATTGGACTAGATTAGAGATAATCTGGGATAGAAATGGATGGTCGAGCAAGAAATTTGAATTGAGATTGGAATTGCAGTTTGATTGAAATTTGGCTTGGTTATAAGCGGATGGTCGTGTTGAAGATAAAAGTGATTGGGAGTTTGATTGGGATGATAGTCGTATATGCTAAATTGATAGCAGAATTGAATGTCGACAAAAAGGTACACGTATATATTCATATGAGTTTGATGAGATTTATGAACCTGTTGGGCAAGCCACTTGGCTGTTTGATTTTCTTTTGGGTTGAAGAAGGCCTAGGGAGGCGAGTTGGAGTTTGAGCTATTGACCAGTACAAAGGAGGTGCTGGCGAAATTTTTCAGAAATTTCGAGTGTTAGAAAATTTTCAGAATTTTCGAAAATTTTCGTTTATAGAAGTAAATTAATAAATTAATTAGAATAGATTGTTTTAGTGAAATCAGAGTAACCAAATAATTTTAACCTAGTTATAAAGTTCAATTTTCTACCTTAGCAATTTCGAGGACGAAATTATTTTAAGGGGGAAAGAATGTAACGGCCTAGATTTTTTGACCATTAGTTTAATATTTAAAAATGTTTTTATTGTTTTGGAATTTTAAATGGTCTAATTTCAATAATTTTGAATATTTTATTTTATTCCGAAATGGTAGAAATTTAGTGGATCTGCAATATAATGTGAACTGGCAGTATAAAAGGATAAATTTTTAATTTAAAATAGTACGTTTACAAAGGATGTAGTAGCTAACGAACTCGGATTTCGATGAAATTAGTTTCATTAAATCCGAAGTGATGAAATTAGGTAACCAACCAAGTTACGTCAAAAATGGCATCCGTATGTGGAAAAGAAAAAATAAAAGGCCAAAATTTGAACTAAATTTTGACGGTAATTGGAATTTGCTAATGCTAACGGCAAAACTGGAACCTGAGACCTATCCAGAAAAATTCTGAACATAGGATATTAGCTATATATGAAATCTGGGAAAAATCCTATAACGGATATAGAAAGTTATTAAGGAAATAAAATTTAAATAAATTATTTGAAAATCTAAACGAACTCCGATTTTTGATTTGAATACATAGGATTGAAGTACGTTAAAAACCGGATCAGATGGTGGAAGAATTTCTGAAAACCGTTATCGTTTGATACTCCAACATGAGACCGGAAGGTGTTGAAACTAACACAAAACACTATTTTGAATTTGAATTTAAATTATTTGAAAGTTCAAACGAATTCAAAATTTAAATATTTTTATATATTATTGAAGAGCAAGAAAAATTGAACAACATGGTTGAAAAAGATTTTGGATAAGGTATCAATAAGTAAGTTAAATTAACGTCCGAATAGGGTTGAGAAAACACACTTTACTATTCATAAATTATTAAATTTATTTATAATTTAATTAATTTAAGGATTAATCCTAGCCATCCATTTTCGACCGTTGGATTCGCGCCACCTCAGCAATCCATGTGACTCCTTCGGCTATAAATAGCCCCCCCCTTCATTTTAAACTCACTCCTCCTCCTCCTCTTTCAAGCTTTGGCAATGGCAGAAATAATAATAAAATAATAGGAAATAGGGAAAAGGGAGAAAGGAGGGCAAGACGGGGAGCTAGGGACTCTTAGGCAGAGGCTTGGGCTTCGCGGGGTAAGTTTTTAAATAATATTTATTTATTTTTGTAATATATATACATATATTATAATTAAAATAGAATTTGTAAAAATAAATATCAGAACATTCTAAGGGTGACAGAGAGGATAGTGTCTAAGGCTTGAGTTTGGAAAATATAGTTTCCTGCTCTCCCTGGCTATCCCTAACTGATCCGACGGATGGGATGATTAATTTAAATTTAAATTTAAAATTTAATTTGAATTTAAAACAGACCAGGGGCATTTTCGTAATTTTTAACCATAAACTTTAAAAGCTTATACTTTTTCAAAACAAGTTGGATTTCCACGAAACAAGGACCGTTGGATTCTTATCGAAAAATACTTTAAAATGAGTGGAAGCAGATTTTTGATCCGGATTAAAATTTTTAAGTTATAATTAAATGAATATTTTTAAATATTTTATTTGAAAATTAAATTTAATTAATATTAAAATGGTTTTTCAATTTTAAAAAAAAATTGGATATGGCTAGAGATGGGAAAGTATGATTTTTTAGAAGGGCAGGGAAGGTAATTTGGCTAATAACGCAATTAGAAATTAATTAAGATAAAAATAATTTAATTAATTTAATTAAATATATATTCATTTAAATTAGGTAAATATTGTAAATAGCATAACTTTTGCATACATTAACGAAATTTAACGAAACAGGATCCGTTGGGATCGTATGGACGAGCACTACGCAAGGGAACTGACCGCAAGTGGATTGGAGCTCGTTTGGATTTATGGTGAAATTTAACGTCTGAACCAAATCAATGACCAATTATCGTTATTCAACGATAAACCGTCCAATGTGAGTAAATCTCACTAACTCTGAACACTTTATATTTTTATAAAGTATTTTTAGAACTGATAATTATTGGTTGAATTGCTGAGTGTTGATTGTTTGGTTGAACTGCTAGTCAATTGATTGAAAATACCGATATAGTTATATATATCATTAACCGATGTTGATTTTGTTTATCAGAATACCTCATATTGAAATGAAATTGATGTGAATTATATTGTGTAACATCTGTGGATGCAGGGAAACAGGTCGGAGGGATCCAACTGGATTCCTCAACATTTATTTACCGTTTTTCATATATTCTGATATATGATGTGTTATATCATCTGTTGTTGAACCTGTGTGTTTGGATGATGATTGAACCTTTTGATTTGGTATTTTTATACCATAAGTGATACTAGAAAGTGAAAAGGGATTTTCAAAGTTTATTTTGAAAATAAATTATTTACATAGAATCAATAGATTTTATATATAAAAGGAAGAGAATTTCATGAGAGAAAATGATTATAGAATCAAAGCATTTGTAAAAAAAAACAAATATTGGTGAAATCAAATAGAAGGGAAAATATTGGTGAAATCAAATAGAAGGGAAATATTTGTGAAACGATTACAAATAGAAATAAAAAGGGAAACATTCGTAAAAGTATTTACAAATGGAATTGAAAAGGGAATATTCATGTAGGGAATAAAGAAAAGTTGACAGAAGTACTTATTTGTTAAATAAATAGAAAAGTTAAAAGAAATATTTATTTGTTGAATAAATAGAAAAGTTAAAGGGAATATTTATTTGTTAAATAAATAGAAGCGAAAAGAGAATAGTTATTTGTTGAGTAAACGAATTGAAAAAGAATCTATTCAAGGGAAGTAATTCAAAGGAATTATTCCAAAGGAATTATTCAAAAGAGAAAAGTCAAAGGGATTAATTCAAAAGAGTTAATCAACTAGAGTTAAACCGTTGGAGTTAAACTGTTAGAGTTAAACAGTTGGAGTTAAACTATTAGAGTTAAACAGTTGGAGTTAAACTGTTAGAGTTAAACCGTTGAAGTTAAACTGTCAGAGTTAAACCGTAAAGTTAAACAGTTAGAGTTAGTTAGTTAGAGTTAACCAGTTAGAGTTATTCAGTTAGAGTTATCCAGTTAGAGTTATTCAGTTAGAATTAACCAGTTAGAGTTAATCAGTTAGAGTTAATCGTTTTGAGTCAAATCGAACTAGAGTTATTCAAATATAGTAATCGAATAAGGGTTAATTGAATATTAGTTATTCAATTAGAATTGATCGAATCTAATTATTCGAGATAGAGTTAAAAATAGACAAAGTTATTTAAGGATGAATTTCCATTTAGCACGACTGCTAGCGTAATTCGCAGGGCTGCAGATAGCCTACGGCGGTCGGATGTTTCCTGGGAGAATCAGGCGTAACCATTGTGATCGCTGCGATCTAGAGTCAAGCAAATGGTGTTAAATCAAATAGTAATTAATCAATAGAAGTTAATTAAGTCGAGTTAGTCGAGTATTAGTAAATTAAGTAGGGTTAGTCAAAAAGGGAATTAATCGAATATCACCTATTCGAAGTAGAGTTATCAAATATAGTTTATTCGAGAAGAGTAATCGAATATAGTTCGTTCGAAGTGTGTTAAATCGAATATAGTTATTCGAAGGAGAGAATTATCGAATATGGTTTATTCGAAGTGAGATTTTTCGAATATTAGTTATTCGAAGAAAAGGATTATCGAATATTAGTTATTCGAACAGGGGAATCGAATATAGTTTATTCAAAAGAGAATTATCGGATAGTGATTATTCGAGAGTGAATCATACATGGAAATTCGATTATATCGAATCAAGGGAAGTAATGTTTACTTTCCATTTCAAATCAAGTTTTAATTATCTATTAATAAAGTAGTTGGTTGTTTATTTATTCAAATTAAGATATGGAAATATATTTAAGTTAACATATTTTGAAAGCATGGAATTATAACATTTATAGTTATAATCAAATGATTCAGTAAAGGAAGTGGATTCATAAATAGAATCCGAGAGTTCGCAAGGAAGTTTCTTAAAGAGTAAAGTTTGAACTTTGTCTATTTCGAAGTTAGAAATGTTGTTCAGTTAAGGTCTGAGAGGTAGTTATACCCCAACTTGATTGACTTCGTTTTTAACTAAGAAGTGGATAAGGTTCGAGAGTGAAAGGGGTTAGGTGAATTTAGTTAATGAGCGAAATGGTTGGTGTTGGCATAGCGATGTTTATTCAAACATCAGTTTAAACCCAATGAAGGAGATTTGGAAATGTCTTCCAAATGAAAATCAGAAATGTTTTCTGAATATAGAAAATGAGAAATGGAATTGTTTTCCATTGTTAATAACGTATATTTTCTAAATATAGTAAATAAGAAATATAGGAAAACAAGAATAAGGAAAAGGGTAAATTTATGATAATTTGATGATGATTGATGATTGATCGATAGAATTTCCAGCTGGAAATAATATCGTTGTTTGCACACCGACATGTTTTTATTTGATAGTTAAATCACCAACTATCAAAGTTTTGACCATTTTAACGTTGTTAATATGGAGAGACCGGTCGGATTATTATCCAGAGAACCACTCCGTATTGGCATAAGCGTTGCGAATCAAGTATGCTGAATATATTGAAGACGGAGTTATGCAAGGGCTATCCTATTTACAGAATAGTGCCTTCGGTTTGTCCAGTCCCAGGACAAACGTGAATGGACGAATGTCTGACAGAGTATATTCAAAGGATCGCGTAAGTTGATCTCTTCAAACGTACTTACGTTTGGTGGCGGAGGAATTCGTTTCTCTTAGCTGTATACCCGTGGTATTTTTGGTGAAATCAATTTGTGATTTGGCGGGTATGACGATGTGGCATTCAAAGTAATGGAGGTGGGATCTGTCAAAAGATACGTTATGACCTCAAGCCTCATCCACCGGGAAATGACAAAAATCGGGCAGGCAGCATGGCTATGTGGGTCGCACCCATTAGAATGTATGATCACCTATCTAGAGAAATTCCTTTTGTTCTTAAATCTATCGATGCTATCCCTTATCGGGAGACGGTTGCTGATCCCAACCGTTGGTGATATACATTCGATACACTCAAGCGAAATGAGTGGTCGGTCATGTGTAGGCCGGGTTGCAAGATGTTCTTGTTGAACCCAGTGTATTTGCCTCTAGAGATACACGTTCGGAAGGTGGTCCCATACCTTGTCAAGTTGGAATCCAATCTCCAATAAGTGCCTGCGAGTTTGATTGTATATTATATATGTAGAGCGTGAGATGCAAGCGTTCTACTAGATTTAATTACTTGTGATTAGACATTATTATAATATCAGATAATATATGATTTCCAAAGTGTTTTGGGTTATCGTAAGGTAAAAGCCATCCGTATTTATGAGTGGATTGGTCTTACGATTATCTTTTCTTTTGAAAAGGATTTTGAAAAGTTAAACCAAATGATTGGAGTTTACTCACACCAGTCCCATGACTGACCCAGAGTTTTATTTTGTTTTGTTTTCCCTAAACTCTTGGGTGTCCAAATTTGTACGGGCAGTCAAGTAGTCAGGATTTTACAAATAGACTTGGAGAGCTTGGAGCAGGAGGCTTCAGGACTTATATAGCTATTGTTTATTTCCGCTGTGATGCAAGGGTTGTACTCTGATAATGGTATTGTATGCATATACTACTTTTGATTTCAAGTTATGTGATATATTATATTTTATTCGTTCCGCTGTGAGATTCGTGTTACTCTGATGTTGTGTTCTTCTTTTTCTTCTTCTATTCTAATTTTCTATCTTATCTATCCTCACCCTCTAAATTCTTTCATTAACTATTCGGTAATTGTCGACCCTTGGTGTTCGATATGTGTTGTATATCGGATAATCAAGGTCGTCTTTTTCCCGGGTCGTTACACAAAAGTCTGGTATGAGTGATAAGCAGCAAAAACAGAACAATAACAGGTATACATAACCATACATGAACCTGGACCTGCAACCAAAGAGTTAGCACGACAGAATGTACAGTACTCTAAGGTAACACTAGGATAAGGTGTAGATATAAAGGGGAAGGGGGAATGCATGTCATAATGATGGCAAACAATCAAGCATAATGACCATCCTCACATCTCTCACTCAATGCGTAAAGCATACGACATCCACCACTTTGATCACCCAAATCCTTGCTATGATCACTCTGCCCCATGGAGTCATGGAGACTCCACTGCACTGATCCATAGCCACTAGTCCTTGCTATGTCCACTCTGCCCCATAAAGTCATGACGACTCCACTGCACTGGCTCATAGCCATGCTATGATCACCTTGCCCCATGGAGTAATAACTACCCCACTGCACTGATCTGTAGCTTAACATCTGTCTTGGTGATGAATCAAAGTTATCGACGTCGATAACCCCTTTGCACACGTCCCGCAACAAAGTCCAATCATGAAGTCAACTCGTTAGTTCCTATCTAGATCCCGAGTTCTATTTCCCATTTGGACTACCTTTGCATCTCGGGTTTTAGTCTCCTCCGGATCAGTCTTCGCTTGGTTCGTAGCTCATGCCTCGCGTCCAAGCTCCTGGGTTTGGTTCGCTATCTCCCTTCTGGTTCAGGTCGGACTGCCCATACGGGTCGGGTCGTGGTGCTCTGGTGCTCGCCGGTTCATGACACTCTTCGGTTCAGGTCGGTGAGCCAATAACGGTTTGTGGCTCCTTCCTTCCTGGCATCAGGTCAGTTCGTATGTCGTAGGTCCAAGCATCGATTCGTGATGTCCTTGTCAAGAGCGGTAGGGTTCCTGGATCACGAGCAAGTTGAGGTGCAGTGGATATCATGACCGGGTCGGTTTGGAGAGGGGCGATCCGATCTGGTTTCCTGCATATTTTCCTACGACTTCCAACGACTGGTTTTATGCCACACGACGGCGTTTTCGACCATTCTAACTTTTCCAAATAATCACAAATCATACCAAATAGTCATAGCAACATATGACATCAACCACAAACACCAAACTGATAATAAACCATGTCAAAATGTATCAAACATACCCAAAAACCCATGTTTTTTCCTTAGTCCCCCTTAACCATGTTTAAACATACAATTAGCAAAACTTATCCAAATTAGCCCAAATTTCTACCAAAGCCCTAAAATAATATTTTAGAATTTTCCAAATTTTTCCAGATTTTCCTGAGTTATAATTTCGCTAATTATCACTAATCACCCCTAATTAGCCGTAATTAGTGAAAAACAATGCAAATCACTCACCTTAGCCACAAATTACTTATAGATCTAAAAGTATCTCTGATATAGCTCGAATCTTTGTGTGTTCCAGCAGGTCTATCCCAAACTTGATGCTAATTTGCCTTGATTTGATGTAGATTAGGCTAATGTTTGATTAAACGGTGATTAGAAGGTGTTTTAGGAGTTAGAGGCCATTGTTAGGGTTGAAGAGAGATAAGTGACGACTGGAAAATGACAAAGAAAAGGTTTCTCTAACCCTAATCAGCTCTCATATAGCTCTAATCCCGAAATCCCCCAATGGGCCTAGCTCCTAATCACCCGGTTAAGCCTAATTAAGCTGTTTTTCACCTTCTAAACCTTAATTCAGCCATATCTCCCAAATGGTAAGTCCGTTTGACAAGTGTGACCACTCTACGAAAAGGTAAACCATCATCCGGATATAATGGAAGTGGTTTCAGGTCAAAATCCTTACCAATCAAAAGTTATAGGCGAAACAAGATTCACCAAGGGCAAAATGGTCATTTAAAAATCGGCAAAAATCGTGAACATGAGAAATGACACCAATAGTCTTCTCCCAAAGTTACACGACTATACAACCTCATATGAAAAAGGTATAAATATTCTACAATCCTTTGATACGTTGAATGCGGGTCGTTACACTCTCCCCCCTTAAGAAATTTCGCCCCCGAAATTCCTTAACTAAGAGACAAACAATGGATCCCGCATGCCTGTCAGCCATATACAACAATCAAATATGCAGAACAAACAAAACAAATCTATCCTAGCATGCAGAAAGACTAAATCGAAATGAAAACCTTACCAGGCAATGAGTTCTGGATACG
The DNA here is from genome assembly GCA_030737875.1 of Allium sativum. Classification (NCBI taxonomy): domain Eukaryota; kingdom Viridiplantae; phylum Streptophyta; class Magnoliopsida; order Asparagales; family Amaryllidaceae; genus Allium; species Allium sativum. The sequence goes on along the minus strand of CM060918.1, from coordinate 144,613,996 downwards.
TCTCCTTAATGCTCTCCTTTGTCTCCCAAGTACAGTCATTCTCATCCTCGCCCCACTGAACCTTGATTAGATTCACCGCTTTCCTTTGAAGTTTCTTCGTATCGTGCTCGACAATACGAATCGGCTTGCGGTTCCCAACACCCTCGGGTTCTACTTTGATATCATCCAACTGATCAGGTGAGATAGCCACATCGGGGTTTTGCACGAATTTCCTTAACTGGGAAACATGAAATACGTTATGAACTTCCACCATCTTGTCAGGTAATCCAACCTTATATGCCAAATTTCCAATTTGCTCTAAAACTGGGAATGGACCAACAAATATTGGTGCTAACTTGCCTTTCCTACCAAATCGAATCATGCCCTTTAATGGAGAAATCTTGATAAACACCAAGTCGCCAACGGAGAATTTTAAATCCCTTCTCCTCTTATTAGCATAACTCATCTGCCTATCCTGAGAAGCCTTCATTCGCTGTTGGATAACCTTAATCTTGTCTGAAGTTTATCTTATCACATCTGGCCCAAGCACAAACTTCTCACCGATTTCTAACCAACATGATGGTGAGTTGCACAGTTTTCCGTACAAAGCTTCAAATGGAGCCATACCAATACTGGATTGATAACTATTATTATATGCGAACTCCACTAAATGCAAATGGTCATCCCATGATCCACCAAAATCCAATATACAAGCTCTCAAGAGATCCTCCAATATATGACTCACCCTCTTTGTCTAACCGTCGGTTTGAGGATGGTACGCAGTACTGGGATGTAATTTTGATCCTAAAGCCTATTGTAAGCTCTTTCAAAATCCACTAGTAAACAACGGATCTCGGTCGCTCACAATGCCTTTGGGTATTCCATGAAATCTCACTACCCACTTCATATACAATTCCGCTAACTTAGCTGCTGTTCTATTTGACTTGACGGGTATAAACCGTGCACTCTTGGTCATTCGGTCCACAATCACCCAAATGCTATCATGGCCCAATCTAGTCCTTGGTAACCCATCAATGAAATCCATTGAGACTTGTTCCCATTTCCATTTAGGAATTTCTAATGGTTGCAATAAACCACTAGGCTTCTTTTGCTCAGCTTTAACTAGCTGGCAGTTCATGCATTTGGATATAAACTTCCCAATGTCTGTTTTCATTCCTTCCCAGTAGTAGGTTTGCTTCATATCTCGATACATTTTATTACCACCAAGTGTATAGTCGGTTTCGAGTGATGACATTCCCTAAGCATTTCATCTCTCAATCCATTGACATTGGGCACAACTAGTTTTCCATTCTTTCTAAGCCATCCATCTCGATCAATCCCATACTTATTCACCTCCTTGTCGATACCCATCTCTAACTTGGAGATGATTTCCAATAGGTTAGGATTGTCCCTCTGACTGGAACCAATCCACTCAATCAAAGTGCGTCTAATCGTCAAACTTGCTAACATCTCTGGATCCAATTCACACTTTGGTCTGAAATCATACCCAGCAATATACTCCAGTTGCTTCCATTCCAGAACATAGCCCCTAAACTGGCATGTCTTCTACTCAATGCATCAACTACCGCATTGCCCTTCCCTGGTGTATATGCGATATCAAAATCATAGGAAGCCCAGAATTCTAACCATCTTTGCTGTCGGAGATTTAGATCCTTATGAGAGAAGAGATACTTTAACGATTTATGATCAGTAAACAACTCGAATCTTTCTCCCAAGAGATAACGCTCCACATCTTCAACGCGAACGCGATCGCTGCTAATTCCAAATTGTGGGTAGAGTATCTTTTCTCAAGCGATTTCAGTTGCCGACTTGCATAAGCTACAACCCTACCTCCTTGCATCAACACAGCACCTAGTCCGGTCCCACATGCATCCGTGTATACTATCATCTCTTCATTCTCTTTAGGAATGACTAACACTGGTGCACGTGTCAACTTTTCCTTTAGAATCTTGAATGCATTTTCACACCTTTCATCCCAAACGAAAGCTTGATTCTACTTGGTCAACTGAGTTAACGGTGCCGCTATCTTAGAGAAGTCTTGGATAAACTTATGATAATATCCAGTTAATCCCAAGAAACTTCTTATGTCTGTTGCATTCTTGGACGTAGACCAATCTTGTACCGTAGCCACCTTCGCAGGGTCCATGGCAATACCATTCTCTGAAACAACATGGCCCAAGAATCTCACTTCCCTCCTCCAGAAGTGACACTTAGAAAATTTTCTTTCAGTTGGTGTTTTCTCAACATCTCCATTACTATCTTCAAATGTTCCTTGTGTTCTTCCTCTGTCCTTGAATAAACCAAAATATCGTCCACGAACAGAGGAACAAACTTATTTAATTGATCTTTGAATACCCTATTCATAAGATCCACAAAATATGATGGTGCATTGGTCAATCCGAATGGCATGACCAACCACTAATAGAATCCAGACAGCGTCCAAAATGTCGTTTTAGCTATACTCTCAGCTTCCACCCTGAGCTGATGAAAACCTGTCGTGAGGTCCAACTGGGAGAACAATCTCGAGCCACTCAACCGATCAAACAAATCATCTATCTGCGGTAGAGGATAATTATTCTTCCTCGTCACCTTATTCAACTCGCGGTAGTCCACACACATCTAAGGGAACCATCTGCCTTGGTAGCAAACACAACTAGTGCTCCCCACTTAGTAACACTTCTTCTGATAAATCCCTTCTTCAAAAGATCGCATAATTGCACCCCGATCTCTCTTTGCTCCATTGGTGCCATACGATGAAGTAGCATCACTATAGGTCGGGCATCTTCACTAAATCAATACGAAACTCAATATCTCGGTGTGGTAGAACTCCGATCACTTCTTAGAAGGTATCCGGATGCTGGCCAACAACGGGAATTCCTGCTAACTCGTCCTACAGGATGACGAGGGAATTTAGAAAACTAGCCAACACCTCGTCACTAGGTAGGCCACCAAACACTGCCCTCCGCCCATCATTCGCCCTAATAGTCACCGAAAATCCCTCACAATCTACCACCACCCCATATCTTTGGAGCCAATCGACTCCCAAAATAATGCCAAACCCAATAAAGCTCAAAACAAAGCAATCATAAGAAAACATATATCCATGACTCGATAAGAAAACATTACGACAAATCATACTAAGGCTAGTAAAACCACCAATCGGGTTCACCACTGCTAAAGGTCTATCGACTATCTCGAGTTCCAATCCCAACCTATCTACCAGGTCACTAAATATGAAGGAACGGGAAGCCTCGGTATCAAACATGACTCGAATAGGAACATCATAAACAGAAAGCATACCTTGAATGACGACATTCTTTCTTTTCTCCGCCGCTGTTGGGCACTCGACGAAGAAGGGACAACATTAATAGCATATGCTTTCACAATCTGCTTCTCTTTAGGGGTTTCCAGTCATTTATCCTTGTGATGTCCCACTTGGCTGCAGTTGAAGCACTTCATATCCGTTGGTTTTGCTCGACATTCTTTAGCATAATGGCCCTTCTTACCATAGCTAAAGCACTCAACATCTTTCTTACTCTTCTTCTGACCATCCTTAGTCTTGTTCTGTTTCCTTTTGTTCTAAGAATTATTCTTGCCTCCACCGCTTGCCTGCGGCTTTGGCCCCTCTGCAGATGCAACAACGACTTCAGTCTTGGGCTTAGGATAAAGGCTCTCTTATCTCAATGCTTTCCCAACAATCGATTCAAAAGTCTCATCAATATGGTTTATAAGCCTTTCCCCCAAGTACTGATCTAAGCCTGTAATGAATTTGTCATTCTTCTTCTCGGGAGGGTCAGTAAGGGATAATCTATACTTCAATAAAGTATCGAACTAAGCAATATACTCCGAGACCACTCTACCATTCTATTTAAGCTCCAAGAACTTCCTAAACAATTCTGATTTCTGAGTAGCTGGGATAAACTTATCACTGAATCGGGCCTTGAACTGTTCCCAAGCAACTTGATCCTAAGGGGTAGCTACCTTAATAGCATTCCACCAATTCATTGCCCGTCCTTGCAGTTGACAGGATGCTAGCTTCCTCTTCATCGCATCATCGATCCCTAAGTCCTCCAAGATGCGATCAAAACTATCGAGCCAATCCTGAACTTCTATAGCCGATTCCGTTCCGTGGAACGGCTTCCCACCAAGACTAGTGTAGTCCTTATAGAGCTTGGTGAAATCGTCCCTAGGCGCCTGCACCGCTGCACTACCACCATTTGCAGCATTAGGAGTTGCCCTCTGAACATCCCTAAGCATCTCTCTCATGAAGTCAATGAACATCGTCCTCATATCAGGATCATTCCCATTATTAGCTCCTCTACCAGTACCCCTCGTATGTCGACTCATCGTTCAATCTGTAAGGAGAAAACGATTAACCATCCCTTCAGTGGTGCTAGTGCAGTGCGACTTCATCCTTAAATATACTAATAGTATATATATATATATAACTTTTGAAAACCAAAATATCACAAATACACGCTCTCATATACGTATACTATCTCTCCCTGGTGCCTTACCCTAGGTTAACTACGCAACCTAGAGCTCTAATACCAAGTGTAATAGCCTGCCCCGCACCAACCGACATTTCCAATGAAAGTGCGTTGTGCCAATGTCCAACTAGCACAGGACGGTCACCAAAGAAAGGAAAAGAAAGGAATTTTGAATTAACAAGGAACCTGTAGAATGTCTCACAACGCATGGGATAAAATATAATAATAACATAACTTTGACATAAATAGGTGAGACAGTGCATAAGCTGAAAACTAAACCATCATAGCAGCGGAAAATCCAAAGTACAGCTTATGTTTCACATCATCATTATTACAACTTTTAAAACTACCTCTAATGAAAAATAAGAACGGTACACTACTAATGTCCAAACTAGTGACCAGCAGCGACACAAGTAGAATATATGTATATATCATACGTGGAAGCCTCCTGCTCGTCTCCGGTATAGCTATTCGTGAATACCACCTAACCTGCCTCTAGTCTGCCCATTTAAGAGCACCCAGAGTAATAAGAAGAGACATAAAACTCTAGGTCAGACAAAAGTCTGGTATGAGTGATAAGCAGTAAAAACAAAACAATAACAGGTATACATAACCATACCTAAACCTGGACTTGCAACCAAAAAGTTAGCACAACAGAATGTACAGTACTCTAAGGTAACACTAGCATAAGGTGTAGAGAAAACGGGGAAGGGGGTGTGCATGCTTAATGATGGCAAACAATCAAGCATTGCAACCATCCTTACATCTCTCACTCAGTGCGTAAAGCATACGATATCCACCGCTTTGATCACCCAAATCCTTGCTATGATCACTCGACCCCATGGATTCATGGAGGCTCCACTGCACTGATCCATAGCCACCAGTCCTTGCTATGTCCACTCTGCCCCATGAAGTCATGACGACTCCAATGCACTTGCTCATATCCATGCTACAATCACTCTGCCCCATGGAGTAGTAACTAACCCACTGCACTGATCCGTAGCCTAACATCCATCTTGGTGGTGAATCAAAGTTATGGACGTCGATAACCTCTTCGCACACGTCCTGCAGCAAAGTCCAATAAAAAAGTCAACTCGTTGGTTAACATCTGGATCCTGAGTTCTATTTCCTATTTGGACTACCTTTGCATCTCGGGTTTTGGTCTCCTCCGAATTGGTCGTCTCTTGGTTCTTAGCTCATGCCTCACATCTAAGCTCCTGGGTTCAATTCGCAGTCTCCCTTCTTGTTTGGGTCGGACCGCCCATACGGGTCAGGTCGTGGTGCTTTGGTTCTCGCCGGTTCATGACACCCTTCTGTTCGGGTTAGTGACCCAACAATGGTTCGTGGCAACCTGGTTCGTGGCTCCTTCCTAGCATCGGGCCAGTTCGATTGTCATAGGTCCAAGCATCGATTCGTGGTATCCTTGTCATGAGCGTTTTGGGTCGGAGATGGGTTCTTGGATCACGAGCGGGTTGAGGTGCAGTGGATATCACGATCGGGTCGGTTTGGAGAGGGGAGATTCGATCCGGTTTCCTGCATATTTTTCTATGACTTCCAACGACTGTTTTTACTCCACACAATGGTTTTTTCGACCATTCTAACTTTTCTAAATAATCCCAAATCATACCAAACAGTCATATCAACATATAACATCAACCACAAACACCAAAATGATAATTAACCATGTCAAAATGGACCGAACATACCCAAAAATCCATGTTTTTCCCTTAGTCGCCCTTAACCATGTTTAAACATACAACTAGCAAAACTTATCCAAATTAGCCCAAATTTCTATCAGATCCCTAAATAGTATTTTGGAATTTTACAAATTTTTCTAGATTTTTCTGATTTATAATTTCGCTAATTATCACTAATCACCCCTAATTAGCTGTAATTAGAAAAAAACAATGCAAATCACTCATCTTAGCCACAAATTACTTATAGGTCTGAAAGTATCTCTGATATAGGTCGAATCTCTGTGTGTTCCAGCAGCTCTATCCCAAACTTGATGCTAATTTGCCTTGACTAGATGTAGATTAGGCTAATGCTTGATTAAACGGTGATTAAAAGGTGTTTTAGGAGTTGGAGGCCATTGTTAGGGTTGAAGAGAGATAAGTGGCGGCTGGAAATTTTCAAAGAAAAGGTTTCTCTAACCCTAATCTGCCCTCATATAGCTCTAATCCTGAAATCTCCCAATGGGCCTAGCTGCTAATAACCCGGTTAAGCCCAATTAAGCTGTTTTTCACCTTCTATACCTTTATTCAGCCATATCTCCCAAACGGTAAGTCCGTTTAACAAGTGTAACCACTCTACAGAAGGTAAACCATCATCCGGATCTAATAGAAGTTGTTTTAGGTCAAAACTACTTATGAATCAAAAGTTATAGGCGAAACAAGATTTGCTAGGGGCAAAATGGTCATTGAAAAATAGGCAAAAATCGTGAACATTGGAAATGACCCCAATAGTCATCTCCCAAAGTTACACGACTATACGACCTCGTATGAAAACAAAATAGATAATCTACGATCCTTCGATACATAGAATGCAGGTCGTTACATTTATGCTGCTTATTTTATATCTGTCTTGTGAATTTCTGTACTGTTTACCTATCGCACTTCACGAAACTTAATGCATTCTCTTACGAATGACATTAACGAACGTGGGATGTCACACTAAGAAACCTCGATCAGACGAGAAATTTAAAGCGTATGCATGAATTGATGAAAGTGGAAACAAAAGAAGAGAAGTTTCCATGAACAATATCCGAGCTAGACTTTACAAGTTAGGCACAAATGTTGTTTTCAAGGTTGAATAAGATGAAAATTGAAAGCAAGTCAAAAACTTGTTGAGGCCAAAATTCTAAAGAAATAGAAATACTAAAATGGAACTTGACGTGCAGGTTTATACCCAGATTCAAAGCAAAAAGATTAAAATAAAGTAGAAACCAGTCTTTATGATCCACAAAAGATCGTGTAAAAAATAAATTATAGAAGAACACAAGATTACATCAGGCACTAATCATTACAGAGGTAGCAATAGAGAATACTAGGGTTAATAAGATTGAGATGGATGCAAAAATAAATGAAGAAAGAAACAGTAGGTTGGAATGAAAGTAAGCAGTGGTGAAAGAAATAAAAGACAAGCCCTTATCTCTTTTGATGACCTCCATTAATGAACTATTTTCTATTTATTTATAAAATGATTATTAAAAAAGGTATAACCTTTTTTTTTTGAATTGGTATTTTGATGGTAGTACATAAGTACTACAAGTTTTATGTGGTATATAATATATTACATGACAAATGATTCAAATCTCGCAAGAGAGATTCAAATTTGTGACATCTTGCATTATTTTGATGTGCTTAATATAACGACCCGAACTTCCCCATGAAGGAAAGAACGGATTGCTTTGAGGAAAAGACGAATAAGAACACAAACAGAAGAACATTTCATTGCTCATTACAACAATTTCATCAGAATAAAAGAGTATACAAAGTATGAATAAATATAACACATTTACTGAACATCAGAGATTTACAAATTACAATGCAGCAGAAAATAATACAAGACACAACTGAAAAAGTTACACAGATACAGAGCTTTCCGAATATCATTCCAGCTGTAAACCAGGATCCTTTGAATATAAATTTGCAAAACCAAAACTACTAGCTTCCCATGCGAAAAATAGGGGCATTCAGAGTTTAGGTTAAAACATTAAACTCCAGGTCAGTCATGTGACTGGTGTGAGAACTAAAACAGTTATTAAATCTTTACTTTAAAGATAAAGTAAATCAAGGGACCACGCCGTATAACACGGAACGAGTTTCCTCCCAAGAATACTAGTCCATATAACAAAATAGCGCAATGCTTTTTGGAAAAATGAAGCTATTATAAGACCCAGGCCTTATCACACAATGCAACGCAAGCCGCAGGATAGGATTTTCCCTTATAGTATCCAAACATGCTTGATATGTCTAAAACAAATCATTTGATACTATTATAAGTGCATAGTGTATAAAATAACTTCAAATATAAATGTATCAATCCTAGACGGCATGGGTACCATATATCATGTCGCCAATACTAGGCTCTATAATCAAAACCGCAAATGTCACGTATTGGAAGTTGGATTTCCATCTGTGAACCAAGGCAAGGGATCGTCCTTACCGAATTCGAGACGCTCTAGCCCGCCCCTCAGGATACAGCCACAACTACACCTTGGATCGTCAGGGCCGGTCCACACGGAGTGGATTAAAATGCCTGAACAATGCGTTTCCCTGCCCTATGGGGCGTAAACTGGTCATATCCTAACCAAACCATCGGCCCCGGAATGACCGACATAACCGAGGCACCTCGCTATCCATCATCCACATAAGTAAAACGTCAGGGCTTGCAAAAAGCAGACACCACTCCTAGCTAGAAGGAAACACATGCCCTCCCTGATGTACTCTCCTGTTTTTGGTTCGCACCGGGGTGTGAGGCTCACGAATCAAAACTGCACAAAGCTATGCTATACCAAAGTCGTGCTTTGATCATCAACCACAAGACTCTACTTTTCAACAGAAGCCTTGATCATTTGCATATCAGCAACCCACACAGGCAATTCACGCTATGCAACCGATGTCTATCAATCACAAAAAATGAAATTCGATGTCAGACACACATCCATTTACAAGTTCGTTCTAGGTCTGAAGAAAACCGGAGGCACCTTATTCCTCGTCCCATATGTCCAATACAGGAGAGAGGCCCTCGCATATCTGGTTGATCTCCAAGTACGTCTGGACGATCACCACTTATTACCTTGTCTTTGGTGTACAGACCAATCAAGAAATCAGTAATCATCCAAACGATGTTAAGACCTCCGGTCTTCAATGTAACACCCCACGCCCGCTAGGGTCACTCACAAAGGGAATGCCATAGCATCGGTGGAGTATTTTAGTGAATATAGAACAGAAAAATTACAACAAGACAGGTATAAATAGTACTTGAAATTTTAAAACATCATCTCATAACAGCGGAAATAAACATGTCTGGTTACATCATAAAAACCACGATAAAAGTCAAGTACAATATTCATCAAAATAAAGAAGTACATAATCCCACTCTCTCATACAATAGCCATAAGAAAAGAAAAGATAACTGGATAACTGGAGCTTTACATCTACCCAAGCTCCTCAAGACTGGAAACAGAAATCCGACCAAGCTCTACTACCGCTAGGATCCACCGTAGGACCTGAGGGTTGGGAAAAAGATAAAAACAACGGGGTCAGACATAAGTCTGAGTGAGTCCTATAACCCTAACAATACAACCATTAAAGTAATTAGGGTATGACATAAATAAGGTACGGTACCTCTGGGGATAATGACCACACTAAGTAGCCAACAAAACATAGGGTGTACTAAGATAACCGAGAAGACGCTTTTATCCTCCCAAGGATAATTATTAGATTACACCACCCCAGACTTATTCACCCAAGGGTAATTCCTACACTGCACCACACCAGTTCTACCCACCAAGAGTAATTCCTACTTAAAGGTTGATCCCACTAAGTGTACTTAGTAATTTTTACCCGGTAGTTTCTTGTACCCCTACGCAGGTGCCGTCTGCCCCTATTTGTACTAGGTGTACCCACTACCCCCAATCGATCGGCTCCCTACCGTAGATACCCGTGCTGGTCCCACAAAAGGGGGTGTATCATTCCCCAAAGTGGCTACCATATAATATCACTGTGCACGGCTTTATATCTACACGATGCAACAACGACTTACCAACCAGCCCGGGTCCACACACGCATATGAAACCCGTTGATCCCGCGTTGCCACCGCTAACCCGTTTTGGCCTCTTACAGTCAAGCCCAATATGCGTGTCCCGTCACCCGACTAGAGTCGAGCCTACAAAGATACGTTTGGGATATTGGTTGAAATGGGCCCCCACAAGCTACTACTTAAGCTTGTCGTTTAATCTAGTGCATCCCACTTAACCCTTTAACCATGTCCCCTTACATGTTATAAATCTTGGTTAAGTCCTTTAATCATATTTCAATTGCCACTTAGGGCACCCACTAGATTCCCACATGCCACCCATGGCACTTACTTAACCCCTTAATCATGTTTAATTACATGTTCCACCTTGGTTAAGTATTCTAATCGTATTCTCACATGCCACCCATGGCACTTACTTAACCCTTTTATCATGTTTAATTACATGTTCCACCTTGGTTAAGTATTCTAATCGTATTTTTCTATTGCCACCCAAGGCAACCCACTAGTCTCATCATGCCACCCTAAGGCACCCACTTAACCCCTCATGTCCCACTACATGCTAATATGGTTAAGTGTTTCTTAATTCATTAATTAAGATCATGACCTCATAATGACCCCCCATATTAGACCGTCTTTTATGACTGCTGGATATGCCGGTTGGTTCCAGGCAGACTTCTGTCATAAAAAGGGCCTAACCTCGTGTCTTTACTTTAATCATGTATTTAATTTATGACTAAGACCTCTCACATTGGGCCAATCATTTGTAGCTGCTGGATGGCCGGTCGGTTCCGGGCAGACTTCCGCTACAAAAGGGTCCAACCTCGTGTCTTAGTTGATTAATTAAACCTAATTAATCACCCCCATATTAATTATCCCTAATTAATATCAAATTTTCCATAACATGGGTAGACCTAACTCAATAGGTAAATTCCCATGGGGTAGACCTAACTCAATAGGTAAATTCCCACTTATGGTAATTTATTTTTATGGTATGCTTAATCATACCCAATCATACTTTTATTAACATATTTATTACCCCATCGTTCCCCACGTAAATCGTTCTCATTTCACGACATAATAAAGGGAAAGATCCATCACAAATATCATGGGTTTAGCATATAACTTTGTCATGGGTTAAGAGGATGTCAACTTGCATATATGAACATATATTAACCCAACTACATATAACCCAAACTTGCATATTATCATACCCATGATTTGCATAACATATGACATATGAGTTTGCATATTATCATACACATATCTTGCATAACATGTTAAACTTGCATATAAGCATCCTCATAACTTGCATAACATGTTAAACATGCATTTAAGCATACACATAACTTGCATAAGCATTCACATACTTGCATGGGCATTCATATACTTGCATAAGCATTCACATACTTGCATATCACATTAAGCTCGCATTTAAGCATATACATAACTTGTATAACATCATGCTCATAACTTGCATAATCTCATAAACTTAACTTGCATAACACTATGCACACAACTTGCATACCCTCATACACATAACTTGCATATGCACATAACTTACATAACATGTTGAGCTTGCATGTAAGCATAACTTGCATAATATGTCGAACTTACATATATGACTTGCATCTTAAAGGAGGGTAAACATGCATAGCATATAAGAGTGCCATCTTGCATATGTATATACCATATTTAAAAGGGTAAACTTGCATATCATGATTTATGCATAATACCAAACACTTAGCATGCATAAAACCACTTACTTATCATGCATAGAATCAAATACTTATTATGCATAAAACCAAATACTTATTATGCATAAAATCAAATACTTATTATGCATAAAATCAAATACTTATTATGCATAAAACCAAATACTTATTATGCATAAAATCAAATACTTATTATGCATAAAATCAAATACTTATTATGCATAAACCTACCACTTAACTTGCATAAACCCAAACACTTAACATGCATAAAACCCCATACTTAGTATGCATACAATCAAATACTTATCATGCATAACGTCAAATACTTTAGCATGAATAACATCAAATACTTAACATGCATAACACCAACTACTTAGCATGCACAAAATCACATGCATAACTTGCATATCATGTTACATATAACTTGCATATATTCTCACATATAGTTTGCATAACATGTCACATATGCATAAATGTTTAACATGGTGTTTTGCATCATAAAACATGGCCTTAACTTGCATTTAACATAAAACTTGCAAATCACATATCATACAAACTTGCATAAATACATTCATCCACAAACATAGCCATGTCTTATCACATCCTACCATAATCAATTTAACAATTGATTATTAAAGCCATAGAAACTCACCAAAACAAGATTAGCAAGTTAAATGAAGCAAATCCCAATGATTAAGTAGAAGAAGATGTAGATTAGCTTGCAAATCCTCTTAGGATTTTTAGTGGAGGCTCTCCAATTTTCTATGTGGTGGCATAATGGCCTTAGATCTATTTTTTGGTAAGGATAAGGGGGGTATTAGGGTGTATATATAGATTAGTTAGATGTTTTAGGACCATAGGATATACCCTAGAACCAATCCTAGCCTTTAAAGCATGTCTTGGGGAAGAAGTCAAGTGTAGGAACCATTTAGGGCCCAAAAAAAACAGCCCAAAACTCATCCCGGGCCTCAAAACATGAGCAGTTTTTGTTTTTGATTTTTCGTGAAACTTTGACGGGCCATAACTTGGTCATACGGACTCCGATTTACGAAAACTCGGACTCTATTTCGCGTATTTTTCCGAGACGAACGCAATGGCACAGCCCGTTTCCCCTGATTCAGAATATTAAATTTAATTCTGCTCTGATTTATGTTATAACAAGTTATTTAACATACGGGGTGTTACATTCTCCCCTACTTAAAGGATTTCGTCCCCGAAATCTCTAAGTCAAGAAGAATGTATCCTACCAACCAAACAACCATCTACTCAACCATCAAACACTGGCATCCATTGTCCTTAAAACAATTTCTAATGATGTATGAGCATATGCAAAAAGTGTGTGTATATGTTCCCTATCTAATGTATGAACATATGCAAACCATGATAGTGCCATGCATCCATTATGTATGCGAGGGAACCCTATCGACACATACAATATCTACATGAGTGCACAATCATTCACCAAAATGCATCATCCATATGATAACACAATCATTATACATCCATAAATATAGCTTCCTACACACAATTTTATGCAATATGCAATATGAAGTGATTGAGCCGATCTAGTGCCTAGAGTGTGTGTATATGCATCCACGAGCAACCACTAGCAAACACTTGCATCCACTTGCATCCATCATACATAACATGTCTCAAACACATGTTTCAACCATAGGACTATCCTATCTGAAGGTCAAAGGTACTAACGAGAGGACATACTAAGGATAAGATAAGTACCAGTCAAACGATAAAGGAGAAGTTAAAAGACATACTCTCAAAAAGAAATGGATACAAAGAACGCATCTTCGCTTCCGTCTCCCAAGTTGCGTTGCTCTCCTCTTCTCCCCATTGCACTTTGACTAGCTGAACCTCTCGATTCCTCAATTTCCTAGTCTCTGACCCAAGGATGCGAGTAGGAGCTCGTCGAATAGTCGCATCACGCTCTGCTTCCACTTCTCTAAGCAAACTTGGCTCTACCACCTCTGCGGTCTCATGTAGGCACTTCCTCCCATAGAATACATCACTAAGTCTGTCGGGCAACTCCGCCAATGGAAGATGCTCCTCCCATGTACCTCCAAAATCCAAGATACATAGCCTCAAAAGGTCTTCTAAAATATGATTCACCCTCTCGGTCTGGCCGTCCGTCTGAGGATGATATGCGGTACTCAAACGCAACTGAGTCCCTACCGCCTTTTGCAAACTCTTCCAAAACTCTCTAGTGAAGATAGGATCTCGATCACTCACTATACTGGAGGGTACCCGATGCAATCGAACTATCTCTCGAAGATATACAAAAGCTAGCCATGGAGCAGTCCACTTACTCTTCACAGGTATGAAATGGGTGTTCTTAGTAAGTCTGTCTACCACCACCCAAATTCCTGTATTACTCTTTCTCGATCTGGGTAACCTGTCAATAAAATCCAACGAGACGCTGTCCCACTTTCATTGCGGAACCTCCAATGGGTGAAGCAACCCACCCGGTTTCTTTCGCTCCGTCTTCACTCGTTGGCACACCAAGCATCGAGCGACATGCTCGGCCACATCTTTCTTCATACCGGCCCAGAAGAAAGCCCTCTTCATGTCTTGGTACATCTTACCCCCACCGGGATGAATGGTCATCCTAAAACGGTGTGCGTCATCAAGAATAGCCTTCCTCAAACCCTCGTCCTGCGGTACCCAAATTCTACCGTCTCTACGCAAACACCCTCTATCTCTAAGGTGTACCTACTCAAATGGCTGGACGACTCCCCCCTTATGAGCTTCTCTACTAACTCAACCAACTGTGGGTCGCCCCTCTGTGCTTCTCCAATCCGCCCCAAAAGAGTAGGTCTAACTTCCAAAGAAGCTAGCAAACCGGGTACAAAGTCAACGGAAGGTCTAAAGTCAAACTTAGAAATAAACTCTAAGCTCCGTCGTTCAACGAACAATGAACTCAAGGACAACCTTTTTCTACTTAAGGTGTCCATTACCATGTTACCCTTACTCATAGGATGCTAAGGATCCCATCCACTTTTGCTGTCCTAAGACTATGCGCTCGAAGAGTCTCCAACACTTCCCTAAGATGTAGGGCATGCTCTTCTCCACCAGAATATCATCCAAAATCATCACAACTGTCTCCCACGCAGACCACCCTAGTCGAATTCGGCATCCCCCAAATGCAAGCCCCAAAGGCCTAAACCAATATCAGACAAACACCCAAGGGATACCTCCTTCGAATTCAGACGACCTACGTGAGACGATACTAGTAAAAATGGCTAAATAATTAAGCCCTTGACCAATTCTGGATGTTCTCGCCAGTCTCGCTCCAAAACCGTCGTTTATCCTATACTGGCTCTGCTCAGCCTATTGAGCACATACGAAAACTTATTTCGTTCCTAGAAAAGACCAAAATGTCATCCATAAAGACCATCACAACTTATTTAGGTACTCCTTGTACACCCTTCTCATCAAATTAACAAAATATGCGAGGCGTATGTCAAACCAAATGGCATCACCAGCCACTCATAAAAAAAAACATCCGGAGTCCTAAAGGTAGTCTTTTCTATGCTATCCTCAGCCACTCTCAACTGATGAACTTCCGTGGCTGAGTCCACTACTAAAACACTGAGGCGCCAACCAACTGATCAAAGAGATCATCAATCCTTGGCAATGGGTGTCTATTCTTCTTTGTGAGTTTCTTTAGTTCTCTTTAGCCTACACAAAGTCTGAGGGACCCATCCGCCTTCATAACAAAAACTACTGGAGCGCCCCACTCCGATATACTTCGTCTTATGAACCCTTTCTCAAGCAAATCGCCTACTTACTTATGGAGTTCCCTCCTCTCACTAGGAGCCATGTGGCACACTGGCCAAGATACTGGTTTGGCCTTATCCACCAGATATATTCGGAAGTCAATCTCCCGCTTCGGAGGTAAGCCCTTCACCTCCTCAAACACATCCGGGTATTCCCGGACCGCTCTAACAGATCGCAGACTCTAGACCAACGTGTCAGGCGATTCTAGATTCCTTAGCATAACAGATTCTATGGGATTACAAGAGATCTCGAGAGTGTTACTTAGGCGGCCCATAAGCCTAACAACTCTCCCTTCAAAATGAAGAACAGCACTCCTACTGGATAACCAGTTCATGCCCAAAATTAACCCATAGCCCGTGAAGCCCAACAAGCATCACATCTAAACTCAACGCTAAGTATAGAAACTTTCAAACCCAAACATATCATGGAGCCCCAACTGGGTTTGAAACAACTAAGGGATCATCTACCAAACTGGTGTCTAAGTGCAGTGACTCAACTATCAATGGTGAGATAAACGAACTCGATATATCAGGATCAAATAAAGTTTGAATTGGATAATAAAGAAATCCAAATTCCAACCTAGACGGTCTTATCCCCACCTGGTACCCTAGTCGTGAGGGAATACAACTACCCTCCAGAAGATTCCATACCTTGCCCTTGCTTCTTTGAACAATCCTAATAAGGTGTCCTATTCCTCTTAAAAGGATAACCACTTGCCTTCTTCTTCCCTATTCTCCACTCGTAACCTCCCACCAATGAGGTTTCATCTTTCATTAACCAAACAACTATTTGAGCCTTCCTCCCATCGTTTATCCAATAGATACCTACCAGTCCTCCTCCTTCTTGAACCAACTTCTAATCCGACTAACGTCTAAGTCCCTTGAAGTGGTTTTCCATCCTTATCTATCTTAGAAAGATCATCTATACGCGGAGGGGAAACTCAAAACGAGAGAAAGGAAGAGATTCAAAATGGAGAATTCGAAAGATATAGATATGGCTATTGGGGATTATGCTTTCCTTTCAAAAACTTTTCTCTTAAAAGACATGTTTTTGAAAATACTCCTTTCCAAAAATGTTTTAGAAAAATAGTTTTCTAAAAATTTTATCTGTTCCGGTAACCTTTGCTCTGATACCACGTGTAACACCCCACGCCCGCTAGGGTCACTCACAAAGGGAATGCCATAGCATCGGTGGAGTATTTTAGTGAATATAGAACAGAAAAATTACAACAAGACAGGTATAAATAGTACTTGAAATTTTAAAACATCATCTCGTAACAGCGGAAATAAACATGTCTGGTTACATCATAAAAACCACGATAAAAGTCAAGTACAATATTCATCAAAATAAAGAAGTACATAATCCCACTCTCTCATACAATAGCCATAAGAAAAGAAAAGATAACTGGATAACTGGAGCTTTACATCTACCCAAGCTCGTCAAGACTGGAAACAGAAATCCGACCAAGCTCTACTACCGCTAGGATCCACCGTAGGACCTGAGGGTTGGGAAAAAGATAAAAACAACGGGGTCAGACATAAGTCTGAGTGAGTCCTATAACCCTAACAATACAACCATTAAAGTAATTAGGGTATGACATAAATAAGGTACGGTACCTCTGGGGATAATGACCACACTAAGTAGCCAACAAAACATAGGGTGTACTAAGATAACCGAGAAGACGCTTTTATCCTCCCAAGGATAATTATTAGATTACACCACCCCAGACTTATTCACCCAAGGGTAATTCCTACACTGCACCACACCAGTTCTACCCACCAAGAGTAATTCCTACTTAAAGGTTGATCCCACTAAGTGTACTTAGTAATTTTTACCCGGTAGTTTCTTGTACCCCTACGCAGGTGCCGTCTGCCCCTATTTGTACTAGGTGTACCCACTACCCCCAAGCGATCGGCTCCCTACCGTAGATACCCGTGCTGGTCCCACAAAAGGGGGTGTATCATTCCCCAAAGTGGCTACCATATAATATCACTGTGCACGGCTTTATATCTACACGATGCAACAACGACTTACCAACCAGCCCGGGTCCACACACGCATATGAAACCCGTTGATCCCGCGTTGCCACCGCTAACCCGTTTTGGCCTCTTACAGTCAAGCCCAATATGCGTGTCCCGTCACCCGACTAGAGTCGAGCCTACAAAGATACGTTTGGGATATTGGTTGAAATGGGCCCCCACAAGCTACTACTTAAGCTTGTCGTTTAATCTAGTGCATCCCACTTAACCCTTTAACCATGTCCCCTTACATGTTATAAATCTTGGTTAAGTCCTTTAATCATATTTCAATTGCCACTTAGGGCACCCACTAGATTCCCACATGCCACCCATGGCACTTACTTAACCCCTTAATCATGTTTAATTACATGTTCCACCTTGGTTAAGTATTCTAATCGTATTCTCACATGCCACCCATGGCACTTACTTAACCCTTTTATCATGTTTAATTACATGTTCCACCTTGGTTAAGTATTCTAATCGTATTTTTCTATTGCCACCCAAGGCAACCCACTAGTCTCATCATGCCACCCTAAGGCACCCACTTAACCCCTCATGTCCCACTACATGCTAATATGGTTAAGTGTTTCTTAATTCATTAATTAAGATCATGACCTCATAATGACCCCCCATATTAGACCGTCTTTTATGACTGCTGGATATGCCGGTTGGTTCCAGGCAGACTTCTGTCATAAAAAGGGCCTAACCTCGTGTCTTTACTTTAATCATGTATTTAATTTATGACTAAGACCTCTCACATTGGGCCAATCATTTGTAGCTGCTGGATGGCCGGTCGGTTCCGGGCAGACTTCCGCTACAAAAGGGTCCAACCTCGTGTCTTAGTTGATTAATTAAACCTAATTAATCACCCCCATATTAATTATCCCTAATTAATATCAAATTTTCCATAACATGGGTAGACCTAACTCAATAGGTAAATTCCCATGGGGTAGACCTAACTCAATAGGTAAATTCCCACTTATGGTAATTTATTTTTATGGTATGCTTAATCATACCCAATCATACTTTTATTAACATATTTATTACCCCATCGTTCCCCACGTAAATCGTTCTCATTTCACGACATAATAAAGGGAAAGATCCATCACAAATATCATGGGTTTAGCATATAACTTTGTCATGGGTTAAGAGGATGTCAACTTGCATATATGAACATATATTAACCCAACTACATATAACCCAAACTTGCATATTATCATACCCATGATTTGCATAACATATGACATATGAGTTTGCATATTATCATACACATATCTTGCATAACATGTTAAACTTGCATATAAGCATCCTCATAACTTGCATAACATGTTAAACATGCATTTAAGCATACACATAACTTGCATAAGCATTCACATACTTGCATGGGCATTCATATACTTGCATAAGCATTCACATACTTGCATATCACATTAAGCTCGCATTTAAGCATATACATAACTTGTATAACATCATGCTCATAACTTGCATAATCTCATAAACTTAACTTGCATAACACTATGCACACAACTTGCATACCCTCATACACATAACTTGCATATGCACAT
The DNA here is from genome assembly GCA_030737875.1 of Allium sativum. Taxonomy (NCBI): domain Eukaryota; kingdom Viridiplantae; phylum Streptophyta; class Magnoliopsida; order Asparagales; family Amaryllidaceae; genus Allium; species Allium sativum. The sequence goes on along the minus strand of CM060918.1, from coordinate 144,594,657 downwards.
AACTTACATAACATGTTGAGCTTGCATGTAAGCATAACTTGCATAATATGTCGAACTTACATATATGACTTGCATCTTAAAGGAGGGTAAACATGCATAGCATATAAGAGTGCCATCTTGCATATGTATATACCATATTTAAAAGGGTAAACTTGCATATCATGATTTATGCATAATACCAAACACTTAGCATGCATAAAACCACTTACTTATCATGCATAGAATCAAATACTTATTATGCATAAAATCAAATACTTATTATGCATAAAACCAAATACTTATTATGCATAAAATCAAATACTTATTATGCATAAAATCAAATACTTATTATGCATAAAATCAAATACTTATTATGCATAAAACCAAATACTTATTATGCATAAAATCAAATACTTATTATGCATAAAATCAAATACTTATTATGCATAAAATCAAATACTTATTATGCATAAACCTACCACTTAACTTGCATAAACCCAAACACTTAACATGCATAAAACCGCATACTTAGTATGCATACAATCAAATACTTATCCTGCATAACGTCAAATACTTTAGCATGAATAACATCAAATACTTAACATGCATAACACCAACTACTTAGCATGCACAAAATCACATGCATAACTTGCATATCATGTTACATATAACTTGCATATATTCTCACATATAGTTTGCATAACATGTCACATATGCATAAATGTTTAACATGGTGTTTTGCATCATAAAACATGGCCTTAACTTGCATTTAACATAAAACTTGCAAATCACATATCATACAAACTTGCATAAATACATTCATCCACAAACATAGCCATGTCTTATCACATCCTACCATAATCAATTTAACAATTGATTATTAAAGCCATAGAAACTCACCAAAACAAGATTAGCAAGTTAAATGAAGCAAATCCCAATGATTAAGTAGAAGAAGATGTAGATTAGCTTGCAAATCCTCTTAGGATTTTTAGTGGAGGCTCTCCAATTTTCTAAGTGGTGGCATAATGGCCTTAGATCTATTTTTTGGTAAGGATAAGGGGGGTATTAGGGTGTATATATAGATTAGTTAGATGTTTTAGGACCATAGGATATACCCTAGAACCAATCCTAGCCTTTAAAGCATGTCTTGGGGAAGAAGTCAAGTGTAGGAACCATTTAGGGCCCAAAAAAAACAGCCCAAAACTCATCCCGGGCCTCAAAACATGAGCAGTTTTTGTTTTTGATTTTTCGTGAAACTTTGACGGGCCATAACTTGGTCATACGGACTCCGATTTACGAAAACTCGGACTCTATTTCGCGTATTTTTCCGAGACGAACGCAATGGCACAGCCCGTTTCCCCTGATTCAGAATATTAAATTTAATTCTGCTCTGATTTATGTTATAACAAGTTATTTAACATACGGGGTGTTACATTCAACCACTATCTTTATCCTCGACATATCGCCGAATCAGTTATTCAGAATGGGATAAACCCGGTCTTTCTGAATAACTCGCGTGTATAATAAACAAGTGATATAAAAACACAAGATATGCCTCATTCCAATCCAGAATATTCCTTTACTCAAATAATCTTATACATTGGGAAAGGTTCCCATTAATTTTATCAAAGATAAATTCTTTAAATTTATTCTTTAATCTTCCTTTAGATATCATTTCAAACCAAATTATGGTTTATCCAAACTACTCGGGATTAGCGCAGCATACCGAAGTAATCATTTGTTTAATTTCCTACTCCCAACCTATTCATCCCATGAAGGAAAACTGGTAATACTTCATATCTAACACCACGGTGTTATCGGTAAATTCAATTACCATTTCACGTTTAAATCTAATTAAAGATTTAACTATCGACTGGAGTAAAACTGGTGGTACTCCATTCTCGATCAATTCTTGAATTTGACAATTTATTTATCAAATTCACTTTTCAATCTAATCAAAGATTCATTAAAACTCCATTTAGTTTTAATCTTCCCAAAAATTAATATCAATGATTATTCAAAGCTAAGAAATTAATCTTATCTTTAACTGGGTTAAAGAACCAATGTCATTTAAAACACGATTCACGATAAACCCAAAATCACATTCCATCAGTCTCTAACCATAAATTAGTAAGAGAACAATTCCCTAAGTATTAATCCTGAAGGCTGAAACTAACATCTGATCAATACCTAGGAAACCATTCAACTTAGCTGATCTCCAGTTAGTTTCTAATTTTCTTGACTCCATTGGGTTTAAGAACAGTATTATTAAAGATACCACTCACGACAAACCCAAAATCTCATTCCATTGTTAATTGGATTAAAAAACTAATGTTATTTAAAACACCGTTCACGATAAACCCAAAAATCCAATCCAATTCAATTCCATTTTAGTTAAGTATTAATTAATTGGTAAACATCATTAAATATTAATAAAAGATGTAATCTTTTCTCAACTGGGTTTAATGTAATAACCCGGAAATTCTGGGCCAGTTTAAAATTTTTATTTTGGCAATTTTGGCGAATTTTGAATATTTAAAATGAATTATTGTAAATAATATCGACGAGAAATTTATTTTGAATATAATTCGAACGTATATATTTATACGCATCGTCGTTAGAATGTAAATATTTATATATAATTATAAATAGAATTGAAAATGGCGCGGTAGTTCGATAATTCGATTTCAAACTTCAATTGAACGTACCGGGTGCAAAACAATCCGGATTTTAGTAAAACCAAAAATCATGGGATCTAATTGTGAATATCTTTCCAATGAATCCAAAAAATTGAAATTTCATAGCGGGAATCAAAAGATATGTCCAGTTGAATATTCTGAATAGTCGCTATGGAATTCAGGCCCTTAAAAATGGAAATTTTGCAAACGACCTCGGATTTCGACGAAACCACTTTTGTTGGATCCGTGATGTCAAATTATTGCAAGGTTCCAAATTTCATAATTTTTCGAATCAATATGTGAGCGTGGCATAGGAAAACGCATTTGACCAGTTTCAGTTGATTTTAATCGACTGGAAAATGGCCATTTTTCAAATGGTCTCAGAATTCGACGAAACTAGTTTTGTTAGGACCGCATCGTCAATACGAAGCTAGAAAATATTTTTCTGGAATTTTTAGAGTTAGTATGTGACCCCGGTAATTAGAAATGTGCGTTAAAATTGAATATATACTGATTTATACTTTATCTTTGACGGAAACTGATCGTAACGGCCGAATTGGCTTGCGGGACATATCCCATTGGGTTCAGAATGGGGGTAATTAGCTAGGGGCGACAGTCGTTGGGTCTCGTTTGGAGATCGAACGAAGAATCAACTTTAAGGATAAATTAAATAATTAAATATTATATAATAATTTTCATATAAGCCCCTGCCCCTTTCCCATTCTCAGTCAACCCCCCCCCCCCCCCGTTCTGAATCGAGAAAACCCGATCCCCCTTTCTTCTCATCGCTCCCCTCACGCGCGCCGCCGGCCAAGGCGCCCTCCACCTCCGAATGCCACGCCCCACCTCAGGCGCGTCCCCCTCCTCCAATCTCCGCCTTCCCCTTCTCTCCTTCCAGCCTCGAACGGAAACACCCCGAAGCCCCACGCTGCCACCATGGACCCCGCCTCGCCTGCGCCAGCACCGGACCACCCCATCACGACCGCGCCCCCCCTCTCGCCCTCTCTTCTCTCCCCTCGTGCCTTTCCTTTTCCACGAGACCCAAAGTCGCACCCCCTTCGCGAAACCCACCTCGCAACCGAAAACCCCTCCATCCCAGATGCGAATCGCGAGAAGCCCTAGCCCAAATCGCACCACTCGGAGCACCACCAGGCCACGCAGCTCCCGACGATGAAGTCCCCCTCCAACCAAAGAAAATCCGGTAAGTATTTAGTTAAGGAAATTTTGATTTTTAGTGTAAATATAAATCAGTTTTGTTTATATAAATCAGTTTATTTAAACCAATTTTTATATAAGGAAAGGTCGAGTTTTTATATAAGAAAAGGTCAAATTTTTATATAAGAAAAGATCAAATTTTTATATAAGAAAAGGTCAAATTTTTATATAAGAAAAGGTCGAATTTTTATATAGGAAAAGGTCGAATTTTTATATAAGGAAAGGTCGAGTTTTTATATAAGAAAAGGTCAAATTTTTATAAAGAAAAAGGTTGGATTTTTAGAGGTTTGAACAGTAGAAAAAGATCAGATCTTTCAATTAGAAAAATTATGATTTTTGTTTATGAAAAAAATATGGGTTTGTTAACGAATAAAGAAATAAAAATGCGATTTTTCTATATTGAGTAAAGAAGTAAAAATATGATTTTTACATATTGAATAATGAAATAAAAATTCAATTTTTATATATTGAATAGCTATGTTAAAAATGTGATTTTTATACATACTGTGTGAAACAGAGTGTGATGGGACCGAGTGGAAGCACTGCGAAGATGTTCTACATCAGAAGAGTCGTGGCGTTGGTTAAGCTAATCTGTGAGAACTTCTCACCTTTCAATTTAAATTTTCTAGTTATATATATACTAGGATGCAGACGGTGTTTAGTAGCACCCGACACCCGTCATCCACAGACCATGGATGGCTTGTTTGTTTAATTGTTTGGTTGTGTAGTTGGTTAGATTATTTGGTTTGAAATTGAATTGTTTTGTGAAATGAAATTGGATTGATTGATGTGTGAATGGCGTGGGCCTTCACTAGACCGGGAATAAGGCTAGGCCTCGTCCCGTTTCTAGTATCGTGCCGTTATGCCGCCGAAATTTTCTAAAATAAGTTAGAAAAATAAAAATATCATTTTATTTAAAGAATGAACTGAATAGAAATTCATATGTTGGAATAAAATGTTTTATCGTTAAAAATATACTTTTTAACGTGAATGTGAATAAATAAATATTCATTTACAAACCAGACGGTTTGTTTATGTACAACTATTTGAAGGACATTGATTGGGTCGATAAATTTTACACATCGCCCAACTGCACAAATAAAATATGCGTTTGATTGTTTGAAACCCCACACGGGTGTTGGGATGAAATTTGAAGTTTACTCATCCTGATTGATTAAATATGTCGATCGATTGATTGACAAGCTGTTATAAGCGTTAGATATCTATATTTGATGCTTATACAGTGTAGTGCACTTTGGTTGATGGTTGATTATTTTTCAATGCTATTATATACATGTGAAGTATGAAAATCCATATAATTAACTTTATATGGTGATTGATTGGGCCTCATTCCAATTTAGAAAATAAAGAATATTATAATATAAAGGTTCATGTGTTGACTGTACTCATCCGTTGAGATAAGTCATGTGTTGAACGAAATATTTTAATAATAAAATTTACCTCTTTATCAATATAAAATAAAGGTTCATGTGTTGACTGTACTCATCCGTTGAGATAAGTCATGTGTTGAACGAAATATTTTAATATAGAAATATTTAAATAGGAAATATTTGAAAAAGAAATATTTGAAATAGAATATTTGAAAATAGAATGATATGAAGCCGTGTTGATTAGAGATGCGCTATTTTGACGTGAACGATGTTTATATCGATTTTATTCATTTTAAAATGAATATTGAAAAGTGATTTCGAAATCGCATATCTTGAAATGAAATTTGAATTGAATCGATTAGAAAACCAATTTGAATTGAATCGAATAGAAAACCAATTTGAATTGAATCGAATAGAAAACGACTTTGGAATTGAATTAAATTGAAAACGAATTCAAATTGAATTGAAAGCGAATTGAAATGAATTCAAATTGAATTGAAATTTGAATTGAATAGAAATGAATTTTAAAACGAACTTATAAAGAAGAATTCAATTTTGATTTGAATTGAAATGGAAGTTGAAATTGCTTTTGAAACGAATTTTAAACTGTTTATAAAATTCGTTTTAAATAGTAATCGATGAAATATATATTATATATATTATATATATAATATAATGGCCTGAATAGAACGCGCCGCGCCGCGACAGTTCGTGAATTTCGACCATTTATTTCAAACGGACAGTACGGGAGATCCGACCGTCGGATTCTCCTAAAACCGGAACCGTTGGGTTCGTATCGAAAAGGGCTTTCTAACGAATGTTAAAAATTTGAAATCTAACGGTTGGATTTGGAGATAGTCCAAATCAAATTCGAAAAAGGTCGTTGTAAGTGCAGTTCGATGGCCGTTGATGGAAATCGACTGTACGGTCCTTGATAAAATTATTAAAAATAGTAATAATTTGTGTAAAATCATAAGAAATGAGTTGAGAAGAATTGGGAAGAAAAACTCCATATTTGAAAAGATAAAACTAGATTTTTATCGAAGTAAACTAGTTTTGAACTAGAATTATAATTCTATCTATTTTTAAATAAATAAATTGAATTTGAAGTGGTTTTGAAAATAACCAGAATTTCCAATGATTGCATTAGAGTGGATTTGAATCGAAATTGTCTTCGGAATATTTCGATGTTGGAATTCGTCAGTATACAGATGTTGTTATGGAAATTTGAAAGATATATATTTATATCGTTATTTCCAATACGACATTTGTTAGTCGTAGAATTTGAAATTGAATATAAGCCGATATATTTTCTATTCAGAGCCTTGTATTGAATATCAAATGTGATTTGGGTTTGTCGTGAATGGTGTCTTCACTAACACTGTTCTTGAACCCAGTTGAGAAAAGATTAAATCTTTTTATTTAAATTTAATGAAGTGTACCAATTAAATAATATTTAATTGGAATTGAATTGATATTGATTTTTGGGTTTATCGTGGACAGTGTTTTAAATAACACTCGTTCTTTAACCCGATAATTAATTAATGTGATTTTGGGTTTATCGTGAACTGTGTTTTAAATGACACTGATTCTTTAACCCAGTTAAAGATTAAAACTAAGTGGAGTTTTAATGAATCTTTAATTAGATTGAAAAGATCAAAAATGGAATACCACCAGTTTTGCTCCAGGCGATAGTTAAATCTTTAATTAGATTTGAACGTGAAATGGTAATTGAATTTACCGATAACACCGTGGTGTTAGATATGAAGTATAACCAGTTTTACTTCATGGGATGAATAGGTTGGGATTGGGAAATTAAAACAAATGATTACTTCGGTAAGGTTCGCTAATCCCGACTAGCTTGAATTGATATTCAAAAATAGATTAAAGAATAAATTAAGGAAATTTATCTTGGATAAAATTAATGGGAACCTTTCCCTATGAATGTGAAATTTAGAAACTAACTGTCGGTTAGCTAAGCAGAATGGTTTTCTGGATATTGATCTGATGTTGGTTTCGGCCTTCGGGGTTAATATTTGGGGAATTATTCTCTTGATTAATTTACGGTTAGTGACTGATGAATTGGAATGAGGCGTATGTTGTGTATTGTGTAACACTTATTTAAAATATACGCGAGTTATTCGGAAAGACCGGGTTTATCCCATTCTGAATAACTGATACGACGATAAGTCGAAGATGAAGACGGTGGTCGAAGACCGGAGGTCTTCACGTCATTTGGGTGATTACTGATGATCTTGATTGGGCTGTACACCCAGGAAGATGGAAACCGTTAGTGATCGTCCAGACGTACTTGGAGATCGATGGATATGCGGGGTACTAGGTGCCTCCGGTTTCGTTCAGACTCAGAACGGACTTGTAAATGGACCGTGTGTCTGACATTGGATTTTAGTCCGTGTGATTGATCTCTATTAAATATATATCTGTTTGGCGGCGGAGAATTTATTCTCTTGCTTAACGCCCTTCTCTGAGACGTACGAGCTCAAGGGTTATATATTGATGGATATCAAACGCATGGAGTGAATTGCCTGTTTGGCATGCCTAAGTGGAAATTGATCGAGGCTTCTGTTGAAAAGCAAAGTCTTGTAGTTGATGATCGAAGCACGGCCTTTGTGGCGTAGCTTTGTGTAACGTTTACTTCGCGAGTTTCACACCCGGTATGAACCAAAAACGGGAGACGGACCTCAGGGAGGGCATGAGTTTCCTTCTAGCTAAAAAGTGGCGTCAGTGGTTTTACACGCCCTGAAGAGTTTGACTTATGTGGTTGTTGCTGTTGCGAGGCGCCTCGGTTTGATCGGACGATCCGGGTCCGATGGAGTCATTCGTTGGCTCATTTGCGCCCCATAGGGCGGGGAAACGCATGTTCAGGGTTTAAGTTTAATCCACATCGGTGGACCGGCCCTGACGATCCAAGGGTCACTCGAGCTCTGATCCTGAGACATGGTAGGCTAGATTGTCTCGAATCGGTTGAGGACTATCTTTTGCCTCGGTTCATAGATGGAAATCCAATTTCCAAATACGTGATCCTACGGTTTTATTTGTAGAGCCTAGTATGGCGACATAGTGGGATGGGGCGCTTATGCCGTCTATGATTGATACTTATGATTTGAAGATATTTTATACAATATGCACTTATAATAGTATCAAATGATTTGTTTTAAACGTATCAAGCATTCTTGGCTATTATAAGGTAAAAACCTTATCCTCCGGCTTGCGTTGCATTGTGTGATGGGAACTGGGTCTTATAATAGCTTCATTTTTCCTTATTTAGCATTGCGCTGTTTGTTTTATGCACTGGTGTTCTTGGGAGGAAATCCGTTCCGTGTTATACTGCGTGGTCCCTTGATTTACCTAACTTTAAAATAAAGATTAATAACTGTTTTAGTTCTCACACCAGTCACATGACTGACCTGGAGTTTATTGTTTTAACCTAAACTCTGGGTGCCCTTATTTTGACATGGGCAGCTAGTAGTTTTGGTTTTGCAGATTTTTATTCACAGGATCCTGGTTTACAGCTGGAACAATATCCGGAAAGCTTTGTATCCGTATATCTCCTTCTAGTTGTGTATTGTATTATTTTCTGCTGCGATGTATTTAAATGTAAATTAAATCTCTGATATTTCTGTGTAATATTTATTCATACTCTGTATATTCTTGTAATCTGATGCGTTGTTGTAATATACAGTGAAATGTTCTTTTGTATGCGTTCTGTTTTGTCGTGTTCTCAAACGTTAGGGCGTTTCGAACGGTCTGGGTCGGTTTAGCGACTGGTTCGGACAGAGCGAAATTCTTTCTCGTCACATTTAAGAACAGTGTTAGTGAAGACACCATTCACAACAAACCCAACATCCCATTTTATATTAAATACAAGACTCTGAATATAAAATATATCGGCTTATATTCAATATCTAATTCTGACATCAACGAATATCGTATTGGAACAACGATATATATATATATATATATATATATATATATCTACCGAATTCCTCCACAATGTCCGTATAATCACGGAATCCAATATCAAAATATTACGAAGAAAATTTCGATTCAAATCCATTCCAATCCATATATTGGAAATTCCGATTATTTTTAAAATCATTTCCAATCCAATTTATTTATTTAAAAAATATTAGATTATAATTCTAGTTCATAACCAGTTTGTTTCAATAAAAATATATTTTTGTCCTTTCAAATATGGAATTTTTCATCCCAGTTCTTTCCACATCATTTCTTATGATTTTACAATAATTGATGCTATTTTTAATAATTTTATCAAGGCCCGTACAGTCGATTTCCATAAACGGCCATCGAACTGCACTTGTAGCGACCTTTTACAAATTTGATTTGGACATAATTCCAATTCTAACCATTAGATTTCTAATTTCTTGTATTCGTTAGAAATCTCTTTTCAATACGAACCAAAAGGTCCCAGTTTCAGGAGAATCCGACGGTTGGATCTCCCGTAACGTCAATTCGAAGTCAATTGTCGAAATTCCGGAACTGCCGCGGCGCGGTGCATTCCGTTCAGACCATTAATATATTATATATATATATATATTTCATCTATTTCCATTCAAAACGTATTTTATAAATTGTTTTAAATCTGTTTTAAAAATGGTTTCAACTTCATATTCAATTTTAAATCAAAATTGAATATTCCATATCATTAAGATATAAATGATAATATTTTCAAGACATTATATTTTGAAATCACTTCCTTTTCGATATTCATTATAGAAATGAATAAAATTGATATAAATATCGTTCGTGTCAAAATGGCGCATATCTAATCAACACGGCTATATATATTTAAATATATTCGGGTCCATCCCAAATCGGACATCAAAATCAGATTTTGATCTTTTACTGAATATTATTTTAAAATATTCATTATTTTAAAATATTTTTTATTTTAAAATATTCATTCTTTCTGAACTGGAATCAGACACAGTCAATTACCATATAATGTTAATTATATGGATTTCATACAACACATGTATACCACAACAGTGATAAATAATCATCCATCAACCAGAGTGGGTTCTACACTGTATAAGCATTAAATATAAATATTTAATGCTTACAACAGTCTGTCAACCTATCGATTGACATACAACTAAACAGTTGGGATTAGTGTACGTCAAAAATCATCCCAACACCCGTGTGGGGTTTCAATCCACAAACACGGAATTTATTTATGCAGTTGAGCGACGTGTAAAATTTGTCGTCCCAATCCATATCAGTCAAATGGTTGTACATAAACAAATCGTCTCATTTGTAAATGAATATTTATTTTATTCATATACACGTTAAAAATTATATTTTTAACGATAAAATATTTATTCGGTTCATTTACAGAATAAAAATGATATTTTATTTTTCTAACTTATTTAAGAAAATTTTGGCGGCATAATGGCGTGATACTAGAACCGGGAAAAGGTCTAGCCTTATCCCTCGCCTAATAATGGCTCGTGCCATACACAAACCAAATCTAATCAATTCATTTCACACCCCAAACCAAATTCAAATAAATATATTCGTCCTAATTCTATTTAAAATAAATTTCTCATCGTTATTATTTAAAATAAATCATTTTAGATATTCAATATTCATTAAAATTGCCAAAATAAAAAATTTAAATTGGTTCGGATTTTCCGGGTTGTTACAATCTCCCCCACTTAAAATCTTTTGGTCCTCGAAAAGGAATGGAGCTGAAAGTTGTTTTACAAACCAACTCAACTCTCAGTTTGGCTTTCATTCTTTAACTTTTCAATTTTAAAGAATTTTCCAATTCTTCAAAAATTTGGCTAACACCTAAAATTTTCGAAAAATTTCGCCATAACCTCCTTTGTACGGGAGCACCGGGAAAATCTCCAAACTACCGCACAGGCCCTCTCATCTCAAAAAGAAAAACAAAAAGCCAATCGGCTCATAAAATCATCCAAACCCAATAAATTACTAAACATGTACCTATTTGTCGGGCATACAATTTTATTCCTCTTTTTTAGCCTCCTTGCTATGACCTGTTCAATGTGTATACATGTATATGCATGCAATTTCAAATAATTTTCAAGTCAGCTCAATATTTGATACAATTTAGTTATACGTACCGTTCTTCCACATAATGATTTAAATGAATACTCACATAAAAAAATCAACAATCAGCAATCAATTAGTCGATTATCTTTTCAAATTCATAATTTTGATATATATACAGAAAATCATGTTTTTGATGCCAATTTACCACCATAACCCTATCTAGTTTTGATTCTCACACCAGTAAAATGGAAATATATAGATATCCCACTTTCGAAACTCGAACACAAACTACTGATGCTACGTAGTCATCAACGGAATCATCTCCGGGCGACTAGAGTGTGATTCTATATCTATCCATTATATTAAAACTTCAAATACACATGGATCAGATGTATATGCAAAATCTTTATATACTTGATTGTCCAAATCAATATAAAAATAATATTCAAATACGTATAAATAGGTTTAAATATTAAAAAAAATTGTTTTCATTTTTATTTTAGAAATATCACTCTCCACCCTCGTTCTAGGATACTACTGATCCTATCTCTAACGAGTCATTCCTATTGGATATTACTAATCCAATCTCCGATGAATTCTTTCGTTTGGTTCTAATGTGCCTTGTTCTTGAGCTCTATTGTAACACCCCACCTCCGCTAGGGTCACTCACAAAGGGAATGCACTAGATTTGGTGGAGCATTATCCTGGTATACATAAACAGAAATATTACAAGACAGAACGTATAAAACAGCGGAAGAAGAACCAAATTTCATTGCATTAAAATCTAGAAATGTCTAAAGCCTTTTACATCAAAATGCCATTAAATCCATTACATCGAAATCTGTATTGCAATAGTAAAGAAGCATAAAACCATAGTCATAAATCATTCCCCAAGTAAAACAGTAAAGCAAAGCAAGCCATAGCCAAGAGAAATCCAAGCAGTACATGAAAGAGCCTTGGAGCTTGGTAAGATCCGAACTAAGCTGTATTCCCACCCTGCAAACCTGGGTGGGGATGGGGGGGAACGAAAGAAAAATAGGCGAAACAAACTGGGTCAGCCATAAAGACTGAGTAAGTTCTAGTGTCTTTCAGCATAAAAATAGGTAAAGATAACATGGTATGAATAAACTGAAAGTAAACATAAGCATGACGACAAGATAAGCTACAGGCACGATAACTAAGAATAACATCATAGGATTTCTGTCATGTATAACATTGCAAGGTTCCCATTCAAGATGAACTGAGCATAGTTTCGCAAGATTTCTATCAAGCATCGCAAGATTTCTCTGCTTCACCATTACACTATTTTCTTTGATTTCCTAAATTCTCTGCACCAACTGTACTAGTACCCCAACCCGTATCATCCTTTCCATGTATATGTACAGTCCTTTTCCATATATCATACGTGTTTCATCACGTATTTCTATACTACTTCAACGTAGTTCCACCATTCATGAAATCGTTGGGACCGCCCCCTTGTTCTGGCTAGGTTTCCTTATCATGAACTATCGCATGTTCAACTAGGATTTATGCCACCTTGGACCACTAGGGATTATGCTACCTATTGAACATTTTCTAAATTCGATTAGGGTTTATGCCACCTAGGACCACTAGGGATTATGCTACCTAATGAACAACACCCTTTTTCCACGTAATGACCTATTAATCGATCGGCTCCCTACAAGTCCTAGCTCATTCATGTGTCTGTGTCATACGGCCCAATCACGAAATGTAGTCACCTGTGCTAGGTCCACCATAGGGTGTATCAAGCCCTGGGGTGCCAACCACCAACATGAATCAAGCACGCACAGTGTAAACCTACTGGTGCCCAATGCCATATTTTTCAACTCCGGACTACGTGCAGGACCATAGTCCGCCTGAACCTACTATGGCGCACCAACTCAGCCGTCGTTCTGGTCGCTTACAATCAGCCCAGTAATCGTGCCCCACCCTGCCTAATGATACATCTAGTGGGTTACTGCTGAAAAGGATCGCGTAACTAGGGTTTCCTTCCAGCAGGTTAAGTGTTGTCATTTAAATTCGAGACTTAACCCATCTACGTGTCATGTCAAATTGGCTAAGTGTTGTCGTTCAAGTTCATGACTTAGCCCTACGAATCATGTGTCAAGTTGGTTAAGTATGTTCAAGCAGTTCATGACTTAACCCTATCAAATCATCGTGTCAAATTGGTTAAGTATATTCAAGTGGTTCATGACTTAACCTTATCAAATCAACGTGTCAAATTGGTTAAGTATATTCAAGCGGTTCATGACTTAACCCTATCAAATCAATGTGTCAAATTGGTTAAGTATATTCAAGCGGTTCATGACTTTACCCTATCAAATCAACGTGTCAAATTGGTTAAGTATATTCAAGCGGTTCATGACTTAACCCGCCCACTATCATGCTAAGTTGGTTAAGTATTATCTATATGTTCAAGTTGACTTAACCTTGCCACGTGTCATGTCATATTACTTAACCCACCCATTGGTCTGATTAACTATTATGTTGGTTAAGCCTACATTTGTAAGTTTTACATGTTCTTAACTCATACCGATTAGGCCCACATTTACATGTCAAATTTCCATGTCATCCCACCTAACCTTCTAACCATACCCACGTCTTCTTATGGTTAGTATTCCTTAATTCATTCATTATGACGAACGAATCATGACCTCTCACATTAGACCGTGCATTTTGTGGCCACTGGATTTGCCGGGCGGTTGCGGGCAAATTTACACCACAAACTGGGTCTAACCTCGTGTCATAAACTGTTACACCTACAACTTGGCCTTCGACCTCTCACATTAGACTGACACTTTGTGGCTACTGGATTTGCCGGGTGGTTCCAGGAAGATTTACACAACAAACGTGTCAAAGGTTCATTAATTGTCGTATTTCCCCAAAACCCCAACATCAATTCATGTGTTTAACATATAAAAATGCTCATGTTTGTGATCAAGTCAATTATCCAATACACCGTCATTTTCATGTTCCAAATTCCCAACTTTACTTATAAATAAACATATGCCCAAGTTCCAAAATTACCTGCCAGTTTATATATATATATATATATATATATATATATATATATCATGTTCATATACATATATATATACCCAATTCTATTCAGTTTACATATGTCCAATTCTTGCCTATTTACATGTATGCCAAGTTTATGCCATTTTACCCATATCAAGTTCTAGCCAAGATTACATGTATCAAGTCTCATGTCCAAATAAACCCAAATCATGGTTCATGATGTAGTTATCCAAACTATAATCTTTTTTTATTACAACACAAGTCAACAACCCAAGTTCATTATACATATTTGTGCCAATTATCAAATTTACAATTGCTTTCATGTTCGAATTCCCAATTCTACATATGCCTAATTAGCATAAGCCCAATCTTTTGATTTAATTTACATAGGCCCAAACTCGTGGTTTAATTTACATGCCAAATTACATACATGTTATATATACCAAATCTCATGTTACATTACATAGATCCTATTTGTGCCAAATTCAATGTATATAACAATTATGCAATTTTTTTTCATAACAAGATTATACCAAAATTTACATATCAAGCCCAAACTTGCAAATACAATGATAATATCCAATTTCATGTTGCCAATTATTACATCATATTCATATAGGCAATAATCCCATAATTCCCCCGTATACATAGCGTATGCAAATCGCGATTTTAGCCCAAGGTCTGAAATTGACCAAGGTTCATGAAAGAAAATAAATTGGGGGAGATAGAAATTGAATAAAAATGAGATCAGAGGAAAACATCATCATAGGCATAAATATTACAACTTGATGATAACGTCATTACGAATCAAGAAAACTGCTGAATAGATCATAAACTTGTCATGAGCATAAAGATAGACAAGTCTCAAAATAAGAGATTAAAGGAGCAACAGAAATAGATCAGAATCGATAAACATACTTAAATCCAATTCCACTTTATTCCATGGCCACATTATAATTAAATGTTTAAATCTAAAAACAACTAGAACTTACAGATAATGGCTAGTGAATTAGGAACTAAATTTGTTGTAAAAATGTTGCGACGTTGTTAATTTATTGTCTTGAATCATTGTTGAAGCTTTAATCTTCGAATTAGATTGAGTTTGAATGTTTGTTCTTTAATTTGGGGGCGGCGACGATGGTTCAAGAGGGAGTTCAGCAGCATAATAGTGTAAGAATGATTTGATATGAATTAGGTTAGGTTTAAGGGTGTTTTTATAGGTGTAGCAACTAGTTTAGGCCCTTAGATTAACCCTAGAATCAATCCGGACCATCAAAACACGTCTCAGGCTTCAAAAATGAGTTCTGGGTCAAAACAGGCCGACCAGGTCGACCTGTAGGGGGAGGTTGACACTATGGTCGACCTGGGGGGTAGGTCGACCCTATGGTCGATTTGGGGGAGGGGGGGGGGTAGGTCGACCCCCTGGTCCAGTGCTGCCTGAAAACTACGGAAACTTGTACAGGCCATAACTTCTTCATCCGGACTCCGATTTTCGAAAACTCGGATTCTATTTCATGTAAAATTTCGAGATGAACGCAATGGCGTAACCCGTTCCCCCTGATTCTGAATTTAAAATTTAATTCTGCCTTGATTTCTTGTTTTAACATGTAATAAAAATACGGGTTTTTACATTCTCCCCTCCTTAAAGGATTTCGTCCCCGAAATCTTCAAGTTAAGAAGAATGTGTCCTACCATCCAATCATCCATCTACTCAATCATCAATCACAGACATCCATGGTCCTTAAGAGGTTTATAATGTTGTATGAACATATGCAGAAAGTGTGTGTATATGTTCTTTATCTAATGCAAATGATCAGGCCCGATTGATCTTCTCAATGCGAAATATGTTTAGTGCCATGAATCCAACATGTATACAAATAGTCCTAGTCACATAAACACTATATTTGTGCACAAACATCCATCCATATGCAATATCCACATGATAACATATTCAATTTCATCCATGTACAAGTATAAACATCCATGCATATGCAATATGAGATGTGACTGAGCCGATCTAGTGCCTAATGTGTGTTCATGCATCCACGAGCAACAACTAGAAACCACTTTGAACCACTTGCAACCATCAACCATAACATGTCTCAAACACATGTTTACATCCATTAGTTCCTACCTAAAGGTATAGCCGAATGATAGAAGCAAGTAAAGAAAAACTTTGTACCCATTTGGCAATGTCTAAACTGGAAATCTTCCTCACATATATGCTGATTAGAAAAAAACTCCCCTAAACACTAGCCCAAAACCAATATATATGATTCTAGGAAACCCAACGGACACCCTCAAACCCCAACATATATCACAACCAGATGAGTCATACTCCTTATGGGGTTTGCAATGGAAATAAGATTGAGAATAGGACCGAGAGGATATACATAAAAGATAGCATGAAAATAAGCTCTACAGGAAAAGAGGGATCAAGGATATACTCTTAAAAAGAGATATGATACGCGTATCTAGTCTTCAATCTTCTGAGTCGCATTTCCTTGAGCTTAACTCCATTGTGCTTTCACCGTCTTTAACTTCACAATTTTGTAGCCTGTTAATTCTTCTTTCCAAAACATGAGTTGGAACCCATTCCACTGTTTCCTCTCGTTCCACTTTTACTTATTCTTCTTCTAGTATACTCAGCTTAAACATAACTGCGTACTCATGGTTTCATGCAACCTCTCCAAAATTCACTAGTGAATCTTGGATCTCATTCACTTACTAGAAGGTATTCCACATAAATGAATTGTCTCTTGAAAATAAACAAATGCCAACCATGTTGCCAAGTGTACTTAATAAGGTGATTTTCTATAACTCATGCATAAGCGAAATGAACCATCCGCCTTAGTGGCGAACACTAATTGAGCGGATCGATAAATGTATCAAGAGATTCTAGGTAACTAAACATGGCAGAACCCAAAGGGTTACACTATACTTCGAGGGCATTACCAAGTCAAGTCAAGCGTCTAACTACCCTCTTTTCATACTCGAGAATGGTACCATTTTTGGACAACCACTCCATCCCAAGAATCAACCCAAAGCCCAAAAACAGAAGCTTTTCTTCTAAACTCAACACTTAGCATAGACATTCTCAAATCCAAGCAAGTCATGAATAAATGAGCCGATTCCCCAACAGGATTTGAGAATAAAATGGGATCCTTTACTACGCTAGTACTAAGGTGTAGAGACTCAACTATCAAAGCAGAATTAAAAAGGATGCGATGTACAAAAACAAAGTTCTCATGGTATGATAGAAAATAAAAGCTAAACTTTTAACAGAAACGTTACCACCTCTTCTTAGGTACGCTAGTAGTGAGAGCATACAATTTCCCTCTCGATGATCTTGTCCTTTGCCCTTGTCCTTGTACTATAATACTTAATTACATGTCCCTTTTTACCATACTAAAAATGTTCTCTCTTGTCATGGGTTTTTATTATTCTTTCACTTGGCCTCTTTCCTTTCACCTTTTTCCTCTTCGTGGATTAAGCCATATCAACAAGTTTCTCATCCTTAGACTTATGTCCTTTATCCTCGTTCCTACTATCCTTGTATAGCTTGTTGAAAAGTTTCTCGAAAGTTACTTCCATCGCATGGCAACCCTATAAAGCTTAAAATAAGATTAGTCGCAAGTAAAACTATTGCGGCTACAGATGGAAGTTTGACACTACTTTGCCTTCCGACATGTGTCGCATGCCTACAAACTGTGGTGAAAAAAAAGAGAGAAGAGACTCAAGGAGAGAATCAAAAGATAGTGCATATGGCTTTGGGGAATATGCCTTTCGTAAAACAAAACTTTTCTTTAGAAAAATGCTTCTTTGTAAACGTTTTGAAAATAATTTCAGAAGGTTTTTAAAAGCTTTTGCCCAGTCTGGTAACCTGGCTCTGATACCAAATGTAACACCTCACCTCCGCTAGGGTCACTCACAAAGGGAATGCACTAGCTTTGGTGGAGCATTATCTAGGTAAACATATACAGAAATATTAAAAGACAGAACATATAAAACAACGGAAGAAGAACCAAATTTCATTGCTTTAAAATCTAGAAAGGTCTAGAGCCTTTTACATCAAAATGACATTAGATCCATTACATCGAAATCTGTCTTGCAATAGTAAAGAAGCATAAAACCATAGTCATAAATCATTCCCCAAGTAAAACAGTAAAGCAAAGCAAGCCATAGCCAAGAGAAATCCAAGCAATACATGAAAGAGTCTTGGAGCTTGGTAAGATCCGAACTAAGCTGTATTCCCACCCTGCGAACCGGGGGGAGGGGGGGAGGGGGACGAAAGAAAAAGAGGCGAAACAAACTGGGTCAGTCATAAAGACTGAGTAAGTTCTAGTAGCTTTCAGCATAAATACAGGTAAAGATAACATGGCATGAATAAACTGAAAGTAAACATAAGCATGACGACAATATAAGCTACAGGCACGATAACTAAGAATAACATCATAGGATTTCTGTCACGTATAAGATTGCGAGGTTCCCATTAAAGATGAAATAAGTATAGTTTCGCAAGATTTCTATCAAGCATCGCAAGATTTCTATGCTTCACCATTACACTATTTTCTTTGGTTTCCTAAATTCTCTGCACCAACTGTACTAGTACCCCAACCTGTATCATCCTTTCCATGTGTATGTACAGTCCCTTGCCGTATATCGTACGGGTTTCATCACCTATTTCTATACTACTTCAACGTAGTTCCACCATTCTTGAAATCGTTTGGACCTCCCCCTTGTTCTGGCTAGGTTTCCTTATCATGAACTATCGCATGTTCAACTAGGATTTATGCCACCTAGGACCACTAGGGATTATGCTACCTATTGAACGTTTTCTAGATTCGATTAGGGTTTATGCCACCTAGGACCACTAGGGATTATGCTACCTAACGAACAACACCCTTTTTCCACGTAACGATATATTAATCGATCGGCTCCATACAAGTCCTAGCTCGTTCATGTGTCTGTGTCATACGGCCCAATCATGAAATGTAGTCACCTGTGCTAGGTCCACCATAGGGTGTATCAAGCCCTAGGGTGCCAACCACCGACACGAATCAAGCACGCATAGTGTAAACCTACTGGTGCCTAATGCCTTCTTTTTCAACTCCAGACTACGTGCACAACCATAGTACGCCTGAACCTACAATGGTGCACCAACTCAGTCGTCGTTCTAGTCGCTTACAATCAGCCCAGTAATCGTGCCCCACCCTGCCTAGTTCCAGGGTACCATGATACATCTAGTGGATTACTGCTGAAAAGGACCGCGTAACTAGGGTTTCCTTCCAGCAGGTTAAGTGTTGTTATTTAAATTCGGGACTAACCCATCTACGTGTCATGTCAAATTGGCTAAGTGTTGTCGTTCAAGTTCATGACTTAGCCCTACGAATCATGTGTCAAGTTGGTTAAGTATGTTCAAGCGGTTCATGACTTAACCCTATCAAATCATCGTGTCAAATTGGTTAAGTATATTCAAGTGGTTCATGACTTAACCCTATCAAATCAACGTGTCAAATTGGTTAAGTATATTCAAGCGGTTCATGACTTAACCCGCCCATGTATCATGCTAAGTTGGTTAAGTATTATCTATATGTTCAAGTTGACTTAACCTTGCCACGTGTCATGTTATATTGCTTAACCCAACCATTGGTCTGATTAACTATTATGTTGGTTAAGCCTACATTTGTAAGTTTTACATGTTCTTAACTCATACCGGTTAAGTCCACATTTACATGTCAAATTTCCATGTCATCCCACCTAGCCTTCTAACCATACCCACGTCTTATTATGGTTAGTATTCCTTAATTAATTCATTATGACGAACGAATCATGACCTCTCACATTAGACCGTGCATTTTGTGGCCACTGGATTTGCTAGGTGGTTCCGGGCAGATTTACACCACAAACTGGGTCTAACCTCGTGTCATAAACCGTTACGCCTACAATTTGGCCTTCGACCTCTCACATTAGACTGACACTTTGTGGCTACTGGATTTGCCGGGCGGTTCCAGGCAGATTTACACCACAAACCGAGTCTAACCTCGTGTCAAAGGTTCATTAATGGTCGTATTTCCCCAAAACCCCAATATCAGTTCATATGTTTAACATATAAAAATGTTCATGTTTGTGATCAAGTCAATTATCCAATACACTGTCATTTTCATGTTCCAAATTCCCAACTTTACATATAAATAAACATATGCCCAAGTTCCAAAATTACCTGCCAATTTATATATATATACACACACACACACCCAAATCTAGTCAGTTTACATATGTCCAATTCTTGCCTATTTACATGTATGCCAAGTTTATGCCATTTTACCCATATCAAGTTCTAGCCAAGATTACATGTATCAAGTCTCATGTCCAAATAAACCCAAATCATGATTCATGATGTAGTTATCCCAAAATATAATCTTTTTTATTACAACACACGTTAATAACCCAAGTTCATAATACATATTTATGCCAATTATCAAATTTACAATTGCTTTCATGTTCGAATTCCCAATTCTACATATGCCTAATTAGCATAAGCCCAATCTTTTGAATTAATTTACATAGGCCCGAACTCATGGTTTAATTTACATGTCAAATTACATACATGTTATATATACCAAATCTCATGTTACATTACATAGATCCTATTTGCGCCAAATTCCATGCATATAACATTTATGGAAAAAAAAATATTATACCAAAATTTACAGATCAAGCCCAAACTTGCAAATACAATGATAATATCCAATTTCATGTTGCTAATTATTACATCATATTCATATAGGCAATAATCCCATAATTCCCCCGTATACATATCGTACGCAAATCGCGATTTTATGCCAAGGTCCGAAATTGACCAAGGTTCATGAAAGAAAATAAATTAGGGGAGATAGAAATTTAATAAAAATGAGATCAGAGGAAAACATCATCATAGGCATAAATATTGCAACTTGATGATAACGTCATTACGAATCAAGAAAACTGCTGAATAGATCATAAACTTGTCATGAGCATAAAGATAGACAAGTCCCAAAATACAAGATTAAAGGAGCAACAGAAATAGATCAGAATCGATAAACATACTTAAATCCAATTCCACTTTATTCCATGGCCACATTATAATTAAATGTTTAAATCTAAAAACAACTAGAACTTACAGAGCTTGGCTAGTGAATTAGGAACTGAATTCGTTGTAAAAATGTTGCGGCGTTGTTAATTTATTGTCTTGAATCATTGTTGAAGCTTTAATCTTCGAATTGGGTTGAGTTTGAATGTTTGATCTTTAATTTGGGGGCGGGGGCCATGGTTCAAGAGGGAGTTCAGCAGCATAATAGTGTAAGAATGATTTGATATGAATTAGGTCAGGTCTAAGGGATGTTTTTATAGGTGTAGCAACTAGTTTAGGCCCTTAGATTAAACGTAGAATCAATCCGGACTATCAAAACACGTCTCAAGCTTCAAAAATGAGTTCTGGTTCAAAACAGGCTGACCAGGTCGACCTGTAGGTGGGGAGGTCGACACTATGGTCGACCTGGGGGGTAGGTAGACCCTATGGTCGACCTGGGTGGGGGGGGGGGGTTGGTTGACCCTATGGTCGACCCCCTGGTCCAGTGCTGCCTGAAAACTGCTGAAACTTGTACAGGCCATAACTTCTTCATCCGGACACCGATTTTCGAAAACTCGGACACTATTTCATGTAAAATTTCAAGACAAATGCAATGGTGTAACCCGTTTCCCTTGATTCTGACTTTAAAAATTAATTCTTGCTTGATTTCTTGTTTTAACATGTAATAAAAATACGGGTTGTTACATCTATAAACCAAAGCTCTGATACCAAATATAACGACCCGAACTTCCCCGTGAAGGAAAGAACGGATTGCTTTGAGGACAAGATGAATCATAACACAAACAGAAGAACATTACATTGCTCATTACAACAATTTCATCAGAATACAAGAATATACAGAGTATGAGTGAATATTACACATTTACTAAATATCACAGATTTACAAATTACAATGCAATGGAAAATAATACAATACACAACTGAAAAAGATACACAGAAATAGAGCTTTCTGAATATCATTCCAGCTGTAAACCAGGATCCTCTGAATATAAATCTACAAAACCAAAACTACTAGCTGCCCGTGCGAAAAATAAGGGCACCCAGAGTATAGGTTAAAACAATAAACTCCAGGTCGGTCATGTGACTAGTGTGAGAACTAAAACAATTATTAAATCTTTACTTTAAAGATAAAGTAAATCAAGGGACCATGCCGTATAACACAGAACGGGTTTCCTCCTAAGAATACCAGTGCGTACAACAAAAGAGCGCAATGCTTTTTGGAAAAATGAAGCCATTAAAAGATCCAGGTCTCATCACACAATGCAACGCAAACCAGAGGATAGGGTTTTCCCTTATAATAGCCAAACATGCTTGGTACGTTTAAAACAAATCATTTGATACTATTATAAGTGCATAGTGTATAAAATAACTTCAAATATAAATGTATCAATCCTAGATGGCAGAGGTACCATATATCATGTCGCCAATACTAGGCTCTACAATCAAAACCGCAAATGTCACATATTGGAAGTTGGATTTACATCTGCTTCACCATTACACTATTTTCTTTGATTTCCTAAATTCTCTGCACCAACTGTACTAGTACCCCAACCCGTATCATCCTTTCCATGTATATGTACAGTCCTTTTCCATATATCATACGTGTTTCATCACGTATTTCTATACTACTTCAACGTAGTTCCACCATTCATGAAATCGTTGGGACCGCCCCCTTGTTCTGGCTAGGTTTCCTTATCATGAACTATCGCATGTTCAACTAGGATTTATGCCACCTTGGACCACTAGGGATTATGCTACCTATTGAACGTTTTCTAAATTCGATTAGGGTTTATGCCACCTAGGACCACTAGGGATTATGCTACCTAATGAACAACACCCTTTTTCCACGTAATGACCTATTAATCGATCGGCTCCCTACAAGTCCTAGCTCATTCATGTGTCTGTGTCATACGGCCCAATCACGAAATGTAGTCACCTGTGCTAGGTCCACCATAGGGTGTATCAAGCCCTGGGGTGCCAACCACCAACATGAATCAAGCACGCACAGTGTAAACCTACTGGTGCCCAATGCCATATTTTTCAACTCCGGACTACGTGCAGGACCATAGTCCGCCTGAACCTACTATGGCGCACCAACTCAGCCGTCGTTCTGGTCGCTTACAATCAGCCCAGTAATCGTGCCCCACCCTGCCTAATGATACATCTAGTGGGTTACTGGTGAAAAGGATCGCGTAACTAGGGTTTCCTTCCAGCAGGTTAAGTGTTGTCATTTAAATTCGAGACTTAACCCATCTACGTGTCATGTCAAATTGGCTAAGTGTTGTCGTTCAAGTTCATGACTTAGCCGTACGAATCATGTGTCAAGTTGGTTAAGTATGTTCAAGCAGTTCATGACTTAACCCTATCAAATCATCGTGTCAAATTGGTTAAGTATATTCAAGTGGTTCATGACTTAACCTTATCAAATCAACGTGTCAAATTGGTTAAGTATATTCAAGCGGTTCATGACTTAACCCTATCAAATCAATGTGTCAAATTGGTTAAGTATATTCAAGCGGTTCATGACTTTACCCTATCAAATCAACGTGTCAAATTGGTTAAGTATATTCAAGCGGTTCATGACTTAACCCGCCCACTATCATGCTAAGTTGGTTAAGTATTATCTATATGTTCAAGTTGACTTAACCTTGCCACGTGTCATGTCATATTACTTAACCCACCCATTGGTCTGATTAACTATTATGTTGGTTAAGCCTACATTTGTAAGTTTTACATGTTCTTAACTCATACCGATTAGGCCCACATTTACATGTCAAATTTCCATGTCATCCCACCTAACCTTCTAACCATACCCACGTCTTATTATGGTTAGTATTCCTTAATTCATTCATTATGACGAACGAATCATGACCTCTCACATTAGACCGTGCATTTTGTGGCCACTGGATTTGCTGGGCGGTTGCGGGCAAATTTACACCACAAACTGGGTCTAACCTCGTGTCATAAACCGTTACACCTACAACTTGGCCTTCGACCTCTCACATTAGACTGACACTTTGTGGCTACTGGATTTGCCGGGTGGTTCCAGGAAGATTTACACAACAAACGTGTCAAAGGTTCATTAATTGTCGTATTTCCCCAAAACCCCAACATCAATTCATGTGTTTAACATATAAAAATGCTCATGTTTGTGATCAAGTCAATTATCCAATACACCGTCATTTTCATGTTCCAAATTCCCAACTTTACTTATAAATAAACATATGCCCAAGTTCCAAAATTACCTGCCAGTTTATATATATATATATATATATATCATGTTCATATACATATATATATACCCAATTCTATTCAGTTTACATATGTCCAATTCTTGCCTATTTACATGTATGCCAAGTTTATGCCATTTTACCCATATCAAGTTCTAGCCAAGATTACATGTATCAAGTCTCATGTCCAAATAAACCCAAATCATGGTTCATGATGTAGTTATCCAAACTATAATCTTTTTTTATTACAACACAAGTCAACAACCCAAGTTCATTATACATATTTGTGCCAATTATCAAATTTACAATTGCTTTCATGTTCGAATTCCCAATTCTACATATGCCTAATTAGCATAAGCCCAATCTTTTGATTTAATTTACATAGGCCCAAACTCGTGGTTTAATTTACATGCCAAATTACATACATGTTATATATACCAAATCTCATGTTACATTACATAGATCCTATTTGTGCCAAATTCAATGTATATAACAATTATGCAATTTTTTTTCATAACAAGATTATACCAAAATTTACATATCAAGCCCAAACTTGCAAATACAATGATAATATCCAATTTCATGTTGCCAATTATTACATCATATTCATATAGGCAATAATCCCATAATTCCCCCGTATACATAGCGTATGCAAATCGCGATTTTAGCCCAAGGTCTGAAATTGACCAAGGTTCATGAAAGAAAATAAATTGGGGGAGATAGAAATTGAATAAAAATGAGATCAGAGGAAAACATCATCATAGGCATAAATATTACAACTTGATGATAACGTCATTACGAATCAAGAAAACTGCTGAATAGATCATAAACTTGTCATGAGCATAAAGATAGACAAGTCTCAAAATAAGAGATTAAAGGAGCAACAGAAATAGATCAGAATCGATAAACATACTTAAATCCAATTCCACTTTATTCCATGGCCACATTATAATTAAATGTTTAAATCTAAAAACAACTAGAACTTACAGATAATGGCTAGTGAATTAGGAACTAAATTTGTTGTAAAAATGTTGCGACGTTGTTAATTTATTGTCTTGAATCATTGTTGAAGCTTTAATCTTCGAATTAGATTGAGTTTGAATGTTTGTTCTTTAATTTGGGGGCGGCGACGATGGTTCAAGAGGGAGTTCAGCAGCATAATAGTGTAAGAATGATTTGATATGAATTAGGTTAGGTTTAAGGGTGTTTTTATAGGTGTAGCAACTAGTTTAGGCCCTTAGATTAACCCTAGAATCAATCCGGACCATCAAAACACGTCTCAGGCTTCAAAAATGAGTTCTGGGTCAAAACAGGCCGACCAGGTCGACCTGTAGGGGGAGGTTGACACTATGGTCGACCTGGGGGGTAGGTCGACCCTATGGTCGATTTGGGGGAGGGGGGGGGGTAGGTCGACCCCCTGGTCCAGTGCTGCCTGAAAACTACGGAAACTTGTACAGGCCATAACTTCTTCATCCGGACTCCGATTTTCGAAAACTCGGATTCTATTTCATGTAAAATTTCGAGATGAACGCAATGGCGTAACCCGTTCCCCCTGATTCTGAATTTAAAATTTAATTCTGCCTTGATTTCTTGTTTTAACATGTAATAAAAATACGGGTTTTTACATTCTCCCCTCCTTAAAGGATTTCGTCCCCGAAATCTTCAAGTTAAGAAGAATGTGTCCTACCATCCAATCATCCATCTACTCAATCATCAATCACAGACATCCATGGTCCTTAAGAGGTTTATAATGTTGTACGAAAATATGCAGAAAGTGTGTGTATATGTTCTTTATCTAATGCAAATGATCAGGCCCGATTGATCTTCTCAATGCGAAATATGTTTAGTGCCATGAATCCAACATGTATGCAAATAGTCCTAGTCACATAAACACTATATTTGTGCACAAACATCCATCCATATGCAATATCCACATGATAACATATTCAATTTCATCCATGTACAAGTATAAACATCCATGCATATGCAATATGAGATGTGACTGAGCCGATCTAGTGCCTAATGTGTGTTCATGCATCCACGAGCAACAACTAGAAACCACTTTGAACCACTTGCAACCATCAACCATAACATGTCTCAAACACATGTTTACATCCATTAGTTCCTACCTAAAGGTATAGCCGAATGATAGAAGCAAGTAAAGAAAAACTTTGTACCCATTTGGCAATGTCTAAACTGGAAATCTTCCTCACATATATGTTGATTAGAAAAAAACTCCCCTAAACACTAGCCCAAAACCAATATATATGATTCTAGGAAACCCAACGGACACCCTCAAACCCCAACATATATCACAACCAGATGAGTCATACTCCTTATGGGGTTTGCAATGGAAATAAGATTGAGAATAGGACCGAGAGGATATACATAAAAGATAGCATGAAAATAAGCTCTACAGGAAAAGAGGGATCAAGGATATACTCTTAAAAAGAGATATGATACGCGTATCTAGTCTTCAATCTTCTGAGTCGCATTTCCTTGAGCTTAACTCCATTGTGCTTTCACCGTCTTTAACTTCACAATTTTGTAGCCTGTTAATTCTTCTTTCCAAAACATGAGTTGGAACCCATTCCACTGTTTCCTCTCGTTCCACTTTTACTTATTCTTCTTCTAGTATACTCAGCTTAAACATAACTGCGTACTCATGGTTTCATGCAACCTCTCCAAAATTCACTAGTGAATCTTGGATCTCATTCACTTACTAGAAGGTATTCCACATAAATGAATTGTCTCTTGAAAATAAACAAATGCCAACCATGTTGCCAAGTGTACTTAATAAGGTGATTTTCTATAACTCATGCATAAGCGAAATGAACCATCCGCCTTAGTGGCGAACACTACTTGAGCGGATCGATAAATGTATCAAGAGATTCTAGGTAACTAAACATGGCAGAACCCAAAGGGTTACACTATACTTCGAGGGCATTACCAAGTCAAGTCAAGCGTCTAACTACCCTCTTTTCATACTCGAGAATGGTACCATTTTTGGACAACCACTCCATCCCAAGAATCAACCCAAAGCCCAAAAATAGAAGCTTTTCTTCTAAACTCAACACTTAGCATAGACATTCTCAAATCCAAGCAAGTCATGAATAAATGAGCCGATTCCCCAACAGGATTTGAGAATAAAATGGGATCCTTTACTACGCTAGTACTAAGGTGTAGAGACTCAACTATCAAAGCAGAATTAAAAAGGATGCGATGTACAAAAACAAAGTTCTCATGGTATGATAGAAAATAAAAGCTAAACTTTTAACAGAAACGTTACCACCTCTTCTTAGGTACGCTAGTAGTGAGAGCATACAATTTCCCTCTCGATGATCTTGTCCTTTGCCCTTGTCCTTGTACTATAATACTTAATTACATGTCCCTTTTTACCATACTAAAAATGTTCTCTCTTGTCATGGGTTTTTATTATTCTTTCACTTGGCCTCTTTCCTTTCACCTTTTTCCTCTTCGTGGATTAAGCCATATCAACAAGTTTCTCATCCTTAGACTTATGTCCTTTATCCTCGTTCCTACTATCCTTGTATAGCTTGTTGAAAAGTTTCTCGAAAGTTACTTCCATCGCATGGCAACCCTATAAAGCTTAAAATAAGATTAGTCGCAAGTAAAACTATTGCGGCTACAGATGGAAGTTTGACACTACTTTGCCTTCCGACATGTGTCGCATGCCTACAAACTGTGGTGAAAAAAAAGAGAGAAGAGACTCAAGGAGAGAATCAAAAGATAGTGCATATGGCTTTGGGGAATATGCCTTTCGTAAAACAAAACTTTTCTTTAGAAAAATGCTTCTTTGTAAACGTTTTGAAAATAATTTCAGAAGGTTTTTAAAAGCTTTTGCCCAGTCTGGTAACCTGGCTCTGATACCAAATGTAAGACCCCACCTCCGCTAGGGTCACTCACAAAGGGAATGCACTAGCTTTGGTGGAGCATTATCTAGGTAAACATATACAGAAATATTAAAAGACAGAACATATAAAACAACGGAAGAAGAACTAAATTTCATTGCTTTAAAATCTAGAAAGGTCTAGAGCCTTTTACATCAAAATGACATTAAATCCATTACATCGAAATCTGTCTTGCAATAGTAAAGAAGCATAAAACCATAGTCATAAATCATTCCCCAAGTAAAACAGTAAAGCAAAGCAAGCCATAGCCAAGAGAAATCCAAGCAATACATGAAAGAGTCTTGGAGCTTGGTAAGATCCGAACTAAGCTGTATTCCCACCCTGCGAACCGGGGGGAGGGGGGGAGGGGGACGAAAGAAAAAGAGGCGAAACAAACTGGGTCAGTCATAATGACTGAGTAAGTTCTAGTAGCTTTCAGCATAAATACAGGTAAAGATAACATGGCATGAATAAACTGAAAGTAAACATAAGCATGACGACAATATAAGCTACAGGCACGATAACTAAGAATAACATCATAGGATTTCTGTCACGTATAAGATTGCGAGGTTCCCATTAAAGATGAAATAAGTATAGTTTCGTAAGATTTCTATCAAGCATCGCAAGATTTCTATGCTTCACCATTACACTATTTTCTTTGGTTTCCTAAATTCTCTGCACCAACTGTACTAGTACCCCAACCTGTATCATCCTTTCCATGTGTATGTACAGTCCCTTGCCGTATATCGTACGGGTTTCATCACCTATTTCTATACTACTTCAACGTAGTTCCACCATTCTTGAAATCGTTTGGACCTCCCCCTTGTTCTGGCTAGGTTTCCTTATCATGAACTATCGCATGTTCAACTAGGATTTATGCCACCTAGGACCACTAGGGATTATGCTACCTATTGAACGTTTTCTAGATTCGATTAGGGTTTATGCCACCTAGGACCACTAGGGATTATGCTACCTAACGAACAACACCCTTTTTCCACGTAACGATATATTAATCGATCGGCTCCCTACAAGTCCTAGCTCGTTCATGTGTCTGTGTCATACGGCCCAATCATGAAATGTAGTCACCTGTGCTAGGTCCACCATAGGGTGTATCAAGCCCTAGGGTGCCAACCACCGACACGAATCAAGCACGCATAATGTAAACCTACTGGTGCCTAATGCCTTCTTTTTCAACTCCAGACTACGTGCACAACCATAGTACGCCTGAACCTACAATGGTGCACCAACTCAGTCGTCGTTCTAGTCGCTTACAATCAGCCCAGTAATCGTGCCCCACCCTGCCTAGTTCCAGGGTACCATGATACATCTAGTGGATTACTGCTGAAAAGGACCGCGTAACTAGGGTTTCCTTCTAGCAGGTTAAGTGTTGTTATTTAAATTCGGGACTAACCCATCTACGTGTCATGTCAAATTGGCTAAGTGTTGTCGTTCAAGTTCATGACTTAGCCCTACGAATCATGTGTCAAGTTGGTTAAGTATGTTCAAGCGGTTCATGACTTAACCCTATCAAATCATCGTGTCAAATTGGTTAAGTATATTCAAGTGGTTCATGACTTAACCCTATCAAATCAACGTGTCAAATTGGTTAAGTATATTCAAGCGGTTCATGACTTAACCCGCCCATGTATCATGCTAAGTTGGTTAAGTATTATCTATATGTTCAAGTTGACTTAACCTTGCCACGTGTCATGTTATATTGCTTAACCCAACCATTGGTCTGATTAACTATTATGTTGGTTAAGCCTACATTTGTAAGTTTTACATGTTCTTAACTCATACCGGTTAAGTCCACATTTACATGTCAAATTTCCATGTCATCCCACCTAGCCTTCTAACCATACCCACGTCTTATTATGGTTAGTATTCCTTAATTCATTCATTATGACGAACGAATCATGACCTCTCACATTAGACCGTGCATTTTGTGGCCACTGGATTTGCTAGGTGGTTCCGGGCAGATTTACACCACAAACTGGGTCTAACCTCGTGTCATAAACCGTTACGCCTACAATTTGGCCTTCGACCTCTCACATTAGACTGACACTTTGTGGCTACTGGATTTGTCGGGCGGTTCCAGGCAGATTTACACCACAAACCGAGTCTAACCTCGTGTCAAAGGTTCATTAATGGTCGTATTTCCCCAAAACCCCAATATCAGTTCATATGTTTAACATATAAAAATGTTCATGTTTGTGATCAAGTCAATTATCCAATACACTGTCATTTTCATGTTCCAAATTCCCAACTTTACATATAAATAAACATATGCCCAAGTTCCAAAATTACCTGCCAATTTATATATATATATACACACACACACACCCAATTCTAGTCAGTTTACATATGTCCAATTCTTGCCTATTTACATGTATGCCAAGTTTATGCCATTTTACCCATATCAAGTTCTAGCCAAGATTACATGTATCAAGTCTCATGTCCAAATAAACCCAAATCATGATTCATGATGTAGTTATCCCAAAATATAATCTTTTTTATTACAACACACGTTAATAACCCAAGTTCATAATACATATTTATGCCAATTATCAAATTTACAATTGCTTTCATGTTCGAATTCCCAATTCTACATATGCCTAATTAGCATAAGCCCAATCTTTTGAATTAATTTACATAGGCCCGAACTCGTGGTTTAATTTACATGTCAAATTACATACATGTTATATATACCAAATCTCATGTTACATTACATAGATCCTATTTGCGCCAAATTCCATGCATATAACATTTATGGAAAAAAAAATATTATACCAAAATTTACAGATCAAGCCCAAACTTGCAAATACAATGATAATATCCAATTTCATGTTGCTAATTATTACATCATATTCATATAGGCAATAATCCCATAATTCCCCCGTATACATATCGTACGCAAATCGCGATTTTATGCCAAGGTCCGAAATTGACCAAGGTTCATGAAAGAAAATAAATTAGGGGAGATAGAAATTGAATAAAAATGAGATCAGAGGAAAACATCATCATAGGCATAAATATTACAACTTGATGATAACGACATTACGAATCAAGAAAACTGCTGAATAGATCATAAACTTGTCATGAGCATAAAGATAGACAAGTCCCAAAATACAAGATTAAAGGAGCAACAGAAATAGATCAGAATCGAATAACATACTTAAATCCAATTCCACTTTATTCCATGGCCACATTATAATTAAATGTTTAAATCTAAAAACAACTAGAACTTACAGAGCTTGGCTAGTGAATTAGGAACTGAATTCGTTGTAAAAATGTTGCGGCGTTGTTAATTTATTGTCTTGAATCATTGTTGAAGCTTTAATCTTCGAATTGGGTTGAGTTTGAATGTTTGATCTTTAATTTGGGGGCGGGGGCCATGGTTCAAGAGGGAGTTCAGCAGCATAATAGTGTAAGAATGATTTGATATGAATTAGGTCAGGTCTAAGCGATGTTTTTATAGGTGTAGCAACTAGTTTAGGCCCTTAGATTAAACGTAGAATCAATCCGGACTATCAAAACACGTCTCAAGCTTCAAAAATGAGTTCTGGTTCAAAACAGGCCGACCAGGTCGACCTGTAGGTGGGGAGGTCGACACTATGGTCGACCTGGGGGGTAGGTAGACCCTATGGTCGACCTGGGTGGGGGGGGGGGGGGTTGGTTGACCCTATGGTCGACCCCCTGGTCCAGTGCTGCCTGAAAACTGCTGAAACTTGTACAGGCCATAACTTCTTCATCCGGACACCGATTTTCGAAAACTCGGACACTATTTCATGTAAAATTTCAAGACAAATGCAATGGTGTAACCCGTTTCCCTTGATTCTGACTTTAAAAATTAATTCTTGCTTGATTTCTTGTTTTAACATGTAATAAAAATACGGGTTGTTACATCTATAAACCAAAGCTCTGATACCAAATATAACGACCCGAACTTCCCCTTGAAGGAAAGAACGGATTGCTTTGAGGACAAGATGAATCAGAACACAAACAGAAGAACATTTCATTGCTCATTACAACAATTTCAACAGAATACAAGAATATACAGAGTATGAGTGAATATTACACATTTACTAAATATCACAGATTTACAAATTACAATGCAATGGAAAATAATACAATACACAACTGAAAAAGATACACAGAAATAGAGCTTTCTGAATATCATTCCAGCTGTAAACCAGGATCCTCTGAATATAAATCTACAAAACCAAAACTACTAGCTGCCCGTGCGAAAAATAAGGGCACCCAGAGTATAGGTTAAAACAATAAACTCCAGGTCGGTCATGTGACTAGTGTGAGAACTAAAACAATTATTAAATCTTTACTTTAAAGATAAAGTAAATCAAGGGACCATGCCGTATAACACAGAACGGGTTTCCTCCTAAGAATACCAGTGCGTACAACAAAAGAGCGCAATGCTTTTTGGAAAAATGAAGCCATTAAAAGATCCAGGTCTCATCACACAATGCAACGCAAACCAGAGGATAGGGTTTTCCCTTATAATAGCCAAACATGCTTGGTACGTTTAAAACAAATCATTTGATACTATTATAAGTGCATAGTGTATAAAATAACTTCAAATATAAATGTATCAATCCTAGATGGCAGAGGTACCATATATCATGTCGCCAATACTAGGCTCTACAATCAAAACCGCAAATCTCACATATTGGAAGTTGGATTTACATCTGTGAACCAAGGCAAGGGATCGTCCTTACCGAATTCGAGATGCTTTAGCCCGCCCCTCAGGATAAAGCTGCAACTGCACCTTGGATCGGTAGGGCCGGTACATACGGAGTGGATTAAAATGCATGAACAATGCGTTTCCCCGCCCTATGGGGCGTAAACTGGTCATATCCCAACCAAACCATCGGCCCCGGAACGACCGATATAACCGAGGCGCCTCGGTATCCATCATCCACATAAGTGAAACGTCAGGGCTTGCAAAACGCTGACACCACTCCAAGCTGGAAGGAAACACATGCCCTTCCTGATGTCCTCTCCTATTTTTGGTTCACACCAGGGTGTGAGGCTCGCAAATCAACACTACACAAAGCTATGCTATATCAAAGCCATACATTGATCATCAACCACAAGACTCTGCTTTTCCAAAGAATCCTTGATCATTTGCGTCTCAGCATGCCACATAGGCAATTCACGCATGTCAGATACACATCCATTTACAAGTTCGTTCTGGGTCTGAATGAAACCAGAGGCACCTTATTCCTCGTCCTATATGTCCAACACAGGAGAAAGGCCCTCGCTTATCCGGTCGATCTCCAAGTACGTCTGGACGATCACCACTTATTACCTTGTCTTAGTTGTACAACCCAATCAAGACATCAGTAATCATCCAAACGGTGTGAAGACCTCCGGTCTTCAACCACCGTCTTCATCCTCGACATATCGTTGAATTAGTTATTCAGAATGGGATAAACCCGGTCTTTCTGAATAACTCACGTGTATAATAAACAAGCGCTATAAAAACACAACATACGCCTTATTCCAATCCAGAGTATTTCTTTATTCATATATTCTTATACTTTGGGAAAGGTTCCCATTAATTTTATCAAAGATAAATTCTTTAAATTTATTCTTTAATCTTCCGTTAGATATCATTTCAAACCAAATTATGGTTTATCCAAACTACTTGGGATTAACGCACCTTACCGAAGTAATCATTTGTTTAATTTCCCAATCCGAACCTATTCATCCCATGAAGCAAAACCGGTAATACTTCATATCTAACACCACGGTGTTATCGATAAATTTAGTTGCCATTTCACGTTTAAGTCCAATTAAAGATTTAACTATCGCCTGTAGAAAAATTGTTGGTACTCCATTCTCAATCAATTCTTGAATTTGATAATTTTAATCACTAAATTCACTTTTCAATCTAATCAAATATTCCTTAAAACTCCATTTAGTTTTAATCTTCCCAAAAATTAATATCAATGATTATTCAAAGCTAAGAAATTAATCTTATATTTAACTGGGTTAAAGAACCAATGTATTTATAACACGGTTCACGATAAACCCAAAATCACATTCCATCAGTCTCCAACCGTAAATTAGTAAGAGAACAATTCCCTAAATATTAAATCCGAAGGCCGAAACCAACATCAGAACAATACCCAGGAAACCATTCAACTTAGCTGATCTCTAGTTAGTTTCTAATTTTCTTAACTCCATTGGGTTTAAGAACAGTATTATTAAAGATACCATTCACGATAAACCGAAAATCTCATTCCGTTGTTAATCGGGTTAAAGAACTAATGTTATTTAAAACACCGCTCACGATAAACCCAAAAATCCAACTTAATTCCATTCCAATTAAATATTAATTAATTGGTAAACTTCATTAAATCTTAATAAAAGATGTAATCTTTTCTCAACTGTGTTTAAGAACAGTGTTAGTGAAGACACCATTCACGACAAACCCAGCATCCCATTTGATATTAAGTATAAGACTCTGAATAGAAAACATATCGTCTTATATTCAATATCAAATTCTGACATCAATGAATATATTATTAGAATAATGATATATATATATCTTCCAAATTCCTCCATAATGTCTGTATAATCACAAAATCCAATATCGAAATATTCCGAAGGTAATTTTGATTCAAATCCATTCCAATTCATATATTGGAAATTCCAGTTAATTTTAAAACCATTTCAAATCCAATTTATTTATTTAAAAATATTGGATTAGAATTCTAGTTCATAACTAGTTCATTTCGATAAAAATATATTTTTTATCATTTCAAATATGGAATTTTTCATCCCAATTCTTTCCAAATCATTTCTTATGATTCTACACTAAGTAATGATATTTTTAATAATTTTATCAAGGCCCGTACAGTCGATTTCCATAAACGGCCATCGAACTGCACTTACAGCGACCTTTCCCAAATTTGATTTGGACATAATTCCAAATCCAACTGTTAGATTTCTAATTTCTTGTAACTGTTAGAAAGCTCTTTTCGATATGAACCTAAGGTCCTGGATTCAGGAGAATCCGACGGTCGGATCTCCCGTAACGTCAATTCGAAGTCAATGGTCGAAATTCGCGAACTGCCATGGCGCGGCGCGTTCTATTTAGGCCATTAATATATATAATATATATTTCATCGATTTCCATTCAAAACGTATTTTATAAATCGTTTTAAATTTGTTTTAAAAACGGTTTCAACTTCATATTCAATTTTAAATCAAAGTTGAATATTCCATATCATTAAGATATAAATGATAATATTTTCAAAACATTATATTTTGAAATCACTTCCTTTTCGATATTCATTATAAAAATGAATAAAATTTATATAAATATAATTCGCGTCAAAATGGCGCATATATAATCAACACGGTTATGTATATTTAAATATACTCGTGTCCATTCCAAATTAAACATCAAAATCAGATTTTGATCTTTTACTGAATATTATTTTAAAATATTCATTATTTTAAAATATTCGTTATTTTAAAATATTTGTTGTTTTAAAATATTCGTTATTTTAAAATATTATTTTAAAATACTATTTTAAAATATTCGTTATTTTAAAATGTTATTTTAAAATATTATTTTAAAATATTCATTCTTTCTGAACTGGAATCAGACACAGTCAACTACCATATAATGTTGATTATATGGATTTCATACAACACATGTATACCACAACAGTGATAAATAATCATCCATCAACCAGAGTGCGTTCTACAACGTATAAGCATTAAATATAAATATTTAACGCTTGCAACAGTCTGTCAACCTATCGATTGACATACAACTAAATAGTTGGGATTAGTGTACGTCAAATATCATCCCAACACCTATGTGGGATTTCAATCCACAAACACAGAATTTATTTATGCAGTTGGGCGACAAGTAAAATTTATCGTCTCAGTCCATATCAGTCAAATGGGTGTACATAAACAAATCGTCTCGTTTGTAAATGAATATTTGTTTTATTCATATACACGTTAAAATTTATATTTTTAATGATAAAAATTTTATTCGATTCATTTACACAATAAAAACAATATTTTTATTTTTCTAACTTATTTTAGAAAATTTTGGCGGTATAATGGCGTGATACTAGAACCGGGATAAGGTCTAGTCTTATCCCTCGCCTAATAATGGCTTGCGCCATACACAAACCAAATCTAATCAATTCATTTCACACCCCAAACCAAATTTAAATAAATATATACGTTCTAATTCTATTCAAAATAAATTTATCGTTGTTATTATTTAAAATAAATCATTTTAAATGTTCAAAATTCATTAAAATTGCCAAAATATTTTTTTTTATCGGTTCAGATTTTCCGGGTTACTACACTTAAAAACTTAGACAATGGTGCATTTCCAATGGTTAAGCACTTTGACTTGAATGCAAGAAGTACAGGCTCAAAACTTGTTTAACATGATTTGAAATTTTAATGATATGTACAATGTCGACAACCTTGACTTATGTCTAAAAGTACCAAATTTGGAAATGTTGAGAAAATATTAAAGCTTCAACAATTCATAATGAATTCTTTAGGAACCACCAATGAAAGGTTATGTAGTTAAATTAGTCAATTTACATTAAAAAAACCATTTAAAAAATATCATTTGCACCATGGGTGCTAAGGTGGAACTATAGATAGGAAAATTTTAAAGGGGAAATTATACATGTATTTGGCATGTTTGGGGCCTTTTATGTCCTTATTTTTTCATGGTATCTGACTGTGCTAGCTGCAGTGCTTGAAGTTAAGGGAGCTTTTCGGTTATTACAACCGTTGAATGTCAACCATGAATCTAAGGATAGTATATACTTAAAAAGATAGTATTCCGAAACAAGTCATAAAATAACAGCATACGAGTTAAACTCTCAACAAGTTGACGAGTCTCATGAAGAATAAAATCCAATAATAAGAACGTTTAAAGAGCCATTATTCAAAAAACAAAATAAAAGACAACATTATATAGGAATACACTGGACTTAGTCTGCATAAATGCATTTGAATACTAAGCTATTTGATTTTGAGTTCAAAGAAAATACGTCGTCTATTGCTTATGACCGATTCACATAGACAACGATCTCATCCGCCGCCTTCTTGAAAACCTCTTCAAGCATTGAAAAGTAACAATTTTGATCAGAAGGTCCTGCCTTTGATTGCTATAAAAGATAACAAAAATAAGTATCTATTTAGCATGCCATATCTAATATATGTGTTTTTGGCTTTTCAAAAATATTGAAAACATGATTTTCTTAATTCTGTTCACGATACCTTAAGTAATTTCTTAGTTTTTATTTCACACATAAGTCCCAAAGTAGTTTTGTTAATTTGAAGCCTACTCAAAATGGACCTGATTATTTAGGGAAAAAGTTTATAAAAAAGTAAACCAAATAATAATGATAAACATATGAAAAATTAACAAAACAACTCATGTTTCTATTTCCCTATTTTTCAAAAAAATAATAATTCAAACCATGTCTTATTTTTATCTTTTCTTTGCATGCATAAAGTAAAAAAGATTTTTACATAAAAATAAAAAAAAATAAACCAAAAAATTAGAAGGTCAGCTGATCAGTCAAATTCGATTTCAACATTCAAGATAAATGAAATTTGCAATGTAATAGTTTTCATGGTATTGAATCTTTTCCTTAATAATTAACTTATGTATTAATGTGATTTCAAGGACATTTTTAATAATGTTTACTGACTTAACTGGATACTGTAGAAAAGTGAAACTCATTAATACTATATGTGTGAAATACATAAAATTGATCTCGTAAATTAAAAGAAACCAGTATCGTGATTTAGGTATTTTATTCTTATTTAAAAAAGAATGTTATATAATTTAATATATACAAAGACGCACAATAAGCATGTTTCTTTTGAAAAGGGTTTTGAGGGAAAAATAATGAGTAAAAACTTACATGTACATGTATGTTGTACATGGAGCTATGATGATTAGAGGAGACATGAGCCGAAACCACTTCAATATGATGTTTCTCCAAGATAGAGACGATGTTAGTCATAAGTCCATGCTTCTTAGAAGTGCAGATGTTGAGGTATGCTTCCTCACCGCTCACATTTAATGTGATATTGTTTCCTCCAAACCAAGTGCGAAAGCTATTTGAAATATGTGGCATCGATGTCAAGCAAGGTGAGTTTCTAATATAAGTCTCATCTTTTGTCTCCATCACTAGCTTTTCTTCTAGTTTTTTTCTTTTGAGTGCTTGAAGAGTTTGCTCCAAAACTTTTATGTATTTAATACTTTCTTCCATAATGCAACACCGATTTGCCTATATCAAAAATATATATTATAACATAAGTGATAATACCATCTTTCTAAACTACTCTTTTAACATTTCGTTAATAATAATTAGGTTTTAATCTCCACTAAAAATGAGCAAATGCTAAAAAAAAGTTAATCTCCAGAAGTTACTCATCTTATAGTTATTATTTTAGGATGATTAATTTTTATTGAAATGGTTATTTTATGAGAGAAAAAGAAAAACTAATTAATTTAGTTTACTTATCTTTAGTTACTTATTTTAAGTATCCTGGTCATAGATCGCGTTTTCTTTTTTAAATAAAAGGTTATCACTCTCACGTAAATAAAGAAAAAATTATCTTCCCTTTTATTTTTTCATAGTCTAAATGGTATAATGTGAAACTATCATTACATTAATAACTAACTAATTAAGAAATAATAGTTCAATATATAAACAAACATGTACAGA
This sequence comes from Allium sativum, assembly GCA_030737875.1. Taxonomy (NCBI): domain Eukaryota; kingdom Viridiplantae; phylum Streptophyta; class Magnoliopsida; order Asparagales; family Amaryllidaceae; genus Allium; species Allium sativum. The sequence continues at coordinate 144,555,262 of CM060918.1, read as the reverse complement.
AGATATAAATGAGTAGCCTTACCCACCGATACATACGATAAATATAAAAAATAAATTTTAGTTATTTTCAAATATCAAGGTCACATGTGATTAGGGAAAAGGGCAAAGTTTGAAAAATCGACGTTATGTATAAACAAAATTAAAATAAAAACAAATACAAATAGATAATTTTATGTATAATTCAAATTTTATATTAATATTTCCAATGCATGTTTAGAATTTATCAGGTTAAACCAATTTCATTTCAAATTCTACTAAGGTAAAAGTATTACTTTTTTCTATGCTTTTACGATATTATTTATTTTCCAATTAACATAGGCTCAAGGAAAAAGATATCTAAGATTCCATAATTTTTATGTATTGAGTTATATATAATTATATCAAAAGGCTTAAAATACTTATTTTCTCAAATATCCCCTCAAAATCGAAAATTATTACAGGTGCACAGTATATACCTTAGGATTAATTTTGAGTTTGATAAAATTTCTAATGGTTCGAACAACTTTGCACAGTTTAATAAACTTCGGTTTGACAAGGTTGTTGGAGACAGAAATTTTCAAATATATTAGTGCATCCAAGTAGTATTGTAATTTGATTACTAAGATATGTTGTTCTTTGAAAACCATGACTTTATTTCTATTTTACATAATTTTCATTGCTATAACATGGTATAAAGCATAATATCATGCTTATACTCACTTATAGTAACATGATGAAGCTTACTAATGGTAATAATTTAGTTATTCGTTAATAGGAAATATGCATCCTTATCTGTCTTAAAAAAACTAGGACTATAAATTAAATATGCAGTAGGTAAATGTAAGCCCTATTGGAACCATATATGGATTGACCCTACTATATTGAAAGGGATAATAACATAAATGATATACGTCACATTTAATATGTTTCAACCCAAAAGACTTAATGGCAAATGTTATTTGAATATTTTCTTAATTTGGTAGCTTTATTAGAGTCATTCAAACTGAACCATAATTTCGATCTAACCTGTGTTCATGAAGAGCATAGTTTAAATAAGCTTCTAATTTGATATGCATAGGAGTTGAATTATATCCAAATACAAACGACTCTATAGTTTGGATCTGGTTAGGAGTAATCACATTTTTTGAAGGATATTTAACTAAATGACATTCCACACTATACCAACATATAGATTATATTAGTTAATAAATAAAATTACAATATTCCTAAAGGAAAAATTCACAAGGCATGATCTAAAATAGTTCAGTTTACAATATCGGTGTTTTCTGTTATTAATAATAAACAATTTATGTTGGATGCAATGTACCAAAGGCAACATGTGGGTTAGAATATAATCCATCTTTGATATATTGTACATTTAATAAGAAAAACAATAAACTCATCGGTACATACCTTAGAAGGAAGAATTGGGACTAGTGATTTAAGTTCTTTGAACAAGTTTTTCTCCACTGTCCTTCGTTTTCTTTCGTTTGTCATACGTCTGTTGTTATTCACTTCTTCAGATCTAATAGCTTGCAGTCCAGATCTTTCAATTACTTCTGTGTTTTCATTCACTATTGGTTCCTTCTCGCTAATGTCGCCTTGTAAATCATGATTTATTAACAAATTCAAATTTGAAGCAAAAAAATTATCATCGGACATAAGATTACTTGTCCCAAACAATCCAGGGTTTAGGTAGGTGTCATCCCCATTGAAGATCCCTTCAGTTAATCCTCCATTATTCAATTCCATAGGCATCTTTGAAAGATGATTGATCTATAAAAAGAGTGAGAAATAAATGAATCTTGAATATTTCAACCAAGGAAGAAGTCACAATGATGATAAGGCAATGCAAGGAAAACAGAAGATTTAAAGGAAAACCAAAATTTCTTTTAGGAAAAATAATAAATAAATATTATGTAATGGTCTAAATGCCAGCATATCTTCATAGGTTTTTGAGAATGGATTGATTTGAAAACCTTTAATAATTGTGCCAATTAATTTCTTTACATTCCGTAACGCATATTGCTTCCGTATTACTTATCGAGGATTTTATAAATAAATATAATTTTTTTAAATATCATTTCAAATACAAAGTAGTTGATAAATTAATTTTTTTTATTGATTAATATAGCGAATAAACTTAGCCTATTAGATTTATTTTTTGAGCAAAAGATGTGTGATCTTCCAGAAGGAAGAGAGCACATAGCCTATTAGATTTATTTTATCAATTTTTCAAAAAATTAAAGATAATTATTGAATATATGGGTAGAAGAATGAAATATTTCTATCTAGTCTACTATTGAATAATTTACATTGATGTCAATCAAATTTCCATGTAACAAAACACATACACACAAAAACATACATACACACACATATATAAATATATTGCACATAAGCATGTGTAAATGCTTGCTCACATGTGTATTTTACATGTGTATGTATTAAATTATAAATGTTACTTTGCAATAATGACTAATCCCTGATTATTTGCCTTAAAGAGGAATAAAATTGTGTTCTTTATTGCTAAGTATGATACATCATGGAAAAAATCACATTATCTCTCATTAGTAATATCATGAGCTTCATTTAACCGTGCAACAAAAATGAAAATTATTAACATAGAAAAAAAATGTACAATTACATTAACCAAACTTCATAGTATATCCAATTGGACTATTGCTCCGTTTTCGAGGCCTATGAATGATATCCTGTAATGCTAAGCATTGACCCATTAGAGGTATACTCTAAATTTGATTTCCAGTTCAATTTCTAGCTTTATATTTATAACATCCCAAGATTTTTCAATAATTTAAAATATTAAATTTAATATGTTTTGAACAAAATCATTTAAATATTAAAATTAATGATTTATTTCGTATATTGATAATGTATGAACTAAAATTTAAACCCATAAATATTGAAATATGTTCAAGATAAACAATAATTGATTTATAAATTTATCTGATTTTTATTTTTTTGATTTGAATAGAAATTATAAATCTTTGAACTTGATTTAATGGTGAATAAACAAAAGCGAATATTTTATTATATTAATTAACTCGTTAAAATTAGTCATTTGGCAAACGATTTTAGAATTTGATAAAATTAATTATATTTGATCCATATTTGTAAATTATTATAATATATAAAATTTCATAGTAGACGGAATTATAGTTTGATAGTAAGAAATTAAAACGCGTATGAATTTATATGTACAATTTAATTAAATAATCAATTTTTAGAATAAACTGCTAGAGACTTTGGAATTTGGCTTTGAAACCAATTCTGTTGTGTTCAGAAGGCATCAAAACATATTGTTAGGCCGTAAGCGGGCCTGATTTGGACTCAGTCCAAATTTCGGCATAAATACACGCAAACGAGACAATTAATTAATAAAATATTCTCTGAAAACCCTAATCTAATTCAGCCGCCGACTCTTTAATCTTCAATGGCTGAAACTCCATGATCTTCCTCCTTCAATTTCTCATGATTTATTGAATGAAATTAGATAATTTCAAAAGCAAAATCATGGCCCTTCTTGTGATCATTAAATCTACACGGGTTGATCGTATTTTTGTTGTTGATTTGAGGAGTTCTAGGGTCTTGAATGTACGACAGTCAAAGGAATTTCCTGGCCAAGGCGTGTTGTGGAACGAGGTTGGACTTTGGGTGTAGGCGGAGTTGATGGAGGCACACACCATGGTGGATTCCGATCATGGTTCAGTTGAAGATTTTCGTTGCGTGATTTGTGGATTTGGGACGAAATTGGGTTACGGCTTTTTCAAACATCAGAATGCAATGAAATGGGAGGGAAGATGATGCTGATGTAGAGGACATTGGGTGGGCGAGGAGTTTAGTTTTATTTTATTTTATATTTTGAAATTTAAATGATAATACTTGTATATCTTTTACATACGAGCTCCAATTGACACGCAGATTGTTGCATTAGGATCGTATTGAAATTTCAGACAGCATGGAGCCGTCGCCGAATGATTTTGAGACTGTTTAATTTTAAGCTAAAATTTGGAATTTAATCTCATTTGAATCAAGGTGAGTGATTAAACCCACTTACATATAACTAAAAATATTTGATTATTATTTAAATTTAATTCATGTCGTGATACAATTGTATTGTTTGTTGTTTGACTGTTTAAATTGCATATTTATGTTAAATCTACATAGACTGTATAATTTAATTAAACTGTTATATAAATTGTACTGTTATGGATTAATTTCTAGTTTTAATATAATAATAATGATAATAAAAAGAACCTCATACCTGATGACTAGTAACTGATATTATTGAACTGTTTAGATGTGTTGATTCTGATGTATGCCTCGAATTTATATATTTTATATGTTAATATGTAATCCATTTTGTTAACGCATATATGTTATTGATTTTCGCTGATTAATCCCAACCATTACCCTAGATGTTACGGGCATCAAATAAACCCGGGATTAATCATTAAAATGAATTAAGAACATAGGTTGAAATGATAAATACGTATGACCATGATTTGGATTGAAATGATATATATCCTTTCCCAAAATACTAAAATTAAATTTTTAAGTATTACATGGCCATACGATAGAAAATTATATACGGACACTGGTTGGTTAAATAAAATTTGTTTTTAATCTTGAATTTCAGAATATTATTTTAAAAGACAATATATGATATTATTAATCAATTTTCTTTTAATCTAAATTTTGAGCTTTGAAATTTTAAATTTTAAAAAATTCGTAAATGTGAATAACTGAAGTTGATATTGAATTGAATATAAAATATAAATTTATCGAAATTGAATCTTTGATATTTACTTTAAATTAACTTAATTTATAGTAATAATTTAATTGTGAACTCGAGATTTTATAAACTAAACATTCAAAATGAGAATTATAATTGAAATTCAATTATGTGAATCAAATTATTAAGTCGAATTGTTTGAAATCAAACTATGGCGACTCGAACTTCCCCGTAAAGGAAAGAACGAATTGCTTTGAGAACAGGACGAATAGAACACAAAAAGAAGAACTTTTTATTGCTTTTTACAACAATTCCATCAGAATACAAGAATATACAGAGTATGAATAAATAAAATACATTCGGTAAAAATCAGAGATTACAATGCATTACATAGCAGTGGAAAATAAAACATAAACACAACTGAATGAGATAAACGGATACAGAGCTTTTCGAATATCATTCCAACTGTAAGCCAAGATCCTATGAATATAAATCTGCAAAACCAAAACTACTAGCTGCCCATGTGGAAAATAGGGGCACCCAGAGTTTAGATTAAAATAATAAACTTCAGGTCAGTCATGTGACTGGTGTGAGTACTGAAACAGTTATTTAAACTTTACTTTAAAAGAGAGTAATTCAAGGGGCCACGCCGTATAACACGAAACAAGTTTCCTCCCAAGAATACTAGTGCATAGAATAAACAACGCAATGCTTTTTCAAAAAATTAAGCTATTATAAGACCCAGGTGTTACGTCCCCAAACCCCGATAAGACGGTGCAAGGGTAATCTTTGAAATATAACACATAAACAGATAACAGCAGAACAGAAATAAATAAATACACTAGATAATGTACAATATAATACATTGGATAAATTTAATCATCAGAATTACACAGTATATAGGATCATACTTAGTACAAAATACAGTTCAGCTATACATAGAATGTATACACTAGATAGTGACCTACCAGCCCTGACATTTATATACTTTTCACCTATGTGGTTGTTGCTGTTGGGAGGCGCCTCGGTTTGATCGGACGATCCGGGTCCGATGGAGTCATTCGTTGGCTCGTTTACGCCCCAAAGGGCGGGGAAACGTATTGTTCAGGCATTTTAATCCACATCGGTGGACCGGCCCTGACGATCCAAGGGTCGATGCGCTCTGACCCTGTGGCTCGGGCTAGAGAGTCACGAAGTCGGTAAGGACTATCTTTTGCCTTGGTTCTTGACGGAAATCCAATTTCCAAATACGACATCGTGCGGTTTTGATTGTATATATATATATGGCGACATGATATATGGTACCCATGCCGTCTATGATTGATAGTTATGATTTGAAATTGTTTTCAAAAACATATAAACACTAGCAATAATATCAATTGCCTTTGTTTTATTCGTATCAATCATATTTTGGCCATTATAAGGTAAAACTCTATCCTCCGGTTTGCGTTGCATTGTGTGATGGGAACTGAGTCTTATAATGGCTTCATTTTTATAAAAAGCATAGCGATGTTTAAAAGAAAGATTTGTTTTAAAGCACTGGCAATCCAATGGAGTAAACCCGTTCCACGAAAGTGGCGTGGTCCTGTGATTTGCCAAATTAAATATGTGTTGAGTAGATTTCTCATACCAGTCCTGATCGAAGCTAATCTAAGAACTAGAAAAGCGCGATTTTTTTAAAATAAAATTCTGCAAGCGTACAGTTCGTGTAGCAAACAGGTCGAACACGGGGAGGTTTAATTAAAAATTATTATCTATTTATTCTTAGGCGAGTTAGATAGAACTTTGGGGGTTGTTTTCAATGTTGTTGAAATAATGTTATTGAAACTGCTACAAATCTGAATCTAATCAGACGTATATCAAATTCAACAACAGGAAAGAAAATAACAAGTACTAGCAAAAACAACAAAAGTAAATAATAACTGGAACAATAACAGAGAATTAAAAGTAGAGTTGCTGTTGAAACTAATCAAACAGTGAACACTAGTATGCAGTAACAAAGACAATAATAATATGTGTTCTACCGAATCTAATCGTGTAGATACACAAATTGTTTTAAAAGAAAAGTAAATAACTAGAACAAGAAAATTTTATTAAAACTAAAAGAGAGTACAGAATTTTGAGATGCCATTTTACAATGGTTACAACACATATTTATAGATGAGAATGGCAAAACCCCAATTAGGTCTATGAATAAATGGGCCTCCTCATTCATGAATATCTCTTGCCTTCCTTGACTAAGCTTGATTGGAGAAAATCTTGGCATATCATGGTAAATATTTTCCATATCTTTCAATTCTCTCATGTGGCTAATTGATTGATAAAAGATTGCAAATTGCATGTGATTTAATCTTCCAATCAGCAATTAATCTTCCAATCAGCAATTAATCCTCCCATCAATGACGTTTATTAGATTCCAAATTCAACATAGGAAAAGAATATATTTAAAATTGATCTTTCTTCTTGGCAACAATTCAATCAGAAATTCTTCTAATTGAAATTGAATGATTTGAATTTAATTCCATGATGAGAATATGGCTATTGCTGAAATGTTAATTGGTGCATATCATACATACATACACATGAATATGTGTATATATATAATATAACACTAATCCAAATATTCCTCAGAGCAAAAGGGGCCAGTGTGAACGCGCTCCGTTTCTTTGGCAAAAAGTGAGCTTGACGGGGTTCGAACTCAGGTCTCTCAGCACCAATTCCTAAGCCTTTACCAGTGAGCTACTACTTCTTTTGCAATTGAAATGAATTTGATGTGAGGAAGTAGCTCTTTCTTGTAGTTGGCCTTTGATTTGAATTGAAGGAGGCATTTCTTGACATCCTGTAAAAACATACAAAAGTAACCAAAGTATCATTTTTTTATTTACAAAAGATAAAGCATAAGAGTAATAAAATAAACACTTTTCAGTGTCAATCAAGTCCCATGACTGACTCGTAGTTTGTTTCACTCTCAAACTCGGGTGCCCCTTTTTCCACACGGGCAGCCTTGTATTCAGGTTTAGCTGGTTCTTTCTGGATAGCTGGAGCTGAAGATGGATTCTATCATTTATTTCCTTTTATGCTGTTCAGCTCCTATTGTACATATTTTGTTTATTTCCGCTGTAGACATTTATGTATGGCTGAACTGTATTTGTACTAAGTAAGATCCTGTATACTGTGTAACTCTGATGATTACTTTTATCCAGTATATTCTATTGTTCATTATCTGGTGTATTTATTTAATTATGTTCTGCTATTATCTGTTTCTGTGTTATATTCCTAAGATAACCCTTGTTTCCGTCTGAACGGGATTTCGGGTCGTCTCAAACACCCTAAATTTTTGAAAAAAATCGCCATAACCTCCTTTGTACGGGGTGGGGTTTGGAAATTTATTGGGCCGTATTAGGTACCCAATAAATCCTAATAAGCATGCACATATTTATAGTGATATATTCCGGTGTCCACGGGGGAGTGTGTATAGATCATAACTCCAGAGAATAAATTCTCGTCACCCTATAAATGGTTTATGCGCCTTAATGACTAGAGAGACATGTTTATTGTCATCTCCAGACCCGTGTGGGGTTTTTTATTAATCTGGTAATTTACCGTTATATTTTATTTGGTCCATATCAGTCATCAGTTCAACCTGTAAAATATAGTCATCGCCATACAAGCCTCTCGCTCGTATGGTAAATCTTCAACCTCGTCACACAAGCTCCAAATGCTTATGTGGTATATGATGAAGTATGCTTATCTTCAAGAAGTATGCCATGTAGTGTAGTTCAAAATTAATTGTTACTATCCTATGGCGACGTTTATTATTACACACAGAACAACCAGTACTCCGCATCCAATGGCATTCACAGGAGTTGATATAATAAAAAAATTGTGCGTCCAACTCATTAAGGTTTACCTATTTGTCGGGCACACAAATAAAATCTTTACTCAACAGCTAATCCATTTATCTGCTGAAACATATATAATGCACATGTATATATTTCTATCTATTTTTAAACCAGTTCAATGTGTGATTTAATCGAATAAATTCCACCATTCATTCTTTTATTGATTAAATTAATTATCGTTCTAATAATTTAATAAATTAAATTCACACTCGCACAACTCAACCAACAACTGTTTTTAACTTTTCAAAAATATAACAATTAATTTATATACTCTTTTAAAATCATTCTGACTATATAATTAAAAAGTTATACATTAATGCAAAGAAAACAACAACAAAGTAAAGAACAGAATGGAAATGCAAAATATGGTGGATGTACCTTGCACTAGAGTCAATCAGAGACATCCACCCTGCACTTAGGGTAGGCTTTCTTAATGCTCTCCTCAGTTTCCCAAGTACAATCTCACGGATCTCCACTCCATTGCACTTTGACTAAGTGAACCTTTTTGTTCCTCAGCTTTTTGGTTTCTTTGCCAATTATCTTTAGCGGCTCTCTCCTAACTGCCAATTCTGGAGTGATTTCTATATCCCATTGCACTGCTTCTTCCATGATCAAGTCTGGATCATGAACATGCTTTCAAAGTTGATATACGTGAAACACATTATGTACTCCAGGCAACCAATCAGACAATTGAAACTTATATGCGAGAGTTCCAACCCGTTCAAGAATAGGAAACGGACCAATGAATTTGGGCGCCAATTTCCCTGTTTTACCGAACCGGATGACTCCTCTCATCGGAGATACTTTCAAATATACATAGTCACCAACAACAAATGATATATCTCTTCTTCTCTTATCGGCTGAGCTCTTCTGTCGGCTTTGAGCGGCGAGTAATCATTTCTTAACGAAATCAACTTTGTCCGCAGCATCGCAAATCATATCAGGCCGCAATACAAGTCTATTACCAGGTTCAACCCAACAAGCAGGGGATCGGCACGGTCTACCATACAATACTTTAAATGGAGACATTTTCAAGCTCGCCTGGTAGCTGTTATTATATGAGAATTCAGCCAAATGCAAATGGCCTTTCCATGATCCACCAAAATCAATTATACAAGCCCGCAATAATTCTTCAAGAATACGATTCACCCTCTCAGTTTGGCCATCTGTTTGAGGATGATATGCGGTGCTCAAGTTCAGTTTCGTTCCCAATTCTGCTCAGAATGCCTCCCAGTATTTACTAGAAAAAATCGGGTCATGATCACTAACGATGCTCATGGGAACTCCGTGCAGTCTAAATATTTCCTTGAAATAAACCTGCGCCAGACTCTGAGCAGTTCTATTCGATTTGACAGGTATGAAATGGGCGGTCTTCGTGAAACGATCTACGATCACCCAAATACTGTCATTTCTTTTCCTGGTTCTGGGCAAACCATCTATAAAATCCATAGAAATCTGTTCCCACTTCCCACCTGGAATTTCCAAAGGTTGCAACAATCCAGCGAGCTTCTGTTGATTGCTTTTGACTTGTTGACAAGTACAACACCAGCTAACATATATAGATATATCTCTTTTCATTGCCTTCCACCAGAAATTTCGCTTGAGGTCATTATACATTTTACTAACCCCCGGGTAGATACATAAATTAGACTTGTGACACTCGTCCAGTACTTCTCTTTCGAGCTCAATGTTGTCGGGAACACAAATCCTTCCTTTCAATCTCAGAACTCCTAGGCCATCCACTTGGAAACTGGAGACTTCGCCCTTTTGAATTGTTCCGACCATCTCCTTAATAAAACTATCGTCTTTCTGAAGAATAGCTATTTTATCAATCAACGATGGTGTAATGATAATACTGGCGATGATCACATTCTTCCTGCTGAGCGCATCAGCTACAACATTGGCTTTTCCCGGAGTATATAAAATATCCAGATCATAAGCTGCGAGAAATTCTAACCAACGCTGCTGTCTCATATTCATATCCTTCTAGGTGAATAAATATTTCAATGATTGATGATCAGTGTATAATTCAAACTTCTCACCCAATAGATATTATAAAGCATAAAGACATATACTTGAATGTAAATGTGTCTATCGAGGTGTATTTCATTCTGTTATACTCATACTAGGATATTACTGATCCTATCTGTAATGAGTTACTCGTCCTAGAACACTACTGGTTCTATTTATGACGAGTTCGTTCATATGTTATATTCCAGAACTAAGCTTAACCAATGCTCTGGTACCACGTTTGTGACGTCCCCAAACCCCGATAGGATAGTGCACGGGTAATCTTTGGAATATAACACATAATCAGATAACATCAGAACATAAATAAATAAATACACTAGATAATGTGCAATAGAATACACTGGATAAATTTAATCATCAGAGTTACACAGTATATAGGATCATACTTTGTACAAAATACAGTTCAGCTATACATAAAATGTCTACAACGGAAAAGAAAACATAATATGTACAACAGGAGCTGAACAACATAAAAAGAGATAAATGATAGAATCCATCTTCAGCTCTAGCTATCCAAAAAGAGCCTGCTAAAACCTGAATACAATGTTGCCCGTGTAGAAAAAGGGGCACCGATTTTGCAAGTGAAACAAACTACGAGTCAGTCATGAGACTGGTATAAGAAATCTACTTAACACACTTTACAATATGGCTAATCACAGGACCAAGCCACTTTCGCGGAACGGGTTAACTCCATTGGATTGCCAGTGCTTTAAAACAAATAAATCTTTTAAAATTCGCAATGCTTTTTATAAAGATGAAGCCGATATAAGACTCGAGTCCCATCACACAATGCAACACAAACCGGAGGATAGATTTTTACCTTATATCGACCAAGATATGCTTGATACGCGTAAAGTAAAATCACTTAAAATGTAAAATTTATCGTTTAATTCTTAATCAGACTCCAACAGTAAACTAGTAAGAGAACGATTCCCTAAGTATTAAACCCGAAGGCCGAAACCAACATCAGACCAATACCAAGGAAACCATCCGTCCTAGCTCGTTTCCAATTAGTTTCTAATTTTAGATACAATCATAAATATCAATCATAGACAGCATAAGTGCCCTATACCACTATGTCACCATATATAGGTATACAATCAAAACCGCACGATGTCGTATTTGGAAAATGGAATTCCGTCATGAACCAAGGCAAAAGATAGTCGTTACCGAATTCGAGACACTCTAGCCCGTGTCTCAGGCAAGCGCGCAGGCAAGCCTTGGATCGTCAGGGACGGTCGGATCTCCTGCACTAATAGTTTGAAGTCACGATTTAAAAATACGAACTGCAGCGTCGTTATTCGATTTAATTTAATTATATTTATTTATATATAAATATAATCAATTCTGACGTTGTTTTTCTTTAGATTTGAATTAAACATTCCAGACAATCCAACCGTTGGATCTTCACAAAGTGGGTGTCGTTGGAAAGATATTTCCAAAGCGAACCCAATGGTCATGGTTTCGGGAAAATCCGACGATCGGATCTCCGACACTAATCGTTTGAAATCACGGTTTCAAAACATGAACTACAACTTCGTTATTCGATTTATTTTAGTTATATATATATATAATCTATTCTTCGATTTCAAAACCATATTCATTTCATACATTTGATAAAAATGATATTTTTATCCAACAGACATTTATTTCAACACTTCACTATTTTTAACAATTCATGTATATAATAAAAATGTGATTTTTATTGTAAAACAATTTATTTCAAAACACGATTATTTTATATAGTTCATATAGATGATAAAAATATGACTTTTATTATAAAACAATTTATTTCAAAACATGAATTTCGTTCAACACGTGAATTTCTATTCAACACATGAATTTCTATTCAACACACGAATATAGTTTCAACACATAAAAATAATTTTAACACATGAATATTATTGAAAATTTTGGCAACTTAACGGCAGGGTAGTTAAAACCGGGACCGTATCGATGTACGGCTCCTCGCTCTACCTTAAAACCTTGCGGTTTTTTACAATGGGGATTTCATGCATCTAATTCGCACGCAGGAGAGCATGTTTTCTTTCATTTCCACAACCTATTCTAATTCTGTTTTCAACCACAAATGGGTAATTTTCAACCACAGTCAATCATTCTCAACCACAAACAATTCTATCAACCATTTGCATTATTCACCAAATTTCACATCAACCAATAATTCAAACAATATCACAACCAATATATATCGTCCATGGTCTGTGGAAGAGGGGAGTATATATATATTCGTATATAAATATATTTCAGTTCACTTCAATTCATTTCAATGTCATTTCATCGAATATATAATTTTTACAACGCATATATAACTTATACATCGAATATACTACTTATACAACGCTTATATATGAGGTGTAAAATGCTTATATAACTCATACATCGACTATACAATTTATACATCGTTGTTTTCCATATCCTTTATAAATTAGAAATCTCACATTGGATTCCACTCCACCAAAAATTGCAGAAGGCTCAGAAAAATATGCGGTCTCTTCTAGAATGTAGAAGACGTCCACACGAGTCCACTGTCTCTTGTTTAACTGGATTTCGCCAATAAATGAAAAAGATATGTAATTTTAAACATCAAACAATTTAAAAACGTAGTTAATTAAATTTACAGCGCTTAAAAACGCTACCTTTTCCAAATTTAAAAAATCCCCGGAAACCGTTGTTCAACTGCGGTTCTAAACTAGGGATCGATCTTTCACGAAATCCGAAGCGATTGAGGAGGATCTGAGGGCTTCACGACGTCAAGCTAGGTGAGGCGCACCCGCACCACCTCCTTCTGGCTTACTCGGTGGCAGCCTGGCCCCTGAAAATGCCTTGCAACGGTGAAGCTTTGGGCTTCAATTTCGAGCGCTACAGGTGATTAGATCCAATCATGCCTGTTGGATATGGAGACCATACTTGGTGCTTCGATTTAGCTTTGGAAGTTTGTGGTATTGTTGAACGTAGGAGGAGATCGAAGGGGCGGAAGTTCTGGTGATTTCCGCCTTTGATTCCAGAGAACAACGGCGGCCCGTATAGTTTGGTTAGGGTTACGCGTATTTAGATGGTATACATATAGTATATTTTTGTATTAGTTAATTATTTAATTCGAAAAATGCTTGGCTATAGCCACGAACTCCAATTCAAACCCAACGACTGTCATCCCTAGCTAAATATCCCCATTCCGAACACAATGGGATATGTTTCGAAGGCACACTCGACTGTTACAGTCAGTTTTCCTTCAACTTTAAATATAAAACATTCAATATTCGATTTGAATGTACATTTCAATTTGCCAGGGCCACATACTGATTCTAAAAATTCCCGAAAAATAAATCTTGCTGTGTTTTGACGATACGGTCCCATCAAAACTAGTTGTTGAATTCTGAGACCGTTTGAAAGATGGCCATTTTCTGGTCGATCCAATTTAACTATAATTGACCAAAACACATTTCCTTTTCCACGCTCACATATTAACTTCAAAAATTACGAAATTTGAAACCTTGCAATAATTTGACATCCCGGATCCAACAAAAGTGGTTTCGTCGAATTCCGAGGTCGTTTGCAAAATGTCTATTTTCACGGGCTATATAAATTCTATAGTGTCCTTTATGAAAATTCATTTGGCCATAACTTTTGACTCCCGCTACGAAACTTCGATTTTTCAGATTCGTTAGAAAGATATTCACTAACAGATTTAAATAATTTTGGTTTCACTAAAATCCATTTTATTTTTCACCCGGTACAGTCAGTCAAAGTTTGAATTGAAATTTTGAAACTGCCGCGCCATTTCAGGCCTTGTTTATAATTTGAAATAATTATATTTATTTTTAAACTTCGATTCAAACATACTTTTCGTCATTATTAATTAAAATATTTATTTTAAATACTTAAAATTCACTATTTTAGCCAATTTAAATTTTTTAAATTGGTTCAGATTTTCCGGATTGTTACACCAGCTCATATCACACAATGCAACGCAAGCCGAAGGGTAGGGTTTTCCCTTATAATAGCCAAACATGCTTGGTACATTTAAAACAAATCATTTTGATACTATTATAGTGTAAAGTGTACAAAACAACTTCAAATATAAATGTATCAATAATAAGCGGCATGGGTACCATCTATCACGTCGCCAATACTAGGCTCTACAATCAAAACCGAAATATAACATATTGGAAATTTGATTTCCATCATGAGTCGAATCTAGGGATGGCTCCTCGCCGATTTGAGATACTCTAGCACATGCCTCAGGATCCCCTGCAGTGAACCATTGGATTTGCAGGGCCGGTCCTCCCTTACGTTTGATGATTGGTTATTCCTAAACACACGTTTCCCGGTGCTATCAAACTTATGTATAAGCTCCGTAGAGACCGATATATCCGAAGAGCCTCACAATCCAACATCCACAAAGGTAAAAATATAAAATGTCAGGCCTTGATAAAACACTGACACCACCTATAGCTAGAAAGAAATGCCGTGCACTACCTGCAGTCACTATCCCCTTTTCGACTCATCCCGAGGTGTGAGGCTCGCGAATTAATGCCATACACAAAGCTATACTGTCTAAAAGCCGTGCTTTGATCATCCACCATGAGACTCTGCTTTTCAGCAAAAGCCTTGATCATTTGCATCACAGCATGCCACATAGGCAATTCATGCCATGCGACTGACATCTATCGATATATAACCTCTGAGCTCGTACGTCTCAAAGAAGGGCGTTAGGCAAGAGAATAAATTCTCCGCCGCCAAACAGATATATATTTAATAGAAATCAACCAGCATAGAATAAAATCCAATGTCAGACACACAATCCATTTACAAGTCCATTCTGGGTCTGAACGATACCGGAGGCACCTTATTCCTCTACCGTATGTCCAATACAGGAGAGAGGTCCTCTCATATCCGTCGATCTCCAAGTACGTCTGGACGATCACCACTTATTACCCTGTCTTCGGTGTACAGCCCAATCAAGACATCAGTAATCATCCAAACGATGTAAAGACCTCCGGTCTTCAACCACCGTCTTCATCCTCGACATATCGTTGAATCAGTTATTCAGAATGGGATAAACCCGGTCTTTCCGGATAACTCGCGTATATAATAAACAAGTGCTATAAAAACACAATATACGCCTCATTCCAATCCAGAATATTCCTTTATTCAAATTTTCTTATGCTTTGGGAAATGTTCACATTAATTTTATCAAAGATAAATTCTTTAAATTTATTCTTTAATCTTCCTTTGTATATCATTTCAATCTAATTAAAGAATCATTAAAACTCCACTTGGTTTTAAACTTCCCAAAAATCAATATTAATGATTGTTTAACTTAGGAAATCATATCCTGTCTTTAACTGGGTTAAAGAACCAATGTCATTTAAAACATGATTCACGATAAACCCAAAATCACATTCCATTCCATTAGCCTTTAACCGCAAATTAGCAAGTGAACAATTCCCCAAGTATTAACCCTAAAGGTCGAAACCAACATCAGATCAATACCCAGGAAACCATCCAACTTAACTAATCTCCAGTTAGTTTCTGATTTTCTTAACTCCGTTAGGTCTAAGAACAATATTGTTAAAGATACATTTACGACAACCCAAAATCTCATTCCATTGGTAATCGGGTTAAAGAACAAGTGTTATTTAAAACACCTTTCACGATAAGCCCAAAGATCAATTTCAATTCAATTCCAATTAAATATTAACTAATTGGTATATTTCATTAAATCTAAATAAAACGATTTAATCTTTTCTCAATTAGGTTTAAGAACAGTGTTAATGAAGACACCATCCACGACAAACCTAAAATCACATCAGTTTCTAACCGTAAATTAGCAAGGGAACAATTCCCGAAGTATTAACCCCGAAGGCCGAAACCAACATCAGATCAATACCCAGGAAACCATTCAACTTAATTAATCTCCGTCAGTTTCAAATTTTCTTAACTCCATTGGGTTTAAGAACAATATTATTAAAGATACCATTCACGACAAATCCAAAATCCAAGTTGATATTAATTGCAAGGCTCTGAATAGGAAATATGTCGACTTATATTCAATATCAAATTCTGAAACCAACAAATATCGTATGGAATAACGATATATATATATATCTTCCAAATTCCTCCAAAATATCCGTATAATCACGAAATCCAATATCGAAATATTCCGAGCATAATTTCGATTCAAATCTATTCCAATTTATATATTAGAAATCCTGGTTATTTTAAAAACCATTTCAAATCCAATTTATTTATTTTAAAAATATTGGATTTATTATTCTATTTCAAAACTAGTTCATTTTGATAAATATTTTTATCTTTTTAAATATGGAATTTTTCATCCCAATTCTTTCAAAATCATTTATTATGATTTTACACAAATTATTAATATTTTTAATAATTTTATCAAGGCCCGTACAGTCGATTTCCATAAACGGTCATCGAACTGCACTTACAGCGACCTTTTCCAAATTTTATTTGGACATAATTCCAAATCCAACCATTAGATTTCAAATCTCTAATATTCGTTAGAAAGATCTTCTCAATACGAACCAATGGTTTTAGTTTTAGGAGGATCCGACTGTCGGATCTCCTGTAATGTCCATTCGAAGTCCAGCGTCGAAATTCGCGAGTTGCCGCAGCGCGTTCTATTCAGGCCATTATATATATATGTATATATATATTATATTTCGTTGATTTCCTTTCTGAAACGTATTTTATAAATCGTTTTAAATTCGTTTTCAAAACGATTTCAACTTCATATTCAATTTCAAATCAAAATTGAATATTCCATATCATCGATATATAAACGATAATATTTTCAAAGCATTATATTTTGAAATCAATTCCTTTCGATATTCATTTTAAAAATGAATAAAACTGATATAACTATCGTTCACGAAAAAATGGCATCAATCCAATCAACACAGCTTCATATATTTAAATATATTCGTGTCCATCCCAATCGGACATCAAAATCAGATTTTGATCTTTTACCAAATATTACTTTAAAATATTCATTATTTAAAAATATTCGTTATTTTAAAATATTCATTCTTTATGAACTGAAATTAGATACAGTCGATTATCATTTAATTTGATTTATATGGATTTCATACACACACGTACACAACAACAACCAAGCATAGTCAACCATCATCCATAGTGCATTCTACACCGCATAAGCATCAAATATAAATATTTAACGCTTATAACAGTCTGTCAACCAATCGATTGACATACGACTAATTATGGGGATTAATGTATGTCCAATTTCATCCCAATACCCGTGTGGGGTATCAATCAACAAACAAAGAATTTTATTTGTGCAGTTGGGCGATGTGTAAAATTTATCATCCCAATCAATATCAGTCAAATGTGTGTACATAAACAAATCGTCCAATTTATTTATAAATATTTATTTTATTCATATACACGTTGAAAATTATATTTTTAACTATAAAATATTTTTAATTATGAAATATTTTATACCATTCCACATCACATAATCAATTTAATAACACAATCAATCAAACAAACAAGCCGTCCATGGTCTGTGGACGACGGGTGTCGGGTGCTGCTAAGCACCGTCTGCATCCTAGTATATATTTCTAACTAGAAAATAATTTTTTACAGTGAGAAGTTCTCACCTTTGGGATCCGCTCCACCGTTCTTTCTCTCTGAACTGTTTGGATTTGTTCGAAATTCTAACACATCATTGTCACGCTGTTCATATACAAAAATCATATTTTTATTGCTTCATTCCAATAAATAAAAATCATATTTTTATTTGTACTTCATATATTTTTACAACGCTTCTTTCTGTATAAAAATTATATTTCTATATTTCTACTTCTTATATTAAGATCGAATTTTTATCACTACAACATATATAAAAACCCCACCTTTCTTATAGTTTAAAATATCGCTCTATTTTTATATATAAAAATGTCGCCTTGCTATATATAAAAATATCGCACTTTCCACTTATAACAATATAATCTTTCATTCAAAAAAATCATATATTTCCATTCGCAAAAATCATATATTTCGTTTCACAAAAATAATATATTTCCATTCACAAAAATCATAGCTTTATTAAACTGGAAACCCGGAAAAACTTACATTGATTTAGGGTTTTGTATCGGTGTTCGATGGGAGGCTTGGGTGTTGAGCATCGCATTGGCACGGTGGAGATCGGAGGTAAGGGGCGAACGGCGGTGCTGGGCATTGGAGGTGATAGCGATGGTTGTCGTCGACTTCGTAATGGGGCACGGGGATTCTTGAACGGGGAGGCAACGGAGGAGGAAGGAGCGAGGGGGGTCCACCTGAGGCACGACATTGACACCGACGGAGGGGAGGAGGGGGAGCGGCGGTGTCTACAGTAGTGGGTGCGACAAGGGTTTCCACCTTTTATGTTTTCTTTTTTTATTCTGTGGTCGGGGAGAGAGGAAGTAGAAAGGGGGAAAGGGTAGTTATATAATAATATATATTTATTTTAATTTATCTCCAAAATAAAGTAACTTTTCCATTCGAAATCCAAATCAAGCCCAACGACTGTCATCCCTAGCCGAATACCCCCATTCCAGACACAACGAGATAAGTTTCATCAGTTGATTCAGCCTTTTCGATCAGTTTTCGTTTAAATTCATGTATAAATCTATATATTCAATTTTAGACGTACATTTCATTTTACTGGGGTCACGTACTGACTTTAAAAATTCCGGAAAAAATATTTCTAGCTTAGTATTGACGATACGGTCTTAACAAAACTAATTTCGTTAAATTTGAAGACCGTTTGAAAAATGGCCTTTTTTGGTCGATCCAAATTGCCTAAAACTGTCAAAACACGTTTTCTTCTGCCACGCCCACATATTTATTCAGAAAATTATGAATTTTGGAATCTAGCAATAACTTGACATCCCGGATCCAACTAAAGTGGTTTCGCCAAAACGGAGGTCGTTTGCAAAATCACTATTTTTAAGGGCCAAAATTCCGTAGTGACTATTCTGAATTTTCAACTGGGCATAACTTTTTATTCGCGCTATGAAATCTCAATTTTTCGGGTTCGTTGGAAAGATATTTTCAAATAGATTCTACTATTTTTGGTTTCGCTAAAATCCGGTTTGTTTTGAATCCTATAAATTCATTTGAAATCGAATTCTCGAACTACCGCGCCATTTTCAATTCCTTTTATAATTAAAAAAATATTTATATTCTAACGACGATCTATATAAATATATACATTCTAATTCTATTTAAAATAAATTTCTCTTCATTATTATTTAAAATAATTCATTTTAAGTATTCAAAATTCATTAAAATTGCCAAAATAAAAAATTTAAATTGGTTTGGATTTTCCGGGTTGTTACAATCTCCCCCATTTAAAATCTTTTCGTCCTCGAAAAGGAATGAAGGTGAAAGTTTTTTTTACAAATCAACTCAACTTTCATTATTTTCATTATGGCTTAAGTTCTTCAACTTTTCAGTTTCTAAGAAATTTTCATTTTTTTCAAAAATTTGGCTAACACCCTAAATTGTCAAAAAAATTCGCCATAACCTCCTTTGTACGGGAGCACTAGGAAAATCCTCAAACCGCCACACAAGCCCTCTCATCTCAAAAAGAAAAAGAAAAAGCCAATCGGCTTATAAAATCATCCAAACCCAAGAAATTAGTAAATGTACCCATTTGTCGGGCATACAATTTATTCCTCTGCTCTAACCTCCTTGCTATAACATGTTCACACATATATATGTAGATGCATGCATTTCTAAACAATTTTCAGTACAGTTCAAAATTTTATACAATTTGGCCTATATTTGCGTTCCTTTCATATGTTGGTTTAAATAAATAATCACACAACACAATCATCACTCAATTAGTGAATTAACGTTTTAAATTCATAATTTTGATAAATATACAGAAAATCGTGTTTTTGGTGCCAATTCACAAAAATATCCCTATCTCATTTTTGGTTCCCGCACCAGTCAATTGGAAATCACACTTTCGAAACTCGAACATAAATTCTGATGATTAAGCTTCAATCATCAGAATCATCTCCGGGCGACTAGAGTGTGATTCTATATCTATCCAGTATATTAAAACTTCAAATAAACGTTTGCAAGGCATATATACAAAATCTTTATATATTGGATTGTCCAAATTCAATACAAATAAAATACTCAAATACGTATAATAAGGTTTAAATCTTCAAAACAATATTGGTTTCCATTTTTATTTAAAAATATACTCTTCACACTCGTTCTAGGATACTACTGATCCTATCTCTAACGAGCCATTCTCATTGGATATTACTAATCCAATCTCTGATGAATTTTTTCATTTGGTTCTAACGTGTCTTGTTCTCGACCTATGTAAACCAAAACTCTAATACCAAATGTGGCGACCCGAACTTCCTCGTAAAGGAAAAAACGAATTGCTTTGAGAACAGGACGAATCAGAACACAAACAGAAGAACATTTCATTTCTTATTACAACAATTCCATCAGAATACAAGAATATACAGAGTGTGAATAAATAAAATACATTCGGTAAATATCAGAGATTACAATACATTACATAACAGCGGAAAATAATACATAAACACAACTGAAAGAGATAAACGGATACAGAACTTTCCGAATATCGTTCCAGCTGTAAGCCAAGATCCTATGAATATAAATCTACAAAACCAAAACTACTAGCTGCCCATGTGGAAAATAGGGGCACCCAAAGTTTAGGTTAAAACAATAAACTCTAGGTCAGTCATGTGATTGGTGTGAGAACAAAAACAGTTATTTAAACTTTACTTTAAAAGAGAGTAATTCAAGGACCACGCCGTATAACAAGGAACGGGTTTCCACCGAAGAACACTAGTGCATAGAATAAACAACGCAATACTTTTCGAAAAATGAAGCTATTATTAGACCCAGGTCCCATCACACAATGCAACGCAAGCCGGAGGATAGGGTTTTCCCTTATAATAGCCAAACATGCTTTGCATGTTTAAAACAAAACATTTTGATACTATTATAGTGTAAGGTGTATAAAACAACTTCAAATATAAATGTATCAATCATAGGTGACATGGGTACCATCTATCATGTCGCCAATACTAGGCTCTACAATCAAAACCAAAATATCACGTATTGGAAATTGGATTTCCATCATGAGTCGAGGCCAGGGATGGCTACTCACCGATTCGAGATACTCTAGCACATGTCTAAGGATCCCCCGAAGTGAACCCTTCGATTTGCAGGGCCGGTACTCCCTTATGTTTGAGGATTGGTTATTCCTGAACACACGTTTCCCGGTCCTATCGAACCTATCCATCGGCTCCGTAGAGACCGATATATCCGAGGCGGTTCGCAATCCAACATCCACAAAGGTAAAAATATAAAATGTCAGGCCTTGATAAAACACTGACACCACCTATAGCTAGAAAGAAACGTCGTGCACTCCCTGTAGTCATGATCCCATTTTTGACTCATACCGAGGTGTGAGGCTCGCGAATTAATGCTATACACAAAGCTACGCTATCTCAAAGCAGTTCTTTGATCATCAACCACAAGACTCTGATATTCAACAAAAGCCTTAATCATTTGCATCTCAGCATGCCACACAGGCAATTCATGCCATGCGACTAATATCTATCGATATATAACCTCGGAGTTCATACGTCTCAGAGAAGGGCGTTAAGTAAGAGAATAAATTCTCCATCGCCAAATAGATATATATTTAATAGAAATCAATCGGAACAGAATAAAATCCAATGTCATACACACAATCCATTTACAAGTCCGTTCTGGGTCTGAACGAAACCAAAGGCACCTTATTCCTCTCCTGTATGTCCAATATAGGAGAGAGGTCCTCGCATATCCGTCGATCTCCAAGTACGTTTGGGCGATCACCACTTATTACCTCTTCTTGGGTGTACAGCCCAATTAAGACATCAGTAATCATCCAAACAACGTGAAGACCTCCGGTCTTCAACCACCGTCTTCATCCTTGACATATCGTCGAATCAGTTATTCAGAATGGGATAAACCTGGTCTTTCCGAATAACTCGCGTATATAATAGACAAGTGCTATAAAAACACAACATACGCCTCATTCCAATCTAGAGTATTCCTTAATTCAAATATTCTTATACTTTGGGAAAGGTTCCCATGAATTTTATCAAAGATAAATTCTTTAAATTTATTATTTAATCTTCCTTTGGATATCATTTCAATCTAATTAAAGATTCATTAAAACTCCACTTGGTTTTAATCTTCACAAAAATAAATAGTAATGATTGTTTAACTTTGGAAATCATATCCTGTCTTTAACTGGGTTAAATAACCAATGTCATTTAAAACATGATTCACGATAAACCCAAAATCACATTCCATTCCATCATCCTTTAACCGCAAATTAGCAAGTGAACAATTCCCCAAGTATTAACCCCGACGGTCGAAACCGACATCAGATCAATACCCAGGAAACCATTCAACTTAACTGATCTCTAGTTAGTTTCTGATTTTCTTAACTCCATTGGGTCTAAGAACAGTATTATTAAAGATACCAATCACGACAACCCAAAATCTCATTCCATTGGTAATCGGGTTAAAGAACAAGTGTTATTTAGAACACTGTTCACGATAAACCCAAAGATCAATTTCAATTCAATTCCAATTAAATATTAATTAATTGGTATACTTCGTTAAATCAAAATAAAATGATTTAATCTTTTCTCAACTGGGTTTAAGAACAGTGTTAATGAAGACACCATCAACGACAAACCCAAAATCACATCAGTCTCTAATCGTAAATTAGTAAGAGAACATTTCCCTAAGTGTTAACCCCGAAGGCTGAAACCAACATCAGATCAACACCCAAGAAACCATTCAACTTAACTAATCTCCAATCAGTTTCTAATTTTCTTAACTCCATTGGGTTTAAGAACAGTATTATTAATGATACTATTCACGGCGAACCCAAAATCCATTTCGATACTAAATACAAGGCTCTGAATAGAAAATATATCTGCTTATATTCAATATCAAATTCTGAAACTAAAAAATATCGTATTGGAATAACAATATATATATATATATCTTCCAAATTCCTCCACAATATCCCTATAATCAGGAAATCCAATATCGAAATATTCCGAGCATAATTTTGATTCAAATCCATTCGAATTTATATATTGGAAATCCTGGTTATTTTTAAAACCATTTCAAATCCAATTTATTTATTTTAAAAATGTTGGATTTATTATTCTATTTCAAAACTAGTTCATTTCGATAAAAATATTTTTTTTTCTTTTCAAATATGGAATTTTTCATCCTAATTCTTTCCAAATCATTTATTATGATTTTACACAAATTATTGATATTTTTAATAATTTTATCAAGGCCCATACAGTCAATTTCCATAAACGGTCATCGAACTGCACTTACATCGACCTTTTCCAAATTTGATTTGGACATAATTCCAAATCCAACCGTTAGATTTCAAATCTCTAATATTTGATAGAAAGCTCTTTTCGATACGAACCCAACGGTTCCAGTCATAGGAGGATCCGACGGTTGGATCTCCCGTAATGTCCATTCGAAGTCAATGGTCGAAATTCGCGAACCGCCGCAGCGCGACGCGTTCTATTCAGCCATTATATAATATATATATTTTAATGATTTCCTTTTTAAAACGTATTTTATAAATCGTTTTAAATTTGTTTCCAAAACGATTTCAACTTCATATTCAATTTCAAATCAAAATTGAATATTCCATATCATCGATATATAAATGATAATATTTTCAAAACATTATATTTTGAAATCAATTCCTTTTCGATATCCATTTTAAAAATGAATAAAATCAATACAACTATCCTTCATGTCAAAATAG
The DNA here is from genome assembly GCA_030737875.1 of Allium sativum. Taxonomy (NCBI): domain Eukaryota; kingdom Viridiplantae; phylum Streptophyta; class Magnoliopsida; order Asparagales; family Amaryllidaceae; genus Allium; species Allium sativum. Next base: position 144,530,682 of record CM060918.1, on the reverse strand, counting down.
CGATAATCCAATCAACACGGCTTCATATATTTAAATATATTCTTGTCCATCCCAATCGGACATCAAAATCCGATTTTGTTCTTTTACTGAATATTATTTTTAAATATTCATTATTTTAACATATTCGTTATTTTAAAATATTCATTCTTTCTGAACTGAAATCAGATACAGTCAATTACCATAAATTTGATTTATATGGATTTCATACACACACGTACACAACAACAACCAAACACAGTCAATCATCATCCATAATGTATTCTACACTGCATAAGCATCAAATATAAATATTTAGTGCTTATAACAGTTTGTCAGCCAATTGATTGATATACAGCTAATTAGTGTATGTCCCATTTCATCCCCATACCCGTATAGGGTTTCAATCAATAAATAATGAATTTTATTTGTGTAGTTAGGCGATGTGTAAAATTTATTGTCCCAATCAATATCAGTCAAATGTGTGTACATAAACAAATCGTTCGATTTGTTTATAAATATTTATTTTATTTATATACACGTTAAAAAGTATATTTTTAACTATAAAATATTTTTAACTATGAAATATTTCATACCATTCCACATCTCATAATCAATTTCATAACACAATCTATCAAACAAACAAGTCGTCCATGGTCTGTGGACGATGGGTGTCGGGTGCTGCTAAGCACCATCTGCATCCTAGTATATATTTCTAAATAGAAAATAAATTTTACAGTGAGAAGTTCTCACCTTTGGGATCCACTCCGCCATTCTTTCTTTCTGAACTGTTTGGATTTGTTCGAAATTCCAACGCATCCTTTTCACGCTGTTCATATATATAAATCATATTTTTATCGCTTCATCCCAATAAATGAAAATAATATTTTTATTTCTACTTCATATATTTTTCCAATGCTTCTTTCTATATAAAAATTGTATTTCTATATTTCTACTTATCATATTAAGATCGAATTTTTATCGCTACAACATATATAAAACCCCCACCTTTCTTATAGTTGAAAATATCGCTCTTTTTTTATATATAAAAATATCGCCATGCTATGTATAAAAATATCGCACTTTTCACTTATAAAAATATAATCTTTCATTCACAAAAATCTTATATTTCCATTCACAAAAATCATATATTTCCATTCACAAAAATCATAGCTTTATTAAACTGAAAACTTGGAAAAACTTACAATGATGTAGGGTTTTGGATCGGTGTTCGATGTGAGGCAGGGGAGCTGGGCATCGCAGCGGCACGGTGGAGATCGGAGGCAAGGGGCGAACAACGCTGCTGGGCTTGGAGGTGATGGCAATGGCTGTCATCGATTTCGTAATGGGGCGCGAAGATTCTTAAACGGGGAGACAACGGAGAAGGAAGGAGCGAGGGGGTCAACCTGAGGCATGGCGCTGACGCCGACGAGAGGGGGAGCGGCGGTGTCGACGGTGGCGGGCGCGACAAGGGTTTCCCCCTTTTTCTTTTTTTATTTTGTGGTCGAGGAGAGAGAAAGTAGAAAGGGGAGAAAAGGGTAGTTATATAATATATATATATATATATTAATTTATCTCAAAAATAAAGTAAATTTTCCATTCGAAATCCAAATCAAGCCCAACGACTATCATCCCTAGCCAAATACCCCCATTTCGGAAACAATGAGATATGTTTCATCAGCTAATTCATCTATTTTGATCAGTTTTCATTTAAATTCAAATATAAATCTATATATTCAATTTTAAACGTACATTTCAGTTTACTGGGGTCACATACTGGCTTTAAAAATTCTAGAAAAATTATTTCTAGCTTTGCATTGACGATACGGTCCTAACAAAACTATTTTTGTCAAATTTGAAGACCGTTTGAAAAATGGCCATTTTCTGGTCGATCCAAATTGACTAAAACTATCAAAACACTTTTTCTTCTGCCACGCTCACATATTGATTCAGAAAATTATGAATTTTGGAATTTAGTAATAACTTGACCTCCCAGATCCAAAAAATGGTTTTGTCGAAAACGGAGGTCGTTTGCAAAATCGTTGTTTTTAAGGTTTAATTTCCATAGCGACTATTCTGAATTTTCAACTGGGCATAACTTTTTATTCCTGCTATGAAATCTCAATTTTTCGGATTCGTTGGAAAGATATTTTCAAATAGATTCTATTATTTTTGATTTTTGCCAAAATCCGGTTTGTCTTGAATCCTGTACATTAATTTGAAATTTGAAATCGAATTTTTTAACTACTGCGCCATTTTCAATTCCTTTTGTAATTAAAAATAAATATTTATATTCTAAAGATGATCTATATAAATATATACATTCTAATTCTATTCAAAATAAATTTCTATTCGTTATTATTTAAAATAATTCATTTTAAATATTCAAAATTCATTAAAATTGCCAAAATAAAAATTTTAAATTGGTTCGGATTTTCCGGGTTGTTACACAAACTTTTGGATCGAATTGAATATGAATGGGAAGTCAAATTCTTTTGAATTAAGATATCAAAATTAAGTTGATTGATTTGAAACTGAAATATGATTTCCAGTTAGGATAAATTTTGAAGAAACGATTCCAATTCCAACTATAGTATTTTAAACCATTTTATAAACTATTTTAATAATAATTACTTTTCTTTATAAACTATTTACCTTATATCTATTTTATATTTATTATTTTAAATAAACTATTATTATTAATTAAATATTTATTTTATAAATATTTTATATTTTGACTATCGATTGTTCTAAATTTGAAAATTCTATTTTAAATACAAATTATTTATTTTCAAACTATTTAAATTATATATATAACTATTTTAAAAAATATTTTTAACTATTTTAATATTCAAATTATTTTAATGTTGGAATTGTTCCAAGATTTTAAATTGGTTAAATGTAAATTTTATGATGAATAATATTCTCTTTGAATATTGAAATGATTTTTATGAAAATCTAATATTTTGATATGAAGTGCGAACCCCTTTGGAATGTAAAGAACTGACCGGTGTTAAAATGTAAACAATTGGTTGTTAAAGAGACCGGGATCAGAAATTGTCATACTCTTTGCCAATACTGTAAACACTTTAACAACTGTGTACGCGATGGAGTTCTAGAATGAAGTAGGTTGATTTGGAGGTGATTACCGGATTTGAAGAAAGAGAACGATAATGGATGTCCTTGACTTTCGGGTCATAATTAACATGACTAAAATAGGGCTATACCGAACCAAGTGGGGTAAGCTACCTCCATCGGCAACACTTCTTCCTTTATTACTATAGTCCCTCGGTTTGATTGATTTGATTGGATGTGCATCCGTGATTTGGGAGTGTTGTTTGAGCTAGGCGGTAGTCGCTGTTATGCGTTACCACCAGTCCGGGTGTGCAACTAATATTTTCATACTCTAGGCATTCCTCGTGTGCCTTGTCATTTTATCCTGATCGAGCCCCCTATGACTATGATTTTTTCCGTACCTATGGAGTGCTCTCTGGTAGCCACTATGTATTGTGGACCTTATGGTATCTGTATAGACTATGGTATTATAAATGGTGTTAGGGTAAAAATGTAATCCCTCTTACGCTATTTTAATATGTTATATTTAACCATAGAAACTATTACTGTAACAATCCGGAAAATCAGAACCAAATTAAAATTTATTTTTTAATTGGTTTGGGATATTTAAAATAATTTATTTTAAGTAACAACGACGAAAAATTTATTTAAATCGAAGTTAATATGAATAATTTTATTTTAATTATAAAACGAGCCTGAGATGACGTGGCAGTTTGAAAATTCGATTTCAAATTTTAAGTGAATGTACAAGATCCAAAATAAATCGGATTTTAGTAAAACCATAAATATTTGAATCTATTTGAAAATATCTTTCCAACGAATGTGAATAATCCAGATTTCATTACGTGAATTGAAAGTTATATCCCGTTTAAAATTCAGAATTGTCGTTGTAGAATATATTTTTTAATATAATATATAGCCCTTAAAATAGCCATTTTGCAAACGACCTCTGTTTTCGACGAAACCACTTTTGTTGGACCCGGAATGTCAAATTATTGCTAGTTTTCAATTTTCATAATTTTTGAAATCAATATGTGAGCATGGCAAAAGAAAACGTGTTTTGTCAATTCCATTCAAATTGGATCAACCAGAAAATGGCCATTTTTCAAACGGTTTCCAAATTCAACGGAATTAGTTATGTTAGGACCATATCGTCAAAACAAAGTTAGGAATATTTTTTCTATAATTTTTAGAGTTAGTATGTGGCCCCGGTAAATTAAAATGTACGTTAAATTTCAATATATATTGATTTATATTTTAATTTAAAGAAAAACATGTCGTAACAGCCGAATTGGTTTACCTAACGAATTCCATTGTGTTCGGAATAGCGGTAATTAGCTAGGGGCGATAGTTGTTGGGCCTCATTTGGAGTACGGACCGAGAAACATGTAATTTGTGAATTTAAAATATACTAGATAATATATATATATATGTATAATAAAAAAATCGGAAAACCCTAATAATCCCGTTCCGTTTGAAAGCCGCCGCCAGCAGAAGAATCGATGGCCAAATCGCACCAGAATTCTTCCCTAAATCTTGTTCAATCCATTCAATAAATTTCAATTTCATAGAACAAATATTCAAGAGCTCCTCAAGATCTATACAATGAACAGTTGGGATCAATTTTCGTTTGCAAAATCATGAGGATTTCAAGCACAAATGTGCTCCGTTCGGGTGCTGTTTTCTACACAATGAGGCGTGCGAGCTAGGGATGGTCCTTGGCGGTGAAGGGGGGAGATCAGGGCTTTAAAGTGGCATCGTCCGATCATCAACAGGTGGACCAGGTTGCATGCGAAATGGAGGTGGGCGGTGGAACTTTTGGGTTATGATGGTCATGGCAGTTTTCCTGTTGAAGGAAGAAGAAACTAATCGGCCAGATGAAATCCTAAGCAAGTAACTAAGTCTTAATTAAGTGATTAATTAAATTAATTATTTTTTATTCATCAATTTATGTAATGAATGTTTGAATCTTCATAACTTTTGCATATGCAGTCGGAATTCAGAAATTCCAGTTGGGTTAGAATCTGAAAAATGAGGGTGTCGTAGTGAAACTTACTAGATCAGAAAAATGAGCACTGTTTTAAATATAAAACTGACATTGTTCTAAAATGAAATATACAACGTTTTTATAAATGAAATATACAATGTACTTATAAATGAAATATACAATGTTTTTATAAACAAAAATATACAATGTTTATGTAAATGAAATATACGATGTTTTTAGAAATAAAATTAGCAATATTTTTAAAATAAAATAGAATTCTAACATATATATAATTGTTTTAAAATAGAAAATTTGCATTGTTTTAATCATATAATTTGCATTGTTTTTAAAATAGAGTTTTTACATAAAATAACATTGTGATAAAAATGGAATTTTTATTACAAGGTAGTTTTAAATTAAAAGTATGTTTATACATATATATATATATATATATATAACGTTATAAAAATATGATTTTTAATATATGTTGCGTTATAAAAATATGATTTTTAATGTATATACTGCTTGAAACAGACTGCGATGGAACTGAATGGAAGTAGAATGGAATCCGAATCGTCTGCTAAAGACTGATGGAGTGGAGACAAAGGTGAGAACTCCTGACTAAAATTTCTGCACAATTATTTATTTATTTTCATAACTGAAAAGTATATAGAATTGCCGGTGTAGATTTTTATCAGTTTAATCATTATAAACTGTATACAATGCTTGTTAGATCGCTTCCCTCGTCCATATACTATAGACAATGTAATGACCTAGAAAATCCGAACCAATTTAAAATTTTTATTCTAAAAAATTTGGTGGAAAATGTGCCAGAATTTAAAATTTTCATTTTTTAAATAATATTAAACCCAGTGAAAATAGTCAATTTTCAAACGACCTCTGTATTCGACGAAACCACTTTTGTTGGAACCAGAATGTCAAATTATTGCTAGGTTTCAATTTTTAGAATTTTCTGAGTTAATATGTGAGCGTGGCAAAAGAAACTGTGTTTTGTTCAATTCAGTCAAATTTAATCGACTGAAAAATAGCCATTTTTCAAACGGTCTCAGAATTCGACGAAATTAATTTTGTTGGGACCATATCGTCATAATGAAGGCAAATATATTTTTTCTGGATTTTTCTGAGTCCGTATGTGGCCTCGGTGAATTTATTTGTGCGAACGGATTAATTTAATAAAAGGTTTAAATATTGATTTAAATAAAACAGGCCACAGACAGCCGTTTGGGCTGACGGCCCGTTGGATCCGGAATATGGATTATTGGCTAGGGACACCTTCTTCTGGGCTAGAATCGAAACAGTTTAAGAGATATGTTTTTTTTGTAAAAATTCACTAAAAACATTATAAAATAGAAAACCCTAAAAGCCAAAACACTATTCATCGTCGTTTCTATCAGCCGCCACCCGTCATCTCATGGCCGAAATTGTCCTAACTTCCTCCCTCAATATCTCTTCATCCACAGCGAATTAGAACCCTCACCTCATACCACTCCGAAGCTCTCTTCATCCTCTTTCCATCCATACGGTTAAAGCTACCTGAAATCGCACACAGACCGAGAAGTCACCCCACAAACCTCGTGTGTTTCCACCGTCGCCCCGCCCTATAATGGCCGCCGAGTTCGCCGGTGTGTAGGCCGTGGTTACGCCGCTCCAAGGCCGCCACTATCCCCCCGTCTGATCTGTAAACCATTGCTCGGATCGATCAATTTCTAGATCCAAAGATTTGAACCCTTGTTTTGAAACCATAGCCGAGAATTGTGTTGAAGAAGATAGGGTAATTCTATAATTAATTAATTAATTAATTAATTAATTTAAAGTGTCTTAAAACTTGATTTAACCATAACTAATTCGTTTCAACTCGGAATTCGGCAATTTTAGAGATGTTGTGTTCTTGACACCAAATACTACGCTTCAGAACTGACTAGGACTGATTCTGGAAATTTTGAAATTTTGATCTGAATTTGGATTGAGGTGAGATCTCTAAATTTTAATAACTTAATTATTTAAATAATTTCCTCGCTATTTAAATAATGGTTGTTAATAAACCAGATCTGCAATGTTATGAAGTTGTTGAATGTACATATGCTGATAGGTGATGTTTTATCTGCTTGTTGATTATTCGGTTAATTCATATCAGTATGTTAATAATATATCAATTGTGGAATCACACATTTTGGTGAATCGTATATTGAAAACAAAGTGACACCTTTTAATTACATTTAGTGTGATTATAGGAAATAAACAAAAGGCCATTCCATTTACATTTAGTTGACAATGAAACATCGACTGTGGGAAATTAAAAAAAGTATATTCTTTTTATTATTTTATTTTATTTAAAATATAATTGTAAATAAAAATGTTGATCATTTGAGAAAGATAAAATTTTGATCAATAGAAAAGATCAAATTTTTATCATTAGGAAAAGATCAAATTTTGATCATTAGAAAGAGGACAAAATCTAGATCGTTCGAGAAAGATCAAATTTGGATCATTAGAAGAAAGTACAAAATTTGATAATGGGAAAATGAACAAAATTTGTGATGCCACTTTATTTACATTCAGTAGAGTAAATAAAAATAGTGAGACTTGTAAACACCCTTATTTACATTTCTTATGTAAATAAAAAGAATGAAATTTGTGATTGGATTTTATTTACATTTCTTATGTAGGTAAAAAGAACAAACTTTGCGATTGGATTTTATTTACATTTCTTATGTAAAATAGAAAGAACAATTTTGCCGATGACATTTTTATTTACATTGCCTATGTAAATAAAAAGGACAAATTTAACGATGGTATTTTATTTACATTTTCTGTGTAGATAAAAAGAACAGATTTTAGCGGTAAAACTTTATTTACATTTCTATGTAAATAAAATGAACATAATTCTAGGTAAAACTTTATTTATATTTTCTATGTAAATAAAATTAACATAATTATAGTTTAAACTGTATTTACATGTAGTGTAAATAAATATGTAAATAGAAAAGTTACATTTATTTACATGTAGTGTAAATAAATATGTAAATAGAAAAAGTTACATTTATTTACATGTAGTCTAAATAAATATGTAAACAGAAAAAGTTACATTTATTTACATGTAGTGTAAGTAAATATGTAAATAGAAAAAGGTTACATTTATTTATATGTAGTGTAAATAAATATGTAAATAGAAAAGGTTACATTTATTTACATGTAGTGTAAATAAATATGTAAATAGATAAAGTTACATTTATTTACATGTAGAGCAAATACATAGGAAATAGAAAAAGTTATATTTATTTACATGTAGAGTAAATAAATAAGAAAAAGAAAAAGGAATATTTTATTTACATTTAGTGTAAATAAAACCTGACATAATAAAAAGGGACATTTTATTTATATCTAGTGTTAATAAAATGTGACATAAAACAAAATTACATTTTTGTTTATATTTTTAGATGCAAATAAAACATAGAAAGAGACTACACTTTTTTTTATTTGCAAATTAGTTGCATATAAAAGACATGAATATGAAAAGTACCTTTTTATTCACTTTTTAAATATGAAAAAAGTATGGAAATTAAAAGTACATTTTTATTTGCATTCCATATGTAAAGAAATACACTGTTTTAAAAGTTGATTTTTTTATTTGCAAACTAGTTGCAAATAAAAACAAGAATTTATAAAGTACATTTTATTTGTAATTCAGTTATGAATAAAAAAATATAATAATGGGAAAATATATTTTTATTCACCTTTTAGTGATGAATAAAACCATGAGATTAAATGATGTATTCTATCCGCATTCTTAGATGTGAATTAAAACATGAATTTTAAAAGGTGTATTTTATTTATAATTTAGATGTAAATAGAAAGAGAGAAATTAGTAGTGATATTTTATAGTCATTTTAGTTGCGGAAAAAGAATGGATTTGTACAATTGAAATCGCCCACGATTTATATTTATATTTTTATATAAATATAAATAATAAATTGAACGAAACGCGCGCGGTAGTTCGCGTATCGATAATCGTAACTTTAAACGATTATACCGAAAGATCCGACCGTTGGATTTTCCCAAAGCTGGAACCATTATTACCGCTTTGGGAAGAGCATTCCGATGATATAAAATTCATCAAAATCCGATGGTTAGATTTCAAGATATATGTAAATAAAAATTTGGTAAAAACAGCGCCAGGGTAGCCCACTGACCCGAAGCGTTGTTTTATTATTTTGAGCTATTTTCAAATAAATAAAGATAGCGATAAATCGTTATAAATAGATATTAAAGACATGAAATTATTTAAATGATAATTTTGCGATAATTATTTGAAAAGACCGAGTTTTACTCATTTCAAATAATTACACGATGATTAAATCGAAATTTAGAAGACGATGGTTGAAGACCGGCGATCTTCACATCGAATGGACAACGTCTACTGATGCTTTGGACTGACTTGCTCCCAGGACGGGGTTGAAGCAGTAGTTTTCTGAACGTATGTGTTGATTGTCCGGATAAGCGAAAACCTCTTAGGTGTCTCCGGTTTCTTTCAGACCCGGAACAGACTTGTAAATGGATGCGTGTCTGAAGTTGGAATTCATTCCATGTAATTAAATCGATTTGTATTAATATATGTCTGTTTGGTGGTGGGGGATTTATTCTCTGCTTAACACCCTTGCATATAGTAATAGTTATCGATCGCATGCATGAATTGTCAATGTGGCTAGCCGAGGTGCAATGATCAAGGCTTTTGTTGAAAAGCAGGCCTTGTGGTTGATGATCAAAGCATAGCCTGTTTAGGCGTAGCTTTGAGTATAGCGTGACTTCGCGAGACTCACAATCCAGTATGATTCAAAAACGGGATTAGGACTGCAGGGAGTGCACATGTTTCTTGCTAGCTAGGGGCAGTGTCAGTGCTTAAACTTGCTGGCATTTCACTTATGTGGAAGTTGGATTGAGGTACCCCGGGTTTTATAGGTTGTTAGTGGCCATACTATAGGTTCATAGGAACTGGGAAACGTGTGTTCAGGAATTGCCAATCCACTACCGTTAGGTGGGGACCAGCCCTGAAGATCCAAGGGTTCACTGCGGGGGATCCTGAGGCATTTGCTAGAGTGTCTCGAATCGGAGAGGATGATCCCTAACCTCGATTTCATGATGGAGAACCAATTACCAATACGACATTACGGTCTTGATTGTAAACCTATATATGGCAACATAGTAGGATGGGGTACTATGTCGTCTAGGATTGATACATTTACATTGAAGTATTTTAAAACTGCTTAGACACCAATGATAATATTAAAAATATTATTTTATACATATCATGTCATGTTTGATCATTATAAGGAAAAACTCTATCCTCCGGTTTGCGCTGCATTGAGTCTTATAATGATTTCATTTTTCAAAAGTGATTTCTTGTTTTTTTATAAACTTTATTAAATCATGCACTGGTAATCAAATGGAGTAAACCTGTTCCACGTTAGCGACGTGGTCCTATGATTAGCCATATTGATAGTTAGTGTAGAATGATTTATCATACCAGTCCCACGACTGACTCAATGTTTGTTTCACTTTGCAAACTCGGGTGCCCTCTTATTACACGGGCAACCAAGTAGCAGGTTTTTAGGAAGAAATTTTCTGGACTGAAGACTGCTTGGAAGAAGAAGACGAAGACTCTCCTTTTATCTTTATCTTTTGCTTTAGAGACTGTATTCCATTCTGTATTTTGGTGCACGTTTGGAGTTGGGACTTTTCTCCTTTATTCAGACTTTTATTTTGCTAAGTTGTATCCTATAAAATTGCGTACTCTGTGGTTCTGTTGATGTGATGTTTATGACATTTATTTCTCCGCTACAATAATTATGTGTTATGATGTTATCTGGTTCTCTTATTGCAATAAATATGTTGTATTCCAAATGATTATCCTTACTTTCGGTCCATGGAAGTTTGGGGTCATCACAGTTGGTATCAGAGCAAGAACAGCCCGCGGTGGAGCCCGAGGTGGAGCTCGAGGCAGGGCCAGAGGAGGAGCCCGAGGGGAAGCTAGAGGGCCAACTAGAGACGAGACCCCCATTACTCAGGAACAACCTAATTTAGAGGTTGTAGCACAACCACCTCCACCACCACAGCCCTTCGATTTGGAGAGAATGTCAAAGAAATTCAGAAATCTAGGAGGTGTACCTTTCACGGGGCGAGAGTCTGCGATTCAGGCAGAGTCATGGCTTAAGGACTGTGAAAAGATCTTAGAGGGCTTAGAATTAGAGGATCAGAGAAAGCGTTTCCTGGCAGTATGGCAATTAAATGATGAAGCTGGACATTGGTGGGATACAATCAAGAATTGCAATGATGTGGCCAATATGTCTTGGGCCAAATTTAAAGAACTTTTCAATGACAAGTATGTTCCCCCACAAGAAAGAGAGCGCCTTCGCGAGAAGTTCGTCAACCTACAACAAGGGAGTATGTCTGTCTCTAAGTATGTGAGGAAGTTTGATGAGCTTTCACGATATGCTCCTGGATTGATTCAAGATCCAGTAGAGAAGAATAAAAAGTTCATCAAGGGCCTTTCAAAGAAATATTTGAACAGAGTCACTGCTCATATCAAGCTCCCATTCAATGAAGTAGTAGAGATGGCTTGCCGCTACGAGGAGAATGATGAGTCTGGACAGCAGGATAGAGTGAAAAATCAAAGCAACAACAAGAAGGAGTAGGCGGACAGGAAACCGAAGGCATACAATTATCCTGCTACTAAGCCTCAAGGGAAGAAGACGGACAGGAGCAAGGTGACATGCTATAATTGCGGTGATCGTCGCTAATCTATGAATTAGAAAAGCGCGAATTTTAAATTAAATACTGCAAGCGTACAGGTGTGTAGCATACAGGTCGAGCACAGGGAGGTAAATTAAAAATACAGAAAATAAAAGTGCAGAATATAAATAACAACAGGAAATAGAATTAGGATTACCGCTGAATCTAATCAGACGGTCAATCACTAATGAAAAGAATTGCAAAATACAAATAGTGTTCTACCGAATCTAATCGTGTAGACAACACTAATTGCTAAGAAATAGAAAATTGCATAAAATAAAAAGAAAAATGAGTTTTATTAGTGAAGAAGAGAATAGAATGAGATATAGGATGGTGACTACAATGATACTACAAGGGTATATATAGGGTAGATAGCCAAACCCTAACCCTAACCCTAATACAATGATAAATGGGCCTTAGGGAAATCACAAGAGAGTTTACAATAAGAAACATAAATGGGCCTTAGATAAATAAAGCAAATTTGGGCCTTTTCTCTTTTCCTCTTGCTTCCTTGACACTTCTTCATTGATTTGTGATGTGCAAAGCCTTTTTATCAATCCTTTTCTTGTCCAACAGCAACTAGATGTGAGATCTTCATCTACAATGCTTCGAAATGTAAATATATATCAATTTCATCTCTATTTCTCTACTTTTCTGGTTGCATGCGGGCTGGGTTGAAATATCTGTAAAAGTGACAAAACAATACCCAAGTAATATTTATTTATATACAAAAGATAAGATATAAGAGCATAAAATAAACATTTTTCTATGTCAATCAAATACCCCCACACTTATCTTTTACTCGTCCTCGAGTAAAACAAAAATTGAAAACTAACTAGATAGGTCGCAGTTTCGTAGGAAACACGATTGCATTGAGAGTATGCAACAAGCCGTTAAACCTCTAGGTGTCCCTAGTAGGACGAGTGGTGTCTCGTGAGGGTTTTCAGCGGATACTACCCACAAAATCCAAATGCAGTATGATATGGTTCTAATGAAACTACATGAATGCAGAGGACTTATGCAATTGAAAACAAAAAATGAAAACACGACTTGTTTCGGGAAGTGGTACAACAATTTAAGTTAACAATTTCTGACCAGTTGATTTTATTTTAGATACCTCAACTTGTCACAAATTTTCAATATAAATCAAGTTTTCAAATATTAAATTCTAGTTTGGCCAGTTAGTTCGGTCGATAACATAGTGCAGCCATGAAATAAATTCTTAGTTTGTTTGGCACAGTTTGCAAAGTGGTGTTCTAATTTTCTCATGTATGGCTAGTCAAATCAATAAGGTCAAGAAGTGTTTGGGCATCATCGCTTATTATTTATTCTATGAAATTTTAAAATTTATGATTAAGTACATACACCTAACTTAGAAGACCAGGGTTTACCACCCATGCACTGCCTCGCGGACTAACGGAGAGTGGGTAAAGAGCTTGGCGGATTGTGCAGGACGACTTTGACTGTCAACAACGTGTCAGTAATCCTTAGGTGTCCAATCTCATAAAATGAGACCAAGATATTCCAATGCTGACTTTGTCAACAACATGTCGGATAGAGCTTGGCGGGTTTGCACACCAACGCTAGATATACAAGCAATGTTGTATACCCTTGGATTACTATTATTATTATTGAAATTATAAGCACAAAGAGAGTTACGCGAATTCAACATAACACAACTTAGTTTTAAAGATTCGAAAACCCAATATAATTATTTTAAGTCCTCCACTTATTTAAACAAAGTCTACAATATAGAATAGATTTCATGGCCATCACCTAAGAATCTCCCTATGTACCGGTTACACTATTATCCCTCAAAATTAAACTTTTCATTATATTTCATATTCGATCTAAGCTGAGAGAAAAAAATACTATCAACTGATTAATAATCCTTAACTTATTTTGTTGTATCAAATATAAAATGAGTCGTATTTTCCAAAAAAAAAATTATGGTATGTTCGTACAATCTAGAATGCATGATGGTCCTATCTAAATGCATGAAAAATGAAAAGGAAAAATTAAAGAAAAAAAATTGAATTCAATGCAGACTCCCCCCCACACTAGAACTAAACAGTGTCCACACTGTGAACGTTTCCTAAATTTGAAAGATCGTACCCAAAGGTGAATGAGATGCAAAATTATTTGTAGAATGAAATGCAATCTAACTATATGTAAGAATGGATCATATGTATAATGATATATGAGTTTGCGATGCATATGATGCAAAGAATGCCACCAACGTTTTCCCCCACACTTGGTTCTTGCCCTATGAGTCCCATTCCCACTATGTCTAGGCATATTTTCTAACAAGCAAGAGTTTTTGAAAACCATATCATCTTTAAAACTAGATTTATAGTCCAGGAGATAAATATCCTGGGTCGTCCTAACATGAAGTTTTTCAACCAAGCTAGCATTCCAAAAGTAATTCATGTATTCAACAAATTTGTCAGTGTAAGTTTTCAAAAATTTGTGATCGTATATAAATTAAGTGAAATTTAAAATCTGAGTGTTGTTCAAGACTATGTGATCACATTTCTCATCATTAATTGACAACGTATTTTCGACACTAACAATTTCAAGTTCGTTCGAAATTTTCTTAAAGTTAAAATTTTCGAACTCATGATGTGAATCTATTTCTTCCTCATTTGGCAACTCTTCCTCGTACAAACCAAAAAATTCATGTTCATTGAAATCCTTCTCCAAATTCGAATTGAAAAATTCAACATTTTTATTTTGTTCAATTTCTAGAATTTCAAGTTTTTCACAGCGTGAAAGAGGAAGGTCAAAATCTAAGCTTAAATATTTTTTCTGAAAAGAGTTGAGGTCCAAATCATTTGTTGAATTTTGAAAAACTTCATCAAGATGATTATTCTCAATTTCCAAAGTCGTTATTTGAAAATTTTCAATGTCAGTAGAAATTGGATTATTTTCTGATTCAAGGCTTGTTTGAATTTGATTTTGTTGCTCTCGTTGTTCTTTCAAAGATGTCAATAAACAAAGAAGTTCATCAGCCTTTTTATTTAGCCTTTCCGCCCTCTCATCAAAATTACATTCTTCAGAGTCGTTGATTTGAGAGCTCTCGCTTTGGGTTTCTTGATTTTCAAAATAGTTTGAATTTTCAGAAAATTGACACTGATATTGGAAATCATCTTGATTTTGAAAATTAAGTTCGTAACCAAAGCTGTTGAAATCCGGGGGAAAACTGTAATTTTGGTTATTCTCAAGATGGGGATATGGGTTGTAATTTTCAAAATTTTGATCGATTTGAAAATCATTTTCATTTTCAAAATTATTTTCGAAGTGATTTACAACCCAATATGGATGTGGATCAAAGCCGTGTTGAGATTCAAAGCTATTTTGATGTGGATGTGGCCCATAATCGAAACTATTGAAATTTGAATTGAAATCGTCATTTCGATTATAATCATGTTTTGAAAATTTTGGTCATTTTGAAAATATTGAAAATTGTTGACATTGGCTTCACAAAATTTTGGGAAATCTTGCTTCATGAGTTGTATTTCATATTCATACTCTTCAAGAGGATGTCTACTCCGATTATTATCCCACAATTCTCTCAAAGATTTTCTTGAATCAGACATTTGAATGCAATAAAAAAAAGACAGAATTTATTCTCACTTCAAAATAATATAAAATGTCGAGTTGTGCTATATTAATTAACTGACTCGATTAGAAGGGGGAAGAGGGTCTTATGGCCGTTCATGCATAGTATAAAACTAAGGGATACGACCAATGATTTACGGGTAGTATGCAACCTCTTTTGCTAATAGTTCAATAAATTGAACTACTATATATCCGCGATCCAATTATATGAGACAGTCAACTTCACAGAACACCACTTTTCAATTATATTATTTTTGCAAATCAAATTAAGTTTTTAATTTGAAAATCGACGAGAGTGATTAGTTATGGAAATTCGTTTCTCACACACAGATTCAGAAATATCAGCCACAGAACAGTCACAGAATAATAACAGAAAATTAGAATATTTTACAAGCAAGCCACTGCCCCTGTAGAAATTTTTTCAACAATTGTCTATATTTTTTTCTTTTGCAGTAGAGCACCTGTAGAGTTTTAAAAATTTATCACCTTGATCTGCTGTCCTCCAGTGAAATTGGGTAGCGCTAGCGCGTTCACGCCCCACTTGGTGTGCAACCGCTCCGACAATTCAACTTGCAGATCTGTGAATCCCTTGTTCGTTCGCTTGAATTCTTCACTTTGGCCTTTGTTAGAGAGTCCTTTTTTGTTTTTTGTTTTTTGTAAATTAAAACCAGAGGAAAAAAAACTACACTCAAAAGAGAATAAAATGAAATAAACCAACTGACTCAATCACAAAATAAAAACTAGACTCGGACTACACTGCTCTCAACAAAAAAAAAGAAATAAAATAAACTACACCACTTGACTCAACAAAAATAAAAGAACTAACCTAACAAACAAAAAAAACTAAGAACAATACTCAACAAAAACTAAAACTGAGTTTAAGAAATACAGAGGAAATAAGGCCTTAACACCAACAAAAATAAGGCTCAACAAATGCCTCCACAAAAACAAAGTCACGGATCGCACTACAAACCAAGAACCAAAAATTCACACTCAAAAGAGAGGTCACGCGTCCAGATGCCAGGTTCTCAACAGAACAAAAGAGATCCGTCCTCTTTAAAAACCAACTCACGCCCCCTTCTGTATTTCTAAGAATGCAATCACGCCCAAAAACAAAAATTAATGCACCTTCTTCTTCTTTAAATTTCTTTTCAGAAATCAAATCGAGTTTTTGGGCTTTGGGGTATTTCGAACCAGGTTTTTGAATAACAATTCAGGTGGGTGGCTTTTGAACTCGGTTGTGGGTTCTTCGATGGGTGCGAATGATGGTCTGTTGGTGATTGAGGATGGATATTCGAACCGGGTTTATGGGTTTTTGTGTTCGACGGGGGCGGATGCGAGCGCTGGTATGGGAGGCTGTCGACTTTTTGATGGTGTTGTGAATTAAGGATGAAGTACGGTGGAGTATTGAAAAGTGGACAAAGGTTTGTGTGTTGAATTGGATTTGGTGAATGTTTTGTGGGTATTGGCAGATGAGGGTTGAGCTGGTGGAAACTTTGTGTGGTGATTTAGAAGTTCGGATATGAGGACTGTGGTATTATGGTGAATTGCGCTCTGTGGATGGCGATTGTTGCTTGTAGATGGACGGTGATTGTTGCTTGCGGATGGGGTATGAAGTTATGGTAGATGAGGCGTTGGATTGGGCAATGACAGAGGATAATTTGCGGGTGGTTGGTAGAGTTAGGTGGTCGGGAAGTCGTTGACAGAGGTGGTCAGAAAGGGATGGTGAACAGCACTATTGCGATGAGGAAAATGGGTTAGAAATTCTGATGGTTGAGGGAGGAATTCACGGCAGGGAAGAGAACAGCATGGAAAGAAGAAGCAAAAGGATTTTTTTTCTTTTTGGAAAAAAGGAAAGAAAAACTATTGTAAACAACCTATTTTTTATTCTTTTTTTGCAGAATTGTTGAGAAGGAAGAATTGTAACAGCAAAGAAAGAGATTGAGGAAAATAAAATGGAAAGAAATAGAGAAAATTGGGATGATTTTTTTTTTTTGAAAATTTGTACAAGAATAAAGGGAAAGGAATGTATGGGAGAAGGGGAAACAAATTAAAACAAAAATTGACAAGATTTTTTTTCTCTTGATTTAGACGATTACGGTATCAATTTATAATACCAACTCAACCCATCAAATTTTTTTTCTATATCTATACACAAGAAAACAAAAGGAAAAATAAAAATAAAAATAAAAACTAACACAAATCAGAAATTAAATAAATAACAAAATTTAAATGTTACCTCCCCGGCAACGGCGCCAAAAACTTGATCGTCACTAATCTATGAATTAGAAAAGCGCGAATTTTAAATTAAATACTGCAAGCGTACAGGTGTGTAGCATACAGGTCGAACACAGGGAGGTAAATTAAAATCAAATTATTTATCTAATCTCTTGAGCGAGTTAGACGAAACTTTGGAGGTTGATTTTGAAAATAAAACAAAACAAAATTAAAACTGTAATTTGATTCAGAACAGATCTAACTGAACCGACGATCAAATCACAATTTCAATGGAAAAGCAATGAAACTATGAATCGGATTCAAATCTAATCAAATCCAATTTAACCTATGAACGCGATTAAAATACAGAAAATAAAAGTGCAGAATATAAATAACAACATGAAATAGAATTAGGATTACCGCTGAATCTAATCAAACGGTCAATCACTAATGAAAAGAATTGCAAAATACAAATAGTGTTCTATCGAATCTAATCATGTAGACAACACTAATTGCTAAGAAATAGAAAATTGCATAAAATAAAAAGAAAAATGAGTTTTATTAATGAAGAAGAGAATAGAATGAGATATAGGATGGTGGCTACAATGATACTACAAGGGTATATATAGGGTAGATAGCCAAACCCTAACCCTAACCCTAATACAATGATAAATGGGCCTTAAGGAAATCACAAGAGAGTTTGCAATAAGAAACATAAATGGGCCTTAGATAAATAAAGCAAATTTGGGCCTTTTCTCTTTTCCTCTTGCTTCCTTGACACTTCTTCATTGATTTGTGATGTGCAAAGCCTTTTTATCAATCCTTTTCTTGTCCAACAGCAACTAGATGTGAGATCTTCATCTACAATTCTTCGAAATGTAAATATATATCAATTTCATCTCTATTTCTCTACTTTTCTGGTTGCATGCGGGCTGGGTTGAAATATCTGTAAAAGTAACAAAACAATACCTAAGTAATATTTATTTATATACAAAAGATAAGATATAAGAGCATAAAATAAACATATTTCTATGTCAATCATGCGGCAAGATTGGGCATTTTGATTTCTAGTGTAAAGCTCCGAAAAGAGTCAAGAGGAATGAAGCTGGACCTAGCCAGAATCGTAGCTAGAGTTCTCAGGACAAGAGGGATTGCTACAATTGCCATCAAAAAGGGCACATCAAGGCAAACTGCCCACTGCTAAAACATTCTCAGGTGGCACATGTTTATGAGGGAGCTGATGCACTAGCTTCTGCCGAGGGGCCAGGTAAACCCGATGTCTTAGGAGGTACTCTTAATATTAAAGACATTCCTATTACTGTCTTATTTGACACTAGTGCAGAACGAAGTTTTATCTCTAATGATGCAATTAAAAAGTTAAAACTGAAAAAAAGAAAACTTAAAAAATTGGTTAGAGATAATAGTCCGATAGGAGGTTCTCTTATTCTCGATCAGTATTGTAGAGTAACTGTTTCTTACTCTTGCTACCAGTTCCCCTTTGACTTGATCGTCATGAATTTCTCCGGTTATGATCTCTTACTGGGGATCGATTGGCTAACAAAATATGAGTCTGAGTTAATATATGCGGAGAGAATCATCAAAGTGAAAAGTAAGCTCGGAAATATTACTACCCCATGCCATGGCTCAGCCATCGACAGAAAAGAATTATGGTCTTCTCTAGAAGTCACACCTACTTCTATTGAGGATATCCCTCTCGTCAAAGATTATGCTGATGTATTCAAAGAAGTTGAGGGCTTAACTCCGCATAGAGAAATCTGCTTCAGAATTGACTTAGCTCTGAATGCAAGGCCTGTCGTACATCCTATTCGGAGAATGTCGCCAAAAGAAAAAGAGGAGCTGAGAAACCAAACCAAGCATCTTTTGCGGAAGGGTCTAATCAGGCCCAGCTTCTCAGAATGGGGTGCAGCAGTGGTGTTCATCACAAAATCAGACAGTACACTCAGGCTATGTGTGGACTACCGCGATCTCAATAAACAAATGCTGAAAAACAAATATCCACTACCACAAATTGATGATCTATTAGACTGTTTGCATGGAGCTTGAGTATTCTCGAGGATGGACCTAGCTACAGGCTTCCATCAACTTCGCATCGCAGAGGAGTGTGTGCCTTTAACTGCTTTCAGAGGACCGGATATGTTTTATGAATGGCAAGTAATGCCCTTCGGTCTATGTAATGCTCTAGCATACTTTGTTGATTTGATGAATAGAGTATTTAGAGATGTTTTAAATAAGTTCATGCTGGTGTTCATCAATGACATCCTCATCTTTTCTAGATCCACTGCTGAGCACGAACAACATCTGAGAGAAGTCTTGGAGATTTTGCGAGGAAATGTGCTGAAAGCCAAATTCTCCAAATGCATATTCTGGCAAGAAGAGGTGAAATTCCTCGGCCATGTCGTATCAAAGGAAGGCATCTCAGTAGATTCAGGAAAGATCTCATCCATCCAAGAGTGGAAGCAGACTAGAACTCCCACAGAGGTCAGAATCTTCTTAGGACTGGCGGGCTCTTATCATAAATTTGTCAAAGATTTTTCGATGGTAGCTTGTCCATTGACAAACCTGACCAAGAAGCATAAAAAATTCATTTGGACTTCCGAATGTGAAACAGCTTTCCAAGATCTAAAAAGGAGGTTGACTAATGTTCCTGTGTTGACCATCATAGATGGTAATCAGGATTTAAAAGTCTGGACCGACGCTTCTAAACATAGTTGTTTCTTTTATAAATCAACATGTCAGAGATAACATTTTCTTTTAATGTCAAATCTCATTTTAACATGTTATCCCTTATCTATTTAAGGTATTAGTGCGGTGCTAATGCAAAGAGACAAAGTAGTCGCATATGCTAGCCGCCAATTGAAACCGCTTGAAAAGATTTACGCCACACATGATCTTGAGCTAATGGCTATTGTGTTTGCTCCTAAAATACGGAGGCATTATCTCTTGGGTGAGAAGTTCGAAATATATACGGATCACAAATCCTTGAGGCATCTTTTTACCCAAAGAGATTTGAATATGAGGCAGCAATGCTGGGTGGAATTTCTTGCAGCCTATGACCTGGATATCCTATATACTCCAGGGAAAGCCAACGTTGTAGCCGATGCGCTCAGTAGAAAGAATGCAGATAGCGACAATCTCATCCTCGCCAATCTCATTATCACTCCTACTCTGATTGATAAAATTTCTGCTCTTCAGAAGAATGATAAATTTATCCAGATGCTTTGTGAGCGAGTTCGAAAGGGCGAAGCCTCAAGCTTCCAAATTGACAGTAATGGGACCCTTAGATTGCAAGGGCGAATTTGCGTGCCAGACATTGTTGCGCTAAAAAGAGAAGTTATGGATGAGTGCCACAAATCTAAAATCAGCATCCATCCAGGTGTAAGCAAGATGTACCATGATTTTAAGCGCACCTTTTGGTGGAAAGCGATGAAGAGAGATATTTCTATTTACATTGCTGGATGTCCTACTTGTCAGCAAGTTAAAAGTGATCAACAGAAACTGGCAGATTTGTTGCAACCGCTAGGGGTTCCCGGTTGGAAGTGGGAGGAAATTTCTACGGACATTATAGATGGCTTGCCCCAAAGCAGAAAAGGGAATGATAGCATATGGGTGATTGTGGATCGCTTAACAAAGTCTGCCCATTTCATCCCTGTCAAGTCCAACAGAACAGCTCAAAGTTTGGCGCAGCTTTATTTTAAAGAGATAGTCAGACTGCATGGGGTTCCCAAAAGCATTTTAGCGATCGGGATCCTATATTTACTAGTAAATTATGGGATGCTTTAAAAGAAGAGCTTGGGACCAAGTTGAATCTGAGCACTGCCTATCACCCTCAGACAGATGGCCAGACGGTGAACCATATTTTGGAAGACTTGTTGCGAGCTTGCATTCTTGATTATGGCGGTTCATGGGAGGATCACTTGCACTTGGTGGAATTCTCTTATAATAATAGCTGCTAAGCAAGCTTGAAGATGTCACCATTTGAATTGCTATATGGAAGACCACGCAGATCTCCGGCATGTTGGGTGGAGTCAGGCAATCGATTAGTCTTGGGCCCCGACATGGTTCGTGAAGCATCGGATAAGGTTGATTTGATTAAGAAGCGCTTGTTGACTGCTCAGAGCCGACAGAAGAGCTATGCAGACCAGCGAAGAAGAGATTTAGAATTCTCTGTTGGCGACTATGTTTACTTGAGGGTTTCTCCATTAAGAGGCGTGATTCGTTTTGGGAAAACTGGAAAGTTGGCACCGAGATTCATTGGTCCATTTCCTATTCTTGAAAGGATTAGTACTCTCGCTTATAGAGTGCGGCTGCCTGACTAGTTGCCTGGGGTGCATGATGTATTTCATGTGTCTCAACTACGTAAACATGTTCATGACCCAATCTTAGTTGTGGAGGAAGAAGCACAAAAAGAATTGGAGATTACACCGAACCTAGCAGTAAGGAGGGAGCCAGTGAAAATCGTGGCCAAAGAAACCCGAGTGCTGAGGAACAAGAGGAACCACCTAGTCAAGGTGTAGTGGAGTGGGGATCCTAGAGACTATACTTGGGAGACAGAGGAAAGCATCACAATGGCTTACCCCAAGTGCAGAGTGGACATCTCCGAGTAACGCTTGTGTTAAGGGACATTTCCAATAATTTACATTTTCCGTCTTGTTTCTTACTTTACTTTGTTTCCTTTTCGGGGACGAAAAGTTCTTAAGTGGGGGAGATTGTAATGACCAGGAAAATCCGAACCAATTTAAAAAATTTATTTTAAATAATTTGGTGGAAAAATGTGCCAGAATTTAAAATTTTCATTTTATAAATAATATTAAAGCCAGTGAAAATAGTCAATGTTCAAACGACCTCTGTTTTCGACGAAACCACTTTTGTTGGAACCGGAATGTCAAATTATTGCTAGTTTTCATTTTTTTGAATTTTCTGAGTTAATATGTGAGCATGGCAAAAGAAACTATGTTTTGTTAAATTCAGTCAAATTTAATCGACTGAAAAATAGCCATTTTTCAAATGATCTCAGAATTCGACGAAATTAATTTTGTTGGGACCGTATCTTCATAACGAAGACAAATATATTTTTTCTGGATTTTTGTGAGTCCGTATGTGGCCTCGGTGAATTTATTTGTGCGAACTGATTAATTTAATAAAAGGTTTAAATATTAATTTAAAGAAAACAAGCCATAGACAGCCGTTTGGGCTGACGGGACCTGGCCCATTGGATCTGGAATATAGGTTATTGGCTGGGGACACCTTCTTCTGGGGTAGAATCGAAACAGTTTAAGAGATATGGTTTTTTTGTAAAAATTCACTAAAAACGTTATAAAATAGAAAACCCAAAAAGCCAAAACACTATTCATCGTCATTTCTATCAGCTGCCACCCATCATCTCATGGCCGAAATTGTCCTAACTTCCTCCCTCAATATCTCTTCATCCACAGCAAATTAGAACCCACTCCTCATACCACTCCGAAGCTCTCTTCATCCTCTTTCCATCCATACGGTTAAAGCTACCTGAAATCGCACACAGACCGAGAAATCACCCTCCAAACCTCGCGGGTTTCCACCGTCGCTCTGCCCTATAACAACCGTCGAGTTCGCCGGCGTGTAGGCCGTGGTTGCGCCGCTCCAAGGCCGCCACTTCCCCCCGTATGATCTGAAAACCATTGCTCGGATCGATCGATTTCTAGATCCAAAGATTTGAACCCTTGTTTTGAAACCACGGCCGAGAATTGTGTTGAAGAAGACAGGGTAATTCTCTAATTAATTAATTAATTAACTAATTAATTTAAAGTGTTTTAAAACTTGATTTAACCATAACTAATTCGTTTCAACTCGGAATTCGGCAATTTCAGAGACGTTGTGTTCGTGACACCAGATACTACGCTTCAGAACTGACTAGGACTGATTCTGGAACTTTTGAAATTTTGATCTGAATTTGGATTGAGGTGAGATCTCTGAATTTTAATAATTTAATTATTTAAATAATTTCCCCGTTATTTAAATAATGGTTGTTAATAAACCAGATCTGTAATGTTACGAAGTTGTTGAATGTACATATGTTGATGTATGATGTTTTATCTGCTTGTTGATTATTCGATTAATTCATATCTATATGTTAATAATATATCAGTTGTGGAATCACACATTTTTGTGAATAGTATATAGAAAACAAAGTGGCACCTTTTAATTACATTTAGTGTGATTATAGGAAATAAACAAAAGGCCATTCCATTTACATTTAGTTGACAATGAAACATCGACTGTGGGAAATAAACAAAAGTATATTGTTTTTATTATTTTATTTTATTTACAATATAGTTGTAAATAGAAATGTTGATCATTTGAGAAAGATAAAATTTTGATCATTAGAAAAGATCAAATTTTGATCATTTGAAAGAGGACAAAATCTAGATCGTTCGAGAAAGATCAAATTTGGATCATTAGAAGAAAGTACAAAATTTGATAATGGGAAAACGAACAAAATTTGTGATGCCACTTTATTTACATTCATTAGAGTAAATAAAAATAGTGAAACTTGTAAACTCCCTTATTTACATTTCTTATGTAAATAAAAAGAATGAAATTTGTGATTGGATTTTATTTACATTTCTTATGTAGGTAAAAAGAACAAACTTAGCGATTTGATTTTATTTACATTTCTTATGTAAAATAAAAATAACAATTTTGTCGATGACATGTTTATTTACATTTCCTATGTAAATAAAAAGGACAAATTTAACGATGGTATTTTATTTACATTTTCTATGTAGATAAAAAGAACAGATTTCAGCGGTAAAACTTTATTTACATTTCTATGTAAATAAAATGAACATAATTCTAGGTAAAACTTTATTTACATTTACTATGTAAATAACATAACTATAGTTTAAACTCTATTTACATGTAGTGTAAATAAATATGTAAATAGAAAAAGTTACATTTATTTACATGTGGTGTAAATAAATATTTAAATAGAAAAAGTTACATTTATTTACATGTAGTGTAAATAAATATGTAAATAGAAAAAGTTACATTTATTTACATGTAGAGAAAATACATAGGAAATAGAAAAAGTTATATTTATTTACATGTAAAGTAAATAAATAAGAAAAAGAAAAAGGAATGTTTTATTTACATTTAGTGTAAATAAAACGTGACATAATAAAAAGGGACATTTTATTTATATCTAGTGTTAATAAAATGTGACACGGAAAAGAATTACATTTTTGTTTGCATTTTTAGATGCAAATAAAACATAGAAAGAGACTACACTTTTTTTTATTTGCAAATTAGTTGCAAATAAAAGACATGAATATGAAAAGTACCTTTTTATTCACTTTTTAAATATTACGAAAATATGGAAATAAAAAGTACATTTTTATTTGCATTCCATTTGTAGAGAAATACACCGTTTTAAAAGTTAATCTTTTTATTTGCAAACTAATTGCAAATAAAAACAAGAATTTATAAAGTACATTTTTTTGTAATTCAGTTATGAATAAAAAAAATATAACAATGGGAAAATATTTTTTTATTCACTTTTAGAGATGAATAAAACCATGAGATTAAATGAGGTATTCTATCCACATTCTTAGATGTGAATTAAAACATGAATTTAAAAAGGTGTATTTTATTTATAATTTAGATGTAAATAAAAAGAGAGAAATTAGTAGTGATATTTTATCGTCATTTTAGTTGCGGTAAAAAGAATGGATTTATATAATTGAAACCGCCCATGATTTATATTTATATTTATATTTATATTTATATTTATATATATATAATAAATTGAACGAAACGCGCGCGGCAGCTCGCGTATCGCTAATCGTAACTTTAAACGATTATACCGAAAGATCCGACTATTGGATTTTTCCCAAAACCGGAACCGTTACGACCGCTTTGGGAAGAGATTTCAGATGATATAAAATTCATCAAAATCCGACGGTTAGATTTCAAAATATGTGTAAATCAAAATCTGGTAAAAACAGCGCCAGGGCAGCCCATTGACCCGAAGCGTCGTTTTATTATTTTGAGCTATTTTCAAATAAATAAAGATAGCGATAAATCGTTACAAATAGATATTAAAGACATGAAATTAATTAAATGATAATTTTGCGATAATTATTTGAAAAGACCGAGTTTAACTTATTTCAAATAATTACATGACGATTAAATCGAAATTTTGAAGACGTGAAGACCGGGGATCTTCACATCGAATGGACAACGACTACTGATGCTTTGGACGGACTTGTTCCTAGGACGGGGTTGAAGCAGTAGTTGTCCGGAAGTATGTGTTGATTGTCCGGATAAGCGAGAACCTCTCACGTGTCTCTGGTTTCGTTCAGACCCAGAACGGACTTGTAAATAGATGCGTGTCTGGCGTTGGAATTCGTTCCATGTATTTAAATCGATTTGTATTATATATGTCTGTTTGGTGGTGGTCGAATTATTCTCTGCTTAACACCCTGGCATATAGTAATAGTTATCGATCTCATGGAGTGAATTGTCAATGTGGAAAGCCAAGATGCAATGATCAAGGCTTTTGTTGAAAAGCAGGCCTTGTGGTTGATGATCAAAGCATAGCCTGTTTAGGCGTATCTTTGAGTACAGCGTGACTTTGCGAGCCTCACACCCTGGTATGATCCAAAAACGGGATTAGGACTGCAGGGAGTGCACACGTTTCTTTCTAGCTAGGGGTTGTGTCAGTGCTTAAACTGGCTAGCATTTTACTTATGTGGATGTTGGATTGAGGTACCTCGGTTTTTATAGGTTGTTAGTGGCCATACTATAGGTTCAAAAGAACCGGGAAACGTGTGTTCAGGAATTGCCAATCCACTACCGTTAGGTGGGGACCGACCCTAAAGATCCAAGGGTTCACTGCGGGGGATCCTGAGGCAATTGCTAGAGTGTCTCGAATCGTAGAGGATGATCCCTAGCCTCGATTTCATGATGGAAAACCAATTTCCAATACGACATTACGGTCTAGATTGTAAACTTATATATGGGGACATAGTAGGATAGGGTACTATGCCGTCTAGGATTGATACATTTACACTGAAGTATTTTAATACTGCTTAGACACCAATGATAATATTAAAAATATTATTTTATACGTATCAAGTCATGTTTGATCATTATAAGGAAAAACTCTATCCTCCGGTTTGCGTTGCATTGTGTGATAGGACCTGAGTCTTATGATGATTTCATTTTTCAAAAGTCATTTCGTTGTTTTTTTATAAACTTTATTTAATCATGCACTGGCAATCAAATGGAGTAAACCCATTCCGCGTTAGCGGCGTGGTCCTATGATTAGCCATATTGATAGTTACTGTAGAATGATTTCTCATACCAGTCCCACGACTGACACGATGTTTGTTTCACTTTGCAAACACATGTGCCCTCTAATTACATGGGCAGCCAAGTAGTAGGTTTTTAGGAAGACATTTTTCTGGATTGAAGACTGCTTGGAAGAAGAAGACGAAGGCTCTCCTTTTATCTTTATCTTTTGCTTCAGAGACTATATTCCATTCTTTATTTTGGTGTACGTTTGGAGTTGGGACTTATCTCCTTTATTCAGACTTTTATTTTGCTAAGTTGTATCCTGTAAAACTGCGTACTCTGTGGTTCTGTTGATGTGATGTTTATGACATTTATTTCTCCACTGCAATAATTATGTGTTATGATGTTATCTGGTTCTGTTATTGTTATAAATATGCTGTATACCAAATGATTATCCTTACTTTCGGTCCACGGAAGTTTGGGGTCATCACAGACAATTTAAATTGACTGTATTGTATGTTGTTTGTGATGTTGAAATGTTGAACGTATTGAAATAATGTTAACATTAATGTGATAGGGAAATTAAATATTAAATATTCATTTATAATTTGCATAGTGAAAATTGGTTAAATTTCTTAACCAATAGTTTATTTCAATAAACTATTGTTTGAAAACTCCACAGGGCTATTGGGATGATATTTGGCATACACTAGTCCCAATATTTAGTTGTATGTCAATCGATGGATTGACAACCTATGATGAGCGTTATTTATTTATTTTAATGCTCACACAGTTGTAAATTTCACTCTGGTTGTGAATGGACTGTTTATTGATTATTTATCATTATTATGCACATATGCGATGTATGAAATCCATATAAACGAAATTATATGGTAATTGATTGAGTCGCATTCCACTTCAGAAAATAAAGAATATTTTAAAATAAAATGTTGAAATAATAAAAATTACATTTTTTTTATTGAACGTACAAAATATGAAATATATTCATATAAGAAATGAAAATTGAATAAAACAACATTTTAGAATGTAAAAAGACATTTTTATTACAAAAGACATTTTTATAATAAAAGACATTAATATTATAAAGGACGGTTTTAGGATAAAATAACATTTCAGAATAAAAAGGACATTTTTGGAATAAAGAACATTTTTTGAATAAAATAACATTTTTAGTGAAAAGAATCATTTTAATGTAAAGAACATTTTGATGTAAAAGAACATTTTAAAAGTACATTTTTATATGTTAAATAGAATACATAGAAATGCAGGTTAAAATGTATTTGTTAGTTAAAAGCATCATGTTTATATAAATAAAAAGAATTACTTTCCAAAATAGGATTTGTTATTACAAATGTTACAATTAACTTGTGTATTTTAATAATAAATAATGTTATATAATAAAGAATAATTTTAAAACAAATTTTTTTTAGAAATAAAGAATATTTTAAAATAAAATATTTTAAAAATAAAAATCACAATTTTATTGTATGTATAGAGAATAAAAGAAGTATATGTTAAAATATATTTTGTACATTAAAAATGTCACCTTTTTAACATGTTCATGAAAAGAGAATAAAATAACATTTTAGACTTGAAAAGACATTTTAGAATTAAAATAACAATATAATGTAAAAAGTACATTTTAGAATGAAATAGTACATTTTAGAATTAAAAAGACATTTTAGAATTAAAATTAACATCTTTGTTGAAATGAATAGTTGAAACCACATTGGAAATTTTTGTTGAAATGAAGAGTTGAAACCAAAATATCATTTTTTATTGAAATGAAATAGTTTAAACAAAAATTAGATTTTTGTTTAATAGATTTGTGTTAAACCAAAAATGTCAATTTTGTTGAATTAGACTATTATAAATAAAATAAAGTTATCATTTTAATTCTTCTTGTTAAAATAGAATTGTTAACAAAATGAAGTTGTCACTCTTTTGTCATTTTGTTGAAATAGAATTGTCAACAAAATATAAGAATCATTTTAATGTAATCAAACATTTTAATGTAAATAACGTAAAGAATCATTTTTAATGATTAAAGAAACATTTTATATAAAAGAATCACTTTTAATTGTAAAGGAACATTTTTAATGGTAAAGAACATTTTTATGTAGAATCACATTTTTATGTAAAAGAGTGTAAAAGAACATTTTTATGTAAAGAACATGTTAATATAATAGATTATTTTAAAAAAAAGAATAATCTAAAGTAAAGAATATTTTAAAATAAAGAATATTTTAAAATAATATACGGTGAAGAATAAGATTATGATTTTGATGTCCGTCTTTGAATGGACACACAAATATAAATATGAAGCCGTGTTAAGTAGCAAACGCAATTTTAACTCAAACGGGTTTATCGATCGATTTGATTAATTTTATAATGAACAACGAAAAGAAATGATTTAAAAATATAATATTTTGGAAATATTATCATTTTAATATGATAAAGATATAGATTATTCAATTTTGATTAAAAATTGAAAATGAAGTTAAAATCATTTTAAACAAATTTATAAATACGATTTAAATGGAAATCGACGATATTTAATATATATATATATATATACATTATATTATATTATATATATATGTGTGTGTGTGTTAATGGCCTGAATAGAACGCGCCGCGCAACGACCGTTCTCAAATTTCGACCATTGACTTCAAATTTTAAAAAAATCGCTACGGATGCAGTTCGGTGACCGTTATTTGAAACCGACTGTACGGGCGATAATAAAATTATTAAAAATATGGAAAAAATTATGCAAAATCATAATAAATGATTTGGAAATAATTTGGATGAAAAATTCCAATTTTGTAAAGATAAAATATATTTTTATCGAAATGAACTCTCTAATGAACTAGTTATTAACTAGTATAATAATTTAATTATTTTTAGAAATAAATAAATAAGTTTTGAAAATGGTTTTAAAATAACCAAAATTTTCCAATATATACTGGAATGGATTTGAATGGAAACTGACTTCGGAATATATCGATATTGGATTCCGTTATTATATGAATATTGTGAGGAATTTAGAAGATATGTATTGTAACGACCCGTATTCTTGGCAGTCAAATATTTAATTTAATTTATTATTTTAAATATTATATTTGGAATATTCGTGGATTTTTAATATTTAAATCATTATTTAAAACAAGATCAAACGATATATGTTTATATAATATAAATCGAGTTTGAAAATGGCGCGCAGTTCGCAATTGAAATGACCCGAAATCCCCCTTATGTGAAATTACGGATTGAGTTGAGAACAAGACAAACCAGAACGCAAACAGAAGAACATTTCGTTGTATATTACAACAATTCCATCAGAATACAAGAATTTACAGAGTGAGAATAAATGTTACATAGAAAATATCAGAGATTTAAATTAAGTTTAAATACAACGCAGCGGAAAAATAATACAATACACAACTAAAAGTAATACATGGATACAAAGCTTTCTGAGTATCATCCCAGCTGTAAATTAGGATCTTGTGAATATAAATCTGCAAAACCAAAACTACTAGCTGCCCGTGTCAAAATAAGGGCACCCAGAGTTAGGTTAAAACAATAAACTCTAGGTCAATCATGTGTCTGGTGTGAGAACTAAAACAGTTATTAATCTTTATTTTAAAGTTAGGTAAATCAAGGGACCACGCTGTATAACACGGAACGGGTTTTCTCCCAAGAATACCAGTGCATAAAACAACAGCGCAATGATAAATAAAGAACAATGAAGCTATTATAAGACCCAGGTCCCATCACACAATGCAACGCAAGCCAGAGGAAAGGGTTTTTACCTTATAATAGCCAAAGAATGCTTGATACGCTAAATTTCATGTTTTAAATTCTTAATTAGACTCCAACCGCAAATTAGTAAGAGAACGATTCCCTAAGTATTAACCCCGAAGGCCGAAACCAACATCAGAATAATACCTAGGAAACCACCCATCTTAGCTCGTTTCCAGTTAGTTTCTGATTTTATATACAATCATAAATATCAATTATAGACGGCATGAGCGCCCCATCCCACTATGTTGCCATATTTAGGATTACAACTAAAACCGAAACGTCACGTATTGGAAGTTGGATTTCCATCTGTGAACCGAGGAAAAAGATAGTCCTCTACCGATTCGAGACTGTCTAGCCCGAGTCTCAGCCGCAACTGCCTCTTGGATCGTCAGGGCCGGTCCACCAATGTGGATTATTAAGCCTGAACACCACGTTTCCCCACCCTTTGGGGCGTAAATGAGCCAACAAATGACTCCATCGGCTTCACATAGTCACCGATATATCCGAGGCGCCTTGCAACAACAACAACCACATAAGTCAAACTCATCAGGGCGTGTAAAACCACTGACGCCACTTCTAACTGGAAGGAAACGCATGCCCTCCCTAATGTCCTCTCCCGTTTCTGGTTCACAACCGGGGTGTGATGCTCGCGAATCAACGCTACACAAAGCTATGCCACAAAGGCCGTGCTTTGATCATCAACCACAAGTGTAACAACCAAGAAAATCTAAACCAGTTAAAAAAATTTAAATTGGCTAAAATAAGGGATTTTAAATATTTTAAATAATCACAATGAAAAGTGAGTTTGAATCGACGTTTGAAAACGAATATAATTAATTCAAATTATAAACAAAGCCTGATATGGCGCTGTAGTTTCAAAAATTCAATTCAAACTTTGTCGGACTGTACCGGGTGCAAAACAAAACGGATTTGAGTGAAACCAAAAATATTTAAATCTGTTAGTGAATACCTTTCTCACGAATCTGAAAAATAGAAGTTTCATAGCGGAAAGCAAAAGTTATGGCCAAATGAATTTTTAGAAAGGTCGCTATGGAATTTATATAGCCCATGAAATTGGCCATTTTGCATACGACCTCGGAATTCGACAAAACCACTTTTGTTGGATCCGGGATGTGAAGTTATTGCTAGGTTTCAAATTTCATAATTTTTGAAGCTAGTATGTGAGCGTGGCAAAGGAAAATGTGTTTTGATCAATTATAGTTAAATTGGATCGACCAGAAATGGGCCTTTTTGCTAACGGTCCCAGAATTCGATGAAACTAGTTTTGTTGGGACCGTATCATCAAAACATAGCCAGATTTATTTTTCTGGATTTTTTCAAATCAGTTTGCGGCCCTGGCAAATTGAAATGCACGTTCAAATCGAATATTGAATGTTTTGTATTTTAATTTGAAGGGAAACTGACCGAAACAGTCGAATGGGCCTACGAAACATATCCCATTGTGTTCGGAATGGGGGTAAAATGCTAAGGACGACAGTCGTTCGGTTTGGATTGGTGTTCGTGTGTGAAAGGGGGTATTTTCGAAAATTAAAAATTTATAAATATAGAAAAAATATCTCATTGGCCAGTATCTTTTTTCTCTCTCCCCGATTGGTGCTGCGCGCGACGGAAGGCAGGTCGCCACCTTCTCTCTTCGATTTCTCCCCCGTTTCACAATGAAATCGAGTGATTCTTGATTCATTTCAAAGCTCTTCGTCTCCTCTTTAAATCCATTTAAGGATTGGTAGTTATCATCAAGTGAGGAGGGAGATACGAGTCCTCAAAGTCAGTGACTTTGGAGTGCCGCCGAGCCTTCATGGCGCCACCGAACTAAGCGAGACCAACGGCGCCGGGAAGGTGGTTCGAAGCTCTTCGACGCTGTGTGAGCCGATTCTCCTATCGCGCAACAGTTTGATCGAAAGATCAAAACCTAGTTTTGAACCATCGTGAAAGGTGGGTCCTTTATTACCTCTGAACTTTGAAAAATCATATCTTTTTCGTTTCTTGACAAAATTCGATGAAACAGGAAACATCGTGACCGTGTGGACGTCTTCTACATTTTAGAAGAGACCGCATATTTTTCTGAGCCTTCTGCTATTTTTGGTGGAGTGGAACCCAAGGTGAGATTTCTAATTTATAAACGATATGGAAAACGACGATGTATAAATTATATAGTCGATGTATGAGTTATATAAGCATTGTACACCTCTTGTATAAGCGTTGTATAAGTTGTACGTTCGATGTATAAGTTATATATGCGTTGTAAAAATTATATATGTGTTGAAATAGAAGTGAATTTCTATATATAAATATATATACATATATGTATATATATATATACGCCCCTCGTCCACAAACCATGGACGATATTTATTGGTTATGATTGGTGTGAAAATTGATTGATAGCGAATGGTTGATTGGAATTGTTTGTGGTTGATATTGATTGTGGTTGAAAAATACCCGTTTGTGGTTGAGAAATATTTGGTTGAAACCACATAGGATTAGTTGTGGAAATTAAATAAATATACATGCCGCCTGCGTGCGAACTAGATGCATGATTCCCCATTGTCAAAAACCGCGAGGTTTTAAGGTAGAGCGAGGAGCCGTACTACGGACGGTCCCGGTTTTAACTACCCTGCCGTTATGCTGCCAAAATTTTGAATAATATTCATGTGTTTGAATTATTTTCATTTGTTGAAACTATATTTATTCGTTGAATAGAAAACCTTCATGTGTTGAATCGATATTCATTCGTTGGATAGAAATTCGTGTGTTGAATGGTATTCGTGTTTTAAATATAAAAATCACCTTTTTATTGATATATACAAACTATAGAAAACCTTCATGTGTTGAATCGATATTCATTCGTTGAATGAAATTCATGTGTTGAATGGTAATCATATTTTGAAATAAATTGTTTTATAATAAAAATCATATTTTTAACACGTATATTAACTACATAAAATAATCTTGTTTTGAAATAAATCGTTTTATAATAAAAATCCTATTTTTAACACCTATATTAACTATATAAAATAATCGTGTTTTGAAATGAATTGTTTTATAATAAAAATCACATTTTTATTATATAAATGAATTGTTAAAAATAGTGAAGTGTTGAAATAGAAGACAGTTAGATAAAAATATCATTTTTATCCAATGTATGAAAAGAATATAGTTATGAAATCGAAGAATCGATATATATATATATATAAATAGAATTGAAATATATCGAATAACGACGCTGTAGTTCATATTTTGAAACTGTGATTTCAAACGATTATACCGGGAGATCCGACCATCGGATTTTCTTGAAATCGCAACCGTTGGGTTCGCTTTGGAAATATCTTTCCAACAGCACCAACTTTGTAAAAATCCAACGGTTAGATTGTCTGGAATGCTTAATTCAAATCTGAAGAAAAACAGCGCCAGAATCGATTATATTTATATATATATATATATATAAATATAATTATATTTAGTCGAATAATGATGCTGCAGTTCGTATTTTGAAATCGAAACTTCAAACGATTATATCGGGAGATCCGACCGTCGGATTTACCCGAAACTGGAACCGTTGGATTCGTTTTGAAAATATCTTTCTAATGATGTAAATTTTGTGAAGATCCAACGGTTATATTGTAACACCCCGTAGTTCTATTAATATTAATATTCATAAATTAAAAAATAACTAATCTCAAACGTGAGAATTGTGGGAAACGGGTTGTGCCATTGTGTTCGTCTCAGAATTCTGGTTGAAATAGAGTCCGAGTTTGCGTTATTTGGACTTCGTATGAAGAAGTTATAGCCATCCGAAGTTTCAGAAAATTCAAAATAGCTCGCAGGAAATTTAAAATTCAAACAGAAAGTGCAGAAGCGGGCTGGGCGGGAATTTTCCCGCCCAGGCGGGTCGACTAGGGGGTCGACACTAGTGTCGACCTCCCCCCCAGGTCGACTACCATGTCGACCTGCACCCCCCCAACTCGACTATTGTGTCGACCTGGGTCTGGCGGCTACGGTTTCGGGCTGACCTGTTTTTAATGGGCTAATGACCCATTAGGGTTTCTGACCTAATCTGGTTGGCTAGGATTAGTTCTGTGATAATCTGACGGTCTAAAATAAATCCTAACTGTACTAATACCTAGGTAGTCTCCCACCCTAATTCATAAGAAAAATAGAATAGTTACCGTCATACCGTCGCCATGGAAATCAATGGAGCCGCCGCCAACTAAGAAGGAAGAAAAGCTAATTCAATTCTAATTCTCTCAACCCTAAAGCAAAGCAAAACTCTCTTTTCTTCTCTAAATTGTGAGTATGATAGTCTTAACAAGATTATTATCATTTTAATTAGGTTGAGTTATGAATGGATTATGAGAAGATGATGTGAATTATCATATATGTTGTTGTAAACCCCTTTTTGCTATCATGTATATTGTAAATCCAATGTTATGTGATGATGATATCTTATATGTTGTAAATCATGCCATGGTGAAGTTATGTATGTTGAAAGTTTCTATGCTAAATTGTGATCAATCATACATGTTAAAAAGCCACGATGTTACCGTCTATGCTAGTTAGTTCATATTAATCATGTTTGGGCTATGTTGATCTATATGACAAGTCACGTATGCAAGTTAGGTTGATTAGAAAAGTTATGAACATATGCCATGACATCTAATATGACATCTAGAATTGTGCTATGACATATGTGATATCCTATGCTAGTTCACACCATCATTATGTTGCCTAAAAACCCCATATGCAAGTTCATGTATAGATTTGGGCTATGATCATATCATGTAAATTGGGACATTTAACAAGTTGACACCTTTTTGATCCTTAACATGTGTAGTTTATGCAAGTTTCACCCCTATTATGATTAGATTTATTTTAATTGTCTATATGTTGTGATAATTTATTTATGTGCTATAAGTTAGACTATTCGAGTCTAACGTATATTCTGCGTTGAATAAGCAAACGTATAAACGTGGGATAGGGGTAATATTAAGGATTTAATATTAAGATGTTGGGGTGCAATTGATATGATTTTGCATGCCATGAGTGGATGACCATAATTGAGTCAATTATGGACATCATTAAAAGTTGACTTAATTAATAATTTGAATAGTGAATTATTAAAACTGGGGTAAAAGATTATAAGTGATAATCAATGCTTAGGACACGAGGTTGGACTCGCTTGTGACGTAAACCTGACCGGACCCGCCCGGCAAATCCAGTGGTCACAAATGTCAGCCCAATGTGAGAGGTCCTAGCCCTGAACTAAAGCATAACAGTTGTAAAGACACGAGGTTAGACTCTTTTATGGTGTAGGACTGCCCGGACCCGCCCGGCATATCCAGCTGCCATAAATGCCAGTCTAATGTGAGAGGTCTTTATGAGGTTATATGTAATGGCAAGGAATTTTGCTCGATCCGAATCGATCGTTAAACCGACTAAGACCATTCGAAACCCCTGATCGTTTTGAGAACAGGACAAATTGGAACGCAGACGGAAGAACATTTCATTGTTATTACAACAATTCCATCAGATACAAGAATATACAGAGTATAAATGAATAAATTACCTTCAACAAATAACAGAGATTACAATAAATTACATAGCAGCGGAAAAATATACAAAACACAACTGAAAGTGATACACGGATACAGAGCTTTCCGAGCATCGTCCCAGCTGTAAATCAGGACCCTGTGGATATAAATCTGCAAAACCAAAACTACTAGCTGCCCGTGTCGAAAATAGGGGCACCCCGAGTTTAGGTTAAAACAATAAACTCCAGGTCAGTCATGTGACTGGTGTGAGAACTAAAACAGTTATTAATCTTTATTTTTAAAGTTAGGTAAATCAAGGGACCACGCCGTATAACACGGAACGGGTTTCCTACCAAGAATACCAGTGCATAAAACAAACAGCGCAATGCTAAATAAAGAAAAATGAAGCTTTTATAAGACCCAGGTCCCATCACACAATGCAACGCAAGCCGGAGGATAGGGTTTTTACCTTATAACAGCCAAATCATGCTTGATACGTTTAAAATACATTATTTGATACTATTATAGGTGTATAGTGTCAAATCAATTTCAATCATAAATATAAATCATAGACGGCATAACTACCATCTACTATGTCGCCATACTAGGCTCTACAAATAAAACCGAAACATACGTATTGGAAATTGGATTCCATCATAAGTCGAGGCAAGGGGCAAGCTCCTCTCCGCGTTCGAGACACTCTTGCAAATGCCTCCGGACCCCACTTTGATCCTTTGAATCTGCTGGGCCGGTCCTCTCTTACTTTTGAGGATTGGCAATTCCTGAACACACGTTTCCCGGTCCTTACAGACCTATATCAGAGGCGCCTTGCATTCCAACAACCACACAGGTGAAAAGTATATAAATGTCAGGGCTGGTAGGTCACTGACACCACCCTTGCTAGAAAGAAACGTCGTGTTCTCCTAGCGGTTCGTCTCCCGTTTTTGACTCATACCGAGGTGTGAGGCTTGTGAATTCACGTTATACACAAAGCTACGCCACACAGGCCGTGCTTTGATCATCAACCACAAGACTTTGCTTTTCAACAGAAGCCCTGATCAATTGCCACTTACGCGTGCCAAACTGGCAATTCACTCCATGCGACTGATGTCCATCGATATACAACCTCTGAGCTCGTACGTCTGAGAGAAGGGCGTTAAGCAAGAGAATAAATTCTCCATCGCCAAACAGATGTATATTTAATAGAGATCAAACAACACATAATAAAATCCAATGTCAGACACACAATCCATTTACAAGTTCGTTCTGGGTCTGAACGAAACCGGAGGCACTTTCCACGCATATCCATCCATCTCCAGGTACGTCTGGACGATCACTAACTGTTTCCCTCATCTTGGGTGTACAGCCCAATCGAGATCATCAGTAATCACCCAAACGAAGTAAAGACTTCCGGTCTTCAAACACCGTCTTCATCTTCGACATCTCGTCGAATCGGTTATTCAGAATGGGTATAAGCCCGGCCTTTCTGAATAACCCACGTATGTGATAAACAAATGTTACACAAACACTACAAACGCCTCATTCCAATTCAGAATATTCTTTTATTCACAAAATCACATTCTTAGTTAAAGGTTCCCATTAATTTTATCCAAGATAAATTCTTCTAAATTTATCCTATAATCTTCCTTTGGATATCATTTCTAACTAGTCGGGATTAGCGAACCACACCGAAGTAATTATTTATTTTATTTCCCAATCCCAACCTATATATCCCATGGAGAAAACTGGTAATACTCCATATCTAACACCACAGTGTTATTGGTAAAGTTAATTACCATTTCCCGTTCAAATCTAATTAAAGATTTAACTATCGCTTTGGAGCAAAACTGGTGGTACTCCATTCTCGATCACCTTTCAGATTTGATAATTTAAATTATCAATTCACTTTTTAATCTAATTAAAGATTCATTAAAACTCCACTTAGTTTTAATCTTTTCAAAAATCAACATCCTGCCTTCAACTGGGTTAAATAACCAATGTCATCTAAAACACGATTCATGATAAACCCAAATCACATTTGATATTAATTACAAGGCTCTGAATAGAAAATATACCGGCTTATATTCAATATCAAATTCTGAAACCAACAAATATCGTATTGGAAATAACGATATAAAATATATCTTTCAAATTCCCATAACAATATTTGTATAGTCACGAAATCCAACATCGAAATATTCCGAAGATAATTTCGATTCAACTCCAGTCCAATCCACGTATTGGGAATATTGATTATTGTTAAAATCACTTTCAAATTCAATTTATTTATTTCAAAAATAAATTGATTTTAATTCTAGTTCAAAACTAGTTCATTTCAACAAAAATCTATTTTTATCTTTTCAAATGTGGAATTCTTCAGCCCAAATTTTCCCAAATCATTTCTTATGATTTTACATAAATTATAGATATTTTTAATAATTTTATCAAGGCCCGTACAGTCGATTTCCATCAACGGCCATCGAACTGCACTTACAACGACTTTTTCCAAATTTGATTTGGACATAATTCCAAATTCAACCGTTAGATTTCAAATTTCTAATATTCATTGGAAAGCTCTTTTCGATACGAACCCAACAGTTCCGGTTTTAGGAGGATCCGACGGTCGGATCTCCCGCAACGTCCATTCGAAGTCAATGGTCGAAATTCGCGAACTACCGCGGCGCGGCGCATTCTATTCAGGCCATTTTATATATAATATATATATATATATTATATATATATATTTCGTCGATTTCCCTTTTTAAAACGAAATTTTATAAATAGTTCTAAATTCGTTTCAAAAACAATTTCAACTTCATCTTCAATTTCAATTCGATTTGATTTCAATTCTATTCGAATTCATTCCAATTTTATTTAATTCGAATTCAAATTCATTTCAATTCAATTCTAATTCTAATTCGTTTCAATTCAATTCAAATTCTAATTCGTTTCAATTCAATTTGAATTTACCTTCTATTTACTTCAATTCGAATTCATTTCAAATTGATTTCAATTCAATTTCAGTTCGTTTTCAATTTCATTCAAAACGATTTCAATTCGTTTTTAATTCAATTTCAATTTAATTCAATTTGAATTCATTTCTATTCAATTCGAATTCAAATTCACTTTCTATTCAATTCGAATCGAATTCATTTTCTATTCGATTCGAATTCATTTCAAATTGATTCAATAAAATTTCAATTTGAATTTTAATCTAATTTAAATTGAATTTCATTTCAAAATATTAAATTTTGAAATCACTTTTCAATATTCATTATAAAATGAATAAAATCGATATAAATATCGTTCGCATCAAAATAACGCATCTCTAATCAACACGGCTTTATATTTTTCAAAAACTTCTTTATTCTATTCAACAAATGAATATTTATTCTATTCAACACATGAATCTATATTTCTTTAACACACGACTAATCTCAACACATGAGTACTGTCAACACACGACTGTTTTTGTTATGTAAAATATTTTATAAAATTATGGTTTCTATCGTTTAATTTTTAATTAGACTCCACCGTGAAGCAGTGTCTAATTTTAAATATGATAAAGATCTAAATTTTATTATTTAAAATATTTTACTCAACACATAAATAGTTTCAACACATGAACATCGTCAACACATGACTATTTTTATATTCAACACATGAACATCGTCAACACATGACTATTTTTATATTCAACACATGAATTTTCTTTTATAATATTCATTATTTTCCGGATTGGAATGAGGCCCAATCAATCACCATATAATGTTAATTATATGGATTCCATACAACACATTTATATAATAGCAATGATAAACAATCAACCATCATCCAAGGTGCACCACACAACTGCATAAGCATCAAATATAAATAATCAACGCTTACACAATCTGTCGACCAATCGTTCGACATACAATTAAATAATTGGGATTAGTGTAAGCCAAATTTCATCCCAACACCCGTGTGGGGTTTCAAATCAACAAACACAGATTTTTATTTGTGCAGTTGGGCGATGTGTAAAATTTATCATCCCAATCAATATCAGTCAAATCAGTGTATATAAACAAATCGGTCGATTTGTTTATAAATATTTATTTATTCACATTCACGTTAAAAATTATATTTTTAACGATAATTAATTTATTTCAACTATCTCCATTTTATTATCGATTTCACATCAACCACACAAACAAATTTCACAACACATCAATTAAACAAACAAGCCATCCATGGTCTATGGATGACGGGTGTCGGGTGCTGCTAAGCACCGTCTGCATCCTAGTATATATATAACTAGAAAAAGAAATTTAGAGTGAGAAGTTCTCACCGATAGCTATCCTAACTCCACGGCACTTCATTTATAGAAATCTTCGTCGTTCTCGCCTTTTGTCACTTTCGCTGCTCGTAGCCACTACATATATAAAAATCGAATTTTTACTTCGCTATTCAATACATAAAGATCGAATTTTTACTTCGCTATTCAAAATATAAAAATCGAATTTTTATAATCACGCTATATGGAAAAAAATTCTATTTTTACACCGCTACAATATAGATAAAAATTATATTTTTATTCAACGGTGTTCATATAATAAAGATTATATTTTTATCACGCTATTCTCTATATAAAGATTTCGCCTTTTCAAATTTAAAGATTTCGCCTTTTCAAATTTAAAGATTTCTCCTTTTCGAATTTCAAAAATCTAATCTTTTCTATTTTAAAAATCTAATCTTTTCTATTTTAAAAATCTAATCTTTTCAATTTTAACATTGCTACTATATAGATTAAAAATCCATTTTTACATCGCTATCATATAGATAAAAATTCTATTTTTACATCGCTATCATATAGATAAAAATTCTATTTTTACATCGCTATCATATAGATAAAAATTCTATTTTTATCTTCCTACAATATAAAAGATTATATTTTTATCTTTCTACAATATAAAATAAAACTGAAATTAAATTAAAAACTGATTTAATAAAGGAAAATCACCTTCACTGTCGAACTGGAGCATCGTTGGGGGGAAGGGGGGTTCACGTCGGTTTCAGGAGGAGAAGAAGAGGCGGAGGAGCATCAGTCTGGTGGTGGTCGGCTTCTAGGGGGTGCGGCGGTTTTCTGATGAGGGGGGGCTTCGTGTCGGCAGATGGAGGAGGGGGGTGGGGGGTTCGCGCGACGCCCTGTGGGATAGGGGAGATCGGAGGGGAGGGGAGGGCGGTGGTGCGCCCGCCACTAGCCTCGGCGCTGGCCATCGACGAGGGGGAGCAACTATTCCCCCTCCTCCGTCGTTCCTTCTTTTTTTTCTCTTCTGAATCGGGTTTGGGGAAATGGGGGGGGCAACGGTTTTGAAGGGGGAGGAGAGAGGGTTTTTAATTTTTAATTATTTTAATTATAAAAAGTTGACTTTTTCATACGACCTCTAAACGAGGCCCACCGCCTGTCGTTCATAGCTAATTACCCCCATTCTGAACACAATGGGATATGTATCGTAGGCTGATTCGATCATTACAATCAGTTTCCGTTGAATTTACATATAACTCTATATATTGAATTTGAGCGCGCATTTCAATTTACCGGGGTCACATACTAACTAGAAAAATTCCATAAAAATATTTTCTAGCTTCATATTGACGATACGGTCTTAACAAAACTAGTTTCGTCGAATTCTGAGACCGTTCGAAAAATGGCCATTTTCCAGTCGATTAAAATCAACTGAAAATGGTCAAACGCATTTTCTTTGCCACGCTCACATATTGATTCGAAAAATTATGAAATTTGGAATTTAGCAATAATTTTACATCACGGACCCAACAAAAGTGGTTTCGTCGAAATCCGAGGTCGTTTGCAAAATGTCTATTTTTAAGGGCCTGAATTCCATAGCGACTATTCGGAATTTTCATCTGGACATATCTTTTGATTCCTGCTATGAAATTTCAATTTTTCGGATTCGTTGGAAAGATATTCTCAAATAGATCCTATTATTTTTGGTTTCACTAAAATCCGGATTGTTTTGCACCCGGTACATTCAATTGAAGTTTGAAATCGAATTATCGAACTACCACGCCATTTTCAATTCCTTTTATAATTATAAATAATTATTTATATTTTAATGACGACGTATATAATATATACATTCGATTCTATTCGAAATAAATTTCTCGTCGATATTATTTAAAATAACCTATTTTAAATGTTCAAAATTTGCTAAAGTTGCCAAAATAAAATTTTTAAACTGGCCCACATTTCCGGGTTGTTACAATCTCCCCCACTTAAAACTTTTCGTCCCCGAAAAGGAACAAAGTCGAAAGTGGTTTGATTAATCAACTCTACGTTCCATCTGGCTTCCATTCTCTAACTTTTCAGTTTCTGAGAATTTTCAAATTCTTCAAAAATTTGGCTAACACCCTAAATTTTCGAAAAATTTCGCCATAACCTCCCCTGCACCGGGAGCAACGGGAAAATCCCGAAATTGCCATATAGGCCTTTTGATCTCAAAAATAAAAGGAAAAGCCAAGAGGCTAGCCAGTCGGCTCATAAAATCATCATCGCCCAAACAAAGCAGTAATTTATAGTAAACATGTACCTATTTGTCGGACAAACAAATTTTATTCTCTGCTCTAGCCTCCTTG
Organism: Allium sativum; assembly: GCA_030737875.1. Taxonomy (NCBI): domain Eukaryota; kingdom Viridiplantae; phylum Streptophyta; class Magnoliopsida; order Asparagales; family Amaryllidaceae; genus Allium; species Allium sativum. Next base: position 144,487,695 of record CM060918.1, on the reverse strand, counting down.
CTATGGCCTGTTCAATGTAAGTACATGTATATGCAAGCAAATGCGACAAATTTTCAATACAATTCAATGTTTGATTCAATTAGGCTAAATGTTTCAAAATTATCAACAAATAAACAAACAACACAAACATCAATCAATTAGTGAATTAGAGTTTCAAATTCATAATTTTGATACATATACAAAAATCATGTTTGGATACCAATTCACAACAATGTATTCTAGCTATATTTTGGTTTTGGTTCTCACACTAGTCTAATGGAAATATATAGATATCACACCTTCGAAACCCGAACATAAATACCGATGATGTGGCCACATCATCAGAATTATCCCTGGGTGTCTAGAATGTGATTCTATATCTATCCAGTATATTAAAACTTCGAATATACGTTCATGACGCGTATACACGAAATCTTTATATACTCGATTGTCCAAATTCAAAATAAATAAATATTCAAATACGTATAAAACGATTTAAATTTTCAAAACAAAATTGTTTTCGTTTGAAAAATATACTCTTCACACTCGTTCTAGGACACTACTGATCCTATCTCTAACGAGTCATTCTAATTGGATATTACTAATCCAATATCTAATGAATTCTTTCGTATGGTTCTAATGTGTCTTTTTCTCGAGCTCTGTAAACCAAAGCTCTGATACCAACTGCAACGGCAAGGAATTTCGCTCGATCCGAATCGATCGTTAAACCGACTAAGACCGTTCGAAACCCCTGATCGTTTTGAGAACATGACAAATTGGAACGCAGACGGAAGAACATTTCATTGTTATTACAACAATTCCATCAGATACAAGAATATACAGAGTATAAATGAATAAATTACCTTCAACAAATATCAGAGATTACAATAAATTACATAGCAGCGGAAAAATATACAAAACACAACTGAAAGTGATACACGGATACAGAGCTTTCCGAGCATCGTCCCAGCTGTAAATCAGGACCCTGTGGATATAAATCTGCAAAACCAAAACTACTAGCTGCCCGTGTCGAAAATAGTGTTGTCCAGAGTTTAGGTTAAAATAATAAACTCCAGGTCAGTCATGTGACTGGTGTGAGAACTAAAACAGTTATAATCTTTATTTTTAAAGTTATGTAAATCAAGGGACCACGCCTTATAACATGGAACGGGTTTCCTCCCAAGAATACCAGTGCATAAAACAAACAGCGCAATGCTAAATAAAGAAAAATGAAGCTGTTATAAGACCCAGGTCCCATCACACAATGCAACACAAGCCGGAGGATAGGGTTTTTACCTTATAACAGCCAAAGCATGCTTGATACGTTTAAAACACATTATTTGATACTATTATAGGTGTATAGTGTCAAATCAATTTCAATCATAAATATAAATCATAGACGGCATAGCTACCATCTACTATGTCGCCATACTAGGCTCTGCAAATAAAACCGAAACACACGTATTGGAAATTGGATTCCATCATAAGTCCAGGCAAGGGGAAAGCTCCTCTCCGCGTTCGAGACACCCTAGCAAATGCCTCAGGACCCCACTTTGATCCTTGGAATCGGCTGGGCCGGTCTTTTCTTACTTTTGAGGATTGGCAATTCCTGAACACACGTTTCCCGGTCCTTGCAGACCTATATCCGAGGCCCCTCACATTCCAACAACCACACAGGTGAAAAGTATATAAATGTCAGGGCTGGTAGGTCACTGACACCACCCTAGCTAGAAAGAAACGTCATGCTCTCCCAGCGGTCCGTCTCCCCTTTTTGACTCATACCGAGGTGTGAGGCTCGCGAATTCATGTTATACACAAAGTTACGCCACACAGGCCGTGCTTTGATCATCAACCACAAGACTTTGATTTTCAACAGAAGCCCTGATCAATTGCCACTTACGCGTGCCACACTGGCAATTCATTCCATGCGACTGATGTCCATCGATATACAACCTCTGAGCTCGTACGTCTCAGAGAAGGGCGTTAAGCAAGAGAATAAATTCTCCACCGCGAAACAGATGTATATTTAATAGAGATCAGTCAACACAGAATAAAATCCAATGTCAGACACACAATCCATTTACAAGTTCGTTCTGGGTCTGAACGAAACCGGAGGCACTTTCCTCGCATATACATCCATCTCCAAGTAGTCTGGACGATCACCAACTGTTTCCCCCATGTTGGGTGTACAGCCCAATCGAGATCATCAGTAAGCACCCAAACGATGTGAAGTATTCCGATCTTCAAACACCGTCTTCATCTTCGACATCTCGTCGAATCGGTTATCCAGAATGAGTATAAGCCCGGCCTTTCTGAATAACCCACGTATGTGATAAACAAATGTTACACAAACACTACAAACGCCTCATTCCAATTCAGAATATTCTTTTATTCACAAAATCACATTCTTAGGGAAAGGTACCCATTAATTTTATCCAAGATAAATTCTTCTAAATTTATCCTATAATCTTCCTTTGGATATCATTTCTAACTAGTCGGGATTAGCGAACCACACCGAAGTAATTATTTATTTTATTTCCCAATCCCAACTTATATATCCAAGGGAGAAAACTGGTAATACTCCATATCTAACACCACGGTGTTATTGGTAAAGTTAATTACCATTTCCCGTTCAAATCTAATTAAAGATTTAACTATCGCTTTGGAGCAAAACTGGTGGTACTCCATTCTCGATCACCTTTCAGATTTGATAATTTAAATTATCAATTCACTTTTTAATCTAATTAAAGATTCATTAAAACTCCACTTAGTTTTAATCTTTTCAAAAATCAACATCCTGCCTTTAACTGGGTTAAAGAACCAATGTCATCTAAAACACGATTCACGATAAACCCAAATCACATTTGATATTAATTACAAGGCTCTGAATAGAGAATATACCAGCTTATATTCAATATCAAATTCTGAAACCAACAAATATCGTATTGGAAATAACGATATAAAATATATCTTTCAAATTCCCATAACAATATTTGTATAGTCACGAAATCCAACATCGAAATATTCCAAAGATAATTTCGATTCAACTCCAGTCCAATCCACGTATTGGGAATATTGATTATTTTTAAAATCACTTTCAAATTCAATTTATTTATTTCAAAAATAAATTGATTTTAATTCTAGTTCAAAACTAGTTCATTTCGTCAAAAATCTATTTTTATCTTTTCAAATGTGGAATACTTCAGCCCAATTTTTCCCAAATCATTTCTTATGATTTTACATAAATTATAGATATTTTTAATAATTTTATCAAGGCCCGTACAGCCGATTTCCATCAACGGCCATCGAACTGCACTTACAGCGACTTTTTCCAAATTTGATTTGGACATAATTCCAAATCCAACTGTTAGATTTCAAATTTCTAATATTCGTTGGAAAGCTCTTATCGATACGAACCCAACGGTTCCGGTTTTAGGAGGATCCGACGGTCGGATCTCCCGCAACGTCCATTCGAAGTCAATGGTCGAAATTCGCGAACTGCCGCGGCGCGGCCCGTTCTATTCAGGCCATTTTATATATAATATATATATTATAGATATATTTCGTCGATTTCCCGTTTTAAAATGAATTTTTATAAATAGTTCTAAATTCGTTTCAAAAACAATTTCAACATCATCTTCAATTTCAATTCGATTTGATTTCAATTCTATTCGAATTCATTCCAATTTTATTTAATTCGAATTCAAATCCGTTTCAATTCAATTCAAATTCTAATTCTTTTCAATTCAATTCAAAATCTAATTCGTTTCAATTCAATTTGAATTTACCTTCTATTTACTTCAATTCGAATTCATTTCAAATTGATTTCAATTCAATTTCAGTTCGTTTTAAATTTCATTCAAAACGATTTCAATTCGTTTTTAATTCAATTTCAATTTAATTCAATTTGAATTCATTTCTATTCAATTCGGATTCAAATTCACCTTCTATTCAATTCATATCGAATTCATTTTCTATTCGATTCGAATTCATTTCAAATTGATTCAATAAAATTTCAATTTGAATTTTAATCTAATTTAAATTGAATTTCATTTCATAATATTAAATTTCGAAATCACTTTTCAATATTCATTATAAAATGAATACAATCGATATAAATATCGTTCGCGTCAAAATAACACATCTCTAATCAACACGGCTTTATATTTTTCAAAAACTTCTTTATTCTATTCAACAAATGAATATTTATTCTATTCAACACATGAATCTATATTTCTTTAACACACGACTAATCTCAACACATGAGTACTGTCAACACACGACTGTTTTTGTTATGTAAAATATTTTATAAAATTATGGTATCTATCGTTTGATTTTTAATTAGACTCCACCGTGAAGTAGTGTCTAATTTTAAATATGATAAAGATGTAAATTTTATTATTTAAATTATTTTACTCAACACATAAATAGTTTCAACACATGAACATCGTCAACACATGACTATTTTTATATTCAACACATGAATTTTCTTTTATAATATTCATTATTTTTCCGATTGGAATGAGGCCCAATCAATCACCATATAATGTTAATTATATGGATTCCATACAACACATGTATATAATTGCAATGATAAACAATCAACCATCATCCAAGGTGCACCACACAACTGCATAAGCATCAAATATAAATAATCAACGCTTACACAATCTGTCGATCGATCGTTCGACATACAATTAAATAATTGGGATTAGTGTAAGCCAAATTTCATCCCAACACCCGTGTGGGGTTTCAAATCAACAAACACAGATTTTTATTTGTGCAGTTGGGCGATGTGTAAAATTTATCATCCCAATCAATATCAGTCAAATCAGTGTATATAAACAAATTGGTTGATTTGTTTATAAATATTTATTTATTCACATTCACGTTAAAAATCATATTTTTAACGATAATTAATTTATTTCAACTATCTCCATTTTATTATCGATTTCACATCAACCACACAAACAAATTTCACAACACATCAATTAAACAAACAAGCCATCCATGGTCTGTGGATGACGGGTGTCGGGTGCTGCTAAGCACCGTCTGCATTCTAGTATATATATAACTAGAAAAAGAAATTTAGAGTGAGAAGTTCTCACCGATAGCTATCCTAACTCCACGGCACTTCATTTATAGAAATCTTCGTCGTTCTCGCCTTTTGTCACTTTCGCTGCTCGTAGCCACTACATATATAAAAATCGAATTTTTACTTCGCTATTCAATATATAAAGATCGAATTTTTACTTCGCTATTCAATATATAAAAATCGAATTTTTATAATCACGCTATATGGAAAAAAATCTATTTTTACACCACTACAATATAGATAAAAATTATATTTTTATTCAACGGTGTTCATATAATTAAGATTATATTTTTATCACGCTATTCTCTATATAAAGATTTCGCCTTTTCAAATTTAAAGATTTCGCCTTTTCAAATTTAAAGATTTCGCCTTTTCGAATTTCAAAAATCTAATCTGTTCTATTTTAAAAATCTAATCTTTTCTATTTTAAAAATCTAATCTTTTCTATTTTAAAAATCCAATCTTTTCTATTTTAAAAATCTAATCTTTTCTATTTTAACATTGCTACTATATTGATAAAAATTCCATTTTTACATCGCTATCATATAGATAAAAATTCTATTTTTACATCGCTATCATATAGATAAAAATTCTATTTTTACATCGCTATCATATAGATAAAAATTCTATTTTTATCTTCCTACAATATAAAAGATTATATTTTTATCTTTCTACAATATAAAATAAAACTAAAATTAAATTAAAAACTGATTTAATAAAGGTAAATCACCTTCATTGTCGAACTGGAGCATCGTTGGGGGGGTTCACGTCGGTTTCAGGAGGAGAAGAAGAGGCGGAGGAGCATCAGTCTGGTGGTGGTCGACTTCTAGGGGGTGCGGCGGTTTCCTGATGAGGGGGGGCTTCGTGTCGGCAGATGGAGGAGGGGGGGGGGGGGGGGTTCGCGCGACGCGCAAGGGGATAGGGGAGATCGGAGGGGAGGGTAGGGCGGTGGTGCGCCCGCCACTAGCGGCGGCGCTGGCCATCGACGAGGGGGAGCAACGATTCCCCCTCCTCCGTCGTTCCTTCTTTCTTTCTCTCTCTTCTGAATTGGGTTTGGGGAAATGGGGGGCAATGGTTTTGAAGGGGGAGGAGAGAGGGTTTTTAAGTTTTAATTTTTAATTATTTTAATTATAAAAAGTTGACTTTTTCATAAGACCTCTAAACGAGGCCCACCGCCTGTCGTCCATAGCTAATTACCCCCATTCTGAACACAATGGGATATGTATCGTAGGCTGATTCGATCGTTACAATCAGTTTCCGTTGAATTTACGTATAACTCTATATATTGAATTTGAGCGCGCATTTCAATTTACCGGGGTCACATACTAACTAGAAAAATTCCATAAAAATATTTTCTAGGTTCGTATTGACGATACGGTCTTAAAAATACTAGTTTCATCGAATTCTGAGACCGTTGGAAAAATGGCCATTTTCCAGTCGATTAAAATCAACTGAAAATGGTCAAACGCGTTTTCCTTTGCCACGCTCACATATTGATTCGAAAAATTATGAAATTTGGAATCTAGCAATAATTTGACATCACGGACCCAACAAAAGTGGTTTCGTCGAAATCCGAGGTCGTTTGCAAAATGTCTATTTTTAAGGGCCTGAATTCCATAGTGACTATTCAGAATTTTCAACTGGACATATATTTTGATTCCCGCTATGAAATTTCAATTTTTCGGATTCGTCGGAAAGATATTCTCGAAAAATCCTATTATTTTTGGTTTCACTAAAATCCGGATTGTTTTGCACCCGGTACATTCAATTGAAGTTTGAAATCGAATTATCGAACTACCGCGCCATTTTCAATTCCTTTTATAATTATAAACAATTATTTATATTCTAACGACGACGTATATAATATATACATTCGATTCTATTCAAAATAAATTTCTCGTCGATATTATTTAAAATAACCTATTTTAAATGTTTAAAATTCGCTAAAGTTGCCAAAATAAAAAATTTAAACTGGCCCGCTGTTCCGGGTTGTTACAATCTCCCCCACTTAAAACTTTTCGTCCCCGAAAAGGAACAAAGTCGACAGTGGTTTGATTAATCAACTCTACGTTCGATCTGGCTTCCATTCTCCAACTTTTCAGTTTCTGAGAATTTTCAAATTCTTCAAAAATTTGGCTAACACCCTAAATTTTCGAAAAATTTCGCCATAACCTCCTTTGCACCGGGAGCAACGTGAAAATCCGGAAATTGCCATACAGGACTTCAGATCTCAAAAAGAAAAAGAAAAAGCCAATCGGCTCATAAAATCATCATCACCCAAACAAAACAGTAATTTATAGTAAACATGTACTTATTTGTCGGACAAACAAATTTTATTCTCTGCTCTAGCCTCCTTGCTATGACCTGTTCAATGTAAGTACATGTATATGCAAACAAATGCGACAAATTTTCAATACAATTAAATGTTTGATTCAATTAGGCTAAATGTTTCCAAATTATCAACAAATAAACAAACAACACAAACATCAATCAATTAGTGAATTAAAGTTTCAAATTCATAATTTTGATACATATACAAAAATCATGTTTTGATACCAATTCACAACAATGTATTCTAGCTATATTTTGGTTTTTGTTCTCACACCAGTCTAATGGAAATATATAGATATCACACCTTCGTAACACGAACATAAATACCGATGATGTGGCCACATCATCAGAATTATCCCCAGGTGTCTAGAATGTGATTCTATATCTATCCAGTATATTTAAACTTCGAATATACGTTCATGACGCGTATACGCAAAATCTTTATATACTCGATTGTCCAAATTCAAAATAAATAAATATTCAAATACGTATAAAACGATTTAAATTTTCAAACCAAAATTGTTTTCGTTTGAAAAATATATTCTTCACACTCGTTCTAGGACACTACTGATCCTATCTCTAACGAGTCATTCTAATTGGATATTACTAATCCAATATCTAATGAATTCTTTCGTATGGTTCTAATGTATCTTGTTCTCGAGCTCTGTAAACCAAAGCTCTGATACCAACTGTAACGGCAAGGAATTTTGCTCGATCTGAATCGATCGTTAAACCGACTAAGACCGTTCGAAACCCCTGATCGTTTTGAGAACAGGACAAATTGGAACGCAAACGGAAGAACATTTCATTGTTATTACAACAATTCCATCAGATACAAGAATATACAGAGTATAAATGAATAAATTACCTTCAACAAATATCAGAGATTACAATAAATTACATAGCAGCGGAAAAATATACAAAACACAACTGAAAGTGATACACGGATACAGAGCTTTCCGAGCATCGTCCCAGCTGTAAATCAGGACCCTGTGGATATAAATCTGCAAAACCAAAACTACTAGCTGCCCGTGTCGAAAATAGGGGCACCCAGAGTTTAGGTTAAAACAATAAACTCCAGGTCAGTCATGTGACTGGTGTGAGAACTAAAACAGTTATTAATCTTTATTTTTAAAGTTAGGTAAATCAAGGGACCACATCGTATAACATGGAACGGGTTTCCTCCCAAGAATACCAGTGCATAAAACAAACAGCGCAATGCTAAATAAAGAAAAATGAAGCAGTTATAAGACCCTGGACCCATCACACAATCCAACGCAAGCCGAAGGATAGGGTTTTTACCTTATAACAGCCAAAGCATGCTTGATACGTTTAAAACACATTATTTGATACTATTATAGGTGTATAGTGTCAAATCAATTTCAATCATAAATATAAATCATAGACGGCATAGCTACCATCTACTATGTCGCCATACTAGGCTCTACAAATAAAACCAAAACACACGTATTGGAAATTGGATTCCATCATAAGTCGAGGCAAGGGGCAAGCTCCTCTCCGTGTTCGAGACACTCTAGCAAATGCCTCAGGACCCCACTTTGATCCTTGGAATCGGCTGGGCCGGTCCTCTCTTACTTTTGAGGATTGGCAATTCCTGAACACACGTTTCCCGGTCCTTACAGACCTATATCCGAGGCGCCTCGCATTCCAACAACCACATAGGTGAAAAGTATATAAATGTCAGGGCTGGTAGGTCACTGACACCACCCTAGCTAGAAAGAAACGTCGTGCTCTCCCTGCGGTCCGTCTCCCGTTTTTGACTCATACCGAGGCGTGAGGCTCGCGAATTCACGTTATACACAAAGCTACGCCACACAGGCCGTGCTTTGATCATCAACCACAAGACTTTGCTTTTCAACAGAAGCCCTGATCAATTGCCACTTACGCGTGCCACACCGGCAATTCACTCCATGCGACTGATGTCCATCGATATACAACCTCTGAGATCGTACGTCTCAGAGAAGGGCGTTAAGCAAGAGAATAAATTCGCCGCCGCCAAATAGATGTATATTTAATAGAGATCAATCAACACAGAATAAATTCAAATGTCAGACACATAATCCATTTACAAGATCGTTCTGGGTCTGAACGAAACCGGACGCACTTTCCTCGCATATCCATCCATCTCCAAGTACGTCTGGACGATCACCAACTGTTTCCCTCATCTTGGGTGTACAGCCCAATCGAGATCATCAGTAATCACCCAAACGATGTGAAGACTTCCGTTCTTCAAACACCGTCTTCATATTCGACATCTCGTCGAATCAGTTATTCAGAATGGTTATAAGCCCGGCCTTTCGGAATAACCCACGTATATGATAAACAAATGTTACACAAACACTATAAACGCCTCATTCCAATTCAGAATATTCTTTTATTCACAAAATCACATTCTTAGGGAAAGGTTCCCATTAATTTTATCCAAGATAAATTCTTCTAAATTTATCCTATAATCTTCCTTTGGATATCATTTCTAACTAGTCGGGATTAGCGAACCACACCGAAGTAGTTATTTATTTTATTTCCAATCCCAACCTATATATCCCATGGAGAAATCTGGTAATACTCCATATCTAACACCACGGTGTTATTGGTAAAGTTAATTACCATTTCCCGTTCAAATCTAATTAAAGATTTAACTATCGCTTTGGAGCAAAACTGGTGGTACTCCATTCTCGATCACCTTTCAGATTTGATAATTTAAATTATCAATTCACTTTTTAATCTAATTAAAGATTCATTAAAACTCCACTTAGTTTTAATCTTTTCAAAAATCAACATCCTGCCTTTAACTGGGTTAAAGAACCAATGTCATCTAAAACACGATTCACGATAAACCCAAATCACATTTGATATTAATTAGAAGGCTCTGAATAGAGAATATACCAGCTTATGTTCAATATCAAATTCTAAAACCAACAAATATCGTATTGGAAATAACGATATAAAATATATCTTTCAAATTCCCATAACAATATTTGTATAGTCATGAAATCCAACATCGAAATATTCCGAAGATAATTTCGATTCAACTCCAGTCCAATCCACGTATTGGGAATATTAATTATTTTTAAAATCACTTTCAAATTCAATTTATTTATTTCAAAAATAAATTGATTTTAATTCTAGTTCAAACCTAGTTCATTTCGACAAAAATCTATTTTTATCTTTTCAAATGTGGAATTCTTCAGCCCAATTTTTCCCAAATCATTTCTTATGATCCTACATAAATTATAGATATTTTTAATAATTTTATCAAGTCCCGTACAGTCGATTTCCATCAACGGCCATCGAACTGCACTTACAACGACTTTTTCCAAATTTGATTTCGACATAATTCCAAATCCAACCGTTAGATTTCAAATTTCTAATATTCGTTGGAAAGCTCTTATCGATACGAACCCAACGGTTCCGGTTTTAGGAGGATCCGACGGTCGGATCTCCCGCAACGTCGATTCGAAGTCAATGGTCGAAATTCGCGAACTGCCGTGGCGCGGCGCGTTCTATTCGGGCCGTTTCATATATAATATATATATTATATATATATATTTCGTCGATTTCCCTTTTTATAACGAATTTTTATAAATAGTTCTAAATTCGTTTCAAAAACAATTTCAACTTCATCTTCAATTTCAATTCGATTTGATTTCAATTCTATTCGATTTCATTCCAATTTTATTTAATTCGAATTCAAATTCGTTTCAGTTCAATTCAAATTCTAATTCGTATTAATTCAAATTCTAATTCGTTTCAATTCAATTTGAATTTACCTTCTATTTACTTCAATTCGAATTCATTTCAAATTGATTTCAATTCAATTTCAGTTCGTTTTAAATTTCATTCAAAACGATTTCAATTCGTTTTTAATTCAATTTCAATTTAATTCAATTTGAATTCATTTCTATTCAATTCGAATCCAAATTCACTTTCTATTCAATTCAAATCGAATTCATTTTCTATTCGATTCGAATTCATTTCAAATTGATTCAATAAAATTTCAATTTGAATTTTAATCTAATTTAAATTGAATTTCATTTCAAAATATTAAATTTTGAAATCACTTTTCAATATTCATTATAAAATGAATAAAATCGATATAAATATCGTTTGCGTCAAAATAACGCATCTCTAATCAACACGGCTTTATATTTTTCAAAAACTTCTTTATTCTATTCAACAAATGAATATTTATTCTATTCAACACATGAATCTATATTTCTTTAACACATGACTAATCTCAACACATGAGTACTGTCAACACACGACTGTTTTTGTTATGTAAAATATTTTATAAAATTACGGTATCTATCGTTTGATTTTTAATTAGACTCCACCGTGAAGTAGTGTCTAATTTTAAATATGATAAAGATGTAAATTTTATTATTTAAAATATTTTACTCAACACATAAATAGTTTCAACACATGAACATCGTCAACACATGACTATTTTTATATTCAACACATGAATTTTCTTTTATAATATTCATTATTTTCCCGATTGGAATGAGGCCCAATCAATCACCATATAATGTTAATTATATGGATTCCATACAACACATGTATATAATAGCAATGATAAACAATCAACCATCATCCAAGGTGCACCACACAACTGCATAAGCATCAAATATAAATAATCAACCCTTACACAATCTGTCGACCAATCGTTTGACATACAATTAAATAATTGGGATTAGTGTAAGCCAAATTTCATCCCAACACCCGTGTGGGGTTTCAAATCAACAAACACAGATTTTTTTTGTGCAGTTGGGCGATGTGTAAATTTTATCATCCCAATCAATATTAGTCAAATCAGTGTATATAAACAAATCGGTTGATTTGTTTATAAATATTTATTTATTCACATTCACGTTAAAAATTATATTTTTAATGATAATTAATTTATTTCAACTATCTCCATTTTATTATCGATTTCACATCAACCACACAAACAAATTTCACAACACATCAATTAAACCAACAAGCCATCCATGGTCTGTGGATAACGGGTGTCGGGTGCTGCTAAGCACCGTCTGCATCCTAGTGTATATATATATATATAACTAGAAAAAGAAATTTAGAGTGAGAAGTTCTCACCGATAGCTATCCTAACTCCACGACACTTCATTTATAGAAATCTTCGTCGTTCTGGCATTTTGTCACTTTCGCTGCTCGTAGCCACTACATATATAAAAATCGAATTTTTACTTCGTTATTCAATATATAAAGATCGAATTTTTAATTCCCTATTCAATATATAAAAATCGAATTTTTATAATCACGCTATATGGATAAAAATTCTATTTTTACACCGCTACAATATAGATAAAAATTATATTTTTATTCAACGGTGTTCATATAATAAAGATTATATTTTTATCACGCTATTCTCTATATAAAGATTTCGCCTTTTCAAATTTAAAGATTTCTCCTTTTCGAATTTCAAAAATCTAATCTTTTCTATTTTAAAAATCTAATATTTTCTATTTTAAAAATCTAATCTTTTCTATTTTAAAAATCTAATCTTTTCTATTTTAACATTGCTACTATATAGATAAAAATTCCATTTTTACATCGCTATCATATAGATAAAAATTCTATTTTTACATCGCTATCATATAGATAAAAATTCTATTTTTACATCGCTATCATATAGATAAAAATTCTATTTTTATCTTCCTACAATATAAAAGATTATATTTTTATCTTTCTACAATATAAAATAAAACTGAAATTAAATTAAAAACTGATTTAATAAAGGAAAATCACCTTCACTGTCGAACTGGAGTATCGTTGGGGGGGTTTCACGTCGGTTTCAGGAGGAGAAGAAGAGGCGGAGAGCATCAGTCTGGTGGTGGTCGGCTTCTGGGGGTGCGGCTGTTTTCTGATGAGGGGGGGCTTCGTGTTGGCAGATGGAGGAGGGGGGGGGGGGGGGGGTTCGCGCGACGCGCTAGGGGATAAGGGAGATCGGAGGGGAGGGGAGGGCGGTGGTGCGCCCGCCACTAGCGGCGGCGCTGGCCATCGACGAGGGGGAGCAACGATTCCCCCTCCTCCGTCGTTCCTTCTTTTTTTTCTCTTCTGAATCGGGTTTGGGGAAATGGGGGGCCAACGGTTTTGAAGGGGAAGGAGAGAGGGTTTTTAATTTTTAATTATTTTAATTATAAAAAGTTGACTTTTTAATACGACCTCTAAACGAGGCCCACCGCCTGTCGTCCATAGCTAATTACCCCCATTCTGAACACAATGGGATATGTATCGTAGGCTGATTCGATCGTTACAATCAATTTCCGTTGAATTTACATATAACTCTATATATTGAATTTGAGCGCGCATTTCAATTTACCAGGGTCACATACTAACTAGAAAAATTCCATAAAAATATTTTCTAGCTTCGTATTGATGATACAATCTCAATAATACTAGTTTCGTCGAATTCTGAGACCGTTGGAAAAATGTCCATTTTCCAGTCGATTAAAATCAACTGAAAATGGTCAAACGCGTTTTCCTTTGCCACGCTCACATATTGATTCGAAAAATTATGAAATTTGGAATCTAGCAATAATTCGACTGGACATATCTTCTGATTCACGTTATGAAATTTCAATTTTTCAGATTCGTTGGAAAGATGTTCTCAAATAGATCCTATTATTTTTGGTTTCACTAAAATCTGGATTGTTTTGCACCCGGTACATTCAATTGAAGTTTGAAATCGAATAATCGAACTACCGCGCCATTTTCAATTCCTTTTATAATTATAAATAATTATTATATTCTAACGACGATGTATATAATATTTACATTCGATTCTATTCAAAATAAATTTCTTGTCGATATTATTTAAAATAACATATTTTAAATGTTCAAAATTCGCTAAAGTTGCCAAAATAAAAATTTTAAACTGGCCCGCATTTCCGGGTTGTTACATTATGGCCTGAATGAATTAAGAAATACTTAACCAGATAAACATGTAAGGTGGGACTTGGGGGTTAAGTAGGTGCCTTGGGTGGCATGAGGAATAGTGGGTGCCCTTAGTGGCATGTGAAATACGATTAGTAAGACTTAACCATACACACATTTAAATGAACATGACTAAGAGGGTTAAGTGGGATATACTAGTGGTGACAAGCTTAGGTGGGTAGCTTGTGGGGGCCCATTTCAACCAGTATCCCAAACGTATCTTTGTGGGCTCGACCCAAGTCGAGGACGGGGCACGCATACTGAGTTTGACTGTAAGAGGCCAAAACGGGGAGCGGTGGCAACGCAAGTCCAACGGGTTTCATATGCGTGTGTGGACCCGGGCTAGTAGGTAAGACATTGTTGGATCGTGTAGGTATAAGCCGTGCATTCTCAATTTGTATCGGGTTGCCACTTTAGGGGAGTGATACACCCCACTGTGGGGCCAGCACGGGTATCTACGAGTAGGGAGCCGATCGAAAGTGGGTAGTGGGGTACACCTAGTGGAGATAGGGGCAGACGGCACCTATGTAGTCAGCTAGGGGTACACAAGGCCATTTATATAATTTTCTGTGTGAAGCAAGTGGGATCAAACGTTAGGGTGACTGGTGCGGTTCAGTGTAGTAATTATTCGTTAGTAATTAGGTGTATCTTTACCGTTATCCTAAACGCTATCTTTATCTTCCTAAGAGTTCATAGACATTTACTTGTCTTCCAGTTTATGCCTTAGTCTAGTTATTTTGATAATAGTATTGTTAGAATTATCATACTCGCCAGACTTTATGTCTGACCCCCTCCATTTCTGTCCTTTTTCCCCTCCAGGTCCTCAGGTTGGACCCAGCTCTAGTGGAGTTTGATTAGATTGCTTCATCTCTTTGGAAAGCTTGGACCGTTGAAGTAAAGTCCAGCTTGTTATCTTTTTAATGGCTATTTATGTAATGGGATTATGTATTTTGTTTTTAAGGAGATGGATATTGTACATGGTTATGATCTAAGGTTTTATGATGTAACAAACATATTTAATTTCCGCTGCAATAAAATGAAGTTTTAGATTTCCAAGTACTACTCATTATCTGTCTTGTTGTAATTTTTATGTTCTATATTCACTTATAACCTCCATGGAAGTTAATGCATTCCCTTTGTGAGTGACATTAATGGACGTGGGGTGTTACACGTGGTGTCAGAGCTTAAGGTTACCAGAACAGATAAAAATACTTTAGAAAAATAGTTATTTTTGGAAGAAATGTTTTCAAAAACATGTTTTAATGAGTAATTTAAAGAAGAAAGATTTTTTTAAGAAAAACATAATCCCCAAATAGCCATATATCTTTATCTTTTGAATTCTCCATTTTGAATCTTTCCTTTTTCGTTTTAGCATGGCTGAAGATCTTAACCTTCCGGACGGTGTAACGATACCAGGATGGTATTGGAGGCCATTAGAGGCTAGGGCCGCTGCGGGTCTAGCCAATGTTCCTCCACCACCAGTTGCACCCGTTCCTCCTCCTCCTCCTCGCGTAGATACTTTTGCAAAGACGTGCAAGGAATTCAAGGTTATGGGTGGAAAACCATTTCAAGGGTTAGAAACGTTTGTGGAAGCTAGAGATTGGCTTAAGGAGGTGGAAGAATTGCTAGAAATCTTTGAAGTAGAAGAAGGGAGGAAAGTTCGTTTAGCAGCTTGGTTGATGAAGGGAGAGGCCTCGTTTTGGTGGGACGTCAATAATGGGGAGCGTCCTGTTGATTCTTGGGCGGATTTCAAACGTAGGCTCGAGGCGAAGTTTCTCTCAAGGGCGGAAGAAAATCTATATATGGAAAGGTTCTTGACATTGAAGCAAGGAAGCTCATCAGTGAAAGAATATGTTAACAAATTTAATCAGTTAGCAAGGTTTGGCTTGGACTTAGTGAACACGCCGAAGAAGAAGGCGCTGAGGTTCGTTAATGGGTTGAATGAACCATTGCAAGGGTTGGCTATGACCTACATCCCTATGGGGGCCACCTTTGAGAAGTTAGTAGAAATGGCGCTCATGCATGAGGAGAAAAGCGCTAAAGCTGATAAGGCACCCGAGAAGAAGGGGGATCAGAAGAAACCACAACAGCAAAACAAGAAGGGTGGTAAAGACAATAACGGCAAGGGAAAGAAGAAATGTTTTAACTATGGGACACCAGGCCATCTCAGCAAGGATTGCCGAAAGAAAAAGAAGACTGGCTGCTTTCATTGTGGCGATGCAGGGCATTTAGTGAAGGACTGCCCAAAGAAGGGGCAGAGGGCAGGAGCTACCTCGGGAGGACAGGTGCAGGCTCTTATGGCACTAGGGCAGGCAAGGGGACAAGTTCAGGCTCTTGCGGTCCCACCGCTGCAAGAACGAGGTAGAACCATTTCTGTTGAAAGCTTAGTTTTTCTATTTGATCATCCTGTTCGTACCTTATTTGATTCGGGCGCATCGCATTCGTTTATCTCTACATCATTAGTTGAATCACTGCACTTAAACACCAGTTTAGTAGAGGATCCCTTAGTTGTTTCGAATCCAATTGGGGGCTCAGCTTATTTGTCTATGATGTGTTTGGATTTGAAAATTTCTATACTTAGCATTGAGTTTAGATGTGATGCTTATGTGTTGGGCTTCACGGGCTATGGGCTAATTTTAGGAATGGATTGGTTATCCAGAAATGGGGCCGTTCTTGATTGTGAAAGGAGAGTAGTTAGGCTCGTGACTCGCCTTGGCAACACTCTCGAAATCTTTTGTAATCCCATAAATTCGGTTATGCTAAGTTATCTAGAATCGCTTGACGCATCTGAGGAAAATCTACAATCTGTTAGAGTGGTCCGAGAGTATTCGGATGTGTTTGAGGAGGTGAAGGGCTTGCCTCCGAAGCGGGAGATAGATTTTCGAATATATCTTGTGGATAATACGAAACCAGTATCTTTTCCAGTACGCCACATGGCTCCACGTGAAAGGAGGGAACTCGATAAGCAAGTGAAGGAGTTGCTTGAGAAGGGGTTCATAAGACGTAGTATATCGGAGTGGGGTGCTCCAGTAGTATTTGCCACGAAGGCGGATGGGTCCCTTAGACTTTGTGTGGACTATAGAGAACTTAATAAGCTTACTAAGAAGAACAGATACCCACTGCCGAGGATTGACGATCTCTTCGATCAGTTAGTTGGCGCCTCAGTGTTTTCGTAGTTGGACTTAGCCACTGGTTTCCATCAGTTGAGAGTGGCTGAGGATAGCATTGACAAGACTGCCTTTAGGACTCCGGACGGTTTCTATGAATGGCTAGTGATGCCCTTCGGTTTGACAAACGCCCCCGCATACTTTGTTGATCTGATGAGTAGGGTGTTTAGGGAGTACCTTAACAAATTCGTGGTAGTCTTTGTAGATGACATCTTGATCTTTTCTAAGGATGAAGAAGAGCATGCCCTACATCTTAGGGAAGTGTTGGAGACTCTTCGAGCGCATAGCCTTAAGGCTAAATATTCCAAATGTCACTTCTGGAGGAAGGAAGTACGATTCTTAGGGCACGTGGTTTCCAAAGAAGGGATAGCGGTGGATCCCGTGAAGGTGGTGGCCATCGAAGATTGGAAGGTCCCTAAAAATGCTACCAAAGTGAGAAGTTTCTTGGAGTTAGCTGGCTACTATAGGAAATTTATCAAAGACTTCGCAAAGATATCAGCTCCATTGACACGCCTGACGAAGAAGAACCTAATTTTCACATGGGACGTAGATTGTGATGATGCGTTCCAACGATTGAAGAGAGCTTTGACTTCAGCCCCAGTCTTAGTATTGCCAAACGGGAGTAAGCCATTTACTGTTTATACTGACGCTTGTGGGACAGGACTAGGCGCGGTCTTAATGCAAGAGGGTAGGGTAATAGCCTATGGTGGAAGGCAGTTGAGAGCGCATGAGAAAAATTACCCCACGCATGACCTAGAGTTGGTCGCTATTGTCTTCGCGCTTAAGTCTTGGCGTCATTATCTTCTTGGCGAGAAATTCGAATTATTCACTGACCATAAATCTTTAAAATACTTGTTCTCTCAGAAGGACTTGAACTTAAGGCAGCAAAGGTGGATGGAGTTCTTGGCGTCCTACGACTTTGAGATAGCATATACCCCTGGCAAGGGTAACGTGGTGGCGGATGCCTTAAGTAGAAAAAGATTATCCTTAAGTCCTTTCTTTGTTGAGCGGCAAAGTTTAGAATTCATTTTGATGTTTGACTTTAGACCTTCCGTTGACTTTGTACCCGGTTTGCTAGCATCCTTGGAGGTCAGACCTACGCTTTTGGGACGGATTGGCGAGGCACGGCGAGATGACCCGCAGTTGGTTGAGTTAGTAGAAAAGCTCAAAGGAGGGGAGTCATCAAGCCATCTCCGTAGGTATACCCTAGATGATAAGGGTTGGTTACGTAGGGACGATAGACTTTCTGTACCGAAAGACGATGACCTAAGGAAGACTATTCTTGACAAAGCACATCGTTCGAAGATGACCATTCATCCCGGCGGGGAAAAGATGTACAAAGACATGAAGAGAGTTTACTTTTGGGCCGGCATGAAGAAAGACGTGGCCGAGTATGTCGCTAGGTGTTTGGTGTGCCAACAAGTAAAAGCGGAGCAAAAGAAACCCGGTGGGTTGCTTTACCCATTGGAGGTTCCACTATGGAAGTGGGAAAGTGCCTCGATGGATTTTGTGGATGGATTACCGCGATCGAGGAAGGGTAATACGTGGATTTGGTTTATAGTAGACAGACTTACTAAAAGCGCCCATTTTATTTCCGTAAAGAGTAAGAGGACTGCTCCAAGGTTAGCTTCTGTATATGTCCAAGAAATAGTTCGTTTGCACGGCGTTCCTTCTAGCATAGTGAGCGACCGCGATCCTATTTTCACTAGCGAATTTTGGAGAAGCTTACAAGAGGCGGTAGGGACTCAGTTATGTTTGAACACCGCATATCGTCCTCAGACGGATGGCCAGACTGAAAGGGTGAATCGTATTCTAGAGGATCTTTTAAGGCTATGTATCCTAGACTTTGGGGGTACATGGGAAGAGCATCTTCCATTGGTTGAGTTCGCATATAATAATATCTTTCATTCCAGCATTGGTATGGCACCATTCGAAGCTCTTTATGGACGACCTTGTCGTTCACCTACATGTTGGTCGGAATCTACGGATGAGATCTTACTTGGGCCCGATATGATTAGAGAGACTTCGGGGAAGGTCAATTTGATTCGAAGGAGGATGAAAGCAGCGCAAGATAGGCAGAAATCTTATGCGGATAAGAGGAGGACAAATCTTGAGTTCGAAGTTGGGGACATGGTCTTTGTCAAAGTGTCTCCATTACGGAACGTTGTTCGCTTTGGGTCCATTGGGAAATTAGCACCAAGGTTCGTAGGGCCGTTTCCTATTAAGGAGAGGATTGGACAGATGGCGTATAGAGTGGAGTTGCCCGAGAGGTCAGACTAGTCAAAGTGCAATGGGGAGATGACGAGAGCAACGCTACTTGGGAGACAGAAGAGAAGATGCGTTCACGATACCCTTTTCTTTTTGAGGTTATGTCCTTTAATTTCTCCTTTATCGCTTATCTTGTACTTATCTTATCTTTAGAGTATCCTCTCGCTAGTATCTTTGACCTTTAGTTAGGATAATCCTATGGTTGAAACATGTGTTTGAGACATGTTATGTATGATGGATGCAAAGTGGATGCAAGTGTTTGCTAGTGGTTGCTCGTGGATGCATATGCACACACTATTAGGCATTAGATCGGCTCAGTCATTTCATACTGCATATTGCATATAAATGGCTGTATTTAGTAAAATGGATATATAATGGTTGTGCTATCATATGGATACTGCATTTTGGTGAATGGTTGTGCATGCATGTAAATATAATATGTAGCGTTAGGGAACTTTTGCACACATAATGGATGCATGGCACTATCATGGTTTGCATTAAGGAGGTCAACTGAATCAGTGGACCGCCTGATTTTGCATTAGACCAGGAACATATACACACACTATGCATTTAAACATGAAAGAATTAGAAGTCTATAAGGACAATAGATGCCTGTGTTTGATGGTTGAATAGATGGACGATTGGATGTTAGGATATACATTCTTCTTGACTTGAAGATTTTGGGGTCGAAATCCTTTAAGGAGGGGAGAATGTAACACCCTGTAGTTCTATTAATATTAATATTCACAAATTAAAGAATAACTAATCTCATACATGAGAATTGTGGGAAATGGGTTGCGCCATTGTGTTCGTCTCGGAATTCTGGTTGAAATAGAGTCCGAGTTTGCGTGATTTGGACTTCGTATGAAGAAGTAATGGCCATTCGAAGTTTCAGAAAATTCAAAACAGCTTGCAGGAAATTTAAAATTCAAACAGAAAGTGCAGAAGCGGGCTGGGCGGGAATTTTCCCACCCAGGCAGGTCGAATAGGGGGTCGACACTAGTGTCGACCTCCCCCCCAGGTCGACTACCATGTCGACCTACCCCCCCCCCCCAGGTGGACTATAGTGTCGACCTGGGTCTGGCGGCTAGGGTTTCTGGCTGACTTATTTTTAATGGACTAATGACCCATTAGGGTTTCTGACCTAATCTGGTTGGCTAGGATTAGTTCTGAGATAATCTGATGGTCTAAAATAAATCCTAACTCTATAAATACCTAGGTAGTCTCCCACCCTAAATCATAAGAAAAATAGAATAGTTACCGTCATACCATCGCCATGGAAATCAATGGAGCCGCCGCCAACTAAGAAGGAAGAAAAGCTAATTCAATTCTAATTCTCTCAACCCTAAAGCAAAGCAAAACTCTCTTTTCTTCTCTAAATTGTGTGTATGTTAGTCTTAACAAGATTATTATCATTTTAATTAGGTTGAGTTATGAATGGATTATGAGTAGATGATGTGAATTATCATATATGTTGTTGTAAACCCCTTTTTGCTATCATGTATATTGTAAATCCAATGTTATATGATGATGATATCTTATATGTTGTAAATCATGCCATGGTGATGTTATGTATGTTGAAAGTTTCTATGCTAAATTGTGATAAATCGTACATGTTAAAAAGCCATGATGTTACCGTCTATGCTAGTTAGTTCATATTAATCATGTTTGGGCTATGTTGATCTATATGACAAGTCACGTATGCAAGTTAGATTGATTAGAAAAGTTATGAACATATGCCATGACATCTATTATGACATCTAGAATTGTGCTATGACATATGTGATATCCTATGCTAGTTCACACCATCATTATGTTGCCTAAAAACCCCATATGCAAGTTCATGTATAGATTTGGGCGATGATCATATCATGTAAATTGGGACATTTAACAAGTTGACACCTTTTTGATCCTTAACATGTGTACTTTATGCAAGTTTCACCCCTATTATGATTAGATTTATTTTAGTTGTCTATATGTTGTGATAATTTATTTTTGTGCTATAAGTTAGACTATTCGAGTCTAACGTATATTCTGCGTTGAATAAGCAAACGTATAAACGTGGGGTAGGGGTAATATTAAGGATTTAATATTAAGATGTTGGGGTGCAATTGATATGATTTTGCATGCCATGAGTGGATGACCATAATTGAGTCAATTATGGACATCATTAAAAGTTGACTTAATTAATAATTTGAATAGGGAATTATTAAAACTGGGGTAAAAGATTATAAGTGATAATCAATGCTTAGGACACGAGGTTGGACTCGCTTGTGACGTAAACTTGCCCGGACCCGCCCGGCAAATCCAGTGGTCACAAATGTCAGCCCAATGTGAGAGGTCCTAGGCCTGAACTAAAGCATAACAGTTGTAAAGACATGAGCTTAGACTCTTTTATGGTGTAAGACTGCTCGGACCCCTCTGGCATATCCATCTGCCATAAATGCCAGTCTAATGTGAGAGGTCTTTATGAGGTTATGGCCTGAATGAATTAAGAAATACTTAACCAGATAAACATGTAAGGTGGGACATGGGGGTTAAGTAGGTGCCTTGGGTGGCATGAGGAATAGTGGGTGCCCTTAGAGGCATGTGAAATACGATTAGTAAGACTTAACCAAACACACATGTAAATGAACATGACTAAGAGGGTTAAGTGGGATATACTAGTGGTGACAAGCTTAGGTGGGTAGCTTGTGGGGGCCCATTTCAACCAGTATCCCAAACGTATTTTTGTGGGCTCGACCCAAGTCGAGGACGGGACACGCATACTGAATTTGACTGTAAGAGGCCAAAACGGGGAGCGGTGGCAACGCAAGTCCAAGGGGTTTCATATGCGTGTGTGGACCCGGGCGAGTAGGTAAGACGTTGTTGCATCGTGTAGGTATAAGCCTGCATTCTCAAGTTGTATGGGGTTGCCACTTTAGGGGAGTGATACAACCCACTGTGGGGCCTGCACGGGTATCTACGAGTAGGGAGCCGATCGAAAGTGGGTAGTGGGGTACACCTAGTGGAGATAGGGGCAGACGGCACCTATTTAGTCAGCTAGGGGTACGCAAGGCCATTTATAAAGTTTCTGTGTGAAGCAAGTGGGATCAAACGTTAGGGTGACTGGTGCGGTGCAGTGTAGTAATTATTCGTTAGTAATTAGGTGTATCTTTACCGTTATCCTAAACGCTATCTTTATCTTCCTAAGAGTTCATAGACATTTACTTGTCTTCCAGTTTATGCCTTAGTCTAGTTATTTTGATAATAGTATTGTTAGAATTATCATACTCGCCAGACTTTATGTCTGACCCCATCCATTTCTATCCTTTTTCCCTCCAGGTCCTCAGGTTGGACCCAGCTCTAGTGGAGTTTGATTGGATTGCTTCATCTCTTTGGAATGCTTGGACCGTTGAAGTAAAGTCCAGCTTATTATCTTTTTAACGACTATTTATGTAATGGGATTATGTATTTTGTTTTTAAGGAGATGGATATTGTACTTGGTTATGATCTAAGGTTTTATGATGTAACAAACATGTTTAATTTCCGCTGCAATAAAATGAAGTTTTAGATTTCCAAGTACTACTCGTTATCTGTCTTGTTGTAATTTTTCTGTTCTATATTCACTTATAACCTCCATGGAAGTTAATGCATTCCCTATGTGAGTGACATTAATGGACGTGGGGTGTTACATATATTTTCAGGTATGCGTAAAACAAATCTAAAGAAAAACAGCGCCACGGCCGTGTTATGGCCCGAAGTGTCGTTTTGAATAAATTAGCTATTTTAAAATAAATAAAAATAGCGATAAATCATTATAAAATATTATAAATGATATGGATGTGAAATTTAGAAATTAACTGAAGGTTGGCTAAGTTGAATGGTTTCCTGGGTGTTGATCTGATGTTGGTTTCGGCCTTCGGGGTTAATATTCGGGAAATCGTTCTCTTACTGATAGACGGTTAGTGACTAATGAATTGAAATGATGCGTGTGTATGTTAGTGTTGCACTTGTTTATTATATACGTGAGTTGTTCAGAAAGACCGGGTTTATCCCATTCTGAATAACTGAATCGACGGTAAGAAATCGAAGATGAAGACGATGGTCGAAGACCGGTGATCTTCACCTCGTTTGGATGGTAACCGAGGTCCTGATTGGGAGGCATCCCGAAATATGGATAATGAGTGGTGATCGTCCAGACGTACGTGGTGGTCGATGGGTTTGCGAGGTATATAGTGCCTCCGGTTTCGTTCAGACCCAGAACAGACTTATAAATGGATAGTGTGTCTAACATTGGATTTTATTCTATGTTGATTAATCTCTATCAAATATACATCTGTTTGGCGGCGGAGAATTTATTCTTTTGCTTAACGCCCTTCTCTGAAACGCACGAGCTCAGAGGTTGTATATCGATGGATATCAGTCGCATGGCATGAATTGCTAGTGTGGCATGCCTATGTGGCAAATGATCAGGGCTTCTGTTGAAAAGCAAAGTCTTGTGGTGATGATCAAAGCACCGCCTGTGTGGCGTAGCTTTGTGTATGACGTGAATTCGCGAGCCTCACTCCCCGGTATGAACCAAAAACGGGAGAAGGACCTCAGGGAGGGCATGCTTTTCTTTCTAGCTAGGAGTTGTGCCGGTGTTTTTACACGGCCTGACATTTTACTTATGTGGATGATGGAAAGCGAGGCGCCTCGGATATATCGGTCGATCCGGGACCGATGGAGTCATTCGTTGGCTCATTTATGCCCCATAGGGCGGAGAAACGTAGTGTTCAGGAAATTTAATCCACATCGGTGGACCGGCCCTGTCGCTCCAAGGGCCCACCTGAGTCTGGGTCCAGAGACACGGGCTAGAGCGTCTCGAATTCGGTAAGGACTATCTTTTGCCTTGGTTCATGACGGAAATCCAATTTCCAAATACGAGACTGTGCGGTTTTGATTGTATGCCTATATTAGACGACATAGTGGCATGGGACGCTCATGTCGTCTATGATTGATAGTTATGATTCAAAATTGCTTTTGAAACATATAGACACTAGTAATAATATCAAATTCTTTTGTTTTATTCGTAATAAGCATATTTCGGCCGTTATAAGGTAAAAACTCTATCCTCCGGTTTGCGTTGCATTGTGTGATGGGAACTGAGTCTTATAATGGCTTCATTTTTATAAAAAGCATTGCGATGTTTAAAAGAAAGATTTTTTTTTAAAGCACTGGCAATCCAATGGAGTAAACCCGTTCCACGAAAGTGGCGTGGTCCTGTGATTGGCCATATATCAAATATGTTGAATAGATTTCTCATACCAGTCCCATGACTGACTCGTAGTTTGTTTCACTTTCAAACCCAGGTGCCCCTTTTTCTACACGGGCAGCCTTGTATTTAGGTTTAGCTGGCTCTTTCTGGATAGCTGGAGCTGAAGATGGATTCTATTATTTACCTCTTTTTATGCTGTTCAGCTCCTACTGTACATATTTTGTTTGTTTCCACTGTAGACATTTATGTATAGCTGAACTGTATTTGTACTAAGTATGATCCTGTATATTGTGTAACTCTGATGACTACATTTATCCAGTATATTCTATTGTTCATTATCTGGTGTATTTATTTATTTCTGTTCTACTAATATCTGTTTCTATGTTATATTCCAAGGATTACCCTTGCCGTCGTCCGTACTGGGTTTGGGGTCGTCTCAACAAGACTTTGCTTTTCAACAAAAGCCTTGATCATTTGCATCTTAGCATGCCACAAAGGCAAACTACTCCATGCAACCGATATCCATCAATCACATAGAATGATATCCAATGTCAGACACACATTCCATTTACAAGTCCGTTCTGGGTCTGAACGAAACCGGAGGCACCTTGTACCTCACATATCCATCGGTCTCCAAGTACGTCTGGACGATTGCCAACTGATTCCCTCCTCTTGGGTGTACGGCCCAATCAAGATCATCAGTAATTATCCAAATGACATGAAGACATCCGGTCTTCAACCACCGTCTTCATCTTCGACTAATCGTCGAATCAGTTATTCAGAATGGGATAAACCCGATCTTTCTGAATAACTCGCGTATATGATAAACAAGTGTTACATAAACCCAACATACGCCTCATTCCAATTCATCAGTCACTAACCGTAAATTAGTAGGAGAACAATTCCACAAATATTAACACCGAAGGCCGAAACCAACATCAGATCAATACTCAAGAAACCATTATACTTAGCCAACCTACAGTTGGTTTCTAAATTTCACATTCTTAGGGAAAGGTTCCCATTAATTTTATCAAAGATAAATTCTTTTAAATTTATTCTTTAATCTTCCTTTGAATATCACTTCAAACTAGTCGGGATTAGCAAACCACACCGAAGTAATTATTTATTTTATTTCCAAATCCCAACCTATTTATCCCATGAAGTAAAACTGGTCATACTTCATATCTAACACCACGGTGTTATCGGTAAATTCAATTACCATTTCACATTCAGATCTAATTAAAGATTTAACTACCGCTTGGAGTAAAACTAGTGATACTCCATTCTCGATATTTTCAATCTAATTAAAGATTCATTAAAACTCCACTTAGTTTTAGTCTTTAACTGGGTTAAAGAATCAGTGTCATTTAAAACACAGTTCACGATAAACCCAAAATCACATTCCATTCTATCAGCTTTTAACCGTAAAATAGCAAGCAAGCAATTCCCTAAGTATTAACCCCGAAGGCCGAAACCAACATCAGATCAATACCCAAGAAACCATTCAACTTAACTAATCTCTAGTTAGTTTCTGATTTTCTTAACTTCTTTGGGTCTAAGAACAGTATTATTGATGACACCAATCACGACAAACCCAAATCACATTTGATATTAAATACAAGGCTCTGAATAGAAGATATATCGACTTATATTCAATATCAAATTCTACGACCAACAAATATCGTATTGGAAATAACGATATAAATATATCTTTCAAATTCCCATAACAACATCTGTGTAATCACGAAATCCAATATCGAACTATTCCGAAGATGATTTCGATTCAAATCCATTCCAATTCTATTATTGGAAATCCTGGTTATTTTCAAAACCATTTCAAATCCAATTTATTTATTTTAAAAATAAATAAATTATTATTCTAGTTCAAAACTAGTTCATTTCGATAAAAATCTATTTTTATCCTTTTAAATATGGAGTTTTACATCCCAATTCTTCACAAATCATTTCTTATGATTTTACACTAATTATTAATATTTTTAATAATTTTATCAAGGCCCGTACAGTCGATTTCCATCAACAGCCATCGTACTGCACTTACAGCGACCTTTTCCAAATTTGATTTGGACATAATTCCAAATCCAACCGTTAGATTTCAAATCTTTAATATTCATTAGAAAGCTCTTTTCGATACGAACCCAACGGTTCCAGTTTCAGGAGAATCCGATGGTCGGATCTCCCATAATATCCATTCAAAGTCAATGGTCGAAATTCGCGAACTACCGCAGCACGACGCGTTCTATTCAGGCGATTTAATATATATAATATATATATTATATATATTTCGTCGATTTCCTTTTAAAACGTATTTTATAAATTGTTTTAAATTGTTTTTCAAAACGATTTCAACTTCCATCTCAAATTCAAATCAAAATTGAATCTTTCCAATATAAATTCGTTTTAAATTCATTTCAAATTGATTTCAATTCAAATCAATTTTTAATTCAAGTTCAGTTCGTTTTCAATTCAATTTGAATTTCAAATTTATTCAATTTCAATTCGAATTCATTTCTATTCGATTTCAATTCGAATTCAATTCTATTCAATTTCAATTCGAATTCAATTTCTGTTGAATTCATTTCTATTCAATTTCAATTCGAATTCATTTCAAAATATTTGATTTTGAAATTACTTTCAATATTCATTATAAAATCGATCACATTCCAGTTCGTGTTAAAATGGCGTTTAACTATTTAACACGGCTTCACATTTCAATATTCAAAGAATATTATTTCAAAATATTCTATAATTCTAAACTGGAATCAGACACAGTAAATTACCATATAATGTGATTATATGGATTTCACACAACAAATGTGTATAACAACGATGAAAACAGCAATCCATCATCCAGAGTGCATTCTACACTGTATAAGCATTGAATATAATATTCAACGCTTACACAGCCTGTCAATCAATCGATCGACATACAACTAATTATTGGGATTAGTGTATGTCATATTTCATCCCAATACCCATATGGGGTTTTCAAATAATCAAACACAGATTTTATTTGTGCATTTGGGCGATGTGTAAAATTTATCGTCCCAATCAATATCAGTCAAATGTGTGTATATAAACAAATCATCCAATTTGTTTATATTTATTTCATTTTAAACACTCGTTAAAAATTCTATTTTCAACTATAAAATATTTTTAACTATATAAATATTTTATTTTTGATTTCACATCACATCACACAATCAACTACACATCAAAATCAAACAAACAAGCATACAAGCCGTCCATGGTCTGTGGACGACGGGTGTCGGGTGTTACTAAACACCGTCTGCATCATAGTATATATTTCAAACTAGAAATAAAAATAAAAGTGAGGAGTTCTCACCGAGGTTTCCACTCCGCCATTCTTTATTTCTTTACGGTTCAGACTTCGTTTTGATCTCATTTTGATCCCTCGCCTTCTGTTTCACGCAGTTGACAATTAAAAATCACATTTTTATATGGTATTCATATAAATAAAAATCACATCTTCATGTGGTTTAAAAATCTGATCTTTATATTTTAAAAAATCTGATCGTTATATTTTCAAAAATCTGATCTTTATATTTTCAATAATCTGATCTTTATATTTTCAGTTCAAAACAATGATATATTTTCATTTTTCAAACAATGTATATACTTTTATCTTTCAAACAATGTATATATTTATTCTTTCGACCAAAGGTATTTTTTATTCTTTCAAACAAAGGTATTTTTATTCTTACAAACAAAGTTTTTTTTTGAATCATGAAAAGATTATTTATTTTTGAAAACCATGCTTATTTATATAATAAAAATCTTGCTATTTATATTTTAAAAACAACTAAGCTAATTTTATTTGAAAACAATATTATATGTATTAAAAAAAACAATGCGTTTATATAAAGTATGAAATTCAGATTTTTTTCCTTGAATAACTAAACTAATTACATAGTTTAAAAGAAATTTACATTGTCTTCTTCCTTAGTCAGCTAAAGGCCGATGGCTTCTTTTTTTTGTTCCAAATTAGGTCATCGATTTGCGCGCCGATTGGGACACGGGATGTCGATCCAATTGTGCCACGGCCTAGAGCAACGAGAGGGCTTCGCGACGAGGTGCTCCACCTCGAACTCGGTGATGGATGGTGGTGGCAATACTAGGGCAAGCGGCGCAGGTTCCCGGGGGTGATTCGAGATGCACACTCAACTTCAGATAATCCCACCGTATAGATCTGAAGATCCCTTGATTCTCTTCAATATTGCCTTTCGAACTAGTGGATTTCATTGTCAGGATCGAAAGATATTAAAGATGAAGATTTGAGTGTTTTCCGCGTTATAACGAGGAGCGGCGGTTGTTTTTTTATTTTCCGTATAAAGTGAATGTTAGGGTTTGTAGAAATGTGATTGGTCCTTCTATATTTTTTTACTTATTTCATTTTATTTAATTCCAACAGTGTTGACTTTTACATCAGAACTCCAAATGAGGCCCAACGACTGCCGCCCTAAGCTAATTACCCCCATTCTGGATACAATGGATTATGTATCATAAGCTGATTCGATCATTTCGATCAGTTTTCATCAAAATCAAATTATAAATCTATATATTGAATTTGAACGTGCATTTCAATTTACCGGGGCCACATACGGACTATAAAAATTCCCGAAAATTATTTCTAGCTTCGTATTGACAATACGGTTCTAGTAAAACTAATTTCGTCAAATTCTGAGACCGTTTGAAAAGTGGCCATTTTCTGGTCGATCGAAATTGACTGAAACTGTCAAAACATGTTTTACTTCGCCACGCTCACATATTAATTTAGAAAATTATGAATTTTGAAATCTGGCGATAATTTAACATCTCGGATCCAATAAAAGTGGTTTCGTCGAAAACCGAGGTCATTTGCAAAATTTCCATTTCTAAGGGCTTTTATATATATTGAAATATATATAAATTCCACAACGACTTTTCTGAATTTTAAACTGGACGTAACTCTCAAATTTTAAAATGAAATCTTAGTTTCTTACATCCGCTGGAAAGATATCATCAAACAGATTCACATATTTCTTGTTTCGTTCAATTCTGACTTATATTGAATTCTGTATATTCTTTTGAAATTCGAAATCGAATTTTCGAACTGCAGCGCCATTTCAGGCTCGTTATATAATTAAAATAAAAATTTTCGTTTTAACTTCATTGAAAATAAATTTTCCGTCGTTATTATTTAAAATAATTCATTTTAAATAATCTAAATCCATTAAAATAACCAAAATAAAAATTTTAAATTGGCTCAGATTTCCGGGTTATTACAATCTCCCCCACTTAAAACTTTTCATCCCCGAAAAGGAATGAAGCCGAAGTTGTTTCACAAATCAACTTAACTTTCTTTACGGCTTAAGTTCTTCAACTTTTCAGTTTCTAAGAACTTTTCAAATTTTTCAAAAATTTGGCTAACACCCTAAATTTTCGAAAAATTTCGCCATAACCTCCCCTGCACCGGGGACTTCGGAATATTTCATATAGCCTCCCATGGCCTTCTTCAATCCAAAAGAAAAAGAAAAAGCCAAGCGGCTAGCCAATCAACTCATAAAATCATCATCACCCAAACAAAACAGTAAATTATGGTAAACATGTACCTATTTGTCGGGCAAACAATTTTATTCTTCTGCTCTAGCCTCCTTGCTATGACCTGTTCAATGTAAGTACATGTATATGCATGCAAATGTGACTAATTTTCAATACAATCCACTAATTGGTTCAATTTGGCTAAACGGTTCAACATTTTAATTAATCAAACAACACAACCAGCAATCAATTAGTTGATTAGCTTTTCAAATTCATAATTTTGGTATATAGTCAAAAATCACATTTTTGATGACAACAATAAGCCCTATCTAATTTTGGTTCTCACACCAGTCTAATGGAAATATATAGATATCCCACTTTCAAAACTCGAAAACAGACTACTAATGTCGTACGTCATCAGTAGAATCATGCCCAAGCGACTAGAGTGTGATTCTACAGATATATTAAAACTTCAAATACACGCGGATCAGACGTATATTAAAACCTCTATATACTTGATAGTCCAAATCAATATAAATAAATATTCAAATACGTATAATCGATTTATATTTTCAAAACAAAAATTGTTTTCATTTTAAAAATATACTCTTCACACTCGTTCTAGGATGCTACTGATCCCATCTATAACGAGTCATTCTCATTGGATATTACTAATCCAATCTCTGATGAATTCTTTCGTATGGTTTTAATGTGTCTTGTTCTCTGAGCTTTGTAAACCAAAGCTCTGATACCACGATGAAATGACCCGAAATCCCCCTTACGGGAAATCACGGATTGAGTTGAGAACAAGACAAACCAGAACGCAAACAGAAGAACATTTCATTGTATATTACAACAATTCCATCAGAATACAAGAATACACAGAGTAAGAATAAATATTACACAAAAAATATCAGAGATTTAAATTACATTTAAATACATCGCAGTGGAAAAATAATACAATACACAACTAGAAGTAATACATGGATACAAAGCTTTCCGAGTATCGTCCCAACTGTAATTTAGGATCCTGTGAATATAAATCTGCAAAACCAAAACTACTAGCTGCCCGTGTCAAAATAAGGGCACCCAGAGTTAGGTTAAAACAATAAACTCCAGGTCAATCATGTGACTGGTGTGAGAACTAAAACAGTTATTAATCTGTATTTTAAAGTTAGGTAAATCAAGGGACAACGCCGTATAACACGAAATGGGTTTTCTCCCAAGAATACCAGTGCATAAAACAACAGCGCAATGCTAAATAAAGAACAATGAAGCTATTATAAGACCCAGGTCCCATCACACAATGCAACGCAAGCCAGAGGATAGGGTTTTTACCTTATAATAGCCAAAGAATGCTTGATACGCTTAATTTCATGTTTTAAATTCTTAATTAGACTCCAACCGCAAATTAGTAAGAAAACGATTCCCTAAGTATTAACCCCGAAGGCCGAAACCAGCATCAGACTAATACCTAGGAAACCACCCATCTTAGCTCGTTTCCAGTTAGTTTCTGATTTTATATACAATCATAAATATCAATTATAGATGGCATGAGCGCCTCATCCCACTATGTTGCCATATATAGGATTACAACTAAAACCGAAACGTCACGTATTGGAAGTTGGATTTCCATCTGTGAACCGAGGAAAAAGATAGTCCTCTACCGATTCGAGGCTGTCTAGCCCGAATCCCAGGAACAGCCGCAACTGCCCCTTGGATCATCAGGGCCGGTCCACCGATGTGGATTATTATGCCTGAACACTACGTTTCCCCGCCCTTTGCGGCGTAAATGAGCCAATAAATGACTCCATCGGCTTCACATAGTCACCAATATATCTGAGGCGCCTCGCAACAACAACAACCACATAAGTCAAACTCGTCAGGGCATGTAAAACCACTCACGCCACTTCTAACTAGAAGGAAACGCATGCCCTCCCTGATGTCCTCTCCCGTTTCTGGTTCACAACCGGAGTGTGACGCTCGTGAATAAACACTACACAAAGCTACGCCACAAAGGCCGTGCTTTGATCATTAACCACAAGATTTTGCTTTTCAACAAAAGCATTGATCATTTGCATCTTAGCATGCCACACAGGAAAACCACTCCATGCAACTGGTATCCATCAATCACACAGAATGATATCAATGTCAGACACACAGTCCATTTACAAGTCCGTTCTGGGTCTGAACGAAACCGGTGGCACCTTGTACCTCGCATATCCATCGGTCTCCAAGTACGTCTGGACGATCGCCAACTGATTCCCTCCTTTTTGGTGTACGGTCCAACCAAGATACTCAGTAATTATCCAAACGACGTGAAGACCTCCGGTCTTAACCACCGTCTTCATCTTCGACTAATCGTCGAATCAATTATTCCGAATGGGATAAACCCTGTCTTTATGAATAACTCACGTATATAATAAACAAGTGTTGCACAAACCCAACATACGCCTCATTCTAATTCATCAGTCACTTACCGTAAATTAGTAAGAGAACAATTCCCCAAATATTAATCCTGAAGGCCAAAACCAACATCAGATTAATACCCAAGAAACCATTCAACTTAGCTAACCTACAGTTGGTTTCTAAATTTCACATTCTTAGGGAAAGGTTCCCATTAATTTTATCAAAGATAAATTCTTTAAATTTATTCTTTAATCTTCCTTTGAGTATCACTTCAAACTAGTCGGGATTAGCGAACCACACCGAAGTAATTATTTATTTTATTTCCCAATCCCAACCTATTTATCCCATGAAGTAAAACTGGTCATACTTCATATCTAACACCACGGTGTTATCGGTAAATTCAATTACCATTTCACATTCAAATCTAATTAAAGATTTAACTACTGCCTGGAGTAAAACCGGTGATACTTCATTCTCGATCTTTTCAATCTAATTAAAGATTCATTAAAACTCCACTTAGTTTTAATCTTTAACTTGGTTAAAGAATCAGTGTCATTTAAAACACGGTTCACGATAAACCCAAATCACATTCCATTCTATCAGCTTTTAACCATAAAATAGCAAGCAAGCAATTCCCTAAGTATTAACCTCGAAGGCCGAAACCAACATCAGATCAATACTTGAGAAACCATTCAACTTAACTAATCTCCAGTTAGTTTCTAATTTTCTTAACTTCTTTAGGTCTAAGAACAGTATTATTGAAGACACCATTCACGACAAACCCAAATCACATTTGATATTAAATACAAGGCTCTGAATAGAAGATATATCGGCTTATATTCAATATCAAATTCAACGACCAACAAATATCGTATTGGAAATAACGATATAAATATATCTTTCAAATTCCCATAACAACATCTGTGTAATCACGAAATCCAATATCGAACTATTCCGAAGATGATTTCGATTCAAATCCATTCCAATTTTGTTTTTGGAAATCCTGGTTATTTTCAAAACCATTTCAAATCCAATTTATTTATTTTAAAAATAAATACATTGTTATTCTAGTTCAAAACTAGTTCATTTCGATAAAAATCTATTTTTATCCTTTCAAATATGGAGTTTTACATCCCAATTCTTCACAAATCATTTCTTATGTTTTTACACTAATTATTAATATTTTTAATAATTTTATCAAGGCCCGTACAGTTGATTTCCATCAACACCCATCGTACAGCGACCTTTTCCAAATTTGATTTGGACATAATTCCAAATCCAACCATTAGATTTCAAATCTTTAATATTCATTAGAAAGCTCTTTTCGATACGAACCCAACGGTTCCAGTTTCAGGAGAATAGACGATCGGATCTCCCGTAATATCCATTCGAAGTCAATAGTCGAAATTCGTGAACTGCCGCGGCGCGTTCTATTCAGGCCATTTAATATATATAATATATATAATATATATGTTTCGTCGATTTCCTTTTAAAACGTATTTTATAAATCATTTTAAATTCGTTTTCAAAACGATTTCAACTTCCATCTCAAATTCAAATCCAAATTGAATCTTTCCAATATAATTTCGTTGTAAACTCATTTCAAATTGATTTCAATTCGAATCAATTTTTAATTCCATTTCAGTTCGTTTTCAATTTAATTTGAATTTCAAATTTATTCAATTTCAATTCGAATACATTTCTATTCAATTTCAATTCGAATTCAATTCTATTCAATTTCAATTCGAATTCAATTCTATTCAATTTCAATCGAATTCATTTCTATTCAATTTCAATTCGAATTCATTTCAAAATATTCGATTTTGAAATTACTTTCAATATTCATTATAAAATCGACCACATTCCCGTTCATGTTAAAATGGCATTTAACTACTTAACACGGCTTCACATTTCAATATTCAAAGAATATTATTTTAAAATATTCGATAATTCTGAGCTGGAATAAGACATAGTCAATTACCATATAATGTGATTATATGGATTTCACTCAACAAATGTGTATAACAACGATGAAAACAGCAATCCATCATCCAGAGTGCATTTTACACTGTATAAGCGTTGAATATAAATATTCAATGCTTACACAGCCTGTCAATCAATCGATCGACATACAACTAATTATTGGGATTAGTGTATGCCATATTTCATCCCAATACCCGTATGGGGTTTTCAAACAGTCAAACACAGATTTTATTTGTGAAGTTGGGCGATGTGTAAAATTTATTGTCCCAATCAATATCAGTCAAATGCGTGTATATAAACACATCGTCCGATTTGTTTATTTTTATTTCATTTTAAATACACGTTAAAAATTCTATTTTCAACTATAAAATATTTTCAACTATATAGATATTTTATTTCATTTCACATCACATCACACAGTCAACTACACATAAAAATCAAACAAACAAGCATACAAGTCGTCCATGGTCTGTGGACGACAGGTGTCGGGTGTTACTAAACACCGTCTGCATCCTAGTATATATTTTAAACTAGAAATAAAAATAAAAGTGAGGAGTTCTCACCGAGGGTTCCACTCCGCCATTCTTTATTTCTGAACGGTTCAGACTTTGTTTTGATCTCAGTCTGATCCATCGCCATCTGTTTCACGCAGTTGATTATTAAAAATCACATTTTTATATGGTATTCATATAAATAAAAATCACATCTTCATATGGTTTAATAATCTGATCTTTATATTTTCAAAAATCTGATCGTTATATTTTCAAAAATTTGATCTTTATATTTTCAATAATCCGATCTTTATATTTTCAATTCGAAACAATGATATATTTTCATTTTTCAAACAATGTATATACTTTTATCTTTCAAACAATGTATATGTTTATTCTTTCAACCAAAGATATTTTTTATTCTTACAAAAAAGGTGTTTTTATTCTTACAAACAAAGGTATTTTTTCTTTGAATCATGAAAAGATTATTTATTTTTGAAAACCATGCTTATTTATATAATAAAAATCTTGCTATTTATATTTTAAAAACAACTAAGCTAATTTTATTTTAAAACAATATTATATTTTATAAAAAAAATGCGTTTATATAAAGTATAAAATTCAGATTTTTTTTCCTTGATTAACTAAACTAATTACATAGTTTAAAAGAAATTTACACTGTCTTCTTCCTCAATCAATTAAAGGCCGATGGCTTCTTTTTGTTTTTCCAACTTAGGTCATCGATTTGCGCGCGGATTGAGACACGGGATGTCAATCAAATTATGCCATAGCCTAGAGCAACGAGAGGGCTTCGCGATGAGGTGCTTCACCTCGAACTCGGTGATGGATGGTGGCGGCAATACTAGGGCGAGCGGTGCAGGTTCCCGGGGGTGATTCGAGATGCACACTCAACTTCAGATAATCCCACCGTATAGATCTGATGATCTCTTGATTCTCTTCAATATTGCCTTTCGAACTAGTGGATTTCATTGGCAGGACCGAAAGATATTAAAGGGGGAAGATTTTAGTGTTTTCCGCGTTATAACGAGGAGCGGCGGTTGTTTTTTTATTTTTCGTATAAAGTGAATGTTAGGGTTTGTCGAAATGTGATTGGCTTTTATATTTATTTATTTATTTATTTTATTTTATTTAATTCCAACAATGTTGACTTTTACATTAGAACTCCAAATGAGGCCCAACGACTGCTGCCCCTAGCTAATTACCCCCATTCCGAGTACAATGGGATATGCATCGTAACCTGATTCGATCATTTCGATCAGTTTTCGTCAAAATTAAAATATAAATCTATATATTGAATTTGAACGTGCATTTCAATTTACTGGGGCCACATACGGACTCTAAAAATTCCCAAAAAATATTTTCTAGCTTTGTGTTGATGATATGGTTCTAAAAAAACAAATTTCGTAAAATTCTGAGACCATTTGAAAAGTGGTCATTTTTTGGTCGATCGAAATTGACTAAAACTATCAAAACACGATTTACTTCGCCACGCTCACATACTAATTCAAAAAATTATAAATTTTGAAACCTAGCGATAATTTGACATCCCGGATCCGACAAAAGTGGTTTCGTCAAAAACCGAGGTCGTTTGCAAAATTTCCATTTCTAAGGGCTTTTATATATATTAAAATATATATAAATTCCACAGCGACTTTTCTGAATTTTAAACTGGGCGTAACTCTCAACTTTTAAAACGAAATCCTAATTTCTTACATCTGTTGGAAAGATACCATCAAACAGATTCACATATTTCTTGTTTCGTTCAATTCTGACTTATATTGAATTTTGTATATTCATTTGAAATTCGAAAACAAATTTTCGAACTATAGCTCCATTTCAGGCTCGTTATATAATTAAAATAAAATTATTCGTTTTAACTTTGTCGAAAATAAATTTTCCGTCGTTATTATTTAAAATAATTCATTTTAAATAATAAAAATCCATTAAAATAACCAAAATAAAAAATTTTAATTGGCTCAAATTTCCGGGTTATTACAGCAATATGGAGTTTTGAACTTCAATCGAATATACAAAATCTGATATAAGTCGGATTTCTGTGAAACGAGAAACAATGGAACCGTATTGATGATAATTTTCATATAAAAGAGAAAAATCCAGACTTCGTGTTGTAGATTGTTAGTTATGGCCAAATCAAATTTTGAAATAATCGCTATGGAAATCGTTTATAAATGATATTTTTTATTTAATAAATTAAATAAGAATATATATATATATACACATTTCAATATCATTTAACCCGGATTGTTGTTGGTCGAATTTAGAATTTCATCTTAGTTTTATTTGGAGCTGTGCGATATTTCATTTTGGATATATTCGATAATATCAATTTATTATTATTATTCAATTCAATTCAACTGTTGGAATTTAATGTATATTGTATCAATATCATATAGGATTTAAAAATGATGTCATCGCCTCACTTGCGGATGATTACACATGTGTGTATTTATATGAACTTCAGATATGATATACCATAAGAGAATGAACTTCAAATATGATGCTTGGTAAACCTGAAATATTCACCAAACAATTCATTTTTTTTATTTCATTTACAACATGCCCTTGTAAACAACAGCAAAACACAATTTTTCCATAGAATTTCGACAAGGAACAACTAATTTTATTTACATATACAATAGAATTAATGCACAAATTTATACAAAAGTTGTTGTGCCAGCTATCTAAACCAAATGCAGGTTCGACCAAATACAATTCCGAATCCTTAAAATGAATAAAACAAATCAAATAATCTCAGCAAAGTATAGTGCCGCAACCAATATAGCTGTTTACCCTTTGACCAAAGACAAACAATACATAAATCATTAATCAAATAGGCGATATTACTTGTGCACTGACAAAATAAAAGGGATGAAACTTGAAAGCTTAGCAGTCAACAAACTGAATGGTCCTCTTAGTCTTAATAGTAGCAACCACAACATTCATATCCTTAGGCACAATATCCCCTCTTGCAAACAAACTTTCATTTCAAATCCATGACAGCTCGATCTTGTACTAAAAAATATAGATGTAAAGAATGAAAGAAAAATATAACCTAAGAAACAGGAAAGATCATGAACAGCTAGAGACAGATCAATGGACTGCTAAGAAATCAAATATATGAATATATGTAAATGTCAAATCCATACAGATAATCGAAACATTTACTGTATATAAACAGTGATATCATATACAAATACATATCTGAACTGTACCTTATAATCTACATCACACAGTTTTCAAATCACTAAATCGAATAAACAAATACATAGCCTCAGTCATCTAACCTATAAACATGGACAGTTCAATGTCCTTTGTAAACAGATCAACGAATACTGCAAATCTTATACTAAGATCAACAAAATACCCTAATAAAACATGTCACGACTATCAATCTCCATCAATAGTACAAACACAATCTGAAAAGGGAAAAGAACAACCCAGTGGCCTAATTATAGTGGCCGTACCTACCTAGGATAAGCCTTCGATGGACCATGATCTTATCTAAAATCAAACACACTATATATAGATGTATCACTCATAGTGTTTCACACATTCCAGAACCCATCAAAAATACAGTAAACCAGAAAACAGTTCAAATCCACAAGAAAAATCAAAATAAAATAATACTGCAATTCGAAATATGATAAAAACTTATCTGTATTCAGAGATCCTCATACAATATGATGATCCTATTCGAAATCGAAGTCTTAGGGATTTCAGAGATGGAAGATCTCATTGTTGTCGAAGGTGGATGTGAGAGGAGGCTCGCTCATTTTTGGGAGGCTGGGTTGACCACGGAGCGGTGACGGAGGTCGAAGGGGAGAATGGAGAAGTGGTTGCCTAGGGGAGGATTTCGAGCAGCCGATCCTTGAATTTGCTGAAGACCGAAGGGGATTTGCGGATTTAAATTCTTGGCCATGGATTGATTTCTGAGGCGGCGGTTTATTTTTGTGTTGAGGGTTACGATAGTGAGGGTTTTAAGGGGGCAAATGGGTTGGAGAGGTTTTGGGCCGAGGTTGAAGGTAAAGCCCGTATAAATTCAAATATAAATATTCATGTTTTATTTAAGTACTTATAAATTCATATCATACGCATACGTTATCAGATTCAAGCACGGTCAGTTAGTTAGGACCGTTGAGATGAGAACTTCGAGATGGAGCAGGGTTTGGTCAGGATCGGGAACAAATAGGAATTTTAGTAAAATTAAACGTCAGTTTAATTTGACTAAAACCGACAATTTATCGACGAATTTAAATCCAGGTGAGTTAAACTCACTCAGTTTTTCTCATTCAAATTTTATATAAATTGGTTTTTTTGATTTTATGTGCTCTGCTTGCCAATGGTTGACTATTTGCTAATTATATATATTCATTTGCTAATTTAACTGATGAAATTAAACCGTCGTTTAATTTCAGTGAAATGCCAAATCTTTATTCTGACAATTGGTTCCAATAAAGGTAACTTACCTTGTTGGTCACGTTTATAAAAATAAACGTGTTTAACTGGTTGAATGGTTGAATTGCTTATGGTTGGGTTAAATGGTTGTTATTTATTATTATCAGTCAAATGGAATTGAATGGTCTAATTTGAGATTACCGTTTTGATTTCAGGGGAGAACTGGTTGGAGAGATCCAACCGGATTTCTCGAATATATTATCTATTTTCATATTTATCATATATGAACTGATCTGTTGGAGTGATTGATTTGATTGTTGATTATTGACTGAATACTCAACATCTGTTTAGTTTAACCCAATGGGCGGTATTGGTTGAGTACTTGGCAACATATGGTCTATAAAATCAATTTTATACATGTTGAATTACCGTCAAGCAATTCGACAGAGACGAAGTCATAAAATTTATTTTATAACGCGAGATAGATTTTTGAATATATTATTTTGAATAAAGTTTATTTAAAGGAATAAATAATGATTATTACTATTTAAGTTATAATTAGTTATGAATTTATTTTATAAAGAAAGTTCTGATGTTAATTGAATTTATAAGTATGAGAATAAGAATTTACCTAACAGCTAAGTTGTTTAATTGGTTTTAACAATTAAATGGAATTTATTTAAATGAATTATATTATTGATTGGTTTAAAAAGGAAAAACCAATTGGAATCGATTAATGGGATAACGGAGTTTGGGTCGACCAAACCGACCGTTTTAAATTGGAATTGATTATTTAATTAGTGTGTTTGAATAAAATAGTTAATGAATGTTGTTTTAAATTTAATAAGATCTTTAAAAGGGGAATTAATATTTATTGTGGTAAGGAAAGAAATTAACTACAGAAGTAGTTAATGATTTAAAGTAAATTGTTATTTTAATTAATAATAATTTAGAAAATTACCTTTTTAATTGAAATTCATTTAAAAGTAACCGATGGTGAAATGAGATCTAGTTGAAGGGTGAAAGGAGTTTATGAACGGTTTTATATTTAAAACCCAAAATTTTACAATGAAGTTATAAAGAGGGATTTGAGCGAATACGATGGCTTAAATCATGTTGACTTGATATTCGAATTAAGTTAAAAAGAAAGTGAGATGGAAAAGGTTTAGATTAAACCAAAATGTAACCGAACAAGGTTTGTAAAAAGCGATAAGAGGTTGTATCGTTAATTGTGAATTGAAGTTACTTAATAGGATTAAGTAAATTTGGGAAATTGAAATGAGAAATTTCAAGATGGGAAGGGGTAAATTGGATTAGAAAAGAATTAGTGAAAAGTGAATTTGTTAAAGTAAAATCTTATGCGAAACTATGTTCGTAATATCGAAATATTTAAGGGTTTTAAATTTACAATTGTTTTTAATTAAAAAGGCCAAGTGGTGCTGAACGCTGAACCAGTGAACCCATTGGATTATCATGATTGAAACACTGATTGTTTTGCTAGTTAAATCACCGACT
This sequence comes from Allium sativum, assembly GCA_030737875.1. Taxonomy (NCBI): domain Eukaryota; kingdom Viridiplantae; phylum Streptophyta; class Magnoliopsida; order Asparagales; family Amaryllidaceae; genus Allium; species Allium sativum. The sequence continues at coordinate 144,446,244 of CM060918.1, read as the reverse complement.
ATCAAATCTATCCTATACGATTGTTGGTATGGAAAGACAAGGATCGAGTTTATATTCGAAAACCATTCCGACCAACAAATGCGTGGAGATATAAGACAATGATCGAGATGGAGCATTGAAGACCGTAGATGTTCACAAATGGAAGAACCGTTACTAATCTCCGGTTTAGCGGCCAGAGATAAATTGTGGTTCTGTCGTGGTTCGAATCCACGGACTGCAAGGACTTCTCGCTACTGATCCATAGGGTAATTCGTATATTGGATGCAGTAGGAGAGTACCTTCGGTTCGTCCTGTTCCTGGATGACTTGTATGGACGAATGTCTGACAGAGTATTCCCAAAGGAGTCACAAACGTTGATATTTTCAAGTGTACCAAGTTGATGGCGGAGATGTGCATGTTCTCTTAACTTGATAATTAGAGTATTTTTGTGGACGTCAATTAGTGATATCTGGCGGATCTGACGATGTGGCATTCAAAGTGAATGGTGGCCAGGTGTTGTAAAGGAAATTCTGACCTCAAGCCTCACAACTGGGAAATGAAAAAAATCAGGAAGGCAGCATGGCTATGTGGGTCGCTCCCATTAGGGTATAATCACCTATCTAGAGAAATTCCAATTTGCTTCTTTAATCTATTTCAATTCTTTCCCTTTTCAGGAAATAGTGGTTTGAGCCCAACTGTTGGTGATATACATTCGATACACTCAAGCAAAATGAGTGGTCGGTCATGTGATGGCCGGGTTGCAAGACGTTCTTGTTGAACCCAATGTATTCGCCTCTAGAGATACACAATCGGCAGGTGGTCCCATAACTTGTCAAGGTCGGAATCCAATCTCCTATAAGCGCCCCAGTTAAGATTATATATTATGTATGTGGAACGTGAGATGCAAGCGTTCCACTAGATTGATATTTACTTGTATTTAGACATTATTATAATATCAGAAAAGATATTGGTTTCAAAACTGTTTTGGGTTATCGTAAGGTAAAAACCATCAGTGTTTATGTGTTGATTTGGTCTTACAATTATCCTTTTCTTTTGAAAAGATTTTGAGCTTTAAAATTATGTTGAATGATTTATCCTTAATACTGTGCGAGTTTTACTCACTCTGGTTCACCAGACTGACCCGGTGTTTTTAAATGCTCGGATTAGCCCGGAGTGTACAGGTTCATGTTATCGAATGCTGTGCGCAGACGAGCTGGAAGAGTTCAGATGTATGATACTATATAGTTACCGTTCTGCTATGTGTTATATATGCGAAGATTTTTATAACTATCCAGAGATGTTGATGTACTCTGATAATTGTAAGTATTTATAAATGCTCTCAGTAAAGATTTATTTCAATATTATATTTTGTCCAATTGCGATGTGAGACTCTGATTATGTGTTGTGTATATTATTCTTCTTCTTCTATTCTAATATTTCTTTCTTATCTCACCCTCTAAATTCTTTCTAATAACGTTCCAGTGTTTTCGGTGTTTGGAAGGTCGACATGAGTTACGATAAAGGTATTTATGTCGATTTTTCAGGGCCGAAAATCTTGGGTCGTTATAGTGGTATCAGAGCTATTGGTTTAGTAATAACCTTGGCTCTGTGGTGTAACTCGATAGAGATGGGGTTAGTAATACCCTAGATCGATATTGAGTGTATATATATGAGAGCGTATTGTAAATTTTATATACAAATGTTTTGTATTGTGTTGGTTGATCGGTTCAAGTGTTGAGAAGTGTTGAACTAGCAATCGATACAATATGGTCTTGTAAAGAGGGTAAATGAAATGATTTTACCTAAAGGATGTTTTTGTTTAAAGAGAAAGCAATTTTATTAAATTATTTAGATACTGGTTTGTGTGATTGACCGATTTGAATAGAATTCAAATCCGATTGAAAATTTGAATTGGAATTTAACTTGGTTAAGTGTAATTAAAATTCAGAATGATATTGTAATTAAATTAATAAAATTGGAAATTTAATGAATAAATAATAATCAAATATGGGAAACCATAGTAAAATATTAATATTGAATGAAGATTCAACTGATTTGATTGAGTTAATCGTGCATTGGTTGTTGATATGATTGTTGATTGTCGATTGTTTGTTATATTAGTCGAATAATTCATAAATGGTTTAATATGAAGATGAATGGGTTATAAACCAAGAAAACAGATCCCAGTATTATAAATTTAAATGGATCACCTATGAATTTATGGCTTATGTTTGGTTATTGGAATGAGTATGGTTATGCCAGTTGATTAGTGAAATATTATTTCAGGATTTCATATATCTGTTACTGATATGTGAATTAAGTTAAGTACAGGTGCCAGATGGCTTTTGAGGATCAGATGTTGATTGAGTAAATCGCGATAAATTAAATAGCGCTCGCAAAAAGGTACGCCTACGCGAAAGTGTAAAATTTTGGATTTTTGGATTTTGATTTTTGTTTTCCGACCGTATTGGTCGCGGAATATATATTATTTGTTCTTGCAATATCGCAGATGTCACTCCATGCAGGGGAGACTCTGCCAAATTTTTCGGAATTTAAGGTGTTAGAAAATTTTCGATATCTTTGAAATTATTTATTTACGATAACAAATTGGTTTTTGATTTATAATAAATGGGATTTGAAAATTAAAGGGTTAGTAACGCTCTTTCCTACCTTAGCAATTTCGAGGACGAAATTATTTTAAAGGGGGAAGAATGTAACGACCCGTGTTCTTGGCAGTCAAATATTTAATTTAATTTATTATTTTAAATATTATATTTGGAATGTTCGTGGATTTTTAATATTTAAATCGTTATTTAAAACGAGATCGAACGATATATGTTTATATAATATAAATCGAGTTTGAAAATGGCGCGTAGTTCGCAATATGGAGTTTTGAACTTCAATCGAATATACAAAATCAGATATAAGTCGGATTTCTGTTAAACGAGAAATATTGTAACCGTATTGACGATAATTTTCATATGAAAGAGAAAAATCCAGACTTCCTGTTGTAGATTGTTAGTTACGGCTAAATCAAATTTTGAAATAATCGCTATGGAAATCGTTTATAAACAATATTTTTTTATTTAATAAATTAAATAAGAATATATATATATATATATATATTTCGATATCGTTTAACCCGGTTTGTTGTTGGTCGAATTTAGAATTTCATCTTAATTTTATTTGGAGCTGTGCGATATTTCATTTTGGATATATTCGATAATATCAATTTACTATTATTATTCAATTCAATTCAACTGTTGGAATTTAGTGTGTATTGTATCAATATCATATAGGAGTTAAAAATGATATCATCGCCTCACTTGCGGATGATTACACATGTGTGTATATATATGAACTTCAAATATGATATACCATAAGAGAATGAACTTCAAATATGATGCTAAGTAAACATGAAATATTCACCAAACAATTCATTTTTTTATTTCATTTACAACATGCCCTTATAAACAACAGCAAAACACAATTTTTCCATAGAATTTTGACAAGGAACAACTAATTTTATTTACATATAGAATAGAATTAATACACAAATTTATACAAAAGTTGTTGTGCCAGCTATCTAAACCAAATGCAGGCTTGACCAAATACAATTCCGAATCCTTAAAATGAATAAAAAAAATCAAATAATCTTAGCAAAGTATAGTGCAGTAACCAATACAGCTGTTTACCCTTTGACCAAACACTACACCAGAAATTTCTTTTAGTAGCGTTTTAAAAATGCTACAATAACTTGTAGCAGCGTTTTGATAAACGCTGCTATACGACATGCAACTAATAGTCGGAAAGTTTTTGTTGCCTTTCAGTAAACGCAACCAAAATGAAGATATTGTAGTGTTTTTGAAATCCTACAAAAAGTTTTTTTGTCAGCGTCTTAAAAATGCTATTAAAGTGATACATACATCATTTTTCAATTTTTTTGTAGCGGTTTTTCTATCCTACTACATGTTTTTTGTAGCGGTTTATCAGTCCTACTATATGTTTTTTGTAGCGGTTTTTCTGTCCTACTATATGTTTATTGTAGCAGTTTTTCAGTCCTACTATATCTTTCGTAAATTACGTTTGTAGCATTTTTTCAACGCTACTAAAACTTTACATCACATTTTATTTGCAGTTATTTACTGTTAATGGCTTGTAACATTTCCATCAGTCACTTATATATAATAGAAATATTAAACAAATAATTATATGAGTATCATTTTCAAACAAAAATCAATAATTGCCATATTTAAATACTTTAAAAAACACAATACTCCCAATATCAAATATAACACCCATAATCATCTCAATAGTAGTATTTAGACAAAATAAGAAAAACCACATACCACAATTGCTTACAGACAGGTCTACTGAGACGACCCCAAACCCCGTACTGACGGTTGCAAGGGTAACCCTTGGAATATAACACAGAAACAGATAATAGCAGAACATAAAAAAAAAATACACCAGATAATGAACAATAGAATATACTGGAAAAACGTAATCATTAGAGTTACACAGTATATAGGATCATACTTAGTACAAATAAAGTTCAGCTATACATAAATGTCTACAGCGGAAAACAAACATAATGTACAATAGGAGCTGAACAGCATAAAAAGAGATAAATGATAGAATCAATCTTCAGCTCCAGCTATCCAGAAAGAACCAGCTAAACCTGAATACAAGGCTACCCGTGTAGAAAAAGGGGCACCCAAGTTTGAAAGTGAAACAAACTACGAGTTAGTCATGGGACTGGTATGAGAAATCTACTCCACATATTTAAAATATGGCTAATCGCAGGACCATGCCACTTTCGTGGAACGGGTTTACTCCACTGGATTGCCAGTGCTTTAAAACAAATCATTCTTTTAAACATTGCTATGCTTTTTATAAAAATGAAGCCATTATAAGACTCAGTTCCCGTCACATAATGCAACGCAAACCGAAGGATAGAGTTTTTACCTTATAACGGCCAAAATATGCTTGATACGAATAAAACAAAGGCATTTGATATTATTGCTAGTGTTTATATGTTTTGAAAGCAATTTCAAATCATAACTATCAATCATAGACGGCATTAATGCCCCTTACCACTATGTCGCCATATATAGGTATACAATCAAAATCGCAGGATGTCGTATTTGGAAATTGGATTTCCATCATGAACCAAGGCAAAAAATAGTCCTTACCGACTTCGAGACTGCCTAGCCCGAGTCTCAGGATCAGAGCTCGAGTAACCCTTGGATCGTCAGGGTCGGTTCACCGATGTGGATTAAAATGCCTAAACAATCGTTTCTCCGCCCTTTGGGGGCGTAAGTGAGCCAACGAATGTCTCCATCGGACCCGGATCGTCCGATCTAACCGAGGCGCCTCGCAACAGTAACAACCACATAAGTCAAACTCGTCAGGGCGTGTAAAACCACTGACGCCACTTCTAGCTAGGAAGAAATGCATGTCCCCCTAAGGTCCTCTCCCGTTTCTGGTTCATACCGGGGTGTGAGGCTCGCGATTTCACGTTATACACAAAGCTACGCCACACCGGCGGTGCTTTGATCATCACCACAAGATTTTGCTTTTCAACAGAAGCCCTGATCACTGCATCTTAGCATGCCACATAGGCCATTCACACCGTGCAACTGATAGCTATCAATCACACAGAATAAATTCCAATGTCAGACACACTGTCCATTTGCAAGTCCGTTCTGGGTCTGAACGAAACCGGAGGCACTATATACCTCGCAAATCCATCGATCACCACGTACGTCTGGACGATCACCACTCATTATCCATATTTCGGGATGCCTCCCAATCAGGACCTTGGTTACCATCCAAACGAGGTGAAGATCTCCGGTCTTCGACCACCGTTTTCATCTTCGATTTCTTATCGTCGATTCAGTTATTCAGAATGTGATAAACCCGGTCTTTCTGAGCAACTCCCGTATATAATAAACAAGTGAAACACTAACATACACACGCATCATTTCAATTCATTACTCACTAACCGTCAATCAGTAAGAGAACGATTTCCTAAATATTAACCCCGAAGGCCGAAACCAACATCAGATCAACACCCAGGAAACCATTCGACTTAGCAAACCTTCAGTTAATTTCTAAATTTCACATCCATATCATTTATAATATTTTATATTGATTTATCGCTATTTTTATTTATTTTAAAATAACCAATTTATTCAAAACGACGCTTCGGGCCATAACGCGACCGTGGCGCTGTTTTTCTTCAGATTTGATTTACACATATCTGAAAATTTAACTTTTGGATCTTCACAAAATTTACATCATTTGAAAGATCTTTTCAAAATGAATCCAACGGTTCCAGTTTCGGGAAAATCCTACGGTCGGATCTCCCGGTATAATCGTTTGAAGTTTCGATTTCAAAATACGAACTGCAGCGTCGTTATTCGATTAAATATAATTATATTTATATTTATATATATATATATATATAAAAATATAATCGATTCTGGCGCTGTCTTTCTTCGGATTTGAATTAAACATTCCAGACAATCCAACCATTGGATTTTTACAAAGTTGGTGCCGTTGGAAAGATTTTTCCAAAGCGAATCCAACGGTTGCGGTTTCGGGAAAATCCGATGGTCGGATATCTCGGTTTAATCGCTTGAAATCACGGTTTCAAAATACGAACTGCAGCTCGTTATTCGATATATTTCAATTCTATTTATATATATATCGATTCTTCGATTTCAAAAACTATATTCTTTTCATACATTTGATAAAAATGATATATTTATCTAACTGTCTTCTATTTCAACACTTCACTATTTTTAACAATTCATTTATCTAATAAAAATGTGATTTTTATTGTAAAACAATTCATTTCAAAACACTATTATTTTATATAGTTCATATAGGTAATAAAAGTATGATTTTTATTATAAAACAATTTCTATCAAAACAAGATTATTTTATATAGTTCATATAGATGATAAAAATGTGATTTTTATTATAAAACAATTTATTTCAAAATATGAATACCATTCAACACATGAATTTCAATTCAACGAATGAATTTCGATTCAGCACATGAAGGTTTTCTATTGTTTATATATATATATATATATATATATATATATATATATATAGATAAAAAGGCGATTTTTATATTAAAAACATGAATACCATTCAACACATGAATTTCTATCCAACGAATGAATATCGATTCAACACATGAAGGTTTTATATAGTTTATATATATCGATAAAATGGTGATTTTTATATTTAAAACACGAATACCATTCAACACATGAATTTCTATCCAACGAATGAATATCAATTCAACACATGAAGGTTTTCTATAGTTTGTATATATAGAGTAAAAATGTGATTTTTATTGTTAAAACAATTTATTCAAAACACGATTACCATTCAACACATGAATATGATTCAACGAATGAATTTCTATTCAACACATGAAGGTTTTCTATTCAACAGACAAATATAATTTCAACACAGGAAAATAATTCTAACACATGAATATTATTCAAAATTTCGGCAGTATAACGGTAGGGTAGTTAAAACCGGGACCGTCCCTAGTACGGCTCCTCGCTCTACCTTAAAACCTCGCGGTTTTTGACAATGGGGATTCATGCATCTAGTTCGCACGCAGGCGGCATGTATATTTATTTCATTTCCACAAACTAATCCTATGTGGTTTCAACCAAATATTTCTCAACCACAAATGGGTATTTTTCAACCACAAACAATTCCAATCAATAATTCACTATCAATCAATTTTCACACCAATCACAACCAATAAATATCGTCCATGGTTTGTGGATGAGGGGCATGCATATATATATATATATATATATATATATATATATATATATATATATATGTAGCATTTCACTTCTATTTCAACACATATATAATTTTGACGACGCATATATAACTTATACATCGAACGTACAACTTATACAACGATTATACATGAGGTGTACAACGCTTATATAACTCATACATCGATTATATAATTTATACACCGTCGTTTTCCATATCGTTTATAAATTAGAATTCTCACATTGGGTTCCACTCCACCAAAAATAGCAGAATGCTCAGAAAAATTTGCGGTCTCTTCTAAAAGGTAGAAGACGTCCACACGAGTCCACTGTCTCTTGTTTCAATGACTTTCATCAATACACGAAAAAGATATGATTTTTCAAAGTTTGCAACGGTTTAAAGGTGTTAAAACTGTTGAAAATAAATATAGCCGATACCTTTCTGAATTCTTCAAAACTAGATTTTGAATTTTCTTTCGATCCGTGAAGGTATTCGTCGATCAGCCAGCGCAGCGAGGAAGAGAACAGAGAGGCGCACTAGAGCCTGGAGCGGGGCCCACTTTGGTGGCCCTGGTTGACGGCGGCGGCGGTTTGAATGCCTAGACTTCCAGGCGTCGATTCGCACTCCACAGGCCACGAATAATTCCAAACTTTATATGGATTTGAAGATCTTGAGAAGATCTTCAAAAATTTCAACTGTGGCACGAGCTAATTCGGCGTGGATTGACCGGAAAATGAGGGGGAAGGTTTGAACGTGTTTCCGCCTTCAGTCGACGTCGGGGAGAGAGAAAGCACCTTTTTTTTATTAAATTCTGATTGGCCGAGAGATATTTATAATTCGAAAAATAGGGTTTTTGCACACGAACTCCAATCCAAACCCAACGACTATCGTCCCTAGCGTTTTACCCTCATTTCGAACACAATGGGATATGTTACGTAGGCCCATTCGACTGTTTTAGTCAGTTTTCCTTCAAATTAAAATATATAACATTCAATAATCAATTTGAACGTACATTTCAATTTGCCAGGGCCACAAACTGATTCGAAAAATTCCAGAAAAATAAATCTAGCTATGTTTTGACGATACGGCCCCAACAAAATAGTTTCATCGAATTCTGAGACCGTTTGTAAAAAGGCCCTTTTCTGGTCGATCCAATTTAACTATAATTGACCAAAACACGTTTTCCTTTGCCATGTTCACATACTAGCTTCAAAAATTATGAAATTTGAAACCTAGCAATAACTTCACATCCCGGATCCAACAAAAGTGGTTTTTCCGAATTCTGAGGTCGTTTGCAAGATGGCCAATTTCACGGGCTATATTAATTCCATAGCGACCTTTCTGAAAATTCATTTGGCCATAACTTTTGCTTTCCGCTATGAAACTTCGATTTTTCAGATTCGTTAGGAAGGTATTCACTAACAGATTTTGATATTTTTGGTTTCACTCAAATCCGTTTTGTTTTGCACCCGGTACAGTTAGCCAAAGTTTAAAATGAAAATTAGAAACTGCCACGCCATTTCAGGCCTTGTTTATAATTAGAATTAATTATATTCGTTTTCAAATGTCGATTCAAACTTACATTTCATCGTTATTATTTAAAATACTTATTTTAAATATTTAAAATCCATTATTTTAGCTAATTTAAAAATTTTAAATTGGTTCAGATTTTCCGGGTCGTTACAATCTCCCCTACTTAAAACTTTTCGTCCCCGAAAAGTAACAAAGTCAAAAGTGGTTTGATTAATCAACTCTACGTTCAATCTGGCTTCCATTCTCCAACTTTTTAGTTTCTGAGAATTTTCAAATTCTTCAAAAATTTGGCTAACACCCGGAATTTTCGAAAAATTTCGCCACAACCTCCTTTGTACGGGGAGAGGTTTGGAAATTTATTGGGCCGTATTAGTTACCCAATAAATCCTAATAAGCATACACATATTTATAGTGATATATTCTGGTGTTTACAGGGGAGCGTGTATTGATAATAACTCTAGAGAATAAATTCTCGTCACCCGGTCAAAGCCTGAGGGAGTGTGTATTTTAAATGCTCTAGAGGATAAATTCTCGTCACCTCGTACCATGTGGGAAATAAATAGTCCATGTGCCGTATCTAATAACTAGAGAGATGTGATTATTTTCAACTCCAGACCCATGTGGGGTTTTTATTAATCTGGCAATTTTATCGTTACAATTTAAATAGTCCATATCAGTCATCATTTCAACCTGTAAAATATAGTCATCGCCATACAAGCCTCTCGCTCGTATGGTAAATCTTCCACCTCGTCACACAAGCTCCCAATGCTTATGTGGTATGTGATGAAGTATGCATATCTTCCAGAAGTATGCCATGTAATGTAGTTCAAAATTAATTGTTACTATCCTATGGCGACGTTTATTATTACACACAGAATAACTAGCACTCCGCACCCAATGGCATTCACAGGAGTTGATATAATAATATTTCGCATCCAACTCATTAAGGTTTAGCTATTTGTCTGGCACGCAAATAAAATCTTTACTCAACAGCTATCCAATTACCTGTTCAAACATATATAATGCACATGTACATATTTTTATCTATTTTCTAATCAGTTCAATGTGTGATATAATCGAATAAATTCTACCATTCATTCTATTATTGATTAAATTAACTATCGTTTTAATAATTTTAATTAATCCAATCTACTATCACACAACACAAACAACAATCAAATTGTTTTTAACTTTTCAAAAACATACTAATAAATTTATATACTCTTTTAAAATTATTCAGACTATAGAATTAAAAGTGCACATCCATGGAAAGAAAATAACAACAGAATAGAGAACTAATTGGTAATGCAAAGTATGGTAAATATACCTTGCACCGGAGTCAATCAGATATATCCACTCGGCATCTAGGATAGGCTTTCTGAATGCTCTCCTTAGTTTCCCAAGTACAATCTTGCGGATCTCCACTCCATTGCACTTTGACCAAGTGAACCTTCTTGTTCCTCAGCTCTTTGGTTTCTTTGCCGATGATCTTTAGCGGCTCTCTTCTCACAGCTAATTCTGGAGTAATTTCAATATCCTGCTGAGCTGCTTCTTCCACGATCAAGTCTGGATCATGAACGTGCTTTCAAAGTTGAGATATGTGAAATACATCATGCAATCCAGGCAACCAATCTGGAAATTTAACTCTATAAGCGAGAGTCCCGATCCGTTCCAGAATAGGAAACGGGCCAATGAATTTAGGCGCCAACTTCCCAGTTTTACCGAACCGGATAACTCCTCTCATTGGCGATACTTTCAGATATACATAGTCGCCAACAGCAAATGATATATCCCTTCTTCTCCTATCGGAATAGCTCTTTTGTCGGCTTTGAGCGGCAAGTAATCGCTTCTTAATAAAGTCGACTTTGTCGGCAGCTTCTCGAATCATATCTGGCCCCAACACAAGTCTATTACCGGGTTCGACCCAACAAGCAGGAGATCGGCACTATCTACCATATAATTCTTCGAATGGCGACATTGTCAGGCTCGCCTGGTAGCTGTTATTATATGAGAATTCAGCAAAATGTAGATGGTCTTCCCATGATCCACCGAAATCTAGATTACAAGCCTGCAATAGATCTTCTAGTATTCGATTCACCCTCTTAGTTTGACCATCTGTCTGAGGATGATAAGCGGTGCTTAAGTTCAGCTTTGTTCCCTGCTCTACTTGAAATGCCTCCCAGAATTTTCTAGTAAGTATTGTATCTCTATCACAAACTATACTGAGCAGCACTCCATGTAGCCTTACAATTTCCTTGAAGTATATCTGCGCCAGACTCTGAGCAGTTCTGTTTGATCTGACAGGTATGAAATGGGCGGTCTTCGTGAAGCGATCTACGATCACCCAAATACTGTCATATCCTTTTCTGGTTCTGGGCAAACCATCAATGAAGTCCATGGAAATATGTTCCCACTTCCAACCAGGAACGTCTAGCGGTTGTAACAATCCAGCTAGTTTCTGCTGGTCACTTTTGACTGGCTGGCAAGTAGGGCATCGGCTAACATATATTGAAACGTCTCTTTTCATAGCCTTCCACAAGAATGTTGGCTTGAGATCGTTGTACATCTTGGCCACACCAGGATGGATAATCAGCTTGGACTTGTGACACTCGTCTAACACTTCCCTTTTTAGCTCGGGGATGCCAGGAACACAAATCCTTCCTTTCAATCTCAGGATCCCGTCGTCATCTATTTGAAAACACGAGGATTCACCTTTCTGAATCCTTTTGATCATATCCTTTGTAAAGTTATCCTCCTTCTGAAGAATAGATATTTTGTCAATCAAGGAAGTCATAATAATAAAGCTGGCGATCATTACATTCTTTCGGTTCAGCGCATCGGCCACGGCATTGGCTTTCCCTGGAGTGTATAGAATCTTAAAATCATATGCTGTAAGGAACTCTAGCCAACGTTGCTGCCTCAAATTCAGGTCTTTCTGAGAGAACAAATACTTCAGTGACTGATGGTCTGTATATAGCTCGAATTTCTCACCCAGAAGATAGTGTCTCTAGATTTTCAAGGCAAATACGATGGCAAACAGCTCAAGATCATGAGTTACGTAGTTCTTCTCGTGCGGTTTTAACTGACGGCTAGCATACGCAATCACTTGACCTCTTTGCATTAACACTGCGCCAGGGCCTTCTCTAGAAGCATCCGTCCAGACTTTCAAATCCTGATTGCCATCGATGATGGTTAACACTGGAGTTGTCGTTAATCTTAACTTTAGCTCTTCAAAAGCGTCTTCACTTTCTGGAGTCCATTTGAATTTTGAGTGCTTCTTTGTAAGCTTCGTTAAGTGACCAGATATCTTCGAAAAGTTTTTAACAACTTCCGGTAATAACTAGCCAATCCGAGAAAACTGCGGACTTATGTAGGGTTATTGGGCTGTTTCCAATTCTGAATAGCTGTGATTTTACTTGGATCCACAACAATTCCTTCTTTCGATACCACGTGGACCAGAAATTTGACTTCTTCTTGCTAGAATATACATTTGGAAAACTTTGCTTTCAACACACTCTTTTTGAAAATTTCTAACACTTGTTCCAAATGTTTTTCGTACTCGCTTTCTGACTTAGAGAAGATAAGGATATCATCAATGAAAACCAGAACAAATTTATTCAATACTCCTCTGAATACTCTATTCATTAGATCGACGAAATAGGCTGGAGCGTTACATAAGCCGAACGGCATTACTGACCACTTGTAGAATAAGTCTGGACCTCTGAATGCTGTCAAAGAAACACACTCCCCGGCGATACGAAGCTGATGGAAACCTGAAGCTAGTTCCATTCGTGAAAATACTTGCGCGCCATTTAATTCAATCCAACAAATCATCAATCCGCGGCAATTGATATTTATTCTTTATTGTCTGTTTGTTCAGATCACGATAATCCACACATAGACGTAAAGTACCGTCAGATTTTGGGACAAACACCACTGCTGCACCCCAATCAGAGAAACTAGGCCTGATCAGACCCTTCCATATTAGCTATCGTGTTTGATTGTCAAGTTCTTCTTTCTCCTTCAAGGACATTCTTCAAATAGCGTGAACTATCGGCCTTGCATTCGGAATTAAAGAAATTTTGAAATCAATTTCTCTCTGCGGGGGTAAGCGAACAACTTCTTCGAACACATCCGCATAGTTCTTGACGACAGGAATATTTTTACTTGGTCGGGAATATTCTCTGTTATTTCAGGGATATTTTCTATTTGGGCAGGAGAAACATCGAGAGCTGCCCAGAAGTCTTTTCTATTAGCATTCTGACCTTCACAGGGAATGGTTATATAATCACCTGATTTAATCTTTGCCTTTACGACTCTTTCGGCGCATTTAACTTCAGCTTCATATTTGGTCAACCAGCCTAACCCCAAGATAAGATCAAACTCTTTAAAATTCATGACGACCGCGATGGTAGGAAACCGATAACGAGAAAAAGAAACCGGCACTCCACAAACCCAACTAAGATCAATGGAACCCCCAACCGGATTCTGGACAGTCATTGGTTCCTTGAGCTTCTTCAAATTCAAATCTAGCTTCTTAGCAGCATTATTGGCAATGAAGCTTCGTGACGCACCTGTGTCAAACAGTACTTTAATTGGAATGTCTTTGACAGTAACATGCCTTCTAGAACATCAGCCCTTTCTTGACTAGCTGAGGGCTCGGAAGTTTTTGCTACCTCATTCACTTGAACTATTTCAGGTTTTCTGAATAGCGGGCAGGCCTTTGAAAGATGACCGGTCTGATGGCACTGACAGCACTTTCTATTCTCCTGAAACTTCTTATCGGGTTTAACCCCTTCTTTCGTTTCTTCGAGGTTTTACAATTCCTAGTCAAATGCGCTGGTTTCCTGTAGTTAGAGCAGGTGGTCGTCGTTGCTGGTTCCTTTTCAGATCTGGCCCTTTTTCGATTTACTTTGGCCTTCTTACTGACCTCAGACATCGTACTGGCCTTAGGACGATCAGTTTCTGACTCAACTTTCTTACTAGAGCTGACCTCTTCTTCGTAAGGAAGCATACCTTTCTTGTTGAGATCTTCGTACTGGTAAGCCATCTATATCATTTCAGAAAAGGGGAGCTTCACATTCCTCATTATACTATTGTGATATTTCCTTTGCAGGCCATGAATAAATCTCAGATTCTTCCTCTTTGGATCTTGAATCAGATGAGGAGCAAAGTGAGAAAGTTCATTGAAGTTCTTATGATATTCTGGGATGGTCATATCACCTTGTATCAGATAAGAAAATTCATCACATAATCGCTCGGTTGCTTCGGGAGGAGTAAATCTTTATAAGAAAATCAATTTGAATTTATCCTAGGTGATATCACCTTCTGGATTATCTTTAATAACTGAATCCCACCAAAACAAAGCTTCTCCTTTGAGTGCCCAAGACGCTAGTAATCTTTTCTGATCGTCTCTCAACTTTAAACCATCAAAGATTTTCTCTACAGAACGGATCCAAGCTTGTGTTTCCATAATGGACTCTTTGCCTAAGAATGGTGATCCACCCAGATTTTGAAATCTCTTGAATAGAACTTCTATATCTGATTCTGGCTGTGGGAGCACAACTGGCTCATTAGCTGGTCGAGCCGTACGATTATTTCTTCTGTTCCTATCACTCATTTTCTAGTACGTCTGCAATTAGCAGACAAAGTGTCAGGTCAACAGAAAAGATATTTCAAAATATAGAGACAAATACTTGAATGTAAATGTGTCTACTGGGGTGTATTTCATTCTGCTTTACTTATACTAGGATATTACTGATCCTATCTGTATAGAGTTACCCATCGTAGAACACTACTGGTTCTATTTCTGACGAGTTCGTTCATATGTTATATTCCAGAACTAAGCTTAACCAAGGCTCTGATACCAAATGAGACGACCCCAAACCCCGTACTGACGGTGGCAAGGGTAATCCATGGAATATAACACAGAAACAGATAATAGCAGAACAGAAATAAATAAATAAATACACCAGATAATGAACAATAGAATATACTGGACAAACGTAATCATCAGAGTTACATAGTATATAGGATCATACTTAGTACAAATACAGTTCAGCTATACATAAATGTCTACAGCGGAAAACAAACATAATGTACAATAGGAGCTGAACAGCATAAAAAGAGATAAATGATAGAATCCATCTTCAGCTCCAGCTATCCAGAAAGAACCAGCTAAACCTGAATACCAGGCTGCCCGTGTAGAAAAAGGGGCACCCGAGTTTGAAAGTGAAACAAACTACGAGTCAGTTATGGGACTGGTATGAGAAATCTACTCCACATATTTAAAATATGGCTAATCGCATGACATGCCACTTTTGTGGAACGGGTTTACTCCACTGGATTGCCAGTGCTTTAAAACAAATCATTCTTTTAAACATCGCTATTCTTTTTATAAAAATGAAGCCATTATAAGACTCAATTCCCATCACACAATGCAACGCAAACCGAAGGATAGAGTTTTTACCTTATAACGGCCAAAATATGCTTGATACGAATAAAACAAAGTCATTTGATATTATTGCTAGTGTTTATATGTTTTGAAAACAATTTCAAATCATAGCTATCAATCATAGACAGCATTAATGCCCTATACCACTATGTCGCCATATATAGGTATACAATCAAAATCGCACGATGTCGTATTTGGAAATTGGATTTCCGTCATGAACCAAGGCAAAAGATAGTCCTTACCGACTTCGAGACTGCCAAGCCCAAGTCTCAGGATCAGAGCTCGAGTGACCCTTGGATCGTCAGGGCAGTCCACCTATATGGATTAAAATGCCTGAACAATGCGTTTCTCTGCCCTTTGGGGCGTAAGTGAGCCAACGAATGACTCCATCGGACCCGGATCGTCCGATCTAACCGAGGCGCCTCGCAACAGTAACAATCACATAAGTCAAACTCGTCAGGGCGTGTAAAACCACTGACGCCACTTCTAGTTAGGAAGAAACGGATGTCCCCCCTGAGGTCCTCTTCCGTTTCTGGTTCATACCGGGGTGTGAGGCTCGCGATTTCACGTTATACACAAAGCTACGCCACACCGGCGATGCTTTGATCATCACCACAAGACTTTGCTTTTCAACAGAAGCCCTGATCACTGCATCTTAGCATGTCACACAGGCCATTCACACCGTGCAACTGATAGCTATCAATCACTCGGAATAAATTCCAATGTCAGTCACACTGTCCATTTACAAGTCCGTTCTAGGTTTGAACGAAACCGGAGGCACTATATACCTCGCAAACCCATCGATCACCATGTACGTCTGGACGATCACCACTCATTATCCATATTTCGGGATGCCTCCCAATCAGGACCTCGGTTACCATCCAAACGAGGTGAAGATCTCCGGTCTTCGACCACCGTTTTCATCTTCAATTTCTTATCGTCGATTCAGTTATTCAGAATGGGATAAACCCGGTCTTTCTGAGCAACTCGCGTATATAATAAACAAGTGCAACACTAACATACACACGCTTCATTTTAATTCATTAGTCACTAACCGTCAATCAGTAAGAGAACGATTACCCAAATATTAACCCCGAAGGCCGAAACCAACATCAGATCAACACCCAGGAAACCATTCGACTTATCCAACCTTCAGTTAATTTATAAATTTCACATCCATATCGTTTATAATATTTTATAACAATTTTTCGCTATTTTTATTTAATTTAAAATAGCCAATTTATTCAAAACGACGCTTCGGGCCATAACGCTACCGTCGCGCTATTTTTTTTCAAATTTGATTTACACGTATCTGAAAATCTAACCGTTGGATCTTCACAAAATTTACATCATTAGAAAGATCTTTTCAAAACGAATCCAAGGTTCCAGTTTCGGGAAAATCCGACGGTCGGATCTCCCGGTATAATCGTTTGAAGTTTCGATTTCAAAATACGAACTGCAGCGTCGTTATTCGATTAAATATAATTATATATATATATAATCGATTCCGGCGCTGTTTTTCTTCAGATTTGAATTAAACATTCCAGAAAATCCAAACGTTGGTTTTTTACAAAGTTGGTGCCGTTGGAAAGATTTTTCCAAAGCGAACTCAACGGTTGTGGTTTCGGGAAAATCCGATGGTCGGATCTCTCGGTATAATCGTTTGAAATCACGGTTTCAAAATACGAACTGCAGCTTCGTTATTCGATATATTTCAATTCTATTTATATATATATATATATATATATATATATATATATATATATATCGATTCTTCGATTTCAAAAACTATATTCTTTTCATACATTTGATAAAAATGATATTTTTATCTAACTGTCTTCTATTTCAACACTTCACTATTTTTAACAATTCATTTATATAATAAAATGTGATTTTTATTGCAAAAAAATTCATTTCAAAACACTATTATTTTATATAGTTCATATAGGTAATAAAAGTATGATTTTTATGACAAAACAATTTCTTTCAAAACAAGATTATTTTATTTAGTTCATATAAATGATAAAAATGTGATTTTTATTATAAAACAATTTATTTCAAAATATGAATAACATTCAACACATGAATTACAATTCAACGAATGATTTTCGATTCAACATGAAGGTTTTCTATAGTATATTTATATAGATAAAAAGGTGATTTTTATATTTAAAACACGAATACCATTCAACACATGAATTTCTATCCAACGAATGAATATCGATTCAACACATGAAGGTTTTCTATAGTTTATATATATCGATGAAAAGGTGATTTTTATATTTAAAACACGAATACCATTCAACACATGAATTTCTATCCAACGAATGAATATCGATTCAACACATGAAGGTTTTCTATAGTTTGTATATATAGAGTAAAAATGTGATTTTTATTGTTAAAACAATTTATTCAAAACACGATTACCATTCAACACATGAATATGATTCAACGAATGAATTTCTATTGAACACATGAAGGTTTTCTATTCAACAGACGAATATAATTTCAACACAGGAAAATAATTCTAACACATGAATATTATTCAAAATTTCGGCAGCATAACGGCAGGGTAGTTAAAACCGGGACCGTCCCTAGTACGGTTCCTCACTCTATCTTAAAACCTCGTGGTTTTTGACAATGGGGATTCATGCATCTGGTTCGCATGCAGGCGGCATGTATATTTATTTCATTTCCTCAAACTAATCCTATGTAGTTTCAACCAAATATTTCTCAACCACAAACGGGTATTTTTCAACCACAATCAACCAATATCAACCACAAACAATTCCAATCAACCATTCTCTATCAATCAATTTTCACACCAATCACAACCAATAAATATCGTCCATGGTTTGTGGACGAGGGGTGTATATATATATATATATATATATATATATATATAGCATTTCACTTCTATTTCAACACATATATAATTTTGATGAGGCATATATAACTTATACATCGAACGTACAACGCTTATACATGAGGTGTACAATGCTTATATAACTCATACATCGATTATATAATTTATACATCATCGTTTTCCATATCGTTTATGAATTAGAAATCTCACATTGGGTTCCGCTCCACCAAAAATAGCAGAAGTCTCAGAAAAATATGCGGTCTCTTCTATAAGGTAGAAGACGTCCACACGAGTCCACTCTCTCTTGTTTCACTGAATTTGTCAACACACGAAAAAGATATGATTTTTCAAAGTTTGCAACGGTTTAAAGGTGTTAAAACTATTGAAAATAAATATAGCCGATACCTCTCTGAATTCTTCAAAAATAGGTTTTGAATTTTCTTTCGATCCGTGAAGCTATTCGTCGATCGGCCAGCACAGCGAGGAAGAAGGGAGAGAGGCGCACTAGCGCCTAGAGCGGGGCCCACTTCGGTGGCCCTGGTTGACGGCGGCGGCAGTTTGAATGCCTGGACTTCCTGGCAACGATTCGCACTCCACAGGCCACGAAAAATTCCAAACTTTATATGGATTTGAAGATCTTGAGAAGATCTTCAAAAAGTTCAACTGTGGCACGAGCTAATTCGACGTGGTTTGATCGAAAAATGAGGGGAAGGTTTGAACGTGTTTCTGCCTTCAGTCGACGTCGGGGAGAGAGAAAACTCCTTTTTTTTATTAAATTCTGATTGGCCGAGAGATGTTTATAATTCGAAAAATAGGGTTTTCGCACACGAACTCCAATCCAAACCCAATGACTGTCATCCTTAGCGTTTTACCCCCATTCCGAACACAATGGGATATGTTTCGTAGGCCCATTTGACTGTTTCAGTCAGTTTTCCTTTAAATTAAAATATATAACATTCAATATTCAATTTGAACGTACATTTCAGTTTGTCAGGGCCACAAACTGATTCGAAAAATTCTAAAAAAATAAATCTAGCTATGTTTTGACGATACGGTCCCAACAAAACTAGTTCCGTCGAATTCTGAGACCGATTGTAAAAAGACCCATTTCTGGTCGATCCAATTTAATTGTAATTGACCAAAACACGTTTTCCTTTGCCACGTTCACATACTAGATTCAAAAATTATGAAATTTGAAACCTAGCAATAACTTCACATACCGGATCCAACAAAAGTGGTTTCGTCGAATTCCGTGGTCGTTTGCAAAATGGCCAATTTCACGGGCTATATAAATTCCATAGCGACCTTTCTGAAAATTCGTTTGGCCATAACTTTTGCTTTCCGCTATGAAACTTCGATTTTTTAGATTCGTTAGAAAGCTATTCACTAACAGATTTAGATATTTTTGGTTTCACTCAAATCCGTTTTGTTTTGCACCCGGTATAGTCAGTCAAAGTTTGAAATGAAAATTAGAAACTGCCGCGCCATTTCAGGCCTTGTTTATAATTAGAATTAATTATATTCGTTTTCAAATGTCGATTCAAACTTACCTTTCATCTTTATTATTTAAAATATTTGTTTTAAATATTTAAAATCCATTATTTTAGCCAATTTAAAATTTTTAAATTGGTTCAGATTTTCCGGGTCGTTACATCTACATGACTAATGCATACAAAATAATAGTTAAAGTCTTCTTCATAGCTTAATAACCACCGGTTCTATGATGCGGTGTTCTTCACTTTGAAAACCTAATTACCTGTACATAAATATAACGATCAATGGTAAGAATTACATACAAGTATAACGGCCAACGGTTAGAATTACATAAATGTGTAAAATTCATAAATTATATATGCTAACAGGTGGTAAAATATGTTTTATTTGCATGCATAAATTGAAGAAAACAAGTATAAACTGGATACATGAAACATCCCACCTCCGTTAGGGTCACTCTCAAAGGGAATGCCCTAATTTTGGTGGAGGTTTATAAGTATAAGTCACAGATATACAAGACAGATATAAGAACACATATTTTTGAACAGCGGAAAACAACAACTTTTATTTCAACAAAATACGTGTTACACAAACCATGTCATAATTTGTCTTACAATACTTCCAAAAACATAACATCTTCATAACTGTCTTGATTACATTATTTAAAGGAGCATAAAAACATAAGTAAACTGCATAAGTCCCATAATTGCTGTCCAAAGCCATAGTCCAAAATGAAAAAGATCCAAGCAATACATTCTTTCTCTTCAAGCTGGATGTGAAAACTGGTCAAGCTGCGGTATTCCCTCCCTGTGGACCTAGGGGGGGGACGGTAGAAAAGAAGACGAAAGAAAAGTAGAGCCAGACATAAAGCCTGAGTAAGTCTAGGACTATTCAGTCTATGAATAAAGAACTGGGTATGATAAGTATAAACTGGAAATGGAAAGCACCATAACTAAGTTAAGTTGTCTAGAGTCGAATATACTCATCATACCCCATATTAATCTCTGTACCCATATAAACTAGTTCCCAACAGGCACCCCATAATCAGGGTGAAGTGATCCATTTCTGATGATCGGCTTCTACTCACATAGTTACATGTGTCTTACGGCCCCCGTTGTGGTAGTTACCTATGCTGGTCCCACCATGGGGTGTATCAAGTCCCATGGTGGCGGCCCGACACAATCCTAGAATGCACAGGTATGGTACTGGTGCCCAGTGCCTTGTTCTTCTGCGCTGGAGTGTGTGCACGCCCGCGCCCCGTCAGAACCTACATTGCTGCACCACCGCCGTCGATTTGTCCTCTTACAGTCAGCCCAGTAATCGTGCCCCACCCTTCCTAGTTCAGGGTATCCTGATACACCTTGTAGGGTTATTGCTGAAAAGGGTCCCCCGCTACTAGGTTTTCTATTTCTAGCCAACATGCTAAGTTGGTTAAGTGTTTTCTAAACCTAACCCCCAATCAGTCTGTATAGTTTAACATGTTCCATTTTGATTAAGTATTAATTTAATTTACTTAATCCTATCAATCCTGACTCAGCCTTAATTGTCTTATTAAAGCCTCGACCTCTCACATTAGACAGGTATTGTTGTAGCTTCCTGTTGCCGGTTGGGTCCGGGCAGTCTTACGCCACAACTCAGTCTAACCTCGGGTCCTTATTGGGCTCCGTGTTTTAACCGCCCACATTGGATAGGTATTGTTGTGACTAGTGGACAGCCGGGCGGTTCCGGGCAGGTTTACATCACAACTCAATCCAACCTCGGGTAAAACACATCGTATTTTATAAATTTACATATTTTGTCTCTTTTCTTTTTATATTTAAATATTTGCGGCCCATTATTCAAATCCATCTTTATTGGGTAAAATTAATTTATATCACTTAATTGTTTTTCAAGGTTGTTGGCAGGCGTCAAACATGCCAACACATATGTTCTATATTTAACCCAATCATCATTACCCCCGTTTTATACGTTCGCTACAATATAACATATATTGGGTCTAACATTTAAACCCAACTTAGCCACATGAAAAAGGTGAGGCTTATAACATGGTGTTTATATATTCCAAGTAACATAAAAAGGGGAGTGTGAACGCATGAACTTGCAACATAGCGAACTAATTAACATAAGTTTGGCACTTGTGAACTTGCATAGTAATAGCATATAATCATGGCATAAACATACTTAAACATGAATCATTTTATTCATATAATCATGGCATAAACTTACCTAAACATGGACCATTCTATTCATATAATCATGGTTTTAATCTATTCATGTAAACTTGCAATTGGAACGTAAATCTAACTTAATTATGTGTCACATATATCACCATATGATTTTAACAACATAGGCCTAAAACATGTTTTTCAACTAGGCATAACACCAAACATAGTTTAGTCATGTTCATAAAGATGCTTACTTTTGTCTCTAATACAAAAGTATGGTTTTACACTCGAATCACGATGCCAATTCCCACATAAATTCATATAAACCATAATACTTAGTTGAATCCAATTACACACTAAAAGTGATCATAAAAGTATGTACATCATATTTGCATAATAGTGAATCATATACTTGCATGAATCTCAATTAAACTACCTCAAACATGTTGTTGTTAACTTCCAACATGAATCACATACTTGCAAATATCCAATCGTTATACCACAACATTCCAAATCGTTTAGAATCAAAGCAACATACAAATATAGATTATTATCACCACAAATCTAATACAATTTTTTTTCTCATTTTACACAAATCAAAACACAATTATTTATTCACATCGGAATAGCACTCTACTTACAACGTATGACGAATCTTCAATTCAGGAATCTGAATTTGGAGATGCTCTCCTTTGTTGTAGGCGTTGTTTTGATTTAATTGACGTTGCTTTAAGCTTTCGAATTGTCTCCTAATTGTCTCTCAATTTTTGATGGCTATTCCTAGTCTTTCCTCAGCAGCATGACAGTCTCAACTCCATTCTTGTTTGCGTAAATTAGGGTGAGTCTTACGTCCTTTTTATAGAGTTTGTGAGTTGATTAGGACCGTCGATGGAGCTTGGTTTAATAATAGCCATTCGTTTGAAGGAGATACCAATCAGGAGCTGACACCTAGCCCTAGTAACAAGGCAAGGCTCAGAAAACCGACCAAACACAGACCTGGCCAGCCAGGGGGGCTGGGTTCGACCTGGCTCAGGGGCCAGGTCGACCCCCCAGTCGACCCCCAGGTCGACTATGTAGTCGACCTGGGTGCCCCAGGTCGACTACCCAGTCGACCTGGGTGCCTTGGGCGGGAAAATTCCCGCCTTGGCCCATCTGGCCCGATTTTTGAAATTTAAACTTCTTTTCTAAGCTGTTTTGGTCTGCTTGAATTTTAAACTGAATTCTGAAACTTTCGGAGGCCATATCTCCCTCACATGGAGTCTGTTTTACGCAAACCCGGACTCTATTTCAAGCAGAATTCCGAGACGAACACAATGGCATATCCCATTTCCCTTATTTCTTTGATTTGAAATTAATTATACTTTAATTTGTGAATTTCACTGTTATAGAATACACGGGGTGTTACATTCTCCCCCACTTAAAAGGATTTTGTCCCCGAAATCTCCAAGTTCAGGAAGAATGTACGTCCTAACATCCAAACATCCATCTACTCATCCATCAAACACGAGCATCCATTGTCCTTAAAAGACTTCTAATGCTTCATGATCATATGCGAAGTGTGTGTATATGTACTTATCTAATGGAAAATCAGTCGGTCTACTGATTCAGTTGACCTCCTTAATGCAAATTATGTAAGTGTCATGAATCCATTATGTATGCAAATTTTACTATTCATGATTCTACATGAGTGCACAATCATTAATACGAATGCAACATCCATATGACAACACATTTAAACTTCAACCATATACGAATGCAAACATACATATATGCATATGCAATATGAAGTGACTGAGCCGATCTAAAACCTAAATTGTGTGTGTATATGCAACCACGAGCAACCACTAGCAATCACTTGCAACCATCATCCATAACATGTTTCAATTACATGTTTTCATCCAAAGAGTTTCTACCTAAAAGATAAGGTCGAGGAGATATACCAAAAAAGATAAAAGCGCAACTTAAGGAAAAAGAAAGATCAAAGACGTACCCTCGAAAAGAAAAGGGTAGGCTGCGCGTATTCTAGCTTCAGTTTCCCAAGTTGCGTCTCCCTCGTTGTCGCTCCACTGAACTTTTACGAGCTTGGCTTCGCGGTTGCGTAGCTTCTTCACTTCCGTTCCTAATATGCGGGTTGGAACTTTCCTCACGGTTGCTTCGCGTTCCACTTCAACTTCTTCTTGGATATTTGGCTCTACCACTTCAGCAGATTCATGTAGACATTTTCGGAGGTGCGAAACATGGAAAACGTTGTGAACTCCGGCCAGCTTTTCGGTAGCTCTAATCTATAGGCCATTTTCCCAATTTTCTCAATAATAGGAAACGGTCCTACGAACCTTGGTGCTAGCTTTCCTATGGTTCCAAAACGAACAACGTTCCTTAGTGGAAATACCTTAAGAAAAACTCTGTCCCCAACCTCAAATTCAAGGTCGGTCCTCCTCTTATCGGCGTAGGGTTTTTGTCTGTCTTGGGTTGTCTTCATTCTTCTTCGTATCAAGTCTACTTTTTCTAAAGTCTCTCGGACCATATCCGGTCCAAGTATGAGCTTGTCAATAGACTCCCACCAACAAGTGGGTGATGGGCATGGTCTTCCATATAAAGCTTCGAAGGGCGCCATTCCGATGGTTGCTTGGTAGCTGTTGTTGTAGGAAAATTCCACCAAAGGAAGATGGTCTTCCCACGTCCCTCCGAAGTCAAGGACGCACAGTCTTAAAAGGTCTTCCAAAACTCTGTTCACTCTTTCTATTTGGCCGTCGGTTTGGGGATGATAGGCTGTGCTTAAGCATAACTGTGTGCCTACCGCTTCTTGCAGACTCCGCCAAAACTCACTTGTGAAGATAGGGTCTCGGTCACTAACAATGCTGGAGGGTATTCCATGGAGTCGAACAATTTCCTTGAGGTAAAGAGATGCTAGGGAAGAGGCAGTTCTTTTACTTTTGACAGGTAAAAAGTGGACGCTTTTAGTAAGCCTATCCACCATTACCCAAATGCTAGTGTTGCCTCTTCTAGACCTAGGCCGCCCATCAATGAAGTCTATTGAGATGATATCCCACTTCCACTGCGGGACCTCTAGAGGATGGAGCAGACCGCCAGGCTTTTTCTGTTCCGCCTTAACCTGTTGGCACACCATACACTTAGAAACGAAATCTGCCACGTCCTTCTTCATGCCGCTCCAAAAGAAAATTCTCTTTATGTCCTTGTACATTTTATCTCCGCCTTGGTGTATCGTCATCTTGGAGTGATGTGCTTCCTCGAGAACCTTCTTTACTAAATCCCTTGTCTGTGGGACGCATAGTCTTCCATCTCGCCTTAGCCAACCCTTGCCGTCGATGGAGTATCTGCTGAGGTGACTTGAAGTCTCACCCCTAATGAGCCTATCAATCGTCTCCACAAGCTGAGGGTGTTCGCGTTGTGCTGTCCCTATTGCGTCCACTAAACTCGGGCGTACTTCGAGAGATGCTAGCAAGCCCGGTACAAAATCGGAGGAGGGCCTAAAGTCAAAGCTGGCTATAAACTCTAGGCTTTGTCTTTCAACAAACAGCGGGCTTAGGGTTAGTTTCTTTCGGCTCAACGCGTCTGCCACTACGTTGCCTTTGCCCGGAGTGTAAGAGATCTCAAAACCGTACGAGGCAAGAAACTCCATCCATCTCTGTTGCCTTAAGTTAAGATCTTTCTGCGAGAAAAGATATTTCAACGATTTATGGTCAGTGTAAAGTTCGAACTTCTCACCTAGGAGATAGTGTCGCCAAGACTTGAGTGCAAAGACGATGGCAGCTAACTCAAGATCGTGGGTCGGGTAGTTCTTTTCATGCACTTTCAATTGCCTTCCACCATAGGCTACTACCCTCCCTTCTTGCATCAAGACAGCGCCTAGCCCTGTCCTACATGCATCTGTATAAACTGTGAACATCTTGCTTCCATCTGGCAACGTCAAAATTGGGGCTGTTGTAACAGCCCTTTTTAGTCGTTGGAAAGCAAACTCGCAATCCAAGTCCCAATTGAACACTAGATTCTTCTTGGTCAGCTTTGTGAGCGGAGCTGATATCTTTGCAAAGTCTCTGATGAATTTCCGATAGAAGCCTGCTAGCTCGAGAAAGCTTCGGACTTCTGTTGCGTTCTTTGGTGTCTTCCAGTCCTGCACCGCTACTACCTTAGCCGGGTCTACAGCTAACCCTTCTTTGGATACTATGTGCCCAAGGAACCTCACTTCTTCTCTCCAAAAGTGGCATTTGGAGAATTTGGCTTTAAGCTGATGGACTCGCAGAGTTTCCATGATTGTCGTTAGGTGCTGAGCATGCTCTTCTTCATTCTTTGAGAAGATCAAGATATCGTCTACAAAAACCACTGCGAACTTGTTGAGGAATTCTCTGAAAACCCTACTCGTTAGGTCCACGAAGTAAGCGGGTGCGTTTGTCAAGCCGAAAGGCATGACAAGCCATTCAAAGAAGCCGTCTGGGGTTCTGAATGCTATCTTATCGATACTATCTTCAACCGCCCTTAGCTGATGAAATCCGGTCGCTAAATCGAGTTAGGAGAAAACAGATGCTCCTACAAGCTGATCAAATAGATCGTCAATTCTGGGGAGAGGGTGTCTATTGTTTTTCGTTAGCTTGTTGAGCTCTCTATAGTCAACACATAGACGGAGTGAACCATCCGCCTTTGTAGAAAACACCACTGGAGCGCCCCATTCTGAAATGCTCCTTCTAATGAACCCCTTTTCTAGAAGCTCTTTAATGTGTTTACTGAGCTCTTTCCTTTCCCGTGGAGCCATGTGTCTAACGTGCAACGCAATTGGCTTTGCATTATCTACAAGATATATGCGGAAGTCTATCTCCCGCTTCGGAGGCAAGCCCTTCACCTCTTCGAAGACATCCGGATATTCCCAGACCACTCTAACCGATTGCAAACTTTCAACAGAGGCATCTAGCGATTCAAGATAACTAAGCATAACCGCATACGAGGGATTACATGTAATTTCCAGAGTGTTACCGAGTTGGGTTAGAAGCCTAACCACCCTTTTCACACAATCAAGGATGGCACCATTACTGGATAGCCAATCCATGCCCAAAATCAAACCATATCCTGAAAAGCCCAAAACAAAGGCACTACAATTAAATTCTACGCTTAGAATAGAAATTTTCAATCCCACACAGATCATAGATAAATAAGCTGGGCCCCCAATTGGATTTGAAACAATTAAGGGGTCCTCTACCATTCTAGTTTCTAGATGTAGAGATTCTACTAAAGCAGATGAGATAAAGGAGTGTGATGCGCCAGAATCAAATAAAGTGCGAACTGGGTGATCATAAAGATAAACTACACATTCTACAGAAGTATTTATACCACGCTGTTTCAGAGGTGGCCCTTCTAGCGCATGAACTTGTGCCCCTGAGGTGGATCCAGCCCTCTGCCCCTGCCCTCGCTTCTTTGGGCAATCCTTAGCCAGGTGGCCTGTCTCACCGCAAGAAAAGCACCCACCATTCATCTTGGCCTTCTTTTGCCGGCAATCTTTCACTAAGTGCCCCACTTTGCCACAGAAATTACACTTCCTCTTCTATTTGTTGTCTTTCCCGCCCTTCTTAAAGTCTGTCTTCTTAGGCTGCAAACCCTCTTTCTTCCCTTGAGAGCTTTCTGCCTTTGCCTCCTTCTTGCCTTTATCCTCTTCGTTCAGCAATGCCATCTGCACCAACCTTTCATACGTAGCTCCCATGGGTATATGGGTCATGGCCAAACTGTGTAATGGCTCATTCAACCCCTTGACAAAGCGGAGAGCCTTCTTGTGCGGGGTGTTGACTAGGTCCAGTCCGAACCTAGCCAGCTGATCGAACTGATTAACATACTCCTTGACTGTCATATTCCCTTGCTTAAGAAATAAGAATTTTTCCAACTGAAGACTCCTTTCAGCTTCTGAGAGAAATTTAGCCTCAAACCTTGCCCTAAAGTCCTCCCATGTTTCCACTGATCTTTCTGCATTAGTGACTTCCCACCAGTAGGAAGCCTCGCCTTTAAGTAGCCATACTGCCAGTTGTACCTTCTGCCTATCTTCCACCTCAAAGATGACGAATAAGTCCTCGGTTTCTTTCAGACAATTCCTGGCTACCACGAAGGACTCGGTTCCATGAAAGTCCTTTCCTCCCATAGCTTTAAAATATTTACATATCTTAGCAAAAGTATTTCCCCGCGGAGGAGGTGAAGGAAGAGGTTCTGTTGCAGCTGGAGGAGGAGGAACGGTAGGACCTAGCTGAGTGGCCCTAGCTTCTAAGAATCGTCTAAACCAACCAGGTATTGGTATACCCTCTGGCAAGTTAAGTTCTTCGGACATGCTGAAACAAAAAGGATAGATTCAAAACGAAGGATAAAAGATAGTGCCTATGGCTTTGGGGGGGCAATGCCTTTTTAAAATAAAATATTTTATCTTTAAAAATGCTTCTTTAAATTTTCTTTTGAAAATAAATTTTCAAAACTTTTATCTTATTTGGTAAACCTATGCTCTGATACGAAGTGAAACACCCCATCTCCGTTAGGGTCACTCTCAAAGGGAACGCCCTAATTTTGGTGGAGGTTTATAAGTATAAGTCATAGATATACAAGACAGATATAAGAACACATATTTTTGAACAGCGGAAAACAACAACAACTTTTATTTCAACAAAATACGTGTTACACAAACCATGTCATAATTTGTCTTACAATACTTCCAAAAACATAACATCTTCATAACTGTCTTGATTACATTATTTAAAGGAGCATAAAAACATAAGTAAACTGCATAAGTCCCATAATTGCTGTCCAAAGCCATAGTCCAAAACGAAAAAGATCCAAGCAATACATTCTTTCTCTTCAAGCTGGATGTGAAAACTGGTCAAGCTGCGGTATTCCCTCCCTGTGGACCTAGGGGGGACGATAGAAAAGAAGACGAAAGAAAAGTAGAGTCAGACATAAAGCCTGAGTAAGTCTAGGACTATTCAGTCTATGAATAAAGAACTGGGTATGATAAGTATAAACTGGAAATGGAAAGCAACATAACTAAGTTAAGTTGTCTAGAGTCGAATATACTCATCGTACCCCATATTAATCTCTGTACCCATATAAACTAGTTCCCAATAGGCACCCCATAATCAGGGTGAAGTGATCCATTTCTGATGATCGGCTCCTACTCACATAGTTAAATGTGTCTTACGACCCCCGTTGTTGTAGTTACCTATGCTGGTCTGTAACAACCCGGAAAATCTGGGCCAGTTTAAAATTTTTATTTTGGCAATTATAGCGAGTTTTGATTATTTAAAATGAATTATTTTAAATATAATCGACGAGAAAATTTATTTTTAATATAATTCGACGTATATATTATATACGTCGTCGTTAGAATATATAATAATTATATATAATTATAAAAGGAATTGAAAATGGCGCGGTAGTTCGAAAATTCGATTTCTAATTTCAAAGGAATATACAGAATTCGTTATAAGTCAGAATTGAGCGAAACAAGAAATATTTGAATCTGATGAACAAGATCTTTCTAACGAAGTTAACAAACTAGGATTTCACTTTAGAAATGATAAGATACGTCCAGTTGAAAATTCAGAATAGTCGCTATGGAATTTATATATATTTTATATAATATATAGCCCTTAAAAATGGACATTTTGCAAACGACCTCGGATTTCGACGAAACCAGTTTTGTTGGGTCCGTGATGTTAAGTTATTGCTAGATTCCAAATTTCATAATTTTCTGAATCAATATGTGAGCGTGGTAAAGGAAAACGCGTTTGACCAGTTTCAGTTGATTTTAATCGACTGGAAATTGGCCATTTTTCAAACGGTCTCAGAATTCGACGAAACTAGTTTTGTTAGGACCGTATCGTCAATACGAAGCTAGAAAATATTTTTCTGCAATTTTTAGAGCTAGTATGTGGCCCCGGTAATTTGAAATGTACGTTTAAAATTCAATATAGTGATTTAAAAGTTAATTCAACGAAAACTGATTGTAACGTTCGAATCAACTTGCGATATATATCCCATTGTGTTCAGAATGGGGGTAATACGCTATGGGCGACAGGCGGTGGGCCTCGTTTTGAGGTCGTATGAAAAAGTCAACTTTAGGGTGAATTAAATAATTAAATAATATTAAAAAAAAAAAAACCTTTCCTTTATATTTCTGGCCCCCCCTCTCTCCTTCTAATCGATCAGAAAGTAAAAAAAAAAAAAAAAAAAAAAGGAAATCGCGTGAGCCCAGACCCCGCCGCCTCCCATCGAAGCCGCCACCCACATCGGCCATCGCCTCTCCGTCAACCGCTCCACCTCGCCTCCGTCCGATCCTCCTCCTACGCCCCCTCTTCCCTACTCGGATCCTCCTCCCGCGAGAACCTCGAGCCAGCGTGGATCCAAACCGCACCCCCCCCAGGCGACAGCCCCCTTCTTCACAGAAAAAAAAAAAAGTAAGTTATTCTATTTTACTTTTTTTATTTATTATTTTTAATCTGAAATTTTTGATTTTAAAAAGTGATTTGATTAGAGTTTAAAAAGTGATTTAATAAGAATTTAAAAACCGATTTGAAAATGATTTTAAAACTAATTACTGATTTTTTTTTAGATATATAAACTGGTTTTTTTTAAGGATATAAAAAAAAACTGAATTTGATTTTATAAAAAAAAAAAACTGAATTTGATTTTATAAAAAAAAAAACTGAATTTGATTTTATATAAAAAAAAAAACTGAATTTGATTTTATATAAAAAAAAAAAAAACTGATTTGTTTTAGATTTAAAAACTGTTTTTTTTAGAATGTAAAAACAGAATTTTTTTGAAAAGAATTTTAAAAACTGATTTTTAAAGAAAATAGAAAAAGGTTTTAATCTTTTAAAAGAAAAAGATTTGAACTTGCTAAAATAAAGATCATATCTTTAAAATAGGAAAGACGGGATTTTTATTGAGTAGAAGAAGTAAAAATATGATTTTTATATTTTTAAAGTATTAAAAATATAATCTTTACTATATAGAAATATTAAAAATATGATTTTTATATTTTTAAAGTATTAAAAATATAATCTTTATGGTATAGAGAATATAAAAATATCATCTTTGTGTATGTAGCAAAATAAAAATCTGATTTTTATTTTCTATACGTCGAAATAAAATGCTGATTTTTATAAAGATGAAATCTTTATAGTTGAAAAGGCGAGATCTTTATATATAGAATAACGATAGAAAAATAGAATTTTTATATATTGAACTTTGAACTATAAATTCGATTTTTATATATTGAACTTTGAAATAAAAATTCGATTTATATATATGGAATAGCGAAGTAAAAATTCGATTTTTACATATGTAGTGGCTACGGGCAATAAAGATGCCGAAGATGCGATAGCGATGAAGACTTCTGCAGATGAAGAGCCGTGGAGCTAGGATAGCTATATGTGAGAATTTCTCACCTTTCAAATTTATTTTCTAGTTATATATATATACTAGGATGCAGACGGTGCTTAGTAGCACCCGACACAATCGTCCACAGACCATGGACTTGTTTGTTTGATTGTTTGGTGATTGATTGCGATATTGGTTTGAATGTGGTTTGTGATGTGAAAAATCGAATCGATAAATTGGTTAGGATTAGACGTGCGCCGTTATAAGGCGTAGGAGTAAGGCTAGGTTAGACCCTTACTCCAAGTTTTGTGGTTTGCAAAATGAAATTGATTTGATTGATGAGTGAATGGCGTGGGCCTTCACTAGACCGGGGATAAGGCTAGGCCTCGTCCCGTTTCTAGTATCGTGCCGTTATGCCGCCGAAATTTTCTAAAATATGTTAGAAAAATAAAAATACCATTTTATTTAAAGAATGAACTGAATAGAAATTCATATGTTAAAATAAAATGTTTTATCGTTAAAAATATAATTTTTAACGTGAATGTGAATAAATAAATATTCATCTACAAGCCGGACGGTTTGTTTATGTACACCTATTTGAAGGACATTGATTGGGTCGATAAATTTTGCACATCGCCCAACAGCACAAATAAAATATGTGTTTGATTGTTTGAAACCCCACACGGGTGTTAGGATGAAATTTGAAGTTCACTCATCCTGATTGATTAAATATGTCGATCGATTGATTGACAGGCTGTTATAAGCGTTGAATATCTATATTTGATGCTTATACAGTGTAGTGCACTTTGGTTGATGGTTGATTATTTTCAATGCTATTATATACATGTGTTGTATGAAAATCCATATAATTAATTTTATATGGTAATTGATTGGGCCTCATTCCAGTTTTGAAAAAGAAATATTTGAAAAAGAAATATTTGAAATAGAATATTTGAAAATAAAGGAATATATGAAGCCGTGTTGATTGGATTGACGCCATTTTGACGTGAACGATATTTATATCGATTTTAAAAACGATTTCGAAATGAATTGAATTGAAAACGAATTCAAAATGAATTGAAAACGATTTCGAAATGAATTGAATTGAAAACGAATTCAAAATGAATTGAAAACGATTTCGAAATGAATTGAATTGAAAACGATTTCGAAATGAATTGAATTGAAAACGATTTCGAAATGAATTGAATTGAAAACGATTTCGAAATGAATTGAATTGAAAACGAATTCAAAATGAATTGAAAACGATTTCGAAATGAATTGAATTGAAAACGATTTCGAAATGAATTGAATTGAAAACGAATTCAAATGGAATTGAAAGCGAATTGAAATGAATTCAAATTGAATTGAAATTCGAATTGAATAGAAATGAATTTTAAAACGAATTTATAAAGAAGAATTCAATTTTGGCTTTGAATTGAAATAGAAGTTGAAATAGAATTTGAAACGAATTTAAAACTATTTATATAATCCGTTTTAAATAGGAATCGACGAAATATATATTATATATATTATATATATAATATAATGGCCTGAATAGAACGCGCCGCGCCGCGGCAGTTCGCGAATTTCGACCATTTATTTCAAACGGACGTTACGGGAGATCCGACCGTCGGATTCTCCTAAAACCGGAACCGTTGGGTTCGTATCGAAAAGAGCTTTCTAACGAATATTAGAAATTTGAAATCTAACGGTTGGATTTGGAGATACGTCCAAATCAAATTCGAAAAAGGTCGCTGTAAGTGCAGTTCGATGGCCATTGTTGGAAATCGACTGTACGGGCCTTGATAAAATTATTAAAAATAGTAATAATTTGTGTAAAATCATAAGAAATGATTTAGAAAAGATTGGGATGAAAAACTCCATATTTGAAAAGATAAAAATAGATTTTTATCGAATTGAACTAGTTTTGAACTAGAATTATAATTCTATTTATTTTTAAATAAATAAATTGAATTTAAAAAGGGTTTTGAAAATAACCAAAATTTCCAATGATTGCATTGGAGTGGATTTGAATCGAAATTGTCTTCGGAATATTTCGATGTTGGAATTTGTGATTATACGGATGTTGTTACGGAAATTTGAAAGATATATATATATATATCGTTATTTCCAATACGACATTTGTTAATCGTAGAATTTGATATTGAATATAAGCCGATATATTTTCTATTCAGAGCCTTATATTGAATATCAAATGTGATTTGGGTTTGTCGTGAATGGTGTCTTCACTAACACTGTTCTTGAACCCAGTTGAATTTTCTATTCAGAGCCTTATATTGAATATCAAATGTGATTTGGGTTTGTCGTGAATGGTGTCTTCACTAACACTATTCTTGAACCCAGTTGAGGAAAGATTAAATCTTTTTATTTAGATTTAATGAAGTGTACCAATTAAATGATATTTAATTGGAATTGAATTGATATTGATTTTTGGGTTTATCGTGAACAGTGTTTTAAATAACACTTGTTCTTTAACCCGATAATTAATGAATGTGATTTGGGTTTGTCGTGAATGGTGTCTTCACTAACACTGTTCTTGAACCCAGTTGAGAAAAGATTAAATCTTTTTATTTAGATTTAATGAAGTGTACCAATTAAATAATATTTAATTGGAATTGAATCGATATTGATTTTTGGGTTTATCGTGAACAGTGTTTTAAATAACACTCGTTCTTTAACCCGATAATTAATGAATGTGATTGTGGGTTTATCGTGAACCGTGTTTTAAATGACACTGATTCTTTAACCCAGTCGAAGATTAAAACTAAGTGGAGTTTTAATGAATCTTTAATTAGATTGAAATGTTCGAAAATGGAGTATCACCAGTTTTGCTCCAGGCGATAGTTAAATCTTTAATTAGATTTGAACGTGAAATGGTAATTGAATTTACCGATAACACTGTGGTGTTAGATATGAAGTATTACCAGTTTTACTTCATGGGATAAATAGGTTGGGATTGGGAAATTAAAACAAATGATTACTTCGGTAAGGTTCGCTAATCCCGACTAGTTTGAATTGAGATTCAAAAATAGAATAAAGAATAAATTCAAGGAATTTATCTTTGATAGAATTAATGGGAACCTTTCCCTATGAATGTGAAATTTAGAAATTAACTGTCGGTTAGCCAAGCAGAATGGTTTTCTGGATATTGATCTGATGTTGGTTTCGGCCTTCGGGGTTAATATTTGGGGAATTATTCTCTTGATTAATTTACGGTTAGTGACTAATGAATTGAAATGAGGCGTATGCTGTGTTTGTGTAACACTTTTATAATATATACGCGAGTTATTCGGAAAGACCGGGTTTATCCCATTCTGAATAACTGATACGACGATAAGTCGAAGATGAAGACGACGGTCGAAGACCGGAGGTCTTCACGTCGTTTGGGTGATAACTGATGATCTTGATTGGGCTGTACACCCAAGAAGATGGAAACAGTTAGTGATCGTCCAGACGTACTTGGAGATCGAAGGATATGCGGGGTACTAGGTGCCTCCGGTTTCGTTCAGACCCAGAACGGACTTGTAAATGGACTGTGTGTCTGACATCGGATTTCATTCTGTGTGACTGATATCGGTTGCATAGGATGGTTTGCCTGTGTGGCATGCTAAGATGCAAATGATCAAGGCTTCTGTTGAAAAGCAAAGTCTTGTGGTGATGATCAAAGCACGGCCTTTGTGGCGTAGCTTTGTGTAACGTTTACCTCGCGTGTTTCACACCAGGTATGAACCAAAAACGGGAGACGGACCTCAGGGAGGGCCTGCGTTTCCTCCTAGCTAGAAGTGGCGTCAGTGGTTTTACACGCCCTGACGAGTTTGACTTATGTGGTTGTTGCTGTTGCGAGGCGCCTCGGTTAGATCGGACGATCCGGGTCCGATGGAGTCATTCGTTGGCTCGCTTACGCCCCAAAGGGCGGCGAAACGTAGTGCTCAGGCATTTTTAATCCACTCCGTGTGGACCGGCCCTGACGATCCAAGGGTCGATGCGTTCTGATCCTGAGACTCGGGCTAGGCAGTCTCGAATCGGTTGAGGACTATCTTTTGCCTCGGTTCATAGACGGAAATCAAATTTCCAAATACGTGACATTTGCGGTTTTAATTGTAATCCTATATATGGCGACATAGTGGGATGGGGCGCTTATGCCGCCTATGATTGATACTTATGATTTGAAGTTGTTTTATACACTATGCACTTATAATAGTATCAAATGATTTGTTTTAAACGTATCAAGCATTCTTTGGCTGTTATAAGGTAAAAACCCTATCCCCCGGCTTGCGTTGCATTGTGTGATAGGACCTGGGTCTTATAACAGCTTCATTTTTCTTTATTTAGCATTGCGCTGTTTGTTCTATGCACTGGTATTCTTGGGAGGAAACCCGTTCCGTGTTATACGGCGTGGTCCCTTGATTTACCTAACTTTGAAAATAAAGATTAATAACTGTTTTAGTTCTCACACCAGTCACATGACTGACCTGGAGTTTATTGTTTTAACCTAAACTCTGGGTGCCTTATTTTCGACACGGGCAGCTAGTAGTTTTGGTTTTGCAGATTTATATTCACAGGATCCTGGTTTTACAGCTGGAATGATATCCGGAAAGCTTTGTATCCGTATATCTCTTCTGGTTGTGTATTGTATTATTTTCCGCTGCTATGTATTTAAATGTAATTTAAATCTCTGATATTTCTGTGTAATATTCATTTATACTCTGTATATTCTTGTAATCTGATGCATTGTTGTAATATACTATGAAATGTTCTTCTGTATGCGTTCTATTTTGTCCTGTTCTCAAACGATAGGGCCATTTTTCGAACGGTCTGGGTCGGTTTAGCGACTGGTTCGGACCGAGCGAAATTCCTTGCCGTCACAGTTGGTATCAGAGCTTTGGTTTACAAAGCTAGAGAACAAGGCACATTAGAACCATACGAAAGAATTCATCAGATATTGGATTAGCTATATCCAATGAGAAAGACTCGTTAGAGATAGGATCAGTAGTATCCTAGAACGAGTGTGAAGAGTATATTTTCAAATGAAAACAATTTTTGTTTTGAAAATTTAAATCAATTATTCGTAGTTGATTATTTATTTATATTGATTTGGACAATCCAGTATATATAGATTTTGCGTATACGTCTGATCCGCGTATATTCAAAGTTTTAATATACCGGGTAGATATTGAACCGCACTCTAGTAGCCCGACAATGTTTTGATGGTGGTTCGAAACATCATCAGCATTTATTTTCGAGTGACGAAGGTGTGATTTCTATATATTTCCATTAGACTGGTGTGAGAACCAAAACTTATATAGTTAGGAACACATTGTTGTGATTTGGCATCAAAAACATGATTTTTGTATATGTATCAAAATTATGAATTTGAAACGTTAATCCACTAATTGATTGATGTTTGTGTTGTTTGTTTAATTGTTTGATAATTTTGAACCATTATGCCTAACTGAATCAAATATTGACTTGTATTGAAATTTGGTCGCATTTGCTTGCATATGCATATATATCTTTGAACAGGTCATAGCAAGGAGGCTAGAGCAGAGAATAAAATTTGTTTGCCCGACAAATAGGTACATGTTTACTACATAATTTCCTGTTTTGTTTGGGTGATGATGATTTTGTGAGCCTATTGGCTAGCCGCTTGGCTTTTTCTTTTTCTTTTTGAGATCTGAAGGACCGGGGAAGCTATTTGAAATTCCCCGATGCTCCCGGTGCAGGGGAGGTTATGGCGAAATTTTTCAAAAATTTAGGGTGTTAGCCAAAATTTTGAAATTTTGAAAATTCTCAGAAACCAAAGGGTTGGAGAATGAAAGCCAGATCGAACATAGAGTTGATTAATCAAACCACTTTCGACTTTGTTCCTTTTCGGGGACGAAAAGTTTTAAGTGGGGGAGATTGTAACAACCCGGAAAATCTGGGCCAGTTTAAAATTTTTATTTTGGCAATTATAGCGAGTTTTGATTATTTAAAATGAATTATTTTAAATATAATCGACGAGAAAATTTATTTTTAATATAATTCGACGTATATATTATATACGTCGTCGTTAGAATATATAATAATTATATATAATTATAAAAGGAATTGAAAATGGCGCGGTAGTTCGAAAATTCGATTTCTAATTTCAAAGGAATATACAGAATTCGTTATAAGTCAGAATTGAGCGAAACAAGAAATATTTGAATCTGATGAACAAGATCTTTCTAACGAAGTTAACAAACTAGGATTTCACTTTAGAAATGATAAGATACGTCCAGTTGAAAATTCAGAATAGTCGCTATGGAATTTATATATATTTTATATAATATATAGCCCTTAAAAATGGACATTTTGCAAACGACCTCGGATTTCGACGAAACCAGTTTTGTTGGGTCCGTGATGTTAAGTTATTGCTAGATTCCAAATTTCATAATTTTCTGAATCAATATGTGAGCGTGGTAAAGGAAAACGCGTTTGACCAGTTTCAGTTGATTTTAATCGACTGGAAATTGGCCATTTTTCAAACGGTCTCAGAATTCGACGAAACTAGTTTTGTTAGGACCGTATCGTCAATACGAAGCTAGAAAATATTTTTCTGCAATTTTTAGAGCTAGTATGTGGCCCCGGTAATTTGAAATGTACGTTTAAAATTCAATATAGTGATTTAAAAGTTAATTCAACGAAAACTGATTGTAACGTTCGAATCAACTTGCGATATA
The DNA here is from genome assembly GCA_030737875.1 of Allium sativum. Taxonomy (NCBI): domain Eukaryota; kingdom Viridiplantae; phylum Streptophyta; class Magnoliopsida; order Asparagales; family Amaryllidaceae; genus Allium; species Allium sativum. The sequence goes on along the minus strand of CM060918.1, from coordinate 144,407,841 downwards.
TATCCCATTGTGTTCAGAATGGGGGTAATACGCTATGGGCGACAAGCGGTGGGCCTCGTTTTGAGGTCGTATGAAAAAGTCAACTTTAGGGTGAATTAAATAATTAAATAATATTAAAAAAAAAAACCTTTCCTTTATATTTCTGGCCCCCCCTCTCTCCTTCTAATCGATCAGAAAGTAAAAAAAAAAAAAAAAAAAAAGGAAATCGCGTGAGCCCAGACCCCGCCGCCTCCCATCGAAGCCGCCACCCACATCGGCCATCGCCTCTCCGTCAACCGCTCCACCTCGCCTCCGTCCGATCCTCCTCCTACGCCCCCTCTTCCCTACTCGGATCCTCCTCCCGCGAGAACCTCGAGCCAGCGTGGATCCAAACCGCACCCCCCCCAGGCGACAGCCCCCTTCTTCACAGAAAAAAAAAAAAAGTAAGTTATTCTATTTTACTTTTTTTATTTATTATTTTTAATCTGAAATTTTTGATTTTAAAAAGTGATTTGATTAGAGTTTAAAAAGTGATTTAATAAGAATTTAAAAACCGATTTGAAAATGATTTTAAAACTAATTACTGATTTTTTTTTAGATATATAAACTGGTTTTTTTTAAGGATATAAAAAAAAACTGAATTTGATTTTATAAAAAAAAAAAACTGAATTTGATTTTATAAAAAAAAAAACTGAATTTGATTTTATATAAAAAAAAAAACTGAATTTGATTTTATATAAAAAAAAAAAAAACTGATTTGTTTAAGATTTAAAAACTGTTTTTTTTAGAATGTAAAAACAGAATTTTTTTGAAAAGAATTTTAAAAACTGATTTTTAAAGAAAATAGAAAAAGGTTTTAATCTTTTAAAAGAAAAAGATTTGAACTTGCTAAAATAAAGATCATATCTTTAAAATAGGAAAGACGGGATTTTTATTGAGTAGAAGAAGTAAAAATATGATTTTTATATTTTTAAATATTAAAAATATAATCTTTACTATATAGAAATATTAAAAATATGATTTTTATATTTTTAAAGTATTAAAAATATAATCTTTATGGTATAGAGAATATAAAAATATCATCTTTGTGTATGTAGCAAAATAAAAATCTGATTTTTATTTTCTATACGTCGAAATAAAATGCTGATTTTTATAAAGATGAAATCTTTATAGTTGAAAAGGCGAGATCTTTATATATAGAATAACGATAGAAAAATAGAATTTTTATATATTGAACTTTGAACTATAAATTCGATTTTTATATATTGAACTTTGAAATAAAAATTCGATTTATATATATGGAATAGCGAAGTAAAAATTCGATTTTTACATATGTAGTGGCTACGGGCAATAAAGATGCCGAAGATGCGATAGCGATGAAGACTTCTGCAGATGAAGAGCCGTGGAGCTAGGATAGCTATATGTGAGAATTTCTCACCTTTCAAATTTATTTTCTAGTTATATATATATACTAGGATGCAGACGGTGCTTAGTAGCACCCGACACAATCGTCCACAGACCATGGACTTGTTTGTTTGATTGTTTGGTGATTGATTGCGATATTGGTTTGAATGTGGTTTGTGATGTGAAAAATCGAATCGATAAATTGGTTAGGATTAGACGTGCGCCGTTATAAGGCGTAGGAGTAAGGCTAGGTTAGACCCTTACTCCAAGTTTTGTGGTTTGCAAAATGAAATTGATTTGATTGATGAGTGAATGGCGTGGGCCTTCACTAGACCGGGGATAAGGCTAGGCCTCGTCCCGTTTCTAGTATCGTGCCGTTATGCCGCCGAAATTTTCTAAAATATGTTAGAAAAATAAAAATACCATTTTATTTAAAGAATGAACTGAATAGAAATTCATATGTTAAAATAAAATGTTTTATCGTTAAAAATATAATTTTTAACGTGAATGTGAATAAATAAATATTCATCTACAAGCCGGACGGTTTGTTTATGTACACCTATTTGAAGGACATTGATTGGGTCGATAAATTTTGCACATCGCCCAACAGCACAAATAAAATATGTGTTTGATTGTTTGAAACCCCACACGGGTGTTAGGATGAAATTTGAAGTTCACTCATCCTGATTGATTAAATATGTCGATCGATTGATTGACAGGCTGTTATAAGCGTTGAATATCTATATTTGATGCTTATACAGTGTAGTGCACTTTGGTTGATGGTTGATTATTTTCAATGCTATTATATACATGTGTTGTATGAAAATCCATATAATTAATTTTATATGGTAATTGATTGGGCCTCATTCCAGTTTTGAAAAAGAAATATTTGAAAAAGAAATATTTGAAATAGAATATTTGAAAATAAAGGAATATATGAAGCCGTGTTGATTGGATTGACGCCATTTTGACGTGAACGATATTTATATCGATTTTAAAAACGATTTCGAAATGAATTGAATTGAAAACGAATTCAAAATGAATTGAAAACGATTTCGAAATGAATTGAATTGAAAACGAATTCAAAATGAATTGAAAACGATTTCGAAATGAATTGAATTGAAAACGATTTCGAAATGAATTGAATTGAAAACGATTTCGAAATGAATTGAATTGAAAACGATTTCGAAATGAATTGAATTGAAAACGAATTCAAAATGAATTGAAAACGATTTCGAAATGAATTGAATTGAAAACGATTTCGAAATGAATTGAATTGAAAACGAATTCAAATGGAATTGAAAGCGAATTGAAATGAATTCAAATTGAATTGAAATTCGAATTGAATAGAAATGAATTTTAAAACGAATTTATAAAGAAGAATTCAATTTTGGCTTTGAATTGAAATAGAAGTTGAAATAGAATTTGAAACGAATTTAAAACTATTTATATAATCCGTTTTAAATAGGAATCGACGAAATATATATTATATATATTATATATATAATATAATGGCCTGAATAGAACGCGCCGCGCCGCGGCAGTTCGCGAATTTCGACCATTTATTTCAAACGGACGTTACGGGAGATCCGACCGTCGGATTCTCCTAAAACCGGAACCGTTGGGTTCGTATCGAAAAGAGCTTTCTAACGAATATTAGAAATTTGAAATCTAACGGTTGGATTTGGAGATACGTCCAAATCAAATTCGAAAAAGGTCGCTGTAAGTGCAGTTCGATGGCCATTGTTGGAAATCGACTGTACGGGCCTTGATAAAATTATTAAAAATAGTAATAATTTGTGTAAAATCATAAGAAATGATTTAGAAAAGATTGGGATGAAAAACTCCATATTTGAAAAGATAAAAATAGATTTTTATCGAATTGAACTAGTTTTGAACTAGAATTATAATTCTATTTATTTTTAAATAAATAAATTGAATTTAAAAAGGGTTTTGAAAATAACCAAAATTTCCAATGATTGCATTGGAGTGGATTTGAATCGAAATTGTCTTCGGAATATTTCGATGTTGGAATTTGTGATTATACGGATGTTGTTACGGAAATTTGAAAGATATATATATATATATCGTTATTTCCAATACGACATTTGTTAATCGTAGAATTTGATATTGAATATAAGCCGATATATTTTCTATTCAGAGCCTTATATTGAATATCAAATGTGATTTGGGTTTGTCGTGAATGGTGTCTTCACTAACACTGTTCTTGAACCCAGTTGAATTTTCTATTCAGAGCCTTATATTGAATATCAAATGTGATTTGGGTTTGTCGTGAATGGTGTCTTCACTAACACTGTTCTTGAACCCAGTTGAGGAAAGATTAAATCTTTTTATTTAGATTTAATGAAGTGTACCAATTAAATGATATTTAATTGGAATTGAATTGATATTGATTTTTGGGTTTATCGTGAACAGTGTTTTAAATAACACTTGTTCTTTAACCCGATAATTAATGAATGTGATTTGGGTTTGTCGTGAATGGTGTCTTCACTAACACTGTTCTTGAACCCAGTTGAGAAAAGATTAAATCTTTTTATTTAGATTTAATGAAGTGTACCAATTAAATAATATTTAATTGGAATTGAATCGATATTGATTTTTGGGTTTATCGTGAACAGTGTTTTAAATAACACTCGTTCTTTAACCCGATAATTAATGAATGTGATTGTGGGTTTATCGTGAACCGTGTTTTAAATGACACTGATTCTTTAACCCAGTCGAAGATTAAAACTAAGTGGAGTTTTAATGAATCTTTAATTAGATTGAAATGTTCGAAAATGGAGTATCACCAGTTTTGCTCCAGGCGATAGTTAAATCTTTAATTAGATTTGAACGTGAAATGGTAATTGAATTTACCGATAACACTGTGGTGTTAGATATGAAGTATTACCAGTTTTACTTCATGGGATAAATAGGTTGGGATTGGGAAATTAAAACAAATGATTACTTCGGTAAGGTTCGCTAATCCCGACTAGTTTGAATTGAGATTCAAAAATAGAATAAAGAATAAATTCAAGGAATTTATCTTTGATAGAATTAATGGGAACCTTTCCCTATGAATGTGAAATTTAGAAATTAACTGTCGGTTAGCCAAGCAGAATGGTTTTCTGGATATTGATCTGATGTTGGTTTCGGCCTTCGGGGTTAATATTTGGGGAATTATTCTCTTGATTAATTTACGGTTAGTGACTAATGAATTGAAATGAGGCGTATGCTGTGTTTGTGTAACACTTTTATAATATATACGCGAGTTATTCGGAAAGACCGGGTTTATCCCATTCTGAATAACTGATACGACGATAAGTCGAAGATGAAGACGACGGTCGAAGACCGGAGGTCTTCACGTCGTTTGGGTGATAACTGATGATCTTGATTGGGCTGTACACCCAAGAAGATGGAAACAGTTAGTGATCGTCCAGACGTACTTGGAGATCGAAGGATATGCGGGGTACTAGGTGCCTCCGGTTTCGTTCAGACCCAGAACGGACTTGTAAATGGACTGTGTGTCTGACATCGGATTTCATTCTGTGTGACTGATATCGATTGCATAGGATGGTTTGCCTGTGTGGCATGCTAAGATGCAAATGATCAAGGCTTCTGTTGAAAAGCAAAGTCTTGTGGTGATGATCAAAGCACGGCCTTTGTGGCGTAGCTTTGTGTAACGTTTACCTCGCGTGTTTCACACCAGGTATGAACCAAAAACGGGAGACGGACCTCAGGGAGGGCCTGCGTTTCCTCCTAGCTAGAAGTGGCGTCAGTGGTTTTACACGCCCTGACGAGTTTGACTTATGTGGTTGTTGCTGTTGCGAGGCGCCTCGGTTAGATCGGACGATCCGGGTCCGATGGAGTCATTCGTTGGCTCGCTTACGCCCCAAAGGGCGGCGAAACGTAGTGCTCAGGCATTTTTAATCCACTCCGTGTGGACCGGCCCTGACGATCCAAGGGTCGATGCGTTCTGATCCTGAGACTCGGGCTAGGCAGTCTCGAATCGGTTGAGGACTATCTTTTGCCTCGGTTCATAGACGGAAATCAAATTTCCAAATACGTGACATTTGCGGTTTTAATTGTAATCCTATATATGGCGACATAGTGGGATGGGGCGCTTATGCCGCCTATGATTGATACTTATGATTTGAAGTTGTTTTATACACTATGCACTTATAATAGTATCAAATGATTTGTTTTAAACGTATCAAGCATTCTTTGGCTGTTATAAGGTAAAAACCCTATCCCCCGGCTTGCGTTGCATTGTGTGATAGGACCTGGGTCTTATAACAGCTTCATTTTTCTTTATTTAGCATTGCGCTGTTTGTTCTATGCACTGGTATTCTTGGGAGGAAACCCGTTCCGTGTTATACGGCGTGGTCCCTTGATTTACCTAACTTTGAAAATAAAGATTAATAACTGTTTTAGTTCTCACACCAGTCACATGACTGACCTGGAGTTTATTGTTTTAACCTAAACTCTGGGTGCCCTTATTTTCGACACGGGCAGCTAGTAGTTTTGGTTTTGCAGATTTATATTCACAGGATCCTGGTTTTACAGCTGGAATGATATCCGGAAAGCTTTGTATCCGTATATCTCTTCTGGTTGTGTATTGTATTATTTTCCGCTGCTATGTATTTAAATGTAATTTAAATCTCTGATATTTCTGTGTAATATTCATTTATACTCTGTATATTCTTGTAATCTGATGCATTGTTGTAATATACTATGAAATGTTCTTCTGTATGCGTTCTATTTTGTCCTGTTCTCAAACGATAGGGCCATTTTTCGAACGGTCTGGGTCGGTTTAGCGACTGGTTCGGACCGAGCGAAATTCCTTGCCGTCACATGGTCCCACCATGGGGTGTATCAAGTCCCATGATGGTGGCCCGACACAATCCTAGAATGCACAGGTATGCTACTGGTGCCTAGTGCCTTGTTTTTCTGTGCCGGAGTGTGTGCACGCCCGCACCCCGTTAGAACCTACACTGCTGCACCACCGCCGTCGATTTGACCTCTTACAGTCAGCCCAGTAATCGTGCCCCACCCTGCCTAGTTCAGGGTATCCTGATACACCTTGTAGGGTTACTGCTGAAAAGGGTCCCCCACTACTAGGTTTTCTATTTCTAGTCAACATGCTAAGTTGGTTAAGTGTTTCGTAAACCTAACCCCCAATCTGTCTGTATAGTTTAACATGTTCCATTTTGATTAAGTATTAATTTAATTTACTTAATCCTATCAATCCTAACTCAGCCTTAATTGTCTTATTAAAGCCTCGACCTCTCACATTAGACAGGTATTGTTGTGGCTGCCTATTGTCGGTTGGGTCTGGGCAGTCTTACGCCACAACTCAGTCTAACCTCGGGTCCTTATTGGGCTCCGTGTTTAACCACCCACATTGAATAGGTATTGTTGTGACTACTGGACAGCCGGGCGGTTCCCGGAAGGTTTACATCATAACTCAATCCAACCTCGGGTTAAACACATCGTATTTTCTAAATTTGCATATTTTGTCTCTTTTCTTTTTATATGTAAATATTTGCGGCCCATTATTCAAATCCATCTTTATTGGGTAAAATTAATTTATATCACTTAATTGTTTTTCAAGGTTGTTGGTAGGCGTCAAACATGCCAACACATATGTTCTATATTTAACCCAATCGTCATTACCCCCGTTTTATACGTTCGCTACAATATAACATATATTGGGTCTAACATTTAAACCCAACTTAGCCACATGAAAAAGGGGAGGCTTATAACATGGTGTTTATATATTCCAAGTAACATAAAAAGGGGAGTGTGAACGCATGAACTTGCAACATAGCAAACTAATTGACATAAGTTTGGCACTTGTGAACTTGCATAGTAATAGCATATAATCATGGCATAAACATACTTAAACATGAATCATTCTATTCACATAATCATGGCATAAACATACCTAAACATGAACCATTCTATTCATATAATCATGGTTTTTAATCTATTCATGTAAACTTGCAATTGGAACGTAAATCTAACTTAATTATGTGTCACATATAGCACCATATGATTTTGATAATAACATAGGCCTAAAACATGTTTTTCAACTAGGCATAACACCAAACATAGTTTAGTCATGTTCATAAAGATGCTTACTTTTGTCTCTAATACAAAAGTATGGTTTTACACTCGAATCACGATGCCAATTCCAACATAAATTCATATAAACCATAATACATAGTTGAATCCAATTACACACTAAAAGTGATCATAAAAGTATGTACATCATATTGGCATAATAGTGAATCATATACTTGCATGAATCTCAATTAAACTAACTCAAACATGTAGTTGTTAACTTCCAACATGAATCACATACTTGCAAATATCCAATCGTTATACCACAACATTCCAAATCGTTTAGAATCAAAGCAACATACAAATATAGATTATTATCACCACAAATCTAATACAATTCTATTTCTCATTTTACACAAATCAAAACACAATTATTTATTCACATCGGAATAGCACTCTACTTACAACGTATGACGAATCTTCAATTCAGGAATATGAATTTGGAGATGTTATCCTTTGTTGTAGGCGTTGTTTTGATTTAATTGACGTTGCTTTAAGCTTTCGAATTGTCTCCTAATTGTCTCTCAATTTTTGACGGCTATTCCTAGTCTTTCCTCAGTAGCGTGACGGTCTCATCTCCATTTTTGTTTGTGTGAATTAGGGTGAGTCTTAGGTCCTTTTTATAGAGTTTGTGAGTTGATTAGGACCGTCGATGGAGCATGGTTTAATAATAGCCGTTCGTTTGAAGGAGAGACCAATCAGGAGCTGACACCTAGCCCTAGTGACAAGGCAAGGCTCAGAAAATTGACCAAACACAGACCAGGCCAGCCATGGGAGCTGGGTTCGACCTGGCTCAGGTGCCAGGTCGACCCCCCAATCGACCCCCAGGTCGACTACCCAGTCGACCTGGGTAGCCCAGGTCAACTACCCAGTCGACCTAGGTGCCTTGGGCGGGAAAATTCCCGCCTTGGCCCATCTGGCCCATCTGGCCCGATTTTTGAAATTTAAACTTGGTTTCTGAGCTGTTTTGGTCTGTTTGAATTTTAAACTGAATTCTGAAACTTCCGGAGGCCATATCTCCCTCATACGGAGTCCGTTTTACGCAAACCCGGACTCTATTTCAAGCAGAATTCCAAGACAAACACAATGGAATATCTCGTTTCCCATAATTCTTTGATTTGAAATTAATTATACTTTAATTTGTGAATTTCACTGTTATAGAATACATGGGGTGTTACAATACAACACATGACAAGAACACTTGCAAGCAGATGAAGTTGTGAACACATCTCTGATCTCCCCCACAATCGGTTTTGGCCCAATCAGTGCTTGCTACTGAAATGAAGCATCGCTTGGTTTCAGGAAACTGAAACCTGTCGGTTTCCTAAAACCGAGTGACGCTCGGTTTCAATCAAGCTCTACTATTACTGAAGTCGAGCGTCGCTCGGTTTCAGTTTTCTGAAACCTGACACTCAGTTTCAGGATTCTGAAAATGAGCCGCTCGGTTTCAGGATCCTGTAATGAGTCTCCCCTCGGTTTCAGGAACCTGAAACCGAGCTAAGGTTTCAGTTTCAGGAAACTGAAACCGAGCTCAGGTTTCAGTTTCATGAAACCTGAAACCCGAGCGTCGCTCTGTTTCAGTTTTCTGAAACCTGACACTCAGTTTCAAGATTCTAAAACTGAGCCGCTCGGTTTTAGGATCCTAAACGTGTCGTCGCTCGGTTTCAGTCAGCTGAATCCGAGTCGCCCCTCGTTTCAACCCACTTTCTTCTAAAATAATATGCAGCAATACTTCAAAATATCATGCATGCACTGAACCAGCTTTTAAACCCCTTTACGTTGTATTGTCCGGTAAATTTTAAAATATATCACTTGACTATATAACCATTCCTATCTATTTACTTACAATCAGTGCGTCCTAGAGTGAAGTATTCCAAACATTACTCATATGAATGACTGGAAATACTGCAAGGTTTCATATATGGATATGTTTACTAACAAGAAACTGCAAATGTACAAAAGACAGTAGCAAATATGTAGCTGACAGAATACATTTGATAATTATGCATGTCAAATTCTTTGATTAGGGCTACTCACATTTAATTGACATTTAAGGCCAATACAAATACCATTATGGTATTACTGTGTCGTTGGATAATATAGCTTTTAAAGAATAATAAATGCTAAACAACTTTGGTTTCTTTCATCCAATATAAATATAACATATCTAATGAACTAGTAAGAATGTTGTTCTCAAACCGTCATCAAGACATGAATATGTATTTGTCCCAAGAAGGTGATGATACACAGTCGTTATTTACATTACAAATGCAAATAAAGAAACTGTATAGGCATAAAACAAAGCCACATAGAGCATGAATTCATACCAGTGACCAGCATTAACATCCTGATTTGCTTTTAATTCTATTTTCGACTCTCACTAATAGCATTTGATTAATGCAATCACCTTCAAGTTCAAAGGATTGAGGATTCTTTTCATTCTATTATCAAAATAAAATACAATATACATATATAATTGTTCTAATATATCTCCTAGTATTCAAATTTTTTCTTATTCATCATCTAAATATTTCAATCAAAGTGCTTCAAGCATTCCTTCCAAGGCAGAATCATAACATTACTGCAAGAATATAATTTATCATCATAGAAGATTCAACAGACTTTCAAGCAAACGAAATTTTGCATATTTATCATATAGTTCTATCTCGTCCATTGCCAATTTTAGTTCTACATTTCGTGTTCACGTCTAACCGAATGCATTGACAAGTTGGTAAACTAGGGAAAACTTTTGACTGTTGTCATGTTGGATGTAGGAGATGTTAAAACTGACACAAAGTTTAATTCCAATGAATAAAAACAAACCACTGTGTTGGAAGGATCATTATACAGAAGTCAAGTGACAAAGACAAAACAACAAACCGACAAATGAAAAATATACTATCACTTACAGTGGTGGAAGGTTAGCATCTGAAATTGCTTTACTAAACATACGCTCATGTTATTGAATATTCTCCTTCAGCTCCCGTGAAAATTTCTCTTTTCCTTGCATTTTAGCTATGCTTGGATAGTAAGCTCTAGCCACAAAAAGTTGATCTTAACTAAAATAATAGTTAGTTGTGAATGTTGGGACGTTGATTCTTCATTTTGTTCGCCTTAGGTTGTTCCACCTGGTTTTGCAGTGACCGAGCTTAGGTTTCAGTTTCATGAAACCTGAAACTACAGATTTCAGTTTCAGGAAACTGAAACCGAGCTCAGGTTTCAGTTTCATGAAACATGAAACTACAGGTTTCAGTTTCCTGAAACCAAACGCCGTGTGATAAACCAACGATGGCTCTTTTCTGAAATATTATTGACATAACCTAAAATTTAGAATTCATAATTCTGCGTGCATGGCGTAATTTTGTGATCTAGTTTAAAAACTGGGATAAAATAAAATAAAAAAGATTCCATAAAATAGAATGAACAAGGCTTTAGAATCTTGCAAACTTAAAGTATAATGTGATGTTAATTTTATAAACTTAAAGTAAAATGAACATGCATTTAGAATTTTGTAATTCTTGAGATTACAGGAGAAAATAAAGAAACTCGTGTTAGCAGTAGAAAGACTCACTCCTTTTTTGACAGCACTCTAGATTTGAAACTCCCGAAGCCATTAAGTGCGCATAAAACCTATGATTTAATACTAAGTACATCAGAAGTACTTCTAAACATGCAGTAATATTTGTTTTTTAAATTAACACAGTCAAATTGAATGACAGCAAATTGAATTTAGGGTTGACAGAGAATAGGTCATGCCAGATTGATATTTTAACTGGGACTATATGATTTCACAACATTACAAACAGATGAGAGAAAAATGTCTTATGGCCTAATATTCGAGTCAAGCAACAGGTAAAAATATAACCTACAGAAAATTTTGATCTTCAGTACTCTTTTCCAATCATCCTGTATACAACCTCAATATTCTTTTTGCAACTTTTTGAACGAACGACCAACGTTTGGTGATGGAAGAATGAAATGTCGATTTAGTAGTACTTATTATTTTGAGTCATATGAGCATAGCACAATACATAAGTAGGAGTGACATGCAACTAAGAGAAATAAAATGGTAATGTTTGCAAAAAAGGAAAAAAAATCTGGAGATATTACATACCCTTGTCTGTTGGCTTTGAAAAGAAGTTGAAATATCATAAAATTGTATCAGGTCTTGAAAGAAATCTGACACATAGGTAGCTTCCATGGGTTGGGTCATAATCTAACCACATCATACCATCGTGTTAACATAAAAGGTGTAAATATAATACACAGTGAATACAAAAGAAAAGTTATCTGAAATGAAAACCAGAAAGTACTACTCCAGATATTGCTCTTGGCATGGATGGACAGTCAAAGTGTTAACTATCCATCAATTCAAAGAACAAAGTCTCATGGTCTGGAAGAATGACCAAAATGAGAAGGGATATTATGCAAACAAATTTTGGAGATGAGGCCTTCCGCTTACCATGGTCCATTGCTTCAATTTTAAAATCCAAAATGAGATACAGAATTTTGTAAATATTTGATACATATTTTAGAGTAGCAACACTTTATATGGGTATAATTCATTTCCATCCAGCAATATTCAAAATATTGTGGTAATCAAGAATAGCTGTATTAATTGACTCCGAAAGAAGGAAGGTATTTGTTCCTTATCGGCCACTGGATGAAATTATATACCATAGAACTGATTATACTATTCAAAATTATAAAAGTTCAGCAATGTGAGCTAGTGCATGAAGTGAGGGGGTAAGCATATGTGTGATCTTGCACATATATGGTAGGGTAGGTGATGTGTGATTTTCAGGCATCCTATTGAGTGTCTCGAATATTTCAAATGATAAAAATGAATAATCCATTAATTTTACTGATTTCAGAAAAAACATGAAACGCCACATTTCATGATTATACCAATTTCCCCACCATATCATTTAATTAACTAGGTCATTTGTAGTCTGCCTGAGTATATACATTAATGGGAGCATCGGATAACACCAATGGAAAAAATGTTTAGGGTACAGGAAAGCAAAAAATTATGGATAAAACTCATACCTTTACTGAAAGTTCAGGGTTTTGACTTGGATGTATCTTACGAATATGAATGTCAATGAATGGAAGTACATGCACTTGTGATCTTTCATCAGATTCATCCTACATGAGTCATATTTATTTACTTTTCGAGTATTATAAATTAAATAAACAATAAATGATTTGGTAACATATGTTATTCTCTAAAGGAGAATTCACCATTCTAGTCGGTGATAGTATTATGTCATCAAGTGTGTTTATAATCTTCACTGAACCCGCAAAAGCAAGAATTACAACCGAATCTTCCCAAATATTTGTTTCAACATTTATTTTGTCAAAAATTGCACTTGCAATTTTCTTTTGATACCACCTGGAGAATTACAAACTCAGTTGATATCATAAAATAGACTAGGTGGAAAGACCCAAAAAAATTCTTACGGAACATTACATATAAAATTACCTTTTTTACAAGTAACTGCAAAAACTGAGGAAATTACAATTATAATAACTTTATATAACCAATATGCGTGTGTGCCTGTGCGTGTGCATGTGCGTGTGCCTGTGTAATTGAACCAAACCCTATAGGCTTGAACAATTAACTAAGTATATTTTCCTCACGTATGCCATTGTATGTGTTTCAGCGTTTGTGTTGGTGCAGTAACATGGAGAAATTACAATAACTACTTGCTTCATAAAGCCATTCCACTTGATATCATGGAAGAAAAGAAAACGAGGGAGGAATACGGCTAGGTAAAATAACTTACATGATTTGTGATTATTCTTAAAAATTACCAGAGCAAAGTTTTCTTGGATAACCTTTAGAGAGGTCACATAACAAGGTTTTCAAATGGGTTTTAAATTGTAAAATTCAGATTTTGAAGAAACGTGACTCGATTCGTAAATCGAAGATTCAAAAGATTCATATTTTAAGGTTTGTACTTCGTATACACTTTGAAATCAATTTTGATGCTTGAACATCTACATACAAACCAGAAAATTGATTTTTTTTTTCTTGAACCATTTTTGTTTTGCCTAGAAAATATTTGAACTACAATTGTGGATCCAAATAATTATAAGAACATATCAGCATGGATTGAATTATTTTTCTCAATTGCAGTTATAAGTGGGTTTAAGTCGAAATGTAGATTGAATTATAAAGGGAGAGATTCGATTCGAATCGGGATGTAAATCATAAGATTTTTGAGAACAATGCTTTACAATGTATATCAAAATATGTATTTTATGTAATTAACATATCAAGCACCGGAAAATACGTTTAGATGTATATAATATTTGATAAAAATCACATCTAAAGCATAAACTTTGACTTAAAAAAAGAAGAACAATATTTCAATCAGTTTGAATAAACTATAAATAAATACAGTTACGTAAATCCAAATTATGACTCCCTATGATGCAGATAAAACAAATGAGAATACATTTGACCAATTTATGCAACAAAATGAACTATCTTATTCTTGCTAGAATTTTGCTAGATGAGCGAGTACAACTTGTTATATAAACAATTACACTGAAAATTTACTGACACATCAGTTCCACACATTTGAGGCCCATATGTTAGCGCATGGGTTTGTTCATGAGTACATACTATGTACACAGAATTCATTCAGTACAAATTGAATCCAGGTTACAGACAACAAAATAGCATCAATAGTTATGAATAAGTACCCTGTAGTTATTCTGGATACAACTTGATCAACATTAAGCTTCATAGAGAACATACAAGTTTTATTCCTTGCCAAACAATCCCCACTAAAAGAAGGAAGTGGATGAAACTTGGGCTGTCCCTCTTGAATATGCACAGAACCATTTAGCGTCATAGTGGGCAATGATGAGGTCATCATATGTTCCTAAGATTTAACAAAAAATGCAATAGGTCACAACGAGAATTATAGCTTTTTGTTTCAGAATGTCCCTCTGCACGTGAAATTGTGAATGTTAGTCAAATATAAGGTGGAATAATAATCAACCCAAGGCATTGAACCATTAAAACATATGTTATCTCATAGACAAAGCATGCCAACTTAAAAAAGGTAGCTATAAGGCATATATATGCCTGTATGACTATAAGCATGTGCACCCTTTTTCGTTCCACTTTCTTAATTTCTTAAAATACTCTAGCAATCCTTTGTCTAACAAATTTTCAGTGTCAAGCTGATATGGATTGGATAGAGGTTTTAAATAACAAAGTAGGTTAACAAAAAGTTGGGCACTGAAGTAAAAAATTAGGATGCACACATGTAGCACAAAATCAATTTTATTTGATATCACACACTATCAAAATACAAATATTATTTTGCAAAAATCTGTTATGCATAACATACATAAAATCTTTGTTTAATACAAGTGCAGATTCGGTTATCAGTACACAAGACATAATTAACAGTACATAAAGCCTGGTTGCAAAAGAAGCCCTTTGTTGTATTATCCAGTCGTTTTAAATCCAATTTTCAAAAAGATTGAACTGCCCATTACGTTTCTTAGATACAAGGGACATGATTTACAAACACACAGGCGTGCCTGTGTGTACGTATATATATATATACGTGAATCTTGATTTCCTAAGTTACATAAAAGATATACATTACTGTGCTCTCAGAACAAAAATATATATAACCCCAAGCCTAGTGGAAATTGATAATCATTAGTGTTAGATTTAACATATAACCATCAAAATTCCACATATCACATTTTCAGCCAATGTTTTCATGCAGTGCTATCGAATACGTTGAAAGCTATAAGACTCTATCAATATAAAGCAACTGAAACCATGAATGAGATATCATGTGATCCGTTACATGTGGTGTTGTCACCCATCATACAGTTTTTTGTAATCAATAATGCCAACGAACATACCTGCAGCTCTTCCTCGGCAACACACCTGAAGTCTAAGATATCATCAATATCATATTCTTTATCCATCTTTTCAAGCTCGAAAAGAATATCTTTATTCACAATCTAGCATCAAAAGAATACACATGTATATAAATAAGTCAGACCATGTACTTTAATTGTGTATAGAAATTTCGCTGTAGAAAATTGCATGACTTGATTAACTGTAGTTCATATAAATTTACACATAAACGAATGGCTCTACTATGTGTCATTGAATTTTGAATTTGTAGAGAAATGGAGCTTTACTGCTCACAAGCTTAAGGAAATATGAAGCAAGTTCATCGTAACACACACTAATACGTGAATGTTGATAAATTACAAACATAATTCCAAAAATTGTGTTACCAAAGCTGTGTAAATAGAAGAATTATTATTTATGCCTAAAAAGTTAACTTTTTATATAATACAACAGACATTGAATAGCTCGAAAACGAGAATTCATGTGGCCGATCCCAATCATTTAGGATTAAAGCAAGGGTAATGATGAGTACTTGCATAATAAGTGATGATCCAAAGTCATTTTCTTGGCTCACCTGTTCCTGATTAAGATGTTCTAATTTTCTTTTATACAAGTTCACATATCTCCGGCACTGACTCTTGTAATAACACATGCATAGTTAAAGAAACTAAATATAAACTAATTAATCAGATCTTGCAAATGTTTAGCTCAATATGTGCATTTATAAAAAGCTGAAGCTGCAAAAAAATGATAATATTTCTTGTAACTATTATTTAAGCACATATCATATGTAGAAACGAGGAACCTATAAACATAAGAAAAAAAGGCTTAACGGTTAAGATAGTGCTGATAATCTTACACATGATACAAATAGTCTGCTCAATATAGAAGAAAAAGAAACACATAGAAAGCATCGCAAGAGGATAAGTGGATACATTTCTATGTTTAATAAATCTTACCAAAATATGAACGAAGATGAAATCGATAATTTGTAAATATGAAATAATTTTTAATAAATCTTACCAAAATCTGAACGAAGATCTTAGTTGATTTCTAGATCTGAACGACCCAAATTAGCAAGCTCAGATATCAGGTCTTCAAGGGTTTGGAGGGCTTCTGACAGAAAACCGCGAGTGAACGGGTACGATTGGAGAGGAAGATGAAATCAATTCCGAAAACCGCCCAATTGAAGGGTGAGACGAAATTTCAAGAGGAAAATTTTTGAACGATTGAAGGGCGATTTAAGCGCGATTGAACGATTGAAGGGCGATTGGAGGACAATTGAAGGGGTACGATTGAAGGGCGTGATTGGAGAGGGAGATGAAATTTTGAGGGGGAAAATTTCAGGAGGAGGGAATTTTTGGAGGATGGAAATTTTGGCGTGAAGGAGAATAGTAAACGTGACAAGGTGATTTGTTCGTAGGTGTGTTAATCTGGCTTACATTAATGAGTAAAAATAAAAGAAAAAATGGATTAAAATAGTATTTGTTGCTCTCACACTATAAACGCTGCTAATAGGTGTAACCAAATATATATTTTCTTTTAGTGAAAGACAAAAAATACATAGATCATTAATCAAATAGGCGATATTACTTGTGCACTGACAAAATAAAAGGGATGAAACTTGAAAGCTTAGCACTCAACATATTGAATGGTCCTCTTAGTCTTAATAGTAGCAACCGTGACATTCACATCCTTAGGCACAATATCCCCTCCAGCAACCAAACTTTCATTTCATATCCATGACAGCTCGATCCTATACCCAAAGATATAGATGTAAAGAATGAAAGAAAAATATAACTTAAGAAACAGGAAAGAACATGAACAGCTCGAGACACATCAATGAACTACTAAGAAATCAAATATATGAATATACGTGAACGTCAAATCCATACAGATAATCGAAACAGCTATTGTATATAAACAGTGAAGTCATATACAAATACATATCAGAACTGTACCTTATAATCTACATCACACAGTTTTCAAATCTCTAAATCGAATGAACAAATATATAGCCTCAGTCATCTAACCTATAAACATGGAAAGTTCAATGTCCTTTGTAAACAGATCAGCGAATACTGCAAATCCTGTACTAAGATCAACAAAATCCCCTGATAAAACATGTCACGGCTATCAACCTCCATCAACCGTAAAAACACAATCTAAAAAGGGAAAAGAACAACCCAATGGCCTAAATATAGTGGTCGTACCTACCTAGGATAAGCCTTTGATGGACCATGATCTTATCTAAAATCAAGCACACTATATATAGGTGTATCACTTATAGTGTTTCACACATTCCAGAACCCATCAAAAATACAATAAACTAGAAAACAGTTCGAATCCACAAGAAAAATAAAAATAAAATAATACTGCAATTCGAAATTGGATAAAAACTTATCTGTATTCAGAAATCCTCATACAGTATGAAGATCTTGTTCGAAATCGAAGTCTTAGGGATTTGAGAGATGGAAGATCTCGTTTTGTTGTCGTAGGTGGATGTGAGAGGAGGCTCGCTCGTTTCTGGGAGGCTGGGTGGTTGACCACGGAGCGGTGACAGGGGTCGAAGGGGAGAATGGAAAAGTGGTTGCGTAGGGGAGGATTTCAAACAGCCGATCCTTGATTTTGCTGAAGACCGAAAGGGGATTTGGGGATTTAAATTCTTGGCCATGGATTGATTTCTGAGGCGGATGTTTATTTTTGTGTTGAGGGTTACGATAGTGATGGTTTCAAGGAGGCAAACGGGTTGGAGAGGTTTCGGGCCGAGGTTGAAGGTAAAGCCCGTATAAATTCAAATATAAAAAATCATGTTTTATTTAATTACTTTGTAAATTCATATCATACGCATACATTATCAGATTCAAGCACGGTCAGTTTTTTTGACCGTAGAGATGAGAACTTCGAGATGGAGCAGGGTTTGGTCAGGATCGGGAACAACTTGGAATTTTAGTAAAATTAAACGTCAATTTAATTTGACTAAAACCGACAATTTATCGACGAATTTAAATCCAGATGAGTTAAACTCACACAGTTTTTCTCATTCATATTTTACATAAATTGGTTTTTTTGATTTTGTGTGCTTTGCTTGCCAATGGTTGACTGTTTGCTAATTATATATATTTATTTGTTGATTTAACTGATGAAATTAAATCGTCGTTCAATTTCAGTGAAATACCAAATCGTTATTCTAACGATTAGTTCCAATAAAGGTAACTTACCTTGTTTGTCACGTTTATAAAAATAAACGTGCTTAATTGGTTGAATGGTTGAATTGCTTGTGGTTGGGTTAAATGGTTGTTATTTAATATTATTAGTCAAATGGAATTGAATGGTCTAATTTGAGATAACCGTTTTGATTTCAGGGGAGAACTGGTTGGAGAGATCCAACCAGATTTCTCGAATATATTATTTATTTTCATATTTATCATATATGAACTGATCTGTTGGAGTGATTGACTTGATTGTTGATTACTGACCGAATATTCAACATCTGTTTAGTTTAAACCAATGGACGGTATTGGTTGAGTACTTGGAAACATATGGTCTATAAAATCAATTTTATACATGTTAAATTGCGGTCAGGCAAATCGACAAAGACGAAGTCATAAAATTTATTTTATAACGGGAGATAGATTTTTAAATATATTATTTTGAATAAAGTTTATTCAAAGGAATAAATAATGATTATTACTATTTAGTCATAATTAGTTATGAATTTATTTTATAAAGAAAGTTCTGATGTTAATCGAATTTATAAGTACGAGAATAAGAATTTACCTAATAGCTAAGTTGGTTAATTGTTTTTAACAATTAGATGGAATTTATTTAAATGAATTATATTATTGATTAATTTAAAAAGGGAAAACCAATTGGAATTGATTAATGGGATAACCGAGTTTGAGTTGACCAAACCGACCGTTTTAAATTGGAATATATTATTTAATTAGTGTGTTTAAATAAAATAGTTAATGAATATTGTTTTAATTTTAATAAGATCTTTAAAAGGGGAATTAATATTTATTGCGGTAAGGAAAGAAATTAACTGTTGAAGTAGTTAATGATTTAAAGTAAATTATTATTTTAATTAATAATAATTTAGAAAATTACCTTTTTAATTGAAATTCATTTAAAAAGTAACCGAAGGTGAAACGAGATCTAGTTTAAGGGTGAAAGGAGTTTATGAACGGTTTTATATTTAAAACCCAAAATTTTACAATGAAGTTATAAAGAGGTATTTTAGCGAATAAGATGGCTTAAATCATGTTGACTTGATATTCGAATTAAGTTAAAAAGAAAGTGAGATGGAAAAGATTTAGATTAAACCAAAATGTAACTGAACAAGGTTTGTAAAAAGCGACGAGAGGTTGTATTGTTAATTGTGAATTGAAGTTACTTAATAGGATTAAGTAAATTTGGGAAATTGAAATGAGAAATTTCAAGATGGGAAGTGGTAAATTGGATTAGAAAAGAATTGGTGAAAAGTGAATTTGTTAAAGTAAAATCTTATGCGAAACTATGTTCATAATATCAAAATATTTAAGGGTTTTAAATTTACAATTGTTTTTAATTAAGAAGGCCAAGTGGTGCTGAACCAGTGAACCCATTGGATTGTCATGATTGAAACACCGATTATTTTAATAGGTAAATCATCGACTATCAAATCTGTCCAATACGATTGTTGGTACGAAAAGACCAGGATCGAATTTATATTCGAAAACCATTCCGACCAACAAATATGTGGAGATATTAGAAGATGATCGAGATGGAGCATTGAAGACCGTAGATCTTCACAAATGGAAGTACCACTACAAATCTTCGGTTTAGCGACCAGAGATAAACTGAGGTTCTGTCGTGATTGGAATCCACGGACTGAAAGGACTTCTCGCTACTGATCCATAGGGTGATTCCTATATTGGATGCAATAGGAGAGTACCTTCGGTTCATCCTGTTCCTGGATGACTTGTATGGACGAATGTCTGATAGAGTATTCCCAAAGGACTCACATACGTTGATATTTTCAAATGTACCAAGTTGATGGTGGACAAGTGCACATTCTCTTAGATTGATAACTAGAGTATTTTTGTGGACGTCAATTAGTGATATCTGGCGGATATGACGATGTGGCATTCAAAGTGAATGGTGGCCAGGTGTTGTAAAGGAAATTCTGACCTTAAGCCTCACAACCGGGAAATGAAAAAAATCGGGCAGACAGCATGGCTATGTGGGTCGCTCCCATTAGGGTGCATAATCACCTATCTAGAGAAATTCCAATTTTCTTCTTTAATCTATTTCAATGCTGTCCCTTTTCGGGAAACGGTGGTTTGAGCCAAACCGTTGGTGATATACATTCAATACACTCAAGCAAAATGAGTGGTCGGTTATGTGAGGGCCGGGTTGCAAGACGTTCTTGTTGAACCCAATGTATTCACCTCTAGAGATACACAATCGACAGGTGGTCCCATACCTTGTCAAGGTCGGAATCCAATCTCCAATAAGCGCCTGCGGTTTTGATTATATACTATGTATGTGGAGCGTGAGATGCAAGCGATCCACTAGATTGATATTTTCTTGTATTTAGACATTATTATAATATCAGAAAATATATTGGTTTCGAAGCTGTTTTGGGTTATCGTAAGGTAAAAACCGTCTGTGTTTATGTGTTGATTTGGTCTTATGATTATCCTTTTCTTTTGAAAAGAGTTTGAACTTTAAAATCATGTTGGATGATTTACCCTTAATACTGTGCGAGTTTTACTCACTGTGGTTCACCTGACTGACCCGGTGTTTTGTAAATGCTCGGGTTAGCCCGAGGTGTACAGGTTCATGTTATCGAATGCTGTACGCAGACGAGCCGGAAGAGTTCAGATGTATAATACTATATAGTTACCGTTCCGCTGTGTGTTGTATATGAGACAGATTTTTATAACTGTCCAGAAATGTTGATGTACTCTGATAATTGTAAGTATTTATAATTGCTCTCAGTAAAGATTTATTTCAGTATTATATTTTGTTCCGTTGCGATGTGAGACTCTGATTCTATGTTGTGTTGATTCTTCTTCTTCTTCTCTTCTAATATTTCTTTCTTATCTCACCCTCTAAATTCTTTCTAATAACATTCCAGTGTTTTCAGTGTTTGGAAGGTCGACATGAGTTACGATAAAGGTATTTATGTCGATTTTTTAGGGCCAAAAATCTTGGGTCGTTACATATATATCGTTATTCCCAATACAATATTTGTTTGTTTCAGAATTTGATATTTAATATAAGCCAATATAATTCCTATTCAGAACCTTATATTTAATGTCAAATTGGATTTTGGGTATGTTGTGAATGATGTCTTCAATAAACTGTTCTTAAACCCCGGATGAAAAGAATCAATCTTTTAATTAAGATTATTAGATCTTCCAATTGTATTTTGTAATTGGAATAAAATGAAATGTGAAATGGGTTTATTGTGAACTGTGTTTTAATGACATTCGTTCTTTAACCCGATGAACAGTGAAAATATAATTTTGGAATTTATAAATCTTTTATTAAGATTTAAATGGAAATTTTCCAAAGTAAAGTTGTAACGACCCAGAAAATCTGAACCAATTTAATTTTTTTAAATTGGCTAAAATAATGAAATTTAAATATTTAAAATAAATATTTTAAATAATAGAGATGAAAAGTGAGTTGAATCGACAATTGAAAATGAATATAATTAAGTATAACTATAAACAAAGCCTGAAATGGCGCTGCAGTTTCAAAAATTGAATTCAAACTTTGTCGGACTATACCAGGTGCAAAACAAAACGGATTTTAGTGAAACCAAAAATATTTATATCTGTTAGTGAATACCTTTCTAACAAATCCGAAAAATCGAATTTTCATAGCGGACAGCAAAAGTTATGGCCGAATGAATTTTCAGAAAGGTCGCTATGGAATTTATATAGCCTGTGAAATTGGCCATTTTGCAAACGACCTCGGAATTCTACAAAACCCCTTTTTTTGGATCTGGGATGTGAAGTTATCGCTAGGTTTCAAATTTCATAATTTTTGAAGCTAGTATGTAAGCGTGGCAAAAGAAAATGTGTTTTGGTCAGTTATAGTTAAATTGGATCGACCAGAAATGGGCCTTTTTGCAAACGGTCTCAGAATCCGACGAAACTAGTTTTGTTGGGACCGTATCGTCAAAACATAGCTAGATTTATTTTTCTGAAATTTTTCGAATCAGTTTGTGACCCTGGCAAATTGAAATGTACGTTCAAATTAAATATTGAATATTTTATATTTTAATTTGAAGGAAAACTGACTGAAACAGTCGAATGGGTCAACGAAACATATCCCATTATGTTTAGAATGGGGGTAAAACGCTAGGGGCGACAGTCGTTGGGTTTGATTTCGAACCCGTTTAAGAAAACCCCAATTTTTGAATCAATATATATACCGACCAATCAGATTTTAAAGAAATAAAAAAAAATATACGCCCCCACTCGTATTTTCTCTCTCCCCGAAGCAGTAAATGGCGGAACTGTGTTCGCCACTTCCCAGGCGATTTCCGGCTGCCACGATCATCAGAACCCCATCCCCCTTCGACGGTTTTTGCTCGTCTCCTCCCCCTCTTCGAATCCGTGGTGGTGGCGCCTTCCCTCGTGGCCTCTCCGTCGAGATCCGCCAGCTCGAAGTCGCTCCGTTCAAAGCCCCGCCGCCGCGCCTCAACGCCGTCGAACCCCCCTCCTCCCTGGTGCACGTGCGCCTCTCCTAGCCCGACAAGGTGGCGCTGGCCGATCGAAGCAACAATCAACGGATTGCCTGAAAGATCGAAACCTAGTTTTGTAGAAATAAAGCAGGTATCGGCTGATTTTATTTAATTTGATTTTAACACCTTTAAAGTGTTGCAAACCTTTGAAAAATCATATCTTTTTCGTTCGTTAACGAAATTCGGTGAAACAGGAAACATCGTGACCATGTGGACGTCTTCTACATTTTAGAAGAGACCGCATATTTTTCTGAGCCTTCTGTTATTTTTGGTGGAGTGGAACCCAATGTGAGATTTCTAATTTATAAACGATATGGAAAACGACGATGTATAAATTATATAGTCGATGTATGAGTTATATAAGCGTTGTACACCTCATGTATAAGCGTTGTATAAGTCGTACGTTCGATGTATAAGTTGTATATGCATTGTAAAAATTATATATGTATTGAAATAGAAGTGAATTGATATATATACGTATATATATATACATATATATACGCCCCTCGTCCACAAACCATGGACAATATTTATTGGTTGTGATTGGTGTGAAAATTGATTGATAGCGAATGGTTGTTTGGGATTGTTTGTGGTTGATATTGATTGATTGTGGTTGAAGAATACCCATTTGTGGTTGAGAAATATTTGGTAGAAACCACATATGATTAGTTTGTGGAAATGAAATAAATATATACATGCCGCCTGCGTGCGAACTAGATGCATGATCCCCATTGTCAAAAACCGCGAGGTTTTAAGGTAGAGCGAGGAGCCGTACTTGGAACGGTCCCGATTTTAACTACCCTGCCGTTATGCTGCCGAAATTTTGAATAATATTCATGTGTTTGAATTATTTTAATTTGTCGAAACTATATTTATTCGTTGAATAGAAAACCTTCATGTGTTGAATTGATATTCATTCGTTGATCGAAATTCATGTGTTGAATGGTATTCGTGTTTTAAATATAAAAATCACATTTTTATCTATATATAGAAACTATAGAAAACCTTCATGTGTTGAATTGATATTCATTCGTTGATTAGAAATTCATGTGTTGAATGGTATTCGTGTTTTAAATATAAAAATCACATTTTTATCTATATATAGAAACTATAGAAAACCTTCATGGGTTGAATCGATATTCATTCATTGAATTGAAATTCATTTGTTGAATGGTATTCATATTTTGAAATAAATTGTTTCATAATAAAAATCAACTTTTATCAACTATATGGACTATGCAAAATAATCTTGTTTTAAAAGAAATTATTTTATAGAAAAAATCCTATTTTTATTTCCTATATAAACAATATAAAATAATAGAGTTTTGAAATAAATTGTTTTACAATAAAAATCACATTTTTTATTATATACATGATTTGTTGAAATGTGAAGTGTTAAAAATAGCAACTCGTTCAAATAAATATGCATGAGTCGAAATATTCATTAATTAACTAATGATATGATTTTTCCCTATGCATGCAACATTAGAATGAATGTTGTTTTTTAAACCAAATGGAATCAAATATAAAGTTGAATAGAAAATGATAAGTGATAAGAACTGTATATATGTACATGCATATTTATTGAACAGGTTATAGCAAAGGGACTAGAGAAGAGGAATAAAATTTTGTGCCCGACAAATAGGTATACATTTACTGTTTTGTTTGGGTGATGATTTTTTGAGCCTGTTGGCTAGCCGCTTGGCTTTTCCTTTTTCTTTTTGACACGAGACGCCCATGTGGCTATTTGGGAATTTTCCCAGCCCCTCCCGTACAAAGGAGGTTATGGCGAAATTTTCCAAAATTTAAAGGCGTTAGTGAAATATTTGAAGTGAAAACGATATTGAAATTGATGAATGTACTATATTTATATAAATATATAAATATAAATAAATTTAAAACGAAACGTGGCTATACAGTTCGGTTTTGAAACCGTGATTTCAAATGATCGTACCGGGAGATCCGACCATCGGATTTTCCTAAAATCGCAACCGTTGGGTTCGCCTTGGAAACATCTTTCCAACGGCACCAACTTTTTAAAGATCCAACGGTTGGATTGTCTGGAATGTTTAATTCAAATCTGAAGAAAAACAGCGCCAGAAACGATTATATATATATATATAATTACATTTAAACGAATAACGACGCTGTAGTTCGTATTTTGAAATCGAAAATTCAAACGATTGTACCGGGAGATCCGACCGTCGGATTTTCCCGAAACTGGAACCGTTAGATTCGTTTTGAAAAGATCTTTCTAATGATGTAAATTTTGTAAAGATCCAACGGTTAGATTTTCAGATATGTTTAATTCAAATCTGAAGAAAAATAGCGCCACGGCCGCGTTATGGCCCTAAGCGTCGTTTTGAATAAATCGGCTATTTTAAAATAAATAAAAATAGCGATAAATCGTTAGAAAATATCATAAACGATATGGAATGGAAATAAACTGAATTTGCTCGATTTATGTGGTATTTGATGGTTGAATGTGTTTGGTGTGAAAATTACATTAAAGAACAAAATTGATGTTGTCGAATGATTTAACCATTGAAATAAATTGATTTGAAATTCTAAATATACGTGAATTATTTGAAAAGGCCGAGTTAATTCTCATTTCAAATAATTGACTAACGATTGAAATTCGAAGATGAAGACGGTAGTTGAAGACCGGAGATCTTCACCTCGTTTGGATGGTAACCGAGGTCCTGATTGGGAGGCATCCCGAAATATGGATAATCAGTGGTGATCGTCCAGACGTACGTGGTGATCGATTGGTTTGCGAGGTATTTAGTGCCTCCGGTTTCGTTCAGACCCAGAACGGAATTGTAAATGGACTGTGTCTGACATTGGATTTTATTCTGTGTTGATCGATCTCTATTAAATATACATCTATGTGGCGGCGGAGAATTTATTCTTTTGCTTAACGCCCTTCTCTGAAACCCACGAGTTCAGGGGTTGTATATCAATGGACATCAGTCGCACGACATGAATTTCTAGTGTGGCATGCCTAAGTGGCAAATGATCGAGGCTTCTGTTAAAAAGAAAAGTCTCGTGTTGATGATCAAAGCCCCGCCTGTGTGGCCTAGCTATGTGTATAACGTGAATTCGCGAACCTCACCCCTCGGTACGAACCAGAAACGGGAGGAAGGACCTCAGGGAGGGCATGCGTTTCTTTCTAGCTAGGGTGGTGTCAGTGACCTACCACCCTGACATTTATATACTTTGCACCTATGTGGTTGTTGCTGTTGCGAGGCGCCTCGGTTTGATCAGACGATCCGGGTCTGATGGAGTCATTCGTTGGCTCGTTTACGCCCCCAAAGGGTGGGGAAACGTATTGTTCAGGAATTTTAATCCACATCGGTGGACCGGCCCTGTCGCTCCTAGGGTCACTCGAGCTCTGATCATGTGGCTCGGGCTAGAGAGTCACGAATTCGGTAAGGACTATCTTTTGCCTTGGTACATGACGGAAATCCAATTTCCAAATACGTGACTGTGCGGTTTTGATTGTATATATATATGGCGACATGATATATGGTACTCATGCCGTCTACGATTGATAGTTATGATTTGAAATTGTTTTCAAAGCATATAAACACTAGTAATAATATCAAATGCCTTTGTTTTATTCGTATCAATCATATTTTGGCCGTTATAAGGTAAAACTCTATCCTCCGGTTTGCGTTGCATTGTGTGATGGGAACTGAGTCTTATAATGGCTTCATTTTTATTAAATGCATTGCGCTGTTTAAAAGAAAAATTTGTTTTAAAGCACTGACAATCCAATGGAGTAAATCCGTTCCACGAAAGTGGCGTGGTCCTGGGATTAGCCAATTATATATGTGTTGAGTGGATTTCTCATACCAATCCCATGACTGACTCATAGTTTGTTTCACTTTCAAACTCGGGTGCCCCTTTTTCTACACGGGCAGCCTTGTATTCAGGTTTAGCTGGTTCTTTCTGGATAGCTGGAGCTGAGGATGGATTCTATTATTTATCTCTTTTTATGCTGTTCAGCTCCTATTGTACATATTTTGTTTATTTCCGCTGTAGACATTTATGTATAGCTGAACTGTATTTGTACTAAGTAAGATCCTATGTACTGTGTAACTCTGATGATTACTTTTATCCAGTATATTCTATTGTTCATTATCTGGTGTATTTATTTAACTATGTTCTGCTGTTATCTGTTTCTGTGTTATATTCCAAAGATAACCCTTGTCTCCGTCAGTACGGGAAATGGGGTCGTCGTAACGTGGTATCAGAGCTTTGGTTAAGCTTAGTTCTGGAATATAACATTTGAACGAACTCGTCTGAAATAGAACCAGTAGTGTTCTATGACGGGTAACTCAATACAGATAGGATCAGTTATATCCTAGTATGAGTAAAGCAGAATGTAATAACACCTCGATAGACACATTTACATTGAAGTATATGTTTCTATATTTTAAATTATCTTTTCTATGACCTGACACTTGATCTGCTATTTGCAGAAGTGCTAGAAAATGAGTGTCAGAAACAGAAGGAATACAGAACCGGATATTGAGGCCCTATTAATCAAATATCGAAATATGGGTGGAATACCGTTCTCTGGTGAAGAATCTATTATGAAGACACAGGCTTGGATTCGTTAGGCTGAAAAGATCTTTGATGGTTTAAAGCTGAGGGATGACCAGAAAAGATTACTGGCCTCCTGGGCACTCAAAGATGAAGCTTTGTTTTGGTGGGATTCTGTTATTAAGGATAATCCAGAAGGTGATATCACCTGGGATAAATTCAAAGTGATTTTCCTGGAAAGATTTACTCCTCCATAAGCAACCGAGCGCCTATGTGATGAACTTTCTTATTTGATACAAGGTGATATGACCATCCCAGAATATCATAATAAATTCAACGAACTTTCTCACTTTGCTCCTCATCTGATCAAGGACCCAAAGAGGAAGAATCTTAGATTTATTCACGGACTTCAAAGAAAATATCAGAACAGTGTAATGAGGAACGTAAAGCTCCCCTTTTCTGAAATGATATATATGGCTTATCAGTATGAAGATCTCCATAAGAAAGGAATGTTATGCGACGAAGAAGAAGTCAGTTCTTGTGACAAAGCAGAGTCGGAAACTGATATTCCTGAAGCTAGTACGACGTCTAAGATCCATAAGAAGCCCAGTGCCAAGAGAAAAAGGGCTGAATCTGGGAAAGAACCCGTAACGACCGCCGTACGCAATAACTGCAATAGGCAAGGACACCTTTCGGTAAGTTGCAGATCTCTCAAGAAACGAGTAAAGGATGGATCTAAATCCGGTAAGAAGTTTCAAGAGAATAGGAAGTGTAACACCCCGTGTATTCTATAACCGTGAAAGTCATAAATTAAAGTATAATTAATTTCAAATCAAAGAATTAAGGGAAACGGGATACGCCATTTCGTTCATCTCGGAAAAATACGCGAAATAGAGTCCGAGTTTTCGGAAATCGGAGTCCGTATGACCAAGATATGGCCTCCGGAAGTTTCTGAATTAAGTTTAAAATTCAAACAGAAGAAAACAGCTCAGAAAAACAATTCAAAATTCAAAATCGGGCCCAGTTGGCCAGGGCGGGAAAATTCCCGCCTGAAGGGACCAGGTCGACTTGGCAGTCGACCTGGGCTAACCAGGTCGACAAGGCTGTCGACCTAGCTGTCGACAGGGCTGTCGACCTGGCCCCGAGCCAGGTCGAACCCAGCCCACCCTGGCTGGCCTAGTCTATGTTTGGTCGATTTTCAGAAGCTTGCTTTGTCACTAGGGCTAGGTGGCAGCCCCTGATTGGTCTCTCTTTCGATTGAATGGCTACGATCAATCCAAGCAACATCGATGGTCCTAATCAGTTCATAAACTCTATAAAAATGACCCTAGACTCTACCTAATCTATTCATTCAAAAATAAGAATAAGGCCATCATGCTGTTGAGGAACGACTAGGATTAGCCACCAACTTGAGAGACGATTAGGAGGCAAACTCTAAAGCAACTACAACTTAAACAAATCAAATCAACGCCTACGTCAAGGGAATAGCATCTCCAAATCCAGAGTTCAGACTCCTGAATTGAAGAATTCGTCACACGATTGTAAGTAGAGTGCTATTCCGATATGAAACAAATAATTGTGTTGATTTGTGTAATGTAAGAAATGGAATTGTGGCCATAATAATTCATATTTGTGCGTTGTTGTAATTCTAATCGATTTGGAATATTGTGACATGACGATTGGATATTCGCAAGTATGTAATTTATTATAAAAACTACATGTTTGCGGTAGTTTTATTCAAGTATTCGAATTGATATTCGCAAGTATGTAATTCATTATAAAAACTACATGTTTGCGGTAGTTTTTTGCAAGTATACGATTGGATATTCGCAAGTATGTAATTCATGTTGAAGCTACACGGTTGTGGTTGTTTAATTGAAATTCATGCAAGTATGTGGTTTTGCTACTATGCCATCATAATGTATATTTTTGTACAAAAATCATTTTGTGTGTAATTGGAACAAATTTGGGATATTATGACTCACATGAAATTATGTTGGAATTTGGCATCATGATCTATGTATAAAACCATACTTTTGTATTAGAAACAAAAGTAAGCCTCTTTGTGAACTTATGAATATGACTAGGCTATGTTTGATATTTTGCATAATTGAAAAACATGTTAGGCCTATATTGTTAACAAGGACTATATGATAATACCATGATTTCATGTTTAGGAATATTTAGCCATGATTACATGAATAAGTATATTTGTGCCATAGTATGTGAATAGATTAAAAATCATGATCTCATGTCGGAATAATTCTATTGAACTATACTTTTGTATTAATAACAAAAGTAAGAACCTTTGTAAACATATAGTAATTTTATAAACATGATTTGCTTATGTTTGACATTATGCCTAAGTAAAAATATAGGTTTATGTGTAGTTAAGACTATGTGTCAATAATGATATCTAATTTAGTTAGATTCTTAACTTAACTACAAGTTTACATGCTTTGATTCATGTCACTTATGCTTTATGACCAAAGTATATGTTATTACTATGCAAGTACACTAGTTTCTATTTTGTAGTTCCAACGTTATGTTGCAAGTTCATGCGTTCACATTCCCCTTTTGTGTATGTAATCACGTTTTAAGCCTCCCCTTTTTCACGTGGCTAAGTTGGGCTTAAAAAGGCTAAGCCCAACATATAGTATAACAAACGGACGTATTAAACGGGGGAAAATAGCGTTGGGCCAAATTAATTAATAAATGAAAATATAAAAGTAGATGGGCCCAAATTCAAGAATGGGTTGGGCCCATGGTTGGTGTAATCCCTTACACCATTAACTGATTTTAAATAATGGGCCGCAAATATTTACATATAAGAAAACAAAGAAGAAAGACAAAATATGTAAATGTAGACAATACGATGTGTTTAACCCGAGGTTGGATTGAGTTGTGATGTAAACCTGCCCGGAACCGCCCGGCTGTCCAGTAGTCACAACAATACCTATCCAATGTGGGTGGTTAAACATGGTGCCCAATAAGACACGAGGTTAGACTGAGTTGTGGCGTAAGACTGCCCGGACCCAACCGGCAACTGGCAGCCACAACAATACCTGTCTAATGTGAGAGGTCAAGGCTTTAATAACACAATTAAGGCTGAGTCAGGATTGATAGGATTAAGTGAACTAAAGACTTAATCAAAAATGGAACATGCTAAACTAAACAGACAGATTGGGGGTTAGGTTCATAAAACACTTAACCAACTTAGCATGTTGGCTAGAAGTGGAAAACCTAGTAGCGGGGGACCCTTTTCAGCAGTAACCCTATAAGGTGTATCATGATACCCTGAAACTAGGCAGGGTGGGGCACGATTACTGGGCTGACTGTAAGAGGTCAAATCGACGGCGGTGGTGCAGCAGTGTAGGTTCTAACGGGGTGCGGGCGTGCACACACTCCGGCGCAGAAAAATAAGGCACTGGGCACCAGTAGCATACCTGTGTATTCTAGTATTGTGTCGGGCTGCCACCATGGGACTTGATACACCCCATGGTGGGACCAGCATAGGTAACTACAACATCGGGGGCCGTAAGACACATGTAACTATGCGAGTAGGAGCCGATCATCATAGAATGGATCACTTCACCCTGATTATGGGGTGCCAGTTGAGAACTAGTTTATATGGGTTCAGAGATTAATATGAGGTACGATAGTATATTCGACCCTAGACAACTTAACTAAGTTTATAGTGCTTTCCCATTTCTTGTTTATACTTATCATACCCAGTTCTTTATTCATAGACTGAATAGTCCTAGACTTAATCAGGCTTTATGTCTGACCCTACTTTTCTTTCGTCTTCTTTTCTTCCGTTTTCCCCCCCCCCCCCCTCGGTCCACAGGGAGGGAATACCGCAGCTTGACCAGCCTTCATATCCAGCTTGAAGAGAAAGAATGTATTGCTTGGATCTTTTCGTTTTGGACTATGGCTTTGGACAACAATTATGGGACTTTTGCAGTTTATTTATGTTTTCTTTATGCTTCTTTAAATAATGTAATCAAGACAGTTATGAAGATGTTATGTTTTTGGAAGTATGTAAGACAATTATGGTGATGTTGTTGTAACACGTATTTTCTTTTATGAAATAAAAGTTGTTGCTTTTCTGCTATTCAAAAATATGTGTTCTTATATCTGTCTTGTATATCTGTGACTTATACTTATAAACCTCCACCAAAATTAGGGCATTCCCTTTGAGAGTGACCCTAACGGAGGTGGGGTGTTTCACTTGGTATCAGAGCATAGGTTTACCAGATAAGATAAAAAGTTTTGAAAATTTATTTTCAAAAAGGAAATTTAAAGAAGCATTTTTAAAAAGAAAAATATTATTTTATTTTAAAAAAGGCAAAGTCCCCCCCAAAGCCATAGGTACTATCTCTTATCCTTCGTTTTGAATCTATCCTTTTTGTTTCAGCATGTCCGAAGAACTTAACTTGCCAGAGGGTGTACCAATACCTGGTTGGTTTAGACGGTTCTTAGAAGCAAGGGCCACTCAGCCAGGTCCTACCGTTCCTCCTCCCCCAGCTGCAGGAAATCATCCAGCTGCAACAGCACCTCTTCCTCCACCTCCTCCACGGGGAAACACTTTTGCTAAGATATGTAAAGATTTTAAAGCTATGGGAGGAAAGGATTTCCATGGAACTGAGTCCTTCGTGGCAGCTAGAAATTGGCTGAAAGAAACTGAGGACCTATTCATCATCTTTGAGGTAGAAGATAGACAGAAAGTGCAACTGGCAGTGTGGCTACTAAAGGGCGAGGCTTCCTACTGGTGGGAAGTCACTAATGCAGAAAGACCAGTGGAGACATGGGAGGACTTTAGGGCAAGGTTTGAGGCTAAATTTCTCTCAGATGCGGAAAGGAGTTTGCAGTTGGAAAAATTCTTATTTCTTAAGCAAGGGAACAAGACAGTCAGAGAGTATGTTAATCAGTTCGATGAGCTGGCTAGGTTTGGGCTGGACCTAGTCAACACCCCGCAAAAGAAGGCTCTCCGTTTCGTCAAAGGGTTGAATGAGCCATTACACAGTTTGGCCATGACCCATATACCCATGGGAGCCACGTATGAAAGACTGGTGCAAATGGCATTGATGAACGAAGAGGATAAGGGCAAGAAGGAGACAAAGGCAGAAAGATCTCAAGGGAAGAAAGAGGGTTTGCAGCCTAAGAAGACAGACTTTAAGAAGGGCGGGAAAGGAAACAAAGAGAAGAGGAAGTGTAATTTCTGTGGCAAAGTGGGGCACTTAGTAAAGGACTGCCGGAAAAAGAAGGCCAAGGAGAATGGTGGGTGCTTTTCTTGCGGTGAGACATGCCACAGGGCTAAGGACTGCCCAAAGAAACGAGGACAGGGGCAGAGGACTGGTTCCACCTCAGGGGCACAAGTTCATGTGCTAGAAGCGCGACCTCAGCAACAGCGAGGTATAAATACTTCTGTAGAAAGTGTAGTTTACCTTTATGATCACCCCGTTCACACTTTATTTGATTCTGGCGCATCACACTCCTTTATCTCGTCTACTTTAGTAGAATCTCTGCACCTAAAAACTAGTATGGTAGAGGACCCCTTAATTGTTTCTAACCCAATTGGGGGCCCAGCTCATTTGTCTATGATCTGTTTGGGATTGAAAATTTCTATTCTAAACGTAGAATTTCAATGTAGTGCCTTTGTTTTGGGCTTTTCGGGATACGGTTTGATTTTGGGCATGGATTGGCTATCCAGTAATGGGGCCATCCTTGATTGTGAGAAAAGGGTTGTTAGGCTCCTAACCCAGCTCGGTAATACTTTGGAAATTTATTGTAATCCCTCATATGCGGTTATGCTTAGTTACCTTGAATCACTAGATGCCTCTGTTGAAAATTTGCAATCAGTTAGAGTGGTCCGGGAATATCCGGATGTCTTCGAAGAGGTGAAGGGCTTGCCTCCGAAGCGGGAGATAGACTTCCGCATATATCTTGTAGATAATGCAAAGCCCGTTGCGTTGCCCGTTAGACACATGGCTCCACGGGAAAGGAAAGAGCTCAGTAAACAGATTAAAGAGCTTCTAGAAAAGGGGTTCATTAGGAGGAGCATTTCAGAATGGGGCGCTCCAGTGGTGTTCGCTACAAAGGCGGATGGTTCACTCCGTCTATGTGTTGACTATAGGGAGCTCAACAAGCTAACGAAAAAGAATAGGCACCCTCTCCCCAGAATTGACGATTTGTTTGATCAGCTTGTAGGAGCGTCTGTTTTCTCCCAACTCGATTTAGCGACCGGTTTTCATCGGCTAAGGGTGGCTGAAGATAGTATCGATAAAACGGAATTCAGAACCCCGGACGGCTTCTTTGAATGGCTTGTCATGCCTTTCGGCTTGACAAATGCACCTGCTTACTTCGTGGACCTGATGAGTAGGGTATTCAGAGATTTCCTCAATAAGTTCGTAGTAGTCTTCGTAGACGATATCCTTATCTTCTCAAAGAGTGAAGAGGAACATGCTCAGCACTTAAGGGCAATCATGGAAACTCTGCGAGTCCATCAGCTAAAAGCCAAATTCTCCAAATGCCACTTTTGGAGAGAAGAGGTGAGGTTCCTTGGGCACATAGTATCCAAACAAGGGTTAGCGGTGGACCCTGCTAAGGTAGTGGCGGTACAGGATTGGAAGACACCAAGGAATGCAACTGAGGTCCGAAGTTTTCTAGGACTAGCAGGTTCCTATCGAAAGTTCATAAGGGATTTTGCAAAAATCTCAGCTCCGCTCACGAAATTGACCAAGAAGAATCTAGTGTTCAATTGGGACTTGGATTGCGAGTTTGCTTTCCAGCGACTGAAAAGGGCTCTTACAACAGCCCCAGTTTTGACGTTGCCAGATGGGAGCAAGATGTTCACTGTTTATACAGATGCATGTGGGACAGGGCTAGGCGCCGTCTTAATGCAAGAAGGAAGGGTAGTAGCTTATGGCGGGAGGCAGTTGAAGGTGCACGAAAAGAACTACCCGACCCACGATCTTGAGTTAGCTGCCATCGTCTTTGCACTCAAGTCTTGGCGACACTATCTCCTAGGTGAGAAGTTCGAACTTTACACTGACCATAAATCGTTGAAATATCTATTCTCGCAGAAAGATCTTAACTTGAGGCAACAAAGATGGATGGAGTTTCTTGCCTCGTACGATTTCGAGTTCTCCTATACTCCGGGCAAAGGCAACGTAGTGGCAGACGCGTTGAGCCGAAAGAAACTCACCCTAAGCCCGCTGTTTGTTGAAAGACAAAGCCTAGAGTTTATAGCCAGCTTCGACTTTAGGCCTTCCTCCGATTTTGTACCAGGCTTGCTAGCATCTCTCGAAGTGCGCCCAACTTTAGTGGACTCAGTAGGGACAGCACAACGCGAAGACCCTCAGCTTGTGGATACGATTGATAGGCTAATTAGAGGTGAGACTTCAAGTCACCTCAACAGATACTCCGTCGACGATAAGGGTTGGCTAAGGCAAGACGGTAGACTATGCGTCCCACAGATAAGGGATTTAGTAAAGAGGGTTCTCGAGGAAGCACATCACTCCAAGATGACGATACACCCAGGCGGAGACAAAATGTATAAGGACATAAAAAGAACTTTCTTCTGGAACGACATGAAAAAGGACGTGGCAGAATTCGTTTCTAAGTGTATGGTGTGCCAACTGGTTAAGGTGGAACAGAAAAAGCCTGGCGGACTGCTACATCCTCTAGAGGTCCCGCAGTGGATGTGGGAGAGCATCTCAATGGACTTCATCGATGGGCTGCCTAGGTCTAGGAGAGGCAACACTAGCATTTGGGTAATAGTGGATAGGCTTACTAAAAGCGCCCACTTTTTACCTGTCAAAAGTAAAAGAACTGCCTCATCCCTAGCATCACTTTACCTCAAGGAAATCGTTCGACTCCATGGAATACCATCCAGCATTGTTAGTGACCGAGACCCCATCTTCACCAGTGAGTTTTGGCGGAGTCTGCAAGAAGCAGTAGGAACGCAGTTACGCTTGAGCACGGCCTATCATCCCCAAACCGACGGCCAAACAGAAAGAGTGAACAGAGTTTTGGAGGACCTTTTAAGACTATGCGTCCTTGACTTCGGAGGGGCATGGGAAGACCACCTTCCTTTGGTAGAATTTGCCTACAACAACAGCTATCAAGCAACCATCGGAATGGCACCCTTCGGAGCTTTATATGGGAGACCGTGCCGATCACCCACTTGTTGGTGGGAGTCTACTGATAAGCTCATACTTGGACCAGATATGATCCGAGAGACTTCAAAGAAAGTAGACTTAATACGAAGAAGGATGAAGACGGCCCAAGACAGACAAAAGTCCTACGCCGACAAGAGGAGAACCGACCTTGAATTTGAGGTTGGGGACAGAGTTTTTCTTAAGGTATCTCCGCTAAGGAACGTTGTTCGTTTTGGAACCACAGGAAAGCTAGCACCAAGGTTCGTAGGGCCATTCCCTATCATCGAGAAAATTGGGAAAATGGCCTATAGATTAGAGCTACCAGAAAAGCTGGCTGGAGTTCACAACGTTTTTCATGTGTCACATCTCCGAAAATGTCTACGTGAGTCTGCTGAAGTGGTAGAGCCAAATATCCTAGAAGAAGCCGAAGTGGAACGCGAAGCAACCATAAGAGAAGTTCCAACCCGCATATTAGGAACGGAAGTGAAGAAGCTACGCAACCGCGAAGTCAAGCTCGTCAAAGTTCAGTGGAGCGACGCCGAGGGAGACGCGACTTGGGAAACTGAAGCTAGAATACGCACTGCCTACCCTTTTCTTTTCGAGGGTACATCCTTGATCTTTCTTTTTCCTTAAGTTGCGCTTTTATCTATCTTTTTAGGTATATTTCCTCGACCTTATCTTTTAGGTAGAAACCCTTTGGATGAAAACATGTAATTGAAACATGTTATGGATGATGGTTGCAAGTGGTTGCAAATGATTGCTAGTGGTTGCTCGTGGTTGCATATACACACACAATCTAGGTTTTAGATCGGCTCAGTCACTTCATATTGCATATGCATATATGTTTGCATTCGTATATGGTTGAACTTTAATGTATTGTCATATGGATGTTGCATTTGTATGAATGATTGTGCACTCATGTAGAATCATGAATAGGAAAATTTGCATACATAATGGATTCATGGCACTTACATAATTCGCATTAAGGAGGTCAACTGAATCAGTAGACCGCCTGATTTTGCATTAGATAAGTACATGTACACAAACACTTCGCATATGATCATGAAGCATTAGAAGTCTTTTAAGGACAATGGATGTTCGTGTTTGATGGATGAGTAGATGGATGTTTGGATGTTAGGATATACATTCTTCCTAACTTGAAGATTTCGGGGACGAAATCCTGTTAAGTGGGGGAGAATGTAACACCCCGTGTATTCTATAAACGTGAAAGTCATAAATTAAAGTATAATTAATTTCAAATCAAAGAATTAAGGGACCCGTGATACGCCATTTCGTTCGTCTTGGAAAAATACGCGAAATAGAGTCCGAGTTTTCGAAAATCGGAGTCCGTATGACCAAGATATGGCCTCCGGAAGTTTCTGGATTAAGTTTAAAATTCAAACAGAAGAAAACAGCTCAGAAAAACAATTCAAAATTCAAAATCGGGCCCAGTTGGCCAGGGCGGGAAAATTCCCGCCTGAAGGCACCAGGTCGACTTGGCAGTCGACCTGGGCTAACCAGGTCGACAGGGCTGTCGACCTGGCTGTCGACAGGGCTGTCGACCTGGCCCCGAGCCAGGTCGAACCCAGCCCACCCTGGCTAGCCTAGTCTATGTTTGGTCGATTTTCAGAAGCTTGCTTTGTCATTAGGGCTAGGTGGCAGCCCCTGATTGGTCTCTCTTTCGAATGAATGGCTACGATCAATCCAAGCAACATCGATGGTCCTAATCAGTTCATAAACTCTATAAAAATGAACCTAGACTCTACCTAATCTATTCATTCAAAAATAAGAATAAGGCCATCATGCTGCTGAGGAACGACTAGGAGTAGCCACCAACTTGAGAGACGATTAGGAGGCAAACTCTAAAGCAACTACAACTTAAACAAATCAAATCAACGCCTACGTCAAGGGAATAGCATCTCCAAATCCAGAATTCAGACTCCTGAATTGAAGAATTCGTCACACGATTGTAAGTAGAGTGCTATTCCGATATGAAACAAATAATTGTGTTGATTTGTTTAATGTAAGAAATGGAATTGTGGCCATAATAATTCATATTTGTGCGTTGCTGTAATTCTAATCGATTTAGAATATTGTGACATGACGATTGGATATTCGCAAGTATGTAATTTATTATAAAAACTACATGTTTGCGGTAGTTTTATTCAAGTATTCGAATTGATATTCGCAAGTATGTAATTCATTATAAAAACTACATGTTTGCGGTAGTTTTATGCAAGTATACGATTGGATATTCGCAAGTATGTAATTCATGTTGAAGCTACACGTTTGTGGTTGTTTAATTGAAATTCATGCAAGTATGTGGTTTTGCTACTATGCCATCATAATGTATATTTTTGTACAAAAATCATTTTGTGTGTAATTGGAACAAATTTGGGATATTATGACTCACATGAAATTATGTTGGAATTTGGCATCATGATCTATGTATAAAACCATACTTTTGTATTAGAAACAAAAGTAAGCCTCTTTGTGAACTTATGAATATGACTAGGCTATGTTTGATATTTTGCATAATTGAAAAACATGTTAGGCCTATATTGTTAACAAGGACTATATGATAATACCATGATTTCTTGTTTAGGAATATTTAGCCATGATTACATGAATAAGTATATTTGTGCCATAGTATGTGAATAGATTAAAAATCATGATCTCATGTCGGAATAATTCTAGTTGAACTATACTTTTGTATTAATAACAAAAGTAAGCACCTTTGTAAACATATAGTAATTTTATAAACATGATTTGCTTATGTTTGACATTATGCCTAAGTAAAAATATAGGTTTATGTGTAGTTAAGACTATGTGTCAATAATGATATCTAATTTAGTTAGATTCTTAACTTAACTACAAGTTTACATGCTTTGATTCATGTCACTTATGCTTTATGACCAAAGTATATGTTATTACTATGCAAGTACACCAGTTTCTATTTTGTAGTTCCGACGTTATGTTGCAAGTTCATGCGTTCACATTCCCCTTTTGTGTATGTAATCACGTTTTAAGCCTCCCCTTTTTCACGTGGCTAAGTTGGGCTTAAAAAGGCTAAGCCCAACATATAGTATAACAAACGGACGTATTAAACGGGGGAAAATAGCGTTGGGCCAAATTAATTAATAAATGAAAATATAAAAGTAGATGGGCCCAAATTCAAGAATGGGTTGGGCCCATGGTTGGTGTAATCCCTTACACCATTAATTGATTTTAAATAATGGGCCGCAAATATTTACATATAAGAAAACAAAGAAGAAAGACAAAATATGTAAATGTAGACAATACGATGTGTTTAACCCGAGGTTGGATTGAGTTGTGATGTAAACCTGCCCGGAACCGCCCGGCTGTCCAGTAGTCACAACAATACCTATCCAATGTGGGTGGTTAAACATGGAGCCCAATAAGACCCGAGGTTAGACTGAGTTGTGGCGTAAGACTGCCCGGACCCAACCGGCAACAGGCAGCCACAACAATACCTGTCTAATATGAGAGGTCAAGGCTTTAATAAGACAATTAAGGCTGAGTCAGGATTGATAGGATTAAGTGAACTAAAGACTTAATCAAAAATGGAACATGCTAAACTAAACAGACTGATTGGGGGTTAGGTTCATAAAACACTTAACCAACTTAGCATGTTGGCTAGAAGTAGAAAACCTAGTAGCGGGGGACCCTTTGCAGCAGTAACCCTATAAGGTGTATCATGATACCCTGAAACTAGGCAGGGTGGGGCACGATTACTGGGCTGACTGTAAGAGGTCAAATCGACGGCGGTGGTGCAGCAGTGTAGGTTCT
The DNA here is from genome assembly GCA_030737875.1 of Allium sativum. Classification (NCBI taxonomy): domain Eukaryota; kingdom Viridiplantae; phylum Streptophyta; class Magnoliopsida; order Asparagales; family Amaryllidaceae; genus Allium; species Allium sativum. The sequence goes on along the minus strand of CM060918.1, from coordinate 144,368,165 downwards.
AACGGGGTGCGGGCGTGCACACACTCCGGTGCAGAAAAATAAGGCACTGGGCACCAGTAGCATACCTGTGTATTCTAGTATTGTGTCGGGCTGCCACCATGGGACTTGATACACCCCATGGTGGGACCAGCATAGGTAACTACAACATCGGGGGCCGTAAGACACATGTAACTATGCGAGTAGGAGCCGATCATCATAGAATGGATCACTTCACCCTGATTATGGGGTGCCAGTTGAGAACTAGTTTATATGGGTTCAGAGATTAATATGGGGTACGATAGTATATTCGACCCTAGACAACTTAACTAAGTTTATAGTGCTTTCCCATTTCTTGTTTATACTTATCATACCCAGTTCTTTATTCATAGACTGAATAGTCCTAGACTTACTCAGGCTTTATGTCTGACCCTACTTTTCTTTCGTCTTCTTTTCTTCCGTTTCCCCCCCCCCCCCCCCAGGTCCACAGGGAGGGAATACCGCAGCTTGACCAGCCTTCATATCCAGCTTGAAGAGAAAGAATGTATTGCTTGGATCTTTTCGTTTTGGACTATGGCTTTGGACAACAATTATGGGACTTTTGCAGTTTATTTATGTTTTCTTTATGCTTCTTTAAATAATGTAATCAAGACAGTTATGAAGATGTTATGTTTTTGGAAGTATGTAAGACAATTATGGTGATGTTGTTGTAACACGTATTTTCTTTTATGAAATAAAAGTTGTTGCTTTTCTGCTATTCAAAAATATGTGTTCTTATATCTGTCTTGTATATCTGTGACTTATACTTATAAACCTCCACCAAAATTAGGGCATTCCCTTTGAGAGTGACCCTAACGGAGGTGGGGTGTTTCAGGAAGTGCACCAAATGCCATCAGTCCGGTCATCTTTCAAAGGCATGCCCGCTATTCAGAAAACCTAAAGCAGTACATGTAAATGAAGTGCTAGAAGTACCTGCATCTTCGTTTGCTCCGGAAAGGTCTGATGTTTTAGAAGGCACGCTCAATGTCAAGAACATTCCAGTTAAAGTACTGTTTGACACGGGCGCGTCACGAAGCTTTATTTCAAAGAGTGCGGTCAAGAAGTTGAATTTGAAGTTGAAGAAGCTCAAAGAACCAATGACGGTCCAAAATCCAGTTGGGGGTTCCATCAATCTCAGTTGGATCTGTGTAGTACCTGTCTCTTTTTCTTGCTATAAATTCCCTATTTTCTCTATCATCATGAATTTTAATGAATTCGATCTTATTCTGGGATTGGATTGGCTAACCCAATATGAAGCAGAGGTTAGATGCGCTGAGAGAGTTGTAAAGGCAAAGGCAAAATCGGGGAATTATATAACCATACCTTGTGAAGGCCCGACTTCAAATAGAAAGGACTTCTGGGCAGCTTTGGATGTTTCTCCAGCCCAAATAGAAAATATCCCTGAAGTCACGGAGAATATTCCTGACCTCATTAAAGACATTCCTGTCGTCAAAAACTATGCGGATGTGTTCGAAGAAGTTGTTCGCTTACCTCCGCAGAGAGAAATAGATTTCAAGATTGCTTTGATTCCAAATGCGAGGCCGGTAGTTCACGCTATTCAAAGAATGTCCTTGAAAGAGAAGGAGGAATTAGACAATCAAACACGACAGCTGGTATGGAAAGGTATGATCAAGCCTAGTTTCTCTGATTGGGGTGCAGCAGTAGTATTTGTCCCAAAATCTGACGGTACTCTACGGCTATGCTTGGACTATCGTGATCTGGACAAGCAGACAATAAAGAACAAGTATCCATTGCCGCGGATTGATGATTTGTTGGATCGATTAAATGGAGCACGAGTATTCTCAAGAATGGACCTAGCTACAGGTTTCCATCAACTTCGAATTGCCGAAGAGTGTGTTCCAATGACAGCATTCAGAGGTCCCGACTTATTCTATAAGTGGTTAGTAATGTCGTTCGGCTTATGTAACGCTCCAGCTTACTTCGTCGATCTGATGAATAGAGTATTCAGAGGAGTTTTGAATAAATTTGTTCTGGTTTTTATTGATGATATTCTAATCTTTTCTAAATCAAAGGAAGAACATGAAAACATTTGGAACAAGTGTTAGAAATCCTCAGAAAGAATGTATTGAAAGCAAAGTTTTCCAAATGTATATTCTGGCAAGAAGAAGTAAAATTTCTAGGACACGTCGTATCGAAAGAAGGAATTGTTGTTGATCCAAGCAAAATCACAGCTATTCAGAATTGGAAATAGCCCGGTACCCCCACTGATGTCCGCAGTTTTCCCAGATTGGCTAGCTATTACCGGAAGTTCGTCAAAAACTTTTCGAAGATATCTGGCCACTTAACGAAGCTTACAAAGAAGCACTCTAAATTCAAGTGGACTCCAGAAAGTGAGGAGGCTTTTGAAGAGCTAAAGTTAAGACTAACGACTGCTCCAGTGTTAACCATCATCGATGGCAACCAAGATTTAAAAGTCTGGACTGATGCTTCTAGAGAAGGCCTTGGCGCAGTGTTAATGCAAAGGGGTCAAGTGATTGCTTATGCTAGCCGTCAACTGAAGCCGCACGAGAAGAACTACGTAACTCATGATCTTGAGTTATTGGCTCTTGCGTTCGCTTTGAAAATCTGGAGGCACTATCTTCTGGGTGAGAGATTTGAATTGTTTACAGATCACCAGTCGTTAAAGTACCTGTTCACTCAGAAGGACTTGAATCTGAGGCAGCAACGTTGGCTGGAGTTTCTAGCAGCATATGACTTTGAAATTATATACACTCCAGGGAAAGCCAATGTCGTGGCCGATGCGCTAAGCCGAAAGAATGAGATGATCGTCAGCTTTATTATCACGACTTCTTTGATAGATAAAATATCTGCTCTTCAGAAGTATGATAACTTCATTCAAAAGATCAGGGAGATAATTCAGAAAGGCGAACCCTCGAGTTTTCAAGTTGATAACGATGGGATTCTAAGGCTCAAAGGTCGAATTTGTGTCCCTAACATTGCTGAGCTCCGAAAGGAAGTTCTGGATGAATGCCACAAGTCAAGACTTAGTATCCATCCAGGAGTAAGCAAAATGTACAATGACATCAAACGCACTTTCTGGTGGAAGTCGATGAAGAGGGACATTTCTTTATATGTTAGCCGATGCCCTACTTGCCAACTAGTCAAAAGCGACCAACAGAAACTAGCTGGATTGTTACAACCACTAGAAGTTCCTTGTTGGAAGTGGGAACATATTTCTATGGATTTCATTGATGGTCTGTCCAGAACCAGAAAAGGGAATGACATTATTTGGGTGATTGTAGATCGCTTCACGAAGACCACCCATTTCATACCTGTAAGATCAAACAGAATTGCTCAGAGTCTGGCGCAGACATACTTCAGGGAAATAGTAAGACTGCATGGAGTGCCGCTCAGTATAGTCAGTGATAGAGATATAATATTCACTAGCAAATTCTGGGAAGCATTTCAAGTCGAGCTGGGAACGAAGTTGAACTTGAGCACCGCTTATCATCCTCAGACAGACGGTCAGACTGAGAGGGTGAATCGTATTTTAGAAGATCTATTGCGGGCTTGTGTTATAGATTTCGGTGGATCATGGGAAGACCATCTGCATTTGGCTGAATTCTCTTATAACAACAGCTACCAGGCGAGTCTGACAATGTCGCCATTCGAAGCATTGTTTGGTAGACCGTGCCGATCCCCTGCTTGTTGGGTTGAACTAGGTAATAGACTTGTGTTGGGTCCTGATATGATTCGAGAAGCCGTCGACAAAGTCGATTTTATTAAGAAGCGATTACTCGCCGCTCAAAGCCGACAAAAGAGCTATGCCGATAGAAGACGAAGAGATATATCCTTTGCTGTTGGCGACTATGTATATCTGAAAGTATCGCTGATGAGAGGAGTTATTCGGTTCGGTAAAACTGGAAAGTTGGCGCCCAAATTCATTGTTCCGTTTCCTATTCAGGAACGGATCGGAACTCTCGCTTATAGGGTCAAATTGCCTGACTGGTTGCCTGGAGTTCATGATGTATTTCACATATCTCAACTTCGAAAGCACGTTCATGATCCAGACTTGATTGTGGAAGAAGCAGCTCAGCAGGATATTGAAATTACTCCAGAATTAGCTGTGAGAAGAGAGCCGCTAAAGATCATCGGCAAAGAAACCAAAGAGCTGAGGAACAAGAAGGTTCACTTGGTCAAAGTGCAATGGAGCGGAGGTCCGCGAGATTGTACTTGCGAAACCGAGGAGAGCATTCCGAAAGCTTATCCTAGATGCCGAGTGGATATCTCTGATTGACTCCGGTGCAAGGTATATTTACCATACTTTCCATTACCATTTAATTCTCTACTCTGCTGTTATTTTCTTTCCATGGATGTGCACTTTTAACTCTATAGTCTGAATGATTTTAAAAGAGAATAGGAATTAATTTGTATGGTTTTGAAAAATTAAAAAACAATTTGATTGTTGTTTGTGTTGTGTGATAGTAAATTAGATTAATTGAATGATTGAAACCATAGTTAATCTAATCAATAATGGAATAATGGTAGGATTTAATCATTTATATCACACATTGAACTGGTTAGAAAATAAATAGAAATATATATACATGTGTATTATATATGTTTGAATAGGTAAATGGATTAGCTGTTGAGTAAAGATTTTATTTGCGTGCCCGACAAATAGGTAAACCTTAATGAGTTGGATGCGAAATATTATTATATCGACTCCTGTGAATGCCATTGGATGCGGAGTGCTGGTTTTTCTATGTGAAATAATAAACGTCGCCATAGGATAGTAACAATTAATTTTGAACTACATTACATGGCATACTTCAGAAGATAGGCATACTTCATCATATAACACATAAGCATTTGGAGCTTGTGTGACGAGGTGGAAGATTTACCATACGAGCGAGAGGCTTGTATGGCGATGACTATATTTTACAGGTTGAACTGATGACTGATATGGACTATTTAAATTGTAACTATTAAAATGCCAGAATAATAAAAACCCCACACGGGTCTGGAGTTGACAATAATCACGTCTCTCTAGTTATTAGATACGGCACATGGACTATTTATTTCCCACACAAGGCAGGGTGATGAGAATTTATTCTCTGGAGTTATCATCAATACATGCTCCCCTGTAAACACCAGAATATATCACTATAAATATGTGTATGCTTATTAGGATTTATTGGGTACCTAATACGGCCCAATAAATTTCCAAACCCCTCCCCGTACAAAGGAGGTTATGGCGAATTTTTTTTAAAATTCCGGGTGTTAGCTAAATTTTTGAAGAATTTGAAATTTCTCATAAACTAAAAAGTTGGAGAATGGAAGCCAGATCGAATGTAGAGTTGATTAATCAAACCACTTTCGACTTTGTTCCTTTTCGGGGACGAAAAGTTTTAAGTGGGGGAGATTGTAACGACCCAGAAAATCTGAACCAATTAATTTTTTTTAAATTGGCTAAAATAATGAATTTTAAATATTTAAAATAAATATTTTAAATAATAGAGATGAAAAGTGAGTTGAATCGACAATTGAAAACGAATATAATTAATTATAATTATAAACAAAGCCTGAAATGGCGCTGAAGTTTCAAAAATTGAATTCAAACTTTGTCGGACTATACAGGGTGCAAAACAAAACGGATTTTAGTGAAACCAAAAATATTTAAATCCGTTAGTGAATACCTTTCTAACGAATCTGAAAAATCGAATTTTCATAGCGGAAAGTAAAAGTTATGGCTGAATGAATTTTCAGAAAGGTCGCTATGGAATTTATATAGCCCGTGAAATTGGCCATTTTGCAACCGACCTCGGAATTCGACAAAACCAGTTTTGTTGGATCCGGGATGTGAAGTTATCGCTAGGTTTCAAAATTAATAATTTTTGAAGCTAGTATGTGAGCGTGGCAAAAGAAAATGTGTTTTGGTCAGTTATAGTTAAATTGGATCGACCAAAAATGGGCCTTTTTGCAAACGGTCTCAGAATCCGACGAAACTAGATTTGTTGGGACCGTATCGTCAAAACATAGCTAGATTTATTTTTCTGGAATTTTTCGAATCAGTTTGTGACCCTGGCAAATTGAAATGTACGTTCAAATTAAATATTGAATATTTTATATTTTAATTTGAAGGAAAACAGACTGAAACAGTCGAATGGGCCTACGAAACATATCCCATTGTGTTCGGAATGGGGGTAAAACACTAGGGGTGACAGTCGTTGGGTTTGATTTCGGATGCGTTTAAGAAAACCATAATTTTTGAATCAATATATATACCGACCAATCAGATTTTAAAGAAATAAAAAAAATATACGCCCCCACTCGTATTTCTCTCTCCCCAAAGCAATAAACGGCGGAACTGTGTTCGCCACTTCCCAGGCGATTTCCGGCCGCCACGATCATCAGAACCCCATCCCCCTTCGATGGTTTTTGCTCGTCTCCTCCCCCTCTTCAAATCCATGGTGGTGGCGCCGTCCCTCGTGGCCTCTCCATCGAGATCCGCCAGCTCGAAGTCGCTCCGTTCAAAGCCCCGCCACCGCGCCTCAACGCCGTCGAACCCCCCTCCTCCCTGGCGCACGTGCGCCTCTCCTAGCCCGACAAGGTGGCGCTGGCCGATCGAAGAAACAATCAACGGATTGCCTGAAAGATCGAAGCCTAGTTTTGAAGAAATCAAGCAGGTATCGGCTGATTTTATTTAATTTGATTTTAACACCTTTAGAGTGTTGCAAACCTTTGAAAAATCATATCTTTTTCGTTCGTTAACGAAATTCGGTGAAACAGGAAACATCGTGACCGTGTGGACGTCTTCTACATTTTAGAAGAGACCGCATATTTTTCTGAGCCTTCTGCTATTTTTGGTGGAGTGGAACCCAATGTGAGATTTCTAATTTATAAACGATATGGAAAACGACGATGTATAAATTATATAGTCGATGTATGAGTTATATAAGCATTGTACACCTCATGTATAAGCGTTGTATAAGTCGTACGTTCGATGTATAAGTTGTACATGCATTGTAAAAATTATATATGTGTTGAAATAGAGGTGAATTTCTATATATATATATATATATACACACGCCCCTCGTCCACAAACCATGGACGATATTTATTGGTTGTGATTGGTGTGAAAATTGATTGATAGCGTATGGTTGTTTGGGATTGTTTGTGGTTGATATTGATTGATTGTGGTTGAAGAATACCCATTTGTGGTTGAGAAATATTTGGTAGAAACCACATAGAATTAGTTTGTGGAAATGAAATAAATATATACATGCCGCCTGCGTGCGAACTAGATGCATGATCCCCATTGTCAAAAACCGCGAGGTTTTAAGGTAGAGCGAGGAGTCGTACTAGGGACGGTCCCGGTTTTAACTACCCTGCCGTTATGCTGCCGAAATTTTGAATAATATTCATGTGTTTGAATTATTTTCATTTGTCGAAACTATATTTATTCGTTGAATAGAAAACCTTCATGTGTTGAATTGATATTCATTCGTTGATTGAAATTCATGTGTTGAATGGTATTCGTGTTTTAAATATAAAAATCACACTTTTATCTATATATAGAATCTATAGAAAACCTTCATGTGTTGAATTGATATTCATTCGTTGATTAGAAATTCATGTGTTGAATGGTATTCGTGTTTTAAATATATAAATCACATTTTTATCTATATATAGAAACTATAGAAAACCTTCATGTGTTGAATCGATATTCATTCGTTGAATTGAAATTCATTTGTTGAATGTATTCATATTTTGAAATAAATTGTTTCATAATAAAAATCACCTTTTATCAACTATATGGACTATGTAAAATAATCTCGTTTTAAAAGAAATTGTTTTATAGAAAAAAATCCTATTTTTATTTCCTATATAAACTATATAAAATAATAGAGTTTTGAAATAAATTGTTTTACAATAAAAATCACATTTTTTATTATATACATGATTTGTTGAAATGTGAAGTGTTAAAAATAGCAACTCGTTCAAATAAATATGCATGAGTCGAAATATTCATTAATTAACTAATGATATGATTTTTCCCTATGCATGCAACATTAGAATGAATTTTTAAACCAAATGGAATCAAATATAAAGTTGAATAGAAAATGATAAGTGATAAGAACTGTATATTTGTACATGCATATTTATTGAACAGGTTATAGCAAAGGGGCTAGAGAAGAGGACTAAAATTTTGTGCCCGACAAATAGGTACACATTTACTGTTTTGTTTGGGTGATGATTTTATGAGCCTGTTGGCTAGCCACTTGTCTTTTCCTTTTTCTTTTTGACACGAGACGCCCGTGTGGCTATTTGGGAATTTTCCCAGCCCCTCCCGTAAAAAGGAGGTTATGGCGAAATTTTCCAAAATTTAAAGGCGTTAGTGAAATATTTGAAGTGAAAACGATATTGAAATTGTTGAATGTACTATATTTATATAAATATATAAATATAAATAAATTTAAAACGAAACATGGCTATGCAGTTCATGTTTTGAAACCGTGATTTCAAACGATCGAACCGGGAGATCCGACCATCGGATTTCCCTGAAATCGCAACCGTTGGGTTCGCCTTGGAAACATCTTTCCAACGGCACCAACTTTGTAAAGATCCAACGGTTGGATTGTCTGGAACGTTTAATTCAAATCTGAAGAAAAACAGCGCCAGAAACGATTGTATTTATATATATAAATATAATTATATTTAATCGAATAACGACGCTGCAGTTCGTATTTTGAAATCGAAAATTCAAACGATTGTACCGGGAGATCCGACCGTCGGATTTTCCCGAAACTGGAACCGTTGGATTCGTTTTGAAAAGATCTTTCTAATGATGTAAATTTTGTAAAGATCCAACTGTTAGATTTTCATAGATGTTTAATTCAAATCTGAAGATAAACAGCGCCACGGCCGCGTTACGGCCCGAAGCGTCGTTTTGAATAAATCGGCTATTTTAAAATTAATAAAAATAGCGATAAATCGTTAGAAAATATCATAAACGATATGGAATGGAAATAAACTGAATTTGCTCGATTTATGTGGTATTTGATGGTTGAATGTGTTTGGTGTGAAAATTACATTAAAGAACAAAATTGATGTTGTCGAATGATTTAACCATTGAAATAAATTGATTTGAAATTCTAAATATACATGAATTATTTGAAAAGGCCGAGTTAATTCTCATTTCAAATAATTGACCGACGATTGAAGTTCGAAGATGAAGACGGTGGTCGAAGTCCGGAGATCTTCACCTCGTTTGGATGGTAACCGAGGTCCTGATTGGGAGGCATCCCGAAATATGGATAATGAGTGGTGATCGTCCAGACGTACGTGGTGATCGGTGGGTTTGCGAGGTATTTAGTGCCTCCGGTTTCGTTCAGACCCATAACGGACTTGTAAATGGACTGTGTGTCTGACATTGGATTTTATTCTGTGTTGATTGATCTCTATTAAATATACATCTGTGTGGCGGCGGAGAATTTATTCTTTTGCTTATTGCCCTTCTCTGAAACGCATGAGTTCAGGGGTTGTATATCGATGGACATCAGTCGCACGACATGAATTGCTAGTGTGGCATGCCTAAGTGGCAAATGATCGAGGCTTCTGTTGAAAAGCAAAGTCTTGTGTTGATGATCAAAGCCCCGCCTGTGTGGCCTAGCTTTGTGTATAACGTGAATTCTCGAACCTTACCCCCCGGTACGAAACAGAAACGGGAGGAAGGACCTCAGGGAGGGCATGCTTTTCTTTCTAGCTAGGGTGGTGTCAGTGACCTACCAGCCCTGACATTTATATACTTTTCACCAATGTGGTTGTTGCTGTTGCGAGGTGCCTCGGTTTGATCGGACGATCCGGGTCTGATGGAGTCATTCATTGGCTCGTTTACTCCCCAAAGGGCGGGGAAACCTATTATTTAGGAATTTTAATCCACATCGGTGGACCGGCCCTGTCGCTCCTAGGGTCACTCGAGCTCTGATCTTGTGGCTCGGGCTAGAGAGTCACGAATTCGGTAAGGACTATCTTTTGCCTTGGTTCATGAAGGAAATCCAATTTCCAAATACGTGACTGTGCGGTTTTGATTATATATATATATGGCGACATGATATATGGTACTCATGCCGTCTATGATTGATAGTTATGATTTGAAATTGTTTTCAAAGAATATAAAAAATAGTAATAATATCAAATGCCTCTGTTTTATTCGTATCAATCATATTTTGGCCGTTATAAGGTAAAAGTCTATCCTCCGGTTTGCGTTGCATTGTGTGATGGGAACTGAGTCTTATAATGGCTTCATTTTTATAAAATGCATTGCGTTGTTTAAAAGAAAGATTTGTTTTAAAGCACTAGCAATCCAATGGAGTAAACCCGTTCCACGAAAGTGGCGTGGTCCTGGGATTAGCCAATTATATATGTGTTGAGTGGATTTCTCGTACCAGTTCCATGACTGACTCGTGGTTTGTTTCACTTTCAAACTCGGGTGCCCCTTTTTCTACACGGGCAGCCTTGTATTCAGGTTTAGCTGGTTCTTTCTGGATAGCTGGAGCTGAGGATGGATTTTATTATTTATCTCTTTTTATGCTGTTCAGCTCCTATTGTACATATTTTGTTTGTTTCCGCTGTAGACATTTATGTATAGCTGAACTGTATTTGTACTAAGTAAGATCCTATATACTGTGTAACTCTGATGATTACTTTTATCCAGTATTTTCTATTGTTCATTATCTGGTTTATTTATTTAATTATGTTCTGCTGTTATCTGTTTCTGTGTTATATTCCAAAGATAACCCTTGTCTCCGTCAGTACGGGAAATGGGGTCGTCGCAAAAGTTTTCCAATTTAACATATTAAATTGGGATTGAGTGGAATTTGATTTAATAATAATCGAGATGAGCTTCTATGGAGGAAGACTATTACTATATATGGAATTTAAAAGACTTTGCCATTATTCCATTTATATTATTAGACTGATATGAAAATTTATATCGATTATTCATTGATCTAATTTCTGTGAAGATTCCATATTTGATGGAAGATGATTTTAGATTTATCGTGTACAATGTTTTAAATTAATGTTTGTTATTTAACCCAGTTATAGATAAGATTAATTTCTTAAATTTGAATAATCAGTAAGTAATGATTTTTGAGATTAAAACTGAATTAGAGTTTTAATGAATCTTAAAATAGATAAAAAATGTGAATATTTTATTCAAAGAATATTCTAAATTGGAATGAGGCGTATGATGTGTTTTTACCGCACTTGTTTATAAAATGCGTGAATTATTCGGAAAGACCTGGTTTAACCCATTCTGAATAATTTCTACGATGATTAAGTGTCGAAGATGAAGACGGTGGTTAAAGACCAGAGTTCTTCACATCGTTTGGATGATTATTGATGTCTTGATTGGGCCGTACACCAAGACAAGGTAAGAAATGGTGATCGTCCAAACGTACTTGGAGATCGGCTGATATGCGAGGACCTATCTCCTGTATTGGACATATGGGACGAGGAATAAGGCGCCTCCGGTTTCGTTCAGACCCAGAACGAACTTTTTAAAGGATGGTATGTCTAACGTTGTATTCCTTTATCCTGTATTCATTGATCTCTGCTAAATATATATCTATTTGGTAGCGGAGAATTTATTCTCTTTCTTAACACCCTTCTCTAAGATGTACGAGCTTAGAGGTTATGTATTGGCAGAAATCAATGGTATGGACTGGCAATGTGGCATGCTAAGATGCAAATGATCAAGGCTTTTGTTGAAAAGTAGAACCTTGTGGTAGATGATCAAAGCACATCCTGTTTTAGGCATAGCTTTGTGTATAGCGTTACTTCGCGAGCCTCACACCCCGGTATGAACTACAAACGGGAGAAGGACCCCAGGGAAATGGACATATGTTAGTTTCTAGCTAGGAGGGGTGTAAGCGTTTACAAACCCTGGCATTTTACTCGTGTGGATGTTGCTTATTACTTGTTGGATAGAGAGGCGCCTCGGATATATATATATTGATAATTGTCCGGTAGACATTACTGACCAGTTTATTTAATGGCCCATAGGGCAAGCTAACATATAGTTTATGGTATAACTAATCACCGACGGATGATCGGACCTGGCGCTCCTAGGTTCACTCGAGCTCTGATCCTAAGGCATGGGCTAGAGTGTCTCGAACTCGGTAAGGACTATCTCTTGCCTTGGTTCATGATGGAAATCCAACTTCCAATACGACATCATGCGGTATTGATTTTAAAACTAGTATGGCGACATGATATATGGTACCCATGCCGTATATAATTGATACATTTACTTTTGAAATTGATTTCTACACTATGCACTTATAGTAATAATAAAAGAGAAATTTTGTATATCAATCACTTTTTGCTAATATAAAGGAAAACTCTATCCTCCGGCTTGCGTTGCATTGTGTGATGGGACCTGATTCTTATAATAGCTTCATTTTCCAAAAAACATTGCGTTATTTTCTTTTAAACTATGAGTCATGTGGAGTAAACCCGTTCCGTGTTATACGGCGTAGTCCCGTGATTTATCCAACTTTATAATCAAGCTAATAACTGTTTTAGTTCTCACACTAGTCCCATGACTGACCTGGAATTTATTATTTTAACCTAAACTCTGCGTGCCCCTATTTTCCGCACGGAAAGCTAGTAGTTTTGGTTTTGTAGATATTATATTCACAGGATCCTGGTTTACAGCTGAAGTAATATTTGGAAAGCTCTGTATCCGTGTATTTCTTTCAGTCGTATTTTGTATTATTTTTCTACTATTATTTAAAATGTAATTTAAATCTCTGATATTGTATGTATCAAATGTGTAATATTTATTCATACTCTTGAATGTTCTTGTACTCTAATGTAATTGTTGTAATAATGAAACGCAGACGGAAGAACATTTCATTGTATATTACAACAATTCCATCAGAATACAAGAATATACAGAGTATAAATCAATATTACACATTATAAAATATCAGAGATTACAATACATTACATAGCAGCGGAAAATAATACAATACACAGCTGAAGGAGATAAACGGATACAAAGCTTTCCGAATGTCGTTCCAGCTGTAAACCAGGTCCTGTGAATATAAATCTGCAAAACCAAAACTACTAGCTGCCCGTGTCAAAATAAGGGCACCCAGAGTTTAGGTTAAAACAATAAACTCCAGGTCAGTCATGGGACTGGTGTGAGAACTAAAACAGTTATTAATCTTTATTTTAAAGTTAGGTAAATCAAGGGACCACGCCGTATAACACGAAACGGGTTTCCTCCCAAGAATATCAGTGCATAAAACAACAACGCAATGCTAAATAAAGAACAATGAAGCTATTATAAGACCCAGGTCCCATCACACAATGCAACGCAAGCCGGAGGATAGGGTCTTTACCTTATAATAGCCAAGAATGCTTGGTACGTTTAAAACAATCATTTGATACTATTATAAGTGCATAGTGTATAAAACAACTTCAAATCAAAAGTATCAATCATAGACGGCATAAGCGCCCCATCCCACTATGTCGCCATATATAGGATTACAACCAAAATTGAAACATCATGTATTGCAAGTTGGATTTCCTTCTGTGAACCGAGGCAAAAGATAGTCCTCTACCAATTCGAGACTGCCTAGCCCGAGCCTCAGGTCAGAGCTCGAGTGACCTTTGGATCGTCAGGGCCGGTCCACCGATGTGGATTAAAATTCCTGAACGCTGCGTTTCCCCGCCCTTTGGGGCGTAAGTGAGCCAACGAATGACTCCATCCGACCCGAATCATCCGATCAAACCGAGGCGCCTCGCAACTGCAACAACCACATAAGTCAAACTCATCAAGGCGTGTAAAACCACTGACACCACTTCTAGTTAGAAGGAAACGCTTGTCCTCCCTGAGGTCCTCTCTCGTTTTTGGTTCACCACCGGGGTGTGAGGCTCGTGAATCAACGTTACACAAAGCTACGCCACACAGGTCGTGCTTTGATCATCAACCACAAGACTTTGCTTTTCAACAGAAGCCTTGATCATTTGCATCTTAGCATGCCACACAGGCGAACCACTCCATGTAATTGATATCCATCAATCACACAGAATGATATCCAATGTCAGACACACAGTCCATTTACAAGTCCGTTCTGGGTCTGAATGAAACCGGAGGCACCTAGTACCCCGCATATCCATCGATCTCCAAGTACGTCTGAACGATCACCAACTGTGTTCCTCCTCTTGGGTGTACGGCCCAATCAAGATCATAAGTAATTATCCAAACGACGTGAAGACCTCCGGTCTTCAACCACCGTCTTCATCTTCGACTTATCGTCGTATCAGTTATTCAGAATGGGATAAACCCGGTCTTTCCGAATAACTCGCGTATATAATAAACAAGTGTTACACAAACACAACATACGCCTCATTCCAATTCATCAGTCACTTACCGTAAATTAATCAAGAGAATAATCCCCTAAATATTAACCCCGAAAGCCAAAACCAACATCAGATCAATACCCAAGAAATCACTCTTCTTAGCCAACCTACAGCTAGTTTCCAAATTTCACATTCTTAGGGAAAGGTTCCCATTAATTTTGTCAAAGATAAATTCTTTTAAATTTATTCTTTAATCATCCTTTGGATATCATTTCAAACTAGTCGGGATTAGCGAACCACACCGAAGTAATCATTTATTTTATTTCCCAACCCCAACCTATTTATCCTATGAAGTAAAACTGGTCATACTTCATATCTAACACCACGGTGTTATCGGTAAATTCAATTACCATTTCACGTTCAAATCTAATTAAAGATTTAACTATCGCTGGGAGCAAAACTGGTGATACTCCATTCTCGATCTTTTCAATCTAATTAAAGATTCATTAAAACTCCACTTAGTTTTAATCTTCAACTGGGTTTAAGAATCAGTGTCATTTAAAACGCGGTTCACGATAAACCCAAAATCACATCACATTTCAATCAGTCCCTAAGCGTAAATTAGCAAGTGAGCAATTCCCTAAGTATTAACCCCGAAGGCCGAAAGCAACATTAGAACAATACCCCAGAAACCATTCAACTTAACTAATCTCCAGTTAGTTTCTGATTTTCTTAACTCCTTTGGGTCTAAGATAAGTATTATTGAAGATACCGTTCACGACAACCCAAAATCACATTTCCATTAATTATCGGGTTAAAGAACAAGTGTTATTTAAAACACTGTCCACGATAAACCCAAAAATCATTACCAATTCAATTCCAATTAAATATTGTTTAATTGGTTCACTTCATTAAATCTAAATAAAAAGATTTAATCTTTTTCTCAACTGGACTTAAGAACAGTGTTAATGAAGACACCATTCACGACAAACCCAAATCACATTTGATATTAAATACAAGGCTTTGAATAGAAAATATATCGGCTTATATTCAATATCAAATTCTACGACCAACAAATATCGTATTGAAATAACGATATATATATATATATATATCTTTCAAATTTCCATAACGCTATCTGTATAATCACGAAATCCAACATCGAAATACTCTAAAGACAATTTCGATTCAAACCCATTCCAATTCAATTACTGGAAATTCTGGTTATTTTCAAAACCATTTCTAATCCAATTTATTTATTTTAAAAATAAATAAATTATTATTCTAGTTCAAAACTAGTTCATTTCAATAAAAATCTATTTTTATCTTTTCAAATAAGGAATTTTTCATCCTAATTCTTCACAAATAATTTCTTATGATTTTACACAAATTATTGATATTTTTAATAATTTTATCAAGGCCCGTACAGTCGATTTCCATCAACGACCATCGAATTGCAATTACATCGACCTTTTCCAAATTTTATTTGGACATAATTCCAAATCCAACCGTTAGATTTCTAATTTCTAATATTCGTTAGAAAGCTCTTTTCGATACGAACCCAACGGTTCCTATTTTAGGAGAATCCGACGGTCGGATCTCCCGCAATATTCATTTGAAGTCAATGGTCGAAATTCACGAACTACCGCAGCGCGGCGCGTTCTATTCAGGCCATTATATAATATATATAATATATACTTCGTCGATTTCCTTTTAAAACGTATTATATAAATCGTTTTAAATTCAATTTCGAAACGATTTCAACTTCATTTTCAAATTCAAATCAAGATTGAATTTTTCAATATAAATTCGTTTTAAATTCATTTCAATTTGATTTCAATTCAAATTGGTTTCTAATTAAATTTCAGTTCGTTTTCAATTCAATTCAATTTCAATTCGAATTCATTTTTATTCAATTTCAATTCGAACTCATTTCTATTCAATTTCAATTCGAATTTCAATTCTGTTCAAAATATCAGATTTTAAAATCACTTTCGATATTCATTATAAAATGAATAAAATCGATATAAATATCGTTCACGTCAAAATGGCGTAAATCTAATCAACACGTCTTCATATATTTCTATTTTCAAATATTTCTATTTCAAATATTTCTTTTTCAAATATTTCTTTTTCAAAACTGGAATGAGGCCCAGTCAATTACCATATAATGTTAATTATATGGATTTTCTACAACACATGTATACAATAGCAACGATGAATAATCAACCATCATCCAAAGTGCGTTCTACATTGTATAAGCATTAAATATAAATATTCAACGCTTATAACAGTCTGTCAATCAATCGATCGACATACAACTAACTATTGGGATTAGTGTATGTCATATATCACCCCAATACCCG
The DNA here is from genome assembly GCA_030737875.1 of Allium sativum. Classification (NCBI taxonomy): domain Eukaryota; kingdom Viridiplantae; phylum Streptophyta; class Magnoliopsida; order Asparagales; family Amaryllidaceae; genus Allium; species Allium sativum. The sequence goes on along the minus strand of CM060918.1, from coordinate 144,351,441 downwards.
TGTGATGTTTTCAAACAATCAAACACAGATTTTATTTGTGCAGTTGGGCGATGTGTAAAATTTATCGTCCCAATCAATATTAGTCAAATGTGTGTATATAAACAAATCGTTCGATTTGTTTATATTTAGTTCATTTTAAATACACGTTAAAAATTCTATTTTTAACTATAAAATATTTTCCACTATAAAATATTTTATTTCATTTCACATCACATCACACAATCAACTACACATCAAAATCAAACAAACAAGCATACAAGCCGTCCACGGTCTGTGGACGACAGGTGTCGGGTGCTACTAAACACCGTCTGCATCCTAGTATATATTTCAACTAAAAAACAAAATTAAAAGGTGAGAAGTTCTCACAGAGGGTTCCACTCCGCCGTGCTTTGCTTTATGAATTCCTGAACCGTTCGGATTTTCCCGTAATGTCAATGCGATCTGTTTTCACGAAATTTATATTAAAAATCATATTTTTAATATCGCTATATATAATTTTATTTTTCTAAGTAAACAAAGACTATATTCCCTTTTCTATTTCATATATAGAAACAAAAATTTTACATCGCTATATATAGAATAAAAATCATATTTTTATTCCAACTAAAAATTGTATTTTTATATTACTATTCCTTATATAAAGATCAAAATTTTACTACTTCAATAATATAAAAGTTATATTTTTATTATTTCTACAATATAAAAATCATATTTTTAATCTTCTACTAATATAAAAATTATATTTTTATTATTTCTACAATATAAAATCATATTTTTCATCTTCTACTAATATAAAAATTATATTTTTGTTAAGCTTCTTACTTACAAAACTTGATAATCAATAAATGCCTAAAATCATAACTTTAATCCCCAAAAGAAATCATATATTTTCAGTTTTTAAAAACTATATATTTTTATAATATATATAAAAAAACATGCCATTTAAAACAAAGTAAATACTAAAAAAACAAGGGCTTACAGTAAAACGAGAGGAAGGGGGTAGGTTGCTTCGACGGAGGTGGCGGTTGTTCGGAGGCGGGTTGGCTGGCCTGGGGTGGTGATGTAACACCCCGTAATTCTGTAACACTAGGATTCACAAATCAAGGCAGAATTAAATATTAAAATCAAAATCAAGGGAAATAGGCTAAGCTATTGCGTTCGTCTCGGAATTCTGCATGAAAACGAGTCCGAGTTTGCGTAAATCGGAGACCATATGAGGAAGATATGGCCTTTGGAAGATTCAGCGAAGTTCAAATTTCAAAACAGGCCAAGTTCAAAATTCAAGTCGGACCCAGAATCGGCTGGGCGGGAATTTTCCCGCCCAAGGCACCCAGGTCGACTTGGTAGTCGACCTGGGGGTCGACCCCCCTGCTTTTTCCAGCTCTCTGCACCTGGTTCGTTCTGATGTATCTGGTCACGTTTTCTGACCAGGTTCTTCCACCTAACACTATATAAACAGCCCTAGTCTTCTTCTCTATTCACAATTCTCCTCTACCCTTATGCTGCAAAGATTCTTAGTGAACATGGCTTCTTCTCCTCCTCTTAATTAAATAATAAATAGATTAATATATATAAAATAAATCAAGACGAGGAGATGCTGCTCAAAGACTTTCAAGAAGAGGAGATTCAAGCTAGAATTCAAGTGAAGATTCAAACGACTGCAACGACTATTTTTCTACGAATATGATCTAATCTCTGTAAGTCAGTTATTTCTAGATTTGAACGTTTTTCTCTGTTCGTGACATGAAATTAAAGGAATAAAAGAATATGCCAAATCTCTCTCTCTCTATTCGAATGAGTGCCTATACTCTTGAACCTAATTAAGAACTGTTATGACTCGAGGACAAATAAGACCGTGATTATGAAACTATGAACCTTAAAACCGTATGCCTATGACTATGAACATTTGCCTGTGACTATGGACATTGCCTATGACTATGAACATTGCCTATGACTGTGACTATGACTATGAGGATTATTTCCTTTACTAAACCTATGCCTTTGATTAGAAAACAGAAACTATTGCCTATGACTACGACTGTGACTGTGACTATGAGAATTATTCCCTTGACCATGAACACAAGTCTATGCCTTTGATTAGGAAAAATAAACTATTACCTATGACATAACAAGAACAACTGTGATTCATGACTGGGAAAGTGTTTCTTAAGTTTTGTGACTATGAAATTGGGTCTAAACACGATTATCTATTCTATCTGTTCTTAGTTTTCTTTGGTTTTAAACCGTGGGAATTTACCTATTAAGTTAGGTCTACCCATGTTCTTGAACCTACTCTGTTTATTCTTGGTTTTCTTGGTTTTAAACCTTGGGAATTTACCTATTAAGTTAGGTCTACCCATGTTCTTGACCTACGTCGTCATTCAAACCTTTTGTGCCAGTTATTATGTCCATCCTTTTTTCATAGCATCTTTGGTTCATTCCCTATTTTCTACGAGTCTAGATTTATTCATAATCTAGATAGAATCGCAATTATACGAACAGTGGGAATACGATTTGGGCATAATGTGAAATGTACTAAAAACATAATTATAAACTTGGAATTTGGCATAAATTGGGAACATGAATTAAGGCATGTTCATAGAAATGCAAATTGGATAAATTTGACATGAATTATAAGATGTGTAATTTGAATCTAATATTGACATGTAAATTTAGTATTTACATGAATAGTGAACTAGAGTAATAAGTCTAGTTTGACGTGAATTAGAATGGTGAATCGGAATTGGATTAGCTAATTTGGCACGGTGAGTATATTGGCATAAATGTGAAATTGGCCATAATTGGGAGTAATTGGCAGGTTTAGCAAAAGCATGGTTAGTGACACTTAATTTGTTATAGTTTACATACCAAAAAGCATAAATATGATTTAGAAGGGGAAACGGGCCATAAGAATGAATGTAGGCAATTTACATTAAAAGAGTAATTGGGAAATAAGTAAATTAGGATTAATTTACTTATAGAATTTGTCCTAAATGAGGAAATGTTAATTTAGACAAATTAAAGGTTTATTAACGACATCTCTTTTAATAATAAACCAGAAAGTTCTAGGGTGACAGAGAGAATAGTGTCTAGGCTTGGGTTTGGAAAATACAAGTTTTCTGCTCTCCCTGGCTATCCCTAACTGATCCGACGGACGGGATGGTTACTTTCAAAACCTTAATTGAAAATTAGTCAAAACCCTTTCAACTAGAAAACACGAATAGGCCTAACCCGAGGTTAGACTGAGTTGCGATGTAAATCTGCCCGGAACCAACCGGCACATCCAGTAATTGCAACAATATCTGTCTAATGTGAGTGGTCGTGGCTTTAATCTATTTAATTAAATCTAGAACAAGAATGGTAGGGTTCAGTTCACTAAGACACTTAACCAATTCAACATGATAACCAGACTGGTGGGTGCGGTTAGGGCCATTCAGTTAAGCTAGAATGGGAGGGTTAAGTCCATAGGGACACTTAACCAAACTTAACATCCTAACAAGAAAAGATTTGTAGAGGTTAAGTAACTAAGAAAACACTTAGCCAAATTAACATGTTAACTAGTCTAGAAGGTGGGGTTAAATAAAGTTAATACATTTAGCCAAATTAACATGTTAACTAGACCAGAGGTTGGGGTTAAGTAAAGTTAATACACTTAGCCAAATTAACATGTTAACTAGACTAGAAGGTAGGGTTAAGTAAAGTCTAATACACTTAGCCAATTTGATAAGTTAGCTGGGCTAGACCGTAGGGTTAAGTAAACTTGAACACTTAACCATCAGGTTGTGATAAAGGAATAGGGCTAAGACTAAAACATGAAGGGACAATACTTAACTATTAATAATATGTTAGTTAAAACAGACGGGCAAGGTTAAGATAAAAAAGGAACACTTAACCCATACAGAACGAAGGGGTAGGGTTAAGTAATAAGAAATACTTAACCAATATAACTTGGTTTGTGATAGGGTTAAGTCAACATGGATTACTGATGACACTTAACCAGTTTAAACAGGATAAATGAAGAGGGTTAAGTTAGCTTGAATTGACTAATGACACTTAACCAATCCAAATTGATGGGAAAGAGAACTAAGTAGTAAACCTTAGTTAAAAGGAGCTAAGTAGTAAACCTTAGTTATGAAAACAACGATTCGGGAAACTAAGTGGTAAACCTTAGTTAGCAGAACTAAGTTGTAATTCTTAGTATGACACAGGAAGGAGCGAACGTCCGTCTGATTAAAGAGAAGGCTCCAACGAATTGGGTTACGAAGCCCGAGGCTTCGAGGGGACGTGAGGGTACTCTTGGTATCCCTCTATGAGGCTGCAGATGATCCTCCTGGGCTCACAGAGGTTAAGGTCTACATAGAAGAACCAGGGGTATGCCTTGGTTGCAATATATGGCAACCTAAAGACTAGGGTGGACCGGCGTGATTCGGCGAGAAAATGGTAGCCCTGTGATAGCAACTCATCGTCTACCATCCATCTTCAGTCAATCGAGATATGTGAAGCAGAAAGGCGGAGAACTCTAAAAGACCATATACTTGCTATCTAGTTATGGGTGAGGATGGCCATGGGATAGTAGGGGCACCGGGGGCCGGCGTATAGTTCTCATTTTTCAAGGTGTGCCTTTCATTAGTTGAGGGAGGGGTCAAGTGGAACCATAGCCACTGGAATAAAAACAGACCTTAGCATCTGCATGGCAGATATCTGAAAGCTCCCGACTGAGTTCTGTGTTTCCTGATTTGCCCTGCTACAGGACTCGGGCCGCACATTACAGGACTTGTGCATCTAGACAAGCGATAACGATTCGCGATACATGCGTGGGGAATTCTAGGGACATATACCACTCTAGGTAGTGTGTCCTAGGCTTGGGGGCATCGTTCGATAGGCAGCATAATCACTAGTGGAACTAGGTGGCATAAATCCTGAATCCGAGAGGCATTCAGCAGACAACGTAAATTCTAGTTAAATCTAGAAGGCATTTGGTGGAAAACCCTAGATTAAATCTAGGTAACAAATAATAAATGTATGCCAGAATGCGATGGAAAATACAATGATTGAGATCACGTTATCGTTACTAGTTGGGACACTAGATAGGCGGTGCAGAGATATAGAAACCGGTATAACAAGGAAACAGCGAAGCAACGAAGTATTAGAGCGAAGCGGCGAAAGTATTAGAGTATATCCAGTTTATCTTATCTTAGCCTATCTCGTGATTATCTTATCTAATCTTTCCAACCCTATCATCATGGTGTTATCTTGTATTCAGTTAATTCATGTCGTTTTGTTTTCCATGTTCATATGCTGGAAGTTACTGAACTTACTCAGGCTTTATGTCTGACTCTGTTTTTCTTTCGTCTTCTTTTCTTCCGTTCCCCCCTTAGGTAGTAAAGAATGGAATAGTATAGCTCAGGTTAAGTTGGACTGTCACTCCTTCCCAGCTTGAAGATATGTCGAAATTTTGCTAGGATTCTCTTTCCAGATGCTATGGCTGGCTCTTGCTACATTGGGGAATATAAATGTATTTTTATGCTTCTTTATTTTGTAAGACATATGATACTCTGATATTGTAAAGAAATCATTGTACAAACTATTTTATCAATAAAGCAAAATTTTATTTTCTGCTGTTTAATTTCTGTCTGTCTTGTAATTTATCTACATCTTTTACCCAAAATGCTCCACAGAACTTAGTGCATTCCCTTTGTGAGTGACACTAACGGACGTGGGGTGTTACAGGCGACGACAGGCGCTCGCCGGTGGCGCGTTGGGGCTTCGCGTCCGGGTCTTGGCTGTTTGGGGGAGGGGCTACGTGTTTGGTCAGAAGAGGTGGAAAGGGAATCGAAGAAGGGAGGGCTATAGAGAGGGGTGGCGGCTGTAGGGGAGGCTCCGGCGAGGTGATGGGAGGCGCGATGCGGTGGAAGATGATGCGCGATATAGGGTTCCGCCCCCCTTTTGTTTTCTTTTTTTTTTATTTCGGTTGACTTCGTTCTGAGAGAATAAAGGGGCCTTATATAAAAATATATTTATTTAATTATTTAATTTCAAAAAGCAACTTTTAATTTCGACCTCGAAATGAGACCCACCGCCTGTCGTCCCAAGCTAATTACCCACATTTCGAACACAATGGGATATGTATCGTAAGCTGATTCGATCGTTTCGATCAGTTTTCGTCAAAATCAAAATATAACTCTATATATTGAATTTGAACGTGCATTTCAATTTACCGGAGCCACACACTAACTCGAAAAATTCCAGAAAAATATTTTCTAGCTTTGTATTGACGATACGGTCCTAACAAAACTAATTTCGTCGAATTCTGTGGTCGTTTGCAAAATTCCCATTTTTAAGAGCCGAAATTCCATAGCGACTATTCTGAAATTTCAACTGGACATAATTTTTGATTCCCGCTATGAAATTTCAATTTTTCGGATTCGTTGGAAAGATACTCCCAATTAGATTCAAATATTTTTTGTTTCACTAAAATCCGGTTTATTTTGCACATGGTACATTCATTTGAAATTTGAAATCGAATTATCGAACTACAGCGCCATTTTCAATTCCTTTTATATATAAAATAAATATTTATATTCTAACGACGATCTATATAATATATACGTTCGAATTATATTCAAAATAAATTTCTCGTTGTTATTATTTAAAATAATTCATTTTAAATAATCAAAATTCATTAAAATTGCCAATTAAATTTTTTTCAAATTGGCTTAGATTTCCGGGTTATTACAATCTCCCACACTTAAAACTTTTCGTCCCCAAAAAGGAATGAAGCCGAAAGTTGTTTAACAAATCAACTCAACTTCCATTATTTTCACTACGGCTTAAGTTCTTCAACTTTTCAGTTTCTAAGAACTTTTCAAAATTTTCAAAAATTTGGCTAACACCCTAAATTTTCGAAAAATTTCGCCATAACCTCCCCTGCACCGGGAGCACCGGGAAAATCTCGAAATTGTCATACAGGCCCACTGATCTCAAAAAGAAAAAGAAAAAGCCAAGCGGCTAGCCAATCGGCTCATAAAATCATCATCACCCAAACAAAACAGTAAATTATGGTAAACATGTACCTATTTGTCGGGCAAACAATTTTATTTCTCTGCTCTAGCCTCCTTGCTATGACATGTTCAATGTAAGAACATGTATGTGCAACCAAATGTGATAAATTTTCAATACAATTTACTATTTGGTTCAAATTGGCTATATGGTTCAAATTTAATTAATCAAATAATAATCAAACAACACAACCATCAATCAATTAGTGGGTTATCGTTTCAAATTCATAACTTTGATATATAGTCAAAAATCACATTTTTGATGCCAAATCACAACAATAAGCCCTATCTAATTTTGGTTCTCACACCAGTCAATAGGAAATATATAGACGTCCCACCTTCGTCACTCGAACATAAATACTGATGATGCGATCGCTATCATCAGAATTATCCCTGAACGACTACAGTGCGATTCTATATCTATCCAGTATATTAAAACTTCAAATACACGCGGATCAGACGTATACGCAAAGTCTATATATACTGGACTATCCAAATCAATACAAATAAATATTCAAATACGTATAATTGATTTAAATTTTCAAAACAAAAATTGTTTTCACTTTTATTTATCAAAAACACTACTCTTCACACTTGTTCTAGGATACTACTGATCCTATCTCTAACGATTCATTCTCGTTGGATATTAATAATCCAATTTCTAATGAATTCTTTCGTATGGTTCTAATTTGTCTTGTTCTCTGAGCTTTGTAAACCAAAGCTCTGATACCATGATGAAACGGCCCGAACTTCCCCGGTAAGGAAAGCTCGGATAGAATTGAGAACAAGCCACACATGAACGCAGACGGAAGAACATTTCATTGTATACTACAACAATTCCATCAGAATATAAGAATATACAGAGTATAAATCAATATTACACATTATAAAATATCAGAGATTACAATACATTACTTAGCAGCGGAAAATAATACAATACACAGTTGAAGGAGATATACGGATACAAAGCTTACCGGATATCGTTCCAGCTGTAAACCAGGTCCTGTGAATATAATTTAGCAAAACCAAAACTACTAGCTACCCGTGTCAAAATAAGGGCACCCAGAGTTTAGGTTAAAACAATAAACTCCAGGTCAGTCATGGGACCGGTGTGAGAACTAAAACAGTTATTAATTATTTTAAAGTTAGGTAAGTCAAGGGACCACGCCATATAAGACGGAATGGGTTTCCTCCCAAGAATACCAGTGCATAAAACAACAGCGCAATGCTAATTAAAGAACAATGAAGCTATTATAAGACCCAGGTCCCATCACACAATGCAACGCAAGCCGGAGGATAGGTTTTATACCTTATAATAGCCAATAATGCTTGGTACATTTAAAACAATCATTTGATACTGTTATAAGTGCATAGTGTATAAAACAACTTCAAATCATAAGTATCAATCATAGACGGCATAAGCGCCCCATCCCACTATGTCGCCATATATAGGATTACAACTAAAATCGAAACATCACATATTGGAAGTTGGATTTCCTTCTGTGAACCGAGGCAAAAGATAGTCCTCCACCGATTCGAGACTGTCTAGCCCGAGCCTCAGGTCGGAGCTCGAGTGACCTTTGGATCGTTAGGGCCGGTCCACCGATGTGGATTAAAATTCCTGAACACGGCGTTTCCCCGCCCTTTGGGGCGTAAGTGAGCCAACGAATGACTCCATCGGACCCGGATCGTCCGATCAAACCGAGGCGCCTCGCAATAACAACAACCACATAAGTCAAACTCGTCAGGGCGTGTAAAACCACTGATGCCACTTCTAGCTAGAAAGAAACGCATGTCCTCTCTGAGGTCCTTTCCCGTTTTTGGTTCACCACCGGGGTTTGAGGCTCACGAATCAACGTTACACAAAGCTACGCCACACAGGCCGTGCTTTGATCATCAACCACAAGACTTTGCTTTTCAACAGAAGCCTTGATCATTTGCATCTTAGCATGCCACACAGGAAAACCACTCCATACAATCGATATCCATCAATCACACAGAATGATATCCAATGTCAGACACACAGTCCATTTACAAGTCCGTTCTGAGTCTGAACGAAACAGGAGGCACCTAGTACCCCGCAAATCCATCGATCTCCAAGTACGTCTAAACGATCACCAACTGATTCCCTCCTCTTGGGTGTACAGCCCAATCAAGATCATCAGTAATTATCCAAACGACGTGAAGACCTCCGTTCTTCAACCACCGTCTTCATCTTCGACTTATCGTCGTATCAGTTATTTAGAATTGGATAAACCTTGTCTTTCGAATAACTCGCGTAAATAATAAACAAGTGTTACACAAACACAACATATGCCTCATTCCAATTCATTAGTCACTAACCGTAAATTAATCAAGAGAATAATCCCCCAAATATTAACCCCGAAGGCCGAAACCAACATCAGATCAATACCCAAGAAATCACTCTGCTTAGCCAACCTACAGCTAGTTTCCAAATTTCACATTCTTAGGGAAAGGTTCCCATTAATTTTATCAAAGATAAATTCTTTTAAATTTATTCTTTAATCATCCTTTGGATATCATTTCAAACTAGTCGGGATTAGCGAACCACACCGAAGTAATCATTTATTTTATTTCCCAACCCCAACCTATTTATCCCAGGAAGTAAAACTGGTCATACTTCATATCTAACACCATGGTGTTATCGGTAAATTCAATTACCATTTCACGTTCAAATCTAATTAAAGATTTAACTATCGCCGGGAGCAAAACTGGTGATACTCCATTCTCGATCTTTTCAATCTAATTAAAGATTCATTAAAACTCCACTTAGTTTTAATCTTCAACTGGGTTAAAGAATCAGTGTCATTTAAAACACGGTTCACAATAAACCCAAAATCACATCACATTTCAATCAGTCCCTAACCGTAAATTAGCAAGTGAGCAATTCCTTAAGTATTAACCCCGAAGGCCGAAACCAACATCAGAACAATACCCCAGAAACCATTCAACTTAACTAATCTCCAGTTAGTTTCTAATTTTCTTAACTCCTTTGGGTCTAAGAAAAGTATTATTGAAGATACCGTTCACAACAACCCAAAATCACATTTCCATTAATTATCGGGTTAAAGAACAAGTGTTATTTAAAACACTGTCCACGACAAACCCAAAAATCATTACCAATTCAATTCCAATTAAATATTGTTTAATTGGTTCACTTCATTAAATCTAAATAAAAAGATCTAATCTTTTTCTCAACTGGGCTTAAGAACAGTGTTAATGAAGACACCATTCACGACAAACCCAAATCACATTTGATATTAAATACAAGGCTTTGAATAGAAAATATATCGGCTTATATTCAATATCAAATTCTACGACCAACAAATATCGTATTGGAAATAACGATATATGTATATATCTTTCAAATTTCCATAACGCTATACGTATAATCACGAAATCCAACATCGAAATATTCCAAAGACAATTTCGATTCAAATCCATTCCAATTCAATTAATGGAAATTCTGGTTATTTTCAAAACCATTTCAAATCCAGTTTATTTATTTTAAAAATAAATAAATTATTATTCTAGTCCAAAACTAGTTAATTTCGATAAAAATCTATTTTTATCTTTTCAAATATGGAGTTTTTCATCCCAATTCTTCACATATCATTTCTTATGAATTTACACAAATTATTGATTTTTTTAATAATTTTATCAAGGCCCGTACAGTCGATTTCGATCAACGGCCATCGAACTGCACTTACAGGGACCTTTTCCAAATTTGATTTGGACATAATTCCAAATCCAACCGTTAGATTTCTAATTTCTAATATTCGTTAGAAAGCTCTTTTCGATACGAACCCAACAGTTCTGGTTTTAGGAGAATCCGACGGTCGGATCTCCTGCAATATTCATTTGAAGTCAATGATCGAAATTCACGAACTACCGCAGCGCGGCGCGTTCTATTCAGGCCATTATATTATATATATTATATATATAATATATACTTCGTCGATTTCCTTTTAAAACGTATTATATAAATCGTTTTAAATTCATTTTCGAAACGATTACAACTTCATTTTCAAATTCAAATCATGATTGAATTTTTCAATACAAATTCGTTTTAAATTCATTTCAATTTGATTTCAATTCAAATTGATTTCTAATTCAATTTCAGTTCATTTTCAATTCAATTCAATTTCAATTCGAAATCATTTCTATTCAATTCCAATTCGAACTCATTTCTATTCAATTTCAATTCGAATTTCAATTCGAATTTCAATTCTATTCAAAATATCAGATTTTGAAATCAATTTCGATATTCATTATAAAATGAATAAAATCGATATAAATATCGTTCACGTCAAAATGGCATAAATATAATCAACACGGCTTCATATATTTCTATTTTCAAATATTTCTTTTTCAAATATTTCTTTTTCAAAACTGGAATGAGGCCCAATCAATTACGATATAATGTTTATTATATGGATTTTCTACAACACATGTATACAATAGCAACGATGATTAATCAACCATCATCCAAAGTGCGTTCTACACTGTATAAGCATCAAATATAAATATTCAACGCTTATAACAGTTTGTCAATCAATCGATCGATATACAACTAACTATTGGGATTAGTGTATGTCATATATCACCCCAATACCCGTGTGGGTTTTTCAAACAATAAAACACAAATTTTATTTGTGTAGTTGGGCGATAGGTAAAATTTATTGTCCCAATCAATATTAGTCAAATGTGTGTATATAAACAAATCGTTCGATTTGTTTATATTTATTTAATTTTAAATACACATTAAAAATTCTATTTTTAACAATAAAATATTCTCCACTATAAAATATTTTATTTCATACATCACATCACACAATCAACAACGCATCAAAATCAAACAAACAAGCATACAAGCCGTCCATGGTCTGTGGACGACGGGTGTCGTGTGCTACTAAACACCGTCTACATCCTAGTATATATTTCAACTAGAAAACAAAATTAAAAGGTGAGAAGTTCTCACAGAGGGTTCCACTCCGCCGTGCTTTGCTTTCTGAATTCCTGAACCGTTCGGATTTTCCGTAATGTCAATGCGATCTGTTTTCACGAAATTTATATTAAAAAATCATATTTTTAATATCGCTATATATAATTTTATTTTGCTGATTAAACAAAGACTATATTCCCTTTTCTATTTCGTATATAAAAACCAAAATTTTACATCGCTATATATAGAATAAAAATCATATTTTTATTCCAACTAAAAATTGTATTTTTATATTACTATTCCTTATATAAAGATCAAAATTTTACTACTTCTATAATATAAAAATTATATTTTTATTATTTTTACAATATAAAAATCATATTTTTAATCTTCTACTAATATAAAAATTATATTTTTATTATTTCTACAATATAAACATCATATTTTTAATCTTCTATTAATATAAAAATTATATTTTTATTAAGCTTTTTACTTACAAACCTTGATAATCAATAAATTCCTAAAATTATAACTTTAATCCCCAAAAGAAATCATATATTTTCAGTTTTTAAAAATTATATATTTTTATTATATATATAAAAAAAAATCCATTTAAAACAAAGTAAAGTACTAAAAAACAAGAGCTTACAGTAAAACGAGAGGAAGGGGGCGAGTTGCTTCGCCGGAGGTGGCGGTTGTTCGGAGGCGGGTTGGCTGGCCTGGGGTGGCGACGACAGGCGCTTGCCGGTGGCGCGTTGGGGATTCGCGTCCGGGTCTTGGCTATTGGGGGGCTACGGGTTTGGTTTGAAGAGGGGGAGAGGGAATCGAAGAAGGGAGGGCTGTATAGAGGGGTGGCAGCTGTAGAGGAGGCTCCAAAGAGGTGATGGGAGGCGCGATGCGTGATATAGGGTTCCCCCCTTTTGTTTTCTTTTTTTTATTTCGGTTGACTTCGTTCTGAGAGAATAAAGGGGCCTTATATAAAAATATATTTATTTAATTATTTACTTTCAAAAAGCAACTTTTAATTTCGACCTCGAAACGAGACCCACCGTCTGTCGTCCCTAGCTAATTACCCCCATTCCGAACACAATGGGATATGTATCGTAAGCTGATCGATCGTTTCGATCAGTTTTCATCAAAATCAAAATTTAACTCTGTATATTGAATCTGAACGTGCATTTCAATTTACCGGAGCCACATACTAACTCGAAAAATTCCAGAAAAATATTTTCTAGCTTTGTATTGACGATACGGTCCTAACAAAACTAATTTCGTCGAATTCTGAGGTCGTTTGCAAAATTCCCATTTTTAAGAGCTAGAATTCCATAGCGACTATTCTGAAATTTCAACTGGACATAATTTTTGATTCCCGCAATGAAATTTCAATTTTTCGGATTCGTTGGAAAGATATTCCCAATTAGATTCAAATATTTTTTGTTTCACTAAAATCCGGTGTATTTTGCACCTGGTACATTCATTTGAAATTTGAAATCGAATTATCGAACTACCGTGCCATTTTCAATTCCTTTTATATATAAAATAAATATTTATATTCTAACGACGATCTATATAATATATACGTTCGAATTATATTCAAAATAAATTTCTCGTCGTTATTATTTAAAATAATTCATTTTAAATAATCAAAATTAATTAAAATTGCCAATTAAAATTTTTTCAAACTGGCTCAGATTTTCGGGTTATTACAAATAAGAAATGATAATTTTCTTTTGTTTGTGTTCTAGTTTGCCTTGTTCTCAAAACAATCCGTACTTTCCTTTACGGGGAAGTTTGGGTCGTTTCAGTTGGTATCAGAGCTTTGGTTTACAGAGCTCGAGAACAATACAAGAACCAAACGTAAGAACTCATCAGATATTGGATTAGTAATATCCAATAAGAATGACTCATTAAAAATGGGATCAGTAGCATCCTAGAATGAGTCTGAAGAGTATTATTTTTAAAATAAAATAAAAACAAATTTTGTTTTGAAAATTTAAACCTTATTCTTAGTATTTGAATATTATATTTTAAATTGATTTGGAGAATCGAGTATATGGAGATTTGCATATATGCCTAGCTAGCGTGTATACGAAGCCTCAAATATACTGGATAAATATAGAATCACACTCCAGTCGCCTGGACATGATTCTGATGATGGAGCTCCATCATCAGTATTTGTGTTCGAGTTTCTAAAGTGGTACATCTGTACAGTTCCATTGACTGGTGTGAGAACCAAAATTAGCTAGGATTTATTGCTGTGATTTGCACCAAAAAATGATTTTTTTCTATATGTAAAAGTTATATATGTTTTAAACGTTAATCACCTAATTGATTGTTGGTTGTGATGTTTGATAATTAGTTTAACTAATTAAAATATTGGAATGATAATTAATTTAACCAATATGAGAAGGAATGGTAAATTTAGCTAAATCAAAATTAACATTGAACTGAATTGAAAATTGATTAGAAATTAAAGTTGAGTTGGTCAGTTAAACAACTTTCATCTCTATTCCTTTTCGAGGACGAAAAGATTTTAAATGGGGGAGATCGTAACAACCCGGAAAATCAAAACCAATTTAAAAAAATTATTTTAACTATTTTAATGGGTTTTAGATATTTAAAATAATTTATTTTAAATAATAACAATGAAAAATTTATTTAAATCGAAGTTAAAATGAATAATTTTATTTCAATTATAAAACGGGCCTGAAATGGCGCGGCAGTTTGAAAATTCGATTTCAAATTTCAAATGAATGTACAGGATTCAAAATAAATCGTATTTTAGTAAAACCAAAAATATTTGAATTTGTTAGAAAATAACTTTCCAACGAATGTGTAAAATCCATATTTCATAATTGGAATTGAAAGTTATGTCCCGTTTAAAATTCAGAATAGTCGCTGTAGAACTTATATATATTTTAATATAATATATTGCCCTTAAAATAGCCATTTTGTAAACGACCTCCGTTTTCGACGAAACCACTTTTGTTGGATCCGGAATGTCAAATTATTGCTAGGTTTCAATTTTCATAATTTTTGAAATCAATATGTGAGCATGGCAAAAGAAAACTTGTTTTTTCAATTTTAGCCAAATTGGATCGACCAGAAAATGGCCATTTTTCAAACGATCTCCAAATTCGTCGAAATTAGTTTTGTTAGGACCGTATCGTCAAAACAAAGCTAGGAACATTTTTCTGTAATTTTTAGAGTTAGTATGTGGCCCCGGTAAATTAAAATGTACGTTAAATTTCAATATATACTGATTTATATTTTAATTTAAAGAAAAACATATCGTAACAGCCGAATTGGATTACGTAACGTATTCCATTGTGTCTGCAATAAGGGTAATTTGTGCCTCATTTGGAGTCCGGACCGAGAAACATGTAATTTGTGAGTTTAAATTATATTAGATAATATACATATATATATAATAAAAAAATCGGAAAACCCTAATAATCTCGTTCCTTTTGAAAGCCGCCGCCAACAGAAGAATCAATGGACAAATCGCACCAATTTTTTTCCCTAAATCTTGTTCAATCCATTCAATAAATTTCGAATTTCATAGAACAAATATTCAAGAGCTCCTTAAGATCTATACAACGAACGGTTGGGATAAATTTTCGTTTGCAAAATCATGAGGATTTCAAGCACAAATGCGCTTCGTTCAAGTGTGGTTTTCCACGCACTAAGGCGTGCGAGCTAGGGGTTGTAACACCCCACCCCCGCTAGGGTCACTCACAAAGGGAATGCACTAGTTTTGGAGGAGCGTTATCAAGGTAAACAAACATAGAAATATTACAAGACAAAACATAAATAAAACAGCAGAAGAATCAAGAGCTAAATTTCATTACTTTCAAAAAGAGTCAAAGCCTTTTACATCCAAAGTACCAAATAGCCAAAGTCATTATTTTCCATTAAAACAAATTCTGTCTTGCATAAATAAAGAAGCATAATCTTAAAACAACAAAAGTAGCTTAATTCCCCAAAGGTAGCAGAAATGCAGCCATAGCATAGCTCAAGATCAAACCGTACATGAGCTTAACCGAAATCAAGCGAAATCCAAGCTAAGTGCTAGAGTTTCCTCCCTGAGAACCTTGGGGGGGAGGGGGAAACGGAAGAAAAAGTGGTGAAAGAAAACGGGTCAGTCATAATGACTGGTAAGTCCTAGTGACTTTCAGTATAAAAATAGGTAAAGGTAACATGACATGTATAAGCTGAAAGTAAACATAAGGATGCTGTTAAGATTGGCAAGATAGACTAAGACAGCATGATAACTCAAGTGTAATCAAGTATAACACCACATATTCAAGGTTCGCTGCATCAACTGTTCTAGAATCCAAACCCATATCTTATATTAATAATAAAATAATACCTTGGCCCATTATCATGAAATGACCTATTTCTAGGTCTAACGAAACGATCCACTAGTCGATCGGCTGCCTACTAGTTCTAACTCGTTGTGTGTCTGTGTCATATAGCCCTATCACGAATGTAGTCACCTGTGCTAGGTCCACCATAGGGTGTATCAAGCCCTAGGGTGCCAACCACCGACACGAATCAAGCATGCACAGATAAACCTACTGATGCCTAATGCCTGCTTTTTCAACTCCAGACCACGTGCACAACCATAGCCCGCATGAACCTACACTGGCGCACCAACACAGCCGTTGTTCTGGTCGCTTACAATCAGCCCAGTAATCGTGCCCCTCCCTACCTAGTTCTAGGGTACCATGATACATCTAGTGGGTTACTACCGAAATGGACCACGTAACTAGTGTTTTCGTCCAATAGGTTAAGTGTTGTCATTTAAATTCATGACTTAACCCTTATCAGTCTAACATGTCAAGTTGGTTAAGTGTTGTCACTCAAGTTCGGGACTTAACCCTACGAATCATGTATCAAGTTGGTTAAGTGTTGTCTTTCATGTTCATGACTTAACCCTATCATGTGGCATTAATTCATTAATGCACCCCAACCTCTCACATCAGTCCTGTTGTTGTGGTCACTGGATATGCCGGGCAGTTCCGGGCAGAATTACACCACAACTCAGTCTGATCTCGGGTTTTCAAGTGCGATATGACCAACTACCCATATTGGATCCTATTGTTTGCAGTAACTGGATTTACCGGGCGGTTCCGGGTAGAATTACACTGCAAATTCAACCCAACCTCGAGTTGGCCATTTTCAAGTTCATTCTACTGTCATGTCCATGTTCAAGTTTCATGTCAAGTTCGTGTCAAGTTTCATGGCGAGTTTCATGCCAAGTTTCCTATAATTACCAATTTTTCCCAACGTTACCCCATCTAAATATTAGGCTAACAATCTTAGCCTAATTTTCCGTCCGCATGATTTTACACATATAATATTAGGCTAAAAACTTAGCCTAATTTAACGTACACAAAATTTGCATAAAGAAATTCATTAACATAAACATGACATAGGCGTAAACTTGGCATTTTTAGCATAGTCAATATGAACACCATAGGTGTGTACTTACAAAATAATCAACATGAATATCATAGGTGTGATCTTGCGACGTAGACTAAATCAACATACATATATGTGAATTTGCAACATAGACTAAATCAACTTACGTATATGTGAACTTGCAAATCAATCACGAGCATATGAATAAGTGTGATCTTGAAATATGACATAGGTTTAACATATACACATAAACATGTAGATCTAACTGTGGTCACATATGTGATATGATTTTACAACCTAAAACTTGCATAACATGATAAACTACCCAACTTGTCATAACAGGTTATACTCGAATATACATATGAATCGACTTATTCATTAATTCCCAATTCAACATGATAATAAAATAGAATATCATTCAATTTCCCATGTGACATAATATACGTTGATCTATTATCAACTTATTTCCAAGGCATAACGTAACATAATAAATTGAGTAAAACATCGCAGGCGTATAGATCTGGTAACATTATGAACATGAAAAGGTTTGAATAATAATCTAGGTTCAGGAACATGGATAGATCTAACTTAAATAGAAAAATCCCCAAAATCAAGATCCAAGGACAAATAAAGAAAATAGGTCTAAACAGAAAATCAAGCTTCCATCCAATTTCATAGTCATAATCCTAGGCAATAACCTCATGGTCGTGAATTATAGGTGATTAGCCACAATTATCCTTGTCATAGTCATAGGCAATAGCTTATGTTCATAGACATAGGCATAGGCATAGTCTTGTGTTCACAGTCATAGGCATAGCCATAGTCTTATGTACACACTCATAGGCATAGGCATAGTCTTATGTTTACCATCATAGTCTTAGGCCATTAACAATAGTTTCAACATCATAGGCATAATAATGTTATGGATATGAGAGAGTCTGATTTACAACATGAATAGGTCCAAACTGATTTCATAGTAATATTTCCAAAAGTCAAGATCCAAGATGAACAAGAATATATATGAATCATACATAAATCCAATTCCAATTTATAACGTTTCCATATTAAGTTTACAGTTTTTATCTAAAAGTAACTTGAACTTACAGATCGTGGTCTAAGAATTTTAGATGCAGAATTCAAGTCTAGAAATTTGTTGTTGAATCGTTGAACCTTGCTTTGATTGTAGAAGCAAATCCCCAATATGAAATTCCTAGCCGTAATCTTCAAGAAATAATCTTCACGTTTTAATTTAATTTAATTTAGAGGAAGAAGAAGAAGCCATGATCATCAAGAGTTTGTGCAACATAAGGTAGAAAAGAATGGTGTAAAGAGAATGAGACTAGGAGGCTGTTTATATAGGGTTAGACAGACAAATCTGGACAGAAAACGAGTCTAAGTACATCAGAATGCATCAGGTTCAAAAACTGGGTTCAGGAGGCAGGTCGACCCCCAGGTCGACACCATGATCGACCTGGTCCCTGGGAGGTCGACACTATGGTCGACCTTGTCCTGGGCAGGAAATTTCCCGCCCAGCCTGTTCTGGGTTTTGAATTCGAATTTGAATTCAAATTTTCGAGCTGTTTTCAATTCTGAAAATTTCTGAAACTTCGGAGAGTCATATCTCCCTCATAGAGACTCCGATTTTTGAAAACTCGGACTTATTTCCAAGCAGAATTTCGAGATGAACGCAATGGCGCAACTCGTTTCCCTTGATTCTTGTTTTAAAAATTAATTCTGCCATGATTTATGGTTTTAACATGTTATTAAAATACGGGTTGTTACAGGGGTGGTCCTCGGCGGTGAAGGAGGGAGCTCGGGGCTTTAAAGTGGTGTCGTCCGATCATCGATAGGTGGACCAGGTTGCATGCGAAATGGAGGTGGGCGGTGGAACTTTTGGGCTACGATGGTCACGGCAGTTTTCCTATAGAAGGAAGAAGAAATTAATCGGCCAGATGAAATCCTAAGCAAGTGATTAAGTCTTAATTAAGTGATTAATGAAATTAAATATTTTGTTATTCATCTATTTATGTAACTAATGTTTGAATCTTCAAAACTTTTGCATATGAAGTCGGAATTCAGAAATTCCAATTGGGTTAGAATCAGAAAAATGAGGGTGTTGCAGTGAAACTGACTAGATCAGAAAAATGAGTATTGTTTTAAATATAAAATTGACATTGTTATAAGATTAAATATACAATGTTTTTATAATTGAAATATACAATGTTTTTGTAAATGAAATATACAATGATTTTATAAATGAAATATACATCGTTTTTATGAATGAAATATACAATTTTTTTGTAAATAAAATATAAGATGTTTTTAGAAATAAAATTAGCAATGTTTTTAAAATAAAATATAATTCTTACATATATATATAATTGTTTTAAAATAGGAAATTTGCATTGTTTTAATCATATAATTTGTATTGTTTTTAAAATAGAGTTTTTACATAAATAACATTGTGATAAAAATGGGATTTATATTACAAGGTAGTTTTAAATTAAAAATATGTTTATATATATAAAATTATAAATATATGACTTTTAATATATATTGCATTATAAAAATATGATTTTTAATGTATATACTGCTTGAAACAGACTGCGATGGAACTTAATGGAAGTAGAACGGAATCTGAATCGTCCGCTAAAGACTGATGGAGTGGAGACAAAGGTGAGAACTCCTCACTAAAATTTCTGCACAATTATTTATTTATTTTCATAACTAAAGAATATATAGAATTTTCAGTGTAGATTTTTATTAGTTTGATCATTATAAACTGTATACAGTGTGTGACGGCCCGCCCCGCACCAACCGACATTTACTCCAAAAGTGCGCTGTACACATGTCTAGTAAGCACGGAACGGGTCGTCAGAAGGAAAAAGGAAGAAGGAAATGAACATACAAAGAACCTGTAGAATGTCTCACATCGCATAGAATAAAATATAATAACAACATACTTGACATAAAACAGGTGAGACAGTGCATAAGCTGAAAACTAGAACTAAGTATCATAGCAGCGGAAATCCAAAATATAGCTTATTACAACTTTCCAAACTGTCTCAAAGCAAAAGCAAGATAAAGGAGGTACACTACTAATGCCCAAGTAGCGACCACCAACGACACAGGGAGAATATCTATATATATCATACGTGGATGCCTCCTGCTCGCCTCCGAATCAGCTACTCGCGCATCACCAGCTAACCATAACCTGTCTCTAGTCTGCTCGTGTGAGCACCCAGAGTAATAAGAAAAGACATAGAACTCTGGGTCAGACATAAAGCCTGGTATGAGCGATAAGCATCTAAACAAAATAATAACAGGTATAATCCAATCATACCTGAACCTGGACCTGCAACCAAAGAGTTAGCACTACATACTATACAACACTCTAAGGTGCCATTTCAAGTGGTGTAAAGATAACGGGGGTGGGGTGTGCATGTCATAGTGATGTCAAACAATCAAACATAGCAAGCATCCTCACATCTCTCACTCAGTGCGTAAAGCATACGATACCCACTACCTTGGTCCCCTAATCCTTTGGGCCATGACGGAATCCAATCCCGTGTAACTATCACTACAAGCCCACTATCCATCTCTCAATGGTGAACCAAAGTTATGAATACCGATAACCCCTTTGCACACGTCCCGCAGCAAAGCCCAATCATGAAGTGAACTCATTGGTTCCCATCTGGATCCTGAGCTCTAACTTCCATTCGGACTACCTTTGCATCTCGGGTTGTTGGTCTTCACCGGATCAGTCTTCTTCACTTCACTTGCTTCGGATCGGTCAAACGTCATCAGTTCAGCTCGGTCAACCTTCAGCTTCCGGTTCGGATCGGTCGTGCTGAGTTTCTCCGCCTGGTCGGTCAAAACACCCTGGTCGGTTTTTCCCTCATCTCGATACTGGTCGGTTTCATCGCCTCAATCCTGGTCGTTCGAAGCTCCTCTGGTCGGTCCAAAACATGGTCGGTCGAAGCTCCTCTGGTCGGTCCAAAACCTGATCGGTCGAAGCTCCTCTGGTCGGTCCAAACATGGTCGGTCGAAGCTCCTCTGGTCAGTCCAAAACCTGGTCGGTCGAAGCTCCTTTGATCGATCCAAAACCTGGTCCTCAAACCTGCACCATTCCAGCAAGCTATTTTCACCTCTCGACGGCGTTTTCGACCAATCTAACACTTCTAATCAATAACAAAGCATACCATACAATCATAGGAACATAGGGAATCAACCACAAACACCAAAACAACAACATGACATATCAAAATGGATCAAACATGGCCAAAACCCCATATTTTCCCTTAAGCATGTTTTAAGCAAAACTAATGATAGGATTAACAAAACTTAACCAAATTAACCAAATTTTCTAACAGAGGTCTAAAACAATATTTCAGAATTTCTGAACATTTTTCCATATTTTTAACTTGCATAAATTCGCTAATTATCACTAATCACCCCTTAATCCCCCAAATTCCGGGATTTGCAAAATTAGTCGAAATTAACCCAAATTCATATCAGAGGCATAAAATGGTGTTTTAGAATTTTAGGAATTTTTCTAGATTTTTCTGAGCCATAATTTCGCTAATCTTCGCTAATTACCATAATTAGCCGTAATTAGTGAAAAACAATGCAAATCACTCACCTTAGCCACAAACAAACTTTAGATCTGAAATAATCTCTGATTTGGATCCAATCCCTATGTGTTCCAGTAGCTCTCTTGCTAATTTGGTAAAGATCTTCTTTGATTTGATGTAGATTAGGCCAAAACTTGATTAGAAAGGGATTAGAAGGTGATTTTGGTGTTGGAGGCCATTGCTAGAGCTTGAAAGAGGTAAGTGGCGGCTGGAAAAATGAGTCTAAAACCGAAATCCTAACCCTAGCAGCCCTTAAATACCCCAAATCCCGAAATCTCCCATTGGGCCTAGTTGTTAATCACCCGGTTAAGCCCAATTAGCTGAAAA
This sequence comes from Allium sativum, assembly GCA_030737875.1. Classification (NCBI taxonomy): domain Eukaryota; kingdom Viridiplantae; phylum Streptophyta; class Magnoliopsida; order Asparagales; family Amaryllidaceae; genus Allium; species Allium sativum. The sequence goes on along the minus strand of CM060918.1, from coordinate 144,329,029 downwards.
TAACCCTTTAAACCTTAATTAAGCCATATCTCCCAAACGGTAAGTCCGTTTGGCTAATGTGACCACTCTACGGAAAGAGAAACCATCATTCGAATCTAATGGAAGTAGTTTCAGGTCAAAATTCCTTTCCAGTCAAAAGTTATGGCCAAAACAGTACCAACTAGGGGCAAAACGGTCATTTAAAAATCGAAAAAAACCATGAACATGGGAAATGACCCCAATAGTCGTTTCCCAAAGTTACATGACCATACGACTTCATATGTGAAAGAAATAAATATTCTACGATCCCATGATGCGTAGAATACGGGTCATTACACTCTCCCCCCCTTAAGAAATTTCGCCCCCGAAATTCCCTAACCAAAACACACAAAGGGTTCCGCATGCCTATCAATCATAAAACAACAATCAACATGCAAAACAAGTCTATCTTAGCATGCGGTTTACTAACAAGGGAAGAAACTATCACTACCAAAACCTTACTAGGCAAAGAGTTCTGGATACTTCTTCCTTATATCTTCCTCTGTTTCCCAAGTACGGTCTTTTTCCATTCTCACCCCACTGGACTTTGACTAGTTTCACCGCCTTCCTTCGAAGCTACTTCGTATCGTTCCCAACGATACGCATAGACTTGCGGTTCCCAACCGCCTCGAGTTCAACTTCGATGTTATCCAACTGATCAGGTGAAATAGCCATACTAGGGTCATGCACAAATGTCCTTAACTGGGAAACATAAAATACATTGTGAACTCCTGCCATCTTGTCAGGTAGCTCTACCTCATACGCCAAATTCCTAACTTGCTCAAGGACTGGGAATGAGCCAACAAATTTTGGTGCTAACTTACCTCTCCAACCAATCCGAATCACATTCTCAATGGAGAGATCCTGACGAACACCAAGTCGCTAACGAAGAATTCCAAATTTCTTCATCTCTTATCGAGATAAGCCTTCTGCCTATCTTTATCCCTTCCAGTAGTAGATCTGCTCTATGTCTCAATACATCTTGTTACCACTGGGATGTATAGTCAATTTCGAGTGATGATATGCTCTAAGCACTTCACCTCTCGGTCCATCTACGTTGGGTACAACTAGGCCCTTATTCTTTCGAAATCACCCTTCTCGATCAAATCCTTACTTGATCATTCTCTTTCCATCGATACCCATCTCTACCCTAGAGATGGTTTCCAATAGATTAGGATCGTCCTTCTAACTGGAAACAACCCTCTCAATCAAAACCGATCTAATCGTCAAGCTTACTAGCGTTTCTGAATCCAATTCAGTCTTGGGTCTGAAATCATATCCTGTGACATACTCTAGTTGCTTCCATCCTAGAAACAAAACCCATAAACTGGCATGTCTCCTACTCAATGCAACTAGTACTGCACCCAAATCCTTTACTATGATCACTCTGCCCCATGTAGTCATGGCGACTCCACTGCACTGATCCATAGTCACTAGTCCTTTGCTATGTCCACTCTGCCCTATGAAGTCATAACAACTCCACTGCACTGGCTCATAGCCTTACTAACCCTTTACTATGTCCACTTTGCCCATCGAGTCATGACGACTCTACTACACTGGCTCATAGTCCTACTACAATCACTTTGTTCCCCATCGCTGGAACCCTACAGGTGATAGTCTACTCAAGAGAAGAAAGATAGGAACAAACATAGCAACCATAACATCCATCAAACAAATCCTATCTATCACCTGCTAAAGTCATAAACACATCGACACCTACATGATTGGTCTAACCAATCCCAATATGTCAATTCTAGTATATCTGGTCCAAGCAACATCAGTAACTAATGGAAGCCCAGCCCCCATACATACACCGATGCCTACTTGACTGGTCCAACCAATCCCAGGCCAATGGAAGCCCCGCCTTCCTTCGGACTACCGTACGTCCAATGTACGTTTATCCTCCAAGGATAACTAGATCACGTCCAACGGATCCAAGGTAACGGGCGTCCCCAGATACCCCTGCTTTTAGTCCTCCTAAAATACTTGAGTCCAACCCAAGTCTATCCATTATCTTGCTGCCCTCTCGAGTCCAACTCGATCTGAATCCAATTCCTTGCAGCCTTCTCGAGTCCAACTCGAGTCAATCTATAACTCAGACCTAGTCTTGAGTACCAACAAACTCTAGTCCAACGTGAGTCATCTCCCTATTCGTTGCATCTCCAAGATCAACGAACACCTATTTCCTTTTTTACGAGTTCAAGTCCAACTTGAATCGCTCTAATCTTCGTTGTATCTTCCATGATCAACGAACACATCCTATTCCTTCAAAGTTCTACTATCCAATAGAGAACATCAATACAGGGTCCTAAACAATCCATTACTTTGCATCTTTCTCGAGTCCCACTCGAGCAATCTCATAACCCTATCGAGTCTAACTCTGGGCAGTCTATACCATTGAACAGTCTTATCATATTCCATCTGCCCGTCACTCCTTGAGTGAACCAAGATATCATCCAATGAAAAATCACAACAACTATTTACCCCTCATGCAACCCATCCTAGTCGAAATCGACATTCCCCAAGCACAAGCCCCAAAGGCCTAAACCAATATTAGACAAGCACCCTAGGAACATCTCCTCCGAGTTCGGACAATCCACATGAGGTGATACTAGCAAAACAATCTAGCACTGGAGTACTCATTTGCCTCCTAGAGACAACTAGAACTTATTACAACAATTACTTCTTAGCTTCCTTAACTCCAGTTACTATCGCCATTACTAGGTAGGTACCTAATACCACCTTGTTCCTTTGGAGTAGATCGACTCCCCAAAATAATGCTAAACCCAGTAAAGCCCAAAACAAAGCAATCACAAGGAAACATACATCCATGACTCGATAAGACCACATTAACAAATCATGTCAAAACTAGTCGAACCACCAATCGGGTTCGTCACTACTAAAGGTCTATCAACTAACTCAGGTTTGTCAAACAAAACCCGATCAAAACTTCTTAAATAGAAAGCATACCTCGAATAACGACACCTTTTTCCTTCTGCGCCGCAGTTGGGGCATTTGACGAAGAAGGAACAGCGTTGATAGCATACGCTTTCACAATCTACTTCTCCCTAGGAGGTTGTGGGCAATCATCCTTGTGATGTCCCGCCTGGCCGCAGTTAAAGCACTTCCTTTCCCCAGGCTTTTCTCGACAATCTCTGGCGTAATGGCCCTTCTGGCCACAACTAAAGCATTCGCCATCTTTCTTGTTTTTCTTACTCTGACCATCCTTGGTCGGGTTTTGCTTCCTCTTGTTCTGAGAATTCTTCTGGCCTTCACCGCCTGCTTGCGGCTTTGGCTCCTCTGCAGATGCCGTAGCAACTTCGGCCTTCGACTTAGGGAAAAGGCTCTCTGACCTTAATGCCTTTCCTACCATAGACTCAAACGTCTCATCGATATGGTTTATAAATCTTTCCCCCAAGTACCCATTCAAGCCAGTTATGAACTTCTCATTCTTCTTTTCGACTGTATCGATAAGGGACCATCCATATTTCGATAAAGTGTCGAATTCAGCGATATACTCCGAGACTGCTCTACCGTTCTGCTTAAGCTCCAAGAACTTCCTGAACAGTTCTGATTTATGAGCAGCTGGAATAAACTTATCACAAAAGCGAGTCTTAAACTGATTCCAAGTAACTTGATCTTCTGGAGTAGCTGTTCTAATGGCATTCCACCAATTCATCGCTCGCCCTTGCAGTTGACGAGATGCTAGCCTTCTCTTCATCGTATCCTCAGGACCCAAGTCGTCGAAGATACGATCACATCTATCCAACCAATCCTGAACATCTGTGGCCGACTCCGTTCCATGGAACGGCTTCCCACCAAGGTTAGTGTAATCCTTGCATAACTTGGCGAAATCGACCCTAGGCGCCTGCACTACTGGACCACCACCATTTCCGGGATTGGGAACTGCTCCCTGAACATCTCTAAGCTTGTCTCTCATGAAGTTGGTGAACATTGTCCTCATGTCAGGAGCATTCCCAAGGTTGGTCCCTCTACCAGCACCTCTCGTGTCTCGGCTCATCGTCAATCTGAAAAAGGGAAACGATTAACGACCCCATAGTGGTGCTAGTGCAGTGCGACTTCATTCTTATACTACTAATAGTATATACATACATAACTTTTGAAAACCAAAGTAATCACAAATACGCGCTCTCATCTACGTACTATCTCTCCCTAGTGTCTTTCCCTAGGTTAACTACGCAACCTGGCTCTGATACCAAGTGTGACGGCCCGCCCCGCACCAACCGACATTTACTCCAAAAGTGCGCTGTACACATGTCTAGTAAGCACGGAACGGGTCGTCAGAAGGAAAAAGGAAGAAGGAAATGAACATACAAAGAACCTGTAGAATGTCTCACAGCGCATAGAATAAAATATAATAACAACATACTTGACATAAAACAGGTGAGACAGTGCATAAGCTGAAAACTAGAACTAAGTATCATAGCAGCGGAAATCCAAAATATAGCTTATTACAACTTTTCAAACTGTCTCAAAGCAAAAGCAAGATAAAGGAGGTACACTACTAATGCCCAAGTAGCGACCACCAACGACACAGGGAGAATATCTATATATATCATACGTGGAAGCCTCCTGCTCGCCTCCGAATCAGCTACTCGCGCATCACCAGCTAACCATAACCTGTCTCTAGTCTGCTCGTGTGAGCACCCAGAGTAATAAGAAAAGACATAAAACTCTGGGTCAGACATAAAGCCTGGTATGAGCGATAAGCATCTAAACAAAATAATAACAGGTATAATCCAATCATACCTGAACCTGGACCTGCAACCAAAGAGTTAGCACTACATACTGTACAACACTCTAAGGTGCCATTTCAAGTGGTGTAAAGATAACGGGGGTGGGGTGTGCATGTCATAGTGATGTCAAACAATCAAACATAGCAAGCATCCTCACATCTCTCACTTAGTGCGTAAAGCGTACGATACCCACTACCTTGGTCCCCTAATCCTTTGGGCCATGACGGAATCCAATCCCGTGTAACTATCACTACAAGCCCACTATCCATCTCTCAATGGTGAACCAAAGTTATGAATACCGATAACCCCTTTGCACACGTCCCGCAGCAAAGCCCAATCATGAAGTGAACTCATTGGTTCCCATCTGGATCCTGAGCTCTAACTTCCATTTGGACTACCTTTGCATCTCGGGTTGTTGGTCTTCACCGGATCGGTCTTCTTCACTTCACTTGCTTCGGATCGGTCAAACGTCATCAGTTCAGCTCGGTCAACCTTCAGCTTCCGGTTCGGATCGGTCGTGCTGAGTTTCTCCGCCTGGTCGGTCAAAACACCCTGGTCGGTTTTTCCCTCATCTCGATACTGGTCGGTTTCATCGCCTCAATCCTGGTCGTTCGAAGCTCCTCTGGTCGGTCCAAAACATGGTCGGTCAAAGCTCCTCTGGTCGGTCCAAAACCTGACCGGTCGAAGCTCCTCTGGTCGTCCAAACATGGTCGGTCGAAGCTCCTCTGGTCAGTCCAAAACCTGGTCGGTCGAAGCTCCTCTGATCGGTCCAAAACCTGGTCCTCAAACCTACACCATTCCAGCAAGCTATTTTCGCCTCTCGACGGCGTTTTCGACCAATCTAACACTTCTAATCAATAACAAAGCATACCATAAATCATAGGAACATAGGGAATCAACCACAAACACCAAAACAACAATATGACATATCAAAATGGATCAAACATGGCCAAAACCCCATATTTTCCCTTAAGCATGTTTTAAGAAAAACTAATGATAGGATTAACAAAACATAACCAAATTTTCTAACAGAGGTCTAAAACAATATTTCAGAATTTCAGAACAATTTTCCAGATTTTTAACTTGCATAAATTCGCTAATTATCACTAATCACCCCTTAATCCCCCAAATTCCGGGATTTGCAGAATTAGTCGAAATTAACCCAAATTCATATCAGAGGCATAAAATGGTGTTTTAGAATTTTAGGAATTTTTCTAGATTTTTCTGAGCCATAATTTCGCTAATCTTCGCTAATTACCATAATTAGCTGTAATTAGTGAAAAACAATGCAAATCACTCACCTTAGCCACAATCAAACTTTAGATCTGAAATAATCTCTGATTTGGATCCAATCCCTATGTGTTCCAGCAGCTCTCTTGCTAATTTGGTAAAGATCTTCTTTGATTTGATGTAGATTAGGCCAAAACTTGATTAGAAAGTGATTAGAAGGTGATTTGGGTGTTGGAGGCCATTGCTAGAGCTTGAAAGAGGTAAGTGGCGGCTGAAAAAATGAGTCTAAAACCGAAATCCTAACCCTAGCAGCCCTTAAATACCCCAAATCCCGAAATCTCCCATTGGGCCTAGTTGCTAATCACCCGGTTAAGCCCAATTAGCTGAAAATAACCCTTTAAACCTTAATTCAGCCATATCTCCCAAACGGTAAGTCCGTTTGGCTAATGTGACCACTCTACGGAAAGAGAAACCATCATTCAAATCCAATGGAAGTGGTTTCAGGTTAAAATTCCTTTCCAGTCAAAAGTTATGGCCAAAACAGTACCAACTAGGGGCAAAACGGTCATTTAAAAATCGACAAAAATCATGCACATGGGAAATGACCCCAATAGTCGTTTCCCAAAGTTACATGACCATACGACTTCATATGTGAAAGAAATAAATATTCTACGATCCCATGATGCGTAGAATACGGGTCATTACACAGTGCTTGTTAGATCACTTCCCTCGTCCACAAACCATGGACGATTTAAATTGACTGTATTGTGTGTTGATTGTGACGCTGGTTGAATGTATTAAAAATAATGTTAACATTAATGTGATAGGGAAATGAAATATTAAATATTCATTTATAATTTGCATAGTGAAAATTAGTTAAATTTCTTAACGAATAATTTATTTAAATAAATTGTTGTTTGAAAACCCTACACGGGTATTGGGATGATATTTCGCATACACTAGTCCCAATATTTAGTTGTATGTCAATCGATGGATTGACAGCCTGTGATGAGCGTTATTTATTTATTTTAATACTCACACAGTTGTAAATTTCACTCTGGTTGTGAATGGACTGTTTTTTGATTATTTATCATTATTGTGCACACATGCGATGTATGAAGTCCATATAATCGAAATTATATGGTAATTGATTGAGTCGTATTCCGATTTAGAATATAAAGAATATTTTTAAAAATGTCAAAATAATAAAAATTACATTTTTTGTTGAATCTACAAAATATGAAAAATATTCATATAAGAAATGAAAATTGAATAAAAAAACATTCTAGAATGTAAAAAGACATTTTTATTATAAAAGACATTTTTATAATAAAAGACATTATTATTATAAAGGACATTTTTAGGATAAAATAACATTTCAAAATAAAAAGGACATTTTTGGAATAAAGAACATTTTTTGAATAAATAACTTTTCTAGTGAAAATAATCATTTATATGAAAACGAATCATTTTAATGTAAAGATCCATTTTAATGTAAAGAACATTTTGATGTAAAAGAACATTTTAAAAGCACATTTTCATATGTTAAATAGAATAAATAGAAATGCAAGTTAAAATGTACTTGTTAGTTAAAAGAATCAATTTTAACATGTTTATTTAAATAAAAAGAATTACTTTTCAAAATAGGATTTGTCATTAGAAATGTTACACTTAACATATGTATTTTAATAATAGATAATGTTATACAATAAAGAATAATTTTAAAATAAAGAATTTTTAGAAATAAAGAATATTTTATAAAAAATATTTTAAAAATAAAATCATATTTTTATTATATGTATAGAGAATAAAAGAAGTATATGTTAAAATATATGTTGTACATTAAAAATGTCACCTTTTTAACATGTTTATGAAAAGAGAATAAAATAACATTTTAGAATGAAAAAGACATTTTAGAATTAAAATAACATTATAATGTAAAAAGTACATTTTAGAATGAAATTGTACATTTTAGAACAAAATAACATTTTAGAATTAAAAAGACAATTCAGAATTAAAATTAACATCTTTGTTGAAATGAATAGTTGAAACCAAAATGGACATTTTTGTTGAAATGAAGAGTTCAACCAAAATATCATTTTTTTTTGTTGAAATGAAATAGTTAAAACAAAAATAACATTTTTGTTAAATAGATTCGTGTTAAAACAAAAATGACGATTTTGTTGAATTAGACGATTATAAATAAAATAAAGTTATCATTTTAATTCATTTTGTTAAAATAGAATTGTTAACAAAATGAAGTTGTCGCTTTTTAGTCATTTTGTTGAAATAGAATTGTCAACAAAATATAAGAATCAGTTTAATGTAATCAAACATTTTAATGCAAATAATGTAAAGAATCATTTTTAATGATTAAAGAAACATTTTATATAAAAGAATCACTTTTAATTATAAAGGAACATTTTTGATGATAAAGAAGATTTTTATGTAGAATAACATTTTAATGTTAAAGAATGTAAAGGAACATTTTTATGTAAAGAACATGTTAATGAAAAAGATTATTTAAAAAAAAGAATATTTTAAAGTAAAGAATATTTTAAAATAAACAATATTTTAAAATAATATACGGTGAAGAATAAGATTACGATTTTGATGTCCGTCTTTGAATGGACACACAAATATAAATATGAAGCCGTGTTAAGTAGCAAATGCCATTTTAACCCGAATGGGTTTATCGACATTGAAAAGAAATGATTTCAAATTATAATATTTTGGAACTATTATCATTTTAATATGATATAGATATAGAATATTCAATTTGGATTTAAAATTGAAATTGAAGTTAAAATCATTTTAAACGAATTTATAAATACGATTTAAATGGAAATCGACGATATAATATATATATATATTAATGGCCTGAGTAGAACGCGCCGCGCAGCAACTATTCGCGAATTTCAACCAATGACTTCAAATTGACATTACGGGAGATCCGACCGTCGGATTCTCCTAAAACCGGAACCGTTGGGTTCGTATCGAAAAGAGCTTTCCAATGAATATAAGAAGTTTGAAATCTAACGGTTGGATTTCGAATTATGTCCAAATCAAATTTGAAAAAAGTTGCTATGGATGCAGTTCGGTGGCCGTTATTGGAAACTGACTGTACGGGCGATAATAAAATTATTAAAAATATGGAAAAAATTATGTAAAATCATAATAAATGATTTGGAAAGATTTTGGAGCAAAATTTCCAATTTTGTAAAGATAAAATATATTTTTATTGAAATGAACTATTTAATGAACTAGTTATTAACTAGAATAATAAATTAATTATTTTTATAAATAAATAAATTAGATTTGAAAATGGTTTTAAAATAACCAAAATTTTCCAATATATAATATATATTGGAATGGATTTGAATGGAAACTGACTTCGGAATATTTCGATATTGGATTTCCTTATTATATGAATATTGTGAGGAATTTGGAAGACACACACACACACACACACACACACACACACATATATATATATATATCGTTATTCCCAATACAATATTTGTTGGTTTCAAAATTTGATATTGAATATAAGCCGATATAATTCATATTCAGAACCTTATATTTAATGTCAAATTGGATTTTGGGTTAGTCGTGAATGGTGTCTTCAATAACACTGTTATTAAACCCCAGATGAAAAGAATCAATCTTTTAATTAAGATTATTAGATTTTCCAATTGTATTTTGTAATTGGAATAAAATGAATTGTGAATTGGGTTTAATGTGAACTGTGTTTTTAACGACATTCGTTCTTTAACACGATGAACAGTGAAAATATAATTCTGGAATTTATAAATCTTTTATTAAGATTTAAATGGAAATTTTCTAATGTAAAGTTTTCAAATTTAACATATTAAATTGGGATTCAATGGAATTCGATTTAATAATAATCGAGATGAGCTTCTTTGGAGGAAGACTGTTAATATATATGGAATTTAAAAGGCTTTGCCGTTATTCCATTTATGTTATTAGTCTGATACGGAAATTTATAAAGATAATTCATTAATCTAATTTCTGTGAAGATTCCATATTTAATGGAAGATGGTTTTGGTTTATTGTGAACAATGTTTTAAAAAAACGTTTGTTCTTTAACCTAGTTATAGATAAGATTAATTTCTTAAATTTGAATAATCACTAAGTAATGATTTTTGAGATTAAAACTAAATTAGAGTTTTAATGAATTTTAAATTAGATTAAAAATGTGAATATTTTACTAAAAGAATATTCTGAATTGGAATGAGGCGTATGATGTGTTTTTATTGCACTTGTTTATAAAATATGTGAATTATTCGGAAAGACAGGGTTTAACCCATTTTGAATAATTTCTACGACAACTAAGAGTCGAAGATGAAGACAATGGCTGAAGATCGGAGTTCTTCACATCGTTTGGGTGATTACTGATGTCTTGATTGGGCCGTACACCCAAGACAAGGTAATAAGCGGTGATCGTCCAAACGTACTTGGAGATCGACGGATATGCAAGGATCTCTCTCCTGTATTGGACATATGGAACGAGGAATAAGGTGTCTCCAGTTTCGTTCATACCTAGAACGGACTTGTAAATGGATGGTATGTCTGATATTGTATTCCTTTATGTTGTATTCGTTGATCTCTGCTAAATATATATCTGTTTGGTGGTAGAGAATTTATTCTCTTGCTTAACACCCTTCTCTAAGATGTACGAGCTTAGAGGTTATTGATTGACGTAGAAATGTGTTTATTTTATGCTCTTATATCTTATCTTTTGTATATAAATAAATATTACTTGGGTATTGTATTGTCACTTTTACAGATATTCCAACCCAACCTGCATGCAACCAGAAAAGTAGAGAAATGGAGATCAGATTGCTATATTTTTACATTTTGAAGAATTGTAGATGAACATCTCACATCTAGTTGCTGTTGGACAAGAAAATGATTGATAAAAAGGCCATGCACATCTCAAGGGAGGCTTGTCAAAGAACCAAGAGGAAAAGAAGAAAGGCCAAAAATTTAATAGATTTAACTAAGGCCCATTTGAGATTCTCATTGTAAACTAATTAGTGATGTAATGGCTAGGCCCATTTATCATTGTATTAGGGTTAGTGTTTGGTTATCTCCTATAAAAACCCGTGTAGTATCATTGTAGCCACCATCTCATTTCTGTATTCCATTACTCTAATAAAAATTCTTCTTCTTCTTCTTTTATTTTCTAGTATTTTTATTAGCAACTAGTGTCATCTACCCGATTAGATTCGGTAGAGTACTGGTTGTATTTTACATTTGTTTCATTAGTGATTAGTCGTTTGATTAGTTTCAACGACAATCCTAATTTTTTTTTTCTTCTTATCCTTCACTTTTATTTTCTGCATTGTTGTTCTTGTTTTGCAATATACTTTCTTTAGTGATTAATCGTTGATTAGATTCAACGATAATCCTAAGTTCGCAATTTCAGTTTGTTTTTATTTCAACAAAATCTCCAGGCTTCGTCTAACTCGCCCAAGAGATTAGATAAATAATTTGATTTTAATTTACCTCCCTGTGTTCGACCTGTATGCTACACACCTGTGCGCCTGCAGAATTTTATTACAAATATCGCGCTTTTCTAGCGTCGATCAAGTTTTTGGCGCCGTTGCCGGGGAGGTAACGATTAAATTTTATTATTTATTTAATTTTTGATTCGTGTTAGTTTTTATATTTTTTCCTTTTGTTTTTCTTGTATATATAGAAAAAATCTCGATTAGCGATGTGGCATATCAATTACATTGGTACTGTCATAGACTAAGCAAGAGGAAAAAAAATATATTGCCATTTTTTTCTTCTAATTTCTTCCTTTCTTCATTCACTTCCTTGTTTTCTATATTTCCTCTTTCTTCCTTCTTACAAAAGAAAAAAAGAAAAAACTTGCATTGTTTTTCCTATTTCTTTCCTCTTTTTATTTCCTCACTGATTTTTCTTTTCATTTATTTCCTTTTTTTCCTATTTTCTTCTGTTACAAATTTCCGAAAAAAAATTGTTGTGATTGTTTTCCTTATTTGCTCTCTTGTGCTCCACACAAAATCTCACCACTGATCTTCACGTTCAATTTCATCCCATTCTCCCTTTCCACCAACATCTTCTTCTATATCCAATCACAAATACCTTCCCCTTCATCAAACTACCGTTCACCACAATACTCACCCACAACAGTCAGACCAACTTTGAAACCATCCTTCATTCACAATACACGCAAATCACCATACCAGTCTTGCCATCTTCCATCCCATATCCATTGCCAAGCAATATTCCCACCGTCAATCAAACATCATCCTCCTTTCAGATTTTCACAATCCCCTAACCAACGTATCACGCACAGCAGTTTCCGACCAAAATCCTACCCTATAATCACACAACTCCACCACCGTGAACAATCCCCACCGTGCTTCAAACGTTCCCAGACCGCAGAGAACACTCAGAATCACCATCATCCCATCCAATACAGTTCGTCCTCAAGACCTCGCACAAACAACCCTACAGACTAAACAACTTCATCTTCACCCTTCAACGCAAAATCCACGCAACAGCAAATCAACAATTTTCGAAGACCTAAAACTCCAAGAGTGCATTAACCTACTCGTCTCCTACCTAAACCCAATTTGAAATCACCCCACCAATCTCGCTAATTTCCAGTTTGAACGAAACTCAGAAACCACAAAACCCATCAGTTCGCACGAACCAAAACTGCGCTCCTCCACCAAAATTGACGCATCCATACAAACTCCTCCCCTCACTTCATACCATCGCATTCCCCATACACCTCATGTCATACCATTGTTTGCACAACCCCTGCATCACAAACCTTCTTCAGTTCTAACACCAGACTTCAACCGTGTTCGCAAATCATACTTCCTCCCCACTACAACAAATTCCACCACAAATCATCCAACTCCACCAACCACTGTACCATCCACGAAAGGCCTCTATATCCGAAGCAGCACAACATCGACAAATTCCCAATCATCTACCCCAGATCTGAAATCCCTATTCGCACCCACAATACACCAAGTCATCCGATTCGAAAAACTCAGTTTGAACCTTGAGCTGCAACCCATAGCTCACCTTGTCAAAACCCGAACGCCCTCACAGAACCATCAAATAAAACCGCCTGTCCGCAATTCAACACAAAAAAAAAAAACGAATTGAAATCCTAGACAAGTTTTCGAAACCCAAAATCAAAAAATCTCATCAATTCTTCGGGACCGCGTTCTTGTTTACTTCGGGTTTGATTTCTAGTTCATAACGGATTTGAATTTTTCGATCCATTTGCTTTGGGTTTGACTGCTTGTTTTTGGGTTGTGAGAAAAAAAGAAAAAAGAAAAAAAAAGATTATGTGGCTTTGAATTGAATGGTGGCTTGGTCTGTTGTAGTGCGTGAGCTAGTAAGGGGCGTGGTTTGACATTTTGAGTGCAAGCTTCTGGTTTGATTGCTTCTGTGTCTAGTTTTCTTGATTTTTTTTCTTCCTTTCTTGTTTTTGTTTCTTTTTTTTACGTCTAAGTTTTTTTTTTGTTTCTAGTCCAATTAGTTTGGTAGTCTAGTCGGTTTCTTTATTCTTGTTTTTTTTGTTTGTTTCATTTGTCTTAGTCGGTTCCATTTGTTTTTTTGGTTTTAAAAAAAAAGAGATAAAAAGAAAAACCGAAGGCCAAGTGAACGAACAATATTTCAGTAAAACAAAGATTTAGAGGTCAAGCAAATCTCAAACAACTGATCTGAATTGTCGGTGCCACTCAATTGCTCTGGACGGACGGACTGTCATAGCCCACTGTAAAATTTTCTAAACTCTACAGATGCTCTGCAGCAAAGGTATATATATAAAAATTTCTTGTAAAAATCTTCTGTAGGGGCAGCGGCTTGCTTGTACAATATTTTAATTTTCTGTTATTATTCCACGACTATTCTGTGTCTGGTATTTCTGAATCTGTTTGTGAGGAACGAATTTCCATAACAAAAATCATCACTCTCATCGTTTTTCAATTCTGAAACTTGATTTGACATTGCAAGATAACATAATTGACAAGTGGTGTTTTGTGAAGTTGACTGTCTTGTATAATTGGATCGTGGATATATAGTAGTTCAATTTTTTTGAACTATTAGCAAAAGAGGTTGCATACTACCCGTAAAACATTGGTCGTATCCCTTAGTATTTGTACTATACACGAACGACCATAAGACCCTCTTCCCCCTTCTAATTGAGTCAGTTAATTAATAGAGCACAACTCAGTCTTTTATACTATTTTGAACTAAGAATAATTTCGGTCTTCCCCTTATTTCATTCAATGTCTGATTCAAAAAAATCATTGAGAGATATGTAGGATAATAATCGGAGTAGACGTACGCTTGAAGAGTATGATTTTGAATTACAACTCATGAAGCAAGATTTTCCAAAATTTCGCGACCCAAATGTCAACAATTTTCAAAATTTTCAAAATGACCAACATTTTCAAAGTTATGATCGAAATGGCGACTTCAATTCAAATTTCAATAATTTCGATTATGGGCCACAACCATATCAAAATAGCTTTGAACCCCAAGTTGGAAACCAATTCGAAAATAATTTTGGATATGAAAATGATTTTCAAATCGATCAGAATCTTCAAAATAACAACTCGTATCCACGTCTTGAATATGACCAAAATTGCAGTTTTCCCTCGAATTTCTCCAGTTTTGGTTATGAACCTAATTTTCAAAATCAAAATGATTTCCAATATCATTTTTTTGAAAATTCAAACAACTACCCCATTGGAAATTATATTGATTGTGAAATTGATGTGGACTATAATTTTGAAAATCAAGAAATCCAAAACAAGAGCTCTCAAATCAACGATTTTGAAGAATATCACCTTAACATTCTTAGAGAGAAGGTAGAAAAGCAAGATAGACAGCTTGGTGAAAAAGATAGACAACTTGATGAACTTCTTTGTTTAATGACGTGTTTTAAAGAACAACTCGAGCAACAAAAACAAATTCAGTGCGATGAATCAGGAAATAATCCATTCTTTGCTGACATTGAAAATTTTCAAATTACAACTTTGGAAATTGAAAATGGCGATCTAAATGAAGTTGTTCACAATTCAGCAAATGATTTAGACTTCAATTCTTTTCAGGAAAAAGATTAAAGCTCAGATGTTGATCTTCCTCTTTCAGGCTGTGAGAAACTTGAAATTCTAGGAATTGAACAGAATAAAAATGTTGAATTTTTTAATTCAAATTTGGAAAAGGATTTTAACGAACAAGAATTCTTTGGATTGTACGAGGATGAGTTGCCAAATAAGGAAGAAGCGGATTCACGTCACGAGTTCGAAAATTTTAACTTTGAGAAAATTTCAAACGAACTTGAAATTGTTAGTGTCGAAAATACGTTGTCAGTTAATGATGAGAAATTTGATCACATATTCTTGAACAACACTCAGATTTTAAATTTCACTGAATTTATATACGATCACAAATTTTTGAAAAATTACACTAACAAATTTGTTGAACACATGAACTATTTTTTGAATGTTAGCTTTGTTGAAAAACTTCATGTTAGGACGACCCTGAACATTCATTTACTGGACTATAAATCGATATATAAAGATGAGATGGTTTTCAAAAACTCTTGCTTGTTAGAAAACATGCCTAGACACAGTGGGAATGGGACTCATAGAGCTAGAACCAAGTGTGGGGGAAAAAGATGGTGGTATTCTTTGCATTGTGTGCACCGCAAACACATATATCATTGTACATATGATCCATTCTTACATATAGTTAGATTGCATTTCATTCTACAAATAATTTTGCATCTCATTCACCTTTGGGTACGAACTTTTAAATTTAGGAAACGTTTACAGTGTGGACACTGTTTAGTCTAGTGTGGGGGGGGGGGAGTCTGCATTTCACTCATTTTCGTTTTTCCTTTATTTTTCTTTCTTTTCATTTTCAGCCATTTAAATAGGACCGCCATGCATTTTAGACTCTAGCAACATGCCATTTTTTTTTCAAACATGACTCATTTTAGATTGATACAACAAAATATGTTAAGGATTGTTAGTCAGTTGATAGTATTTTTTTCTCTCAACTTAGATCGAATAAGAAATATAATGAAAAGTTTAATTTTGAGGGATAATAGTGTAACCGGTACATAGGGAGATTCTTAGGTGATGGCCATGAAATCTATTCTATATTGTAGACTTTGTTTAAATAAGTGGAGGACTTAAAATACTTATATTAGCTTTTTGAATCTTTAAAACTAAGTTGTGTAAAGTTGAATTCACGTAACTCTCTTTTGTGCTTATATTTTTAATAATAATAGTAATCCAGGGGTATCCAACATTGCTGGTATATCAAGCGTTGGTGTGCAAACCCGCCAAGCTCTATCCGACATGTTGTTGACAAAGTCAGCGTTGGAATATCTTGGTCTCATTTTATGAGATTGGACACCTAAGGATTACCGACACGTTGTTGACAAAGTCAAAGTCGGCCTGCACAATCCGCCAAGCTCTTTACCCACTCTCCGTTAGTCCGTGAGGCAGTCCATGGGTGGTAAACCTTGGTCTTCTAAGTTAGGTATATGTACTTAATCATAAATTTTAAAATTTTATAGAACAAAGAATAAGCGCTGATGCCCAAACACTTCTTGACCTTATTGATTTGACTAGCCATACATGAGAAAATAATAATACCACTTTGCAAATTGTGCCAAGCAAACTAAGAATCTATTTCATGGCTGCACTATATTATCAACCGAACTAACTGGCCAAACTGGAATTTAACATTTGAAAACTTGATTTATATTGAAAATTTGTGACAAGTTGAGATATCTAAAATAAAATCAACTGACTAGAAATTGTTTATTTAATTTGTTGTACCACTTAAGAAACAAGTCTTGTTTTCATGTTTTTTTATTTTGCATTTGTCCATTGCATTCATGTAGTTTCATTAGAATCATAGCATACTGCATTTGGATTTTGTGGGTAGTATCCGCTGAAAACCCTCACGAGACACCACTCGTCCTACTAGGGATACCTAGGGGTTTAACGGCTTGTTGCATACGCTCAATGCAATCGTGTTTCCTACGAAAGTGTGACCAATCTAGCTAGTTTTAATTTTTTTTGTTTTACTCGAGGACGAGTAAAAGATAAGTGTGGGGGTATTTGATTGACATAGAAATGTGTTTATTTTATGCTCTTATATCTTATCTTTTGTATATAAATAAATATTACTTGGGTATTGTTCTGTCACTTTTACAGATATTCCAACCCAGCCTGCATGCAACCAGAAAAGTAGAGAGATGGAGATCAGATTGCTATATATTTACATTTTGAAGAATTGTATATGAAGATCTCACATCTAGTTGCTGTTGGACAAGAAAATGATTGATAAAAAGGCCATGCACATCTGAAGGGAGGCTTGTCAAAGAACCAAGAGGAAAAGAAGAAAGGCCAAAAATTTAATAGATTTAACTAAGGCCCATGTAATGACCCGGATTTTCGGTGACTTTGGTTATCGACATAAACACGATGTCGATAACCAAAACATCGAAAAATCCTGGTAATTAGTAAAAGAAATTAGACGGTGAGGAAAGATAAGATAGAAACTTAGAATAGAAGAAGAAGAAGAACACAATATCAGAGTAACACGAATCTCACAGCGGAACGAATAAATATATTTCATAACATAACTTTGAAATATACATCTGTATTTGAATATACATCATTATCAAAGTACAACACTTACAACACAGCGGAAATAACTATAGTTATATGATCATGAAGCCTCCTGCTCCGGCTCTTCAAATGTATCTGTAAAATCTCGACTACTTGACTGCCCGTAAAAATTTAGGCACCCAAGAGTTTAGGGAAAACAACAAAGTAATCTCCGGGTCAGTCATGGGACTGGTGTGAGTAAAACAGTTTAAAACAGTTCAAGCAGGTAATCGATATCTCATAAGACCACGCCGTATAACGGAACGGTTGTTCCCTTATGAGAATCCAAAATATCTTCACATCAAAAAAACCTTTTTGATATTATAATAATGTCTATCAATCACAGTATATATAATCATCTAGCAGAAACACTTTCATCTCACGTTCTACATATATTGTATACAATCAAAACCGCAAGCACGTATTGGGTAATGGATTTCCAACTATGACAAGGTATGGAACCACCTATCGCTCGAGTACCTCTAGAGAGGAATACACTGGGTTCAACAAGAACATCTTGCAACCCGACCACACATGACCGACCACTCATTTCGCTTGAGCGTATCGAATGTATATCACCAACAGTTGGGATCAGCAACCGTTTCCCGAATGGGACAGCATCAGCAATAGATTTTTGGAAATAAATGAAACTCTAGATCAGGTGATTATACACCCTACTTCAGTGCGACCGACTTAGCCATGCTGCCTGCCCGATTTCTGTCATTTACCGGATGATGAGGCTAGAAGCTACGCTTTATCATCACATCAGATTCACTTTGAATGCCACATCATCAAATCCATCAAATCACTGATTGACGTCCTCAACCATACATTATGTGTTAGCTAAAAGAAGTTTCCTTCTCCGCTTCCACTCTTGGTACGATTGGAGAAATCAATATACGTGACCGTCTGGACATACTCTGTCAGACATCCGTCCACACAAGTCATCCAGGAACAGGATGAACCGAAAGCACTATTCTGTAAACAGGATAGCCCTTGCATAATTCCATCCTCAATTTCCTTTGGCATATATGATTCGCAACGCTTATGCCAATACAGAGTGGTTCTTTGGACAATAATCCAACCGGTCTCTCCATATTAACAACGTTAAAATGGTCAAAAACTTCGATAGTCTATGATTTAACTATCGAAGAAAAACAGGTGTGCAACCAACGATATTATTTCTAAATGGAAATTTATATCGATCAAACATCATTCAACATTTATCTCTTTATTTCATAAATTTACTTATCTCCTGTTTCCCTATATTCAATATTCCTTATTTTCTAAATTTGGAAAATATACGTTATTAACAATGGAAAACATTTCCATTTCTTGTTTTCTTTATTAGAAAACATTTCTGGTTTCTTATTTGGAAAAACATTTCCAAAGCTTCTTCATTGGACTTAGACAGATGTTTAAACAAACCATCGCGATGCCAACCCAAACCATTTCCTTTACTGCCGAACCTTAACTATTCCTTAGTTAAAAACGAAGCCAATCAAGTTGGGGTAGAACTACCTCTCAGACCTTAACTGAACAACATTTCTAACTTTGAAATTAGCAAAGTTCACTTTATTCCTTTTACTAACTTCCTTACTTAACCCTCTTCGAATAGCTATATTCGATTTACTCTTTTCACTTAACTCTATTCGATTAACCCCTATCAATTAACTTTATTGGACTAACACTATTGGATTAACTCTATTTGACTAACGCTATTGATTTACTCATTTCACTTAACTCCTTTCGAATAAACTATATTCGATAACTCATTTTACTTTCTTCGAATAACCTATATTCGATTAACTCATTTGCTTTCTATTCTAATAACTATATTCGATTAACTCATTTGCTTTCTATTCGAATAACTATATTCGATTAACTCATTTGCTTTCTATTCGAATAACTATATTCGATTAACTCATTTGCTTCTATTCGAATAACTATATTCGATTAACTCATTTGCTTTCTATTCGAATAACTATATTCGATTAACTCATTCTTTTGATTTACTATATTCATTCCTTTTCTTTCGAATACGCTATATTTTATTTCTCTCCTTTGCTTTAACTCTAGTCGATTAAACTAACATCGATTAACTCCTTTTACTTTAACTCTAATCGATTAAACTAACATCGATTAACTCCTTTTACTTTAACTCTAATCGATTAAACTAACATCGATTAACTCCTTTTACTTTTACTCTAATCGATTAACTAACATCGATTAGCTCCTTTTAACTTTTACTCTAATCGATTAACTAACATCGATTAGCTCCTTTTAACTTTTACTCTCTAATCGATTAACTAACATCGATTAACTTCTTTTAACTTTAACTCTAATCGATTAAACTAACATCGATTAACTCATTTTAACTTTAACTCTAATCGATTAAACTAAAATCGATTAACTCATTTAACTTTATTCTCTACTTGATTAACTAACATCGATTAACTTCTTTTGACTTTATTCTCTAATCGATTAACTAACATCGATTAACTTCTTTTGACTTTATTCTCTAATCGATTTACTAACATCGATTAACTTCTTTTATTCTATTCGAATAAACTATTCATTTATAAAGATTTACTTTTAGTAACAATTCTTCACTTTACAAATGATTTCCCTTTTATAAAACTCTATTCGTTTTAAAAACATTTTCCCCTTTTATTTACTTTCGAAATATTTCCTTTTATAAAATCTGTTGATTTTATAAAATCCCTTTTATTTCAATATACATTGAAATCAT
Organism: Allium sativum; assembly: GCA_030737875.1. Taxonomy (NCBI): domain Eukaryota; kingdom Viridiplantae; phylum Streptophyta; class Magnoliopsida; order Asparagales; family Amaryllidaceae; genus Allium; species Allium sativum. The sequence continues at coordinate 144,308,555 of CM060918.1, read as the reverse complement.
TCTTTTTACATCCCAGGGTCTTTTATGATATTTAAAAATATCGAATAACAATGATCAATATCATTCTAACACACATAATCCTTAACAGATTATATAACACATCATATATCACAATATATCAAAACAGTAAAATAAATGTTGAGAAATCCAGTTGGATTCCTCCAACCTGTTTTTCTGCATCACAGATGTTAAACAATATATATAACATCACTTTCAGTTCTATATGATACATTCTGTAAAACAGAATCAATATAGAAATTTAACTAACTGACTAGCAGTTCAATCAAACAGTCAACACACCGTCAATCAGCCAATATCTAACAGTTCTAAAAATACAACATGAAACTATAAACTGTTCAGAGTTAGTGGGATTTACTCACATTGGCGGTTTATCGTTAAATATCGATAACCGTTGTTGATTCAGATGGGACAATTCATTTCGCCATAAATTGGAGTGAGCTCAAATCCATTCCAAACCAGATTCATGATGTAGTCTACGTGCGTACGATCCTGTCGGATCTGAATTTGTCGGATTCTAATATCGTATGATCAAGATACAATGAATTAAAGTTAATACATTTTTACATAGTTTTAAATTTCAATAAAAATTGCTATTGGGCCTTAACCTTTTGCAGATGGCCCAACTCTCCATCTTAAAGCCCATCCGCTTAAACTCTCCTTCCCAAAAATATCTTCTTCACCGAATTAATTTCCTGCTCCTCGATTTCACTTGTCATTGCCGCAATATCCACCAGTTCGATGCTCCCTTTCCTTTACCTCCTTCACCCACAAAACCCCAACAAAATATACACACTCAAATTTGGTAGGAGATGATCACCGAACCCATTATGCTGCCATTAACGTGATTATCCCCCACCGCTACACTTCCTTCCTTTCCTTTAACACCACACTCACGTGTAACCACCATTCCCATCCATCCTTAAACAATAAACTGATGCAGTGAAACTCCCCCCCTCCATACAGTCAGCACTCCATTAAATCACGCATAAAACACAACTCAAAACCAGGCTCCCACGCCTCACAACATTTAAACCCAACGCTCAGCACCAACTCACACTAAACTCCACTATAAACGAGCGCCATACCTTCCTGAACCCTGCGGTACCTTCGAAGCGCCCTTCGATCATCGTCAGACCTTCCTACCAACGTCAACAACATCCCGCTTCTCCCTGCACTCGGACGCAGTGCCCTCTCCTTCTTTGATGATGTTAGGTCGACGCCGACTCCTGAGAAGCCTCACGCCTTCATTTGTTCAATCGATGCACGGTGTTGCCAGAAATCCCAAGCCCTAAGTAATCGACTCCTCCCAGATCTGCGTCGCACCAAATGAAACCACATAGAAATGGCAGCGAAACTGATTTCGAGACTAAAGGTCGAAGTTTTAGGGTTTTTTGGATTTGTTTTTATTTCTCAAAACTTGTTTGCTGAAAAGATTTTGAAGAAGGGTGTCGGCGGATTATCTTTGACCAGAGGATGAATGAATAAGGCTAAGGGTACGGTGAGGGGATTATATAGGAAAAAAATATTTTTTTTTATTGATTATTATACTTTATTTTAAACGAATGCTATTTGTATTTACTATCAAAAATTCCTATAAACACATACGATACCAAAAAATCACCAAACTGGACATGTAGCTAGAGTTCGACATTACGGTCCCAACGAAACTGGTTTCGTCGAATTCCGACTTCGTATGCTCACACAGCGTATTTTTAACCGTCGAAATACTGACTGTTTCTCACTCTAAAAATCCGTACGACCACACAGTGACTCTAAAAATCACGAAATTAGAAATCTAACAACTATTTGACATTGCGGATCCAACAAAACTAGTTTCGTCGAATTCCGACTTCGTTTGCAAAAGTGGCTTATTTTTACAGCTCTAAATGACCCATTTAAATATATAAATATATTTAAATATAATTAAATTTAATATTTAAAAATAAATATTAATCTTCTATATTCACAGAGGAATACCATACAGCTCCAATATTTTTCTCACTGAATTTACAGCTCGATATTTAAATCCTGATTAAATCGATATTCGATTTATATTGAATTTCCTTTTTAAAATATAAATAATTCCTTATCTCAAAATCTACATGATGAAATCCCGATATTCCTCTTCCACTAGAAAGATATACTCCACCAGCTCCACACGTTTCTTGTTTCACAGAAATCCGGCTCAAAACGAATCCTGTACATTCAGTTGAAGTTCGAATCGCCAATTTACGAACTGCAGCGCCATTTCGAGCTCAGTTATAATTATATTATAAACTATACGTTCAACTGTCGTTTAAATAATATATTCGTTATTCTAATTCAATTCTAAACTGAATTTAATATCACAGATGATCCAGTTCACACCATATCGCCCTTTCAGCCAATTCTGATTATTTTAGAATTAAATATATTATTTAATTTATTATTTTAATTAAATATTCATCATTATTTAATTCCACGACCATTAAATTCACTATATCACCATTGATATAATTAAATAAATTACCCATAATACCCCTGCCAATGCGGGTCATTACAATCTTCCCCACTTAAAATAATTTCGTCCTCGAAATTGCTAAAAGGTAGAGAACGACCCTATCGACTGGTTAGAACATATTTGTTCACTTCTTAACATCAGTTTCAACTAAACCAATTTAATTTTAATTAAATTATTAATCAATTCTTATCAACGAAAATTTTCAAAAATCCCGAAGATTTTCTAACGCCTTAACTCTTCGAAAAAATTTCGCCAGCACCTCCTTTGTACTGGTCAATCGGTCAAACTCCAACTCGCCTCTCTGGGCCATCTCCAACCCAAAAGAAAATCAAAAGCCAAACGGCTTGCCAATCGGCTTATCAAAATCTCAAACCGAAAATAATTTAACTTGTACCTTTTTGTCAGGCATATCAACTCTATCACTTCCATATGCTATCAACTCAGCATATACCAGTGTTATCCCAATCAAATTCTGAAATCACTTTTATCTCCAACACAACCATTCGCTTTTTACCAAGCCAAATTTTCATTTCAACTCGAGTTTTCTTCTCTTGATTTTCAATTCCTTAACTCCTCAATCCAATACCATTTCGGATTATAATTTCACAAATCTAATCTTATTCGATTTCAATTCAACTTCAGTTACCACTTAACTGAATTTGCTTTCATTCAAATCTGCTTTCACAAATTTTTTGTTAAATTTGTTTTTAATTCAAACAGTCTTTCCCCGGGAGTTTTCAAATAGTCTACTCTTTTCAAAAATCAAATTTTCCTTTTTGAAATTCAACTGAGCCCATAATCAATATTCCATTAGTTAAATCACTTCTCTATTCCTTTGTCAATATTTGTTAACCAAATATTTTCAATAACCATATTGGCCTTTTATGTTATTTGGAAAACATTTCCGAATATCGCCTTCCTTTATTTTCTAAATCAATAACCTTTATAATCCTATTTATAATTGGAAAATACTCCAATTACTTATCTCTTTTCCGATCTCATTTATTTCTATACTTAGGAAATATTCTTTATTCTATTTCCACGTTCACACTTATTTGGGTTAAAACGGATGTTGTGTAAAACATCGTTACGACAACTCAAATACTATATTCAACTAACTCTTATTCAACATTGTTCTTCGAGCCTGAAATCTTACTATTTATTTGTTAATAATGAAATCAATCAAGTTGGGGTATAACTACCTCTCAGACCTTGACTGAATAACAATTATAACGTCAAAACAGATAAGACTACTTACTCGAATAATCAATACCATACAACTACTTCTTCACTTTTAAACATGTATACGCTTCCTCTTTCTATTCTTACTAGATTTTATTTTAGACTTCCGTTTTGATTTTACTATTCTATTTCTAAGTTCGTTTCCTTATCGACTTCTATATATTTCGATACGTTGATTTCTAACTATCAAATTATCTTAAAAATATTCTAACTCCTTAAATTCCCGGAAAAATTCGCCATAACCTCCTTTGTATCGGGAGCATCGGGATATTTCAAATAGCCTCCCATGGCCCTCACCAATCCAAAAGAAAAAGAAAAAGCCAAGCGGCTAGCCGATACGGCGCATAAAATCTCATATATGAATTAAATATATACTTTTCGTCGAGCATTCTATTTATATACCTTCATACCTTATCCATACCTATCTCAAGTATATACATTTCTAATTCATTCCAACTTAATCCAATCGTTTTAATTTAGTTCGTTAAGTGATTTTCAAATTACTGGTTTTCCCATTTCACCTTCATATTTGAGTATAACATGTTCAAATATATTTTAACTTGTTTATCAACTAATTGAATTCCTTTTCAATTCTATTTGAATTTCCTATATTCAAATTCCATTTCAATTCTCTTATTCAAATTCTATACTTGAATTTCATTTCAAATCTCTTATTCAAATTTTATATTTGAATTTCGTTTCAATTTCCTTATTCAAATTCTATATTTGAATTTCATTTCAATTATATTTGAATCTTCTATATTCAAATTTCATTTTCACATTCGATATTCAAATCCTATATTTGAAACCTCTTATATTTTCTATATTCAAATTCTATATTTGAATTTCATTTGAATTTCTATATTCAAACTCTATTTCAATTCCATATTCAATTTCTATTTCAAACTTTCTTTATTCATTCTTTATTATAAATCCCATTATGAAATTCAACACAACTTGTCTTTCCCAAAACAAATTCAAAACAGTATCTCTGGTAGTAATTCGTCACTTACAACTCGAAAATGAATACTGATGATGCAGCTGTCATCGTCAGAATCTATTTTCCAGCGATCGAGGTGAGTTCAATACTATAAAACCATTTCTAAACATTTCCACTTTGAAATTCATTTCAAAATATAATTCACACTGCTTGTAAAACAATTTAAAATCTCCCAAGATCTTAAATTTTGCTTATTTTTAATCCTAATCCATTTACAAACACTTATCCAATTCTCCAGAGTTTTAACTCAATTTCTGGTTTAAATTTCAGATTTAACTCATCTGATTTCACGTATTTCACATATATGAATTCTGATTGCTTATTTACATAACCATTTAATTTATAATCTTTCTCGATTATAATCACAACCAATATATCCAATATATTATAATTATACCTTGGGTAAACTTATTTTAATTTATCCTCTTTCAAAACATATCGTGTCGGTTCATCGTATTCAAGTGTTTAGTAACTCCTACCGATACAGTGGATCAAACTGATCGACCAGAACCCATAAACACTCAACCAATGAATCTCCACAATATAAAACAATTTTTATATCAATAACAAATACGTTCACTCATATATATACACTCAACTCAATCTGGGGTATTACTAACCCTATCTCCACCGAGTCACGCCACAGAGCCAAGTAATTCTTAACTTAAGCTCTGATACCAACTGTAATGACCCGGATTTTCGGTGACTTTGGTTATCGACATAAACACGATGTCGATAACCAAAACATCAAAAAATCCTGGTAATTAGTGAAAGAAATTAGAGGGTGAGGAAAGATAAGATAGAAACTTATAATAGAAGAAGAAGAAGAACACAATATCAGAGTAACACGAATCTCACAACGGAACGAATAAATATATTTCATAACATAACTTTGAAATATACATCTGTATTTGAATGTACATCATTATCAAAGTACAGCACTTACAACACAGCGGAAATAACTATAGCTATATGATCCTGAAGCCTCCTGCTCCAGCTCTTCAAGTGTATCTGTAAAATCCCGACTACTTGACTGCCCGTACAAATTTAGGCACCTAAGAGTTTAGGGAAAACAACAAAGTAAACTCCGGGTCAGTCATGGGACTGGTGTGAGTAAAACAGTTTAAAACAGTTCAAGCAGGTAATCGATATCTCATAAGACCACGCCGTATAACGGAACGGGTTTTTCCCTTATGAGAATCCAAAATATCTTCATATCAAAAAAACCTTTTTGCTATTATAATAATGTCTATCAATCACAGTATATATAATCATTTAGCAGAAACGCTTTCATCTCACGTTCTACATATATTGTATACAATCAAAACCGCAAGCACGTATTGGGTAATTGATTTCCAACTATGACAAGGTATGGAACCACCTATCGCTCGTGTACCTCTAGAGAGGAATACACTGGGTTCAACAAGAACATCTTGCAACCCGGCCACCCATGACCGACCACTCATTTCGCTTGAGCGTATCGAATGTATATCACCAACATTTGGGATCAGCAACCGTTTCCCGAATGGGACAGCATCAGCAATAGATTTTTGGAAATAAATGAAACTCTAGATCAGGTGATTATACACCCTACTTCGGTGTGACCGACTTAGCCATGCTGCCTGCCCGATTTCTGTCATTTACCGGATGATGAGGCTAGATGCTACGCTTTATCATCACATCAGATTCACTTTGAATGCCACATCATCAAATCCATCAAATCACCGATTGACGTCCTCAACCATACATTATGTGTTAGCTAAAAGAAGTTTCCTTCTCCGCTTCCACTCTTGGAACGGTTGGAGAAATCAATATACGTGATCGTCTGGACATACTCTGTCAGACATCCGTCCACACAAGTCATCCAGGAACAGGATGAACCGAAAGCACTATTCTGTAAACAGGATAGCCCTTGCATAACTCCGTCTTCAATTTCCTTTGGCATATATGATTCGCAACGCTTATGCCAATACAGAGTGGTTCTTTGGATAATAATCCAACCGGTCTCTCCATATTAACAACGTTAAAATGGTCAAAAACTTCGATAGTCTATGATTTAACTATCGAAGAAAAACAGGTGTGCAACCAACGATATTATTTCCAAATGGAAATTTATATCAATCAAACATCATTCAACATTTATCTCTTTATTTCATAAATTTACTTATCTCCTGTTTCCCTATATTCAATATTCCTTATTTTCTAAATTTGGAAAATATACGTTATTAACAATGGAAAACATTTCCATTTCTTGTTTTCTTTATTAGAAAACATTTCTGGTTTCTTATTTGGAAAAACATTTCCAAAGCTTCTTCATTGGACTTAGACAGATGTTTAAACAAACCATCGCGATGCCAACCCAAACCATTTCCTTTACTGCTGAACCTTAACTATTCCTTAGTTAAAAACGAAGCCAATCAAGTTGGGGTAGAACTACCTCTCAGACCTTAACTGAACAACATTTCTAACTTTGAAATTAGCAAAGTTCACTTTATTCCTTTTACTAACTTCCTTACTTAACCCTCTTCGAATAGCTATATTCGATTTACTCTTTTCACTTAACTCTATTCGATTAACCCCTATCAATTAACTTTATTGGACTAACACTATTGGATTAACTCTATTTGACTAATGCTATTGATTTACTCATTTCACTTAACTCCTTTCGAATAAACTATATTCGATAACTCCTTTTACTTTCTTCGAATAACCTATATTCGATTAACTCATTTGCTTTCTATTCGAATAACTATATTCGATTAACTCATTTGCTTTCTATTCGAATAACTATATTCAATTAACTCATTTGCTTTCTATTCGATTAACTCACTTGCTTCTATTCGAATAACTATATTCGATTAACTCATTTGCTTTCTATTCGAATAACTATATTCAATTAACTCATTCTTTTGATTTACTATATTCAATCTTATTCTTTCGAATACGCTATATTCTATTTCTCTCCTTTGCTTTAACTCTAATTGATTAAACTAACATCGATTAACTCCTTTTACTTTAACTCTAATCGATTAAACTAACATCGATTAACTCCTTTTACTTTAACTCTAATCGATTAAACTAACATCGATTAACTCCTTTTACTTTAACTCTAATAGATTAAACTAACATCGATTAACTCCTGTTACTTTTACTCTAATCGATTAACTAACATCGCTTAGCTCCTTTTAACTTTTACTCTAATCGATTAACTAACATCGATTAGCTCCTTTTAACTTTTACTCTCTAATCGATTAACTAACATCGATTAACTTCTTTTCACTTTAACTCTAATCGATTAAACTAACATCGATTAACTCATTTTAACTTTAACTCTAATCGATTAAACTAACATCGATTAACTCATTTAACTTTATTCTCTAATCGATTAACTAACATCGATTAACTTCTTTTGACTTTATTCTCTAATCGATTAACTAACATCGATTAACTTCTTTTGACTTTATTCTCTAATCGATTTACTAACATCGATTAACTTCTTTTATTCTATTCGAATAAACTATTCATTTATAAAGATTTACTTTTATTAACAATTCTTCACTTTACAAATGATTTCCCTTTTATAAAACTCTATTCGTTTTAAAAACATTTTCCCTTTTATTTACTTTCGAAATATTTCCTTTTATAAAATCTGTTGATTTTATAAAATCCCTTTTATTTCAATATACATTGAAATCATTCTTTTTACATCCCAGGGTCTTTTATGATATTTAAAAATATCGAATAACAATGATCAATATCATTCTAACACACATAATCCATAACAGATTATATAACACATCATATATCACAATATATGAAAACGGTAAAATAAATGTTGAGAAATCCAGTTGGATTCCTCCAACCTGTTTCCCTGCATCACAGATGTTAAACAATATAGATAACATCACTTTCAGTTCTATATGATACATTCTGTAAAATAGAATCAATATAGAAATTTAACTAACTGACTAGCAGTTCAATCAAACAGTCAACACACAGTCAATCAGCCAATATCTAACAGTTTTAAAAATACAACATGAAATTATAAACTATTCAGAGTTAGTGAGATTTACTCACTTGGCGGTTTATCATTAAATATCGATAACCGTTGTTGATTCAGATGGGACAATTTATTTCGCCATAAATTTGAGTGAGCTCAAATCCATTCCAAACCAGATTCATGATGTAGTCTACGTGCGTACGATCCTGTCGGATCTGAATTTGTCGGATTCTAATATCGTATGATCAAGATACAATGAATTAAAGTTAATACATTTTTACATAGTTTTAAATTTCAATAAAAAATGCTATTGGGCCTTAACCTTTTGCAGATGGCCCAACTCTCCATCTTAAAGCCCATCCGCTTAAACTCTCCTTCCCTAAAATATCTTCTTCACCGAATTAATTTCCTGCTCCTCGATTTCACTTGTCATTGCCGCAATATCCACCAGTTCGATCCTCCCTTTCCTTTACCTCCTTCACCCACAAAACCCCAACAAAATATACACACTCAAATTTGGTAGCAGATGATCATCGAACCCAGTATGCTGCCATTAACGTGATTATCCCCCACCGCTGCACTTCCTTCCTTTCCTTTAACACCACACTCACGTGTAACCACCCTTCCCTTCAATCCTTAAACAACAAACTGATGCAGTGAAACTCCCCCTCCATACAGTCATCACTCCATTAAATCACGCATGAAACACAACTCAAAACCAGGCTCCCACACCTCACAACATTTAAACCCAACGCTCAGCACCAACTCACACCAAACACCACTAAAAACGAGCGCCATACCTTCCTGAACCCTGCGGTACCTTCGAAGCGCCCTTCGATCATCGTCAGACCTTCCTACCAACGTCAACAACATCCCGGTTCTCCCTGCACTCGGACGCAGTGCCCTCTCCTTCTTTGATGATGTTAGGTCGACGCCGACTCCTGAGAAGCCTCACGCCTTCATTTGTTCAATCGATGCACGGTGTTGCCAGAAATCCCAAGCCCTAAGTAATCGACTCCTCCCAGATCTGCGTCGCACCAAATGAAACCACATAGAAATGGCAGCGAAACTGATTTCGAGACTAAAGGTCGAAGTTTTAGGGTTTATTGGATTTGTTTTTATTTCTCAAAACTTGTTTGCTGAAAAGATTTTGAAGAAGGGTGTCGGCGGATTATCTTTGACCAGAGGATGAATGAATTAGGTTAAGGGTATGGTGAGGGGATTATATAGGAAAAAATATATATTTTTTTATTGATTATTATACTTTATTTTAAATGATTGCTATTTGTATTTACTGTCAAAAATTCCTATAAACACATACAATACCCAAAAATCACCAAACTGGACATGTGGCTAGAGTTCGACATTACGGTCCCAACGAAACTGGTTTCGTCGAATTCCGACTTCGTATGCTCACACAGCGTATTTTTAACCGTCGAAATACTGACTGTTTCTCACTCTAAAAATCCGTACGACCACACAGTGACTCTAAAAATCACGAAATTAGAAATCTAACAACTATTTGACATTGCGGATCCAACAAAACTAGTTTCGTCGAATTCCGACTTCGTTTGCAAAAGTGGCTTATTTTTACAACTCTAAATGACCCATTTAAATATATAAATATATTTAAATATAGTTAAATTTAATATTTAAAAATAAATATTAATCGTCTATATTCACACAGGAATACCATACAGCTCCAATATTTTTCTCACTGAATTTACAGCTCGATATTTAAATCCTGATTAAATCGATATTCGATTTATATTGAATTTCCTTTTTAAAATATAAATAATTCCTTTATAAATTTATAAAGGAATTCCACAGCGACTTTTCTAAAATTTGATTTGGACATATCTCAAAATCTACACGATGAAATCCCGATATTTCTCTTCCACTAGAAAGATATACTCCACCAGCTCCACACATTTCTTGTTTCACAGAAATCCAGCTCAAAACGAATCTTGTACATTCAGTTGAAGTTCGAATCGCCAATTTACGAACTGCAGCGCCATTTCGAGCTCATTTATAATTATATTATAAACTATACGTTCAACTGTCGTTTAAATAATATATTCGTTATTCTAATTCAATTCTAAACTGAATTTAATATCACAGATGATCCAGTTCACACCATATCGCCCTTTCAGCCAATATTGATTATTTTAGAATTAAATATATTATTTAATTTATTATTTTAATTAAATATTCATCATTATTTAATTCCACGACCAATAAATTCACTATATCACCATTGACATAATTAAATAAATTACCCATAATACCCCTGCCAATGCGGGTCATTACAGCCCATTTGAGATTCTCATTGTAAACTAATTAGTGATGTAATGGCTAGGCCCATTTATCATTGTATTAGGGTTAGGGTTTGGTTATCTCCTATAAAAACCCTTGTAGTATCATTATAGCCACCATCTCATTTCTGTATTCCATTACTCTAATAAAAATTCTTCTTCTTCTTCTTTTATTTTCTAGTATTTTTTTAAGCAACTAGTATCATCTACCCGATTAGATTCGGTAGAGTACTAGTTGTATTTTACATTTGTTTCATTAGTGATTAGTCGTTTGATTAGTTTCAACGACAATCCTAATTTTATTTTATTTTGTTGTTCTTCTTATTCTGCACTATTAATTTCTGCATTGTAGTTCTTGTTTTGCAATATACTTTCTTTAGTGATTAATCGTTGATTAGATTCAACGATAATCGTAAGTTCGCAATTTCAGTTTGTTTTTATTTCAACAAAATCTCCAAGCTTCGTCTAACTCGCCTAAGAGATTAGATAAATAATTTGATTTTAATTTACCTCACTGTGTTCGACCTGTATGCTACACACCTGTGCGCTTGCAGAATTTTATTACAAATATCGCGCTTTTCTAGCGTCGATCGGTTATATATTAGTAGAAATCAACGGTATGGTATGGACTAACAATGTGGCATGGTAAAATGCAAATGATCAAGGTTTTTGTTGAAAAGTAGAGCCTTGTGGTAGATGATCAAAGCACAGCCCATTTTAGGCATAGCTTTGTGTACAACGTTACTTCCGAGCCTCACACCCCGGTATGAACCAGAAACAGGGGAAGGACCCCAGGGAAATGGACATTTGTTAGTTTCTAGCTATGAGGGGTGCCAGCGTTTACAAGCCCTGGCATTTTACTCATGTGAATGTTGCTTATTACTTGATGGATAGAGAGGCGCCTCGGATATATATATTGATAGTTGTCAGGTTGACATTACTGACCAGATTATTTTATGCCCCATAGGGCAGGCTAACATATAGTTTATGGTATAACTAATCATCGACGGATGACCGATCCTGGCGCTGATAGGGTCACTCGAGCTCTGATCCTGAGGCACGAGCTAGAGCGTCTCGAATTCAGTAAGGACTATCTCTTGCCTTGGTTCATGATGGAAATCCAACTTCCAATACGACATCATGCGGTTTTGATTTTAGAACTAGTACGGTGACATGATTGATTTATTTACTTTCGAAATTGATTTCTACACTATGTACTTATTGTAATAATAAAAGAGAAATTTCGCGTATCAAGCATTTTTGGCTATTATAAATAAAACTCTATCCTTCGGCTTGCGTTGCATTGTGTAATGGGACCTAAGTCTTATAATAATATCTAGTTTAACATATCCTTAGGAGATGGAAAATTCCCGTAACATCTCTTAAGTTATTGCGATCATTCACATGAATTTGATTTAACTGATATGAGAATATTTTAGTTCTGATCCAAGTATTTTGCCTTCTTATTTGTGCTCGGGTCAGCCTAAGTTTCAGTTATCGAAGACACTATTTTGAAGATGATGATGGAGCTTTCCAGAAGTATTATTATTTATTTCCGCTGCAAATATTTGTATGTTTTTGATAGTTAACTCTAAAAATCATTAAAAAATAAAACCAAATGTATGTTTTAACATCTTCATGAATCGTTATTTATTTATTATATTTTGTCCTTCCGCTGTGAGATTCTGTATTTTCTTTTCTTCTTTGTTCCTTTTTCGTATATAAATCCCAATAACTATCTATATTTTTTTCTATTTAAGTCAACATTGAGGATCATTGTGGATATGAATGGTCAAAAATCCCGGATGATACATTTGGTATCAGATCTTTGGTTTAGCGAAATCCTTGGCTCTATTTGGGATTAACTCATTAGAGATAGCGTAGTAATACTCTGGAATGAGATTGAGCGTATATGAGAGAACGCACTTGCAATTTTGATATAAAAAGTGGTTTTGAATTGTGTTAATTTGTTCTGTTGAGTATTTATGAATTTTGGTCATTACTTGGGACGCCAAGACATCGATAGGGATTTCTAAACACTCGAATGGGACTCATTGACAAAATATTGCTTTGAATTATATTTTAATTATATATGAATTATTTGTAAATATATGAATTTTGATTTTGTTGATGATAATATTAAATTTTTATCATTTATTACTCGATTAATCAATAATTTAAAACTATTGGTTATTGAATGATTTAAGAAATAAATATTGGAAATAAATTGATAATGAAATATTGAAAAATTATTGGTAATGAAATAAGAAATTAAATATGAATTTGAGAATTTAATTTCGGGTAGTTTTGTAATATCGTTTGCAAATGGTTTGAAATAATACATTTATATTTTAAAGGTTATTTCATATAGAAATTGTTTTCAAATTAATTTTGAATAATTGTATAATTCCCCTTTGCCTTTGGAAAATGATTTCGGCGATGAGTGCATGAATTTTCGACATTATTCCATTTAAATCCTTTAAATTATTGTTTGATATAAAAGATAATATATATATATATATATATTATTTTAAAGTTGATTTGGAAACGAACCCGAAGTTGGAATTTTTAAGTTCTTGAATAGTTAGTGAATTTCAAATTGTTGAAATGAACTAAAATTGAAATTACAGAAATTTTAGGACTATATAATAAGAAAATGAATCCAAGAGAGTTATAATTAAAATAAAACTCTTTGTATGTTGGAATAACGAATTCAGAATAAACCGAATTATTGGACTTATATAAATCAAACATTTCCATAGCATATATGTAACAGCCTTCACCTCCGTTCATGTAAGATATTGTCCCCAACTTAGCCACCGTATAGGTGTGAGGTTTTGTTCCTTAAAACGCCTCGGCATTAGTAAGAGATAGGCTCTACTATATAAGTTCCCACTTCACACAAGCTTCCACGATGTGGGACTTAGGGGTGTTACATTCTCCCCTCCTACAGAGCCCAACGTCCCCGTTGGCTCACAAACACCTCACCCAGGCGTTGTGGTCCACACATGAGCCACAATTCCGGCTGGGTATTGGCTCTGATACCACTGTAACATCCTGCACCTCCGTTCACGTAAGATATTGTCCCCAACTTAGCCACCGTATAGGTGTCGGGTTTTGTTCCTCAAAAGGCCTCGGCGTTAGTAAGAGATAGGCTCTATTATATAAGTACCCACTTCACACAGGCTTCACGATGTGGGACTTAGGGTGTTACAATATATATAACTTACCACTTAATCAAAAGTTATGTAACAACTCGGAAATTCTGAACCAATTTAAATTTTTTATTTTAGCTATTTTAATGGGTTTTTAATATTTAAATTATTCATTTTAAATAATAACGACTAAAAATTTATTTAAACCAAAGTTAGAACGTTAAAATTTGTTTTAATTATAAAACGAGTTCGAAATGGCGTTGTAGTTTGAAAATTCGATTTGGAATTTCAATTGAATGTACAAAATTCAAAATAAATCGGATTCAGTAAAACCAGACACATTTGAATTTGTTTAATAATGTCTTTCCAATGGATGTGCAAAATTTTGATTTTGTTTTATAAACTGAAATTTATGTCCAGTTTAAATTCAAAATAGTCGCTATGGAATTTATATATATATTAATATAATATATAGCCCTTATAAATAGCCATTTTGCAAATGACCTCCGTTTTCGATGAAACTACTTTTGTTGGATCCAGAATGTCAAATTATTGTTAGGTTTCAAATTTCATAATTTTTTAAATTAATATGTGAGTGTGGTAAATTTAAACGTGTTTTGTATATTTAGTTTAAATTTAATCGACCAGAAAAACCCATTTTTCAAATGATCTCCAAATTCGATGAAATTAGATTTGTTAGGACTATATCGTCAAAACATAGCTAGGTTTATTTTTCTGTAATTTTTAGAGTCAATATGTGGCCTCAGTAAATTAAAATGTACGTTTAAATTTAATATATATCGATTTATAGTTTAATTTAAAGAAAAAGTGATCAAAACCATAGAATTGGCTTATGAAACATATCCCATTATGTCCAGAATGGGGGTATTTGGCTAAGGAGACAGTCGTTGGATCTCGTTTGGAGTTCGACGGTGAAATTCACTTTTTAGAATTAAATTGAATTAATAATAAAAGATAGTATATATAAACGTTTTTTCCAACTTAAACCCTAGTTTCTAAACAGGCCGCCGCTCTTAGAAAATCAAAGGCCGAAAAGTTCCGAAAATTGCAAATTATTCTCTCTAGATTCATTCAATAATAATTAGATCTTCTAAAACCGAAATAGTAGTGGATTGCGAGCACTTCATTTTTATATGGCTAAGATCGGATATAATTCTGTGTGGCGATCGAAATTGGAACACCAAACCACATCGTTCGAAGATGATTTCCGGCATCTATTGGGGTGAGTTTGACAGGGTTCTGGCTGGGGGATGGTGGCTTGAAGGCGAGCGACGTGGTGATTTTTGTTTATGCTCCGGTGGTGCCTGGTGGCGTCAGGGAGGAGAGAGAGGGCACGAATGAATGGGTTCGTTTTTCAGTTCTTGAAGACGATGAGTGTAATAACCCGGATTTTCAGAACTGATTTAAAATTTTTATTTTAGCTATTTTAACGGATTTTGGAAATTTAAAATGATTTATTTCAAACAATAATGACTAAAAGTTTATTTTAAATGAAGTTAGAACAAATAAATTTATTTTAATTTTAAAACGAACTTGAAATGGCGTGGTATTTTGAAAATTCTACTTTAGATTTTAATTGAATGTACAAAATTCAATATAAATCAGAATTGGACGAAACAAGAAACGTTAGAATCTATTTAACTATATCTTTCTAATGAATGTAAGAAACTTCACTTTATAAATACAAAGTTATGTCCAGTTTAAAAATCTGAAATAGTCGCTATGGAATTTATATATTTTCAATATATATATATATATAGCCCTTAAAAATAGCCATTTTTCAAACGACCTCCGTTTTCGACAATATCACTTTTGTTGGATCCGAAATTTCAAATTATTGCTAGATTCCAATTTTCATAATTTTTGGAATTAATATGTGAGCGTGGTGGATTTAAACGTGTTTGGAAATTTCAATTTGAATTTAATCGACTAGAAAATGACCATTTTTCAAACGGTCTCCAAATTCGACGAAATTAGTTTTGTTAGGACCGTATCCTCAAAACATAGCTAAATTTATTTTTTTGGAATTTTTGGAGTCAGTATGTGGCCCCGATAAATTAAAATGTACATCAAAATCAATTTTGAATGTTATATTAATTTATATTATAATTTCAAATAAAATTGGTCGAAACAGTAGAATTGGCTTATGGGACATATCACATTGTGTTCAGAATGAGGGTATTTAGATAGGAATGACAATCAATCGGTTCTATTTGGAGTTGAAATTAAAAAGTTACTTTTTGGAATTTAAAATAATTAAATATATAAATAATATAAATCCCCCTTGTTTTCTCTCTCCTCGTTCAGATCTAAAAAGAAAGAAAAAAAATCCCGATGCTTGCTTCAGCCGTCACCCCCCTTTCCCCATCGCCACCCCCCTCCCCCGTAACGACCCGAAAAATCTGAACCAATTTAAAAATTTTAAATTGGCTAAAATAGTGGATTTTAAATATTTTAAATAATAGCGAGGAAAAGTGAGTTTGAATCGACGTTTGAAAACGAATATAATTAATTCTAATTACAAACAAGGCCTGAAATGGCACTGTAGTTTCTAAAATTGAATTCAAATTTTGTCGGACTGTACTGGGTGCAAAACAAAACAGATTTGATTGAAACCAAAAATATTTAAATCTGTTAGTGAATACCTTTCTAATGAATCTGAAAAATCGAAGTTTCATAGTGGAAAGCAAAAGTTATGGCCAAATGAATTTTCAGAAAGGTCGCTATGGAATTTATATAGCCCGTGAAATTGGCCATTTTGCAAACGACCTCGAAATTTGACGAAACTACTTTTGTTGGATCCGGGATGTGAAGTTATTGCTAGGTTTCAAATTTCATAATTTTTGAAGCTAGTATGTGAGCGTGGCAAATAAAAACGTGTTTTGGTCAATTACAGTTAAATTGGATCGACCAGAAATGGGCCTTTTTGCAAACGGTCTCAGAATTCGACGAAACTAATTTTGTTGGGACCGTATCGTCAAAACATAGCCAGATTTATTTTTCTGGAATTTTTCGAATCAGTTTGTGGCCCTGGCAAATTGAAATGTACGTTCAAATCGAATATTGAATGTTTTATATTTTAATTTGAATGGAAACTGACTGAAACAGTCGAATGGGCCTACGAAACATATCCCATTGTGTTCGGAAAGGGGATAAAACGCTAGGGATGACAGTCGTTGGTTTTAGATTGGTGGTCGTGTCAAAAAAACACCTTTTAAAACCCACCGACCAATCAGAATTTAATAAAAAAAGGGAAAAATCCCTTTTCTCTCTCCCCGATCGAAGGCGGAAGAGACTTCCAACCTTCCAGCTCCGATTCCGACCAAACCAGGAGGAATTAGACCCTGCTCCAGTTCAACTTTTTGAAGATCTCGATCCCCACTCCACATCCATACATGACTCGGCCCCTGTAGCTGCGCCATCGTCGAGATCCAACGCTTCAAAGTCAGCGACTTTCAGCCGCCGCCGTGTTCGCCAGAGGCCACCGTGTGGGACCCCCTTACCTCGTTTTGCGTGCCTCTCCAAGCGCTGCGATGTGGTGTTGGCCGATCTTCATATCGCTTCACGGATTCGATGAAAATCAAAAACCTAGTTTCGAAGAAAAAACGAGGTATACGGCTATATATATTTTCAGCAGTTTTAACACCTTTAAACCGTTGCAAACTTTGAAAAATCATATCTTTTTCGTTTCTTGACGAAATTCGATGAAACAGGAAACATCGTGACCGTGTGGACGTCTTCTACATTCTAGAAGAGACCGCATATTTTTCTGAGCCTTCTGCTATTTTTAGTGGAGTGGAACCCAATGTGAGATTTCTAATTTATAAACGATATGGAAAACGACGATGTATAAATTATATAATCGATGTATGAGTTATATAAGCGTTGTACACCTCATGTATAAGCGTTGTATAAGTTATACGTTCGATGTATAAGTTATATATTCATTGTAAAAATTATATATGTGTTGAAATAAAAGTGAATTGCTATATATAAATATATATATATATATATATATATATATATATATATACACGCCCCTCGTCTATAACCCATGGACGATATTTATTGGTTGTGATTGGTGTGAAAATTGATTGATAGTGAATGGTTGATTGGAATTGTTTGTGGTTGATATTGATTGATTGTGGTTGAAAAATACCCATTTGTGGTTGAGAAATATTTGGTTGAAACCACATAGGATTAGTTTGTGGAAATGAAAAATATATACATGCCGCCTGCGTGCGAGCTAGATGCATGATTCCCCATTGTCAAAAACCGCGAGGTTTTAAGGTAGAGCGAGGAGCCGTACTAGGGACGGTCCCTGTTTTAACTACCCTGCCGTTATGCTGCCGAAATTTTGAATAATATTCAGGTGTTTGAATTATTTTCATTTGTTGAAACTATATTTATTCGTTGAATAGAAAACCTTCATGTGTTGAATTGAAACTCAATCGTTGATTAGAAATTCATGTGTTGAATGGTATTCGTGTTTTAAATATAAAAATCACATTTTTATCTATATATATAACTATAGAAAACCTTCATGTGTTGAAACGATATTCATTCGTTGAATTGAAATTCATGTGTTTAATGGTATTCATATTTTGAAATAAATTGTTTTATAATAAAAATCACATTTTTATCATCTATACGAACTATATAAAATAATCTTGTTTTGAAAGAAATTGTTTCATAATAAAAATCCTATTTTTATTACCTATATGAACTATATAAAATAATAGTGTTTTGAAACAAATTGTTTTACAATAAAAACCACATTTTATTACATACATGAGTAGTTAAATATAGTGAAGTGTTGAAATGGAAGACAGTTTGATAAAAATATCATTTTTATCAAAAGTATGAAATTCTTATGGTTTTGAAATCAAAGAATCGATATATATAATTAAATAGAATTGAAATATATCGAAAAACGACGCTGCAGTTCGTATTTTGAAACCGTGATTTCAAACGATTAGTATGGGAGATCCGACCATTGGATTTTCCTGAAATCGCAACAGTTGGGTTCACTTTGGAAATATCTTTCCAACGGCACCGACTTTGTAAAAATCCAACGGACGGATTGTCTGGAATGTTTGATTCAAATCTGAAGAAAAACAGCGCCAGAATCGATTATATTCATATATATATAAATATAATTATATTTAATCGAATAACAACGCTGCAGTTCGTATTTTGAAATCGAAACTTCAAACGAGTATACTGGGAGATCCGACCGTCGGATTTTTCCGAAACTGGAACCATTGGATTCGTTTTGAAAAGATCTTTCAAATGATGTAAATTTTGTGAAGATCCAACGGTTAGATTTTCAGATATGTGTAAATCAAATCTGAAGAAAAACAGCGCCATGGTCTCGTTATGGCCCGAAAAGCCGGTTTAAATAAATTGGCTATTTTTAAATAAATAAAAATAGCGAGAAATCATTATAAAATATTATAAACGATATGGATGTGAAATTTAGAAATTAACTGAAGGTTGGCTAAGTCGAATGGTTTCCTGGGTGTTGACCTGATGTTGGTTTCGGCTTGTGGGGTTAATATTCGGGAAATCGTTCTCTTACTGATTGACGGTTAGTGACTAATGAATTGAAATGATGCGTGTGTATGTTAGTGATGCACTTGTTTACTATATACGCGAGTTGCTCAGAAAGGCCGGCTTGATCCCATTCTAAATAACTGAATCGACGATAAGAAATCGAAGATGAAGACGGTGGTCGAAGACCGGAGATCTTCACCTCGTTTGGATGGTAACCGATGTCCTGATTGGGAGGCATCCTGAAATATGGATAATGAGTGATGATCGTCCAGACGTACGTGGTGATCGAAGGGTTTGCGAGATATATAGTGCCTCCGGTTTCGTTCAGACCCAGAACGGAGTTGTAAATGGACTGTGTGTCCGACATTGGATTTTATTCTATGCTGATTGATCTCCGTTAAATATGCACCTGTTTGGCGGCGGAGAATTTATTCTTCAGCTTAACGCCCTTCTCTGAAACGCACGAGCTCAGAGGTTGTATATCGATGGACATCAGTCGCATGGCATGAATTGCTAGTGTGGCATGCCTAAGTGGCAAATGATCAGGGCTTCTATTGAAAAGCAAAGTCTTGTGGTGATGATCAAAGCACCACCTGTGTGGCTAGCTTTGTTTATAACGTGAATTCGCGAACCTCACACCCCGGTATGAACCATAAATGGGAGCAGGACCTCAGGGAGGGCATGCGTTTCTTCCTAGCTAGAAGTGGCATCAGTGGTTTTACACACCCTGACGAGTTTGACTTATGTGGTTGTTGCGAGGCGCCTCGGTTAGATCGGACGATCCGGGTCCGATGGAGTCATTCGTTGGCTCACTTACGCCCCAAAGGGTGGAGAAACGAATTGTTCAGGCATTTTAATCCACATCGGTGGACCGGCCCTGACGATCGAAGGGTCACTCGAGCTCTGATCCTGAGACTCGGGCTAGGCAGTCTCGAATTCGGTAAGGACTATCTTTTGCCTTGTTTCATGACGGAAATCCAATTTCCAAATACGTGACTGTGCGATTTTGATTGTATACCTATATATGGCGACATAGTGGTATGGGGCATTAATGTCGTCTATGAGTGATAGTTATGATTTGAAATTGTTTTCAAAATATATAAACACTATCAATAATATCAAATGCCTTTGTTTTATTCGTATCAAGCATATTTTGGCCGTTATAAGGTAAAAACTCTATCCTCCGATTTGCGTTGCATTGTGTGATGGGAACTGAGTCTTATAATGGCTTCATTTTTATAAAAAGCATTGCGATGTTTAAAAGAATGATTTGTTTTAAAGCACTGGCAATCAAATGGGGTAAACCCATTCCACGAAAGTGGCGTGGTCCTGTGATTAGCCATATTTTAAATGTGTTGAGTTGATTTCTCATACCAATCCCATGATTGACTCGTAGTTTGTTTCACTTTCAAACTCGGGTGCCCCTTTTTCTACACGGGCAGCCTTGTATTCAGGTTTAGCTGGTTCTTTCTGGATAGCTGGAGCTGAAGATGGATTCTATCATTTATCTCTTTTTATGCTGTTCAGCTCCTATTGTACATTATGTTTGTTTTCCGCTATAGACATTTATGTATATCTGAACTGCATTTGTACTAAGTATGATCCTGTATACTGTGTAACTCTGATGATTACTTTTATCCAGTATATTCTATTGTTCATTACCTGGTGTATTTATTTAATTCTGTTCTGCTATTATCTGTTTCTGTGTTATATTCCAAAGATAACCCTTGTCTCCGTCAGCACGGGGTTTCGGGTCGTCACATCGTGGTATCAGAGCTTTGGTTAAGCCTAGTTCTGGAATATAACATATTAACGAACTCATCAGAAATAGAACCAGTAGTGTTCTAGGACGGGTAATTCTATACAGATAGGATCAGTAATATCCTAGTATAAATAAAGCAGAATGAAATACACCCTAGTAGACACATTTACATTCAAGTATTTGTCTCTATGTTTTGAAATATCTTTTCTGTTGACCTGACACTTTGTCTGCTAATTGCAGACATACTAGAAAATAAGTGACAGGAACAGAAGAAATTATCGTATGGCTCGACCAGCTAATGAGCCATTTGTGCTCCTACAGCCAGAATCAGATATAGAAGTTCTATTCAAGAGATTTCGAAATCTGGGTGGATCGCCATTCTTAGGCAAAGAGTCCATTATGGAAACACAAGCTTGGATCCGTTCTGCGGAGAAAATCTTTGAGGGGTTAAAGCTGAGAGACGATCAGAAAAGATTACTGGCGTCTTGGGCACTCAAAAAAGAAGCTTTGTTTTGGTGGGATTCAGTTATTAATGATAATCCAGAAGGTGATATCACCTGGGACAGATTCAAAGTGATTTTCTTAGAAAAATTTACTCCTCCCGAAGCAACCAAGCGATTATGTGATGAATTTTCTTATCTAATACAAGGTGATATGACCATCCCAGAATATCATAAGAAATTCAACGAACTTTCTCACTTTGCCCCTCATCTGATTCAAGATCCAAAGAGGAAGAATTTAAGATTATTACATGGCCTGCAAAAAAAGTATCAGAACAGTGTAATGAGGAGTGTGAAACTCCCCTTTTCTGAAATGATATACATGGCTTACCAGTACGAAGATATCGACAAGAAAGGTATGTTACCTTTCGAAGAAGGGGTCAGTTCTTGTAATGAAGATGAGTCTGAAACTGATAATCTCGAGGCCAGTGCGATATCTGAGGTGAGTAAGAAGCCCAAAGTCAATCGAAAAAGGGCCAGATCTGAAAAGGAACCAGCCACGACGGCCACCTGCTCTAACTGCAAGAAACCAGGGCATTTGACCAGAAATTGTAAAACCTCGAAGAAACGAAAGAAGGGGTTTAAAAACGACAAGAAGTTTCAAGAGAATAGAAAGTGCAGTCAGTGCCATCAGGCTGGTCATCTTTCAAAGGCCTGCCCGCTATTCAGAAAACCTGAAATAGTTCAAGTGAATGAAGTAGAAGAAACTTCCGAGCCATCAGCTAGTCAAGAAAGGGCTGATGTTTTAGAAGGCAGGCTTACTGTCAAAGACATTCCAGTTAAAGTACTGTTAGACACAGGCGCGTCACGAAGCTTTATTGCCAAGAATGCAGCTAAGAAACTAGATTTGAATTTGAAAAGGCTCAAGGAACCAATGACTATCCAGAATCCGGTTGGGGGTTCCGTTGATCTCAGTTGGGTTTGTGGAGTGTCGGTTTCCTTTTCTCGTTATCAGTTTCCTACCATCGCGGTCGTCATGAATTTTAAAGAGTTTGATCTTATCTTGGGGTTAGACTGGTTGACCAAATATGAAGCTGAAGTTAAATGCACCGACAGAGTCGTAAAGGCAAAGATTAAATCAGGTGATTATATAACCATTCCCTGTGAAGGTCAGAATGCCAATAGAAAAGACTTCTGGGCAGCTCTCGATGTTTCTCCTGCCCAAATATAAAATATCCCTGAAATCACAGAGAATGTTCCCGACCTAGTGAAAGATATTCCTGTTGTCAAGAACTATGCGGATGTGTTCGAAGAAATTGTTCGCTTACCTCCGCAAAGTGAAATAGATTTCAAAATTGCTTTGATTCTGAATGCAAGACCGGTAGTTCACGCTATTCGAAGAATGTCCTTGAAAGAGAAACAGGAATTAGACAATCAAACATGACAGCTAGTTTGGAAGGGTCTGATCATGCCTAGTTTCTCTGATTGGGGTGTAGCAGTGGTGTTTGTCCCAAAATCTGACGGTACTCTACGTCTATGTGTGGATTATCGTGATTTGAACAAGCAGACCATAAAGAACAAATATCCATTACCATGAATCGATGATTTGTTGGATCGATTAAATGGCACACAAGTATTTTCACAGATGGACCTAGCTACAGGCTTCCATCAGCTTCGTATCGCAGAGGAGTGTGTTCCTTTGACAACATTCAGAGGTCCAGACTTATTCTACGAGTGGTTAGTAATGCCGTTCGGCTTATGTAACGCTCCAGCTTACTTCGTTGATCTGATGAATAGAGTGTTTATAGGGGTTTTGAATAAATTTGTTCTGGTTTTTTATTGACGATATTCTAATCTTCTCTAAATCAAAGGCCGAACATGAAAAGCATTTGGAACAGGTTCTGGAAATCCTCAGAAGGAATGTATTAAAAGCCAAACTATCCAAATGTATATTCTGGCAGGATGAAGTAAAATTTCTAGGCCACGTCGTATCTAAAGAAGGAATTGCTGTGGATCCGAGTAAAATCACAGCTATTCAGAATTGGAAGCAGCCCAGTACTCCTACAGAAGTCCGCAGTTTTCTCGGATTGGCTAGTTATTACAGGAAGTTCATTAAAAAAATTTCGAAGATATCTGGTCACTTAACGAAGCTTACAAAGAAGCACTCTAAATTCAAATGGACTCCACAAAGTGAAGAGGCTTTTGAAGAGCTAAAGTTAAGATTAACAACTGCTCCAGTGTTAACCATCATCGATGGCAATCAGGATTTGAAAGTCTGGACAGATGCTTCTATAGAAGGCCTTGCGCAGTGTTAATGCAAAGAGGCCAAGTGATCGCTTATGCTAGCCGTCAGCTGAAGCCGCACGAGAAAAACTATGTCACTCATGATCTTGAGTTGTTGGCTATCGTATTCTCTTTGAAAATCTGGAGACACTATCTTCTGGGTGAGAAATTCGAGCTGTATACAGACCATCAGTCGTTAAAGTATCTGTTCACCCAGAAAGACCTGAATTTGATGCAGCAACGTTGGCTAGAGTTCCTTGCAGCATATATTTTGAGATTCTATACACTCCAGGGAAAGCCAATGTCGTGGCCGATGCACTGAGCCGAAAGAATGTAATGATCCCAGCTTTATTATTACGACTTCCTTGATTGACAAAATATCTATTCTTCAGAAGGAGGATAACTTTACTAAGGATATGATCAAAAGGATTCAGAAAGGCGAACCCTCGTGTTTTCAAATAGATGACGACGAGATCCTGAGATTGAAAGGAAGGATTTGTGTTCCTGGCATACCCGAGCTCAAAAGGGAAGTGTTAGACGAGTGTCACAAGTCCAAGTTGAGTATCCAGCCTGGTGTGGCCAAAATGTACAACGATCTTAAGCGAACATTCTGGTGGAAGGCTATGAAAAGAGACGTTTCAATATATGTTAGCCGATGCCCTACTTGCCAGCTAGTCAAGAGCGACCAACAGAAAATGCCTGGACTGTTACAACCGCTAGACGTTCCTGGTTGGAAGTGGGAACATATTTCCATGGACTTCATTGATGGTTTGCCCAGAACCAGAAAAGGAAATGAAAATATTTGGGTGATAGTAGATCGCTTCACGAAGACCGCCCATTTCATACCTGTCAGATAAAACAGAACTGCTCAGAGTCTGGCGTAGATATACTTCAAGGAAATAGTTAGACTACATGGAGTGCCGCTCAGTATAGTCAGTGATAGAGATACAATATTTACTAGTAAATTCTGGGAGGCATTTCAAGTAGAGCTGGGAACAAAACTAAACTTGAGCACCTCTTATCATCCTCAGACAGATGGTCAGACTGAGAGGGTGAATCGTATTTTAGAAGATTATTGCGGGCTTGTGTTCTAGATTTCGGTGGATCATGGGAAGACCATCTGCATTTGGCTGAATTCTCATATAATAACAGCTACCAGGCGAGCCTGACAAAGTCGCCATTCGAAGCATTATATGGTAGACCGTGTCAATCTCCTGCTTGTTGGGTCGAACCCGGTAATAGACTTGTGTTGGGGCCTGATATGATCCGAGAAGCCGCCGACAAAGTCGATTTTATCAAGAAGCGATTACTGGCCGCTCAAAGCCGACAAAAGAGCTATGCTGATAGGAGAAGAAGGGATATATCATTTGTTGTTGGCGACTATGTATATCCGAAAGTATCGCCGATGAGAGGAGTTATCCGGTTCGGTAAAACTCGAAAGTTAGCGCTCAAATTCATTGGTCCGTTTCCTATTCTAGAACGGACCGGAACTCTCGCATATAGGGTTAAATTGCAAGATTGGTTGCCTGGAGTTCATAATGTATTTCACATATCTCAACTTCGAAAGCACGTTCATGATCCAGACTTGATCGTGGAAGAAGCAGCTCAGCAGGATATTGAAATTACTCCAGAATTAGCTGTGAGAAGAGAGCCGCTCAAGATTATCGGCAAAGAAACCAAAGAGCTAAGGAACAAGAAGGTTCACTTGGTCAAAGTGCAATGGAGTGGAGATCCGCGAGATTATACTTGGGCAACTGAGGAGAGCATTCAGAAAGCCTATTCTAGATGCCGAGTGGATATCTCTGATTGACTCCGGTGCAAGGTACATTTACCATACTTTGCATTACCAATTAGTTCTCTACTTTGTTGTTATTTTCTTTCCATGGATGTGCACTTTTAATTCTGTAGTCTGAATGATTTTAAAAGAGTATAGAAATTGATTAGTATATTTTTGAAAAGTTGAAAACAATGTGATTGTTTGTGTTGTGTGATATTAGATTTGATTAATTAAATTATTGAAACGATGGTTAATTTAGTGAATAAGAGAATGAATGGTAGGATTTATTTGATTAAATCACACATTGAACTGATTTAAAAATAGATAGAAATATATACATGTGCATTATATATGTTTGAACAGGTAAATGGATAGCTGTTGTGTAAAGAATTTATTTGCGTGCCCGACAAATAGGTAAACCTTAATGAGTTGGATGCGAAATATTATTATATCAACTCCTATGAATGCCATTGGATGCGGAGTGCTGGTTGTTCTGTGTGAAATAATAAATGACGCCATAGGATAGTAACAATTAATTTTGAACTACATTACATGGCATACTTCTGAAGATAGGCATACTTCATCATATACCACATAAGCATTTGGAGCTTGTGTGACGAGGTGGAAGATCTACCATACGAGCGAGAGGCTTGTATGGCGATGACTATATTTTACAGGTTGAACTGATGACTGATATGGACTATTTAAATTGTAACGATAAAATTGCCAGATTAATAAAAACCCCACACGGGTCTGGATTTGACAATAATCATGTCTCTCTAGTTATTAGATACAGCACATGGACTATTTATTTCCCACACGGGACAAGGTGACGAGGATTTATCCTCTGGAGCATTTAAAATACACACTCCCTCAAGCTTTGACAGGGTGACGAGAATTTATTCTCTGGAGTTATTATCTATACACGCTCCCCTGTAAACACCAAAATATATCACTATAAGTATGTGTATGCTTATTAGGATTTATTGGGTACCTAATACGGCCCAATAAATTTCTGAAGCTCTCCCCATACAAAGGAGGTTATAGCAAAAAATTTCGAAAATTCCAGGTGTTAGCCAAATTTATGAAGAATTTGAAAATTCTTAGAAACTGAAAAGTTGGAGAATTGAAGTTAGACCGAACGTAGAGTTGATTAATCAAACCACTTTCGACTTTGTTCCTTTTCGGGGACGAAAAGTTTTAAGTGGGGGAGATTGTAACGACCTGGAAAATCTGAACCAATTAAAATTTTTAAAATTGGCTAAAATAGTGGATTTTAAATATTTAAAATAAATATTTTAAATAATAGCGAGGAAAAGTGAGTTTGAATCGACGTTTGAAAACGAATATAATTAATTTTAATTATAAATAAGGCCTGAAATGGCGCTGTAGTTTCAAAATTTGAATTCAAACTTTGTCGGATTGTACCGGGTCCAAAACTAAACAGATTTGAGTGAAACAAATAATATTTAAATTTGTTAGTGAATACCTTTCTAACGAATCTAAAAAATCGAAGTTTCATAGCGGAAAGAAAAAGTTATGGCCAAATGAATTTTCAGAAAGGTCGCTATGGAATTTATATAGCCCGTGAAATTGGCCATTTTGCAAATGACCTCGAAATTAGACGAAACTACTTTTGTTGGATCCGGGATGTGAAGTTATTGCTAGGTTTCAAATTTCATAATTTTTGAAGCTAGTATGTGAGCGTGGAAAATGAAAACGTGTTTTGGTCAATTACAGTTAAATTGGATCGACCAGAAATGGGCCTTTTTGCAAACGGTCTCAGAATTTGACGAAACTAATTTTGTTGGGACCGTATCGTCAAAACATAGCCAGATTTATTTTTCTGGAATTTTTCGAATCAGTTTGTGGCCCTGGCAAATTGAAATGTACGTTCAAATCGAATATTGAATGTTTTATATTTTAATTTGAACGGAAACTGACTGAAACAGTCGAATGGGCTTACGAAACATATCCCATTGTGTTCGAAAAGGGGGTAAAACGCTAGGGACGACAGTCGTTGGGTTTAGATTGGTGGTCGTGTCAGAAAACACCTTTTAAAACCCACCGGCCAATCAGAATTTAATAAAAAAAAAGTGAAAAATCCCTTTTCTCTCTCCCCGATCGAAGGCGGAAGAGACTTCCAACCTTCCAACTCCGATTCCGACCAAACCAGGAGGAATTAGACCCTGCTCCAGTTCAACTTTTTGAAGATCTCGATCCCCTCTCCACATCCATACATGACTCGACCCCTGTAGCTGCGCCATCGTCGAGATCCAACGCTTCAAAGTCAGCGACTTTCAGCCGCCGCCGTGTTCGCCAGAGGCCACCGTGTGGGACCCCCCGTACCTCGTTTTGCGCGCCTCTCCAAGCGCTGCGACGTGGTGTTGGCCGATCTTCATATCGATTCACGGATTCGACGAAAATCAAAAACCTAGTTTCGAAGAAAAAACGAGGGATACAGCTATATATATTTTCAGCAGTTTTAACACCTTTAAACCGATGCAAACTTTGAAAAATCATATCTTTTTCATTTCTTGACGAAATTCGATGAAACAGGAAACATCGTGACCGTGTGGATGTCTTCTACATTCTAGAAGAGACCGCATTTTTTTCTGAGCCTTCTGTTATTTTTGGTGGAGTGGAACCCAATGTGAGGTTTCTAATTTATAAACGATATGGAAAACGACGATGTATAAATTATATAATCGATGTATGAGTTATATAAGCATTGTACACCTCATGTATAAGCGTTGTATAAGTTGTACGTTCGATGTATAAGTTATATATGCGTTGTAAAAATTATATATGTGTTGAAATAGAAGTGAATTGCTATATATATATATATATATATATATATATATATATATATATATATATATATACGCCCCTCGTCCACAAACCATGGACGATATTTATTGGTTGTGATTGGTGTGAAAACTGATTGATAGCGATTGGTTGATTGGAATTGATTGTGGTTGATATTGATTGATTGTGGTTGAAAAATACCCATTTGTGGTTGAGAAATATTTGGTTCAAACCACATAGGATTAGTTTGTGGAAATGAAAAATATGTACATGCCGCCTGCGGGCGAACTAGATGCATGATTCCCCATTGTCAAAAACCGCGAGGTTTTAAGGTAGAGCGAGGAGCCGTACTAGGGACGGTCCCGGTTTTAACTACCCTACCATTATGCTGCCGAAATTTTGAATAATATTCATGTTTTTCATTTGTTGAAACTATAATTATTTGTTGAATAGAAAACCTTCATGTGTTGAATTGAAACTCATTCGTTGATTAGAAATTCATGTGTTGAATGGTATTCGTGTTTTAAATATAAAAATCACATTTTTATCTATATATATAACTATAGAAAACCTTCATGTGTTGAAACGATATTCATTCGTTGAATTGAAATTCATGTGTTGAATGGTATTCATATTTTGAAATAAATTGTTTTATAATAAAAATCACATTTTTATCATCTATACGAACTATATAAAATAATTTTGTTTTGAAAGAAATTGTTTCATAATAAAAATCCTATTTTTATTACCTATATGAACAATATAAAATAATAGTGTTTTGAAACAAATTGTTTTACAATAAAAACCACATTTTATTATATACATGAGTAGTTAAATATAGTGAAGTGTTGAAATAGAAGACAGTTTGATAAAAATATCATTTTTATCAAAAGTATGATATTCATATGGTTTTGAAATCGAAGAATCGATATATATAATTAAGTAGAATTGAAATATATCGAATAACGACGCTGTAGTTCGTATTTTGAAACCGTGATTTCAAACGATTAGTACGGGAGATCCGACCATCGGATTTTCCTGAAATCGCAACCATTGGGTTCGCTTTGGAAATATCTTTCCAACGGCACCGACTTTGTAAAAATCCAACGGTTGGATTGTCTGGAATGTTTGATTCAAATCTGAAGAAAAACAGCGCCAGAATCGATTATATATATATATATATACATATATATATATATATATAATTATATTTAATCAAATAATGACGCTGTAGTTCGTATTTTGAAATCGAAACTTCAAACGAGTATACCGGGAGATCCGACCATCGGATTTTCCCGAAACTGGAACCGTTGGATTTTTTTTGAAAAGATATTTCAAATGATCAAAATTTTGTGAAGATCCAACGGTTTAATTTTTAGATATGTGTAAATCAAATCTAAAGAAAAACAACGCCACGGTCTCGTTATGGCCCGAAGCATCGGTTTAAATAAATTAGCTATTTTTAAATAAATAAAAATAGTGAGAAATCATTATAAAATATTATAAACGACATGGATGTGAATTTTAGAAATTAACTGAAGGTTGGCTAAGTCGAATGGTTTCCTGGGTGTTGATCTGATGTTGGTTTCGGCTTGTGGGGTTAATATTCGGGAAATCGTTCTCTTACTCATTGACGGTTAGTGACTAATGAATTGAAATGATGCGTGTGTATGTTAGTGTTGTTTATTATATACGCGAGTTGCTCAGAAAGACCGGGTTGATCCCATTCTGAATAACTGAATCGACGATAAGAAATCGAAGATGAAGACGGTGGTCGAAGATCGGAGATCTTCACCTTGTTTGGATGGTAACCGAGGTCCTGATTGGGTGGCATCCTGAAATATGGATAATAAGTGGTGATCGTCCAAACGTACGTGGTGATCGAAGGGTTTGCGAGGTATATAGTGCCTCCGGTTTCGTTCAGACCCAGAACGGACTTGTAAATGGACTGTGTGTCTGACATTGGATTTTATTCTGTTTTGATTGATCTCCGTTAAATATGCACCTGTTTGGCGGCGGAGAATTTATTCTTTAGCTTAACGCCCTTTTCTGAAACGCACGAGCCCAGAGGTTGTATATCGATGGCATCAGTCGCATGGCATGAATTGCAAGTGTGGCATGCCTAAGTGGCAAATGATCAGGGCTTCTGTTGAAAAGCAAAGTCTTGTGGTGATGATCAAAGCACCGCCTGTGTGGCATAGCTTTGTGTATAACGTGAATTCGCGAGCCCCACACCCCGGTATGAACCAGA
Source organism: Allium sativum (assembly GCA_030737875.1). Classification (NCBI taxonomy): domain Eukaryota; kingdom Viridiplantae; phylum Streptophyta; class Magnoliopsida; order Asparagales; family Amaryllidaceae; genus Allium; species Allium sativum. The sequence goes on along the minus strand of CM060918.1, from coordinate 144,277,424 downwards.
AACGGGAGCAGGACCTCAGGGAGGGCATGCGTTTCTTCCTAGCTAGAAGTGGCGTCATTGGTTTTACACGCCCTGACGAGTTTGACTTATGTGGTTGTTGCTGTTGCGAGGCACCTCGGTTAGATCGGACGATCCGGGTCCGATGGAGTCATTCGTTGGCTCACTTACACCCCAAAGGTTGGAGAAACGCATTGTTCAGGCATTTTAATCCACATCGGTGGACCGGCCCTGATGATCCAAGGGTCACTCGAGCTCTGATCCTGAGACTCGGGCTGGACAGTCTCGAATTGGTAAGGACTATCTTTTGCCTTGGTTCATGATGGAAATCCAATTTCCAAATACGTGACTGTGCGATTTTGATTGTATACTTATATATGGCGACATAGTTGTATGGGGCATTAATGCCGTATATGATTGATAGTTATGATTTGAAATTGTTTTCAAAATATATATACACTATCAATAATATAAAATGCCTTTGTTTTATTCGTATCAAGCATATTTTGGCCGTTATAAGGTAAAAACTCTATCCTCCGGTTTGCTTTGCATTATGTGATGGGAACTGAGTCATATATCGGCTTCATTTTTATAAAAAGCATTGCGATGTTTAAAAGAATGACTTGTTTTAAAGCACTGGCAATCAAATGGAGTAAACCCGTTCGACGAAAGTGGCATGGTCCTGTGATTAGCCATATTTTAAATGTGTTGAGTTGATTTCTCATACCAGTCCCATAACGGACTCGTAGTTTGTTTCACTTTCAAACTCGGGTACCCCTTTTCTACACGGGCAGCCTTGTATTCAGGTTTAGCTGGTTCTTTCTGGATAGCTGGAGCTGAAGATGGATTCTACCATTTATCTCTTTTTATGCTGTTCAGCTCCTATTGTACATTATGTTTGTTTTCCGCTATAGACATTTATGTATATCTGAACTGCATTTGTACTAAGTATGATCCTATATACTATGTAACTCTGATGATTACTTTTATCCAGTATATTCTTTTGTTCATTATCTGGTGTATTTATTTAATTCTGTTCTGCTATTATATGTTTCTGTGTTATATTCCAAAGATAACCCTTGTCCCCGTCAGCACGGGATTTGGGGTCGTCACACCCCCCAGTAGCTCCCCCGCACCCCCTCCGATCACCACCCACTCCCTTCTCTCTCCACCTCCAATTCGAACCAGGGCCCAAAACCGCAACCCCCAGCCAAAGTGGGCCCGCCGCCGGCCATCTGAGCCACCCCTCTGCCTGCCCATACCCCTGCGCTACCTCCTCCAACCATAACTCCAACCTTTGACCCCTCTTCCAATAAAAATCAAATTTTTATTATTTTCAGTGTTTGCAAATAACACCCTGAGCTTCCACAACCAATATCTCCCAAACCGAGCCTCTGTGGCCAAAACTCCACAATACCAAAATCGAAGAGCATGATTTTCTCTTCGATTTGGGTATATGAAAGTCATATTTTGGAATGTGGAGCCACCCGAAAAACGCGTCCAAAGTCAGCAATCCGAATTGTGTCTTTTCGCAAATTCCGGAGAAATGAAGCATTTTCGGGAAAAGGTCCACTAGGGGCAAGTTGTTCGAAATGGCGTACTTAAGCTAGAAAAAGAGATGATGTGACGATTAGAGCTTATTTGCAAAGTCTGGAACCAGAACAGCAAATCATAGCATCAGAAAATAACGACGGATTGGATCCCAAAGTGAGAACACCTTCTCACTCAATTTATTTTACAGTTAAAAATATTTTAGGTTGCAAACAGGGCTTAGTTATAACATCTCACCTTTTTGAGCACTTTAAATTGGTAATTAAACCAACTTAAAATGTCCAAGTCGATGGATCGTTATTTAGCTCACTGAATTTAAAACTAAATCAAAACAGAAGACACAGAATAAATAGATAACACACCATTGAACAACGAAATATACTTTTATATATTAATCGAAGTTTTGATACAATATTTCTTTCTATACAGCGAAACATAAAATAATTTGAATTCAAGGAAAAATCTTTACTATTTAAAATCTTCAGAGTGCGCCGTCTTTGGAATCCCTAGCTTCGACAGTCTTCAAATCCTAATCTGAAATTTTCAAAATCTGTAATTACTCAGTGTATGACCTGAGCATTCCATGTAAAACAAGAAATACTCGAGTCATGATTAATCATAGTTCAAGTAAATTAACTTCAATGTAAACTGAAATATAACAGGTGATTCCAACATCAATGTTATATATAATAACCCATGGTGGTATCTGCTCATATCAGTGTACTTAGATCAAGTGTGTTATCTATTCATACTGGGTTTTTTTTTCAGTGAGGAGAAGACCCGGAAGCTTGCACATGTACTCATGTATAGATAATATACATGAGTACACTGCCTCAGCATCCCAATATTGAATAGCACATGCAAATAAATAGTGATATTGGTTCATATTAATTCTATATCAGGTGAAGTGTCTACACCTGTAAATATCTAATATTTCCAGGGACAAGTTAACATGGAAGCCCTTGCACGTACGCGCATATATATACATACACTGGTTTAAGGCGGCAAGTGACAGTTGAGTTCCACATTTAAGGGAACAAACCAAGAATGGGACCAACATTTAACATAGGCATACATATGTGTGAACCAGGTAAACACAAGGGTGTAGCATACATATGATAACAAGAATGAATATGCATGGATGCAAGAGTTACAAAGGCAACACACATGCATATGAATGTGGAGTGGTTGAAACCAGTCAGCGTGAACAAGTACAAACAGAACAGTAAAGGGTGCAACCAACAAACATGTTCAGGTTTTTCAATGGTGCATATAAGATGTCAAAGTAACATGAAAATGGAAAAGTAAACCTACAAGAGGCAGTTCAAATAGCTACAAGAAAACATGTAGTGAGATTTTTCTTTCCAGGTTATAATGTTATCCCAATGAACCAAATATGCATCAGTTTATCCAAAATATCAGTTTGGGTATATGAAACTTATTTGAAACTGATGCTGCCTAGAAGTCAGTTTGCATTGGATATTTATGTTACTGATGAACAGGTAATGAAGGCATGAAGCTATATATAATTTCTTAAAACATAGATTGAAATCAGGGAAAGATTTAACAATCAAACATGTCCACGTTCACATAATCTTATTTCAAATGTGAAACATTTAACAGCAAGTGTGCTACAGCAAATATGAGTCATTCATCATGTTGAAGACTAAAATCTTAAAAAATTAAAATGAATAGTTATATAAATTTATTTTTCTATTAAAACAAAAATTTATGGTGGCCCATCTGTTGAAACATGCAGTTATATTGGCAGTAGATTCAAACTAAGTTGTTCTTTCAATTCCAAGATCCTTTCAGTTCAAAATAATGACAGAAAAACATATAACACACAATACTATGAAAATGCGGAAAAACAACCAGTCTACCTTTATATGTAAGGTAATAGTCTTAATAGAATTACCTTAATAGAAATATCATTATAATTAGTATTGTGAACTATATAGCTTTAGAAAAGGTTTATGTCCCAAGAGATTAACGGTTTTTTTTCCTAAAACACTACATATCCATCTTCAGGTTAATGAACAAGAGAGTGAACAAAATTTACTATAAAGACAAAGCTTGGCATTTTCGTAACTATTTGTCGTTACCACAGCATGAGTTCTGACTCTTAATATCAAAAGCAATCTATTATTCACTTTCTCATATGTGATCCAAACCACTTATCAACTGCCATATTCTTTTTATATATATTAATAAAGTTACGTTAACACTGATAATATTGTATTACTGGCAGAAAATGTGTAGTATATCTTAACAGAACATGCATTTCAGATCATGACAAAACAAACAACCCTATCTATATGTATATATCAGAGTTAGAACTCCCAAAATCTGAAACCCGTGTTAACGTTATACAATTTTATCAATGAATAAACCATGCATGGGTTTCTTTGTTCTTAATAGTGATGTTCAATATAGAAAACAACGACATAGTAACACAAAATAACAGCACTGCAAGTAAAACAAGTTACAGGCACTAAAACAAACCTAAAACATAAAACATACAACAAATCTTTTTTTTTTCATTTCATGACAGCATGGAATAAATGTAAGGTGCAAGGGAGTAGTGGAAACACATTCACCGTAAGGCCTTAAGATCAATATGGCTTTTCATAAGGGCACAGTGGAAACACGTTCACCATAAGGCCTTAAGATCAATTTGGCTTTTCACAAAGGCATAGTGGAAACACGTTCACCATAAGGCCTTAAGATCAATTTAGCTTTTCACGGGATTAAAACTTCAAACCAAGAAACAGGGGGTCGAGACAGCATACTAGAAACAGTCAATTGACTCATATGATTGCCAGAAAGGTGAACGCAACATGTAATAAAAGGTACAACAGTACAAGGTCGGATAAATATAAACAAAACTGAACGGTAGTGCAACAAAACAATCAAGGTATGCAGGGAAGTAAAAATAACAGTGGTAATGGTGCATGAAGCAACTTCGAACAAGTAAACATTCAGGCCTTAATTATGTATTTAGTTCAAATTGAAGTTAAGTCTCTCGAATGAGGGAAAAATCGTAAGGGAAAATCCCACAAGATAGTATAGGCAAACCCTAAAGGTAGTAGGCTAAACATGCAAACTGGCCTTAGCAGTAAAAACAATTTGGATAATTTCCCTACGGTGGTCGATAGCCCTATTAAGTCAACTACGTGTAGCAGCAGCCAAAACCAGACACAATTCTAACTAATTTAATTTAATATGTATTGTAGTTAACATGCTTGAATTAAAATTAATTGTGAGTGAGAGAACTCACCTTGAAATGACGAAGTGGAAGCAGACAAGAGGTGAAGCTTACGGTCAAGGCGAATTGGTTGAAGTAGAAGACAACTCGAGTTTCAAAGATGCTGGTGCACATCGCTGGTGGCGGCGCATAAAGGAATGAGTTCAAATGGCGATGGCGCGGGTGGTTATGGTGGACTGAAATCTTAGACGCGGGCGGGTGATCTAAAGCCGAGACACCCCCAAATTTGATGAGGCAAACCCCAACTAGATTTGGTAACTTCGTATCTGGAGACGAGCACTAAAGGAACCAAGACATAAGGAAATAGTAGCCTGTGAGAAATCTCGGTTTGTTGGCGAAGGAACATTACTGATTTTGTGATAACCCCAAACTTCCACGGAATGAAAGTAAGGAATAATCATTTTGAATACAACATAAATACAACAATACAGATCACAGATACAACATAACACATGAAAACTACATAATAACAACATCATAGCAGCGGAAAATATGAATATCATCAAATACAGAATTCCACAATCACAGAGTCCTAAATTATTACATCAAGTTTCAGCAAAAGGAAACAAGTTTCAAACTTCAAGATAGAACAACTGGAAATAGAATAAGTTGGATGTCTCAAAGTCTACAGATAAAATGCAACAAAAGATAAATGATAGATAGTCTTCATAGCTCCAAATCATCACCTCAACTAAGCAAGACCAAGCAAGCTCCAAAGAAAGTGAAATCTGCTACTTGGCTTCCCGTGTAGAAAAGAGGGCACCCGAGTTTGAAAAGGTGAAAACAAACTACAAGTCAGTCATGGGATTGGTGTGAAAATTCTTAACTAATTTAACTAATAGTAATACGGAAAATCCAAAGACCACGCCGCTAACGTGGAACGTGTTTTATTCCAATGGATTGCCGTGCATAATTTAAGGTGACTGAACATATAAATATTAAATTGTAACACAACGCAATGCTTTTGGAAAAATGGAATCATCATAAGACTCAAGTCCCATCACATAATGCAACGCAAACCAGAGGATAGAGTTTTACCTTATGATGATTAAACATGCTTAGTACGATAAAAACGAATTTGATATTATTATTAGTGTATATATGTTTCAAAAACATTTCAAAGTAAATGTATCAATCCTAAAAAGCATAACTACCATATACTATGCCTCCATACTAGTAATACAATCAAGTCCGTAGGGTCGTATTGGGAATTTGGTTTCCATCATGAGTCAAGGCTAGGAACGATCTCCTTACCGATTTGGGCCACTCTAGCTAATGTCTCAGGATTCCCCGCAGTGAACCCTTGGATCCTGCAGGGCCGGACCGCACATACGATTTTGCAGATTAGTTATTCCTGAACACACGTTTCCCGGTCCTATAGGACCTAATATCCGAGGCGCCTCATTCCATCATCCACATAAGTAAAATGTCGGACCGTGTAAAACCCAAACACCACTTCTAGCTAGAAAGAAACGTGTTGCTCTTCCTGCGTTCCCTTGCTCCGTTTTAGACTCAACCGGGTTGTGAGGCTCGTGAAGCTACGTAATACACAAAGCTATGCATATTCAAGCTATGCTTTGATCGTCACCCCAAGGTTCTGCTTTTCAACAAGAAACCTTGATCATTGCATCTTGGTATGCCACACTGTCAATCCATATCATACTATTAATCTTTTGCCAAAATATACAAAACGGTGTTGAGCAAGAGAATAAATTCCCCACCACCAAACATTCACACATTCGGTAAAAAAATCAATAAATACAATATAAAGGAGTACAATGCCGGATATACATTCCATTTATAAGCCTGTTCTGGGTCTGAACAAAACTGGAGATACTCTAGTCCCGTAAGTCCAGTACGGAAAGGAGGTACCGGCATATCCGTGAAATCAACATGTACATTTGGGCAATTACCCTGATCTTGAATTGGGAGCAAGTCAATTCAGGGTCTTGATCGTTGTCCATTCGAGGGAAGATTTACGGTCTTCATTCGCCGTCTTCAAACTTCGATTTTTAGACGTCGTTTGATTATTTGGAATGAGATTAAACTCGGACTTTCCAAATAATTCTCGCATATATAATTTGAAAAAAACCATTTTTACATCGCTATATTATTTTGTAACGATTAATTCCTATTTTTAATTATTTGAAATAATTAAATTTTTATTTAACGACGCTTCTGGTCAATGGCCGACCCTGGCGCTGTTTTCAACCAATTTTGATTTACACATTTCCCAAAATCTAACCGTTGGATTTTAACGAAGTTTATATCGTTGGAAAGATCTTCCCAAAACGGTCCTAATGATTTCCATTTTGGGAGAATCCGAAGGTCGGATCTTTTGGTATAGTCATTGTAACGACCCAGAAAATCTGAACCAATTTAAAATTTTTAAATTGGCTAAAATAATGGATTTTAAATATTTAAAATAAATATTTTAGATAATGGCGATGAAAACTAAGTTTGAATCGACAATTGAAAACGAATATAATTAATTATAATTATAAACAAGGCCTGAAATGGCGTGGCGGTTTCAAAAATTGAATTCAAACTTTGTCAGACTGTACCGGGTGCAAAACAATCCGGATTTTAGTGAAACCAAAAATATTTAAATCTGTTAGTGAATATCTTTCTAACGAATCCGACCAATCGAAATTTGATAGCGGGAATCAAAAGATATGTCCAGTTGAAAATTCTGAATAGTCGCTATGGAATTCAGGCCCTTAAAAATGGACATTTTGCAAACGACCTCGGATTTCGACGAAACCACTTTTGTTGGGTCCGGGATGTCAAGTTATTGCTAGGTTTCAAATTTCATAATTTTTCGAATCAATATGTGAGCGTGGCAAAAGAAAACGCGTTTGGCCAGTTTCAGTTGATTTTAATCGACTGGAAATTGGCCATTTTTCCAACGGTCTCAGAATTCGACGAAACTAGTTTTGTTAGGACCGTATCGTCAATACGAAGCTAGAAAATATTTTTCTGGAATTTTTCTAGTTAGTATGTGACCCCGGTAATTGGAAATGTGCGTTTAAAATTCAATATAGTAATTTAAATGAAAATTCAAAAGGAAACTGATTGTAACGATCAAATCAGCTAGCGATACATATCCCATTGTGTTCGGGATGGGGGTAAAACGCTATGGACGGCAGGCGGTGGGCCTCGTTTCGAGGTCGTATGTAAAAGTCAATTTTTTTTTGAAAAATTAAATAATAAAATAATAAAAATAAATTTTAATTCCCCCCTTTATCTTCCTTTCTGCCCCCCCCCCCGTTCGTTTTAATTTCAAACGAAAAGAAAAAAAAAACCTAAAGACCTATCGACAGCCGCCCCCCTGAAGCGCCGCCGCCGCCCATCACCGCACCCCCCCCCTCCCTCGTACGTCGAACTCCCACTGAAGCCGCAACCCCCGAAGCCCCCCCCAGATCGCACGAGCTCCGACGAAGCCCCCCCTCGTTCGCGACGCTGAAGCCGCCGACCCCTCAAAGCAGCTCCGCGTGCCGCCGACGACATCTTCTCCCCCCCCCCTTCGCGGCTAATCGGTGAGCATTTTCTTTTAAATTTTTTTTTATTTATAAAGTAAAAACTGATTTTATAAAGTATTTAAAAAACTGATTTTATTTTGAAAAGGAAAATGATTTTAAAACTGATTTGAAAATGATTTTAAAACTGATTTGAAAATGATTTTTAAACTGATTTGTTTAAAAGTTAAAACAGATTTTTTTTTTGAAAGATTTAAAAACTGATTTTTTTTAAAAAAGGTTTTAAAAGATTTGAATTTTGAAAAGTAAAAGATTTAAACTTTAAAAAGTAAAAGAAAAGATTTGATCTTTAAAATGGAAAAGAAGGAATCTATATTTTTGAAATTCGATTTTTATATATTGAATAGCGAAGTTGAAATTCGATTTTTATATATTGAATAGCGAAGTTGAAATTCGATTTTTATATATTGAATAGCGAAGTCGAAATTCGATTTTTATATATTGAATACCATAGTAAAAATTCGATTTTTACATATGTAGAGAATACAGGCAACGAAGCGACAAAAGGCGAGAAAGGCGAAGATTTCTCTAAGTGAAGTTGGATAGCTATTGGTGAGATTTCTGATTTAAAAACATATATATATATATATGTGTGTGCGAAATGAAAGTGAATTGCTATATATAAATATATATCTATATATATATACGCCCCTCGTCCACAAACCATGGACGATATTTATTGGTTGAAATGGTTGTGAAAATTGATTGATAGCGAATGATTGTTTGGGGATTGTTTGTGATTGATATTGGTTGATTGTGGTTGAAAAATACCCGTTTGTGATTGGAAAATATTTGGTTGAAACCACATAGGATTAGTTTGTGGAAATGAAATAAATATATACATGCCGCCTGCGTGCGAACTAGATGCATGAACCCCATTGTCAAAAACCGCGAGGTTTTAATGTAGAGCGAGGAGCCGTACTAGGGACGGTCCCGGTTTAACTACCCTGCCGTTATGCTGTCGAAATTTTGAATAATATTCGTGTGTTTGAATTATTTTCATATGCTTAAACTATATTTATTCATTGAATAGAAAACATTCATGTGTTGAATTGATATTCATTCGTTGATTAGAAATTCATGTGTTGAATGGCGTTCATATTTTGAAATAAATTGTTTGATAATAAAAATCACCTTTTATCTATATATAAAATCCTATTTTTGTAACCTATATGAACTATATAGAAAATAGTGTTTTGAAATGAATTGTTTTACAATAAAAATCACATTTTTATTGTATGCATAAATCGTTGAAATGTGAAGTGTTAAAAATAGCCACTTGTTCAAAATAAACATATATGAGTTGAAATATTCATTAATTAGCTAATGAAATGATTTGCACCTATTTATGTAACATTAGAATGAATGGTGTTTTTAAACCAAATAGAAATCAAATATGAAGTTGAATAGAAAATGAAAAATGATAAGAACCGTGTATATATGTGCATACCTATTCATTGAACAGGTTATAGCAAAGGGGCTAGAGAAGAGGAATAAAATTTTGTGCCCGACAAATAGGTACACATTTACTGTTTTGTTTGGGTGATGATTTTATGAGCCTGTTGGCTTTTTCTTTTTCTTTTTGAGATTAGAAGTACCGGGAACGCTATTTGTGATTTCCCGATGCTCCCGGTGCAGGGGAGGTTATGGCGAAATTTTCCAAAATTTTAAGGTGTTAGAAAAATATTTGAAGTGAAAACGATATGGAAATCATTGAATAAACTATATTTATATAACTATATAAATATAAATATAATTAAAACGAAACGTGGCCGTGCAGTTCATATTTTGAGACCGTGATTTCAAACGGCTAGTGCGGAAGATCCGACCATTGGATTTTTCCGAAACCTCAACCGTTGGGTTCGCCTTGGAGATATCTTTCCAACGGCACCAACTTTGTGAAGATCCGATGGTTGGATTGTCTGGAATGTTTAATTCAAAATTAGTGAAAAACAGCGCCAGAAACGATTATATTTATTTATATATATATATAAATATAATTATATTTAATCGAATAACGACGCTGCAGTTCGTATTTTGAAATCGAAACTTCAAACGATTGTACCGGGAGATCCGACCGTCGGATTTTCCCGAAACTAGAACCGTTGGATCCGTTTTGAAAAGACCTTTCTAATGATGTAAATTTTGTGAAGATCCAACGGTTAGATTTTCAGATATGTGTAAATCAAATCTGAAGAAAAACAGCGCCACGGCCGCTGTATGGCCCGAAGCGTCGTTTTGAATAAATGGGCTATTTTAAAATAAATAAAAATAGCGATAAATCGTTATAAAATATTGGAAACAATATGGGATGGAAATAAACTGAATTTGCTTGATTTATGTGGCTTTTGATGGTTGAATGTGTTTGGTGTGAAAATTACATTAAAGAACAAAATTGGTGTTGTCGAGTAATTTAACCATTGAAGTAAATCGATTTGAAATTCTAAATATACGTGAATTATTCGAAAAGGCCGAGTTAATTCTCATTTCGAATAATTGACCGACGATTGAAATTCGAAGATGAAGACGGTGGTCGAAGACCGGAGATCTTCACCTCGTTTGGATGGTAACCGAGGTCCTGATTGGGAGTGTGAAAACCCGTAACTTCCCCGTAAAGGAAAGTGTCGGATAGTTCGAGAACAAGCCACAACAGAACGCATATAAAAGAACATTTCATTGTATATTACAACAATGCATCAGATTACAAGAATATACGGAGTATACACGAATGAATATTACACAGAAATATCAGAGATTTAAATTACATTTAAATACATCGCAGCGGAAAATAATACAATACTCAACTAGAAGAGATATACGGATACAAAGCTTTCCGGATATCATTCCAGCTGTAAACCAGGATCCTGTGAATATAAATCTGCAAAACCAAAACTACTAGCTGCCCGTGTCAAAATAAGGGCACCCAGAGTTTAGGTTAAAACAATAAACTCCAGGTCAGTCATGGGACTGGTGTGAGAACTAAAACAGATATTAATCTTTATTTAAAGTTAGGGAAATCAAGGGACCACGCCGTATAACACGGAACGGGTTTCCTCCCAAGAATACCAGTGCATAAAACAAACAACGCAATGCTAAATAAAGAAAAATGAAGCTGTTATAAGACCCAGGTCCTATCACACAATGCAACGCAAGCCGGGGGATAGGGTTTTCCCTTATAACAGCCAAAGAATGCTTGATACGTTTTAAAACAAATCATTTGATACTATTATAAGTGCATAGTGTATAAAACAACTTCAAATCATAAGTATCAATCTTAGGCGGCATGGGTACCATATATCATGTCGCCGTACTAGGCTCTACAAATAAAACCGCAAATGTCACGTATTTGGAAATTGGATTTCCGTCTATGAACCGAGGCAAAAGATAGTCCTCAACCGATTCGAGACAATCTAGCCCATGTCTCAGGATCAGAGCTCGAGTGACCCTTGGAGCGACAGGGCCGGTCCACCGATGTGGATTAAAATGCCTGAACACTACGTTTCCCCGCCCTTTGGGGCGTAAATGAGCCAACTAAATGACTCCATCGGTTCGAGAACGACCGATTAATCCGAGGCGCCTCGCAACAGCAACAACCACATAAGTCAAACTCGTCAGGGCGTGTAAAACCACTGACGCCACTTTTTAGCTAGAAGGAAACGCATGCCCTCCCTGAGGTCCGTCTCCCGTTTTTGGTTCATACCGGGTGTGAAACTCGCGAAGTAAACGTTACACAAAGCTATGCCACAAAGGCCGTGCTTTGATCATCACCACAAGACTTTGCTTTTCAACAGAAGCCTCGATCAATTGCCACTTAGGCATGCCACACAGGCAATTCACTCCATGCGTTTGATATCCATCAATATATAACCCCTGAGCTCGTACGTCTCAGAGAAGGGGGTTAAGCAAGAGAATAAATTCTCCGCCGCCAAACAAATATATATTTAATAGAGATCAATCACACGGACTAAAATCCAATGTCAGACACACAGTCCATTTACAAGTCCGTTCTGGGGCTGAATGAAACCGGAGGCACCTAGTACCCCGCATATCCATCGATCTCCAAGTACGTCTGGACGATCACCAACTGTTTCCATCTTCTTGTGTGTACAGCCCAATCAAGATCATCAGTTATCACCCAAACGACGTGAAGACCTCCGGTCTTCGACCATCGTCTTCATCTTCGACTTATCGTCGTATCAGTTATTCAGAATGGGATAAACCCGGTCTTCCTGAATAACTCGCGTATATTTTAAATAAGTGTTACACAAACACAACATACGCCTCATTCCAATTCATCAGTCACTAACCGTAAATTAATCAAGAGAATAATTCCCCAAATATTAACCCCGAAGGCCGAAACCAACATCAGATCAATATCCAGAAAACCATTCTGCTTAGCTAACCGATAGTTAGTTTCTAAATTTCACATTCATAGGGAAAGGTTCCCATTAATTTTATCAAAGATAAACTCCTTGAATTTATTCTTTAATCTTCTTTTGAATTTTGATTCTACTAGTCGGGATTAACGAACCTTACCGAAGTAATCATTTGTTTTAATTTCCCAATCCCAACCTATTCGTCCCATGAAGTAAAACTGGTAATACTTCATATCTAACACCACAGTGTTATCGGTAAATTCAATTACCATTTCACGTTTAAATCTAATTAAAGATTTAACTTTCGCCTGGAGCAAAACTGGTGATACTCCATTTTCGATCATTTCAATCTAATTAAAGATTCATTAAAACTCCACTTAGTTTTAATCGTTAACTGGGTTAAAGAATCCATGTCATTTAAAACACGGTTCACGATAAACCCAAAGTCACATTCCATTAATTATCGGGTTAAAGAACGAGTGTTATTTAAAACACTGTTCACGATAAACCCAAAAATCAATATCAATTCAATTCCAATTAAATATTATTTAATTGGTACACTTCATTAAATCTAAATAAAAAGATTTAATCTTTTCTCAACTGGGTTCAAGAACAGTGTTAGTGAAGACACCATTCACGACAAACCCAAATCACATTTGATATTCAATATAAGGCTCTGAATAGAAAATATACCGGCTTATATTCAATATCAAATTCTACGACTAACAAATGTCGTATTGGAAATAACGATATAAATATATATCTTTCAAATTTCCATAACAACATCTGTATAATCACGAATTCCAACATCGAAATATTCCGAAGACAATTTCGAGTCAAATCTACTCCAATGCGATCATTGGAGATTTTGGTTATTTTTAAAACCCTTTTCAAATTCAATTTATTTATTTAAAAATAAATAGAATTATATTTCTAGTTCAAAACTAGTTCAATTCGATAAAAGTCTATTTTTATCTTTTCAAATATGGAGTTTTTCATCCCAAATCTTCACAAATCATTTCTTATGATTTTACACAAATTATTACTATTTTTAATAATTTTATCAAGGCCCGTACAGTCGATTTCCTTCAATGGCCATCGAACTGCACTTACAGCGACCTTTTTCGAATTTGATTTGGACATAATTCCAAATCCAACCGTTAGATTTCTAATTTCTCATATTCGTTAGAAAGCTCTTTTCGATACGAACCCAACGGTTCCGATTTTAGGAGAATCCGACGGTCGGATCTCCCGTAATGTCCGTTTGAAATAAATGGTCGAAATTCGCGAACTGCCGCGGCGCGTTCTATTCAGGCCATTATATTATATATATAATATATATAATATATATTTCGTCGATTTCTTAATTAAAAACGAATTATATAAATAGTTTTAAAATTCGTTTCAAAAGCAATTTCAACTTTCATTTCAATTCAAATCAAAATTGAATTCTTCTTTATAAATTCGCTTTAAAATTCATTTCTATTCAATTCAAATTTCAATTCAATTTGAATTCATTTCAATTCACTTTGAATTCATTTCAATTCGCTTTCAATTCAATTTTGAATTCGTTTTCAATTCAATTCATTTCGAAATCGTTTTCAATTCAATTCATTTCGAAATCGTTTTCAATTCAATTCATTTCGAAATCGTTTTCAATTCAATTCATTTCGAAATCGTTTTCAATTCAATTCATTTCGAAATCGTTTTCAATTCAATTCATTTCGAAATCGTTTTCAATTCAATTCATTTCGAAATCGTTTTCAATTCAATTCATTTCGAAATCGTTTTAAATTCAATTCATTTCGAAATCGTTTTCAATTTAATTCATTTCGAAATCGTTTTCAATTCAATTCATTTCGAAATCGTTTTATTTTTAATTCATTTCAAAATGAATAAAATCGATATAAATATCGTTCACGTCAAAATGGCGTCATTCTAATCAACACGGCTTCATAAATTTCCATTTTCAAATATTCTATTTCAAATATTTCTTTTTCAAAAATAGTTGTTATTATCAAAATATTTCGTTCAACACATGACCAATCTCAATGGATGAGTACTGTCAACACATGAACCTTTATTTTATATTGATAAAGATATAAATTTTATTACTAAAATATTTCGTTCAACACATGACCAATCTCAATGGATGAGTACTGTCAACACATGAACTTTTATTTTATAATATTCTTTAATTTTCAAATTGGAATGAGGCCCAATCAATCACCATATAATGTTAATTATATGGATTTTCATACTACACACGTATATAATAGCATTGAAAAATAATCAACCATCAACCAAAGTGCACTACACCGTATAAGCATCAAATATAGATATCTAACGCTTATAACAGCCTGTCAATCAATCGATCGACATATTCAATCAATCAGGATGAGTGAACTTCAAATTTCATCCCAACACCCGTGTGGGGTTTCAAACAATCAAACACAGATTTTATTTGTGCAGTTGGGCGATGTGTAAAATTTATCGACCCAATAAATGTCCTTCAAATAGGTGTACATAAACAAACCGTCTGGTTTGTAAATGAATATTTTATTTATTCACATTCACGTTAAAAATTATATTTTTAACGATAAAACATTTTATTCCAACATATGAATTTCTATTCAGTTCATTCTTTTAAATAAAGGATATTTTTATTTTTCTAACTTATTTTAGAAAATTTTGGCGGCATAACGGCACGATACTAGAAACGGGACAAGGCCTAGCCTTATCCCCGGTCTAGTGAAGGCCCACGCCATTCACACATCAATCAAATCAATTCTATTCCACCAAACAATTCAATTCAAACCAAAGCATCTAACTAATTTACGCAACCAAACAAACAAGTCCATGGTCTGAGGACGATTGTGTCGGGTGCTACTAAGCACCGTCTGCATCCTAGTATATATATATATAACTAGAAAAATTAAATTGAGAGGTGAGAAGTTCTCACCGAGGGGTCCACTCCACCATTTCATTTCTGAATTCTGAATCGTTTGAATTCGCCTGTTATTTCAACTCTACCTTCTTCACGCTGTCCACAATAAAAATCACATTTTTATTATTCAGTTTTACTTATAAGGTCATATTTTACATCGCCATTTCGTTATGTAAAAATCGTATCTTCACCTTGCTATATTAAAAATAAAATCTTCTCATGTTTAAAATTAAAATCTTTTCTAAATAAAAAAAATAAAAATAAAAATAAAAACTATCTTTATATTTTTCTAAAAATTCTATCTTTCTTCTTTGAAAAATCCTATCATTTCGTTTATAAAAATCAAAGCTTTTTATATTATACTTCATAATAAAAATCAAATTTTTATCACTTCTTTTCGAAATGAAAAATCCCACTTTTTAATGAACAAAATCTAATCTTCTTGCTTTTAAAAATCTAACTTTCTTGCTTTTAAAAATCTAACTTTCTTGCTTTTAAAAATCTAATTTTCTTGCTTTTAAAAATCTAATTTTCTTGCTTTTAAAAATCTAATTTTCTTCATGTTAAGAATCTAATTTTTATTCTTCTTTAAAAATCTAAAAACAAATTAGTGTTATATAAACAAAAAAACATACTTAAAACAATGTAAATAAATAGAAGAAAAACAGACTTTTATAATGCTTCAATATATAAAAAAAAAACAAGGTAGAAAGACTCACATCGTCGTGGAACTGAAAGGGGGCGGAGGGCGTTGCGGCGACTGTCAATCGGAGGGGCGCGCAGGGGTGCTGGAGGGTCAGTGGAAGGTTCCAGCGCCGGCGGTGGCTGCAGCAGGTAGGGGTCCGGTGCGTTGCGTTTGAGAAGGGGGAAGCTGGGTTCGAACGCCGAAGGGGAACGAGGGGGTTGGCGCTGGCGCGAGGGAGATGGTCGGAGGGGATTAGGGCACTGGGGGGGGGGTTTCGATCGAAAGGGGGGGGGAAGCTCGAGATCGCCAGTGGCGATGGGACGCAAGGGCAACGGGACTTTTTTTTTTTTTTTCTGATTTCAGTTTTTAACGGGGGGGGGGGGGGCCTGATATAAGGGAAGAGAAAAGGTTTTATTTATTTATTTATTTATTTAATTATTTTATTTTTGAAAAAGTTGACTTTTACATACGACCTCTAAACGAGGCCCACCGCCTGTCGTCCATAGCGTTTTACCCCCATTCTGAACACAATGGGATATGTATCGTAAGCTGATTTGATCGTTTCGATTAGTTTCCGTTGAATTTACATTTAAAACATTATATTGAATTTTAAACGTACATTTCGAATTACCGGGGTCACATACGAACTTTAAAAATTCCAGAAAAATATTTTCTAGCTTCGTATTGACGATACGGTCCTAACAAAACTAGTTTCGTCGAATTCTGAGACCGTATGAAAAATGGCCAATTTCCAGTCGATTAAAATCAACTGAAACTGGTCAAACGCGTTTTCCTTTGCTACGCTCACATATTGATTCGAAAAATTATGAAATTTGAAACCTAGCAATAACTTTACATCACGGATCCAACAAAAGTGGTTTCGTCGAAATCCGAGGTCATTTGCAAAATGTCCATTTTTAAGGGCCTGAATTCCATAGCGACTATTCAGAATTTTCAACTGGACATATCTTTTGATTCCCGCTACGAAAATTTGATCTTTCGGATTTGCTGGAAAGATATTATCAATTAGATCCCATTATTTTTGGTTTCACTAAAATCCGGATTGTTTTGCACTCGATACATTCAATTGAAGTTTGAAATCGAATTATCGAACTACCGCGCCATTTTCAATTCTATTTATAATTATATATAATTATTTATATTCTAACGACGACGCGTATAATATATACGTTCGAATTCTATTCAAAATAAATTTCTCGACGATATTATTTAAAATAATTCATTTTAAATAATCGAAATTCGCTAAAATTGCCAAAATAAAAATTTCAAACTGGCTCGCATTTTACGGGTTATTACAATCTCCCCCACTTAAAACTTTTCGTCCCCGAAAAGGAAAAAAGTCGAAAGTGGTTTGATCAATCAACTCTACGTTCGATCTGGCTTTCATTCTCCAACCTTTCCGTTTCTGAGAATTTTCAAAAATTTCAAAAATTTGGCTAACACCCTAAATTTTCGAAAAATTTCGCCATAACCTCCCCTGCACCGGGAGCATCGGGGAATTTCAAATAGCTTCCCCGGTCCTTCAGATCTCAAAAAGAAAAAGAAAAAGCCAAGCGGCTAGCCAATAGGCTCATAAAATCATCATCACCCAAACAAAACAGTAAATTATGTAGTAAACATGTACCTATTTGTCGGGCAAACAAATTTTATTCTCTGCTCTAGCCTCCTTGCTATGACCTATTCAATGATATACATGTATATGCAAGCAAATGCGACCAATTTTCAATACAATTCAATATTTGTTTCAATTAAGCTAAATGGCTAAAAATTAGCAAACAAATAAACAAACAACACAAACATCAATCAATTAGTGAATTAGAGTTTCAAATTCATAATTTTGATACATAGTCAAAAATTAGATTTTTGATGCCAAATCACAACAATGTATTCTAGCTATATATAAGTTTTGGGTTCTCACACCAGCCTAATGGAAATATATAGAAAATCACACCTTCGAAACACGAACATAAATACTGATGATGTCATGACAATCATCAGTACCATCTCCGGGCGACTAGAGTGTGATGCTATATCTATCCAACATATTAAAACTTCGAATACACGCGGATCAGACGTATACACAAAATCTATATATACTGGATTGTCCACATCAATATAAATAAATAATCAAATACGAATAATTGATTTAAATTTTCAAAACAAATTTGTTTTCATTTGAAAAATATACCCTTCACACTCGTTCTAGGATACTACTGATCCTATCTCTAACGAGTCATTCTAATTGGATATTACTAACCCAATATCTGATGAATTCTTTCGTATGGTTCTAATGTGTCTTGTTCTCGAGCTTTGTAAACCAAGCTCTGATACCAACTGTGAAAACCCGTAACTTCCCCGTAAAGGAAAGTGTCGGATAGTTCGAGAACAAGCCACAACAGAACGCATATAAAAGAACATTTCATTGTATATTACAACAATGCATCAGATTACAAGAATATACGGATTATACACGAATGAATATTACACAGAAATATCAGAGATTTAAATTACATTTAAATACATCGCAGCGGAAAATAATACAATACTCAACTAGAAGAGATATACGGATACAAAGCTTTCCGGATATCATTCCAGCTGTAAACCAGGATCCTGTGAATATAAATCTGCAAAACCAAAACTACTAGCTGCCCGTGTCAAAATAAGGGCACCCAGAGTTTAGGTTAAAACAATAAACTCCAGGTCAGTCATGGGACTGGTGTGAGAACTAAAACAGATATTAATCTTTATTTAAAGTTAGGGAAATCAAGGGACCACGCCGTATAACACGGAACGGGTTTCCTCCCAAGAATACCAGTGCATAAAACAAACAACGCAATGCTAAATAAAGAAAAATGAAGCTGTTATAAGACCCAGGTCCTATCACACAATGCAACGCAAGCCGGGGGATAGGGTTTTCCCTTATAACAGCCAAAGAATGCTTGATACGTTTTAAAACAAATCATTTGATACTATTATAAGTGCATAGTGTATAAAACAACTTCAAATCATAAGTATCAATCTTAGGCGGCATGGGTACCATATATCATGTCGCCGTACTAGGCTCTACAAATAAAACCGCAAATGTCACGTATTTGGAAATTGGATTTCCGTCTATGAACCGAGGCAAAAGATAGTCCTCAACCGATTCGAGACAATCTAGCCCATGTCTCAGGATCAGAGCTCGAGTGACCCTTGGAGCGACAGGGCCGGTCCACCGATGTGGATTAAAATGCCTGAACACTACGTTTCCCCGCCCTTTGGGGCGTAAATGAGCCAACTAAATGACTCCATCGGTTCGAGAACGACCGATCAATCCGAGGCGCCTCGCAACAGCAACAACCACATAAGTCAAACTCGTCAGGGCGTGTAAAACCACTGACGCCACTTTTTAGCTAGAAGGAAACGCATGCCCTCCCTGAGGTCCGTCTCCCGTTTTTGGTTCATACCGGGTGTGAAACTCGTGAAGTAAACGTTACACAAAGCTATGCCACAAAGGCCGTGCTTTGATCATCACCACAAGACTTTGCTTTTCAACAGAAGCCTCGATCAATTGCCACTTAGGCATGCCACACAGGCAATTCACTCCATGCGTTTGATATCCATCAATATATAACCCCTGAGCTCGTACGTCTCAGAGAAGGGCGTTAAGCAAGAGAATAAATTCTCCGCCGCCAAACAGATATATATATTTAATAGAGATCAATCACACGGACTAAAATCCAATGTCAGACACACAGTCCATTTACAAGTCCGTTCTGGGGCTGAACGAAACCGGAGGCACCTAGTACCCCGCATATCCATCGATCTCCAAGTACGTCTGGACGATCACCAACTGTTTCCATCTTCTTGGGTGTACAGCCCAATCAAGATCATCAGTTATCACCCAAACGACGTGAAGACCTCCGGTCTTCGACCATCGTCTTCATCTTCGACTTATCGTCGTATCAGTTATTCAGAATGGGATAAACCCGGTCTTCCTGAATAACTCGCGTATATTTTAAATAAGTGTTACACAAACACAACATACGCCTCATTCCAATTCATCAGTCACTAACCGTAAATTAATCAAGAGAATAATTCCCTAAATATTAACCCCGAAGGCCGAAACCAACATCAGATCAATATCCAGAAAACCATTCTGCTTAGCTAACCGACAGTTAGTTTCTAAATTTCACATTCATAGGGAAAGGTTCCGATTAATTTTATCAAAGATAAACTACTTGAATTTATTCTTTAATCTTCTTTTGAATTTTGATTCTACTAGTCGGGATTAACGAACCTTACCGAAGTAATCATTTGTTTTAATTTCCCAATCCCAACCTATTTGTCCCATGAAGTAAAACTGGTAATACTTCATATCTAACACCACAGTGTTATCGGTAAATTCAATTACCATTTCACGTTTAAATCTAATTAAAGATTTAACTTTCGCCTGGAGCAAAACTGGTGATACTCCATTTTCGATCATTTCAATCTAATTAAAGATTCATTAAAACTCCACTTAGTTTTAATCGTTAACTGGGTTAAAGAATCCATGTCATTTAAAACACGGTTCACGATAAACCCAAAGTCACATTCCATTAATTATCGGGTTAAAGAACGAGTGTTATTTAAAACATTGTTCACGATAAACCCAAAAATCAATATCAATTCAATTCCAATTAAATATTATTTAATTGGTACACTTCATTAAATCTAAATAAAAAGATTTAATCTTTTCTCAACTGGGTTCAAGAACAGTGTTAGTGAAGACACCATTCACGACAAACCCAAATCACATTTGATATTCAATACAAGGCTATGAATAGAAAATATACCGGCTTATATTCAATATCAAATTCTACGACTAACAAATGTCGTATTGGAAATAACGATATAAATATATATCTTTCAAATTTCCATAACAACATCTGTATAATCACGAATTCCAACATCGAAATATTCCGAAGACAATTTCGAGTCAAATCTACTCCAATGCGATCATTGGAGATTTTGGTTATTTTTAAAACCCTTTTCAAATTCAATTTATTTATTTAAAAATAAATAGAATTATATTTCTAGTTCAAAACAAGTTCAATTCGATAAAAGTCTATTTTTATCTTTTCAAATATGGAGTTTTTCATCCCAAATCTTCACAAATCATTTCTTATGATTTTACACAAATTATTACTATTTTTAATAATTTTATCAAGGCCCGTACAGTCGATTTCCTTCAATGGCCATCGAACTGCACTTACAGCGACCTTTTTCGAATTTGATTTGGACATAATTCCAAATCCAACCGTTAGATTTCTAATTTCTCATATTCGTTAGAAAGCTCTTTTCGATACGAACCCAATGGTTCCGATTTTAGGAGAATCCGACGGTCGGATCTCCCGTAATGTCCGTTTGAAATAAATGGTCGAAATTCGCGAACTGCCGCGGCGCGGCGCGTTCTATTCAGGCCATTATATTATATATATAATATATATAATATATATTTCGTCGATTTCTTATTTAAAAACGAATTATATAAATAGTTTTAAAATTCGTTTCAAAAGCAATTTCAACTTTCATTTCAATTCAAATCAAAATTGAATTCTTCTTTATAAATTCGCTTTAAAATTCATTTCTATTCAATTCAAATTTCAATTCAATTTGAATTCATTTCAATTCACTTTGAATTCATTTCAATTCGCTTTCAATTCAATTTTGAATTCGTTTTCAATTCAATTCATTTCGAAATCGTTTTCAATTCAATTCATTTCGAAATCGTTTTCAATTCAATTCATTTCGAAATCGTTTTCAATTCAATTCATTTCGAAATCGTTTTCAATTCAATTCATTTCGAAATCGTTTTCAATTCAATTCATTTCGAAATCGTTTTCAATTCAATTCATTTCGAAATCGTTTTCAATTCAATTCATTTCGAAATCATTTTCAATTCAATTCATTTCGAAATCGTTTTATTTTTAATTCATTTCAAAATGAATAAAATCGATATAAATATCGTTCACGTCAAAATGGCGTCAATCTAATCAACACGGCTTCATAAATTTCCATTTTCAAATATTCTATTTCAAATATTTCTTTTTCAAAAATAGTTGTTATTATCAAAATATTTCGTTCAACACATGACCAATCTCAATGGATGAGTACTGTCAACACATGAACCTTTATTTTATATTGATAAAGATATAAATTTTATTACTAAAATATTTCGTTCAACACATGACCAATCTCAATGGATGAGTACTGTCAACACATGAACTTTTATTTTATAATATTCTTTAATTTTCAAATTGGAATGAGGCCCAATCAATCACCATATAATGTTAATTATATGGATTTTCATACTACACACGTATATAATAGCATTGAAAAATAATCAACCATCAACCAAAGTGCACTACACCGTATAAGCATCAAATATAGATATCTAACGCTTATAACAGCCTGTCAATCAATCGATCGACATATTCAATCAATCAGGATGAGTGAACTTCAAATTTCATCCCAACACCCGTGTGGGGTTTCAAACAATCAAACACAGATTTTATTTGTGCAGTTGGGCGATGTGTAAAATTTATCGACCCAATAAATGTCCTTCAAATAGGTGTACATAAACAAACCGTCTGGTTTGTAAATGAATATTTTATTTATTCACATTCACGTTAAAAATTATATTTTTAACGATAAAACATTTTATTCCAACATATGAATTTCTATTCAGTTCATTCTTTTAAATAAAGGATATTTTTATTTTTCTAACTTATTTTAGAAAATTTCGGCGGCATAACGGCACGATACTAGAAACGGGACAAGGCCTAGCCTTATCCCCGGTCTAGTGAAGGCCCACGCCATTCACACATCAATCAAATCAATTCTATTCCACCAAACAATTCAATTCAAACCAAAGCATCTAACTAATTTACGCAACCAAACAAACAAGTCCATGGTCTGTGGACGATTGTGTCGGGTGCTACTAAGCACCGTCTGCATCCTAGTATATATATAACTAGAAAAATTAAATTGAGAGGTGAGAAGTTCTCACCGAGGGGTCCACTCCACCATTTCATTTCTGAATTCTGAATCGTTTGAATTCGCCTGTTATTTCAACTCTACCTTCTTCACGCTGTCCACAATAAAAATCACATTTTTATTATTCAGTTTTACTTATAAGGTCATATTTTACATCGCCATTTCGTTATGTAAAAATCGTATCTTCACTTTGCTATATTAAAAATAAAATCTTCTCATGTTTAAAATTAAAATCTTTTCTAAATAAAAAAAATAAAAATAAAAATAAAAACTATCTTTATATTTTTCTAAAAATTCTATCTTTCTTCTTTGAAAAATCCTATCATTTCGTTTATAAAAATCAAAGGTTTTTATATTATACTTCATAATAAAAATCAAATTTTTATCACTTCTTTTCGAAATGAAAAATCCCACTTTTTAATGAACAAAATCTAATCTTCTTGCTTTTAAAAATCTAACTTTCTTGCTTTTAAAAATCTAACTTTCTTGCTTTTAAAAATCTAATTTTCTTGCTTTTAAAAATCTAATTTTCTTGCTTTTAAAAATCTAATTTTCTTGCTTTTAAAAATCTAGTTTTCTTGCTTTTAAAAATCTAATTTTCTTGCTTTTAAAAATCTAATTTTCTTCATGTTAAGAATCTAATTTTTATTCTTCTTTAAAAATCTAAAAACAAATTAGTGTTTTATAAACAAAAAAACATACTTAAAACAATGTAAATAAATAGAAGAAAAACAGACTTTTATAATGCTTCAATATATAAAAAAAAGCAAGGTAGAAAGACTCACATCGTCGTGGAACTGAAAGGGGGCGGAGGGCGTTGCGGCGACTGTCAATCGGAGGGGCGCGCAGGGGTGCTGGAGGGTCGGTGGAAGGTTCCAGCGCCGGCGGTGGCTGCAGCAGGTAGGGGTCCGGTGCGTTGCGTTTGAGAAGGGGGAAGCTGGGTTCGAACGCCGAAGGGGAACGAGGGGGTTGGCGCTGGCGCGAGGGAGATGGTCGGAGGGGATTAGGGCACCGGGGGGGGTTTCGATCGAAAGGGGGGGAAGCTCGAGATCGCCAGTGGCGATGGGACGCAAGGGCAACGGGACTTTTTTTTTTTTTCTGATTTCAGTTTTTAACGGGGGGGGGCTGATATAAGGGAAGAGAAAAGGTTTTATTTATTTATTTATTTATTTATTTATTTTATTTTTGAAAAAGTTGACTTTTATATACGACCTCTAAACGAGGCCCACCGCCTGTCGTCCATAGTGTTTTACCCCCATTCTGAACACAATGGGATATGTATCGTAAGCTGATTTGATCGTTTCGATTAGTTTCCGTTGAATTTACATTTAAAACATTATATTGAATTTTAAACGTACATTTCGAATTACCGGGGTCACATACGAACTTTAAAAATTCCAGAAAAATATTTTCTAGCTTCGTATTGACGATACGGTCCTAACAAAACTAGTTTCGTCGAATTCTGAGACCGTATGAAAAATGGCCAATTTCCAGTCGATTAAAATCAACTGAAACTGGTCAAACGCGTTTTCCTTTGCTACGCTTACATATTGATTCGAAAAATTATGAAATTTGAAACCTAGCAATAACTTTACATCACGGATCCAACAAAAGTGGTTTCGTCGAAATCCGAGGTC
The DNA here is from genome assembly GCA_030737875.1 of Allium sativum. Taxonomy (NCBI): domain Eukaryota; kingdom Viridiplantae; phylum Streptophyta; class Magnoliopsida; order Asparagales; family Amaryllidaceae; genus Allium; species Allium sativum. Next base: position 144,252,383 of record CM060918.1, on the reverse strand, counting down.
ATTTGCAAAATGTCCATTTTTAAGGGCCTGAATTCCATAGCGACTATTCAGAATTTTCAACTGGACATATCTTTTGATTCCCGCTACGAAAATTTGATCTTTCGGATTTGCTGGAAAGATATTATCAATTAGATCCCATTATTTTTGGTTTCACTAAAATCCGGATTGTTTTGCACTCGATACATTCAATTGAAGTTTGAAATCGAATTATCGAACTACCGCGCCATTTTCAATTCTATTTATAATTATATATAATTATTTATATTCTAACGACGACGCGTATAATATATACGTTCGAATTCTATTCAAAATAAATTTCTCGACGATATTATTTAAAATAATTCATTTTAAATAATCGAAATTCGCTAAAATTGCCAAAATAAAAATTTCAAACTGGCTCGCATTTTACGGGTTATTACAGGGAGGCATCCAGAAATATGGATAATGAGTGGTGATCGTCCAGACGTACGTGGTGATCGAAGGGTTTGCGAGGTATTTAGTGCCTCCGGTTTCGTTCAGACCCAGAACGGACTTGTAAATGGACTGTGTGTCCGACATTGGATTTTATTCTGTGTTGATTGATCTCTATTAAATATACATCTGTTTGGCGGCGGAGAATTTATTCTTTTGCTTAACGCCCTTCTCTGAGACGCACGAGCTCAGAGGTTGTATATCGATGGACATCAGTCGCATGGCATGAATTGCCTGTATGGCATGCTAAGATGCAGTGATCAGGGCTTCTGTTGAAAAGCAAAGTCTTGTGGTGATGATCAAAGCACCGCCTGTGTGGCGTAGCTTTGTGTATAACGTGAATTCGCGAGCCTCACACCCCGGTATGAACCTAAAACGGGAGAAGGACCTCAGGGAGGGCATGCGTTTCTTCCTAGCTAGGGTGGTGTCAGTGACCTACCAGCCCTGACATTTATATACTTTTCACCTATGTGGTTGTTGCTGTTGCGAGGCGCCTCAGTTTGATCGGACGATCCGGGTCCGATGGAGTCATTCGTTGGCTCATTTACGCCCCAAAGGGCGGGGAAACGTATTGTTCAGGCATAATAATCCACATTGGTGGACCGGCCCTGACGATTCAAGGGGCAGTTGCGGCTGTTCCTGAGGCTCGGGCTAGGCAGTCTCGAATTCGGTAAGGACTATCTTTTGCCTTGGTTCATGACGGAAATCCAATTTCCAAATACGACATCGTGCGGTTTTGATTGTATATATATATGGCGACATGATATATGGTACCCATGCCATCTATGATTGATAGTTATGATTTGAAATTGTTTTCAAAACATATTAACACTAGCAATAATATCAATTGCCTTTGTTTTATTCGTATCAATCATATTTTGGCCATTATAAGGTAAAACTCTATCCTCCGGTTTGCGTTGCATTGTGTGATGGGAACTGAGTCTTATAATGGCTTCATTTTTATAAAAAGCATAGCGATGTTTAAAAGAAATATTTGTTTTAAAGCACTGGCAATCCAATGGAGTAAACCCGTTCCATGAAAGTGGCGTGGTCCTGTGATTACCAATATTATATATGTGTTGAGTGGATTTCTCATACCAGTCCCATGACTGACTCGTAGTTTGTTTCACTTTCAAACTCGGGTGCCCCTTTTTCTACACGGGCAGCCTTGTATTCAGGTTTAGCTGGTTCTTTCTGGATAGCTGGAGCTGAAGATGGATTCTATCATTTATTTCTTTTTATGCTGTTCAGCTCCTATTGTACATATTTTGTTTATTTCCGCTATAGACATTTATGTATAGCTGAACTGTATTTGTACTAAGTAAGATCCTGTATACTGTGTAACTCTGATGATTACTTTTATCCAGTATATTTTGTTGTTCATTCTGGTGTATTTATTTAATTCTGTTCTGCTATTATATGTTTCTGTGTTATATTCCAAAGATAACCTTGTTTCCGTGAGAACGGGAATTCGGGTCGTCTCAGTCATTTTAAAAGTACGATTCCAAAACGCGAACTACCGCGCTAGATTCATTTAAATTTAATTATATTTATATACAAATATAAAACGTTCAACTATAATAATGTCGTTCGATTTAACAACGAGCTAAACAACTACCGACACCCATTCATTTTTAACTTATTTAAAAATGAAGATGATATTTCAACATTTAAATACATTCTTTTATTCCTTTATTTACATTAAAATTGTAAATTATAATTCAATGTCCAATTTCCTTCTTTTATCCTTTTATTCCTTTACTCCTTTATTTACATTAAAAATGTAAATTATAATTCAATGTTGAATTCCATTCTGTTATTCTTTTATTTACATTAAAAATGTAAATTATAATTCCAATGCTGAATTCTATTCTTTCATTCTATTATTTACATTAAAAATGTAAATTCCATTTCAATGTTGAATTCTATTCTTTTATTTACAATGTAAAATCTCCTTTTTAATTATAATGTAAATTGTAACTAACATTACAATGTAGAATTTCTATCCTTTAATTGCAATGTAGAATTCTTATCTTTTTAATTACATTAAAAATGTAATTAATATTACATGTCAAATTTTGTCCTTTAATTTACAATGTAAAATCATACTTTTTAATTACATTAAAAATGCAATTATTATAACGGTGAAAAATTCTATCTTTTTAAATTACATTAAAAATGTAATTTTGATTACATTGTCAAATTTCTCTTTTCCTAATTACATTAAAAATGTAATTAACATAATGGTGAAAAATTATATCTTTCTAAATTACATTAAAAATGTAATTTTGATTACATTGTCGAATTTCACTTTTCCTAATTACATTAAAAATGTAATTAATATTACATGTCAAATCTTGTTTTTCAATTTACAATGTAAAATCCTATTCTTTAATTATATAGAGAAATGTAATTCTATTTTCAATGCATATTCTCATTCTTAATTTTCATATAAAAATGTAATTTTATTTTGCATGTAAATTCTATTTCTTTAGTTACATATAAAAAATGTAATTCTATTTAATTCTATTTATGCGGTATAAATTTCATGTCTTTTAATTACATATAAAAATGTAATTTTCTATGCGGTATAAATTTCATTTCTTTTAATTACATGTAAAAATGTATTTTTCTATGCAGTATAAATTTCATGTCTTTTATAAATTTTCTATGCGGTATAAATTTCATGTCTTTTAATTACATATAAAAATGAAATTTTCTATGCGGTATAAATTTCATGTCTTTTAATTACATATAAAAATGTAATTTTCTATGCGGTATAAATTTCATTTATAATGTAAAAACCTAATCTTTTTATTTACAATGCAAAAATCTAATCTTTTTATTTTTAATGCAAAAATCTAATCATTAATTACATTAAGAGAAAATGTAATTTATATTGCATCGCAAAATCATACTTTTATTTATCACCTACAAATGTAATTTTTATTGTGGTGAAAAATTCATGTCCTAATTACATTAAATATAAATGTAATTTCTTTTATATCGTCATATTTCAATCCTACAAACATCATATCAATATTATATTTGAACTAAAAAGGTCAAGTCAAATCAAATAACAACAAGGTGGTATTGAATTGAAATTTTCTAGTTCAATTCAAAGACATGAACAAGGTGATATTTTTATATATACATGATTCATATAATATCAACAAAACATGATTCGACAAAATTTAAACAAAATGATTATTCAAATTTTCCATCACATACAGATCTGAAATTTTTAACTAGCAGATCTGGAATTATACACACATATAAACCAAACAATCATTCAGAATATTATCACATCTCAGATCTACTTCATTCACCATTTAATTACTTAAATAACAAAGGAAAATTAATAATTTAATGAATTTAATTATTTAAAATAGAATCTCACCTTGATTGGATAAAAATTTGTCCCAATCGCTTTTTTTTTAAGTTGTATTTGAAGTCACAGTTCTCTCGGATTTGTAATTTTTTTGAAGTCCACATGAACAAATTATCAAATTTCTTTTCACAACTGCTACTGTAACAGATAAAAGCGTCACAAAATCTGAAATGTTCATACCTTTATAATTCCAATTTGTTCAAATCTTTAATTCCAGAAATTGTGAGATGTAGTTGATGGTTTCCAGAACCGATTGCGTGGCACCGGAGAGCTAGGAGAGGGCTAAAATCTCCGGGGAGAAGGGGGTTGCGGTTCGCCGTGGTAGGCCTGGATTAGGCGCGACGGCGGTGGGTTTGGGAGGTTGGGGCGGCAGCTACCGGCCATGAGAGGCTTTGATTCCGGTCTAGAATCGAAGAACACGAAAATCTCTTTGAAAAGTTGTACTACGGCGAAGAATTTCGTTGAGAGACGAAAGAGAAATCGAAGCAAGGAGATTAGATGAGAATGAGTTAGGTGGCGGTGAAACGAACGGGAAGAAGAAGCTACTGTTCATCTGTGTATTTATACATGTATTTGAGCGGATTTTCTATTTTTTTATTTTATTTAATTAAATCCAAAATAAGGGTTTTTCCGTCTGATCTCCAAACGGAGCCCAACGACTGTCGAACAATATGTTTTGACGTCTTCTGAACGCAATGGCGCTAGTGCCGAAGTCTAATTCTGAAGTTTACAGCATGTTTCTTTAATTTTAAAATAAATCTTTAATATTAAATTCGAATGTAATTTTTAATTTTACTGGGGCAACATATGAACTCAGAAAAATCCAGAAAATTTTTTTTTGGCTTTGTTTTGATGATATGGTCCCAACGAAACAAATTTCGTCGAATTCCGAGGCCGTTTGAAAAATGGCCATTTTTAATAGTAAAATATATATAGAAATTCTACAGTGGCTATTTTGAAATTTCAACAGGTCATAACTTTTAATTTCCGCTATGAAATTTTGATTTTTCGGATTCGTTTGAAAGATATTTTTAAATAGATTCTAATATCTTTGGTTTCACCAAAATCCGATTTATTCTGCATCCTGTACAGTCAATCAAAGTCCAGATTTGACTTTTCAAACTACCGTGCTATTTCTAATTCCTTTTATAATTAAATTAAATATATTCGTATTAACTTCGATTAAAATAAATTTTTGGTCATTATTATTTAAAATAATTTATTTCAAATATTCAAAATCCCTTGAAATTTCTAAAATAAAATTTTTAAATTGGCCCCAAATTCCGGGTTGTTACAATCTCCCCCGCTTAAGAACTTTTCGTTCTTGAAAAGGAAAAAGGAAAAATAGAAGAGTAGGAACCAACACAGAGAATGTAAAATATTTTAAATTTTAAATTTCTTAACCGTGTTGCTGGAAATAAAGCTCCTTAATGCGTCCATGTCAAACAAAGCAGTCACATGAATGTTTTTAACAGAAATAGGACCACCTAAAACATCAGGCTTACCTACTTCTTCAGAAGAAGTAGGTGCGGAAGAAGGTGGTGCACTTGCTTCCTCGTACATATGGGCAACTTGGGTACTCCTCAATAGTGAACAAACAGCTTTGACTTGACCATTTTTATGATAGTTATAGCATTCTCTAGTGTCCTCACTTTTGGCCTTCTTTGAATTCCTGCACTCCTTGCTATAGTGTCTAAATTTCTGGCAGTTGTAGTATTGCACCTTAGTCTTATCATGAGTCTTAGCAGCTCCAGAACTGCTTCCTTCTGTCTTCTTCTCGGGTTGCTTCCTTTTATTATTATTGTTGGCCAAGCTCCTTTCTCTATCTTGCTGTGAACTCTTCTTGTCATTCTCCTCATAGCGACAGGCAAACTCATCATGAAGCCTTTCCACCTCTTGCCTTGTAATGTACTTTTCATTAAACAGCTCTTTAAATTTGGTCCAAGTCATATTTTCTTCATCTTTTCCTCTATTGACTACTTGCCACCAATTCCGTGCTTCGCTTTGGAGCAGCCATGAAGCCGTAAATCTCTTCCTTTGTTCTTCTAGTTCTAGCGCTCTAAATATCTTTTCACAATTCTTAAGCCATGCCTGAGCCTATGTCTTGGTCTCCGTAATTGTGAATGGAACTCCATCTAAATTCTTAAAATCCTTCACTACCCTCACCAAGTCAAAGGGCTGCGGTGGTGGTGGTGGTGGCTGTTGAGCTGTGGGCTTCTCAGTTTCAGCAACATTTTGCCTCCTTGCTCTAGCTCTAGCGGCTCTAGCGGCAACAATACTCATTTTTAGTTAGTTATGTACGATCCAGGAAAGGGTCAGGACAACTGTAATGGTGATTTTAAGAAATGATAAGATAAAAGGATGGATAAAAAGATGGTGATAAAGTGACTGACTATTATGTATTCTCCTGAAATGTTCGCCATAGAATATTGAGATTCTACATAAATGAATTATTATAAATATGTTATATTCCAAAGCTATGTTTAACCAAAGCTCTGATACCAACTGTGATAACCCCAAACTTCCACGAAATGAAAGTAAGGAATAATCATTTGGAATACAACATAAATACAACAATACAGATCACAGATACAATGTAGCACATGAAAACTATATAATAACAACATCATAGCAGCGGAAAATATGAATGTCATCAAATAAAGAATTCCATAGTCACAGAGTCCTAAATTATTACATCAAGTTTTAGCAAAAGGAAATAAGTTTCAAACTTCAAGATAGAACAACTGGAAATAGAATAAGTTCGGATGTCTCAAAGTCTAAAGATAAAATGCAACAAAAGATAAATGATAGATAGTCTTCATAGTTCCAAACCATCACCTCAACTAAGCAACACCAAGAAAGCTCCAAAGACAGCAACTCCAAAGAAAGTGAAAACTACTACTTGGCTGCCCGTGTAGAAAAGAGGGCACCCAAGTTTGCAAAGGTTAAAATAAACTACGAGTCAGTCATGGGACTGGTGTGAGAATTCTTAACTAATTTAACTAATAGTAATAAGGCAAATCCAAAGACCACGCCGCTAACGCGGAACGAGTTTTATTCCAATGGATTGTCGTGCATAATTTAAGGTGACTGAACATATAAATAAGTAAATCATAAAACAACACAATGCTTTTGGAAAAATGGAATCATCACAAGACTCATGTCCCATCACACAATGCAACGCAAACCATAGGATAGAGTTTTACCTTATGATGATTAAACATGTTTAGTACGATAAAAACAAATTTGATATTATTATTAGTGTATATATGTTTCAAAAACATTTCAAAGTAAATGTATCAATCCTAGAAAGCATAGCTACCATATACTATGCCCCCATACTAGTAATACAATCAAGTCTGTAGGGTCGTATTGGGAATTTGGTTTCCATCATGAGTCAAGGCTAGGAACGATCTCCTTACCGATTCGAGACACTCTAGCAAATGTCTCAGGATTCCCCGCTGGGAACCCTTGGATCCGACAGGGCCGGTCCACACATACGATTTTGTGGATTAGTTATTCCTGAACACACGTTTCCCAGTCCTATAGGACCTAATATCCGAGGCGCCTCATTCCATCATCCCCATAAGTAAAATGTCGGGCCGTGTAAAACCCAAACACCACTTCTAGCTAGAAAGAAACGTGTTGCTCTCTCTGTATTCCCTTGCTCCATTCTAGACTCAACCGGGTTGTGAGGCTCGTGAAGCTACGTAATACACAAATCTATGCTTGTTCAAGTTGTGCTTTGTTTGTCACCACAAGGTTCTGCTTTTCAACAAGAAACCTTGATCATTGCATCTTGGTATGCCACACTGTCAATCCATATCATTCTATTAATATTTGCCAAAATATACAAAAGGGTGTTAAGCAAGAGAATAAATTCTCCACCACCAAACATTCATACATTCAGTAAAAAATCAATAAATACAATATAAAGGAGTACAATGTCAGACACACATTCCATTTATAAGCCCGTTCTGGGTCTGAACGAAACTGGAGATACTCTCGTCCTGTATGTCCAGTACGGAAAGGAGGTACCCTCATATCCGTGAAATCAACATGTACGTTTGGGCAATTACCCTGACCCTTGAATTGGGAGCAAGTCAATTCAGGGTCTTGATCGTTGTCCATTCGAGGGAAGATTTATGGTCTTCATTCGCCGTCTTCAAACTTCGATTTTTAGATGTCGTTTGATTATTTGGAATGAGATTAAACTCGGACTTTAAAATAATTCTCGCATATATAATTTGAAAAAAAACATTTTTACATTGCTATATTATTTTGTTACAATTAATTTCTATTTTTAATTATTTGAAATAATTAAATTTTTATTTAACGATGCTTCTGGTCAATGGGCGACCCTGACGTTGTTTTCAACCAATTTTGATTTACACATTTCCCAAAATCTAACCATTGGATTTTAACGAAGTTTACATCGTTGGAAAGATCTTCCCAAAACGGTCCTAATGATTTCCATTTTGGGAAAATCCGACGGTCGGATCTTTTGGTATAGTCATTTTAAAAGTACGATTCCAAAACGCGAACTACCGCGCTTGATTCGTTTAAATTTAATTATATTTATGTATAAATATACAAATATAAAACGTTCAACCACAATAACGTCGTTTGAATTAACAACGAGCTAAACAACTACCAACACCCATTCATTTTTAATTTATTTAAAAATGAAGATAATATTTCAAAATTTAAATACATTCTTTTATTCCTTTATTTACATTAAAAATGTAAATTATAATTCAATGTCCAATTTCCTTCTTTTATCCTTTTATTCCATTACTCCTTTATTTACATTAAATATGTAAATTATAATTCAGTGTTGAATTCCATTCTTTTATTTATATTAAAAATGTAAATTATAATTCCGATGTTGAATTCTATTCTTTTATTTACATTAAAATGTAAATTCCATTTCAATGTTGAATTCTATTCTTTTATTTACAATGTAAAATCTCCTTTTTAATTACAATATAAATTGTAACTAACATTATAATGTATAATTTCTATCCTTTAATTGCAATGTAAAATTCTTATCTTTTTAATTACATTAAAAATGTAATTAATATTACATGTCAAATTTTGTCCTTTAATTTACAATGTAAAATCCTACTTTTTAATTACATTAAAAATGCAATTAACATAACAGTAAAAAATTCTATCTTTTTTAAATTACATTAAAATTGTAATATTGATTACATTGTCAAATTTCTCTTTTCCTAATTAAATTAAAAATGTAAATAACATAAATGTGAAAAATTATATCTTTCTAAATTACATTAAAAATGTAATTTTGATTACATTGTCAAATTTCCCTTTTCCTAATTACATTAAAAATGTAATTAATATTACATGTCAAATCTTGTTTTTTAATTTACAATGTAAAATCCTATTCTTTAATTACATATAGAAATGTAATTTTATTTTCAATGCATATTCTCATTCCTAATTTTCATATAAAAATATAATTTTATTTTACATGTAAATTCTATTTCTTTAATTACATATAAAAATGTAATTCTATTTATGCGGTATAAATTTCATGTCTTTTAATTACATATAAAAATGTAATTTTTTATGCGGTATAAATTTCATGTCTTTTAATTACATATAAAAATGTAATTTTCTATGCGGTATAAATTTCATGTCTTTTAATTACATATAAAAATGTAATTTTCTATGCTGTATAAATTTCATTTATAATGTAAAAACCTAATCTTTTTATTTACAATGCAAAAATCTAATCTTTTTATTTACAATGCAAAAATCTAATCTTTAATTACGTTAAGAGAAAATTTAATTTATATTGCATCGCAAAATCATACTTTTGTTTATCACCTACAAATGTAATTTTTATTGCGGTGAAAAAATTCATGTCCTAATTACATTAAATATAAATGTAATTTCTTTCATATCATCATATTTCAATCCTACAAACATCATATCAATATTATATTTGAACTAATAAGGTCTAGTCAAATCAAATAACAACTAGGTGGTATTGAATTGAAATGTTCTAGTTCAACTCAAAGACATGAATAAGGTGATATTTTTATATATACATGATTCATAGAATATCAACAGAACATGATTCGACAAAATTTAAACAAAATGATTATTCAAATTTTCCATAACATACAGATCTGAAATTTTTAACTAGGAGATTTAGAATTATACACACAGATAAACCAAACAATCATTCAGAATATTATCACATCTCAAATCTACTTCATTCACCATTCAATTATTTAAATAACAAAGGAAAATTAATTATTAAATTAATTTAATTTTTTAAAATAGAATCTCACCTTGATTGGATAAGAATTTGTCCAAATCGCTTTTTTTTAAAGGTCGTATTTGAAGTCACGGTTCTCTCCGATCTAAAGTTTTTTGAAGTTCATATGAACAAATTATCAAATTTCTTTTCACAACTACTGCTGTAACAGATAAAACTTTCACCAAATCTGAAATGTTCATACCTTTATAATTTCAATTTGTTCAAATCTTTAATTCTAGAAATCGTGAGATGTAGTTGATGGTTTCCAGAACCGATTGCGTGGCGTCGGAGAGCTAGGAGAAGGCTAAAATCTCCAGGAGAGGGGGGTTGTGGTTCGCCGTGGTAGGCCCGCCTTAGGCACGACGGCGGCAGGTTTGGGAGGTTGGGGCGTCGGCTACAGGCCACGAGAGGCTTTGATTCCGGTCTAGAATCGAAGAACACTAAAGTCTCTTCGAAATTGTACTACGGCGAAGAATTTCATTGAGAAACGAAGGAGAAATCGAAGGAAGAAGATTTGATTGGAATGGGTTAGGTGGCGGTGAAACGAATGGGAAGAAGAAGCTACTGTTCATCCGTGTATTTATACACGTATATGAGCGTATTTTCTGTTTTTTTAATTTTTTTAATTAAATCCAAAATTAGGGGTTTTCCGTCCGATCTCCAAACGGAGCCCAATGACTGTCGAACAATATTTTTTGATGTCTTATGAACGCAATGGCGCTAGTGTCGAAGTCTAATTCTGAAGTTTACAGCATGTTTCTTTTATTTTAGAATAAATCTTTAATATTAAATTCGAACGTACTTTTTAATTTTACCGAGGCCACATACGAACTCAGAAAAATCCAGAAAAATTATTTCTGCATTTGTTTTGATGATACGGTCCCAATAAAACAAATTTCGTCGAATTTCGAGACCATTTGAAAAATGGTCATTTTTAATATTAAAATATATATAGAAATTCTACAGCGACTATTTTTGAAATTTCAACTGGCCATAACTTTTAATTCCCGCTATGAAACTTCGATTTTTCGGATTTGTTGGAAAGATATTTTTAAATAGATTCTAATATCTTTGGTTTCACCAAAATCCAATTTATTCTGCATCCTGTACAGTCAGTAAAATTTCAGATTTGACTTTTCAAACTACCGTGCTATTTCTAATTCCTTTTATAATTAAATTAAATATATTCATATTAACTTCGATTAAAATAAATTTTTAGTCATTATTATTTGAAATAATTTATTTCAGATATTCAAAATCCCCTAAAATTTCAAAAAAAAAATTAAATTGGCCCCAAATTCGGGGTTGTTATAGATTTTAGGAGAGGATTAGATTTTCATTAGGGTGGCTTAAGGAGGAAGCCGCATTGATTATTGGGACGCCATTTTGTTTTTGATTTAGGGTCTCAGTTGTTAGAACTAAAAAGGGGAAGAAATTTTGCTGAAGAGAATGGGAAACGGACGTGCTTTTTATAGATTAAAAAGAAAAAGATAAGGATAGCGTAACGTCAATAGGTTAGGGTGGCGCGTATTTTTAGATATAGGCCGGCGTAATCGTAACTAGGGAGGGTAATATTCGTACTTAATTTACTATTATTTCTACCGTAAATACCACAGCATGATCAGATTTCGTACCGCTAATACAAACTCTAAATGTGATAAAAATTATATGCACCTCTTCGTTTCCGTGTTCTGATTTCAATAAAATTATTCTGATCGTAATCCGACTCTATCTATATACCATGTTATTTTATTTTAAAATTAATTACTGGTTAACTGGTTTTATTTCGTTTGTCTACCAACAACCTTATTTGTAATTCTAATTTCTTTATAAATACATACGTACTCAAGCCGATTGTCCATATATTTCAACAGCAAAAGAATCTTCGGTTTATTTGATGTTAATAACGTTTATTTCCAATCCGACCATTTATATTTTCAGTTGAATTCCAATCCAATTCAAAATATTCAACCAAATTCAATCCATATATTTAACAATAAACATTCGATTTCTAACTAATCATTCTGAATTAAATATTAAACTTAATTTATACGCCAAATCATATATTTGATTTTAAATCCAAGTATCAATATAAAATATATTTCAATAGTTAAATCTTTAATAAATTACATGTTCAATTTGTCGAAATTTCTGGGCCGTTACAATCTCTCCTCCTTAAAAACTTTTCGTCCCGAAAAGGAGAGATCGCTTAGAGTTATACCAATGTATACTCCAAATTTTCATATTGGTCAAAATTTCCCACAACTAATTTAAATATCAACATTCAAGTCATTGCACCCCTTTAATTATCAAATATTTAATTAACTCGGAAGATCAGATTACCATTCTTATAGTTGAAGATCAATTTTGATCAACACAATCTTCTTTATCTTCCCAAACGGGTTTTATTTATTATATTCAGCTTCCTTAGGCTAATTTCTATCTCAAATTATTTTGAGATACCTCCCAATTCTGATTTTATCTAAACTTCTAACAAATTCAAAGTCATGTAATTTCTTTTAAAAATTAATCTTTTTAAATTTCAATTTCTGCATAAGTGGGATTTATGCATCTCAACTATTCCAAATTTCATTATAACATCATTTGTCAATGTTATTTATCCACCATTGCAATTGTAATGGGTCCAAGCTTAGCAACCCTCAACTCAATCCCCTTATATTTAATCCATTTGAACTTATTCATTGAAGAGTGTAAATAACATCTCTTTACGTTGACAATTATAGATTGCAATCTTCAGAATTTTTCAAACTCTGAACTTTTCTTTATAACTCTTATACACGAAATTCATGCGAAAAATATTTTTATTATTCCAAAGTTATGGACTTGAAAATATTCTGAAATTCTCTTTCTTAGCATGTTAAAATTAGATATATTTTAATCTTAAATTATTTATTTTTAAAAAATACTTTATAACTCAAAGTTTGACAAGTGTATTGTCGCTCTCACAGATGCTAGGCATACGTTGGCCAGGCGCACGACTAAAATTACAAGTACTAAATATCCTTTTTTTCAACTCCCAGTTAAAATAATTCAAAATTTCTTTTATAAAACATATACGGAAAGTACCAATGTGATATTGATATGTTGATTGTTCATGAATCGCAGATACACAATGGTTTCGTCTGGATCCCCCAGAAAACATCTGTATCCATAGGAAATCACTTCCCTGCGAATTTCGTCATGGACAGATCGACAAAAGATATTTTAGAATCAAAAGAAAATCTGAAGTTACCGAGCGTTGATTGCTCTATCCCAGGATCACAAACAAGTCATTAAATTATGAAGATAAACCAAGTCATAAGGATATATCAGATCATGAGGACAAATCATGTCATGAAGACACATCAAGTCACAAAGAAAAATCCAGTCACAAAGACACAGTGTTGCATCAAATAGGTGGCTCTACATCACTAAGTTATCTCAACATCGCATGGCTCCATTCTACCTTTAGTAACTCTAATGGTTACATCTCTTTCACTTGTAGATATGCCATGTGAACCACAGGTACACAATGGTTACGTCTGATTCCCTCAGGAAACATTCATACCCGTAAGCTTTCACAGCTCTGCGGGTTACGCCCTCATCATAACTGTAGATCACAGCAGACACAATGGTTATGCTTGATTCCCTCAAGAAATATCCGTCCGCCGTAGGCCATCTGCAGCCCTGCGAATTAGGCTACATGGTCGCGTTCTTAAAGAAAACTCGAGTATTATGTCTGGACAACCTACTGCCACCAGCAGCACATCTCACTAAGCTCGATATTCAAAGGAAAAGGAAGGTACTTTCCTTATTTTGCTTTGAAAACATATAATACTATATACATATAGTACTTCATTTCATATTCCTCAAAAATCATACTTATGTCAACTTACATAAGATTTTGTTTTCCAATCATATTTTCGAACATCTCATTTTTATATAAATTCTGTTATATAAGGTTTTATCTCAAATCGACCACCTTTCATTCTAGTGATTTCAAATTCACCGTGCTCTTATATACTTCTCATATAAATCCCAAAACTTCTGCATCCAATGTCTAAAATCGAATATCCTCAAATTCTTATTCAACTTTCAAAATTTCAGTTTTGATCACTTCATCAATTCAGATATCTGATAGTTATTGGTTATAACCCAAATTTTTTTCCAAATTTCTTATTATAAAGTTCCTCACTTTATTCAAATCTTCATGCTCTCACGATCACAATTTTTTTATAGTAAATTTTCTCATTCTTGCATTACCGTTCTCTCACATTCACATCCTTCAACCGTAAATTATCTAGCGAACAACTCCCTAAGTATCAATCCCGAAGGCCAAAACCAACATCAGATCAACTCTCAGAAAGTCATTGTAATGGCCCAAAATCCATACTATTTGAGTTGACTAATAACACCACACGTCCAACCCAAATTGCACAGAAATACGAATCATTATTAGAAAGAAGTTAGAGGATGAGAAATAGAAAGAAATGTTAGAATAGAAGAAAACAAAGAAGGCAAATCTCATAGCGGAACGAATAAAATATATTATATAACATAATTTTCTGAAATACAAATCAGTAACTTTATATACATACCATCATCAAAGCACAACAATTATTCCTGGAACAGTTATAAACACCTGTTTCCAGATACAAACATGGTACATAGCGGAATATAAGATAGTCTATAGCTAACTCGTGAAGCCTCCTGCTTCAAATTCCTCCAAGTGAATGTGTAAAATCCCGACTACTTGACTGCTTGTACAAATTTGGGCACGCAAGAGTTCAGGGAAAACAAACAAAATAAACTCTGGGTCAGTCATTGTAACAACCCGGATTCTGACAGACCGAATTTTTTTTCAAAAACCCAATCTATCGAAACCGGAGTTGGGCGCTCTGGTATCCTGCAGAAAAAGACAGAAATAAAGAAAACATGTCAGAAATCATAAGCATCTTATAGCAGAAGGAATTCGGTATAATATACTTTAAATATAGCTTTACCTTATAAAAAATACTGCCAAACCAGTATCTAAAGCTTATGCCATCTCTGTCATGAACCTAACCTGGAAGTATGTAATGAGAAGGGGGTTAGAACATAAGTTCTGTGTGAGTGGACTTTGAATAAACTTCTGTATAATCCTACATATACTGTTCAATTATATTTTCTTTCTTATTAGGTTATTCGCGATATTAGCTTTCTAGGCTATACTCATGTCCCACTAGTAGATTAACCTAATACAACGTATATATAGATACCCCCAGCTCGTATAATCCTTTCCATGCATATATACAGTCCCTTGCTGTATGTCGTACGAGCTTCATCATGTAAATCTATACTACTTCAATGTTGTGCCACCATTCTCGAAATCATTTGGACTACCCCTCTTGATCTTGCTAGATTCCGTTTATTACCTAGATCTAGTTTTGGGTTTTCTATCCAACGCTTCCAAATTCAACCAGGGTTTACGCTACCCAGGGCCACTGGGGTTTATGCTACCTATTGAACGCTTTCTGGATCCAACCAGGGTTTATGCTACCTAGGACCACTAGGGTTTATGCTACCTATCGAACAATGCCCCCTAGTCTAGGACACACTACCCAGAGCGATATATGTTCCTAGACTTTACGTCCCAATCGTCTCGTTAAACGTGCTAGATATCTAGTTGCACATGTCCTCTATATATGCGGCCCGAGTCCCGTGGCAGGGCTAATCCAGAAACACGGAACTCGGTCGGGAACTTTAAGTTATCTACCGATGCAGATGTTAAGGTCTGTTTTATCTGTATGTGGCTATGGTCCCATTTGACCCCTCCCTCAACTAATGAAAGGAACCCAAGAAAATCAAGATTGAGAACTGTACACCGGCCCTCTATGCCCCCACAAACCTATTGTCCACCCTCGCCCATAACTAGATAGCAAAGTATATGGTCTTTTGAAGTTCTCCGCCTTTCCGCTTGCGTATCACAATTGACTCAACATGGTAGGTAGACGACGACATGTTATCACAGGGCTAAACCAGATATTTCCGCCTCACGCTGGCCTATCCTAGTCTTTAGGTTGCTTATATTTCAACAAAGGCATACCCTTGGCTCTTCTACCGCAGACCTTAACCTCTGTGAGCCCAGGAGGATCATCTACAACTTCACAGAGGGATACCAAGAGTACCCTCACGTCACTTCGAAGTCGCATGCTTCGTAACCCCGTTCGTTGGAGCCTTCTTCATGATCAGATGGACGTTCGCTCCTCCTCGTGTTCTACTTGGCTTTCTTGACTAAGGTTTACTACTTAATTCTCTTAACTAAAGTTTACTACTTAGTTTCCTAAATCGTTAGCTTTCTTTAGTAAGGTTTACAACTTAGTCCTCTTAACTAAGGTTTACTACTTAGTTCTCTTAGTCGTTCGTTTTATTAACTAAGGTTTACAAATTAGTCCTCTTAACTAAGGTTTATTACTTGGTTCTCTTAACCAAGGTTTGATACTTAGTTTCTGTTACTTAGTTCTCTTTAACTAAGGTTTGTTACTTAGTTCCTTTTAACTAAGGTTTACCAATGAATTCAAGCATGACTTAAGTTCTCTTTATCATGATAGCGTATGGGTGTTTTCCCAGATTTTCAGCTTAGATTTTATTTCATGGTATAAGTTGTCTCACCGTTCGAGTCTTGTATTACATCTTAAGTCATATTCATTTCTTATCCCGGACAAGTTTATATATTATTTAATCTTATCATTCCCCACTTTTCCTTGCTTTGATACTGTTATATTGGTTAAGTTTGCCCACGTGTCCAAGTTGACTTAACATCCAATCATATATTTAATTCAAATCACATACCATGCTAAATTGGTTAAGTGTTCTCTATCAGTTCATGTTGAATTAACCCGCCCATATATCATGTCAAATTGGTTAAGTGTTATCTAGCGGTTCACGTTGACTTAACCCACCCATATATCATGTCAAATTGGTTAAGTGTTGTCTAGTGTTTCATGTTGACTTAACCTTACCATACTAGCATGTGTCATTAGCATTAATTAATTATTAATGCCCAACCTCTCACATTAGACTTATTGTTGCGGTCACTGGATGTCCAGTTGGTTCCAGGCAGGATTACACCACAACTCAATCTAACCTCGGGTTTCAAGCACGTTATGACTAACTTCTCACATTAGAACCTATTGTTTGCGGTCACTGGATGTGCTAGGCGGTTCCGGGCAGGATTGCACCGCAAACTCATTCTAACCTCGAGTTAGCCATATTTCAAGTTTAGCCAATTAACAATTCATGTCTATTCTAGGTGTCGTAGGCCAATTATAAATTTACAAGCATGTTCATCTTCATTCTAGATATCAAATGTCAATTACCAATTCACAAGCATGTTTATGTTCAAGTTATGCCACTATTGTCAATTTCATGTTATGTGTCGAGTTCCATAATTACATAAAAACATGGTTTGTCCAACATATTCCATTTTTAATTATGTTTCTAGGATCTTAACGGCATATCCATTTTTCAAGTCTCAAATTCAAGCTTTACCCAAAAACCCTAATTTATGTTCATGCTTATAATCCCGTTAATAGGCTATACCTATTATTCCAGTTTCCCATACATGTGTTCCTAACAGGTTGCTATCATTCCTCATATGTTGGTTAAGCTTATTCATATGTCAAGTGCTACTTAACCCGTTTCTACTTTGCATACACAACCATTCGTGTAATAATCTTTTTACCTAAATTGCCTAATTCATAGATTAAATCTCAAGCTCTTCCCAAATAACTATAATTTATGCGCTGTTGACCTTGGCTCGAAGGTAGCCAAAGTTTCAAAAATAAAAAGGAAGAATAGGGAAGAGGAATAGATTAAGCATACAAAGATTATTTTAAATTGCAACATGAATTTTAACCGAGGAAAGACGAACGATAATAGTACTATTATGCATGAAGTGTATTGTAATCCCACTCACTGATTTAAGAACGGATCTTGAATTCTGGGATCTGATTTCTGAAACTGAAAAAGCTATCCCTTGACGTAGATTATCGATCCTCTAATTTAGATTTGATTCTTAGAAAATAGTTGTTGAAGTCGTTGAATTAGCCTTTGATTCTCCACTTGAATTCTAACGAAGAACTTGAGCAGCATAACCCTGTCTTTGATTTATTTTGATATGAATTAGGGAAGATTATGGGCATAATGAAGATGTGTAGCGAAAACTGCAGCCTTGGGGTGTTTATATAGGTGCTCAAGACCTTATCGTATACGCAGCGCTGAGTCAGCATTGAACCCAGTTAACAAAAAATCCAGGTTCGCAGATGAATCTAGCTAAATCTTATCGTACACGTAGCGCTGAGTCAGCATTGGGTCCCGCAAGCTGTTTTGGCATAGAAATTCGAATTTCGAATGTTTGAATTGTTTTGGTGTAGAAATTTGATTTTTGAACTTTTGAATTTCTGGAATATATTTAACTGTTCTATTCACATGAAGTATTCATATATGTATACAATTACTCTACGGACCATTTTACGCGTATATATATACGCACAAATTTCATTTTATTTTCAAGATTTAAACAATGTTGCACCGTTATTTGATTCTTGCCATATTTCATTGACTGTAGCGTTATCTTAAATTTTATCTTTTGCGTACATATATATATATATTCTCATATATATACATATATTTTCTTTATTTCCTTATATGTACGTTCTTATCCTTTCAAATTTTGAATTTGTATACGTACATGTATTTACATGTTCAGTTGGCCCTCTCTAAAACAAAGATAAAAGTTATGCTGCCGGCGGGGGTTCGAACCCCTGGCCTCCATGTTACAAATCCACTGTCTTAACCAACTGAGCTATGAAGTATTTTGTTAATAAGTCTTAGAACAATGATAAATATTGTTCTCTCCTTACTTCTCTTTTTCATGTTAGTTACAATACTTAAATTAAACCATTGCATGAATATTTTTCTTTTAATGTTAATGCATTACGTTTGAAAATCCGTGCATGCAACCAATCCTTTCTTTTAATGCATGCAATACATTTTTTTTTCAGTGCATGTGTTTATTACATGCAATCCTTATTTTATTCTTTATTTTATATTTTAATTTGTTTGTGTATATATATATACACGTATATATATATATATATATATATTTCTCTTATGCATATACAAACTTCTAGGCATATGATGTCCTTTTTACACAAACCAGGTGTCTATCTTGACCAGAATTCCGAGACGGACGCAATGGTATGTCTGTTTTACTTAACTCCTAATATTTAAATTAAGTATTTTTATTTCCTCATCTCTTCGATTACACACATTATTATCGCATTAATTTCTTTACTCTTCAATGTATGAATTAATTTTTCATTATACATCACCATTATTTACCTATCTATGCATATATACATATTTGTACATTTTTAATTATATTAAAAATGTGGGGTGTTACATTCTCCCACCCTTAAAGAATTTCATCCCCGAAATTCGATAAGAGTAAAATAGATAATCCCTCGCAATATCCATCAGTCTAGTGTGCATCCAATTGTTGCAAACATTGTGCATATGTGCAAAGTGAGATACATCATAGTAAAGTATGTATGCCTAATTTGGATCCACTTATATGTATGCAAATTTTAAAAACCCTTTCAAAACATGATGCTCACATCCTAAATATACTTGCAGTTCTATATGAATGCAATATTCTTGAAAAATCAAAACATTTTTCATCCAAGTTTTCCCATACTCTTATAGAATAAGAGCATGGTTCACTTAATTGTCGCATCCAAAACCCTACCAACCATCGTTAAATTTGAAATTTAGAAAAATATAATTTTCTAAATTCGATTTCTTATGTTACAAAAAAATATAATATGGAAGAATTTACATTTTCCGCTGTACCTTTTATAATTGCACTCGAATTTTTATATTACTATTCTATAAAAACTTCCTACTTTCCTATCCAAGCACAACCACATAAAAAACTGTCCTTTCTCTTTCATCTTATCTTGGAATAATTTCATATTTATTCATCTTTTTCTTAAGATTTCCATTTTCTTTTCCCATCACATTTGTTGCCTTACTGAATTTATTGTCTCTTGTTTGCTTAGGATTTTCTCTTTCGTAGCTTATTTGACTTGATCCAATTACTTAAGTTTATTATTTCAAATAAGCTTTTTCTGTTTTCAACACAAACAGCATCCTACACAGCTACTACTATGGGGCAAGAATCTTAGGACTTTGTCATCTCAGACAATTGCGAGTCCACACAACAGGATCTACCCACTTACTTGCCCTTTACTACTTAGTAGTCACTACTAGTCCATGCTGTGCATTACTAGCCTATATTTTTTTTCTCTTTCTCAAGCAACAAACCTAGGTTTCTTAATGCTTATGCATTCTACGTGAATTTTCCATTAGTTTAATATTAGCTAATCCCTGACTGTAAATTGGCAAGAGAGTAACTCTCTAAATATCAACCCCGAAGACCGAAATCAACATCAGATTGACACCCAGAGAATCACTCAACCAATCTCTAGTTGGTTCCAATTGTTTAATTCATAGCTTTAACTTTCTCTCGTCCTTTTCTAGGCACTAACCCTTACCTACTCCATTCTTTTTAAAACATGGTTTAGCTTCCTTTCTTTACATTACATTTTTCTTTCAAAAATTAAAAGTGTTAAAACTTTTGTTTTGTTCTCCAAAACTTGTTTTCGCCAAACTATAAAAACATGTTACAGAATAAAATTGTGAAAACCCGTAACTTCCCCGTAAAGGAAAGTGTCGGATAGTTCGAGAACAAACCACAACAGAACACATACAGAAGAACGTTTCATTGTATATTACAACAATGCATCAGATTACAAGAATATACAGAGTATAAATGAATATTACACAGAAATATCAGAGATTTAAATTACATTTAAATACATAGCAGCGGAAAATAATACAATACACAACTAGAAGAAGATATACGGATACAAAGCTTTCCGGATATCGTTCCAGCTGTAAACCAGGATCCTGTGAATATAAATCTGCAAAACCAAAACTACTAGCTGCCCGTGTCGAAAATAGGGGCACCCAGAGTTTAGGTTAAAACAATAAACTCCAGGTCAGTCATGTGACTGGTGTGAGAACTAAAACAGTTATTAATCTTTATTTTTAAAGTCAGGTAAATCAAGGGACCACGCCGTATAACACGGAATGGGTTTCCTCCCAAGAATACCAGTGCATAAAACAACAGCGCAATGCTAAATAAAGAAGATGAAGCTGTTATAAGACCCAGGTCCTATCACACAATGCAACGCAAGCCGGGGGATAGGGTTTTCCCTTATAACAGCCAAAGAATGCTTGATACGTTTAAAACAAATCATTTGATACTATTATAAGTGTATAGTGTATAAAACAACTTCAAATCATAAGTATCAATCATAGGCGGCATGGGTACCATATATCATGTCGCCATATATAGGTTTACAAATAAAACCGCAAATGTCACGTATTTGGAAATTGGATTTCCATCTATGAACCGAGGCAAAAGATAGTCCTCAACCGATTCGAGACAATCTAGCCCATGTCTCAGGATCAGAGCTCGAGTGACCCTTGGATCGTCTGGGCCGGTCCACCGATGTGGATTAAAATGCCTGAACACTAAGTTTCCCCGCCCTTTGGGGGCGTAAATGAGCCAACTAAATGACTCCATCGGTTCGAGAACGACCGATCAATCCGAGGCGCCTCGCAACAGCAACAACCACATAAGTCAAACTCGTCAGGGCGTGTAAAACCACTGACGCCACTTTTTATCTAGAAGGAAACGCAGGCCCTCCCTGAGGTCCGTCTCCCGTTTTTGGTTCATACCGGGTGTGAAACACGCGAGGTAAACGTTACACAAAGCTACGCCACAAAGGCCGTGCTTTGATCATCACCACAAGACTTTGCTTTTCAACAGAAGCCTTGATCATTTGCATCTTAGCATGCCACACAGGCAAACCATTCTATGCAACCGATATCAGTCACACAGAATGAAATCCGATGTCAGACACACAGTCCATTTACAAGTCCGTCCTGGGTCTGAACGAAACCGGAGGCATCTAGTACCCCGCCTATCCATCGATCTCCAAGTACGTCTGGACGATCACTAACTGTTTCCATCTTCTTGGGTGTACAGCCCAATCAAGATCATCAGTTATCACCCAAACGACGTGAAGACTTCCGGTCTTCGACCATCGTCTTCATCTTCGACTTATCGTCGTATCAGTTATTCAGAATGGGATAAACCCGGTCTTTCCGAATAACTCGCGTATATTTTAAATAAGTGTTACACAAACACAACATACGCCTCATTCCAATTCATTAGTCACTAACCGTAAATTAATCAAGAGAATAATTTCCCGAATATTAACCCCGAAGGCCGAAACCAACATCAGATCAATATCCAGAAAACCATTCTGCTTGGCTAACCGACAGTCAGTTTCTAAATTTCACATTCATAGGGAAAGATTCCCATTAATTTTATCAAAGATAAATTCCTTGAATTTATTCTTTAATCCATTTTTGAATATCAATTCAAACTAGTCGGGATTAGCGAACCTTACCGAAGTAATCATATGTTTTAATTTCCCAATCCCAACCTATTCATCCCATGAAGTAAAACTGGTAATACTTCATATCTAACACCACAGTGTTATCGGTAAATTCAATTACCATTTCACGTTCAAATCTAATTAAAGATTTAACTATCGCCTGGAGCAAAACTGGTGATACTCCATTTTCGATCTTTTCAATCTAATTAAAGATTCATTAAAACCCCACTTAGTTTTAATCGTTATCTGGGTTAAAGAATCAGTGTCATTTAAAACACGATTCACGATAAACCCAAAATCACATTCTATTAATTATCGGGTTAAAGAACGAGTGTTATTTAAAACACTGTTCACGATAAACCCAAAAATCAATATCAATTTCAATTCCAATTAAATATTATTTAATTGGTACACTTCATTAAATCTAAATAAAAAGATTTAATCTTTTCTCAACTGGGTTCAAGAACAGTGTTAGTGAAGACACCATTCACGACAAACCCAAATCACATTTGATATTCAATATAAGGCTCTGAATAGAAAATATATCGGCTTATATTCAATATCAAATTCTACGACTAACAAATGTCGTATTGGAAATAACGATATAAATATATATCTTTCAAATTTCCATAACAACATCTGTATAATCACGAATTCCAACATCGAAATATTCCGAAGACAATTTCGATTCAAATCCACTCCAATGCAATCATTGGAAATTTTGGTTATTTTCAAAACCCTCTTCAAATTCAATTTATTTATTTAAAAATAAATAGAATTATAATTCTAGTTCAAAACTAGTTCATTTCGATAAAAATCTATTTTTATCCTTTCAAATATGGAGTTTTTCATCCCAATCCTTTCTAAATCATTTCTTATGATTTTACATAAATTATTGCTATTTTTAATAATTTTATCAAGGCACGTACAGTCGATTTCCACCAATGGCCATCGAACTGCACTTACAGCGACCTTTTTCAAATTTGATTTGGACGTATCTCCAAATCCAACCGTTAGATTTCAAATTTCTAATATTCGTTAGAAAGCTCTTTTCGATACGAACCCAACGGTTCCGGTTTTAGGAGAATCCGACGGTCGGATCTCCCGTAATGTCCGTTTGAAATAAATGGTCGAAATTCGCGAACTGCCGCGGCGCGGCGCGTTCTATTCAGGCCATTATATTATATATATAATATATATAATATATATTTCGTCGATTTCTATTTAAAAACGAATTATATAAATAGTTTTAAAATTCGTTTCAAAGTCTATTTCAACTTCCATTTCAATTCAAAGCAAAATTGAATTCTTCTCTATAAATTCGTTTTAAAATTCATTTCTATTCAATCCAAATTTCAATTCAATTTGAATTCGTTTCAATTTGCTTTCAATTCAATTTGAATTCGTTTTCAATTCATTTCGAAATCGTTTTCAATTCATTTCATTTCGAAATCGTTTTCAATTCATTTCATTTCGAAATCGTTTTCAATTCAATTCATTTCGAAATCGTTTTCAATTCAATTCATTTCGAAATCGTTTTCAATTCAATTCATTTCGAAATCGTTTTCAATTCAATTCATTTCGAAATCGTTTTCAATTCAATTCATTTCGAAATCGTTTTCAATTCAATTCATTTCGAAATCGTTTTCAATTCAATTCATTTCGAAATCGTTTTCAATTCAATTCATTTCGAAATCGTTTTCAAAATCGATATAAATATCGATCACGTCAAAATGGCGTCAATCCAATCAACACGGCTTCATAAATTTCTAATTTCAAATATTCTATTTCAAATATTTCTATTTCAAATATTCTATTTTAAAACTGGAATGAGGCCCAATCCATTACCATATAAAGTTAATTATATGGATTTTCATACAACACATGTATATAATAGCATGGAAAAATAATCAACCATCAACCAAAGTGCACTACACTGTATAAGCATCAAATATAGATATCCAACGCTTAAAACAGCCTGTCAATCAACCGATCGACATATTCAATCAATCGGGATGAGTGAACTTCAAATTTCATCCCAACACCCGTGTGGGGTTTCAAACAATCAAACACATATTTTATTTGTGCCGTTGGGCGATGTGTAAAATTTATCGACCCAATCAATGTCCTTCAAATAGGTGTACATAAACAAACCATCTGGTTTGTAAATGAATATTTTATTTTATTCACTTTCACTATATTCATTCTCACATTAAAAATTATATTTTTAACGATAAAACATTTTATTCCAACATATGAATTTCTATTATTCATTTACACAATAAAATGATATTTTTATTTTCTAACATATTTTAGAAAATTTCGGCGGCATAACGGCACGATACTAGAAACGGGACAAGGCCTTGCCTTATCCCCGGTCTAGTGAAGGCCCACGCCATTCACACATCAATCAAATCAATTTCATCTCACCCAACAATTCAATTCAAACAAATAATTCAACTAATCTATGCAACCAAACAAACAAGTCCATGGTCTGTGGACGATTATGTCGGGTGCTACTAAGCACCGTCTGCATCCTAGTATATATATATAACTAGAAAAAAGAATTGAAAGGTGAGAAATTCTCACCGATAGCTATCCTAGCTCCACGGCTCTTCTAATGCAGGAAATCTTCGCCAACTCGCCTTTCGTCGCTTTCGCCCGCATTCTCTACATATGTAAAAATCGAATTTTTACTATGTTATTCAATATATAAAAATCGAATTTTTATTATGTTATTCAATATATAAAAATCGAATTTTTATTATGTTATTCAATATATAAAAATCGAATTTTTATTTCAAAGTTCAATATATAAAAATCGAATTTTTATTTCAAAGTTCAATATATAAAAATCGAATTTTTATTGCTTTAAAAATATAAAAATATGATTTTTACTTTTGACTTCTTAAAGAAATCAGTTTTTATATCTTTTAAAAATCAGTTTTCCTAAACCAAAAAAAAAAATAAAATCAGTTTTTCTAAACTGAAAAATAAAATCAGTTTTATCTTTTTATTAAAAATCAGATTTAACTTTTTATTTAAAATCAGTTTTAACTTTAAAGTTTAAATCAGGTTTTAAAAAATAAAGTAAAAATCAAGTTAAAAAAAAAATAAAGTAATTACTTACAGTTCGAAGGGGGGGGGGGGGGGAAAGGTCTTTGTCGCGATCCGACTTCGAGGAGGGGGGGGGGGTTTCAGCGAAGCTTCGCCGCCGGCGTCGGAGCTGCTTCGAGGGGCGGCGGCTTTGGGTTGGGTGCTGGCTCGTGGTTTTGAAGGGGGGGGGGGGTTTCGACGAGGGGACGAGGTCGAGGTGAAGGGGGGGGGGGTACGACGGTGTGGCGGTGGAGGTGCCAGGGAGGAGGGCGACGATCGGTGGCGGGCTGAGGAGCTGGAGGAAATCGCGTTTGGGGTTTTTTTTTTCTTTGTTTACTGCAGAATGAAATCGGGGGGGGGGGGGGGGGCCAGAGGGAAAATAAAGGAGGGAAATATTTTTTTTTTTTTTTTATTAAATTAATTGCATAAAGTTGACTTTCACCCATGACCTCGAAACGAGGCCCACCGCCTGTCGTCCATAGCGTTTAACCCCCATTCCGAACCTAATGGGATACGTATCGCAAGCTGATTTGATCGTTACAATCAGTTTCCGTTGAATTTATATTTAAATATCTATATTGAATTTTAAACGTACATTTCAAATTACCGGGGTCGCATACGAACTCGAAAAATTCCAGAAAAATATTTTCTAGCTTCGTATTGACGATACGGTCCTAACAAAACTAGTTTCGTCGAATTCTGAGACCGTTAGAAAAATGGCCAATTTCCAGTCGATTAAAATCAACTGAAACTGGTCAAACGCGTTTTCCTTCGCCACGCTCACATATTGATTCAAAAAATTATGAAATTTGGAACCTAGCAATAATTCGACATCACGGACCCAACAAAAGTGGTTTCGTCGAAATCCGAGGTCGTTTGCAAAACGGCTATTTTTAAGGGCTATATATTATATAAAATATATATAAATTCCATAGCGACTATTCTGAATTTTCAACTGGACGTATCTTATCATTTATAAAGTGAAATCTCAGTTTGTTAACTTCGTTGGAAAGATATTCACTATTAGATTCCATTATTTTTGGTTTCACTAAAATCCGGATTGTTTTGCACCCGGTACATTCAATTGAAGTTCAAAATCGAATTATCGAACTACCGCGCCATTTTCAATTCTATTTATAATTATATATAATTATTTATATTCTAACGACGACGCGTATAATATATACGTTCGAATTATATTCAAAATAAATTTCTCGTCGATTTTATTTAAAATAATCTATTTTAAATATTCAAAATTCGCTAAAATTGCCAAAATAAAAATTTTAAACTGGCCCAGATTTTCCGGGTTGTTACAATCTCCCCCACTTAAAACTTTTCGTCCCCGAAAAGGAACAAAGTCGAAAGTGGTTTGATTATTCAGCCCTACGTTCGATCTGGCTTTCCATTCTCTAACTCTTTAGTTTCTGAGAATTTTCAAAATTTCAAAAATTTGGCTAACACCCTAAATTTTTGAAAAATTTCGCCATAACCTCCCCTGCAATGGGAGCATCGGGGAATTTCAAATAGCTTCCCCGGTCCTTCAGATCTCAAAAAGAAAAAGAAAAAGCCAAGCGGCTAGCCAATAGGCTCACAAAATCATCATCACCCAAACAAAACAGGAAATTATGTAGTAAACATGTACCTATTTGTCGGGCAAACAAATTTTATTCTTCGGCTCTAGCCTCCTTGCTATGACCTATTCAATGTTATATATGTATATGCAAGCAAATGCAACCAATTTTCAATATAACTCAATATTTGATGCTATTAGGCTAAATGGCTAAAAATTAGCAAACAAATAAACAAACAACCCGAACATCAATCAATTAGTTGATTAGCTTTTCAAATTCATAATTTTGATACATACACAAAAATCTTGTTTTTGATGCCAAATCACAACAATAGGCTCTATCTAATTTTGGTTCTCACACCAGTCAATAGGAAGTATATAGATATCACACCTTCGACACTCGAATATAAATGCTGATGATGATGCACCATCATCAATATCATCTTCGGGCGACTAGAGTGTGATGCTATATCTATCCAATATATTAAAATTTCAAATACACGTGGATCAGACGTATACGCAAAATATTTATATACTGGACTGTCCATATCAATATAAATAAATAATCAAATACGAATAATTGATTTAAATTTTCAAAACAAAATTTGTTTTCACATTTATTTATCAAAAACACTACTCTTCACACTCGTTCTAGGATACTACTGATCCCATCTCTAACGAGTCATTCTAATTGGATATTACTAATCCAATATCTGATGAATTCTTTCGTATGGTTCTAATGTGGCTTGTTCTCTAGCTTTGTAAACCAAAGCTCTGATACCAACTGTGAAAACCCGTAACTTCCCCGTAAAGGAAAGTGTCGGATAGTTCGAGAACAAACCACAACAGAACACATACAGAAGAACGTTTCATTGTATATTACAACAATGCATCAGATTACAAGAATATACAGAGTATAAATGAATATTACACAGAAATATCAGAGATTTAAATTACATTTAAATACATAGCAGCGGAAAATAATACAATACACAACTAGAAGAAGATATACGGATACAAAGCTTTCCGGATATCGTTCCAGCTGTAAACCAGGATCCTGTGAATATAAATCTGCAAAACCAAAACTACTAGCTGCCCGTGTCGAAAATAGGGGCACCCAGAGTTTAGGTTAAAACAATAAACTCCAGGTCAGTCATGTGACTGGTGTGAGAACTAAAACAGTTATTAATCTTTATTTTTAAAGTCAGGTAAATCAAGGGACCACGCCGTATAACACGGAACGGGTTTCCTACCAAGAATACCAGTGCATAAAACAACAGCGCAATGCTAAATAAAGAAGATGAAGCTGTTATAAGACCCAGGTCCTATCACACAATGCAACGCAAGCCGGGGGATAGGGTTTTCCCTTATAACAGCCAAAGAATGCTTGATACGTTTAAAACAAATCATTTGATACTATTATAAGTGTATAGTGTATAAAACAACTTCAAATCATAAGTATCAATCATAGGCGGCATGGGTACCATATATCATGTCGCCATATATAGGTTTACAAATAAAACCGCAAATGTCACGTATTTGGAAATTGGATTTCCATCTATGAACCGAGGCAAAAGATAGTCCTCAACCGATTCGAGACAATCTAGCCCATGTCTCAGGATCAGAGCTCGAGTGACCCTTGGATCGTCAGGGCCGGTCCACCGATGTGGATTAAAATGCCTGAACACTACGTTTCCCCGCCCTTTGGGGCGTAAATGAGCCAACTAAATGACTCCATCGGTTCGAGAACGACCGATCAATCCGAGGCGCCTCGCAACAGCAACAACCACATAAGTCAAACTCGTCAGGGCGTGTAAAACCACTGACGCCACTTTTTATCTAGAAGGAAACGCAGGCCCTCCCTGAGGTCCGTCTCCTGTTTTTGGTTCATACCGGGTGTGAAACACGCGAGGTAAACGTTACACAAAGCTACGCCACAAAGGCCG
The DNA here is from genome assembly GCA_030737875.1 of Allium sativum. NCBI lineage: Eukaryota > Viridiplantae > Streptophyta > Magnoliopsida > Asparagales > Amaryllidaceae > Allium > Allium sativum. Next base: position 144,223,042 of record CM060918.1, on the reverse strand, counting down.
TGCTTTGATCATCACCACAAGACTTTGCTTTTCAACAGAAGCCTTGATCATTTGCATCTTAGCATGCCACACAGGCAAACCATTCTATGCAACCGATATCAGTCACACAGAATGAAATCCGATGTCAGACACACAGTCCATTTACAAGTCCGTCCTGGGTCTGAACGAAACCGGAGGCATCTAGTACCCCGCCTATCCATCGATCTCCAAGTACGTCTGGACGATCACTAACTGTTTCCATCTTCTTGGGTGTACAGCCCAATCAAGATCATCAGTTATCACCCAAACGACGTGAAGACTTCCGGTCTTCGACCATCGTCTTCATCTTCGACTTATCGTCGTATCAGTTATTCAGAATGGGATAAACCCGGTCTTTCCGAATAACTCGCGTATATTTTAAATAAGTGTTACACAAACACAACATACGCCTCATTCCAATTCATTAGTCACTAACCGTAAATTAATCAAGAGAATAATTTCCCGAATATTAACCCCGAAGGCCGAAACCAACATTAGATCAATATCCAGAAAACCATTCTGCTTGGCTAACCGACAGTCAGTTTCTAAATTTCACATTCATAGGGAAAGATTCCCATTAATTTTATCAAAGATAAATTCCTTGAATTTATTCTTTAATCCATTTTTGAATATCAATTCAAACTAGTCGGGATTAGCGAACCTTACCGAAGTAATCATTTGTTTTAATTTCCCAATCCCAACCTATTCATCCCATGAAGTAAAACTGGTAATACTTCATATCTAACACCACAGTGTTATCGGTAAATTCAATTACCATTTCACGTTCAAATCTAATTAAAGATTTAACTATCGCCTGGAGCAAAACTGGTGATACTCCATTTTCGATCTTTTCAATCTAATTAAAGATTCATTAAAACCCCACTTAGTTTTAATCGTTATCTGGGTTAAAGAATCAGTGTCATTTAAAACACGATTCACGATAAACCCAAAATCACATTCTATTAATTATCGGGTTAAAGAACGAGTGTTATTTAAAACACTATTCACGATAAACCCAAAAATCAATATCAATTTCAATTCCAATTAAATATTATTTAATTGGTACACTTCATTAAATCTAAATAAAAAGATTTAATCTTTTCTCAACTGGGTTCAAGAACAGTGTTAGTGAAGACACCATTCACGACAAACCCAAATCACATTTGATATTCAATATAAGGCTCTGAATAGAAAATATATCGGCTTATATTCAATATCAAATTCTACGACTAACAAATGTCGTATTGGAAATAACGATATAAATATATATCTTTCAAATTTCCATAACAACATCTGTATAATCACGAATTCCAACATCGAAATATTCCGAAGACAATTTCGATTCAAATCCACTCCAATGCAATCATTGGAAATTTTGGTTATTTTCAAAACCCTCTTCAAATTCAATTTATTTATTTAAAAATAAATAGAATTATAATTCTAGTTCAAAACTAGTTCATTTCGATAAAAATCTATTTTTATCCTTTCAAATATGGAGTTTTTCATCCCAATCCTTTCTAAATCATTTCTTATGATTTTACATAAATTATTGCTATTTTTAATAATTTTATCAAGGCCCGTACAGTCGATTTCCACCAATGGCCATCGAACTGCACTTACAGCGACCTTTTTCAAATTTGATTTGGACGTATCTCCAAATCCAACCGTTAGATTTCAAATTTCTAATATTCGTTAGAAAGCTCTTTTCGATACGAACCCAACGGTTCCGGTTTTAGGAGAATCCGACGGTCGGATCTCCCGTAATGTCCGTTTGAAATAAATGGTCGAAATTCGCGAACTGCCGCGGCGCGGCGCGTTCTATTCAGGCCATTATATTATATATATATAATATATATAATATATATTTCGTCGATTTCTATTTAAAAACGAATTATATAAATAGTTTTAAAATTCGTTTCAAAGTCTATTTCAACTTCCATTTCAATTCAAAGCAAAATTGAATTTTTCTCTATAAATTCGTTTTAAAATTCATTTCTATTCAATCCAAATTTCAATTCAATTTGAATTCGTTTCAATTTGCTTTCAATTCAATTTGAATTCGTTTTCAATTCATTTCGAAATCGTTTTCAATTCATTTCATTTCGAAATCGTTTTCAATTCATTTCATTTCGAAATCGTTTTCAATTCAATTCATTTCGAAATCGTTTTCAATTCAATTCATTTCGAAATCGTTTTCAATTCAATTCATTTCGAAATCGTTTTCAATTCAATTCATTTCGAAATCGTTTTCAATTCAATTCATTTCGAAATCGTTTTCAATTCAATTCATTTCGAAATCGTTTTCAAAATCGATATAAATATCGATCACGTCAAAATGGCGTCAATCCAATCAACACGGCTTCATAAATTTCTAATTTCAAATATTCTATTTCAAATATTTCTATTTCAAATATTCTATTTTAAAACTGGAATGAGGCCCAATCCATTACCATATAAAGTTAATTATATGGATTTTCATACAACACATGTATATAATAGCATGGAAAAATAATCAACCATCAACCAAAGTGCACTACACTGTATAAGCATCAAATATAGATATCCAACGCTTAAAACAGCCTGTCAATCAACCGATCGACATATTCAATCAATCGGGATGAGTGAACTTCAAATTTCATCCCAACACCCGTGTGGGGTTTCAAACAATCAAACACATATTTTATTTGTGCCGTTGGGCGATGTGTAAAATTTATCGACCCAATCAATGTCCTTCAAATAGGTGTACATAAACAAACCATCTGGTTTGTAAATGAATATTTTATTTTATTCACTTTCACTATATTCATTCTCACGTTAAAAATTATATTTTTAACGATAAAACATTTTATTCCAACATATGAATTTCTATTATTCATTTACACAATAAAATGATATTTTTATTTTCTAACATATTTTAGAAAATTTCGGCGGCATAACGGCACGATACTAGAAACGGGACAAGGCCTTGCCTTATCCCCGGTCTAGTGAAGGCCCACGCCATTCACACATCAATCAAATCAATTTCATCTCACCCAACAATTCAATTCAAACAAATAATTCAACTAATCTATGCAACCAAACAAACAAGTCCATGGTCTGTGGACGATTGTGTCGGGTGCTACTAAGCACCGTCTGCATCCTAGTATATTTATATAACTAGAAAAAAGAATTGAAAGGTGAGAAATTCTCACCGATAGCTATCCTAGCTCCACGGCTCTTCTAATGCAGGAAATCTTCGCCAACTCGCCTTTCGTCGCTTTCGCCCGCATTCTCTACATATGTAAAAATCGAATTTTTACTATGTTATTCAATATATAAAAATCGAATTTTTATTATGTTATTCAATATATAAAAATCGAATTTTTATTATGTTATTCAATATATAAAAATCGAATTTTTATTTCAAAGTTCAATATATAAAAATCGAATTTTTATTTCAAAGTTCAATATATAAAAATCGAATTTTTATTGCTTTAAAAATATAAAAATATGATTTTTACTTTTGACTTCTTAAAGAAATCAGTTTTTATATCTTTTAAAAATCAGTTTTCCTAAACCAAAAATAAAATAAAATCAGTTTTTCTAAACTGAAAAATAAAATCAGTTTTATCTTTTTATTAAAAATCAGATTTAACTTTTTATTTAAAATTAGTTTTAACTTTAAAGTTTAAATCAGGTTTTAAAAAATAAAGTAAAAATCAGGTTAAAAAAAAAATAAAGTAATTACTTACAGTTCGAAGGGGGGGGGGGAAGGTCTTTGTCGCGATCCGACTTCGAGGAGGGGGGGGGGTTCAGCTAAGCTTCGCCGCCGGCGTCGGAGCTGCTTCGAGGGGCGGCGGCTTTGGGTTGGGTGCTGGCTCGTGGTTTTGAAGGGGGGGGGGGGTTTCGACGAGGGGACGAGGTCGAGGTGAAGGGGGGGGGGGGGTACGACGGTGTGGCGGTGGAGGTGCCAGGGAGGAGGACGACGATCGGTGGCGGGCTGAGGAGCTGGAGGAAATCGCGTTTGGGGTTTTTTTTTTCTTTGTTTACTGCAGAATGAAATCGGGGGGGGGGGGGGGGGCAGAGGGAAAATAAAGGAGGGAAATATTTTTTTTTTTATTAAATTAATTGCATAAAGTTGACTTTCACCCATGACCTCGAAACGAGGCCCACCGCCTGTCGTCCATAGCGTTTAACCCCCATTCCGAACCTAATGGGATATGTATCGCAAGCTGATTTGATCGTTACAATCAGTTTCCGTTGAATTTATATTTAAATATCTATATTGAATTTTAAACGTACATTTCAAATTACCGGGGTCGCATACGAACTCGAAAAATTCCAGAAAAATATTTTCTAGCTTCGTATTGACGATACGGTCCTAACAAAACTAGTTTCGTCGAATTCTGAGACCGTTAGAAAAATGGCCAATTTCCAGTCGATTAAAATCAACTGAAACTGGTCAAACGCGTTTTCCTTCGCCACGCTCACATATTGATTCGAAAAATTATGAAATTTGGAACCTAGCAATAATTCGACATCACGGACCCAACAAAAGTGGTTTCGTCGAAATCCGAGGTCGTTTGCAAAACGGCTATTTTTAAGGGCTATATATTATATAAAATATATATAAATTCCATAGCGACTATTCTGAATTTTCAACTGGACGTATCTTATCATTTATAAAGTGAAATCTCAGTTTGTTAACTTCGTTGGAAAGATATTCACTATTAGATTCCATTATTTTTGGTTTCACTAAAATCCGGATTGTTTTGCACCCGGTACATTCAATTGAAGTTCAAAATCGAATTATCGAACTACCGCGCCATTTTCAATTCTATTTATAATTATATATAATTATTTATATTCTAACGAGGACGCGTATAATATATACGTTCGAATTATATTCAAAATAAATTTCTCGTCGATTTTATTTAAAATAATCTATTTTAAATATTCAAAATTCGCTAAAATTGCCAAAATAAAAATTTTAAACTGGCCCAGATTTTCCGGGTTGTTACAAAAATGAAAAACCTTTTTTTTTCAAATCACAAAACTGGAGCAGACAAGGACAATTATTGGTCTTACATTGTTTCTAATTACAATGTCAATTTAACTACTCGCTATAAGGTGCAAACATCTATTCTATTCCTACAACTTATTTTGTCACCCAACCAAATTTCTTCGTTAATCAATAATCAAAATTTATTGTTAACATAATAGAATTTTCTTTTACAAAACGCGACACTTTCTTTTCAATCCTTTCATATATTATAATATGGAAACTAGTGAGTTATATATGCTCTATATTATGCACTTTTTAATGAGATAGGTTTTTAAAACAAGAAATCGTTGTTTTACCAAAGTATACACCACTTAACTTTAAAAACCCAACATGCACTGAATATGTCCTTTACGTATTTTTCTTAAACATCAAAAATACTTTTAAGATTAAAACTTGAAAAATACCACAAACTCTTTTACAAATTCAAGTTCTTAAAAGTTTATTATTGGGTTAGACTTAAAGTGGGTCTTTCAACTCAACTAGGCTTTCCTAAGCACTTTCCAAACCAATTCTCTCAACTATATATATTCCTAATCCATTTTCCACATTTTAACCTTTTTCTAACTTATAAGGTTTCACTTCTAAACCCACTACTCTGAAATAACAAATTTCGGTTTTTGTTCTTATGGGATAATTTCTTTCTCCAATACCAAATCATATTGTACACTTTCCAACCAAACCACCTATGTGTCTTAAAATTTCTAGGTTCATTCCTTTAGTGTACAAAATAGCTATCCCAACTCTTTCCATTCCTAGTGGGCTACTTTATGGATTTAGGTTTATATATATAATATATTTATATTTTAGAAAATACAAATACGTTCACTCATTATCTCCATAAGATCACTAAACCGAAGCTCTGATACCAGATGTAACAACCCAGATTCACACAGACCGGACTTTTTTTCAAAAACCCAATCTATCAAAACCCAAGTTGGGCGCTCTGGTATCCTGCAGAAAAAGACAAATATAGAAAACATGTCAGAATTCGTAAGCATCTTACAGCGGAAGGAATTCAAAGTATAATATAGTTTAAATATAGCTTTACCTTATAAAACATACTGCCTAACCAGTATCCAAAGCTTATGCCATCTCTGTCATGAACCTAACCTGGAAGTATGTAATGAGGAGGGGGTCAGAACATGAGTTCTGTGTGAGTGGACTTAGAATAAACTTCTGTATAATCCTACATATACCGTTCAGTTATATTTTCTTGCTTATTAGGTTATTCACGATATTAGCTCTCTAGGCTATACTCATGTCCCACTAGTAGATTAACCTAATACAACGTATATATAGATACCCCCAATTTGTATAATCCTTTCCAAGTATATATATAGTTCCTTGCCATATGTCGTACGGGCTTCATCATGTAAATCTATACGAATTTAATGTAGTGCCACAATTCTCGAAATCGTTTGGACTACCACTCTTGATCTTGCTAGATTCCGTTTATTACCTAGATCTAATCTATGGTTTTCTATCTAGAGCTTCCTAGATTCAACTAGGGTTTACGCTACCCAGGGCCAATGGGGTTTATGCTACCTATTGAACGCTTTCTAGATCCGACCAGGGTTTATGCTACCTAGGGCCACTAGGGTTTATGCTGCCTATCGAATAATGCCCCTAGTCTAGGACACACTACCCAGAGCGATATATGTTCCTAGAATTTACGTCCCAATCGTGTCGTTAAACGTGCTTGATATCTTGTTGCACATGTCCTCTATATGTGTGGCCCGAGTCCCGTGGCAGGGCTAATCAAGAAACACGGAACTCGGTCGGGAGCTTTAAGTTATCTGCCGATGCAGATGCTAAGGTCTGTTTTATCTGTATGTGGCTATGGTCCCACTTGACCCCTCCCTCAACTAATGAAAGGCACCCTAGAAAATCAAGAATGAGAACTGTACATATGCCCTCTATGCCCCCACAAACCTATTGGCCACCTCATCCATAACTAGATAGCAAAGTATATGGTCTTTTGGAGTTCTCCGCCTTTCCTCTTGCGTATCTTGATTGAATCAAGATGGTAGGTAGATGACGACGTGCTATCACAGGGCTAAACAAGATATCACCACCTCACGTTGACCTATCCTAGTCTTTAGGTTGCTTATATTACAACCAGGGCATACCCTTGGCTCTTCTAACGCAGACCTTAACCTCCGTGAGCCCAGGAGGATCATCTACAACCTCACAGAGGGATACCAAGAGTACCCTCACGTCCCCTCGAATCCGCATGCTTTGTAACCTAGTTCATTGAAGCCTTCTTCATGATCAGATGGATGTTCGCTCCTCCTCGTCTTCTACTTGGCTTTCTTGGCTAAGGTTTACTACTTAGTTCTCTTAACTAAGGTTTACTACTTAGTTTCCTAAATTGTTAGCTTTCTTAACTAAGGTTTACTACTTAGCCTTCTTAACTAAGGTTTACGACTTAGTTCTCTTAATCATTCATTTTCTTAATTAAGGTTTACAACTTAGTCCTCTTAACTAAGGTTTATTACTTGGTTCTCTTAACTAAGGTTTGATACTTAGTATCTGTTACTTAGTTCTCTTTAAGTAAGGTTTGTTATGTAGTTCCTTTTAACTAAGATTTACCTATGAATTCAAGCATGACTTAAGTTCTCTTTATCAAGTGATAGCATATGGGTGTTTTCCCACATTTTCAGCTTAGATTTTATTTCATGGTATAAGTTGTCCCACCCTTCGAGTCTTATATTACATCTTAAGTCATATTCATTTCTTATCCATAGGATAAATTTATCTATTATTTAATCTTATCATTCCCCATTTTTCCATGCTTTGATACTGTTATGTTGGTTAAGTTTGCCCATGTGTCCAAGTTGACTTAAACCCTAATCACGTATTTAATTCAACCCACGTACCATGCTAAATTGGTTAAGTGTTCTCTATCAGTTCATGTTGACTTAACCCGCCCATATATCATGTCAAATTGGTTAAGTGTTATCTAGCGGTTCACGTTGACTTAACCCACTCATATATCATGTCAAATTGGTTAAGTGTTGTCTAGTGTTTCATGTTGACTTAACCTTACCATACTGGCATGTGTCGTTAGCATTAATTAATTATTAATACCCAACCTCTCACATTAGACCTATTGTTGCGGTCACTAGATGTGCCGGTTGGTTCCGGGCAGGATTACACCACAACTCAATCTAACCTCGGGTTTCAAGCACGTTATGACTAACTTCTCACATTAGAACCTATTGTTTGCGGTCACGGGATGTGTCGGGCGGTTCCGGGTGGGATTCCACCGCAAACTCATTCTAACCTCGAGTTAGGCATGTTTCAAGTTTAGCCAATTAACAATTCATGTCAATTCTAGGTGTCATAGGCCAATTATAAATTTACAAGCATGTTCATGTTCATTCTAGATATCAAATGTCAATTACCAATTCACAAGCATGTTCATGTTCAAGTTATGCTACTATTGTCAATTTCATGTTATGTATCGAGTTCCATAATTACATAAAAACATGGTTTGTCCAACATATTCCATTTTTAATTATGTTTCTAGAATCTTAACGGCATATCCAATTTTCATGTCTCAAACTCAAGCTTTACTCAAAAACCCCAATTTATGTTCATGCTTATAATCCCGTTAATAGGCTATACCTATTGTTCCAGTTTCCCATACATGTGTTCCTAACAGGTTGCTATCATTCCTCATATGTTGGTTAAGCTTAATCATATGTCAATTGCTACTTAACCCATTTCTACTTTGCTTACACAACCATTCGTGTAATAATCTTTTTACCCGAATTGCCTAAGTCATCGATTAAATCTCAAGCTCTTCCTAAATAACTACAATTTACGTGCTGTTGACCATGGCTCGAAGGTAGCCAAGTGCCAAAAATAAAAAGGAAGAATAGGGAAGAGGAATAGATTAAACATACAAAGATTGTTTTAAATTGCAACATGAATTTTAACTGAGGAATGATGAACGATAATATTACTATTATGCATGAAGTGTATTGTAATCCCACTCACTGATTTAAAAACGGATCTTGAATTCTGGGATCTGATTTCTGAAACTGAAAAGCTTTCTCTTGACGTAGATTATCGATCCTCTAATTTAGATTTGATTCTTAGAAAATAGTTGTTGAAGCCGTTGAATTAGCCTTTGATTCTCTACTTGAATTCTAACGAAGAACTTGAGCAGCATAACCCCGTCTTTGATTTTTTTTATATGAATTAGGAAAGAGTATAAGCATAATGAAGATGTGTAGAGAAAACTGTAGCCTTAGGGTGTTCATATAGGTGCTTAAGACCTTATCGTACACGTAGCGCTGAGTCAACATTAGATACTTAAGAAAATAGTCCAGGTTCGCAGATGAATCTAGCCAAATCTTATCATACACGCAGCGCTGAGTCAGCATTGGGTCCCGCAAGCTGTTTTGGCGTAGAAATTCAAATTTCGAATGTTTGAATTGTTTTGGCGTAGAAATTTGATTTTTGAACTTTTGAATTTCTAGAATTTATTTAACTGTTTTATTCACATGAAGTATTCCTATATGTATACAATTACTCTTTACACGTATATATATATATATATATATATATGCGCAAAATTTTTGTTATATTTTCAAGATTTAAACGATGTTGCACCGTTATTTGATTCTTGCCATATTTCATTGACTGTAGCCTTATCTTGAATTTTATCTTTTGTATATAAATATTTATGCATATATATATATATATATTCTCATATATATATATACATATATTTTCTTTATTTTCTTATATGTACATTCTTATCCTTTCAAATTTTGGATTTGTATACATACATATATTTGCATGTTCAGTTGGCCCTCTCTAAAACAAAGACAAAAATAATGCCGCCGCCAAGGTTCGAACCCCCGACCTCTATGTTACAAATCCAATGTCTTAACCAACTGAGCTATGAAGTCTTTTGTTAATAAGTCTTAGAACAACGATAATTAATGTTCTCTCCTTACTTCTCTTTTTCATGTTAGTTACAATACTTAAATTAAACCATTGCATGAATCTTTTTCTTTTAATGTTAATGCATTATGTTTGCAAATCAGTGCATGCAACATATTTACATTGCATGCAACCAATCCTTTCTTTCTTTTAATGCATGCATTACATTTTTTTCCAGTGCATGTATTTATTACATGAAATCCTTATTTTATTCTTCATTTCATATTTTAATTTGTATGTATATATATATATATATATATATATATTACTCTTGTGTGTATACAAACTTCTAGGCTTAATAACTTCTTCATATGATGTCCTTTATACGCAAAACAGGTATTTATCTTGACCAAAATTCCGAGATGGACGCAATGGTGATGTCCGTTTTACTTAATTAATGATGTTTAAATTACGTATTTTTATTTTCTCATCCCTTCAATTACACACATTGTTATCGCACTAATTTCCTTACTCTTCAATGTATGAATTAATTTTTCATTATACATCACCATTATTTACCTATCTTTGCATATATACATATCTATACATTTTTAATTATATTAAAAATGTGGAGTGTTACAGTCATGGGACTAGTGTGAGTAAACTCCAACCATTTGTTTAACTTTCAAAATCCTTTCGAAAGAAAGAATAATAGTAAAACCAGCCCACACATAAACATGGACAGTTTTTACCTTACTATAACCCAAAATATTTTTGATATCAAACCTAGTGATATTATAATAATGTCTACGTCAAACAAATAGAATCTAGCGGAACGCTTGCATCTCACGCTCCATATATATAATATAAAATTAAAACCGCATGGCGCTTATTGGAGATTGTATTTCCAACATGACAAGGAATGGAACCACCTGCCGATAGTGTATTTCTAGAGAGGAATACACTGGGTTCAACAAGAACATCTTGCAACCCGGCCCACACATGGCCGACCACTCATTTCACTTGAGTGTATTGAATGTATATCACAAACGGTTGAGATTAGCAACCGTTTCCCAAAAAGGGACAGCATCGATAGATTAAAGAAGTAAACGGAATTTCTCTAGATAGGTGATTATACACCCTAATGGGAGTGACCCACATAGCCATGTTGCCTGCCCCATTTTTGTCATTTCCGTATTGTTAAGGCCTGAGGCTACGATTCCTTATCATTCATTGATAGCACAATCACTTTGAATGCCACATTGTCAGCTCCGTTAGTCATTAAATTGATTTGCAAAAATATATTCTAGATATTATGCTAAGAGAATAAATTCTCCGCCACCATATATATCTATACATACCAACATATGCGATCAATGGAAATACTCTATCAGACATTCATCCATTTACGTTCGTTCTGGGATTGAACGAAACCGAAGGCACCATTCCTATTAATAGAATAAGTCCTTGCACTTTACCCCATCTTCGATTATTTTCATATAATCTGATTCGCAACGCTACTGCAAATACGGAGTGGTTCTTGGATAATAATCCAACCGGCCTCTCCATATTGACAACGATATTAGCAGACAATTAGATGGTCGGTTATTTAACTATTGAAGAAAAAATAAACAAACATCCCAACCATCAAACAAATCACTGGGCCATTTAATTGAAATTTCATTCATTAATTAAATCACCACTCCAATTCCATATCAATAATTGTTAGCCAAATATTTTCAGCAATCATCTTGGCCCTTTTCGTTATTGGGAAAAACATTTCCATATATCGCCTCCTTTTATTTTCTATACATAGAAAATATCTTCTATTTATAACTGGATAACATTCCAATTACTTATCACTTCCATGCCCGTTCATTTATACCCTCAAGAAATATTTATTTATTATATTTCTAAATTTCAACTTACTTAGGTTAAAACGAATATTGTGTAAAACATCGTTACGATAACCCAAAACACTGCATTCAATTAATTCTAATTCAAACATTCCTCTTCGAGACTGGATCTTGCTATTTATCGGTTAAAAACGTAATCAATCAAGTTGGGGTATAACTATCTCTCAGACCTTGACTGAAAACATCCTTAACTTCAAAACGGATAAGAACACTTACCTCTAATAATTAACATCATATAAAACCAATTCTCTATTTTTAAAAGTATATACATTTCAATTTCTATTTCCAGATTATCGATTTTCTTTTTGTTTATAATATTCTATTTTTAAATTTTTTTTCCTTATCGAATTCTATACATATCGATGTATCAATTCGTAATTATCAAATCTTCTTAAAATATTCTAACTCCTTAAATTTCCGGAAATTTTTGCCATATCCTCCTTTGTACCGGTCGACTGTTCAAACCTCAACTCGCCTCTCTAGGCCCTTTCCATTCAAAAAGAAAAACAAAAAACAAAGTGGCTTGCCGATTTGGTGCTTAAAACCTCATATGTGTAATAACCCGAAAAATCCGAACCAATTTAAAATTTTTATTTTTAATAAATTGGTTAGAAAATGTGCCCAAATTTAAAAATTCTATTTTTAAATAATATTAAAGCCAGTGAAAATAGTTAATTTTCAAACGACCTCTGTTTTCGACGAAACCACTTTTGTTGGAACCGGAATGTCGAATTATTGCTAGGTTTCAATTTTTAGAATTTTCCGATTTAGTATGTGAGCGTGGAAAAAGAAACTATGTTTGGTCAAATACAGTCAAAATTGAACGACTGAAAAATAGCCATTTTTCAAACAGTCTCAGAATTCGACAAAAATAATTTTGTTGGATTCGTATCGTCAAGACATAGCCCAAAATATTTTTTTGGGATTTTTTGGGGTTTGTATGTGGCTCCGGTGGATTTTTGAATATGTCAGAATTTAATAATAAAAATAATTAATTTTAAATTTGAAAAACGGGGGCTGAGTTGACCTCTTGGGCCTGCGAGACATGGTTAGATGGATCCGGAATAGGGGTTATTGGGTAGGGTAGCTTCTTGTTGGACTGAATTCTGAATACCTTAAGAGATTTGGTTTTTTTTGTAAAAATAACATTTAAATATTGTAAAAGAGATTGGAAAAACCCTAATTTCAAAACCACTATTCATCTTCTCTTATAGCTGCCGCCCCCCCTATCCATGGCCGAAATTTCACTCATCAATCTCTCCCTCTCCTCAGCGAATTAGAAAGCAAATCGTATACAACTTCGAAGAGATTCTTCTTCTCTTCATTTTCATACGGTCAGATCTCCCCTGGTGCCACCATCTCCTCGAAACACGCACCCAAACCCGCCGCCTACAACCTGCGTCGCACCGCCCTGTCCCAACCGAGTTCAACCACTCCGGGCCCCACGCGTGCGCCTCTCTGTCCTCTTTGCTGCAGCATCTTCTGATCGAACACTGGTGGCTTGAATTGGAAGATAGAGGCAACCCTAGTTTTGAACAAAGGGATAAAGTGTCGGCCGTGAATACTGTAAGGAGAAAGAAGGATTAACATAATTATTTTTACTTAATTCAATGAATAAATTGATCCCTAATCTTATTTTACCCATAACTTTGTCAAATAAACTCAGAATTACACAATTTTTTGAAGCGTTGGACTCGTACGATCCTGAACCACAGTTCTAGACTGAAACGGGGAATTTTTGAGCTGTTGGAATTTTGGCTAAAATCATGAATGACTGTGAGATATCTCTTGTTTTAATTAATTGATTAATTAATTTTTATTTATAGTTATTCATTTCAGATCTGATTGTGTGGATGTTGTATAATGATTGTCTGTTGGATATTATGGATTACTATGTAGAGTGTCATGTGTGATTTAAATATTTTAATCATTTATTTTATTTTATTGGATTGAGTTAGATAATCAATTCAATATTCATTTGTATAATGAATTTATAATCATAGATCTACATGTGAAAAAAAAACATGTTAATAATAATATTGAATTGATTTAGGTCATCATTTCTACATCAAATCATACCATTTGCTTCGTAAAGGGATTGATCTAGTTTATCAATTCAACATATAGAAAATAAATATTGTATTATTTTATTTATTTGAATTGATCTGGTTAATCAATTCAATATAGAGAAAATAAAATTGCCTTATTATTTGAATTGATTTGTTTGGACAAAAATAGAATTTGCCTTTTTTATTGAATTGATTTAGTTTATCAATTCAACTTAGAAAATAAATTTGTCACTTTGGATTAATTAGCAATTCAATGATTAAACTATATTTTACCATTGTTATTGGATAGAACATAGAATTGTCAATCCAATATAGAACATAGAATTGTCGATCCAATATAGAACATACCTTGTCATCTCATTACGTTGAAATAAGTTATTCTTTTTATTTGTGTTTCAACAAAAATATATACAGAAAAATAAGTTATTCATTTTATTTGTGACTATAAACACAAATATTACCTAGAACATTTAATTTCATTTTTATTTGTGTCCATAAACACAAATATTACATAGAAAAATTGAATGACATTTTGGGTATATTCTCAAACACAAATAAAATATTAACAATAAAAAGTGTATTTTTATTTGTGTTCTCCAACGCAAATAAAATATGTTTTAAAAGTAGCACATTTCTATTTACCTTTTTCAATGTAAAAATGACATGAGAAATAAATTATCATTTTTGTTGCATTCCCTAATGCAAACAAAATGTAGAAAATGAAATATCATTTTTGTTGCATTCCCTAATGCAAACAAAATGTAGAAAAATAAATTATCATTTTTGTTGCATTCCCTAATGCAAACAAAATGTAGAAAAAGGAAATATCATTTTTTGCTGCATTCCCTAGTGAAAACAAAATGTAGAAAATGAAATATCATTTTTGTTGCATTCCTTAATGCGAACAAACTGTAGAAAGATAAAATATCATCTTTTGCATTTATTAATGTAACGTGATAGATAATAAAATATAAAATTACATTTTGTTTTTGCATTCCAAAATGCAAACGCTACAAAAAGAAATAGAGAAAAGAGATTTTATTTTATGTTTGCATTCTACAACGCAAACAATGAATGTAAATTAAAAATTCACATTTTCATTTGCCTTCTACTATACAAACGAAACAAATTATAAATTAAAAAGATAAATTTTTGTTTGCAATTTTAGATGCAAAAAAATTATAAAATAAAAAGATACATTTTTGTTTGCAATTTTTGATGCAAACAAATTAGTAGAAGAAGATCCACATTTTGTTGGCAAATCCAGATGCGACCAAAATATTAAAAGAAAGATTACATTTTTCTTTTATTTATTTACATCATTTAATGTAAATAAACATGAAATAAAGAGTTGTCCTTTATTCACATTCCTTTTTGTAAATAAAATTAAAAATTTAAAGATACATTTTTATTTGCGTTCCTCAACGCAAATAAATCATGAATAGGATAATATACATTTTTATTTGCAGTCTAGAATGCAAATAAAATATGGGAATTAAAGGTGGCATTTTTAATGTGATTTTAAAAGAAAGAGGATAAGAATCATATTTCATTTAGAAATATGTTTTGTATAAAAAAAATACAATTTTAATGTGATGTTAGAAGCATAGGAAGAAATTCACATTTTGTTCATAAAAGAATGGATTGAACAAAAATATTCATTTTTGTTTATTGGATGGAAATCAACAATTTCATTCCTTAAAATTAAATGAACAGAAATATGCAATTTGTTCATTATAAAAGAAATTTACACTTGGTATGGGTAAGGAAGTTGAAACATGAATTGTCATTAAAAATCATGAATGAACAAATGATAGAATTTATAGTCAATATACTATCAAATTGGTGTATGAAATAAAAACATGTTTTAGCAAACGTAATAAACATGAATATATGATTTGTATATAATTCACACCTTTATTTGGTGTGATATTCACGTGAATGTAATCTCTAAAGGAATTATATATATATATATAGAGAGAGAGAAATTAAACGAATCGCGCGCGGTAGTTTGCGTTTCGGCAATCATGACTTTAAACGATTGTATCGAAAGTTCCAACCGTCGGATTTTCCCAAAACCGGAGCCGTTAGGACCGCTTTGGGGAGATCTTTCCCATAAGACAAATTTTTTCAAATTCCAACGGTTAGATTTCAAGATATGTGTAAATCAAATTTTGAGAGAAAACAGTGCCAAAGCTACAATTAACCCGAAGTGTCGTTTGATTCTATTGAGCTATTTTTAAATAAATAAAAATAGCGATATATAGTTTTAAATAAATGTTAACGATATGAAATGATTTAAATAATAATTATTCGTTAATTATTTGAAAAGCCCGAGTTCTACTCATTTCAAATAATTATACGTCGATGAAGAGACGAAGATGGTATTGAAGACCTGCGGTCCTCACATCGAACGGATGTATTGCTACTGAGGTCCTCGATAGGAGTAGCTACCCTGAAGGGATTTCGGCGGTAGTTGTTCGGACGTATGTGATGATTGTCCGGAAATACGAGAGCCCCTCAGGTGTCTCCGGTTCCGTTCAGACCCAGAACGGACTTGTAAATGGATGCATGTCTGACGTTGAACTTCGTACCATGTAAACTAATTTCTGTTTTATATACAACTGTTGGTGGCAAAAGAATTTATTCTTTCGCCCAACACCCTCAGAGGTTGTGTATTGATAGCTGTTAATTTCATGGCATGGATTGTCAATGGGGCACTCCAAGATGCAAATGATCCAGGTTATGTTGAAAAGCAGACCTTGTAATTGATGATCAAAGCACAGTCTGTTCAGACCCAGCTTTGTGTATAGCGTTACTTCGCGAGCCTCATACCCCGGTAGAGTCTAAAACGGAGCAAGGGAACACAGGGAGTGCACACATTTCTTTCTAGCTAGAAGTGGTGTCAGTGCTTAAACTGGCTGACATTTGCTCATGTGGTTGTTGGAATGTTGCGAGGCCTCGGTTTATTCTTATCGGTCGCCCACGGCTGATTTGTAGGTCCAATAGGATCGGGGAGTGCGTGTTCAGGCATAACTAATCCACTAAAGTATTTGTGGACTGGCCCTGCTGTATCCAAGGGTTCGCCAGCGCCCGAATCCTGGGACATTGCTAGAGTGTCTTGAATCGGTCAGGAGACCGTTCCTTCCCTTGACTCATGATGGAAACCCAACTTCCAATACGTCCCATGCGGTTTGATTGTATAACTAGTATGGCGACATAGTAGATGGTAGTTATGCCGTCTAGGATTAATATTATAATTGAAATATTTTCTTAAAACATATACACACTAATAATAATATCATATTTTGCGTATTTATCATCTTTTAACCATTATAAGGTAAAACCCTGTCCTCCGGTTTGCGTTGCATTGTGTGATGGGACTTGGGTCTTATAATGGTTTTATTTTTCTAAAAAGCATTGCGTTATTTAACATTTTACTTTATTTATTGCACTGATAATCACATGGAGTAAACCCATTCCGTGATAGCGGCGTGGTCCTCGTGATTGTCAAACCCGTTAGTTAATTAAGATATCTCATACCAATCCCATGACTAACTCGTAGTTTGTTTCACCTTTTGCAAACTCGGGTGCCCTCTTTCTACACGGGCAGCCAAGTGACAGGCTAGGCTTGGATATTCGCTGGATGGAAGCTTGCTGATGGAGATGCTGAAGAAACTTTCTTTTTATCTTTTATTTTCTGCTTAAGACTTTGAGACAGTACTTAGTATTGATGTAATTTGAGAGATTGAGATTTTATTTCTTTTCTTTGAGACATTTATTTTTGCTAAGTGTACTCCTGTGCTGCATACTCTGATGTTTCAGTGATGATGTTTGTGATGACATTTCCTTCCGCTGCAATGATTTATATGTTCTGCTATATACTGAGATCTGTTATTGTTCTAGTTATGTTATGTTCCATACGATTTTCCTTACTTTCGTTATGTGGAAGTTTGGGTCGTCACATTTGGTATCAGAGCTTTGGTTAACCTTAGCTTTGGAATATAACAATTTTAGAACAATTCGTCTATATAGAATCAGTAGTGTTCTAAGACGAGAGGTTCATTAGAGATTGGATTAACAATATCCTAGGATGAACTTAAACAGAATAGCACATATTTATCAGTCATTACTTCATTACCACCTGGACATGTCTCTACTTTTAACCTTCTCTTTGAATTTATCATTTCCTTTGGTCTGACTCTTTCCTTGATGGTACAGACTAATTGAAAGATGAGTAAAAGAGCTAGGACAAGAGGAAGAGGTCATGGTGGAGTAGCTGGTATGGGCGGAGAGAGAGATACACCCCCAACTGAGCAAGACAAACCCAATTCTGAAGTTGAGGTGCCACCACCACCACCCCCAGTTACTTTTGACCTGGATAAAGTGGCGAAGAAAATTAAGAATCTTGGAGGAGTACATTTCACTGGTAGAGAGACGGTGGTAGAAGCGCAAGAATGGCTTAAGACGATGGAAAAGATCTTGGGAGGTTTGGAGCTTGAGGATCATAGGAAGCGTTTTATGGCAGTATGATTCATGCAAGGACAAGCTCAAACTTGGTGCGAAACAGCCATGATAGGGAGAGACGTTGCAGAGATAACTTGGGCAAGACTTAAAGAGCTTTTTAATGAAAAGTTTATTCCGCCTCATGAAGTAGAATGTCTACACGATGAATTTGTTAACCTACAACAAGGCACTATGACCATTGCAGAGTACGTGAAGAAATTTGAGGAGCTTTCTAGGTATGCCCCTGAGCTAGTGCAAGACGCCTTACAGAAGAATAAGAGGTTCATAAATGGGCTTGCAAGCGATACCATAACAGAGTGACAGCCCATATTGAGAGCCCATTTGCCAAGGTGATAGAGATGGCATACAGATACGAAGAAATTGATCAGAAGGGTGCTCAACTAGAAAAGGCCAGGAATCAAGCTAACAAGAAGAAGGAGGCGGACAAGAAAACAGGGGAAGGCAGTTCTTCGACCACAAAACCTCAGGGAAATAAGAAGAGAGACAAATCTAAATTCAAATGCTTCAACTACCAGAAGATGGGACATTACGACTACGAGTGCAGGGCACCGAAGAAGCCAAAGAGGAACAAGTCTGGGCCGAGCCAAAGCAGTGGACGGAATCCCCGTGGTTCAAAAGAGTGCTACAATTGCCACAAGCCTGGACACCTTATCAAGAATTGTCCTCTGCTCAAGAAATCTGAAGTAGCACACGTCTACGAAGGTATGGCTGCACCGGCTTCTTCTGAAGGAGCAGGTAAGCCTGATGTTTTAGGCAGTACTCTTAACATTAAGGATATTCCCATTACAGTTTTGTTTGATATTGATGCATATAGAAGTTTCAAATCAAGTGATACTATTAAAAAGCTTAATCTGAAACCAAGAAAACTTAAAGAACTGATTAAAGCCCGTAGCCCAATAGGAGGTTGACTTACTCTTGATCAGTACTGTAGAGTGCCCGTTTCTTACTCTCACTTCCTATTTCCTTTCGATTTAATCATCATGAACTTTTCTGGATATGATTTCATACTCGGGGTAGATTGGCTAACGAAGTATGGGGCTGAGTTGCTGTGTGCTGAAAGGGTAGTTAAAATTAAAACGAAATTTTGGAATATAATGACTATACCATGCCACGGCTCAGCCAAAGATAGAAAAGAATTTTGGTCTTCTTTAGAGGTTACCCCTCCTTCTATGGAGACTATTCCCATCGTTAAAGACTATGATGATGTATTTGAAGAAGTAAACAGCTTACCTCCCCGTAGAGAAATCGATTTCAGAATCGACCTGGTTCCTAATGCAAGGCCTGTGGTGCATCCTATTAGGCGAATGTCGCCAAAAGAAAGAGAAGAGCTGAGCAATCAAACTAAGCAGCTTTTGGCCAAGGGTCTGATCAGGCCCAGCTTCTCAGAATGGGGTGCAGCGGTGGTATTTGTCCCAAAGTCAGATGGCACACTCCGTTTGTGTGTAGACTACCGCGATCTAAACAAGCAAACGATGAAAAAACAAATATCAATTGCCTCAGATTGATGATCTATTAGACCGTCTGCATGGAGCACAGGTGTTCTCTAAAATGGACCTAGCCACAGGATTCCATCAACTGCGCATTGCAGAAGAGAGTATCCCCTTAACTGCTTTCAGAGGGCCTGATCTATTTTACGAGTGTCTAGTAATGCCTTTCGGTCTATGCAATGCCCCAGCATACTTTGTAGATTTGATGAATATAGTATTTTGTGGGGTTCTGAATAAATTCGTGCTTGTGTTCATTGATGATATCCTTATCTTTTCCAAAACCATTGCTGAGCATGAAAAACATTTGAAAGAAGTCTTAGAGATTTTGCAAAGGATTGTGCTGAAAGCTAAATTTTCCAAATGCATATTTTGGCAAGAAGAGGTGAAATTCCTTGGCCACGTGGTATCAAAATAAGGCATCTCAGTAGATCTAGGAAAGATCTCGGCCATCCAAAACTGGAAGTAGCCTACCACTCCCACAGAAGTCCGAAGTTTCTTAGGACTAGCTGGTTATTATCGAAAGTTCGTTAAGGATTTTTTGAAATTATCCTGCCTACTGAAGAAATTAACTAAGAAGCATTCAAAGTTCGTTTGGACACCTGAATGTGAGGCTGCATTCCAAGAGCTAAAACAGAGATTGATCACTGCTCATGTGTTGACCATCATAGATGGCAATGAGGATCTGAAGGTCTGGACAGACGCTTCCAATGAAGGTCATTCTCTTTATCTGAATAAAACATGTCTGAGATAACATTTTCTTTTGATGTCAAACCTCATTTTAACACGTTACCTTTCTATCTATTTAAGGTATTGGTGCGGTGCTTATGCAAAAAGGTAGAGTGGTAGCATAGGCTAGCAGGCAATTGAAACCACATGAAAAGAATTATGCCACTCATGATCTTGAGCTAATGGTCATTGTATTCGCTCTAAAGATATGGAGGGATTATCTCTTGGGGGAAAAGTTCGAGTTGTATACGGACCACCAATCCTTAAAGCATCTATTTACCCAAAGAGTTTTAAACCTGAGGCAACAGCGTTGGGTAGAATTCCTTGCACCCTACGACCTGGATATCCTATATACTCCGGGGAAAGCCAATGTAGTGGCAGATGCTCTCAGCAGAAAGAACATGGCCAGCACCAATCTTATCCTTGCCCATCTCATTATTACTCCTTTGATCGACAAGATCTCTTCCCTTCAAAAAGATGACGAGTTTATCCAAAGAATTAGCAAAAGAATTCGAGAAGGCGATCCCACGAGCTTCCAAATTGATGACAAAGGAGTTTTGAGGCTACGAGGCCGGATTTGTGTCCCAAACATTCCTGAACTAAGAAGGGAAGTTATGGACGAATGCAACAAATCCAATCTCAGTATTCATCTTGGAGTAAGCAAGATGTACCACGATCTTATATGTACCTTTTGGTGGAGAGCAATGAAAAGGGACATCTCCATATATGTTGCCAAGTGCCCCACCTGTTAGCTGGTCAACAGCGATCAGCAAAAGCTAGCAGGTCTATTCCAGCCATTAGGAGTTCCTAATTGGAAGTGGGACGAAGTTTCTATGGACTTTATTGATGGTTTGCCTCGGACTAGGAGAGGGAATGATAACATATGGGTGATTGTAGATCGCTTGACGAAAGCTGCTCATTTCATCCATTCAAATCCAATAGAACGGCTCAAAGCTTAGCAAAACTTTATTTAAAAGAGATTGTCAGACTTCATGGAGTTCCCTGCAGCATTGTCAGTGACCGCGATCCAATATTTACTAGCAACTTCTGGGAAGCTTTCCAAGAAGAGCTAGGAACCAATTTGAATATGAGTACAGCTTATCACCCTCAGACAGACGGCCAGACTGAGAGGGTAAACCGCATCTTAGAAGATTTGCTGCGAGCATGCATCCTTGACTTTGGCGGTTCATGGGAGGATCATTTGCACTTGGTGGAATTCTCTTATAATAACAGCTATCAAGCAAGCCTGCGAATGTCTTCATTCGAAGCTTTATATGGCAGGCCATGCAAATCTCCGCCATGTTGGGTGGAGCCAGGCAATAGAATAGTCTTGGGCCCCGATACGATTCGGGAGGCATCGGATAAAGTTGATTTTATTAAGAAGCGTTTGCTGGTGGCTCAAACCCGACAGAAGAGTTATGCAGACACTCGAAGAAGAGATCTAGAATTCTATGTTGGTGATCTTGTGTACTTGAACGCTTCTCCATTAAGAGGCGTAATTCATTTTGGAAAGACTGGAAAGTTGGCACCGAGGTTCATTGTTCCATTCCCTATTCTTCAAAGGATTGGGACTCAAGCTTATCGAGTACAGTTGCCCAACTGGCTGCTAGGGGTGCACGATGTATTTCACGTGTCCCAACTCAGGAAGCATGTTCATGATCCAAATTTAGTTGTGGAGGAAGAAGCACAACGAGATTTGGAAATTACTCCGAGCTTAGCTGTAAAGAGAGAGCCAGTAAAAATTATAGGCAAGGAAATCAGAGCCTTGAGGAATAAGAAGATCAACCTCGTCAAGGTCCAATGGAGAAGGGATCCTAGAGACTGCACTTGGGAGACCGAGGATAGCTTCAAGCAAGCCTGTCCCAAGTGTAGAGTGGATATCTCTGAATAGCTTTATGTTGAGGTACATTTATAATACTTGCATTTTCCATTTGGTTCCTACGTTACTTTTATTTCCCTTTTAGAGGACGAAAAGTTTTTAAGTGGGGGAGACTGTAATAACGCAGAAAATCCGAACCAATTTAAAAAAATTTATTTTTAATAAATTGGTTAGAAAATGTGCCCAAATTTAAAAATTCTATTTTTAAATAATATTAAAGCCAGTGAAAAAAGTCAGTTTTCAAACGACCTCTATTTTCAACGAAACCACTTTTGTTGGAACCGGAATGTCAAATTATTGCTAGGTTTCAATTTTTAGAATTTTCCGATTTAGTATATGAGCATGGCAAAAGAAACTGTGTTTGGTCAAATACAGTCAAAATTGAACGACTGGAAAATAGCCATTTTTCAAATAGTCTCAGAATTCGACAAAAATAATTTTGTTGGATTCGTATCGTCAAGACATAGCCAAAAATATTTTTTTTGGGATTTTTCGGGGTTCGTATATGGCTCCGGTGGATTTTTGAATATGTTAGAATTTAATAATAAAAAGAATTAATTTTAAATTTGAAAAACGGGGGCTGAGTTGACCTCTTGGGCCTGCGAGACATGGTTAGATGGATCTGGAATAGGGGTTATTGGGTAGGGTAGCTTCTTGTTGGACTGAATTCTGAATACCTTAAGAGATTTGTTTTTTTTTTTGTAAAAATAACATTTAAATATTATAAAAGAGATTGGAAAAATCCTAATTTCAAAACCACAATTCATCTTCTCTTACAGCCGCCCCCCCCCCCCCCCCCCATCCATGGTCGAAATTTCTCTCATCAATCTCTCCCTCTCCTCAGCGAATTAGAAAGCAAATGTTATACCACTTCGAAGAGATTCTTCTTCTCTTCATTTTCATACGGTCAGATCTCCCCTGGTGCCACCATCTCCTTGAACCACACACCCAAACCCGCCGCCTACAACTTGCGTCGCACCCCCTAGACCCAACAAAGTTCAACCACTCTAGGCCCTACGTGTGCGCCTCTCCGTCCTCTTCGCTACAACATCTTCTGATCGAACACTGGTGGCTTGAATTGGAAGATAGAGGCAACCCTAGTTTTGAACAAAGGGATAAAGTGTCGGCCGTGAATACTGTAAGGAGGAAGAAGGATTAACATAATTATTTTTACTTAGTTTAATGATTAAATTAATCCATAATCTTATTTTACCCATAACTTTGTCGAATAAACTCAAAATTACACAATTTCTGAAACGTTGGACTCATACGATCCTGAACTATAGTTCTAGAATAAAACGGGGAATTTCTGAGCTGTTGGAATTTTGGCTAAAATCATGAACGACTGTGAGATATCTCTTGTTTTAATTAATTAATTAATTAATTTTTATTTATAGTTATTCATTTCAGATCTGATTGTGTGGATGTTGTATAATGATTGTCTGTTGGATATTATGGATTACTATGTAGAGTGTCATGTGTTATTTAAATATTTTAATCGTTTATTTTATTTTATTGGATTGAGTTAGATAATCAATTCAATATTCATTTGTATAATGAATTTATAATCATATATCTACATGTGAAAAAAAAACATGTTAATAATAATAATATTGAATTGATTTAGGTCATCATTTCTATATCAAATCATACTGTAACACCCCGTATGTTATATAACAGTGAAATTCATAAATTAAAGTATAATTAATTTCAAATCAAGGAATTAAGGGAAACGGGATACGCCTTTGCGTTCGTCTTGGAATTCTTCATGAGATAGAGTCCGAGTTTGCGTAAAACGGACTTCGTATGAGGGAGATATGACCTCCGGAAGTTTCAGAATTCAGTTTAAAATTCAAACAAACAGAAACTGTTCAGAAACAAATTCAAAATTTGAAAAATCGGACCCAGATTTGGCTGGGCGGGAATTTTCCCGCCCAAGGCACCCAGGTCGACTGGGTGGTCGACCTGGGCCACCCAGGTTGACTACATAGTCGACATGGGGGTCGACTGGGTAGTCGACCTAGCCCTTGAGCCAGGTCGAACCCAGCCCCTCCTGGCTGGCCTGGTCTGTGCTTGGCCGAATTTCTGAGCTTCATCTTGTCACTAGGGCTAGGTGTCAGCTCCTGATTGGTTTCTCTTTGAAATGAATGGCTAATATTAATCTAAGCTCCATCGACGGCTCGAATCAATTCACAAACTCTATAAAAAGGACCTAAGACTCTACCTAATTCACACAAATAAAAATGAGAATGAGACCGTCATGCTACTGAGGAGAGACTAGGAGTAGCCGTCAAAATTGAGAGACAATTAGGAGAAAATTCAAAAGCTTAAAGCAACGACAACTAAATCAAAACAATGCCTACAACAAAGGATAACATCTCCAAATTCAGAATTCAGATTCCTGAATTGAAGATTCGTCATACGTTGTAAGTAGAGTGCTATTCCGATGTGAATGAACAATTGAGTTTTGATTTGTGTAAAATGAAAAATGGAATTGTACTTAATTTATGGTGATAATAATTCATAATTGTATGTTGCTATGATTCTAATTCTGAATCGATTTGGGATGTCGTGGTATAACGAAGTTAGACCTATTGGATATTTGCAAGTATGCGATTCATGTTGAAAGTTAACAACTATATGTTTGTGGTAGTTTATTACAACACCTATTGGATAATTGCAAGTATATGATTCATGTTGAAAGTTAGCGACTATATGTTTGTGGTAGTTTATTTGAGATTCATGCAAGTATATGATCCACTATTATGCCAACGTGATGTATATTTTTATGATCACTTTTAGTGTAGTTGGATCCATTTGGGTATTATGACTCATATGAATTTATGTTGGAATTGGCATCATGATTCAAGTGTAAAACCATGCTTTTGTATTAGTGACAAAAGCAAGCACCTTTGTGAACTTGTATTAATTCTATGAACATGACTAGATTACGTTAGGTGTTATGGCTAATTGAAACATGTTTTAGGCATATGTTATCAAACCCATATTATAATATATATGACACATAATTAAGTTAGATTCACATTTTTAAATGCAAGTTTACATGACTAGATTAAAACCATGATTCATGTTAGGTATGTTTCATGTCAAGATTATATGCTATTACAATGCAAGTTTACAAGTGCCTAATTTATGTTAATTAGATCGTTATGTTGCAAGTTCATGCGTTCGCACTCCCCTTTTGATGTTACTTAGAATATATAAACACCATGTTCTAAGCCTCCCCTTTTTTTTCATGTGGCTAAGTTGGTTTTAAATGTTAAACCCAACATATGTTATATTATAGCGAACGTAGAAAATGGGGGTATTGACGTTGGGGAAAAAAATATAAAACATATGTGTTGGCATGTCTGTCGCATGCCAACGACCTTGAGAAAATTTAAGTGGTATAAATTAATTTTACCCAATAAAGATGAATTTGAATAATGGGCTGCAAATATTTACATATAAAAAGAAAAGAGACAAAATATGTAAACTTAGAAAATACGATGTGTTTAACCCGAGGTTGGATTGAGTTGTGACGTAAACCTGCCCGTAACCGCCCGGCTGTCCAGTAGTCACAACAATACCTATCCAATGTGGGTGGTTAAACACGGAGCCCAATGAAGACCCGAGGTTAGACTGAGTTGTGGCGTAAGACTGCCCGGACCGAACCGGCAACAGGCAGCCACAATAATACCTGTCTAATGTGAGTGGTCGAGGCTTTAATAAGACAATTAAGGCTGAGTCAGGATTGATAGGATTAAGTAAATTGAATTTATACTTAATCAAATTGAACATGCTAAACTATACAGACTGATTGGGGGTTAGGTTTACAGAACACTTAACCAACTTAACATGTTAGCTAGAAATAGAAAAACCTAGTAGCAGGGGGACCCTTTTCAGCAGTAACCCTACAAGGTGTATCAGGATTCTCTGAACTAGGCAGGGTGGGGCACGATTACTGGGCTGACTGTAAGAGGTCAAATCGACAGCGGTGGTGCAGCAGTGTAGGTTCTAACGGGGTGCGGGCGTGCACACACTCCGGCGTAGAAAAATAAGGCACTGGGCACCAGTAGTATACCTGTGCATTCTAGAATTGTGTCGGGCCGCCACCATGGGACTTGATACACCCCATGGTGGGACCAGCATAGGTAGCTACAACATCAGGGGCCGTAAGACACATGTAACTATGCGAGTAGGAGCCGATCATTTGAAATGGATCACTTCACCCTGATTATGGGGTGCATGTTAGGAACTAGTTAATAGGGAGTGCAGAGATTAATATGGGGTACGATAGTATATTCGACTCTAGACAACTTTACTTAGTTTATGGTGCTTCCCCATTTCCAGTTTATACTTATCATGCTCATTTCTTCATTCATAGACTGAATAGTCCTAGACTTACTTAGGCTTTATGTCTGACTCAACTTTTCTTTCGTCTTCTTTTCTTCCGTTCCCCCCCCCCCCCCCAGGTCCACAGGGAGGGAATACCGCAGCTTGACCAGTTTTCACATCCAGCTTGAAGAGAAAGAATGTATTGCTTGGATCTCTTTCGTTTTGGACTATGGCTTTGGATAGCAATTATGGGGACTTATGCAGTTCACTTATGTTTTTATGCTTCTTTAAGTTATGTAATCAAGACAGTTATGAAAATGTAATGTTTTTGGAAGTATTGTAAGACAATTATTGCATGGTTTGTGTAACACGTATTTTGATGAAGTAAAAGTTGCTGTTGTTTTTCGCTGTTCAAAAATATGTGTATTTATGTCTGTCTTGTGTATCTGTGACTTATACTTATAAACCTCCACCAAAATTAGGGCATTCCCTTTGAGAGTGACCCCAACGGAGGTGGGGTGTTTCACTTGGTATCAGAGCATAGGTTTACCAGATAAGATACAAAGTTTTGAAAATTTATTTTCAAAAGAAAATTTAAAGAAGCATTTTTAAATATAAAATGTTAATTTATTTTAAAAGGCATAGTCCCCCAAAGCCAAAGGTACTATCTTTTATCCTTCGTTTTGAATCTATCCTTTTTTTTCAGCATGTCCGAAGAAATTAACTTGCTAGAAGGTGTACCAATACCTGGTTGGTTCAGACGATTCTTAGAAGCAAGGGCCAATCAGCCAGGTCCCACTATTCCTCCTCCCCCAGGAAATCATCCAGCTGCAGAAAATCATCCAGCTGCAGCAGCACCTCCTCCTCCACCTCCTCCGCGTGGTAATACTTTTGCTAAGATAAGATTTCAAAGCTATGGGGGGGAAGGACTTTCTTGGAACCGAGTCCTTCGTGGCAGCCAGAAACTGGCTAAAGGAAACCGAGGACTTATTCATCATATTTGAGGTAGAAGATAGGCAGAAGGTACAACTAGCAGTATGGCTACTTAAAGGTGAGGCTTCCTACTGGTGGGTAGTTACCAATGCAGAAAGGCCAGTATAAACATGGGAGGACTTTAGGGCAAGGTTTGAGGCTAAATTTCTCTCAGAAGTTGAAAGGAGTCTCCAATTGGAAAAATTCTTATTTCTTAAGCAAGGGAATATGACAGTCAAAGAGTATGTTAATCAGTTCGACCAACTGGCTAGGTTCAGACTGGACCTAGTCAACACTCCGCACAAGAAGGCTCTCCGCTTTGTCAAAGGATTGAATGAGCCATTACATAGTTTGGCCATGACCCATGTACCCATGGGAGCTACGTATGAAAGGTTGGTGCAGATGGCATTGCTGAACGAAGAGGATAAAGGCAAGAAGGAAACAAAGGCAGAAAGCTCTCAAGGGAAGAAAGAGGGTTTACAGTCTAAGAAGACAGACTTTAAGAAGGGCGGGAAAGACAACAAGTCCTAAGAGAAGAGGAAGTGTAATTTCTATGGCAAAGTGGGGCACTTAGTGAAAGATTGCCGGAAAAAGAAGGCCAAGTTGAATGGTGGGTGCTTTTCTTGCGGTGAAACAGGCCACATGGCTAAGGATTGCCCAAAGAAGCGAGGGCAGGGGCAGAGGGCTGGATCCACCTCAGGGGCACAGGTTCATGCACTAGAAGCACCACCTCTGCAACAGCGAGGTATAAATACTTCTGTAGAAAGTGTAGTTTATCTTTATGATCACCCAGTTCGCACTTTATTTGATTCTGGCGCATCACACTCCTTTATTTCGTCTGCTTTAGTAGAATCTCTGCACCTAGAAACTAGTATGGTAGAGGACCCCTTAATTGTTTCAAATCCAATCGGGGGCCCAGCTCATTTGTCTATGATCTGTGTGGGATTGAAAATTTCTATTCTAAGCGTAGAATTTAGATGTAGTGCCTTTGTTTTGTGCTTCTCGGGATATGGTTTGATTTTGGGCATGGATTGGCTATCCAGTAATGGTGCCATCCTTGATTGTGAGAAAAGGGTGGTTAGGCTTCTGACCCAACTCGGTAACACTCTGGAAATTACTTGTAATCCCTCGTATGCGGTTATGCTTAGTTATCTTGAATCGCTAGATGCTTCTGTTGAAAGCTTGCAATCGGTTAAAGTGGTCCGTGAATATCCGGATGTCTTCGAAGAGGTGAAGGGCTTACCTCCAAAGCGGGAGATAGACTTCCGCATATATCTTGTAGATAATGCAAAGCCCGTTGCGTTGCCCGTTACACACATGGCTCCACGGGAAAGTAAGGAGCTCAGTAAACAGGTTAAAGAGCTTCTAGAGAAGGGGTTCAGTAGAAGGAGCATTTCAGAATGGGGTGCTCCAGTGGTGTTCGCCACCAAGGCGGATGGTTCCCTCCGTCTATGTGTTGACTATAGGGAGCTCAACAAACTAACGAAAAAGAATAGGCACCCTCTCCCCAGAATTGATGATCTGTTTGATCAGCTTGTAGGAGCGTATGTTTTCTCCCAACTCGATTTGGCGACCGGGTTTCATCAGCTAAGGGTGGCTGAAGATAGCATCGATAAGACAGCATTCAGAACCCCAGATGGCTTCTTTGAATGGCTTGTCATGCATTTCGGCTTGACAAATGCACCCGCTAACTTCGTGGACCTGATGAGTAGGGTGTTCAGAGAATTCCTCAACAAGTTCGTGGTAGTCTTCGTAGACGATATCTTGATCTTCTCAAAGAGTGAAGAAGAACATGCTCAACACCTAAGGGCAATCATGGAAACTCTGCAAGTCCATCCACTAAAAGCCAAATTCTCCCAATGCCACTTTTGGAGAGAGGAAGTAAGATTTCTTGGGCATACATTATCCAAAAATGGGTTAGCTGTAGACCCTGCTAAGGTAATAGCAGTACAGGATTGGAAGACACCAAGGAACGCAACTGAGGTCCGAAGTTTTCTAGGGCTAGCAGGTTTCTACCAAAAATTCATAAGGGATTTTGCGAAAATGTCAGCTCCTCTCACAAGGCTGACAAAGAAGAACCTAGTGTTCAATTGGGACTTGGATTGCGAGTTTGCTTTCCAACGACTAAAAAGGGCTCTGATAACAGCCCCAGTTCTGACGTTGCCAGAAGGAAGCAAGATGTTCACAGTTTATACAGATGCATGTAGGACAGGGCTAGGCGTTGTCTTAATGCAAGAAGGAAGGGTAGTAGCTTATGGCGGGAGACAGTTGAAAGTACACGAAAAGAACTACCCGACCCACGATCTTGAGTTAGCCGCCATCGTCTTTGCACTCAAGTCTTGGCGACATTATCTCCTAGGTGAGAAGTTCGAACTTTACACTGACCATAAATCGTTGAAATATCTTTTCTCGCAGAAAGATCTTAACCTGGGGCAACAGAGATGGATGGAGTTTCTTGCCTCGTACGATTTCGAGATCTCCTACACTCCGGGCAAAGGCAACGTAGTGGAAGACGCGTTGAGCCGAAAGAAACTGACCTTAAGCCCGCTGTTTGTTGAAAGGCAAAGCTTGGAGTATATAGCCAGTTTTAACTTTAGGCCCTCCTCCGATTTTGTACCGGGCTTGCTAGCATCTCTCGAGGTACGCCCGACTCTTTTGGACTCAATAGGGACAGCACAATGCGAAGACCCTCAGCTTGTGGAGACGATTGATAGGCTAATTAGGGGTGAGACTTCAAGTCACCTCAACAGATACTCCATCGACGATAAGGGTTGACTAAGGCGAGATGGAAGGTTATGCGTCCCACAGACAAGGGATTTAGTAAAGATGGTTCTTGAGGAAGCACATCACTCCAAAATGACGATACATCCAGGCGGAGATAAAATGTACAAGGACATAAAGAGAACTATCTTTTGGAGCGGCATGAAGAAGGTCGTGGCAGATTTCGTTTCTAAGTGTATAACTTGCCAACATGTTAAGGCGGAGCAGAAGAAGCCTGGTTGTCTGCTCCATCCTCTAGAGGTCCCGCAGTGGAAGTGGAATAGCATTTCAATGGACTTCATTGATGGGATGCCCAGGTCTAGAAGAGGCAACACTAGCATTTGGGTAATAATGGATAGGCTTACTAAAAGCACCCACTTTTTACCTGTCAAGAGTAAAAGGACTGCCTCATCCCTGGCATCTCTTTATCTCAAGGAAATTGTTCGACTCCATGGAATACCCTCCAGCATTGTTAGTGACTGAGACCCTATCTTCACAAGTGAGTTTTGGCGAAGTCTGCAAGAAGCGGTAGGCACACAGTTATGCTTAAGTACAGCCTATCACCCCCAAACCGACGGCCAGACAGAAAGAGTGAACAGAGTTTTAGAGGACCTTTTAAGACTGTGCGTCCTTGACTTTGGAGGGACGTGGGAAGACCATCTTCCTTTGGTAGAGTTTGCCTACAACAACAGCTACCAAGCCACCATCGGAATGGCGCCCTTCGAAGCTTTATATGGAAGACCATGCTGATCGCCCACTTGCTGGTGGGAGTCTACTGTCAAGCCCATACTTGGACCAGATATGATCCAAGAGACCTCAGAGAAAGTAGACTTAATACGGAGAAGAATGAAGACAGCCCAAGACAGACAGAAATCCTATGCCGACAAGAGGAGGACCGACCTTGAATTTGAGGTTGGGGACAGAGTTTTTCTTAAGGTATCTCCTCTAAGGAACGTTGTTCGTTTTGGATCCACTGGAAAGCTAGCACCGAGATTTGTAGGACCATTTCCTATCATCGAGAAAATTGGGAAAATGGCCTATAGATTAGAGCTACCCGAAAAGCTGGCCGGAGTTCACAACGTCTTTCATGTTTCGCACCTCCGAAAATGTCTACATGAATCTGCTAAAGTGGTAGAGCCAAACATCCTTGAAGAAGCTGAAGTGGAACGCGAAGCAACTATGAGAAAAGTTCCAACCCGCATCTTAGGGACTGAAGTGAAAAAGCTACGCAACCGCGAAGTCAAGCTCGTCAAAGTTCAGTGGAGCGACGCCGAGGAAGACGCAACTTGGGAAACCGAGGCTAGAATACGCGCAGCCTACCCTTTTCTTTTTGAGGCTACATCTTTGATCTGTCTTTTTCCTTAAGTTGTGCTTTTATCTATCTTTTTAGGTATATCCCCTCGACCTTATCTTTTAGGTAGAAACCCTTTGGATGAAAACATGTAATTGAAACATGTTATGGATGATGGTTGCAAGTGGTTGCAAGTGATTGATAGTAGTTGCTCATGGTTGCATATACACACACAATCTAGGTTTTAGATCGGCTCAGTCACTTCATATTGCATATGCATATATGTATTTATATTCGTATATGGTTGAAGTTTAATGTGTTGTCATATGGATGTTGCATTTATATGAATGATTGTGCACTCATGTAGAATCATGAATAGGAAAATTTGCATACATAATGGATTCATGACACTTACATAATTCGCATTAAGGAGGTCAACTGAATCAGTAGACCGCCTGATTTTGCATTAGATAAGTACATGTACACACACTTTGCATATGATCATGAAGCATTAGAAGTCTTTTAAGGACAATGGACACACGTGGTTGATGGATGAGTAGATAGACGTTTGGATGTTTGGATATACATTCTCTTAGACTTGAAGATTTCGGGGACGAAATCCTTTTAAGTGGGGGAGAATGTAACACCCCATATGTTATATAACAATGAAATTCATAAATTAAAGTATAATTAATTTCAAATCAAAGAATTAAGGGAAGCGGGATACGCCATTGCGTTCGTTTCAAAATTCTGCTTGAGATAGAGTCCGAGTTTGCGTAAAACGGACTCCCTATGAAGGAGATATGACCTCCGGAAGTTTCAGAATTCAGTTTAAAATTCAAACAGACAGAAAAAGTTCAGAAACAAATTCAAAATTCAAAAAATCGGACCCAGATTGGGCTCGGCGGGAATTTTCCTGCCCAAGGCACCCAGGTCGACTGGGTAGTCGACCTGGGTCACCCAGGTCGACTATATAGTCGACCTGGGGGTCGACTGGGTAGTCGACCTGGCCCCTGAGCCAGGTTGAACCCAGCCCCTCCTGGCTGGCCTGGTCTGTGCTTGGCCGAATTTATGAGCTTTATCTTTTCACTAGGGCTAGGTGTCAGCTCCTGATTGGTTTCTCTTTGAAATGAACGGCTAATATTAATCTAAGCTCCATCAACGGCTCGAATCAATTCACAAACTCTATAGAAAGGACCTAAGACTCTACCTAATTCACACAAATAAAAATGAGAATGAGACCGTCATGTTGCTGAGGAGAGACTAGGAGTAGCCGTCAAAATTGAGAGACAATTAGGAGACAATTCAAAAGCTTAAAGCAACGACAACTAAATCAAAACAACGCCTACAACAAAGGATAGCATCTCCAAATTCAGAATTCAGATTCCTGAATTGAAGATTCGTCATACGTTGTAAGTAGAGTGCTATTCCGATGTGAATGAACAATTGAGTTTTGATTCGTGTAAAATGAAAAATGGAATTGTACTTAATTTGTGGTGATAATAATTCATAATTGTATGTTGCTATGATTCTAATTCTGAATCGATTTGGGATGTCGTGGTATAACGAAGTTAGACCTATTGGATATTTGCAAGTATGTGATTCATGTTGAAAGTTAACAACTATATGTTTGTGGTAGTTTATTACAACACCTATTGGATAATTGCAAGTATATGATTCATGTTGAAAGTTAGCAACTATATGTTTGTGGTAGTTTATTTGAGATTCATGCAAGTATATGATCCACTATTATGCCAACGTGATGTATATTTTTATGATCACTTTTAGTGAAGTTGGATCCATTTGGGTATTATGACTCATATGAATTTATGTTGGAATTGGCATCATGATTCAAGTGTAAAACCATGCTTTTGTATTAGTGACAAAAGCAAGCATCTTTTTGAACTTGTATTAATTCTATGAACATGACTAGATTACGTTTGGTGTTATGGCTAATTGAAACATGTTTTAGGCCTATGTTGTTATCAAACCCATATGATAATATATATGACACATAGTTAAGTTAGATTCACATTTTTAAATGCAAGTTTACATGACTAGATTAAAACCATGATTCATGTTAGGTATGTTTCATGTCAAGATTATATGCTATTACAATGCAACTTTACAAGTGCCTAATTTATGTTAATTAGATCGTTATGTTGCAAGTTCATGCGTTCACACTCCCCTTTTGATGTTACTTAGAATATATGAACACCATGTTCTAAGCCTCCCCTTTTTATTCATGTGGCTAAGTTGGGTTTAAATGTTAAACCCAACATATGTTATATTATAGCGAACGTAGAAAACAGGGGTATTGACGTTGGGGAAAAAAATATAAAACATATATGTTGGCATGTCTATCGCATGCCAACGACCTTGAGAACATTTAAGTGGTATAAATTAATTTTACCCAATAAAGATGAATTTGAATAATGGGCTGCAAATATTTACATATAAAAAGAAAAGAGACAAAATATGTAAACTTAGAAAATACGATGTGTTGAACCCGAGGTTGGATTGAGTTGTGACGTAAACCTGCCCGGAACCGCTCGGCTGTCCAATAGTCACAACAATACCTATCCAATGTGGGTGGTTAAACACGGAGCCCAATAAAGACCCGAGGTTAGACTGAGTTGTGGCGTAAGACTGCCCGGACCCAACCGACAACAGGTAGCCACAACAATACCTGTCTAATGTGAGTGGTCGAGGCTTTAATAAGACAATTAAGGCTGAGTCAGGATTGATAGGATTAAGTAAATTGAATTTGTACTTAATCAAATTGAACATGCTAAACTATACAGACTGATTGGGGGTTAGGTTTACAGAACACTTAACCAACTTAGCATGTTGGCTAGAAATAGAAAAACCTAGTAGTGGGGGACCCTTTTCAGCAGTAACCCTACAAGGTGTATCAGGATACCCTGAACTAGGCAGGGTGGGGCATGATTACTGGGCTGACTGTAAGAGGTCAAATCGACGGCGGTGGTGCAGGAGTGTAGGTTGTAACGGGGTGCGGGCGTGCACACACTCCGGCGCAGAAAAATAAGGCACTGGGCACCAGTAGTATACCTGTGCATTCTAGAATTGTGTCGGGCCGCCACCATGGGACTTGATACACCCCATGGTGGGACCTGCATAGGTAGCTACAACATCGGGGGCCGTAAGACACATGTAACTATGCGAGTAGGAGCCGATCATTTGAAATGGATCACTTCACCCTGATTATGGGGTGCATGTTAGGAACAAGTTAATAGGGGTGCAGAGATTAATTTCGGGTACGATAGTATATTCGACTCTAGACAACTTAACTTAGTTTAGGGTGCTTCCCCATTTCCAGTTTATACTTATCATGCTCATTTCTTTATTCATAGATTGAATAGTCCTAGAATTACTCAGGCTTTATGTCTGACTCTACTTTTTTTTCGTCTTCTTTTCTTCCGTTCCCCCCTCCCCCCCCCCCCAGGTCCACAGGGAGGGAATACCGCAGCTTGACCAGTTTTCACATCCAGCTTGAAGAGAAAGAATGTATTGCTTGGATCTCTTTCGTTTTGGACTTTGGCTTTGGATAGCAATTATGGGGACTTATGCAGTTTACTTATGTTTTTATGCTTCTTTAAGTTATGTAATTAAGACAGTTATGAAAATGTAATGTTTTTGGAAATATTGTAAGATAATTATGGCATGGTTTGTGTAACACGTATTTTGATGAAACAAAAGTTGCTGTTGTTTTCCGCTGTTCAAAAATATGTGTATTTATATCTGTCTTGTGTATCTGTGACTTATATTTATAAACCTCCACCAAAATTAGGGCATTCCCTTTGAGAGTGACCCCAACGGAGGTGGGGTGTTTCACTTGGTATCAGAGCATATGTTTACCAGATAAGATACAAAGTTTTGAAAATTTATTTTCAAAAGAAAATTTAAAGAAGCATTTTTAAGGATAAAATGTTAATTTATTTTAAAAGGCATAGTCCCCCAAAGCCATAGGTACTATCTTTTATCCTTCGTTTTGAATCTATCCTTTTTGTTTCAGCATGTCTGAAGAACTTAACTTGCCAGAAGGTGTACCAATACCTGGTTGGTTCAGACGATTCTTAGAAGCAAGGGCCAATCAGCCAGGTCCCACTATTCCTCCTCCCCCAGGAAATCATCCACCTGCAGAAAATCATCCAGCTGTAGCAGCACCTCCTCCTCCACCTCCTCCGCGTGGTAATACTTTTGCTAAGATATGTAAAGATTTCAAAGCTATGGGGAGGAAGGACTTTCATGGAACCGAGTCCTTCGTGGTAGCCAGGAACTGGCTAAAGGAAACCGAGGACTTATTCGTCATATTTGAGGTAGAAGATAGGCAGAAGGTACAACTGGCAGTATGGCTACTTAAAGGTGAGGCTTCCTACTGGTGGGAAGTTACCAATGCAGAAAGGCCAGTAGAAACATGGGAGGACTTTAGGGCAAGGTTTGAGGCTAAATTTCTCTCAGAAGCTGAAAGGAGTCTCCAATTGGAAAAATTCTTATTTCCTAAGCAAGGGAATATAACAGTCAAAGAGTATGTTAATCAGTTCGACCAACTGGCTAGGTTCGGACTGGAACTAGTCAACACTCCGCACAAGAAGGCTCTCTGCTTTGTCAAAGGATTGAACGAGCCATTACATAGTTTGGCCATGACCCATATACCCTAGGGAGCTACGTATGAAAGGTTGGTGCAGATGGCATTGCTGAACGAAGAGGATAAAGGCAAAAAGGAAACAAAGGCAGAAAACTCTCAAGGGAAGAAAGAGGGTTTACAGCCTAAGAAGACAGACTTTAAGAAGGGCAGGAAAGACAACAAGTCCCAAGAGAAGAGGAAGTGTAATTTCTGTGGCAAAGTGGGGCACTTAGTGAAAGATTACCGGAAAAAGAAGGCCAAGTTGAATGGTGGGTGCTTTTCTTGCGGTGAAACAGGCCACATGGCTAAGGATTGCCCAAAGAAGCGAAAGCAGGGGCAGAGGGCTGGATCCACCTCAGGGGCACAGGTTCATGCACTAGAAGCACCACCTCTGCAACAGCGAGGTATAAATACTTCTGTAGAAAGTGTAGTTTATCTTTATGATCACCCAGTTCGCACTTTATTTGATTCTGGCGCATCACACTCCTTTATTTCGTCTGCTTTAGTAGAATCTCTGCACCTAGAAACTAGTATGTTAGAGGACCCCTTAATTGTTTCAAATCCAATCGGGGGCCCAACTCATTTGTCTATGATCTGTGTGGGATTGAAAATTTCTATTCTAAGCGTAGAATTTAGATGTAGTGCCTTTGTTTTGGGCTTCTCGGGATATGGTTTGATTTTGGGCATGGATTGGCTATCCAGTAATGGTGCCATCATTGATTGTGAGAAAAGGGTGGTTAGGCTTCTGACCCAACTCGGTAAAACTCTGGAAATTACTTGTACTCCCTCGTATGCAGTTATGCTTAGTTATCTTGAATCGCTAGATGCTTCTGTTGAAAGTTTGCAATCGGTTAAAGTGGTCCGTGAATTTCCGGATGCCTTCGAAGAGGTGAAGGGCTTACCTCCGAAGTGGGAGATATACCTCTGCATATATCTTGTAGATAATGCAAAGCCCGTTGCGTTGTCCGTTAGACACATGGCTCCACGGGAATGGAAGGAGTTCAGTAAACAGGTTAAAGAGCTTCTAGAGAAGGGGTTCATTAGAAGGAGCATTTCAGAATGGGGCGCTCCAGTGGTGTTCGCCACAAAGGCGGATGGTTCACTCCGTCTATGTGTTGATTATAGGGAGCTCAACAAACTAACGAAAAAGAATAGGCACCCTCTCCCCAGAATTGATGATCTGTTTGATCAGCTTGTAGGAGCGTCTGTTTTCTCCCAACTCGATTTGGCGACCGGGTTTCATCAGCTAAGGGTGGCTGAAGATAGCATCGATAAGACAGCATTCAGAACCCCAGATGGCTTCTTTGAATGGCTTTTCATGCCTTTCGGCTTGACAAATGCACCCGCTTACTTCATGGACCTGATGAGTAGGGTGTTCAGAGAATTCCTCAACAAGTTCGTGGTAGTCTTCGTAGACGATATCTTGATCTTCTCAAAGAATGAAGAAGAACATGCTCAACACCTAAGGGCAATCATGGAAACTCTGCGAGTCCATCAACTAAAAGCCAAATTCTCCAAATGCCACTTTTGGAGAGAGGAAGTAAGATTTCTTGGGCATATAGTATCCAAAAATGGGTTAGCTGTGGACCCTGCTAAGGTAGTAGCGGTACAGGATTGGAAGACACCAAGGAACGCAACTGAGGTCCGAAGTTTTCTAGGGCTAGCAGGTTTCTACCGAAAATTCATAAGGGATTTTGCGAAAATCTCAGCTCCTCTCACAAGGCTGACAAAGAAGAACCTAGTGTTCAATTGGGACTTGGATTGTGAGTTTGCTTTCCAACGACTAAAAAGGGCTCTTACAACAGCCCCAGTTCTGAAGTTGCCAGATGGAAGCAAGATGTTCACAGTTTATACAGATGCATGTAGGAAAGGGCTAGGTGCTGTCTTAATGCAAGAAGGAAGGGTAGTAGCTTATAGCGGGAGACAGTTGAAAGTACACAAAAAGAACTACCCGACGCACGATCTTGAGTTAGCCGCCATCGTCTTTGCACTCAAGTCTTGGCGACATTATCTCCTAGGTGAGAAGTTCGAACTTTACACTGACCATAAATCGTTGAAATATCTTTTCTCACAGAAAGATCTTAACCTGAGGCAACAAAGATGGATGGAGTTTCTTACCTCGTACGATTTCGAGATCTCCTACACTCCGGGCAAAGGCAACGTAGTGGCAGTCGCGTTGAGCCGAAAGAAACGACCTTAAGCCCGCTGTTTGTTGAAAGTCTAAGCCTGGAGTATATAGTCAGTTTTAACTTTAGGCCCTCCTCCGATTTTGTACCGGGCTTGCTAGCATCTCTCGAGGTACGCCCGACTCTTTTGGACTCAATAGGGACAGCACAACGCGAAGACCCTCAGCTTGTGGAGACGATTGATAGGCTAATTAGGGGTGAGACTTCAAGTCACCTCAACGGATACTCCATCGACGATAAGGGTTGGCTAAGGCAAGACGGAAGTTTATGCGTCCCACGGACAAGGGATTTAGTAAAGACGGTTCTCGAGGAAGCACATCACTCCAAAATGACGATACATTCAGGCAGAGATAAAATGTACAAGGACATAAAGAGAACTTTCTTTTGGAGCGGCATGAAGAAGGACGTGGCAGATTTCGTTTCTAAGTGTATGACTTTCCAACAGGTTAAGGCGGAGCAGAAGAAGCCTGGTGGTCTGCTCCATCCTCTAGAGGTCCCGCAGTGGAAGTGGGATAGCATTTAAATGGACTTCATTGATGGGCTGCCCAGGTCTAGAAGAGACAACACTAGCATTTGGGTAATACTGGATAGGCTTACTAAAAGCGCCCACTTTTTACCTATCAAGAGTAAAATGACTGCCTCATCCCTAGCATCTCTTTATCTCAAGGAAATTGTTCGACTCCATGGAGTACCCTCCAGCATTGTTAGTGACCGAGACCCTATCTTCACAAGTGAGTTTTGGCGAAGTCTACAAGAAGCGGTAGGCACACAGTTATGCTTAAGTACAACCTATCACCCGCAAACCAACGGCCAGACAGAAAGAGTGAATAGAGTTTTTGAGGACCTTTTAAGACTGTGCGTCCTTGACTTCGGAGGGACGTGGGAAGACCATCTTCCTTTGGTAGAGTTTGCCTACAACAACAGCTACCAAGCCGGAATGGCACCCTTCGAAGCTTTACATGGGAGACCGTGTTGATCGCCCACTTGCTGGTGGGAGTCTACTGACAAGCTCATACTTGGACCAGATATGATCCGAGAGACCTCAGAGAAAGTAGACTTAATACAGAGAAGAATGAAAACAGCCCAAGACAGACAGTAATCCTACGCCGACAAGAGGGGGACCGACCTTGAATTTGAGGTTGGGGACAGAGTTTTTCTTAAGGTATCTCCTCTAAGGATCATTGTTCGTTTTGGATCCACTGGAAAGCTGGCACCGAGATTTGTAGGAAAATTTCCTATCATCGAGAAAATTGGGAAAATGGCCTATAGATTAGAGCTACCCGAAAAGCTGGCCGGAGTTCACAACGTCTTTTATGTTTCGCACCTCCGAAAATGTCTACATGAATCTGCTGAAGTGGTAGAGCCAAACAACCTTGAAGAAGCTGAAGTGGAACGCGAAGCAACTGTGAGAAAAGTTCCAACCTGCATCTTAGGGACTGAAGTGAAAAAGCCACACAACCGCGAAGTCAAGCTCGTCAAAGTTCAGTGGAGCGACGCCGAGGAAGATGCAACTTGGGAAACTGAGGCTAGAATACGCGCAACCTACCCTTTTCTTTTTGAGGCTACATCTTTGATCTTTCTTTTTCCTTAAGTTGTGCTTTTATCTATCTTTTTAGGTATATCTCCTCGACCTTATCTTTTAGGTAAAAACCCTTTGGATGAAAACATGTAATTTAAACATGTTATGGATGATGGTTGCAAGTGGTTGCAAGTGATTGCTAGTGGTTGCTCGTGGTTGCATATACACACACAATCTAGGTTTTAGATCGGCTCAGTCACCTCATATTGCATATGCATATACGTATTTATATTCGTATATGGTTGAAGTTTAATGTGTTGTCATATGGATGTTGCATTTATATGGATGATTGTGCACTCATGTAGAATCATGAATAACAAAATTTTCATACATAATGGATTCATGACACTTACATAATTCGCATTAAGGAGGTCAACTAAATCAGTAGACCGCCTGATTTTGCATTAGATAAGTACATGTATACACACTTTGCATATGATCATGAAGCATTAGAAGTCTTTGAAGGACAATGGACGCACGTGGTTGATGGATGAGTAGATGGACGTTTGGATGTTAGGATATACATTCTCCTAGACTTGAAGATTTCGGGGACGAAATCCTTTAAAGTGGGGGAGAATGTAACACCCTGTATGTTATATAACTGTGAAATTCATAAATTAAAGTATAATTAATTTCAAATCAAAGAATTAAGCGAAACGGGATACGCCATTGCGTTCGTCTCGGAATTCTGCTTGAGATGGATCCCGAGTTTGCGTAAAACGGACTCCGTATGAGGGAGATATGACCTCCGGAAGTTTCAGAATTCAGTTTAAAATTCAAACAAACACAAACAGTTCAGGAACAAATTCAAAATTCGAAAAATCGGACCCAGATTGTGCTGGGCGGGAATTTTCCCATCCAAGGCCCCCAGGTCGACTATGTAGTCGACCTGGGTGTCGACAGGGTAGTCGACCTGGGGCACCCAGGTCGACTACATAGTCGACCTGGCCCCTGAGCCAGGTCGAATCTAGCCCCTCCTGGCTGGCCTGGTCTGTGCTTGGTCGAATTTCAGAGCTTCATCTTGTCACTAGGGCTAGGTGTCAGCTCCTGATTGGTTTCTCTTTGAAACGAACGGCTAATATTAATCTAAGCTCCATCTACGGCTCGAATCAATTCACAAACTCTATAAAAAGGATCTAAGACTCTACCTAATTCACACAAATAAAAATGAGAATGAGACAGTCATGCTGCTGAGGAGAGACTAGGAGTAGCCGTAAAAATTGAGAGACAATTAGGAGACAATTCAAAAGCTTAAAGCAACGACAACTAAATCAAAACAACGCCTACAACAAAGGATAGCATCTCCAAATTCAGAATTCAGATTCCTGAATTGAAGATTCGTCATACGTTGTAAGTAGAGTGCTATTCCGATGTGAATGAACAATTGAGTT
The DNA here is from genome assembly GCA_030737875.1 of Allium sativum. Taxonomy (NCBI): domain Eukaryota; kingdom Viridiplantae; phylum Streptophyta; class Magnoliopsida; order Asparagales; family Amaryllidaceae; genus Allium; species Allium sativum. The sequence goes on along the minus strand of CM060918.1, from coordinate 144,181,312 downwards.
TTGATTTGTGTAAAATGAAAAATGGAATTTTACTTAATTTGTGGTGATAATAATTCATAATTGTATGTTGCTATGATTCTAATTCTGAATCGATTTAGGATGTCGTGGTATAACGAAGTTAGACCTATTGGATATTTGCAAGTATGCGATTCATGTTGAAAGTTAACAACTATATGTTTGTGGTAGTTTATTACAACACCTATTGGATAATTGCAAGTACATGATTCATGTTGAAAGTTAGCGACTATATGTTTGTGGTAGTTTATTTGAGATTCATGCAAGTATATGATCCACTATTATGCCAACGTGATGTATATTTTTATGATCACTTTTAGTGTAGTTTGATCCATTTGGGTATTATGACTCATATGAATTTATGTTGGAATTGGTATCTTGATTCAAGTGTAAAACCGTGCTTTTGTATTAGTGACAAAAGCAAGCGTCTTTGTGGACTTGTATTAATTCTGTGAACATGACTAGATTACGTTTGGTGTTGTTCCTAATTGAAACATGTTTTAGGCCTATGTTGTTATCAAACCCATATGATAATATATATGACACATAATTAAGTTAGATTCACATTTTAAAATGCAAGTTTACATGACTAGATTAAAACCATGATTCATGTTAGGTATGTTTCATGTCAAGATTATATGCTATTACAATGCAAGTTTACAAGTGCCTAATTTATGTTAATTAGATCGTTATGTTGCAAGTTCATGCGTTCACACTCCCCTTCTGATGTTATTTAGAATATATAAACACCATGTTCTAAGCCTCCCCTTTTTTTCATGTGGCTAAGTTGGGTTTAAATGTTAAACCCAACATATGTTATATTATAGCGAACGTAGAAAACGGGGGTACTGGCGTTGGGGAAAAAAATATAAAACATATGTTTTGGCATGTCTGTCGCTTGCCAACGACCTTGAGAACATTTAAGTGGTATAAATTAATTTTTCCCAATAAAGATGAATTTGAATAATGGGCTGCAAATATTTACATATAAAAAGAAAAGAGACAAAATATGTAAACATAGAAAATACGATGTGTTTAACCCGAGGTTGGATTGAGTTGTGACGTAAACCTGCCCGTAACCGCCCGGCTGTCCAGTAGTCACAACAATATCTATCCAATGTGGGTGGTTAAACACGGTGCCCAATAAAGACCCGAGGTTAGACTGAGTTGTGGCGTAAGACTGCCCGGACCCAACCGGCAATAGGCAGCCACAACAATACCTGTCTAATGTGAGTGGTCGAGGCTTTAATAAGACAATTAAGGCTGAGTCAGGATTGATAGGATTAAGTAAATTGAATTTATACTTAATCAAATTGAACATGCTAAACTATACAGACTAATTGGGGGTTAGGTTTACAGAACACTTAACCAACTTAGCATGTTGGCTAGAAATAGAAAAACCTAGTAGCGGGGGACCCTTTTCAGCAGTAACCCTACAAGGTGTATCAGGATACCCTGAACTAGGCAGGGTGGGGCATGATTACTGGGCTGACTGTAAGAGGTCAAATCGACGGCGGTGGTGCAGCAGTGTAGGTTCTAACGCGGTGCGGGCATTCACACACTCCGACGCAGAAAAATAAGGCACTGGGCACCAGTAGTATACCTGTGCATTCTAGAATTGTGTCGGGCCGCCACCATGGGACTTGATACACCCAATGGTGGGACCAGCATAGGTAGCTACAACATCGGGGGCCGTAAGACACATGTAACTATGCGAGTAGGAGCCGATCATTTGAAATGGATCACTTCACCCTGATTATGGGATGCATGTTAGGAACTAGTAAATAGGGGTGCAGAGATTAATATTGGGTACGATAGTATATTCGACTCTAGACAACTTAACTTAGTTTATGGTGCTTCCCCATTTCCAGTTTATGCTTATCATGCTCATTTCTTTATTCATAGACTGAATAGTCCTAGACTTACTCCGGCTTTATGTATGACTCTACTTTTCTTTCGTCTTCTTTTCTTCCGTTCCCTCCCCCCCCTCCGGGAGGGAATACCGAAGCTTGACCAGGTCCACAGGGAGGGAATACCGCAGCTTGACCAGTTTTCACATCCAGCTTGAAGAGAAAGAATGTATTGCTTGGATCTGTTTTGTTTTGGACTATGGCTTTGGATAGCAATTATGGGGACTTATGCAGTTTACTTATGTTTTTATGCTTCTTTAAGTTATGTAATCAAGACAGTTATGAAAATGTAATGTTTTTGGAAGTATTGTAAGACAATTATGGCATGGTTTGTGTAACACGTATTTTAATGAAATAAAAGTTGCTGTTGTTTTCCGCTATTCAAAAATATGTTTATTTATATCTGTCTTGTGTATGTGTGACTTATACTTATAAACCTCCACCAAAATTAGGGCATTCCCTTTGAGAGTGACCCCAACGGAGGTCGGGTGTTTCACATACCATTTGCTTCGTAAAGGGATTGATCTAGTTTATCAATTCAACATATAGAAAATAAATATTGTTTTATTTTATTTATTTGAATTGATCTAGTTAATCAATTCAATATAGAGAAAATAAATTTGCCTTATTATTTGAATTGATTTGTTTGGACAAAAATAGAATTTGCCTTTTTTGTTGAATTGATTTAGTTTATCGATTCAACTTAGAAAATAAATTAAAAATTCACATTTTCATTTGCCTTCTACTATATAAACGAAACAAATTATAAATTAAAAAGATGCATTTTTGTTTGCAATTTTAGATGCAAACAAATTATAAAATAAAAAAATACATTTTTGTTTGCAATTTTAGACGCAAACAAATTAGTAGAAGAAGATCCACATTTTGTTAGCAAATCTAGATGCGAACAAAATATTAAAAGAAATAAATTAAAAGAAATAAAAATAATAAATTTGCCTTATTATTTGAATTGATTTGTTTGGACAAAAATAGAATTTGCCTTTTTTGTTGAATTGATTTAGTTTATCGATTCAACTTAGAAAATAAATTTGTCACTTTGGATTAATTAGCAATTCAATGATTAAACTATATTTTATCATTATTATTGGATAGAACATAGAATTGTCAATCCAATATAGAACATAGAATTGTCGATCCAATATAGAACATACCTTGTCACCTCATTGGGTTGAAATAAATTATTCTTTTTATTTGTGTTTTAACACAAATATATATAGAAAAATAAGTTATTCATTTTATTTGTGACTATAAACACAAATATTACCTAGAACATTTAATTTCATTTTTATTTGTGTCCATAAACACAAATATTACATAGAAAAATTGAATGACATTTTGGGTATATTCTCAAACACAAATAAAATATTAACAATAAAAAGTGTATTTTTATTTGTGTTCTCCAACGCAAATAAAATATGTTTTAAAAGTAGCACATTTCTATTTACCTTTTTCAATGTAAAAATGACATGAGAAATAAATTATCATTTTTGTTGCATTCCCTAATGCAAACAAAATGTAGAAAAAGAATTATCATTTTTGTTGCATTCCCTAATGCAAACAAAATGTAGAAAAATAAATTATCATTTTTGTTCCATTCCCTAATGCAAACAAAATGTAAAAAAAGGAAATATCATTTTTTGTTGCATTCCCTAATGCAAACAAAATGTAGAAAATGAAATATCATTTTTGTTGCATTCCTTAATGCGAACAAACTGTAGAAAGATAAAATATCATCTTTTGCCTTTCTTAATGTAGCGAGATAGAGAATAAAATATAAAATTACATTTTGTGTTTGCATTCCAAAATGCAAACGCTACAAAAAGAAATAGAGAAAAGAGCTTTTATTTTATGTTTGCATTCTACAATGCAAACAATGCATGTAAATTAAAAATTCACATTTTCATTTGCCTTCTACTATATAAACGAAACAAATTATAAATTAAAAAGATGCATTTTTGTTTGCAATTTTAGATGCAAACAAATTATAAAATAAAAAAATACATTTTTGTTTGCAATTTTAGACGCAAACAAATTAGTAGAAGAAGATCCACATTTTGTTAGCAAATCTAGATGCGAACAAAATATTAAAAGAAACATTACATTTTTCTTTTATTTATTTACATCCCTTAACGTAAATAAACCTGAAATAAAGAGTTGTCCTTTATTTACATTACTTGTTGTAAACAAAATTAAAAATTTAAAGATACATTTTTAATTGCGTTCCTCAACGCAATTAAATCATGAATAGGATAATATACATTTTTATTTGCAGTCCAGAATGCAAATAAAATATGGGAATTAAAGGTGGCATTTTTAATGTGATTTTAAAAGAAAGAGGATAAGAAGCATATTTCATTTAGAAATATGTTTTGTATAAAAAAAATACAATTTTAATGTGATGTTAGAAGCATAGGAAGAAATTCACATTTTGTTCATAAAAGAATGGATTGAACAAAAATATTCATTTTTGTTCATTGGATGGAAATCAACAATTTCATTCCTTAAAATTAAATGAACAGAAATATGCAATTTGTTCATTATAAAAGAAATTTACACTTGGTATAGGTATGGAAGTTGAAACATGAATTGACATTAAAAATCATAAATGAACGAATGATACAATTTATAGTCAATATACTATCAAATTGGTGTATGAAATAAAAACATGTTTTAGCAAACGTAATAAACATGAATATATGATTTGTATATAATTCACACCTTTATTTGGTGTGATATTCACGTGAATGTAATCGCTGAAGGAATTATTTATATATATATATATATATATATATATATATATATATATATATATATATATATATATATATATAAACAGAAATTAAACGAACCGCGCGCGGCAGTTCGCATTTCAGCAATCGTGACTTTAAATGATTGTATCGAAAGATCCAACCATCGGATTTTCCCAAAACCGGAGCCGTTAGGACCGCTTTGGGAAGATCTTTCCAATAAGACAAATTTTGTCAAATTCCAATGGTTATATTTCAAGATATGTGTAAATCAAATTTTGAGAGAAAACAGCGCCAAAGCTACACTTAACCCGAAGCATCATTTGATTCTATTGAGCTATTTTTAAATAAATAAAAATAGCGATATATCGTTTTAAATAAATGTTAACGATAAGAAATAATTTAAATAATAATTATTCGATAATTATTTGAAAAGCCCGAGTTCTACTCATTTCAAATAATTATACGTTGATGAACAGACGAAGACGTTGTTGAAGACCGGCGGTCCTCACATCGAACGAATGTATTGCTACTGAGGTCCTCGATAGGTGTAGCAACCCTGAAGGGATTTCGGCGGCAGTTGTTCGGACGTATGTGATGATTGTTCGGATATACGAGAGCCTCTCAGGTGTCTCCGGTTCCGTTCAGACTCAGAACGGACTTGTAAATGGATGCATGTCTGACGTTAAACTTCGTACCATGTAAACTGATTTCTGTTTAATATACAACCGTTGGTGGCAAAAGAATTTATTCTTTCGCTCAACACCCTCAGAGGTTGTGTATTGATAGTTGTTAATTTCATGGCATGGATTGTCAACGGGGCACGCCAAGACGCTAATGATCAAGGTTATGTTGAAAAGCAGACCTTGTAATTGATGATCAAAGCATAGTCTGTTCAGACCTAGCTTTGTGTATAGCGTTACTTCGCGAGCCTCACACCCCGGTAGAGTCTAAAACAGAGCAAGGGAACGCAAGGAGTGCACACGTTTCTTTCTAGCTAGAAGTGGTGTCAGCGCTTAAACTGGCTGACATTTGCTTATGTGGTTGTTGGAATGTTGCGAGGCCTCGGTTTATTCTTATCGGTCGCCCACGGCTGATTTGTAGGTCCAGTAGGATCGGAGAGCGTGTGTTCAGGCATAACTAATCCACTAAAGTATTTGTGGACCGGCCCTGCTGTATCCAAGGGTTTGCCAGCGTCCGAATCCTGGGACATTGCTAGAGTGTCTCGAATCGGTCAGGAAATCGTTCCTAGCCTTAACTCATGATGGAAACCCAACTTCCAATAAGTCCCATGCGGTTTTGATTGTATAACTAGTATGGCGACATAGTAGATGGTAGCTATGCCGTCTAGGATTAATATTATTTTTGAAATATTTTCTTAAAACATATACACACTAATAATAATATCGTATTTTGCGTATTTATCATCTTTTAACCATTATAAGGTAAAACCCAATCCTCCGGTTTGCGTTGCATTGTGTGATGGGACTTGGGTCTTATAATGGTTTCATTTTTCTAAAAAGCATTGCGCTATTTAACGTTTTACTTTATTTATTGCACTGATAATCCCATGGAGTGAACCCGTTCCGCGATAGCGGTGTGGTCCTCGTGATTGTCAAACCCGTTAGTTAATTATGATATGTCATACTAGTCCCATGACTGACTCGTAGTTTGTTTCACCTTTTGCAAACTCGGGTGCCCACTTTCTACACGGGCAGCCAAGTGACAGGTTAGGCTTCGATATTTGCTGGATGGAAGCTTGTTGATGGAGATGCTGAAGAAACTTTCTTTTTATCTTTTATTTTCTGCTTAAGACATTGAGACAGTACTTAGTATTGATGTAATTTGAGAGATAGAGACTCTATTTCTTTTCTATGAGACATTTATTTTTTCTAAGTGTAATCTTGTGCTGCATACTCTGATGTTTCAGTGATGATGTTTGTGATGACATTTCCTTCCACTGTAATGATTTATATGTTCTGCTATATACTGAGATCTGTTATTGTTCTAGTTATGTTATGTTCCATACGATTTTCCTTACTTTCGTTACACGGAAGTTTGGGGTCGTCACAATATGGAACTTAAACATGTACCTTTTTGTCGAGCACATGAATTTAAAATCTTCAAACACTTTATTCCATACCTGCCTAACACATATACAAATATTTCCATTTGGTTTTAACTCAATCCATTCGTCTTAACCCAATTCGCTAATTTATTTTCTAATTAGCTATTTGCATATTTCACTTCTTATTTGAACATATTATGTTCAAATATATTTTAATTTATTTAGGAACTCAGTCTAATTCCATTTTCAACTCAAATATCAAATTTGATTCTGAATATAAATTTTCAAATCTCATTTACGTATCAAACGCCCAATTTTGATTCAAACACAATTAACTAATTATCCTTCAAATTAGTTAATTCTATTCCATAATTAAAAATATGATTTTTGTTTCAAAAACCATTTCATATACACAATTTGATTTCGTATTTATTGTACATCTCCAATCAAGATTTTTCTAATGGAAATTCGGATTTTATTTACTTAAAATCCTTTTATACATTTAAATAAACAGTTATGGTTATACAATGGTTATGGTGCTGTTTTTCTGAAAATTTGATTTTGACATATCTCAAAATATATTCAACAAAATTCAGATTTTTGTCTTCCATTAGAAAACTATTATCTAATTGGTCCTGATGGTTCTTGTTTCAAAGAATTCCGACTTAAATAGAGTTCTATATACTCAATTGAAATTCGAATCGCCAATTTACGAACTGCCGTGTTGCGGCGAGTTCTTTTAATTATATTTAATATATAAACATTTTAAACTTTGTTTATATAAAAATTCCAATTCTATTCTAATATACTTTAATATATATCAAATCAGTTTCCCAATTCAGCATAATATTTTCAATTATCTATAATTGTCGATTTTCCTTACTCGGTAATATATTTATTTATACATCGATCTTCTATATTTAGTTCCAATTCCTTCTATAAATAAATAATTTATAAAATTCGATATAATCGAATTTCAATTATAAACCCAACGAATTCTTCTCAATTCAGCTTATATTTTGAATTTCGAAATATAATCAATTGTTTTGTTTCAAAACACTTCCCAATTTTACTTTTAAATTCCTATTTGAATTTAAATAGTTTAAATTATCCAAATGATAAATTATTTCACCAAAATTATTACACTATTTATAAATTCAATTTCCTTGTTTCATATATTTAAACAAGTTCCCTTTTCAAATTTAGATTTGAAACTCCATCCCTCTGATATTCCAAATTGTGGAATAAAAACTGTTGTTCCCTTCTGAATGATTTCAAAATATATTTTTAAATTCATATTTGAATTCAAATATTTAAATTATCTCTTGATAATTAATTCATTATATTTATAAACACCATTTTATAAACTTCCTTGTTTTATATTTAAACAAGTCTATTTCAAAATCTATTTAAAACCAAATTCTCATTTTGGAAATTTCTATTTATAATAAATTATATATATAGCACCAAATTTATTTTCATATTCAATTTAACTTCTATTTAACTAAATTTGAATTAATCGAATTCAAATCACAAATCCTTACGGATTTACTTTAGTTCAATTTATATTCTGAACATCAGGTTAAATTCCATCGTTTATTTCTTTGAAATGATTTCCCCATTTCTATCTTTAAATTCACATTTGAATTTAAATATTCGAATTATCAAATGATAATTTTTCCACTTTAATTATAAACCCCATTTATAAATTCATTTCAATCCCCTGATTTTCCATTGAAAATCATTCCATTTTATTTACAAATACCATTTATAAATTCATCACTTCAATTTCCTGTATATTTTAATTTATAAACATCGTTTATAAATTTCAGTATTTGTTTTATTTATTCGTAACAAGTCAATATTTTTAATCCATTCGAATTTCAAATTCTATTTTTAGAAAAATAAAATTTCCCGTTTAAAATCTCAAAATCTTTTTATAATATTTTTATAGATCAACATTTAGGCCCCAGTGATAATTAAACAATCAAAGCACCTAATTATCAATCAATATATCATATATGATAATATATGTGAAAACAAACAAATAATAATATTTTTGAGGAATCCAGTTGGATCCCTCCAACCTGTTTTTCCTACATCCACAGACGTTAGCCAATATAAATAATACCCATTATGCTTCATGGTAGAATATCGCGGTATAGAAGGTCATCAACTATCTTAGCGTGGGGCGTATAGGGTCATCCGCTACTGATACTGCGGGCATCCGCTAATGATACTGCCGGAATCCAATCACCAATATATATAAAATAACCACAAACCAATCCTAAATAACTAATATATATTTATAGCCATAATAATATTTTAATGCAACCAAACAACCAACAGACCAATATTTTTAACAAATAAAAATAATTCTAAATAAAAACGGAGGGAGATTTACTCACGGTGATTTTTATTGACGGAATAAATCAGAGATGTTTGATCTAAATTCCATCTGTCCTAGGAAATCCAAATACATTTCCCATTATAGGCCCAACTCGATTTGCGCTAGCATTTTATACCTTATTTAAATTAAGCATAATATTTCTAAGGAACCGATTAAATAAATTAGTAACCAAAACTTAATTACTAAATTAAATTCGATTTTATCTTATTCCCTAATCTCCTTAAATCACGGTTATTATTGCATTCATAAGTGAAGGTGATAATATATAAAATCCATTAAATAAATCTAACTAATTTATTTATAAAATAAAAGATATATCAAATTTTATTTAATGTTTAAACTATTTCAATTTAAACTGAATATTAAAAACAACAATCTAATTTATGATTCATATAATGATTTACTAAATTATATTCCTATCCAGTTTCCAAATTCTAGATAATAGTTAATACCATTTTCTTTTCTCATAACAATATACTAATTTAGTTATAACTTGTATACAAATATATACATATACCTTTCTTTATTTAATTATTACTAATCACTTTGATTAAATAAATTTACTTACCTTAATCTCCCATAGTTACAAATCCGAACCTTCCTCCCCTGTAGCATTCCTCAACATTGTCGATCTATCCAAGCTAAGCACTATCTTCCTAAATGAAAATAAGTCGAATTTCACCCCTTCCATCATATTGCCATCCCATGTTTATAGTCACCAAATCATTGCTCAAACTCCAGTATTCCAATAGCAGATCGCACTCCTTCAATACAGCAATCGCCTCTTGTATTACAAGAATTTGCAGCTACCATCACCCCTTATTCGCAACTCGACCTTGTCTATACTGGGACTCATGGCCGCATCCTACAAATCTGAACCGCATCATCTCGCTATCCTTCCTAAGATCTCTTTCCAACCCATGAATTTGATCCAAGCATCTATTTACTAAATCGAATTCTTAAAGACCCAAAAATCCTGTGTAAAACGTTACGACCCTTGACCCTTGAAGTCGCGGCTACCGTATCAAAAAGTCGAGCTCCTCCTTAGTGCGAGAGTACTAGAACAATGCTCCAGTATGAGATGTTAATTCAATTTCGAATTCGCAATTATTATTTTCCTGAAAATGTATTCGATATTCATAACTCGCGTGAGTTTGTTTGGCTGAGGAAAGTAGCGGTTTTGTTTGGAATGGATAATGAGGAAAGCAACTATATTTGGTCTTGGTTTATTCGATTAATCTGAAATGAGGCTTGAAATCGATTTCAGAGGCATTCGAGTTTAAAAGTGGAGGAAATGCTTGGATTATTAACAGTGAATTTGGTTCGAATTGATTTTTGAGAAGAGAAGCTTGCATCCCCGTTTGATTTTGCAAATGAACTAGAGGATAGGAAAGAACTGATTTGCCCCTTTGATTTTATTTTGAAATGTTGATTTTAATTTTGAATTTTTTTAGAAGAGAAGAATAGAAAGAGGTCGCGTTATAAATAGAGACGAAGACTTCTGTATTAAGGAATATATGTTATAGGTAGGGTACAAAGAATTAAATACGGTTTAAAATAAAGGGATTTTTATTCTTTTTAAATAGATATTGGTTTGATTTCGATCCTATCCGCTAAAAATATATCGGGATTCATTACTTTAATTCACTAACCGCTATTTTAACGTACTGACCAACGTTTCAACGTATTTACATTATTCTGGACTCAACAATATAGACTATAAAATTATTTTCGAACGTATATATAAAATAACCATATTAAATTGATATAAGATAATTTAAATTCAAAACAAATAAATTATTCGATAATATATTATTATTATCGTCGTCTATATTAAATTAGAATATGTATTGATCATCTGAATTGTTTTGACTTCGTTTCAATTTCGAATTGAGTTATTCTTCGTATTACTATAATTATTTCAGATTCAATAATTAAATATATATTCAAAATAAACCGTATATCGATTATAAATCGATAATTCAATATAAAAATAGATTCATATTATCAATTCAATATTTAAAACCATATTAAATATTTAAAATAATTTGTTTGAAAAATCTGGGGCGTTACATTCTTTCCATCTTAAAATAATTTCGTCCCCGAAATTAATAAGGTAAGAAAAATGCTACAAACCTTGTTAAATTTCCACTTATGTTGAACTCAACTTTTATATTTCAACTAGTTTAGTTTTACCAAAGCTTTTGGTTTACATTTATATTGCACACCTCGTACGCTTACACTCATTTAAATTCATTTAAACTGATTCTAAATCAATTTATTCTCTTTGATCCATTTAACTTTCTTTAGAAAAATTTAAATTTAAATTCCAAAATTCAAATCCTCGGTTTTCTATTTCAAATCCTTTTGAAAACACACAAACATACACATATATTTATTAACATCCCAAATTCAAAACATTTGAATTTTTCAACCAACTTGTTTTCTTTCAAATAATTCAAATCAAAAACCATTCTAAGGTAGCAATCCATCACTTAGGAACCCGAAAATGAACATTGATGATGCTGCAGTCATCAGCAGAATTATTTCCCAGCTACTAAATTGAGTTCAGTGCTTAAACAATTTCAAACCCCATTAAAAATCCTTTTAAAACAAAGCTATAATATTCTAATATACTTCAGAAAATATTTTCCAACTTCACAGGATTTAAATTCCAAATTCTGGTTTGAATTCAACTTTAATTCATCTTATTTGTATATTTAATTCATATACAAATTCTATATTGGTTTTGCATAACCATTCCAATTTTTATAATCTAATTTGATTATAATAATAACAACCAACACATCCATACATTATAATAATTTCAGGAAATTATTCCTTTTCTATCAAAATAGAATTTTGGGTTAAATTATTTCATATACCCACTTAAAAACAATATCGTGTTTAATCTTATATTCAAGTATTTACAAACTTTTATCGATGTCGTGGCGTCCCACGATTTGACCATAATTCATAAACCACTTAACAGACTAGCCAACACTATATAAAATAATTTTTATATCGATTTACAAATACACTATCTCATATATATACACTCCACTCATTCTAGGGTACTACTAACCCTATCTCTAATGAGCACAACACCATAGCTTAGGTATTCCCTCAACCTAGGCTCTGATACTAAATGTAATGGCCCGCAAATCCGTACTATCTGAGTTGACTAATAACACCACACATCCAACCCAAATTGCACAAAAATACGAATCATTATTAGAAAGAAGTTAGAGGATGAGTAATAGAAAGAAAGAAATGTTAGAATAGAAGAAAACATAGAAGACAAATCTCACAGCGAAACGAATAAAATATATTATATGACATAACTTTTTGAGAGAACCCGTAACTTCCCCGTGAAGGAAAGCGCGGATACTTTGAGAACAGGACAAAATAGAACGCAAACAGAAGAACATTTCATTGTTATTACAACAATTCCATCAGATACAAGAATATACAGAGTATAAATGAATAAATTACATTCAACAAATATCAGAGATTTAAATTACATTTAAATACATCGCAGCGGAAAATAATACAAAATCACAACTAGAAGTAATGCACGGATACAGAGCTTTCCGAGCATCGTTCCAGCTATAAATCAGGACCCTGTGGATATAAATCTGCAAAACCAAAACTACTAGCTGCCCATGTCGAAAATAGGGGCACCCAGAGTTTAGGTTAAAACAATAAACTCCAGGTCAGTCATGTGACTGGTGTGAGAACTAAAACAGTTATTAATATTGGTTTTAAAGTTTGGTATATCAAGGGACCACGCCGTATAACACGGAACGGGTTTCCTCCCAAGAATACCAGTGCATAGAACAAACAGCGCAATGCTAAATAAAGAGAAATGAAGCTGTTATAAGACCCAGGTCCCATCACACAATGCAACGCAAGCCGAAGGATAGGGTTTTTTTACCTTATAACAGCCAAAGCATGCTTGATACGTTTAAAACACATTATTTGATACTATTATAGGTGTAAAGTGTCAAAACAATTTCAATCATAAATATAAATCATAGACGGCATAAGCGCCCCATCCCACTATGTAGCCATACTAGGCTCTACAAATAAAACCGAAACACACGTATTGGAAATTGGATTCCATCATGAGTCGAGGCAAGGGGCAAGCTCCTCTCTGCGTTCGAGACACTCTAGCAAATGCCTCAGGACCCCAATATGATCCTTTGGAACCTCCAAGGCCGGTCCTCTCTTACTTTTGAGGATTGGTAATTCCTGAACACACGTTTCCCGGTCCTTACAGACCTATATCCGAGGCGCCTCTTATCCAACAACCACACCGGTGAAAAGTATATAAATGTCAGAGCTGGTAGGTCACTGACACCACCATAGCTAAAAAGAAACGTCGTGCACTCCTTGGGTCCGTATCCCGTTTTTGACTCATACCGAGGTGTGAGGCTCGCGAATTCACGTTATACACAAAGCCACGCCACACAGGCCGTGCTTTGATCATCAACCACAAGACTTTTCTTTTCAACAGAAGCCTTGATCAATTGCCACTTACGCGTGCCATACTGGCAATTCACTCCATGCAACTAATATCCATCGATATACAACCTCTGAGCTCGTACGTCTCAGAGAAGGGCGTTAAGCAAGAGAATAAATTCTCCGCCGCCAAACAGATGTATATTTAATAGAGATCAATCAACACAGAATACAATCCAATGTCAGACACACAATCCATTTACAAGTTCGTTCTGGGTCTGAACGAAACCGGAGGCACTTTCCTCGCATATCCATTGATCTCCATAACGTCTGGACGATCACCAACTGTTTCCCTCATCTTGGGTGTAACGCCCAATCAAGATCATCCGTAATCACCCAAACGATGTGAAGACTTCCGGTCTTCAACCACCGTCTTCCTCTTCGACATCTCGTCGAATCGGTTATTCGGAATGGGTATAAACCCGGCCTTTCTGAATAACCCACGTATATGATAAACAAATGTTATACAAACACAACAAACGCCTCATTCCAATTCATAATATTCTTTTATTCACAAAATCACATTCTTAGGGAAAGGTTCCCATTAATTTTATCCAAGATAAATGCTTTTAAATTTATTCTTTAATCTTCCTTTGGATATCATTTCAAACTAGTTGGGATTAGCGAACCACACAGAAGTAATTATTTATTTTATTTCCCAATCCCAACCTATTCATCCCATGGAGCAAAACCGGTAATACTCCATATCTAACACCACGGTGCTATCGGTAAAATTAATTACCACTTCACGTTCAAATCAAATTAAAGATTTAACTATCGCACTGGAGCAAAACAGGTGGTACTCCATTCTCGATCACCTTTCATATTTGATAATTTAAATTATCAATTCACATTTCAATCTAATTAAAGATTCATTAAACTCCACTTAGTTTTAATCTTCACAAAATCAACATCCAGCCTTTAACTGGGTTAAAGAACCAATGTCATCTAAAACACGATTCACGATAAACCCAAACCATATTTGATATTAAATACAAGGCTCTAAATAGAAAATATATCGGCTTATATTCAATATCAAATTCTGAAACCAACAAATATCGTATTGGAAATAACGATATAAAATATATCTTTCAAATCCCCATAACAATATTTGTGTAGTCACGAAATCCAAGATCGAAATATTCCGAAGATAATTTCGATTCAACTCCAGTCCAATTCACGTATTGGGAATATTGATTATTTTTAAAATCACTTTCAAATTCATTTTATTTATTTCAAGAATAAATTGATTTTTAATTCTAGTTCATTTCGACATAAATCTATTTTTATCCTTTCAAATGTGGAATTCTTCAGCCCAATTTTTCCCAAATCATTTCTTATGATTTTACACAAATTATAGATATTTTTAATAATTTTACCAAGGCCCGTACAGTCGATTTCCATCAACGGCCATCGAACTGCACTTACAGCGACCTTTTCCAAATTTGATTTGGACATAATTCCAAATCCAACCGTTAGATTTCAAATTTCTAACAATCATTGGAAAGCTCTTTTCGATAAGAACCCAACGGTTCCGGTTTTAGGAGAATCCAACGGTCGGATCTCCCGCAACGTCAATTCGAAGTCAATGGTCGAAATTAACGAACTGTCGCGGCGCGGCGCGTTCTATTCAGACCATTATATATATATATATATATATATATATAATATACTATATATATTTTGTCGATTTCCTTTTAAAACGTATTTTATAAATCGTTTTAAATTCGTTTTCAAAACCATTTCAAGTCTATATTCAATTTCAAATCAAAATTGAATATTTCATATCATTACCATATAAATGATAATATTTTCAAAACGTTATGTTTTGAAATCACTATCTTTTAAATATTCATTATAAAAGCGAATATAATCGATATACACGTCAAATTAGCGCAACTCTAATCAACACGGCTTTTTATATTTCAATAAATTCGTTATTCTATTCAATAAATGAATATTTATTCTATTCAACACATGAATCTATATTTCTTTCAATACACGGCCAATCTCAACACATGAGTACTATGAACACACGTCTATTTTTGTTATGTAAAATATTTTATAAAATTATGGTATTTATTGTTTGATTTTTAATTAGACTTCAACCGTAAAGTAGTTATAGTTTTAAATATGATAAAGATGTAAATTTTATTGTTAAAATATTTTACTCAACCCATAAATAGTTTCAACACATGAACATCGTCAACACATGACTATTTTTATATTCAACACATGAATTTTCTTTTATAATATTCATTATTTTCCCGATTGGAATGAGGCCCAATCAATCACCATATAATGTTAATTATATGGATTCCATACACCACATGTATATAATAGCAATGATAAACAGTCAACCATCATCCAAGGTGCACCACACAACTGCATAAGCATCCAATATAAATAATTAATGCTTACACAGCCTGTCGACCAATCGATCGACATACAATTAAATAATTGGGATTAGTGTACGACAAATTTCATCCCAACACCCGTGTGGGGTTTCAAATCAACAAACACAGATTTTTATTTGTGCAGTTGGGTGATGTGTAAAATTTATCATCCCAATCAATATCAGTCAAATCAGTGCATATAAACAAATCGGCCGATTTGTTTATAAATATTTATTTATTCACTTTCACGTTAAAAATTATATTTTTAATGATAAAATATTTATTTCAATACATTGATCTATATTACCGATTTCACATCAACATCACAAACAATTTTCACAACACATCAATCAAACAAACAAGCCATCCATGGTCTGTGGATGACGGGTGTCGGGTGCTACTAAGCACCATCTACATCCTAGTATATATATATAACTAGAAAAAGAAATTTAGAGTGAGAAGTTCTCACCAAAGCTAATCCAACTCCACGACACTTCTAATGTAGGAAATCTTCACTGTTCTCGCTTTTTGTCACTTTCGTTGCCCGTAGCCACTACATATATAAAAATCACATTTTTATATTGTTGCTGTGTATATAAAAATCCTATTTTTATAATCACGCTATATGGATAAAAATTCTATTTTCACACCGCTACTATATAGATAAAAATTCTAATTTTACATCGCTACTATATAGATAAAAATTCTATTTTCACATTGCTATTCTCTATATAAAAATTTCGCCTTTTCTATTGTTAAGATTTCGCCTTTTCAATTGTAAAGATTTCGCCTTTTCAATTATAAAGATTTCGCCTTTTCAATTATAAAGATTTCGCCTTTAAAAAATAAATATTTCGCTATATCTATAAAGATGATATTTTTACTATCTATATAATATAAAAATCGTGTTTTTATACTTTCCATGCTATAAAAATCATATCTTTACATTGCTACTACTATAAAATTCACATCTTTATTACTCTACATTATATAAAATCATATTTTTATTCTTCATACTATATAAAAATCATACTTTCTTCGCATATATATATATATATATATATATATAAATAGATTTTTATTGGTTAGATAACCCAAAATCAAACTGAAATAAAAATAAAATAAATAAGAAAAAAGAATAAAACTCACTGATTAAAGAAGGGGGAGGTCGGGGTGAGGCGCTGACGTGGGACGGCGGTGGAAGGGCTTGGACGAGGGGGTGAGGTCGCTTGCGGTGGGCGTCGGTCTTCACGTCAGGGGGGGAAGCGAAGGCGAGAGAGGAGGGGAAGAAGGGGGCGAGCGGCGTCAGTCTGGGGAGGGAAGCGAGGTCGCGGTGGAGGGGGGTCGGTAGGGGAGAAGGGACGGAGGAAGAAGAAGAAGGGGGGAGGAAGGCGGCGCACCACATAGGGGGGCGCGATGGGTTCCCCCCACCCCGCGTCGCTCGCTCCTCTTTCTATTTTTTTTTCGATCGACTTCTGATTTACATCGGGGGGGGGGGGGGGTGAGAGGAAGTATAGAGAGGAGAGAGAGTTTTTTTAATTTTAATTATTCTAATTATTTAATTTACAAAAAGTTGACTTTTTCATACGACCTCTAAACGAGGCCCACCGCCTGTCGTCCATAGCGTTTCACCCCCATTCCGAACACAATGGGATATGTACCATAAGCTGATTCGACCGTTTCGATCAGTTTCCATTAAAATCAACATATAACTCTATATATTGAATTTGAACGTGCATTTCAATTTACTGGGGCCACATACGGGCTCTAAAAATTCCCGAAAAATATTTTCTAGCTTCGTATTGACGATACGGTCCTAACAAAACTAATTTCGTCGAATTCTGAGACCGTTGGAAAAATGGCCATTTTCCAGTCGATTAAAATCAGCTGAAACTGGTCAAACACGTTTTCCTTTGCCATGCTCACATATCGATTCGAAAAATTATGAAAATTGGAATCTAGCAATAACTTGACATCACGGATCCAACAAAAGTGGTTTCGTCGAAATCCGAGATCGTTTGTAAAACTTCCATTTTTACGGGCCTGAATTCCATAGCCACTATTCAGAATTTTCAACTGGACGTATCTTTTGATTCCCGCTATGAAATTTCAATTTTTCGGATTCATTGGAAAGATATTACCAAATAGATCCTATTATTTTTGGTTTCACTAAAATTCGGATTGTTTTGCACCCGGTATGTTCAGTTGAAGTTTGAAATCGAATTATCGAACTACCGCGCCATTTTCAATTCTATTTATATTTATAAATAATTATTTATATTCTAACGACGACATATATAATATATATGTTCGAATTCCATTCAAAATAAATTTCTCGTCCTCATTATTTAAAATAATTCATTTTAAATGTTCAAAATTCGCTAAAATTGGCAAAATAAAAATTTTAAATTGGCTCGCATTTCCGGGTTGTTACACTTTTTGAAATACAAATTAGTAACTTTATATACATGCCATCATCAGAGCACAACAATTATTCCTGGAAGAGTTATAAACACCTGTTTCCAGATACAAACATGGTACACAACGGAATATATGATAGTCTATAATTAACTGGCAAAGCCTCCTGCTTCAAACTCCTCCAAGTGAATCTGTAAAATCCTAACTACTTGACTTCCCGTACAAATTTGTGCACCCAAGAGTTTAAGCAAAACAAACAAAATAAACTCTGGGTCAGTCATGGGACTAATGTGAGTAAACTCCAACCATTTGTTTAACATTCAAAATCCTTTCGAAAGAAAGGATAATAGTAAGACCAGCCCGCACATAAACATAGACGGTTTTTACCTTACTATAACCCAAAATATTTTTGATATCAAATCCAGTGATATTATAATAATGTCTACGTCAAATAAATATAATTTAGCGGAACGCTTGCATCTTACGTTCCATATATATAATATAAAATTAAAACTACATCGCGCTTATTGGAGATTGTATTTCCAACATGAGAAGGTATGGAACCACCTGCCGATAGTGTATCTCTAGAGAGGAATACACTGGGTTCAACAAGAACATCTTGCAACCCGACCCACACATGACCGACAACCCACTTCGCTTGAGTGTATCGAATGTATATCACTAATGGTTGGGATCAACAACCGTTTCCCGAAAAGGGACAGCATCGATAGATTAAAGAAGTAAAAGGAATTTCTCTAGATAGGTGATTATACGCCCTAATGGGAGCGACCCACATAACCATGTTGCCTGCCTGATTTTTGTCATTTCCCTGTTGCTGAGGCCTGAGGCTACGATTCTTTATCATTCATTCACAGCACAATCACTTTGAATGCCACATTGTCAGATCCGTTAATCATTAAATTGATTTGCACAAATATATTCTAGATATTATGCTAAGAGAATAAATTCTCCGCCACCATATATATCTATGCAGACCAACATATGATCATTGGAAATACTCTGTCAGATATTCATCCATTTACGTTCGCTCTGGGATTGAACCAAACCGAAGGCACCATTTCTATTAATAGAAAAAGTCCTCGCACTTTACTCCATCTTTGATTATCTTCATATAATATGATTCACAACTCAACTGCCAATACGGAGTGGTTTTTGGATAATAATCCAGCCGGTCTCTCCATATTGACAACGATATTGGCAGCCACTTCGATATTCGGTTATTTAACTATCGAAGAAAAATAAACAAACATCCCAACCATCAAACAAATCACTGGGCCATTTAATTGATGTTTCATTCATTAATTAAATCATTACGCCATTTCCTTATCAATATTTGTTAGCCAAATATTTTCAACAATCATCTTGGCCCTTTTCGCTATTTGGAAAAACATTTCCATATATCGCCTCCTTTTCTTTTCTATGCGTAGAAAATATCTTCTATTTACAACTGGAAAACATTCCAATTACTTATCACTTCCATGCCCATTCATTTATACCCTCAGGAAATATTTATTTATTATATTTCTAAATTTCCACTTACTTGGATTAAAACGAATGTTGTGTAAAACATCGTTATGACAACCCAAAACACTACATTCAAGTAATTCTTATTCAAACATTCCTCTTCGAGACTGGATCTTGCTATTTATCAGTTAAAAACGAAATCAATCAAGTTGGGGTATAACTACCTCTCAGACCTTGACTAAAAACATCCTTAACTTCAAAATGGACAAGAACACTTACCTCGAATAATTAACATCATATAAAACCAATTCTCTATTTTTAAAACGTATATACATTTCTCTTTCTATTTCCAGATTATCGATTTTCTTTTTTTATAATATTCTATTTTTAAATTTCGTTTCATAATCGAATTCTTTATATATCGATATATCAATTCATAATTATCAAATCTTCTTAAAATATTCTAACTCCTTAAATTTCCAGAAAATTTCGTATTTTTCTAAACTCAACTCTCCTCTTTAGGCCCTTTCCATACAAAAAGAAAATAAAAAAAACAAAGTAACTTGCCGATTCGGTGCATAAAACCTCATATGGAATTTAAACAAGTACCTTTTTGTCAAGCACGTGAATTTAAAATCTTCAAACACTTTATTCCATACCTGCCTAACACATATCCAAATATTTTCATTTGGTTTCAACTCAATTCATTCGTCTTAACCCAATTCGCTAATTTATTTTCTAATTAGCTATTTTCCTATTTCACTTCTTATTTGAACATATCATGTTCAAATATATTTTAATTTATTTAGGAACTCAGTCTAATTCCATTTTCAACTCAAATATCATATTCGATTCCGAATATAAATTCTCAAATCTCATTTATCTATCCAATGCCCAATTTTGATTCAAACACAATTAACTAATTATCCTTCAAATTAGTTAATTCTATTCCATAATTAAAAATATGATTTTTGTTTCAAAAATCATTTCATTTACACAATTTAAATTCGTATTTATTTTACATCTCCATTCCGGATTTTTCTAATGGAAATTCAGATTTTATTTACTTAAAATCCTTTTATTCATTTAAATAAACCGTTATGGCTATAAATGGTTATGGCGCAGTTTTTCTGAAAATTTGATTTTGATATAACTCAAAATCTATTCGACGAAATTCAGATTTTTCTCTTCCAATAGAAAACTATTATCTAATTGGTCCTAATGGTTCTTGTGTCAAAGAATTTCGACTTAAATTGAGTTCTATATACTCAATTGAAGTTCGAATCGCCAATTTATGAACTATCGCGCTGCGGTGAGTTCTTTTAATTATATTTAATATATAAACATTTTAAACTTCGTTTATATAAAAATTCCAACTCTATTCTAATATACTTTAATATATATATATCAAATTAGTTTCCCAATTCAGCATAATATTTTCGATTATCTATAATTGTCGATTTTCCTTACTCGGTAATATATTATTTATACTTCGATCTTCTATATTTAAATCCAATTCCTTCTATAAATAAATTATTTATAAAATTCGATATATTCGAATTTCAATTATAAACCCGTCGAATTCTTCTCAATTCAGCTTATATTTTGAATTCCGAAATATAATTAATTGTTTTGTTTCAAAACTCTTCCCAATTTTACTTTTAAATTCCTATTTGAATTTAAATGGTTTAAATTATCCAAATGATAATTTATTTCACCAAATTTATAACACTATTTATAAATTCAATTTCCTTGTTTTATATATTTAAACAAGTTCTCTTTTCAAATTTCTATTTGGAACTCTATCCCTTTGATATTCCGAATTATGGAATAAAAACTGTTATTCCCTTCCAAATGATTTCAAATTCTATTTTTAAATTCATATTTTAATTAATTATTTAAATTATCTCTTGATAATTAATTCATTATATTTATAAACACCGTTTTATAATTTTCCTTGTTTTATATTTAAACAAGTCTATTTCGAAATCTATTTAAAATCAAAATCTTATTTTGGAAATTTCTATTTATAACAACTTATATAAATAACACCTTATTTATTTTCATATTCAATTTAACTTCTGTTTAAATTAATTCGAATTAATCAAATTCAAAACAAAAATCCTTACGGATTTATTTTAGTTCAATTTATATTCTGAACATCAGAATAAATTCCATCGTTTATTTCTTTAAAACGATTTCCCCATTTCTATCTTTAAATTCACATTTGAATTTAAATATTCAAATTATCAAATGATAATTTTTCCACTTTATTTATAAACACCGTTTACAAATTCATTTCAATCCCCTGATTTTCCAATTTAAATCATTCCATTTTATTTATAAATATCATTTATAAATTCATCACTTCAATTTCCTGTATATTTAAATGAATAAACATCGTTTATAAATTTAAGTACTTATTTTATTTATTCGTAACAAGTCAATATTTATAATCCATTCGAATTTCAAATTCTATTTTTAGAAAAATAAAATTTCCCATTTAAAATCTCAAAATCTCTTTTACAATATTTTTATATATCAACATTCAAGCCCAAGTGATAATATAACAATTAAACAACCCAATTATCAATCAACATATCATATAAGATAATATATGTGAAAACAAAAAATAATAATATTTTTGAGGAATCCAGTTGGATCTCTCCAACCTGTTTTCCCTGCATCCACAGACGTTAGCCAACATAAATAATACCCATTCTGCTTCATGGTAGAATATCGCGGTATAGAAGGTCATCCACTATCATAACGTGGGGTGTATAGGGTCATCCGCTAATGATAATGCGGGAAACCAATCACCAATATATATGTAAAAACCACAAACCAATCCTAAATA
The DNA here is from genome assembly GCA_030737875.1 of Allium sativum. Lineage (NCBI taxonomy): Eukaryota > Viridiplantae > Streptophyta > Magnoliopsida > Asparagales > Amaryllidaceae > Allium > Allium sativum. Next base: position 144,158,461 of record CM060918.1, on the reverse strand, counting down.
ACTAATATATATTTATAGCCACAATAATATTTTAATGCAACCAAACAACCAATAAACAAATATTTTTAAGAAATAAAAATAATTCTAAATAAAAACAGAGTGAGATTTACTCACCGTGATTTTTATTGACGGAATAAATCAGAGATGTTTGATCTAAATTCCATCTGTCTCCAGGAAATCCAAATCCATTTCCCATTATAGGCCCAACTCGATTTGCGCTAGCATTTTAGACCTTGTATAAATTAAGCACAATATTTCTAAGGAACCGATTAACTAAATTAGTAAACAAAACTTAATTAACTAAATTAATTTGATTTTATCTCATTCCCTAATCTCCTTAAATCACAGTTTAACATTGTATTCATAAGTGAACGTGATTATGTAAAAAATCCATTAAATAAATCTGACTAATTTATTTATAAAAAAGATATATCAAATTTTATTTAATGTTTAAACTATTTCAATTTAAACTGAATATTAAAAACAACAATCTAATTTATGATTCATATAATGATTTACTAAATTATATTCCCTTCCGGTTTCCAAATTCTAGATAATAGTTAATACCATTTTCTTTTCTCATAACGGTATACTAATTTAGTTTTAACTAGTATACAAATATATAAATATACTTTTTTATATTTAATTATTACTAATCACTTTAATTAAATAAATTTACTTACCTTAATCTCCTATAGTTACAAATCCGAACCTTTCTCCTCTGTAGCATTCCTCAACATTGTCGATCCATCCAAGCTAAGCACTATCTTCCCAAATGAAAATAAGTCGAATTTCGCCCCTTCCATCATAATGCCATCCCCTGTTTATAGTCACTAAATCATTGCTCAAACTCCAATATTCCAATAGCAGATCGCACTCCTTCAATACAGCAATCGCTTCCTGTATTACAAGAATTTGCAGCTACCATCACCCCTTATTCGCAACTCGACCTTGTCTATACTGAGACTCATAGCCGCATCCTCCAAATCTGAACCGCATCATCTTACAGTCCTTCCTAAGATCTCTTTCCATCCCATGAATTCGAACCAAGCATCAATTTCCTAAATCGGATGCCAAAATCCCCAAAATCCCTTGTAAAAGGTTACGGCCCTGGACCCTTGAAGTCGCGGCTACCCTAAATGTCAATCTCCTCCTTAGTGCGTGAGTACTAGAACCATGCTCCAGTATGAGATGTTAATTCAATTTCGAATTCACAATTATTATTTTCCTGAAAATGGATTCGATATTCATAACCCGCATGAGTTTGTTTGGCTATGGAAAGTAGCGGTTTTGTTTGAAATGGATAACGAGGAAATCAACTCTATTTGGTCCTAGTTTATTTGATTAATCTGAAATGAGGCTTGAAATAGATTTTAGATGCATTCGATTTTAAAAGGGGAAGAACTGCTTGGGTTATTAACAGTGGATTTGGTTCGAATTGATTTCTGAGAAGAGGATCTTGCATCCCCGTTTGATTTTGCAAATGAACGAGAGGAGAGGAAAGAACTGATTTGCCCCTTTGATTTTATTTCGAAGTGTTGATTTTAATTTGGAATTTTTGTTTCAGAAGAGAAGAACAGAAAGAGGTCACGTTATATATAGAGACGAAGACTTCTGTATTAAAGAATAGGTGTTATAGGTATGGTACAAAGAATTAAATACGATTTGAGATAGAGGGATTTTTATTACTTTTAAATAGATATCGATTTGATTTCGATCCTATCCACTAAAAATATATCGAGGTTTATTACTTTAATTCACTAGCCGCTATTTTAACTTATTGACTGACGTTTCAATGTATTTACATTATTCTTGCCTCAACGAAATAGACTATAAAATTTTATTCGGACGTATATATAATATAACCATATTATATTGATACAAGATAATTCAAATTCAAAACAAATAAAATCTTCGATAATATATTATCATCGTCTATATTCGATTAGAATATATATTGATCATCTGAATTGTTTTGACTTCGTTTCAATTTCGAATTGAGTTATTCTTCGTATTACTATAATTATTCCAGATTCAATAATTATATATATTAAAAATAAATCGTATATCGATTATACATCGATAACTGAATATAAAAATCGATTCATATTATCATTTCAATATTTAAAACCATATTAAATATTTAAAATAATTTGTTTGAAAAATCTAGGTCGTTACAGTCATTCAACTTGACTAATCTCCAGTTAGTTTCTAATTTTCTTAAATTCATTTCTTAATTTCATAACAAAACATTTCTTACGCGATTCTCGGATTCAATTTAAGAATACACTTCTTTCACGTTCTGCCACCCTTCATTCTTGACGTGCGGCTCTGTGTTCTTCAGTTCTTGCCATTTTGATTTATCAAAACCTATTAGCCGCTCACGATCTTTCTATTCGAAACTATTCCCAATTAACATTATTGTTTTCTATATTTCTTATTGGAAAACATTTCCATATATTCGCAAATCTTTATTTTCTATAGAAAATATACTTTATTCTCATGGGAAACATTCCCAAATTCGTTATTTGTATTAAACAGATGTTAAATAAAACATCGTTATTCTTGTTGACACTCATTAACTCTCTTCACTTAACCAACTCTTTCTATCGAACCTTAACCATTTCTTAGCCAATAATGAAGTCAATCAAGTTGGGGTATAATTACCTCTCAGACCTTAACTGAACAACATTATTAACTTCGAAATCGATCAAGTTCACAGCTTCGAATTCCAACATAATATTCATTCTCGTAACCTTCGAATTCAAGAATTCACTTTTTTTTCTTTTTTTCATAAATCGTTGATTATAACAAAAATTTCATGCCTTCGAAATATTTGACTTTAAAATATTCTCTATTCATTAACCTGGATACATAAACAATTAATTAATATTATTATTTTTATCTAAAAATGGAAATTAAATAGTACCTTCCTAAAATTTGACATATTCGACCCCCATAAATAACTTTCTTTCGGATAATCGCTTTCCGATAATATATTCCGAACTACAGAAGAATCTCATTTGATTTACATTCTGAATTTTAGAATAATCTCAGTGTACTGGTTAACTTCTTTTCCTTTGTCCGTAATTTCATTTACGACATTTTTTTGCTTCCAATCGTTATTTACTTCTAAAAATTAAATATTATTTCTGAACTCGCCATATCAAGTACATTTTGGTTCCATTCAAATATAGGTTCTAACCCCTCAAAAAATTTCATTCATATTTTGCTTTATTTACGGTTCTCGTTTACAATCCACTTTTCATTAATTAATTAACAAGTTCGCAACTTTCTATTGAATTCAAATATTTAATTATACATGATTGGGTTAAAACCAATAATAATTCATTTTGCCAAGTTCTAAATAAATTAATCAAATTTAACACAGTCATATCCCAATTATACCTCTTTTCCGATTTTATTCTATTAATTTATATTCTATACATGAAATTCACCGTTTCATTTTTGAATTGATTTCAAACTTCAAATCAACTTCAAATTTCCATCTGAATATTTATATCCAATAAATTTCAATGATCTTTTGATTGCTAAAATAAATAATTCATTGATTCTCCTCTTATACTTATCTTTCTTATATACCAATTCGATGAATGGTTCAGGATTCAAACTTAAGCGAACTTTATCGAAGATTAGCTCTTTGTAGACTTGATCCGAGGATGGGGGATTCCGAACAAAAATTAAATCTCAAAACATATTTTTTTTTTCCGCTGTATTTATTTCAAAATACTAGTTCAAAATATATTTTTTCTCAAAGCATTTTTTAAATTATTTGTACTTTTAAAATTTATATTTCAAAACCCTTTTAATTTCCATGATCCGTTTTTAAACTCAATAAGATAAGCTTTGAATAAACCTAAGCTCTGATACCAATTCTAATGTCCAAATCGACGGATCGTTATTTAGCTTACCGAGTTTAAAACTAAATCAAAACAAAAGACAGAGAATAAATAAATAACACACCATTGAACATGAAATATACTTTTATATATTAATTGAAGTTTTGATATGTAATGGCCAGCAAATCCGTACTATCTGAGTTGACTAATAACACCATACGTCCAACCCAAATTGCACAGAAATACAAATCATTATTAGAAAGAAGTTAGAGGATGAGAAATAGAAAGAAAGAAATATTAGAATAGAAGAAAACAAAGAAGACAAATCTCACAGCGGAACGAATAAAATATATTATATAACATAACTTTTGAAATACAAATCAGTAACTTCATATACATACCATCATCAGAGCACAACAGTTATTCCTGGAACAGTTATAAACACTTGTTTCCAGATACAACATAGTACACAGTGGAAATATGATATTCTATAGCTAATTGGTGAAGCCTCCTGCTTCCAGCTCTTCCAAGTGAATCTGAAAAATCCCAACTACTTGACTGCCCGTACAAATTTGGGCACCCAAGAGTTTAGGGAAAACAAACAAAATAAAATCTGGGTCAGTCATCGGACTGGTGTGAGTAAACTCCAAACATTTGTTTAACTTTCAAGATCCTTTCGAAGGAAAGATAATAGTAAGACCAGCCCACACATAAACATGGATGGTTTTTACCTTACTATAACCCAAAACATTTTGATACAAAAATCCAGTGATATTATAATAATGACTAAATTAAATAAATAACAATCTAGCAGAAACGCTTGCATCTCACGCTCCACATACATAGTATAAAATCAAAAACCGCAGGGCGCTTATTGGAGATTGGATTTCCAACTTGACAAGGTATGGAACCACCCTCCGATAGTGTATCTCTAGAGAGGAATACACTGGGTTCAATAAGAACATCTTGCAACCCAGCCCATACATGACTGAAAACTCATTTCGCTTGAGTTTATCGAATGTATATCACCAACGGTTGGGATCAGCAACCGTTTCTCGAAAAGGGAAAAAATCGAATAGAATAAGTAATTAAATGAATCCCTAGGTAGGTGATTATACATCCTAATGGGAGCGACCCACATAGCCATGTTGCCTGCCCGATTTTTCTCATTTCCCGGTTGTTGAGGCCTGAGGCTACGACTACTTTCCTTTCATTGATAGCACAATCACTTTGAATGCCACATTGTCAGATCCGTTAAACATTAATTGATTTGCACAAATATTCTGGATATTATGCTAAGGGAATAAATCCGTTGCAACCATATGTATTTATATATACCAACATATTCGATCATTGGAAATACTTTGTCAGACATTCATCCATATATGTTCGTTCTGGGATTGAACGAAACCGAAGGCATAATTTCTATTAATAGAAAAAGCCCTTGCACTTTACTCCGTCTTCGATTATCTTCATATAATTTGATTCGCAAGGCTACTTCCAATACAGAGTGGTTCACGGATAATAATCCAACCGGTCTCTCCATACTGACAACGATATTGGCAAATACTTCGATAATCGGTTATTTAACTATCGAAGAAAACAAACAAACATTCATCAATAACATCCATCAATCACTGGGCCATTTAATTTACATTTCATTAATTAATCATCTCTTCATTTCCTGATCAATATTTGTTAGCCAATATTTTTGATAATCATCTTGACCTCTTACGCCATTTGGAAAACGTTTCCAAATATCAACTTCTTTCATTTTCTATATTTAGAAAATATCTCTATTTGCAATTGAAAACAATTTCAATCACTTATCTCTTTCCCGACTTCTTTAATTATACTCAGGAAATATTTACTGTTATATTTCCAAAATTTCACCACTTGGGTTAAAACGAATGCTGTATAAAACATCGTTACAACAACCCAAATATTCTATTCAACTAACTCTTATTCAAACACTTCTCTTCGAGATTGGATCTTGCTATTTATCGATTAAAAATGAAATCAATCAAGTTGGGGTAAAATTACCTCTCAGACCTTGACTGAAAACATCCTCAACTTCAAAATGGCAAAACCACTTACCTCGAATAAACACACTATAAAACCCAATTATTCGTTTTTAAAACGTATATAGATTGCTTTCTATTTCTAATTTATAGATTTCCCTTTTGCTTACAATATTCTATTTTTAATTTCGTTTCCTTATTGAATTCTATATATATCGATACATTGATTTCTAACTATCAAATTATCTTAAAAATATTCTTATTCCTTAAATTTCCGGAAAAATTCGCCATAACCTCCCTTGTACCGGGAGCTTCGGGATATTTCAAATAGCCTCCCATGGCCCTATCCAAACCAAAAGAAAAAGAAGAAGCCAAGCGGCTTGCCGATATGGCGCATAAAATCTCATATATGAATTTAAACATGTACCTTTTTGTCGGGCACAAATTTAAAATCTTGATATACTTCATCCCATACCTGTCTAACACAAGCTCCCCTGCTTCCAATTCAATTCAATCCAATTGTTTGAATTCAGTTTTGCTCATTTATTCTTTAATTTGCTATTTTGCATATTCCACTACTTTGTTTGAACATAACATGTTCAAACAAAATATTTAACTCGCTCGTAACCAAATGGAATTTCAATTTCAATTCTAGTTTCCTTTTCGATTTCGAATATAAATTTTCAAATCGAAATCACTTATTCAAAGCCCAATATCAATTCAAAAACTCATTAACTAATTAATATTCAAATTATTTAATTCTATTCAATAATCAAAAATCTAATTTCTGTTTCAAAAATCAATTGATTACTCCACTTGAGTTCACATATAATTTACAACTCAAATCTGAAATTTTCTAAGTAGAAATTCGGATTTTATTCGCTTAAAATCCATTTACAAAATTAAATAAACCGTCATGGTTTTTAACTGGTTATGGCGCTGTTTTTTTTTTAAAATTTGATTTTGGGATAACTCAAAATCTATTCGACGAAATCCAGATTTTTCTCCTTCATTAGAAAACTATTATCAAATCGGTCCTAACGTTTCTTGTTTCAAAGAATTCCGACTTCAATTGAGTTCTGTATACTCAATTGAAGTTCAAAACGACAATTTACGACTGTAGTGCTGCGGTGAGTTCGTTTTAATTATATTTATATATATGAACGTTTTAAAACTTCGTTTATATAAATTCAACTTTATTCTGATATATTTTTTATATGTCAAATCCATTTTCCAATTCAACATAATATTTCCGATCTATTTCACTTCTATTTGAAATTATATATTCAAATTTCAATTCACTTCTATTTTCCAAATTCTATTTGAATTTCTATATTCGAATTTCCTTTATTCAAACCCCATTTGAATTTCTGCGTTCAAATTCTATATTTGATTTTCCTTTGAATTTCATATATTCCAACTCCATTTGAATTTCTATATTCAAATTCCCTTTGAATTTTCTATTTGAATCCTATATTCAAATTCCATAGTTTATATTTCATTTGAATTCTCTATTCAAATTCCATAGTTTAAATTCCATTTAAATTTTATTTGAATTCTATATTCAAATTACATTTGAATTTCTATATTCAACTTCTATTTGAATTTCTCTTATTTAAATTCAATACTCACATTTCATTTAAATTTCTATATTCAACTTCTATTTGAAAATTCTATTTTGAAGTTCTATTCCAATTTCTATTTTGAAATTCTGGTTCCATTTTGAAGTTCTATTTCAATTCCTATTTTGACTCTATTTGACTTTTATTTCAACTTTTATTTTTTTAATTCCATTTGAACTTTCTTTATTCAAATCCATTTGAATTCCTTTGAATTCAGATTCTATTTGAATTCCTTTGAATTCAAATTCTATTTAAATTTCTCATATTCAAATTCTATTTGAATTAATTCGAATTAATAGAATTCAAAATCAAAAACCCTTACGGATTTATTTTAGTTCAATTTATATTCTGAACATTAGAATAAATTCAATCGTTTATTTCTTTAAAACGATTTTCCCATTTCTATTTTTAAATTCACATTTGAATTTAAATATTCAAATTATCCAATGATAATTTTTCCCTTTTTATTTACAAACCCTATTTATTTTACTTGTTTATATATTTAAACAAGTCCTGATTTCAATTTCCTTTCAAATAGATATTTCTACTTTGGAAAAATAGTTTTTCCCTTTTCAAATTCAAATTATAATTTATTTCTGAATTATCCAATGATAATTCTCTTCCCTTCATTTATAAACTTCGTTTATAAATGAATTTCTTATTTTATTCCTTTAAAACAAGTTAATATTTTTATTCCATTCAAATTTCAAATTCTATTTTTGAAAAATAGAATTTCCCCTTTTTAACTCTGGTAATTTCCCTTTTCAATATTTCTAAATATCAATACTTAGGCCCAGTGATATTTAAACACCAAACAACCAATTATTTATTTGTGGTTTTCTAACACATCATATACGACAGTATATATGCAAACAAATAAACAAACAGATAATATATTTTTGAGGAATCCAGTCGGATTCCTCCAACCTGTTTTTCCTGCATGCACAGACGTTAGTCAACAGAAATAATACCCATCCTGCTTCGTTGCAGGATATCGCGGTATAAAAGGGGATCCACTTATATATGTGGGCGTAGGAGCCATCCGCTAATGATACTGCGGGCATCCACTAATAGTATTGTGCGAAATACCTGTGACGTCCCCAAACCCCGTACTGATGGTGGCAAGGGTAATCTTTGGAATATAACACAGAAACAGATAATAGCAGAACAGAATTACATAAATACACCAGATAATGAACAAATAACACACTGGATAAACATAAACATCAGAGTTACACAGTATACAGTATCATACTTAGTAAAAATAGAGTTCAGCTATACATAAATGTCTACAGTGGAAATAAACATAATATGTACAATAGGAGCTGAACAGCATAAAAAGAGATAAGTGATAGAATCCATCCTCAACTCCAGCTATCCAGAGAAAGCCAGCTAAAACCTGAATACAAGGCTGCCCGTGTAGAAAAAGGGGCACCCGAGTTTGAAAGTGAAAAGTTCCCATCACACAATGCAACGTAAACCGGAGGATAGAGTTTTACCTTATAATGGCCAAAATATATTTGATACGAATAAAACAAAAGCATTTGATATTATTACTAGTGTTTATATGTTTCAAAAACAATTTCAATCATAACTATCAATCATAGACGGCATGGGTACCATATATCATGTCGCCGTATATATACACAATCAAAACCGCACGGTGTCGTATTTGGAAATTGTATTTCCGTCCTAAACCAAGGCAAAAGATAGTCCTTACCGAATTCGAGACGCTCTAGCCTGTGTCTCAGGCACAGCCACAACCGTACCTTGGATTGTCAGGGCCGGTCCACACGAAGTGGATTGTAATGCCTTAACAATGCGTTTCTCTGCCCTATGGGGCGTCAATGAGCCAACAAATGACTCCATCGGACCCGGATCGTCCAATCTAATCGAGGCTCCTCGCAATAGTAACAACCACATAAGTCAAACTCGTCAGGGCATGTAAAACCACTAACGCCACTTCTAGCTAGAAAGAAACGCATGTCCTCCCTGAGGTCCTTTCTCCCGTTTCTGGTTCATACCGGGTGTGAGGTTCGCGAATTCACGTTATACACAAAGCTACGCCACACAGGCGGTGCTTTGATCATCACCACAAGACTTTGCTTTTCAACAGAAGCCTTGCTCACTGCATCTTAGCATGCCACACAGGCAATTCACACCATGCAACTGATGGCTATCAATCATACAGAATAAATTCCGATGTCAGACACACAGTCCATTTGCAAGTCCGTCCTGGGTCTGAACGAAACCAGAGGCACTATATACCTCACAAACCCATCAATCACCACGTACATCTGGACGATCACCACTCATTATCCATATTTCGGGATGCCTCCCAATCAGGACCTCGGTTACAATCCAAACGAGGTGAAGATCTCCGGTCTTCGATTACCGTCTTCATCTTCGATTTCTTATCGTCGATTCAGTTATTCAGAATTGGATAAACCCGGTCTTTCTGAGCACCTCATGTATATAATAAAAAAGTGCTATACAAACACTACTACGCATCATTTCAATTCATTAGTCACTAACCGTCAATCAGTAAGAGAACGATTTCCCAAATATTAACACCGAAGGCCGAAACCAACATCAGATCAATACCTAAGAAACCATTCGACTTAGCCAACCTTCAGTTAGTTTCTACATTTCATATCCATATCGTTTATAATATTTTATAACGATTTATCGCTATTTTTGTTTTTTTAAAATAGCCAATTTATTCAAAACGACTCTTCGGGCTATAACGCGGCCGTGGCGCTGTTTTTCTTCAGATTTGATTTACACCTATCTGAAAATCTAACCATTGGATCTTCACAAAATTTACATCATTAGAAAGATCTTTTCAAAACGAATCCAATGGTTCTAGTTTCGGGAAGATCCGACAGTCGGATCTCCCGGTATAATCGTTTGAAGTTTTGACTTCAAAATACGAACTGCAGCGTCGTTATTCGATTTAATATAATTATTTATATATATATATATATAATCAATTCTAGCGCTGTTTTTCTTCATATTTTAATTAAACATTCCAGACAATCCAACCGTTGGATTTTTATAAAGTTGGTGTCGTTGGAAAGATATTTCCAAAGCGAACCTAATGGTTGCGATTTCGAGAAAATCCGATGGTCGGATCTACCGCACTAATCGTTTGAAATCACGGTTTCAAAATTCAAACTACAACTTCATTATTCAATATATTTCAATTCTATTTATATACATATATATATATATATATATATATATCGATTCTTCGATTTCAAAACTATATGAATTTCATACATTTGATAAAAATGATATTTTTATCTAACTGTTTTCTATTTCAACACTTCTCTATTTTTAACAATTCATGTATATAATAAAAATGTGATTTTTAATGTAAAACAATTTATTTCAAAACTCGACTATTTTATATAGTTAATATAGGTGATAAAAATATGATTTTTATTATAAAACAATTTATTTCAATATATGAATACCATTCAACACATGAATTTCAATTCAACGAATGAATTTCGATTCAACACATAAAGGTTTTCTGTAGTTTATATATATATTTAAAAAGGTGATTTTTATATTTAAAACACGAATACCTTTTAACACATGAATTTCAATTCAACGAATGAATATCGATTCAACACATGAAGGTTTTCTATAGTTTATATAATTAGATAAAAAGGTGATTTTTATATTTAAAAACACGAATACCATTCAACACATGAATTCTATTCAACGAATAATTCAATTCAACACATGAAGGTTTTCTATTCAACAGACGAATATAGTTTCAATACAGGAAAATAATTCTAACACATGAATATTATTCAAAATTTCGACAGCATAACGGCGGGGTAGTTAAAACCGGGACCGTCCCTAGTACGTCTCCTCGCTCTACCTTAAAGCCTCGCAGCTTTTGACAATGGGGAATCATGCATCCAGTTCGCACGCAGTCGGCATGTATATTTTTTTCATTTTCACAAACTAATCCTATGTGGTTTCAGCCAAATATTTCTCAACCACAAACGGGTATTTTTGAACCACAATCAATCAATTTCAACCACAAACAATTCTAATCAACCATTCGCTATCAATCAATTTTCACACCAATCACAACCAATAAATATCGTCCATGGTTTGTGGACGAGGGGCGTATATATATATATATATATATATATATATATATATATATATATATATATATAGCATTTCACTTCTATTTCAACACATATATAATTTTTACAACGCATATATAACTTATACATCGAACGTACAACTTAAACAACACTTATACAATAGGTGTACGACGTTTATATAACTCATACATCGACTATATAATTTATGCATCGTCGTTTTCCATATCGTTTATAAATTTGAAATCTCACATTGGGTTCCACTCCACCAAAAATAGCAGAAGGCTCAGAAAAATATGCGGTCTCTTCTAGAAGGTAGAAGACGTCTACACGAGTCCATTGTCTCTTGTTTCACTGAATTTCATCAAGAAACGAAAAAGATATAATTTTTACAAATTTGCAACGGTTTTATAGTGTTGAAATCACTTCAGAAATTCAAACCCATACCTTTCAAAATTGGTTCGGAACTAGGTTTCGTGAAATCTTTCAATCCGCACAACGATTCTTCGATCGGGCTACACCACGATGTAAAGCTTGGAAAGGCGCCCCTGCGCGCGGTGGTGGGGTCCACTTCAGTGGTCCCTGCTGATGGCGGCGGCGCTCCAAACAGGCCGACTTTGGCGAGGTGATTCGGCCAAACTAGGAGACGAGGTGCAGTGATGTTTATATGGATTTAAAGATCTCGCAGAGTGCTACAAAATCCTCAACAGGAGGAAGGTGTAATTTCGCTTGTAGGAGGAGAAATCGAGGAGGAAAGGATTGAACGAATTCTGAAACGACCCAAACTTCCAGGTAAAGGAAACGCTGGATTGTTTTGAGAACAACACGCATCAGAACACAGACTGAAGAACATTTTTTTGCTAATTTCAACAATTACATCAGAGTACAAGAAAGTCACAGAGTGTGAGTCCTTATTACACAATAGAAATACAATAATATCAGAGTTTTAAATTACATTTAAATAGCAGCGGAAAAATAATACAAATATACAACCGATAGGAATACACGGATACGGAGCTTTTCGAATACCACTTCAGCTGTGAGCCAGGATCCTGTAAATATATCTGCCAAAAGCTACTCGACTACCCGTGTGGAAAAATATGGGCACCCGAGTTTGCCAGTGAAACAAACTATAGGTCAGTCATGGGACTGGTATGAGAAATCTTAACCAGACTTATCTAATAATAAGGCGAATCACAGGACCATGCCGCAAACGCGGAACGGGTTTACTCCATTGGATTTCCAGTGCATAAAATAAAGTAAATCGTTAAACAACGCAATGCTTTTTAGAAAAATGAAACCATTATAAGACCCAATGTAACACCCCACCTCCGCCAGGGTGACTCTTGCAAGCACTCTGACTTTGGAGGGGCGTTTGAATCAGGTAAACATGCATAATGATATATCAAGGCAGAACAAGAACATATATATATATATATATGTAAACAGAGTAAATAACATAGATAAAACAGCGGAAGATTTCAAACCATTTCAAAACAAGTCTGGTACAACATAATATCAACTTTCCAAATAAACAAGTCTAGATAAAACAACATCATCTAAAAACTGAAATACATAAGTGCTATCCCCAAAATAAGTGAGAACCATAGCTAGCTTCATGTCGAAACCGTACATGAGCTGAAATTCCACAAGCAAGCTATCAGAAATCCAAGCTAAGCTCCAGTATTCCCTCCCTGAGAACCTGGGGGGGGGGAACGGAAGAAAAGAGGCGAAAGAAAACAGGTCAGTCAAAAAGACTGAGTAAGCCCTACTACAATCAATGTAAACTGATAAACTTAACTGGTATATGCAGCAGGGATGAACATAAGGATAACAACATACTAGCATGATGATTATCTAACAAGGTAGATACAGGTGTCATCGCATAATCAGGATTAAGGGTTTGCACCACAGGTGTACTAGCAAACTAACATGACTTGAATAAACAAGTATTGATCCCTTGGCCCAAGCTTTGGCCCAATAACCTGAAGTGACCCTCATACGAGGTCCAATAACATGAAGTGACCCTAACACAAGGTCCAACCCAACGGTCTAGTCGATCGGCTCCCTAAGCCTAACTCGTCACGTGTTGGTGTCAATACGGCCCAAACATGATTGTAGTCGAACTGTGCCGGGTCCACCCTTCGGGTGTATCAAGCCCTAGGGTGTCAACCCCTGGACACCATGAACATGAGTGCACAGTCTCGATCTACTAGTACCCGTGCATGTTTTCTCCGGCTACGGACTATGTGCACGACCAGAGTCCGCCCGGAACTACACCGGCGTACCACCCTGCCGTCTTTTATTGGTCGCTTACCTCCAGCCCAGTAATTCGTGCCCCACACCCTAACCTAGTCCTAGGGCCATGATGATACAAACTTGGGATTACTGCTGGAGTGGGCCCCCATTGCTAGGATTTTCTAGTGGGTTAAGTACGGTTTAACCCTCTTGCTAATCATGGATTAACTTGGTTAAGTGTAACGATGAGTTCACGACTTAACCCCGATTAATCTACCAAGCCCCAAATTGGTTAAGTATTAAATGGACCATGACTTAACCCTAATCATGAGGCAATAATTAATTAATGCACTTTAACCTCTCACATTAGACCTTGTTGCGGTTACTAGTTAAGCCGGTCGGTTCCGGGTAGCTTTACACCACAACTTGGTCTAACCTCGGGTCCAAGGTACCACATGACCAACTTCTCACATTGGGTCCTATTGTTTGTAGCAACTAGTTAAGCCGGTCGGTTCCGGGTAGGTTTACGCTACAAACTCAACCCAACCTCGAGTTGGCCACACTTATATTTTCTAAGTGTCATGTCCATCGTGTTTCCAAAACACATTACAAGTTTTCAAGCAATTGGGTAGACCTAACTTAATAGGTAAATTCCCAATGGGTAGACCTAACTTAATAGGTAAATTCCCAAGCTCATGTTTTTATGTCTTTTAAGTTTACCCAACCCCAAACGCAATCCCATCGCTTACATATCGCAATAGCGCATAAAGGATAGAAAGAGGGAACTTGGCATAATCATGACATAAAAGTGTTGAAGCCACAAGTTCAACATGGTGGCATATGAAATGTACATATGTTCATATACTTGCATTAGGCCTCAAGAGCATGCATAAAACCAAACTTATCATATTGGTGATACATGGTGATAAATGACATGTAAAAATGGCCATAAGTTCGCATTTAGCCTCGCATGCAAGTTATCTTAAGGGATATGATAACTTACATGTTGCCAAAATGCAACCTTTAGCATAAAGCTTGAAGCTTTATGTTCATAAGCCCAAGATAAGCTTGCATCACATGATAACATGAGCCAAATGATCAACCCAAACTTGCATAACATAACTTGCATATCATATGGCAACTTGCATATCAAACTTGCATAACATAACTTGCATAACATATGACAACTTGCATATCAAACTTGCATAACATAACTTGCATATCATATGACAACTTCCATATCAAACTTGCATACATAACTTGATGAACTTGCATATTACATCATAGTAAACTTGCATAACACATCATAGTAAACTTGCATAACACATCATAGTGAACTTACATATCATACATTTAACTTTAACGTTTAAGTATGAAAGGAATAGGGCTTACCATGCTTATGCGGACTCAAATGAGTATAGCAAATATAAGAAAGCCCTTATGCAACCAAAAAAACCCAAAATGCAAGCAAAACCCTTGAGCCAAAATGATCAAAACTCTTTCTTTATGATGCTAATATAGAAACTTGACTTGAATGCAAGCTAATGATGATCATACAAGTCTAAAAACACTTGTATGCATGGAAAATCTCATAGAAATTTATTTAGGATTTTATGAAGAGGGTGGAGGCCATGAGAGGATTGATTTTGCCATAGTTTAGTTGCTAGAATGAATAATGATGATTTAGGGTAGGTTAGGGTCTTATTTATAGATTAGGCAAGTGTTTTAGGCCATAGGATTAAACCCTAGTTCCAATCTCAGCCCTCAAAACCGAATCTGGCCCCCAAGCTCAACACAATCTCTAAATGGTGCACCAGGCTAAACAGCCCGGCTGAGCCAAGTCGACAGCCAAGTCGACAGGGCTGTCGACTTGGTCCAACCAAGTCGACTCCCAAGTCGACAGGGCTGTCGACTTGGGTACTGTGGCGGGAATCTTCCCGCCTGGCCCAATAATCCCCAATTTCCAAATTCAGATTTGAATTTGAAATCTGTTTTTTTTTACTTTGAAATTTTCAGAAAACTTCGTCGGGCCTTAATCGGGTCATACGGACTCCGATTTTCGAAAACTCGGATCTATTTCGCGTATTTTTCCGAGACGAACGCAATGGCATAGCCCGTTTCCCTTGATTCAGATTTATAAATTAAATTTTGCCTCGATTTATGTTATAACAGGTTATGGAAAATACGGGTTGTTACATTCTCCCCTCCTTAGAGGATTTCGTCCCCGAAATCTTCAAGTTAGGAAGAACGTATCCTACCATCCAATCATCCATCTACTCAAAACATCATCCACGAGCAATCATTGTCCTTACAAGATTCTAAATGTTGTATGAACATATGCAAAGGTGTGTGTATATGTCCCTATCTAATGCAAATATCATCAATGCAAATTATGTTAGTGAAATGAATCCATATGTATGCAATTCCTAACATAATGTATAACATCTATATGTGTGCACATAACATACATCCATATGCAACATCCATGTGATAACACAAAAATTTTCATCCATGAATAAGCATAATCACTCATGCATACGAAATATGAGGAGTGTGTGAGCCGATCTAGTGTATAATGCATCCACGAGCAACCACTTGCAAACACTTGCAACCACTTGCAACCATCAAGCATAACATGTTTCAAACACATGTTTCTTCCAAAGGGTTTCTACCTAAGGTTCTCATGACAAGATTAGCACGATAAACTAGATAAACATGGATAAAGAGAAAGATATGCTAACAAAGAAAAGAGATTGAGAGTGTACCCTCAAAAAGGAATGGATAAAGCCCACGCATCTTCTCCTCGGTTTCCCAAGTTGCGTCTTCTTCGGCTTCACCCCATTGAACCTTCACCAACTTGACCTCTCGATTCCTTAGCTTCTTGGTCTCCGTCCCCAAGATACGAATCGGAGCTCTCCTCAAGGTAGCCTCTTTCTCCACTTCCACATCTTCCAGAACACTTGGCTCAACAACCTCTGCTGATTCATGTAAACACTTCCGGAGATGCGAGACATGAAAAACATCGTGCACTCCGGCAAGCTTCTCGGGCAACTTCACTCTATAAGCCATCTGCCCGATCCTCTCTATAATAGGGAATGGTCCAACAAACCTCGGTGCTAACTTCCCAACGGCTCCAAATCGGACCACATTCCGCAAAGGAGAAACCTTCACGAAAACCATATCCCCAACATCAAACTCCAAATCAGTTATTCGCTTATCAGCATAGGATTTCTGTCGGTCTTGGGCCGCTTTCATCCGTCTCCGAATCAACTCGATCTTCTCGGATGTATCTCTGATCATATCAGGCCCAAGTATAAGCTTATCTGTAGTCTCCCACCAACATGTAGGCGACTTGCACGGCCTCCCATATAGAGCTTGTAACAACCCGAAAATCTGGGCCAGTTTAGAATTTTTGTTTTGGCAATTTTAGCGAATTTAGAGTATTTAAAATAGATTATTTTAAATATAATCGACGAGAAATTTATTTTGAATAGAATTTGAACGTATATATTATATACGTCGTCGTTAGAATATAAATATTTATATATAATTATAAATAGAATTGAAAATGGCGCGGTAGTTCGATAATTCGATTTCAAACTTCAATTGAATGTACCGGGTGCAAAACAATCCGGATTTTAGTGAAACCAAAAACATTAGGATCTAATTGATAATATCTTTCCAACGAATCCGAAAAATCGAAATTTCATAGCGGGAATGAAAAGATATGTCCAGTTGAAAATTCTGAATAGTCGCTATGGAATTCAGGCCCTTAAAAATGAACATTTTGTAAATGACCTCGGATCTCGACGAAACCAGTTTTGTTGGGTCCGTGATGTCGAATCATTGCTAGATTCCAAATTTCATAATTTTTCGAATCAATATGTGAGCGTGGCGAAGGAAAACGCGTTTGACCAGTTTCAGTTGATTTTAATCGACTGGAAAATGGCCATTTTTCCAACGGTCTCAAAATTCGATGAAACTAGTTTTGTTAGGACCGTATCGTCAATACGAAGCTAGAAAATATTTTTCGGGAATTTTTCTAGTTAGTATGTGACCTCGGTAAATTGAAATGCGCGTTCAAATTCAATATATAGAGTTATATTTTGATTTTGACGAAAATTGATCGAAACGATCAAATCAGCCTACAATACATATCCCATTGTGTTCGAAATGGGGGTAATTAGCTAGGGGCGACAGTCGTTGGGTTTGATTTGGGGGTTCGTGGCGGTTTTGACTTTTAAAAGGAAATTAAATAATAAATAAATATATATATATATATATATTCCCTCTTTATACCAAACCCTAGTCAAAGCTTCTATCTCATGGTCAACGCTCAACCCGCCTCCTTTTTTTAAAAACCCACGGCGGAATTAGCTCGAATTTTCGAGCCCTAAAATCTCCCGATCCAAACTGAATTAATCCAACTCCTCAATCAAAAATCCTAGCCCCCTCCAAGATCCCCAGATCCATATAATCGTCGGAATTTTTCGTGATGAAAGCTGCTCGAATTTTGAGCTTGAAGGCGTGAGTTTAGGGGCGTGTTTCTAGGTTCATCGGAGCTTCGAGTTTGGCATGGTGGCGGGCGGTGGATGGCTATGCTCTGGCGCAGGGCGTGGCGGTCGTGGATCCTGCTCCGGTGGTCGGGATTGATGGCCAGCGACGGTTCTCCCTTGTTGAGCGACATCAACCTTGTTTCCAGGACAAAACCGTGAGCTTTCTTTTGTCTTTGTATTTATTTATTTTAAATTTCAGTTTTAATATAAGTAAAATTATTTTAAATTTCAGTTTTAATTTATTAAATTTGGCAATTAAAAGCCTTAGTTCGTATTGTGGCAAAGTATAGATTTTTATCGTAGCAAAGTATAGATTTTTATCGTAGCAAAGTATAGATTTTTATCGTAGCAAAGTATAGATTTTTATCGTAGCAAAGTATATGAAGTTGAAGTAAAAATACGATTTTTCTATATATGAAGTTGAAGTAAAAATACGATTTTTCTATATATGAAGTTGAAGTAAAAATACGATTTTTCTATATATGAAGTTGAAGTAAAATTTCGATTTTTATATATTGAATAGCGAGGTAAAAATTCGATTTTTATATATTGAATAGCGAAGTAAAAATTCGATTTTTATATATTGAATAGCGAGGTAAAAATTCGATTTTTATATATTGAATAGCGAAGTAAAAATTCGATTTTTATATATTGAATAGCGAAGTAAAAATTCGATTTTTATATATTGAATAGCGAAGTAAAAATATGATTTTTATATATTGAACTTCGAAATAAAAATATGATTTTTATATATTGAACTTCGAAATAAAAATATGATTTTTATATATTGAATAGCGAAGTAAAAATTCGATTTTTACATATGTAGTGAATACGAGCAACGAAGGCGACAAAAGGCGAGAATGAAGAAGATTTCTCTAAATGAACAGTCGTGATATTGGATAGCTATCGGTGAGACTTCTCACTCAAAATTCTTTTTCTAGATATATATATACTAGGATGCAGACGGTGCTTAGTAGCACCCGACACAATCGTCCACAGACCATGGACTTGTTTGTTTGGTTGCATAAATTAGTTAGATGATTTGGTTTGAATTGAATTGTTTGGTGAAATGAATTGATTTGATTGATGTGTGAATGGCGTGGGCCTTCACTAGACTGGGGATAAGGCTAGGCCTCGTCCCGTTTCTAGTATCGTGCCGTTATGCCGCCGAAATTTTCTAAAATATGTTAGAAAAATAAAAATATCATTTTATTGAATAAATGAACCGAATAGAATATTCATTGGTTGAATAAAATGTTTTATCGTTAAAAATATAATTTTTAACGTGAATGTGAATAAATAAATATTCATTTACAAACCGGATGGTTTGTTTATGTACACCTATTTAAAGGACATTGATTGGGACGGTAAATTTTACACATCGCCCAACTGCACAAATAAAATATGTGTTTGATTGTTTGAAACCCCACACGGGTGTCAGGATGAAATTTGAAGTTCACTCATCCTGATTGATTAAATATGTCGATCGATCGATTGACAGGCTGTTATAAGCGTTAGATATCTATATTTGATGCTTATACAGTGTAGTGCACTTTGGTTGATGGTTGATTATTTTTCAATGCTATTATATACATGTGTTGTATGAAAATCCATATAATTAACTTGTAATAACCCGAAAATCTGGGCCAGTTTAAAATTTTTATTTTGGCAATTTTAGCGAATTTTGATTATTTAAAATGAATTATTTTAAATAATATCGACGAGAAATTTTATTTGAATATAATTCAAACGTTTATATTCTATACGTCGTCGTTAGAATATAAATATTTATATATAATTATAAAAAGAATTGAAAATGGCGCGGTAGTTCGATAATTCGATTTCAAACTTCAATTGAATGTAGCGGGTGCAAAACAATCCGGATTTTAGTGAAACCAAAAACAATAGGATCTAATTGATGATATCTTTCCAACGATCCGAAAAATCGAAATTTCATAGCGGGAATCAAAAGATATGTCCAGTTTAAAATTCTGAATAGTCGCTATGGAATTCAGGCCCTTAAAAATAGACATTTTGCAAACGACCTCGGATTTCGACGAAACCACTTTTGTTGGGTCCGTGATGTAAAGTTATTGCTAGGTTTCAAATTTCATAATTTTTCGAATCAATATGTGAGCGTGGCAAAGGAAAACGCGTTTGACCAGTTTTAGTTGATTTTAATCGACTGGAAAATGGCCATTTTTCTAACGGTCTCAGAATTCGACGAAACTAGTTTTGTTAGGACCGTATCGTCAATACGAAGCTAGAAAA
This sequence comes from Allium sativum, assembly GCA_030737875.1. NCBI lineage: Eukaryota > Viridiplantae > Streptophyta > Magnoliopsida > Asparagales > Amaryllidaceae > Allium > Allium sativum. Next base: position 144,137,763 of record CM060918.1, on the reverse strand, counting down.
TATTTTTCGAGAATTTTTAGAGTTAGTATGTGACCCCAATAATTTGAAATGTACGTTTAAAATTCAATATAGTGATTTAAATGTAAATTTGACAGAACCTGATCGAAACGGTCGTATCAGCTTGCGATACATATCCCATTGTGTTCGGAATGGGGGTAAAACGCTATGGACGACAGGCGGTGGGTCTCGTTTTGAGGTCGAAAATAAAAGTTGCTTTTTGAAAGTAATTAAATAATTAAATATATATATATATATATTTTTCATATAACCTCCCCCCCCCCGTTCTCTGTTTTCACGATTCAGAAATAAAGAAGGAAAAAAAATGAAAAAATGAAAAAAAAACCCAAATTCTCCGTCGTACCTCCGCCACCCGCCTCCCCTTGTCGCCGCCTCCTCCCTAGACCCGCCGCCACCCTTCCCCTTCCTCCCCTCGCCCTATTCTCCTCTTCCGTTCGAAGAAACCGAGCCGAAGCACCCAGGCTCCTCACCGCCTTCGCTGGAGCCCACCGCAGCCACCAAACCACCGCGCCGCCTCCTTTCTTCTTCCCCCTCCTCCCCTTCCCTTCGCCTGCGACGCCCGACCCCACCCAGACCCGAACCCGCAAACCCCCCCCCCCTTCTTCGGTAAATTGACTGTAAGTTTTTCGTGTTGATTTTGTTTTTATTTATATACTTTATTTACTTTATTATTTATTTTTCAGATTAGGATTTTTAAAAGAAAGTGTAGAAAAGTTTGATTTTAAGGCAAGATTTGATTTTTTATTTGATAAAAGGTATGATCTTTATATTTTTAAAGTGATAAAAATATGATTTTTATATTTTTAAAGTATTAAAAATATAATCTTTACTATATAGAAATATTAAAAATATGATTTTTATATTTTTAAAGTATTAAAAATATAATCTTTATAGGATAGAGAATATAAAAATATCATCTTTGTATATGTAGCGAAATAAAAATCTGATTTTTATTTTATATACGTTGAAATAAAGTGGTGATTTTTATAACGATGAAATCTATATTTTTGTAAGGGTGAAGTCTTTATAGTTGAAAAGGCGAAATCTTTATATGGAAAATAGCGTGATAAAAATATAATTTTTATCTATATAATAGAGAAGTAAAAATATGATTTTTATATATTGAACATCGAAGTAAAAATTCGATTTTTATATATTGAATAGCATAGTAAAAATTCGATTTTTAAATATATGAAGTGATTATAAAAATATGATTTTTAAATTGAAAGTGAATGAATAAAAATGTGATTTTTATTTTAAAGACATCAATATATAAAAATGTGTGATTTTTATATATGTAGTGACTACGGGCAACGAAGATGAAAAAGGCAACAACGAGGAAGATTTCTGTCAATGAAGTGTCGTGAAATTGGATAGCTATATGTGAGAACTTCTCACTCTAAACCTCTTTTTCTAGTTATATATATATATATATATATATATATATATATATACTAGGATGCAGACGGTGCTTAGCAGCACCCGACACCCGTCATCCACAGACCATGGATGGCTTGTTTGTAAAATTGTTTGGTTGTGTAGTGGGTTAGATTATTTGGTTTGAATTGAATTGTTTGGTGAAATGAAATGGATTTGATTGATGTGTGAATGGCGTGGGCCTTCACTAGACCGGGGATAAGGTTAGGCCTCGCCCCGTTTCTAGTATCGTGCCGTTATGCCGCCGAAATTTTCTAAAATATGTTAGAAAAATGAAAATATCATTTTTATTGTGTAAATGAACTGAATAGGAATTCATGTGCTGAAATAAAATATTTTATCGTTAAAAATATAAATTTCAACGTGAATGTGAATAAATAAGTATTTATAAACAAATCGACCGATTTGTTTATATACACTGATTTAACTGATATTGATTGGGTCGATAAATTTTACACATCGCCCAACTGCACAAACAAAAATATGTGTTTGTTGATTTGAAACCCCACACGGGTGTTGGGATGATATTTGGCGTACACTAATCCCAATTATTTAATTATTGTCGATCGATTGGTCGACAGACTGTGTAAGCGTCGATTATTTATATTTGATGCTTATGCAGTTGTGTGGTGCACTTTGGATGATGGTTGATTGCTTATCAATGCTATTATATACATGTGTTGTATGGTATCCATATAATTAACGTTATATGGTGATTGATTGGGCCTCATTCCAATCGGGAAAATAAGGAATATTATAAAAGAAAATTCATGTGTTGAATATAAAAATAGTCATGTGTTGACGATGTTCATGTGTTGAGTGAAATATTTTATACAATGAAATTTACATCTTTATCATATTTAAAATTAGAACTACTTCCCAGTAGAAGTCTAATAAAAAAAATCAAACGATAGATACCATAGTTTTATAAAATATTTTACATAACAAAAATAGTGATGTGTTGACAGTACTCATGTGTTGAGATTAGTCGTGTGTTGAAAGAAATATAGATTCATGTGTTGAATGGGATAAATATTCATTTGTTGAATAGAATAAAGAAGTTGTGAAAAATATAAAGCCGTGTTGATTAGTTTTGCGCCATTTTGACGTGAACGATATTTATATCGATTTTATTCAAATTGAAATGAATATTATAGCGAATTCGAACTGAAAAGAAAACGAATTTGAATTGAATATAAAAGGACTTCGAATGGAATTGAATATAAAACAAATTCAAGTTGAATTGAAAACAAACTGAAATTTAATGGAATTCGAATCGAAATTAAATTGAAACCAATTTGAATTGAAACGAATTTGAAGTTGAATTGAATTGAAACGAATTTGAATTCGAATTAAATAAAATGGAAATGAATTCGAGTTGAATTGAAATCAAATCGATTTGAAATTGAATATAGAAGTTGAATTGTTTCAGAAACGAATTTAAAACGATTTATAAAATTCGTTTTAAATATAAATCGACGAAATATATATTATATATATTATATATATAATATAATGGCCTGAATAGAACGCGCCGCGCCGCGGCAGTTCATGAATTTCGACCATTTATTTCAAACGGACGTTGCGGGAGATCCGACCGTCGGATTCTCCTAAAACTGGAACCGTTGGGTTCGTATCGAAAAGAGCTTTCCAATGAGTATTAGAAATTTGAAATCTAACGGTTGGATTTGGAATTATGTCCAAATCAAATTCAGAAAAGTTCGCTGTAAGTGCAGTTCGATGGCCGTTGATGGAAATCGACTATACGGGCCTTGATAAAATTTTCAAAAATATCTATAATTTGTGTAAAATCATAAGAAATAATTTGGGAAAAATTGGGTTGAAAAATTCCACATTTGAAAAGATAAAAATAGATTTTTATCGAAATAAACTAGTTTTGAACTAGAATTAAAATCAATTTATTTTTGAAATAAATAAATTGAATTTGAAAGTGATTTTAAAAATAATCAATATTCCCAATAGGTGAAGTGGAAGTGGAGTTGAATCGAAATTATCTTCGGGATATTTCGATGTTGGATTTCGTGACTATACAAGTATTGTTATGGGGATTTGAAAGATATATTTTATATCGTTATTTCCAGTACGATATATGTTGGTTTCAGAATTTGATATTGAATATAAGCCGATATATTTTCTATTCAAAGCCTTGTATTTAATATCAAATGTGATTTGGGTTTGTCATGAATCGTGTTTTAGAAGACATTGGTTCTTTAACCCAGTTAAAGAAATAATATTGATTTTTGAGAAGATTAAAACTAAATGGAGTTTTAATGAATCTTTAATTAGATTAAAAAGTGAATTGATAATTTAAATTATCAAATCTGAAAGGTGATCGAGAATGGAGTACCACCAGTTTTTCTCCGAAGCGATAGTTAAATCTTTAATTAGATTTGAACGTGAAATGGTAATTAATTTTACCGATAACACCGTGGTGTTAGATATGGAGTATCACCAGTTTTGCTCCATGGGATATATAGGTTGGGATTGGGAAATAAAATAAATAATTACTTCGGTGTGGTTCGCTAATCCCGACTAGTTTGAAATGATATCCAAAGGAAGATTATAGAATAAATTTAGAAGAATTTATCTTGGATAAAATTAATGGGAACATTTCCCTAAGAATGTGTTTTTGTGAATAAAAGAATATTCTGAATTGGAATGAGGCGTTTGTTGTATTTGTGTAACATTCGTTTATTATATACGTGGGTTATTCAGAAAGTCCGGGTTTATACCCATTTTGAATAATCGATTCGACGAGATGTCGAAGATGAAGACGGTGGTTGAAGACCGGAAGTCTTCACATCGTTTGGGTGATTACTGATGATCTTGATTGGGCTGTACACCCAGGATGAGGGAATCAGTTGGTGATCGTCCAGACGTACTTGGAGACGGATGGATATGCGAGGAAAGTGCCTCCGGTTTCGTTCAGACCCAGAACGAACTTGTAAATGGATTGTGTGTCTGACATTGGATTTTATTCTGTGTTGATTGATCTCTATTAAATATACATCTGTTTGGCGGCGGAGAATTTATTCTCTTGCTTAACGCCCTTCTCTGAGACGTACGAGCTCAGAGGTTGTATATCGATGGACATCAGTTGCATGGAGTGAATTGCCAATGTGGCATGCGTAAGTGGCAATAGATCAAGGCTTCTGTTGAAAAGCAAAGTCTTGTGGTTGATGATCAAAGCACGACCTGTGTGGCATAGCTTTGTGTGTAACGTGAATTCGCGAGCCTCACACCTCGGTATGAGTCAAAACGGGATAGTGACTGCAGGGAGAGCACGACGTTTCTTTCTAGCTAGGGTGGTGTCAGTGACCTACCAGCCCTGACATTTATATACTTTTCACCTGTGTGGTTGTTGGAATGCGAGGCGCCTCGGATATAGGTCTGTAAGGACCGGGAGATGTGTGTTCAGGAATAACTAATCCTCAAAAGTAAGAGAGGACCGGCCCTGAAGATCCAAGGATCATAGTGGGGTCCTGAGGCATTTGCTAGAGTGTCTCGAACACAGAGAGGAGCTTGCCCCTTGCCTCGGCTCATGACGGAAATCCAATTTCCAATACGTGATAGTGCGGTTTTATTTGTAGAACCTAGTATGGCGACATAGTGGTATGGGTCATTCATGCCGCCTATGATTGATATTTATGATTGAAATTGTTTTGACACTATACACCTATAATAGTATCAAATAATGTGTTTTAAACGTATCAAGCATGCTTTGGCTGTTATAAGGTAAAAACCCTATCCTCCGGCTTGCGTTGCATTGTGTGATGGGACCTGGGTCTTATAACAGCTTCATTTTTCTTTATTTAGCATTGCGCTGTTTGTTTTATGCACTGGTATTCTTGGGAGGAAACCCGTTCCATGTTATACGGCGTGGTCCCTTGATTTACCTAACTTTAAAAATAAAGATTAATAACCGTTTTAGTTCTCACACCAGTCCCATGACTGACCTGGAGTTTATTGTTTTTACCTAAACTCTGGGTGCCCCTATTTTCCACACGGGCAACTAGTAGTTTTGGTTTTGCAGATTTATATCCACAGGGTCCTGATTTACAGCTGGAACGATGCTCGGAAAGCTCTGTATCCGTGTATCACTTCTAGTTGTGTTTTGTATATTTTTCCGCTGCTATGTAATTTATTGTAATCTCTGATATTTGATGAATGTAATTAATTCATTTATACTCTGTATATTCTTGTATCTAATGGAATTGTTGTAATAACAATGAAATGTTCTTCCGTCTGCGTTCCATTTTGTCTTGTACTCAATTCTATCTGTGCTTTCCTTCACGGGGAAGTTCGGGTCGTCTCAGTTTGGTATCAGAGCCTTGGTTTACAGAGCTCGAGAACAAGGCACATTAGAACCATACGAAAGAATTCATCAGATATTGGATTAGTAATATCCAATTGGAATGACTCGTTAGAGATAGGATCAGTAGTGTCCTAGAACGAGTGTGAAGAGTATATTTTTCAAATGAAAACAATTTTGTTTTGAAAATTTAATCCATTTTAAACGTATTTGAATATTTATTTATTTTGAATATGGACAATCGAGTATATAAAGATTTTGCATATACGCGTCATGAACGTATATTCGAAGTTTTAATATATTGGATAGATATGGAATCACATTCTAGACGCCCGGGGATAATTCTGGTGATGTGGCCACATCATCAGTATTTATATTCGAGTTTCGAAGGTGTGATTTTCTATATATTTCCATTAGACTGGTGTGAGAACCAAAACTAGTATAGATAGATTTATTGTTGTGAATTGGCATCAAAAACATGATTTTTTGTATATATATCAAAATTATGAATTTGAAACTCTAATTCACTAATTGATTGATGTTTGTGTTGTTTGTTTAATTGTTTGCTAATTTTGAACCATTATGCATAATTGAATCACATATTGACTTATATTGAAAATTGGTCGCATTTGCTTGCATATACATATACTTACATTGAACAGGTCATAGCAAGGAGGCTAGAGCAGAGAATAAAATTTGTTTGCCCGACAAATAGGTACATGTTTACTATAATTTACTGTTTTGTTTGGGTGATGATGATTTTGTGAGCCTATTGGCTAGCCGCTTGGCTTTTTCTTTTTCTTTTTGAGATCTGAAGGACCGGGGAAGCTATTTGAAATTCCCCGATGCTCCCGGTGCAGGGGAGGTTATGGCGAAATTTTTCGAAAATTTAGGGTGTTAGCCAAATTTTTGAAATTTTGAAAATTCTCAGAAGCTGAAAAGTTGGAGAAAGGAAGCCAGATCGAACGTAGAGCTGATTAATCAAACCACTTTCGACTTTGTTCCTTTTCGGGGACGAAAAGTTTTAAGTGGGGGAGATTGTAATAACCCGAAAATCTGGGCCAGTTTAAAATTTTTATTTTGGCAATTTTAGCGAATTTTGATTATTTAAAATGAATTATTTTAAATAATATCGACGAGAAATTTAATTTGAATATAATTCGAACGTTTATATTCTATACATCGTCGTTAGAATATAAATATTTATATATAATTATAAAAAGAATTGAAAATGGCGCGGTAGTTCGATAATTCGATTTCAAACTTCAATTGAATGTAGCGGGTGCAAAACAATCCGGATTTTAGTGAAACCAAAAACAATAGGATCTAATTGATGATATCTTTCCAATGAATCCGAAAAATCGAAATTTCATAGCGGGAATCAAAAGATATGTCCAGTTGAAAATTCTGAATAGTCGCTATGGAATTCAGGCCCTTAAAAATAGACATTTTGCAAACGACCTCGGATTTCGACGAAACCACTTTTGTTGGGTCCGTGATGTAAAGTTATTGCTAGGTTTCAAATTTCATAATTTTTCGAATCAATATGTGAGCGTGGCAAAGGAAAACGCGTTTGACCAGTTTTAGTTGATTTTAATCGACTGGAAAATGGACATTTTTCTAACGGTCTCAGAATTCGACGAAACTAGTTTTGTTAGGACCGTATCGTCAATACGAAGCTAGAAAATATTTTTCGAGAATTTTTAGAGTTAGTATGTGACCCCAATAATTTGAAATGTACGTTTAAAATTCAATATAGTGATTTAAATGTAAATTTGACTGAACCTGATCGAAACGGTCGAATCAGCTTGCGATACATATCCCATTGTGTTCGGAATGGGGGTAAAACGCTATGGACGACAGGCGGTGGGTCTCGTTTTGAGGTCGAAAATAAAAGTTGCTTTTTGAAAGTAATTAAATAATTAAATATATATATATATATTTTTCATATACCCTCCCCCCCCCCCCCCCCCGTTCTCTGTTTTCACGATTCAGAAATAAAGAAGGAAAAAAAATAAAAAAAATCCCCAAATTCTCCGTCGTACCTCCGCCTCCCGCCTCCCCTTGCCGCCGCCTCCTCCCTAGACCCGCCGCCACCCTTCCCCTTCCTCCCCTCGCCCTATTCTCCTCTTCCGTTCGAAGAAACCGAGCCGAAGCACCCAGGCTCCTCACCGCCTTCGCTGGAGCCCACCGCAACCACCAAACCACCGCGCCGCCTCCTTTCTTCTTCCCCCTCCTCCCCTTCCCTTCGCCTGCGACGCCCGACCCCACCCAGATCCGAACCCGCAAACCCCCCCCCCCTTCTTCGGCAAATTGACTGTAAGTTTTTCGTGTTGATTTTGTTTTTATTTATCTACTTTATTTACTTTATTATTTATTTTTCAGATTAGGATTTTTAAAAGAAAGTGTAGAAAAGTTTGATTTTAAGGCAAGATTTGATTTTTTATTTGATAAAAGGTATGATCTTTATATTTTTAAAGTGATAAAAATATGATTTTTATATTTTTAAAGTATTAAAAATATAATCTTTACTATATAGAAATATTAAAAATATGATTTTTATATTTTTAAAGTATTAAAAATATAATCTTTATAGGATAGAGAATATAAAAATATCATCTTTGTATATGTAGCGAAATAAAAATCTGATTTTTATTTTATATACGTTGAAATAAAGTGGTGATTTTTATAACGATGAAATCTATATTTTTGTAAGGGTGAAGTCTTTATAGTTGAAATGGCGAAATCTTTATATGGAAAATAGCGTGATAAAAATATAATTTTTATCTATATAATAGAGAAGTAAAAATATGATTTTTATATATTGAACATCGAAGTAAAAATTCGATTTTTATATATTGAATAGCATAGTAAAAATTCGATTTTCAAATATATGAAGTGATTATAAAAATATGATTTTTAAATTGAAAGTGAATGAATAAAAATGTGATTTTTATTTTAAAGACATCAATATATAAAAATGTGTGATTTTTATATATGTAGTGACTACGGGCAACGAAGATGAAAAAGGCAACAACGAGGAAGATTTCTGTCAATGAAGTGTCGTGAAATTGGATAGCTATATGTGAGAACTTCTCACTCTAAACCTCTTTTTCTAGTTATATATATATATACTAGGATGCAGACGGTGCTTAGCAGCACCCGACACCCGTCATCCACAGACCATGGATGGCTTGTTTGTAAAATTGTTTGGTTGTGTAGTGGGTTAGATTATTTGGTTTGAATTGAATTGTTTGGTGAAATGAAATGGATTTGATTGATGTGTGAATGGCGTGGGCCTTCACTAGACCGGTGATAAGGTTAGGCCTCGCCCCGTTTCTAGTATCGTGCCGTTATGCCGCCGAAATTTTCTAAAATATGTTAGAAAAATGAAAATATCATTTTTATTGTGTAAATGAACTGAATAGGAATTCATGTGTTGATATAAAATATTTTATCGTTAAAAATATAAATTTCAACGTGAATGTGAATAAATAAATATTTATAAACAAATCGACCGATTTGTTTATATACACTGATTTGACTGATATTGATTGGGTCGATAAATTTTACACATCGCCCAACTGCACAAACAAAAATATGTGTTTGTTGATTTGAAACCCCACATGGGTGTTGGGATGATATTTGGCGTACACTAATCCCAATTATTTAATTATTGTCGATCGATTGGTCGACAGACTGTGTAAGCGTCAATTATGTATATTTGATGCTTATGCAGTTGTGTGGTGCACTTTGGATGATGGTTGATTGCTTATCAATGCTATTATATACATGTGTTGTATGGTATCCATATAATTAACGTTATATGGTGATTGATTGGGCCTCATTCCAATCGGGAAAATAAGGAATATTATAAAAGAAAATTCATGTGTTGAATATAAAAATAGTCATGTGTTGACGATGTTCATGTGTTGAGTGAAATATTTTATACAATGAAATTTACATCTTTATCATATTTAAAATTAGAACTACTTCCCAGTAGAAGTCTGATAAAAAAAATCAAACGATAGATACCATAGTTTTATAAAATATTTTACATAACAAAAATAGTGATGTGTTGACAGTACTCATGTGTTGAGATTAGTCGTGTGTTGAAAGAAATATAGATTCATGTGTTGAATGGGATAAATATTCATTTGTTGAATAGAATAAAGAAGTTGTGAAAAATATAAAGCCGTGTTGATTAGTTTTGCGCCATTTTGACGTGAACGATATTTATATCGATTTTATTCAAATTGAAATGAATATTATAGCGAATTCGAATTGAAAAGAAAACGAATTTGAATTGAATATAAAAGGACTTCGAATGGAATTGAATATAAAACAAATTCAAGTTGAATTGAAAACGAACTGAAATTTAATGGAATTCGAATCGAAATTAAATTGAAATCAATTTGAATTGAAACGAATTTGAAGTTGAATTGAATTGAAACGAATTTGAATTCGAATTAAATAAAATGGAAATGAATTCGAGTTGAATTGAAATCAAATCGATTTGAAATTGAATATAGAAGTTGAATTGTTTCAGAAACGAATTTAAAACGATTTATAAAATTCGTTTTAAATAGAAATCGACGAGATATATATTATATATATTATATATATAATATAATGGCCTGAATAGAACGTGCCGCGCCGCGGCAGTTCATGAATTTCGACCATTTATTTCAAACGGACGTTGCGGGAGATCCGACCGTCGGATTCTCCTTAAAACCGGAACCATTGGGTTCGTATCGAAAAGAGCTTTCCAATGAGTATTAGAAATTTGAAATCTAACGGTTGGATTTGGAATTATGTCCAAATCAAATTCAGAAAAGGTCGCTGTAAGTGCAGTTCGATGGCCGTTGATGGAAATCGACTATACGGGCCTTGATAAAATTTTCAAAAATATCTATAATTTGTGTAAAATCATAAGAAATGATTTGGGAAAAATTGGGTTGAAAAATTCCACATTTGAAAAGATAAAAATAGATTTTTATCGAAATAAACTAGTTTTGAACTAGAATTAAAATCAATTTATTTTTGAAATAAATAAATTGAATTTGAAAGTGATTTTAAAAATAATCAATATTCCCAATAGGTGAAGTGGAAGTGGAGTTGAATCGAAATTATCTTCGGGATATTTCGATGTTGGATTTCGTGACTATACAAATATTGTTATGGGGATTTGAAAGATATATTTTATATCGTTATTTCCAATACGATATATGTTGGTTTCAGAATTTGATATTGAATATAAGCCGATATATTTTCTATTCAAAGCCTTGTATTTAATATCAAATGTGATTTGGGTTTGTCGTGAATCGTGTTTTAGAAGACATTGGTTCTTTAACCCAGTTAAAGACATAATATTGATTTTTGAGAAGATTAAAACTAAATGGAGTTTTAATGAATCTTTAATTAGATTAAAAAGTGAATTTATAATTTAAATTATCAAATCTGAAAGGTGATCGAGAATGGAGTACCACCAGTTTTTCTCCGAAGCGATAGTTAAATCTTTAATTAGATTTGAACGTGAAATGGTAATTAATTTTACCGATAACACCGTGGTGTTAGATATGGAGTATCACCAGTTTTGCTCCATGGGATATATAGGTTGGGATTGGGAAATAAAATAAATAATTACTTCGGTGTGGTTCGCTAATCCTGACTAGTTTGAAATGATATCCAAAGGAAGATTATAAAATAAATTTAGAAGAATTTATCTTGGATAAAATTAATGGGAACATTTCCCTAAGAATGTGTTTTTGTGAATAAAAGAATATTCTGAATTGGAATGAGGCGTTTGTTGTATTTGTGTAACATTCGTTTATTATATACGTGGGTTATTCAGAAAGGCCGGGTTTATACCCATTCTGAATAATCGATTCGACGAGATGTCGAAGATGAAGACGGTGGTTGAAGACCGGAAGTCTTCACATCGTTTGGGTGATTACTGATGATCTTGATTGGGCTGTACACCCAGGATGAGGGAATCAGTTGGTGATCGTCCAGACGTACTTGGAGACGGATGGATATGCGAGGAAAGTGCCTCCGGTTTCGTTCAGACCCAGAACGAACTTGTAAATGGATTGTGTGTCTGACATTGGATTTTATTCTATGTTGATTGATCTCTATTAAATATACATCTGTTTGGCGGCGGAGAATTTATTCTCTTGCTTAACGCCCTTCTCTGAGACGTACGAGCTCAGAGGTTGTATATCGATGGACATCAGTTGCATGGAGTGAATTGCCAATGTGGCATGCGTAAGTGGCAATAGATCAAGGCTTCTGTTGAAAAGCAAAGTCTTGTGGTTGATGATCAAAGCACGGCCTGTGTGGCATAGCTTTGTGTATAACGTGAATTCGCGAGCCTCACACCTCGGTATGAGTCAAAAACGGGATAGTGACTGCAGGGAGAGCACGACGTTTCTTTCTAGCTAGGGTGGTGTCAGTGACCTACCAGCCCTGACATTTATATACTTTTCACCTGTGTGGTTGTTGGAATGCGAGGCGCCTCAGATATAGGTCTGTAAGGACCGGGAGACGTGTGTTCAGGAATAACTAATCCTCAAAAGTAAGAGAGGACCGGCCCTGAAGATCCAAGGATCATAGTGGGGTCCTGAGGCATTTGCTAGAGTGTCTCGAACGCGGAGAGGAGCTTGCCCCTTGCCTCGGCTCATGACGGAAATCCAATTTCCAATACGTGATAGTGCGGTTTTATTTGTAGAACCTAGTATGGCGACATAGTGGTATGGGTCATTCATGCCGCCTATGATTGATATTTATGATTGAAATTGTTTTGACACTATACACCTATAATAGTATCAAATAATGTGTTTTAAACGTATCAAGCATGCTTTGGCTGTTATAAGGTAAAAACCCTATCCTCCGGCTTGCGTTGCATTGTGTGATGGGACCTGGGTCTTATAACAGCTTCATTTTTCTTTATTTAGCATTGCGCTGTTTGTTTTATGCACTGGTATTCTTGGGAGGAAACCCGTTCCGTGTTATACGGCGTGGTCCCTTGATTTACCTAACTTTAAAAATAAAGATTAATAACCGTTTTAGTTCTCACACCAGTCCCATGACTGACCTGGAGTTTATTGTTTTTACCTAAACTCTGGGTGCCCCTATTTTCCACACGGGCAGCTAGTAGTTTTGGTTTTGCAGATTTATATCCACAGGGTCCTGATTTACAGCTGGAACGATGCTCGGAAAGCTCTGTATCCGTGTATCACTTCTGGTTGTGTTTTGTATATTTTTCCGCTGCTATGTAATTTATTGTAATCTCTGATATTTGATGAATGTAATTTATTCATTTATACTCTGTATATTCTTGTATCTGATGGAATTGTTGTAATAACAATGAAATGTTCTTCCGTCTGCGTTCCATTTTGTCTTGTACTCAATTCTATCCGTGCTTTCCTTCACGGGGAAGTTCGGGTCGTCTCATAACTTTATATGGTAATTGATTGGGCCTCATTCCAATTTGAAAAATAAAGAATATTATAAAATAAAGGTTCATGTGTTGACAGTACTCATCCGTTGAGATTGGTCATGTGTTGAACGAAATATTTTAGTAATAAAATTTACATCTTTATCAATATAAACTAAAGGTTCATGTGTTGACAGTACTCATCCATTGAGATTGGTCATGTGTTGAACGAAATATTTTGATAATAACAACTATTTTAAAAAGAAATATTTGAAATAGAATATTTGAAAATAGAAATTTATGAAGCCGTGTTGATTAGATTGACGCCATTTTGACGTAAACGATTTATATCGATTCTATTCATTTTGAAATGAATTGAATATAAAACGATTTCGAAATGAATTGAATTGAAAACGATTTCGAAATGAATTGAATTGAAAACGATTTCGAAATGAATTGAATTGAAAACGATTTCGAAATGAATTGAATTGAAAACGATTTCGAAATGAATTGAATTGAAAACGATTTCGAAATGAATTGAATTGAAAAAGATTTCGAAATGAATTGAATTGAAAACGATTTCGAAATGAATTGAATTGAAAACGATTTCGAAATGAATTGAATTGAAAACGATTTCGAAATGAATTGAATTGAAAACGATTTCGAAATGAATTGAATTGAAAACGATTTCGAAATGAATTGAATTGAAAACGATTTCGAAATGAATTGAATTGAAAACGATTTCGAAATGAATTGAATTGAAAACGATTTCGAAATGAATTGAATTGAAAACGATTTCGAAATGAATTGAATTGAAAACGATTTCGAAATGAGTTGAATTGAAAACGATTTCGAAATGAATTGAATTGAAAACGATTTCGAAATGAATTGAATTGAAAACGATTTCGAAATGAAATGAATATAAAACGATTTCGAAACGAATTGAATTGAAAACGATTTCGAAATAAATTGAATTGAAAACGAATTCAAATTGAATTGAAAGCGAATTGAAATGAATTCAAATTGAATTGAAATTTGAATTGAATAGAAATGAATTTTAAAACGAATTTATAAGGAAAGATTCAACTTTGATTTGAATTTGAAATGGAAGTTGAAAATGTTTTTGAAACGAATTCAAAACTATTTATAAAATTCGTTTTAAATAGAAATCAACGATATATATATTATATATATTATATATATAATATAATGGCCTGAATAGAACGCGCCGCGCCGCGGCAGTTCGTGAATTTCGACCATTTATTTCGAACGGATATTACGGGAGATCCGACCGTTGGATTCTCCTAAAACTGGAACCGTTGGGTTCGTATCGAAAAGAGCTTTCTAACGAATATTAGAAATTTGAAATCTAACGTTTGGATTTGGAATTATGTCCAAATCAAATTTGAAAAAGGTCGTTGTAAGTGCAGTTCGATGGCCGTTGATGGAAATCGACTGTACGGGCCTTGATAAAATTATTAAAAATAGTAATAATTTGTGTAAAATCAGAAGAAATGATTTGGGAAAGAATTGGGATGAAAAACTCCATATTTGAAAAGATAAAAATAGATTTTTATCGAAATGAACTAGTTTTGAACTAGAATTATAATTCTATTTATTTTTAAATAAATAAATTGAATTTAAAAAGGGTTTTAAAAATAACCAGAATATCCAATGATTGCATTGGAGTGGATTTGAATCGAAATTGTCTTCGGAATATTTCTATGTTGGAATTCGTGATTATACAGGTGTTGTTATGGAAATTTGAAAGATATATATTTATATCGTTATTTCCAATACGACATTTGTTAGTCGTAGAATTTGATATTGGATATAAGCCGATATATTTTCTATTCAGAGCCTTGTATTGAATATCAAATGTGATTTGGGTTTGTCGTGAATGGTGTCTTCATTAACACTGTTCTTGAACCCAGTTGAGAAAAGATTAAATCTTTTTATTTAGATTTAATGAAGTGTACCAATTAAATAATATTTAATTGGTATTGAATTGATATTGATTTTTGGGTTTATCGTGGACAGTGTTTTAAATAACACTCGTTCTTTAACCCGATAATTAATGGAACGTGATTTTGGGTTTATCGTGAACTATGTTTTAAATGACACTGATTCTTTGACCCAGTTAAAGATTAAAACTAAGTGGAGTTTTAATGAATCTTTAATGAGATTGAAATAATCGAGAATGGAGTATCACTAGTTTTACTCCAAGCGATAGTTAAATCTTTATTTAGATTTGAACGTGAAATGGTAATTGAATTTACCGATAACACTGTGGTGTTAGATATGAAGTATTACCAGTTTTACTTCATGGGATGAATAGGTTGGGATGGGGAAATTAAAATAAATGATTACTTCGGTAAGGTTCGCTAATCCCGACTAGTTTGAATTGAGATTCAAAAATAGAATAAAGAATAAATTCAAGGAATTTATCTTGGATAAAATTAATGGGAACCTGTCCCTATGAATGTGAAATTTAGAAACTAACTGTCGGTTAGCTAAGCAGAATGGTTTTCTGGATATTGATCTGATATTGGTTTCGGCCTTCGGGGTTAATATTTGGGGAATTATTCTCTTGATTAATTTACGGTTAGTGACTGATGAATTGGAATGAGGCGTATGTTGTGTTTGTGTAACACTTATTTAAAATATACGCGAGTTATTCGGAAAGATCGGGTTTATCCCATTTTGAATAACTGATACGACGATAAGTCGAAGATGAAGACGGTGGTCGAAGACCGGAAGTCTTCACGTTGTTTGGGTGATTACTGATGATCTTGATTGGGCTGTACACCCAAGAAGATGGAAACAGTTGGTGATCGTCCAGACGTACTTGGAGATGGATGGATATGCGAGGAAAGTGCCTCCGGTTTCGTTCAGACCCAGAACGGACTTGTAAATGGACTGTGTGTCTGACATTGGATTTTAGTCCGTGTGATTGATCTCTATTAAATATATATCTGTTTGGCGGCGGAGAATTTATTCTCTTGCTTAACGCCCTTCTCTGAGACGTACGAGCTCAGGGGTTATATATTGATGGATATCAATCGCACGGAGTGAATTGCCTGTGTGGCATGCTAAGATGCAAATGATCGAGGCTTCTGTTGAAAAGCAAAGCCTTGTGGTGATGATCAAAGCACGGCCTTGTGTGGCGTAGCTTTGTGTAACGTTGATTCGCGAGTATCACACCCGGTATGAACCAAAAACGGGAGACGGACCTCAGGGAGGACATGCGTTTCTTTCTAGTTAGGAGTGGCGTCAGTGCTTGAACTAGCTGACGAGTTTGACTCATGTGGATGTTACTTATTATTACTTGCTGAAAAGCGAGGCGCCTCGTGATATCGGTTTCGGCCGATGCTTCTGGTCGGCTGACGGGCCAGGCTTACGCCCCAAAGGGCGGGGAAACGTAGTGTTCAGGTATAATAATCCACATCGATGGACCGGCCCTGAAGATCCAAGGGGCAGTTGCGGCTGTTCCTGAGGGGCGGACTAGAGCATCTCGAATCGGTGAGGATCTTGCCCCTAGCCTCGGTTCATACCATAAATGATAACCCAACTTCCAATACGACATTTGCGGTTTTAATTGTAGAACTAGTATGGCGACATGATATATGGTACCCATGCCGTCTATGATTGATACTTATGATTTGAAGTTGTTTTATACACTATGCACTTATTATAGTATCAAATGATTTGTTTTAAACGTATCAAGCATTCTTTGGCTGTTATAAGGGAAAACCCTATCCTCGGCTGCGTTGCATTGTGTGATGGGACCTGGGTCTTATAACAGCTTCATTTTTCTTTATTTAGCATTGCGCTGTTTGTTTTATGCACTGGTATTCTTGGGAGGAAACCCGTTCCGTGTTATACGGCGTGGTCCCTTGATTTACCTAACATTAAAAATAAAGAATAATAACTGTTTTTAGTTCTCACACCAGTCCCATGACTGACCTGGAGTTTATTGTTTTAACCAAAACTCTGGGTGCCCTTATTTTGACACGGGCAGCTAGTAGTTTTGGTTTTGCAGATTTATATTCACAGGATCCTGGTTTACAGCTGGAACGATATCCGGAAAGCTTTGTATCCGCATATCTCCTCTAGTTGTGTATTGTATTATTTTCCGCTGCGATGTATTTAAATGTAATTTAAATCTCTGATATTTCTGTGTAATATTCATTTTTACTCTGTATATTCTTGTATTCTGGTGCATTGTTGTAATATACAATGAAATGTTCTTTTATATGCGTTCTGTTGTGGCTTGTTCTCGAATTATCCGACGCTTTCCTTTACGGGGAAGTTACGGGTTTTCACAGTTGGTATCAGAGCTTTGGTTTACAGAGCTCGAGAACAAGGCACATTAGAACCGTACGAAAGAATTCATCAGATATTGGATTAGTAATATCCAACGGGAATGACTCGTTAGAGATGGGATCAGTAGTATCCTAGAACGAGTGTGAAGAGTATATTTTTCTAATGAAAACAAATTTTGTTTTGCAAATTTAAATCAACTATTCGTATTTGATTATTTGTTTATATTGATTTTGGACAATTCAGTATATAAAGAATTTGCATATACGCCTTGCAAACGTATATTCAAAGTTTTAATATATTGGATAGATATAGCATCACACTCTAGTCGCCCGAAGATGATATTGATGATAGCGATCGCATCATCAACATTTATGTTCGAGTTTCGAAGGTGTGATTTTCTATATATTTCCATTAGACTGGTGTGAGAACCAAAACTAATATAGCTAGAATACATTGTAGTGATTTGGCATCAAAACATGATTTTCTTTATATATATCAAAGTTATGAATTTGAAACTCCAATTCACTAATTGATTGATGTTTGTGTTGTTTGTTTATTTGTTTGATAATTTTGAACCATTTAGCCTAATTGAAACAAATATTGAATTGTATTGAAAATTGGTCGCATTTGCTTTCATATACATATACTTATATTGAACAGGTCATAGCAAGGAGGCTAGAGCAGAGAATAAAATTTGTTTGCCCGACAAATAGGTACATGTTTACTACATAATCTACTGTTTTGTTTGGGTGATGATGATTTTATGAGCCTATTGGCTAGCCGCTTGGCTTTTTCTTTTTCTTTTTGAGATCTGAAGGACCGGGGAAGCTATTTGAAATTCCCCGATGCTCCCGGTGCAGGGGAGGTTATGGCGAAATTTTTCGAAAATTTAGGGTGTTAGCCAAATTTTTGAAAATTTGAAAATTCTCAGAAACTGAAAAGTTGGAGAATGGAAGCCAGATCGAACGTAGAGTTGACTAATCAAACCACTTTCGACTTTGTTCCTTTTCGGGGACGAAAAGTTTTAAGTGGGGGAGATTGTAACAACCCGAAAATCTGGGCCAGTTTAAAATTTTTGTTTTGGCAATTTTAGCGAATTTAGAATATTTAAAATAGATTATTTTAAATATAATCGACGAGAAATTTATTCTGAATAGAATTCGAACGTATATATTATATACGTCGTCGTTAGAATATAAATATTTATATATAATTATAAATAGAATTGAAAATGGCGCGGTAGTTCGATAATTCGATTTCAAACTTCAATTGAATGTACCGGGTGCAAAACAATCCGGATTTTAGTGAAACCAAAAACATTAGGATCTAATTGATAATATCTTTCCAACGAATCCGAAAAATCGAAATTTCATAGCGGGAATGAAAAGATATGTCCAGTTGAAAATTCTGAATAGTCGCTATGGAATTCAGGCCATGGATATTTTGTAAATGACCTCGGATCTCGACGAAACCAGTTTTGTTGGGTCCGTGATGTCGAATCATTGCTAGGTTCCAAATTTCATAATTTTTCGAATCAATATGTGAGCGTGGCGAAGGAAAATGCGTTTGACCAGTTTCAGTTGATTTTAATCGACTGGAAAATGGCCATTTTTCCAACGGTCTCAAAATTCGACGAAACTAGTTTTGTTAGGACCGTATCGTCAATACGAAGCTAGAAAATATTTTTCGGGAATTTTTCTAGTTAGTATGTGACCTCGGTAAATTGAAATGCGCGTTCAAATTCAATATATAGAGTTATATTTTGATTTTGATGAAAATTGATCGAAACGATCAAATCAGCCTACAGTACATATCCCATTGTGTTCGAAATGGGGGTAATTAGCTAGGGGCGACAGTCGTTGGGTTTGATTTGGGGGTTCGTGGCGGTTTTGACTTTTAAAAGGAAATTAAATAATAAATAAATATATATATATATATTCCCTCTTTATACCAAACCCTAGTCAAAGCTTCTATCTCATGGTCAACGCTCAACCCGCCTCCTTTTTTTAAAAACCCACGGCGGAATTAGCTCGAATTTTCGAGCCCTAAAATCTCCCGATCCAAACTGAATTAATCCAACTCCTCAATCAAAAATCCTAGCCCCCTCCAAGATCCCCAGATCCATATAATCGTCGGAATTTTTCATGATGAAAGCTGCTCGAATTTTGAGCTTGAAGGCGTGAGTTTAGGGGCTGGTTTCTGGGTTCATCGGAGCTTCGAGTTTGGCATGGTGGCGGGCGGTGGATGGCTATGCTCTGGCGCAGGGCGTGGCAGTCGTGGATCCTGCTCCGGTGGTCGGGATTGATGGCCAGCGACGGTTCTCCCTTGTTGAGCGACGTCAGCCTTGTTTCCAGGACAAAACCGTGAGCTTTCTTTTGTCTTTTTATTTATTTATTTTAAATTTCAGTTTTAATATAAATAAAATTATTTTAAATTTCAGTTTTAATTTATTAAATTTGGCAATTAAAAGCCTTAGTTCGTATTGTGGCAAAGTATAGAATTTTATCGTAGCAAAGTATAGATTTTTATCGTAGCAAAGTATAGAGCAAAGTATAGATTTTTATCGTAGCAAAGTATATGAAGTTGAAGTAAAAATACGATTTTTCTATATATGAAGTTGAAGTAAAAATACGATTTTTCTATATATGAAGTTGAAGTAAAAATTCGATTTTTATATATTGAATAGCGAGGTAAAAATTCGATTTTTATATATTGAATAGCGAAGTAAAAATTCGATTTTTATATATTGAATAGCGAGGTAAAAATTCGATTTTTATATATTGAATAGCGAAGTTAAAATTCGATTTTTATATATTGAATAGCGAAGTAAAAATTCGATTTTTATATATTGAATAGCGAAGTAAAAATATGATTTTTATATATTGAACTTCGAAATAAAAATATGATTTTTATATATTGAACTTCGAAATAAAAATATGATTTTTATATATTGAACTTCGAAATAAAAATATGATTTTCATATATTGAATAGCGAAGTAAAAATTCGATTTTTACATATGTAGTGAATACGAGCAACGAAGGCGACAAAAGGCGAGAATGAAGAAGATTTCTCTAAATGAACAGTCGTGATATTGGATAGCTATCGGTGAGAACTTCTCGCTCAAAATTCTTTTTCTAGATATATATATATACTAGGATGCAGACGGTGCTTAGTAGCACCCGACACAATCGTCCACAGACCATGGACTTGTTTGTTTGGTTGCATAAATTAGTTAGATGATTTGGTTTGAATTGAATTGTTTGGTGAAATGAATTGATTTGATTGATGTGTGAATGGCGTGGGACTTCACTAGACCGGGGATAAGGCTAGGCCTCGTCCCGTTTCTAGTATCGTGCCGTTATGCCGTCGAAATTTTCTAAAATATGTTAGAAAAATAAAAATATCATTTTATTGAATAAATGAACCGAATAGAATATTCATAGGTTGAGTAAAATGTTTTATCGTTAAAAATATAATTTTTAACGTGAATGTGAATAAATAAATATTCATTTACAAACCGGACGGTTTATTTATGTACACCTATTTAAAGGACATTGATTGGGACGATAAATTTTACACATTGCCCAACTGCACAAATAAAATATGTGTTTGATTGTTTGAAACCCCACACGGGTGTTAGGATGAAATTTGAAGTTCACTCATCCTGATTGATTAAATATGTTGATCGATCGATTGACAGGCTGTTATAAGCGTTAGATATCTATATTTGATGCTTATACAGTGTAGTGCACTTTGGTTGATGGTTGATTATTTTTCAATGCTATTATATACATGTGTTGTTTGAAAATCCATATAATTAACTTTATATGGTAATTGATTGGGCCTTATTCCAATTTGAAAAATAAAGAATATTATAAAATAAAGGTTCATGTGTTGACAGTACTCATCCGTTGAGATTGGTCATGTGTTGAACGAAATATTTTAGTAATAAAATTTACATATTTATCAATATAAACTAAAGGTTCATGTGTTGACAGTACTCATCCATTGAGATTGGTCATGTGTTGAACGAAATATTTTGATAATAACAACTATTTTGAAAAAGAAATATTTGAAATAGAATATTTGAAAATAGAAATTTATGAAGCCATGTTGATTAGATTGACGCCATTTTGACGTAAACGATTTATATCGATTCTATTCATTTCGAAATGAATTGAATTGAAAACGATTTCGAAATGAATTGAATTGAAAACGATTTCGAAATGAATTGAATTGAAAACGATTTCGAAATGAATTGAATTGAAAACGATTTCGAAATGAATTGAATTGAAAACGATTTCGAAATGAATTGAATTGAAAACGATTTCGAAATGAATTGAATTGAAAACGATTTCGAAATGAATTGAATTGAAAACGATTTCGAAATGAATTGAATTGGAAACGATTTCGAAATGAATTGAATTGAAAACGATTTCGAAATGAATTGAATTGGAAACGATTTTGAAATGAATTGAATTGGAAACGATTTCGAAATGAATTGAATTGAAAACGATTTCGAAATGAATTGAATTGAAAACGATTTCGAAATGAATTGAATTGAAAACGATTTCGAAATGAATTGAATTGAAAACGATTTCGAAATGAATTGAATTGAAAACGATTTCGAAATGAATTGAATTGAAAACGATTTCGAAATGAATTGAATTGAAAACGATTTCGAAATGAGTTGAATTGAAAACGATTTCGAAATGAATTGAAAACGATTTCGAAATGAATTGAATTGAAAACGATTTCGAAATGAAATGAATATAAAACGATTTCGAAACGAATTGAATTGAAAACGATTTCGAAATAAATTGAATTGAAAACGAATTCAAATTGAATTGAAAGCGAATTGATTCAAATTGAATTGAAATTTGAATTGAATAGAAATGAATTTTAAAACGAATTTATAAGGAAAGATTCAACTTTGATTTGAATTTGAAATGGAAGTTGAAAATGTTTTTGAAACGAATTCAAAACTATTTATAAAATTCGTTTTAAATAGAAATCGACGATATATATATTATATATATTATATATATAATATAATGGCCTGAATAGAACGCTCCGCGCCGCGGCAGTTCGTGAATTTCGACCACTTATTTCGAACGGATATTACGGGAGATCCGACCGTCGGATTCTCCTAAAACCGGAACCGTTGGGTTCGTATCGAAAAGAGCTTTCTAACGAATATTAGAAATTTGAAATCTAACGTTTGGATTTGGAATTATGTCCAAATCAAATTTGAAAAAGGTCGCTGTAAGTGCAGTTCGATGGCCGTTGATGGAAATCGACTGTACGGGCCTTGATAAAATTATTAAAAATAGTAATAATTTGTGTAAAATCATAAGAAATGATTTGGGAAAGAATTGGGATGAAAAACTCCATATTTGAAAAGATAAAAATAGATTTTTATCGAAATGAACTAGTTTTGAACTAGAATTATAATTCTATTTATTTTTAAATAAATAAATTGAATTTAAAAAGGGTTTTAAAAATAACCAGAATATCCAATGATTGCATTGGAGTGGATTTGAATCGAAATTGTCTTCGGAATATTTCGATGCTGGAATTCGTGATTATACAGGTGTTGTTTTGGAAATTTGAAAGATATATATTTATATCGTTATTTCCAATACGACATTTGTTAGTCGTAGAATTTGATATTGGATATAAGCCGATATATTTTCTATTCAGAGCCTTGTATTGAATATCAAATGTGATTTGGGTTTGTCGTGAATGGTGTCTTCATTAACACTGTTCTTGAACCCAGTTGAGAAAAGATTAAATCTTTTTATTTAGATTTAATGAAGTGTACCAATTAAATAATATTTAATTGGTATTGAATTGATATTGATTTTTGGGTTTATCGTGGACAGTGTTTTAAATAACACTCGTTCTTTAACCCGATAATTAATGGAATGTGATTTTGGGTTTATCGTGAACTGTGTTTTAAATGACACTGATTCTTTAACCCGGTTAAAGATTAAAACTAAGTGGAGTTTTAATGAATCTTTAATGAGATTGAAATAATCGAGAATGGAGTATCACTAGTTTTACTCCAAGCGATAGTTAAATCTTTAAATAGATTTGAATGTGAAATGGTAATTGAATTTACCGATAACACTGTGGTGTTAGATATGAAGTATTACCAGTTTTACTTCGTGGGATGAATAGGTTGGGATGGGGAAATTAAAATAAATGATTACTTTGGTAAGGTTCGCTAATCCCGACTAGTTTGAATTGAGATTCAAAAATAGAATAAAGAATAAATTCAAGGAATTTATCTTGGATAAAATTAATGGGAACCTTTCCCTATGAATGTGAAATTTAGAAACCAACTGTCGGTTAGCTAAGCAGAATGGTTTTCTGGATATTGATCTGATGTTGGTTTCGGCCTTCAGGGTTAATATTTGGGGAATTATTCTCTTGATTAGTTTACGGTTAGTGACTGATGAATTGGAATGAGGCGTATGTTGTGTTTGTGTAACACTTACTTAAAATATACGCGAGTTATTCGGAAAGACCGGGTTTATCCCATTCTGAATAACTGATACGATGATAAGTCGAAGATGAAGACGGTGGTCGAAGACCGGAAGTCTTCACGTTGTTTGGGTGATTACTGATGATCTTGATTGGGCTGTACACCTAAGAAGATGGAAACAGTTGGTGATCGTCCAGACGTACTTGGAGATGGATGGATATGCGAGGAAAGTGCCTCCGGTTTCGTTCAGACCCAGAACGGACTTGTAAATGGACTGTGTGTCTGACATTGGATTTTAGTCCGTGTGATTGATCTCTATTAAATATATATCTGTTTGGCGGCAGAGAATTTATTCTCTTGCTTAACGCCCTTCTCTGAGACGTACGAGCTCAGGGGTTATATATTGATGGATATCAATCGCATGGAGTGAATTGCCTGTGTGGCATGCTAAGATGCAAATGATCGAGGCTTTTGTTGAAAAGCAAAGCCTTGTGGTGATGATCAAAGCACGGCCTTGTGTGGCGTAGCTTTGTGTAACGTTGATTCGCGAGTATCACACCCGGTATGAACCAAAAACGGGAGACGGACCTCAGGGAGGACATGCGTTTCTTTCTTGTTAGGAGTGGCGTCAGTGCTTGAACTGGCTGACGAGTTTGACTCATGTGGATGTTACTTATTATTACTTGCTGAAAAGCGAGGCGCCTCGTGATATCGGTTTCGGCCGATGCTTCTGGTCGGCTGACAGGCCAGGCTTACGCCCCAAAGGGCGGGGAAACGTAGTGTTCAGGCATAATAATCCACATCGGTGGACCGGCCCTGACGATCCAAGGGGCAGTTGAGGCTGTTCTTGAGGGGCGGACTAGAGCGTCTCGAATCGGTGAGGATCTTGCCCCTAGCCTCGGTTCATACCATAAATGATAACCCAACTTCCAATACGACATTTGCGGTTTTAATTGTAAAACTAGTATAGCGACATGATATATGGTACCCATGTCGTCTATGATTGATACTTATGATTTGAAGTTGTTTTATACACTATGCACTTATTATAGTATCAAATGATTTGTTTTAAACGTATCAAGCATTCTTTGGCTGTTATAAGGGAAAACCCTATCCTCGGCTGCGTTGCATTGTGTGATGGGACCTGGGTCTTATAACAGCTTCATTTTTCTTTATTTAGCATTGCGCTGTTTGTTTTATGCACTGGTATTCGTCGGAGGAAACCCGTTCCGTGTTATACGGCGTGGTCCCTTGATTTACCTAACATTAAAAATAAAGAATAATAACTGTTTTTAGTTCTCACACCAGTCCCATGACTGACCTGGAGTTTATTGTTTTAACCTAAACTCTGGGTGCCCTTATTTTGACACGGGCAGCTAGTAGTTTTGGTTTTGCAGATTTATATTCACAGGATCCTGGTTTACAACTGGAACGATATCCGGAAAGCTTTGTATCCGCATATCTCCTCTAGTTGTGTATTGTATTATTTTCCGCTGCGATGTATTTAAATGTAATTTAAATCTCTGATATTTCTGTGTAATATTCATTTTTTCTCTGTATATTCTTGTATTCTGGTGCATTGTTGTAATATACAATGAAATGTTCTTTTATATGCGTTCTGTTGTGGCTTGTTCTCGAACTATCCGACGCTTTCCTTTACGGGGAAGTTACGGGTTTTCACAGAGCTTCGAATGGTGCCATCCCTATGCTTGCCTGATAACTGTTATTATATGCAAACTCAACAAGAGGAAGATGGTCTTCCCAAGTACCACCAAAATCCAGAATACAAAGCCTCAACAGATCCTCGAGTACCCTATTCACCCTTTCGGTTTGACCGTCCGTCTGTGGGTGATAAGCAGTACTTAGATTCAACCTCGTGCCCATGGCTTCCTGCAAGCTATTCCAGAACTGACTTGTAAAGATTGGGTCACGGTCACTGACAATACTAGAAGGGACTCCATGAAGTCTCACAATCTCACGAAGATATACAGACGCTAGCCAAGATGCGGTTCTCTTGCTCTTCACCGGAATGAAATGAGCACTCTTCGTAAGTCTATCCACAATAACCCAAATGCTTGTATTCCCTTTCCTCGACCTTGGTAGCCCATCGATAAAATCCATGGAGATACTCTCCCACTTCCATAGTGGAACATCTAGAGGATGCAATAGCCCACCGGGCTTCTTCGACTCGGCCTTAACTTGCTGGCAAATGATACATCTAGAGACAAACTCTGCCACATCCTTTTTAATCCCAGGCCAAAAGAAAATGCGCTTCATATCTTTATACATCTTATCTCCGCCCGGATGTATAGTCAACTTAGAGCGATGCGCTTCCTCTAGAACTTTTCTTACTAGATCTTCTACCATTGGAACACATAACCTTCCGTCTCTCCTCAGCCAACCCTTGTCATCAATAGAATATCGAGCGAGATGACTAGACGCCTCTCCTTGAATCAGCTTATCCATAATCTCAACTATCTGAGGGTCTTCTCTCTGCGAAGCCCCAACTTGATCAAGAAGGGTAGGTTTGAGTTCCAGAGATGCTAAAGAACCGGTCATCGACTCAATCGCCAAAGAGAAATCAAAGGTTGCCACATACTCTAAATTCTTCATCTCAACGAATAGAGGACTTAGGGTCAACCTTCTTCTACTCAATGCATCGGCTACCACATTCCCCTTGCCAGGGGTATAAGCTATCTCAAAATCATAGGACGCCAAGAATTCCATCCATCTTTGTTGCCTCAGATTCAGATCTTTCTAGGAAAAGAGATACTTCAATGACTTGTGATCGGTATAAAGCTCAAATCTTTCTCCCAGAAGATAATGGCGCCAAGCCTTGAGTGCATATACAATTGCTGCCAACTCTAAGTCATGAGTGGGATAATTCTTCTCATGCACTTTGAGTTGTCTACCGCCAAAGCATATCACTCTTCCTTCTTGCATCAGAACAGCTCCTAACCCCGTGCCACATGCATCGGTGTATACTGTAAATAACTTCCCTCCATCGGGCAAAGCTAGAACAGGTGCTGATGTGAGAGTTCTCTTGAACTTCTGAAAAGCAAGCTCACATTATATGCTCCAAGCAAAAACTAAATTCTTCTTCGTCAATTTAGTGAGAGGAGCGGAAATCTTCGCGAAGTCCTTGATGAACTTCCGGTAAAAACCCGCAAGACCTAGAAAGCTTCTCACTTCGGTTGCATTCCTTGGAGTCTTCCAATCCTGAACTGCAACCACCTTAGCGGGATCCACCGCTAAGCCTTGCTTAGACACTATATGCCCAAGGAATCTAACTTCCCTTCTCCAAAAATGACACTTGGAGAACTTGGCTTTCAACTGATGCGCTCTAAGCGTATCCATCACCTCCACGAGATGCCTTGCGTGCTCTTCCTCATCCTTAGAGAAGATCAGAATATCATCAACGAAGACCACGACAAACTTGTTCAAGAACTCCCTGAACACCCTACTCATCAAGTCCACGAAATATGCGGGTGCATTAGTCAAGCCGAACGGCATGACAAGCCATTCGAAGAATCCATCTGGAGTTCTGAACGCAGTCTTATCTATACTATCCTCAGCTACCCTGAGCTAATGGAATCCAGTAGCAAGATCAAGCTGAGAGAAAACAGAAGCACCGACAAGCTGGTCAAAGAGATCATCAATCCTCGGTAACGGGTGTCTGTTCTTCTTAGTCAGCTTATTCAACTCTCGATAGTCAACACAAAGTCGGAGAGAACCATCTGCCTTGGTAGCAAATACCACAGGCGCTCCCCATTCAGATATACTTCGTCTAATGAAGTTCTTCTCAAGCAACTCTTTCACTTGCTTACTTAGCTCCCGCCTTTCACGCGGAGCCATGTGACGAACAGGCAAAGAAACCGGTTTTGCATTATCCACCAGATAAATGCGGAAATCAATCTCTCGCTTAGGGGGCAACCCCCTAACCTCATCGAAAACATCCGGATAATCTCGGACCACTCTCACAGACTGAAGAGTTTCCATTGACGAGTCGAGTGATTCAAGATAGCACAACATGACGGGACCTCTCGGATCACAAGAAATCTCTAGGGTGTTCCCGAGGCGAGTCACGAGCCTCACAACCCTATGCTCACAATCAAGGATGGCTCCATATCTGGACAACCAATCCATGCCCAATATCAATCCGTATCCCCTGAAACCAAGAACATAAGCACTGCACAAGAACTCTACACTGAGTATAGAGATCCTCAAATCCCCACATATCATAGACAAATGGGCGGAACCCCCAATAGGATTTGAGACACAGACGGGATCATCTACCAAGCTAGTATTAAGGTGCAAACTATCAACAAGATCAGATGAGATAAAGCTATGCGATGCACCAGAATCAAACAAGGTATGAACTGGAAAATCAGAAATATATACAAGGCTCTCAACAGAAATACTACCTCGATCGGGAACTGGAGCGGTATTGAGAGCATGAACTTGCCCTCCTGAAGGTCCAGCACGCTGAGTCTGACCCTGGCCTTGCCCTCCCTTCTTCGGGCAATCCTTACTGAAATGTCCAGTCTCACCACAGAAAAAGCATTCACCATTCTTCCTTTTCCTCTTCTTACAATCCTTGATAAGATGCCCAACTGAACCGCAATAATGGCACTTCCCCTTGGTGTTCTTGCCCTTGTTGTTGTTCCCCTTGTTGCCTTGACTCTTGTTCTTGTTCTGATTGCCTTGACTGCTCTGACCACTTGGATTACCCTGATTTCCTTTTCCCTGGGAATCAGTCTTCTTGGTTTGAGTATCATTTTTCTTGACATCTCCCTGAAGTAATGCCATATCAACCAAGCTCTCAAACGTGGCCCCATGGGGGATATGTGACATAGCCAATCCCTGCAACGGCTGATTCAATCCTCTAGCAAAACGAAGGGCCTTCTTCTGAGGAGTATTCACCATATCCAGGCCAAAACGAGCTAACTGATTGAACTTGTTCACATATTCTTTGACAGACATGTCTCCTTGTTTCAAAGTTATGAACCTCTCCATCTGCAGATTCTCCTCAGCAGAAGATAGAAACTTAAGCATGAACCTTGCCCTGAAATCGGCCCAAGTCTCAACAGGCCTAGTGCCATTGGTGACTTCCCACCAATAAGCGGCTTCATCCTTCATAAGCCAAACCGCCAACAAGATCTTCCTCTGATCGTCTAACCCAAAGATAGCAAATAAATCCTCGGTCTCTTTCAACCAATTTCTGGCCTCTACAAAAGTCTCAGTGCCTTGGAAATTCTTGCCACCCATTGCTTTGAAATCCTTGCAAGTCTTTGCAAAGTCAGGTTGAGGATGCTGAGGGGGAGGAGGAAGAGGAACCTCAGCGACAGGAGGAGGAGGAACATTAGCGACAGGAGTAGGAGGAATATTAATGACAGGAGGAGGAGGAGGAACATCTGCGGGGCCGGCTTCGGTCGCCCTAGCCTCCAAAAGTCTCCTATACCAAACAGGTACGTGCACTCCCTCCAGGATAGCAAAGTTATCGGCCATACTGAAAAAGAAAAAGACAGATTCAGAATGGAGAAAAACGAAGGGATTTTGCTAATGGCTTTTTGGGGAATAGCCTTTAAAATAAACTAGACTTTTCTTTGGAAAATACTTTATACTTGGTTTTGAAAATAGTTTTCCAAAAGTTTTCTAAAAACCTTCTTGTTCCTTCTCGTAAACCATATGCTCTGATACCAAATTGTAACACCCCACCTCCGCCAGGGTGACTCTTGCAAGCACTCTGACTTTGGAGGGGCGTTTGAATCAGGTAAACATGCATAATGATATATCAAGGCAGAACAAGAACATATGTATATATGTAAACAGAGTAAATAACATAGATAAAACAGCGGAAGATTTCAAACCATTTCAAAACAAGTCTGGTACAACATAATATCAACTTTCCAAATAAACAAGTCTAGATAAAACAACATCATCTAAAAACTGAAATACATAAGTGCTATCCCCAAAATAAGTGAGAACCATAGCTAGCTTCATGTCGAAACCGTACATGAGCTGAAATCCCACAAGCAAGCTATCAGAAATCCAAGCTAAGCTCCAGTATTCCCTCCCTGAGAACCTTGGGGGGGGGGGGAAACGGAAGAAAAGAGGCGAAAGAAAACAGGTCAGTCAAAAAGACTGAGTAAGCCCTACTACAATCAATGTAATCTGATAAAGTTAACTGGTATGAGTAGCAGGGATGAACATAAGGATAACAACATACTAGCATGATGATTATCTAACAAGGTAGATACAGGTGTCATCGCATAATCAGGATTAAGGGTTTGCACCACAGGTGTACTAGCAAACTAACATGACTTGAATAAACAAGTATTGATCCCTTGGCCCAAGCTTTGGCCCAATAACCTGAAGTGACCCTCATACGAGGTCCAATAACATGAAGTGACCCTAATACAAGGTCCAACCCAACGGTCTAGTCGATCGGCTCCCTAAGCCTAACTCGTCACGTGTTGGTGTCAATACGGCCCAAACATGATTGTAATCGAACTGTGCCGGGTCCACCCTTCGGGTGTATCAAGCCCTAGGGTGTCAACCACTGGACACCATGAACATGAGTGCACAGTCTCGATCTACTGGTACCCGTGCATGTTTTCTCAGGCTACGGACTATGTGCACGACCAAAGTCCGCCCGGAACTACACCGGCGTACCACCCTGCCGTCGTTTATTGGTCGCTTACCTCCAGCCCAGTAATTCGTGCCCCACACACTAACCTAGTCCTAGGGCCATGATGATACAAACTTGGGATTACTGCTGGAGTGGGCCCCCATTGCTAGGATTTTCTAGTGGGTTAAGTACGGTTTAACCCTCTTGCTAATCATGGATTAACTTGGTTAAGTGTAACGATGAGTTCACGACTTAACCCCGATTAATCTACCAAGCCCCAAATTGGTTAAGTATTAAATGGACCATGACTTAACCCTAATCATGAGGCATTAATTAATTAATGCACCTTAACCTCTCACATTAGACCTTGTTGCGGTTACTAGTTAAGCCGGTCGGTTCCGGGTAGCTTTACACCACAACTTGGTCTAACCTCGGGTCCAAGGTACCACATGACCAACTTCTCACATTGGGTCCTATTATTTGTAGCAACTAGTTAAGCCGGTCGGTTCCGGGTAGGTTTACGCTACAAACTCAACCCAACCTCGAGTTGGCCACACTTATATTTTCTAAATGTCATGTCCATCGTGTTTCCAAAACACATTACAAGTTTTCAAGCAATTGGGTAGACCTAACTTAATAGGTAAATTCCCAATAGGTAGACCTAACTTAATAGGTAAATTCCCAAGCTCATGTTTTTATGTCTTTTAAGTTTACCCAACCCCAAACGCAATCCCATCGCTTACATATCGCAATAGCGCATAAAGGATAGAAAGAGGGAACTTGGCATAATCATGACATAAAAGTGTTGAAGCCACAAGTTCAACATGGTGGCATATGAAATGTACATATGTTCATATACTTGCATTAGGCCTCAAGAGCATGCATAAAACCAAACTTATCATATTGGTGATACATGGTGATAAATGACATGTAAAAATGGCCATAAGTTCGCATTTAGCCTCGCATGCAAGTTATCATAAGGGATATGATAACTTACATGTTGCCAAAATGCAACCTTTAGCATAAAGCTTGAAGCTTTATGTTCATAAGCCCAAGATAAGCTTGCATAACATGATAACATGAGCCAAATGATCAACCCAAACTTGCATAACATAACTTGCATATCATATGGCAACTTGCATATCAAACTTGCATAACATAACTTGCATACCATATGACAACTTGCATATCAAACTTGCATAACATAACTTGCATATCATATGACAACTTGCATATCAAACTTGCATACATAACTTGATGAACTTGCATATTACATCATAGTAAACTTGCATAACACATCATAGTAAACTTGCATAACACATCATAGTGAACTTGCATATCATACATTTAACTTTAAAGTTTAAGTATGAAAGGAATAGGGCTTACCATGCTTATATAAGAAAGCCCTTATGCAACCAAAAACACCCAAAATGCAAGCAAAACCCTTGAGCCAAAATGATCAAAACTCTTTCTTTATGATGCTAATATAGAAACTTGACTTGAATGCAAGCTAATGATGATCATACAAGTCTAAAAACACTTGTATGCATGGAAAATCTCATAGAAATTTATTTAGGATTTTATGAAGAGGGTGGAGGCCATGAGAGGATTGATTTTGGCATAGTTTAGTTGCTAGAATGAATAATGATGATTTAGGGTAGGTTAGAGTCTTATTTATAGATTAGGCAAGTGTTTTAGGCCATAGGATTAAACCCTAGTTCCAATCTCAGCCCTCAAAACTGAATCTGGCCCCCAAGCTCAACACAATCTCTAAATGGTGCACCAGGCTAAACAGCCCGGCTGAGCCAAGTCGACAGCCAAGTCGACAGGGCTGTCGACTTGGTCCAACCAAGTCGACTCCCAAGTCGACAGGGCTGTCGACTTGGGTACTGTGGCGGGAATCTTCCCGCCTGGCCCAATAATCCCCAATTTCCAAATTCAGATTTGAATTTGAAATCTGTTTTTTTTACTTTGAAATTTTCAGAAAACTTCGTTGGGCCTTAATCGGGTCATACGGACTCCGATTTTCGAAAACTCGGAGTCTATTTCGCGTATTTTTCCGAGACGAACGCAATGGCATAGACCGTTTCCCTTGATTCAGATTTATAAATTAAATTCTGCCTCGATTTATGTTATAACAGGTTATGGAAAATACGGGTTGTTACACCCAAGTCCCATCACACAATGCAACGCAAACCGGAGGATAGGGTTTTACCTTATAATGGTCAAAAGATGCTTGATACGATTAAAAGGGGTTTAATACTAGTGTGTATATGTTCTAATAAAAACATTTCAATCATAATGTATAAATCATAGACGGCATGGGTACCATATATCATGTCGCCATACTAGTTCTACAATCAAAACCGCAAGGTCGTATCGAAAATTGGATTTCCATCATGAGTCGAGGCTAGGGGCAAGCCCCTCTCCGATTCGAGACACTCTTGCAAATGCCTCAGGATCCCCTGCAGTGAACCCTTGGATGCGGTAGGGCCGGTCCCCGCCTATCGGCAGTGGATTGGTTATGCCTGAACACACGTTCCCCGGTTCTTTTGAACCTATAATATGACCACTATCGGCCTATAAAAATACGAGGCGCCTCAAAATCCATCATCCACATAAGTAAAATGCCAGGCCGTGTTAAAGCACTGACACTACCACTAGCTAGGAAGGAACGTGTGCACTCCCTACGATACATATCCCGTTTTTGACTCATACCGGGGTGTGAGGCTCGCGAAGTTATGATATACACAAAGCTATGCCGTAATAGGCTATGCTTTGATCATCCCACAAGGCCCTACTTTTCAACAAAAGCCTTGATCAATTGCATCTTGGCATGCCACATTGACAATTCACGCCATGCGATCAATCCCTATTAATATATACCAGGGTGTTAAGTAGAGGATAAATCCTTTACCACCAAACAGACATACATTAACAGAAATCGATTTAATTCACATGGAACGAAATCCAATGTCAGTCATGCATCCATTTACTAGCTTATGTTCTGGGTCTGAGCGAAAACCAAATCCAAACAAATCAACAATAGTCCGGACGGCCACCACGGAAGCCCCTTCAAGGTAGCTACTCCCATCAAGGGTCTTTGTAGCAACACATCCATTCGATGTAAAGATCGTCGGTCTTCAACCACCATCTTCATCTTCGACTCTTCATCGTCGTAGAAATTATTCGGAATGGGTTAAACCCGGTCTTCTCGAATAACTCTCGTATTTTTATAATTAAAAGTCAAGAGCTATAAAAACACATCCAACGCCACATTCCAATTCAGAATTATTCTTCTAATGAATTATTCATATTATCTTATCAAAGATAAGTTCTTTACATTTATTCTCAAGTCTTTCTTTTAAAGATTTATTAAAACCCTAATTTGGTTTTAAATATCAAAAAAAAACATTATTCAATGATTATTCAAATTTAAGAAATTTATCTTATTCTTAACTGGGTTAAAGAACTGATGTCATTTAAAACATAGTTCACGGTAAACCCAAAATCGTCTTCCATAACGTATGAAATCTTCACAGAAGTCAAATCAATATATATAATCGTTATAAATTTCTGTATCCGATCAATAATAAATGGAATAACGGCAAAGCCTCTTAAATTCCATATGTAGTATCGGTCTTCTTTTACAGAAGCTTATCTCGGTTATAATTAATTCGAATTCTATTCAATTCCAATTTAATATATTAAATTGGAAAACTTTACTGTTGGGAAATCCCCATTTAAATCTTAATAAAAGATTTATAGTTTCCAAATCATATTTTCACTGTCAGTTGGACTAAAGAACAAATGTCGTTTAAAAACACTATTCACAATAAACCCAACTCACATTTCTGATTTCAATAACTAAATATAATTGAAAACTTTAATAATCTAAATTAAAAGATTATTCTTTTCATAAGGGGTTTAAGAACAGTGTTATTTAAGACACTATTCACGACAAACCCAAAATCCACTTTATTGAATTTAATTTGAGTTAAATATCAAATAATTGGAAAACTTCATTAAATCTTAATTTAATGATTTACTCTAGTTGATAACTAATTTATATCAAATAAATATATTTTTCTAAAATGTATTCTTTTTCTAAAATATTCTTTCTAGAATATTCTTTATTGGAATGTGACTCTGTCAACAACCATAATTTGCATGTAATCAACAATCATGATAAATAACTATCACACAACCAAATAATCAACCAGAGTGGATTCTACACTAAATATTGGGACTAGTGTAGATCAAATATCATCCCAACACCCGTGTGGGGTTTCATCCAGCAATCAATAATAATATATTTTTGCACTTGGGCGATGTGTGAAAATTATCGACCCAATCACATAAACAAGTCGGTTGACTAGTAAATGGAAGTGTAATATTCAGTTTACAATATATTTGACACATTAAACATTTCAACATCACAGACATAACATCTTAATTCTTTTTATTGTGAACAATGACAATAAAAATCTAGGCTTTAATTCCCATTCTTTTTAATGTATAGAGATATACATTCTTAACTCATTCTTTTTAATGTACAAGATATATATTCTTAGCCTTTTCCTTTTTAATGTATAAAAATATACACTTTTAGCTTCTCCCTTTTTTTTCATTCTTACATTTGACAAAAATGAATATTTTTGTCATTCTTTATCTTTGACCAAAAATGCATAATTATATCATTCTTTTACATTTGATAAAAATGTATATTTTTCTCATTCTTTTACATTTGATAAAATGTGACAAAATGACCTTTTCTAATTCTTCCTTTTTAATGTATAAAAATATACATTTTCAATTTATATTTTTAAATGTGTATATAAAAATAAAACAATAATTTTTTTTTTAATTCCTTTTTAGTGAACAGAGATATTCATTTTTGATTCACTAACCATTCTTTTGACAAAAATGCGCTAATCTTTCTTTGACAAAAGTGTTCATTTCATCGTTATCACTTTATATTGACCAAAAATATGATTTTATCGCTAACACTTTTGTAATGACCCGCATTTTCTGCGGTATATAATTAATTAATTTAATTATATAAATGGTGCTTTAGAGAATTCAAATGGTCGTTAATTTAGTAATAGGGAATATTTAATTAAATTAAATAATTAATCATATATTTAATTCAGAAATAATCAAAAATATTGGAAATCACAATATTCTGTGAACGGGGTCATCCCTTAGATTTAATTCAGCTTAGAGTTGAATTTTATTGACGAATATATTCAATCGACGTCGGTTTGAACGTATGATTATATTATGATTAAAATCGAGCTTGAAATGGCGCTGCAGTTCGCGATTTGGCGATTTGAACTTCAACTGGATGTACAGGATTCGTTTTAAGCCGGATTTCTGTGAAACAAGAAACGTGTGGAGCTGGTGGAGTATATCATTCTAGTGGAAGAGAAAAATTGGGATTTCATCATGTAGATTTTGATGTACGTCCAAATCAAATTTCAGAAAAGTCGCTGTAGAATTCCTTTATAATTTGCGATGCTTTGTATACGTTATAAAAGGATTTTCGAAATAAACTGAATATCGATAAATCTAAAATCTGAAATATCAAGCTGTAAATTCTGTTATGATATTCTAGAGCTGTACGATATCATATGTGAAGATATACGATAATATAAATTTATTTATATTTAATTTAATAATATTTAAATATATTTATATATTTAAATAGGTCATTCAGAGCTTTAAAAATAGTTGGTTTTCCAAACGAAGTCAGAATTCGACGAAACTAGTTTTGTTGGATCCGCAATGTCAAAAAATTGTTAGATTTCCAGTTTCGTGATTTTTAGAGTCCGTGTGTGGACGTACGGATTTTTAGAGTGAAAAACAGTCAGTATTTTGACGGTAAAAAATACGTTGTGTGAGCATACGGAGTCGGAATTCGACGAAACCAGTTTCGTTGGGACCGTAATGTCGAACTCTAGCTACATGTCCGGTTTCGTGATTTTTGGGCATCGTGTGTGATCACACGGATTTTTAGAAGTCAGAAACGAACATAAAGGATTAAATAAAATATTAAAATATTAATATAAAATTGTCCTAACAAGATATCTAGATATTTTGATCCCTCTATAAATAGTGGAACATTGCCTAAACCTAATTTCCACTCAGAAACAATGCGCCGTCGCTTCTAAACTTTCCAGCAAAACAAAACATGAAAATATCCTCTTTCAAAATTCATAGCAAATCCAAAGAAATACCCTAAATCAAACTACATGTATATGTGAATTCACTGAAAGATTCTCTTCGTTCTAGCATGAGTTTCGTTGGACTCGGTTCCAATTTTTGTTCGCTGAAAGTGGACAGTGAAGCTAGGGTAAGGGTTCGACGAAGCTAGGCGAGGTCAGAGGTCGATTCGATGGTGTAGTGAGGTTCGACGTGATGAGACGCAACCGGTGGTGGCGCTCGGAGGAACTCCGGTGGTCCTTGGCTGGTTCCGTCCTCAAGAAGTCGGAAAGAGGAGCGCTACGTCGATCGACCTGAGAGAGTTCGAGCTCGGGTTTGAGGGTACCAGCGGGTGGAGTTTCAAGTGGAGAACGCGATGGTGGTGGTTGCGCCGGAGTTGGGTAACCGAGGTGATGGAGTGAGGAGGTCAATGTTGCGGTCAAAGGGTTGGAAACTGACTGGAGGGAGCAAAAATCGAATTGGGGGATTAGAGGAGAGCAAGCGGGTTCGGGTATATACGTTTGGGGCGGGTCTGAGTAGAAGATGGGCCAGAAATTAAAGGTAAGCCCAAGAAATTAAATTAGAAACGGAATTTTAATTTAATTAAAAAGTATTCGAACTTGTCGGTATCATAACTTGACCATACGATATCAGATTGACGAACTATAAGTTGCGTTGGGATCATATGGACGGACACTACGCAATGGAACTGACTGCGAGTCAATTGGAGTCCGTTACAATTTATAGCAAAATAAATTGTCTGAATCAAGCGATGGTTATCGTCATTGACAATGATCGTCCAATGTGAGTAAAACTCACCAACTCTGAACAGTTTATAATTTCATGTTGTTTTTTAGAACTGTTAAATATTTGCTGATTGACTGTGTGTTGACTGTTTGATTGAACTGCTAGTCAGTTAGTTTAATTTCTATATTGATTATGTTTAATAGAATATATCATATGAAACTGAAAGTGAAGTTGATTTTATTGTGTAACATCTGTGGATGCAGGGAAACAGGTTGGAGGAATCCGACTGGATTCCTCAACAGTTGTTTTATTATTTTTCATATATTGTTATATGATGTGATATAAAATCTGTGGGCGATTATATGTGCTTGGACGATATTGAACATCGTGATTTGATATGATTGAATACCATAACATACCGAAATGTTGAAAAGGAGATTTTCAAAGTGATACTGAAAATAGAATATTTATAAATTGGAATATTTATAAATAAGAGATATTTATGAAGTGGAATATTTATAAATAAGAAATGTTTATAAATTGGAATATTTATAAATAGGAGATATTCAAAAAGGAAATAATTACAAACCATTTTCTTTTTGGAATGGAAAGGCCTGTGTGGTGGGTTTGGGGATTTTCCCGATGCTCCCGTTACAAAGGAGGTTATGGCGAATTTTTCAGAGAATTTAAGGAGTTAGAATATTTCTAGAATAAATTTGTAAAGGAAATATTTGTAAACCATTTACAAATAGAATTGAAAAGGAAACGTTATAAAGGGAAATCATTTTTAAAGTGTAGAACCGTTATTTAAAAGTAAATCTTTTCAAATGAATAAAACGTTGTTAAAAAGGATATCTTTATAAAGTGAATAAAGTAAATCGAATATGGTATTCGAAAGGAGTTAAATCGAATATGGTATTCGAAGGGAGTAAATCGAATATGGTATTCGAAAGTTAGTAAAACGAATATGCTATTCGAAAAGGGGTTAGTCGAGTTGAGTTAGTTGAATAGAGTTAATCAGTTCAGTAGTGTTAACCAGTTCAGTAGAGTTAACCGGTTGGGTTAAGTAAGTCGAGTTTACCAGTTGGGTTAAGTAAGTTGGGTTAAGTAAGTCGGGTTAATCAGTTAGAGTTAACCATTTAGAGTTAACCAGTTAGAGTAAATCAGTTAGAGTTAAAACGAACTAGAGTTAATCAAATATAGTTATTTGAGACAGAGTTAGTCAAACATAGTATTCAGGGTAAGTTGCCATCTCGTATGACTGCTAGCGTAATTCGCAGGGTTGTAAATAGCCTACGGCGGTCGGATGTTTCCTGAGGGAGTCAGGCGTAACCATTGTGATCTCTGCGATCTAGAGTCAAGCGAATGAAGTTAAATCGAATATTAGTTCTTCGATAGGAGTTAAGTTCTTGAGTTAGATTATCGAGATAAGTTAATCGAGTTAAGTTCTTGAGTTAGATTATCGAGATAAGTGAGTCGAGTTAAGCTCGTCGAGTTAAATTAATCGATGTTAGTTTCATCGAAAGGAGTTAATCGATGTTAATTTCATCGAAAGGAGTATCGATGTTAGTCATCGAAGGGAGTATCGATGTTAGTTTCATCGAAGGGAGTTATCGATTAGTTAAATCGAAAGGAGTTATCGAATTTAGTTATTCGAAAAGGAGTTATCGAATTTAGTTATTCGAAAAGGAGTTATCGAATTTAGTTATTCGAAAAGGAGTTATCGATTTGTTAAATCGAAAGGGAAGATTATCGAATATCGTTTATTCGAGAGGAGATTATCGAATGTAGTTTATTCGAAGGAGTTATCGATTATTAGTTAATCGAAGTGAGTTATAGAATATTAGTTAAATCGAAGGAGTTATCGAATATAGTTTATTCGATGGAGTTAATCGATTAGAGTTAAATCAAAGGAGTTAATCAAA
The DNA here is from genome assembly GCA_030737875.1 of Allium sativum. NCBI lineage: Eukaryota > Viridiplantae > Streptophyta > Magnoliopsida > Asparagales > Amaryllidaceae > Allium > Allium sativum. The sequence goes on along the minus strand of CM060918.1, from coordinate 144,098,213 downwards.
TATAGTTTATTCAAATAGAGTAAATGAGTTAATCGAATATAGTTTATTCGAATAGAGTTAGAGGAGTTATCGAATATAGTTTATTCGATAGGAGTTAAGTGAATTAGTTAAGTTAAACTAAGTGAATTAGTTAAGTGAATTGGATAAGTTAACCAAAGTGAATTAGTCGAGTTAATCAAAGTGATTAGTTCAGTTAATCGAGATAAGTAAATCAAGTTAGGTTAATCGAGTTGAATTAGTCAGTCGAGTTAATAAATTGAGTTAGTCAAACCAAGTAAAACCAGTTAGAGTTAGTTAATTAAGGTTGACCAGTTAGAGTTGATCGGTTAGAATTAACCAGTTAGAGTTAATCAATCAGAGTTAATCAAATAGAGTTAAGTAAAATTAGAACTGACTAGAGATTAGTAAATTGAACGGTTTTCTAAGTGTCTATCTGATGTTGGTCTCGGCCTTCGGGATTTATACTTAGGGGATTGTTCTCATACTAGTTACAGTCAGGGACTGATAGTTGGGGAAGAGTAGTGATTTGTAAATAAGCAGATGGAAATGTTTTCCAGTGTTAATAGCGCATATTTTCTAAACATAGAAAATAAGGGAATATATATATATATATAGATATATATATGAGTGATGATTGTTCGATATAATTTCCATCTGGAAATAATATCGTTGTTTGCACACTTGTTTTTCTTTGATGGTTAAATCACAGACTATCGAAGTTTTGACCATTTTAACGTTGTTAATATGGAGAGACCGGTTGGATTATTATCCAAAGAACCACTCTGTATTGGCATAAGCGTTGCGAATCATATATGCCAAAGATAATTGAAGACGGAGTAAAATGCAAGGGTTGTTGTATAAGTCTTAGATAACAGTGACTAAGATGGATATACTGAATGGTGCCTTCGGTTTGTCCAGTCCCAGGACAAATTGTATGGACGAAGGTCTGACAGAGTATATCCAATAGATCGCGTAAGTTGATCTGTTCAAACGTATTCACGTTTGGTGGCAGAGGAATTCGTTTCTCTAAGCTGTATACCCGTGTTATTTTTGGATAAATCAATTTGTGATTTGGCGGGTATGACGATGTGACATTCTAAGTGAATGAGGATGACTTGTGTTGATGAATGTCTGATAGAGTATTTCCAGAAAGGTCACGTACATTGATTTCTTCAACTATACCAAGAGTGGAAGCGGAGAAGGAAACTTCTTTAGCTAACATGTAACGTACTGTTGTAGACGCCAATTGGTGATTTTCGATGGATCTGACAATGTGGCATTCGAAGTGAATCTGATGTAATGATAAAGCGTAGCTTCTAGCCTCACCAACCGGTAAATGACAGAAATCGGGCAGGCAGCATGGCTAAGTCGGTCGCACCGAAGTAGGGTGTATAATCACCTATCTAGAGAATATTCATTTGTTTCTTAAATCTATCAATGCTGTCCCATATATATACGGGAACGGTTGCTGATCCCAACCGTTGGTGATATACATTCGATACACTCAAGCGAAATGAGTGGTCGGTCATGTGTGGCTGAGTTGCAAGATGTTCTTGTTGAACTCCGGTGTATCGTTCCTAGAGTACACTGATCAGAAGGTGGTTCCATACCTTGTCATAGTTGGAAATCCATTATCCAGTACGTGCTTGCGATTTTGATTGTATACTATATATATAGAACGTGAGATGAAAGCGTTTCTGCTAGTTGATATCTATTTGTACATAGACATTATTATAATATCAAGAGGTTTTTGATATAAAGATATTTTGGATTCTCATAAGGGAAAAACCCGTTCCGTTCTGCGGCATGGTCTTATGAGATATCGTTTACTTGTTCATATACCTGTTTAGACTGTTTTACTCACATCAGTCCCATGACTGACCCGGAGTTTACTTTGTTGTTTTCACTAAACTCTTGGGTGCCTAAATTTGTACGGGCAGTCAAGTAGTCGGGATTTGCAGATACATCGAAGAGCTGGAGCAAGAGGCTTAAGAATCTTATAGTTATAGTTTATTTCTGCTGTGTTGTAAGTGTTGTACTCTGATAAGTGCTATTGTATACATAACTGTTATATTTCAAAGTTATGTTATATATTATATTTTATTCGTTCCGCTGTGAGATTCGTGTTACTCTGATGTTGTGTTCTTCTTCTTCTATTCTAATTTTCTATCTTATCTTTCCTTACCCTCTAATTTCTTTCACTAATTACCAGGATTTTTCGATGTTTTGGTTATCGACATCGAGCTTATGTCGATAACCAAAGTCGCCAAAAATCCGGGTCATTACAGTTGGTATCGGAGCTTAAGTTAAGTGAATTACCTTGGCTCTGTGGCGTGACTCGGTAGAGATATGGTTAGTAATACCCTAGATTGAGTTTGAGTGTATATATACGAGTGCGTATTTGTATTTGATATAAAAATGGTTTTATATTGTGGAGATTCATTGGCTGAGTTGTTTATGAGTTCTGGTCGATCAGTTTGATCCACTGTATCGGTAGGAGTAAATAAACACTTGAATACGATGAAACGTCATTGTATGTTTTGAAAAGAGGGTAAAAGAAATAATTTTACCCAAAGTATATTTGATATATATTGGATTTATAATATATGAGATATATTTTTTGTTATTATAATCGAGTAAGATTATAAATATAATGGTTATGTAAATAATCGATCAGAATTCATATAAGGGAAATATATGAAATCGAAATGAATTAAAATCTGAAATCTGAACCAAAATTGAAATGAAAACACTGGGAATTTGAATAAGGGTTTGTTAACAGAGATGGATTAAGTATATAAGAATTTCAAAATCCTGGGAGATTTTAAATTGGTTTAAAGCCTTGGGAATGGTATTTGAAATATATTGCAAGTGGAAATGTTTAGGAAATGGTTTTGAAGTGATATAGTATTGAACTCACTTCTGTAGCTGGAAAATAAACTCTGATGATGACTACAGCATCATCAGTGTTCAACTTCAAGCGGTAAGTAACGGATTACTACCAAAGATTTTGCTTTTGAATTGTTTTGAGAAACATAAGTTGTTTAAAATCCAAAAAGGAGTATTTGGTTTTATAAAAGCAAAGCTATTTAAAACACCCAGAAACATATTAATTGAATTAAAACAAATTAAATTAGGAGTTGGGAGAGTAAGTTGGGATTAGAATTGAAACCAGTTAAGTGGAAACTAAGCCGAAATAGAAATATCGAACAAATTGGATTTATAAATTAGGAATTTGAAACGATATTCGGTTGATGAGTTAAGAATTTGGAATCAAGAAATAGAACTTTGATTTGAAATTGGATTCGACTTGGATATAAACGAATGGTTGAATTTGTGGATAAAAACAGATTGGAATTTGGTTGAGATGACCTTGGGTATATGTTAAATGGATAACAGGTGAAAGTGATATAATGAAATGCCTGACAAAAAGGTACAAGTTTATATTTCATATGAGTTTGGAATTTATGAGCTGAATTGGCAAGATGTTTGGCGTTTTGATTTTCTTTTGGGTTGAAGAAGACCCATAGAGGCGAGTTGGAGTTTTACCGATAGGGCTGTACAAAGGAGGGTATGGCGAAATTTTCCGAAAATTTAAAGTGTTAGAAAATTTTCATAATTTTTGAAAATTTTAGTTAGTTGGAAGGAATTAATATTTTAATTGAAATTAATTGGTTCAATTAAAACTGGAATTGAGAAGTGAACAAATATGTTCTAACCAGTCGATAGGGTCGTCCTCTACCTTAGCAATTTCGAGGACGAAATTATTTTAAGTGAGGAAGAATGTAATGACCCGCATTTTCTGCGGTATATAATTAATTAATTTAATTATATAAATGGTGGTTTAGAGAATTCAAATGGTCGTTAATTTAATAATAGGGAATATTCAATTAAATTAAATAATTAAATCATATATTTAATTCAGAAATAGTCAAAAATATTGGAAATCACAATATTCTGTGAATGGGGTCGTCCCTTAGATTTAATTCAGCTTAGAGTTGAATTTTATTGACGAATATATTCAATCGACGTCAGTTTGAACGTATGATTATATTATGATTAAAATCGAGCTTGAAATGGCGCTATAGTTCGCGATTTGGCGATTTGAACTTCAACTGGATGTACAGGATTCGTTTTAAGTCGGATTTCTGTGAAACAAGAAACGTGTGGAGCTGGTGGAGTATATCTTTCTAGTGGAAGAGAAAAATCGGGATTTCGTCATGTAGGTTTTGATGTACGTCCAAATCAAATTTCAGAAAAGTCGCTGTAGAATTTCTTTATAATTTGCGACTCTTTATATACGTTATAAAAGGATTTTCGATATAAACTGAATATCGATAAATCTAAAATCTGAAATATCAAGCTGTAAATTCTATTATGATATTCTAGAGCTGTACGATATCATATGTGAAGATATACGATAATATAAATTTATTTATATTTAATTTAATAATATTTAAATATATTTATATATTTAAATAGGTCATTCAGAGCTTTAAAAATAGCCGGTTTTGCAAACGAAGTCAAAATTCGACGAAACCAGTTTTGTTGGATCCGCAATGTCAAAAAATTGTTAGATTTCCAGTTTCGTGATTTTTAGAGTCCGTGTGTGGCCGTACGGATTTTTAGAGTGAAAAACAGTCAGTATTTTGACGGTTAAAAATACGTTGTGTGAGCATACGGAGTCAGAATTCGACGAAACCAGTTTCGTTGGGACCGTAATGTCGAACTCTAGCTACATGTCCGGTTTCGTGATTTTTGGGCATCGTTTGTGATCACACGGATTTTTAGAAATCAGAAACGAACATAAAGGATTAAATAAAATATTAATATAAAATTGTCCTAACAAAATATCTAGATATTTTGATCCCTCTATAAATAGTGGAACATTGCCTAAACCTAATTTCCACTCAGAAACAATGCGCCGTCGCTTCTAAACTTTCCAGCAAAACAAAACATGAAAATATCCTCTTTCAAAATTCATAACAAATCCAAAGAAATACCCTAAATCAAACTACATGTATATGTGAATTCACTGAAAGATGCTCTTCGTTCTAGCATGAGTTTTGTAATGACCCGCATTGTCAGCGGTATTATAATTAATTTATTTAATTATATAAATAGTGATTTAGGGAATTAAATCGTCGTTAATTAAATAATATGGAATATTTAATTAAATTAAATAATTAAATAATATATTTAGTTCAGAAATAATCAAAAATATTGGAAATCACAATATTCTGTGAACGGGGTCGTCCCTTAGATTTAGTTTAGCTTAGAGTTGAATTATATTGACGAATATATCCAATCGACATCAGTTTGAATGAAGAATTATAATATAATTAAAATAGAGCGTGTAACGACGCGACAGTTCGCTATGTGGCGATTTGAACTTCAACTGAATATACAGGATTCGTTTTAAGCCGGATTTCTGTGAAACAAGAAACGTGCGGAGCTGGTGGAGTATATCTTTCTAGTGGAAAAGAAAAATCGAGATTTCGTCATGTAGATTCTTATTCACATCCAAATCAAATTTTAGAAAAGTCGCTATGGAATTATTAATAATTTAATTCGATTTAAAGGGGGTTTTGACCATAACTGGAGCAGACGATCGAATTAAACCACGAAACCAGTTCCATTAAGTTCGTATCGTCGTTTAGAGTCAGAAAACATATATAGTTTGTTATTTTTGAACATTGGAAAATTTGGTGTCTTAAGGAGCACTTAGGGTGCGTAGAAAATAACGTACCGGGAAACAGTCTCGGAATGCAACGAAGTGTGTGTCATTGGGTTCGTATTAATTAATCATTATAAGGGAAGCAAGTTTCGTGACAAACCGATGACGTATGTGACTTCGGTGGCCAAAAACGCCTTATTCTGAGTTAACCATTTATACGTTATAAACAGGGGTAACTTTTATTGACTGGTTAACTGGTCAAACAAACTCGAAATTCAACGAAACAAGTTTCATACGAAACCTTAGGAAGAGGTCTAGTGAAACGTTAATGCCTCACATTTTTAGGATTTTTTCTGTAATTTAAAGGAATTAATGCTCGGTGTTTTTCATCGATATTTTCTAAAGGATTTTCGCAAACGGTGTCGGAATTCGACGAAACCTGTCCCATTGGGTCCGGAATATTTTTCTATGTTAGGAATAGCTTAGTTTGACAAAAACAAATATTGTATGAGGCTATATTTATACGAGACTTCGTGGTGAAGCTTTTGTATATAAAAATATATATTTAAATGGTCTAAAATATCTCCTCTATATAAACACTTTAACCGTCTAAACCTAATTAATTTCATTCGGTGGTCAACAGCAAATTTCCGCCGCCATGTCCTCTCGTTTCAGAAAAAGAAATTCGATCTTCAAATTTCCAAAACAATTCGAGAATAATTCCTTAAATCAAAAGAGCGATGAATTTGGGTTCGCCGAGGTATAGTCTTCGAGCCTGTAACCTTTTTGCTGGTTCGAAGTTTTTTCTGCGATGATGATTCGCATCTGTTCCTGGAGCTGAGATCGGGGTTCACGCGATTCCCTTCTTGAATTGGAGCGCGTTGTGATACGGTAGGGGAGGAGAGGAGTAGAAGAAGAAGTAAGGATGGCTGAGAAGTGCTGAAGCAAACTGGTTTGGCAAAGAAAAGGGTCTGGAGCGGAAGAACTATAGGGAGAACGAAGTGAATATTTTGATGGATGCGGTGTTAAGTAGTTGTGTGAAGTTGTGTCCTACCTAGAAGATGCGTGAGTGATGGGGAGGAAGAAATAAGACTGCATGTGTGACTTTGAGGGGGAGAAACAAATATATACGGCAGTAGGTGTTTTGTATATAAGGAGCAGAGTTCGATATTGTAAAAGAAGAGGATGGAGACTGTGGCATGAATGGAGTAGTGAAGGGGATGAGGTCAGTAAGACCAGTTTATGGTTCAGTTAAAAGTGGGAGAAGGCGATAGAGATGGAAATACTAATGCCATATTTTTGCAATACATTTTGAGGAAGACGCACTTAAATCAAAACGTTGGTTTACAGGATCATACGGGTTCAATCTTGAAAGTGGTGAATGGGTTCTGGAGTTTGATACTCGGAAAGGTGAAGGGAGCGTACAAAATGGGGGAGGGAGATGGATCCATGTTGACGTGGGTTTGGTCACCAGGTTATAATGGCAAGATGCTAGACTGAAGATGCTAGGTTGGTAATAAACGATGGATATGGACCGTATGTGAATGAATTGGACAAAACAGGATCCCCTGGGATCGTACGGACGGCGGCTACACACAGGAACTGGCGGGGAGTGAATCCAAGCTCGTCACAATTTATACCAAAATAAATTGTCCATCTAAATCAAGCGATGGTTCGTTATTAACGATGATCGTTCAATGTGAGTAAAACTCACCAACACTGAACAGTTCTATTTTCACAACGTATTCTTAGAACTTTTAAATATTGTCTGTTTGACTGTGTGTTGATTGTTTGATTGAACTGCTAGTCAGTTAGTAGAAATTATATATATATATACATATATATATAAACCGATAAATATTTAGATGTTGATTATGCTTATCAGAATATTATACTGGTATTGTTTAACATCTGTGGATGCCGGGAAACAGGTTGGAGGAATCCAACTGGATTCCTCAACAGTTATTTTGCTGTAATTTATATATCGTGATTTATATAATGTGATATATAATCTGGTGTTGATTATGTGTGGTTGGACAATATTTATCGTTGTTGTTTGGTATTTTAAATACCATAAGAAATGCCAGAACGTGGACAAGGGATTTTCAAAGTATACATTTGGAAATAATTTATTTATATAAAATCAATGGGTTTTTATATTATAAAAGAAAAAGAATTTTGAATAAAAGAAATATATTTGTTAATCAAATATAAAGGAGATATATTTGAAATGAAATATAAAGGAGAAATATTTGAAAAGAAATATAAAGGAGATATATTTGAAATCAAATATAAAGGAATATATTTGAAATCAAATATAAAGGAAATATATTTGAAAGCAAATATAAAGGAATATATTGGTAAAACATAAACAAAGAGTTAAAAGGAATTTTTTTAGGGAATAAATAAAGAGATAAAAGGATTTATTTATTTGGGAAATAAATAAAAAAGATAAAAGGAGATATTTATTTGATAAATAAATAGGATAAAATAAAAGGGATATTTATTTGATAAATAAATAGAACTAAATCAAAAGAATATTTAGAAGATGAATAGAAAATAGAATCTGTTTTTAACAGATAAATAGAAAGGATTAATTTATAAATAACAGTTTATAAATTAAATGAATATTTATCATTCGATAAATGAAATATATAAGTCTGAACTTATATAGATAAGAGATATTGGTTTCAAAACCGATAGTTTAAATAGAATATGTACCCAACACTTGTATAAGTGAAGTAACATTATTAAAGAGGACATTTATAAAGTGAAGAACCGTTACCAAAAGTGAATCTTTATAAATGAATAAACGTTATCAAATAGGAGTATTCGAATAAGAGAAATCAATTAGAGTTAGAAATGATCGATTAGAGTTAGAATAAATCAATCAGTTAGAATTTACCAGTTAGGGTTGACCAGTTAGAGATTACCAGTTAGAGTTAAATCAGTTAGAGTTAATCAGTGAGGATTGACCAGTTCGAGTTAGAGTTAACTAAATATAGTTTGTTCAAATGGAGTTAATCCAGAGGAGCTATCGAATCTAGTTATTCGAAGTGAGTTAATCGAATATTGGTTAGTCGAAGTGAGTTAATCGAATATTGGTTATTCGAAGTGAGTTAATCGAATATTGGTTATTCGAAAGAGGAGTTATCAATTCGAATAGAGTTAAAGGAGTTAATCGAATCTAGTCTATTCAAATAGAAGTAAAGGAGTTAATCGAATTTAGTTTATTCGAATAGAATTAATGGAGTTATCGAATTTTGTTATTCGAAAGGAGTTATTCGAATATAGTTAAATCGAAAGGATTTATCGATTAGTTAAATCAAAAGGATTTATCGATTAGTTAAATCGAAAGGAGTTATCGAAATTAGTTATTCGAAAAGTAGTTAACGATTTGTTAAATCGAAAGGGAAGATTATCGAATATCGTTTATTCGGGCGGAGATTATCGAATATAGTTTATTCGAAGGAGTTACAGAATATTAGTTAAATCGAAGGATTTATCGAATATAGTTTATTCGATGGAGTTAATCGATTAGAGTTAAATCAAATGAGTAAATTGAATATAGTTTATTCGAATAGAGTAAAGGAGTTAATCGAATATTGTTTATTCGAATAGAGTAAAAGAGTTAATCGAATATAGTTTATTCGAATAGAGTAAAGGAGTTAATCGAATATAGTTTATTCGAATAGAGTTAGAGGAGTTATCAAATATAGTTTATTCGACAGGAGTTAAGTGAATAGAGTTAATCCAAACGTAGGAGTTTTGGGAAATGTTTTCCAGTAAGAACCAGAAATGTTTTCTAATATAGAAAACAAGAAATGGAAATGTTTTCCAGTGTTAATAACATATATTTTCTAAATTTAGAAAATAAGAAAATGTTAAATATAGGGAAACTGGAGATGAAAAGTGAACTAAGGAGAAAAATGTTAAATGATGTTTGATCGATATAATTTCGAACTGGAAATAATATCGTAGTTTGCACACTTATTTTTCTTTGATAGTTAAATCACAGACTATCGAAGTTTTGATCATTTTAACGTTGTTAATATGGAGAGACCGGTTGGATTATTATCCAAAGAACCACTCTGTATTGGCTTAAGCGTTGCGAATCATATATGCCAAAGATAATTGAAGACGGAGTAAAATGCAAGGGCTGTTGTATAAGTCTTAGATAACAGTGACTAAGATGGATATACGGAATAGTGCCTTCGGTTTGTCCAATCCCAGGACAACTTGTATGGACGAAGGTCTGATAGAGTATATCCAATGGATCACGTAAGTTGATCTGTTCAAACGTATTCACGTTTGGTGGCGGAGGAATTCGTTTCTCTTAGCTGTATACCCGTGTTATTTTTGGATAAATCAATTTGTGATTTGGCGGGTATGACGATGTGACATTCTAAGTGAATGAGGATGACTTGTGTGGATGAATGGCTGACAGAGTATTTCCAGAAAGGTCACGTACATTGATTTCTTCAACCGTACCAAGAGTGGAAGCGGAGAAGGAAACTTCTTTTAGCTGACACGTAATGTATGGTTGTAGACGTCAAATTAGTGATTTTGATGGATCTGAAAATGTGGCATTCGAAGTGAATCTGATGTGATGATAACGCGTAACTTCTAGCCTCATCATCCGGTAAATGACAGAAATCGGGTAGGCAGCATGGCTAAGTCGGTCGCACCGAAGTAGGGTGTATAATCACCTATCTAGAGAATATTCATTTGTTTCTTAAGTCTATCAATGTTGTCCCATATATATACGGGAACGGTTGCTGATCCCAACCGTTGGTGATATACATTCGATACACTCAAGCAAAATGAGTGGTCGGTCATGTGTGGCTGAGTTACAAGATGTTCTTGTTGAACTCCAGTGTATCGTTCCTAGAGTACACCGATCGGAAGGTGGTTCCATACCTTGTCATAGTTGGAAATCCATTACCCAATACGTGCTTGCGATTTGATTGTATACTATATATGCAGAACGTGAGATGAAAGCGTTTCTACTAGATGATTATTATATTGTGGTTGATAGACATTATAATAATATCAAAAGGTTTTGATATAAAGATATTTTGGATTCTCATAAGGGAAAAACCCGTTCCGTTCTGCGGCGTGGTCTTATGAGATATCGTTTGCTTGTTCATATACCTGTTTAAACTGTTTTACTCACACCAGTCCCATGACTGACCCGAAGTTTACCTTGTTGTTTTCCCTAAACTCTTGGGTGCCTAAATTTGTACGGGCAGTCAAGTAGTCAGGAATTTACAGATATACTTGGAGAGCTTGGAGCAGGAGGCTTCAAGATCATATAGCTATAGTTTATTTCCGCTGTGTTGTAAGTGTTGTACTCTGATAAGTGCTATTGTATACATAACTGTTATATTTCAAAGTTATGTTATCTATTATATGTTATTCGTTCCGCTGTGAGGTTCGTGTTACTCTGATGTTGTGTTCTTCTTCTTCTTCTATTCTAAGTTTCTATCTTATCTATTCTCACCCTCTAATTTCTTTCATTAATTACCTGGATTTTTCGATGTTTTGGTTATCGACATCGTGTTCATGTCGATAACCAAAGTCGCTCAAAATCCGGGTCGTTACAGTTGGTATCAGAGCTTAAGTTAAGAATTACCTTGGCTCTGTGGCGTGACTCGGTAGAGATAGGGTTAGTAATACCCTAGATTGAGTTTGAGTGTATTTATACGAGTGCGTATTTGTATTTGATATAAAAATGGTTTTATATTGTGGGGATTCATTGCATGAGTTGTTTATGAGTTCTGGTCGATCAGTTTGATCCACTGTATCGGTAGGAGTTTATAAACACTCGAATACGATGGGTCGACACGGTATGTTTTGAAAAGAGGGTAAATGAAATAATTTTACCCGAAGTATATATATTAGAATTATTATAATTTGTTGGTTGTTATTATAATCGAGTAAGATTATAAAAGTGAAACGGTTATGAAAATAACCAATCAAATTTCGTATAAGTATTACGAAGAGAATTAAATTTGAAATTAAAGTCAGAATTGAAATTAAAAACTGGATATTCAGATAAGTGTTTGAAATTGAATCTGGATTAGATATATGTGAATTTTAAAATCCTGGGAGGTTTTAAATTTGTTTTAATAAGGACATTTTGAACTAATTCAAGATGGAAGTGTTTAAGTTGGAGTTTTGAAAAGAAATATAGTATTGAACTCACTTTGATCGCTGGAAAATAATTCTGATGATGGTGCACACATCACTAGTGCCATTTTCGAGTTGTAAGTAATGGATTACTACCCAAGATTTTATTTTTCAAATTTGTTTTGCGAAAACAAGTTGTTTAAGAATTCAAATGTTTTGAATTGGTATTATGATTTCAAATTGACTTGAAATAAAAGCCCAGGAATTTAAATTCTAGAATTTAAATTTAACTTGTTAAGTTAAGTAAAAACTGGGGTGATAAGAGAATAATCTGAAATGGTCTTGTACTGATGTGTTAAGAGTTTGAAATCGAGAATCAAACTCGAGTTTGAAATGATATTTGGCTTGGATATAAGCGAATGGTTGTGTTGGTGCTAAAACTGATTGGAATTTGATTGGGGTAGCATTGGTATCTGCTAAATTGATAGCAGATGGAAATGAGATAATGAAAATGCCCGACAAAAAGGTACAAGTTTATATTTGATATGAGTTTGGAATTTATGTGCCGAATTGGCAAGCCGCTTGGCTGTTTGATTTTCTTTTGGGTTGGAGAAGGCCTAGAGAGGCGAGTTGTGGTTTTACCGATAGGGCTGTACAGAGGAGGTTATGGCAAAATTTTCCAAAAATTTAAAGTGTTAGAAAATTTTCAGAATTTTTGAAAATTTTAGTTAGTCGGAAGGAATTAATATTTTAGTCGATATTAATTGGTTCAGAGAAACCAGAGATAAGGGGTAAACCAATAAGCTTTTAACAAATTGATAGGGTCGTCCTCTAACTTAGCAATTTCGAGGACGAAATTATTTTAAGTGGGGAAGAATGTAATGACCCGCATTGTCAGAGGTATTATAATTAATTTATTTAATTATATAAATAGTGATTTAGGGAATTAAATCGTCGTTAATTAAATAATATGGAATATTTAATTAAATTAAATAATTAAATAATATATTTAGTTCAGAAATAATTAAAAATATTGGAAATCACAATATTCTGTGAACGGGGTCGTCCCTTAGATTTAGTTTAGCTTAGAGTTGAATTATATTGACGAATATATTCAATCGACGTCAGTTTGAACGAAGAATTATAATATAATTAAAATAGAGCGTGTAACGACGCGGTAGTTCGCTGTTTGGCGATTTGAACTTCAACTGAATGTACAGGATTCGTTTTAAGCCGGATTTCTGTGAAATAAGAAACGTGTGGAGCTGGTGGAGTATATCTTTCTAGTGGAAGAGAAAAATCGATATTTCGTCGTGTAGATTCTTATTCACATCCAAATCATATTTTAGAAAAGTCGCTATGGAATTATTAATAATTTAATTCGATTTAAAAGGGGTTTTGACCATAACTGGAGCAGACAATCGAATTAAACCACGAAACCAGTTCCGTTGAGTTCGTATCGTCGTTTAGAGTCAGAAAACATATATAGTTTGTTATTTTTGAACATTGGAAAATTTGGTGTCTAAAGGAGCACTTAGGGTGCGTAGAAAATAGCGTATCGGGAAACAGTCTCGGAATGCGACGAAGTGTGTGCCATTGGGTTCGTATTAATTAATCATTATAAGGGAAGCAAGTTTCGTGACAAACCGATGACGTATGTGACTTCGGTGGCCAAAAACGCCTTATTCTGAGTTAACCATTTGTACGTTTTAAACAGGGGTAACTTTTATTGACTGGTTAAACCTTAGGAAGAGGTCTAGTGAAACGTTAAGGCCTCATATTTTTAGGATTTTTTCTGTAATTTGAAGGAATTAATGCTCGGTGTTTTTCATTGATATTTTCTAAAGGATTTTCGCAAACGGTGTCGGAATTCGACGAAACCTGTCCCATTGGGTCCGGAATATTTTTCTATGTTAGGAATAGCTTAGTTTGACAAAAACAAATATTGTATGAGGCTATATTTATATGAGACTTCATGGTGAAGCTTTTGTATATAAAAATATATATTTAAATGGTATAAAATATCTCCTCTATATAAACACTTTAACCGTCTAAACCTAATTAATTTCATTCGGTGGTCAACAGCAAATTTCCGCCGCCATGTCCTCTCGTTTCAAAAGAAGAAATTCGATCTTCAAATTTCCAAAACAATTCGAGAATAAATCCTTAAATCAAAAGAGCGATGAATTTGGATTCGCCGAGGTATAGTCTTCGAGCCTGTAACCTTTTTGCTGGTTCGAAGTTTTTTCTGCGATGATGATTCGCATCTGTTCTTGGAGCTGAGATCGAGGTTCACGTGATTCCCTTCTTGAATTGGAGCACGTTGTGATACGGTAGGGGAGGAGAGGAGTAGAAGAAGAAGTAAGGATTGCTAAGAAGTGCTGAAGCAAACTGGTTTGGCAAAGAAAAGGGTCTGGAGCGGAAGAACTATAGGGAGAACGAAGTGAATATTTTGATGGATGCGGTGTTAAGTAGTTGTGTGAAGTGGTGTCCTACCTTGAAGATGCGTGAGTGATGGGGAGGAAGAAATAAGACTGCGTGTGTGACTTTGAGGGGGAGAAACAAATAATACGGCAGTAGGTGTTTTGTATATAAGGAGCAGAGTTCGATATTGTAAAAGAAGAGGATGGAGACTGTGGCATGAATGGAGTAGTGAAGGGGATGAGGTCAGTAAGACCAGTTCATGGTTCAGTTAAAAGTGGGAGAAGGCAATAGAGATGGAAATACTGATGCCATATTTTTGTAATACATTTTGAGGAAGACACACTTAAATCAAAACGTTGGTTTACAGGATCATACGTGTTCAATCTTGAAAGTGGTGAATGGGTTCTTGAGTTTGATACTCGGAAAGCTGAAGGGAGCGTATAAAATGGGGGAGGGAGATGGATCCATGTTGACGTGGGTTTGGTCACCAGGTTATAATGGCAAGATGCTAGACTGAAGATGCTAGGCTTGTAATAAACGATGGATATGGACCGTATGTGAATGAATTGGACAAAACAGGATCCCTTGGGATCGTACGGACGGCGGCTACACACAGGAACTGGCGGGGACTGAATCCAAGCTCGTCACAATTTATACCAAAATAAATTGTCCGTCTAAATCAAGCGATGGTTATCGTTATTAACGATGATCGTCTAATGTGAGTAAAACTCACCAACTCTGAACAGTTCTATTTTCATAACGTATTCTTAGAACTGTTAAATATTGTTTGTTTGACTGTGTGTTGATTGTTTGATTGATCTGCTAGTCAGTTAGTAGAAATTATATATATATATATATATACACACATATATATATATAAACCGATAAATATTTATATGTTGATTCTGCTTATCAGAATATTATACTGGTATTGTTTAACATCTGTGGATGCAGGGAAACAGGTTGGAGGAATCCAACTGGATTCCTCAACAGTTATTTTACTGTGATTTATATATCGTGATTTATATAATGTGATATACAATCTGGTGTTGATTATGTGTGGTTGGACGATATTTATCGTTGTTGTTTGGTATTTTAAATACCATAAGAAATGCCAGAACGTGGAAAAGGGATTTTCAAAATATATATTTAGAAATAACTTATTTATATAAAATCAATGGATTTTATATTATAAAAGAAAAAGGATTTTGAATAAAAGAAATATATTTGTTAATCAAATATAAAGGAGATATATTTGAAATGAAATATAAAGGAGATATATTTGAAATCAAATATAAAGGAATATATTTGAAATCAAATATAAAGGAAATATATTTGAAAGCAAATATAAAGGAATATATTGGTAAAACATAAACAAAGAGTTAAAAGAAATTTTTTTTTAGGGAATAAATAAAGAGTTAAAAGGATTTATTTATTTGGGAAATAAATAGAAAAGATAAAAGGAGATATTTATTTGATAAATAAATAGGACAAAATAAAAGGGATATTTATTTGATAAATAAATAGAACTAAATCAAAAGAATATTTAGAAGTTGAATAGAAAATAGAATCTGTTTTTAACAGATAAATAGAAAGGATTAATTTATAAATAACAGCTTATAAATTGAATGAATATTTATCATTCGATAAATGAAATATATAAGTCTGAACTTATATAGATAAGAGATATTGGTTTCAACACCGATAGTTTAAATAGAATATGTACCCAACACTTGTATAAGTGAAGTAACATTATTAAAGAGGACATTTATAAAGTGAAGAACCGTTACCAAAAGTAAATCTTTATAAATGAATAAACGATATCAAATTGGAGTATTCGAATAAGAGAAATCAATTAGAGTTAGAAATGATCGATTAGAGTTAGAATTTACCAGTTAGGGTTGACCAGTTAGAGATTACCAGTTAGAGTTAAATCAGTTAGAGTTAATCAGTGAGGATTGACCAGTTAGAGTTAGAGTTAACTAAATATAGTTTATTCAAATGGAGTTAATCCAGAGGAGTTATCGAATCTAGTTATTCGAAGTGAGTTAATCGAATATTGGTTAGTCAAAGTGAGTTAATCGAATATTGGTTATTCGAAGTGAGTTAATCGAATATTGGTTATTCGAAAGGGGAGTTATCAATTCGAATAGAGTTAAAGGAGTTAATCGAATCTAGTTTATTCGAATAGAAGTAAAGGAGTTAATCGAATTTAGTTTATTCGAATAGAATTAAAGGAGTTATCGAATTTTGTTATTCGAAAGGAGTTATTCGAATATAGTTAAATCGAAAGGATTTATCAATTAGTTAAATCGAAAGGAGTTATTGATTAGTTAAATCGAAAGGAGTTATCGAATTTAGTTATTCAAAAAGGAGTTAAATATTTGTTAAATCGAAAGGGAAGATTATCGAATATCGTTTATTCAGGCGGAGATTATCGAATATAGTTTATTCGAAGGAGCTATAGAATATTAGTTAAATCGAAGGAGTTATCGAATATAGTTTATTCGATGGAGTTAATCGATTAGAGTTAAATCAAATGAGTAAATCGAATATAGTTTATTCGAATAGAGTAAAGGAGTTAATCGAATATTGTTTATTCGAATAGAGTAAAGGAGTTAATCGAATATAGTTTATTCGAATAGAGTAAAGGAGTTAATCGAATATAGTTTATTCGAATAGAGTTAGAGGAGTTATCGAATATAGTTTATTAGACAGGAGTTAAGTGAATAGAGTTAATCCAAACGTAGGAGTTTTGGGAAATGTTTTCCAGTAAGAACCAGAAATGTTTTCTAATATAGAAAAAAAGAAATGGAAATGTTTTCCATTGTTAATAACATATATTTTCTAAATTTAGAAAATAAGAAAATGTTAAATATAGGGAAACTGGAGATGAAAAGTGAACTAAGGAGAAAAATGTTAAATGATGTTTGATCGATATAATTTCCAACTGGAAATAATAGCGTTGTTTGCACACTTATTTTTCTTTGATAGTTAAATCACAGACTATCGAAGTTTTGATCATTTTAACGTTGTTAATATGGAGAGACCGGTTGGATTATTATCCAAAGAACCACTCTGTATTGGCTTAAGCGTTGCGAATCATATATGCCAAAGATAATTGAAGACGGAGTAAAATGCAAGGGCTGTTGTATAAGTCTTAGATAACAGTGACTAAGATGGATATACGGAATAGTGCCTTCGGTTTGTCCAGTTCCAGGACAACTTGTATGGACAAAGGTCTGACAGAGTATATCCAATGGATCACGTAAGTTGATCTGTTCAAACGTATTCACGGTTGGTGGCGGAGGAATTCGTTTCTCTTAGCTGTATACCCGTGTTATTTTTGGATAAATCAATTTGTGATTTGGCGGGTATGACGATGTGACATTCTAAGTGAATGAGGATGACTTGTGTGGATGAATGGCTGACAGAGTATTTCCAGAAAGGTCACGTACATTGATTTCTTTAACCGTACTGTAATGACCCACATTTTGACCGTTCAAATCGACAATAAACCACACATGTCGACCCGAACAAATCAACAATGCAGGTGGTTATTGGGAAAAAGAAGAAAAGAAAGGAAGAAGAGAATAAAACAATCACAGAACCTCACAGCGGAAGGACAACATATAATAACAAAATAACATTTAAAGGCTGTTGAAATATATACAAAAGGATATAACAAGCACGGTTATCAGAGTTATACATTTACAGACTTACATAGCATGGCAGCGGAACAGCTTTGCAGCGGAATATATATATATATAGGTATATATCGATCTTCGTCTTCGATCTCCAAGGCACAGTCATCTTCGGCAACTGCAGATGTCTGCTGACCCAAGCGTATTGCATAAAAGAAAACACAACAAACACTCGGATCAGCACTAAATCATTCTCATATTAGTCAAATTAAAATACGAAACAACTTGAGTATCATGGGTGCAGTAACTCAAGAGATGTTACGGGATTTTTCCATCTCTCAAGGATCCGTTAAACTAATACATACATAGTATAATACGCTATTATGATAATGTCTATTCAGTAAAATATAAATACTGAAAATAGCGTAAGCGGGATTACCATATTACCCTTACGCAGTTTATAGGCATCAACGACCTATACAGTACCGTAAATTCACCGTACTGGTGTTATCAGAGGGCACTCCATAGAAAGCAATGCTAAATCAAAATCGTAGGGGCTCGATAAGGATAAATATGACAAGGCACTCGAGGCAATGCCCAGGGTAGGATTCTACCAATTGCACTCCCGGACCGGTGGTAACGCATAGCAGCCACTACCGCCCACCTCGAAACACACTCCCATAATCATAAATGGGCCCAAATCATCATCATCGCAGTCATATAAATAGCATCGAAGAAGTGTGTCCGATCAAAGGCGCTAACCTCAATTAGTCACGGTATAGCTCCTGTTTTAGTCATTTCAATTCTGACCCGAAGGTCAGGGCTATTTCGTCCTCGATCATCTTCTTCGATTCAATAATCGCCTCCAAGTCACCATGCTCAATCTAGATACGTCATAACGTTCACAGTTGTCATAGTGGTATCGACACTGACAGAGAGTATGCCTTATGTCGACTCCGGTCTCTTTAACAACCAACGCTTACAAATTTCACATCGGTTGGTTCTTTTACATTCACAAAGGTTCGTTTCATATCCAAATATCATATTTGTTTCGAACCAAATCTATATCCAAACAAATAAAATTCCATATCGACATATCATAATCATACCCAAACTGATTATATTCTAAAACTAGAATATATTTCATATCATTATATTATAATCATATAATGTTTCAAAAAAACGACTTATACTCAAATAGAATATATTTTATCCCAAAGATTTCAAATTCTCACATATTCTTATTGTTGTATATAACGTAGTTGTATATAACAATTATATGATTTTTGTTTGATGATAACAAACAAGTATATATTATCTTAAATGTGTTTGTCGCTGTACTGTTTTATATTCACATCAAACAAGAATATAATATTTATATTTAAGTGAAATACTACTGTACAGACATTCAAATATTAACACAGTATTTTATTTAAATATAATATTTTATTCCATGCATTCAAACAGTACAACTCTTGTAACTCCACTATTTATACATTCACAGAATATTTGCACTTGTATAAACAGAATAAAATAGACAAGTTCGTTTGACAACAATAAAATGATATTTTATTTCAATCAAACTTGTTTATTACAATACTCAGTACAATTCACATATTCATACACTGCTCCTCACTATAACATTCACAAACTCTGACATTTTTTTTAGTCTTTTGTCTTCATCTTCTGTCTTCAAGCTTTAGTCTTCACAGCACTTCACTATCAGTCCAGTCATCTTCTTACCTGTCACATAAAACAGAAACACACAGTATACTGCAATAGAAATAATACTGAATATATGCAAATATAAATTTTATTTTTTATTTGCCTCAGATTTCTGGTGTGTTTCTCATCATTTTTCTGACTTGATCTGATTTGATCAGCCTCGACATAATCACACTAGTTTGCTGATTTTTGATCAGCCTCAACATAGTGTGACTAGTCTGCTGATATACATATAAACACAAATGTCAAAATCAACACAAGACAGGTCAAAGGAGAAATGGAAATCAAATATGCATATAAAATCAGCAAAGAGACAAAAATATAATTGATGGTGCCAATACAAAAAGAAAGGTAGCCAAGCAAAAGTCAAAGTGAACAGCAAGGTCACAAGAACTTACAAGGAGTACAAATGATCGAGACATGGTTCAGAGAGCAAGTCAAAGCAGGCAACAAATAATGGTGCAACAGTATGACCATGTACAAATACAACAGTGCAACAAAAGTTCATGTAAGATCACATTCAAATCAGTTCAGATAAAACTAGTGGACAAACAATCATGGCAGATCAGCTATAGGGCAGTTTCAACACAACATGATGGTCAGTAAGCAAGCATATACAGAGGCAAGTGAAGTAGCATTCAAGTGACATACATAATCAATACAACATGTATATGGGACAAGCCAAATCCAAGTATGAATGGTCAAATGCCAAACACAGTGGTGAATTTGTTAAAGACATGGCAAATCAGCAGTTTTAAAAATGGTGATGCTACACAGCAATGATCAGGTTTAGATTTTACAAAAATGACCAAACAAATCTGCACATTTTTTTTTGGTATTGTACTTTGTCAAGTATACACGCAGAAAAATTTATGGAGCTACATTTGCATGCAAACTGACATGGTAACACAGGTATAAGAAATCCAAATGCAACATGTATAGCTGCTGTACAACTGCTAAATACTTGACACAGCAAGTACATCAAAGTGCAACAATAATTAAGTGGTCGAGTGGGACATCAAATATGAACAGCATTAACAATCAAATGATTCATATTCAAGTCAGAAAGTTTTATGCAGATTCAATCAAGAATTGTCTTTGGTAAGAAATAAAATCTGCGTGAGAACTTGCAGTATTGGTCTGTTTTTATTTGGCAAGTATTAAACCGATTCAAGAAATCAGAAATCAGAAATTAATTTTTGTTTTGGCAAAAATTCTTTTTTGATTTATTTCCAGAATTGCCAAGGGACATAAAAGCCAAATTCATACAAGGGGTTCAAATGCATTTCAGGAATCTCTCCAATATATATGGAATGGTGATTAAACAAGAATCAAACTCGGCAATGATTTGTAAATATGCAGTGTCAACCATACGAAGAAAATAAAGGCAGTACCTTTTCAAACATGGTGACAAAATTTACAAATTCAACATGGTGCATTCATGGGATTTGTTTTTGGGCACTGAGCAGAAACAAATAAAGTATTTCCAGAAAATCTCAAATTCAATTTCAAAGAGAAACAAATGCATGGAAAGAATATTTGGCAAGTTTCAAAAACATATCAGTGGATATTCTTTAGCAAAGTTTAAATGTTTTTCCAGAAAATAAGCAACTCATTCGAAGAGAACTGTTTTAGCAGAAATCAATTCTGTTTCGATTTATTTCCTGTTTTGATTCAATCAGGAACTTCATCCAAGGCAACAAGTTATTTCAAAAAGGGGCAATTATTTTTTCCAGAATTCTACTCAGTTATCACGCAAGGATTAAAAAATAGGGGACCGCAAATGATTTCATTTTCAAAATTGCAGTATCAGATAAATGCCGAGCATGTATGGAAATTTTAGCAATTCCTTCTCCAGCAAATCAGTTTTTAATCGAAGCATATTAAGGCAACAAATTTCCATTTTAATACCAAAATTTCAAAAGAGGAAACCGCAATTATTCAGATCAAATCATTTGGCGAAATCAGAGTTGATTGAGGATTTAAAATCCAATTTTATCACACCATTTCATCATCGGCACATAATAGATTGAAACCACAAACAAGAGATTTGAAAAACCCACAAAAATCAAAGCAAACAAAAAAAAAATCCGAATTACTCACAAATTTTAGGGTTTCGTTCAAGTGAGAACTCCAGCAAATCGACATCAGCACGCAAGCTACAAAGACAAGAGCCATCAGAGATCAAATTTCCAGAAGCATCGATTTCGATTTGGGAATCGATTTCAGAAACCCTAGCAATCGCCAGAGCCACCATTTATTTTCCCAGAGCAAAAGAGAAGAGGACGGGACAAATGAAATATGGGTGCACCACTTTGAAATGTGGCCGGCGCATTGTCAAAAGAAAAGGGGATGACCCTTTAATGTTTTCTTCATCCTTTTTTATTTACTAGGGTTTTCATTTTTTTTATTTTTTTTATTTTGTTGTCGTGTTGTAAAATCAGTTCTGAACAGTTCTAGGTCTGTAAAATCTAGGGGATTCAGTCAGTGTATTGACTGTCAGTTTCAGAGTCTGTAAAATTATGGATTACTGGTTACAGGGTCGTAAACAGGGAAATCTGATCGAGGGGATATCGATCAGTCTACGGTTTTGAGCGTAGGGTTAGAATAGGAGCAGGGGTTTGCAAGTGTACATGGTCTTGTATGCGAGAACTGTTCTATCACCTAGTAGAAACCTTAGAAATGCAGCAGTAGGCAGAGTTTTGCCGAAGCTGGGTATATCTTTGTGTGATTTATTTTCTGCATCTCAGTTTCTGCTATCTCCCGTGATCAGTTTATTATTATATATCTCGTTAAGTTTTTAATTCAGTTAAAAACTGTGAAAAACCCTATTCACCCCCCCCCCTCTAGGGTTATTCTAGATCCAACAAGTGGTATAAGAGCGGGTTATTTCACTAACTCTAGAGTCATGGGTCATCCTAGTTGTCAACCGATAGAGAGTCAGTCCAGTTCATCTCCAAATGTTTTTGATGGAACAGATTTTTTAAACTGGAAATCCAAAATGGAATTTTATTTAAAATCTGTTAATATCAAATGTTGGGATGTTATTATCAATGGATTTGATAGTGTAGATATTAATTTCAATACTCGTGCTATGAAAATCATATTTGATTATCTTAATACTGAACAGTTTAACCTTATCTGTCATTGTTTATCTGCACAGGAAATCTGGGACACTCTCAATACGAAGTATGGAAGACTTGACAACCACAGCTCAAAACCCGATAAAGTCAACTCAGATTCAGAGTTCTGTTTAACAGGATTTACAAATGAAACTTCAGATGAATCAGATGATGGAGAATCAACAAATGCTGAAACCGAGAATTTCTCATATGAAGATCTGGTTTACATGTGTCTTGATTTAACTAAATCTGTTGATAAACTCCAATCTAAAAATAAATCTCTGAAATCTAGGAATTCTGAGTTGATCAGCAAAATTGATGATTTGGAATCACAACTTGAATATGTTAAAAATTCTTCAAATTCTGTTTGCAAAAATTGTTTGAAATTGAAAGCCAATCTTGTTCATCTCAATAAAAGTATCCAAAAGTTTGAAGATGAAATTCTGATCTTAAATGAGAACAAGACTGAGCTGTCAAATTTGAATAATCTTCTGCAAAAGGAATTTGAAAATTTTAAAACAGATATAAATTCCAAATTTGAAATTGCTGAAAAGGAGAATTCGTTGAAATCAAATTTGATTTTAGAAGAACTTGAAAATGAGATTGAAAAATCCAAGAATTTTGAGTCTGAAAAACAAAAACGACTTGAACTTGAAATTTCCGAATCCCAAACCAAAATAAAGTTACTCAATGATGAAAATTTGGTTTTGAAATCTGACTTTGAAAGATGTGAGATCACTAAAAATCGTTGTTCAGATTTATTGAAAGAAAATGGTGATCTTAAAACTGAAATTCAACAACTTGAAACAATCTTGTCTAATTTCTCAAACGGTGAAAAATCTTTGAATATGTTGTTGAAAACCCAATTCTCTGTTCAAAATAAACGTGGACTTGGGTTTGAGAAAAATAATGATTTTGAAAGACGAATTTCGAATGATTTGAAAAATTCTTCAAACAACCTTGAAAAGAACTACGTTGAAAATTTGAACTCTGGAAATTTCAAAGGTTTTTTGAATCGAAATTGTGATGAGAAATCGTTTTATAATAAACCATTTAAACAATCTTGGATCCCGAATAAAAATAAAACGACTTTGACTAAATTCAAACAGATTTGGGTTCCAAAGGGTACTAAGGTTAATTCTGATGGTTTGTTATACAAACAGGTTTGGGTACCAAAAGTGGTAAACGTATTTCAGAGTGGTTTTACAAATTTTGTTAGACCACTTAATTCTCTCAACTGCTAGGTACCAGTGAAGGCTGAGGAACTGCTGTGCTGAAAAGAAATTTGAAATCAAGATTGTCTATAATTCTGTGTCATTTACAGTTCCTTAGGCCAACATTTGTTGAGTTAGAGATTCTGCTTTACATTGGATTCTGGTATGATCTCTTAACTCACCTTTGTATATTCTCTTTTCTTTTATTGTCTGTTTTTATTCCTTCCTCTATCTCCTTCTGTTTTTTGTTTTTGATTTGACACTGCCATATTCTTTTTTTGTCTGTACTTATTAAACTTCCAGTTGCAGAATTCATGATCTTTCTGGAAATATGCTTTATTTGTATAAAATCATCGTGTGTTAATCATTTCCATATCCTGAATTTAATCTTGTAAATTTCTGCAATAGTTTTGAAGTTCTTTTTCTGTTTTCTGAATTCATAACAGTGTTGATGTATAATTGTCATATCCTGAACACTGTTAATCAGAATTCTAAAGTTTTGAAGATCTGAAAATTTGATGGAATTTCACACGTCACTGCTGTTTTGAATTTTCACTAATTCAGTTTAGGAAAGCATAAAATAACATACTCATTACAGCACTCTATTATTTATCTGTAGTGATATTTTCATTATTTTTCAGATTGGCTTGGAAATTTTAAATTGTCTAGAATATCAGTGATACATCTTGGAATTCATCTTTATTCATGATCATTATATTGAAGTATGTTTGTTTGAGATGATCTGAAATTCTAGATATTTTGAATATCACACACCTCTTATTTTTGAAATTGTCAATCTCGTGTGACTGATTCATTATATCCCAAAACTTTACATTGATTCATGTGATTTCAAATAAATTATCCCGATCATGAATATTTTCAAATTTGATGTAAATGACCTGAAATTTCTCTTGGGCTTGTCGGAAATAGTTCTGAGAAATTCTTGAAAATTTTTTTTGGTCTTTTGAAAATCATTGTTATTTCATGATTATTTGATTTGAATATATGTTTGTTTAAAATCATTTGAAATTATTGATTTATTGGATCTCACACATATCTTGAATCTGAAATATAACCTGGTGTGATAGATTCATTAAATCCTAATACTTTCACATTTCTTCAAATGATTTAAAATAGAGTATATTTGCAAATCTTGGATCATGAACCACCTTATGTGACCAACATCTTGACAAGTCTGTTGTGATACTGATTTCTCTGTGCTGCTCTGATACTGTTTTTTGAAAAATGTTTGTTTTGGGATCATGCTGCTCTGATTATAAGAAATTGATTTGTAAATATTTTTTTTAGGACTGCTTGATTTGGTATCAAAGGTTTATCGTGCTTTGATAAATAAAATTTGTGTGCATGAGTTGCTTGCTTTGTAATTAAGTATTTTCTGTTGACTGAGGTACCATTTGTTTGCCACCGGGGTGTCATTAAAATCCTCGAGAAAGCGAGAACATTTGGTATCAGAAGCGCCTTATATTTATCTCATCCATCTGTTCTGATTTTTCACTTTGTAGAAACACCATGTGGTATCAGTTTAAAAGTGCTGCATATTTTTTTGCTGTATATATATATATTTTTCCCTCTTGTCATGTATAGATCAGCATATTACTCTTATAATTGATTTTCAATTTTTAAAATTATTTATTGATTATTCTTTCAGAAATTGAAATCAATATCCAAAATTGAAATGTATTTATATTTCATCAAAATTATTTTTAGATTTTGAAATTGTGATGAATTGGGACTGCAATATATTTCACAACAAGAGGAGATTTTTTTTTTAATTTTCATGATTGTTGAACATTTATTATAATGTCTTTGAACTGGCAAACTATCTCACGACCATCTTCATTATCTTTCATCATTCTGCCATCCATGATAATTTTTTTTGGAGAGTTTAATATTTTTAAAATCATCTTGAACAAACAAAAAAAAAAAAAAATAGTTGTGATGGAATTGTGGTTATGCTATTTTTCAGAATTAGTGTCAAATGAAAATTTTCAATAATCCCGGTACAGTTCATGCATATCTCATAATATAATTAATTTAGAAATCTATTTCACAGTCCATCTCTGTACTTACCATATTTCTATCATCCATATTGGTTTTATATATCGAGGAGTTTTTTTTAAAAAAAGCTGAAAATGATGAAAATATAATTAATACATAAGTGTGTCTCTAACTTCATTTAAAAATCCAAGCTCTGGTCATGCACGGTTAAGAGACAACTTATAATTTATGCTGCGACTGACCTCATTTAAAAATCCAAGCTCTGGTTATGCGTGGTCAGGGTGCTCTTAAATCAAAAGAAAAAGAAAAGAAAATAATTTGCAATAAATAAATTTTTAAATGAAATTCTCCTTGGTATTTATAAAAACTAGCCTATCTATCCGTCTCTCAAATCTGTGAAATGTGTTAATACCTTATGAAGTATTATGTTTTGTTGATTGATAGTTACTGGGATTTGAGACTATCTGATTTTGTCACTTAAGTTGAATTTATAATTATAGTCAAAATCCATCACTGTTTTGTGCATCAATTTCTTAAAATCCTTTTTGAAAATAATTGGAAATGAATTTGTTTTAAAACTCTCTCTCCATTTCATATAAAATTCATCGTATATCCGTCATTCTCTACAATGTGAAATATGCCACCTGTTCTTAGAATATTATGATTTTTGTTTGACTGATTGAGATTTATGATGACTGTTCTTCCTCTAAAGCTGAAATTATGTTTTTAGTCAATTTTCATCTGTATTTTAAAATCTGTATCCTTTTGATGATAACAAAAGGGGGAGAATGGATTAGATTTTGATTTATGAGTGAATATTTTATAAATATTTATAATTTTTGAAAATTTATTCATACATTTCACTCATGCACAGTTATAGGGGGAGTTTTTTTGTTGTAGGGGGAGCATTTCAATAGGGGGAGTTCAAATATTCACGAACAAACACATTTATTATATTCAAAATCTTTTATTTGTTTGTCATCATCAAAAGGGGGAGATTGTTGTATATAACGTAGTTGTATATAACAATTATATGATTTTTGTTTGATGATAACAAACAAGTATATATTATCTTAAATGTGTTTGTCGCTGTACTGTTTTATATTCACATCAAACAAGAATATAATATTTATATTTAAGTGAAATACTACTGTACAGACATTCAAATATTAACACAGTATTTTATTTAAATATAATATTTTATTCCATGCATTCAAACAGTACAACTCTTGTAACTCCACTATTTATACATTCACAGAATATTTGCACTTGTATAAACAGAATAAAATAGACAAGTTCGTTTGACAACAATAAAATGATATTTTATTTCAATCAAACTTGTTTATTACAATACTCAGTACAATTCACATATTCATACACTGCTCCTCACTATAACATTCACAAACTCTGACATTTTTTTTAGTCTTTTGTCTTCATCTTCTGTCTTCAAGCTTTAGTCTTCACAGCACTTCACTATCAGTCCAGTCATCTTCTTACCTGTCACATAAAACAGAAACACACAGTATACTGCAATAGAAATAATACTGAATATATGCAAATATAAATTTTATTTTTTATTTGCCTCAGATTTCTGGTGTGTTTCTCATCATTTTTCTGACTTGATCTGATTTGATCAGCCTCGACATAATCACACTAGTTTGCTGATTTTTGATCAGCCTCAACATAGTGTGACTAGTCTGCTGATATACATATAAACACAAATGTCAAAATCAACACAAGACAGGTCAAAGGAGAAATGGAAATCAAATATGCATATAAAATCAGCAAAGAGACAAAAATATAATTGATGGTGCCAATACAAAAAGAAAGGTAGCCAAGCAAAAGTCAAAGTGAACAGCAAGGTCACAAGAACTTACAAGGAGTACAAATGATCGAGACATGGTTCAGAGAGCAAGTCAAAGCAGGCAACAAATAATGGTGCAACAGTATGACCATGTACAAATACAACAGTGCAACAAAAGTTCATGCAAGATCACATTCAAATCAGTTCAGATAAAACTAGTGGACAAACAATCATGGCAGATCAGCTATAGGGCAGTTTCAACACAACATGATGGTCAGTAAGCAAGCATATACAGAGGCAAGTGAAGTAGCATTCAAGTGACATACATAATCAATACAACATGTATATGGGACAAGCCAAATCCAAGTATGAATGGTCAAATGCCAAACACAGTGGTGAATTTGTTAAAGACATGGCAAATCAGCAGTTTTAAAAATGGTGATGCTACACAGCAATGATCAGGTTTAGATTTTACAAAAATGACCAAACAAATCTGCACATTTTTTTTTGGTATTGTAATTTGTCAAGTATACACGCAGAAAAATTTATGGAGCTACATTTGCATGCAAACTGACATGGTAACACAGGTATAAGAAATCCAAATGCAACATGTATAGCTGCTGTACAACTGCTAAATACTTGACACAGCAAGTACATCAAAGTGCAACAATAATTAAGTGGTCGAGTGGGACATCAAATATGAACAGCATTAACAATCAAATGATTCATATTCAAGTCAGAAAGTTTTATGCAGATTCAATCAAGAATTGTCTTTGGTAAGAAATAAAATCTGCGTGAGAACTTGCAGTATTGGTCTGTTTTTATTTGGCAAGTATTAAACCGATTCAAGAAATCAGAAATCAGAAATTAATTTTTGTTTTGGCAAAAATTCTTTTTTGATTTATTTCCAGAATTGCCAAGGGACATAAAAGCCAAATTCATACAAGGGGTTCAAATGCATTTCAGGAATCTCTCCAATATATATGGAATGGTGATTAAACAAGAATCAAACTCGGCAATGATTTGTAAATATGCAGTGTCAACCATACGAAGAAAATAAAGGCAGTACCTTTTCAAACATGGTGACAAAATTTACAAATTCAACATGGTGCATTCATGGGATTTGTTTTTGGGCACTGAGCAGAAACAAATAAAGTATTTCCAGAAAATCTCAAATTCAATTTCAAAGAGAAACAAATGCATGGAAAGAATATTTGGCAAGTTTCAAAAACATATCAGTGAATATTCTTTAGCAAAGTTTAAATGTTTTTCCAGAAAATAAGCAACTCATTCGAAGAGAACTGTTTTAGCAGAAATCAATTCTGTTTCGATTTATTTCCTGTTTTGATTCAATCAGGAACTTCATCCAAGGCAACAAGTTATTTCAAAAAGGGGCAATTATTTTTTCCAGAATTCTACTCAGTTATCACGCAAGGATTAAAAAATAGGGGACCGCAAATGATTTCATTTTCAAAATTGCATTATCAGATAAATGCCGAGCATGTATGGAAATTTTAGCAATTCCTTCTCCAGCAAATCAGTTTTTAATCGAAGCATATTAAGGCAACAAATTTCCATTTTAATACCAAAATTTCAAAAGAGGAAACCGCAATTATTCAGATCAAATCATTTGGCGAAATCAGAGTTGATTGAGGATTTAAAATCCTATTTTATCACACCATTTCATCATCGGCACATAATAGATTGAAACCACAAACAAGAGATTTGAAAAACCCACAAAAATCAAAGCAAACAAAAAAAAATCCGAATTACTCACAAATTTTAGGGTTTCGTTCAAGTGAGAACTCCAGCAAATCGACATCAGCACGCAAGCTACAAAGACAAGAGCCATCAGAGATCAAATTTCCAGAAGCATCGATTTCGATTTGGGAATCGATTTCAGAAACCCTAGCAATCGCCAGAGCCACCATTTATTTTCCCAGAGCAAAAGAGAAGAGGACGGGACAAATGAAATATGGGTGCACCACTTTGAAATGTGGCCGGCGCATTGTCAAAAGAAAAGGGGATGACCCTTTAATGTTTTCTTCATCCTTTTTTATTTACTAGGGTTTTCATTTTTTTTATTTTTTTTATTTTGTTGTCGTGTTGTAAAATCAGTTCTGAACAGTTCTAGGTCTGTAAAATCTAGGGGATTCAGTCAGTGTATTGACTGTCAGTTTCAGAGTCTGTAAAATTCTGGATTACTGGTTACAGGGTCGTAAACAGGGAAATCTGATCGAGGGGATATCGATCAGTCTACGGTTTTGAGCGTAGGGTTAGAATAGGAGCAGGGGTTTGCAAGTGTACATGGTCTTGTATGCGAGAACTGTTCTATCACCTAGTAGAAACTTTAGAAATGCAGCAGTAGGCAGAGTTTTGCCGAAGCTGGGTATATCTTTGTGTGATTTATTTTCTGCATCTCAGTTTCTGCTATCTCCTGTGATCAGTTTATTATTATATATCTCGTTAAGTTTTTAATTCAGTTAAAAACTGTGAAAAACCCTATTCACCCCCCCTCTAGGGTTATTCTAGATCCAACACTTATCTCGACTCCATTTGAGCCAGCGGCTCAAACTCAAACATTTCCATTCGGAAGGAAATTTATAATTCAAAATACTTGTAAACTAAATGTTAATATAAAAATAATAATAATAATAATAATAATAATAAAATTTATATAAATAAATATATAGCTATATATACATATAGAATATGATAATTAAAATAAATCAGTAATTTTAAATATATTTTTTATATATACTTAAAAAGAAGGTTTACTAGAAAATTTTGAAAATGAATTATAAGGAAAAATTATTTCAAAACACAATAGTCATAAGTAAAGGTAAATAATAAATTTAAAGAAAAATAATTATTTGAAATCAAATGCATAAATATATTTAAAAAATATTTCTCTAATCAAAATCTTTCCTTCCTTCCAAATTTCAAATATTTGAATCTATCCTCTGGTCTCAACGGAGTTCATTTATCCCATATCTCGTTTCAACCCCGTTCAACCCAACTATTTGATTTCAAGAGTTCAATATATTCAAAACTGAGTTAAACAACTCAGATACTCTCGACTCCCATTTTCCCAAGATTTAATTTCCACAAGAATCTATTTCATTCAAATCCACACTCTTAATTTGAATAAATTTCAAATTGTATTCAAATCCCAATTTAAACCTTCCTCGTTGTTTTGGGAAAATTTTCTTTAGCCTTTTAATAATATCCCAAGTTCAGAATCTTTAAAGAAATGAATTTATCGAGTATCGGCACATTCTTCTAGATAAAAATTCCAACAATAAATTTCCAAATATTTAAAATCATTTAACCAACCGATGTTAGTATATAATTATCTATCCAATGGCCAAGTGATTTTAAATTTTAATTCTCGATATTTCAGGGATGGATCTATCATTTCAATCCAAATCAGGGTCAAAGAGATTTATCATTTCACTCTGTGTTCTTAATTTATTTTATCGATAAACCTCGGGTTCATTAGATGCCCGTAACATCAAGGGTAAAAGGAATTTATCGTCAAAATCAACATGCATTACAATATACTGAATAAGGAACATTAAAAAGGTCACTATAAATTCAGTAATAAACTTCAACCATCCATTCAACTGATCAGCACTAACTGTTTCAGGATTTAAGAAGGTTTCGAATTCAACTAGAGATTTAAATTAAATTAAATAACAAATCATTTACTTAGATTGCATGTTAACACACTTGCATGTTAAATTTGAACCACACATCAACAATCCAACACAATCTTGCAACCAAACCTATTTCATAATTTAATTCAATAAATATGGGAATAATCCAGTATTTCGTGAGTGAGAAAATCACTCACCTTTGCGTCCGTAGTGGATCAGACGTCCGAAAGAAGCTCAAAATTTGACAGTCTCCAAACGCAGCCAGGTTAGTGCCAAAACGTACGGAATTCGGCCACGATCCCAACGCAACAAACCGCACGTCAATCCGAGGTCGTATGTAAAAGTTATCAGAATTTTAGTGTTTGAATTTGAAATATATAAAATAATTTAAAAGAACTCCTCACCAACCGGGGCCTGCCACGTCATCCATTTTCAACGCGTTCTCCCGCTCCCCCAGCTACAGTACCCGGCGAGAAAAAAAAACCATCGCAGAAAACTTTGACCGCCCCTAGCCTCGCACTCCGACCACCGTTCAACCCAAGGCCACCTCCAATCCATAGCTCGCTGAGGTCCGCATCCGCCAGCGCTGACGGCATCCGCTCCGGTGGTCCCCCTCGCCGGCCGTCATCAACCCTAAAACCGTGAATTCGCGCCTTCCTTCACCAAATTCAGGCACCACACTCCACAATAAATCACATGAGTACAACCGATACACTCGTATGGACATCCTCTTCAATACCCAGGTCGCCGATTCTTTGATTGACCTCTAAATCAAAAACCCCCAAAATCAAGCCCTAATTCGAAATCTGACACCTTTGACCAAGATTTCTGTTCAAACCGTACACTGCATGTCCGATCTGAGACCATCAGCAAGTTCGTATCGTCGAGATCTTCATTTTGACATATAATACGTTGGGTTTTGAGGAGATTCGAATTTCAAGCTTGTATTTTTATTTAATCAAGGGTTTTGAAAAAAAAAAATCTCAGCCATTAGAGATAAGGAGGAGATGGAAAAAGTATACGTACAAGTGAGAATGGCTCGTGAGTGCTTAAAGGAATATATTTATATATATAAAGGAGGCCCAAACATTAGAACAAACAATTATCCAATCACGTAGATCTCTTTCACATTTTCTCTCGTACGGTCAAACGGTAGGTCCGATTTTTACAAAATTTGAAATCCTGTAATAATTCACCGTTCCGGTTCTGATGACGCCAGTTTCGTCGAATTCCGAGACAGTCGCCAAAACAGTTAAATTTCACAGTTAATTAATAAATAAAATATTCAAAAAAAATCAATTAACTATTTAAATTCAAATTTAAATATTTATAAATTTTCATTTAATCCAATTTTGACCTAAACAAATTTTATAAATAAAATCCACACATTTTAAATCTAAATTTGATTATTTAAAATCTTGGATTTGAATTTCAGTTATAATTCAGCGATTTAAAATTCCACCATTCCAAATTAAATTTGAATTTCCATTATAAATTAACAACTCAAATTTACTTAAATAAAAAAAAAATTCTCAAATTTTCAACAAATCCTAAGTATAAACTAAATTAAAAATCTATTTATACTTCATTCAATTAATCATCATCCTTAAATCAGCAAAAATTTGATTTTTATCCTGTATTATTCCATTTATTTATTTAAATTGAAATTTAAATATACGTAAAAATATGGGATGTTACATTCTCCCCCACTTAAAAATCTTTTCGTCCTCGAAAAGAGAACGAGATAATGTATTAAACAAGTCATACTTCCAAATTCATACTTGTAAAATAGTATTTATAAAATAAGTTATATAGTTGAAAAATCTCATAAATTTTCTAACTCCCGAAATCACGAAAAATTTCGGCAGCATCTCCTTTGTACGGAGAGGTCCGGAAAAATCAAATATATATAAAATCTCAAATATTCATCTCATCATTCGATGAGGCATCCCAAAAATGGGGAATACACCATATATATGTGACTACAAAACTACATAACCCACATACGTACCTTCTTAGCGTTTATTTGCATTTTTATTTACCTTAGCATTTAGCATTTAGCGCAGGCGAGCTCCGAAGCGTAGCGCGACTTCCCTACACCTGCTACATACTCACATATACATGAGAATCAAACATATATACGCTAAATAGCAAATGCATATACCTTACACCACATAACATCGACATTTCAACAACAAAATCAACATGTTAACAACAGGCCAGCAAACAAATCAACATTATCACCCCTTTAAAGGTAGAATTTGAATGAAGCACACTAGGCAAAATTGTAGCACTCGTTTCAGGCTTTCCGAATTGTCCGGATTCATCGAATTCGGATAATCCGTTTGAAAGTTATGACTGTTTTTGTAAAACCGAACGCTTCAGCCCGCACACTGAAAATGCAGATCTGAAATGTTTTACCCAGTTTTTAACCGCTTAAACATCAGATTTAGGCTTAACACTTTACGAAAAAGTTTTAGTTTACGTCCTGGCCTTTCCGAATTGTATTCGCACATTAAAATCCGACGCTCCGTTAGAGAGTTATGGTCAAAACAATATCGCTATTCAGTTCAGATTTTTATTTTCTACGCATACAGCTACGACTAGTTCTTGGTTTTCAACCTAATAGGCTTGGAAACTAGGCAAGGCTTTATTAACTCCAAATTTAGCTCAGTTTCTAAGGTTTCCCAAAAGTCCAGAATCGTCAAATTCCGATCATCTATTCAAATATTATGGTCGTTTCCGTTTCAGATTATCAACTAGTTCAGCTTTTTGCATACACGTCGATTTATTTAAGTTGGAGTTCAAACTTTCAGGAAAGAAAATTTGTGAATTCGTTATGACTTCACTTTATCATCACTACTTTGCTCGAGAAATGGATTCGCATTGAATTCCTTACTAAATCTCCGAATATTTCTATTCATTTCCCATTTTATCTTAAATGTCAATTTTTTTTTCTTCCAAACTCGAATTTTTTTTTCCTTTCCGAATTTTATTCAATCATATTAAATCATCGATTCATTAACCTTGGTCAATTTTTCTTTCATTCATTAACATGGATCAAGCTTCCAAATTCCATTCTCATCTATTTACTTCATCCAATTTACATTGAATGTCTTTCCATTTGGATTAAATTCGACCTTATTATTCTAATTATTTAAATTCATCCTCACTCATTTCATTGTTTATATCCAGATTTACATTTGATATATTTTACTAATGAGATTTGCCCCATTAGATTTTCCTCGACCACTCGACCACTCGCATTTACTAACTAACCTAAATTTCATTTCAACTTCTTCTCGAACTAGTTTAATCCACTTATTAATTATTCCAAATCAAACTGTTGCCAATTTATTGTTGGTATAAGGCTCATTCCGTTCCCCTTTTCAGGTTACCTTTACCTTCCATTTCTCAAGGTTTTCCTATACACATACTTCACTTGGACCAATCTTCATTCCCTTATTTGAAAACTTAAA
Organism: Allium sativum; assembly: GCA_030737875.1. Lineage (NCBI taxonomy): Eukaryota > Viridiplantae > Streptophyta > Magnoliopsida > Asparagales > Amaryllidaceae > Allium > Allium sativum. The sequence goes on along the minus strand of CM060918.1, from coordinate 144,063,314 downwards.
GTTTCGAGTGATATAGGTTTTCTGAAATTCATTTTATTTTAAACTAAATCTTATTCCTTCAACTAAATTTATTTGTTTACCTCACCAAATCAGGAATTTGATTAAGGATCATTTATAATTCAAGTTTACACCTAGTTCTCAAACCACTTTTATTCGATTTCCTAAGTTACACTTTATTTAACTCAGTTTCTGTACGAATTAAGTTATATTTTATTCAACAAAAATTTGGTTCCATTCATGTCGTTATTTATACCCAGATTTATATTCTATATATTATTCAAATAAGGTTTGCCACATTTGGATTTCGTATGCTCTGACTCCACATATATACTAACTTGTAGTTTATTTCCTTATTTATATTTATTGGCAAGTGACGTTTTGGTAACTAATTTAAATCCCTTTCTACTTCTTCTCAACTAATTTCACTTACTTATTTATTAACCAAGGCATATGCTATTTCCAACCTTCTTACATAACAAACTTTCAAATTGTTTTGGTTGACTTTAGTTGGGGTTTATTTCGCGGCTAATCAAATCCTCTAATACTTATATCGACCACACTCGTAACTTATTTCACTTAATTATCGTCCACAATTTTTTTTTTTAACCGATGGTTCCTTTCTCTCAACAATCAAGTCCATTTTCTTAGTTTCAAAATCAAAATTCTCTAATTGAATCGAGTTGTCTTAGTTCTCAACCAACATTATTAGTTAGGATGAACCTGAATGCCTTAATTCCGGGTTATAACTAAGTTTAAATAATATATGTATTTACACTATTTAGAGAAACCATACCATAAATTGAAATCCAACTTTAATTAACAAACACAGGAAATTCAATCCTGGTTCAATTCTTAAACTCCACTTTATATACCCTTGGAAATTAGGTCCAAAATTCCTTTCAACAAGTTATGGTACTACGGAGTGGTCTCCCCAACTTAGACACTTCATAATAAATGTCGATAATGTGTGCACTCATTACCGAAGTCATTTCTGATGTCCGAGAAGGGATTACACACTTGTTTCCTTTAAAACTCCTTTAAATCATTCCTTTTGAAAATACTCATAAGACGATATTATTTCAAAAATTCGACAAAACTATTTCATAAGTATCCCAGGATCAAGTTTCAAGGTCATTCCTATTTTAATCACAAACCATTCTCACCTAATGATACTTAAAGGTATCTTTCATTTTCAAATATTTCTAAGACCATTTAAATTCCTTATTAAATTTATTATCGAATCAACCGTAATAGGTAATATCTTAATATTATTTCCTACCAACGAACACATATATCCTTGAACCAAAAATATATATTTAATATATTTTAAAATATAATCGAAAACCATATTATGTCGATCATTCTATTCGATTATTTAGAAATTTCTATCGATTCTATGGCGTCCCATAAATTGACCGAAATCCATAAATATTCAACAGAACAAGTCAGCACAATATAAAACCGTTTTATACAAAATACAAGTACTCTCTCTCATATCACTCAAACTCACTCTAGGGCGTTTCTTATCCCTATCTCTAATGAGTTTATTCCCAAACAGAGCCAAGGTTATCGCTAACCATCGCTCTGATACCAACTGTAATGTTGGCTCGCTTTTTGACCAAGCCACCTAGGATCATTCATAAGAAGAAAGCATGAAACCACGTTCTCTGAGAATATGAAGGAATGGATCGCATCATCGACTCGCCCGATGACGGATCGCACGCTCTCGACTCGCCCACCATCGGATCGCGTCTCGACGGATCGCCCCTATTTCATCAGCGAAACGACACCTATATGCGATCTGATCCATGCATATGTTGTTGCCCAGTATTGATCGATCCGATCCCCTGATGCGTGGCGAACCCTCTGACCCGCTCAAGCGTGAGCTAGTCTTCAACGATCCGAGACGCACGGATCTAGCGACACGTGTCCCTAACCGTCATTTGGACCAATTCTCCCCATCTGCACGATCCGATTTTCAAGCAGATCGCGACACCTGCCCATAACGGCTGATTTGACTATTTCCTCAACGGTGGCGACGCGATCCGATGTTCTCGGGATTCATGCCACGTGTAACCACGACCCGCCTGTCAAAATCAGCTATAAATAGCCCGGAGCTTGGCATTTTTTGGGATCTTTTTGGCAATATTGAGTACTGAATCCGCCATTGTTGTCAAACTACTGAAATATTGAAAGAAATCCTTGATTGTATTAGCTTTCAAAGTATAATCAATAATATATAAAGTGGACGTAGGCTCGTTAACGCCGAACCACTATAAATTCTGTGTGTTATTTCCTTTTTTTTCTCATTCTTCAGTTGAAACTCTATAAGCTTCAGAAAAATTTGGGTGTTAGGTCCAAATTTTGATCTAACATTTTGGTGCTTTCACTGAGAACAATCCTAAAGTTTCACTATTCGCTTCTTTGAAGATTCCAGTGATTCGGATATCATGGCTGGAAAAAGATCTAAGGAAGCACGAGCCTCACAGACCAACGAAACAATTGAAGAGAGTGTGCACGAGCTGGGCAATGAAGAAACTCTGGATCGCGGGGCGCAGGGGGCGAACCGATCCGACGAAGACACCAAGCTCCGAGTCGACGAACATGGAGCGATCCGGACTGCTGAAGGGGTTGTTACTCGATCCCGAGGGAACGCCTCGCACCCTCCGCACATTGCAACCGCGAATCGACCTCAAGGGGGCGCTGCGAGCCGCCACCCACGAACCTCAGCGATCCGAATTGATGATCAGACCACAACTCGACCTGGAAAGGAGCCTATGGCTCGCTCCTACCGTCCTGGCCCCTCTGCTCGACCCGGCTCAAGCTCTTTGCGCATAAGAGAAGGTGATGACGATCAATATGATCCTGCTGCTCCCGTTACTGAGGGGGATCTCTCTCGCTTTTCTGAAATGTGGGAGAGGTTGTTTGATGAATTGGCTGCCCAAAGGCAGGAAAGCTCCGTCCTGCGACAAAATTTGACTGCTATGGATAGAAGACTTGATGAGTTTGCAAGGCAACGAACACCGCCGGTTCGTCCACTCACTCCAGGATATTCTTCTTCGTCGGAAGAATCATCGAGACCTCCGCGACGACCATATGAGAGAGCCGAGAACATAGAGCAGCTTCGGTTCGGAACCCTGCCATCGCAGGAAGAAGAAGCACTGGGGGCGGGGCCCTCAAACTGTAATATGAACGATCAAGCTGCAGCTCCCAGGGCTCGAGATGTGGACAGTCCCGTACGTAACAGACTACCTCAGCCCCGTCGCCGCACACATACTCATGGTACCAGGGGGCAACGAAGCCCTATCCGAGCCCCGGACTTCGTGACAGCTCCCAGAAGAGAGATTAGAGAACCCCGCCGAGCCAGAGGCACTGACCTTGAACCTCCTTTGACCAGTGCAAATGTTGCAGCCATGATCCACCAGATTCTAGCAGATAGCCGTGGACAACGGAATGAAGATTGGGGGATTGACCGCAGTCACACCCCTTTCACTGATGATATTTTGGATGCGACTTTTCCAAGGCGTTTCAACATGCCACAGATGAATCGATACGCGGGCAGGTCTGATCCCGTTCAGCATCTAATGAGATATTCTTGGTCAATAACCGCTGCTGCAGCTTCCGACACTGTCAAATGTAAAGCGTTTCCCATATTCCTGGAGGATGTGGCTTTGTTATGGTTTACTCGCCTGTCGGCGAGATCGATTTCTAGCTTCAGGGAGTTGAGTGAGAAGTTCGTAGAACAATTCCGTATCTACGCACAGAAGACAAAAAGTGTGATCGATTTGTTCCTTGTCAAGCAGCGACCAGGCGAGAGTTTAAGGGTGTACCTGGATCGTTTCAATTTGGCCGCTACTGAGGTTAAAGATCCCCATGAACCGACCGTTGTCGCAGCACTGGTTGACGGAGTAGATAAGGTCACTGAATTCGGGAGGTGCCTGGCAGGCAAACCGCCCCACACTAGAGAGTTATTCTACGAGAAAGCCAACGTACATTTACGCCGGGAAGAGGTATATGCTAACCGAAAGGCAAAAACGGCCAATAAGGAGGAAATCCAGAGCAATGTCGCCATAAAGCAGACGGGAGACAGCTCGGGGAAAGTCGAAGTAAATGCCGGAAATCAGAATCAGGGTGGTCGTCAGCCAGGTAAGAACAATAATAATGGTAACGGCAACAACCGGAAGAGAAACCGAGGGAACGACTCCCAGAGAAGGACTCGTCCCAGGGCCTTTGAAAGTTATACACCAATAAATGATACTCTGGAAAATATCTTCATGGATGCGTATGAAGTCCTCCGGAATAAGAGGCCACCTCCCAGAGAGTCGACGGAGAAAGAGTGTGAAACAGGGAAGTTTTGTCTCTTTCATCAGATTCACGGCCAATCGACAAATGAATGCCGTCACCTAAGAGATGTAGTCGAAAGGCTGCTTCGAGAAGGAAAGCTAGATGAATACAAAGTGACGCCCAGAGACAGGGGGCAAGCAGTGCAAGCCCCAAATCAGAACCAGAATCAACTTGCTGCTAGGCCGACTGCCCAGCAAAAGGGAAAGAACATTGTTATCAATACCGTAATCGGAGGACTTTATCTCGCCGGGCATAGTTCCAAGGCATTGGATCAATACGTCAATGCAGCCAAACAACACCTCGAGGTAGGGGAGTGTAGCAACCCTGAGGACAGTATCCCGGTGAAGCAGCAAAAGATGATGACCGACGATGTCGTCTTCCGAGAACGAGAAAGCATCGGAGTTCATGTTCCGACAGAGGATCCATTTGTAATTACAGTACCTATTGGTCCAGCCACTGTTCATAAGGTTTTGGTGGACAACGGGAGATCCGTCAACATTCTTTTCAAAAGGACATTTGACCAGATGAACCTCGAAATAAAAGACTTGAAGCCTTGTCAAGGATGGATCCGTGGATTCAACGGAGCATCTACCGCTCCAATGGGTTATGTAGAGTTACCGGTTACGCTTGGGGAAGGAGAACGCCAGAGAGTGAGATTCCTTCCCTTCGTGGTTTTGGACGTTGAATCGCCCTACAACACCTTCTTGGGCCGACCGGCCCTCGCAAAGTTTAGAGCCTGTATAGCCCCTTGGTGCTTGTTATTGAAATTCCCCACAGAAGCTGGCATTGGTATCGTCAGAGGGGATCAGGTTGCTGCGCGAGCATGTTATGTTGCCGAACTAAAGCTACTTCGCAATGGAGGGGATATTGAAACTAAAGGCGCTTCTCCCCCAACGGGAGCGGAGACCTTATAGCAACTAAAGAGGATAGTCGTTGGAGAGTCGCCCAGAGAGATGCCCGAGGATATAGATCCCAGAGAGGATCAAGAACCCGGGGGCATAATGGCGACTCCTAACGAGACGACTGTGGATGTACCGATCGATGATAGTGACCCGGAGAAGGTCCTTAAGATTGGATCCCAGTTAAATCCGAATCTCGCTAAAGAATTGACGGATTTCTTAAAAAATAACTTGGATGTATTTGCTTGGACTCATGCAGACATGTGCGGGATATCCCCATCAATCATGAGCCATTCGTTAAGCATTAACCCTAAACATCCTCCTGTAAAGCAAAAAAGGCGAATGTTGGGCCCGGAGAGGTCTGCTGCCTTGAAAGAAGAGGTCAGAAAGCTAAAGAGTAATGGATTTATCAGAGATTCAACCTACCCAGACTGGATTTCGAATCCAGTCCTAGTAAAGAAGGCCAATGGGAAGTGGCGAACGTGTATCGACTTCTCGGATTTGAACAAAGCCTGTCCAAAAGATAGTTTCCCGTTATCTCGGATTGACCAGTTGGTAGACTCGACGGCAGGTCATGAGCTTCTCTCATTTATGGATGCTTATTCAGGATATAACCAGATTCCGATGCATGTTCCAGATCAAGAACACACTAGTTTTATCACAGATCTGGGATTATATTGTTATGTGGTGATGCCCTTTGGCTTGAAAAATGCGGGTGCTACATATCAACGTTTGGTCAACAGAATGTTTTATAACCAGATCGGGAAAACCATGGAAGTATACGTCGACGATATGTTGGTTAAGTCCAAGCAATCTTCCCAACACACTACTGACTTGGCAGAGATGTTCGGCATTCTTCGAAAGTACGGAATGAAACTCAACCCAACCAAATGTTCATTCGGTGTTGCCTCCGGAAAATTCTTGGGATTCATCATCAGTTCCCATGGTATTGAGATTAATCCAGACCAGATCGCGGCAATCAGAGACATTCAGGAACCTAGGCAAATTAGGGATGTGCAAAGCCTTGCCGGAAAAGTGGCCGCATTAAGCAGATTTATCTCCAGGGCTACGGATAAGTGTATCCCATTCTTCGAATTAATAAAGCGAGGAAAACGCCACTTCAAATGGACACCCGACTGCGTAGAAGCGTTTCAGAATTTACTCAGGCACCTGGAGAAACCTCCGATATTATCTAAGCCAATAGATCACGAGGACTTATTCGTGTATTTGGCAGTGTCCTCCCATGCGATCAGCTCAGCGTTGGTAAGGGAAGAGGATAAGGTCCAAAGACCTGTGTATTATGTGAGCAAAAAATTGACAGCAGCAGAGCGTAATTATCCACGAATAGAAAAGTTGGCGTATAGTTTGCTGATCGCCTCTAGAAAGCTTCGACATTATTTTCAGGCGCATCCTATCACCATATACACCGATCATCCTCTCAAGCAAGTCCTACAAAGACCAGAGACATCTGGAAGGTTACTCAAATGGAATATTGAGCTAAGTCAATTTGATTTGAACTTTCAGCCCAGACGGTCAATTCGGGGGCAAGTGATAGCCGACTTCATAGCAGAGTTCACTGTCCCTGAGGAAGATATAGCAAACGAAGAAGTCGATCCTTCAAAATTACTTTTCGATCCCAATGCTTGGAGATTGTATACTGATGGCGCTAGGAATGACGAAAGATCCGGCGCTGGAATAGTGCTTGAAACCCCCGAGAAACGATTGATAGCCTATGCAATCCAAATGAAGTTTCATGCCACTAACAACGATTCCGAATATGAAGCTCTGATAGCCGGATTAAAGATTGCAAAGGAACTAGAAGTCACAAAGCTGAACATCTTCTGCGACTCCAAGTTAGTTGTGAACCAAGTCTCTGGAAAATTCCAAGCTAAAGTTGCAAGATTGATTTTATACTTAAAGAAAGTGAAAGAACTGCTGAACGATTTTGATCACTACAGCATATCTCATATTCCGCGGTCAGAGAATCAGCAGGCAGACAAGTTGGCAAAGATGGCTAGTTCCGACGATCCTGAAGTGACTGGGCTGGCCCCCGTTGAAGTACTTCGGTCCCCTAGCATAGATCAAATGGAAATCGACCTAGTACTAGAGACGGAACCAGAAAGGGAGTCCTGGATGACCCCTCTAAAGAATTTCCTGATGGATGGAACGCTTCCGACCAAGAAAAGCGAGAGGCGTAAAGTAATTCGTAAAGCCGCCCGATATGTTCTGCAAGGCGGAGTTCTTTACAGACAAGGGTTTTCAATGCCCCTCCTTCGATGTGTAGCCCACGATGACATCAAACGTGTGCTGCAAGACGTCCACGAAGGCGAATGTGGCGACCACACTGGAGGGCAAACTTTGGCAAAAAAGGTGTTGCGGCATGGTTATTTCTGGCCTACCATAAACAAGGATGCAGCAAGATACGCACGACGGTGTGATGCATGCCAGAGATTTTCAAAGATACCTAGAGCACCTCCTAATCAGTTAAAAACGATGATGAGTCCATGACCTTTCGTTATGTGGGGAATTGATATCATTGGAAGTCTCCCCATAGCAAGGGGCGGAGCAAAGTTCGCTATTGTGGCCATAGATTATTTCACTAAGTGGGTCGAGGCTGAACCACTAACTACAATCACAACCAAACGAGTGATCAACTTTATCGTGAGAAACATCATCTGTCGATTTGGGATTCCAAAGATTGTGATAACAGATAACGGAACTCAGTTCGATAGTGCTGAATTCAGAAACTTCTGCCAAAAATACCACATCGAGAATCGATACACCTCTGTGGCGCACCCGCAATCGAACGGACAAGTCGAAGCAGCAAATAAAGTAATTAAGTCCATTCTGAAAAGAAGAATGAAGCGGGCTAGAGCCATGTGGGCTGATGAATTGCCCTTGCACTATGGGCCTACAGGACAACATATAAATCGGCAACAGGACATACCCCGTTCTCCCTTGCTTTTGGAACGGAGGCAGTCATCCCGGTTGAGATAAAGGTACCTTCTCACCGGGTGACTTATTATGATCCAGTGACCAATAATGAATTTCTCCTTGAGTCCCTGGATATGATCGAAGAAAAGAGGGATGAAGCAGACCTGCGTGCCTTGAGATGCAAACAACAGGTCGCCCGATATTACAACAAAAAGGTTCGAGCCCGAACCTGGGAACCCAGAGACTTGGTTCTGAAACGTGTCTTCCCACCCTCAACTCATATGGAAGCGAAGTGGGAAGGACCGTACTCCATTCTGAGCAAGCTTGATAATGGAACCTTTAAGCTGGCAACCGTAGATGGAAAGGAAATCCCCAGAGTGTGGAATGCCCAACATTTACGGCCATATTTAACATGAAAGTTTCAAATTTATTCTTTTGCTTTGTTAAAAAACCATGTACAAGGCATGACTTGCCTAGAATAGTCTGATTCCTTAAAGCAAAAGATTATAAAGTGGACGTAGGTCATGATTCGACCGAACCACTATAAAATATTGTGTGTCATTTACCTTTATTGCATCTTTATTTATCTGCCTATTTATTTTTATGGAAATCAAAAGAATAATGCAGGTACCCGAAGTCTGTTGCCAACCGTTCCTCCCGTAGACTGTTTGGGGCAACTCAAAGCCTTGGCAAGAGCTCCAACTGCTTGTCCGACTGGTTTCAATCCTCGAAGCCTGGATTAAAATATACACCTAGGACGAGTTCGATGAACATAAATGATTGCAGACTGCTTGATCCGTGACTCTAACTCTCCAGAGAGAGAGAGAGAGAGTATAAAAGCTTCTCCGATTGAGCGCTGAGAAAGAGCTCCTTCCCCGCTGAAGGATCGGGGAGCGAATGAATCGCTGAGCTCGAACTCTAACTCTCCAGAGAGAGAGAGAGTATGAAAGCGTCTCCGATTGAGCGCTGAGAAAGAGCTCCTTCCCCGCTGAAGGATCGGGGAGCGAATGAATCGCTGAGCTCGAACTCTAACTCTCCAGAGAGAGAGAGAGAGTATAAAAGCGTCTCCGATTGAGCGCTGAGAAAGAGCTCCTTCCCCGCTGAAGGATCGGGGAGCGAATGAATCGCTGAGCTCGAACTCTAACTCTCCAGAGAGAGAGTATAAAAGCGTCTCCGATTGAGCGCTGAGAAAGAACTTCTTCCCTGCTAAAGGATCGGGGACCGACTGAACTACTGAATTCAAACTCTAACCTTGGCAACCGTCAAGAGAGTACAAAGAAGTCTATGATTAAGCACTGCGAAAGGTGCCAAAAATTCGGTACCATAAGAACGATTATCCTATGAAATCTTCTAAGTCCCCCATATTCAGAAATAGGGGGCAACCTGCCAACAAGGCTAACCAATTCTTAGTAAACCCCCGTCAGGCGCTATGATAACAACTGATTGGGGGCACATATACTCATATACATATACTGAACTTTAATACCGCAACGCAGCATGAAAATTTTCTCTTGGCTGTCTGTTGTTTGACTAATTTGTAATTATTATTAGATGGCCTATGACTAAACATGGAAAGTTTATTTGAATACAGGTACGTAATGATGCAAAAAGAGATAAACTTTCATTTATATACTGCGGACCAACAAAGTGAAAAACAACCTAGAAAGGAAAATGAGGGCCAGTCTCACAATTACACTTCCTGGCCAGTGGAAAACCTAAAGACAAAATATCAACAAACAACAAACATCCTATTTACGCTTTGGCCTCTTCTCTTGCTTCTGCCTCTCCAGCTTCGCCTTGTCGGCATCAGATGGATCCCCTTTCTTCCTCTTCCTTTTGTCTATGAGGGGAACATCCGACTCCTCTGAAGATTCCTCTTCCACCTCTTTTCTCTTCCTTCTATCAGAAAGGAAAGCCAGGAAGTCATCGGTGTTTGCAAAGTGAAGCTGTCGGCTGATGGATTTGGGCTGGATCTTCACAATCATCCCAGTTTTGGGATCGAATTCTGCAAGAGGGACTACATCCAAAGCCTCATCTCCCACCTTCTTCGAAGCCAACTCTTTCTCCTGCCTGGCTTTTCGGCTGGCCAGGGTTTCGTCGTCGTCATCATCGGCCTTTTTGGCGCCGATAATGTCTTCTTCATCATCTACATGGCGCCCATCCATGTCTTTCAAAGCTTCGATGGTCTCAGCATCTTTGGGAACATCAGCGCTAGGTGCCGGGATGCTTCTTTCTGCTGTCGTGACCTCGGCCTGCTTTGATACATCAATACCAGCACCTGGCAAGATAGCCTCCTTCTCCACTTCCTTTTCTTTTTCAGCACCCTTGTTAACCGGCTCGCCACCTGTATTACGAGGAACACACGTTACTAATTCAATTGGCTGTTCTACTAGACGACGATAATTCACAATTGCTTTGACAAATTGTGGGGAAGAAAGAGAAGTACCTTCAGCAGATGCTCCTTCTTGAGTAGTTGCAGAGGCTACAATGACCATGGGAGTTCGGCCCAAAGGGATTAATGGATCATCGGGATGGTATTCCTCAACCCCGGAGGTCTTGGGCTCCACAGCCGAACTCGATCCCTCATCAGCTTTGCCTTTACCCTTAGCCAGGGCCCTCTCCTTTTCCATCTCCGCCAGAATCAGGCGACGACCCTCCGCCAGGTCCTCGGGCTCATTGTCTCTTAAGATGCTCTTCATAAATTCATCCTCATCGATTTCTTCGACCCCCAATCTATGTTTTTCACCCTCCACAATGGCATCCCATAAATTGGCCAAAGTAACATGGTAATCCGGGATCCACGAGATTTTGCGAGTTTTGAGAACCTGGCCAAGGAAATCGAAAATCATCTCTTCAAACCCCTCCATCTCTTTCTCTCTTTCGAGGAGCTTGTTGTTAGAAGCAGTGGCCAATTCAATGGCACTTTCAACGTTCTTTTCGGCGAGAGCTGCCCGTCTCTCCGCGTCCGAGATCTGGTCATTTAAAATCACCTTTTCTGCTTTAGCCAAAGCCAAACTTTCTTTTAAACTCGCTTTTTCTGCCTCCCAAGCAGCCCTCTCAGCTTCAAAATGGCCTTGTGCTGTTTTCAACTCGATGTTGGCCATTTTGAGATCTTCGACCTCCTTCTTTAAGGCCATTTTCTCTTGGCTATTGGAGTCCAGTTCCGAATGGAAGCGCTGCTTAGCATTCTCTAATTCAATCTTATAACTTTTAGCGTCCCTCCGTGCTAAAGCAAGCTGGGATTGAGAATCTTCCAGATCCTTCTCCATCTTGGTCCTGGCCCTTTCGTTGTTTTCAAGTTTCTCCTTAGATCTGTGTGCTTCTATTTCAAGCGATCGGATGACTTCAGAAAGGTTAACAACATGTTTTTTCATCATCTCATATTGCCTGGCAACATGGCGGATATGTCCGACAACCTCGCTATCCCAGTTCTTGGGGACCGGTTCCAAGGCTGGAACAAATGTCATCCGGTCAAAGAATATGTCTGGGAATTGTTCCCGCAACCTTTCCAGCCTGCCTTGAATCTCGGGACCGTGCATGTAATCCCGTGACCCGGGGGCAGCCAACTCTGGCTGGCTGGTGGGGACAATGTCACTTTTCTCCTTCTCAGTCTCTTTGGATGAATCTTTGTCCCTATCTTTAGGTTCGTGATGCCTTTTGGACGACCGGCTGTGGGAAGGTGCAATCTTTGGAGGAGTTAACTCTTTAGGAAGTTTCTTTCCCCTTGTAGGAACTGCCGGATGACTGGAAGGCCTGGTAGAGGTTGATTTTGGTGGAGACCGAGGTTGCGAGGAAGTCGGCCTGTGAGAAGGACCACGAGAGCGCTCAGTATCCGGACGAAGGCTGGGTGTGCCCTCACGAAGAGAACGATACGAGTAAGATTTCCTGTGGGACATCGTTCTTGCAAAAAAAAGAGCATATTAAAACTTTGAATACCCACGATATAAGAGTGCAGGGTCAAATAGTGTGTGTGATGTGTGCATCCCATATAATTCCCCCTAACAGACCCGGGCCTGAAGACAGGCTCATCTGACCAGTTTCTCGTCCTCTAGTTGGAGCGATGGTCTCTTCAGAAGCAGGGAAGAAAGGCCCCTCTCCAAAGTCCTCCTCCGTATATACATCATCGGGTAGAGGGATTTTATTCAGCTCGTCAAATAACTGCTCTTCTGTCAAATCACCGGGAGCAACGGTTTCAATTGGAGCAGAAGCAGGAATTTCCTTGGACATGTCACCGCGGACCTCATCCCCTCTGTATATGTTTAGGTCCTCATTGTCTTGGATGACTACTGGAGAAGGACTCTTACGAAATTTAGTTGTTTCTATTGCTTGCGAAGTTCCCTCTCCCTCCGTTGGGGGCACATACTTATAAGGTCTGCCGCCAGTACCAAGTCCAAATCTTCTATCCAGAAGACGATGCTTATGAAGATTGTCATCCGTAATGCATTTTTTGATCCTTAGAAAGTCGGATCTGCTTTGTAGAAGAATGGACAATCGATTGTTGTACAGTGGACCCTCCGTTTTCGGGAAGACATGATCTGTTTGAAACAAAGAGAAAGGGGGGAGAATGTTAATGCCTAAACTTCTTGAACAAGATATTCGATTAGAAGCTTAAAAGTTTACTTGATTTGAGCCATCTTCGAGAGCATCCGGCCTATTTCCTTATATAAAACCAATCAGACTTAGGGTCCCCTATATTGCTATATCCATCGTATAGAACCTTCCTATTCGCCACCGATTCAAAGAAAGAAAAATTTGGAGTTGCCGAAGAACGGTGCTTAAAAAGAAAGAAGAATGTCAAATCTCTGAATTTAAGTTCGGCGTGTAGGATCTCCGCGTATGCAACATGTAGGGTGTATAAAGATGCGTAGGCGTTCGGATGAAGTTGCATCGGAGCAATACCCAGTCTTCTTAAAGTTTCGATGGCAATCGGAGGGAATGGAGGAATAGCTCCCACCAAGCACATAGTCCGGCTGATTGCCATATATCCTTCCGGAGCTAGGTGGGGTCTATCTTCGCTTCCGGGTGTCAAGACGTCATCCCATGGAATTCCGTGTCTCAAGCAGATTCTCTTAAGCTTTATATCGTTGAGCTTAGATGCTAAAGAATCAGAGAATTTATCTATTCCGAGCGCGCCGGGAATCTCGTCGGGAGCTCGTCCGTCTATTTCGGACTCTTCGCTAGATGAAGTACTTTCGGACGGATCTGATTCCGTGGTCTCATATTCAGATCCAGAATCTTCACCTCTTGGATTAATTGGAGGAATCTCGGGGTTGTATTGCTCAGGAACCTCGGATTCCTCTTCTGCTGCGGATCTTGAAGGAGAGTGATCATTCGACATTACTGCTAGGATGAGAAAATATGAACAATGAGATTAACACTACCCGTCCCCCATGTGTGCAAGTGCCGGTGTGTGTGCTTGTGTGTGCATTAAAAATAAAGCGTGAAAGCAATCAAGATCATCAAAATATTAGTCGTCATATGCAGTCAAATTATGTGGTCATTTAGTCCAGAAAGTCCAACGTCATGGCTCTAGCCTAACTGTTCAGAATTTTATGGTGACAAGGCATTGATTAAAGTTTGAAATTTCTTCGTATCGTCAGCTATGAGTCGGATCGCAAGGCAGAGGGATCGCCCCCTTTCTGGATCGCAAGACAGAGGGATCGCCCCCCATCGAATCGCAGGGCAAAGGGATCGCTCCTTCACGAATCGTTGCAGCCCCCAACGATACGCGCCTTTGCTGTCACCACGATCTTCCGTCTCGCCACTCGCCTTCATCCTCTCCTCTCCTTGCCCACGATCCGAACCGGCCTTCCCTCTTCTTCTACCTCCTTCGTTTTCCTCCTCTCCTTCCCATCCTCGAATTCCGAGCAGCCAGCCATGGAATCTTGATGATTTCTTCAGAAAATCGCAAATTTCCATCGTTTCTCCCTCAAATTAGTCGAAAAAGTTCATGAAAGAGCAGCGTTCATGAATAAGAATGCTTTTTGTGGAGTTACCTTTCTAAATATTGAGGGAATGCTCGGATTTTTGAAGGTTTGAAAAACTTGGGTTCGTTCTTCGACAGTGCAGGCGAAACGATACGGTAGAAAGAAAGAAGAAGGAAAGTGAAGAGGGGAGGGTCGGCTTATATAGGCAAAGAGGGCGACCGTTTGTCTCCCCTTCTTTGTCCTATTCGATCCACGAAAGACCGGCGGGCCGCGAGCCAAAAGCCCACTACGACTCGAGGAGGAGCCCGTTTCGTTCCGAGGCCCAAGTGCACACCCAAGAACGGAACGAATGTCTCGCTAACGGACCGCGACTCGAGCCCAGGATACGAATCGATAAATTCAGGAATGAGGATTCTGAAAAATCCCAGAAAGAGAATCGTTCTCTGATCCGCGACTCGTTGAGAAAAGACGATTCTATAGCTTCGAAGCATGTTCCATCATCGATAAAACATACTTCGAGGGGGCAAAATGTTGGCTCGCTTTTTGACCAAGCCACCCAGGATCATTCATAAGAAGAAAGCATGAAACCACGTTCTCTAAGAATATGAAGGAATGGATCGCATCATCGACTCGCCCGATGACGGATCGCACGCTATCGACTCGCCCACCATCGGATCGCGTCTCGACGGATCGCCCCTATTTCATCAGCGAAACGACACCTATATGCGATCCGATCCATGCATATGTTGTTGCCCAGTATTGATCGATCCGATCCCCTGATGCGTGGCGAACCCTCTGACCCGTTCAAGCGTGAGCTAGTCTTCAGCGATCCGAGACGCACGGATCTAGAGACACGTGTCCCTAACCGTCATTAGGACCAATTCTCCCCATCTGCGCGATCGATTTTCAAGCAGATCGCGACACCTGTCCACAACGGCTGATTTGACTATTTCCTCAACGGTGGCGATGCGATTCGATGTTCTCGGGATTCGTGCCACGTGTAACCACGACCCGCCTGACAAAATCAGCTATAAATAGCCCGGAGCTTGGCATTTTTTGGGATCTTTTTGGCAATATTGAGTACTGAATCCGCCATTGTTGTCAAACTACTGAAATATTGAAAGAAATCCTTGATTGTATTAGCTTTCAAAGTATAATCAATAATATATAAAGTGGACGTAGGCTCGTTAACGCCGAACCACTATAAATTCTGTGTGTTATTTCCTTTTTTTTCTCATTCTTCAGTTGAAACTCTATAAGCTTCAGAACAATTTGGGTGTTAGGTCCAAATTTTGACCTAACATGTAACGACCCACATTTTGACCGTTCAAATCGACAATAAACCACACATGTCGACCCGAACAAATCAACAATGCAGGTGGTTATTGGGAAAAAGAAGAAAAGAAAGGAAGAAGAGAATAAAACAATCACAGAACCTCACAGCCGAAGGACAACATATAATAACAAAATAACATTTAAAGGCTGTTGAAATATATACAATAGGATATAACAAGCACGGTTATCAGAGTTATACATTTACAGACTTACATAGCTTGGCAGCGGAACAGCTTTGCAGCGGAATATATATATATAGGTATATATCGTTCTTCGTCTTCAATCTCCAAGGCAAAGTCATCTTCGGCAACTGCAGATGTCTGCTGACCCAAGCGTATTGCATAAAAGAAAACACAACAAACACTCGGATCAGCACTAAATCATTCTCATATTAGTCAAATTAAAATACGAAACAACTTGAGTATCATGGGTGCAGTAACTCAAGAGATGTTACGGGATTTTTCCATCTCTCAAGGATCCGTTAAACTAATACATACATAGTATAATACGCTATTATGATAATGTCTATTCAGTAAAATATAAATACTGAAAATAGCGTAAGCGGGATTACCATTTTACCCTTACGCAGTTTATAGGCATCAACGACCTATACAGTACCGTAAATTCACCGTATTAGTGTTATCAGAGGGCACTCCATAGAAAGCAATGCTAAATCAAAATCGTAGGGGCTCGATAAGGATAAATATGACAAGGCACTCGAGGCAATGCCCAGGGTAGGATTCTACCAATTGCACTCCCGGACCGGTGGTAACGCATAGCAGCCACTACCGCCCACCTCGGAACACACTCCCATAATCATAAATGGGCCCAAATCATCATCATCACAGTCATATAAATAGCATCGAAGAAGTGTGTCCGATCAAAGGCGCTAACCTCAATTGGTCACGGTATAGCTCCTGTTTTAGTCATTTCAATTCTGACCTGAAGGTCAGGGCTATTTCGTCCTCGATCATCTTCTTCGATTCAATAATCGCCTCCTAGTCATCATGCTCAATCTAGATACGTCATAACGTTCACAGTTGTCAGAGTGGTATCGACACTGACAGAGAGTATGCCTTATGTCGACTCCGGTCTCTTTGACAACCAACGCTTACAAATTTCACATCGGTTGGTTCTTTTACATTCACAAAGGTTCGTTTCATATCAAAATATCATATTTGTTTCGAACCAAATCTATATCCAAACAAATAAAATTCCATATCGACATATCATAATCATACCCAAACTGATTATATTCTAAAACTAGAATATATTTCATATCGTTATATTATAATCATATAATGTTTCAAAAAAAACGACTTATACTCAAATAAAATATATTTTATCCCAAAGATTTCAAATTCTCACGTATTCTTATCTCGACTCCATTTGAGCCAGCGGTTCAAACTCAAACATTTCCATTCGGAAGGAAATTTATAATTCAAAATACTTATAAACTAAATGTTAATATAAAAATAATTATTATTATTATAATAATAATAAATTTTATATAAATAAATATATAGCTATATATATATATATTTATATATATAGAATATGATAATTAAAATAAATCAGTAATTTTAAATATATTTTTTTATATATGTACTTAAAAATAAGGTTTACTAGAAAATTTTGAAAATGAATTATAAGGAAAAATTATTTCAAAACACAATAGTCATAAGTAAAGGTAAATAATAAATTTAAAGAAAAATAATTATTTGAAATCAAATGCATAAATATATTTAAAATAAATTTCTCTAATCAAAATCTTTCCTTCCTTCCAAATTTCAAATATTTGAATCTATCCTCCGGTCTCAACGGAGTTCATTTATCCCATATCTCGTTTCAAACCCGTTCAACCCAACTATTTGATTTCAAGAGTTCAATATATTCAAAACTGAGTTAAACAACTCAGATACTCTCGACTCCCATTTTCCCAAGATTTAATTTCCACAAGAATCTATTTCATTCAAATCCACACTATTAATTTGAGTAAATTTCAAATTCTATTCAAATCCCAATTTAAACCTTCCTCGTTGTTTTGGGAAAATTTTCTTGAGCCTTATAATAATATCCCAAGTTCAGAATCTTTAAAGAAATGAATTTATCGAGTATCGGCACACTCTTCTAGATAAAAATTCCAACAATAAATTTCCAAATATTTAAAATCATTTAACCAAACGATGTCAGTATATAATTATCTATCCAATGGCCAAGTGATTTTAAATTTTAATTCTCGATATTTCAGGGATGGATCTATCATTTCAATCCAAATCAGGGTCACAGAGATTTATCATTTCACTCTGTGTTCTTAATTTATTTTATCGATAAACCCCGGGTTCATTAGATGCCCGTAACATCAAGGGTAAATGGAATTTATCGTCAAAATCAACATGCATTACAATATACTGAATAAGGAACATTAAAAAGGTCACTATAAATTCAGTAATAAACTTCAACCAGCCATTCAACTGATCAGCACTAACTGTTTCAGGATTTAAAAAGGGTTCGAATTCAACTAGAGATTTAAATTAAATTATATAACAAATCATTTACTTAGATTGCATGTTAACACACTTGCATGTTAAATTTGAACCACACATCAACAATCCAACACAACCATGCAACCAAACCTATGTCATAATTTAATTCAATAAATATGGGAATAATCTAGTATTTCGTGAGTGAGAAAATCACTCACCTTTGCGTCCGTAGTGAATCGGACGTCCGAAAGAAGCCCAAAATTTGACAGTCTCCAAACGCGGCCAGGTTAATGCCAAAACGTCCGCAATTCCGCCACGATCCCAATGCAACAAACCGCGCGTCAATCCGAGGTCGTATGTAAAAGTTATCAGCATTTTAGTGTTTGAATTTGAAATATATAAAATAAATTAAACAACTCCTCACCAACCAGGGCCTGCCATGTCATCCATCTTCAACGCGTTCTCCCGCTCCCCCAGCTACAGTACCCGACGAGAAAAAAAAACCCATCGCATAAAACTTTGACCGCCCCTAGCCTCGCACTCCGACCACCGTTCAACCCAAGGCCACCTCCAATCCAGAGCTCGCCGAGGTCCGCATCCGCCAGCGCTGACGGCATCCGCTCCGGTGGTCCCCCTCGCCGGCCGTCATCAACCCTAAAACCATGAATTCACGCCTTCCTTCACCAAATTCAGGCACCACACTCCACAATAAATGACATGAACACAACCGATACACTCGTATGGACATCATCTTCAATACCCAGGTCGCCGATTCATTGATTGACCTCTAAATCAAAAACCCCCAAAATCAAGCCCTAATTCGAAATCTGACACCTTTGACCAAGATTTCTGGTCAAACCGTACACTGCATGTCCGATCTGAGACCATCAACAAGTTCGTATCATCGAGATCTTCATTTTGACATATAATACGTTGGGTTTTGAGGAGATTCGAATTTCAAGCTTGTATTTTTATTTAATCTAGGGTTTTGAAAAAAAAAATTCTCAGCCATTAGAGATAAGGAGGAGATGGAAAAAGTATACGTACAAGTGAGAATAGCTGGTGAGTGCTTAAAGGAATATATTTATATATATAAAGGAGGCCCAAACATTAGAACAAACAATTATCCAATTACGTAGATCTCTTTCACATTTTCTCTCGTACGGTCAAACGGTAGGTCCGATTTTTACAAAATTTGAAATCCTGTAATAATTCACCGTTCCGGTTCTGATGACGCCAGTTTCGTCGAATTCCGAGATAGTCGCCAAAACAGTTAAATTTCACAGTTAATTTATAAATAAAATATTCAAAAAAATCAATTAACTGTTTAAATTCAAATTTAAATATTTATAAATTTTCATTTAATCCAATTTTGACCTAAACAAATTTTATAAATAAAATCCACACATTTTAAATCTAAATTTGATTATTTAAAATCTTGGATTTGAATTTCAGTTATAATTTAGCGATTTAAAATTCCACCATTCCAAATTAAATTTGAATTTCCATTATAAATTAACAACTCAAATTTACTTAAATAAAAAAAATATAAATTCTCAAATTTTCAACAAATCCTAAGTATAAACTAAATTAAAAATCTATTTATACTTCATTCAATTAATCATCATCCTTAAATCAGCAAAATTTTGATTTTTATCCTGTATTATTCCATTTACTTATTTAAATTGAAATTTAAATATACGTAAAAATATGGGATGTTACACGTACCAAGAGTGGAAGCGGAGAAGGAAACTTCTTTTAGCTGACACGTAATGTATGGTTGTAGACGTCAAATTAGTGATTTTGATGGATCTGACAATGTGGCATTAAAAGTGAATCTGATGTGATGATAACACGTAACTTCTAGCCTCATCATCCGGTAAATGACAGAAATCGGGCAGGCAGCATGGCTAAGTCGGTCGCACCGAAGTAGGGTGTATAATCACCTATCTAGAGAATATTCATTTGTTTCTTAAGTCTATCAATGTTGTCCCATATATATACGGGAACGGTTGCTGATCCCAACCGTTGGTGATATACATTCGATACACTCAAGCAAAATGAGTGGTCGGTCATGTGTGGCTGAGTTACAAGATGTTCTTGTTGAACTCCAGTGTATCGTTCCTAGAGTACACTAATCGGAAGGTGGTTCCATACCTTGTCATAGTTGGAAATCCATTACCCAATACGTGCTTGCGATTTGATTATATACTATATATGCAGAACGTGAGATGAAAGCGTTTCTGCTAGATGATTATTATATTGTGGTTGATAGACATTATTATAATATCAAAAGGTTTTGATATAAAGATATTTTGGATTCTCATAAGGGAAAAACCTGTTCCGTTCTGCGGCGTGGTCTTATGAGATATCGTTTGCTTGTTCATATACCTGTTTAAACTGTTTTACTCACACCAGTCCCATGACTGACCCGAAGTTTACCTTGTTGTTTTCCCTAAACTCTTGGGTGCCTAAATTTGTATGGGCAGTCAAGTAGTCAGGAATTTACAGATATACTTGGAGAGCTTGGAGCAGGAGGCTTCAAGATCATATAGCTATAGTTTATTTCCACTGGGTTGTAAGTGATGTACTCTGATAAGTGCTATTGTATACAAAATTGTTATATTTTAAAGTTATGTTATCTATTATATGTTATTCGTTTCGCTGTGAGGTTCGTGTTACTCTGATGTTGTGTTCTTCTTCTTCTTCTATTCTAAGTTTCTATCTTATCTATTCTCACCCTCTAATTTCTTTCATTAATTACCGGGATTTTTTGATGTTTTGGTTATCGACATCGTGTTCATGTCGATAACCAAAGTCGCTCAAAATCCGGGTCGTTACAAGTTTCATTGGACTCAGTTCCAATTTTTGTTCGCTGAAAGTGGACAGCGAAGCTAGGGTAAGGGTTCGACGGAACTAGGCGAGGTCAGAGGTCGATTCGATGGTGTAGTGAGGTTCGGCGTGATGAGACGCAACTGGTGGTGGCGCTCGGAGGAACTCCGGTGGTCCTTGGCTAGTTCTGTCCTCAGGAAGTCGGAAAGAAGAGCGCTACGTCGATCGACCTGAGAGAGTTCGATCTCGGGTTTGAGGGTACCAGCGGGTGGAGTTTCAAGTGGAGAATGCGATGGTGGTGGTTGCGCCAGAGTTGGGTAAACGAGGTGATGGAGTGAGGAGGTCAATGGTGCGGTCAAAGGGTTGAAAATTGACTGGAGGGAGCAAAAATCGAATTGGGGGATTAAAGGAGAGCAAGCGGGTTCGGGTATATACGTTTAGGGCGGGCATGAGTAGAAGATGGGCCAGAAATTAAAGGTAAGCCCAAGAAATTAAATTAGAAATGGAATTTTAATTTAATTACAAAGTATTCGAACTTGTCGGTATCATAACTTGACCATACGATATCAGATTGACGAACCGTAAGTTGCGTTGTGATCGTATGGACGGACACTACGCAATGGAACTGACTGCGATTCAATTGGAGTCCGTTACAATTTATAGCAAAATAAATTGTCTGAATCAAGCGATGGTTATCGTCATTGACGATGATCGTCCAATGTGAGTAAAACTCACCAACTCTGAACAGTTTATAATTGCATGTTGTATTTTAGAACTGCTAAATATTTGCTGATTGACTATGTGTTGACTGTTCGATTGAACTGCTAGTCAGTTAGTTGAATTTCTATATTGATTCTGTTTAACAGAATATATCATATGAAACTGAAAGTGAAGTTGATTTTATTATGTAACATCTGTGGATGCAGGGAAATAGTTTGGAGGAATCCGACTGGATTCCTCAACAGTTATTTTATTGTTTTTCATATATTGTTATATGATGTGATATAAAATCTGTGGACGATTATATGTGCTTGGACGATATTGAACATCGTGATTTGATATGATTGAATACCATAACATACCGAAATGTTGAAAAGGAGATTTTCAAAGTGATATTGAAAATAGAATATGTATAAATTAGAATATTTATAAATAAGAGATATTTATAAAGTGGAATATTTATAAATAAGAAATGTTTATAAATTGGAATATTTATAAATAGGATATATTCAAAAAGGAAATAATTACAAACCATTTTCTTTTTGGAATGGAAAGGCCTGTATGGCGGGTTTGGGGCCCGATGCTCCTGTTACAAAGGAGGTTATGGCGAATTTTTCTGAGAATTTAAGGAGTTAGAATATTTCAAGAATAAATTTGAAAAGGAAATATCCGTAAACCATTTACAAATAGAATTGAAAAGGAAACGTTATAAAGGGAAATCATGTTTAAAGTGTAGAACCGTTATTTAAAAGTAAATCTTTTCAAATGAATAAAACGTTGTTAAAAAGGAAATCTTTATAAAGTGAATAAAGTAAATCGAATATGGTATTCGAAAGGAGTTAAATCGAATATGGTATTCGAAGGGAGTAAATCGAATATGGTATTCGAAAGTTAGTAAAACGAATATGCTATTCGAAAAGGGGTTAGTCGAGTTGAGTTAGTTGAATAGAGTTAACCAGTTCAGTAGAGTTAACCAGTTCAGTAGAGTTAACCAGTTGGGTTAAGTAAGTCGAGTTTACCAGTTGGGTTAAGTAAGTTGGGTTAAGTAAGTCGGGTTAATCAGTTAGAGTTAACCAGTTAGAGTTAACCAGTTAGAGTAAATCAGTTAGAGTTAAAACGAACTAGAGTTAATCAAATATAGTTATTTGAGACAGAGTTAGTCAAACATAGTATTCAGAGTAAGTTGCCATCTCGTACGACTGCTAGCGTAATTTGCAGGGCTGTAAATAGCCTACGGCGGTCGGATGTTTCCTGAGGGAGTCAGGCGTAACCATTGTGATCGCTGCGATCTAGAGTCAAGCGAGTGAAGTTAAATCGAATATTAGTTATTCGATAGGAGTTAAGTTCTTGAGTTAGATTATCGAGATAAGTTAATCGAGTTAAGTTCTTGAGTTAGATTATCGAGATAAGTGAGTCGAGTTAAGTTCGTCGAGTTAAATTAATCGATGTTAGTTTCATCGAAAGGAGTTAATCGATGTTGATTTCATCGAAAGGAGTATAGATGTTAGTCATCGAAGGGAGTATCGATGTTAGTTTCATCGAAGGGAGTTATCGATTAGTTAAATCGAAAGGAGTTATCGAATTTAGTTATTCGAAAAGGAATTATCGAATTTAGTTATTCGAAAAGGAGTTATCGATTTGTTAAATCGAAAGGGAAGATTATCGAATATCGTTTATTCGAGAGGAAATTATCGAATGTAGTTTATTCGAAGGAGTTATCGATTATTAGTTAATCGAAGTGAGTTATAGAATATTAGTTAAATCGAAGGAGTTATCGAATATAGTTTATTCGATGGAGTTAATCGATTAGAGTTAAATCAAAATAGTTAATCGAATACAGTTTATTCGAATAGAGTAAATGAGTTAATCGAATATAGTTTATTCGAATAGAGTTAGAGGAGTTATCGAATATAGTTTATTCGATAGGAGTTAAGTGAATTAGTTAAGTTAAACTAAGTGAATTAGTTAAGTGAATTGGTTAAGTTAACCAAAGTGAATTAGTCGAGTTAATCAAAGTGATTAGTTCAGTTAATCGAGATAAGTAAATCAAGTTAGGTTAATCGAGTTGAATTAGTCAGTCGAGTTAATAAATTGAGTTAGTCAAACCAAGTAAAACCAGTTACAGTTAATTAATTAAGGTTGACCAGTTAGAGTTGATCGGTTAGAATTAACCAGTTAGAGTTAATCCATCAGAGTTAATCAAATAGAGTTAAGTAAAATTAGAACTGACTAGAGATTAGTAAATTGAACGGTTTTCTAAGTGTCTATCTGATGTTGGTCTCGGCCTTCGGGATTTATACTTAGGGGATTGTTCTCATACTAGTTACAGTCAGGGACTGATAGTTGGGGAAGAGTAGTGATTTGTAAATAAGCAGATGGAAATGTTTTCCAGTATTAATAACTCATATTTTCTAAACATAGAAAATAAGGGAATATATATATATATATATATGTGAGTGATGATTGTTCAATATAATTTCCATCTGGAAATAATATCGTTGTTTGCACACTTGTTTTTCTTTGATGGTTAAATCACAGACTATCGAAGTTTTGACCATTTTAACGTTGTTAATATGGAGAGACCGGTTGGATTATTATCCAAAGAACCACTCTGTATTAGCATAAGCGTTGCGAATCATATATGCCAAAGATAATTGAAGACGGAGTAAAATGCAAGGGCTGTTGTATAAGTCTTAGATAACAGTGACTAAGATGGATATACTGAATAGTGCCTTCGGTTTGTTCAGTCCCAAGACAACTTGTATGGACGAAGGTCTGACAGAGTATATCCAATAGATCGCGTAAGTTGATCTGTTCAAACGTATTCACGTTTGGTGGTAGAGGAATTCATTTCTCTAAGCTGTATACCCGTGGTTATTTTTGGATAAATCAATTTGTGATTTGGCGGGTATGACGATGTGACATTCTAAGTGAATGAGGATGACTTGTGTTGATGAATGTCTGACAGATTATTTCCAGAAAGGTCACGTACATTGATTTCTTCAACTATACCAAGAGTGGAAGCGGAGAAGGAAACTTCTTTAGCTAACACGTAACGTACTGTTGTAGACGCCAATTGGTGATTTTCGATGGATCTGACAATGTGGCATTCGAAGTGAATCTGATGTAATGATAAAGCGTAGCTTCTAGCCTCATCAACCGGTTAATGACAGAAATCGGGCAGGCAGCACGGCTAAATCGGTCGCACCGAAGTAGGGTGTATAATCACCTATCTAGAGAATATTCAATTGTTTCTTAAATCTATCAATGATGTCCCATATATATACGGGAACGGTTGCTGATCCCAACCGTTGGTGATATACATTCGATACACTCAAGCGAAATGAGTGGTCGGTCATGTGTGGCTGAGTTGCGAGATGTTCTTGTTGAACTCTAGTGTATCGTTCCTAGAGTACACTGATCGGAAGGTGGTTCCATACCTTGTCATAGTTGGAAATCCATTATCCAATACGTGCTTGCGATTTTGATTGTATACTATTTATGTAGAACGTGAGATGAAAGCGTTTCTGCTAGTTGATATCTATTTGTACATAGACATTATTATAATATCAAGAGGTTTTTGATATAAAGATATTTTGGATTCTCATAAGGGAAAAACCCGTTCCGTTCTGCGGCGTGGTCTTATGAGATATCGTTTACTTGTTCATATACCTGTTTAAACTGTTTTACTCACACCAGTCCCATGACTGACCCAGAGTTTACTTTGTTGTTTTCCCTAAACTCTTGGGTGCCTAAATTTGTACGGGAAGTCAAGTAGTCGGGATTTGCAGATACATTGAAGAGCTGGAGCAGGAGGCTTCAGAATCTTTTAGCTATAGTTTATTTCCGCTGTGTTGTAAGTGTTGTACTCTGATAAGTGCTGTTGTATACATAACTGTTATATTTCAAAGTTATGTTATATATTATATTATATTCGTTCCGCTGTGAGATTCGTGTTACTCTGATGTTGTGTTCTTCTTCTTCTTCTATTCTAATTTTCTATCTTATCTTTCCTCACCCTCTAATTTCATTCACTAATTACCAGGACTTTTCGATGTTTTAGTTATCGACATCGAGCTTATGTCGATAACCAAAGTCACCAAAAATCCGGGTCGTTACAACTTTATATTGACAAAATATGATTTTATTGCTATCACTTTATATTGAAAAAATATGATTTTATTGCTATCACTTTATATTGACAAAATATGATTTTATTGCACAAATCATTTTTGTTTCACAAAAACTGATAATTCTTTATATGTAAACAAAATGTTTCTATTTTGTTACAAAACAAATTTCAACACCAAAAATGTTATTTTTATTTGCAAATCATATTTCAAATAAAAAGGTTGTTTTTATTCACAAGTGACCAAAATGTATTCTTTTATTTCAAGTCAAAATATGCATTCTGTTGTTTCAATTGTTCTGTTTAGACAAAGATGTGGATTTTGTCTAAACTCTATTCCTTTAACAAAAATGTATATTCTTGTTTTTCATGTTGAATTTGCTTCTAGATTACAAGTAAAAATATAACTTTTAATTTCATAATATATTTGCATCAAAGAATGCAAATAAAGAATACAACCTTTGTTCTAGTTTTATTTACATCAAGAAATGTAAACAAAGGAGATGTAACTTTTTTATACCGATGTTTCATTTACTTGAAGGAGTGCAAATAAAAATATACTTTTTACTTAAAAGTCTTATTTGCACGAAGGAATGCAAATAAAGAACAAACTTTTAATTTGGATCTTCACTTGCCTTTGAATCTACAAACGGAAATAATGTAATCAATTTATTTTTAATGTAGATTTGCATTAGTGGATGCAAATAAAAGGACTAATTTATTTTTAATGTATATTTCTATTTAAAAAATGTAACTTTTCTTCTCTTTGATTTCATTTAAAGAAAAAGGTAATTTTACTTCTTTTTGATTACGTTAAATAGAAATGTAAACTTTTAACCTAATGACTCCTATTTAAATAAAGATGAGATTTTTATTTAAATTCTAATAACACATAAAATAATATTTATATGTAAAACATCTCTTGTGAATTCTAATATTATATAAAAAAAATATAACAATTTATGTGTAAACATTTCTATGAATTTTGATATCATATAAAATAATATTATGTGCGCAAACATGACTGTGAATTTTGTCGCTCATTTCTATTTCAGCAAAACAATAAAAACGAGAACTTTTGTTTGTCGACAAATATAGTTCGACAAAGCGATAAAAATAAGAACCTTTGTTTTGTCGACGATCTAATTCGAACATAATAAAAATAATAACTTTGTTTTCAACTTTTAGGTTTCTACAAAATTGATAATTTTGTTTCACTTTTTAGTTATAACAAAAATGATATATTTTTGTTTTCAATTTTCATGTTACGACGAATGATATATTTGTTTCATCCATTTAATAACAAAAATAACACACACAATTCCATACTATGATTCATCGCAATACAACACAATCAACATTTCAATAAATATATATACACACCACATTATCATGAATTTATAAAATATGAAAATAAATAAATAAATATATATATATATTAAAGTGGAATTCTCACCGATAGTTTAATTCAGAACAGTTCACATTTGAAATTCCCCGAAATTCAGAATTGCTCCTTTTCAGTTCTAGTCTTTTCCACGACGTAGTATTTTCTGATACGAGTTCAACGCAACTAACGGTTTGTGATTTCGTTGCTGTATGAGAGAGTTGTGATTGTTTAAAGATTGAACATTTAAATTAAAACAATTAACTAAATTTTTATTAACCTTTTATAATGAATAAAAGCGCTGTTGAAACCGTTGCCTTCTTCCTTTGGAATCCTTTTCTTCTTCGTTGCTTACCGAACCGAAGAACCCATATGCTCCGAAGTAGGGTTCACCTTTGCGCGCCACCGGAGCCCCCTGGAATTGATCGTCGGCCACTGTACGCCAGCGCCACCCACGGCCAGGACAACCGCCGACTCGCACCCCCCATCTGCTCGGAAATCGCGCTCGAGCGCTGCTCCTTTGGGCACGGAATTCCCATGAACCACTACGCTATATTCCATCATCCCCGTACAGAATTGAAGGTCGAAGAACGCTCTTTAATTTGGTATATAGGTTGGATTCTAATTCGAAGTGGATTAAGAGAAACTAGGGATTGAAATCTGGAGCTTCGCGGCTATTGATAAGAACATACGGCGGCTGTAGGTTTTTAAGTCTAGGGGGAATATGGTATACGGTATACTATAGGGTATTTATACTAGTATATTTATTTATTTTCCTTTTAATTCTGATAATTCTTATTTTACTGCCACCAACTCTGAATCAAACCCAACGAGTGTCGCCCCTAGCTAATAACCCACATCCCGGACACAATGGAATATGTTTTGTAATCCAATTCGGCTGTTACGATATGTTTTCCTCCAAACTAAAATATAAATCAATTTATATTAAATTCAAACGTACATTTTAATTTACCGGGGCCACACACGGACTCAGAAAAATTACAGAAAAATTATTTCTAGTTATGTTTTGACGATACGGTCCTAACGAGACTAATTTCGTTGAATTCTGAGACTGTTTGAAAAATGGCCTTTTTCAAGTCGATTAAATTTGACCGAAATTGACAAAACACGTTTTCCTTTGCCACGCTCACAGATTGATTCGGAAAATTATGAAAATTGAAATCTAGCAATAATTTGACATTCTGGTTCCAACAAAAGTGGTTTCGTCGAAAACCGAGGTCGTTTGAAAAATGACTATTTTTAAGGCCAATATAGTTAATATTAAAAATACGTTTTTAAACAAATAAATTCCGAAACTCAAAATATATAAGTGTTTACTGTTTTTCAATGCAGGAATGTCATTCCGAACTAAATGAAAGTGGTTTCGAGTCAAAATTCCTTCATATGTGAAAAGTAGCTTTTCGGGCCCTATATAATATATATATATAAATTCTACAGCGACATTTCTAAAAATTGAATTGGCCATAACTTTTTGATTTCCGCTATGAAATTTCAATTTTTCAGATTCGTTAGAAATATATGATTAAACAGATTTAAATATTTCTGGTTTCGCTCAATTCTGATTTATTATGAATCCTGTACATTTAGTCGAAGTTCAAATTCGAATTTTTAAACTGCAGCACTATTTTAAACTCCTTTCATAATTGAACTGAAATTATTCATTCTAAAATAAATTATTTTTAAACATTAAAATCCATTAAAATTTTTAAATTAAAAATTTTAAATTGGCCCCAAAATTCCGGGTCGTTACAGTCGCCCCCACTTAAAATCTTTTCGTCCTCGAAAAGGAACGAAGCTAAAATTTGTTAATTAACTAACTCAACTTTAAATTTTTATTTATTAGTTTCAATAATTTCATTAGTTAGATTAATTATCATTTCTATACCTTTATTAGTTAAACTGATAATCAAACATCACAACCAGCAATCAATTAGGTGATTAACTTTTCAAATATATATAACCTTTATATATAGTCGAAATCATATTCTTAGTGCAAATCACAGCAATGTGTAATAACTAAGTTTTGGTTCTCATACCAGTCGATGGAAATATATAGAAATCCCACTTTCGAGACTCGAACATAAATACTGGTGATGGTGCACGTATCACCAGAATCATCTCCGGGCGACTAGAGTGTGATTCTATATCTATCCAGTATATTAAAACTTCGAATATCCGTTAATTACTCGTATATTCGAAATCTTTATATACTCGATTGTCCACATTAAAATATAATAATATAGTCAAATACGTATATTTAGATAAAATTTTCAAAACTAAATTTGTTTTCATTTTTATTTTAAAGAAAATAATAATCTTCACACTCGTTCTAGGATACTACTGATCCTATCTCTAACGAGTTATTCTCATTGGATATTACTAATCCAATCTCTGATGAATTCTTTCGTTCGGTTCTGTGTCTTGTTCTCGAGCTCGGTAAACCAAAGCTCTGATACCAACTGTAACGACCCAAACTTCTAGGTAAAGGAAAGGCTGGATTGTTTTGAGAACAACACGCATCAGAACACAGACTGAAGAACATTTTTTTGCTGAATTCAACAATTACCTCAGAGTACAATAAAGTCACAGAGTATGAATCCTTATTACACAATAGAAATACAATAATATCAGAGTTTTAAATTACATTTAAATAGCAGCGGAAAAATAATACAAATATACAACTGATAGGAATACACGGATACGGAGCTTTCTGAATACCGCTTCAGCTGTGAGCCAGGATCCTGTAAATATATCTGCAA
This sequence comes from Allium sativum, assembly GCA_030737875.1. Lineage (NCBI taxonomy): Eukaryota > Viridiplantae > Streptophyta > Magnoliopsida > Asparagales > Amaryllidaceae > Allium > Allium sativum. The sequence goes on along the minus strand of CM060918.1, from coordinate 144,033,544 downwards.
AAAGCTACTCGACTGCCCGTGTGGAAAAATATGGGCACCCGAGTTTGCCAGTGAAACAAACTACAGGTCAGTCATGGGACTGGTATGAGAAATCTTAACTAGACTTATCTAATAATAAGGCGAATCACAGGACCACGCCGCAAACGCGGAACGGGTTTACTCCATTGGATTGCCAGTGCATATAATAAAGTAAATCGTTAAACAACGCAATGCTTTTTAGAAAAATGAAACCATTATAAGACCCAAGTCCCATCACACAATGCAACGCAAACCGGAGGATAGGGTTTTACCTTATAATGGTCAAAAGATGCTTGATACGATTAAAAGGGTTTTAATACTAGTGTGTATATGTTCTAATAAAAACATTTCAATCATAATGTATAAATCATAGACGGCATGGATACCATATATCATGTCGCCATACTAGTTCTACAATCAAAACCGCAAGGTCGTACCGGAAATTGGATTTCCATCATGAGTCGAGGCTAGGGCCAAGCTCCTCTCCGATTCGAGACACTCTAGCAAATGCCTAAGGATCCCCCACAGTGAACCCCTGGATGCGGTAGGGCCGGTCCCCGCCTATCGGTAGTGGATTGGTTATGCCTGAACACACGTTCCCCGGTTCTTTTGAACCTATAATATGACCACTATCGGCCTATAAAAATCCGAGGTGCCTCAAAATCCATCATCCACATAAGTAAAATGCCATGCCGTGTTAAAGCACTGACACTACCACTTGCTAGGAAGGGACGTGTGCACTCCCTATGGTCCATATCCCCTTTTTGACTCATACCGGGGTGTGAGACTCGCGAAGTCACGATATACACAAAGCTATGCTGTAATAGGCTATGCTTTGATCATCCCACAAGGCCCTGCTTTTCAACAAAAGCCTTGATCAATTGCATCTTGGCGTGCCACATTGACAATTCATGCCATGTGATCAATCTCTATTAATATATACCAGGGTGTTAAGTAGAGGATAAATCCTTTACCACCAAACAGACATACATTAACAGAAATCGATTTAATTCACATGGAACGAAATCCAATGTCAGACACGCATCCATTTACTAGCTTATGCTCTGGGTCTGAGCGAAAACCAAATCCGAACAAATCAACAATAGTCCGAACAGCCACCACGGAAGCCCCTTCAAGGTAGCTACTCCCATCAAGGGTCTCTGTAGCAAACATCCATTCGATGTGAAGATCGTCGGTCTTCAACCACCGTCTTCATCTTCGACTCTTCATCGTCGTAGAAATTATTCGGAATGGGTTAAACCCGGTCTTCCCGAATAACTCTCGTATTTTTATAATTAAAAGTCAAGAGCTATAAAAACACATCCAACGCCACATTCCAATTCAGAATTATTCTTCTAATGAATTATTCATATTATCTTATCAAAGATAAGTTCTTTACATTTATTCTCAAGTCTTTCTTTTAAAGATTTATTAAAACCCTAATTTGGTTTTAAATATCAAAAAAAAACATTATTCAATGATTATTCAAATTTAAGAAATTAATCTTAATCTTAACTGGGTTAAAGAACTGATGTCATTTAAAACATAGTTCACGGTAAACCCAAAATCGTCTTCCATAACGTACGAAATCTTCACAGAAGTCAAATCAATATATATAATCATTATAAATTTCTGTATCCGACCAATAATATAAATGGAATAACGGCAAAGCCTCTTAAATTCCATATGTAGTATCGGTCTTCTTTTACAGAAGCTTATCTCGGTTATAATTAATTCGAATTCTATTCAATTCCAATTTAATATATTAAATTGGAAAACTTTACTGTTGGAAAATCCCCATTTAAATCTTAATAAAAGATTTATAGTTTCCAAATCATATTTTCATTGTCAGTTGGACTAAAGAACAAATGCCGTTTAAAAACACTATTCACAATAAACCCAACTCACATTTCTGATTTCAATAAATTGAAAACTTTAATAATCTAAATTAAAAGATTATTCTTTTCATAAGGGGTTTAAGAACAGTGTTATTTAAGACACTATTCACGACAAACCCAAAATCCACTTTATTGAATTTAATTTGAGTTAAATATCAATTAATTGGAAAACTTAATTAAATCTTAATTTAATGATTTACTCTAGTTGATAACTAGTTTATATCAAATAAATATATTTTTCTAAAATGTATTCTTTTTCTAAAATATTCTTTCTAGAATATTCTTTATTGGAATGTGACTCTGTCAACAACCATAATTTGCATGTAATCAACAATCATGATAAATAACTATCACACAACCAAATAATCAACCAGAGTGGATTCTACACTAAATATTGGGACTAGTGTAGATCAAATATCATCCCAACACCCGTGTGGGGTTTCATCCAGCAATCAAATAATAATATATTTGTGCACTTGGGCGATGTGTGAAAATTATCGACCCAATCACATAAACAAGTCGGTTGACTAGTAAATGGAAGTGTAATATTCAGTTTACAATATATTTGACAAATTAAACATTTCAACATCACAGACTAAACATCTCAATTCTTCTTATTGTGAACAATGACAATAAAAATCTAGGCTTTTATTCCCATTCTTTTTAATGTATAGAGATATACATTCTTAACTCATTCTTTTTAATGTACAAGATATATATTCTTAGCCTTTTCCTTTTTAATGTATAAAAATATGCACTTTTAGCTTCTCCCTTTTTTTTCATTCTTACATTTGACAAAAATGAATATTTTTGTCATTCTTTATCTTTGACCAAAAATGCATAATTATATCATTCTTTTACATTTGATAAAAATGTATATTTTTCTCATTCTTTTACATTTGATAAAATGTGACAAAATGTTCTTTTCTAATTCTTCTTTTTTAATGTATAAAAATATACATTTTCAATTTATATTTTTAAATGTGTATATAAAATTATTATTTTTTTAATTCCTTTTTAGTGAACCAAGATATTCATTTTTGATTCACTAACCATTCTTTTGACAAAAATGCGCTAATCTTTCTTTGACAAAAGTGTTCATTTCATCGCTATCACTTTATATTGACCAAAAATATGATTTTATCGCTATCACTTTATATTGACAAAATATGATTTTATTGCTATCACTTTATATTGACAAAATATGATTTTATTGCTATCACTTTATATTGACAAAATATGATTTTATTGCACAAATCATTTTTTTTTTCACAAAAACTGATAAATCTTTATATGTAAACAAAATGTTTCTATTTTGTTACAAAACAAATTTCAACACCAAAAATGTTATTTTTATTTGCAAATCATATTTCAAATAAAAAGGTTGTTTTTATTCACAAGTGACCAAAATGTATTCTTTTATTTCAAGTCAAAATATGCATTCTTTTGTTTCAATTGTTCTGTTTAGACAAAGATGTGGATTTTGTCTAAACTCTATTCCTTTAACAAAAATGTATATTCTTGTTTTTCATGTTGAATTTGCTTCTAGATTACAAGTAAAAATATAACTTTTAATTTCATAATTTATTTGCATCAAAGAATGCAAATAAAGAATACAACCTTTGTTCTAGTTTTATTTACATCAAGAAATGTAAACAAAGGAGATGTAACTTTTTATACCGATGTTTCATTTGCATGAAGGAGTGCAAATAAAAATATACTTTTTATTTAAAAGTCATATTTGCACGAAGGAATGCGAATAAAGAACAAACTTTTTATTTGGATATTCACTTGCATTTAAATCTGCAAACGGAAATAATGTAATCAATTTATTTTTAATGTAAATTTGCATTAGTGGATGCAAATAAAAGGACTAATTTATTTTTAATGTATATTTCTATTAAAAAAAATGTAACTTTTCTTCTCGTTGATTTCATTTAAAGAAAAAGGTAATTTTACTTCATTTTGATTACGTTAAATAGAAATGTAAACTTTTAACCTAATGACTCCTATTTAAATAAAGATGAGATTTTTATTTAAATTCTAATAACACATAAAATAATATTTATATGTAAAACATCTCTTGTGAATTCTAATATTATAAAAAAAAAATTATGTGTAAACGTTTCTATGAATTTTGATATCATACAAAATAATATTATGTGCGCAAACATGACTGTGAATTTTGTCGCTCATTTCTATTTCAGCAAAACAATAAAAACGAGAACTTATGTTTGTCGACAAATATAGTTCGACAAAGCGATAAAAATAAAAACCTTTGTTTTGTCGACGATCTAATTCGAAAATAATAAAAATAATAACTTGGTTTTCAACTTTTAGGTTTCTACAAAATTGATAATTTTGTTTCACTTTTTAGTTATAACAAAAATGATATATTTTTGTTTTCAATTTTCATGTTACGACGAATGATATATTTGTTTCATCCATTTAATAACAAACATAACACACACAATTCCATACTATGATTCATCGCAATACAACACAATCAACATTTCAATAAATATATATACACACCACATCATCATGAATTTATAAAATATGAATATAAATTTTGCAGTGAAATAAATAAATAAATATATTTTAAAGTGGAATTCTCATGGATAGTTTAATTCAGAACAGTTCACATTTGAAATTCCCTGAAATTCAGAATTGCTCCTTTTCAGTTCTAGTCTTTTCCACGACGTAGTATTTTCTGATACGAGTTCAACGCAACTGACGGTTTGTGATTTCGTTGTTGTATGAGAGAGTTATGATTGTTTAAAGATTGAACATTTAAATTAAAACAATTAACTAAATTTTAATTAACCTTTTATAATGAATAAAAGCGCTGTTGAAACCATTGCCTTCTTCCTTTGGAATCCTTTTCTTCTTCGTTGCTTACCGAACCGAAGAACCCATATGCTCCGAAGTAGGGTTCACCTTTGCGCGCCACCGGAGCCCCCTGGAGTTGTTCGTCGGCCACTGGAGTCTCCGCCTACGCCAGCGCCACCCACGGCCAGGACCGCCGCCGACTCGCACCCCCTATCTGCTCGAAAATCGCGCTCGAGCACTGCTCCTTTGGGCACGGAATTCCCATGAACCACTACGCTATATTCCATCATCCCCGTATAGAATTGAAGGTCGAAGAACGCTCTTTAATTTGGTATATAGGTTGGATTCTAATTCGAAGTGGATTAAGAGAAACTAGGGATTGAGATCTGGAGCTTCGCGGCCATTGACAAGAACATACGGCGGCTGTAGGTTTTTAAGTCTAGGGGGAATACGATATACGGTATACTATAGGGTATTTGTACTAGTATATTTATTTATTTTCCTTTTAATTTTGATAATTCTTATTTTACTGCCACCAACTCTGAATCAAACCCAACGAGTGTCGCCCCTAGCTAATAACCCCCATCCCGGACACAATGGAATATGTTTTGTAACCCAATTCAGCTGTTACGATATGTTTTTCTCCAAATTAAAATATAAATCAATTTATATTAAATTCAAACGTACATTTTAATTTACTGGGGCCTCACACGGACTCAGAAAAATTACAGAAAAATTATTTCTAGTTATGTTTTGACGATACGGTCCTAACGAGACTAATTTCATTGAATTCTGAGACTGTTTGAAAAATGGCCTTTTTCAAGTCGATTAAATTTGACCGAAACTGACAAAACACGTTTTCCTTTGCCACGCTCACATATTGATTCGGAAAATTATGAAAATTGAAATCTAGCAATAATTTGACATTCCGGTTCCAACAAAAGAGGTTTCATCGAAAACCGAGGTCGTTTGAAAAATGACTATTTTTAAGGCCAATATATTTAATATTAAAAATACATTTTTAAACAAATAAATTCCGAAACTCAAAATAAATAAGCGTTTACTGTTTTTCAATGCAGGAACGTCATTCCGAACTCAATGAAAGTGGTTTCGAGTCGAAATTCCTTCATATGTGAAAAGTAGCTTTTCGGGCCCTATATAATATATATATATATAAATTCTACAGTGACCTTTCTAAAAATTGAATTGGCCATAACTTTTTAATTTCCGCTATGAAATTTCAATTTTTCAGATTCGTTAGAAAGATATGATTAAACAGATTTAAATATTTCTGGTTTCGCTCAATTCTGATTTATTATGAATCATGTACATTTAGTCGAAGTTCAAATTCGAATTTTTAAACTGCAGCGCTATTTTAAACTCCTTTCATAATTGAACTGAATTTATTCATTCTAAAATAAATTATTTTTAAACATTAAAATCCATTAAAAAATTTAAATTAAAAATTTTAAATTGGCCCCAAAATTCCGGGTCGTTACAAATTCCGCTGTCGATCACGTTTAATCGGGGAGAGAGAAAGGGGTTTTTTCCTTTTTTTTATAAAAAAATCTGATTGGCTGGTGGGTTTTAAAAGGGGTTTTCTGACACGACCTCCATTCCAAACCCAACGACTGTCATCCCTAGTGTTTTACCCCCATTTCGAACACAATGGGATATGTTTCGCAGGCCCATTCGACTGTTTCAATCAGTTTTCATTCAGTTTAAAATATATAACATTTAATATTCGATTCGAACGTACATTTCAATTTGCCAGGGCCACAAACTGACTCGAAAAATTCCTGAAAAATAAATCTGGCTATGTTTTGACGATACGGTCCCAACAAAACTAGTTTCGTCGAATTCTGAGACCATTTGCAAAAAGGCACATTTCTGGTCGATCCAATTTAACTATAATTGACCAAAACACATTTTCCTTTGCCACGCTCACATACTAGCTTCAAAAATTATGAAATTTGAAACCTAGCAATTACTTCACATCCCGGATCCAACAAAAGTGGCTTTGTCGAATTCCGAGGTCGTTTGCAAAATGGCCATTTTCGCTATACAAATTCCATAGCGACCTTTCTGAAAATTCATTTGGCCATAACTTTTGCTTTCTGCTATGAAACTTCGATTTTTCAAATTCGTTAGAAAGGCATTCACTAACAGATTTAAATATTTTTGGTTTCACTCAAATCCGTTTTGTTTTGCACCCGGTACAATCTGTCGAAGTTTGAATTCAAATTTTGAAACTACCGCGCCTTTTTAGGCCTTGTTTATAATTCAAAGTAATTACATTCGTTTTCAAACGTCGATTTAAACTCACTTTTTATTGCTATTATTTAAAATATTTATTTAAAATATTTAAAATCCACTATTTTAGCCAATTTAAAAAATTTTAAATTGGTTCAGATTTTCTGGGTCGTTATAATACCCAATAACCACAAAAATTCAACGATTCATTCATGCACCCAAGAAACCAACAATTTTTTTTTTTTCGATAAAAATAAATTTAAATATAAAACTGTGAGTGTGATTTACTCACTGATGGTTTTCTTTTGCTGGATATTCCGTTTAAAAATTCCATATCGTATCAGTTACGCAGCTACTACATTGTCTCGAATATTTTCATCACCTACGCATATTTTATTTATTGATTAAATATTATTTTATTTAAATGAACGATTTTAAATAATGATCTATGCATTTTAATTTCATTTGAAAAAAATGTATACCTTGATTTGCCTTGACGTACTATGAATCCAATTCCGAACAGTTCCCGAGAACCGCTATTATCCATTTTGGCATTTCCTCGAATATCTTGTTGATCATCCATCATTCCTTTCTTTTAAGAACTGGAATTGCAAAACCAAAACAGTAGCCTGAACCACTATGACCCCTTTTGCCTTCATCTCGCAAGCTCCGCACCCTTTCCCAAAAGCTGAACCTTGATACCATAAAATCAACTGGACAGCACCTCCCAAGCGACTTCCAAGTTCGGTCATGAGTAGCTATAGGTCACAATGTCTTCTTGCACAAAACTCCATCTTCCTGTGTTGCTGCGTCACTCAGCCCCCCCCCCCCTCTCGAATCCAACAGTATTACTTCAGACAATTATTTCCATAATCGCGAGCCTCTATAAACCCCATCGCATTTCCATTTCTCCCTCAGACCATTGAACGTCTATTCCGCCGTGTGCTACCTCCCCGAAGTCGAACTCAGCACCTCGTGATGATTAAATAGCGATCCATTTCCCCTTTTCAAATTGCGACTTCACCTATGGCCTTCACTCCAAAACGCGCGAGGTTCCCCTTTTTTTATATATATCCGGAACTGATTTGAGTTTCTACAGAAGGAAAGCCCATCGATTTTGAGTAGATAGGAAAAGAAATGGCCAGCTTTGATTTTGAAGTTAGAAAGGGATCGGCCATTTAAATTGTTTACAAAACAAAAGGAATGGAAAGAAGTGTATGCGCGATTTATAGAAGAAGGAGGGGGACAGGAAGTATAGCAAATCTTTTTATTTAATTAAAAAGATTTTCTAATTAATTTGATTCTGATTCGATATAAATATTTCTTTTATTCTTTTTAAATAGATATCGATTTGATTTTTGATTCGATTTCGATCTTGTCCATTATAAATATCTTGGGGTTCACAATTAAAAATTGTGAACCGCTATTTTAGCGTACCGACCATCGTTCCAATGTTATAGCGTTATATTGAACTCAACAGAATATTTTCTAAAATTTATTTCGAACGTATATTTAAAATAACCATATTAAATCAAAATAATATAATTTAAATTCAAAAACAAATAAATTCTCTGATAAATAAAATATTTTTATTATCATCTATATTCACATACAATTAATATTGATCATCTGAATTGGTTTGATTTAATTCTAACTTCGAATTGAATTATTTTAAATTCTCGTATTACGATGATTATCAAAATAAATTGTATTTCAATTATTTAATCGATAACTCAATAAAATACCATTTATATTATAAATTCAATATTTAAAACCATACTAAATATTCAAAATAAATCAACCAAAAATCCGGGTCGTTACATTCTTCCCCCCTTAAAATAATTTGGTCCTCAAAATTGCTGAGGTAGGAAAAATGGTACAAATCCATTACTTTTAAAAATCTCGCTTATGTTGAAACTCAACTCCTTATATTTCAACATATTTAATTCCACCAAAACTTTTGGTCTTCCTTCATTTTATTCGAATGATCTACAATCAATCCATTTATATCCAATCTATATTCCATTAAACCTATTCAAATTGATTCTAGTTAACTGATTCACTTCAATCCATTTAACTAGCTTAAGTTAAATTCCACTTCTAGAATCCAAATCCCAAGGGTTTTCATTTCAAATGCTTTTGAAATAACTTAAACATGTACATATATTTATAATCTTTTCAAATTCAAAATAATTGAATTTACCAACTAAATTTGTTTTCTTCCAAACAAATTCCCATCAAAACTTTTCTAAGGTAGCAATCCATCACTTAGAAACTCGAAAATGAATACTGATGATGTCGTGACCATCATCAAAATTATTTCCCAGCCACCGAAGTGAGTTCAGTGCTTAAACAATTTCAGAATCCATTCAAAATCCTTTTAAAACAAAGCTTTATTGTTCTAATTTACTTCCAAAAAATATTTCAAACTTCCCAGGATTTAAATTTCAAATTATGTATTGAATTCAATTTCAATTCATTTCATTTGTATATGTTATTCATGTATAAATAAATTTGGGTTATATATAACCATTCCAATTTTATTATCTCGTTTGATTATGATAATAACAACCAATGCATCCATATATTATAATAATTTTGGAAAATTATTTCTTTTATATCAAAATAAAAAAATTCGGCAAAATTATTTCATCTACCCATTTTTAAACAATACTGTGTCCAACCTTATGTTCAAGTATTTACAAACTCTTATCAACGTCGTGGCGTCCCACGATTCGATCAAAATTCACAAATCACTCAACAGACTAGCCAACACAATATAAAACAATTTTATATCAATTAACAAATTCGCACTCTCGTATATATACACTCAACTCATTCTAGGGTACTACTGACCCAATCTCTAATGAGCAGAAACCGACCAAAGCCAAGGTATTCGCTCAACCTAAGCTCTGATACCAACTGTAATGGCCCGCAAATTCGTACTATCTTAGTTGACTAATATCACCATACGTACAACCCAAATTGCACAGAAATACAAATCATTATTAGAAAGAAGTTAGAGGATGACAAATAGAAAGAAAGAAATATTAGAATAGAAGAAAACAATGAAGACAAATCTCACAGCGGAACGAATAAAATATATTATATAACTTTTGAAATACAAATCGGTAACTTCATATACATACCATCATCAGAGCACAACAGTTATTCCTAGAATAGTTATAAACACTTGTTTCCAAATACAACATAGTACACAGCGGAAATATGATATTCTATAGCTAACTGGTGAAGCCTCCTGCTTCCATCTCTTCCAAGTGAATCTGAAAAATCCCAATTACTTGACTGCCCGTAAAAATTTGGGCACCCAAGAGTTTAGGGAAAACAAACAAAATAAACTTTGGGTCAGTCATGGGACTGGTGTGAGTAAACTCCAAACATTTGTTTAACTTTCAAGATCCTTTCGAAGGAAAGATAATAGTAAGACCAGCCCACACATAAACATGGACGGTTTTTACCTTACTATAACCCAAAACACTTTGATACAAAAATCCAGTGATATTATAATAATGTCTAAATTAAATAAATAACAATCTAGCGGAAACGCTTGCATCTCACGCTCCACATGCATAGTATAAAATCAAAAACCGCAGGGCGCTTATTGGAGATTGGATTTCCAACATGACAAGGTATGGAACAACCTTCTGATAGTGTATCTCTAGAGAGGAATACACTGGGTTCAACAAGAACATCTTGCAACCCGACCCACACATGACCGACCACCCATTTCTCTTGAGTGTATTGAATGTATATCACCAACGGTTGGGATCAGCAACCGTTTCCCGAAAAGGGACAACATCGAATAGAATAATTAATTAAATGAATCTCTAGATAGGTGATTATACATCCTAATGGGAGCGACCCACATAGCCATGCTGCCTGCTCGATTTTTATCATTTCCCGGTTATTGAGGCCTGAGGCTACGACTACTTTCCATTCATTGATAGCACAATCACTTTGAATGCCACACTGTCATATCTGTTAATCATTAATTGATTTGCATAAATATGCAGGATATTATGCTAAGGGAATAAATCCATTGCAACCATATATATTTATACATACCAACATATTCGATCATTGGAAATACATTGTCAGACATTCGTCCATATATGTTCGTTCTGGGATTGAACGAAACCGAAGGCATAATTTCCATTAATAGAAAAAGCCTTTGCACTTTACTCCATCTTCGATTATCTTCATATAATCTAATTCGCAATGCTACTGCCAATACAGAGTGGTTCACGAATAATAATCCAACCGGTCTCTCCATATTGACAACGGTAATGGCAAATACTTCGATAGTCGGTTATTTAACTATCGAAGAAAACAAACAAACATTCATCCATAACATCCATCAATCACTGGGCCATTTAATTTACATTTCATTAATTAAATCATCTCTTCATTTCCTGATCAATATTTGTTAACCAATATTTTCGATAATCATCTTGACCTCTTACGCCATTTGGAAAACGTTTCCAAATATCAACTTCTTTCATTTTCTATATTTAGAAAATATCTCCATTTGCAATTGAAAATAATTTCAATCACTTATCTCTTTCCCGACTGCTTTAATTATACTCAGGAAATATTTAACGTTATATTTCCAAAATTTCACAACTTGGGTTAAAACGAATGATGTATAAAACATCGTTACAACAACCGAAATATTATATTCAACTAACTCTTATTCAAACACTTCTCTTCGAGACTCCATCTTGTTATTTATCGATTAAAAATTAAATCAATCAAGTTGCGGTAAATTTACCTCTCAGACCTTGACTGAAAACATCCTCAACTTCAAAATGGCAAAACCACTTACCTCGAATAAAAACACACTATAAAATCCAATTATTCATTTTTAAAACGTATATAGATCGCTTTCTATTTCTAATTTATATATTTCCCTTTTGTTTAAAATATTCTATTTTTAATTTGGTTTCCTTATTGAATTCTATATATATCGATATAATGATTTCTAACTATCAAATTATCTTAAAAATATTCTAATTCCTTAAATTCTCGGAAAAATTCACTATAACCTCCCTTGTACCAGGAGCTTCGGGAGATTTCAAATAGCCTCCCATGGCCCTTTCCAATCCAAAAGAAAAAGAAGAAGTCAAGCGGCTTGCCGATACGGCGCATAAAATCACATATATGAATTTAAACATGTACCTTTTTGTCGGGCACAAATTTAAAATCTTCATATATGTGATGGCCGGGAATTTCGCTCGATCCGAATCAGTCGTTAAACCGATCTAGACCGTTCGAAACCCCTGATCGTTTGAGAACAGGACAAATCAGAACATAGACGGAAGAACATTTCATTACTATTACAACAATTCCATCAGATACAAGAATATACAGAGTAAAAATGAATATTATACATTTGAATAAATATCAGAGATTACAATAAATTACATAGCAGCGGAAAATAATACAAAAGCACAACTAGAAATGATACGCGGATATAGAGCTTTCCGAGCATCGTTCCAGCTGTAAACCAGGATCCTGTGAATATAAATCTGCAAAACCAAAACTAATAGCTGCCCGTGCGGAAAATAGGGGCACCCAGAGTTTAGGTTAAAACAATAAACTCCAGGTCAGTCATGTGACTAGTGTGAGAACTAAAACAGTTATTTAAACTTTACTTTAAAAGAGAGTAATTCAAGGGACCACGCCATATAACACGGAACGGGTTTCCTCCCAAGAACACCAGTGCATAGAATAAACAACGCAATGCTTTTTTGAAAAATGAAGCTATTATAAGACCCAGGTCCCATCACACAATGCAACGCAAGCCGGAGGATAGGGTTTTCCCTTATAATAGCCAAACATGCTTGGTACGTTTAAAACAAATCATTTGATACTATAATGTGTGTAGTGTCAAAACAATTTCAATCATAAATATCAATCATAGGCGGCATAGCTACCATCTACTATGTCGCCATACTAGTTCTACAATTAAAACCGCGATACTCGTATTGGAAATTAGATTTCTGTCATGAGTCGAGGCAAGGGGCAAGCTCCTCTCCGCGCTCGAGACACTCTAGCAAATGTCTCAGGACTACACACTCTGGGCAATCCTGGATCGATTGGGCCGGTCCTCACTTACGTTAGAGGATTAGTTATGCCTGAACACACGTTTCCCGGTCCTTACAGACCTATAATCGAGGCGCCTCATTCCAACAACCACAAAGGTGAAAAGTATGTAAATGTCAGGGCTGGTAAGTCACTGACACCACCAAAGCTAGAAAGAAACGTCATGTTCTCCCAACGGTCCGTATCTCGTTTTTAACTCATACCGAGGTGTGATGCTCGCGAATTCACGTTATACACAAAGCTACGTCACATAGGTCGTGCTTTGATCATCAACCACAAGACTTTGCTTTTCAACAGAAGCCTTGATCATTGCATCTCAGTGTGCCACACAGGCAATTCATGCCATGCGATTGATATCTATCGACATATAACCTCTAAGCTTGTACGTCTCAGAGAAGGGCGTTAAGCAAGAGAATAAATTCTCTGCCGCCAAACAGATATATATTTAACAGAAATCAATCAACACAAAATAAAATCCAATGTCAGACACACAATCCATTTACAAGTTCGTTCTGGGTCTGAATGAAACCGGAGGCACTTTCCTCGCATATCCATCGATCTCCAAGTACGTCTGGACGACCACCAACTATTTCCATCCTCTTGGGTGTACAGCCCAATCAGGATCGTCAGTAATTATCCAAACGATGTGAAGACTTCCGGTCTTCGACCACCGTCTTCATCTTCGACATATCGTCGAATCGGTTATTCAGAATTGGTGTAAACCCGGCCTTTCCGAACAACCCGCGTATATTAAAAACAAATGTTACACAAACACAACATACGCCTCATTCCAATTCATTAGTCACTAACCGTAAATCAGCAAGAGAACAATTTCCCAAATATTAACCCCGATGGCCGAAACCAACATCAGATCAATTCCCAGGAAACCATTCTTCTTAACTAACCTACAGCTAGTTTCTAATTTCATATTCTTAGGGAAAGGTTCCCATTAATTTTATCCAAGATAAATTCTTTAAAATTTATCCTTTAATCTTCCTTGGATGTCAATTCAAACCAAATTATGGTTTTTCATACTAGTCGAGATTAGCGAACCACACCGAAGTAATTATTTATTTTTTCCCAATCCCAACCTATTCATCCCATGAAGCAAAACTGGTAGTACTCCATATCTAACACCACGGTGTTATCGGTAAGATTAATTACCATTTCACGTTCAAATCTAATTAAAGATTTAACTATCGCTTTGGAGTAAAACAGGTGATACTCCATTCTCGCTCATTTCTAAATTTGATAATGTAGATTATCAATTCACATTTAAATCTAATTGCAGGTTCATTAAAACTCCTTTTACTGGGTTAAAGAACTAACGTCATTTAAAACATAGTTCACGACAAACCCAAAAATCAATTCTATTTAAAACCCATTTCAAATCCAATTTATTTATTTAAAAATAAATGGGTTTTAATTTTAGTTCAAAACTAGTTCATTTCGATAAAAAATCTATTTTTATCTTTTCAAATAGGGAGTTTTTCATCCCAATTTTTCCCAAATCATTCCTTATGATTTTACACAAATTATTACTATTTTTAATAATTTTATCAAGGCCCGTACAGTCGATTTCCATCGACGGCCATCGAGCTGCTCTTACACCGACCTTTTTCGAATTTGATTTGGACGTATCTCCAAATCCTACCATTAGATTTCAAATTTCTAATATTCGTTAGAAAGCTCTTTTCGATACGAACCCAACGGTTCTAGTTTTAGGGGAATCCGACGGTCGGATCTCCCGTAATGTCCATTCGAAGTTAATGGTCGAAATTCGTGAACTGCCGCAGCGCGGCGCGTTCTATTCAGGCCATTTTATTATATATATAATATATATTTCGTTGATTTCCTTTTAAAACAAATTTTATAAATCATTTTAAATTCGTTTCAAAAACATTTCAACCTTTATTTCCAATTCAAATCAAAATTGAATTTTTTCCTATAAATTCGTTTTAAAATTCATTTGAATTCAATTCAAATTTCAATCCAATTTGAATTCATTTCAAATTGATTTTACGTCTATTTCAATTCGTTTTCAATTCAATTTGAATTCAATTCATTTTCTATTCAAATCAAATTCTAATTCGTTTTCTATTCTATTTAATTCGAATTCGTTTTCTATTCTATTCAATTCGAATTTGTTTTCTATTCAAATCAATTCTAATTCGTTTTCTATTCTATTCAATTCGAATTCGTTTTCTATTCTATTCAATTCGAATTCGTTTTCTATTCAAATCAATTCTAATTCATTTTCTATTCTATTCAATTCGAATTCGTTTTATATTCAAAATAAATTTATCGTCGATATTATTTAAAATAATCTGTTTTAAATATTCAAAATTCGCTAAAATTGCCAAAATAAAAATTTTAAACTGGCCCAGATTTTCCGGGTTATTACAATCTCCCCCACTTAAAACTTTTCGTCCCCGAAAAGGAACAAAGTCGAAAGTGGTTTGACTAATCAACTCTACGTTCGATCTGGCTTCCCTTCTCCAACTTTTCAGTTTCCGAGAATTTTCAAATTCTTCAAAAATTTGGCTAACACCCTAAATTTTCGAAAAATTTCGCCATAACCTCCCCTGCACCGGGAGCCATGGGAAAATCCCGAAATTGCCATATAGGCCTTCTGATCTCAAAAAGAAAAAGAAAAAGCCAAGCGGCTAGCCAATAGGCTCATAAAATCATCATCACCCAAACAAGACAGTAAATTATAGTAAACATGTACCTATTTGTCGAGCAAACAAATTTTATTCTCTGCTCTAGCCTCCTTGCTATGACCTGTTCAATGTAAGTATATGTATATGCAAGCAAATGCGACCAATTTTCAATACAATTCAATATCTGATTCTATTAGGCATAATGGTTCAAAAATTATCAAACAAATAAACAATCAACACAAACATCAATCAATTAGTGAATTAGAGTTTCAAATTCATAATTTTGATACATATACAAAAAATCATGTTTTTGATGCCGATTCACAACAATGTGTTCTAGCTATATAAGTTTTGGTTCTCACACCAGTCGAATGGAAATATATAGATATCACACCTTTGAAACACGAAAATAAATATTGATTATGCGGCCGCATTACCAGAATTACCTCCGGGCGACTAGAGTGTGATTCTATATCCATCCGGTATATTAAAACTTCGAATATACGTTCATGACGCGTATATGCAAAACCTTTATATACTGGATTGTCCAAATTCAAAGTAAGTAAATATTCAAATACGTATAAAACGATTTAAATTTCAAAACAAAGTTGTTTTCATTTGAAAAATATACTCTTCACACTCGAGGATACTACTGATCCTATCTCTAACGAGTCATTCTAATTGGATATTACTAATCCAATATCCGATGAATTCTTTCGTATGGTTATAATGCGTTTTGTTCTCGAGCTCTGTAAACCAAAGCTCTGATACCAAATGTGACGGCCGGGAATTTCGCTCGATCCGAATCAGTCGTTAAACCGATCTAGACCATTCGAAACCCCTGATCGTTTGAGAACAGGACAAATCAGAACGCAGACGGAAGAACATTTCATTGCTATTACAACAATTCCATCAGATACAAGAATATACAGAGTAAAAATGAATATTATACATTCGAATAAATATCAGAGATTACAATAAATTACATAGCAGCGGAAAATAATACAAAAGCACAACTAGAAATGATACACAGATACAGAGCTTTCCGAGCATCGTTCCAGCTATAAACCAGGATCCTGTGAATATAAATCTGCAAAACCAAAACTACTAGCTGCCCGTGCGGAAAATAGGGGCACCCAGAGTTTAGGTTAAAACAATAAACTCCAGGTCAGTCATGTGACTGGTGTGAGAACTAAAACAGTTATTTAAAACTTTACTTTAAAAGAGAGTAATTCAAGGGACCACGCCGTATAACACGGAACGGGTTTCCTCCCAAGAACACCAGTGCATAGAATAAACAACGCAATGCTTTTTCGAAAAATGAAGCTATTATAAGACCCAGGTCCCATCACACAATGCAACGCAAGCCGGAGGATAGGGTTTTCCCTTATAATAGCCAAACATGCTTGGTACGTTTAAAACAAATCATTTGATACTATAATAAGTGTATAGTGTCAAAACAATTTCAATCATAAATATCAATCATAGGCGGCATAGCTATCATCTACTATGTCGCCATACTAGTTCTACAATTAAAACCGCGATACTCGTATTGGAAATTGGATTTCCGTCATGAGTCGAGGCAAGGGGCAAGCTCCTCTCCGCGCTCGAGACACTCTAGCAAATGTCTCAGGACTACACACTCTGGGCAATCCTGGATCGGTTGGGCCGGTCCTCACATATGTTAGAGGATTAGTTATGCCTGAACACACGTTTCTCGGTCCTTACAGACCTATAATCGAGGCGCCTCATTCCAACAACCACAAAGGTGAAAAGTATATAAATGTCAGGGCTGGTAAGTCACTGACACCACCAAAGCTAGAAAGAAACGTCATGTTCTCCCAACGGTCCGTATCCCATTTTTAACTCATACCGAGGTGTGAGGCTCGCGAATTCACGTTATACACAAAGCTACGCCACATAGGCCGTGCTTTGATCATCAACCACAAGACTTTGCTTTTCAATAGAAGCCTTGATCATTGCATCTCAGCGTGCCACACAGGAAATTCATGCCATGCGATTGATATCTATCGATATATAACCTCTAAGCTCGTACGTCTCAGAGAAGGGCGTTAAGCAAGAGAATAAATTCTCCGCCGCCAAACAGATATATATTTAACAGAAATCAATCAACACAGAATAAAATCCAATGTCAGACACACAATCCATTTACAAGTTCGTTCTGGGTCTGAACGAAACCGGAGGCACTTTCCTCGCATATCCATCGATCTCCAAGTACGTCTGGACGACCACCAACTATTTCCATCCTCTTGGGTGTACAGCCCAATCAGGATCGTCAGTAAGTATCCAAACGATGTGAAGACTTCCGGTCTTCGACCACCGTCTTCATCTTCGACATATCGTCGAATCGGTTATTCAGAATGGGTGTAAACCCGGCCTTTCCGAACAACCCACGTATATTAAAAACAAATGTTACACAAACACAACATACGCCTCATTCCAATTCATTAGTCACTAACCGTAAATCAGCAAGAGAACAATTTCCCAAATATTAACCCCGAAGGCCGAAACCAACATCAGATCAATACCCAGGAAACCATTCTTCTTAACTAACCTACAACTAGTTTCTAATTTCATATTCTTAGGGAAAGGTTCCCATTAATTTTATCCAAGATAAATTCTATAAAATTTATCCTTTAATCTTCCTTGGATGTTAATTCAAACCAAATTATGGTTTTTCAAACTAGTCGAGATTAGCGAACCACCCCGAAGTAATTATTTACTTTATTTCCCAATCCCAACCTATTCATCCCATGAAGCAAAACTGGTAGTACTCCATATCTAACACCACGGTGTTATCGGTAAAATTAATTACCATTTCACGTTCAAATCTAATTAAAGATTTAACTATCGCTTTGGAGTAAAACTGGTGATACTCCATTCTCGCTCATTTCTAAATTTGATAATTTAGATTATCAATTCACATTTAAATCTAATTGCAGGTTCATTAAAACTCCTTTTACTGGGTTAAAGAACTAACATCATTTACAACACATTTCACGACAAACCCAAAAATCAATTCTATATAAAACCCATTTCAAATCCAAATTATTTATTTAAAAATAAATGGGTTTTAATTTTAGTTCAAAACTAGTTCATTTTGATAAAAAAATCTACTTTTATCTTTTCAAATAGGGAGTTTTTCATCACAATTTTTCCCAAATCATTCCTTATGATTTTACACGAATTATTACTATTTTAATAATTTTAGCAAGGCCCGTACAGTCGATTTCCATCGACGGCCATCGAACTGCACTTACAGCAACCTTTTTCGAATTTGATTTGGACGTATCTCCAAATCCAACCGTTAGATTTCAAATTTCTAATATTCGTTAGAAAGATCTTTTTGATACGAACCCAATGGTTACGGTTTTAGGAGAATCCGACGGTCGGATCTCCCGTAATGTCCGTTCGAAGTTAATGGTCGAAATTCGCGAACTGCCGCAGCGCGGCGCGTTCTATTCAGGCCATTTTATTATATATATAATATATATTTCGTCGATTTCCTTTTAAAACGAATTTTATAAATCGTTTTAAATTCGTTTCAAAAACATTTCAATCTTTATTTCCAATTCAAATCAAAATTGAATTTTTCCCTATAAATTCGTTTTAAAATTCATTTGAATTCAATTCAAATTTCAATCCAATTTGAATTCATATCAAATTGATTTTACTTCTATTTCATTTCGTTTTCAATTCAATTTGAATTCAATTCATTTTCTATTCAAATCAAATTCTAATTCGTTTTCTATTCTATTCAATTCGAATTCGTTTTCTATTCTATTCAATTCGAATTCATTTTCTATTCAAATCAATTCTAATTTGTTTTCTATTCTATTCAATTCGAATTCGTTTTCTATTCTATTCAATTCAAATTCGTTTTCTATTCAAATCAATTCTAATTCGTTTTCTATTCAATTCAAATTCGTTTTATATTCAAAATAAATTTATCGTCGATATTATTTAAAATAATCTATTTTAAATATTCAAAATTCACTAAAATTGCCAAAATAAAAATTTTAAACTGGCCCAGATTTTCCGGGTTATTACAATATACTTCATCCCATACCTGTCTAACACATGCTCCCCTGCTTCCAATTCAACTCAATTCAGTCCAATCGTTTGAATTTAGTTTCGCTCTTTTATTCTTTAATTAGCTATTTTGCCTATTCCACTTCTTTGTTTGAACATAACATGTTCAAACAAAATATTTAACAAAATATTTAACTCGCTCATAACCAAATGGAATTTCAATTTCAATTCTAGTTTCCTTTTCGATTTCGAATATAAATTTTCAAATCGAATTCACTTATTCAAAGCCCAATATCAATTCAAAAACTCATTAACTAATTACTATTCAAATTAGTTAATTCTATTCAATAATCAAAAGTCTAATTTCTATTTCGAAAATCAATTGATTATTCCAATTGAGTTCACATATAATTTACAACTCAAATTTAAAAATTTCTAAATAGAAATTCGGATTTTATTCACTTAAAATCCTTTTATAAAATTAAATAAACCGTTATGGTTTTTAAATGGTTATGGCACTGTTTTTCTGAAAATTTGATTTTGACATAACTCAAAATCAATTCGACGAAATCCAGATTTTTCTCCTCCATTAGAAAACTATTATCAAATTGGTCCGAACATTTCTTGTTTCAAAGAATTCCAACTTTAATTGACTTCTGTATACTCAATTGAAGTTCGAAACGACAATTTACGAACTGCAGCGCTGCGGCAAATTCGTATTAATTATATTTATATATATGAACGTTTTAAAACTTCGTTTATATAAATTCAACTTTATTCCGATATATTTTCAATATATATCAAATCCATTTTCCAATTCAACATAATATTTCCGATCTATTTCACTTCTATTTGAAATTCTATATTCAAATTTCAATTCACTTCTATTTTCCAAATTCTATTTGAATTTCTAAATTCGAATTTCCTTTATTCAAACCCCATTTGAATTTCTGCGTTCAAATTCTATATTTGATTTTCCTTTGAATTTCATATATCCAAACTCAATTTGAATTTCTATATTCAAATTCCCTTTGAATTTTCTATTTGAATCCTATATTCAAATTCCATAGTTTAAATTCCATTTGAATTCTCAATTCAAATTCCATAGTTTAAATTCCATTTAAATTCTATTTAAATTCTATATTCAAATTACATTTGAATTTCTATATTCAAATCTCTTATTCAAATTTTATTTGAATTTCTCTTATTTAAATTCCATACTCACATTTTGTTTAAATTTCTATATTCAATTTCTATTTAAAAATTCCATTTTGAAGTTCTATTTGAATTTCTATTTTGAAATTCTAGTTCCATTTTGAAGTTCTATTTCAATTCCTATTTTGACTCTATTTGACTTTTATTTCAAATTCTAAATTTTTAATTCCATTTGAACTTTCTTTATTCAAATCCATTTGAGTTCCTTTGAATTGAGATTCTATTTGAATTCCTTTGGATTCAAATTCTATTTGAATTCCTTTGAATTCAAATTCTACTTAAACTACTCATATTCAAATTCTATTTGAATTAATTCGAATTAATCGAATTCAAAATCATAAACCCTTACGGATTTATTTAGTTCAATTTATATTCTGAACAACAGAATAAATTCAATCGTTTATTTCTTTAAAACGATTTTCCCATTTCTATTTTTAAATTCACATTTTAATTTAAATATTCAAATTATCCAATGATATTTTTTCCCTTTTTATTTACAAACCCTATTTATTTTACTTGTTTATGTATTTAAACAAGTCCCGATTTCAATTTCCTTTGAAATAGATATTTCTACTTTGGAAAAATAGTTTTCCCTTTTCAAATTCAAATTTATAATTTATTTCTGAATTATCCAATGATAATTCTCTTCCCTTCATTTATAAACTTCGTTTATAAATGAATTTCTTGGTTTATTCCTTTAAAACAAGTTAATATTTTTATTCCATTCAAATTTCAAATTCTATTTTAGAAAAATAGAATTTCCCCTTTTTAACTCTGGTAATTTCCCTTTTCGATATTTTTAAATATCAATACTTAGGCCCAGTGATATTTAAACACCAAACAACCAATTATTTATTTCTGGTTTTCTAATACATCATATACGACAGTATGTATGCAAACAAATAAACAAAAAGATAATATATTTTTGAGGAATCCAGCCGGATTCCTTCAACCTGTTTTTCCTGCATCCACATACGTTAGTCAACAGAAATAATACCCATCCTGCTTCGTGGCAGGATATCGGGGTATAAAAGGGGATCCACTTATATATGTGGGTGTAGGGTCATCCGCTAATGATATTGCAGGCATCCGCTAATAGTATTGTAGGAAATATCCAATAACCACAAAAATTCAACGATTCATTCATACACCCAAGCAACCAACAAATTTATTTTTTTCGATAAAAACAAATTTAAATATAAAACTGTGAGTGAGATTTACTCATCGATGGTTTTCTTTTGCTGAATATTCCTTTTAAAAATTCCATATCGTATCATTTACGCAGCTACTACATTGTCTCGAATATTTTCATCACCTACGCATATTTTATTTATCGATTAAATATTATTTTATTTAAATGAACTATTTTAAATAATGATCTATGCATTTTAATTTCTTTTAAAAAAGCGTATACCTTGATTTGCCTTGACGTACTATGAATCCAATTCCGAACCGTTCCCGAGAACCGCTATTATCCATTTCGCATTTTCTCGAATATCTTGTTGATCATCCATCATTCCTTTCTTTTAAGAACTGCAACCATCGATTGATGCAAAACCAAAACTGTAGCCTGAACCACTACGACCCCTTTTGCCTTCATCTCGGAGGCTCCGCACCCTTTCCCAAAAGCTGAACCTCAATACCATAAAATCAACTGGACAGCACCTCCCAAGCGACTTCCAAGTTCGGTCATGAGTAGCTATAGGTCACGATGTATTTTTGCACAAAACTCCACCTTCCTGTTACTGCGTCACTCAGCCCCCCCTCGAATCCAACAGTATTACTTCAGACATTTATTTCCCAAATCGCGAGCCTCTATAGACCCCATCGCATTTCCATTTCTCCCTCAGACCATTGAACGTTTATTCCGTCGTGCGCTACCTCCCCGAAGTCGAACTCAGCACCTCGTGATGATTAAATAGCAATCCATTTCCCCTTTTCAAATTGCGACTTCACCTATGGCCTTCACTCCAAAACGCGCGAGGTTCCCCTTTTTTTATATTTGAAATTGATTTGAGTTTCTACAGAAGGGAAGCCCTTCGATTTTGAGTAGATAGGAAAAGAAATGGCCAGCTTTGATTTTGAAGTTAGAAAGGGATCGGCCATTTAAATTGTTTACAGAAGAAAAGGAATGGAAAGAAGTGTATGCGCGATTTATAGAAGAAGGAGGGGGACAGGAAGTACAGCAAAACTTTTTATTTAATTAAAAAGATTTTCTAATTAATTTGATTTGATTCTGATTCGATATAAAGAGATCTTTTACTCTTTTCCAATAGATATCGATTTGATTTTCGATTCGATTTCGATCTTGTCCATTATAAATATTTCGGGGTTCACAATTAAAAATCGTGAACCGCTATTTTAGCGTACGACCGTCGTTCCAATGTTATAGCGTTATATTGAACTCAACAGAATATTTTCTGAAATTTATTTCAAATGTATATTTAAAATAACCATATTAAATCAATATAATATAATTTAAATTCAAAAACAAATAAATTCTCTGATAAATAAAATATTTTTATTATCATATATACTCACATACAATTAATATTGATCATCTGAATTGTTTTGATTTAATTCTAACATCGAATTGAATTATTTTAAATTCTTGTAATGACCCAAGCTTCCCAGTAAAGGAAAGACTGGATTGCCTTGAGAACAACACACATCAAAATACAAACTGAAGAACATTTTATTGCTGATTCAAACAATTACATCAGAGTACAAGAAAATCACAGAGTATGAATATGTATTACACAATAGGAATACAATAATATCAGAGATTTAAATTACAGTTAAATAGCAGCGGAAAAATATTACAAATATACAACTGAAAGGAATACACGGACACAGAGCTTTCCGAATACCGCTTCAGTTGTAAACCAGGATCCTGTAAATATATCTGCAAAAAGCTACTCGACTGCCCGTATGGAAGATAAGGGCACCCGAGTTTGCCAGTGAAACAAACTACAGGTCAGTCATGGGACTGGTATGAGGAATCTTAACTTAACTATCTAATAATAAGGCTAATCACAGAACCACACCGCTAACGCGGAACGGGTTTACTCCATTGGATTGCCAGTGCATAAAATAAAGTAAAATGTTAAACAACGCAATGCTTTTTAGAAAAATGAAACCATTATAATACCCAAGTCCCATCACACAATGCAATGCAACCGGAGGATAGGGTTTTACCTTATAATGGTCAAAAGATGCTTGATACGATAAAACGGATTTAGTATTAGTGTGTATATCTATGGGTATATATATATATTTCAATCATAATGTATTAATCATAGACGGCATAGTACCCCATCCTACTATGTCGCCATACTAGTTCTACAATCAAAACCGCAAGGTTGTATTGGAAATTGGAATTCCATCATGAGTCGAAGCTAGGGGCAAGCTCCTCTCCGATTCGAGACAATCTAGCAAATGCCTCAGGATCCCTCGCAGTGAACCCTTGGAGCGATAAGGCCGGTCCTCTCCTATCGGCAGTGGATTAGTTATGCCTGAACACACGTTTCCCGGTTCCTTTGAACCTATAGTATGACCACTAAAGGTCTATAAAAACCCGAGCCGCCTCAAAATCCGTCATCTACATAAGTAAAATGCCAGCCAGTTTAAGCACTGACACTACCACTAGCTACAAAGAAACGTGTGCACTCCCTACGGTCCATATCCCTTTTTGACTCATACCGGGGTGTGAGGCTCGCGAAGTCACGATATACACAAAGTTATGCCGTAATAGGCTATACTTTGATCATCCCACAAGGCCCTGCTTTTCAACAAAAGCCTTGATCAATTGCATCTTGGCGTGCCACATTGACAATTCACGCCATGCGATCAATCACTATTAATATATACCAGGTTGTTAAGTAGATAATAAATCCTCCACCACCAAACAGACATACATTAACAGAAATCGATTTAATTCACATGGAACGAAATCCAATGTCAGACACGCATCCATTTACTAGCTTATGCTCTGGGTCTGAGCGAAAACCAAATCCGAGTAATCAGTAATAGTTCGGACGGCCACCACTGAAGCCCCTTCAAGGTAGCTACTCACATCAAGGGTCTCAGTAGCAACACATCCATTCGATGTGAAGATCGTCGGTCTTCAACCATCGTCTTCATCTTCGACTCTTCATCGTCGTAGTAATTATTCAGAATGAGTTAAACCCGGTCTTTCTGAATAACTCACGTATTTTTATAATTAAAAATCAAGTACTATAAAAACACATCCAACGCCTCATTCCAATTCAGAATATTCTTTCAAATAAAATATTCACATTATTCTATCAAAGATAAGTTCTTTACATTTATTCTTAAATCTTTCTTTTAAAGATTTATTAAGAACCCAATTTGGTTTTAAATATCACAAATCATTATTCAATGATTAATTAAATTTAAAAAATTAATCTTATCTTTAACTAGGTTAAAGAACTAATGTCATTTTAAAACACCGTTCACGATAAACCCAAAATCGACTTCCATTAAATACGGAATCTTCACAGAAATCAAATCAATATATAATCGTTATAAATTTCTGTATCCGACCAATAATATAAATGGAATAACGGCAAAGCCTCTTAAATTCAATATGTAGTATCGATATTCTTTTACAGAAGCTTATCTCAGTTATTATTAATTCGAATTCCATCCAATTCCAATTTAATATATTAAATTGGAAGACTTTGCTTTTGGAAAATTCCCATTTAAATCTTAAATAAAGATTTACAAATTCCAAATCATATTTTCGCTGTCAGTTGGGTTAAAGAACAAATGTCGATTAAAAACACAGTTCACAATAAACCCAACTCACATTTCATCTTATTCCAATTACTAAATATAATTGAAAACTTTTAATAATCTTAAATTAAAGATTATCCTTTTCATATGGGGTTTAAGTACAGTGTTATTTAAGACACTATTCACGACAACCCAAAATCCAATTTATTTAGTTAAATTTCAAATAAATATTAATAAATTGGAAATCTTCATTAAATTTAAACTTAATGATTAATCCTAGTTAATAACTAGTGCATTCACTATATTTTTTCTAATATTTTTTTTCTAAAATATATTCTTTTTCTAAGACATTTTCTAAAATATTCCTTTTCTAGAATATTCTTTATTGGAATGTGACTCAAACAACAACCATATTTTATATGAAATCAACAATCATGATAAATAATTATCAAACATCCAAATGACGATCAAATTGGAATCTATAACTGTGTGAGCATTAAAGTAAATAACTAATGCTCATCACAGACTGTCAATCCATCGATTGACAGATAATTAACTATTGGATTAGTGCGTGTCTAATATCATCCCAACACCCGTGTGGGGTTTCATCCAACAAACAAATAATAAATTATTTGTGCACTTGGGCGATGTGTAAAAATTACCGACCCAATCACATAAACAAGTCAGATGACTTGTAAGTGGAAGTGTAATATTCAAATGGGCATATACTAAACATTATATTTATCACATCAAACATTTCAACATCATAGACATATAATTCAATTCCTTTTATTGTGAACAAATGACAATAAAAAATCTAGTCTTTTAATTCAATTCATTTTATTGTCAACAATGTTACAATAAAATATAATCCTTTAATTCTATATGACAATAAAAACTAATCTTTTATTTCAATTACCCTAAAGATGTTATCTTTATTTTCTAATTTTTTTCATTGTAACCAAATGACTATAAAGATATAATCCTTTTTTCCTAATCCTTTCAATGGAATCTAAACTACATTGAGAATGTAATTTTTTAAGGTGCAATCTTTTTATTGAAAACAAAGTGTCAATAAAAATATAATCTTTTATCTCAATCTTTTTATTGTAAACAAAATGACAGAATTGACTAATTCTTTTTAATGTAAACAAAATATGATGATTTTGTTTAATCCTTTTTTATGTAAACAAATAATCCTTTTAATGTAAACCAAATGTAAAACGGTGTTATAATTCTTTTTAAATAAACAAAAATGTGATAATTTTTCTTCACTAATCATGTTTTACCCAAAAATGATATTTTCTCATAACATCCTTTTTAAATGAGTAAAATGTACATTTATATAACAATTCATTTTAATAATTCATTTTAAATGAGTAAATTGTGTTATAATTCTTTTTGATGAATATTAATTACATAGAAATGTAATTTTACATGGTAACACATTCTAACCAAGGTTTATTCTTTTTAATAATTCATTTATATAACAATGTAAATTACATGTTCACAAGTTTCAAACAAAGATTCATTCTTTTTAATTAATTCTAATTATCATTAAAAATGAAAATTACATGTTAACAAGTTTTCAAACAAAGATTCATTCTTTTAAAATGACCAAAACTGATAATTTTGTCTAATCCTTTTAAATAAACAAAATGTTAATATTGTTAAATTCCTTTAAACGAACAAAATGTCAATTGTCAAGTTCCTTTAAATGACCAAAAATGAATGTTTCAACTCATTCTCTTTAATTTGCAAAAATGTATGTTTTGGCATAAATATAAATATTTTATATCACTAACATGTTTTAACACAAAATGATATTCTACATTCTATATCAAGCTTGTCAAAATGTTATTTTCCTATAATCCTTACTAAATGGAAAAATGTGTATTTCTACTTCATTCTTTTTAATGAGACAAAAATGTCCATTCTAATTCATTCTTTTTAATGTATAAAAATATACATTTTTCTAATCATTCTTTTTAATGTATAAAATATATATTTTCAATTCATTTCAAGAGTAACAGATTTTAATCCAATAAACATTTTAGAAAAATGTTATTTTATGTCTAGTGTAACATTTCATAACAAAAACGTTATTTTGTTCCTTATAATCTAATGAACAAAAATATTAAATTTGTCCTTTTTATTTTAATTTACATTTTCTAACAGAAATGTACTTTATATTCTAACATTCATTTTCTCACAAAAATGTACTTTTTAATCTAATTTACATTTTCTAAAATAAAAATGTACTTTTGTGACGATCCCAAAATCCGAGGGGCGGTATTAAGGATAATCATTAGGAAATAACACATTAATCATCATAGCAGAGTACAGATAATAGCAGAAACAATAAATAAAATAATTTTACACGGATATGACAGCGGAATCACAACATGTAGGAATATCAGAATAGCATAACGTGGGATATAACTTAGTAAATAAAAGGAAAGTGATCAGTCATCATCGCCAGAGGCGGAACACATACATGCAGTGAGACATAATAAGGGTATCAGTCTACATCGCCGAAGGCGGAATACATATACATATAATAAGAAATACGGAAAGTAAATCAGTCTGCATCGCCAGTGGCGGAATCATAATGTAAGTACAGTAATGGCGGAAAATGTCAAAGTCATCTCTGTGTAGTCAGCCTCGCCATGAGCCAAAAATGCACTCTATGCAGCAGTGTAGAGCCAAAAACAACCTGTCACCTGTGTACTAGGCTGCCAGTGTGAAAATAAGGGCACCCGCGTTTGCAAAGTGAAACAAACAACGAGTCAGTCATGGGGACTGGTATGAGGAATCTATTTAACAGTTAAACAACAGTAATAGCAAATCATAGGACCACGCCACTTTCGCGGAACGGGTTTACTCCAGTGATTGCTAGTGCATTTAAAACAAAGTAAATACTTTTAGAATAACGCAA
Source organism: Allium sativum (assembly GCA_030737875.1). Taxonomy (NCBI): domain Eukaryota; kingdom Viridiplantae; phylum Streptophyta; class Magnoliopsida; order Asparagales; family Amaryllidaceae; genus Allium; species Allium sativum. The sequence goes on along the minus strand of CM060918.1, from coordinate 144,004,790 downwards.
TGCTTTTTGAAAGAATGAAGCCATTATAAGACTCAGGTCCCATCACACAATGCAACGCAAGCCGAAGGATAGAGTTTTACCTTATAATAGCAAGGGGCAAGCTCCTCTCCGCTTCGAGACACTCTAGCAAATGCCTCGGGACTACACACTCTGGGTAACCCCTGGATGCTTCAGGGCCGGTCCTCACTTACGTTAGAGGATTATTTATTCCTGAACACACGTTTCCCGGTCCTTGCAGACCTATAATCGAGGCGCCTCGCATTCCAACAACCACAAGGGTGAAAAGTATATATATATATATGTCAGGGCTGGTAAGTCACTGACACCACCATAGCTAGAAAGAAACGTCGTGCTCTCCCTGCAGTCCGTATCCCGTTTTAACTCATACCGGGGTGTGAGGTTCGCGAATTTACGAAATACACAAAGCTAGGCCACGTAGACCTTGCTTTGATCATCATCCACAAGACTTTGCTTTGCAACAGAAGCCTTGATCACAGCATCTTGGCATGCCACATAGGCAGTCCACTCCATACGATTGATTTCCATCGATATATAACCTCTAAGCTCGTACGTCTCAGAGAAGGGCGTTAAGCAAAAGAATAAATTCTCCGCCGCCAAACAGATATATATTTAACAGAGATCAATCAGTACAGAACAAAATCCAATGTCAGACACACAGTCCATTTCCAAGTCCGTTCTGGGTCTGAATGAAACCGGAGGCGTCAAATTCCTCGTATATCCGTCCAATCAACACATACGTTCAGACGGCTACTACTTCCGTCCCCTTCCGGTAGCTACTCCGATTAGGAACCTCAGTAGCGCCCATCCAACCGATACGAAGATCATCGGTCTTGAATCGTCTTTGCACTTTCCAATTCGAATCGCTCGATAAAGTATTTGAAATGAGGGTTAGCTCGGCCTTTTCAAATAATTCACATCATTAGAATTTAAATCGATTCTTTACATGGTTATATTATTCGACATCCATCATTCAGTTATTTAGTGTTATTTTCGTATCAAACACATACAACCATCAAATATCAAACAATTCAAGCCCAATTGGTTTATTTTCAATCAATGTTGCTTATAATATTTCATAACGATTTTTCGCCATTTTTATTTATTTAAAAATGGCCACATTTAATTAAACGACGTTTCAGGTCGTCCCGTGGCACTGGCGCTGTTTTTCCCTTAATTTGTTTTACACATATCGGAAAATCTAACCATCGGATTTCTACAAAGTCTATGTCAGTGGGAAGATATTCCCAAAGCGAACCCAATGGTTCCAGTTTCGTGAGAATCCGACGGTCGGATCTTCCACACTAGTCGTTTGAAGTTACGGTTTCAAAATTCGAACTGCAGCGTCGTTATTCAATTTAATTTAATTTTATTTATATTTATATATAAATATAAACGATTCTAGCGCTGTTTTTCTTCAGATTTGAATTAAACATTCCGGACAATCCAACCGTTGGATTTTTACAAGGTTGGTGCCGTTGGAAAGATATTTCCAAGGCGAACCCAGCGGTTGCGGTTTCGGGAAAATCCGATGGTCGGATTTCTCATACTAATCATTTCAAATTACGATTCCGAAACGCGAACTGCACGGCCTCTATTCCTTATAATTATATTTATACTTATATATATAAATATAGTTCATTCTATAATTTCAACTATAGTTCATTTTATATTTTCAACTTCGTTTTCACTTCAAATATTTCACTAACGCCTTAATATTTCGAAAAATTTCGCCATAACCTCCTTTGTACGGGGAGGGGTTTGGAAATTTATTGGGCCGTATTAGGTACCCAATAAATCCTAAAAAGCATTCACATATTTATAGTGATATATTTTGGTGTTTACGGGGGAGCATGTACTGATAATCACTCCAGAGAATAAATTCCCGTCACCCCGTTTCCGTGTGGAAATAAATAGTCCATGTGCCGTATCTAATAACTAGAGTGACGTGATTACTGTCAACTCCAGACCCGTGTGGGGTTTTTATTAATCTGGCAATTTAGCGTTATAATTTATATAGTCCATATCAGTCATCAGTTCAACCTGTAGTATATAGTCATCGCTATACAAGCCTCTTGCTTATATGGTAAATCTTCCACCTCGTCACACAAGCTCCAATTGCTTATGTGGAATATGATGAAGTATGCCTATCATCAAGAAGTATGCCATGTAGTGTAGTTCAAAATTAATTGTTACTATCCTATGGCGTTATTTATTATTTCACACAGAAAAACCAGCACTCCGCATCCAATGGCATTCACAGGAGTTGATATATAAATAAAATTGCGTAGCCAACTCATCAAGGTTTACCTATTTGTCGGGCACGCAAATAATTTCTTTACTCTACAGCTAATCCATTTTTCCTATTCAACACATGTATATATATGCAGAACAAAGCTAATAATAATATTCCTAGCAAACTATTATTTATTTCAACACATGTGTATTTTTAACTAAGCGTATACATGGTAAAAGGAATATTTTTATCATCAAAAATATTTATTCGACACGTGTGTATTTTTAACACTTCATATACATGATAAAAGGAATATTTTTATCATCAAAAATATTTATTCGACACATATGTATTTTTAACTCTTCATATTCATTATAAAAATATAGTTTCATTGTCGATTCATTTCATTTTTAAAAGATGCTAATATTCAACACATGAATTTCAACTTAACGAATGAATTCTACTCAACACATGAATATTCTATATAGTTTGTATATATAAAATGTGATTTTTATCGCTAAAGCCATTTGTTTAAATTCAAATAATATTCAACACATGAATTTCAACTCAACGAATGAATTGCAACTCAACACATGAATATTCTATATAGTTTGTATATATATATAAATGTGATTTTTATCGCTAAAGCCATTTGTTTAAATTCAAATAATATTCAACACATGAATTTCAACTCAACGAATGAATTGCAACTCAACCCATGAATATTCTATATAGTTTGTATATATATAAAAATGTGATTTTTATCGCTAAAGCCATTTGTTTAAATTCAAATAATATTCAACACATGAATTTCAACTCAACGAATGAATTGCAACTCAACACATGAATATTCTATATAGTTTATGCAATTTATTTCAACGAATGAAAATTATTCTAACACATAAATATTTCAGAAAATTTCGGCAGCATAACGGCAGGGTAGTTAAAACCGGGACCGTCCCTAGTACGGCTCCTCGCTCTACCTTAAAACCTCGCGGTTTTTGACAATGGGGATCATGCATCTAGTTCGCACGCAGGCGGCATGTCTTATTTTCAATTCCACAATCCTATTCTATTTTGTTTCAACCACAAGAGGGTATTTTTCAACCATAAAGGTATTTTTCAACCATAAAGGTATTTTTCAACCACAATAACAACCATAAACAATTATTTCCAACCATTCGTCATACCATATAATAACACGTCAAACACAAGCAATAAATATCGTCCATGATTTGTGGACGAGGGGAGTATATATATATATATATATATATATATATATAATAATTCACTTGCATTTCATCAGAATTCAAAGCATATATGTTTCAAACAACGCTTGTAAAATTTATACATCGCTAATATAACTTATACAACACATGTACATGAGGTATGCAATGCGTATATAATTTACATGAAACACCCCACCTCCGTTAGGGTCACTCTCAAAGGGAATGCCCGAATTTTGGTGGAGGTTTATAAGTATAAGTCACAGATATACAAGACAGATATAAGAACACATTATTTTGAACAGTGGAAAAGCAACAACTTTTATTTCATAAGAGAAAATACGTGTTACAGCAACATTACCATAATTGTTTTACATACTTCCAAAAACATAACATCTTCATAACTGTCTTGATTACATTATTTAAAGAAGCATAAAGAAAACATAAATAAACTGCAAAAGTCCCATAGTTGTTGTCCAAAGCCATAGTCCAAAACGAAAAGGTTCAAGCAATACATTCTTTCTCTTCAAGCTGGATATGAAGGCTGGTCAAGATGCGGTATTCCCTCCCTGTGGACCTGGGGGGGAACGAAAGAAAAGAAGACGAAAGAAAAGTAGAGTCAGACATAAAGCCTGAGTAAGTCTAGGACTATTCAGTCTATGAATAAAGAACTGGGTATGATAAGTATAAACAAGAAATGGGAAAGCACTATAAACTTAGTTAAGTTGTCTAGGGTCGAATATACTATCGTACCCCATATTAATCTCTGTACCCATATAAACTAGTTCCCAACAGGCACCCCATAATCAGGGTGAAGTGATCCATTTTATGGTGATCGGCTCCTACTCGCATAATTACATGTGTCTTACGGCCCCCGATGTTGTAGTTACCTGTGCTGGTCCCACCGTGGGGTGTATCAAGTCCCATGGTGGCGGCCCGACACAATCCTAGAATGCACAGGTATGCTACTGGTGCCCAGTGCCTTATTTTTCTGCGTCAGAGTGTGTGCACGCCCGCACCCCGTTAGAACCTACACTGCTGCACCACCGCCGTCGATTTGACCTCTTACAATCAGCCCAGTAATCGTGCCCCACCCTGCCTAGTTTCAGGGTATCATGATACCTTGTAGGGTTACTGCGAAAAGGGTCCTCCGCTACTAGGTTTTCTATTTCTAGCCAACATGCTAAGTTGGTTAAGTGTTTTATAAACCTAACCCCCAATCAGTCTGTTTAGTTTAGCATGTTCCATTTTGATTAAGTCTTTAGTTCACTTAATCCTATCAATCCTGACTCAGCCTTAATTGTCTTATTAAAGCCTTGACCTCTCACATTAGACAGGTATTGTTGTGGCTGCCTGTTGCCGGTTGGGTCCGGGCAGTCTTACGCCACAACTCAGTCTAACCTCGGGTCCTTATTGGGCTCCATGTTTAACCACCCACATTGGATAGGTAATGTTGTGACTACTGGACAGCCGGGCGGTTCCGGGCAGGTTTACATCACAACTCAATCCAACCTCGGGTTAAACACATCGTATTTTCTACATTTACATATTTTGTCTTTCTTCTTTTTATATGTAAATATTTGCGGCCCATTATTCAAAATCAATTTAAGCTAATGGTGTAAAAGTTTACACCAATCATGGGCCCAACCCATTCTTGAATTTGGGCCCATCTACTTTTATATTTTCATTAATTAATTAATTTGGCCCAACGCTATTTCCCCCGTTTAATACGTTCGTTTATTTTAATATATGTTGGGCTTAGCCTTTTAAGCCCAACTTAGCCACGTGAAAAAGGGGAGGCTTAAAACGTGATTACATACACAAAAAGGGGAATGTGAACGCATGAACTTGCAACATAACGTTGGAACTACAAAATAGAAACTGGTGTACTTGCATAGTAGTAACATATACTTTGGTCATAAAGCATAAGTGACATGAATCAAACCATGTAAACTTGTAGTTAAGTTAAGAATCTAACTAAATTAGATATCATAATTGACACATAGTCTTAACTACAACATAAACCTATATTTTTACTTAGGCATAATGTCAAACATAAGCAAATCATGTTTATAAAATTACTATATGTTTACAAAGGTGCTTACTTTTGTTACTAATACAAAAGTATAGTTCAACTAGAATTATTCCAACTTAATCATGATTTTTAATCTATTCACATAATCATGGCATAAATATTCCTAAACATGGTTTTTGATCTATTCATGAAATCATGGCATAAATATTCCTAAACATGAAATCATGGTTATTACTTTATTCATGCAAACTTGCAATTGGAATGTAAATCTAACTTTGCTATGTGTTACATATATTATCATATAATTCTTGTTAACAATATAGGTCTAACATGTTTTTCAATTAGGCATAATACCAAACATAGCCTAGTCATATTCATAAAATCAACATAAGTTCACAAAGAGGCTTACTTTTGTTTCTAATACAAAAGTATGGTTTTATACATAGATCATGATGCCAATTCCAACATAATTTCATATGAATCATAATACCCCAAATTTGATCCAATTACACAAAAAGTGATTTTTTTACAAAAATATACATTATGTTGGCATAGTAGCAAAACCACATACTTGCATGAATCTCAATTAAACAACCACAAACATGTAGCTTCAACATGAATTACATACTTGTGAATATCCAATCGTATACTTGCATAAATCTCAAATAAACTACCGCAAACATGTAGTTTTTATCATGAATTACATACTTGCGAATATCCAATCGTTATACAACATTCCAAATCGATTAGAATCATAGCAACGCACAAATATGAATTACTTATCACCACAAATCAAGTGTAATTCTCATTTTACACAAATCAAACACAGTTATTTATTTACATCGGAATAGTACCCTACTTACAATCGTGTGACGAATTCTTCAATTCAGGAATCTGAATTCTGGATTTGGAGATGCTACTCCTTTGACGTAGGCGTTGATTTGATTTGTTTAAGTTTAACTTGTAGTTGCTTTATGCCTTAGAGTTTGCCTCCTAATCGTCTCTTAAATTGGTGGCTACTCCTAGTCGTTCCTCAGCAGCATGATGGCCTCATTCTTATTTTTGAATGAATAGATTAGGTAGAGTCTAGGGTCATTTTTATAGAGTTTATGAACTGATTAGGACCATCGATGTAGCTTGGGTTAATCGTAGCCATTCATTCGAAAGAGAGACCAATCAGGAGCTGCCACCTAGCCCTAGTGACAAAGCAAGCCTCAGAAAATCGACCAAACATAGACTAGGCCAGCCAGGGTGGGCTGGGTTCAACCTGGCTCTGGGGCCAGGTCGACAGCCCAGTCGACAGCCCTGTCGACAGCCCTGTCGACCTGGCTAGCCCAGGTCGACTGCCAAGTTGACCTAGGTGCCTTAGGCGGGAATTTTCCCGCCCTGGCCAATTGGGCCCGATTTTGAATTTTAAACTGAATTCTGAAACTTCCGGAGGCCATATCTTTTTCATACGGACTCCATTTTTCGAAAACTCGGACTCTATTTCGCGTATTTTTCCGAGACGAACACAATGGCGTATCCCGTTTCCCTTAATTCTTTGGTTTGAAATTAATTATACTTTAATTTGTGAATTTTACTGTTATAGAATACACGGGGTGTTACATTCTCCCCCACTTAAAAGGATTTCGTCCCCGAAATCTCCAAGTTCAGGAAGAATGTATATCCTAACATCCAAAAATCCATCTACTCATCCATCAAACACGAGCATCCATTGTCCTTAAAAGACCTCTAATGCTTCATGACCATATGCGAAGTGTGTGTGTGTACATGTACTTATCTAATGCAAAATCAGGCGGTCTACTGATTCAGTTGACCTCCTTAATGCGAATTATGTAAGTGCCATGAATCCATTATGTATGCAAATTTTCCTATTCATGATTCTACATGAGTGCATAATCATTCATACAAATGCAACATCCATATGACAACACATTAAAGTTCAACCATATACGAATGCAAACATATATGCATATGCAATATGAAGTGACTGAGCCGATCTAAAACCTAGATTGTGTGTGTATATGCAACCACGAGCAACCACTAGCAATCACTTGCAACCACTTGCAACCATCATCCATAACATGTTTCAATTACATGTTTTCATCCAAAGGGTTTCTACCTAAAAGATAAGGTCGAGGAAATATACCTAAAAAGATAGATAAAAGCGCAACTTAAGGAAAAAGAAAGATCAAGGTTGTACCCTCGAAAAGAAAAGGGTAGGCAGTGCGTATTCTAGCTTCAGTTTCCCAAGTCGCGTCTCCCTCGGCGTCGCTCCACTGAACTTTGACGAGCTTGACTTCGCGGTTGCGTAGCTTCTTCACTTCCGTTCCTAATATGCGGGTTGGAACTTTCCTTATGGTTGCTTCGCGCTCCACTTCAGCTTCTTCTAGGATATTTGGCTCTACCACTTCAGCAGACTCATGTAGACATTTTCGGAGATGTGAAACATGAAAAACGTTGTGAACTCCGGCCAGCTTTTCGGGTAGCTCTAATCTATAGGCCATTTTCCCAATTTTCTCGATGATAGGGAATGGCCCTACGAACCTTGGTGCTAGCTTTCCTGTGGTTCCAAAACGAACAACGTTCCTTAGCGGAGATACCTTAAGAAAAACTCTGTCTCCAACCTCAAATTCAAGGTCGGTCCTCCTTTTGTCGGCGTATGACTTTTGTCTGTCTTGGGCCGTCTTCATCCTTCTTCGTATTAAGTCTACTTTCTCTGTAGTTTCTCGGATCATATCTGGTCCAAGTATGAGTTTATCAGTAGACTCCCACCAACAAGTGGGCGATCGACACGGTCTTCCATATAAAGCTTCGAAGGGCGCCATTCCGATGGTTGCTTGATAGCTGTTGTTGTAGGCAAATTCCACTAAAGGAAGATGGTCTTCCCACGTTCCTCCGAAGTCAAGGACGCATAGTCTTAAAAGGTCCTCCAAAACTCTGTTCACTCTTTCCGTTTGGCCGTCGGTTTGGGGATGATAGGATGTGCTCAAGCATAACTGCGTTCCTACTGCTTCTTGCAGACTCCGCCAAAACTCACTGGTGAAGATGGGGTCTCGGTCACTAACAATGTTGGATGGTATTCCATGGAGTCGAACGATTTCCTTGAGGTAAAGAGATGCTAGGGATGAGGCAGTTCTTTTACTTTTGATAGGTAAGAAGTGGGCGCTTTTAGTAAGCCTATCCACTATTACCCAAATGCTAGTGTTGCCTCTCCTAGACCTAGGCAGCCCATCGATGAAGTCCATTGAGATGCTATCCCATTTCCACTGCGGGACCTCTAGAGGATGTAGCAGTCCGCCAGGCTTTTTCTGTTCCGCCTTAACCTGTTGGCACACCATACACTTAGAAACGAATTCTGCCACGTCCTTTTTCATGCCGTTCCAGAAGAAAGTTCTTTTTATATCTTTGTACATTTTATCTCCGCCTGGGTGTATCGTCATCTTGGAGTGATGTGCTTCCTCGAGAACCCTCTTTACTAAATCCCTTGTCTGTGGGACGCATAGTCTTCCGTCTCGCCTTAGCCAACCCTTATCGTCGATGGAGTATCTGTTGAGGTGACTTGAAGTCTCACCCCTAACTAGCCTATCAATCGTTTCCACAAGCTGAGGGTCTTCGCGTTGTGCTGTCCCTACTGAGTCCACTAAAGTTGGGCGCACTTCGAGAGATGCTAGCAAGCCTGGTACAAAATCGGAGGAAGGCCTAAAGTCGAAGCTGGCTATAAACTCTAGGCTTTGTCTTTCAACAAACAGCGGACTTAGGGTCAATTTCTTTCGGCTCAACGCGTCTGCCACTACGTTGCCTTTGCCCGGAGTGTAGGAGATCTCGAAATCGTACGAGGCAAGAAACTCCATCCATCTCTGTTGCCTCAAGTTAAGATCTTTCTGCGAGAAAAGATATTTCAACGATTTATGGTCAGTGTAAAGTTCGAACTTCTCACCTAGGAGATAGTGTCGCCAAGACTTGAGTGCAAAGACGATAGCAGCTAACTCAAGATCGTGGGTCGGGTAGTTCTTTTCGTGCACTTTCAACTGCCTCCCGCCATAAGCTACTACCCTTCCTTCTTGCATTAAGACGGCGCCTAGTCCTGTCCCACATGCATCTGTATAAACAGTGAACATCTTGCTTCCATCTAGCAACGTCAAAACTGGGGCTGTTGTAAGAGCCCTTTTCAGTCGCTGGAAAGCAAACTCGCAATCCAAGTCCCAATTGAACACTAGATTCTTCTTGGTCAATTTTGTGAGCGGAGCTGAGATTTTTGAAAAATCCTTTATGAACTTCCGATAGAAACCTGCTAGTCCTAGAAAACTTCGGACCTCAGTTGCATTCCTTGGTGTCTTCCAATCCTGTACCGCCACTACCTTAGCAGGGTCCACTGCTAACCCTTGTTTGGATACTATGTGCCCAAGGAACCTCACCTCTTCTCTCCAAAAGTGACATTTGGAGAATTTGGCCTTTAGCTGATGGACTCGCAGAGTTTCCATGATTGCCCTTAAGTGCTGAGCATGTTCCTCTTCACTCTTTGAGAAGATAAGGATATCGTCTACGAAGACCACTACGAACTTATTGAGGAAATCTCTGAATACCCTACTCATCAGGTCCACGAAGTAAGCAGGTGCATTTGTCAAGCCGAAAGGCATGACAAGCCATTCAAAGAAGCCGTCTGGGGTTCTGAATGCCGTTTTATCGATACTATCTTCAGCCACCCTTAGCTGATGAAAATCGGTCGCTAAATCGAGTTGGGAGAAAACAGACGCTCCAACAAGCTGATCAAACAAATCGTCAATTCTGGGGAGAGGGTGCCTATTCTTTTTCGTTAGCTTGTTGAGCTCCCTATAGTCAACACATAGACGGAGTGAACCATCCGCCTTTGTAGCGAACACCACTGGAGCGCCCCATTCTGAAATGCTCCTCCTAACGAACCCCTTTTCTAGAAGCTCTTTAATCTGTTTACTGAGCTCTTTCCTTTCCCGTGGAGCCATGTGTCTAACGGGCAACGCAACGGGCTTTGCATTATCTACAAGATATATGCGGAAGTCTATCTCCCGCTTCGGAGGCAAGCCCTTCACCTCTTCGTAGACATCCGGATATTCCCGGACCACTCTAACTGATTGCAAATTTTCAACAGAGGCATCTAGCGATTCAAGATAACTAAGCATAACCGCATACGAGGGATTACAAGAAATTTCCAAAGTATTACCGAGCTGGGTTAGGAGCCTAACAACCCTTTTTTCACAATCAAGGATGGCCCCATTACTGGATAGCCAATCCATGCCCAAAATCAAACCATATACCGAAAAGCCAAAAACAAAGGCACTACATTGAAATTCTACGCTTAGAATAGAAATTTTCAATCCCAAACAGATCATAGACAAATGAGCTGGGCCCCCAATTGGGTTTGAAACAATTAAGGGGTCCTCTACCATACTAGTTTTTAGGTGCAGAGATTCTACTAAAGCAGACGAGATAAGGGAGTGTGATGCACCAGAATCAAATAAAGTGCGAACGGGGTGATCATAAAGATAAACTACACTTTCTACAGAAGTATATATACCTCGCTGTTGCAGAGGTGGTGCTTCTAGCACATGAACTTGTGCCCCTGAGGTGGATCCAGCCCTCTGCCCCTGTCCTCGTTTCTTTGGGCAGTCCTTAGCCCTGTGGCCTGTCTCACCGCAAGAAAAGCACCCACCATTCTCCTTGGCCTTCTTTTTCCGGCAATCTTTCACTAAGTGCCCCACTTTGCCACAGAAATTACACTTCCTCTTCTCTTTGTTGCCTTTCCCGCCCTTCTTAAAGTCTGTCTTCTTTGGCTGCAAATCCTCTCTCTTCCCTTGAGAGCTTTCTGCCTTTGCCTCCTTCTTGCCCTTATCCTCTTCGTTCAGCAATGCCATTTGTACCAACCTTTCATATGTAGCTCCCATGGGTATATGGGTCATGGCCAAACTGTGTAATGGCTTATTCAACCCTTTGACGAAACGGAGAGCCTTCTTGTGTGGGGTGTTGACTAGGTCCAGCCCAAACCTAGCCAACTCATCGAACTGATTAACATACTCTTTGACTGTCTTGTTCCCTTGCTTAAGAAATAAGAATTTTTCCAACTGCAAACTCCTTTCCGCATCTGAGAGAAATTTAGCCTCAAACCTTGCCCTAAAGTCCTCCCATGTCTCCACTGGTCTTTCTGCATTAGTGACTTCCCACCAGTAGGAAGCCTCGCCCTTTAGTATCCATACTGCCAGTTGTACTTTCTGTCTATCTTCTACCTCAAAGATGATGAATAAGTCCTCAGTTTCTTTCAGCCAATTTCTAGCTGCCACGAAGGACTCAGTTCCATGGAAATCCTTTCCTCCCATAGCTTTAAAATCTTTACATATCTTAGCAAACGTGTTTCCCCGTGGAGGAGGTGGAGGAAGAGGTGTCGCTGCAGCTGGATGATTTCCTGCAGTTGGAGGAGGAGGGACGGTAGGACCTGGCTGCGTGGCCCTTGCTTCTAAGAACCGTCTAAACCAACCAGGTATTGGTACACCCTCTGGCAAGTTAAGTTCTTCGGACATGCTGAAACAAAAAGGATAGATTCAAAACGAAGGATAAGAGATAGTACCTATGGCTTTGGGGAGTGGACTTTTCCTTTTTAAAATAAAATAATATTTTTCTTTTAAAAATGCTTCTTTAAATTTCCTTTTTGAAAATAAATTTTCAAAACTTTTTATCTTATTTGGTAAACCTATGCTCTGATACCAAGTGAAACACCCCACCTCCGTTAGGGTCACTCTCAAAGGGAATGCCCGAATTTTGGTGGAGGTTTATAAGTATAAGTCACAGATATACAAGACAGATATAAGAACACATATTTTTGAACAGTGGAAAAGCAACAACTTTTATTTCATAAGAGAAAATACGTGTTACAGCAACATTACCATAATTGTTTTACATACTTCCAAAAACATAACATCTTCATAACTATCTTGATTACATTATTTAAAGAAGCATAAAGAAAACATAAATAAACTGCAAAAGTCCCATAGTTGTTGTCCAAAGCCATAGTCCAAAACGAAAAGGTCCAAGCAATACATTCTTTCTCTTCAAGTTGGATATGAAGGCTGGTCAAGCTGCGGTATTCCCTCCCTGTGGACCTGGGGGGAAACGGAAGAAAAGAAGACGAAAGAAAAGTAGAGTCAGACATAAAGCCTGAGTAAGTCTAGGACTATTCAGTCTATGAATAAAGAACTGGGTATGATAATTATAAACAAGAAATGGGAAAGCACTATAAACTTAGTTAAGTTGTCTAGGGTCGAATATACTATCGTACCCCATATTAATCTCTGTACCCATATAAACTAGTTCCCAACAGGCACCCCATAATCAGGGTGAAGTGATCCATTTTATGGTGATCGGCTCCTACTCGCATAGTTACATGTGTCTTACGGCCCCCGATGTTGTAGTTACCTGTGCTGGTCCCACCGTGGGGTGTATCAAGTCACATGGTGGCGGCCCGACACAATCCTAGAATGCACAGGTATGCTACTGGTGCCCAGTGCCTTATTTTTCTGCGCCGGAGTGTGTGCACGCCCGCACCCCGTTAGAACCTACACTGCTGCACCACCGCCGTCGATTTGACCTCTTACAATCAGCCCAGTAATCGTGCCCCACCCTGCCTAGTTTCAGGGAATCATGATACCTTGTAGGGTTACTGCGAAAAGGGTCCTCCGCTACTAGGTTTTCTATTTCTAGCCAACATGCTAAGTTGGTTAAGTGTTTTATAAACCTAACCCCCAATCAGTCTGTTTAGTTTAGCATGTTCCATTTTGATTAAGTCTTTAGTTCACTTAATCCTATCAATCCTGACTCAGCCTTAATTGTCTTATTAAAGCCTTGACCTCTCACATTAGACAGGTATTGTTGTGGCTGCCTGTTGCCGGTTGGGTCCGGGCAGTCTTACGCCACAACTCAGTCTAACTTCGGGTCCTTATTGGGCTCCATGTTTAACCACCCACATTGGATAGGTATTGTTGTGACTACTGGACAGCCGGGCGGTTACGGGCAGGTTTACATCACAACTCAATCCAACCTCGAGTTAAACACATCGTATTTTCTACATTTACATATTTTGTCTTTCTTCTTTTTATATGTAAATATTTGCGGCCCATTATTCAAAATCAATTTAAGCTAATGGTGTAAAAGTTTACACCAATCATGGGCCCAACCCATTCTTGAATTTGGGCCCATCTACTTTTATATTTTCAATTATTAATTAATTTGGCCCAACGCTATTTCCCCCGTTTAATACGTTCGTTTATTTTAATATATGTTGGGCTTAGCCTTTTAAGCCCAACTTAGCCACGTGAAAAAGGGGAGGCTTAAAACGTGATTACATACACAAAAAGGGGTATGTAAACGCATGAACTTGCAACATAACGTTGGAACTACAAAATAGAAACTGGTGTACTTGCATAGTAGTAACATATACTTTGGTCATAAAGCATAAGTGACATGAATCAAACCATGTAAACTTGTAGTTAAGTTAAGAATCTAACTAAATTAGATATCATTATTGACACATAGTCTTAACTACAACATAAACCTATATTTTTACTTAGGCATAATGTCAAACATAAGCAAATCATGTTTATAAAATTACTATATGTTTACAAAGGTGCTTACTTTTGTTACTAATACAAAAGTATAGTTCAACTAGAATTATTCCAACTTAATCATGATTTTTAATCTATTCACATAATCATGGCATAAATATTCCTAAACATGGTTTTTGATCTATTCATGAAATCATGGCATAAATATTCCTAAACATGAAATCATGGTTTTTACTTTATTCATGCAAACTTGCAATTGGAATGTAAATCTAACTTTGCTATGTGTCACATATATTATCATATAATTCTTGTTAACAATATAGGCCTAACATGTTTTTCAGTTAGGCATAATACCAAACATAGCCTAGTCATATTCATAAAATCAACATAAGTTCACAAAGAGGCTTACTTTTGTTTCTAATACAAAAGTATGGTTTTATACATAGATCATGATGCCAATTCCAACATAATTTCATATGAATCATAATACCCCAAATTTGATCCAATTACACAAAAAGTGATTTTTTTACAAAAATATACATTATGTTGGCATAGTAGCAAAACCACATACTTGCATGAATCTCAATTAAACAACCACAAACATGTAGCTTCAACATGAATTACATACTTGTGAATATCCAATCGTATACTTGCATAAATCTCAAATAAACTACCGCAAACATGTAGTTTTTATCATGAATTACATACTTGCGAATATCCAATCGTTATACAACATTCCAAATCGATTAGAATCATAGCAACGCACAAATATGAATTACTTATCACCACAAATCAAGTGTAATTCTCATTTTACACAAATCAAACACAGTTATTTATTTACATCGGAATAGTACTCTACTTACAATCGTGTGACGAATTCTTCAATTCAGGAATCTGAATTCTGGATTTGGAGATGCTACTCCTTTGACGTAGGCGTTGATTTGTTTAAGTTTAACTTGTAGTTGCTTTATGCCTTAGAGTTTGCCTCCTAATCGTCTATCAAATTGGTGGCTACTCCTAGTCGTTCCTCAGCAGCATGATGGCCTCATTCTTATTTTTGAATGAATAGATTAGGTAGAGTCTAGGGTCATTTTTATAGAGTTTATGAACTGATTAGGACCATCGATGTAGCTTGGGTTAATCATAGCCATTCATTCGAAAGAGAGACCAATCAGGAGCTGCCACCTAGCCCTAGTGACAAAGCAAGCCTCAGAAAATCGACCAAACATAGACTAGGCCAACCAGGGTGGGCTGGGTTCGACCTGGCTCTGGGGCCAGGTCGACAGCCCTATCGACCTGGCTAGCCCAGGTCGACTGCCAAGTCGACCTGGGTGCCTTAGGCGGGAATTTTCCCACCCTGGCCAATTGGGCCCGATTTTGAATTTTAAACTGAATACTGAAACTTCCGGAGGCCATATCTTCTTCATACGGACTCCGTTTTTCGAAAACTCGGACTCTATTTTGCGTATTTTTCCGAGACGAACACAATGGCGTATCCCGTTTCCCTTAATTCTTTGGTTTGAAATTAATTATACTTTAATTTGTGAATTTTACTGTTATAGAATACACGGGGTGTTACATTACACTTCGCTTATATAATTTATACAACGCGATTTAATTCACACAAATAGTTTAGATTCCTCACATTGGTTATTGCAGTGCTAAAAATCATAGGAAGGTCAGAAAAATCCGCGGCTTCTTCTAGAATGTAGAGAGCCTCCTTGCGGTCACGGTGTCTCCTGTTTCATCGAATTTCGTTAAAGAATGAAAAAGATATTATTTTTCAAAGTTTTGCAACACTTAAAAGTGTTATTTTCATTACAGAATATTCATCAGAAAAGTTTCTAAAACCTTAGAAACTAGGTCACAAATTTTCAGTCGATCCGTACCTCGATGCTTCGATCAGGCTACGCTGCGTCAAAGGGCTACGAAGCACCTCCAGATCGACGGTGGTGGCGAAGGATCCGGTGGCCTGTGCTCGTCGCGGCGGCGCTCAGAAGGTCGTGCCTTCCTCTTCGATTTCCGACGCCGATAGTCGATGGGAGGAGTCGTGGGTTGGTCGGATGTGGAGAGGAGGCGAAGGCGGTCGGAAGTCTCAACTGGGGTCGGCGGTGAAATCGCCTGAGGCGGTCGGAAAAAGGAGGAGAAGTTTTTAGCGACGTGGATCGTCCAATCGTTCTCAGGCGGCTAGGGTTTCGGATTTTTTTCCTTTTTTTTAAATGAAAATTTCCTATTGGCCGTAGATTTATAGAAATTTTTAAATAGTGTTTTTGCAAACGGACTCCTTTTTAAACCCAACGACTGTCGCCCCTAGCTAAATACCCCTATTCCGGACATAATGGGATATGTTTCGTTGGCCATTTCGACAGTTACAGTCAGTTATTTTTCAAATTAAAATATAAAACATTCGATATTTAATTTAAACGTACATTTCAATTTGCCAGGGCCACAAACTGAATCGAAAAATTCCAGAAAAATAAATCTAGCTTTGTTTTGACGATACGGTCCTAACAAAACCAGTTTCATCGGAGCTCGTTTGAAAAACGGCCATTTTTAGGTCGACCCATTTTAACAGAATTCGACCAAACACGTTATCTTTTGCCCTGCTCACATACTAGCTTCAAAAATTATGAAATTTGAAACTTAGCAATAATTTGACATCTCGGACCCAACAAAAGTGTTTTGTCGAATTCCGAGGTCGTATGCAAAATCTCAATTTTCAAGGGCTATATATACTATATAGCGACCTTTCTGAAAATTCATTTGGCCATAACTTTTGATTTTCGTTATGAAATTTCGATTTTTCAGATTCGTTAGAAAAGTATTGATAAACAGATTTAAATATTTTCAGTTTCGTTAAAATCCGTTATATTTTCCACTCGGTATAGTCAGACCAAGTTTGTATTCAAAATTTCAACCTGCAATATTATACCCAATTCTATATTTTATGGAAATAGGCTATTTAAATTATTCAAATTCTTTGGTAATAACCTAATTTAAAAATTTTATATTGGTTCACATTTTCCGGGTTATTACAATCTCCCCCACTTAAAACTTTTCGTCCTCGAAAAGGAAATAACAGTTAAGCAGGAAACAAAATGTAAATGCAAAGTATTGTAAAGGTACCTTGCACCGGAGTTAGTCAGAAATGTCCACTCTGCATTTGGGATAGGCTTGTTTAATGCTTTCCTCAGTCTCCCAAGTACAGTCTCTAGGATCACTACACCACTGCACTTTGACTAAATGAATCTTTTTCCTCCTTAGCTCTCTAGTTTCTTTGCCAACTATCTTTAATGGTTCCCTCTTGAGTGCTAATTCTGAAGTTATGTCAATATCATGTTGTGCTGCTTCTTCCACAATAAGGTCGGGATCATGAACATGTTTTCTGAGTTGAGATACGTGGAACACATCATGTATACCAGGCAACCAATTAGGTAATGAAACCCTATATGCAAGAGTTCCAATCCTTTCAAGTATAGGAAAGGGACCAATAAATCTCGGTGCCAACTTCCCAGTCTTGCCAAATATGATTACTCCTCGCATTGGAGAAACTCTTAAATAAACATAATCACCAACAGCAAATGATATATCCCTTCTTCTCGCATCAGCATAACTTTTCCGTCGGCTCTGTGCGGTTTTTAATCGCTTCTTAATTAAATCGACTTTATCCGATGCTTCTTGAATCATATCGGGCCCTAACACAAGTCTATTGCCAGGTTCTACCCAACATGCAGGAGATCTGCACGGTCTACCGTATAATGCTTCAAATGGAGACATTCCCAAACTTGCTTGATAGCTATTGTTGTAAGAGAATTCGGCTAAATGTAAGTGATCTTCCCATGAGCCTCCAAAATCGATAACGCAAGCCCGTAGTAAATCGTCTAAAATTCTATTCACCCGCTCAGTTTGGCCGTCTGTCTGTGGGTGATAAGCGGTGCTTAGATTCAATTTGGTTCCCAATTCTGTCTGGAATGCTTCCCAGAATTTGCTAGTAAATAGGGGATCTCTATCGCTGACTATACTGAGCGGTACCCCATGAAGTTTAACTATTTCTTTGAAGTAAATTTGTGCTAGACTTTGAGTCGTTCTGTTGGATCGGACAGGTATGAAATGGGCAGTCTTCGTGAAGCGATCTACGATTACCCATATACTGTCGTTTCCTTTTCTAGTTCGAGGCAAGCCATCGATGAAGTCCATCGAAATTTGTTCCCACTTCCATCCTGGAACTTCTAATGGTTGTAATAATCCAGCCAATTTCTGCTGATCACTCTTAACTAGCTGACAAGTGGGGCATTGGCTAACATATAATGAGATATCTCTTTTCATCGCCTTCCACCAGAATGTGCGTTTGATATCGTTATACATTTTGCTCACACCGGGATGGATACTTAATTTGGACTTGTGGCATTCATCAAGCACTTCTCTTTTTAGCTCAGAGATGTCGGGAACACAAATTCTTCCTTTTAATCTCAAAACCCCCTCAATATCCACTTGGAAGCTGGAGTCTATGCCTTCATTGCTCCTTTTGATCATTACTTTTACAAAATTATCCTCTTTTTGAAGGGTCGAGATTCTGTCTATTAATGAGGACGTGATGACAAAACTGGCGATGATTTCATTCTTTCTGCTGAGCGCATTTGCTACAACATTGGCTTTCCCTGGAGTGTATAGAATTTCAAAATCGTATGCCGCAAGGAATTCTAACCAACGCTGTTGTCTCAAATTTAGATCTTTCTGGGTGAACAGGTATTTCAAGGATTGATGATCGGTGTATAGTTCGAACTTCTCGCCCAGTAAATAATGCCTCCAGATTCTTAAAGCAAACACGATAGCTAATAACTCAAGATCATGAGTTGCATAGTTTCTTTCATGCGGCTTTAGTTGACGGCTGGCATAAGCGATCACTTGGCCTTTTTGCATTAACACTGCGCCTAGCCCTCTAATAGAAGCATATGTCCACACAGTCAAGTCTTGGTTGCCTTCTATTATTGTCAATACTGGAGCGGTTGTCAACTTCAGTTTCAGCTCCTGGAAAGCTTCTTCACATTCGGGTGTCCATTTGAATTTCTCATGCTTCTTTGTAAGCATTGTCAATATTCCTGATATCTTTGAAAAATCCTGAACGAATTTCCGATAGTAACTAGCTAATCCAAGGAAACTTCGGACTTCCGTAGGGGTAGTAGGTTGTTTCCAATTCTGAATCGCTGTAATTTTGCTTGGATCTACAGCAATTCCTTCCTTTGAAACGACATGGCCTAGGAATTTAACTTCGTTCTGCCAGAAGACACACTTAGAAAATTTAGCTTTCAAGACATTTCTCCTTAGGATTTTCAACACTTGATCTAAATGTTTTGCATGCTCTTCTTCCGACTTAGAGTAGATTAAAATGTCATCGATGAAGACTAGAACAAATTTATTCAATACACCACGGAACACTCTGTTCATAAGATCGACGAAGTATGCCGGAGCGTTGCACAAGCCGAACGGCATTACCAAACATTCGTAGAATAAATCGGGACCCCTGAAGGCTGTCAAAGGAACACAGTCTTCGGCTATTCGCAATTGGTGGAAACCTGTAGCTAGGTCCATTCTGGAGAATATTGTTGCTCCATTTAATTGATCTAACAGATCATCTATTCGGGGCAAGGGATATTTGTTCTTCAGTGTTTGTTTATTGAGATCCCTGTAATCGACGCAAAGCCTTAGAGTACCGTCTGATTTCGGGACAAATACTATTGCGGCTCCCCACGCTGAAAAGCTTGGTCTGATCAGACCTGTCCAAAGCAATTCTCGGGTTTGACTACTTAGCTCTTCTTTTTCTTTTGGGGCCATTCTTCTTATTGGATGTACTACTGGTTGGGCATTCGGAATTAGATCAATTCTAAATTCAATTTCTCTTTGCGGCGGTAAGTTTTCTACTTCTTCAAACACATCCGCATAGTTTTTCACGACCGGTATCTTTTCTATTGAAGGGGGAGTAACTTCTAAAGAAGACCAAAATTCGGTTCTACTGATTTCTGAGCCATGACATGGTATATATATAGGTCCAAGCTTCGTTTTGACTTTAACGATTCTTTCGGCACATCTAACTTTGGCCTTATATTTTGTCAACCAGTCAAATCCCAGTATAATATCAAAGTCGGAAAGGTCCATGACAATTACTTTAAAAGAGAATTTGTAGCAAGAATAAGAGACAGGCACTCTACAGTACGAACTGAGACTGACAGAACCTCCTATCGGATTTTGAACTTTAATTGGTTCCTTAAGTTTTCCTCTTTTTAATTTTAACTTGTGAACAAGGTTACCGTAAATGAAGCTACGTGATGCATCGGTATCAAAAAGTACAGAAACAGGAATATTTTTAATGGTAAGGGTACATCCCAAGACATCGGGTTTACCTGATCCATCCACGATAGCTGGCGGGGTCTTCCCGTCATAGACATGGGCCACCTGTGCATTCTGCTTCAGAGGGCAGTTCCTGCTGTAGTGCCCCTTCTTATGGCAGTTGTAGCATTCGGCTGAGTCATTTGCCTTTGGCTTCTTTGGGGCTTTGCATACATTAGAGAAATGACCGGCTTCCCGCAATTGTAGCAATTTCCTTTCGGGATCTTTGCGGGTTTCTGAGTAGCGGCCGCGGTAATGCTAGATTCGGGTTGATCTGTTGAGGCCTTGCACTTATTTCCAGCTTGGCTTTTGGCGCGGTCTTGGCTAGCATGCCTCTCATCCATGTCTTCGTAGTTGCAAGCCATCTCTACTAGTTCTGTAAAGGAGAGTTTGATGTTGCTCATAGCTCTATCGTGGTACTTGCGCTTTAGCCCAAATATGAATCTCTTGTTCTTTGCTTTGTTGGTCATAATCAACTCTGGAGCATAGCGCGACAATTGGGTGAACTTATTTAGGTAATCATGAATAGAGAGATCTCCTTGCTGGAGATTAGCAAATTGCTCTCGCATCCTCTCTAGAGCCTGTTCTGGTACAAACTTCTCATTGAACATAGCTTTGAATTGCTCCCAAGTTCTGACAGTACCAGCTGCATCCTCTGAGGTAATGGCATCCCACCACAGCTCTGCTTCCTCCTGAAGGAGCCAAATACCAAGTCGGGCTTTGTTGTTGGTTCCCATACCCATGCCTTCGAAGATTTTCTCACAGGTCTTCAACCAAGCTATAGCCTCGGTCACTGTACCAGTGCCAGTAAAAGGTTTTCCCCCAAGATTTCTGTACCTCTTTGCTACCTTATCTAGCTCAAAGTCTTCTGGTGCTGGTGGCTGAACAATAGGGCCTTCTACAACTACGGGGATATTCCCCCGTCCTCCTGCTGCCACTCCTCGGCCTCCACGGCCTCCTCTAGCTGCTGCTGCTCGTGTAGCCATCTAAGAGAATACTGTATAAGCAAGAAAAGAGTCAAGCTCACAGATTTGATAATTTTCATAAATGATAAAGCAGGGGAATACAAGGAAAGATAATAATGATGTACTGATCAAATTGTTTTGCTAATCTGCTTAGCTCATTCTAGGACATTGCTAATCCTATCTCTAATGAGCTACTCGCATTAGAACACTACTGATTCTATTCTGACGAGGTGTTTAATGTGTTAGATCCCAAAACTAAGGTTAACCAAAGCTCTGATACCAACTGTGACGATCCCAAAATCCGAGGGGCGGTATTAAGGATAATCATTAGGAAATAACACATTAATCATCATAGCAGAGTACAGATAATAGCAGAAACAATAAATAAAATAATTTTACACGAATATGACAGCGGAATCACAACATGTAGGAATATCAGAATAGCATAACGTGGGATATAACTTAGTAAATAAAAGGAAAGTGATCAGTCATCATCGCCAGAGGCGGAATACATACATGCAGTGAGACATAATAAGGGTATCAGTCTACATCGCCGAAGGCGGAATACATATACATATAATAAGAAATACGGAAAGTAAATCAGTCTGCATCGCCAGTGGCAGAATCATAATGTAAGTACAGTAATGGCGGAAAATGTCAAAGTCATCTCTGTGTAGTCAGCCTCGCCATGAGCCAAAAATGCACTCTATGCAGCAGTGCAGAGCCAAAAACAACCTGTCACCTGTGTACTAGGCTGCCCGTGTGAAAATAAGGGCACCCGCGTTTGCAAAGTGAAACAAACAACGAGTCAGTCATGGGGACTGGTATGAGGAATCTATTTAACAGTTAAACAACAGTAATAGCAAATCATAGGACCACGCCACTTTCGCGGAACGGGTTTACTCCAGTGATTGCTAGTGCATTTAAAACAAAGTAAATACTTTTAGAATAAAGCAATGCTTTTTGAAAGAATGAAGCCATTATAAGACTCAGGTCCCATCACACAATGCAACGCAAGCCGGAGAATAGAGTTTTACCTTATAATAGCCAAATATGCTTGATACGTATAAAGCAAAATCGTTTGATATTATTACTAGTGCATATATGTTTCAAAAATGAATAGCATCATAAATATCAATCATAGACGGCATAAGTGCCCCATACCACTATGTCGCCGTACTAGTTCTATAATCAAGTCCGTTATTTCGTATTGGAGATTGGATTTTCGTCATGAGTCGAGGCAAGGGGCAAGGGGCAAGCTCCTCTCCGCTTCGAGACACTCTAGCAAATGCCTCGGGACTACACACTCTGGGTAACCCCTGGATGCTTTAGGGCCGGTCCTCACTTACGTTAGAGGATTATTTATTCCTGAACACACATTTCCCGGTCCTTGCAGACCTATAATCGAGGCGCCTCGCATTCCAACAACCACAAAGGTGAAAAGTATATATATATATGTCAGGGCTGGTAAGTCACTGACACCACCATAGCTAGAAAGAAACGTCGTGCTCTCCCTGCAGTCCGTATCCCGTTTTAACTCATACCGGGGTGTGAGGTTCGCGAATTTACGAAATACACAAAGCTAGGCCACGTAGACCTTGCTTTGATCATCATCCACAAGACTTTGCTTTGCAACAGAAGCCTTGATCACAGCATCTTGGCATGCCACATAGGCAATCCACTCCATACGATTGATTTCCATCGATATATAACCTCTAAGCTCGTACGTCTCAGAGAAGGGCGTTAAGAAAAAGAATAAATTCTCCGCCGCCAAACAGATATATATTTAACAGAGATCAATCAGTATAGAACAAAATCCAATGTCAGACATACAGTCCATTTACAAGTCCGTTCTGGGTCTGAACGAAACCGGAGGCGTCAAATTCCTCGTATATCCGTCCAATCAACACATACGTTCAGACGGCTACTACTTCCGTCCCCTTCCGGTAGCTACTCCGGTTAGGAACCTCAGTAGCGCCCATCCAACCGATACGAAGATCGTCAGTCTTGAATCGTCTTTGCACTTTCCAATTCGAATCGCTCGATAAAGTATTTGAAATGAGGGTTAGCTCGGCCTTTTCAAATAATTCACGTCATTAGAATTTAAATCGATTCTTTACATGGTTATATTATTCGACATCCATCTTTCAGTTATTTAGTGTTATTTTCGTATCAAACACATACAACCATCAAATATCAAACAATTCAAGCCCAATTGGTTTATTTTCAATCAATGTTGCTTATAATATTTCATAACGATTTTTCGCCATTTTTATTTATTTAAAAATGGCCACATTTAATTAAACGACGTTTCAGGTCGTGCCGTGGCACTGGCGCTGTTTTTCCCTTAATTTGTTTTACACATATCGGAAAATCTAACCGTTGGATTTCTACAAAGTCTATGTCAGTGGGAAGATATTCCCAAAGCGAACCCAATGGTTCCAGTTTCGTGAGAATCCGACGGTCGGATCTTCCACACTAGTCATTTGAAGTTACGGTTTCAAAATTCGAACTACAGCGTCGTTATTCGATTTAATTTAATTTTATTTATATTTATATATAAATATAAACGATTCTAGCACTGTTTTTCTTCAGATTTGAATTAAACATTCCGGACAATCCAACCGTTGGATTTTTACAAGGTTGGTGCCGTTGGAAAGATATTTCCAAGGCGAACCCAACGGTTGCGGTTTCGGGAAAATCCGATGGTCGGATTTCTCGTACTAATCGTTTCAAATTACGATTCCGAAACGCGAACTGCACGGCCTCTATTCCTTATAATTATATTTATACTTATATATATAAATATAGTTCATTCTATAATTTCAACTATAGTTCATTTTATATTTTCAACTTCGTTTTCACTTCAAATATTTCACTAACGCCTTAATATTTCGAAAAATTTCGCCATAACCTCCTTTGTACGGGGAGGGGTTTGGAAATTTATTGGGCCGTATTAGGTACCCAATAAATCCTAAAAAGCATTCACATATTTATAGTGATATATTTTGGTGTTTACGGGGGAGCATGTACTGATAATCACTCCAGAGAATAAATTCCCGTCACCCCGTTTCCGTGTGGAAATAAATAGTCCATGTGTCGTATCTAATAACTAGAGTGACGTAATTACTGTCAACTCCAGACCCGTGTGGGGTTTTTATTAATCTGGCAATTTATCGTTATAATTTATATAGTCCATATCAGTCATCGGTTCAACCTGTAGTATATAGTCATCGCTATACAAGCCTCTTGCTTATATGGTAAATCTTCCACCTCGTCACACAAGCTCCAATTGCTTATGTGGAATATGATGAAGTATGCCTATCATCAAGAAGTATGCCATGTAGTGTAGTTCAAAATTAATTGTTACTATCCTATGGCGTTATTTATTATTTCACACAGAAAAACCAGCACTCCGCATCCAATGGCATTCACAGGAGTTGATATATAAATAAAATTGCGCAGCCAACTCATCAAGGTTTACCTATTTATCGGGCACGCAAATAATTTCTTTACTCTACAGCTAATCCATTTTTCCTGTTCAACACATGTATATATATGCAGAACAAAGCTAATAATAATATTCCTAGCAAACTATTATTTATTTCAACACATGTGTATTTTTAACTAAGCATATACATGGTAAAAGGAATATTTTTATCATCAAAAATATTTATTCGACACGTGTGTATTTTTAACACTTCATATACATGATAAAAGGAATATTTTTATCATCAAAAATATTTATTCGACACATATGTATTTTTAACTCTTCATATTCATTATAAAAATATAGTTTCATTGTCGATTCATTTCATTTTTAAAAGATGCTAATATTCAACACATGAATTTCAACTCAACGAATGAATTGCAACTCAACACATGAATATTCTATATAGTTTGTATATATATATATAAATGTGATTTTTATCGCTTAAGCCATTTGTTTAAATTCAAATAATATTCAACACATGAATTTCAACTCAACGAATGAATTGCAACTCAACACATGAATATTCTATATAGTTTGTATATATATAAAAATGTGATTTTTATCGCTAAAGCCATTTGTTTAAATTTAAATAATATTCAACACATGAATTTCAACTCAACGAATGAATTGCAACTCAACACATGAATATTCCATATAGTTTGTATATATATAAAAATGTGATTTTTATCGCTAAAGCCATTTGTTTAAATTCAAATAATATTCAACACATGAATTTCAACTCAACGAATGAATTGCAACTCAACACATGAATATTCTATATAGTTTGTATATATATAAAAATGTGATTTTTATCGCTAAAGCCATTTGTTTAAATTCAAATAATATTCAACACATGAATTTCAACTCAACGAATGAATTGCAACTCAACACATGAATATTCTATATAGTTTATGCAATTTATTTCAACGAATGAAAATTATTCTAACACATAAATATTTCAGAAAATTTCGGCAGCATAACGGCAGGGTAGTTAAAACCGGGACCGTCCCTAGTACGGCTCCTCGCTCTACCTTAAAACCTCGCGGTTTTTGACAATAGGGATCATGCATCTAGTTCGCACGCAGGCGGCATGTTTTATTTTCAATTCCACAATCCTATTCTATTTTGTTTCAACCACAAGAGGGTATTTTTCAACCACAAAGGTATTTTTCAACCACAAAGGTATTTTTCAACCATAAAGGTGTTTTTCAACCACAATAACAACCACAAACAATTATTTCCAACCATTCATCATACCATATAATAACACGTCAAACACAAGCAATAAATATCGTCCATGGTTTGTGGACGAGGGGAGTATGTATATATATATATATATATAATATAATAATTCACCTGCATTTCATCACAATTCAAAGCATATATGTTTCAAACAACGCTTGTAAAATTTATACATCGCTAATATAACTTATACAACACATGTACATGAGGTATACAATGCGTATATAATTTACACTTCGCTTATATAATTTATACAACGCGATTTCATTCACACAAATAGTTTAGATTCCTCACATTGGTTATTGCAGTGCTAAAAATCGTAGGAAGGTCAGAAAAATCCGCGGCTTCTTCTAGAATCTAGAGAGCCTCCTTGCGGTCACGGTGTCTCCTGTTTCATCGAATTTCGTTAAAGAACGAAAAAGATATTATTTTTCAAAGTTTTGCAACACTTAAAAGTGTTATTTTCATTATAGAATTTTCATCAGAAAAGTTTCTAAAACCTTCGAAACTAGGTCACAAATTTTCAGTCGATCCGTACCTCGATGCTTCGATCAGGCTACGCTGCGTCAAAGGGCTACGAAGCACCTCCAGATCGACGGTGGTGGCGAAGGATCCGGTGGCCTGTGCTCGTCGCGGTGGCGCTCAGAAGGTCGCGCCTTCCTCTTCGATTTCCGACGCCGATAGTCGATGGGAGGAGTCGTGGGTTGGTCGGATGTGGAGAGGAGGCGAAGGCGGTCGGAAGTCTCAACTGGGGTCGGTGGTGAAATCGCCTGAGGCGGTCGGAAAAAGGAGGAGAAGTTTGGAGCCATGTGGATCGTCCAATCGTTCTCTGGCGGCTAGGGTTTCGGATTTTTTTTTTTAAATGAAAATTTCCTATTGGCCAGAGATTTATAGAAATTTTTATGTAGTGTTTTTGCAAACGGACTCCTTTTTAAACCCAACGACTGTCGCCCCTAGCTAAATACCCCCATTCCGGACACAATGGGATATGTTTCGTGGGCCATTTCGACAGTTACAGTCAGTTATTTTTCAAATTAAAATATAAAACATTCGATATTTAATTTAAACGTACATTTCAATTTGCCAGGGCCACAAACTGAATCGAAAAATTCCAGAAAAATAAATCTAGCTTTGTTTTGACGATACGGTCCTAACAAAACCAGTTTCGTCGAATTCTGAGCTCGTTTGAAAAACGGCCATTTTTAGGTCGACCCATTTTAACAGAATTCGACCAAACACGTTATCTTTTGCCCTGCTCACATACTAGCTTCAAAAATTATGAAATTTGAAACTTAGCAATAATTTGGCATCCCGGACCTAACAAAAGTGGTTTCGTCGAATTCCGAGGTCGTATGCAAAATCTCAATTTTCAAGGGCTATATATACTATATAGCGACCTTTCTGAAAATTCATTTGGCCATAACTTTTGATTTCCGTTATGAAATTTCGATTTTTCAGATTCGTTAGAAAGGTATTGATAAACAGATTTAAATATTTTTAGTTTTGTTAAAATCCGTTATATTTTCCACTCGGTATAGTCAGACCAAGTTTGTATTCAAAATTTCAACCTGCAATATTATACCCAATTCTATATTTTATGGAAATAGGCTATTTAAATTATTCAAATTCTGTGGTAATAACCTAATTTAAAAATTTTAAATTGGTTCACATTTTTCGGGTTATTACAACTTTTATTACAAAGATAACATTTTATAACAAATGTTATTTATATCTAGTTTAACAAAAATGATAACGATGATTTCTATTTTCAATCTTTATATAAAAACATAACCATATTAAAAATGCAATCTTTTTAATGCAAACAAAATTATATAATAAAATTGTAACTTTGAACTCAGTTCTTTTGCATTGTTTCCAATGTGACAATAAAATGCATCTTTAAAAACTATTCTTTTTATGTAGACAATACTGCATCAAAATGTGTATTCTATTTTGTTGAAAATTTAGTTCAACAAAATGACACAAAATGTCTATTCATGTTTTATTGCAAATTTTGACTCGACACAAATGAATAAAAGTTTGATTGCATTTTAATGTCAAAAATTGTTGATTTAACAAGTTTACCAAATTCTGTGTTTCATATATGTTGAAAATTCTAATTCAACATATTTACAACATTTGGTTTAAGACACATTTGATTCTTTTTATATAAACAAAAATGGTGTATTTTTGTTTAAACCAATTTCTAATTTACAGGAATGTTTCAATTTTGATGGTACAACAAACAAAATTATAATTTTGTTTAGACTAATTCAAATTAACAGAAAAGTTAATTTTAACAATAAAATGAACAAAATAATAAATTTGTTCAATCTAATTCTAATCAACAGAAATGTAACTTTTACAATTTTACCGCCACAATCAAAATCAAACAAACAGATGTGTATTTACAATTAACACAGAATAATAACAGTATGAATTAACTGCAGATTAACAACAATAATTTCAGAAATTATTTCTAATTATAAAAGAAATAAATAAATAGATTTCTCACCGATAGTTTTAATTCAGGACAATTCAAGTTTGAAATTTCCTGAAATTCAGATTTGCTCCGTTTCAGTTCTAGTCAACGTCATTATGTAGATCGTGGAAATACGAATCCAACGCACCCAACGTTGTTCGATTTCGATACTGTATGACAAAGTTATACCAGTTTGAACGTTAATCCCATTTGAAATCATTGAAATAAAATTAATTAAATTACACTCTTTAATTATGTTTAGAAAAACATTGCCGCCCCCCTTCCTCTTCTTCATCGTGTATTCTGGAATAATTGAACCCATCACCGATCCATTAGGGTACAAAACCGCTCGAACCCCAAAGCCAGAGACGCTGATCCAATACCATCACGTCGAAGCCCCGCCTGTCCTCCACCGTCACCGAGAAAGGGGCCCCACTCGCGAGCCCCACGGACCCGCAAAACGCCTCCGACGTCGGCGCCTTCCTACTTTGATTCCGCCCTCCTCGATGATCAATAACCCATCATCACCGTACCCGTTTGAAGAGCTTGGACTCCTTTTCGATTCTTGCCTTGATTTCGTCCTTTAATTCGTTTTCGATTTAGGGAAATTAAGGATTTAAAAATGGAAGATGGTGGCCACTGGTTCTTTACAGTGGCGGCTGAGAGTTTAGAAAATATGGTTACGGTATTGGGAACTGTATATACTAGTATTTATAGCGTATTTTTCCTTTTATGTTTATTTATTTTGAAAATATATCTGTATGATGATA
This sequence comes from Allium sativum, assembly GCA_030737875.1. NCBI lineage: Eukaryota > Viridiplantae > Streptophyta > Magnoliopsida > Asparagales > Amaryllidaceae > Allium > Allium sativum. Next base: position 143,975,348 of record CM060918.1, on the reverse strand, counting down.
TAAACTCCAAATCAAACCCAACGAGAGTCGCCAAAACCTAAATACCCTTATTCCGGACACATTGGAATATGTTTCGTAACCCATTTCGACTGTTACGATATGTTTTTTTTAATTTAAATTATAAATCATTTAATTATTAAATTCAAACGTACATTTTAAATTACCGGTGCCACATTAAAGATTACAAAAAAATTATTTCTTGTTATGTTTTGATGATACGGTTCTAACGAGTCTAATTTCGTTGAATTCTGAGAATGTTTGAAAAATGGCCATTTTCAAGTCGATTAAATTTGACTGAAACAGTCAAAACACATTTTCTTTTACCACGCTCACATATTAATTCGAAAAATTATGAAAATTTAAACTTAGCAATAATTTACATTCTAGTTCCAACAAAAGTGGTTTCGTCAAAAACCGAGGTCGTCAGCAAAATGGCTATTTTCAAAGGCCAATATATTATATTAAAATATATATAAATTCCACAGCGACTTTTCTAAAATTTGAACTGGCAATGACTTTCAAAATATAAAGTGAAATTTCAGTTTCTTACATCCGTTGGAAAGATATGATTAAACAGATTTAAATATTTCATGTTTCGTTCAATTCTGATTTAAAATGAATTCTATACAGTCGGTCAAAGTTCAAATTCAAATTTTCAAACTGCAGCGCTATTCTAAACTCCTTTTATAATTAAATTAAATTTATTCATTTTAACTTCAATTAAAATAAATTTTTAGTCGTTCTTATTTAAAATAAATTATTTTAAATATTGAAATCCATTAAAATTTCTAAAATAAAAATTTTAAATTGGCCCTAAAATTCCGAGTCGTTACAATCGCCCCCACTTAAAATCTTTTCGTCCTCGAAAAGGAACGGAGCGAAAAGTCATTTAATTAACTAATTTAATTAAAATTTTATTTATTATTTTCAATAATTTTATTAGTTAAATTAATTAACATTTCTATACTTTTATTAGTTAAACTAATAATCAAACATTACAACCAGCAATCAATTAGGTGATTAACTTTCCAAATATATATAACTTTAATATATAATCAAAAATCATATTTTCAGTGCAAATCACAGCAATGTGTACTAACTAAGTTTTGGCTCTCATACCAGTCAGTGGAAATATATAGAAATCCCACTTTCGAGACTCGAACATAATTACTGGTGATGGTGCATCGATCATCAGAATTATCTCCGGGCGACTAGAGTGTGATTCTATATCTACCCAGTATATTAAAACTTCGAATATCCATTAATTACTCGTATATTCGAAATCTTTATATACTCGATTGTCCATATTAAAATATAATAATATACTAAAATACGTATATTAAGATAAAAATTTCAAAACTAAATTTGTTTTCATTTTTATTTTTAAAGAAAATAATACTCTCACACTCGTTCTAGGATACTACTGATCCCATCTCTAACGAGTTATTCTTATTGGATATTACTAATCCAATCTCTGATGAATTCTCTCGTTCAGTTCTAATGTGCCTTGTTCTCGAGCTCTGTAAACCAAAGCTCTGATACCACATGTAACGACCCAAGCTTCCCAGTAAAGGAAAGACTGGATTGCCTTGAGAACAACACACATCAGAATACAAACTGAAGAACATTTTATTGCTGATTCCAACAATTACATCAGAGTATAAGAAAATCACAGAGTATGAATATATATTACACAATAGGAATACAATAATATCAGAGATTTAAATTACATTTACATAGCAGCGGAAAAATATTACAAATATACAACTGAAAGGAATACACGGACACAGAGCTTTTCGAATACCGCTTTAGCTGTAAACCAGGATCCTGTAAATATATCTGCAAAAAGCTACTTGACTGCCCGTGTGGAAGACAAGGGCACCCGAGTTTGCCAGTGAAACAAACTACAGGTCAGTCATGGAACTGGTATGAGGAATTTTAACTTAAATATCTAATAATAAGGCTAATCATAGGACCATGCCGCTAACGCGGAATGTGACGACCCCAAACCCCGTACTGACGGTGGCAAGGGTAATCTTTGGAATATAACACAGAAACAAATAACAGCAGAGCGGAATTAAATAAATACACCAAATAATGAACATAGAATATACTGGAGAAAAGTAATCATCAGAGTTACACAGTATACAGGATCATACTTAATACAAAGGTAGTTCAGATATACATAAATGTCTACAGCGGAAAACAAACAAAATGTACAATAGGAGCTGAACAACATAAAAAGAGATAAATGATAGAATCCATCTTCAGCTCCAACTATCCAGAGAAAGCCAGCTAAACCTGAATACAAAGCTACTCGTGTAGAAAAAGGGGCACCCGAGTTTGAAAGTGAAACAAACTACGAGTCAGTCATGGGACTGGTATGAGAAATCTACTCAACACATTTATAATATGGCTAATCACAGGACCACGCCACTTTCGTGGAACGGGTTTACTCCATTGGATCGCCAGTGCTCTAAAACAAATCTTTCTTTTAAACATTGCAATGCTTTTTATAAAAATGAAGCCATTATAAGACTCAGTTCCCATCACACAATGCAACGCAAACCGAAGGATAGAGTTTTACCTTATAATGGCCAAAATATGCTTGATACGAATAAAACAAAATCATTTGATATTACTACTAGTGTTTATATGTTTTAAAAACAATTTCCAATCATAACTATCAATCATAGACGACATAAGCGTCCCATGCCACTATGTCGCCAAATATAGGTATACAATCAAAACCACACGATGTCGTATTTGGAAATTGGATTTCCGTCATGAACCAAGGCAAAAGATAGTCCTTACCGACTTCGAGACTCTCTAGCCCGAGTCTCAGGACCCAGACTCAGGTGGGCCCTTGGATCGTCAGGGCCAGTCCACCGATGTGGATTAAAATTCCTGAACAATGCATTTCCCCGCCCTATGGGGCGTATGTGAGCCAACGAATGACTCCATCGGACCCGGATCGTCCGATCAAACCGAGGCGCCTCGCAACAGCAACAACCACATAAGTCAAACTCGTCAGGGCGTGTAAAAACACTGAAGCCACTTCTAGCTAGAAAGAAACGCATGTCCTCACTGAGGTCCTTTCTCTCGTTTCAGGTGCATACCGGGTGTGAGGCTCGCGATTTCACGTTATACACAAAGCTACGCCACACAGGCGGTGCTTTGATCATCACCACAAGACTTTGCTTTTCAATAGAAGCCCGGATCATTTGCCACTTAGGCATGCTACACTAGCAATTCATGCCATGCGATTGATGTCCATCGATACACAAACTCTGAGCTCGTGCGTTTCAGAGAAGGGCGTTAAGCAAAAGAATAAATTCTCCGCCGCCAAACAGATATATATTTAACAGAGATCAATCAACACAGAATAAAATCCAATGTCAGACACATAGTCCATTTATAAGTCTGTTCTGGGTCGGAACGAAACCGGAGGCACTATATACCTCGCAAACCCATCGATCACCACGTACGTCTGGGCGATCACCACTCGTTATCCATATTTCGGGATGCCTCCCAATCAGGACCTCGGTTACCATCCAAACGAGGTGAAGATCTCCGGTCTTCGACCATCGTCTTCATCTTCGATTTCTTATTGTCGATTCAGTTATTCAGAATGGGATAAACCCGTTCTTTCTGAGCAAATTGTGTATATAATAAACAAGTGCAACACTAACATACACATGCATCATTTCAATTCATTAGTCACTAACCGTCAATCAGTAAGAGAGCGATTTCCCAAATATTAACCCCGAAGGCCGAAACCAACATCAGATCAATACCCAAGAAACCATTCGGCTTGGCTGACCTTCAGTTAATTTCTAAATTTCACATCCATATCGTTTATAATATTTTATAATGATTTATCGCTATTTTTATTTATTTTAAAATAGCCAATTTATTCAAAACGACGCTTCGGGCCATAACGCGACCGTGGCGCTGTTTTTCTTCAGATTTGATTTACATATATCTGAAAATCTAACCGTTGGATCTTCACAAAATTTACATCATTAGAAAGATCTTTTCAGAACGAATCCAACGGTTCTAGTTTCGGGAAAATCCGACGGTCGGATCTCCCGGTACAATCGTTTAAAGTTTCGATTTCAAAATACGAACTACAGCGTCGTTATTCGATTATATATAATTATATTTATATATATATATACAAATATAATCGATTCTGGCGTTGTTTTTCTCCAGATTTGAATTAAACATTCCAGACAATCCAACCGTTGGACTTTTACAAAGTTGGTGTCGTTGGAAAGATTTTTCCAAAGCGAACCCAACGGTTGCGATTTCAGGAAAATCCGATGGTCGGATCTCCCGGTATAATCGTTTGAAATCACGGTTTCAAAATACGAACTGCAGCGTCATTATTCGATATATTCCAATTCTATATATATATATATATATATGCTTCGATTTCAAAGCTATATTCTTCTCATACATTTGATAAAAATGATATTTTTATCTAGCTGTCTTCTATTTCAACCCTTTACTATATTTAACAATTCATGTATATAATAAAAATGTGATTTTTATTGTAAAACAATTCATTTCAAAACACTGTTATTTTATATAGTTCATATAGATAATAAAAATAGGATTTTTATTATAAAACAATTTCTTTCAAAAGGAGGTTATTTTATATAGTTCATATAGATGATAAAAATGTGATTTTTATTGTAAAATAATTTATTTCAAAATATGAATACCATTCAACACATGAATTTCAATTCAACGAATGAATATAGCTTCAACAAATGAAAATAATTCAAACACATGAAAATTATTCAAAATTTTGGCAGCATAACGACAGGGTAGTTAAAACCGGGACTGTCCCTAGTACGGCTCCTCGCTCTACATTAAAAGCTCGCGGTTTTTGACAATGGGGAATCATGCATCTAGTTCGCACGCAGGTGGCATGTATATATTTATTTCATTTCCACAAACTAATCCTATGTGGTATCAACCAAATATTTCTTAACCACAAACGGGTATTTTTGAACCTCAATCAATCAATATCACCACAAACAATTCCAACCAACCATTCGCTATCAATCAATTTCCACACCAATCACAACCAATAAATATCGTCCATAGTTTGTGGACGAGGGGCGTATATATATATATATATATATATATATATAGCAATTCACTTCTATTTCAACACATATATAATTTTTACAATGCATATATAACTTATACATCGAACGTACAACTTATACAACGCTTATACAAGAGGTGTACAACTCTTATATAACTCATACATCGACTATATAATTTATACATCGTCGTTTTCCATATTGTTTATAAATTAGAAATCTCACATTGGGTTCCACTCCACCAAAAATAGCAGAAGGCTCAGAAAAATATGCGGTCTCTTCTAAAATGTAGAAGACGTCCACACGAGTCCACTATCTCTTGTTTAACTGAATTTCGTCAACACATGAAAAAGATATGATTTTTATAGTGAAATCATAAACGGTAGCGCTTTTAAAATGCTATAATACAGTTTAATATATATTAACCTTTACCTCTCTGCTTGGTTCCAAACTAGGGTTGGGAATTTCGCGAAATCCGTCGCACGATGGGAGGATCAGCCACTGCCACCTGAAAGAGCTCCGAAGGGCGCATGTTTCGAGGGTTGTGGCTCTCAACTCGGTGCGGCGGTGGAGGAGAAAATCGGGGTGAACGGCGGAGACTTCCCAGGCGCGATTCACGCTGAAGACGAGGCGAGGGAGGGCGTGGCCTACACGGATTTGAAGAGCTCGAGATGATCTTCAAAAAGTTCAACTGGGGTAGGGGTCAACGATCAACGGAGCGGTCGGAATTTGGACGGGAAGGATGGAGCTCACTTCCGCCGTTCATCGAGGTTGATACGCGGGGTTTCGAGATTTTTTATTTTTATTTATCAATGAAGGAATTATTTGATTGGCCCATTATTTATATATTTCAAAAATTAGGGTTTCGCACACGAACTCGAAATCAAACCCAAGGACTGTCACCCCTAGCGAAATACCCCCATCCCGGACACAATGGGATATGTTTCGAAGGCCTATTCAACTGTTTCAGCCAGTTTTTCTTCAAATTAAAATATAAAACATTAAATATTTAATTTGAACGTACATTTCAATTTGCCGGGGCCACGCACTGATTCTAAAATTCCCGAAAAATAAATCTAGCTATGTTTTGATGATGCGGTCCCAACAAAACTAGTTTCGTCGAATTCTGAGACCGTTTGCAAAAAGGCCCATTTCTGGCCGATCCAGTTTAACTCTATTTGACCAAAACACGTTTTCCTTTACCACTCTCACATACTAGCTTCAAAAATTATGAAATTTGAAACCTAGCAATAACTTCACATCTCGGATCCAACAAAAGTGGTTTCGCCGAATTCCGAGGCCGTATGCAAAATGGCCAATTTCACGTGCTATATAAATTCCATATCGACCTTTCTGAAAATTCATTTGGCCATAACTTTTGCTTTCCGCTATGAAACTTCGATTTTTCAGATTCGTTGGAAAGGTATCCACTAACAGATTTAAATATTTTTGGTTTCACTTAAATCCGTTTTGTTTTGCACCCGGTACAGTCCGACAAAGTTTGAATTCAATTTTTGAAACTGCAGCGCCTTTTCAGGCCTTGTTTAAAATTAGAATAAATTATATTCGTTTTCGAACGTCGATTCAAACTCACTTTTCATTGATATTATTTAAAATATTTATTTTAAATATTTAAAATCCACTATTTTAGCCAATTTAAAAATTTTAAATTGGTTCAGATTTTCCGGGTCGTTACACGGAACGGGTTTACTCCATTGGATTGCCAGTGCATAAAATAAAGTAAAACGTTAAACAAAGCAATGTTTTTTAGAAAAATGAAACCATTATAAGACCCAAGTCCCATCACACAATGCAACGCAAACCGGAGGATAGGTTTTTACCTTATAATGGTCAAAAGATGCTTGATACGATAAAACAGATTTAGTATTAGTGTGTATATCTATGGGTATATACATATTTCAAAAACAATTTCAATCATAATGTATTAATCATAGACGGCATAGTACCCCATCATATTATGTCGCCATACTAGTTCTACAATCAAAACCGCAAGGTCGTGTTGGAAATTGGATTTCCAACATAAGTCGAGGCTAGGGGCAAGCTCCTTTCCGATTCGAGACACTCTAGCAAATGCCTCAGGATGCCCCGCAGTGAACCCTTGGAGCGGTAGGGCCGGTCCCCGCCAATAGGCAGTGGATTAGTTATGCCTGAACACACGTTTCCCGGTTCCTTTGAAGCTATAGTATGTCCACTAACGGCCTAAAAAATCCGAGGTGCCTCAAAATCCATCATCCACATAAGTAAAATGCCAACCAGTTTAAGCACTAACACTACCACTAGCTAGAAAGAAATGTGTGCACTCCCTACGGTCCATATCCCGTTTTTGACTCATACCGGGGTGTGAGGCTCGCGAAGTCACGATATACACAAAGCTATGTCGTAATAGGCTATACTTTGATCATCCCACAAGGCCCTGCATTTCAACAAAAGCCTTGATCAATTGCATCTCGGCGTGCCACATTGACAATTCACACCATGCGATCAATCACTATTAATATATACCAGGGTGTTAAATAGAGAATAAATCCTCCACCACCAAACAGACATACATTAACAGAAATCGATTTAATTCACATGGAACGAAATCCAATGTCAGACACGCATCCATTTACTAGCTTATGCTCTGGGTCTGAGCGAAAACCGAATCCGAGCAATCAGTAATAGTCCGGACGACCACCACTGAAGCCCCTTCAAGATAGCTACTCCCATCAAGGGTCTCAGTAGCAACACATCCATTCGATGTGAAGATCTTCGATCTTCAACCATCGTCTTCATCTTCGACTCTTCATCGTCGTAGTAATTATTCGGAATGGGTTAAACCCGATCTTTCTGAATAACTCACGTATTTTTATAATTAAAAATCAAGTACTATAAAAACACATCCAACGCCTCATTCCAATTCAGAATATTCTTTCAAATAAAATATTCACATTATTCTATTAAAGATAAGTTCTTTACATTTATTCTTAAATCTTTCTTTTAAAGATTTATTAAGAACCCAATTTGGTTTTAAATATCACAAATCATTATTCAATGATTAATTAAATTTAAGAAATTAATCTTATCTTTAACAAGGTTAAAGAACTAATGTCATTTTAAAAAACCGTTCACGATAAACCCAAAATCGACTTCCATTAAATACGGAATCTTCACAGAAATCAAATCAATATATAATTGTTATAAATTTCTGTATCCGACCAATAATATAAATGGAATAATGGCAAAGCCTCTAAAATTCCATATGTAGTATCGATCTTCTTTTACAGAAGCTTATCTCGGTTATTATTAATTCGAATTCCATCCAATTCCAATTTAATATATTAAATTGGAAGACTTGGCTTTTGGAAAATTCCCATTTAAATCTTAAATAAAGATTTACAAATTCCAAATCATATTTTCACTGTCAGTTGGGTTAAAGAACAAATGTCGATTATAAACACAGTTCACAATAAACCCAACTCACATTTCATCTTATTCCATTTACTAAATATAATTGAAAACTTTTAATATTCTTAAATTAAAGATTATCCTTTTCATATGGGGTTTAAGAACAGTGTTATTTAAGACATTATTCACGAGAACCCAAAATCCAACTTATTTAGTTAAATTTCAATTAAATATTAATAAATTGGAAATCTTCATTAAATTTAAACTTAATGATTAATCCTAGTTAATAACTAGTGCATTTCAATATATTTTTCTAAAATATATTTTTTCTAAAATATTCTTTTTCTAGAATATTCTTTATTGGAATGTGACTCAAAAAACAACCATATTTTGTATAAAATCAATAATCTTGATAAATGATTATCAAACATCCAAATGACGACCAAAGTGGAATCTAAAACTGTGTGAGCATTAAAGTAAATAACTAATGCTCATCACAGACTGTTAATCCATCGATTGACACATAATTAACTATTGTGATCAGTGTGTGTCCAATATCATCCCAACACCCGTGTGGGCTTTCATCCAACAAACAAATAATAAATTATTTGTGCACTTGGGCGATGTGTAAAAATTATCGACCCAATCACATAAACAAGTCGGATGACTTGTAAGTGGAAGTGTAATACTCAAATGGGCATATACTAAACATTATATTTATCACATCAAACATTTCAACATCATAGACATATAATTCAATTCTTTTTATTGTGAACAAATGACAATAAAAAATCTAGTCTTTTAATTCAATTCATTTTATTGTCAACAATGTTACAATAAAATATAATCCTTTAATTCTATATGACAATAAAAACAAATCTTTTATTTCAATTACCCTAAAGATGTTATCTATATTTTCTAATCTTTTCATTGTAACCAAATGACTATAAAGATATAATCCTTTTATCCTAATCCTTTCAATGGAATCTAAACTACATTGAGAATGTAATTTTTTAAGGTGCAATCTTTTTATTGAAAACAAAGTGTCAATAAAAATATAATCTTTAATCTCAATCTTTCTATTGTAAACAAAATGACAGAATTGACTAATTCTTTTTAATGTAAACAAAATATGATGATTTTGTTTAATCCTTTTTTATGTAAACAAAATGTGAATCTTATTATAATCCTTTTAATGTAAACAAAATGTAAATTTGTGTTATAATTCTTTTTAAATAAACAAAAATGTGATAATTTTTCTTCACTAGTCATGTTTTACCCAAAAATGATATTTTCTCATAACATCCTTTTTAAATGAGAAAAATGTACATTTATATAACAATTCATTTTAATAATTCATTTTAAATGAGTAAATTGTGTTATAATTCTTTTTGATGAATATTAATTACATAGAAATGTAATTTTACATGGTAACACATTCTAACCAAGGTTTATTCTTTCTAATAATTCATTTATATAACAATGTAAATTACATGTTCACAAGTTTCAAACAAAGATTCATTCTTTTTAATTAATTCTAATTATCATTAAAAATGGAAATTACATGTTAAAAAATTTTCAAACAAAGATTCATTCTTTTAAAATGACCAAAACTGATAATTTTGTCTAATCCTTTTAAATAAACAAAATGTTAATTTTGTTAAATTCCTTTAAACGAACAAAATGTTAATTTTGTCAAGTTCCTTTAAATGACCAAAAATGAATGTTTAAATTCATTCTCTTTAATTTGCAAAAATGTATGTTTTGGCACAAATAATAATATTTTATATCACTAACATGTTTTAACACAAAATGATATTCTACATTCTATATCAAACTTGTCAAAATGTTATTTTCCTATAATCCTTACTAAATGAAAAAAATGTGTATTTCTACTTCATTCATTTTAATGTGACAAAAGTGTCCATTCGAATTCAATCTTTTTAATATATAAAAATATAAATTTTCTAATCATTCTTTTTAATGTATAAAATATACATTTTCAATTCATTTCAAGAGTATTAAATTTTAATCCAATAAACATTTTACAAAAATGTTATTTTATGTCTAGTGTAACATTTCATAACAAAAATGTTATTTTGTTCTTTATAATCTAATTAACAAAAATATTAAATTTGTCCTTTTTATTTTAATTTACATTTTCTAACAGAAATGTACTTTATATTTTAACATTCATTTTCTCACAAAAATGTACTTTTTAATCTAATTTACATTTTCTAAAATAAAAATATACTTTCATTACAAAGATTACATTTTATAACAAATGTTATTTATATCTAGTTTAACAAAAATGATAACGATGATTTCTATTTTCCATCTTTATATAAAAACATAACCATATTAAAAATGCAATCTTTTTAATGCAAACAAAATTATATAAAAAAAATTGTAACTTTGAAATCAGTTCTTTTTCATTGTTTCCAATGTGACAATAAAATGCATCTTTAAAAACTATTCTTTTTATGTAGACAATACTGCATCAAAATGTGTATTCTATTTTGTTGAAATTTAGTTCAACAAAATGACACAAAATGTCTATTCATGTTTTATTGCAAAATTTGACTCGACACAAATGAATAAAAGTTTGATTTCATTTTAATGTCAAAAATTGTTGATTTAACAAGTTAACCAAATTCTGTGTTTCATATATGTTGAAAATTCTAATTCAACATATTTACAACATTTGGTTTAAGACACATTTGATTCTTTTTATATAAACAAAAATGGTGTATTTTTGTTTAAACCAATTTCTAATTTACAGGAATGTTTCAATTTTGATGGTACAACAAACAAAATGATAATTTTGTTTAGTCTAATTCAAATTAACAGAAAAGTTAATTTTAACAATTAAATGAAAAACAAAATTGTTCAATCTAATTCTAATCAACAGAAATGTAACTTTTACAATTTTACCGCCACAATCAAAATCAAACAAACAGATGTGTATTTACAATTAACACAGAATAATAACAGTATGAATTAACTGCAGAGTAACAACAATAATTTCAGAAATTATTTCTAATTATAAAAGAAAGAAATAAATAGATTTCTCACCGATAGTTTTAATTCAGGACAATTCAAGTTTGAAATTTCCTGAAATTCAGATTTGCTCCATTTTAGTTCTAGTCAATGTCATCATGTAGATCGCGAAAATACGAATCCAACGCACCCAACCTTGATCGATTTCGATACTGTATGACAATGTTATACTAGTTTGAACGTTAATCCCATTTGAAATCATTGAAATAAAATTAACTAAATTACACTCTTTAATTACGTTTAGAAAAGCGTTGCCGCCCCTTCCTCTTCTTCATCGTGTATACTAGAATAATTGAACCCATCACCGATCCATTAGGGTTCAAAACCACTCGAACCCCAAAGCCAGAGACGCTGATCCAGTACCATCACGTCGAAGCCCCGCCTTTCCTCCACCGTCACCGAGCAAGGGGCCCCACTCGCGCGCCCCAGGGACCCTCAAAATGCCTCCGACATCGGCGCCTTCCTGCTTGGATTCCGCCCTCCCCGATGATCAATAACCGATCATCACCGTACCCGTTTGAAGAGCTTGGACTCCTCTTCGATTCTTGCCTTGATTTCTTCCTTTAATTCGTTTTCGATTTGGAGAAATTAAGGATTTAAAAACGGAAGATGGTGGCCACTCGTTCTTTATAGTGGCAGCTGAGAGTTTAGAAAATAGGGTTACGGTATTGGGAACCGTATATACTAGCATTTATAGTGTATTTTTCCTTTTATTTTTATTTATTTTCAAAATATATCCGTATGATGATATAAACTCCAAATCAAACCCAACGAGAGTCGCCCCCCGCTAAATATCCCTATTCCGGACACATTGGAATATGTTCCGTAACCCATTTTGACTGTTACGATATGTTTTTCTTTAATTTAAATTATAAATCATTTAATTATTAAATTCAAACGTACATTTTAAATTACCGGGGCCACATACTGGCAATAAAAATTACAGAAAAATTATTTCTAGTTATGTTTTGATGATACGGTTCTAACGAGACTAATTTCATTGAATTCTGAGACTGTTTGAAAAATGGCCATTTTCAAGTCGATTAAATTTGACTGGAACAGTCAAAACACATTTTCTTTTACCACGCTCACATATTAATTCGAAAAATTATGAAAATTTAAACTTAGCAATAATTTGACATTCTGTGACACGACCCGAACTTCCCCGTGAAGGAAAGCACGGATTGCGTTGAGGAAAGACAAATCAGAACACAGATGGAAGAACATTTCATTGTTATTACAACAATTCCATCAGATACAAGAATATACAGAGTATAAATGAATAAAATACATCAGATGAATATCAGAGATTACAATTAATTACATAGCAGCGGAAAAATATACAAAACACAACTGAAAGTGATACACGGATACATAGCTTTCCGGGCGTCGTTCCAGCTGTAAATCAGGATCCTGTGAATATAAATCTGCAAAACCAAAACAACTAGTTGCCCGTGCGGAAAATAGGGGAACCCAGAGTTTAGTTTAAAACAAAAAACTCCAGGTCAGTCATGGGACTGGTGTTTGAATTAAAACAGTTATTAATCTTTATTTTAAAGTTCGGTAAATCAAGGGACCACACCGTATGACATGGAACGGGTTTCCTCCCAAGAATACCAGTGCATAAAACAAACAGCGCAATGCTAAATAAAGAAAAATGAAGCTGTTATAAGACCCAGGTCCCATCACACAATGCAACGCAAGCCGGAGGATAGGGTTTTCACCTTATAACAGCCAAAGCATGCTTGATACGTTAAAAACACATTATTTGATACTATTACAAGTGTATATAGTCAAAACAGTTTCAATCATAAATATAAATCATAGACGACATGAGTGCCCCATCCCACTATGTCGCCCTACTAGGCTCTACAAATAAAACTGAAATACACGTATTGGAAATTGGATTTCCGTCATGAGTCGAGACAAGGGGCAAGCTCCTCTCCGATTCGAGACACTCTAGCAAATGTCTCAGGACCCCACTATGATCCTTGGATCTTCAGGGCCTGTCCTCTCTTACTTTTGAGGATTGGCAATTCCTGAGCACACATTTCCCGGTCCTTACAGACCTATATCCGAGGAGCCTCGCATTCCGACAAACACACAGGTGAAAAGTATATAAATGTCAGGGCTGGTAGGTCACTGACACCACCCTAGCTAGAAAGAAACGTCGTTCTCTCCCTGCAGTCACTATCCCATTTTTGACTCATACCGAGGTGTGAGGCTCGCGAATTCACGTTATACACAAAGCTACGCCACACAGGCCGTGCTTTGATCATCAACCACAAGACTTTGCTTTTCAACAGAAGCCATTGCCACTTACGCGTGCCACAATGGCAATTCACTCCATGCGACTGATTTCCATCGATATACAACCCCTGAGCTCATACGTCTCAGAGAAGGGCGTTAAGCAAGATAATAAATTCTCTGCCGCCAAACAGATGTATATTTAATAGAGATCAATCAACACAGAATAAAATCCAATGTCAGACACACAATCCATTTACAAGTTCGTTCTAGGTCTGAACGAAACCAGAGGCACTTTCCTCGCATATCCATCCATCTCCAAGTACGTCTAGACGATCACTAACTATTTCCTCATCTTGGGTGTACAGCCCAATCGAGATCATCAGTAATCACCCAGACGATGTGAAGACTTCCGGTCTTCAACCACCGTCTTCATCTTCGACTTATCGTCGAATCGGTTATTCAGAATGGGTAGAAACCCGACCTTTCTGAATAACCCACGTATATAATAAACAAATGTTACACAAACACAACAAACGCCTCATTCCAATTCAGAATATTCTTTTATTCACAAAATCACATTCTTAGGGAAAGGTTCCCATTAATTTTATCCAAGATAAATTCTTCTGAATTTATTCTTTAATCTTCCTTTGGATATCATTTCAAACTAGTCGGGATTAGCGAACCACACAAAAGTAATTATTTATTTTATTTCTCAATCCCAGCCTATTCATCCCATGGGGAAAAACTGTTGGTACTTCATATCTAACACCACGGTGTTATCGGTAAAATTAATTACCATTTCACGTTCAAATCTAATTAAAGATTTAACTATCGCTTTGAAGCAAAACTGGTGGTACTCTATTCTCGATCACCTTTCAGATTTGATAATTTAAATTATCAATTCACATTTCCCTCTAATTAAAGATTCATTAAAACCCCACTTAGTTTTAATCTTCTTAAAAATCAATATCCTGTCTTTAACTGGTTTAAAGAACCAATGTCATCTAAAACACGATTCACGATAATCACACTCTATTGTTAATCGGGTTAAAGAACATGTGTTGTTCAAAACACCGCTCACGATAAACCCAAAAACCAATTTAAATTCAATTCCAATTAAATATTATTTAATTGATACACTTCATTAAATCTAAATAGAAAGACTTAATCTTTTTCTCTATTGGGCTTAAGAACAGTGTTAATGAAGACACCATTCACGACAAACCCAAATCACATTTGATATTAAATACAAGGCTCTGAATAGAAAATATACCAACTTATATTCAATATCAAATCCTGAAACCAACAAATATCGTATTGGAAATAACGATATAAAATATATCTTTCAAATTCCCAAAACAATATCTGTATAGTCACGAAATCCAACATCGAAATATTCTGTAGATAATTTCGATTCAACTCCAGTCCAATTCACGTATTGGGAATATTGATTATTTTTAAAATCACTTTCAAATTCAATTTATTTATTTCAAAAATAAATTGATTTTAATTCTAGTTCAAAACTAGTTCATTTCGACAAAAATATGTTTTTAACCTTTCAAATGTGGAATTTTTCATCCCAGTTCTTTCCAATTCACATATTATAATTTTACAAAAATTATTGATATTTTTAATAATTTTATCAAGGCCCGTACAGTCGATTTCCATCAATGGCCATCGAACTGCACTTACTGCGACATTTTCCAAATTTGATTTGGACATAATTCTAAATCCAACTGTTGGATTTCAAATTTCCAATATTCATTGGAAAGCTCTTCTCGATACGAACCTAACGGTTCCGGTTTTAGGAGAATCCGACGGTCGGAAATCCCGTAACGATAATTCGAAGTCAATGGTTGAAATTCACGAACTACCGCGGTGCGGCGCGTTCTATTCAGGCCATTATATATATATATATATATATATATATATATATATATATATATATATATATTATATTTCATCGATTTTCTTTTAAAACGTATTTTATATAAAAAAAAATCGTTTTCAAACCCATTTCAACACTATATTCAATTTCTAATCAAAATTGAATATTTCATATCATTATTATATAAATGATAATATTCTCAAAACATTATATTTTGAAATCACTACCTTTTCTATATTCATTATAAAAACGAATATAATCGATCTAAATATCGTTCACGTCAAAATAGCGCAACTCTAATCAACACGGCTTTATATATTTCAATAAATTCGTTATTCTATTCAACAAATGAACATTTATTCCATTCAACACATAAATCTATATTTTTTTCAACACACGACTAATCTCAACACATGAGTACTGTCAACACACGACTATTTTTGTTATGTAATATATTTTATAAAATTATGGTATCTATGGGTTGATTTTTAATCAGACTCCACCGTGAAGTAGATTCCAATTTTAAATATGATAAAGATGTAAATTTTATTTTTAAAATATTTTACTCAACACATGAATAGTTTCAACACATGAACATCGTCGACACATTACTATTTTTATATTCAACACATGAATTTTCTTTTATAATATTCATTATTTTCCCCATTGGAATTAGGCCCAATCAATTACCGTATAACGTTAATTATATGGATTCTATACAACACATGTATATAATAGCAATGATAAACAATCAACCATCATCCAAAGTGCACCACACAACTGCATAAGCATCAAATATAAATTATTAATGCTTACACAGCTTGTCGATCAATCGATCGACATACAATTATATAATTGGGATTAGTCTATGCCAAATATCCTCCCAACACCCTTGTGGGGTTTCAAATCAACAAACACAGATTTTTATTTGTGTAGTTGGGAGATGTGTAAAATTTATCGACCCAATCAATATCAGTCAAATCAGTGTATATAAACAAATCGGCCGATTTGTTTATAAATATTCATTTATTCACATTCACATTAAAAATTATATTTTTAACGATAATTAATTTATTTCAACCATCTACGATTTATTATCGATTTCACATCAACATCACAAACAATTTTCACAATACATCAATCAAACAAACAAGCCATCCATGGTCTGTGGATGACGGGTGTCGGGTGCTGCTAAGCATCGTCTGCATCCTAGTATATATTTTTAACTAGAAAAAGAACTTGAAGAGTGAGAAATTCTCACCGACTAGCTAATCCAAATGCCTCGACTCTTCATATGCAGAAAATCTTGATTGTTCTTTCATTTGTCACTTTCACCGTCCGTGTTCGCTACATATATAAAAATCACATTTTTATTTTCATTCCTTCATGATAAAAATAAAGTTCACATTTTTATTTAACTTCATATATTTACAATGCTTCATTCTATATAAAAAATTATATTTTTATATTTCTACATCTTATATAAAGATTGAATTTTTATAATCATAACTATATAAAAATTATATTTTTAATACGCCACTAGTATAAAAATTATATTTTTAACCTTCTACTATAATAAAAATTATATTTTTAATCTTCTACTATAATAAAAATTATATTTTTAATCTTCTAATATAATAAAAATTATATTTTTAATCTTATACTATAATAAAAATTATATTTTTAATCTACTACTATAATAAAAATTATATTTTTAATATCATACATGTATCAAAATCTCTTCTTTTTAAAGATATCGTTTTTTTTCTTTTTAAAGATATCGTTTTTTTCCATTAAAACAATACCGATCTTCTATTTTAAAAACAAAGTTGATTTTCTATTTTTAAAATTCAATGTATATTTCCATTTCAAATAAATGACAATTTCAGTTTTTAAACAATGTATGTAAAATCAGTTTTTAATGAATAAAATAAAGAAAAGGGGACGGAAAAACTTATTGTGTTGTGCAAAAAGGGAGGGAAAAAGGCGAGAGGGGAACGGAGGAGCAGGGCGCGGGATGACTGGGGGGTGGTGGCGCCATTTGGGGCGGTGCACTGGCGGGGTAGTCGGGGCGCGACTGTCGATGGTTTGGGGGGGGAGGGGGGTGGGGCTTCGTGGTCTTTAAAATCGAGAAGGGGGGCTCGTGAGGAGGTGCGTCGGCGTCGAGGGGCCATGGCGGTGGGGTGAGCGGTCGCCGACGATGGGAAGGCGGGTGATTCCGTCGATGTCTGGGTTTTTTTTTTCTTCTTCGATTGAATGAACTTGACCGGGGGGGCCTGAGAGGAACTAAGGAAGAGAGGAGAGAGGTTTTCTATTTTTTTTATTATTTTATTTTAAAAAAGTTGACTTTTTATTTCGACCTTGAAATCAAGTCCACCGCCTGTCGTCCATAGCTAATTACCCCCATTCCGAACACAATGGGATATGTATTGCAGGCTGATTCGATCGTTTCGATCAGTTTTCATCAAAATCAACATATAACTCTATATATCGAATTTGAACGCGCATTTCAATTTACTGAGGTCAAATACTAACTCGAAAAATTCTAGAAAAATATTTTCTAGCTTCGTACTGACGATACGGTCCTAACAAAACTAGTTTCGTCGAATTCTGAGACCGTTTGAAAAATGGCCATTTTCCAGTCGATTAAAATCAACTGAAACTGGTCAAACACGTTTTCCTTTGCCACGCTCACATATGGATTCGAAAAATTATGAAACTTGGAATCTAGCAATAATTTGAAATCACGGATCCAACAAAAGTGGTCTCGTCGAAATCCGAGGTCGTTTGCAAGATTTCCATTTTTAAGGGCTTGAATTCCATAGCGACTATTCAGAATTTCAACTGGACATATCTTTTTATCCCCGCTATGAAATTTCAATTTTTCGGATTCGTTGTAAAGATATTCTCAATTAGATTCTATTATTTTCGGTTTCACTAAAATCCGGTTTATTTTGCACCCGGTACGCTCAACTGAAGTTTGAAATCGAATTATCGAACTACCGCGCCATTTTCAATTCTATTTATAATTATATATAAAAATATTTATATTCTAACGACGATCTATATAATATATACGTTCGAATTATATTCAAAATAAATTTCTCGTCGCTATTATTTAAAATAATTCATTTTAAATGTTCAACCTTCGCTAAAATTGCCAAAATAAAAATTTTAAATTGGCTCGCATTTCCGGGTTGTTACATTCTCCCCCACTTAAAACTTTTCTTCCCCGAAAAGGAACGAAGCCGAAAGTTGTTTAACTAATCAACTCAACTTCCATTATTTTCATTACGTCTTAAGTTCTTCAACTTTTCAGTTTCTAAGAACTTTTCAAATTTTTCAAAAATTTGGCAAACACCCTAAATTTTCGAAAATTTTCGCCATAACCTCCCCTGCACCGGAAAATCCGAAATTGCCATATAGGCCCTCTGATCTCAAAAAGAAAAAGAAAAAACCAAGCGGCTAGCCAATCGGCTCATAAAATCATCATCACCCAAACAAAACAGTAAATTATGATAAACATGTACCTATTTGTCGTGCAAACAATTTTTATTCTTCTGCTCTAGCCTCCTTGCTATGACCTGTTCAATGTAAGTACATGTATATGCATGCATTTTCAAACAATTTTCAATACAGTTCAATATTCGGTACAATTAGGCTAAATGGTTCAAAATTATCAAACAAATAAACAAACAACACAAACATTAATCAATTAGTGGATTAACGTATCAAATTCATAATTTTTGATATATATACAAAAAGTCATGTTTTGATGCCAAATCACAACAATATATCTATCTATATAAGTTTTGGTTCTCACACCAGTCTAATGGAAATATATAGATATCACACCTTCGTCACTCGAATATAAATACTGATGATGATGCACCATCATCAGAATCATCCTCGGGTGTCTAGAATGTGATTCTATATCCATCCAGTATATTAAAACTTTGAATATACGTTCATGACTCGTATACGCGAAATCTTTATATATTGGGTTGTCCAAATTCAAAATAAATAAATATTCAAATACGTTTAAAACGATTTAAATTTCAAAACAAAATTGTTTTCATTTGAAAAATATACTCTTCACTCGTTCTAGGATACTACTGATCCTATCTCTAACGAGTAATTCTAATTGGATATTGCTAATCCAATATCTGATGAATTCTTTCATATGGTTCTAATATGTCTTGTTCTCGAGCTCTGTAAACCAAAGCTCTGATACCAAACTGACACGACCTGAACTTCCCCGTGAAGGAAAGCACGGATTGCGTTGAGGACAAGACAAATCAGAACACAGACGGAAGAATATTTCATTATTATTACAACAATTCCATCAGATACAAGAATATACAGAGTATAAATGAATAAAATACATTCGATGAATATCAGAGATTACAATAAATTACATAGCAGCGGAAAAATATACAAAACACAACTGAAAGTGATACACGGATACAGAGCTTTCCGGGCATCGTTCCAGTTGTAAATCAGGATCCTGTGAATATAAATCTGCAAAACCAAAACTACTAACTGCCCATGTGGAAAATAGGGGCACCCAGAGTTTAGGTTAAAACAATAAACTCCAGGTCAGTCATGGGACTGGTATGAGAACTAAAACAGTTATTAATCTTTATTTTAAAGTTCGGTAAATCAAGGGACCACGCCGTATGACACGGAACGGGTTTCCTCCCAAGAATACCAGTGCATTAAACAAACAGCGCAATGCTAAATAAAGAAAAATGAAGCTGTTAAAAGACCCAGGTCCCATCACACAATGCAGTGTAAGCCGGAGGATATGGTTTTTACCTTATAACAGCCAAAGCATGCTTGATACGTTAAAAACACATTATTTGATACTATTATAAGTGTATAGTGTCAAAACAGTTTTAATCATAAATATAAATCATAGACGGCATGAGTGCCCCATCCCACTATGTCGCCCTACTTGGCTCTACAGATAAAACTGAAATACACGTATTGGAAATTGGATTTCCGTCATGAGTCGAGGCATGGGGCAAGTTCCTCTCCGATTCGAGACACTCTAGCAAATGTCTCAGGACCCCACTATGATCCTCGGATCTTCAGGGCCAGTCCTCTCTTACTTTTGAGGATTGGCAATTCTTGAGCACACGTTTCCCGGTCCTTACAGACCTATATCCGAGGCGCCTCGCATTCCGACAACCACACAGGTGAAAAGTATATAAATGTCAGGGCTGGTAGGTCACTGACACCACCCTAGCTTGAAAGAAACGTCGTGCTCTCCCTGCAGTCACTATCCCGTTTTTGACTCATACCGAGGTGTAAGGCTCGCGAATTCACGTTATACACAAAGCTACGCCACACAGGCCGTGCTTTGATCATCAACCACAAGACTTTGCTTTTCAACAGAAGCCTTGATCAATTGCCACTTACGCGTGCCATACAGGCAATTCACTCCATGCGATTGATGTCCATCGATATACAACCCCTGAGATCGTACGTCTCAGAGAAGGGCGTTAAGTAAGAGAATAAATTCTCTACC
The DNA here is from genome assembly GCA_030737875.1 of Allium sativum. Taxonomy (NCBI): domain Eukaryota; kingdom Viridiplantae; phylum Streptophyta; class Magnoliopsida; order Asparagales; family Amaryllidaceae; genus Allium; species Allium sativum. The sequence continues at coordinate 143,954,089 of CM060918.1, read as the reverse complement.
GCTAAACAGATGTATATTTAATAGAGATCAATCAACACAGAATAAAATCCAATGTCAGACACACAATCCATTTACAAGTTCGTTCTGGGTCTGAACGAAACCGGAGGCACTTTCCTCGCATATCCATCCATCTCCAAGTACGTCTAGACGATCAACAACTGTTTCCCTCATCTTGGGTGTACAACCCAATCGAGATCATCAGTAATCACCCAGAAGATGTGATGACTTCAGGTCTTCAACCACCGTCTTCATCTTCGACTTATCGTCGAATCGGTTATTCAGAATGGGTAGTAGCCCGGCCTTTCTGAATAACCCACGTATATAATAAACAAATGTTACACAAACACAACAAACGCCTCATTCCAATTCAGAATATTCTTTTATTCACAAAATCACATTCTTAGGGAAAGGTTCCCATTTATTTTATCCAAGATAAATTCTTCTAAATTTATTCTTTAATCTTCCTTTGGATATCATTTCAAACTAGTCGGGATTAGCGAACCACACTGAAGTAATTATTTATTTTATTTCTCAATCCCAACCTATTCATTCCATGGAGCAAAACTGGTGGTACTCCATATCTAACACCACGGTGTTATCGGTAAAATTAATTACCATTTCATGTTCAAATCTAATTAAAGATTCAACTATCGCTTTGAAGCAAAACTGGTGGTACTCCATTCTCGATCATCTTTCAGATTTGATAATTTAAATTATCAATTCACATTTTAATCTAATTAAAGATTCATTAAAACCCCACTTAGTTTTAATCTTCTTAAAAATCAATATCCTGTCTTTAACTGGGTTAAAGAACCAATGTCATCTAAAACACGATTCATGATAAAACCAAAATCACACTCTATTGTTAATCGGGTTAAAGAACAGGTGTTGTTCAAAACACCGCTCACGATAAGCCCAAAAACCAATTCAAATTCAATTCCAATTAAATATTATTTAATTTATACACTGCATTAAATCTAAATAGAAAGACTTAATCTTTTTCTCTATTGGGCTTAGGAACAGTGTTAATGAAGACACCATTCACGACAAACCCAAATCACATTTGACATTAAATACATGGCTCTGAATAGAAAATATACCGGCTTATATTCAATATCAAATCCTGAAACCAACAAATATCGTATTGGAAATAACGATATAAAATATATCTTTCAAATTCCCATAACAATATCTGTATAGTCTCGAAATCCAACATCGAAATATTCCGTAATAATTTCGATTCAACTCCAATCCAATTCACGTATTGGGAATATCGATTATTTTTAAAATCACTTTCAAATTCAATTTATTTATTTCAAAAATAAATTGATTTTAATTCTAGTTCAAAACTAGTTCATTTTGACAAAAATATATTTTTATCCTTTCAAATGTGGAATGTTTCATCCCAGTTCTTTCCAATTCACATATTATAATTTTACACAAATTATTGATATTTTTAATAATTATATCAAGGCCCGTACAGTCGATTTCCATCAACGGCCATCGAACTGCACTTACATCGACCTTTTCCAAATTTGATTTGGACATAATTCCAAATCCAACCGTTGGATTTCAAATTTCTAATATTCATTGGAAAGCTCTTCTCGATACGAACCTAACAGTTCCAGTTTTAGGAGAATCCGACGGTCGGATCTCCCGTAACGTCAATTCGAAGTCAATGGTCGAAATTCACGAACTGCCGCAGTGCGGCGCGTTCTATTCATGCCATTATATATATAATATATATATTATATATAATTCGTCGATTTCCTTTTAAAACGTATTTTATAAATCGTTTTAAATTCGTTTTCAAACCCATTTCAACACAATACTCAATTTCTAATCAAAATTGAATATTTCGTATCATTACATATAAATAATAATATTTTCAAAACGTTATATTTTGAAATCACTACCTTTTCTATATTCATTATAAAAATGAATATTATCAATATAAATATCGTTCACGTCAAAATAGCGCAACTCTAATCAACATGGCTTTATATATTTCAATAAATTCGTTATTCTATTCAACAAATGAATATTTATTCCATTCAACACATGAATCTATATTTTTTTCAACACACGACTAATCTCAACACATGAGTACTGTCAACACACGACTATTTTTGTTATGTAATATATTTTATAAAATTATGGTATATATCGGTTGATTTTTAATCAGACTCCACCAAGAAGTAGATTCTAATTTTAAATATGATAAAGATGTAAATTTTATTTTTAAAATATTTTACTCAACACATGAATAGTTTCAACACATGAACATCGTCGACACATGACTATTTTTATATTCAACACATGAATTTTCTTTTATAATATTCATTATTTTCCCCATTGGAATAAAGCCCAATCAATTACCATATAACATTAATTATATGGATTCTATACAACACATGTATATAATAGCAATGATAAACAATCAACCATCATCCAAAGTGCACCACACCACTGCATAAGCATCAAATATAAACAATTAACGCTTACACAGCCTGTCGATCAATCGATCGACATACAATTAAATAATTGGGATTAGTGTATGCCAAATATCCTCCCAACACCCGTGTGGGGTTTCAAATCAACAAACACAGATTTTTATTTGTGCAGTTGGGCGATGTGTAAAATTTATCGACCCAATCAATATCAGTCAAATCAGTGTATATAAACAAATCGGCCGATTTGTTTATAAATATTCATTTATTCACATTCACGTTAAAAATTATATTTTTACGATAATTAATTTATTTCAACCATCTACAATTTATTATCGATTTCACATCAACATCACAAACAAATTTTCACAATACATCAATCAAACAAACAAGCCATCCATGGTCTGTGGATGACGGTGTCGGGTGCTACTAAGCACCGTCTGCATCCTAGTATATATTTTTAACTATAAAAAGAAATTGAAGAGAGAAATTCTCACCGATTAGCTAATCCAAACGCCTCGACTCTTCATATGTAGAAAATCTTGATTGTTCTTCCTTTTGTCACTTTCACCGTCCGTGTTCGCTACATATATAAAAATCACATTTTTATTTTCATTCCTTCGTGATAAAAATAAAGTTCACATTTTTATTTAACTTCATATATTTACAACGCTTCATTCTATATAAAAATTATATTTTTATATTTCTACTTCTTATATAAAGATTGAATTTTTATAATCATAACTATATAAGTATAAAAATTATATTTTTAACCTTCTACTATAATAAAAATTATATTTTTTAATCTTCTACTATAATAAAAATTATATTTTTAATATTCTACTATAATAAAAATTATATTTTTAATTTTCTACTATAATAAAATTTATATTTTTAATCTTCTACTATAATAAAAAATATATTTTTAATATCATACATGTATCAAAATCTCTTGTTTTTTAGGATATCGTTTTTTTTTCTTTTTAAAGATATCGTTTTTTTCCATTAAAACAATACCAATCTTCTATTTTAAAAACAAAGTTGATTTTCTATTTTTAAAATTCAATGTATATTTCCGTTTCAAATAAATGACAATTTCAGTTTTTAAACATTAAAAAATACAGTTTCAATACTATGTAAAATCAGTTTTTAATGAATAAAATAAAGAAAAGGGGAGGGAAAAACTTATTGTGTTGTGCAAAAAGGGGGGAGGCGAGAGGGGAACGTAGGAGCAGGGCGCGGGATGACTGGGGGGTGGTGGCGCCATCTGGGGCGGTGCTCTGGCGGGGTAGTCGGGGGCGCGATTGTCGATGGTTTGGGGGGGCTTCGTGGTCTTCAAAATCGAGAAGGGGGGGCTCGTGAGGAGGTGCGCCGGCGTTGAGGGGCCATGGCGGTGGGGTGAGCGGTCGCCGACGATGGGATGGGGGGCAATTCCGTCGATGTCTGGGGTTTTTTTTTTCTTCTTCAATTGAATGGACTGACGGGGGGTCCTGGGAGGAATTAAGGAAGAGAGGAGAGAGGTTTTCTATACTTTTTTATTATTTTATTTCAAAAAAGTTGACTTTTTATTTCGACTTCAAAATCAAGCCCACCACCTGTCGTCCATAGCTAATTACCCCCATTTCGAACACAATGGGATATGTATCACAGGCTGATTCGATAATTTCGATCAGTTTTCGTCAAAATCAACATATAACTCTATATATTGAATTTGAACGCCCATTTCAATTTACTGAGGTCACATACTAACTCAAAAAATTCTAGAAAAATATTTTCTAGCTTCGTATTGACGATACGATCCTAACAAAACTAGTTTCGTCGAATTCTGAGACCGTTTGAAAAATGGTCATTTTCCAGTCGATTAAAATCAACTAAAACTGGTCAAACACGTTTTCCTTTGCCACGTTTACATATGGATTCGAAAAATTATGAAACTTGGAATCTAGCAATAATTTGACATCACTGATCCAACAAAAGTGGTTTCGTCGAAATCCGAGGTCGTTAGCAAAATTTCCATTTTTAAGGGCCAGAATTCCATAGCGACTATTCAGAATTTCAACTGGACATATTGATTGACATAGAAATGTGTTTATTTTATGCTCTTATATCTTATCTTTTGTATATAAATAAATATTACTTGGGTATTGTTGTGTTACTTTTACAGATATTCCAACCCAGCCCGCATGCAACCAGAAAAGTAAAGAAATGGAGATCAGATTGCTATATATTTACATTTTGAAGAATTGTAGATGAAGATCCCACATTTAGTTGCTGTTGGACAAGAAAAGGATTGATAATAAGGCTTTGCACATCAAAAATCAATGAAGAAGTGTCAAGGAAGCAAGAGGAAAAGAGAAAAGGCCCAAATTTGCTTTATTTATCTAAGGCCCATTTATGTTTCTTATTGTAAACTCTCTTGTGATTTCCCTAAGGCCCATTTATCATTGTATTAGGGTTAGGGTTAGGGTTTGGTTATCTCCTATAAATAACCTTGTGGCCACCATCCTATATCTCATTCTATTCTCTTCTTCATTAATAAAACTCATTTTTCTTTTTATTTTATGCAATTTTATATTTCTTAGCAATTAGTGTTGTCTACACAATTAGATTCGGTAGAACACTATTTGTATTTTGCATTTCTTTTCATTAGTGATTGACCATCTGATTAGATTCAGCGGTAATCCTAATTCTATTTCCTGTTGTTATTTATATTCTGCACTTTTATTTTCTGTATTTTAATCGCGTTCATAGGTTAAATTGGATTTGATTAGATTTGAATCTGATTCATAGTTTCATTGCTTTTCCATTGAAATTGTGATTTGATCGTCGGTTCAGATAGATCTGTTCTGAATCAAATTACAGTTTTAATTTTGTTTTGTTTTATTTTCAAAATCAACCTCCAAAGTTTTGTCTAACTCGCCCAAGAGATTAGATAAATAATTTGATTTAATTCACCTCCCTGTGTTCGACCTGTTTGCTACACACCTGTATGCTTGCAGAATTTAATTTAAATGTCGCGCTTTTCTAATTCATAGATTAGCGATGATCAAGTTTTTGGCGCCGTTGCCGGGGAGGTAACGATTAAATTTTATTATTTATTTAATTTCTGATTCGTGTTAGTTTTTATTTCCCTTTATGTATAGAAAAAAATTCTCAATTAGTTGATTTGGTATTGATTGCTGATACCGTAATCTTCTATACAAGAGGAAAAAAAAAGGTTGCCAATTTTCTTCAATTTCTTTCCATGTACAAATCTTTCCTCTTTTCAATAATTTTGAAAAAAAAAAGTTTTCCATTATTGTTTTTGCTCAGCAATGTTTCTCTTCCCTTTTCTGAAATTTTTCCAATTTACACTTCTCTACAATTTATTTCTTTCCAAAAAAAAAAATACAAATCTTTTTCTTTCTCTGTTTACTCTAGTCTCTTCAAATAAGCGCTGCCATCCATTTTCAATATTCACATCTTCATTTCCACCACTGTTCCACCATTCATCAAACACTGCTTCAATTTTTCCTCATACCATCTACTGCCGATACCCATCATCTGCTGACACTTGAATTCCCCTTGCCAAAACATTGACCAGTACACCTTCAACCCATCCTCTCTCACAATCTGCCACCAAGGTTCGTCATCATTACATTCACCCTCATCACCAATTTCTTCCTACATACCACGCCCAGAACTCACAAGTACCATCTCCCCCCTTTCAAACAAATCCAAACAACCATTTTCAAGCCACAAACCATCTCCTCCACCCATACTCATCACATCCTCAAACACTTGAAGCAACAATCAAATACTGCCACGCAATCTTCTGACCAAACAATTCTCACCAAAGTTCCTACTTCTTCCAGCACCCAATTCATAAAAATAAAAAAATAAATAAAAAAACAATCAAAGTAGTGCCATCCACGTTCTCAACAATCACAGTCTACCCAAAACCATTGACTTCCTCAACAAAACCCTCACCAACGTTCATCTGAAGCCTGCCGCAACGCCCCACTCATCTCCAAAATTTGAAACCAGCGTGCCAACTCCAAAACACTTGAACCACTTTCGCACCAATTCGAACACGTGATACCTCCTGAAATCTCCCATCAACGTCACCCAATTCCTCACACAACCACCCTCCATCCGAACCAAATTCAACCCTATCATCCCAGTAAACCATCAACCCTATCATACCCGAACCCTATCATAGCGGATCCCCCCCACACTTTTTCTAATTTAGTTTTTTTTTAGGCTTAGTTTTTATTCTATTTCTAATTTAGTTTTTTTTTTCTTTTTCTTATTTAGTCCAGTTAGTTTTTTTTTTACCTTTTAGTTTTTTTTAAGGTTAGTTCCTAGTTGTTTTTTATCTTTCTTTCGATTGTTTTATTTGTTTTCTTTTCAACAAGAAAAAAAAAGAAGAGAAATTTCAGCAAACATTCACTCAAGATCGGAAAAGCAAAAACAGTCAAACAAAGAAACAAGGGTTTGAAGGTCGAATGAAGAAAATAGTAAAATCTCATAGCACTGGACGGACCACTACACCCCCGCTGTAAAATTTCTTTAACTCTACAGGTGCTCTGCCACAAAGAAAAATATATATAGACAATTGTTGTAAAAAAAATCTGCAGGGGCAGCGGCTTTGAATGTACAATTTTTTATTTTTGCAATTATTTTGTGTGATTTTTGCATTTTTTATTCATTTTGTTAAGGGAAATACCCCAATTCACATAAGGTGAGGGATTTCATCACCCTTTCCTTAGCCCACAAATTGCATTTCATCGTAGAATCTGACTAATAATAACGGTTAGACGTTGGACTTAGGGGAGTCACGGGCTCATCTAGGGCTTAATTATATTGTGATAGTTGATTCATTTGGAACGAATTATTTCTTGGTGTTTAGATATGGTAGAGAAATAACTGTTTATAAATATTACGGTGATTCATAAATATTATATCGGTTGTTACTCTGAAGGTACTTAAACCTTCGGCTGCATTGCTAGGGTGATTCCTGGTGCACCGATAACTCCTGTCCGTTAACTGGCTGAGAAATCTTTTGATCTAAGTAATCAAATGTGTCACTTTATAATTTTGGGTTAGGAGCCAATAAGGACAGAAAATTTCATTGTAGCTAATTTTTGTGCTTGCATTTAACAACAATGAGTGAAAAAAGTGTTAGCCAACAAAATTCTCCTAGGGGTTCTCGAATCAACCAAAATTTTCGAACCGAATTGGATCAAAATCGCGCGAATCAAAACTTTCTAAAGTTTGGAGATCAAAATCAAATAAATCAAAATTTTCAAAATCTCAGTATCCAAATGGATAGACCCTTGTCTCTTCGTGATCGATGTTATCCTAGTAGGACCGTTCAACCCTCTGTCATCGTGTTCCCACCAGCTGAAGGGAACAATTTTGAGCTAAAACATTCTTTTATCCAAGGGTACCAAAATTTACTGGGTCTGAAAATGCTTATGAATTTCTAAGTGAATTTGAATTGTATGCCTCCATAACAAAAATGCAACAACTATCTAACGAATCGATCAAGCTAAGGCTAATTCCATTTGCACTACTTAAAAGCGCTAAAAGATGGCTAAATTCTCTTCCACGACATTCCATAAGAAGTTGGGATGAATTTGTCACTGCATTCTTGAAAAAGTTTTTCCCTTTCTATAAAACTCTAAAAATCCGAACCGACATAAATCAATTTCGTCAAAATGAGGGGGAAACTTTTTCAAAATACTTTGAGAGATTCAACCAGCTATTATATAGTTGTCCTCATCATGGAGTTCTAAAAGATCACTTATGCCAAATTGCATATGAAGGGCTAAACTATCAGACTAGAACTCAACTAGAATCAATGTGTGGAGGAGACTTTATGTCTAAAACAGCCGATGAAGCTTGGCGGTTCTTAGAAGATTATTCTGAAAAGGACATGCAGTGGGAATCGATTCGTGTTCCCATTCGTACTTCTACTAGAGGAGTGCATGTCGTGGACCCAAGCCAAATTCCTTTAGAAAATCAAACTCTTCATGCCGGAGAAGGGCTACCCCACTATTACTCTCAAGACCAAGCCAATGCCATAGCTCAAAATAATCCTTACTCATCCACGTACAACCCTGGTTGGAGGAACCACCCAAATTTTTCCTGGTCAAACCCCAATAATTCGGTTAACCCATCTCACGTGCAACCCTTTATTCCCAATCCGAATTACCAAGCTCCTTCTTCCAATTCTCAAACATCTCAAGCTTCACCTCAATCCAAACAACCTTATAGGCACCCCAATTTTCAATCATCAAACCAATCCTCTCAATCTTCTCTACCATCACAAGAAATTGTGCGTCTAGAAAAACAGTTGAGCTCTTACTAAGCCAAAATAAACTCGCAAGATGCTAAAATGGACCAAATGATGAATATGATAAAGGAAATGGCGAAAAACAATGAGAGGGGAAAGTTGCCTAGTCAACCTGAGGTGAATCCAAAATATAACTCTCGTGCTGTAAATTCTTGTGAGGACGAAAATCACAATCCAGTCAACGCAATTACAACCCTTCGATCTGGTAAGAGGATTGATAATAACGTGGGCAACCCTGACGAACCTTCTAACTCGACCCCAATCCCTAATCTTGTTGATCACCCATTGGCTTCGAATGCCAATTCCTCTAAACCTCAAGTTTCCTTAAATGTTGGCAATCCCAACAATTCTTCTCCCAGTGTCGGCAAACCCGACCCACCTTTGAAAATCAATGTTGGCAATCCCAACATTTCATCTTCTACACCCCTACCACCTTCTTCCTCGAATGATGAAACTGATCGTAGAGTCGAAAAACCTATAGCTCCATTTCCCCATAGACTCAATAATAAGAAGAAAGCGGAAAATTTCGATAAAATTTTGGAAATTTTCAAGCAAGTTCGTGTGAACATTCCTCTTTTAGACACCATTGAACAAATCCCTCAATATGCTAAATGTCTTAAGGAATTGTGCACACAAAAACGTGCAACTAATGTTCCAAAAACCGCCTTTCTAACTGCGAATACCAGCTCTGCTCTTTCGAATCTTACCCCAGTCAAGTACAAAGACTCTGGCTGCCCTACGATTGATTGCAAAATAGGAAACACCCATATCTCTCGTGCCCTACTCGACCTTGGTGCCAGTGTCAACCTTCTCCCTTATACTGTCTATCGTCAACTTGGACTAGGGGAGATTAAACCAACAAACATCACACTTCAACTAGCCGATCGATCTATCAAAAAGCCATTGGGAATTATCGAAGACGTCTTGATACAGATTGAACAGTTTTACTTCCCTGTCGATTTTATAGTTCTAGAAACAGAGCCTGTCTCAAATCCCAAAGTTCAAATACCATTGATCTTAGGACGCCCTTTCTTAGCAACCTCTAATGCTGTCATTAATTGTAGGAATGGTCATCTTCGACTTTCCTTCGGGCACCTAACCATTGAGCTAAACATCTTTAATCTCAACAAGCAACCTAGGGATTTTGAGATCGATGAAATTGACATGATTCAAACCACAGTTGATGAAACCTCTAATGACACTTCTGAAGCTTTGAAAATGTGTCTTGACCATTTTGACTCCGATTTCGATGAACTTGAATACATTTCTGAACTAAACAAAATTCTTGACTCCGACACTTCGTCACCTGAATCTAACCAAGGAATGTTGACCAATGTTGATACACAAGAACTTCCTAAGTTAGACCTCAAACCCTTGCCACCAGACCTTAAGTATGCCTACCTAGACTCTTCAAAAACTTTTCCCGTAATCTTGGCTTCCGATCTTACCGAGGATTAAGAAGAAAAACTTTTGGATATCTTGCGCGAAAATAAGGACGCCTTGGGGTGGGAAATTAGCGATATGAAAGGAATTAGCCCATCAATTGTGGAACATCGCATACATTAGTTGATAAGGCTAAACCCACCCATGAGGTTCAAAGGCGATTAAACCCAAACATGAGAGAAGTGGTCAAGGAGGAGATAATCAAATGTCGAGACAATAACATCATCTATCCCATCTCCGATAGTACTTGGGTGAGTCCGGTACAAGTTGTACCAAAGAAGTCGGGAGTCACAGTGATCAAAAACGACAGTAATGAACTCATCCCAACAAAAATCAAAACCAAATGGCGTGTGTGCATCGACTATCGAAAGCTTAACTCAGCCACACGAAAAGACCATTTTCCTTTGCCTTTTATTGACCAAATGCTCGAACGCTCAGCGGGACATGAGTACTACTGTTTTCTCGATGGATACTCTGGCTATAACCAAATTACTGTTGCTTTAGAAGATCAACATAAGACCACCTTTACTTGTCCCTTTGGAACCTTTGCTTATCGTCGCATGCCTTTTGGTCTCTGTAATGCCCCCGCGACCTTCCAAAGGTGTATGATGAGTATCTTCTCTGATATGGTGGAGGAATTCTTGGAAGTATTCATGGACGATTTTTCAATATATGGATCATCTTTTTCCCAATGTCTCACTCATTTAGAACTCGTCCCTAAGCGTTGTAAGGAAAAATCACTCGTGCTTAATTGGGACAAATGTCACTTTATGGTAAAAAGGGGGATAGTTCTAGGTCATGTCGTCTCCAAAGATGGCCTAGAAGTCGATAAATCCAAAATCGATTTGATTGCTAATTTACCTCCTCTTAAGTCTGTCAAAGATGTTCGTTCATTTCTTGGCCATGCAGGATTCTATAGAAGATTCATTAAGGATTTCTCAAAATTTTCAAAACCTCTCTCGAATTTACTTGCCAAAGACGTAAAGTTTGAATTTTCCAATGATTGCAAAACATCTTTTGAAACTCTTAAGTCAATCTTGACCACAACTCCCATCATTCAACCTCCTGATTGGACTCAGCCCTTCGAACTTATGTGCGACGCTTCTGACTTTGCAATTGGAGCCATCTTAGGTCAGCGTATCGATAAACTCCCTCGAATCATTTATTACGCTAGCAAAACCTTAAATGAGGCCCAATTGAACTACTCAACTACTGAAAAGGAATTTTTGGCAGTTGTCTTCGCTCTTGAGAAATTCAGACCATATCTCATAGGATCCAAAGTCATAGTTTACACTGACCATGCTGCCCTACGATATTTGCTTTCTAAAAAGGATGCCAAGGCCCGCTTGATTCATTGGATCCTTCTTCTTCAAGAATTCGATATAGAAATACGAGATAAAAAGGGTTCTGAAAATGTCGTAGTTGATCATCTCTCTCGAATTGTGCACGAAAATGATAACGACACCCAAATCGATGACTATTTTCCTGACGAACAACTCCTTTCGATCTCTAACACCCCTTGGTACGCTGACATTGTGAATTATCTTGTCACACAACAAACACCCGTTGAATGGTCGAAACAAGATAAACAAAAATTTCTCTCGAAAGTTCGAAACTTCTATTGGGACGACCCATATCTTTTCAAATACTATCCAGACCAAATCATTCGAAGGTGTGTGCCCAATCATGAACACCAAAGTATTCTCTCCTTATCACATGACCATGCTTGTGGCGGTCATTTTGGAGCAAGAAAAACTGCTGCTAAAGTTTTGCAAAGCGGTTTTTATTGGCCCACACTCTTCCGTGACGCTTTCGAATTTTGCTGTAAATGTGAGCGATGTCAAAGAACGGGTCGAATCTCTAAGCGAAACATGATTCCTCTCAACCCCATTTTAGTGATTGAGTTATTCGATGTTTGGGGCATCGATTTCATGGGACCATTCCCTAATTCATTTGGGTATCTTTACATCTTGCTTGCGGTAGATTATGTCTCAAAATGGGATGAAGCCATTCCGACCAAAACCAACGACAACAAGGTTGTTGTCAAATTCCTCAAAGAAAACATCTTTTCACGCTTTGGCATACCTCGACCTATTATTAGCGATAATGGCACTCATTTCTGTAATCATGCTTTTGAGTCCTTGCTCAAAAAATACTCAATCACACACAAGCTGTCAACACCTTACCATCCACAAACTAGTGGACAAGTAGAAGTTTCCAATAGACAAATCAAACAAATTCTTGAGAAAACCATGAATTCCAATAGAAAAGATTGGTCCGTAAAACTGACTGATGCACTTTGGGCTTTTCGCACTGCTTATAAAACCAATCTAGGGATGTCACCATATCGATTAGTCTTTGGAAAGGCCTGTCACTTACTTCTTGAATTAGAGCATCGTGCTCTTTAGGCCATAAAATTTTTGAACTTTGACTTAGGAAAAGCCGGCTCACATAGGAAGTTACAAATTTCGGAATTAGAGGAATTAAGAAATGAGGCATATGAAAATGCGAAAATCTACAAAGAAAGTACCAAAGCCTAACACGACAAAAACATACTACGTAAGGAATTCAACGTAGGTCAAAAAGTTCTTTTATACAACTCTAGACTTCACTTGTTTCCAGGAAAACTCAGATCTCGATAGACTGGACCTTATGTTGTGAAAACAGTACATCCTCATGGAGCGGTTGAAATTGAAAATCCTAGGGATGGAAAAGTCTTCAAAGTAAACGGTCAACGAATGAAACCATTTTTGGATTTCGAGCAATATGACGAAGATGACTCTATCGATCCGCATGATCATCCACCATGAAATCAGATGGTACACGTTTTTCTTTTAATTTTCTTTTTCATTTTTTTTATTTTATTTTTCTGCCTTAGACAGTTGGGACACTGTCTCAATCAAGTGTGGGGGGAGTCTGCATTGCATTCTTTTGATTTTTTTTTTTAATTTTTCTTTCTTTTCATGTGGGACCATCATACATTTTATATCGTAGTAACATACCATACATTTTTTTTTAAAATACGACTCATTTTCAATTGATACAACAAAATAAGTTTACAATTTTTAGCCAGTTGATAGTATTTTTTTTCTCTCAACTTAGATCGAATAAGAAATATAATGAAAAGTTTAATTTTGAGGGATAAGAGTGTAACCGGTACATAGGGAGATTCTTAGGTGATGGCCATGAAATCTATTCTATATTGTAGACTTTGTTTAAATAAGTGGAGGACTTAAAATACTTATAATGGCTTGTCAAATCTTTAAAACTAAGTTGTGTTAAGTTGAATTCGTGTAACTCTCTTTTTATGCTTATAAATTCAATAATAATAATAGTAATCCAAGGGTATCCAACATTGCTTGTATATCGAGCGTTGGTGTGCAAACCCACCAAGCTCTATCCGACACATTGTTGACAAAGTCAGCATTGGAATCTCTTGGTCTCATTTTATGAGATTGGACACCTAAGGATTACCGACACGTTGTTGACAAAGTCAAAGTCGTCTTGCACAATCCGCCAAGCTCTTTACCCACTCTCCGTTAGTCCGCGAGGCAGTGCATGGGTGGTAAACCTTGGTCTTTTTAGTTAGGTGTATGTACTTAATCATAAATCTTAAAATTTTATAGAATAAAGAATAAGCGATGATACCCAAACACTTCTTGACCTTATTGATTCGACTAGCCATACATGAGAAAAATAGAATACCACTTTGCAAACTGTGCCAAGCAAACTAAGAATTTATTTCATGGCTGCACTATGTTATCGACCGAACTAACTGGCCAAACTGGAATTTAACATTTGAAAACTTGATTTATATTGAAAATTTGTGACAAGTCGAGGTATCTAAAATAAAATCAACTAGTTAGAAATTATTAACTTAATTTGTTGTACCACTTTCCTGAAATAAGTCGTGTTGTCATTTTTCGTTTTTATTTTTGCATATATCCATTGCATTCATGTAGTTTCATTAGAATCATAGCATACTGCATTTGGATTTTGTGGGTAGTATCCGCTGAAAACCCTCACGAGACACCACTCGTCCTACTAGGGACACCTAGAGGTTTAACGGCTTGTTGCATGCGCTCAATGCAATCGTGTTTCCTACGAAAGTGTGACCTATCTAGTTAGTTTTCCATTTTCTTTTTTACTCGAGGACGAGTAAAAGATAAGTGCGGGGGTATTTGATTGACATAGAAATGTGCTTATTTTATGCTCTTATATCTTATCTTTTGTATATAAATAAATATTACTTGGGTATTGTTGTGTTACTTTTACAGATATTCCAACCCAGCCCGCATGCAACTAGAAAAGTAAAGAAATGGAGATCAGATTGCTATATATTTACATTTTGAAGAATTGTAGATGAAGATCCCACATTTAGTTGCTGTTGGACAAGAAAAGGATTGATAAAAAGGCTTTGCACATCACAAATCAATGAAGAAGTGTCAAGGAAGCAAGAGGAAAAGAGAAAAGGCCCAAATTTGCTTTATTTATCTAAGGCCCATTTATGTTTCTTATTGTAAACTCTCTTGTGATTTCCCTAAGGCCCATTTATCATTGTATTAGGGTTAGGGTTAGGGTTTGGTTATCTCCTATAAATACCCTTGTAGCCACCATCCTATATCTCATTCTATTCTCTTCTTCATTAATAAAACTCATTTTTCTTTTTATTTTATGCAATTTTCTATTTCTTAGCAATTAGTGTTGTCTACACGATTAGATTCGGTAGAACACTATTTGTATTTTGCATTTCTTTTCATTAGTGATTGACCGTCTGATTAGACTCAGCGGTAATCCTAATTCTATTTCCTGTTGTTATATATATTCTGCACTTTTATTTTCTGTATTTTAATCGCGTTCATAGGTTAAATTGGATTTGATTAGATTTGAATCTAATTCATAGTTTCATTGCTTTTCCATTGAAATTGTGATTTGATCGTCGGTTCAGTTAGATCTGTTCTGAATCAAATTACAGTTTTAATTTTGTTTTGTTTTATTTTCAAAATCAACCTCCAAAGTTTTGTCTAACTCGCCCAAGAGATTTGATAAATAATTTTATTTAATTCACCTCCCTGTGTTCGACCTGTATGCTACACACCTGTATGCTTGCAGAATTTAATTTAAATGTCGCGCTTTTCTAATTCATAGATTAGAGATGATCACATATCTTTTTATCCCCGCTATGAAATTTCAATTTTTCGGATTCGTTGTAAAGATATTCTCAATTAGATTCTATTATTTTTGGTTTCACTAAAATCCGGTTTATTTTGCACCCAGTACGTTCAATTGAAGTTTGAAATCGAATTATCGAACTACCGCGCCATTTTCAATTCTATTTATAACTATATGTATAAATATTTATATTCTAACGACGATCTATATAATATATACGTTTGAATTATATTCAAAATAAATTTATCGTCGCTATTATTTAAAATAATTCATTTTAAATGTTCAACCTTCGCTAAAATTGCCAAAATAAAAAATTTAAACTAGCTCGCATTTCCGGATTGTTACATTCTGGTTCCAACAAAAGTGGTTTCATCGAAACCGAGGTCGTTTGCAAAATGGCTATTTTCAAGGCCAATATATTATATTAAAATATATATAAATTCCACAACGACTTTTCTAAAATTTGAACTGGCTATAACTTTCAAAATATAAAGCGAAATTTCAGTTTCTTACATCCGTTAGAAAGATATGATTAAACAGATTTAAATGTTTCTTGTTTCGTTCAATTCTGATTTAAAATGAATTCTGTACAGTTGGTCAAAATTCAAATTCAAATTTTCAAACTACAGCGCTGTTTTAAACTCCTTTTATAATTAAATTAAATTTATTCGTTTTAACTTCAATTAAAATAAATTTTTAGTTGTTCTTATTTAAAATAAATTATTTTAAATATTGAAATCCATTAAAATTTCTAAAATAAAAATTTTAAATTGGCCCCAAAATTCCGGGTCATTACAATTCTCGTATTACGATGATTATCAAAATAAATCGTGTTTCGGTTATTTAATCGATAACCCAATAAAATACCATTTATATTATAAATTCAATATTTAAGACCATACTAAATATTTAAAATAAATCGACCAAAAATCCGGGTCGTTACATGATACAAGATTTCTTTCTATACAGCGGAACATAAAATAATTTGAAAACAAGGAAAAATCTTTACTATTTAAAAACTTCAGAGTGCGTCGTCCTTGGAATCCCTAGTTTCGACAGTCTTCAAATCCTAAGTTGAAATCTTTAAAATCTGTAATTGCTCAGGGTCTGACCTGAGCATTCCATGTAAAACACAAAATAATCGAGTCAAGATTAATCATAGTTCAAGTAAATTAACTACAATGTAAACTGAAATATAACAGTTGATCCCAACATCAATGTTATATATATAATAACCCATGGTGGTATCTGTTCATATCAATGTACTTAGATCAAGTGTGTTATCTGTCCATACTGGAATTTTTTTTAGTGAGGAGAAGACACGGAAGCTGCACATGTACTCATGTACAGATAATAAACATGAGTACATTGCCTCAGCATTCCGAAATTGAATAGCTCATGCAAATAAATTGTGATATTGGTTCATATTAATTCTATATCAGGTGAAGTGTCTACACCTATAAATCTCTAATATTTCCAGGGACAAGTTAACTTGGAAGCCTGTGCAGCACACGCATATATATACATACACTGGTTTAAAGCGGCAAGTGACAGCTGACTTCCACATTTAAGGGAACAAACCAAGAATGGGACCAACGTTTAACATAGGCGTACATATGTGTGAACCGGGTAAACACAAGGGCATAGCATATACATGATAACAGGAATGAATATGCATGGATGCAAGAGTTCCAAAGGCAACACTATATGAATGTGCAGTGGTTCAAACCAGTCAGGTGAACAGGTACAAACATGACAGTAAAGGGTGCAACCAACAAACGTATTCATGTTTTTTAATGGTGCATATAAGATGTCAAAGTAACATAAAAATGGCAAAGTAAACCTACAAGAGGTAGTTCAGACTAGCTACAAGAAAACTTGTAGTGAGATTTTTCTTTCCAGGTTATAGTGTTATCCCGATGAACCAAATATGCATCAGTTTATCCAAAATATCAGTTTGGGTATATGAAACTTATTTGAAACCGATGCTGCCTAGAAGTCGGTTTGCATTGGAGATTTATGTTACTGATGAACAGGCAATAAAGGCATGAAGCAATATATAATTTCTTAAAACATAGATTGAAATCAGGGCAAGATTTAATAATCAAACATGTCCACGTTCACATAATCTTATTTCAAATGTGAAACATTCAACAACAAGTGTGTTGTAGCAAATATGAGTCATTCATCATGTTGAAGACTAAAATCTAAAAAAAATGAACAATTATATAATTTTATTTTTCTATTAAAACAAAAATTTATGGTGGCCCATCTGTTGAAACATGTAGTAGATTCAAACTAATTTGTTATTTCAATTCCAAGATCCTTTCAGTTCAAAATAATGACAGAAAAACATATAACACACAATACTATGAAAATGCGGAAAAACACCCAGTCTACATTTAGATGTAAGGTAACAGTCTTAACAGAAATACCACTATAATTAGTACTGTGAACAATATAGCTTTAGAAAAGTTTTATGGCCCAAGAGCAATGGTTTTTGTCTAAAACACTACATATCCATCTTCAGGTTAATGAACAAGAGGCAAACAAGTGAACAAAATTTACTATAAAGGCAAAGATTGGCATTTTCGTAACTATTTGTCATTACCACTGCATGAGTTCTGACTCTTAATAACAAGAGCAAACTATTATTCACTTTCTCATATGTGATCCTAACTAACCACTTATCAACTACCATATTCTTTTTATATATATTAAAAAAGTTACGTTAACACTGATAATATTGTATTGCTGGCAGAAAATGTGTAGTATATCTTAACAAAACATGCATTTCAGATCATGACAAAACAGACAACCCTATCTATATGTATATATCAGAGTTAGAATGCCCAAAATATGAAACCCATGTTAACGTTAGACAATTTTATCAACGAATAAACCATGCATGGGTTTCTTTGTTCTTAATAGTGATGTTCAATACGGAAAACAGTGACATAGTAACCCAAAATAATAGCAGTGCAAGTAAAACTGGTTACAGGCACTAAAACAAACCAAAAACATACAACCAATCTTTTTTTTTTCATTTCATGACAGCATGGAACAAAAGTAAGGTGCAAGGGAACAGTGGAAACACATTCACCGTAAGGCCTTAAGAACAATATGGCTTTTCACACCAGCACAGTGGAAACACAAATTCACCATAAGTCCTTAAGATCAATTTGGCTTTTCACAAGGGCACAATGGAAACACGTTCACCATAAGGCCTTAAGATCAATTTGGCTTTTCATGGGATTAAAGCTTCAAACCAAGAAACAGGGGGTCGAGACAGCATATTAAAAATAGTCAACTGACTCATATGTGTAATAACCCGGAAATCTGAGCCAACTTAAAAAAATTTATTTTGGCAATTTTAGCGAATTTTGAATATTTAAAATGAATTGTTTTAAATAATAACGACGGAAAATATATTTTTGATGAATTTAAAATGAATAAATTTATTTTATTTATATAACGAGCCGGAAATGGCGCAGTAGTTCGAAAATTCAATTTCAAATTTCAAATGAATGTACAGGATTCAAAATAAACCGAATTTTAGAGAAACCAAAAATATTAGAATCTGTTATGGAATATCTTTCCAACGAATCCGGAAAAAATGAAATTTCATAGCGGGGATTAAAAGTTATGCCCAGATGATAATTCAGAATAGTCGCTATGAAAAATACAGCCCTTATGAATGGAAATTTTGCAAATGACCTTGGTTTTCGACGAAACCACTTTTGTTTAATCCGGGATGTCAAATTATTGCTAGATTCCAAAATTCATAATTTTCTGAATCAATACGTGGGCATGGCAAAAGAAAACATGTTTTAACAGTCGAAGTCAATTTCGATCAACCAGAAAATTGCCATTTTTCAAACGGTCTCAGAATTTGACGAAATTAGTTTTGTTAGGACCATATCGTCAATTCGAAGCTAGAAATAATATTTTTGGAATTTTTAGTGTCCGTACATGGCCCTAGTAAATTAAAATGTTCGTTCAAAATTAAATATATAGATTAATATTTTGATTTTGACGGAAACTGATTGTAACGTCGAATTGGGTTACGAAACATATCCCATTGTGTTCAAAATGGGGGTAATTAGCTAGAGGCGATAGTCGGTGGGTTCAATTTAGGATTCAAATGAAAAGGGTACTTTATAAGGAAAGAAAATAAATGAATTAAATATTATAATATAAACTCACTTCTCCTTTAACTAAGTCAACTCCTTTTCCCTCCTCTCTCTCATATATTTCCAGATCGAGAAATTGATAAAAATAAATAAATATAAAACCGCTCCCGCATTTGCCATTGCGCCACCGCCACGCCGGCGCCACCGCTTGCCGGCGCCACTGCTCGCCGGCGATCAACACCCTCATCGCCTCCTCCTCCCATTTGAACCCTAGCCCCATTCAAGCCTTAAACTCCCTCGCGCCCAAATCAACCCAGCCCCTTTTGATCGAACGCCACGAGACCCAGCAGCCACCGTGGCTCCAACTCCTCCCTGGCCCACCGCAGACAAGCAGCACCACCTCCAACCCCATAGCGCGCCAACACCGATCCGACCCTCCCCCAATTCAACCGGTGAGCTTTTATTCATTTTTATTTTTATCTTTAATTAAATCTGGAAATAAAAATTCGATTTTTATATGGAAAATCAGAAGAAAAGAATGCAATTTTTATTTTGAATAACATTGCACTAGAAATATACGGTTTATATATATAGATTTGATTTTTAAGGAAGAAAAGATTTGATTTTTAGAAATGAAAATATGGTATTTTTAGAAATGAGACAGTCATAATTTTAGATATGACAAGATAAGATTTTTTAACATAGAAAGATTAGATTTTTGAAAACTAGAAGATTAAATTTTTATGAAGTAAATGTTTGAATTTTAAACTAGAAAAGAATAGATTTTTATCATAGGAAAGATATGATTTTTGCTTAGTTAAAAATATGATTTTTCTTAGTTAAAAATTAGATTTTTGCTTAGAAAAAAAAATACAACTTTGATTTGAAAATATAAACAACTTTGTTTTGAAGATATAAAGATATGAATTTTTGAAAAGAAAGATATACATGGTTTTGAAATAAAAACAAGATTTTTTGTAGTGTAAATATCGAAATAAAAATATAATTTCTATTTATAAAGATCGTTGAATAAAAATATGATTTTTAATACAAATTGTGTGAAAACAGATCTCGTTGAAAACGCGATGAAGATTTCCTACATATGAAGAGTCGCGGCGTTTGGTTTAGCTCTTAGTGGGAACTTCTCCCTTTAAATCTTGCTTTCTAGTTAAAAATATATACTAGGATGCAGACGGTGCTTAGGAGCACCCGACACCCGTCGACAACTCGTATGCTTATTTGATGTGTTGTGAAGTTTGTTTGTTATGTTGATGTGAAATGGATAATAAAACATTCATGTGCTGAAATAAATTAATTATCATTAAAAATATAATTTTTAACGTGAATGTGAATAAATAAATATTCATTTACAAACCGGACGGTTTGTTTATGTACATCTATTTGAAGGATATTGATTAGGACGATAAATTTAACACATCGCCCAACTACACAAATAAAAATTTGTGTTTGATGATTTGAAATCCCATACGGGTATTGGGATGATATTTGACGTACATTAATCCCTATTGTTTAGTTGTACATCAATCGATGGGTTGACAGACTGTGTAAGCATTAATTATTGATATTTAATGATTATGCAGTTGTGTGGTGCACTCTGGACGATGGTTGATGATTTATCGTTGCTATTATATGCATGTGTTGTAGGGAATCCATGTAATTAATATTACATAGTAATTGCTTGGGCCTCATTCCAATTTGAAAATTAAGGAATATTATAAGAGAAAAATTCATGTGTTGAATAGAATAGAAAATTCGTGCGTTGAATAAAAATATAAATTCATGTGTTGAATAAAAATATATATTCATGTGTTGAATAGAATAAATATTCATGTGTTAAATAGGATAAATATTCATATGTTGAATAAGATAAATACTCATGTGTTGAATAAAAATATATATTCATGTGTTGAAGAAAATATTCATTTGTTGAATAGAATAACGAAGTTGTTGAAATATATAAAGCCGTGTTGGTTAGATATGCGCCATTTTGACGCGAACGATATTTATATCAATTTTATTCATTTTTATAATAAATATATGAAAGGAATTGATTTCAAATTATAACGTTTTGAAAATAATATCATTTGTATATCGATGATATGTAATATTCAATTTTGATTTGAAATTGAATATGAAGTTGAAATCGTTTCGAAATCGAATTTAAAACGATTTATAAAATACGTTTTAAAAGGAAATCGACGAAATATATATAATATAAATATTATATATATTAAATGGCCTAAATAGAACGCGCTGCACTGCGGCGGTTCGCTAATTTTGACAATTGACTTCGAACGGATATTACGGGAGATTCGACCGCCGGATTCTCCTAAAACCAGAACCTTGGGTTCGTATCGAAAAGAGCTTTCTCAGAATATTAGAGATTTGAAATCTAACAGTTGGATTTGGAATTATGTCCAAATCAAATTTGGAAAAGGTCGTTGTAAGTGCAGTTCGATGGCCATTGATGGAATTCGACTGTACGGGCCTTGATAAAATTATTAAAAATAGTAATAATTTGTGTAGAATCATAAGAAATGATTTGTGAAGAATTGAGACGAAAAATTCCAAATTTGAAAGGATAAAAATAGATTTTTATCGAAATGAACTTGTTTTGAACTAGAATAATAATTTATTTATTTATTTTTAATTAAATGAATTGGATTTGAAAGGGTTTTAAAAGTAACCAGAAGTTTCAGTAATTGAATTGGAATGGAATGTGATTTTGGGTTTATAGTGAACCGTGTTTTAGATGACATTGGTTCTTTAACCCAGTTAAAGATAGGATATGGTTTCCCAAGTTAAATAATTATTGATAGTGATTATTGGGAAGATTAAAACCAAGTGGAGTTTTTATGAATCTTTAATTAGATTGAAATAATCGAGAATGGAATATCACCAGTTTTGTTTCCAGGCGATAGTTATATCTTTAATTAGGTTTGAACGTGAAATGGTAATTGAACTTATCGATAACACCGTGGTGTTAGATATGAAGTATTACCAGTTTTACTTCATGGGATGAATAGGTTGGGACTGGAAAATAAAATAAAGGATTACTTCGGTGTGGCTCGCTAATCCCAACTAATTTGAATTGATATTCAAAGGAAGATTAAAGAATAAATTTAAAGAATTTATCTTAAATAAAATTAATGGGAACCTTTCCCAAAGTATAAGAATATTTGAATAAAAGAATATTCTAAATTGGAATGAGGCGTATGTTGTGTTTGTGTAACACTTGTTTATTGTATACGCGAGTTATTCAGAAAGACCGGGTTTATTCCATTCTGAATAACTGATTCGACGTGGTGTCAAGGATGAAGATGGTGGTTGAAGAACCGGAGGTCTTCACATCGTTTGGGTGATTACTGATGATCTTGATTGGGCTATACACCCAAGAGGAGGGAATCAGTTGATGATCGTTCAGATGTACTTGGAGATCGATGGATATGCGAGGTACAAGGTGCCTCCGGATTCGTTCAGACCCAGAACGAACTTGTAAATGGACTGTGTGTCTGACATTGGATTTTATTCTGTGTGATTGATTTCTATTAAAATTATATCTGTTTGGCGGTGGAGAATTTATTCTCTTGCTTAACGCCCTTCTCTGAGACGTACGAGCTCAGGGGTTATAAATTGATGGATATCAATCGCATGGAGTGA
Organism: Allium sativum; assembly: GCA_030737875.1. Classification (NCBI taxonomy): domain Eukaryota; kingdom Viridiplantae; phylum Streptophyta; class Magnoliopsida; order Asparagales; family Amaryllidaceae; genus Allium; species Allium sativum. The sequence goes on along the minus strand of CM060918.1, from coordinate 143,930,870 downwards.
ATTGCCGGTGTGGCATTCCTAAGTGGCAAATGATAAAGGCTTTTGTTGAAAAGCAGAGTCTTGTGGTTGATGATCAAAGCACGGCCTGTGTGGCATAGCTTTGTGCAGCATTGATTCGCGATCCTCGCATCCCGTTTGTGAACCAGAAACGGGAGAGGACCATAGGGAGGGCATGCGTTTCCTTCTAGCTAGGGAGGTGTCAGTGACCTACCAGCCCTGACATTTATATTATTTCCACCTGTGTGGTTGTTGCTGTTGCAAGGCGCCTCGGATATATCGGTGACTATGTGGAGTCGATGGAGTCATTTGGCTCATTTACTCCCCAAAGGGCGGGGAAACGCAATGTTCAGGCATTTTAATCCACATCGGTGGACCGGCCCTGACGATCTAAGGGATGATGCATTCTGTTCCTGAGACTCGTGCTAGATAGTCTCGAATTTGGTAGAGGACGATCCCTTGCCTCGGTTCGCAGATGGAAATCCAACTTCCTATACGTGACTTTGCGGTTTTGATTGTATACCTATATTTGGCGACATAGTGGTATGGGGCACTTATGCCATCTATGATTGATACTTATGATTGAAATTGTTTTGACACTATACACTTATAGTAATAATAAAACATGAAATTTAGCGTATCAAGCATTCTTTGGCATTATAAGGTAAAACCCTATCCTTCAGCTTGTGTTGCATTGTGTGATGGGACCTGGGTCTTATAATATCTTTATTGTTCTTTATTTAGCATTGCGCTATTGTTTTATGCACTGGTATTCTTGGGAGCAAACCCGTTCCGTGTTATATAGCATGGTCCCTTGATTTACCTAACTTTAAACTAAAGATTAATAACTGTTTTAGTTCTCACACCAGTCACATGACTGACCTGGGTGCCCCTATTTTCCACACGGGCAGCTAGTAGTTTTGGTTTTGCAGATTTATATTCACAGGATCCTGATTTACAGCTTAAGCGGTATTCAAAAAGCTCTGTATCCGTGTATCTATTTTCAATTGTGCTTTGTATTGTTTTTCGGCTGCGATGTATTTAAGTGTAATTTAAATCTCTGATATTTTTTGTGTAATATTTATTCATACTCTGTATATTCTTGTATTCTGATGAATTGTTGTAATATACAATGAAATGTTCTTCTGTTTGCGTTCTGGTTTGTCGTGTTCTCAGAACAATCAGGAGTTTCGAGCGGTCTTGGTCGGTTTAACGATCGATTCGGATCGAGCAAAATTCCCAATTGTTACAAGTGGTATCAGAGCTTTGGTTTACATAGCTCAGAGAACAAGACACATTAGAACCATATGAAAGAATTCATCAGAGATTGGATTAGTAATATCCAATGAGAATAACTCGTTAGAGATAGGATCAGTAGTATCCTAAAACGAGTGTGAAGAGTAGTGTTTTGAAAATCAAATTGAAAATGAATTTTGTTTTGAAAATCTAAATCAATTATACGTATTTGATTATTTATATTGATTTGGACAATCCAATATATAAAGATTTTGCATATTCGTCTGATCCACGGGTATTCAAAGTTTTAATATATTGGGTAGATATAGAATCACGCTCTAGTAGCCCGAAGATGGTTCTGATGATTGAAGCTTCATCATTAGAATTTATATTCGAGTGACGAAAGTGGGATTTCTATATATTTCCAATTGACTGGTGTGAGAACCAAAACTAGATAGGGCCTATTGTTGTGAATTGGCATCAAAATTCTGATTTTTGGAATATGTATTAAATTTATGTGATTGAAAAGTTAATTAACTAATTGATTGCTAGTTGTGTTGTTTGATTATTGTTTGATTAATTAAATGTTGAACCTTTAGCCAAATTGAACAAAATAGTGAATTGTATTGAAAATTAGTCGCATTTGCATGCATATGCATGTACTTACATTGAACTGGTCATAGCAAGGAGGCTAGAGCAGAAGAATAAAATGGTTTTCCCGACAAATAGGTACATGTTTACTAATTTATTGGGTTTTGGATGATTTTATGAGCCGCTTGGCTGTTTCTTTTTCTTTTTGGATTGGTGAGGGCCATGGGAGGCTATTTGAAATATCCCGAAACTCCCAATGCAGGGGACGTTATGGAGAAATTTTTCGAAAATTTAGGGTGTTAGCCAAATTTTTGAAAAATTCGGAAAGTTCTTAGAAACTGAAAAGTTGAAGAACTTAAGCTATAATGAAAATAAAAAAAGTTGAGTTGATTTGTGAAACAACTTTCTCCTTCGATCCTTTTCGGGGATGAAAAGTTTTAAGTGGGGGAGATTGTAATAACCCTGAAATCTGAGCCAATTTAAAATTTTTATTTTGCCAATTTTAGCGAATTTTGAATATTTAAAATGAATTATTTTAAATAGTAACGACGGAAAATATATTTTTCGATGAAGTTAAAATGAATAAATTTATTTTTAATTATATAACGAGCCTGAAATGGCGCGGTAGTTCAAAAATTCGATTTCAAATTTCAAAGAATGTACAGGATACAAAATAAACCGGATTTTAGGGAAACCAAAAATATCGGAATCTTTTAGAGAATATCTTTCCAACGGATCCGAAAAAATGAAATTTCATAGCGGGGATAAAAAGTAATGCTCAGATGAAAATTCGGAATAGTCGCAATGAAAAATATTGCCCTTAAAAATGGAAATTTTGCAAATGACCTCGGTTTTTGACGAAACCACTTTTGTTGTATCCGGGATGTAAAATTATTGCTAGATTCCAAAATTCATATTTTGTCGAATCCATATGTGGGCGTGGCAAAAGAAAACATGTTTTAACAGTCTAAGTCAATTTCGATCGACCAGAAAATGGCCATTTCTCAAACGGTCTTAGAATTTGATGAAATTAGTTTTGTTATGATCGTATCGTCAATACGAAGCTAGAACTAATTTTTTTGGAATTTTTAGTGTCCGTATGTGGCCCCAGTAAATTAAAATGTGCGTTCAAAATTGAATATGTAGATTTATATTTTGATTTTGACGTAAACTGATCGTAACGATCGAATTGGGTTACGAAACATATCCCATTGTGTTCATAATGGGGGTAATTAGCTAGGAGCGACAGTCGGTGGGTTCAATTTGGGATTCAAATGAAAAGGGTACTTTATAAGGAAAGAAAATAAATAAATTAAATAATATAACATAAACCCACTTCTCCTTTAACTAAGTCAACTCCTTTTCCCTCCTCTCTCTCTCTCTCACATATATTTCCAGACCGAGAAATTGAAGAAAAAAAATATAAAACCGCCGTCGCGTTTGCCATCGCGCCACTGCCACGCTGGCACCACCGCTCGCCGACGGCCAGCACCCCCATCACCTCCTCCTCCCATTCGAACCCTAGCCCCGTTCAAGCCCTAAACCCCCTCGCGCCCAAATCAACCCAACCCCTTTTAATCGAACACCACGAGACCCAGTAGCCGCCGCGGCTCCAACTCCTCCCTGGCCAACCGCGGACAAGCACCACCACCTCCAACCCCCTGGCGCGCCACCGCAGATCCAAGCCTCCCCCAATTCAACCGGTGAGCTTTTATTCAATTTTATTTTTATCTTTAATTAAATCTAAAAATAAAAATTCTATTTTTATATGGAAAATCAGAAGAAAAAAATGCGATTTTTATTTTGAATAACATTACATTAGAAATATACGGTTTATATATATATATATATATATATATATTTGATTTTTAAGGAAGAAAAGATTCGATTTTTGGAAATGAATAGATGGTATTTTTATAAATGAAATGGTCACTTTTTTAGATATGACAAGATAAGAATTTTTAACATAGAAAGATTAGATTTTTGAAAACTAAAAGATTAGATTTTTATAAAGTAAAGGTTTGAATTTTGAACTAGAAAAGAATAAATTTATATCATAGGAAAGATACGATTTTTGCTCAGTTAAAAATATGATTTTGCTTAGTTAAAAATTAGATTGTTGCTTAGAAAAAAATACAACTTTGATTTGAAAATATAAACAACTTTGTTTTGAAGATATAAAGATATGAATTCTTGAAAAGAAAGATATACATGGTTTTGAAATAAAAACAAGATTTTTTGTAGTGTAAACACCGAAATAAAAATATAACTTTTATTTATAAAGATCGTTGATTAAAAATATGTTTTTTAATACAAACTATGTGAAAACAGATCTCGTTGAAAACACGATGAAGATTTCCTACATATGAAGAGTCACGGCGTTTGGTTTAGCTCTTGGTGAGAACTTCGCACTTTAAATCATGTTTTCTAGTTAAAAATATATACTAGGATGCAGACGGTGCTTAGCAGCACCTGACATCCGTTGTCCACAGACCATGGACGACATGTATGCTTGTTTGATGTGTTGTGAAGTTTTTTTGTAATGTTGATGTGAAATGTATAATAAAATATTCATTTGTTGAAATAAATTAATTAACGTTAAAAATGTAATTTTAACGTGAATGTGAATAAATAAATATTCATTTACAAACCGGACGGTTTGTATATGTACACCTATTTGAAGGATATTGATTGGGACGATAAATTTTACAGATCGCCCAACTGCATAAATAAAAATCTGTGTTTGTTGATTTGAAACCCCACACGGGTATTGGGATGATTTTTGTTGTACACTAATCCTGATTGTTTATGTCAATCGATGGGTTGACAAACTGTGTAAGCATTAATTATTGATATCTAATGCTTATGCAGTTGTGTGGTGCACTCTGGATGATGGTTGGTGATTTATCGTTGCTATTATATACATGTGTTGTAGGGAATCCATATAATTAATATTATATGGTAATTGATTGGGCCTCATTCCAATTTGGAAAATAAGGAATATTATGAGAGAGAAATTCGTGTGTTGAATAGAATAGAAAATTCATGTGTTGAATAAAAATAGAAATTCATGTGTTGAATAAAAATATATATTCATGTGTTGAATAGTATAAATATTCATGTGTCGAATAGGATAAATATTCATGTGTTGAATTAGATAAATATTCATTTGTTGAATAGAATAATGAAGTTATTGAAATATATAAAGCCGTGTTGGTTAGATATGCGCCATTTTGACGTGAACGATATTTATATCGATTTTATTCATTTTTATAATAAATATATGAAAGGAATTGATTTCAAAATATAACGTCTTGAAAATAATATCATTTGTATATCGATGATATGGAATATTCAATTTTGATTTGAAATTAAATATGAAGTTGAAATCGTTTCGAAAACGAATTTAAAACGATTTATAAAATACGTTTTAAAAGGAAATCGATGAAATATATATAATAAAAATATTATATATATTAATTGCCCTGAATAGAACGTGCCGCGCTGTGGCAGTTCGCGAATTTCGACCATTGACTTCGAATGGATATTACGAGAGATCCGAACGTCGGATTCTCCTAAAACAGGAACCGTTGGGTTCGTATCGAAAAGAGATTTCTAACGAATATTAGAGATTTGAAATCTAATGGTTGGATTTGGAATTATGTCCAAATCAAATTTGGAAAAGGACGCTGTAAGTGCATGTAATGACCCGCATTTGGCAGAGGTATTATGATTAATTTATTTTATTATATAAATAGTGGTTTAGTAAATCAAATGGTCGTGGATTTAAATAATGGTGAATATCTAATTTAAATAATAAATTAAATAATATATTTAATTCTGAATGGTCGAAATGACGATGTGGTGTGAACCGGATCATCTGTGATATATAATTTAGTTTAGAATTGAATTTGAATAACGAATATATTCAATCGTCGACAGTTGAACGTATAGTTTATAATATAATTATAAACGAGCTCGAAATGGCGCTGCAGTTCGCTATTTGGCGATCTGAACTTCAACTGAATGTATAGAGCTCGTTTTAAATCGGATTTCTGTGAAACAAGAAACGTGTGGAGCTGGTGGAGTATATCTTTCTAGTGGAAGAGAAAAATCGGGATTCGTCGTATAGATTTTGAGATATGTCCAAATCAAATATTAAAATAATCGCTATAGAATCGTTTATCGATCGTAACGGTTTATTCGATATAACTAGAGATTGGGTTTGAATTTAAACAAGGTTCTTTTGGGACATAACGATAATTTAATTTTTAGAATTTTTATGTAATTTTTAATTAATTAACTAAGCAACTTTTTATATGGAGTATTTTGCACCCTTAATCAGCGATTTTGGGGTTTCACAATATGAGTTGAACTACCGATATTATTATATTTTTGGGATCGTGCTACCTTACTGGTCACAACGGTATTTTTGTATCTGTCCATAATAGCTCTTATGGGATCGGTGTTTTACATAACGGGTTATGCTAAATGTGCCAATAATAATACCTAGTGTTTGGTGATAATTTATTTATAATATGAGGACTTACAATATCAAAGAATGCAAAACCCTGCGTGCTATTAAATAGTGTGTAAATGAAAATTTAAAACACTTGCTTTTGGGTTCGTTAACATCTAAAGTATCCACGCATCTAATTGTTCTGTCAACCTACCTACCTCACGATGCCTACGGTGCAACTGAGAAGAACGTGGCCACCATTCAGCCTCTCTTACTTTTGCTTAACTGAGCTATTAAGTTTTACTTCCACTACATATATAGCTATACGTTTTCATTCTCGGATCTTCTTCTGAAACACCTTCATTCGAAGTTCATAGATAATCAAAAGAAATACATTCGTAAAAATCTCGAAATATATGTTTCTACACTGCTGAGATCGAGCTCTTCACCATAGTATAGGTTTGGATAAACTTGGTTTCTGATCTAGAGCTCGACGTATACAACCGCGCGAGTTAGGGTTCATGATTTGTGTAATATAAGCATCGATATCGATTTTCAGTTGTATAGTTGGGTTTGTGGTTGAGATTGGGTTCGGCTGTGAAGAAATGGTGGTGCTCGATGATTTTTTTGTGTCGTTTGAACCTGTAGCCGACGGGGAAGAGGTGGACGACTGGATGATAAAACTGAGCTCGAGTTTAGCAGAAGAGGTGTAGGAAGGACAAGATTGGGATGGAGGGATTTATGGTAATTTAATTAGGATTTTTAGTGGTGTGAATTAGGGTCAAAGGGGCGGTTGAAATTTGTGGAAATAATGTATGCTCAATAACAGGAGGACGCGAAAACATACAGGAGGAAGAAGAGAAGAAAGAAGCGGGTCATGGGCTTAAGGTTTTACGGTGGGCTTTAAATTTGAGTGGGCTGGTTCGAAAATAAAGGTGAAGATTTAATAAGAAGGAAATTTAATTAATTTGAATTTAAAGTGTATAAATTTGTATAATCAATATCTTGGCCATACCGTATCAGAAATTCGAACCGTCAGTCACGTTGGGATCATATGGACGGGAGCTACACAATGAAGCTGACTGGGAGCGAATCTGAGCTCGTTACAATTTATGGCGAAATAAATTGTCTGACTGAATCAAATAACGCAAACCGTTATTTAACGGTTAACGCGCAATGTGAGTAAAATCTCACTAACTCCGAACAGTTTATATTTTCATGTTGTATTTTTAGAACTGTTAGATATTGGCTTATTGACTGTATTTTGACTGTTTGATTGAACTGCTAGTCAGTTAGTTGAATTTTCTATATTGATTCTGTTTAACAGAATATATCATATGGAACTGAAAGTGATGTTATCTATATTGTTTAACATCTGTGATGCAGGGAGACAGGTTGGAGGAATCCATCCAACTGGATTCCTTAAGATTTATTTTACTGTTTTCATATATTGTGATATATGATGTGTTATATAATCTGTTATGGATTATGGGTGTTGGAATGATGTTGATCATTTTTATTCGACATTTTAAATATCATAAAAAACCCTGGGATGTAAAAAAAGAAGTATTTCAATGTATATTGAAATAAAGGAATTTTATAAAATCACAGGATTTTATAAAAGGAAATATTTATAAAACGAACACGGTTTTATAAAAGGGATATTTATTTAGAAAATAAATAGAAGTTATAAATAGGAAATATTTGTAACGGTAAATAGAAGTTATAAATAGGAAATATTTGTAACGGTAAATAGAAGTTATAAATAGGAAATATTTATAACGGTAAGTAAACGTTATAAAAAGGAAATAGTTGTAACGGAAAACGTAGTTTATCAAAAGGAGCTAATCGATGTTAGTTAATCGATTAGTGTTAAAGTAAAAGAAGTTAATCGATGTTAGTTAAACGATTAGAGAATAAAGTTAAAAAAAAGTTAATCGATGTTAGTTAATCGATTAGTGTTAAAGTAAAAGAAGTTAATCGATGTTAGTTAATCGATTAGAGAATAAAGTTAAAAAGAAGTTAATCGATGTTAGTTAATCGATTAGTGTTAAAGTAAAAGAAGTTAATCGATGTTAGTTAATCGATTAGAGAATAAAGTTAAAAAGAAGATAATCGATGTTAGTTAATCGATTAGAGAATACAGTTAAAAAGAAGTTAATCGATGTTAGTTAATCGATTAGTGTTAAAGTAAAAGAAGTTAATCGATGTTAGTTAATCGATTAGTGTTAAAGTAAAAGAAGTTAATCGATGTTAGTTAATCGATTAGAGAATAAAGTTAAAAAGAAGTTAATCGATGTTAGTTAATCGATTAGAGAATAAAGTTAAAAAGAAGTTAATCGATGTTAGTTAATCGATTAGTGTTAAAGTTAAAAAGAAGTTAATCGATGTTAGTTAATCGATTTGTGTTAAAGTTAAAAAGAAGTTAATCGATGTTAGTTAATCGATTAGTGTTAAAGTAAAAGAAGTTAATCGATGTTAGTTAATCAATTAGAGAATAAAGTTAAAAAGAAGTTAATCGATGTTAGTTAATCGATTAGTGTTAAAGTAAAAGAAGTTAATCGATGTTAGTTAATCGATTAGAGAATAAAGTTATAAAGAAGTTAATCGATGTTAGTTAATCGATTAGTGTTAAAGTAAAAGAAGTTAATCGATGTTAGTTAATCGATTAGAGAATAAAGTTAAAAAGAAGTTAATCGATGTTAGTAATCGATTAGAGAATAAAGTTGAAAGGAGATAATCGATGTTAGTTTAATCGATTAGAATAGAAGCAAATGAGTTAAATCGAATATAGTTATTCGAATAAAAGCAAATGAGTTAATCGAATATAGTTATTCGAATAGAAAGAAAAAGGAATTATCGAATATAGTTTATTCGAAAAGAGTAAGTGAAATGAGTAAATAAATAGCGTTAGTCAAATAGTGTTAGTCCAATAGAGTTAATTGATAGGGGTTAGTCCAATAGAGTTAATTGATAAGAGTCAATCAAATATAGTTATTCGAAGGAGGGTTAAGTAAGGAAGTTTGTTAAAGAAATATAAAGTGAACTTTGTCTATTTCAAAGTTAGAAATGTTGTTCAGTTAAGGTCTGAGAGGTAGTTCTACCCCAACTTGATTGACTTCGTTTTTAACTAAGGAATAGTTAAGGTTCGACAGTAAAGGAAATGGTTTGAGTTGGCATCGCGATGGTTTGTTTAAACATATGTCTAAGTCCAATGAAGAAGCTTTGGAAATGTTTTCCAAATAAGAAACCAGAAATGTTTTCTAATAAAGAAACAAAGAAATGGAATTGTTTTCCATTGTTAATAACGTATATTTTCCCAATTTAGAAAATAAGGAATATTGAACGTAGGGAAACATGAAATAAGTAAATTAATGAACTAAAGAGATGGATGTTGAATGATGTTTGATCGATATAATTTCCATTTGGAAATAATATCATTGTTTGCACGCCTATTTTTATTCGATAGTTAAATCACAGACTATCGAAGTTTTGACCATTTTAACGTTGTTAATATGGAGAGACCGGTCGGATTATTATCCGAAGAACCACTCTGTATTGGCATAACCGTTGCGAATCATATATGCCAAAGGAAATTGAAGACGGAGTTATGCAAGGGCTATCCTGTTTACAGAATAGTGCCTTCGGTTCATCCTGTTCCTGGATGACTTGTATGGACGGATGTTTGACAGAGTAATTCCAGACGATCACGTATATTGATTTCTCCAACCGTACCAAGAGTGGAAGCGGAGGAGGAAACTTCTTTTAGCTAACACATAATGCATTGTTGTAGATGTCAATCGGTGATTTGATGGATTTGACGATGTGGCATTCAAAGTGAATCTGGTGTGATGATAAAGCGTAGCTTCTAGCCTCATCATCCGGTAAATGACAGAAATCGGGCAGGCAGCATGGCTAAGTCGGTCGCACCGAAGTAGGGTGTATAATCACCTGATCTAGAGTTTCATTCATTTCTAAAAATCTATTGTTGATGCTGTCCCATTCGGGAAACGGTTGCTGATCCCAACTGTTGGTGATATACATTCGATACACTCAAGCGAAATGAGTGGTCGGTCATGTGTGGCCGGGTGCAAGATGTTCTTGTTGAACCCAGTGTATTCCTCTCTAGAGGTACACGAGCGAAAGGTGGTTCCATACCTTGTCATAGTTGGAAACCCATTACCCAATACGTGCTTGCGGTTTTGATTGTATACTATATATGTAGAACGTGAGATGAAAGCGTTTCTGCTAGATGATTATATATACTGTGATTGATAAGTATTATTATAATATCAAAAGATTTTTGATATAAAGTTATTTTAGATTCTCATAAGGGAAAAACCCGTTCCGTTATGCGGAGATATCATTTACTTGTTCGAACTGTTTTTAAACTGTTTTACTCATACCAGTCCCATGACTGACCCGGAGTTTAGTTTGTTGTTTTCCCTAAACTCTTGGGTGCCTAAATTTGTACGGGCAGTCAAGTAGTCGGGATTTACAGATATACTTGAAGAGCTTGGAGCAGGAGGCTTCAGGATCATATAGCTATAGTTTATTTCCGCTGTGTTGTAAGTGTTGTACTTTGATAATGATATGTATATTCAAGTACCAAGTTTGTATTTCAAAGTTATGTTATGAAATATATTTATTCGTTCCGCTGTGAGATTCGTGTTACTTTGATGTTGTGTTCTTCTTCTTCTTCTATTCTAATTTTCTATCTTATCTTTCCTCACCCTCTAATTTCTTTCACTAATTACCAGGATTTTTCGGTGTTTTGGTTATCGACATCGTGCTTATGTTGATAACCAAAGTCGCTCAAAATCCGGGTCGTTACAGTTGGTATCAGAGCTTAAGTTAAGAATTACTTGGCTCTGTGGCGTGACTCGGTAGAGATAGGGTTAGTAATACCCTAGACTGAGATTGAGTGTATATATACGAGTGGACGTATTTGTTATTGATATAAAAATTTGTTTTATATTGTGGAGATTCATTGGTTGAGTTGTTTATGAGCTCTGGTCGATCAGTTTGATCCACTGTATCGGTAGGGATTTTGTAAACACTTGAATACGATGAACCATCATGGTATGTTTTGAAAGAGGGTAAATGAAAATAGTTTACCCAACGTATATTTTGATATATAGTCGATATATTGGTTGTTATTATAATCGAGTAAGATTATAAATTAAATGGTTATGTAAATAACCAATCAGAATTCATATAAGTGAAATACGTGAAATCAGATGAGTTAAATCTGAAATTTAAACCAGAATTGAAGTTAAGACTCTGGAGAATTGGATAAGTGTTTGTAAATGGATTGGGATTAAAAATAAGGAAAATTTTAGATCCTGGGAGATTTTAAATTGTTTTACAAGCAGTGTGAATTATAGTTTGAAATGAATTTCAAAGTGGAAATGTTTAAAAATGGTTTTATAGTATTGAACTCACTTCGATCGCTGGAAAATAGATTCTGATGATGACAGCTGCATCATCAGTATTCATTTTCGAGTTGTAAGTGACGAATTACTACCAGAGATACTGTTTTGAATTTGTTTTGGGAAAGACGAGTTGTGTTGAATTTCAAAATAGAATTTAAAATGTAGAATTTGGATTTTGAAATAGATTTGAAATATTAACTTGTTTTAAAAGAAGTAAAACAAGAAGTTCTTTTATAAACGAAGTTTATAAATAGTTCTTTTATAAACGAAGTTTATAAATAAAGTGGAAAGAATTATCATTGGACAATTCAGAAATAAAATACAAGTATGAAATTGAAAGGGAAATCTATTTTCCAAAAGGTAGAAATATCGATTTCAAAAGGAATTGAAACCGGGACTTATTTAAAGGAATTTGAATAAAGGAAGTTCGAACATAGGATTTGAATATAGAAAATTCAAAGGGGATTTGAACAAAGAGAATTCAAATAGAAATTGAATATAGAAATTCAAAGGGAGTTTGAATATATGAAATTCAATGGAAGTGATATAGAATTTGAATATAGAAATTCAAATGGCTTTTGGATATAGAAAATATAAGAGATTTCAAATATAGGATTTGAATATCGAAAGTGAAATGAAATTTGAATGTAGAGGATTCAAATAGAATTGAAAATGAAATTTGAATAAAGAAGATTCAAATAGAATTAAAATTGAAATTTGAATATAGAAGATTCGAAGGGAATTGAAATGAAATAAAGAGAATTCAAGTAGATTTGAATATAGAAATTCAAATGGAGTTTGAAAATAGATTTGAATAATGAAATTCAATTATGGAATTTGAATAAGAAAATTGAAACGAAATTAAAATATAGAATTTGAATGAGAGATTTGAAATGAAATTAAAATATAGAATTTGAATAGGAGAATTGAAATGAAATTCAATTAGTTGATAAACAAGTTAAACTTATATTTGAACATGTATATTCAAATAAAAAGGTGAAATGGGCAAACCAGTAATTTGAAAATCACTTAACGAACTAAGTTAAAATGATTGGATTAAGTTGAAATGAATTAGAAATGTATAAATATACATGAGATAGGTGTGGATAAGGTTAATGAAGGTATATAAACAGAATGCTCGACAAAAAGGTATGTATTTAATTCATATATGAGATTTTATGCGCCGTATCGGCTAGCCGCTTGGCTTTTCTTTTTCTTTTTGATTGGAGAAGGCCTGTGTGGCAGTTTGGGGATTTTCCCGATGCTCCTAGTACAAAGGAGGTTATGGCGAATTTTTCCGAGAATCTAAGGAGTTAAAATATTTTAAGATAATATGATAGTTAGAAAATCAACGTATCGATATATATAGAAGTCGATAAGGAAATGAACTTAGAAATAGAATAGTAAAATCAAAAAGGAAGACTAAGAATAAAATCTAGTAAGAATAGAAAGAGAAAGTGTATACATGTTTAAAGGTGAATAAGTAGTTGTATGGTATTGATTATTCAAGTAAGTAGTCATATCTGTTTTGACGTTATAAATGTTATTCAGTCAAGGTCTGAGAGGTAGTTATACCCCAACTTGATTGATTTCATTATTAACAAATAAATAGTAAGATTTCAGGCTCGAAGATCAATGTTGAATAAGAGTTAGTTGAATATAGTATTTGGGTTGTCGTAACGATGTTTTACACAACATCTGTTTTAACCCAAATAAGTGTAAACTTGGAAATAGAAGAATAAATATTTCCTATGTATAGAAATAAACGAGGTCGGAAAGAGATAAGTAATTGGAGTATTTTCGAATTAAATAGGATTATAAAGGTTATTAATTTAGGAAATAAAGGAAGGCGATATTCCGAAATGTTTTCCAATTAACATAAAAGGCCAATATGGTTATTGAAAATATTTGGTTAACAAATATTGATAAAGAAATAGAGGAGTGATTTAACTAATGGAATATTGATTAAGGGCTCAGTTGAATTTCAAAAAGGAAAATTTGATTTTTGAAAAGAGTAAACTGTTTGAAAACTCCCAGGGAAAGACTGTTTGAATTAAAAACAAATTTAACAGAAATTTGTGAAATCAGATTTGAATTAAGTAAAGGCAGTTAAGTGGTAACTGAAGTTGAATTGAAATCGAATAAATTGGACTTGTGGAATTAAAATCCGAAATGGTATTGGATTGAGGAATTAAGGAATTGAAAATCAAGAATTGAACTTGAGTTGAAATGGGATTTGGCTTGGATATAAGCGAATGGTTGTGTTGGAGATAAAAACTGATTTGGAGTTTGATTGGCATGACATTGGTATATGCTGAATTGATAGCAGATGTGAGGGATATAACGATATGCCGACAAAAAGGTACCAGTTTATATTTGATATAAGATTTGTGAGCCGAATTGGCAAGCCGCTTGGCTGTTTGATTTTCTTTTGGGTTGGAGATGGCCCAGAGAGGCGAGTTGGAGTTTGACGTATTGACCAGTACAAAGGAGGTGCTGGCGAAATTTTTCGAAAAAGTTAAGGCGTTAGAAAATTTTCAGGATTTTTGAAAAATTTTCGTTGATAAGAATTAATTAATAATTTAATTGAAAATAAACTGGTTCAGTTGAAATTGAAGTTAAGAAGTGAACAAATATGTTCTAACCAGTCGATAGGGTCATCCTCTACCTTTTAGCAATTTCGAGGACGAAATTATTTTAAGTGGGGAAGATTGTAATGACCCGCATTTGGCAGAGGTATTATGGTTAATTTATTTTATTATATAAATGGTGGTTTAGTGAATCAAATGGTCGTGGATTCAAATAATGGTGAATGTCTAATTTAAATAATAAATTATATAATATATTTAATTCTGAATGGTCGAAATGACGATATGGTGTGAACCGGATCATCTGTGATATATAATTCAGTTTAGAATTGAATTTGAATAACGAATATATTCAATCGTCGACAGTTGAACGTATAGTTTATAATATAATTATAAACGAGCTCGAAATGGCGCTGCAGTTCGCTATTTGGCGATCTGAACTTCAACTGAATGTACAGAGCTCGTTTTAAATCGGATTTCGGTGAAACAAGAAACGTGTGGAGATGGTGGAGTATATCTTTCTAGTGGAAGAGAAAAATCGGGATTCGTCGTATAGATTTTGAGATATGTCCAAATCAAATATTAAAATAATTGCTATAGAATCGTTTATCGACCGTAACGGTTTATTCGATATAACTAGAGATTGGGTTTGAATTTAAACAAGGTTCTTTTGGGACATAACGATAATTTAATTTTTAGAATTTTTATGTAATTTTTAATTAATTAAATAAGCAACTTTTTATATGGAGTATTTCGCACCCTTAATCAGCGATTTTGGGGTTTCACAATATGAGTTGAACTACCGATATTATTATATTTTTGGGATCGTGGTACCTTACTGGTCACAACGGTATTTTTGTATCTGTCCATAACAGCTCTTATGGGATCGGTGTTTTACATAACGGGTTATGCTAAATGTGCCAATAATAATACCTAGTGTTTGATGATAATTTGTTTATAATATGAGGACTTACAGTATCAAAGAATGCAAAAACCTGCGTGCTATTAAATAGTGTGTAAATGAAAATTTAAAACACTTGCTTTTGGGTTCGTTAACATCTAAAGTATCCACGCATCTAATTGTTCTGTCAACCTACCTACCTCACGATGCCTACGGTGCAACTGAGAAGAACGTGGCCACCATTCAGCCTCTCTTACTTTTGCTTAACTGAGCTATTAAGTTTTACTTCCACTACATATATAGCTATACGTTTTCATTCTCGGATCTTCTTCTGAAACCCCTTCATTCGAAGTTCATAGATAATCAAAAGAAATACATTCGTAAAAATCTCGAAATATATGTTTCTACACTGCTGAGATCGAGCTCTTCACCATAGTATAGGTTTTGATAAACTTGGTTTCTGATCTAGAGCTCGACGTATACAACCGCGCGAGTTAGGGTTCATGATTTGTGTAATATAAGCATCGATATCGATTTTCAGTTGTATAGTTGGGTTTGTGGTTGAGATTGGGTTCGGCTGTGAAGAAATGGTGGTGCTCGATGATTTTTTTTGTGTCGTTTGAACCTGTAGCCGACGGGGAAGAGGTGGACGACGGGATGATAAAACTGAGCTCGAGTTTAGCAGAAGAGGTGTAGGAAGGACAAGATTGGGATGGAGGGATTTATGGTAATTTAATTAGGATTTTTAGTGGTGTGAATTAGGATCAAAGGGGCGGTTGAAATTTGTGGAAATGGTGTATGCTCAATAACAGGAGGACGCGAAAACATACAGGAGGAAGAAGAGAAGAAAGAAGCGGGTCATGGGCTTAAGGTTTTACGGTGGGCTTTAAATTTGAGTGGGCTGGTTCGAAAATAAAGGTGAAGATTTAATAAGAAGGAAATTTAATTAATTTGAATTTAAAGTGTATAAACTTGTATAATCAATATCTTGGCCATACCGTATCAAAAATTCGAACCGTCAGTCACGTTGGGATCATATGGACGGGAGCTACACAATGAAGCTGAATGGGAGCGAATCTGAGCTCGTTACAATTTATGGCGAAATAAATTGTCCGACTGAATCAAATCACGCAAACCGTTATTTAACGGTTAACGCGCAATGTGAGTAAAATCTCACTAACTCTGAACAGTTTATATTTTCATGTTGTATTTTTAGAACTGTTAGATATTGGCTGATTGACTGTATGTTGACTGTTTGATTGAACTGCTAGTCAGTTAGTTGAATTTTCTGTATTGATTCTGTTTAACAGAATATATCATATGGAACTGAAAGTGATGTTATCTATATTGTTTAACATCTGTGATGCAGGGAAACAGGTTGGAGGAATCCATCCAACTGGATTCCTCAACATTTATTTTACTGTTTTCATATATTGTGATATATGATGTGTTATATAATCTGTTATGGATTATGGGTGTTGGAATGATGTTGATCATTTTTATTCGATATTTTAAATATCATAAGAAACCCTAGGATGTAAAAAAAAGAAGTATTTCAATGTATATTGAAATAAAGGAATTTTATAAAATCACAGGATTTTATAAAAGGAAATATTTATAAAACGAACACGGTTTTATAAAAGGGATATTTATTTAGAAAATAAATAGAAGTTATAAATAGGAAATATTTGTAACGGTAAATAGAAGTTATAAATAGGAAATATTTGTAACGGTAAATAGAAGTTATAAATAGGAAATATTTGTAACGGTAAGTAAACGTTACAAAAAGGAAATAGCTGTAACGGAAAACGTAGTTTATCAAAAGGAGCTAATCGATGTTAGTTAATCGATTAGTGTTAAAGTAAAAGAAGTTAATCGATGTTAGTTAATCGATTAGAGAATAAAGTTAAAAAAAAGTTAATCGATGTTAGTTAATCGATTAGTGTTAAAGTAAAAGAAGTTAATCGATGTTAGTTAATCGATTAGAGAATAAAGTTAAAAAGAAGTTAATCGATGTTAGTTAATCGATTAGTGTTAAAGTAAAAGAAATTAATCGATGTTAGTTAATCGATTAGAGAATAAAGTTAAAAAGAAGATAATCGATGTTAGTTAATCGATTAGAGAATAAAGTTAAAAAGAAGTTAATCGATGTTAGTTAATCGATTAGTGTTAAAGTAAAAGAAGTTAATCGATGTTAGTTAATCGATTAGTGTTAAAGTAAAAGAAGTTAATCGATGTTAGTTAATCGATTAGAGAATAAAGTTAAAAAGAAGTTAATCGATGTTAGTTAATCGATTAGAGAATAAAGTTAAAAAGAAGTTAATCGATGTTAGTTAATCGATTAGTGTTAAAGTTAAAAAGAAGTTAATCGATGTTAGTTAATCGATTTGTGTTAAAGTTAAAAAGAAGTTAATCGATGTTAGTTAATCGATTAGTGTTAAAGTAAAAGAAGTTAATCGATGTTAGTTAATCGATTAGAGAATAAAGTTAAAAAGAAGTTAATCGATGTTAGTTAATCGATTAGTGTTAAAGTAAAAGAAGTTAATCGATGTTAGTTAATCGATTAGAGAATAAAGTTAAAAAGAAGTTAATCGATGTTAGTTAATCGATTAGTGTTAAAGTAAAGAAGTTAATCGATGTTAGTTAATCGATTAGAGAATAAAGTTAAAAAGAAGTTAATCGATGTTAGTAATCGATTAGAGAATAAAGTTGAAAGGAGATAATCGATGTTTGTTTAATCGATTAGAATAGAAGCAAATGAGTTAAATCGAATATAGTTATTCGAATAAAAGCAAATGAGTTAATCGAATATAGTTATTCGAATAGAAAGTAAAAGGAATTATCGAATATAGTTTATTCGAAAAGAGTAAGTGAAATGAGTAAATAAATAGCGTTAGTCAAATAGTGTTAGTCCAATAGAGTTAATTGATAGGGGTTAGTCCAATAGAGTTAATTGATAAGAGTCAATCGAATATAGTTATTCGAAGGAGGGTTAAGTAAGGAAGTTTGTTAAAGAAATATAAAGTGAACTTTGTCTATTTCAAAGTTAGAAATGTTGTTCAGTTAAGGTCTGAGAGGTAGTTCTACCCCAACTTGATTGACTTCGTTTTTAACTAAGGAATAGTTAAGGTTCGACAGTAAAGGAAATGGTTTGAGTTGGCATCGTGATGGTTTGTTTAAACATATGTCTAAGTCCAATGAAGAAGCTTTGGAAATGTTTTCCAAATAAGAAACCAGAAATGTTTTCTAATAAAGAAACAAAGAAATGGAAATGTTTTCCATTGTTAATAACGTATATTTTCCCAATTTAGAAAATAAGGAATATTGAACGTTGGGAAACATGAGATAAGTAAATTAATGAACTAAAGAGATGGATGTTGAATGATGTTTGATCGATATAATTTCCATTTGGAAATAATATCATTGTTTGCACACCTATTTTTATTTGATAGTTAAATCACAGACTATCGAAGTTTTGACCATTTTAACGTTGTTAATATGGAGAGACCGATTGGATTATTATCCGAAGAACCACTCTGTATTGGCATAACCGTTGCGAATCATATATGCCAAAGGAAATTGAAGACGGAGTTATGCAAGGGCTATCCTGTTTACAGAATAGTGCCTTCGGTTCATCCTGTTCCTGGATGACTTGTATGGACGGATGTTTGACAGAGTAATTCCAGACGATCACGTATATTGATTTCTCCAACCGTACCAAGAGTGGAAGCGGAGGAGGAAACTTCTTTTAGCTAACACATAATGTATTGTTGTAGACGTCAATCGGTGATTTGATGGATTTGACGATGTGGCATTCAAAGTGAATCTGGTGTGATGATAAAGCGTAGCTTCTAGCCTCATCATCCGGTAAATGACAAAAATCGGCCAGGCAGCATGGCTAAGTCGGTCGCACCGAAGTAGGTTGTATAATCACCTGATCTAGAGTTTCATTCATTTCTAAAAATCTATTGTTGATGCTGTCCCATTCGGGAAACGGTTGCTGATCCCAACTGTTGGTGATATACATTCGATACACTCAAGCGAAATGAGTGGTCGGTCATGTGTGGCCGGGTTACAAGATGTTCTTGTTGAACCCAGTGTATTCCTCTCTAGAGGTACACGAGCGAAAGGTGGTTCCATACCTTGTCATAGTTGGAAACCCATTACCCAATACGTGCTTGCGGTTTTGATTGTATACTATATATGTAGAACGTGAGATGAAAGTGTTTCTGCTAGATGATTATATATACTGTGATTGATAGGCATTATTATAATATCAAAAGATTTTTGATATAAAGTTATTTTGGATTCTCATAAGGGAAAAACCCGTTCCGTTTGCGGCGTGGTCTTATGAGATATCGTTTACTTGTTCGAACTGTTTTTAAACTGTTTTACTCATACCAGTCCCATGACTGACCCGGAGTTTACTTTGTTGTTTTCCCTAAACTCTTGGGTGCCTAAATTTGTATGGGCAGTCAAGTAGTCGGGATTTACAGATATACTGGAAGAGCTTGGAGCAGGAGGCTTCAGGATCATATAGCTATAGTTTATTTCCGCTGTGTTGTAAGTGTTGTACTTTGATAATGATATGTATATTCAAGTACCAAGTTTGTATTTCAAAGTTATGTTATGAAATATATTTATTCGTTCCGCTGTGAGATTCGTGTTACTCTGATGTTGTGTTCTTCTTCTTCTTCTATTCTAATTTTCTATCTTATCTTTCCTCACCCTCTAATTTCTTTCACTAATTACCAGGATTTTTCGGTGTTTTGGTTATCGACATCGTGCTTATGTCGATAACCAAAGTCGCTCAAAATTCGGGTCGTTACAGTGCAGTTCAATGGCCGTTGATGGAATTTGATTGTACGGGCCTTGGTAAAATTATTAAAAATAGTAATAATTTGTGTAAAATCATAAGAAATGATTTGTGAAGAATTGAGACGAAAAATTCCAAATTTGAAAGGATAAAAATAGAATTTTATCGAAATGAACTAGTTTTAAACTAGAATAATAATTTATTTATTTTAAATAAATAATTTGGATTTGAAAGGGTTTTAAAAGTAACCATAAGTTTCAATAATTGAATTAGAATGAATTGTGATTTTTGGTTTATAGTGAACCGTGTTTTAGATGACATTGGTTCTTTAACCCAGTTAAAGACAGGATATGGTTTCCCAAGTTAAATAATCATTGATAGTGATTATTGGGAAGATTAAAACCAAGTGGAGTTTTAATGAATATTTAATTAGATTGAAACAATCGAGAATGGAGTATCACCAGTTTTGCTCCAGGCGATAGTTAAATCTTTAGTTAGATTTGAACGTGAAATGGTAATTGAATTTACCGATAACACCATGGTGTTAGATATGAAGTATTACCAGTTTTACTTCATAGGATGAATAGGTTGGGATTGGAAAATAAAATAAAGGATTACTTCGGTGTGGTTCGCTAATCCCGACTAATTTGAATTGATATTCAAAGGAAGATTAAAGAATAAATTTAAAGAATGTATCTTTGATAAAATTAATGGGAACCTTTCCTAATGTATGAGAATATTTGAATAAAAGAATATTCTGAATTGGAATGAGGCGTATGTTGTCTTTGTGTAACACTTATTTATTATATACGCGATTTATTCACAAAGACTGGGTTTATCCCATTCTGAATAACTGATTCGACGTGGTGTCGAGGATGAAGACGGTGGTTGAAGACCGGAGTTCTTCACATCGTTTAGGTGATTACTGATGATCTTGATTGGGTTGTACACCCAAGAGGAGGGAATCAGTTGGTGGTCGTCCAGACGTACTTGGAGATCGATGGATATGCGAGGTACAAGGTGCCTCCGGTTTCGTTCAGACCCAGAACGAACTTGTAAATGGATTGTGTGTCTGACATTGGATTTTATTCTATGTGATTGATTTCTATTAAATATATATCTGTTTGGCGGCAGAGAATTTATTATCTTGCTTAACGCCCTTCTCTGAGACGTACGAGCTCAGGGGTTATATATTGATGGATATCAATCGCATGGAGTGAATTGCCTTTGTGGCATGCCTTAGTGGCAAATGATCAAGGCTTTTGTTGAAAAGCAGATTCTTGTGGTTGATGATCAAAGCACGGCCTGTGTGGCATAGCTTTGTGTAGCGTTGATTCGCAAGCCTCGCACCCCGGTTATGAACCAGAAACGGGAGAGGACCTCAGGGAGGGCATGCGTTTCCTTCTAGCTAGGGTGGTGTCAGTGACCTATCAGCCCTGACATTTATATTATTTTCACCTGTGTGGTTGTTGCTGTTGTGAGGCGCCTCGGATATATCGGTGACTATGTGGAGCCGATGGAGTCACCTGGCTCATTTACGCCCCCAAAAGGCGGGGAAACGTAGTGTTCAGGCATTTTAATCCACATCAGTGAACCAGCCCTGACGATCCAAAGGACGATGCGTTCTGTTCCTGAGATTCGGGCTAGATACAGTCTCAAATTCGGTAGAGGACGATCCCTTGCCTCGGTTCGTAGATGGAAATCCAACTTCCGATACGTGACTTTGCGGTTTTGATTGTATACCTGTATATTGCGACATAGTGGTATGGGGCACTTATGCCGTCAATGATTGATACTTATGTTTGAAATTGTTTTGACACTATACACTTAGAGTAATAATAAAACATGAAATTTAGCGTACCAAGCATTCTTTGGCTATTATAAGGTAAAATCCTATCCTCCGGCTTGTTTTGCATTGTGTGATGGGACCTGGGTCTTATAATAGCTTCATTGTTCTTTATTTAGCATTGCGCTGTTGTTTTATGCATTGGTATTCTTGGAAGGACCCTTTCTGTGTTATGCGGCGTGGTCCCTTGATTTACCTAACATTAAAATAAAGATTAATAACTGTTTTAGTTCTCACACCAGTCACATGACTAACCTGGAGTTTATTGTTTTAACCTAAACTCTGGGTGCCCCTATTTTCCACACGGGCAGCTAGTAGTTTTGGTTTTGCAGATTTATATTCACAGGATCCTGATTTACAACTGAAGCGGTATTCGGAAAGCTCTGTATTCGTGTATCTATTTTCAGTTGTGCTTTGTATTGTTTTTCCGCTGCGATGTATTTAAGTGTAATTTAAATCTCTGAAATTTTTTGTGCAATATTTATTCATACTTTGTATATTCTTGTCTTCTGATGAATTGTTGTAATATACAATGAAATGTTCTTCTATCTGCGTTCCAGTTTGTCGTGTTCTCAGAACAATCAGGGGTTTCGAGGGGTCTTGGTCAGTTTAGCGATCGATTCGGATCGAGCAAAATTCCCAATTGTTACAATATGATTGCCAGAAAGGTGAATGCAACATGTAATAGAAGGTATAACAGTACAAGGTCAGATAAATATCAACCAAACTGAACAGCAGTGCAACAAAACAATCAAGGTATACAGGGAAGTAAAAATAACAGCGGTAATGGTGCGTGAAGCAACTTCAAACAAGTAAACATTCAGGCCTTAACTATGTATTTAGTTTAAATTGAAGTTAAGTCTCTCGAATGAGGGAAAAATCATAAGGGAAAATCCCACAATATAGTATAGGCAAACCTTAAAGGCAGTAGGCTAAACATGAAAATTGACCTTAGCAGTAAAAACAATTTGGGTAATTTCCCTACGGTGGTCGATAGCCCTATTCAGTCAACTACGTGTAGCAGCAGCCAAAACCAAACACAATTCTAACTAATTCAATTTAATTTATATTGTTGTTAAAATGCTTGAATTAAAATTAATCATGAGTGAGAGAACTCACCTTGAAATGACAAAGAGTAAGCAGACAAGCGGTGAAGCTTACGGTTAAGGCAAACTGGGTTGAAGTAGAAGACAACTCAGGTTTCAAAGACGCTGGTGCACGTCACTGGATGCGGCGCATAAAGGAATGACTTCGAATGGCGATGACGCAGGTGGTTATGGTGGACTGAAATCTTTGACGAGGGCGGGTGATCTAAAGCCTAGACACCCCCAAATTTGACGAGGAAAAACTTAACTAGATTCGGTAACTTCAGATCTGGAGACGAGCTCTAAAGGAACCAAGACATAAGGCAATAGTAGCCTGTGAGAAATCTCAGTTTGTTGGCGAAGGAACATTGCTGATTTTAGGAGCGGATTAGATTTGCATTAGGGTGGCTTAAGGAGGAAGGCGCGTTGATTTTTGGGATGCCATTTTGTTTTTAATCTAGGGTCTCCGCTGTTAGAACTAAAAAGGGGAAAACAATTTTGCTAAAGAGAATGGGAAAGGGGCGTGCTTTTTATAGAGTAAAAAGAAAAAGATAAGGATATCGTAATGTCAATAGGTTAGGGTAGCGTGTATTTTTAGATATAGGTCGGCGTAATGGTAACCGGGGAGGGTAATATTCGTACTTAATTTACTATTATTTCTATAGTAAATACCACAACATGCTCAGATTTCATACCGCCAATATAAACTCTAAATGTGACAAAAATTATACGCACCTCTTCATTTCCGCATTCTGATTTCAATAAAATTATTCTGATCGTAATCCGACTCCATCTGTATACCATGTCATTTTATTTTTAAATTATTTACCAGTTAACTGATTTTATTTCGTTTGTCTACCAACAACCATCTTTGTTTCCGAACATGAAACATTAATTCTAATTTCTTTATAAATACATACGTACTCAAGCCTATTGTCCATATATTTCAACAACAAAAGAATCTCCGATTTATTTGACATTAATAACGTTTATTTCTAATCCGACCATTTATATTTTCAATCGAATTCCAATCCAATTCAAAATATTCAACCAAATTCAATCCACATATTTAACAACAAATATTCGATTTCTAATTAATCATTCTGAATTAAATATTAAACTCAATTTATACGCCAAACCATATGTTTGATTTTAAATCCAAGTATCAATATAAAATATATTGTCAATAGTTAAATCTTTAATTAATTCCATATTCAATTTATCGAAATTTCTGGGTCGTTGCATTAGTAGTCCCCGACACTATTTATTGTACAAATCGTGTATGTTTGTTTGGATTGAATTGTGGTATATTGATTGTGGGATTGTTTGGATTGATTGTGATTGATGTGTACGACATGAGCCAGTATCAAGGGAGGGGTAATGCTAGACATTACTCTGGTTCTAATATCGCTCCGTTATAATGCCGAAATTTTCTGAAATAAATATTTATTCATTAAAAATATCATTTTTAATGTGTATATGAACTACATAAAATATTCATGTGTTGAATAAAATGTTTGAACAATAAAAATATCATTTTTACTGAACGTATGAACTATATAAAATAGTCAAGTGTTGAAATAAATATTTAATTGTCAAAAATAAAAAATTTAACGTATATATGAACGACGTAAAATTCTCCTAAAATGAAAATAAATATTGATTTATAAATCGGACGATTTGTTTATATGTACACCCATTTAACTGATATTGATTGGGACGATAAATTTTACACATCGCCCAACTGCACAAATAATATTCAATATTTGTTGGTTGAAACCCCACACGGGTATTGGGATGATATTTGGCATACACTAATCCCAATTGTTTAGTTGTTTGTCAATCGATTAGTTGACAGACTGTAGTAAGCGCTAATTATTTATATTTAATGCTTATGCAGTTGTGTAATGCACTCTGGATGATGGATTATTGTTTATAACTGTTGTTGTATACATGTGTTGTATGAAATCCATATAAATAAATTATATGATAATTGATTGTGTTTGATTCCAATTTAGGAATAACGAGTATTTTAAAATAATGAATATTTTAAAATAATATCCAGTAAAGGACTAAAATGTGAACTTGATGTCTGATTTTGGATAGACATGAAAATATTGAAATATATGAAGCCATATTAATTAGATTGCGCCATTTTAACACGAATGATTTTTATATCGATTTTATTCATTTTTATAATGAATATCGAAAAGGAAAGGATTTCAAAATCTGATATTTTGAAAATTTTATCATTGAAATATTATAATGATAAGGAATGTTCAATTTTGATTTAAAATTAAAATGAAAGTGGGAATTGATTTTAAAATGAATTTATAAAATATGTTTTGAACAAAATATTATATATATATATATATATATATATATATATTAATGGCTTGAATAGAACACGCCGCGCCGCGACCGTTCGTAAATTTCGACCATTGACTTCGAATTGACATTACGGGAGATCCGACCATTGGATTCTCCTAAAATCGGAACCGTTGGGTTTGTATCGGAAAAAGTTTTGTAATGAATATAAGAGATTTGAAATCTAATGTTTGGATTTGGAATTATGTCCAAATCAAATTTAGAAAAGGTCGCTATGGATGCAGTTTGATGGCCGTTTTTGGAAACCAACTGTATGGGTCTTGATAAAATTATTAAAAATATTAATAATTTGTGTAGAATCATAAATGATTTGGAAAGAATTTTGATGAAAAAATTGTAACAACCCGGAAAATCTGGGCCAGTTTAAAATTTTTATTTTGGCAATTTTAGCGAATTTCGAATATTTAAAATGAATTATTTTAAATAATATCGACGAAAATTTATTTTGAATAGAATTCGAACGTATATATTATATACGCCGTCGTTAGAATATAAATATTTATATATAATTATAAATAGAATTGAAAATGGTGCGGTAGTTCGATAATTCGATTTCAAACTTCAATTGAGTGTACCGGGTGCAAAACAATCCGGATTTTAGTGAAACCAAAAACATTAAGATCTAATTGATAATATCTTTCCAACGAATCCGACAAATCAAATTTTCATAGCGGGAATCAATAGATATGTCCAGTTGAAAATTCTGAATAGTCGCTATGGAATTCAGGCCCTTAAAAATGGATATTTTGCAAACGACCTCGGATTTCGACGAAACCAGTTTTGTTGGGTCCGTGGTGTCAAATTATTGCTAGGTTTCAAATTTCATAATTTTTAGAATCAATATGTGAGCGTGGCAAAGGAAAACGCGTTTGACCGGTTTCAGTTGATTTTAATCGACTGGAAAATGGCCATTTTTCCAACGGTCTCAGAATTCGACGAAACTAGTTTTGTTAGGACCGTTTCGTCAATACGAAGCTAGAAAATATTTTTCGGGAATTTTTCGAGTTAGTATGTGACCCCGGTAATTTGAAATGTACGTTTAAAATTCAATATAGTGATTTAAATGTAAATTCAACGGAAACTGATCGTAACAGCCAAATTAGCTTACGAAACATATCCCATTGTGTTTGGAATGGGGGTAATTAGCTAGGGGCAACGGTCGTTGGGTCTCGTTTCGAGTTCGAATAAAAAGTCAACTTTTTTTTTATTGAAAAATAAATTAAATAAACTAATTATTTAACCCCACAACCCTCTAACCCCTTACTTCCTCTCAGCCCGGTCGTTATTCTTCAAAGGAAAAAAAAAACCATTGCGTTCCAGATCGAGACCCCACGCCCCGTCGCCCCGCCTGGCCCCACGCTCACCCCGTCGCCGCCCAGGTGGGCCACCGCACCCCTACCCTGGCCCCTCCGCCTCTCTCTCCTTCGATTTCCGCAAGCCCTAGGCCCTTCAAACTCCACATACGCGCCGCCACAGTTCCACACCCCGACCGGCGCGACGCCCACCACCACCAGCAAGCATCGCCGCCACCTCAGACCCCAGACCCGACCCCGCGACCTTCCAGCCCCTCCTCTAACCCCCCCCCCCTCAGCCGTTGTGAACCCTCTTCCCTCCGACAAAATCAAATACAAGTGAGTATCCTTTTTTTTTCTTTTCTGATTTTGTTATTTTTCAATGATATAGCTAAATCAGTTTTCTTTTATTTATTTAAAGCAAAGTTTTCATTTTTTTTTTTTATTTAAACAAAGTGATGATTTTCATGTAAGCAAAGTTTTGATTTTTAGTTGGCAAAAAAAGAAATGATTTTTAAAAATAAAAGTTAAGAACTTTAAAAAAAAATGATCTTTGTTTGATAGAAAATATAATATAATTTTTGTTTGATTAAAACTTGATTTATATATATATATATATAATAGCATAATAAAAATTTTGATTTTTATATAAGTAACCGAATTATAAAAATATGATTTTTATATATGTAGAAGGTATAAAAATATGATCTTTATATGTGTAATGAATTAAAAATGTGATTTTTAAAGTAGCAATGTTATAAACATGAATTTTAACGTATGCCGCGTGAAACAGATCTCGTTGGAGATGCGATGAAGATTTCCTGCATAGGAAGAGCCGTGGAGCTAGGATAGCTATGGGTGAGAATTTCTCACCTTTCAATTTCTTTTTCTAGTTATGTATATATACTAGGATGCAGACGGTGCTTAGTAGCACCTGACACAATCGTCCACAGACCATGGACTTGTTTGTTTGGTTGCAAATTAGTTAGATTATTTGATTGAAATTGAATTGTTTGGTGAAATGAATTGATATGATTGATGTGTGAATGGCGTGGGCCTTCACTAGACCGGGGATAAGGCTAGGCCTTGTCCCGTTTCTAGTATCGTGCCGTTATGCCGCCGAAATTTTCTAAAATATGTTAGAAAATAAAAATATCATTTTATTGTGTAAATGAATTGAATAGAAATTCATAGGTTGAAATAAAATGTTTTATCGTTAAAAATATAATTTTTAACGTGAATGTGAATAAATGAATAGTTATAAACAAATCGGCGGATTTGTTTGTATATACACTGATTTGACTGATATTGATTGGGTCGATAAATTTCACACATCGCCCAACTGCACAAATAAAATCTGTGTTTGATTGTTTGAAACCCCACACGGGTGTTGGGATGAAATTTGAAGTTCACTCATCCTGATTGATTAAATATGTCGATCGATTAATTGACAGGCTGTTATAAGCGTTAGATATCTATATTTGATGCTTATATAGTGTAGTGCACTGTGGTTGATGGTTGATTATTTTTCAATGCTATTATACATGTGTTGTATGAAAATCCATATAATTAACTTTATATGGTAATTGATTGGGCCTCATTCCAGTTTTTTTTTAAAAAAGAAATATTTGAAATAGAAATATTCGAAATGGAATATTTGAAAATATCAATTTATGAAGCCGTGTTGATTAGATTGACGCCATTTTGACGTGAACGATATTTATATCGATCTTATTCATTTTAAAATGAATATTGAAAAGTAATTTCGAAATCGAATATTTTGAAATGAATTAAATTGAAAACGATTTCGAAATGAATTGAATTGAAAACGATTTCGAAATGAATTGAATTGAAAACGATTTCGAAATGAATTGAATTAAAACGATTTCGAAATGGATTGAATTGAAAACGATTTCGAAATGAATTGAATTGAATATGAATTCAAATTGAATTGAAATTTGAATTGAATAGAAATGAATTTTAAAACGAATTTATAAAGAAGAATTCAATTTTGAATTGAATTGAAATGGAAGTTGAAATTGCTTTTGAAACGAATTTAAAACTGTTTATATAATTCGTTTTAAATAGAAATCGACGAAATATATTATATATATTATATTTATAATATAATGGCCTGAATAGAACGCGCCGCGCCGCGGCAGTTCGTGAATTTCGACCATTTATTTCAAACGGACATTACGGGAGATCCCACCGTCGGATTCTCCTAAAACCGGAACCGTTGGGTTCGTATCGAAAAGAGCTTTATAACGAATGTTAGAAATTTGAAATCTAACGGTTGGATTTGGAATTATGTCCAAATCAAATTTGAAAAAGGTCGCTATAAGTGCAGTTCGATGGCCATTGATGGAAATCGACTGTACGGGCCTTGATAAAATTATTAAAAATAGTAATAATTTGTGTAAAATCATAAGAAATGATTTGTGAAGATTTGGGATGAAAAACTCCATATTTGAAAAGATAAAAATAGATTTTTATCGAAATCAACTAGTTTTGAACTAGAATGATAATTCTATTTATTTTTAAATAAATAAATTGAATTTGAAAAGGGTTTTGAAAATAACCAAAATTTCCAATGATTGCATTGGAGTGGATTTGAATCGAAATTGTCTTCGGAATATTTCGATGTTGGAATTCGTGATTATACGGATGTTGTTAGGGAAATTTGAAAGATATATATTTATATCGTTATTTCCAATACGACATTTGTTAGTCGTAGAATTTGATATTGAATATAAGCCGATATATTTTCTATTCAGAGTCTTGTATTGAATATCAAATGTGATTTGGGTTTGTCGTGAATGGTGTCTTCACTAACACTGTTCTTGAACCCAGTTGAGAAAAGATTAAATCTTTTTATTTAGATTTAATGAAGTGTACCAATTAAATAATATTTAATTGGAATTGAATTGATATTGATTTTTGGGTTTATCGTGAACAGTGTTTTAAATAACACTTGTTCTTTAACCCGATAATTAATGGAATGTGATTTTGGGTTTATCGTGAACCGTGTTTTAAATGACACTGATTCTTTAACCCAGTTAAAGATTAAAACTAAGTGGAGTTTTAATGAATCTTTAATTCGATTGAAATGATCGAAAATGGAGTATCACCAGTTTTGCTCCAGGCGATGGTTAAATCTTTAATTAGATTTGAACGTGAAATGGTAATTGAATTTACCGATAACACTGTGGTGTTAGATATGAAGTATTACCAGTTTTACTTCATGGGATGAATAGTTTGGGATTGGGAAATAAAATAAATGATTACTTCGGTGTGGTTCGCTAATCCCGACTAGTTTGAATTGATATTCAAAGGAGATTAAAGAAGAAATTTAAAGAATTTATCTTGGATAAAATTAATGGGAACTTTTCCCAAAGTATAGGAATATTTGAATAAAAGAATATTCTGAATTGGAATGAGGCGTATGTTGTGTTTGTGTAAAACTTTTATAATATATACGCGAGTTATTCAGAAAGACCGGGTTTATCCCATTCTGAATAACTGTTTCGACGTGGTGTCGAAGATGAAGACGGTGGTCGAAGACCGGAAGTCTTCACGTCGTTTGGGTGATTACTGATGATCTTGATTGGGCTGTACACCCAAGAAGATGGAAACAGTTGGTGGTCGTCCAGACGTACTTGGAGATCGATGGATATGCGGGGTACTAGGTGCCTCCGGTTTCGTTCAGACCCAGAACGGACTTGTAAATGGACTGTGTGTCTGACATTGGATTTTAGTCTGTGTGATTGATTTCTATTAAATATATATCTGTTTGGCGGCGGAGAATTTATTCTCTTGCTTAACGCCCTTCTCTGAGACGTACGAGCTCAGGGGTAATATACTGATGGATATCAAACACATAGAGTGAATTGCCTGTGTGGCATGCCTAAGTGGCAATAGATCGAGGCTTCTGTTGAAAAGCAAAGTCTTGTGGTGATGATCAAAGCACAGCCTGTGTGGCACAGCTTTGTGTAACGTGACTTCGCGTGTTTCACACCCGGTATGAACCAAAAACGGGAGACGGACCTCAGGGAGGACTTGCGTTTCTTTCTAGCTAAAAGTGGCGTCAGTGGTTTTACACGCCCTGACGAGTTTGACTTATGTGGTTGTTGCTGTTGCGAGGCGCCTCGGTTTGATCGGACGATCCGGGTCCGATGGAGTCATTCGTTGACTCATTTGCGCCCCAAAGGGCGGGGAGACGTATTGTTCAGGCATAATAATCCACATCGGTGGACCGGCCCTGACGATCCAGGGGGCAGTTGCGGCTGTTCCTGAGACATGGTAGGCTAGATTGTCTCGAATCGGTAGAGGACGATCCCTGGCCACGGTTCATAGATGGAAATCCAATTTCCAAATACGTGACTTTGCGGTTTTATTTGTAAACCTATATATGGTGACATAGTGGGATGGGGCATTCATGCCGCCTATGATTGATACTTATGATTTGAAGTTGTTTTATACACTATGCACTTATTACAGTATCAAATGATTTGTTTTAAACGTATCAAGCATTCTTGGCTATTATAAGGTAAAAACCCTATCCCCCAGCTTGCGTTGCATTGTGTGATAGGACCTGGGTCTTATAATAGCTTCATTTTTCTTTATTTAGCATTGCGCTGTTGTTTTATGCACTGGTATTCTTGGGAGGAAACCCGTTCCGTGTTATACGGCGTGGTCCCTTGATTTACCTAACTTTAAAATAAAGATTAATAACTGTTTTAGTTCTCACACCAGTCACATGACTGACCTGGAGTTTATTGTTTTAACCTAAACTCTGGGTGCCCTTATTTCGACACGGGCAGCTAGTAGTTTTGGTTTTGCAGATTTGTATTCACAGGATCCTGGTTTACAGCTGGAATGATATCCGGAAAGCTTTGTATCCGTATATCTCTTCTAGTTGTGTATTTTATTATTTTCCGCTGCGATGGATTTAAATGTAATTTAAATCTCTGATATTTCTGTGTAATATTTATTCATTCATACTTTGTATATTCGTGTAATCTGATGCATTGTTGTAATATACAATGAAATGTTCTTCTGTATGTGTTCTGATTTGTCTTGTCCTCACAGTAATTCGTTCTTTCTCATCTCTTCGGAGACCGGGGAAGTTCAGGTCGCTTCATTTGGTATCAGAGCTTTGGTTTACCAAGCTCAGAGAACAAGGCACATTAGAATCATACGAAAGAATTCATCAGATATTGGATTAGTAATATCCAATGGGAATGACTCGTTAGAGATAGGATCAGTAGTATCCTAGAACGAGTGTGAAGAGTATATTTTAAAATGAAAACAAATTTTGTTTTGAAAATTTAAATCAATTATTCGTATTTGATTATTTATTTTATATTTATTAGGACAATCCAAAATATAAAGATTTTTGCGTATGCGCCTAGCTAGCGTGTATTCGAAGTTTTGATATATTGGATAGATATGGAATTACACTCTAATCGCCCGGAGATGATTTTGATGATGGAGCTCCATCATTGGAATTTATATTCGAGTGACGAACGTGTAATATCTATATACTTCCTATTGACTGGTGTGAGAACCAAAATTAGATAGGGCCTATTGTTGTGATTTGGCATCAAAAATCTGATTTTTTGTATATGTATCAAAATTATGAATTTGAAACTCTAATCCACTAATTGATTGATGTTTGTGTGGTTTGTTTGAAAATTTTGAACCATTATGCCTAATTTGATCGGATAATGAATTGTATTGGAAATTGGTCGCATCTACTTGCATATACTTGCACTTACATTGAACAGGTCATAGCAAGGAGGATAGAGCAGAGAATAAAATTTGTTTGCCCGACAAATAGGTATATGTTTACTACATAATTTACTGTTTTGTTTGGGTGATGATGATTTTGTGAGCCTATTGGCTAGCCGCTTGGCTTTTTCTTTTTCTTTTTGAGATCTGAAGGACCGGGGAAGCTATTTGAAATTCCCCGATGCTCCCGGTGCAGGGGAGGTTATGGCGAAATTTTTCAAAATTTTAGGGTGTTAGCCAAATTTTTGAAAATTTGAAAATTCTCAGAAACTAAAAAGTTGGAGAAGGAAAGCCAGATCGAGCGTAGAGTTGATTAATCAAACCACTTTCGACTTTGTTCCTTTTCGGGGACGAAAAGTTTTAAGTGGGGGAGATTGTAACAACCCGGAAAATCTGGGCCAGTTTAAAATTTTTATTTTGGCAATTTTAGCGAATTTCGAATATTTAAAATGAATTATTTTAAATAATATCGACGAAAATTTATTTTGAATAGAATTCGAACGTATATATTATATACGCCGTCGTTAGAATATAAATATTTATATATAATTATAAATAGAATTGAAAATGGCGCGGTAGTTCGATAATTCGATTTCAAACTTCAATTGAGTGTACCAGGTGCAAAACAATCCGGATTTTAGTGAAACCAAAAACATTAAGATCTAATTGATAATATCTTTCCAACGAATCCGACAAATCAAATTTTCATAGCGGGAATCAATAGATATGTCCAGTTGAAAATTCTGAATAGTCGCTATGGAATTCAGGCCCTTAAAAATGGATATTTTGCAAACGACCTCGGATTTCGACGAAACCAGTTTTGTTGGGTCCGTGGTGTCAAATTATTGCTAGGTTTCAAATTTCATAATTTTTAGAATCAATATGTGAGCGTGGCAAAGGAAAACGCGTTTGACCGGTTTCAGTTGATTTTAATCGACTGGAAAATGGCCATTTTTCCAACGGTCTCAGAATTCGACGAAACTAGTTTTGTTAGGACCGTTTCGTCAATACGAAGCTAGAAAATATTTTTCGGGAATTTTTCGAGTTAGTATGTGACCCCGGTAATTTGAAATGTACGTTTAAAATTCAATATAGTGATTTAAATGTAAATTCAACGGAAACTGATCGTAACAGCCAAATTGGCTTACGAAACATATCCCATTGTGTTTGGAATGGGGGTAATTAGCTAGGGGCGACGGTTGTTGGGTCTCGTTTCGAGTTCGAATAAAAAGTCAACTTTTTTTTTATTGAAAAATAAATTAAATAAACTAATTATTTAACCCCACAACCCTCTAACCCCTTACTTCCTCTCAGCCCGGTCGTTATTCTTCAAAGGAAAAAAAAAACCATTGCGTTCCAGATCGAGACCCCACGCCCCGTCGCCCCGCCTGGCCCCACGCTCACCCCGCCGCCGCCCAGGTGGGCCACCGCACCCCCTACCCTGGCCCCTCCGCCTCTCTCTCCTTCGATTTCCGCAAGCCCTAGGCCCTTCAAACTCCACAGACGCGCCGCCACAGTTCCACACCCCGACCGGCGCGACGCCCACCACCACCAGCAAGCATCGCCGCCACCTCAGACCCCAGACCCGACCCCGCGACCTTCCAGCCCCTCCTCTGAACCCGCCCCCCCCCCCCCCCCCCCTCAGCCGTTGTGAACCCTCTTCCCTCCGACAAAATCAAATACAAGTGAGTATCCTTTTTTTTTTTTTTTTTCTGATTTTGTTATTTTTCAATGATACAGTTAAATCAGTTTTCTTTTATTTATTTAAAGCAAAGTTTTCATTTTTTTTTTATTTAAACAAAGTGCTGATTTTCATGTAAGCAAAGTTTTGATTTTTAGTTGGCAAAGAAAGAAATGATTTTTAAAAATAAAAGTTAAGAACTTTAAAAAAAAATGATCTTTGTTTGATAGAAAATATAATATAATTTTTGTTTGATTAAAACTTGATTTATATATATATATATAATAGCATAATAAAAATTTTGATTTTTATATAAGTAACCGAATTATAAAAATATGATTTTTATATATGTAGAAGGTATAAAAATATGATCTTTATATGTGTAATGAATTAAAAATGTGATTTTTAAAGTAGCAATGTTATAAACATGAATTTTAACGTATGCCGCGTGAAACAGATCTCGTTGGAGATGCGATGAAGATTTCCTGCATAGGAAGAGCCGTGGAGCTAGGATAGCTATGGGTGAGAATTTCTCACCTTTCAATTTCTTTTTCTAGTTATGTATATATACTAGGATGCAGACGGTACTTAGTAGCACCCGACACAATCGTCCACAGACCATGGACTTGTTTGTTTGGTTGCAAATTAGTTAGATTATTTGATTGAAATTGAATTGTTTGGTGAAATGAATTGATATGATTGATGTGTGAATGGCGTGGGCCTTCACTAGACCAGGGATAAGGCTAGGCCTTGTCCCGTTTCTAGTATCGTGCCGTTATGCCGCCGAAATTTTCTAAAATATGTTAGAAAATAAAAATATCATTTTATTGTGTAAATGAATTGAATAGAAATTCATAGGTTGAAATAAAATGTTTTACCGTTAAAAATATAATTTTTAACGTGAATGTGAATAAATGAATAGTTATAAACAAATCGGCGAATTTGTTTGTATATACACTGATTTGACTGATATTGATTGGATCGATAAATTTCACACATCGCCCAACTGCACAAATAAAATCTGTGTTTGATTGTTTGAAACCCCATACGGGTGTTGGGATGAAATTTGAAGTTCACTCATCCTGATTGATTAAATATGTCGATCGATTGATTGACAGGCTGTTATAAGCGTTAGATATCTATATTTGATGCTTATACAGTGTAGTGCACTGTGGTTCATGGTTGATTATTTTTCAATGCTATTATACATGTGTTGTATGAAAATCCATATAATTAACTTTATATGGTAATTGATTGGGCCTCATTCCAGTTTTTTTTAAAAAAAAAGAAATATTTGAAATAGAAATATTCGAAATGGAATATTTGAAAATATCAATTTATGAAGCCGTGTTGATTAGATTGACGCCATTTTGACGTGAACGATATTTATATCGATCTTATTCATTTTAAAATGAATATTGAAAAGTAATTTCGAAATCGAATATTTTGAAATGAATTAAATTGAAAACGATTTCGAAATGAATTGAATTGAAAACGATTTCGAAATGAATTGAATTGAAAACGATTTCGAAATGAATTGAATTAAAATGATTTCGAAATGGATTGAATTGAAAACGATTTCGAAATGAATTGAATTGAATATGAATTCAAATTGAATTGAAATTTGAATTGAATAGAAATGAATTTTAAAACGAATTTATAAAGAAGAATTCAATTTTGAATTGAATTGAAATGGAAGTTGAAATTGCTTTTGAAACGAATTTAAAACTGTTTATATAATTCGTTTTAAATAGAAATCGACGAAATATATTATATATATTATATTTATAATATAATGGCCTGAATAGAGTGCGCCGCGCCGCGGCAGTTCGTGAATTTCGACCATTTATTTCAAACGGACATTACGGGAGATCCGACCGTCGGATTCTCCTAAAACCGGAACCGTTGGGTTCGTATCGAAAAGAGCTTTCTAACGAATGTTAGAAATTTGAAATCTAACGGTTGGATTTGGAATTATGTCCAAATCAAATTTGAAAAAGGTCGCTATAAGTGCAGTTCGATGGCCATTGATGGAAATCGACTGTACGGGCCTTGATAAAATTATTAAAAATAGTAATAATTTGTGTAAAATCATAAGAAATGATTTGTGAAGATTTGGAATGAAAAACTCCATATTTGAAAAGATAAAAATAGATTTTTATCGAAATCAACTAGTTTTGAACTAGAATGATAATTCTATTTATTTTTAAATAAATAAATTGAATTTGAAAAGGGTTTTGAAAATAACCAAAATTTCCAATGATTGCATTGGAGTGGATTTGAATCGAAATTGTCTTCGGAATATTTCGATGTTGGAATTCGTGATTATACGGATGTTGTTAGGGAAATTTGAAAGATATATATTTATATCGTTATTTCCAATACGACATTTGTTAGTCGTAGAATTTGATATTGAATATAAGCCGATATATTTTCTATTCAGAGTCTTGTATTGAATATCAAATGTGATTTGGGTTTGTCGTGAATGGTGTCTTCACTAACACTGTTCTTGAACCCAGTTGAGAAAAGATTAAATCTTTTTATTTAGATTTAATGAAGTGTACCAATTAAATAATATTTAATTGGAATTGAATTGATATTGATTTTTGGGTTTATCGTGAACAGTGTTTTAAATAACACTTGTTCTTTAACCCGATAATTAATGGAATGTGATTTTGGGTTTATCGCGAACCGTGTTTTTTTAAATGACACTGATTCTTTAACCCAGTTAAAGATTAAAACTAAGTGGAGTTTTAATGAATCTTTAATTAGATTGAAATGGTCGAGAATGGAGTATCACCAGTTTTGCTCCAGGCGATGGTTAAATCTTTAATTAGATTTGAACGTGAAATGGTAATTGAATTTACCGATAACACTGTGGTGTTAGATATGAAGTATTACCAGTTTTACTTCATGGGATGAATAGGTTGGGATTGGGAAATAAAATAAATGATTACTTCGGTGTGGTTCGCTAATCCCGACTAGTTTGAATTGATATTCAAAGGAGATTAAAGAAGAAATTTAAAGAATTTATCTTGGATAAAATTAATGGGAACTTTTCCCAAAGTATAGGAATATTTGAATAAAAGAATATTCTGAATTGGAATGAGGCGTATGTTGTGTTTGTGTAACACTTTTATAATATATACGCGAGTTATTCAGAAAGACCGTGTTTATCCCATTCTGAATAACTGTTTCGACGTGGTGTCGAAGATGAAGACGGTGGTCGAAGACCGGAAGTCTTCACGTCGTTTGGGTGATTACTGATGATCTTGATTGGGCTGTACACCTAAGAAGATGGAAACAGTTGGTGGTCGTCCAGACGTACTTGGAGATCGATGGATATGCGGGGTACTAGGTGCCTCCGGTTTCGTTCAGACCCAGAACGGACTTGTAAATGGACTGTGTGTCTGACATTGGATTTTAGTCTGTGTGACTGATTTCTATTAAATATATATCTGTTTGGCGGCGGAGAATTTATTCTCTTGCTTAACGCCCTTCTCTGAGACGTACGAGCTCAGGGGTTATATACTGATGGATATCAAACACATAGAGTGAATTGCCAGTGTGGCATGCCTAAGTGGCAATAGATCGAGGCTTCTGTTGAAAAGCAAAGTCTTGTGGTGATGATCAAAGCACAGCCTGTGTGGCACAGCTTTGTGTAACGTGACTTCGCGTGTTTCACACCCGGTATGAACCAAAAACGGGAGACGGACCTCAGGGAGGACTTGCGTTTCTTTCTAGCTTAAAGTGGCGTCAGTGGTTTTACACGCCCTGACGAGTTTGACTTATGTGGTTGTTGCTGTTGCGAGGCGCCTCGGTTTGATCGGACGATCCGGGTCCGATGGAGTCATTCGTTGGCTCGTTTGCGCCCCAAAGGGCGGGGAGACGTATTGTTCAGGCATAATAATCCACATCGGTGGACCGGCCCTGACGATCCAGGGGGCAGTTGCGGCTGTTCCTGAGACATGGTAGGCTAGATTGTCTCGAATCGGTAGAGGACGATCCCTGGCCTCGGTTCATAGACGGAAATCCAATTTCCAAATACGTGACTTTGCGGTTTTATTTGTAAACCTATATATGGTGACATAGTGGGATGGGGCATTCATGCCGCCTATGATTGATACTTATGATTTGAAGTTGTTTTATACACTATGCACTTATTACAGTATCAAATGATTTGTTTTAAACGTATCAAGCATTCTTGGCTATTATAAGGTAAAAACCCTATCCCCTGGCTTGCGTTGCATTGTGTGATAGGACCTGGGTCTTATAATAGCTTCATTTTTCTTTATTTAGCATTGCGCTGTTGTTTTATGCACTGGTATTCTTGGGAGGAAACCCGTTCCGTGTTATACGGCGTGGTCCCTTGATTTACCAAACTTTAAAATAAAGATTAATAACTGTTTTAGTTCTCACACCAGTCACATGACTGACCTGGAGTTTATTGTTTTAACCTAAACTCTGGGTGCCCTTATTTCGACACGGGCAGCTAGTAGTTTTGGTTTTGCAGATTTATATTCACAGGATCCTGGTTTACAGCTGGAATGATATCCGGAAAGCTTTGTATCCGTATATCTCTTCTAGTTGTGTATTTTATTATTTTCCGCTGCGATGGATTTAAATGTAATTTAAATCTCTGATATTTCTGTGTAATATTTATTCATTCATACTCTGTATATTCGTGTAATCTGATGCATTGTTGTAATATACAATGAAATGTTCTTCTGTATGTGTTCTGATTTGTCTTGTCCTCACAGTAATTCGTTCTTTCTCATCTCTTCGGAGACCGGGGAAGTTCGGGTCGCTTCAAAATTCCATGTTTGTAAAGATTAAAATATATTTATCTAAATGAACTAGTTATAAACTAGATTTGAAATCCAATATTTTTTAAATAAATAAATTGGATTTATAAAGGGTTTTAATAAAACCCGAAGTTTCCAATATATAATTGGAATGGGTTTGAATGGAAATCATCTTCGAGATATTTCGATATTGAATTCCGTGACTATACGGATATTGTGGAGGAATTTGGAAGATAGATATATGTCGTTATTCCCCATACGGTATGTGTTGGTTTCAGAATTTGATATTGAATGTAAGCCGATATAATTTCTGTTCAGAGCCGTATATTTAATATCAAACTGGATTCTGGGTTTGTCGTGAATGGTGTCTTCGGTAACACTATTCTTAAACCCTATGTGAAAATAAATCTTTTAATTATGATTATTAGAGATTCTAGTTATATTTAGTAATTGGAAAAAAAGGGAATGTGAATTGGGTTTATCGTGAACTTTGTTTTTAAATACATTCGTTTTTTAACCCGATTAACAGTGAAATGTGATTTGGAATATATAAATCTTTTACTAAGATTTAACGGTAATTTTCCAAAGTAACGTTTTCCAATTTAATATATTAAATTGGAATTGAATGGAATTCGATTTAGTAATAATTGAAGTGAGCTTCTATGGACAAAGACTGTTACTATATATGGAATTTAAAAGGCTTTGCCATTATTGCAATTATAATATTAGTTGGATACGGAAATTGATATCGATTATATATAGATCTATTTTCCATGAAGATTCCATGGTTAATGGAATGTGATTATGGGTTTAACATGAATTGTGTTGTGAAAACCCGTAACTTCCCCATAAAGGAAAGCGTCGGATAGTTCGAGAACAAGCCACAACAGAACGCATATAAAAGAACATCTCTTTGTATATTACAACAATGCATCAGATTACAAGAATATACAGAGTATAAATGAATATATATTACACAGAAATATCAGAGATTTAAATTACATTTAAATACATCGCAGCGGAAAATAATACAATACACAACTAGAAGAGATATACGGATACAAAGCTTTCCGGATATCATTCCAGCTGTAAACCAGGATCCTGTGAATATAAATCTGCAAAACCAAAACTACTAGCTGCCCGTGTCAAAATAGGGGCACCCAGAGTTTAGGTTAAAACAATAAACTCCAGGTCAGTCATGGGACTGGTGTGAGAACTAAAACAGTTAATCTTTATTTTTAAAGTTTGGTAAATCAAGGGACCACGCCGTATAACACGGAACGGGTTTCCTCCCAAGAATACCAGTGCATAAAACAAACAGCGCAATGCTAAATAAAGAAAAATGAAGCTGTTATAAGACCCAGGTCCTATCACACAATGCAACGCAAGCCGGGGGATAGGGTTTTCCCTTATAACAGCCAAAGAATGCTTGATACGTTTAAAACAAATCATTTGATATTATTATAAGTGCATAGTGTATAAAACAACTTCAAATCATAAGTATCAATCATAGGCGGCATGGGTACCATATATCATGTCGCCATATATAGATTTACAAATAAAACCGCAAATGTCACGTATTTGGAAATTGGATTTCCATCTATGAACCGAGGCAAAAGATAGTCCTCAACCGATTCGAGACTGTCTAGCCCGAGTCTCAGGATCAGAGCTCGAGTGACCCTTGGATCGTCAGGGCCGGTCCACCGATGTGGATTAAACTTAAACCCTGAACACTATGTCTCCCCGCCCTTTGGGGCGTAAATGAGCCAACTAAATGACTCCATCGGTTCGAGAACGACCGATCAATCCAAGGCGCCTCGCAACAGCAACAACCACATAAGTCAAACTCGTCAGGGCGTGTAAAACCACTGACGCCACTTTTTAGCTAGAAGGAAACGCATGCCCTCCCTGAGGTCCTCTCCCGTTTTTGGTTCATACCGGGTGTGAAACTCGCGAAGTAAACGTTACACAAAGCTACGCCACAAAGGCCGTGCTTTGATCATCACCACAAGACTTTGCTTTTCAACAGAAGCCTCGATCAATTGCCACTTAGGCATGCCACACAGGCAATTCACTCCATGCGTTTGATATCCATCAATATATAACCCCTGAGCTCGTACGTCTCAGAGAAGGGCGTTAAGCAAGAGAATAAATTCTCCGCCGCCAAACAGATATATATTTAATAAAGATCAATCACACAGACTAAAATCCAATGTCAGACACACAGTCCATTTACAAGTCCGTTCTGGGTCTGAACGAAACCGGAGGCACCTAGTACCCCGCATATCCATCGATCTCCAAGTACGTCTAGACGATCACTAACTGTTTCCATCTTCTTGGGTGTACAGCCCAATCAAGATCATCAGTAATCACCCAAACGACGTGAAGACTTCCGGTCTTCGACCACCGTCTTCATCTTCGACACCACGTCGAATCAGTTATTCAGAATGGGATAAACCCGGTCTTTCTGAATAACTCGCGTATATATTATAAAAGTGTTACACAAACACAACATACGCCTCATTCCAATCCAGAATATTCTTTTATTCAAATATTCCTATACTTTGGGAAAAGTTCCCATTAATTTTATCCAAGATAAATTCTTTAAATTTATTCTTTAATCTCCTTTGAATATCAATTCAAACTAGTCGGGATTAGCGAACCACACCGAAGTAATCATTTATTTTATTTCCCAATCCCAACCTATTCATCCCATGAAGTAAAACTGGTAATACTTCATATCTAACACCACAGTGTTATCGGTAAATTCAATTACCATTTCACGTTCAAATCTAATTAAAGATTTAACCATCGCCTGGAGCAAAACTGGTGATACTCCATTCTCGACCATTTCAATCTAATTAAAGATTCATTAAAACTCCACTTAGTTTTAATCGTTAACTGGGTTAAAGAATCAGTGTCATTTAAAAAAACACGGTTCGCGATAAACCCAAAATCACATTCCATTAATTATCGGGTTAAAGAACAAGTGTTATTTAAAACACTGTTCACGATAAACCCAAAAATCAATACCAATTCAATTCCAATTAAATATCATTTAATTGGTACACTTCATTAAATCTAAATAAAAAGATTTAATCTTTTCTCAACTGGGTTCAAGAACAGTGTTAATGAAAACACCATTCACGACAAACCCAAATCACATTCGATATTCAATACAAGGCTCTGAATAGAAAATATATCGGCTTATATTCAATATCAAATTCTACGACTAACAAACGTCGTATTGGAAACAACGATATAAATGTATATCTTTCAAATTTCCATAACAACACCTGTATAATCACGAATCCCAACATCAAAATATTCCGAAGACAATTTCGATTCAAATCCACTCCAATGCAATCATTGGATATTCTGGTTATTTTCAAAACCCTTTTTAAATTCAATTTATTTATTGAAAAATAAATAGAATTATAATTCTAGTTCAAAACCAGTTCATTTCGATAAAAATCTATTTTTATCTTTTCAAATATGGAGTTTTTCATCCCAATTTTTCCCAAATCATTTCTTATGATTTTACACAAATTATTACTATTTTTAATAATTTTATCAAGGCCCGTACAGTCGATTTCCATCAACGGCCATCGAACTGCACTTACAACGACCTTTTTCAAATTTGATTTGGACATAATTCCAAATCCAACCGTTAGATTTCAAATTTCTAATATTCGTTAGAAAGCTCTTTTCGATACGAACCCAACGGTTCCGGTTTTAGGAGAATCCGACGGTCGGATCTCCCGTAATGTCCGTTTGAAATAAATGGTCGAAATTCACGAACTGCCGCGGCGCGGCGCGTTCTATTCAGGCCATTATATTATATATATAATATATATAATATATACTTCGTCGATTTCTATTTAAAACGAATTATATAAATAGTTTTAAAATTCGTTTCAAAAGCAATTTCAACTTTCATTTCAATTCAAATCAAAATTGAATTCTTCTTTATAAATTCGTTTTAAAATTCATTTCTATTCAATTCAAATTTCAATTCAATTTGAATTCATTTCAATTTGCTTTCAATTCAATTTGAATTCGTTTTCAATTCAATTCATTTCGAAATCGTTTTCAATTCAATTCATTTTGAAATCGCTTTCAATTCAATTCATTTCGAAATCGTTTTCGATTCAATTCATTTCGAAATCGTTTTCAATTCAATTCATTTCGAAATCGTTTTCAATTCAATTCATTTCGAAATCGTTTTCAATTCAATTCATTTCGAAATCGTTTTCAATTCAATTCATTTCGAAATCGTTTTCAATTCAATTCATTTCGAAGTCGTTTTCAATTCAATTCATTTCGTTCAACACATGAGCAATCTCAATGGATGAGTACTGTCAACACATGAACCTTTATTTTATAATATTCCTTATTTTTCAAATTGGAATGAGGCCCAATCAATTACCATATAAAGTTAATTATATGGATTTTCATACAACACATGTATAATAGCATTGAAAAATAATCAA
This sequence comes from Allium sativum, assembly GCA_030737875.1. NCBI lineage: Eukaryota > Viridiplantae > Streptophyta > Magnoliopsida > Asparagales > Amaryllidaceae > Allium > Allium sativum. The sequence continues at coordinate 143,887,464 of CM060918.1, read as the reverse complement.
CCATCAACCAAAGTGCACTACACTGTATAAGCATCAAATATAGATATCTAACGCTTATAACAGCCTGTCAATCGATCGATCGACATATTTAATCAATCAGGATGAGTGAACTTCAAATTTCATCCTAACACCCGTGTGGGGTTTCAAACAATCAAACTCATATTTTATTTGTGCAGTTGGGCGATGTGTAAAATTTATCGACCCAATCAATGTCCTTCAAATAGGTGTACATAAACAAACCGTCCGGTTTGTAAATGAATATTTTATTTACTCACATTCACGTTAAAAATTATATTTTTAACGATAAAACATTTTGTTTCAACATATGAATTCCTTTTCAATTCATTTATTCGATAAAATGATATTTTTATTTTTCTAATCTTATTTTAGAAAATTTCGGCGGCATAACGGCACGATACTAGAAATGGGACGAGGCCTAGCCTTATCCCCGGTCTAGTGAAGGCCCGCGCCATTCACACATCAATCAAATTCACCAAACAACCAAATTCAAATCAAATAATCTGACTAATCTATGCAACCAAACAAACAAGTCCATGGTCTGTGGACGATTGTGTCGGGTGCTACTAAGCACCGTCTGCATCCTAGTATATATATATATATAACTAGAAAAAGAAATTGAAGAGTGAGGAGTTCTCACCGAGGGATCCACTCCTCCAGTTTTATCACTGAATTTCTGAACATCTGAATTTGCCCGTACATCCATCATATTCTTTGTCACGCTGTTCACATTAAAAATCATATTTTTAATATGATGTTCAATTTAAAAATCATGTTTTTATAATGATGCTTTATATATAAAAATTATATATATTCTTACAATGCTTCCTTTTATATAAAGATCATATTTTTATTCACTTTCAAAGATGATATTTTTATTCATTACATCCAATAAAAATCATATTTTTAATGTCATATTTACATAAAAATTATATTTTTATCGCTCCTTCACTTATAAAAGATTATATTCCTATACCGCTACATGAATATAAAAGATATTATTTTTATCTCATCAAATTTTTTTTTCTTTACAAGTATAAAAATCAAATCTTTTCAATTATAAAAATCAAATCTTTTCAATTTAAAAATCGAATCTTTTCAATTTAAAAAATCTCTACCTATATAAAAACTATATTTTTAATCCTCTAAATATATAAAAACTATATTTTTATATTCAAAACCAAGGAGTCAATTTCATTTTAATTGTAAACTGATTTTTATAATATGTTTTAACATATACAAACTGATTTCTAACCATGAATAAAATCAGATTTTCATAAGAAAAATAGAAATTCATATGTAGAAAATTTCGCTGTGAGCCGCGAAGCCCACCTCCACCTCCCCCTTGGCCTGCCGCCGGCCTGAGCAGACCCACCACCACCCCATTCCCGACGTTGGATCCCCCCCTGCAAACGAAGACGGAAAAAAAAAGAAGAGGGAACGAAAGGGGGGCGCGATCGATGCTGCCCCCCCCCCCCCCCGATGAGCCGTCGCGCCTAGGCGGCGCAGCCACCACAGCCGCCCCCCTCCTCTACGCCTCCCTCTCTTCTTCGATGTCCCAGAACCCCGCGACCCCCCCTCCCCTTTAACCCAAAAACCGCCTGCGCCCACCACGTCAGAGCCGCCACCGCCCCCCTTTACCCCGTCGCGCCCACCTCCATCGGCCCCCCCTGGTCAGCGCCACCTCCGACGTGCTGGTTCTCCACCCCCCCCCCCCCTTCGCTGCAATGAAAAGTAAGTTTTTATTTTACTTAGCTAGTTTTATTTTCAATCTTTGATTATATTTTTCTTTAATTAAAATAAAGGGGGGGGTTTATTTGGAAAATAAAAATGAGATTTTATATAGTTAACCGAATGGAAAGTTGTAATTTTTATATAGTAGCAAAAGGAAGATGTGATATTTATATAGATTAAATACTAAAAATATAATTTTTATCCATATAGTAGCGTTGTGGAAAATTCGATTTTTAAATATATGAAGTGATTATAAAAATATGATTTTTAAATTGAAAGTGAACAAATGAAAATGTGACTTTTATTTTAAAGACATCAAAATATAAAAATGTGTGATTTTTATATATGTAGTGGCTACAGCAACGAAGGTGATAAAAAGGCGAGTGCAACAAAGATTTCTATAAATGAAGAGTCGTGGTATTGGATAGCTTTCGGTGAGAACTTCTCACTCAAAATTCTTTTTCTAGTTATATATATACTAGGACGTAGACGGTGTTTAGTAGCACCCGACACCCGTCATCCACAGACCATGGATGGCTTGTTTGTTAAATTGTTTGGTTGTGTAGTTGGGTAGATTATTTGATTTGAATTGAATTATTGGGTGAATTGAAATTGATTTGATTGATGTGTGAATGGCGTGGGCCTTCACTAGACCGGGGATAAGGCTAGGCCTCGTCCCGTTTCTAGTATCGTGCCGTTATGCCGCCGAAATTTTCTAAAATATGTTAGAAAAATAAAATATCATTTTATTGAATAAATGAACTGAATAGAAATTCATGTGTTAAAATAAAATATGTTATCGTTAAAAATATAAATTTTAACGTGAATGTGAACAAATAAATATTTATAAACAAATCGACCGATTTGTTTATATACACTGTTTTGACTAATATTGATTGGGTCGATAAATTTTACACATCGCCCAACTGCACAAATAAAATCTGTGTTTGATTGTTTGAAACCCCACACGGGTGTTGGGATGAAATTCGAAGTTCACTCATCCTGATTGATTAAATATGTCGATCGATTGATTGACAGGCTGTTATAAGCGTTAGATATCTATATTTGATGCTTATACAGTGTAGTGCACTTTGGTTGATGATTGATTATTTTTCAATGCTATTATATACATGTGTTGTATGGAATCCATGTAATTAACATTATATGGTGATTGATTGGGCCTCATTCCAATCGGGAAAATAATGAATATTATAAAAGAAAATTCATGTGTTGAATATAAAAATAGTCATGTGTTGACGATGATTATGGGTTGAAACTATTCATGTGTTGAGTGAAATATTTTAAATAATAAAAATTACATCTTTATCATATTTACGATTAGAATCTACTTTACGGTGGAGTCTAATTAAAATCAAATGATAGATACCATAGTTTTATAAAATATTTTATATAACAAAAATAGTGATGTGTTGACAGTACTCATGTGTTGAGATTAGTCGTGTGTTGAAAGAAATATTGATTCATGTGTTGAATGGGATAAATATTCATTTGTTGGATAAAATAAAGAAGTTTTGAAAAATATAAAGCCGTGTTGATTAGAGATGCGTTATTTTGACGCGAACGATATTTATATCGATTTTATTCATTGTATAATGAATATTGAAAAGTGATTTCAAAATTAAATATTTTGAAATGAAATTCAAATTGAATTAGATTAAAATACGAATTGAATAGGAAGTGAATTTGAATTCGAATAAAATAGAAATGAATTCAAATTGAATTAAATTTGAATTTGAATTGAAATTTAAAACGAACTGAAATTGAATTGAAATCAATTTGAAACGAATTTGAATTGAATCAAATAGAAGGTAAATTCGAATTGAATTGAATTGAATTGAATTGAAACGAATTTGAATTTGAATTGAATTGAAATGAACTCGAGTTGAATTGAAATCAAATCGATTTGAAATTGAAGATGAAGTTGAAATTGTTTTGAAACGAATGTAGAACTATTTATAAAATTCGTTTTAAAAGGAAATCGACGAAATATATATAATATATATTATATATATATATAATAGCCTGAATAGAACGCGCCGCGCCGCGGCAGTTCGTGAATTTCGACCATTTATTTCAAACGGACATTGCGGGAGATCCGACCGTCGGATTCTCCTAAAACCGGAACCGTTGGGTTCGTATCGAAAAGAGCTTTCCAAGGAATATTAGAAATTTGAAATCTAACGGTTGGATTTGGAATTATGTCCAAATCAATTTCAGAAAAGGTCGCTGTAAGTGCAGTTCGATGGCCGTAGATGGAAATCGACTGTACGGGCCTTGATAAAATTATCAAAAATATATATAATTTGTGTAAAATCATAAGAAATGATTTGGGAAAAATTGGGTTGAAAAATTCCACATTTGAAAAGATAAAAATAGATTTTTATCGAAATGAACTAGTTTTGAACTAGAATTAAAATCAATTTATTTTTGAAATAAATAAATAGAATTTGAAAGTGATTTTAAAAATAATCAATATTCCCAATAAGTGAAGTGGAAGTGGAGTTGAATCGAAATTTTCTTCGGAATATTTCGATGTTGGATTTCGTGACTATACAGATATTGTTTTGGGGAATTTGAAAGATATATTATATATCGTTATTTCCAATACGATATTTGTTAGTTTCAGAATTTGATATTGAATATAAGCCGATATATTTTCTATTCAGAGCCTTGTATTTAATATCAAATGTGATTTGGTTTGTCGTGAATCGTGTTTTTGATGACATTGGTTCTTTAACCCAGTTAAAGGCAGGATATTGATTTTTTGAAAAGATTAAAACTAAGTGGAGTTTTAATGAATCTTTAATTAGATTAAAATGTGAATTGATAATTTAAATTATCAAATCTGGAAAAGTGATCGGGAATGGAGTACCACCAGTTTTGCTCCAAAGCGATAGTTAAATCTTTAATTAGATTTGAACGGGAAATGGTAATTAATTTTACCGATAACACCGTGGTGTTAGATATGGAGTATTACCAGTTTTGCTCCATGGGATATATAGGTTGGGATTGGGAAATAAAATAAATAATTACTTCGGTGTGGTTCGCTAATCCCGACTAGATTGGAAAACCGTAAAATGGTTTGAAATGATATCCAAAGGAAGATTATAGAATAAATTTAGAAGAATTTATCTTGGATAAAATTAATGGGAACATTTCCCTAAGAATGTGATTTTGTGAATAAAAGAATATTCTGAATTAGAATGAGGCGTTTTTTGTGTTTGTGTAACATTCGTTTATTATATACGTGGGTCATTCAGAAAGGCCAGGTTATACCCATTCTGAATAACCGATTCGACGAGATGTCGAAGATGAAGACGGTGGTTGAAGACCGGAAGTCTTCACATCGTTTGGGTGATTACTGATGATCTTGATTGGGCTGTACACCCAAGATGAGGGAATCAGTTGGTGATCGTCCAGACATACTTGGAGATGGATGGATATGCGAGGAAAGTGCCTCCGGTTTCGTTCAGACCCAGAACGAACTTGTAAATGGATTGTGTGTCTGACATTGGATTTTATTCTGTGTTGATTGATCTCTATTAAATATACATCTGTTTGGCGGCGGAGAATTTATTCTCTTGCTTAACGCCCTTCTCTGAGACGTATGAGCTCAGAGGTTGTATATCGGTGGACATCAGTCGCATTGAGTGAATTGCCAATGCGGCACGCGTAAGTGGCAATTGATCAAGGCTTCTGTTGAAAAGCAAAGTCTTGTGGTTGATGATCAAAGCACGGCCTGTGTGGCGTAGCTTTGTGTATAACGTGAATTCGCGAGCCTCACACCTCGGTATGAGTCAAAAACGGGATACGGACCCAAGGAGTGCACGACGTTTCTTTCTAGCTAGGGTGGTGTCAGTGACCTACCAGCCCTGACATTTATATACTTTTCACCTGTGTGGTTGTTGGATACGAGGCGCCTCGGATATAGGTCTGTAAGGACCGGGAAACGTGTGTTCAGGAATAACTAATCCTCAAAAGTAAGAGAGGACCGGCCTTGGAGGTTCCAAAGGATCAGAGTGGGGTCCTGAGGCATTGCTAGAGTGTCTAGAACGCGGAGAGGAGCTTGCCCCTTGCCTCGGCTCATGACGGAATCCACTTTCCAATACGTGTATTGCGGTTTTAATTGTAGAACTAGTATGGCGACATAGTAGATGGTAGCTATGCCGCCTATGATTGATACTTATGATTGAAATTGTTTTGACACTATACACTTATAATAGTATCAAATAATGTGTTTTAAACGTATCAAGCATGCTTTGGCTGTTATAAGGGAAAACCCTATCCTCCGGCTTGCGTTGCATTGTGTGATGGGACCTGGGTCTTATAACAGCTTCATTTTTCTTTATTTAGCATTGCGTTGTTTGTTCTATGCACTGGTATTCTTGGGAGGAAACCCGTTCCGTGTTATACGGCGTGGTCCCTTGAATTACTATCTTTTAAAGCAAAGTTTTAAATAACTGTTTTAGTTCTCACACCAGTCACATGACTGACCTGGAGTTTATTGTTTTAACCTAAACTCTGGGTGCCCCTATTTTCCGCACGGGCAGCTAGTAGTTTTGGTTTTTGCAGATTTATATTCACAAGGTCCTGATTATCAGCTGGAACGATGCTCGGAAAGCTCTGTATCCGTGTATCACTTCTAGTTGTGCTTTTGTATTATTTTCCGCTGCTATGTAATTTATTGTAATCCCTGATATTTATCGAATGTAATTTATTCATTTATACTCTGTATATTCTTGTATCTGATGGAATTGTTGTAATAACAATGAAATGTTCTTCCGTATGCGTTCATTTGTGTGTTGTTCTCAAAGTATTCGTGCTTCCCTTCACGGGGAAGTTACGGGTTCTTTCAGTTGGTATCAGAGCTTTGGTTTACAGAGCTCGAGAACAAGGCACATTAGAACCATACGAAAGAATTCATCAGATATTGGATTAGTAATATCCAATTAGAATGACTCGTTAGAGATAGGATCAGTGGTATCCTAGAACGAGTGCGAAGAGTATATTTTTCAAATGAAAACAATTTTGTTTTGGAAATTTAAATCGCTTTATACGTATTTGAATATTTATTTATTTTGAATATGGACAATCGAGTATATAAAGATTTTGCGTATACGCGTCATGAACGTATATTCGAAGTTTTAATATACTGGGTAGATATAGAATCACATTCTAGATATCCGGGGATGATTCTGATGATGGTGCATCATCATCAGTATTCATATTCGTGTTTCGAAGGTGTGATATCTATATATTTCCATTAGACTGGTGTGAGAACCAAAACTAATATAGTTAGATTCATTGTTGTGAATTGGCATCAAAAACATGATTTTCTGTATATGTATCAAAATTATGAATTTGAAACTCTAATTCACTAATTGATTGATGTTTGTGTTGTTTGTTTATTTGTTTGCTAATTTTAACCATTTATGCCTAATTGAATCAAATATTGAATTGTATTGAAAATTGGTCGCATTTGCTTGCACATACATATACTTACATTGAACAGGTCATAGCAAGGAGGCTAGAGCAGAGAATAAAATTTGTTTGCCCGACAAATAGGTACATGTTTACTACATAATTTACTGTTTTGTTTGGGTGACGATGATTTTATGAGCCTATTGGCTAGCTGCTTGGCTTTTTCTTTTTCTTTTTGAGATTAGAAGGACCGGGGAAGCTATTTGAAATTCCCCGATGCTCCCGGTGCAGGGGAGGTTATGGCGAAATTTTTCGAAAATTTAGGGTGTTAGCCAAATTTTTGAAATTTTGAAAATTCTCAGAAACTGAAAAGTTGGAGAATGGAAGCCAGATCGAACGTAGAGTTGATTAATCAAACCACTTTCGACTTTTTTCCTTTTCGGGGACGAAAAGTTTTAAGTGGGGGAGATTGTAACAACCCGAAAATCTGGGCCAGTTTAAAATTTTTATTTCGGCAATTTTAGCGAATTTTGATTATTTAAAATGAATTATTTTAAATAATATCGACGAGAAAATTTATTTTGAATAGAATTCAACGTATATATTATATACGGCGTCATTAGAATATAAATATTTATATATAATTATAAATAGAATTGAAAATGGCGCGGTAGTTCGATAATTCGATTTCAAACTTCAATTGAATGTAGTGGGTGCAAAACAATCCGGATTTTAGTGAAACCAAAAACATTAGGATCTAATTGATAGTATCTTTCCAATGAATCCGACAAATCGAAATTTCATAGCGGGAATCAAAAGATATGTCCAGTTGAAAATTCTGAATAGTCGCTATGGAATTCAGGCCCTTAAAAATAGACATTTTGCAAATGACCTCGGATTTCGACGAAACCACTTTTGTTGGATCCATGATGTCAAATTATTTCTAGGTTTCAAATTTCATAATTTTTCGAATTAATATGTGAGCGTGGCAAAGGAAAACGCGTTTGACCAGTTACAGTTGATTTTAATCGATTGGAAATTGGCCATTTTTCCAACGGTTTCAGAATTCGACGAAACTAGTTTTGTTAGGACCGAATCGTCAATCCGAAGCTAGAAAATATTTTTCGAGAATTTTTAGAGTTAGTATGTAACCCCAGTAATTTAAAATGTACGTTTGAAATTCAATATAGCGATTTAAATGTAAATTCAACGGAAACTTATCGAGACGATCGAATCAGCTTGCGATACATATCCCATTGTGTTCAGAATGGGGGTGAAACGCTATGGACGACAGGCGGTGGGCCTCGTTTCGAGGTCGCAAGTAAAAGTCAACTTTTTGGGAAATAATTAATTAAATAAATAAATAAATAAAAAAACCCTCCTCTCCTTTAACCTCGTTCTGCCCCCCCCCCGGTTAATTTCATTCTTCAGGAAAAAAAGAAGAAAAAAAAAGAAGAGGGAACGAAAGGGGGGCGCGATCGATGCTGCCCCCCCCCCCCCCCCGATGAGCCGCCGCGCCTAGGCGGCGCAGCCACCACAGCCGCCCCCCCCCCCCCTCCTCTACGCCTCCCTCTCTTCTTCGATGTCCCAGAACCCCGCGACCCCCCCTCCCCTTTAACCCAAAAACCGCCTGCGCCCACCACGTCAGAGCCGCCACCGCCCCCTTTACCCCGTCGCGCCCACCTCCATCGCCCCCCCCCGGTCAGCGCCACCTCCGACGTGCTGGTTCTCCCCCCCCCCCCCCCTTCGCTGCAATGAAAAGTAAGTTTTTATTTTACTTAGCTAGTTTTATTTTCAGTCTTTGATTATATTTTTCTTTAATTAAAATAAAGGGGGGGGGTTATTTGGAAAATAAAAATGAGATTTTATATAGTTAACCGAATGGAAAGTTGTAATTTTTATATAGTAGCAAAAGGAAGATGTGATATTTATATAGATTAAATACTAAAAATATAATTTTTATCCATATAGTAGCGTTGTGGAAAATTCGATTTTTAAATATATGAAGTGATTATAAAAATATGATTTTTAAATTGAAAGTGAACAAATGAAAATGTGACTTTTATTTTAAAGACATCAAAATATAAAAATGTGTGATTTTTATATATGTAGTGGCTACAGCAACGAAGGTGATAAAAAGGCGAGAGCAACAAAGATTTCTATAAATGAAGAGTCGTGGTATTGGATAGCTTTCGGTGAGAACTTCTCACTCAAAATTCTTTTTCTAGTTATATATATACTAGGACGTAGACGGTGTTTAGTAGCACCCGACACCCGTCATCCACAGACCATGGATGGCTTGTTTGTTAAATTGTTTGGTTGTGTAGTTGGGTAGATTATTTGATTTGAATTGAATTATTGGGTGAATTGAAATTGATTTGATTGATGTGTGAATGGCGTGGGCCTTCACTAGACCGGGGATAAGGCTAGGCCTCGTCCCGTTTCTAGTATCGTGCCGTTATGCCGCCGAAATTTTCTAAAATATGTTAGAAAAATAAAATATCATTTTATTGAATAAATGAACTGAATATAAATTCATGTGTTAAAATAAAATATGTTATCGTTAAAAATATAAATTTTAACGTGAATGTGAACAAATAAATATTTATAAACAAATCGACCGATTTGTTTATATACACTGATTCGACTGATATTGATTGGGTCGATAAATTTTACACATCGCCCAACTGCACAAATAAAATCTGTGTTTGATTGTTTGAAACCCCACACGGGTGTTGGGATGAAATTCGAAGTTCACTCATCCTGATTTATTAAATATGTCGATCGATTGATTGACAGGCTGTTATAAGCGTTAGATATCTATATTTGATGCTTATACAGTGTAGTGCACTTTGGTTGATGATTGATTATTTTTCAATGCTATTATATACATGTGTTGTATGGAATCCATGTAATTAACATTATATGGTGATTGATTGGGCCTCATTCCAATCGGGAAAATAATGAATATTATAAAAGAAAATTCATGTGTTGAATATAAAAATAGTCATGTGTTGACGATGATTATGGGTTGAAACTATTCATGTGTTGAGTGAAATATTTTAAATAATAAAAATTACATCTTTATCATATTTACGATTAGAATCTACTTTACGGTGGAGTCTAATTAAAATCAAATGATAGATACCATAGTTTTATAAAATATTTTACATAACCAAAATAGTGATGTGTTGACAGTACTCATGTGTTGAGATTAGTCGTGTGTTGAAAGAAATATTGATTCATGTGTTGAATGGGATAAATATTCATTTGTTGGATAGAATAAAGAAGTTTTGAAAAATATAAAGCCGTGTTGATTAGAGATGCGTTATTTTGACGCGAACGATATTTATATCGATTTTATTCATTGTATAATGAATATTGAAAAGTGATTTCAAAATTAAATATTTTGAAATGAAATTCAAATTGAATTAGATTAAAATACGAATTGAATAGGAAGTGAATTTGAATTCGAATAAAATAGAAATGAATTCAAATTGAATTAAATTTGAATTAGAATTGAAATTTAAAACGAACTGAAATTGAATTGAAATCAATTTGAAACGAATTCGAATTGAATCAAATAGAAGGTAAATTCGAATTGAATTGAATTGAATTGAATTGAAACGAATTTGAATTTGAATTGAATTGAAATGAACTCGAGTTGAATTGAAATCAAATCGATTTGAAATTGAAGATGAAGTTGAAATTGTTTTGAAACGAATGTAGAACTATTTATAAAATTCGTTTTAAAAGGAAATCGACGAAATATATATAATATATATATTATATATATATAATAGCCTGAATAGAACGCGCCGTGCCGCGGCAGTTCGTGAATTTCGACCATTTATTTCAAACGGACATTGCGGGAGATCCGACCGTCGGATTCTCCTAAAACCGGAACCGTTGGGTTCGTATCGAAAAGTGCTTTCCAAGGAATATTAGAAACTTGAAATCTAACGGTTGGATTTGGAATTATGTCCAAATCAATTTCAGAAAAGGTCGCTGTAAGTGCAGTTCGATGGCCGTAGATGGAAATCGACTGTGCGGGCCTTGATAAAATTATCAAAAATATCTATAATTTGTGTAAAATCATAAGAAATGATTTGGGAAAAATTGGGTTGAAAAATTCCACATTTGAAAAGATAAAAATAGATTTTTATCGAAATGAACTAGTTTTGAACTAGAATTAAAATCAATTTATTTTTGAAATAAATAAATTGAATTTGAAAGTGATTTTAAAAATAATCAATATTCCCAATAGGTGAAGTGGAAGTGGAGTTTAATCGAAATTATCTTCGGAATATTTCGATGTTGGATTTCGTGACTATACAGATATTGTTTTGGGGAATTTGAAAGATATATTATATATCGTTATTTCCAATACGATATTTGTTAGTTTCAGAATTTGATATTGAATATAAGCCGATATATTTTCTATTCAGAGCCTTGTATTTAATATCAAATGTGATTTGGTTTGTCGTGAATCGTGTTTTTGATGACATTGGTTCTTTAACCCAGTTAAAGGCAGGATATTGATTTTTTGAAAAGATTAAAACTAAGTGGAGTTTTAACGAATCTTTAATTAGATTAAAATGTGAATTGATAATTTAAATTATCAAATCTGGAAAAGTGATCGGGAATGGAGTACCACCAGTTTTGCTCCAAAGCGATAGTTAAATCTTTAATTAGATTTGAACGGGAAATGGTAATTAATTTTACCGATAACACCGTGGTGTTAGATATGGAGTATTACCAGTTTTGCTCCATGGGATATATAGGTTGGGATTGGGAAATAAAATAAATAATTACTTCGGTGTGGTTCGCTAATCCCGACTAGATTGGAAAACCGTAAAATGGTTTGAAATGATATCCAAAGGAAGATTATAGAATAAATTTAGAAGAATTTATCTTGGATAAAATTAATGGGAACATTTCCCTAAGAATGTGATTTTGTGAATAAAAGAATATTCTGAATTGGAATGAGGCGTTTGTTGTGTTTGTGTAACATTCGTTTATTATATACGTGGGTCATTCAGAAAGGCCGGGTTATACCCATTCTGAATAACCGATTCGACGAGATGTCGAAGATGAAGACGGTGGTTGAAGACCGGAAGTCTTCACATCGTTTGGGTGATTACTGATGATCTTGATTGGGTTGTACACCCAAGATGAGGGAATTAGTTGGTGATCGTCCAGACGTACTTGGAGATGGATGGATATGCGAGGAAAGTGCCTCCGGTTTCGTTCAGACCCAGAACGAACTTGTAAATGGATTGTGTGTCTGACATTGGATTTTATTCTGTGTTGATTGATCTCTATTAAATATACATCTGTTTGGCGGCGGAGAATTTATTCTCTTGCTTAACGCCCTTCTCTGAGACGTATGAGCTCAGAGGTTGTATATCGGTGGACATCAGTCGCATTGAGTGAATTGCCAATGCGGCACGCGTAAGTGGCAATTGATCAAGGCTTCTGTTGAAAAGCAAAGTCTTGTGGTTGATGATCAAATCACGGCCTGTGTGGCGTAGCTTTGTGTATAACGTGAATTCGCGAGCCTCACACCTCGGTATGAGTCAAAAACGGGATACGGACCCAAGGAGTGCACGACGTTTCTTTCTAGCTAGGGTGGTGTCAGTGACCTACCAGCCCTGACATTTATATACTTTTCACCTGTGTGGTTGTTGGATACGAGGCGCCTCGGATATAGGTCTGTAAGGACCGGGAAACGTGTGTTCAGGAATAACTAATCCTCAAAAGTAAGAGAGGACCGGCCTTGGATGTTCCAAAGGATCAGAGTGGGGTCCTGAGGCATTGCTAGAGTGTCTCGAACGCGGAGAGGAGCTTGCCCCTTGCCTCGGCTCATGACGGAATCCACTTTCCAATACGTGTATTGCGGTTTTAATTGTAGAAATAGTATGGCGACATAGTAGATGGTAGCTATGCCGCCTATGATTGATACTTATGATTGAAATTGTTTTGACACTATACACTTATAATAGTATCAAATAATGTGTTTTAAACGTATCAAGCATGCTTTGGCTGTTATAAGGGAAAACCCTATCCTCCGGCTTGCGTTGCATTGTGTGATGGGACCTGGGTCTTATAACAGCTTCATTTTTCTTTATTTAGCATTGCGCTGTTTGTTCTATGCACTGGTATTCTTGGGAGGAAACCCGTTCCGTGTTATACGGCGTGGTCCCTTGAATTACTATCTTTTAAAGCAAAGTTTTAAATAACTGTTTTAGTTCTCACACCAGTCACATGACTGACCTGGAGTTTATTGTTTTAACCTAAACTCTGGGTGCCCCTATTTTCCGCACGGGCAGCTAGTAGTTTTGGTTTTTGCAGATTTATATTCACAAGGTTCTGATTATTAGCTGGAACGATGCTCGGAAAGCTCTGTATCCGTGTATCACTTCTAGTTGTGCTTTTGTATTATTTTCCGCTGCTATGTAATTTATTGTAATCCCTGATATTTATCGAATGTAATTTATTCATTTATACTCTGTATATTCTTGTATCTGATGGAATTTTTGTAATAACAATGAAATGTTCTTCCGTATGCGTTCATTTGTGTGTTGTTCTCAAAGTATTCGTGCTTCCCTTCACGGGGAAGTGACGGCAAGGAATTTCGCTCGGTCCGAACCAGTCGCTAAACCGATCCAGGCCGTTCGAAACGCCCTATCGTTTGAGAACACGACAAAATAGAACGCATACAAAAGAACATTTCATTGTATATTACAACAATGCATCAGATTACAAGAATATACAGAGTATGAATGAATATAACACAGAAATATCAGAGATTTAAATTACATTTAAATACATAGCAGCGGAAAATAATAAAATACACAACTAGAAGGAGATATACGGATACAAAGCTTTCCGGATATCGTTCCAGCTGTAAACCAGGATCCTGTGAATATAAATCTGCAAAACCGAAACTACTAGCTGCCCGTGTCAAAATAAGGGCACCCAGAGTTTAGGTTAAAACAATAAACTCCAGGTCAGTCATGTGACTGGAAGGGGTGCGAGCGAGAGGGGGGGCGGCCTGAGCGCGGCGGCGGCCTGGGCTAGGGCTTCGACGAAGTTTTTTTTTTTCTTCCTTTATGAAATCGATTACTGCTTTGAAAGATAGGAGGGGGGGGCAGCGGGGTTAAAGGGATGAAAGGATTTTTTTTTCATTTTATTTATTTAATTATTTTATTTTTTTTTCACTAAAAAGAAACCTTTATTCTCGACCTCTAAACGAGACCCAGCGCCTGTCGTCCATAGCGTTTCACCCCCATTCCGAACACAATGGGATATGTATCGCAAGCTGATTTGATCATTTCGATTAGTTTCCGTTGAATTTACATTTAAATCACTATATTGAATTTTAAACGTACATTTCAAATTACCGGGGTCACATACTAACTAGAAAAATTCCCGAAAAATATTTTCTAGCTTCGTATTGACGATACGGTCCTAACAAAACTAGTTTCGTCGAATTCTGAGACCGTCAGAAAAATGGCCAATTTCCAGTCGATTAAAATCAACTGAAACCGGTCAAACGCGTTTTCCTTTGCCACGCTCACATATTGATTCGAAAAATTATGAAATTTGAAACCTAGCAATAACTTAACATTGCGGACCCAACAAAAGTGGTTTCGTCGAAATCCGAGGTCGTTTGCAAAATGTCTATTTTTAAGGGCCTGAATTCCATAGCGACTATTCAGAATTTTCAACTGGACATATCTTTTTATTCTCACTATGAAACCTTGATTTGTTGGATTCGTTGGAAAGATATTCACAATTAGATCCTAATGTTTTTGGTTTCACTAAAATCCGGATTGTTTTGCACCCGGTACATTCAATTGAAGTTTGAAATCGAATTATCGAACTACCGCGCCATTTTCAATTCCATTTATAATTATATATAAATCTTTATATTCTAACGACGACGTATATAATATATACGTTCGAATTCTATTCAAATAAATTTCTCGTCGATATTATTTAAAATAATTCATTTTAAATAATCAAAATTCGCTAAAATTGCCAAAATAAAAATTTTAAACTGGCCCAGATTTTCGGGTTATTACAATCTCCCCCACTTAAAACTTTTTGTCCCCGAAAAGGAACAAAGTCGAAAGTGGTTTGATAAATCAACCCTACGCTCGATCTGGCTTCCATTCTCCAACTCTTTAGTTTCTGAGAATTTTCAAAATTTCAAAAATTTGGCTAACACCCTAAATTTTCGAAAAATTTCGCCATAACCTCCCCTGCAATGGGAGCATCGGGGAATTTCAAATAGCTTCCCTGGTCCTTCAGATCTCAAAAAGAAAAAGAAAAAGCCAAGCGGCTAGCCAATAGGCTCATAAAATCATCATCACCCAAACAAAACAGTAAATTACGTAGTAAACATGTACCTATTTGTCGGGCAAACAAATTTTATTCTCTGCTCTAGCCTCCTTGCTATGACCTGTTCAATGATATACATGTATATGCAAGAAAATGCGACCAATTTTCAATATAGTTCAATATTTGATTCAGTTAGGCATAATGGTTCAAAATTTATCAAACCAATAAACAAACAACACAAACATCAGTCAATTAGTGGATTAGAGTTTCAAATTCATAATTTTGATACATATACAAAAATCAGATTTTTGATCCCAAATCACAACAATAGGCCCTATCTAATTTTGGTTCTCACACCAGTCAAATGGAAATATATAGAAAATCACACCTTCGAAACTCGAACATAAATGTTGATGATGCGATCGCTATCATCAATATCATCTCCGGGCGACTAGAGTGTGATGCCATATCTATCCAATATATTAAAATTTCAAATACACGTGGATCAGACGTATACGCAAAATCTTTATATACTGGACTGTCCAACTCAATATAAATAGATAATCAAATACGAATAATTGATTTAAATTTTCAAAACAAAAATTTGTTTTCACTTGAAAAATATACTCTTCACACTCGTTCTAGGATACTACTGATCCTATCTCTAACGAGTCATTCTAATTGGATATTACTAACCCAATATCTGATGAATTCTTTCATATGGTTCTAATGTGCCTTGTTCTCTGCTTTGTAAACCAAAGCTCTGATACCAAATGTGAACGGCAAGGAATTTCGCTCGGTCCGAACCAGTCGCTAAACCGATCCAGGCCGTTCGAAACGCCCTATCGTTTGAGAACACGACAAAATAGAACGCATACAAAAGAACATTTCACTGTATATTACAACAATGCATCGGATTACAAGAATATACAGAGTATGAATGAATATAACACAGAAATATCAGAGATTTAAATTACATTTAAATACATAGCAGCGGAAAATAATACAATACACAACTAGAAGGAGATATACGGATACAAAGCTTTCCGAATATCGTTCCAGCTGTAAACCAGGATCATGTGAATATAATTCTGCAAAACCGAAACTACTAGCTGCCCGTGTCAAAATAAGGGCACCTAGAGTTTAGGTTAAAACAATAAAATCCAGGTCAGTCATGTGACAGGAAGGGGCGCGAGCGAGAGGGGGGGGCGGCCTGAGCGCGGCGGCGGCCTGGGCTAGGGCTTCGACGAAGTTTTTTTTTTCTTCCTTAATGAAATCGATTACTGCTTTGAAAGATAGGAGGGGGGGCCAGCGGGTTAAAGGGATGAAAGGATTTTTTTTTTCATTTTATTTATTTAATTATTTTATTTTTTTTTCACTAAAAAGAAACCTTTATTCTCGACCTCTAAACGAGACCCACCGCCTGTCGTCCATAGCGTTTCACCCCCATTCCGAACACAATGGGATATGTATCGCAAGCTGATTTGATCATTTCGATTATTTTCCGTTGAATTTACATTTAAATCACTATATCGAATTTTAAACGTACATTTCAAATTACCGGGGTCACATACTAACTAGAAAAATTCCCGAAAAATATTTTCTAGCTTCGTATTGACGATACGGTCCTAACAAAACTAGTTTCGTCGAATTCTGAGACCGTCAGAAAAATGGCCAATTTCTAGTCGATTAAAATCAACTGAAACCGGTCAAACGCGTTTTCCTTTGCCACGCTCACATATTGATTCGAAAAATTATGAAATTTGAAACCTAGCAATAACTTAACATTGCGGACCCAACAAAAGTGGTTTCGTCAAAATCTGAGGTCGTTTGCAAAATGTCTATTTTTAAGGGCCTGAATTCCATAGCGACTATTCAGAATTTTCAACTGGACATATCTTTTTATTCTCACTATGAAACCTTGATTTGTCGGATTCGTTGGAAAGATATTCACAATTAGATCCTAATGTTTTTGGTTTCACTAAAATCCGGATTGTTTTGCACCCGGTACATTCAATTGAAGTTTGAAATCGAATTATCGAACTACCGCGCCATTTTCAATTCCATTTATAATTATATATAAATATTTATATTCTAACGACGACGTATATAATATATACGTTCGAATTCTATTCAAATAAATTTCTCGTCGATATTATTTAAAATAATTCATTTTAAATAATCAAAATTCGCTAAAATTGCCAAAATAAAAATTTTAAACTGGCCCAGATTTTTGGGTTATTACATGTGTTTTAAATGACATTTGTTCTTTAACCCAGTTAAGGACAGAATTACATGTCTAACATTGTATTTCAAAATGTATTGTTGATCTCTATTAAATATATATCTTTTTGGTGGCGGGGAATTTATTCTCTTGCTTAACACCCTTATCTGAGACATATGAGCTTAGAGGTTATATTGGTAGTAATCAGCGGTATGGTGTAGATTATCGATGTGGCATGTTTGTGTTTCCAAAGTTAAATAATCATTAAATAATGATTGTTGGAAGAATAAAACTAATTGGAGTTTTAATGAATCTTTAAATAGATTGAAATGAGAATGTGATAATTTAAATTATCGAATTTGGGAAATGATCAAGAATGGAGTACTACCAGTTTTACCCTAGGCGATAGTTAAATCTTTAATTAGATTTGAACGTGAAATGGTAAATAATTTTACGGATAGCACTGTGGTGTTAGATATGGGGTACTACTAGTGTTGCTCCATGGGATGAATAGGTTGGGATTAGGATTAATAAATAAATGATTACTTCGGTAAGGCTCAATAATCTCAACTAGTTGATAAACCTTAATTTGGTTTAGAATTGATAAAGGAAGATTAAAGAATAAATTTAAAGAATTTATCTTTGATAAAATTAATGGGAACCTTTCCCAAAGGATATGAATATTTGAATAAAAGAATATTCTGAATTGGAATGAGGCGTATGATGTGTTTTTATAGCACTTAATTATTGATTATAAAATACGCGGGTTATTTGGAAAGATCGGGTTTATCCCATTTTGAATAACTGATACGACGACTAAAGGTCGACGATGAAGACAGTGGTTGAATATCGGAGTTCTTCACATCGTTTGGATGATTACTGATGTCTTGATTGGGTTGTACACCCAAGACAAGGTAATAAGTGGTGATCGTCCAGACGTACTTGGGGATCGACCGGATATGCGAGGACCTCTCTCCTGTATTGGACAAATGGGACGAGGAATAAGGTGCCTCTGGTTTCGTTCAAACCCAAAACGTACTTGTAAATGGATGTGTGTCTAACATTGGATTTCATTCTGTGTTGATTGATTTTTATTAAATATATATTTGTTTGGTGGCGGAGAATTTATTTTCTTGCTTAACACCCTTCTTTGAGACGTACGAGCTTAGAGGTTATATATTGATAGACATCAGTTGTATGGCATGAATTTTCAGTGTGGCATGCTGAGATGCAAATGATCAAGGCTTTTGTTGAAAAGAAGAATCTTGTGGTTGATGATCAAAGCACGGCTTTAAATAGCATAGCTTTGTGTATAACATTAATTCGCGAGCCTCACACCTGGTATGAGTCAAAAACGGGACAGTGACCGTTGGGAGAACTTGCGTTTCTTTCTAGCTAGAAGTGGTGTCATGCTATGGAGCCCAGACAATTTTACTTATGTGGATGATGGATTGCGAGGCGCCCCGGATTGAGTCCCTAGTGGCTCTAGATATTGGTCGCTATTGGCTAAGTGATAGGTCCGATAGGACTGGGAAACGTATTGTTCAGGAATAATTAATCCACTAAAGTATGTGTGGACCAGCCCTTCTGTTCCAAGGGTTGCCCATAGGTGTGATCCTGAGACATGTGCTAGCATGTCTCAAATCGGTGAGGAGACATCCCTTTCCTCGACTCATATATGGAATCCAATTCCCAATATGTGACATTTCGGTTTTAATTGCAGAACTAGTATGGCGACATAGTAGGATGGGGTACTATGCCGTCTATGATTGATACATTTATATATGAAGTGATTTTGACACTATACACTTATAGTAATATCAAAATGATTTGTTTTAAAACGTACCAAGCATGTTTGGCTATTATAAGGAAAACTCTATCCTCCGGCTTGCGTTGCATTATGCGATGGGACTTGAGTCTTATAATAGCTTCATTTTTCGAAAAGCATTGCGTTGTTTATAAATTGTTTTATGCACTGGTATTCTTGGGAGAAAACCCGTTCCGTGTTATACTTCGTGATCCCTTGATTTACTTTATTTCTAAAGTAAAGTTTTAAATAACTGTTTTAGTTCTAACACCAATCCCAGGACTGACCTAGAGTTTATTATTTTAACCTAAACTCTACTTTCACAGGATCCTGGATCTACAGCTGGAGCTATATTCGGAAAGCTTTGTATCCGTGAATCTCTTTTAGTTGTGTTATGTACAATTTTTCTGCTGCTATGTAATGTATTTAAATCTCTGGTATTTTTCTGATGTATATTACTTATTCATACCCTGATATATTCTTGTACTCTAATGTAATTGTTGTAATAAGCAATGAAATGTTCTATTGTTTTTGTTCTGATTTGTCGTGTTCTCAACTCAATCTGGGTTTTACCTTACGGGTGAGTTTGGGTCGTTTCAATGAGTAAAGGGCGGCTAACATTTCTCTTAAGCAAGGGTGATTAATAAACAAAATTATTAATTAAAGTTAATTAATTTCAATTAAACTATGATATTAAAATGTAAATAACTTATGCCCAGATGATTAGAATCAAATGATTCAAGATGCGTTGAGATCGTCCTGACAGGGACTACATTTCAGAACTGACTGGAACAGATTTGGAGCTGGTGATGATTTTTGATAAAAATAAACATTTGTTTAATTTTATTAAAATAATCATTATTCGACGATTTCAAAACCAATCAAAGTGAGAACTCTTTCTCACTCAATTATTTTTGTTATGTAATTATATCATAGGTTGTAAATAGGGCTTAGTAGCTCATGTAACACCCCACATCCGTTAAGGTCACTCACAAAGGGAATGCCTTAACTTCAGTGGAGCATTATGGGTACTGGAACAGAAATATTACAAGACATACATATATAAAACAGCGGTAAGTAAAGTGGAAGTACTTCAAATCACTTGCTAAATATAATTATTTACAATAAAAGCCCATCAACTTCCAATACCCAATTACATAGTTAAAATATCTGTCTTGCTCAAAAACAAAGAAGCATAAAATAAGTTGTAGTATTCCCCAATAAAGCAAAGCAAGCCATAGCCAAGAGAAATCCAAGCAGCACATGAAAGAGCCTTGGAGCTTGGTAAGATCCGAACTAAGCTATATTCCCACCCTGCGAACTTGGGGGGGGGAGGGGGAATGAAAGAAAAAGAGGCGAAACAAACTGGGTCAATCATAAAGACTGAGTAAGTCCTAGTGGCTTTCAGCATAAAAACAGATAAAGATAACATGGCATGAATAAACTGAAAGTAAACATAAGCATGACGACAAGATAAGCTATAGGCACGATAACTAAGAATAACATCATAGGATCTCTGTCATGTATAACATTGCAAGGTTCCCATTCAAGATGAACTAAGTATAGTTTCACAAGATTTCTATCAAGCATCGCAAGATTTCTCTGCTTCACCATTAAAATGATATCTATTTGCTCTGCACCACCTAACTAGTGTCCCAATTAGTAATCTATATAAAATGATAAAATCATAACGTGATCCCGATCCTCAAAATTAAGGTTGTTTTCACTGAGAACGTCTATTATTTATTACCTAGATCTAATCTAGTGTTTTCTATCGAGCGCTTCCTAGATTCAACCAGGATTTATGCCACCTAGGTCCAACCTAGGGATTATGCTACCTATTGAACACTTCTCGGATTTAGGGTTTATGCCACCTAGGTCCAATCTAGGGATTATGCTACCTATGTGTGTCATACGGCCCCAAATGATTATAGATACCTATGCTGGTCCTACCATGGGGTGTATCAAGACCCGTGGTGGCGGCCCGACACAATTCTAGAAGGCATAGGATATACTACAGGTGTCCCCAGTGCCCTGGTTGTCTGCTCCGGAGTGTGTGCACGCCCGCACCCCGTTAAACCTACACTGTGCACCCACCGCCGTCACTTTTGAACGCTTACAATCAGCCCAGTAATCGTGCCCCACCCTGCCTAGTTTTAGGGTACCGTTGATACCTGATTTTGGGTTACTGCTGAAATGGGTCACCGTTACTAGGGTTTCCTACTGGTTAAGTGTGTGGGCCTATATATACAGATATTACCCACCTTCCTGTGATGTACTTAACCCTCTCCGTCCATTACGTTAAATTGGTTAAGTGTTTCTTTTGTTTTACTTAACCCTACCACACATCATGTTATATTGGCTAAGTGTTGTTCCTTGTGTTACTTAACCCTACCGCAAGCCTTGTTATACTGGCTAAGTGTTCTCCCTTGTGTTAACTTAACCCCACCGCATGTCATGTCATATTGGTTAAGTGTATATTGACTTAGCCCACCTACTTATCATGCTGTGACGGTTAAGTGTTACCCTCTGTTGTTACTTAACCTTACCACGCATCACGTTATATTGGTTAAGTGCATGTTAACTTAACCCATCCACCAGTCATATTATAATGGTTAAGTGTTACCCTCGTGTGTTTACTTAACCCTACCATGCATCAGGTTATATCGATTGGGTGTTATCAACCTATTCAAGTTAGCCCAACCCATCTGCTAGTCATGTTATAACGGTTGAGTGTTATTAGCCTAGCCACGTTACTTAACCCACCCACTCATATCATATTGGTTAAGTGTCATTAGTCTAGTCATATTACTTAACCCACCCATTTGGCTTGATTAATAGTTATGTTGGTTGAGCCTGTACTTATAAGTTTTACATGATCTTAACTCATACCGGTTAGGTCCACATTTACATGTCGAATTTCCATATCATCCCACCTAACCCTCTAACCATACCCACGTCTTATTATGGTTAGTATTCCTTAATTCATTCATTATGACGAATGAATCATGACCTCTCACATTAGACCGTGCATTTTGTGGCCACTGGATTTGCCGAGCGGTTCCGGGCAGATTTACACCACAAGCTGGGTCTAACCTCGTGTCATAAATCGTTACGCCTATAATTCGACCTTCGACCTCTCACATTAGACTGACACTTTGTGGCTACTGGATTTGTCGGGCGGTTCCGGGAAGATTTACACTACAAACCGAGTCTAACCTCGTGTCAAAGGTTCATTAATGGTCGTATTCCACCCAAAACCCCAATATCAGTTCATGTGTTTAACATATAGAAATGTTCATGGTTCACGTTTTTGCCCCCAAAACATATTCCCAAATTATTATCATAATTCACTATAAGGTTATGCCAAGTTATAACCTTTTATTTACAATACATGCCAATTACCCAAAACCCAACTTAGGCTTGTTCATATTAAACCTTTACCAAGTCATAAATTATCATATATGTTTCAACTCTAAATTTTACATAATTAACATATGCCCAAGTTCTAGATTACATGTAAATTTTACATATGCCCAATTCGTACCAAATTTACATATGTTCAATTTATGCCATTTTACATGTATGCCAATTTTTATGCGATTTTACCATATCAAGTTCTAGCCAAAATTACATGTATCAAGTTTCATACCCAATAAACCCAAATCATGATTCATGATGTAGTTATCCCAAACTATAATCTTTTTATGTCAGTTGCCCAAGTTCAAAATACATGTTCATGCCAATTATCAAGTTTACAATCGCTTTCATGTTCAAATTCCCAATTCTACATATGCCTAATTAACATAAACCCAATCTTTTGATTTAATTTACATAGTATCAAACTCGTGATTTAATCTACATGCCAATTCATGTATGCCCTAACTTGCAATTTCAATTATATTTACAATACCCAAATTCCAAATTTCATGTTATGCTATCAATTCCACCACACACATATATCCAAATAGGTAATATCCCAATATTCTCCCCGTATACAAATCGCACGTATATCATAGTTTAGGCCTAGGTCCGAAATTGACCAAGGTTCATCAAAAGAAAATAAATAGGGTAAGGTAGAATTCGTATGACCATAAGTACAGAGAGAAAACTGGCATAAGAACATCGTTTCAGGCATAAAAGATAGATCTTGATAATAATATCAACATGAATCAAGAAAAACTGATTTACAACAAGCTGAATAGATCATAGACTTGACATGAAAAATGAGAATAGAAAAGTCCCAAAACTCAAGATACAAGAAGCAACAGATCTGAATCAATAAACATACTTAAATCCAATTCCACTTTATTCGATGGCCATATTATAATTAAATGTTTAAATCTAAAAACAACTAGAACTTACAGAGCATGGCTAGTGAATTAGGAACTGAATTTGTTGTAAAAATGTCATGGTGTTGTTGATTTATTGTCTTGAATCAGTGTAGAAGCCTTGTTGTTTGAATTGATTTGAGTTTGAATGCTTAAGCTTTAAGTTGGGGGCGGCGGCCATGGTTCAAAAGGAAGTTCAGCAGCATGACGACTTTAGTATTATATTATTTGTGTAAATTTAGGGTTAGACTTGAGTTGTATTTATAGAATTTTAATCCGATTAGATCCGTCGATGAAGCTAGAGTGAATCCAGACCATCCATCTCAAGAGACGCCAATCAGAAAGTGACATGTAAGCCCTAGTGACTCAGCCAAGCCTCAGAAATCGACCAGAACCCGACCAGGCCAGCCAGGGCCTGACCAAGCCAGTTTTCTGGCTTGGGCGCACTTGGCAGGTGCGCCAGTTCTAAAATTGTACTAGCGCACTTCCCAACTGCACCAGTGCAATTTTGTTCTGGCGCACTTCCCAAGTGCGCTAGTGCATTCTGACCCGTTTCTGGTTTTTCTGCCCAACTTCGTTCGTCCATATCTTCTTCATACGGTACCCGTTTTACGCAAACTCGGACTCTATTTCAAGCAGAATTCCAAGAAAAACGCAATGGTGTAACCCATTTCCCTTGATTCTTATTTTAAAAATTAATTATACCCTGATTTCTAGTTTCACCATGTAATTAAAATTCGGGTTGTTACAGCTCATGTCACTACTTTTTGCAAACCTTGGTTGATTGTTTGTTTGCATTGTGATTGGGATTGTCATTGATTGATATTTTTTATATATAAAATTATTTACATAAAATATATATAAAATTATCATGAAAAGAAATTGAAATAAATATTCATTTACAAGTCGGACGGCTTGTTTATGTACACCTATTTAATTGATATTGATTGGGACGATAAATTTTACACATCGCCCAACTGCACAAATAATAATCAGTATTTGTTGGTTAAAACCCCATACGGGTATTGGGATGATATTTGACATACACTAATCCCAATATTTAGTTGTATGTCAATCGATGGGTTGATAGGCTGTGATGAGTATTATTTGTTTATTTTAATGCTTATACAGTTGTAAATTGCACTCTGAATGATGTTTGAATGGTTAATGGTTATTTATCATTATTGTTGAATACATGCAATGTATGAATTCCATATAACCGAAATTATATGGTAATTGATTGAGTCGCATTCCGATTCAGAAATAACGAATATTTTAAAATAACTAATAATTTAAAATAACGAATATTTTAAAATAGTGAATATTTGAAAATAATGTTCAGTGAATAATCAAAATGCGATTTTGATGTCCAATTTTGGATGGATATGAAAATATTGAAATGTGAAGTCGTGTTAAGTAGTTAAACGCCATTTTAACATGAACGGATTTATCGGTCGATTTTATTAATTTTATAATGAATATCAAAAAGTGATTTCAGAATCTGATATTTTGAAGATATTGTCATTTTAATATTATAATGATATAGGATATTCAATTTTGATTTAAAATTGAAAATGAAGTTGAAATCGTTTTAAAATAAATTTATAAATATTTTACAAATACGTTTCGAATGGAAATCGACAATATATATTATATATTTTAATGGCTTGAATAGAACGCGCGGCGTAGCGACCGTTCGCGAATTTCAACCATTAACTTCGAATTGATGTTGCGGGAGATCCAACTGTCGGATTCTCCTATAACTAGAACCGCTGGGCTCATATCGAAAAGAGCTTTCCAATGAATACAAGAGATTTGAAATCTAACAGTTGGATTTTGAGATATGTGCAAATCAGTTTTGGAAAAGGTCGTTATGGATGCAGTTCGATGGTCGATATTGAAAACCGACTGTACAAGCGATAATAAAATTACTAAAAAATATGGAAAAATTATGTGAATTCATAAGAAGGGTTTTGGAAAGATTTTGGATAAAAAATTCCATTTTTGAATAGAGAAAGATATATTTTTATTGGAATGAACTATTTAATAACTAGAACAATAATCCAATTATTTTTAGAAATAAAAAAATTGGATTGGAAAATGGTTTTAAAATAACCAGAATTTTCCCAAGAATAAATTGGAATGGAAATAATCTTCGGAATATTTCGATATTGGATTCCGTGATTACACAGATACTGTTGAGGAATTTGGAAGATACAGATATCATTGTTCACAATATGATATCCGTTGGTTTCAGAATTTGATATTGAATATAAGCCGATATAATTTCTATTCAGAGACTTGTATTTGATATCAAATTGGATTTTTTGTTTGTCACGAATGGTGTCTTAAATAACACTATTCTTAAACCTAGTTGAGAAAAGAATAAATCTTTAAATTAAGAATTAGTGAAGTTTTCCAATTAAGAATAAAAGAATTGGATTTTTGGGTTTATCGTGAACAATGTTTTAAATAACATTGGTTCTTTAACCCAATTAACAGTGAAGAATACAATTTGGAATTTATAATTCTTTAATTAGGATTAATGGAATTTTCGAAAGTAAAGATTTCCAATTTAATATATTAAATTGGAATTGAATGGAATTCGATTTGGTAATAATTGAGATGAGCTTCTGTAAAGGAAGACCGTTACTGTATATGTAATTTAAAAAGGCTTTGCCATTATTCCATTTATATTATTAGTCTGATACGGGAATTTATATCAATTATACATTGTTATGATTTCCGTGTAAATTCCATTTTGATGGAAGATGATTTTAGGTTTATCTTGAACGATGTTTTAAATGACATTGG
This sequence comes from Allium sativum, assembly GCA_030737875.1. Taxonomy (NCBI): domain Eukaryota; kingdom Viridiplantae; phylum Streptophyta; class Magnoliopsida; order Asparagales; family Amaryllidaceae; genus Allium; species Allium sativum. The sequence continues at coordinate 143,860,745 of CM060918.1, read as the reverse complement.
TTCTTTAACCTAGTAAAGACAGGATTTATTTCCTTAATTTGAATAATCATTAAATAATGATTTTTGGGGATTAAAACTAAGTGGAGTTTTAATGAATCTTTAATTAGATTGAAATGTTGACGTGGTAATTAAATTTGCCAAATTTGAGAAGTGTTCGAAAATGGAGTATCACCAGTTTTACTTCATGCGATAGTTAAATCTTTGATTAGATTTGAACGTGAAATGGTAACTGAATTTACCAATAACACGGTGGTGTTAGATATGGAGTACTACTAGTTTTGCTCCATGGGTTGAATAGGTTGTGATGGGATAATAAAATGAATGATTACTTCGGTTAGGCGTTAATCCCGACTAGGTTGATAAACCTTAATTTGGTTTAAACTATGAAAAGATACTATAAAATATTTTGAAATGATTTCCAAAGAAATTGATTAAACATTGTGTTTAAAAGTAATAATCTTTGATAAAATTAATTTGAACCTTTCTAGAATAAAGAAATATGAATAAAGGAATATTTTGGACTGGAATGAGGCGTATGATGTGTTATAGCACTTGGTTATAAGATACGTGAGTTATTTTGAAAGACCGGGTTTAACCCATTATGAATGATTGGGATGAGGAATAAGGTGCCTCCGGTTTTGTTCAAACCCAGAACGGACTTGCAAATGGATGGTGTCTTTGACATTGTATTTTGTTATGATGTATTCGTTGATCTCTGCTAAATATATATCTGTTTGGTGGCGGAGAATTTAATATCTTACTTAGCACCCTTCTTTGAGACATACGAGCTAAGAGGATATATACTGGTTGAGATTAATGATATGGTATGGATTGACAGTGTGACATGCTGAGTTGTAGTGATCCAAGCTTTGTTGAAAAGCAGAGCTTGTTGGATGATGATCAAAGAATAACTTTAATTAGCATAGCTTTGTGTTGCGTTAATTCGCGAGCCTCACACATCGGAATGATGGTGAACTGAAGGTTAGATCAGTATACTTTCGAGAGGAGGATGGATTCGGTCGACCGAGATAGGCTGGGTGTGGTCGCTCCACACCTGGTAGGGATTGGGTACACCCCCCGATTCCTAGAAGGACAGAGTATATGGTCTTTTCTCATGCACGGGACGTAAGCCGTTGGGTATTACACTACATGATCGATCTTTCGAATCAATAGGCATCATGATGGAAATCCAAACTTCCAATACGACATTTTTCAGTCTTAGTTGTAAACCTATATATGGCGACATAATGCGATGGGGCGCTCATGCCGTCTATGATTGATACATTTATATTTGAAGTTGATTTCTTCACTTATAGTAATAATAAAAGATAAATTTAGCGTACCAAGTATATTTGGCTATTATAAGGTAAAACTCTATCCTCCGACTTGCGTTGCATTGTGTGATGGGAGCTAAGTCTTATAATAGCTTCATTGTTCTATATTTAGCATTGCGCTGTTTTTTTTATGCACTGGTATTCTTGGGGGTAAAGCTGTTCCATGTTATACAGCGTGATCCCTTGATTTACCTAACTTTTAAATCAAGTTAATAACTATTTTAGTTCTCATACCAGTCCCATGACTGACTCGGAATTTATTGTTTCTACCTAAACTCTGGGTGCCCATATTTTCTACATGGGAAGCTAGTAGTTTGGTTTTCGCAAATATTTCTTTATCCAGGATCCTGGATTGGATCCTGGATTACAACTGGAGCTATATTCGGAAAGCTTTGTATCCGTGTATTTCATTTAGTTGTGTTGTAGATGTATTTTCTGCTATACATTGTAGTTTCACATTTTATTTTCGCTACTTTGTAATTTAAACCTCTGATATTTTTCAATGTATATTATTTATTGTGTGTTGCTAAGGGTACTCCAATATGTTCTTCCTAATACCGCGACTAAAAAATACCACAAGAATTAGTATTTCACTCTTCTTAATACCACATACTTAAAAATTGGGGCTACCACATTGTTATACCCTATTTCTATTTCGCTCGATATTCGTTCGTCCTCATTTGTAAAACCGATCAACGAGCTAAACCCTAGATCTATAACCGATCAACGAATTCGACGCCGTAACATTCAAAAGTCGTGAATAAGGTTTGAATTAAGCAAACTAGAAGAGGAAGTGAGAGATTAGGGTTTTTAGATCACCAAACAATTGAGCGATTACCGTACGAATTTGAATTTTTTTGCGAGAGATGCGAAGAACACAGCGATTACGAGAGATTAGGTTATTTAGATTTGCTTAGTATGTGATTAGTTCGACAAATAATGATTGAGTGAGAGATTAGAATGGAAAGGTAATGTGGTATTAGGAAGCATACAAAATTTAATGAGCTTTATTTTTTTAATTGCAGTATTAGGAAGAACATATTGGGGTGCCCTTAGCACCACACTATTTATTTATACTCTGATGGCTTGTACTCTGATGTAATTGTTGTAATAGCAACGAAATGTTCTATAGTTTGTGTCTGATGAGTTGTGTTCTCAATTTACTCCGGGCTTTCCCATTAGGGGAAGTTTGGGTCATCTCAGTTTGGTATCAGAGCTTTGGTTTACAAAGCTAGAGAACAAGACACATTAGAACTAAACAAAAGAATTCATTAGAGTAGGTTTAGTAATATCCAATAAGAGTGACTCACTAGAGATATGGTTAGTAATACCCTGGAATGAGTTATGATTCATTAGAGACAGGGCAGCTAGTAACTTAGTTTTGCAGTTATGATTCGTTGGAGCGAGGCTCAAAGTGCTTTCCGAGTTGGAGTCCACGCTAGAGTTTGAAGCTTCCGTTGTATCACTTTGTTCTTCCGCTGAAAGTATATTTATATCTTTTCTTCCGCTGTATAAATATGTTGTAACTCTGATATTCCATGTAACACTGATGTAATAATGTATTATGCAATAAAAGTTCAATTATTTTTTTTCAATATATGTATGTACCCATAACAATTCGTCTTTATGAATGGTTTAAGTTGGTTTAATTACCGGCAAGAACCGGGAAGAAAGATGGGTCGTTACACAAGATGTTCATGTTGAACCCTACTGTATTGGTCTCTAGAGATACGCTTTCTGAAGGTGGTCCCATACCTTATCATAATTAGAGATCCATTCTCCAATAAGAGTCATGCGATTTTTGATTATATACTATATAATTAGAGCGTGAGATGTAACCGTTATGCTAGATGGTTATTTATTTGTGGTTTGATAGACACTATTATAATATCACCAAATTTGATATATCAAAAATATTTTGAGTTATCGTAAGGTAAAAACCGTCCGTGTTCATGTGTGGACTGGTCTTACGATTATCCTTTTATTTCAATGTAACTTCTAAAATTAAGCAAGTTGGATGCAACTTAAACTTAGTGAGTTTACTCACTTTGGTTCACCAGACTGATCCGTGGCGTATGCAATGTTCGGGCCAGACCAAGTTTTATAGGTTCAAGATAGGATGCTGCGAATTTTAGAAGATAGGCTAGAGGAGCTAGACGTATTAGTATTTACTTCACTGTGTATTGTATATGAGGACAAATTATTACAACTATCCAGGTTATCTGTTGTACTCTGATGAATGTAAGTATAATTTTAAAGCTCTCAATAAAAATTAATTTCTATATTATATTTTATTCCGCTGCGATTTGAGACTCTGTGCTGTGTTATCTTCTTCTTCTATTCTAAAATTACTTTCTTTCTTTTCTCACGCTCTATGTAAAGACACGGATTTCGCCCGGACCTAATCGATCGCTAAATCGACCCAGACCGTTCGAATCCCGTATACGCTAACTTTGGGCATACAACACATCAGAACAAATAACAGAAAACTTCTATAAACATCATAATAATGTTACATCAGAGTATAGAATATCAGAGTATATCGAATCATAATCAATACAGCGGAAGATGATTTTACAATAAATGTAATACAATGCACAGCGGAAATAAATAAATAACACAGCAGAAGACGATAAACGCACTGGACACAGCTTTAAGCTTCGATCCAGAATCTTGCTTATATAACTGCAAAATAAACTACTCAACTGCCTGTGTGGAATATAGGGGCACCCGAGTTTGCAAGGGAAAAGCAAACTACAGGTCAGTCATGGGACTGGTGTGAGAAACTCTAAATAGTTATAATTAACTTATTTAATAATATGGCATATCACGGGTCCACGCCGCTAACGTGGAACGGGTTTACCCCCATGAATGCCAGTGTTTAAACAACAATCAATATAGATATATGGTTCTACTATGCATCAATCAACATGCAATATCTCAATCTACCCACTTAGATTAATCACCACACTTAGATTTTCCAAATCCAATTCAATTTACAGAAATTATTCCTTTGGATTTTATTCCCGATTTCTTATTTCAAATCATTTGAAATACATATCTAACTTTCTATTTCAAAGTAGATTTCACTTCGGGATCTCAAATCAAATCGTCTGGAAACATGAATTCCAAAACATAACAATGCATACAAACAAGTATGCAACCAAATATCGTGCTCCCCATCGACAAGGCAAAGGGTACGCACCTCGCAACTCAATATATAAATGTGCACTGTAACAACCCGGAAATTCTGGGCCAGTTTAAAATTTTTATTTTGGCAAATTTAATGAATTTTGATTATTTAAAATAGATTATTTTAAATAGTAACAACGAAAAATTTAGTTTGAATGGAATTAAAACGTATATATTTATATAGCTCGACGTTAGAATATAAATATTTATTTATATATATAAAAGGAATTGAAAATGGCACGGTAGTTCGATAATTCGATTTCAAATTTCAAAAGAATGTAAAGGATTCAAAATAAATCGGATTTTAGTGAAACCAAAAATATTTGAATCTAATTGAGAATATCTTTCCAACGAATCTAGGAAATCAAAAGTTACGTCCAGTTGAAATTTCAGAATAGTCGCTATGGAATTTCGGCCCTTGAAAATGGCCATTTTGCAAACGACCTCGGATTTCGACGAAACCACTTTTGTTGGATCCGCGATGTCAAATTATTGTTAGATTCCACATTTCATAATTTTTCGGATCAATATGTGAGCATGGCAAAGGAAAACGTGTTTGACCAGTTTCAGTTGATTTTAATCGACTAGAAAATGGCCATTTTTCAAACGGTCTCAGAATTCGATGAAACTAGTTTTGTTTGGACCGTATTGTCAATATGAGTTAGAAATTATTTTTCGGGAATTTTTCTAGCTTGTGTGTAGCCCCGGTAAATTGAAATGCGCGTTCAAATTCAATATATAGAGTTACATGTTGATTTTGATGAAAATTGTTCGAAACAGTCGAATTAGCTTATGATACATATCCCATTGTGTTCGGAATGGGGGTAATTAGCTATGTACGATAGTCGTTGGGTTGGATTTCGGGTTCGAATAAAAAGTCAACTCATATAGGAAAAATATAATATTAAATTATTAATATATAAATATTTAAATACCCCATCACTCTCTATCTCTCTCTCCACGTCGAATCAATTTCAGAAAGAAAAAAAACAAAACTAAAACTAAATCGTATCGCTGCCTCCATCTGAGCATCGCCGCCACGCTCCTGCCTCCTCCACCATCTTCTTCGATGCATAAGACCCCCTCCTCCTTGCTCTGGTTGCTGACGCGCAGCACACGCCCCCCCCCCCCCCCAACGCGAGCCATCGCCCCGCTCCCCTTCGCCGTTCGAGGGCCAGAAACCCTAAATCCGACATCGAGGACGCGGGCGCCACCTACTCGACGCCGTGAAGCCCCCCCCCCTCCAGCGCCTCCCTACTTCGATTCCCCCGTTTCCATTTTAACAGTAAGCTTTCTTCTACTTTATTTACTTAATTTCATTTTTTTATGTAATAATATTTACATAGTCAGATTTATATGGATATGAAACATTGTTCTCAGTTTTTAAAGTAATAAAAAAAATTATTTTTAATTATAAGAAAATTTTGATTCTTAACTTCGTAAAGCTATGATTTTTAATTCAGTAAAATATGATTTTAATAGGAAGAGATTTGAAATAAAAATATGATTTTTATATTATATAGATGGTAAAAATATAATCTTTTCTATTATGTAACGTTAGAAAAATATAACTTTATCGAAGAAGGAAATGATGTTTATAGAAGTAAAAACGTGATTTTTAAACAAGGAAAGATCATGTTTTTAATTAAAGAAAAAATATGACTTTTATATAGTATGGATAATAAAAATATAATTTTTATAAAGTAGAAGTATTAGTCGGTCTTTATATCAGAAGTAGAAATATAAAAATATAATTTTTACATAGAAAGAAGCGTTGTAAAAATATATAAAGTAGTAATAAAAATATGAATTTTATTTATTGAAGTGATAAAAATATAATTTTTATTATAAACAGCGAAACAAGGACTGCATTGGAATTTCGAACAGATCCAGACGATTCAGCAGTTCAAAAGCAAGCACGGCGGAGTGGAACCCTCTGTGAGAACTCCTCACCTTTTATTTAATTTTCTAGTAAAAATATATACTAGGATGTAGACGGTGTTTAGTAGCACCCGACACCCGTCGTCCACAGACCATGGACGGCTTGTATGCTTGGTTGTTTGATTTTGATGTGTAGTTGATTGTGTGATGTGATGTGAAATGAAATAAAATATTTACATAGTTAAAAGTATTATATAGTTCAAAATAGAATTTTTAACGTGTTTATGAAATGAAATAAATTAATATAAACAAATCGAAGGATTTGTTTATATACACACATTTGACTGATATTGATTGGGACGATAAATTTTACACATCGCCCAACTGCACAAATAAAATCTGTGTTTGATTGTTTGAAAACCCCACACGGGTATTGGGATGATATATGACATACACTAATCCCAATAATTAGTTGTATGTCGATCGATTGATAGACAGATTGTTATAAGCGTTGAATATTTACATTTGACGCTTATACAGTGTAGAATGCACTTTGGATGATGGTTGATTATTTGTCATTGTTAATATATACATGCGTTGTATGGAAATCCATAGAAATAAAATCTATGGTAATTGATTGGGCCTCATTCCAGTTTTAAATAGAATATTTGAAATAGAAATATTTGAAAAAGAAATATTTGAAAATAGAAATATATGAAGCCGTGTTGATTAGATTGACGCCATTTTGACGTGAACGATATTTATATCGATTTTATTCAAATTGAAATGAATATTGAAAGTGAATTGAAATTCGAATTGGATTGAAATAGAATTGGAATCGTTCTGAATTGAAATAGAATTGAAATCGTTCTGAATTGAAATAGAATTGAAATCGTTCTGAATTCAAATAGAATTGAAATCGTTCTGAATTGAATTCGAATTGAAATTGAATAGAAATGAATTCAAATTGAAATTGAATAGAAATGAATTCGAATTGAAATTGAATTGAATTGGAAACGAATTGAAATTGAATTAAAAATCGATTTGAATTGAAATCAATTTGAAATGAATTTAAAACGAATTTGTAAGGGAAAATTCAATCTTGATTTGAATTTGAAAATGAAGACGAAATCTTTTCGAAAACGAATTTAAAACGATTTATAAAATACGTTTTAAAAGGAAATCAACGAAGTATATATTATATATATTATATATATAATATAATGGCCAGAATAGAACGCGCCGCGCTGCAGTAGTTCGTGAATTTCGACCATTGATTTCGAATGGATATTGCGTGAGATCCGACCGTCGGATTCTCCTATAACCAGAACCGTTGGGTTCATATCGAAAAGAGTTTACTAACGAATATTAGAGATTTGAAATCTAACGGTTGGATTTGGAATTATGTCCAAATCAAGTTTGGAAAAGGTCGTTGTAAGTGCAGCTCGATGGCCATTGATGGAAATCGACTGTATGGGCCTGGATAAAATTATTAAAAATAGTAATAATTTGTGTAAAATCATAAGAAATGATTTGGGAAGAATTGGGATGAAAAACTCCATATTTGAAAAGATAAAAATAGATTTTTATCGAAATGAACTAGTTTTGAACTATAATTAAAATTCTATTTATTTTTAAATAAATAAGTTGGATTTGAAAATGTTTTTAAAAGAAACCAGAATTTCCAATAATGGAATTGGAATGGATTTGAATCGAAATTGTCTTCGGAATATTTTGATGTTTTTCATGATTATACTGTTATTGTTATGGAAATTTGAAAGACATATTTATATCGTTATTTCCAATACGATGTTTGTTGGTCGTAAAATTTGATATTGAATATAAGCCGATATATTTTCTATTCAGAGCCTTGTATTTAATATCAAATGTGATTTCGGTTTGTCGTGAATGGTGTCTTCATTAACACTGTTCTTAAGCCCAGTTGAGAAAAGATTAAATCTTTTTATTTAGATTTAATGAAGTGTACCAATTAAATAATATTTAATTGGAATTGAATTCGAATTGATTCTTTGGTTTATCGTGAACTGTGTTTTAAATAACACTCGTTCTTTAACCCGATAATTAATAGAATGTGATTTTGGGTTGTCGTGAACGGTATCTTCAATAATACTGTTCTTAGACCCACGGAGTTAAGAAAATCAGAAACTAACTGGAGACTAGTTAAGTTGAATGGTTTCTTGGGTATTGATCTGATGTTGGTTTCGGCCTTCGGGGTTAATACTTAGGGAATTGATCACTTGCTAATTTACGGTCGGGGACTGATTGAAATGTGATGTGATTTTGGGTTTATCGTGAACCGTGTTTTCAATGACATGGATTCTTTAACCCAGTTAAAGATTAAAACTAAGTGGAGTTTTAATGAATCTTTAATTAGATTGAAAAGATCGAGAATGGAGTATCACCAGTTTTGCTCTAGGCAATAGTTAAATCTTTAAATAGATTTGAACGTGAAATGATAATTGAATTTACCGATAACACCGTGTTGTTAGATATGAAGTATTACCAGTTTTACTTCATGGGATGAATAGGTTGGGGTTGGGAAATTTAACAATTGATTACTTCGGTAAGGTACGTTAATCCCGACTAGTTTGGATAAACCAAAATTTGGTTTGAATTGATTTTCAAAGGATGATTAAAGAATAAATTTAAAGGAATTTATCTTTGATAAAATTAATGGGAACCTTTCCCTAAGAATGTGAAATTTAGAAACTAACTGTGGGTTAGCTAAGAAGGACGGTTTCCTGGGTATTGATCTGATGTTGGTTTCGGCCTTCGGGGTTAATATTTGGGGATTTATTCTCTTGCTAATTTACGGTTAGTGACGGATGAATTGGAATGAGGCGTATGTTGTGTTTGTGTAACAATTGTCTATTATATACGCAAGTTATTCGGAAAGACCGCGTTTATCCCATTCTAAATAAATGTTACGACGATAAGTCGAAGATGAAGACGGTGGTTGAAGACCAGAGGTCTTCACGTCGTTTGGGTGATTTCTGATGATCTTGATTGGGCAGTACACCCAAGAGGAGGGAATCGTTTAGCGGTCGTCCAGACGTACTTGGAGATCGATTGATATGCGGGGTACTAGGTGCCTTCGGTTTCGTTCAGACCCAGAATGAACTTGTAAATGGACTGTGTGTCTGACATTGGATTTTAATCTGTGTGATTTATTTCTATTAAATATATATCTGTTTGGCGTCGGAGAATTTATTCTCTTGCTTAACGCCCTTCTCTGAGACGTACGAGCTCAAGGGTTATATACTGATGGATATCAAACGCCTAGAGTGAATTGCCTGTGTGGCATGCCTAAGTGGCAAATGATCAAGGCTTCTGTTGAAAAGCAAAGTCTTGTGGTTGATGATTGAAGCACGACCTTTGTGGCGTAGCTTTGTGTAACGTTTACTTCGCGAGTTTCACACTCGGTATGAACCAAAAACGGGAGAAGGACCTCAGGGAGGGCATGCGTTTCCTTCTAGCTAGAAGTGACGTCAGTGGTTTTACACGCCCTGACGAGTTTGACTTATGTGGTTGTTGCTATTGCGAGGCGCCTCGGGTATATCGGTCGATCCGGGACCGATGGAGTCATTGGACTCATTGACACCCCATAGGGTAGGGAAACGTAGTGTTCAGGCATAATAATCCACATCGGTGGACCGGTCCTGACGATCCAAGGCTTGCATGCGCGCTTGCCTGAGACACGGTCTAGAGCATCTCGAATCGGTAGAGGATGATCTCTGGCCTCGGTTCACAGACGGAAATCCAATTTCCAATATGTAACAACCCTGAATTTTGGGGTAAATTTAAAATTTTATTTTAAGTAATTTTAATGAGTTTTGATATTTAAAGTAATCTATTTTAAATAATAATGATCACAAATTTGGTTTAAATCGAAGTTAGAATGAATAATTTAATTTTAATTATAAAAAGGGGTTAGAAATAATGCGGTAGTTTGAAAAGTCAAACTTAAACTTTGACTGACCGTACAGGACGCAAAATTTAACGGATTTTAGTGAAACCAAAAATATTAGAATCTATTTAAAAATATCTTTCCAACGAATCCGAAAAATCGAAATTTCATAGCGGAAATCAAAAGTTATGCCCAAATTAAAATTTAGGAAGGTCGCTATGAAATTTATAAGGGTCAAAAATGCTACTTTTTGCATATAAAGGAATTTGAACTCGAAACCACTTCCATTGAGTTCACAATGATGTTTCTGCATTGAAAAACAGTAAACACTTATATATTTCGAGTTTCAGAAATTATTTGTTTAAAAATGTATTTTTAATATTAAATATATTGGCCTTAAAAATAGTCATTTCTCAAACGACCTCTGTTTTCGACGAAACCACTTTTGTTGGAACCGGAATGTCAAATTATTGCTAGGTTTCAATTTTCAGAATTTTTCAAATTGATATGTGAGCGTGGGAAAAGAAAATGTGTTTTGACTATTTCAGTTAAATTTAAGGGTCCGTTTTTCACAGGTCCCTATTAAGTTTCAAAATTAGGCTCACATCCGGTGCTAAACTTATTGTAAATTAGGTCCCTATTTTTCGAAAAATCATGAAAAATATATTTAAAAAATATAAAAAAATCACGAATATTCATTATTAAATAAAACATGTTCACGCCAAAAAATTCAGATTGAAAATCAATCGAAAACCACGCCAAAACCCAAAAATACACAAAAACAGCGAAACAGCTGGTTTTTGCATCAAAAGATGCACCTATTCGTAAATAGTTGCATACATTCATGCTTATATTTCAGTTTTGCGCCCAAACTGCAGTATAAATGCATACATGTATGCAGTTAAACCGCATTACATACATCTTTTTGTGCATATATTCAAATTTGACCTGTTTTTTCAAGCATTCGCCGTTTTCAGACATTGTAGCACACATTTATGCTCTTGTACAGAATAAATGCATGCATTCATGCGTATATTCACAAAGTAGTCGTCCCTTTTAAATTTGTTGCACACATGCATGCATATATATAGAATAGTTGCATTCATGTATGCAACTTTCCGTTACACGTGAATCTCAGTTCAACTTCCCTTTTAAATTTGATGCACACATGCATGCATATATACAGAATAGTTGCATACATGTATGCGCATATTGGTCCAGATTTTCAACATAATATACACTATATAAATATATGCATACATTTATGCTACTATAGGCAATAGTTGCACAGAAGTATGCAACTTTTTTTTGGGGGGGGGGGCGAATGTTCCAGGGAATATTTCCTATTTTTAGAATTTTTTTTTTTTTTAGTGGCTGGCGCATTTTTTTGGACTAGAATTGGAAAAAGGCGAAGGGGAGCAGCAGGATGGCGGAAGGGAGCAAAAACATTTGGGCGGCCGCTCAATTCTAGGGACCGGGTTTGCATAAATCTTTGGACTGGATGTGGCGTACATTTTGAAACATTTTAGGGATGTGAGCCTAATTTTCACTAAATTTAAACGCCTTAAAAATAACCATTTTTCAAACAGTCTCAGAATTCAACGAAAATAATTTTGTTGGGTTCGTATCGTCAAAACAAAGCTAAAAATGATTTTTTGGTAATTTTTAGAATTAATATATAATTATAATTGATTGTTTAGTGTAAATGGACAATTTTTGACTTTAAAAATTCATTAAAAATTCATACGAGCTCCGAATTGAACGAAATTAATTTTTCTAGGTCCGCAGCGTCAAAACATAGCTAAATATATTTTTCGGGAATTTTTGAAGTTAATTTGTGGCCCCGGTGAATTTTCATGTACAGTCAATATTTAATTTATTAATTTTTAATAGGATTTTAAAAAAACGCTACAGACATCAGAATAGGGGCCTGAGACGTAGCCCATTGCGCTCAGAAGACGTCAAAACCCTAAGAACGACAGTAAGCAGGCCTGATTCTGAGTTCGGACCAAAACGGGCTTTAACGGGCTAATTAAATAATAATTAGATTAACATAATTAAATAATATAAAAACACGCACGGGTTCTTCTTCTCCATTCCGTCGTTCTCTTAGCCGCCGAACCCATCGTGGTTCAAAAATTCATTCTCCGATTTCTCCCTCAATTCTCAACGAAAACCTTCGTATAAATACACGTTTCGAAGAGATTTTCGTGCTCTTCAATCTCCGACAAGAATTAACACCCCTCATCGACCGTAGCCACCGCTCCACCTCCGCAAAGTTCGGCCGAATGCAGCCCCACCGCGCCACCCACGTTGAGCCGCACCTCCTCCAACTCCCGGTGAAGATAGCCCTCTCGTAGCTCTCCAATCTCCCGCAAACCGTTCGTAAAATCGACGATCGTAGCTCGAGTTATCTCGATTCAATGTTTTGAACTTTAGGTAATGTTTATTTCAGATTTTGTCACGCTTTGTAGCGTCACTGTGTCAGTTGTTAAAGGCTGAATTTTGATTTTTCATATGAATTTGAATTTGAATCATTCCAGATCCGAAATCTATTTGAATACGAACACTGAATCGGATCGAACCTGAATCATCTTCTCAGACCAGACCACTGTGAGAATTTGTTTTTAGTTTAATTTAATTTATTTAATTATTAATTCTTTGTTATTAAAAATATTTATTGATAGATCTGCTATGTCTAATATTTTAAATATGGATCTGAATCGTTCATACCGTATGATGTTAGATCTGCAAATCTAAATATTAGATCTGAATTTATTGATTAATTAGAATAAATTATTTGTTAATTTTATTGAATCATGCCTCGTTGATTTGTCATATGCCAACATAAACATCACCCTATATATTACTTTGATGTGAATTGTTAGTTATTTGAATGTTGTTGTTGATTGGATGACATGAAATTTACATTTTATTATGTAAAATTAAAATAAGAATTTGCGATGACATGAAATTTACATTTTTTTATGTAAATAAAGTATTTTCACCGCATGTATAAATTTACATTATTTTTAATGTAAATTAAAAAGAATAACACAGTGGGATGTCATTAACATTTTTAATGTTAATATTAAAAAGAAATTTAACCGTAGGATTAGTTAACATTATCTTTAATGTTAATATATATGAATTTCACCGTAGGAAGATTTACATTATTTTTAATGTAATAAAAAGAATACATTGTAATTAAAGAATAAATTTTACATTGAAAAGAAAGAATGGATTTTATATTGTAATTAGAGAATGGAAGTTTACATCTTGTTTAATGCAAATTAAATAAAAATTTGACAAGAATGAAAATAAAAAGATGACATTTTTGCATTGAAAATGAGAAGATGACATTTTTGCATTGAAAATGAAAAGATGACATTTTTGCATTGAAAATAAAAAAAAATGACATTTTTGCATTGAAAATGAAAAGATGACATTTTTGCATTGAAAATGAAAAGATGACATTTTTGCATTGAAAATAAAAAGATGACATTTTTGCATTGAAAATAAAAAGTTGACATTTTTGCATTGAAAATAAAAAGATGACATTTTTGCATGGAAAATAAAAAGATGACATTTTTGCATTGAAAATAAAAAGATGACATTTTTGCATTGAAAATAAAAAGATGACATTTTTGCATGGAAAATAAAAAGATGACATTTTTGCATTGAAAATAAAAAGATGGCATTTTTGCACTGAAAATAAAAGGATGACATTTTTGCATTGAAAATGAAAAGATGACATTTTTGCATTGTAAATAAAAAAAGATGACATTTTTATATGTTATTCTAATGTGAAATTGAACGATGAATTAAAGATGACATTTTTATATGTTATTTTAATGTGAAATTGAACGATGAATTAAAGATGACATTTTTATATGTTAATTTAATGTAAATTAGAACAATAAAGTATAAATGACATTTTTAGATGTGATTATAATGAGAATATTCACCATATAAAAAGTTTACATGTTTATAAATGTAAATATATAGGAATATACACCGTATTGTAAAAAATTACATTTTTCTCTGTAATTAACATGTAAATTCCACTATATGTCGAAATTTACATTTTTATATGTAAATTATAAAGTGAATTTATACCGTATATTGAAAATTACATTTTTTCATTGTAATTAAAAGATGAATTTCATCGTATGTCAAAATTTACATTTTTGTATGTAAATTATAAAGTGAATTAATGTCGTATGTTGAAAATTACATTTTTCTTTGTAATTAACAAGTGAAGTTCATCGTATGTTAAAATTTACATTTTTATATGTAAATTATAAAGTAAATTCCATCGTTTGTTAAAATTTACATTTTTATATGTACATCATATAGGGAATTACACCGTAGGATAAAATTTACATTTTTTTTATGCAATTAAAACATGAATTTACATTGTGTGTTAAATATTACATTTTTATATGTAATATCTATAGGAAAGTAGACCGTATGACAAAAACTACATTTTTCAATGTAATTAAAGGATGCATTTTCATTGTATAATAGAATTTACAATTTTCTTTTATATATGTAACATAGAATGGGAATGAACATTAGAAATAAAATTGATTTATTTCATATGTAATTTAGATGTAGAAATGTGACATTGTAATTAAAAATCATATTTTTACAATGTGAATTAGATGTAGTGTTTGCATTGTATTTAAAAATTATATTTTTACAATGTAAATTAGAAGTAATGTTTGCATTGTAATTAAAAATCATGTTTTTACAATGTAAATTAGAAGTAATGTTTGCATTGTAATTAAAAATCACATTTTTACAATGTAAATTAGAAGTAATGTTTGCATTGTAATTAAAAATTATATTTTTACAATGTAAATAAGAAGTAATGTTTGCATTGTAATTAAAAATCATATTTTACAATGTAAATTAGAAGTAGAGTTTGCATTGTAGTTAAAAATCATATTTTTACAATGTAAATTAGATGTAGTGTTTGCATTGTAATTAAAAATCATATTTTTATAATGTAAATTAGATGTAGTGTTTGCATTGTAATTAAAAATCATACTTTTACAATGTAAATTAGATGTAGTGTTTGCATTGTAATTAAAAATAATACTTTTACAATGTAAATTAGATGTTGTGTTTGCATTGTAATTAAAAATCATATTTTTACAATGTAAATTAGAAGTAATGTTTGCATTGTAATTAAAAATCATATTTTTACAATGTAAATTAGATGTAGTGTTTGCATTGTAATTAAAAATCATACTTTTACAATGTAAATTAGATGTAGTGTTTGCATTGTAATTAAAAATCATACTTTTACAATGTAAATTAGATTAAGTGTTTGCATTGTAATTAAAAATCATATTTTTACAATGTGAATTAGAAGTAGTGTTTGCATTGTAATTAAAAATCATATTTTTACAATGTAAATAGGGGGTAGAGTTTGCATTGTAAAGAAAACTTGCAATTTGATATGTAAAATTAAAATAGGATTCACTGCAAATATAAGTTACATTTTTATAATGTAACTAAGATGAGAATGTATATTGAAGTTGAAATCTACGTTTAAAAGTAGGATTTTGAATGTATCAAATTTTACATTTGTTTTACATGTAAATAAAGAATATAGGAATTTGCATAGGAATTAAACTTTCATTTTTATGTAAATAAAAAGGATGGAATTTACATTTTCAATGTAAGGAAAGAATGAATTTAGGATGCGGTAATATAATCTTCAGTTTCAAATGAATTAAAATTTAGTAAGTATCGGTAATTGTGTAGAGCGTTGTTTTAATCAAACGACGTTATTACGATTCAATGATATATATATATGTATATATATATATATAATCAAAATTGAACGAATAGGGCGTGGTAGTTCGCGTTTTGAAATCGTACTTTTAAACGACTATACAAGAAGATCCGACCGTCGGATTTTCTTGAAACTGAAACCGTTAGGACCGTCTTTGAAAAATCTTTCCAATGATATATATATTACGTTAAGATCCAACGGTTAGATTCTGAGAAATGTGAAAATCAAAATTGGTTGAATGCAGCGCCATAGTTGCCCATGGACTTAAGGCGTCGTTATATAAAAATTTATTTATTTTAAATAATTAAAATAGGAATGAATCGTTGATAAAAATAATTATTAATGTGTAAGAAGGATTTTAATATATATATATATATATATATACGAGGATTATTTGGAAAGTCCGAGTTTATCTCATTCCAAATAATTAAACGACGTTTAAAAATCCAAGATTTGAAGACGGCGATTGAAGACCGTCAAATCTCCACATCGAATGGACGATGATGACTGTTGCCTTAGAATGGCTCGCTACCATGATAAGGTAATAGTAGGAGTTGCCCGGACGTAGTGTTGATTTGTACGGGTTTGGCTTTCGCTCAGACCCAGAGCATAAGCTTATAAATGGATTGTGTGTCTGACATCATACTCCATTATATATCATGTTATTAATCTTCTGTCGAATGTATAGATGTTTGGTGGCGGAGAATTTATTCTCTTGCTTAACACCCGTTCATATATTTCGGCAAAGGGTTGGTAGTATGATATGGAGTGATGATGTGGCATGCTAAGATGCATATGATCAAGGCTTTGTTGAAAAGCAGGCCTTGTGGGATGATCAAAGCATAGCCTGTTTAGGCATAGCTTTGTGTATAACATGACTTCGCGAGCCTCACACACCGGCGGAGTCTAAAACGAGAGAAGGGAACGCAGGGAGAGCAGCACGTTTCTTTCTAGCAAGAAGTGGTGTTTGGGTTTTAACACGGCCCGACATTTTACTTATTTGGATGATGGAATGAGGCGCCTCGGAGGATAGGTCCTATAGGACTGGGAAATGTGTGTTCAGGAATAACTAATCCGCAACTCGTACGGCGGACCGGCCCTGCAGCTTTCCAAGGGTTCACTGCGGGGGATCCTGAGACATTAGCTAGAGTGTCTCGAATCGGTAGGAGCTCCTCCCTAGCCTTGACTCATGATGGAAACCAATTTCCAATACGCCCCATTCAGTTTTGATTGTATTACTAGTATGGAGGCATAGTAGTATGGGATACTATTCTTCCTAGGATTGATACATTATGATTGAAATTGTTTTTAAAACGTATACACACTGATAATAATATCAAATTCATTTTTAACGTATCAAGCATGTTTAATCACCATAAGGTAAAACTCTATCCTCTGGTGTGCATTGCATTGTGTGATGGGACCTGAGTCTTATGGTGATTTCATTTTTCTAAAAAAAAGCATTGCGTTGTTTTACGATTTACTTTAAGTTATGCACGGCAATCCATTGGAATAAAACCCGTTCCGCATTAGCGGCGTGGTCCTTGGATTTTCCTTATTACTATTAGTTAAATTAGTTAAGAATTCTCACACCAGTCCCACGACTGACCCATTGTTTGTTTCCACCTTTGCAAACTCGGGTGCCCTCTTTTTCACACGGGCAGTCGAGTAGTTTGTCTACAGGTTTATCTCGAGCAAGATTCTGGATTGAAGCTTAAAGCTGTGTCCAGAGCATAGTTGTCTTCCGCTGTATCTATTTTATTTCCGCTGCACTATATCGTATTAAAATCTTGTAATTTTTCTTTCGCTGAATTTATCGATTTACTCTGATTTTCTGTACTCTGATGTAACATTTGTATAATGTTTATAAAAGTCTGTTGTTTATTGTTCTGATGTGTTGTATGCCCAGAGTTAATGCATTCGAGAATTTCTAACTTTTGGGTCAGACCTGTGTGGTTTATGGTCGGTCCAAAGGGCGGGGATTTTTGGGTCATTACGTATGGTATCAGAGCTTTGGTTAGCTCAGATCTTTGGGGTACAACTCATTAGAACTGAACAAAAGGCTCATCAGAGATTGGATTAGTAATATCCAATAAGAATACTCGTTAGAGATAGGATCAGCAGTATCCTAGAATGAGAAAACTCATTAGAGATAGGGTTAGTAATGCCCTAGAATGAGTTAAGAGTAGCAAGCCTATAATATACGTATTTGTGATTAATTATACTCTATTTTGGAAAATATGATTTTGGATATATAAAAAGTTATATATTTGAAAGTTAATCAATGAATGAAATTATTTAAACCAATGGAGAAAATATATATATATATATATATATATAATTAGTTAGTTAATTAATCAATTTTAAGCTTCGTTCCTTTTTTAGGACGAAAAGTTTTTAAGTGGGGGAGACTATACAACCCTGAATTTTGGGGTAAATTTAAAAATTTATTTTAAGTAATTTTAATGAGTTTTGATATTTAAAGTAATCTATTTTAAATAATAATGATCACAAATTTGGTTTAAATCGAATTTAGAATGAATAATTTAATTTTAATTATAAAAAGGGGTTAGAAATAACGCGGTAGTTTGAAAAGTCAAACTTAAACTTTGACTGACTGTACATGACGCAAAATTTAACGGATTTTAGTGGAACCAAAAATATTAGAATCTATTTAAAAATATCTTTCCAACGAATCCGAAAAATCGAAATTTCATAGCGGAAATCAAAATTTATGCCCAAATTAAAATTTAGGAAGGTCGCTATGAAATTTATAAGGGTCAAAAATGCTACTTTTTGCATATGAAGGAATTTGAACTCGAAACCACTTCCATTGAGTTCCGAATGATGTTTCTACATTGAAAAATAGTAAACACTTATATATTTCGAGTTTCAGAAATTATTTGTTTAAAAATGTATTTTTAATATTAAATATATTGGCCTTAAAAATAGTCATTTTTCAAACGACCTCTGTTTTCGACGAAACCACTTTTGTTGGAACCAGAATGTCAAATTATTGCTAGGTTTCAATTTTCAGAATTTTTCGAATTAATATGTGAGCGTGGGAAAAGAAATTGTGTTTTGACTATTTCAGTTAAATTTAAACGCCTTAAAAATAGCCATTTTTCAAACAGTCTCAGAATTCGACGAAAATAATTTTATTGGGTTCGTATCGTCAAAACAAAGCTAAAAATGATTTTTCGGTAATTTTTAGAATTAATATATAATTGATTTTTTAGTGTAAACGGACAATTTTTGACTTTAAAAATTCATACGAGCTCAGAATTGAACGAAATTAATTTTTCTAGGTCCGCAGCGTCAAAACATAGCTAAATATATTTTTCGGGAATTTTTGAAGTTAATTTGTGGCCCCGGTGAATTTTCATGTACGGTCAATATTTAATTTATTAATTTTTAATAGGATTTTAAAAAAATCGCTACAGACATCAGAATTGCGGCCCGAGACATAGCCCATTGCGCTCAGAAGACGTCAAAACCCTAAGAACGACAGTAAGCAGGCCTAATTCTGAGTTCGGACCAAAACGGGCTTTAACGGGCTAATTAAATAATAATTAGATTAACCTAATTAAATAATATAAAAACACGCACGGGTTCTTCTTCTCCATTCCGTCGTTCTCTTAGCCGCCGAACCCATCATGGTTCAAAAATTCATTCTCCGATTTCTCCCTCAATTCTCAACGAAAACCTTCGTATAAATACACGTTTCGAAGAGATTTTCGTGCTCTTCAATCTCCGACCAGAATCACCACCTCTCATCGACCGTAGCCGCCGCACCACCTCCGCAAAGTTCAGCCGAACGCAGCTCCACCGCGCCACCCACGTTGAACCGCACCTACTCCAACTCCCGGTGAAGATAGCCCTCTCGTAGCTCTCCAATCTCTCGCAAACCTTTCGTAAAACCGTCGATTGTAGCTCGGGTTATCTCGATTCAAAGTTTTGAACTTTAGGTAATGTTTATTTCAGATTTTGTCACGCTTTGTAGCGTCGCTGTGTCAGTTGTTAAAGGCTGAATTTTGATTTTTCATATGAATTTGAATTTGAATCATTCCAAATCCGAAATCTATTTGAATACGAACACTGAATCGGATCGAACCTGAATCATCTTCTCAGACCAGACCACTGTGAGAATTTATTTTTAATTTAATTTAATTTATTTAATTATTAATTCTTTGTTATTAAAAATATTTATTGATAGATCTGCTATGTCTAATATTTTAAATATGGATCTGAATCGTTCATACCGTATGATGTTAGATCTGCAAATCTAAATATTAGATCTGAATTTATTGATTAATTAGAATAAATTATTTGTTAATTTTATTGAATCATGCCTCGTTGATTTGTCATATGCCAACATAAACATCACCCTATATATTACTTTGATGTGAATTGTTAGATTTAGACCTGTTGGGTTATTTGAATGTTGTTGTTGATTGGATGACATGAAATTTACATTTTATTATGTAAAATTAAAATAAGAATTTGCGATGACATGAAATTTACATTTTTTTATGTAAATAAATTATTTTCACCGCATGTATAAATTTACATTATTTTTAGTGTAAATTAAAAAGAATAACACCGTAGGATGTCATTAACATTTCTAATGTTAATATTAAAAAGAAATTTAACCGTAGGATTAGTTAACATTATCTTTAATGTTAATATATATGAATTTCACCGTAGGAAGATTTACATTATTTTTAATGTAATAAAAAGAATACATTGTAATTAAAGAATAAATTTTACATTGAAAAGAAAGAATGGAATTTATATTGTAATTAGAGAATGGAAGTTTACATCTTGTTTAATGCAAATTAAATAAAAATTTGACAAGAATGAAAATAAAAATATAACATTTTTGCATTGAAAATGAAAAGATGACATTTTTGCATTGAAAATGAAAAGATGACATTTTTGCACTGAAAATAAAAAGATGACATTTTGCATTGAAAATGAAAAGATGACATTTTTGCATTGAAAATAAAAAGTTGACATTTTTGCATTGAAAATAAAAAGATGACATTTTTGCATGGAAAATAAAAAGATGACATTTTTGCATTGAAAATAAAAAATGACATTTTTGCATTGAAAATAAAAAGATGACATTTTTGCATGGAAAATAAAAAGATGACATTTTTGCATTGCAAATAAAAAGATGACATTTTTGCATTGAAAATAAAAATATGACATTTTTGCATTGAAAATAAAAAGATGACATTTTTGCATTGAAAATGAAAAGATGACATTTTTGCATTGAAAATAAAAAAATGACATTTTTATATGTTATTTTAATGTGAAATTGAACGATGAATTAAAGATGACATTTTTATATGTTATTTTAATTTGAAATTGGAAGATGAATTAAAGATGACATTTTTATATGTTAATTTAATGTAAATTAGAACAATAAAGTATAAATGACATTTTTAGATGTGATTATAATGAGAATATTCACCATATAAAAAGTTTACATGTTTATTAATGTAAATATATAGGAATATACACCGTATTGTAAAAAAATTACATTTTTCTCTGTAGTTAACATGTAAATTCCACTATATGTCGAAATTTACATTTTTATATGTAAATTATAAAGTGAATTTATACCGTATGTTGAAAATTACATTTTTTTCATTGTAATTAAAAGATGAATTTCATCGTATGTCAAAATTTACATTTTTGTATGTAAATTATAAAGTGAATTAGTGTCGTATGTTGAAAATTACATTTTTCTTTGTAATTAACAAGTGAAGTTCATCGTATGTTAAAATTTACATTTTTATATGTAAATTATAAAGTAAATTCCATCGTATGTTAAAATTTACATTTTTATATGTACATCATATAGGGAATTACACCATAGGATAAAATTTACATTTTTTTTATGTAATTAAAACATGAATTTACATTGTGTGTTAAATATTACATTTTTATATGTAATATCTATAGGAAAGTAGACCGTATGACAAAAACTACATTTTTCAATGTAATTAAAGGATGCAATTTCATTGTATAATAGAATTTACATTTTTCTTATATATATGTAACATAGAATGGGAATGAACATTAGAAATAAAATTGATTTATTTCATATGTAATTTAGATGTAGAAATGTGACATTGTAATTAAAAATCATATTTTTACAATGTGAATTAGATGTAGTGTTTGCATTGTATTTAAAAATTATATTTTTACAATGTAAATTAGAAGTAATGTTTGCATTGTAATTAAAAATCATGTTTTTACAATGTAAATTAGAAGTAATGTTTGCATTGTAATTAAAAATCATATTTTTACAATGTAAATTAGAAGTAGTGTTTGCATTGTAATTAAAAATCATATTTTTACAATGTAAATTAGATGTAGTGTTTGCATTGTAATTAAAAATCATATTTTTACAATGTAAATTAGATGTAGTGTAAAGGCCCGCAAATCCGTGCTATCTGAGTTGACTAAATACACCACACGTCCAACTCAAATTGCACAGAAATACGACTCATTATTAGAAAGAAGTTAGAGGATGAGAAATAGAAAGAAAGAAATATTAGAATAGAAGAAAACAAAGATCACAAACTCACAGCGGAACGAATAAAATATATTATATAACATAAGCTTTGAAATACAAATCTGTTTGGTACATATATACATACCATCATCAGAGTACACATAACATTTGATTCAGCGGAAGTAACTCTAAATAACTAACGTTGAAGCCTCCTGCTCCAAGCTCCTCCAAGTGTATCTGTAAAAGCCTGAAACACTTGACTGCCCGTACAAATTTGGGCACCCAAGAGTTTAGGGAAAACAAAACAAAATAAACTCTGGGTCAGTCATGGGACTGGTGTGAGTAAACTCCAACCACTTGTTTAACTTTCAAAACCCTTTTCGTAAGAAAAGATAATAGTAAGACCAGCCCACACATAAACACGGACGGTTTTTACCTTACTATAACCCAAAACACTTTGATATCAAATCCAGTGATATTATAATAATGTCTATATCAAGTAAATAATCAAATAGCAGAACGCTTGCATCTCACGCTCCACATATATAGTATAAAATCAAAAACCGCATGGCACTTATTGGAGATTGGATTTCCAACATGACAAGGTATGGAACCACCTTCCGATGATGTATCTCTAGAGGCGAATACACCTGGGTTCAACAAGAACGTCTTGCAACCCGGCCCACACATGACCGACCACTCATTTCGCTTGAGTGTATCGAATGTATATCACCAACGGTTGGACTCAAACCACCGTTTCCCGAATGGCCAGAATCGATAGATTTAGAAACAAAAGGAATTTCTCTAGATAGGTGATTATACACTCTAATGGGTGCGACCCACATAGTCATGCTGCCTGCCCGATTTTTGTCCTTTCCCGGTTGTTGAGGCCTGAGGCTACGAAAACTTACCATTCATTGATAGCACAATCACTTTGAATGCCACATTGTCAGATCCGTTAATCACTAGTTGAGTTTGCACAAATATTCTGGATGTTATGCTAAGGGAATAAATCCGTTGCAACCATATATATCCATACAGACCAACCCATTTGATCATTGGAAATACTCTGTCAGACATTCGTCCATTTACGTTTGTTCTGGGATTGAACGAAACCGAAGGCACTATTTCTATAAATAGAAAAGCCCTTGCACTTTACTCCGTCTTCAATATATTCAGCATACTTGGTTCGCAACGCTTATGCCGATACGGAGTGGTTCTTCGGATAATAATCCAACCGGTCTCTCCATATTGACAACGATGGTCAAAAACTTCGATAGTCTGTGATTTAACTATCGAATAAAAACAAGTGTTCATCCAACATATCAAACAAATCACTAGGCTCTTTAATTAATATTTCATTAATTAAATCTCTTCTATATTTCCTTATCAATATTTGTTAACCAAATATTTTCAATAATCATCTTGGCTCTTTACGTTATTTTTGATTCCGTTTCCTTATCGAATTCTATATATATCGACATATAGATTTCTAATTGTCAATTTCTTAAAAATATTCTAACTCCTTAAATTTCTGGAAAATTTCGCCATAACCTCCCCTGTATCGGGAGCATCGGGAAATTTCAAATAGCTTCCCGGTATCTTCCTCAATCAAAAGAAAAAAAGAAAAGCCAAGCGGCTTTCCGATACGGCGCATAAATCTCATATATGAATTAAACATGTACCTTTTTGTTGGGCACACAAATTAAAATCTTCATATACTCCATCCCATATCTGTTTAACACCTGTTCACCTGTTTCCAATTCAATTCAACTCAATCCATTCGTTTGAATTCAATTTTGAATCGTTTGAATTCAGTTTCGCTCAATTATTCTTTAATTAGCCTTTTTGCCTATTTCACTTCTTTGTTTGAACATAACATGTTCAAATAAAATGTTTAACTTGCTCACAACCAAATTGAATTTCGATTTCAATTCCAGTTCTCTTTTCTATTTCGAATATAAATTTTCAAATCGAATTCACTTATTTAAACCCCAATATCCATTCGAAATCTCTTTAACTAATTTCTATTCAATTTAGTTAATTCTATTCAATAAATCAAAATCTGGTTTCTGTTTCAAAAATCATATTCATTTACACAACTTGAATTCGCATATATTTTACAACTCAACTCTGAAATTCTCTAAATAGAAACTTCGGATTTTATTTGCTTAAAATCCTTTTATAAAATGAAATAAACCGTTATGGTTTTTAAATAGTTCTGGCGCTGTTTTTCTGAAAATTTGATTTTGACATATCTCAAAATCTGTACGACGAAATTCAGATTTTTCTCTCTCATTAGAAAACTATTATCAAACCGGTCCTGACGTTTCTTGTTTCAAAGAGATCCGACTCCAATTGAGTCCTGTATATTCGATTGAAGTTCGAATCGCTATTTTACGAACTGCAGCGCTGCGGCGAGTTCGTTTTAATTATATTTATATATATAAACCTTTAAACTTCTTTAAAATGAATTCAACTTCATTCTAATATATATATATAGATATATATATTCCAAATTCCATTTGAATCCTTACATTTCAAATTCCATAGTTTTAAATCCTGTATTCAAATCCCATTTGAAATCCTTTATTCGAATTCCATTTCAAATCCTTTATTCGAATTCCATTTCAAATCCTTTATTTAATTTCCACCTTAATTCAACTCCTTTTTGAATTTCTATATTTGAAATTCATACTTGAATTTAGATATTCAACTCCATTTTGAATTCCCTTTTGAAATTCAAATATTCAAACCCCATTTGAATTTCTATGTTCAAATCTATTTCCAACGCTATTTGAATTAAAATATTCCAATTTTCTTTCAAACACCATTGAATTCTAAATTCGAATTCATTTACAAATACCATTTGAATTCTAAATTCAAATTCATTAGTTAAACTCCACATTTAATTTTCTTGAATCCCAATACCTTAATTTATTCCTTTGAATTAAATTCCACTTTAAATTCTATAATCAAATCCCTTTTGAATGGTTATATTGAAAATCATATTTGAATTTAAATATTTAAACTTCATTTAAATTTCTATTTGAAATCTTATATTTAAATCCCATTGGAATTTCTTTATTCAAACCCATTTGAATTCCTTTGAATTCAAATTCCATTTCAAACCATTTGGATTTCCTATTCTACCTTGAAATCCTATGTTCAAAGTTTATTTCGAATTCTATTTTGAAATTCTATATTCAAATCCCTATTTGAATTTCTTTATTCAAATTCTTTTTCAATTCTCTTATTCAAATTCCATTTTGAACTCTCTTATTCAAATGCTGTTTGAATCTCTTATTCAAACTCTATATTTAAAATTCCATTTGAACTTCCATATTCAAATTTCTATATTTGAATTTCATTCGAATTCTATATCCAAATCTCTATTTGAATTTTCTTTATTTGAATTCCTTCGAATTCAAATTCTATTTTAATTCCTTGAATTCAAATTCTATTTTTCATTCTAATTTCGTCTATTCAAATTCTATTTGAACTTCTATTTGAATTTCTAATATTCAATCTCCTTTTCCTTTTATTTAAAATTCAACTATTTAAACTCCTTTTCTAATTCTACTATTCAAATGTTATACTCAAAATTCATTTGAGTTATATATTTAAAAATTCCATTTCACATCCTATTTTGAAATTTCATTTCAAATTCCAATTTCACACTTGTATTTCTATTCCTGAATTATCAAATGATAATTCTTTTCACTTCATTTATAACTTCGTTATAAAAGAACTATTTATAAACTTCGTTTAAAAAGAAACTACTTGTTTTATTTTTCAAAAACAAGTTTATATTTTATTTCCATTTAAAATTCAAATTCTATTTAAAAATAGAATTTTTTTTTTAAATATCATTCCACGATATTTTAAATATCATTACTTAAGCCCAGTGATATTTAAACACACAAAGCAACGAATTATTTATTTTTCTAACACATCATATATAACAATATATGCAAACAAATAAACAAACAGATAATATATTTTTGAGGAATCCAGTTGGATTCCTCCAACCAGTTTTCCTGCATCCACAGATGTTAGCACATAAATAATACCCATTCTGCTTCGTGGCAGAATATCGCGGTATAGAAGGTCATCCACTAATCATAGCGTGGGGCGTATAGGGTAATCATCCGCTATGAAACTGCGGGCATCCGCTAATGAGACTGCGGGAATCCAACCAATCAATCAACCCAATATATATATATAGCCTAAATAACTAATATATATAAAACAACCATAAAATATTCACACAAGCAACAGACAATTATTTTTAATGAAATAAAAATAATTCTAAAGGTGAGTGAGATTTACTCACCAGGGTTTGATCGTTGAATATCCGATTAAATGTCAAATCATCACTGCTATGAATCAACTCCGATCATCCCGAATGAACATATTTCGTGCCTACGATTATTTGATTTACTTTTATTGATTAAACATTTTTAATTTAAATTAACTTAACACAATTTAATTAATTATTCTATGAATTCAAATTTATTAAACATATACCTTGTTGCCACTGAAAGCACTCGACTAACCACTAAGCAGCCCAGCAATTCACCGATCCATCCTCATTGAAATCAGCCCCCAAAACAGCTTTATCCCATTTTGACATTTTCACGAACATTTCATCGGCGATCTAAATTCCCTTTTTAATCACCTACAATCTGCTACCTTCCCACTGTTGTTCATGTCAGAAGAAGAACCAGCAACCCAACACTCCATTTACATCATGTCTGAACTCCGCCCAGTCCCCCTTCAATACATCATCGACTTCCTTCCCTGAAGCACAGGTCCGAACCCCTTCCAATCATCAACAGTTCGAACTCGCACGTTGCCACATCGAGATCCAACATCGCCACTTCATCCACGCCGAACCAAACCCTGATGTCGCGACCCCCCTCTGACCAAGAACACGATCCCAAATCCCTAGCACGAAATCGAACTGTCCTAACTTGGCGTGCTCCAGTTCGAACCTCCTTCTAACGACTTCGCACACCCCAAAAATCGTGCCTTCGATCCTCCCTTGAACCCACCATCGCACTATTTCGCGAGCGCCTAGCTCGAATCGAGCTTTGTGGAAATCGCGATTTGCGATTTCAATTTCCCCTCTTTCGGTTTTTGATTTGTGAATGATGGCAAAGGAAACGAGAGGAATAAATAAATAGGACCTGAGTTTTTTTTTCATACGAGGATGGTATCGATTTAAAATTTCGTGACTGGGGAAAAAGAATGGAGGGGATCGGCTTTAAATATACAAAGAGGGAACAAGTATTGCTGCTCGAGGTAGGGAGCAAAAAGTCGGCCATTAAATTGATGTTTCCCTGATGACGAAGAGGGAGGACAGAAAATTGTGCTCGAGAAGAAACATCTGCGTGATTTTACTACTTAGGGTAGCTTTAGGTGAGAGATAGGTCGGCCACATTTCTTTTTACTATATTTTATTTTTTTTTCCTTATAAACATTGACTTGAATTTGATTTTATTTCCTGTTCGAAAATATCCCATGGTCCTTTATCTTCAACAGCGAACCCTTATTTTGACTGATGTTATAAGGTTATAATGCTGCTCTGAACTCAATGGAACCGATTCCGAGTTTTAATTCGACCGTACAGAAAAGATAATAATTTAAATTAACGATTTAAATTAAATCCGATTAAAAATGTAAATTGTTTTCAAACAATTTAAATCCATGATAATAAATAATTATTATCATTCTAATTCAAATGAAATTTATATTCACGAATTATTTTCGGTTCAGTTTTATCTTTGAATTAAATAATTTCAGTTCCTCGTATGTCGATTATTTAATCGATAACCCAAAAAAATACCATTTATATTATAAATTCAATATTTAAAACCATACTAAATATTTAAAATAAATCGACCAAAAATCCGGGTCGTTACATTCTTCCCCCCTTAAAATAATTTCTTCCTCGAAATTGCTAAGGTAGGGAAAATGGTACAAACTCATTACTTTTCAAAATCTCACTTATGTTGAAACTCACCTCTTCGTATTTCAACAAATTAGCTCCAACCAAAACTTTTGGTTTTCACCCATTCAATCTAAATGATCTTCACCCAATTCAAATTATATTCAATCTCATTTGTATATGTTATATACAAGTTTTATTTTGGTTATATATAACCATTCCAATTTTTATAATCAAATTTGATTATAACGATAACAATCAACACATTCAATAATTTCAGAAAATTATTAGTTATATATCAAAATAGAATTTTGGGTAAAATTATTTCATTCACCCACTTTAAAACAATATTTTGTTCAATTTCTCTGTTCAAGTGTTTAGAAATCCCTATCGACTTCATGGCGTCCCACGATTCGACCAGAATTCATAAACCACTCACAGACTAGTCAACACAATATAAAACAACTTTTATATCAATTTACAAATACGCTCTCTCGTATCTATACACTCAACTCATTCTAGGGTACTACTGACCCTATCTCTAATGAGCACATGCCACACAAGCCTAGGTGTTCGCTCAACCTAAGCTCTGATACCAACTGTAAAGGCCCGCAAATCCGTGCTATCTGAGTTGACTAAATACACCACACGTCCAACTCAAATTGCACAGAAATACGACTCATTATTAGAAAGAAGTTAGAGGATGAGAAATAGAAAGAAAGAAATATTAGAATAGAAGAAAACAAAGATCACAAACTCACAGCGGAACGAATAAAATATATTATATAACATAAGCTTTGAAATACAAATCTGTTTGGTACATATATACATACCATCATCAGAGTACACATAACATTTGATTCAGCGGAAGTAACTCTAAATAACTAACGTTGAAGCCTCCTGCTCCAAGCTCCTCCAAGTGTATCTGTAAAAGCCTGAAACACTTGACTGCCCGTACAAATTTGGGCACCCAAGAGTTTAGGGAAAACAAAACAAAATAAACTCTGGGTCAGTCATGGGACTGGTGTGAGTAAACTCCAACCACTTGTTTAACTTTCAAAACCCTTTTCGTAAGAAAAGATAATAGTAAGACCAGCCCACACATAAACACGGACGGTTTTTACCTTACTATAACCCAAAACACTTTGATATCAAATCCAGTGATATTATAATAATGTCTATATCAAGTAAATAATCAAATAGCAGAACGCTTGCATCTCACGCTCCACATATATAGTATAAAATCAAAAACCGCATGGCACTTATTGGAGATTGGATTTCCAACATGACAAGGTATGGAACCACCTTCCGATGATGTATCTCTAGAGGCGAATACACCTGGGTTCAACAAGAACGTCTTGCAACCCGGCCCACACATGACCGACCACTCATTTCGCTTGAGTGTATCGAATGTATATCACCAACGGTTGGACTCAAACCACCGTTTCCCGAATGGCCAGAATCGATAGATTTAGAAACAAAAGGAATTTCTCTAGATAGGTGATTATACACTCTAATGGGTGCGACCCACATAGCCATGCTGCCTGCCCGATTTTTGTCCTTTCCCGGTTGTTGAGGCCTGAGGCTACGAAAACTTACCATTCATTGATAGCACAATCACTTTGAATGCCACATTGTCAGATCCGTTAATCACTAGTTGAGTTTGCACAAATATTCTGGATGTTATGCTAAGGGAATAAATCCGTTGCAACCATATATATCCATACAGACCAACCCATTTGATCATTGGAAATACTCTGTCAGACATTCGTCCATTTACGTTTGTTCTGGGATTGAACGAAACCGAAGGCACTATTTCTATAAATAGAAAAGCCCTTGCACTTTACTCCGTCTTCAATATATTCAGCATACTTGGTTCGCAACGCTTATGCCGATACGGAGTGGTTCTTCGGATAATAATCCAACCGGTCTCTCCATATTGACAACGATGGTCAAAAACTTCGATAGTCTGTGATTTAACTATCGAATAAAAACAAGTGTTCATCCAACATATCAAACAAATCACTGGGCTCTTTAATTAATATTTCATTAATTAAATCTCTTCTATATTTCCTTATCAATATTTGTTAACCAAATATTTTCAATAATCATCTTGGCTCTTTACGTTATTTTTGATTCCGTTTCCTTATCGAATTCTATATATATCGACATATAGATTTCTAATTGTCAATTTCTTAAAAATATTCTAACTCCTTAAATTTCTGGAAAATTTCGCCATAACCTCCCCTGTATCGGGAGCATCGGGAAATTTCAAATAGCTTCCCGGTATCTTCCTCAATCAAAAGAAAAAAAGAAAAGCCAAGCGGCTTTCCGATACGGCGCATAAATCTCATATATGAATTAAACATGTACCTTTTTGTTGGGCACACAAATTAAAATCTTCATATACTCCATCCCATATCTGTTTAACACCTGTTCACCTGTTTCCAATTCAATTCAACTCAATCCATTCGTTTGAATTCAATTTTGAATCGTTTGAATTCAGTTTCGCTCAATTATTCTTTAATTAGCCTTTTTGCCTATTTCACTTCTTTGTTTGAACATAACATGTTCAAATAAAATGTTTAACTTGCTCACAACCAAATTGAATTTCGATTTCAATTCCAGTTCTCTTTTCTATTTCGAATATAAATTTTCAAATCGAATTCACTTATTTAAACCCCAATATCCATTCGAAATCTCTTTAACTAATTTCTATTCAATTTAGTTAATTCTATTCAATAAATCAAAATCTGGTTTCTGTTTCAAAAATCATATTCATTTACACAACTTGAATTCGCATATATTTTACAACTCAACTCTGAAATTCTCTAAATAGAAACTTCGGATTTTATTTGCTTAAAATCCTTTTATAAAATGAAATAAACCGTTATGGTTTTTAAATAGTTCTGGCGCTGTTTTTCTGAAAATTTGATTTTGACATATCTCAAAATCTATACGACGAAATTCAGATTTTTCTCTCTCATTAGAAAACTATTATCAAACCGGTCCTGACGTTTCTTGTTTCAAAGAGATCCGACTCCAATTGAGTCCTGTATATTCGATTGAAGTTCGAATCGCTATTTTACGAACTGCAGCACTGCGGCGAGTTCGTTTTAATTATATTTATATATATAAACCTTTAAACTTCTTTAAAATGAATTCAACTTCATTCTAATATATATATATAGATATATATATTCCAAATTCCATTTGAATCCTTACATTTCAAATTCCATAGTTTTAAATCCTGTATTCAAATCCCATTTGAAATCCTTTATTCGAATTCCATTTCAAATCCTTTATTCGAATTCCATTTCAAATCCTTTATTTAATTTCCACCTTAATTCAACTCCTTTTTGAATTTCTATATTTGAAATTCATACTTGAATTTAGATATTCAACTCCATTTTGAATTCCCTTTTGAAATTCAAATATTCAAACCCCATTTGAATTTCTATGTTCAAATCTATTTCCAACGCTATTTGAATTAAAATATTCCAATTTTCTTTCAAACACCATTGAATTCTAAATTCGAATTCATTTACAAATACCATTTGAATTCTAAATTCAAATTCATTAGTTAAACTCCACATTTAATTTTCTTGAATCCCAATACCTTAATTTATTCCTTTGAATTAAATTCCACTTTAAATTCTATAATCAAATCCCTTTTGAATGGTTATATTTGAAAATCATATTTGAATTTAAATATTTAAACTTCATTTAAATTTCTATTTGAAATCTTATATTTAAATCCCATTGGAATTTCTTTATTCAAACCCATTTGAATTCCTTTGAATTCAAATTCCATTTCAAACCATTTGGATTTCCTATTCTACCTTGAAATCCTATGTTCAAAGTTTATTTCGAATTCTATTTTGAAATTCTATATTCAAATCCCTATTTGAATTTCTTTATTCAAATTCTATTTCAATTCTCTTATTCAAATTCCATTTTGAACTCTCTTATTCAAATGCTGTTTGAATCTCTTATTCAAACTCTATATTTAAAATTCCATTTGAACTTCCATATTCAAATTTCTATATTTGAATTTCATTCGAATTATATATCCAAATCTCTATTTGAATTTTCTTTATTTGAATTCCTTCGAATTCAAATTCTATTTTAATTCCTTGAATTCAAATTCTATTTTTCATTCTAATTTCGTCTATTCAAATTCTATTTGAACTTCTATTTGAATTTCTAATATTCAATCTCCTTTTCCTTTTATTTAAAATTCAACTATTTAAACTCCTTTTCTAATTCTACTATTCAAATGTTATACTCAAAATTCATTTGAGTTATATATTTAAAAATTCCATTTCACATCCTATTTTGAAATTTCATTTCAAATTCCAATTTCACACTTGTATTTCTATTCCTGAATTATCAAATGATAATTCTTTTCACTTCATTTATAACTTCGTTATAAAAGAACTATTTATAAACTTCGTTTAAAAAGAAACTACTTGTTTTATTTTTCAAAAACAAGTTTATATTTTATTTCCATTTAAAATTCAAATTCTATTT
Source organism: Allium sativum (assembly GCA_030737875.1). Taxonomy (NCBI): domain Eukaryota; kingdom Viridiplantae; phylum Streptophyta; class Magnoliopsida; order Asparagales; family Amaryllidaceae; genus Allium; species Allium sativum. The sequence continues at coordinate 143,827,586 of CM060918.1, read as the reverse complement.
AAAAATAGAATTTTTTTTTAAAATATCATTCCACGATATTTTAAATATCATTACTTAAGCCCAGTGATATTTAAACACACAAAGCAACGAATTATTTATTTTTCTAACACATCATATATAACAATATATGCAAACAAATAAACTAACAGATAATATATTTTTGAGGAATCCAGTTGGATTCCTCCAACCTGTTTTCCTGCATCCACAGATGTTAGCACATAAATAATACCCATTCTGCTTCGTGGCAGAATATCGCGGTATAGAAGGTCATCCACTAATCATAGCGTGGGGCGTATAGGGTAATCATCCGCTATGAAACTGCGGGCATCCGCTAATGAGACTGCGGGAATCCAACCAATCAATCAACCCAATATATATATATAGCCTAAATAACTAATATATATAAAACAACCATAAAATATTCACACAAGCAACAGACAATTATTTTTAATGAAATAAAAATAATTTTAAAGGTGAGTGAGATTTACTCACCAGGGTTTGATCGTTGAATATCCGATTAAATGTCAAATCATCACTGCTATGAATCAACTCCGATCATCCCGAATGAACATATTTCGTGCCTACGATTATTTGATTTACTTTTATTGATTAAACATTTTTAATTTAAATTAACTTAACACAATTTAATTAATTATTCTATGAATTCAAATTTATTAAACATATACCTTGTTGCCACTGAAAGCACTCGACTAACCACTAAGCAGCCCAGCAATTCACCGATCCATCCTCATTGAAATCAGCCCCCAAAACAGCTTTATCCCATTTTGACATTTTCACGAACATTTCATCGGCGACCTAAATTCCCTTTTTAATCACCTACAATCTGCTACCTTCCCACTGTTGTTCATGTCAGAAGAAGAACCAGCAACCCAACACTCCATTTACATCATGTCTGAACTCCGCCCAGTCCCCCTTCAATACATCATCGACTTCCTTCCCTGAAGCACAGGTCCGAACCCCTTCCAATCATCAACAGTTCGAACTCGCACGTTGCCACATCGAGATCCAACATCGCCAATTCATCCACGCCGAACCAAACCCTGATGTCGCGACCCCCCTCTGACCAAGAACACGATCCCAAATCCCTAGCACGAAATCGAACTGTCCTAACTTGGCGTGCTCCAGTTCGAACCTCCTTCTGACGACTTCGCGCACCCCAAAAATCGCGCCTTCGATCCTCCCTTGAACCCACCATCGCACTATTTCGCGAGCGCCTAGCTCGAATCGAGCTTTGTGGAAATCGCGATTTGCGATTTCAATTTCCCCTCTTTCGGTTTTTGATTTGTGAATGATGGCAAAGGAAACGAGAGGAATAAATAAATAGGACCTGAGTTTTTTTTTCATACGAGGATGGTATCGATTTAAAATTTCGTGACTGGGGAAAAAGAATGGAGGGGATCGGCTTTAAATATACAAAGAGGGAACAAGTATTGCTGCTCGAGGTAGGGAGCAAAAAGTCGGCCATTAAATTGATGTTTCCCTGATGACGAAGAGGGAGGACAGAAAATTGTGCTCGAGAAGAAACATCTGCGTGATTTTACTACTTAGGGTAGCTTTAGGTGAGAGATAGGTCGGCCACATTTCTTTTTACTAAAATTTATTTTTTTTTCCTTATAAACATTGACTTGAATTTGATTTTATTTCCTGTTCGAAAATATCCCATGGTCCTTTATCTTCAACAGCGAACCCTTATTTTGACTGATGTTATAAGGTTATAATGCTGCTCTGAACTCAATGGAACCGATTCCGAGTTTTAATTCGACTGTACAGAAAAGATAATAATTTAAATTAACGATTTAAATTAAATCCGATTAAAAATGTAAATTGTTTTCAAACAATTTAAATCCATGATAATAAATAATTATTATCATTCTAATTCAAATGAAATTTATATTCACGAATTGTTTTCGGTTCAGTTTTATCTTTGAATTAAATAATTTCAGTTCCTCGTATGTCGATTATTTAATCGATAACCCAAAAAAATACCATTTATATTATAAATTCAATATTTAAAACCATACTAAATATTTAAAATAAATCGACCAAAAATCCGGGTCATTACATGTAGTGTTTGCATTGTAATTAAAAATCATACTTTTACAATGTAAATTAGATGTAGTGTTTGCATTGTAATTAAAAATCATAGTTTTACAATGTAAATTAGATGTAGTGTTTGCATTGTAATTAAAAATCATATTTTTACAATGTAAATTAGATGTAGTGTTTGCATTGTAATTAAAAATCATAATTTTACAATGTAAATTAGATGTAGTGTTTGCATTGTAATTAAAAATCATATTTTTACAATGTAAATTAGATGTAGTGTTTGCATTGTAATTAAAAATCATACTTTTACAATGTAAATTAGATGTAGTGTTTGCATTGTAATTAAAAATCATACTTTTACAATGTGAATTAGAAGTAGTGTTTGCATTGTAATTAAAAATCATATTTTTACAATGTAAATAGGGAGTAGAGTTTGCATTGTAAAGAAACATTGCAATTTGATATGTAAATTTAAAATAGGATTCACTGCAAATATAAGTTACATTTTTATAATGTAACTAAGATGAGAATGTACATTGAAGTTGAAATCTACGTTTAAAAGTAGGATTTTGAATGTATCAAATTTTACATTTGTTTTACATGTAAATAAAGAATATAGGAATTTGCATAGGAATTAAACTTACATTTTTATGTAAATAAAAGGGATGGAATTTACATTTTTAATGTAAGGAAAGAATGAATTTAGGATGCGGTAATATAATCTTCAGTTTCAAATGAATTAAAATTTAGTAAGTATCGGTAATTGTGTAGAGCGTTGTTTTAATCAAACGACGTTATTACGATTCAATGATTATATATATATAATCAAAATTGAACGAATAGGGCGTGGTAGTTCGCATTTTGAAATCGTACTTTTAAACGACTATACAAGAAGATCCGACCGTCGGATTTTCTTGGAACTGAAACCGCTAGGACCATCTTGGAAAAATCTTTCCAATGATATATATTACGTTAAGATCCAACGGTTAGATTATGAGAAATGTGAAAATCAAAATTGGTTGAATGCTGCGCCATAGTTGCCCATGGACTTAAGGCGTCGTTATACAAAAATTTAATCATTTTAATTAATTAAAATAGGAATGAATCGTTGATAAAAATAATTATTAATGTGTAAGAAAGATTTTAATATATATATATACGAGGATTATTTGGAAAGTCCGAGTTTATCTCATTCCAAATAATTAAACGACGTTTAAAAATCCAAGATTGGAAGACGGCGATTGAAGACCGTCAAATCTCTACATCGAATGGACGATGATGACTGTTGCCTTAGAATGGCTCACTACCATGATAAGGTAATAGTAGGAGTTGCCCGGACGTAGTGTTGATTTGTACGGGCTTGGCTTTCGCTCAGACCCAGAGCATAAGCTTATAAATGGATTGTGTGTCTGACATCATACTCCATTATATTTCATGTTATAAATCTTCTGCCGATTGTATGGATGTTTGGTGGCGGAGAATTTATTCTCTTGCTTAACACCCGTTCATATATTTCGGCAAAGGGTTGGTAGTATGATATGGAGTGATGATGTAGCATGCTAAGATGCATATGATCAAGGCTTTGTTGAAAAGCAGGCCTTGTGGGATGATCAAAGCATAGCCTGTTTAGGCATAGCTTTGTGTATAACGTGACTTCGCGAGCCTCACACACCGACGGAGTCTAAAACGGGAGAAGGGAACGCAGGGAGAGCAGCACGTTTCTTTCTAGCTAGAAGTGGTGTTTGGGTTTTAACACGGCCCGACATTTTACTTATGTGGATGATGGAATGAGGCGCCTCATATGATAGGTCCTATAGGACTGGGAAACGTGTGTTCAGGAATAACTAATCCGCAACTCGTACGGCGGACCGACCCTGCAGCTTTCCAAGGGTTCACTGCGGGGGATCCTGAGACATTAGCTAGAGTGTCTCGAATCGGTATGAGCTCCTCCCTAGCCTTGACTCATGATGGAAACAAATTTCCAATACGCCCCATTCGGTTTTGATTGTATTACTAGTATGGAGGCATAGTAGTATGGGATACTATTCTTCCTAGGATTGATACATTATGATTGAAATTGTTTTTAAAACGTATACACACTAATAATAATATCAAATTCGTTTTTAACGTATCAAGCATGTTTAATCACCATAAGGTAAAACTCTATCCTCTGGTGTGCGTTGCATTGTGTGATGGGACCTGAGTCTTATGGTGATTTCATTTTTCTAAAAAAAAGCATTGCGTTGTTTTACGATTTACTTTAAGTTATGCACGGCAATCCATTGGAATAAAACCCGTTCCGCATTAGCGGCGTGGTCCTTGGATTTGCCTTATTACTATTAGTTAAATTAGTTAAGAATTCTCACACCAGTCCCACGACTGACCCGTTGTTTGTTTCCACCTTTGCAAACTCGGGTGCCCTCTTTTCCACACGGGCAGTCGAGTAGTTTGTCTACAGGTTTATCTCGAGCAGGATTCTGGATTGAAGCTTAAAGCTGTGTCCAGAGCATAGTTGTCTTCCGCTGTATCTATTTTATTTCCGCTGCACTATATCGTATTAAAATCTTGTAATTTTTCTTCCGCTGAATTTATCGATGTACTCTGATTTTTTGTACTCTGATGTAACATTTGTATAATGTTTATAAAAGTCTGTTGTTTATTGTTCTGATGTGTTGTATGCCCAGAGTTAATGCATTCAAGAATTTCTAACTTTTGGGTCAGACCTGTGTGGTTTATGGTCGGTCCAAAGGGCGGGGATTTTCGGGTCATTACACAATACGTGATAATTCGGTTTTAGTTGTAATCCTATATATGGCGACATAGTGGGATGGGGCACTCATGCCGTCTATGATTGATACTTATGATTTGAAGTTGTTTTATACACTATACACTTATTATAGTATCAAAAGATTTGTTTTAAACGTATCAAGCATTCTTGGCTATTATAAGGTAAAAACCCTATCCCCCGGCTTGCGTTGCATTGTGTGATAGGACCTGGGTCTTATAATAGCTTCATTTTCCTTTATTTAGCATTGCGCTATTGTTTTATGCACTGGTGTTCTTGGGAGGAAACCCGTTCCGTGTTATACGGTGTGGTCCCTTGATTTACCTAACTTTAAAATAAAGATTAATAACTGTTTTAGTTCTCACACCAGTCCCATGACTGACCTAGAGTTTATTGTTTTAACCTAAACTCTGGGTGCCCTTATTTTGACATGGGCAGCTAGTAGTTTTGGTTTTGCAGATTTATATTCGCAGGATCCTGGTTTACAGCTAGAGCGATATCCGAAAAGCTTTGTATCTGTATATCTCCTTCAGTTGTGTTTTGTATTATTTTCCGCTGCTATGTAATGTATTGTAATATCTGATATTTTATAATGTGTGATATTTATCTATACTCTATATATTCTTGTATTCTGATGGAAATTGTTGTAATAGCAATGAAATGTTCTTCCGTCTGCGTTCTTTTGTGGCTTGTCCTCGAACGAATCCAGGCTTTCCTTACCGGGAAAGTTCGGGTCGTTTCATCGTGGTATCAGAGCTTTGGTTTACAAAGCCCAGATCACAAGACACATTAGAACCGTATGTAAGAATTCATCAGAGATTGGATTAGTAATATCCAATGGGAATAACTCGTCAGAGATGGGATCAGTATTATCCTAGAACGAATGTGAAGAGTATATTTTAAAATGAAAACAATTTTTGTTTTAAAAATTTAAATTCAATAATTCGTATTTGAATATTTATTTATATTGATTTGGACAATCCAGTATATAAAGATTTTGCATATACATCTGATCCACGGGTATTCAAAGTTTTAATATAGTGGATAGATATAAAATCGCACTGTAGTCGCTCGGGGATAATTCTGGTGATGTCGCGACATCATCAATATTTGTGTTTGAATTCCGGTGGTGTTATATTTATATATTTCCTATTGACTGGTGTGAGAACCAAAATTAGATAGGGCTTATTGTTGTGAATTGGCATCAAAAATGTGATTTTTTAACTATATATCAAAGTTATGAATTTGAAATGATAATTCACTAATTGATTGCTGATTGTGTTGTTTGATTATAGTTTGATTAATCAATTGTTGAACCATTATGCCAAATTGACCAAAAAGTGAATTGTATTGAAATTTGGTCGCATTTGCTTGCGTATACATGTACTTACATTGAACAGGTCATAGCAAGGAGGCTAGAGCATAAGAATAAAATTGTTTGCCCGACAAATAGGTATATGTTTACCATAATTTACTGTTTTGTTTGGGTGATGATGATTTTATGAGCCGATTGGCTAGCCGCTTGGCTTTTTCTTTTTCTTTTTGAGATCAGAGGGCATGTATGGCAATTTCAGGATTTTCCCTGTGCTCCCGGTGCAGGGGAGGTTATGGCGAAATTTTTTGAAAATTTAGGGTGTTAGCCAAATTTTTGAAAAATTTGAAAAGTTCTTAGAAACTGAAAAGTTGAAGAACTTAAGCCGTAGTGAAAATAATGAAATTTGAGTTGATTTGTTAAACAACTTTCGGCTTCGTTCCTTTACGGGGACGAAAATTTTTAAGTGGGAGAGATTATAACAACCCGGAAATTCTGGGCCAGTTTAAAATTTTTATTTTGGCAAATTTAATGAATTTTTATTATTTAAAATAGATTATTTTAAATAGTAACGATGAAAAATTTAGTTTGAATGGAATTAAAACGTATATATTTATATAGCTCGACATTAGAATATAAATAATTATTTATATATATAAAAGGAATTGAAAATGGCGTGGTAGTTCGATAATTCGATTTCAAATTTCAAATGAATGTACAGGATTCAAAATAAACCGGATTTTAGTGAAACCAAAAATATTTGAATCTAATTGAGAATATCTTTCCTACGAATCCGGGAAATCAAAATTTCATAGCAGGAATCAAAAGTTACGTCCAGTTGAAATTTCAGAATAGTCACTATGGAATTTCGGCCCTTGAAAATGGCCATTTTCCAAACGATCTCGGATTTCGACAAAACCACTTTTTTTGGATCCACGATGTCAAATTATTGCTGGATTCCAAATTTCATAATTTTTCGAATCAATAAGTCAGCGTGGCAAAGAAAAACGCGTTTGACCAGTTTTAGTTGATTTTAATCGACTGGAAAATGGCCATTTTTCAAACGGTTTCAGAATTCGATGAAACTAGTTTTGTTAGGACCGTATCGTCAATACGAAGTTAGAAATTATTTTTCGTGAATTTTTCTAGCTAGTGTGTGGCCCCGGTAAATTGAAATGCACGTTCAAATTCAATATATAGAGTTATATGTTGATTTTGACGAAAACTGATCGAAACAGTCGAATTAGCTTACAATACATATCCCATTGTGTTCGGAATGGAGGTAATTAGCTATGGACGACAGTCGTTGGGTTGGATTTCGGGTACGAATAAAAATTCAACTCGTATAGGAAAAATATAATATTAAGTTATTAATATATAAATATTTAAATACCCCCTCCCTCTCTATTTCTCTCTCCACGATGAATCAATTTCAGAAAATAAAAAACAAAACTAAACAAAAATCGTACCGCCGCCTCCATCTGAACATCGCCGCCACGCTCCTGCCTCCTTCACCTTCTTCTTCGACGCATAGGACCCCCTCCCTCTTGCTCCGGTTGCTGACGCGCAGCACACGCCCCCCCCCCCCCAATCGCGAGCCATCTGTAAGGACCCTCAACTTCCCCGGTAAGGAAAGAGCAGATACTTTGAGAACAAAACACAATAGAATGCAGACGGAAGAACATTTCATAGTTATTACAACAATTCCATCAGATACAAGAATATACAGAGTATAAATGAATAAATTACACTCGATGAATATCCGAGATTTAAATAAATTACAATTAAATACATCGCAACGGAAAATAATACAAAAGCACAACTAGAAATAATGCACGGATACAGAGCTTTCCGAGCATCGTTCCAGCTGTAAATCAGGATCCTGTGAATATAAATCTGCAAAACCAAAAACTACTAGCTGCCTGTGTGGAAAATAGAGGCACCTAGAGTTTAGGTTAAAACAATAAACTCTAGGTCAGTCATGTGACCGGTGTGAGAACTAAAACAGTTATTAATCTTTATTTTAAAGTTCGGTAAATCAAGGGACCACGCCGTATGACATGGAACGGGTTTCCTCCCAATAATACTAGTGCATAAAACAAACAGCGCAATGCTAAATAAAGAAAAAATGAAGCTGTTATAAGACCCAGGTTCCATAACACAATGCAACGCAAGCCAGAGGATAGGGTTTTTACCTTATAACAGCCAAAGCATGCTTGATACGTTAAAAACACATTATTTGATACTATTATAAGTGTATAGTGTCAAAACAGTTTCAATCATAAATGTAAATCATAGACGGCATGAGTGCCCCATCCCACTATGTCGCCATACTAGGCTCTACAAATAAAACTGAAATACACGTATTGGAAATTTTATTTCCGTCATGAGTCGAGGCAAGGGGCAAGCTCCTCTCCGATTCGAGACACTCTAGCAAATGTCTCAGGACCCCATTATGATCCTTGGATCTTCAGGGCCGGTCCTCTCTTACTTTTGAGGATTGGCAATTCCTGAGCACACGTTTCCCGGTCCTTACAGACCTATATACGAGGCGCCTCGCATTCCAACAATCACACAGGTGAAAAGTATATAAATGTCAGGGCTGGTAGGTCACTGACACCACCCTGGCTAGAAAGAAACGTCGTTCTCTCCCTGCAGTCACTATCCCGTTTTTGACTTATACCGAGGTGTGAGGCTCGCGAATTCACGCTATCCACAAAGCTACACCACACAGGCCGTGCTTTGATCATCAACCACAAGACTTTTCTTTTCAATAGAAGCCTTGATCAATTGCCACTTACGCGTGCCACACTGGCAATTCACTCCATGCGACTGATGTCCATCGATATACAACCTCTGAGCTCGTACGTCTCAGAGAAGGGCGTTAAGCAAGAGAATAAATTCTCTGCCGCCAAACAGATGTATATTTAATATAGATCAATCAACACAGAATAAAATCCAATGTCAGACACACAATCCATTTACAAGTTCGTTTTGGGTCTGAACGAAACCTGAGGCACTTTCCTCGCATATCCATCCATCTCCAAGTACGTCTGGACATTCACCAATTGTTTCCCTCATCTTGGGTGTACAGCCCAATCGAGATCATCAGTAATCACCCAAACGATGTGAAGACTTCCGGTCTTCAACCACCGTCTTCATCTTCGACATCCGTCGAATCGGTTATTCAGAATGGGTATAAACACGACCTTTCTGAATAACCCACATATATAATAACAAATGTTACACAAACACAACAAAACGCCTCATTCCAATTCAGGATACTCTTTTATTCAAAAATTCACATTCTTAGGGAAAGGTTCCCACTAATTTTATCAAAGATAAATTCTTCTAAATTTATTCTTTAATCTTCCTTCGGATATCATTTCAAACCGTTTTATGGTTTTCCAAACTAGTCGGGATTAGCGAGCTACACCGAAGTAATTGTTTATTTTATTTCCCAGTCCCAACCTATTCATCCCATGGAGCAAAACTTGTAATACTCCATATCTAACACAACGGTGCTATTGGTAAAATTAATTACCATTTCACATTCAAATCTAACTAAAGATTTAACTATCGCTTTGGAGCAAAACTGGTGATACTCCATTCTCGACCACTTTCCAAATTTGATAATTTAAATTATCAATTCTCTTTCAATCTAATTAAAGATTCATTAAAACTCCACTTAGTTTTAATCTTCTCAAAAATCAATATCCTGCCTTTAACTGGGTTAAAGAACCAATGTCATCTAAAACACGATTCACGATAAACCCAAAATCACACTCTATTGTTAACCGGGTTAAAGAACAGGTGTTGTTCAAAACACCGCTCACGATAAACCCAAAAACAATTCAAATTCAATTTATTTATTTCAAAAATAAATTGATTTTAGTTCTGGTTCAAAACTAGTTCATTTTGATAAAAATCTATTTTTATCCTTTCAAATGTGGAATTTTTCATCCCAGTTCTTTCCAATTCACATATATGATTTTACACAAATTATTAATATTTTTAATAATTTTATCAAGGCCCGTACAGTCGATTTCCAACAACGGCCATCGAATTGACTTACAGCGACCTTTTTTGAAATTGATTTGGACATAATTCCAAATCCAACCGTTAGATTTCAAATTTCTATTATTCATTGGAAATCTTTTTTCGATACGATCCTAACGGTTCCAGTTTTTGGAGAATCCGACGGTCGGATCTCCCGCAACGTCAATTCGAAGTCAATGGTCGAAATTCACGAACTGCCGCGGCGCGACGCTTTCATTTCAGGCCATTATATATATAATATATATATATATATATATATATATATTATATATTTCGTCGATTTCCTTTTAAAACGTATTTTATAAATCGTTTTAAATTCGTTTTCAAAACCATTTCAACCCTATATTCAATTTCAAATCAAAATTGAATATTTCATATCATTACTATATAAATGATAATATTTTCAAAACGTTATATTTTGAAATCACTTCTTTTTCTATATTCATTATAAAAAACGAATATAATCGATATAAATATCGTTCACGTCAAAATGGCGCAACTCTAATCAACACGGCTTTATATATTTCAATAATTCGTTATTCTATTCAACAAATGAATATTTATTCTATTCAACACACGACTAATCTCAACACATGAGTACTGTAGACACACGACTATTTTTGTTATGTAATATATTTTATAAAATTATGGTATCTATCATTTGATTTTTAAATCAGACTCCACCGTGAAGTAGTTTCTAATTTTAAATATGATAAAGATGTAAATTTTATTGTTAAAATAGTTTACTCAATACATAAATAGTTTCAACACATGAACATCGTCAACACATGACTATTTTTATATTCAACAAATGAATTTTCTTTTATAATATTCATTATTTTCCCGATTGGAATGAGGCCCAATCAATTACCATATAACGTTAATTATATGGATTCCACCCAACACATGTATATAATAGCAATGATAAACAATCAACCATCACCCAAAGTGCACTACACAACTGCATAAGCATCAATTATAAATAATTAACACTTACACAGCCTGTCGACCAATCGATCGACATACAATTAAATAATTGGGATTAGTGTACGCCAAATATCATCCCAACACCCGTGTGGGGTTTCAAATCAGCAAACACAGATTTTTTATTTGTGCAGTTGGGCAATGTGTAAAATTTATCGTCCCAATCAATATCGTTCAAATAGGTGTACATAAACAAATCGTCCGGTTTGTAAATGAATATTTATTTATTCACATTCACTATATTCATGTTCACGTTAAAAATTATATTTTTAACGATAATTAATTTATTTCAACACATTAATCTATATTATCGATTTCACATCCACATCACAAACAAATTTCATAACACATCAAACAAGCATACAAGCCGTCCATGGTCTGTGGACGACGGGTGTCGGGTGCTGCTAAGCACCGTCTGCATCCTAGTATATATATAACTTAGAAAAAGAAATTTAAAATGAGAAGTTCTCACCAATAGCTATCCCAAACGCCACGACTCTTCATAGGTAGAAATCTTCACCTTTTCGTCCTTTTCACTTTCATTGCCCGTAGCCACTACATATATAAAAATCACATTTTTATATTGTTGCTATGTATATGAAAATCATATTTTTATAATCACTCCATATGGATAAAAATTCTATTTTTACACCGCTACTATATAGATAAAAATTCTATTTTTACATCGATGTTCATATAATAAAGATTATATTTTTATCACGCTATTCTTCATATAAAGATTTTGCCTTATCAAATATAAAGATTTCACCCTTTCAAATATAAAATTTCACCTTTTCAAATATAAAGATTTCACCTTTTCAAATATAAAGATTATATTTTTAATACTCTACTATAATAAAAATTCAATTTTTAATCTTTCTATATTATAAAAATTATATTTTTATTTCAACATATATATAATAAAAATCAGATTTTTATTTCGCTACACATATAAAGGTCAAATTTTTATTATTTTTATAATATAAAAATCGTATCTTTAATACTTCTACTTTATAAAAATTATATTTTTATATTTCACATATGATAAAAATCGAATTTTTATTATTTTTATAATATAAAAATCGTATCTTTCCTACTTCAAAGATATAATCTTTTAGCTATTTCGTTATAAAAATCATTTCTTAATCTCTTCTATAAATTAAAAATCGAATTTTTATATACAATGAAAGATCTAATTTTCCTAATTCTAACTTCATATAAAAATCTAAACTTTTTACTGTGAAAAATATAAACTTTTTATAAATAAAAATGCAAACTTTATCACGGCATTCCTATTAAAAGAATTAACCTAAAAAAACCCTGCTTTTAATATATATATATAAAAAGAAATCAGCTTATAGTTTTCAACGGAGAGGGGGGGTTCTTGGCATCGAGGTGCTGTGGGGGGGAATACGCCTGAGGACGCGGCGCTTGGAGGAGGCGACTTCGGGCGGTTAGGGGGTCTTCGCAGTGGTGGGTTTCACGAGAGGGGAAGGAGAAGAGAGGCGGGGAGCGGAGGTAGAAGAGGAGGGTGCGGTGGTGGCGGATGCTGATGAGGGCGGCGCGGCGTCGAATACCCTCCCCCCCGTCGTGATTCTTTCTCCCTTTTTTTTCTTTCCTGAATGAATGAAGCCTATCGTCCATAGCTAATTACCCTCATTCCGAACACAATGGGATATGTATCGTAAGCTGATTTGGTCGTTTCGATCAGTTTTCGCCAAATTCAAAATATAACTCTATATATTGAATTTGAACGCGCATTTCAATATACTGGGGCCACATACTAACTCTATAAATACCAGAAAAATATTTTCTAGCTTTGTATTAAAGATACAGTCCTATCAAAACTAATTTCATCAAATTCTGAGAACATTTAAAAAATGGCCATTTTCCAGTCGATTAAAATCAACTGAAACTGGTCAAACGGGTTTTCCTTTGCCACGCTCACATATTGAATTCAAAAATTATGAAATTTGAAACCTAGCAATAACTTGAAATCACGGATCCAACAAAAGTGGTTTCGTCAAAATCCGAGGTCGTTTGCAAAATGGCTATTTTTAAGGGCCGAAATTCCATAGCGACTATTCTGAATTTTCAGCTGGACATATCTTTTTATCCCCGCTACGAAATTTCAATTTTTCGGATTCATCGGAAAGATATTCCCAAATAGATCCTATTATTTTTGGTTTCACTAAAATCCGGTTTATTTTTCTCCCGGTATATTCATTTGAAGTTTGAAATCGAATTATCGAACTACCGCGCCATTTTCAATTCCTTTTATAATTATATATAATTATTTATATTCTAATGACGATCTATATAAATATATACGTTCTAATTCTAATCAAAATAAATTTCTCGTCGATATTATTTAAAATAATTCATTTTAAATAATCAAAATTCGCTAAAATTGCCAAAATAAAAATTTTAAACTGGCTCGCATTTCCGGGTTTTTACACCATCGCCCCGCTCCCCTTCGCCGTTTGAGGGCCAGAAACCCTAAATCTGACATCGAGGACGCAGGCGCCACCTACTCGACGTCGTGAAGCCCCCCCAGCGCCTCCCCTCTTCGATTCGAACCTTTCCATTTTAACAGTAAGCTTTCTTCTATTTTATTTACTTAATTTCATTTTTTTATGTAATAATATTTACATAGTCAAATTTATATGGATATGAAACATTGTTCTCAGTTTTTTAAAGTAATAAAAAAATTGATTTTTAATTATAAGAAAATTTTGATTCTTAACTTCGTAAAGCTATGATTTTTAATTCATTAAAAATACGATTTTAATAGGAAGAGATTTGAAATAAAAATACGATTTTTATATTATATAGATGGTAAAAATATAATCTTTTCTATTATGTAAGTTAGAAAAATATAACTTTATCGAAGAAAGAAATGATTTTTATAGAAGTAAAGACGTGATTTTTAAACAAGGAAAGATTAGATTTTTAATCAAAGAAAAAATATGACTTTTATATAGTACGGATAATAAAAATATAATTTTTATAAAGTAGAAGTATTAAAAATTCGATTTTTATATATTGAATAGCGAAGTAAAAATTCGATTTTTATTTATTGAATAGCGAAGTAAAAATTTGATTTTTATATATTGAATAGCGAAGTAAAAATTCAATTTTTATATATTGAATAGTGAAGTAAAAATTCGATTTTTATATATTGAATAGCGAAGTAAAAATTCGATTTTTATATATTGAATAGCGAAGTAAAAATTCGATTTTTATATATTGAATAGCGAAGTAAAAATTCGATTTTTATATACTGAATAGAGAAGTAAAAATTCAATTTTTATATATTGAATAGCGAAGTAAAAATTCGATCTTTATATAAGAAGTAGAAATATAAAAATATAATTTTTACATAGAAAGAAGCATTGTAAAAATATATAAAGTAGAAATAAAAATATGAATTTTATTTATTGAAATGAAGTGATAAAAATATAATTTTTATTATAAACAGCGAAACAAGGACTATATTGGAATTTCGAACAGGTCCAGACGATTCAGTAGTTCAAAAGCAAGCACGGTGGAGTGAAACCCTCTGTGAGAACTCCTCACCTTTTATTTAATTTTCTAGTTAAAATATATAATAGGATGCAGACGGTGTTTAGTAGCACCCGACACCCATCGTCCACAGACCATGGACGGCTTGTATTCTTGGTTGTTTGATTTTGATGTGTAGTTGATTGTGTGATGTGATGTGAAATGAAATAAAATATTTAAATAGTTAAAAGTATTATATAGTTGAAAATAGAATTTTTAACGTGTTTATGAAATGAAATAAATTAATATAAACAAATCTAAGGATTTGTTTATATACACACATTTGACTGATATTGATTGGGACGATAAATTTTACACATCGCCCAACTGCACAAATAAAATCTGTGTTTGATTGTTTGAAAACCCCACACGGGTATTGGGATGATATATGATATACACTAATCCCAATAATTAGTTGTATGTCGATCGATTGATGGACAGACTGTTATAAGCGTTGAATATTTATATTTGATGCTTATACAGTGTAGAATGCACTTTGGATGATGGTTGATTATTTGTCATAGTTGATATATACATGCGTTGTATGGAAATCCATAGAAATAAAATCTATGGTAATTGATTGGGCCTCATTCCGGTTTTAAATAGAATATTTGAAATAGAAATATTTGAAAAAGAAATATTTGTAATAGAACATTTGAAAATAGAAATATATGAAGCCGTGTTGATTAGATTGACGCCATTTTGACGTGAACGATAATTATATCGATTTTATTCAAATTGAAATGAATATTGAAAGTGAATTGAAATTCGAATTGGATTGAAATAGAATTGAAATTGTTCTGAATTGAAATAGAATTGAAATCGTTCTGAATTGAAATAGAATTGAAATCGTTCTGAATTGAAATAGAATTGAAATCGTTCTGAATTGAATTCGAATTGAAATTGAATAGAAATGAATTCGAATTGAAATTGAATAGAAATGAATTCGAATTGAAATTGAATTGAATTGAAAACGAATTGAAATTGAATTAAAAATCAATTTGAATTGAAATCAATTTGAAATGAATTTAAAACGAATTTGTAGGGGAAAATTCAATCTTGATTTGAATTTGAAAATGAAGATGAAATCGTTTCGAAAACGAATTTAAAATGATTTATTAAATACGTTTTGAAAGGAAATCGACGAAGTATATATTATATATATTATATATATAATATAATGGCCAGAATAGAACGCGCCGCGCTGCGGTAGTTAGTGAATTTTGACCATTGACTTCGAATGGATATTGCGGGAGATCCGACCGTCGGATTCTCCTAAAACCGGAACCGTTGGGTTCGTATCGAAAAGGTCATTCTAACGAATATTAGAGATTTGAAATCTAACGGTTGGATTTGGAATTATGTCCAAATCAAGTTTGAAAAAGGTCGTTGTAAGTGCAGTTCGATGGCCATTGATGGAAATCGACTGTACGGGCCTGGATAAAATTATTAAAAATAGTAATAATTTGTGTAAAATCATAAGAAGTGATTTGGGAAGAATTGGGATGAAAAAGTCCATATTTGAAAAGATAAAAATAGATTTTTATTGAAATGAACTAGTTTTGAACTAGAATTAGAATTCTATTTATTTTTAAATAAATAAGTTGGATTTGAAAATGGTTTTAAAAGAAACCAGAATTTCCAATAATTGAATTGGAATGGATTTGAATCGAAATTGTCTTCGGAATATTTCGATGTTGGGTTTCGTGATTATACAGTTATTATTATGGAAATTTGAAAGATATATTTATATCGTTATTTCCAATACGATATTTGTTGGTCGTAGAATTTGATATTGAATATAAACCGATATATTTTCTATTCAGAGCCTTGTATTTAATATCAAATGTGATTTGGGTTTGTCGTGAATGGTGTCTTCATTAACACTGTTCTTAAGCCCAGTTGAGAAAAGATTAAATCTTTTTATTTAGATTTAATGAAGTGTACCAATTAAATAATATTTAATTGGAATTGAATTCGAATTGATTCTTGGGTTTATCGTGAATGGTGTGTTAAATAACACTCGTTCTTTAACCCGATAATTAATAGAATGTGATTTTGGGTTGTCGTGAACGGTATCTTCAATAATAATGTTCGTAGACCAACGGAGTTAAGAAAATCAGAAACTAACTGGAGACTAGTTAAGTTGAATGGTTTCTTGGGTATTGATCTGATGTTGGTTTCGGCCTTCGGGGTTAATACTTAGGGAGTTGCTAACTTGCTAATTTACGGTCGGGGACTGATTGAAATGTGATGTGATTTTGGGTTTATCATGAACCGTGTTTTAAATAACATGGATTCTTTAACCCAGTTAAAGATTAAAACCAAGTGGAGTTTTAATGAATCTTTAATTAGATTGAAAAGATCGAGAATGGAGTATCACCAGTTTTGCTCCAGGCGATAGTAAAATCTTTAATTAGATTTGAACGTGAAATGGTAATTGAATTTACCGATAACATCATGGTGTTAGATATGAAGTATTACCAGTTTTACTTCATGGGATGAATAGGTTGGGGTTGGGAAATTTAACAATTGATTACTTCGGTAAGGTTCGTTAATCCCGACTAGTTTGGATAAACCAAAATTTGGTTTGAATTGATTTTCAAAGGATGATTAAAGAATAAATTTAAAGGAATTTATCTTTGATAAAATTAATGGGAACCTTTCCCTAAGAATGTGAAATTTAGAAACTAACTATGGGTTAGCTAAGAAGGACGATTTCCTGGGTATTGATCTGATGTTGGTTTCGGCCTTCAGGGTTAATATTTAGGGAATTATTCTCTTGCTAATTTACGGTTAGTGACGGATGAATTGGAATGAGGCGTATGTTGTGTTTGTGTAACACTTGTCTACTATATACGCGAGTTATTCGGAAAGACCAGGTTTATCCCATTCTGAATAACTGTTACGACGATAAGTCGAAGATGAAGACGGTGGTTGAAGACCGGAGGTCTTCACGTTGTTTGGGTGATTACTGATGATCTTGATTAGGCCGTACACCCAAGAGGAGGGAATCGTTTTGGGTGTCGTCCAGACGTACTTGGAGATCGATGGATATGCGGGGTACTAGGTGCCTCCGGTTTCGTTCAGACCCAGAACGAACTTGTAAATGGACTATGTGTCTGACATTGGATTTTAGTCTGTGTGATTGATTTCTATTAAATATATATATCTGTTTGGCGACGGAGAATTTATTCTCTTGCTTAACGCCCTTCTCTGAGACATACGAGCTCAGGGGTTATATATTGATGGATATCAAACGCATAGAGTGAATTGCCTATGTGGCATGCCTAAGTGGCAAATGATCAAGGCTTCTGTTGAAAAGCAAAGTCTTGTGGTTGATGATCGAAGCACGGCCTTTGTGGCGTAGCTTTGTGTAACGTTTACTTCGTGAGTTTCACACCCGGTATGAACCAAAAATGGGAGAAGGACCTCAGGGAGAGCATTCGTTTCCTTGTAGCTAGAAGTGGCGTCAGTGGTTTTACACGCCCTGACGAGTTTGACTTATGTGGTTATTGCTGTTGCGAGGCGCCTCGGATATATCGGTCGATCCGGGACCGATGGAGTCATTGGACTCGTTGACACCCCATAGGGTGGGGAAACGTAGTGTTCAGGCATAATAATCCACATCAGTGGACCGGCCCTGACTATCCAAGGCTTGCCTGCACGCTTGCCTGAGATACGGGCTAGAGCGTCTCGAATCGGTAGAGGATGATCCCTGGCCTCGGTTCACAGACGGAAATCCAATTTCCAATACATGATAATTCGGTTTTAGTTGTAATCCTATATATGGCGACATAGTGGGATGGGGCACTCATGCCGTCTATGATTGATACTTATGATTTGAAGTTGTTTTATACACTATACACTTATTATAGTATCAAAAGATTTGTTTTAAATGTATCGAGCTTTCTTGGCTATTACAAGGTAAAAACCCTATCCCCCGGCTTGTGTTGCATTGTGTGATAGGACCTGGGTCTTATAATAGCTTCATTTTCCTTTATTTAGCATCGTGCTGTTGTTTTATGCACTGGTGTTCTTGGGAAGAAACCCGTTCCGTGTTATACGGCGTGGTCCCTTGATTTACCTAACTTTAAAATAAAGATTATTAACTGTTTTAGTTCTCACACCAGTCCCATGACTGACCTGGAGTTTATTGTTTTAACCTAAACTCTGGGTGCCCTTATTTTGACACGGGCAGCTAGTAGTTTTGGTTTTGCAGATTTATATTCGCAGGATCCTGGTTTACAGCTAGAGCGATATCCGAAAAGCTTTGTATCTGTATATCTCCTTCAGTTGTGTTTTGTATTATTTTCCGCTGCTATGTAATGTATTGTAATCTCTGATATTTTATAATGTGTAATATTTATCTATACTCTGTATATTCTTGTATTCTGATGGAAATTGTTGTAATAGCAATGAAATGTTCTTCCGTCTGCGTTCTTTTGTGGCTTGTCCTCGAACGAATCCGGGCTTTCCTTACCGGGGAAGTTCGGGTCGTTTCTTGCACCTACCCCACATAGGAGCAGGCTACACCGACGATGCACCTCCCACACATGGAGAGCATAAACCGCCCTCTCTCCCATACTTTTAGTCTCAGGGTTACCCGACTCTTTAGTCACATACTAAATCATTTCATATCCTAAAGTAGGGAAAATCATTTCACAACACAATATTCACAAGTACTTCCAAAATATAGTACTTCACATCAGTAATTCACACATATGATTAGTCACTATTAATCACATAACCTTTGAGCTCGTACATCTCAAAGAAGGGTGTTAAGCAAGAGAATAAATTCTCCGCCACCAAACAGATACATCATCAATAGCAACTAATCGAATATGCGATGAACCACAATGTAGCACATAATACATTTCTAAATCATTTTAGAAATCATCGGGTTTTGGGCCTCGAAATCCTTTCTGTTTTATAAAACATTTTTATAAAACATTCCCTGTCTAAAATCGGGAATATATTTCTTTTCACTTAAGGAAAATATCATTTCAAAATCATTCATTAAACTTGATATGAACTCCACATCACTAAACACCTTATCGTCCAATCGTGAAGTGTTTCACAAGGTGCTAACACACAGATATTTCTACCCAACCCAATGCTAAATGTATAAGAATATTTTACTCATAAACCGGTCGAGCACAATCCAAACAATGAATCAATCCAATTTTACATTAAATATAAGGTTTTGAATAGAGATAGTATCGACTTATATTCAACATCAAATCCTGAAACCAACAGATATCATATCGGGAATAACGATATTGATATGTTCCATATTCCCATCATAATATATGTATAATCACGGAATCCAATATCGAAAATATCCAAAGATAATTTCAATTCAAATCCAATCCAATTTATTTATTTATAACCATTGGATTATTTATCTAGTTAATAACTAGTTCGTTTCGATAAAAATCTATTTTTATCTTTTTAAATATGGGATTTTTCAGCCCAATTCTTTCCAAATCATTTATTATGATTTTACGCAAATTACTGATATTTTTAATAATTTTATCAAAGCCCGTACAGTCGATTTCCATCAAAGGCCATCGAACTGCACTTATAGTGACCTTTTCCAAATTTGATTTGGACATAATTCCAAATCCAACCGTTAGATTTCAAATTTCTAATTTTCATTGGAAAGCTCTTTTCGATACGAACCCAAGATTCCGGTTTTAGGAGAATCCGACGGTCGAATCTCCCGTAATGTCTGTTCGAAGTCAATGGTCGAAATTCACGAAATACCGCAGCGCGGCGCGTTCTATTCAAGCCATTATATTATATATAATATATATATAATATATTTTGTCGATTCCTTTTTAAAACGTATTTTATAAACCGTTTTAAATTCGTTTTCAAAATGATTTCAACTTCATGTTCAATTTCTAATCCAAATTGAATATTCCATATACACGAAAATTTTATACAGTGTATATATATGTTAAAAATTATATTTTTTACAATCAAATCATTTTCACACTTCATATATATATACATATCGTTTTCATTTCATATATATATCGTTTTCACATTTCATATATATATCGTTTTCATTTCATATATATATCGTTTTCATTTCATATATATCGTTTTCATTTCATATATATCGTTTTCATTTCATATATATATATATATATATTATTTCCACCTTTCATATATATAATATTTTCACTTTTCAATATATACGATATTTTCACTTTTCAATATATACGATATTTTCTCATTCAATATATATACGATATTTTCACTTTTCAATATATATACGATATTTTCACTTTTCAATATATACTATATTTTCACTTTCAATATATATACGATATTTTCACTTTTCAATATATATACGATATTTTCACTTTTCAATATATACGATATTTTCACTTTTCAATATATACGATATTTTCACTTACAATATATACGATGTTTTCACTTTCAAAATATATAATATTTTCGCTTTCATATATATGTTATTTTCACATTTCAATATATATACGATATTAATTCACATTTCAATTTATTTCACACAGAATACAATCAAACAAGTCGTCCATGGTCTGTGGACGACGGGGAACAGTTCATATATGCAGTTACAAAATAAATAACTGTACAGAAAATTTAAAGTGAGAGAATTCTCACATTGATTGGTTTCTAAAATCGTTATATAATGACGGTTCTAATCAAATTAAAACAACTTGTTTAATTTATTCAAGAAATTCCAGACAGCAACATTTCAGTTCTGGTATGTTCCATGACGTACATCTCGATTTCACGGTTCCAATGAGACTGGTTTTGCGAAATTCTGTGGTCGAATGAACAAGTTATAGTCAATTAACCGTTAAACAATTAAATATATGATTAAATATTTAATTAGTTAATAACCTTTTCTCTTAATCCCTTGATTAGCGGTGACCATCGTTCCAGGTATTAAGCCGTGAAATCAAACCTATGTCGCACCGAGAAACACCACCACCGCGCTCAGATCGAGGTGCCGGAATCCGATCGGCGGTCCCCTCCCTGCGCGCCTTCGAAGCAGCTTCCCAATGCCACTATCACCTTGCATCTCGACCCCCTCCAGCACCCAGAAATCCGGTTCGAACGGAAGAGCTATGAGCTAAAAATTCGCATCAACCAGACCTCGAACCCCCATCATACCCGTATCATTTTGAGGAGCATGGAGAGTACTTCAGTTTTTGTTTTGGGACCGGGAACGGGGTTGAGAGAAATTGAAGGATCAAATCGGGAGCTTCCTGGCCCTTTGTTACGTGGTGACGGCGCTGAAGGGTATAAGGGTTAGGGTTTAAAGAGGGGAGGTATTTATAGATTTTTATATTATATTTTATTATTATTTATTTCCACTAAAGTAGTGTTTGCATTCGAACACAAAATCGAACCCAACGACTGTCGCCCCTAGCTAAATACCCTCATTCCGAACACAACAGGATATGTCACATAGGCCAATTCAATAGTTAGGATCAGTTTTCAACAAAATTAAAATATAAATCTTTATATATTTTAATTTCAAACGTACATTTCAATTTACTAGGGCCACATATTGATTCTAAAAATTCTCGAAAGATAAATTTAGCTATTTTTTGATGATACGGTCCCAACAAAACTAGCTTCATCGAATTCTGAGACCATTTGAAAAATGGCCCTTTTTTGGTCGATACAATTTAACTATAATTGACCAAAACACATTTTCCTTTGCCACACTCACATACTAGCTTCAAAAATTATGAAATTTGAAACCTAGCAATAATTTGACATCCCGGATCCAACAAAAGTGGTTTCGTCGAAAACCGAGGTTGTTTGCAAAGTTTCCATTTTTAAAGGCCTTTATATATATTAAAATATATATAAATTCCACAGCGACTTTTCTGAATTTTAAACTGGACATATCTTACACTCTATAAAGTGAAATCTCAGTTTCTTAATCCGTTAGAAAGATATTATCGAACAGATTCAAATATTTCTGGTTTCATCTAATTCT
Source organism: Allium sativum (assembly GCA_030737875.1). Classification (NCBI taxonomy): domain Eukaryota; kingdom Viridiplantae; phylum Streptophyta; class Magnoliopsida; order Asparagales; family Amaryllidaceae; genus Allium; species Allium sativum. The sequence goes on along the minus strand of CM060918.1, from coordinate 143,804,804 downwards.
GACTTAAAATGAATTCTGTATATTCATTTGAAATTCGAAATCGAAATTTCAAACTAACGCGCCATTTCAGGCTCGTTATATAATTAAAATAAATTCATTCGTTTTGACTTCTTCAAAAATAAATTTTTTCGTCGTTATTATTTAAAATAACTCATTTTAAATAATCAAAATTAATTAAAATTGCCAAAATAAAAATTTTAAATTGGCTCAGAATTTCCAAGTTGTTACACTCTAGCTTCTTTCTCAACTATTTGGTGGTTTTCTGTAAGGACCCGTAACTTCCCCGTGAAGGAAAGAGCGGATACTTTGAGAACAACACACATCGGAACGCAGACGGAAGAACATTTCATTGTTATTACAGCATTTCCATCAGATACAAGAATATATAGAGTATGAATAAATATTACACAAGAAATATCAGAGATTTAAATTACATTTAAATACATCGCATCGGAAAATAATACAAAAACCCAACTAGAAGTAATGCACGGATACAGAGCTTTCCGAGCATCGTTCCAGCTGTAAATCAAAATCCTATGAATATAAATCTGCAAAACCAAAACTACTAGCTGCCCGTGTAGAAAATAGGGGCACCCAGAGTTTAGGTTAAAACAATAAACTCCAGGTCAGTCATGGGACTGGTGTGAGAACTAAAACAGTTATTTAAAACTTTACTTTAAAAGAGAGTAATTCAAGGGACCACGCCGTATAACACGGAACGGGTTTCCTCCCAAGAACACTAGTGCACATAACAAAACAGCACAATGCTTTTTGGAAAAATGAAGCTATTATAAGACCCAGGTCCCATCACACAATGCAACGCAAGCCAGAGGATAGGGTTTTCCCTTATAATAGCCAAACATGCTTGGTAAATTTTAAACAAATCATTTGATACTATTATAAGTGTATAGTGTCAAAACAATTTCAATCATAAATATCAATCATAGGCGGCATGGGTACCATTTATCATGTCTCCATACTAGTTCTACAATTAAAACCGCAATATCACGTATTGGAAATTGGATTTCCATCATGAATCGAGGCAAGGGGCAAGCTCCTCTCCGATTCGAGACACTCTAGCAAATGCCTCAGGACCCCACTATGATCCTTTGGAACCTCCAAGGCTGGTCCTCTCTTACTTTTGAGGATTAATTATTCCTGAACACACGTTTCCCGGTCCTTACAGACCTATATCCGAGGCGCCTTGCATTCCAACAACCACACAGGTGAAAAGTATATAAAGGTCAGGGCTGGTAGGTCACTGACACCACCTTAGCTAGAAAGAAACGTCGTGCACTCCTTGGGTCCTTATCCCGTTTTTGACTCATACCGAGGTGTGAGGCTCGCGAATCCACGTTATACACAAAGCTACGTCACATAGACCATGCTCTGATCATCAACCACAAGACTTTGCTTTTCAACAGAAGCCTTGATCAATTGCCACTTACGCATGCCAAACTGGCAATTCACTCCATGCGACTGATGTCCATCGATATACAACCTCTGAGCTCGTACGTCTCAGAGAAGGGCGTTAAGCAAGAGAATAAATTCTCCGCCGCTAAATAGATGTATATTTAATAGAGATCAATCAACACAGAATAAAATCCAATGTCAGACACCCAATCCATTTACAAGTTCGTTCTGGGTCTGAATGAAACCGGAGGCACTTTCCTCGCATATCCATCCATCTCCAAGTACGTCTGGACGATCACCAACTGTTTCCCTCATCTTGGGTGTACAGCCCAATCAAGATCATCAGTAATCACCCAAACGATGTGAAGACTTCCGATCTTCAACCACCGTCTTCATCTTCGACATCTCGTCGAATCAGTTATTCAGAATGGGTATAAACCCGGCCTTTCTGAATAACCCACGTATATAATAAAAAAATGTTACACAAACCCAACGAACGCCTCATTCCAATTTAGAATACTCTTTTATTCACAAAATCACATTCTTAGGGAAAGGTTCCCATTAATTTTATCCAAGATAAATTCTTCTAAATTTATTCTTCAATCTTCCTTTGGATATCATTTCAAACTAGTCGGGATTAGCGAACCACACCGAAGTAATTATTTATTTTATTTCCCAATCCCAACCTATTCATCCCATGGAGCAAAACTGGTAATACTCCAAATCTAACACCACGGTGCTATCGGTAAAATTAATTACCATTTCACGTTCAAATCTAATTAAAGATTTAACTATCGCATTGGAGCAAAACTGGTGGTACTCCATTCTCGATCACCTTTCAGATTTGATAATTTAAATTATCAATTCACATCTCAATCTAATTAAAGATTCATTAAAACTCCATTAGTTTTAATCTTTTCCAAAAATCAATATCCTGCCTTTAACTGGGTTAAAGAACTAATGTCATCTAAAACCCGATTCACTACAAACCCAAATCATATTTGATATTAAATACAAGGCTCTGAATAGAAAATATGTTGGCTTATATTCAATATCAAATTCTGAAACCAACATATATCGTATTGGAAATAACGATATAAAATATATCTTTCAAATTCCCATAACAATATCTGTATAGTCACGAAATCCAACATCGAAATATTTCGAAGATAATTTCGATTCAACTCCAGTCCAATTCACGTATTGGGAATATTGATTATTTTTAAAATCACTTTCAAATTCAATTTATTTATTTCAAAAATAATTTGATTTTAATTCTAGTTCAAAACTACTTCATTTCGACAAAAATCTATTTTTATCTTTTCAAATGTGGAATTCTTCAGCCCAATTTTTCCCAAATCATTTCTTATGATTTTACACAAATTATAGATATTTTTAATAATTTTATCAAGGCCCGTACAGTCGATTTCCATCAACGGCCATCAAACTGCACTTACAGTGACCTTTTCCAAATTTGATTTGGACATAATTCCAAATCCAACCGTTAGATTTCAAATTTCTAATATTCATCGATACGAACCCAACGGTTCCGGTTTTAGGAGAATCCGACGGTCGGATCTCCCGCAATGTCAATTCGAATTCAATGGTCGAAATTCAGGAACTGCCGCGGCGCGGCGCATTCTATTCAGGCCATTATATATATATATATATAATATATATACATATTATATATATTTCTTCGATTTCCTTTTTAAAACGTATTTTATAAATCGTTTTAAATTCGTTTTCAAAACCATTTTAACTCTATATTCAATTTCAAATCAAAATTGAATATTTCGTATCATTACTATATCAATGATAATATTTTCAAAATGTTATAATTTGAAATTACTTCCTTTTCGAAAATCGAAATAAATATCGTTCACGTCAAAATAGCGCAACTCTAGTCAACACGGCTTTACATATTTCAATAATTCGTTATTCTATTCAACAAATGAATATTTATTCCATTCAACACATGAATCTATATTTTTTTTCCAACACACGACTAATCTCAACACATGAGTACTGTCAACACACGACTATTTTTATATTCAACACATGAATTTTCTTTTATAATATTCATTATTTTCCCAATTGGAATGAGGCCCAATCAATCACCATATAACGTTAATTATATGGATTCCATACAACACATGTATATAATAGCAGCGATAAACAATCAACCATCATCCAAAGTGCACCACACAACTGCATAAGCATCGGATATAAATAATCAACGCTTACACATGCTGTCGACAAATCGATCGACATATAATGAAATAATTGAGATTAGTGTACGCCAAATATCATCCCAATACCCGTGTGGGGTTTCAAATCAACAAATACCGATTTTTATTTGTGCAGTTGGGCGATGTGTAAAATTTATCGACCCAATCAATATCAGTCAAATCAGTGTATATAAACAAATCGGCTGATTTGTTTATAAATATTCATTTATTCACATTCACGTTAAAAATTATATTTTTAACGATAAAATATTTATTTCAACACATCTACATTTTATTATCGATTTCACATCAACATCACAAACAATTTTCATAACACATCAATCAAACAAACAAGCCATCCATGGTCTGTGGATGACGGGTGTCGAGTGCTGCTAAGCACCGTCTGCATCCTAGTATATATATATAACTAGAAAAAGAATTTTAGAGTGATAAGTTCTCACCAATAGCTATTCCAACTCCACGACACTTCATTTATAGAAATCTTCGTCGTTCTCGCCTTTTGCCACTTTCGTTGCCCGTATTCACTACCTATATAAAAATCACATTTTCATATTATTGCCATGTATATAAAAATCATATTTTTACACCGCTACTATATAGATAAAAATTCTATTTTTACACCGCTACTATATAGATAAAAATTCTATTTTTACACCGCTACTATATAGATAAAAATTCTATTTTTACGTCGCTACTATATAGATAAAATTTTATTTTTACAACGGTGTTCATATAATAAAGGTCATATTTTTATTATTTTTATAATATAAAAATCACATCTTTCCTACTTCAAAGATGTAATCTTTTCGCTATTTCATTACAAAAATCATTCCTTTATCCCTTCTATGAATTAAAGATCGAATTTTTATTCTTTCTAAAATATAAAAATCATATTTTTAATATTTCTACTTTATAAAAGATTATATTTTTATACTTCTACAATATAATAAAAATTATATTTTTACTTCGCTAAGTAAATAAAAATCATATTTTTCTTGCCAACGAATTCATACCATTCTAACAGAGAAATCACATTCATATAAATAGGAGTAAATAAAATAAATAAAATTTTAAAACTTACAGAAGGGGGAAAAGTTCGACGAACTGAGAGAGAGGGGGAGGGAAGAAATCGTGGCTCTCGAAGGCGAGGTGGGTGGAGGATCGACGTCTGGTTTTGGTTGCAGAAGAGGGAGAGAGGGCGGATGAGGGTTTAGGGAGGGGCGCCAGGTGCTAACGAGGCTAGGGGAGGTCGGAGGGGGTCGGGGTTGCCCTGGGCGGCGCGCGGCGGTTTCTGGGCTAGGTCAGAGGAGGAGGGCGAGCAGAAGGGAGCGGGGCTGAGGGGGTTTGAGCGCAGGTGGGGGGGAAGGAGACGGGACGACGTCGTGGAGGAGGTGGAGGCGAAGGCGGCGGGTCGGTGGGGCGGAGCGGCTGCGATCGATTTTTTTTTCATTTCTTTTTCAGTGAATCGGTTTTGAAAGGGGGGGCCAGATAAAGGAATAAGGGAAGAGAGAGAGGAATTTTATATTTAATTATTTAATTATTTTAATTTCAAAAAGTTGACTTTTTATTTCATCCTCGAAACGAGGCCCACCGCCTGTCGTCTGTAGCGTCTTACCCCCATTCCGAAAACAACGAGATATGTATTGTAAGCTGATTCGATCGTTTCGATCAGTTTTCGTCAAAATCAACATATAACTCTATATATTGAATTTGAACACCCATTTCAATTTACCGGGGTCACATACAAACTCTAAAAATTCCAGAAAAATATTTCCTAGCTTCGTATTGATGATACGGTCCTAACAAAAATAATTTCGTCGAATTCTAAGACCGTTGGAAAAATGGCCATTTTCCAGTCGATTAAAATCGACTAAAACTGGTCAAACGCGTTTTCCTTTGCCACGCTCACATATTGATTCGAAAAATTATGAAATTTGGAATCTATCAATAATTTGACATCACGGATCCAACAAAAGTGGTTTCGTCGAAATCCGAGGTCGTTTGCAAAATTCCCATTTTTAAGGGCCTGAATTCCATAGCGACTATTCAGAATTTTCAACTGGACATATCTTTTGATTCCCGCTATGAAATTTTGATTTTTCGGATTCGTTGGAAAGATATTCTCAAATAGTTTCTATTATTTTTGGTTTCACGAAAATCCGGTTTATTTTGCACCCGGTACATTCATTTGAAGTTTGAAATCGAATTATCGAATTACCGCGCCATTTTCAATTCTATTTATGATTATATATAATTATTATATTCTAACGACGACGTATATAATATATACGTTCGAATTCCATTCAAAATAAATTTTCTTGTCGATATTATTTGAAATAATCCATTTTAAATGTTCAACATTCGCTAAAATTGCCAAAATAAAAATTTTAAACTGGCCCAAAATTTACGGGTTGTTACATTCTCCCCCACTTAAAACTTTTCATCCCCGAAAAGGAACAAAGTCGAAAGTGGTTCGATTAATCAACTCTACGTTCGATCTGGCTTCCATTCTCCAACTTTTCAGTTTCTGAGAATTTTCAAATTCTTCAAAAATTTGGCTAACACCCGGAATTTTCGAAAAATTTCGCCATAACCTCTCCTGCACCGGGAGCAACGGGAAAATCCTGAAATTTCCATACAGGCCTTCTGATCTCAAAAAGAAAAAGAAAAAGCCGAGCGGCTAGCCAATAGGCTCATAAAATCATCATCACCCAAACAAAACATGTACCTATTTGTCGGGCAAACAAATTTTATTCTCTGCTTTAGCCTCCTTGCTATGACCTGTTCAATGAAAGTACTTGTATATGCAAGCAAATGCAACCAATTTTCAATACAATTTAATATGTGATCCAATTAGGCTAAATGGTTCAAAATTATCAAACAAATAAACAAACAACACAAACATCAATCAATTAGTGAATTAGAGTTTCAAATTCATAATTTTGATACATATACAAAAAATCATGTTTTTGATGCCAATTCACAACAAATAAATTTATCTATATAAGTTTTGGTTCTCACACCAGTCTAATGGAAATATATAGAAATCACACCATCGAAACACGAACATTAATATTGATGATGCCATGGTCATTATCAACATCATCTCCGGGCGACTAGAGTGTGATTCTATATCTATCCAGTATATTAAAACTTCGAATATACGTTCATGACGCGTATACGCGAAATCTTTATATACTAGATTGTCCAAATTCAAAATAAATAAATATTCAAATATGTTTAAAACGATTTAAATTTCAAAACAAAAATTGTTTTCACTTGAAAAATATACTCTACACACTCATCCTAGGATACTACTGATCCTATCTCTAACGAGTCATTCTAATTGGATATTACTAATCCAACATCTGATGAATTCTTTCGTATGGTTCTAATGTGTCTTGTTCTCGAGCTCTGTAAACCAAAACTCTGGTACCAAACTGTAAGGACCCGTAACTACCCCGTGAAGGAAAGAGCGGATACTTTGAGAACAACACACATCGGAACGCAGACGGAAGAACATTTCATTGTTATTACAACAATTCCATCAGATACAAGAATATACAGAGTATGAATAAATATTACATAGAAAATATCAGAGATTTAAATTACATTTAAATACATCGTAGCGGAAAATAATACAAAAACCCAACTAGAAATAATGCACGGATACAGAGCTTTCCGAGCATCGTTCCAGCTGTAAATCAGGATCCTGTGAATATAAATCCGCAAAACCAAAACTACTAGCTGCCCGTGTAGAAAATAGGGGCACCCAGAGTTTAGGTTAAAACAATAAACTCCAGGTCAGTCATGGGACTGGTGTGAGAACTAAAACAGTTATTTAAAACTTTACTTTAAAAGAGAGTAATTCAAGGGACCACGCCGTATAACACGGAACGGGTTTCCTCCCAAGAACACTAGTGCACATAACAAAACAGCGCAATGCTTTTTGAAAAAATGAAGCTATTATAAGACCCAGGTCCCATCACACAATGCAACGCAAGCCGGAGGATAGGGTTTTCCCTTATAATAGCCAAACATGCTTGGTACGTTTTAAACAAATCGTTTGATACTATTATAAGTGTATAGTGTCAAAACAATTTCAATCATAAATATCAATCATAGGCAGCATGGGTACCATCTATCATGTCGCCATACTAGTTCTACAATTAAAACCGCAATATCACGAACTGGAAATTGGATTTCCGTCACGAGTCGAGGCAAGGGGCAAGCTCCACTCCGATTCGAGACACTCTAGCAAATGTCTCAGGACCCCACTATGATCCTTTGGAACATCCAAGGCCGGTCCTCTCTTACTTTTGGGGATTAATTATTCGTGAACACACGTTTCCGGGTCCTTACAGACCTATATCCGAGGCGCCTTGTATTCCAACAACCACACAGGCGAAAAGTATATAAATGTCAGGGCAGGTAGGTCACTGACACCACCTTAGCTAGAAAGAAACGTCGTGCACTCCTTGGGTCCTTATCCCGTTTTTGACTCATACCGAGGTGTGAGGCTCGCGAATCCACGTTATACACAAAGCTACGTCACACAGACCATGCTTTGATCATCAACCACAAGACTTTTCTTTTCAACAGAAGCCTTGATCAATTGCCACTTACGAGTGCCACACTGGCAATTCACTCCATGCGACTGATGTCCATCGATATACAACCTCTGAGCTCGTACGTCTCAGAGAAGGGCGTTAAGAAAGAGAATAAATTCTTCGCTGCCAAACAGATGTATATTTAATAGAGATCAATCGACACAAAATAAAATCCAATGTCAAACACACAATCCATTTACAAGTTCGTTCTGGGTCTAACGAAACCGGACGCACTTTCCTCGCATATCCATCCATCTCCAAGTACGTCTGGACGATCACCAACTGTTTCCCTCATCTTGGGTGTACAGTCCAATCAAGATCATCAGTAATCACCCAAACGATGTGAAGACTTCCGGTCTTCAACCACCGTCTTCATCTTCGACATCTCGTCGAATCGGTTATTCAGAATGGGTATAAACCCGGCCTTTCTGAATAACCCACGTATATAATAAACAAATGTTACACAAACCCAACGAACGCCTCATTCCAATTCAAAATACTCTTTTATTCACAAAATCACATTCTTAGGGAAAGGTTCCCATTAAATTTATCCAAGATAAATTCTTCTAAATTTATTCTTTAATCTTCCTTTGGATATCATTTCAAACTAGTCGGGATTAGCGAACCACACCGAAGTAATTATTTATTTTATTTCCCAACCCCAACCTATTTATCCCATGGAGCAAAACTGGTAATACTCCATATCTAACACCACGGTGCTATCGGTAAAATTAATTACGATTTCACGTTCAAATCTAATTAAAGATTTAACTATCGCATTGGAGCAAAACTGGTGGTACTCCATTCTCGATCACCTTTCAGATTTGATAATTTAAATTATCAATTCACATCTCAATCTAATTAAAGATTCATTAAAACTCCACTTAGTTTTAATATTTTCCAAAAATCAATATCCTGCCTTTAACTGGGTTAAAGAACCAATGTCATCTAAAACACGATTCACGACAAACCCAAATCATATTTGATATTAAATACAAGGCTCTGAATAGAAAATATGTCGGCTTATATTCAATATCAAATTCTGAAACCAATATATATCGTATTGGAAATAACGATATAAAATATATCTTTCAAATTCCCATAACAATATCTGTATAGTCACAAAATCCAACATCGAAATATTCTGAAGATAATTTCGATTCAACTCCAATCCAATTCACGTATTGGGAATATTGATTATTTTTAAAATCACTTTCAAATTCAATTTATTTATTTCAAAAATAAATTGATTTTAATTCTAGTTCAAAACTAGTTCATTTCGACAAAAATCTATTTTTATCTTTTCAAATGTGGAATTCTTCAGCCCAATTTTTCCCAAATCATTTCTTAGGATTTTACACAAATTATAGATATTTTTAATAATTTTATCAAGGCCCGTACAGTCAATTTCCATCAACGGCCATCTAACTGCACTTACAGCGACCTTTTCCAAATTTGATTTGGACATAATTCCAAATCCAACCGATAGATTTCAAATTTCTAATATTCATTGGAAAGCTCTTTTCGATACGAACCCAACGGTTCCGGTTTTAGGAGAATCCGACCGTCGAATCTCCCGCAATGTCAATTCGAATTCAATGGTCGAAATTTACGAACTGCCGCGGCGCGACGCGTTCTATTCAGGCCATTATATATATAATATATATATTGTATATATTTCGTCGATTTCCTTTTTAAAACGTATTTTTTAAATCGTTTTAAATTCGTTTTCAAAACCATTTTAACTCTATATTCAATTTCAAATTAAAATTGAATATTTCGTATCATTACTATATCAATGATAATATTTTCAAAACGTTATAATTTAAAATCACTTCCTTTTCGATATTCGAATAAAATCGATATAAATATCGTTCACGTCAAAATAGCGCAACTCTAGTCATCATGGCTTTATATATTTCAATAATTCGTTATTCTATTCAACAAATGAATATTTATTCCATTCAACACATGAATCTATATTTTTTTTCCAACACACGACTAATCTCAACACATGAGTACTGTCAACACACGACTATTTTTATATTCAACACATGAATTTTCTTTTATAATATTCATTATTTTCCTAATTGGAATGAGGCCCAAACAATCACCATATAATGTTAATTATATGGATTACATACAACACATGTATATAATAGCAGCGATAAACAATCAACCATCATCCAAAGTGCACCACACAACTGCATAAGCATCGGATATAAATAATCAACGCTTACACACTCTATCGACCAATCGATCGACATATAATGAAATAATTGGGATTAGTGTACGCCAAATATCATCCCAATACCCGTGTTGGGTTTCAAATCAACAAACACTAATTTTTATTTGTGCAGTTGGGCGATGTGTAAAATTTATCGACCCAATCAATATCAGTCAAATCAGTGTATATAAACAAATCGGCTGATTTGTTTATAAATATTCATTTATTCACATTCACGTTAAAAATTATATTTTTAACGATAAAATATTTATTTCAACACATCTATATTTTATTATCAATTTCACATCAACATCACAAACAATTTTCACAACACATCAATCAAACAAACAAGCCATCCATGGTCTGTGGATGACAGGTGTCGGGTGCTGCTAAGCACCGTCTGCATCCTAGTATATATATAACTAGAAAAAGAAATTTAGAGTGAGAAGTTCTCACCAATAGCTATTCCAACTCCACGACACTTCATTTATAGAAATCTTCGTTTTTCTCGCCTTTTGCCACTTTCGTTGCCCGTATTCACTACCTATATAAAAATCACATTTTTATATTATTGCCATGTGTATAAAAATCATATTTTTACACCGCTACTATATAGATAAAAATTCTATTTTTACACCGCTACTATGTAGATAAAAATTCTATTTTTACACCGCTACTATATAGATAAAAATTCTATTTTTACATCGCTACTATATAGATAAAAATTCTATTTTTACAACGGTGTTCATATAATAAAGGTCATATTTTTATTATTTTTATAATATAAAAATCATATCTTTCCTACTTCAAAGATGTAATCTTTTCGCTATTTCATTACAAAAATCATTCCTTTATCTCTTTTATGAATTAAAGATCGAATTTTTATTCTTTCTAAAATATAAAAATCATATTTTTAATATTTCTACTTTATAAAAGATTAATTTTTATACTTCTACAATATAATAAAAATTATATTTTTACTTCGCTAAGTAAATAAAAATCATATTTTTATAGCCAACGAATTCATACCATTCTAACAGAGAAATCACATTCAAATAAATAGGAGTAAATAAAATTTTAAAACTTATAGAAGGGGGAAAAGTTCGACGAACTGAGAGAGAGGGGGAGGGAAGAAATCGCGGCTCTCGAAGGCGAGATGGGTGGAGGATCGGCGTCGGCTTTTGGTTGCAGAAGAGGGAGAGAGGGCGGATGAGGGTTTAGGGAGGGGCGCCAGGTGCTGACGAGGCTAGGGGAGGTCGGAGGGGGTCGGGGCTGCCCTGGGCAGCGCACGGTGGTTTCTGGGCTAGGTCAGAGGAGGAGGGCGAGCAGAAGGGAGCGGGGCTGAGGGGGTTCGAGCGCAGGTTGGGGGGGAAGGAGAAGGAGAGGGGGCGACATCGTGGAGGAGGTGGTGGCGAAGGCGGCGGGTCGGTGGGGCGGAGCGGATGCGATAGATTTTTTTTCCATTTCTTTTTCACTGAATCGATTTTGAAAGGGGGGCCAGATAAAGGAACAAGGGAAGAGAGAGAGGAATTTTATATTTAATTATTTAATTATTTTAATCTCAAAAGGTTGACTTTTTATTTCGACCTCGAAACGAGGCCCACCGCCTGTCGTCTGCAGCTATTTACCTCCATTCCGAACACAATGGGATACGTATTGTAAGCTGATTCGATTGTTTCGATCAGTTTTCGTCAAAATCAACATATAACTCTATATATTGAATTTGAACACCCATTTCAATTTACCGGGGTCACATACGAACTCTAAAAATTCCAGAAAAATATTTCCTAGCTTCGTACTGACGATACAGTCCTAACAAAACTAATTTCGTCGAATTCTAAGACCATTGGAAAAATGGCCATTTTCCAGTCGATTAAAATAAACTAAAACTGGTCAAATGCGTTTTCCTTTGCCACGCTCACATATTGATTCGAAAAATTATGAAATTTGGAATCTAGCAATAATTTGACATCACGGATCCAACAAAAGTGGTTTCGTCGAAATCCGAGGTCGTTTGCAAAATTCCCATTTTTAAGGGCCTGAATTCCATAGCGACTATTCAGAATTTTCAACTGGACATATCTTTTGATTCCCGCTATGAAATTTTGATTTTTCGGATTCGTTGGAAAGATATTCTCAAATTGTTTCTATTATTTTTGGTTTCACTAAAATCCGGTTTATTTTGCACCCGGTACATTCATTTGAAGTTTGAAATCGAATTATCGAACTACCGCGCCATTTTCAATTCTATTTATAATTATATATGATTATTATATTCTAACGACGACGTATATAATATATACGTTCGAATTCCATTCAAAATAAATTTTCTCGTCGATATTATTTAAAATAATCCATTTTAAATGTTCAACATTCGCTAAAATTGCCAAAATAAAAATTTTAAACTGGCCCAGAATTTACGGGTTGTTACATTTTCGATACTTGGATTTTGGCAAGTAATACGAAATTATGTATTATTGCCTAAATTCCACCATCGAATTTCTTTTCCGGGTCGTTACAGGGTTGCTTCGATGAAAAAGCGAGAATTTAGCTAAGTCCTGGATTCAGTTGCATCTCTGGGTCGATATCGATCCAGGATACAATAATTAGAGATATGAATCTTCGTAATCCATACCTATAAATACCTCATCTCTTGGCTAATTTCAGGATCTTTTGATCAGTACTTTGCACTCGGATTCTTGGACTTAGAGCATTTTAATGGCTTCCTTCATGGCTCTTCGAACTTTAGAAAGTTTCATGGGCTTGTAAACTTCCACTTGGCACTTGGATTGATATATGGACTCTCTTGGACATTGAAGCACATTTTCGTCCTCGAATTTTGTTGAAGGAATTGTTGGATTTGGGCAAGGACTTTGCCATTTCTAGACATACAACTTCGTAACTAAAAGGATTGTACTTGTTCAAATATGCAAAGGATCTTCAAAGTGGATGTAGCCATACTTGCTAAACCACTATAAATAACTAGTGTTATTTACTTTTCTTGCATTCTATGTCTAGACAGTTTGGAATATTTACATTTGGGTGTTGTCTTGAGAAGGGATCAATTTCCCACGTCAATATACCTGGAGCGCTAGGAAAGGGAAAACAACCTTGGATTGCTCAAAATTCTAAGGATGGTTAAATGGAAATAGATCATTTTAGTTCATTCGAAAGGAGAAAGAGTATAAGAAAGCCTAGAGGTTTCTTCTACTGAAATCCCTCAAACTGCTTTACTCGAGAGAATATGGATGTTGTGGTTAAGGATTTGACTTCGGTTGGAAAGACAAGAAGAGCTTTTTAGAAGGAAAAAGACAACTAAGAAATATCTAGGATCGAGGGTTTTGGAAGCCCGTCTGGCCTAGGAAATATTGCGAGAAAAAGTGCTAGTGTCCCTCAAGGTTTTCCTTGGGTCTTGGGAGCAATTATCAAAAGTCAACCCTTGGTCAGTAACAATCGTAGGATCGGTTCCGGCTCGTCTAGACTCGGGGAGAAACAACCCCAATTCCGATGGGAGTATGACTCAAGAGGATTTGGTGGGCCAGGTTTCAAGTTCTGGTGCTTTTAAAGTGTCTCAAGTGTCGGTGCGTAAAGGTTTGGATGTAGGAACTCCCATGTTCCAGGAGTTAGGTTTGTTCCTACGGCAGTATCTCAGGCTATGATTGAACAAGATGTTCTTGTTGAGACTCAACAGACTGCTAATCCTGGACTCAACACCGGGGTCATCGGTGTGGGCTTAAAAGACATTAGTCAGTTGCTTAGAAATGTTGATTGGATTATGGAAGTAATCTGATGGTTTACTCGAGGCGGAGCTTCTCTTTTGGACTTAGATTTTGTTACTCGCAACTCGTCCACTCAGGCTATCAGGAATTCTTAAAATCCATCAGATTTCAAACTGCTGATTTTAGAGGCTTTTGATGGTAGGAAGGAGACTACTGTTCACATGATGCACTATGTACAAAATTTGCGACTTACACATCTCTTCCTATGTCTTAGTAAATTTTCCTTATAATTTCAATCAATGTCTTTTTAATAAAAAATAACAAAAATGGCTAATGTACAAAATCACGTAAACGCTAAACAACCCAGAACACAGATAGATTTATAAATAAAAAATAGTAATTTACAAAAATCTTACAATTACACCTAATCCTAAAAATCTGAAATAAATATAACACAAATCTTAAAAATATTAAGAAACTAAATCTAGATTAAAGGTGTAAACAGTAACCACATAATACAATAAAGGATTGTATGAAAGATAATAATATTACTGAAAAACCTATAAACAGTGAGACGACCCGAACTTCCCCGTGAAGGAAAGCACGGATAGAATTGAGTACAAGACAAAATAGAACGCAGACGGAAGAACATTTCATTGTTATTACAACAATTCCATCAGAATACAAGAATATACAGAGTATAAATGAATAAATTACATTCGACAAATATCAGAGATTACAATAAATTACACAGCAGCGGAAAAATATACAAAATACAACTGAAAGTGATACACGGATACAGAGCTTTCCGAGCATCGTTCCAGCTGTTAATCAGGACCCTGTGAATATAAATCTGCAAAACCAAAACTACTAGCTGCCCGTGCGGAAAATAGGGGCACCCAGAGTTTAGGTTAAAACAATAAACTCCAGGTCAGTCATGTGACTGGTGTGAGAACTAAAACGGTTATTTAAAACTTTACTTTAAAGGATAGTAATTCAAGGGACCACGCCGTATAACACGGAACGGGTTTCCTCCCAAGAATACTAGTGCATATATCAAAACAACGCAATGCTTTTTGAAAAAATGAAGCTATTATAAGACCCAGGTCCCATCACACAATGCAACGCAAGCCGGAGGATAGGGTTTTCCCTTATAATAGCCAAACATGCTTGGTACGTTTAAAACAAATCATTTGATACTATTATAAGTGTATAGTGTCAAAACAATTTCAATCATAAATATCAATCATAGACGACATGGGTACCATATATCATGTCGCCATACTAGTTCTACAATTAAAACCGCAATACACGTATTGGAAATTGGATTTCTGTCATGAGTCGAGGCAAGGGGCAAGCTCCTCTCCGCGTTCGAGACACTCTAGCAAATGTCCCAGGACCCCACTATGATCCCTGGATCTTCAGGGCCGGTCCTCTCTTACTTTTGAGTATTGGCAATTCCTGAACACACGTTTCCCGGTCCTTACAGACCTATATCCGAGGCGCCTCGTATCCAACAACCACATAGGTGAAAAGTATATAAATGTCAGGGCTGGTAGGTCAATGACACCACCTTAGCTAGAAAGAAACGTCGTGCTCTCCCTGCAGTCACTATCCCGTTTTTGACTCATACCGAGGTGTGAGGCTCGCGAATTCACGTTATACACAAAGCTGCGCCACACAGACCATGCTTTGATCATCAACCACAAGACTTTGCTTTTCAACAGAAGCCTTGATCAATTGCCACTTACGCATGCCACACTAGCAATTCACTCCATGCGACTGATGTCCATCGATATACAACCTCTAAGCTCGTACGTCTCAGAGAAGGGCGTTAAGCAAGAGAATAAATTCTCCGCCGCCAAACAGATGTATATTTAATAGAGATCAATCAACACAGAATAAAATCCAATGTCAGACACACAATCCATTTACAAGTTCGTTCTGGGTCTGAACGAAACCGGAGGCACTTTCCTCGCATATCCATCCATCTCCAAGTACGTCTGGACGATCACCAATTGTTTCCCTCATCCTGGGTGTACAGCCCAATCAAGATCATCAGTAATCACCCAAACGATGTGAAGACTTCCGGTCTTCAACCATCGTCTTCATCTTCGACATCTCGTCGAATCGGTTATTCAGAATGGGTATAAACCCGGCCTTTCTGAATAACCCACGTATATAATAAACGAATGTTACACAAACACAACCAACGCCTCATTCCAATTCAGAATAATCTTTTATTCACAAAAACACATTCTTAGGGAAATGTTCCCATTAATTTTATCCAAGATAAATTCTTCTAAATTTATTCTTTAATCTTCCTTTGGATATCATTTCAAACTAGTCGAGATTAGCGAACCACACCGAAGTAATTATTTATTTTATTTCCCAATCCCAACCTATATATCCCATGGAGCAAAACTGGTGATACTCCATTCTTAACACCACGGTGTTATCGGTAAAATTAATTACCATTTCACGTTCAATTCTAATTAAAGATTTAACTATCGCTTTGGTGCAAAACTGGTGATACTCCACTCTCGATCACTCTTCAGATTTGATAATTTAAATTATCAATTCACATTTTAATCTAATTAAAGATTCATTAAAACTCCACTTAGTTTCAATCTTTTCAAAAATCAATGTTATGTCTTTAACTGGGTTAAAGAACCAATGTCTTCTGAAACACGATTCACAACAAACCCAAATCAGATTCGATATTAAATACAAGGCTCTGAATACAAAATACACCGGCTTATATTCAATATCAAATTCTGAAACCAACAAATATTGTATTGGAAATAACGATATAAAATATATCTTTCAAATTCCCATAACAATATCTGTATAGTCACGAAATCCAACATCTAAATATTCCGAAGATAATTTCGATTCAACTCCAGTCCAATCCACGTATTGGGAATATTGATTATTTTTAAAATCACTTTCAAATTCAATTTATTTATTTCAAAAATAAATTGATTTTAGTCCTAGTTCAAAACTAGTTCATTTCGATAAAAATCTATTTTTATCTCTTCATATATGGAAATTTCAGCCCAATATTTCCCAAATCATTTCTTATGATTTTACACAAATTATAGATATTTTTAATAATTTTATTAAGGCCCGTATAGTCGATTTCCATCAACGGCCATCGAACTGCACTTACAGCGACCTTTTTCGAATTTGATTTGGACATAATTCCAAATCCAACCGTTAGATTTCAAGTTTCTAATATTCATTGGAAAGCTCTTTTCGATATGAACCCAACGGTTCCGGTTTTAGGAGAATCCGATGGTCGGATCTCCCGCAACGTCAATTCAAAGTTAATGGTCGAAATTCACGAATTGCCGCGGCGCGTTCTATTCAGGCCATTATATATATATTATATATATATTATATATATTTCGTCGATTCCCTTTTAAAACGTATTTTATAAATCGTTTAAATTCGTTTCCAAAAACAATTCAACTTCTATATTCAATTTCAAATCGATTGGATTTCAATTCAACTCGAATTCATTTCAATTTTATTTAATTCGAATTCAAATTCGTTTCAATTCAATTCTAATTCTAATTCGTTTCAATTCAATTCGAATTTACCTTCTATTTGATTCAATTCGAATTCGTTTCAAATTGATTTCAATTCAATTTCAGTTCGTTTTAAATTTCATTCAAAATGATTTCGATTCGTTTTTAATTCAATTTCAATTTAATTCCATTTGAATTCATTCCTATTTTATTCGAATTCAAATTTGTTTCAATTCAATTCTAATTCTAATTCGTTTTCTATTCGATTCGAATCGAGTTCATTTTCTATTCAATTCGAATCGTATTCATTTTCTATTCGATTAGAATTCATTTCAAATTGATTCAATAAAATTTCAATTTCAATTTTTATCTAATTCAATTTGAATTTCATTTCAAAATATTAGATTTTGAAATCACTTTTCAATATTCATTGTAAAACGAATAAAATCGATATAAATATCGTTCATGTCAAAATAGCGCATCTCTTATCCACACGGCTTTATATTTTTCAAAAACTTCTTTATTCTATTCAACAAATGAATATTTATTCTATTCAACACATGAATCTATATTTCTTTCAGCACACGACTATTTTTGTTTTGTAAAATATTTTATAAAACTATGGTATCTATCGTTTGATTTTAATTAGACTCCACCGTGAAGTAGATTCTAATTGTAAATATGATGAAGATGTAATTTTTATTATTTAATATATTTTACTCAACACACGAATATTTTCAACACATGAACATCGTCAACACATGACTATTTTTATATTCAACACATGAATTTTCTTTTATAACATTCATTATTTTCCCGATTGGAATGAGGCCCAATCAATCACCATATAATGTTAATTATATGGATTTCCATACATCACACGTATGTAATAGCACTGAAAAATAATCAACCATCAACCAAAGTGCACTACACTGTATAAGCATCAAATATAGATATCTAACGCTTATAACAGCCTGTCAATCAATCGATCGACATATTTAATCAATCAGGATGAGTGAACTTCAAATTTCAACCCAACACCCGTGTGGGGTTTCAAACAATCAAACACAGATTTTAGTTGTGCAGTTGGGCGACGTGTAAAATTTATCGACCCAATCAATATCAGTCAAATCAGTGTATATAAACAAATCGGCCGATTTGTTTATAAATATTTATTTATTCACTTTCACGTTAAAAATTATATTCTTTTAACGATAAAATATTTTATTTTAACACATGACTTTCTATTCATTTCATTTACACAATAAAAATGATATTTTCATTTTTCTAACATATTTTAGAAAATTTCGGCGGCATAACGGCACGATACTAGTAACGGGACGAGGCCTAGCCTTATCCCGGTCTAGTGAAGGCCCACGCCATCCACACATCAATCAAATCCATTCAATTCACCAAACAATTCAATTTCAAATAGATTCATCTAACTAATCTATGCAACCAAACAAACAAGTCCATGGTCTGTGGACGATTGTGTCGGGTGCTACTAAGCACCGTCTGCATCCTAGTATATATATATATAACTAGAAAAAGAAGTTTAGAGTGAGAAGTTCTCACCGATAGCTATCCAAACTCCACGGCACTTCTTTTATAGAAATCTTCATCGTTATCGCATCTTTGTCATCGTCGTTGCTCGTAGTCACTACATATATAAAAATCACATTTTTACTTGTTCACTTTCAATTCAAAAATCATATTTTTATAATCCCTTCATATATTTAAAAATCGAATTTTCACTTCGTTATCATCTATATAAAGATCTCGCCTTTTCAACTATAAAGATTTCTCCTTTTCAAATATAAAGACTTCATCTTTTCAAAAATATAGATTTCATCATTATAAAAGTCACCACTTTATTTCAACGTATATATAATAAAAATCAGATTTTTATTTCGCTACATATATAAAGATGCTATTTTTATTATTCCTATCATGTAAAAATTATATTTTTAATTCTCTACCTAAACAAAATCATATTTTTACATCTTTTATATAGTAAAGATTATATTTTTAATACTTTAAAAATATAAAAATCATATTTTTAATTCTTTAAAAATATAAAAATCATATTTTTATTTGCTACTTCACATGAATAAAAATCTAACCTTTGTTAAAAAAAATCCAATCTTTCTTATGTAAAAAAAACAACACATTCATATATATAAAATCACGTTTTTATAGAGTTGGAAAACCAGAGTTTTATATAATAAATAAAATAAAGTAAATAATAAATAAAAAACTTACAGCGCACGAGAGAAGGCCGGGGGGGTTTCTTGCTCGCGGAAGCGTGGTGGGCCCTCCAGCAGGCGTCAGAGGTGGAGCGGAAGGGGGGGCGCGTTCTTTTCAGAGGAAGAAGAAGAAGGAGAGGAGGGAGAAGGAAGCGGCGGAGGAGGGGGGCTGGGGGTTGCGCGCAGGGGGGCGGTGCCGGTTGTCGATTGGGTGCGAGGCTTGAGCGAGGAGAGGGAGAGGGAAGCAGGGGGTGTCGGCGCGAGAGGAGGGGAAGACAGGGGGGTCGCCTCCTGGCGGCGGCGACGCTGGGAGGAGCGGCGACTCCTCCCCTCCTTTTCTCCGTCGCCCTCTTCCATTTCTTTTTTTTTATAAATCGATTCTGAAATAAGAAAAGGGGGGACAGCGTAAAAAAGGGAAGAGGTGGTTTTTTTTTATTTATTTAATTATTTTAATTGCAAAAAGCTGACTTTTACATACGACCTCGAAACGAGGCCCACCGCCTGTCGTCCAGCGTTTCACCCCCATTCCGAACACAATGGGATATGTATCGCAGGTCAATTCGACCGTTACGATCAGTTTCCGTTGAATTTAAAATATAACTCTATATATTCTATTTTAAACGCGCGTTTCAATTTAGCGGGGTCACATACTAACTAGAAAAATTCCAGAAAAATATTTTCTAGCTTCGTGTTGACAATACGGTCCTAACAAAACTAGTTTCGTCGAATTCTGAGACCGTTGGAAAAATGGCCAATTTCCAGTCGATTAAAATCAACTGAAACTGGTCACACGCGTTTTCCTTTGCCACGCTCACATATTGATTCGAAAAATTATGAAATTTGAAACCTAGCAATAATTTGACACTGCGGATCCAACAAAAGTGGTTTCGTCGAAATCCGAGGTCATTTGCAAAATTTCCATTTTTAAGGGCCTGAATTCCACAACGACTATTCAGAATTTTCAACTGGACATATCTTTTGATTCCCGCTATGAAATTTCGATTTTTCGGATTCGTTGGAAAGATATCCACAAATAGATCCTATTATTTTTGGTTTCACTAAAATCCGGATTGTTTTGCACCCGGTACATTCAATTGAAGTTTGAAATCGAATTATCGAACTACCGCGCCATTTTCAATTCTATTTATAATTATTTATATTCTAACGACGACGTATATAATATATACATTCGATTTCTATTCAAAATAAATTTCTCGTAGATATTATTTAAAATAATCTATTTTAAATGGTCAAAATTCGCTAAAATTGCCAAAATAAAAATTTTAAACTGGCCCAGAATTTCCGTGTAGCGACCCGGGGAAAAGAATGACAATCGGGTTCTCGACAACAATACATAAACCCGTATTACTTGCCAAAAACCCAAGTATTGAACCCCCAGATTGTCATGAGAAAGAATTTAGAGGGTGAGGATAGAAAGAAAGAAGTATTAGAATAGAAGAAAGAAGAAGAACACATCAGAACCTCACCGCGGAACGAATAAAATATAATATCAAATATCTTTATACAAAGAACTGTATAAAACATACCAATCATCAGAGTACAACATATAACTGCACAGCAAAAATAACTTTAGATAACTAGTGGTGAAGCCGCCTGCTTCCAGCTCCTGAAAATTTCAAGCGAACCTAACCTGTAAATATGCTTGGTCTGACCCGAGCACATTTGATTTAAAACAAAAATACACCGGGTCAGTCTGGAATACTATCAGTGATAAATTCACAGCACACACACAACTTGTTTAACTTTGGAAAATCCTTTATGAAATCAAAGGATAATAGTAAGACCAGTCCACACATAAACACGGACGGTTTTTACCTTACTATAACCCAAACCATCTTTGAAAATCAATATCTTTCTCTGATATTATCATAATGTCTAAACACAAGTACATATCAATCTAGAGGAACGCTTGCATCTCACGCTCCCCATATATAGTATACAATCAAAAACCGCGGGCGCTTATTGGATATTGGCTTTCCAACTTGACAAGGTATGGGACCACCTTCTGAACATGTATCTCTAGAGGCGAATACACTGGGTTCAACAAGAACGTCTTACAAACCGGCCCACACATGACCGACCACTCATTTCGCTTGAGTGTATCGAATGTATACCACCGACGGTTGGGATCAGCAACCGCCACCCGAATAGGGTCAGCATCGAATATAGATTAAAGAAGCAATAGGAATTTCTCTAGATAGGTGGTCATACATCCTAATGGGAGTGACCCACATAGCGATGCTGCCTGCCCGATTTTTGTCATTTCCCGGTTGATGCGGCTTGAGGCTAGAACTTTATCTCTAGAACATCTGGTCATCATTCACTTTGAATGCCACATCGTCAGATCCGCCAGATCATACTTGATTGACGTCCACAAACATACTCTAGCGATCAGGCTAGAGAATAACCCTTTCTCCGCCATCAACCATGTTACGTTTGGAGAAATCAACGCATGTAATTCCTTTGGAAATACTCTGTCAGACATCCGTCCATACAAGTCATCCAGGAACAGGATGAACCGAAGGTACCCTCCTACTGCATCTCATATAGGAATCACCCCATGGATCAGTAGCGAGAAGTCCTTGCAACCTGTAGGTTCCAATCATGACAGAACCACAGTTTATCTCTGGTTGCACTCCAGAGATTTTCAGCAGTTCTTCCGCTTATGATAATCCACAGTCTTCAATGCTCCATCTCGACCGTCTTCTGATATCTTCACGTATTTGTTGGTCGGAATGGTTTTCGAATAAAATTCGATCTCGGACTTTCCATACCAACAATCGTATTGGTCAACTTCGATAGTCGGTGGTTTAACTATCGAATAATAATAGTGTGAATAACATCAGTTTGTTTATTTAGCTCTAGATACAACTTGACCCCTTAAATATATTTATCCAAATAGTAAATCGACTTTTAAATCTCTTAATTGGTTTTGACCGATTAACTTTAACTTGACTAACTCAATTTATTTAACTTAACTGGACAAACTTGATTTGACTACTTCGATTAATTAACTAATATTCGACTTATCTCCATTCGCTCGACTCTAGATCGCAGCGATCACAAATGTTACGCCTGATTCCCTCAGGAAACATCCGACTGCCGTAGGCTATCTGCAGCCCTGCGAATTACGCTAGCAGTCGCACGCAATGGAACTTTTCCTAAATAACTTTGTTTGGCTAACTCTAACTTAAATACGATTTAGATCAATTCTAATTGCATAACTAATGTTTGATATCATTTGAAAACCCTATTCTTATTTCCCTTGAACTAATATTGCAATGTTATCTATTTTCCCAAAACTTTGCATTTGAATTTGACATTCCTCGAAAATAGATAAACCAATTCTCAACACTTCACGTGTTCCCGACTAATACTATTCCTTGATAATCGGGATGTCAACCAAGTTGGGGTATTTTAGTTACCTCTCAGACCTTAGTTGACAACCTTCTCACCTCAGAATAATATTAGTTCGACACTTAATCACTAATATCCAAATCTCGTTTACCATTCTCGATTTCAAATCTGGGTTTACGCAACCGTTTCTTATATTTGAAATCTCGTTTATCGTCTTTTACTCAATTCCTTTATCTAAACAAAATATCCATTTAACATCACTTTAACTTCAATATCCTTACACTTAAAACCCTTTTTGATTTATAATATAAATCCCTCACCAAATCATTTGATTCCATCTATTGGGGTACTTATAATTAACCTCGATCGCCTTCTTGGCTGAACCTCAATTGTCAAATTTAAAACACTTATAACTTGTATTTCCATTTCACCAACCCTGTTTTGTAAACTTGGATTTTTAAATCCTTTATATAAAATTCTTATTTGACCTTAAATTGATTTCCAACTTTAAATCATTTTAAATTAAAGAACAAAATGTTTTAACATCTACTACATCAAATATAGTTAACTTTGCACTTAATCCAAAATAGTATTATTATCATGTTTACACGCTTACTCAAATTAATCCAGGTTATTAACGATAACCAGTTCAATTATCCCTTTAGATTATAGTAAATTAAAGATTAACTAATGTCCAACTCTACTCGTTACACTTTAACGGATATTTAAACCAATATATATCCCTTTGTCTATTTTACTCAAATACGGTGGATTAACCAACCGTACACATCAGTTAACAATTAACTGAATTCAAATTGTCATTTCCCTTTCTTAAATTAACCAAATAACTTAATTGATAAAAATCAGCTTTTAATTGTTTAAAAACAAGTTGTCTAACTTAACCAACACGTAGATAAAACTTGGGTTTTTCTCTGCTGTCAAACTGCTATAAACCCTTTAAATAATCCCTTTGAAAACTCGGTTAAAATAAATTCCCTTTTTGAATAAATTAATTAACTAACTTTATTAATTTAAAACACTATTTAATTGTTTTATAAACGATCATTCTCTTTTACCAATCCGTTGGTAAACCCTTGACTTTTCCCTTTTAAACTGGTTAAACCATTTAACTAATTTTCTTTATAACTCGATCCAATATATTTATTTTAAATTTCCAATTTAATCACTTATATAAAATAATGGAAAACCTCAATTTGGTTATAAATAAATTTATAACCTTAAAACCACGTCAACTCACTGAGTGTCAACTGACGTCAGAAATAACATATTGATGCCTTTCACTGCCAATTACCAAATTAACGCTGTCGGTTGATTTTAAACACAACACAGGTGTATATAATTTCAACCATCACACTCAGACAGGTTTTGGTGTTAATCAGGGTAAACAGTTCATATATATGCACAACAATCAAAAATACAGTTTATTTGAGGAATCCGGTCGGATCCCTCCAACCTGTCCTTCTCTGCATCACAGATGTCAGTTGATAACACTATACGAGTTAAATACTTTGCAGAGTATAAATAACTGCAATCATCAAATAATAACAAACCATTTGCATCCATCGCATCCAATCAGCCAATTTAAATAGTAAACTGTAAAATATATTTAACTGTGAATGTACCACATCACAGTATTCCAGAAGGTGTGAGAATTAACTCACCAGAGTTTGTTTCCGGTCAACGGTTGACTTGTTTGTTCAATTTTAATTTAATCGGACGTTCAGAATTTCTTGAATATTCGACTGCGTCCGATTGACTCCCAGTCAGTGTCATTGTGTAGGTCTCGTCCCTGCGATCCCAACGCAACAGACGGCGCGTAAATCCGATAACATACGAGTGAGATATCGTAAAACGAATTTTATAAACAAATTAAATTTAAAACTTGAAATTTCTTTGAATTAAAACTTTGGGCCTTACCTTAAATCCACCAGCCCAAAACCCACTACCCGCTTCCACCTTAAAACCCTCATTCCCGATCCTTCCATTCATTTCAGCCGTCTCCAAACATTTTGCTCCCGAAACCCTAATCCCCCTTTCAGCCAATCGAAGATTAATCTGTTGAATCCATCCCTATACCACCCGCCTCTTCTTACGCCACCACCTTCGATTGATCTGCTACCCTCATACGCAACTGCTCCTCGATCCCCACCTTCGATCGCCCAGCGACTTCAACAACGGCTTCGCCCGCGAACCCATCCAAGAACCGCAAGCTAAGTATTTCCTTTTTACTTGATTTTAAATTGCAGAAATATTTGTTTTGATTTTTTTTTTTTTTTTTAGTATGGTTTTCTTTTTTGGTTGACTGTTGTTCGAATGAGTGATGAATACTACTGTGATATCGTATTTATAGTTGCGGTTTGGGTTGGCAAAAACACTGTCTTTCAGGGGTTGCGAATTGTTATGTCAATTAATATCAAATCTGAAATTTAGATTTTAGGTTTAGCTATGTTTAGATCCTATGTGATTTTCGGTTCTGCCCTTAGTGATATGATCTTTGTGATGGATTTTGATCCAAGATTTCCTGTTCCCCCTTTAGATATATTGCAGACTTCCTTGGATATATAAACACATGTATACGCTGTTGATTTTCTGTAGATTTTATGGTGATATATATATGCATACATACTGTTGCACTAGCTATTGTCCCCTCGGCCCTATGTTCCATATTACCCCATTCTTTGTTTGTTTATTTTCCCTGTCTCGTCTTGTTCGTATGGTACTCTCTGAGTATTGCTATCAAATTATTTAATTTGATTACAGATTTGAGTCAGATTTCCATGTGCAAATCCTGCACAGACCGTCCCTATATAGATTTGGCATACATAGCCTGTTCGAGTTGTATTGTCTATATGGTCTTTTTGATTGTTTACTAAATTGCAGATTTTATGATTTGGTTGTAAAGATATCTTTTCTGCCTCACTTATCCATGATGTACATGTATTGTTTTCTTTCTTGGCTATTCTGCATTGATGGTTTGATGCAGAATATATACATAATTTTTTTTTTCTCTTGCATGATCTGTGTACTGTTTTTGTTTGATAATATTTTTCATTTCACTGTTTACATGTGGTATATTTCTTATTCAAATCTTCACCTTACATACCTATATATATACTAGCTATTAATAGCTGTCTTCCTCTCTTCTTTCTTTTCAACTGAAAATATTTTTACCTATAGCTACTCATAGCTGTTCTCTCTACTCTCCAGGACAGATTTTCTGGTGACACTAGTGGTGCTTCCAGTATGGTTGTGACGAAAGATTGGGATGCCTAGCTGTGTTCATCTATGATATTGTTTAGTCAGTTCAGAGATTTGCACTTCACAGCTTTGTTTGGGTTTTCATGTATTCGATTATGATATCGTCTGTAGTTATTTATTTGGTTATGTAAGAGAGTTTGGGTTTGCTGTAGTATATATATATATATATATATATATATATATATATATATATATATATTCACATATTAGTTTCCTTTGTCCATTTGTTTACCGTCCTTATGAAATTTTTGAGTTGTAGTTTTTCTAAATCCATGTTTGTCCGTAAATAATTCGAATTGAATTATCTTACCCATCCGAATTGCCTAATGACACATACGCCTTTGTTTGCTAGTATGTTTTATAGACTAACCCTAGCTTTCGTCATTATTTAAATAAGATAGACTTGTTGTTTCAGTTAGAGACTTAATTTGTTTATCCGAAAACCAACTTAACCAATATATAAGAAATGTAATTAACAATAAGAATCTCATTTCTACTATGTTCAAAATAGGACAACCTTATAATGGTATAAAAGGGTTTTATAATTTAAGCATCCAAGTAAACAATTTATTCTAATCTGTTTTGATCTTGTCCTAAAAATGCCCTCTTTATATTTTTGCTTCGATATAAAGAAACCACAATTTATTCAAGTGATCTAAATTTCGCCTAAATAAAAATCAAAAATCTTATTTTAACTTATTTAAGAAATAAATACCTATATTTGTTTTTGACTTAAGTTCATTTTATATGATTCTAACATGATAACGTTATTTCTTGTGAATGAGTCCATAGCGCTTATATTCGAAGTTTTTCTTCAGACATTACTTAAAATACATAATGTTCAAACTTTGAATTAAATATTAAAACAAATAAAATTTCAAATAAAATATTTAAAATAAATAAAATAATTAAAATAAATAAGATAATTGACCGTCCAAAATACGGGACGTTACATTCTTCCCCCCTTAAAATAATTTCGTCCTCGAAATTGCTTAGGTAGAAGAAATGCTTCTAATCCATTGACTTTTATAAAATCCGCTAAAAGAAATCCACTTAATTCTTTTCATTAAATCGTTCATGGATTTATATTTAGCACAACAACATCTTAACCAAAACAATCATCTTTTATTGACCATCAATATTCTATATTAATATTTACTCTCGTTGACCTGTTGAAATATCCAAACGATTTCTATTTATCAATTCCCAAATTTCAAACTTGTTTTATTATATTTCATTATCATACTTAATTCAATTCCACTTAGCTAAGCTAAGTTCTAATCCAAATCCTTAATCAATTTGAATATATCCAAATCGACAAACACATCAAATAAAACAATATCTCAATAAATTGAGAAAATTTATTCCTTTTCTATACAAAAATAAATTTTCGGGTAAAATTATTTCATTTACCCTCTTTACAAAACAATATTGTATTCATTTTCCAGTCCAATGCTTCTCAACACTCGTACCGGTCCATAACCACAATACAAAATATTTATATATAAAATTTACAATTACGCTCTCATATATATATATATATACACACACTCAGTCTCAATCTAGGGTATTATTAACCCCATCTCTATCGAGTTACACCACAGAGCCATGATTATTACTAAACCAATAGCTCTGATACCACTGTAGCGACCCGGGGAAAAGAAGGACAATCGGGTTCTCGACAACAATACATAAACCCGTATTACTTGCCAAAAACCCAAGTATCGAACCCCCAGATTGTCATGAGAAAGAATTTAGAGGGTGAGGATAGAAAGAAAGAAGTATTAGAATAGAAGAAAGAAGAAGAACACATCAGAATCTCACAGCGGAACGAATAAAATATAATATCAAATATCTTTATACAAAGAACTGTATAAAACATACCAATCATCAGAGTACAACATATAACTGCACAGCGGAAATAACTTTAGATAACTAGCGGTGAAGCCGCCTGCTTCCAGCTCCCGAAAATTTCAAGCGAACCTAACCTGTAAATATGCTTGGTCTGACCCGAGCACATTTGATTTAAAACAAAAATACACCGGGTCAGTCTGGAATACTATCAGTGATAAATTCACAGCACACACACAACTTGTTTAACTTTGGAAAATCCTTTATGAAATCAAAGGATAATAGTAAGACCAGTCCACACAGAAACACGGACGGTTTTTACCTTACTATAACCCAAACCATCTTTGAAAATCAATATCTTTCTCTGAAATTATCATAATGTCTAAATACAAGTACATATCAATCTAGAGGAACGCTTGCATCTCACGCTCCCCATATATAGTATACAATCAAAAACAGCGGGCACTTATTGGATATTGGCTTTCCAACTTGACAAGGTATGGGACCACCTTCCGAACGTGTATCTCTAAAGGCGAATACACTGGGTTCAACAAGAACGTCTTGCAACCCGGCCCATACATGACCGACCACTCATTTCGCTTGAGTGTATCGAATGTATACCACCGACGGTTAGGATCAGCAACCGCCACCCGAGTAGGGTCAGCATCGAATATAGATTAAAGAAGCAATAGGAATTTCTCTAGATAGGTGGTCATACATCCTAATGGGAGCGACCCACATAGCCATGCTGCCTGCCCGATTTTTGTCATTTCCCGGTTGATGCGGCTTGAGGCTAGAACTTTATCTCTAGAACATCTGGTCATCATTCACTTTGAATGCCACATCGTCAGATCCGCCAGATCACACTTGATTGACGTCCACAAACATACTCCAGCGATCAGGCTAGAGAATAACCCTTTCTCCGCCATCAACCATGTTACGTTTGGAGAAATCAACGCATGTAATTCCTTTGGAAATACTCTGTCAGACATCCGTCCATACAAGTCATCCAGGAACAGGATGAACCGAAGGTACCCTCCTACTGCATCTCATATAGGAATCACCCCATGGATCAGTAGCGAGAAGTCCTTGAACCTGTAGGTTCCAATCACGACAGAACCACAGTTTATCTCTGGTTGCACTCCAGAGATTTTCAGCATTTCTTCCGCTTATGATAATCCACAGTCTTCAATGCTCCATCTCGACCGTCTTCTGA
This sequence comes from Allium sativum, assembly GCA_030737875.1. Taxonomy (NCBI): domain Eukaryota; kingdom Viridiplantae; phylum Streptophyta; class Magnoliopsida; order Asparagales; family Amaryllidaceae; genus Allium; species Allium sativum. The sequence goes on along the minus strand of CM060918.1, from coordinate 143,775,080 downwards.
TATCTTCACGTATTTGTTGGTCGGAATGGTTTTCGAATAAAATTCGATCTCGGACTTTCCATACCAACAATCGTATTGGTCAACTTCGATAGTCGGTGGTTTAACTATCGAACAATAATAGTGTGAATAACATCAGTTTGTTTATTTAGCTCTAGATACAACTTGACCCCTTAAATATATTTATCCAAATAGTAAATCGACTTTTAAATCTCTTAATTGGTTTTGACCGATTAACTTTAACTTGACTAACTCAATTTATTTAACTCAACTGGACTAACTTGATTTGACTACTTCGATTGATTAACTAATATTCGACTTATCTCCATTCGCTCGACTCTAGATCGCAGCGATCACAAAGGTTACGCCTGATTCCCTCAGGAAACATCCGACTGCCGTAGGCTATCTGCAGCCCTGCGAATTACGCTAGCAGTCGCACGCAATGGAACTTTTCCTAAATAACTTTGTTTGGCTAACTCTAACTTAAATACGATTTAGATCAATTCTAATTGCATAACTAATGTTTGATATCATTTGAAAACCCTATTCTTATTTCCCTTGAACTAATATTGCAATGTTATCTATTTTCCCAAAACTTTGCATTTGAATTTGACATTCCTCGAAAATAGATAAACCAATTCTCAACACTTCACGTGTTCCCGGCTAATACTATTCCTTGATAATCGGGATGTCAACCAAGTTGGGGTATTTTAGTTACCTCTCAGACCTTAGTTGACAACCTTCTCACCTCAGAATAATATTAGTTCGACACTTAATCACTAATATCCAAATCTCGTTTACCATTCTCGATTTCAAATCTGGGTTTACGCAACCGTTTCTTATATTTGAAATCTCGTTTATCGTCTTTTACTCAATTCCTTTATCTAAACAAAATATCCATTTAACATCACTTTAACGTCAATATCCTTACACTTAAAACCCTTTTTGATTTATAATATAAATCCCTCACCAAATCATTTGATTCCATCTATTGGGGTACTTATAATTAACCTCGATCGCGTTCTTGGCTGAACCTCAATTGTCAAATTTAAAACACTTATAACTTGTATTTCCATTTCACCAACCCTGTTTTGTAAACTTGGATTTTTAAATCCTTTATATAAAATTCTTATTTGACCTTAAATTGATTTCCAACTTTAAATCATTTTAAATTAAAGAACAAAATGTTTTAACATCTACTACAACAAATATAGTTAACTTTGCACTTAATCCAAAATAGTATTATTATCATGTTTACACGCTTACTCAAATTAATCCAGGTTATTAACGATAACCAGTTCAATTATCCCTTTAGATTATAGTAAATCAAAGATTAACTAATGTCCAACTCTACTCGTTACACTTTAACGGATATTTAAACCAATATATATCCCTTTGTCTATTTTACTCAAATACGGTGGATTAACCAACCGTACACATCAGTTAACAATTAACTGAATTCAAATTGTCATTTCCCTTTCTTAAATTAACCAAATAACTTAATTGATAAAAATCAGCTTTTAATTGTTTAAAAACAAGTTGTCTAACTTAACCAACACGTAGATAAAACTTGGATTTTTCTCTGCTGTCAAACTGCTATAAACCCTTTAAATAATCCCTTTGAAAACTCGGTTAAAATAAATTCCCTTTTTAAATAAATTAATTAACTAACTTAATTAATTTAAAACACTATTTAATTGTTTTATAAACGATCATTCTCTTTTACCAATCCGTTGGTAAACCCTTGACTTTTCCCTTTTAAACTGGTTAAACCATTTAACTAATTTTCTTTATAACTCGATCCAATATATTTATTTTAAATTTCCAATTTAATCACTTATATAAAATAATGGAAAACCTCAATTTGGTTATAAATAAATTTATAACCTTAAAACCACGTCAACTCACTGAGTGTCAACTGACGTCAGAAATAACATATTGATGCCTTTCACTGCCAATTACCAAATTAACGCTGTCGGTTGATTTTAAACACAACACAGGTGTATATAATTTCAACCATCACACTCAGACAGGTTTTGGTGTTAATCAGGGTAAACAGTTCATATATATGCACAACAATCAAAAATACAGTTTATTTGAGGAATCCGGTCGGATCCCTCCAACCTGTCCTTCTCTGCATCACAGGTGTCAGTTGATAACACTATACGAGTTAAATACTTTGCAGAGTATAAATAACTGCAATCATCAAATAATAACAAACCATTTGCATCCATCGCATCCAATCAGCCAATTTAAATAGTAAACTGTAAAATATATTTAACTGTGAATGTACCACATCACAGTATTCCAGAAGGTGTGAGAATTAACTCACCAGAGTTTGTTTCCGGTCGACGGTTGACTTGTTTGTTCAATTTTAATTTAATCAGACGTTCAGAATTTCTTGAATATTCGACTGCGTCCGATTGACTCCCAGTCAGTGTCATTGTGTAGGTCTCGTCCCTGCGATCCCAACGCAACAGACGGCGCGTAAATCCGATAACATACGAGTGAGATATCGTAAAACGAATTTTATAAACAAATTAAATTTAAAACTTGAAATTTCTTTGAATTAAAACTTTGGGCCTTACCTTAAATCCACCAGCCCAAAACCCACTACCCGCTTCAACCTTAAAACCCTCATTCCCGATCCTTCCATTCATTTCAGCCGTCTCCAAACATTTTGCTCCCGAAACCCTAATCCCCCTTTCAGCCAATCGAAGATTAATCTGTTGCATCCATCCCTATACCACCCGCCTCTTCTAACGCCACCACCTTCGATTGATCTGCTACCCTCATACGCAACCGCTCCTCGATCCCCACCTTCGATCGCCCAGCGACTTCAACAACGGCTTCACCCGCGAACCCATCCAAGAACCGCAAGCTAAGTATTTCCTTTTTACTTGATTTTAAATTGCAGAAATATTTGTTTTGATTTTCTGTTTTTTTTTAGTATGGTTTTCTTCTTTGGTTGACTGTTGTTCGAATTAGTGATGAATACTACTGTGATATCGTATTTATAGTTGCGGTTTGGGTTGGCAAAAACACTGTCTTTCAGGGATTGCGAATTGTTATGTCAATTAATATCAAATCTGAAATTTAGATTTTAGGTTTAGCTATGTTTAGATCCTATGTGATTTTCGGTTCTGCCCTTAGTGATATGATCTTTGTGATGGATTTTGATCCAAGATTTCCTGTTCCCCCTTTAGATATATTGCAGACTTCCTTGGATATATAAACACATGTATACGCTGTTGATTTTCTGTAGATTTTATGGTGATATATATATATATATATATATATGCATACATACTGTTGCACTAGCTATTGTCCCCTCGGCCCTATGTTCCATTTTACCCCTTTCTTTGTTTGTTTATTTTCCCTGTCTCGTCTTGTTCGTATGGTACTCTCTGAGTATTGCTATCAAATTATTTAATTTGATTACAGATTTGAGTCAGATTTCCATGTGCAAATCCTGCACAGACCGTCCCTATATAGATTTGGTATACATAGCCTGTTCGAGTTGTATTGTCTATATGGTCTTTTTGATTGTTTACTAAATTGCAGATTTTATGATTTGGTTGTAAAGATATCTTTTCTGCCTCACTTATCCATGATGTACATGTATTGTTTTCTTTCTTGGCTATTCTGCATTGATGGTTTGATGCAGAATATATACATAATTTTTTTTTCTCTTGCATGATCTGTGTACTGTTTTTGTTTGATAATATTTTTCATTTCACTGTTTACATGTGGTATATTTCTTATTCAAATCTTCACCTTACATACCTATATATATACTAGCTATTAATAGCTGTCTTCCTCTCTTCTTTCTTTTCAACTGAAAATATTTTTACCTATAGCTACTCATAGCTGTTCTCTCTACTCTCCAGGACAGATTTTCTGGTGACACTAGTGGTGCTTCCAGTATGGTTGTGACGAAAGATTGGGATGCCTAGCTGTGTTCATCTATGATATTGTTTAGTCAGTTCAGAGATTTGCACTTCACAGCTTTGTTTGGGTTTTCATGTATTCGATTATGACATCGTCTGTAGTTATTTATTTGGTTATGTAAGAGAGTTTGGGTTTGTTGTAGTATATATATATATATATATATATATATTCACATATTAGTTTCCTTTGTCCATTTGTTTACTGTCCTTATGAAATTTTTGAGTTGTAGTTTTTCTTAATCCATGTTTGTCCGTAAATAATTCGAATTGAATTATCTTACCCATCTGAATTGCCTAATGACACATACGCCTTTGTTTGCTAGTATGTTTTATAGACTAACCCTAGCTTTCGTCATTATTTAAATAAGATGGACTTGTTGTTTCAGTTAGAGACTTAATTTGTTTATCCGAAAACCAACTTAACCAATATATAAGAAATGTAATTAACAATAAGAATCTCATTTCTACTATGTTCAAAATAGGACAACCTTATAATGGTATAAAAGGGTTTTATAATTTAAGCATCCAAGTAAACAATTTATTCTAATCTGTTTTGATCTTGTCCTAAAAATGCCCTCTTTATATTTTTGCTTCGATATAAAGAAACCACAATTTATTCAAGTGATCTAAATTTCGCCTAAATAAAAATCAAAAATCTTATTTTAACTTATTTAAGAAATAAATACCTATATTTGTTTTTGACTTAAGTTCATTTTATATGATTCTAACATGATAACGTTATTTCTTGTGAATGAGTCCATAGCGCTTATATTCGAAGTTTTTCTTCAGACATTACTTAAAATACATAATGTTCAAACTTTGAATTAAATATTAAAACAAATAAAATTTCAAATAAAATATTTAAAATAAATAAAATAATTAAAATAAATAAGATAATTGACCGTCCAAAATACGGGACGTTACATTCCGGGTTATTACAATCTCCCCCACTTAAAACTTTTCGTCCCTGAAAAGGAACAATGTCGAAAGTGGTTTGATTAATCAACTCTACGTTCGACCTGGCTTCCATTCTCCAACTTTTCAGTTTCTGAGAATTTTCAAATTCTTCAAAAATTTGGCTAACACCCGGAATTTTCGAAAAATTTCGCCATAACCTCCCCTGCACCGGGAGCCACGGGAAAATCCCGAAATTGCCATATAGGCCTTCTGATCTCAAAAAGAAAAAGAAAAAGCCAAGCGGCTAGCCAATAGGCTCATAAAATCATCATCACCCAAACGAAATAGGAAATTATAGTAAATATGTACCTATTTGTCGGGCAAACAAATTTTATTCTCTGCTCTAGCCTCCTTGCTATGACCTGTTCAATGTAAGTACAAGTATATGCAAGCAAATGCGACCAATTTTCAATACAATTCAATATTTGGTTCAATTAGGCTAAATGGTTCAAAATTAGCAAACAAATAAACAAACAACACAAACAACACAAACATCAGTCAATTAGTGAATTAGAGTTTCAAATCCATAATTTTGATATATACACAAAAAATCATGTTTTTGATGCCACTTCACAACAACGAATTTTATCTATATTAGTTTTGGTTCTCACACCAGTCTAATGGAAATATATAGATATCACACCTTCGAAACACGAATATAAATACTGATGATGTGGCCACATCACCAGAATTTTCCCCGGGTGTCTAGAATGTGACTCTATATCTATCCAGTATATTAAAACTTCGACTATCGTTCATGACGCGTATACGCGAAATCTTTATATATCGGATTGTCCATATTCAAAATAAATAAATATTCAAATACGTTTAAAGCGATTTAAGTTTTCAAAACGAAATTGTTTTCATTTGAAAAATATACTCTTCATACTCGTTCTAGGATACTACTTATCCCATCTCTAACGAGTCATTCTAATTGGATATTACTAATCCAATATCTGATGAATTCTTTCGTATGGTTCTAAGGTGTCTTGTTCTCGAGCTCTGTAAACCAAAGCTCTGATACCAAACTGAGATGACCCGAACTTCCCCGTGAAGGAAAGCACAGATAGAATTGAGTACAAGACAAAATAGAACGCAGACGGAAGAACATTTCATTGTTATTACAACAATTCCATCAGAATACAAGAATATACAGAGTATAAATGAATAAATTACATTCGACAAATATCAGAGAATACAATAAATTACACAGCAGCGGAAAAATATACAAAATACAACTGAAAGTGATACACGGATACAGAGCTTTCCGAGCATCGTTCCAGCTGTTAATCAGGACCCTGTGAATATAAATCTGCAAAACCAAAACTACTAGCTGCCCGTGCGGAAAATAGGGGCACCCAGAGTTTAGGTTAAAACAATAAACTTCAGGTCAGTCATGTGACTGGTGTGAGAACTAAAACAGTTATTTAAAACTTTACTTTAAAGGATAGTAATTTAAGGGACCACGCCATATAACACGGAACGGGTTTCCTCCCAAGAATACTAGTGCATATATCAAAACAACGCAATGCTTTTTGGAAAAATGAAGCTATTATAAGATCCAGGTCCCATCACACAATGCAACGCAAGCCGGAGGATAGGGTTTTCCCTTATAATAGCCAAACATGCTTGGTACGTTTAAAACAAATCATTTGATACCATTATAAGTGTATAGTGTCAAAACAATTTCAATCATAAATATCAATCATGGACGGCATGGGTACCATATATCATGTCGCCATACTAGTTCTACAATTAAAACCGCAATACACGTATTGGAAATTGGATTTCCGTCATGAGTCGAGGCAAGGGGCAAGCTCCTCTCCGCGTTCGAGACACTCTAGCAAATGTCCCAGGACCCCACTATGATCCTTGGATCTTCAGGGCCGGTCCTCTCTTACTTTTGAGGATTGGCAATTCCTGAACACACGTTTCCCGGTCCTTACAGACCTATACCCGAGGCGCCTCGTATCCAACAACCACACAGGTGAAAAGTATATAAATGTAGGGCTGGTAGGTCACTGACACCACCTTAGCTAGAAAGAAACGTCGTGCTCTCCCTGCAGCCACTATCCCGTTTTTGACTCATACCGAGGTGTGAGGCTCGCGAATTCACGTTATACACAAAGCTGCGCCACACAGACCATGCTTTGATCATCAACCACAAGACTTTGCTTTTCAACAGAAGCCTTGATCAATTGCCACTTACGCATGCCACACTAGCAATTCACTCCATGCGACTGATGTCCATCGATATACAACCTCTAAGCTCGTACGTCTCAGAGAAGGGCGTTAAGCAAGAGAATAAATACTCCGCCGCCAAACAGATGTATATTTAATAGAGATCAATCAACACAGAATAAAATCCAATGTCAGACACACAATCCATTTACAAGTTCGTTCTGGGTCTGAACGAAACCGGAGGCACTTTCCTCGCATATCCATCCATCTCCAAGTACGTCTGGACGATCACCAACTGTTTCCCTCATCCTGGGTGTACAGCCCAATCAAGATCATCAGTAATCACCCAAACGATGTGAAGACTTCCGGTCTTCAACCATCGTCTTCATCTTCGACATCTCGTCGAATCGGTTATTCAGAATGGGTATAAACCCGACCTTTCTGAATAACCTACGTATATAATAAACGAATGTTACACAAACACAACCAACGCCTCATTCCAATTCAGAATATTCTTTTATTCACAAAAACACATTCTTAGGGAAATGTTCCCATTAATTTTATCCAAGATAAATTCTTCTAAATTTATTCTTTAATCTTCCTTTGGATATCATTTCAAACTAGTCGGGATTAGCGAACCACACCGAAGTAATTATTTATTTTATTTCCCAATCCCAACCTATATATCCCATGGAGCAAAACTGGTGATACTCCATTCTTAACACCACGGTGTTATCGGTAAAATTAATTACCATTTCGCGTTCAATTCTAATTAAAGATTTAACTATCGCTTGTGAGCAAAACTGGTGATACTCCACTCTCGATCACTTTTCAGATTTGATAATTTAAATTATCAATTCACATTTTAATCTAATTAAAGATTCATTAAAACTCCACTTAGTTTTAATCTTTTCAAAAATCAATATTCTGTCTTTAACTGGGTTAAAGAACCAATGTCTTCTGAAACACGATTCACGACAAAACCAAATCACATTCGATATTAAATACAAGGCTCTGAACACAAAATACACCGGCTTATATTCAATATCAAATTCTGAAACCAACAAATATCATATTGGAAATAACGATACAAAATATATCTTTCAAATTCCCATAACAATATCTGTATAGTCACGAAATCCAACATCGAAATATTCCGAAGATAATTTCGATTCAACTCCAGTCCAATCCACGTATTGGGAATATTGATTATTTTTAAAATCACTTTCAAATTCAATTTATTTATTTCAAAAATAAATTGATTTTAGTCCTAGTTCAAAACTAGTTCATTTCGATAAAAATCTATTTTTATCTCTTCATATATGGAAATTTCAGCCTAATATTTCCCAAATCATTTCTTATGATTTTACTTAAATTATAGGTATTTTTAATAATTTTATTAAGGCCCGTACAGTCGATTTCCATCAACGGCCATCGAACTGCACTTACAACGACCTTTTTCGAATTTGATTTGGACATAATTCCAAATCCAACCGTTAGATTTCAAGTTTCTAATATTCATTGGAAAGCTCTTTTCGATACGAACCCAACGGTTCCGGTTTTAGGAGAATCCGATGGTCGGATCTCCAGCAACGTCAATTCAAAGTTAATGGTCGAAATTCACGAATTGCCGCGGCGCGTTCTATTCAGGACATTATATATATATATATATATAATATATATATATTATATATATTTCATCGATTCCCTTTCAAAACGTATTTTATAAATCGTTTAAATTCGTTTCCAAAAACAATTCAACTTCTATATTCAATTTTAAATCGATTGGATTTCAATTCAACTCGAATTCATTTCAATTTTATTTAATTCGAATTCAAATTCGTTTCAATTCAATTCAAATTCTAATTCGTTTCAATTCAATTCGAATTTACCTTCTATTTGATTCAATTCGAATTCGTTTCAAATTGATTTCAATTCAATTTCAGTTCGTTTTAAATTTCATTCAAAATGATTTCGATTCGTTTTTAATTCAATTTCAATTTAATTCCATTTGAATTCATTCCTATTTTATTCGAATTCAAATTTGTTTCAATTCAATTCAAATTCTAATTCGTTTTCTATTCGATTCGAATCGAGTTCATTTTCTATTCAATTCGAATCGTATTCATTTTCTATTCGATTCGAATTCATTTCAAATTGATTCAATAAAATTTCAATTTCAATTTTTATCTAATTCAATTTGAATTTCATTTCAAAATATTAGATTTTGAAATCACTTTTCAATATTCATTGTAAAACGAATAAAATCGATATAAATATCGTTCACGTCAAAATAGCGCATCTCTAATCCACACGGCTTTATATTTTTCAAAAACTTCTTTATTCTATTCAACAAATGAATATTTATTCTATTCAACACATGAATCTATATTTCTTTCAGCACACGACTATTTTTGTTATGTAAAATATTTTATAAAACTATGGTATCTATCGTTTGATTTTAATTAGACTCCACTGTGAAGTAGATTCTAATTGTAAATATGATGAAGATGTAATTTTTATTATTTAAAATATTTTACTCAACACACGAATATTTTCAACACATGAACATCGTCAACACATGACTATTTTTATATTCAACACATGAATTTTCTTTTATAACATTCATTATTTTCCCGATTGGAATGAGGCCCAATCAATCACCATATAATGTTAATTATATGGATTTCCATACATCACACGTATATAATAGCATTGAAAAATAATCAACCATCAACCAAAGTGCACAACACTGTATAAGCATCAAATATAGATATCTAACACTTATAACAGCCTGTCAATCAATCGATCGACATATTTAATCAATCAGGATGAGTGAACTTCAAATTTCATCCCAACACCCGTGTGGGGTTTCAAACAATCAAACACAGATTTTAGTTGTGCAGTTGGGCGACGTGTAAAATTTATCGACCCAATCAATATCAGTCAAATCAGTGTATATAAACAAATCGGCCGATTTGTTTATAAATATTTATTTATTCACTTTCACGTTAAAAATTATATTTTTTTAACGATAAAATATTTTATTTTAACACATGACTTTCTATTCATTTCATTTACACAATAAAAATCATATTTTCATTTTTCTAACATATTTTAGAAAATTTCGGCGGCATAACGGCACGATACTAGAAACGGGACGAAGCCTAGCCTTATCCCCGGTCTAGTGAAGGCCCACGCCATTCACACATCAATCAAATCCATTAATTTACCAAACAATTCAATTTCAAATCGATTCATCTAACTAATCTATGCAACCAAACAAACAAGTCCATGGTCTGTGGACGATTGTGTCGGGTGCTACTAAGCACCGTCTGCATCCTAGTATATATATATATATATATATATAACTAGAAAAAGAAGTTTAGAGTGAGAAGTTCTCACCGATAGCTATCCAAACTCCACGGCACTTCTTTTATAGAAATCTTCATCGTTATCGCATCTTTGTCATCTTCGTTGCTCGTAGTCACTACATATATAAAAATCACATTTTTACTTGTTCACTTTCAATTCAAAAATCATATTTTTATAATCCCTTCATATATTTAAAAATCGAATTTTCACTTCGTTATCATCTATATAAAGATCTCGCCTTTTCAACTATAAAGATTTCTCCTTTTCAAATATATAGACTTCATCTTTTCAAAAATATAGATTTCATCATTATAAAAGTCACCACTTTATTTCAACGTATATATAATAAAAATCAGATTTTTATTTCGCTACATATATAAAGATGCTATTTTTATTATTCCTATCATGTAAAAATTATATTTTTAATTCTCTACCTAAACAAAATCATATTTTTACATCTTTTATATAGTAAAGATTATATTTTTAATACTTTAAAAATATAAAAATCATATTTTTATTTGCTACTTCACATGAATAAAAATCTAACCTTTGTTAAAAAAAATCCAATCTTTCTTATGTAAAAAAAACAACACATTCATATATATAAAATCACGTTTTTATAGAGTTGGAAAATCAGAGTTTTATATAATAAATAAAATAAAGTAAATAATAAATAAAAAACTTACAACGCACGAGAGAAGGGGGGTTTTCTTGCTCGCGGAAGCGTGGTGGGCCCTCCAGCAGGCGGCAGAGGTGGAGCGGAAGGGGGGCGCGTTCTTTTCAGAGGAAGAAGAAGAAGGAGAGGAGGGAGAAGGAAGCGGTGGAGGAGGGGGGGCTGGGGGTTGCGCGCAGGGGGGCGGTGGCGGTTGTCGATTGGGTGCGAGGCTTGAGCGAGGAGAGGGAGAGGGAAGCAGGGGGGTGTCGGCGCGAGAGGAGGGGAAGACAGGGGGGTCGCCTCCAGGCGGCGGCGACGCTGGGAGGAGCGGCGGCTCCTCCCCTCCTTTTCTCCGTCGCCCTCTTCCATTTCTTTTTTTTTATAAATCGATTCTGAAATAAGAAAAGGGGGGGCAGCGTAAAAAAGGGAAGAGGGTTTTTATTTATTTATTTATTTTAATTGCAAAAAGTTGACTTTTACATACGACCTCGAAACGAGGCCCACCGCCTGTCGTCATAGCGTTTCACCCCCGTTCCGAACACAATGGGATATGTATCGCAGGTCAATTCGACCGTTATGATCAGTTTCCGTTGAATTTAAAATATAACTCTATATATTCTATTTTAAACGCGCGTTTCAATTTACCGGGGTCACATACTAACTAGAAAAATTCCAGAAAAATATTTTCTAGCTTCGTATTGACAATACGGTCCTAACAAAACTAGTTTCGTCGAATTCTGAGACTGTTGGAAAAATGGCCAATTTCCAGTCGATTAAAATCAACTGAAACTGGTCACACGCGTTTTCCTTTGCCACGCTCACATATTGATTCGAAAAATTATGAAATTTGAAACCTAGCAATAATTTGACACTGCGGATCCAACAAAAGTGGTTTCGTCGAAATCCGAGGTCATTTGCAAAATTTCCATTTTTAAGGGCCTGAATTCCATAGCGACTATTCAGAATTTTCAACTGGACATATCTTTTGATTCCCACTATGAAATTTCGATTTTTCGGATTCGTTGGAAAGATATCCACAAATAGATCCTATTATTTTTGGTTTCACTAAAATCCGGATTGTTTTGCACCCGGTACATTCAATTGAAGTTTGAAATCGAATTATCGAACTACCGCGCCATTTTCAATTCTATTTATAATTATATATAATTATTTATATTCTAACGACGACGTATATAATATAAACGTTCGATTTCTATTCAAAATAAATTTCTCGTAGATATTATTTAAAATAATCTATTTTAAATGGTCAAAATTCGCTAAAATTGCCAAAATAAAATTTTTAAACTGGCCCAGAATTTCCGGGTTATTACAAACAGTATCAGATTTTGGCTAGTAAGTTCAAATTTATGCAAGGAAATAAATCTAATATTAGAAAGAATGAACTGGTTTTTCGCTCACCTGAAAGTTATTCCAAAAATCCAAATATAAACAACTTTTAGGCTTATTTTTTAAAATCTCCTACAGGTCTATAATATGCATAAGAAGGGACATGTATACATATAAAATTTATAGATCTGGAAAAGAACTGGAAAAAGGAAAGAAAATAAGGAATAGAATTTACCTAATACGTAGAGCCAATTGTAATGACCTTCTTTTTCGACCCATTCAAGTCAATAATTAAATGAACTTAAACCGTTCGAAACAACTGATTGCTTATGAGGTTTAATAGAATCTAATCATAGAATCACAAACATAGAATAATACAATATCTCACAGTGGAATAAAATAATATAATACATCAGAGTAACAAAATTTTAATACAGTGGAAAGCTAATATAAAATTTTATTAATACAAATGAAATGACAGAAGTGACGGACAGGCACGAGTTCTTCACAAATCTCCAGCTTCATCATATGCAAATCTCACGCTGTAATACTTGATCTGACCCGAGTAACATGCATAAAAAATATATAAAACACTCAGATTAGGACTAACATTCTCGTCTAAGTAAATTTACCTTAAATAAAATGTCCATGGAAGTGCACAATAACAAAAGAATATCAGGTTCCGTTCTGTTAAGATCCATAGAAATTTTCATATATACCACTTTAGATTTCAACACACTATTTCACTAATATTTTGATTAGAATAATTAACTTGATAAATTCATATCACATTGACTTATTTATTATCTAAATCATTTCTAATTAAATCAATACCATACAATTTATTTCAACCATTAACTCAAATCCAAAATATTAACTTGAAATATATTTTGACACTCATTTGATTTAAACCATACCATTTATCTATTTATTTAAACCAAGTCAAACTACTTAGTTTACTTTAAAGCAAATCATCTATTCTAAAATATTATGGCTTAATAAGCTTACAATGCCAAATTTATATCTGTTTATTTACCCACATACTTTTCTAATCAATTTACCTTAAATTTAATCGATTATATAATTTGAATCAATTCCACGTTGTTATCTTCAAATATATTTTTATGTCAATTTAACTTAAAGAACTTCATTGTTTACATAGTTTACAAGTTAATATTAGAGTACAAATATCTTCAATTTATATTATTAAAATATGTATTAACATATAATTTGAATTCTTTTAAACTCAAAATTTTAGTTTGAATCTTTACTGTATTAATAAAGACTAAGTTTTAATAAAAGTAATAATTCAAAATTTCTAAAATAAATTTCAGTTTCAATCCTAAAATATATACAATCGTTTGGGTATGTATCATTCAACTCATAGCGATTCTTCATAAATCTATGCGTACTTACAGTGTTAGAATAAAAAAATGCAACATTTCAGGCATGACATATCAATCAGCACATGTCAGACAATCACTTATATGGTTTTCGTGTCATATATTGATTCGTGTGCATGTCACATCTACACAAGTTATTTAACGAATATTCCTAAATTTTCTAAATCAACCCCAACATTTCATGTGTGTAGTGACCCTCCCTCTCAGGCGATCCAAATCGATCGTTAAACCAACTTAAATCAAACTAGAAAGGCGGATACGCTTACTTTGGGCACACAACACATCAGAACATGCAGTAGAAGACTTCTATAAACATCATAATAATGTTACATCAGAGTACAGAATATTAGAGTATTGAAATAATATACAGCTGGAAATAAATTTACAATAAATGTAATACAAAGCAGTGGAAACAAATAAACTAGCACAGCGGAGGACTATCAATGCTTTGGACACAGCTTTAAGCTTCGATCCAGAATCCTGCTAAATGAATTAATATTCAAAACCAAAACTACTGACTTCCCATGCGGAAAATATGGACATCCAGAGTTTAGGTGAAAATAGTAAACTTAGAGTCAGTCATGGGACTAGTGTGAGAACTCGAAACAGTTATTAAACTTTACTTTAAAATAGGGTAAATAACAGGACCACGCCGTATGTCACGGAACGGGTCCACCCCTATAAATACCAGCGCATAAACAACAACTAATAATAGTCATATGGATCTACAATCCATCATACAACATGCAATTTTCCAATCTACCCATTTAGGCTTAAAACCCAAATTTAGATTTTTCAAAATCCAATTCACTTTACAGAACTTATTTCTTTGGACTTTATTCTCGATTTCTTATTTCAAATCATTTGAAATACATATCTAGCTTTTATATCAAAGTAGATTTCACTTCGGGATCTCAAACCAATATCTTTGGAAATATGAATTCCAAAATATCACAATGCATACAAACAAGTATGCAACCAAATATCGGGCTCCCCTTAGAAAATCCCATTCCCTCTGGGACGTACCTTACCAACTCGATATATATATGTGCACCTCCCATGATGGAGCAAGCTACACTAATGATGCACAATCCCATGCCCTCCAGGATTACATCGCCATCTCACCCACACATTTAGTCCCTGGGTTACCCGAATCTTTAGCCACATACTAAATCATTTCATATCCCAAAGTAGGGAAAATCATTTCACAACATAATAATCACTAGTACATTTCAAAATATAGTACTTTACATTAGCAATTCACACATATGATCAGTCACTATTAATCACATAAATTTTGAGCTCATACGCCTCAAAGAAGGGTGTTAAGCAAGAAAATAAATTCTCCGCCACCAAACAGATATATTGTAATAACCCGGAAAATCTGAGCCAGTTTAAAATTTTTATTTTTGCAATTTTAGCGAATTTTGAATATTTAAAATAGATTATTTTAAATAATATCAACGAGAAAATTTATTTTGAATATAATTCGACGTATATATTATACGCGTCGTCGTTAGAATATAAATATTTATATATACAAATTATGAAAAGGTGTTTTGAATTCTAAAGTTTAAGTTTTGATAAAGATAAACGATATTTTGATCAAAATAGTTAAGATAACTGTTTGCTTTTGTAATGCTTTTGAAACGCTATTGTAATGCTTTCTTCGAAAACAATCTATTTTGAAGTTTTAAACCGTAAACTATCTACCGAACTATAAGTAATGATTTGTGGAATGTTTTCAAAGGTTTAAAAGTGTTAAAAATATTTTAGATGGAACTTAAATTGATTTATTTAATATTAAAATGGGTTTTCCAATTTTAAATAATTGGGCATGGTTGGAGATAAATCTTCAGATGTTTGATATTAATCCGGTAGATGATAACTCTTACTATTTGAGGAATTTAAAAGGCAGTTTACCGTTATTCCATTTATAGTGTGAGTTGGATATCGAGATTAATATTAAGTATAAGTTGATGGATTACCTAACTTTAAAATTAACCATAAAATTAACTGTTTTGTGTTTTCACACCAGTCCCATGACTGACCTGGAGTTTATTGTTCCCACACCTAAACTCTGGGTGCCTATATTTTTACACGGGCAACCTAGTATTTTGGTTATTTAGCCTTGGAGTTAGTTGGAGTAGGATTCTGGTTTTAGCTGGAGCTATTATGTCTTGGAGCATTCGCATTCTTCCGCTGAGTTTAGTATCTTTTCTGCCGTGTAACCGATGTACTCTGATGCACCTATTGTAACTTTGATGTAATATTATTTTAATGATAATGGAAAAGTTCTTTTTATTTTATGCAAATGTGTAAGTGCCCTTAACAATCCGCCTTTATGAACGGTTTAAGTTGGTTTAATTACCGGTGAAAACCGGGCAAAAAGCCGGGTTGCTACATTTGGTATCAGAGCTTTGGTTTATACAAAGCTATGGGGTACGCCACATTTGAACAAAAGGAAAGACTCATCAAAGTTATAATATCTCATTAGAGATAGGGTTAGTAATGCCCTAGATAGGGATTTTAGAGTATTATTTGAGAGAGCGTACTTGAAAATATGAAGTGAGTTTTGAAAAGTTATATTTAAAGAAAGAAACATATTTTGGAAATATATGGTTAATTATAACCTGGATACTTAATCAAATGATAAAGGTTAAGTTTACATTTTGTAATTATAATTACACATAAAATAATTGTTATGGCGTGGTAATTAAGCCCCTTCCACTGATCAGGAAAATGACCCGAGTACAAATGCCTCTTGGGTTTAATGTCACTATTGGGTAACATTTTGAAATATCGATAAACTTGGGTCAAATTTGTTACGGTAACTAATCAATATAGTTAGTGTAACGACCCGCATTCTAAGCATCATAAGATTGTAGAATATTTATTCCATCGTCATGGAGGGTCGTATAGTCATGTTACTTTGGGAGACGACTATTGGGGTCATTTCCCATGTTCATGATTTTTGCCGATTTTTAAATGACCGTTTTTCCCCTAGCTGATCTTGTTTTGGCCATAACTTTTTAGTGGAAAGGAGTTTGGACCTGAAACCACTTCCATTGGCTCCTGATGATGGTTTACCTTTCCGTAGAGTGGTCACATGTGAAAAACGGACTTAACGTTTGGGAGATATGGCTGAAACAAGGTTCGAAAGGCGAAAAATTGCTTAACCGGGCCTAATTTGGGTGGTTAGTGAGTGGACCAATAACCCATTTCGGGATTAGGGATGTATAGGGGCTAAATAGGGTTAGAAAACATTTCTTTCAGCCACCACTTTCATTCTTGGAACCCTAGTAATGGCCTCCAACATCTAAAACACCTCTAAATCACTTTCTAATTGAAGATTAGGCTTAACAACATCAAATTAAGGAGAGATAGCACCAAAGCAAGGTTAGAGCTACTGTTAGACATCAGTATTCGTGCCAAACATAGATTTATTTCAGATCTGAGTTCTATTTGTGGCAAAGGTGAGTGATTTGCATAGTTTTGCGTTAATTACGGTTAATTAAGGGTAATTAATGGTGATTAACGAAATTACACATGATAAAATTCTGGAAAAATATTCATAAAATTCGAAATATTATTTTAGACCTCGGTTTAAAGTTTGGGTTAATTTGGTTAAGTTATGCTAATCATATCATTAGATTTGCTTGAACATGCTTAAGGGAAAATATGGTGTTTGATCCGTTTTAACCTATCAAATTGTTGTTTTGGTGTTTGTGGTCAGTTCTATATGTTGCTATGACTGTATGGTATGCTTTATGATTGATTAGAAAAGTTAGAATGGTCGAAAACGCTGTCGTATGGCGTAAAATAGTCGTTGGAAGAACTGTAGGAAATTGGCCAGCAACCGGGTCAGATCGCCCCTCTCCACCACGACCCGACCTGATCGTGACCACCTCTTTATGAGCTGACCCTACTCCATGAGCTGCTGCACTTTGAAGACCACGAACCAGAAGACCGTGACACAATCCGATGGAGGGATCGCGACCCGACCCAGAGCAGTGTGACACCATGACGCAGCCTGGAGCATCACGAGTCACGAACAGATGAAGGAACTCGACCCAATCCGATCGTGGAGGCGCGCCACGACCCATCCCAGATGAGTATCACGATCTGATCCGAACCAGAGGAGATGCTACGAGCTGAACCAAGGAGACTGGACGTGAGGCACAGGTCACGAACCAAATAAAGATTGATCCGGAGGAGAAGACCAAAACCCGAGATGCAAAGGTAGTCCAAGCGGGAAGTTTGTACTCGGGATCCAGTTGGGAACCAAAGAGATAACTTCATGAGTTGGGCATTGCTGCGGGACGTGTGCTAAGGGGTTGTCGATGTCTGTAGCTTTGGATCACTATGTGTAGGGGGTACGTGAACGGATTCAGGGCCACAATGGCGTAGGTACGACTAAAGAGCTATAGACCAATGAAGTGGGGTCATTTGTAAAGATTTGGTTATGACTCCATGGGTTAAGATTGGTAGTAGCAGTAGTTGTACAAGTCGAACTCCATCACTACTTCGATGGGTCTAGTGATTGGCAGTGGTGGACATTGTACGCTTTACGCACTGAGTGAGAGATGTGAGGATGGTTTCTATGTTTGATTTGTTTGCCATCATTATGACATGCACACCCCCACCCCCGTACTCTTTAAACCATATGTTAGTGGCACCTTAGAGTATTGTACGGTATGTAGTGCTAACTCTTTGGTTGCAGGTCCAGGTTCAGGTATGGTTTAGTATAGCTGTTATTGTTCTATTTAGCTGCTTATCGCTCATACCAGACTTTTTTTCTGACCCAGAGTTTTATGTCTCTTCTTATTACTCTGGGTGCTCTCACGTGCAGACTATAGACAGGTTAGGTGGTATGCACGAGTAGCTGTACCGGAGGCGAGCAGGAGGCTTCCACGTATGATACACACATATATATATATATATATATATATATATATATATATATATTCTCCCTGTGTTGCTGCGGTCACTACTTTGGGCATTAGTGGTGTACCCTTTCTTTCTTTTATTTAGAGACAGTATTTTGGAAAGTTGTAATAAGCTGTATTTGGATTTCTGCTACTCTGATGTGATGTTGATGTTGGTTTTAGTTATCAGCTTATGCATTGTCTCGCCTGTTTTATGTCAAGTATATTATTATTATATTTTGTTCCATGCGCTATGAGACATTCTACAGGATTTCGATTAGTTCGTTCTCTTCTTTGTTTCTTTGGCGACCGCTGTGCTAGTCGGGCATGTGTACAGCGCACTTTCGAAGGAAATGCCAGCTGGTGCGGGGCGGGCCGTCACACTTGGTATCAGAGCTCTAGGTTGCGTAGTTATCCTAGGGAAAGACCCCAAAGAGAGATAATACGTATATGAGAACGCGTATTTGTGATTATTTTGGTTTTTAAAAGCTATATATATTATTAGTATAGTTAAGGATGAAGTCGCACTGCACTGGCACCACTATGGAGATGGTTAATCGTTTTCTCTGTGTAGATTAAACGATGAGCCGATACGCAAGGGGTACCGATAGAGGAGCCAATAATGGGAATGCTGCTAAGATGAGGACAATGATTACTGACCTCATGAGAGAGATGCTTAGGGACGTGCAGAGGGCAGCTCCCAATGCTGGTAATGGAGGTGGTCTAATAGTGCAGGTGCCCAGAGCCGATTTCGCCAAGTTGAATAAGGATTATACTAGTCTTGGTGGGAAGCCGTTCCACGGAATGAAATCGGCTACGGATGTTCAGGATTGGTTGGATAGCTGTGAGCATATCTTCGAAGACTTAGGTATCGAGGATGCGATGAAGAGAAGGCTAGTATCCCGTCAGATGCAAGGACGGGCAATGAATTGGCGGGATGCTATAAAGGCAGCTACTCCCGAGGATCAGATTACTTGGGATCAGTTTAAGGCTCGCTTTAGCGATAAGTTCATTCTAGCTGCTTAGGAGTCAGCGTTGTTTAAGAAATTCTTGGAACTCAAGCAGAATGGCAGAGTTGCCTCGAAGTATATTACCGAATTCGACACTTAGTCGAAATATGGGTTATCTCTTATTGATACTGCCGAGAAGAAGAGCGAGAAGTTCATAACTGGTTTGGATGGATACTTGGGGGGAATGACTTATTTACCACATCGATGAGACATTTGAATCGATTGTGGGGAAAGCTTTAAGATCGGAAAGTCTTTACCCTAAGTCAAGGACTGAGGTCGCATCTACAGAGGAGCCAAAGCCGCAAGCAAGCGGTGGAGGCAAGAATGGTTCTCGGAACAAGAGGAAGCAGAACCAGAATAAGGATGGCCAGAAGAAGAAGAAAGATGTTGAGTGTTTTAGCTGTGGCAAGAAGGGCCACTATGCTAATAATTGTCGAGCGAAGCCAGCAGACAAGAAGGGCTTCAACTGTGGCCAAGTGGGACATCACAAGGACAAGTGTCCGCAACCCCCAAAAGAAAAGCAGATGGTGAAAGCATATGCCCTTAATGCTATTCCTTCTTCGTCAAATGCCCCAACTGCGGCGGAGAAGGGAAAGAATGTCGTTATCCAAGGTATGTTTCTGTTTATGATGTTCCTATTAGAGTTTTGTTTGATACCGGAGCTTCCAGTTCTTTTATATCTAGTGACCTGGTAGATAGGTTGGGATTGGAGCCCGAGATTGTCATAGACCTTTAGTAGAGACGAACCCGATTGGTGGTTCGACTAACCTTAGCATGATTTGTCATAATGTGGTCTTATCGAGTCATGGATGTATGTTTGTTTGTGATTGCTTTGTTTTTGGCTTTACTGGGTTTTTCATTATTTTGGGAGTCGATTGGCTCCAAAGATACGGGGTGGTGGTAGACTGTGAGGGCTTTTTGGTACTAGCTAGAGAGGATGATGGCCGGAGGGTAGTGTTTGGTGGTCTACCTAGTGATGGGGTAATGGCTAGTTTTCTAAATTCCCTCGACATCCCGCATGGTGAGTTGTCAGGTTTGCCCGTGGTTGGCCAGTATCTGGATGTCTTCGAGGAAGTGATCGGGCTTCCACCACACCGAGAGATTGAGTTCCGTATTGATTTAGTGAAAGATGCCAGACCTATAGTGATGCCACTTCGTCGTATGGCACTAAGGGAGCAGCGAGAGCTTGGGGTGCAAGTCAGCAATCTTTTGAAGAAGGGATTTATCTGAAGGAGTGTTTCTGAATGGGGAGCACTAGTTGTGTTTGCTACCGAGGCGGATGGTTCCCCCCGTTTGTGTGTAGACTATCGCGAGTTGAATAAGGTGACGAGGAAGAACAAGTATCCTCTACCGCGGATAGATGATTTGTTTGATCAGTTGAGTGGCGCGAGAGTATTCTCTCAGTTGGATCTCGCGACAGGTTTTCGTCAACTTAGAGTGGAAGCTGAGAGTATATCTAAAACGACATTTCGGACGCCGTTTGGATTTTATGAGTGGTTGGTCATGCCATTCGGGCTAACCAATGCCCCAGCATATTTTGTGGATCTTACGAATAGGGTATTCAGAGATCAGTTGAATAACTTTGTTCTTGTGTTCGTGGATGATATTTTGGTTTACTCAAGGACAGAGGAAGGACACAAGGAACATTTGAGGATAGTGATGGAGGTGTTGAGAAAACACCAACTGAAAGCGAAGTTTTCTAAGTGTCACTTTGGAAGGAGGGAAGTGAGATTCTTGGGCCATGTTGTTTCAGAGAATGGTATTGCCGTAGACCCTACGAAGGTGGCTACGGTACAAGATTGGTCTATGCCCAAGAATGCAACGGACATAAGAAGTTTCTTGGGATTAGCTGGATATTATCACAAGTTTATCCAAGACTTCTCCAAGAGAGCAGCACCGTTGACTCAGTTGACCAAGAAAAATCAAGCTATCGCTGGGACGAAAAGTGCGAGAATGCGTTCAAGAGTCTAAAGGAAAAGTTGACATGTGCACTAGTGTTAGTCATTCCTAAGGGAATGAAGAGATGACAGTAAATGCGGAGGCATGTGGCACCGGACTAGGTGTTGTATTGATGCAAGGAGGTAGGGTTGTAGCTTATGCAAGTCGGCAATTGAAACCGCACGAGAGAAGATACCCTACCCATGATTTGGAATTAGTAGTGACCGTATTCGCATTGAAGATGTGGAGACATTATCTCTTGGGAGAAAGATTCGAGTTGTTTACTGGCCATAAGTCATTAAAGTATCTTTTCTCTCAAAAGGATCTTAATCTCCGACAACAAAGATGGTCAGAATTCTTAGCTTCCTATGATTTCGATATCGCATACACACCAGGAAAGGGCAATGCGGTAGCTGATGCATTGAGTAGAAGACATGCCAGTTTAGGGGCTATGTTTCTAGAATGGAAACAACTGGAGTACATCGCTGGGTATGATTTCAGACCTAAGTGCCAATTGGATCCACAAATGTTAGCAAGTTTGACGTTCAGACCCACTTTGATAGAGTAGATTGGTTCCAGTCAGAAGGACGACCCTAACTTATTGGAAGTCATCTCCAAGTTAGAGATGGATATCAACGAGGAGATGAACAAGTATGGGCTTGATCGAGATGGATGGCTTAGAAAGAATGGAAGACTAGTTGTACCCAATGTTGATGGATTGAGAGATGAAGTGCTTAGAGAATATCATCACTCAAAACTGACTATACATCCCGGTGGTAACAAGATGTACCGAGACATGAAGCAGACCTACTACTGGAAAGGGATGAAAAGAGACATTGGGAAGTTTATATCGAAATGCATGAATTGCCAACTAGT
This sequence comes from Allium sativum, assembly GCA_030737875.1. Lineage (NCBI taxonomy): Eukaryota > Viridiplantae > Streptophyta > Magnoliopsida > Asparagales > Amaryllidaceae > Allium > Allium sativum. The sequence goes on along the minus strand of CM060918.1, from coordinate 143,752,463 downwards.
TAAAGCTGAGAAAAAGAAGCCTAGTGGTTTGTTACAACCATTAGAAATTCCAGAATGGAAATGGGAACAAGTTTCAATGGATTTCATTGATGGGTTACTAAGGACTAGATCGGGCAATGATAGCATTTGGGTGATTGTGGACCGATTGACTAAGAGTGCGAGGTTTATACCCGTCAAGTCAAACAGGACAGCAGCTAAGTTAGCTGAACTATATGTAAAGTGGGTAGTGAGATTTCATGGCACTACAACAAAATGTTCCTTTGATAGCAAAAACAAACAATGAGAAAGGCGGAAATTTTTTTCCTTACGCGGGAAACCAAAATCCTCCTAAACACGATTTTGCCACATCATACAAAAACAGAACAAAAAACCCCAAATCGAAAAAAGCTTTTCGCTCCATCGCCTCCTGAAAACCATCGACCCCTAATCTAATGTTAAATCAAAAAATCCCTAAACCGCAAAACCATAAATTGCTGAATCTCCTCTATCATCAAAAGTCGATACCGCAGTTCTCTAATTTGAGTGGAATGAGAGGTACTAATTTTACTGCTCGTGTTTAAGATTCTAAATTTGTTTAATTTGAATATTTAACCGAAATTGGCATGGAGTTAATATGTTTTAGAAGTTTTAGTTAACTCGCTTCATTATATTTTCTCTCCAATCCGAATTAACTCATTTTAGCTTACTTTTAAATGTATAGTTAACTCAGCTCATAGTTTCACAGTTATTCAGTAATTACCTTGCAACACAACTTTGAATTTTAATCCTGTCATTTTACAGGAAATAGAAGATATTTGTAGGGCTGATACAGAAGATAGCAAAAGGTAATCAATATTCATAGTATGTGTTTCAAATATGTTAAAAAAGGTAATAACTAGTATGGTTAAAATACTGGCTTAAACTTGTATGCAGTTCATGTTTGTATTAAATATCCATAAAACTAAACATAAATCTAGCGGTGCAATTATACATATCTAACAGTTTGATCTTCACTTATCTAACAGTTTTCTTGTTGGTTTATATCTAGTAGTTTATAGTTCAATTATACATATTGTTTGAGCAAACTGTTAGTGTACGACGTTAAAAACCAACAACAGACAACATGTGGCACTGTATAAAACACAAGGCAGAGTTCAAAGTATAAGCGAATAAATGTGGGTGTTCTCTGGTACATCCTTTTACCATTACAGTTTTATGAAGGCGAAATAAAGACAAAACTAACAGTGCAAAGAAAAACCGACTAAATGAATGTGGTCTTTGTTTTTCCATTTCATTATCAAATGGTATAAGAAAAGCAAAAAATACAACTACAGCCATTTGAAAGAAATATCGAATGGAGGAGCCTGAAGTTTGTTTAACAGGAAAATCCATGGTCGGTTTTATAAAACTAAACATCTCAGTTGTTAGAGCTTATTTCGGCATGCACATAAATGCAACAATGTTATATTCGTTAGGTGGCATATATGGATTTTCTGTTCGAAACTCATGCATGACCCATGCAGGTTTTACCCTCATTCGGATACATGGACCTTTTTTTCCCTTATGAAATCCATATGTTTGTTAATTAAATACATGGAGCTTTTTTCCCTAATGAAAAAATGGAGCAGTGTTAGTATGCGAGATATAGGATGAATAAAATGAAAAATGGTTTGTGTAGATTTCAACCCAAATATCATTTTTGCCTCGTTAACAAAAAAAAAATGAGTAGAAACATTGTCAGTTAAAACCAAAAATTTGATGTCTATGGTTTTTTTACCAATAATTTCCAGCCCAGTTTCGTTTGAATCAGTCTAATTGATGACATTTGTGTATGATAGTCATGAATGGCTCGTTTCGTCAACCTGTATGGAATAAACTGGGCGTGTAAAAGCCCAATACATAAACTTATAAATCGGCATATGTTGTTTTCTTTAAAAATTTACCAAGATATGGATTAAACGAGTCTCGGTGCATTCCTATATATATATTTTTTCAAATTTTAATTACTCTTATGTTATTTACAAAGAATATAACAAAGTGAATTTCTTTTACCTTCATCTAACCTTAGATTGCAATTATATTGTACATTACTAGTCCTGTTAAATGAGGGGATGTTGTCTATTCTGTCCATGCGTGATGGGAATTAATTCTTCCTATAAGTGGAATCAAGGAACATTATGGCCAAATGTCTAGTGCAGCTTAGTTTCTGGTTTACTTTGAAAGTAGATGTCTTTTGAGATTTTTCACGCTTCGCATATGTTGAAGTATTTTTAACTTCTTCTCAGCTGCACCCCTTAGTATCTAGAAACCTGTTGATAATAATGCCCATTTAGAATTGAAGGTGATCAATAGTTCCAGTGTTAATCTACTGCTTAAACCAAAGAAATACAATTTTCCTTTTTCAGCAAATCTTTTTTTGGCTATCTGAGGCGGTTGTGCGACATGGTTAACGAAACACTCTTATAAAAAATTGTGTTACAGATTAACCAGTGGGTCACCAAAGATTTTGATTGAATTTTTATTTGTAATTTACAGCTTAATAAAAGCAATATTAAATATTTATTTATACTTAAATACATTGTGCATCATTATGTTCGTATGGTTTTGTTGTCTAAAAACTTCTGCCACTTCATATTTTGTTCAGACTTTGTTGGATTGGAAAAGGTGAAAGCTTACAAGTGGGCATCATTTAATAAGGAACAATATTTCATGTAAAAAATTCATTTCATTGATACCTTTTTACGAGTTCAACCCTCTGAACATTCTGGTTGTCTACTGTTGATTATTTTATGGTGTTGAAACGGAACATTTTGGTTGTCTAATGTTTAATCGTTAATAGAAAATTTCTTAGTAGACTTCACTGAATGTTAAAATTAAATTTATGGATTGATTTGAATATTCTGTATATTTTTAGTTAAGCTCGTTGAATTGTTTGTGCATACAGGAAACATGCCAAATACCTTATTAGAATATATAGATCAAACTCATTCTCCTTCTGTTTTTGAATCAAACAACAGCAGATATAGAGCATGGCATGTTTTAGCAAATTCAATTTTAAATTAGTTTTGAAATATATTAGAATTGCACAGTTAGCAAAGTCAGTTTTGAAAAGTGTTGGGAAAATCTTTTATGAGATACACATATAGTGAATAACCAAATCAGTTTTGAAAATAGTGGGCCTAGAATTGAAGCACTATTGTTTTGGTTGCACTCTCCATTTTCATGTTCTGAGCAAACTTCTTCTTTATTGTTTGCAGCATGGTTTGAAATTCCGGCCGGAACCACGGAAATTCGGCCATCCCGTTCCGGTCATAACGACCGAAACGGAATTTGGTCGGAAAACCGGTTGCGACCATAACTGAGGTTAGCGGTCTGTCTTTTATTTTTTTGGTTTATTTGGAGGGGGGAGGGCGACAGAACAGTAGAACCAGCTGAGAAGAAGAAAATGAGGTCGTGAGATCTACTGTGTAAAATGGTTGAAAATAAATGAGGGTAGAGGGCAGCTGAACTCGCTTTGTGCCTTGGAGGAGTGAGCTTTTTTGATGTGTTGGAGAAGACAAATCGTACTATATAATAATATTATATAAATGATTTCCCTGTGCGTTTACACTAAACAAATAGAATGCTCACTTCTAGGGAAGTACAAATTGCTTTGCAATGGAAGTAGCTTACTTTTCTGATTGCTTTGCAACTGGAAAATGCTTATTCTAAGTTGGAGGACATTAGCAATTAATAGTAGTTATTTAATATTAATACAAAATAATCAATCGTAACACTTGTTTATTATGTTATTTTTACATATCAACATATATACCATAGCTAGGTTTATATCAATGTTTAGTATATTACTTTAAAAAGGAAAAACAAGAAAAAAATATTCAAAACACGTACTCTTAAATATGATTGTATTAATCTAAGTATATAAAAAGAAAATACCATGGTTTGAAGTTCCGTCTAGCACGTCGGAATCCCATCCATTTCGGTCTAGTTTCGACTGTGACCAGATTGAAATATCAAATTTTCTCAGTGACACAGACGAAAAGCGAAATTTCAAATATTGATTAGTACTGCATATTTATTTGTATATGTATTAAAAAAAGAACCGGAATTCTCAAACCGGAATTTCCGGAACTGAACCGGATTTTTAAAATTTTTAGGTGACCGAAACGGAACCGGAAACCGGAATTTCAGACCTTGGTTTGCAGCATTCTGTTGCACACAATCTGTTTTCTCCTTATGTGGATTTTTTTTTCTTTTCATTTTTGCATTAGTCAATTGTTAAATTGCTCATGTGTCATTTTTTGAAGTTCATTGGTGCATGCATGGAACCTTTCATAGTGATTGCTACCGAGTTGCTACCTAGAATCTCATTGCAGAACTATTTGGTCAGTATTTGGCCCAAGCTACTTGATCCGAGAACAGCCTGTTTCCACTTGATATTGAATGTGCAATGGATTGCCTAAATGCTAATGGCACTATCTGAAACACCCCACCTCCGTTAGGGTCACTCTCAAAGGGAATGCCCTAATTTTGGTGGAGGTTTATAAGTATAAGTCACAGATATACAAGACAGATATAAGAACACATATTTTTAAACAGCGGAAAACAACAACAACTTTTATTTCATTAAAATACATGTTACACCAACCATGCCATAATTGTTTTACAATACTTCCAAAAACATAACACCTTCATAACTGTCTTGATTACATTATTTAAAGAAGCATAAAGAAAACATAAATAAACTGCAAAAGTCCCATAATTACTGCCCAAAGCCATAGTCCAAAACGGAAAAGATCCAAGCAATACATTCTTTCTCTTCAAGCTGGATGTGAAAACTGGTCAAGCTGCGGTATTCCCTCCCTGCGGACCTAGGGGGGAAACGAAAGAAAAGAAGGCGAAAGAAAAGTAGAGTCAGACACAAAGCATGAGTAAGTCTAGGACTATTCAGTCTATGAATAAAGAACTGGGTATGATAAGCATAAACTGGAAATGAGAAAGCACCATAACTAAGTTAAGTTGTCTAGGGTCGAATACACTATCGTACCCCATATTAATCTCTCTACCCATATAAACTAGTTCCCAACAAGCACCCCATAATCAGGGTGAAGTGATCCATTTTATGATGATCAGGTCCTACTCGCATAGTTACATGTGTCTTACGGCCCCCGTTGTTGTAGTTACCTTTGTTGGTCCCACCATGGGGCGTATCAAGTCCCGTGGTGGCGGCCCAACACAATCCTAGAATGCACAGGTATGCTACTGGTGCCCAGTGCCTTATTTTTCTGCGCCGGAGTGTGTGCACACCCGCACCCCGTTAGAACCTACACTGCTGCACCACCGCCGTCGATTTGACCTCTTACAGTCAGCCCAGTAATCGTGCCCCACCCTGCCTAGTTCAGGGTATCCCGATACACCTTGTAGGGTTACTGCTGAAAAGGGTCCCCCGCTACTAGGTTTTCTATTTCTAGCCAACATGCTAAATTGGTTAAGTGTTTTATAAACCTAACCCCCAATTAGTCTGTTTAGTTTAGCATGTTCCATCTTGATTAAGTATTAATATAATTTACCTAATCCTATCAATCCTGACTCAGCCTTAATTGTCTTATTAAAGCCTCGACCTCTCACATTAGACAGGTATTGTTGTGGCTGCCTGTTGCCGGTTGGGTCCGGGCAGTCTTACGCCACAACTCAGTCTAAACTCGGGTCTTTATTGGGCTCCGTGTTTAACCACCCACATTGGATAGGTATTGTTGTGACTACTGGACTGCCGGGCGGTTCCGGGCAGGTTTACATCACAACTCAATCCAACCTCGGGTTAAACACATCGTATTTTCTACATTTACATATTTTGTCTCTCTTCTTTTTATATGTAAATATTTGCGGCCCATTATTCAAATTCATCTTTATTGGTTAAATTTCATTTATGCCACTTAAATTGTTTTTCAAGGTTGTTGGCATGCGTCAAACATGCCAACACATATGTTCTATATTTTAACCCAATCGTCATTACCCCCGTTTTACACGTTCGCTACAATATTGGATATGTTGGGTTTAACATTTAAACCCAACTTAGCCATATGAAAAGGGGAGGCTTATAACATGGTGTTTATAAGGTAACATAAAAAGGGGAGTGTGAACGCATGAACTTGCAACATAACGATTCAATTAACATAAGGTAGGCACATGTGAACTTGCAATTGTAACAACATATAATCATGGCATAAACAATACTTAAACATGAACCATTCTATTCACATAATCATGGCATAAACAAAACATGAATCATTCTATTCATGTAGTCATGGCATAAATAATACTTAAACATGAATCATTCTATTCATATAATCATGGCATAAATAATACTACTTAAACATGAATCATTCTATTCATATAATCATGGCATAAATGATAATACTTAAACATGAATCATTCTATTCATGTAAACTTGCAATTAGAATGTAAATCTAGTTTAATTATGCGTTACATATATCACCATATGATTTTGATAACAACTTAGGCCTAAAACATGTTTTCAACTAGGCATAATAACAAACATAGTTTAGTCATGTTCATAAAGATGCTTACTTTTGTTTCTAATACAAAAGTATGATTTGCCAATTTCAACATAGATTCATATAAACCATAGTACTTAGCCGAGTCCAATTTCACACTAAAAATGATCACAAAAGTATGTACATCATATTGGCATAATAGTGAATCAAATACTTGCATGAATCCCAAATAAAATATCATAACATATGGTTGTTAACATGAATCATATACTTGCATGAATCCCAAATAAAATACCACAACGTATGGTTGTTAACATGAATCATATACTTGTATGAACCACAACATATGGTTGTCAACATAAACCACATACTTGCAAATATCCAATCGTATACCATAACAATTCCAAATCGTTTAGAATCAAAGCAACATACAAATATAGATTATAATCGCCACAATTCCATTTCTTACTTTACACAAATCAACACAATTATTTAATTCACATCGGAATAGCACTCTACTTACAATGTATGACGAATCTTCAATTCAGGAATCTGAATTCTGAATTTGGAGATGCTATCCTTTATTGTAGGCGTTGTTTTGATTTGATTGACGTTGCTTTTATCTCCTAATTGTCTCTCAATTTCTGACGGCTATCCTTAGTCTCTCCTCTGCAGCATGACGGTCTCATCTCCATTTTAGTTTGTGTGAATTAGGGTTAGTCTTAGGTCCTTTTTATAGAGTTTGTGAGTTGATTTAGACCGTCGATGAAGCTTGGTTTAATAATAGCCGTTCGTTCAAAGGAGAGACCAACCAGGAGCTGACACCTAGCCCTAGTGACAAGGCAAGGCTCAGAAAATCGACCAAACACAGGCTAGGCCAGCCAAGACCTGACCAGTAGGTCATTCTGACCTGGGCGCACTTGGCAGGAGCGCCAGGCTAAAAATGTACTGGCGCACTTCCCAAGTGCGCCAGTTCATTTCTGTTCTGGCGCACTTCCCAAGTGCGCCAGTGCATTCTGACCCGTTTTCTGGTTTTTCGCCCAACTTCGTTCGTCCATATCTTCTTCATACGATATCCGTTTTAGGCAAACTCGGACTCTATCTCTAGCAGAATTCCGAGATGAACGCAATGGCGTATCCCGTTTCCCTTAATTCTTTGATTTGAAATTAGTTATACTTTAATTTGTGAATTTCACTATTATAAAATACACGGGGTGTTACATTCTCCCCCCTTAAAAGGATTTCGTCCCCGAAATCTTCAAGTTCAGGAAGAATGTACATCCTAACATCCAAACATCCATCTACTCATCCATCAAACACGAGCATCCATTGTCCTTAAAAGACTTCTAATGCTTCACGATCATATGCGAAGTGTGTGTGTACATGTACTTATCTAATGCAAAATCAGGTGGTCTACTGATTCAGTTGACCTCCTCAATGCAAATTATGTAAGTGCCATGATTCCATTGTGTATGCAAATTCTCCTATTCATGGTTCTACATGAGTGCTCAACCATTCATATAAATGCAACATCCATTTGACAACACATTAAACTTCAACCATATACGAATGCAAACATATATGCATATGCAATATGAAGTGATTGAGCCGATCTGAAACCTAAATTGTGTGTGTATATGCAACCACGAGCAACCACTAGCAATCACTTGCAACCACTTGCAACCATCATCCATAACATGTTTCAATTACATGTTTTCATCCAAAAAGATTCTACCTATGGTTCTCAAGATAGGATCGAGGAGAGAAACAAGATAAAACAAAGCATCTAGAAGAAGTTAACGATGTACCCCCAGAAGGTCCGGTCTGCTTCTTAGGGCAATCTTTGTTGATGTGTCCAGTCTCCACACAATGAAAACATTCACCTTGCTTTCTCTTCCTCTTTCTACAATCCTTGGCTATGTGCCTTCCGTACCACAGAAATTGCATTTCCTTTTATCACGTGAGTTGTCGTTCTTGCCTCCTTTCTCGGAGTCTACCTTCTTATTCTGAGAATCGTTAGGCTTGACCTCTTTCTTCCCTTGAGAGTTTTCTTCCTTTATCTCCTTCTTGCCCTTATCTTCTTCGTTTAGCAATGCCATCTGTACCAACCTTTCATACGTAGCTCCCATGGGTATATGGGTCATGGCCAAACTGTGTAATGGCTCATTCAACCCCTTGACAAAGCGGAGAGCCTTCTTGTGCGGGGTGTTGACTAGGTCCAGTCCGAACCTAGCCAGCTCATCGAACTGATTAACATACTCTTTGACTGTCGTATTCCCTTGCTTAAGAAATAAAAAATTTTCCAACTGCAAACTCCTTTCAGCTTCTGAGAGAAATTTAGCCTCAAACCTTGCCCTAAAGTCCTCTCATGTTTCCACTGGTCTTTCTGCATTAGTGACTTCCAACCAGTAGGAAGCCTCGCCTTTAAGTAGCCATACTGCCAGTTGTACCTTCTGCCTATATTCTACCTCAAAAATGACGAATAAGTCCTCGGTTTCCTTTAGCCAATTCCTAGCTGCCACGAAGGATTCGGTTCCATGAAAGTCCTTTCCTCCCATAGCTTTAAAATCTTTACATATCTTAGCAAAAGTGTTTCCCCGCGGAGGGGGTGGAGGAAGAGGTGCTGCTGCAGCCGGATGATTCCCTACAGCTGGGGGAGGAGGAACGGTAGGGCCTGGCTGAGTGGCCCTTGCTTCTAAGAATCGTCTAAACCAACCAGGTATTGGTACACCCTCTGGCAAATTAAGTTCTTCGAACATGCTGAAACAAAAAGGATAGATTCAAAATGAAGGATAAGAGATAGTACCTATGGCTTTGGGGGACTTTGCCTTTTTAAAATATAATATTTTATCTTTTAAAAATGCTTCTTTAAAATTTTTCTTTGAAAATAAATTTTCAAAACTTTTATCTTATCTGGTAAACCTATGCTCTGATACCAAGTGAAACACCCCACCTCCGTTAGGGACACTCTCAAAGGGAATGCCCTAATTTTGGTGGAGGTTTATAAGTATAAGTCACAGATATACAAGACAGATATAAGAACACATATTTTTAAACAGCGGAAAACAACAACAACTTTTATTTCATTAAAATACGTGTTACACCAACCATGCCATAATTGTCTTACAATACTTCCAAAAACATAACATCTTCATAACTGTCTTGATTACATTATTTAAAGAAGCATAAACAAAACATAAATAAACTGCAAAAGTCCCATAATTGCTGTCCAAAGCCATAGTCCAAAACGGAAAAGATCCAAGCAAAACATTCTTTCTCTTCAAGTTGGATGTGAAAACTGGTCAAGATGCGGTATTCCCTCCCTGCGGACCCGGGGGGAACAAAAGAAAAGAAGGCGAAAGAAAAGTAGAGTCAGACACAAAGCCTGAGTAAGTCTAGGACTATTTAGTCTATGAATAAAGAACTGGGTATGATAAACATAAACTGGAAATGAGAAAGCACCATAACTAAGTTAAGTTGTCTAGGGTCGAATACACTATCGTACCCCATATTAATCTCTATACCCATATAAACTAGTTCCCAACAGGCACCCCATAATCAGGGTGAAGTGATCCATTTTATGATGATCGGCTCCTACTCGCATAGTTACATGTGTCTTACGGCCCCCGTTGTTGTAGTTACCTATGTTGGTCCCACCATGGGGTGTATCAAGTCCCATGGTTGCGGCCCGACACAATCCTAGAATGCACAGGTATGCTACTGGTGCCCAGTGCCTTATTTTTCTGCGCCGGAGTGTGTGCACGCCCGCACCCCGTTAGAACCTACACTGCAGCACCACCGCCGTCGATTTGACCTCTTACAGTCAGCCCAGTAATCGTGCCCCACCCCGCCTAGTTCAGGGTATCCTGATACACCTTGTAGGGTTACTGCTGAAAAGGGTCCCCCGCTACTAGGTTTTCTATTTCTAGCCAAATGCTAAGTTGGTTAAGTGTTTTATAAACCTAACCCCCAATCAATCTGTTTAGTTTAGCATGTTCCATCTTGATTAAGTATTAATATAATTTACTTAATCCTATCAATCCTGACTCAGCCTTAATTGTCTTATTAAAGCCTCGACCTCTCACATTAGACAGGTATTGTTGTGGCTGCCTGTTGCCGGTTGGGTCCGGGCAGTCTTACGCCACAACTCAGTCTAACCTCGGGTCTTTATTGGGCTCCGTGTTTAACCACCCACATTGGATAGGTATTGTTGTGACTACTGGACAGCCGGGCGGTTCCGGGCAGGTTTACATCACAACTCAATCCAACCTCGGGTTAAACACATCGTATTTTCTACATTTACATATTTAGTCTCTCTTCTTTTTATATGTAAATATTTGCGGCCCATTATTCAAATTCATCTTTATTGGTTAAATTTCATTTATGCCACTTAATTGTTTTTCAAGGTTGTTGGCATGCGTCAAACATGCAACACATATGTTCTATATTTTAACCCAATCGTCATTACCCCCGTTTTACACGTTCGCTAAAATATAGGATATGTTGGGTTTAACATTTAAACCCAACTTAGCCATATGAAAAGGGGAGGCTTATAACATGGTGTTTATAAGGTAACATAAAAAGGGGAGTTTGAACGCATGAATTTGCAACATTACGATTCAATTAACATAAGGTAGGCACATGTGAACTTGCAATTATAACAACATATAATCATGGCATAAACAATACTTAAACATGAATCATTCTATCCACATAATCATGGCATAAACAAAACATGAATCATTCTATTCATGTAGTCATGGCATAAATAATACTTAAACATGAATCATTCTATTCATATAATCATGGCATAAATAATACTACTTAAACATGAATCATTCTATTCATATAATCATGGCATAAATGATAATACTTAAACATGAATCATTCTATTCATGTAAACTTGCAATTAGAATGTAAATCTAGTTTAATTATGCGTTACATATATCACCATATGATTTTGATAACATCTTAGGCCTAAAACATGTTTTCAACTAGGCATAATAACAAACATAGTTTAGTCATGTTCATAAAGATGCTTACTTTTGTTTCTAATACAAAAGTATGATTTGCCAATTTCAACATAGATTCATATAAACCATAGTACTTAGCCGAGTCCAATTTCACACTAAAAATGATCACAAAAGTATGTACATCATATTGGCATAATAGTGAATCAAATACTTGCATGAATCCCAAATAAAATATCATAACATATGGTTGTTAACATGAATCATATACTTGCATGAATCCCAAATAAAATACCACAACGTATGGTTGTTAACATGAATCATATACTTGTATGAACCACAACATATGGTTGTCAACATAAACCACATACTTGCAAATATCCAATCGTATACCATAACAATTCCAAATCATTTAGAATCAAAGCAACATACAAATATAGATTATTATCGCTACAATTCCATTTCTTACTTTACACAAATCAACACAATTATTTAATTCACATCAGAATAGCACTCTACTTACAACGTATGATGAATCTTCAATTCAGGAATCTGAATTCTGAATTTGGAGATGCTATCCTTTGTTGTAGGCGTTGTTTTGATTTGATTGATGTTGCTTTTATCTCCTAATTGTCTCTTAATTTATGACGGCTATCCTTAGTCTCTCCTCAGCAGCATGACGGTCTCATCTCCATTTTAGTTTGTGTGAAGTAGGGTTAGTCTTAGGTCCTTTTTATAGAGTTTGTGAGTTGATTTAGACCGTCGATGAAGCTTGGTTTAATAATAGCCGTTCGTTCAAAGGAGAGACCAACCAGGAGCTGACACCTAGCCCTAGTGACAAGGCAAGGCTCAGAAAATCGACCAAACACAGACTAGGCCAGCCAAGACCTGACCAGCAGGTCATTCTGACCTGGGCGGACTTGGCAGGTGCGCCAGGCTAAAAATGTACTGGCGCACTTCCCAAGTGCGCCAGTTCATTTCTGTTCTGGCGCACTTCCCAAGTGCGCCAGTGCATTCTGACCCGTTTTCTGGTTTTTCGCCCAACTTCGTTCATCCATATCTTCTTCATACGATATCCGTTTTACGCAAACTCGGACTCTATCTCTAGCAGAATTCCGAGACGAACGCAATGGCGTATCCCGTTTCCCTTAATTCTTTGATTTGAAATTAGTTATACTTTAATTTGTGAATTTCACTATTATAAAATACACGGGGTGTTACACTATCCATCCATATGCATACATGCACACATGTACATGCACCCCCTCCTCTGATTTAATTGTGTAGCTGACTGAGTTACCCAATAACAACTTGTGACAACTACTAAGTACAAGCAAATTTGTAGATAGTCTGTTACTTATGGCCAAGCAATGAAATGTTAAACTTACTCATTTTGGATTTCCAAGAGAAGAAACTGTAACTGAGGTGATGATGAAACTGTAACTGAGGTGATGATGAAACTGTAGCTGAGATAATGACGGCAAAAACTGGGACATATAGAAGGATGGCTTTCGAGCACTGTAAACCAATCCTTTTTTGTTTACTTATATATGTATTTTATCTATCGTGTGCACTTGCATATTATATTTTCTAGTGCACATATAATCAAAGAGAAAACAGAAAATAAAAATTATTTATCTATTGTAGAAATCTGTCATTGCAAATATTCTGTTAATACAGGAAATAGCGAAGAAAAGGAAGATTACTCGCAGACAAAAGCAAGTTGAGGACCCCCATGAAGAATTTGAATTGCTTTTACAAAGGCTGAGAGTTTCCCGAAGAAGTAATCGAGATTGTAGGGGTATCAAGCTATTTTGTTTGTTAGCAAATGATAGTTGAAGATAGGTTTAAGTTTTTTGTGTTGGTGAAGTGGGTGGTTGTTGTTAATGATTTAAGAGCAGTGTCGGTGTACTTTTGGTGAAGTGAGTGGTTGTTGTTAAGGCTTGGTGCAATATGCAGGAGTTTCTTGCTTATAGTTGCAGTGAGATGATAAGCAACGGTGAGGGTGGGTATCCGCTTTTGATAGTGGAAGGGATATTGAAGTGAAGCAGGGATGGCAGGTTATGAAAAGGAGGTGGGAGTTGTTTCAGGTTGATATGTTGAAGTGGAAAAGTTTGTATGTTAGTTGGGTTGATGAATTGCTAAATTGTTATTGGTGTGCAGCCACACTGTCCAGGTGTGCAGCCGCCGTAACCACTCTGTTCATGAAACGAATGTTGTCCGGGCACTGGAACATAACGGACGTCTGCAACGGGCTACAGGGAGGATTCACTGCCATCACTTCAGGCTGCGCGTTGGTGGACCCATAGGCCACCATCGTATACGCTTGGGTTTTGATTGATTTCAACATCCTAGCAGGGAAGATGGAATACGATGACCCGCTGGAAGCTGGAAGCTACGCAGCTGCACTGTGGGGAACCATATTCACGGGGCTGTTCGCGGAGAAGAAGTACGTGAACGAGATGTACCTGGATAGGGAGGACAGAAGGACGAACTGTTCATGGGGTGTGGGGGTAGGTTGTTGGGTGCGTATGTGGTGCAGATACTGGTGTTCGTGGGGCCCTTGTTTTACGGATTGAATAAGATGGGTCTGCTGGAGATTTCGGCGGAGGAAGATATGGCCGTTGTTTTACCCAGCCATGACGATGATACTGGCTATGGAGAAGGGTTTATGTTGAAGTCATCGAGAGTTGAAATGGTGCCAACTTCGACTGCTGCAGCATCGCCGGATCCTGGAGGCAGTGAATCAGTATAGAGTGACCTTAGAGCTACATATTTGCTGACTGCTCTGTATGTATCTATCCCAAAGAAATTTTTGGTCCGTCTTTCTGTTATTCTCAATGTGAATTTAAAACTTAATGCTGTAACATCATTTATGCCTTTACCATATTATAATTTGATGACTGCAGGCTGGATTGGTGAAACCTTATGTGGTTGAAGGTGCAACAGATGTTGAGATGCCTGAATTTAATGTTTCATACAAACCACAGAAGATAAGCCCTAAATTTCAATCTACGGTTAGACTCTTGCTGCATCAAAAAATTAGAGAGTCCTATATGCATCCACAGTTTGTCTCTGATGTCATGAAACCTTTAAAAATAGAACAACTAATGGACTAAGAATTTGTCAATCTCTCTGGTGGAGAGTTGCAAAGAGTTGCTTTATGCCTTTACCTGGGAAAGGTATCAGGTTTTTAATATTTCTTTGTCATCCCACTTTTTTAATCCTGCTGTTCAGAAGGCTATAGCACTGCTGAATTGAAAATATCTGACTACTGTAGATGCTTAGTGTCTTGTTTATTTCAAATGTGCTGGTCTATTACAAAATTGTTTATGATTAACGTGTGGCATACTGCCTTTGTTACAAAGTTTGGAACTTCAAATTCTTATGTGTGAGCCTGCAGATATATATCTTATTGATGAACCAAGCGCTTACCTTGATTCGGAGCAGCGTATTGTTGCTTCAAAGGTTATTAAGAGGGTTATATTTCACACAAAGATAACTGCTTTTGTGGTTTTAATAGTGAAATCTTTTTTTTCTTCTTGTTGAATTACCTTGAGAATGTTTGTATGCTCTAGGGAAGTATGTGCCTGCCAATTAGTTGATGGAAAGAAAGTTGTAAAAATGAATAGTAGTGTAGCCGAAATGTTTTAGTGGATAAATTATGTAACAACTAGAATAATATAGTGGGCGAACAAACCGACTGTTTTTCAACCATCCTGCATGCTCCTACACATTTACACGTTATTATTTTTAAGTACAACATACACCGTATATATGACAAAATAAAATAATTATTACTATTACCCTTTTGTCTGAAATCTACATATAAATGAATTGTATCTTTATTTTCAAAATAAAATAAATTGAATCAATTTATAATCCTCTAGGTGAAAGAAGTTGAGCTGGCTGGTAGGGGAAAGATGTTAAGCTTTCCTTTTCTTTTGTATACCTAACAAGCGTGGACGTTCTGTGGTCAAACAGGTAAGATATGAATTTTATTCTGTCATGAAATTTAAGTGGATATTAAAAATCTCTAATCATGGTATTAATGCAGAACAATGGATATTGGCTGTAGTTTTGTAGGATGTTCATAAGTATATAGAACATCCAAATTAACATAATATACTTTTTAGTGTTTTGTACTCTTACCTATATGTCATTCGTACTCTTACCTATATGTCATTATACCTATATGTAGGGCAGATGACAGGGAGCGATTGGTTCGAGAAATTAACTGCGGGAACGGTTGATATTTCATATTCGTGATGGCGAGCTTCTCCAAATAACCCTTGTATTGTTCATCAAAATTGTGAATCGAGAACTGCAAATCCGAAATCATGAAAGGGCACTACTGGTACTACAAATTTTATTATATATTTTCCGTTGCTCATTCTTGCAATTCTTAATTTATTTATTCCAGTGCTTAACTCATGCTACACGCATGGAAATCTATTATGTGGCTGTAAAATGAAGTTGAGAAGTTATCAGGGACTGAATAATATTAGAGTAAGCTATCTATTTTTAACAACTCGAAGTCATCTTTCTTTCTCAGAAAAGTAATATTTCTGCTATGAATTTATACTTCTCTTTCAAATATATACAATGATTCAACTTTGATAATAAAGCAACTTTTGCAGTATTGAACTTGTAAGAGGGAGGCAATACATTTGTTTTGGCTTTTGAGTATTCCAAGTATTAATTCTAGTATACATTAGTGAAAAAGAATTAAGTTGTTTTCATCTTTGCACCGATGTAGTTTCCGATGCAAAATATATCTGAAAATTGTAGGCAAATTGGGATAAGTTAGTAAAGTTTTATCAGTGTTACCAGATCTTTCTATGCTACTTAATGGATTGAACATGAAACATTTATTATTTTAGTAATTTTATTTTTGTCTGAAATATTCATGTATGCATATCTTACCGTGGATATATCACGGTGATCGTGAAACATGTGGATATGAGATTTTTATTTTATTTTCAAAGGTGTCATATGTGTTTGTGATAAAGATCATGTCAATATCATGTATTTTTTAGATACATATTCATGCTCTGAAACTTCATCTATAAATGAATTTAAAATGTCTGAGTTGACTAAGTTACTAGAAGTAAGACTGTCTTCGGACTTTGTTTAACTAACCGAACCATATCCTTGCAAAGATAGGTAGAAAATAGTGGTGGCATAGGATGATGGAGTTCAATGAAGAAGATTTCTTTTTTTTAGAGGAGAAGGGAAAGCAACAATGGAAAAACTCTGAGAAAGAGGGTAATCATGTCTTATTTATGGAATAATATATATTTAATAATATCCATGTTGATTAAAATATGTATGTTAGGTTTTTGCTTATCTTCATTTATTAAAATATGAGTACTCTAAGAAAATATATGATAGGTTTGGACTTTGGACAATAAATGTCTTTGACTGTAAGGAATCAATTGTATTTACAATGAGACAAGCACATCTAAGAAATAATGTTAAATTTATGGTTTGGAAACTTTATTTGATTTGAATTTGTATTTCAATTATTGTTGAATCGATATTGGTTTTAGATATATACAAGTGCACAAAGTTTGCATTCGATCTGCTTTTTTAGAGTTTTGAAGCTCTGTTTTAGGGTGGGATTCCTGTGAAAAGCATTACATATTTATCACAAATATTATAGTTTGTGATTGACGTAAGTATCTTGACTTTGCAATATGAATAAATATTCAAACCATTTCAAATACTGGACTCATCATCATCATCCTCCTTTTCCCACTTGGTTGATTTTGCAATATGAATAAATATTCAAACCAGTTCAAATACAGTCCTCCATTTGTTTGATTTAAAGTCAGACCTCATTTTTTTCAAATAGCCATTTCAATTTTAAAACTGAGAAAAAAATTGAAATGGAAAATGTTTTTGTACCTGTAGATGCAAAGTATTATTGAAATTATGCTTGCCTCCAAGGTTCATCTCGGAACAAGGAATTGCAATTTTCAAATGGAGCGATACGTTTTCAAGCGAAGATCCGATGGAATTTTCATCATCCACCTTGGGAAGACATCAGATAAGCTTTATCTTACTTCTAGGGTTGTTGTTGCAATTGAGAAGCCTCAGGATATAATTGTTCAATCTGCAAGGCCATATGGTCAGAGGGCTGTTCTGAAGTTTGCCCATATGGTCAGCAAGCACATTATTGAATGCCTTTTCTGGTTGTCAGCTAGAATGGGCTCCAGATGCATGGTACTATAGCTTCTGGACACAAATGCATGGTACGTTACTTTAATTTTATATGCCATATACATATGGATGCATTGCATGTTCTATAGTTATATGTGATGGTTCTTGTATTTATGATTAAAGATGTGAAATTCACCTTGTAAAAGAATTGTTAGTGTTAATGTTTCCAAAATGGTTTTTATTCTAAAATAACAACCATGTTCCTTCTTTTACTCCAACAATATAAAATTTTAAGATTTGTAAGGGACAGTGAAATTTGGATTATACTGACATTAGGTATCAATTGTATTTGTTTAAATGAGTTTTTTATGGCACAAGTTGAAACTCTGAATCCAGCTGAACATGCTACCAGTCTGCAGCAAAACAGAAGTTAGAAACTAGAGCTTTGACTTGCTAGGGTGATTGCATCCAGTCTGTAGATTGCTTGAAGAAACAGCAGGTTACAATACATGCAGTGTGTTCAATGCCAGGTAAATTTTATGTAGAGTTTAGTACGTTCTAGTGCTATATAGCTTGCTAGGATGAATATATACACAAATCAAATGTTAATTGAATAGCCAACTGTGCTAAAAATGGACACTTAAGGCTTTATAGCTAAATATGTCTCGTGTTTATGCTGTTGTGTTCGTGCAAGCATGTAGTTTGTATCTTCATATGTGCCTTTTGTTTTCTAAACTCGAAGCTTGTTTTGAGTTTATTTATTTTTCTGTTTTTGAGCACAAAATTTGGAAGGGGACGTGTCAGCCTTGGTCTACATGCTAAATATACCAGTCTCGTGTCAATTTCTAGTTTGCTACTCAAACTACACCTCCCCATGGCTCCAATTGTTGGCCCATTTATGCGGGTTATATACACAAGTGTAATGACACGTGTTCCGCTCGTGATGACGGTACGTGCTCCATGCGTGATTGTGGCACGCGCTCGGCGAATGATTGTGGCACGCGTTCCGCGCTTGATTGTGGCACATGTTCCACGTGTAGATTGTTATCGATCCATTATTCAAAGGTCAACACGTACATAAATGAAGTTTTGCAAAGAAAAAAATCAACCGCACAAATTCTATTTTTACGGGATAGTTTTTTAATTTAAATAAAGAGCAATTTTGGTATTTCACGGTCAGACCAAAATATGTGTTTTGAACATAATTATTAATAAAGATTTATATTGTGTACTCCAATGCTTTAAATATGTATTGTTCCCCTCCGCCACCAATGCAGAAATGAGCCTTAGCCGCAATTCCATAACTTATCCTCCTAAAACAATGTTCCAGACAACATATTTGTGTGTAAATCTAAAGAAAAATAAGAAGTAAAATACAAACAAAATCTTCAATATAAACATATAGGCGAAACTACAGGGAAGCAAACAATGTTTTAAATTATAAATCAATTTGAAATAAACCAAAATAAATGAAAAAAGTTGACATCAAAGAATAAGTATCTGCATTAAAGAGGAAAAGTTAAATATTATGCTATTTAAGCCTTAAGTGTCCATTTTTAGCTCATTTAGCTATTTAATTAACATTTGATTTGTGTTATATTTGATTCTTTGTCTATACATGTACCTCTTTATCTAGCAACAATGATGAACTATTTATGAACAACATTAGATTTTTGGAGCTGGTTTTTTTTTGCTTTGTCAATATATGTTATAACAATTACTAACGCCTTTATTGTTTATTTGACATTAATAGGACCACCATTGTTGATGTTAAGGAGAAGATATCAGAAGCAAAACAAGATTAAATTTATCATTTTTCTATTTTGTAAGTAATTTATTGATGTAAAAATGTATACGTACTATGTGTGGACATGGAAAAGTTGATAAAAAAATATGCATGAAATACTAAGTTGTTTGAATGATATGTATGAAATATTACATAGTGATTTATATATTTGTTGTTTGTATAAATTTGTTATATTTATATGCAGTTAAGAAATATTTAAATGTGTGTGTGTGTGTGTGTATATATATATATATGTGTGTGTGTATGTATGTATGTATGTATGAACAAAGCTGGAACGACGACAAATAGTTCATAAACTAATAATATAAACAATAGCGTTTTATAAACGTTATAGAAATACACATTGGGAATGCTATTGTACAACCAACTAAATGCTGTAGAAATACATAAGAAACGTTGACAAATATGTGAATGAACGCTATAGAAATATAAAAATAAACGGTATTAAACGTGCATACAAACGCTATTGAGAGTAAGCATCACATGCTATATTCCATAGCGTTCTTGTTTAATTGCAAATAAATACGGTATAAAAAATTTACTTTCCATAGCGTTTTTGTTTCTGCTATTTAAACTAGAAGATCAACCATAGCATGTCGTTACATGGCGTTCTCTGAAACGCTATGTTAGGATATAATAGCGTTTTTCAAACGCTATGTAAGACCCATTTTGTTGTAGTGTGGAATACCCAAAGGCATTGTAAGTGACCGAGATCCGTTATTCACTAGTGGATTTTGGAAAAGTTTATAGGAGGCTTTAGGATCAGAATTACATCTTAGTACCACGTATCATCCTCAAACCGACGGATAGACAGAAAGGGTGAATCGAGTATTAGAGGATCTCTTGAGAGCTTGCATATTAAATTTTGGTGGGTCAAGGGATGACCATTTGCATCCAGTAGAGTTTGCATATAATAATAGTTATTAATCCAATATCGGTATGGCTCCATTTGAAGCTTTGTACGGAAGACCGTGCAACTCGCCATCATGTTGGTTAGAAACTGGTGAGAAGTTTGTACTTGGACCAGAAGTAATAAGAGAAACATCAGATAAGATTAAGGTTATCCAACAGCGAATGAAGGTTGCCCAGGATAGGCAGAAGAGTTATGCCGATAAGAGGAGAAGAGAATTGAAGTTCTCCATTGGCAACTTGGTGTTTGTCAAGATATCTCCGTTGAAGAGCGTGATACGATTTGGCATGAGAGGCAAGTTAGCACCAAGATTTGTTGGTCCATTCCCAGAATTTGGGAATTTGGCGTATAAAGTTGAATTACCAGAGAAGATGGCAGGAGTTCAAAACGTATTTCATGTTTCCCAGTTAAGGAAATTCGTGCACGACCCCGATGTGACTATATCACCTTATCAGTTGGATGATATCGAGGTTGAACCCGAGGTGGTTGGGAACCGCAGGCCTATGCGTATTGTTGGGAACGATACGAAGCAGCTTCGAAGGAAGGCGGTGAAATTAGTCAAAGTTCAGTGGGGCGAGAATGAGAATGACTGTACTTGGGAGACAAAGGAGAGCATTAGGAAGACGTATCCAGAACTCTTCGCCTAGTTAGATTGCAGTTTCGATTTAGTCTTTCCGCGTGCTAGGATAGGTTTTTTTTTGTGCATGTTTGATTGTTGTATATGGCTGATAGGCATGCGGGATCCTTTGTATGTTTTGGGTTAACGAATTTCGGGGACGAAGTTTCTTAAGGGGGAGAGTGTAACGACCCGCATTCTATGCATCATAGGATCGTAGAATAGTTATTCCATCGTCACGGAGGGTCATATGGTCATGTTACTTTGGGAGACGACTATTGGGGTCATTTCCCATGTTCATGATTTTTACCGATTTTTAAATGACCGTTTTGCCCCTAGTTGATCTTGTTTTGGCCATAACTTTTGAGTGGAAAGGAGTTTAGACCTGAATCCACTTTCATCGGCTCCGGATGATGGTTACCTTTCCGTAGAGCGGTCATATGTGAAAAACGGACTTACCGTTTGGGAGATATGGCTGAAACAAGGTTTGAAAGGCGAAAAACTGCTTAACCGGGCCTAATTTGGGTGGTTAGTGAGTGGACCTATAACCTATTTCTAGATTAGGGATGTATAGGGGCTGATTAGGGTTAGAAAACATTTCTTTCAGCTGCCACTTTCATTCTTGGAACCCTAGTAATGGCCTCCAACATCTAAAACACCTTTAAACCACTTTCTAATTTAAGATTAGGCTTAGCAACATCAAATTAAGGAGAGATATCACCAAAGCAAGGTTAGAGCTGCTGTTAGACATCAGTATTCGTGCCAAACAGAGATTCATTTCAGATCTGAGTTTTATTTGTGGCAAAGGTGAGTGATTTGCATAGTTTTGCACTAATTACAGTTAATTAAGGGTAATTAATGGTGATTAACGAAATTAGACATGATAAAATTCTGGAAAAATATTCATAAAATTCGAAATATTGTTTTAGACCTCTATTTAAAGTTTGGGTTAATTTGGTTAAGTTCTGCTAATCATATCATTAGATTTGCTTGAACATGCTTAAGAGAAAATATAGTGTTTGATCCGTTTTAACCTATCAAATCGTTGTTTTGGTGTTTGTGGTCAGTTTTATATGTTGCTATGACTGTATGGTATGCTTTGTGATTGATTAGAAAAGTTAGAATGGTCGAAAACGTTGTCGTATGGCGTAAAACAGTAGCTGGAAGAACTGCAGGAAATTGGCCAGCAACCGGATCGGATCGCCCCTCTCCACCACGACCTGACCTGATCGTGACCACCTCTTTACGAGCTGACCCTATTCCATGTGCTGCTCCACTTTGAAGGCCACGAACCAGAAGACTGCGACTCGATCCGATGGAGGGATCGCGACCCGACCCGGAGCAGTGTGACACCACGATCCAACCTGGAGCATCACGAGTCACAAACAGATGAAGGAACTCGACCCGATCCGATCGTGAAGGCGCGCCATGACCCAACCCAGATGAGTATCACGATCCGATCT
Organism: Allium sativum; assembly: GCA_030737875.1. Taxonomy (NCBI): domain Eukaryota; kingdom Viridiplantae; phylum Streptophyta; class Magnoliopsida; order Asparagales; family Amaryllidaceae; genus Allium; species Allium sativum. The sequence goes on along the minus strand of CM060918.1, from coordinate 143,730,038 downwards.
GAACCAGAGGAGATGCTATGAGCTGAACCAAGGAGATTGGACGCAAGGAATAGGTCACGAACCAAATGAAGACTGATCTGGAGGAGAAGACCAAAACCCGAGATGCAAAGGTAGTCCAAGTGGTAAGTTTGTACTCAGGATCCAGTTGGGAACCAAGGAGTTAACTTTATGAGTTGGGCTTTACTGCGGGACGTGTGCTAAGGGGTTATCGATGTCTGTAACTTTGGGTCACTATGTGTATGGGGTACGTGAATGGATTCAGGGCCACAGTGGCCTAGGTATGACTAAAGAGCTATAGACCAATGAAGTGGGGTCATTTGTAAAGATTTGGTTATGACTCCATGGGGTAAGCTTGGTAGTAGCAGTAGTTGTACTAGTCGAACTCCGTCACTACTTTGATGGGTCTAGTGGTTGGCAGTGGTGGACATCGTATGCTTTACGAACTGAGTGAGAGATGTGAGGATGGTTGCTATGTTTGATTTGTTTGCCATCATTATGACATGCACAGCCCCACCCCCATACTCTTTACACCATATGTTAGTGGCACCTTAGAGTATTATACGGTATGTAGTGCTAACTCTTTGGTTGCAGGCCCAGGTTCAGGTATGGTTTAGTGTACCTGTTATTGTTCTGTTTAGCTGCTTATCGCTCATACCAGACTTTTTGTCTGACCCAGAGTTTTATGTCTCTTCTTATTACTCTGGGTGCTCTCACGAGCAGACTAGAGACAGGTTAAGTGGTATGCATGAGTAGCTGTACCGGAGGCAAGCAGGAGGCTTCCACATATGATACATATATATAGGTATTCTCCTTGTGTTGCTGCGGTCACTACTTTGGGCATTAGTGGTGTACCCTTTCTTTCTTTTGTTTAGAGACAGTAATTTGGAAAGTTGTAATGAGCTGTTTTTGGATTTCCGCTACTCTGATGATGATGTTGATGTTGGTTTTAGTTATCAGCTTATGCACTGTCTCGCCTGTTTTATGTCAAGTATATTATTATTGTATTTTGTTCCATGCGCTATGAGACATTCTACAGGTTTTCGATTAGTTCATTCTCTTCTTTCCTTTTTTGGCGACCGTTCCGTGCTAGTCAGGCATGTGTACAGCGCACTTTCGAAGGAAATGCCGGCTGGTGCGGGGCGGGCCGTCACAGTTAGAAATTAAAAATTAGAATTTGAGTATTGTATTTGATGTTGAGGTTGGACTATTGAGTATAAGAAGATTTTGATCATACTTCTAGCTAACGTATATACGAAGTCTTAAGTATACTAGATAAATATAGAATCATACTCTAGTCGCTTGAAGATGATTCTGTTGATGACTGCAGCATCATCGGTATGTATTTTCGAGTTTTGAAAGTGGGATGACTATATGATTTCGATTAAAACGTCAATATATACTTAAACCCATTTAGATAAGTGTTTGAAATTGTTTGGTAAATTGATGTGAACTTATATAGAAATGTGAAAATTTGATTGGGTTATAAGAATTATACCAGGGGTTTTGAGAAAGTGCATTTGTGATATATATATATATAAATATACATATATATATATATATAAAGGGGTTTTGCAAAGATGTATAATTTGAAAACTCAAATCAAAATTTTAAGTAAGAATTGGCAGTTACTTTGGAATTGATTTTGTAAGAATATATTTTGAATCTAAGGAAAAAGATCTTTGAAAATATTTGGAAATTAAAAACTTGAGCACAAACATCTTGTGATTGGGATTACCCAACTGATTAAAAGACGTTTACGCAAAGTTGTAATTTGCATAAACAATCCAAATATAGAAAAAGTAGTTTGGGAAACGATTTAAAGGCTAAGTTGGAATTAATTAATCAGGATATTTTATAATTAGTTCTTCCCAACTAATTAAATTTAAAATGCAAATATCTTGAGAATTCAGTTTCACAATATGACTATAAGATATTTGATGATATTTTGGTTAAAGACCACAGTTGTTAAAGAAGTTAATAAAAATATATCTAAATGGTTTCTCTAAAGTTTGAAGGAAATAAGTTTTGTAACCTTGAATTTGGAATAATTAATGAGAACAGCTAAAACTATATAAGGAATAAAAATATCAAATTATCGATAATTTTGGACAGATGATAAGTTCTAAAGTATATTGTGATTACAAAAAGGAACTGTTTAAGTAAGCATGGGTACCTTGTGAATTAGGTTTCACAATTTGATTAAAGGATACTTGGCAAATGGGAATAGTAAGAAGAAATTACCTAAACTGAAACAATTAGACAAGATGAGTTCGGAGATGATCAAGTTTTTCGTGTAACGAATAGTAGTAAATTTTGGAAGCTTTAAAAATACGAGGTGTTACATCCTTCTCAATACAAAGACAACTTTAAAGTTAGTAAAATTTAATTTTGACGAAGATTTAATAATTTAAAACTATTTATTTAGAAAGTTAAATTATTTCTTAATATTTGAAGTTAAATAATTATCTTATTAATAATGTTTTAGGTGTAATATTTGTTAATCAATAATGCATTTGAATTTACAATTTATATTGTTGAAGGACAAATCAATTACTATGTACTTGATAAGGAATTTAAGATATTCATTATTTAAAAATAATGATTATTTATTTAATTGGTTTAAATTTGACAACCATTTGTTTATAACCGTTTTGAAGATTTGAAATCATCCATTAAGGAGTTCTACAATAAAGTAGTTGTAACATCCTGTATTTTTAGTAGTCAAATATTTATTTTATTTTATTATTTTAAATGTTGAATTAGAATTTTAAATGAATTTTAATACAGAATTCATTTATTAAAAACGAAGTTTGAATGTTAAATTTAAATTGAATTAAAATGAGCTCGTAACGTCGCGGTAGTTCAAAATATTGCATTTTGAATTTTACCTGAATATACAGAATTCATTTTTTGTCGCAATTCTCTGAAACAAGAATCATCTGAATCTATTTGATTATAATTTTCTAATGAAAGAGAAAAATGGAGATTCATATTATAAATTTTGAGTTATGTCCAAATCAAATTTTAAGAAAGTCGCTATGAAATCGCTTATAAACTATAACGTTTATTTAATATATTTAAAAAAGATTTTTTTATATAAATCGGATATTGTTTGACTCGAAATTTTAAATATGAGTTTAAAATCCATATTGGTTTATATTTGAAGCTATATATATAATTCCAATTAGATATATATAATAACAATAATTTATTATTATTTAATTGAATTGTTTTGGAATTTAGTTGTATTTATATCGATATTATATTAACCTTAAGAGTGGCTATTTTACAAAAGGCCTCAGTTTTCGATGAAACGAGTTATTGGATCTGTAACGTTAAATTATTGTACGAGACCAAATTTCATGGCAATCTGATGTCGTATGTGAAAACAGTAGCCATAAACGCTTAGTCCTTTTGTATAGCGCGTAATTAAATATTTTTTTTGAGTAGGACGGATATGTAGCACGAGACTACACAGCCGATTAAGCATTATATTAATATACATAAACCAGTTGATAAGCCCAACTGGTGGCTAATAGTTCAAGTAAGAGATAACAATGCACAAACACCGAACGTTTAAAGATAATACAACACAATATAGTAGAGTAGTTAAATAAATTTAAGTGGAAATTAGGCTAACATCCTCATTTTGAAACTTAATTAGGATGACATCTTGGGTATTTTTTTAAATACAAAGCGGGTCCTTCTTTTTGAGGTTAAATGTTTCTCAAAACATTTTATGCGCTGATATATAAAATTTGTTTTCGAAAATCTACAAATATTCCCTTAAGACCATAGAAAAAAAAAGCTTGCATACATGTATGCAAGTATACACAATAGTTGCACACATGTATGCAAGTAATCCTGAAGTGGTTAACATTGAAAATCTGCATGAATTCTAGCATACATGTATGCAAGTATTCTGTTTTCTTGCATACATGTATGAAAGTAAAAATGAACAAGCATATATGCCTATGGATTGTTGCACACATGTGTGCAAGTATTCTGAATACCTGCATCGTGAATGCAAATAAATATGAACTGATTTGCATGCCTAAGAATTATAGCATACTTGTATGTAAGAATTCTGTATTACTTGCTTGCGTGTATGCAAAAAAGTCAACATAGAAGCATAACCGAAATAGTTGCACAGATGTGTGAAAGAATTTCAAATATTTGCATCCTACGACGCAATAAAATGTTGTTTCACTATTTTTATTTATTTTTTGTTTTTGACGCGTTTTTCGGTGGTTTTTTCAACTGACTTTTTTTACGTTTTCGTGTTTTATTTAAATATGAGTTTACACATTTTTTTTTGTTTTTTTACTTGTTTTCGAAAAATGGAGACCTAATTTCTAACAAGTTTAGGAACGGACCTGAGCCTAATTTTGAAACTTAACAGGGACCTGTGCTAAACGCACCCGTTAAATTTAATGGATGGGTAATTGTGTAGAGCTAGAGCAAACGATCAAACTAAGCTGCGAAAACAATTTCATTGAATTTTTATTGATTTTTAGAGTCAGGATAGGTAGGTAGTTCATTATTTTTTGAGATCAGGTATTTTGGTGTCCAAAATAGCATTGTTTTGCGTGTAAAATATCATTTTGGGAGAACAGTCTCATAATGCAATGGAACTTGTGCCATTTTATTTGTATTAATGAGATATTATAGAATTTCGATTTTTGTATCGATTGGACTTACCGTTTGATCGTATGAATAGTAAACGCTTAGATTTTTATTTAATCGTATATTCAATTTAATATGGAATTAAAGAATAACTGATTTTCAAACGAACTCCGGTTTCAATGGAACTGATTTTATTAAATCCGTATTGATTAATTATTGTAGTATTTCAAATTTCAAGTTAATTGGATTTATTTTGTTATCGCGCAATTTAAACGTGTGCCGACTCACATTGTGAATTATAAAGGAATTTTTACAAATGATATCGGAATTCGACGAAACTTGTTCCATCGTGTCCGAAATATTATTTTATGCTTGGATTACGATTTTCACTATGGTTGTAGGTCGTTTGTGGTGGTTTCAGAATGTTACTTCATGCTGAAGCTTCTTTTAATATTATTATAATAAACCATGTCCCTTATAAATAGCATACCCCTAATTTTGCCTCAAAAGGTTCACTACATGGTCAAAATTTTCACCAGCTGCCACGAACTTAATCAGTGGCAGATAACACTCGAACTTCCTCTTCAATAATCTCGAAATCCACCAACTATTTGCAAAATTTTCCAACAACAAAAAGGTTGAGATCGCCAAGGGATACGATATGGACGGTGATGATGGGTGACAATGGTCATGGTGGCCGCGGTGGTTCTTGAAAGCGTGGCAGTTCGTGGGTTCTTGCGGGTGGAAGGGGAGGTCTGACGAGGCCATACTCTAATGGAAGGAGGAGTGAGGAAAGGCACTGTAACGGCCCAGATTTTTAGCGATTTAATAATTAATTATTTTAATTATTTTAATATAGTAGTTCGATAATTTAAATGATTTGAGCTCACTATTTTGAATATTTAATTAATAAACTAGTGGGATAATAAAATTTAATTTTTAAAAATAATCGGGAATTATTGAATTTGCAATATTGTGTAATTTGGATAATATATGATTTTTAGTTTAGTTTACATTCGAGTTACAATAACGAATATATTATTCAAACGACAGCTGAACATATTAATTATAATATAATTTAAAACGAGCTCGTAACGTCGTGCCAGTTTGTATTATTGAGTTTTGAACTTCAATTAACTATACAAGATTCATTATAAGATGGACTTATTCGAAACAAGAAACATTCGAATCTAATTAAATGTATTTTTCTAATGGAAGTGAAAAATCGAGATTTTGGCTTACAAATTGTAAGTTATGTCCAAATCAAATTTTTTGAAGGTCGCTATGGAATTATTTATAGACCATAACGATTTATTTAATATAGTTAAGTATTGGTCTCGAATTTGGACAAGATTTTTGAGATGTAGTTGTAATTTAATTTTTAGAATCTTTCTGAAATTTTTATTTTGAAAAATAAGCAACTTTATATTTGGAGTATTTTACACCCTATATCAGCGATTTTGGATTTCACAATGTAAAGTAACTTGCCTATATTATTATATTTTTGGAATCGTGACACATTGCTCGTCACGATGGTGTTCTTATTTCTGTCCGTAGCAGCTCTTGCATAAACGGAATTGGGTACATCAGGGTGCATAACTTTCAAAACAAATAAAAAAATTGTATCGCTTTGTTCCAAAGTACGCACACAATCTTTTAAAGCGCAGCTATCTACAAGAAGAAATTGTCTCCTCTCGACCAAACCTACTCTAACCTAACTAATAACTTTCCTGTATAATCAAATCATGCAGCATGAATTATCACCTATTTAAAACGCATACTACCCTATGATTTTAAAATATACGGACCTATATTTTATGAGAGACATGAGTCCTGTGTATACAAACTGTTCTACCCACATCGTTTATCCACATCATGCATACTTATATATTAAAATAGTTTGGTTCGTCTCGTTTCCTTGGATATGAAGTAACTGTATGCACTGAACACCACTTGAGACACATGCATTGTTAATTTTGAAGTCGTCCTACCTATAACCTGCCGAAGATAATTCATTTCAGTTGTGCTTTCAAAGTCACCTAGCCTAAACCCATACTGCGTGCCTACTCTATATTGTATCCCTTCTCTGCCAAGTAATTCATTTCGTGCGAGCCAAGACGTTCAACTATATAAATACACAAACAAGCTCATTTGTTTCCAGGAAGAAATAGGCAATCGATCCAAAACTAACATATACATCGATTCTATTATCTTCAACACAACATTTTGTTTTCCTTACAACTGGAACAAGGGAACGGACTGCATACCTTTCAGTTTGCATCACAGCAAGCTTGGCCTCATATGCCAATAAGCAGTCGTGGACCGGTGTGATAAAGCATCGTTTTGGTGAAGCAGCTAGCCGGAGGAGATGTTAATGATGTAGTTGTGTTTGTGGGGGGGGGAGCGATGCAAATTTTGGTGAGCTTAGGGAAGTTCCATGGAAAAAGGGGTGATGACGTGATTTAATGGGGGAAGCTCGAGAGTTCAGGAGAGGTAGTAAAATAGGGGAGGGGGTTCGAAGTTAGCAACAGAGAGATGGATATGGTGGAGCAGCGGTTTACTCTCGAGTTACAGAAGAATACACTAAGGTAGGAGCGGGTTCATGAGAAAAGGAAGGAGCAGCAAGGAAGTTCATTCGGTCATGGCGTGTATATGGTTATATAAAGCTATAGGAGCTTGCGGTTTGAAAGTGGGGAAATAATCATATGATTTGTGGGGATTAGTAAAGGATGGCTGCGAATTTTTATTTACTGAAGAAGCATTCAAAATATGCTGGAATAGGTAATGGAAACGTATACTGAAGTGTGCATTATATTGAAGAAGACGGGTTACTATTTGAAGCGGGCATGGATGCATGGGTTATTGGGCTGAAGTTAAATAGGAGTTGAGCTTATTTAAATTATTTAAAAGCCCAGAAGAAAACATGAAACGTGGATGGAATTTATGCAGTAAGCAGTTTATGAAAACAGGGTCTTCATATCTACTGGAGGGATGAAACTGAGGATAGATTATTTTAAATGGATTGACATGGAATAAAGAGAGGTGATTAAGGCCCAATTTAAAATATAAATTTTAAGTTTTATTTACTTTAAAAATGTATGAACTTGTTGAGAAATGATGAAACATGAGAGTTTGGTGAGGAAATATTCGTTCATAGCGTGCTGTTGGGAGCAGCGTACGGAAACTGGAGGATGATGATACTTTTGGTGTGGGTTTTTAAACTAGACATAAATAAAAAGGTGAAGCCTATTTATTATAAAAAAGAAATTAAACTTATTTTATTTTAAAAACATTACATAGACTTAAAATGTTAATATCGTATACGTTCATTATCAAAATTTCGCAAATTTGGATCCGTTGGGATCATGGGATCGTAGGCTGCATAATGGAGCTCATCTTGAGCCATTTAGAAGTCGTTACAAATTTTAGAAAAGATAAAACGTCTGATTCAAACAACCGATGTTAATCGTTATTCAGTGATTAACGAACAAGGTGAGTAAACTCGCTAACTCTGTCTAGTTTTATAATTTTATAAATGTTATTTAATATTGATAAAAATGATTGAATATTGGGTGTGATGATTGTTTAGATGGTTGCTTATTAATTGGTTGAAATTATATATATATATATATATATATATGTATATGTATATATAGTCACATATATATATATATATATATGTATATATATATATAAATATAAACAGTTGATTGAATACTGATCTATTTGTTTAAATATCTCGTATTGTTATGAAATTAGTATTATTTATGTTAATTAACATATGTGGATGCAGGGAAACAGGTTGGAGGAATCCGACTGGATTCCACAACAATTATATTGTGTTCTTTATCCATATATTGCAGTATATGATGTGACAAATAATCAGAGATTGATTATTGTCTGTTTTGGGATGTTTAAACAACATTGACCTGAATTAATTGGTATTTAAATACCGTAAAATATAGTCGAATATATTGGAAAAGAATTTGGGTTTTAAAAAGGGATTTTTCTTTTGGATTTCTAGTTGGATTGGAAAGAAGTAACTTGTTTTAATCATAAAAGTATATAAAAAAAGAAGTGGTTTGATTTAGTAAAAATATTTTTAAATGGAATAGAATAATAATTATTATTCAAATAAACCATGAATGTTGATTCCAAAATGAGTAAGGAAAGGAAAATCGTCGAATTTATTTCGAGGTTCGAAATGTGAATATGAATTGAATAAAAACAAATAGGAATTTTTATTTATTTGACCATGTCAAATGTTATTAAAATAATTTATTTTTAGAATTACATATTTTATTATTTAGAAGTTGACAGGATAATTAATATTGGTTTTGTAACCAATAACGTATAATCGATTTTGTAATCAAGATGAAGTTATAAACTTGTTATATAATTAACAAGAAATTTACTTTAAAAGGAGGGTATGAAGCAGAATACGGACTATGAGTTTATATAATAACTTGATTGTACTTGTAATGGTACTTAAAAATATAAATCAAGATTAATTAGATAAAACGAGTCCAGTCTTCCTATAAAGGAATGATACCGATGTGTTAAAGTAAAAAAAATGTTGAAAAGAAAACGTTTTGTAGATTTCTTTGGTTATAAAAAAGGGAAAATTGGTAAATATTCGAAGTGATAATTCAAAAGTGAATTTAGAAACCAAATCAACCTGAAACGGTGAATTATCCCCAACTTTTGGAACGTTAATCAAATATGGATTATTCGAAAGAAAGCTATAAATTAAAATTCGATTATATCAAATCCAAGAAGGTACTATTTACTTTCTATTTTAATTAAGAGGTATTTAATTAAATATGATTTACTTATTCTGAATAAAGAATCAAAGTTATATTTTAAATTTAAATATTTTGGAAATATGTATTACAGTGTTGTCGTTATAATCAATATTTTCCGTAAAAGAAGTGGATTCATAAACTGAATCTGAGAGCTGCATAATAAATGATTTGATAATAAATTAGGAATGGGATTAAGGAAATTAGAAACTGACAAGAGATTAGTTAAGTTAAACGGTTTCATGAGTCTCAATCTGATGTTGGTTTCGGCCTTCGGGGTTGGTACTTAAAAAGTTGTTCACTTACTAGTTTACGGTCTGGAACTAATAAAGAAGAATGGTAATACGGGGGTAAGATATGGGAATGTTTTTTCAATATTAATAGCATATATTTTCTAAATATAGAAAATAAGAATTTGTGAATATATAAAAATATTTTTCTGAGAATTGTGAAAGGCTAAACGGATTTTAAGAATATAGGGAAATTGGAAATCGGGAAACGAATAAAGTAAGGGGCTCAGCGTTGATTGATGACTAATTGGTAATATTTCCATTTGGAAATACGACCGTTGTTTGTATGTATGTTTTTCTTTGATAGTTAAATTACCTGCTATCAAAGTTTTTGACCATTTTTCCATTGTCAATACAGAGAGACCGGGATTAGATTTATTATCTGAATACCCCTCCGTATGGGCATTAACGTTGCGAATCAAATAAGATGAAGACAATTGAAGACGGAGTTTATGCAAGGGTCGTTCTGGCGATCCTAGGTATAAATTGCCTAAGATGGATTTACAGAATAGTGCCTTCGGTTTGTCCAGTCCCAGGACAAATTGAATGGACGAATGATTGACAGAGTATATCCAATAGATTGTGTAGGTTGATCACTTCAAACTTACTTGCGTTTGATGGTGGTGAAATTCGTTTCTCTTAGCTTTATACCCGTGGTATTTCTAGGGAAATCAATTTGTGATTTGGCGGGTATGACGATGTGGCATTCAAAGTAAATGGAGGTGTGATCTATCAAAAGATACGTTATGACCTCAAGCTTCATCAACTGGGAAATGACAAAAATCGGGCAGGCAGCATGGCTATGTGGGTCGCCCGCATTAGGGTGTATTGTCATCATCTAGAGAATATTCATATTTGTTACTTCTTTTCGCTTCTGTATCTCCAGGGGGCGGTTATGTTTCCAGCAACCGTTTGTGACAATATTTTAGATACACTCAAGAGAAATGAGTGGTCGTTCATATATGGCCGAGTTGCAAGATGTTCTTGTTGAACCCAGTGTATTCCTCTCTAGAGATACACTATCGGTAGGTGGTTCCATGCCTTGTCATAGTCGGAATCCAATCTCCAATAAGTACCCGCGGTTTTGATTGTATATTATATATGTGGAGCGCCAGATGCAAGCGTTCTGTGTGATTGCTATTTACTTGTGGTTAAAACTATTATAATATCGGAAAAGTTTTGATTTTGAAATGTTTTGGGTTGTCGTAAGGTAAAAACCATCCATGTTTAGGTGTGGATTGGTCCTACGATCATCTTTTCTTTTGAAAATGATTTTGAAAAGTAAAATCAAACAATTGAAGTTTACTCACACCAGTCCCATGACTGACCTAGAGTTTATTTTGTTTTGCCTTACCCTAAACTCTTGGGTGCCCAAATTTGTACGGGCAGTCAAGTAGTCAGGGTTTTTCTGATATAACTGAAGGAGCGTAGAGAAGGAGGCTTCAACATTAGTTATATACAAAGTTTATTTCCACTGTAATGTTATGAGTGTACTTTGAAATGGTATGTATATACAGATATAAGTTTGTATTTCAAAGGTTATGTTATATAATATATTTTATTCGTTCTACTGTGAGATTCGTGTTTACTCAGATTTTGTTCTGTTGTGATCTTCTTTTTCTTCTATTATAAATTTCTTTCTTTCTATACCTCACCCTCTAACTTCTTTCTATTAATGATCTGGTGTTTTCGGTGCTTGAATAATTGACATGGTGTTTTATGCCGATTTTCGGGGTAGAAAATCCTTGGACGTTACAGTGGTATCAGAGCTGAAGGTTAAGTGATTATCTTGGCTCTATGGCGTAACAAAATAGAGATGGGTTTAGTAATACCCTAGATTGAGTTAAGTGTATATATACGAGAGAGCGTATTTATAAATTGATTAAAAACTATTTTATATTATGTTGATTGGTTTGTAGAGTGGTTTAAAAATTCTGGTCGATAAGGTAGTGCACACTATATCGAAAAGTTTTTCTAAACTCTTGAACAGAGTAATTCGACGTGGTATTGTCTTGAGAAGAGGGTAAATGAAACAATTTACCCAAAATTATTTTGATATAAAAGAAGTATATATATTTGAATTATTATAATATATTAGATATGTTGGATGCAATTATAATCGAGTATGATTATAGTTGGAATGGTTATAAATAACCAATTAGAACTCGTATTATATAAAATCAGATGGGTTAAATCTGAATTTAAGATAGAATTGGGAATTTAAAATTTCCAGGAACTTGGAAAAAGTTTTGTAAATGAATTTTGAATTTATTACATGGAAATTTCAAAATCCTAGAAAAAATTTGAAAACTTTTTCCAAGCGCTGTGAAAAATATTTTTGAAATAAGTTTCAAAATAAAAGTGTGTAAGAAATGGTTTTGAAAATAATATAGTATTAAACTCACTTCGAGCACTGGGAAATAATTCTGATGATGACTGCAGCATCATCAATGTTCGTTTTCGAGTTTATAAGTGGCGGATTACTACCACTAGTTTTGTTTTAAATTATTTTGAGGAAATAAGTTGTTCGAAAATTCAAATGTTTTGAATTATTATTATTATATATTTGAAATAAAACCCAGGGATTTGAATTTTGATATTTCAATTAAACTTATGAAGTTAAATAGATTGAGATGGGGAAAAAGTGAATAAATAAATTAAAATTTAACATAATTTAAGTTAAATAAAATTGGATTGGATTAGAGATAATCTGAAATAGAATTGGGCTGGTGAGTGAAGAATTTGAAATTGAGTTTGGAATTGAAATTTGAAATGGAATCCGGTTTGGATATAAGCGAATGACTGGATTTGAGGATAAGTTGATTGGAGAAGAATTGGAAATGCAGTTGTATGTGCTGAAGGGGTATCAAATTGAAGAGATAAAGTTGAATGCCCGACAATAAGGTGCAAGTTTTATTTTATAGGGGTATGAGATTTTTATAAGCTATTTGGCAAGCCATATGGCTATTTGATTTTCTTTTGGATTGAAGAAGGCTTAGAGAGGCGAGTTGTAGATGTACCATTGAGCTGTGCAAAGGAGACGCTGGCGAAATTTTTCGAGAATTTAAAGTGCTAGAAAAATTTCAGGATTTTTGGAAATTTTCGTTAATAGGAATGAACTAATATTTTAATTGAAATTAATTGGTTCAGTTAAAACAGAAATTAAGAACAAAACAAATATTTTTAACCTGCTTATAAAAGGGATTGTAGCATTTTTCCACCTTAGTAATTTCGAGGACGAAATTCTTTTAAGGGGAAAGCAATGTAACGGCCCAGATTTTTAGCTACTTAATAATTTATTTATTTATTTTAATATAGTAATTCGATAATTTAAATGGTTTGAGCTAAATATTTTGAATATTTAGTTAATAAAAAAGTTGGATAATAAAATTTAATTTCTAAAAATAGTCAGAAATTGTTGAATTTGCAATATTGTGTAATTTGGATAATATAAGATATTTAGTTTAGTTTATATTCGAGTTATAATAACGAATATATTATTTAAACGACAGTTGAACATATTAATTATAATATAATTTAAAACGAGCTCGTAACATCGCAACAGTTCGTAATATTGAGTTTTGAACTTCAATTATGTATACATGATTCGTTATAAGATGGATTTATTCGAAACAAGAAACATTCGAATCAAATGAACATTATTTTTCAAATGGAATTGAAAAATCAAGATTTCGGCTAACAAATTATAAGTTATGTCTAAATCAAATTTTCAGAAGGTCGCTATGGAATTGTTTATAGACCATAATGATTTATTTAATATAGTTAATTATTGGTTTCGAATTTGGACAAGATTTTTGAGAAGTAGTTGTAATTTAATTTTTAGAATTTATCTAAAATTTTCATTTTGAAAAATAAGCAACTTTTTATTTGGAGTATTTTACACCCCATGTCTACGATTTTGGATTTCACAATGTAAAGTAACTTGCCTATATTATTATATTTTTGGAATCGTGAAACATTGCTCGTCACGATGGTGTTCTTATTTCTGTCCGTAGCAGCTCTTGCATAAACGGAATTGGGTACATCAGGGTGCATAACTTTCAAAACAAATAAAAACAATGTATCACGTTGTTCCGAAATACGTACACCATCTTTTAAAGTGCAGCTACCTACAAGAAGGAATTGTCACCTCTCGACCAAACCTACTCTAACCTAACTAATAACTTTCCTGTATAATCAAATCATGCAGCATGAATTGTCACCCATTTAAAACGTAAACTACCCTATGATTTTAGAATATACATACCTATATTTTATGAGAGACATGAGCCCTGTGTATACAAACTGTTCTACTCACATCGTTTATCCACATCACGCAGACTTATATATTAAAATAGTTTGGTACGTCTTGTTTCCTTGGATATGAAGTAACTGCATGTACTAAACACCACTTGAAACATATGCATTGTTAAGTCTGAAGTTGTCCTACCTATAACCTGCTGAAGATAATTCATTTCAGCTATGCTTTCAAAGTCACCTAGCCTAAACCCATACTGTGTGCCTGCTCTATATTGTATCCCTTCCCTACTAAGTCATTCATTTCGTGCGAGCCAAGATGTTCAGCTGTATAAATACACAAGCAAGCTCATTTGTTTCTAGGAAGAAATAGGGCAATCGATCCAAAACTAATATATACATCGATCCCATTATCTTTAACACAACATTTTGTTTTCCATACAACTGGAACAAGGGAACGGACTGCATACCTTTTAGTTTGCATCACAACGAGCCTGGCCTCATATGCCAATGAGTAGTCATGGACCGGTGTGATGAAGCGTCGTTTTGGTGAAGCAGCAAGCCGGAGGAGAGGTTGATGATGCAGTTGTGTTTGTGGGGGGGTGGGGGGAGTGACGCAGATTTTGGCAAGTTTAGGGAAGTTCCATGGAAAAAGGGTGACGACGTGATTTAATGGGGGAAGCTCGAGAGTTCAGGAGCGGTAGTAAAATAGGGGAGGGGGTTCAAAGTTAGCAACAGAGAGATTGATATGGTGGAGCAACGGTTTACTCTCGAGTTATAGAAGAATACATTAAAGTAGTAGCGGGTTCATGAGAAAAGAAAGGAGCAGCATGGAAGTTCATTCGGTCATGGCGTGTATATGGATATATAAAGCTACTGGAGCTTGCGGTTTGAAAGTGGGGAAATAATCATATGATTTGTGGGGATTAGTAAAGGGTGGCCGCGTGTTTTAATTTAGTGAAGAAGTGTTCGAAATGTGCTGAAATAGGTAATGGAAACGTGTATTGGAGTGTGCATTATATTGAAGAAGAAGGGTTACTATTTGAAGCGGGCATGGGTGCATGGGCCATTGGGCTGAAGTTAAGTAGGAGTTGGGCTTATTTAAATTATTTAAAAGCCCGGAAGAAAACATGAAACGCGGATGGAATTTATGTAGTAAGCGGTTTATGCAAACCGGGTCTTCATATCTGCTGGAAGGATGAAACTGAGGACAGGTTGTTTTAAATGGACCGACATGGAATAAAGAGAGGTGAGTAAGGCCCAATTTAAAATATAAATTTTAAGTTTTATTTACTTCAAAAATGTATGAACTTGTTGAGCAATGATGAAACAGGAGAGTTTGGTGCAGAAATATTTGGTCATAGCGTGCTGCTGGGAGCAGCGTATGGAAGCTGGAGGATGATGATACTTTTGATGTGGGTTTTTAAACTAGACATAAATAAAATGGTGAATCCCATTTATTATAAAAAATCAATTAAGCTTATTTTATTTTAAAAATATTACGTAGACTTAAAATGTTAATATCTTATACGTCCATTATCAGAATTTCGCAAATTTGGATTCGTTGGGATCATGGGATCGTAGGCTGCATAATGGAACTAATCTAGAGCCATTTGGAAGTCATTACAAATTTTAGAAAAGATAAAATGTATGATTCAAACAACCGACATTAATCTTTATTCAACGATTAACGAACAAGGTGAGTAACCTACTAACACTGCCCAGTTTTATAATTTTATAAACGTTATTTAATATTGATAAAAATGATTGGATGCTATGTATGATGGTTGTTTAGATGGTTGCTTATTAATTGGTTGAAATTATATATATATATATAGTCTTATATATATAAACAGTTGACTGAATACTAATCTATTTGTTTAAATATCTCGTATTGCTATGAAATTAGTATTATTTATGTTAATTAACATCCATGGATGCAGGGAAATAGGTTGGAGGAATCCGACTGGATTACTCAATAATTATATTGTGTTCTTTTTCCATATATTGCATTATATGATGCTACAAATAATTAAAGATTTATTATTGCGTGTTTTGGGATGTTTGAACAACTCCGACCTAAATTAATTGGTATTAAAATAACATAAAATATATTGGAAAAGAATTTGGGTTTTTAAAAGGGAAAAATATGTATTTTAGAATTTCAATTTGGATTGGAAAGTAATAACTTGTTTTAATCAATAAACTTGTTATATAATTAATAAGAAATTTATTGTGAAAGGAGGGTATGAAATAGAATACGGAGTATGAGTTTATATAATAACTTGATTGTACTTGTAATGGTATTTAAAAATGTAAATCAAGATTGATTAGATAAAACGAGTCCAGTCTTCCTGTAAAGGACTGATACTAATTTTTTAAAGTAAAAAAATGCTGAAAAGAAAACGTTTTTTTAGATTTTTTTGGTTATAGAAAAAGGAATTGGTAAATATTTGAAGTGATAATTCAAAAGTGAATTTAGAAACCAAATCAACTTGAAACGGTGATTAACCCCGACTTTTGGAACGTTAATCAAATATGGATTATTCGAAAGAAAGTTATAAATTAAAATTCGATTATATTAAATCCAGTAGGGTACTATTTACTTTCCGTTTTAATTAACAGCTATTTAATTAAATATGATTTACTTATTCTGAATAAAGAATCAAAGTTATATTTTAAATTTAAATATTTTGGAAACTGGTATTATAGTGTTGTCGTTATAATCAATAGTTTCCGTAAAAGAAGTGGATTCGTAAACTGAATCTGAGAGTTGCATAAGAAATGATTTGATAATAAATTAAGAATGGGATTAAGTAAATTAGAAACTTACTAGAGATTGGTTAAGTTAAACGGTTTCATGAGTCTCAACCTGATGTTGGTTTCGGCCTTCGGGGTTGGTACTTAAGAAATCGTTCACTTACTAGTTTACGGTCGGGAACTAATAAAGAAGAATGGTAATGCGGGGGTAAGATATGGGAATGTTTTTTTTAATATTAATAGCATATATTTTCTAAATGTAAACAATAAAAAGTCGTGAATATATAGAAATGTTTTTTTGAGAATTGTGAAAGGCTAAATGGATTTTAAGAATATAGGGAAATGGAAAATCGGGAAACGAATAAAGTAAGGGGCTCAGTGTTGATTGATGACTGATCGGTAAGATTTCCATTTAGAAATACGACCGTTGTTTGTATGTCTGTTTTTCTTTGATAGTTAAATCACCGACTATCGAAGTTTTCGACCATTTTTCCGTTGTCAACACAGAGAGACTGGGATCAGATTTATTATTTGAATACCTCTTCGTATGGTCATTAGCTTTGCGAATCAAATATGGTGAAGATAATTGAAGAAAAAGTTTATGCAAGGGCTGTTCTGGCAATCCTAGGTATAAATTGCCTAAGATGGACTTATAGAATAATGCCTTCGGTTTGTCCAGTCCTAGGACAACTTGAACGGATGAATGTCTGACAGAGTATATCCAATAGATCGCATAGGTTGATCTCTTCAAACGTACTTACGTTTGGTGGCGGAGAAATTCATTTCTCTTAGCTTTATACCCGTGGTATTTTTGGGGAAATCAATTTGTGATTTGGTGGGTATGACGATGTGGCATTCAAAGTAAATGGAGGTGTGATCTGTCAAAAATACGTTATGACCTCAAGCCTCATCAACCGGCAAATGACAAAAATCGGGCAGGCAGCATGGCTATATGGGTCGCCCCCATTAGGGTGTACTATCACCATCTAGAGAATATTCATATTTGTTACTTCTTTTCACTTCTATAACTCCCGGGAACGGTTATGTTGCTAGCAACCGTATGTGACAATATATTCGATACACTCAAGAGAAATGAGTGGTCGATCATGTATGGTCGGGTTGCAAGATGTTCTTGTTGAACCCAATGTATTCCTCTCTAGAGGTACGCTATCGGCAGGTGGTTCCATACTTCGTCATAGTTGGAATCTAATCTCCAATAAGTACCCACGATTTTAATTGTATATTATATATGTAGAGCGTGGGATGCAAGCGTTCTGCTATACTGCTATTTACTTGTGATTAGACGCTATTATAATATCAAAAAAGTATTAATTTTAAGAATGTTTTGGGTTATCGTAAGGTAAAAACCATCCGTGTTTTTGTGTGGATCGATCTTACGATTATCTTTTCTTTTGAAAAGGATTTTGAAAAGTTAAATCAAATGATTGGAGTTTACTCACACCAGTCCCATGAATGACCCAGAGTTTATTTTGTTTTATTTTACCCTAAACTCTTGGGTGCCCAGATTTGTACGGGTAGTCAAGTAGTAGAGGTTTTTCAGATATACCTGAAGGAGCATGGAGCAGGAGGCTTCAACATTAGTTATATACAGAGTTTATTTCCTCTGTGATGTTATGAGTTGTACTCTGAAATGGAATGTATATCCATTATAAGTTTGTATTTCAAAGGTTATATTATATAATATATTTTATTCGTTCCGCTGTGAGATTTGTGTTTACTCAGACTTTGTTCTGTTGTGATCTTCTTTTTCTTCTATTCTAAATTTCTTTCTTTCCATTGCTCGCCCTCTAACTTCTTTCTATTAATGATCTGGTATTTTTGGTACTTGAACAATTGACATGCTGTTTTATGTCAATTTTCGGGCTAGAAAATCCTTGGTCCTTATAGGCACACCTAGTGACGTCGCTTGATCGACGTCCCGTGACGACATGGAGATGCGGTGGCGTGAAGGAGTCTGCGTGCGTGGGTATTTCTGAAGCATTAACGTGTATTATTTTGAATGAACGAGAAAGTAGCGAATTGTAATGGGCCGGTTAATTTAAACAATGTAAATAGAATTATAATTAACATATAATTTAGGAAATTAATTAGGTTAATTAAATCGTTAACTAAAACATGGGTAACTTTATATTATGTGGAAAAATTAAATGAAATAAGTTGCAATGGGATTGTCTGGATGAGATATACATTTTGGGACTGTTTGGACAGATTTGGAAGTAGTTGGAATTATTAGTTACACCAAACGCTTGCTTAATTTAACCATAACCAAACCACTTCAATGACAATTGGAACCAAAGTGGGTATAACTCACTCAGTTTGTTCCCCTTACATTTTATATAAGTCGGGTTTAATATTTTTGTGCTATATTTGCTGACTGTTGGATGATTTGATGATTGTTTAGATGTGTGCTGCATATTCTTTTATATATTGGTTTAAATTAAACTTTTGTTTAATTTAAACAAAATGAAATCGTTATTTTAACGATTATTTTTAATTAATGTAACTCACCTTATTGGTTACATTTATAATAATATAAATGTAATAAAATAAAAATTGGATGCTTGTATTGTTGTTGTTTGACCGTTATCAGCTAAACTAATATTTCGTGCTTATCATAGCAGACATTATATTGTCATATTAAATGGATAATTTTATTTGAGGTAACCTATCTGGATGTAGGGAATAATAGGTTGAAGGGATCCAACTGAATTCCTCACCCGTAGCAGTTAATTTTTTTTATATATTATTATAATATATGTTGAACACCGAATATGTGGTGCAGGAAATAACAGGTTGGAGGGATCCATTATGATTCCTAACTAATATTGATAACATTTACCAATATGATTTGATATGTTTGATTTGATGTGGAATTAATTGATATTTTACGAATTTGGCACTATAGTAGATGTCTACCTCTTTTGTATAGTTGATAAAATTAAGGAATGGTTGGAATCGATTTTAAGTCGATTCTGAAATGTTTTCAAACTATGTATGAATTAAAATACGATGTGTGTTTTATTTTTAAAATAAAAAAATATTTATTTAATTGTATAAATAATTACATAATGATTTTATAAAGCAAAATTCTTATGTTTTATGAGCAAGCAAGAAAAAATTAACCTAAGGGTTAAGAAGTGAATTAATTGTTTCCAAGAGACAATTAAAATGGATTATTTAAATTAACTAATCTTATTAATTAATTTAAAGAAGGGACAAATTGAAATTGATTACTATTTATTCAATAATAATCAAAGTGAGGATAAGTAAATGAATTTTTAAGCGAATTTATATTAATGGTAATATAGATTAAGTTTAAAATTTAAGTTTAAATTGAATTCTATTTAATTAGAGTTTAAAAATCCAAGTTGGATGAAGTGACAAAAAACCAAGTTTTATTGAATATGTTATTAAAACAAGTTTTAAAATTATAAACTTTAAAAAATGGTCTATGAATGGAATGAAAAACTTAGAAGTGTAAAAATATGAAATGGAAACTAAAATGGAAACCCAAGTGGAAATAAAATGGTTAGGAAAGTTAAGTTATACGATTTCATCTAAAATCATGTATTTTAAACAAGAGATGTATTTTATATAGGAATATATTTGTATTAAAATCAATGCTTATATATAATGTTTTAAAAGACATACTAATTATGTTAAGGAATATGATGTGATTTTTATCAAATTGGAATCTATTGTACGTTGGTTGTGTTAGTAACTTTCGAGGTGTCAATCTGATATTGGTTTCGACCTTTGGGGTTGTTTATTTAAAGATTTATTCCGTTACCAATTTACAATGAGAAGTTAATAAAATAGAAGTAAAATCATAATTGAATGTTCTTATATTAAATAAGAAAAGGGGAATATTTTCCTAACATTGGACGATATAAAAGTTTTAATTAACGATTGGTTAATTAAAAAGGGTAAATGATATAGGTACTGTATCAATGAATACATTTTATTTTTATGGATTAATGGTTGTTTATTTGATAACTAAATGACCGACTATCAAATCTGGCCTATACAATTGTTGGTATGGAAAGGCTAGGATCAAATTCATATTCGAAAACCATTCTGAACCATTAAATACGTTATTGTGGAAGATTCTAATCGAGATAGAGCAATTGAAGACCGTGGATTTTCATAAAACGGAATAACCACTCAAAATATATGATTCAACCCAGAGATATACTGAGGTTCTATCGTGATTAAAATCTATGGATTGTAAGGACTACTCGCTATTGATCTATATGGTGATTCCAAGAATGTGGTAGGAGGGTGCCTTCGGTTCATCCTGTTCCTGGATGACTTGTACGAACGAATGTATGACAGAGTATTTCCAAAGGATCACATACTTTGATTTTCACAAACGTATTTCTGTTGGTGGCGGAGAAGACACCTTCTCTTAGCTTAACACCGGAAAAAAATTTTGTCGACATCAATTTGTGATTTGGCGGATCTGATAATGTGGCATTCAAAGTTTGGTGCGATGTTCAAAAAAGGCAATTGTAACCTCAAGCCTCATCGACCGGATAAAGGTATAAAGTCAAGTAGGTCGCATGGCTACGTGGGTCGCTCCCATTAGGATGTATCGTCACAATCTAAAGAAAATTTGTTTGTTCTTCTTTCATTTTTGTATCTCCCGGGAATGCGGTGGTTGGCCAACCATAAGGTGATAATATATTCGGAACACTCATGCGAAGTGAGTAGTCGATCATGTTTAGCCAGGGTTGTAATATGTTCTTGTTGAACCTAGTGCATTTTCTCTAGGGGTACATTATCGGAAGGTGGTCCCATACATTGCCATAGCTGGAAATCCATTCTCCAATAAAAGCTGTGGTTTTTTTTATCATAGACTATATATGTGGAGCGTGATAAGCAAGCATTCTGCTAGAGGTTATTTATTTGATTTAGACATTATTATCATATCAGAATAGATATGATTTCAAAATGTTTGGGTTATCGTAAGGTAAAAACCATCCGCATTTATGTATGGAATGGTCTTTCGATTATCCTTTTCTTTCGAAATGATTTTTAATTAAAATTCAAGTTAGTTGATACCTATAAACTTTGTGATTTTTCTCACACTGGTTCACCAGACTGATTCATGGCATTTGCAATGCTCGGGTCAGAATGAATTTTATAGTTTCAGGATAGGATGTTGTGAACATCATAAGATGAGCTGGAGAAGTTCAGATGTATTATTGTTTATTCCGCTGTGTGTTGTAATTGATGACAAGTTGTTGTAACTGTCCAGATGTATAGATGTTGTTGCACTCCGCTGATTGCAAGTATTATTTCAAGCCCTCAATAAAGATTTATTTCTATATTATATTTTACTCTACTGCGATGTAAGACTCTGATTCTGTGTTGATTCTTCTTCTTCTTCTATTATAATATTTCTTTCTCTTCTCACCCTCTAATTTCTTTTTATTAACTATTTGGCGTTTTCGATACTTAAGTTTTGGCAAGTAATGCGGATTAGGTATTATTGTCAAAATTTGGGAGTTGAATTCCCTGGGTCATTATAGAAATTTATTTGAATTATATTTGTTTAAAATAAGAAACTATTTATTTATAAGGATTTAAAAGTGTTTTTATTATCTAATAATAACATATTTATGTTTTGAAATGGTTTTTAAATAAAGTTCTAACTTATTTATATATTGAGAGACAACAACATCTTTAAGTAAAGTATTTTTAGACATAAATTGTTTTTATAAAGAATTTATTTTAATAAGGTGTTAGCCTACTAAGTGACTAGGCCACACAATGTCTAGAGATTGATCATTAAGTGTGCTCAAAAACTAAAGTTGTGGTTACTTAATGAAGATAGCGGGTCAGATGAGATATGGGGTCTTAGATCGAATAGGCAATGTATTTCCCCTTTTTTGCGAAGTAAGGAAATCGGGTCGCATGAACCAGGTCGAACTAGTTCGGCCCGAACCGCCTGAGCATACTAAAGGAGCATATCGCAATGTTTGGTTCGATTCGAGTATACTTTGATCCGAACCGAGCTTAGGGTAGTTATCGTGTATGGATCATGGACCTATTCTCTCACCTACTATGTTGGATCGAATAACACTTGTCTCCACATGATTAAGAGGAGACTTCTCACCTTGTTCCACTACCATTCAGAAATGTAAGGGGTGCTCGCTACGTGGTATCCGATCCATGCCATCAAATCACCTATAAATACAACTATGCATGACCTTTTGAAGGACCTTTGGGCATTTCTATGGTTCTCATACACCATGGCCCGCATTCAACAACTGATACCCTCTTATTCGATTTAATTAGTGAATTCGGAGAGAATCATTCATTATAAATTAAGTGTATGAGGATTATACTCATTGTAGTTGTAATTTCCTAATGAATCAAGGAACTATAAAGTGGAAGTAGGCTCGTTAATGCCGAACCACTATAAAAATCCTGTTATCTCGCTATTTCTTGCCCTTTCCCCAATCTTCATATTCTACGGTCTAAACACGACTTTTTGGGAGTTAGTGCAAATTTTTAGTCTAACATTTTGGTGCTCTCACTGAGAAATGAAGATTCTCGGCATTTAAGGATTTTTCTAGTCTACTTATTGGATCACCAAGTCCGATGAGGAAATCATGTAGACTCCGTATTAACTTTCCAATCATGGAGATCACCAGACGTGAAGCCACCTTCACGTCGTCTAGCAGCAATCGCCAAAGTTCAGAAAAACAGTCCAGGAATGCTATTGGTTCAGATCGAATGGGTTTCCAACGATTGCCTGCGACTCGGATCGAGTTCACTCATGCAAAACTAAGTTGAGGTCTCCGTCTAGCCTCAGGTCGATTGAAGATGTAATGCCTCGATTCGGATGGAGATGAAAGCCATCTGTTCGAATATAAATGAAGGCCTTGGGTCGGAACAATCCTTGGATCAAGCTAACATCAAATCTACTTCATCAGCTTGGGTACGACTGATTTGAATAAGCGGGTCGAATATAAATGAAAGCATCGGGCCTAACTAGATCGGGTCAAACTCAACTCGCACTCACCCGACAGCTCAACACTATGGCACATACAACATTAGGTAGAATGACATCCGACCCGCATCTACCAAAGACGTATTTGACACTCGAACCGAAGAATAGTAGCGAATCAAAAATCTAACCAGACCTATTATAGTGATTTTTGAGAAAAAATGCACTTTTTGACCGTTTCGCAACTGGTCGATTGCCACCTGGACTGTGGGGCCCCGGACCCCCACCGACGCTGCGCCTGGACCCGCTTCTCGGCTCGCCAACAATAGTCGTCAAGACTTATCAATTGAGATTCAGCGGATAGTCCGAGAATATCAACAGAAAAATGGCAACGATTGGGATTCTTCCAAGAGCCATGACCCCTATCTACTGATGTTGTTCAATGTGAGGAGCTATCGAGCAGATTCAGCATGCTAACTATGATAGTATACGAGAGAGAGAGATTATTTCCTGGCAACCTCCTCTTTCAGGGTTCCGATGGTGTATAAACTTCACCAATGCAACTGATGCTACTCCTGAACGAGTAGGGACCACCTTGTTTACATCTTAAACCTGTCCACCCAACGGAGTCTCGAATGACATTGATATGGAGCAGTCCGGACATTATTTCGAAGATGACTCGGATGTTCTTGGCGATAGTGATGCTCAATGACGGGATACCAGAAAGAGACTACGGATCTAACACTATAAAGCAACACCTCACTTGTATGATGTGGTGAAAGACATATGTCATGGGTTCACTCACTTAAGAACTTAGCAAACCTATATGCTATCAACCGCATCGATGACGATTAGTTTCCGCAAGATAAGGGTAAAATCAACATACAGAGTCAGGCACCAGTTGAGCCACCATAGGCCATGATTGGACCTACGGATCCTCCCCCAGATGTAAGCAACTTGACTACTCATCATCCACCATGTGACCTCGGCATAGAGATAAGAGCTCAAGATCATAGCAAATATGACTCAACCATTACCTCTCCACTTCATACTTCCATTTTAACAAAATGCATGGACATTGCTTGGAGTCTCGCAGGCTATGCTACCATATTCAAGCTTACCAAATCAAAGTTTAGGCCAACCAACTGCTACGACGCGTCCTTCAGCGACCCAAGGCATCTGAATGATAGTTCAAACGGAACATCGAGCTAAGTCAGTTTTGTAACACCCCACCTCCGCTAGGGTCACTCACAAAGGGAATGCACTAGTTTTGGAGGGGCACTATCTAGTAAACAGGCACAGAGATAACACAAGACAGAACATAAATTAAACAGAGTATATAAAGCAGCGGATATAAATTTAACCAAATATCATTACGTGAAAAATAGAGTCAAAACCTCTTACATCAAAATACCAAGTCATTATTTCATTACATCATGTTCTAAAGAAGCAAAGTACTTAAAACAACATAAGTCCACTATTATTCCCCAAAAAGAGCATGAGTGCAGCCATAGCATAGCTCAAGACCAAACCGTACATGAGCTGTCAGAAAGCAAGCAAAGTCCAAGCTAAGAGCTAGAGTTTCCTCCCTGAGAACCTGGGGGGGGGATGAAAGAAAAAGAGGTGGAAGAAAACGGGTCAGTCAAAAAGACTGGTAAGCCCTAGTGACTATCAGCATAAAAACTAATAAAGTTAACTGGACATGAGAAACTGAGATTAGACATAAAGATAATAACTGGACTGGCATGATAATAAAAGGTAACAAGATAAGAGTGGCATCGCATATACAAGGTTTACTGCACTAACTGTACTAGTGTCCAAATCCATGTCAAGTATAAATCCAGAAATGATCCCTAAATCCAATAACTTGAAATGACCCAATACGGGGTCCAACAGTCCATCCTAATCGATCGGCTTTACTCGTCGTGTATCGGTGTCATACGGCCCAATCGCGGAATGTAGTCACATATGCTAGGTCCACCCTAGGGTGTATCAGGTCATAGGGTGTCAACCATTGACATACTTCAAGCACGCACAATGTAGTACTATGGGTGCCCATGCCTACTTTTTCAACTCCGGACTAAGTGCACGACCCTAGTCCGCCTGAACCTACACTGGCGCACCTTATTCAGCCGTTATTCTTGGTCGTTTACAATCAGTCTAGTAATCGTGCCCCACCCTGCCTTGTCCCTAGGGTATCGTGATATTCTAAGTGGGTTACTGCTGAAAGGGACCACGTGGCTAGGATTTCTAATGGGTTAAGTGTTGTCTTTAAAAAGGTCATGACTTAACCCCTATCCAAACATGTATCAAATTGGTTAAGTGTGTTCAAGTGGTCCATGACTTAACCCTATCATGTGGAATTAATTTACTTAACGCACCCCAACCTCTCACATTAGACTTGTTTATGGTTACTGGATGTGCCGGGCGATTCCGGGCAGATTTACACCATAACCTAGTCTAACCTCGGGTTTAAAGTGCCATATGACCAACTACCCACATTGGGTCCTATTATTTGCAACTACTGGATTTTCCGGGCGGTTCCGGGCAGATTTATGTTGCAAATTCAACCCAACCTCGAGTTGGCCATTTTCAAGCTATCTAATTGTCATGTCCCAAATTCATGTTTTCAAGCTTATTCTCATGTCAAGTTTTCATGTCATCTTTTCATGTCATATCATGTCAATTCCATAGCCAATTTCAAGTTTGTCTAATCTACCCCAAAATGTATCCCCGACGTACGTGAATTCGCATTAATACAACATGTCAAAATAGGGAATAACACAAACAGGATAGTCATAGAATGGCAAAGGTATTCACAAGTTAGGCATGATGATTATAACATTACAGGCATATGAAATAGGGTCTCAACATCAACTTGACAAGACATGGTGATAGACATGGTAAAGGATTGACACAAAATGGTACCCCAATAATAGTTTCAACATCACAGGCATGGCAAGATAAAGATCGTAAAAGGGGTTTATATTAAACATGAATATATCCAAATCAAGTTCATACTGATATTCCACAATTCAACATTTTAGATGAATAGATCTGGAGTGTACAAAACTAGATTCAAAATAACAGATTTAAAAGTGATAGTCATAGATCCAAGATAGACGAGAGTAGATCCAACTTAGCTATCATGTTTAGGCATAATTTCAGTTTACATCATGTTCAGGTTAAATTTATAGTTTAAATCTAAGAGTGACAAAGGGCTTACAGATTGTAGTCTAGAGAATAAGAAAGCAAAAGGAGTAGAAGCAGAATCTCTAGCCAATCCCAAACCACCGTAGCACTAACAAAGTCCTGAATAGCCTCCTTATTCTATATCTTCCAGTCAGAACTTCAACAGCATATGGTCAGACAAGAATATGATAGAAAGGCTAGGGTCAGGGGCTGTTTATATAGTGTTTAGAGAGTGAATCTGGACAAGCAACGAGACCAGATACATCTGGCTCAAAAACAGGCTAGGTGACCAGGTCGACTACCAAGTCGACAACGCAGTCGACCTGGTCCTGGGGTGTCGACTGCCCAGTCGACTCCCCAGTCGACCTGGGTCTGGGCGGGAAATTTCCCGCCCAGTCTGTTCTTCGTTTGAAATTCGAATTTTGAATTCGAATTCGAGCTGTTTTTGAACTCTGAATATTTCTGAAACTTTGGAGAGCCATAACTTGGTCATACAGACTCCGATTTTCGAAAACTCGAACTCGATTTCGTGCAGAATTCCGAGACGAACGCAATGGCACAACCCGTTTCCCTTGGTTCTTATTTTAAAATTTAATTCTGCCTAGATTTATGGTTATAACACGTTATCAAAATATGGGTTGTTACATTCTCCCCTCCTTAAAGGATTTCGTCCCTGAAATCTCTAAGTTAGGAAGAACGCATCCTACCATCCACATCCATCTACTCACAACATCATTCACGAGCAACCATTGTCCTTAAAAAGATCTCTAATGCTGTATGAACATATGCAGCATGTGTGTGTATATGTACTTATCTAATGCAAAAGATCAGGCGGTTACTGATTCAGTAAACCTCCTTAATGCAAGATATGTTAGTGTAATGAGTCCAACATGTATGTGAATTCCTACCATAACTTAAAATTTCTACATGAGTGCACAAACATCATCCATATGCAACATCCACGTGATAGCATAACAAGTTCATCCATGTACAAGTATAAGCACCCATGCAAATGCAACATGAAAAGGTGTCTGAGCCGATCTAGTGCCTAATGTGTGTCATGCATCCACTAGAAATCACTTGCAAACACTTGCAACCATTTGCAAACATCAACCATAACATGTTTCAATTACATGTTTACATCCAAAGAGGGTTCTAAGGTTCTCAAGACAAACATAGGTAGCATGATACGAAGGGTTTACAAGCTCAAAGGAAAAGAGATCGAGAAAGTAAGTCCTAAAAGCAATCTGGAGTCCTTTGAGAACTTGTTAAGAAACTCCCGAAACACCCTACTCATCAAGGTTAAGTTAAACAGATAGGCAAGGTTAAGTTAAAAAGGAACACTTAAGCACTACAAGATGAATGGGTAGGGTTAAGTAAATACTTAACCAATATAACTTGATGCTGGTAGGGTTAAGTCAACGTGAATTACTGGTAACACTTAACCAGTTTAACATGACAAATGAATAGGTTAAGTTAACTTGTATCGACTAATGACACTTAACCAATCCAACTTGACGAGAAAGAGAACTAAGTAGTAAACCTTAGTTAAAAGGACTAAGTGGTAAACCTTAGTTAAGAAAACGATGATTCAGGAAACTAAGTGGTAAACCTTAGTTAGGAAAACTAAGTAGTAATTCTTAGTATAACACGAGGAGGAGCGAACGTCCATATAATCTTAAAGAAGGCTCGAACGAATTGGGTTACGAAGCCCGAGGCTTCGAGGGGACGTGAGGGTACTCTTGGTATCCCTCTGTGAGGCTGCAGAAGGTCCTCCTGGGCTCACAGAGGTTAAGGTCTGCGTTAGGAGAACCAAGGGTATGCCTTGGTTGCAATTTAAGGCATCCTAAAGACTAGGGTGGACCAGCGTGATTCGGCGAGACCAGTAGCCCTGTGATAGCAACTCGTCGTCTACCTAGCATCTTGAGTCAGTTGAGATACGTAAAGCGGAAAGGCGGAGAACTCCAAAAGACCATATACTTGCTATCTAGTTATGGGTGAGGATGGCCATAAGACAGTGGGGCATAGGGGGCCTGCGTATAGTTCTCAGTTTTTCAAGGGTGGCCTTTCATTAGTTGAGGGAGGGGTCAGGTGGGACCATAGCCACTGGAAAAACAGACCTTAGCATCTACATCGGCAGATATCTGAAAGCTCCCGACCGAGTTTCGTGTTTCTAGAATAGCCCTGCCACGGGACTCAGGTCGCACATTTCAGGACATGTGCATCTAGACAGCGATAAACGATTCGCGACACATACGTGGGGAAAGTCTAGGAACATATACCACTCTAGGTAGTGCGTCCTAGACTAGGGGCATCGTTCGACAGGTAGCATAATCCCTAGTTGGACCTAGGTGGCATAAACCCCGAATCTGTGAAGCATTAGATAAGCCGCGTAAACCCGAGTGGAATCTAGGAAGCACTTTGATATAAAACCCTAGATTAGATCTAGGTAATAAATAATAAATGTACGCCTAAAGGCAACCACAATTACTGGGATTGGGATCGCGTTATCATTTTAGACAGATTACTAGTTGGGACACTAGATAGGTGGTGCAGAGACATAGAAACCATAATAACAGGTTAATAGCGAAGCGGAGAAAGTATTAAAGCATATCCAGTTTATCTTGTTTTAGCATATCTTGTGTTAATCTTATCCTATCTTGTTGGCCCTATCATCATGGTATTGTCTTGTATTCAGTTAATTCATGTCGTTTTGTTTTTCCTTGTTCACATGCTAGAAGTAACTGAACTTACCAGACTTTATGTCTGACCCAGTTTTCTCCCGAAACACCCTACTCATCAGGTCTACAAAGTATGTGGGTGCATTCGTTAACCCAAACGGCGTGACGAGCCATTCGAAGAACCCATCTGGAGTCCTAAACGCAGTTTTGTCAATGCTATCCTCAGCCACTCTAAGTTGATGGAATCCTGTGGCTAGATCGAGTTGAGAGAAAACAGATGCTCCCACAAGCTGGTCAAAAAGATCATCGATTCTTGGTAGTGGGTGCCTATTCTTCTTCGTCAGCTTGTTTAACTCACGATAATCCACGCACAGACGAAGCGAACCATCCGCCTTAGTAGCGAATACCATCGGAGCACCCCATTCAGAAATCCTTCGCCTTATGAAATTTTTCTCAAGCAACTCCTTGACTTGTTTACTGAGCTCTCTCCTTTCTCGCGGGGACATATGCCTGATGGGCAATGAAACAGGCTTGGCATTATCAACCAGATAAATTCGGAAGTCTAT
Source organism: Allium sativum (assembly GCA_030737875.1). Classification (NCBI taxonomy): domain Eukaryota; kingdom Viridiplantae; phylum Streptophyta; class Magnoliopsida; order Asparagales; family Amaryllidaceae; genus Allium; species Allium sativum. Next base: position 143,699,885 of record CM060918.1, on the reverse strand, counting down.
CTCGCGATTAAGGGGTAACCCTTTCACCTCATCAAAGATATCTGGATATTCTCGGACTACTCTCACGGAGTGCAGATTGTCGACGGACGAGTCGAGAGATTCAAGATAACATAACATGACCGAACCCTTCGGGTTACAAGAAAGTTCAAGGGTATTACCAAGGCGCGTCATGAGCCTCACTACCCTTCGTTCACAATCAAGGATAGCTCCATAATTGGACAACCAATCCATGCCCAGAATTAAACCATATCCCATGAATCCGAGAACATAAGCATTACACGTGAATTCCACGCTTAAGATGGAAATCCTCAAATCAACACAAATCATAGATAAATGGGCGAAGCCCCCAATCGGATTTGAAACACTAACGGGATCATCAACTAGACTAGTACTTAAGTGCAGATTTTCAACAATATCAGAAGAGATAAAAGTATGTGATGCGCCAAAGTCAAATAAGGTTCGAATAGGAAATTCAGAAATGTAAACAAGGCTTTCTACAGAAATATTACTACCTCGGTCAAGAGCTGGAGTGGTGTTGAGAGCCTGCAACTGCCCTCCAGAAGGTCCTGCTCGCTGTGTCTGCCCTAGCCCCTGTCCTTGCTTCTTAGGCCAATCCTTACTGATGTGTCCAGTATCCCCACAATGAAAGCATTCACCCAACTTTCTTTTCTTCCTCCTACAGTCTTTAGCTATATGTCCCGTGATACCACAAAAGTTGCACTTCCTCGTCTCACGTGGCTTGTAAGCATTGTTGTTATTGCCCTTGTTATTCTTGTTATTCTTGTTGCCTCCCTTCTTGAAGTCAACCTTCTTGTTCTGAGCCTCATTAGACTTAACGTCATTTTTGTCACCCTTGTCTTCCTCATGAAGAAGGGTCATATTCACCAGGCTTTCAAAGGTCGCCCCCATGGGCACATGAGTCATGGCCATAGTGTGGAGTGGCTCGCTCAATCCTCGAGCAAATCGTAGAGCCTTCTTCTCAGCCGTGTTGACTAAGTCTAAACCAAACCGAGCAAGCTGATTAAACTTATTCACGTACTCCCTAACAGACATGTCCCCTTGCTTGAGTGCCAGGAACCTCTCCATCTGAAGGTTCGCTTCTGCTGACGATAAGAATTTAAGCCCAAACCTCTCTCTAAAGTCTGCCCAAGTCTCAATTGGTCTGGTAGCGTTGGTGACTTCCCACCAAAATGCAGCTTCCTCTTTTAACAACCATGCTGCCAACTGAACTTTCCTATGATCCTCCATATCGAAGATAACGAACAGGTCTTCAGTCTCCTTTAACCAGTTTCGTGCTTCAACGAAGGTCTCAGTTCCAAGGAAGCTCTTGCCGCCCATTCCTATAAAGTCTTTGCATATTTTGGCGAAGGCGGTGCCAGGAGGAGGAGGAGGAGGAACCGCGGCTACTGGAGGAGGAGGAGGAGGAGGGATGTCTGCTGGGCCCGCATCGTTGGCCCTAGCTTCCAAGTACCTTCGGAACCATCCGGGTATGGTTACTCCCTCGGGAAGGTTAAGATCTGCCATGCTGAAAAACGAAAAGAAAAAGATTCAAACGAGGAAACAAGGAAAGTGCTAATGGCTTTTGGGGAATAGCCTTTTCTTAAAAATAGAACTTTTCTTGAAAAATGCTTCTTTCTAAATGGTTTTGAAAATAATTTTCAAGATGTTTTTTTTTTAACTTTTGCCCAGTTTGATAACCTTCTGCTCTGATACCAAATGTAACACCCCACCTCCGCTAGGGTCACTCACAAAGGGAATGCACTAGTTTTGGAGGGGCATTATCTAGTAAACAGGCACAGAGATAACACAAGACGGAACATAAATTAAACAGAGTATATAAAGCAGCGGATATAAATTTAACCAAATATCATTACGTGGAAAATAGAGTCAAAACCTCTTACATCAAAATACCAAGTCATTATTTCATTACATCAAGTTCTAAAGAAGCAAAGTACTTAAAACAACATAAGTCCACTATTATTCCCCAAAAAGAGCATGAGTGCAGCCATAGCATAGCTCAAGACCAAACGGTACATGAGTTGTCAGAAAGCAAGCAAGGTCCAAGCTAAGAGCTAGAGTTTCCTCCCTGAGAAACTGGGGGGGGGGGACGAAAGAAAAAGAGGTGGAAGAAAACGGGTCAGTCAAAAAGACTGGTAAGCCCTAGTGACTATCAGCATAAAAACTAATAAAGTTAACTGGACATGAGAAACAGAGATTAGACATAAAGATAATAACTGGACTGGCATGATAATAAAAGGTAACAAGATAAGAGTGGCATCGCATATACAAGGTTTACTGCACTAACTGTACTAGTGTCCAAATCCATGTCAAGTATAAATCCAGAAATGATCCCTAAACCCAATAACTTGAAATGACCCAATACGGGGTCCAACAGTCCATCCTAATCGATCGGCTTTACTCGTCGTGTATCGGTGTCATACGGCCCAATCGCGGAATGTAGTCACATGTGCTAGGTCCACCCTAGGGTGTATTAGGTCCTAGGGTGTCAACCACTGACATAATTCAAGCACGCACAATGTAGTACTACGGGTGCTTGTGCCTACTTTTTCAACTCCGGACTAAGTGCAGGACCCTAGTCTGCCTGAACCTACACTTGCGCACCTTACTCAGCTGTTATTATTGGTCGCTTACAATCAGCCCAGTAATCGTGCCCCACCCTGCCTAGTCCCCAGGGTATCGTGATACTTCTAAGAGGGTTACTACTGAAAGGGACCATGTGGCTAGGATTTCTAATGGGTTAAGTGTTGTCATTAAAAAGGTCATGACTTAACCCCTATCCAAACATGTATCAAATTGGTTAAGTGTATTCAAGTGGTCCATGACTTAACCCTATCATGTGGCATTAATTTACTTAACGCACCTCAACCTCTCACATTAGACCTGGATATGGTTACTGGATGTGCCGGGCGGTTCCGAGCAGATTTACACCATAACCTAGTCTAACCTCGGGTTTAAAGTGCTATATGACCAACTACCCACATTGGTTCCTATTATTTGCAACTACTGGATTTGCCGGGCGGTTCCGGGCAGATTTACGTTGCAAATTCAACCCAACCTCGAGTTGGCCATTTTCAAGTTATCTAATTGTCATGTCCCAAATTCATGTTTTCAAGCTTATTCTCATGTCAAGTTTTCATGTCATATTTTCATGTCATATCATGTCAATTCCATAGCCAATTTCAAGTTTGTCTAATCTACCCCAAAACGTATCCCCAGCGTACGTGAATTCGCATTAATACAACATGTCAAAATAGGGAATAACACAAACAGGATAGTCATAGAATAGCAAAGGTGTTCACAAGTTGGGCATGATGATTATAACATTACAGGCATATGAAATAGGGTCTCAACATCAACTTGACAAGACATGGTGATAGACATGGTAAAGGATTGACACAAAATGGTACCCCAATAATAGTTTCAACATCACAGGCATGACAAGATAAAGATCGTAAAAGGGGTTTTAGATTAAACATGAATATATCCAAATCAAGTTCATACTGATATTCCACAAGTCAACATTTTAGATGAATAGATCTGGAGTGTACAAAAATAGATTCAAAATAACAGATTTAAAAGTGATAGTCATAGATCCAAGATAGATGAGAGTAGATCCAACTTAGCTATCATGTTTAGGCATAATTTCAGTTTACATCATGTTCAGGTTAAATTTACAGTTTAAATCTAAGAGTGACAAAGGGCTTACAGATCGTAGTCTTTAGAATGTGAAAGCAAAAAGAGTAGAAGCAGAATCTCTAGCAAATCCCAAACCAACGTAGCACTAACAAAGTCCTGAATAGCCTCCTTATTCTCTATCTTCCAGTCAGAACTTCAGCAGCATATGGTCGGACAAGAATGTGATAGAAAGTCTAGGCTCAACTTAGAGTGGCTGAGGATAGCATTGACAAAACTGCGTTTAGGACTCCAGATGGGCTCTTCGAATGGCTCGTCATGCCGTTTGGGTTAACGAATGCACCCGCGTACTTTGTAGACCTGATGAGTAGGGTGTTTCGGGAGTTCCTTAACAAGTTCGTGGTGGTTTTTGTGGACGATATTCTAATCTTCACAAAGGATGAAGAAGAGCATGCTAGACACCTCAAGGAAGTCCTGGATACGCTTAGATCACACCAGTTAAAGGCTAAGTTCTCCAAATGCCATTTTTGGAGGGAGGAAGTTCGGTTTCTTGGGCACGTAGTTTCTAAGCAAGGTTTAGCCGTGGACCCCGCAAAGGTAGTTGCGGTGCAAGACTGGAAAACTCCTAAGAATGCAACAGAGGTGAGAAGCTTTCTTGGTTTGGCGGGCTTTTATAGGAAGTTCATTAAGGACTTCGCTAAGATTTCAGCCCCTCTTACTAAGTTAACGAAGAAAAACCTAGCATTTGCATAGGACATAGAATGTGAGATTGCTTTTCAGAAACTCAAGAGAGCCACCAGCACAGCCCCAGTTTTAGCATTACTCGATGGAGGAAAAATGTTTACGGTGTACACGGATGTGTGCGGCACGGGATTAGGCGATGTCCTAATGCAAGAAGGAAGAGTGATATGCTATGGGGGTAGACAACTTAAAGTTCATGAGAAGAACTATCCCACACATGACTTGGAGTTAGCCGCGATTGTTTTTGCACTTAAAGCTTGGCGCCATTATCTCCTAGGGGAGAAATTCGAGCTGTATACCGACCACAAATCGCTTAAGTATCTCTTTTCGCAAAAAGATTTGAATCTGAGACGACAGCGGTGGATGGAATTCTTGGCCTCATATGACTTCGATATAACTTATACCCCTGGCAAGGGTAACGTGGTGGCGGATGCGCTAAGTAGAAAAAGGTTGGCTTTGAGCCCCTTATTTGTTGAAAGAAAAAGTCTAGAGTTTATAGCGACCTTTGATTTTACGCATGCTGTTGAGTCATTGACTGGTACGTTAGCGTCTCTTGAGCTGAAACCTACACTTCTAGATCAAGTAGGGACTTCGCAGAAAGAAGACCCACAGATAGTCAAAATCATGAACAAGTTAATCAGTGGTGAGACGTCAAGTCACCTAGGTAGGTATGCCATTGATGACAAAGGATGGCTAAGGCGCGATGGAAAGCTATGTGTTCCACTAGTGGGAGACTTAGTAAATAAAGTTCTCGAAGAGGCGCATCACTCGAAGATGACTATACATCCCGGAGGGGATAAGATGTACAGAGATATAAAAAGCATTTTCTTTTGGGCCGGAATGAAAAAGGACGTGGCAGAATTCTTCTCAAAGTGCATGGTGTGCCAACAAGTCAAGGTCGAATCTAAGAAGCCCGGTGGGCTATTACATCCTTTGGAAGTCCCGCAATGGAAGTGGGAAAGTATCTCGATGGATTTCGTGGATGGATTGCCTAGGTCGAGGAAGGGGAATACTAGAATATGGGTCATTGTTGATAGACTCACGAAGAGTGCTCACTTCATTCCGGTGAAAAGCAAAAGGACTACATCATGGCTAGCGTCTATTTACCTTCGAGAGATAGTACGGTTGCACGGGGTTCCTTCTAGCATAGTCAGTGACCGTGACCCAATTTTCACTAGCCAGTTTTGGAATAGTCTGCAAGAAGCAATGGGTACGCAACTTAATTTAAGTACAGCCTATCACCCTCAGACGGATGGACAGACTGAAAGGGTAAATAGAGTACTAGAGGATCTTTTGAGGCTATGCGTTCTTGATTTTGGTGGTACTTGGGAAGACCATCTCTCTCTCGTGGAGTTTGGTTGTAATAATAGGAAGCCCTGTATGGAAGGTCGTGCAAGTCACCAAATTGTTGGTGGGAGACGACTAACAGACTTATACTTGGGCCCGACATGATACGAGACACTTTTGAGAAGGTGGAATTGATACGAAGACGAATGAAAGCGTCCCAAGACAGACAGAAATCTTATGCGGACAAGAGAAGGACAGACCTAGAGTTCGAAGTCGGAGATATGGTTTTCATAAAAGTCTCTCCTTTGCGCAATGTGGTTCGTTTTGGAGCAATTGGAAAGCTAGCACCGAGATTCATAGGACCGTTCCCTACCACTGAGAGGATTGGGCAGATGGCCTATAAGGCAGAGTTACCTGAGAGGCTGGCCGGAGTACACAATGTCTTTCACGTCTCGCATCTCCGAAAGTGCCTACATGAATCAGCTGAGGTGGTTGAGCCAAGCATCCTCGAAGGCATAAAAGTGGAGAAAGAAGCAACGCTGAGGCGAGCTCCTATTCGTATCTTAGGGACGGAGATCAAGAAGCTAAGGAATTGTGAAGTCAAGCTAGTCAAAGTAAAGTGGAGTGAAGCCCAAGAAGACGCAACTTGGGAAACTGAGGAGAAGATACGTGCGCTTTACCCATTTCTTTTTTAGGGTACTTTCTCGATCTCTTTTCCTTTGAGCTTGTAAACCCTTCGTATCATGCTACCTATGTTTGTCTTGAGAACCTTAGAACCCTCTTTGGATGTAAACAGGTAATTGAAACATGTTATGGTTGATGTTTGCAAATGGTTGCAAGTGTTTGCAAGTGATTTCTAGTGGATGCATGACACACATTAGGCACTAGATCGGCTCAGACACCTTTTCATGTTGCATTTGCATGGGTGCTTATACTTGTACATGGATGAACTTGTTATGCTATCACGTGGATGTTGCATATGGATGATGTTTGTGCACTCATGTAGAAATTTTAAGTTATGGTAGGAATTCGCATACATGTTGGACTCATTACACTAACATATCTTGCATTAAGGAGGTTTACTGAATCAGTAACCGCCTGATCTTTTGCATTAGATAAGTACATATACACACACATGCAGCATATGTTCATACAACATTAGAGATCTTTTTAAGGACAATGGTTGCTCATGAATGATGTTGTGAGTAGATGGATGTGGATGGTAGGATGCGTTATTCCTAACTTAGAGATTTCGGGGACGAAATCCTTTAAGGAGGGGAGAATGTAACAACCCGTATTTTAATAACGTGTTATAACCATAAATCTAGGCAGAATTAAATTTTAAAGTAAGAACCAAGGGAAACGGGTTGCGCCATTGCGTTCGTCTCGGAATTATGCATGAAATCGAGTCCGCGTTTTCGAAAATCGGAGTCCGTATGACCAAGTTATGGCTCCCTAAAATTTCAGAAATATTCAGAGTTCAAAACAGCTCGAATTCGAATTTCAAACGCAGAACAGACTAGGCGGGAAATTTCCCGCCCAGACCCAGGTCGATTGGGGAGTCGACTGGGCAGTCGACACCCCAGGACCAGGTCGACTGCGCAGTCGACTTGGTAGTCGACCTGGCCACCTAGCCTGTTTTTGAGCCAAATGTATCTGGTCTCGTTGCTTGTCCAGATTCACTCTCTAAACACTATATAAACAGCCCCTTACCCTAGACTTTCTATCACATTCTTGTCCGACCATATGCTGCTGAAGTTCTGACTAGAAGATAGAGAATAAGGAAGCTATTCAGGACTTTGTTAGTGCTACGTTGGTTTGGGATTTGCTAGAGATTCTGCTTCTACTCTTTTTGCTTTCTCATTCTCCAGACTACGATCTGTAAGCCCTTTGTCACTCTTAGATTTAAACTGTAAATTTAACCTGAACATGATGTAAACTGAAATTATGCCTAAACATGATAGCTAAGTTGGATCTACTCTCGTCTATCTTGGATCTATGACTATCACTTTTAAATCTGTTATTTTGAATCTAGTTTTGTACACTCCAGATCTATTCATCTAAAATGTTGACTTGTGGAATATCAGTATGAACTTGATTGGGATATATTCATGTTTAATCTAAAACCCCTTTTATGATCTTTATCTTGCCATGCCTGTGATGTTGAAACTATTATTGGGGTACCATTTTGTGTCAATCCTTTACCATGTCTATCACCATGTCTTGTCAAGTTGATGTTGAGACCCTATTTCATATGCCTGTAATGTTATAATCATCATGCCTAACTTGTGAACACCTTTTCCATTCTATGACTATCCTGTTTGTGTTATTCCATATTTTGACATGTTGTATTAATGCGAATTCATGTACGTTGGGGATACGTTTTGGGGTAGATTAGACAAATTTGAAATTGGCTATGGAATTGACATGATATGACATGAAAATATGACATGAAAACTTGACATGAGAATAAGCTTGAAAACATGAATTTGGGACATGAAAATTAGATAATTTGAAAATGGCCAACTCGAGGTTGGGTTGAATTTGCAACGTAAATCTGCCCGGAACCGCCCGGCAAATCCAGTAGTTGCAAATAATAGGACCCAATATGGGTAGTTGGTCATATAGCACTTTAAACCCGAGGTTAGACTAGGTTATGGTGTAAATCTGCTCGGAACCGCCCGGCACATCCAGTAACCATAACCAAGTCTAATGTGAGAGGTTGGGGTGCGTTGAGTAAATTAATGCCATGATAGGGTTAAGTCATGGACCACTTGAATACACTTAACCAATTTGATACATGTTTGGATAGGGGTTAAGTCATGACCTTTTTAATGACAACACTTAACCCATTAGAAATCCTAGCCACGTGGTCCCTTTCAGCAGTAACGCACTTAGAAGTATCACGATACCCAGGGGACTAGGCAAGGTAGGGCACGATTACTGGGCTGATTGTAAGCGACCAAGAATAACGGCTGAGTAAGGTGCGCCAGTGTAGGTTCAAGCGGACTAGGGTCGTGCACTTAGTCCGGAGTTGAAAAAGTAGGCATGGGCACCCGTAGTACTACATTGTGCGTGCTTGAATAATGTCAGTGGTTGACACCCTAGGACCTGATACACCCTAGGGTGGACCTAGCACATGTGACTAAATTCCGCGATTGGGCCGTATGACACCGATACACGACGAGTAAAGCCGATCGATTAGGATGGACTGTTGGACCCCGTATTGGGTCATTTCAAGTTATTGGGTTTAGGGATCATTTCTGGATTTATACTTGACATGGATTTGGACACTAGTACAGTTAGTGCAGTAAACCTTGTATATGCGATGCCACTCTTATCTTGTTACCTTTTATTATCATGCCAGTCCATTTATTATCTTTATGTCTAATCTCAGTTTCTCATGTCCAGTTAACTTTATTAGTTTTTATGCTGATAGTCACTAGGGCTTACCAGTCTTTTTGACTGACCCGTTTTCTTCCACCCCTTTTTCTTTCATTTCCCCCTCCCCCCCCCCCCCCCCCCCCAGGTTCTCAGGGAGGAAACTCTAGCTCTTAGCTTGGACTTTGCTTGCTTTCTGATAGCTCATGTACCGTTTGGTCTTGAGCTATGCTATGGCTGCACTCATGCTCTTTTTGGGGAATAATAGTGGACTTATGTTGTTTTAAGTACTTTGCTTCTTTAGAACTTGATGTAATGAAATAATGACTTGGTATTTTGATGTAAGAGGTTTTGACTCTATTTTCCACGTAATGATATTTGGTTAAATTTATATCCGCTGCTTTATATACTCTGTTTAATTTATGTTCTGTCTTGTGTTATCTCTATGCATGTTTACTAGATAATGCCCCTCCAAAACTAGTGCATTCCCTTTGTGAGTGACCCTAGCGGAGGTGGGGTGTTACAAGTTTGATCTCAATTCCAAACAAGGAAGTCTATACGGGGCCAGCATTAGCCGACTTCATTGTTGAATTCACTATTCCCGAAGAGGATATGTTAGACGAAGAAGATGGCCCCTCAAAACGAAATATGGAATCGCGTACCTGGAAGATGTGCAGAAACGGTGCTCAAAATGATCGACGATCCAGCTCCAGAGTCGTGTTGATTACTCATGAAGGATAGTCAATTTACTATGCTTTACGACTGGATTTTCCCGCTACTAACAACGATTCCAAGTACGAGGCCCTGATTTTCGGGCTGAAACTCGCTAGTGAATTGGGGATGGCTATGTTTTATATCTTTTGCGACTCTCAGATTGTCGTTTTCCAAGTTCGGAAGGAGTTTTAAGCAAAGGGACCGTGACTTGTAACTTACCTAGAAAGGGTCAAAGAGCTAGTAGACGGCTTAGAGCATTATAGCATATCTCATATTCCACGAACAAAAAATCAGAAGACAGACAAGATGGCCAAGTTAGCGAACTCCGACAATCCAAAAGAAATGCAGATTGTCCAAATTGAGACATTAGAGACCCCGAGCATTGATCAAATGGGAATTGACCCAATGTTGGAGACCGAACTCGAGAGAGAGTCATGGATAACACCCATAAAGAACTTCCGGCAGCATGGAACGCTTCCGACAAGAAAAAGTGAAAGGCATACCATCATTCGTAAAGCTTTAAGATATTTCATGTAGGGCGACATACTTTATTGATGGGCGTTTTCAGTCCCCGTACTCCAGAGAATAGCACACGACGACGACAAACGTATATTGAGGGAAGTACATGAAGGAGATTGCGGAGATCACACCGGAGGACAAACATTTGTAAGGAAGATATTGCGGTATAACTACTTCAGGCCTACCATAAACCGGGATGCAGCTGATTACTCACGACGCTGCGACAAGTGCTAGAAATTTGCAGAGATTCCCAGAGCACCCCCCAGCCAACTCACCTCGATGGTGAGTCTATAGTCATTTGCTATATGGGATTGACACCATTGGAAGCCTTCTGATTGCCTAAGGCGAAGCAAAGCATGCAATCATGGTTGTAAACTAATTTACGAAGTGGACAGAAGATGAACGATTGGCCACAATAACAACGAAGCGGGCCATCCCGGGATAGACATCGACGAACCTCATTGTTGAATTCACTACCCTGAATGATTCGACAAAGGCATTAATCACATGCTTGATGGAAGATGTACACGAATGGGACTTATAAAGGTCAATGTCTCTGCATTAGAATGTAAAGATTCCGGTTCTGCTCCCTTCATTGACCATTTGTTGATTGTCCAATGCCTCAACGCAGGGGGCAACCCGGAAATCTTAGCTTGGATTGCTCATGATTCCACTATATAGTCCAAAGTTGATGCACCCTGCATGACCGACCCCCTCAGTCTCGCCCAGATATTGGTGAGTTAAAGGTTTGGAACACTTAGGCTTGAATGTTGATTGACTGTCCACACATCAGCTCTTATTCTGACGTGGGATCGAAGATAAATGCAGATGGACGAGACATGTCTATCTTCATAACCCCTACATCCACTTCCTAACATGGAGAGGGCTAAGCTTTTGTAAGAATGGATTAATTTTTAGTTGTATCATACTTCCTAGCATGGAAAGTGCGATGTTTCTATAAGCATGGGGTCCTTACTCTCCTGCCGATTTCCATTGTAGCACCAATGAGATGAGATGCTACCATTAGCGGTTCTGATCTGATTATCCAACCCTCATTCCTTGCCCTAGACATGGGGGAAAGAAGGCGATTCAAAGGAGATGTGACCTCGTCATTTGCTTACAAAGCCTACCTAATTGCCCTTATCACTCCAAGACCCCATAATTTGAAAAGATATTCGTCATTAGCTAAAGACTTTGGCAGTCATCCTATGACAGAGACAGGGTGAGGAAAAATGGACCTACAAAGAACATGCAAGTCCATTTTCGCTTAGAATGATATTCATTCCTTTAACAGAATTATTCTTTAGCCATATCTCTTATTTTTGTATGCTTTATGAGTTATTGATGTAATTAACTCAGATGAATTTATACGTGGATGGCATAGGTACCCAGGATCTAGTACAAATCAGACTTCTAACACCCGCATACAAAATTATGGAGCACTGCCATAATGAGATAGACTGGACTACTCGTTTAAAAAACCACACCCTCCGTCAGAGGAAAGTTGTATAGTTCAAGGTAGATCTAATTTAACCATCCACTCCTTGGCTCATGCGTGGTAGACCTCAAAACAATTGTGCATTGATCTTTGCATTTCAAGGTCGGAAACCAACTCCAGATGTATGCGGTTGGACCGTCTGTATGGCTCGATTATGTGCTCAACGCCACCAGATTACATGAACCCAAATAGAGGAGGCAGCACTACCCATTAATATACTGACTTTCCAATCATGCATTTTACCTTTACATGCTTCCTAAGTTATTGACATGACTAACTCATGCGATATGAATGATGTAGGTACCCGAAGTTTGGTGCCAGTCGGTCCTCTCATAGATTGATCGGAGGAACGTAAAGACTTGGCGAACGTGATTTGATTGTTCACCTGCTTACTCCTTAGTATCTAGCCTTCGATTTTCCAGGCAAGACATAGAGATGTATTCAGGTGTGGCATAACCACCTAGCAGATCGAGGTCTTTGGCCCTCTCTCATGTTTCCGTTAGCAGAAGCATAAACTCAACATGGATGTGACCAGACCATCCTCAAGGTGATCTTTTCCTTATAAGTGGAGGGAAAGGTAATGACGCCAAGGCAAATGTGACCTGAATGTTTTCCCGACTAACTCTGATCCTCAGATCTTGGATGGGAGTATAAACCTAGGATAAGTGTGATAGGAGCACCAAGATTTAAGACCACTCGATTCACAACTCCAACCCCGACTTGCGAAGGGAGAGTATAAAGGACGAACAACGACGTCCATCATGCTAATTCCATCCCACAATTTAACGGGGTGAATAAGAGTTGAATATCGCAAATGGCAACCTCTGCTCCTGGATCGAAGACTAAGAGGTGGTGCTCGGGCAAGTGTGACCCGACTGCTTGCTCGACAAGCCCCATCTGCTAGAGTGAAGCAGGGAGTATGAACTACAATCGAGTTCAAGAATGACACTCAAGTCGGCAGAATTCCGCTTTTTGAATTAGAGCGCAGAAGGAATGCCGAGGCGAATGACACGATCGTTCTCCTGACCAACTCAAACTCTCTCGATTCGAGTGTGAGTGTAAAAACAGGCGTGATTGGTACACCACGATTAGAGACCGCCTTAACCGAGCTCTAAGCTGGGCATACGATAGGAGAGTATAAAGGCACTAAGACCAAGTGCTGAAAGAAGGTGGCTCCTACCCCACTGAAGGATTGGGGGAAAGACTGAAAGATGAGCTCGAACTCTAACCTATGCATATGACGGGAGAGTATAAAGGCACTGAGATCAAGTGCTGAAGGAAGTTGGCTCCAACCCCACAGAAGGATTGGGGGCAAGACTGAAAGCTGAGCCTAAATTCCCCATAGAAGGATTGAGGGCATTAGAATATTGCTACTAATCAATCTCGAACAAGCCATGGCTAGAAAGTTTATTCAAGATTGATAGGGGACATACATGTACACATCACACCCCCCCCCCCTTTTTTTGTTTATTACTTAGTTTAGTAATAATTGTTTATTACAGGAATTCTTATTTGTAGGGATGCTGGATTGAAACCCTTGTTTGATTGTGATGTGATTTATTGTTTATTACTTAGATCAGTAATGTTTCGACTGCAAGTATATTTGACTAAAATGTATGACATTGCAGGAATCCCACTTCATTTACTGAATGTTGATTTACACAAGGCCAGAAAAAAACGCAAGGGTCGCACTCGCATAGCTGTGTTCAAGGAGTTGATTCCGATGAATGAAGCTAAACCTTCTACGCGTCTTAAGGCAACGACCGAAAGGAGGACTTGGGAGTGATATCTCAAATCGACACACATGCCCATATGTGACTGACTATAACTCAAGTGCAACAACATGTTCCACCTTGAAAGTACAGTGAATGGAAAATGCAATGGCTCGAGCTAACTCAATTAGTTAATCTTTGAAAGAAATGTCTCCATTCCATGCATACATGCCTAAATTTGAAAGGAATGTGATACGACCATCTGTCTTTTTCCATTACACCTGGACTAGGGGCATAAATATTAAAAGTATTTACAAATGGCATAACTTATCTGTTTGTACCTAACTTATGATTTGATAGTTATAGGTCGCTTGAGGACCACGAAGCGGATGCAGAGTTAACATCCATTTGCTATTCCCAACCGACTTTCCGATTGGAAGGCCCCGGACAAGGGGGCACGCTATTACTTCGACTTCTAGTTTGCAAGGAAGCAGATTGCTTGACACTTTGACTCAAGGATTAAGAGGAAGAAAGTAAGAACCTTCTCCTATGCTGAGGATGTTGGCATAGAAGGCATTAGGAAAAAGACAAGCCAGGAGACTTCCTCTTGCGGTGATCCCTTAGCTTATCAGACCAGGGATAAAATGGATGGTGCCCTTGCTGAATTGAGAACCCAGATAGCTTGACAAAATGAACTTTTTCAGAAGAAACTAAAAATGATGGATAACTTCTTTACTCTAATAGATGGAAGGCCAAGCAACTACGATTTACTTGCTGGAGCGAGCACCGTGCGAATTCAAGCGGTAACGAACTTGGCTCAAACACTCCCTGCTCCACTAGTCGAATCACACAATACCTAAGACAAGTTGGCAACATTGGAATGAATGAAAAAGGGGCAATCAGCTTCCTTCTAGACATGTGCAGCATGCAACTTATGGCTGTAACGTTTTGGATGGAAACCTTGGCAATGCAAGAGCCACTGGAAAGTCAAACAAAGTCCTACCAACCTCTGCTCCAATTCAGTGAATATTTCACTCGACTACAACATGAAGCTCCCCAGATCGGAACAGACGACCTGGGTTGGGTCGAACCATTCAACCCGCGACTTGGGACAGTTCTGATCCGATGTAGAGGGAAAATAGGAGTACTCGAGATGACTACGTTCTGACTTTTTGCCACATGACTCCAATCCTCGGAGCTTGGATGGGAGACTAGTGATTATCCATAACCGAATACCAACATATCATTTTGCATCCAATCCTAACTCATGACTTGATGAGGGTATATGAATTCAGAGAAGACATATTTGATTCTCACCACTCCGCAAAACCCCTATGGATGGGGGAATGGGTACAAGCTTCGAGAAGCATGATTCGACTCTATGGTGACTTTATGCACATTTACTATCTTGGGAGTTCCGCAAGATCCCAGACTACAACCAAAAGAATGACTCCTCAAGTTTAACCCGCATACATCTGAGCAACAGATCATCATCCGGAATTAAATGACAAAAGCCTGATTGACAGCTATTGCCTATGCGGAACCAAGAAGCCTGAGGCTGGCTTCCACCAACTTCAGGACCTCATGTTGGGGGCACTAGCACTAAGTTGGACAACTGGAAATAAATTCTCAGAGACGGAGATCAGATTTTTAACATTATTCACTAGTGGTGGCACATCTCACCCTTCCACACGAGACATCAGGGATTTCCACAATCCCTTCGACTTTAGCCTGCCATCTCTAGATCTTAACTTACATTGTTGCTATGCAATTTTGGTAGCCTGCATATGAATCGATCAATCGTTGGAACGGGTTTATCACTCACTTCGGCGGTCAAAGGTCCACATCTCTTGATCCAAGAACGTCATGTTACTCACTTCAATGAAACAGAGGTCCGAAGAGACCCTGCATTCATTCCTGGAAAAATTCAACACCGCATTGGCATCGGTAGATCGACTTGAACCGTCTATGGTGTTGATGGCAGCAGTATCCAGTATTCTGGATAACTCGGACTTCAAAGTCACTCTTCATTGAGACCCACCAAGAGGCCTAGGTGGATTCACCTCTGAGGAAGACAGATTCCTACGGGAAGAGGATGCAGATTCCGAGAAGAGTGTTCTCGATGTTAACATGGTTAAGGACGGATGACCGTTTGATTCTGGAAAAAAAGTGACAGGGGAAGAGGGAAGGCCATTGCTAAGGACGATCGCAATGTTCAGCCTTGGAGAAGGGCATGATACAATAGACTAAACTCAATGCCACACCATTCGACATCGACATAGATATGAAAGATGTTTTTAATTCAAAAAATTTCTTCCTATGAGTTTTTAGCAACTTAGCTTTTCAAAAATCAACTTTCCTTTTTAGAATTCAAAACAACTTGTTTTCTCAAAACAATTCAAAAACAATATTTTGGTAGTAATCCGTCACTTCGAAACTCGAAAATAAACACGGATGAAGTCGCGGTTCATTATTAGGGTTATTTCCTAGCGACCAGAGTGAGTTTAATAATAATCATTTTCCAAAACCATTCTTAAACACTTCCGTTTGGAAGTTATTTCAAAATATCCTTCCTTATGTTTTTGAAAAACATTGTCAAATCTCCTAGGATTTTAAAATTTCAAATATTTAATCTAATTAATTTACAAACACTTTTCCAAGTTTCCAAAGTTTTAATTCCAATTCTGGGTACAAAAATAGTTTTAGTTCATTTCATAACACTTATATGAATTGGTTATATATACATAACGATCACAATTTTTATAATCTTGTTCGGTTATAATAACAACCAACACATCTAATATACTATAATAATTCCGATATCAATCGTTCTTTTATACCAAAATATACTTTGGTTAGAATTATTCAATTTACTCTCTTTTCAAAATATACTGCGTCGGTTCATCGTATTCGAGTGTTTAGAAAGCCCTATCGAAACAGTGGATCATACTGATCGACAAGAATTCATAAACCACTCAACAAATCAACCAACACAAAATAAAATTATTTTATATCAAATAAAAAATACGCGCTCATACATATACACTCAAACTCAATCTAGGGTATTACTAAGCCCATTTCTATTGAGTCATGTCATAAAGCCAGGGTTATCACTTAACCTTATGCTCTAATACCAAATATAGCGACCCGAACTTCAGCACGCTTTGAGTCGACCAAATACCACACAAGTCGAACCCAAAGTGCGCAAATCTAGATGCCAAAGAAAGAAATTAGAGGGTAAGAAAAGATAAGAAAAAAGTTAGAACAAAAGAGAAGAAAAACATAAATACAACAAAATCAGAGTAAATGTTAATCTCACAGCGGAATTGGATAAAACATATTAGAGAACATTACTTTTGAAATGCAAATTTGCAACTGTACATATATACTATCATTCGAGTATAAACAACACATCACATTAGAAATTAAATAGCTGTGACAACCGTATTTTTAGTCAATTTAAAATTTGAATTTTTATATATTTTACTGATTTTTGAAATAGAAAACACCGATTTTGGACCCAATAAAATTTGAAAATAATTTTAAATTTGGTTTTATTTTTATTTAACTAAAACCAGGTTCAGTAAACATTTTAAATCAATTTAAAAGTGAAGATTTTGAAAACCGATCTTTTAATGCTATTTTGATGACTTGTAAAAGGACCATTTTTTGAGATTCCCGAAATTCGACGAAACCACTTTTATTGGATCCGGAATATCTAAATATGTTAGGATTTAATATTTCAAGTCAAACGGAGTTAATATAGGAGTGTACAACAACAAAGCGTTGGTTGCAAATTTAGTCGAAATTCGATTGAAGCTTAAAAAAATAAGGTGATTTTTCAAACGAACTCCAAATTTGGCGAGACTTGGTTCATTGGAAGCGTAACTCCATAACATAGAGAGATTTCAAATTTCATAATTTTTGGAGTTAGTGTGTGGTTGTACAACTAGAACAAAGTTTACTTCGTGGAATTAATTAAGAGATTAAACAAACTATTTTACACAAACTTCTACAACCAATTAGAAAACTAATTATCCTCCATGCCATGTGTCGCTTTCTTCCTACATGGGTCATTTCATGGTACTTTGGCCATTTTTCATTTCTTTTTAACTTTATTTTTCATTTCTTAGTTTTCCTTTCCATTTTTTTAATCATTAGCACCATTTTTCATCTTCTCCCTCCCTTCTGGCTCATGCCGCCGCCAAGACCCCACCACCAGCCTCCTCCGCCGTTGCACAGCCTCTTGAGGTGCCCGTCCAGCCCTTGCACCACCGTGGACCCCTCCCCCTTGCACCCAAACTCCATTTCCCTTTTTAATTTTAAAGCTCTCGTTTTTAAACCATAAATCCAAGTCTACCTACTCCTAGTGGACCCCACACCCCACGTCTATCTCCACCTCACCTCTACCATGTGCCTCCCCCACTGATCGGCCTAGGCCATGAGCCTTAGGCCCCTATAACCTAAGTCCACTAAAAATCTCAACTTTGCCCTCAGTACTCCAAATTAGGGTGAGTTTGAGTATGTATGTATGACCGTTGGTGAGTTTGAGTCGGAAAGACATAATTTTTAGTCCGTTGCGAGCTTATGCAGTTCTACTGTGAAGAATCTTGGTGTTAGGATTCTTAGGGTGAGAGCTCTTAACTTGTTTTAGTTAATTAAAGAGTTAATTGTAGGTTATACAGTAGTTTACACTGCGAAATCTTTGGTTGCTTGTGGTTGGATTAATATTAAGCTGTAAAATGATTTGAGAGTGAAAACGAGTTAATTATCATGTTAAAACATTCATGATAGTCGTTGTAGGGTTAAACGCCTATTACAAGTCGAATGCTATATTTATATTTACCAGTTTAAGTGAAATCGACATGGTTGAAAAATAACATGAAATGAATAAGTTATATTGATTTCATGAATTTGTGGTTGATTTGAATTGATTGAGAAATTTATTAATTGTATTTATTGGTTGAAAAGCTCACACGTGTTCTGGGATGACAATTAGCCCACACGTCTTCCAAGTGTGTAGATAAGTTCACATGGAATGCGATATAAACCCCACATGAGATTTGGGATGATAATTTTACACATCTCCCAAGTGTGTAGATAAGTTTACGTTGATTGTGATATAAATCCCACATGGGTTTTGGGATGATAATTTTACACATCTCCCAAGTGCGTAGATAATAATCACTATTATTGGTTGAAAACCATACATAGGTATTGGGATGATATTTGATTTACACTTATCTCAAGTGTTTAGTTTGTGTGTCAATCGGTTGATTGACAGACCGATATAAGCGTTAATTATTTATTTAAGGCTTATATGTGTGTAGTTGCACTTTGGATGTGAATTAGATGTTTAATAGTTGTTTACAACTACCGTTGAATACATATTATATATGAAATACATATAAATGGAATTATATGGTAGTTGATTGAATTTCACTCCAATTCAGAATAAAATTGAATATTTTAATAAAATGATATTCAATGAAAAATCAAAGTTTGATTTTGACGTCCGATTTTGGATTGACGCGAAGAGATTAAAATATCGATGAATATTTGTAACTGTAGCGAATGGTTTTGAAGTAAATTTCACCTACTTATGGCATATCAAAGTTTTTAATTCGAAATAAATAGTAGCGATAAAAAGTGAAATTCGGTTAGGCTATTTAGAAAATGTTTTAAAAGAAATTTCTTTTCGAAAGTTTCTTGCTTATTTTTATGACAAGTGTCAGGAAAGTTTGGACATAAAATAACAAGTTTTGAAAAATAATATTATTTTAATAACTAAAATAACCTTTTTTTTGAAAGGCAATAATTATTTATTCGCACTAGAAACAATTACAAAAATTTACAAGAAAATCCAACAAAATGTCCTAAACTGTACAATCACTCAAACACTTTAATTAGTAGTTTGAAGAAATAAAAACTATTTACAGTATAACAATCAGTTCGGAAAAAAAATCATTACCGCTGATTAACAAATCTACACTCAATTACAAAACCAATATACCATGCAACCGCAATCCTTACTCGTCCTCAAATGGCTTCTGTTGAATTAACCTAGACACCGTGAGTGTAACGACTAGCCTTTTTTTACCGTCTCGAATCCGTAATTAAACTGACTCAAGACGCTCAAACGACGAATCGATGTTAGCCTACAGGGTTTAAACAAAATTAACACACAAAATCAGGGACACAATATTGACATCGGAATAATTTTTATACAAATATCAGAGTTTTAAAAACATTTTATGCAGCGGAAGAAATGAAATATAATGTACATGATTTTAAATAAAATTACGGTTTTGTCGGGCCTTGCGCACGTAAGCGTCTTGCGTTCACGTTCCTCTCTAGCTCAGCGAACCGCATATCTTTAGATCTAAGACACTCAGGACCTGACCCGAGCGTTCCATGCAAAATACACAAAACACCCGAGTTAGGATTAAACTTATTTCAAGTTAGCAAACTTTGATAAACATATAAATAAAATTAGTTTAACCCTAACACAATATTTAAATGGTTCGAACATAATAGTTATTGAACTGCCGAAATATAATGTGAAAACAGAAAATAAAATTGTATTTCTTGATTACATAATTACATTACATATTTATAGATGGGAGAGAGCATTCTAGAATGGAATATGCTCTAGCATATTTGAATCTATACCAAATATAGACCAAATTAATACAATCCTAATATAACTCCTAATTAATGCAATCCTAATATAACTCATAAATAATGCAATCCTAATATAACTCATAAATAAAAGGAAACATATTTGATAATTATCTCTAACATATATCATGTTGTTTAACACCCCCCGTCAAGTTGGAGCCGGGAGAGAAATGTCGATCATGCCCAACTTGCTAAGAAATCGTTTGAAATTATCATCACCTAGTGGTTTTGTGAAAATATCTGCTAGTTGGTCGCAAGAACGAATATAGGAAGGAGTGATAATACCGGAGAGAATCTTTTCACGAACGAAATGACAATCTATTTCGATGTGCTTAGTTCATTCATGGAAGACGGGATTTGATGCAATATGAATTGCAGCTTGGCTATCGCAATGAATTGGTATAGGAACAGATGGTGGGAAACCATGTTCTGATAAGATTGAATGTAACCATTGGACTTCAGCAGTAATAGCAGCAAGATACCAATACTCAGCTTCAGCAGATGATCGAGAAACAGTTGGTTGTTTCTTTGATTTCTAGGAGATGGGACTAGAACCAAGCATTGTAAAATAACCGATAGTAGAACAGCGAGTGACGGGGTAACCTGCCCGGTCAAAATCAGCAAAACCGACTAGAGAAAAAGAACTCGTTGCCGATAGAATAGAACCTTTGAGATATCGAAGGACTTTATTTATAGCATCAAGATGTGTGGAACGAGGGCTTTGCATAAATTGGCTAAGTTTGTTGACAGCATATTGAATGTCAGGACGAGTGACTGTAAGATATAAGAGACGACCGATGAGTCGTCGATAAAGAGATGGATCAGGCAAGGGAGTCGACAATGTTGTTCCATAGGAATTGGAGTTGTACGAGAACCAAGCATACCCGAATCCTTTAATATGTCAAGTGTGTACTTACGTTGACACAAAAATAATCCCTTTTTGAAACGAGAAATTTCAATACCAAGAAAATAACTTAGATGCCCAAGATCTTTAATGGAGAAAGATTTGGCGAGAAATTGTTTTGTCAATGAAATAAAAGATTCATTGTTTCCTGTAATGATAATATCATCTACGTAAACAAGAACAAATACTGAAATATGATCACGCATATACGTAAAGAGGCTGTAATCGGAATAATATTGGCGAAAAGCACGTTGAATTAAAGTAGAAGAAAACTTAGAGAACCATTGACGCGAAGCTTGTTTAAGTCCATAAATAGACTTATGGAGCTTACAAACTTGATTGTCATCATGACGAGGAAAACCAGGAGGAAGTTTCATATAAACTTCCTCACTTAGATCACCTTGGAGGAAAGCATTATTTACATCTAATTGATGAAGAGACCAATTTTTAATTGTAGCTATAGAAAGAAGTAGACGAACGGTGACCAATTTTGCTACCGGAGCAAAAGTATCATGGTAATCAATTCCTTCAACTTGGGTGTAACCTTTGGCTACTAAACGTGCTTTATATCGTTCAACAGAACCATCAGAGCAATATTTAATTTTATATACCCATATGCAACCAATTGGTGTTTTATTTGGTGGTAATGAGCAAACAAACCATGTTTTGTTTGCTTCGAGAGCATGAATTTCAGCAGACATTGCATCACGCCAAGCAGAAGATTGAGCTGCTTGAGAATAAGTTTGAGGTTCATCATGATTAATAATTTTGGACAAAAAAACATGATGAGAATGACTAAACTTTTCCAAAGAGAAATATTTGGATAAAGGAAAAGAAGTAGATGAAGGAGAGACTTTGCATGCATAATCATTGAGATATAATGGCCTTCGTCGAATTCGCTGAGGACGATTTAAATCAGTAGTATTCGTGGGAATTATAATTGAAGAATTATTATTAGTTTGCTGAGACTGATTTGAATCAGCGATTTCTGTTGGAATCAGATTTGGAGAATGATTTTGAAGTGAATTTTCACCATTTTCAGTTGTATTAGATGAAGAAATATTAGTTGGTACTGATGAATCATTTTGAAATGGTGTGAAATTTGTAGGTGAATCATCATCTAGTGGAGTGATGGAAATTTCGTTAGATCTATGATATGAAATGTTTTTATATGGAAAAACTGATTCATGAAAAATAACGTCACGTGAGACAATTATGCGATGAGAATAAGGATCATAAAGTCGATATCCTTTTTGACCATAAGGGTAACCAACAAAAATGTGTGGCTTACCTCGTGCATCAAATTTAGTTTTAATATGCATATTTTTTGCAAAACACAGACAGCCAAACACGCGTAAAGATAAATAAGATGAACCTTTCCAAACAAAATTTCATGAGGAGAATTGAAATTAAGAGTACGTGTGGGTAATTTATTTATGAGAAATGCAGCGGTGAGAACACATTCGCACCAGAAAGAGAGGGGAAGATTAGCTTGAAATCGTAGTGAGCGAGCAGCATCAAGTAAGTGTCAATGTTTACGTTCCACAATCTCATTTTGTTGAGGAGTGGCTACCCAACTTCGTTGATGGATTATACCATGAGAATGAAACCAATTTTGAAACTCTAATGAAAGAAACTCAGTTCCATTGTCAGATCGAAAAGCTTGAAGTTGTGGAATAAAAATACCACCATCACCAGATCATATAGTGGAGATTGACAGTCCAAATTGTCTATTAACTTGATTAAAAAAATGTTTTATCATATAAAAAGTTTGAGACTTGAATTTCATTAAATAGACCCAAGTGCATCTTGAATAATCATCAACAATGGTGAGAAAAAAACGTGAACCATTTTTAGATGGAAAATTAAATGGTCCCCAAACATCAGCATGTAATAATTCAAAACATACAGAAGAGTAAGGTACACTTTGCGGAAATGAAGCACGAGATTGCTTAGCTTGTGGACAAACATCACAAATAAAATTATTATTTGCGGATATATCCGGAAAATTATTAACGAGAAATTCAAAACGAGAACTACTAGGGTGACCAAGACGAGAGTGTCAAAGATCAAAATTATCTGAGTGCTGAAATGAAAAAGCGGAATTCAAATGGGGAATATCCTCCAAGTAGTAAAGACCACAATGAATTCTACCCCGACCAATCGTCCTGTTCGTCAACAGGTCCTGGAAACGACATTGAGATTTAGAAAAAATTACTTCACTATTAAGTTGTTTTGTTAATTGTGAGACAGATAATAAATTGAATTTGAATGATGGGATAAAAAATACATCTTTGAGAATAAGAGATTTTGAATGTTTAACATTCCCAATGTGAGTCACTGATGCAAAAGTGCCATCAGGTAATTGAACAGACTTATGTTTCTGCAATGGAACATATGAAGGAAAAATTGATAGTGACGTGCATATATGATTTGATGCACCTGAATCAATAATCCAATAAGAAGGCATACATGACAGAATTGTAGCTGCTAAGTTAGCCGAGAGTTCACCGACTTCATCTTTGGCCAAGAGAGCAGCCAACTTGTTGTACTCTTGAATTGTCAGATGATTGTTTTCATTAGCCATGATAAGAGATTGAGAAAGACAAAAGTGTAATTTTATTTAATGGCGCTCTGATACCATGTGAAAACAGAAAATAGAATTGTATTTCTTGATTACATAATTACATTACATATTTATAGATGGGAGAAAGCATTCTAGAATGGAATATGCTCTAGCATATTTGAATCTATACCAAATATAGACCAAATTAATACAATCCTAATATAACTCCTAATTAATGCAATCCTAATATAACTCATAAATAATACAATCCTAATATAACTCATAAATAAAAGGAAACATATTTGATGATTATCTCTAACATAACTCATGTTGTTTAACATATAACATCATGAACATAACCAACAATGCAACAAAAGAGCATGGTTTCGAGTATGAGCAAAAAAAAAGTTGCATGTAAGAGGATGCAGCAACTAAGTGGCAACAAAAAGAAGCCCTCCACAAAAGGTGATAACGCCGTATAGGAGTGGGAAAAAAAAATGATTTTTGTAAGTTTGAGCGCAGAGGTCCTAGCCTGCACATGAATGGCACCATAATTCTAGGGTGGTTTGGTAGCTCAAACTTAAAATCAGTAAGCCTATATATACATTGCAACCCAAGTATAAAGTTTCAACATGGAAGATTTAATAATAGAAAATGCATGCGACGCTAATAGGATGGTGTAGTATACTGAAATTTAACAGTACCAAGCCAAAATGGAAATCAATAAAATATGGAAACTCATACTAAAGAGCAACAGTACTCCAAACTAATTCACCCAGGTTATAAAAAAAAGACCACATGCAAGTTAAAGATATACCTTGCAGTAAGGCATGGAACTTATAAGGACATCTCCAGTGGGTTAAGCCCGTAATATTCAGTGGTCTGAATATTACAGGCTTAATCACTGAAGTCTCCCCAATGGTTTAGGGGATTCTGGCGCCTAATTAGTAGGCGCCAGATTTCGGCGTCTACTAATTAGGCGCCAGAACATTAAAAAAAAAGACCGGAAAGAAAGAATAAGTGACCGGAAAGAAAGGAAAAGTGGGTAAAAAGCGTGTTCTGGCGCCTAATTAGTAGGCGCCAGAATTCAGGCGCCTAATTAGAAGGCATCTGAATTCTGGCGCCTACTAATTAGGCGCCCGAACACCCCCGTAATGTTCAGGATCCTGAATTGGATCCTGAATATTAGCCTTAATCTTAAGGCTGAATTGCACGATTGGGGAGAAAATTCTTAATTTTCAAGGTTGAATTGCAACCATTGGAGATGCCCTAAGTGATCAAATACAAGGTTTAGTAGCTTCCATGCTACCTTATTCCAATTAATTACAAAAGTTCAAATCCCAATAGTCCAAAATTTCTATATACTTCTTTACTATTACTACCGCCAAACACAAAATAACAGCCATCATAAATTACCTTAATCACAAAAGCACATAGCAAAGCCGTAACAATACTTGACATAGGAAAATAGTAAACATACTTAAATGAGATTGCATGGCTTTTGGTGGCACCCTTATAAATCTTAAATTTGGTTGTTAAGTATTAACTAGATGCTGATAAAGTGCATAAACTTCTGCATAAATCAACATTAAGGAATGTGTCCACAAACACCAGATAAAATAAATACCCGAATTACATACCAATGTATATTTCACATCTGTAAATACATATACGGATCTATAACTAATGATATCTAGTGCAAACCGAAGTCGAACTTAAAAGCAGTTTGATCGTAAGATGAACTTACAATTTTGAGACGACGACGAACGGTGGACGAGCTGCTAAACGATTTGGCCTTCAGGAGATTTGCGGTCTCGAATTGAAGGAAAAGGCTTGCGCAATGATTCAGGTGGAGGGCACAGCTACCGCAACTCCAGGTGATGGGTTTGGACGCCTCTTTCTTTCTTTACGGGTTCCGGGTTTAACCCGCTTGAAGAAGAGAGGAGCGTCGAAAAGAAGGGAAAGTCGGAGGTCTTTGCTGTGGCGTCTAAGGTTTGAGATAGCGGTGGTCGGAAAACTGATGGTGCGGTTACGACGAGGATGAACGACGGAGTGGCTACGATGACCAGCGGTCGGTCAGCGGCACCGGTGCTCGAAGGTGATGGCTTCTCGCGGTTCCGGATGACGATGGAGACAGAGGGTGGAGTGAGCGGTGGCGATGGCATCAGCAATTAAATGGATTTCGGAATAAGAGGAGGAGAAGCAAGATTTTGCTGCTGCCGTTAATTGAAGAAACGATTTGGGAAAAGAAAGGATTTTTCGGCTGGTATGGTTTTGAAACAAATGAAAGGCACGTATTATATAAAGGTAAAGAAACGTGTACACCGATTCAACTTATAATCTATTTATTTAATATATTTTTTATAGAGCTTTCGAAAGCTATAGGAAAAGAAATGGAAAGGCTAGGCGAAATATAAAGCAGATGAACAGTACTGCAAATGTGCCACGTTCCACTTAGGCTGCGTTCTTAACGAACGGAAATGAGGTATTTGAGCGTGACATTTGAACGGAGAATTTGAGCGTGGTGCAGTAGCGAATGGGAAATGTGTTTTTAGCTACGAACGGGGTATTTGAGCGGTGTATTTAATTGTTAAATTAATTGTTTTGATTTAATTTATGTACTGATTTTAATTGGACCGTTAAATATACTTAGCGAATGTGTTTTTACCATTTTATAAAAAAAATAAAAAATGACATTAAACATTAACAAATAGTCTACATTAGGCATTAAGCATTAATAATGCAGTGTACAACAAAACACTAAAAATTTGGTTAAGGCTGGGACTCGATTTCTGGTCTCTTTTCAACAAGCCATGTACACTTACCAACTAAGCTATGTTTACTTTTAATTTTAACAGAGAACAGACTTATTAATTACCTTGCGTCGGACGCGTCCGACTCTAAAGGTATAATTTCCAGCTTCAGTAAAGCGTGGCTGAAAGCATGGTGGACCACGTTCTGCCTCGAACGCGTCGGATGCCACCAAAATGAAAAAGGCACGCTTAAATACTGCGAACGCACCCTTAGTCGGTTAGCAAAAAAATAGGATCCTATGATAGAAAATTTCAAGCTTGAGAAATTGGTAACCATCGTGACTTGGAACGGTCATAGAGTTATTGGGTTCAAACGGAAAGTCCTAACTGTGAAATAAAAAATCATTGAGTCCTATACGTCTATACAACATAATAGCACACTAAAAAAATATTATTGTTTGTATGAAATTTTTATTTGTTTACTTTTATGGTATATTCGTTACCGTTAATCGGTTGTATATGTAAACGATTTAAATGAAGATTGCGAAAATAGAAGTTTGGAGAAACGAGCATCGACATTTGATTATAAATTTTCCTATAATAATTTCATGTAAAACAAGATTTTTTTTTCATCTTCCATGAATCTATATTGTTTATCAACTGTTTCAAAACAATAAAATAAAAATCAATTTAAATTTTATGTCAATAACGACCGATTTAATTATTATTATTATTTTAATTTCAATTAACCGCTTCTTCAGTTTAACACAACACGTATGTTTATTTCATTAAGAAATCATAAAATTTAAAATCTAAAAATATCTTATTCAAAATTTCATACAATATAAAATTTTAAATCAATAGAAATCATGGTTCGTTACAATGAGCTTACTTGAGCATCTGCCAAAACAGTAGCTAACAGTGAACAGTATAATAAAAGATCCCAAAAACATCAGATTACCACACTGCATCAGATTGAATCCATGCAAAAACTTCACAAAGCGGAGATAACAAGTTGCAAACCAAGTTATTTCAATATAGGATCAAAGATAATCCCCGGATTACTACGAGTATGTCTTATTGATGAATTCATCATATCATCATTTTGAATCTCCCCTTCGTCTAATTTCTCACTTTGAGCATTACGCTCAGCTGCATTTTTCCTCTTTGAACGCCTTTTGCTAGGGCTGCACAAAGTATGGGTTGGGTCGGGTTAGACCAAATACTTTATCCGACCCGCATAGGTATGGGTTTAAGATAGCTCAACCCGTACCCGACCCTATATGAGGTTGGATATGGGTTGGGTTGAAGTATGGGTTGGGTCGGGTTAAGTAAGGTTGGGTTGGGTCACTTGAATACAATAAAAAATGAGAATATGAGGGATTTTTTCTAAAAATTATATCAAAATATTCAGCATAATATATCAGATTTTAGCTAGCATAATGCATTTAAAATAACCGATTCATTACAAGACATATAATTAAAATTTCATTGTAAAACACATCATATGAAATTAATTTACTACATAGTTGAGCAAGTGTTTCATTTTAAAATACATTAAAATGCTCTTTAAAATATATTTATCAAATTCTATCTAGTTTGGATTGACATGAAATATATTTTTGTACATTTATTATAGAATACATAAACATTATTCTAGGATTATACTATTCTAATTTTAATTGGATGGATATTAAATTAGTTTTTTTTAAATAGGTTTGGGTTGGGTTAAAATGAGGTTGGGTTGAACAAAATGTCAAACCCGACCCGCATATAGTATGGGTTACAAATTGTAACCCATATCCGACCCGAAGTAGGATGAGTTGGGTTGGGTTTATGTGGGTTGGGTTGGGTTGATGGGTTGGGTCGGGTTGGATATGGGTTATGTGCAGCCCTACCTTTTGCTACTCTTAGAAATTTATTTGAACCACTATGATTAGCAGAATTATCTGGTGCAGCCGATGAATTGCCATTACCATGGTTGAATTCATTTGCACCATCTGAAGACATTTTCCCTGATATATTCTCCATTATATCATCTTTATCACCTGAATCAAACTTGCTACTATTCTGTCCATCAACCCCATTACTATGATCGTGAATTTCACCATTAGCATCACTATTAACATCATTAACAGCATCACCATCATGAAAATCTGAATCAACATTACCCATTTCAGTAGCCCCATCGTCATTAACATCATTAACCTCTTTTCCCATATTAATTCCGTTAACGTCATTATTTAATACCTCGAATTGATTAGTCACATTACCTATATCTGCAGCTCCATCCACATTTCCCTTTTTAACATCTTTCCTCCTCCAGTATTGCTTTTTCTTAACAGTTGTCCAGTTAGCCTGATTGATTGAAGTATGAACGCTCCTATTCCTCTTACCATTATCAAGATTTTCACCATCAACCATATAATTTTATCAGCCTTGGGATTAAACTCACAACTAATAGTATCATGAGCAAATACCTTGCAGAATGTACAAATCTTTGGTTTCCAGTCATAGGACTATTTGACAGATGGGCATTTATCACCCAGGTTTGTAAGCTCTAATGTTTCAGGAAGCTCAAAATCAGGAGTAATCTCCACTAGTGTAATAACCCGGAAATCTGGGCCAATTTAAATTTTTTATTTTGGCAATTTTAATGAATTTTGAATATTTAAAATGAATATTTTAAATAAAAACGATGAGAAATTTATTTTGAACAGAATCGAAAGTATATATTTATATAGATTGTCGTTATAATATAAATATTTTATTTTAGTTATATAACGAGCCTGAAATGGCGCGGTAGTTCGGTAATTCGATTTCAAATTTCAATTGAACAAACCGAGTGCAAAATAAACCGGATTTTAGCGAAACCAAAAATATTTGAATCTAATTGAGAATATCTTTCCAACAAATCCGAAAAATCAAAATTTCATAGCGGGGATAAAAAGATATGTCCAGTTGAAATTTCAGAATAGTCGCTATGGAATTTCGGCCCTTGTAACGACCCAGAAAATCTGAACCAATTTAAAAATTTTAAATTGGTTAAAATGAAGGATTTTAAATATTTAAAATAAATATTTTAAATTATAGCGATGAAAAGTGAGTTGAATCGACAATTGAAAACGAATATAATTAATCCTAATTATAAACAAGGCCTGAAATGGCGTTGTAGTTTCAAAAATTGAATTCAAATTTTTTCGGACTGTACCGGGTGCAAAACAAAACGGATTTTAGTGAAACCAAAAATATTTAAATCTATTAGTGAACACCTTTCTAACGAATCTGAAAAATCGAATTTTCATAGCGGAAAGCAAAAGTTATGGCCAAATGAATTTTCAGAAAGGTCGCTATGGAATTTATATAGCCCGTAAAATTGGCCATTTTGCATACGACCTCGGAATTCGACGAAACCACTTTTGTTGGATCCGGGATGTGAAGTTATTGCTAGGTTTCAAATTTCATAATTTTTGAAGCTAGTATGTGAGCGTGGCAAAGGAAAACGTGTTTTGGTCATTTATAGTTAAATTGGATCGACCAGAAATGGGCCTTTTTGCAAACGGTCTCAGAATTCGACGAAACTAGTTTTGTTGGGACCGTATCGTCAAAAAATAGATAGATTTATTTTTCTGGAATTTTTCGAATCAGTTTGTGTCCCTGGCAAATTGAAATGTACGTTCAAATTGAATATTGAATGTTATATATTTTAATTTTAAGGAAAACTGACTGAAACAGTCGAATGGGCCTATGAAACATATCCCATTGTGTTCAGAATGGGGGTAAAACGCTAAGGACGACAGTCGTTGGGTCTAGATTGGTGGTCGTGTCAGAAAACCCCTTTAAAACCCACCGGCCAATCATATTTTTTTATAAAAAAAAATCCTTTTTTTCTCTCCCCGTAACAGCCGATCGACGGCGAAAACCATTCTCGCCGTTCCCATCCAATTTCCGCCCAAACTAGGCAAAATTAGCCCCTCCTCCAGTTGAAGATTTTGAAGAGCTCGAGAAGATCTTTAAATCCGTATATAGTTTGTATTTTTTCGTTCAACATTCAAGGAGATATCGAGCTCGAAAGTTCTGAGCTTCCAACCGCCGCTGCCGCTTCCTGCCAGCGTCGAACTGGCCAACTCCCCCCGGCGCCTGAGCACCTCTCCTCCCCCTTCGACACTGCGTAGCCCGATCGTTCTATCGATTCACGGATTTCACGAAATCGCGTGACCTAGTTTTGAACATTTCAGAAAGGTATACGGCTATATATATTTTCAACAATTTTAACACCTTTAAAACGTTGCAAACTTTGAAAAATCATATCTTTTTCATTTCTTGACGAAATTCGATGAAACAGGAAACATCGTGACCGTGTGGACGTCTTCTACATTTTAGAAGAGACCGCATATTTTTTTGAGCCTTCTGCTATTTTTGGTGGAGTGGAACCCAATGTGAGATTTCTAACTTATAAATGATATGGAAAACAACGATGTATAAATTATATAGTCGATGTATGAGTTATATAAGCGTTGTACACCCCATGTATAAGCGTTGTATAAGTGGTACGTTCGATGTATAAGTTGTATATGCGTTGTAAAAATTATATATGTGTTGAAATAGAAGTGAATTGCTATATATAAATATATATATATATATACGCCCCTCGTGCACAAACCATGGACGATATTTATTGGTTGTGATTGGTGTGAAAATTGATTGATAGCGAATGGTTGATTGGGATTGTTTGTGGTTGATATTGATTGATTGTGGTTGAAATATACCCATTTGTGGTTGAGAAATATTTGGTTGAAACCACATAGGATTAGTTTGTGGAAATGAAATAAATATATACATGCCGCCTGCGTGCGAACTAGATGCATGATCCCCATTGTCAAAAACCGCGAGGTTTTAAGGTAGAGCGAGGAGCCGTACTAGGGACGGTCCCGGTTTTAACTACCCTGCCGTTACGCTGCCGAAATTTTGAATAATATTCATGTGTTTGAATTATTTTCATTTGCTGAAACTATCTTTATTCGTTGAATAGAAAACCTTCATGTGTTGAGTCGATATTCATTCGTTGGATTGAAATGCATGTGTTGAATGGTATTCGGGTTTTAAATATGAAAATCTCAATTTTATCTATATACAGAAAATATAGAAAACCTTCATGTGTTGAATTGATATTCATTCGTTGAATTGAAATTCATGTGTTGAATGGTATTCGTGTTTTAAATATAAAAATCACCTTTTTATCGATTTATATAAACTATAGAAAACCTTCATGTGTTGAATCGAAATTCATTCGTTGAATTGAAATTCATGTGTTGAATGGTATTCATATTTTGAAAGAAATTGTTTTATAATAAAAATCCCATTTTTAACATCAATATGAAATGTATAAAATAATCTTGTTTTGAAATAAATTGTTTTATAATAAAAATCCTATTTTTATCACCTATATTAACTATATAAAATAATAGTGTTTTGAAATGAATTGTTTTACAATAAAAATCACATTTTTATTATATGCATGAATCGTTAAAAATAGTGAAGTGTTGAAATAGAAGACAGTTGGATAAAAATATAATTTTTATCAAATGTATGAAAAGAATGTAGTTTTGAAATCGAAGAATCGATATATATATAAATAGAATTAAAATATGTCGAATAACGACGCTGCAGTTCGTATTTTGAAATCGTGATTTCAAACAATTAATGCGGGAGATCCGACCATCGGATTTTCCTGAAATCGCAACCGTTGGGTTCGCTTTGGAAATATCTTTCCAACGGCACCAACTTTGTAAAAATCCAACAGTTGGATTGACTGGAATGTTTAATTCAAATCTGAAGAAAAACAGTGCCAGAAACGATTATATTTATATATATATATACATATATATATATAATTATATTTAATCGAATAACGACGCTGCAGTTCGTATTTTGAAATCGAAACTTCAAACGATTATACCGGGAGATCCGACCGCCGGATTTTCCCGAAACTGGAACGTTGGATTCAATTTGAAAAGATCTTTCTAATGATGTAAATTTTGTGAAGATCCAACGGTTAGATTTTCAGATATGTGTAAATCAAATCTGAAGAAAAACAGCGCCACGACCGCGTTACGGCCCGAAGCGTCGTTTTGAATAAATTGGCTATTTTAAAATAAACAAAAATAGCGATAAATCGTTATAAAATATTATAAACGATATGGATGTGAAATTTAGAAATTAACTGAAGGTTGGCTAAGTCGAATGGTTTCTTGGGTATTGATCTGATGTTGGTTTCGACCTTCGGGGTTAATACTTGGGAAATCGTTCTCTTACTGATTGACGGTTGGTGACTAATGAATTGAAATGACGCGTGTGTATATTAGTGTTGCACTTTTTTATTATATATGCGAGTTGCTCAGAAAGACCTGGTTTATCCCATTCTGAATAACTGAATCGACGATAATAAATCGAAGATAAAGACGGTGGTCGAAGACCGGAGATCTTCACCTCGTTTGGATGGTAACCGAGGTCCTGATTGGGAGGCATCCCGAAATATGGATAATGAGTGGTTATCGTCCAGACGTACATGGAAATCGATGGGTTTGCGAGGTATATAGTGCCTCCGGCTTCGTTCAGACCCAGAACGGACTTGCAAATGGACAGTATGTCTGACATTGGAATTTATTCTGTGTGATTGATAGCCATCAGTTGCACGGTATGAATTGCCTATGTGGCATGCTAAGATGCAGTGATCAGGGCTTTTGTTGAAAAGCAAAGTCTTGTGGAGATGATCAAAGCACTGCCTATGTGGCGTAGCTTTGTGTATAACGTGAAATCGCGAGCCTCACACCCCGGTATGAACCAGAAACGGGAGCAGGACCTCAGGGAGGGCATGCGTTTCCTTCTAGCTAGGAGTGGCGTCAGTGGTTTTAGACGCCCTGACGAGTTTGACTTATGTGGTTGTTGCTGTTGCGAGGCGCCTCGGTTAGATCGGACGATCCGGGTCCGATGGAGTCATTCGTTGGCTCACTTACGCCCCAAAGGGCGGGGAAACGTATTGTTCAGGCATAATAATCCACCTCGGTGGATCGGCCCTGACGATCTAAGGCTTGCCTGCGCGCTTGCCTGAGACATGGGCTAGATTGTCTCGAATCCGGTAAGGACTATTTTTTGCCTTGGTTCAAGACGGAAATCCAATTTCCAAATACGTGACTGTGCGGTTTTGATTGTATACCTATATATGGCGACATAGTGGTATGGGGCATTAATGCCGTCTATGATTGATAGTTATGATTTGAAATTGTTTTCAAAACACATAAACACTAGCAATAATATCAAATGCCTTTGTTTTATTTGTATAAGCATATTTTGGCCGTTATAAAGTAAAAACTCTATCCTTCGGTTTGCGTTGCATTGTGTGATGGGAACTGTGTCATAATGGCTTCATTTTTATAAAAAGCATTGCGATGTTTAAAAGAAAGATTTGTTTTTAAAGCACTGGCTATCCAAGGGAGTAAACCCGTTCCACGAAAGTGGCGTGGTCCTGTGATTAGCCATATTATAAATGTGTTGAGTAGATTTCTCATACCAGTCCCATGACTGACTCGTAGTTTGTTTCACTTTCAAACTCGGGTGCCCCTTTTTCTACACGGGCAGCCTTGTATTCAGGTTTAGCCGGTTCTTTCTGGATAGCTGGAGCTGAAGATGGATTCTATCATTTATCTCTTTTTATGTTGTTCATCTCCTATTGTACATTATGTTTGTTTTCCGCTGTAGACATATATGTATAGCTGAACTGTATTTGTACTAAGTATGATCCTGTATACTGTGTAACTCTGATGATTACTCTTATCCAGTATATTCTATTGTTCATTATCTGGTGTATTTATTTAAATCTGTTCTATTATTATCTGTTTCTGTGTTATATTCCAAGGATTACCCTTGCCGCTGTCCGTACGGGGTTTGGGGTCGTCTCATTTGGTATCAGAGCTTTGGTTAAGCTTAGTTCTGGAATATAAATAACATATGAACGAACTCGTCAGAAATAGAACCAGTAGTGTTCTAGGACGGGTAACTCTATACAGATAGGATCAGTAATATCCTAGTATAAGTAAAGCAGAATGGAATACACCCCAGTAGACACATTTACATTGAAGTATTTGTCTCTATATTTTAAAATATCTTTTCTGTGACCTGACACTTTGTCTGCTAATTGCAGACGTACTAGAAAATGAGTGTCAGGAACAGAAAAATTAATCGTATAGCTCGACCAGCTAATGAGCCAGTTGTGCTCCCACAGCCAGAATCAGATATAGAAGTTCTATTCAAGAGATTTCGAAATCTGGGTGGATCGCCATTCTTAGGCAAAGAGTCCATTATGGAAACACAAGCTTGGATTCGTTCTGCAGAGAAAATCTTTGAGGGTTTAAAGCTGAGAGGCGATCAGAAAAGATTACTGACGTCTTGGGCACTCAAAGAAGAAGCTTTGTTTTGGTGGGATTCAGTTATTAAAGATAATCCAGAAGGTGATATCACCTGGGACAGATTCAAAGTGATTCTCTTAGAAAGATTTACTCCTCCCGAAGCAACCGGGCGATTATGTGATGAATTTTCTTATTTGATACAAGGCGATATGACCATCCCAGAATATCATAAGAAATTCAACGAACTTTCTCACTTTGCTCCTCATCTGATTCAAGATCCAAAGAGGAAGAATCTGAGATTTATTCATGGCCTGCAAAGAAAATATCAGAATAGTGTGATGAGGAATGTGAAGCTTCCTTTCTCAGAAATGATTTATATGGCTTATCAGTATGAAGATCTCGACAAGAAAGGTATGTTGCCTTACGAAGAAGAGGTCAGCTCTAGTAAGAAAGTTGAGTCAGAAACTGATCGTCCTGAGGCCAGTACGATGTCTGAGGTCAGTAAGAAGCCCAGAGTCAATCGAAAAAGGGCTAAATCTGAAAAGGAACCAGCAACGATGGCCACCTGTTCTAACTGCAGGAAACCAGGGCATTTTACCAGGAATTGTAAAACCTCGAAGAAACGAAAGAAGGGGTTTCAACCCGATAACCAGTTTCGAGAGAATAGAAAATGTTGTCAATGTCATCGGATTGGCCATCTTATAAAGGATTCAGAAAGGCGAACCCTCGTGTTTTCAAATAGATAACGACGAGACCCTGAGATTGAAAGGAAGGATTTGTGTTCCCGACGTCCCAGAGTTAAAAAGGGAAGTGTTAGATGAGTGTCACAAGTCCAAGCTGAGTATCCATCCTGGTGTAGCCAAAATGTATAACGATCTCAAGAGAACATTCTGGTGCAAGGCTATGAAAAGGGACATTTCAATATATATTAGCCGATGCCCTACTTGCCAGCTAGTCAAGAGCGACCAACAGAAACTGGCTGGATTATTGCGACCACTAGACGTTCCTGGTTGGAAGTGGGAACATATTTCCATGGACTTCATTGATGGTTTGCCCAGAACCAGAAAAGGAAATGACCATATTTGGGTGATCGTAGATCGCTTCACGAAGACCGCCCATTTCATACCTGTCGGATCAAACAGAACTTCTCAGAGTCTAGCGTAGATATATTTCAAGGAAATAGTTAGACTACATGGAGCGCCGCTCAGTATAGTCAGTGATAGAGATACAATATTCACTAGCAAATTCTGGGAGGCATTTCAAGTCGAGCTGGGAACGAAGTTGAACTTGAGCACCGCTTATCATCCTCAGACAGACGGTCAGACTGAGAGGGTGAATCGTATTTTAGAAGATCTATTTTGGCTTGTGTTCCAGATTTCGGTGGATCATGGGAAGACCATCTGCATTTGGCTGAATTCTCATATAATAACGGCTACCAAGCGAGCCTGACAATGTCGCCATCCGAAGCATTATATGGTAGACCGTGCCGATCTCCTGCTTGTTGGGTCGAACCCGGTAATAGGCTTGTGTTGGGGCCAGACATGATCCGAGAAGATGCCGACAAAGTCGATTTCATTAGGAAGCGATTACTCGCCGCTCAAAGTCGACAGAAGATCTATGCCGATAGGAGAAGAAGGGATATATCATTTGTTGTTGGCGACTATGTATATTTAAAAGTATCGCTGATGAGAGGAGTTATCCGGTTCGGTAAAACTGGAAAGTTAGCGCCCAAATACATTGGTCCGTTTTCCATTCTAGAACGGATCGGAACACTTGCTTATAGAGTTAAACTGCCAGATTGGTTGTCGGGAGTTCATGATGTATTTCACATATCTCAACTTCGAAAACACGTTCATGATCCAGACTTGATCGTGGAAGAAGCAGCTCAGCAGGATATTGAAATTACTCCAGAATTAGCTGTGAGAAGAGAGCCGCTAAAAATTATCGGCAAAGAAACCAAAGAGCTGAGGAACAAGAAAGTTCACTTAGTCAAAGTGCAATGGAGTGGAGATCCGCGAGATTGTACTTGGGAAACTGAGGAGAGCATTCAGAAAGCTTATCCTATATGCCGAGTGGATATCTCTGATTGACTCCGGTGCAAGGTATATTTACCATACTTTGCATTACCAATTAGTTCTCTACTCAGTTGTTATTTTCTTTCCATGGATGTGCACTTTTAACTCTATAGTCTGAATGATTTTAAAAGAGTATATGAAATTGATTAGTATATTTTTGAAAAGTTAAAAACAAATTTCTTGTTGTTTGTGTTGTGTGATAGTAAATTTGGTTAATTGAATTATTAAAACGATAGTTAATTTAATCAATAAGAGAATAATGGTAGAATTTATTCATTTAAATCACACATTTAACAGATTAGAAAATAGATAGAAATATATACATGTGCATTATATATGTTTGAACAGGTAAATGGATTAGTTGTTGAGTAAAGATTTTATTTGCGTGCCCGACAAATAGGTAAACCTTAATGAGTTGGATGCGAAATATTATTATATCAACTCCTGTGAATGCCATTGGATGCGGAGTGCTGGTTTTTCTGTGTGAAATAATAAACGTCGCCATAGGATAGTAACAATTAATTATGAACTACATTACATGGCATACTTCTGAAGATAGGCATACTTCATCATATACCACATAAGCATTTGGAGCTTGTGTGACGAGGTGGAAGATTTACCATATGAGCGAGAGGCTTGTATGGCGATGACTATATTTTACAGGTTGAACTGATGACTGATATGGACTATTTAAATTATAACGATTAAATTGCCAGATTAATAAAAACCCCACACGGGTCTGGAGTTGACAATAATCACGTCTCTCTAGATATTAGATACGACACATGGATTATTTATTTCCCCACACGGGACAGGGTGACGAGAATTTATTCTCTGGAGTTATTATCAATACACGCTCCCCTATAAACACCAGAATATATCACTATAAATATGTGTATGCTTATTAGGATTTATTGGGTACCTAATACGGTCCAATAAATTTCCAAACCTCTCCCCGTACAAAGGAGGTTATGGCGAAATTTTTCGAAAATTTCGGGTGTTAGCCAAATTTTTGAAGAATTTGAAAATTCTCAGAAACTGAAAAGTTGGAGAATGGAAGCCAAATCGGATGTAGAGTTGATTAATCAAACCACTTTCGACTTTGTTCCTTTTCGGGGACGAAAAGTTTTAAGTGGGGGAGATTGTAACGACCTAGAAAATTTGAACCAATTTAAAATTTTTAAATTGGCTAAAATAATGGATTTTAAATATTTTAAATAAATATTTTAAATTACAGCGATGAAAAGTGAGTTGAATCGACAATTGAAAACGAATATAATTAATTCTAATTATAAACAGGCCTGAAATGGCGCTGTAGTTTCAAAAATTGAATACAAACTTTGTCGGACTGTACCGGGTGCAAAACAAAACGGATTTTAGTGAAACCAAAAATATTTAAATCAATTAGTGAACACCTTTCTAACGAATATGAAAAATCGAATTTTCATAGCGGAAAGCAATAGTTATGGCCAAATGAATTTTCAGAAAGGTCACTATGGAATTTATATAGCCCGTAAAATTGGCCATTTTGCATACGACCTCGGAAATCGACGAAACCACTTTTGTTGGATCCGTGATGTGAACTTATTGCTAGGTTTCAAATTTCATAATTTTTGAAGCTAGTATGTGAGCGTGGCAAAGGAAAACGTGTTTTGGTCAATTACAGTTAAATTGGATCGACCAGAAATGGGCCTTTTTGCAAACGGTCTCAGAATTCGACGAAACTAGTTTTGTTGGGGACCGTATCGTCAAAACATAGCTAGATTTATTTTTCTGGAATTTTTCGAACCAGTTTGTGGCCCTGGCAAATTGAAATGTATGTTCAAATTGAATATTGAGTGTTATATATTTTAATTTTAAGGTAAACTGACTGAAACAGTCGAATGGGCCTATAAAACATATCCCATTGTGTTCGGAATGGGGGTAAAACGCTAGGAACGACAGTCGTTGGGTTTAGATTGGTGGTTGTGTCAGAAAACCCCTTTAAAACCCACCGGCCAATCATATTTTTTTAAAAAAAGAAAAATCCTTTTTCTCTCTCCCCGTAACAGCAGATCGACGGCGAAAACCATTCTCGCCGTTCCCATCCAATTTCCGACCAAACCTGGCAAAATTAGCCCCTCCTCCAGTTGAAGATTTTGAAGAGCTCGAGAAGATCTTCAAATCCATATATAGATTGTATTTTTTCGTTCAACATTCAAGGAGATATCGAGCTCGAAAGTTCCGAGCTTCCAACCGCCACCGCCGCTTCCTACCAGCGTCGAACTGGCCAACTCCCCCCGGCGCCTGAGCGCCTCTCCTCCCCCTTCGACACTGCGTAGCCCGATCGTTCTATCGATTCACGGATTTCACGAAATCGCGCGAGCTAGTTTTGAACATTTCAGAAAGGTATACGGCTATATATATTTTCAACAGTTTTAACACCTTTAAGCCATTGCAAACTTTGAAAAATCATATCTTTTTCGTTTCTTGACGAAATTCGATGAAACAGGAAACATCGTGACCGTGTGGACGTCTTCTACATTTTAGAAGAGATCGCATATTTTTCTGAGCCTTCTGCTATTTTTGGTGGAGTGGAACCCAATATGATATTTCTAACTTATAAACGATATGGAAAATAACGATGTATAAATTATATAGTCGATGTATGAATTATATAAGCGTTGTACACCCCATGTATAAGCGTTGTATAAGTGGTACGTTTGATGTATAAGTTGTATATGCGTTGTAAAAATTATATATGTGTTGAAATAGAAGTGAATTGCTATATATATATATATATATACGCCCCTCGTCCACAAACCATGGACGATAATTATTGGTTGTGATTGGTGTGAAAATTGATTGATAGCGAATGGTTGATTGGGATTGTTTGTGGTTGATATTGATTGATTGTGGTTGAAATATACCCATTTGTGGTTGAGAAATATTTGGTTGAAACCACATAGGATTAGTTTGTGGAAATTAAATAAATATATACATGCCGCCTGCGTGTGAACTAGATGCATGATCCCCATTGTCAAAAACCGCGAGGTTTTAAGGTA
Organism: Allium sativum; assembly: GCA_030737875.1. Taxonomy (NCBI): domain Eukaryota; kingdom Viridiplantae; phylum Streptophyta; class Magnoliopsida; order Asparagales; family Amaryllidaceae; genus Allium; species Allium sativum. The sequence goes on along the minus strand of CM060918.1, from coordinate 143,659,951 downwards.
GAGCGAGGAGCCGTACTAGGGACGGTCCCGGTTTTAACTACCCTGCCGTTATGCTGCCGAAATTTTGAATAATATTCATGTGTTTGAATTATTTTCATTTGCTGAAACTATATTTATTCGTTGAATAGAAAACCTTCATGTGTTGAGTCGATATTCATTCGTTGGATTGAAATTCATGTGTTGAATGGTATTCGTGTTTTAAATATAAAAATCACATTTTTATCTATATATAGAAACTATAGAAAACCTTCATAGGTTGAATCGATATTCATTCGTTGAATTGAAATTCATGTGTTGAATGGTATTCGTGTTTTAAATATAAAAATCACCTTTTTATCGATTTATATAAACTATAGAAAACCTTCATGTGTTGAATCGAAATTCATTCGTTGAATTGAAATTCATGTGTTGAATGGTATTCATATTTTGAAAGAAATTGTTTTATAATAAAAATCCCATTTTTAACATCAATATGAAATGTATAAAATAATCTTGTTTTGAAATAAATTGTTTTATAATAAAAATCCTATTTTTATCACCTATATTAACTATATAAAATAATAGTGCTTTGAAATGAATTGTTTTACAATAAAAATCACATTTTTATTATATGCACGAATCGTTAAAAATAGTGAAGTGTTGAAATAGAAGACAGTTGGATAAAAATATTATTTTTATCAAATGTATGAAAAGAATATAGTTTTGAAATCGAAGAATCGATATATATATATATAAATAGAATTAAAATATATCGAATAACGACGTTGCAGTTCGTATTTTGAAACCGTGATTTCAAACGATTATTGCGGGAGATCCGACCATCGGATTTTCCTGAAATCGCAACCATTGTGTTCGTTTGGAAATAACTTTCCAACGGCACCAACTTTGTAAAAATCCAACGGTTGGATTGACTGGAATGTTTAATTCAAATCTGAAGAAAAACAACGCCAGAAATGATTATATATATATAATTATATTTAATCGAATAATGACGCTGCAGTTCGTATTTTGAAATCGAAACTTCAAACGATTATACTGGGTGATCCGACCGTCGGATTTTCCCGAAACTGGAACCGTTGGATTCTTTTTGAAAAGATCTTTCTAATGATGTAAATTTTGTGAAGATCCAACGGTTAGATTTCAGATATGAGTAAATCAAATCTGAAGAAAAACAGCGCCTCGGCCGCGTTATGGCACGAAGCGTCGTTTTGAATAAATTGGCTATTTTAAAATAAATAAAAATAGCGATAAATCGTTATAAAATATTATAAACGATATGGATGTGAAATTTAGAAATTAACTGAAGGTTGGCTAAGTCGAATGGTTTCTTGGGTATAGATCTGATGTTGGTTTCGGCCTTCGGGGTTAATACTTTGGAAATCGTTCTCTTACTGATTGACGGTTAGTGACTAATGAATTGAAATGATGCATGTGTATATTAGTTTTGCACTTGTTTATTATATACGCGAGTTGCTTAGAAAGACCGGGTTTATCCCATTCTGAATAACTGAATCGACGATAAGAAATCGATGATAAAGACGGTGGTCGAAGACTGGAGATCTTCACCTCGTTTGGATGGTAGCCGAGGTCCTGATTGGGAGGCATCCCGAAATATGGATAATGAGTGGTGATCGTCCAGACGTACGTGGAAATCGATTGGTTTGCGAGGTATATAGTGCCTCCGGCTTCGTTCAGACCCAGAACGGACTTGCAAATGGACAGTATGTCTGACATTGGAATTTATTCTGTGTGATTGATAGCCATCAGTTGCACGGTATGAATTGCCTGTGTGGCATGCTAAGATGCAGTGATCAGGGATTCCGTTGAAAAGCAAAGTCTTGTGGAGATGATCAAAGCACCGCCTGTGTGGCGTAGCTTTGTGTATGACGTGAAATCGCGAGCCTCACACCCCGGTATGAACCAGAAACGGGAGCAGGACCTCAGGGAGGGCATGCTTTTCCTTCTAGCTAGGAGTGGCGTCAGTGGTTTTACACGCCCTGATGAGTTTGACTTATATGGTTATTGCTGTTGCGAGGCGCCTCGGTTAGATCGGACGATCCGGGTCCGATGGAGTCATTCGTCGGCTCGCTTACGCCCCAAAGGGCGGGGAAACGTATTGTTCAGACATAATAATCCACCTCGGTGGACCGGCCCTGACGATCCAAGGCTTGCCTGCGCGCTTGCCTGAGACATGGGCTAGATTGTCTCGAATTCGGTAAGGACTATCTTTTGCCTTGGTTCAAGACGGAAATCCAATTTCCAAATACGTGTCTGTGCGGTTTTGATTGTATACCTATATATGGCGACATAGTGGTATGGGGCATTAATGCCATCTACGATTGATAGTTATGATTTGAAATTGTTTTCAAAACACATAAACAATAGCAATAATATCAAATGCCTTTGTTTTATTCGTATCAAGCATATTTTAGCCGTTATAAGGTAAAAACTTTATCCTCCGGTTTGCGTTGCATTGTGTGATGGGAACTGAGTCTTATAATGGCTTCATTTTTATAAAAAGCATTGCGATGTTAAAAAGAAAGATTTGTTTTTAAAGCACTGGCAATCCAAGGGAGTAAACCCATTCCACGAAAGTGGCGTGGTCCTGTGATTAGCCATATTATAAATGTGTTGAGTAGATTTCTCATACCAGTCCCATGACTGACTCGTAGTTTGTTTCACTTTTAAACTCGGGTGCCCCTTTTTCTACATGGGCATCTTGTATTCAGGTTTAGCTGGTTCTTTCTGGATAGCTGGAGCTGAAGATTGATTCTATCATTTATCTCTTTTTATGCTGTTCAGCTCCTATTGTACATTATGTTTGTTTTCCGCTGTAGACATATATGTATAACTGAACTGTATTTGTATTAAGTATGATCCTGTATACTGTGTAACTCTGATGATTACTCTTATCCAGTATACTCTATTGTTCATTATCTAGTGTATTTATTTAAATTCTGTTCTTTTATTATCTGTTTCTGTGTTATATTCCAAGGATTACCCTTGCCGCTGTCCGTACGGGGTTTGGGGTCGTCTCAGCCCTTAAAAAAGGAAATTTTGCAAACGACCTCGGTTTTCGACGAAACCACTTTTGTTGGATCTGGGATGTCAAATTATTGCTAGATTCCAAAATTCGTAATTTTTCAAATCAATATGTGAGCGTGGCGAAGGAAAACGCATTTGACCAGTTTTAGTTGATTTTAATCGATTGGAAAATGGCCATTTTTCAAACGGTCTCAGAATTCAATGAAATTAGTTTTGTTAGGACCGTACCGTCAATACGAAGCTAGAAAATATTTTTTGGGAATTTTTAGAGAATGTTTGTGGCCCCGGTAAATTGAAAAGCGCGTTCAAATTCAATATATAGAGTTATATTTTGATTTTGACGAAAACTGATCGAAATGATCGAATCATCTTACGATACATATCCCATAGTGTTCGGAATGGGGGTAATTAGCTATGGACGACATGCGGTGGGTTTCGTTTCAAGGTCAAAATAAAAAGGTACCTTTTTGAAATTAATTAAATAAAATAAAATATATATATTTTCCTATTTCCTCACCCCTCTTCTCTCTCTGCCTTTCATATCGATTTTAAAATATAAAAAAATAAGAGAGAAAGAAAAGAACGGAGCCCCCCCCCCCGGTTGATGTTCATCGCCGCGCCGCCCAAGGTGGCCGCCGAAGTCTCCCCCCCCCCCCCCCCCATCTTCCTCTCTCCTCCCACCTGCTCTCTCCGCAGCCACCCAAACCTGCGAGCCACCCAAACCCCGTCGCCACCCCAGGCCAGCCAACCCGCCTCCGAACAACCGCCACCTCCAGCGAAGCAACCCACCCCCTTCCTCTCGTTTTACTGTAAGCCCTCTTTAATTTTTATTTATTTTTAATTTTTTCTTTTCCTTTTCTTTTGTTGTTTATTCTTTTTTTATTTTATATGTATATATATGGAAAGTAAGTAATTAGTTTATTAGGAAAAATAGGGTTTTTATATTATTTTTAAATGAAGGATTTGATTTTTAAAATGATAAAAGTTTGATTTTTAATGCTGAAAAGGTTGGATTTTTAATATAGCAAAGTGATGATCTTTTATAAAGAAAGTTGCGATTGTTAGTTTAGAAAAGTTTGAATCTTTATATGAAATGTTAGAAGAAAATTATAGATTAGTGAAAGAAAAAAATTCGATTTTTATATAGAAGGCAGCGTTATAAAAATATAATATTTATAATGAAAACATCGTGTTAAAGGTGCTATTTTTACCATCTTGAAAGTGAAATAAAAATATATGATTTCTATATATGTAGTGAATACAGACAACGAAGTGATAAAAGGCGAGCGGTGGAGATTTCCTACATATGAAGAGTCGAGGCGTTTGGTTTAGCTATTCGGTGAGAACTCCTCACCTTTAATTTATTTCTAGTTTGAAATATATACTAGGATGCAGACGCTGTTTAGTAGCACCCGACACCCATCGTCCACAGACCATGGATGGCTTGTTTGTTTGATTGCTATGTTGTGAAATTTGATTGTGTGATGTGGAATGAAATGAAATATTTTATAGTGGAAAATATTTTATAGTTAAAAGTATGATTTTTAACGTGTATATATAAAATAAATATTTATAAACAAATCGGACGATTTGTTTATATACATTGATTTGATTGATATTGATTGGGACGATAAATTTTACACATCGCCCAACTACACAAATAAAAATCTGTGTTTGTTGATTTGAAACCCCACACGGGTATTGGAATGATATTTGGCGTACACTAATCCCGATTATTTAGTTGTATGTCAATCGATGGGTTGACAGACTGTGTAAGCGTTAATTATTTATATTTATTGCTTATGCAGTTGTATGGTGCACTCTGGATGATGGTTGATTATTTATCGTTGCTATTATATACATGTGTTGTATGGAAATCCATATAATAAACGTTATATGGTAATTGATTGGGCCTCATTCCAATATAGAAAATAAATTCATGTGTTGAATAGAAAATAAATTCATGTGTTGAATAAAAGCCGTGTTGACTAGATTGACGCCATTTTGACCTGAACAATATTTATATCGATTTTATTCATTTTATAATGAATATCGAAAGTGATTTCAAAATCTGATATTTTGAAATGAATTGAAATTCGAATTAAACTGAATAGAATTGAAATTCGAATTAAATTGAAATGAGTTGAAATTTGAATTAAACTGAATAGAATTGAAATTCGAATTAAATTAAAATGAATTGAAATTCGAATTAAACTGAATAGAATTGAAATTCGAATTAAATTGAAATTCGAATTAAACTGAATAGAATTGAAATTCAAATTAAATTGAAATAAATTAAAATTCGAATTAAATTGAAAAGAATTGAAATTCAAATTAACTTGAAATAAATTGAAATTCGAATTAAATTGAAAAGAATTGAATTTCGAATTAGATTGAAATAGAATTGAAATCGTTTTGAATTGAATTTAAAATGTATTGAAATTGAACTGAAATTGATTTGAATTGGAACCGAATCGAATTGAAATGGATTTGAATCAAAATCGAGTTGAAATGAATTTAAAAACGAATTTATATTGGAAAGATTCAATTTTGATTTGAATTTGAATATGAAGTTGAAATCGTTTTGAAAACGAATTTAAAACGATTTATAAAATACATTTTAAAAGGAAATCGATGAAGTATATATTATATATATAATATAATGGCCTGAATAGAACGCGCCGCGCCGCGGCAGTTTGTGAATTTCGACCATTGACTTCGAACAGATATTACGGGAGATTCGACCGTCGGATTCTCCTAAAACCGGAACCGTTGGGTTCGTATCGAAAAGAGCTTTCTAACGGATATTAGAAATTTGAAATCTAACAGTTGTATTTGGAATTATGTCCAAATCAAATTGGGAAAAGGTCGCTGTAAGTGCAGTTCGATAGCCGTTGATGGAAATCGATTGTACGGGCCTTGATAAAATTATTAAAAATAGTAATAATTTGTGTAAAATCATAAGAAATGAAGAATTGGGATGCAAAACTCCATATTTGAACAGATAAAAATAGATTTTATCGAAATGAACTAATTTTAAATTAGAATAATAATTTATTTGTTTTTAAATAAATAAATAAATTGGATTTGAAATGGTTTTAAAAGAAACCAGAATTTCCAATAATTGAATTGGAATGGATTTGAATCGAAATTGTCTTTGGAATATTTCGATGTTGGAATTCGTGATTATACAGATATTGTTATGGAAATTTGAAAGATATATTTATATCGTTATTTCCAATACGATATTTGTTGGTCGTAGAATTTGATATTAAATACAAGCCGATATATTTTCTATTCAGGGCCTTGTATTTAATATCAAATGTGATTTGGGTTTGTCGTGAATGGTGTCTTCATTAACACTGCTCTTAAACCCAGTTGAGGAAAAGATTAAATCTTTTTATTTAGATTTAATGAAGTGTACCAATTAAATAATATTTAATTGGAATTGAATTGGGATTGATTTTTGGGTTTATTGTGAATGGTGTTTTAAATAACACTGGTTGTTTAACTCGATAATTAACGGAATGTGATTTTGGGTTGTCGTGAATGGTATCTTCAATAATACTGTCTTGGACCCAAAGGAGTTAAGAAAATCCGAAACTAACTGAAGATTAGTTAAGTTGAATGGTTTCTTGGGTATTGATCTGATGTTGGTTTCGGCCTTCGGGGTAAATACTTAGGGAATTGCTCACTTGTTATTTTATGGTTGAAGGCCGATAGAATGGAATGTGATTTTGGGTTTATCGTGAACCGTGTTTTAAATGACATTGATTCTTTAACTCGGTTAAAGATTAAAACTAAGTGGAGTTTTAATGAATCTTTAATTAGATTGAAAAGATCGAGAATGGAGTATCACCAGTTTTGCTCCAGGCGGTAGTTAAATCTTTAATTAGATTTGAACGTGAAATGGTAATTGAATTTACCGATAACACCGTGGTGTTAGATATGAAGTATTACCAGTTTTACTTCATGGGATGAATAGGTTGGGATTGGGAAATTAAAACAAATGATTACTTCGGTAAGGTTCGTTAATCCCGGCTAGTTTGGATAAACCATAATTTTGGTTTGAATTGATATTCAAAAGAAGATTAAAGAATAAATTTAAGGAACTTATCTTTGATAAAATTAATGGGAACCTATCCCTAAGAATGTGAAATTTAGAAACTAACTGTAGGTTGGCTAAGAAGAATGGTTTCCTGGGTATTGATCTGATGTTGGTTTCGGCCTTCGGGGTTAATATTTGGGGAATTATTCTCTTGCTAATTTACGGTTAGTGACTGATGAATTGGAATGAGGCGTATTTTGTGTTTGTGTAACACTTGTTTAATATATACGCGATTTATTCAGAAAGACCGGGTTTATCCCATTCTGAATAACTGATTCGACGATGAGTCGTAGATGAAGACGGTGGTTGAAGACCGGAGGTCTTCACGTCGTTTGGAAAATTACTGATGATCTTGATTGCGCCGTACACCCAAGAGGAGGGAATCAGTTGGTGATAGTCTAGACGTACTTGGAGATCGATGGATATGCGAGGTACAAGGTGCCTCCGGTTTCGTTCAGACCTAGAACGGACTTGTAGATGGACTGTGTGTCTGACATTGGATATCATTCTGTGTGATTGATGGATATCGGTTGCATAGAGTGATTTTCCTGTGTGGCATGCTAAGATGCAAATGATCAAGGCTTCTGTTGAAAAGCAAAGTCTTGTGGTTGATGATCAAAGCACAGCCTGTGTGATGCAGCTTTCTGTAGCGTTAATTCGTGAGCCTCACACCCCGGTTGTGAACCAGAAACGGGAGAGGACCTCAGGGAGGACATGTGTTTCCTTCTAGTTAGAAGTGGCGTCAGTGGTTTGACACGCCCTGACGAGTTTGACTTATGTGGTTGTTGCTGTTGCGAGGCACCTCGGATATATCGGTGATTATGTGAAGCCGATGGAGTCATTCGTTGGCTCATTGACGCCCCCAAAGGGCGGGGAAACGTAGTGTTCAGGCATAATAATCCACATCGGTGGATCGGCCGTGACGATCCAAAGGTCACTCGAGCTCTGACCCGAAGCATGGGCTAGAGCGTCTTGAATCGGTAGAGGATTATCTTTTGCCTCGGTTCACAGATGGAAATCCAACTTCCAAATACGTGACATTTGCGGTTTTGATTGTAGAGCCTAGTATGGCGACATGATATATGTTACCCATGCCGCCTATGATTGATATTTATGATTGTATATAAAATCAGAAACTAACTGGAAACGAGTTAAGATGGGTGGTTTCCTAGGTATTGGTCTGATGTTGGTTTTAGCCTTCTGGGTTAATAATTAGGGAATCGTTCTCTTACTAATTTACGGTTGGAGTCTGATTAAGAATCAAAAGATGAAATTTAGCGTATCAAGCATTCTTTGGCTACTATAAGCTAAAAATCCTATCCTCCATCTTGCGTCGCATTGTGTGATGGGACCTGGGTCTTATAATAGCTTCATTTTTCTTTATTTAGCATAGCGCTGTTGTTTTATGCACTGGTATTCTTGGGAGGAAACTCGTCCCGTGTTATGCGGCGTGGTCCCTTGATTTACCTATCTTTAAAATAAAGATTAATAATTGTTTTAGTTCTCACACCAGTCACATGACTGACCTGGAGTTTATTGTTTTAACCTAAACTCTGGGTGCCCCTATTTTGACACGGGCAACTAGTAGTTTTGGTTTTATAGATTTATATTCACAGGAACATGGTTTACAGCTGGAATGATATCCGGAAAGCTCTGTATCCGTATATCTCTTTCAGTTGTGTTTTGTATTATTTTTCCGCTGCGATGTATTTAAATGTAATTTAAATCTCTGATATTTTGTGATGTATAACATTTATTCATACTCTGTATATTCTTGTATTCTGATGGAATTGTTGCAATATACAATGAAATGTTCTTCTATCTGTGTTTTGATTCGTCTTGTCCTCAAAGTAATTCGTTCTTTCTCTTCTCTTCGGAGACCCGGGAAGTTCGGGTCGCTTCAACTAGAGCCTTAGCATGTCTAAATCGATGCATTTTCTTTGTACTGCTGTCAAAGAAAATTAATTTCTCTATGTTGCAAACAAGCCAATTTATCCCCAAAAGAGTCCACAATATCATCGGAAATATGTAAAAGTGAATCCATATCGGCACTTTCCCAATCTAAGATTGAGTATTTCCTATTGATGGATCCCAATTTGAAATGATAAACATTCTAGAGATTGGATCAGATTTAAGGATCTTATCTCTATCATCATCGTTTGAAAACTTAAAGTAGAAATGGAATACCAACATATTTGATATCAACCTCACATTGTAGCTTACAAAAATGGTTCAAGAATTGACCATTGAGAGATATGATAAGGATCCATCCAAGAAAAATCCGATCAGATAGCTACTCCAATCATTCAAACCTTCTTTCTTGATCAGATCTAGCACATAAATTGGCCGTCCATCCCTTGGAATATCAAAATGTTGAGTCCGATAATCCCCAACATTCTTAAGAAGAGCATTAAAAAGAGATGTGTAGTCGACTGTAGTGAAAGAAGGGTAGGAAAAATTTGACGATTCAAGATTTGGATTGACATTTGAAGTTAGATTAGTAGAATTAGGAACATTAAAATTGACAGGAGCTATGTTCGAAACTGGATCATAGGGCATCGCAGATCTGATATTATCAAGATTAGGGCTCAATGAATTCACACCCGAGAAAGGAATAGAGGAATTGACAAAAGAGGGGATAGAAGACGAGGTATTTACGCTGAGAGGTATAGTATCAGGAGGAATTAGAGGAGAAGGGCGCGATGGAAGAGGTGGAAAGGCGGTATTAAAAAGGGAGGATGAGGAAGAAAAAGTATCAGCCAAGGGCGCCATTAATGATGGTCAAGAGAGAACTTTCATTTTTTTTAAGGTATTGAAGAGCAACAAATGATTATTAAAATAATCTTAAAATTGCCTAATATTGAAATATTTGATTTTAAAGGAAAATAACTGAAATAGAATTTCCAATAATGATCATATATATTTTATATAATTTATAAAATATTTTGGAAAACATTTCAACTTATTTCTAATTATGAATCGATTTGGGCTTGAGTAGGACGTGTCACGTGGCGAAAGTTCGCGAACGTCGACCCGTAACTTCGAATTGACGTAGTGGGAGATCCGACTTTCGGATTCTCCTGAAACCAGAAGCGTTGGGTCCGTAATGAAATAAAATTTCAAATAAAGAAAGAAATTTTGAAATCCAACGGTTTGATTTTAATATAAGCCCAAATTTGTTTTAGAAAAGGTCACTATGGATGCGGCTCGGTTGCCAAAATTGGAAACCGACTGTAAGGGCCTTAATAAATTATTAAAAATATGAATAAATTATATTAAATCATAATAAATGATTTGAAAAGATTTTGGATGAAATATTCTGGTTTTAAAAGGATAAAAGATTTTTTTTTGAATAAGCTAGTTAGCAACTAGAGTAAAGAATCCAGTGGTTTTAAAATAATATATTGGATTGTAAATGGTTTAATATAACCAGTTAAAAATGGAATTTATGGAATAAATCTTTTAATTAAGATTTAGTGGAATTTTACCAAAGTAAAGTGAACCTTTCCAATCTAATAAATTAAATTGGAATTAAATGGAAAATTGATTTTGGGTTTATCATGAACGATGTTATGAATGACTTTTTTTCTTTAACCCAGTTAAAGGCAAGATTAATTTCCTAGAGTCGAATAATCATTAAAAATTGATTCTTGAATATTAAAACTATAACAGAGTTTTTAATAAATATTTAATTAGATTTGGAATGAAAAAGAGGTAATTTAAATTTACCGTAATACGTTGGGTGTTAGATATGGAGTACTACCAGTTTTGCTCCATGGGATTAATAAATTGGGAATGGGGCAACGACGCGAGTAATTACTTTTGTAAGAATCGATATTCCTGGTAAGGCTTATGTACCTTAAAGTGTGAAAAGATATTATAAAATCTTTTGAAATGATTTCCAAGAAATATTTAAAGAAGAGTTTAAATGATATAAATTTTTGATAAGATTTATAGGGTTAATTCCCGCTTAAAGAATATTTGAATAAAAGAATATTCTTGACTGGAATGAGACTTGTGTTATCTTAATATATCGCACGATTTTAAAGATGCACAATGTATTCAGAAAGACCAAGTTTAAACCATTCAACATAACTAACTCGATGATTAAAAGTCGAAGATATTGAAGACGGTGGTTAAAGACCAGAGTTCTTCACATCGTTTGGACTATTGCTGATGTCTCGATCGGGCCGTACACCCAAGACAAGGTAATAAGTGGTGGTGGTCCAGACGTACTTGGAGATCGATCGGATATGCGAGGATCTCTCTTTTGTATTGGACATATAAGATGAGGAATAAGGTGCCTTCAGTTTCGTTCAGACCCAGATCGGACTTGCAAATGGATTATATGTCAGACGTTGTATTTTATGTTGAATCAGTTGACCTCTACTAAATATATATCTGTTTGGTGGCGAAGAATTAATTCTCTTAGCTTAACATCCTTCTTTGGTACGTATGAGCTCAGAGGTTATATATTGGTGGACATTAACTGTATTGTATAAATTGAAAATGTGGCATGCTGAGATGCATGGATCAAAGCTTTTGTTGAAAAGAAGAGCATTGCGGATGATGACCAAAGAATGGCTGATATAGCGTAGCTTCGTGTTGAGATGTGACTTCATCAAGCTTCACTCCCCAGTATGAGCCAAAAAAGGGATGAAGGATAACAGGGAGGACATGCGTTTCTTTCTAGCTAGAAGTGATGCCATGGTATGGAGCCCAGGACAATTTACTTATGTGGATGTTAGAATCGAGGGCACTCGAATGTGGCCGTACAAGGCCATGATGGTCGACGTACTGACCAAGAGGTCCGAAAGGACCAGAAAACGTATTGTTTAGGCATTGCTACTTAGCGTCGTACGGCTGACAGGCCCTGCCGCTCCAAATGGATGCGTGTATTCTCCTTGGAACATTTATCTAGATATGTTCCGAAGTTCCAATGAGGAAGATCCTTCGCCTCGGCTCTTGATGGAAACACAATTTCCAATACAAACCTTGCGTTTTCAGTTGTAAACCAATATGGCGACATAATAGGATGGGGTATTATGTCATCTAAGATTGATACATTATTTTCGAAATTGTTTTCTACACTATGCACTAATCATAATAAAAGAGAAATATCACGTATCAAGCATGTTTAGCTATTATATGGTAAAACACTATCCTCCGGCTTGCGCTTGCATTGTGTGATGGGACCTGAGTCTTACAATAGCTTCATTTTTCAAAAATCATAGCGAGTTTTATTTTATGGTATTCATATGGAGGAAACCCGTTCCATGTCATACAGCGTGGTCCCGTGATTTACCTAACTTTAAAATAAAGTCGAATAACTATTTTAGTTCTCACACCAGTCTGATAAATGATCTGGAATTTATTGTTTTCCACCTAAACTCTGGGTGCCCATATTTCCGCACGGGCATCCAATAGTTTCAGTTTTTGTAGATTTTCTTTTCTCAAGATCCTGGATTATGGCTGGATTTATTCTATGGATTATTTTATAATCTTCCATTGTTTGTATTTATGTTTCCGGTGTTTGTAATTATTTATTCTTTGATTTGTATTTTCCGCTGCATATTTATTCTTTCGTGCTCTGATATCCTTGTACTCTGATTTAATATTGTTGTAATAGCAATTAAAAGTTCTCTTGTGTTCTGTTTTGATGTGTCGTGCTCTCATAACGATATGCCTTCTTGATCGGTTTAAGTCGGTTTAGTGATCGATTTGGATGGGCGGGGAAGGGGGTCGTTACAATAGTAGCTATCTAACGTTGAAGCCTCCTGCTCCAAGATCCTCCAAGTGTATCTGTAAAATCCCGACTACTTGACTGTCGTACAAATTTAGGCACCCAAGAGTTTTGGATAAAACAAAACAAAATAAACTCTAGGTCAATAATGGGACTGGTGTGAGTAAACTCCAACCACTTGGTTTAACTTTTAAAAATACTTTTAAAAGAAAGGATAACCGTAAAACCGATCCACGAATAAATACAGATGGTTTTTACCTTACAATAACCCAAAACATTCTTTGAGTCAATATTGTTATGATATTATAATAATGTCTAAATCAAATAATTAGCAATCTAGCGGAATGCTTGCATCTCACTCTCCACATACATAGTATACAATCAGAACCGCATGGCGGTTATTGGAGAATGGATTTCCAACTATGACAAGCTATGGAACTACCTTCTGATATTGTATCTCTAAAGAGGAATACATTGGGTTTAACAAGAACATCTTGCAACCTAAACGACCTTCCGATAGTGTATCTCTAGAGTGTATTGAATGTATTATCACCAACGGTTGGGATCAACAACCGTTACCGAAGCATACGGCAGCGATAAAATAATGAAGCAAATGAATTTTCTCTACATCAGGTGACAATACACCCTGACGGGAGCGACCCACACTGCCATGCGGCCTACTCGATTTTTGTCATTTCCCAATTGTGAGGCATGAGGCCATACTTACCTTTTTCAACATCACAACATCCTTCACTTTGAATGCCACATCGTCAAACCTGATAAATCATTTATTGATTTCCCCAAAAATGTCATAGATATAAAGCTAAGAGAAATGAATTCCTCCACCTCCAAACGTAAATGTCTTAAGAGATCAATGTACATATATGTTAGGCATACTCTATCGGACATTCTTCCATACAAGTTGTCTTGGGACTGGACAAGCCGAAGGCACCATCCCATCATTCCATCTTAGGCAATTTCTACCGTATCTAGGATTAATAGAATAGTCGTTGCACTTTACTCCATCATCCATTATCTTCATCATATTTGATTCGCAATACTTATTACTATACGGAGTGATCATCAATTATCTCCCTATTGAGAAAGGAAATATAAAATGGGTCAAAACTTTGATAGCCGGTTATTTAACAATCAAAGGAAGCATCCATATAAGCAACTATCCTATTTCCAAATGGAAATTCTACTAATCAAGCATCAAGCAACACTGAGTCCTTTTAAATAAAATTATTATTAATTTATCGTTACCCAACTTCCTTTCAACATCTTTACCCATATATTTTACAAAACCCGTTTGGCTTTTCACGATTCTTGGAAAACATTTCCATATATTTACAAATTCTTATTTTCTATATTTATACAAATGTGTGTTTATATATATATATACACACACACACACGTTATTAACATCGAAAAACATTTCGAATTTCCATTTCTTAAATTCTCATTAACCAAATTATTTCATTTTCATGCTTAGAAAACATCTCTGGTTTCATTTGGAAAACTTATCCAAAACTCATTTATATGGGTCTAAACGAACATTATATAAAACATCATTACGACAACTCATTCCATTAATCATTCATTAACAAACCTTATCTCTAACCAATCTTCGCCATCGAACCTTAAGCATTTCTTAGTCAAAAATGAAATCAATCAAGTTGGGGTATAATTACCTCCGGACTTTAATTAAACAACATTCTTAACTTCGAAATAGACAAAGTTCACAACTTCAATCTTTAACAAACATTGCTTTCGTAATTCTCGGATTTAGTTTAATAATCTACTTCTTTTACGGAAAACATTGATTATAACGATAGCGTTATAATCACTTCTTCCAAAATATTAAATTTTGAAATATAACTTTTATTCATTACTTGGAATAAATAAGCATATGAATAATGATTAAATAAATAATTTAAATCTTGATTAAATTGGAAAGTAAATAATACTTTCCTGAATTCGACATAGTTGAATGTCAATGTATAACTCACTTTCCAATTATTTCTATTCGATTAAAGTTCTGAACTTCAGAATAAATTTACCATTTCAGGTAACCTAAATTTCCAATTTCATTCTAAACTCACTTTTGAATTTATCACTTTCAAACCATTACCAATTTTCCGCATAACCATTTCAATCTACAAAACGTTTGCTTTTAAACCATTATCCACTTTAAAGTATGAATATTATTTCTTTGTAGAAATCTAGACTCATTTTATTAAATCAAAATCAAAACTTGAATTTTGATAATGAATTGATTTGCAATATGAAATTATGAAATTGGATTTTGAAATCCAATATTGAATTCATTTGAGATATGATAATGAAAATCAAATTTGAAATAAATCAATTTATGATTTGAATTACGATGTTTATTTAAACAAATGACCACGGTGTGTAAAATGACGATTGGTTGGTAAACTGTAAATACTATTACAGGTTCAATTTCCATCTATCGAGTTATTTTATAACTTCTCATTTCACATTCCACTTTATTATCAAATCTCGTTTACACGTCAACTTCCTGGGCGATTTTATCTAACAAGTTTATAACTTTATATTAACTTCGTATCTAGATATAAATTATTGGTTTTGAACCAAATATAAATTTCCTTGTCAAGTTCTATTTTATATAATATATAATTTCTGAAAATAAATTATTTTTATAGGATTCAACATAGTCAAATTCCAATTATAAATCCTTATGAAAAACAAATAGCAATAAATTTTGAGGAATCCAATTGGATCCCTCCAATTTGTTTTCAAGCATCCACAGATGTTAGAAAACATAAATAATATCAATTCCGCTTCAAGATGGAATATCACAGTATAGAAGGTCATCCGCTGTTATGCGGGGCGCATAGGGTCTCATCCGCTAATAGTACTACAGGAATATCTCACTAACAACCTTAAATATAACAAATTTATATATAAAATAGCAAAAACTGATAATAATGTATCAATTTATCCAAACTATCATCACACAACATTCAATCATCATATATCAACTTTAAAATACGCTTATAAAATTTATAATATGGACATAGTTAGTGAGTTTACTCACTTTGGTCATTTATCGTTAAATAAGGATAAACGTTGATTAATCCAATCAGGTATATTATTTTTCCATAAACTGTAATGAGCTCCAATTTGTGCCAAACTAGTTTCGCTGCGTAGCCTCTATCCATACGATCCCAACGGATCTTGCATCGTCAGATTCTGATCAGGTAAGAGAGATATAAATATTAAAGTTTAATTAAATTAAATGTCATTAGCACTTTAATATATAATTAATTAAACTTATTACATTTTTAAATCCTTAATCCTGGTTTACTGCAAATACCTCTTCTCCTTCCTAACATATGACCTCCCACTTCCACCATTGTCGAAATACAACCAATCCCCTCTCCTTATATACTCAACGAAAACTCACATCGTCACCACTATTGAACATCTCTTCCTGACCTCTAACTCCTCCACCCCCACCTTGTGCCACTCATGCTCCTTTTCCTTCGTGCGGTTTCAAACACTGTTGTGCCCTCTATAGTGACCAGCGTCACTTTTTAACACCGCTTTTTACCCGAAAATTTACGCAAATGTTATTCCTCCCTTTAAATCCAAATATGCACTCCGAATTTCAAATCAAAACTTAAACTTTCAGCGTTTGCAAGCCTTGGTTGTTGTTCGAAATTTGAACTTTTGTAACGTCGATCATAACAAATGAAGCCCATATGTAAATGAAGAGTAATCTTGTAGGATTGTAAATATATGAGTTATAAGAATTTAAGAATTTCCTTTGAATCATATTGATTTTTCCAAACTCACATTTGGTTTCTAATGGTGGCGGCGTGAACTTGGCATTGACCAGAGAAAAGAATTGTTAGGATTAGGGTAAGGATAGGTGGTATATTTGTAGGAAGAGAAAATAATATTTTATTTCATTTTGTATTTAGTTTTATTTAATCGCTATTTACATTTATCGTTTAAAAATTCATATGACCACATACGAAATCCAATTTCGATGAAAATGGACATATAGCTATGGTTTGACATTACGGACCCAATGAAACTTGTTTCGTCGATATCCAAGTCCACTTGCACTAATAGCGCTATTTTAAATTGAAATTATTGATCAATTCACATTTAATTGTGTGCACTCACAAAACAACATTTGATTGGCGTGGAATTTGAAATTTAGCAATAATTATCATTATGGATTTAATAAAGGGACAGTTTGTTTTAGGCTCCTGTTAAGTTTCGAAATTAGGCTCACATCCCTCCCTTAAATTTTGATAAATTGGGTCCATATTTTTCGTAAATTCATCAAAAAACAAAAACATAAAAAAATCATGAAAACTCATAATTAAATACAACAACTAATCATCATCAAATTCAGGCGTTAAAACTACCAAAAAACAACTCAAAAACCAAAATAACAAAAAAAAACAGCGAATCACCAATATTATGCATCAAATGATGCACTTAGTTGTAATAGTTGCATACATTTCAGCATATGTTTCAGTTATGCATCAAACTGCAGTATAAATGCAGAAATGTATGCACTAATACTACAATAAATGCATCGTTTGATGCATTAATTCAACCCTGGCCTGTTTTTCAAGCATACATAGTTTTTAAACATTTTTGCATGCATTTCTGCATTTATAAGTAATAAATGCATACATTTCTGCACATATTCACAAGACTTCATCCGTTTTAACTTTGTTGCATACATTTTTGCATTTATATGAAATAAACGCATACATTTCTGCAACAATTCGTGGCTCATGCAGATTAATTCATCTTTATATGCACACATCTCTGTAAGTATTACCAATTTATGCATGCATGTAGGCATATATTCATCCAGATTTTCAATATAAACCATGGATGAATATATGCATTAATTGAGTATTAATGCAGAGACGTATTCAACTTTTTTTTTCATGTTGCTTTTGGGAATATTTGCGATTTTTTTAATGTTGTAGCGCATTGTTTTTGGTTGAAAACGCGTAAGTCCCAAAATAGGGACCTGCTTTGCATTTGAAAGTTAGAGAAGATGCCGTTTTAATTTCCAAACCTTTTAGGGACGTGTCCATTATTTTCACTTTAATAAAATTTGTTTCATCAAAAACGGAGGTCATTTGCAAAATAGCTATTTTTAAGGCTTAAATAAAACCAATAAAATATTAATAAATTCAAAAACAATTCATTGTAATAATAAAAAATTATTATTATCGTAAATATCCAAATGGAATATCATATAGCTCCAAATTAAACATACTTGGATTTATAACTCGATATTTCAAAATCCAAGTTAAATCGATATTCAGTTTATATTAAAAACCTTTTATTTAATTAAAGAAATCGTTATAGATTCCGTAATGACTTTCTGAAAATTTGATTTGGACATAACTCACAATCTATAATACAAAATCTTGATTTTTCACTTCCATTAGAAAAATATACTTCAATGGATTCGAACGTTTCTTTTTTCAAAGAATTCCGACTTATAAAGAATGAATGCCAAATTACGAACTACCGCGACATTGCGAGCTCGTTTTAAATTTAATTATAATTTATACGTTCAAACTTTGTTTTAAATAAATAAAGTCGATATAAAATCCATTTATATTACCAATTCAATCTTTAAGACTAATTTAAATGTTCAAAATTTAATGCTTAAAAATCCGGGTTATTACAGGTGTGGTCTCACAGAATTATTGTATATTTTATTGTACTTGAGTGTTGGTATTCCAGACTGATCCATGTGTTATTTCATTATAATGCTCAGCCAGAAGAGCTTGTTTCCAGGTTGCCTTTAGGTGGATAAGGAGCTCAAAGAGTAGAGTTGGAAGTTTGCCCGTCACATTATATTATTTCTATTGAATTTTATTTTACTTTGTTTTTAACTCTGATGTACTTTATATCTTGGACTGCAGTTCATCTGTCAGTATTATTATATCATGTTGTTGTTTCCACTAATATTTTGTGTTCCTTCTGTTCTTTTTTCCTTTTTCTTTTTACCCTAGCAATCTTTGCTTTTGACGATTGGATGTTCGACATCAAAGTGCAGTGGTCGTATTTAGTGCCGAATTTCGATGGTCGGGAAGGTGGCTCATTACAATCTCGATCAAGAACTACTCAATGATATAATTTCTTAATGCTCTAATCCATGGCACTCAATGTAGACTGACTATCGTTTATTGCCCAAAGTAAGACATGTCTGAACATCATTTGATCTGGGCTCATCGTATGCCTAGTTGAGTGTCTCGTGTACCACTGCTTTACGAGCATACATTAAAACCTCCAAGTATTAACTTCTATTTGCACAAGTCAACTATAGACCAAGACACCCTTGAAGTAGTCTTTGGAACTTCTTCCCAAGTCATTGTGATTGTTCCAATTCCTGACAATCATCTTTTGTCCTGTAATCTTCCTTTAACAATTCTTTAATTCAACTTGTAGTCCTCTACTTTGTGTTCTGTAGTATAGTTTTCCCATCATCAAAGCCATCACATCACATCATAAGTCATTGTTACAAAGTTGTGTGAAGTCAAAAACTAGCCATTGAACCACATAGGTCAATGCTAGTCTACATTATCTCATAGCAAGTGTGGTTTGACTCAAAGCAAGTGCAAGTATAAGTAGTTTGAAGTAGACAGGGTATTGACTTGAAGTAATCACTATCTTAGCTCGGAACAAACACTTGAAGAACTTGAAGTAAGCTATCTTCTTCTGATCAACGAGCTATGATCATCGATCTGACACCCCACTGAACAAATTTGAATTCATTCCATCTTAACGAAGCACCATCGAGCCACGGAGTTTTTGAACTAAGTTTCCATCGACCTATGGCTCTACGAACTGACCCTACTTTGTTCTAACATTCTACGAATTTGCATACCCAAAGTGTAGCTTGATCGAAGTGAATACATAAGCAACCCAAAGTGAATCCTTATCCATTTTTTCCGCAACACGTTGCCAATCGCATTACTACCAATCTTACACTTTGACTTCTTCTTCTTTTTTGCTAGAAAGCCTCGAAGAAACTCGTAGTAAAACTCAAAGCAACTCTTTCCATTACTCGAAGCTACCTTTTATGAATCCAACCTATAACACTATCGGTGATCTAGCTTCTTTGCCCATAACTTTAGAAAAAGATCTCCAAATGAACTGAGACTTTAAGCGTAGCTTTGTGGGGCCTTGCTTGTCACCCCCACATAGCTCGCACCCAGTTCTGTATGCCAGCCCCTTGGATCCGTAACGAGTTATAAAATATTCCTATTTCTTAGTCATCAATTAATTATCGGTGTTTTCAATGAACTAAACATCGTACATTTAAGCTTTTAACTTATAAACTATAATCATACTAGCCAACATTCACATACATTAGATTTAAGACTAAACCTAAGGGAAAAAGGTATAGTGAACCATAAGATCAAGGAAGATCTATAAGAACATCAATTTCATTTAACTTTGTATGATCATTTGAAATTAACGTATATGACTAGTTAAGGTTTAAAACAAATATTAGGGCCAAGAAAACATTTGAAAATATAATATTAAAGCATATGATGACTAATTAGTAAGGCTGTAAAAATCGCTAGGCAAATGTTAGGCCGTAATCATATACTTGGGATCAATCCTTTGGCGAGGATTAATTGTAGCTAGAAATTTTTGATAAACTCATGCACTTTGTATACAATTTAAGTATTTTATTTAGTATAATTGATCCATGGTAAGATATCATGGATTTGGTAGAATTTAGAAGCAATCATGGGGACATAATTGCCAGAAACATGTATTTTGGGGCTTGTAAGAGGCGTCAAGCCTAAATTAGCACATAGATAGTGCTTTTGAACATGTTTATATGTTTAAATGATGCAATAAGTTTTATTTAGATAGACTGGTCAAAAACATAAATACTTAGGTTAGCCTAGCGCCTACATGAGGTCTAAATGGAAGCCTGGACGGATTTTCACAGTAGTGCTAATTATCAAATAAGAAGTCTTAATCACTTACCTAGAATTCAAAGCAATTCTCTATGGTGAAAAACAAATCCAAAATGTCTCAAATAGCAAATCCTCAATTCGAAGTGCTACTCGGTTATTCTCCTCTTAATGATAAGATATGACTAATTAAAGTAAGGTTTAGAGTGGCTTAAGCTCCGAGAATGCTAATTTATAGTTGTTTCTCCAACTATATACAAAAGCAAGAAGACGATGAGAAGTCCTATTAACCCCTCACTTATCCAATAAATTGTTCAAAATCAAGTAAAGTTTTTTTTATTGTGATCAGTTTACTAAAAGGGGAAACATACAAAATTTCCAAAGCCAAACTTGTCTGACAAAATTCCAAGGATGGAAAATGGTTTGTTTAGTTATTTTCCGAAGTTACAAAATTATACGACCCTACATTAAAATAATGTTAATATTTTATGATTCTTCAATACATAAAATATAGATCATTACATTTTAATTCATATTTTCTCCTTTTGATCAATGTTAAACTGCCTGAATTGGCTATGCAAAACATACAATGAGGCTCAACAATCAACCAATTAAATCAATCTATTTTTAGTTGTATTGTAAAAAAGAATTTCCATAATTCGCTGAAACTAAAAGCTTGCAATTATTTTTCAATAAATTCAACTAATATCCATCAAAATTCATTACAACAACGATCAAACGGTAGTATGCAACTCAATTTCTATCAATTGAATCCATATTAATTCAAATTTCATCACCATGAAATCAAACAAAACAAGTAGGTTAGAATGTGAAATAAAAGACAGAAATGAGGTTAACTCACCCAAAACAACAACCAACTCTAGCTTTCATCTCTTGTTAGCCCATCATTCCATGCACCATTAGAAAAATATCGTCAACGGGCCTTCAATGCAAACTCCAAACTGCATCATCGACCTTCGGCATCTCTTGTCATCCCCATCGCACCTGCCATCTCCTAAGTTCCCTCACTGCTCCCTAAAATGATGTCAGTGGCACACATGTCTACACCTAAGATAGAAAATAGCTAATATTTGATTGCCTCCTTCACCTATGACCCTCTTTTTTTTTTTTTTTGGATTTCTACATTATGGACTAGGGCATAGATAAGGGAATCGTGTCGAGTAGTGAATTGATTAACGAATGAAGAGGAGAGAAATAAATGAGTGCTTTACTTATATTTTATTTATATTATTTAAGCATATTTTTCCACTCTTCTCTCTTTACAACCTATCAAGTTTGGGAGTTACATTCCAAAATCCTTCAAGTTTTTGTTTAATGGCTTCCCCATCTTCCGCACCTTCTTTGATTCCTCCCATCTCCATTTGTCCTCCTTTGCATGAGACTGTCGCCACCGTTTGTAACACCCCACATCCGCTAGGGTCACTCACAAAGGGAATGCACTAGTTTTGGTGGAGCATTATCTAGGTAAACATACACAGAGATATCACAAGACAGAACATAAATAAAGCAGTGGTAGAAATTAAAACCAAATCTTATTACTTTCAAGAAAAGAGTCAAAACCTCATATATCCAAAGTACAAGTTGCCATTATTCCATTACATCAAGTTCTAAATAAAGAAGCATAAACTTAAAATAACCAAAGTAAATTATTCCCCAAAAATAGCAGACGAGCAGCCATAGCATAGCTCAAGACCAAACCGTACATGAGCTGACGGAAAGCAAGCAGAATCCAAGCTAAGTGCTAGAGTTTCCTCCCTGAGAACCTGGGGGGGAAACGAAAGAAAAAGAGGCGAAAGAAAACGGGTCAGTCATAAAGACTGGTAAGTCCAAGTGACTTTCAGCATAAAAACAGGTAAAGGTAACATGACATGTATAAACTGAAAGTAAACATAAGTATGATGTCAAGATGGATAAGATAGACTAAGATAACATGATGAATCAAGTATAGGTCAAATATAGCATCGCATGTTCAAGGTTCACTGCACCAACTGTACTAGTAGCCCAACCCATGTCAAGTATAAATCATGAAATGATCCCTTGGCCCAAAATCGTGAATGACCTATTGATAGGTCCAACGGAACGATCCACTAATCGATCGGCTCCCTACAAATTCTAGCTCGTTGTGTTTCTGTGTCATACGGCCCTATCACGAATGTAGTCACCTGTGCTAGGTCCACCATAGAGTGTATCAAGCCCTATGGTGCCAACCACCGACACGAACCAAGAATGCAAAGATAAACCTACTGATGCCCAATGCCTGCTTTTTCAACTCCGGAGTGTGTGCACGCCCGCACTCCGTTAGAACCTACACTGGCGCACCCACACAGTCGTCGTTCTGGTCGCTTATAATCAGCCTAGTAATCGTGCCCCACCCTGCCTAGTTCCAGTGTACCATGATACATCTATCGGGTTACTGCTGAAACGGACTGTGTAACTAGGGTTTCCGTCTAGTAGGTTAAGTGTTGTCATTTAAATTCGAGACTTAACCTCATCAGTCTAGTATATCAAGTTGGCTAAGTGTTGTCATTTAAGTTCATGACTTAGCCCTACCATTCACGTGTTAAGTTGGTTAAGTGTTGTCGTTCGAGTTCATGACCTAACCCTACCAATCATATTTCAAGTTGGTTAAGTGTTGTCTTTCATGTTCATGACTTAACCCTATCATGTGGCATTAATTCATTAATGCACCCTAACCTCTCACATTAGACCTATTGTTGTGGTCACTGGATATGTCGAGCGGTTCCGGGCAGATTTACACCACAACTCAGTCTAACCTCGGGTTTCAAGTGCGATATGACCAAATACTCACATTGGATCCTATTGTTTGCAGTAACTGGATTTTCCGGGCGGTTCCGGCCAGATTTACACTGCAAACCCAACCCAACCTCGAGTTGGCCATTTTCAAGTTCATTCTAGTGTCATGAACATGTTCAAGTTTCATGTCAAGTTCGTGTCAAGTTTCAAGGATAAGTTTCATGCCCACATCCAGATTCAAGTTATAACAATGTTCATGTTTCAAGTTTTACCTATTATCAAGTTCATAGTTCATAACCAATTCATGTTTTGCCTAATCTACCCAAATCGTATTCCCATCGCATGTAAACATTAATCGATCTAAATTACAAGAAAATCTAATTCTAGAGATAAAGGGAATAACATCAAAACTATGATAGGCAGAAAGGGACAAGCATAAAGCGATAAAAGAGATTACAAGATTGGCATGATATGACTTGAGATAATCGGTTACAACATCACTGGCATATAGAAATTAACAGGGTTTTCAAAATCTAGCAAATTAAGGCGATGGTCCTGAAAAACTTGACATAAAAGAATAGGTATGTGAAAGCAAGTCAAATACATGGATAATGGATCCAATGGTTTTGGTGTACATAATAGCGAATAAACTAAGCAAGTCACACCCTAGGTATGAAATCCAACAAACTGCAAATTCGGTGTACAACATAGGTTTCAACTATGGGCATGAACAATCAACTATAATAGTTTCCGTTAAATAACCCCAATAGTCATCGTCATGGTCATAGGTAGAAATCTCATAATTAAGAACCATAAGCGATTAATCACAATAGTCATGGTTAATTATCCAAAATAGTTCTAGGCAATTAACAGCAATAATTTCAAAATCATGGTCATAGATAATAGCCTTATATTCATAATTATAGGTAATAATTCTCATAGTCAAGAGTCATAGGTGATTAGCCACCATTGTCCTTGTCATAGTCATAGGCAATAGTCCTATGTTCTCCGTTATAGGCATAGGCATAGTCATATTAGTCATAGGAAGTTTTATGTTCACCGTCATAGTCATAGGCATAGTCATATTAGTCATAGGCAGTCTTATGTTCTCTGTCATAGTCCTTGGCCATTAACAATAGTTTCAACGTCATAGGCATGTTAAGGTTATAGACATGAGAGAGTTTGATTTACAACATGAATAGGTCCAAAGCAATATCCACGAAAGTCAAGATCCAAGACAAACAAGAATAGATACGAATCAATTACCATACATAGATCCAATTCCAATTTACAACATGGATATTCAGTTTACAGCTTTTATCTAAAAGTAACTTGAACTTACAGTGCATGGATCGAGAATTAGAAACCAGAATTTGATTGTTGAATCTCTATTTGATTGATCGTGTTCTAATTGAAATCCCCCAATTTGCAAATCTCTAAGCGTAGTATTGATAGAGAAGAAGCAGTCCTTTTTTTCTTTATCTTAGTATTTTGATTATCTTAGAAGCAGCATAAGGACAGAAAGAAATTGTGTGGAGAGAATGAGGCTAGGAGGCTGCTTATATAGGGTTAGGCAGACGAATCTGGTCACGAAACAAGTCTAAATACATCAGAATGCATCTGGTTCAAGAAGTGGGTTCGGGAGGCAGGTCGACCCCCAGGTCGACCTGGTCCCTGGGAGGTCGACACTATGGTCGACCCCCAGGTCGACCTGGTCTATGGGCGGAAGTTTTCCCGCCCTGCCTGCTGCGGGGTTTGAATTCGAATTTCGAATTCGAATTTCGAGCTGTCTTTGATTCTGAAAATTTCTGAAACTTCTAGAGGTCATAACTTGGTCATACGAACTCCGATTTTCGAAAACTCGGACTCTATTTCGCGTAAAATTTTGAGACAAACGCAATGGAATAACCCGTTTCCCTTGATTCTTATATTAAAATTTGTTTCTGCCTTGATTTATGACTTTAACATGTTATAAAAATTCAGGTTGTTACATTCTCCCCTCCTTAAAGGATTTTGTCCCCGGAATCTTCAAGTTAGGAGAATATATCCTACCGTCCAATCATCCATCTACTCAACCATCATTCACGAGCAATCATTGTCCTTAAAAGATTTCTAATGTTATATGAACATATGAAAAGTGTGTGTATATGTTCCTTATCTAATGCAAATGATCAGGCATGTTTGATCTTCTTAATGCAAAATATGTTTAGTGCCATGAATCCAACATGTATGCAAAATAGTCCTAGTCACATAAACACTATATGTGTGCACAAACATCCATCCATATGCAACATCCACATGATAACGCATTCAATTTCATCCATAAACAAGTATAAACACTCATGCATATGCAATATGAAAATGTGTCTGAGCCGATCTAGTGCCTAATGTGTGCTATGCAACCACTTGCAACCATTTGCAAACATCAACCATAACATGGTTCAAATACATGTTTACATCCATAGGGTTCTACCTAAGGTTCTCAAGATAGGATCGAGAAGATAAGCAAGATAAAACAAAGCATCAAGGAGAGGAAGTTAAAGATATACCCCCAGAAGGTCCTGCTTGCGGGGCTTATCCTTGCTTCTTGGGGGCAGTTCTTGCTGATATGTCCAGTTTCACCACACTGAAAGCATGCTCCCATCTTCATCTTCTTCTTTCTACAATCCTGGACTATATGCCCTTCAATACCGCAGAAGTGGCACTTTCTTTTCTCATGTGTCTTGTTGTCATTATTGTTGTTGTTGTTCTTACCTCCTTTCTCAGAGTCTTTCTTCTTGTTTTGAGAATCATTCGCCTTGACCTCCTTCTTGCCATTCTCGTCTTCTTCATGAAGTAGGGCCATATCCACCAAGCTCTCAAAGGTAGCCCCCATGGGTACATGAGTCATAGCAAGGCTGTGTAGCGGCTCATTCAAACCTCTAACGAAGCGAAGAGCCTTCTTGTGTGGGGTGTTCACTAAATCTAGCCCAAATCTGGCCAACTGATTAAACTGATTGACGTACTCCCTGACCGTCATGCTTTCTTGCTTAAGAGTTAGGAACTTCTCCATCTGCAGGCTTCTTTCAGCTTGGGAGAGAAATTTCATCTCAAATCTCATCCGGAAGTCTTCCCAATTTTCCACTGGCCTCTCGGCATGGATAATCTCCCACCAATACGAAGCTTCATCTTTAAGCAACCACACCGCTAGCTGTATCTTTTGCCTGTCGTCAACTTCGAAAATGACGAACAAATCTTCGGTCTCCTTCAGCCAGTTCCTCGCTTCCACGAAGGATTCAGTCCCACAGAAGCCCTTTCCACCCATAGCCTTGAAGTCTCTACACGTCTTTGCGAAAGCGTTTCCACGAGGAGGAGGAGGAATCGCTACAGCTGGAGGAGGAATATCTGCTGGGCCTGCATCGTTGGCCCTAGCCTCTAAGTACCTCCTGAACCAGCCATGTATTGGCACGCCCACTGAAAAGTTAAGATTCCCAGACATGCTGAAAAACGAAAAGATAGAGATTCAAACGAGGAAACAAAGGAAAGTGCTAATGGCTTTTGGGGAATAGCCTTTTCAAAATAAACTTTTCTTGAAAAAAATGCTTCTTTATAAACAGTTTTGGAAATAGTTTCAGAAGGTTTTTAAAAGCTTTTGCCCAGTCTGATAACCTTCTGCTCTGATACCAAATGTAACACCCCACCTCCGCTAGGGTCACTCACAAAGGGAATGCACTAGTTTTGGTGGAGCATTATCTAGGTAAACATACACAGAGATATCACAAGACAGAACATAAATAAAGCAGCGATAGAAATTAAAAACCAAATCTTATTACTTTCAAGAAAAGAGTTAAAACCTCATATATCCAAAGTACAAGTTGCCATTATTCCATTACATCAAGTTCTAAATAAAGAAGCATAAACTTAAAATAACCAAAGTAAATTATTCCCCAAAAATAGCAAACGCGCAGCCATAGCATAGCTCAAGACCAAACCGTACATGAGCTGACGGAAAGCAAGTAGAATCGAAGCTAAGTGCTAGAGTTTCCTCCCTGAGAACCTGAGGGGGGGAACAAAAGAAAAAGAGGCGAAAGAAAACGGGTCAGTCATAAAGACTGGTAAGTCCAAGTGACTTTCAGCATAAAAACAGGTAAAAGTAACATGACATGTATAAACTGGAAGTAAACATAAGTATGATGTCAAGATGGATAAGATAGACTAAGATAACATGATGAATCAAGTATAGGTCAAGTATAGCATCGCATGTTCAAGGTTCACTGCACCAACTGTACTAGTAGCCCAACCCATGTTAAGTATAAATCATGAAATGATCCCTTGGCCCAAAATCATGAATGACCTATTGCTAGGTCCAACGGAACGATCCACTAATCGACCGGCTCCCTACAAATTCTAGCTCGTTGTGTTTCTGTGTCATACAGCCCAATCACGAATGTAGTCACCTGTGCTAGGTCCACCATAGAGTGTATCAAGCCCTATGGTGCCAACCACCGACACGAATCAAGAATGCACAGATAAACCTACTGATGCCCAATGCCTGCTTTTTCTGCTCCGGAGTGTGTGCACGCCCGCACTCCGTTAGAACCTACACTGGCGCACCCACACAGCCGTCGTTCTGGTCGCTTACAATCAACCCAGTAATCGTACCCCACCCTGCCTAGTTCCAGGGTACCATGATACATCTATCGGGTTAATGCTGAAACGGACTGCGTAACTAGGGTTTTCGTCTAGTAGGTTAAGTGTTGTCATTTAAATTCGAGACTTAACCTCATCAGTCTAGTATATCAAGTTGGCTAAGTGTTGTCATTTAAGTTCGTGACTTAGCCCTACCATTCATGTGTTAAGTTGGTTAGGTGTTGTCGTTCGAGTTCATGGCCTAACCCTACCAATCATATTTCAAGTTGGTTAAGTGTTGTCTTTCATGTTCATGACTTAACCCTATCATGTGGCATTAATTCATTAATGCACCCTAACCTCTCACATTAGACCTGTTGTTGTGGTCACTGGATATGCCAGGCGGTTCCGGGCAGATTTACACCACAACTCAGTCTAACCTCGGGTTTCAAGTGCGATATGACCAACTACTCACATTGGATCCTATTGTTTGCAGTAACTGGATTTGTCGGGCGATTCCGGGCAGATTTACACTGCAAACTCAACCAACCTCGAGTTGGCCATTTTCAAGTTCATTCTAGTGTCATGACAATGTTCAAGTTTCATGTCAAGTTCGTGTCAAGTTTCAAGGATAAGTTTCATGCCCACATCCAGATTCAAGTTATAACAATGTTCATGTTTCAAGTTTTACCTATTATCAAGTTCATAGTTTATAACCAATTCATGCTTTGCCTAATCTACCCAAATCGTATTCCCATCGCATGTAAACGTTAATCGACCTAAATTACAAGAAAATCTAATTCTAAAGATAAAGGGAATAACATCAAAACTATGATAGGCAGAAAGGGACAAGCATAAAGCGATAAAAGAGATTACAAGACTGGCATGATATGACTTGAGATAATCGGTTACAACATCACTGGCATATAGAAATTAACAGGGTTTTCAAAATCTAGCGAATTAAGGTGATGATCCTGATAAAACTTGACATAAAAGAATAGGTATGTGAAAGCAGTCAAATACAAGGATAATGGATCCAATGGTTTTGGTGTACATAATAGCGAATAAACTAGGCAAGTCACACCCTAGGTATGAGATACAATAAACTGCAAATTCGGTGTACAACATGGGTTTCAACTATGGGCATGAACAATCAACTATAATAGTTTCAGGTAATTAACCCCAATAGTCATAGTCATGGTCATAGGTAGAAATCTCATAATTAAGAACCATAAGCGATTAATCACAATAGTCATGGTTAATTATCCAAAATAGTTCTAGGCAATTAACAGCAATTGTTTCAAAATCATGGTCATAGATAATAGCTTTATGTTCATAATTATAGGTAATAATTCTCATAGTCAAGAGTCATAGGTGATTAGCCACCATTGTCCTTGTCATAGTCATAGGCAATAGTCTTATGTTCACCGTTATAGGCATAGGCATAGTGATATTAGTCATAGGCAGTCTTATGTTCACCGTCATAGTCATAGGCATAGTCATATTAGTCATAGGCAGTCTTATGATCTCAGTCATAGTCCTTGGCCATTAACAATAGTTTCAACGTCGTAGGCATGTTAAGGTTATAGAAACGAGAGAGTTTTATTTACAACATGAATAGGTCCAAAGCAATATCCACGAAAGTCAAGATCCAAGACGAACAAGAATAGATACGAATCAATTACCATACATAGATCCAATTCCAATGTACAACATGGATATTCAGTTTACAGCTTTTATCTAAAAGTAACTTGAACTTACAGTGCGTGGATCGAGAATTAGAAACCAGAATTTGATTGTTGAATCTCTAATTGATTGATCGTGTTCTAATTGAAATCCCCCAATTTGCAAATCTCTAAGCGTAGTCTTGATGGAGAAGAAGCAGTCCTTTTTTTCTTTATCTTAGTATTTTGATTATCTTATAAGCAGAATAAGGACAGAAAGAAATGGTGTGGAGAGAATGAGGCCAGGGGGCTGCTTATATAGGGTTAGGAAGACGAATCTGGTCACGAAACAAGTCTAAATACATCAGAATGCATATGGTTCAAGAAGTGGGTTCGGGAGGCAGGTCGAACCCCAGGTCGACACTATGGTCGACCTGGTCCCTGGGAGGTCGACACTATGGTCGACCCCCAGGTCGACCTGGTCTATGGGAGGGAGTTTTCCTGCCCTGCCTGCTGCGGGGTTTGAATTCGAATTTCGAATTCGAAATTCGAGCTGTCTTTGATTCTGAAAATTTCTGAAACTTCTAGAGGTCATAACTTAGTCATACGAACTTCGATTTTCCAAAACTCGGACTCTATTTCATGTAAAATTTCGAGACGAACGCAATGGCGTAACCCGTTTCCCTTGATTCTTATTTTAAAATTTGATTCTGCCTTTGATTTATGACTTTAACATGTTATAAAAATTCGGGTTGTTACACCGTTTCATCCCCAACTCATCCGCCTTCGCTTGTGGCAGATGATACGGTGGTGGTGGAGTCTCCAATCTCTGCTCCTCCTCATTTCACGACTCCGCTTCCTCCACTTCTTCCTACCCCTTCGGCATCACAACGTCCATGTATCACGACTTCGCTTCCTCCACTTCTTCCTACCCCTCCGGCTTCACAGCGTCTCTCTTATGCTATGATGGTGGCTTCTCGTTTTCCATACAATTGTCGATCGTCGCATTCTTATTCTCAACCACTAGCCAAACGAGGTCTTCCCGGCCTCTCCCTTCGTCTCCATCTCGCGCACACTTGAAATTTTAAAATTTAATAACCGTTGTTTTCACTATGCTTGCAAGGGACACGTGGCGCGTGCCTGTAGGAGCCCAAAGATATGTTTCTACTGTGGATTTTTTGGGCATTCAACCCAAAACCGTTCACTCTGAAGAGATAAAAGGAGCTTTCTACCTCGAAAACCGAAGCCACCTCGATCCCTTCTTCTGCTAATCATGATTTGGCAGTTGAATCTCGTTCTTTCTCCAGTATGCGTCCATCATCAACAAAAACCCTCCTCCCCAACTCAAATCGCACTCTCAGTTCATTTCTCCTCCCAACTTTCTTTCTTCTTCTGCTCTTCAAACAATGGTGCTTCCTCCCAATGTCGCCCACTTGGTCAGAGCATCCATAGTCGTGGGTTACTGGAAACTTCACACCATCTGATCATCATTTTCTGACACCTTCCTCTATGAGGATTGGACGGTCTACATCCTTACAGACCTCCAGTTCCTCATCCACTTCCCCTCCGCCGATCTCTATGCCGATGCCCTTCACCGCCGTTACCTACCCAAACCAGGCGGTTCTCTGGCCCTCGAACCATAGACACCCACTCCAGAAGTATTCACCAGAGAAATGAGGCCTACTACTTGGGTCAAAGTTAGAGGGTTCCTTACCCACCTCCATCACCGCCTCGATTTCCTTTTCGCTTCCATTTATCCCATTGGCCTCTACCTTCGTACAGATGTCTGCGGTTAGGCACAACACGACTTCTGTTTTTTCTTCGTGAGGGTTGGGTTCTAAGAGCCGTAACCATCCTGGTTCCTACTCCATCTTTCTGGACAACTCTAAATAACTCATCACCGTCGTGCTAGGACCACTTTTGTAACGACACGGATTTTGCCCGACCTTAATCGATCGCAAAATCGACCAAGACCGTTCAAAACTCGCATACGTTAACTTTGGGAATACAATACATTAGAACAATAACAGCAGACTTTTATTACATTACAATAATGTTACATCAGAGTACAGAATATCAGAGTACAAATAAAGTAAACTACAGCGGAAGATAAATTACAACAGATTTAAATACATTAAACAGCGGAAGACTTCTATGCTCTGGACACAGCTTTAGGCTTCGATCCAGAATCCTGCTAAAGAGATAGATATCTGCAAAAAGGCTACTCGACTGCCCGTGTAGAAAAGAGGGCACCCGAGTTTGCAAAGTGAAACAAACTACGAGTCAGTCATGGGACTGGTGTGATAATTCTAAACTAATATAACTAATAAGACAAATCCAAGGACCACGCCGCTTTCGCGGAACGGGTTTACACCTATGGATTGCCAGTGCATAAAATAAAGTAAATCGAGAAATAACGCAATGCCTTTTTAGAAAAATGAAACCATTATAAGACCCAAGTCCCATCACACAATGCAACGCACACCAGAGGATAGGGTTTTTCCTTATAATGATCAAAAGATGATAAATACATTAAACCGATATTATTATTAGTGTGTGTATGTTTTAAAAACAATTCAAAGTAAATGTATCAATCCTAGACGGCATGGGTACCATATATCATGTCGCCATACTAGTTATACAATCAAAACCGCAAGGTCGTATTGGAAATTTGGATTCCATCATGAGTCGAGGCTAGGGGCAAGCTCCTCTCCGATTCGAGACACTCTAGCAAATGCCTCAGGATCCCCCGCAGTGAACCCTTGGAAGCGGTAGGGCCGGTCCACACATATGTGTATGGATTAGTTATGCCTGAACACACGTTTCCCGGTCACTTTGGACCTATAGTATGACCACCAACGGCCTATAAAACACGAGGTACCTCAAAATCCA
Organism: Allium sativum; assembly: GCA_030737875.1. Taxonomy (NCBI): domain Eukaryota; kingdom Viridiplantae; phylum Streptophyta; class Magnoliopsida; order Asparagales; family Amaryllidaceae; genus Allium; species Allium sativum. Next base: position 143,627,143 of record CM060918.1, on the reverse strand, counting down.
TCATCCACAATGAGTAAAATGTCAGCGCTGGTAGGTCCCTGACAACACTCTAGCTAGAAAGAAACGTGTGCACTCCCTACGGTCCGTATCCCGTTTTTGACTCATACCGGGGTGTGAGGCTCGCGAAGTCACGTTATACACAAAGCTATGCCTAAACAGGTCGTGCTTCGATCATCAACTACAAGGCCTGCTTTTCAACAAAAGCCTTGATCCATGCATCTTGGCATGCCACATTGTCAGTCCAACCATATCATTGATTTCTACCAATATATAACCTCTAAGCTCGTATGTCTCAGAGAAGGGCATTAACCACCAAACAGATATATATTAAGAGAGATCCACGAATGTAGTAAAAAGGGCTGCAACGTCAGACATACATTCCATTTATAAACTTATGCTCTGGGTCTGAGCGAAAGTCAAATCCGTACAAATCAACACTACGTCCGAACGGTCACCACTGAATCCCTTTCAAGGTAGCTACTCCTATCATGGGTCTCAGTAGCAACACATCCATTCGATGTGAAGATCGTCGGTCTTCAATTACCGTCTTCAACTCTTCGACTTAGATCGTCGTCTAATCATTTGAAATGAGATTGAACTCGGACTTTTCAAATGATTCTCGCATATATATATAATTTGAAATCATTGCATATCGTTATTGGTATTTAATAACGACCTATTTCTATTTTATTTAAAAAAAGATAGCTTAAATTAATATAACGACGCTTCGGGTCAATAGGCGACCCTGACGCTGTTTTCAACCAAATTTGATTTACACTTATCTCGAAAACTAACCGTTGGATTTTGATGAAGTTTATATCGTTGGAAAGATCTTCCCAAAGCGGTCCTAAAGGTTCCAGTTTTGGGAAAATCCGATGGTCGGATCTTTCGGTATAACTATTTAAAGTTACGATTGTCGATATGCGAACTATCGCGCGCGTTTTGTTTAATTTATAATTTATATTTATATATATACATATAAATATAAATCGTTTGGCGATTTTAATTATAAAAATTTATTCTTTTTATCGCATCTAAAATGACGATAAAATATCACTTGTTTTATTTTACTACTTTTTTGTTTTATTTACACTAACTGTAAATAAATTATAATTTATATATCCTTTCATTTTATTTACACTAAGTGTAAATAAATTGTATTCTTTTTCCTATTTATTTACCTAATTGTAAATAAACGTTTTCTATTCTTTTCCTTATTTATTTACCTAAGTGTAAATAAATATTTCTCCTTTCCTTATTTATTTACCTAAATGTAAATAAATGTTTTCAATTGCTTTTTCCTTATTTATTTACACTAATTGTAAATAAATGTTTTTACTATTCTTTTATCTTATTTATTTACCTAAATGTAAATAAATGTTTACTTCCACTTTTCTATATTTATTTACATTAATTGTAAATAAATATATCTAATTTCTTTTTCTTATTTATTTACACTATTTGTAAATAAATGTTTTTATTTTATTTTTCCTATTTATTTACCTAAGTGTAAATAAATATATTCTTATCCTTTTGTTATTTATTTACCTAAATATAAATAAATGGTTTCATCTTCTTTTTCTTCCTTATTTACACTATTTGTAAATAAAGAGTTTTAATTTCTTGTTCTTATTTATTTACTTAATTCCTCTCCAATCTAATTAAAGTTTTAATTAAAACCTTATTTCGTTTTAACCTTCCAAAGTCATTATTAAATAATTAATCAAAAATTAGGAAATTAATCCCCTCATTAATCCGGGTTAAAGAATAAATGTTATTTAAAACATAATTCACGATAAACCCAAATTCAAATTTCATTGTAAATCCGTAGTTATAATAAAACCATTTTTTAATTCCTTTTATTTATTTTAAAATAAATAAACCATTTATTCTGATCAAAATATCATTTCTCATATTAAAACATTATTTTCAAAATATTAATTTTGAAATTAACTCTTTTAATATTCATTATAAAATGGATAATATAAGTTAATAAACTTATTCAGGTTAAAATGATGTTTCTATTTAAAATGGATTAAATAATCCAATTCGTTATATAATCCATTTATGTTTTATAATGGGCCAGACTTCTCACATTAGGCCTACAACTTGTGGATGCTGGATATGTCGGTTGGGTCCGGGCAGACTTATTCCACAGTTGGGCTTAACCTCGAGTCAAAACCCAAATTGTATTCGTGTACTTGGACCTCTCACATTAGGCCCAACATTTATGGCTGCTGGATATGCCGGTTGGTTCCGGGCAGACTTCCACCATAAACGTGACCTAATCTCATGTCCAAATACAATTTATAATTTATAATTATAATTGTTTCTTAAAAATCTTATTTTTAAAAATATTTCATATTTTAAAACCTCTAAAATATCATTCATTCCTTGAAATACTCTTTATATAAATTCTTATCTTTCCATTTCAATACACATTAATTTTTCCCCATTATTATAATACTATAATAATAATCACTTCAAAAATGGTTTTAATTGTTATATTAAAAACCTACCATTCCAACATTAAATCAATCATTTATGTCAAGTATTGAAATCCATCTTCCAAATTTAATGTTAACATAAAACAGAATCTTTCAGTTTCAAATTCTCCTTATAGTTGGAATGTAATTTACCAATTCTAGAAATTTGTTTTATAACTTTCCAAATAAACAAGGATATGTCCTACATAATTTAAGCGTCCATTAATTCTATTAATTGAGTAATCAATGGAATTTATTTCTTTCATTCCAAACTTCTATTTTATCCCTTTTAAATAGTAAAATACATAACTCCTTAATCCAATTTCCAATTTATTGTATTAATTGCATATTTATTTGTTTGACTCAAAATTGGAATGAGACCCACACCATTCATTTCCATATAATTCGATTACACGGAAATTGTACATTTATTACATAGCAAATTTCAAACATCAACAACCAAAGTGCATTTTCTAATTAAATCCAAGGGTGACGTGTATTCAAATGCCAACCCATGACCCGTGTGGGGTTTCAACCAACACAATTCAAATATTATAAAATAAACGGTGCTTCTGGACAATGTGTTAAAATTGATCGTCCAATCACATAAACAAGCCAAGGTCGCTTGTAAATGACAGTGTATACAAGTGCATTAAATAATAACATAAATAACATACCCAATTAACGATGTTCACATAATAGGTATGACGGTTCCAATTTCATCCCTTTTAAATGAAATAAATTTACAATAAACATATTCACTTTATACCATTTCATTTAATGTAAACAGCCCATATACAAACTATTTCCTTTTTAAATCCGTTCCTAAATAAAGAACAAATTTTATTCATTTTAAAATAAAGAAATAAAACTTTTTTTATTTCATTTAAGTCCTTTATTAAAATAAAGAACAAAACTTTGTTCATTAAAGTCCTTTTTATAATAAAGGATAAAATTTATACATCTTAGTTCCTTTAAAATAAAGAAATAAACTTTTACCTTTTAATCCTTTTTAAAATAAAGAAATAATCTTTATTCTAATCTTTTATTAAAAAAAAGAAGTCAAACACTATCTTAATTTCAAAACAAAATCAAAAAAATAAAAATAAAGATAAAGTTTCATTATGTTTTTAACAAAACAAAATCAAAAATAAAGTTGCATTCTATGTTTCAACAAACAAAAAGAAAAGTTTCATTTTGTTCTTCAACAAAATAAAATATAAGAATGTTTCATTTTTGTTTTTCAACAAAATAAAATATAAAAATGTTTCATTTTTGTTTTTCAACAAAATAAAATATAAAAATGTTTCATTTTTGTTTTTCAACAAAATAAAGTATAAAAATGTTTCATTTATCTCCAATAAACCAAAAATATAAAAAGGTCTATTTTTTTTACAACAAACAAAAGTAAAAGTTTCATTCTTGTTTCACTAAACAAAATATTTGTGCTTCATTTGTTTTAACAAAATTAAAGGTTCCATTTCGACTCAACCCAATAGTATCAACCACATATGCAACATCAACTGACAATCACAGTACAAGCAACAACATCCATATTCAAGCATACATCACAGATTCATATTCATTCACATCATACAATGATTTTCATACAACGAAAGAAAAAAAAAATCAAATTAAACATAGAATCTCACTGAAAGCTTTCCACTAAACATTCACGTCACGCCGCCACTACAGGAGTTCAGATTGCATCTGTCTTCACCACGTTATAGCCCCTATTGTGTGCCACCGTCGCCCGCAACCACCACCAGTTCGGTGGTCTCTCGAGACCCTCTTTCATTTGTGCTTTGGAAATTTTGAATTTTACTGAATGGGTTCAAAGTAAAGGGGAAAGGAATTTAGGAGAGTTAGGGCCATTGATAAAGAACATGACGGCGGCTTGGAATAAGAATTAGGGTTTAGTTTTGACCGTATATATATTAGGTTATATGTATATTAAATAATATTTAATTTAATAGGTGTTTATCTTATTTATTTTTTCCTTGAATTTATAAAAGGGATAAAATATGACATATATGCAAATGAGAGGAAGAGAGAGAGAATATAGGAGAAATAAATGAAATGCATGCGGCCATTATTATTCTCATTTTCATTATTCTTTTTCTTTCTTTATATTTTTTTTTGCAATGAATGACACGCCTCTAATTTCCATTGATTATAATTCCAAATTTTATTTATTTATTTTTCATGCACAGGAAACATTAATATCATTGCCATCTTTAATACGCGGGTTTTGAACATTGCCATCTTTCATCTTACATATAAATTGTAACGACCCAGGGATTTCCGGCCCTGAAAATCGACATAAATACCTTTACTGTAACTCATGCCGATCCTCCAAGCACCGAAAATACTGGATAGTTATTAGAAAGAATTTAGAGGGTGAGACAAAAAAGAAAGAAATATTAGAATAGAAGAAGAAGAAGAACACCACAACACAGAGTCTCACATCGCAGCGGAATAAAATATAATACAGAAATAATCCTTATTGAAAACTTTTAAAATACTTACATTATCAGAGTACACAGCTGGACAGTGATAATAACTTGTCCTCATATCCAACACAGCGGAATAGTAGTAATATCATACGTCTGGACTCTTCCAGCTCGTCTCTTACTAGCAGTCGATAACCTGAACCTGTACAACCCGGCCTAACCCGAGCATTTACAAAACACCGGGTTAGTCTGGTGAACCAGAGTGAGATAAACTCGCACAGTATAAGGGTAAATCATCCAATCATGATTTTAGGGTTCAAAAATCTTTTCAAAAGAAAATGATAATCGTAAGACCAAATCCACACATAAACACGGACGGTTTTTACCTTACGATAACCCAAAACAGTTTTGAAACCAATATCTTGTCTGATATTATAATAATGTCTAAATACAAGTAAATAACAATCTAGTGGAACGCTTGCATCTCACGCTCCACATATATAGTATACAATCAAAACCCGCAGACACTTATTGGAGATTGGATTCCAACTTGACAAGGTATGGGACCACCTGCCGATAGTGTATCTCTAGAGACGAATACACTGGGTTCAACAAGAACGTCTTGCAACCCGGCCCTCACATGACCGACCCCTCATTTCGCTTGAGAGTATCGAATGTATATCACCGACGGTTGGGATCAGCAACCGTCTCCCGAAAAGGGACAGCATCGAAACATAGATTTAAGAACAAATAGGAATTTCTCTAGATAGGTGATCATACACCCTAATGGGAGCGACCCACATAGCCATGCTGCCTGCCCGATTTTTGTCATTTCCCGGTTGATGAGGCTTGAGGCCAGAATTACTTCTGATTATCTGGTCGTCATTCACTTTGAATGCCACATCGTCAGATCCGTCAGATATCACTAATTGACGTCCACAAAAATACTCTAGCTGGAAGCTAAGAGAACGGCAAATCTCCGCCAACAACTATCGCACGTTTGAAGAAATCAACGTACGTGACCCTTTGGAAATACTCTGTCAGACATCCGTCCATACAGGTCATCCAGGAACAGGATGAACCGAAGGCACTCTCCTACTGCATCCAATATAGGAATCACCCCATGGATCAGTAGCGAGTAGTCCTTGCAACTCGTAGATTCCAACCACGACAGAATCACAGTTTATCTCTGCTTGCCAGGCAGAGAATATTAGTGGTTCTTCCGTTTATGAAAATCCACGGTCTTCAATGCTCCATCTCGATCATCTTCTGAGATCTTCACGTATTTGTTGGTCGGAATGGTTTTCGAATATAAATTCGATCCCGGTCTTTCCATACCAACAATCGTATTGGACAGCTTTGATAGTCGGTGTTTTAACTATCAAAATATACAGTGTTTCAACCATGACAAACAATGTGTTCACTGGTTCAGTATTCAGCCTCACTTGGCCTTTAACAATCTGGTTTACTTTTGTTACATTAAAACATCTAACTCCTTTAATATTCAAAATATACAATATTCGAATAACTCTCATTAGATTTAACTCTATTCGATTAACTCGACTTATTTAACTCCTATCGATTAACAAATATTTGACTTAACCCATTCGCTTGACTCTAGGTCGCAGCGATCACAATGGTTACGCCTGATTCCCCCATGAAACATCCGACCGCCGTAGGCTATCTGCAGCCCTGCGAATTTCGCTAGCAGTCGTACGAAATGGCAATTCATTCTTATTATTTAAATCAGGAAATACATTTGTTTTAAATAAGGAAATTTATAGCACATATGTTAAAACGCTGTTTATATTTATAACACATATGTTACAACAATAGCGTTATAATTACTATTTAGATTTACAAAACAACAGCGCTATAATTGCTGTTTAGGTTTACAAAACATTTACTATAACAACAGTGCTAAAATCACTATTTAGATTTACAAAACATATATCATAACAACAGCGCTAAGATCGTTGTTTAGATTTTCAAAACATATTATATCTATTAATCATAAACAATGTTACGTAATATTGCTTATTCCATTCTTGAACAATAACTAATAGTCATTAGTATAAAATAAACTAACTTTATTTTCCCTTTTCTTCGAATCTCTCGCTATGTATGTGTATATATATATTATTCAAATTTCCACCAAACGTTGCGTTATTATTTCCTACTGGAAAGAATAAATTATCACTAATGTCTCTTACGATTACCAACTAATACTATCTTCAGATAATTCCGATGTTGTTCAAGTTGGGGTATTCTAATTACCTCTCAAACCTTGATCAAACAACGTTCATATCTTCTGAAAAATACAAGTTGTAATCAAACCCAAAATTCCATTCCAATCCCAAAACAATTCTTATTTAACTCTGATTTGGTTACACAACCCTATGCCCCATTTCTTTAACTAAATCCACTTATTTCCAATTTCCCTTCAAAACATTTGACCATTTCATGCTTTGGGAATTTCACTTTTCACTTTCCCCCTTTTCTTGATTTCATCTCCAAGTACCGTTAATGTAAAATTAACGCTTTAACCCTTTAAATCCCATTCATATAATCCTGGTTTAATGTAAACCCTTCTGTCCTGATTTCCTTTGACTCAATTCAATTGATTAAGTATCATTGATTTCCACGCTATTTCGTTTGCTTGAAATTCCCTTTTTTTTTAAAACTTTATTTAAATTTAAACAATATTCATTTGACTATTTAAATCAAAACACATAAATTTGAAAATCAATTCCAATTCACAACGGTCGATTTAATTAACTCAAAACTCGATTGTCTCGTTAATCGATTCCAATTTGTCCTCACTTTAAATTAATTAAAAATATAATTACTTTAAACAATTCCATCAATTGTTTTCTTTACACAACAATTTTCGAAGTGTAACACTCGATTCATTTATTATTCTCATACTTGTAAATTCGATTTAACATCAGCATTTATTTTATAAAATAAATTAATTCCAAAACAAAATCTTAAATAAACAAAATATTTATTTAATTCTCTTTAATAACTTTTATCCGAATAATATATTTAAAACAAATCTAACTCCAGTTATAAAATAAATTTTATAACTTCATCTCTATTGACTCACCTGACGGTGAATCAATATTTATAACACGATTGATTTTATAGGTCATACACTGCCAAATACCCAACCAATATCACTCATTGGTTTACAACAAACAGATGTTGAATATTCAATAATCAACAATCAAATCAATCACAAGCACTTCAAACAATCCAACCATTTTAAAACACGTTTATAAATAAACGAGACCAACCAAGGTGAGTTACCTTTATTGGAACCAATCGTTAAAAACCACGATTTGGTATTTCACTAAAATTAAACACAGTTTAATTTCATTAAATAAATCAATAAACCAATGTATAGCTAGAAAGCAGGCAACCATCAGCAAACAGAGCACACAAAATAAGAACCCAATTTATATAAAATATAAATGGGAAAACTGAGTGAGTGTAACTCACCTCGATTCGACTGTCGTTCAAACGGTGCATTTTAATTAAATTAAACATGTGTTCAATCTAATTAAAATCTCCGACTGCGTTATTCTCTGTCGATTTCCAGCTCCACAAATGCGGTGCTCGTCCGTACAGGTCCGACACGACTTGATTTGTAAATCCTAATAAGATATGTACCTGTCATTCATAACATAAGTTTATAGTGTAATTACAATAATTAACTTCTTAATTAAGATTTAGTTAATTAAATTATTATTTTGTTAATCTAAATCCGGTTCCAACTTCTTCGTTTTCTGCCTATGCTACAACTATAGAATCCTAGACATATTTACTTAACCCTGCCATAATCATTAAATAACTTAATAATATAACCACTTACCTTAATTACCGTAACCAGTCCACCCTTTTCCGTTTTCTTGTTACTCTCGAATGCCCAATTCCTCGTCCACTGCTTTGAAATAACCAGCCACGTTCTACACTATTTATTTAAATGTTATGATCCTTAATCACTAAATTATAAGCTAATTTATTACTTAAAAAAAAGGTTAGGTCTAATTATGGTTTACTGCTCCTTATGCTTGCCAACGTGTCATGGTACCACCCGCCTTTTTGTTTGTTTCTCACGTCCTTCACCATTTTACTTCTACTCATCATCTCTTCCATCTGCACAGTTCTCCTCACGTCCGATCCTCCTTCTACTCCTCCCATTCCTTTCTTCAATCATTACCACGCCATGTTTTCAGCACATCCGAATCCCCCCTCTGAACTGTTACTACACCGCAACACCACGTTTCCGACCACCCACGCCTGTTCAGGCTCCGCCACCTCGAGCTCCCCATCGCCACCAAGCTACAACCCGATTCCTATCAACCCGGTGCCTCCCATTAACGTCAGACCCTCTAACAGTAACAACACCTTTTCGAGCTCCATGTACTACTTGCATTTAGTATTTGAGATGTCAACCAAACTATACTACTATGTATAGCCTGGGTTCGGTTCCTTTATTTTCTGAGGTAAGAAAAAAGAGACCAAAGAATGAAGCAATAATATGGTGTATATATAGGAGATCAGCGACTGGATTGCCATAACATCTTTCATATTGTATATATAGGGTAGGCTAGGCGAGGTCGGCTGAAATGAAATACCAACTGCACCTTGTTTCCATTTGTACAGGCAAGAGTAGGATGGCCATGTGCTTATTACAATATGGCCCAAACGTTTGGCAGTTGAGTTAGTGTAATATCGCTTCATATGACGGGAATTTACATTATATTATCAAGATAGGTTAGTGGCTTGTACGCTTTCATTTAAGTCGATGGGGACTAATCAGTGGTAGCGTAGACAGATTAGGTGGGTAGGCTCTGTTTAGATTTGATGGGGCTGAAGGTTTTTAATGGATTTAATTAATTTTATATTATGTAGAAACTTCGTCGTAAAGTAACACGTAAAACTATCCACAATTGATTTCTGTCTTCTGATAAAAAGGCTGTTCTTGATGTAAAACGATATTCCGGATCCAATAGGATAAGTTTCGTCGAAATCCGAGGTCGTATGGAAAAATTTCCTTTATAAAACCAGAAATGAACACACGTTTAATTTTTCTACGATCACCAGATAAATCGAATCAACTTGAAACTTATATATCTTACAATAATTTGTTGATACGAACCCAACGACACTAGTTTCGTCGCATTCTGAGACTGTTTGCCCGATAGGCTGTTTTTACCCCGAACCGCCCTACCCTTTTTAACGCCAAATTTCTCGATCTCTAAAAATAACAAACTATATACCTATCCTGACTCTAATCGACGATACGAACTCAACGGAACTGGTTTCGTGGCCTAATTCGATCATCTGCTCAAGTTACACTCAAATATCCCTTTATTACATAAATCAAGCGCTAAAAAAAATGAACGGGCATTTACGGCTACCGTGGCCACCTACGACATCGGTTTTCCACGCAGTTTGATTTTCTGATAATAATTTAACGATACGGTTCTAATGAAACTGGTTTTGTCGAAATCTGAGTCCGTTTGCAAAACGGCTATTTTAAAGGCCTATAATTAAATAACGGTTTTCCATAGCGACTATTTCAAAATTTGATTTGGCCATAAATATCAAACTATAGCACGAAATCTGGATTTTCTCTTTCATATGAAAGCTATCGCCAATACGGCTCCAACGTGTCTTGTTTCACAGAAATCCGACTTATATCGAATCCTGTATTCTCAGTTGAAGTTCAAAACTCCAATTTACGAACTGCACGCCATTTTCAAGCTCGAATTTATATTATATATAAATTATAACGTTCAACTTCGTTTCAATAACGAATTAAGTATTAAATTCCATTAATATTCCCAATATAATATTTAAAATAAATAAATTAAATTAAATATTTGACGGGCAAAAACACGGGTCGTTACATTCTTCCCCCCTTAAAAATAATTTCGTCCTCGAAATTGCTAAGGTAAGAAAGAACGTTATAAACTCACTAACTTTCAAATCCAATTTATTTTTAAATTAGAAACCAATTCAATACTGTATATAGATATTTTCAAAAATATTGAAAATTTTCTAACACATTATATTTCCGAAAAATTTCGCCAGCACCTCCTCTGTACGGCTCAATTGGTACAACTCCAACTCGCCTTTCTAGGCCTTCTCCAATCCGAAAGAAAATAAAACAGCCAAGCGGCTTGCCAAATAGGCTCATAAATCTCCAACCCATATAAAAATAAACGTGTACCTTTTTGTCGGGCATATCATTATATCCTTTCCATCTGCTACCCTATCAGCATATACAAATGCATTTCCAACAAAGTTCCAATTTTATCCTCAAAGCCAAATCCTTCACGCGTCCAAGCCAAATCTCATTCTTAACTCAATTTCCATTCATCACCAATTTCAACTCTTGACTTACCAACCCAATATCATTTCAGATTCCTGTCTCCAATTCAAAATCTGATTCTACTTGATATATCATATCCTGATTCAATTTCCAGTTAATTGGTTTCAATTCAATTCATATTTTCTTTTCCAATTTCTATTTAAATTTTGTTTTGGTTCAACAATTCCCCTGGGAGTTTTTAAACAGTTCAGCTTTTTCAAAAATCAAATATTCCTTTTACAGGATTCAAAACAACTTGTTTTTTCTCAAAGTAATTCAAAACAAGATTTTTGGCAGTAATCCGTCACTTAGAACTCGAAAATGAACACTGATGATGTGGCCAGCATCATCAGAGTTATTTCCCAGCTATCGAAGTGAGTTCAATACAATATCTTTCCAAAACTCCAATTTTAAACACTTTCATTTTGAAATCTTTTCAAAACACCACCTCAATGTTTGTAAACAAATTTAAAATCTCCCAGGATATTAAATTTCTCATCTATCCAATTCAAATCCATTTACAACACCTTTCCACCTTTTGTGATTTTAATTCCAATTCTGATTTTAATTTCAGATTTGATAAATCTGTTTTTATATTATACGAATTCTAATTGGTTATTTATATAACCATTTCAATTATAATCAACCAACACATCCAATACACTATAATACTTCAAATATCAATATAATTTGGGTAAAATTATTTCATTTACCCTCTTTTAAAACATACTGCGTCGATTTATCGTACTTGAGTGTTTAGAAACTCCTATCGATACAGTGGATCAAACTGATCGACCAAAACTCATAAACAACTCAGCCAATAAATCTTCACAATATAAAACAATTTTTATAAAATCTACAAATACGTTCACTCGTATCTATACACTCAACTCAGTCTAGGGTACTGCTAACCCCATCTCTACTGAGTCACGCCACAGAGCCAAGGTCCTTACTTAACCTTCAGCTCTGATACCACTGTAACGAACTGGGGTTTTCGACTCCGAAAATCAACATCAAACTACCATGTTGACCATTCAGACATCGAACATTCCAGATCATTAATAGAAAGAAGTTAGGGGGTTAGAATAGATAAGATAGAAATATTAGAATAGAAGAAGAAGAAGAACACCACAACACAGAGTCTCACATCGCAGCGGAATAAAATATAATACAGAAATAATCCTTATTGAAAACTTTTAAAATACTTACATTATCAGAGTACACAGCTGGACAGTGATAATAACTTGTCCTCATATACAACACAGCGGAATAGTAGTAATATCATACGTCTGGACTCTTCCAGCTCGTCTCTTACTAGCAGTCGATAACCTGAACCTGTACAACCCGGCCTAACCCGAGCATTTACAAAACACCGGGTCAGTCTGGTGAACCAGAGTGAGATAAACTCGCACAGTATAAGGGTAAATCATCCAATCATGATTTTAGGGTTCAAAAATCTTTTCAAAAGAAAATGATAATCGTAAGACCAAATCCACACATAAACACGGACGGTTTTTACCTTACGATAACCCAAACAGTTTTGAAACCAATATCTTGTCTGATATTATAATAATGTCTAAATACAAGTAAATAACAATCTAGTGGAACGCTTGCATCTCACGCTCCACATATATAGTATACAATCAAAACCCGCAGACGCTTATTGGAGACTGGATTCCAACTTGACAAGGTATGGGACCACCTGCCGATAGTGTATCTCTAGAGACGAATACACTGGGTTCAACAAGAACGTCTTGCAACCCGGCCCTCACATGACCGACCCCTCATTTCGCTTGAGAGTAACGAATGTATATCACCGACGGTTGGGATCAGCAACCGTCTCCCGAAAAGGGACAGCATCGAAACATAGATTTAAGAACAAAAAGGAATTTCTCTAGATAGGTGATCATACACCCTAATGGGAGCGACCCACATAGCCATGCTGCCTGCCCGATTTTTGTCATTTCCCGGTTGATGAGGCTTGAGGCCAGAATTACTTCTGATCATCTGGTCGTCATTCACTTTGAATGCCACATCGTCAGATCCGTCAGATATCACTAATTGACGTCCACAAAAATACTCTAGCTGGAAGCTAAGAGAACGGCAAATCTCCGCCAACAACTATCGCACGTTTGAAGAAATCAACGTACGTGACCCTTTGGAAATACTCTGTCAGACATCCGTCCATACAGGTCATCCAGGAACAGGATGAACCGAAGGCACTCTCCTACTGCATCCAATATAGGAATCACCCCATGGATCAGTAGCGAGTAGTCCTTGCAACCCGTAGATTCCAACCACGACAGAATCACAGTTTATCTCTGCTTGCCAGGCAGAGAATATTAGTGGTTCTTCCGTTTATGAAAATCCACGGTCTTCAATGCTCCATCTCGATCATCTTCTGAGATCTTCACGTATTTGTTGGTCGGAATGGTTTTCGAATATAAATTCGATCCCGGTCTTTCCATACCAACAATCGTATTGGACAGCTTTGATAGTCGGTGTTTTAACTATCAAAATATACAGTGTTTCAACCATGACAAACAATGTGTTCACTGGTTCAGTATTCAGCCTCACTTGGCCTTTAACAATCTGGTTTACTTTTGTTACATTAAAACTTCTAACTCCTTTAATATTCAAAATATACAATATTCGAATAACTCTCATTAGATTTAACTCTATTCGATTAACTCGACTTATTTAACTCCTATCGATTAACAAATATTTGACTTAACCCATTCGCTTGACTCTAGGTCGCAGCGATCACAATGGTTACGCCTGATTCCCTCGGGAAACATCCGACCGTCGTAGGCTATCTGCAGCCCTGCGAATTTCGCTAGCAGTCGTACGAAATGGCAATTCATTCTTATTATTTAAATCAGGAAATACATTTGTTTTAAATAAGGAAATTTATAGCACATATGTTAAAACGCTGTTTAGATTTATAACACATATGTTACAACAATAGCGTTATAATTACTATTTAGATTTACAAAACAACAGCGCTATAATTGCTGTTTAGGTTTACAAAACATTTACTATAGCAACAGTGCTAAAATCACTATTTAGATTTACAAAACATATATCATAACAACAGCGCTAAGATCGTTGTTTAGATTTTCAAAACATATTATATCTATTAATCATAAACAATGTTACGTAATATTGCTTATTCCATTCTTGAACAATAACTAATAGTCATTAGTATAAAATAAACTAACTTTATTTTCCCTTTTCTTCGAATCTCTCGCTATGTATGTGTATATATATATTATTCAAATTTCCACCGAACGTTGCGTTATTATTTCCTACTGGAAAGAATAAATTATCACTAATGTCTCTTACGATTACCAACTAATACTATCTTCAGATAATTCCGATGTTGTTCAAGTTGGGGTATTCTAATTACCTCTCAAACCTTGATCAAACAACGTTCATATCTTCTGAAAAATACAAGTTGTAATCAAACCCAAAATTCCATTCCAATCCAAAACAATTCTTATTTAACTCTGATTTGGTTACACAACCCTATGCCCCATTTCTTTAACTAAATCCACTTATTTCCAATTTCCCTTCAAAACATTTGACCATTTCATGCTTTGGGAATTTCACTTTTCACTTTCCCCCTTTTCTTGATTTCATCTCCAAGTACCGTTAATGTAAAATTAACGCTTTAACACTTTAAATCCCATTCATATAATCCTGGTTTAATGTAAACCCTTCTGTCCTGATTTCCTTTGACTCAATTCAATTGATTAAGTATCATTGATTTCCACGCTATTTCGTTTGCTTGAAATTCCCTTTTTTTTAAAAACTTTATTTAAATTTAAACAATATTCATTTGACTATTTAAATCAAAACACATAAATTTGAAAATCAATTCCAATTCACAACGGTCGATTTAATTAACTCAAAACTCGATTGTCTCGTTAATCGATTCGAATTTGTCCTCACTTTAAATTAATTAAAAATATAATTAATTTAAACAATTCCATCAATTGTTTTCTTTACACAACAATTTTCGAAGTGTAACACTTGATTCATTTATTATTCTCATACTTGTAAATCCGATTTAACATCAGCATTTATTTTATAAAATAAATTAATTCCAAAACAAAATCTTAAATATACAAAATATTTATTTAATTCTCTTTAATAACTTTTATCCGAATAATATATTTAAAAAAAATCTAACTCCAGTTATAAAATAAATTTTATAACTTCATCTCTATTGACTCACCTGACGGTGAATCAATATTTATAACACGATTGATTTTATAGGCCATACACTGCCAAATACCCAACCAATATCACTCATTGGTTTACAACAAACAGATGTTGAATATTCAATAATCAACAATCAAATCAATCACAAGCACTTCAAACAATCCAACCATTTTAAAACACGTTTATAAATAAACGAGACCAACCAAGGTGAGTTACCTTTATTGGAACCAATCGTTAAAAACCACGATTTGGTATTTCACTAAAATTAAACACATTTTAATTTCATTAAATAAATCAATAAACCAATGTATAGCTAGAAAGCAGGCAACCATCAGCAAACAGAGCACACAAAATAAGAACCCAATTTATATAAAATATAAATGGGAAAACTGAGTGAGTGTAACTCACCTCGATTCGACTGTCGTTCAAACGGTGCATTTTAATTAAATTAAACATGTGTTCAATCTAATTAAAATCTCCGACTGCGTTCATCTCTGTCGATTTCCAGCTCCACAAATGCGGTGCTCGTCCGTACAGGTCCGACAAGACTTGATTTGTAAATCCTAATAAGATATGTACCTGTCATTCATAACATAAGTTTATAGTGTAATTACAATAATTAACTTCTTAATTAAGATTTAGTTAATTAAATTATTATTTTGTTAATCTAAATCCGGTTCCAACTTCTTCGTTTTCTGCCTATGCTACAACTATAGAATCCTAGACATATTTACTTAACCCTGCCATAATCATTAAATAACTTAATAATATAACCACTTACCTTAATTACCGTAACCAGTCCACCCTTTTCCGTTTTCTTGTTACTCTCGAATGCCCAATTCCTCGTCCACTGCTTTGAAATAACCAGCCACGTTCTACACTATTTATTTAAATGTTATGATCCTTAATCACTAAATTATAAGCTAATTTATTACTTAAAAAAAAGGTTAGGTCTAATTATGGTTTACTGCTCCTTATGCTTGCCAACGTGTCATGGTACCACCCGCCTTTTTGTTTGTTTCTCACGTCCTTCACCATTTTACTTCTGCTCATCATCTCTTACATCTGCACAGTTCTCCTCACGTCCGATCCTCCTTCTACTCCTCCCATTCCTTTCTTCAATCATTACCACGCCATGTTTTCAGCACATCCGAATCCCCCCTCTTAACTGTTACTACACCGCAACACCACGTTTCCGACCATCCACGCCTGTTCAGGCTCCGCCACCTCGAGCTCCCCATCGCCACCAAGCTACAACCCGATTCCTATCAACCCGGTGCCTCCCATTAACGTCGGACCCTCTAACAGTAACAACACCTTTTCAAGCTCCATGTACTACTTGCATTTAGTATTTGAGATGTCAACCAAACTATACTACTATGTATAGCCTGGGTTCGGTTCCTTTATTTTCTGAGGTAAGAAAAAAGAGACCAAAGAATGAAGCAATAATATGGTGTATATATAGGAGATCAGCGACTGGATTGCCATAACATCTTTCATATTGTATATATAGGGTAGGCTAGGCGAGGTCGGCTGAAATGAAATACCAACTGCGCCTTGTTTCCATTTGTACAGGCAAGAGTAGGATGGCCATGTGCTTATTACAATATGGCCCAAACGTTTGGCAGTTGAGTTAGTGTAATATCGCTTCATATGACGGGAATTTACATTATATTATCAAGATAGGTTAGTGGCTTGTACGCTTTCATTTAAGTCGATGGGGACTAATCAGTGGTAGCGTAGACAGATTAGGTGGGTAGGCTCTGTTTAGATTTGATGGGGCTGAAGGTTTTTAATGGATTTAATTAATTTTATATTATGTAGAAACTTCGTCGTAAAGTAACACGTAAAACTATCCACAATTGATTTCTGTCTTCTGATAAAAAGGTTGTTCTTGATGTAAAACGATATTCCGGATCCAATGGGATAAGTTTCGTCGAAATCCGAGGTCGTATGGAAAAATTTCCTTTATAAAACCAGAAATGAACACACGTTTAATTTTTCTACGATCACCAGATAAATCGAATCAACTTGAAACTTATATATCTTACAATAATTTGTTGATACGAACCCAACGACACTAGTTTCGTCGCATTCTGAGACTGTTTGCCCGATAGGCTGTTTTTACCCCGAACCGCCCTACCCTTTTTAACGCCAAATTTCTCGATCTCTAAAAATAACAAACTATATACCTATCCTGACTCTAATCGACGATACGAACTCAACGGAACTGGTTTCGTGGCCTAATTCGATCGTCTGCTCAAGTTACACTCAAATATCCCTTTATTACATAAATCACGCGCTAAAAAAAATGAACGGGCATTTACGGCTACCGTGGCCACCTACGACATCGGTTTTCCACGCAGTTTGATTTTCTGATAATAATTTAACGATACGGTTCTAATGAAACTGGTTTTGTCGAAATCTGAGTCCGTTTGCAAAATAGCTATTTTAAAGGCCTATAATTAAATAACGGTTTTCCATAGCGACTATTTCAAAATTTGATTTGGCCATAAATATCAAACTATAGCACGAAATCTGGATTTTCTCTTTCATATGAAAGCTATCGCCAATACGGCTCCAACGTGTCTTGTTTCACAGAAATCCGACTTATATCGAATCCAGTATTCTCAGTTGAAGTTCAAAACTCCAATTTACGAACTGCACGCCATTTTCAAGCTCGAATTTATATTATATATAAATTATAACGTTCAACTTCGTTTCAATAACGAATTAAGTATTAAATTCCATTAATATTCCCAATATAATATTTAAAGTAAATAAATTAAATTAAATATTTGACGGGCAAAAACACGGGTCGTTACATAAATAAATATATATCATGAAATGCTCAGCAGCATTAAAGGAGAAAAAATAATAATAATAATATATTATGACAATAAATTTCTTTTAACACGAACATACATGCATTCATAAATTTCTATTCACCTGTTGCCTTTCTATCCATTTGTTTGGTCTCACACGTATATACAAAAGTATGTTACATACGTGCATGGCAATATGATAATAAATTTTGTGTATTAATTGTAACTTATTTCCAATTTATCACCAATGAATTAAATAGCAATTGGTTTCCCACACTAGTCCAATAATCTATTGCAATCGTTATTTTAAAACTAGTTAACATTCAATGTATTTCTTTAATTACCATTCATAATTAATGTTATCCTTTGTCTTACAATTTATACAAACAAAATTTCCAAATATATACATTACAACACAATGTAAAATACACATTAATTCATATATATATATCCTATGCATTGATTATTCTGCTTCTCATTTAATTATAATATATTTGTAAAAATTTACAAAATTTGTTAATAACAAAATGCCAGTTACTGTCCAATAGCTTAACAACTGCTTTACTTAATAGAATTTGATAACTGATTGCAATTAAATGTAAATTTCAAATTTTCAAACTGCAGCGCTGTTCTAACTCCTATTACCCTTAAATTGAATTTATTCGTTTTAACTATGATTAAAATAAATTTTTAGTTGTTATTATTAAAAATAAATTATTTTAAATATCCAGTTTCCTTTAAAATTCATAAAATAAAATTTTTAAATTGGCCCCAAAATTCCGGGTTGTTACAGTCTCCCCCACTTAAAATCTTTTCGTCCTCGAAAAGGAACGAAGCTAAAAATTGTAAAATTAACTATCTTAATTTTAAAATTTAATGGTTGATTATCTTTTCAAAATATATATAACTTTATATATATAAAAATCATATTTCAAAGAATAGATTATAAATATCAAAAATACGTTAATTATAAATTCGTAACTCTTGACTCGTTCTAGGGCATTACTAACCCCACCTCTAACGAATTTTCTCATTCTAAGATATTGCTGATCCTATCTCTAATGAGTATTCTTATTGGATATTACTAATCCAATCTCTGATGAGTCTTTTGTTCAGTTCTAACGAGTTGTACCCCAAAGATTTGAGCTAACCAGAGCTCTGATACCAACTGTAACGACACGGATTTTGCCCGACCTTAATCGATCGCAAAATCGACCAAGACCGTTCAAAACTCGCATACGTTAACTTTGGGAATACAATACATTAGAACAATAACAGCAGACTTTTATTACATTACAATAATGTTACATCAGAGTACAGAATATCAGAGTACAAATAAAGTAAACTACAGCGGAAGATAAATTACAACAGATTTAAATACATTAAACAGCGGAAGACTTCTATGCTCTGGACACAGCTTTAGGCTTCGATCCAGAATCCTGCTAAAGAGATAGATATCTGCAAAAAGGCTACTCGACTGCCCATGTAGAAAAGAGGGCACCCGAGTTTGCAAAGTGAAACAAACTACGAGTCAGTCATGGGACTGGTGTGATAATTCTAAACTAATATAACTAATAAGACAAATCCAAGGACCACGCCGCTTTCGCGGAACGGGTTTACTCCTATGGATTGCCAGTGCATAAAATAAAGTAAATCGAGAAATAACGCAATGCCTTTTTAGAAAAATGAAACCATTATAAGACCCAAGTCCCATCACACAATGCAACGCACACCAGAGGATAGGGTTTTTCCTTATAATGATCAAAAGATGATAAATACGTTAAACCGATATTATTATTAGTGTGTGTATGTTTTAAAAACAATTCAAAGTAAATGTATCAATCCTAGACGGCATGGGTACCATATATCATGTCGCCATACTAGTTATACAATCAAAACCGCAAGGTCGTATTGGAAATTTGGATTCCATCATGAGTCGAGGCTAGGGGCAAGCTCCTCTCCGATTCGAGACACTCTAGCAAATGCCTCAGGATCCCCCGCAGTGAACCCTTGGAAGCGGTAGGGCCGGTCCACACATATGTGTATGGATTAGTTATGCCTGAACACACGTTTCCCGGTCGCTTTGGACCTATAGTATGACCACCAACGGCCTATAAAACACGAGGTACCTCAAAATCCATCATCCATAATGAGTAAAATGTCAGCGCTGGTAGGTCCCTGACAACACTCTAGCTAGAAAGAAACGTGTGCACTCCCTACGGTCCGTATCCCGTTTTTGACTCATACCGGGGTGTGAGGCTCGCGAAGTCACGTTATACACAAAGCTATGCCTAAACAGGTCGTGCTTCGATCATCAACTACAAGGCCTGCTTTTCAACAAAAGCCTTGATCCATGCATCTTGGCATGCCACATTGTCAGTCCAACCATATCATTGATTTCTACCAATATATAACCTCTAAGCTCGTATGTCTCAGAGAAGGGCGTTAACCACCAAACAGATATATATTAAGAGAGATCAACGAATGTAGTAAAAAGGGCTGCAACGTCAGACATACATTCCATTTATAAACTTATGCTCTGGGTCTGAGCGAAAGTCAAATCCGTACAAATCAACACTACGTCCGAACGGTCACCACTGAATCCCTTTCAAGGTAGCTACTCCTCTCATGGGTCTCAGTAGCAACACATCCATTCGATGTGAAGATCGTCGGTCTTCAATTACCGTCTTCAACTCTTCGACTTAGATCGTTGTCTAATCATTTGAAATGAGATAGAACTCGGACTTTTCAAATGATTCTCGCATATATATATAATTTGAAATCATTACATATCGTTATTGGTATTTAATAACGACCTATTTCTAATTTATTTAAAATAAGATAGCTTAAATTAATATAACGACGCTTCGGGTCAATGGGCGACTCTGACGCTGTTTTCAACCAAATTTGATTTACACTTATCTCGAAAACTAACGTTGGATTTTGATGAAGTTTATATCGTTGGAAAGATCTTCCCAAAGCGGTCCTAACGGTTCCAGTTTTGGGAAAATCCGATGGTCGGATCTTTCGGTATAACTATTTAAAGTTACGATTGTCGATACGTGAACTGCCGCGCGCGTTTTGTTTAATTTATAATTTATATTTATATATATACATATAAATATAAATCGTTTGGCGATTTTAATTATAAAAATTTATTCTTTTTATCGCATCTAAAATGACGATAAAATATCACTTGTTTTATTTTACTACTTTTTTGTTTTATTTACACTAACTGTAAATAAATTATAATTTATATATCCTTTCATTTTATTTACACTAAGTGTAAATAAATTGTATTCTTTTTCCTATTTATTTACCTAATTGTAAATAAACGTTTTCTATTCTTTTCCTTATTTATTTACCTAAGTGTAAATAAATATTTCTCCTTTCCTTATTTATTTACCTAAATGTAAATAAATGTTTTCAATTGCTTTTTCCTTATTTATTTACACTATTTGTAAATAAATGTTTTTACTATTCTTTTATCTTATTTATTTACCTAAATGTAAATAAATGTTTACTTCCACTTTTCTATATTTATTTACATTAATTGTAAATAAATATATCTAATTTCTTTTTCTTATTTATTTACACTATTTGTAAATAAATGTTTTTATTTTATTTTTCCTATTTATTTACCTAAGTGTAAATAAATATATTCTTATCCTTTTGTTATTTATTTACCTAAATATAAATAAATGGTTTCATCTTCTTTTTCTTCCTTATTTACACTATTTGTAAATAAAGAGTTTTAATTTCTTGTTCTTATTTATTTACTTAATTCCTCTCCAATCTAATTAAAGTTTTAATTAAAACCTTATTTCGTTTTAACCTTCCAAAGTCATTATTAAATAATTAATCAAAAATTAGGAAATTAATCCCCTCATTAATCCGGGTTAAAGAATAAATGTTATTTAAAACATAATTCACGATAAACCCAAATTCAAATTTCATTGTAAATCCGTAGTTATAATAAAACCATTTTTTAATTTCTTTTATTTATTTTAAAATAAATAAACCATTTATTCTGATCAAAATATCATTTCTCATATTAAAACATTATTTTCAAAATATTAATTTTGAAATTAACTCTTTTAATATTCATTATAAAATGGATAATATAAGTTAATAAACTTATTCAGGTTAAAATGATGTTTCTATTTAAAATGGATTAAATAATCCAATTCGTTATATAATCCATTTATGTTTTATAATGGGCCAGACTTCTCACATTAGGCCTACAACTTGTGGATGCTGGATATGCCGGTTGGGTCCGGGCAGACTTATTCCACAGTTGGGCTTAACCTCGAGTCAAAACCCAAATTGTATTCGTGTACTTGGACCTCTCACATTAGGCCCAACATTTATGGCTGCTGGATATGCCGGTTGGTTCTGGGCAGACTTCCGCCATAAACGTGACCTAACCTCGTGTCCAAATACAATTTATAATTATAATTGTTTCTTAAAAATCTTATTTTTAAAAATATTTCATATTTTAAAACCTCTAAAATATCATTCATTCCTTGAAATACTCTTTATATAAATTCTTATCTTTCCATTTCAATACACATTAATTTTTCCCCATTATTATAATACTATAATAATAATCACTTCAAAAATGGTTTTAATTGTTATATTAAAAACCTACCATTCCAACATTAAATCAATCATTTATGTCAAGTATTGAAATCCATCTTCCAAATTTAATGTTAACATAAAACAGAATCTTTCAGTTTCAAATTCTCCTTATAGTTGGAATGTAATTTACCAATTCTAGAAATTTGTTTTATAACTTTCCAAATAAACAAGGATATGTGCTCCTTAATTTAAGCGTCCATTAATTCTATTAATTGAGTAATCAATGGAATTTATTTCTTTCATTCCAAACTTCTATTTTATCCTTTTTAAATAGTAAAATACATAACTCCTTAATCCAATTTCCAATTTATTGTATTAATTGCATATTTATTTGTTTGACTCAAAATTGGAATGAGACCCACACCATTCATTTCCATATAATTCGATTATACGGAAATTGTACATTTATTACATAGCAAATTTCAAACATCAACAACCAAAGTGCATTTTCTAATTAAATCCAAGGGTGACGTGTATTCAAATGCCAACCCATAACCCGTGTGGGGTTTCAACCAACACAATTCAAATATTATAAAATAAACGGTGTTTCTGAACAATGTGTTAAAATTGATCGTCCAATCACATAAACAAGCCAAGGTCGCTTGTAAATGACAGTGTATACAAGTGCATTAAATAATAACATAAATAACATACCCAATTAACGATGTTCACATAATAGGTATGACGATTCCAATTTCATCCCTTTTAAATGAAATAAATTTACAATAAACATATTCACTTTATACCATTTCATTTAATGTAAACAGCCCATATACAAACTATTTCCTTTTTAAATCCGTTCTAAATAAAGAACAAATTTTATTCATTTTAAAATAAAGAAATAAAACTTTTTTTTTCATTTAAGTCCTTTATTAAAATAAAGAACAAAACTTTGTTCATTAAAGTCCTTTTTATAATAAAGGATAAAACTTATACATCTTAGTTCCTTTAAAATAAAGAAATAAACTTTTACCTTTTAATCCTTTTTAAAATAAAGAAATAATCTTTATTCTAATCTTTTATTAAAAAATAAAAGTCAAACACTATCTTAATTTCAAAACAAAATCAAAAAAATAAAGATAAAGTTTCATTATGTTTTTAACAAAACAAAATCAAAAATAAAGTTGCATTCTATGTTTCAACAAACAAAAAGAAAAGTTTCATTTTGTTCTTCAACAAAATAAAATATAAGAATGTTTTATTTTTGTTTTTCAACAAAATAAAATATAAAAATGTTTCATTTTTGTTTTTCAACAAAATAAAATATAAAAATGTTTCATTTTTGTTTTTCAACAAAATAAAATATAAAAATGTTTCATTTATCTCCAATAAACCAAAAATATAAAAAGGTCTATTTTTGTTACAACAAACAAAAGTAAAAGTTTCATTCTTGTTTCACTAAACAAAATATTTGTGCTTCATTTGTTTTAAAAAAATTAAAGGTTCCATTTCGACTCAACCCAATAGTATTAACCACATATGCAACATCAACTGACAATCACAGTACAAGCAACAACATCCATATTCAAGCATACATCACAGATTCATATTCATTCACATCATACAATGATTTTCATACAACGAAAGAAAAAAAAATCAAACTAAATATAGAATCTCACCGAAAGCTTTCCACTAAACATTCACGTCACGCCGCCACTACAGGAGTTCAGATTGCATCTGTCTTCACCACGTTATAGCCCCTATTGTGTGCCACCGTCGCCCGCAACCACCACCAGTTCGGTGGTCTCTCGAGACCCTCTTTCATTTTTGCTTTGGAAATTTCGAATTTTACTGAATGGGTTCAAAGTAAAGGGGAAAGGAATTTAGGAGTGTTAGGGCCATTGATAAAGAACATGACGGCGGCTTGGAATAAGAATTAGGGTTTAGTTTTGACCGTATATATATTAGGTTATATGTATATTAAATAATATTTAATTTAATAGGTGTTTATCTTATTTTTTTTTCCTTGAATTTATAAAAGGGATAAAATATGACATATATGCAAATGAGAGGAAGAGAGAGAGAACATAGGAGAAATAAATGAAATGCATGCGGCCATTATTATTCTCATTTTCATTATTCTTTTTCCTTCTTTATATTTTTTTTTTTTTTTGCAATGAATGACACGCCTCTAATTTCCATTGATTATAATTCCAAATTTTATTTATTTATTTTTCATGCACAGGAAACATTAATATCATTGCCATCTTTAATACGCGGGTTTTGAACATTGCCATCTTTCATCGTACATATAAATAAATATATATCATGAAACGCTCAGCAGTATTAAAGGAGAAAAAAAATATTATGACAATAAATTTCTTTTAACACGAACATACATGCATTCATAAATTTCTATTCACCTGTTGCCTTTCTATCCATTTGTTTGGTCTCACACGTATATACAAAGTATGTTACATACGTGCATGGCAATATGATAATAAATTTTGTGTATTAATTGTAACTTATTTCCAATTCATCACCAATGAATTAAATAGCAATTGGTTTCTCACACTAGTCCATTAATCTATTGCAATCGTTATTTTAAAACTAGTTAACATTCAATGTATTTCTTTAATTACCATTCATAATTAATGTTATCCTTTGTCTTACAATTTATACAAACAAAATTTCCAAATATATACATTACAACACAATGTAAAATACACATTAATTCATATATATATCCTATGCATTGATTATTCTGCTTCTCATTTAATTATAATATATTTGTAAAAATTTACAAAATTTGTTAATAACAAAATGCCAGTTACTGTCCAATAGCTTAACAACTGCTTTACTTAATAGAATTTGATAACTGATTGCAATTAAATGTAAATTTCAAATTTTCAAACTGCAGCGCTGTTCTAACTCCTATTACCCTTAAATTGAATTTATTCGTTTTAACTATGATTAAAATAAATTTTTAGTCGTTATTATTAAAAATAAATTATTTTAAATATCCAGTTTCCTTTAAAATTCATAAAATAAAATTTTTAAATTGGCCCCAAAATTCCGGGTTGTTACAACTTTCACCCCATCCTAGACCTTGATGATCTCCTCCTCGGCAAAAGATTCGAGAACAACCGCCACATTTTTATGGACCCCCTACAACTCCCGTCACATATTCACTCCCCAGAGCCGGAATACAACTTTGATGTTATGCTCATCGAAGCCACCATCCCTTAGCCCTCACCACTGCTTCTACCCCCTCCTCCCTAAACCACCAATTCCCCGCATCCGCCACTGGTGCTGACCCTGAAACCTCCCTCGAAGTCCTAGGCCCTTAGGGTTGGGACCTTTGGCCAACCTCTGAACCAATGTGGACCCTCTAACTGACTTTGAATTATCAGACCTAACACCGCAGCAGAGAACTGTCCCTGATATTTGGAAACCCCCATCCACTGCCTCCTACCGATCACTACAACGAAAATACCTTTTTATGACATTTAAAAACCGTCATAAAAACTTTCTATGACGATTCTATAAACGTCATATATTAACATGTTATTAAAAGTCTGGTAGATATTATGACGTGTAATTCTTGCAATAGAAAACGTACTTTTGTTGCAATTTTAAACAGGGCCATATTGATGCAACTGCTTTTCCATAACGTTATAAAACGTGCTATAGAACTTTTTATGACGTCATTTGGTTGCTATAATATGTTAACATGCCATGGAATCATCACATTACACTTTTATGACATAATGATAGGCCATAGAAAATACATTACTATCTACTACAACATCGTTTTGTTGCTATAAAAACTGTTTACTTCGTGCAAAATATTTTCTACGACACTAGCATGATGCTATAGTATAACAAAGCTAATAAAAATATTTCTGTTGCACATTTTTGCTATCATAACATTCGAAGCTTATAATTTTCAATTCAAGAAACCACAATTATCACATTAACGTACAAAGACAAATGGAGTCACAAGACAAATCACAAAAAATATATATCCATAATATTTCATAAATAAAGAAATAAACATAGATATCTACGATTAAAATTAACAATACATACGACTGTAGCGAACTAAAACGGATACGTACTAAAAATATTTTCATAAACGTGGACAAGCATGACAAGAAGATGGAGTGACATCTTATACCAACCTCAAAAGGCTTCATACAACACCTGCCAAAAAGAAGCACAAACATATAAGCTACTTTATTCTAAAAAATCAACATGCATTACTGGACCATGATCATATAAGCTACTTTATGACCAAGAACGCTTCAGGCTTAATTCATGAACTCATAGGTAACATGAAGATAAATCGGCAGGAAAATAAAAACTCATAGATCATATAAACTAACGCATAATTTCTACACAAATTATGTATATAAAACCTTTACCTTTTACGTCCTGTAAAATTGAATTCTGTGCTAAAATCTCACAACTACATCAAAGTACTAACAATGCGCAAGATCACACACAAAACCCAAACTCAAAGAGGGAAATTCCAATAATTAAAACTATTAAAAACCTTGTTCTAGTGGATCACTGTTCTAAATCAGGACTCTCAACAATCATGTTGCAACATTCTACTTACATGGACCATGATCCTACCTCAGTTGCATTTCGGTTCTAAGACCATTGTTCTAAATCAGGCCTTCAACTCACTTTTTTTTTTTATGACAATTGTGGCATTGCAAAGATACCACTGACAGACAGTATAATCAAACCTCTTAATTTCTTACTGTACTATTGGATCCCTTAACCCATTAAATCGTGATAAACGGTAAAGCACGTACCCACTTATACTTGATTGTTGAATGCAGCGTGTCCACATCTAGACACTGCCTGAAAAAATATAAAATGACATGAAGTTTGAATCTCGATAGAGGTAAAAGCAGAAGATTAGCAACAGGCATTCAATAAGTAAAGCAAAAGATTAGCAGCACCGACCGACATGGGATCAACAACAATTGTTTTTTTGAATCTGCCTGGTACAAAGAATTTAAGTTTCATCAGCTGAAAGTGATCTATTTTTATAATTACTCACAAAATAAGTCTAAATGCGCAGATTGCAAAAAAAACGTCTAAATGCGCAAATAGTTTTGAAAATTCATGCTCCATCGGTTTTAGGATAAAATATGATACATCAAGCCAACTTTAATAGGAAATGCTGGTTTGGTCGCAACTTCGATATCAGTAGTTGATGCAACTGGAGAAAGCATTAATAAAAACACGATGTTTCTGTCTATTCCTCCTATATGATAAAAACATGATTAATGCTAGAGTAGTTCGGTTCCAGTTTTTATATTCTATGTTTCCGCTTATGACCTTTTAGCGTATTTGATTCCATTGTACCCATAGTTTGTGACATGAATATGATACATAAGGAGGATCCTTAATTAGTTGAGCTGTTGTTTATATATCTGATATGCTCCTATCAACTTTTGAAAATATTCAAATGGATGATAGAATGAGAGATCTAAATTGTAAGGTTTTATGTCCGAGTTCTCTATAATAAGAATTTGACTCGAAGCTGCTTTGGGTTGAAGTTTACAGTTTCAGTGTTTTCTGTAAATATTCTATGCTCCGTATGAATTCCATTTGAGTACAAGCTTATTAGTCTGATGATGCTTCCAGGTTTCATTGCAGTTATAAACCAATTCAACATAGAATTCATACATTATAAAAAAAATCTCATATCTAATGAGTTTTCAAATTACAACTAGCAATAGATAATACAATATTTTCCATGTTAATATTATTCCTTCTAATATTTTCTGATGATACTACAAAATGGCCTAAACCCAGTTTACCCAAACCGGTGCTTTATTTCCTAATTGATTGAGTCTTCTGCATTATATTTTAAATTGTCGATATATACGAAAGTAATATCATGTCGTTCACTCACTACTACCCATATTCAGTCAACATGTAGACCAAAACATGACCGACACGTGATATTTTCCTGCACTAGTGTGGTGGATCCTGATCAACAGACCGCTTTCTGAATTGTGAAGCTAATATATAGGTTCCATGTGCAGAAGCCTTCAACTAGCATATATTTTTATAATGTTAAAATCCATTTCAAACTCAGTTTTCATTTCCAAGTAAATACTTAATTCCTGCATTAGCTATTAGAGACTGCCTCACCAAATGATAAAACACCCCTATTATGCGTATAAAAAATCGCAAATCCTTCCCATTTCTCGTGATAACGACGCGGACAGTTTTGACAAACAGATAAATATCAAACATTAGCATCAACATATCCACCTGTAATTTGTCTGAAGTGCTCAAATAAGATACAAACGAGCAATGCTAAAAACACATGCATCGTGTAGTAGAAATACCTGATTTTTCATAAGCTTGCGAACTATCGTGTCTAATTCTGAAATTTTATTTTGCATCTCGACCGTTTGCTTATCCCTTGTGTCTGACCACATTTCTTTGGGATAGGTCACACCCCTTCCCATTGCTCTCAATCGTCCTGGCCTATCCTGCCCTAGTACTATTCGCTCCTTTCTTTTGCTATTTTGTGAACTAATCGAGATTTTGAACCTCTAAAGATGCATCCCATTTGATGAAATATGCAGGGTTTTTTCCATTCTTCATCCAGTTTAAATCTAACCTGCAATATTTAAAGGCATATGAGCTTCAAGTCAAATATCGTGTTAGTATTAATTTGCAAGGACATGTTAATTTGCAAGTCAAATATAGTGATTGGTAGATTAGGAAGAAAGGGCATTTTAATTTGCAAGGAGAAAATTAATAAAGTGATGATCGAGAAAATTCTGGCTGCATTGGGGAAGATGAGGAGTATGTAGATTTTATGTCAATATCTAGTGAATATAGCTTAGGTTTATGCCTGCCATTACAAGTATTTTCAGCCCATGGTTATTAAATTCTGTCATAAAGGCCTCATCTTTGATGTCGCCTCTCGCTTATGTTACTACTAACATATGTCTATAATTTTAGTCTTTTTCATCCATGTAGATTTTTTTTACTTCCTTGACCTTTTAGAGGTTTTTTTCCTTTTCATTTTGATTATACACAAGGTTATATTTAAACGATGCAAAATAATTATTTTAATGAAATGCAACTTATCTTTTTACCTATATAATGATTTTCATTAAAAACTGAATTAATTTTATTTTGAAACTGAATTTTCAGTATATTTTTCAAGTAAAATTAATGGATAACATTTCAATATTCATGAATACATTATTTCAAGACAGTAAGAACTTGTAGTCTTGATTATAACAATTTAAGTCACTCGAGTTCAATCAGTTGACAAATACTATTTTATAATGTTTCTACTTCTATTCAATCAGACAATCATTCAGGACCTAATGGCGTATGTCTGTTAAGGTCAACTATAAATGTTTATGAATATATAAAGTAGTTGACTGAAAGATACATATCCAATGCATTTGTAAATGGGGTCAAGCCCAATTAGACTGCTCTTTTATGATAGAAAGCGCAAATTACTTCACCTTTCTGAAGAGTTTTTGGAAAGTATGTTTTTATAAAGTAGTTGCCTGAAAGATACATATCCAATGGATTTATAATTTTAAGCAATTTCTGTTGAAGTATGTTTTTATAAAATAATTATTTCTTGTCACGATAAACTATATTGAATTTTTGAAAAACTTTGTGTTATTTGCAAATGAGTTACATTCAACACCCATGCATTGTGCTAGTAGCCTTATAAAAATTTGAGAGGGATACATGACGAATATGTGAGACCTCCACTGTCTGAAAAATATTTAACTTTTAGGCCGCGATTGGCAAATGATTTGGTCCCTGAGTGACCTAATTTACAAAAGCAGCAACTATCATTCAGCCAGTGCAGTTTTATTGGCTCTCGAAGCAAATTAACTTGTAACGTAAAAGCTATTTTCTATATTATATAATTCTATGATTAGACACATTTCCATTAAAGAGACTGATATAATGCAACTACATAGCTAAAATGAACTACATCTATGCAAATTTTTGTTAAAGAATCAGGTGAAATGCATTCAATGTGCTCAAAATAGCAGCACCAGTGGATATGATATGATCATTGCATTATTGGAAGCTTTTGATATTAAATTGTTGATTCGCCTATGTCCACATGAGATTGTTTCATTTACAAAATTAACCGTAGCACTCCATGTTCAAAGGATAAAAATGGTCAAATCGGGTTGGATCGTTTTGTTAAAATATTTTACAACAAATAATTTAAATGCATGCACCTCGGCGGCAGTAATTCACATCATGTAATGGATTTGGCAATATGAATATGATATTAAATTATTGTGTTGAGCAAACATCATACAAGTTAGATTCTTCTTTATTGTGGAAAATATGAATATGAAACACAGTGCCACCAAGTTGAATTTGGCAATGAGAACTGTCAAAAATCATTTGTGAAATCTTTTTAGTAGCTAATTTAAAAGCATGTCTCACAAGAAAATTCCCATGATATTAGAACAGAACTTCTTCAGACATTAATTCAAACATGAATTGAACACGTTAACAAAAAACAAAATAGATTTGAAATTTTTCTCCGAAAATTGGACCTACACTGTGGCATGAAAATGATGTAACATGCATTCAGTTGGCAACATTATAACAACTACATAGGTACATCTTCTAGGCGATCTTACATATTCATTCTTTGATTCACATTTAATAAAGAAAATACAGTAAGTCTAGTTCATGGCTCATTCATCATAACAAATTAAATATATATTGCATAATAAATTATATAATCTGAAATATTTATAATGCTATTTTACTTTGAACATCAGCATATATTTAGAACATTGTATATTCGTCATAACATCAGCATATGTTTATATATGCTTACACATCAGGATATATTTAGAACATTGTTTATGCCGATATTATGGCACTTTCATTAGAAAGAGCGGTAATATTGTTCATGCGCAACGTCCAGCCGATGATAATATTTTCTAGATGAGGATCTAGAAAGTTAGCATAGATCATTCTTGCATGCAGCTTCGTACTCAGACAACTCAGAGGACTCAGACCGATTAATACAGTCTTACAGTGAAGCATTTTCAGGCTTTGCCGCTGCATTAACTGAAAATGAGCTTGAAGAAATGTCAAAACTAGATGGTTTTGTCTGTGCCTACCCAGACAAAACCATACCTCTCATACCCAGCCAATAGTGTTATTCTATTCTATTTTTTTATATCATTATTAAGGTGTTGTTGCACCATATAGCAGCTCACTTTTTTTCTAAAAACAGATGGCTGCTGCTAATAGCAGCAGTTTCTTCACCCCATTAGACTTGAGTCCAATAACAAAAGATGAAACATCCTGTTGCATTTAATAACAATCGAACACAAGGATTTTAACAGCAGGAGTATAGTAAAGTTAGTACATGTTATCTTACCTCCTGAACTTGTAGGAGACGATAAACTATTAGCGGAGCACGATCAGGAAGAATCAATGGAACACTTAAATTTTGCGACTTGCATGAATCGCGTTTATATTTCTTTGAGGCGGTTTGATTGTTACCCTCAAAATAAATAAATATAGGTTATACAAAGTAAGTTATGCAAAATTGTAGCTGAAAGGTAAAATAGTTTGAGAACCAAGCCATCGATCAGACACAACACGGACAAAGCATTGAGGAGGCCGTAAAGATGAGCAATGGTCTGCACACAACCTCGGCCTCAGCCACCTCTAAATTTAGGCTGTGCAGTTCCAAAGCAAGTTTACAACATAAGCGACACTATCCATAGTTCGTCATAAACAAAGTTGAGTCGAATTTTTAGTTCACAGCCTTTTAGTTTTGAACACTTCATGCTGAATAAACTGCTTCCATACTATTTTACATTCTATGATTTTGACTCTTTGAGTATGCAAAAAGAAAATTAATTTAATTCTTTTACCTGTGGAAATTATTGATATAAGCACGTGTATCAACTCTGAATAGGGCACCTGTACAGTTCAAGCTTCTCATGTATATAGGTAGTTGAGAAATAATGAACATCATGGTTCATATGGTCATTAAAAAGAATAGCATCAGAATTTACGAAAAAAACAGCATGGTAATAACAAAAATGCCCCAAAAGCGAAACTGACCGTATTTTAATCAATCCTTAAAACTTACTTCTATTGAACTGATCCTACATTAAATCAGATGAATTTATCTTTTGCTCATATAATAGCTCAGCAACTTTACTAGCAAAGCCAAATATTAAATAAATGGATATGGTTACTAATGAAACACCTCAAAAATATTGGAAAGGCGTTATCTGCGAAACCACCATCGTCTTTGCCAGCCTTCCATGATTCAATTAACTACTTGAATATAGCTTTAACTGGGATTAACGAAGGCTATACAGCTATTAAAAAAAGATCTAATTCGTTAGGATTAAGCAAAAATGTAGGTCTAGTCCAGGTCCACCAAATCAGTACTCGACCGAAGGCATCAAGGCAAGCAAACACAGTGACTTTAAATCTATAAAGTTAGTTCAAAAAAATAACTATACATATTTAATTAAAGAAATTGCACTTTAAAAACATATATTAAAGCTGCTATATATATATAGAGTCGCTTTTTATTTTTCTTGTGTATGCCGCAAAGCCAACTTTAAACCCCTTCAATGTTCAATTATTTTTCGACATGCTATCAAGTGATTTAAGGTCCAATATTTTTATAGTAAGTATTATTCTTTTATTACTTAATAACCACACAAAGAATCCCCTAAGGATGTCTCTAACAAATTCAATAAAAATCACTAAAACTAGCCATTTTAAAGTGCATCTTATATTATGTCACTTTTAAATTTTACAATTCCATTCTCAGTTTTAAAACATCAATATTTTTTATAGCAATAGAAGCATTTACAATAATAATGAAGAAATTCCTATATCTGTCAAAATCAATAATGAAGAAATACTAAATATGCATATGAGTAGTTACAAGGATTATAAGTTTATAACTCACTGTCAAACACTAATAGCTATAGTTACTGATCATAATTGCATTAAGTAGATGCATCTGCACTGATTTAAGTTTAACTAACTAATCATAGACAACCGTCAAACAAGGCATAAGTTAATTTAACTTGTTAGCACTAAATCTTAATGACTTTATACGATATAATTATAGATACGGTGCTTATTATATAACACCGGCAAATGGTGCAAAGCAAAATATATGTACCCCATATATTTCGCAATCACTGTAATTAACAAGAATCCTTCAGTAAATTCTACTCCAATGGTTCAGAAGCACAATACCAGCAAGAGTAGGTGCCATTAAGGTGGGGATGGTGCATTATCCTTTGAAAATCATTTTTTTCAATGTTGACCCATCGATCTTCGACATTTATTCAAGCCTTACAAAAATCCTTGAATATTTTCACTTGGTTACTTGGTTTGATTATGCATGTTATTTGATTGCTATTTTAATTCAAAATGACGGGCACCCGCATACAAAGGTATGTTCATTATTGCATTTGTTTATTATAAGGTAATTTTTATTCTAATCCACGGTTTTAATAAGTTAATCCACCATTTTACTTCAATAAGTTAATCCACAGCTATTTTGTAAGTTAATCCACGAGTGGATTAACTTACAGATTTCACCTTATTATATATCTAACAATCGATTTCGTGCTTCTTGTTTCACAATTCTGCGTTATTTCACAATTCTCATATCATATTAATAATAATAATCCAACAAGCCTAAAATCTAGATCTCATACCAGAAAATTATGTGAAAAAAATACACATTATAAATCTACTGTATGCAACATGTTTCTTATATAAATTTATCAGTCTTGAATAAAACCCTTGATTTCCTGCAATTTCCTTAGTACTGTAACTACCGTCTCCCACATCAAGATGTAAAAGGCTTCTCTTCTCAGACATATTTCTATCAATTTTTCAAGATTCAGAAAATAACTAACTACAATTATATTTGATAATAGTGAAATTAAAAAAAATACAATTTTGTATACAATTAATCAACTTCAAAAAAAAAAAAAAAAATACTTATTATTATGTTGAATTACTCCGCTTATCGCTTAAGCTTGGATTTAGATGCTAGGATTCCAGAACCGAGAAGACGATGGAAAAAGCAAGGAAGAAGAAAACGCATGGAAGAAGAAAACGCACAAAAGAAGAAAATGCACAAGATTGAGAAGAGGGGAATACGTACGGTTTTCTTTTTTTTGGATGTACTGATTAAAATTTAAATTTTAGTAAAGGTCAAAGATCCTATTAAAATTGGGTGGATTAACTTACTAATATGGTGGATTAGAATAAAAATTACCTTATTATAATGTTGAATTGGATTTAGTGAAGAATACGAGTTAAATGGTTCAGCAAATTACCGTAATGGAATCATATATAATTTTCAGCATTTATATTGTTTTTGCCTAAATCAAAGCTTACAATGATGCATATACTTGTAGCTTTATTACTTTAACATTGAAGGATTATCAGCAAAGGCATCCAGAAGTGACTGTCCATGATCCTCGTGATTCCATACAACATTTACATAATTACCAGACAATGCTTCTGTATATATTAATGCAATGTTATTTTAGTGGAATTAGGCTCTTGATATTTGGGCCATGAATGTGTGCTTTTTCTACCCATTTTTCTTACTAGAAAATTGGTTGCAACATGCTATTTTGATATTTCATACCGTCTTTTTACGAAATTTAAACAAGAAATAGTATGCATGTGATTCTTTTAGTCAAACGTTAGTAGGTAATACAAATGAAAATTAGTAGTGAGCAGTAAGGCCCAACAATAAAAAGTCCTTTAAAAGTCCCAACGTTACAACTTACAATGGAAAATTAAACGGGTTTAAGATTATGCAAATTTGACCATGATTTAAAATTTATTATAAAGCAATCCAGTTTGTATATTTCTGGTGTATCTTTGAAACTCCAATATAAGCAGGTATAATGAATGTCATTCTTACTTTGTTGCTTATGCATGTTTACTCATTATTTCATATGTTTTCAACAGTCTTTTCTTTTAGATAAATGTGTGCAAGTAGAGAAAAGATCTATCTAGTTTATTATGGAATAGTAGAACGAAAAATCTCTTAAGATGTACATATCTTCCATTTAAAATACGCATATGTAATTTTACAATGCATATGTAACTTTAACGGTTTCAAAAATATCAAGGAGGCATTTATTAGACTGCATAGGATAATAACTTCAATAAATTGATATAGTGGCAAACATCACAATCATGTTTTAAAAGGGAGTAAAGCTGTAGTAACCCGTGACTTCCCCGGTAAGGAAAGCACGAATTACTACAGTGGTATCAGAGCTTTGGTTTACAGAGCTCGAGAACAAGACACATTAGAACCAAACGAAGGAATTCATCAGAGATTAGATTAGTAATATCCAATGAGAATAACTCGATAGAGATGGAATCAGTAGTGTCCTAGAACAAGTGTGAAGAGTGTTATTTTTAAAATAAAAACGAAAACGAATTTTGTTTTGAAAATTAAATTCAAGTATACGTATTTGAATATTTTATTTGTATTGAATTTGGACAATCAAGTATATAAAGATTTTGCATATACGCGTCATGAACGTATATTCGAAGTTTTAATATATTAGATAGATATAGAATCATACTCTAGTCGCCCGGAGATGGTATTGATAATTGTCATGACATCGTAAGTATTTATGTTCGAGTTTCGAAGGTGTGATATTTATATATTTCCATTAGACTGGTGTGAGAACCAAAACTAGATAGGTTTATTGTTGAGATTTGCATCAAAAACATGATTTTCTGTATATATATCAAAATTACGAATTTGAAACGATAATCCACTAATTGATTGATGGTTGTGTTGTTTGATTATTGGTTTGAAATTTTGAACCATTATGCCAAATTGAACCAAATATTGAACTGTATTGAAAAATGATTACAATTGCATGCATATACATGTATATCCATTGAACAGGTCATAGCAAGGAGGCTAGAGAAGAGGAATAAAATTGTTTGCCCGACAAATAGGTACATGTTTATTGTATTTCTTGGGGATTTGATGATTTTATGAGCCGATTGGCTTTTTCTTTTGGATTGGTGAGGGCCATGAGAGGCTATTTCCCAAGCTCCCGGTGCAGGGGAGGTTATGGCGAAATTTTTCGGAAATTTAGGGTGTTAGCCAAATTTTTGAAAAATTTGAAAAGTTCTTAGAAACTGAAAAGTTGAAGAACTTAAGCCGTAAAGAAAATAATGGAAGTTGAGTTGATTAGTTAAACAACTTTCAGCTTCGTTCCTTTTCGGGGACGAAAAGTTTTAAGTGGGGGAGATTGTAACAACCTGGAAATTCTGAGCCAATTTAAATTTTTTATTTTGGCTATTTTAATGAATTTTGAATATTTAAAATGGATTATTTTAAATAATGACGACGTGAAATTTGTTTTGAATAGAATTAGAACGTATATATTTATATAGATCGTCGTTAGAATATAAATATTTATTTTTAATTATAAAAGGAATTGAATATGGCACGGTAGTTTGAAAATTCGATTTCAAATTTCAAATGAATGCACAGGATTCAAAATAAACCTGATTTTGGCGAAAACAAAAATATTAGAATCTATTTGAAAATATCTTTCCAAAGAATCTGAAAAATTGAAATTTCATAGCGGGAATAAAAAGTTATGTCCAGTTGAAAATTCAAAATAGTCGCTGTGGAATTCTGGCCCTTAAAAATGGAAATTTTGCAAACGACCTCGGCTTTCGATGAAACCACTTTTGTTGGGTCCAGGATGTCAAGTTATTGCTAGGTTTCAAAATTCATAATTTTTTGAATCAATATGTGAGTGTGGCAAAGGAAAACGAGTTTGACCAATTTCTGTTGATTTTAATCGACTGGAAAATGGTCATTTTTCAGACGGTCTTAGAATTTGATGAAATTAGTTTTGTTTGGACCGTATCATCAATACAAAGCTAGAAAATATTTTTCGGGAATTTTTAGAGTCCGTTTGGGGCCCCAGTAAATTGAAATGCGCGTTCAAATTCAATATATAGATTTATATTTTGATTTTGACGAAAACTGGTCGAAACAGTCGAATCAACCTATGATACATATCGCATTGTGTTCGGAATGGGGGTAATTAGCTATGGATGACAGTCGGTGGGTTTGATTTTGAGTTCGAAAATAAAAGTTGCTTTTTGGGTAACAAAATAATTGAAAATAAACCCCCTTTGACTCTCTCTCCTACACCAACCGGTCAAACCCCCCTTTCCCTCTTTTTTCTCTTCGATTTCAGTTTTTAAAGAAAAAAAAACCTAAAACTAAATCGACGACCGCCGATCACCCTCGCCCCCCCCCCCCCCCCCCCCGTCACCACGCCGCCATCAGAACCCCCCCTCTCCTCCTCGCCGTGACGGTGGAGACCCCCCCCCCCCCCCACCTTTTCTTCCACCTCGTGACGGCCCCCAAAACCGCACCCCCAAAACCCTCCGCCCGCTCACCAGCCCACCCCGCGACCGCCATCACCCTCCCGGACCACTCGCGCTCCTCCTCCGACACCCAGCACCGTCTGTAAGCCTCTACCTTATTTTTATTCATTTATTATAAATTTAGAATGTGTTTTTTTAATGTATTGCATTAGAATAAGGAGGTGATTTTTATTTTACTAGCTTTAGAGGAAAATACGATTTTTAGGAATTAAAAATATGATTTTTTTTTATGTAGTGAATTAAAAATATAATTTTTATTATGTAGAAGACGTAAAAATATGATTTTTATATTGATAGAGTAATAAAAATATAATTTTTATGTATGTAGAGAAGTAAAAATATAATTTTATTATATTACTAGCAAGATAAAAATATAATTTTTATCATGGAAGTAGCTGTGTAAAGGAGAGATTTTTATATATGTAGTAGAGATATAAAAATACGATCCTTATATATAAAAATGTGATTTTTATATAGAGAATAGCGTGCTAAAAATATGATCTTTATTATATGAACAGCGGTATAAAATTAGAATTTTTATCTATATAGTAGCAGTATAAAAATGTGATTTTTATCATATAACGTAGTTATAAAAATGTGATTTTTATATACATAGCAATAATATAAAGATGCGATTTTTATATATGTAGTGGATACGGACAACGAAAGTGACAAAAGGCGGACACGGCAAGATTTTCTACATATGAAGAGTCGCGGTGTCTGGTTTAGCTAACCGGTGAGAACTTCTCACTTTAATTCTTGTTTTCTAGTTAAAATTATATACTAGGATGTAGACGGTGCTTAGAAGCACCCGACACCTGTTGTCCACAGACCATGGACGACTTGTTTGATTTTGTTGTGTGCTGAAAATTGATTGTGATGTGGTATGAATGGAAATATACTCATGTGTTGAAATAAATATTATATGGTTAAAAATATAAATTTAACGTGAAGGTGAATAAATAAATATTCATTTACAAATCAGACGATTTGTTTATGTACACCCATTTGAAGGATATTGATTGGGACGATAAATTTTACACATCGCCCAACTACACAAATAAAAATCTGTGTTTGTTGACTGAAACCCCACACGGGTATTGGGATGATATTTGACGTACACTAATCCCGATTGTTTAGTTGTATGTCAATCGATAGGTTGACAAACTGTGTAAGCGTTAATTATTTATATTTAATGCTTATGCAGTTGTGTAGTGCACTTTGGATGATGATTGATTATTTATCATTGCTATTATATACATGTGTTGTATGGAATCCATATAATTAACATTATATGGTAATTGATTGGGCCTCATTCCAATTTGGAGAATAAAGAATATTATAAAATAAAGATTCATGTGTTGAATAGAATAAATAGTCATGTGTTGACGATACTCATGTGTTGAGAATATTCATATGTTGAAACTTATCATGTGTTGAACGAAGTATTTTAACAATAAAAATTACATCTTTATCATATATAAAATTAGAAACTAACTGGAAACTAGTTAAGATGAGTGGTTTCCTTGGTATTGATCTGATGATGGTTTCAGTCTTCGGGGTTAATACTTAGGGAATCGTTCTCTTACTAATTTACGGTTGGAGTCTGATTAAGAATTAAACAATAGACATCATAATTTTATAAAATATATTAAATAACAAAAATAGTCATGTGTTGACGATACTCATGTGTTGAGAATATTCATGTGTTGAAAGAAATATAGATTCATGTGTTGAATAGAATAAATATTCATTTGTTGAATAGAATAACGAAGTTATTGAAATATATAAAGCCGTGTTGATTAGATATGCGTCATTTTGATGCGAACGATATTTATATCGATTATATTCGTTTTTATAATGAATATAGAAAAGTAAGTGATTTCAAAATATAACGTTTTGAAAATATTATCATTTATATATTAATGATATGGAATATTCAATTTTTATTTAAAATTGAATATGAAGTTGAAATCGTTTTTAAAACGAATTTAAACGATTTATAAAATATGTTTAGAATTGAAATCGACGAAGTATATATAATATATATATATATATAATATATATATTAATGGCCTGAATAGAACGCGCCGCACCACGGCAGTTCGCGAATTTCGACCATTGACTTCGAATTGACGTTGCGGGAGATCCGACCGTCGAATTCTCCTGAACTGGAACCATTGGGTTCGTATCGAGAAGAGCTTTCCAATGATTATTAGAAATTTGAAATCTAACGGCTGGATTTGGAGTTATGTCCAAATCAAATTTGGAAAAGGTCGTTGTAAGTGCAGTATGACGACCGTTATTGGAAATCAACTGAACGGACCTTGATAAAATTATTAAAAATATTAATAATTTGTGTAAAATCATAATATATGAATTGGAAAGAATTGAGGTGAAAAATCCCATATTTGAGAAGATAAAAATATAATTTTTATCGAAATGAACTAGTTATGAACTAGAATTATAATCCAATGTTTTTGAATAAATAAATTGTATTTGAAGTGGTTTTAAAAATAATCAAAATTTCCAACATACGAATTGGAATGGATTTGGATCGAAATTATCTTCGGAATATTTCGATGTTGGATTTCGTGATTATACAGATATGGTTGTGGAAATTTGAAAGATATATTTATATCGTTATTTCCAATACAATATTTGTTGGTTTCAGAATTTGATATTGAATATAAGCCGATGTATTTTCTATTCAGAGCCTTGTATTTAATATCAAATGAGATTTTGGGTTCGTCGTGAATGGTGTCTTAAATAACACTGTTCTTGAACCCAGTTTACAAAAGAATAAATCTTTTAATTAAGATTTAGTGAAATTGTCCAGTTAATTAGTATTTAATTGGAATTGAATTTAAATTGGTTTTTGGGGTTTATCTTGAGCGGTATTTTGAATAACACATGCTCTTTAACCCGA
Source organism: Allium sativum (assembly GCA_030737875.1). Taxonomy (NCBI): domain Eukaryota; kingdom Viridiplantae; phylum Streptophyta; class Magnoliopsida; order Asparagales; family Amaryllidaceae; genus Allium; species Allium sativum. The sequence continues at coordinate 143,585,750 of CM060918.1, read as the reverse complement.
TTAACAATGGAAAGTGATTTTGGATTTATCGTGAACCGTGTTTTAGATGACATTGGTTCTTTAACCCAGTTAAAGACAGGATATTGAGTTTTGGGAAGATTAAAACTAAGTGGAGTTTTAATGAATCTTTAATTAGATTGAAATGATCGAGAATGGAGTATCACCAGTTTTGCTCTAAGCGATAGTTAAATCTTTAATTAGATTTAAACGTGAAATGGTGATTAATTTTACCGACAACACCGTGGTGTTAGATATGAAGTATTACCATTTTTGCTCCATGGGATGAATAGGTTGGGATTGGGAAATAAAATAAATAATTACTTCGGTGTGGTTTGCTAATCCTGACTAGTTTGTAAAACTTTAACATGGTTTGAAATGATATCCAAAGGAAGATTAAAGAATAAATTTAAAAGAATTTATCTTTGATAAAATTAATGGGAACCTTTCCCTAAGAATGTGAATATTTGAATAAAGAATATTCTGAATTGGAATGAGGCATATGTTGTGTTTGTGCAACATTTGTTTGTTATATACGCGGGTTATTCGGAAAGGCTGGGTTTATACCCATTCTGAATAACCGATTCAACGATAAGTCGAAGATGAAGACGGTGGTTGAAGACCGGAGGTCTTTACATCGTTTGGGTGATTACTGATGATCTTGATTGAGTTGTACACCTAAGAGGAGGGGATCAGTTGGTGATCGTCCAAACGTACTTGGAGATTGATGGATATGCGAGGAATAAGGTTCCTCCGGTTTCGTTCAGACCCAGAACGAACTTGTAAATAGACTGTGTGTCTGACACTGGATTTTATTCTGTGTTGATTGATTTCTATTAGATATATATCTGTTTGGCGGTGGAGAATTTATTCTCTTGCTTAACGCCCTTCTCTGAGACGTACGAGCTTAGAGGTTATATATCGATAGATATCAATCGCATGGCATGAATTTCCTGTGTGGCATGCCTAAGTGGCAAATGATCAAGGCTTCTGTTGAAAAGCAAAGTCTTGTGGTTGATGATCAAAGCACGGCCTATGTGGCACAGCTTTGTGTATAGCATTAATCCGCGAGCCTCACACCTCGGTATGAGTCAAAAATGGGATAAGGACCCAAGGAGTGCACGACGTTTCTTTCTAGTTATGGGTGATGTTAGTGACCTACCAGCCCTGACATTTATATTATTTTTACTTGTGTGGTTGTTGGATGCGAGGCGCCTCGGATATAGGTCCTATAGGACCAGGAAACGTGTGTTCAGGAATAATTAATCCTCAAAAGTAGGAGAGGACCGGCCTTGGAGGTTCCAAGGATCGCTGTGTGTGGTCCTGAGACATTTGCTAGAGTGTCTCGAACGGAGAGGAGCTTGCCACTTGCCTCGACTCATGACGGAAATCCAATTTCCAATACGACCTTTGCGTTTTTAATTGCAGAACTAGTATGGCGACATGATATATGGTACCCATGCCGCCTATGATTAATACATTTATATTTGAAGTTGTTTTCTTCACTTATAGTAATAATAAAAGATGAAATTTAGCGTATCAAGCATTCTTTGGCTATTATAAGGTAAAACCCTATCCTCCGGCTTGCGTTGCATTGTGTGATGGGACCTGGGTCTTATAATAGCTTCATTTTCTTTATTTAGCATTGCGATGTTGTTATATGCACTGGTATTCTTGGGGTAAAAACTCGTTCCGTGTTATACAGCTTGGTCTCTTAATTTACCTAACTTTAAAAATAAAGATTAATAACTGTTTTAGTTCTCACACCAGTCACATGACTGACCTGGAGTTTATTGTTTTAACCTAAACTCCGGGTGCCTCTATTTTCCACACGGGAAGCTAGTAGTTTCAGTTTTGCATATTTATATTCACAGGATCCTGGTTTACAGCTGGAACGATACTCGGAAAACTCTGTATCCGTGTATTTCTTTCAGTTGTGTGTTGTATTATTTTTCCGTTGCTAGGTATTTAAATGTAATTTAAATCTCTGATATTTATCAAATGTGTAAAATTTATTCATACTCTGTATATTCTTGTACTCTGATGGAAATTGTTGTAATAAACAATGAAATGTTCTTCTTTTTGCGTTCTGATTCGTCTTGTTCTCAAAGCAATTCGTGCTTTCCTTACCGGGGAAGTCACGGGTTACTACAAAAGCTTTCCTCATGGCTCTTCCATCCTATTATATATTTGAGTATAATGGATTTCTAATATATAATAAAGTAATATATCCAAATTTACAACTTTATTATCTCATTACTGTACATTTATATAACATATATAACATAATATATACTACCAAGTGGTGAGTAAACTCGCTTCAATACCAAAACATCATAAGAACAATCCACATAGAATCATATATTGTATATTAAAATATGTTTCAGGCATTTGTTAATTGGCACAATATCATCTGACATACTTAAAATAAAGTTTAGAAAAAATAAAACTTGTGTTAACTTTCTAACTCCTTTAATCTAAAAGTTATATAAACTTATATCTATGTTTTTAAATAAAAATAACTTTAAGTTCTATTGTTGTTTAGAAGCTTCAAGCTAGCTGAAAAGAACAACAAAATGTTTATTATTTTAATAAACGAAACTATCAAAACAACAACAAACTAACAAGCAACAAGAACAACGAATCATCAATCTATACTATCAGGAAGAAATCCAACATGACTTTTCAACACACATATACAGTTCACGTATATTCTAAGCACCAAATGCGCTCGAGCAGCACCAAATAATTCAACATACATATAAATTTCAGCTCATTCATATCTAGAACTTGAAATAAGTCATATTTTCATGCTGAATCAGGTCACTCAATGATTTACGGAAGAAATGTTCAAAATTTAACGATCAATAAATGATTTGCAAAGGAAAAAAACAATCGAGTTCGCAATTGTACATCTAAAATCGAGAACGGTCGAAGAATGGATGCGGGATGAACTCCGTATACAACCACAGGGAAGCGAGCAAACCAAGAATCGATGTGGAATGTCCGAGAGCGAATGCGTGAAATTAGATTTTGTGAATTCGATTTTCTCGAAGGGAGGTAGTGGATTGGAGGGAAGGGTGAAAGTAGAGGAAGCGTAAAATTTAGGTTTTCTAAAAAGTTGAAAAGCAAATTTCAACGGCCAAAATTGGGAGGGAGCGATGAAAAAAAAGACAGCCAATATTTACGCCTTATTATCTGCTATCACGTGACATCTATGTCATGGTTTTCTATTCAAACCAATCACTTGTTTGTTATTGCATTAGTTAATGTCATGATTTAATGTTCTAAGTCATGATTTATTCTAACTAATGGCTAGCATGCTAAATTATTGCAAGTTCAATTATCTTGCAATCCTTACTTGCAATGAATATGTTATTTTCTTGTAGTGGATGGCCAGAACCCTTCACTGGTGCCTGCACTTTAATCCTCTGTTGTAAGGAGTGTGCGACTCAATGCTACTTTCCCTTTCAGATCTAGACTGACTGACAGTGACAAACTTTCGGAACAATCGGTGGGTAGCTCCGACGTGGAGGGAGTCAGCTACAGGAGAATATTTCCGCGTCCATGGTAACCAGCTCATCCAGTTCCTCATGCAGTTCACCACGCTCGTTGCGACCAGTGTTTTGGCTCCATATCTGATTTAGCATCTTTTTTGTTGGGCCTGCTTCTAGGTCCATTTGCAGTGTTCATCTTGTGTATTTTGCTTGTACTATTTTATTCTGTTTTGGGCCTATTTTGTATATGTATATTTAGATAGGGATTTTTATCCATAAGGACAAACTTAACCAAAAAAATTATCCATAAGGACAAGAGGCTAAAATTTTAACCACAATGACACTTTTTAGTGTAAAAGGAAGAATTCAAGTGCCCACTATCATTTCATACTTTACACTAAAGTATGTTCTTATGGTTAAATTTTTTGCCCTTTGTCTTTATATATAATTTTTTTTGTTAATTTTGTCCTTTACAGTATTTTCCTGATTAAGATACTACTAGAAATCTATTTCGTCGACTTAGACGAGGCCATCGGTCAAGCCTGTTGACCGAATATTCTATTTAGCTTTATTAATGAACCGACTGTGTAGACTCGCACTACACAACTGTCTTGCTCAAAAAAAATTGGGAGTTACATACCTTTATTTGAATATGAACCAGCCTTTCATTTGATTATAAATACATTTTCAAATTTTAGTTTATCCAATATATGTTTCTAAGACATATATTTTGATGGTCTACACAAAATACTTAAGTTCAATTGTTTATTTCGTTCGATTTGATTAACATCGATCAATAATCTCTTTTTTAATTATTTCAACCATGTACATCAAAAAGCAGCATATAAGTATAAAAATATTTTATTTTTATTGTAAATATTATATTCATCTTTTGAAAAGAATTCATTAAATAATTCAATTTTTTAAAACAAAATCCTTATTACCTTAATCCAATAAAATCATATTTTCAAAAATAAAATTTATCACAACTACACCTGAACACTACATTCTAATTAACTTTATTTATTACGATGAAGTAGAAATAGAATTTGTTACTCAAATTACATAATTGCCCATGCAACAAAGGCTTGAATCTCCATAAGGTCAGTCAGAAACGAGAGCAAAATCCTCTATCCTCTGTGCCCAACCAATCAGAATCCTTGATTTGTATTTTTGCAATTAAATCATCTTTTTCTCTTTGGCTATTGAGGACTAAATTGCAAAAAAAAAAAAAACGAAAATCAGGGAGTCATAATTGGTTGGCTACAAAAGGATCGAGCATTTTGGGTACAAGATATTTAATTCTGTCAAAACACACTCAACCGAAAAGGTTAAAAACGGTTGAAAAACAAAAAACAAAATAAAAATCCAGCAAGTTAACAAACAATACGCAAAAATTATATTACATGCAACCTCTGAGTTATGTCAATTACATTCTGCAGTACGTAGTTCATTACCAAACATGAATTGCAATAACAACTTAACCGCAAAATAAAATAATAAATAAATAAATAAAAATCACACAGCAGAAATGAAACATACACTCATCTATAATAAAAAAGTAAGAAAACAAAGAAATAAAAACACGGCAAGCTTGTGGCTCATCAAACCTTCCACCTGACTTGAGTTACACTTGACACCAGCAATGTCATTTGAAAGCAAAGTTTCAATACCAGCCCCATTCACCACCTGTGGGAACACCGAAGCAGTTTTGGAAACATATCTTGCGTTCTCTTTAGGATTCTTCTTGTTTCTGGAGCTTTCTAGAATCTTTTTATCGCCTGCCTGCGGTCTTTTCTTCTACATCATCCTTGCCCGATGCGATTGCCTCACTGGCCCCTGCCTTCTCTTCCATTTCCATTAGCTTTTGAAAAGATGAATTTTCCCAGTCTTCTGAGATAACAATGGTTTTGTCTGTGTGCCATATTCTTAGGACTGTCTGGTCTGGGTTGCCGGTAGAACTCCCATGATAGACCTCGCAGTACAAACTTGAACAGGACTGATTTTCCAACTGGTACATTCTGATCAATCCCAACCTCATACGCTTTAAAAAATTACTATATCTTATTAAAGGACCGTTCAGGCCCAACCCAGATGGAAGCCCGCCAAGCCTGTGGTCTGGGTCAACATCCTGGGCTGGAGGCAGTTAACCATATTTACACTATGAATTGATAAATAAATTTTTTTTTAATGAAAGTAAAACAGTTGTAATTTGTGCCCTGGTTGTTACTGTGTGCAGTTACCAGCATGATGGTCTATGTCCGAGCCCTTGCAGGGCAACAATGTTCTTTTTTTTTTTTTTTTCATAATTAAGCTTTCTGCCTCATATACAAATGTGCTTGGGCAACCCCATGTTTGAGCCGGCTTTGGGACCCTTCTGCAAGTTTCAAAAGTCACTTACGTGCAAAACACCACAGAATTATTTTCAAGAGAACATGCAGTTTTTCCGGAGGGGACTGAAGTGAAATAAGTTAGAAAATAAGGGATCCGTTCACATCTGTTTCTGTAAGCTAAAACAGTATACATTGTTGCTACTTCTAGGTGTTTTCCATTTTCTTTATTTATGAGAATTGCAAATTTATTTGGCCAGCGGTAGCGTTCCAATGGTTAAAGCACTTCGAATTTGACGGGAGAAGCCACAAATTCGAACATATAGTGACATGTAGTATGTTGTATATAACCTAATAGTCATAGTACTATGATGTAATATCATCTAAGTATCTATTAAAATAAATAAGAGAATTCCTAACTGACCAAAAATGTGCAATAATGTTCTATTCTTTGGTCAATCATTTCTAACCTTTAACTAAAAGCATAACGATCAACAATATCTCTTGACTAAAATGTAAACTTACACTTTAACATTATGAATGTTCGGAAGAAAAATTTACACGCAAAGCATGTGTCATAACACCAAGAATAATAGTTTTGGTGTAAACTGTATTTTTACGGCAGGTCAACACATGCTCCCGAGTTGATTATTCACCAATTTTGGAAGTTGAGTTACAAATACAACTAGTTATATATCCACTAATTTGGAATAAAATATTAAAATTAGCTAAATCTACGGTATAACTAAAACAAAATTTGAAATGCTTCCAAAAACCACCAATTTTACAGCTTTAAAACTAGTTTTGGCTAATTTTATAAAATCACAAAATTTCAACCAGCTAAAAACGACCAAAACCAAAATAAGGAACAGAAGAGCCTAGTTAGAAATAGAAAGATGAATAAATCTCTCGGTACCAATTCAGTGGTCCAAACATGGCCTTCAGACCAGTGAATAGGAATGGAATTCTTGGGATCCCAAAGGCCGAGCATCATGTCATCGCCAACAACCATAAATCGCTCCCCATACAAACATTTCTTCTGCAAAACGAACTTAACATGTGTCGTCTTCTTCGGTTCATCTGAATAGCAAAACAAAACAATTTTGCAATTTAACTAAGAAGAATGAAATATGAGAAATTAGAAGCAATCCAACGTTGTGAATTTTTACTTTCTGGCTCAATTTCAGCTATAACTGATCCATCACTTGCCTGCTATATCAATGAACATTCAAAAATAAATATTAAACTAAAACTTCAAGTAATAAATTTTAAGAAATTAAAATACAAAACAAACACAGATTCATAACTATACCACTCATACAAGGCACCAAACTAAATCTCTAAATTCCTGCTGTGGTATAGTTAGGAATCCATTCATATTGCTCATTAAAAAAAAGGAATACCTGAGAAGGATCGGCTGTGGCAATAGCGGCAGTAGTTACATGCAAGGGTGCTGAAAGTAATGAAGCATTGCTAAAAGTCCTCATCAGTCTTGAAAATTTGGGTTGAAGAGATTCAACTCTACGTCTCTACCAAATCCAGAAGTTGAGCATTTCTTCAGTGTTTCGGTTTAATCCCTTGGCCAAAACTAAACTTGTAGTGGTTGATTAGTAATTCAAGGCCTCCATTTTGAATTACAGTGTAAGATTTGATGAGAGTTAGAGGAAATGGGATAGAATTCAATACCTTACTTTATTCTTGTTTATGATTACAGTTTTCTGCATAAATCCTAAGGGGTTGTGCTTGATTTATAGCTGCACTATTGTGTGAGAGACAATCACGAGCAGATTGTATATTTATGTTGTTGATTTTTTTCCCATTCCTGTTTTTCCTCCCTTTTGATTTCAAAAATTGAACTTTGAATCTGTACCTTGTGTGTGAGCTAAGTAAAAATGTAATATGTGTCCGTAAAATATGAGTGTGCTATAAAATGAAAGGAGACAGGACCCAGTCACATAGCATAGATTCAGATTGCCGTAAAACAATTATGAGAACTTTTAGCAGATTTAAAATTGATTTTGCCTTTTCTTTGCAAGTAGGATAAGTTTAAAGTAGACCTCTAAAAAGAAAACTTATTTCAAAAAAGCACTCCATTAAAAACTTACTACGCAAGAAGGGGGGTGTGTGTGTGTGTGTGTGTGTTTTTTTTTTTTTTTTTTTTACGGTGGGGGTTAAGTGTCGTATACTTGTGCATTCCGTAGATGTGCATGTATAAATATATACATATGCATTTACAGAAATTGCAAAAATGTTAATAAAAAAGAGACATTTTTGCGCATTTTGTAAATGCACATGTCCATATTTGTTCATGCACATTTACAGCGTCTAAACCAAAAACATACATATTTCATAATAAGTTTATAATTAAGCCTATTTTGTTAAAAAAAGTTTTTTTTTTTTTTTTTCATATGCCTATTTCAAAATTTGTCTTTGCAGTTGCAACAATGCACCATTCTTGGAAAACATACTTTAGTACTACACAAATTTCGTAACATGAGCTCAAAACTAATTAACCAATCTACGTTAATGAACACTGGTTTATATATATATATATATATATATATATATATATATATATATATATATATATATAGGATCAGGGAGCCCTCTGGATTTCAGCCCCCCATTTGCACCCGAAGCACATCCACTCATTTATATTAAAGAATGTGAGTGAGAAGTGAGACAATGAGTGGAAGGAGAAAGAGTGTGAAATACTTGGTTGTGGTTGAGGGGCTTTTGGGGTGCTGCACTGTGTGGGGTGCAATCGAACCTGCCCCCAATATATATATATATATATATATATATATATATATATATCGACACACACACACACAATTTCATCCATAAAACAAAATGTAGTAGGACTCGTTAGTAATAAATTCAAAAATAACTAGTGGTGCATCTACTTCAAATAAGCATCCAAATTAATATGACAAAATATCATTTCATTGCAATACTCTTGTATAATTCTGTACTATCAAAGTACATAAAGCCATCCAAATATCAAAATCGAGACTAAATTAGTAGGACAACATTTCAATGTGAAGCCAAAAATCGTGTATGTAGTGAAATTTATGTCAATTTGAGCGGAAGTGTTATTACTTGATCTGGATCTAACATTATCAATTAACATACCGCTAAACCATGCACAATGAGGACTAAAATGTTAGATGACCAACTGTATTTAGTTTGGTTAAGTACAACACATGTTTTGCTAACATTATTAGTTGCACGGAGACGGAAAACGGTAATACTGAAAACAAAGTGTGGGCTTGTTCATATATTTTTAGCTAAGCATGTCACTACAAAAAAAAATTAGCTACTTACATCTACTTACATGAGAAAAATTATATTCAAAACGAAATTATTCCAATTTCCCAGTAATCTAGTTAGCAAGAAACCAGATTCATGACATATTGTTTGTCTTAACTAAATATTGTAACTACAGAGGGCATCAGTTAGGTGACTAGTTACAGAATATGGAAAAGAGCTTGAAATGAACTTCTTTACATTGAGCTTATTCCATTACGTTTCAAATGTCATGAAAAGGGGATCTGGGTACAATATGCATCCAGAACTGTATGGAACGGGGATGACAAGTGGAATATATAGCAGTTCGAAATATGATACCATGAGCTAGGCATCAGAAATCTAGAATGTGACCCAATTACGAATGGAAACACTTAAAAGATATTTAGGTGATATCTTTTATCTTCAAGGTATGTCTCACCAATTTTTATGAGATGTTTTCTTCCTCTCTGATTACAATAGAATAATAATCAATGATCACTAAGAATATTGGTACGACACGGTATAGCTAATATCATTAAGTTCGATTTATGTAAACATATACGATAGTTGAGTTCAAAATGCAGTGCCTTTGTGAGGATATAAAGAATTTTATTTTATTTTCTACTATCCCAAATTTTGATGGGTAGAATCAAATCTATGCAGTTAAAGCCCCGCAAAATCCCCGCTATAGCTCGTAGCACTCTTCAACTGCTACGCTATTTCAGTTTAGCGCCGATGAACAATAGATCCGTTTTTAGTCCCGCTATTTCCCGCTGCATCTGCTAAATCAAAGTTTTTTAGCATCCGCTTCAGCAATATCAATATACGGAACTTGATTTGACTAGTTCTCTTTTAAATAGAATCAATAAAGTTAGTGCAAAGAGCTAATTAAGGCATAAGTGTCCAATATATTATACATATCAAATCTAGTGTATGTAACCATGATATTCTTTTATTTTGTTATATAAGATTAATTAATGTTAGTTTCTTCTACTAATATAATGTGAGAACGATAATTAATTAATTTTCAATATTTAGTTTCACATCTAATGGACCTTTTTGTGCCTCTGTTATAACCTTGTTATTTCCCCGCTTTATACCCGCTATAACGTTTTGCACCTCCACCGCTATATAACCGCTAAGCGCTTCAACTGCCCAATTTACATTTGATTGTTGACTTTTAAGAGTCATATCTTGTACTCTCTTCTAACAATATATTGCTTGTTCTTATCGGATGATGCCGGTGTCCTTGCTCCCACAAAGGAACAACTTCCCCTTGACATCCAAAACTATCACATGATTGTGATTCAAGGCAACCACAACAAAACTCAAAATGGCGCATAAGGGTCTATCAAATTTCAAAGTAGACCTTTAACTTAGTATCACTGAATTCCGTTACATACCATAAGATATAAGCAATAAACAAAAATCAGAACATGAAATCACAATCAACATTACCAAAATTCAGATGACGAACAATTTCTAAGGTTGTACGAAAACAATTACATCACGCATATTAAAAAGCAAAGGTATGCATACATAGGTAATATATCTAAGAGAAGAGAGACTCATCAATGTCAATCTTCACAACTTCTCCATCATCAAATTTATCCTTTCTAGGCGCTGATGGTGTCATAGGGGGCCTAGGTGGACCTCTCCCCTTCTTCTTGTTCCTCGGTCGACACTAAATAAGTCAACAACAATGTATAAAATCAGCAGCTCAAATTACTCAAAATTAGCACATTGCAGAAAAATAAAATGTCAGCGTGGGATTACATTGCCAAAGGAGTGCTTAAAACGCTTTCCCTTTGCAGTCTTCTTGTCCCCTCTTCCGCAGTAAACTGAAGCACACGTAGTAAAATTTACCATGCAACTAACCAATCATAGTAATCTAGCAGTCAATAGAAAGAGAAGAACATAATTGCAAACCTAGCAGGGAAGGAATAGAATCGGAAGCAGTAGTCAATGGCGCGGTAGCAGTGAGTGTAGCGGAAGGGGCAGTAAGGGAGAAAGAAGCTGCGGTTAGGGTTTCGGTTTTAGAAAACGAGAGACGAGAAGAATGCGAGTTTGCAAGAGAAGAAGATGAAAGAGAAAACGGTAGGGCTCCGATAGAAAGCAGCGCCATTTCCCCGCACAAACTAATTTGAGAAGCGGGATAGACGGATAGAAGATAGATAAGGCAGCGGAAGGGATAAGACTTATTTAGTTATTTTTCTTTTCAAAAATGCTGCCACGACAAAAAAAAGTTTTTGTCAAAAAATACACCAGAGACAAAAAAATAAATAGAAGACCCACCCCTTGAATTACATAAATACCCCCTGAGTTCAATATTTACCCCCCTTAAATTCCGTATTTACCCCTATTTCTTAGTTTTTAACAAAACTTTTTCGGGTATTCTAGCATAACTGTTTTCTTTTTAGTTTCCATCTCCACAATTTTCGAGGGCCAAAGCACGTGTTCTTAACAATGGTGAACGGTTATAATGAATGATTAGCCTGATCGAAGCATCGAGCGGATAAAATGAATTGAGCGAAGAGTGTATTTCTACGTATTTGAGCGGAGAATGGAGCGGTGAATGAAAATGAGTATTATGTCTAAATATGAGTAATGTATAATAATTAATTAATAGAAATAATTAAATTAAACGTTAAAAGGGGTTATTAAAGGGTTAAAAAACAATTAATTACGCTCACGTCGAACGTGTATGCATTATTTTAATGCATTAGATTGAACGGATAAAATGAGTGGAACCGTCGCATTCGCGTAGCACGCTTTCGATGCGCAACGGTAACGGACTAAAAAACATGCAAACAGTACCTTAGCAAACCAATGCCCGGTGAGAAATTACACAGCCAAAGCATAGAATATTAAATAAAAAAAAAAGGTTAGATCAATCGATGACTAAAAAAATAAAGTTTGAAGTAGCTGATAATCCAATAAGTAGTAGCAAAATACATAGATTGCATGCAACAAAATTGCAAAACACTCGAGCTAACCAAAAAGGGGTGCAAGTTTAGTTAGAAAATTAGACATTATGTATGTTCTATGTCAGGAAAGAACACATTGATTTTACTTCTTCATTGACCTTGCTTACATACTGCTTTGGCAATGCAGACTAGAAAGGCTAACATTTTCCCAGTAACATGGAAAGAGATGAGAGGTTGACAAAGGTATTGCTTAGCGTATTAGGCTGAGCTGGGTAGGCCTCGCTGTATTGCTTGGAGTGACATGAAGGACCAACTATAGGATTGCTTTATAGAGATTGCATCCGAGCTAGCTTTTCGATAGGTCGTGCCCAATGCAATCCATGGACACAGTGCTTGATAAATAGCCGAGGGAGGTGCTCAAGTATACAGATGGTTTGCGAGCTAATCAGTTATAAGAGTAGGCTAGATGATTGTGGTTGGGTTGGTTAGTGAAGATGGCCAGCTTTGCTTAGCGAGTCGGCTGTTGTTGTTGCTTCATCTTGCATTAATGTCGACCGAGTATACCAAAATTCAAGTCTAATGCACCACATCGTTCCAAATCAAGACCCCATCAAAGTAACGTAGATGGAAAGAGTGAGCTTCGAAACGCAAGTAGAAGGAGAATTTTTCCGAAAAAGCTCCCTAAGCGTAAGACTCGACAACATGTCATGCTTATGATCGAGAACCAGTATCTTAGTCTAACTCAACAAGGATTACGCTTACATGATCTGCTAACTATTCTGGAGCACTTTAGAAAGTTCAAAATTAAAGTTGCATTGTTGTCACTAAGTAAGACGATTCGAATCAGGAAACTCAAGTGGGCAGATAACGAGTCGGGGACAACTCCTTGGAGATAACCCTCTATGATTGGCCAGAACTACCAAACCAGCAAGTTAAAGGTGGTTTGTTCCAAAGTGCATATTATTTCCAACAAAGACATACTATGAGGGGCAAGTAACCCTCTTTTGGACGAAAGCAGCTTAAACTGAATATATAGAACTCATTCGAACTCGAGTTGACTTGAAATATGGAATGGACACTTAGATAACATAAAAGAAGCTTTGAATAAAAGTGATAACATTTGGTCTAACCAATAAGAAGATGATAATCCATAGGATTTGACCCATCTACGGTGGACCCAGTGATTGGAGATCCATAGTGTAGGTCTTACATGTGAAGTTAAAACCCCGTAAAATCTCCGATATATCCCGTAGCACTCTCCGACTGCTATGTTATTTCAATTTGAGCATTGATGAACAATAAATCTGCTTTAAGCCTCATTATTTTTCGTTGCACCCGCTAAATCAAAGTTATTTAGCATCCACTTTGGCTTTGTTAATATATAAAGAATGATAATCAGTTCTTTTTCATAGAAATAAAAAGGTTAGTGTAAAGAGCTAATTTTTAAGGCATAAGTTCCCAATATAAGGTTGAAATCTATAATAATCATCTAATCTATTATGCATAACCATGATATTATTCGATTTTATTATATAATATTAACCAATATTCGTTTATTCTACACAAATGATGTAAGAATGATAATTAATTAAATTCAAATATCTAGTTTTACATCTAATGAAGCATTTAGCACCTCCGCTATACCCCCGTTATTTCCTCGCTTTATCCGCGCTAAGTTTTTGCACCTCTATCGCTAAAGCTTTTAATTGAATAGGGTCCCACATACCCTTTAAAGTGAACTTGCTAAATGTTGTATCAATCAAATAAGTATTGAGTGAAATATGAATGTATCTTCTCATTAGAAAATATAATGACCTAAATTTGGCTGAGTAGATGGATAGGCACATATCCATCTCTATGAATAGGTATTAATCCATAAATATTGGGTGAGATCCATCAATAGTCATTCCATCATGACCTCCAACACTTCATTAGTTTCTTCTTTGAGTTTGGTTATAATCCGATGTCTCTTACTCAAGGTATTCGATGGACTGTACCATTTGAGGATGGAAAGGATGGCTCGATTCGCAAGTATGAACGTACAAAGTCCAAATCTTATGAAACTAGACATCGAGCATCTCAAGAGCGTTAGAAAACCAAAAAAAGCCGAGAACCAAAAGGAGACTAAGTCTATGGACCAGTACAGATCCATAAGCTATGGATCGGTACCGATCCATTGGCAATGGTTAGATAAGGCTCATATTCAAGGCTAGACATTCTACATTGTAATTGGACCACTGGTATAATATGTTGGCCCAACTCACCTCGAAACTCCTAAAAATACCCCTACACATCATACACAAAAAGGGTAGAATCTTTTCTTGCTAACGTGCTACCAAAATATTTCTCTAACTCCAATATTTTACAAGGACAACAAAGATCTTTCACCAATATGGCTATTGTGATCTACTTTAATAGTCTCATATACTTATGAGATCAGAATCATCGGTTCTAGAAGATATATTCGAATATTTGTAATAGAAATCATTATAATAGGTGGTGAAGAATGAATTATAAACTTATAAAGTGGATGTAAGCTTAATTAACAGGTAAACCACTTTAAATTATGTGCATTCCTTTTTTTCTTCTCTGTTATTGTTGACCTGCCTTTTTGATAAGGCAGTCACACGTCGATGATTGTCTGTTCGGAGTACTCGGGACTCGAGTACGAGCTCACAATGGTTTAAAGTGATTTGGATGAAGTCGTAGAGGTTAGGAAAAGCTCTGGAAATTTGGTTAAGTCTTGGGATTGGTATTCACAATACGACTTATGGGATTGGTAATTCTATCCGATGAATTTTCGTATCTCGGTTGTTAGGTGGATTTCGTATCCACGAAACCATGGTGGAAATGTTCTAAGGCATGGAATATGAAATTTTCATTTCGTATTAAAGGATTGGTGCTTCTTCGGGTTTTGGTTGCATGGTTTTCGTATCTAGCAAGTTCGTATCCCCAATGCTGGTATGGAATGAGGATACGAATTGAAGTTTGGCACTCGTGAATTTATGCAAGGTTTGGGATATGAATTACCATATTTTGTATCTAGCAGTATGGCATGGATTCTTACAACTTCTGAGATATGAAAGCACTTTTCCGTATATGTCTTGGCTATGGTTTTTGTATCTGCCTTAGCTTGGATTTTCATATCAGTAATTGGATACGAAATGGCTTGAGATGGTGAAACATGCTTCAAAGAAGTAGTGATTTAATGGCTAACTCCAGGGTTCAGTGTCGATACCCGGGTCGACCGACCCCGGGGTTCGAATTTCTAGGGATATGAATTCTCGTATCCCCTACCTACACAACACTTGAATTGTTTTGGGGAATTTTTGGTTGCTTCTCCCTACACGCGAGAAGCTTGGACTTGGAGCTCTCTAATGGCTTCCTGCATGAGTTTATGGAGTTTGGATGCTCCCTTGGACTTGTGTACTTCACGTAGAAGATCTCCTTTAACATATTGGCACTTGGCTTGCTCTTTTGGACATATTTAGACATTAGAGCTTACTTGGAACATTTTGGCATAGCTTGGACATAGAAGCTTTATTCTTGGACTTTTGGGCTTGATAGAGAAGAACCAAGGACTTTGTTATCCTCGGTTCATGATTTTGTAAACATAAGAAGGAGAAGAAGAAGAAGAATTATACTTGTAACTTTGTAAAGCTTATTATATAAAGTTACATCGAAGTGGACGTA
The DNA here is from genome assembly GCA_030737875.1 of Allium sativum. Taxonomy (NCBI): domain Eukaryota; kingdom Viridiplantae; phylum Streptophyta; class Magnoliopsida; order Asparagales; family Amaryllidaceae; genus Allium; species Allium sativum. The sequence continues at coordinate 143,570,015 of CM060918.1, read as the reverse complement.
GGCGCAACTTGCCAAATCACTATAAATCTGGTTTGATTTACTTTTTGGTACTCTGTGTTTGGATTGTGCTTGGATTAGTTGCATAACCCATAAATCATCGGGTGTTGGCATGTGTTGACCAATTCCCCACGTTAAAATTTTGGCATGCCGAGTAAGGGTCGTGCAACCTTGGATTGCTAAGGAAACAGATTGCTCTCGATTTAGAAGATGGTTAAAAGGAAACATATCTCTTTAGCTTATTCGGAAGGAGCGTGGACAGAGACACTACAACAAAAACACCATATTACAACTTTAATTTTACAACTATGGGAAAAACACAATTGTAATAAATGTTTTTTTACAACTGTAAACTCTATAAAGTTGTAATAAACATATTTTTAACAACTTTTCATTTTATTAGTTGTAATAGATGTTGTTACAAACTTCACGTTCATAATATTTATTTTTGATAACTAATTATATTAATATTTAGTATTAATAATTAATAATAAACTTAGAAATCAGTAATATTTATCAGTTATTATTAAAAAATTAATAGTTAATAAGTAGTAATTTATTTTTAATAGTTAATGTATGTTAGCTACTTAGTAATAACTGGTATTAGTAATTTATATATTTAACGAGAAATTAATAACTAGTAATTAATATTTAACAAGTAATTAATATTTATTATTTAATAAGTAGTTAATATTTAATATTTGGTAATTAGTACTAGTAAATATAGTTAATTAATAATTAATAGTCAATAATTAGGTAATAAATTATTGTTAATAATAAATAAACTAGTAGTAAATAACTAATTAACAATTTATAAATAACTCTCTATTGAATGCTATAATTTATAGTTAATTATAAAAAAATATAAAAAATGTTGATTAATCGAACGATAATTAAATAATAATAGTTAAAACTAAATTTTAATACTGAAAATGATAAAAATAATAATACATATTAAGATATTTTACTTATATAAAATAATAAATGACGATAATTTTATCTATTAAATTACTCGAAAAACTATGTATATTCTAGTTGTACTCAAACAAACAATCATCGGATGCGACTATGACCATATCCGTACTTGTATTTCTTTTTTCAAAACCATATAATTTTTATTTTTCGAGTACGGATACGGTTGAATTTTGAACTTCTTAAATATTTATTATAGAATGTTATATGTGGTGGAGTATACAAATTCTCTTTTCTTTTGGCTCCAAGTCCAAATTTCTCGGCCTCCACAACGAAAATTTTGGGCTCCAAAGCAAAATTTTTGGCTCTAGATAATATTTTCTTGTTTGTCTCCTGTCTCCCTTTCCAAAGCTCTTTCGCCAAATCCAAAGCTTTTTCGCCGAATCCAAACTTGTTAAGAAACAAAACCAAAATCCCGGATAAAATCGCATCAGCGTCACGACCTCGAAACGCAAATTGGTCGCGCCGCCGCCCCTCGTTACTCGTGTTGTCGCCCCTGATCGCTCGCGCCGCCACCCCTCGTTACTCGCATCGTCGCCCCTGATCGTTCGCGCCGCCGCCCCTGCCTTCTCGCGCTGCAGCTTCTGCTTGCTTGCATCGCTGCTCCTAATCGTCTACTGGAGCCGCCGCCCCTGTCTGCTCCGTACTGCCATCGCTGTTGTTTCTTACTTGTTGTAGGTATCACAAAATAGTTCTTGTTCACTCTATTATTTCGTGCTATATATTAATTCAACGTTTGACCTGATTTGATTTAACGTTATTTCTAATTTTGTACGAAACCCACACTTTATGGACCCGGTCTAAATTCCTAATTTGCTTTTGAAGTGTTGAAATAATTTTAAAAAATTGTAGAAATGGAGTAAATGTAGTACGGGATTTATTATGCTTACCATATTTCTTTTTCTCTGTGCAAAGGTTCAAAGGACTATTAGAAACTGCTTGTATGCTAGCTCTAACAATAAGGTAATGAGCATATTTTATTTTCTCTCTTTTTAATAGAACTACAAGGGATGTTAGTTGCGGTGAGTTTGTTATTTGGTTTATTTTCTATCTTTTTTGTGTCTGGAATGATATTTATAAGCAAGTGGCAGCTAAATTTTGCTGTTTTGGGTATAATAATACGTAAGCTAGGGTTAAATTTATTTGTTTTAAGGTATTTCACATGCTTTCAGTTGTTTTGTCTATATTCTTGTTTTTATTATAGAAACCGACTCTAGCCTAAAGCCAATTAAGGCAATATTTGCTATGACTTGCTTCTTCCATAATCAGCGAACATAAACAAAGAAATTTGCATGTGAATTCTAAATCGGATTATGTAAAGTAAACAGTACACACTTAACTGATTTAACATAGATGTTTCAACTTTTCAAATGCCGTAATGGCATCAAATCCATTAGACGAATTGATTTGATTTATGTGTCCAATGGAGATAACTGAAGTCATGCTATAATTAAGATTAAGCTAATTGTCTCTCTAAGTTTTAATTTTTCATGATTGTGTTTTCTGAAAAAAGTTCACAAACAGCATTAACAAAACTTTATTAGCAGTTTAGTGCATAGATTGTTTAAATTCTGAGTTAAAATGGTTTGAATTCTTTGTCCACTATGCAAAGCTATGGAGAGAAGTGAAGACTTGCGGATGAGCTTATTATAAGAAATTCCAATTGGTTAAATTAAAATAAAATCCAGCACATGAATTTAATAGCCTAACCGTCTTTTCGTTGATTCAAATTGTATTTATTTATGCCAAATGCAACTCTGTAGAATCTAATGAATATTAATGTTTTTTGCGATATGGTGACAATAACTGTTCCTGATCACAAATACAATACAAATGATAATTCTGTGTTTAATTACAAATAATTATATTTGCAACTTCTTGTACCTTTCACTAATGTCAGTTGCTTAAGGTAGCAATTATGTTGACAAATATCCGATTTTTCATTGTGACTATGCATTTACATTTTCAGTTTATGCTCATGCCCTTTTTTTGATCACTTTAACATGTAAGTTCATTTTCATCTAGCACTGGTTTTACCTAATGAAAATGAATATTAAACTATTTATGATAAGATGATCACAAATTACTTAGATCATACTAACAAATAATAATTTTTTACTTGCTTAAAAATGAATTATATTAGTAACCTATTATATCCTTTGTGGTATTATATCCTTTATGAAAAGTTGCATTCATTGTTGGTCTTAAAACTCATTGGCTGACGGATTCTACTCCTAAAACCATCAGCACAAAGATCATAGAATATTTATTTATAGGCACCCAAGAATAAGCAGCTGAAGCCTAAAACAAGGCAGCAATAAAATTTAGAGGAAATTTTTATAAAATAAACTTATGCAGGAATAATTTAAGTTACTAAAAATTCACTGTATTGCACTTTGCATACCCATGAGTTGAAAACAAATCTAATGTTAGATACAACAAAGTAAATAAACAACAGCAAGCCTTTTTTTAACCAAAAAATAGTGAAAGCTAATTTACATAATTCAATATGATGTCAAATATATGTAGCCCACATTTCACAGGATTAAACTAATAATTATACGCTGCTATCAAAAGCACATCATTAACAATCTATCTATGCAGTTATTTCCATCATCTCTAAGTACTTTGTTTAACTGGTTTGTAAGTGAAATTTGTGTGCATTTGTTACCAGCCTAGCAGATTGTGGGTTGCAGCACTCAAGAAGATTTTAATCTATAAAGTTAGGATCACTTCATAAAAGGATAGTTTTTTTGAGAATTTTGCCCTTTTCTATTTGTTTTTGGTTCAAACATCATACATGGTTTACATGTAGAAGTAGTTCACCATTCAACATATATTTGTGGAACACTATGACATATTTTATCTCTTTTTGTTATCCTTCATGTTTGAGTTTGGTTACATATATTTTATTTGAACATATTTTGTAGACACTGGCAACTATATTCGAGTTACGATGGTAGTGGAACTTGGATATGGTACTAATATAATTATGTCAAATCTGTGTTCAACATTCTGAGGTCTTGCAAATTTATTTGCTTCTAGACCCATTACGTAAATAATTGTTTCTAATGTAACACAAGTAACTTGCAGATATTAAGACAGAAAAAACTCATGAATTTCATTTGAAACATTTTTAGTACATTTGGATAAAACTCGGTTCCTAGCAAACTAAGCATAATCTTTACTATCAGACCACCTTCCATTTCTAGCACATTTGGAACATTTCATTTGATATCATATGTTCTGCACATAGATCCACATTTCCATAGTTTTGTGAATGTTCAATTTGAAAATATAGGGAGTTGGGGAAAAATGACAATAAAATGCATGGATTTTCAGTTTATTTACTATGATATCATTTCATCGTGTTATAACTCATTAGTATCATCAATGATTACTCCAACATTTTGATATTTACGTTTTTGTGAGTGACGCTAATTGGCTTGATTGATGTGGCGGTGGATCCAAAAGCTTTCTTGTGGAAGCCGAATTCTGGAATAACTACCATTGGAGAAGCTGTTGGATCAGCTGGGGCTTGGAATAAAAATTATGTTGCCTTCAACTAGAGTGCTTTCATAGGGTATGCTTATGTATCTTTTGTGGATAAAACTTCTGTCTTATGTATCTTTTATATTAGATCGATGTATATATTTTGAAACGGTTATGTTTTTTGTGATGGGTTTAGTTGGTGATGTATTATGTGTATGTTGATCAAATATTATGTTAATTAATATGTATGAATGATCTTATATAGTTAAGTTTGTTGCATTGAAATATGAATCATATTATTATTAATATATATGAATTTTTTATATTAGTAAGGTGTATATATGTTACAACAACAATTTTTTTGTAATATATCACTTTACAATGGTCTGAAAGAGTTATAATATGTTGGAAGTCTGTAACGACCCGGATTTCTGGTAATCAGATATTTCATATATTTATTATTTAAATATCGATTTGGAATTTCTAAATGAATTTACAATATATATTTCGTTTATTAAATAATATATAGACGTATAATTTATATATAATTATAAATCGAGCCGTAACGTCGCGGCAGTTCGTAAATTTCGTTTTGAACTTCAATTGAATACGTATAATCTATTTTAAATCGGAATTCTGCGAAAAACAGAAATGTTTGATAATAATTTTTTAATGGAGGAGAAATATGGAGATTTCAGTTTATGGATTGATAGTTATGGCTAATTCAAATTTTCAAATAGTCGCTATAGAACTGTTTTAAATTTATAACGATTTATTTATAAATATAAAAAAGGGATTTCTATATAAAAGGGATTTTTATATAAAAGGGAATTTAAAACCAGAATTTTTAATATTGAGTTTTGAATTACATACTGATTGAATTTGACCTATTGTTTTAATAAATACAATGTTATTTATTTATTTAATCATTAAATTTGGCTGTTTGAATTTAATATATATTTTTATCCATCAGCGTTTTCTTTTGATTCGATAATACAAATGTAACCCGAATATACATTATGCGCATACAACACAAACAAATCTGCTAAATGTACATGAATAAAACTGGAACGTATAAAAATAAAACTGAATCATATAAAACATAAAAAATAAACTGGGAACACATACATTATGAAGGCTGAAAATGGTCAATACATATAATATATACAATATTCATCATCAGTATGAATATTACAACATTTTGATATATATAAGAAAAACGCCGCATGAACATAAAGAAAACAATATGAGATTGGCACTGTTAATACAAAAGAAAAAGTGTATATATATTCTCGCATCTACAATACATAACCACATATACATAATCGTTCATCACAATTTTTAAATCACTGCATGTCTTGTCTCATTCAAGGAACAGTGAACCGTATTGTCTCCTTCAGCTTTGACCTAACATAGAGAAGAAAAATATCATGAACAACAAAATGATACTATATATATATTAGGTTTCAGAGAGCTAAATAGTCAAATCAATACAGCTATAGAAACAAGATCAAATGAACAACAACAATCTAACAAAAACAAATATATATTCACAATCAAATAACAGCTAAGACAGACTGTAAGGGGACATCAACTAAACAAATAAAGAAATAGGTATATATTTCTACATCAATTGGTACCAAAACAGCTAAACTATTCATATGAACAGTTATGGGTATAGGTAACAGCTAAGGAAATAAACAACAAATATATGTTTACATCAAATTTATATAAATTTTTAACAGCTAGAGAAATGGAAATGGACAGTATAGGAACAGCTAAGAAGAAAATCCAATATAAGTACCATCGACTTTTTATAGAATCGAAGCAGCTAATTTATGTATGATCATACACGGTAATTTCATGCACAAGTGCATATATTGACTGCTATATTTTTTTAAAGAAAAATCTGAACATAAATCCATGATACGATTTCAAATCTCTGGGTTGAATGCACAATTCATAGACTCAATCTCACCATAATCTATACGGGATCAATCACTGTTTTTCAAACAAACCAGCTCTCTGTAAAATATTCACGAAGCCATCAACCTCAAATCATCAGTACACAAATCTGAAAAGAGGAAAAACTGGTGGCCTAAGCTAGCTGAACCTATCTAAGGGGAGACCCTGATGGACATCGATCTCATCTACAAATAACCACACTATAAATATAGGTATCCATGCGCAAGTGTTCACCAATTCCAGAATCAAACGATAACGTCAGTAAAGAAAACCATCCAAACGACTAAAGAAAATCAAAAGAAAAATCATACAGCAAGAATAAATTATATAAAATACTTATCTGAATTTGCGGATGCACCCTCTTCAACGCAGTATATTTTGTCGAAGGAGCTCATGATGCTATCGCTCGAATTGTAGGATTTAGGGTTCGGGTTTTTCATGAGGAAGGCTTCGGGTCTGATTTTTGGAGTTCGTAGGGGTTATGGAAGGAAGCTACGTCGATCTGGGGTAGGTTCGATCGTGAGATTTTTGGCAGTGACCGATTGTAGCTGAAGAGGGTCTAGGGTTTGACGGAGCAACGGAGGATGGGAGGCGAAGGGGATGGCCTGAGCGAGAGTGAGTAGGGGTGTTGCGATGGAGCTCTATCATTGCTGAAGAGAAAAGGGAGGACGGATAATAAGGTTTCGTTCATGGAAGGATTTTAGTGGAGGCTATGTTTTTTTTGTGGAGGTGGAGGTTTTCGGAGGCAATGGAAAACGATAGAAGGGTTTTGATAAGGATAAGCGGGCTGGGTTTATTCGGGTAAAGCCCATTCAAAAGTTTATAATTCATGTTTCTATAATTTAATTGCTTTATAAAGTATTAATAGAATATATTGCGCATACGTTAACAGTTTTAAGCACGGTCAGTCGCGTTGGAATCGTAGAGACGAGGACTTCGAGATGGAGCATGATCAGTTAGGACCGGAAGCAAGGAAATTTTTTAATTAAATTAAACGTTGTTTAATTTAATTAAAAACTAGTGTTCAACAATCAAACTAAAGCCAGGTGAGTTTAACACACTTGGTTATCCCATTATAATTTTTATAAGTTGGGTTTATTATTTGTGTGTCATGTTTGCAAAGTATTGGTTGTTTTGATGATTGTTTGTGTGTTGATAAATATTGTTATATCATTTTTTTAAATTAAACGTGGTTTAATTTAAATGAAACGACCTCGTTATTATTAAAAATTATTTCCAATGGAGGTAATGCACCTTATTGGTTACGTTTATGATAATATAAACATATTTAAATTTAATTGGGTCATTGACTCATTTTTATTGTTCGACCGCTATCAGTAAATTAGTTATTATATGATTATTGTATGAACTATTTTATCCACTATGATTGGATTATTGAAGTGATTGTTAATTGTTGAATCTGGATTCAACGTTTGTTTGATATTTACAATTGGACAATATTGGTTTGGAAATAATGGGTGGCCAAATATACACTGTCTTATTAAAGACAAATTTACCGCTAGATAAATCGTTAGAACTGAAGTTATGAAATCTATTTATACTGAATATAGTTTTTTTTATATATTTATAAAAAGGGAATAAACCAAAAATATTATGTTGATTGTTTAAATATAAATTACCATTTCTGATACCAAAATCTATCAGTGTGCAAAGCACGTGCCGCATGTATTAAACGATCCTATTTTTAATAAGTGAGTGAGAGGATATCAAGGTGATGTTCAATTACCAAGGTTGCTTATTTTTAAGAAACCATTAAAAATGAAATTTTATTAATTGATGATTATTTAATAATAATTAAATGGAATTAATTTAATTTGAAATTGAATTAAAATGGGAACACAAACTGAGAATTGATTAATGAGTTAATCATGGGTAGAGTTGACCAAGTTAACTGTGGTAATAAAAATTGAATTATTTAATCAGTTATTAATTTAATGGATAATTTAACCATTATTGTTAGTGATATTTTTTGAACTGTGATCAAAATGGTAGCTTAGGATTTAAAAGTGTGCAAATGGAGGGTCATGAAGTATTAAACCATTGTTTATAATAAAGTGACTCTTTTTAAGCAAATTTATATATAATTAAGTTTTGATTTTAAGTTTAAATTAAATCCTTATTGAGGTTTATTTTATAAAATCCAAGTTGGTCGGAGTATAAAACCCAAGATTTTAATTGGAACAAGTGATTAGATATGACATTTAAATGGAATAAAAAAGAAGGGAAGGATATGGCAAGATATGGAATGAAAAGATTAAAACCAAATTGGAGATCAGTTGGGATAAACGATTTTTCTAAATATTGATCTGATGTTGGTTTCGGCCTTCAGGGTTGATATTTAAAAGAATATTTTACTTACCGATGGAGATATGGGAAGAAAAATCAAAGGGAAAATCGAGTTGGGTTAAGATGGATAAATGAGTTGATTTATAACGATATGATATTGATCCAGAACTTTAGATAAGAAATGATGTTTCATCATGATGGGATTTGTTTTGGTTTTTGGATATTACAATTAATATCTATCTTAAGATAAGAACGTTATTAATCAAGGTCTGAGAGGTAATTAAAACACCCTAACTTGAACAACTTCAGGATTATTCGAGGATGATACTAGCTGGTAATGGTAGAGGTTAAGAATAGTTTATTGATTCCATAGTAACATGGGTTTGACAAAATATATTGGAATTCCAAGGTAACGGAAATTAATAAAGGGTAAGAATATGAGGAAATGTTTCTAAGGAAAAGGGAATAAAAGGAGATTGTACACAAATATAATGGTTTTTCCGAAATAAAAAGTGCGATATAGAATGGATTTATTCTAAAAGGGAAGCGTGGCTGTTGTTTCCAAGTAATGAAACAAGAGGTATCGTAACATTGGTTAACAAAAGATAAAATGTTTTGATTAACCTGTTGGAAAATAAATGGGGTTATCACAAATGTTTTGTGAATGAAAATAAATGGATTTGATTATAAGTTATTTAAGTATAAGAATAGAAGTGGTTTAAGAATATGTGTAAGTAAAATAAGAAATAAAAGCAATGTTTAAATTATTTAGAAATTTTAAATTAACCATCCGTAATTATTTAGGAGTTTAAAATTACATTTATTTAAATTGTAAGACCAAGTGTTGCTGAATACTGAACCAGTGAAATCCTTGGATTCCCGTGATTGACACACTATTTTATTTTGACAGTTAAATAACCGACTATCAAACCTGTCCAATACGATTGTTGGTATGGAAATACCGGGATCGGATGTATATTCGAAAACCATTCTGACTAGCAAATACGTTATATATCGTACGACGATCGAGATGGAGCATTGAGGACCATAGATCTTCATAAAACGGAAGAACCACTTACAATATCCGATTCGACGCGGAGATATACCGGGGTTCTGTCGTGACTGAAATCTATGGATTACAAGGACTACTCACTACTGATCCATGGGGTGATTCCTATATTGGATGCAGTAGGAGAGTACCTTCGGTTCATCCTGTTCCTGGATGACTTATATGGACGAATGTCTGACAGAATATTTCCTGAAACCACGTACGTTGATTTTTACTAATATACCGAGTGGTGGCAAAGAGGGGCACTTCTTTAAAACTCAGAATATATTTGTGGACATCAATTAGTGACTTGACGGATCTGACGATGTGGCATTCAAAGTGAATGGTGGCCCAATGTTCCAAAAAGTAAATCTAAACCTCGAGCCTCATCAACCGGGAAATGACAAAAATTGGGCAGGCAGCATGATTATGTGGGTCGCTCCCATTAGGGTGTATAATCACCTATCTAGAGAAATTCCATTTCATTTTTTTAATCTATTTCGATGCTGTCCCTTTTCAGGAAACGATGGCTAGCTACCACCGTTGGTGATATACGTTCGATACACTCAAGCGAAATGAGTGGTCGGTCATGTAAGGGCCGGGTTACAAGACGTTCTTGTTGAACCCAATGTATTCGCCTCTAGAGATACACTATCGGCAGGTGGTCCCATACATTGTCATAGTCGGAATACAATCTCCAATAAGCGCCCGCGGTTTTGATTGTATAATATATATGTAGATCGTGAGATGCAAGCGTTCTACTAGATTTCTATTTACTTGTATTTAGACAATATTATAATATCACACAAGATATTGGTTTCAAAATGTTTTGGGTTATCGTAAGGTAAAAACCGTCCGTGTTTATGTCTGGATTTGGTCTTATGATTATTCTTTTCTTTCGAAAAAAATTTAACTTTAAAATCAGGTTGTGTGATACCCTTAATACCATGCGAGTTTTTTTTCCCACTCTGGTTCACTAAACTGACCCGGTGTTTTGTAAACGCTCGGGCTAGCCCGGGGTGTACAGGTTTAGGTTATCGAATGCTATAAAGAGATGAGCTGGAAGAGTTCAGACGTATGATATTGTATAGCTACTATTCCGCTGTGTGTTGTATATGGGAACAGGTTATTATAATTGTCATGTTGTGTGATGTACTATGATATTGTAAGTTTTATTTAAATCTCTCAATAAAGTTACTTCTGTATTATATTTTGTTCCGCTGCGATGTGAGACTCTATGTTGTGTTGGTTTTTCTTCTTCTTCTTCTTCTATTCTAATATTTCTTTCTTTCCTATCTCACCCTCTGAATTCTTTCTATGGGCATCTGGGTTTCCAGTGCAATTTGGGTTGGATTGGTATGGTTTAGTCAGCTCAAATGGTACCGGAAATTTGGGTCGTCACACTTGGTATCAGAGCTATTGGTTGAGTAGTAACCTTGGCTTCGTGGCGTAACTCAATAGAGATGGGGTTAGTAACACCTTAGATTGAGTTTGAGTGTATATATAGATTAGAACGTATTTGTAAATTCTGTATAAAAATATTTTATATTTGATCAGTTTGATTTTGAACTGGCAACTGACACAATAATGTTTATAAAGCTGGTCAGATGAAATAATTTTGGCCATACTATATTTTTGTATAAAAAAGGAATAATTTTATGATTGGTTTTGAGTTGTTGAATTTACCCGAATTCGAATTTGACTATGAATTAGAATAGTCTGATATAACCTTAATTTTTCATGTACGAAATTAGCAAGAGAAAATGGATAGTGTTCGGAACAGAAATCAAAATTTGAGTTTGAAATAGCAGTATTAAAAATTAGAAAATTAAATAGTTAATCGAATATGAGTCTGAAACTTAACGTAGTTAAGAGTTGGATATTTGAACTAAAATTTGAAGCTTGGAAATAAAAGTTGTTTGATTTGGTTAAATGAATTGTGCATGGTTGATTGGTGATTAGTAAGATGGAATGGTTTAATAAATAGGAGATAAATAAATTGAAACAAGGATAATAGAATCCAAAATAATAATTTTGAATAAAATCAAATATGGTATGAAACTAGAAGGATTTAACCCTACAATGATTATTGTATATAGAGCTAATGCAGGTTGAACATGAAAAGAGCTGCTAGTCATTTTGGAATTTGAGTGTGGTAGACTGACAAAAAGGTAAATCTTAATATGTTGATTAATGATTGATTTTATACCCCGAAATCGGGTAGCCATTTTGGGTTTGTTCTCTTTTGGGATGTGTAAGGTCTAAAGTGTCGGATGTAGTTGGTCTGATCGAGCAATACGGTGGAGATACTGACAAATTTTCGTAAATTTTATAACTTAGAATTTATAATAAAAATTCCATAACAATTATTTTGAGAATAATTGGGATTGGAACATTCCTCTTACTTAGCAATTCCGGGGACAAAATTCTTTTAAGGGGGAAGGAATGTAACGACCCGGATTTCTGGTAATCAGATATTTCATATATTTATTATTTAAATATTGATTTGGAATTTCTAAATGAATTTATAGTATATATTTCATTTATTAAATAATATATAAACATATAATTTATATATAATTATAAATCGAGCCGTAACGTCGCGACAGTTCGTAAATTTCGTTTTGAACTTCAATTGAATACGTAGAATCTATTATAAATCGGAATTCTACAAAAAACAGAAATGTTTGAATCAGTTTGATAATAATTTTCTAATGGAGGAGAAATATGGAGATTTCAGTTTATGGATTGATAGTTATGGCTAATTCAAATTTTCAAATAGTCGCTATAGAACTGTTTTAAATTTATAACGATTTATTTATAAATATAAAAAAGGGATTTTTATATAAAAGGGAATTTAAAACCAGAATTTTTAATATTGAGTTTTGAATTACATACTGATTGAATTTGACCTATTTTTTTAATAAATACAATGTTATATATTTATTTAATCATTAAATTTAGCCGTTTGAATTTAATGTATATTTTTATCCATCAGCGTTTTCTTTTGATTCGACAATACAAATGTAACCCGAATATACAGTATACATGTACAACACAAACAAATCTGCTAAATGTACATGAATAAAACTGGAACGTATAAAAATAAAACTAAATTATGTAAAACATAAAAAAGAAACTGGGTACACATACATTATGAAAGCTGAAAATGGTCAATACATACAATATATACAATATTCATCATCGGTATGAATATTACAACATTTTGATATATATAAGAAAAATGCCGCATGAACATAAAGAAAACAATATGAGACTGGAACTGTCAATACAAAAGAAAAAGCATATATATATATATTCTCGGCTCTAAAATACATAACTAAATATACATAACCGTTCATCACAATTTTTAAATCACTGCATGTCTTGTCTCATTCAAGGAACAGTGAACCGTATTGTCTCCTTCAGCTTTGACCGGAAACAGAGAAGAAAAATATCATGAACAGCTAAATGATACTATATATATATATATATATATATATATATATATATATTAGGTTTCAGGGATCTAAATAATCAAATCAATACAGCTATAAAAACAAGATCAAATGAACAGCAACAATCTAACAAAAACAAATATATATTCACAATCAAATAACAGCTAAGAACAGACTGTAAGGAGACATCAACTAAACAAATAAAGAAATAGGTATATATTTCTACATCGATTGGTACTAAAACAACTAAACTATTCACATGAATAGCTATGGGTATAGGTAACAGCTAAGGAAATAAACAACAAATATATGTTTACATCAAATCTATATAAATTTTTAACAGCTAGAGAAATGGAAATGGACAGTATAGGAACAACTAAGAAGATAATCCAATATAAGTACCATCGACTTTTTACAGAATCGAAGCAGCTAATTTATATATGAACTTACACGGTAATTTCATGTACAAGTGCATACAGTGACCGCTATATTTTTTTTAAGAAAAATCTGAACACAAATCCATGATACGATTTCAAATCTCTGGGTTGAATGCACAACTCATAGACTCAATCTCACCATAATCTATACAGGATCAGTTACTGTTTTTCAAACAGACCAGCATCATTGGAAATTCAATTTTTAATTCAAAAAAAAACTCTGTAAAATAGTCACGCAGCCATCTACCTCAAATCATCAGTACACAAATCTGAAAAGAGGAAAAACTAGTGGCCTAAGCTAGCTAAACCTATCTAAGGGGAGACCCTGATGGACATCGATCTCATCTACAAATAACCACACTATAAATATAGGTATCCACGTGCAAGTGTTCACCAATTCCAAAATCAAACGAATTAACATCAGTAAAGAAAACCATCCAAACCACTAAAGAAAATCAAAAGCAAAATCATACATCAAGAATAAATTATATAAAATACTTATCTGAATTTGCGGATGCACCCTCTTTAGCGCAGTATATTTTTTCAAAGGAGATCGTGTTGGAATCGCTCGAACTGTAGGATTTAGGGTTCGTGTTTTTCATGAGGAAGGCTTCGGGGTCTGATTTTTGGAGTTCATAGGGGTTATGGAAGGAAGCTACGTCGATCTGGGGTAGGTTCGATCGTGAGATTTTTGGTAGTGACCGATGAGGGTCTAGGGTTTGATGGAGCAATGGAGGATGGGAGGCGAAGGGGATGGCCTAAACGAGAGTGAGTAGGGGTGTTGAGATGGAGCTCGATCTTTGCTGAAGAGAAGAGGGAGGACGGAGAACAAGGTTTCGGCCATGGAAGGATTTTAGTGGAGGCGATGTTTTTTTTGTGGAGGCGGAGGTTTTCTGAGGCAATGGAAAACGATAGAAGGGTTTTGATAAGGATAAGCAGGCTGGGTTTATTCGGGTAAAGCCCATTTAAAAGTTTATAATTCATGTTTTTATAATTTAATTACTTTACAAAGTATTAATAGAATATATTGCGCATACGTTAACAGTTTTAAGCACGGTCAGTCGCGTTGGAATCGTAGAGACAAGGACTTCGAGATGGAGCACGATCAGTCAGGACCGGAAGCAACAAAAATTTTTAATTAAATTAAACGCTGTTTAATTTAATTAAAAACCAACATTCAACAATCAAACTAAAGCCAGGTGAGTTTAACTCACTCAGTTATCCCATTATAATTTTTATAAATTGGGTTTATTATTTGCGTGTCATGTTTGCAAAGTATTGGTTGTTTTGATGATTGTTTGTGTGTTAATAAATATTATTATATCATTTTTTAAAATTAAACATGGTTTAATTTAAATGAAATGACCTCGTTATTTTTAACTATTGTTTCCAATAGAGATAATGCACCTTGTTGGTTACATTTATGATAATATAAACATATTTAAATTTAATTGGGTCATTGACTCATTTTTATTGTTCGACCGCTATCAGTAAATTAATTATTATATGATCATTGTATGAGCTATTTTATCCACTAGATTGGATTATTGATGTGATTGTTAATTGTTGAATCTGGATTCAATGTTTGTTTGATATTTACCAATGGACAATATTTGTTGGGAAATAACGGATGGCCAAATATACACTGTTTTATTAAAGGCAAATTTACCGCTAGATAAATCGTTAGAACTGAAGTTATGAAATCTATTTATACTGAATATAGTTTTTTTATATATTTATAAAAAGGGAATAAACCAAAAATATTATGTTGATTGTTTAAATATAAATTATCATTTCTGATCCCAAAATCTATCAGTGTGCAACGCACGTGCCGCATGTAATTTATTAAACGATCCTATTTTTAATAAGCGAGTGAGAGGATATCAAGGTGATGTTCAATAACCAAGGTTGCTTATTTTTAAGAAACCATTACAAATGAAATTTTATTAATTAATGATTATTTAATAATAATTAAATGGAATTAATTTAATTTGAAATTGAATTAAAATGGGAACACGAACTGAGAATTGATTAATGAGTTAATCATGGGTAGAGTTAACCAAGTCAACTGTGATAATAAAAATTGAATTATAAATTCAGTTATTAATTTAATGGATAATTTAACCATTCTTTTATTGATATTTGTTGAGTAGTGATCAAAATGGTAGCTTGGTATTTAAAAGTGTACAAATGGAGGGTCATGAAGTTTTAAACCATTGTTTATAATAAAGTGACTCTTTTTAAGCAAATTTATATAATTAAGTTTTGATTAGAAGTTTAAATTAAATACTTATTGAGGTTTATTTTATAAAATCCAAGTTGGTCGAAGTATAAAACCCAAGATTTTAATTAGAACAAGTGATTAGATATGGCATTTAAATGGAATAAAAAAGAAGGGAAAGATATGGAATGAAAAGATTAAAACCAAATTAGAGATCAGTTGGGATGAACGATTTTTCTAAATATTGATTTGATGTTGGTTTTGGCCTTCAGGGTTGATATTTAAAAGAATATTTTACTTACTGATGGAGATATGGGAAGAAAAATCAAAGGGAAAATCGAGTTGGGTTAAGATGGATAAATGAGTTGATTTATAAAGATGTGATATAGATCCATAACTTTAGATAAGAAATGATGTTTCATTATGATGGGATTTTTTTTAGTTTTTGGATATTACAATTAATATCTATCTTAAGATAAGAACATTGTTGATCAAGGTCTGAGAGGTAATTAAAATACCTCAACTTGAACAACTTCAGGATTATCCGAGGATGATACTAGTTGGTAATGGTAGAGGTTAAGAATAGTTTATTGATTCCATAGTAACGTGGGTTTGAGAAAATATATTGGAATTCCCAAGGTAATGGAAATTAATAAAGGGGTAAGAATATGAGGAAATGTTTCTAAGGAAAAGGGAATAAAAGGAGATTGTACACAAATATAATGGTTTTTCCGAAATAAAGTGTGCGATATAGAATGGATTTATTCTAAAAAGGGAAGCGTGGCTATTGTTTCCAAGTAATGAAACAAGAGGTATCGTAACATTGGTTAACAAAATATAAATTGTTTTGATTAACCCGTTGGATAATAAATGGGGTTATCACAAATGTTTTGTGAACGAAAATAAATGGATATGGCTATAAGTTATTTTTCTAAGTATAAGAATAGAAGTGGTTTAAGAATATGTGTAAGTAAAATAAGAGATAAAAACTATGTTTAAATTATTTAAAATATTTAGAAATTTTAAATTAACCATCCGTAATTATTTAGGAGTTTAAAATTACATTTATTTAAATTGTAAGACCAAGTGTTGCTGAATACTGAACCAGTGAAATCCTTGGATTCCCGTGATTGACACACTGTTTTATTTTGACAGTTAAATAACCGACTATCAAACCTATCCAATACGATTGTTGGTATGGAAAGACCGGGATCGGATCTATATTCGAAAACCATTCTGACTAGCAAATACGTTATATATCATACGACGATCGAGAAGGAGCATTGAAGACCATAGATCTTCATAAAACGGAAGAACCACTTACAATCTCCGATTCGACGCGGAGATATACCGGGGTTCTGTCGTGACTGAAATCTATGGATTACAAGGACTACTCACTACTGATCCATGGGGTGATTCCTATATTGGATGCAGTAGGAGAGTACCTTCGGTTCATCCTGTTCCTGGATGACTTATATGGACGAATGTCTGACAGAATATTTCCTGAAACCACGTACGTTGATTTTTACTAATATACCGAGTGGTGGAAAAGAGGGGCACTTCTTTAAAACTCAGAATATATTTGTGGACATCAATTAGTGACTTGACGGATCTGACGATGTGGCATTCAAAGTGAATAGTGGCCCAATGTTCCAAAAAGTAAATCTAAACCTCGAGCCTCATCAACCGGGAAATGACAAAAATTGGGCAGGCAACATGGCTATGTGGGTCGCTCCCATTAGGGTGTATAATCACCTATCTAGAGAAATTCCATTTCATTTTTTTAATCTATTTCGATGCTGTCCCTTTTCAGGAAACGATGGCTAGCTACCACCGTTGGTGATATACGTTCGATACACTCAAGCGAAATGAGTGGTCGGTCATGTAAGGGCCAGGTTACAAGACGTTCTTGTTGAACCCAATGTATTCGCCTCTAGAGATACACTATCAGCAGGTGGTCCCATACATTGTCATAGTCGGAATACAATCTCCAATAAGCGCCCGCGGTTTTGATTGTATAATATATATGTAGATCGTGAGATGCAAGCGTTCTACTAGATTTCTATTTACTTGTATTTAGACAATATTATAATATCACACAAGATATTGGTTTCAAAATGTTTTGGGTTATCGTAAGGTAAAAACTGTCCGTGTTTATGTCTGGATTTGGTCTTATGATTATTCTTTTCTTTCGAAAAAAATTTAACTTTAAAATCAGGTTGTGTGATACCCTTAATACCATGCGAGTTTTTTTCCCACTCTGGTTCACCAAACTGACCCGGTGTTTTGTAAACGCTCGGGCTAGCCCGGGGTGTACAGGTTTAGGTTATAGAATGCTATAAAGAGATGAGCTGGAAGAGTTCAGACGTATGATATTGTATAGCTACTATTCCGCTGTGTGTTGTATATGGGAACAGGTTATTATAATTGTCATGTTGTGTGATGTACTATGATATTGTAAGTTTTATTTAAAGCTCTCAATAAAGTTACTTCTGTATTATATTTTGTTCCGCTGCGATGTGAGACTCTATGTTGTGTTGGTTTTTCTTCTTCTTCTATTCTAATATTTCTTTCTTTCCTATCTCACCCTCTGAATTCTTTCTATGGGCATCTGGGTTTCCAGTGCAATTTGGGTTGGATTGGTATGGTTTAGTCAGCTCAAATGGTACCGGAAATTTGGGTCGTCACACTTGGTATCAGAGCTATTGGTTGAGTAGTAACCTTGGCTTCGTGGCGTAACTCAATAGAGATGGGGTTAGTAACACCTTAGATTGAGTTTGAGTGTATATATAGATTAGAACGTATTTGTAAATTCTATATAAAAATATTTTATATTTGATCAGTTTGATTTTGAACTGGCAACTGACACAATAATGTTTATAAAGCTGGTCAGATGAAATAATTTTGGCCATACTATATTTTTGTATAAAAAAGGAATAATTTTATGATTGGTTTTGAGTTGTTGAATTTACCCGAATTCGAATTTGACTATGAATTGGAATAGTCTGATATAACCCTAATTTTTCATGTACGAAATTAGCAAGAGAAAATGGATAATGTTCGGAACAGAAATCAAAATTTGAGTTTGAAATAGCAGTATTAAAAATTAGAAAATTAAATAGTTAATCGAATATGAGTCTGAAACTTAACGTAGTTAAGAGTTGGATATTTGAACTAAAATTTGAAGCTTGGAAATAAAAGTTGTTTGATTTGGTTAAATGAATTGTGCATGGTTGATTGGTGATTAGTAAGATGGAATGGTTTAATAAATAGGAGATAAATAAATTGAAACAAGGATAATAGAATCCAAAATAATAATTTTGAATAAAATCAAATATGGTATGAAACTAGAAGGATTTAACCCTGCAATGATTATTGTATATAGAGCTAATGCAGGTTGAACATGAAAAGAGCTGCTAGTCATTTTGGAATTTGAGTGTGGTAGACTGACAAAAAGGTAAATCTTAATATGTTGATTAATGATTGATTTTATACCCCGAAATCGGGTAGCCATTTTGGGTTTGTTCTCTTTTGGGATGTGTAAGGTCTAAAGTGTCGGATGTAGTTGGTCTGATCGAGCAATACGGTGGAGATACTGACAAATTTTCGTAAATTTTATAACTTAGAATTTATAATAAAAATTCCATAACAATTATTTTGAGAATAATTGGGATTGGAACATTCCTCTTACTTAGCAATTCCGGGGACAAAATTCTTTTAAGGGGGAAGGAATGTAACGACCCGGATTTCTGGTAATCAGATATTTCATATATTTATTATTTAAATATTGATTTGGAATTTCTAAATGAATTTACAATATATATTTCATTTATTAAATAATATATAAACATATAATTTATATATAATTATAAATCGAGCCGTAACGTCGCGACAGTTCGTAAATTTCGTTTTGAACTTCAATTGAATACGTAGAATCTATTATAAATCGGAATTCTACAAAAAACAGAAATGTTTGAATCAGTTTGATAATAATTTTCTAATGGAGGAGAAATATGGAGATTTCAGTTTATGGATTGATAGTTATAGCTAATTCAAATTTTCAAATAGTCGCTATAGAACTATTATAAATTTATAACGATTTATTTATAAATATAAAAAAGGGATTTTTATATAAAAGGGAATTTAAAACCAGAATTTTTAATATTGAGTTTTGAATTACATACTGATTGAATTTGACCTATTTTTTTAATAAATACAATGTTATATATTTATTTAATCATTAAATTTAGCCGTTTGAATTTAATGTATATTTTTATCCATCAGCGTTTTCTTTTGATTCGACAATACAAATGTAACCCGAATATACAGTATACATGTACAACACAAACAAATCTGCTAAATGTACATGAATAAAACTGGAACGTATAAAAATAAAACTAAATTATGTAAAACATAAAAAAGAAACTGGGTACACATACATTATGAAAGCTGAAAATGGTCAATACATACAATATATACAATATTCATCATCGGTATGAATATTACAACATTTTGATATATATAAGAAAAATGCCGCATGAACATAAAGAAAACAATATGAGACTGGAACTGTCAATACAAAAGAAAAAGCATATATATATATATTCTCGGCTCTAAAATACATAACTAAATATACATAACCGTTCATCACAATTTTTAAATCACTGCATGTCTTGTCTCATTCAAGGAACAGTGAACCGTATTGTCTCCTTCAGCTTTGACCGGAAACAGAGAAGAAAAATATCATGAACAGCTAAATGATACTGTATATATATATATATATTAGGTTTCAGGGATCTAAATAATCAAATCAATACAGCTATAAAAACAAGATCAAATGAACAGCAACAATCTAACAAAAACAAATATATATTCACAATCAAATAACAGCTAAGAACAGACTGTAAGGGGACATCAACTAAACAAATAAAGAAATAGGTATATATTTCTACATCGATTGGTACCAAAACAACTAAACTATTCATATGAATAGCTATGGCTATAGGTAACAGCTAAGGAAATAAACAACAAATTTATGTTTACATCAAATCTATATAAATTTTTAACAGCTAGAGAAATGGAAATGGACAGTATAGGAACAACTAAGAAGAAAATCCAATATAAGTACCATCGACTTTTTACAGAATCGAAGCAGCTAATTTATATATGAACTTACACGGTAATTTCATGTACAAGTGCATACAGTGACCGCTATATTTTTTTTAAGAAAAATATGAACACAAATCCATAATACGATTTCAAATCTCTGGGTTGAATGCACAACTCATAGACTCAATCTCACCATAATCTATACAGGATCAATTACTGTTTTTCAAACAGTCCAGCAGCATTGGAAATTCAATTTTTAATTCAACAAATAACTCTGTAAAATAGTCACGTAGCCATCAACCTCAAATCATCAGTACACAAATCTGAAAAGAGGAAAAACTAGTGGCCTAAGCTAGCTGAACCTATCTAAGGGGAGACCCTGATGGACATCGATCTCATCTACAAATAACCACACTATAAATATAGGTATCCATGTGCAAGTGTTCACCAATTCCAAAATCAAACGAATTAACATCAGTAAAGAAAACCATCCAAACCACTAAAGAAAATCAAAAGCAAAATCATACATCAAGAATAAATTATATAAAATACTTATCTGAATTTGCGGATGCACCCTCTTTAGCGCAGTATATTTTTTCAAAGGAGATCGTGTTGGAATCGCTCGAACTGTAGGATTTAGGGTTCGTGTTTTTCATGAGGAAGGCTTCGGGTCTGATTTTTGGAGTTCTTAGGGGTTATGGAAGGAAGCTACGTCGATCTGGGGTAGGTTCGATCGTGAGATTTTTGGCAGTGACCGATTGTAGCTGAAGAGGGTCTAGGGTTTGATGGAGCAATGGAGGATGGGAGGCGAAGGGGATGGCCTGAATGAGAGTGAGTAGGGGTGTTGCGATGGAGCTCGATCTTTGCTGAAGAGAAGAGGGAGGACGGAGAACAAGGTTTCGGCCATGGAAGGATTTTAGTGGAGGCGATGTTTTTTTTGTGGAGGCGGAGGTTTTCTGAGGCAATGGAAAACGATAGAAGGGTTTTGATAAGGATAAGCGGGCTGGGTTTATTCGGGTAAAGCCCATTTAAAAGTTTATAATTCATGTTTTTATAATTTAATTACTTTACAAAGTATTAACAGAATATATTGCGCATACGTTAACAGTTTTAAGCACGGTCAGTCGCGTTGGAATCGTAGAGATGAGGACTTCGAGATGGAGCACGATCAGTCAGGACCGGAAGCAACAAAAATTTTTAATTAAATTAAACGCTGTTTAATTTAATTAAAAACCAACATTCAACAATCAAACTAAAGCCAGGTGAGTTTAACTCACTCAGTTATCCCATTATAATTTTTATAAATTGGGTTTATTATTTGCGTGTCATGTTTGCAAAGTATTGGTTGTTTTGATGATTGTTTGTGTGTTAATAAATATTGTTATATCATTTTTTTTAAAATTAAACATGGTTTAATTTAAATGAAACGACCTCGTTATTTTTAGCAATTATTTCCAATAGAGATAATGCACCTTGTTGGTTACATTTATGATAATATAAACATATTTAAATTTAATTGGGTCATTGACTCATTTTTATTGTTCGACCGCTATCAGTAAATTAATTATTATATGATCATTGTATGAGCTGTTTTATCCACTAGATTGGATTATTGATGTGATTGTTAATTGTTGAATCTGGATTCAATGTTTGTTTGATATTTACCAATGGACAATATTTGTTGGGAAATAACGAATGGCCAAATATACACTGTTTTATTAAAGACAAATTTACCGCTAGATAAATCGTTAGAACTGAAGTTATGAAATCTATTTATACTGAATATAGTTTTTTTATATATTTATAAAAAGGGAATAAACCAAAAATATTATGTTGATTGTTTAAATATAAATTATCATTTCTGATACCAAAATCTATCAGTGTGCAACGCACGTGCCGCATGTAATTTATTAAACGATCCTATTTTTAATAAGCGAGTGAGAGGATATCAAGGTGATGTTCAATAACCAAGGTTGCTTATTTTTAAGAAACCATTACAAATGAAATTTTATTATTTGATGATTATTTAATAATAATTAAATGGAATTAATTTAATTTGAAATTGAATTAAAATGGGAACATGAACTGAGAATTGATTAATGAGTTAATCGTGGGTAGAGTTAACCAAGTCAACTGTGGTAATAAAAATTGAATTATGAATTCAGTTATTAATTTAATGGATAATTTAACCATTCTTTTATTGATATTTGTTGAGTGGTGATCAAAATGGTAGCTTGGTATTTAAAAGTGTACAAATGGAGGGTCATGAAGTTTTAAACCATTGTTTATAATAAAGTGACTCTTTTTAAGCAAATTTATATAATTAAGTTTTGATTAGAAGTTTAAATAAAATACTTATTGAGGTTTATTTTATAAAATCCAGGTTGGTCGAAGTATAAAACCCAAGATTTTAATTAGAACAAGTGATTAGATATGGCATTTAAATGGAATAAAAAAGAAGGGAAAGATATGGAATGAAAAGATTAAAACCAAATTAGAGATCAGTTGGGATGAACGATTTTTCTAAATATTGATTTGACGTTGGTTTTGGCCTTCAAGGTTGATATTTAAAAGAATATTTTACTTACTGATGGAGATATGGGAAGAAAAATCAAAGGGAAAATCGAGTTGGGTTAAGATGGATAAATGAGTTGATTTATAAAGATGTGATATAGATCCATAACTTTAGATAAGAAATGATGTTTCATTATGATGGGATTTTTTTTGGTTTTTGGATATTACAATTAATATCTATCTTAAGATAAGAACATTGTTGATCAAGGTCTGAGAGGTAATTAAAATACCCCAACTTGAACAACTTCAGGATTATCCGAGGATGATACTAGTTGGTAATGGTAGAGATTAAGAATAGTTTATTGATTCCATAGTAACGTGGGTTTGAGAAAATATATTGGAATTCCCAAGGTAATGGAAATTAATAAAGGGGTAAGAATATGAGGAAATGTTTCTAAGGAAAAGGGAATAAAAGGAGATTGTACACAAATATAATGGTTTTTCCGAAATAAAGAGTGCGATATAGAATGGATTTATTCTAAAAAGGGAAGCGTGGCTATTGTTTCCAAGTAATGAAACAAGAGGTATCGTAACATTGGTTAACAAAATATAAAATGTTTTGATTAACCCGTTGGATAATAAATGGGGTTATCACAAATGTTTTGTGAATGAAAATAAATAGATATGGCTATAAGTTATTTTTCTAAGTATAAGAATAGAAGTGGTTTAAGAATATGTGTAAGTAAAATAAGAGATAAAAACTATGTTTAAATTATTTAAAATATTTAGAAATTTTAAATTAACCATCCGTAATTATTTTGGAGTTTAAAATTACATTTATTTAAATTGTAAGACCAAGTGATGTTGAATACTGAACTAGTGAAATCCTTGAATTCCCATGATTGACACACTGTTTATTTTGATAGTTAAATAACCAACTATCAAACCTGTCCAATACGATTGTTGGTATGGAAAGACCGGGATCGAATGTATATTCGAAAACCATTCTGACCAGCAAATACGTTAGATATCATATGACAATCGAGATGGAGCATTGAAGACCACAGATCTTCATAAAATGGAAGAACCACTTACAATCTCTTATTCGACCCAGAGATATACCGGGGTTCTGTCGTAGCTGAAATCTATGGATTACAAGGACTACTCGCTACTAATCCATGGGGTGATTCCTATATTGGATGCAGTAGAAGAGTACCTTAAGTTCATCCTGTTATTGGATGACTTATATGGACGAATGTCTGACAGAGTATTTCCTGAAACCACGTACATTGATTTTTATAAATATACCGAGTGGTAGCAAAGAGGGGCACTTCTTTAAAACCCAGAATATATTTGTGGACGTCAATTAGTGACTTGACGGATCTGATGATGTGGCATTCAAAGTGAATTGTGGCCCAATGTTCCAAAAAGTAAATCTAAACCTCAAGCCTCATCAACCGGGAAATGAGAAAAATCGGGCAGGCAGCATGGCTATGTGGGTCGCTCCCATTACGGTGTATAATTACTTATCTAGAGAAATTCCATTTCATTTTTTTAATCTATTTCGATGTTGTCCCTTTTCGGGAAACGATGGCTAGCTACCACCGTTGGTGATATACATTCGATACATTCAAGCGAAATGAGTGGTCGGTCATGTGAGGGCCGGGTTATAAGACGTTCTTGTTGGACCCAGTGTATTCGCCTCTAGAGATACACTATCGGCAGGTGGTCCCATACCATGTCATAGTCGGAATCCAATCTCCAATAAGCACCCGCGGTTTTGATTATATAATATATATGTAGAGCGTGAGATGCAAGCGTTCTACTAGATTTCTATTTACTTGTATTCAGATATTATTATAATATCAGACAAGATATTGGTTTTAAAATGTTTTGGGTTATTGTAAGGTAAAAATCGTCTGTATTTATTTGTGGATTTGGTCTTACTATTATTATTTTCTTTCGAAAAGATTTTAACTTTAAAATCAGGTTATGTGATACCCTTAATACTATGCGAGTTTTTTTCCCACTCTGGTTCACTAGACTGACCCGGCGTTTTGTAATTGCTCGGGTTAGCCCGGGGTGTACAGGTTCAAGTTATCAAATGCTGTAAAGAGACGAGCTAGAAGAGTTTAGACATATGATATTATATAGATGCTATTCCGCTATGTGTTGTATATGGGAACAGGTTATTAAAACTGTCCCATTGTGTGATGTACTCTGATATTGTAAGTTTTATTTAAAGCTCTCAATAAAGTTATTTCTGTATTATATTTTGTTCCGCTGCGATGTGAGACTCTGTGTTGTATTGGTTTTTCTTATTCTTCTTTTCTAATATTTCTTTCTTTATTATCTCACCCTCTGAATTCTTTCTATGGGCATCTGGGTTTCCAGTGCAATTTGGGTTGGACTGGTATGGTTTAGTCAGCTCAAATGGTACCGGAAATTTGGGTCATAACAAAGTCACAACGGTAATCACCGGTTGTCATACCTATGATCTTATGATATTTAAATGTGTACAACAACGAGGAATAAAAGTTGTAATAAAATTTATTACAACTGTGAGTAAAAGTTGTTAAATATCCTATTTCACTATAGTGCTGCAACAATGTAGAAATGCTATGAAAGATATAAGTATATTACAACTTATTAATACACGACAGTGGCTCCACCGTTGTAAAAACTTTTTACAACGTTTTTGCACCGTTGTAATATGGTATATTTGTTGTAGTGAGAAAAGTCAGGAAGTTTCCTCTATTGGACATTCATCGAATTATTGACTCGAGAAGAGATCGACGGAGTGGTTAAGGATTGGAGTTGGTGGTTAAAAAGGCAAGAAGAGCATTTTAGAAGGCAGAAAGCGACTATGAATAATATTACAGCTAGAATAGATGGTTTCTGAAGGCCATCAAGCCTAGGGAATATTGTGCGAATAAGTACTACTATTCCTTAAGGTTTGGCTCAAGATTTGAGGGAAATTCCCGAATATCGACCCTGTATTGACACTAATCCGCGGACCGGTACTAGATTGGCTAGACTCGGGGGCAGAACCCCCAATCCAGAAGGAAGTTCGGCTCAATTTGTGGTTGTTCTGGCTTTGGGTTCTAGAGTTGGTAATGTTGCTTAAGCAACGTTGCGTGTAGGTTTGGATGCAGGAATTTCCATAGTTCTGGAAGTTAGGTTTGTGCCGACCGTGGAACCTTAGGCTCGGATAGCGCCAGATATTCTTTTTGGGGCCTAATAGTTTGCTAATTCTAGATTTGACAATGGGGATACTGATGTAGGATTGGACGACTGGGGTTGTTTTCTTGGAAATGGAAGTGGTAGCTAGACCGTCGATGTGATTCGATGATATACCTAAGGCAAAGCGTCCTTTTGGATTTGGATTGTGTTACTCGCAGTACGTTCATTCAAGATATAAGGAATTCTCAGATCCCACCAGATTTCAAATTGTAGATGTTGGAGGCTTTTGACAACAGGAAGGATTTGAATGTTCACTTGATGTGCTATATGCACCATATGGAAGTGCTTTCGGCATCGGAGGATGTTGTGGCAAAATGCTTCTCACTCTATCTTATGGACATTATTGTCATGTGGTTTCAGTAGTTGGAATGAATAGGAGGATAGCTGGAATATCTTAGTTGGAAAGTTCGTCGAATGGTTTTGGGTTCACATTGCTCGACCAAAGAACGTGATGTCTCTTACGGCGATCAAGCAAAGATCCAGTGAGACTTTGCGGAAATTCTTGAAGAGGTTCAATGCGGTGGTGGCGTTGGTCGATCGACCAGAATCGTCGATGGTTTTGATGGCCGCTATTTCTAGTTTCTTGGACAAAACGGGTTTCAAGATCTTGCTTCAACGGTGTCCACCACGTGACCTCGGTGAGTTCTACTTTGAAGCAGACAAGTTTTTGGGGGAAGATAGTGCGAGAACTAACAAGAAATTTCTTGAGGTTAATTCGGTTAAAGGCGAAGGATCGTCCGATTCTGGAAAAGATAAGGGAAAACTCCCTTCTTGGAATGATCGGAATGCGTATTAGTGGAATCGACCCAAATTCCTTTCATACGCGGTGCTTAATCGTACTTTAAAGGAGATCTATCTAGAAGTCCACCCAGTTGCTCCCTTCAAGAAGCCTCCCAATTGGGAGACATCTCAAAGAGAGACGTCTCCGAGGGACAGTGATTATGGAAAGCATTGTTCATTTCACGACCTGGATGGTCATGACATAAATGACTGCAGACACCTTTGGAATACCATTGAGAAGCGCATCAGGCATGGCGAGCTAGAAGAGTATGTTTGAAATCTTGTTGTAGTACCGGGACATGCATAGGTACCTGCTCTGACTTGGAATAGGAATGGACCAAGGCTTGGCTATGGTGGTTTGGTCATCAATTGGTATGGTTTTTGCTGGATATGCGGCTTTCAAAGTTTGGACTTGGTTTCTTTGGTTTCTGGTTTATTGGCTTTTTGGTTCTTTGGTTTCCATATTTTGGGTTTTGTTCTTCCGACTTTTGGATGTGGTTTTATGTTTACATGGATCTCTAACTTATGTATTTTTGGCTTTTAACCCTCGGCTCTAGTTGTATTGCATTCGACCTCTTAGACATTGTAGTTTTGGATATTGTACTTTGGATTTTCATGTCTTTGGATGATTTTAAGTCGATCCACACATGCACGAGATTAGTCTCAATCCCTGGGAACGCTCTGTACTGACTATAAACCATCCGCCTCACTATTAGCTAATCTTTCTATATTTCATGTTTGTAGGACTTCGAAGGGCCAAGTCTACCCATTTGTGCATAAGATTATGTCTTAATCCCTATGCATTCTCTTTGCAGATGGGAAGCCATCAAAATTTCTACACCCGTATTTAGTTACTCTGCCTTAGGAATTTGGAGGACTGCATTTGTCTACCCATGTACGAGATTAGGTCATAATCCCTAGGCATGCTCTTTGCAGACGATAAGCCTTTATCGTCCAATGTCCTTTATTGCCTGGCTTTGGATTTCGGAGGGCTTAAGTATGCCTACCCATGCATTAGATTAGGTCTTAATCCTTAGGCATACTATTTGAGGAAGAGAAACCATCTAATCTCCCATACATATTTCAGGTTGTCCGGCTTAGGATGGCTATATCGGCCTACCCATGTACGGTAACCGGTGTGATCCCTAGGCATGCTCTGTACCCAATGATATCCATCCTCCTTCACTCTCTTCTTAGGAAGGCTACGTCGGCCTACCCATATATAGGATTGGAGTGACCCCTAGGCATGCTCTGTATCTAGCGAAAAATCGGCCCCTTCAAAACTTAAACAGAACTCAATGAACTTGAAATTGAAAACGGCCAAGTTGGCCCACCCACATACGGGACTAGGCCTTAAACCCTAGGCGTGCTCTATACCCGACGACAAATCGTTAGGTTTTCTTTGGCTTCATTAAAAACTCCAAACCCTTAAAAAAATTAATAAAATTACTTCGCCCATAAGAACTTTCCTTGTAACACCCTGTAAAATTCACAAATACTAATAATAAATTAAATAATTAAAAATAAGCAATTAAATAATATGGTTGGAAATGTGATTTTTCTGCTTTGGGAATTTGACTACGAAATCCTTTTATTTGGATTCGTGGTGAAATTCTGTAACAACTCGGATTTTTACAACATGCTAAGACAAGAATCAAGGCAGAAGTTAATTTTAAAATGTGAATCAAGGGAAACGGGCTATGCCATTGCATTCATCTCGGAAAAATACGCGAAATAGAGTCCGATTTTTCGAAAATCAGAGTCCGTATGACCAAGTTATGGCCCGTCAAAGTTTTCAGAAAATTTCAAGTTCAAAAATAGTTCAAATTTGAATTCAGATTTCAAATTCAGCCAAGCAGAAGAGGCGGGAAAAATTCCTGCCACCCCCAAGTCGACTGGGGAGTTGACTTGGGAGTCGACACACCCCAGGTGGTGTCGACTGCCCAGTCGACACCCCTGTCGACTTGGGTGGTCGGCCAGTTTGGCCTGGGTGCACCTGACTTGCTCCTCAAGACATGGTTGGAGGCTTGTGACGGATTTTAAAGGCTCAGATCTATCCTAGGGTTAATCTAAGGGCCTAAACTACTCCTAATCTCTATAAAAAGACCCCTAAGCCTACCCTAAACCCTCACAAATCACTCATGCCACGAAGTGCCGCCAAAATCTATCTTGATCCTGGCCTCCAACTCCAAGAGCTTATGCATTCAAATCAGATCCGAATCAAAGGTGCTAGCTTGCTACATCAAATCAAGGGAGTGGATCAACGTTGCTAGGCCAATTTCATGATGGTTCTTCAACAAAGGAGCCACCTTTCTTCGTCAAGACGATGCATGATCCTTCCCTAAGCCTCGCTATGTAAGTTCTAGCTACTTGTAGATTCTAACGGTGGTTCTAATGTGACATGGAATAAAATGCGATGAAACATAAGTGTGCTAGCCTATGTGAACCTAATTTTGCCCCTTTTCTATGATCTATGACCTTGGGCTAAGTTTTAGCGACTTAATCATGCCACTCATGTTATGTTTAACCTAGTATATCTTGCAAGTTTGAATCTTTATCTATGGAATGTTAGCATGAACCTTTGGGAACCATTTGACTTGTGAAACATTGGCAAAGATTTGACTTTGAGGCTTATGCATGTAAATGAACCCAAACCCCTTATGTTATCATGCATGTTTGTGGCCAAATTCCCTTATGATAATATGCATGTTTGTGGCCAAATTCCCTTATGATAATATGCACGTTTGTGGCCAAATTCCCTTATGATAATATGCATGTTTGTGGCCAAATTCCCATATGATACTATGCATGTTTGTGGCCAAAAACCCCTTATGATGCTATGCATATTTTGAGGCCAAACCCCTTATGATACCATGCATGTTGGTGGCCAATCCCTTTTTGACATCATGCATGTTTTGAGGCAAATATGTAGCATAGTATCCTTACTATGTTGACTCGCTTTTACTTGAGTTGGAAACACGATTTGGGGTAGGTTAGACGTGCGTGATTATGACATGATAATTTGACATGGGATTTCATGAAAATATGACACTCATGATACACCTAAATGGGGACATGACATGTGGGGTAAACATGGGACTTGAAACTAGACACATATGGGTTGTAAGTGTAATATGACACTAGACCAAACATGAAAGTGGCCAACTCGAGGTTGGGTTGAGTTTGTAGCATAAACCTACCCGGACCCGCCCGACTTAACTAGTGGCTACAAACAATAGGACCCAATGTGAGTAGTTGGTCATATAGCACTTAAAACCCGAGGTTAGACTAGGTTGTGGTGTAAATCTACCCAGACCCACCCGGCTTAACTAGTAACCACAACAAAGTCTAATGTGAGAGGTTGGGGTGCATTAATCTAATTAATGCCACATGAAAAGTTAAGTAATTTTGACTAATGAAACTTAACCGATATGACACGAATGGGTAGGTTAAGTGGAACCGGACTTGATTTCTTAATGACACTTAACCATATAAGACGATTATGGGATGGGGTTAAGTAATTTACACTTAACTAATCCGACTTGGTAATTAGACAGGGTTAAGTAATCTATACTTAACTAATCTAAACACGGTAATTAGATGGGGTTAAGTAACCTACACTTAACTAATCTAAACACGGTAATTAGATGGGGTTAAATAACCTACACTTAACTAATCTAAACACGGTAATTCGATGGGGTTAAGCTAAACACTTAACCAATCTAAACTTGGTAATTCAATGTGGTTAAGTAACCAATACTTAACCAACGTAACATGATAATTTAATGGGGTTAAGTAACTTATACTTAATCAATTATACATGGTGATTTGATGAGGTTAAGCAACCATACTTAACCAATCTAATATGAGAACTTGATAGGGTTAAGTCACAAGACCGTTTAAATATACTTAACCATTCTAATACGATTAGTGGATGGGGTTAAGTTAACCTATACTTAACTAATCCGACTCGATAATCCGATGAGGTTAAGATAATCTATGCTTAACCAATCTAACACGATAATCTGATAGGGTAAAGATAAACAAATACTTAACCAATTTGACTTGATGATTGAATAGGGTTAAGTCATGAGCTTCTTGGTATACTTAACCAACTTGTAGGGCTAGGTCTTGGACTTGAATACTTAGCCAAATCTTGACATGATTCGTAGGCAGGTTAAGTCATGAACTTAAATGACAATACTTAACCCATTAGACAAAACCCTAGTTCAGGGGACTAGGTGGAAAACCGGGATTAACAAGGATAACGGGAAAGGAGACTAAGTGGTAAACCTTAGTTTAGGAAACTAAGTAATAATTCTTAGTCAAGAGATTTGGACCAGTTCACAGATAGATGAGTAACCCGATACGGTAGGTCATTGCTTAAACACACGAGGAGGAGCAAATTATCCGACTTGGATAAAGGCTCCAACGAACTGGGTGACGAAGCGGTAGCTTCGGGGGACATGAGGGTACTCTTGGTATCCCTCTGTGAGGTGGCAGATGGTCCATGAAACCTGGCCTCACAGAGGTTAAGGTCTGCGGTAGAAGAGCCAAGAGTATGCCTTGGTTGCTATGCGAGCGACCTAAAGACTGGGATGGATTAGCGTGGAGTCGACGATACTTGTTTTTGCCCTGGATAGCACGTCGCCGACTACCTACCATCTTTAGTCAATCGTGTACGAACGGAAAGGCCGAGGACTCCCAACAGACCATGTTCTTGCTATCGAGTCATGGGTGAGGTTGGCCCATAGGAAAGTGGGGCTATAGTGGGGCCGGGATGTAGTTCTCATACATGATTTTTCTTGGATTTCCTTTCAGTAGTTGAGGGAGGGGTCACGTGGGACCATAGCCACGGATACATAAACAGACCTTGATATCTGCATCAGCAGACGACTTAAAGCTCCCGACCGAGTTCCGTATTTCTCGATTTGCCCTGGCATGGAACTCGGATGGCACATTGAGATACATGTGCGTCTAGACATGGAAAACGATTCACGATATATACGTGGGATAAAGGGCGTGGTTGACGGGTGGCATAATCCCTAGTGGCCCTAGGTGGCCTGAACCCAAACCAAGTTACGAATACGTTCATTAGGTAGCATAATCCCTAGTGGTCCTAGGTGGCATAAATCCTAAGTGAACACGCGATAGTCATGGTAAGAAAACATAACTAGATCAAGGGTAGCAGTCCAAAATAACTTCAAGGATAAAATGGTACTACGTTGAGGTGGCACAGATTTACATGGGAAAGCCCGTACGGCCTATGGCAAAGGACTGAACTTATACATGGAAAGAAACATATGAGTTGGGAAAACCTACATATGCTATATATTAGGTTGGCATGGACCATTACATGACATTGGGCAAGGGACATTCATAGTTAACACATGACGCGGGTTGGGATATTAGTACGAGAGGTGCAGAGCAAATATACATGATAAATACCATGGGATGTTATACATGGTAGATACCTTGGGATTGTATACTGGATAGAAACCTGACAATGTGATACCTTGATTTATCTTGACACCGTAGTTTATCATGATACCTTAGTTTATCTTGCTACAGTAGTTCATCCAGTTATCTCGGTTTAGCTCATCTATCTTTCCATCATCCTTATGTTTACTTTCAGTTATGCATGTCATGTTACCTTTACCTGTTTTTATACTGGAAGTAGATAGGACTTACCAGTCTTTATGGTTGACCCCGTTTTCTTTCGCCTCTTTGTCTTCCGTTTCCCCCCCAGGTTTTCCAGGGAGGAAATGATGTTGTTTAGTCGGACCTCTTATGCTTGAAGGTCATCATGTATAGCTTGGTCTTCTCTTGGCTATGGCTGCCTCTCCGCTTTATTTTGGGAAATAATTTATGAGAAGGTTTTATGCTTCTTTATTATTGCATGACAGGTTTTGATGTATTCTGATGTAAAAGGCTTTAGACCTTATTTTATAAGGTAATGAAATTTGTTTTACTTCCGCTATTTTATATATGTTTTGTCTTGTAATGTTTCTGTGCATGTTTACCTCGATAATGCTTCACCAAACCTAGTGCATTCCCTTTGTGAGTGACCCTAGCGGAGGTGGGGTGCTACAAATTCTGAATCTTTTTCGTGTATAATACGCTGAAAACGATCAATGTATGAAGAAGTTATAAGGGAATGAATTTTGGACAATAAATGTAATATATATAATTAAATAGATAATATATATATGTCCAAGATAAATTCAAAATAGACTGGGAAGATTTGAATTTTGAAATAGAAGATAAGATCAGTGGGAAATGTATATTGCATATATGGAAAAAGATTGTGAGATTAAGGAACGTATTAAATAAATTAAACAGCTCAGCAACGCAGCTTTATTGGGCGTTCCATCTCCGAAGGGGTCGACTCCCCTCCCCTTTAAGTGTTGTCGACCGCTTGGCGGCTGGACAACCCAATAAATTTAGCTGGTTAGGATTTTTTTGAGAGGATGTATATAAATCAAAGGCTTGGATTAATTCTAACTAATCATCCGGTTGATGCTCTCGCAGCCCATGGGCAGCTATATTTACCCCTCCTGTCACACTATGAAAACCCAATCATTCTCCATCTCTACCTCTATGCTACCTCTCCACCATTGTTAAATTTCGGAGAAAAATAAAAGAGAATAGGTTTTCTTCTAATTCTCTAACTCTAATCTAATTCTATATCTATTCTAATTTACATAAGTTTAGAATTCTAAAATTTAGCAAAATCATATATGTATAAGATTCTAATGTATGTCTCTTATATGTATATTATTAGGAGGATTATTGGAGCTCGCTTGAACGTGAAGAATTATTATGGATCTTGTAACTCTACCATAGATTTCTCTCTATCTTGCCTAGATCTGTGAGTGGAGTATAGTTCGCTTAAGGCATATTCATGCTTTTAATAGATTGTCATGTCAATAGATATGCCTAGGGGGGTTTGGAAATTCGATAATGTAAACATGAAAACACCCAAATCCTCCATCTTGTAATTTTATTTGAATCGTCATGATTAATTGGGATTTTGGGGATATTTGGTTTTAATATTGGATTAAAGATGAAATTGGGATGTTGCTATTATTATTTATATTTTATGTAATTCACGTTTATTTCATTTAATCTTAGCCTAAAAAGGTTTGAATTTGATTGTTTCATAGTTTGAATTGGGTTTGGATCCAATTTTGCATCTAAACGCATTCACAATTAAAATAGGTCAAATGTAAACGTTTTTATGTAAATAACACCAAGATGGGGTGAATTGGATAAAATATGAATTATAAACATACATGTGTAAGTGTATGTAATACTCTATTTTTAATTCAGTATTGAAATCATTTCTACATGCCTAGGATACAAGTTGAAAATTTACGTATGTACGTTTTTCCATCCATTGCTATGTTGTTATCTTGTCATTATGTTATAATGCCTATGTTGTAGTGGTAAAAGTATGGAAAGCCTAATTTGTATGCCTTGATTTGGATAAAAGTTGATGATTACCACCTCATTAGAACGTTTCACCAATTATACCAATATTTACGTTATTTAGGCGTTATTATTATCTTACTTATATAAACGTAATTAACGTTGTATTAACGCAACAAATGCAAAGAGATTAGATTCGAATTTGAAATGTCCCCATAACAAATATATATTTGTTTGACTGCGTGTGCGCACAAATAATGGCTTTAAATATATATTGTTAGGGACTGCAGAATGGATCGTTCAGGCAAAGCAAACACTAGAGGGGGGTGAATAGAGTTTGTAAGAATTTAAAAAAAACTAGAGAGAACTATGGGATGAATCAGACAGTACAAACACAAACACAGATTCAAACATAGAAGTAAAATAAACAAAGATAAAAGTGCAGAAAAGGAAAGAACACACCGGATTTTATACTGGTTTGGATCACTCCTACGTCCAATCCCACACAACACTGGGTTGTGCAAAATTTTATTACTCTTTCAATAGTCAATACACCCTCCTTGATTTCACAGCTCAACAAGGAGACACCGATTCCTACTTTCTTGATTTCACAGCTCAACAAGGAGACACCGATTCCTACTTTCTTGATTTCACGGCTCACAAGAACACACCGACTCCTATTTCCTTGATTTCACGGCCCACAAGGACACATCGGCTCCTCATTGACTCACAACAAGGTTTATTCAATCCAACCAATTACAAAATAGCCCTATAACTCTTCAATAGCACTTGATTTAGAGAGTAGAGAGTAGAGAGTGTAGAAATAAGAAATTCGATCAATTCAGAAGTGAATTCGACATAGTATAAGTGTAAAAACCATAAAAATCATTAAGAATAATGGTAGGATGATAGAGGATGAAGATGGAGAAGAAGAGATGTTAGAAAATTTGGTTTTAACCTCTTTTTATAGGGTATGAAGGGTTGCAACGATTCTGAAGCATTTCAAATAGTGAAAAGATACTTCCCTTCAAATTTAGAAAAAATAGTTGTTATATGTCGACATACATATTTTGCTATGTCGACATAGCCATGTGTAAATTTTATTTTCAAAGCATTTTTCAAGTATTTTGATATAAAATTAATTCTTTAAATTCTTGGATAAAATTCTAATGTTCTAATCAATATTATATGATAGAAAAACATATGAAAATATATTTTTAAACTATATAAATAAATTTGTAAAATTATAAGGTTTTAAACTATATAAAATATAAATAAAGTATATATAAAAAAACTTAAGTTTGATAAACAAAAAAGAATAAACATAGAGTTAAATAGAAAAATAAAATAGATAAGATTGAGGATAAAAAAATAGAGAGAATTAAGGATAGAATTGAAAATCAGAATTTGAATTTGAGTTTGAATTTGAATTTGAACTTGAACCTGGAGTGCTATTTGGAGTCTTACAAAATCTAGACTCTATAAATATATTGTTCTTGAACTCTTGAAATGTTGATTAGTCATGACTCGTGAATCTATTCTGAATTCTGAATCTGTAAAAGCTCTTAAACTGTACAGTCTTCAGTATTAATATTTGTATACAAATCCTGCATATATGTGTGTGTGTGTGTGTGTATATATATTTTCTAAATAAAGTTGTTAGTATATATTTTATAATCAATGTTAATTGAAATAAGATTGTTGTCATCAAAACTCCATTCTCCAACAATCTCCCCCTTTTTGATGATGACAACCTTAGTTTATAAAATATCATACCTGTATATACCTGTTTGATGGTGATCTTCTTATACTCCCTCTATCTATAAGAATTCTATAAAACTATGCCTATATTTTATAATTTCTCCCTCTTTGGCATTATCAAAAAGAAAAATTAAAGATACTCCCTCTAAGTTAATAATTGTAGAATCTAAGTAATATTCCAAAAAATACTCCCCCTAAATTTAATAACTAATTATATTTAGAATACTCCCCCTTAATCAAATAATCATATATTTATGTTATAGAAGGTTAGAACAATATTAATTATAAACAACAATTTCATTTAAACAAACATGTGTACATATACATGAATTCATACATATACGACACACTATACGAGAGTAGTAAAGCGAAATCTAGACAACCCTTAGACACTTAATTATTTGACAATGGGAGATTTGCGAATTGGAAAATTTGGATGATGGAGACAGAATTCTCCATTCTTTTGAATCACATTCCCATTTTCGTCAAATAGGACTTCTCCTACGCACTCAACGTTATCGTCTTCGTCAGCGACCATTGGTTGACTTTCTTGTTCTGCTTCCTCCTCCATCATTTCTTCTTCCTCTTTCGGTTCTTCCTCCGGTTCTTTCTCTTCTTCCATTGGTTGATTATCATCATTGATGATAATTGGATTAGTCTCATTGTCCATTATAAACTTCAAGAGACTTCTCATCACTTTTCCTTGTTTGTTTTGCTCTTGACTTATTCTAATTTGAAACGCTTGCATCTCAACCACATTTGCAGTAAATACTCAATTTTCTCTTCAATTTTGATCACTCTGGAGAGTGTAGATCATTGAAAAGGACCCTCGGATGGTCCAGCGTATGAATCGAATTTGTATTGATTATTTGGATTAGTGGAAACCATTTTGATTTTTTTATAGAGTTTTACAGAGAAGAAGAATGCGAATGAAGAAGAAAATTCAAATTAAAGGACTTATATAGTTGTAATAACTAATTTTTGATCGGAATTAATTTTGAAAATTTTCAGTTATATGTCGAAAGAGCATAATATTCATGTCGACATGGTGTTGTTTTAAATTTTATTATTTTTATTCCTTATTATATTTTTATATGTATGTATATATATTATTACTTTAATTATTCTAATTCACTTAATGAACATATACCTAATTTTCTCCTTAATTTAGTGAATGTTGCTTTATTTAATGGTTTGGTTAATATATCAGCTATTTGTTTATCTATTTCTATAAATTCAAGTGAAATCTTTTGTTTACTTACATTATCTCTTAGAAAATGATGTCGAACATCAATATGTTTAGTTCTTGAATGATGAGTAGGATTTTTGATATATTTATAGCACTTATATTATCGTAATATATAGGTGATTTACTTATGTTTAAACCAAAATCGTTTAAAGTTTGCTGCATATAAATGCAATATTACCCATATCATTTAGTTGATTACAAGTTCTAACAAAAGATTCAATATCCCCAAAAATATTTTCTACGGGATGGTCTCTAAGTAATCTAATTCTTTTATTTGGTTGGTTATCTTCATTATTTATTTCATTAACTTCATCCTCACAATCATCTTTATCAGTTTGGTTATACTTTTATAGTTTTCATCGAAAGATACGTTTAATGTTTCTTCTATAGTGTTGGTTCGAGTATTAAAAACTCTATAAGCCTTGCTTCTTTCAGAATATCCAATAAAAATTCCTTTATCTAATTTTGAATCAAATTTGTCTAAATTATCCTTTGTATTAAGTACAAAACATTTACTTCCAAATATTTTATAATAAGATACTTTTGGTTTCTTATTATACAAAAGTTCGTAAGGAGTTCTATGAGTCAAAGGTCTAATTGGAATTCTATTTATAATATAACAAGCTGTTGCTACTGCCTCAGCCCAAAAATTCCTTGGTAAGTTACTATCGGATAACAGAGTTCTTGTACATTCTTGTATTGTTCTATTTTTATGTTCAACTACTTCATTTTGTTGAGGAGTTCTTGAAATTGAAAAATTGTGGGTTATTCCCTTTTTATTACAATACTTTTCAAAATTCTCATTTTTGAATTCTCCACCATGGTCGCTACGTGTTATTTTAATATTTAGTGATAATAAATTTTGAATCCTTTTAGAAAAAGTTTTAAATTTATCAAAAGCATTACTTTTATTTTTAAGAAACAAAGTCCAAGTGTATCTAGAGAATTCGTCAACTATTACAAATACATATCTGTTATGATTTATTGATTGAGTTTGAGATGGACCAAATAAATCATGTGTATTAACTCCAGTGGTTTTGAAGTAGTGATTTCTTCTTTTGATTTAAATGAACTCTTCTTTAATTTTCCGAGTTGACAAGCATCGCATAAGTTATTAACTTTGAATTTCATTTTGGGTAATCCTCTAACCGAATCTAATTTAGAAATTTTAGAAATATGTTTGAAATTTATATGACTGAATCTCTTATGCCTAATCCAAGGATCACTTGTATTGGCCATAAGACATAAATTATTGTTGGAAATTTTCACATTTAATATATAAATATTTTTCTTTCTATCTCCTTCGAATATAACCTTTGAATTCCTATCTTCTATGAAACATTTATTCTTTTCGAATTTTATTTTATATCCTTTATCGCAAAGTAGACTTATACTTAGCAAATTGTGTTTTAAATTCCTAACTATTAAAACATCAGAAATAGTAAGAGTTTCAGAATTACCGACATTGTCGATTCCAATGATGTATCCGTTAAAATTATCTCCTAAGTTTACCAATCCACCATCTTCATACTTCAGATTATTGAGTAGTTCTGGATTTCCAGTTGTAACAACCCGGAAAATCTGAGCCAATTTAAATTTTTTAATTTGGCTATTTTAGTGAATTTAAAATATTTAAAATAAATATTTTAAATAATAACGACGAAATGTAAGTTTGAATCAATGTTTGAAATTGAGTATAATTATTTCTAATTATAAACAAGGCCTGAAATGGCGCGGTAGTTTCAAAATTTGAATTCAAACTTTGATTGACTATACCGGGAGCAAAACAAAACGGATTTTAGTGAAACCAAAAATATTTAAATCTGTTGGTGAATATCTTTCTAACGAATCTGAAAAATCGAAGTTTCGTAGCGGGAAGCAAAAGTTATGGCCAAATGAATTTTCAGAAAGGTCGCTATAGAATTTATATAGCCCGTGAAAATGGCCATTTTGCAAACGACCTCAGAATTCGACGAAACCACTTTTTTTGGATCCGAGACGTAAAAATTATTGCTAGATTTCAAATTTCATAATTTTTGAAGCTAGTATGTGAGCGTGGCAAAGGAAAATGTGTTTGGTCGATTTCTATTAAATTGGATCGACCAGAAAAGGGCCATTTTTCAAACGGTCTCATAATTCGATGAAACTAGTTTTGTTGAGACCGTATCATCAAAACATAGCTAGATTTATTTTTCGGGAATTTTTAGAATCAATATGTGGCCCTAGTAAATTGAAATGTACGTTCAAATTAAATATTGAATGCTTTATATTTTAGTGTGAAGGAAAACTGACTGAAATAGTCGAATGGGCCTACGAAACATATCCCATTGTGTTCGGAATGGGGGTATTTAGCTAGGGACGGTAGTCGTTGGGTTTGGATTGGAGTTCGTATAAGATAAGGGATATTTTTGGATTTTTAAAATTTATAAATATAAAAAAATATCATT
This sequence comes from Allium sativum, assembly GCA_030737875.1. Classification (NCBI taxonomy): domain Eukaryota; kingdom Viridiplantae; phylum Streptophyta; class Magnoliopsida; order Asparagales; family Amaryllidaceae; genus Allium; species Allium sativum. Next base: position 143,529,584 of record CM060918.1, on the reverse strand, counting down.
GGGCCACATCAGATTCTCTCTCCCCACTTTCTCTCTCTCCCTCCCTCGAACGCATGACGGAAACCTTTCAATCCTTCCCATCCATTTTCTGGCCAAACCACTTCGATTCAGACCTCGACACAGTTGAGGATTTTGAAGAGCTCGGCGAGAGCTTCAAATCCATACCAGTTGGAGGCTTTATCGTGGAGCGTGGAAGGAGAATCGAGCTCGGGACAGCGCAACGTTTCAACTGCCGCCAAGACCCCTACCCGCCGTCGAACTGACCAACTCCTCCCTGCGCCTGAGCGCCACTCCTCCCCCTTCGACACTGCATAGCCCGATCCTCTTCAAGCTTCATGGATTTCGAGAAAAATTGAAACCTAGTTTCGAACCATTCAGCTGAGGTATGACTTTGTTAATTTCAAACTGATTTTAACACTCTAAAGCGTTGCAAACTTCTAAAAATCGTATCTTTTTCATTTGTGATCGAAATCCAGTGAAAAAAGAGACAGTGGACTCGTGCGGACGTCTTCTACATTCTGGAAGAGACCGGATATTTTTCTGAGCCTTCTGTTGTTTTTGGTGGAGTGGAACCCAATGTGAGATTTCTGAATTATAAACGATATGGAAAACGACGATGTATAAATTATATAGTCGATGTATGAGTTATATAAGCGTTGTACACCTCATGTATAAGCATTGTATAAGTTGTATGTTCGATGTATAAGTTATATATGCGTTGTAAAAATTATATATATGTTGAAATAGAAGTGAAATATACTTATATATATATATATATACACGCCCCTCATCCACAAACCATGGACGATATTTATTGGTTGTGATTGATGTGAAAATTGGTTGATAGCGAATGGTTGATTAGAATTGTTTGTAGTTGAAATTGATTGATTGTGGTCGAAAAATGCCCGTTTATGGTTGAGAATTATTTGGTTGAAACCACATAGGATTAGTTTGTGGAAAAAAATAAATTAAACATGCCGCCTGCGTGCGAACTAGATGCATGAAATCCCCATTGTCAAAAGATGTGTGGCTTTAAGGTAGAGCGAGGAGCCGTACTAGGGACGGCCCCGGTTTTAACTACCCTGCCGTTATGCTGCCTAGATTTTCAATAATATTCATGTGTTAGAATTATTTTCATGTGTTGAAACTATATTCGTGTGTTGAATAGAAATTCATTTGTTGAATAGAAATTCATGTGATTGAACAACATTCATGTTTTGAAATAAATTGTTTTATAACAAAAATCATATTTTTATCATCTATATGAGCTATATAAAATAGTCGTGTTTTGAAATAAATTGTTTTATAACAAAAATCATATTTTTATCATCTATATGAATGATATAAAATAGTCATGTTTTGAAATAAATTGTTTTATAATAAAAATCATATTTTTATTATCTATATGAACTATATAAAATAGTCGTGTTTTGAAATAAATTGTTTTGCAATGAAAATCACATTTTTACTATATATATAAACTATAGAAAATATTCATGTGTTGAATGTTGAAACGAAATTCATGTGTTGAATGCTGAAACGAAATTCATGTGTTGAATAGAAATTCCTGTATGGAAATAAAATAAACAAAATTCATGTGTTGAAATAAATATCTGTTGGATAAAAATATCGTTTTTATCAAATATGTGAAGTGAAAATGGTTTTGAAATCGAAGAATCGATTATATTTATATATATATATATATATAAATAAATAAATAAAATAAAATTAAATCGAATAACGAAGCTGCAGTTCATGTTTTGAAACCGTGATTTCAAACGATTAGTGTGGGAGATTCGACCATCGGATTTTCCCGAAACCGAAACCGTTGGGTTCGCTTTGGAAAAATATCTTTCCAACGACACCCACTTTGTGAAAATCCAACGGTTGGATTGTCTGGAATGTTTAATTCAAATATGAAGAAAAACAGTGCCAGAATCGATTATATATATATATATATTTAATTAAATTAAATCGAATAACGACGCTGCAGTTCGTATTTTGAAATCGAAATTTCAAACGAGTGTAGCGGGAGATCCGCCCGTCGGATTTTCCCAAAACTGAAACAGTTGGATTCGTTTTGAAAAGATCTTTCTAATGATATAAAATTTGTGAAGATCCAACGGTTAGATTTTCAGATATGTGTAAATCAAATCTGAAGAAAAACAGCGCCACGGCCGCGTTATGGCCTGAAGCGTCGTTTGAATAAATTGGCTATTTTGAAATAAATAAAAATAGCGATAAATCATTATAAAATATTATAAACGATATGGAATGGAAATAAACCGAATTTACCCAGTTTATTGGATATTTGATGGTAAAATGTGAAATTTATAAACTAACTGAAGGTTAGCTAAGTCAGATGGCTTCCTAGGTTTTGATCTGATGTTGGTTTCGGCCTTCGGGGTTACTACTTGGGAAATCGTTCTCTTACTAATTTACGGTTAGTGAATGATGAATTGGAATGAGGCGTATGTTGTGTTTGTGTAGCACTTGTTTATTATATACGCGAGTTGCTCAGAAAGACCGGGTTTATCCCATTCTGAATAACTGAATCGACGATAAGAAGTCGATGATGAAGACGGTGGTTGAAGACCGGAGATCTTCACCTCGGTTGGATGATAACTGATGTCCTGATTGGGAGGCATCCCGAAATATGGATAATGAGTGGTGATTGTCCAGACGTACGTGGAGATCGATGGGTATGCGAGGTAAATAGTGCCTCCGGTTTCGTTCAGACCCAGAACGGACTTGCAAATGGACTGTGTGTCTGACATTGGAATTCATTCTGTGTGATTGATAGCCATCAGTTGCATGGTGTGAATTACCTATGTGGCATGCTAAGATGCAGTGACCAAGGCTTCTGTTGAAAAGCAAAGTCTTGTGGTCGATGATCAAAGCACCGCCTGTGTGGCGTAGCTTTGTGTATAACGTGAATTCGCGAGCCTCACACCCCGGTATGAACCAGAAACGGGAGAGGACCTCTGGGAGGGCATGCGTTTCCCTCTAGCTAGAGGTGGTGTCAGTGCTTAAACTGGCTGACATATATATTATTTTCACCTGTGTGGTTGTTGCTGTTGCGAGGCGCCTCGGGTATATCGGTGACTATGTAAAGCCGATGGAGTCATTCGTTGGCTCATTTACGCCCTAAAGGGTGGGGAAACGTAGTGTTCAGGCATTATAATCCACATTGATGGACCGGCCCTGTCGCTCTAAAGCCTTGCCTGCGCGCTCGCCTGAGACATGGGCTAGATTGTCTCGAAGTCGGTAAGGACTATCTTTTGCCTTGGTTCATGACGGAAATCCAATTTCCAAATACGACATGTGCGGTTTTCATTGTATATCTATATATGGCGACATGATATATGGTACCCATGCCGTCTATGATTGATATTTATGATTGTATATAAAATTAGAAACTAACTGGAAACGAGCTAAGATGGGTGGTTTCCTGGGTATTAGTCTGATGTTGGTTTCGGCCTTCGGGGTTAATACTTAGGGAATCGTTCTCTTGCTAATTTACAGTTGGAGTCTGATTAAGAAATAAATGATAAAATTTACATTTTAAGTGATTTTACTTTACATGTATTAAGCATATTTTGGCCATTATAAGGTAAAACTCTATCCTTCGGTTTGCGTTGCATTGTGTAATGGGAACTGAGTCTTATAATGGCTTCATTTTTGTAAAAAGCATTGCGATGTTTAAAAGATTTACTTGTTTTAAAGCACTGGCAATCCAATGGAGTAAACCCGTTCTGCGAAAGTGGCGTGGTCCTGTGATTAGCCATATTATAAAATGTGTTAAGTAGATTTCTCTTACCATTCCCATGGCTGACTCGTAGTTTGTTTCACTTGCAAACTCGGGTGCCCCTTTTTCTACACGGGCAGCCTTGTGTTCAGGTTTTAGCAGGCTCCTTCTGGATATCTGGAGCTAAAGATGGATTCTATCATTTATCTCTTTTTATGCTGTTCAGCTCCTATTGTACATATTATGTTTGTTTTCCGTTGTAGACATTTATGTATAGCTGAACTGTATTTGTACTAAGTATGATCCTGTATACTGTGTAACTCTGATGATTACATTTATCCAGTATATTCTATTGTACATTATCTGGTGTATTTATTTATTTCTGTTCTTCTATTATCTGTTTATGTGTTATATTCCAAAGATTACCCTTGACACCATCGTACGGGGTTTTGGGGTCGTCACAACGTGGTATCAGAGCTTTGGTTAAGCTTAGTGCTGGAATATAACATATTAACGAACTCGTCAAAAGTAGAACCAGTAGTGTTCTAGGACGAATAACTCATTACAGATAGGATCAGTAATATCCTAGTATGAGTAAAGCAGAATAAAATACACCCCAATAGACACATTTACATTTGAAGCATATGTCTCTATGTTTTGAAATATCTTTTATGTGACCTGACACTTGATCTGCTATTTGCAGAAGTACTAGAAAATGAGTGCCAGAAACAAGAGGAATGTAGAACCAGATCTAGAGGCTCTATTAAAGAGATATCGAAATTTGGGTGGAGCACAATTCTCGGGCAATGAATCTATAATTCAAACTCAAGCTCGGATGAGTTCTGTTGAAAGAATTTTTAAACGTATCAAGTTGAGAGATGATCAGAAAAGATTAGTGGCATCTTGGGCATTCAAAGAAGAAGCTTTAATCTGGTGGGAAACAATCATCAAAGATAATCCAGAAGGTGATATCACCTGGGATAGATTTAAAGTGATTTTCCTAGAAAGATTTACTCCTCCAGAAGCAACTGAGTGGTTATGTGATGAATTCTCTTATCTGATACATGGAGATTTGAACATCCCAGAATACCATAAGAAATTCAACGAACTTACTCACTTTTCTCCTCATCTAATTCAAAATACGAAGAGAAAGAATCTGAGGTTTATTCATGGCTTGCAAAGAAAATACCAAAGTAAAGTTATGGGGCATGTGAAGCTTCCTTTTTCAGAAATGATATACATGGCTTATCAGTATGAAGATCTCCATAAGAAAGGTATGTTGCGCGACGAAGAGGAAGTCGGTTCTAGTAGCAAAGGGGAGTATGAGACTGATAATCCTGAGGCCAGTACGATGCCTGAGGTCAGTGGGAAGCCCAAAGCCAAGAGGAAAAGGGTTAAATCTGAGAAAGAACCAGCAACGACCAACGTATGCAATAACTGCCATAAGCAGGGGCATTTGCAAGGAAATTGCAGACTTTAAAGAAACTAAAGAAGAATGAATCTAAATCCAAGAACAAGTTTCAGGAGATTAGAGAGTGTAATTTTTGTCATCAGGCTGGTCATATAAAGAGAGTTTGCCGGCTGTTGAAAAGGACCAAAGCACATGTAAATGAAGTGGCGGAAGTGCCTGCATCTTCATCTAGTCAGGAAAGGTCTGATGTTTTGGAAGGCACACTTACTGTCAAAAACATTCCAGTTAAAGTACTGTTTGATACAGGCGCGTCACGAAGCTTTATTGCCAAGAATGCAGCTCAAAGAACCCATCACTGTTCATAATCCGGTTGGGGGTTCTCTCGATCTTAGCTGGATTTGTGTAGTGCCTGTCTCTTTTTCCTGTTATAAGTTCCCTACCATCTCTATCATCATGAATTTTACTGAATTCGATCTTATTTTGGGATTGGATTGGTTAACCAAATATGAGGCAGAGGTTAGATGCGCCGACAGAGTTGTCAGGGCAAAGATTAAATCAGGGAATTATACAACCATTCCCTGTGAAGGTCAGAATTCTGGTAGAAAAGACTTCTAGGCAGCTTGGGATGTTTCTCCTTCTCAAATAGAAAATATCCCTGTAGTCCCAGAGAATTGACAAGACCTCATAAAAGTTATTCCTGTCATTAGGAATTATGCAGATGTGTTCGAAGAAGTTGTTATCTTACCTCCGCAGAGAGAAATTGATTTCAAGATTGCTTTAATTCCGAATGCAAGGCCAGTAGTGCACGCTATTCGGAGACTGACTCTGAAGGAAAAAGAAGAACTAGACAATCAAACTCGACAGCTTGTATGGAAGGGTCTGATCAGGCCTAGTTTCTCTGATTGGGGAGCAGCAGTGGTGTTTGTCCCAAAGTCTGACGGTACCCTGCGACTATGTGTGGATTATCGTGACTTGAATAAGCAGAAAATAAAGAATAAACATCCATTGCCACGAATCGATGATTTATTGGATCGTCTGAATGGAGCACAAGTATTTTCAAGGATGGACCTAGCTACAGGTTTCCATCAGCTTCGTATTGCCGAAGAGTGTGTTCCTATGACAGCATTCAGAGGTCCAGACTTATTCTAGGAGTGGTTAGTAATGTCGTTTGGCTTATGTAACACTCCAGCTTACTTCGTTGATTTGATGAATCGAGTGTTCAGAGGAGTCTTGAATAAGTTTGTTCTGGTTTTTTATTGATGATATTCTAATCTTCTCTAAGTCAAAGGCCGAACATGAAAAACATTTGGAACAAGTTCTAGAAATTCTGAGAAAGAATTTATTGAAAGCTAAACTTTCCAAATGTATATTTTGGCAAGATGAAGTAAAGTTTCTTGGCCACGTCATATCAAAAGAAGGAATTGCTGTGGATCCAAGTAAAATCACAGCTATTCAAAATTGGAATCAGCCTAGTACTCCTACAAAAGTCCGAAGTTTTCTTGGATTGGCTAGTTATTATCGGAAGTTCGTTAAAGATTTTTCGAAGATATCTAGTCACTTAACAAAGCTTACAAAGAATCATGCAAAATTCAAGTGGACTCCAGAATGTGAGGAGGCTTTTGAGAAGCTAAAGTTAAGATTAACAACGGCTCCAGTGTTAACGATTATTGACGGCAATCGGGACTTGAAAGTCTGGACAGATGCCTCTAGAGAAGGCCTTGGTGCAGTATTAATGCAAAGAGGTCAGGTGGTTGCTTATGCTAGCCATCAGCTGAAGCCGCATGAGAAAAACTACGTCACTCATGATCTTGAGTTGTTGGCCATCGTATTTGCTTTGAAAATCTGGAGACACTATCTTCTGGGTGAGAAATTCGAACTGTTTACAGATTACCAGTCGCTAAAGTATCTGTTCACCCAGAAAGACTTGAATCTGAGGCAACAATGTTGGCAAGAGTTCCTTGCAGCATACGATTTTGAGATTTTGTACACTCTAGGGGAAGCCAATGTCGTGGCCGATGTGCTAAGTCGAAAGAATGTAATGATCGCCAGTTTTATTATTACAACTTCATTGATTAATAAAATATCTGCTCTTCAGAAGGATGATCACTTCATTCAGAGGATCAGAGAAAGAATACAGAAAGGCGAACACTTGAGTTTCCAGATTGACGACCAAGGGATTCTAAGGCTAAAAGGTCGAATTTGTGTTCCTAACATTTCTGAGCTCTGAAAGGAAGTGCTGGATGAATGCCACAAGTCAAAACTTAGTATCCATCCAGGAGTGAGCAAAATGTATAATGACATCAAACGCACTTTCTGGTGGAGGTCGATGAAGAGAGACATTTCTTTATAAGTTAGTCGGTGCTCTACTTGCCAAGTAGTCAAAAGAGACCAACAAAAACTTGTTGGATTGTTGCAACCGCTGGACGTTCCAGGTTGGAAGTGGGAACATATTTCCATGGACTTCATAGATGGTTTGCCCAGAACTAGGAAAGGAAATGACAGTATTTGGGTGATCGTAGATCGCTTCACGAAGACCGCCTATTTCATACCTGTCAGATCGAATAGAACTGCTCAGAGTCTGGTGCAGATATATTTCAAGGAAATTTTTAGGCTACATGGAGTGCCGATTAGTATAGTTAGTGATAGAGATCCAATATTTACTAGCAAATTCTGGGAGGCATTTCAAGTAGAGTTGGGAACGAAGTTGAATATAAGCACCGCCTATCATCCTTAGATAGATGGTCAAACTGAGAGGGTGAATCGTATACTAGAAGATTTATTGCGGGCTTGTGTTCTTGATTTTGGTGGATCATGGGAAGACCATTTATATTTAGCTGAGTTCTCATACAACAATAGCTACCAAGCAAGCCTGACAATGTCACCATTCAAAGCATTGTATGGTAGACCGTGCCGATCTCCTGCTTGTTGGGTCGAACCTGGTAATAGACTTGTATTAGGACCAGATATGATTCGCGGAGCTGCGGACAAAGTCGATTTCGTTAAGAAACGATTACTCGCCGCTCAAAACCGATAGAAGAGCTATGCTGATTTGAGAAGAAGAGATTTGGCTTTTTCTGTTGGTGATTATGTGTATCTAAGGGTTTCTCCGATGAGGGGAGTGATTCGATTTGGCAAAACTGGGAAGTTGGCGCCCAGATTTATTGGACCATTCCCTATTCTTGAACGGATTGGGACCCTCGCTTATAGAATTCAATTACCAGATTGGTTGCCTGGAGTGCATGATGTATTTCACATATCTCAACTTCGAAAGCACGTTCATGATCCAGACTTGATCGTGGAAGAAGCAGCGCAACAGGATATTGAAATTACTCCAAAATTGGCTGTGAGAAGAGAGTCGCTAAAGATTGTCGGCAAAGAAACCAAAGAGCTGAGGAACAAGAAGGTTCACTTAGTCAAAGTGCAATGGAGTGGAGATCCGCGAGATTGTACTTGCGAAACAGAGGAAAGCATTAAGAAAGCCTATGTAACACCCCGTATTTTCTGTGATCGTATAAGTAACAAATCAGAGAATAATTAATTTTTAAAATAAGAATCGAGGGAAACGGGTTGCGCCATTGCGTTCATCTCGAAATTATACTTGGAAACGAGTCCGAGTTTTCGAGAAACGGAGTCCGTATGAGGGAGATATGGCCCTCCGAAGTTTCAGAGAATTTCAGAATCGTAAACAGCTCGAAATTCGAATTCAAACCCAGAAGCGGGCTGGGCGGGAAATTTCCCTCCCAGGAACCAGGTCGACTAGGTGGTCGACCTCCCCAGGGCCAGGTCGACCATAGTGTCAACCTGGGGGGACCAGGTCGAACATAGTGTCGACCTGGGGGTCGACCTGCTCCCGAAACCACTTTCTGAACCTGATGCATTCTGATGTATTTAGACTCGTTTTCTGCCTAGATTCGTCTGCCTAATCCTATATAAACAGCCCCCTAGCCTCATCTTCTCTACACAATTTCATTCTATCTATATTCTGCCTATGTTCTAATTAAAAATAAAAATGGCTTCGCTACCCTGCTGGAATCAAGACTTGGACTGATGAATCTTCCTCCAACCTGAATAGAATTAAAAGCTAAATCAAATCCCAAATCAGAGTCTAGAGCTACGACAACAATTAAAGAAGTGTAATTCAGCCTTTCTGCATCAACACTAGTTTATTATCCTTTCTTAAAATCACGAAAGGCAAGTACAGTTATTTTCCGCTATAAACGTTAATTATGATTGTGACATGAACTGTAAATCTGAATTTGAGGTTATGTCTGTTCTGTTCTGTTCTGTTTAGATCTATCTTATTCTTTATCTCTTTCTTCTTTCTGTTCTATAGCCAGGATACTACGAGCCTGATCCAAATCTCATAAGAGATTAACGCGCGAACACTAAAATGTTTGGGACAAATAATGAATGACACATAATTGGACAGGACTGATTCGAGGACATGACATAAAATCTGAGATATATAATTGGACATGTGGCATATTTAACATATGACTCGAGATTGAGGCATAAAATATATTGGACTTATGACTTGGGATTCGGGCGTAGATTTAACCGTAAAAATGAAACTAATTTAGATACATAGTACATGTTGTAATCTAGATCTGTAGTTAATTTGAGAAATAAACATATGTTAGATCTAGATCTGTTCATACTAGGTATGATAATCTATGATTTAGGAGAAGGGGATTATAGGACAACTTGAAACTTGGGGGCATAATGCATGTTTTAAATCAAGGTCTGATGTCAAAGTTTAAAGATAATTTACAACATGTTATGCATGAATGGTAATGCATGTTGAGAACATACTACATGTTATTGTTTAAAAATCTAGATTTTTGGACATATTCTTTTATGTAAAAACTCATGACTTGAAAAAGGAATATGTGACTTAGGCGTAGAGACCTACACAAAAATAGGATAACTATTAATGTGAATGCGCCTAAATAAGGGTTTTTGGATATCTAGCATCATAGGCTATAATTTGGCATAATTCATATTGTTTATCGTGATTTATGGAGAGTAGTCCGTACTGTGTAATGTTTAACTAAAAATGAGGAGCAAGATGTGGTATTATGAATTATGACCATGATTTGGCAAGTGAGTTTAGGCTAAATTTATGATTAAGCAAGATATGATATATATATATCATCTGCTAAATCTGTTACCCGCTAAATCTGTTATATTGCCTAATCCGCTAGTTCTGTTATATTGCCTAAACTGCTAATTAGATTGAATTGCCTAATCTGCTAATTATGTTAAATTGCCTTATCTGCTAAATCTGTTAAATAGTCTAATCTGCAAGATCTGTTATCTGTTTAATCTGTTGAATGACGAAATCTGTTGGAACCGAAATGCTGAAAATTTGAAGTTTGAGAATCTGTAGGCTTGATTTAAAATTAAGCAAAACTTGTTAATAGAACCTCGAATAATCTGGTGTAACTTGTACAGAAGTTTAATCTGTTAAATAAAAAGAGATAGTCTGATATCTGAAAAATCTATATTGAAATGAATTGGCTATGACACGAGGTTGGACTCTGTTTGCGGTAGAAGTCTGCCCGGAACCAACCGGCTTAACCAGCGACCGCAAACTGTTAGTCTAATGTGAGAGGTCGTGGGCATAACTAAAATATTCTTAGACACGAGGTTAGGTCTGGCTTGTGGCAGAAGTCTGCCTGGAACCGCCCGGCATATCCAGCGGCCACAAGCTACCGACCTAATGTGAGAGGTCTATGCATTAATATTAATGCAGATCTGGGAAAAATATGATGTTTAAAACGTGTTGGGTGGATAGGGTTAAACCAATTGGACTAATGAATTAAACAAACCCGTTCGTGAATCTGTAGGCCCAATTACAAAGTTAGACAAATCTGTAAATCTATTAAATCTGTATATATGATCCGTTAGTCTGAAAACTTGTCTGATCTGTGAACTAGTTGATCTGAACTCTGTATGTCTGAACTTGTAAACAAGTTAAAACTGAAATCTGTTAGTCTGGGGACACAAGGTTAGGAGGGAAATTACTTGTGTCATCTGTTGTTTGGGACCCATAGTGGTTAGTAACCCTTTCTGGTACCAAACTTTGACCCAACAGTAAGTAGGGTCCGGGCACGCTTACTGAACTAATTATAAGTGGTTCATTCTGATAATGGAAAGGGGTGTTGATGGTGCATTCCAACCGGGTCATGTGCGTGCTTGTATCCCGGTCTGCCTCTGAGGATGTAAGACGCCGTGACATCTGTAAATAGGCCTGTGCCAATTGGTTGTCACTTTAGGGAGTGATACACCCTATTATAGAGTCGACACAGGGTATTTATGTATTAAGGAGCCGATCGCTTGGGGTAGGGTTTTAGGGTACACTTAGTTCTGTCTGTTTCTGTTGGTACCGTCTGTTTCTGTTGGGTGGCAACACCTGTCTGCGTGGTACCGTCTGTTCGGGTGGTAAAGGCCCATTTACTAGTGTACACCTAATTCTACATTCTGTTTCCGTAGGGATTAATCTGTTTCTGTCTGTTTCTGTTCGGGTGGTAAAGGCCCATTATCAGCATTCTGCTTCTGTCTGTTTCTGTTCGGGTGGTAAAGGCCCATTATTAGCTTTCTGTTTCTATGGAAATTATTTTGTTCCTGTTTCTGCTTCAGTTTAGACATTAGGGTGACACCTAACCCTGTTATACTAGTATTAGTGCAGAGAAATGAAAAGTAATATTATTTTGTTTCTTCTGTTTAACCTAAGTACATCTGCTGCTCCTGTTACTTTTATCTCTCATCTAGTTTTATTTGCATGCCATGATTATTATTATCTGTTCATATGCTGAAAGTCACTGGACTTGCTAGACTTTATGTCTGACCTTGCTTGTTTTCGCCCCTTTTCTTCCCCCCCAGGATTTCCAAGGAGGGAATACTTTAGCTTGATCCAGATTTCTTCTGCTTGAAGTACTTAGAGTGCTTAAAGTATGGCTTGACTCTTTGTGGCAGCTTCTGTGGTGATTATGACTTTAAAGTTTTGTACTCTGATGATTTTCTGAACAAGACTGATATTTATGTACTTGAGTTTTTGGTAAAGATGTAACCAAACTGATTTCTATTTTCCGCTGTAATAAAGACATAATTTCTCAAGTATTGTTTATCTGTCTTGTAAATTTTTGTTCTGTCTACTAAAACGCTCCACCAAAGTTAAGGCATTCCCTTTGTGAGTGACCTTAATGGAGGTGGGGTGTTACACTTGGTATCAGAGCTGAAGGTTACCAGATTTGATAAAAAGTTTTGAAAACTATTTTCAAAAAGGTTTTGAAAAGGAAGTATTTTCAAAAATGAAGTTTATTTTGAAAAACATAATCCCCAAAAAGCCATATATCTATCTTTTCCGTTCTCCGTTTTAAATCTTTTTATTTCATTCCAGTCTGTATGGGAATCTTAACTTTCCAGAGGGCATGCCAATACCTGGCTGGTTTAGGAGGTACTTAGAGGCTAGGGCCAACGATGCAGGCCCAGCAGATATTCCTCCTCCAGCTGCAGCGATTCCTCCTCCTCCGCCCCCTCCTCGTGCAATTGCTTTTTCAAAGATCTGTAAAGATTTTAGGGCCATGGGTGGAAAGGATTTCAAGGGAACTGAATCATTCGTAGAAGCAAGGAACTGGCTCAAAGAAACTGAGGATCTGTTCGTTATCTTCGAGTTGGACGATAGGCAGAAGGTACAATTGGCGGTGTGGTTACTCAAGGACGAAGCTTTCTACAGGTAGGAAGTCACTAATGCCGAGAGGCCGGTTGAAACATGGATGGATTTCAGAACAAGATTTGAGACGAAATTCCTCTCGCAAGCTGAACGAAGTCTACAACTGGAAAAGTTCTTATCTCTTAAGCAAGGAAGTATGACGGTCAGGAAATACGTCAATCAGTTCAACCAACTGGCCAGGTTCGGGCTAGATTTAGTCAACACCTAGCATAAAAAGGCTCTCTGCTTTGTTAAAGGATTGAACGAGCCACTGCATAGCCTAGCCATGACCCATGTACCCATGGGAACATCTTACGAGAGATTGGTGGATATGGCACTACTGCATGAGGAAGACAACGGCAAGAAAGAGGCAAAGAAGGAAGAACCACAGAACAAGAAAGCATGGCCCAAAAAGGAAACACAAAAGAAGGGAGAAAAGTCTGAAGATAAGAAGGAGAAAAAGTGCTTTACTTATGGAAGCTCGACTCATTTGATCAAGGATTGCAGAAAAAGAAAGGGCACTTGCTTTGACTGTGGTGAGATGGGACACTTCACTAGGGACTGTCCGAAGAAACGAGGGCAAGGGCAAAGGGCAGGACCAACTTCTGGAAGGCAGGCGAACACTCTCGAGGCTAGTGGATAGGATAGAAATAGGAAAACTTTCTGTATGAGGTTTAATTTCTTTATCTGATTTTTGGGTTAAAATTCTTTTTTGATTCTGGCATTTCGATTCTGTAATCGACACTCTGCACTTGAATACTAGTATTGTTTCTGGTTCTGCTGTAGATTCAGACCCATAAGTGTTGTGACTTATCTAAGCGTGGTAAGTTGGATATCTGTGTTGAGCATTAAGTTGACTATGACGCATACATTCTGGGTTTTTATCATGCTTAGTTTCCTAAGAATCATTTAGTAATCTGCTCTGTACCGGTAATCTGTAAATATCTGAATATTTCTGATAAAGTTGAGATTTCCAGTTTTGACATTGTCTAAAAAGGGTAATCCTCTGGGTGTCAATCTGATGTTGATTTCGGTCTTCGGGGTTGATACTTAGGGGAAATTTGTCTCTCAACCAAGGTCTAATGGAAACCAAGTTTTTGTTTTATCAGAACTCGCTTCCATCATTCGACTGTATCCTATCGATTGAATCTTCGAACTTTAGATAGAAACTAATGGGTGTAAACACATGTTTGACACATGTTATGTTTGATGGTTGCAAGTGGATGCAGGTGGTTGCTAGTGGTTGCTCGTGGATGCATATACACACACTAGGCACTAGATCGGCTCGAAAACACTCTCATACTGCATATGGATGTGTGAGCATTTTCAATTTCTGTGAATGCAAAATGATTGACTCATCACATGGATGCTTCATATGAATGAATGGTTGTCACTCATATAAGAATGATATGTATCAAATAGAAAAATTGCATACATGTTGGACTCATGGCACAGACATAATTCGCATTAAGGAGGTCAACTGAATCAGTGGACCGCCTGATCTTTGCATTAGATAAGGAACATATACACACACTTTCGCATATGTTCATACAACATTAGAAGTTTTCTAAGGACAATGGATGCTTGTGGATGATGGTTGAGTAGATGGATGAATGGATGGTAGGACACATTCTTCTCAACTTGAAGATTTCGGGGATGAAATCCTTTAAGAAGGGGAGAATGTAACACCCCGTATTTTCTATGATCATATAAGTAACAAATCAGAGAATAATTAATTTTTAAAATAAGAATCAAGGGAAACAGGTTGCTCCATTGCGTTCGTCTCGAAATTTTGCTTGGAAACGAGTCCGAGTTTTTGAGAAACGGGGTCCGTATGAGGGAGATATGGCCCTCCGAAGTTTCAGAGAATTTCAAAATCGAAAACAACTCGAAACTCGAATTCGAAATTCGAATTCAAACCCAGAAGCGGGCTTGGCGGGAAATTTCCCGCCCAGGACCCAGGTCGACGGGGTGGTCGACTGGGTAGTCGACCTCCCCAGGGCCAGGTCGATAATAGTGTCGACCTGAGGGGACCAGGTCGACCTGCTCCCGAAACCCACTTTCTGAACCTGATGCATTCTGATGTATTTAGACTCATTTTCTGTCTAGATTCGTCCTCCCAATCCTATATAAACAGCCCCTAGCCTCATCTTCTCTACACAATTTCATTCTATCTATATTCTGCCTCTGTTCTAATTAAAAATAAAAATGGCGTCGCTACCCTGCTGGAATCAAGACTTGGGCTGATGAATCTTCCTCCAACCTGAATAGAATTAAAAGCTAAATCAAATCCCAAATCAGAGTCTAGAGCTACGACAACAATTAAAGAAGAGTAATTCAGCCTTTCTGCATCAACACTAGTTTATTATCCTTTCTTAAAACCACGAAAGGCAAGTACAGTTATTTTCCGCTATAAACGTTAATTATGATTGTGACATGAACTGTAAATCTGAATTTGAGGTTATGTCTGTTCTGTTCTGTTTAGATCTATCTTATTCTGTATCTCTTTCTTCTTTATGTTCTATAGCCAGGCTACTACGAGCCTGAGCCAAATCTTGTAAGAGATTAATGCGCGAACGCTAAAATGTTTGGGACAAATAATGAATGATGCATAATTGGACAGGACTGAATCGAGGACATGACATGAAATCTGAGGCATATAATTGGACATGTGGCATATTTAACATATGACTCGAGATTGAGGCATAAAATATATTGGACTTATGACTTGGGATTTGGGCATAGATTTAACCGTAAAAATGAAACTAATTTAGATACATAGTACATGTTGTAATCTAGATCTGTAGTTAATTTGAGAAATAAACATATGTTAGATCTAGATCTATTCATACTAGGTATGATAATCTGTGATTTAGGAGAAGGGGAATTATAGGACAACTTGAAACTTAGGGGCATAATGCATGTTTTAAATCAAGGTCTGATGTTAGAGTTTAAAGATAATTTACAACATGTTATGCATGAATGGTAATGCATGTTGAGAACATACTTCATGTTATAGTTTAAAAATCTAGATTTTTGGACATATTATTTTATGTAAAAACTCATGACTTGAAAAAGGAATATGTGACTTAGGCATAGAGACCTACACAAAAATAGGATAACTATTAATGTGAATGCGCCTAAATAAAGGTTTTTGGATATCTGGCATCATAGGCTATTATTTGGCATAATTCATATTGTTTATCGTGATTTATGGAGAGTATTCCGTACTGTGTAATGTTTAACTAAAAATTAGGAGCAAGATGTGGTATTATGAATTATCACCATGATTTGGCAAGTGAGTTTAGGCTAAATTTATGATTAGGCAAGATATGATATATATATATAATCTGCTAAATCTGTTATCCGCTAAATATGTTATATTGCCTAATCCGCTAGTTCTGTTATATTGCCTAAACTTCTAATTAGATTGAATTGCCTAATCTACTAATTATGTTAAATTGCCTTATCTGCTAAATCTGCTAAATAGTCTAATCTGCAAGATCTGTTATCTGTTTAATCTGTTGAATGATGAAATCTGTTGGAACCGAAATGCTGAAAATTTGAATTATGAGAATCTGTAGGCTTGATTTAAAATTAAGCAAAACTTGTTAATAGAACCTCGAATAATCTGTTGTAACTTGTACATAAGTTTAATCTATTAAATAAACAGAGATAGTCTGATATCTGAAAATCTGTATTGAAATGAATTGGCTATGACACGAGGTTGGACTCTGTTTGCGGTAGAAGTCTGCCCGGAACCAACCGGCTAAACCAGCGACCGCAAACTGTCAGTCTAATGTGAGTGGTCGTAGGCATAACTAAAATATTCTTAGACACGAGGTTAGGTCTGGGTTGTGGCAGAAGTCTGCCCGGAACCGCCCGGCATATCCAGCGGCCACAAGCTACCGACCTAATGTGAGAGGTCTGTGCATTAATGTTAATGCAAATCTGGGAAAAATATGATGTCTAAAACGTGTTAGGTGGATAGGGTTAAACCAATTGGACTAATGGATTTAACAAACCCGTTCGTGAATCTGTAGGCCCAATTACAAAGTTAGACAAATCTGTAAATCTGTTAAATCTGTATATCTGATCCGTTAGTCTAAAAACTTGTCTGATCTGTGAACTAGTTGATCTGAACTCTGTATGTCTGAACTTGTAAACAAGTTAACCTGAAATCTGTTAGTCTGGGGACACAAGGTTAGGAGGGAAATTACTTGTGTCATCTGTTGTTTGGGACCCATATTGGTCAGTAACCCTTTCTAGTATCAAACTTTGACCCAACAGTAAGTAGGGTCCGGGCACGCTTACTTAACTAATTATAAGTGGTTCATTCTGTTAATGGCGAGGGGTGTTGATGGTGCGTTCCAACTGGGTCATGTGCGTGCATGGATCCTAGTCTGCCTCTGAGGATGTAAGACGTCGTGACATCTGTAAATAGGCCTGTGCCAATTGGTTGTCACTTTAGGGAGTGATACACCCTATTGTGGAGTCGACACAGGGTATTTATGTATTAGGGAGCCGATCGCTTGGGGTAGGGTTTTAGGGTACACTTATTTCTGTTTGTTTCTGTTGGTACCGTCTGTTTCTGTTGGGTGGCAACACCTGTCTACGTGGTACCGTCTGTTCGGGTGGTAAAGGCCCATTTACTAGTGTACACCTAATTCTACATTCTGTTTCCGTAGGGATTAATCTGTTTCTGTCTGTTTCTGTTTGGGTGGTAAAGGACCATTATCAACATTCTGCTTCTGTCTGTTTCTGCTCGAGTGGTAAAGGCCCATTATTAGCTTTCTGTTTCTGTGGAAATTATTCTGTTCCTGTTTCTGCTTCAATTTAGACATTAAGGTGACACCTAACCCTGTTATACTAGTATTAGTGCAAAGAAATGAAAAGTAATATTATTTTGTTTCTTCTGTTTAACCTAAGTACATCTACTGCTCCTGTTACTGTTATCTCTCATTCAGTTTTATTTGTCGGCCATGATTATTATTATCTGTTCATATGCTGAAAGTCACTGGACTTGCCAGACTTTATGTCTGACTTTGCTTGTTTTCGCCCCTTTTCTTCCGTTTCCCCCCAGGTTTTCCAAGGAGGGAATACTTTAGCTTGATCCGGATTTCTCCTGCTTGAAGTACTTAGAGTGCTTAAAGTATGGCTTGACTTTTTGTGGCAGCTTCTGTGGGGATTATGACTTTAAAGTTTTGTACTCTGATGATTTTCTGAACAAGACTGATATTTATGTACTTGAGTTTTAGGTAAAGATGTAACCAAACTGATTTCTGTTTTCCGCTGTAATAAAGATATAATTTCTCAAGTATTGTTTATCTATCTTGTAAATTTTTGTTCTGTCTACTAAAACGCTCCACCAAAGTTAAGGCATTCCCTTTGTGAGTGACCTTAACGGAGGTGGGGTGTTACATCCTATCCTAAGTGCAGGGTGGATATCTCTGATTGACTCCGGTGCATGGTACATTTACCATACTTTGCATTACCATTTTGTTCTCTACTTTGTTGTTATTTTCTTTTCATGGATGTGAACTTTTAATTCTATGATCTGATTATTTTAAAAAGAGTATATGAATCGATTAGTATATTTTTGAAAAGTTAAAAACAAATTGATTGTTGTTTGTGTTGGGTGATAGTGGATTCGATTAATTGAAACTATAGGAATATAGTTAATTTAATTAATGAATGAAAGGTAAATCTATGCAATTAAATCAAGTATTGAACTGAGTTAAAAATAGATAGAAATATATACATGTGCATTATATATGTTTGAACAGGTAAAAGGATTAGCGGTTGAGTAAAGAATTTATTTGCATGCCCGACAAATAGATAAACCTTAATGAGTTGGAAGCGAAATATTATTATATCAACTCCTGTGAATGTCATTGGATGCGGAGTGCTGGTTGTTCTGTGTGTAATAATAAATGTCGCCATAGGATAGTAACAATTAATTTTGAACTACACTACATGGCATACTTCTTGAAGATAGGCATACTTCATCATATACCACATAAGCATTTGGAGCTTGTGTGACAAGGTTGAAGATTTACCATACGAGTGAGAGGCTTGTATGGCGATGACTATATATTACATGTTGAACTGATGACTGATATGGACCATATAAAATGTAATGGTAAATTGCCAGATTATTAAAAAACCCCACATGGGTCTGGAGATGATAATAAACACGTCTCTCTGGTCATTAAGGCACAAAAACCATTTA
This sequence comes from Allium sativum, assembly GCA_030737875.1. Classification (NCBI taxonomy): domain Eukaryota; kingdom Viridiplantae; phylum Streptophyta; class Magnoliopsida; order Asparagales; family Amaryllidaceae; genus Allium; species Allium sativum. Next base: position 143,510,479 of record CM060918.1, on the reverse strand, counting down.
TAGGGTGACGAGAATTTATTCTTTGGAGTTATGATCTATGCACACTCTCTTGTGGACACCGGAATATATAACTATAAATATGTGCATGGTCATTAGGATTTATTGGGTACCTAATACGACACAATAAATTTCCAAACCCCTCCCCGTACAAAGGAGGTTATGGCGAAATTTTTCGAAAATTTAGGGTGTTAGCCAAATTTTCGAAGAATTTGAAAATTCTCAGAAATTGAAAAGTTGAAGAATGGAAGCCAGATTGAAAGTAGAGTTGATTAATCAAACCACTTTCGACTTTGTTCCTTTTCGGGGACGAAAAGTTTTAAGTGGGGGAGGTTGTAACAACCCGGAAAATCTGAGTCATTTTTTTTTTTTAATTTGGCTATTTTAGTGAATTTAAAATATTTAAAATAAATATTTAAAATAATAACGATGAAAAGTAAGTTTGAATCGATGTTTGAAATTGAATATAATTATTTCTAATTATAAACAATGCCTGAAATGGCACGGTAGTTTCAAAATTTGAATTCAAACTTTGACTGACTATACCGGGAGCAAAACAAAACGGATTTTAGTGAAACCAAAAATATTTAAATCTGTTGGTGAATATATTTCTAAAGAATCTGAAAAATCGAAGTTTCGTAGCAGGAAGCAAAAGTTATGGCCAAATGAATTTTCAAAAAGGTCGCTATAGAATTTATATAGCCCGTGAAAATGGCCATTTTGCAAACGACCTCAGAATTCGACGAAATCACTTTTGTTGCATCCGGGATGTCCAATTATTGCTAGGTTTCAAATTTCATAATTTTTGAAGCTAGTATGTGAGCGTGGCAAAGGAAAATGTGTTTGGTCGATTTCTATTAAATTGGATCGACCAGAAAAGGGCCATTTTTCAAACGGTCTCTGAATTCGATGAAACTAGTTTTGTTGGGACCGTATCGTCAAAACATAGCTAGATTTATTTTTCGGGAATTTTTAAAATCAATATGTGGCCCTGACAAATTGAAATGTACGTTCAGATTAAATATTGAATGTTCTATATTTTAATTTGAAGGAAAACTGACTGAAACAGTCGAATGGGCCTATGAAACATATCCCATTGTGTTCGGAATGAGGGTATATAGCTAGGGATGACAGTCGTTGGGTTTGGATTGGAGTTCGTATGAGATAAGGGGTATTTTTGGATTTTTAAAATTTATAAATATAAAAAAATATCATTGGGCCACATCAGATTCTCTCTCCCCGCTTTCTCTCTCTCCCTCCCCCGAACGCACGACGGAAACCTTTCAATCCTTCCCATCCATTTTTTGGCCAAACCACTTCGATTCAGACCCCGGCACAATTGAGGATTTTGAAGAGCTCGGCGAGAGCTTCAAATCCATACCAGTTGGAGGCTTTATCGTGGAGCGTGGAAGGAGAATTGAGCTTGGGAAGGCACGACGTTTCAACTGTCGCCGAGACCCCTACCCGCCATCGAATTGACCAACTCCCCCCGGCGCCTGAGCGCCACTCCTCCCCCTTCGACACTGCATAGCCCGATCCTCTTCAAGCTTCACGGATTTCGAGTAAAATCGAAACCTAGTTTCGAACTATTCAGCTGAGGTACGGCTTTGTTAATTTCAAACTGATTTTAACACTCTAAAGCGTTGCAAACTTCTAAAAATCGTATCTTTTTCATTTCTAATCGAAATCCAGTGAAATAAGAAACAATGGACTCGTGCGGACGTCTTCTACATTCTGGAAGAGACTGGATATTTTTCTGAGTCTTCTGCTACATTTGGTGGAATGGAACCCAATGTGAGATTTCTGAATTATAAACGATATGGAAAACAACGATGTATAAATTATATAGTCGATATATGAGTTATATAAGCGTGGTACACCTCATGTATAAGCGTTGTATAAGTTGTATGTTCGATGTATAAGTTATATATGCGTTGTAAAAATTATATATGTGTTGAAATAGAAGGGAAATATACTTATATATATATACACCCCTCGTCCACAAACCATGGACGATATTTATTGGTTGTGATTGGTGTGAAAATTGGTTGATAGCGAATGGTTGATTAGAATTGTTTGTGGTTGAAATTGATTGATTGTGGTTGAAAAATACCCGTTTGTGGTTGAGAATTATTTGGTTAAAACCAGATAGGATTAGTTTGCGGAAAAGAAAAAAAAAACATGCCGCCTGCATGCGAACTAGATGCATGAAATCCCCATTGTCAAAAGCTGTGAGGCTTTAAGGTAGAGCGAGGAGCCGTACTAGGGACGACCCCGGTTTTAACTACCCTGCCGTTATGCTGCCGAAATTTTCAATAATATTCATGTGTTAGAACTATTTTCATGTGTTGAAACTATATTCGTGTGTTGAATAGAAATTCATGTGATTGAACGACATTCATGTTTTGAAATAAATTGTTTTATAATAAAAATCATATTTTTATCATTTATATGAACTATATAAATAGTCGTGTTTTGAAATAAATTGTTTTATAATAAAAATCATATTTTTATCATCTATATGAACTATATAAAATAGTCGTGTTTTGAAATAAATTATTTTGTAATAAAAATCATATTTTTATTATCTATATGAACTATATAAAATAGTCATGTTTTGAAATAAATTTTTTCGCAATAAAAATCACATTTTTACTATATATATAAACTATAGAAAATATTCATGTGTTGAATGTTGAAACGAAATTCATGTGTTGAATGTTGAAACTCATGTGTTGAATAGAAATTCATATGTTGAGTAGAAATTCCTGTGTGGAAATAAAATAACCAAAATTCATGTGTTGAAATAAACATCTATTGGATAAAATATCGTTTTTATCAAATATATGAAGTGAAAATGGTTTTGAAATCGAAGAATCGATTATATTTATATATATATAAATAAAATAAAATAAAATCGAATAACGAAGCTGCAGTTCGTGTTTTGAATCCGTGATTTCAAACGATTAGCGCAGGAGATCGTACCATCGGATTTTCCCAAAACCGAAACCGTTGGGTTCACTTTGGAAATATCTTTCCAACGACACCCACTTTGTGAAAATCCAACGGTTGGATTGTCTGGAATGCTCCATTCAAATCTGAAGAAAAACAGTGCCAGAATCGATTATATTTATGTGTATATAAACATAATTAAATTAAATCGAATAACGACGCTGTAGTTCGTATTTTGAAATCGAAACTTCAAACGAGTGTACCGAGAGATCCGACTGTCGGATTTTCCCAAAACTGAAACCGTTGGATTCGTTTTGAAAAGATCTTTCTAATGATATAAAATTTGTGAAGATCCAACGGTTAGATTTTCAGATATGTGTAAATAAAATCTGAAGAAAAACAGCGCTACGGCCGCATTATGGCCTGAAGCGTCGCTTGAATAAATTGGCTTTTTTTTAAATAAATAAAAATAGAGATAAATCGTTATAAAGTATTATAAACGATATGGAATGGAAATAAACCGAATTTACCCAGTTTATTGGATATTTGATGGTAAAATGTGAAATTTATAAACTAACTGAAGGTTAGCTAAGTCGGATGGTTTCCTGGGTTTTGATCTGATGTTGGTTTAGGCCTTCGGGGTTACTACTTGGGAAATCGTTCTCTTACTAATTTATGGTTAGTGAATGATGAATTGGCATGAGGCGTATGTTGTGTTTGTGTATCACTTGTTTATTATATACGCGAGTTGCTCAGAAAGACCGGGTTTATCCCATTCTGAATAACTGAATCGACGATAAGAAGTCGATGATGAAGACGGTGGTTGAAGACCGGAGATCTTCACCTCGGTTGGATGATAACTGATGTCCCGATTGGAAGGCATCCCGAAATATGGATAATGAGTGGTGATTGTCCAGATGTACATGGAGATCGATGGGTATGCGAGGTATATAGTGCCTCTGGTTTCGTTCAGACCCAGAATGGACTTGCAAATGGACTATGTGTCAGACATTGGAATTCATTCTGTGTGATTGATAACCATTAGTTGCATGGTGTGAATTGCCTGTGTGGCATGCTAAGATGCAGTGATCAAGGCTTCTGTTGAAAAGCAAACTCTTGTGGTTGATGATCAAAGCACCGACTGTGTGGCGTAGCTTTGTGTATAACGTGAATTCACGAACCTCACACCCCGGTATGAACCAGAAATGGGAGAGGACCTCAAGGAGGGCATGCGTTTCCTTCTAGCTAGAGGTGGTGTCAGTGCTTAAACTGGTTGACATATATATTATTTTCACCTGTGTGGTTGTTGCTGTTGCGAGGCGCCTTGGATATATCGGTGACTATGTGAAGCCGATGGAGTCACTCGTTGGCTCATTTACGCCCCCAAAGGGCGGGGAAACGTAATGTTTAGGCATTATAGTCCACATCGGTGGACCGACCCTGTCGCTCCAAAGGCTTGCCTGCACGCTCGCCTGAGACATGGGCTAGATTGTCTCGAAGTCGGTAAGGACTATCTTTTGCCTTGTTTCATGACAGAAATCCAATTTACCAATACGACATATGCGGTTTTGATTGTATACCTATATATGGCGACATGATATATGGTACCCATGCCGTCTATGATTGATATTTATGATTGTGTATAAAATTAGAAACTAACTAGAAACGAGCTAAGATGGGTGGTTTCCTGAGTATTGGTCTGATGTTGGTTTCGGCCTTCGGGGTTAATACTTAGGGAATCGTTCTCTTGCTAATTTATAGTTGGAGTCTGATTAAGAAATAAACGATAAAATTTACATTTTAAGTGATTTTACTTTACATGTATTAAGCATATTTTGGCCATTATAAGGTAAAACTCTATCCTTCGGTTTGCGTTGCATTATGTGATGGAAACTGAGTCTTATAATGGCTTCATTTTTGTAAAAAGCATTGCGATGTTTAAAAGATTTACTTGTTTTAAAGCACTGACAATCCAATGGAGTAAACCCGTTCCGCGAAAGTGGCGTGGTCCTATGATTAGCCATATTATAAAATGTGTTAAGTAGATTTCTCATACCAGTCCCATGACTGACTCGTAGTTTGTTTCACTTGCAAACTTGGGTGCCCCTTTTTCTACACGGGCAGCCTTGTGTTCAGGTTTTAGCAGGATCCTTCTTGATAGCTGAAGCTGAAGATGGATTCTATCATTTATCTCTTTTTATGCTGTTCAGCTCCTATTGTACATATTATGTTTGTTTTCCGCTGTAGACATTTATGTTTAGCTGAACTGTATTTATACTAAGTATGATCCTGTATACTGTGTAACTCTGATGATTACGTTTATCCAGCGTATTCTATTGTACATTATCTGGTGTATTTATTTATTTCTGTTCTGCTATTATCTGTTTATGTGTTATATTACAAAATTACCCTTGACACCATCGTACGGGGTTTTGGGGTCATCACACCAGTCATATGTCTTGAACAAGCACTATCCAGTATCCATTTGTCTATCCATTTGACCTTTTTCATTTCCACCAATTGCTTTCCAGAATTTGAATTTCAATAGCCACGTAACACACCAGTTCAAGATTTGAATTTCCAATAGCCACTTTTTCAGAATTTGAATTGCCAATAGCCACTTCACCGATTTTTTCAACTTTTGATTTTTCAAAAGTCATATAACTCGTCCTTTTCTATATTGACCAATATTCAATAGATCATTTTAACATTAATATATGCAGACTCTATTCACATTGATGCAATGCATGAATTGACACTAGTATTATCAGAGATTCCAAAATTTGCCATTTTACCAAATTTTCAAAAATCAGATTATGAACTTTCTGAAAGACCTTGCTCTGATACCAATTGTTAAGGACTGCGAAATGGATCGTTCAGGAAAAGCAAACACTAGAGGGGGGACGAATAGTGTTTGTAAGAATTTAAACAAAACTAAAAAATAGAGAGAACTATGGGATGAATCAGACACTACAAACACAAACAAAAATTCAAACACAGAAGCAAAATAAACAAAGATAAAAGTGCAGAAAAGGAAAGAACACATCGGATTTTATACTGGTTCAGATCACTCCTACGTCCGGTCCAACACAACGCTGGGTTGCGCAGAGTTTTATTACTCTTTCAATAGGCAATTACACCCTCCTTGATTTCAAGGCTCAACAAGGAGACAGTGATTCCTACTTTCTTGATTTCACGACTCATAAGAACACACCGACTCCTATTTCCTTGATTTCATGGCCCACAAGGACACACCAACTCCTCTTTGACTCACAACAAGGTTTGTTCAACCCAACCAATTACAAAACATCCATATAACTCTTCAATAGCACTTGATTCAGAGAGTAAAGAGTGTAGGGAGAAGAAATTTGATCAATTCAGAAGTGAATTCGACAGAGTATAAGTGTAAAAACCACAAAAATGATTAAGAATAATGGTAGGATGAAAGATGATAAAGACGAAGAAGAAGAGATGTTAGAAAATTCAGTTTTAACCTCTTTTTATAGGGTATGAAGGGTTGCAACGGTTCTGAAGTGTTTTAAATAGTGAAAAGACACTTCCCTTCAAATTTAGAAAAAAATGCTGTTATATGTCGACATACATATTTTGCTATATCGACATACCATGTTTAAATTTTATTTTCAAAGCATTTTTCAAGAAATTTGATATAAAATTAATTCTGGAAATTCTTGGATAAAATTCTAATGTTGTAAATCAATATGATATGGTAGAAAAACATATGTAAATATATTTTTAAACTATATAAATAAATTTATAAAATTGTAAGGTTTTAAACTATATAAAGTACAAATAAAGTATATATAAAAAACTTAAGTTTAAAAAACAAAAAAAGAATAAAAATGGAGTTAAATAGAAAAATAAAATAGATAAGATTGAGGATAAAAAAAATAGAGAGAATTGAGGATAGAATTGAAAATCAGAATTTGAATTTGAGTTTGAATTTGAATTTGAACCTGGAGTGCTATTTGGAGTCTTACAAAATCTAGACTTTATAAATATGTTATTCTTAAACTCTTGAAATCTTGATTAGTCATGAGTCTTGAATCTATTCTGAATTCCGAATCTCCAAAAGCTCTTAAACTGTACAGTCTTCAGTATTAATACTTGTATACAAACCCTGCATATGTATGTATATATATATATATATATATTTTAAATAAAGATGTTAGTATATATTTTATAATCAATGATAATTGAAATAAGGTTGTTGTCATCAAAACTCCATTCTCCAACATATATAAATAGTGACACATAGACACGAGGTTAGTTGCCATTTGTGGTGGAAGTCTTCCTGGAACCGACCGGTAAATCCAGTAACCACAAGTAGGCCCAACTAATGTGAAATATTTAGGTGCCATAGGCCATTCAAAGACTTAGTACACTAGATAGAAGATTAAACCAAATTGTAGTAGAAGCTTGCCCGGAATCGACCGACATATCCAACATCTACAGGTGTACGATTTAATGTGAGAGATTTAGTGTGTATATATATAACCATATATATATATATAAGTCATATGGTTTTGAAATTAAGTAGGTTTACTATGTCTTGAGAAGGTCTTAAGTGGCTGACTCTGTTTTTATCTAGTTTGGGTTTTAAGTGGTTAGGACTAGGATCCCTCCAAAGGTTTATTCCTTGGAAAGGAACCAAAGCCATGGGACCCACCCTTATTATATTTAAAGTAAGTCTTTGGGTCCTCCTTGTCTAAAGTGGTTAGGCATAAAACAGTAACGGAGTTTGGTAGTTCATTGGGATGTCCACTTCCTCTAGAAGCTTATAAGGGCTCAACTAGGGACAAATTGGTAATTGAAAGATATGTGGCCGTTGCATGCTCACCAACTATCTAAGGGAAGTCTTAAGAGACATAAGTGTCCTACCGGGTAATATCAGTTTAGTAGTAACATTCGCAATACTACTTCTCATATTACAAATAAGAGAATAGACTTAAGAACATTAACATGTTAGGATGGGGTCTTAAAGGGCTAGGTGTCTGCCCCAGGGTTGTAAGAGATCGTATGAATCCACCTTTAATAGGGCCATAAGTGACCGAGAATGCCACCTCCTTGGGTACCCTAAAAACACTAATAGGCAATTGATCTGGATGTCTACCCCATTGGTTAGACACTTGGTGTTTGTGTGAATCTTGTGTGCTGCGTAGACATACCCTGGCATATGTAACCTGCTAAAAATATAGTATACGGACATTAAGTAACACTATATTTCAGTCACATAGAACTTTATGTTCTGACCCCTCTCCTTAACATCCAACAGGTCAGTAGATGGGATAAAAGCCATGAACAAGGTGATGATTGAAGATGACGAAGAAGATGAAGTTTTTATGTTATTATTAGTAGTTATTACTTTACTTCTTTTGGATTGTTATGGGAATGAACTATTTGATGAACCTATTGAATATATGTAACTGTGACTGTTTTATTTCTGTGGTTTTTAAATAAATGGTACATCTTATTTGAGTATTATATTTTTTCTCTCTGTCATGTGAGATTTCCATTCGAAGTATATGTTATTGTTATCTGTGCAAATGTAATCGTTACAGGAACTAACTCCTCGTTTAGAATGGCTCTAAGTTTCAGTGGGCCTTTTCTGGGTCGAAATTTTGGTCCATTCCGGGCGGGTTGTTACATTTGGTATCAGAGTATACGTTACCCAATTATAAGGGAAATATACATATGAGAGGCGTATTTTTATATTGAAAAGGGTTTTTCATATATATATATATATATATATATATATATACCCCACTAGGCATACGCATTTATACTAGCCATCTTTATCGTTTTTCCTTTTTCAGCTTAAATACTATCTCAGGAGTATCCACTTAAGGATTCTTCCTTTTCTTTTCAGATAGTAGAATGGCTAAAAATCCTAATAAGAAGGTAACCAGGCAAGACCCCGCTACTTGCCAGAATGGTTTCAACATTATCTTCGAACTATTGAACATGTCTATGTTGCTAATCCTGCCCCAACGGCTCTTGCCGCTCCTGCCGTTGAGGTGGCGTTTGATTTTTCTCGCTTTTGTAAGACCTTTACGAATCTTGGAGGGAAATCATTTTCTAGAAAGGAAGGCTTTGCTAGTGCCCAGTCTTGGATAATGGACTATGAGAGAATCTTGGAGAATACTGCCTGGCCTGATGAAGTAAAAAGAAGGATAGTGGCCTGTTATTTGAAGGATGAGGCCGTTGAATGGTGGAACTTAATATCAATGGAGAACGAGTGTCGGGTCTTTACATGGGCCGAATTCAAGACCCGTTTTGAAGCAAAGTTTTTGCCAAGGGCAGAAATGACCATTTAGCCAGAGAAGTTCACCTACCCTCAAGCAAGGAAGCTTGAGCCTGCAAGAGTATATATCCAAATTCATCGAGTTATGTAAGTTTAGGAGATGGTTGGTAGACAACCTAATGATCAAAGCCCTTAGTTTTGTTAAAGGATTGAACTCCCCACTAAAGGAAACTCTATTAGCCCAGGTAACGTTTGGGGCAACTATTGAGACTCTTGTTGAGACAACTACCCTTTGCATGGCTAAAAACTATAAGAAGGATAAAGAGGGTGAGAAAGGAGAAAGCTCCAACAAAAATAAGAAGAAGGAATGGTGGAAAAACAAGAAGAAAAACAAATTAAAAAAGGATGCAAAGGCTTGTACGATATGCAACCACAAGGGCCATGTCACCCTAACTATGCTAGATCTAGGTAATTGGAAACCTAATGCTAAATCTAGATCTCATTATGCTTGCCTAAATATCATAGTGATTGCCATAAGTTACTAGTTTGATGTCCACTTTATTATGATGTTAATCACATGTCCATTCACTTTGTTATTATGCTAGTTTATGTTCATGTTTATGCCAAGACATGTTGAAACTATCACCCTTGTCATATTCCCTTTTATTATTATAATTAGGCTACTTTATAACCTAGATGCCGTCAAAATATGTACGAATACGTTAGAGAGAAAATGGGGAAAAAGGGATTATAATTGGCATGATTTATGTAATGTTTAATCGGAAATGGGACATGTAATTCAAATAGGGAAAACATAAAAATAGTTACATATAATGACATAGTAGATTTGGATTAATTTGGAAAGTTTAGTAATTTACAATTAGGAATTGTAAATTGTACTTATGACATGAGATTAGGTTACATTAGTGGTGGAAGTCTGCCCAGAACTGACCAGCATATCCAGCAACCACTAATGTTGAACCAAATGTGGGAGGTCTAAGTACGCAAATACGAATCAGGTTAAGACTACGAATCAGGTTAAGACACGAGGTTAGGACCAACTGTGGAATAAGACTGCCCGGAACCGACCAGCATATCCAGCATCCACACGTTGTAGGCCTAATGTGGGAGGTCTAGCCCATTATAACCATAATTGGACATGGTAATGAAATGGACTACTTAACCTAATTTAATATGACTATGGACTTAAGTTAGGGTTAAGTAAAATTGGATGGGTAGTGGTGGGTTAATTAAATTAGAGAGGATGGGTAATATGTATATATAGGACCACGTACTTAACCCAATAAGGTTATGTAATTGAAGATACCTAGTGGTATACATAACCAGTAAATGATGTAATAGGGTTATGTAATTAAAGACACCTAGTGGTGTACATAACCAATAGATAATGTAATGAAGTTATGTAATTAAAGACACCCATTAGGGTAAGCATAACTAGTATAGGGCTATGTAATTAAATACACCTAAGGGTATACATAATCAGTGGAAAACCTAGCGGCGGATACAAGACAAGGTGGAGAGATTGTACCATATTGTGTGGGACCCATTTCAGTTAGCAACCCGGAGTTGGTATCAAGTAAGTACCTCCATACTAGGTGGAAAAAGGGGCACACTTACTGATTGATTGTAAGAGATCTAAATGAGGCGGATGGTGTGGGCGGCGCAAATTGACCGGGGACATGTGCGTGCATGGGCCAGGCAGAAGGGACTAAGACGACCATGGAACCAGTAGATATGGTTATGCACACCATGGGTTGCCACTTTAGGAAGTGATACCTTCTACTGTGGGGCCAACACAGGATATCTACAAGGTAGGGAGCCGATCGATTAGGGTAGGGGTTAGGGTATACTCGGATGTATGACCTAAGCCTACCAACTTATAGTGAAAGGGATCATCTCATTTCAGTTATACTAGTAATGATGCAGAGTAATCATTAGTGATGCACATACACCTTAACTTGCTTACCTTGTCACACTCGCCATTTATGTAGTGATCTCTCTCTTATCCACTTAATATGCCTATCATGTTGCTTTTAATTATCTATTGGCTAAAAGTAACTAGACTCGCCAGACATTATGTCTGACCCTGTTGTTTCTCCTTCTTTCTTCCGTCCCCCCTCTTCAGGTTCTCAAGGAGGAAATACTCAGACTTAATCAGGAATCATATATCATCTTGCTAGGAGCTACTTCTGAAGTATGGCTCAAGTTCTTGTCTCTACTATGGGTTAACTCTTTTTACTGGGGGAATGATGCTTTTTATTTACTTATGTACTCTGATGGTGCAAGACAGAAATATTTTTATTTTAATTGTTTTTATGACTTATGAAATTGTGGACCACGGTATTATGACTTACGTTTGAAATAAAAGTTTAGATTTTCTACTGCTGCCTTATTTATATCTGTCTTGTAAGTATTTGTGTCTGTTTACCTATAGTGCTTCACAGAACTTAATGCATTCCCTTAGTGAGTGACATTAACGGACGTGATGTGTCACATTTGGGATCAGAGCTGAAGGTTACCAGATTAGATAAATGTTTTTTAAAATTATTTTCAAAAAGGTTTTAAAAAGGAAAGCATTTTTAAAAAAAAGTCTATCTTGAAAAACATTCCCCAAAAAGCCATATGTAGTATCCTTCGGTCCTTTATCTAAATTTCTTCCTTTTCCCTTTTTCAACATGTCTGGGGAACAAAACATCCGTAATATTCCGGAGGGCAACACAATACCCGGATGGTTCTGTAGGTATTTGGAGGCCACGATGCCTGCCGAAGGGCAAGAAAACGTTCCTCCCCCAGCTGCAGCAATTATTCCTCCTCCTCCCCCTCCAAGAGATAACTTTGCCAAGATCTGCAAAGACTTCTAGGCTATAGGATGAAGGCCATTCCATAGGAACGAGACATTCATAGAAGCTCGGAATTGATTTAAGAGATCGAGGACTTATTCATAATCTTTAAAGTGGAGGACCGAACAAAAATTCAATTAGCTGCTTGGCTGTTAAAGGACGAAGCCTCATTTTGGTGCTAAGTCACCCAAGCTGGACGTCCGGTAGAAACTTGGGAAGACTTTAGACAGAGATTCGAAATGAAATTTCTTTCCCAAGCGGAGAGAAGCATACAGATGGAGAGATTCTTAACACTCAAACAAGGAAATTTGACGGTGAAGGAGTATGTGAACAAGTTCAACCAGCTGGCAAGGTTCGGGCTAGAGCTGGTAGGCACACCGCCCAAAAGGGCTTTACAGTTTGCTAAGGGGCTGAATGAGCCTCTGCATGGTTTAGCTATGTCTCATCTTCCTATGGGGGCCACCTTTGAAAAGCTTGTTGACATGGCCCTAATGCATAAGGAGGACAAGGGAGAAAAGAAGGAAATAAAAGCTGAGGGGACATCATATAATAAGAAGGTGTGGCCCAAGAAAGGGCATTAACAACAGAAGAAAGGAGGGAAATATGATAAAGACAAGGATAAGAGAAAATGTCACAATTGTGGGAAGGAGGGCCACCTGATCAAAGATTGTAAGAGAAGGTAGGCCAGTTGCTTTAATTGTGGAGAGGTCGGAAACTTCTCTAAAGAGTGCCCAAAGAAACAAGGATCGCAGGGACAAGGGCAATGAGCAGGGACTTCTAGAGGGCATGTGCATGCTCTCACGATCAATGCTTCTGAAAGAGGTGGAAAAATTTCCGTAGAAAGTTAAGTTTCTCTTTCAAACTATTCAGCTAGAACACTTTTTGATTCTAGTGCTTCACACTCGTTTATATCTAGTTCTATGGTTGAATCTCGCATTTAATTACTAGTATGGCAGTAGATCCCATAGTTGTTTCAAACCCCATTGGTGGTTCGGCTCATTTATCAATGATTTGTCAGAGTTTAAAAATATCTGTGTTAGGCGTCAAGTTTGAATGCGACGCGTATGTGCTTGGGTTTATGGGTTATGGGTTGATTCTAGGAATGGATTGGCTTACCACGTATGGGGCCATTCTGGATTGTGAGAGGAGGGTTGTTAGACTCCCGACTTATCAGGGGAAGACCCTCAAAGTTTCTTGTGACCCTCAAGGGTCTGTTATGCTTACCTCCTAGAGTCTCTAGATGCATCCATAGATGATTTGCAATCTGTTCCAGTGGTTCGAGATTATCCTGATGTTTTTGATGAGGTATGGGATTTACCTCCAAGGCGTGAGATCGACTTCCGCGTATATCTGGTGGACAATGCAAAGCTAGTTGCAATACCAGTACGCCACATGGCTCCAAGAGAAAGGAGGGTGCTGAGTAAGCAAGTAGGGGAGCTACTTGAAAAAGGGTTTATCAGACGAAGCATATCTAAGTGGGGTGCTCCAGTAGTATTCACAACTAAAGCGGATGGTTCACTTCGTTTGTGTGTTGACTATAGAGAATTAAATAAGCTCACCAAGAAGAATAGGCACCCGCTTCTGAGGATTAATGATTTATTTGATCAGCTTGTTGGTGCCTCGGTATTTTCTCAGTTGGACTTGGCTACGGGGTTCCATCAGCTGAGGGTGGTTGAGGACAGCATAGATAAGACTGCTTTCAGAACTCCATACGGTTTCTTTGAGGCTAGTTATGCCTTTTGGGTTGACAAATGCACCCACCTATTTTGTTGATTTGATGAGTAGGAGCATTTGGGAGAAGTTATGAAGACTTTCCGTGACCATCAGCTAAAAGCAAAGTTCTCCGAATGCCATTTTTGGAGAAAGGAGTGAGATTCTTGGGGCATGTAGTCTCCAAAGAAGGGACAGCTGTAGATCCCGCCAAAGTGGTTGCTGTACGAGATTAGCAGATTCCTAAAAATGCAACCGTGGTGAGAAGTTTTCTTGGGTTGGCAGGTTATTATAGGAAGTTCATTAAGGACTTCGCGAAGATATCAGCCCCTCTCACTAGGCTGAAAAAGAAGAATTTAGCATTTTCATGGGACATAGACTGTGACGTTGCTTTCCAATGACTAAAGAGGGTTCTGACAATAGCCCCAATCTTGACCTTGCCCGATGGAAGTAAAGTGTTTACTGTTTACACCGATGCGTGCGGTACATGGCTTGGTGCGGTTCTGATGCAAAAAGGGAAAGTAATATGTTATGGGGGTAGACATTTGAGAGTTCATGGGAAGAATTACCCCACCCATGATCTAGAGGTAGCTTCCATAGTATTCTCATTAAAGACGTGGCACCATTATTTACTTGGAAAAAAGTTCGAGTTATACACCGATCATAAATCTCTCAAGTATCTATTCTCACAAAAGGATCTAAACTTAAGGCAACAATGGTGATTGCTTATACCCCCAGCAAGGGTAATGTGGTGGCAGATGCACTAAGTAGGTAGAGGGTAGCTCTGAGTCCTCTGTTTGTGGAAAGAAAGAACTTCGAGTTCATAACAGCTTTTGATTTTAGACCCTCGATCGAGGTTTTGCCTAATTTGTTTGCATCCTTAGAGATACGACCGACTCTTGTGGATCAGATAAGAGCTTCATAACAAGGTGATTCACAAATTCTAGACATCATGGATAAGCTCAAAAGAGGGGAGACTTCTAGTCATCTCAGTAGATATGCCATATATGAAAAGGGGTGGTTGCGACGAGATGGAAGGCTTTGTGTTCCTCAGACTGGAAGCTTGATAAAGGCAGTCCTAGAAAAAGCCCACCATTCTAAGATGACCATCCATCCAGGCGGTGACAAATTTACAGAGACACGAAGAGGGTTTTCTTTTGGGCTGGGATGAAGAAGGATGTGGCCGAATTTGTTTCCCAATGTTTAGTTTGCCAGCAGGTCAAAGCTGAGCAAAAGAAGCCTGATGGATACTTCATCCGTTGGAGGTTCCGCAGTAGAAATGGGGGAGCGTCTCTAAGGATTTCATAGATGGTTTTTCTAGATCGAAGATAGGTAATACCAGTATTTGGGTAATAGTGGACAGACTCACTAAGAGCGCTCACTTTATTCCAGTTAAAAGTAAAAGGATGGCATCATGGTTGGCAGTAATTTATATTCGTGAGATAGTTCGTCTCCACAGAGTTACTTCCAGCATCATGAGCGATCGTGACCCCATCTTTACCAACGAATTTTGGAGGAGCTTGCAAGAAGCATTGGGTACACAGTTCTGTTTGAGCACCACTTATCATCCTCAGACCGTTGGGAAGACGGAGAGGGTGAATAGAATTATAGAAGATCTTTTAAGGATGTGTATCCTTGACTTCGGAGGGACTTCGGAAGAGCATCTTCCTTTAGTAGAGTTTGCCTATAATAGCAGCTATCAGGCTAGCATCGGTATGGCACCCTTCAAAGAATTGTATGGACGACCCTGTAGATCGCCAAATTGTTGGAGGAATCTACAGAAAGATTATTACTTGGACCAGATAAGGTTAGGGGAAACGTCCGAAAAGATTGACCTTATTCGACGGCGATGAAGACACAGCTCAAGATAGGCAGAAGTCCTATGCAGACAAGAGAAGGACTGATATCGAATTCAAAGTGGGAGACTAAGTGTTTATCAAAGTATCACCTCTAAGGAATGTGGTTCACTTCGGATCAGTAGAGAAGTTGGCACCTAGGTTTGTGGGACCATTTCCCATAACCGAGAGAATTGGCCAGATGGGCTACAGAGTAAAGCTTCCAGAAAATTTATCTGGTGTTCATGATGTTTTCCATGTATCTCATCTACGGAAGTGTCTACATGACACCGCGGAAGTTGTTGAGCCGAGCATGTTGGAAGAAGTCTAAGTGGAACGGGAGGCGACAGTTCGACGAGTCCCTACCCGTATTCTTGGGTCAGAGGTTAAGAAGCTGTGCAATAAGGAAATCAAGTTGCTAAAGGTTCAATGGGGAGATAACCCAGAAGATGCGACTTTGGAGACCGAGGACAAGATTCGTGCTTCGTACCCTTTTCTTTTCGAGGGTACGTTCTTAACTACTTTCCTAAGTTTTATCAGTACTTGTTTCTATCAATAGAATATATCTTATCCATAGTGTTTTCGACCTTTAGATAAGGAATCCTATGGATGTAAATATGTGTTTGAGACATGTTATGTTTAATGGATGCAAGTGGATGCAAGTTGATATACACGTAAATGTGTATATTTTATCCACTTATTTATCTTATTTTATATTTAAAATAATTGATACTGTGTATTTATAGTTGTGTTTTCAGATAATTTATGATGAATGGATTAATGCACTTAATTGTTGAAAAGCTTGAAGAAATGGAGTATGAAAAGTGTTGATTTTGAGAGCTAGATTAAAGCTTGAAGAAATGTTACTGTTCAACCACCTTTTGCCACATATTTTAATGATTCAATGCCTTTTCATAAAGATAGCTTGTCGCAGATGTTTTGGAGTTCCTATTCATGCTCAAAACAATTGAATTTGATGCCAAGCAAGCTATGCCACTTGCAAATCCATTCACAATGCATTCACATTAGCTCATTTGCAAGGCCTCTCATTCATGTTGCATTCACACTGGTTTATGTGTTATTTTAGAAAAGGGATTTTGTCCCACATTGTGTAATTAGCCGCTTAGTCTTGGCCAATGCAACTATAAATACACTGTATCTCCTTCATTTGTAATCACACTTAGTTTTATTCTGTAATTCTCTTCTTGGAATAAAACTCTTCTTCTCCCTTTCTCGCAGTTGTTATTTTATTTTATTTATGTTCATGTTATTTAGTTTCTTTTTCTCTTCTTCTCTAGCTATGTCTAGCTAATCCCCTTTTATTAGGGGGTGATGACGCTAATAGATATGATTCAACATGAATCACATAACCAATAGATGAAGACTTTATACATATATATCTGGATCTGAATCAAAGGTTAGATCTGAACCTTCATATTCCGTGTCATTTAAGAGCTATGCTCCTTCACAGGGTATATTCGTGTTCGATCTAACAATTATCAGATTTAGATCTAATTTTAGGGTTTTAGAAATTAATTAGTGAATCTGTCCTGATAGCCTATGGTTGTTTAAGAGCTCAGCTCCTACATAGGCTATGCTTGTTGTTATTTTTTTATTTTTTTCTAAGAACCTAATTATCTTTGATTCATGTTTGTGACAGAAACATGAATTAGGTCTGTATTTATTTGTTGGCTATTGATGAGTATGAATCCAATCTATGTCATTATCCCCTAGTTGCTTTCTCTTATTATACAAATCTCTCTTTTTATTTAATTACTGTTATTTTTTTGTGTTTTCAATCAATCAAAATTCTGGAATAACTTGGTTGGATTTATTAATTAAAATATTTTTGGTCCTAGAGTTCGACACCCTCTACAACAATCCTTATTGTTTAGGAAAGCCGAATGGATCTTACAGTTGTTTACAATTGTTTGATTGTTCGCAAAGAAATTTTGGCGCCGTTGCCGGGGACCAATTTTTTTTTTTAAATCCTTCGGGTTATAATATTTTTTTTTCTTTAGTTTTCCTTCATATAGAAAAAAAAGCAACAAAAAAAATATATTTTTATTCCTTTTATTTTCTAATTTTTCCATTATAAAAAAACACAAAAATATTTTTTTTTTGCTAGTTTTATTTTATTTTCCTTCATTTACAAAAATATCACTTGATTAGCTTTGATTTGGTATTCCTGATCTTCTAATTAAGAGAAAAAAAAAAGATTGAATTGATTTCTTTCCCGTTTCATTGTCTGTCTATTTTTACAAATTCAATAAAAATAAATCTTGCCTTTTGTTTCAATTCCCTTCTTAATTGTCTTCCCATATTTCAATTCAATTTATTTCCCCTCCTTTCCGTTATTTCTTTCCAAATATCTATAAATCTTCCTTCTCACAATTATTACAAATAAAAAGAAATCTTTTGTTTCCTTCTGTATTTTTTTATTCACATACAAAACCAGACTTCATCTCTTCTTGCTTCTACAATTCCTCAAACCATTGAAACTGTGCCAACCACCCTTGCTTCTACACCACGCCATCTTTAACCCTCATCTTCTCGCCCAACCCAATAGTATCACCGAGTTCCTTAACCACAGTCCCACTGCTGCTTTTCCGCCAATCACAAAATCCAGTCCAGATCACCTCCTTCATCTAGCAATACCACAAGTGCCTGTTTCCAATCAACATCCCATCAAGACAGACTTCTTAACCATCCATTCACCACACCACAAATTCAAAAGACCTGCCTACATCCTTGCAAAGACCACTTCAGCAATAACCCATTGTCATAGCACCACGTTCAACCATCCCATAACTCTTCAGCTACATCGCACAAACACCATCGTCCTTTACCAAAACCCTATCCACGCACAAATACCATTTGCCAAAAGCCACAAGTCCACGCTTTTAATCCCTGTTGCCTTTAATCTCCCTCAATAATCGCAACCCCTCTGCCAAAGCACAATTGCCAAATCTGACAATATCCCAGATCTGATTCAACCGCAACCCCGCTATTCGCCTCTCCACTGCAAATTGCATACCAATCTTCCTACAACAGCTGAAAAATTGGTCCACTACTGGTCTAATCACGCAATACTCCCATAACGCGAAAACCTCCATTAGTTCTAACTCAGAAGAGCCAATGCCCTACCATACGGAACATTCACACTCCATTGCCCTTCACCCCCGTCCACTGCCTTAAACAACTCCACGTTCGTCCGAACCCCGAAAACTTGCAACCAATACAATCCACCCCCAACTGCAGACCAATCACCATCCCAAAATAGTCAACCATCCAACACTTCATATCACATTCAAGCCACCAAACGTACACATTTCATCAGCAACACTTCCTCTTCCTTTCGATCAATCCACACTTCCCAAACCCGAAGCCAGAAACCATAGTCTACAACCCCTATTGTCAATCCCCCAAACATAGTCAGTCGCCATTCACACTTCACTTACACTTTTCTACAATCACCAACCCCCGTCTATCGAATCAACACTTCCCAGCCTCAACCGAAGCCTACATATCATCCGACCTCCTCAAATTCTAAGTCAAAGGCGCAAGTTTCCATCAACAAATTTCCACCTCCTCACCCCTCGCAAACCACGGCACCATGCCCGAATTCCCAAAATCACAACTCGAGAAACAACAAAATTGAAATCCGAAATCCTCAATTATCAGTCTGAATCCGAAGTAATTTGGTGGATATTTCTATTGCGAATTTTCTTATGAATAATTTATTATTTTTTCTTTCCTTGCAAATTCTGTTTGGAGTAATTTAGTGGATTATTTAACAGTTATGTGCGTTGATAATCTTGTCTGGTATTTTTCAGTGGAGGACTGGTTAGGTCATAGGCTACTGGGCTGTGTAGAGAACACTACAAGAAAAGGATACATTTATAGCAACAAGGATTGGAGGGAAACTTACTTGCTATAATTAGATAGTGCGGGGGTAATTTAGACTAAATGACAACTTATGTTCACGCTATGATCATGGAAACAAAAAAATTCGCGGTCCAATATTAAACTTCCCTCCTCCATTTTCATAAGCCACCAACAATTTCTTTTTACCTCCAATTCCAAAATCCCTAACCTGGTAACTTACCAACCTCACCATCATGTCCCTCTCGCTCACGAATCTCCTCTTTAATCAAGAATCCCTTCTCACTCTGAAACTCTGTGCCCTTCAGTATGGATTACTCTGCGATTCTTCACTGAAAACGATTCTGTAACACAGGTCGATTTCTAAACGAATCTAAAATCTTTCATTGAAGTAGAAGCATGAAACTTAGTGAACCTAGAACTGCAGGTATATTTTCAATTTCTTTTTTTTTAGTGGCGAGTTGAGTGGTTCCAATCCACATTTACGATTAAACTTTTTGTTATGAAAAATACTGGATCTTTATTTGTAGGCCTAGCAATTTGTAAATAAAGACGGGAATTTTTTGTTTTGAATGACTGATTGGTAATAATGTATTCTTATTTTGATGACGAACATTGAATGGGCCGAATGTTGAATCTGATAGTTTTGAGATTGAAAAGAAGCTTCAAGAGGAAGAACTTGATCCATTGTTCTTGTTCTTGTTCCCAGCTTTTGACGCCGAGGATTTTGTACCAATGGATCTAAAAAAAAGAAGTCAGCGAGAAAAAAGTTAGCTTTGGATGAAGAAATTGGAGATGATTTGAAGTGGAATAAGATGAAGAAGAGGAAGAATGGTAGTAGGTTTTAAAGGAAATCACAGGAATCGGTTAAGGAAGAAAAAAAGAGAGGAATGCTGAACTTGAGCAAATCAGTGCCAACCCACAGAGACTGTTGCGAGAAACACGTGATGCTTCATTTACGCCGACCCTCCTTGTCCAGAAACCGATTTCAACAATTTTAGAGAAAATAATATGCAGAAACATGGAGGTTTCAAAACTAACAAGTTTCCTTAGTCAATCCAATGTTGGGACTATATCTGATTATCCAAATGATGAGTTTACTCAAAAAAAGTCAGAAATATTAAAGGAACAAAACGATGCAAAAGTTTTTAAGGAAGTTGCCAAAGTGGATAATCCACCTGATGTTTAGATTGCTAGAAACGATACTTGTGCATAGGATTCATGTGAAGAAGTCTCTGGTAAGTTTCTAAAGTGCATTCAGAAGGCTATTCTCCCATTGCTCACAACGATACCCAAGAAGCTGCAAAATCATGCATATCAAGCAACACAGGCAATGATCACTTGGAGTATGTAGATGATGAACCTGAAGAAGAAGAAGACATTTCTTGATGATGAAGCTGAAGAAGAAGATATGTTGAGATTCAAGGACAGTGAAGAAGACGACAATGAAACTATGATGAAGTGCTTAAAGATCTTATTGCAACTAATTATGAACAGGCATCAGTTGATCAGGAAAAATTTAACTTGCTTCATCAGTAGTGGGTTGAACAGCAAGATGCAGCAGGAACATATGACATTCTAAAAGCTAAAAGCATGGATCAAATAAAAAAATGCCCAGTTGTATAGATGACATAGGTGGTTGCTATAATTTCAATGCTGAAACTGAAGCTGAGCCGGATGATGAAAAATCAAATGATCAAGATGTGATTGACAATGCTCATAGCAACAAAAAGAAGGTTAAGCAGATGATTGTCCAAATATTTAATGATGAAACTGACGTCTATGAGCATTTTGACGATGAAGCAGCAGAACAGGCTCTACTTTGGTAGCGCTTGCTTAAGAAAACAGACTCATCTACGTTCATATTACCCGTAGAAGATGAAAATTCAAGAGAAGTTTTAGTCTTGTTAAGAAAACCAACAGTTTACCTTCAATCAGGAAAAAAGGAAAAAGCTGTAGCATCTAGCCTTGATTCCGTATGGCAAGTGGAAGTAGCAATAGCTCCTCAAAATCATCTCTTCTCAACTCTGCTATCTAAACCCAAGCAAGTGTCAACGACAATGCGCGCATACATATTTAACCATAATGATAGCAAAAGAAAGGGTTCCACTGATGTTCCAGACGAAACCGTTGGTTCAGATCAGGACCCAAAAGAAATTCAACCTTCAAAACAAGCTGCATCGAAGATCACAATCAAATCTCAGATAAAAGCAACTGTCAAAACAAAAAAAATGGAAGGGAAAATGTATAGAAGGAGATCAAGATCATATTCAAAGATATGGCAAGATCCAGAAGAATCGATTGGTTACTATTGATATTTTTGCCGTTTGTGGTGGTATATCAAAGGGACTGCAACAGTCTGGTAAGCTACCCACTTGTTTTGTTCTGTTTTGTTTAGCAGTGTCATTCTACTTCAATGTAGATGATTAGTAAATGCATGATAAAAAACTAAGTGAAACCAACTCCTTAAATATCTATGTTAGCGTAATTAAAAATGTTAAACTTACTAATATAATTATGCTATCCCATTTCGAGGTGACCTTCCGCTTGACGCTTGCCTTTCAGGGATGTGATAACAAATTACATTTGAAATTGATTATGCTACCACAACATTAATTAATTTATCAGTTAACTAATTAAAATATCCGGATAATGTGAACTGAATGGAATGACGTAATGATTCATAGTGATTACTATATTTTCCTCAGGTGGGATTCAGTATGTTAGAAGCTGGAGCATATGGAGTATTCAATCAAGGAAAAGAGTGTTTATTTGGGTTGCTTCTCCTAAAAAAATAATGCTTGAATGGCTCGAGCCCACGCACATACTCAATAGTCCAAGTTAAAGATTTCTCTTGACAAAGAACGTACTATGCTGCAGCTCGTAGTAATACTAGTGGAGCTCTGTTTCATTCTATTATAGTTAGATACAACATGCGACCTTCCAGCCGTTGGAAATGGAGCATCCAAAGCCTTCTATTGATGTATTGTATTTCTCTCATATCACGTATTTTGGTTTAAGTAAATATCCTTTTGTTATTTCATTCCTTTTTAAAACGTTAACAGTTGCAAGTACTTGCACTATTATTCAAGCAAGGGTCTAGAACATGCTAAAGCAACCTTGGATTTGTTTGGTAAGTTCTATTGTTTATGGTTTCACCGAAGTGATTCTGTTGTTTAGATGGTTAAGTTGGGTATACTTTCTCTCTCTCTCTATATATATATATACACACACACAACACCCATGAATGCTTTTAGTAAAATATAACTGGGTACATATCAATTTGTTAACTTAAAATGAACCATGTACTATAGTTTATTCCTTCCAATTTCTTCGACAAAGAAATGTATTTTAGCTGGTCTTGACGTACTGAACCCCTGTTGGTGATTGTTACTGATATCCATGCATTGACTATTTGTACCATTTTAGCTCAAAATCATGAACACCATATTCACTGTTAGGCCGTGAATATTCAAGTGCCTACATCCACAATTTCACAGAACTTGTATATCTTTATATCATCTTGGTTGAATGTTCAAGTGTTTACTACAACCCTAATAATATAGTATAATAATAATAGTAGTAATATAATAATAAATTTATAAACTATTTTTATAAATATTTAACTAAATTAATTGAGTTTTATAAAATTTAACTAAAGGTATATAAAAATTAGCTAAGTTAATTGAGTTTTATAAAAATTAACTAAATTTCCCTCCTCTTCAGGAGAATTGATTCAACCAAAAATCTGCTATATTCACAACCTTATTTTCTATATCAATTTGTAAAAATATCTTAAATATTGTAGATTAAACATTCAAGAGCTGCGCCCTTTACAATCTCATCCGCGACTTTCTAAAACTATTTCATGCATCATATCATTTTTCTAAAACTATGCGTTATGCATGCTATTTGAAAAGGTGACCCTTAGCTCTTCCTTTCTGGCTTTAAAATATAAGTGATAGATTACCATCCGAAAGGATTATCCTCGAAGTAGAGTATGAGGTAAAAATGACATGAACCCTTAGCTCTTCTTTTCTGGCTGGATCAAGGTCTGTACATTGTAAACTGTATCCTCCTCTAGCCTGTACATACCACCTTTCCTCATTTCTACTCTATTTGTATCACCACTTTTTGTTGAAATTGCTTTTACCGCTCCCCTTCCAGTAAAATCCCAGTGCAGATGTATGTATCATCAATTTGAAAATAGTATGCAGTAGCTGTTGTATTTGGAAACAAGATTTGTATATACCTGAAAACACATAGAATAACATATGATGAATTACTTTGGCTGTCCTTTTTTCTTTAAGCTTCACTATAACAACTTTAGAAATACTGTGCTTAAATTTGCTCATCCTGAAGCTCTTGAATTACCTCAACTTGCCAACTATGATTCATGCTTACATGGTGAAGTTTGTCCAATCTTATACCTAGAAATTCTCCGGATTCATGCTATGCATCTCACGCACAATATGTTTTACAACAAATTTGCCACATTCATGCAGGCTAGTAGCTTGTTATATAGTTTTCCGTCTTTAATCACAGTTGTTTAACTCAAGCTCTCCACTTCTTTATTAATCACAACAAGAAAATGATTCAGTAACTTGCATATGTTATTGGGTAAATAGCTTCAAATATTTGCATAAACCAAACATGGATCAAATGGAATTGACGATCATTCATTTTTAATTAAAAGCTATTTCATTCTATTATGTAGAGCTTATGATTTCTTTTCAAAGCAATTAAATTCCTATGGACTTGAAGCGTATTATGGAGCAGGTAGGTATATCTATATCTTCAAATATGTTTTTCTAATTACCATTATTCAAAAATATTAATGGTGAGAGAATTAATTTACAATGTATTTTGCAATGAGATTGATGATGTATTACCTCAAACTATTGGCCGAACATTCATGCTTAAACTATCCACTAAAATACTTGGATTTATATTCAAATGTATGTAATTATACTTAATGCTTGTTTTTTATTGACAATTTTTTTCTTCTAATAAGTAATCCACAAATACTTAATATATTATCAATAGTTTGAACCATGATTATAGGGTTAAAATTGGCATTTAAATTTGTTTCTTCGAATCATTGCAGTAATTAAATTTTTTTTTTATCATGTAACTAATTTGGTGACTATGGGTTATTATTCTACATCATAACTATTCCCTTTTCTTTTGATATGTAGGTACACAACATGTTGCTTTGCTATATGGAATATTACCAGCAAAAGATGCATGCATTTCGAATTAACGGTAAGTTTTTCATGCTTTGAATGTGTATGTTGTCATGGAATATAGTTTGTGAGGGTGATGACGTTTGTTGCACGAGGTTAAGTAGAAGCTTTGTAAGGGAGTTCGTATGTTTCCAAAACTTCTTAATCATAACAATTTTAAAACCAGACCTATTTTACTAGTTTGATTTTGATACCTATTTTACCCGTTTTTAACTTCATTAAGGCCGCTTTTGTAAAACTATAGATATGTGATATACTTCTCTACCCGTCTTATCCAAAGACATTAGTTATTTCTAATGTTGCCTTTGTTATTTATTGATGCTATAATGTTATTGTTGGCACATCCTTTGGTGGAGATGTATTTTTTTGATGTGGGGACAGTTGTGTACGAGCAGGTGGTCGAAGCAGCAAATCTGGTGAAGGTAGACATATGGAAGCGGTTCGGTAGTGCTCCGACCAGATGTAAGTGATGTGTATGTGCATATGGGTGCACGTATGTGAGGAGCGACTTCCCCCTCCCCCTATTGGTTTGTTCCAGTTTGAAGAAGCAAGAGGAAAGATGCATGTATGCGAGGAGCCTAAAGACCCTGGATAGCGAGTGGCGCATCATTTTATTATGTGAAACTTTCTTGAATCTCATCAATTCCTCCATCAAATGCTCCTTCTACTTCTTGAATTTCAAAAAAAAGGGAAAGTCAAGTTTTTAGATTGCATCCAGTGTGCGCATCAGATTCATTTGAATTGTATTCTGAGGGAGCAAAGGTTTGTTTCTTTGGCTTCCTTGAAGAGTGAATCTTTTGTTTGTGTTGATTGTTGTGCCATTCCAGGAGTCAGAAGTGGAGTCCATAGAAGTCAAAATTTCAAGAAATGTTTGAATGAAATTGTGGGAAAAGGAACTGCAGACTGACTGTGGTGATACCAAAGATGGAGAATTAGAACTGAAATTGCATTTAGCATTGAATGAGCCCCGAAGACTTACAAGGAGCGGTGAGAATAATAATACCGATAAAGCGAAAAATAAGGAAATTTATAGAAAGAATAAGAAAGAAAACGATGTGTGTAGTAGTACAGCAATGGTAGTAACAAAACATCCACTTCTGCTAAGGGAGAAAAAGTTGCAGTGATAGTTTTGATGACAAAAATATAAGCAGTTTGGAGGAGAACAATAGACTTGATGTGCATGACTGATTTGCAAAAGAAGTATTGCAGACTAAAGACCATAGAAACTTATGTTGGCAATTGAGCTGTTGCTAAATCTACAAGGTTTGAGAGGTAAATATTTGAAATTTATTAAGTTTGATAACTATGTAACATTTCCAGTTCGATGATCTGTGTCTAATAAATGCGTACTGTTTGATTCCACAAAAAAAAAAAAAAAAAAAAAAAAGAGGCAGATTGGCTTTAGTTTAAATGGACTTCCGCACATTGGCATTATAAAAGTTTTTTATTTTTATTTTTAGTCAGTATTATTTCTTTGGGAAAAAAACTTTTGAAACTTAAACAAAGTGTGTTGCTAGGGGCACCCCGAAAAGTGCCCAGGGGCTACCACGAACCGCCGAACATAATGGGTTCCGGCGGTGGTGAACCGCCGAACGCGGCAAAAAAAAAAAAAAAAAAAAAAAAACTGTTCGGCGGTAGAAATGGTACCCCATAGCAGAAAATGGGGTGCCCTTAACAACACACTAAACAAAAACAATTAATTAGAAAGAAGATAAGAAAGAGAAACTCCTGGATGCATGCATTGTGTTCTTGCCTGGAGATGGTCTTTCATTCTCTACTTCATGGCTTGGACAGGAGCATGGAATTAGTTGTGCAGAAATTGCCTAACTACTGCATTAACATAAGTAACAAGAGAAGATATAGCATAAAATTTGAAATGGAAACCTGCAAACATGTTCGACATTGTGACTGAAAGTAGAAGCCTTCGTATGCAGGCTTGTGGAGATTAAGTTATAATTGGGGTCGATGGGCCTTGTATCTTAGAAAATAAAGAAATTAATTAAAAAAGTTGACGTGTGAAACTTAGGAGGAAAAAACCACATATCCTCCATATAGAACCCATTTGATATGCGGTTTCCAGGTTGAAACTAGTAGAAACATATTTGAAATTGTCTTAACGAGTTGGTTTTTTTAAGTGTTGGTGCAACTTTATGCCTGTTAAGTAGACTGATTAAATATTTTTATTTGATTGAAACAGAAGTGAACGTTAAATATTTACATTTACTGTGTGTTTATTGCGTGCAAATAGCTAGATTCCAACATCTATGTTTGGATTTTATACTTTATTCAAACCTGTTGTTCTATCTTCCTTCCAATAGGCGTGATCGTTCTGATGGTAGAGAGAAGTTTTTCTGATATCCATGACAACAACTGTCGTTTCCTGGTAATTAGACATGCACACGTTTATATTTCTCAAATAATTTCACTATTCCACAAATAGATGGTTTTGCTGCAGTTCATGTTCCACCAATAATTTTATTGTAAAACTTTCAAGTCGTAACGCTAACTTGTGTAGTGTCCGTAGAGAAGAATCGTTACATGTTCAATGCTAATTGGACAAACAAAAAAGAGCAGGTATGTCTTGCATTGTCCTTTTATCTCTTACCACAGAAACTGTCATCTATCTTTGTTTCTTGTAGTTAGGTAATTACTCGAAGCATAGACAGCACAACTACTTTATAGGTAATTACTTTTGTTCTTATTATGTGCCCATACGTTGTCAGCCTTATTGAGGTTGATAACATCTACCACCAATCACTATTAAAGTTCCTTTATTAACCTAAACTCCTTTTATATTAATATATAATTTCTTGAATTACTTCGATTTATGTACACTACTTTCCCACCCATCATACTTTTGTCATTTATTTAATTTGTGAAACGACTCACATTTAGCACTAGCAGCTCTCAGTATTCCTGAATGCAATATATATTTTATTTTACAATTTTTATTTATTTACTGATCTTTTCTTTGGTTACCTATTTTACCTAAAAAAAGTAACCATGCTAATTCATCTATATTATATATATACCTGGTCTATCTGATGTAATATAATAATAATAATAATTTATAAACTAACTATATAAATATTTAACTAAGTTAATTGAGCTTTATAAACTTTAACCAAAGGTATATAAAAATTAATAAATAATAGTAATATAATAATAATAATTTTATAAATATTTAACTCAGTTAAGTGAGTTTTGTGAAATTTAATTAAAAGTATATAAAATTTAATAAGTTAACCGAGTTTATAAAATCTACAGAAAGGTATATAAAAATTAATAAATTATATTATAATATAATAAAAATAACAGTAATATAATAATAATAATAAATTTATAAACTTATTTTTTAAATATTTAACTAAGTTAATCAAGATTTACAAAACTTAACTAAAGGTATATAAAAATAAATATATAATAATATTATATGATATAATAATATAATGTAATAACAATAGTTATACAATAATAACACTAAATTTATAAAGTAATATTATAAATATTTGACTAATAATATAATAATACTATTATGAATATTGCATGTTCTCTATTTTGAAATCTTTGTTAAATTGTTATAAAAGTTGACTAAGTTTAATAAAAATCATCTAATTTTTTATAAAAATTAACTAAGTTAACTAAGTCTAAGTTATAAAAATTAATTAATAAGATTATAATGTAATATGATATAATAATATAATATAATATAATAATAATAGTAGTAATATAATAATAATAAGTTTATAAATTAATATTATAAATATTTAATTAATAATACAATATTATTATTATTATTATGAATGTTACATCTTCTCTATTTTGAAATCTTTATTAAATTGCTATAAAATTTGACTTAAGTTTAATAAAAATCATCTAATTGGCTATGCCAAAAAAAATCATCTAATATTTTATAAAAATTAACCAAGGTAACTAAGTTATAAAAATTAGTTAAGTTTACTAAATTTATAATAATAGTTGCATAATAATAATAATAATAATAATAATAATAATAATAATAAAGTAACTAAGTTTAAAATAAGTAACTAAGCTAATTAAGTTTTCAAATAATTAAATAAACAACTATTTTCTTAAATTAAAATAAGTTTGTAAAGTTTAGTTAAGTTTTATAAAAATTAATAAGCTTATAACAATAAACATGTAATTGTTGAAAACGTATGCACATCTACTAGAACGTCAAATTGCTTCTGTAACATACATATATTAACTGTCACTTTCGAGTATTTTTTTTATTTGTCGCGATTACTTTCCTCCATATTTTGCTATTCAAGATAGTCTATGTTTACATTTATAAATAAAAGATTTTTTTTTTTTTTTTTTTTTTTTTTTGACAGGCACTGTATGATGCTTTAGGTTTACGCTATAGTGAAAGGCATGAAAAAATATGTTGTCGCACTCATTGTCCTTCAAATGTATTTTGCGTCAATGTTCATACATCTTTACTTTTACTATGTGTCGTTTGGTTAGCTATGGTTGTATGGATTGTTCTTTTTAGTATGTATTGTTTTGGTTAGCAATGATTGTAAGAATGATTTCTTTTGATCCTAAATATCTTTATGTTTCAAACTTTGTATGACATACTTTTGATCATAAATATTTATATGTTTAGCATTGTGCATGAAATAGTTTTAATAACGGCTATACATACTATAGCATTATGCTAGTGCAACAAAAATATTCTGCAACGATTAAACAGCTTTCATGACAAGTAGATAATGTTATAAAATACTACATTAAACTTTCTATAGTGTTTATAGTTGCTATAATAATCAGGCTTGGAAATTTCTACAACATCTGTGGCTGCTATAATAATCAAATAATGTTTATATACAGCGTTTATAGCTGCTATAAAGAACAATTAAATGACTTCATAAATATTAGCATAATAAACCATAGCTCTGCGTAAAATTTTTATAGCAAGCAAGAAATGCTATAAGAAGGAATTTGTATGTTACAAATCATCCATTTAATAGCAATTCTGGAACGCTATAAACAACATCATTTATAGCATGTTTTTTATACCGAGTATTAGGTTGCTATTATGGACCCTGACATATTACAACATGTTGATATACAGCATTTATAAAAATGCCATTGTATCCTTTCATAGCGTTTTTTAAACGCTATAAAAAGATATTTTTCTTGTAGTGGAACTTGCCCAATCTTTTTGTTTTGCTTTAGTTTAAACTCGGTTTTTGTAACAACCCGTATTTCTATTAACCTAATATAACATAAATCGAGGCAGAATTTAATTCTAAAATCTGAATCAAGGGAAACGAGCTATGCCATTACGTTCGTCTCGGAAAAATACGCGAAATGGAGTCCGAGTTTTCGAAAATCGGAGTCCGTATGACTCGATTAAGGCCCAACGAAGTTTTCAGAAAATTTCAAAGTAAAAACAGATTTCAAATTCAAGTTTGAATTTGGAAATTAGGGCAGTTGGGCGCAGGCGGGAAATTTCCCGCCAGACCACCCATGTCGACAGCCCTGTCGACTGGGCAGTCGACATGGTTAGGCCCTAGTCGACAGCCCTGTCGACTTGGGTGTCGACTTGGCTCAGCCGGGCAGTTTTGCCTGGTGCACCATTTTGGGAGTTGTGTTGAGTTTGGGGGCCAGATTCGGTTTTAAGGGCTGAGATTGGAATTAGGGTTTAATCCTAAGGTTGAAACTAATCCTAATCTCTATAAATAAGCCCCTAACCTAACCCTAAATCATCATTATTCATTCAAGTAACTAAACTATGGCAAAATCATTCCTCTCATGGCCTCCACTCTCTTCATAAAATTCCTAAGTTATTTCTATGAGAGATTTTCAATGCATACAAGTGTTTTCAAGCTTGTATGAGCGTCATTAGCTTGCATTCAAGTCAAGTTTCCATATTTACATCATAAAGCAAGGGTTTTGATCATTTTGGCTCAAGGGTTTTTTATTGGAGCTTGCATTTTGGGTTTATTTGATTGCATAAGGGCTTTGTCTCAATCTATATATATTTTTGAGTCTTCATAAGCATTGTAAGCCCTTTTCTACTTTCATATTTAAACTCTAAAGTTAAATGAATGATGCAAGTTTGGTTGATCATTATGATATGCAAGTTTGCCATGATATGCAAGTTTACTATGTCATGCTATGCAAGTTTGATATGTTATGATATGCAAGTTTGCCATGTTATGTTATGCAAGTTTGCCATGTTATGATATGCAAGTTGTCATGTTATGTATGCAAGTTTGGGTGGATCATTTTACTCATGTTATCATGTTATGCAAGCTTACCTTGAGTATATGAACATAAAGCTTCAAGCTTTATGCTAAAGGTTGCATTTTGGCAACATGTAAGTTATCATATCTCTTATGATAACTTGCATGTGAGGCTAAATGCGAACTTATGGCCATTTCTACATGTCATTTATCACCATATATCACCAATATGCTAAGTTTGGTTTTATGCATGCTTTTGAGACCTAAAAATGTAATATGTAAGTATATGAACATATGTACATTTCATATGCCATCATGTTAAACTTGTGGCTTCAACACCTTTATGTCATGATTATGCCAAGTTCCCTCTTTCTATCCTTTATGCGCTATTGCGATATGTAAGCGATGGGATTGCGTTTGGGGTTGGGTAAACTTAAAAGACATAAAAACATAAGATTGGGAATTTACCTATTAAGTTAGGTCTACCCATTGGGAATTTACCTATTAAGTTAGGTCTACCCAAATGCTTGAAAACTTGTAATATGTTTTGGAAACATGATGGACATGACACTTAGAAAATATAAGTGTGACCAACTCGAGGTTGGGTTGAGTTTGTAGCGTAAACCTACCCGGAACCGACCGGCTTAACTAGTTGCTACAAACAATAGGACCCAATGTGAGAAGTTGGTCATGTTGTACCTTGAACCCGAGGTTAGACCAAGTTGTGGTATAAAGCTACCCGGAACCGACCGGCTTAACTAGTAACCGCAACGAAGTCTAATGTGAGAGGTTAAGGCACATTAATTAATTAATGCCTCATGATTAGGGTTTAAGTCATGGTCCACTTAATACTTAATCAATGTGGGCTTGGTAGGTTAATCAGGGTTAAGTCGTGAACTCATCGTTATACTTAACCAAGTTAATCCATGATTAGCAAGAGGGTTAAACCGTACTTAACCCACTAGAAAATCCTAGCAATGGGGGTCCACTCCAGCAGTAATCCCAAGTTTGTATCATTAAGACCCTAGGGACTAGGCTAGGGAGGGGGCACGATTACTGGACTTGAGGTAAGTAACCAAAAACGACGGCAGAGTGGTACGTCGGTGTAGTTCCGGACGGACTATGGTCGTGCACATAGTCCGTAGC
This sequence comes from Allium sativum, assembly GCA_030737875.1. Taxonomy (NCBI): domain Eukaryota; kingdom Viridiplantae; phylum Streptophyta; class Magnoliopsida; order Asparagales; family Amaryllidaceae; genus Allium; species Allium sativum. The sequence goes on along the minus strand of CM060918.1, from coordinate 143,478,370 downwards.
CGAAGAAAACATGCACGGGTACCAGTAGATCGAGACTGTGCACTTATGTTTATGGTGTCCAGGGATTTACACCCTAGGGCTTGATACACCGAAGGGTGGACCCGGCACAGTCCGACTACAATTATGTTTGGGCCGTATTGACACCAACACGTGACGAGTTAGGCTTATAGGGAGCCGATCGACTAGACCGTTTGGTTGGACCTCGTATTAGGGTCACTTCATGTTATTGGACCTCGTATTAGGGTCACTTCATGTTATTGGACCTCGTATTAGGGTCGCTTCATGTTATTGGACCTCGTATTAGGGTCACTTCATGTTATTGGACCTCGTATTAGGGTCATTTCATGTTATTGGGTCAAAGCTTGGGCCAAGGGATCAATACTTGTTTATTCAAGTCATGTTAGTTTGCTAGTACACCTGTGGTGCAAAACCTTAATCCTGATTATGCGATGACACCTTTATCTACCTTGCTAGTTAATCATCATGCTAGTATGTTGTTATACTTATGTTCATCCCTGCTTCTCATGCCAGTTAACTTTATTAGTTTACATTGATTGTAGTAAGGCTTACTCAGTCTTTTTGACTGATCTGTTTTTCTTTCGCCTCTTTTCTTCCGTTTCCCCCCAAGGTTCTCAGGGTCGGAATATTGGAGCTTAGCTTGGATTTCTGATCACTTGCTTGTGGGATTTTAGCTCATGTACGGTCTTGACATGAAGCTAGCTATGGTCATCACTTATTTTGGGGATAGTACTTATGTATTTCAGTTTTTCAGTGATGTTGTTTTTATCTAGACTTGTGTATTTGGAAAGTTGACATTATGTTGTACCAGACTTGTTTTGAAATAGTTTGAAATCTTCCGCTGTTTTATTTATCTTATTTACTCTGTTTACATATATACATATGTTCTTGTTCTGCCTTGATATATCATTATGCATGTTTACCTGATTCAAACGCCCCTCCAAAGTCAGAGTGCTTGCAAGAGCCACCCTGGCGGAGGTGGGGTGTTACAATTTGGTATCCGAGCCAGGTTTACGAGAAGGAACAAAAAGGTTTTTAAAACTTTTGGAAAACTATTTTCAAAACCAAGTATAAAGTATTTTCCCAAAGAAAAGTTTAGTTTATTTTCAAGGCTATTCCCCAAAAAGCCATTAGCAAAATTCCTTCGTTTTTCTCTATTCTGAATCTGTCTTTTTTCTTCGTTTTCAGTATGGCCGATAACTTTGCTATTCCGGAGGGAGTACACGTACCTGTTTGGTATAGGAGACTTTTGGAGGCTAGGGCGACCGAAGCCGGCCCCGCAGATGTTCCTCCTCCTCCTCCTCCGGTAGTTAATGTTCCTTCTCCTCCGGTAGTTAATGTTCCTCCTCCTCCTGTCGCTGAGGTTCCTCTTCCTCCTCCCCCTCAGCATCCTCAAGCTGACTTCGCAAAGACTTGCAAAGATTTCAAAGCAATGGGTGACAAGAACTTTCAAGGCACTGAGACTTTTGTAGAGGCCAGAAATTGGTTGAAAGAGACCGAGGATTTATTTGCTATCTTTGGGTTAGACGATCAGAGGAAGATCTTGTTGGCGGTTTGGCTTATGAAGGATGAAGCCGCTTATTGGTGGGAAGTCACCAGTGGTACTAGGCCTGTTGAGACTTGGGCCGATTTCAGGGCAATGTTCGTGCTTAAGTTTCTATCTTCTGCTGAGGAGAATCTGCAAATGGAGAGGTTCATAACTTTGAAACAAGGAGATATGTCTGTCAAAGAATATGTGAACAAGTTCAATCAGTTAGCTCGTTTTGGCTTGGATATGGTGAATACTCCTCAGAAGAAGGCTCTTCGTTTTGCTAGAGGATTGAATGAGCCGTTGCAGGGATTGGCTATGTCACATATTCCCCATGGGGCCACGTTTGAGAGCTTGGTTGATATGGCGTTACTTCAGGGAGATGTCAAGAAAGAGATCAAGATGAATGATACTCAAGCCAAGAAGACTGATTCCCAGTGGAAAGGAAATCAGGGTAATCCAAGTGGTCAGAGCAGTCAAGGCAATCAGAACAAGAACAAGAATAAGAGTCAAGGCAACAAGGGGAACAACAACAAGGGCAGGAACAACAAGGGGAAGTGCCATTATTGCGGTTCAGTTGGGCATCTTATTAAGGATTGTAAGAAGAGGAAAAGGAAGAATGGTGAATGCTTTTTCTGCGGTGAGACTGGACATTTCAGTAAGGATTGGCCGAAGAAGCAAGGGCAAGGCCAGGGTCAGACTCAGCGTGCTGGACCTTCAGGAGGGCAAGTTCATGCTCTCAATGCCGCTCCAGTTCCCGATCGAGGTAGTATTTCTGTTGAGAGCCTTGTATATATTGCTGATTTTCCAGTTCGTACCTTGTTTGATTCTGGTGCATCGCATAGCTTTATCTCATCTGATCTTGTTGATAGTTTGCACCTTAATACTAGCTTGGTAGATGATCCCGTCTGTGTCTCAAATCCTATTGGGGGTTCCGCCCATCTGTCTATGATATGTGGGGATTTGAGGATCTCTATACTGAGTGTAGAGTTCTTGTGTAGTGCTTATGTTCTTGGTTTTAGGGGATGCGGATTGATATTGGGCGTGGATTGGTTGTCCAGATATGGAGCCATCCTTGATTGTGAGCATAGGGTTGTGAGGCTCGTGACTCGCCTCAGAAACACCCTAGAAATTTCTTGTAATCCGAGAGGTCCCGTCATGTTGTGCTATCTTGAATCACTCGACTCGTCAATGGAAACTCTTCAGTCTGTGAGGGTGGTTCGAGAGTATCCGGATGTTTTCGATGAAGTTAGGGGGTTGCCCCCTAAGCGAGAGATTGATTTCCGCATTTATCTGGTGGATAATGCAAAGCCGGTTTCTTTGCCCGTTCGGCACATGGCTCCGCGTGAAAGGCGGGAGCTAAGTAAACAAGTGAAGGAGTTGCTTGAGAAGAACTTCATTAGACGAAGTATATCTGAATGGGGAGCGCCTGTGGTATTTGCTACCAAGGCAGATGGTTCTCTCCGACTTTGTGTTGACTATCGAGAGTTGAATAAGCTGACTAAGAAGAACAGACACCCGTTACCGAGGATTGATGATCTCTTTGACCAGCTTATCGGTGCTTCTGTTTTCTCTCAGCTTGATCTTGCTACTGGATTCCATCAACTCAGGGTAGCTGAAGATAGTATAGACAAGACTGCGTTCAGAACGCCAGATGGATTCTTCGAATGGCTTGTCATGCCGTTCGGCTTGACTAATGCACCCACATATTTCGTGGACTTGATGAGTAGGGTGTTCAGGGAGTTCTTGAACAAGTTTGTCGTGGTCTTTGTAGATGATATTCTGATCTTCTCTAAGGATGAGGAAGAGCACGCAAGGCATCTCGTGGAGGTGATGGATACGCTTAGAGCGCATCAGTTGAAGGCCAAGTTCTACAAGTGTCACTTTTGGAGAAGGGAAGTTAGATTCCTTGGGCATATAGTATCTAAGCAAGGCTTAGCGGTGGATCCCGCTAAGGTAGTTGCAGTTCAGGATTGGAAGACTCCAAGGAATGCAACCGAAGTAAGAAGTTTTCTAGGCCTTGCAGGCTTTTACCGGAAGTTCATCAAGGACTTCGCGAAGATTTCCGCTCCTCTCACTAAATTGACGAAGAAGAATTTAGTTTTTGCTTGGAGCATAGAATGCGAACTTGCTTTTCAGAGGCTCAAGAGAGCTCTCACATCAGCACCTGTTCTAGCTTTGCCCGATGGAGGGAAGTTATTTACAGTATACACCGATGCATGTGGCACGGGGTTAGGAGCTGTTCTGATGCAAGAAGGAAGAGTGATATGCTTTGGCGGTAGACAACTCAAAGTGCATGAGAAGAATTATCCCACTCATGACTTAGAGTTGGCAGCAATAGTATATGCAGTCAAGGCTTGGCGCCATTATCTTCTGGGAGAAAGATTTGAGCTTTATACCGATCACAAGTCATTGAAGTATCTCTTTTCTCAGAAGGATCTGAATCTGAGGCAACAAAGATGGATGGAATTCTTGGCGTCCTACGATTTTGAGATAGCTTATACCCCTGGCAAGGGGAATGTGGTAGCAGATGCATTGAGTAGAAAAAGGTTGACTCTGAGTCCTCTATTCGTTGAGATGAAGAATTTAGAGTATGTGGCAACCTTTGATTTCTCTTTGGCGATTGAGTCGATGACCGGTTCTTTAGCATCTCTGGAACTCAGACCTACCCTTCTTGATCAAGTTGGGGCTTCGCAGAGAGAAGACCCTCAGATAGTTGAGATTATGGATAAGCTGATTCGAGGAGAGGCGTCTAGTCATCTCGCTCGATATTCTATTGATGACAAGGGTTGGCTGAGGAGAGACGGAAGGTTATGTGTTCCAATGGTAGAAGATTTAGTAAGAAAAGTTCTTGAGGAAGCGCATCGCTCTAAGTTGACTATACATCCGGGCAGAGATAAGATATATAAAGATATGAAGCGCATTTTCTTTTGGTCTGGGATGAAGAAGGATGTGGCAGAGTTTGTCTCTAGATGTATCATTTGCCAGCAAGTTAAGGCCGAGTCGAAGAAGCCCGGTGGGCTATTGCATCCTCTAGACGTTCCACTATGGAAGTGGGAGAGTATTTCCATGGATTTTATCGATGGGCTACCAAGGTCAAGGAAAGGGAATACGAGCATTTGGGTTATTGTGGATAGACTTACGAAGAGTGCTCATTTCATTCCGGTGAAGAGCAAGAGGACCGCATCTTGGCTAGCGTCTGTATATCTTCGTGAGATTGTGAGACTACATGGAGTCCCTTCTAGTATAGTCAGTGACCGTGACCCAATTTTTACAAGTCAGTTCTGGAATAGCTTGCAAGAAGCTATGGGCACGAGGTTGAATCTAAGTACGGCTTATCACCCACAGACGGACGGTCAAACCGAAAGGGTGAATAGGGTACTCGAGGATCTGTTGAGGCTTTGTATTCTGGATTTTGGTGGTACTTGGGAAGACCATCTTCCTCTTGTTGAGTTTGCATATAATAACAGTTATCAGGCAAACATAGGGATGACACCATTTGAAGCTTTATATGGGAGGCCGTGCAAGTCGCCTACATGTTGGTGGGAGACTACAGATGAGCTTATACTTGGGCCTGATATGATCAGAGATACATCCGAGAAGGTCGAGTTGATTCGGAGACGGATGAAAGCGGCCCAAGACCGATAGAAATCCTATGCTGATAAGCGAAGAACTGATTTGGAGTTTGATGTTGGGGATATGGTTTTCGTGAAGGTTTCTCCTTTGCGTAATGTGGTCCGATTTGGAGCCGTTGGGAAGTTAGCACCGAGGTTTGTTGGACCATTCCCTATTATAGAGAGGATCGGGCAGATGGCTTATAGAGTGGAGTTGCCCGAGAAGCTTGCCGGAGTACACGATGTTTTTCATGTCTCGCATCTCCGGAAGTGTTTACATGAATCATCAGAGGTTGTTGAGCCAAGTGTTCTGAAAGATGTGGAAGTGGAGAAAGAGGCTACCTTGAGGAGAGCTCCGATTCGTATCTTTGGGGACGGAGACCAAGAAGCTAAGGAATCGAGAGGTTAAGTTGGTGAAGGTTCAATGGGGTGAAGCCGAAGAAGACGCAACTTGGGAAACCGAGGAGAAGATGCGTGGGCTTTATCCATTCCTTTTTGAGGGTACACTCTCAATCTCTTTTCTTTGTTAGCATATCTTTCTCTTTGCTATCCATGTTTATCTAGTTATCGTGTTAATCTCGTCATGAGAACCTTAGGTAGAAACCCTTTGGATGAAACATGTGTTTGAAACATGTTATGCTTGATGGTTGCAAGTGGTTGCAAGTGTTTGCAAGTGGTTACTCGTGGATGCATTGTACACGTTAGGCACTAGATCGGCTCACACACTCCTCATATTGCATATGCATGAGTGTTTATGCTTATTCATGGATGAAAATTTTTGTGTTATCACATGGATGTTGCATATGGATGTATGTTATGTGCACACATATAGATGTTATACATTATGTTAGGAATTGCATACATATGGATTCATTTCACTAACATAATTTGCATTGATGATATTTGCATTAAATAAGTACATATACACACACCTTTGCATATGTTCATACAACATTTAGAATCTTGTAAGGACAATGATTGCTCGTGGATGATGTTTTGAGTAGATGGATGTTGGATGGTAGGATACGTTCTTCCTAACTTGAAGATTTCGGGGACGAAATCCTATAAGGAGGGGAGAATGTAACAACCCGTATTTCTATTAACCTGTTATAACATAAATCGAGGCAGAATTTAATTCTAAAATCTGAATCAAGGGAAACGGGCTATGCCATTGCGTTCATCTCGGAAAAATACGCGAAATAGAGTCCGAGTTTTCGAAAATCGGAGTCCGTATGACCCGATTAAGGCCCAACGAAATTTTCAGAAAATTTCAAAGTAAAAACAGATTTCAAATTCAAGTTTGAATTTGGAAATTAGGGCAGTTGGGCGTAGGCGGGAAATTTCCCGCCAGACCACCCATGTCGACAGCCTTGTCGACTTGGGTGTCGACTTGGCTCAGCCGGGCAGTTTTGCCTGGTGCACCATTTTGGGAGTTGTGTTGAGTTCGGGGGCCAGATTCGGTTTTAAGGGCTAAGATTGGAATTAGGGTTTAATCCTAAGGTTGAAACTAATCCTAATCTCTATAAATAAGCCCCTAACCTAACCCTAAATCATCATTATTCATTCAAGTAACTAAACTATGGCAAAATCATTCCTCTCATGGCCTCCACTCTCTTCATAAAATTCCTAAGTTATTTCTATGAGAGATTTTCAATGCATACAAGTGTTTTCAAGCTTGTATGAGCGTCATTAGCTTGCATTCAAGTCAAGTTTCCATATTTACATCATAAAGCAAGGGTTTTGATCATTTTGGCTCAAGGGTTTTTTATTGGAGCTTGCATTTTGGGTTTATTTGATTGCATAAGGGCTTTGTCTCAATCTATATATATTTTTGAGTCTTCATAAGCATTGTAAGCCCTTTTCTACTTTCATATTTAAACTCTAAAGTTAAATGAATGATGCAAGTTTGGTTGATCATTATGATATGCAAGTTTGCCATGATATGCAAGTTTACTATGTCATGCTATGCAAGTTTGATATGTTATGATATGCAAGTTTGCCATGTTATGTTATGCAAGTTTGCCATGTTATGATATGCAAGTTGTCATGTTATGTATGCAAGTTTGGGTGGATCATTTTACTCATGTTATCATGTTATGCAAGCTTACCTTGAGTATATGAACATAAAGCTTCAAGCTTTATGCTAAAGGTTGCATTTTGGCAACATGTAAGTTATCATATCTCTTATGATAACTTGCATGTGAGGCTAAATGCGAACTTATGGCCATTTCTACATGTCATTTATCACCATGTATCACCAATATGCTAAGTTTGGTTTTATGCATGCTTTTGAGGCCTAAAAATGTAATATGCAAGTATATGAACATATGTACATTTCATATGCCATCATGTTAAACTTGTGGCTTCAACACCTTTATGTCATGATTATGCCAAGTTCCCTCTTTTATTCTTTATGCGCTATTGCGATATGTAAGCGATGGGATTGCGTTTGGGGTTGGGTAAACTTAAAAGACATAAAAACATAAGATTGGGAATTTACCTATTAAGTTAGGTCTACCCATTGGGAATTTACCTGTTAAGTTAGGTCTACCCAAATGCTTGAAAACTTGTAATATGTTTTGGAAACATGATGGACATGACACTTAGAAAATATAAGTGTGACCAACTCGAGGTTGGGTTGAGTTTGTAGCGTAAACCTACCCGGAACCGACCGGCTTAACTAGTTGCTACAAACAATAGGACCCAATGTGAGAAGTTGGTCATGTTGTACCTTGAACCCGAGGTTAGACCAAGTTGTGGTATAAAGCTACCCGGAACCGACCGGCTTAACTAGTAACCGCAACGAAGTCTAATGTGAGAGGTTAAGGCACATTAATTAATGCCTCATGATTAGGGTTTAAGTCTTGGTCCACTTAATACTTAATCAATGTGGGCTTGGTAGGTTAATCAGGGTTAAGCCGTGAACTCATCGTTACACTTAACCAAGTTAATCCATGATTAGCAAGAGGGTTAAACCGTACTTAACCCACTAGAAAATCCTAGCAATGGGGGTCCACTCCAGCAGTAATCCCAAGTTTGTATCATTAAGACCCTAGGGACTAGGCTAGGGAGGGGCACGATTACTGGACTTGAGGTAAGTGACCAAAAACGACGGCAGAGTGGTACGCCGGTGTAGTTCCGGACGGACTATGGTCGTGCACATAGTCCGTAGCCGGAGAAAACATGCACGGGTACCAGTAGATCGAGACTGTGCACTTATGTTTATGGTGTCCAGGGATTTACACCCTAGGGCTTGATACACCGAAGGGTGGACCCGGCACAGTCCGACTACAATTATGTTTGGGCCGTATTGACACCAACACGTGACGAGTTAGGCTTATAGGGAGCCGATCGACTAGACCGTTTGGTTGGACCTCGTATTAGGGTCACTTCATGTTATTGGATCTCGTATTAGGGTCACTTCATGTTATTGGACCTCGTATTAGGGTCACTTCATGTTATTGGACCTCGTATTAGGGTCACTTCATGTTATTGGACCTCGTATTAGGGTCATTTCATGTTATTGGGTCAAAGCTTGGGCCAAGGGATCAATACTTGTTTATTCAAGTCATGTTAGTTTGCTAGTACACCTGTGGTGCAAAACCTTAATCCTGATTATGCGATGACACCTTTATCTACCTTGCTAGTTAATCATCATGCTAGTATGTTGTTATCCTTATGTTCATCTCTGCTTCTCATGCCAGTTAACTTTATTAGTTTACATTGATTGTAGTAGGGCTTACTCAGTCTTTTTGACTGACTTGTTTTTCTTTCGCCTCTTTTCTTCCGTTTCCCCCCCCAAGGTTCTCAGGGTCGGAATATTGGAGCTTAGCTTGGATTTCTGATCACTTGCTTGTGGGATTTTAGCTCATGTACGGTCTTGACATGAAGCTAGCTATGGTCATCACTTATTTTGGGGATAGTACTTATGTATTTCAGTTTTTCAGTGATGTTGTTTTTATCTAGACTTGTGTATTTGGAAAGTTGACATTATGTTGTACCAGACTTGTTTTGAAATAGTTTGAAATCTTCCGCTGTTTTATTTATCTTATTTACTCTGTTTACATATATACATATGTTCTTGTTCTGCCTTGATATATCATTATGCATGTTTACCTGATTCAAATGCCCCTCCAAAGTCAGAGTGCTTGCAAGAGCCACCCTGGCGGAGGTGGGGTGTTACAGTTTTGTTTTACTTTTGTTCTCTTGAAAAAGAAAAAAAAAGATTAAAAAGGAGAAATTTTTATTGTGTGTTCCATGAAGTGTTGGATCTGCGACTGTGTGAAATCTCTATTTTCTTTGTGAATTTTTTGAAAACAGGTACAGCGGAAATTAGAAAAAGGTCTTAAAAAAATTCCCATGTAGCAGCACAGTCAAACAATAAATAGGAGGCGACAACAACATAAAGCGGCGGACTATTCAGGGTTCGAGTGGTTGCCCACCAAGTGGGGTGTGAACGCGCTAGCGCTATTCAGTTGCACTACATGGACTGCCGATCACTGTAAAAGTTTCTAAACTCTACAGGGTCTATTGCTGCTTGAAAAATATATAGAATTTTCTTGTAAAAATCTTCTGCAGGGGCAGCGGCTTACTTGTAAAAAAAATATTTCCGCAAATTATTATTCTGTGACTGTTCTATGACTGAATATATTGCCTGTTGATGTGTGGTTTAAAATTTTAAAATGAACGTGGGATTAATTGAAAATTTTGATTTTAAAAATTGAATCGAGAATTCCGCAAAGCTTATAGGATAAAATATTCCTTAAATTGACAATTAGGATTGATACTCTCAAGGTGTCTAAGGAACGGTAGGGTTTATAACTCAAACAGGTTCTTAAACCTTCAGTCATGTTTCTACGGTGATTCGTAGCACACTGATAATCCCTGTTCGAACCTGGCCTAGACTTGTATTCAAGCACACTGATAATCCTTGTCCGAACCTGGCCTAGACTTGTATTCATATAATCCGAAGTTGTTAACTGTAACGTATTTTTTTAAGAGCTTCTTTTGAGCCACAAATATTACAACTGACTTTTCGAAGAAAAACTCTCTTCTTCTAGTACATGCGCGCTTACCCCATGTATAACCAAAACTGCAATTCTTTTCAAACTTTAAATGATTTTGGTTTCTATTCAAATCAGAATGAATTTCAAGCTGAAAACTTATTGAATAATTTCCACCAATTTCATCAAATGGTTGTACCCCAATATGAAAACCACATTTCTACGATTGAGGAGAATTTATCTTAGGTGCGTAAACTTTTAGCGCAAATGGCTAAGCAAAGTGATCAAAACAATTTGAACACGGGTTTTAAAAAAAATTTGAAAACCAAACTGATTTCCATAATACGAGTGGATGCGCAATGTTGGTTATCAAATACGATAAATGTGTTGCGAACAAACTAAATTTTTGGCGATGTTGGTTTTGGAAAATAAATAATGGACGACTTCTAAGAGATGAGGTGGATGAATTTTTAAGGTCAACCAGTGAGGAACACATAGGAACGACGAATCTAAAAAATGACATTTTGAAGTCTAATGTGTCTATCGATTTTATTGAAGAGAGCCTGAGTGAAATTGATCAACTAATGCATGAAATTTGGATTTGTCGTGAGGAAATCAAGGAATGGGCGCGAATTTTAGATGAAAAACAAGATTCTGAAAATAAAGATATCGAAAACATGCGTATCATTGAACAAATGGCCCAATACACTATTGAATTCTGGATAAATTTAGAAAAGTTATTACTTGAGGGAATTGATAATGTTGATGACTTTGAGGATTCCATGAAACTTGGCTTGACTCACATCGAAGAACTGGCTCAAAGAATGGACGATAGCAAACTAAGTGTATCTTATAGGATTGTTTATCCAATTTCTCTTCTTCAAACTGAAGTTAGGAACTTGTTCAACAACTATAAATCTCAATCAAGTAACAAACAAGTTTCTGCCAATGCTTCTTTTGAAACAAATAATCAGCCATTAACTTCGTCACAACATTACATAACGATTATTGATGATTCTGACGATATGATCGTTGATGAAAATTTTGGAAAATCTCTTATGCAAAACACTGATTTCTGTGAAACTGAAACTCAAACTGATGCTTCTGTTGAAAATTCAACTCTTGCTGAAATCGAAAATTTTAAACTAACAACTTTTGAAATTGATAAAAATCTTAATAAAGTTGTTAAAATCTCTGCAATTGATTTGAATTCATATTCTCTTAAAAATGAAGACATCAATCTTCAATTTGATCTTCCTCTCTCAGATTCTGAAAATTTTGAAAATTTAGCAACTATAAATTGTCAACTTGAAAGAAATGATGAAGTTGGTTACAACTGTTTAAGTGAGGACGACTTTGATGAGCGAAAACTTCTTGAACTGATTGACGATAACGTTGTTTGGTCTGACATTGAAAATAAAACATCTGAAAACTTTGAAATTCTTGAGGTTGAAAACAATGAAAATGCTGAATGTGATCTTAAACACAATGATGATTTTCCTAAAATTGTTGAAGCTCCTTGTGACTTGATCGTTTCAACTGAACCTCACTGTGATCACTTGTTTTTCAATGATAAATTTCTGCAGCATATGAACTCTTTCTGGAATAATACTGTTTTTGAGAAAAACGATTTCGAAATTTATTGAAAATTCATTTGTTTTGTTTTAACTTTAGGTTTACAAATGAACCTTTAGTTAACAAAATTTCAAATATCAAAGAAAAATCGAACAATATTTCTCAAAACAAGTGTAGGGGTGAGAGTGATGCACACTTCTCTCAATTTATACATCATCTGAACAAATCAAATTTTGTTTTTGAAACTTTTGCTAAACCCCAACTCGATGAACTCTCTTTAGTTGCTACAGAAATTCAATTCGATTTTGGGATCATTTGTAAGCTCAAGATTTTAAAACTAGCAACTCAATCTGTTGAATAAACAAAATTTGTTTTTCTAAATCTGACACGTAATATAAAATCCTTTATGATTTGGTTTTATGTGCTTCAGCTGTGTCTCATAAGCTTAATGAGGCTGATCCATTGGTCCATTGTGGACCAGTTCATCTAGTCTATGACTGTGTATTTTCTGTACGCACATCCGGTAAGCCACGCTTACCTTCTTACTTTCTTTCCCTTTCACTAAGATATGTCCGATTAACGACTGTGAGGGCACAGTCACACTCAAGTGTAGGGGGGAATTACATCACAGCAACAATCAAATTTTATGAACTAGGTCATTCATTGAACAAGGGTTATTAACTTGAATTCATAAATAACACCTTGGTTCTTGTTTGATAAGTTGAATTATTGGGTGATGGGAATGAACATTATTTATTCATTGAGTTGTAATGTGTCTTTTTAAGATGCTAGCTTGATACTGTGCAGACGTTAGTCATGTTCTGGAGTAAGCGTGTCAACCTTTGTTATACATGTTAGAATGTGCAAGTAAAAAAAATCAAAAAAAAAAATCATGAAATAAAAAGATTTTACACCTACATTTGTTGGATTTTCTAAGTTTGTTTTCATGCATAATATTTTTCTCACTCAATTTTTTTTTCAAACTTGTAAGTTCTAAAGTCCACTTGGCCCAATTAAGGAGAAATGACTCATTGTAGCATTCTTCTTCGATACCCCACATTATTCAAACCCAAGTTTTAGTCGATTTACATCCATGTTTCGACAAGTTTTTCTTATATTGGTATAGTATAGAACCTTATACTGATTTATATTCAAAGGTTCAAAAATGTCACTTTTATACCAATATTACACTACCCACTCCGTACTTGTTTTAAGGTAGGATAACCATATACCACATCTTATTTTATATGGGTTATCTATCTTACGAAACTTTGCTTATCATTCGTTTCGGCTTTTTATATAACATCAATCCAGACTTGTGTGTTGAATTAGGGTTATAGAAGTAAAGTAATTAAGGCACAAAACTTTCCTTTCATGAAGTGTTGGTTATGATTCGCTTAGTAAAGGAGGAATCAAATGAAATAATATACGGTATCACTCCATTCATCTCCACTCATCATTCTTCTCTCAAAAAAAGAGAAGAGAAGAAAAAAATGAAATAAAGAGAAAATCTCTGAGAATAAAATAGTCACTCGTCATACTTGACTATAAAGCGTTCATTTCCATTCCATCCACATACATCATGCCATACTTAGAAGCAAGGATTGTAGTAGAGGTGATGAAAGGAAAAAAAATGTCCATATGTGCCTTAGTATTACTTTACATTTTGTAGCTTGAAGTTCAACTAATACACTTGCCCTCTTATCAATAATATTTTTAGAACTTACAAATCTATCCTTTATCTATTCATAACTCATATCCAATACATTACAGTTACACTGGTACCAAATTTGGGACTAAACTTTTATTATTGAAGTCAGGTAAAGTCCTTGGAATATGAAAGACCTTAAATATATTGTTTGATTAATCCGCGTACATAAGACACGTTGGATTTTGTGGGTAGTATCCGCTGAAAACCCTCACGAGACAACACTCGTCCTACTAGGGACATCTAGGGGTTTAACGGCTTGTTGCATATGCTAAATGCAATCGTGTTTCCTACGAAAGTGTGACATATCTTAGTTCAGTTTATTCGAGGATGAATAAAATGATAAATGTGGGGGTATTTGATATGCACGTAAATGTGTATATTTTATCCACTTATTTATCTTATTTTATATTTAAAATAATTGATACTGTGTATTTATAGTTGTGTTTTCAGATTATTTACGATGAATGGAGTAATGCACTTAATTGTTGAAAAGCTTGAAGAAATGGTATATGAAGAGTGTTGATTTTGAGAGCTAGATTAAAGCTTGAAGAAATTTTGCTATTCAAGCACCTTCTACCACATATTTTAATGATTCAATGCCTTTTCATAAAGATAGCTTGTCGCAGATGTTTTGGAGTTCCTATTCATGCTCAAAACAATTGAATTTGATGTCATTTGATGCCCGCAAGCTATGCCAATTGCAAATCCATTCACATTGCGTTCACATTAGCTCATTTGCTAGGCCTCTCATTCATGTTGCATTCACACTGGTTTATGTGTTATTTTAGAAAAGGGATTTTGTCCCATATTGTGTAATTAGCCTCTTAGTCTTGGCCAATGCAACTATAAATACACTGTATCTCCTTCATTTGTAATCATACTTAGTTTTATTCTGTAATTCTCTTCTTGGAATAAAACTCTTCTTCTCCCTTTCTCTCAGTTGTTATTTTATTTTATTTTATTTTCATGTTATTTAGTTTCTTTTTCTCTTCTTCTTTAGCTATGTCTAGCTAATCCCCTTTAATTATGGGGTGATGATGCTTATAGATATGATTCAACATGAATCACATAGCCAATAGATGAGGACTTTATACGTGTAGATCTGGATCTGAATCAAGGGTTAGATCTGAACCTTCATATTCTGTGTCATTTAAGAGCTATTCTCCTTCACAGGATATACTCGTGTTCGATCTAACAAATATCAGATTTAGATCTAATTTTAGGGTTTTAGAAATTAATTAGTGAATCTATCCTGATAGCCTATGGTTGTTTAAGAGTTCGGCTCCTACATAGGTTATGCTTGTTGTTATTTACTTATTTCTAAGAACCTAATTATCGTTGATTCATGTTTATGACAGAAACATGAATTAAATCTATATTTATTTGTTGGCTATTGATGAGTATGAATCCAATCTATGTCATTATCCCCTAATTGCTTTCTCTTATTGTATAAATCTCTCTTTTTATTTAATTGCTGTTATTTTTTTGTGTTTTCAATCAATCAAAATCCTGGAATAACTTGATTGGATTTATTAATTAAAATATTTTTGGTCCTAGAGTTCGACACCCTCTACAACAATCCTTGTTGTTTAGGAAAGCCGAACGGATCTTACAGCTGTTTTCAATTGTTTGATTGGTTCGCAAACAAAGTGTTTGCTAGTGGCTTCCTGTAGACGCATATTTATGCACATTAGGCACTAAGATCGACTCAATCACTTTCATATTGCATATGGATGTGTGTGCATTTTCTTTTCTTTTATGGATGAAAATGGATGAACTGGCATATGGATGTCGCATTTGGACAAATGGGTGTGCACACATATAAAACTTATATGATACAATAGGTTTATTTGCATACATATTGGACTCATGGCACTAACATACATTGCATTAAGGAGGTCAACTGAATCGGTAGACCGCCTGATCTTCGCATTAGTATTGGGACATATACACACACCTTTGCATATATTCATATAAGCATTAGAAATCTTTAAGGACAATGGATGCCAGTAATTGACGGATGAGTAGATGGATTATGGATGGTAGGATATGCACTCTTCTCAACTTAGAGATTTCGGGGACGAAATCCTTTGAGTAGGGGAGAATGTAACACCCCAAATTTTTAATGACATTAAAGAGAATAAATTAAATAATAACTAATTTAATTATCATAATTAGGGGAAACTGACTGCACCATTGCGTCTGTCTCGAAATTCTGGTCAAGATAGACATTTGGTTTGCGTAAAACGGACACCGTATGAAGAAGTAATGAGAGTTTTAAGTTTTTATACACACAAAAATATTTTATATACGAAAAATTCCTCTGAGCGGAAAAATTACTGCACTAGGGGGTCGACCCACCCACAGGGGACCCCTAGACCTGAGGTGGCAGTCGGTTTCAGGGAGCCTGGCAGCTATATATATATGTGTCATATTTCTCATATTGTCTTCATTGGGAGCCATGGAGTCCAATTGCTGCTGGAGTGCAAACTGAACCGTTTCCACAGCAGCATATTCTACAAATCCAATTCATAAATTCTAGATCCGTTCTTCCCAAATTCTCTAAACCTAACGCTGTGAATTTCTAGATTACTTTTAGGTTTTGATAAATAAAAGTATGCTTTGATAGACAATGAATTGTATATGTTGTAAAGTATGATTCTGTGTTAATATGAAATTCTATCCTATGTCATGACAGATCTAATTTCCTAGATCTATTATAATTGTGGTTATTCGATTATGATTTTTATATGGATCTTGATTTGTAACCATGTTATGATGGGAGTACGTCTATTAATTTGGATAATTGTGACATTACTTGGATCTAGACCTTTATGTTATTCACCTGTCATATTGTGATACATTGATATATGTTGTAAACTTGACTTGTGAATCTACCTTTTGATCTAAACATGTTGCTATGTCACCCTAACTATGCTAGATCCAGGTAATTGGACATCTAATGTTAAATCTAGATCTCATTATGCTTTCTTAAACATCATAGTGATTGCCACAAGTTACTAGTTTGATGTCCATTTTGTTATGATGTTAATCACATGTCCATGCACTTTGTTATTGTGCCAGTTTATGTTCATGTGTATGCTAAGACATGTTGAAACTATCACCCTTTTCATATTCCCTTTTATTATTATAGCTAGGCTACTTTATAGCCTAGATGCCGTCAAAATACGTACGAATACATTAGAGAGAAAACGAGGAAAAAGGGATTATAATTGGCATGATTTATGTAATGTTTAATAGGAAATTGGACATGTAATTCAAATGGGGAAAACATAGAAATAGTTACCAATAATGACATAGGTAAATTTGGAATGTTTAGTAATGTACAATTAGGAATTGTAAATTGTACTTATGACACGAGGTTAGGTTACATTAGTGGTGGAAGTCGGCCCGGTACCTACCGGCATATCCAGCAGCCACAAATCTTGAACCTAATGTGGGAGGTCTAAGTACGCAAATACGAATCGGGCTAAGACACGAGGTTAGGGCTAACTGTGGAATAAGGCCGCCTGGAACCGACCGGCCTATTCAATATCCACACGTTGTAAGCCTAATGTGGGAGGTCTAACCCATTATAACCATAATTGGACATGGTAATGAAATGGACTACTTAACCTAATTTAATATGACTATGGACTTAAGTTAGGGTTAAGTAAAATTGGATGGGTAGTGGTGGGTTAAGTAAATTAGAGGGGATGGGTAATATGTATATATAGGCCCACGTGCTTAACCCAATAAGGTTATGTAATTAAAGACACCAAGTTGTATACATAACCAGTAAATAATGTAACATGGTTATGTAATTAAAGACACCTAGTGGTATACATAACCAATAGATAATGTAATGAAGTTATTTTATTAAAGACACCCTTTAGGGTAAGCATAACTAGTATAGGGCTACGTAACTAAAGACACCTAAGGGTATACATAATCAGTGGAAAACCTAGTGGGGGATACAAGACAAGTGGAAGAGCTTGTATTATATTGTGTAGGACCCATTTTAGTCAATAACCCGGAGTTGGTATCAAGTAAGGACCTTCGTACTGGGCGGAGAAAGGGGCACGCTTACTGATTAATTATAAGAGATCCAAACGTGGCGGATGGTGTGGGCGACGTAGACTGACCGGGGACATGTGCGTGCATGGGCTGGGCAGAGAGGGCTAAGATGACCGTGACACCAGTAGACATGGTTTTGCACACCATGGGTTGCCACTTTAGGAAGTGATACCTCCTACTGTGGGGCCAACACAGGATATCTACAAGGTAGGGAGCCGATCGATTAGGGTAGGTGTGATGACCCGAAAATCTGGACCAATTTGAGCTGACCAAATAACACAAGTCCAACCACAAATTGCACTGGAAATTCAAGAAATTAATAGAAAGAAGATAGAGGGTGAGGAAAGATAAGGTAGAACTAATAGAATAGAAGAAGAAGAAGAACATCATCATCAGAGTAAACACGAATCTCACAGCGGAACGAATAAATTATAACATAACTTTTGAAATAAAACAGTTATGTATACAATAGCACTTATCAAAGTACAACACTTACAACACAGCAGAAATAAACTATAGCTATATGATCTTGAAGCCTCCTGCTCCAAGCTCCCCAAGTGTGTCTGTAAAATCCCGACTACTTGACTGCTCGTACAAATTTAGGCACCCAAGAGTTTAGGGAAACAAAACACAATAAACTATGGGTCAGTCATGGGACTGGTGTGAGTAAAATAGTTTAAACAGGTATATGATATCTCATAAGACCACGCTGTGAATACGGAACGGGTTTTTCCTTTATGAGAATCCAACATCTTTGACAAACAATATCATTCTGATATTATAATAATGTCTAAGTACAAATAGATATTAATCTAGCAGAAACACTTTCATCTCACGTTCTACAAAAATAGTATACAATCAAAACCGCAAGCACGTATTGGGTAATGGATTTCCAACTATGACAAGGTATGGAACCACTTTTCGCTAGTGTACCTCTAGAGAGGAATACACTGGGTTCAACAAGAACATCTTGCAACCCGGCCACACATGACCGACCACTCATTTCGCTGAGTGTATCGAATGTATATCACCAACGGTTGGGATCGGCAACCGTTTCCCGAATGGGACAGCATCAACAATAGATTTTAGAAATAAATGAAACTCTAGATCAGGTGATTATACACCCTAATAGGTGCGACCTACATAGCCATGCTGCCTGCCCGATTTCTGTCATTTACCGGATGTGAGGCTAGAAGCTACGCTTATCTTTTACATGCCACAACTTCATTCACTTAGAATGTCACATCGTCATACCCGCCAAATCACAAATTGATTTCCCTAAAAATACCACGGGTATAAGCTAAGAGGAAACGAATTCCTCCGCCACCAACGTAAATACGTTTGAAATAATCAACTTACGTGATCTACCAGATATACTCTGTCAGACCTTCGTCCATACAAGTTGTCCTGGGACTGGACAAACCAAAGGCACTATTCTGTAAACAGGGTAGCCCTTACATAACTCCGTCTTCAATTATCTTTGGCATATATGATTCGCAACGCTTATGCCAATACGGAGTGGTTCTTCGGATAATAATTCAACCTGTCTCTCCATATTAACAACGTTAATGGTCAAAACTTCGATAGTCTGTGATTTAACTATCAAAGAAAAACAGGTGTGCAAACAACGATATTATTTCCAGATGGAAATTCTATCAAATCAATCATATATATATATATATATACATATATTCATATTTTCCTTATTTTATATGTTTAGAAAATATATGTTATTAACACTGGAAAACATTTCGATTTGTTATTTACATATCACTATCATTTCACAACTATCAGTCCCTGACTGTAAACTAGAAGGAGAACAATTCTCTAAGTATAAACCCCAAAGGCCGAAACCAACATCAAATCGATACTCCGAAAACTATTCAACTTACTAATCCCCAATCAGTTTCTAATTTTGCTTAACTCTATTTTTTTAACTCTATTTGATTAAGTCTTATTCGAATAACTAGTATTCGATTAACTCCATTCGCTTGACTCTAGATCGCAGCGATCACAATGGTTACGCCGGATTCCCTTAGGAAACATCCGACCGCCATAGGCTATCTGTAGCCCTGCGAATTTCGCTAGCAGTCGTACGAGATGACAACTTACCCTGGATACTATGTTTGACTAACTCTGTCTCAAATAACTATATTTGATTAACTCTAGTTCATTTTAACTCTAATCGATTTACTCTAACTGATTTACTTACCTGATTAACTCTAACTGATTAACTCCAACTGGTTAACTCTAACTGGTTAACTCTTACTGATTAACTTGACTGACTTAACCCAACTGGTTAACTTTACTGAACTGGTTAACTCTAACTGAACTGGTTAACTCTACTGAACTGGTTAACTCTAACTGAACTGGTTAACTCTACTGAACTGGTTAACTCTAACTGAACTGGTTAACTCTACTGAACTGGTTAACTCTAACTGAACTGGTTATTCATTACGTTCCTTTTAACAACGTTTATTCATTTTTAAAGATTTACTTTTGGTAACGGTTCTTCACTTTAAAAATGATTTTTCCTTTTCAATTTGCCTATATTTATTTCATATAAATATTTCCTTTATAACTTTATTTATTTTCTACATGAATATTCCCTTTTAACTCTTTATTCATTTTCACAAGTATTTCCTTTATATTTGGTTTCCACAAATATTTCCCTTATATTTGGCTTTCACAACTATTCCTTTTATATATTATAACTCCTTAAATTTCCGGGAAAATTCGCCATAACCTCCTTTGTATCGGGAGCATCGGGAAAATCCCCAAACCAGCCACACAGGCCTTTCCACTCAAAAGAAAATGTTTTGAAATTATTTTCTTTTTATATGTGTCTCCTATTTATAAATATTCCAATTTATAAACATTTCTTATTTATAAATATTCCACTTTATAAATATCTCTTATTTATAAATATCCCATTTTATAAATATTCTATTTTCAATATCACTTTGAAAATCTCCTTTTCCCATTCCAATATTTTATGGTACTTAACACATCCAATCACGATGACCAATCTCATTCAAACCCATATAATCAACCACATGTTTTAACTACATCATATATCATAATATATGAAAAACAATAAAATAACTGTTGAGGAATCCAGTCGGATTCCTCCAACCTGTTTCCCTGCATCCACAGATGTTACACAATATGATTATCATCACTTTCAGTTCAATATACATTATTCTGATAGCAGAATCAATATATAAATATTTAACGGTTTATATATATATATATATATTTATATATATATAATTTTCACTAACTGACTAGCAATTCAATCAATCAATCAACACACAACAATCAATAGATGATTAGCAGTTCTAAGAATACATTATAAAAATATAACTGTTCAGAGTTGGTGAGTTTTACTCACTTTGGCAGTTCATCGTTAAAGAACGATAAACTGTTTGTTTGATTTGAATCAAACAATTTATTTCGCCATAAATTCAAACAAGCTCCAATCCACTCCCAGTCAGTTCCATTGCGGAGCTCCCGTCCATACGATCCTAACGGATCCAACGACGCTTAATTCTGATGACGTATGGACAAGTTATGATATTAACAAACTATATGACTATTTAAACTAAATTAAAACTTATAATTTAAATTTAGTTGGGCTCACTAATTTCCTAAGGCCCAAGCCCATGCGTTAAACCCACTACCGCCCTTCTTCTCCCATCAGAACGCGTTGAACAACCTGCTCCTCATATGGCCATCCATGATGCTCCTCCACCACATACTCCTTCATTCTCCTCTTAAAAATTAAACTAAGAACATGGTTGCTCTTCTCTTCTTAAGTACTTCGCCCCCATCCCCTATTTAACCAACTCACACTTGCTTTCCCGCCCAGGGTTTTCAGATCGCGGCCGACAACACTGTACCAGATTGACAATTGTTGTTTCAGACAATCACCAAACTTTGCCCAACAACGCACCATCCATCCCCCTTCTCTACTCGGTTTCAACTTCCAGCAACAGTACTATGTGTAGCAACCAAGACCTAAAACCCCACAAAAACCTATAGTATTCGAAACCCTTGCTCCTTCATTTTACCACCGCCACCGCCGATTTACACTGCCGGAACCCCATCAGTGTCAACTGGTCGGCGCGCCTCCCCTCGCTTCACCATCGACCCAAGCTTCTCGATCTAACACCCAAGGCAACAGCCAAAATTCCGAACTTTTTCTCTAATGTTGAACGGTGGTTTCAGCAAAAAGATTTGATCGAGCTTTATAAGACCGACCTCAAATTGAAGCATACCTTATGAGGAATATAAAAATATATGTTCTAGGATTTTAGGATTTCTTTTCGAATTTATTTTGATTTGCTTTGATCGAATTTCCGTTTCCTTTTTGCTGGAGAACGAGAGTTTAGTGGCGGCTCCTTTTGAGTTTGCACAGGTCTTGTTTTAAGTTATAAGGTCATAAGTTTTTCTTTGATTTCTAGGCTGTCCACGTTTTGGTCTAACTACCTTTTAAAAAGGTGCGGCCATCCTTGTTTATAAGCTTTTGAGGTGTATTTGTCTACATGTGATTGAAGATGGGCCATCCAATGTTTAAAATATTTTATACATGGTTTAGTGCCAAAAAGAATTAGCTTGATTAGTTCTAGTGTATACCCGTAAAATTCCACTTAAGCATGGACAGAAATAAGAATACCGTTGTAACGAGCTCAGTGCCCCGATCCCAAAAATATAATAATACCGGTAGATTAACTCATATTGTGAAACCCCAAAATCGCTGATTAAGGGTGCAAAATACTCTAAATAAAAAGTTGCTTATTTAATTAATTAAAAATTACATTAAAATTTTAAAAATTAAATTATCACTACCTCTCAAAAGAACCTTGTCTAGATTCAAACCCGATATCCAAATATATTGAAAACCCTTTTATAACGTAAATAAAGCGTTACTAATTATAAAGGAATTCCACAGCGACTTTTTCTGAAATTTGATTTGGACATAAATCAAAATCTACACGACGAAATCTCGATTTTTCTCTTCCACTAGAAAAATATACTATACTAGCTTCTAACGTTTCTTGTTTCACAGAAATCCGACTTAAAACGAACTCTGTATATTCAGTTGAAGTTCAAATCGCCAAATAGCGAACTGCCGCGTCGTTACGTGCTCTATTTTAAATTATATTATAATTCTACGTTCAAACTGACGTCAATTGAATATATTCGTTAATATAATTCAACTCTAAGTTGAATTAAATCCTAGGGATGACCCAGTTCACAGAATATTGTGATTTCCAATATTTTGATTATTTCTGAATTAAATATATTATTTAATTTCAATTAAATAACCACTATAATTTAATTATTGATGATTTAATTCCCTAAATCACTATTTATATAATTAAATAAATTAATTATAATACCTTTGACAATGCGGGTCATTACAATCTTTCCCACTTAAAATAATTTCATCCTCGAAATTGCTAAGTTAGAAGTTAGAGGACGACCCTATCTATTGGAATTCCTAAGATTTGTTTACCCCTTATATCTGATTTCAACTGAACCAATTAATATCGACTAAAATATTTATTCATTCCGACTAACTAAAATTTTCAAAAATTCTGAAAATTTTCTAACACTTTAAATTTTTGTAAAATTTCGCCATAACCTCCTTTGTACAGCCCTATCGGTAAAACCACAACTCGCCTCTCTAGGCCATATCCAACCCAAAAGAAAATCAAACAGCCAAGCGGCTTGTCAATTCGGCTCATAAATCTAATGCTTATATCAAATATAAACTTGTACCTTTTAGTCGGGTATATCACTTTATCACTTCACCTGTCATCAATTCAACATATACCAATGCAATTTCAACTTGATCTCAAATCAATTTATCTCTAACACAACCATTCGCTTATACCTAAGTCGAATTTCATTTCAAACTCAAGCATTATTCTTGATTTCAAATCCATAACTCACCAGTCCAATATAATTCCAGATTATCTCTAATCAAGTCTAATTCTACTTGACATCAATCTATTTCAATACGATTTTCACTTACTGGCTTTTAATTCAATCTCAATTCTATTGGATTTTACAAATTTTGCTTTAATTTGTTTAAATTCAAACAACCTTTTCTTCCTGGAAGTTTTTAAACAGTTTACCTCTTTCAAAAATCAAATTTTCCTTTTTGAAATTCAACACAACTTGTTTTCCCAAACAATATTCAAAACAAAATCCTTGGTAGTAATCCGTCACTTAGTAACTTGAAAATGAGCACTGATGATGTCGCGATCCATCATCAGGGTTATTTCCCAGTTATCAAAGTGAGTTCAATACTATATCACTTTCAAAACCATTCTAAACACTTTCATTTTGAATTCACTTTCAAAATATCATTCTCAAAACAAATTTAAACTCTCCCAAGATTTTAAAATTCTCATATTTTTAATCCAAATTCATTTACAAACACTTATCTGAATTTCCAGGTTTAAATTTCAATTTTGATTTAAATTTCAGATTCAACTCATCTGATTTCACATATTTCACTTATATGAATTCTAATTGGTTATTTACATAACCATTTAATTTATAATCTTACTCGATTATAATAACAACCAATATATCCACTATATTATAATTTTGATATATATATCTTCTTTATATCAAGATATACCTCAGGTAACTTATTTTAATTTACCCTCTTTTCAAAACATATCGTGTCGACCCATCATATTCGAGCGTTTATCAACTCCTACCGATACAGTGGATCAAACTGATCGACCAGAACCCATAAACAACTCAACCAATGAATCTACTCAATATAAAACAATTTTTATATCAATAACAAATACGTTCACTCGTATATATACACTCAACTCAATCTAGGTTATTACTAACCCCATCTCTACTGAGTCACGCCACAGAGCCAAGGTAATTCTTTACTTAAGCTCTGATACCAACTGTAATGACCCGAAAATCCGGACCAATTTGAGCTGACCAAATATCACAAGTCCAAACCCAAATTGCACTGGAAATTCAAGAAATTAATAGAAAGAAGATAGAGGGTGAGGAAAGATAAGGTAGAATTAATAGAATAGAAGAAGAAGAAGAACATCATCATCAGAGTAAACACGAATCTCACTGCGGAACGAATAAATTATAACATAACTTTTGAAATAAAACAGTTATGTATACAATAGCACTTATCAGAGTACAACACTTACAACACAGCGGAAATAAACTATAGCTATATGATCTTGAAGCCTCCTGCTCCAAGCTCCCCAAGTGTATCTGTAAAATCCCGACTACTTGACTGCTCGTACAAATTTAGGAACCCAAGAGTTTAGGGAAACAAAACAAAATAAACTCTGGGTCAGTCATGGGATTGGTGTGAGTAAAATAGTTTAAACAGGTATATGATATCTCATAAGACCACGCCGTGAATACGGAACGGGTTTTTCCTTTATGAGAATCCAACATCTTTGACAAACAATATCATTCTGATATTATAATAATGTCTAAGTACAAATAGATATTAATCTAGCAGAAACGCTTTCATCTCACGTTCTACATAAATAGTATACAATCAAAATCGCAAGCACGTATTGGGTAATGGATTTCCAACTATGACAAGGTATGGAACCACCTTTCGCTAGTGTACCTCTAGAGAGGAATACACTGGGTTCAACAAGAACATCTTGCAACCCGGCCACACATGACCGACCACTCATTTCGCTGAGTGTATCAAATGTATATCACCAACGGTTGGGATCAGCAACCGTTTCCCGAATGGGACAACATCAACAATAGATTTTAGAAATAAATGAAACTCTAGATCAGGTGATTATACACCCTAATAGGTGCGACCTACATAGCCATGATGCCTGCCCGATTTCTGTCATTTACCGGATGTGAGTCTAGAAGCTACGCTTATCTTTTACACGCCACATCTTCATTCACTTAGAATGTCACATCGTCATACCCACCAAATCACAAATTGATTTCCCCAAAAATACCACGGGTATAAGCTAAGAGAAATGAATTCCTCCGCCACCAACGTAAATACGTTTGAAACGATCAACTTATGTGATCTACCAGATATACTCTGTCAGACCGTCGTCCATACAAGTTGTCCTAGGACTGGACAAACCGAAGGCACTATTCTGTAAACAGGATAGCCCTTACATAACTCCGTCTTCAATTATCTTTGGCATATATGATTCGCAACGCTTATGCCAATACGGAGTGGTTCTTCAGATAATAATCCAACCGGTCTCTCCATATTAACAACGTTAAAATGGTCAAAACTTCGATAGTCTGTGATTTAACTATCAAAGAAAAACAGGTGTGCAAACAACGATATTATTTCCAGATGGAAATTCTATCAAATCAATCATCAATCATATATCTATATACATATATTCATATTTTCCTTATTTTATATGTTTAGAAAATATATGTTATTAACACTGGAAAACATTTCCATTTGTTATTTACATATCACTATCATTTCACAACTATCAGTCCCTAACTGTAAACTAGTAGGAGAACAATTCTCTAAGTATAAACCCCGAAGGCCGAAACCAACATCAGATCGATACTCCGAAAACTATTCAACTTACTAATCCCCAGTCAGTTTCTAATTTTGCTTCACTCTATTTCTTTAACTCTATTTGATTAACTCTTATTCGAATAACTAGTATTCGATTAACTCCATTCGCTTGACTATAGATCGCAGCGATCACAATGGTTACGCCAGATTCCCTCAGGAAACATCCGACCGCCATAGGCTATCTGTAGCCCTGCGAATTTCGCTAGCAGTCGTACGAGATGACAACTTACCCTGGATACTATGTTTGACTAACTCTGTCTCAAATAACTATATTTGATTAACTCTAGTTCATTTTAACTCTAATCGATTTACTCTAACTGATTTACCTACCTGATTAACTCTAACTGATTAACTCCAACTGGTTAACTCTAACTGGTTAACTCTTACTGATTAACTTGACTGACTTAACCCAATTGGTTAACTCTACTGAACTGGTTAACTCTACTGAACTGGTTAACTCTAACTGAACTGGTTAACTCTACTGAACTGGTTAACTCTAACTGAACTGGTTAACTCTACTGAACTGGTTAACTCTACTAAACTGGTTAACTCTAACTGAACTGGTTATTCATTATGTTCCTTTTAACAACGTTTATTCATTTTTAAAGATTTACTTTTGGTAACGGTTCTTCGCTTTGAAAATGATTTTTCATTTTCAATTTGCCTATATTTATTTCATATAAATATTTCCTTTATAACTTTATTTATTTCCTACATAAATATTCCCTTTTAACTCTTTATTTATTTTCACAAGTATTTCCTTTATATTTGGTTTCCACAAATATTTCCCTTATATTTGGCTTTCACAACTATTCCTTTTATATATTCTAACTCCTTAAATTTCCGGGAAAATTCGCCATAACCTCCTTTGTATCGGGAGCATCGGGAAAATCCCCAAACCCGCCACACAGGCCTTTCCACTCAAAAGAAAATGTTTTGAAATTATTTACTTTTTCTATGTATCTCCTATTTATAAATATTCCAATTTATAAACATTTCTTATTTATAAATATTCCACTTTATAAATATCTCTTATTTATAAATATCCCAATTTATAAATATTCTATTTTCAATATCACTTTGAAAATCTCCATTTCCCATTCAGATATTTTATGGTACTTAACACATCCAATCACGATGACCAATCTCATTCAAACCCATATAATTAACCACAGGTTTTAACTACATCATATATCATAATATACGAAAAACAATAAAATAACTGTTGAGGAATCCAGTCGGATTCCTCCAACCTGTTTCCCTGCATCCACAGATGTTACACAATATGATTATCATCACTTTCAGTTCAATATACATTATTCTGATAGCAGAATCAATATATAAATATTTAACGGTTTATATATATATATATATATATAATTTTCACTAACTGACTAGCAGTTCAATCAATCAACCAACACACAACAAACAATAGATGATTATTAGTTCTAAGAATACATTATAAAAATATAATTGTTCAGAGTTGGTGAGTTTTACTCACTTTGGCAATTCATCGTTAAAGAACGATAAACTGTTTGTTTGATTTGAATCAAACAATTTATTTCGCCATAAATTCAAATGAGATCCAATCCACTCCCAGTCAGTTCCATTGCGGAGCTCCCGTCCATACGATCCTAACGGATCCAACGACGCTTAATTCTGATGACATATGGACAAGTTATGATATTAACGAACTATATGACTATTTAAACTAAATTAAAACTTATAATTTAAATTTAGTTGGGCTCACTAATTTCCTAAGGCCCAATCCCATGCGTTAAACCCACTACCGCCCTTCTTCTCCCATCAGAACACGCTGAACAACCTGCTCCTCATATGGCCATCCACGATGCTTCTCCACCACATACTCCTTCATTCTCCTCTTAAAAATCAAACTAAGAACAAGGTTGCTCTTCTCTTCTTGAGTACTTCACCCCCATCCCCTATTTAACCTACTCACACTTGCTTTCCCGCCCAGGGTTTTCAGATTGCGGCCGACAACACTGTACCAAATCGACAATTGTTGTTTTAGACAATCACCAAACTTTGCCCATCAACGCACCATCCACCCCCCTTCTCTACTCGGTTTCAACTTCCAGCAACAGTACCACGTGTGGCAACCAAGGCCCAAAACCCCACAAAAACCTACAGTATTCGAAACCCATGCTCCTTCATTTTACCACCGCCACCGCCGATTTACACTGCCGGAACCCCATCAGTGTCAACTGGTCGGTGCGCCTCCCCTCGCTTCACCATCGACCCAAGCTTCTCGATCTAACACCCAAGGCAACAGCCAAAATTCCGAATTTTTTCTCTACTGTTGAACGGTGGTTTCAGCAAAAAGATTTGATCGAGCTTTATAAGATCGACCTCAAATTGAAGCATACCTTATGAGGAATATAAATATATATGTTCTAGAATTTTAGGATTTCTTTCCGAATTTATTTTGATTTGCTTTGATCGAATTTCCGTTTTCTTTTTGCTGGAGAACGAGAGTTTAGTGGCAGCTCCTTTTGAATTTGCACAGGACTTGTTTTAAGTTATAAGGTCATAAGGTTTTCTTTGATTTCTAGGTTGTCCACGTTTTTGCCTAACTACCTTTTAAAAAGGTGCGACCATCCTTGTTTATAAGCTTTTGAGGTGTATTTGTCTACATGTGATTGAAGATGGGCCATCCAATGTTTAAAATATTTTATACATGGTTTAGTGCCAAAAAGAATTAGCTTGATTAGTTCTAGTGTATACCCGTAAAATTCCACTTAAGCATGGACAGAAATAAAAATACCGTTGTAACAAGCTCAGTGCACCGATCCCAAAAATATAATAATACCGGTAGATTAACTCATATTGTGAAACCCCAAAATCGCTGATTAAGGGTGCAAAATACTCTAAATAAAAAGTTGCTTATTTATTTAATTAAAAATTACAGTAAAATTTTAAAAATTAAATTATCACTACGTCTCAAAAGAACCTTGTCTAAATTCAAACCCGATATCCAAATATATTGAAAACCCTTTTATAACGTAAATAAAGCGTTACTAATTATAAAGGAATTCCACAGCGACTTTTTCTGAAATTTGATTTGGACAAAAATCAAAATCTACACGACGAAATCTTGATTTTTCTCTTCCACTAGAAAAATATACTACACCAGCTTCTAACGTTTCTTGTTTCACAGAAATCTGACTTAAAACGAACTCTGTATATTCAGTTGAAGTTCAAATCGCCAAATAGCGAACTACCGCGTCGTTACGCGCTCTATTTTAAATTATATTATAATTCTACGTTCAAACTGACGTCGATTGAATATATTCGTCAATATAATTCAACTCTAAGTTGAATTAAATCCTAGGGATGACCCAGTTCACAGAATATAGTGATTTCCAATATTTTGATTATTTCTGAATTAAATATATTATTTAATTTTAATTAAATAACCACTATAATTTAATTATCGATGATTTAATTCCCTAAATCACTATTTATATAATTAAATAAATTTATTATAATATCTCTGACAATGCGGGTCATTACAGTAGGGGTCAGGGTATACTCGGACGTATGACCTAAGCGTACCAACTTAGAGTGGAAGGGATCATCTCATTTCAGTTATACTAGTAATGATGCAGAGTAATCATTAGTGGGGCACATACACTTTAACTTGCTTACCTTGTCACACCTGCCATTTATGTAGTGATCTCTCTCTTATCCACTTTATATGCCTATCATTTTGCTTTTAATTATTTACTGGATAAAATTAACTAGACTCGACTATGGCTTAACTCTTTTTATTGGGGGAATGATTCTTTTTATTTACTTATGTACTCTTATGGTGCAAGACAGAAGTATTTTTATTGTAATGGTTTTTATGACTTATGAAATTGTGGACCATGGTATTATGACTTATGTTTGAAATAAAATTTTAAATTTTCCGCTGCTACCTTATTTATATATGTCTTATAATTTTTCTGTGTCTGTTTACCTGTAGCGCTTCATGGAACTTAATGCATTCCCTTAGTGAGTGACATTAACGGACATGGGGTGTCACATTCCTTGTCCCCTAGTTCGGAAGGACCATCTTTATTCCCAATCGTTTGTGAGTTCTTGTATGTTTTTGAGGAAGTCATGGTACTTCCGCCCCATAGAGAAATCTCCTTTCATATTGACTTGGAGAAGGATGCTAGACCTATAGCACTACCCTTGAGGCATATGGCGTCCAAGAAAAGACGGGAGTTAGATAAACAAATTTCAGAATTATTGCAAATAGGTTTCATTTATTAAAGTGCCTCAGAATGGGGTGCACCTATAGTATTTGCCACCAAAACAGATATGTCTTTAAGACTTTGTGTGGACTATAGGGAAATTAATAAATTGATCAAGAAGAGTAGGTTCTCTTTACCTAGAATCGATGACCTTTTAGACCACTTGGGAGGAGCCCGAGTATTTTCTCAACTAGACCTTGCTACTAGATTTCACTAGTTAAGAATTGCGGAGGACAGCAATGACAAAACTGCGTTTAGGATGCCAGATGGATTGTTCCAATGGGAAGTTATGCCCTTCGGACTAACGAATGCACTCGATTTCTTTGTTGAACTCGTGAGTATAGTGTTTAGTGGCATTCTAAATAAAATTGTGGTAGTCTTCGTAAATGATATATTTATATTTTCAAAAGATCGTGAAGAGCATGAGAAACACTTGAGACAAGTGTTAGAGATTTTAAGAAAGAACCAACTAAAAGCAAAATTTTCGAAGTGCCATTTCTGGAGGGAAGAAGTAAGATTTTTAAGGCATGTTGTGTCAAGCGAAGGTTTGACCATAGACCCCACGAAGATCAAGGCAATCAAGGAATGAAGAACGTCTCGAAATGATACAGAGGTAATAAATTTCCTTGGATTGGCTGGGTATTATAGGAAATTCATAAAGATTTCGCAAAGATTGTTACTCCTGTAACCTAATTAACAAAGAAAAATTTGGTGTTCACTTGGAGTAATAAATGTGACATAGCTTTTAAGAAATTGAAAGAGGCATTAACTTGCGCACCGGTCCTTATTATACCCGATGGTTCAAAATTGTTCATCGTTTACACTGACGCATGTTGGACAAATTTAGGAGCAGTCCTTATGCAAGAAGGAAGAGTAATTGCTTATGCTAGTAGACAACTCAAGGATCCAGAGAAAAGGTACCCAGTTCATGACCTTGAGTTAGCCGTTGTAGTGTTTTCCCTTAAGATCTGGAGGCATTACCTTTTAGGGGAGAAGTTTTAACTCTTTACCGACTATAAATCCCTTAAATATTTATTTTCTTAACGTGACTTAAACTTGAGACAACAAAGGTGGATGGAGTATATTGTCTCATTTGACTTTACGATTCAGTATACCCCAGGCAAGGGGAATGTTGTGGCGGATGCTTTAAGTAGGAAACTTGCGACTTTAAATGCGATCGTAGAATGGAAACAATTAGAGTTCCTCATTAATTTTAATTTGCAACCCTCACCAACCACTTCTAATGGTTTTCTTGGGGCTATGATAATTAGACCTACCTTAAGAAAAAGGATCCAAAGCGCACAAGACTTAGACGAGGAATTAAGAAACATAAGAGAAAAGTGGTGAGGAGACCTTTCCTCATTCGGTTAGGTCTTCGATCGGCAATGATGGGAGTTTACTTCGAGATGGACGACTCTATGTCCCTAAGGATAATGGATTGAAGAAAGAAATTCTAGAGGAGTTCCATAGGTCAAAATTAAGCATACACCCCGGTGGGGATAAAATGTACAAGGATATGAAGAGGAATCTCCATTGGGAAGGGACGAAGAGAGACGTAGCCAAGTTCATGGCCAAATGTTTAACATGTCAAAAAGTCAAATCGGAGCAAGGGAAGCCCGGAGAACTATTACTGCCTCTAGAGATCCACACGTGGAAGTGCGAGCATATTTTCGTGGATTTTGTAGATGGACTTCCTAGAAGCCAAAAAGGGAATGAGGCCATTTCGGTTGTGGTAGATCATTTAACCAAAAACGCCCAATTTATACCAGTCAAGAAGACAAGGACTACAACTCGTTAGCCCAATTATATGTCAAAAAGATAGTCAGACTACATGGTATCCCATTGAGTATCGTGAGTGATAAAGACCCCTTATTCACAAGTGAATTTTGGAGAAGCCTACAAGCAACATTAGAGATGATCCTTAACTTGAGCACAACTTATCATCCGCAGACCAACGGACAGACAGAGAGAGTAAACAGAATCTTAGAAGACTTTCTCAGAACTTGCATCATCAACTTTGGAGGAGTTTGGGAGCAGTACCTACCGCTTGTGGAGTTCACGTATAATAATAGTTTTCAAACGACGATTGGTATAGCCCCTTTCAAAGCGCTATATGGGAGGCCATGCAAATCGCCAACTTGTTGGTGGGATATTACTGACAAGGTTATACTCGGACCATACTTCATCCGTGCATCCACGGAGAAGATATCTTTGATTAGGCAGAGAATGAAGGCATCCCTAAACCGTTAGAAATCGTATGACGATAAGCGAAGGAGGGAACTTGAATTTAATGTTGGAGACTTGGTATTCGTAAAAGTATCCCCTCTTAAAAAAACTGTTCAATTTGGGAAGACTGGGAAGTTGGCTCCCAGATTTATTGGGCCTTTTTATGTTATCGAGAAGATAATATCTTTGGCTTATCAAGTGGATCTCCCAGAGCGCCTATCGGGAATCCACAATGTTTTTAATTTATATCATCTAAGAAAATGCCTTCATGATTCTGCTATCAGACTTGAGCTTGATGAAATTGGGGACATAGAAAAACTCGAGTTGGAGTCCAAGGTGCCCCCTGCAACTACAAGGATTTTCGAGCACGGTATTAAGAGACTCTACAACAAAATCATTCGCATTATCCTAGTACAATGGGGAAATGACCCTGCGGAAAACACATGGGAGACCAAGGATAACATGAGATAGACTCACCCAGAGATTTTCTCAGGTAAAATTTTCCTTAAAATTTCGTTTATGGATGCATCGTGGTTGCTAGGTTGGATGTTAGGGAATGGATGCAACTCTATTGCACCAAGCGCTCAAATAGAATTATATGCATATTTCATTTGTTTGCATACATACTGCATCACTTATTACACCTACATGATAGGATAGAGCTCACTTTAGTGGGTCTGTAGTTTATAATCACTACAAGTCATGGATCCCTATAAATGAATTATAAATAACATGGATGTACAACATGGATGTTTCGAGCGAGTTGTATTTTTCGCCCCTTAAACAGATTTCAGGATAAATTTATTTAAGGGGGGAGGGGAATGTAACACCCCAAAATCCATAAAAATTAATAATAAATTAAATAGTTAAAAATAAACAATTAAATAATAGGGCTAGAAAATGAGATTTTGCAGCTTTAGGAATTTGGCTATGAATTTTTTTATTTGGATTCATGGCGAAATTCTGAATGGTTTTCATATATAATATGTTGAAAGCGGTCAACGTATGAAGAAGTTATGAACAAATGAATTTTGGACAACAAACGTAATATATATATAATTAAATAAATAGTATATACATATGTCCAAGATAAATTCAAAATAGAGAGGGAAGATTTGAAATTTGAAATTGAAGGTAAGACCAGGGGGACAACGCTTATTGCATATATGGAAAAAGATTGAGAGATTAAGGAACGTATTAAATAAAATAAACAACTCATCAATGCAATTTTATTGGTTGTTCTAGCCCCGAACGGATCGATCCCCTACCCCATTAAGGGTGTCGACCGCTCAGTGGCTGGACAGTCCAATAAATCTAGCTGGTTAGGGTTTTTTTGAGAGGATGTTTATAAATAGAAGTCGTGGATTAAATCTTATTGATCCAACGGTTGATGCTCACACGAGCAACTATATATACCCCTCCTGTCACACTATGAGATCCCTAATCATTCTCCATTTCTACATCCTTGCGGCCTCTCCACCTTTGTTAAATTCTAGAGAAAAATAAAAGAGAATAGGTTTTCTTCTAATTCTCTAACTCTAATCTAATTCACTATCTATTCTAATTTAAATAAGTTTAGAATTATGGAATTTAGCATAATCATATAGTATAAGATTCTAATGTACGTCTCTTCTATGAATGTTATTAGGAGGATTATTGGAGCTTGCTTGAATGTAAAGAATTATTGCGGATCTTACCATAGATTTCTCTCTATCCCGCCTAGATCTGTGAGTGGAATATAGTTAACTTAAGGCATATTATGTTTTTAATAGATTATCATGTGAATAGATATGTCTAGGGGGATTTGGAAATTTGATAATGTAAACATGAATACCCCCATATCCTCCATCTTGTAATTTTGTTTAAATTTTCATGATTAATTTGTTTTTGTAGATATTTGGTTTTAATATTGTATTAAAGATGAAATTGGCGTGTTGCTATTATTATTAACATTTTATGTAATTCACCTTTATTATCATTTGATCTTAGCCTAAAAATGTTTGGATTTGATTGTTTCATGGTTTGAATTGGGTTTGTATCCTATTTTGGGTTAAATTCATTCACAATTGAAATAAGTCAAATGTAAACGTTTTTATGTGAATAACACCAAAAAGGGGTGAATTAGATAAAATATGAATTATAAACATACATGGGTAAGTGTATGTAATACTCTATTTTTAATTTAGTATTGAAATCATTTTTACATGCCATGGATACAAGTTAAAATTTTATGTATGTATGTTTTTCCATCCACATCTATATTGTTATCTTGTCATTATGTTATCATGCCCATGTTGTAGCAGTAAAAGTATGGAAAACCTAACTTGTATGCCTGGATTTGGATAAAAGACGATAATTACCACCTCGCTAGAACATTTCATCAATTATATGAATATTTACGTTATTTAGGCATTATTATTATCTTACTTATATAAACATAATCAAAGTAATTAACATAACAAATGTGGTTAGATTATATTCGAATTTGAAATGTACCGTTAACAAATATATATTTGATCGACTATGTGTGCATATAAAGAATGGCTTTAAATATATATAACTAGTGACACAAAGACACGAGGTTAGTTTCCATTTGTGGTGGAAGTTTGCTTGGAACCAACCGGCAAGTCCAGCAACCACAAGTAGGCCCAACTAATGTGAGATGTATAGGTTCCATAGGTCATTCAAAAACTTAGTACACTATACACGAGGTTAAACTAACTTGAAGTAGAATCCTACCCGGAGCCGACTGGCATATCCAACATCTACAGGTGTACGGTTTAATGTGAGAGGTCTAGTGTGTTTATATATAACTGTATATATATATATAGGTCTGTTACGTGTGGAAATAAGTAGGTTTACTATGCCTTGAGAAGGTCTTAAGTGGTTGACTCTCTTCTTATCTAGTTTGGGTCTTAAGTGGTTAGGACTAGGATCCCTCCAAAGGTTTATTCCTTGGAGTGGAACCAAAGTCATAGGACTCACGCTACTTAGATTTGAAGTAGGTCTTTGGGTCCTCCTATAAAAGTGGATAGGCATAAAAAGGTAACAGAGTAGGGTAGTTCACGGGGATGTCCACTTCCTCTAGAAGCTTGTAAGGGCTCAACTAGTGACAGATTGGTAATTGAAAGATATGTTGTTATTGCATGCCCACCAACTGTCTAAGGGATGTCTTAAGCGACGTAGTGCCCTACCAGTTAATATCAGTTAAGTAGTAACGTTCGTAATATTACTTCTTATATTACAAATGAGAGCATAGACTTAAGAACGTTAACGTGTTAGGACGGGGTCTTAAAGGGCTAAGGGTCCACCTCGGGGTTATAAGAGATCGTAAGAATACACCTTTAATAGGGCCACAAGTGACTGAGAATGCCACCTCGTTGGGTCTTTACCCTAAAAACACTAATGGGCGATTGACTTAGATATCTACCCCATTAGTTAGACACTTGGTGTTTTTGTGAATCTTGTGTGCTGCGTAGACATACCTTGACATATGTAACCTGCTAAAAATATAGTGTATGAACAATAAGTAACACTATATTTCAGTCACACGAAACTTCATGTTCCGACCCCTCTCCTTAACATCCAACCGGTAAGTAGATGGGGTAAAAGCTATGGACGAAGTGATGATTGAAGCTGACAAAGAAGATGAAGTTGTTATGTTAAAATAGCAATTATTGCTTTACTTCTTTTGGAATCTTATGAGAATGAACTATTTGATGTACCTATTGAACAGATGTAACTGTGATTGTTGTATTTCTGTAGTTTTTAAATAAATGGTACATCTTACTTGACTATTATATTTTCTCTCTTTGTAGTGTCAGATTTCCATTCGAAGTATATGTTATTGTTATCTATGCAAATGTAATCTTTACAGGAACCAACGACCCGTTTAGAATGGCTCTAAGTTTCGATGGGTCTTTTTCTAGGTCTAAATTTAGGCCCATTCCGGGTGGGTTGTTACATTTCTTGTAGAGCATGAAATCTGGAATTGGAAGTTTCAAACTTTAAGTACTTGGCACGACAAGAACTTTGCTCGCTAAGTAAAAAAATATGGTCCCTAAGCAAGGACTTTGCTTGAGAAGGGATGGGCTATCTTTTCAGGACTTGGCAAGGCCTCTCGTATAATGGAGGGTAAGGACTTTGCCTATTTGGATCTGGGTTGTACTATCAGGACTTGGCAAACAACTCATCGTTTCTGGTTATGATGGCTACGTCAGCCTACCCATGTATAGGGACTGGTTGATCCCTAGTCATGCTCTATACTCGATGATAGATCTCCATTATTTACTGGTTTAGTTGGCTACATCGGCCAACCCATGTACGAGGACCGGTGTGATCCCTAGGCATGCTCTATACCCGACGATAAACCATCCCCTTTTACCTTCTGGCTATGTTGTCCTACCCATGTACGGGGACCAACGTGATCCATATGCATGCTTTATACCTGACGATAGACCATCCTCATTCATCATTTGGTTTTTCCAAGTATGGATTATACCGCATCTGGTTATTCTAGCTTTCTGATTTTTCTAATCCTCTAGTTATTGATCACTCTGGGTTTTGGGTTTCTCTGATTTCCTGATTTGGTTATTTTGGTTTTATGGATTTCATATATTCTAGTTCTGGTTATCTGTCATAATACGATCCGGTGCGATCGTTGGATTTCTTCGATTTTCTGGATTTTTGGTTTTCTATTTAATACGATCCAGTGCGGTCGTGTCTTCTGGTTTTCTGGTTTTTGGTTATTAGGTTTCTGTGTGGACTTCTCTTGATTCACAACTTTTGGATTCTCGGATTTCTTGATTCTTCAAAACACGTTTTCCTGCAGAAAGACATGTTTTGAGGGGCAAGTGTTAAACCGCCTTTTTGATAAGGTAGTTACACATCGATTATTGGCTATTCGGAGCACTTAAGACTCGAGTACAAACTCAGAAGGTTCGAAGAGATTTGGACGAAGTCATAGGGATTTGGAAAAACTCTAGAAATTTGGTTAAGTCCTAAGATTGGTATTCACAATACGACTCCCGAGATCGGTAATTCTATATGATGGATTTTTGTATCCCGATTGTTCAGTGGATTCCACATCCACGAAATCACAATGGAAATATTCTAAGGCATGGAATATGAATGGTCATTTTGTATTAGAGGATTGGTGATTCTTCTTATTTCAGGTGCCTGGTTTTCATATTTAGCAAGTTCTGATCCTTGATGTTGGTACCAAACGGGGATACAAATTGTGGTTTCACACTCGTGAATTTATGCAAGGTTCGGGATACTAATTACCAAATTTCATATCTGATGATATGGCTTGGATTCTTCAAACTCTTGGGATACGAAAGCACTTTTTCGTATCTAGCTTAGTTTTGGGTTTTCGTATCAATACTTGGACACGAAATGGCATCGGATGGATGAAAATGCTTCAAAGAAGCAGTTGTTTAATGGCTAACTTCCGGGTTCAGTATTGATTCCTGGGTCGGTACCGACCCCAAGATATGAATTCCGGGAGATACGAATTCTCGTATCCCCTTACCTATAAGTAATGCAATACTTAGATTGATTTAGGGAGCTTTTTGATTGTTTCTCCCTGCATGCGACAAGCTTGGACCTCCTACATAGGCTTATGGACTTTGGATGCTCTCTTGGACTTGTGAACTTCACGTAGAAGATCTCCTTCAACACTTTGGCACTTGGCTTTCTCTTTTGGACATATTTGGGCATTGGAGCTTAATTGGAACATTTTGGGATAACTTAAACGTAGAAGCTTCATTCTTGGACTTTTGGGCTTGGTAGAGCAGAAGCAAGGACATTGCTATTCTCAGTTCCTGACTTTTGTAAATACATGAAATAAAGAAGAATTTTACTTGTAACTTTGTAAAGCATATTATATAAAGTTGCCTCGGAGTGGATGTAGGCGCAACTTGCCGAAACCACTATAAATATGTTGTGAGTTACCTTTTGGTACCCTATGTTTGAATTATGCTTGGATTAGTTGCGTAACCCATAAATCATCAGGTGTTAGCGTATGTTGACCAATTCCCCATGTTAAAAATTATCTCTTTCATTTTTCATATATTTTAGTTATCTATATTGAATCTATGCAATATAGATCTAATTTCCTATAAAAGGTTGATGCTTTCACATAAATCTGATGTTGATGTCATTTTTTGCATTAACAGTAGGTGTGAAAATAATCAATTGAGACAATAGAAGATTGTAGGATTGTTGCGACTTCTTGCTATTCCAAACTAGGAATGGGAACATATATCATTGGTAGACTACCTCGAACAGGAAACCGTAATAAAGGCTTTTAGGTTATTGTCCACCGATTAGCCAAACACACACATTTTGTTCCTATGAAACCAATGAGGACAACCATAAGCCTTGTTGTTCGTTTGCATGGGCTCCGAGTAGCATTGTTAGACATTGGTATCCAATTTTTACATACAGGTCAATTTTAGGATGCATTAAGACAACTTGGGGACAAGGTTGAGCCTGAGCACCGCATATCATTCCCAAATCAATAGGTAAGTGGAAAGAGTGAACCATACGTTAGAAGATATTATACGAAATTGCAATTGCATTTGTACTCATGGGAGAATCATCTTTACCAAGCAAGTATAAACATAGCATCTATGAAGCTTTGTATATTGGTCCATGTAAATCACCAACTTGTTGGATCGAGACCGGAGATCGACTTGTTCTTGGTTCTGATATGATCCAAAAGCTTTTGAAAATTTGGTAGTAATCAGGAAAAGCTAAAGGAAGCTTAAAGTAGAAAAAAATTATGCACATCAAAGGCGTAGAAACTCATAGTTCTTAATTAGAGATCTCATATCTTTGAAAATATCTTCGATGGGAGTTGTGAAATTTGGAAAATTTGAAAGTTATCACCTCAATATGTTGGACCTTTTCCTATTCTTGAGTGTGTTGCCCAACTAGCTTATCGTGTGGAATTTCTTAAGGATGTAGGGAGTCCACAATGTATTTTACATATCTAATTTGCGGAAATTTGTGCATAATTTAGAAAAAACCATAGAGACAACTGCTTAGGAAGACTTGGAAGTAAAGCCAAATTTGATAATTATAGACAACATATTTTAATCGTAGGTCAAGATGAAAAGAGATTAAGAAGAATGGTTGTAAGATT
This sequence comes from Allium sativum, assembly GCA_030737875.1. Lineage (NCBI taxonomy): Eukaryota > Viridiplantae > Streptophyta > Magnoliopsida > Asparagales > Amaryllidaceae > Allium > Allium sativum. The sequence goes on along the minus strand of CM060918.1, from coordinate 143,438,610 downwards.
GATTGAATTTCAATGGAGTAGTGATGTTGAACAACTGAAGACTTCACTTGGGAAATAGAGGATAAAATAAGAAAAATTATCCCATGTTCAGAATGGATACGTAGCTCGGACACTTGATCGAGATAGTGTACTCATCAGATATAGTATAACCACTTATCATATATCTTTATACACATGTTATTAAAATTACCAACTTCTCATTTAATTTCGAAGACGAAATTCTTTTAAGAGGGAATATGTAACGATTTGCAATTTATCCATTTTGAATATTTCTAAATATCAGTTATTTATTTCTATTTTCTATTATACTATATGCAAGTATCTATCAGCATCTACACAGGGATATGTAGTTATAACTGTTCCTAATTGGTGTAGTACTTGCTATGATTATATTACGTCATTTTGGGAGTGACTGTATGTACTATCTTCATGTAAGAACTTATGATGTTTAATATGTTGCGGGATTCTATATTTACGTTTTCTATCTTCATTTCTTTTTACCTAGATCATTTGCATCTCCAACTCTTAGACTTATGGCATGAGAATATTGTTGAAGTATTAATGTCGATTTTTAAAAGTCGAGGAGTTAGGTCTTCATATGGTATGAGATATATAACTGGTCCTTGATTGTGTCGTGTGTTTCTTTCTTCTTTTTCTCTTCATTTCATTCTCCTGCTTATGCTCTGATACTAAATGTGAACCCACATCCTATAACATACCCATAACGAGTCTTGCTAAGAAATGTGAAGCATATAGGAGTACTGAAATATACAGAGATTAAAATCCACATGACATAAAAGTAACTTACAGTAAAAACGTCTCACGATAGAAAGAATTTCAAAAGGTCCTAAATTCAAAGTACCATTATTTCAAAATAAGACAAACCATCAAATGTTCACAAGTCTCAATCTCGTGAAAACCATATCAAAGTACATACATAAAATGTCCCGTCGCAAATCTAATACAACAAAACCAAATAAAATGATAAAGATAAAGCTAATACATGAATAAAATACGGAGCTCTAAAGATGCACTATAAGCTGTCATGAACCAAGCACTGACCTATGAGACTAATGGAGGAAAAGAGAATGGATTAGACATAAAAGTCTGGTGAACAAAAACTGACTACTAAAAAGAGAAAAAGCAAGAGCTAATAGTCCTAAAAGTTATTCTAAGTATTACAATGATTTAGTGCCTGTATTTTTTAAGGTAATTACTTAAGGTCATTGTCTAAAATTCTTAATATAGTATTTCTTAAAGAATGAATCCTTATTCTACCCTATGGCCTAACTACTACTCTCCACCATGATACTTATATAGAAGTTGATGCCCCTCACACCAAATCAGATTACACCCATATGTGATTCATTAGGACGAGCCACTATAGCTATTGTGGTCCCTTATTTCCAGTTTCGAACTTGTCTGCATATCCGTTTAGATGATTGTTTATCTATTAGCTCAAGAACCACAACGTTGATGCAACTTTTGGCAAAAAATTTGGATACATTCTGGGAAAATGAAAACATTTTCAACATTGATGCATGCGTCTTTGGTCGTCGTTAGGACACATTGCCTCTTTCTATTGGGTCATCTATTTCAGTGTTGGCTTGCACGTCTGTTCGCCATTAGGGCAGACCCTAAATAATAATCAGATTGTGCTCCCTCCTCAATACCCATGATTGAGTCCTAAACTATTGGTCACTTATTTCTCGTGCCGATGTTGTGTGCCTGTACGTCGTTGGGACGACCCCCCAAACTACGCTAGGTAAATGTAATAACCCAAACCCCAATGGGATCATTTTTTTTTTTTTTTTTTTTTTTGCAAAATGTAAAAACTCAAGTCCATTGAAGCTCGAGTTGGATATCTGGTATCCTGTAAATAGGTAACATATTAGAGATCAAATAAATAACTAACAATAAAAATGATAAAAAATAATAATAGGTAAATACTTACCAAGATATTAACACTTTCTAAACAAGTGTCTCGAAACTGAATAATCTCCATCTTCCATTTAACTTGTGAATTGTTATGAGGAGGGGGTTAGAACTGAAGTTCTGATAAATGGAAAGTTATATACTTTTAAGAAAAATGCTGCATATATTATATCATTATATTTCTATTTTCGAACTATTTTGGTTTATTGGTTGGTTTTGAGTTTATTATTTGAAAATTGAACCAACCAATTAAACCAAAATTAAAAATTAATTTATTTTATATTTAAAAAATTACCACTAACAATGCTATTATTTAAAATATTTAAGTAGTAATATAATCTTTTTTAAATATATATATTAATAATTTTCAAAGATGATTTTGTTTTTCAAAATATTTTTATCACCTGAACCTAATTATTAGTTTAATCTTATATTATGTTTACAACTAAAAATCAAACTCATTTAAGGTAAACCAAATAAAGCAACCAAAACAACCAATTATTGCTAGTTTGGTTGGCTTCATTTTTAATTTTATTTGGTTTGTCGGTTTTAATTTTATTTGGTTTGGTTTGGTTTGGTTTATGTTTTATGGATGGTTATTTTGGTTTCAAAATTTTTGAACGGTTTAAACTGAACCAACCATTTGCTCATCCATAATCGCAGCCTTGGGGGTTATAGGAGGTAGCGATTTCCATGTCGACCGAATTTTCCAAGGGTTGAAGCCAATGAGAAGTCTCCGCACTAGCAGTGGTGGAAGTTGCGATCATAATGTTCCTTCCTTTCCTAACCATTATAAATTAACTTAGGAGGTAGGTCTAAGGGACCTAAGTAACGCTTCTATTTTGAAATGGAAGACGGACGGAAAGAGGTAGCGTTTCGAGTCTTTAATCTTTCGGTGAAAGAACGAGAATGTTGATGCATAAAATTGGCACAACACTCAAAGTTTTCAGAGTTATCATAAATAAAGTTTCGCACATGGAAAATTAATATGCAGGAAGTAAAGAACATAATATTTATAGTGGTTTGGTTCGGATTGAACCTATGTCCACTTTAAAGGCTTTACTTATTTTATTCACTATTGAAGTAGTACAACGGTGGACATCATCAATCTAAGGTTTTACAAAGGAATTGGTAGTGATTGAGTTCTATATAGTCCTTATTCTCGGGATTCCTACGTTGTTTGGGAGTTCAAAACCTTGGGAAGTAGGCTATTTCTTCTTCCCAAATCTTCAAGGTGGTTTAATGGTGTCCAAGGTCAAGAATTCCTTCATAAAGTGTCAAATCAGCCAAATATCAGCTCCCTTAATGCTAGAAACCAAGGGGTATTTATAAGTAGTGGAATAGGTGGGAGTAGATGAGAAATGGAGCCCATATGTCATTTTTGTATCCCCGAAATCTTGCAGATCCTGGAACCGAAACAACTCCCGAATACTAAGCCAAAATCGCGTTTCACTTCTTTGAAACCCGGAATCCCTCTTCCGTCACTTCGTATCCCCTTTGAAACTCTGTATCCCTCCTTGCTTTGCTTCGTATCTCCTATGAACCCCATATCCCTCCTTTCCTTGTTTCGTATCCCCTCTGATGTGTTATTTTTATATCTGCCTCACGAAGCTGCTTTTCGTATCCCTCATGCTTGACTTCATATCCAGCTTATTTTGTATCCCGTGGACGGGATATAAAATAAAGTACGTGATAGGGATATGAATTAGGGGATTTAACAGATACTAAAGACACGAAGTGGGGGATACAAAATGAAGGAAGAGGAGGGGTACAAAATTATGGCATGGCGAGAGATACAAAATAAACGGGAAGGAGAGGGATACGAAATTATTGGAGAGACGAGTGGTACGAAATTTTGAAGGGGGTGAGGGATACGAAATTTCAGCGAGTTGATGTATTTTTTGAGGGGATGGTAAGGACCAGATGTCGAGTTCTTGGGATATGAAATTCCATGAACTTTGGTTATCTTGAGAAGTTTGACGAGTTGTGACAACCATACTTGCGCGACTCCCTCCAGGCTCGAGCCCTGAGTATTTCGACGACACTTCAGGTTGTTGAACTATGTAATGGGCCAAGTCATGTGGGTTTGTATTGCTTCTGGGAACCGAGAAAAAAGGCTGGCTAACACGTATGTTATGAGAACATCGAATCTCGTCCCCACCGTGTTGCATATTGGTATGTTCAGATTGCAGCAATTTTCAATGAACGAACGGGTCTATACTACAACGCTGGGCATATGAGAAACAAATATGATAATTTAAAATGAGATTTGAACTCGTAAGACAAGATACTACAGATTTGTAATGACCCGCATTTTATGTATCAGAGAATCGTAAAATATTTTTATTTTATTCTCTGACAGTCGAATCATTCTCATATTTCGATTGTTGTTTATAGGAATGTGAGACATGTCCGTAATTTTTATCAAATCTATTTGTGACCATTTTGCCCCTGTAATTTTTGTAAAGGGAATAACTTTTGACTAAGATCGAATAGGTGCTAAGATTATTTCATTGGAAAGAAAATGATGTTTCCAATTCCACAAAGTGGTCACATTAAAGATTTGATTTAGCAGTTTGGGAGGAATTGTTGTTTTAGTGCTACACAATTTCTGAAGACTAATTAGTCATTAGTGGACTGATTTGTGGGGCCCACTAAGGCTTGGGCTACTGGCTATAAATAGGGGGTAGAGGCATGGAGAATAGTTTGGTTCTTCATTTCTCTATTTGGTTAGGATTTGAGATTCTCCCTACTCCAATCAAATACATCTCTTCTCCATTAATTTCATAGATCTAGATCAGAATATTGAAGATCAATGTCAAAGAAAGGTAGATCGCATCAAAGTGATTGATTCAGAGATCGTTCTACGCAGTTATTCATTGTCTGGATTTGCAGATCTTTGTTTTCAATCTAATTTGTGGATTTGGTGAGTGATAAACATCTCTCACATGGATTAAATCAAGTATATGGGTTGTTTGCATTTCATTTTGTTTTCACCTAGGTCTAATCAATGTAAGTATGATTTCAATTCGGATCACCACATGATCTAATTTAGCAACTTATAATGGTAAATATATGTGTTAATTCTATGTTTATACAAGTTAGATCCATTTATTTGTTTCATTTAATTATTTTATCATGATTGGTGAATTCTGTGACGATAATCGATGTATGAATGTTTCATTGATCATTTTTCGATTATGGTATTGCTGTTGGTTTAGATTTGATGATTTGAGTCGAGGATGCTTTGGTTTGAACGTCAAATGTAACAACCCGAAAATCTGGGCCAGTTTAAAATTTTTATTTTGGCAATTTTAATGAATTTTGAATATTTCAAATGGATTATTTTAAATAATAACGACGAGAAATTTATTTTGAATAGAATTCGAACGTATATTTTATATAGATCGTCATTAGAATATAAATATTTATTTTAAATATAAAAGGAATTGAAAACGGCGTGGTAGTTCGATAATTCGATTTCAAACTTCAAATGAATGTACAGGATTCAAAATAAACCGGAATTTAGCAAAACCAAAAATAATAGAATCTATTTGAGAATATCTTTCCAATGAATCCGAAAAATCGAAATTTCATAGCGGGAATAAAAAGATATGTCCAGTTGAAATTTCGGAATAGTCGCTATGGAGTTCTGGCCCTTAAAAATAGCCATTTTGCAAAAGACCTCGGATTTCGACGAAACCACTTTTGTTGGATCCGCGATGTCAAATTATTGCTAGGTTTCAAATTTTGTAATTTTTCGAATCAATATGTGAGCGTGGCAAAGGAAAACGTGTTCTGTCAATTTCAGTTGATTTTAATCGACTAGAAAATGGCCATCTTTCAAATGGTCTCAGAATTCGACGAAATTAGTTTTGTTAGGACCGTATCGTCAATACGAAGCTAGAAAATATCTTTATGGAATTTTTTGAGTTAGTATGCGACCCCAGTAAATTGAAATGGACGTTTAAATTCATATATAGAGTTATATGTTGATTTTGACGGAAACTAATCGAAACGATCGAATCCTCCTACGATACATATCCCATTGTGTTCGGAATAGGGTTACTTAGCTAGGGACGACAGTCGGTGGGTTTAATTTAGAGTTCGAAATTTAAACTAACTTTTTGAAATCAAAAATAATAAATTAATATATATTATATAAAGCCATTACCTTTAATCCTCTCCCTCAGAAAAGTCAAACAGAAAAAAAAGGAAGGGGAGAGCGACTGGGGGGGGGGGCGCTACCATCGCCCCCCCCCTCAATCGTCGCCGTCGCCCAAGGCGCGGCCACCGCGCCGCCTCCCCCATCTTCTTCTTCCTCCCCTTCGCTCGCTTCCTCCTCTCCATTCTCTCTCCCCTCTTCTGATAAGAACCCATAGCCTTCAGCCCCAATCGACCAAACCACACCCACCCGACCCGATAGCCGCCGCCATACGCTCCTCCTCAGCCCCTGCACCACTTCCGACCCTCCAGCACCCGACGCAGCGTCTCTCTCCCCCTATGAAGTGAAAACCCGCGCCCAAAACCCGCGAAACCCCCCCACCCCCGGCAGCAGCTCGGCGCCCCTCTCCCATTCAATAAAAAAATGAAATGAAGGTTGTTCTCTTTTTATTTTTATTTTTGTTCATTTTTATCTACATTCATTTTGATTTTCTTTTCAGTTTTAAATTTAAATTTTTAATAAGAGAAAACTGATTTTTATTTTAAAGGAAAAAACTGAAATTTTATATAGATATATATGATTTTTTATTTGAAAAGATTATATTTTTGTAAGGAGAAAGATCGGATTTTTAAATTATAAAAGATCAGATTTTTAAATTATAAAAGGTCGGATTTTTTTAAATTATAAAAGATCGGATTTTAAAATTATAAAAGATCGGATTTTTAAATTATAAAAGATCGGATTTTTAAATTATAAAAGGTCGTATTTTTTTTTTAAATTATAAAAGAACGGATTTTTAACGAGATAAAGTAGTGATTTTTAATCTATGAAAGACGATATTTTTATAATATAGAAAGGTTAAAAATATAATTCTTATATTATAGGAAGGTTAAAAATATAACTTTTATATAATGAAGAAGTTAAAAATATAATTTTTATTAAGGTAGAGTAATAAAAATATAATTTTTATATAGGTATGATAATAAAAATTCGATCTTTATATAAGAAGTAGAAATATAAAAATATAATTTTTATATAGTGAAGAGAATAAAAATATAATTTTTATATAGTGAAGAGAATAAAAATATAATTTTTATATAGTGAAGCGGGTAAAAATATGATTTTTATATGATGGAGGATATAAAAATACGATTTTTACATATGATGTAGCAAAATAAAAAACCGATTTTTATATGAGTAGCGGATTAAAAATAGAATTTTTATATAATAGAGTATATAAAAATATAATTTTAATATATATAACGAAATAAAGATCTGATTTTTATCACGTATATAGTGAAATAAAAATGTGATTTTTATAGCAGTGAAATAAAATGTGATTTTAATATACGAACAGCGTAGAGAAGACTGCGTTGGCATTGCGGGCGAATCTAGATGTTCAGGAATTCTGAAATAAAAACTGGAGGAGTGGATCCCAAGGTGAGAACTTCTCACCTTTAATTTAAATTTCTAGTTAAAATATATACTAGGATGCAGACGATGTTTAGTAGCACCCGACACCCATCGTCCACAGACCATGGACGGCTTGTATGCTTGTTTGTTTGATTTAGATGTGTAGTTGATTGTGTGATGTGATGTGAAATGAAATAAAATATTTATATAGTTAAAAATATTTTATAGTTAAAAATAGAATTTTTAACGTGTATTTAAAATGAAATAAATATAAACAAATCGGACGATTTGTTTATATACACACATTTGACTGATATAGATTGGGACGATAAATTTTACACATTCCCCAACTGCACAAATAAAATCTGTGTTTGATTGTTTGAAAACCCCACACAGGTATTGGGGTGATATATGACATACACTAATCCCAATAGTTAGTTGTATGTCGATCTATTGATTGACGGACTGTTATAAGCGTTGAATATTTATATTTGATGCTTACACAGTGTAGAATGCACTTTGGATGATGGTTGATTATTCATCGTTGTTATTGTATACATGTGTTGTAGAAAATCCATATAATTAACATTATATGGTAATTGATTGGGCCTCAATTCAGTTTTGAAAAAGAAATATTTGAAATAGAAATATTTGAAATAGAATATTTGAAAATAGAAACATATGAAGCCGTGTTGATTAGATTGACGCCATTTTGACATGAACGATATTTATATCGATTATATTCGTTTTTATAATGAATATTGAAAAGTGCTTTCAAAATCGAATATTTTGAAATGAAATTCGAATTATATTGAAAAGAATAGAAATTCGACTTAAATTGAAATTGAATTGAATATAAAATGAATTCGAATTAAACTGAATAGAATTGAAATTCGAATTAGATTGAAATAGAATTGAAATCGATTTGAATTGAATTTAAAACATATTGAAATTGAACTGAAAATCGATTTGAATTGAAATCAATTTGAAATGAATTTAAAACGAATTTGTAAGGGAAAATTCAATTTTGATTTGAATTTGAAAAGAAGTTGAAATCGTTTTGAAAACGAATTTAAAACGATTTATAAAATTTGTTTCGAAAGGAAATCGACGAAGTATATATTATAAATGTAATATAATGGCCTGAATAGAACGCGCCGCGCCAGTTCGCGAATTTCGACCATTGACTTCGATCGGATATTTCGGGAGATCCGACCGTCGGATTCTCCTAAAACAGGAACCGTTGGGTTCGTATCGAAAAGAGGCTTTCTAAAAAATATTAGAAATTGGAAATCTAACGATTGGATTTGGAATTATGTCCAAATCAAATTTAGAAAAGGTCGCTGTAAGTGCAGTTCGATGGCCGTTGATGGAAATAGACTGTACAGGCCTTGATAAAATTATTAAAAATATCAATAATTTGTGTAAAATCATAAGAAGTGATTTGGGAAGAATCGGGATGAAAAACTCCATATTTGAAAAGATAAAAATAGATTTTTATCGAAATGAACTATTTTTGACCTAGAATTATAATTCTATTTATTTTTAAATAAATAAATTGGATTTGAAAGGGTTTTAAAAGTAACCAGGATTTCCAATAATTGAATTGGAATGGATTTGAATCGAATTTGTCTTTGGATTATTTCGATGTTGGATTTCGTGATTATACAGATATTGTTATGGAAATTTGAAAGATATATATATCGTTATTTCCAATACGATATTTGTTGGTCGTAGAATTTGATATTGAATATAAGCCGATATATTTTCAATTCAGAGCCTTGTATTTAATATCAAATGTGATTCGGGTTTGTTGTGGATGGTGTCTTTGTTAACATTGTTCTTGAACCTAGTTGGGAAAAAGATTAAATCTTTATATTTAGATTTAATGAAGTGTACCAATTAGATAATATTTAATTGGAATTGAATTGGTATTGATTTTTGGGTTTATCGTGAAGAGTGTTTTAAATAACACTTGTTCTTTAACCCGATAATTAATGGAACGTGATTTTGGGTTGTCGTGAACAGTATCTTCAATAATACTGTTCTTAGACCTAAAGGGGTTAAGAAAATCAGAAACTAACTGGAGATTAGTTAAGTTGAATGGTTTCAGAGGTATTGATATGATGTTGGTTTCGGCCTTCGGGGTTAATACTTAGGGAATTGCTCGCTTGCTAATTTACGGTTAGGGACTAATTGAAATGTGATGTGATTTTGGGTTTATCGTGAACCGTGTTTTGAATGACACTGATTCTTTAATCCAGTTGAAGATTAAAACTAAGTGGAGTTTTAATGAATCTTTAATTAGATTGAAAAGATCGAGAATGGAGTATCACCAGTTTTGCTCCAGGCGATAGTTAAATCTTTAATTAGATTTGAACGTGAAATGGTAATTGAATTTACCGATAACACCGTGGTGTTAGATATGAAGTATTACAAGTTTTACTTCATGGGATGAATAGGTTGGGAATGGGAAATAAAATAAATGATTACTTCGGTAAGGTTCGCTGATCCCGACTAGTTTAAATTGATATTCAAAAGTAGATTAAAGAATAAATTTAAAGGATTTATCTTTGATAAAATTAATGGGAACCTTTCCCTAAGAATGTGAAATTTAGAAACTAGCTATAGGTTGGCTAAGCAGAGTGATTTCCTGGGTATTGATCTGATGTTGGTTTCGGCCTTCGGGGTTAATGTTTGGGGAATTATTCTCTTGTTAATTTACGGTTAGTGACTGATGAATTGGAATGAGGCGTATGTTGTGTTTGTGTAACACTTGTTTGTAATATACACGAGTTATTTGGAAATACCGGGTTTATCCCATTCTGAATAACTGATACGACGATAAGTCGAAGATGAAGACGGTGGTCGAAGACCGGAGGTCTTCACGTCGTTTGGATAATTACTGATGATCTTGATTGGGATGTACACCCAAGAAGATGGAAACAGTTAGTGATCGTCCAGACGTACTTGGATATCGATGGATATGCGGGGTACTAGGTGCCTCCGATTTCGTTCAGACCCAGAACGGACTTGTAAATGGACTGTGTGTCTGACATTGGATTTCAGTCTGTGTGATTGATTTCTGTTAAATATATATCTGTTTGGCGGCGGAGAGTTTATTCTCTGGCTTAACGCCCTTCTCTGAGACGTACGAGCTTAGGGGTTATATACTGATGGATATCAAACGCATAGAGTGAATTGCCTGTGTGGCAGGCCTAAGTGGAAAATGATCAAGGCTTCTGTTGAAAAGCAAAGTCTTGTGGTTGATGATCGAAGCACGACCTTTTTGGCGTTGCTTTGTGTAACGTTTACTTCGCGAGTTTCACACCCGGTATGAACCAGAAACGGGAGAGGACGTCAGGGAGGGCATGCGTTTCTTTCTAGCTAGAAGTGGCATCAGTGGTTTTACATGCCCTGACGAGTTTGACTTATGTGGTTGTTGCTGTTGCGAGGCGCCTCGGTTTGATCGGACGATCCGGGTCCGGTGCAGTCATTTCTTGGCTCATTTACACCCCATAGGGCGGGGAAACACATGTTCAGGGTTTAAGTTTAATCCACATCGGTGGACTGGCCCTGAGGATCCAAGGGTCGATGCGTTCTGACCCTGAGTCTCGGGCTAGAGAGTCTCAAAGACAGTGAGGACTATCTTTTGCCTCAGTTCATAGATGGAAACCCAACTTCCAAATACGTGACATTTGCGGTTTTATTTGTAGAGCCTAGTATGGCGACATAGTGGGATGGGGCGCTTATGCCGTCTATGATTGATACTTATGATTTGAAGTTGTTTTATACACTATGCACTTATAATAGTATCAAATGATTTGTTTTAAAAGTATCAAGCATTCTTGGCTATTATAAGATAAAAACCCTATCCTCCGGCTTGTGTTGCATTGTGTGATGGGAACTGGGTCTTATAATAGCTTCATTGTTCTTTATTTAGCATTGCGCTGTTGTTTTATGCACTGGTGTTCTTGGGAGGAAACCCGTTCCATGTTATACGGCGTGGTCCCTTGATTCACCTAACTTTAAAATAAAGATTAATAACTGTTTTAGTTCTCACACCAGTCCCCTGACTGACCTGGAGTTTATTGTTTTGACCTAAACTCTGGGTGCCCCTATTTTGACACGGGTAGCTAGTAGTTTTGGTTTTGCAGATTTATATTCACAGGATCCTGGTTTAGAGCTGGAACGATATCCGGAAAGCTTGGTATCCGTATATCTCTTCTAGTTGTGTATTGTATTATTTTCCGCTGCTATATAATGTATTGTAATCTCTGATATTTTTTGTGTAATATTTATTTATTCATACTCTGTATATTCTTGTATTCTGATGGAATTGTTGTAATATACAATGAAATGTTCTTCCGCCTACGTTCCTTTGTGTGTTGTTCTCGAACTATCCGCGCTTTCCCAATCGGGGAAGTTGCGGGTCTTTACATTTGGTATCAGAGCTTTGGTTTACAAAGCTAGAGAATAAGACACATTAGAACCAAACGAAAGAATTCATCAGAATTGGATTAGTAATATCCAACGAGAATGACTCGTTAGAGATGGGATCAGTAGTATCCTAGAACGAGTGTGAAGGGTATATTTTTGAAATGAAAACGAATTTTTGTTTTGAAAATTTAAATCAATTATGCGTATCTGATTATTTATTATATATTTAATTTGGACAATCCGGTATATAAAGATTTTGTGTATACGTCTGATCCGCGTTTATTCGAAGTTTTAATATACTGGATAGATATAGAATCACACTCTAGGCGCCCGGAGATGATTCTGATGATAGTTCGAGCATCATCAGAATTGGTATTCGAGTTTCAAAGGTGTGATATTTATATATTTCCTATTGACTGGTGTGAGAACCAAAATTAGATAGGGCTTATTGTTGTGATTTGGCACCAAAAATGTGATTTTTGACTATATATCAAAGTTATGAATTTGAGATGATAATCAACTAATTGATTGATGGTTGCGTTACTTGATTATCGTTAGATTGATTAAATAGCCAATTTGAACCAAAAGGTGAATTGTATTGAAATTTGGTCGCATTTGCTTGCATATACATGTACTTACATTGAACAGGTAATAGCAAAGAGGCTAGAGCAGAAGAATAAAATTGTTTGCCCGACAAATAGGTACATGTTTACCATAATTTACTGTTTTGTTTGGGTGATGATGATTTTATGAGCCGATTGGCTAGCCGCTTGGCTTTTTCTTTTTCTTTTTGAGATCAGACGGCCTGTATGGCAATTTCGGGATTTTCCCGGTGCTCCCGGTGCAGGGGAGGTTATGGCGAAATTTTTCGAAAATTTAGGGTGTTAGCCAAATTTTTGAAAATTTTGAAAAGTTTTTAGAAACTGAAAAGTTGAAGAACTTAAGCCATAATGAAAATACTGAAAGTTGAGTTGAATTGTGAAACAACTTTAGGGTTCGTCCCTTTTCGGGGACGAAAAGTTTTAAGTGGGGGAGATTGTAACAACCCGGAAATCTGGGCCAGTTTAAAATTTTTATTTTGGCAATTTTAATGAATTTTGAATATTTAAAATGGATTATTTTAAATAATAACGACGAGAAATTTATTTTGAATAGAATTCGAACGTATATTTTATATAGATCGTCGTTAGAATATAAATATTTATTTTAAATATAAAAGGAATTGAAAACGGCGCGGTAGTTCGATTTCAAACTTCAAATGAATGTACAGGATTCAAAATAAACCAGAATTTAGCGAAACCAAAAATAATAGAATCTATTTGAGAATATCTTTCCAATGAATCCGAAAAATCAAAATTTCATAGCGGGGATAAAAAGATATGTCCAGTTGAAATTTCAGAATAGTCGCTATGGAGTTCTGGCCCTTAAAAATAGCCATTTTGCAAACGACCTCGGATTTCGACGAAACCACTTTTGTTGGATCCACGATGTCAAATTATTGCTAGGTTTCAAATTTCGTAATTTTTTGATTCAATATGTGAGCGTGGCAAAGAAAAACGTGTTTTGTCAGTTTCAGTTGATTTTAATCAACTGGAAAATGACCATTTTTCAAATGGTCTCAGAATTCGACGAAATTAGTTTTGTTAGGACCGTATCGTCAATACAAAGCTAGAAAATATTTTTATGGAATTTTTCGAGTTAGTATGTGACCCCAGTAAATTGAAATGCACGTTTAAATTCAATATATAGAGTTATATGTTGATTTTGACGGAAACTGATCGAAACGATCGAATCCTCCTACGATACATATCCCATTGTATTCAGAATAGGGGTACTTAGCAAGGGACGACAGTCGGTGGGTTTAATTTCGAGTTCAAAATTTAAACTAACTTTTTGAAAACAAAAATAAAAAATTAATATATATTATATAAAGCCCTTACCTTTAACCCTCTCCCTCAGAAAAATCAAACAGAAAAGAAAAAAAAGGAAGGGGAGAGCGACCAGGGGAGGGGGGCGCCGCTACCAACGCCCCCCCTCAATCGCCGCCGCCGCCCAAGGCGGGGCCACCGTGCCGCCTCCCCCATCTTCTTCCTCCTCCCCTTCGCTCGCTTCCTCCTCTCCCCCCTCTTCTGACAAGAACCCGTAGCCCTCAGCCCCAATCGACCAAACCGCACCCACCCGACCAGATAGCCGCCGCCATACGCCCCTCCTCAGCCCCTGCACCACTTCCGACCCTCCAGCACCCGACGCAGCGTTTCTCTCCCCCTCTGAAGTGAAAACCCGCGCCCAAAACCCGCGAACCCCCCCACCCGGCAGCAGCTCGGCGCCCCTCTCCCATTCAATAAAAAAAATGAAATGAAGGTGTGTTCTTTTTTTTTTGTTTATTTACATTCATTTTGATTTTCTTTTCAGTTTTGAATTTAATTTTTTAATAAGAGAAAACTGATTTTTATTTTAAAGGAAAAAACTGAAATTTTATATAGATATATATATGATTTTTGATTTGAAAAGATTATATTTTGTAAGGAGAAAGATCAGATTTTTGAATTATAAAAGATCGGATTTTTAAATTATAAAAGGTCGGATTTTTTTAAACTATAAAAGATCGGATTTTTAAATTATAAAAGATCAGATTTTTAAATTATAAAAGATCGGATTTTTAAATTATAAAAGGTCGGATTTTTTTTAAATTATAAAAGAACGGATTTTTAACGAGATAAAGTAGTGATTTTTAATCTATGAAAGACGATATTTTTATAATATAGGAAGGTTAAAAATATAATTCTTATATTATAGGAAGGTTAAAAATATAATTTTTATATAATGAAGAAGTTAAAAAAATATTTTTTATTAAGGTAGAGTAATAAAAATATAATTTTTATATAGGTATGATAATAAAAATTTGATCTTTATATAAGAAGTAGAAATATAAAAATATAATTTTTATATAGTGAAGAGAATAAAAATATAATTTTTATATAGTGAAGAGAATAAAAATATAATTTTTATATAGTGAAGAGGGTAAAAATATGATTTTTATATGATGGAGGATATAAAAATATGATATTTACATATGATGTAGCGAAATAAAAATTCGATTTTTATATGAGTAGCGGATTAAAAATAGAATTTTTATATAATAGAGTATATGAAAATATAATTTTAATATATACAACGAAATAAAGATCTGATTTTTATCACGTATATAGTGAAATAAAAATGTGATTTTTATAGCGGTGAAATAAAATGTGATTTTTATATATGAACATCGTAGAGAAGACTGCGTTGGCATTGCTGGCGAATCCAGATGTTCAGGAATTCTGAAATAAAACTGGAGGAGTGGATCCCTCGGTGAGAACTTCTCACCTTTAATTTAAATTTCTAGTTAAAATATATACTAGGATGCAGACGGTGTTTAGTAGCACCCGACACCTGTCGTCCACAGACCATGGACGGCTTGTATGCTTGTTTGTTTGATTTAGATGTGTAGTTGATTGTGTGATGTGATGTGAAATGAAATAAAATATTTATATAGTTAAAAATATTTTATAGTTAAAAATAGAATTTTTAACATGTATTTAAAATGAAATAAATATAAACAAATCGGACGATTTGTTTATATACACACATTTGACTGATATAGATTGGGACGATAAATTTTACACATTGCCCAACTGCACAAATAAAATATGTGTTTGATTGTTTGAAAACCCCACACGGGTATTGGGGTGATATATGACATACACTAATCCCAATAGTTAGTTGTATGTCGATCGATTGATTGACAGACTGTTATAAGCGTTGAATATTTATATTTGATGCTTACACAGTGTAGAATGCACTTTGGATGATGGTTGATTATTCATCGTTGTTATTGTATACATGTGTTGTAGAAAATCCATATAATTAACATTATATGGTAATTGATTGGGCCTCATTCCAGTTTTGAAAAAGAAATATTTGAAATAGAAATATTTGAAATAGAAATATTTGAAATAGAAATATTTGAAATAGAATATTTGAAATAGAATATTTGAAATAGAATATTTGAAAATAGAAACATATAAAGCCGTGTTGATTAGATTGACGCCATTTTGATGTGAACGATATTTATATCGATTATATTCGTTTTTATAATGAATATTGAAAAGTGCTTTCAAAATCGAATATTTTGAAATGAAATTCGAATTATATTGAAAAGAATAGAAATTCGACTTAAACTGAAATTGAATTGAATATAAAATCAATTCGAATTAAACTGAATAGAATTGTAATTCGAATTAGATTGAAATAGAATTGAAATCGTTTTTAATTGAATTTAAAACGTATTGAAATTGAACTGAAAATCGATTTGAATTGAAATCAATTTGAAATGAATTTAAAACGAATTTGTAAGGGAAAATTCAATTTTGATTTGAATTTGAAAAGAAGTTGAAATCGTTTTGAAAACGAATTTAAAATGATTTAAAAAATTCGTTTCGAAAGGAAATCGACGAAGTATATATTATATATATATTATATATATAATATAATGGCCTGAATAGAAAGCACCGCGCCGCGGTAGTTCGCGAATTTCGACCATTGACTTCGAACAGATATTTCGGGAGATCCGACCGTCGGATTCTCCTAAAACCGGAACCGTTGGGTTCGTATCGAAAAGAGCTTTCTAACAAATATTAAAAATTGGAAATCTAACGAATGGATTTGGAATTATGTCCAAATCAAATTTAGAAAAGGTCGTTGTAAGTGCAGTTCGATGGCCGTTGATGGAAATCGACTGTACGGGCCTTGATAAAATTATTAAAAATATCAATAATTTGTGTAAAATCATAAGAAGTGATTTGGGAAGAATCGGGATGAAAAACTCCATATTTGAAAAGATAAAAATAGATTTTTATCGAAATGAACTGGTTTGAACTAGAATTATAATTCTATTTATTTTTAAATAAGTAAATTGGATTTGAAAGGCCTTTAAAAGTAACCAGAATTTCCAATAATTGAATTGGAATGGATTTGAATCGAAATTGTCTTTGGATTATTTCAATGTTGGATTTCGTGATTATACAGATATTGTTATGGAAATTTGAAATATATATATATATCGTTATTTCCAATACGATATTTGTTGGTCGTAGAATTTGATATTGAATATAAGCCGATATATTTTCTATTCAGAGCCTTGTATTTAATATCAAATGTGATTTGGGTTTGTCGTGAATGGTGTCTTTATTAACACTGTTCTTAAACCCAGTTGAGAAAAAGATTAAATCTTTATATTTAGATTTAATGAAGTGTACCAATTAGATAATATTTAATTGGAATTGAATTGGTATTTATTTTTGGGTTTATCGTGAACAGTGTTTTAAATAACACTTGTTCTTTAACCCGATAATTAATGGAACATGATTTTGGGTTGTCGTGAACGGTATCTTCAATAATACTGTTCTTAGACCTAAAGGGGTTAAGAAAATCATAAACTAACTGGAGATTAGTTAAGTTGAATGGTTTCAGAGGTATTGATCTGATGTTGGTTTCGGCCTTCGGGGTTAATACTTAGGGAATTGCTCGCTTGCTAATTTACGGTTAGGGACTGATTGAAATGTGATGTGATTTTGGGTTTATCGTGAACCGTGTTTTGAATGACACTGATTCTTTAACCAAGTTGAAGATTAAAACTAAGTGGAGTTTTAATGAATCTTTAATTAGATTGAAAAGATCGAGAATGGAGTATCACCAGTTTTGCTCCAGGCGATAGTTAAATCTTTAATTAGATTTGAACGTGAAATGGTAATTGAATTTACCGATAACACCATGGTGTTAGATATGCAGTATTACCAGTTTTACTTCATGGGATGAATAGGTTGGGATTGGGAAATAAAATAAATGATTACTTCGGTAAGGTTCACTGATCCCGACTAGTTTGAATTGATATTCAAAAGTAGATTAAAGAATAAATTTAAAGGATTTATCTTTGATAAAATTAATGGGAACCTTTCCCTAAGAATGTGAAATTTAGAAACTAGCTATAGGTTGGCTAAGCAGAGTGATTTCCTGGGTATTGATCTGATGTTGGTTTCGGCCTTCGGGGTTAATGTTTGGGGAATTATTCTCTTGTTAATTTATGGTTAGTGACTGATGAATTGGAATGAGGCGTATGTTGTGTTTGTGTAACACTTGTTTGTAATGTACGCGAGTTATTCGAAAATACCGGGTTTATCCCATTATGAATAAATGATACGACGATAAGTCAAAGATGAAGACGGTGGTCGAAGACCGGAGGTCTTCACGTCGTTTGGATAATTACTGATGATCTTGATTGGGATGTACACCCAAGAAGATGGAAACAGTTAGTGATCGTCCAGACGTACTTGGAGATCGATGGATATGCGGGGTACTAGGTGCCTCCGGTTTCGTTCAGACCCAGAACGGACTTGTAAATGGACTGTGTGTCTGACATTGGATTTCAGTCTGTGTGATTGATTTCTATTAAATATATATCTGTTTGGCGGCGGAGAGTTTATTCTCTGGCTTAACGCCCTTCTCTGAGACGTACGAGCTCAGGGGTTATATACTGATGGATATCTAACGCATAGAGTGAATTGCCTGTGTGGTAGGCCTAAGTGGCAAATGATCAAGGCTTCTGTTGAAAAGCAAAGTCTTGTGGTTGATGATCGAAGCACGGCCTTTGTGGCGTAGCTTTGTGTAACGTTTACTTCGCGAGTTTCACACCCGGTATGAACCAAAAACGGGAGAGGACGTCAGGGAGGGCATGCGTTTCTTTTTAGCTAGAAGTGGCATCAGTGGTTTTACACGCCCTGATGAGTTTAACTTATGTGGTTGTTGCTGTTGCGAGGCGCCTCGGTTTGATCGGACGATCCGGGTCCGGTGCAGTCATTTGTTGGCTCATTTACGCCCCATAGGGCGGGGAAACAAATGTTCTGAGTTTAAGTTTAATCCACATCGGTGGACTGGCCCTGAGGATCCAAGGGTCGATGCGCTCTGGCCCTGAGGCTCGGGCTAGAGAGTCTTAAAGACGGTGAGGACTATCTTTTGCCTCGGTTCATAGATGGAAACCCAACTTCCAAATACGTGACATTTGCGGTTTTGTTTGTAGAGCCTAGTATGGCGACATAGTGGGATGGGGCGCTTATGCCGTCTATGATTGATACTTATGATTTGAAGTTGTTTTATACACTATGCACTTATAATAGTATCAAATGATTTGTTTTAAATGTATCAAGCATTATTGGCTATTATAAGGTAAAAACCCTATCCTCCGGCTTGCGTTGCATTGTGTGATGGGAACTGGGTCTTATAATAGCTTCATTGTTCTTTATTTAGCATTGCGCTGTTGTTTTATGCACTGGTGTTCTTGGGAGGAAACTCATTCCGTGTTATACGGCGTGGTCCCTTGATTCACCTAACTTTAAAATAAAGATTAATAACTGTTTTAGTTCTCACACCAGTCCCATGACTGATCTGGAGTTTATTGTTTTGACCTAAACTCTGGGTGCCCCTATTTTGACACGGGCAGCTAGTAGTTTTGGTTTTGCAGATTTATATTCACAGGATCCTGGTTTATAGCTGGAACGATATCCGGAAAGCTTTGTATCCGTATATCTCTTCTAGTTGTGTATTGTATTATTTTCCGCTGCTATATAATGTATTGTAATCTCTGATATTTTCTGTGTAATATTTATTTATTCATACTCTGTATATTCTTGTATTCTGATGGAATTATTGTAATATACAATGAAATGTTCTTCTGCCTGCGTTCCTTTGTGTGTTGTTCTTGAACTATCCGCGCTTTCCTAATCGGGGAAGTTGCGGGTCTTTACATCAAAACATGGTTTAATCGAGAACGTGGAGAAATGGTGGATCAACCAAGTATACAAATGATGGAAACTGGGATTTACAATACTCTTGGATGGACCCGGAACATGCAAAAAGTCATGGATCGTCCTAGTTCAAAACTATTGATCGAAATGTGAAAGACCATGGATCGGTCATGTGCGAGACGATGGATCGTTCTTGGTTTAAGGATGGATCGGGCACGATATTGAGGATGGATCGGGCAAGTTGTTATGGTGGATCGATAAAGAAATGGGTTGGGCAACCTAGTACATGGTGGATCGACATCGTTTCCAAAACGCTGTGCACAATGGATCAAAAAGGAATGGATTGTGCAGGAATTTTCTAATGGATCGGGCGTGCGCAACTTAAAGGATCAGATGGATCAGCAAGGCTCTAGTAAGGATCGGAGGAATTTGATTGGGTAACTCTGTACATAGCGTTTTGAAAACATTGTGGATTGATGGATCGAGCATGGTAAGATAGAGTGATCAGATGGAGTGCGCACGTGGAAAAAATTGATCAGGCAAGGCGAGCACCGATAAATTGTGTGATCGGATGGATCGGGCATGGCTGACGAATGATAGCATTTGAGAAATGCTGTGAAAAGAAAATAAAACAATGTGGATGTGACTCAAAGCAAAAGTGTAAAACGATGTGAATTGAAAATCGACCAAATAAAGTATGTTTTTGGTTCGATGATGGCCGTGGCTTCAAAGTGAATTCAAGTTGGAATGTTCAAAGTGTTTTGAAGTGTTCATTGATTGTCGTACTGCAATGAATGTGAAGACGAACCAAAGTTGTGAGCTCGTGGGTAATGGTTGCTCGAGAAGTCGCTTGAACTTATGAATGGTCATCAAGTTGGATGACTAGAGATATTGAAGGTTGAGGAATTATCATTGTCGTAGGTTCTACCGGACCCAAAGTAGGGGTATAATAAGGACGCCTAAAAGACTATGGGGTAGTTGAGTACCCTAGGCAGTCTTGATGGGCCTAGTTGTCTCGGGGAGGAAATGTACTTGGGACGTGCAATAGTCTGACTAGAACCGGATTTGCCATTAGTCCTTGATGTATAGCATGATGATATGGCCAGCCATACGATTAATGATGGTTTCAAGGCAGGATTGGCGGTGATAGCCAAAGTCATGGATGTTGATTGCTCTGCTTGTATAGTCTTGTGTAGATTGTTTGAAGTCGAAGGAGACATCCTTTGGGTGCTTGTCTGAAGTTGGTTTAGGCCTTTGAGGCTTATGTTTGGGAGATATTGATCTCTATTAGAATATTCTATGTAGGATAATTAGTTGCTATGTCTGTTTGTTTCTATCTGATGGTTTGTAAAGGCTATTACTGTCGGATGTGGAGGAGATAGGTTGGATTCTTCTCTAATGATGTGTTGGTAGATTAGTTGATTGATTTACCTATTTCTCGTATATTTTATTGATGATGTTGGATAGATATTTTACCGTTTATTAAGACTGTTGTCTAACTCAAGGTTTTTGTCTCCCTTTTATTACCATGGGCTGTTCATTCATGTGATGAATGAGCAGACTGAATAGCAGGTGACAGGTAGTAGATCTTGATGAGAACGATGTTGTTGAGCGACAACAAGAAAGACGTTGGCATATTATTTCCTACTGTCTACTATTAGCTATTTTCCACTGTTGTTTGATGTATTCTCTAAGTGACCTGTAGTGAGGTATTTTGTACAGGCTCTTATAGTGTAATCCAGTGTTATATGAATATTTCATGATGATATGAAAAGGTTTAAGATTCTTCAATTCTGCTTAACTATTATTGCATGTTATATATATTATATTATATTATATTATATCATTGCATTGTGAGTAATACGACAAGTTCCACGTGTGTTATTCTACCCTGATGATCGTCCATAGCTGCCTGACACGTCTTTCAGGGCATTTTCCAAATGTTAAGTGTAGGGGTTATGGGCCATTTGGTATCAGAGCTCTAGTTAATCTATTTTAGCCAAAGTTCGAAGATGTAATATTGTATGAGAGACATATTTGAAGATTTATGATGGATGTATTCTATATATTAGTGTATAGTATAATAGCTCTTGAACTCTATTTGTTGTTTTTCTCATGTGTGGACTAATAATTCTATTTTTCAGATTTAGAATGAGTCATCGAACGTCGAGACATACTTTTAGGGAGGAGACTGTTCGTGGAGGGGGTGCTGGCTTTATACCAGATTACCTAGCTACGTTCAAGGCCATAATGGAAGCGATCATAAGGATGTACCCACTCCAGAGACAACCGCAGTAGATGTGGGGGGTTCATGTGCAGGTGCCTAGGGTTGTGGACTTCATGAAGTTATGCAAGGATTTCATTACTTTGGGAGGAAAGTCGTTAAAGGGACGGAGCCGACTGTAGAGGTTCAAGGATGAATTGATACTTGCATTTGAATATTTAGAGACTTGAGAATTGATGATGCGATAAGAAGAAGCTTGCATCAAGACAACTACAGGGAAGAGCTATGGATTAGTGGAACTCTGTCACTTTAGAGACCCAAGAAGATGAGATCACATGGGATCAGTTCCAAGTCAAGTTTGAGAAAAAGTTCATTTCTACCGTGCAGAATTCTACTCTATTCAAGAGGTTCGTTGAGTTGAAGCAGAATGGTCGACCAGTGTTGGAGTATGTTTTTGACTTTGAAGCTTTGTCCATGTATGATCGTTCATATATTGAAACACCTTACCAAAAGAATGAGAAGTTTGTCATGGGCTTGGACAAATATCTTGGGAATCAGCTAGTTAATCACTTGGATGACACTTACGAGAGAAATCTTTGAGACACGAGAGTTGTTTCACAAGGAAGAGACTGTTGTTGCAGCTAAAGAGGAACCAAAACCACAACAGGGTGGTAATAGAAAAAAGAAGAAGCAAAAACAATAGAAAGGAAAAGATGGTCAGAAGAAGAAGAAAAGCGAGGTGATTTTCTTCAACCACTAGCAGAAGGGCCATTTTTCAAGGGATTGTAAGAACCCGAAAGTTGAGAGGAAGTTCTTCAATTGTGGGAAGCCTAGGCATAACAAGAAGGATTTCTCAGAACCAGTAAAGAGTAAGCAGATTGTGAAGGCGTACACTTTGGAAGCTGTGCCATCTTCTTCGAAGGCTCTTACAGTGGAGGAGAAAGGGAAGAGTGTCGTCATTTAATGTATTTTTCCATTAGAAATGTTTCAGTTCAAGTGTTGTTTGATACTGGAGCATCACATTCTTTCATTTGCAATGAGCTTGTTTGCCGCTTCGGTTTAGAACCTGAGATTTGTGATAGACCATTGATCATGACTAATCCCGTAGGGGATTCATCTAGTTTGTGTACTATTTGTCATAGTCAAGTATTGTCGAGTCATGGTTGCTCCTTTGTGTGTGATTGCGGGAAGGGCCCGTGCAGCAGCAGCAGGATTTGAAAAAGGAAACAATCGCGATTTGGAACCTGTCTTTGTTTTGAATTTTGCTGATTTTGGAATCATTTTGGGGATGGACTGACTTAAGAGGTATGGGACAAAAGTGGATTGAGAGAAGCTCGGGGTGATAGTCGAGAATGTGGAAGGGAGAATGGTTGTGATTCGATATAAGCCAGAAGACGGGGTCTTCTTAAGCTATATGTATTCGCTTGTGATTCCACAAGAAGACTTGTTATATGTGCCGATCGCTAGTGAGTTTGATGATGTCTTTGGCAAAGTCAAAGGGTTACAACCGCATCGTAAGATTGAGTTCAGGATCGATTTGGTCGAAGGTGCTAAACTATCGTTATGCATCTTAGGCGGATGGCGCCTAAGGAACAACGAGAGTTAGAGGTGCAAGTTCGTGACCTTTTGGGAAAAGGATTCATCCGGAGAAGTGTGTCTGAATGGGGTGCACCAATTGTGTTTGCAATCAAGGACAATGGATCATTAAGATTGTGTGTTGACTATCGTGAGCTGAACAAGGTGAGGAAAAAGAACAAGTATCCCTTACCGAGGATAGATTACTTGTTCAATCAACTTCACGAGGCCAAGGTGTTTTCTTAGATTGATTTGGCAATGGGATTCCACCAGTTAAGAGTGGCAAAGGTTAGTGTGCCGAAGACTGCTTTTAGGACACCATTTGGTTTCTTCGAATGGTTGGTGATGTCATTTGGGTTGACTAACGCGTCATCATATTTTGTGGATCTTATGAATAGGGTATTCAGAGATCAGTTGAACAAGTTCGTGCTTGTGTTCATGGAAGATACTCTGGTTTATTCTCGGAATAAGGAAGAGCATAAGGCACACTTGCAATTTGTTTTAGAAATCTTGCGAAAGCATCAGCTGAGAGCTAAGATTTCAAAGAGTCACTTTTGGAAGAATGAAGTAAAATTCTTAGGCCATGTTCTTTCTAGAAATGAAATAGCAGTGGATCTCACTAAGGTGGCAGCAATCCAGGACTGGGACAAGCCTAAGAATGCGATGGATGTACGGAGTTTCCTGGGGTTGGTAGGGTATTATCATCGTTTTATCAAGGACTTCTCCAAGATAGCTGCACCATTAGTAGGATTGATGAAGTAGAACCAAGCATTCACATGGGATGTGAAGTGTAAGCAAGCTTTTGGAATCCTTAAAGAGAGACAGACGAGTGCATCTGTTTTGACCATTCCAAGCGAAATGAAGAAATGGTGGTATATACCGATGCATGTGGTACTGAACTTAGAGAAGTACCGATGTAGAAGGATAGAGTTGTGGCCCATGCAAGTTTACAGCTGAAGCCACATAAGAAGAATTATCCGACTCATGATTTGGGGGTGGTAGCGATCGTGTTTGCTCTGAAGATGTGGAGACATCACCAGTTGGGAGT
Source organism: Allium sativum (assembly GCA_030737875.1). Taxonomy (NCBI): domain Eukaryota; kingdom Viridiplantae; phylum Streptophyta; class Magnoliopsida; order Asparagales; family Amaryllidaceae; genus Allium; species Allium sativum. Next base: position 143,413,972 of record CM060918.1, on the reverse strand, counting down.
TAGATTTGAGTTTTTATAGATCACAAGTCGTTGAAGTATCTTTTCTCCTTAAAGGATCCGAACCTTGGGCAGCAACGATAGTTAGAGTTACTAGCATCATTTTATTTTGGTATAGCATGTACTCCTGGTAAAGGAAACACAATGGAGGATGCATTGAGTCGAAGAAACGCAAGTTTGGGAGTGATTTTTTCAGAATGGAAGCACCTCGAGTATTTGACAGGTTTTGATTTCAGGCCTTGGTATGAGTTAGAACCTAAAATGTTGACAAGCTTATCGATAAGACCTACACTCACCGAAAAAATTAGCAAATGTAACGACCCGTATTCTACGTACCAGAGGATCGTAGAGTATTTATTTTATTTTCATATGAAGTCATATGGTCGTATAACTTTGGGAAACGACTATTGGGGTCATTTCCTACATTCATGATTTTTGTCGAATTTTAAATGACCATTTTTCCCTTGGTGAATCTTGTTTCGCCTATAACTTTTGATTGGTAAGGAATTTTTACTAACACCACTTCCATTGGATTCGGATGATGGATTCCCATTCCGTAGAATGATCACATCAATCAAACAGACTTATCGTTTGGGAAATATGGCTGAAATAAGATTTGAAGATGGAAAAGCAACGTAATTGGGCTTAGTTAAGTGATTAACAGCTAGGCCCATAACCCATTTTGAGATTAGGGTTACGAGAGGGTTGAAAGGAGTTGGAGAGTCATCTCCTTTCATTTTTATAGCCAACACAAACATTTCTCTAACCCTAGTCATGGCTTTCATCTTCCAAATCTCCCTCTAATCACTTTCTAATGACTAATTAATCAAATCTACAACAAATCAAGCTGAATTAGCACCAAATTAGAGTTAGAGTTGCTGCACCACATTGGAATCCGAGCCAAAAAAGTAAAATTTTCATATTTAACAATTATTTTTGGCTAGGGTGAGTGATTAGCAGGTTTATTCACTAATTATGGCTAATTAAGGATGATTAGTGATAATTAGTTAATTAATGACTCGAAAAAATATGGAAAATATGTAAAAATTCTAGAATCATATTTTATGTCACTGTTATAAATTGGATTAATTTGGATTAAGTTTGCTAATCCAAAAATTTAGGGGATTAAGGGGAAAATCATGGATTTGGGTATATTTGACCTAAAATAGCCTATGTAATTGATGTTTTGATCTTTTTGATTTAACCTATATGTTGTTACTGCTGTTTGGGATGTTTTATGATTATTTAGTAAAGTTAGAATGGTTGAAAGCGCCATCGTATGGCGATAATGGACGATACAAGCTTGTTGGAAATTCTGCAGAGTTTCGGATCGGATGGGATTCGAACCGAGCAGGAATAGCCGAATCAAACTAAAGCTTAAGCATGAGGAATCATGGGGAGAAGGAAGGCCACTTGCATTGAGTTGGATTTGGGATCAGACCGAAGCTTGGCATGGGATCGGATTGGAACAACTAGAGGACAAGAGGACCGAACCAAACCTAGACAAGAGGACCGAACCAAACCCAGACAGGAGGACCGAACCGAAACCAGATAGAAGGACCGAACTGAGCTAAGGACCTCGAGCCGAACCGAAGTGAGGGCCCAATGATGACCCGAGCCGAACCGAGGTAACGAACTGAACCAACTAGATTTGTGCTTCTGCGTCTACATGACGACTTTTCTGAAGACCAACTCCAATTCGACCAAAACCCAAGATGCAAAGGAAGTCCAAATGGGGAGTCATTACTCAGGATCCAGATGGGAACCAACGAGTTAACTTTTGGAGTTGGGCTTTGTTGTGGGACATGTGCAAAGAAGTTATCGATACCTATAACTTTGGTTCACCATTGAGAGAAGGGGCATGTACACGAACTAGGGCCAGGGCTGTGTGGACTGGTTGGCCCATAACCTAGAGCCAGGGCTGTGTGGACTGGGTAGGGTTATTAACTATAGACCAGGGCAGTGTGGCCATAGCAATAATTGTACGAAGTTGGACTCCGTCATGGTCCCAATGGATTTAGTGATCAGAGCAGTGGATATCGTATGCTTTACGCACTGAGTGAGAGACGTGGGGATAATTGCTATGTTTGATGTTTGTTATCACCATGACACACACACTCCCATTTTTCACTCTATGTTAGTATTAACTTAGAGTATTGTACATCTTGTTGTGCTAACTCTTTGGTTGCGGGTCTAGGTCAGATCTGATTATTTATACCTGTTATTGCTTTATTTAGTGGTATAGATTTGTTATCGCTCACACAAGACTTTCGTATGACCTAGAGTTTTTTGTCTCTTCTTATTACTCTGGGTGCTCCTAAATGAGTAAAATAGAGGCAGGTTAGGTGGTTATGCACGAGTATTTGTCCAGAGATAAGCATTAGGCTTCCACGTTCTTTATACATATTCTCCCTTTGTTGTTGATGGCCACTGCTTTGGGCATTAGTAGTGTACCTCTTTTTATTTCCTTTTGGAGGCAGTATTTTAAAGTTGAAATAATTGGATATGAAGTTGTATTTTGGATTCCTCTACTCTAATGGATATGGTTTAGTTTTCAGCTTATATACTATCTCTCCTATTTTATGTCAAGTTATTTTATTATTATATTTTATTCCATGCGCCATGAGATATACTACAGGTTCTTTAGTTGTTCATCGTTTCAACTCGTCTGACGACCATTTCGTGCTAGTTGGACATTGGTACAATGCATTTTGGGGAAATGTCTGATTGTACGGGGACGCCGTCACATGTGATATTTGAGCCTAGGTTGCATAGTTTAACCTAGGGGAAGACACCAAGGAGAGATAGTATACATATATGAGAGCGTGTATTTGTGATATTTTGGTTTTCAAAAACTATATATATATATACAATTATTGTATCTAAGGTTGAAGTCGCACTGCACTGGCACCAGCACCACTAAGGAGGTGGTTACTCGTTTTCTTTTTACAGATTGAACAATGAGCCGAAATACGAGGAGCACGATGAGGAACCCCGCATCAGGAGTTGAAGACGAAGCGGGTTCAGGAGAAAACAATGGGAATATCCCTTATATAAGGATGATGTTTTCTGCCTTCATACGAGAGATGCTTAGGATGCTCAGGGAGCAGTTCCTAATGCCGCTAACGGTGGTGGTGCAGTAGTGCAGGCTCCTAGAGCCGATTTTACAAAGCTCAGCAAGGATTATACTAGTCTTGGTGGAAAGCCGTTCCATGGAACGTAATCAACTATGGAGGTTCAAGATTGGCTTGATAGTTGTGAGTGCATCTTCGAGGATGTGGGGATCAATGATGCAATGAAGAGAAAGTTAGCATTGCATCAGCTTCAAGGATGGGAAATGAATTGGTGGAATGTTACTAAAGCGGCTACTCCCGAGGATCAAGTTACTTAGGATCAGTTTAAGACTCGCTTTAGTGATAAGTATATTCCAACTGCTCAGAAATCAGAATTGTTAGGAAATTTTTGGAGCTTAAACAGAATGGTAGGACAGTCTTGGAATATATTGCTGAATTCGATACCTTATCGAAATATGGATTATCTCTTATCGATGCTGCCGAGAAGAAGAACGAAAAGTTCATAACTGGCCTAGATAGGTACTTGGGAGAAAGACTTATGAACCATATTGATGAGACTTTCGAATCTATTGTGGGAAGGGCAATGAGATCAGAGAGCCTTTACCCTAAGTCGAAGACCGAGGTTGCTATTGTATCTGCAGAAGAACCAAACCGCAGGCAAGCGGTGAAGGCAAGAAGATTTCCCAGAATAAGAGGAAACAGAACCAAACCAAGGATAGTCAGAAAAAGAAGAATAAGAAGGATACCCAGTGCTTTGCATGCGGCAAGAAGGGCCACTATGTCAAAGATTTTCAAGCAAAGCCAGGGGAGAGGAAGTGCTTCAACTGCGACCAAGTGGGACACTTCAAGAATAAATGTACGCAACCTTCTCCAGAGAAGCAGGTCATGAAAGCATATGCTATCAACGTTGTTCCTTCTTCGTCGAATGCCCCACCTACGACTGAGAAGGGAAAGGGTGTCATTATTCAAGAATGCTTTCTATTTATGATGTTCCTGTTAGAGTATTGTTTGATATCGGGGTATCCCATTCATTCGTGTCTAGTGACCAGGTAGATAGGTTGGAATTGGAAATCGAGATTGTCGATAGACCTTTAGTTGTGACGAACCCGATCGGTGGCTCGACTAGCCTTTGTATGATTTGTCGTAATTTGGTCTTATCAAGTCATGGGTGTATATTTGCTTATGATTGCTTTGTTTTGGGCTTTACTGGGTTTGGCATTATTTTGGGAGTCGATTGGCTCCAAAGGTATGGGGTGGTGGTAGACTGTGAGGGGTCTTCGGTGACCATTAGAGTGGATGATGGGCGGAGGGTGGTATTGGGTTGCCTACCTAGTGATGAGGTGATGACTATTTTTCTAAATTCCTTCGACATCCCGCATGATGAGTTATCATATGTGCCTATTGTTGGCGAGTATCCGGACATCTTTGAGGGAGTGACCGAACTTCCACCACACCGAGAGATCGAGTTTCAGATTTATTTAGTGAAAGATGCCAGAACTATAGTGATGCCTCCTCATCGTATGGCACCAAGGGAGCAGCGAGAGCTCGAAGTGCAAGTAGGAGATCTTTTGAAGAAAGCATTTATCCGAAGAAGTGTTCCGAGTGGGAGCGCTAGTTGTATTTGCTACTAAGGCCGATGGTTCCCTTCGTTTATGTGTGGACTACCTGAGCTAAAAAAGGTGACTAGGAAGAATAATTATCCTCTTCCACGGATAGATGATTTGTTTGATCGACTAGATGGAGCAAGAGTGTTCTCCCAGTTGGATTTCACGACAGGATTTCATCAGCTCCGAGTAGCAGCTGAGAGTATACCTAAAACGACATTTCGGATGCCGTTTGGATTCTACGAGTGACTGGTCATGCCATTCGGGTTGACCAATGCACCCGCATATTTTGTGGATCTTATGAATAGGGTTTTCAAAGATCAATTAAATAAGTTTGTTCTTGTGTCCGTGGACGATATCCTGGTTTACTCGAGGACAGAGGACGAACACAAGGAACATTTGAGGATAGTGATGGAGGTGTTGAGGAAACACCAATTGAAAGCGAAATTTTCTAAGTGTCACTTCTGAAGGAGGGAAGTGAGGTTCTTGGCCCATGTTGTTTCAGAGAATAGTATTGCTGTGGACCTTGCGAAGTTGGCTACGGTGCGAGATTGTTCTACGCCCAAGAATGCAATGGACGTGAGAAGTTTCTTGGGATTAGCTGGGTATTATCGTAAGTTTATTCAAGACTTCTCCAAGATAGCAACACCGTTAACTTAGTTGACCAAGAAGAATCAAGCTTTTGCTTGGGACAAAAGGTGTGAGAATGCATTTATGAGTCTTAAGGAGAAGTTAACATGTGCATCAGTGTTAGTTATTCCAAAGGGGAGCAAAGAGATGATGGTATACATGGATGCCTGTGGTACCAGACTAGGTATTTTACTGATGTAAGGAGGTAGGGTTGTGGCTTATGCTAGTCGGCAACTGAAACCACATGAGAAAAGATAACCTATCCATGATTTGGAATTTGCAGCGATCGTGTTCGCATTAAAGATGTGGAGACACAATCTCTTGGAAGAATGATTCGAGTTGTTTACCGATCATAAGTCATTAAAGTATCTTTTCTCTCAAAAGGATTTAAATCTTCGTCAGTAGAGATGGTTAGAGTTCTTGGCTTCGTATGTTTTCAATATCGCATACACACCCCGGAAGGGCAATGTGGTAGCTAATGCATTGAGTAGAAGACATGCCAGTTTGGTGACTATACTTTTTGAATGGAAGCAACTGGAGTATATTATGGGATATGAGTTCAGACCTAAGTGCGAATTAGATCTAGAAATGTTCACAAGTTTAACAATCAGACCGACTTTGACTGAGCAGATCGGTTCCAGTCAGAGGGATGATCCTAACCTATTGGAATTCATCTTCAAGGTAGGGATGGGTATTGACGGTGAGGAAATGAACAAATATGGACTTGATCCAGAAGGATGGCTTCGAAAGAATAGGAGATTGGTTATACTCAATGTTAATGGATTGTGAGATGAAGTGCTTAGAGAGTATCATCATTCGAAGCTGACTATATATCCCCATGGTAACAAAATGTATCGAGACATGAAGCAGACCTACTACTGGGAAGGGATAAAGAGAGACTTTGGGAAGTTTATATCGAAGTGCATGAATTTTCAGTTAGTTAAAGCCGAGCAAAAGAAGCCTAGTGATTTGTTACAACCATTGGAAATTCCCAAATGGAAATGGGAACAAGTCTCAATGGGTTTTGTCAATGGTTTACCAAGGACTAGACAGGGTTATGATAGCATTTGGGTGCTTGTGGATCGATTGAATAAGAGTGCAAGGTTTATATAGGTCAAGTCGAATAGAATGGCAACTAAGTTAGCGGAACTGTATATGAAGTGGGTAGTGAGGTTTCATGGAGTACCAAAAGGCGTTGTGAGTGACCGAGATCCATTATTTATTAGTGGGTTTTGGAAGAGATTACAAGAGGCTTTAGGGTTAGAATTACATCTTAGTACTGCGTATCATCACCAAACCGATGGTCAAATAGAGAGGGTGAATCATGTATTAGAGGATCTTTCGAGAGCTTGTATATTGAATTTTGGAGGGTCATGGGATGGCCATTTGCATCTAGTTAAGTTATCATATAATAATAGTTATCAATCCAATATTAGTATGGCTCCATTTGAAGCTTTGTATGGAAGACCGTGCAACTCACCATCATATTGGTTGGAAACCGATGAGAATTTATGCTTGGGCCAGATGTGATAAGGGAAGCTTCAGATAAGATCAAGGTTATTCAACAGCGAATGAAGGCTACCCAAGGTAGGCAAAACAGTTATGCTGATAAAAGATAAAGAGATTTGAAATTCTCCGTTGGCGACTTGGTATTCATCAAGATTTCTCCATTGAAGAGTGTGATTCGGTTTGGTAGGAGAGGTAAGTTAGCACCAAGGTTTGTTGGTCCATTTCCAGTTCTCGATCAAGCTAGGAATTTAGCGTATAAAGTTGGATTACCGGATAAGATGGAGGGAGTGCATAATGCATTTCATGTTTCTCAATTAAGGAAGTTCGTTCACGATTCTGATATGACTATTTCACCAGATCAGTTGGACGATATCGACGTAGAATCCGAAGCAGTTGGAAGCCGCAAACCGATTCGTATTGTCAGACACGATACGAAACAACTTCGAAGGAAGACAGTGAAACTGGTTAAGGTGCAGTGGGGATGATAAAGAGACTGACCATACTTGGGAAACTGAAGAGAGCATAAGGAAGTTGTATCCAGAGCTCTTTACCTGGCAAGATTTTAATCGCGATATAGTTATTCCTTTGTTAGTAAACTGCATGCTAGGATAGATTTGTTGTGTTTATTATGTATGTTTGATTATTTGTAAATGGTGGGTAGGCATGCAGGACACTATTGTATGTTTCTTGGTTAAGGAATTTCGAGGGCGAAATTTCTTAAGGTGGGGAGAGTGTAACGACCCATATTCTACGTATCGGAGGATCGTAGAGTATTTATTTTATTTTCATACGAAGTCATATGGTCATGTAACTTTGGGAAACGGCTATTGGGGTCATTTCACACATTCACGATTTTCGCCGAATTTTAAATGACCGTTTTTCCCCTAACAAATCTTATTTCGCCTATAACTTTTAATTGGTAAGGAGTTTTGACTTGAAACCACTTCCATTGGATTTGAATGATAGTTTTCCATTCCGTAGAGCAGTCACGTTAATAAAACGGAGTTACCGTTTGGGAGATATGGTTGATATAAGATTTAAAGATGGAAAAATAACCTAATTAGGCTTAGTTAAGTAATTAGCAGCTAGGCCCATAACCCATTTCGGGATTAGGGTTACGGAAGGGCTGAAAGGAGTTGCAGAATCATCCCCCTTTCATTTTTATAGATGCCACAAACATTTCTCTAACCCTAGTCATAGCTTTCATCTTCCAAATCTCTCTCTAATCACTTTCTAATTAGTAATTAATCAAATCTACAAAAAATCAAGCCAAACTAGCACCAAATTAGAGTTAGAGCTGCTGCACCACATTGGAATCTGAGCCAAAATAGTAGAAGTTTCAGATCTAACAATTATTTTTGGCTAAGGTGAGTGGTTAGCATGTTTATTCACTAATTATGGCTAATTATGGATGATTAGTGATAACTAGCGAATTAATGACTCAAAAAAATGTGGAAAATATGTCAAAATTCTAGAATCATATTTTATTCGCAAGTATAAATTTGGGTTAATTTGGATTAAGCTTTCTAATCCTGGAATTTAGGGGATTAAGGGGAAAATCATAGATTTGGGTATGTTTGACCTAAAATGGCCTATGTAATTGATGTTTTGATCTTTTTGATTTAACCTATATGTTGTTACCGTTGTTTTGGATTGTTTAGTAAAGTTAGAACGGTTGAAAACGCCATCTTATGGTGAGAATGGACGATAAAAGCTTGATGGAAAATCCGTAGAGTTCCGGATCGGATCGGATGGGATCGAACCGAGCAAGAATAGTCGAACCGAACAAGAGCTTAAGCATGAGGAAGCAGGCGAGAAGGAAGGATACTTGCATTGAGTTGGAGTTGGGATCAGAACAAAGCTTGGCATGGGATCAGATCGGATCAATTGGAGGACTAGAGGACCGAACAGATCCTGGACAAGAGGGCCGAACCGAACCCAAACATGAGGACCGAATGAAACCCAGATAGAAGGATCGAATTGAACCAAGGATCCTAAACTGAATCGAAGTGAGTGCCCAATGATGACCCGAGCCAAACCGAGGTGGCAAACCGAGCCAACTGGATTTGAGCTTCTACCATTACGTGACGACTCATCTGAAGACCAACTCCAATTCGGCCAAAACCCGAGATGCAAAGGAAGTCCAAATGGGGAGTTATTGATCAACATCCAGATGGGAAACAACGAGTTCACTTTCGGAGTTGGGCTTTGCTACGGGACATGTGCAAAGGAGTAATCGATATCTATAACTTTGGTTCACCAGTTAGAGAGAGGGCATGTACATGAACCAGAGCCAGGGCTGTGTGGACTGGTTGGCCTATAACCTAGAGCCAGGGTTGTGTGGACTGGGTAGGGTTATTGAGTATAGATCAGGGCAGTGTGGTCATAGCAATAGATGTACAGAGTTGGACTCCATCATGGCCCCAATGGATTTGTTGATTAGAGCAGTGGATATCGTATGCTTTACGCACTGAGTGAGAAACGTGAGGATGATTGCTATGTTTAATGTTTGCTATCACCATGACATGCACACTCCCATTTTGCACTCTATGTTCCTGTTACCTTGGAATATTGTACATCTTGTTGTGCTAACTCTTTGGTTGCAGGTCCAGGTCAGGTTTGATTATTTATACCTGTTATTGCTTCGTTTAGTGGTATAGATTTGTTATCATTCACACTAGACTTTCGTCTGACCTAGAGTTTTATGTCTCTTCTTATTACTCTTGGTGCTCCTAAACGAGCAGACTAGAGGCAGGTTAGGTGTTTATGCACGAGTAGCTATTCGAAAACGAGCATGAGGCTTCCACATACTTTATACATATTTTCTCTGTGTTGTTGATGGTTACTGCTTTGAGCATTGGTGGTGTACTTCTATTATTTCCATTTAGAGGCAGTATTTTAAAGTTGTAATAATTGGATATGAAGTTGTATTTTGGATTCCGGTACTCTAGTGGATATGGTTTAGTTTTTAGCTTATGTACTGTCTCGCCTGTTTTATGTCAAGTTACGTTATTATTATTATATTTTATTCCATATGCTATGAGATACATAGGTTCTTTGGTTGTTCATCGTTTCAACCCATTTGACGACCGTCCCGGGCTAGTTAGACATTGGTACAATGCATTTCGGGGAAATGTCTGATGGTATAGGTCTACCGTTACAGAGAAAGCCAGAAGCGTGATGTAAAGCTTATCGAAATTATCCAGAAGTTGGTACTAGAGGATAAGGAGATTGATGTCAATCGAGAAAGTCGGCTTCGGAAACAAGGACAGCTGGTTGTTCGTGATATTGAAGGATTGAGAGATGAGGTTTAGAGAGATTGTCATCACTCGAAGTTGATGATTCATCCTGGTGGTAATAAGAATATTAGGACATAAAGCGAGCTTACTACTGGTAGGGGATGAATAGGGATGTTGGGAAGTTTATTCCCAAGTGCATGAATTATCAATTAGTGAAAGCTGAACAGAAGAAGCCGAGTGTATTTCTTCAGCCCTTGGAAGTTCCTACATTATTGGTAGTAGATATCGATGGATTTTATCGATGGACTACCTAGAAACCGAACAAGGAACGAAGGAATTAGGGTGATAGTGGATTGGTTGACCAAGAGTGCAAGGTTTGTTCCTGTTAGATCGACTATGATGGCATCGAAGTTGGCTGAGTTATATAAAAAATGGATAGTTTGATTCCATGGTATCACGAAGAGCAAAGTGAGTGATCGAGATCCATTGTTTACGAGTGGATTTTGGAAGAGTTTTCAAGAGACTATGGCAACCAAGTTGTGTTTGAGTACGACTTATAATCCCAAAACTGATGGTTAAACTGAAAGGGTTAACCGAGTTTTGGAAGATCTCCTTGGACTTTGGGGAATCGTGGGAAGACCATCTAAATTTAATTGAGTTCGCGTATAACAACAGCTACCAGTCGAGCATTGGGATGGCACCATATGAGGCGTTGTATGGTAGACCGTGTAACTCCTCCACATGTTGCTTAAAGACCGGAGATAAGTTGATATTTGGGCCAGAGATGATAAGAGAGAGCTCAGATTGTATCGAGATCGTTCCGCAATGAATGAAGGCAGCCCAAGATCGTCAGAAGAGTTGGGCTGACAAATGTCAAATGGATTTGGAGTTCGACGTACGTGATATGGATTTCGTGGAGATTTCTCCGTTGAAGAATGTTGTTCGATACAAAAGTAAAGGAAAGTTACCTCCAAGGTTCATTGGACCATTTCCGATAGTCGAGCGGATTGGAAAGCTCGCATATAGATTGAATTTACCCGAGAAGATGTCGAGAGTGCACAATGTTTTCCATGTGTCGTTTCTATGGATGTTGTAACATCTTGGATTTTTAGTTGTCTAATTTTAAACATTTAAATTGTTTTAAACGTTTAATTAAAAATATAAATGGATTTTTAATATGAATTTAATAATCGATTAATTTCGAAGATATTGAATTATCATAATACGAAAATGAAAATAATTGGATTCTAAGTTAAAACTAAATCAAAACGATTCAGTCGATTAAAATAAATTCTATATTGAATTAGAACAATAACAATAATTTATCATCGATGAATTTGATTGGTTTGAGTTTAAATTTTATTTTATTAAATTTTAATTAATATGTGAAATAGCCAAATTTCAAATGACCTCAGAATTTGACGAAACCAGTTCCATCAGATCCGAAATAGTGTATTATTTCCAGGTTCCAAATTTTGTAATGTTTGGATTTATCGTTTGATTGTGTGGTTTGAAAACGCTTAGAAATAATTAAACAGAATTTAATTTGATCGTCGATTTAAGTTAATATCTTCCACACACGATCGAATTAGACAATGGAACCTGTTCGAGCGTGTTCAGAATAGTGGTATAACCCAAGGGAAACCTGTTTCTACGTTTAAAATAGAGTTCGAAAATATAAGATATTTTAAATCACATCAGTTCATTTGTAAATTAAAAATATATATAGGGGAGCTGACTAAACTATTACATGGACCTACTTCTTCGTTTAGCTGCGAAAATTTCCTTCCATTTTCAATAACAAGAAAATATGATTTTAATGGTTGTGGTACACATGATTTCAACGGTTGTGGTATGATTGTTCCCATTCCCGCCTATATAAACAAGCCTAACTTTCGTTCTTTTCCATTCAAAACCAACAAACGAATTCAAGCCTCTTCTTTTTCTCTTTACTGGTCTATTGCAAAACCGAATCCATCGTAATAAAAAAAGGAAACTTCAATTTCAAATCCAACTCGCGTTTCCATTTATCACCGCGTGATTTATGGAAGCTCAACCAAGCTGAGGCGCATGTGGAAGAATATGGGGTTGTTGTCGACGTGGTTTTGTTCTGAGTTTTTGTAGGATTTCTAATGTTGATTGAGTTACATGAGAGAAGGAGTACGATTGACACTCTCTTGGCTTTGTGATTTTCGGAAACACGATCTGAAATTTTGGATTTGTGGAGATGGATGTTGCGAACTACTGTTGTGCGTTATGGTTGAGATGGCGACTACTGGATAGGCTTTGAACATTTTGGTGATGATGTTGGTGGTTGCGGCCATTATTCGTAAGCTTAAGATGGGAGATATGTTGCGGTATTGGGAAAGGAAGTCATGGGCTTGGATGGTTTTACTAGAAGGAGGTTCGTGAAATTATCAATTAAAGAAATAAAGAAGAAGGGAACAATAGTGAGTCAGAGGGGAAGCTAGGTGATTTCAGGCATTCTTAGTAAGTATATAGGAAGTGAGGTGCGGGGAGGAGAATGAAATGATGTAAATTCGAACAAGGAAGAAGATTTAAACTTTGGTTAAGGTATAATTAATATTTTATTTAGCTTGTCAATGATCGTTTAAATTCGTTTAAAATCATAAAGCCTATATAAATATCATATGTGATCAGATTTTAACAAAAAGAATGACGGTGGGTTCGTAAGGATGTATGTTGTGCCTTCGAAGTAAATTGGAATTTTTGGAGTCGATTCTAATCAACTATGCAATTTTAATTGAAATCGAGCATTGTTCGATTTGAATTAAAATTTGTATCGGATATGCAATTGGAAATCAAGGTGATTAAATCTCCCTCAGAGGTTTATATTTAAATTTATTTTAATCGTTAAAAATAAATTATTGGCTATTTTGATGCATTGACATGATTGGAATTGTGATTATTATATATATATTTGTGTGTGCATGTGTGTGTATATATATATATATATATATATATATATTGTAATGACCTGGAAATTTGGAACCAATTTAGAACTTCCAAATTTCATAAAAATCAAAATAAAATTGAAAATGGATAATGATATAACTGGAACCGGGTTATAACAACGAGTTTTAATATAAAAATAGCACGTTTACTAAGGAAGTGTAAGAAATATTTATTTCCAGACCCTGAAACTGGTTCCATTGAATCCAGAATAATGAAATTAGGTAACCAGCCACTTTTGGCCAAAAACAGAATTCGTTTAATATTGATTAAAGATTGAAAGTTTAAAATTTGAACTAAAAACAGACGATTTTGAGGATATCTTGAGAACGAGATATCTCTAGATCATGAGACCACCTCTATTGGATCCGGAATAGTGAATTTTAATACTCAAGGAAATTTTACGTAAAACGACATCCATATGTGGAAAAGAAAAAATTAAAAGGCCCAAATTTGAACTAAATTTTGACGGAAATTAAAATTTAATGGTGCTAATGGCAAAACTGGAACCTGAGACCTATCCAGGATAATTCTAAAAGTAGGATATTAGTTATGTATAAAGTCTGAGAAGATTCCTTATCGAATATAAAAAGTTATTAACAAAAAAAAAACTAAAATAGATTATTTGAAAATGAATACAAACTCAGGTTTTGCATGTGAACACATAAAATTGAAGTACATTAGAAATAAGACCTTATGGTTGAAGAATTTATGAAAAACGGCTATCGTTTGATGCTCCGACACAAGGCCAAAAGGTGCTTGAGAAAATACAAGTTACTATTCCTAAGGATAAAAAAGAATATGGGCCACTCATTCTTCCATGCTTATCCACAAGCCATGTGTCGTTCATTCATGCATTTGCCTTTATTATAAATAAGCCTTAAGCTTATCCTTTTCTTCATTTTAACATCTCTTTTCTTCTTGAAAACTCCTCCTCTATAAAATCTCCTCCCACCACCCACTTGTCGCGTACGTTTTCCCCCTTATTAAAATAAAAAAGGGATTTCAAGGGAAAAGAAGATGAAAGGAATGAGAAAAGCAAGGAGATGGACCTATATACCTTAGGATAAGATCTGTAAGCTTCTCGGGTAAGAAATAGTTTGATTTAAAGTGTTCAAAACTAGTTTTAATCATATGCATACTAGGTGCTTGTATAAATTCCTAAAAGAGAAACCCTATGTAAATTTGTGGTGAATATTCATGAATTAAAGTTGTAGTTAATAGCTTATCACTTCCATGAAGTTTATATGTGAATTTGTTGAGATTAGAAGTTTGATCCTGAAGATAGAAAAAATATTAAATGGGAAACGTATTTGTAATATGACATACAAATGGTTTTGTGTTGGATTGATTTGTTGAGTGAGTTATGAACATTGGTCAGTGTAGTAAGGTACCGCTGTATTGATAGGTGTTTCTAAACACTTAAACAGAGCAGTCTAATCCAGTTTTTTTGAAATAATTTTGTCCAAAAGTATACTTTCATAAAAAGGATATATATTTGGATGAAAGTTATGTTTTGAAAATTTAATCCACTATGATTGCTGGAGATAATAATTAGTATAACTAATTAAGAAATTTGAATTCTTGACGATTTTGGATAGTCGAGATATTTGTTAAGGAATTATAAGACTCTTTCGATAAAATATTAAATGTTGTAGAGCATGGATAAATGCGATCCATCTGGAGTTAAACCTAGAAAGATGACTCGAAAACAAACGAGATGGATTTATGAGCAAATAGAAGAAGAAAATACGTTGGACCTATGCAATTATATTCGTAGCTACTCCAAGAAAGATAAGAATAAAGGAAAATTTGTAGGTGTTTGCTATTATAAATGACATAAAGAGGGATATTATGCAGTCCAATTCCCAATGAAAAACAAGAATAAGAAGGAGACTAAGGAAAAAGTACAAAAAGACAATACTTGTTTCCGATGTAAGCAGAAGGGCCATTATGTCCACAGCTGTCCAGAAATGAAAAAGAAACCCAGAGGGGAGATAAGATGCTTCCGGTGTAGAGAAGTAGGACATACCGTCAAGTACTGTAACAAAGAAAAATTGAGTTCAACACTTAATGACAAATTAGGATAAGAAGCCTGGAGTAGATTAGAAGGAAATGGTTGTTTAATTAGTAATATTATCCTCAGGTTAAAACTAATATTTTAAGAATGTATGTAAATGTACAAGGAAGTTTGCTCGGATGTATGTATTTGAATGGTTGTATAGATGTGAGGATATATATAATATTATGATATCTTTTTGATAAACTTTATTATAACCTGATTGAGTAGGCAATATCTGGTTCCATCTTCAATTATGAGGACAAAATCTTTAAGTGAGGGAGAATGTAATGATTCAGAAATTTGTAACTAATTTAGAACTTCCAAATTTCATAAGAATCAAAATAAAAATGAAAATGGATAATGATATAATTGGAACAGGGTTATAATAATGAGTTTTAATATAAAAATAACACGTTTACAAAGGAAGTATAAGAAATATTTATTTCCAGACCCTGAAATTGGTTCCATTGAATCCAAAATAATGAAATTAAGTAACCATCCAAGTTTGGCCTAAAACAGACTATGTTTAAAATTGTTTAAAGATTGAAAGGTTAAAATTTGAACTAAAAACGTAAGAATTTGAGGATATCTTGAGAACAGGATGTCGCTAGATCATGAGACCACCGCTGTATGGATCCGAAATAGTGAATTTTGGTACTCAGGGAAGTTTCGCGTAAAACGACATCCGTATGTGGAAAACAAAAAAATAAAAGGCCCAAATTTGAACTAAATTTTGATGGTAATTGGAATTTGATAGTGCTAACGGAAAAACTAGAGCCTGAGACCTATCTAGGAAAGTTATAAACGTAGGATATTAGATAATATAAAGTCTGAGAAAATTCCTTATCAAATATTAAAAGTTATTAACAAAACAAAACTAAAATAAATTATTTGAAAATGAAAATGAACTCAGATTTTGTATTTGAGCACATAGGATTGAATACGATAGAAACCAGACCATACGGTTGAAGAATTTCTAAAAACCGTTATCACTTGATACTCCGACACGAGGCCAGAAGGTGCTTGAGTAAACACAAGTTACTATTCCTAAGATAAGGATGAATATGGGCCACTCATTCTTCCATGCTTATCCACAAGCCACGTGTCGTTCATCCATGCATTTGCCTTTATTATAAATAAGCCTTGAGCTTATCGTTATCTTCATTTTAACATCTCTTTATTTTTGAAAACTCCTCCTCCATAAAATATCCTCCTACCTCCCACTATTGCTCATGTTTTAACCCCTTATTAAAATAAAAAAAGGGATTTTCAAGGGAAAAGAAGAAGAAAGGAAGGAGAAAAGCTAGGAGAAGGACCTATATACCTTAGGCTAAGATCTGCAAGCTTCTGGGGTAAGAAATAGATTGATTTAAGGTGTTTAAAACTAAAACTAGTTTTAATAATATGCATACAAGGTGTTTGTATAAATTCCTAAAAGACAAAACCTTAGTAAATTTATGGTGAATATTCATGGATTAAAGTTGTAGTTAACCACTTATCACTTCCATGAAGTATATATGTGAATTTGCTGAGATTAGAAGTTAGATCCTGAAGGTAGAAAGCTTATTCTATTAGCAAATTTGTGTATGGGAGTAGAAAATAGTAAGAGCAAAAGTGAATATTCCCAAGTGAAAGAATAAATGATTTTAGGATAATTAACACCTATGTGAAGTATTAATGTCATTGGAGTTGAATTAGGAAAGAAAATCCTAAAGGTAATAAGCTAATTACCTATTTAAGTGATTAGCAAAATTAGGTGTAATATTGTGAAAGCTATAAGGACCTTTGAAAATTGTAATCATAAATTTAAGTTAGCAAAGTCCATGGAGAAGGTATTCTCATGTATGAATATAGTTAGATTTGGAAATCAATATATTTAAAAGTATATTCATGTAAATTAGAAAAGGTATTAATATTATCAGGGCAAATGTTAATTATAACCCTTTATGGCTAGGTTGTTAAACATTCGAGAGAGAGAGAGAGAGCGCAAAGCTGCGATGGTCCTACAGTGAAGGAATTGAAGGAACCTACTGATGGTGAGTGGTTTATCCTCTCACATTTGCTTGTGGTATTTGTTTATGTGAGATGATAACATGCATGTTGTTATGTGGCCTGAAATGTCTGGAAACCCTACACATGTCGTAGTATGAAATTACACTAGTCCCATGTGTTTATTACACGGATTGCTATTTATTAATAAACCCCTACACTGGTTATTGGGACAATGACTCACACCGGTCCTGAGTGTTCACTAAATTGTGTATGCGGTTGCTTTGTGGATGTTATAGTATTTGACATTTGGATTGGGTTGGCTAATGGTTATGAACACCATTTGGTTTGATATGTGATTTGTATGGCCTTTTAAGGCAATAGTGTGGTTGTATCGATGCTTCCGTATAGGGGAGGTTATGACAAACATATTTGGAAATATAGAAACCAAATTGACAATGACATATATGGTTAAATAATTAACGAGTTTGGTTGCAACTCGTTAGACACAAGACATCTTGTTTATGTTTATTGGACGTTTGTATATACCCAAATTCTTTGGTTATACAGGAGTTGAATGAGTCTCATTCTAGAAATTGGATTTTAAATGATTATTTTAATAATAAAATAATCGGGGAAAATAAAAGTTTGAATTTATGTTCCAATAGTTTTCGGAAATGAAATCGAGTTCAAAAAGAAAGAACTGGTTTTGAAGAACTTGAGAACAAGTTTGGGCTTATCGAATATTGAAACGAATGGTGAATCAATTTTATGATGAATAATAAATTGAAGTTGCGTTTACCTAACAAACGAACTTGGTTTTGCGAAATTATGGTTTCAATGTTCTTACTTATTTTTATAATGGGCGTTAGCCAATTTTGAGACCTTAATAACCATTTTTGAAGAAAACTGTTATTTTAATGATTTAAATATTAATTTAAATATTTAAATGTGGAGTGATTGATCTAAAGGCCAAAAATGTGGAAATTGAATTCCAAAATTTACTTAATATGGTTTGAACAATTATTGAATTTATTTTGAAGTATTTCGACTCAGTTCTAATAATAAGTCACTTTTGGGTTCAAATAGAACTCATCGCGTAGCGATAATTCGCGAATTTCGACCTGAAATTTGAAATTGAAATTTCGAGAGATCCAACCGTTGGGTTTTCATGAAACGCATCACTTTTTGTTCGAAATTTGAATAGCTTTACAACAAAAGAAAAAGAAACATTTTCAATGGTCGTATTTTCCTACAAGTCTAAATCAGTTTGACCGGAAAATCCAGTTTCGACAGTTCAAGTGCCAAATTCGGATTTTTCGTAAAAAGTTGTTTATAAATTATATAAAAATATAGAAAAATCATGATAAATCATATTGAATGATTTAAAAGTGTTTTGGACCAAATATATTAATATTTGGTAAGATAAAAAAAGAAATCGTGTTAAAGTGAGCTATTTGGCTACTAAAATGAACCTTTCAGGAAATCCGGTTTTGACTTTTAATAAGACCTTTATTTAAATATAAAAGTGTCTTCAGTTGATCTATCCGGTTCATAGGGAAGCAACTTCCTACTGATATGGATGTTTTCTGGGGAACCCAAACGAAACCATTGTGTATCTGCAATTCATGAATAGATTACCTGTCGACATCAATATAATCCAATTTAAACATTTAATTAAATTTTCATTTAAATATAAAGGAGTTTATTCTTTAATAAATGAGATTATTAATAATGGTAAATTTGAATCCAAGTTTCCAATCTATTTAATTAAATTGAAATTGAATAGAAACCAGATTGGTCATAGACTGAGATAAGTCTCCATGGATGATGACTTAGGCTATTCGAAAGATTTAAAAGGCTATGTCATTATTCCGCTTATAGTTTTTGTTGGATATCGAGGTTTATATCGATTTTAAACCAATATGATTTATGTAGGGATTCCAATATAAAAGGAAATATGATTTTGGGTTTGTTGTGAATGATGTCTTCAACAACATTGTTCTTTGGCCCATGAAAAGTAAGATAATTTTTCAAGTTAAGCAAATGAAATTTTTATTTATAAAGATTTTTGAGAAAGGATTGGACATGTTTTTTCATGAGGCAAATGGCGAATAATCGATAAGGATTATTGAAAAGATTTAACATGGAATTTGAAGTTAAGTTATCCGAATATTTGATTTGAAATCTTTCAACAAGATTTAAAGGAATAGGATTTGAAAAGTAATTAAAATTACGAAAACATAAGACGAATAAAAATGGAGAGTATTTCCAGTTTTTCTCCCTGAGATAGAAATGAAGAGTTTTGATGTCTTAAAATTTAATATAGTTTTAATGAATGGATTGAATAAAAGAATGTGATGAGGTTCATGAGATACTGTAAACCGATTGGTTTTAAAAGATGCGCTAATTATTTGGAAAGGCCGAGTTTTTACTCATTCCAAATAATTATAAGACGTGAAAGGATTAAGTTCTCAATGATAATGGTTGAAGATAGCTATTCTTCACATCAGATGGATAACTTGTTGTTGCCTTGGGGTCGCTCCTCAAGAGGTTAATGTGACGAAATTATCTGACTGTACTTGAAGCATATTGGATTGCAAGGACTTGCACTCCCAAGCAGGGACGTGGAATCAACTTCCTTCGGTTTCATTCCTATTCCCGGAATGGACTTGTAGATGGATTGCATATCTGACATGGAATGACCATGGGGAATACTAAGTGCTGAGCAATGATCAGGGCTTTCGATGAAAAGCAGGGCTATGTGGTGATGATCAAAGCATGGCTTAAATGCGTAGCTTTGTATATGACGGGACTGCATGATAGCCTCACATCAGGTATGATGGTATGCTAATGGTCAGATTAGCATGACTTTATGTTTTCATAGATTCAGTCGACCTAGTAGGTGAGATGGCCTACCTACTGATAGGTTGTAGGGATTAAATTCCTCCAACCTGAGAATATGGGTGCGGTGTTGTGTACAAACATGGTATCCGCTGAATGCCCAAGAGATCTTTCTAATCAGTATCCATCATGATGGAATCCGAACTCCAATACGAACCCTTACAATTTTTAGTTGTATACCTATATAGCTGGTGTAGTGGTATAGGACACTATGCGAGCTAAGATTTATAAGATATTTTCAGAAGGGTTTTTCCACACCTTAGACATTATTATAATATGTAATGCTTTGTTTAAACTATATCAAGCATGTTTTACGATTATAAGGCAAACCTCCAACCTTCATCTTGCGCTTGCATTGTGTGATGTGACCTGGGGCTTACAATCATTCATTTTTCTAAAGTCATGTTTTCAAACTTGGTTTATGGTTGCTATGGATGAATGGTTGCTGTATTTGGTTATGGTCGCTATGGTTAGGTTTGATTACATTATTTTATTACTGGTATAACCCAAGCATACCCGAGTGTTTATCGCTCGTGTAAGATCCAAGTGCATGTTTCCAAGATGAAATCTTGAAGAGTTGGAGTTTCGTAGAGAATCGAGGCTTCATACGAAGGTCGTACTTACCCTATTAACGGTATATTAGGTTAAGTCGACAAAGGTATGCAAAATCAGACTTTTATTTTGAAGTGTTTTTGCTACAAAAAAATTTTCCGCTGCAATGATATTTTCATATTATATTTTATTTGTTTCATTGTGAGTTTTGTATTACGCTGTGTTTCTCTCTGATGAAACCTAACAAAACGTATTTTTGCTTGTGTTGAATCGACATGAGTTCGGGATTTTATCGGTTTGAAGTGAGTAAAAATGCAGGTCGTTATAATTGGTATCAGAGGTCAAGGTTAAGCGATAACCTAGGCTTTGTGGAATATAGACTTGTCAATTATAGGATCAGTAGTATCCTAGGGCAAGTGACTCATTAGAGATAAGGTTAGTGATACCCTAGAATGAGTTGGGTATGAGTGTATGTGTGTGTATATATATATTTATATATATGAGAGAGGTATTTGTAAAATATATATATATATGGTTTTTTGTTGGATTGATTTGTTGAGTGAGTTATGAACATTGGTCGGTGCAGTAAGGAATCGCTGCATCGATATGTGTTTCTAAACACTTAAACAGAGCAGTCTAGCCCAATTTTTATGAAATAATTTTGTCCAAAAGTATATTTTTGTAAAATGGATATATGTTTGGATGAAAGTTATGTTTTGGAAAATTTAATCCACTATGATTGCCGGAAATAATAATTAGTGTAACTAATTAAGAAATTTGAATTCTCGACGATTTTGGACAGTCAAGGTATTTGTTAAGGAATTATAAAACTCTTTTGATAAAATATTAAATGTTGTAGGGTGTGGATAACTGCGATCCATTTGGAGTTAAACGTAGAAAGATGACTCGAAAACAAACGAGAAGGATTTATGAGCAAATAGAAGAAGAAAATAGGTTGGTCCTATGCAAGTATATTCATAGCTACTCCAGGAAAGATAAGAATAAAGGAAAATTTGTAGGTGTTTGTTGTTATAAATGCCATAAAGAGGGATATTATGCAGTCCTATTCCTAATGAAAAACAAGAATAAGAAGGAGAGTAAGGAAAAGGTACAAAAAGACACAACTTGTTTCCGATGTAAGCAGAAGGGGCATTATGACCACAATTGTCTAGAAAGGAAAAGGAAACCCAGAGGGGAGATATCAATGTAGAGAAGTAGGACATATTGTCAAGTACTATAATAAAGAAAAATTGATTTTACCACTTAATGACGAATTAGGATAAGAATCCTGGAGTAGGCCAGAAGGAAATGGTTGTTTAATTAGTAATATTATCATAAGGTTAAAATTAATATTTTAAGAATGTATGTAAATATACAAGAAAGTTTGCTCGGATGTATGTATTTAAATGGTTGTATGGATATATATATAACATTATGGTATCTTTTTGATAAACTTTGTTATAACATGATTGAGTAGACAATATCTTGTTCCATCTTCGATTTTGAGGAAAAAATCTTTTAAGTGAGGGAGAATGTAATGATTCAGAAATTTGGAACCAGTTTAGAACTTCCAAATTTCATAAGAATCAAAATAAAATTGAAAATGGATAATGATATAGTTGGAACATGGTTATAATAATGAGTTTTAATATTGAAAATAGCACGTTTACAGAGGAAGTATAAGAAATATTTATTTCCAAACCCTAAAACTGGTTCCATTGAATCCAGAGTAATGAAATTAGGTAACCAGCCGAGTTTAGCCAAAAACAGAATCCGTTTACTATTGTTTAAAGATTGAAAGGTTAAAATTTGAACTAAAAATGGACGTTTTTTAGGACATCTTGAGAATGGGATATCGCTAGATCGTGAGACCACCGCCGTATGGATCCGAAATAGTGAATTTTAGTAATCAGGGAAGTTTCGCGTAAAACAACATTCGTTTGTGGAAAAGAAAAAAAAGGCCCAAATTTGAACTAAATTTTGGCGGTAATTAGAATTTGATAGTGCTAACGGAAAAACTGGAACCTGAGATCTATCTAGGAAATTTCTAAACATAGGATATTAGCTATTTATAAAGTCTGAGAAAATTCCATATCAAATATTAAAATTTATTAACAAAACAAAACTAAAATAAATTATTTGAAAATGAAAACGAACTCAGATTTTTTATTTGAACACATAGGATTGAAGTACGTTAGAAACCAGACCATATGGTTGAAGAATTTCTGAAAACCGTTATCGCTTGATACTCCGACACGAGGCCAGAGTGTGCTTGAGAAAACACAAGTAACTATTTCTAAGGATAAGGATGAATATGGGCCACTCATTCTTCCATGCATATCCACAAGCCATGTGTCATTCATCCACGCATTTGCCTTTATTATAAATAAGCCTAAAACTTATCCTTATCTTCATTTTAACTTCTCTTTCTTTTTGGAAACTCCACCTCCATAAAATCTCCTCCCACCTCCCACTTGTTGCTCATGTTTTTACCCCTTATTAAAATAGAAAAAGGGATTTTAAATGGAAAAGAAGAAGAAAGGAAGGTGAAAAGATAGGAGAAGGACCTATATACCTTGGGCTTAGATCTGCAAGCTTCTGGAGTAAGAAATAGATTGATTTAAAGTGCTTAAAACTAAAACTAGTTTTAATAATATGCATACAAGGTGTTTGTATAAATTCCTAAAATAGAAAACCTAAGTAAATTTGTTGTGAATATTCATGGATTAAAGTTGTATTTAATCGCTTATCACTTCCATGAAGTTTATATGTGAATTTGTTGAGATTAGAAGTTAGATCCTGAAGGTAGTAAGCAAATTCTATTAGCAAATTTGTGTATGGAAGTAGAAAATGGTAATATAAAAAGTGAATATTCCTAAGTGAAAGAATAAATGATTTTAGGATAATTAACACCTATGTGAAGTATTAATGTCATTGGAGTTTAGTTAGGAATGAAAATCCTAAAGGTAATAAGATAATTACCTATTTAAGTGATTAGCAAAATTAGGTGTAACATTGTGAAAGCTATAAGGACCTTTGAAAATTGTAATCATGAATTTGAGTTAACAAATTCCATGGAGAAGGTATTCTCATGTATGAATATAGTTAGATTTGGAAATCAATATATTTAAAAGTTTGTTCATGTTAATTAGAAAAGGTATTAATATTACAAGGTCTAATGTTAATTATAACCCTTAATGGCTAGGTTATCAAACATTCAAGAGAGAGCGCAAAGCTATGATGGTCCTACAGTAAAGGAATTGAAGGAACCTACTGATGGTTAGTGGTTTATCCTCTCACATTTGCTTGTGGTATTTGTTTGTGTGAGA
Source organism: Allium sativum (assembly GCA_030737875.1). NCBI lineage: Eukaryota > Viridiplantae > Streptophyta > Magnoliopsida > Asparagales > Amaryllidaceae > Allium > Allium sativum. Next base: position 143,390,110 of record CM060918.1, on the reverse strand, counting down.
TAATAACATGCATGTTGTTGTGTGGCCTGAAATGTTTGATATTGTTTGGAAATCCTACACATGTCGTGGTATGAAATTGCACTAGTCCCACGTGTTTATTACATGGATTGTTATTTATTAATAAACCCCTACATAGGGTATTGGGATGATGACTCACTCCAATCCCAAGTGTTCACCAAAATTGTGTATGTGGTTGTTTTGCGGATGTTATAGTGCCTGTAGTTTGGATTGTGTTGACCAACGGTTATGAACTCCATTTGGTTTGATATGTGATTTGGATGTCCTTTTAAGGCAATAGTGTGGTTGTATCGATGCTCCCGTATAGGGGAGATTATGGCAAAAAAAATTTGGAAATATGGAAACCAAATTGACATTGACATATATGGTTAAATAACTAACGAGTTTGGTTGCAACTCGTTAGACATATGACATCTTGTTTATGTTTATTGGACGTTTGTATATACCTAAATTCTTGGGTTATACAGGAGTTGAATGAGTTTCATTCCATAAATTGGATTTTTAATGATTATTTTAATAAAGAAATAATTGGGGAAAATAAAAGTTTGAATTTAAGTTCTAATACTTTTCGGAAATGAAGTCAAGTTCATAACAATGTGTAACAACCCGTAAAATGCAAGCCAGTTTGAAATTTTTATTTTGGCAATTTTAACGAATTTTGAATATTTAAAATAGATTATTTTAAATAATATCGACGAGAAATTTATTTTGAACATAATTCTAACGTATATATTATACGCGTCGTCGTTAGAATATAAATATTTATATATAATTATAAATAGAATTGAAAATGGCGCGGTAGTTCGATAATTCGATTTCAAACTTCAATTGAATGTACCGGGTGCAAAACAATCCAGATTTTAGTGAAACCAAAAATAATGGAATCTAATAGTGAATATCTTTCCAACGAATCCGAAAAATCGAAATTTCATGACAAGAATCGAAAGGTATGTCCAGTTGAAAATTCTGAATAGTCGCTATGTAATTCAGGCCCTTAAAAATGGACATTTTGCAAACGACCTCGGATTTCGACGAAACTCGTTTTGTTGGGTCCGTGATGTCAAGTTATTGCTAGATTCCGAATTTCATAAATTTTCGAATCAATATGTGAGCGTGGCAAAGGAAAACGCGTTTGACCAGTTTCAGTTGATTTTAATCGACTGGAAAATGGCCATTTTTCAAACAGTCTCAGAATTCGACGAAACTAGTTTTGTTAGGACCGTATCGCCAATACGAAGCTAGAAAATATTTTTCGGGAATTTTTCGAGTTAGTATGTGACCCCGGTAAATTGAAATGTGCGTTCAAATTCAAAATATAAGGGATTTATATTTTGATTTTGACAGAAACTGATCGAAACAGCTGAATTGGTTTGAGTGGCATATCCCATTGTGTTCGGAATGGGGGTAAAACGCTAGGGACGACAGTCGGTGGGCTTGATTTTGAGTTCGTATTATAAAGTACCCTTTTGAAATTTAAAATAAAATAATAATTAAATTATATAAATATATATATATTTTTTTCGATAACCCCCCCTATCTTCATTCTTTCAGTCAAACCCCCCGTTCTATTTTCCAAATCGAGAAACCCCCCCCCCCCCCGACGATCAGCAACCCCCCCCCCCCGTTCGTCGAGCCGCCGCGCCAAGCACCTCCATCCCGCTCCGCCTCTCTCTCTCTTCTCCCCCTTGATCGCGGCGCGCCAAGCCCCCTCTCGACACAGTCGATCCCCTTCCCCAAATCGAGCGTCGCCCTGCTTCAGCCGATGCCGCCACGTCAGGAGCACCCCACCGCGCCGCAGGCGACCAAAGCCAAGCACCTCCAGTCCCGCTCCTCTCCCTCCACTTCTTGCCGACGACCACTGAAAACCCCCACCCTAGTTAATCGATGTAAGTTTTTTATTTATTTATTTATTTTATTTTATTAGTTTATTTTATTTTTTATTCTATATTAACAGAAAATAAACTGTTTTTTTTTAGGATTTTAAACCGAATTTTTTTTAAAGGTTTTAAAAACTGATTTTATTTTTAAACTTTAGAATAGAGAAAGATTTAAACTTTAAAATTAGAAAAGGTGAAAACTTTAAAATTAGAAAAGGTGAAAACTTTAAAATTAGAAAAGGTGAAGACTTTAAAATTAGAAAAGGTGAAGACTTTAAAATTAGAAAAGGTGAAATCTTTAAATTAAAAAAAAGGTGAAATCTTTAAATTAAAAAGGTGAAATCTGTAAATTTGAAAAAGCGAAATATTTATAGATGAAAAGACGAGATCTTTATTTAGAAAATAGCGTAGTAAAAATTCGGTTTTAAATATATGAAGAGATTATAAAAATATGATTTTTAAATTGAAAGTGAATAAATAAAAATGTGTTTTTTATTTTAAAGACATCGAAATATAAAAATGTGTGATTTTTATATATGTAGTGGCTACGGGCAACGAAGATGACGAAGATGCAATAGCGAAGAAGATTTCTATCAATGAAGTGCCGTGGAGCTAGGATAGCTTTCGGTGAGAACTTCTCACCTTTCAATTTCTTTTTCTAGTTATATATATGTATACTAGGATGCAGACGGTGCTTAGTAGCACCCGACACAATCGTCCACAGACCATGGACTTATTTGTTTGGTTGCATAGATTAGTTATATGATTTGATTTGAATTTGGTTGTTTGGTGATTTTGATTGATGTGTGAATGGCGTGGGCCTTCACTAGACCGGGGATAAGGCTAGGCCTCGTCCCGTTTCTAGTATCGTGCCGTTATACCGCCGAAATTTTCTAAAATATGTTAAAAAAATAAAAATATCATTTTATTGAATAAATGAATTGAATAGAAATTCATAGGTTGAAATAAAATGTTTTATCGTTAAAAATATTATTTTTAACATGAAGTGAATAAAATAGAATATTCATTTACAAACCAGACGGTTTGTTTATGTACACCTATTTGAATGACATTGATTGGGACGATAAATTTTACACATCGCCCAACAGCACAAATAAAATATGTGTTTGATTGTTTGAAACCCCACACGGGTGTTGGGATGAAATTTGAAGTTCACTCATCCCGATTGATTGAATATGTCGATCGGTTGATTGACAGGCTGTTTTAAGCGTTGGATATCTATATTTGATGCTTATACAGTGTAGTGCACTTTGGTTGATGGTTGATTATTTTTCCATGTTATTATATACATGTGTTGTATGAAAATCCATATAATTAACTTTATATGGTAATTGATTGGGCCTCATTCCAATCGTGAAAATAAAGAATATTTTGATAATAGGAAATATTGGAAATAGAATATTTGAAAATAGAAATATGTGAAGACGTGATGATTAGATTGACGCCATTTTGACGTGAACGATATTTATATCGATTTTAAAACGATTTCGAAATGAAGTGAATTGAAAACGATTTCGAAATGAAGTGAATTGAAAACGATTTCGAAATGAAGTGAATTGAAAACGATTTCGAAATGAAGTGAATTGAAAACGATTTCGAAATGAAGTGAATTGAAAACGATTTCGAAATGAAGTGAATTGAAAACGATTTCGAAATGAAGTGAATTGAAAACGATTTCAAAATGAATTGAATTGAAAACGATTTCAAAGTGAATTGAAAACGATTTCAAAGTGAATTGAAAACAATTTCAAAGTGAATTGAAAACGATTTCGAAATGAAGTGAATTGAAAACGATTTCGAAATGAAGTGAATTGAAAACGATTTCGAAATGAATTGGATTGAAAACGATTTCGAAATGAATTGAATTGAAAACGAATTCAAATTGAATTGAAATTTGAATTGAATAGAAATGAATTTTAAAACGAATCTAGAAAGGAGAATTTAATTGTGATTTGAATTGAAAAGGAAGTTGAAAAGGTTTTTGAAACGAATTCAAAACTATTTATATAATTCGTTTTAAATAGAAATCGACGAAGTATATATTATATATATTATATATATAATATAATGGCCTGAATAGAACGCGCCGCGCCGCGGCAGTTCGTGAATTTCGACCATTGATTTCAAATGGACATTACGGGAGATCCGACCGTCGGATTCTCCTAAAACCGGAACCGTTGGGTTCGTATCGAAAAGAGCTTTCTAACGAATATTAAAAATTTGAAATCTAACGGTTGGATTTGGAATTATGTCCAAATCAAATTTGAAAAAGGTCGCTATAAGTGCAGTTCGATGGCCATTGATGGAAATCGACTGTACGGGCCTTGGTAAAATTATTAAAAATAGTAATAATTTGTGTAATATCATAAGAAATGATTTGTGAAGATTTGGGATGAAAAACTCCATATTTGAAAAGATAAAAACAGATTTTTATCGAAATGAAATAGTTTTGAACTAGAAATATAATTCTATTTATTTTTAAGTAAATAAATTGAATTTGAAAAGGGTTTTAAAAATAACCAAAATTTCCAATGATTGCATTGGAGTGGATTTGAATCGAAATTGTCTTCGGAATATTTCGATGTTGGAATTCGTGATTATACAGGTGTTGTTATGGAAATTTGAAAGATATATATTTATATCGTTATTTCCAATACGACATTTGTTAGTCGTAGAATTCGATATTGAATATAAGCCGATCTATTTTCTATTCAGAGCCTTGTATTGAATATCGAATGTGATTTGGGTTTGTCGTGAATGGTGTCTTCACTAACACTGTTCTTGAACCCAGTTGAGAAAAGATTAAATCTTTTTATTTGGATTTAATGAAGTGTACCAATTAAATAATATTTAATTGGAATTGAATGGATATTGATTTTTGGGTTTATCGTGAACAGTGTTTTAAATAACACTTGTTCTTTAACCCGATAATTAATGGAAAGTGATTTTGGGTTTATCGTGAACCGTGTTTTAAATGACACTGATTCTTTAACCCAGTTAAAGATTAAAACTAAGTGGAGTTTTAATGAATCTTTAATTAGATTGAAATGATCGAAAATGGAGTATCACCAGTTTTGCTCCAGGCGATGGTTAAATCTTTAATCAGATTTGAACGTGAAATGGTAATTGAATTTACCGATAACACTGTGGTGTTAGATATGAAGTACTACCAGTTTTGCTTCATGGGATGAATAGGTTGGGATTGGGAAAATAAAATAAATGATTACTTCGGTGTGGTTCGATAATCCCGACTAGTTGGAATTGATATTCAAAGGAGATTAAAGAATAAATTTAAAAAAATTTATCTTGGATAAAATTAATGGGAACTTTTTCCCAAAGTATAGGAATATTTGAATAAAAGAATATTCTGAATTGGAATGAGGCGTATGTTGTGTTTGTGTAACACTTTTATAATATATACGCGAGTTATTCAGAAAGACCGGGTTTATCCCATTCTGAATAACTGATTCGACGTGGTGTCGAAGATGAAGACGGTGGTCGAAGACCAGAAGTCTTCACGTCGTTTGGGTGATAACTGATGATCTTGATTGGGCTGTACACCCAAGAAGATGGAAACAGTTGGTGATCGTCCAGACGTACTTGGAGATCGATGGATATGCGGGGTACTAGGTGCCTCCGGTTTCGTTCAGACCCAGAACGGACTTGTAAATGGACTGTGTGTCTGACATTGGATTTTAGTCCGTGTGATTGATCTCTATTAAATATATATCTGTTTGGCGGCGGAGAATTTATTCTCTTGCTTAACGCCCTTCTCTGAGACATACGAGCTCAGGGGTTATATATTGATGGATATCAAACGCATGGAGTGAATTGCCTGTGTGGCATGCCTAAGTGGCAATTGATCGAGGCTTCTGTTGAAAAGCAAAGTCTTGTGGTGATGATCAAAGCACGGCCTTTGTGGCATAGCTTTGTGTAACGTTTGCTTCGCGTGTTTCACACCCGGTATGAACCAAAAACGGGAGACGGACCTCAGGGAGGGCATGCGTTTCTTTCTAGCTAGAAGTGGCGTCAGTGGTTTTACACGCCCTGACGAGTTTGACTTATGTGGTTGTTGCTGTTGCGAGGCGCCTCGGTTATATCGGTTTCGGCCGATGCATTCTGGTCGGCAGACGGACCAGACTTACACCCCATAGGGTGGGGAAACGTAGTGTTCAGGGTTTAAGTTTAATCCACATCGGTGGACCGGCCCTGTCGCTCCAAGGCTTGACTGAGTACTTGCCTGAGACATGGGCTAGATTGTCTCGAAGTCGGTGAGGACTATCTTTTGCCTCGGTTCATAGATGGAAATCCAATTTCCGAATACGTGACTTTGCGGTTTTATTTGTAAACCTATATATGGCGACATAGTGGCATGGGACGCTCATGTCGCCTATGATTGATACTTATGATTTGAAGTTGTTTTATGAACTATGCACTTATAATAGTATCAAATGATTTGTTTTAAAACGTATCAAGCATTCTTTGGCTGTTATAAGGGAAAACCCTATCCTCGGCTGCGTTGCATTGTGTGATGGGACCTGGGTCTTATAACAGCTTCATTTTTCTTTATTTAGCATGGCACTGTTGGTTTTATGCACTGGTATTCTTGGGAGGAAACCCGTTCCGTGTTATACGGCGTGGTCCCTTGATTTACCTAGCTTTGAAAATAAAGATTAATAACTATTTTAGTTCTCACACCAGTCACATGACTGACCTGGAGTTTATTGTTTTAACCTAAACTCTGGGTGCCCCTATTTTGACACGGGCAGCTAGTAGTTTTGGTTTTGCAGATTTATATTCACAGGATCCTGGTTTACAGCTGGAATGATATCCGGAAAGCTTTGTATCCGTATATCTACTTCTAGTTGTGTATTGTATTATTTTCCGCTGCTATGTATTTAAATATAATTTAAATCTCTGATATTTCTGTGTAATATTTATTCATTTATACTCTGTATATTTTTGTAATCTGATGCATTGTTGTAATATACAATGAAATGTTCTTCTGTATGAGTTCTGATTTGTCCTGTTCTCAAACGATAGGGCGTTTCGAACGGTCTGTGTCGGTTTAGCGACTGATTCGGATCGAGCGAAATTACTTGCCGTCACAGTTGGTATCAGAGCTTTGGTTTACAAAGCTCAGAGAACAAGACACATTAGAACCATACGAAAGAATTCATCAGATATTGGATTAGTAAAATCCAAGGGGAATGACTCGTTAGAGATGGGATCAGTAGTATCCTAGAACGAGTGTGAAGAGTAAAATTTTCAAATGAAAACAATTTTTGTTTTGAAAATTTAAATCAATTATTCGTATCTGATTATCTATTTATATTGAGTTGGACAGTCCAGTATATAAAGATTTTGCGTATACGTCTGATCCGCGTGTATTCGAAGTTTTAATATATTGGATAGATATAGAATCATACTCTAGTGGCCCGAAGATGATTCTGATGGTTGAGTACTCATCGTCAGAATTTATATTCGTGTGACGAAGGTGTGATATCTATATATTTCCTATTGACTGGTGTGAGAACCAAAATTAGATAGGGCCTATTGTTGTGATTTGGCATCAAAAATCTGATTTTTGACTATATATCAAAAGTATGAATTTGAAACGTTAAAATCAACTAATTGATTGATGTTTGTGTTGTTTGTTCATTTGTTTGCTAATTTTGAACCTTTATGCCTAATTGAACCGAATATTGAATTGTATTGAAAATTGGTTGCATTTGTTTGCGTATACATATATAACATTGAACAGGTCATAGCAAGGAGGCTAGAGCCAGAGAATAAAATTTGTTTGCCCGACAAATAGGTACATGTTTACTACATAATTTCCTGTTTTGTTTGGGTGATGATGATTTTGTGAGCCTATTGGCTAGCCGCTTGGCTTTTTCTTTTTCTTTTTGAGATCTGAAGGACCGGGGAAGCTATTTGAAATTCCCCGATGCTCCCGGTGCAGGGGAGGTTATGGCGAAATTTTTCAAAAATTTAGGGTGTTAGCCAAATTTTTGAAAATTTGAAAATTCTCAGAAACTGAAAAGTTAGAGAATGGAAGCCGGATCGAACGGAGAATTGATTAATCAAACCACTTTCGACTTTGTTCCTTTTCGGGGACGAAAAGTTTTAAGTGGGGGAGATTGTAACAACCCGTAAAATGCGAGCCAGTTTGAAATTTTTATTTTGGCAATTTTAGCGAATTTTGAATATTTAAAATAGATTATTTTAAATAATATCGACGAGAAATTTATTTTGAACATAATTCTAACGTATATATTATACGCGTCGTCGTTAGAATATAATTATTTATATATAATTATAAATAGAATTGAAAATGGCGCGGTAGTTCGATAATTCGATTTCAAACTTCAATTGAATGTACCGGGTGCAAAACAATCCGGATTTTAGTGAAACCAAAAATAATGGAATCTAATAGTGAATATCTTTCCAACGAATCCGAAAAATCGAAATTTCATGACAAGAATCGAAAGGTATGTCCAGTTGAAAATTCTCAATAGTCGCTATGGAATTCAGGCCCTTAAAAATGGACATTTTGCAAACGACCTCGGATTTCGACGAAACTAGTTTTGTTGGGTCCGTGATGTCAAGTTATTGCTAGATTCCAAATTTCATAATTTTTCGAATCAATATGTGAGCGTGGCAAAGGAAAACGCGTTTGACCAGTTTCAGTTGATTTTAATCGACTGGAAAATGGCCATTTTTCAAACGGTCTCAGAATTCGACGAAACTAGTTTTGTTAGGACCGTATCGCCAATACGAAGCCAAAAAATATTTTTCGGGAATTTTTCGAGTTAGTATGTGACCCCGGTAAATTGAAATGTGCGTTCAAATTCAAAATATAAGGGATTTATATTTTGATTTTGACAGAAACTGATCGAAACAGCTGAATTGGTTTGAGTGGCATATCCCATTGTGTTCGGAATGGGGGTAAAACGCTAGGGACGACAGTCGGTGGGCTTGATTTTGAGTTCGTATTATAAAGTACCCTTTTGAAATTTAAAATAAAATAATAATTAAATTATATAAAAATATATATATATATTTTTCGATAACCCCTCCTATCTTCATTCTTTCAGTCAAACCCCCCGTTCTATTTTCCAAATCGAGAACCCCCCCCCCCGACGATCAGCAAACCCCCCCCTCGTTCGTCGAGCCGCCGCGCCAAGCACCTCCATCCCGCTCCGCCTCTCTCTCTCTTCTCCCCCTTGATCGCGGCGCGCCAAGCCCCTCTCGACACAGTCGATCCCCTTCCCCAAATCGAGCGTCGCCCTGCTTCAGCCGATGCCGCCACGTCAGGAGCACCCCACCGTGCCGCAGGCGACCAAAGCCAAGCACCTCCAGTCCCGCTCCTCTCCCTCCACTTCTTGCCGACGACCACTGAAAACCCCCACCCTAGTTAATCGATGTAAGTTTTTTATTTATTTATTTATTTTATTTTATTAGTTTATTTTATTTTTTATTCTATATTAACAGAAAATAAACTGTTTTTTTAGGATTTTAAACCGAATTTTTTTTAAAGGTTTTAAAAACTGATTTTATTTTTAAACTTTAGAATAGAGAAAGATTTAAACTTTAAAATTAGAAAAGGTGAAAACTTTAAAATTAGAAAAGGTGAAAACTTTAAAATTAGAAAAGGTGAAGACTTTAAAATTAGAAAAGGTGAAGACTTTAAAATTAGAAAAGGTGAAATCTTTAAATTAAAAAAAAGGTGAAATCTTTAAATTAAAAAAGGTGAAATCTGTAAATTTGAAAAAGCGAAATATTTATAGATGAAAAGACGAGATCTTTATTTAGAAAATAGCGTAGTAAAAATTCGGTTTTAAATATATGAAGAGATTATAAAAATATGATTTTTAAATTGAAAGTGAATAAATAAAAATGTGATTTTTATTTTAAAGACATCGAAATATAAAAATGTGTGATTTTTATATATGTAGTGGCTACGGGCAACGAAGATGACGAAGATGCAATAGCGAAGAAGATTTCTATCAATGAAGTGCCGTGGAGCTAGGATAGCTTTCGGTGAGAACTTCTCACCTTTCAATTTCTTTTTCTAGTTATATATATGTATACTAGGATGCAGACGGTGCTTAGTAGCACCCGACACAATCGTCCACAGACCATGGACTTGTTTGTTTGGTTGCATAGATTAGTTATATGATTTGATTTGAATTTGGTTGTTTGGTGATTTTGATTGATGTGTGAATGGCGTGGGCCTTCACTAGACCGGGGATAAGGCTAGGCCTCGTCCCGTTTCTAGTATCGTGCCGTTATGCCGCCGAAATTTTCTAAAATATGTTAAAAAAATAAAAATATCATTTTATTGAATAAATGAATTGAATAGAAATTCATAGGTTGAAATAAAATGTTTTATCGTTAAAAATATAATTTTTAACGTGAAGTGAATAAAATAGAATATTCATTTACAAACCAGACGGTTTGTTTATGTACACCTATTTGAATGACATTGATTGGGACGATAAATTTTACACATCGCCCAACAGCACAAATAAAATATGTGTTTGATTGTTTGAAACCCCACACGGGTGTTGGGATGAAATTTGAAGTTCACTCATCCCGATTGATTGAATATGTCGATTGGTTGATTGACAGGCTGTTTTAAGCGTTGGATATCTATATTTGATGCTTATACAGTGTAGTGCACTTTGGTTGATGGTTGATTATTTTTCCATGTTATTATATACATGTGTTGTATGAAAATCCATATAATTAACTTTATATGGTAATTGATTGGGCCTCATTCCAATCGTGAAAATAAAGAATATTTTGATAATAGGAAATATTGGAAATAGAATATTTGAAAATAGAAATATGTGAAGACGTGATGATTAGATTGACGCCATTTTGACGTGAACGATATTTATATCGATTTTAAAACGATTTCGAAATGAATTGAATTGAAAACGATTTCGAAATGAAGTGAATTGAAAACGATTTCGAAATGAAGTGAATTGAAAACGATTTCGAAATGAAGTGAATTGAAAACGATTTCGAAATGAAGTGAATTGAAAACGATTTCGAAATGAAGTGAATTGAAAACGATTTCGAAATGAAGTGAATTGAAAACGATTTCGAAATGAAGTGAATTGAAAACGATTTCGAAATGAAGTGAATTGAAAACGATTTCAAAATGAATTGAATTGAAAACGAATTCAAAGTGAATTGAAAACGATTTCAAAGTGAATTGAAAACAATTTCAAAGTGAATTGAAAACGATTTCGAAATGAAGTGAATTGAAAACGATTTCGAAATGAAGTGAATTGAAAACGATTTCGAAATGAATTGAATTGAAAACGATTTCGAAATGAATTGAATTGAAAACGAATTCAAATTGAATTGAAATTTGAATTGAATAGAAATGAATTTTAAAACGAATCTAGAAAGGAGAATTTAATTGTGATTTGAATTGAAAAGGAAGTTGAAAAGGTTTTTGAAACGAATTCAAAACTATTTATATAATTCGTTTTAAATAGAAATCGACGAAGTATATATTATATATATTATATATATAATATAATGGCCTGAATAGAACGCGCCGCGCCGCGGCAGTTCGTGAATTTCGACCATTGATTTCAAATGGACATTACGGGAGATCCGACCGTCGGATTCTCCTAAAACCGGAACCGTTGGGTTCGTATCGAAAAGAGCTTTCTAACGAATATTAGAAATTTGAAATCTAACGGTTGGATTTGGAATTATGTCCAAATCAAATTTGAAAAAGGTCGCTATAAGTGCAGTTCGATGGCCATTGATGGAAATCGACTGTACGGGCCTTGGTAAAATTATTAAAAATAGTAATAATTTGTGTAAAATCATAAGAAATGATTTGTGAAGATTTGGGATGAAAAACTCCATATTTGAAAAGATAAAAATAGATTTTTATCGAAATGAACTAGTTTTGAACTAGAAATATAATTCTATTTATTTTTAAGTAAATAAATTGAATTTGAAAAGGGTTTTAAAAATAACCAAAATTTCCAATGATTGCATTGGAGTGGATTTGAATCGAAATTGTCTTCGGAATATTTCGATGTTGGAATTCGTGATTATACAGGTGTTGTTATGGAAATTTGAAAGATATATATTTATATCGTTATTTCCAATACGACATTTGTTAGTCGTAGAATTCGATATTGAATATAAGCCGATCTATTTTCTATTCAGAGCCTTGTATTGAATATCGAATGTGATTTGGGTTTGTCGTGAATGGTGTCTTCACTAACACTGTTCTTGAACCCAGTTGAGAAAAGATTAAATCTTTTTATTTGGATTTAATGAAGTGTACCAATTAAATAATATTTAATTGAAATTGAATGGATATTGATTTTTGGGTTTATCGTGAACAGTGTTTTAAATAACACTTGTTCTTTAACCCGATAATTAATGGAAAGTGATTTTGGGTTTATCGTGAACCGTGTTTTAAATGACACTGATTCTTTAACCCAGTTAAAGATTAAAACTAAGTGGAGTTTTAATGAATCTTTAATTAGATTGAAATGATCGAAAATGGAGTATCACCAGTTTTGCTCCAGGCGATGGTTAAATCTTTAATCAGATTTGAACGTGAAATGGTAATTGAATTTACCGATAACACTGTGGTGTTAGATATGAAGTACTACCAGTTTTGCTTCATGGGATGAATAGGTTGGGATTGGGAAAATAAAATAAATGATTACTTCGGTGTGGTTCGATAATCCCGACTAGTTGGAATTGATATTCAAAGGAGATTAAAGAATAAATTTAAAAAAAAAATTCTTGGATAAAATTAATGGGAACTTTTTCCCAAAGGATAGGAATATTTGAATAAAAGAATATTCTGAATTGGAATGAGGCGTATGTTGTGTTTGTGTAACACTTTTATAATATATACGCGAGTTATTCAGAAAGACCGGGTTTATCCCATTCTGAATAACTGATTCGACGTGGTGTCGAAGATGAAGACGGTGGTCGAAGACCAGAAGTCTTCACGTCGTTTGGGTGATAACTGATGATCTTGATTGGGCTGTACACCCAAGAAGATGGAAACAGTTGGTGATCGTCCAGACGTACTTGGAGATCGATGGATATGCGGGGTACTAGGTGCCTCCGGTTTCGTTCAGACCCAGAACGGACTTGTAAATGGACTGTGTGTCTGACATTGGATTTTAGTCCGTGTGATTGATCTCTATTAAATATATATCTGTTTGGCGGCGGAGAATTTATTCTCTTGCTTAACGCCCTTCTCTGAGACATACGAGCTCAGGGGTTATATATTGATGGATATCAAACGCATGGAGTGAATTGCCTGTGTGGCATGCCTAAGTGGCAATTGATCGAGGCTTCTGTTGAAAAGCAAAGTCTTGTGGTGATGATCAAAGCACGGCCTTTGTGGCATAGCTTTGTGTAACGTTTGCTTCGCGTGTTTCACACCCGGTATGAACCAAAAACGGGAGACGGACCTCAGGGAGGGCATGCGTTTCTTTCTAGCTAGAAGTGGCGTCAGTGGTTTTACACGCCCTGACGAGTTTGACTTATGTGGTTGTTGCTGTTGCGAGGCGCCTTGGTTATATCGGTTTCGGCCGATGCATTCTGGTCGGCAGACGGACCAGACTTACACCCCATAGGGTGGGGAAACGTAGTGTTCAGGGTTTAAGTTTAATCCACATCGATGGACCGGCCCTGTCTGTAACGTCCCGTATTTTTGGCAGCCAAATATTTTATTTATCTTAAATATTTATTTGGAATATAAATGGATTTTTATATTTAAATCTCTATTTAAACGAAGATTGAACGATATATATTCATACATAAAATAAAACGAGCCCAGAACAGCGCTGCAGTTCGTAAAATAGAGTTTTGAACTTCAACTGGATATACAGAGTCCGTTTTAAATCGGATTTCTGTGAAACAAGAAATGTACGGAGCAAGTGAAGTATATTTTCCTAGTGAAAAAGAAAAATCGGGATTTCGTCATGTAGATTGGAAGTTATGCCCAAATCAATTTGGCAGAAAAACAGTGGCGTAATCGTTTATCGACCGTAACAGTTTATTTGAAATAACCGCATACTGATTTCGAATCTGGACAAGGTTCTTTTGAGGCGTAGTTATAATTTAATTTTTAGAATTTTACTGTAATTTTTAATTAATTAAATAAGCAACCTTTTTATTTGGAGTATTTGGCACCCTGTATCGGCATTTCAGGGTTTCACAATATGAGTTCATCTACCGGTATTATTACATTTTTGGGACCAGAGCACATCACTCATTTAAATGGTATTTTTGTTTCTGTCCATAACTGTCCCTACGTGAAAAGAATATTTCATAGTGGGGTACGCTATGTTTTTAACTTAAAGCAAACTAAACTTAATGGTTAACTGGTCAAACGAACTCGAAATTCAACGAAACAAGTTTCATACGAAACCTTAGGAAGAGGTCTAGTGAAACGTCAAGGCCTCATATTTTTAGGATTTTTTCTGGAATTGTTAGGAATTATTGCTCGGTGTTTTTCATCGATATTTTCTAAAGGATTTTCACAAACGACCTCGGAATTCGACGAAACTTGTCCCATTGGGTCCGGAATACTCTTTTACATTAAGTTTAGCCTTTTTATCAGAAAACTGAAATCGTCTATAGTGGGTTTTAACGTGATTTCTCACATGCAAGTTTAGTCATATTATTTTATTAATAAAACAATCCCATTCACTTTAAAAATGCCTTTCTTACTTGCGCCTGTTACTTGCGTCCATTTCTTTTGTATTTTCTTACGTTCGCCCATTTCTTGCTACCCAATCCACTTGCAAACGTGACAGCCAAACCAACTTTCCTTGCTTGCCAAACCATCGCAATTCGACCAACCACGTATTGCATTGGAATTTCCCAGCAACAGCTATTCTATGTTTCTTGCGAGCCAATAGAATTGAACCGTACCGACAAAGGCATTTTGAAATTCCAACCTACCCATGCTAGCATGTACACCTACAAATCAATATATAAAATATAAAATTTCCGTGGCCACCACGTTTTGTTTCATCTATAAATAGCAACGCCTATCCCCTTCATTTCCTTCATTCTTCCTGTGCTTTTCTTTGTCATCTTCCTTTCGTTCTCTTCCTGGAAACACATACTCTCCGCCACACACAAAAAAAAAAAATGAATGAAAGGGGCGGAAGGAAGAGCTGACGTTGGGGGGGGGGGGGAAGTGGTCCATGCGCAAGAATGCATTGGCAGGAAGGAGAAAGCTCCAAGCATTCTTGGAGAACATGAACAGTGAATTCGACAAGACCAGAGAAGTGAGAACCGTATCGGCGGACGTACCATTTTGAAGCTAAACTGGACGAAGTTAAAAACAGCCGGAACAGACCGGTTTTATAACGAATGGAAAGCAAGGTGAGTAAACTCACTCAGTTCTCCCTTCTTATATTTTATATAAGTCGGGTTTTATAATTGTGTGCTATGCTTGTTTATGGTTGTTGTTTGTTCGTTCGCTGTATGGGCTGAAACAGTTAAATTAAACGACGGTTTAATTTAATTGAAAACTAATCGTTATTTCTAACGATTAAATCCAAGTGAGGTAACTTACCTCAGTGGTTACGTTTATAACACTATAAACGTTATGATCAAATAGTTGAATGCTTGAACTGCTGTTATTATCCCAGTATTGACTGTTACAGTTATTATTGACTGTTGTTATTAAACTGTTTTATTTCATCTGTCTAGATGAGAACAAATATTGGACTGAATAATTTGAATTTGCGGTAACCCATGGTTTTACAGGAAATAACAGTTGATATTGGTAACGTTTATCAATATGATCATGTTGCTTGTATGGAATGTGAAATTAGTTCATATTTCACGGTTTAGTACTACAGTAGTCATTTGCCTCTTTAGTACTGTCAATCAAAAGAAATGATTTGTCGAGATCAATGTTAAATGGATTTTGAATGGTTTCAAAGGTATGAATATTTTTTTTATGTGAATTCAAACTACGATTTTATGGTAAAAATAAATGAAAAAGTTAAAATTACCTATTTTGTTTATATATATAGTATAATTAAGAGAGATGTAAGATGTATTGAATAAGTGGCTAAACGATATAATTTATCGTGTTGGTTATTTAAATGTTGAAATGGTTTTATACAAGTCTTAACGGTCGTGAAAGGAACTCTAAATTGACTTTTAAGTAATGAAATGGAATAATTGATCGTAGATATACGAGAATTTATAAAAGAGTTAAAGAGTAATATTTTTGTAATAAATGATCGTTTTAACAAACGGTGTTTTTAAACTATACGAAATGTGATTAAATAACATTTCGTGAATAAGATTTACAAATCGGCGGATTTGGGAATAAGTAGTGATTTAAACGAGATCTGGATTTATAAATGAGATTTGGGTTTATAAATGAGATTTGAATATATAAAGGGGGATATGAGTTTTTAAATAGAATTGAGGCTGGGAACATAAGCTAAGTTAAAGATCTGAAAAACGACAACGAAAATTAATTGTCGATAAAGAATTGAAAATGAGATTTTCAAAATGAAGTTAAAGAGGTGCAAATGAAAACGATTGATAAGTTGTCGTAATTAATTTACAAAAGATTTTGTAAATGGATATTTAAAGTTGGAAATGAAATCGAGTTAGTAAATGAAGTTAGTGGTCTGTAAATGTAACATTTATTGCAAATAAGATGAACTATTTTTAGATAAAAGTTTTTAAAGGATTATTGTATGTTTTAGGCAACGAATAAATGGTCGAGTATGAGTAAAGAGAACTAGATAAGTAAAATTGGATTTTGAAATGAAATCTGTAGCATTAATGGTTACAGATAATAAGTTGGATTGTTTGATAAATATCAACATGCGAATTTGGGAAGATAACGATATGATAACGGTATGAGACATTAATATAAGATTTATAAAGGGTTTGTTTTAAACAAATGAATTTGAATTGTTGAAATAATTTGTAATATCATAATAAAGAGATATTAAGGAATTTTCATAAGGATTCTATTTCTAATAGAATCGAAGCTTTATCGAGATTTAAATCGGATTTTTCAAGAAGAAACGTGTGGTTAATAAACTTCTATTTATTCTGAAGATATGAATGTTGTTGGTCAAGGTCTGAGAGGAAAATAAAATACCCCAACTTGAACGACTCCATGATTATCTAGGAATGATATTAGTTTATAAACGAGAGTAGTTGAGGAAAACATAAGCTATGATTTCCTTAAATGATATTATAAACTGTTTTCGAAAGTTTATAACATGAATTTGGAGAATATTCTTATTTTATAATAAGAAATAAAAGCGATAGTTCAAATATTGAAAGATGGAAAAATATAATTAACGGACATTTAGTTAAAGAGGCTAAATGATACTGAGTATTGAATCAGTGAATCCATTTTCTTTTATGGATGAATGGTTGTTTTATTTGATAGTTAAATAACCAACTATCAAAAATTGCCCATACGATTGTTGATATGGAAAGACCGGGATCGAATATATATTCGAAAACCATTCCGTCCAGCAAATACGAATACGTTAAAGATGCTGATTCGAGATAGAGCTATTGAAGACCGTGGATCTTCCTAAGCGGAAGGATTACTTAAAATCTCTGATTTGCAATAAGAGATATACTGTGATTCTGTCGTGGTTGGAATCTACGGATTGCAAGGACTTCTTGCTATTGATTCTCAGGGTGATTCCTAGGATACAGTAGGAGGGTGCCTTCAGTTCATCCTGTTCCTGGGTGACTTGTATGGATGAATGTCTGACAGAGTATTTCTAGAAAGGTCACGTACATTGATTTCTTCAACCATACCAAGAGTGGAAGCGGAGAAGGAA
Organism: Allium sativum; assembly: GCA_030737875.1. Classification (NCBI taxonomy): domain Eukaryota; kingdom Viridiplantae; phylum Streptophyta; class Magnoliopsida; order Asparagales; family Amaryllidaceae; genus Allium; species Allium sativum. The sequence goes on along the minus strand of CM060918.1, from coordinate 143,372,328 downwards.
ACTTCTTTTAGCTAACGCATAAAGTATTGTTGTGGACGTCAATTAGTGATTTCGATGGATCTGACGATGTGACATTCGAAGTGAATGTAATGTGCTGATTATAAAGGTAAAGCGTAGCCTCAAGCCTCATCAACTGGGAAATGACAGAAATCGGGCAGGCAGCATGGCTATGTGGGTCGCTCCCATTAGGGTGTATAATCACCTATCTAGAGAAATTCCTTTTGCTTCTTTAATCTATCGATTCTGCCCATTCGGGAACGGTGGTTTGAGTCCAACCGTTGGTGATATACATTCGATACACTCAAGCGAAATGAGTGGTCGGTCATGTGTGGGCCGGGTTACAAGACGTTCTTGTTGAACCCAGTGTATTCGCCTCTAGAGATACACTATCGGCAGGTGGTCCCATACCTTGTCAAGGTCGGAATCCAATCTCCAATAAGTGCCCGCGGTTTGGTTTGTATACTATATATGTGGAGCGTGAGATGCAAGCGTTCCACTAGATTGATATTTACTTGTATTTAGACACTATTATAATATCAGAAAATATATTGATTTTAAAAAATGTTTTGGGTTATCGTAAGGTAAAAACCGTCCGTGTTTATGTGTGGATTTGGTCTTACGATTATCCTTTCTTCTGAAAAGATTTTGAACTTTAAAATCATGATTGGATGATTTACCTTATTACTGTGCGAGTTTATCTCACTCTGGTTCACCAGACTGACCCGGTGTTTTGTAAATGCTCGGGTTAGCCCGGAGTATACAGGTTCAGGTTAGTGACTGCTATGAAGAGACGAGTTGGAAGAGTCCAGACGTATGATATTACTACTGTTCCGCTGTGTGATTGTATATGAGGACAGGCTATAAAATTGTCTAGATATGTTGATGTACTCTGATACTGTAAGTAATTTTGAAAGCTCTCAATAAAGATTTATTTCCATGTTATATTTTGATCCGCTGCGATGTGAGACTCTGATTCTATGTTGTGGTATTGGTTCTTCTTCTTCTTCTATTCTTATATTTCTTTCTTCCTTATCTCACCCTCTAAATTCTTTCTAATAACTATCCAGTGGTTTCGGTGTTGGAGGATCGACATGAGTTACGGTGAAGGGATTTATGTCGATTTCCGGGGCCGAAAATCCGCTGGTTCGTTACAGTGGTATCAGAGCAATGGTTTAGGAATAACCTTGGCTCTGTGGTGTAACTCGATAGAGATGGGGTTAGCAATACCCTAGATCGAGATTGAGTATATAAGTATGAGAGCGTATTTGTAAATTTTATATACAAATGTTTTATATTGTGTTTGTTGATCGGTTCAAGTGTTGAAAAGCATAGAACTGGCAATCGATACATTATTGTTTTGGAAAGAGGGTAAATGAAATAATTTTACCCAAAATATATTTTTGTATAGAAAAGAAATTTTTATTAAATTGAGATATTAGTGTGTTTGATCGATTGGAATGAGATTCAAATCGAATTAAAAAAAGTTGAATTGTTACTTAACTTGGTTAAGTGTAATTAATTTCAGAATGATATTGTAATTAAATTTAATTGGAAATTAAATCAAATGAGTGAAGCCAAAATAAATATTAATATTGAATGTGAATTCAATAAATTTTGTTTATTTGGTTGTGTATTGGTTGATGGTTGTGAATTGGTTGTTATTGGATGACAAGTAGTTGAATAGAATTCATTAAACGGTTTAACAAAGGTATGGAAAATAAATTCTAGTGTCAAAAAAAAATTGGAATGAAACTGAATATGAATTGAATTGAAACCAACTAGCGGGAAATTGAATCAAGATATAATATATTAAGCAGAATCAGATTTTGAATTGCGAGACAGGAATCTGAAATGGTGTTGGACTGGTAAGTTAAGAGTTGGAATTGACAATGGATGGAAATTGAGTTAAGAATGGGATTTGGCTTGAATGCGTGAAGGATTTGGTTCTGAGGATAAAATTGGTATTTTGTTTGGGGATGCATTTGTATATGCTGACAGGGCAGCAGATGGAAAGGATATAATGATATGCCCGACAAAAAGGTACACGTTTATTTCTTTATGGGTTTGGTGATTTATGAGCTTATTTGGCAAGCCGCTTGGCTGTTTTATTTTGTTTTAGATTGGGGAAGGCCTAAGAAGGCAAGTTGTAGTTGTACCGATTGAGCCGTATAGAGGAGGTGCTGGCAAAAATTTTCGGAAATTTAAGATGTTAGGAAATTTTCAATATTTTTGGAAATATCTATATATGGTATTGAAATTGGTTTCTAATTTAAAATAATTTGGATTTGGAAATAAATGGGATTTGTAACGTTCTTTCTTACCTTAGCAATTTCGAGGACGAAATTATTTTAAGGGGGGAAGAATGTAACGTCCCGTATTTTTGGCAGCCAAATATTTTATTTATCTTAAATATTTATTTGGAATATAAATGGATTTTTATATTTAAATCGCTATTTAAACGAAGATTGAACGATATATATTCATACATAAAATAAAACGAGCCCAGAACAGCGCTGCAGTTCGTAAAATAGAGTTTTGAACTTCAACTGGATATACAGAGTCCGTTTTAAATCGGATTTCTGTGAAACAAGAAATGTACGGAGCAAGTGAAGTATATTTTCCTAGTGAAAAAGAAAAATCGGGATTTCGTCATGTAGATTGGAAGTTATGCCCAAATCAATTTGGCAGAAAAACAGTGGCGTAATCGTTTATCGACCGTAACAGTTTATTTGAAATAACTGCATACTGATTTCGAATCTGGACAAGGTTCTTTTGAGGCGTAGTTATAATTTAATTTTTAGAATTTTACTGTAATTTTTAATTAATTAAATAAGCAACCTTTTTATTTGGAGTATTTGGCACCCTGTATCGGCATTTCAGGGTTTCACAATATGAGTTCATCTACCGGTATTATTACATTTTTGGGACCAGAGCACATCACTCATTTAAATGGTATTTTTGTTTCTGTCCATAACTGTCCCTACGTGAAAAGAATATTTCATAGTGGGGTACGCTATGTTTTTAACTTAAAGCAAACTAAACTTAATGGTTAACTGGTCAAACGAACTCGAAATTCAACGAAACAAGTTTCATACGAAACCTTAGGAAGAGGTCTAGTGAAACGTCAAGGCCTCATATTTTTAGGATTTTTTCTGGAATTGTTAGGAATTATTGCTCGGTGTTTTTCATCGATATTTTCTAAAGGATTTTCACAAACGACCTCGGAATTCGACGAAACTTGTCCCATTGGGTCCGGAATACTCTTTTACATTAAGTTTAGCCTTTTTATCAGAAAACTGAAATCGTCTATAGTGGGTTTTAACGTGATTTCTCAAATGCAAGTTTAGTCATATTATTTTATTAATAAAACAATCCCATTCACTTTAAAAATGCCTTTCTTACTTGCGCCTGTTACTTGCGTCCATTTCTTTTGTATTTTCTTACGTTCGCCCATTTCTTGCTACCCAATCCACTTGCAAACGTGACAGCCAAACCAACTTTCCTTGCTTGCCAAACCATCGCAATTCGACCAACCACGTATTGCATTGGAATTTCCCAGCAACAGCTATTCTATGTTTCTTGCGAGCCAATAGAATTGAACCGTACCGACAAAGGCATTTTGAAATTCCAACCTACCCATGCTAGCATGTACACCTACAAATCAATATATAAAATATAAAATTTCCGTGGCCACCACGTTTTGTTTCATCTATAAATAGCAACGCCTATCCCCTTCATTTCCTTCATTCTTCCTGTGCTTTTCTTTGTCATCTTCCTTTCGTTCTCTTCCTGGAAACACATACTCTCCGCCACACACAAAAAAAAAAAAAAATGAATGAAAGGGGCGGAAGGAAGAGCTGACGTTGGGGGGGGGGGGGAAGTGGTCCATGCGCAAGAATGCATTGGCAGGAAGGAGAAAGCTCCAAGCATTCTTGGAGAACATGAACAGTGAATTCGACAAGACCAGAGAAGTGAGAACCGTATCGGCGGACGTACCATTTTGAAGCTAAACTGGACGAAGTTAAAAACAGCCGGAACAGACCGGTTTTATAACGAATGGAAAGCAAGGTGAGTAAACTCACTCAGTTCTCCCTTCTTATATTTTATATAAGTCGGGTTTTATAATTGTGTGCTATGCTTGTTTATGGTTGTTGTTTGTTCGTTCGCTGTATGGGCTGAAACAGTTAAATTAAACGACGGTTTAATTTAATTGAAAACTAATCGTTATTTCTAACGATTAAATCCAAGTGAGGTAACTTACCTCAGTGGTTACGTTTATAACACTATAAACGTTATGATCAAATAGTTGAATGCTTGAACTGCTGTTATTATCCCAGTATTGACTGTTACAGTTATTATTGACTGTTGTTATTAAACTGTTTTATTTCATCTGTCTAGATGAGAACAAATATTGGACTGAATAATTTGAATTTGCGGTAACCCATGGTTTTACAGGAAATAACAGTTGATATTGGTAACGTTTATCAATATGATCATGTTGCTTGTATGGAATGTGAAATTAGTTCATATTTCACGGTTTAGTACTACAGTAGTCATTTGCCTCTTTAGTACTGTCAATCAAAAGAAATGATTTGTCGAGATCAATGTTAAATGGATTTTGAATGGTTTCAAAGGTATGAATATTTTTTTTATGTGAATTCAAACTACGATTTTATGGTAAAAATAAATGAAAAAGTTAAAATTACCTATTTTGTTTATATATATAGTATAATTAAGAGAGATGTAAGATGTATTGAATAAGTGGCTAAACGATATAATTTATCGTGTTGGTTATTTAAATGTTGAAATGGTTTTATACAAGTCTTAACGGTCGTGAAAGGAACTCTAAATTGACTTTTAAGTAATGAAATGGAATAATTGATCGTAGATATACGAGAATTTATAAAAGAGTTAAAGAGTAATATTTTTGTAATAAATGATCGTTTTAACAAACGGTGTTTTTAAACTATACGAAATGTGATTAAATAACATTTCGTGAATAAGATTTACAAATCGGCGGATTTGGGAATAAGTAGTGATTTAAACGAGATCTGGATTTATAAATCAGATTTGGGTTTATAAATGAGATTTGAATATATAAAAGGGGATATGAGTTTTTAAATAGAATTGAGGCTGGGAACATAAGCTAAGTTAAAGATCTGAAAAACGACAACGAAAATTAATTGTCGATAAAGAATTGAAAATGAGATTTTCAAAATGAAGTTAAAGAGGTGCAAATGAAAACGATTGATAAGTTGTCGTAATTAATTTACAAAAGATTTTGTAAATGGATATTTAAAGTTGGAAATGAAATCGAGTTAGTAAATGAAGTTAGTGGTCTGTAAATGTAACATTTATTGCAAATAAGATGAACTATTTTTAGATAAAAGTTTTTAAAGGATTATTGTATGTTTTAGGCAACGAATAAATGGTCGAGTATGAGTAAAGAGAACTAGATAAGTAAAAATGGATTTTGAAATGAAATCTGTAGCATTAATGGTTACAGATAATAAGTTGGATTGTTTGATAAATATCAACATGCGAATTTGGGAAGATAACGATATGATAACGGTATGAGACATTAATATAAGATTTATAAAGGGTTTGTTTTAAACAAATGAATTTGAATTGTTGAAATAATTTGTAATATCATAATAAATAGATATTAAGGAATTTTCATAAGGATTCTATTTCTAATAGAATCGAAGCTTTATCGAGATTTAAATCGGATTTTTCAAGAAGAAACGTGTGGTTAATAAACTTCTATTTATTCTGAAGATATGAATGTTGTTGGTCAAGGTCTGAGAGGTAAATAAAATACCCCAACTTGAACGACTCCATGATTATCTAGGAATGATATTAGTTTATAAACGAGAGTAGTTGAGGAAAACATAAGCTATGATTTCCTTAAATGATATTATAAACTGTTTTTGAAAGTTTATAACATGAATTTGGAGAATATTCTTATTTTATAATAAGAAATAAAAGCGATAGTTCAAATATTGAAAGATGGAAAAATATAATTAACGGACATTTAGTTAAAGAGGCTAAATGATACTGAGTATTGAATCAGTGAATCCATTTTCTTTTATGGATGAATGGTTGTTTTATTTGATAGTTAAATAACCAACTATCAAAAATTGCCCATACGATTGTTGATATGGAAAGACCGGGATCGAATATATATTCGAAAACCATTCCGTCCAGCAAATACGAATACGTTAAAGATGCTGATTCGAGATAGAGCTATTGAAGACCGTGGATCTTCCTAAGCGGAAGGATTACTTAAAATCTCTGATTTGCAATAAGAGATATACTGTGATTCTGTCGTGGTTGGAATCTACGGATTGCAAGGACTTCTTGCTATTGATTCTCAGGGTGATTCCTAGGATACAGTAGGAGGGTGCCTTCGGTTCATCCTGTTCCTGGGTGACTTGTATGGATGAATGTCTGACAGAGTATTTCTAGAAAGGTCACGTACATTGATTTCTTCAACCATACCAAGAGTGGAAGCGGAGAAGGAAACTTCTTTTAGCTAACGCATAAAGTATTGTTGTGGACGTCAATTAGTGATTTCGATGGATCTGACGATGTGACATTCGAAGTGAATGTAATGTGCTGATTATAAAGGTAAAGCGTAGCCTCAAGCCTCATCAACCGGGAAATGATAGAAATCGGGCAGGCAGCATGGCTATGTGGGTCGCTCCCATTAGGGTGTATAATCACCTATCTAGAGAAATTCCTTTTGCTTCTTTAATCTATCGATTCTGCCCATTCGGGAACGGTGGTTTGAGTCCAACCGTTGGTGATATACATTCGATACACTCAAGCGAAATGAGTGGTCGGTCATGTGTGGGCCGGGTTACAAGACGTTCTTGTTGAACCCAGTGTATTCGCCTCTAGAGATACACTATCGGCAGGTGGTCCCATACCTTGTCAAGGTCGGAATCCAATCTCCAATAAGTGCCCGCGGTTTGGTTTGTATACTATATATGTGGAGCGTGAGATGCAAGCGTTCCACTAGATTGATATTTACTTGTATTTAGACACTATTATAATATCAGAAAATATATTGATTTTAAAAAATGTTTTGGGTTATCGTAAGGTAAAAACCGTCCGTGTTTATGTGTGGATTTGGTCTTACGATTATCCTTTCTTCTGAAAAGATTTTGAACTTTAAAATCATGATTGGATGATTTACCTTATTACTGTGCGAGTTTATCTCACTCTGGTTCACCAGACTGACCCGGTGTTTTGTAAATGCTCGGGTTAGCCCGGAGTATACAGGTTCAGGTTAGTGACTGCTATGAAGAGACGAGCTGGAAGAGTCCAGACGTATGATATTACTACTGTTCCGCTGTGTGATTGTATATGAGGACAGGCTATAAAATTGTCCAGATATGTTGATGTACTCTGATACTGTAAGTAATTTTGAAAGCTCTCAATAAAGATTTATTTCCATGTTATATTTTGATCCGCTGCGATGTGAGACTCTGATTCTATGTTGTGGTATTGGTTCTTCTTCTTCTTCTATTCTTATATTTCTTTCTTCCTTATCTCACCCTCTAAATTCTTTCTAATAACTATCCAGTGGTTTCGGTGTTGGAGGATCGGCATGAGTTACGGTGAAGGGATTTATGTCGATTTCCGGGGCCGAAAATCCGCTGGGTCGTTACACTGTCGCTCCAAGGCTTGACTGAGTACTTGCCTGAGACATGGGCTAGATTGTCTCGAAGTCGGTGAGGACTATCTTTTGCCTCGGTTCATAGATGGAAATCCAATTTCCGAATACGTGACTTTGCGGTTTTATTTGTAAACCTATATATGGCGACATAGTGGCATGGGACGCTCATGTCGCCTATGATTGATACTTATGATTTGAAGTTGTTTTATGAACTATGCACTTATAATAGTATCAAATGATTTGTTTTAAAACGTATCAAGTATTCTTTGGCTGTTATAAGGGAAAACCCTATCCTCGGCTGCGTTGCATTGTGTGATGGGACCTGGGTCTTATAGCAGCTTCATTTTTCTTTATTTAGCATGGCGCTGTTGGTTTTATGCACTGGTATTCTTGGGAGGAAACCCGTTCCGTGTTATACGGCGTGGTCCCTTGATTTACCTAGCTTTGAAAATAAAGATTAATAACTATTTTAGTTCTCACACCAGTCACATGACTGACCTGGAGTTTATTGTTTTAACCTAAACTCTGGGTGCCCCTATTTTGACACGGGCAGCTAGTAGTTTTGGTTTTGCAGATTTATATTCACAGGATCCTGGTTTACAGCTGGAATGATATCCGGAAAGCTTTGTATCCGTATATCTACTTCTAGTTGTGTATTGTATTATTTTCCGCTGCTATGTATTTAAATATAATTTAAATCTCTGATATTTCTGTGTAATATTTATTCATTTATACTCTGTATATTTTTGTAATCTGATGCATTGTTGTAATATACAATGAAATGTTCTTCTGTATGAGTTCTGATTTGTCCTGTTCTCAAACGATAGGGCGTTTCGAACGGTCTGTGTCGGTTTAGCGACTGATTCGAATCGAGCGAAATTCCTTGCCGTCACACAATGAACTTTTGCAAAAGAGCGAACTGGTTATGAAGAAGTTAAGAACAAGTTAGGGTTATCAAATATTGAAACAAATGGTAAATCAACTTTACGATGAATAATAAATTGAAGTTGCATTTGCCTAACAAACAAACTGGGTTTTGTGAAATTATGGTTTCAATGTTCTTACTTATTTTTATAACGGGCATCAACCAATTTTGAGATCTTAGCAACCATTTTTGAAGAATAATATTATTTTAATGATTTAAATATTAATTTAAATATTTAAATGTGGAATGATTGATCTAAAGGTCAAATATGTGGCAATTAAATTCCAAAAGTTATTTAATATGGTTTGAGTAATTATTGAATTTGTTTTGAAGTATTTCGACTCAATTTTAATAATAAGTCACTTTTGGGTTCGAATACAACTCGTCGCGTAGCGATAGTTCATGAATTTCGACCCGAAATTTGAAATTGAAATTCTGGGAGATCTAATCGTCGGATTTTCGTGAAAGGCATCATTTTGAATGAAATTTAAATAGATTTCCAAAAAAGAAAAAAGACACTTTTTAACAGTCGGATTTTGTTACAAGTATATATCAGTTTGATCAAAAATTCCAGTTTCGGCGGTTTAAGTGCCAAACTCATATTTTTCGTAAAAAGATGTTTATAAATTATATAAATATATGGAAAAATCCTGATAAATCATATTAAATAGTTTAAAAGTATTTTGGACCAATTATATTAATATTTGGTAAGATAAAAAAAGAATCGTGTTAAAGTGAGCTATTTAGCAACTAAAGTGAACCTTTCAGGAAATCCGGTTTTGACTTTTGATAAGACCTTCATTTCAATATAAAGGGTCTTCAGTTGATCTATCCAATTCGTAGGGAAGCGGCTTCCTACTGATATGGATGTTTTATTGGGAGCCCAAACGAAACCATTATGTATCTGCAAATCATGAATAGTTCACCTATCGACATCAATATAATCTGGTTTAAACATTTAATAAGATTTTCATTTAAACATAAAGGAGTTTATTTATTAATAAATGAGATTATTAATAAGGGTAAATTAGAATAAAGTTTCCAATCTATTTAACTAAATTGGATAGAACCCTGATTGGTCATTGACTGAGATAAGTCTCCATGGATGATGACTTAGACTATTTGAGACATTTAAAAGGCTATGCTGTTATTCCGCTTACATTGTTTGTTGGATATCGAGGTTTATATCAATTATAATCCAATATGATTTATGTAGATATTCCAATATAGAAGGAAATATGATTTTGGGTTTGTTGTGAATGATGTCTTCAACAACATTGTTCTTTGGCCCATGAAAAGGTAAGATAATTTTCCAAGTTATGCAAATGAAATTTTTATTTGTAAATACTTTTGAGAAAGGAATGAACATGATTTTACATTAGGAAAATGGCAAATAATCGATAAGGATTATTGGAATGATTTAACTTGGAATTTGATGTTAAGTAATCAGAATATTTGATTTGAAATCTTTCAACAAGATTTGAAGGAATAGGATTTGAAAGGTAATTAAAATTACCAAAACATTGGATGATTAAAAATGGAGTATTGCCAGTTTTGCTCCATTAGATAGAGAGATAGAAATGAAGAGTTTTGACGTCTTAAAACTTAATATAATTTTATTGAATGGATTGAATAAAAGAATGGGATGAGTTTCATGATATCCTGTAAACCGATTGGTTTTAAAAGAAGCGCTAATTATTCGGAAAGGCCTTGTTTTTACTCATTCCGAACAATTATACAATGTGAAAGGAATAATTTCTCAATGATAATGGTTCAAGACATTTATTCTTCACATCAGATGGATGGCTTGTTGATGCCTCGGGTCGCTCCTTAAGAGATTAAAGTAACGGCATTATCTCACCGTACTTGAAGCGTATCAGATTGCAATGACTTGAACTCCCAGGCGGGGACGTGGAATCAAGTGCCTTCAGTTTCGTTCCTATTCCAAGAATGGACTTGTGGATGGATTGCATATCTGACATGGAATGACCATAGGGTATGTTAGGTGCTGAGCAATGATCATGGCTTTTGTTGAAAGAAAGGTTCTGTAGGGATGATCAAAGCATGGCTAAATGCGTAGCTTTGTGTATGACAGGACTCGTGGTAGCCTCACACCCCGATATGATGGTATGTTGATGGTCAAATTAGCATGACTTTATGTTTTGCATGGATTCAGTCAACCCAGTATTTAAGGTGTCCTGCCTAAGGTTGTAGGGATTAAATTCTTCCAACCTAAGAAGATCGGTGTGATGTTGTGCACAAACATGGTATCCGCTGAATGCCCGAGAGATCTTTCGAATCGACGTGGGTTCGGGTTTTTGTCAGTTTGAAGTGAGTAAAAATGTGGACTTTATATATATATATATGTATATATATATAGATTATTTATATTTATGCTTGGTGGTTGTGGCTATTATATATATTGGATATTTCCCGTAGTACCATTAGTGGATGACCCTATGTGCCCCACAATATAAATAGTGGATGATCTTCTATACCGCGATATTCTACCTTGAAGCAGGATTGGTATTATTTATGTTAACTAACATCTGTAGATGTAGAGAAACAGGTTGGAGGGATCCAATGGGATTCCTCAAAATTTATTCATTGTTGTTTACATATTTATTTATGTATGATGTTTTGAATTGAATTGATGCTTTGTGTATGTGGACGTTTGAATGTCACTGGCCCTAGATATTGATATTTAGAAAATCAAAAAATGGGAATTTTAGATGTAAAAAGGAAAATTTATTTTCCGAAATTGAAATTGAAATTCGAATGAGTTAGAAAACATTAGCTTGCTTTCAGTAATAAAAAAAGTAATTAAATTAATAAATGACATTTATAAATAAAAGAAAGAAGTTATCACTAGATAATTAATAAATTCAAGTATGAATTTAAAAACGGGGTTAGGAACCATTTTCAAGGGAAACGATGGTTTTATTCCGACGTTCGGAATATGTATCGAACTGGAATAATCCATATGGATTTATAATAGAATTCGACTATGTCAAATTTATACTTATAAATATATTCTGGAAAGGATATTGGAATTGTATTTTGAATTTGAATGTTAAATGGATTCTATGATAAGTTTATAAAAATAAAATATTTCAAATAGGAATTTGATTTCAAATGGAATATGAAAAGTAAAACTTGTTTATTTATAAACAAGAAAATTATTTATAAATTAGGTTATAAATGTAATAAAGAAATTGTCGTAGGATAAGTTAAAAATTAAATTCATACGTGGATTTGAAAGTGAATTAGAAATCGTTTCAAAAAGGGAACGATGGACTTTATTTTGGAATATGGAATATAAAATGAATTGAGATAAATTGAAGGATTTATAATTGGAATTCGATTATATTGAATTTTATAGATAATCTAATTCCATGTGAATTGGAATTGAATATAGAAATTGGAGTTTGAATTAATTCATAACCGTGTAATGAATATGGGATAAAATAATTGACAAGTTTGAGAAAGTGGGATTGTTAAGTTAGATTTAGATAACGAGTTTAATTTAAAATATTGAAATGGAGTTGAAATTTATTAATAAACGAAGTTTAAATATTTATTTAAATTTAATTAAAATGAACTCCCCGTAGCATGGTAGATCATAATTGGACGATTCGAACTTCAATTGAGTTCATATAACACAATATAAGTCGAAATTTGATGAAATAAGAAACGTTCGGACCTACTGAATGATAATTTTCTAATAGAAGAGAATTTTTTGACTTTTTTTTATAAATTTTGAGTTAAGTGAAAATCGAATTTTCAGAAAAACAGCGCTATAATCATTTTTGAACCACAACGGTTTATTTAATAAATTAAAAGGATTTTAAGTGAATAAGATCCGAATTTCCATTAAAAAATCCAGACTTGAGTTATAAAATAAATATGAACACATGTGGAGTGAATAAAGCGAATTTCGATATAAAAGTCAGATTTTGGATTATGGAATAATATTAGCTAATTTGTAAAGGAAATTAGTTAATGGAGTTTTGATTGAACTTAACATAGGTTAAGTGAAATGGAGTCGTAACTTAGAACTTGAAGTTGAATACGAAACTCGAGTTAGAATTGGATTTCGATTTATATGTTAGTGAATGAGAATGTATATGAACATGATATGTTCAACCCAGAAGCGTATTAGGCACATAATGTAATTAGAGAATAAATTAGCAAATCGAATTAAAAAATGATTCAATTGGTTGGAAATGGAAATATGCATGCATATGAATAGATAATAGGTATGGAATGAAGGGAATGAAGAATATAAAGTGAATGCCCAACAAATAGGCATATGTTTAAATTCCAAACGAGATTTTATGTGCCTATTGGGAAAGCTGCTTAACTTTCTGATTTTTTTCGAATGGAAAGGGCCTAGAGAGGGGAGTTGTAGTTGTACCAATTGAGCCGTACAAAGGAGACACTGGCGAAATTTTCCGAAAATTTAAGGAATTAGAATATTTTTAAGGAATTTTGATAACTAGAAATCAATATATAAATATATATATATATAGAATATCAAAAGGAATTTGGAAAGTAATTTAATTAATGAAATATTAGAAACGGCTAGTGATTGTTTGATGCTTAGTCAATAATATTTCCAGTTGAAAATTTGGATGGATGCTCGTTTCTTTTTTCGATAGTTAAATAACTGGCAATCGAAGTTTCTGACCATTGTTGTCAATACGGAGAGACCGATTGGATTTATTATCTAAAAACCACTCCGTATAGGCATATGCGTTGCGAGTTAGATTATGCTGAAGATAATTGAAGACGGAGTAAAATGCAAGGGTTATTCTGTTTACAGGATAGCGCCTTCGGTTTGTCCAGTCCCAAGACAACTTGTATGGACGTATGTATGACAGAGTATGCCAACCAGATCATATAAGACGATATTTTCAACGTATTACATCTGGTGGTAGAGAAATTTGTTTCCCTTAGATTTTTATGTCCATAATATTTTTGGGAAGATTAACTGGTGATTCAACGGGTTTGACGATGTGGAATTCAAATTGAATGGTGGTCAGACATTATAAAAAGGTAAACGTAGCCTTAATCCTCACAATTGTGAAATGAAAAAAAAATCAAGCAGGCAACGTGGCAAGTTAGGTCGCCCCCAAGAATTGTGTATTATAACCGATCCGGAGAAAAAGTTTACTTATTCTTCTTTCGCTTTCGTGTCTTCGGGTTATGATTGGATGGCCGACAGCCGTGGCTGGTAATACATTTAGTCTACTCAAGCTAAATGAATGACTGGTCGTGTGTGGCCGAATTGCAAGATGTTCTTGTTGAACCCTAGTGTATCTTCTCTAGAGTACACTAATGGTAATGTGGTCTCCAACCTTGTCATAGTTGGAATCTGATCTCCAATAAACGCCCTGCGGTTTCTGATTTTATACTATGTATATGGAGCATGAGATGCAAGTGTTCTACAATATGGTTTTTTATTTGATTAGACATTATTTTGATATCAAAAATGTTTTGGTTATCATAAGGAAAAAACCTTCCGTATTTATGTGTGGATCGGTCTTACAATTATTTCTTTCAAATTTTTTTTTCAGTGTTAAACAAAATGGTTGGAGTTTACTCACACCAGCCCCATGACTGACCCAGAGTTTATTTTGCTTGTTTTACATTAAAAATTTGGGTGCCCAAATTTTTAATGACAGTCAAGTGTTTTAGGCTTTTACAAATACACTTGGAAGAGCTTAAAGGAGGAGTCTTAACTGTTAGTTATTCAGAATTATTTCTGCTATGATGTATATGTGTTACTATAATATGGCATGTATATGCAATACAAATTTGTATTTAAGAGTTATGATATATGATATTATATTTTGTTAAGTTACGCTGTGAGATTCAGATGTTCCTTTAAGTTCTTCTACCTTTTTTCTCTTACCCTAATGACTCATAATTCTATGTTATTTGGGTTGTGCATGTGTGATATTTAGTCAACTCAGATAGTATGGATTTGCGGGCCATTACAGTTGGTATCAGAGCTTAGGTTGAGCGAACACCTAGGCTTTTGGTGGGGGTTTACTCATTAGAGACAGGGTCAGTAACACCCCAGAATGAGTTTGAGTGTATATATTCAAGAGAGCATATTTGTAGATTTTATAAAAATGAGTTTATATTGTGGAGATTTATTGGTTGAGTGGCTTATGGATTCTGTCAACGGTGGAGAACCACATTATCGATAGGGGTTTCTAAGCACTTGAAAACGATGAACCGACACAATATGCATTGAAAGAGGGAAAATGAAATAATTTTACCCAAAATTATATTTTGATATAAATTGAATAATTTTCAGAAATTATTATAATATATGGATGTGTCGACAACTATTATTATAACTTAATGAGATTATAAAATTTGAACGGTTATATTTAAGGAAATGAAATTTGTATAAGAATGGAATATACAAATGAGATGAACTAAAATTAGATTTTAAACATGAACTAGAATTTAAATCCTGGATGTTCGAAAAATATTTTCTGAAGTGTTATAAAATAATATAGCTTCATTTTGAGAGAATTTTTGAGTAAAAATCATATTAAATGGATTTCCAAAGTGATAAAGCACTGAACTCACTTCAGTCACTGGAAAATAATTCTGATGATAACTGCAGCATCATTAGTGTTCATTTTCGTGTTTCTAAGTGACGGATTGCTACCTTAGGAAAATTTCTCAATGAAAATTTGTTTGAAAGAGAACAAGTTGTTTTGGAAAAGTCAAATGTTTTGAATTTGAGAATAAATATATGTACGTATGTATGTATATATATGATTTCAAAGGGATTTGAAATAAAAGCCAGGTGTTTGAATTTTGGAATTAAAATTTAACTTAAACAGGTTAAATGGATTGAATTGAATAAATTGATTTGAATCAATTTGAATGAATTTGAATGCAAATAAATTGAATTGAATAAATAAGCAATTTTATAAATAGGTTGGTGTAGATGTGGAAATATGCAGGAGAGCATATGGGTTGTAGATAAGAATGTGATGATGGATTATCCAAAACTGTTGTATATAACGGTGTTGTATACACAATTATATGATTTTTGTTTGATGATAACAACCAAATATATTTTTATTATAAATGTGTTTGGTACTGTACTGTTATATATATACATCACAGCAATGAATATAATATTTATATTTAAATAAAATACGACTGTACAGAAATTCAAATGTTAACACAGTATTTTATTTAAATAGAATATTTTATTTCAATATTCAAACAGTACAACTTTGTATAACTCCACTATTTAAACATTCACTGTATATTGTACTTGTATATAAACAGAATAAAATAGACAAGTTTGTTTGACAACAATAAAATGATATTTTATTTCAATCAAACTTGTTTATTACAGACATCAGTACATTTCATATATACACAGCCTCTCACTGCAACACTCATACATTCATTCAGTTTACATTTCATATATATCCTTTTTCACTTGTATATACAGACACACTGACACTCTGTCCTTGTCTTCTATCTTCTGTCTTCACAGCTTTCTCTGTCAGTCTAGTCATCTACACCTGTCATACACAGAAACACACACACAGTACACTGCAATAGAAATAAAAATTGAATACATGCAGATTTGAATTTTAGTTTTTGAAATTTTATTTGCCTCAGTTTTCTGGTGTGTTTCTCATCATTTTTCTGACTTGATCTGATTTGTATCAGCCTCAACATACTACACTGGTTTGCTGATCAGAACCAGTTGATTCTGATCAGCCACAACACAGTGCAATAGTCTGCTGATAAAATTCACGTATATACACACATGTATACACACACATACGTGCATATATACACATATGTATACGTAAAAGAAAATACATGTCAAACAGCAAAAGTGAACTGTCAAAAATAATCAAAGCTGCTCAAAACTTCAAAACTGGTTCAAGGATGTGAACAAGCAAGAGGCAACAGTAAAGTATATGGATGCACAAGTATATATGGTGAAACAGAACAGGCCAAAATGGTGCAAATGCAAGGATTCAAGTTTCAGCAAAACAAGTCAGTGTACATAGGCTCAAGTTCAATTAAAGTCAAAGTATCATGTGATAAGCAGCTACAAATGGTCGAGATACAAAGTCAAAGTACAAGCCTTAGTGAAAGCATATCAAAACAGCAAAGAATTCACAAGCCAGAAATGAAAAAGCAAAACTCCAGTGGAGTATACAATGTCGAGCACAAACCAAACCAGCATGGTGAAGGCACAAACACAAGCAAAAACAAAATGATCAAGACAAGGCATGCAGCATAGTCTAAGCAACAAATGGATGAGCTAAAATTTTCAGATCAGCAAAAGAAGTATGTGCAGACAACATAGTTTTTCAAATGAGTCGAGCAATGGTGCAAAGCAAGCAAGTTTCATTTGTCAAAGTTTTTTCAAGTAAGGCTGCACAGCATGGTCGAGTGGACACAGCAACATATGAGTGGAACCAAGCATCAACACAGTAAAACACATAGTGCAAACAGGATGTACATTGTGGTGTCATGGTGGAGCAAATGATTATGCAAGGTTCAAATAGTGATTTAGATCAAAACATAGCATGAGCACAAGTGCACAGTTTTAAACAAAGACTTTTGGGCAAGAGCATCTTCATATCGTCTCCAGTTTTACATGTGACATGTAATCAATCACAGTAAGTTCATGCAAGATTTCGACACTAAATTTCTTTTAAGGTTTGAACAAAAGGGAAAATACAGTGAACCATATTTGAGCAATCAAAGCCAGTATTTGGCAAGTTTTTAAAACTGTTTCAGAAATCAGTAAACATTTTTTTTGGCAAGTATCATTCAAATATCACCAGACTCAATCAAAGGCAAATTTCAAGATCAGGTGCATCAGACAATTTGTTCAAATGCCAAGAAACAGTTGCGGCAATTTTTTTTAATCAAGGAATTCACACAACATCATTTGGTCAAGTCTGTCAAACAATGATTTCAGAAATCATGCTTCTATTTCCAGAAAAGAAAATCACAGAAAGGCAGTTTTTTTTTTGTTTTCCAGAAAATCAGTTTTTTTTGGAAATCTTTTCTAAGCAGATTTAATCAGTGCAAGCAATTCTGGATTTATTCATCAATGTTTTCAAAGAAATATACTTTCGATGAATATCAATAAACCTCTTCTGGCAAGTTATCAATTAGCATTCAAGTTTTGAAGTTGTTTCCAGATTTGGAAATTGAGTGATAGCAAGTTTGTTTTAAGAATGCAAATAATATCGACCAGACTCAAATCCAAGTTCAAAATTGGAAAGTATGAAATCAGTTTTGGGAAATGTTTCAATCTATTCCAGGAACAAATAATTTCGAGCAAGTAAAACAACTTTTTCATTCAAGTTTTTTTTAAGTATGGGAACATTTCAGATTGACAAGCATTCAAGGAGAAATTCAATCGAGGAATTTAAAAAAAAAAAAGGAAATCACTTTCAAACAGGGGCCAGCAAAAAGGGGAAATAAGCAATTTCCGATTCAAGGAATTAATTCACATTTTTATCACGGCAAAGTGAGGGAATTAATGGCAACAAATCAAATTAAAATCATGCAAATCAAAAGGGGAAAGCTACAGCGAATCAGATCAAGGCATAAGCGAAATCAGAGTTGATTAAGGATTTCAAATCCTATCTTATCACACCATTTCATCATCGGCAAATATAGAAGATCGAATCCCACAAAATCAGATCGAATCATTCAAGAAATCAGAGCGCAAGTTAAGGATATGAAATCCTATATGACACTACATCATCACAGGCAGTTTATGCATCGAAACCACACAACAACTCGCAAGAAATTTCAAGCAGATACTCAAAATCAAAAATTACTCACAGTTTCGATCAGACCAGAGAACAACCCTCAAATCAGAGAGCAATAGATTGAAGAAACAAGGCACAAGAGAATTGAAGCAATAACAATCATCATCTCGCTCAGAAACCGATTGATTTGGGGGGAATTGCAAAACCCTAGCCGCCATTTCTTTTTCCACAGAATAAAGAGATCGGGTGAAATGAAAATGAGATTGGGCCGGCCACGTTCTTGTTTAAAGGCTAAAAGGGGATGACCCTTGTTATTTATTTCCTAGGGTTTTCTTTGGTTTAGTTTCTTTTATTTTGTATTGTTTCAGTTTTAATGTCTTTGTAAACCGAACAGTTTATAGATTCTGTAAAATCTAGGGGGAACCAGTTAGGGATTTAACTGGCAGTTGACTAGTCTGTGTAAAACTAGGGGAAATTCTGATTCAGGGGTTTGAATCAGTCTAGGGTTTTGAGCGTAAGGTTAGAATAGGAGCGAGAGTCGCGAGTGTACAAGGTCTTGTATGCGGGATCTGTTCTATCACCTAGTAGAAACCTTAGAAATGCAGCAGTAGGCAGAGTTTTGCCGAAGCTGGGTATATCTGTGTGTGATTTATTTTCTGCATTTCAGTTTCTGTTATTTTTCTGTGATCAGTTTATTATTATATATCTTGTTAAGTTTTTAATTCAGTTAAAAACTGTGAAAAACCCTATTCACCCCCCCCCCCTCTAGGGTTATTCTAGATCCAACAAGTGGTATCAGAGCAAGGTTTTCTTTAACTCTAGAGAAATGGTGAATCCTAGTTGTCAGTCCATAGAGAGTCAGTCCAGTCATATTCCATCTATTTTCAATGGTACAGATTTTTTAAATTGGAAATCAGAAATGAAATCTTATTTAAAATCTGTTGATATGAAATGTTGGAATAGTATTAAAAATGGGTATGATATTGTAAGTAGGGTTGATATTGAATTTAATTTACATGCTACTCATATTTTATATTCGTATATTGATGATATTCAATATAGCCTTATTTCTCATTGTTTGACTGCGCAGGAAATCTGGCAGACTCTCAACGCGCTATATGGAAAAATTGAAAAATGCTCAAAATCCCAGAAAGTTAACTCGGCTTCAGATTTGTGCCTGACAGGTTGTACAGATGGAAATCCAGATGGAGACTCAACAGGAAATATTTCTTTGATTCACTGTTTAAATGGTTTAACTGAATCTGTTGAGAAGTTAAAATCTAAAAATAAACTTCTGAAATCTGAGAAGCTTGAGTTGATCTGCAAAAATAATGTTTTGGAATCAAAACTCAAAAGCATTAAGAATTCTTCAAATTCTAATTGCAAAAATTGTTTAAAATTGAAAACCAATCTTGTTCATCTCAATAAAAATATTCAAAAGTTTGAAAAGGAAATTCTGATCTTAAAAGAAAACAAGATTGAGTTATCAAATTTGAACAATTTTCTACAAAAGGAATTTGAAATTTTTAAGACTGATATATATTCCAAATTTGAAATTGCTGAAAATGAAAATTTGGAGAAAAGTGGTTTGATTTTAAAAGAACTTGAAAATGAGATTGAAAAATCCAAGAAGTTTGAGTCGGAAAAGCAAAAACAATTTGAACTTGTAATTTCCAAATCCCAAGCCAAAATTAGATCGTTAGAAAATGAGAATTTGGTTTTGAAACAGACCAATGCTGAACAAATGATCGCTATAAATAATTGCTCAAATTTATTAAAAGAAAATAGCGATCTGAAATCCAAAATTCAACGATTAGATTCAACATTGGATAAATTTTCTAATGGGGAAAAATCGTTGAATATGCTGTTACAAAACCAAGTTTATCGTGGAAATAAATCTGGACTTGGATTCGGGAAAAATGATGTTTTTAGAAATCAAAATTCTTGTGATTTTAAAAATCCCTCAAATCACTTTAGAAATGTTTGTTTTGAAAGTTCTAACTCTGAAAACTTCAAAGGATTTGTAAATCACAATCGAGATGACGTTTTGTTTTGTAACAAATCATTTAAATATCCTTGGATCTCAAATGGAAATAAAACGGGTTTTGTTAAATTCAAAACGATTTGGGTTCCTAAAGGCACAAAGGTAAATTCGGATGGTTTGTTATATAAACAAGTTTGGGTACCAAAAGATTTGAACAAAACTGTGGGTGGTTTCACAAATTTTGTTAGACCGCTCAATTCTCTTAACAGTTAGGTACCAAAGGAGGCTGAGGAACTGCATAGCTAAAGAAAAACTGGATTCAAAACTGCTACATATCACAGAATCATTCACAGTTCCTTAGCCACATCTGTTGAGTTAGAGATTCTGCTTTACATTGGATTCTGGTATGATCTCTAAACTCACCTTTGTATATTCTCTTTGTTTGTTTTTTATTTTCTGTGTTTATTCCTTCCTCTATCCTCTTCTGTTTTTTTATTTTTTTTGACACTGCCATATTCTTCTTTGTCTGTACTTCTTAAACTTCCAGTTGCAGAATTAATGATTTTCTGGAAATTTGTTCTACTTGTATAAAATCATCATGTGTTAATCATTTCCATATCCTGAGTTTGAACTTGTATATATCTGCAATTGTTTTGAAGTTTATTTTCTGATTGTTGAATTCATAACAGTGTTGATGCATTCATATCATATCTTGAACACTGTTAACTAGAATTCTAAATTGTTGAAGATCTGAATATTTAATGAAATGTCACACACCTTTGTTGTTCTGAGTTTATTCTAATTCATTTTAGAAAAGCTCAAAATATTATACTCATTACAACACTCTGTTATTTATTAGAAGTGATAATTTCATTGATTTTCAGATTGGCTTGTATCAGTGATACATCTTGGAATTCATCTTTATTCATGATCATTATATTGAAATATGTTTGTTTGAAATCATCTGAAATTCTAGATATTTTGAATATCACACACCTCTTATTGTTGAAATTGTCAATCTCGTGTGACTGACTCATTATATCCCAAAATTTTACATTGATTCATGTGATTTCAAATAAATTATCCCGATCATGAATATTTTCAAATTTGATGTAAATGACCTGAAATTTCTCTTGGGCTTGTCGGAAATAGTTTTGAGAAATTCTTGAAAATGTTCTTTTTCAAAATGGTCCTTGAAAATCATTGTTATTTCATGATTATTTGATTTGAATATATGTTTGTTTAAAATCATTTGAAATTATTGATTTATTGGATCTCACACATATCTTGAATCTGAAATATAACCTGGTGTGATAGATTCATTAAATCCTAATACTTTCACATTTCTTCAAATGATTTAAAAATAGAGTATATTTGCAAATCTTGGATCATGAACCACCTTATGTGACCAACATCTTGACAAGTCTGTTGTGATTCTGATTTCTCTGTGCTGCTCTAATACTGTTTTTTTTGAAAAATGTTTGTTTTGGAATCATGCTGCTCTGATTATAAGAAATTGATTTGTAAATTTTTTTTTGGACTACTTGATTTGGTATCAAAGGTGTATCGTGCTTTGATAAATAAAATTTGTGTGCATGAGTTGCTTGCTTTGTAATTAAGTATTTTCTGTTGACTGAGGTACCATTTGTTTGCCACCGGGGTGTCATTAAAATCCTCGAGAAAGCGAGAACAAGTGGTATCAGAAGCGCCTTATATTTGTCTCATCCATCTATTCTGATTTTTTACTTTGTAGAGACACCATGTGGTATCAGTTTAGAAGTGCTGCATATATATTTTTTTTCTGTATATATTTTTTTTCCCTCTTGTCGTGTATAGATCAGCATATTCCTCTTGTAATTGATTTTCATTTTTAAAATTATTTATTGATTATTCTTTCAGAAATTGAAATCAATATCCAAATTAAACTGTATTTATAATTCATCAAAATTATAACCAGATTTAGAAATTGTGATGAATTGTGACTGCAGTATATTTCACAACAAGAGGAGAATTTTATTTAGATTTTCATGATGGTTAAATATTTATTATAATATCTTTGAACTGGCAATTATTTCACGACCATCTTCATTTCTTGTCACCCTTCTGCCATCCGTTATGATTTTATATAAATGTGGAGAGTTTAATTTCTTCTTAAAACCATTTTAAATAAACAGTGAAAATATTTGTGATGGAATTGTGGTTATATTATTATTCAGAATTAGTGAAAATTGAAAATTTTCAATAACCCCGGTACAATTGGTCATATTTCATAATATAATTAATTTAGAAATTTATTTCACAGTCCATTTCTGTACCTACCACATTTTCTATCATCCATATATTGGTTTTATACCAAGGAGTTTTTTTTTAAAAGCTGAAATGATATATATATATATATATATAATAAATATATAAGTGTGTCTCTAACCTCATTTAAAAATCCAAGCTCTGGTCATGCATGGTTAAGAGACAACTTATAATTTAAGCTGCGACTGACCTCATTTAAAAATCCAAGCTCTGGTTATGCGTGGTCAGTGTGCTCTTAAATAAATAAATAAAATTGAAATTCTTCTTGGTGTGTAAAAATCAACCTATCAATCCATCTCTCTAATCTGTGAAATGTGTTGAAAATATTATGACGTATTATGGTTTGTTGATTGATAGATATTGAAATTTGAGATTATTCGATTTTCTCACTTAAATTGAATTTTTAATTATAATCCAAATCCATCACCGTTTTTTTTTGGTGCTTTAATTTTATAAAATTCTTTTGAAAATATTTGGAATACATTTTTTTTACTCTCCCCATTTTATATAAATTTCGTCGTAAATCGGTCATTTTCTGCAATTTGAAATATGCCACTAGTTCTCAGTTTATTATGATTTTTGTTTGACTGATTGAGGTTTATGATGATCATTCTTCCTCTTAAGCTGAAACTATATTTTTAGTCAATTTTCATCTATATTTTAAAATTTGTATCCTTTTGATGATAACAAAAGGGGGAGAATGGATTAGATTTTGATTTATGAGTGAATATTTTATAAATATTTTTAATTTTGAAAATTTAATTATTCATACATTTCACTCATGCATAGTTATAGGGGGAGTTTCTGTTGTAGGGGGAGCATTTAAATAGGGGGAGTTCAAATATCCACGAACAAACACATTTATTATATTCAAAATCTTTTATTTGTTTGTCATCATCAAAAGGGGGAGATTGTTGTATATAACGGTGTTGTATACACAATTATATGATTTTTGTTTGATGATAACAACCAAATATATTTTTATTATAAATGTGTTTGGTACTGTACTGTTATATATATACATCACAGCAATGAATATAATATTTATATTTAAATAAAATACGACTGTACAGAAATTCAAATGTTAACACAGTATTTTATTTAAATAGAATATTTTATTTCAATATTCAAACAGTACAACTTTGTATAACTCCACTATTTAAACATTCACTGTATATTGTACTTGTATATAAACAGAATAAAATAGACAAGTTTGTTTGACAACAATAAAATGATATTTTATTTCAATCAAACTTGTTTATTACAGACATCAGTACATTTCATATATACACAGCCTCTCACTGCAACACTCATACATTCATTCAGTTTACATTTCATATATATCCTTTTTCACTTGTATATACAGACATACTGACACTCTGTCCTTGTCTTCTATCTTCTGTCTTCACAGCTTTCTCTGTCAGTCTAGTCATCTACACCTGTCATACACAGAAACACACACACAGTACACTGCAATAGAAATAAAAATTGAATACATGCAGATTTGAATTTTAGTTTTTGAAATTTTATTTGCCTCAGTTTTCTGGTGTGTTTCTCATCATTTTTCTGACTTGATCTGATTTGTATCAGCCTCAACATACTACACTGGTTTGCTGATCAGAACCAGTTGATTCTGATCAGCCACAACACAGTGCAATAGTCTGCTGATAAAATTCACGTATATACACACATGTATACACACACATACGTGCATATATACACATATGTATACGTAAAAGAAAATACATGTCAAACAGCAAAAGTGAACTGTTAAAAATAATCAAAGCTGCTCAAAACTTCAAAACTGGTTCAAGGATGTGAACAAGCAAGAGGCAACAGTAAAGTATATGGATGCACAAGTATATATGGTGAAACAGAACAGGCCAAAATGGTGCAAATGCAAGGATTCAAGTTTCAGCAAAACAAGTCAGTGTACATAGGCTCAAGTTCAATTAAAGTCAAAGTATCATGTGATAAGCAGCTACAAATGGTCGAGATACAAAGTCAAAGTACAAGCCTTAGTGAAAGCATATCAAAACAGCAAAGAATTCACAAGCCAGAAATGAAAAAGCAAAACTCCAGTGGAGTATACAATGTCGAGCACAAACCAAACCAGCATGGTGAAGGCACAAACACAAGCAAAAACAAAATGATCAAGACAAGGCATGCAGCATAGTCTAAGCAACAAATGGATGAGCTAAAATTTTCAGATCAGCAAAAGAAGTATGTGCAGACAACATAGTTTTTCAAATGAGTCGAGCAATGGTGCAAAGCAAGCAAGTTTCATTTGTCAAAGTTTTTTCAAGTAAGGCTGCACAGCATGGTCGAGTGGACACAGCAACATATGAGTGGAACCAAGCATCAACACAGTAAAACACATAGTGCAAACAGGATGTACATTGTGGTGTCATGGTGGAGCAAATGATTATGCAAGGTTCAAATAGTGATTTAGATCAAAACATAGCATGAGCACAAGTGCACAGTTTTAAACAAAGACTTTTGGGCAAGAGCATCTTCATATCGTCTCCAGTTTTACATGTGACATGTAATCAATCACAGTAAGTTCATGCAAGATTTCGACACTAAATTTCTTTTAAGGTTTGAACAAAAGGGAAAATACAGTGAACCATATTTGAGCAATCAAAGCCAGTATTTGGCAAGTTTTTAAAACTGTTTCAGAAATCAGTAAACATTTTTTTTGGCAAGTATCATTCAAATATCACCAGACTCAATCAAAGGCAAATTTCAAGATCAGGTGCATCAGACAATTTGTTCAAATGCCAAGAAACAGTTGCGGCAATTTTTTTTAATCAAGGAATTCACACAACATCATTTGGTCAAGTCTGTCAAACAATGATTTCAGAAATCATGCTTCTATTTCCAGAAAAGAAAATCACAGAAAGGCAGTTTTTTTTTTGTTTTCCAGAAAATCAGTTTTTTTTGGAAATCTTTTCTAAGCAGATTTAATCAGTGCAAGCAATTCTGGATTTATTCATCAATGTTTTCAAAGAAATATACTTTCGATGAATATCAATAAACCTCTTCTGGCAAGTTATCAATTAGCATTCAAGTTTTGAAGTTGTTTCCAGATTTGGAAATTGAGTGATAGCAAGTTTGTTTTAAGAATGCAAATAATATCGACCAGACTCAAATCCAAGTTCAAAATTGGAAAGTATGAAATCAGTTTTGGGAAATGTTTCAATCTATTCCAGGAACAAATAATTTCGAGCAAGTAAAACAACTTTTTCATTCAAGTTTTTTTTAAGTATGGGAACATTTCAGATTGACAAGCATTCAAGGAGAAATTCAATCGAGGAATTTAAAAAAAAAAAGGAAATCACTTTCAAACAGGGGCCAGCAAAAAGGGGAAATAAGCAATTTCCGATTCAAGGAATTAATTCACATTTTTATCACGGCAAAGTGAGGGAATTAATGGCAACAAATCAAATTAAAATCATGCAAATCAAAAGGGGAAAGCTACAGCGAATCAGATCAAGGCATAAGCGAAATCAGAGTTGATTAAGGATTTCAAATCCTATCTTATCACACCATTTCATCATCGGCAAATATAGAAGATCGAATCCCACAAAATCAGATCGAATCATTCAAGAAATCAGAGCGCAAGTTAAGGATATGAAATCCTATATGACACTACATCATCACAGGCAGTTTATGCATCGAAAACACACAACAACTCGCAAGAAATTTCAAGCAGATACTCAAAATCAAAAATTACTCACAGTTTCGATCAGACCAGAGAACAACCCTCAAATCAGAGAGCAATAGATTGAAGAAACAAGGCACAAGAGAATTGAAGCAATAACAATCATCATCTCGCTCAGAAACCGATTGATTTGGGGGGAATTGCAAAACCCTAGCCGCCATTTCTTTTTCCACAGAATAAAGAGATCGGGTGAAATGAAAATGAGATTGGGCCGGCCACGTTCTTGTTTAAAGGCTAAAAGGGGATGACCCTTGTTATTTATTTCCTAGGGTTTTCTTTGGTTTAGTTTCTTTTATTTTGTATTGTTTCAGTTTTAATGTCTTTGTAAACCGAACAGTTTATAGATTCTGTAAAATCTAGGGGGAACCAGTTAGGGATTTAACTGGCAGTTGACTAGTCTGTGTAAAACTAGGGGAAATTCTGATTCAGGGGTTTGAATCAGTCTAGGGTTTTGAGCGTAAGGTTAGAATAGGAGCGAGAGTCGCGAGTGTACAAGGTCTTGTATGCGGGATCTGTTCTATCACCTAGTAGAAACCTTAGAAAGGCAGCAGTAGGCAGAGTTTTGCCGAAGCTGGGTATATCTGTGTGTGATTTATTTTCTGCATTTCAGTTTCTGTTATTTTTCTGTGATCAGTTTATTATTATATATCTTGTTAAGTTTTTAATTCAGTTAAAAACTGTGAAAAACCCTATTCACCCCCCCCTCTAGGGTTATTCTAGATCCAACAAAAACTGGTGGGCAGGTAAATTGAGATAAATGATAGGAAGTTGAGTATAGAGATAAGATTTAAAGGTCTTCTGTGAGAACTGTGTTGTGGAGAAATGAAGTGTAAGATCTCAACATGTGGGTTGAGAGAAGTTGGAAGAGTTATATCATCTTTCTGGTTTAGTAATTTCGAGGACGAAATTCTTTTAAGGGGGAAGGAATGTAACATCCCAGATTTTTATTTGTCTAATTTTTAACATTTAAATTTATTTAAATGTTGAATTAAAAATATAAATGGATTTTTAATATGGATTTAATAATCGACTAATTTCGAAGATACTGAATTATCGTAATACGATAACGAAAATAATTGGATTCTAAGTTAAAGCTGGATCTACACGATTCAGTCGATTAATATAAATTCTGTATTGAATTAGAATGATAACAATAATTTATTGTCAATGAATTTTTTTGGTTTGAATTTAAATTAGGGCATGTTAGGCACAGGTCTCTATTAAGTTTCAAAATTAGGCTCACTCTGGTCCAAA
This sequence comes from Allium sativum, assembly GCA_030737875.1. NCBI lineage: Eukaryota > Viridiplantae > Streptophyta > Magnoliopsida > Asparagales > Amaryllidaceae > Allium > Allium sativum. Next base: position 143,344,653 of record CM060918.1, on the reverse strand, counting down.
ATTTGTTATAAATTACATCCCTATATTTTGAAAATTCATAAAAAAATTACATAAATTCGTATTTAATTAAAACACTTAAACGAAAAAAATCTGGCCGAAAAAGCAACAAAAACAAAAAAGAACGAAAAACAACGGAAATGCAGTTAATTGCATCAAAGAATGCATATATTTGAAATTCTTGCATTCATCTGTGCAACTATTTCAGATATGCATATTTGTTGACATTTTTGCATACAAGCATGCAAGTAATATAGAATTCTTGCATACAAGTTTGTTATAATTTGTAGGCATAAAAATCAGTTCATATTTATTTGCATACACACGTGGAAGTATTCAAAATACTTGCATATATGCATACATGCATGCAACAATCTGCAGGCATGACTATCAGTTCATTTTTACTTGCATACATGTATGCAAGAAAAACATAATACTTGCATGCATGTATCAAGTATTCACGCATATTTCCAGTGTAATATTCTTCAGGAATTATTGCATACATGTGTGCAACTATTGTGTATACTTGCATACATGTATATAAGTTTTTTTCTTTTTGCCGCTGGCTGCTGGGAATATTTGAAGATTTTAGATTTTTTTTTAAAAAAACATGTAACTTTCATTTTAGGGACCCGCTTTACATAAATACATTAGGAGGGAGGTTGTTTTAATTTCAAAATTTTTTAAGGACATGACACTTATTTTCACTTTAAATTATATTTTAGTAAATTTTAATTGATATGTGAAATAGCCAAATTTCAAATGACCTCAGAATTGGATGAAACCAATTCCATCAGATCCGAAATAGTGTATTATTATCGGATTCCAAATTTCGTAACGTTTGGATTTATCATTTGATTGTATGTTTAGAAAATGCTTAGAAATAATTTGATTTAATCGTCGATTCAAATTAATATCTTCCACATACGATCGAATTAGACCAGAAACCAGTTCCAGTGTGTTCATAACAGTGGTATAAACCTAGGATGCCATTTGCTACATTTAAAATAGAGTTCGAAAATATAAGATATTTTAAATCACATTAGTTCATCTGTAAATTAAAAATATAAATAAAAAAATATATGGGGAGCCGACCTAGACTATTATGCGGACCTACTTCTTCGTTTAGTTGCAAAAATTGTCTTCCATTTTCAATATCAAGCGAACATGATTTTAATGGTTGTGGTACGATTTTTCCTATTCGCGCCTATATAAACAAGCCTAGCTTTCGTTCTTTTCCATTCAAAACCAACAAACAAATCAAGCCTCCTTATGTTTCTCTTTCCTAGTCTATTGCAAAACTGAAACCACCGTAATAAAAAATGGAAACTTAAATTTTAAATCCAACTCGCGTATCCATTTATCACCGTGCGATTTATGGAAGCTCGACCAAGCTGAGGCCCAAGTAAAAGAATATGGGGTTGTTGTCGGCATGTTTTGTTCTGAGTTTTTTGTGGGATTTCTGACGTTGATTGAGTTACACGAGAGAAAGAGTGCGGTTGGCACTCACTTTGGTTTGTAATTTTGGGAAATGCGATTTGAAATTTGGGGTATGTGGAGATAGATGTTGGGAACTAATATTATGCGTTATTGTTGAGATGGCAACTCGTGGATGGGCTTTGAACATTGGTGATGATGATGGTGGTTGCGACCATTATTCGTGAGCTTCAGACGGGAGATATATTGCGGTACTGGGAAAGGAAGTCATGGGCTTGGTTGGTTATACTGGAAGGAGGTTCGTGAAATTTTCAATTAAAAAAAATCAGGAAGTAGGGGATAGTATGTGAGTCAGAGGGGAAGATGGGTGGTTTCAGGCATTCTCAATAAGTATTTTGGAAGAGAGATGTGGGGAGGAGAATGAAATAATGGAAATTCAAACAGGGTAGAAGATTTAAACTTTGGTTACGGTATAATTAAATTTTTATTTAACTTGTCAATTATTGTTTAAATTCATTTAAGATCGTAACGCTTATATAATTTCATACGTGATCGGATTTTAACAAAAAGAACGACAGTGGGTTCGTAAGGACGTAGGTTGTGCCTTCGAAGTAAATTGGAATTTTTAAAGCCGAATCGAATCAACTATGCAATTTTAATTTAAATCGAGCATCATTCGATTTGAATTAAAATTTGTATCAAATATGAAATAAGAAATCAAGGTAAGTAAATCTCACTCAGAGTTTTATAATTAAATTTACTTTAATCGTTAAAAATAAATTGTTGGCTGTTTGGATGCATTGATATGATTGGAATTGTGATGATTATATACATACATACATACATATATATATATTAGTTATATTCAACCTTAGTGGTTGTGGCTATTATATATATATATATATATATATATTAGATATTTCCCGCAGTACCATTAGTAGATGACCCTATGCCCTACACAATATATAGTGGATGACCTTCTATACCACGATTTCTAACTTGAAGCAGGATTGGTAATATCTATGTTAACTAACATCTGTGGATGCAGGGAAACAGGTTTGTGGGATGTAACACCCCACATCCGTTAAGGTCACTCACAAAGGGAATGCCTTGACTTCAGTGGAGCATTATGGGTACTGGAACAGAAATATTACAAGACAGACATATATAAAAACAACGGAAAGTAAAGTGGAAGTACTTCAAATCAATTATTAAATATAATTGTTTACGATAAAAGCCCATCAACTTCCAATACCCAATTACATAGCTAAAATATCTGTCTTGCTCAAAAACAAAGAAGCATGAAAATAAATTGTAGTATTCTCCAATAAAGCAAAGCAAGTCATAGCCAAGAGAAATCCAAGCAGTACATGAAAGAGCCTTGGAGCTTGGTAAGATCCGAACTAAGCTGTATTCCCACCCTGCGAACCTGGGAGGAGGGGGAACGAAAGAAAAAGAGGCGAAACAAACTGGGTCAGTCATAAAGACTGAGTAATTTCTAGTGGCTTTCATCATAAAAAAAGGTGAAGATAATATGGCATAAATAAACTGAAAGTAAACATAAGCATGGTAAGCTACAGGCACGATGAATCAAGTATAACATTCCATGCATCCTATCAAGAGTATAATCACAAGGTTCCTACCAAGTATCACATTGCAAGGTTTCTATTAAGTATAACATCGCAAGATTTCTAAGCTTTACCATTCCACTATTTTCTTTGATTTCCTAAATTCTCTGCAACAACTGTACTAGTACCCCAACCCGTATCATCCTTTCCATGTATATGTACAGTCCCTTGCCGTATATCGTACGGGTTTCATCACGTATTTCTATACTACTTCAACGTAGTGCCACCATTCTTGAAATCGTTTGGACTGCCACCCTTATTCTGGCTAGGTTTCCTTATCATGAACTATCGCGTGTTCAACTAGGATTTATGCCACCTAGGACCACTAGGGATTATGCTACCTATTGAACGTTTCCTAGATTCGATTAGGGTTTATGCCACCTAGGACCACTAGGGATTATGCTACCTAACGAAAAACACCATTTTTCCACGTAACGATATATTAATCGACCGGCTCCCTACAAGTCTTAGCTCGTTCATGTGTCTGTGTCATACGACCTAATCACGAAATGTAGTCACCCGTGCTAGGTCCACCATAGGGTGTATCAAGCCCTAGGGTGCCAACCACCGACACGAATCAAGCACGCACAGTGTAAACCTACCGGTGCCCAATGCGTTCTTTTTCAACTTCGGACTATGTGCACGACCATAGTCCGCCTGAACCTACAATGGCGCACCAACTCAGCCGTCGTTCTGGTCGCTTACAATCAGCCCAGTAATCGTGCCCCACCCTGCCTAGTTCTAGGGTACCGTGATACATCTAGTGGGTTACTACTGAAAAGGACCGCACAACTAGGGTTTCCATTCAGTAGGTTAAGAGTTGTCATTTAAATTCGAGACTTAACCCCATCAGTCTAGCATGTCAAAGTGGGTTAAGTGTTGTCATTCAAGTTCGTGACTTAACCTGCCTACGTGTCATGTCAAATTGGCTAAGTGTTGTCGTTCAAGTTCATGACTTAGCCCTACGAATCATCTGTCAAGTTGGTTAAGTATATTCAAGCGATTTATGACTTAACCCTATCAAATCATCGTGTCAAATTAGTTAAGTATATTCAAGCGGTTCATGACTTATCCCTATCAAATCATCATGTCCAATTGGTTAAGTATATTCAATAGGTTCATGACTTAACCCTATCAAATCATCGTGTCCAATTGGTTAAGTATATTCAAGCAGTTCATGACTTAACCCTATCAAATCATCGTGTCCAATTGGTTAAGTATATTCAAGCGGTTCATGACTTAACCCTATCAAATCATCGTGTCCAATTGGTTAAGTATATTCAAATAATTCATGGCTTAACCCGCCCACGTATCATGCTAAGTTGGTTAAGTATTATCTATATGTTCAAGTTGACTTAACCCTGCCACGTGTCATGTTATATTGGTTAAGTGTCATTAATCTAGTCATATTACTTAACCCACCCATTGGTCTGATTAACTATTATGTTGGTTAAGCCTACATTTGTAAGTTTTACATGTTCTTAACTCATACCGGCTAGGTCCACATTTACATGTCAAATTTCCATGTCATCCCACCTAACCCTCTAACCATACCCACGTCTTATTATGGTTAGTATTCCTTAATTCATTCATTGTGACGAACGAATCATGACCTCTCACATTAGACCGTGCATTTTGTGGCCACTGGATTTGTCGGGAGGTTCCGTGCAGATTTACACCACAAACTGGGTCTAACCTGGTGTCATAAACCGTTACACCTACAATTTGGCCTTCGACCTCTCACATTAGACTGATACTTTGTGGCTACTGGATTTGCCGGGCAGTTTCGGGCAGATTTACACCACAAACTGAGTCTAACCTCGTGTCAAAGGTTCATTAATGGTCGTATTCCACCCAAAACCCCAATATCAGTTCACGTGTTTAACATATAGAAATGTTCATGTTCCAACCACGTTCATATTTCCAGTTATATATCAATTATCAAGTTCATAATTCACGTTTTTGCCCCAAAACGTATTCCCAAATTACTATCATAATTCACTATAAGGTTTTGCCAAGTTATAGCCTTTTATTTACAATACATGCCAACTACCCAAAACCCAACTTAGGCGCGTTCATATTAAACCTCTACCAAGTCATAAATTTTCACATATGTTCCAACTCCAAAAATTTACACAGTTAACATACGCCCAAGTTATAGATTACGTGTTAGTTTTTACATATGCCCAATTCATACCAAATTTACATATGTTTAATTCACGCCATTTCACATGTATGCAAATTTTATACCAATTTACACAAGTACCAAGTTTCACGCCGTTTACATATATCAATATTCTTGCCATTTTACATAGGTCAAGTTTCATACCAAACTACATGTATTCCATGTTTACGCCATTTTATCCAAACTTACAATCTTTAATTATAGCGATAATACTCATTTCCCCATTTCATGTTATGCCATCAATTCCACCAAACATATATATATCCAATATAGACAACATTCCCATATTTCCCCGTATTCAATCGTACGCAAATCACGGTTCAGGCCTAGGTCCGAAATTGACCTAGGTTCATTGAAAGAAAATAAATAGGGGAAGGTAGAATTTGTATAACAATCAGTATAGAGAGGAAAAACTGGCATAAAAACATCATCTCTGGTATAAAAGATAGATCTTGACAATAATATCAATATGAATCAAGAAAAGTTGATTTACAACAGGCTGAATAGATCATAAGCTTGACATGAGAACGAACATAGAAAAGTCCCAAAACTCAAGATTCAAGAAGCAACAGAAATAGATCTGAATCAATAAACATACTTAAATCCAATTCCACTTTATTCCATGGCCATATTATAATTAAATGTTTAAATCTAAAAACAACTAGAACTTACAGAGCATGGATAATGAATTAAGAACTGAATTTGTTGTAAAAATGACGCGGCGTTGTTAATTTATTGTCTTGAATCATTGTAGAAGCCTTGTTCTTTGGATTGATTTGAGTTTGAATGTTTGTACTTTGATTTGGAGACGGCGGCCATGGTTCAAGAGGTATTTTAGTAGCATAATGGTGTAAGAATGATTTGATATGAATTAGGTTAGGTCTAAGGGTGTTTTTATAGGTGTAGCAACTAGTTTAGGCTCGTAGAGTAACCCTAGAATCAATCCGGACCATCAAAACACGTCTCAGGCTTCAAAAATGAGTTCTGGGTCAAAACAGGCCGACCAGGTCGACCTGTAAGGGGGGAGGTCGACCACATGGTCGACCTGGGGGGTAGGTCGACCATTGGGTCCACTACATTGTCGACCTGGTCCCCAGGTCGACCTGGTCGACCCCCAGGTCGACCTGCCTGGTCCTGTGCTGCCTAAAATCTGCTGAATCTTCTACAGGACACTACTTCTTCATCCGGACTCCGATTTTCAAAAACTCAGACTCTATTTCATGTAAAATTTCGAGACGAACGCAATGGCGTAACCCGTTTCCCTTGATTCTTATTTTAAAATTTAATTCTGCCTTGATTTATGGTTTTAACATGTTATAAAAATTCGGGTTGTTACATTCTTCCCTCCTTAAAGGATTTCGTCCCCGAAATCTTCAAGTTAAGAAGAATGTGTCCTATCATCCAATCAACCATCTACTCAACCATCATTCACAAGCAACCATTGTCCTTAAAAGATTTCTAATGATGTATAAACATATGCATGCAGTGTGTGTATATGTTCCTTGTCTAATGCAAATGATTAGGCCTGATTGATCTTTTTAAATGCAAAATATGTTTAGTGCCATGAATCCAACATGTATGCAAATAGTCCTAGTCATATAAACACTATATGTGTGCACAAACATCCATCCATATGCAACATCCACATGATAACACATTCAATTCCATCTATAAACAAGTATAAACATTCATGCATATGCAATATGAGATGTGATTGAGCCGATCTAGTGCCTAATGTGTGTTCATGCATCCACGAGCAACAACTAGCAACCACTTGCAACCATCAACCACAACATGTCTCAAACACATGTTTACATCCATTAGTTCCTACCTAAAGGTATAACCGAATGATAGAAGCAAGTAAAGAAAAACTTTGTACCCTAAACACCAGCCCAAAACCAATATATATGATTCTAGGAAACCAAGCATGATAAACTCCTTTTAGGTCGCAAGAAATCCCTTCCTAATACCAACCCATATCCTATAAAGCCCAAAAAGTTTAGTCAACCCAACGGACATCCTCAAACCCCAATATATATCACAACTAGATGAGTCATACTCCTTATGGGGTTTGCAACAGAAATAAGATTGAGAATTGGACCGAGAGGATATACATAAAAGATAGCATGCAAGTAAGCTCTATAGGAAAAGAATGATCAAGGATATACTCTTAAAGAGATATGATGCGCGTATCTAGTCTTCAATCTTCTAAGTCGCATTTCCTTGAGCTTAACTCCATTGTGCTTTGTCCGTCTTTAACTTCATAATTTCTTAATTCTTGTTTCCAAAATATGAGTTGGAACTCATTTCACTGTTGTCTCTCGTCCCATTTTCCCTTATCCTCCTTCTAGTATACTCGGCTCAAACATAACTACGTACTCATGGTTTCATGCAAGCTCTCCAAAATTCACTAGTGAACCCTGGATCTCGTTTATAGGGTATTCCATGCAGAAGGATTATCTCTTTCAAATAAACAGATGTCAACCATGTTGCCAAATGTACTTACTAAGGTGATTACCTATAACTCATGCATAAGCGAAATGAACCATCCACCTTAGTGGCGAACACTACTCGGGATCAATAGATGTATCAAGAGATTCTAGGTAACTAAGCATGGCAGAACCCTAAGGGTTACACTAGACTTCGAGGGCATTACCAAGGCAAGTCAACAATCTAACTACCCTCTTTTCATACTCAAGAATGGCACCATTACTGGATAACCACTCCATCCCTAGAATCAACCCATAGCCCAAAAAAAACATAAGCATTACTTCTAAACTCAACACTTAGCATAGACATTCCCAAATCCAAACGATTCATGAATAAATGAGCCAATTCCCTAACAGGATTTGAGAATAAAATGGGATCCTCTACTATGCTAGTACTAAGGTGCAGAGACTCAACTATCGAAGCAGAAATAAAAACGATGCGATGTACCATAATCAAAAAGGGTACGAATAGGATAGAAAGATAAACTAGACTTTCCTACAGAAACATTTCTACCTTCTTGTTCTGAGCCTCATTCGCCTTAACCACTCTTATCCCCACTTATATAACGTGTTAACAGGTCTCTCGAGAACTACCTCCATCGCACGACAACCCTACAAAGCTTGAAATAAGATTAGTCGCAGATGGAACTAATGTGACTACAGATGGAGGAAAGAAAGGAAAAGGGATTCAAACAAGGAAACAAAGGATAATGCTAATGGCCTTTGGGGAATAGCCTTTGAAAATAAAACTTTTCTTGAAAAATGCTTCTTTGTAAATGGTTTTGAAAATAATTTCAAAAGATTTTAAAAACTTTTGCCCAGTCTAGTAACCCTTTGCTCTGATACCAAATGTAACACCCCACATCCGTTAAGGTCACTCACAAAGGGAATGCCTTGACTTTAGTGGAGCATTATGGGTACTGGAACAGAAATATTACAAGATAGACATATATAAAAACAATGGAAAGTAAAGTGGAAGTACTTCAAATCAATTATTAAATATAATTGTTTACGATAAAAGCCCATCGACTTCTAATACCCAATTACATAGCTAAAATATCTGTCTTGCTCAAAAACAAAGAAGCATGAAAATAAATTGTAGTATTCCCCAATAAAGCAAAGCAAGCCATAGCCAAGAGAAATCCAAGTAGTACATGAAAGAGCCTTGGAGCTTGGTAAGATCCGAACTAAGCTGTATTGCCACCCTGCGAACCTGGGAGGGGGGGGGGACGAAAGAAAAAGATGCAAAACAAACTGGGTCAGTCATAAAGACTGAGTAAGTTCTAGTGGCTTTCAGCATAAAAACAGGTGAAGATAATATGGCATAAATAAACTGAAAGTAAACATAAGCATGATGACAAGGTAATCTACAGGCACGATGAATCAAGTATAACATTCCATGCTTCCTATCAAGAGTATCATCACAAGGTTCCTACCAAGTATCACATTGCAAGGTTTCTATTAAGTATAACATCGCAAGATTTCTAAGCTTCACCATTCCACTATTTTCTTTGATTTCCTAAATTCTCTGCACCAATTGTACTAGTACCCCAAGTCGTATCATCCTTTCCACGTATATGTATAGTCCCTTGCCGTATATCGTACGGGTTTCATCACGTACTTCTATACTACTTCAACGTAGTCCTACCATTCTTGAAATCGTTTGGACTGCTACCCTTGTTCTGGCTAGGTTTCCTTATCATGAACTATCGCGTGTTCAACTAGGAATTATGCCACCTTGGACCACTAGGGATTATGCTACTTATTGAACGTTTCCTAGATTCAATTAGTGTTTATGCCACCTAGGACCACTAGGGATTATGCTACCTAACGAACAACACCCTTTTTCCTCGTAACGATCTATTAATCGATCGGTTCCCTACAAGTCCTAGCTCGTTCATGTGTCTGTGTCATACGGCCCAATCACGAAATGTAGTCACCTGTGCTAGGTCCACCATAAGGTGGTGTATCAAGCCCTAGGGTGCCAACCACCGACACGAATCAAGCACGCACAGTGTAAACCTACCGGTGCCCAATGCCTGCTTTTTCAACTCCAGACTACGTGCACGACCATAGTCCGCCTGAACCTACAATGGCGCACCAACTCAGTCGTCGTTCTGGTCGCTTACAATCAACCCAGTAATCGTGCCCCACCCTGCCTAGTTCCAGGGTACCGTTATACATCTAGTGGGTTACTGCTAAAAAGGACCGCGCAACTAGGGTTTCCGTTTAGTAGGTTAAGTGTTGTAATTTAAATTCGAAACTTAACCCCATCAGTCTAGCACGTCAAGTTGGTTAAGTGTTGTCATTCAAGTTCGTGACTTAACCCGCCTACGTATTATGTCAAATTGGCTAAGTGTTGTCGTTCAAGTTCATGACTTAGCCCTACGAATCATCTGTCAAGTTGTATATTCAAGCGGTTCATGACTTAACCCTATCAAATCATCGTGTCAAATTGGTTAAGTATATTCAAGCGGTTCATGACTTAACCCTATCAAATCATCGTGTCCAATTGGTTAAGTATATTCAAGCGGTTCATGACTTAACCCTATCAAATCATCATGTCCAATTGGTTAAGTATATTCAAGCGGTTCATGACTTAACCCTATCAAATCATCGTGTCCAAATGGTTAAGTATATTCAAGCGGTTCATGACTTAATCTTATCAAATCATCGTGTCTAATTGGGTAAGTATATTCAAATAATTCATGGCTTAACCTGCCCACATATCATGCTAAGTTAGTTAAGTATATCTATATGTTCAAGTTGACTTAACCCCGCCACGTGTCATGTTATATTGGTTAAGTGTCATTAATCTAGTCATATTACTTAACCCACCCATTGGTCTGATTAACTATTATGTTGGTTAAGCCTACATTTGTAAGTTTCACATGTTCTTAACTCATACCGATTAGGTCCACATTTACATGTCAAATTTCCATGTCATCCAACCTGACCCTCTAAACCATACCCACGTCTTATTATGGTTAGTATTCCTTAATTCATTCATTATGACGAATGAATCATGACCTCTCACATTAGACCATGCATTTTGTGGCCATTAGATTTGCCGGGCGGTTCCGGGTAGTTTTACACACAAACTGGGTCTAACCTCGTGTCATAAAACGTTACGCCTACAATTTGGCCTTCGACCTCTCACATTAGACTGACACTTTGAGGCTACTGGATTTGCCGGGCGGTTCCGCGCAGATTTACACCACAAACTGAGTCTAACCTCGTGTCAAAGGTTCATTAATGGTCGTATTCCACCCAAAACCCCAATATCAGTTCATGTGTTTAACATATAGAAATGTTCATGTTCCAACCACGTTCATAGTTCCAGTTATATATCAATTATCAAGTTCATAATTCACGTTTTTGCCCCAAAACGTATTCCCAAATTATTATCATAATTCACTATAAGGTTATGCCAAGTTATAGCCTTTTATTTACAATACATGCCAACTACCCAAAACCCAACTTAGGCGCGTTCATATTAAACCTCTACCAAGTCATAAATTTTCACAAATGTTCCAACTCCAAAATTTTACATAATTAACATACGCCCAAGTTCTAGATTACATGTTAGTTTTTACATATTCCCAATTCATACCAAATTTTCATATGTTTAATTCACACCATTTCACATGTATGCAAATTTTGTACCAATTTACACAAGTACCAAGTTTCATGCTGTTTAAATATATCAATATTCTTGCCATTTTACATAGGTCGAGTTTCATACCAAACTACATGTATTCCATGTTTACACCATTTTATCCAAACTTACAATCTTTGATTATAGCGATAATACTCATATCCCCATTTCTTGTTATGCCGTCAATTCCACCAAACATATATATATATATATATATATATATATATATATATATATATATATCCAATATAGACAACATTCCCATATTTCCCTGAATTCAATCGTACGCAAATCACGGTTCAGGCCTAGGTCCAAAATTGACCTAGTTTCATTGAAAGAAAATAAATAGGGGAAGGTAGAATTTGTATAACAATCAGTATAGAGAGGAAAAACTGGCATAAAAACATCATCTCTAGCATAAAAGATAGATCTTGACAATAATACCAATATGAATCAAGAAAAACTGATTTACAACAGGCTGAATAGATCATAAGCTTGACATGAGAACGAACATAGAAAAGTCCCAAAACTCAAGATTTAAGAAGCAACAGAAATAGATCTGAATCAATAAACATACTTAAATCCAATTCCACTTTATTCCATGTCCATATTATAATTAAATGTTTAAATCTAAAAACAACTAGAACTTACAGAGCATGGCTAATGAATTAAGAACTGAATTTGTTGTAAAAATGTCGCGGCGTTGTTAATTTATTGTCTTGAATCATTGTAGAAGCCTTGTTCTTTGGATTGATTTGAGTTTGAATGTTTGTACTTTGATTTGGAGACGGCGGCCATGGTTTAAGAGGTATTTTAGCAGCATAATGGTGTAAGAATGATTTGATATGAATTATTTTAGGTCTAAGGGTGTTTTTATAGGTGTAGCAACTAGTTTAGGCACTTAGATTAACCCTAGAATCAATCTGGACCATCAAAACACGTCTCAGGCTTCAAAAATTAGTTCTGGGACAAAACAGGCCGACCAGGTCGACCTTAAGGGGGGAAGGTCGACCGCATGGTCGACCTGGGGGTTAGGTCGACCCTAGGGTCGACCACATGGTCGACCGACCTAGTCCCCAGGTCGACCTGGCTGGTCCTATGCTGCCTAAAATCTGCTGAATCTTCTACAGGCCATAACTTCTTCATCCGGACTCCGATTTTCGAAAAATCGGACTCTATTTCATGTAAAATTTCGAGGCAAACGCAATGGCATAACCCGTTTCCCTTGATTCTTATTTTAAAATTTAATTCTACTTTGATTTATGGTTTTAACATGTTATAAAAATTCGGGTTGTTACACGGGATCCAAGTGGATTCCTTAAGATTTATTCATTGTTGTTTACATTTTTATATATGTGCAATGTGTTGAATTGAATTGATGCTTTGTGTATGTAGACATTTGAATATCACTGGCCTAGTTATAGATACTTAAAAATATCATAAAAGGGGATTTTTAGATTTGAAAAGGAAAATTTATCTTCTAAAATAGAATTTGGAATTTGAATGAGTTAGAAAAGATTAGCTTGCTTTCAGTAATAAAAATAAGTAATTGAATTAATAAACGATGTTTATAAATAAAAGAAAGAAATTATCATTGGATAATTTATAAATTCAAGTACGAATTTAAAAAGGGGGTTGGGAACCATTTTTAAGGGAAATGATGAATTTATTCCAACGTTTGGAATATGTATCGAATTGGAATAATCCGTATGGATTTATCAATATAATTCAAATATGTCAAATTTATAAAAATAAATATATTCCAAAAAGGATATTGGAATTGTATATTGAATTTAAATATGAAATCGATTTTATGATAAGTTTATGAAAATAAAATATTTCAAATAGGAATTTGATTTCAAATGGACTTTGAAAAGGAAAACTTGTTTATTATATAAACAAGAAAATTATTTATAAATGATGTTACAAATGTAATAAAGTAATTATCACAGGATAATTTAAAAATTAAATTCAAATGTGAGTTTGAAAGTGAATTAGAAATTATTTCAAAAGGGAACGATGGATTTTATTTTGGAATTTGGAATATAAAATGAACTGAGATAAATCAAAGGATTTATAATTGGAATTCGGTTATATCGAATTTTATAAATAATCTAATTCCATGTGAATTGGAATTGAATATAGAAATTGGAGTTTGAATTTATTCATAACCGAGTTATGAATATGGAATAAAATAATCGACGAGTTTGAGAAATTGGGACAATTAAGTTAGATTTGGATAACAATTTTAATTTAAGATATTGAAATGGAGTTGAAATTTATTAACAAACGAAGTTTAGACATTTATATTTATATTTAATTAAAATAAACTCACTGAAGGCGGTAATTTGTAATTTGACAATTCGAACTTCAATTGAGTTTACATAACACGGTATAAGTCTAAATTTGATGAAACAAGAAATGTTCGGACCTACTTAATGCTTAATTTTCTAATGGAGGAGGAAATTCTTGATATCGGCGTATAAATTTTGAGTTATATCAAAATCAAGTTTTCAGAATAACAGCGCTATAATTGTTTTTAAACCATAACGGTTTATTTAATAAATTAAAAGGATTTTAAGTGAATAAGATCTGAATTTCCATTGGAAAAATCCAGGCCTGAGTTATAAAATAAATATGAACTCAAGCAGAGTGAATGTAATAACCCGGAAATCCGAACCAATTTAAAATTCTTATTTTGGCAATCTTAGCGAATTTTGAACATTTAAAATGAATTATTTAAAATAATGATGATGAGAAATTTATTTTAAATACAATTAGAACATATATATTTATATAGATCGTCGTTAGAATATAAATATATATTTTAAATTATAAAAGGGAATGAGATGACCTGAACTTCCCCGGTAAGAAACGCACGAATTGTACTGAGGACAATCCGTGCTTTCCTTACTGGGGAAGTTCGGGTCGTCTCATTCTGGTATCAGATCTTTGGTTTACAAAGCTCAGAGAATAAGACACATTAGAACCAAACGAAAGAATTCATCAGAGACTGGATTAGTAATATCCAATAAGAATGACTCGTTAGAGATGGGATCAGTGGTATCCTAGAACGAGTGTGAAGAGTATATTTTTAAAATGAAAACGATTTTTTTTTTGAAATTTAGACCTTATTCAACGAATTTGAATATTTATTTGTATTAAATTTGGACAATCCAACATATAAAGATTTTGCATATACGTCTGATCCACGGTATTCGAAGTGTTACTATACTGGATAGATATAGAATCATACTCTAGTCGCTCGGGGATAATTCTGGTGATGTCCCGACATCATCAGTATTTGTGTTCGAGTTTTGAAAGTGTGATATTTATATATTTCCAATTGACTAGTGTGATAACCAAAACTAGATAGGGCTTATTGTTGTGATTTGGCATCAAAAATCTGATTTTTGGACTATGTATCAAAGTTGTGAATTTCAAAAGCTAATCAACTAATTGATTGCTGATTGTGTTGTTTGATTATTGGTTGATTAATTAGAATTTGAACTATTTAGCCAAATTGTACCAAATATTGAATTGTATTGAAAATTGTTTGGAATTGCATGCATGCATGTACATATAAATGTGTATCTATTGAACAGATCATTGCAAAGAGGCTAGAGAAGAGGAATAAAATTGTTTTCCCAACAAATAGGTACATGTTTATTGTATTTCTTGGGTTTTGGATGATTTTATGAGCCAATTGACTATTTCCTTTTCTTTTTGGATTGGAAAGGCCTGTATGGCAATTTCGGGATTTTCCCGGTGCTCCCGTGCAAGGGAGGTTATGGCAAAAAAATTCAAAAATTTAGGGTGTTAGCCAAATTTTTGAAAAATTTGAAAAGTTCTTAGAAACTGAAAAGTTGAAGAACTTAAGCCATAGTGAAAATAATGAAAGTTGAGTTGATTTGTGAAACAACTTTCAGCTTCGTTCCTTTTCGGGGATGAAAAGTTTTAAGTGGGGGAGATTGTAATAACCTGAAAATCCGAACCAATTTAAAATTCTTATTTTGGCAATTTTAGCGAATTTTGAATATTTACAATGAATTATTTTGAATAATGACAATGAAAAAATTATTTTGAATAGAATTAGAACGTATATATTTATATATATCGTCGTTAGAATATAAATATATATTTTAAATTATAAAAGTAATTGAAAATGGCGCGGTAGGTTGAAATTTCGATTTCAAAGTTCAAATGAATGTAAGGATTCAAAATAAACCGGATTTTAGCAAAATCAAAAATATTTGAATCTATTTGAAAATATCTTTCAAACGAATATGAAAAATTGAAATTTCATAGCGGGAATAAAAAGTTATGCCCAATTGAAAATTCAGAATAGTCGCTATGGAATTTTGATCCCTTAAAAATGGAAATTTTGCAAACAACCTTTGTTTTCGACGAAAACACTTTTGTTGGATCCGAGATGTCAAGTTATTGCTAGATTCCAAAATTCATAATTTTCTGAATCAATATGTGAGCGTCGCGTAGGAAAACAAGTTTGAACATTGTTAGTCAATTTCGACCGACCAAAAAATGGCCATTTTTCAAACGGTCTCAGAATTCGACGAAATTAGTTTTGTTAGGACCGTATCGTCAATACGAAGCTAGAAATAATTTTTCTAGAATTTTTAGAGCCAATATGCTGCCCTAGTAAATTAAAATGTGTGTTTAAATTGAATATATACTGATTTATATTTTAATTTGAATGAAAACCAATCGAAATAGGTGAATTGGCTTACGAAACATATCCCATTGTGTTCGGAATGGGGGTAATTAGCTGGGGACAACAGTCGTCGGGATCGATTTGGTGTTCGATTTAAAAAGTAACTTTTTAGGCAAAAATAAATATAAAATTAATATATAAACCCCTCCCTCTTTCACTTTCTCTCTCCACTCCTCAAAAGAAAAAAACCTCATCGAAGTTCAGCCGCCCCCTTCCCCATTCCACGTCGCACCTCTGCCACTTCCCCCTCCCCTGATCGGCGGCCTCTCCAACGAACCCCCTTCCTCCTTCTTCCAGTTCGAGAGAACCCGAACCCCACCTCCCCAATCCTCCTCTCCAACTGACGTGAGACCCCCCTAGCGCCACCACTAGACCGACGCCTGCCCTGCTACCACCAGCGATCTCCCTCCGACCCCCTCTCTCCCCCTGACCCCTCTCTAAACCTCAATCCACCCGCAAACATCCCCAAACCAAATGAAACCCTAGTTTTTTTTCACTGTAATTTTTTTCCTTTTCATTCTTTTTCCTTTTTTGATTTTAGTTTAGTGAAACTAGGATTTTCAGTTTTAGGATTTTCAGTTTTATGATTTTCAGTTTAATGAAAATATGATTTTCAATTTATTGAAAAGGTGAGATTTTTATTAATCTAAAGACAAGATTTTTATAGGTAGAAAGGCCGGATTTTTGATAATGGAAAGGTAGGATTTTTGAATAAGTAAAGTTTAGATTTTTATATATATTCTAACATGATAAAAATATGATTTCTATATAATAGAGAGAATAAAAATATGATTTTTATATAATAGAGAGAATAAAAATATGATTTTTATATAATAGAGAATAAAAATATGATTTTTATATAATAGAGAGAATAAAAATATGATTTTTGTATATACATGGCAACAATATAAAGTAGCGATTTTTATATATGTAGTGGATATGGACAACGAAAGTGACAAAAGGCGAGCACGACAAGGTTTTCTACATATGAAGAGTCGCGGTGTTTGGTTTAGCAATCGGTGAGAACTTCTCACTTTTATTTTATTTCTAGTTGAAATATATACTAGAATGCAGATGGTGCTTAGCAGCACCCGACACCCGTTGTCCACAAACCATGGACGACTTGTTTGTTTGTTGTTTGTGGTGTGAATATTGATTGTGTGATGTCGAATGAAATAAGTTATTTTATGGTTAAAAATATAATTTTTAATGTGTATATAAAATAAATAGTTATAAACAAATCGGACGATTTGTTTATGTGCACACATTTGACTGATATGGATTGGGACGATATATTTTACACGTCGTCCAACTGCACAAAGAAAACCCCACGGGTGTTGGGATGAAATTGGCCATATAATAGTCCCAATAATTAGTTGTATGTCGATCGATTGATTGACAGGCTATTATAAGCATTAAATATTTATATTTGATGTTTATGCAGTGTAGAATGCACTTTGGGTGATGGTTGACTGTGCTTGATTATTGTAGTGTACGTATGTGTATGAAATCCATATTAATCACATTGTATGGTAATTGATTGGGCCTCATTCCAATTTAGAAAATAAATTATATTCATGTGTTGAATAAACAAATTAGTCATGTGTTGAGAATATTCATGTGTTGAAACCATTCATGTGTTGAAAATACTCATGTGTTGAGAATATTCATGTGTTGAAACTACTCATGTGTTGAACGAAATATTTATTCAATAAATTTCACATTTTTATTGTATGTAAGAATTGATAAATATTGATGTGTTGAAAAAAATAAAATTCATGTGTTGAAGAAAATATTCATTTGTTGAATAGAATAACGAAGTTATTGAAATATATCAAGCCATGTTGATTAGACATGCGCCATTTTGACGTGAATGATATCTATATCGATTTTATTAATTTTTATAATGAATATCGAAAAGGAATTGATTTCAAAATATAATGTTTTGAAAATATTACCATTTATATATCGATGATATGGAATATTCGATTTTGATTTGAAATTGAATATGAAGTTGAAATCGTTTTGAAAACGAATTTAAAACGAATTTAAAACGATTTATGAAATATGTTTTAAAAGGAAATCGACAAAATATATATATAATATTATATATATAATGGCCTGAATAGAATGCGCCGCGCTGCGGCAGCTCGCAAATTTTGACCATTGACTTCGAATGGATATTACAGGAGATCCGACCGTCGGATTCTCCTAAAACCGGAACAGTTGGGTTCGTATCGAAAAGAGATTTCTAACTAATACAAGAAATTAGAAATCTAACGGTTGGATTTGGAATTATGTCCAAATCAAATTTGGGAAGGGTTGCTGTAAGTGCAGTTCGTTGGCCGTTGATGGAAATCGACTGTACGGGCCTTGATAAAATTATTAAAAATAGCAATAATTTGTGTAAAATCACAAGAAATGATTTGGAAATAATTAGGATGAAAAATTCCATATTTGAAAAGATAAAAACAGTTTTTTTTATCAAAATGAACTAGTTTTGAACTAGAATTATAATCCATTTATTTTTGAAATAAATAAATTGGATTTGAAAGGGTTTTAAAAATAACCAGAATTTCCAATAATTAAATTGGAATGGATTTGAATCGAAATTGTCTTTGGAATATTTTGATGTTGGATTTCGTGATTATACAGATATTGTTATGGAAATTTGAAAGATATATTTATATCGTTATTTCCAATACGATATTTGTTGGTTGTAGAATTTGATATTGAATATAAGCCGATATATTTTCTATTCAAGCCTTGTATTTAATATCAAATGGGATTTGGGTTTGTCGTGAATGGTGTCTTCATTAACACTGTTCTTAAACCCAGTTGAGAAAAAGATTAAATCTTTTTAATTAGATTTAATTAAGTATACCAATTAAATGGTATTTAATTGGAATTGAATTTGAATTGATTTTTGGGTTTATCGTGAACGGTGTTTTAAATAACACTTGTTCTTTAACCCGATAATTAATGGAATGTGAATTGGGTTAATCGTGAACTGTGTTTTAACGACATTCGTTCTTTAACCCGATTTACCGTGAAATGTGATTTAGAATTTATAAATCTTTTGTTAAGATTTAAAGTAGATTTTCCAAAGTAAAGTTTTCTAATTTAATAAAATAAATTGGAATGGAATGGAATTCGATTTGGTAATAATCGAAGTGAATTTCTGTGGAGGAAGACAACTAATATATCTGGAATTTAAAAGGCTCTGCCGTTATTCCATTTATATTATTAGTCGGATATTGAAGTTTATATTGATAATATATATATTGATTTTTTTCCATGAAGATTCCATTGTAAATGGAATGTGATTTTGGGTTGTCGTGAACGGTATCTTTAATAATACTGTTCTTAGACCCAACGGAGTTAAGAAAATCAGAAACTAACTGAAGATTAGTTAAGTTGAATGGTTTCTTGGGCATTGATCTAATGTTGGTTTCGACCTCCGGGTTTATTACTTAGGGAATTGTTCACTTTCTAATTTACAGTTAAAGGCTAATGGAATAGAATGTGATTTTGGGGTTTATCGTGAACCATGTTTTAAATACATTGGTTTTTTAACCCAGTTAAAGACAGGATATGATTTCCCAAGTTAAATAATCATTAATAGTGATTTTTGGGAAGATTAAAACCAAGTTGAGTTTTAATGAATCTTTAATTATATTTAAATGATCGAGAATGGAGTATCACCAGTTTTGCTCCAGGCGATAGTTAAATCTTTAATTAGATTTGAATGTGAAATGGTAATTGAATTTACCGATAACACCGTGGTGTTAGATATGAAGTATGACCAGTTTTACTTCATTGATGAATAGGTTGGGGTTGGGAAATTTAACAAGTGATTACTTCGGTAAGGTTCGCTAATCTCGACTAGTTTGGATAAACCATAATTTAGTTTGAATTGATATTCAAAAGAAGATTAAAGAATAAATTTAAAGAATTTATCTTTGATAAAATTAATTGGAACCTTTCCCAAAGTATAAGAATATTTGAATAAAAGAATATTCTAAATTGGAATAAGGCATATGTTGTGTTTGTGTAACACTTGTTTATTATATACGCGAGTTATTTAGAAAGACCGGGTTTATCCCATTTTGAATAATTGATTCGACGATGTGTCGAGGATGAAGACGATGGTTGAAGACCGGAGTTCTTCACATCGTTTGGATAATTACTGATGATCTTGATTGGGACGTACACCCAGGAGGAGCGAATCAGTTGGTGATCGTCCAGACGTACTTGGAGATCGATGAATATGCGAGGTACCAGGTGCCTCGGTTTCGTTCAGACCCAGAACGGACTTGTAAATGGACTGTGTGTCCGACATTGGATATCATTCTGTGTGATTGATTTATATCGGTTGCATGGAGTGGTTTGCCTGTGTGGCATGCTAAGATGCAAATGATCAAGGCTTCTGTTGAAAAGAAAAGTCTTGTAGTTGATGATCAAAGCACGGCCTTTGTGGCATAGCTTTGTGTAGTGTTAATTCGCGAGCCTTACACCCCGGTTGTGAACCAGAAACGGGAGAGGACATCAGGGAGGGCATGCTTTTTTCTTCTAGCTAGGGTGGTGTCAGTGACCTACCAGCCCTGACATTTATAATATTTTCACCTGTGTGGTTATTGGATTGCGAGGCGCCTCGGATATAACGGTGACTATGTGGAGGCGATGGAGTCATTTGGCTCATCAATGCCCAAAGGGCGGAAAACGCAGTGTTCAGGCATTATAATCCACATCGAGTGGACCGGCCCTGACGATCCAAGGGGTAGTTGCGGTTGTTCCTGAGGGGCGGGCTAGAGCGTCTCGAAGCGGCGAGGACGATCCCTTGCCTCGGTTCACATATGGAAATCCAACTTCCAATACGTGACTTTGCGGTCTTGATTGTAGAACCTATATATGGCGACATAGTGGTATGGTGTGACGACAAGCAATTTCGCTCGATCCGAATCAGTAGTTAAACCGATCTAGACCGTTCGAAACCCCTGAACGTTTGAGAACAGGACAAATTAGAACACAAACGGAAGAACATTTCATTGCTATTACAACAATTCCATCAGATACAAGAATATACAGAGTATAATTGAATAAATTACATTCGATAAATATCAGAGATTACAATAAATTACATAGCAGCAGAAAAAAAAATACAAAGCACAACTGAAGGTGATATACGGATACAGAGCTTTCCGGATATCATTCTAGCTGTAAACCAGGATCCTGTGAATATAAATCTGCAAAACCAAAACTACTAGCTGCCCGTGCGGAAATAGGGGCACCCAGAGTTTAGGTTAAAAAAATAAACTCCAGGTCAGTCATGTGACTGGTGTGAGAACTAAAACAGTTATTTAAAACTTTACTTTAAAAGAGAGTAATTCAAGGGACCACGCCGTATAACACGGAACGGGTTTCCTCCCAAGAATACCAGTAAATATCAATAAACAACGCAATGCTTTTTCAAAAAATGAAGCTATTATAAGACCCAGGTCCCATCACACAATGCAACGCAAGCCGGAGGATAGGGTTTTCCCATATAATAGCCAAACATGCTTGATATGTTTAAAACAAATCATTTGATACTATAATAAGTGTATAGTGTCAAAACATTTCAATCATAAATATAAATCATAGACGGCATGAGTGCCCCATCCCACTATGTCGCCATACTAGGCTCTACAAATAAAGCCAAAATACACGTATTGGAAATTGGATTTCCATCATGAGTCGAGGCAAGGGGAAGCTCCTCTCCGCGCTCGAGACACTCTAGCAAATATCTCAGGACTACACACTCTGGGCAATCCTTGGATCTTCAGGGCCGGTCCTCACTTACGTTAGAAGAATAGTAATGCCTGAACACACGTTTCCCGGTCCTTACAGACCTATAATCGAGGCGCCTCATTCCAACAACCACAAAGGTGAAAAGTATATAAATGTCAGGGCTGGTAAGTCACTGACACCACCAAAGCTAGAAAGAAACATCGTGCTCTCCCTGTAGTTCGTATCCCGTTTTTGACTCATACCGAGGTGTGAGGCTCGCGAATTCACGTTATACACAAAGCTGCCACTTAGGCCGTGCTTTGATCATCAACCACAAGACTCTGCTTTTCAACAGAAGTCTTGATCATTGCATCTTAGCGTGCCACACAGGCAATTCATGCCATGCGACTGATGTCCATCGATATACAACCTCTGAGCTCGTACGTCTCAGAGAAGGGCGTTAAGCAAAAGAATAAATTCTCCGCCGCCAAACAGATGTATATTTAATAGAAATCAATCAACACAGAATAAAATCCAGCGTCAGACACACAATCCATTTACAAGTCCGTTCTAGGTCTGAACGAAACCGGAGGCACTTTCCTCGCATATCCATCCATCTCCAAGTACGTCTGGACGATCACCAACTATTTCCATCCTCTTGGGTGTACAGCCCAATCAGGATCGTCAGTAATTGCCCAAACGATGTGAAGACTTCCGGTCTTCGACCACCGTCTTCATCTTCGACTTATCGCCGAATCGGTTATTCAGAATGGGTATAAACTCGGCCTTTCCGAACAACCCGCGTATATTAAAAACAAATGTTACACAAACTCAACATACGCCTCATTCCAATTCTGAATATTCCGTTATTTAAATATTCACATCTTTTGGGAAAGGTTCCCATTAATTTTATCCAAGATAAATTCTTTAAAATTTATCCTTTAATCTTCCTTTTGATGTCGTTTCAAACCAAATTATGGTTTTCTGAACTAGTCGAGATTAGCGAACCACACCGAAGTAATTATTTATTTTATTTCCCAATCCCAACCTATTCATCCCATGAAGCAAAACTGATAATACTCCATATTTAACACCACGGTGTTATCGGTAAAATTAATTACCATTTCACGTTCAAATCTAATTAAAGATTTAACTATCGCTTCGGAGCAAAACTGGTGATACTCCATTCTCGCTTATTTCCTAAATTTGTTAATTTAGATTATCCATTCACATTTCAATCTAGTTGCAGATTCATTAAAACTCCTTTTACTGGGTTAAAGAACTAGGTGTTATTTAAAACACAGTTCACGACAAACCCAAATTAAATTCTATTTATTATCGGGTTAAAGAACTAGTGTTATTTAAAACACCGTTCACGATAAACCCATTTCAAATCCAATCAAATATATTAGAAATTCCGATTTATTTAAAACCCCTTTTTAAATCTAATTTATTTATTTAAAAATAATTGGGTTTTAAATTTAGTTCAAAACTAGTTCATTTCGATAAAAATCCATTTTTATCTTTTCAAATATAGAGGTTTTCATCCCAAACTTTCTCAAATCATTTCTTCTGATTTTACACTAATTATTACTATTTTTAATAATTTTATCAAGGCCCGTACAGTCGATTTCCATCAACGGTCATCGAACTGCACTTACAACGACCTTTTCCAAATTTGATTTGGACGTATCTCCAAATCCAACCATTAGATTTCAAATTTCTAATATTCGTTAGAAATCTCTTTTCGATACGAACCCAACGGTTCCGGTTTTAGGAGAATCCGACGATCGGATCTCCCGTAATGTCCGTTTGAAATAAATGGTCGAAATTCACGAACTGCCGCGGCGCGGCGAGTTCTATTCAGGCCATTATATTATATATATAATATATATAATATATATTTCATCGATTTCTATTTAATACGAATTTTATAAATCGTTTTGAATTCGTTTCAAAAACAATTTCAACTTCCATCTCAACTCAAATCAAAATTGATTCTTTCCTTATAAATTCGTTTTAAAATCCATTTCTATCCAATTCAAGTTTCAATTCAATTTGAATTCATTTCACTTCATTTTAAATTCAATTCGAATTCGTTTTCAATTCGATTCAATTCAAATTGGTTTTCTATTTGATTCAAATTCATTTCGTTTTCTATTTGAATCAAATTCATTTCGTTTTCTATTTGAATCAAATTCGATTTCGTTATCGCTTTATATTCAATTCATTTCGAAATCGTTTTATATTCAATTCGAATTCAATTCGTTATATATTCAATTCGAATTCAATTCGTTATATATTCAAATCGAATTCGTTTCAATTCAAATTCTATTCAAATCAAATTCGTTTCGTTTTCTATTTCGAAATCACTTTTCAATATTCATTTTAAAATGAATAAAATCGATATAAATATCGTTCAGGTCAAAATGGCGTCAATCTAATCAACACGGCTCCATATATTTCTATTTTCAAATGTTCTGTTTCAAATATTTCTTTTTCAAATATTTCTATTTCAAATATTTCGTTTTCAAATATTTCGTTTTCAAATATTTCGTTTTCAAATATTTCTATTTCAAATATTTCTATTTCAAATATTTCTATTTTCAACAAATGAATATTTATTTTTGTCAACACACGATTAATCTCAACGAATGAGTACTGTCCACGTGTGACTATTTTTGTTAAATTATTTCGTTCAACACATGACTAATCTCAACGGATGAGTGCAGTCAACACATGAACCTTTATTTTATAGTGATAAAGATGTAAATTTTATTATTAAAATATTTCGTTCAACACATGACTAATCTCAACAGATGATTGCAGTCAACACATGAACCTTTATTTTATAATATTCTATATTTTCTAAATCGGAATGAGGCCCAATCAATCACCATATAATGTTAATTATATGGATTTTCATACATCACACGTATATAATAGCATTGAAAATAATCAACCATCAACCAAGGTGCACTACACTGTATAAGCATCAAATATAAATATCTAACGCTTATAACAGCCTGTCAATCAATCGATCGACATATTTAATCAATCAGGATGAGTGAACTTCAAATTTCATCCCAACACCCATGTGGGGTTTCAAACAATCAAACACAGATTTTATTTGTGCAGTTGGGCGATGTGTAAAATTTATCATCCCAATCAATGTCCTTCAAATAGGTGTACATAAACAAACCGTCCGGTTTGTAAATGAATATTTATTTATTCACATTCACGTTAAAAATTATATTTTTAACGACAAAATATTTTATTTTAACACATGGATTTTTATTCAGTTCATTCTTTAAATAAAATGATATTTTTATTTTTCTAACTTATTTTAGAAAATTTCGGCGGCATAACGGCACGATACTAGAAACGGGACGAGGCCTAGCCTTATCCCCGGTGTAGTGAAGGCCCACGCCATTCACATATCATCAAATTCACCAAACAACCAAATTCAAATCAAATCATCTAACTAATTTATGCAACCAAACAAACAAGTCCATGGTTTGTGGACGATTGTGTCGGGTGCTACTAAGCACCGTCTGCATCCTAGTATATATATATATATATATATATATATATATATATATAACTAGAAAAGGAAATTGAAAGGTGAGAAATTCTCACAGATAGCTATCCAATCATCTTGACTCTTCTTTGATAGAAATCTTCATCGTTTTCGCATTTTTGTCATCTTCGTTGCTGTAGCCACTACATATGTAAAAATCGAATTTTTACTTCGCTATTCAATATATAAAAATCGAATTTTTACTATGCTATTCAATATACAAAAATCGAATTTTTATACCGCTACTATATAGATAAAAAATATATTTTCACATCGATGCTCATATAGTAAAGATTATATTTTTATCACGCTATTCTTCATATAAAGATTTCGCCCTTTCAAAAATAAAGTTTTCGCCTTTATAAAAATAAAGTTTTCGCCTTTTCTAAAATAAAGTTTTCGCCTTTTCTATTTTTAAAATATCATCTTTTTATTTTTAAAGATTTTACCTTTTCAATTTCATCCCTATAGAAATCACATTTTATTTTGCTACCTATATAAAGATGATATTTTTAATATTCCTAACATGTAAAAATTATATTTTTAATTCTCTACATAAACAAAAATCATATTTTTACACCTTCTACATAATAAAGATTATATTTTACCACTTTAAAAATATAAAAATCAAATTTTTAATTCTTTAAAAATATAAAAATCATATTTTTTTTAATCTTCATAATGTACATATAAAAACAACATTTTTATTTAGCTAAAGTATAAACAGAAAAAAAAACTGATTTTCATATAACAGTAACAAATAAATTACTTACAGTAATTTGCGAAGGGGAGTGGGTCGATTTCAGGCGACGGATGGACGGAGGGGGGTCTTGGGCGGTGCGTCGATCAGAAACAAGGGGGGGGGGGTGAGGCTGCGGTGCTCGATTTGGTTGCAGTGGGGGAGGTCTTCGCGCGGTGCTGGATGGAGGTGGAGGACTGGGCGAGGGGCGGAGGTGGGTGGCGACGCGGCTGAGGCTGCGGTGGGGGATTGGGGGGCCTCACGCGTTTCAGGAGGGGGAAGAGGAGGAAGGGAAGAAGGAAGGAGGAAGAAGAGGAGGGAGGTGCGCCTGCCTCCGGCGCGGCGGTGGCCTCCTGGAGGCGCCGCTTCGGCTAGGGCGCGATGCCCTTTTTTTCTTTTTTTTTCTTTCTGAAATAGTTTTGAACGTGGGGGGGGGGGGGGGGGGGCAGAGTTAAAGGGGGGGAGAGATATTTTTTAAATTTTATTTAATTATTTTATTTGTAAAAAGTTGACTTTTACATACGACCCCGAAACGAGGCCCATCGCCTGTCGTCCATAGCGTTTTACCCCCATTCCGAACACAATGGGACATGTTTCGTAGGTTGATTCGATCGTTTGAATCAGTTTCCGTTGAATTTACATTTAAATCACTATATTGAATTTTAAACGTACATTTCAAATTACCGGGGTCGCATACTAACTCGAAAAATTCCAGAAAAATATTTTCTAGCTTCGTATTGGCGTTACGGTCCTAACAAAACTAGTTTCGTCGAATTCTGAGACCGTTGGAAAAATGGCCATTTTTCAGTCGATTAAAATCAACTGAAACTGGTCAAATGCGTTTTCCTTTTCCACGCTCACATATTGATTCGAAAAATTACGAAATTTAAAACCTAGCAATAATTTGACATCACGGACCCAACAAAACTGGTTTCGTCGAAATACGAGGTCGTTTGCAAAATTCCCATTTTTAAGGGCCTGAATTCCATAGCGACTATTCAAAATTTTCAACTGGACATATCTTTTGATTCCCGCTATGAAATCTCGATTTTTCGGATTCGTTGGATTGATATCATCAATTAGATCCTAATGTTTTTTGTTTCGTTAAAATCCGGATTGTTCTGCACCCGGTATGTTCAATTGAAGTTTGAAATCGAATTATCGAACTACCGCGCCATTTTCAATTCTATTTATAATTATATATAAATATTTATATTCTAACGACGACGTATATAATATATGCGTTCGAATTATATTCAAAATAAATTTCTCGTCGATTTTATTTAAAATAATCTATTTTAAATATTCAAAATTCGCTAAAATTGCCAAAATAAAAATTTTAAACTGGCTCAGAATTTCCGGGTTATTACAATCTCCCCCACTTAAAACTTTTCGTCCCCGAAAAGGAACAAAGTCGAAAGTGGTTTGATTAATCAACTCTACGTTCGATCCGGCTTCCATTCTCCAACTTTTCAGTTTCTGAGAATTTTCAAATTTTCAAAAATTTGGCTAACACCCTAAATTTTCGAAAAATTTCGCCATAACCTCCCCTGCACCGGGAGCCACGGGAAAATCCCAAAATTGCCATACAGGCCTTCTGATCTCAAAAAGAAAAAGAAAAAGCCAAGCGGCTAGCCAATAGGCTCATAAAATCATCATCACCCAAACAAAACAGTAAATTATGTAGTAAACATGTACCTATTTGTCGGGCAAACAAATTTTATTCTCTGCTCTAGCTTCCTTGCTATGACCTGTTCAATGTAAGCATATGTATATGCAAGCAAATGCAACTAATTTTCAATATAATTCAATATTTGATTCAATTAGGCAAAATGGTTAAAAATTAGCAAACAACTAAACAAACAACACAAACATCAATCAATTAGTGAATTAGAGTTTCAAATTCATAATTTTGATACATATACAAAAAATCATGTTTTTGATGCCAATTCACAACAATGTGTTCTAACTATATAAGTTTTGGTTCTCACACCAGTCTAATGGAAATATATAGAAAATCACACCTTCGAAACATAAAAATAAATAATGGTGATGGCGCGCCATCATCAGAATCATGTCCGGGCGACTAGAATGTGATTCTATATCTATCCAATATATTAAAACTTCGAATATACGTTCATGACGCGTATATGCAAAATTTATATATACTCGATTGTCCATATTCAAAATAAATAAATATTCAAATACGTATAAAATGGTTTAAATTTTCCAAAACAAAATTGTTTTCATTTGAAAATATACTCTTCACACTCGTTCTAGGATACTACTGATCCTATCTCTAACGAGTCATTCTAATTGGATATTACTAATCCAATATCTGATGAATTCTTTCATATGGTTCTAATGTGTTGTAATGGCTGGATTTTTTTAAGCTTCTGACATTCATTTTAATAAGGAAATTTAAATGTATCTAGAAGACCCGACCAATTTAAATATGTATAATCACTTATATGTATGTATATACATATATGATTTACACTATAACTTAATATACACAGGATATATTAACTAAATGTTTTAACAACTTAAGAAATAATGGCGACACATTTTATAACATTAGCAAGTGTAGGGAAGCTAGCAACATGAAATAAGTGTGGAAATTCCTATTTTACAACTAACATGTATAAGTTGTCATATACTAAGCAAACAAGTAATGAGATTAACACCTATATATTTATATATTTATTTATATAAGTATAGCATGAAAAGTATAGGCATATATATATATTTCTATATGCATATGCTACGGCCTAAGTATATATATAAGTATATATATACCAAGTTCATTTGCAAGAAGTATAGTCCAACCTTTAAACAAAATCAAGTCCAAAACCCCATCATTTAGAAATAGATTTGAATTTAATCATCACCTAATCCCTACACTATTACTTGCGGCTGAACTAATAATGAAGACAAACAAAATATCAAAGAGGAAACTATTTTCTCTTAAGTTTTGTGATGGTAAGTATTGAGAGCATTTAATGCAAGCAAGGGGAGCATTTAATGAAAGCATATAGTCTTGTACTTAGGAGAGACCAAGGAGACATTGGTAGAAATATCTCTTGTGGAAAGTACTTTAAAAAAACATGTTGCATAATGTTTAGGCCAATCAAAGGAGAGAGAAAGGGGTAGGTAGAAGACATGGGTTTTTACTGTTAAAAGCATAAGGGAAAAACTATTGTTTAAAGAGAAGAGTTGGCCTATAAATACACAATCATATCCATGCAAATCGTCTTTCACAAACACAAGAACACTTTGCTGAAAACAAAAACCATCCACAGCAAGAAATTTGTGAAAGCTTTTCAAGTGAGTAAACCTCACTAAGTTCAAGTTTGATTTCATGTTTTACTGTAAACAGTTTGTGCTTTCATGTTCATATATGTCAATGCAAGTTCTATCATGTTGTTATCAACCTTGTAGATGCTATAACACCAAGTATATATCACCAGTAAACCATGTATGCAAGTGTTTATAAAATAATAATGAGTTCATCACTTAAAACTTGATCAAAGGAATACTGCTGTTGTTTGCTGTCAAGAACAAACACCTCTGTTTATTTAACTATACCTTGATGATCTCAAAACACAAGCTATATCGGTATATTTATGAGTTAAACTTGTATACGAAAATATATATGGACATTGTAGCAAGAACAAACCTCATCTATATATATTTTAAACAAGAAAACAGCAAGAAACAGATGATTCTCTGTCTCAAACTTAATCACCGAATTTTCAAACATCGTAGAATTGAATTACAGAGATATGAATGTAATCAACAAAAAAAATGATGATTTTTAAAAGTGGTTTCATGATTTTAAACGTTGGGACGAGGGAGAAAGCTCGAGATGGACGGAATTGGCATTTTCACCAAATTCCGACGATCGACGTCGGTATTGGCCAAGTCGTGGAGCATGAAGGAAGGGGAGACATCGGTGATCATGGAAAAAATACCCAATGATGTTTCCAACGAGGGGTTTGAGCTGACAAACTCGATTTAGGTTTTGAAAGCAAAAATGGGTTCAGGCATTTAAAGGGGTCGTACGGGGCCCACAGTCGATCGAGTTGGCCAGAACTTGAGGGGGAGCGGCGTCGGAAGTTGGGGCAGCTATCGGCGGCGGTGCGAGGTCTCCAGGTGGTCAGAGATGGTCAGACGAGGTCGGTTTAGGGGGAGTCTTTTCGATGTGGCTTACTGGAAGTTGGGTGGAGTGATGACTTCGAGGAGGAGGCTACGTTAGGGGGTGGCGATGGGTCAGGGGTGATCGGTGGATGAAGTGGAGTTTGTGGGTGGAGGTTCGACGTTGATCTGGTGGCGGGGAAGGTGGTGCACGTGCACAGCTGTGCACGTTTGCACAGGAAGTCGATGGCAAAATGGAGAAGAAAAGGGGAAGACTTGGCACGGTGATTTTCGAGTGATCCATCGGTGGATCACCATGTTTTTGAGGCGGATCGAAGGCTTGGCACGAGAGTTTGGCAAAAGGGAAATCGTATGGATTCACCATGGATTTCGAGGCGGATCAAGTGGCATGGCACGAGTTTTTGGCAAGCAAGAAAAAGAGTGTTTGGGCAAGGAGAAATCGATGATCACCCATGGTGACCACACGATTTTGAGATGCCAACGTTCGGCTTGACAAATACAAGCGAAAACCGATTTTCAAAGCAAGAATTTAATTAAATCAAATTTAATTTAATTAAATAAATAAATAAAATTAATCAGTAATTAACTAGATTAAATAAAAATATAGTTTTTATTTAATATGGCGTAAACCAGTGGAACAGTCAAGACGACAGTAAGGTCCCAGAATCGAAGTTGTTCGAAGAAGTTCGTCGAGTTAGAACCTGAGTTTTAAAGGATAACCAAATTTAAATAAATTATAAAACAATTTATTTAAGTTTAAATAAAAGAAATAAATATTTGACGAATCAAATCGGTGTAGAGAACATCGTCTGACAGTCGATGATAAGCAAGATAAAACACCGTGTGCGTAGCACGGGCTTTTTCTATACACTTGCAAATATTGATAAAAAAACTGTAAAATATCTTGTGTGCATCGCACACACTTTAACTATAAAATCGTAAATGATATTTAAGATATCCAGATATGAACCAGAGAATTATATACTATTATATAATTAGAAATACAGGATGTGCAACTAAATTAAAGACGGTTAAGCTGAAAATAAATTACCGATATAAAATATATTTTTGGATATCGTTTCGAAGAGTCCGGAATTTCACATTTTCCACTTCGACTCGAATATTACGACGTGTACCGGAAATCGATAAAGATGAAGAATGCAAGGACTATTTCAAAATAGTGCCTACGGTCTGTTCAATCCCAGGACAGATCCGAACAGTCGGATGTCTGACAACGTGTATCGATCAGATTTTACACATCGACTTTACATAAGTGTATTATGTTGGTGGCGGAGAGATTCGTTTCTTTAGCCTTATACCCAGAATATGTTTGTGGAAACCAATGAGTGATCTGTCAGATAGGACGGTGTGATATTCAAAGACGTCGAAGAATAATCCGTCAACGGTAACGTGACTTCAAACCTCACAACCCGAGAAAGACAATAGTTGGGCTAGGCAGCATGGCTAGTTGGGTCATACCCAAGCAGGGTATATTATCACCATCTAGAGTATTCCTTTTGTTTCTTAATCTATTTTCACTACTGTTACCTTCGGTAATCGGTGGGTCATTCCCAACCGTGGAGGTGGTAATATATTCGTTACACTCAAGCTAAATGAGTGGACGGTCATGTGTGGCCGGGTTGCAGGATGTTCTTGTTGAACCCCAGTGTATCTTCTCTAGAGTACACTGATCGGTGGGTGCTCCCATACCCTGTCAGTTAGAAACCAAATTTTCCATAAGCGCTCGACGGTTTTAGATTTTATTCTATGTACGTGAACGTGAGATGCAAGCGATTCACTAGATGATTATTTATTTGATAAATACTATCGTAAATATCAAACGTTTTGATATTAAAATACAAGGGTCGTTTTCCATATATTAGTTATGGATTGGGCATAAGATTTCTAAAGTAATTGAATCTATTAATAACGGAACACCTTATTCCTTATTTCCCTGCTTACATCTATTTAACTGTGTTTACTCACACCAGTCCCCTGACTGACCCGGAGTTTATTTTCTGTGTTTTCCCTAAACTCTTGGGTACTCATAATATTTATTATGAGTAGTCAAGTAATTCAGGTTGGCAATGGAACCTTACGAAGTTCAAGTTGCAGGACAAGTCTAGTAGTTTTAACTACACCTATGTATCCAGTTAGATTTGTATTTCCATATCATGATGTATTATTATGTGAATGTACTATGATGTTGTAAGTTGTTGATGTATTATGATGTATCAGACCCTATGATGTAATGTATTTGTATTTTTAAATTCCACTGTGAGATTTCTGATAACTTCTTATTCTTCTATTCTATTAGTTCTATCTTTTCTATCTCATCTTCTAATTTCTTTCAATAATGACACGATTTTCGGAAGGTCGAAAATCGCGCCGTTACAGTTGGTATCAGAGCCTATGTTCTTCGAAAACATTTAGGCTTTAAAATAGTGAGAGAGCGTATTTTACTAAAAACTGTATTTTAGTATAGGTAGATCGTAGTTACTTAGGTAATCCCTTGACATATTTTTCCGATGAGTCATAAAATTTCAATCCGTGTACTCAGGGAGTTGAAAATGAGTTCTCGTGGAGGAAGAGGCCGAGGAACAAGCGGAGCAACTGCGACAAACGGACACACTGTTAACCAGACCCAAGTGGATACTACTGAAGTAATCCGAGCACCAACTTAGCCTAACTTTGCTATGGTCTGTAAGAATTACACAACTCTGGGAGGAAAGATTTTCAGAGGTACTGAATCACTGGTCGGAGTCCAAGCATGGATTAGATCATGCGAGAAGATTTTTAAAGGACTAAGGTTGGATGACGAGCATAAGCGTCTCTTAGCTTCATGGAATTTGGAAGGAGCCGCAGCAATATGGTGGGATGCCCAGACTGCTAACACGCCTGAGGAACACTTTACTTGGGCCATGTTCAAAGAAGCTTTCGAAGGTCAATATCTACCTGCTACTGGAAAGACAAGGATGTACCGGGACTTCATTGACTTAAAGCAGGAAAGCAAGACGGTCGCTGAGTATGAAAACCAGTTCAACGCACTTTCAATCTTTGGGCCGGAACTGATAAATACTCTTTTGAAAAAGAACGAGATGTTTGTTGCTGGTCTTAGAGATAATCTGCAAGGAAGGATGATGGGACATTTGAAGGATCCATTTGTGGAACTAGTAGACCTAGCACTTAGATATGAAGCACTAGATGCAAAGAAACCAGGAGCGAGGATCCAGACTGGGGAGACAAGTGGGGGAAATGCCATGAAAAGAAAGATCAACCCAGATTGGAAAGATAATCAGGGCCAAGCTAAGACGGGACAACAGACACTTGAAGGTAGATTTAAAAATGTCCTATGCCATAACTGCAAACAAAAGGGACACATTGCACGATTCTGCAAACAAAAGGGGAACCAGAAACCCCAGCAATACCCACAACAGCAACAGAAACCCCAGCAATACCCGCGACAGCAACAAAAACCTCAGCAACAAAATCAGCAACAGAAACAGAATCAGAACCAGAACCAGAATCAGAGGAACGAGATGGTAGTGAAGAATCTGTGTTTCAACTGTCATCAACCAGGACACATGGTGAAAGACTGTCCATTGATGAAGAGGGCACCACAGCCTAGGGTTTTTACAATCAAAGATGAACCGTCTACTTCTCAGAATGTGAAAGGGAAGGGAGTGCTGGAAGGTACTTTACAGTTTAATGGAATTTACCTTCGTGTTTTATTTGATACCGGCGCTTCACACAGTTTTATTTCAGCCGAAACCATAGATCAGTTTGACCTTAAACCAATTATATCACCGAAACCCATTTGCGTATCAAACCCCATAGGGGGAAAAACTGAGCTTAAAATGTGTTGTGAGGATATAACTCTCTTATATCTCTCACACTCTTTTCGATTTGACTTCTATGTTCTAGACTTCAAAAGTTTCAATTTTATACTTGGATTAGACTGGTTAAGCAAGTTCCAAGCCAAGATAAAATGTGATAAAGAAATCATAACCCTTATAACTAGCTTAGAGCGAAAAGCTAGAATAACTTGTGGGAAACCGGGAATTCACACCTGTAGTTTTCTATACGCTATAGAAGAACCTCAAGAAAGTCTCGACACTTTGGAAGTAGTTAGAGAATTCAAGGACGTATTCGAGGAAGTCGGGAGTTTACCTCCGCATCGAGAGATCGAATTCCGAATTGATTAAGTCCCAGGGGCTAGACAAATGATTCAACCAAAGAGACGGATGGCTCCCAAGGAAGTTCAGGAATTAGAAAAACAAACTCGGGATTTGCTGAGTAAAGGCTTAATCCGACCTAGTTTTTCTAGTTGGGGCTCTGCGGTGGTTTTTGTAGTGAAGTCGGATGGATCTTTGCGACTGTGTGTAGACTATAGAGAGTTGAATAAAGTAACCATCCAAAATAGATATCCATTACCTAGAATTGATGACCTTTTCGACCAATTGCACGGAGCAACGGTATTTTCCCAGATGGATTTAGCAACAGGATTTCACCAATTGAGAATCTCTGAAGATTGTATCCCTTTAACAGCATTCAGAGGCCCAGATTTCTTTTATGAGTGGTTGGTTATGCCGTTCGGACAAACCAACGCACCCGCTTTCTTCGTAGATCTAATGAACAGAGTTTTTAGGAAAATTCTTAATAAATTCGTTCTCGTTTTCATTGACGATATCTTAATCTTTTCAAAAACCGAAGAAGAGCACCGTGGTCATCTTAGAGTAGTGCTAGAAACTCTAAGGAAGCACGTGTTGAAGGCAAAGTTTTCAAAATGTCACTTTTGGAAATCGGAAGTGAGATTTTTGGGGCACATAGTAAACGGAGATGGGATATCAGTAGACCCAGTTAAAGTAAATGTAGTACAACTATGGAAACAACCTCAAATACCAATAGATATTCGTAGTTTCCTAGGACTGGCGGGATACTATCGAAGATTTATCCGAGACTACTCCAAAATATCGTCACATCTGACCAAGTTAACAAAGAAGGGCCAAAAGTTTATGTGGGACCCAAAATGTGAAAAATCGTTTCAAGAACTAAAGAAGAGATTAACAGAAGCACCAGTATTAGCTGTTCCCGATGGGACGAGCGGATTTGCAGTATACACCGATGCTTGTGTAAGAGGAGTAGGAGCGGTGTTAATGCAGAAGGGACAAGTGATTGCATATGCAAGTAGGCAGTTAAAGATTCACGAGAAGAATTACACAACTCACGACTTGGAGTTATTGGCAGTCGTTTTCGCATTGAAGATATGGAGACATTACCTGCTAGAGGGGAAATTCGAACTTTTCACCGATCATAAACCATTAAAGTATCTGTTCACGCAAAGAGATTTAAATATGAGACAACAGCGGTGGTTGGAATTTCTTGCGTCATATGACTTAGATATCATTTATACACCGGGAAAAGCAAACGTAGTGGCAGATGCCTTGAGTAGAAATGCGATATTATCACTTTTGGAAGTCACACCGACTCTCCAAGAAAGGATAATGAGTAATCAGGAAAGGGATGCCAAACTAGAAAAGATTATTCGAGGAGTCAAAAATGGGAAAGAGACTGACTTCGAGTTGGACAATCAAGGAGTATTGAGAATAAACGACTGATTATGCGTACCTGACGTGGATGGGATAAGACAGGAGGTTTTAAAAGAATGCCATGCATCAAAGTTGAGCATCCATCCAGGAATTCATAAAATGAATCACGATATGAGACGAGTATTCTGGTGGTCAGGAATGAATAAAGATATCATTACTTTCATAAATGAATGTCTATGTTGTCAGCAAGTCAAGGGAGACCATCAAAAGACTGCTGGACTATTACGGCCATTAGAGATTCCCAACTGGAAGTGGGAAATGATATCGATGGACTTCATCGATGGTTTGCCAAGAACAAGGAGAGGCTACGAAGGGATTTGGGTAATCGTAGATCGGTTAACTAAGAGTGCGCACTTTATTCCAGTGAAACCAACGCGCACTGCCATAACATTAGCCGAAGTATTCATGAAAGAGATAGTACGACTGCACGGTATTCCAACGAACATTGTAAGCGACAGAGATACCATTTTCACAAGTAGATTTTGGGAAGCTTTGCAGAGAACGTTGGGAACGAGATTAAATTTCAGTACAGCTTACCATCCTCAAACGGACGGTCAGACGGAAAGAGTTAATCGTATATTGGAGGATCTTCTAAGAGCGTGTATTTTAGATTTTGGAGGGTCGTGGGAAGATCATTTACACCTAGTAGAATTTTCATATAATACAGTTACCAGGCGAGTATACAGATGGCACCATATGAAGCATTACATGGAAGACCTTGTAAAGCGCCAGCATGTTGGGTAGAGTCCGGAAACAAATTGGTACTTGGTCCGGATATGATACTAGAAGCAACAGCAAAAGTGGAATTAGTGAAACTGAGAATGAAAGAAGCCCAGGATCGCCAGAAAAGTTATGCCGATCAAAGACGAAGAGATTTAGTATTCGAAATAGAAGATCTAGTTTTTGTGAAGATCTCACCAATGAAGGGAGTAGTAAGATTTGGAAAATATGGAAAGTTAGCACCAAGATATGTTGGACCTTTCCGCGTCTTAGAAAGAATTGGTTTTCAAGCATATAAAGTTGAATTACCAAGATATATGGCGGGGATTCACAACGTATTTCACGTATCACACTTGAGAAAATGTATGCACAATCCATCATTAATTCTGGAACCCTCTGTTCAGCAAGAGATAGAGATTGAGCCAGAATTGACAGTGATTAGACATCCATTCAATATTATTGACCGAGAGAGAAAGCAACTTCGCAACAAAGTGGTGAGGCTACTAAAGATCCAGTGGAGCGAAAACCCGAAAGACTGTACGTGGGAGACCGAGAAGCAGATAAAGAAATTATACCTAGATTTTCCTACGAGTTAGGTATGATTTACTATGGTATGGGTAAAATGTAAGGAAATTCTGATTTCTACATTTCTGTGAGCATTTGCATGTGTGTTTTACGGATTCAGTTTATTTGGACTTATGAACTCTCTTGTATGTTTACATCACTGATGAGTTCTATATTCTTGCTTACGTATTAGATGGCTCCAGTGTGGAAGACCACAGCAAGAAAGAGGGTGACACCACTCCAGTTCCTTATGCTACATGAAAAGAGACAAAGGGTAGGAGATTCCGACAACAACCGAGAGAGATCACCCATCGACGACGAGGGCACACACATATCATCAGAAGGATCAGTGCTGGGCAGGAACGAACCAATGGAACAAAATGGAGGACACCAAGACTTTACTAATGAGGATGAAGCGATAAAAGAAGGTGGAAGTGTTGACGGTTATGGTGAAGGAGATGAGGGTGGCGAAGAAGAAGAAGAATATGAGGAAGAATATGAAGAAGAATATGAGGAAGAATATGAGGAAGAATATGAGGAGGAAGAAGACCAAGTTGTTCCGGGAACCCCAGTCATTGTACCTGAAACCCCAGTCATTGCTACGGGAAACCAGCAAGAAGAGCAAGTGGCCCAAAGGACAGCGATATGGAATAGATTGGAACAAGTTCTCGTCGAGTTTCGCATGGAAGGAGGAGGAGTACAAGTATTCGGTGAGTATGGATATCCCGTGGTGAGGCTATATTTAATACCACCAGTGGGTCTGATTTATATAGAGGATGACGAGGAGGAGACTGATGCAGAGGACGTAGTTGAGGTCCTTAATATATCTGATGACGAGGAGGTCGTAGAGATAATAGATATCTCTGACGACGAGTAGTAGGACAGGGACTCGAGGAGGATAGTTACGTATGTATATTTTGGGGCAGTTTAGAACTTGAGTAGTCAAGTCTAGTATTATTGTATGTATCGAGACTAGTGATAATATAGAACTAGTCGTATGTGTACTAAAGAAATCAGTTTATGAAATATTTTCTTTTGGAAACTTTCTATCTTTCTTATGTAATTTCGGGGCGAAATTCTTTTAAGTGGGGTAGTCTGTAATGGCTGGATTTTTTTAAGCTTCTGACATTCATTTTAATAAGGAAATTTAAATGTATCTAGAAGACCCGACCAAATTAAATATGTATAATCACTTATATGTATGTATATACATATATGATTTACACTATAACTTAATATACACAGGATATATTAACTAAATGTTTTAACAACTTAAGAAATAATGGCGACACATTTTATAACATTAGGAAGTGTAGGGAAGCTAGCAACATGAAATAAGTGTGGAAATTCCTATTTTACAACTAACATGTATAAGTTGTCATATACTAAGCAAACAAGTAATGAGATTAACACCTATATATTTATATATTTATATATATAAGTATAGCATGAAAAGTATAGGCATATATATATATATATTTCTATATACATATGCTACGGCCTAAGTATATATATAAGTATATATATACACCAAGTTCATTTGCAAGAAGTATAGTCCAACCTTTAAACAAAATCAAGTCCAAAACCCCATCATTTAGAAATAGATTTGAATTTAATCATCACCTAATCCCTACACTATTACTTGCGGCTGAACTAATAATGAAGACAAACAAAATATCAAAGAGGAAACTATTTTCTCTTAAGTTTTGTGATGGTAAGTATTGAGAGCATTTAA
The DNA here is from genome assembly GCA_030737875.1 of Allium sativum. NCBI lineage: Eukaryota > Viridiplantae > Streptophyta > Magnoliopsida > Asparagales > Amaryllidaceae > Allium > Allium sativum. The sequence continues at coordinate 143,305,653 of CM060918.1, read as the reverse complement.
TGCAAGCAAGGGGAGCATTTAATGAAAGCATATAGTCTTGTACTTAGGAGAGACCAAGGAGACATTGGTAGAAATATCTCTTGTGGAAAGTACTTTTAAAAAACATGTTGTATAATGTTTAGGCCATTCAAAGGAGAGAGAAAGGGGTAGGTAGAAGACGTGGGTTTTTACTGTTAAAAGCATAAGGGAAAAACTATTGTTTAAAGAGAAGAGTTGGCCTATAAATACACCATCATATCCATGCAAATCGTCTTTCACAAACACAAGAACACTTTGCTGAAAACAAAAACCATCCACAGCAAGAAATTTGTGAAAGCTTTTCATGTGAGTAAACCTCACTAAGTTCAAGTTTGATTTCATGTTTTACTGTAAACAGTTTGTGCTTTCATGTTCATATATGTCAATGCAAGTTCTATCATGTTGTTATCAACCTTATAGATGCTAGAACACCAAGTATATATCACCAGTAAACCATGTATGCAAGTGTTTATAAAATAGTAATGAGTTCATCACTTAAAACTTGATCAAAGGAATACTGCTGTTGTTTGCTGTCAAGAACAAACACCTCTGTTTATTTAACTATACCTTGACGATCTCAAAACACAAGCTATATCGGTATATTTATGAGTTAAACTTGTATACGAAAATATATATGGACATTGTAGCAAGAACAAACCTCATCTATATATATTTTAAACAAGAAAACAGCAAGAAACAGATGATTCTCTGTCTCAAACTTAATCACTGAATTTTCAAACATCGTAGAATTGAATTACAGAGATATGAATGTAATCAACAAACAAAATGATGATTTTTAAAAGTGGTTTCACGATTTTAAACGTTGGGACGAGGGAGAAAGCTCGAGATGGACGGAATTGGCATTTTCACCAAATTCCGACGATCGACGTCGGTATTGGCCAAGTCGTGGAGCATGGAGGAAGGGGAGACATCGGTGATCATGGGAAAAATACCCAATGATGTTTCCAACGAGGGGTTTGAGCTGACGAACTCGATTTAGGTTTTGAAAGCAAAAATGGGTTCAGGCATTTGAAGGGGTCGTACGGGGCCCACAGTCGATCGAGTTGGCCAGAACTTGGGGGGAGCGGCGTCGGAAGTTGGGGCAGCTATCGGCGGCGGTGCGAGGTCTCCAGGTGGTCAGAGATGGACGAGGTCGGTTTAGGGGGAGTCTTTTCGATGTGGCTTACTAGAAGTTGGGTGGAGTGATGATTTCGAGGAGGAGGCTACGTTATGGGGTGGCGATGGGTCAGGGGTGATCGGTGGATGAAGTGGAGTTTGTGGGTGGAGGTTCGACGTTGATCTGGTGGCGGGGAAGGTGGTGCATGTGCACAGCTGTGCACGTTTGCACAGGAAGTCGATGGAAAAATGGAGAAGAAAAGGGGAAGACTTGGCACGGTGATTTTCGAGTGATCCATCAGTGGATCACCATGTTTTTGAGGCGGATCGAAGGCTTGGCACGAGAGTTTGGCAAAAGGGAAATCGTATGGATTCACCATGGATTTCGAGGCGGATCAAGTGGCATGGCACGAGTTTTTGGCAAGCAAGAAAAAGAGTGTTTGGGCAAGGAGAAATCGATGATCACCCATGGTGACCACACGATTTTGAGATGCCAACGTTCGGCTTTACAAATACAAGCGAAAACCGATTTTCAAAGCAAGAATTTAATTAAATTAAATAAATAAAATTAATCAGTAATTAATTAGATTAAATAAAAATATAGTTTTTATTTAATATGGCGTAAACCAGTGGAACAGTCAAGACGACAGTAAGGTCCCAGAATCGAAGTTGTTCGAAGAAGTTCGTCGAGTTAGAACCTGAGTTTCAAAGGATAACCAAATTTAAATAAATTATAAAACAATTTATTTAAGTTTTAATAAAAGAAATAAATATTTGATGAATCAAATCGGAGTAGAGAACATCGTCTGACAGTCGATGATAAGCAAGATAAAACACCGTGTGCGTAGCACGGGCTTTTTCTATACACTTGCAAATATTGATAAAAAAACTGTAAAATATCTTGTGTGCGTCGCACACACTTTAACTATAAAATCGTAAATGATATTTAAGATATCCAGATATGAAACAGAGAATTATATACTATTATATAATTAGAAATACAGGATGTGCAACTAAATTAAAGACGGTTAAGCTGAAAATAAATCACCGATTATAAAATATATTTTTGGATATCGTTTCGAAGAGTCCGGAATTTCACATTTTCCACTTCGATTCGAATATTACGACGTGTACCGGAAATCGATAAAGATGAAGAATGCAAGGACTATTTCAAAATAGTGCCTACGGTCTGTTCAATCCCAGGACATATCCGAACAGTCGGATGTCTGACAACGTGTATCGATCAGATTTTACACATCGACTTTATATAAGTGTATTATGTTGGTGGCGGAGAGATTCGTTTCTTTAGCCTTATACCCAGAATATGTTTGTGGAAATCAATGAGTGATCTGTCAGATAGGACGGTGTGATATTCAAAGACGTTGAAGAATAATCCGTCAACGGTAACGTGACTTCAAACCTCACAACCCGAGAAAGACAATAGTTGGGCTAGGCAGCATGGCTAGTTGGGTCATACCCAAGCAGGGTATATTATCACCATCTAGAGTATTCCTTTTGTTTCTTAATCTATTTTCACTGCTGTTACCTTCGGTAATCGGTGGGTCATTCCCAACCGTGGAGGTGGTAATATATTCGTTACACTCAAGCTAAATGAGTGGACGGTCATGTGTGGCCGGGTTGCAGGATGTTCTTGTTGAACCCCAGTGTATCTTCTCTAGAGTACACTGATCGGTGGGAGCTCCCATACCCTGTCAGTTAGAAACCAAATTTTCCATAAGCGCTCGACGGTTTTAGATTTTATTCTATGTACGTGAACGTGAGATGCAAGCGATTCACTAGATGATTATTTATTTGATAAATACTATCGTAAATATCAAACGTTTTGATATTAAAATACAAGGGTCGTTTTCCATATATTAGTTATGGATTGGGCATAAGATTTCTAAAGTAATTGAATCTATTAATAACGGAACACCTTATTCCTTATTTCCCTGCTTACATCTATTTAACTGTGTTTACTCACACCAGTCCCCTGACTGACCCGGAGTTTATTTTCTGTGTTTTCCCTAAACTCTTGGGTACTCATAAAATTTATTATGAGTAGTCAAGTAATTCAGGTTGGCAATGGAACCTTACGAAGTTCAAGTTGCAGGACAAGTCTAGTAGTTTTAACTACACCTATGTATCCAGTTAGATTTGTATTTCCATATCATGATGTGTTATTATGTGAATGTACTATGATGTTGTAAGTTGTTGATGTATTATGATGTATCAGACCCTATGATGTAATGTATTTGTATTTTTAAATTCCGCTGTGAGATTTCTGATAACTTCTTATTCTTCTATTCTATTAGTTCTATCTTTTCTATCTCATCTTCTAATTTCTTTCAATAATGACACAGTTTTCGGAAGGTCGAAAATCGTGTTGTTACATGTGTCTTGTTCTCGAGCCCTGTAAACCAAAGCTCTAATACCAAATGTGACGACAAGCAATTTCGCTCGATCCGAATCAGTCGTTAAACCGATCTAGACCGTTCGAAACCCCTGAACGTTTGAGAACAGGACAAATCAGAACACAAACGGAAGAACATTTCATTGCTATTACAATAATTCCATCAGATACAAGAATATACAGAGTATAATTGAATAAATTACATTCGATAAATATCAGAGATTACAATAAATTACATAGCAGCGGAAAAAAATAATACAAAGCACAACTGAAGGTGATATACGGATACAGAGCTTTCCGGATATCATTCCAGCTGTAAACCAGGATCCTGTGAATATAAACCTGCAAAACCAAACCTACTAGCTGCCCGTGCGGAAATAGGGGCACCCAGAGTTTAGGTTAAAACAATAAACTCCAGGTCAGTCATGTGACTGGTGTGAGAACTAAAACAGTTATTTAAAACTTTACTTTAAAAGAGAGTAATTCAAGGGACCACGCCGTATAACACGGAACGGGTTTCCTCCCAAGAATACCAGTGCATATCAATAAACAACGCAATGCTTTTTCAAAAAATGAAGCTATTATAAGACCTAGGTCCCATCACACAATGCAACGCAAGCCGGAGGATAGGGTTTTCCCTTATAATAGCCAAACATGCTTGATACGTTTAAAACAAATCATTTGATACTATAATTAGTGTATAGTGTCAAAACATTTCAATCATAAATATAAATCATAGACGGCATGAGTGCCCCATCCCACTATGTCGCCATACTAGGCTCTACAAATAAAGCCGAAATACACGTATTGGAAATTGGATTTCCGTCATGAGTCGAGGCAAGGGGCAAGCTCCTCTCCGCGCTCGAGACACTCTAGCAAATATCTCAGGACTACACACTCTGGGCAATCCTTGGATCTTCAGGGCCGGTCCTCACTTACGTTAGAGGATTAGTTATGCCTGAACACACGTTTCCCGGTCCTTACAGACCTATAATCGAGGCGCCTCATTCCAACAACCACAAAGGTGAAAAGTATATAAATGTCAGGGCTGGTAAGTCACTGACACCACCAAAGCTAGAAAGAAATGTCATTCTCCCCCTGCAGTCCGTATCCCGTTTTTGACTCATACCGAGGTGTGAGGCTCACGAATTCACGTTATACACAAAGCTGCCACGTAGGCCGTGATTTGATCATCAACCACAAGACTCTGCTTTTCAACAGAAGCCTTGATCATTGCATCTTAGCGTGCCACACAGGCAATCATGCCATGCGACTGATGTCCATCGATATACAACCTCTGAGCTCGTACGTCTCAGAGAAGGGCGTTAAGCAAAAGAATAAATTCTCCACCGCCAAACAGATGTATATTTAATAGAAATCAATCAACACAGAATAAAATCCAGTGTCAGACACACAATCCATTTACAAGTCCGTTCTGGGTCTGAACGAAACCGGAGGCACTTTCCTCGCATATCCATCCATCTCCAAGTACGTCTGGACGACCACCAACTATTTCCATCCTCTTGGGTGTACAGCCCAATCAGGATCGTCAGTAATTGCCCAAACGATGTGAAGACTTCCGGTCTTCGACCACCGTCTTCATCTTCGACTTATCGCCGAATCGGTTATTCAGAATGGGTATAAACCCGGCCTTTCCGAACAACCCGCGTATATTAAAAACAAATGTTACACAAACTCAACATACGCCTCATTCCAATTCTGAATATTCCGTTATTTAAATATTCACATCTTTTGGGAAAGGTTCCCATTAATTTTATCCAAGATAAATTCTTTAAAATTTATCCTTTAATCTTCCTTTTGATGTCGTTTCAAACCAAATTATGGTTTTCTGAACTAGTCGAGATTAGCGAACCACACCGAAGTAATTATTTATTTTATTTCCCAATCCCAACCTATTCATCCCATGAAGCAAAACTGGTAATACTCCATATTTAACACCACGGTGTTATCGGTAAAATTAATTACCATTTCACGTTCAAATCTAATTAAAGATTTAACTATCGCTTTGGAGCAAAACTGGTGATACTCCATTCTCGCTTATTTCCTAAATTTGATAATTTAGATTATCCATTCACATTTCAATCTAGTTGCAGATTCATTAAAACTCCTTTTACTGGGTTAAAGAACTAGGTGTTATTTAAAACACAGTTCACGACAAACCCAAATTAAATTCTATTTATTATCGGGTTAAAGAACTAGTGTTATTTAAAACACCGTTCACGATAAACCCATTTCAAATCCAATCAAATATATTAGAAATTCCGATTTATTTAAAACCCCTTTTTAAATCTAATTTATTTATTTAAAAATAATTGGGTTTTAAATTTAGTTCAAAACTAGTTCATTTCGATAAAAATCCATTTTTATCTTTTCAAATATAGAGGTTTTCATCCCAAACTTTCTCAAATCATTTCTTCTGATTTTACACTAATTATTATTATTTTTAATAATTTTATCAAGGCCCGTACAGTCGATTTCCATCAACGGTCATCGAACTGCACTTACAACGACCTTTTCCAAATTTGATTTGGACGTATCTCCAAATCCAACCGTTAGATTTCAAATTTCTAATATTCGTTAGAAATCTCTTTTCGATACGAACCCAACGGTTCCGGTTTTAGGAGAATCCGACGGTCGGATCTCCCGTAATGTCCGTTTGAAATAAATGGTCGAAATTCACGAACTGCCGCGGCGCGGCGCGTTCTATTCAGGCCATTATATTATATATATAATATATATAATATATATTTCGTCGATTTCTATTTAAAACGAAATTTATAAATCGTTTTGAATTCGTTTCAAAAACAATTTCAACTTCCATCTCAACTCAAATCAAAATTGATTCTTTCCTTATGAATTCGTTTTAAAATCCATTTCTATCCAATTCAAGTTTCAATTCAATTTGAATTCATTTCACTTCATTTTAAATTCAATTCGAATTCGTTTTCAATTCGATTCAATTCAAATTGGTTTTCTATTTGATTCAAATTCGTTTCGTTTTCTATTTGAATCAAATTCATTTCGTTTTCTATTTGAATCATATTCGATTTCGTTATCGCTTTATATTCAATTCATTTCGAAATCGTTTTATATTCAATTCGAATTCAATTCGTTATATATTCAATTCGAATTCAATTCGTTATATATTCAATTCGAATTCGTTTCAATTCAAATTCTATTCAAATCAAATTCGTTTCGTTTTCTATTTCGAAATCACTTTTCAATATTCATTTTAAAATGAATAAAATCGATATAAATATCGTTCACGTCAAAATGGCGTCAATCTAATCAACACGGCTCCATATATTTCTATTTTCAAATGTTCTGTTTCAAATATTTCTTTTTCAAATATTTCGTTTTCAAATATTTCGTTTTCAAATATTTCGTTTTCAAATATTTCTATTTCAAGTATTTTTATTTCAAATATTTCTATTTTCAACAAATGAATATTTATTTTTGTCAACACACGACTAATCTCAACGAATGAGTACTGTCCACGTGTGACTATTTTTGTTAAATTATTTCGTTCAACACATGACTAATCTCAACGGATAAGTGCAGTCAACACATGAACCTTTATTTTATAGTGATAAAGATGTAAATTTTATTATTAAAATATTTCGTTCAACACATGACTAATCTCAACGGATGAGTGCAGTCAACACATGAACCTTTATTTTATAATATTCTATATTTTCTAAATCGGAATGAGGCCCAATAAATCACCATATAATGTTAATTATATGGATTTTCATACATCACACGTATATAATAGCATTGAAAATAATCAACCATCAACCAAGGTGCACTACACTGTATAAGCATCAAATATAAATATCTAACGCTTATAACAGCCTGTCAATCAATCGATCGACATATTTAATCAATCAGGATGAGTGAACTTCAAATTTCATCCCAACACCCGTGTGGGGTTTCAAACAATCAAACACAGATTTTATTTGTGCAGTTGGGCAATGTGTAAAATTTATCATCCCAATCAATGTCCTTCAAATAGGTGTACATAAACAAACCGTCCGGTTTGTAAATGAATATTTATTTATTCACATTCACGTTAAAAATTATATTTTTAACGATAAAATATTTAATTTTAACACATGGACTTTTATTCAGCTCATTCTTTAAATAAAATGATATTTTTATTTTTCTAACTTATTTTAGAAAATTTCGGCGGCATAACGGCACGATACTAGAAACGGGACGAGGCCTAGCCTTATCCCCGGTGTAGTGAAGGCCCACGCCATTCACATATCATCAAATTCACCAAACAACCAAATTCAAATCAAATCATCTAACTAATTTATGCAACCAAACAAACAAGTCCATGGTTTGTGGACGATTGTGTCGGGTGCTACTAAGCACCGTCTGCATCCTAGTATATATATATATGTATATATATATATATATATATATATAACTAGAAAAGGAAATTGAAAGGTGAGAAATTCTCACAGATAGCTATCCAATCATCTTGACTCTTCTTTGATAGAAATCTTCATCGTTTTCGCATTTTTGTCATCTTCGTTGCTGTAGCCACTACATATGTAAAAATCGAATTTTTACTTCGCTATTCAATATATAAAAATCGAATTTTTACTATGCTATTCAATATACAAAAATCGAATTTTTATACCGCTACTATATAGATAAAAATTATATTTTCACATCGATGCTCATATAGTAAAGATTATATTTTTATCACGCTATTCTTCATATAAAGATTTCGCCCTTTCAAAAATAAAGTTTTCGTCTTTATAAAAATAAAGTTTTCGCCTTTTCTAAAATAAAGTTTTCGCCTTTTCTATTTTTAAAATATCGTCTTTTTATTTTTAAAGATTTTACCTTTTCAATTTCATCCCTATAGAAATCACATTTTATTTTGCTAACTATATAAAGATGATATTTTTAATATTCCTAACATGTAAAAATTATATTTTTAATTCTCTACATAAACAAAAATCATATTTTTACACCTTCTACATAATAAAGATTATATTTTTACCACTTTAAAAATATAAAAATCAAAATTTTAATTCTTTAAAAATATAAAAATCATATTTTTTTAATCTTCATAATATATATATAAAAACAGCATTTTTATTTAGCTAAAGTATAAACAGAAAAAAAACTGATTTTCATATAACAGTAAACAAATAAATTACTTACAGTAATTTGCGAAGGGGAGTGGGTCGATTTCAGGCGACGGATGGACGGAGGGGGGTCTTGGGCGGTGCGTCGATCAGAAACAAGGGGGGCGAGGCTGCGGTGCTCGATTTGGTTGCAGTGGGGGGGGGGGGTTCTTCGCGAGGCGCTGGAGGGAGGTGGAGGACTGGGCGAGGGGCGGAGGTGGGTGCCGACGCGGCTGAGGCTGCGGTGGAGGATTGGGGGGCCTCACGCGTTTCAGGAGGGGGAAGAGGAGGAAGGGAAGAAGGAAGGAGGAAGAAGAGGAGGGGGGTGCGCCTGCCTCCGGCGCGGCGGTGGCCTCCTGGAGGCGCCGCTTCGGCTAGGGCGCGATGCCCTTTTTATTTTATTTTTCTTTCTGAAATAGTTTTGAACGTGGGCGGGGGGGGGGGGGGGGGGGGCAGAGTTAAAGGGGGGAGAGATATTTTTTAAAATTTTATTTAATTATTTTATTTGTAAAAAGTTGACTTTTACATACGACCCCGAAACGAGGCCCACCGCCTGTCGTCCATAGCGTTTTACCCCCATTCCGAACACAATGGGACATGTTTCGTAGGTCGATTCGATCGTTTGAATTAGTTTCCGTTGAATTTACATTTAAATCACTATATTGAATTTTAAACGTACATTTCAAATTACCGGGGTCACATACTAACTCGAAAAATTCCAGAAAAATATTTTCTACCTTCGTATTGGCGATACGGTCCTAACAAAACTAGTTTCGTCGAATTCTGAGACCGTTGGAAAATGGCCATTTTTCAGTCGATTAAAATCAACTTAAACTGGTCAAACGCGTTTTCCTTTGCCACGCTCACATATTGATTCGAAAAATTATGAAATTTAAAACCTAGCAATAATTTGACATCACGGACCCAACAAAACTGGTTTCATCGAAATCCGAGGTCGTTTGCAAAATTCCCATTTTTAAGGGCCTGAATTCCATAGCGACTATTCAAAATTTTCAACAGGACATATCTTTTGATTCCCGCTATGAAATCTCGATTTTTCGGATTCGTTGGAAAGATATCATCAATTAGATCCTAAAGTTTTTGGTTTCGCTAAAATCCGGATTGTTCTGCACCCGGTATGTTCAATAGAAGTTTGAAATCGAATTATCGAACTACCGCGCCATTTTCAATTCTATTTATAATTATATATAAATATTTATATTCTAACGACGAAGTATATAATATATGCGTTCGAATTATATTCAAAATAAATTTCTCGTCGATTTTATTTAAAATAATCTATTTTAAATATTCAAAATTCGCTAAAATTGCCAAAATAAAAATTTTAAACTGGCTCAGAATTTCCGGGTTATTACATATGGGGCACTTATGCCGTCTATGATTGCTACTTATGATTGAAATTGTTTTAGCACTATACACTTATAGTAATAATAAAAGATAAAATTTAGCATATCAAGCATTCTTTGGCTATCATAAGGTAAAAACCCATCCTCCGGCTTATGTTGCATTGTGTGATGGGACCTGGGTCTTATAATAGCTTCATTGTTCTTTATTTAGCATTGCGTTGTTGTTTTATGCACTGGTATCCTTGGGAGGAAACCCGTTCCGTGTTATACGGCGTGGTCCCTGGATTTACCTAACTTTAAAATAAAGATTAATAACTGTTTTAGTTTTCACACCAGTCACATGACTGACCCGGAGTTTATTGTTTTAACCTAAACTCTGGGTGCCCCTATTTTCTGCATGGGCAGGTAGTAGTTTTGGTGTTGCAGATTTATATTCACAGGATCCTGATTTACAGCTGAGGCGATATTCGGAAAGCTCTGTATCCGTGTATTACTTCCAGTTGTGTATTGTATTATTTTCCACTGGTATGTAATGTATTGTAATCTCTGATATTTATCAAATGAATTTTATTCATTTATACTCTGTAATATTCTTGTATTCTGATGGAATTGTTGTAATAAACAATGAAATGTTCTTCTGTTTGTGTTCAGATGTGTCTTGTCCTCAGTACAATTTGTGCTTTCCTTACCGGGGAAGTTCCGGTCGTCTCAGTGAATAGAGTAATTTTTGATATAAAAATCAGATTTTAGATTATGGAATAATATTAGCTAGTTTGTAAAAGAAATTAGTTAATGGAGTTTTGATCGAACATAACATAGGTTAAGTGAACTGAAGTTGTAACATAGAACTTGAAGTTGAATATGAAACTCGAGTTAGAATTGGATTTTGACTTATATATAAGCGAATGAGAATGTATATGAACATGATATGTTCAAACTAGAAGCATAATAGGCACATATCTAATTAGAGAATAAATTAGAAAATGGAATAAAAAAATGATTCAATTGGTTGGAAATGGAAATATGCATGCATATGAATAGGTAGCAGGTATGGAATGAAGGGAATGAAGAATATAAAGTGAATGCCCGACAAAAAGGTACATGCTTAAATTGTATATGAGATTTTATGAGCCTATTGGGCAAGCCGCTTAGCTTTTTGATTTTCTTTCTGAATGGAAAGGGCCTAGAGAGGCGAGTTGTAGTTGTACCAATTGAGTCGTACAAAGGAGACGCTGGCGAAATTTTCCAAAAATTGAAGGAGTTAGAATAGGTTTAAGGTATTTTGATAATTAGAAATCCATATATCAATATATATAGAATATCGAAAGGAATTTGGGAAGTAATTTAATTAATGAAATATTAGAAAAGTCGAGTAATTGTTTAATGCTTAGTCAATAATATTTCCAGTTGGAAATTTGGATGGATGCTTGTTTTTTTCTTCGATCTACGGAGAGACTGATTGGATTTATTATCTGAAAACCACTCCATATAGGCATAAGCGTTGCGAATTAATTATGCTAAAGATAATTGAAGATAGAGCAACATGCAAGGGTTGTTCTATTTACAAGATAGATGTGCCTTCGGTTTGTCCAGTCCCAAGACAACTTGTATGGACGAATGTTTGACAGAGTATGCCTAACATATCACATAAGACGATCTTTTCGAGGTATTATGTCTTCTGGCAGACGAATTCGTTTCTCCTAGCTTTTTATACCTGTAATATTTTTAGGAAGATCAACTAGTGATTTGACGAGTTTGGCAATGTGGCATTCAAAGTGAATGGTGGCCAGACGTTCTAAAAAGTAAACGTAGCCTCAAGCCTCACAACTGGGAAAAAAATCGGGCAGGTGGCATGGCTAGTTGGGTCGCACCAAGCAAGGTGTACTATCACCGATCTAGAGAAATTTTTTATTTGTTCTTCTTTCGCTTCTATATCTTATGGATTACGGTTAGATGGCCGACAACCGTGGATGATAATACATTCGGTCCACTCAAGCTAAATGAGTGACCGTTTATGTGTGGTCGGGTTGGAAGAAGTTCTTGTTGAACCCCAGTGTATCCCCTCTAGAGTACACTAATTAGTAGGCGATCCCATACCTTGTCATAGTTGGAATCCAATATCCAATAAGTGCCCTGTAGTTTTTGATTTTATACTATGTATGTGGAGCATGGGATGCAAGCGTTCTATTAGATGGTTATTTATTTGATTAGGCATACTTATGAGATTACTGGATTTTGATATCAAAATTTTTTTGGTTATCATAAGGTAAAAACATCCGTATTTATGTGTGGATCGGTCTTACGATTACCCTTTTCTTTCAAAAGTTTTTTTTCAAAGTTAAACAAAATGGTTGGAGTTTACTCCCAATGGTCCCATGACTGACCCGGAGTTTATTTTGTTTGTTTTAACCTAAACTCTTGGGTGCCCAAATTTTTGTGGGCAGTCAAGTGTTTCAGACTTTTACAGATAAACTTTGAGGAGCTTGAAGTAGGAGGCATCGCCGTTAGTTATTTAGAATCATTTCCGCTGCGATGTATATGAACTGTACTCTGATATGGTATGTATATACAATACATATTTGTATTTCATAGTTATGATATATGATATTATATACTGTTCAGTTCCACTATGAGATTCCGATGTTTCTTTAAGTTCGTCTTCTATCTTTTTCTTCTCTAACCCTAATGACTTTTAATCTTGTGTTATTTAGGTTGGACATTTGCGGTTTTTAGTCAACTCAGATAGTATGGATTTGTAGGCCATTACAAAATTGTGTACATGACTCGAATGTGGTGGTATCTCCGAAATAGTACGAAGGCCTAGAAGTCGAGTCCGTTGTTACGAGACCTCGTAATCCACTTCACATTGTGGAAAATAACACGAAACAGCTTAGGAGGAAGACGGTTAAGATAGTTAAGGTGTAGTGGAGTGAGGATGATGACGACTGTACATGGGAAATGGAAGAGAGTATGAAGGCGATCCATCCAGAACACTTCATTGGTATAACCCGTGAATATCGTGTCACCTTACACCATTGAAACTTGTATTATTATTGTTAGAATTCCACATGCTAGGTTAAGGCTATGGATGCATGACTTGATGAATGTTAATTTGGATGGTAAATTGGCTTCTCGTGGATGATAAGCATGCGGAATTGTTTTGGTTGCTTGTGTTTGCTTGGGATTTCGGGGGTGAAATTCCTAAAGGGGGAGGATGTAACAACCCACATTTTACGTATCGGAAGATCGTAAAATATTTTTATTTTATTCCCTAAGGGTCGGATCATACTCATATTTTAATACGTTGTTTATGAGGAAGTGAGATATGTCCATAATTTTTTATCAATTTTATTTGTGACCATTTTTCCCTTGTCAGTTTTGTACAGGGTATAACTTTTGACTGGGATCAAATCAGGTGTTGAGATTGATCATTGGAAAGAAAATGATGTTTCCAATTCCGTAGAGTCTACATTAAAGATTTGGTTCAGTAGTTCGTGAGGAATTGTTGTTTTAGTGTTACGTAATTTCCAAATAAACTAAATAGTCATTAGTGGGCTAATTTGTAGGGCGCACTGAGGCTTGGGCTGTTGGCTATAAATAAGGAGTAGAGGCATGGAGAATAGTTTAGTTCTTCGTTTCTCTATTTGGTTGGGGTTTGATATTCTCCCTACTCCAATCAAATACATCTCTACTCCATTAATTTCATAGATCTAGATAAGAAGATTGAAGATTGAACATTAACATCGAAGAATGGTAAATCGTATCAAAATGATTGATACGGAGATCGTTCTTCGCTGTCTTGATTTGCAGATCTTTGTTTTCAATCTAACAAGTGCGAACCTGTGCTACACACATGGGGGTCGCTACAAATTGTTATAGAGTAACCCGGTAAAGAAACATCAAGGGTTTGTCCTTGCTGCTGTGTTAATAAGAAAGCATTGTTGGTTATGTATATCTCCTTAACTGCCATATAGTTTATTCCTATATTCCCTAACCCTTAATCAAAAAGTAATTCTTTATTAGGAATAATACCAACTTTAAAGACCAAAAATAAAATAAAAGCTGAAGATGGGTGTAGAATAAAAGATGAAGATAGACCCATAATGACTAACTATTACAGAGTCCAAACATAGTATATATATATATATCTGTTGGTGCCTTGCCATGTATACCTAAAAATAAGATATTGAGTAAATTCGTCTTCTAGTATAATGCTTTGTGAAGATAAACGTGGAACTTGATACTGAAGTTACCTGACTCAAAAATAAGAAACATATAAGTCAAACCAGAAGTTTCTGTCAACTTTTATTTCAAATTAAAGAACATCAAATGGACATTCAAAACTATATACTATCATATTGCAAATATACCGCTCTGGATTAAAAAGAGCAAGGACATAACATGAAATTAATAAACCCAGCTCACCAGTAACACTGTTACACTAGTTTTCGGACTCACTATAAAATAGAAATAATAAAAATATAATAATATGCAGTGCAATTCAATTAGTTAAATCTCAGCTAAAAGCTATGCACAGACTTCTTTTCGTCCACCTTCTTTTCGTGTACCTTTGCAATAGTAGTATAAATATTGAATTATTGTACAACAAATGTGGTTAAACACCTTCTACAACTGCATGGCTAACCTTACTACAATGAAAGAAGGTAAGATCTAATTTAATTTAATTTAATTTAATTTAATTGGTCATAAAGGAAAAGGGAAGTGGATTTTGGGCTATGCACATAATGAAATTCATGATGAGAAAAGGTAAGGAATACAACAATTATATAGTAAGGGTTTGATGAATATATTGTCAGGGAATAAAATATAGGCGATCAGAGAAATATATTGTTAGGTGATAAAATGAAGCAGTATCAATCATCAACATGCATCAAATAAGTTTTAAACCAATAATGTTAAAAGGAAGTTAAATATGATTTCCTTACTTGATCAATGTATGGTTAAATACATAAGAACATAACTGTTTGGACATTAATAATTTAATTCACAGCAATCTGCCGGTTTTACATCGGCATGTGCAAACTTGTGAAGTGAAAGGGTTTATGAACAAGGAATACAAAAATTCCACTGCCATATAGATATAACATAAGAAATTATTTTCACCTAAGGATTGTATGTTTGGAGTAGGATACACAAATATACATAAAATTTCAAAAGCCGCAATCCAAAGTCAAAAAATATTGTGATATAATTACTGCAAAAAGTAATGATCTTCTGTCCATTAAAAAACGACCAAAATTATAATTGTTTAATCTATATAAGCTTCTGTTATTATAACATCTTCCTTAAAATCAAATTTTGGAGTTTAAAAGGTAAAATATTTGCTTAGAGAATATAAGTAGAATGTAATAAATGGACAACCTAAAAGGAAGCAACCACATGGCCTTATTTTCTAACATGCCACTGATAAGAAATAGAGTTTACTATGATCATCAATAGTTGGCGTGCATATAAGACAAATGAAATGTCTAGCAAAATAAAAGGCTCATTTGAGAGATTTGGAAATTATGGGTCGTGAACGGGGGGAATCCAATTATCAACTAAAAATGGAAAAAATAATTAGTAATATATATAAAAAGAGTAAAAAAAACATACGTTTAGTTACAGACTTACAGTAAATGCAGTAAGTCGCGGTTAACAATTCTCTAAAATATTGAATTAGGCCACAATCATGCTCACACTGAAATCATTATAAATAAATAACCTTGGTCGTGTTGTGTTTCAAGAAATAACACAGATTTCCACCTAGGACAAATATCAGGAAGATCAAAGTGAGAATATATGCTAATTAAAAAAATATGTCTTCCTAACTTTAAACTTTTCTGCATCAGCTCCATCAAAGATCTTAGCTGGATTATTGTGGAAGCTATACAATTCTTGTTATACATAAAGTCGTAAATTTTGAATATATGTAGCACTGTACACCTTATTTAAAGGAATAGCTTGCATGGACCTCATTTATTACTAAAACACAGCTTTATAATTGTTTAAATATCACACAGTGTAACTATAAACAAAATTGCTTCATTTAACTACTAAAAATTATGATAAAACTACAAACCTATATCATACAAAATTAGATCCTTGGATAAACTACTTTAAAGATGCATTCAACTAAATAGTGAAAAAAGAGTATAATATATTGTAGTTTAGTAATATATGATATATTGTTACAATTATAACCGCAGTCATGAACAGAAAACATAAGAAAAGCAATAAATTTTCTTAAGAATGTGGTATTTAAGAAATTCATGCTCATAAAACATTGAGAACTGAGGAAAATTACGATTGATATGGATATTTAAAAAAGAGAATGTATAGCTACTTAAATGCCTGGAGTGGTTATAATAAACATACATTACATTAGTGCGCATCCATAATACACGAAGGCTTGTTTTAAACAATCTTTGTTGATAGATTACTTGATTTTCCTAGTCATTCAACATGAAATCCATTGTATATCGATGAAGCTATGCATGGAAAATGTAGTTAAAATATTTAATAACCCAAGCTACCAAATTGTCATGATCTAAAAACTTATTTTAGCATAGATCATAAAACCACAGCATTGATTACATAATTGTTATAACAGGATGTACATAATCACGTAGAGTTGTGCACGTACATGTAACAACCCAAACTTCCCCATAAAAGAAAGCCCGGATTGAGTTAAGAACACGACAAATCAGAACACAAACAGAAGAACATTTCATTGCATATTACAACAACTTACATTAGAGTACAAGAATATACAGAGTATGAACAAATAATATACATTTGATAAATATCAGAGATTTACAAATTACAATGCAGCGGAAAATAATACATAACACAATTGAAAGGAATACACAGATACAGAGCTTTTCGAGTATAGTACTAGCTGTAAACCAGGATCCTGTTAATATAACATCTGCAAAACCAAAACTACTAGCTGCCCGTGTGGAAAATAGGGGCACCCAGAGTATAAGTTAAAACAATAAACTCCAGGTCAGTCATGTGACTGGTGTGAGAACTAAAAACAGTTATTAAATCTTTTACTTTAAAAGTAAATCAAGGAACCACGCCATATAACACGAAACGGGTTTCCTCCCAAGAATACCAGTGCATTAAACAAACAACGCAATGCTTTTTGGAAAAATGAAGCTATTATAAGACCTAGGTCCCATCACACAATGCAACGCAAGCCGGAGAATAGGGTTTTCCCTTATAATAGCCAAATGTGCTTTGTATGTTTAAAACAAATCATGTTGATATTATTATAAGAACATAGTGTATAAAACAAATTCAAATATAGATGTATCATTCATAGACGGCATGGGTACCATATATCATGTCAACAATACTAGGCTCTACAATTAAAACTGCAAACTCATGTATTGGAAGTTGGATTTCCATCTGTGAACCAAGGCAAAGGGAACATCCTATGCCAATTCGAGACAATCTGGCCCATGTCCTAGGTCTCAGCCGCAACTGCACCCGGAGCGTCAGGGCTGGTCCATATTTTAAGTGGATTAAAAATCCCTGAACATGCGTCTCCCGCCCTATGGGGGGTAAATCTGTTCAGTATGTCGACTAGAACATCCATCGGCCCCGTAGTGACCGACATAACAGAGGCGCCTCTCCATCCATCATCCATATAAGTAAAACGTCTGGGCTTGCAAAATCCTGACACCATTCCTAGCTAGAAAGAAACGTGTAACGACCCGGAAAATCTAAACCAATTTTAAAATTTTAAATTGGCTAAAATAGTGGATTTTAAATATTTAAAATAAATATTTTAAATAATAACGATGAAAAGTAAGTTTGAATCGAAATTTGAAAAAGAATATAATTAATTCTAATTATAAACAAGGCCTGAAATGGCGCGGCAGTTTCAAATTTTCATTTCAAACTTTGACTGACTGTACCAGGTGCAAAACAAAACGGATTTGAGTGAAACCAAAAATATTTAAATCTGTTAGTGAATACCTTTCTAACGAATCTGAAAAATCGAAGTTTCATAGCAGAAAGCAAAAGTTATGGCCAAATGAATTTTCAGAAAGGTCGCTATGGAATTTATATAGCCCGTGAAATTGGCCATTTTGCAAACGACCTCAGAATTCGACGAAAGCACTTTTGTTGGATCCAGGATGTGAAGTTATTGCTAGGTTTCAAATTTCATAATTTTTGAAGCTAGTATGTGAGCGTGGCAAAGAGAAATGTGTTTTGGTCAATTATAGTTAAATTGGATCGACCAGAAAAAGGCCATTTTGCAAACGGTCTCAGAATTCGACAAAATTAGTTTTGTTGGGACCGTGTCATCAAAACATAGCTAGATTTATCTTTCTGGATTTTTTCGAATCAGTTTGTGGCCCTGGCAAATTGAAATGTACATTCAAATCAAATATTGAATGTTTTATAATTCAATTTGAAGGAAAACTGACTGAAACAGCCGAATGGGCCTACGAAACATATCCCATTGTGTTCGGAATAGGGGAAAAACGCTAGGGACGGCAGTCGTTGGGTCTGGATTGGGGTTCGTGAGAGAAAGAGGGTATTTTCGAAATTTAAAAAAATATAAATAAATTAAATAATCTGCTTGGTCAACGCATTCCCCTTCTTCCCCGATACCCCCCCTGAAGCGGCGGCGGAATTCATCGCAACCTTCCCTCCTCTTTTTCTCTTCCAGCTCGCAACGAAACCCAGTGACCCTTTGGAGGATTTTGTAGCCCTCTCCACCACCTTCAAATCCAACCCATCCTCGACCCCAACAGCTGCGCCGTTCTCGAGATTCACGCCCAGGAAGTTCCGCCGTTCATCCTCGATTTGCGCGCCCCTCTGCACTTCGAACTGGACGAGGCTGGTAGTGTCGGGAAGCCATCTTGGAGCTCTACGCTGCTGCGAAGCCTGATTTCCCTTAAGGTTCACGGATTTGAAGAAAATTCAAAACCTAGTCTTGAAGATTTATAAAGGAGGTACGGCTATTTTAACATAAACTATATTATAGCAGTTTTAAGCGCTACGGTTTTTGATTTCACTGTAAAAATCATATCTATTTCATTTGTTAACAAAATTCAGTGAAACAAGAGACAGTGGACTCATGTGGACGTCTTCTACATTCTAGAAGAGACCGCATATTTTTCTGAGCCTTCTGCTATTTTTGGTGGAGTGGAACCCAATGTGAGATTTCTAATTTATAAACGATATGGAAAACGACGATGTATAAATTATATAGTCGATGTATGAGTTATATAAGTGTTGTACACCTCTTGTATAAGTGTTGTATAAATTGTACGTTCGATGTATAAGTTGTATATACGTTGTAAAAATTATGTATGTGTTGAAATAGAAGTGAAATGCTATATATATATATATACGCCCCTCGTCCATAAACCATGGACGATATTTATTGGTTGTGATTGGTGTGAAAATTGATTGATAGCGAATGGTTGATTGAAATTAGCGAATGGTTGATTGAAATTGTTTGTGGTTGAAATTGATTGATTGTGGTTGAAAAATACCCGTTTGAGGTTGAGGAATATTTGGTTGAAACCACATATGATTAGTTTGTGGAAATGAAAAAAATATACATGCCGCTTGCGTGCGAACAAGATGCATGATTCCCCATTGTTAAAAGCTGCGAGGCTTTAAGGCAGAGCGAGGAGCCGTACTAGGGACGGTCCCGGTTTTAACTACCCTGCCGTTATGCTGCCAAAATTTTGAATAATATTCATGTGTTAGAATTATTTTCCTGTGTTGAAACTATATTCGTCTGTTGAATAGAAAACCTTCATGTGTTGAATAGAAATTCATTCGTTGAATCATATTCATGTGTTGAATGGTATTCGTGTTTTAAATATTAAAATCACCTTTTAATCTATATATATAAACTATAGAAAACCTTCATGTGTTGAATTGAAATTCATTCGTTGAATAGAAATTCATGTGTTGAATGGTATTCGTGTTTTAAATATAAAAATCAACTTTTTTATCTATATATATAAACTATAGAAAATCTTCATGTGTTGAATCGAAATTCATTCGTTGAATTGAAATTCATGTGTTGAATGGTATTCGTATTTTAAAAGAAATTGTTTTATAATAAAAATCCTATTTTTTATCATCAATATGAACTATATAAAATAATCTTGTTTTGAAATAAATTGTTTTATAATAAAAATCATATTTTTATTACATATATGAACTATATAAAATAATCTTGTTTTGAAATAAATTGTTTTATAATAAAAATCATATTTTTATTACATATATGAACTATATAAAATAATCTTGTTTTGAAATAAATTATTTTATAATAAAAATCATATTTTTATTACATATATGAACTATATAAAATAATCGTGTTTTGAAATGAATTGTTTTACAATAAAAATCACATTTTTTATTATATACATGAATTGTTAAAAATAGTGAAGTATTGAAATAGAAGATAGTTAGATAAAAATATCATTTTTATCAAATGTATGAAAATCATATAGTTTTGAAATCGAAGAATCGATATATATATATATATATATATATATATATATATATAAATAGAATTGAAATATATCGAATAATGAAGCTGCAGTTCATATTTTGAAACCGTGATTTCAAACGATTAGTGCGGGAGATCCGACCATTGGATTTTGCCGAAACCGCAACCGTTGGGTTCGGTTTGGAAATATCTTTCCAACGGCACAAACTTTGTAAAAATCCAATGGTTGGATTGTCTGTAATATTTAATTCAAATCTGAAGAAAAACAGCGCCAGAATCGAATATATATATATATATAATTATATTAAATCGAATAACGACGCTGCAGTTCGTATTTTGAAATCGAAACTTCAAACGATTATACCGGGAGATCCGACCGTCGGATTTTCCCGAAACAGGAACCGTTGGATTCGTTTTGAAAAGATCTTTCTAATGATGTAATTTTTTTGAAGATCCAATGGTTAGATTTTCAGATCTGTGTAAATCAAATATGAAGAAAAACAGCGCCACGGCCGCGTTATGGCCGAAGCGTCGTTTGAATAAATTGGCTATTTTAAAATAAATAAAAATAGCGATAAATCGTTATAAAATATTATAAACGATATGGAAGTGAAATTTGAAACTAACTGAAGGTTGGCTAAGTCGAATGGTTTCCTGGATTTTGATCTGATGTTGGTTTCGGCCTTCGGGGTTAATATTTGGGAAATCGTTCTCTTACTGATTTACGGTTAGTGACTAATGAACTGGAATATGGCGTATGTGTGTTTGTGCTGAACTTGTTTATTATATACGCGAGTTGCTCAGAAAGACTGGGTCTATCCCATTCTGAATAACTGAATTGACGATAAGAAATCGAAGATGAAGACGGTGGTTGAAGACCAGAGATCTTCACCTCGTTTGGATGGTAACAGATGGCTTGATCGGGAGGCATCCCGAAATATGGATAATGAGTGGTGATCGTCCAGACGTACATGGAGGTCGATGGGTTTGCGAGGTATATAGTGCCTCCGGTTTCGTTCAGACCCAGGACGGACATGTAAATGGACTGTGTGTCTGACATTGGAATTTATTCTGTGTGATTGATAGCCATCAGTTGCATGGTGTGAATTGCCTGTGTGGCATGCTAAGATGCAGTGAGCAAGGCTTCTGTTGAAAAGCAAAATCTTGTGGTGATGATCAAAGCACCGCTGTGTGGCGTAGCTTTGTGTATAACGTGAATTCGCGAGCCTCACACCCCGGTATGAACTAGAAACGGGAGAGGACCTCAGGGAGGACATGCGTTTCTTTCTAGCTAGAAGTGGCATCAGTGGTTTTACACGCCCTAACGAGTTTGACTTATGTGGTTGTTACTGTTGCGAGGCGCCTCAGTTATATCGGACGATTCGGGTCCGATGGAGTCATTCGTTGACTCATTTATGCCCCAAAGGGCGGGGAAACGTAGTGTTCAGGAATTTTAATCCACATCGGTTGACCGGCCCTGTCGCTCCAAGGGTCGATGCGCTCTGACCCTGAGGCTCGGGCAAGACAGTCTCGAAGTCGGTAAGGACTATCTTTTGCCTTGGTTCATGATGGAAATCCAATTTCCAAATACGTGACTATGCGGTTTTGATTGTATATCTAAATATGGCGACATAGTGGTATGGGGCATTAATGCCATCTATGATTGATACTTATGATTTGAAATTGCTTTTGAAATATATAAACACTAGTTATAATATCAAATGCTTTTGTTTTATTCGTATCAAGCATATTTTGGCAATTATAAGGTAAAACTCTATCCTCCGGTTTGCGTTGCATTGTATGATGGGAACTGAATCTTATAATGGCTTCATTTTTATAAAAAGCATTGCGATGTTTAAAGATTTACTTGTTTTAAAGCACTGGCAATCCAATGGAGTAAACCCGTTCCACGAAAGTGGCGTGGTCCTGTGATTAGCCATATTTTAAATGTGTTGAATATATTTCTCATACCAGTCCCATGACTGACTCGTAGTTTTTTTCACTTTCAAACTTGGGTGCCCCTTTTTCTACGCGGGCAGCCTTGTATTCAGGTTTTAGCTGGCTTTATCCGGATAGCTGGAGCTGAAGATGGATTCTATCATTTATCTCTTTTTATGTTGTTCAGCTCCTATTGTACATATTATGTTTGTTTTACGCTATAGACATTTATGTATAGATGAACTGTATTTGTACTAAGTAAGATCCTGTATACTGTGTAACTCTGATGATTACGTTTATCCAGTATATTCTATTGTGCATTATCTGGTGTATTTATTTAATTCTGCTCTGCTGTTATCTGTTTATGTGTTATATTCCAAAGATTAACCTTGCTAGCGTCAGTACGGGGTTTGAGGTTGTCACAACGTGGTATCAGAGCTTTGGTTAAGCTTAGTTCTAGAATATAGCAAATTAATGAACTCGCCAGTAATAGAACCAGTAGTGTTCTTGGACGGGTAACTCATTACAGATAGGATCATTAATATCATAGTATGAGTAAAGCAGAATGAAATACACCCCACTAGACACATTTACATTTGAAGTATATGTTTCTATGTTTTGAAATATCTTTTCTATGACCTGACACTTGATCTGCCATTTGCAGAAGTACTAGAAAAATGAGTGTCAGAAACAGAAGAAATGCAGAACCCGATCTAGAGGCTCTATTAAAGAGATATCGAAATCTGAACGGAGCACAATTCTCGGGCAATGAATCTATAATTCAGACTCAAGCTTGGATGAGTTCTGTTGAAAGAATATTTGAACGTATCCGGTTGAGAGATGATCGAAAAAGATTAGTAGCATCTTGGGTGCTCAAAGAAGAAGCTTTAATCTGGTGGGAAACAATCATCAAAGATAATCCAGAAGGTGATATCACCTGGGATAGATTCAAAGAGATTTTCCTAGAAATATTTACTCCTCCTGAAGTGACTAAGCGATTATGTGATGAATTCTCTTATCTGATACAAGGAGATATGACCATTCCAGAATATCATAAGAAATTCAACGAACTTTCTCACTTTGCTCCTCATCTGATTCAAGATCCAAAGAGAAAGAATCTGAGATATATTCATGGCCTTCAAAGAAAATATCAGAATAGTGTGATGAGGAATGTGAAGCTCCCTTTTTCTGAAATGATATACATGGCTTATTAGTATGAAGATCTCCATAAGAAAGGTATGTTGCGGGACGAAGAGGAAATCAGTTCTGGTAACAAAGTGGAGTTTGTGACTGATAGTCCAGAGGCCGGTAACAAGCCCAAAGTCAATCGGAAAAGGGCCAGAACCGAGAAAGAACCAGTAACTGCTCCCATATGCTTTAACTGCAATCAGAAGGGCCATTTGTCCAGAAAATGTAAATCTTTAAAGAAACCAATAAAGGATGGATTTAGAGCCAATCGAAAGAAAAAGAAGAAGTGATTTAGAACTGATGGGGAGTTTTAAGAGAATAGGGAGTGCAAACAGTGCCATAAGGCTGGTCTTCTTGCAAAGGATTGCCCGCTCTTAAACAAGCCTGAAATAGTTCAAGTGAATGAAGTAGCAGAAACTTCTGATCCCTCAGCTTGTCAGGGAAGACCAGATGTTTTGGAAGGCACGCTTAATGTCAAAAACATTCCAGTTAAAGTGCTATTTGATACAGGTGTGTCACGAAGCTTCATTGCCAAGAATGCAGTTAAGAAGTTGGATTTGAATTTGAAGAAGCTCAAAGAACCGATAACTGTCCAAAATCCGGTTGGGGGTTCCATCGATCTCAGTTGGGTTTGTGCAGTACCTGTCTCTTTTTCCTGCTATAAATTTCCTACTATCTCTATCGTCATGAATTTTACTGAATTCGATCTTATTCTGGGATTGGATTGGCTAACCAAATATGAAGCAGAGGTTAGATGTGCCGACAGAGTTGTTAAGGCGAAGGCCCAATCAGGGAATTATATAACCATGCCTTGCGAAGGTCCGAATTCCAATAGAAAAGACTTTTGGTCAGCTTTGGATGTTTCTCCTGCTCAAATTGTAAATACCCCAGTAGTCACAGAGAATATTCCCGACCTCGTAAAAGATATTCCTATCGTTAAGAATTATGCGGATGTGTTCGAAGAAGTTGTTCGCTTACCTCCGCAGAGAGAAATAGATTTCAAAATTGCTTTGATTCCGAATGCAAGGCCAATAGTTCACGCTATTCGAAGAATGTCCTTGAAAGAGAAAGAGGAATTAGACAATCAAACACGACAGCTCGTATGGAAGGGTCTGATCAGGCCTAGTTTCTCTGATTGGGGTGCAGCAGTGGTGTTTGTCCCAAAATATGACGGTACTCTACGACTATGTGTGGATTATCGTGATTTGAACAAATAGACAATAAAGAATAAATATCCATTGCCGCGAATTGATGATTTATTGGATCGTCTGAATGGAGCACAAGTGTTTTCAAGGATGGACCTAGCTACAGGCTTCCATCAGCTTCGAATTGCCGAAGAGTGTGTTCCTATGACAGCATTCAGAGGTCCAGACTTATTCTATGAGTGGTTAGTAATGCCGTTCGGCTTATGTAACGCTCCAGCATACTTCGTCGATTTGATGAATAGAGTGTTCAGAGGAGTCCTGAATAAATTTTTTCTGGTTTTTATTGACAATTCTAATCTTCTCTAAATCGAAGGCCGAACATGAAAAGCATTTGGAACAGGTTCTGGAAATCCTCAGAAGGAATGTATTAAAAGCCAAACTATCCAAATGTATATTCTGGCAAGATGAAGTTAAATTTCTTGGCCACGTCGTATCAAAAGAAGGAATTGCTGTGGATCCAAGTAAAATCACGGCTATTCAAAATTGGAAACAGCCTAGTACTCCAACAGAAGTCCGTAGTTTTCTTGGATTGGCTAGTTATTACTGGAAGTTCGTTAAAAACTTTTCGAAGATATCTGGTCACTTAACGAAGCTTACAAAGAAGCACTCAAAATTCAAATGGACTCTAGAATGTGAGGAGGCTTTTGAAGAGCTAAAGTTAGGATTAACGACTGCTCCAGTGTTAACCATAATCGACGACAATCAGGATTTAAAAGTTTGGACTGATGCTTCTAGAGAAGGCCTTGGAGCAGTGTTAATGCAAAGGGGTCAAGTGATTGCTTATGCTAGCCGTCAGCTGAAGCCACACGAGAAAAACTATGTAACTCATGATCTTGAGTTATTGGCTATCGTATTCTCTTTGAAAATCTGGAGACAATATCTTCTGGGTGAGAAATTCGAACTGTACACAGACCATCAGTCGTTAAAGTATCTGTTCACCCAGAAAGACCTGAATTTGAGGCAGCAACGTTGGCTAGAGTTCCTTGCAGCATATGATTTTGAGATTCTATACACTCCAGGGAAAGCCAATGTCGTGGCCGATGCTCTGAGTCGAAAGAATGTAATGATCGCCAGCTTTGTTATTACAACTTCCCTGATTGAAAAAATATCTATTCTTCAGAAGGATGATAACTTTATTAAGGATATGATCAAAAGGATTCAGAAAGGCGAAACCTCGTGTTTTCAAATAGATAACGATGAAATCCTGAGATTGAAAGGAAGGATTTGTGTTCCTGACATCCCCGAGCTCAAAAGGGAAGTGTTAGACGAGTGTCACAAGTCCAAGCTGAGTATCCATCTGGGTGTGGCCAAAATGTATAACGATCTCAAGCGAACATTCTGGTGGAAGGCTATGAAAAGAGACATTTCAATATATGTTAGCCGATGCCCTACTTGCCAGCTAGTCAAAAGTGACCAGCAGAAACTGGCTGGATTGTTACAACTGGTAGACATTCCAGGTTGGAAGTGGGAACAAATTTCCTTGGACTTCATTTATGGTTTGCCCAAAACCAGAAAAGGAAATGACAGTATTTGAGTGATCGTAGATCGCTTCACGAAGACTGCCCATTTCATACCTGTCAGATCAAACAGAACTGCTCAGAGTCTAGCGCAGATTTACTTCAAGGAAATTGTTAGACTACAAAGAGTGTCGATCACTATAGTTAGTGATAGGGAAACAATATTTACTAGCAAATTCTTGGAGGAATTCCAAGTAGAACTAGGAACGAAGCTGAACTTGAGCACCGCTTATCATCCTCGGACAGATGGTCAAACTGAGAGGGTGAACCGTATACTAGAAGATCTATTGCGGGCTTGTGTTCTAGATTTCGGTGGATCATGGGAAGAACATTTACATTTGGATGAATTCTCGTATAACAACAGCTACCAGGCGAGCCTGACAATGTCACCATTCGAAGCATTATATGGAAGACCGTGCCGATCTCCTGCTTGTTGGGTCGAACCTGGTAATAGGCTTGTATTGGGACCTGATATGATCCGAGAAGCTGCCGACAAAGTCGATTTCATTAAGAAACGATTACTCCCCGCTCAAAGCCGACAAAGGAGCTATGCCGATAGGAGAAGAAGAGATATATCATTTGCTGTTGGCGACTATGTATATTTGAAAGTATCACCGATGAGAGGAGTTATCAGGTTCGGTAAAACTGGGAAGTTGGCGCCCAAATTCATTGGTCCGTTTCCTATTCTGGAACGGATCGGAACTCTCGCTTATCGGGTTAAATTGCCAGATTGGTTGCCTGGGGTGCAAGATGTATTTCATATATCTCAACTTCGAAAGCACATTCATGATCCAGACTTGATCGTGGAAGAAGCAGCTCAACAGGATATTGAAATTACTCCAGAATTGGCTGTGAGAAGAGAGCCGCTAAAGATTATCGGCAAAGAAACCAAAGAGCTGAGGAACAAGAAGGTTCACTTAGTCAAAGTGAAAAGGAGTGGAAATCCGCGAGATCGTACATGGGAGATTGAGGAGAGCATTCAGAAAGCCTATCCTAGATGCCGAGTGGATATCTCTGATTGACTCCGGTGCAAGGTACATTTACCATACTTTGCATTACCAATTAGTTCTCTACTCTGTTGTTATTTTCTTTCCATGGATGTGCACTTTCAATTCTATAGTCTTGTGAAAACCCGTAACTTCCCCGGTGAGGAAAGCGCGGATAGTTCGAGAACAAGCCACAACAGAACGCACGCGGAAGAACATTTCATTGCTATTACAACAATTCCATCAGAATACAAGAATATACAGAGTATAAATGAATATTATACTGAAATATCAGAGATTTAAATTACATTTAAATACATCGCAGCGGAAAATAATACAATACACAACTAGAAGAGATATATGGATATAAAGCTTTCCGTATATCGTTCCAGCGGTAAACCAGGATCCTGTGAATATAAATCTGCAAAACCAAAACTACTAGCTGCCCATGTCAAAATAGGGGCACCCAGAGTTTAGGTCAAAACAATAAACTCCAGGTCAGTCATGGGACTGGTGTGAGAACTAAAACAGTTATTAATCTTTATTATAAAGTTAGGTAAATCAAGGGACCACTCCGTATAACACAGAACGGGTTTCCTCCCAAGAATGCCATTGCATAAACAAACAGCGCAATGCTAAATAAAGAAAAATGAAGCTATTATAAGACCCAGTTCCCATCACACAATGCAACGCAAGCCGGAGGATAGGGTTTTTACCTTATAATATCCAAGAATGCTTGATACATTTAAAACAAATCATTTGATACTATTATAAGTGCATAGTGTATAAAACAACTTCAAATCATAAGTATCAATCATAGACGGCATAAGCGCCCCATCCCACTATGTCACCGTACTAGGCTCTACAAATAAAACCGCAAATGTCACGTATTTGGAAGTTGGGTTTCCGTCTGCGAACCGAGGCCAGGGATCGTCCTCTACCGATTCGAGACTCTCTAGCCCGAGCCTCAGGCAAGCGTGCAGGCAAGCCTTGAAGCGACAGGGCCGGTCCACCGATATGGATTATTATGCCTGAACAATACGTCTCCCCGCCCTATGGGGCGTAAATGAGCCAACGAATGACTCCTTCGGACCCGGATCGTCCGATCAAACCGAGGCGCCTCGCAACAGCAACAACCACATAAGTCAAACTCGTCAGGGCGTGTAAAACCACTGACGCAACTTCTAACTAGAAAGAAATGCATGTCCTCCCTAAGGTCCTCTCCCGTTTTTGGTTCACCACCGGGTGTGAAACTCGCGAAGTAAATGTTACACAAAGCTACGCCACAAAGGCCGTGCTTCGATCATCAACCACAAGACTTTTCTTTTCAACAGAAGCCTTGATCATTTGCCACTTAGGCATGCCACACAGGCAATTCACTCTATACGTTTGATATCCATCAGTATATAACCCCTGAGCTCGTACGTCTCAGAGAAGGGCGTTAAGCAAGAGAATAAATTCTCCGCCGCCAAACAGATATATATTTAATAGAAATCAATCACACAGACTGAAATCCAATGTCAGACACACAGTCCATTTACAAGTTCATTCTGGGTCTGAACGAAACCGGAGGCACCTAGTACCCCGCATATCCATCGATCTCCAAATACGTCTGGACGATCACCAACTGTTTCCATCTTCTTGGGTGTACATCCCAATCAAGATCATCAGTAATCACCCAAACGACGTGAAGACCTCCGGTCTTCGACCACCGTCTTCATCTTCGACTTATCGTCGTATCAGTTATTCAGAATGGGATAAACCCGGTCTTCTCGAATAACTCGCGTATATTTTAAATAAGTGTTACACAAACACAACATACGCCTCATTCCAATTCATCAGTCACTAACCGTAAATTAATCAAGAGAATAATTCCCCAAATATTAACCCCGAAGGACGAAACCAACATCAGATCAATATCCAGGAAACCATTCTGCTTAGTTAACCGACAGTTAGTTTCTAAATTTCACATTCATAGGGAAAGGTTCAAATTAATTTTATCAAAGATAAATTCTTTTAAATTTATTCTTTAATCTGCTTTTGAATATCAATTCCAACTAATCGGGATTAGCGAACCTTACCGAGGTAATCATTGGTTTTAATTTCCCAATCCCAACCTATTCATCCCATGAAGTAAAACGGGTCTTACTTCATATCTAACACCACGGTGTTATCGGTAAATTTAATTATCTTTTCACGTTTAAATCTAATTAAAGATTTAACTATCGCCTGGAGCAAAACTGGTGATACTCCATTCTCGATCATTTCAATCTAATTAAAGATTCATTAAAACTCCACTTAATTTTAATCTGTGACTGGGTTAAAGAATCAGTGCCATTTAAAACACGGTTCACGATAAACCCAAAATCACATCACATTTCAATCAGTCCCTAACCGTAAATTAGCAAGTGAGCAGTTCCCTAAGTATTAACCCCGAATGCCGAAACCAACATCAGATCAATACCTCAGAAACCATTCAACTTAACTAATCTCCAGTTAGTTTCTGATTTTCTTAACTCCTTTGGGTCTAAGAACAGTATTATTGAAGATACCGTTCACGACAACCCAAAATCACATTTCATTAATTATCGGGTTAAAGAACAAGTGTTATATAAAACACTGTTCACGATAAACCCAAGAATCAATTCGAATTCAATTCCAATTAAATATTATTTAATTGGTACACTTCATTAAATCTAAATAAAAAGATTCAATCTTTTTCTCAATTGGGCTTAAGAACAGTGTTAATGAAGACACCATTCACGACAAACCCAAATCACATTTGATATTAAATACAAGGCTCTGAATAGAAAATATACCGGCTTATATTCAATATCAAATTCTACGACCAACAAATATCGTATTTGAAATAACGATATATATATCTATATCTTTCAAATTCCCATAACAATATCTGTATCATCACGAAATCCAACATCGAAATATTCCGAAGACAATTTCGATTCAAATCCATTCCAATATAATTATTGGAAATTCTGGTTATTTTCAAAACCATTCAAATCCAATTTATTTATTTAAAAATAAATAGAATTATAATTCTAGTTCAAAACTAGTTCATTTCGATACAAATCTATTTTTATCTTTTCAAATATGGACTTTTTCATCCCAGTTCTTCCCAAATCATTTCTTATGATTTTACACAAATTATTACTATTTTTAATAATTTTATCAAGGCCCGTACAGTCGATTTCCATCAACGGCCATCGAACTGCACTTACAGCGACCTTTTCCAAATTTGATTTGGACATAATTCCAAATCCAACCGTTAGATTTCTAATTTCTAATGTTAGTTAGAAAGCTCTTTTCGATATGAACCCAACGGTTCCGGTTTTAGGAGAATCCGACGGTCGGATCTCCCGTAATATCCGTTCGAAGTCAATGGTCGAAATTCGCGAACTACCGCGGCGCGGCGCGTTCTATTCAGGCCATTATATTATATATATAATATATATAATATATACTTCGTCGATTTCCTTTTAAAATGTATTTTATAAATCGTTTTAAATTTGTTTTCAAAACGATTTCAACTTCTTTTCAAATTCAAATCAAAATTGAATTTTTTTTTCTTTTAAATTCGATTTAAATTCATTTTAAATTGATTTCAATTCAAATCGATTTTTCTTTCAATTTCAGTTCGTTTTCAAATCAATTTCAATTCGAATTCCTTCCTATTCAATTTCAATTCGAATTCATTTCTATTCAGTTTCAGTTCGAATTTCAATTCTTTTCAAAATATCAGATTTTGAAATCACTTTTGATATTCATTAGAAAATGAATAAAATCGATATAAATATCGTTCACGTCAAAATGGCGTCAATCTAATCAACACGGCTTCATATATTTCTATTTCCAAATATTCTATTTCAAATATTTCTATTTCAAATATTTCTTTTTTTCAAATATTTCTTTTTCAAATATTTCTATTTCAAATATTTCTTTTTTTCAAATATTCCTATTTTCAAATATTTCTTTTTCAAATATGGAATGAGGCCCAATCAATTACCATATAATGTTAATTATATGGATTTTCTACAACACATGTATACAATAACAACGATGAATAATCAACCATCATCCAAAGTGCATTCTACACTGTATAAGCATCAAATATAAATATTTAACGCTCATAACAGTATGTCCATCAATCGATCGACATACAGCTAATTATTGGGACTAGTGTATGTCATATACCATCCCAATACCCGTGTGGGGTTTTCAAACAATCAAACGCAGATTTTATTTGTGCAGTTGGGCGATGTGTAAAATTTATCGTCCTAATCAATATCAGTCAAATGTGTGTATATAAACAAATCGTCCGATTTGTTTATTTTTATTTCATTTCATATACATGTTAAAATTCTATTTTCAACTATAAAATATTTTTAACTATATAATTATTTTATTTCGTCTCACATCACACAATCAACTACACATCAAAATCAAACAAACAAGCATACAAGTCGTCCATGGTCTGTGGACGACGGGTGTCGGGTGCTACTAAACACCGTCTGCATCCTAGTATATATTTATAACTAGAAAAATAAAATTAAAAGTGAGAAGTTCTCACCAAAGCTATCCCAACTCCACGACACTTCTTTGTAGAGAATCTTCGCCAATCGCCCTTTGTCACTTTCCTTGCCTGTATTCTCTACATATATAAAAATCGAATTTTTACTTTGCTATTCAATATATAAAAATCGAATTTTTATTTCGCTATTGAATATATAAAAATCGAATTTTTATTTCGCTATTCAATATATAAAAAT
Source organism: Allium sativum (assembly GCA_030737875.1). Classification (NCBI taxonomy): domain Eukaryota; kingdom Viridiplantae; phylum Streptophyta; class Magnoliopsida; order Asparagales; family Amaryllidaceae; genus Allium; species Allium sativum. Next base: position 143,273,452 of record CM060918.1, on the reverse strand, counting down.
CGAATTTTTAGTTCGCTATTCAATATATAAAAATCGAATTTTTTACTTTGCTATTAAATATATAAAAATCGAATTTTTAATTTGCTATTCAATATATAAAAATCGAATTTTTACTCCGCTAAAAATCGTATCTTATCCTATTTTAAAAATCTAATCTTTTCTATTATAAAAATCTAATCTTTTCTATTTTAAAAATCTAATCTTTTCTATTATAAAAATCTAATCTTTTCTATTTTAAAAATCTAATCTTTTCTATTTTAAAAAACTAATCTTTTCTATTTTAAAAATCTAATCTTTTCAATTATAGAAATCAAATCTTTTCTATTATAAAAAATCTAATCTTTTCTATTTTAAAAATCTAATCTTTTCTATTATGAAAATCTAATCTTTATTCGCTATTTACATATATAAAAACCAAAACTTTTCATTGCTAAAAGTTTAATCCTTTCCTACTTAAAAACATAATCTCATTACAAACAAGAATCATAGTTTTTTCTTTATACTTCTTCATATAAATTAAGAATCATGTTTTTCATTAACATACAAGTCATATATAAAAATAAATAAAGCTGTATATTATAAACAACAACACTTACAGGTTTTCTCAAAGGGGTGAGATGGCGCGGAGGCAAGGGGTGGCGCAAGGACTTGCCGGAGGCGGGGAGGTCGCGGTGATGGGCTACGGTGGTTCACGGTGGGGCGTGGAGGGTTGAAGGGGGTTCGGTCTTCGATTTCAGGCAGGAGGGTTTCGGTCTTTTGCTGCTGCGGAGGAGAGAGAGAGGGAGGAGGGGGTCTTTGGTGGTTTCGGCGCCTGAAGGGAGGCGGTTGGCGATCGACGATAGGGCGACGCGTCGAGTTCGAGATCCGGTTCTTTTTTCTTTCTTTTTTTTCGGTGTGAACGAATGAGGGGGGGAGGGGCCAGAGAGGAAGTATGGAAAGGAGGAGAGAGGTTTTTTTATTATTATTTTAATTTCAAAAAGTTGACTTTTTCATACGACCTCTAAACGAGGCACACCGCCTGTCGTCTGTAGTGTTTTACCCCCATTACGAACACAATGGGATATGTATCGTAAGCTGATTCGACCATTTCGATAAGTTTCTGTTAAAATCAACATATAACCCTATATATTGAATTTGAACGCGCATTTCAATTTACTGGGGTCACATACTAACTCTAAAAATTCCCATAAAATATTTTCTAGCCTCGTATTGACGATACGGTCCTAACAAAACTAGTTTCGTCGAATTCTGAGACCGTGGGAAAAATGGCCATTTTCCAGTCGATTAAAATCAACTGAAACTGGTCAAACGCATTTTCCTTTGCCACGCTCACATATTGATTCGAAAAAAATATGAAATTTGAAACCTAGCAATAACTTTACATAATGGACCCAACAAAAGTGGTTTCGTCGAAATTCGAGGTCGTTTGCAAAATTTCCATTTTTAAGGGCCTGAATTCCATAGCGACTATTCAGAATTTTCAACTGGACATATCTTTTGATTCCCGCTATGAAATTTCGATTTTTCAGATTCGCTGGAAAGATATTCACAATTAGATTCAAATATTTTTAGTTTCACTAAAATCTGGTTTATTTTGCACCCGGTATGTTCAATTGAAGTTTGAAATCGAATTATCGAACTACCGCGCCATTTTCAAATCCTTTTATAAATATAAATAAGTATTTATATTCTAACGACGAACTATATAAATATGTTCGTTCGAATTCTATTCAAAATAAATTTCTCGTCGTTATTATTTATAATAATTCATTTTAAATAATCAAAATTCGCTAAAATTGCCAAAATAAAAATTCTAAATTGGCCTAGATTTCCAGGTTATTACAATCTCCCCCACTGAAAAATTTTCGTCCCCGAAAAGGAACAAAGCCGTAAGTTGTTTAACTAATCAACTCAACTCCCATTATTTTGACTACGGCTTAAGTTCTTCAACTTTTCAGTTTCTAAGAACTTTTCAAATTTTTCAAAAATTTGGCTAACACCCTAAATTTTCGAAAAATTTCGCCATAACCTCCCCTGCACCGGGAGCACGGGAAAATCCCAAAATTGCCATACAGGCCTTCTGATCTCAAAAAGAAAAAGAAAAAGCCAATCGGCTCATAAAATCATCATCACCCAAACAAAACAGTAAATTATGATAAGCATGTACCTATTTGTCGGGCAAACAATTTTATTCTTCTGCTCTAGCCTCTTTGCTATGACCTGTTAAATGTAAGTACATGTATATGCATGCAATTGCCATCATTTTTCAACACAACTCAATATTTGATCCAATTAGGCTAAATGGTTCAACATTTTAATTAATCAAACTATAATCAAACAACACAATCAGCAATCACTTAGTTGATTATCATTTCAAATTTATAACTTTGATATATAGTCTAAAAATCAGATTTTTGATGCAAAATCACAACTATAAGCCCTATCTAATTTTGGTTCTCACACCAGTCAATAGGAAATATATAGATATCACACCTTCGAAACTCGAATACCAATTCTGATGATGTTCGAACTATCATCAGAATCATCTCCGGGCGACTAGAGTGTGATTCTATATCTATTCAGTATATTAAAACTTCGAATAGACGCTAGCTAGGCGCATACACAAAATCTTTATATATTGGATTGTCCTAATCAATATGAAGTAAATCAAATACGAATAATTGATTTTAAATTTTCCAAACAAAATTAGTTTCATTTTAAAAATATACTCTTCACACTCGTTCTAGGATAATACTGATCCTATCTCTAACGAGTCATTCTCGTTGGATATTACTAATCCAATCTCTGATGAATTCTTTCGTATGGTTCTAATGTGTCTTGTTCTCTGAGCTATGTAAACCAAAGCTCTGATACCAACTGCGAAAACCCGTAACTTCCCTGGTGAGGAAAGCGCGGATTGTTCGAGAACAAGCCACAACAGAACGCACGCGGAAGAACATTTCATTGCTATTACAACAATTCCATCAGAATACAAGAATATACAGAGTATAAATGAATATTACACAGAAATATCAGAGATTTAAATTACATTTAAATACATCGCAGCGGAAAATAAAACAATACACAACTAGAAGAGATATACGGATACAAAGCTTTCCGGATATCATTCCAGCGGTAAACCAGGATCCTGTGAATATAAATTTGCAAAACCAAATCTACTAGCTGCCCGTGTCAAAATAGGGGCACCCAGAGTTTAGGTCAAAACAATAAACTCCTGGTCAGTCATGGGACTGGTGTGAGAACTAAAACAGTTATTAATCTTTATTTTAAAGTTAGGTAAATCAAGGGACCACGCCGTATAACAGGGAACGGGTTTCCTCCCAAGAATGCCAGTGCATAAACAAACAGCGCAATGCTAAATAAAGAAAAATGAAGCTATTATAAGACCCAGTTCCCATCAAACAATGCAACGCAAGTCGGAGGATAGGGTTTTTACCTTATAATAGCCAAGAATGCTTGATACGTTTAAAACAAATCATTTGATACTATTATAAGTGCATAGTGTATAAAACAACTTTAAATCATAAGTATCAATCATAGACAGCATAAGCGCCCCATCCCACTATGTCACCATACTAGGCTCTACAAATAAAACCGCAAATGTCACGTATTTGGAAGTTGGGTTTCCGTCTGCGAACCAAGGCCAGGGATCGTCCTCTACCGATTCGAGACTCTCTAGCCCGAGCCTCAGGCAAGCGCGCAGGCAAGCCTTAGAGCGACAGGGCCGGTCCACCGATGTGGATTATTATGCCTGAACAATACGTCTCCCCGCCCTATGGGGCGTAAATGAGCCAACGAATGACTCCTTCGGACCCGGATCATCCGATCAAACCGAGGCGCCTCGCAATAGCAACAACCACATAAGTCAAACTCGTCAGGGCGTGTAAAACCACTGACGCTACTTCTAACTAGAAAGAAACGCATGTCCTCCCTGAGGTCCTCTCCCGTTTTTGGTTCACCACCGGGTGTGAAACTCGCGAAGTAAACGTTACACAAAGTTATGCCACAAAGGCCGTGCTTCGATCATCAACCACAAGACTTTGCTTTTCAACAGAAGCCTTGATCATTTGCCACTTAGGCATGCCACACAGGCAATTCACTCTATGCGTTTGATATCCATCAGTATATAACCCTGAGCTCGTATGTCTCAAAGAAGGGCGTTAAGCAAGAGAATAAATTCTCCACCGCCAAACAGATATATATTTAATAGAAATCAATCACACAGACTGAAATCCAATGTCAGACACACAGTCCATTTACAAGTTCGTTCTGGGTCTGAACGAAACCGGAGGCACCTAGTACCCCGCATATCCATCGATCTCCAAATACGTCTGGATGATCACCAACTGTTTCCATCTTCTTGGGTGTACATCCCAATCAAGATCATCAGTAATCACCCAAACGACGTGAAGACCTCCGGTCTTCGACCACCGTCTTCATCTTCGACTTATCGTCGTATCCGTTATTCAGAATGGGATAAACCCGGTCTTCCCGAATAACTCGCGTATATTTTAAATAAGTGTTACACAAACACAACATACGCCTCATTCCAATTCATCAGTCACTAATCAAAAATTAATCAAGAGAATAATTCCCCAAATATTAACCCCGAAGGCCGAAACCAACATCAGATCAATATCCAGGAAACCATTCTACTTAGCTAACCGACAGTTAGTTTCTAAATTTCATATTCATAGGGAAAGGTTCCCATTAATTTTATCAAAGATAAATTCTTTTAAATTTATTCTTTAATCTGCTTTTGAATATCAATTCAAACTAATCGGGATTAGCGAACCTTACCGAGGTAATCATTGGTTTTAATTTCCCAATTCCAACCTATTCATCCCATGAAGTAAAACGGGTCTTACTTCATATCTAACACCACGGTGTTATCGGTAAATTTAATTAACATTTCACGTTTAAATCTAATCAAAGATTTAACTATCGCCTGGAGAAAAACTGGTGATTCTCCATTCTCGATCATTTCAAACTAATTAAAGATTCATTAAAACTCCACTTAGTTTTAATATGTGACTGGGTGAAAGAATCAGTGTCATTTAAAACACGGTTCACGATAAACCCAAAATCACATCACATTTCAATCAGTCCCTAACCGTAAATTAGCAAGTGAGCAGTTCCCTAAGTATTAACCCCGAAGGCCGAAACCAACATCAGATCAATACCTCAGAAACCATTCAACTTAACTAATCTCCAGTTAGTTTCTGATTTTCTTAACTCCTTTGGGTCTAAGAACAGTATTATTGAAGATACCGTTCACGACAACCCAAAATCACATTTCATTAATTATCGGGTTAAAGAACAATTGTTATATAAAACATTGTTCACGATAAACCCAAGAATCAATTCGAATTCAATTCCAATTAAATATTATTTAATTGGTACACTTCATTAAGTCTAAATAAAAAGATTCAATCTTTTTCTCAATTGGGCTTAAGAACAGTGTTAATGAAGACACCATTCACGACAAACCCAAATCACATTTGATATTAAATACAAGGCTCTGAATAGAAAATATACCGGCTTACATTCAATATCAAATTCTACGACCAACAAATATCGTATTTGAAATAACGATATATATATCTATATCTTTCAAATTCCCATAACAATATCTGTATCATCACGAAATCCAACATCGAAATATTCCGAAGACAATTTCGATTCAAATCCATTCCAATATAATTATTGGAAATTCTGGTTATTTTCAAAACCATTTCAAATCCAATTTATTTATTTAAAAATAAATAGAATTATAATTCTAGTTCAAAACTAGTTCATTTCGATAAAAATCTATTTTTATCTTTTCAAATATGGAGTTTTTCATCCCAATTCTTCCCAAATCATTTCTTATGATTTTACACAAATTATTACTATTTTTAATAATTTTATCAAGGCCCGTACAATCGATTTCCATCAACAGCCATCGAACTGCACTTACAGCGACCTTTTCCAAATTTGATTTGGACATAATTCCAAATCCAACCGTTAGATTTCTAATTTCTAATATTCGTTAGAAATCTCTTTTCGATACGAACCCAACGGTTCTAGTTTTAGGAGAATCCGACGGTCGGATCTCCCGTAATATCCATTCGAAGTCAATGGTCGAAATTCGCGAACTACCGCGGCGCGGCGCGTTCTATTCAGGCCATTATATTATATATATAATACATATAATATAAACTTCATCGATTTCCTTTTAAAACGTATTTTATAAATCGTTTTAAATTCGTTTTCAAAACAATTTCAACTTCTTTTCAAATTCAAATCAAAATTGATTTTTTTTTCTTATAAATTCGACTTAAATTCATTTCAAATTGATTTCAGTTCAAATCGATTTTTCTTTCAATTTCAGTTCGTTTTCAAATCAATTTCAATTCGAATTCCTTCCTATTCAATTTCAATTCGAATTCATTTCTATTCAGTTTCAGTTCGAGTTTCAATTCTTTTCAAAATATCAGATTTTGAAATCACTTTTGATATTCATTATAAAATGAATAAAATCGATATAAATATCGTTCACGTCAAAATGGCGTCAATCTAATCAACACTTTGCTTCATATATTTCTATTTCCAAATATTCTATTTCAAATATTTCTATTTCAAATATTTATATTTCAAATATTTCTTTTTTTTCAAATATTTCTTTTTCAAATATTTCTATTTCAAGTATTTCTTTTTTTCAAATATTCCTATTTTCAAATATTTCTTTTTCAAATATGGAATGAGGCCCAATCAATTACCATATAATGTTAATTATATGGATTTTCTACAACACATGTATACAATAACAACGATGAATAATCAACCATCATCCAAAGTGCATTCTACACTGTATAAGCATCAAATATAAATATTTAACGCTCATAATAGTCTGTCCATCAATCGATCGACATACAACCAATTATTGGGACTAGTGTATGTCATGTATCATCCCAAACCCGTGTGGGGTTTTCAAACAATCAAACACAAATTTTATTTGTGCAGTTGGGCGATGTGTAAAATTTATCGTCCCAATCAATATCAGTCAAATGTGTGTATATAAACAAATCGTCTGATTTGTTTATTTTTATTTCATTTCATATACACGTTAAAATTATATTTTCAACTATAAAATATTTTTAACTATATAATTATTTTATTTCGTTTCACATCACACAATCAACTACACATCAAAATCAAACAAACAAGCATACAAGCCGTCCATGGTCTGTGGACGACGGGGGTCGGGAGCTACTAAACACTGTCTGCATCCTAGTATATATTTATAACTAGAAAAATAAAATTAAAAGTGAGAAGTTCTCACATAAGCTATCCCAACTCCACGACACTTCTTTGTAGAGAATCTTCGCCATTCGCCTTTTGTCACTTTCTTTGCCCGTATTCTCTACATATATAAAAATCAAAATTTTTACTTTGCTATTCAATATATAAAAATCGAATTTTTATTTCGCTATTCAATATATAAAAATCGAATTTTTATTTCGCTATTCAATATATAAAAATCGAATTTTTACTTCGCTATTCAATATATAAAAATCGAATTTTTACTTTGCTATTCAATATATAAAAATCGAATTTTTACTCCGCTAAAAATAGCATCTTTCCTATCTTAAAAATCTAATCTTTTCTATTTTAAAAATCTAATCTTTTCTATTTTAAAAATCTAATCTTTTCTATTTTAAAAATCTAATCATTTCTATTATAAAAATCTAATCTTTTCTATTATAAAAATCTAATCTTTTCTATTTTGAAAATCTAATCTTTTCTATTATAAAAATCTAATCGTTTCTATTTTAAAAATCTTATCTTTTCTATTATAAAAATCTAATCTTTATTCGCTATTTACATATATAAAAACCAAAACTTTTCATTGCTAAAAGTTTAATCCTTTCCTACTTAAAAACATAATCTCATTACAAACAAGAATCATAGTTTTTTTAATACTTCTTCATATAAATTAAGAATCATGTTTTTCATTAACATACAAGTCATATATAAAAATAAATAAAGCTGTATATTATAAACAACAACACTTACAGGTTTTCTCAAAGGGGTGAGATGGCGCGGAGGCAAGGGGTGGTGCAAGGACTGACCGGAGGCGGGGAGGTTGCGGTGATGGGCTACGGTGGTTCACGGTGGGGCGTGGAGGGTTGAAGGGGGTTCGGTCTTCGATTTCAGGCAGGAGGGTTTCGGTCTTTGGCTGCTACGGAGGAGAGAGAGGGAGGAGGGGGGTCTTTGGTGGTCTCAGCGCCTGAAGGGAGGCGGTTGGCGATCGACGATAGGGCGGCGCGTCGAGTTCGAGATCCGGTTCTTTTTTTTTCTTTTTTTTCGGTGTGAACGAATGAAGGGGGGGAGGGGCCAGAGAGGAAGTATGGAGAGGAGGAGAAAGGTTTTTTTATTTTTTTATTATTTTAATTTCAAAAAGTTGACTTTTTCATACGACCTCTAAATGAGGCCCACCGCCTGTCGTCTGTAGCGTTTTACCCCCATTCCGAACACAATGGGATATGTATCGTAAGCTGATTCGACCAATTTGATCAGTTTCCGTTAAAATCAACATATAACTCTATATATTGAATTTGAACGCGCATTTCAATTTACTGGGGTCACATATTGACTCTAAAAATTTCCGTAAAATATTTTCTAGCCTCGTATTGACGATACAGTCCTAACAAAACTAGTTTCGTCGAATTCTGAGACCGTGGGAAAAATGGCCATTTTCCAGTCGATTAAAATCAACCGAAACTGGTCAAACGCGTTTTCCTTTGCCACGCTCACATATTGATTCGAAACAAAATATGAAATTTGAAACCTAGCAATAACATTACATCACGGACCCAACAAAAGTGGTTTCGTCGAAATCCGAGGTCGTTTGCCAAATTTCCATTTTTAAGGGCCTGAATTCCATAGCGACTATTCAGAATTTTCAACTGGACATATCTTTTGATTCCCGCTATGAAATTTCGATTTTTCAGATTCGTTGGAAAGATATTCACAATTAGATTCAAATATTTTTGGTTTCACTAAAATCCGGTTTATTTTGCACCCGGTATGTTCAATTGAAGTTTGAAATCGAATTATCGAACTACCGCGCCATTTTCAATTCCTTTTATAAATATAAATAAATATTTATATTCTAACGATGAACTACATAAATATATTCATTCGAATTCTATTCAAAATAAATTTCTCGTCGTTATTATTTAAAATAATTCATTTTAAATAATCAAAATTCGCTAAAATTGCCAAAATAAAAATCTTAAATTGGCCCAGATTTCCGGGTTATTACAAGTCTGAATGATTTTAAAAGAATATAGAAATTGATTAGTATATTTTTGAAGAGTTAAAAACAAATTGCTTGTTGTTTGCATTGTGTGATAGTAAATTGGATTAATTAAATTATTGAAACGATAGTTAATTTAATTAATAAGAGAATGAATGGTAGGATTTATTCGATTAACTCACACATTGAAGTGATTTAAAAATAGATAGAAATATATACTTGTGCATTATATCTGTTTGAATAGGTAAATGGACGGCTGTTGAGTAAAGAAATTATTTGCGTGCCCGACAAATAGGTAAACCTTAATGAGTTGGATGCAAAATATTATTACATCAACTCATGTGAATGCCCTTGGATGCGGAGTGCTGGTTGTTCTGTGTGTAATAATAAACATCGCCATAGGATAGTAACAATTAATTTCTAACTACATTACATGGCATACTTCTGGAAGATAGGCATACTTCATCATATACCACATAAGCATTTGGAGCTTGTGTGACGAGGTGGATGATTTACCATACGAGCGAGAGGCTTGCATGGCGATGACTATATTTTACAGGTTGAACTGATGACTAATATGGACATATAAAATTGTAACGATCAAATTGCTAGATTAAAAAAAAACCACACGGGTCTGTAGTTGACAATAATCACGTCTCTCTAGTCATTAGATACGGCACATGGATTATTTATTTCCCACACGGGACGAGGTGACGAGGATTTAACCTCTGGAGCAATTAAAATACACACTCCCTCAGGCTTTGTCAGGGAGACGAGAATTTATTCTCTGGAGTTATTATCTATACACGCTTCCCTGTAAACACCAGATTATATCACTATAAATATGTGTATGCTTTATAGGATTTATTGGGTACCTAATACGGCCCAATAAATTTCCAAACCTCTACCCGTACAAAGGAGGTTATGGCGAAATTTTTCGAAAATTCCGGGTGTTAGCCAAATTTTTGAAGAATTTGAAAATTCTCAGAAACTGAAAAGTTGGAGAATGGAAACCAAATTGAACGTAGAGTTGATTAATCAAACCACTTTCGACTTTGTTCCTTTTCGGGGACGAAAATTTTTAAGTGGGGGAGATTGTAACGACCAGGAAAATCTGAACCAATTTAAAATTTTTAAATTGGCTAAAATAGTGGATTTTAAATATTTTAAATAATAACGATGAAAAGTAAGTTTGAATCGACATTTGAAAACGAATATAATTAATTCTAATTATAAACAAGGCCTGAAATGGCGCGGCAGTTTCAAATTTTCATTTCAAACTTTGACTGACTGTACCGGGTGCAAAACAAAACGGATTTGAGTGAAACAAAAAATATTTAAATCTGTTAGTGAATACCTTTCTAACGAATCTGAAAAATCGAAGTTTCATAGCGGAAAGCAAAAGTTATGGCCAAATGAATTTTCAGAAAGGTCGCTATGGAATTTATATAGCCCGTGAAATTGGCCATTTTGCAAACGACCTCGGAATTCAACGAAAGCACTTTTGTTGGATCCGGGATGTGAAGTTATTGCTAGGTTTCAAATTTCATAATTTTTGAAGCTAGTATGTGAGCGTGGATAAGAGAAATGTGTTTTGGTCAATTATAGTTAAATTGGATCGACCAGAAAAAGGTCATTTTGCAAACGGTCTGAGAATTCGACAAAATTAGTTTTGTTGGGACCATGTCATCAAAATATAGCTAGATTTATTTTTCTGGAATTTTTCGAATCAGTTTGTGGCCCTGGCAAATTGAAATGTACGTTCAAATCAAATATTGAATGTTTTATATTTCAATTTGAAGGAAAACTGACTGAAACAGCTGAATGGGCCTACGAAACATATCCCATTATGTTCGGAATAGGGGTAAAACGCTAGGGACGGCAGTCGTTGGGTCTGGATTGGGGTTCGTGAGAGAAAGAGGGTATTTTCGAAATTTAAAAATATATAAATAAATAAAATAATCTGATTGGTCAACGCATTCCTCTTCTTCCCCGATACCCCCTTGAAGCGATGGCGGAATTCATCGCAACCTTCCCTCCTCTTTTTCTCTTCCATCTCGCAACGAAACCCAGTGACCCTTTGGAGGATATTGTAGACTCTCCACCACCTTCAAATCTGACCCAGCCTCGCCCCCAACAGTTGCACCGTTCTCGAGATTCACGCCCGGGAAGTTCCGCCGTTCATCCTTGATTTGCGCGCCCCTCTGCACTTCGAACTGGACGAGGCTAGTAGCGCCGGGAAGCCGTCTCGGAGCTCTACGCCACTGCGAAGCCTGATTTCCTTTAAGGTTCACGGATTTGAAGAAAATTCAAAACCTAGTTTTGAAGATTTAAAAAGGAGGTACGACTATTTTAATATAAACTATATTATAGCAGTTTTAAGCGCTACGGTTTTTGATTTAACTATAAAAATCATATCTTTTTCGTTTGTTGACGAAATTCAGTGAAACAAGAGACAGTGGACTCGTGTGGACATCTTCTATATTCTAGAAGAGACCGCATATTTTTCTGAGCCTTCTGATATTTTTGGTGGAGTGGAACCCAATGTGAGATTTCTAATTTATAAACGATATGGAAAACGACGATGTATAAATTATATAGTCGATGTATGAGTTATATAAGCGTTGTACACCTCTTATATAAGCGTTGTATAAGTTGTACGTTCGATGTATAAGTTGTATATACATTGTAAAAATTATATATGTGTCGAAATAGAAGTGAAACGCTATATATATATATATATATATATATATATATATATATATATATATATATATACGCCCCTCGTCCACAAACCATGGACGATATTTATTGGTTGTGATTGGTGTGAAAATTGATTGATAGCGAATGGTTGATTGAAATTGTTTGTGGTTGAAAAATACCCGTTTGAGGTTGAGGAATATTTGGTTGAAACCACATAGGATTAGTTTGTGGAAATGAAAAAAAATATACATGCCGCCTGCGTGCAAACTAGATGCATGATTCCCCATTGTCAAAAGCTGCGAGGCTTTAAGGTAGAGCGAGGAGCCGTACTAGGGACGGTCCCGGTTTTAACTACCCTGCCGTTATGCTGCCGAAATTTTGAATAATATTCATGTGTTAGAATTATTTTCCTGTGTTGAAACTATATTCGTCTGTTGAATAGAAAACCTTCATGTGTTGAATAGAAATTCATTCGTTGAATCATATTCATGTGTTGAATGGTATTCGTGTTTTAAATATAAAAATCACCTTTTTGTCTATATATATAAACTATAGAAAACCTTCATGTGTTGAATTGAAATTCATTCGTTGAATTGAAATTCATTCGTTAAATAGAAATTCATGTGTTGAATGGTATTCGTGTTTTAAATATAAAAATCACCTTTTTATCTATATATATAAACTATAGAAAACCTTCATGTGTTGAATCGAAATTCATTCGTTGAATTGAAATTCATGTGTTGAATGGTATTCGTATTTTGAAAGAAATTGTTTTATAATAAAAATCCTATTTTTATCATCAATATGAACTATATAAAATAATCTTTGTTTGAAATAAATTGTTTTATAATAAAAATCATATTTTTATTATATATATGAACTATATAAAATAATCTTGTTTTGAAATAAATTGTTTTATAATAAAAATCATATTTTATTACATATATGAACTATATAAAATAATCTTGTTTTGAAATAAATTGTTTTATAATAAAAATCATATTTTTATTACATATATGAACTATATAAAATAATCATGTTTTGAAATAAATTGTTTTATAATAAAAATCTTATTTTTATTACATATATGAACTATATAAAATAATCGTGCTTTGAAATGAATTTTTTTACAATAAAAATCACATTTTTTATTATATACATGAATTGTTAAAAATAGTGAAGTGTTGAAATAGAAGACAGTTAGATAAAAATATCATTTTTATCAAATGTATGAAAATCATATAGTTTTGAAATCGAAGAATCGATATATATATATATATATACTTGAAATATATCGAATAACGAAGCTGCAGTTCGTATTTTAAAACCGTGATTTCAAACGATTAGTGCGGGAGATCCGACCATCGGCTTTCCCGAAACCGCAACCGTTGGGTTCGCTTTGGAAATATCTTTCCAACGGCACCAACTTTGTAAAAGTCCAATGGTTGGATTGTCTGGAATGTTTAATTCAAATCTGAAGAAAAACAGCGCCAGAATCGATTATATATATATATATATATATAATTATATTAAATCGAATAACGACGCTGTAGTTCGTATTTTGAAATCGAAACTTCAAACGATTATACCGGGAGATCCGACCGTTGGATTCGTTTTGAAAAGATCTTTCTAATGATGTAAATTTTGTGAAGATCCAACGGTTAGATTTTCAGATATGTGAAAATCAAATCTGAAGTAAAACAGCGCCACGACCGCGTTATGGCCGAAGCGTCGTTTGAATAAATTGGCTATTTTAAAATTATTAAAAATAGTGATAAATCGTTATAAAATACTATAAACGATATGGAAGTGAAATTAGAAACTAACTTAAGGTTGGCTAAGTCGAATGGTTTCCTGGATTTTGATCTGATGTTGGTTTCGGCCTTCGGGGTTAATATTTGGGAAATCGTTCTCTTACTGATTTACGGTTAGTGACTAATGAACTGGAATATGGCGTATGTGTGTTTGTGCTGCACTTGTTTATTATATACGTGAGTTGCCCAGAAAGACCGGATCTATCCCATTCTGAATAACTGAATCGACGATAAGAAATTGAAGATGAAGACGGTGGTCGAAGACCGGAGATCTTCACCTCGTTCGGATGGTAACTGATTGCCTGATTGGGAGGCATCCCGAAATATGGATAATGAGTGGTGATCGTCCAGACATACGTGGAGGTCGATGGGTTTGCGAGGTATATAGTTCCTACGGTTTCGTTCAGACCCAGGACGGACTTGTAAATGGACTGTGTGTATGACATTGGAATTTATTTTGTGTGATTGATAGCCATCAGTTGCATGGTGTGAATTGCCTGTGTGGCATGCTAAGATGCAGTGAGCAAGGCTTCTGTTGAAAAGCAAAGTCTTGTGGTGATGATCAAAGCACCGCCTGTATGGCGTAGCTTTGTGTATAACGTGAATTCACGAGCCTCACACCCCGGTATGAACCAGAAACGGGAGAGGACCTCAGGGAGGACATGCGTTTCTTTCTAGCTAGAAGTGGCGTCAGTGGTTTTACATGCCCTGACGAGTTTGACTTATGTGGTTGTTACTGTTGCGAGGCGCCTCGGTTATATCGGACGATCCGGGTCCGATGGAGTCATTCGTTGACTCATTTACACCCCAAAGGGCGGGGAAACGTAGTGTTCAGGAATTTTAATCCACATCGGTGGACCGGCCCTGTCGCTCCAAGGGTCGATGCGCTCTGACCCTGAGGCTTGGGCTAGACAGTCTCGAAGTCGGTAAGGACTATCTTTTGCCTTGGTTCATGACGGAAATCCAATTTCCAAATACGTGACTGTGCGGTTTTGATTGTATACCTATATATGGCGACATAGTGGTATGGGCATTAATGTCGTCTATGATTGATACTTATGATTTGAAATTGCTTTTGAAATATATAAACACTAGTAATAATATCAAATGCTTTGGTTTTATTCGTATTAAGCATATTTTGGCCATTATAAGGTAAAACTCTATCCTCCGGTTTGTGTTGCATTGTGTGATGGGAACTGAGTCTTATAATGGCTTCATTTTTATAAAAAGCATTGCGATGTTTAAAGATTTACTTGTTTTAAAGCACTGGCAATCCAATGGAGTAAACCCGTTCCACGAAAGTGGCGTGGTCCTGTGATTAGCCATATTTTAAATGTGTTGAGTAGATTTCTCATACCAGTCCCATGACTGACTCGTAGTTTGTTCCACTTTCAAACTCGGGTGCCCCTTTTTCTACGCGGGCAGCCTTGTATTCAGGTTTTAGCTGGCTTTATCCGAATAGCAGGAGCTGAAGATGGATTCTATCATTTATCTCTTTTTATGTTGTTCAGTTCCTATTGTACATATTATGTTTGTTTTCCGCTGTAGACATTTATGTATAGCTGAACTGTATTTGTACTAAGTAAGATCCAGTATACCGTGTAACTCTGATGATTACGTTTATCCAGTATATTCTATTGTGCATTATCTGGTGTATTTATTTAATTCTGCTCTGTTGTTATCTGTTTATGTGTTATATTCCAAAGATTACCCTTGCCACCGTCAGTACGGGGTTTGGGGTTGTCACAAAACGCATGTCCTCCCTGAGGTCATTCTCGTTTTTGGTTCACACCGGGTGTGAGGCTCGCGAATTAACGCTATACACAAAGCTATGCTATATTAAATTCGTGCTTTGATCATCAACCAAAAGACCCTTCTTTTCAACAGAAGCCTTGATCATTTGCATCTCAACATACCACATAAGCAATTCATGCCATGCAACTGATGTCAATCGATATATAACCTTTGAGCTCATACGTCTCAGAGAAGGGTGTTAAGCAAGAGAATAAATTCTCCGCTATCAAACAGATATATATTTAATAGAGATCAATCAACACAGAATAAAATACAATGTCATACACACATCCATTTACAAGTTTGTTCTGGGCTTGAACGAAACCGGAGGCACCTTATTCCTCGTCCTGTATGTCCAATACAGGAGAGAGGTCCTCGCATATCCGATCGATCTCCAAGTACGTCTGGACGATCACCACTTATTACCTTATCTCGGGTGTACAACCAATCAAGACATCAGTAATCATCCAAATGATGTGATGTCCTCCAGTCTTCGACCACCATCTTCCTCATTGACTTATCATCGAATCAGTTATTCAGAATGGGTATAAACCCGACTATTCCGAATATCTCTCGTATATTATAAACAAGTGCTACAAAACACAACATACGCCTCATTCCAATTCTGACTATTCTTTTATTTAAATACTAATAGCCTTTGGGAAAGAATCCCATTAATTTTATCAAAGATAAATTCTTTAAATTTATTCTTTAATCTTCCATTGGATATCAATTCAAACCAAATTAAGGTTTATCCAAACTAGTCGTGATTAGCGCACCTTACTGAAGTAATCATTTGTTTAATTTCCCAGTCCCAACCTATTCAACCCATGGAGAAAAACTGGTAATACTCCAATTCTAACACCCACGGTGTCATCGGTAAAATTTATTTCCTTTTTACATTCAAATCTAATTAAAGATTTAACTGTCGCTTGCAGCAAAACTGGTGATACTCCATTTTTGATCATTTCATGAATTTAATAAATTTAATTATCTTATTCACATTCCAATCTAATTAAAGATTCACTAAAACTCTATTTCAGTTTTAATCTAAAAAATCATTACTTAATGATTATCCAAAGTTGAGAAATTAATCTTATCTTTAACTGGGTTAAAGAACTAGTGTCATTTAAAACAAAGCTCACGATAAACCCAAAATCACTTCCATTAACAATGGAATCTTCACAGAAAACATATCAATATATATAATCAATATAAACTTCCATTTCCAACCGACAATATAAATGGAATAACGGCGAAGCCTTTCAAATTCCATATATAGTAACGGTCTTCCTCCACAGAAGTTCACTTCGATTATTACCAAATCGAATTCCATTCCATTCCAATTTATTTTATTAAATTGGAAAACTTCACTTTGGAAAATTTTCCCTAAATCTTAATTAAAAGATTCATAAATTCCAAATCATATTTCACTGTAAACCGGGTTAAAGAAAGAATGTCGTTAAAAACACACTTCACAACAAACCCAATTCACATTCCATTTTCAATTCCAATTAAATGTTAATTAATTGGTAATTCTTCTTTAAATCTTAATTAAAAGATTTATTCTCTTCTCAACTGGGTTTAAGAACAGTGTTACTAAAGACACCATCCACAACAAACCCAAAATCTCATTTGATATTAAATACGAGGCTCTGAATGGAAATTATATCGTCTTATATTCAATATCAAATTCTAAAATCAACAAATATCGTATTAGGAATAATGATATATTTATCTTTCAAATTCCCATATCAATATCTGTATAATCACGGAATCCAATAACGAAATATTCCAAAGATAATTTCGATTCAAATCCATTCCAATTCAGATATTGGAAATTCTGGTTATTTTTAAAGCCATTTCAAATCCAATTTATTTACTTAAAAGTATTGGATTATAATTCTAGTTCATAACTAGTTCATTTTGATAAAATTATATTTTTATCTTTACAAACATGGAATTTTTCATCTAAATTATTTCCAAATCATTTATTATGATTTTACACAAATTATTAGTATTTTTAATAATTTTATCAAGGCCCGTACAGTCGATTTCCAAAAACGGTCATCGAACTACACTTACGACGACCTTTTCAAAATTTGATTTGGACATATTTCTAAATCTAACCATTAGATTTCAAATCTCTTATATTTGTTGGAAACTCTTTTCTATACGAACCCAACGGTTTTGATTTAGGAGAATCCGACGGTCGGATCTCCCGTAATATCAATTCGAAGTCGATGGTCGAAATTCGCGAACTACCGCGGCGCGGCGCGTTCTTTTCAGGCTACTAAATATATATAATATATATTATATATATATTTCGTTGATTTCCATTTAAAACATATTTTATAAATCGTTTCAAATTCATTTTAAAACGATTCTAACTTCATTTCAAATTTCAAATCTAATTTGAATATTCCTTAATAAATTCGTTTTAAATTCATTTTAAAACGATTTCAATTCATTTCAAATTTCAAATCAAATTTGAATATTCCTTAATCAGTTCATTTTAAATTCATTTTAAAATTATTTCAATTTTATTTCAAATTTCAAATCAAATTTGAATAATCCTTAATCAATTCGTTTTATATTCATTTTAAAATAATTTCAATTTCATTTCAAATTTCAAATCAAATTTGAATATTCCTTAATAAAATCATTTTAAATTCATTCTAAAACGATTTCAGTTCATTTCAAATTTCAATATTCCTTGATCAATTCATTTTAAATTCATTTTAAAATGATTTCAATTTCATTTTAAATTTCAAATCAAAATTGAATATTCCTTAATAATTTTGTTTTAAATTCATTTTAAAACGATTTCAATTCATTTCAAATTTAAAATCAAATTTGAATATTCCTTAATCAATTCATTTTAAATGATTTCAATTCATTACAAATTTCAAATCAAATTTGGATACTCCTTATCATTATAATATTAAAATGATAATATTTTCAAAATATCTGATTTTGATTATACACTGAATATTATTTAAAAAAAATTGTTAATTCTGAATTGGAATCAGACTCAATCAATTACCATATAATTTCAGTTATATGGATTTCAACATCGCATGTATACAACAATAATGATAAACAATCACTAAAAATCCATTCAGCATCCAAAGTGCATTTTACAACTTTTCAACTGTATAAGCATTAACATAAATAAATAACGCTTATACAGTCTGTCAACCCATCGATTGACATACCACTAATTATTGGGATCAGTGTATGTCAAATATTATCCCAATACATGTGTGGGGCTTTCAAACAACAAACACATATTATTATTTGTGTAGTGGGGCGATGTGTAAAATATATCGTCCCAATTAGTATCAGATAAATGGTTGTACATAAACAAATCGTCCGATTTGTTTATGCATATTTATTTCAACACATGACTATTTTAAATAGTTCATTTATACAATAAAATGATATTTTTATTGTTCAAATATTTTATTCAACACATGAATATTTTATAAAGTTCATATATACAATAAAAATGATATTTTTATTATTTAAATATTTTATTCAACACAGGAATATATTATATAGTTCATATATACAATAAAAATGATATTTTTATCGTTCAAATATTTTATTTCATATGTGAATATTTTATAAATTTTATTCATTTAATAAAAATGATATTTTTATTGTTCAAATATTTTATTCCATACATGAATATTTTTTTCAGTTCATATATACAATAAAAATGATATTTTTATTGTTCAAATATTTTATTCCATACCATACAATGA
Organism: Allium sativum; assembly: GCA_030737875.1. Classification (NCBI taxonomy): domain Eukaryota; kingdom Viridiplantae; phylum Streptophyta; class Magnoliopsida; order Asparagales; family Amaryllidaceae; genus Allium; species Allium sativum. The sequence goes on along the minus strand of CM060918.1, from coordinate 143,254,046 downwards.
ACAATCACAATACAGTCCATTCAATTCAAACAAACAATCATTCTTTGTACAATCAATGGTGTCGGGTGCTGCTAAGCACCGTCTACATCCTAGTATATATTTTACTGGAAAATAAATAGAGTGAGAAGGAGTTCTCACAGTCGGTTTCCACTCCACCAGTTTTATTTTTGAATTTCTATTCTGTTTGGATTTGAATTTTCCTGAAATTCTAGTCTACTCCGTTTTTGTCCTGGTGAGTTCCATCTTGTAGTTCTCTTCGTTGCGATCCCAACGCAAGTTGTTTCGTCTTATTCTCAACTCGTATGAGAGAAATACGCTTGTTTAACTTTCATTACATTAATGAATAATTAAATTTTAATTAATTAAATATTTAAATACTTAACCCCTCCCTTAATCATCCCCTTCACTGATCGTTCCAGTAGCCAAAAGAACCCATCGCTCATTTTGAAAATTGACCATCGCCGCCTCCTAGAAGTGAACGAAATTCGATCAGATAGGACCACCTAAAAAGACGCCGTAAGGGCCACCACCATGTGGAGGCGCGACCGCCTCGGTCCCCCCACCTCCTCTGAAAACCTCCATGAACAACTGACCACGATTTTACATGAAAATCGATCATCTTTATATGGTTTTGAAGAACCCTTGAATTTCTTTAATTTTTGTTTTGAATTCTTGCTTTAATTCGATTCAAATTGGGAGCGATTTGGGGATTTTTCTTCGAGAATTATGGCCGTTGTTTAGAGAGAAGGTGGCTGCAACGAAATAGGGTTAGGGTTTCTTATTTTAGGGGGGGGGGTATTAATATTTTTTATCTTATTATGTTAAATTCCTTTAAATCCAAAATTACATATTTACCATACGAATTGCAAATCAAACCCAATGACTATCGGGCCCAGCTAAATACCCCCATTTCGAACACAGTGGGATATGTTTCACGGGCCATCTCGACTGTTACGATCAGTTTTTGTTAAAATTAAAATATAAATCAATATATATTTAATTTAAACATACAATTTAATTCACCAGGGCCACATACTGACTCCAAAAATTTCCGAAAAATAAATCTAGCTATGTTTTATTGTTAGGGTCCGAACAAAACTAATTTCGTCGAATTTGGAGACCGTTTGAAAAACAGTCATTTTCCAGTCTTTTAAATTCAAACTGAATTGAACAAATACGTTTAAATTCACCATACTCACATATTAATTCTAAAAATTATGAAAATTGGAATTTAGCAATAATTTGAAATTCCGGATCCAACAAAAGTGGTTTCGTCGAAAATGGAGGTTGTTTGCAAAATCGCTATTTCTAAGGGCTGTATATTATATAAATTTCATAGCGACTATTTTGATTCTTCAGCTGGGCATAACTTTTTATTCCCGTTATGAAATCTGTATTTTTCACATTCATTGAAAAGACATTTTCAAACAGATACAAATATTTCTAGTTTTACTAAAATCCGGTTCATTTTGAATCCTGTACATTCATTTGAAATCGAAATTTGAAACTACCGCGGCATCTCCAGTTCCTTTTATAATTAAAATAAATATTTATATTCTAACTTCGCTTTAAATAAATTTATTTGTTCTAATTCTATTCAAAATAAATTTCTCGTAGTTACAAATAAAAATAAATCATTTTAAATATTCAAAATTCATTAAAATAGCCAAAAAAAAAAAAATTAGTTTTGATTTTCCGGGTTGTTACAATCTCCCCCACTTAAATTCTTTTCGTCCTTGAAAAGGAATAGAGCTGAATGTTGTTTAACTAATCAACTCAACTTTCATTCTGGCTTTCATTCTTCAACTTTTCAATTTCTTAGAATTTTCTAATTTCTCAAAATTTTGGCAAACACCCTAAATTTTCGAAAAATTTGGCCATAACCTCCTTTGTACGGAGAGACATTTAAAACCGCAATAAGCCACACAAGGCCCTCACCAATCCAAAAGAAAAAGAAAAAGCCAAGAGGCTAGCCAATCGGCTCATAAAATCGTCCAATCCCAATAAATTAGTAAACATGTACCTATTTGTCGGGCATACAATTTTATTCCTCTGCTTAGCTTCCCTGCTATGACCTGTTCACACACATATGTACATGTATGCATTTGTAATCAATTTTCAATTCAATTTGGCTAAATTTGCCTTTCACTTACATATTGATTTCAATAATCTTTCCAATATTTTTATTAGTTATCCTAATAATCAAACAACACAACCAGCAATCAATTTGTGAATTAGCTTTTCAAACATATATTTTTAATATATATAGTCAAAAATTATATTTTTGATGCCAAATCACAACAATATATTCTAACTATATTTTGGTTCTCACACCAGTCAATTGAAAATATATAGGTGTCCTACCTTCGAAACTATAACATAAATATTGATGATGACATGTCAATCATCAGTATCATCTCCGGGCGACTAGAGTGTGATTCTATATCCATTCAGTATATTCGAGGCTTCATATACGCGTGGATCAGACATATATTAAAATTTCTATATACCCGACAGTCCAAAATAATTTAAAAAAACGTATAATATGGTTTAAATTTTCAAACTGAACTTGCTTTCATTTTTATTTTTAAAAAATAACACTCTTTCGACTCATTCTAGGATACTACAGATCCCATCTCTAACGAGTCATTCTCATTGGATATTACTGATCCAGTCTCTGATGAATTCTTTCGTTTTGTTCTAAAGTGTCTTGTTCTCGATCTCTGTAAACCAAAGCTCTGATACCAAACTGTAACGACCCAATCTTCCCCGTAAAGGAAAGCCCGGATTAAGTTGAGAACATGACAAATCAGAACACAAACAGAAGAACATTTCATTGCTTATTACAACAACTTAAATCAGAGTACAAGAATATACAGAGTAAGAACAAATAATATACATTTGATAAATATTAGAGATTTACATACTACAATGCAACGGAAAATAATACATAACACAACTAAAAGGAATACACGGATACAGAGCTTTCTGAGTACAGTTCTAGCTGTAAACCAGGATCCTGTGAATATAACATTTGCAAAACCAAAACTACTCGCTGCCCATGTGGAAAATAAGCACACCCAGAGTTTAGGTTAAAACAATAAAATCCAGGTCAGTCATATGACATGTGTGAGAACTAAAAACAGTTATTAAATCTTTTACTTCAAAAGTAAATCAAGGGACCACACCGTATAACACGGAACAGGTTTCCTCCTAAGAATACCAGTGCATAAAACAAACAGCGCAATGCTTTTTGGAAAAATGAAGCTATTATAAGACTCAGGTCCCATCACACAATGCAACGCAAGCCAGAGGATAGGGTTTTCCCTTATAATAGCCAAACATGCTTGGTACATTTAAAATAAATCATTTTGATATTATTATAAGTGCAAAAAACAACTTCAAATATAAATGTATCTAGACGGCATGGGTATCATATATCATGTAGCCCATACTAAGCTCTACAATTAAAACCGCAAAGTCACGTAATGGAAGTTGGATTTCCGTTTGTCAACCAAGGCAAAGGGAACATCTTGTGCCAATTTGAGATAGTCTAGACCATGTCTCAGGTCTCATCCGCAACTGCATCCGGGGCATCAGCGCCGGTCAACATTTTAAGTGGATTAAAAATCCCTAAACATGCGTCTCCCCGCCCTATGGGGCGTAAATCTGGTCAGTATGTCAACCAGAACATCCATCGGCCCCGTAGTGACCGATATAACCGAGGCATCTCGCTATCCATCATCCACAAAAGTAAAACGTATGGGCTTGAAAAACCCTAACACCACTCCTAGATAGAAGGAAACGCATGTCCTCCCTGATGTCCTTCCCGTTTCTGGTTCACACCGGGGTGTGAGGCTCTCGAATTAACGCTATACACAAAGCTATGCTATATTAAAGCCGTGCTTTGATCATCAACCACAAGACTCTGCTTTTCAATAGAAGCCTCGATCATTTGCATCTCAGCATGCAATACAGGCAATTCACTCCATGCGACTGATGTCTATCGATATATAACCTCTGAGCTCGTACGTCTCAGAGAAGGGTGTTAAGCAAGAGAATAAATTCTCCGCCACCAAACAGATTTATATTTAATAGAGATCAATCAACACAGAATAAAAGCCAGTGTCATACACACATCCATTTACAAGTTCGTTCTGGGTTTGAACGAAATCGAAGGCACCATATTCCTCTTCCCATATGTCCAATACAGGAGAGAGGTCCTCGCATATCCGGTCGATCTCCAAGTACATCTGGACGATCACCACTTATTACCTTGTGTCGGGTGTACAACCCAATCAAGACATCAGTAATCATCCAAACGATGTGAAGACCTCCAGTCTTCAACTACAGTCTTCCTCGTCGACTTATCGTTGAATCTGTTATTCAGAATGGGTATAAACCCGACCTTTCTGAATAACTCGTTTATATTATAAACAAGTTCTACAAAAACACAACATACGCCTCATTCCATTTATGAATATTCTTTTATTTAAGTCTTCATATCCTTTGGGAAAGATTCCCATTAATTTTATCAAAGATAAATTCTTTAAATTTATTCTTTAATCTTCCGTTGGATATCAATTCAAACCAAATTAAGGTTTATCCAAACTCATCAGGATTAGCGCACCTTACCAAAGTAATCATTTGTTTAATTTCCCAATCCTAACCTATTCATCCCATGGAGCAAAACTAGTAATACTCAAAATCTAACACCCACGGTGTTATCGGTAAAATTAATTACCTTTTTACGTTCAAATCTAATTAAAGATTTAACTATCGCTTGGAGCAAAACTGGTGATACTCCATTCTCGATCATTTCATGAATTCGATAAATTTAATTATCTTATTCACATTCCTATCTAATTAACGATTCATTAAAACTCTGATTCAGTTTTAATCTCAAAAATCATTACTTAATGATTATCCAAAGTTAGGAAATTAATCTTATCTTTAACTGGTTAAAGAAATAATTTCATTTAAAACACAGCTCAGGATAAACCAAAATCACTTCCATTAACAATGGAATCTTCACGAAAAACAGATCAATATATATATATATAATCGATATAAACTTCCTTATTGAACCGATAATATAAATGGAATAATGGCGCAGCCTTTTAAATTCCATATATAGTAACTGTCTTCCTCCACAGAAGTTCACTTCGATTATTACCAAATCGAATTCCATTCCATTCCAATTTATTTTATTAAATTGGGAAACTTCACTTTGGAAAATTTTCCCTAAATCTTAATTAAAAGATTTATAAATTCCAAATCACATTTCAGTGTTAATCGATTTAAAGAACGGATGACGTTAAATACGTAGTTCACAACAAACCCAATTCACATTCCATTTTCAATTCCAATTAAATGTTAATTAATTGGTAATTCTTCTTTAAATCTTAATTAAAAGTTTTATTCTCTTCTCAATTGGGTTTAAGAACAGTGTTACTGAAGACACCAGCCACGACAAACCCAAATCTCATTTGATATTAAATACAAGGCTCTGAATAGAAATTATATCGGCTTATATTCAATATCAAATTCTGAAATCAACAAATATCATATCAGGAATAACGATATATATATCTTCCAAATTCCCATATCAATATCCGTATAACCACGGAATCTAATATCGAAATATTTCGAAGATAATTTCGATTCAAATCCATTCCGATTCATATGTTGGAAATTCTAGTTATTTTTAAAACCATTTCAAATAAAATTTATTTATTTAAAAATATTGGATTATAATTCTAGTTCATAACTAGTTCGTTTTGATAAAAATATATTTTTATCTTTACAAATGTGGAATTTTTCATCCAAATTCTTTCCCAATCATTTATTATGATTTTACACAAATTATTAGTATTTTTAATAATTTTATCAAGGCCCGTACAGTCGATTTCCAAAAACGGTCATCGAACTGCACTTGCAGCGACCTTTCCTAAATTTGATTTGGACATATTTCCAAATCCAAACGTTAGATTTCAAATCTCATATATTCTTTGGAAAGATCTTTTGATACGAACCCAACGGTTTCGGTTTTAGGAGAGCCCGACGGCCGGATCTCCCGTAATATCAATTCGAAGTCAATGGTCGAAATGCGAACTACCGCGGCGCGGCGCGTTCTATTCAGGCCATTTTGTTCACTTTATTTCTAAAAAGAAGTACAGATAATAGGTTAGCATGCTAACCTATACATAATAAAAGAGGAAAATAACAGAAGATACAAGTAACTGTAAAAACCAAAATAAACAAAAAAACTAGCCCACAAAGAGACCTACATCACACTTAAGTGCAAACAATGCACTAACGACCCCTAGCCATCAACCCTTAATATAGAATTAGTCTTCTTCATGCATATTGGTATCATGTAGATTTAATCCTTGTTCTGAAGTGAACTCCTCCATCCAAGCTAAGCTGGCTTGCAGCTCTTAAAATTATATTGATTCATCCATATTTGCTAATGAAATCATCCAAGCTAAACTGGCTTGCAGCTCATAAAATTATATAGATTCAGCTATATTTGCTAATGAAATCCCAAAATACATACAATTCCAAACATAGGTCTATTGATGAAACATAGACGCCTATGAATCAATCCTATTGCTAGAATCGCCAATTTAATATATCTGTATGAAGCGGAAACTATATCTTCCTTTTGATCCAGGCATAACATGCCAGTTCTATGCTTCTGCTCTTTAATCATGCGCTTGCTCCAGTAAAAACAGAAATACTGAAGCTGCTTATGAAATTGCAGCCAACAAAACAGATCATTATATCATCATAGGCTTTAAAACTCAATACGATCCAATCCATTTAAGTATAGCAGAAAGCTTTGGATGTACTAAATTCTGAAATAATCATCATGAACAGTTTGAAGATAATATGGAGAAGGAGACTACTTCTTCGTTACAAACCACTTCGTTACAAACCAAATACCATAACCCATATAAACTGTATCCCCAAATGACTTCAGATCGAAGACCAACCAAACCCAAAAACTCCAACTATGCAAATGTTCTAAATATTAGATCTAAACACAAACCAGATCTCGAAAATGTTGAGGTTGTTCCGCCATATTCGAATTGACTGTGGATCAGTTTTTAAGCATAGATGCGTAGGAAGATTTGGGATTGACCATCCGGGATTGCAAAAATTAGAAGATAAGAACCGTAAAATAATTAGTAGATGTAAAACATAGATCTAAAGCTTGAGTATATTTGGCACTTTGTAGAAATTAGGGTTAGAAGTAGAAATGAAATTGGGGTTAGACGATAGACAAAAATTAAAAGGCTTGAGTAGATCTGGCGGTTTCAATCATCATGAAATCAGATAGAAAAAAAAGATATTAAATCAGATAGAAAAAAGAGAGTGAAATCACAGCGTGATTTAAGTTGTGAATATCGTAAGGAAAGGTTATCGGAATGGAAATCTGATGGAAAACAGATGGAAATCAAATGAAAATCGAATAGAAATCAGATGGGAGGAGGAAAAAGGAGAGACTCACGCATGAACGAAAGCAGACAATAAGGCCTGTCGCCATGGACAAGTTCTCCTCTCCTATTTTTAGGCCATTATATATATATATATATATATATATATATATATATATATATTGTCGATTTCATTTTAAAACGCACTTTAAATCGTTTTAAATTTGTTTTAAAACGATTCAAACTTCATTTCAAATTTCAAATCAAATTTGAATATTCCTTAATAAATTCGTTTTAAATTTATTTTAAAACGATTTCAATTCATTTCAAATTTCAAATCAAATTTGAATATTCCTTAATCAATTCGTTTTAAATTCATTTTAAAATGATTTCAAATTCATTTCAAATTTCAATTAAAATTTGAATATTCCGTAATCAATTAGTTTTAAATTTATTTTAAAATGATTTCAATTTCATTTCAAATTTCAAATCAAATTTGAATATTCCTTAATAAATTCGTTTTAAATTCATTTTAAAACGATATCAATTCATTTCAAGATTTCGAATCAAATTTGAGTATTCCTTAATCAATTCGTTTTAAATTCATTTTAAAATGATTTCAATTTCATTTCAAATCAAATTTGGATATTCCTTAATAAATTCATTTTAAAACGATATCAATTCATTTCAAATTTCAAATCAAATTTGAATATTCCTTAATCAATTCATTTTAAATTCATTTTAAAATGATTTCAATTCATTACAAATTTCAAATCAAATTTGTATATTCTTTATCATTATAATATTCAAATGATAATATTTTCAAAATATCTGATTTTGATTATACACTGGATATTATTTAAAAATATTTGTTAATTCTTAATTGGAGTCAGACTCAATCAATTACCATATAATTTCAGTTATATAGATTTCAACATCACATGTATACAACAATAATGATAAACAATCACTAAAAATCCATTCAACATCCAAAGTGCATTTTACAAATGTATAAGCATTAAAATAAATAAATAACGCTTATACAGTCTGTCAACCAATCGATTGACATACACTAATTATTGGGATTAGTGTATGTCAAATATTATCCCAGTACCCGTGTGGGATTTTCAAACAACAAACACAGATTATTATTTGTGTAGTGGGGCGATGTGTAAAATATATCGTCCCAATCAGTATCAGATATATGGGTGTACATAAATAATTCATCTGATTTGTTTATGAATATTTATTTCAACACACGACTATTTTAAACAGTTCACATATATAATAAAATTGATATTTTTATTGTTCAAATATTTTATTCAACACATGAATATTTTATACAGTTCATATATACTATACAATAGAAATGATATTTTTATTGTTCAAATATTTTATTCACCACAGGAATATTTTATAGGGTTCCTATATACAATAAAAATGATATTTTTATTGTTCAAATATTTTATTTCATACATGAATATTATATATATTTTATTCATTCAATAAAAATGATATTTTTATTGTTTAAATATTTTATTCCATACATGAATATTTTTTTCCAGTTCATATATACAATAAAAATGATATTTTTATTGTTCAAATATTTTATTCCATACCATACAATCAAAAATCACAATACCATCTATTCAATTCAAACAAACAATAATGGTTTGTACAATCAATGGTGTCGGGTGCTGCTAAGCACCGTCTGCATCCTAGTATATATTTTACTGAAAAAAATAGAGTGAGAAGGGGTTCTCACAGTCGGTTTCCACTCCGCCAGTTTTGTTTTTGAATTTTTGTTTTGTTTGAATTTGAATTTGCCTGAAATTCTAGTCTACTCCATTTTTGTCCTGGTCAGCTCCATGTTGTAGGTCTCTTCATTGCGATCCCAGCGCAAGTTGTTTCGTCTGATTCTGAACTCGTACGAGAGAAACACACTTGTTTAAACTTTCATTACATTAATTAATATTTAATTTTTAATTAATTAAATATTTAAATACTTAACCCCTCTCTTAATCATCCCCTTCAGTGATCGTTCCAATAGCCAAAAGAACCCATCGCTCATTTTGAAAATTGACCATCGCCGCCTCCCAGAAGTGAATGGAATTCGATCGGATAGGACCACCTGAAGCGGCGCTTTGAGGGCCACCACTACATAGAGGCACGACCGCCTCAGTTCCCCCACCTTCTCTGAAAACTGCACATCTTTGCTGCCTCAAGTTAAGAACCTTCTGCGAGAAGAGATATTTCAACGATTTATGGTCAGTGTATAATTCAAACTTCTCACCTAGGAGATAATTGCGCCAAGACTTAATCGCAAAGACGATGGCGGCTAACTCAAGATCGTGGGTTGGGTAGTTCTTTTCATGGACTTTCAATTGTCTTCCTCCATAAGCTACTACCCTTCCTTCTTGCATTAGAACAGCGCCTAGTCCCGTTCCACATGCATCCGTGTATACTGTGAACATTTGCATCTGGCAAGGTCAGAACTGGAGCTGTTGTAAGAGCCCTTTTTAATCGTTGGAAAGCAAACTCGCAGTCCAAATCCCAAGTGAACCCCAGATTCTTCTTTGTTAGCCTAGTGAGTGGAGCTGAGATTTTCGTGAAATCCCTAATAAACTTTCGGTAAAAACCGGCTAGCCCAAGAAAGCTTCGAACTTCGGTTGCGTTTCTTGGTGTCTTCCAATCTTGCACTGCCACCACTTTCGCGGGGTCCACAGCCAACCCCTCTTTTGACACTATATGCCCCAGAAATCTTACTTCTTTTCTCTAGAAGTGACACTTGGAGAATTTGGCTTTTAGCTGATGAGCTCGAAGAGTTTCCATGATTTCTTTCAGATGCTGAGCATGCTCTTCCTCATTCTTTAAGAAGATTAAGATATCATCTATGAAGACAACCACAAATTTGTTGAGGAATTCTCTGAACACCCTACTCATTAGGTCTAAGAAATAAGCGGGTGCGTTTGTCAAGCCGAAAGGCATGACAAGCCACGCGAAGAAACCGTCTGGGGTTCTGAACACCGTTTTATCAATACTATCTTCAGCTACTCTTAGCTGATGGAACCCGGTTGCTAGATCAAGCTGGGAGAAGACTGTCGCACCAACAAGCTGATCAAACAAATCGTCGATTCGGGGAAGAGGGTGCCTATTTTTCTTGGTCAATTTGTTTAACTCCCTATAGTCGATGCAAAGGCGAAGCAAACCGTCCGCTTTGGTTACGAATACCACTGGAGCACCCCATTTCGAAATGCTCCGTCTAATGAACCCCTTTTCGAGAAGTTCTTTAACCTGCTTACTGAGCTCCTTTCTCTCCTTTGGAGCCGTGTGTCTGACAGGTAAAGCTACAGGCTTTGCGTTATCCACAAGATATATGCGGAAGTCTATTTCCTGCCTCGGAGGTAAGCCTTTCACCTCCTCAAAGACATCCGGATATTCCCGGACTACTCTAACTGATTGCAAATTCTCATCAGAAGCATCAAGCGACTCTAGATAACTAAGCATAACAGCATTCAAGGGATTACAAGAAATTTCTAGAGTGTTACCAAGCCGAGTCAAGAGCCTAACTTCTCTTTTCTCACAATCTAGAATGGCACTATTACTGGATAACCAGTCCATGCCTAAGATCAAACCATATCCCGAGAAGCCCAAGACAAAGGCATTACAACTAAACTCAATGCTAAGAATAGAGATTTTCAAACCCAAACAAACCATTGACAAGTTAGCGGAGCCCCCAATTGGATTTGAAACTACTAAGGGATCTTCTACCATACTAGTGTCTAGATGCAGAGATCCTACTAAGGCAGATGAAATAAAAGAGTGTGATGCGCCAGAGTCAAAAAGTGTACGAACTGGATGAACATAAAAATAGACTACACTTTCTACAGAAATATTACTACCTCGTTCCTGCTGAGGTGCCACTAGCGCATGAACCTGACCCGCTGAAGTGGATCCGGCTTTCTGTCCCTGCCCTTTCTTCTTTGGGCAGTCCTTAGCTTGGTGCCCAGTCTCTCCACAATGAAAGCAACCACCCATCTTCGCCTTTCTTTTCCGGCAGTCTTTTGATATATGGCCCACAATGCCACAGAAATTGCACCTTCTCTTCTCACGGGGCTTATTGTTCTTCCCTCCTTTCTTGAAGTCTGTTTTCTTTGTTTGTAGACCCTCTTTCTTCTCTTCCCCCTTAGTTTCTTTCTTGCCGTGGTCTTCCTCGTGTAGCAACGCCATGTCCACCAAGCCTTCATAAGTCTCTCCCGTGGACACATGGGTCATGGCAAGGCTGTGTAGAGGCTCATTCAAACCCTTGATGAAGCGAAGCGCCTTCTTGTGTTGGGTGTTTACTAAGTCTAGCCCAAATCTGGCCAGCTGATTAAACTTATTAACATACTCTGTGATTGTCATACTTCCCTGTTTCAAAGTTAGAAACTTCTCCGTTTGCAGGCTTCTTTCAGCTTGGGAGAGGAATTTCATCTCAAACCTTGTCCTGAAGTCTTCCCATGTTTCCACCGCCCTCTGAGCATCGGTAACTTCCCACCAATAGGAAGCTTCATCCTTAAGCAACCATACCGCTAATTGTATCTTTTTCCTGTCATCAACTCCGAAGATGACAAACAGATCCTCAGTCTCCTTTAGCCAGTTTCTTGCCCCTACAAAGGATTCTGTCATATAAAAGTCTTTTCCACCCATAGCCTTGAAGTCTTTACATGTTTTTGCGAAGGCATTTCCACGAGGAGGTGGAGGAGGAGGAGGAACTACGGCCACTGAAGAAGGGATGTCTGCTAGGCCTGCGCCATTGGCCCTTGCTTCCAAGTACCTCCTAAACCAGCCGGGAATCAGCACTCCTTCCGGGAGGTTAAGGTCTCCAGAAATGCTGAAAAAGAAAGGAAAAATTCAATACGAAGGATAGAGAGAGATAGATAGGGCACATGGCTTTGGGGGATTTTGTCTTTTTATAAACATAACACTTTTTCTTGAAAAATGCTTCTTTAAACTTTCTTTTGAAAACAATTTCAAAAACTTTTATCTTATCTGGTAAACCTAGGCTCTGATACCAAGTGAAACACCCCACCTCCATTAAGGTCACTCACAAAGGGAATGCCTTAGCTTTGGTGGAGCTTTATAAGTAAAAGCCACATATAAACTCAAGACAGATATAAATACACATATTTTAAACAACGGATAACCAAACAGACTTTTATTTCATCAATACGTGTTCAAAACAAAACATTCCATAATTGTCTCAAAATACTTCCAACATTACAACCTCATAACTGTCTTGATCATTAAAGAAGCATAAAACATAATTAAAGTGACAAAATTCCCCATAGTGATATCCAAAGCCATAATCCGAGCAAAAGAGATCCAAATCACACATCTACGGTCTTGGAGCTTGTACAGAGCCTGACTGAGCTTAGCCGTTCCCTCCCTGTGGACCTGGGGGGAAACGAAAGAAAAGAAAACGAAAAGAAAATAGAGTCAGACATAAAGCCTGAGTAAATCTAGTAACCCTTCAGTATATGAATAAGAAAAGGGCATGATAGATATATACTGAAAATAGGAAAGTGTCACAAGCTAAGGAAGTGTCGAATGTACTATTGCACTGATTGACATAGAAATGTGTTTATTTTATGCTCTTATATCTTATCTTTTGTATATAAATAAATATTACTTGGGTATTGTTTTGTTACTTTTACAGATATTCCAACCCAGCCCGCATGCAACCAGAAATGTAGAGAAATAGAGATCAATTTGCTGTGTATTTGCAGTTTGAAGAATTGTAGATGAAGATCTCACATCTAGTTGCTGTTGGACAAGAAAAGGATTGATAAAAAGGCTTTGAACATCACAAACCAATGAAGAAATGTCAAGGAAGCAAGAGGAAAAAGAGAAAAGGCCCAAAATTTCTTTAATTATCAAAGGCCCATTTATATTTTTCATTTGTAAACTAATTAGTGATGTAATGACCAGGCCCATTTATCATTAGGGTTAGGGTTAGGGTTTGGCTATCTACCCTATATATACCCTTGTAATGGCATTGTAGCCACCATCTCATCTCTTATTCCATTGTTCTAATAAAAGTTCTTCTTTCTCTTTTATTTTCTGCATTTTTTTGTTTTCTTAGCAACTAGTGTTGTCTATACGATTAGATTCGGTAGAACACTATTTGTATTTTGCACTTATTTGCATTAGTGATTTACCGTCTGATTAGATTCAGCGGAAATCCTAATTTTAATTCTTGTTTGTTATTTCAATTTCTGCAATTTCAATTTCTGCTTTTATTATTTTCTTAGGTCAAATTGGATTTGATTAGATTCAAATCTAATTCATAGTTTTATTTCTTTTCCATTGAAATTGTGATCTGATCTTCGGTTCAGTTAGATCTGTTCTGAATCAATTTACAGTTTTAATTTTGTTTTGTTTTATTTTCAAAATCAACCTCCAAAGTTCGTCTAACACGCCCACGAAACATATAAATAATAAAATTTAACTTTCCTCCCTGTGTTCGACCTGTATGCTACACACCTGTACGCTTGCAGTAATTATTTAAAATATCGCGCTTTTCTAACTCATAGATCAGCGACGATCAAGTTTTTGGCGCCGTTGCCGGGGAGGTAACGATTAAATTTTATTGTTTATTTAATTTCCGATTCGTGTTAGTTTTTGTTCATATTTTGTTCTTGTATATATATTTAAAAAAAAAAATCTTGAGTGGTTTGATTTGGTATTATATATTGATACTGCAATCTCCACAATAAGAAAAAAAAAACACTTCTCCAAATTCCTTGATTTTATTTCCCGTTTTCATCTATTTCCCTTCTCATCTACAAGTCCCTTCCTTTTCTGACAAACCTCTTTTTCTCTAAAAAATAAATAAATAAAAATTAAATAAAAAATCTTGCCATTTCCTCTTTTATTTCTTTTCCTTTTCTATTCTTTTCCTCTTACAATTTTTTTTCCCTTTCTTCTTCTGCAATAAGAAAAAAAACAAAAAAAAAAAAACAAAAAAAAAATTCCTTTTTCAATTCCTTTCTTTGTTTACATGTTCTTGCCTTTTCTGAACATTGCTTCTCTTTCTTCCCTCTACAAATTTCCTCTTTGTCCATCTTCCCTCACTTAAACAACCAATTCCCAATCCTTTCTCCACGCACAAATCAACAATCACCCACATCTGAACCATACTCAAGCAACATACCCTCTTCTTCACCATAAAATAAACAGCTGAGTCATCCTCCAATACACCAATAGCTGTTCCCCGAACATCTCACCACATCCCCTCATCAACAAAACCCTTTCCACATCAACATCCACCTGCTCGTCAAACGCCTAACCCCAAAGTCACGTAGCCCTTCACAGACAGCGCCCTCCGCCTCCTCCACACACCCTTCCCAAATTCTCTGATCCGAGACACCTCTTCCAACAGTCAACTCGCATCGCAGACCACCCTGCACCGAACCCAATTCACCGAAACCGGTAAACCCAACCACAATCGCAACTCCTCAAAACTGCAGCAACACAAAGACCCAAACACCATCCTACAAGTCGCATCTGATTCCGCCAGAAACCCCAAGTGCGATTTGAACCCAAAACCGCAATCCCTAGCACCGAACTGAAGCCCCTCTTCACCATACCCAGTTTGCTCAAGCCCATAAATCCGATCCGAATACCCAAAAACCCAAATCCGAAACCACTTCCGTCCATCAGCCTCGAAAACCCTATTTCGCAAATCCGGAACCCGAATCGATTGAATTTCTGTGTTTTCTTTTTTTTTTCTTTTTTTTTCTCGTGATTTGGATTACTCAAAGAGAGGTTGCGTTTGTTCTGTGAAACGGGGGGTGGTGTTTTTTTTTTATTTGTTTGAGTGGGGTGTAAGTTCTGATACTTTAATTCAGGTTGACCAAGGTTTTTTTTTTTTTTTTCTGGGTCTGATTGTTTAGGACAACAGGGTAGTGGTAAGAAACGTTCTAGATTATTTAAGGATTACTTTCTATTTGTTTATTGGGTTGGTGTGACATTTTTTTTTTCAATTGAAAGATCGTTTATGTTGGTTTGGTTCTGCCTCAGTGTTTGTTGGGATTGCTTTGTTTTTACTTAAGTTTTCACACTTTTTATTTTCTTCTTCGGATTTCAATTTGCCCGCATTGTTCTAAAAAAAATAAAAAAAAATTCAAAACAGGTACAGCTCAAATTTTAAAAAAAGGGTCTAAAAAAAGGGGACAATTAATAGAAGGGGACAACAATAGAAGGGGACAACAATAGAAAGCAGCGGACGATTCAAATGGGTTGGAGCGGTTGCACACCAAGTGGGGTGTGAACGCGCTAGCGCTACCAAATTTCACTGGAGGACTGCCGATCAAGGTGATAAATTTTTAAAACTCTACAGGTGCTCTGCGGCAAAGGAAAAAAATATATATAGGAAATTGTTGTAAAAATCTTTTGCAGGGGCGGCAGCTTGAATGTAAAAAAAATTTAATTCTGCAATTTCTATTTCTATGACTGCTCTGTGACTGAAACTTCTGAATTAATTTGGTGAGGAACGATTTTCCATAACTAATCACTCTCGTCAATTGTCAATTTTAACACGTGATTTTGATTTGCAAAATAATATAATTAAAAAGTGGTGTTTTGTGAAGTTGACTGTCTCGTATAATTGGATCGCGGATATATAGTAGTTCAATTTATTGAACTATTAGCAAAAGAGGTTGCATACTACCCGTAAAACATGGGTCGTATCCCTTAGTATTTATACTATACGTGAACGACCATAAGACCCTCTTCCCCCTTCCAATTGAGTCAGTTGATTAACAGAGCACAACTCAGTATTTTATATTATTTTGAAGTGAGAATAATCTATGTCTTACCCTGACTTCATTCAAATGTCTAATTCAAAAAAATCCTTGAGAGAAATGTGGGATAATAGTCGGAGTAGACGTCCTCTTGAAGAGTATGAATATGAAATACAACTCATGAAGCACGATTTCCCAAAATTTGGTGAAACCAATGTCAACAATTTTCAAAATTTTCAAAATGACCAACATTTTCAAAGTTATGATCGAAATGACGACTTCAATTCAAATTTCAACAATTTCGATTATGGGCCACATCCACATGAAAATAGTTTTGAATCCCAATATAACTTTTCTTCACATCAATATGGGGTTGTAAACCAAAATTTTCAAAATTATAGCCCATATCAACATCTGGAAAATGACCAAAATTGCAATTTTCACTCGAATTTTAACAGTTTTGGTTATGAGCAAAATTTCTATGATCAAAATGATTTCCAATATCATTGTCAGTTTTCTGAAAATTCAAACAACTACCACATTGGAAATGATATTGATTGTGAAATTGATGTGGATTATAATTTTGAAAATCAAGAAATCCAAAACGAGAGCTCTCAAATCAACGATCGTCTTAACATTCTTAGAGAGAGGGAAGAAAGACTAAATAAAAAGGCCGATGAACTTCTTTGTTTATTGACGTCTTACAAAGAACAACGAGAGCAACAGAATCAAATTCAAACAAGCCTGGAATTAGAAAATAATCCAATTTCTACTGACATTGAAAATCTTCAAATAACGACTTTGGAAATTGAGAATAATCATCTTGATGAACTTTTTCAAAATTCAACAAACGAATTGGATTTCAACTATTTTCAGGAAGAAGATTTAAGCTTAAATTTTGATCTTCCTCTTTCAGGCTGTGAGAAACTTGAAATTTTTGAAATTAAACCAAATGAAAATGTTGAATTTTTCAAAAACTCAGAAGTGGAAATGGATTTTAATGAACATGAATTTTTTGGATTGCACGAAGATGAAAGCCATAATTTGGTCAAACCGGTCAACGCCATTAGATACGAAACAACATTTGAAAATAATTTCACCACTCACGATAATTCTTCGATCCCAACCTCAAATCAAAATCTTGACGCTCTTCCAATGGCAACCGAGGCCAAGTCGTCTGACCCTTCCAAATCCCCACCTTCTTTTAATGTTGGCAATCCCAACATCTCTCTTTCTGATGTCGGAAACCCCGACACTATTTCTTCTTTTACTGTTGGCAATCCCAACAAACCATCTTCTTTACCTTTACTTCTTCCACTTCCTGTGTCGACACCTTCTCCTTCGAATGACCAAGACTACAAAACAGAACAAGTAGACAGGATAGAAACCGTTGTTGATGACACGACAAATATACCAACTCAAAGATCCTCTCATAATTCAATTGACGTGTCCACATTGGCCTTCGAAGAACTTTTCGACGATGAACTAAAACTTTTAAATGACGAGGATGAAATAGAATCAAGCCCCCAATCCAAGTTTGAGAATTTTGATTTTGAGTATTCAAATGAACTTGAAATTGTCAGTGTCGATGATATGTTGTCCAGTAATGAAATTGAGAAATGTGATCACATAGTCTTGAACAACAGTCAGACTTCAACTTTCACTGAATTTATATACGATCACAAATTTTTGAGAAATTACACTGACAAATTTGTTGAATACATGAATTACTTTTGGAATGCTGGCTTGGTTGAAAAATTTCAGGTTAGGACGACCCTAGATATTTATCTCCTGGACTACAAATCGAGGTATAAAGATGAGATGATTTTCAAAAACCTGCACTTATTAGAAAATATGCCTAGACATAGTGGGAATGGTATTCATCGGGCTAGAACCAAGTGTGGGGGGAAAAGTTGGTGGAACTCTTTGCATCGCATACATCGCAAACACATATATCATTGTACATATGATCCATTTCTCCAAATAGTTAAACTGCATTTCATTTTACAAATAATTTTGCATTTAATCCATCTCTGGGTACGATCTTTCAAATTTAGAAAAAATTACAGTGTGGACACTGTTTAGTTCTAGTGTGGGGGGGAGTCTGCATTTCATTCAGTTTTCAAATTTTTTTTTCTTTTCATTTTCAGTATTTAAATAGGACCATCATGCATTTTATATCGTAGTAACATACCATAAATTTTTTTTAAAAAAAAAATATACGACTCATGTTTAATTGATACAACAAAATAAGTTTACAATTTTTAGCCAGTTGATAGTATTTTTTCTCTCAACTTAGATCGAATAGGAAATATAATGAAAAGTTTAATTTTGAGGGATAATAGTGTAACCAGTACATAGGGAGATTCTTAGGTGATGGCCATGAAATCTATTCTATATTGTAGACTTTGTTTAAATAAGTGGAGGACTTAAAATACTTATATTGGCTTTTCAAATCTTTAAAACTAAGTTGTGTTAAGTTGAATTCGCGTAACTCTCTTTTGTGCTTATATTTTCGATAATAATAATAATAGTATTCCAAGGGTATCCAACATTGCTTGTATATCGAGCGTTGGTGTGCAAACCCGCCAAGCTCTATCCGACACGTTGTTGACAAAGTCAAAGTTGGAATATCTTGGTCTCATTTTATGAGATTGGACACCTAAGGATTACCGACACGTTGTTGACAAAGTCAAAGTCGGCCTGCACAATCCGCCAAGCTCTTTACCCACTCTCCGTTAGTCCGCGAGGCAGTGCATGGGTGGTAAACCTTGGTCTTTTTAGTTAGGTGTATGTACTTAATCATAAATCTTAAAATTTTATAGAATAAAGAATAAGCGATGATACCCAAACACTTCTTGACCTTATTGATTTGACTAGCCATACATGAGAAAATTAGAATACCACTTTGCAAACTGTGCCAAGCAAACGAAGAATCTATTTCATGGCTGCACTATGTTATCGACCGAACCAACTGGCCAAACTGGAATTTAACATTTGAAAACTTGATTTATATATAAAATTCGTGACAAGTCGAGATATCTAAAATAAAATCAACTGGTTAGAAATTATTAACTTAATTTGTTGTACCACTTTCCTGAAATAAGTCGTGTTTTCATTTTTAGTTTTTATTTGCATATGTCCATTGCATTCATGTAGTTTCATTAGAATCATAGCATACTGCATTTGGATTTTGTGGGTAGTATCCGCTGAAAACCCTCACGAGACACCACTCGTCCTACTAGGGACACCTAGAGGTTTAACGGCTTGTTGCATGCGCTCAATGCAATCGTGTTTCCTACGAAAGTGTGACCTATCTAGTTAGTTTTTCATTTTCTTTTTACTCGAGGACGAGTAAAAGATAAGTGTGGGGGTATTTGATTGACATAGAAATGTGTTTATTTTATGCTCTTATATCTTATCTTTTGTATATAAATAAATATTACTTGGGTATTGTTTTGTTACTTTTACAGATATTCCAACCCAGCCCGCATGCAACCAGAAATGTAGAGAAATAGAGATCAATTTGCTGTGTATTTGCAGTTTGAAGAATTGTAGATGAAGATCTCACATCTAGTTGCTGTTGGACAAGAAAAGGATTGATAAAAAGGCTTTGAACATCACAAACCAATGAATAAATGTCAAGGAAGCAAGAGGAAAAAGAGAAAAGGCCCAAAATTTCTTTAATTATCAAAGGCCCATTTATATTTTTCATTTGTAAACTAATTAGTGATGTAATGACCAGGCCCATTTATCATTAGGGTTAGGGTTAGGGTTTGGCTATCTACCCTATATATACCCTTGTAATGGCATTGTAGCCACCATCTCATCTCTTATTCCATTGTTCTAATAAAAGTTCTTCTTTCTCTTTTATTTTCTGCATTTTTTTGTTTTCTTAGCAACTAGTGTTGTCTATACGATTAGATTCGGTAGAACACTATTTGTATTTTGCACTTATTTGCATTAGTGATTTACCGTCTGATTAGATTCAGCGGAAATCCTAATTTTAATTCTTGTTTGTTATTTCAATTTCTGCAATTTCAATTTCTGCTTTTATTATTTTCTTAGGTCAAATTGGATTTGATTAGATTCAAATCTAATTCATAGTTTTATTTCTTTTCCATTGAAATTGTGATCTGATCTTCGGTTCAGTTAGATCTGTTCTGAATCAATTTACAGTTTTAATTTTGTTTTGTTTTATTTTCAAAATCAACCTCCAAAGTTCGTCTAACACGCCCACGAAACATATAAATAATAAAATTTAACTTTCCTCCCTGTGTTCGACCTGTATGCTACACACCTGTACGCTTGCAGTAATTATTTAAAATATCGCGCTTTTCTAACTCATAGATCAGCGACGATCATGCACCCATACTATATCTCTGCATCTACTTGAGTTTATTCTAACTGGCACCCCATGGTGAGGGTGAAGTGATCCCCAACTTTATTTAAAGATCGGCTCCTACTCGCGTTAACATGTGTCATACGGCCACCAAGAATTGTAGATACCTATGCTGGTCCCACCATGGGGTGTATAAGACCCATGGTGGCGGCCCCGACACAAATTCTAGAAGGCATAGGTTATACTACTGGTGTCCCCAGTGCCCTGGTTGTCTGCTCCGGAGTGTGTGCATGCCCGCACCCCGTTAGACCTACATTGTGCACCCACCGCCGTCGTTTGACCGCTTACAATCACCCCAGTAATCATGCCCCACGCTGCCTAGTTTCAGGGTACCGTTGATACCTAACTTGGGTTACTGCTGAAACGGGTCCCTCATTACCAGAATTTTCTAGTCAAACATGTTAAGTGGTTAAGTGGCTGTATTTACCTAACCCTACCCATCAATTCTTGTTAACATGTTGAATTTGGTTAAGTGTTATAGTTGACTTAACCCTACCATCTGTCCTTAGCCTCTTAGGAGCACCAGACTACTCACATTAGACAGGTATTGCTATGGTTACAGGATATGCCGGTCGGTTCCGGGCAAGTTTACACCGTAGCTCAGTCTAACCTCGGGTCCTTATTGGGCTCAATACTTAACCACCCACATTGGATAGGTATTTTTGTGACTACTGGACAGCCGGGCGGGTCCGGGAAGGTTTACATCACAACTCAATCCAACCTCGGGTTAAGCATATCGTGTTTTCTAAATTTACATATTTTATTACTTCTCAATTATATATGTAAATGTCATATCTTTTATTCTTGGGTATATCAATTCATACTGCTTAAATGTCATTGTCGTTGGCATGTGCCAACCATGCCAACATATATTTTCATGTTATACACCCAACATTATTACCCCCGTTTATAAGTTCGCAACGTTATAACAAATGTTGGGTTCGACACAATTCAACCCAACTTTATAAGCGCAAGAAAAGGGGAAATCAAGAACATGTAATATTTTACAACATATAAGGGTGTGTGGCGCATGAACTTGCAATTTAGCGATACTAACATAAATGATGGGTCATGTGAACTTGCATTAAAATCAAAGTATAGCTAAGTAGATGACATATGAAATGGCATAGTTTAGGCTAATACAAACTTGTGTTTAAAGCATGTTGAACTTGGCATAATGTCAACCACAAAACTAGCATGTTCTATATTCACCAAAATGTCCAATTATAACATCTGATCACATAGCCTATTTCAACATGAACTTGCATAGTTTATGTAACCCAAACGTTGCTTAACATAGATCCAATTATATATTGCAAATAAACATGAACTTGAATAGTTTATGAAACCCAAACGATACTTAACATAGATCCAATTATACTTGCAAATAAACATAACAATGATATCATAGATTTTGGGTCATGTAGGCATAAAGGGTCTATAACATGTTCACATAAATTCTAACTTAGACTAAGGGATATTATATATAGTCCATGCCATCGACATAAACATAAAAGGATAAATTTCTAGTTTTTGCCATAAACTTGCAAGTGCCATTGTTTTCATATACAATTATTCAATAGGCTTGCACCAATCAATTTATGCCACAAACATCAATACACAAGTCATGATAGAACCATTACAATACACAGAATTTATGCAATACAATAACACAATTCTATTTTCATTTACATCGAATCACATCACAATTTTTATTCGTATTCTGAAAGGTCACTATACTTACAACGAATGCAGAATCTTGAATTCTGGATTCTGAATTCTGAAACTGAGATGCGCTCCTTTGGGTAGACTAACGTTGCGCTGATAAATTTGATTAAACTTTTATCTTCTTCTTAATTTGATTTATCTCTTAGGCCTTTCTCTCTTGACGGCTATGTTCAATCCCTCCTTGGCAGCATGACGACTCCTTTCTTTTTTTGTGTGAATTTCAGTTGAGACTTAGGGTGTATTTATAGATTTTTAAATTGTTTTGAGCCGTCAGATGAAGACAGGAGGAATCTAGGCCATACAAAGTTCAAAGAGCCAATCAAGAGGTGACACGTCAGCCCTAGTGACACACAGAGCCACAGAAATTCAAGCCAGAGCCAGACCTAGCCAGCCAGGTCGACCAGGCAGGTCGACACCCAGGTCGACACTGTGGTCGACCTGGGGTGGCCAGGTCGACACTGTGGTCGACCTGGGGAGGCCAGGTCGACATCGTGGTCGACCTAGTCTCTGGGCGGGAATTTTCCCGCCAAGCCCAGTTTGAACCTGAAATTCGAATTTTGAATTTTAAACTGAGCTGTTTGAATTTAAATTTTATTTTGAAACTTCCGAAGGCCATAACTCCTTCATACGGAGTCTGATTCACGCAAACTCGGACTCTATCTCAAGCAGAATTCCGAGACGAACGCAATAGCGTAACCCATTTCCCTTAATTCATTCATTTAGAATTAATTATACTTTAATTTGTGAAGCTTAACGTTATAGAATTCACGGGGTGTTACATATGGTATGATACATGTTTTACATATTTAAGCGATAATGTGACATAAACATCATCTTTCTATTCGTTGGTAATCTTCCTCTAGCAATATTTGTAAATTCTACCATATATAATGACCTCCAAATTAGAGGTACCAACATAATTAAACATTATGACTAAAAATAACCTTGCATTAATGATATTCTTCATGGTGGTGTTTGAAGTTGCATCACTTGCAATATCCCCTATAGAAAAAAGTCAACATAAAAACACAACTACACAAAATTCTCCGAAAGTAAGTAATAGAAAACTAACTAGGAATGTTAACAAAGATGCGTCAGATACCAACATGTCCTTGGCCAAGCCTCTAACTTGAAAAGCAGTAGCAGGAGTCATGAAAACAAAGTTGTCTAGAAACAAAGCACGTGTGGAGAAAATAACTTTAACTAATCCATTTCTTAACGGCATGGATAGGTGTAGGGTATTAGAAGAGCATAAGGAAAAATTTCAGACACCAAATGAATGAGGTAAAAGAGTGGCTCAAGTAATTTATTCCAAAAGAACGTATACAGAAAAAGAGATTGTAAACATCTCCAAAAGATCCAACATTTATTTTTAATCACTAAAACTTTTGTACCACTAAAAATCGATTTCTTTAGCTCAATAGGATGTAAATGTCCTCCAAATGATTCAAGCAACAATATAGTTTGATGAAAATAATTAATAACATAATAAGCCCAAGCAAAAAGTCAACATCTTTAAACTAAGCACTTTGCAATGGCATAAAGTAAGTCCACTCGTAATGGTCTGAACAGCCATACAGATGTGTGTATGTGTGTGTATATCAAAATCTAAACAATCAGTTTGTAGTTTCTTTAAATTAGGTTATGGTTAAAAAAAATATTAATTAGTAAATTACAGACATAATCCCAACTAATTATATTCATTTGTAAAATCTGCTATGTTATTATTGTGCGCGATGTCTACATGTAGAACAATGTTAAACATTATACAAACATTAATCATTCAATAGCGCACAAAATATTGCTAAATATATAAGTCATACATTGTGATCATACTTATTTTATCTTCATTGCCACCCAGTGAATAGAAACAAAACCAAAAAAATGCACAACATAAAGAAGGAACACAACTTGTATTCATCAATATTTAATCAGAGAAAATAAAACGATGACAATATTATTATAGACCATATTTCAGTTGGCAATTACAACATTTATAATAGTGATTCTTCTTTATATATACCTTCTTGAATCAATAGATACACCAGGTAATATACATGCCGAGAGTATTTAATAATATTATATCACATAGAGTATTAAGCAAAAAAAATTACTCCAGTTAAAAATAAATGTGAACATTATCGTCGTTGGGATTCGAACATGTGATCATTTCTGGATACAACAACGATTTTGGAAAAAAGTCGTAGTCCGGCCAAAAATTTGTTTACATATTCTAGTTATTAATAAGAAATATTAAAGCAGCCATTACTATGTCTGTAACATTAGCTATCTAGCATCATCATATATTAAAAAATTCACATAATTCATAGTGGTACATGAACTGAACTTTCTCTAACTTTATAAGCATCATAGGAAAACATGTACATGATATATGTGTAACAACCTCAAAAAAATCATGTAAATCACCTTTAATTAATTATGAAAAATTCATAGATTTTGCGTTTGCCAACATCATGATGAAGGATCCCCTGTTTTGGTCTCTAAATTGCCTCCATTTTGTTCATGCTGCCCATTTGTACCTCAATTTGGGTTATATGCCTTGTTTATCACACCTTAAAAAAAATCTCTATGACTAAAGAATAACATGTGCAGCAATTCAAAAGCCAAAGAAAGAAATAAGGACAACATGCATAGGAGATACTTTAAGCCATAATATAGGCATTTTTAAGTGATTAAAACCAGCACTACGTATACATGTCGGTGCTTTTACATGGAAAACATGTAGTAGAATACATATCATATACTGTACATGATATGCACAAACAAAATAACAAACATAACTGGGAAGGTATCGTAATCCTATCCATGATTCCTAAGCAGTCATGCAGTACATAATAGAAATTAAATTGAATTCTATGGTAACATGGCTAGTAAAAGAGTGAGGTTTAAATAGATAATGCTAGTTAAAAACTAAATTCCATTGCAAATACCAAATGTGGTATTTACCCATGATTATAGATTTAAATGGTTGAGTAGGACAATGAATTATGTTGGAAGCTATCACTATACATTTGATCTTGTGTTATGTTCATAATGTTGTTGTATATTATGCGTACATGTTACCTTTTGAAGAATAAATAATTGAAACTAATCATTAATAAAATTTCAACTTCAAGACTTTAATTGTTCTGCATTAGTGAATTGAGTTGCCTAAATAAACCACTATAACATAGTTCTATATGTTCATATAGGCAAAATCTATCGTTACTTATCTCTGTCTCTCTATGGATTCCTATTAAAGAATGTTGTTGCAAAACAGTGAACACGTAGCAAAAGTAAGTTAAAATATCTACTATAGAAGGGAATGTTAGAAACATCATACGAAGACAAAACGGAAAAAGACAAAACCAATATACCGAGAAACAATGATTATAACCATTGTTTACAGAAATCAAACATCGAATATTCAGAGAAATTTAAACAATAAACTGGAAATCAAATCAACAAACCAAAATCAAATCAACAAACCAAAATCAAATCAAATCAGGTTATATTTTACCAAAAAATAAGTTATTTAGAAAATTTGAAAAAGGAGAAACACTTGGGCATGTGCAACCACATTATTTACCTATTTCAAAGATAAAAACATTAAAAAATTCTCAACCTAGAAATTTCATGTGGCTCAAATTTACTTATTTATTGTTGTAAAATATGGAATAACAAAACACAACCTCCCTATGTATATTCACTTCTACTTTCGTTTCTAACTGTTGAATACTTGGAAATTTAATATTGAGTCTTATGTGTATTCTTAAGACAATTCCGTTCATTCGGTTGTTGAACAACATTGATGGTGCTATATTTGAATATTACATGTGTATTAAGGATATAATGACTACAAAACATAGAATAATCAAATTTATTTACTAATTTACAATTGTGAAGTAAAGTTTAATTTTGTTACATTTGACTTTTGTGAAATGATGTTGATTTCTAAGCTTACCGTAATTATTACTAACATTCAGTATGATGATTTGATTCAATTGTGTTATTATGTGAACTTAAGCCAATTTTAGGATAAACACTAGAAATAAGGACCCATCCCATATTTTGAAACCTAATATGCAAAACTCCTTAAAAACAGGTTCCAAGTTACACATTTAAAATTATTTTGGGGTAATTGTATATTAGTTTCGTTCAAGAATCAAATCTGTAATTAGTCGAATTTTAATATGAACAAATTAAACTTTTACTATAAACTTTTTGCAGAAGATTCGGTTATTTGTAGTTTGAATTATAGCCATCTCTATTTTGGCTAAAATAAAATATTACATTACTCTTCAAGATCTGCTATTATGAAAAGGCGATGTATGTTAAAACTTGAAAGGTTGTTATTATGTAAGCATTTGCATTTCCAATGGTTTTGGCTTGAATTATTTGCATTTCATTTCTCTTCAAATCCGAGCCAGAAATTCAAATTTTGTGCACAATAGTTAAATCTGAGCCAGAAATTTAAATTTTTGCACAACGGTTAAAGTTTAATAAACTAAAGCAGTTTATCTTATATATTTGGAAAAACTTTTGGTCTAATTAACAATAAAATTAAGGATAAAACTATAGCATTGAGTCCAATGTGTGTGTGTGTATGCATATAAGTATGTACATTTATAACGTCTCAAACTTCCCCGTAAAGGAAAGCCCGGATTGAGTTGAGAACATGAAAAATCAAAACACAAACTAAAGAACATTTCATTTCTTATTACAACAATTTACATCAGAGTACAAGAATATACAGAGTATGAATAAATATTATACATCAGAAAAATATCAGAGATTTTAAATTATAATGCAGCAGAAAAATAATACATACACAACTTAAACGAATACACGGATAAAGAGATTTTCGAATATATCTCTAGTTGTAACTAGGATCCTGTAGGAATAAATCTGCAAACCCAAAACTACTAGCTTCCCGTGTGGAAAATAGGGGCACCCAGAGTTTAGGTTAAAACAATAAACTCCAGGACAGTCATGTGACTGGTATGAGAACTAAAATAGTTATTAAATATTTACTTTAAAATGAAGTAAATCAAGGGACCACGCCTTATAACACGGAACGGGTTTAACCAAAGAATACCAGTGCACATAACAAACAACGCAATACTTTTTGAAAAAATGAAGCTATTATAAGGCCCAAGTCCCATCACACAATGCAACGCAAGCCGGAGGATAGGGTTTTCCCTTATAATACCCAAACATGCTCGGTACGTTTAAAACAAATCATTTGATACTATTATAAAGGCATAGTGTATAAAACAACTTCAAATATAAATATATCAATCCTAGACGGCATGGGTACCATATATCATGTCGCCAATACTAGGCTCTACAATCAAAATTGAAATGTCACGTATTGGAAGTTGGATTCCATTTGTGAACCAAGGTAAAGGGAACATCTTGTGCCAATTCGAGACTCTCTAGCCCGAGCCACAGGTCTCTACCGCAACTGCACCCGAAGCGACAGGGCCGATCTACATTTTAAGTGGATTAAAAATCCCTGAACATGCGTCTTCCCACCCTATGGGGCATAAATCTGGTCAGTATGTCGACCAGAACATCCATCGTCCCTGCAGTGACCGATATAACCGAGGCGCCTCGCTATCCATAATCCACATAAGTAAAACGTCTGGGCTTGCAAAACCCTGACATTACTCCTATCTAGAAGGAAACACAAGTCCTTCCTGATGTCCTCCCCGTTTCTGGTTCACACCGAGGTGTGAGGCTCGCGAGTTAATGTTGTACACAAAGATATGCTATATTAAAGCCGTGCTTTGATCATCAACCACACGACTCTACTTTTCAACAGAAGCCTTGATCATTTGCATCTCAGCATGCCACACAGGAAATTCACGCCATGCGACTGATGTCTATCGATATATAACCTCTGAGCTCGTACGTCTCAGAGAAGGGCGTTAAGCAAGAGAATAAATTCTCCGTCGTCGAACAGATATATATTTAATAGAAATCAATCAACACAGAATAAAATCCAATGTCAGACACACATCCATTTACAAGTTTGTTCTGGGTCTGAACGAAACCGGAGGCACCTTATTCCTCATCCCGTATGTCCAATACAGGAGAGAGGTCTCGCATATCCGGTCGATCTCCAAGTACGTCTGGACGATCACCACTTATTACTTCGTCTTGGGTGTACAACCCAATCAAGACATCAGAAACGATGCGAAGACCTCCGGTCTTCAACCACTGTCTTCATCCTCAACATATCTTTGAATCAGTTATCCAGAATGGGATAAACCTGGTCTTTCTTAATAACTCGCGTATATAATAAACAAGTGCTATAAAAACACAACATACGCCTCATTCCAATCCAGAATATTCTTTTATTCAAATATTCTTATACTTTGGGAAAGGTTCCGATTAATTTTATCAAAGACAAATTCTTTAAATTTATTCTTTAATCTTCCTTTGGTTATCAATTCAAACCAAATTAAGGTTTATCCAAACTAGTCGAGATTAACACAACTTACCGAAGTAATAATTTGTCTAATTTCCCAATCCCAACCTATTCATCCCATAGAGCAAAACTGGTAATACTTCATATCTAACACCATAATGTTATTGGTAAAATTAATTACCACTTCACATTCAAATCTAATTAAATATTTAACTATCGCTTGGAGCAAAACTGGTGATACTCCATTCTCAATCATTTCACAAATTCGATAAATTTAATTATCTCATTCACATTCCAATCTAATTAAAGATTCATTAAAACTCTAATTCAGTTTTAATCTCAAAAATCATTACTTAATGATTATTCAAAGTTAAAAAATTAATCTTATCC
The DNA here is from genome assembly GCA_030737875.1 of Allium sativum. Lineage (NCBI taxonomy): Eukaryota > Viridiplantae > Streptophyta > Magnoliopsida > Asparagales > Amaryllidaceae > Allium > Allium sativum. The sequence continues at coordinate 143,224,862 of CM060918.1, read as the reverse complement.
TTAACTGGGTTAAAGAACTATTGTTATTTAAAACACAGTTCACGATAAACCAAAATCACATTCCATTAATTATGGAATCTTCACGGAAAAATAGATCAATATATAATCGATATCAATTTCTGTGTCTGACTAATAATATAAATGGAATAACGACAAAGCGTTTTAAATTCCATATATATTAACAGTCTTCCTCCACAAAAGCTCATTTCGATTATTATCCAATCGAATTCAATTCCATTCCAATTTTTAAATTGGAAAACTTTACTTTGGAAAATTTCCTTTAAATCTTGATAATGGATTTATAAATTACAAATCACATTTCACTGTCAATCGAGTTAAAGAACGAATGTCGTTGAAAACACAGTTCATGATAAACCCGATTCACATTTCATTTTATTCCAATTACCAAATGTAACTGGAAACTATAATAATCTTAATTAAAAGATTTATTCTTTTCAACGGGGTTTAAGAACAGTGGTACTGAAAACACCATTCACGACAAACACAAAATCCAATTTGATATTGAATACAAGGTTTTGAATAGAAATTATATCGGCTTATATTCAATATCAAATTCTGAAACCAACAAATATCGTTTTGGGAATAACGATATATATATATTCCAAATTACCATAACAATATCCATATAATCAAGGAATCCAATATCGAAATATTTCGAAGATGATTTCCATTCAAATACATTCCAATTTGTTCGTTGGAAATTTCTGGTTATTTTAAAACCATTCACCAATCCAATTTATTTTATTTAAAAATTATTGGATTTCAAATCAAGTTAATAACTAGTTCATTTTGGTAAAAATATATTTTTATCTTTTCAAATATGGAATTTTTCATCCTAATTCTTTACAAATCATTTATTATGATTTTACACAAATTATTGATATTTTTAATAATTTTATCAAGGCACATACAGTCAATTTCCATAAACGGTCATCAAACTCCACTTACAGCGTACTTTTCCAAATTTGATTTGGACATAATTCCAAATCCAGCCATTAGATTTCAAATCTCTTATATTCTTTGGAAAGCTCTTTTTGATACAAACCCAACGGTCATGGTTTTAGGAGAATCCGACGGTCGGATCTCCCGTAATGTCCATTCGAAATCAACTGTCGAAATTCGCGAACTGCCGCGATGCATTCTATTCAGGCCAATAAATGTATATAATATATATATTATATATATTTCATCGATTTCCATTTAAAATGTATTTTATAAATCATTTTAAATTCGTTTTAAAAACGATTTCAACTTCATTTCATATTTCAAATCAAATTTGAATACTCCTTAATAAATTCATTTTAAATTCATTTTAAAACGATTTCAATTTCATTTCAAATTTCTAATCAAATTTGAATATTCCTTAATAAATTTGCTTTAAATATATTTTAAAACGATTTCAATCTCGTTTCAAATTTCAAATCAAATTTCAATATTTCTTAATAAATTCGTTTTAAAACGATTTTCAATTTCATTTACAATTTCAAATCAAATTTGAATATTTCTTATCATTATAATATTAAAATGATAATATTTTCAAAATATCTAATTTTGAAATGATTTTCTTTTCGATATTCATTATAAAAATGAATAAAATCGATATAAATATCGTTCGCATCAAAATGGCGCATGTCTAATCAACACGACATATATATTTCAATATTTCCGTGTCCATCCTAAATCGAACATCAAATCAGATTTTAATCCTTTACTGAATATTATTTTAAAATATTTGTTATTTTAAAATATTCATTATTTTAAAATATTCGTTATTTCTGAATTGGAATCAGACACAGTCAATTACCATATAATGTTATTTATATGGATTTCATTCACACATGTACACCACAATAACTATTCACAGTCGGCCATCATCCATAGTGCATTACACAACTGTATAAGCGTTAAATAAAAATAATTAATGCTTACAACAGTCTATCCACCCATCGATTGACATACAACTAAACAATTAGGATTAGTGTATGTCAAATATCATCCCAATACCTGTGTGGGGTTTCAACCAACAAATATTGAATATTATTTGTGTAGTTGAGCGATGTAACGACCCAGCTCCATGTTATAGCGCTCGTCGACACGGTCCCGATGGTTTCAGTTTCACTGAATTCTGATCACGTGTGTATTCGGAATCAATATTCTAAACTTATACCAATATATAAATTAAATATACTTAAATTTAGCCAATATTTGGGCCTTACCCTAATTTTGTTCAGCCCATCTTGTGATAAGGAGCCCGCACCCATTCCTCCCAATATCAAAACCCTCGGATCCCACTTGCCACAAACCATCTGATCCCTTTTCCTCTTACAATTCCTCCGCCGCCTTCAAAAGAAAAATCCTTCCATGTCGAAATCCAATCGTCTTCCCTTCCTCCTTCCTTCATTTCAAAAGTGGAAATTAGCTACATCGCGTCTCCCTTAAACAACCACGCCTTGGTCATCCTCTATCCTTCCAGCTTCGGTTGAGCTGCCAAACCCTAGTTCATCATCCCCTTTTCCGCAACCCCTGCTTCGATTTCCACAACCTCCGATCGATCTGCTCCTCGTAAACAACCCCTTCAGCACCCAAAAACTTCACTAATCAACTCCAATCCCTCCAGATCCATGACAGACCAAGAACACCCAAACCAAGGCCTCCGTCGCACAGATTCTCCCTACCATAGGCTTTCGACTTTCATCGGAAATCCGTGAATTGGAGTTCGCACATACAGATAAGTATTTTAATCGATTTTGAATTGCAATTTATTTTATTTTGTTTTGATTTGTTTGATGAGGTTCGAATGGTTTTCATTTACTGTGTTGTTCTGCGAATTGAAATGTGGTGCCTGGATGTGTATTTATACTGTGATAGATTTTTGGATCAGATCAATGTCTTTCAAAGACTGTTCTTAGGTAGATCAGCTACTAGTTTAGGCCATTTGCTTCTGTTCCCTTGCAGATTGTTTTGCGTACGGTTGATGACAGTTGATGTTGCGAGATATTTTAACAATGGATTTTAAAAGATTTTGTATGGGATTTATGTCACCGTTGGTCTGTTAAAGTGATCGAATAGGTAGATTTAGGGGAGGCAATGACCATGAGTTGTTTAATCGAATTCAGAGATTTGGAATTGATGTAAATATATATGGCAGACAGGATCTGTACACAAGATTTCCTGTATATATGTTACTTCATTGCCTGTTATATTTGATGCAATATATATATTTGATTTTCTTAGTTGTTCTTTGCTGTTTTTGTTTGGTATCTTCTTTATTCAAAAATCTTTCTACTTTATATGTATATTTCTAGCTATTTATAGTTGTTCCCTTTCTTTTCAGGACAATGGTGCTTTGATGTCATGGCTGCGCTAGTGAAGATTTTTGCGGGATTCCCAGTACCACACAAGGTCTATTCGAATTGTTTTGGTGATTCATTTTGACGATTTTTGAAGTGGAAGTTCATGTCCTTTGGTCTGCTGAGATGGGTACATTGTGTAGGAGTGTATAGGGTTAGCTAAGGCTATTGAGTTGTCTATTCAATTTACAGATTCCAGATTGTATATTGAAGTTTGTATATGAATACGTTGAGTTGTTCTTGTCTGTATGGATTTGATGTTAATATATATACTTGAAACATTTAAAATTTGTTAGTTGTTATAGTTGCTTATACTTGTTGCATTTTTTCCTTGATTGTATATGAATATATTCATACTTTAGTCACTTTAGCTATCGTTCCTTAGCTGATTAGGTTAAGCTATTGTCTGTGGTCTGTTTTGAGTTGTACATTCAAACTGTCTATGGATTTAGCTGTTCATAAACTGTTCTTGAGTAGTTTCATTTTATATTTTCTTTAACTATTCATTGTGAAATCTGTTGTGTATAGATATGTATATACATTAGCTACTGTATTTTTACACTTTCTTACAGTATATATGCATATAGTAGCTGTTTTAGGTATTTAGCTAATATAGTAGCTGTGCGTATTGTTTTTCTTCGACTGTGCCTGTGAAGGAAATTTCTATTTAACTGTTGTGAAAGGACAAGACATGCTAAATTGAAAATTCACAATGAATTGTAATTTCCTTTGTCTTTTTGCACTTATACAGACAGTTGTATATAACTTGGTGGACCAGCTTCCGCATATATCTAAATGATGTATTTGAATGAGTTTATGTTGATATTAAAGATGGTTAGATCCGGCTTGGAATTGATCAAGTTTAAAGTACAGGAAACTAAATACTGTTTCTATTTTTATAAACTTAATACATTTACAAAAATGCTTTTCTTTCTTTTCATTTGTTTAAATATTTAGCTTAGTTATTTGAATAGATTTGGTTGGATGATTTCTATTTCATGTTATACACTGTTTCTATTTCTTGGATAACTCCTATAAGTTTGATTATCATGATTTATCACTTACTAAATAATATGTTTCGTTTGTTTTTATACACAAAAGCCCAAATGTGAGGTAACTGTATATATATATATATATACACACAAGTAGGGTCTAAATATACATAAATCATTATCGTCAACTCTATCCGAATGGGATAATATATCACTTCAACCTCAACCAATATGGAATATACTCAATATTAATAATACCGAGCTAACCGGTATTCAAATTATATTAAAACCCTTTTTAAACGTTACATTTTAAATAACAATTTTTATAGCGATTATTTTAAAATTTGATTTAGCCGTACTAGCAAATTCAATATTAAATCCCATTAATATCCCGAATATTTAAATATTTGACTGACAGAAATACGGGTCGTTACATTCTTCCCCCCTTAAAATAATTTCGTCCTCGAAATTGCTAAGGTAAGAAAGAACATTACGAACCCATTAATTTCTAATTATTCCATTCAAACAACTATCATTCAATAACAAACAATTCCACACCAGCAATCAACCCACAACCAAATCGACCAAATCAACTGAATTCACATTCAGTATTAATACTTTATTTTGGTTTTACAGATTTGAGCATCAATCGGTTAATACCCGATTTATTTCTATTTGATTAATTCAAATTCCAAATTAAATTTGGCCAAGTTAAGGTTCAATTCCAATTTCAATTAAATTTGGATTTCATTCACATCAATCAAGCACACAAACCAATATCTCGATAATTTGCCAAATCATTTCCTTTCTTTAAAAAATATAATTTTGGTAAAATTATTTCATTTACCCTTTTTTTTTCAAAACCATATCGTATCCGTGGACAGTCCAATGCTTCTCAACACTTGAATCGACCAACAAACACAATACAAAACATTTGTAAACAAAATTTACAAGTACGCTCTCAAATATATATACACTCAATCTCGATCTAGGGTATTACTAACCCCATCTCTATCGAGTCACACCACAGAGCCAAGGTTATTACTAAACCAATAGCTCTGATACCACTGTAACGACCCAGCTCCATGTTATAGCGCTCGTCGACACGGTCCCGATGGTTTCAGTTTCACTGAATTCTGATCACGTGTGTATTCGGAATCAATATTCTAAACTTATACCAATATATAAATTAAATATACTTAAATTTAGCCAATATTTGGGCCTTACCCTAATTTTGTTCAGCCCATCTTGTGATAAGGAGCCCGCACCCGTTCCTCCCAATATCAAAACCCTCGGATCCCACTTGCCACAAACCATCTGATCCCTTTTCCTCTTACAATTCCTCCGCCGCCTTCAAAAGAAAAATCCTTCCATGTCGAAATCCAATCGTCTTCCCTTCCTCCTTCCTTCATTTCAAAAGTGGAAATTAGCTACACCGCGTCTCCCTTAAACAACCACGCCTTGGTCATCCTCTAGCCTTCCAGCTTCGGTTGAGCTGCCAAACCCTAGTTCATCATCCCCTTTTCCGCAACCCCTGCTTCGATTTCCACAACCTCCGATCGATCTGCTCCTCGTAAACAACCCCTTCAGCACCCAAAAACTTCACTAATCAACTCCAATCCCTCCAGATCCATGACAGACCAAGAACACCCAAACCAAGGCCTCCGTCGCACAGATTCTCCCTACCATAGGCTTTCGACTTTCATCGGAAATCCGTGAATTGGAGTTCGCACATACAGATAAGTATTTTAATCGATTTTGAATTGCAATTTATTTTATTTTGTTTTGATTTGTTTGATGAGGTTCGAATGGTTTTCATTTACTGTGTTGTTCTGCGAATTGAAATGTGGTGCCTGGATGTGTATTTATACTGTGATAGATTTTTGGATCAGATCAATGTCTTTCAAAGACTGTTCTTAGGTAGATCAGCTACTAGTTTAGGCCATTTGCTTCTGTTCCCTTGCAGATTGTTTTGCGTACGGTTGATGACAGTTGATGTTGCGAGATATTTTAACAATGGATTTTAAAAGATTTTGTATGGGATTTATGTCACCGTTGGTCTGTTAAAGTGATCGAATAGGTAGATTTAGGGGAGGCAATGACCATGAGTTGTTTAATCGAATTCAGAGATTTGGAATTGATGTAAATATATATGGCAGACAGGATCTGTACACAAGATTTCCTGTATATATGTTACTTCATTGCCTGTTATATTTGATGCAATATATATATTTGATTTTCTTAGTTGTTCTTTGCTGTTTTTGTTTGGTATCTTCTTTATTCAAAAATCTTTCTACTTTATATGTATATTTCTAGCTATTTATAGTTGTTCCCTTTCTTTTCAGGACAATGGTGCTTTGATGTCATGGCTGCGCTAGTGAAGATTTTTGCGGGATTCCCAGTACCACACAAGGTCTATTCGAATTGTTTTGGTGATTCATTTTGACGATTTTTGAAGTGGAAGTTCATGTACTTTGGTCTGCTGAGATGGGTACATTGTGTAGGAGTGTATAGGGTTAGCTAAGGCTATTGAGTTGTCTATTCAATTTACAGATTCCAGATTGTATATTGAAGTTTGTATATGAATACGTTGAGTTGTTCTTGTCTGTATGGATTTGATGTTAATATATATACTTGAAACATTTAAAATTTGTTAGTTGTTATAGTTGCTTATACTTGTTGCATTTTTTCCTTGATTGTATATGAATATATTCATACTTTAGTCACTTTAGCTGTCGTTCCTTAGCTGATTAGGTTAAGCTATTGTCTGTGGTCTGTTTTGAGTTGTACATTCAAACTGTCTATGGATTTAGCTGTTCATAAACTGTTCTTGAGTAGTTTCATTTTATATTTTCTTTAACTATTCATTGTGAAATCTGTTGTGTATAGATATGTATATACATTAGCTACTGTATTTTTACACTTTCTTACAGTATATATGCATATAGTAGCTGTTTTAGCTATTTAGCTAATATAGTAGCTGTGCGTATTGTTTTTCTTCGACTGTGCCTGTGAAGGAAATTTCTATTTTACTGTTGTGAAAGGACAAGACATGCTAAATTGAAAATTCACAATGAATTGTAATTTCCTTTGTCTTTTTGCACTTATACAGACAGTTGTATATAACTTGGTGGACCAGCTTCCGCATATATCTAAATGATGTATTTGAATGAGTTTATGTTGATATTAAAGATGGTTAGATCCGGCTTGGAATTGCTCAAGTTTGAAGTACAGGAAACTAAATACTGTTTCTATTTTTATAAACTTAATACATTTACAAAAATGCTTTTCTTTCTTTTCATTTGTTTAAATATTTAGCTTAGTTATTTGAATAGATTTGGTTGGATGATTTCTATTTCATGTTATACACTGTTTCTATTTCTTGGATAACTCCTATAAGTTTGATTATCATGATTTATCACTTACTAAATAATATGTTTCGTTTGTTTTTATACACAAAAGCCCAAATGTGAGGTAACTGTATATATATATATACACGCAAGTAGGGTCTAAATATACATAAATCATTATCGTCAACTCTATCCGAATGGGATAATATATCACTTCAACCTCAACCAATATGGAATATACTCAATATTAATAATACCGAGCTAACCGGTATTCAAATTATATTAAAACCCTTTTTAAACGTTACATTTTAAATAACAATTTTTATAGCGATTATTTTAAAATTTGATTTAGCCGTACTAGCAAATTCAATATTAAATCCCATTAATATCCCGAATATTTAAATATTTGACTGACAGAAATACGGGTCGTTACAAGCGATGTGTAAAATTATCGTCCTAATCAATATCAGTTAAATGGGTGTGCATTAACAAATCGTCCGATTTGTAAATGAATATTTTATACAGTTTATTTATACAATAAAAATGATATTTTCATTATTCAAATATTTTATTCATCACATGAATATTTTATACAGTTCATATATACAATAAAAATGATATTTTTATTATTCAAATATTTTATTCATCACATGAATATTTTATTTTCATTTCACATCACAATCACAATCAATTTCTACATCACAATAAAATCAAACAAGTCGTCCATGGTCTGTGGACGACGGGGAGCAGTTCATATATGCAGTTATAAAATAAATAACTATACAAGAAATTTATAGTGAGATATGTTCTCACATTGGGATCCACTCCGGCAGTTTTTATTTTTGAATTTCTAAAAGTTTTGGGTTTGAATTTGCCCAAAATTCCAATGTGCTCCAAATTGGACCAGGTTAGTCTTGTTGTGAAGCTCTCGTCGCAACTATCGCAACGAATACAGTATCGCGCGATTAAGACCTCGTTTGGAAAAGATATGAGGTTACGAACACTGATTACATTAATTGGATAATTAAAGAATAATTAATTAAATAATAAAGGGTTTAAACCCTTTCTTCTTCTTCAACCCGACATCGTAAAAAACCTCACGAGCTAGGGCTCGATGCCGTCCCCAATACACAGCGTCATATCAAGATTTGACCAGCTCACGTCGATGGGTTATAGGAGAGCCACCACTACCGGAAGCGTGGCCAGATCTGATGCCCCCCTCATCGCAAAAATCGCGATCAAACCCGGTGACTTCGAGCTCAGAAATCGAGATGTATGCTTAACCATATTCGATCAAACCACTCTTGTTTTGAAGATCAAATTAAGTACAACAATTTTCGTTTTGAAATCACCATTTAATTCGTCACTATTAGGAAGAAATTTCGCCCCAAAAATCGAATGAATTCCACCTTTCATTTGGGCTGGCGGCTAGGGTTCGGAAGGGATAAGGGTTATATATAATATTTTAATATTATTTAATTATTAATTAATTCGTTGTAAATCTCACAATCGAAACGAACTCCAGTTCAACCCCAATGACTATCGCTCCTAGCTAAATACCCCCATTCCGAAAACAATGTGATATGTTTCGTAAGCCCATTTGACTGTTTCGATCAGTTACCGTTAAAATTAAAATATAAATCAATATATATTTAATTTAAACATACATTTTAATTTACTGGGGCCACCTATTGACTCCAAAAATTCTTGAAAAATAAATCTAGCTATGTTTTGACGATACGGTCCCAACAAAACTAATTTCTTCGAATTTGGAGACCGTTTGAAAAATGGTCATTTTCTGGTCGATCCAATTCAAATTTAAATTACCAAACACATTTAAATTTACTTCGCTCACATATCAATTCTAAAAATTATGAAAATTGAAATCTAGCAATAATATGACATTCTGGATTCAACAAAAGTGGTCTCTTCAAAAATGGAGGTCGTTTGAAAATCGGTATTTTTAAAGGCTATATATTATATAAATTCCTTAGCGACTATTCTGAACTTTCAACTAGGCATAACTTTTTATTCCAGCTATGAAATATGGATTTTTCAGATTCGTTGGAAAGATATTTTCAGAAAGATTCAAATATTTCTAGTTTCACTAAAATCCGGTTTATTATGAATCCTGTACATTCGTTTGAAATTTGAAATCGAATTTTCAAACTACCGCAGCATTTTCAATACCTTTTATAATTAAAATAAATATTTATATTTTAACTTCGATTTAAATAAATATATACGTTCTAGTTCTATTCAAAATAAATTTCTAGTCATTATTATTTAAAATAAATAATTTTAAGTATTCAAAATTAATTAAAATTGCCAAAATAAAATTTTTAAATTGGTTCTGATTTTTCAGGTTGTTACAATCTCCCCCACTTAAAATCTTTTCCTCCCCGAAAAGGAACGAAGTTGAAAGTTGTTTATCTAACCAACTCAACTTTCAGTTTGGCTTTCATTCTTCAACTTTTCAGTTTCTAAGAATTTTCCAATTCTTCAAAAATCTGGCTAACAACCTAAATTTTTGAAAAATTTCGCCATAACCTCCTTTGTACGGGGAAACATTTAAAACTGCAACTAGCCACGCAGGAAACTCACCATCCAAAGAGAAAAAGAAAAGCCAGGCGGATGGCCAATCAGCTCATAAAATCATCCAAACCCAATAAATTAGTAAATATGTACCTATTTTTCGGGCATACAATTTTATTCCTCTTCTCTAGCCTCCTTACTATGACCTATTCAATATATATGCATGTACATGTATGCAATTGCAAACAATTTTCAATTCAGTTCAATATTTGATTCAATTTGGCTTAACGGTTCAAAATTTTAATTAATGAAACCAATAATCAAACAACAAAATTATCAATCAATTTGTTGATTAACTTTTCAAATTCATAATTTTTTTATATATGTACAAAAATCGTATTTTTGATGCCAAATCACAATACATAAATCCTATCTAATTTTGGTTCTCACACCAGCCGATTGGAAATATGAAATCCCACTTTCGAAACTCGAACACAAGTGCTGATGATGACATGCCATCATCAGAACCATCTTCGGGCGACTAGAGTGTGATTCTATATCTATCCAGTACATTTAAGGCTTCGTACACAAGTTTGCAAGGCGTTTATGCAAAATCTCTATATACTAGATTGTCCAAATCAATTTAAAATAAATATTCAAATACGTTGAATAAGGTTTAATTTTTCAAAACATTATTTGTTTTTAATTTTTATTTTAAAACAACACTCTTCACACTCGTTCTAGGATACTACTGATCCTGTCTCTAACGAGTCATTCTCATTGGATATTACTAATCCAATCTCTGATGAATACTTTCGTTTGGTTCTAACGTGCCTTGTTCTCGAGCTCTGTAAACCAAAGCTCTGATATCAAATATAATGTCCCGAACTTCCCCGTAAAGGAAAGCCTGGATTGAGTTGAGACACGACAAATCTGAACACGAACAGAAGAACGTTTCAATGCTTATTACAACAATTTACATCAGAGTACAATAATATACAGAGTATGAATAAATATTATACATCAGAAAAATATCAGAGATTTTAAATTACAATGCAGCGGAAAAATAATACATAACAAAACTGAAACAAATACACGGATACAGAGCTTTTCGAATATATCTCCAGTTGTAAACAAGGATCCTGTAAGAATAAATCTGCAAACCCAAAACTACTAGCTGTCCGTGTGGAAAATAGGGGTACCCAGAGTTTAGGTTAAAACAATAAACTCCAGGTCAGTCATGTGACTGGTGTGAGAATAAATACAGTCACTAAATCTTTACTTTAAAATGAAGTAAATCAAGGGACCACGCCGTATAACACGGAACGGGTTTAACCCCAAGAATACAAGTGCATATAACAAACAACGCAATGCTTTTTGGAAAAATGAAACTATTATAAGACCCAGGTCCCATCACACAATGCAATGCAAGCCAGAGGATAGGGTTTCCCTTATAATAGCCAAACATGCTCGGTACGTTTAAAACAAATCATTTGATACTATTATAAGTTCATAGTGTATAAAACAACTTCAAATATAAATGTATCAAATCATTTGTGACTATTATAAGTGCATACTGTATAAAACAACTTCAAATATAAATGTATCAATCCTAGACGGCATGGGTACCATATATCATGTCTCCAATACTAGGCTCTACAAACAAAACCGAAATGTCACGTATTGGAAGTTGGATTTTCATTTGTGAACCAAGGCAAAGGGAACACCCTGTGCCAATTCGAACTCTCTAGTCCAACCCTCATGTGTCAGCTGCGACTGCACCCGGAGTGATATGGACGGTCCACATTTTAAGTGGATTAAAAATCCCTGAACATGCGTTTTCCCGCCCTATGGGGCGTAAATCTGGTCAGTAAGTCGACCAGAACATCCATCAGCCCCGTAGTGACTAATATAACCGAGGTGTCTCGCTATCCATCATCCATATAAGTAAAACATCTGGGCTAGCAAAACCCTGGCACCACTTCTAGCTAGAAGGAAACGCATGTCAACCCTGAGGTCCTTCCCGTTTCTGGTTTACACTGGGGTGTGAGGCTTGTGAATTAACGCTATACACAAAGCTATGCTATATTAAAGTCGTGCTTTGATCATCAAACACAAGACTCTGCTTTCAACAGAAGCCTTGATCATTTGCATCTCAGCATGCCACACAGGCAATTCATGCCATGCGACTGATGTTTATCGATATATAACCTTTGAGCTCGTACATCTCAGAGAAGGGCGTTAAGCAAGAGAATATATTCTCCGCCGCCAAATAGATATATATTTAATAGAAATCAATCAACACAGAATAAAATCCAATGTCAGACACACATCCATTTACAAGTTCGTTTTGGGACTGAATGAAACTGGAGGCAACTTATTCCTTGTCTCATATATCCAATACAGGAGAGAGGTCCTCGCATATCCGGTCAATCTCCAAGTACGTCTGGATGATCACCACTTATTACCTCGTTTCAGTGTATAGCCCAATCAAGACATCGGTAAATATCCAAATGATGTGAAGACCTCTGGTCTTCAACCACCGTTTTCATCCTCGACATATCGTCGAATCAGTTATTCATAATGGGATAAACCCGGTCTTTCTGAATAACTCGCGTATATAATAAACAAGTGCTATTAGAACACAACATACGCCTCATTCCAATCCAAAATATTCCTTTATTAAAATATTCTTATATTTTGGGAAAGGTTCCCATTAATTTTATCAAAGATAAATTCTTTAAATTTATTCTTTAATCTTCCTTTGGATAACAATTCAAACCAAATTAAGGTTTATCCAAAGTAGTCGGGATTAATGCAACTTACCAAAGTAATCATTTGTTTAATTTCCCAATCCCAACCTATTCATCCCATGAAGCAAAACTGGTAATACTTTATATCTAACACCACGGTGTTATCGGTAAAATTGATTACCATTTCACGTTCAAATCTAATTAAAGATTTAACTATCGCTTGGAGCGAAACTGGTGATACTCCATTCTCGATCATTTCATGAATTCGATAAATTTAATTATCTCATTCACATTACAATCTAATTAATGATTCATTAAAACTCAAATTCAGTTTTAATCTCAAAAATCATTACTTAATGATTATTCAAAGTTAAGAAATTAATCTTATCTTTAACTGGGTTAAAGAACTAATGTCGTTTAAAACGCAGTTCACGATAAACCCAAATCACATTCCATTAATTATGGAATCTTCATGGAAAAATAGATCGATATATAATCGATATCAATTTTTGTGTCCGACTAATAATATAAATGGAACAACGATAAAGCCTTTTAAATTCCATATATATTAACAGTCTTCCTCCACAAAAGCTCATTTCGATTATTATCCAATCGAATTCCATTCCATTTAAATTTATTATATTAAATTGGAAAACTTTACTTTGGAAAATTTCCTGTAAATCTTAATAAAGGATTTATAAATTCCAAATCACATTTCACTGTAAATCGGGTTAAAGAACGAATGTCATTGAAAACACAGTTCATGATAAACCAAATTCACATTCCATTTTATTCCAATTACCAAATGTAACTGGAAAATCTAATAATCTTAATTAAAAGAATTATTCTTTTCAACGGGGTTAAAGAATAGTGTTACTGAAAACACCATTCATGACAAACCCAAAATCCAATTTGATATCGAATACAAGGGTCTGAATAGAAATTATATCGGCTTATATTCAATATCAAATTCCGAAACAAACAAATATCATTTTGGGAATAAGGATATGTATATCTTCCAAATTCCTATAACAATATCCATATAATCAAGGAATCCAATATCGAAATATTTCGAAGATGATTACCATTCAAATCCATTCCAATTTGTTTGCTGGAAATTTCTGGTTATTTTAAAACCATTCACCATTCCAATTTATTTTATTTAAAAATTATTGGATTTCAAATCTAGTTAATAACTAGTTCATTTTGATAAAAATATATTTTTATCTTTTCAAATATGGAATTTTTCATCCTAATTCTTTCCAAATCATTTATTATGATTTTACACAAATTATTGATATTTTTAATAATTTTATCAAGGCCCGTACAGTCGATTTCCATAAACGGTCATCGAACTACACTTACAGTGACCTTTTCCAAATTTGATTTAGACATAATTCCAAATCCAACCGTTAGATTTCAAATCTCTTATATTCAAAGCTCTTTTCGATAAGAACCCAACAGTCCCAGTTTTAAGAGAATCCAACGATCAGATCTCCCGTAATGTCCATTCGAAGTCAATGGTCGAAATTCGCGAACTGCCGCGGTGTGTTCTATTATATATATAATATATATATTATGTATATTTCGTCGATTTCCATTTAAAACGTATTTTATAAATCGTTTTAAAAATGATTTCAACTTCATTTCAAATTTCAATACTCCTTAATAAATTCGTTTTAGATTCATTTTAAAACGATTTCAATTCCATTTCAAATTTCAAATCAAATTTGAATATTCCTTAATAAATTTGTTTTAAATTTGTTTTAAAACGATTTCAATCTCATTTCAAATTTCAAATCAAATTTCAATATTTCTTAATAAATTCGTTTTGAATTCGTTTTAAAACAATTTTAATTTCATTTCAAATTTCAAATCAAATTTGAATATTTCTTATCATTATAATATTAAAATGATAATATTTTCAAAATATCTAATTTTGAAATGATTTCCTTTTCGATATTCGTTATAAAAATGAATAAAATCGATATAAATATCGTTCACGTCAAAATGGCGCATGTCTAATCAACACGGCTTATATATTTCAATATTTTCGTGTCCATCCCAAATCCGACATGAAATCAGATTTTAATCCTTTATTGAATATTATTTTAAAATATTCGTTATTTTAAAATATTCATTATTTTAAAATATTCATTATTTCTGAATTGGAATCAGATACAGTCAATTATCATATAATGTTATTTATATGGATTTCATACACACATGTACACCACAATAACTACTCACAGTCAACCATCATCTAGAGTGCATTGCACAACTGTATAACCGTTAAATAAAAATAATTAATGCTTACAACAGTCTGTCAACCTATCGATTGACATACAACTAAACAATTGGGATTAGTCTATGTCAAATATCATCCCAATACCCGTGTGGGGTTTCAACCAACAAATATTGAATATTATTTGTGTAGTTGGGCGATGTGTAATATTATCGTCTCAATCAATATCAGTTAAATGGGTGTGCATAAAAAAATCGTCTGATATGTAAATGAATATTTTATACTGTTTATTTATACAATAAAAATGATAATTTTATTATTCAAATATTTTATTCATCACATGAATATTTTATGCAGTTCATATATACAATAAAAATGATATTTTTATTATTCAAATATTTTATTCATCACATGAATATTTTATTTTCATTTCACATCACAATCACGATCAATTTCTACATCAAAATACAATCAAACAAGTCGTCCATGGTCTGTGGACGACGGGGAGAAGTTCATATATGCAGTTATAAAATAATTAACTGTACAAGAAATTTATAGTGAGAGAAGTTCTCACATTAGGATCCACTCCATCAGTTTTTATTTTTGAATTTCTGAACGGTTCAGATTTTAATTTTCCCAAAATTCCAACATGCTCCAAATTGGACCCGTTAGTCTTGTTGTGAAGCTCTCGTCCCAACAATCGCAACGGATCCAGTTTCACGCGATTTGGACCTCGTATGGAAAAGATATGAGGTTATTAACACTAATTACCTTAATTGGATCATTAAAGAATAATTAGTTAAATAATAGAGGGTTTAAACCCTTTCTTCTTCTTCAAACCGATATCGCAGAAACCTCACGAGCTAGGGCTCGATGTCGTCCCCACTACACATCTTCAGATCAAGATCTGACCAGCTCACGTCGACGGGCTACATGAGAGCCACCACCTTCGGAAGCGCAGCCAGATCCGACGCCCCCGTCATTGCAAAATTCGCGATCAAACCCGGTGACTTCGAGCTCAGAAATCGAGCTATACGCTTAACCATATTCGACCAAACCACTCTTGTTTTGAAGATCGAATTAAGTACAACAATTTTCGTTTTGAAATCACCATTTAATTCGTCACTATTTGGAAGAAATTTCACCTTAAAAATCGAACGAATCCCACAGTTCGTTTGGGCTGGCGGCTAGGGTTCTATAGGGATAAGGGTTATATATAATATTTTAATATTATTTAATTATTAATTAATTCGTTATAAATCTCACAATCGAAACGAATGCCAATTCAACCCCAACGACTGTCGCCCTTAGCTAAATACCCCCATTCCGAGCATAATGGGATACGTTTCGTAAGCCCATTCGACTGTTTCGACCAGTTTCCATTAAATTTAATATATAAATCAATATATATTTAATTTAAATGTACATTTTAATTTACTGGGGCCACATACTGACTCCAAAAATTCCCAAAAATAAATCTAGCTATGTTTTGACAATAAGGTCCCAACAAAACTAATTTCTTCGAATTTGGAGACCGTTTGAAAAATGGTAATTTTTGGTCGATCCAATTAAAATTTAAATTACCAAATACATTTAAATTTACTGCGCTCACATATCAATTCCAAAAATTATGAAAATTGGAATATAGCAATAATTTGACATTCCGGATTAAACAAAAGTGGTCTCGTCGAAAATAGAGGTCATTTGCAAAATCACTATTTTTAAGGGCTGTATATTATATAAATTCCATAGCAATTATTCTGAATTTTCAACTGGACGTAAATTTTTATTCCCGCTATGAAATCTGGATTTTTCAGATTTGTTAGAAAGATATTTTCAAATATATCCAAATATTTCTGGTTTCACTAAAATTCGGTTTATTTTGAATCATGTACATTCATTTGAAATTTGAAATCGAATTTTCAAACTACCGCACCATTTTCAATTCCTTTTATAATTAAATAAATATTTATATTCTAACTTCGATTTAAATAAATATATACGTTCTAATTCTATTCACAATAAATTTCTAGTCGTTATTATTTAAAATAAATCATTTTAAATATTCAAAATTCATTAAAATTGTCAAAATAAAAGTTTTTAGTTGGTTCTGATTTTCCGGGTTGTTATAATATTGGTTATATTTTGTTAACTCTCGCTTTTTTTCGTTTTCATTGTTAGTCTTGAGTCATTACATATATTATATTTTGAATGGAGATTGTACTTCAATAAGTAAAATTAACTATCTTTAAACAAAAATATTATTTATCTTGTAAAAATGAGGTCATTGGACAATTAGGCTTTGATTTTGGTTGAAGTTTATGTGAAAAAGGAAGCTAGTAAGAAAAAAGAAACCTTTTTAGGTGAATTAAGTAACTTCATAGTATATTACGTAAAATGTGGTCCATAGGCTTGGAATTGACGCGCTTAGGTATAAAGTAAATCAATGAAGTGGGGGTATTCTAATATACATATGATATCAATGTGCTTAATGGGATTTGAAATTGTGAGTATAATAAACAATGGAGAGCTAAATATTTATATTCAAAAGAAGAAAATAAAACTTGTGCGAGATCGCCTTTAATATGCATCGTATATGATATTGATTGACAAAGATTAGATTAAAAATTTGAACTTCCTAATGCTTTTACAGTTGAATAAGAATTAACAAATGATTAACTTTTACAATGAAAATTTAACCAAAGCTATAATTTATTAAAATAAAAAATATAATAATAATGGGGAATAATCAGATTGCTTATTTTACAAAAGATAGTGTCACTCAATCCGCAAACTACACTTCAGATCTGGACACATAATATTCAAAAATTTCAAGCACTGAATTGACGTGTACTGTACAACAATTTAGCATCCAAGTAAAAGATATTATGGATAATCACGGCTTAAGAATATCTTGAATATGGTAGAAAAAGCGAGTACTTAGTACATGCTATTACGTATGCTTCATCTAAGCCATAATTTGTAAGATTCCCCCTAAAATTGGCACTGTAGTACCATTCTTCTTCTCTATTGTCACATCCACATTTAATTTAATATCTAACGCATTCATTGATGAAGAAAAAAAAATCAATGAAATTTTATGCCATCTTGGCATTAATATTACCAATATTTGCTATTATTTCAATTCAGGCCTGGGAAACAATTCATGTTTCATGCCAATCTTATGTCTGTTCATAAAATATAGCATTCATACTCAGTTCTCCCTCAAGTTTGGAAAAAGAACTTATCCATTGAATACATATTTGATTTACTATATGTTATGAAGTAGATGAATCATGGGTTAACAGATGATACTATTAAACTTATAGGAGCTAGATTGTATGTTAATGAAATTTCTTTAAGGTATGTTATTGTAATATAAGTGTTTTATTTAACAAACAAATAAACACTATCATCATGTGAACATTTAGCAATTAAGATGCATAGTTGTCTGACGTTTACCATACCAAATGTTAGAACACTAACTAATGCATGAATCATAAGCGGAAGCAAACAAGAGGATCAATAGAGCACCTCCAGCCATTGCTAAGCGAAATCGGATGAGTTTGTATGCTCTTCTTCCTCCAATTTCAATTCTTTGTCTCTGATTTTGTTTCCAAATCGTTCTTCTCAATTTTTTGATGGTGTTTTTTGAATTTGAGAATAGGTTTAGTGAACCGTTAATCAGAAAAGTGAATCACGTTTACTGTTATACCGCTTTAGCCATCATGGAGCGGTTACAAAGTGAAACAAATTAGTGGGTGGTTAAGGGTAAATATGGGTCGTTACTAAATAATGGGTTTATGGCCAAAACAAATGGGCCACAAATCCGACATTCTCTCACTTGACCCATTTGAGATGAGATATGATATACGAATCATAGCGACGAAATCTCTTAGTATGAGAATTAATCTTCCATGTATCACAATATATCAAATTCTCAACAACCACACACACACTTAACTTAATGAGTAAACCTCATGTTTACTCTTGGTTCAAACAAGTGATATTTCTCAACATAATGACATAAATATGCGCATAAATCCAAAGGAGAAAATATCCAACATAATAAAGTTCAATAACAACATAATGAATGTACTACATAATGGGTGCAAGTCCCATTTTCACTACATGATCCCTAAAAGTCTTAATTGGCATGCCTTTAGTTAAGGGATCAGCAATCATTAAACCAGTGCTAATGTGCTCGATGATCACTTTTCTTTCTTGAACACGTTCCTTCACAACTAGATACTTTATGTCAATGTGTTTATTTTGACTTCCACTCCTATTATTCTTAGTCATGAAGACAACAACTGAATTGTCACAATACATTCTTATCGGCCGATTGATAGAGTTAACAACTCTAAGTCCAGATATGAAACTTTTCAACCAAACATCATGCGAGGTAGCCTCAAAGAAAGAAATGAACTCTGCAACCATAATGGAACTAGCCGTCAAAGTTTGCTTTGCACTTCTCCACGATACGGCACCATCAGCTAGCATGAACAAATATCCTGATGTGGATTTAAGTGAATCACTACAACCACCGTAGTCAGAGTCCGAATAGACTACCACTTCCAGATTATCAGTTCTTCTATACATAAGCATGTAATCCTTAGTACCCTTAAGGTACCTCATCACTTTCTTTGTAGCCTTCCAATGATCGTTCCCTGGATTACTCTGATATCTTCCTAATACTCCAACTGCATATGCAATATCAGGTCGGTACAGACCTGGGCATACATTATGCTACCAATAGCTGAAGCATATGGAATATTTCTCATTTTTTCTCTTTCAAAGTCATTCCTAGGGCACTGGTCCAAATTGAACCGGTCTCCCTTCACAATGGGTGCTGCACTTGGTGAACAGTCTTTCATTCTAAATCTTTCAAGTATTTTGTTGATATAGGCCTCTTGAGACAATCCTAAAATGCCTCGAGATCTATCCCTATGGATCTTAATGCCAATGACATAAGATGCATCTCCCATATCTTTCATATCAAAGTTTCTTGAAAGGAGTTGTTTTACCTTATGTAGGAACCCTTTATTATTGGTTGCAAGCAAAATATCATCCACATATAATACAAGAAAACAAATTTTACTCTCACTGACCTTAAGATATATACATTGATCCATGATATTTTCTTCGAAACAAAATGAAGTAATTATTTCATGGAATTTCTTATACCACTGGCGGGAGGCTTGTTTTAACCCATATATGGATTTATTCAACTTACAAACCAAATGTTCACCATCCTTAGAGGAGAATCCTTCAGGTTGTTTCATATAAACTTCTTCCTCTAAATCACCATTAAGAAATGCCGATTTCACATCCATTTGATGTAGCTCGAAATCAAAATGAGCTACCAATGCCATAATTACACAAAGGGAATCTTTCTTTGATACAGGAGAAAAGGTCTCCGTGTAGTCGATTCCTTCTCTTTGAGTGAACACTTTAGCAACGAGTCTTGCTTTATATCTTTCGACGTTGCCTAGTGAGTCTCTTTTTGTCTTAAAAACCCACTTGCATCCAATGATTTTTACACCATCAGGCAACTCAACAAGATTCCAAACTCGATTAGAAGCCATTGAATTCATCCCTTCTTTCATAGTATTCATCCGTAAGTTTGAATCTGTAGAACTTATGGCTTGTGAAAATGACAAAGGATCATAATCGGCTCCAATATTATAATCCGATTCTTGTAGGTACACTTCGTAATCATCAGGAACAATTGATCGCCTTTCACGAGTAGATCTTCTTAATGGGACTTGTTCATTCTCATTATGAACCAAATCCTCATTTACAACATGATCTATCGGATTTTGATCAATAATATGTGGAATTTCTATATTTGGTTATCTAAGACTCGGCTTAACTTGAGGAGCGTGAATGACAATAAATCTATCATTTGAATCAGAGGGTGGAACCTCATAGTGGTCTTTTTCAGGAATAATGATCAAATTATTCTCAAGAAATTTAGCATTTCTTGATTCCACAATCCTGGTATAATGGGACGGACAATAGAATCTATAACCCTTTGACTTCTCGGCATATCCAATGAAATACCCACTAATAGTCATGGGGTCAAGTTTCTTCTCTTGTGGATTGTAGATTATCACTTCAGACGGACATCCCCAAATGCGTAGATGTCGCAAACTCGGTTTCCAACCTTTGAATAACTCAAAAGGCGTCTTAGAGACGACCTTGGATGGAACCCGGTTTAATATATATGCTGCCGTCTTAAGAACATCAGTCCACAAAAATGATGGAAGATTAACATTACTTCTCATGCT
Source organism: Allium sativum (assembly GCA_030737875.1). Taxonomy (NCBI): domain Eukaryota; kingdom Viridiplantae; phylum Streptophyta; class Magnoliopsida; order Asparagales; family Amaryllidaceae; genus Allium; species Allium sativum. The sequence goes on along the minus strand of CM060918.1, from coordinate 143,203,323 downwards.
ACGCACCATATCAATTAATGTCCGATTTCTTCTTTCAACTTCACCATTCTGGTCTGGAGAACCAGGCATGGTGTATTGGGGAACAATCCCATGCTCTTGAAGAAATTTAGCAAATGGACCAGGTGCTTGTCCGTTCTCAGTGTATCTACCATAGTACTCTCCACCTCAATCTGATCTCACGATCTTAATGTTCTTACCACATTGATTCTCTACTTCAACCTTAAATAATTTAAAGGCATTTAAAGCTTCGTCTTTGGAACGAAGTAAGTAGAGATACATATATCGCGTATAATCATCTATGAAGGTGATAAAGTATTTTGGATCATCGGCATTCATGTCTGGGCAACAAATGTCCGTATGTATGATTTCTAATAAGTCAGAACTCCTCTTGGCACCAATTTTGTGTTTATTAGTTTGATTTCCTTTAATGCAACTAACACAAATGTCGAAATCAGTAAAGTCTAGAGTACCAAGTACCCCCTTCCTTTACTAACCTCTTAATTCTATCAATGGAGATGTGTCATAATCTCTGATGCCACAACATAGAAGAATCCTCATTCATAATACATCTTTTTAAACCAACATTAACATGCATAGAATTATGAGTGGTATCATTTTGCAAGTCAAGATGAAATAAATTATCAAACAATGTACCATAGCCAATAACTTCAGAATTTTTGATAATACAAAAACCAGAGTCTGAAAAATTAAAGGAAAATCCAAAAGGTAAAAGTCTAGATACATAAATCAAATTCCTTGCAAAATTAGGAACCTAGAATGTTTTTTCCTAAACATAAAGTAAAACCACTACTTAAAACCAAACTGCATGTCCCAACGGTTTCCACACGTGAAGCTATCTTGTTGCCTGAATAGATAAGTCTTTCACTGTCCACTGGTTTCCTTAGGTTTGTCATACCCTGCAAGGTATTCGAAACATGGATTGTAGTCCCAGTATCAATCCACCATGTATCATGATTAACATTAACCATATTAGATTCATAACAAACAAATGCTGGAAAATTACCTTTCTTCTCAAGCCAAGCTTTAAACTTAATGCAGTCCTTCTTAATGTGTCCCTTCTATTTACAGAAGTAACACTTTGACTCCTTTTTCATGACTTGATTCGCATGAATCTTTCCTTTTTCCTTTTCCTTATTGTGATCCTTTTTCTTCTTTGAAGAAGTCGTAGCAAGGTTCACCTTTTCGCCCTCTTCCATCAACAATCTACCCTCCTCTTGAGCACACATGGTTATAAGCTCATTAATTGACCATTTGTCCTTATGTGTGTTGTAAGAGATCTTAAATAGGGCATATTGCTGAGGTAGAGTGCACAGAATGTAATGGACCAAGAAAGATTCAGACATGGTAACTTCTACAGCCTTTAGTTGAGCCACTATATCCCTCATGTGCATGATATAATCACACACTCCTTTAATCTGAGTGTGCCTCATGGATGAGAACTTCATAATCAAGGTGCTGGCGAGAGCCTTATCAGAGGATGCAAATTGCTTATCGATGGCTTCAAGAAGATCCTTGACTTTAACATGCTGATCGACTGAACCCCTAATACTAGCACAAATCTTGGTCTTTATGAACATAACTGAAAGACAATTAGATCGCCCCCACTTTTTATAAAGATCAATAGCTTCAGGAGTACTATCATCCGTTATGCTAGGTGGTTCGTCTTTCCGAATAGCATAGTCAATATCCATCCATCCTAAATGTTGTAACACTCTCTCCTTCCATACCTTGTAGTTATCACCTCTTAATTCAGGAATGTCACATTTAACATCAGAAATATTTCCAGGTAAAATTACTGCAAATAGAAAACATATGCTTATTAACAAAGTAAACCCAGACTGTAATTTTATCACAATTTACCAACTTAAACTATGCACATATGAATCCAGTGACATAAAACTTGCCTGTGGGCTAAAGTCTACTCAAATCAGATTCATAAATTTAATCTTATAGTGAAACTATCAAATCATTATTTCTTAACTCCTGTGGGTAGATTAAGAAACACAATATGATACATCACCCTAATTAATCATGCAAAACAATAAAATTTCCTGTGGGCAAATCTTATTATGTCACGCATGATTAATTACATTCAATGTCTAGTATCCACATGTGATTTCAGTTTATCAACATTTTTAAATAATTAGAGATGTTGTGGCTACTCCCTAACTAATAAAATTTGCTCAATCACTTGACATTTCACATTGTTTTATACACATATACCTAGCTTACAATGTATAAAGAACACAACCTTATTTTTTTAATCAGTACAAACAAAAACTGTATGTAGAATAGAAAAGAAGAGCAAGTCTATGGGTCATGTTATGGTATGTAAACCTATGTATACTGTACATAAAACAATACAATATGTGTACAAGCATAAAGCAACCCACTGTACTATGCTTCGTTCAAAGTAAGTTGCCTTTTCTTTACATATATGCTTCGAAAATTAATTATCCGTAGTGCCAGTTCAAAAAAATGTTGCTTTTCACATTATTTTATTCATGCACATATGAGTGTATACCATAAAGCAACGTCCTTACCATGCTACAGTCCAAAATATGCTTTAATAAAAACTATTCAGAATACTCTAGTAAAAAAAAATGAGCAACTGGTTCTATATTATATGATTATCAATAAAGGCAACCATGGAAATCGCGCCATGCCTTCATTATACCAACTAAAGCATCAAATAAAATGGACTGGAGAAATCTATCGTAGCATACAGTCTTCCAAATGAAAAGTCGTTCAGTCACGAAATTATGAGATCCATTATTTTCTCAGCGAAAGACAAAATCGGGAAGGGGAATTGCAACAAAAAAAATGGCATCCTAATTATTTACAGCAAGGCAGAGGCGATTGATGCTCCGATACCAAATGTTAGAACACTAACTATTGCATGAATCATAAGCGGAAGCAAACAAGAGGATCAATAGAGTACCTCCAGCCATTGCTAAGCGAAATGGATGAGTTTGTATGCTCTTCTTCTTCCAATTTTAATTCTGTCTCTGATTTTGTTTCCAAATCCTTCTTCTCAATTTTTTGATGGTGTTTTTTGAATTTGAGAATAGGTTTAGTGAACCGTTAATCAGAAAAGTGAATCACGTTTACTATTATACCGCTTTGGCCATCATGGAGCGATTACAAAGTGAAACAAATTAGTGGGTGGTTAAGGGTAAATATGGGCTGTTACTAAATAATGGGTTTATGGCCAAAACAAATGGGCCACAAATCCGACACCATATTCTAATGAATCCTAGGTTTGTTAAAACATTATATTCATTCTAGACTATAGCTTATTTGCCTATATAATTACATTAACTTTAGATAAATCTCCATGAGTTCTCCAACTGCACTAAAGAAATAGAATTTATATAGAATAAACTTAAGAAAATTTTATGACCAATAGCTCTATCTTATATATTCATTGCGGTGTTAAAATTTAAAAAGAATTAAACATAAATGTACAAAACATGCGACGCATTTTTTAACTATAAGTATTTTTCAATATACCATTGTCGTTGGATGAACATGGATATTCATCAGAATTTGACTGAGTATACTGCCTTGAGCTTAGGAACAGATGACGATTCAGTGGTAATAATTCCTAGGTATTGTGTCGCTATAAAATATAAAATGGTAGGCAATGGAGATGGATATTAGCAGAGAGTGTTTATAGAACGATGATAAGGCGAGGAAGACTAATTGATTAGTAAACTTCATAGGAAAATAGTGTTGGTGCCTCCTTATATATGATAGCATGAGTGAAATATTAATTAAGATAATGCAACAAAAATTCATGCACATTTTAATTGAGTACCTTTGATTCAATAAATAACCATAAGTCATTGACTGCACACCTAATGTAATAGATGCTGACATAAGCACGAAAATAACATACGTCTTTCACAAATTAGTCGTCAGTGGTGAAATGATACTCGAAGCAATCAAAACACTTAAACTATTTTACATGGTTGAGGCTTTAAAGAGAATGAACTATAAAAAAATTAATAAGAAAAGCTGCACATGACTATACAATAGGTACAAACAGGCAGAAAAAGGAACAAATGGAGAAAGTAAACATCATCAATTCATTTTGCTAAGGGTGCATTTGCAGCCTTATTTTGGCACGCTGGAGATTTTTGTGGCGTCCGACGCGTTGGAAGCCAGCACCTATTTCCACTTCCAAATGGACCATTCGCTGGAAGTTGGAAATCAAGCCGTTGGCGTCCGACGCGTCGGACGCCAACAACTTTATTTCAAACTTCCCTTCCTCCCTATAAATCATCCCCTCCTTCCTTAACACCTTTCACAACTACTACTTCGCCAACTTCTTCAAATCTTTCTACTTATTTGATTAATGTCTAACTCCAATTCATCCTACGATTATGACGATTTGATTGATATCTATGGGGTTTATGTGTGTCAGAATGGAACGAGAAATCATATGACGCGGATTAATACTTCAGAGTTCACTGGCTTACCTTAGATTAACGAAATTTTGAATGGTCATCAAAACCGTTGTCAAAATAATTTTCGGATGAAAAGACTTTGTTTCCACGCATTATGTGATAAACTGCAACATCATGGTCTCGCTTCCAGACCATAAATATGTGTCATCGAAATGGTTGGAATATTCATTTATACAACGGCTACTAGGCCTTGAAATAGACAACTTCAAGAAAGATTTCAACGATCAGGTAGCACAATTTCCATTTGTTTTCATGATGTCTTAAATGCTTTTCAATTACTCGTTGCGGATATAATAAAGCCTGGAGAACAACAATTTAATACTATTCCACATCACATCAAAAATTCAACCTCGTATTATTCGTATTTCAAAAACTGTATTGGCGCTATAGATGGTACGCACGTATCTGCACATTTACCCGCTGATCAAATTATCCCATATATCGGAAGAAAAGGTTTTGCAACTCAAAATATATTAGCAGTTTGTGATTTCGATTTACAGTTTACGTATGTTATGGCTGGTTGGGAAGGGATTGCACACGATAGTAGAATTTTTAATGTTATTACAAATGATAGAAGCTCTAACTTTCCTAATCCTCCAGTTGGACAGTATTATTTGGTTAATTCGGTCTATCCACTTCAGACTGGATATTTACCACCATATCGAAATATGAAGTACCATATTCCGCATTTCCGTGATACCATGAATCTACTAAAGTCAGCCAATGAAGTGTTTAATTACTACCATTCGAGTTTACGGATGGCCGTAGAAAGAACATTTGGCATTTGGAAAAAAAAATTACCATTCTCAACAAGATGCCTACATTTCGGTTCAACACTCAAGTGAAAGTTGTCGTATCTACAATGGCCTCACACAATTTCATATGCAAATATAATAGCGGTGACCCAGATTTTATGGCTTTTGATGATGATTCTGAACTAATCCCCGATCAGTACGTGGCGGAATATTATAGTATGAGAAATACGACTAATAGAGGCACTGAACATGTACACCCAGACGGATACCGAGAAATGTCATTATTCGATATAACATTAGAGATGAGTTGGTTGCTGCTAGTCTGCGATAATTTGTCTTTGTATCTGTAACTGTACTTGTACTTGTATCTGTATTAGAAACTGTATCTGTATTAGTATTTGTATTCGTATTTGCCAAATCATATCTTTTTATATCTTATTTTAAAAATACCATGCTCAAATACCACGCTCAGATACCATACTCAATTGCCTTGTTCGCAGCTAAAAACACATTCCTCGTTCGCTACAGTACCACACTCAAATACCCCGCTTGTGTTGGTTAAGAACACACCCTAAATGAATCATTTATAGTCCAGGACATAACTGGCATTTACACTCCTAAGAGCACCAATTATATCAGCAAATTACAATCATTAATAATTTTATTGACATGCATGTAGAGCTTCTAACTGCTTCACGCTACATTGATTATTTCAAACACTAACATATAAAAAACATTTTCAATTGCAGTAGACTTAAGAAAATGAATTGCATTTAAAGTAATCTTAGACACATGTGTTCTTCATAAATCCATTATTCTATACATTTTTGAATCTGCTAAAGGCACATATTGGTGCCTGCATATACGATATTCCTTCCAACATATAAATGTATCGCCGAAGAAAAACAATTTTACTTTCATTAAATTTAATGTATGTGATCTTAATAGTGCACTGATGTATTTATTTACCTCAACAAAAGTTTTAAACATAAATTTAGGCGATCAATTCCAGTTTCCTGTTCAAAAATTCTAAGTATGAGCCAACATAGAATTACGTTAAAGCATATCTTCAGGAGTTGTTGGACAATACATTATACTTGAACTGCTAAGGCTGCGTTCGGTTTATCGTTGATAGTTTTGGATTTTCTTACATATAAAAATGCGAACGACGCATATACACCATGGAAAACGACGGTTTTGAAAAAACGAAGTTAACAAACAAAGTAGAAACAATTTTTTATTGTTTTCCATGCTTTAAGAAATAAAATAGCCGGAGAACGTTAGCAAATTCATCCATTCATTGACCCTAAAACTCTTTCATCTTTGTTCCATCTCCTCCATCATCCTTTAACTCTTTCCATATTTTGCAATTAACTGAAACCCAAAACTTAAAAACAAAATAATCGCATTCTAAATTTCGTTTAGGACTGCAAATTCATTCCTAACTTCTATGAAAAGTTACGGGAAGAATGATCAATTTAAATATTGAAATGAAAATCCCATCATGTTATCACTTAATTACTAATGTGCAAAAATTTGTAATTTGTAAATGGAACTTTTGTGATTCTTATAACTGCTGGTCTTAAACAAAAGAAAACCATTTAGAATACGACTGAAATATTATATAAAATCTACTACCATGAATTAAATGCCCTATTACCAATTTTTATATTCAATCATTTGACATTCCTTGTTGTTTTTTACATTATGCCAAACTAATCAATAAAGATCTATGAATATTGCTTGGATTTGGTTATGCTTTGTTTATCAAATAAATTTCAGTTTTTTCAAAAGTAAATGATATTTGCCTTGCATTAACGATTCAATTTCCTATGATTAATGCTATAAATATGACAAAATATAAATTCACACCCTTAACTAATTTTAACATTCCTCATATGAATTATATTTCATGCTATCGTTAATCATAATAAGACATCCTCACAAACATGAAAGTAATAAAATATCTTACCATCACCTCAAATGTTAACTTGGATCTGATTTCTATGGTAGTAATCAACAAAGCATAAGAAATGCATAGATGTAATGCTTCTTTGGAATCAAAGCTTCTAAATGAAAATGAAATCATCTTTTTATTGATGGGAAAATGCCCTTTTCATGGTATGTGATGACATCATAACTATTGATGACTATGTAAGCATGTTGATTTTAGATTTCCTGCTTTGTGACCTACCATGCATTTTTTAATATACCATTTTCGTTGGATGAACATGGATATTCATCAGAATTTGACCGAGTATACAGTTCCTTGAGCTTAGGGACGGATGACGATTCAGTGGTAATAATTCCTAGGTATTATGTCACTATAAAATATAAAATGGTAGGCAATGGAGGTGGATATCAGCAGTGAGTGTTTCTAGAACGACGATAAGGTGAGGAAGACTAATTGATTAGTAAACCTCATAGGAAAATAGTGTTTGTGTCTCTATATATATATATGATAGCATGAGTGAAAATATTGATTAAGATAATGCAACAAAAATTCATGCACATTTTAATTGAGTACCTTTGATTTAATAAATAGCCATAAGTCATTGACTACACACCCGATGTAATAGATGTTGACATAAGCACGAAAATAACATCCGTCTTTCACAAATTAGTCGTTAACGGTGAAATAATCGAAACAATCAATACACTTAAACTATTTTACATGGTTGAGGCTTTAAAGAGAACGAACCGTAAAAAAATTAATAAGAAAAGCTGCACATGACTATACAATAGGTACAAACAGGCAGAAAAAGGAACAAATGGAGAAACATTGTTACAAAACAGACCATTTGCAACGGATGTTTAGCATGGTTTGCAACGGTTCTGCAGCCGTTGAAAATGTAGCCATCGCAAATGACAAAAAACATTTGCAACGGTAATCGTCGCACAAAGATCTTTTATGCGATGAATTTTAGTTGTAAACAGTCGCAAATAGGTTTTTTTGCGACTATTTTCTATTAAAGTTGTCGCAAATGAAAAATGTTTTAGTTTTGAATTTTTATGGTATGTAATGCTACAGATTTTTAAAAACCATCGCGAATACTTACTTTTTTGCAACTAGTGTTAATTAAAAACCATCGCAAATGAACATTATTTTAGTTTTGGCTTCCCCTAGTATGCTACGGTTTAATAACAAACGTCGCAAAAATTACACGTTATACGACTGTTTTAATTAAAAATAGTCGCAAAAATGCCATCTTATGCGACTGTTTTTCTATAAAGCCATTGTAAAAAATATACGTTTTGGTTGATTATGCTATGGTTTTATTAAAATCCGTCGCAAATTTATACAACACTACATCTACAAAAATTGGTAATATCATCAGATTTACACCCATATAGATTTAGCATCCCACATATTTCAGCGGAAACTATAAATGAATGAACATCAAACATACTTCCAACAATCAACATTCAACATAAATCAAAATAATATCAATGATCACATTTACCATAATTAACACAAATTCACATGTTATATAATTTATCGTTAACTTCATAATACTGAGATTGCATTATCTAACTTGTACAAGACAACACAAGTCCACAAATTCATAATAATCTTAGCAGTCATATCCAAATCCAAAGTATTAGATGTTATATCCAAATCCAAAAATGCTTCCAAGAGATCATAGTTGTTCCACGCAACTTCATCATCATAAAACTGCATAAACATAATGACTTTGAATGATAAGAGTGCAATATGGTGAAAACATAAACGATTCAATAAATAGGAAAACAAAGGCTTTATTAACTGCATTAGTAACTGTATTATTCAATAAACAGGAAAACAGTATGGTGGGACCTGATTTCTCTAGTATATAATGTATTTGTTCAGTTTACTAAGCCTACGGCTCGGTAAACTGAGCCGATCGGCTCGGTTGACTTGAGCCACTTGGCTCAGGTAAACTGAGCCAGTGTCTCAGGTAAACTACCTGAGCAGTGGCACAGGTAAAATGAGCTGATAGGCTCAGTTTACCCGAGCACTGGCTCGGGTGTACCCGAGCCACTGGCTCCCGTTTACCTGAGCCACTAGCTTGGGTAAACTATGTCGTTTACCTGAGCCGATGGCTCAGCTTACCTAAGCCGATTGGCTCAGGTAAACTAAGCCATAGGCTCGGGTAAACTGAGCCGTAGGCTCAGGTTTACCTGAGCCACTGGATCGGGTTTACCACCTGAGCCACTGGCTCGAGTTTACCACCTGAGCCACTGGCTTGGGTTTACCACCTAAGCCACTGGCTCGGGTAAACTGAGCCGTTTACCTAAGCCGAGTGGCCCAGGTAAACTAATGAGTTAAATAAACTGAAATACCAAAATCAGCTGCAGTTATGAAATACCAAAATAAAAATTTGAAAGCTACGTGGTAGTAAGAACACATTCATTCTTCTTCCCATTAAGTCTTTCATTAAGAATTAAGTCTCAATATAACGGAATGATCAACAATGAACAAAAAGAAGGAATGTTTTTTTTTCCAATTTTTATGCAACTAATCAATTTATAGTTTCAGTTCATAATGAATTGAAAATGCAGCAATGGTGGTAAAATGGACGAACGACGAAATCCGCAAAATATTGTATGTAAATTATATGTTGTGAATTCTATGCGCTCAGTTATTTACATTTGTTGATTCAGACAAAAGATACATTTGTGTAGACATTAAAATGTCTATCAGTTAGGATGTGTTTTTTAAAGGAGGCTGAAGATTGTAGCATATAAAAAACAATCCAAGGACAAGTGTAGCATAGAGAAAGAAACATTTGAAGAAATTACACATATTTCAAGAAATTGCACATATTACAATCATGTAATGTGCAGAAAATGACTTTGTTTTTCACATGTCATAGGTAAGCTTTTATTGTTACAGGTTATCCTTAACACGAAAATAATATATTGTTGCAGTGTATACGTGGACAAGCAGCATAACAAATAGAAAGCTGCAGAGGTGGCAATTCCTGCAAATAGCCTGTTTGAATTTGTTAACCCTGCTCGATGTAAGTTGGTTTGTATACGACTGCCAATACATCCATTCTTTAAGAAACAATAAGAGCATTTGAATTTTGAACAATGTTTAGGGAGTTAGATGTGATCTTCGGTGACTGCATTCGAACTTAAAAATGTCAGTTTATTATTACATAGCAACATCTGTTCGACTGCAATTCGATGCACAATTTTATGATGACTATATTAAAGGAAATACTGAGGCGATCAGCAGTCATAGAATGACATTTAGACAAGAGTCACCTAGTTGTCCGTCTATTAGTGGTGACAGTTCTTCGCATGATATGATTCTCGGTAGGTGCATGGAAGCAAAGCAGGAGAGGGGAGACTATGAGGAATGGGAGGTTGCGCTTTATTTGGTTGATTTTAATGGCAAAGGTTACAATCCTTTGCATGAATTGATTGACAAACCTCCCTAGCTTAGTAAGACACTTATTTTTCTTGTTAATAAATTGAGAAGGAATACGTAGTTTATTTTGTTTTTTATTTCTACATTTGTATTTCGAAGCATGAACTATGCAGCTTGTTATTTTTTTATTTCTGCATTCGTATTTTGAAACATAAACTATGAATTTTAACTTATTATGGCATATTATGTAATTTATGTTCTGTATTTAAAATAATTAACATAAATAAAATTATAACATAAACAAATAATAATATTAAAACTTTGCTTCTTTCGTTAAAAGAACGTGTTCCTCTTCCGAACACTCCCGTTTCTCATTCCCATCAAAATGCCCCTTTCAATTCAAAAAAAAAAAAAAACATGGGACCTTAAATTATTTCAGCTATTTACGTTACGGACAAGCCCAATTAATTAGGTACATCTAAATAAAAATTTCAAACAGCTTTAATGATGAATTCGAGTGTCCAAACACATGAAATAAAATATGATTATGTTCAATATATTGGCACAAATGGAATAACACGTTGAGAACTTATATTTTATTGTTTGCTTAAAATTTTACACTTTAATTATATACGTTATCGTTGACTGTTCATATAAAACGATCTAAAGGAAGCTGACGAAATAAAAATTCAATGAAATGAATATCGACATTTTTAATTATAAATTTTTCTAGAACAATTCATGTAAATATTAATATTTCGAAAACCATCATTTTATCACTTTACTATCAATCGATTTCACCTCAACAATTTAAAATCGAACGCAATTCAGTTTTAAATTCAAATTCAAAATTATAAGCTTTAGTGTCAAAATCATTACTGCATTGTTCACGACTGTTATTTAACGACGTAAAATATTATTTCAGAATTTAGCTTTTTCACTTTTTCTAAAGTTATACTTAACTTTAAGATGAAAACGTATATTTACTTTTTCTCAAAATATTATTTTAAATTTATTAAATGTCGTTACTTATAATTTACATAAAGAAATCCTTTTTTTATTTTAAACAAATTTTTTTTTAAATTCTATATGATTTAATATTTTAAATTGATCGAAAATAGATAGTCACACATGATAAACTATAGTTTGATCAATATGATTTGTGGATAGTATCTACGGCATCCAAATAAGATTTTGATGGAAACCCGGGTACACGGCTGTTCAAATAATTAGCCCATGAAGAAAACCGTTTTGATTAGGGTTAAGTCTATTTAGTTATCAAATTTATCCCATTCTTCTGCAAATCATTAACCATCGGGTTGGGCTCCAACGATCCGATTTGCATTCTTCGCTTCTTCATAGGGCTTAGAGCATCTTGTAAAGTCGATTACACATAAGCAGGTTAACAAATAATATTATTTTTTGTTCTCCAATGCAATTTTGATGGTATTGTGGAATCTGACGTGTACAAGAAAAAGTTTCATATTGTGAACAAAAATGCTAGAACGACCGACATTTGATAAGTGAGAAATTGCGGGAGCTACATGGACCTTCGATGCTTTTCCATCCGTGATTCGCGTTTCTTTCCTACCGCTTATTTCCAGATCCGGTGATTTTCACCGTTTTTCTTTCGGTTGTTCTAGCATTGCTCTATTGTGAAACAAAATGTCCACTTTAGGGCATCCTATTCCACAATTTAAAACAATAACTGACATACTTTCGTGACCACAGCAAAATGCCCTATTTTTGGGCAGCAGAATGCCTATACCACCATTTAAAACTTGCCGCACAGCTCAGTTTCAACTTTCCAGCACATTTGCGTTGGATTCACTCTTGTTGTATATATTATTTTTTCTGACACATAGGTATCAAATTGTTAAATAAGTGTTTACATGTAGATTTCGAATGACCTTAGGTTAGCATGGGGTTGGAGATGCTCTTAGGTGCTATAAGTAGGGTTCTTCTCCGATTTGATCAATCGGTTAAAGAGGCGGCATAATTTTCATTGCCTACCTTGACAGCTATTTGCTAGTCTTAGCCCTAAGAATGTAACTTATTAATCAAAAATTAAGCATAATCAATGGCGATAAAATTGTCCAAATTTCAAAAGAAGGAGAAGTACGACGTAAGGCTCTGCCAGCTTTTGGAAGAATACAGTCAAGTGCTGATTGCCGTCGCTAATAATGTCGGATCGACCCAGCTTCAGAATATCCGAAAGGGTTTGAGAGGGGACTCTGTTGTTTTGATGGGAAAGAATACTCTAATCAGGCGTTGCATTAGAGTGCATGCTGAAAAGACTGGCAACAACGAATACCTTAACCTGCTTCCACTGCTTGTGGGAAATGTAGGTTTGATTTTTACTAAGGGAGATTTGAAGGTAGTCAGCGAGGAAGTTGCCAAATACAAGGTATTTGCTTGATTTTGCAACATGATTTTTGATTTAATTATGGAAATGGTAATTGTTGTGTGATAAATTATCATATAACAACTGTTCAATGTTGCAACAGCATTACACTTATAGTAGGTAGTACACACTGTTTGATTTTCATGATTCAACTAGGTTGTATCATGAGTTATACTGGTACATGGTGGTAGAATTAGACTGGTACAGTGGTTGAAGGTGTTAAAGTGTTTTAACTGTGGTTGAATTGATAGACGAAGTAATAATTGATGATTTTAGTACTTCACAACAATTTTAAACTTGTTAAAAATGAGAGTTGACGGAGTGATATTTTGTGCTGATTAAGGTACCGTTCGTCTGAAATATTTCATCTGCTTCCATTGCGTTCGCATTGGACACGAACACAGCGGAACTGTTCATTCCAACGCATCGAAATAATGCACTTGCATCCGACGCAAGCACAGTCAATTGCTTTTTAGCCCATTAGTTACCCCTTTACGTTTATTTTACTTACTTTATCAATTAATTATCATATATTACTCGTTTTTAACCATAATACTCCTTTCACATAAATCGATAAATACTCCGCTCAATTCTCCTCTCAAATACGCAAAAACACATTTAAGCTCAATTCATTTTATCTGTTAATACTCTGCTCAAGCCAACTCTTCATTTTAACAGCTCGTCATTCCGGAGAACGCACCCTAATTTGCTAAATTGAACAACTTCAGAATAACTTTTATGTCATCTCAATTTTATGTTTTGCTGTCATTATGTCCTTCGAAAAGATATGTTGTCACCATTCTACTTTGGACCCTGGCTATTTCAGTTTTCTATCATTACATAGTAGATGACAAAACAGTTGGCCAAAAAAATAAAAAGCCTGAAACTATTGATGAAGACATTTTGATTTGGGTTATTTCCAACATTGTTTCTTACATTTGCACAATTGTTTTGTTTGTTTTTATGAGGGAACATATGCCACTCTGCAAAATCTGCAATATAATTGCATCTTTTGCATACATGACTTTACTCAAATGAATACTCCTGTTTTCCGAGTACATCGGTCCAGTTGCTTTGTACTATAATGCATGTTAATGCTGAAATTAGTTTGTTTCAAGCCATTGGTGTGCGCTTCCAGTCAAATAGTTTTTAGGCATTGGTAACACTCTTTGGAAGCCTGCTTTCCTTTTTTCTTGCTTTTTTTTACTGCATTCATTCTCTAACAGCCCCTCTGGAAACCAAAGGGAGACGTAATTCGACCTTAAAGGTGATTTTGCTTTCAAGGAGTAGTAGAGAAGATTTGAGGCATGTTGTTGCCAAATAAAGGAGTTTTGAATGGTTACCTACCAAGTGTTTTTGATTGAATAGTAAAAAGTGAAACTGTAGATGTACAAGTCAAAATTGTAATATAATTTTTCTTGTAAAATTTGAAATGAAGTATCTATAGCTTATTTCTTATCAAATTTTTTTGCTAAGGTTTAGTCCCAAAAAAATTTGAAACTACGACGCTTGAAGTTACAAATAGTAAATTGTAAGCTATGTATAAGCTTTTGCTAAACATCTTCTAAGAGACAAATATGCCTAACTAAACCAAACAAATCATATGTGCTTAAATAGTTTTACAACATAGTTTTAAAGATTGTATATTTTAGCTTGTCTTGTTGCCTTCTTCACTTTTGTTTCAAAAGCAGGAATGTAGCTTTTAATTCCCGTTCTGAGGGACTTCTCTACAATTGTTTTAACTACTATAGATTTGATCTTTAAAATTAAGGTATTGTTTTGTTCGTAAACAAATTATATTTTGTGTTTGCAACATGTATTCTAAAGTGCATAGGAAAGGAGAAATGAGTGGAAAACGATCCATTCAGAAAATGGTTTTACCATACATATAATTGAAAATGGCTTTTTTTTCTCTTTTTTCGCTTTTTAGAAAATGTCAAAAACTACATTCTCACTTCCAATGTTAAATTTGGTGATACAAAATCACAAATTGATTGGAACAAATTTGCAAAAAACGGAAAGTAAATATTTTTATAATGGGAACGCATTGATTGCATTTGATGAGATGGTAGAGAAATAAATGAAGAGATTAATTTCTTCCATCTGTGCTAAAGAAACGGATTGATTTGCTTTCTATCTTTGCACATTTTTTGCTATGGTAATTTTTCTCCATTATATTATTATCATATGTTGGTTGGTAATGTAATTGATGACTCACATGGATTTGCACTGGCTATAAATTAAGGGGTAGACTTTAGTGTGAACTCATCCTGGCATAGAGCCAGTGATCCCCAAATGGAGTGTCTCTTCTTGTTAAGCCTATTTGAGGTTTGTATGCGTAAACTCTTATTTTGTAATCTCTTGTAATTCTCTCATATGAAATAAAATCTCTCTTTTGGACTGGGCGTACACTATCTTATGGAGGATAGTGGAACCAGTATAATAACAGATTAGATTGATGTTCAATTGACAAATCTAGATCCTACTTATTGTTCTTCTGCATCTATACAGCGCAATTTTTGCATAACAAATTGATATCAGAGCGAGGCGATTTGTTTTAAATTGTGCATCAATTATTTCTACAAAGGTTGGTAGATTCAGTGGTGATTATGATATTACTATTTTGAGAGAAAAGGAAGACTTTGGTGGAGGAGATTATGTTGAGAGAGAAGAATGTTCCAATCTGGGAACTATAACGTGATATGGAGTTTACTGTGTTGAAGGGACCATTGGATTGGAGAACTTTTGACCATGTCTTAGACAGGGGTCTTCATGTTGATGATGCTCGAGGGATCCAAGATGGTCAGGAAAGGAGCTCAGGTCAAGTGATAGACGGGTGTTGAGACAGAGATCATTGTGGTTTAGACAGGGGTCTTCACGTTGATGATGCTCGAGAGATCCGGGGTGATCGAGGAAGGAGCTTAGGTCAAGTATTAGATGGGTGTCGATGTTGTTGCAAGCACTTTTAGATCGTTGGTTTATGCGCAGTGCAGCTCATGTTGGTAGATGCACCTTTAGCAGGCGCTGGGTGAAGTTTGTAATAACTAAGTGGCAGGAGAGAGATTTTTTGTGCGTACAGAGATTTGGATTTTGGCTCTGTATTTGAATTGGTGATTGAGGGAATTATTTTTGGCCTTGGCGGTGTTGAGATTACTTTGGTGTTTACTTTCTTTTTTTTCTTTTGGATATTTGCAACATTTCGTTGACGGGTGGGAACATAGTCTGAGCTCGTTAACATGGTGTGATGGGGGGTAGCTTTGCTGGAACCCATTAGGCAAATATTCATTTTTGGTTTCTATCTCGTTGTGAGATTTTGATTGAAGGTGGAGTTCTGTTGAAGAGTTTTATGATATGAAGAGAATTTGATTTGAGGTAGGGTGTTGTAGATATGTGATTCTACATCAAGGTGGAGTGTTAAATTAGGTGATACAAAATCACAAATTGATTGGAACAAATTTGCAAAAAATGAAAAGTAAATATTTTTATAATGAGAATGCATTGATTGCATTTGATGAGATGGCAGAGAAATAAATGAAGGGATTAATTTCTTCCATCTATGCTAAAGAAACGGATTGATTTACTTTCTATCTTTGCACATTTCTTGCTATGGTAATTTCCTCCATTATATTATTACCATATGTTGGTTGGTAATGTAATTGATGACTCACGCGGATTTGCACGGGCTATATATTGAAGGCAGACTTTAGTGTAAACCCATCTTGGCATGGGGCCAGTGATCCCCAAATGGAGTGTCTCTTCTTGTTAAGCCTATTTGAAGTTTGGATATGTAAACTCTTATTTTGTAATCTCTTGTAATTCTCTCATGTGGAATAAAATCTCTCTTTTTTGGACTGGACGTACACTATCTTATGGAGGATAGTGGAACCAGTATAAATATTGTGTCTCTTTGTTTCTTTGTTATAGTTATTTACTATTTTCTTGATGTAATAGAATAATTGTTATCAGATTAGATTAATGTTCAATTGGAAAATATGGATCCTACTTATAGCGCTTCCGCATTCGTGCAATTTTTTGCATAACACCTCATTCTTCCATTTGTTTTGAATCATTAGGATTTTTGTAACGACCCGTATTCTACGCATCATATGACCGTAGAATATTTGTTTCTTTCACATATGAAGTCGTTTGGACATGTAACTTTGGGAGACGACTATTGGGATCATTTCCCATGTTCATGATTTTTCCCGATTTTTAAATGACCATTTTACCCCTAGTTGGTACTGTTTTGGCCATAACTTTTGACTGGAAAGGAATTCTGACCTGAAACCACTTCCATTGGCTCCGGATGATGGTTTACAATTCCGTAGAGTGGTCACATTAGCCAAACGGACTCACCGTTTGGGAGATATGGCTGAAACAAGTTTCAGATGGTGAAAAACAGCTTAATTGGGCTTAAACGGGTAATTAGCAGCCAGGCCCAAAGGGGATTTCGGGATTAGGGTAAGGAGGAGGCTGAAATCAGTTAGAGAACGATCTTATCCTCATTTCCCAGCCGCCACTTTCTTTATTGCAACCCTAGCAATGACCTCCAACACCCAAATCACCTTCTAATCAAGTTTTGGCTTAATCTACATCAAATTAAGGAGAGAAAACACGAAAGCAAGGTTAGAGCTGCTGTTAGACATCAGTATTCACCCAAATCAGCGAGGTTTCAGTTCTGAGAATCTTATTTGTGGCCAAGGTGAGTGATTAGCAACGTTTTGACACTAATTACAGTTAATTAAGGGTAATTAATGAAGATTAGCGAATTTATACACTGATAAATTCTGGAAAAATATCTATAAATTCGAAAATAATATTTATGCCTCTGGTAGAAATTTGGTTTAATTTGATTAAGTTTTGCTAACCCTATGATTAGTTTTGCTTAAACATGCTTAAGGGAAAATATGGGGTTTTGGGTATATTTGATCCATTTTGACATATGATTTCATTGTTTTGGTGTTTGTAGTTAGTTTGCTACATTGCTATGACTGTTTGACATGATTTGTGATTGATTAGTATCGCTAGATTTGTCGAAAACGTCGTCGAATGGCGTAAACAAGTTGCTGGAAAACGTTGCAGAAAGTTGTGCAGGGTTTCGGATCGGATCGGATATGGGCTCGGATCGGATTGGAGACCTGGGCAAGGAACCCGACCCGAACTGGAGTCTGGTACAAACGAGGCTTGGCAAAAAGGGAGGCCATGTTGGTTAAGCTGGGGATCAGATCGACTTAGGGACGAAGTGCTCGGATCGGAACTTGACACTTGGGAGAATTGGTAAGAGGGAAGGCCACGCTAATTGAACTGGGATCGGATCAGATGAAGAAGGAGGGATCGGATCGGAGCACGTAAAGAACGAGGGAGCGGATCGGAAGCACGAACTGGAAGGGAGATGGCACCCGACCCGACCCGGAGGAGGACACCCGACCCGACCCGGAGTGGGACGCCCGACCCGAACCGATGCAACGCTGTGGACCCGAACCGAACCGCTACAGGGGAAGACTACGAACAGGACCAATTCAAAGTAGAGGACCCGACCCGAACCGATGGCTAGGAGGGGAAACCCGACCCGACCCAGTATTGACCAATAACCCGAGATGCAAAGGTAGTCCAATATAGGAAGTTAGAGCTCAGGATCCAGTTGGGAACCGATGAGTTCACTTCATGATTGGGCTTTGCTGCGAGACGTGTGCCAAGGGGCAGCCGATGTTTATGACTGTGGATCACTATGTATGAGAAGTACGTGAACGGATTCAGGGATGAAATGGCCTAGGTACGACTAAAGGGCTATAAACCAATGAAGTGGGGTCATTTGTAAAGATTTGGTCATGACTCCATGTGGTAAGCTTGGTAGTAGCGGTAGTTGTACAAGTTGAACTCCGTCACTACTTCGATGGGTCTAGTGATTGACAGTGGTGGACATCGTATGCTTTACGCACTGAGTGAGGGATGTGAGGATGGTTGCTATGGTTGATTTGTTTGCTATCATTATGACATGCACACCCCACCCCCGTATTCTTTACACTATTTATTATGGCAATTTAGAGTACTGTACGGTATGTGGTACTAACTCTTTGGTTACAGGTCCAGGTTCAGGTATGGTTTAGTATACCTGTTATTGTTCTGTTTAGATGCTTATCGCTCATACCAGGCTTTATGTCTGACCCAGAGTTTTATGTCTCCTCTTATTACTCTGGGTGCTCACACGAGCGGACTAGAGACAGGTTAGCTGGTGATGCACGGGTAGATGATCCGGAGACGGGCAGGAGGCTTCCACGTTATATATATGTAGTATTCTCCCTGTGTTGTTGAAGATCACTGCTTGGGCATTAGTGGTGCATCTTCTACTTTAGCTTTCTTTTGTTTAGAGACAGTAAATTCGAAAGGTTGTAATAAGCTGTATTTGGATTTCCGCTGCTCTGATGTTGATGTTGGTTTTAGTTATCAGCTTACACACTGTCTCACCTGTTTTATGTCAAGTATGTTATTATTATTATATTTTACTCCATGCGCTGTGAGACATTCTACAGGTTTCTTGTTAGTTAATTCTCTTCTTTCCTTTCTTCTGACGACCGTCCCGTGCTAGTTGGGCATGTGTACAACGCACTTTCGAAGGAAATGCAGGCTGGTGCGGGGCGGGCCGTCACACTTGGTATCAGAGCTCTAGGTTGCGTAGTTAACCTAGGGAAGTTATCAGGGAGAGATAATATACGTATACGAGAGAGCGTATTTGTGATTATTTTGGTTTTTAAAAGCTATATATATATATACTATTAGTAGTATAAGAATGAAGTCGTACTGCACTAGCACCACTATGGGGTCGTTAATCGTTTCCTTTTTCAGATTGACGATGAGCCGATATGTTAGAGGTACCGGTAGAGGGGCCAATAATGGGAATGCTGCTGACATGAGGACAATGTTTGCTGACCCCATGAGAGAGATGCTTAGGGATGTACAGAGGGCAGCTCCCAATGGTGGAAATGGTGGTGGTCCAATAGTGCAGGCACCGAGGGTCGACTTTGCCAAGCTGAACAAGGATTATACTAGTCTTGGTGGGAAGCCGTTTCACGGAACGGAGTCGGCCACAGATGTTCAAGATTGGTTGGATAGTTGCGAACGTATCTTCGAGGATTTGGGTATCGAGGATGCGATGAAGAGAAAGCTAGCGTCCCGTCAGCTGCAAGGGCGGGCAATGAATTGGTGGAATGCTATAAAGGCAGCTACTCCCGAAGATCAGATTACTTGGGAGCAGTTTAAGGCTCGCTTTAGCGAGAAGTTCATTCCAGCTGCTCAGAAGTCAGTGTTGTTTAAGAAATTCTTGGATCTCAAGCAGAATGGCAGAGCTGTGTAATGACCCGCATTTTACGCATCATAGGATCGTAGAATATTTATTTCTTTCACATACGAAGTCGTATGGTCGTGTAACTTTGGGAGACGACTATTGGGGCCATTTCCCATGTCCATGATTTTTCCCGATTTTTAAATGACCATTTTACCCCTAGTTGGCACTGTTTTGGCCATAACTTTTGACTGGATAGGAGTTTTGACCTGAAACCACTTCCATTGGCTTCGGATGATGGTTTCTCTTTCCGTAGAGTGGTCACATTAGCCAAACGGACTTACCGTTTGGGAGATATGGCTGAAACAAGTTTCAGATGGTTAAAAACAGCTTAATTGGGCTTAACCGGGTGATTAGCAGCTAGGCCCAAGGGGAATTTCGGGTTTAGGGGTATATGGAGCTGATTAGGGTTAGAAAACATTTCTTTAGACATTTTCTAGCCGCCACTTTCATTTCTCTTGACCTAGCCATGGCCTCCACTCTCTAAATCTCTCTAAAACACCCAAAAATCACTTCCTAATCAAGGATTAAGGCTTAGAGGTATCAAATTAAGAAGAAAAAGCACCAAAGCAAGGTTAGAGCTGCTGTTGGACATCAGTATTCGCCCAAATCAGAGGAGTTTCAGTTCTGAGAATTTTGTTTGTGGCCAAGGTGAGTGATTTGCATAGTTTTTGCACTAATTACGGTGATTAAGGGTAATTAGTGAAGATTAGCGAATTTATACGTAAATAAATTCTGGAAAAATTCTTAAAATTCTAAAATAATGTTTTAAGGCTCTGTTAGAAATTTGGGTTAATTTCGATGTGTTTTGCTAATCGTATGCTTAAACATGATTAAGAGGGATTATAGGCAAATGTGAGGTTTTAGCCACTTTTGATTCATTTTGATTCATTTAAATTGTTGTTTGCTGTTTGTGGTTGCTATTACATGTTGCTATGACTCTATGGTATGTTTCATGATTGATTAGAATAGTTAAATTGCTCAAAAACGTCGTCGAATGGCGTAGAAAGCTCGCTGGAAAGTTGCAGAAGTGTGCAGGTTCCGAACCGGTTCGGATCGGAGAAAGGGGTCGGATCGGACTAGGGAACTGACCAAGGGAATCCGAACTGGATGGGGACTTGCCACTGGAAGAAGTTTGGCAGGAAGGAAGGCCATTGCTTAGAGTTGGAGTTGGACAGAAGATCGGATCGGAGCGATGGAGCAGATTGGATCGGAGTAAGGGAGCAGACCGGATCGGAGGAAGAGAACAGGACGGATCGGAGCTGGCAAACAAGTCAAACAGGAAGAATCAGGTCGGATGAACTACCTCCGAACCGAACTCAAGCAGAGGCACCCGAACCGAACCGATATATGAAGGGGGAGAATCACTGAACCGACCCGACCCGGAGGGGGACACCGACCCGACCCGAAGTGGACTACCGACCCGACCCGATGATGGTGATGACTACCGAACCGAACAGAATTCTAGGACTGTTAATGCGCGACAACTCTTCTGAAGACCCACTCCAATTCGACCAAACCCGAGATGCAAAGGAAGTCCAAATGAGAAGTTGGAGCTTAAGATTCAGATGGGAATCAACGAGTTCACTTCATGATTGGGCTTTGCTGCGGGACGCGTGCCAAGGAGTTATCGACGTCTATAGCTTTGGACCACTATGGTAGGAGGTACGAAGGCGGATTCAGGGCCATTATGGCATTGGTAGAACCAAGGGCTATGACCAATGAAGTGGGTCATTGAAATGTTTGGTCATGACTCCAAGTGTTTGGCTTGGTCACAGCAGGGTTTCTACAAGTCGGGATTCGTCGTTACCTCAGTTTGTCTAGTGTTCCAAAGTGGTAGATGTCGTACGCTTTACGCACTGAGTGAGAGATGCGAGGATGGTTGCTATAGGTGATTTGTTTGCTATCATTGTGACATGCACACCCCACCCCCGTATTCTTACACTATTTATTATGGCACCTTGGGGTATTGTACGGTATGTGGTACTAACTCTTTGGTTGCAGGTCCAGGTTCAGGTATGGCTTAGTATACCTGTTATTGTTCTGTTTAAGATGCTTATCGCTCATACCAGGCTTTATGTCTGACCCAGAGTTTTATGTCTCTTCTTATTACTCTGGGTGCTCACACGAGCAGACTAGAGACAGGTTAGCTGGTGATGCACGAGTAGATGATCCGGAGACGAGCAGGAGGCTTCCACGTACTATATACATAATATTCTCCCTGTGTTGTTGAAGATCACTACTTGGGCATTGTTGGTGTATCTTCTATTTTAGCTTTCTTTTGTTTAGAGACAGTAAATTTGGAAAGTTGTAATAAGCTGTATTTGGATTTCCGCTGCTTTGACGTTGACATTGATTATTAGTTATCAGCTTATGCACTGTCTCGCCTGTTTTATGTCAAGTATGTTATTATTATATTTTATCCCATGCGCTGTGAGACATTCTACAGGTTCTCTGATTAGTTCATTCCCTTCTTTCCTTTCTTCTGACGACCGTCTTGTGCTAGTCGGGCATGTGTACAGCGCACTCTTGGAGGAAATGCAGGCTGGTGCGAGGCGGGCCGTCACACTTGGTATCAGAGCTCTAGGTTGCGTAGTTAACCTAGGGAAGTTATCAGGGAGAGATAAGATACGTATACGAGAGAGCGTATTTGTGATTACTTTGGTTTTTAAAAAGCTATATATATATACTATTAGTAGTATAAGGATGAAGTCGTACTGCACTAGCACCACTATGGAGTCGTTAATCATTTCCTTTTTCAGATTGACGATGAGCCGAGATACTAGAGGTGCTGGTAGGGGAGCCAATAATGGGAATGCTGCTGACATGAGGACGATGTTTACTGACCTCATGAGAGAGATGCTTAGAGATGTACAGAGGGCAGCTCCCAATGGTGGAAATGGTGGTGGTCCAATAGTGCAGGCGCCAAGAGTCGACTTCGCCAAGCTGAATAAGGACTATACTAGTCTTGGTGGGAAGCCGTTCCACGGAACGGAGTCGGCTACGGATGTTCAGGATTGGTTGGATAGTTGCGAACGTATCTTCGAGGATTTGGGTATCGAGGATGCGATGAAGAGAAAGCTAGCGTCCCGTCAGTTGCAAGGGCGGGCAATGAATTGGTGGAATGCTATAAAGGCAGCTACTCCCGAAGATCAGATTACTTGGGAGCAGTTTAAGGCTCGCTTTAGTGAGAAGTTCATTCCAGCTGCTCAGAAGTCAATGTTGTTTAAGAAGTTCTTGGAGCTCAAGCAGAATGGCAGAGCTGTCTCGGAGTATATTGCTGAATTTGACACTTTGTCGAAGTACGGGTTATCTCTTATTGATACTGCCGAGAAAAAGAATGAGAAATTCATAACTGGTTTGGATCAGTACTTGGGGGAAAAACTTATTAACCACATCGATGAGACGTTTGAATCGATTGTGGGGAAAGCGTTAAGGTCGGAAAGTCTCTACCCTAAGTCGAAGACTGAGGTTGCATCCGCAGATGAGCCAAAACCACAAGCTAGTGGTGGAGGCAAAGGTGGTTCCCAGAATAAGAGAAAGCAGAATCAGGCTAAGGATGGCCAGAAGAAAAAGAATAAGCAAGATGTGGAGTGCTTCAGCTGTGGTAAGAAGGGCCATTATGCTAGTAATTGTCGGGCCAAGCCAGCGGATAGGAAGTGCTTCAATTGTGGCCAATTGGGACATCACAAGGACAAGTGTCCACAGCCCCCTAAGGAAAAGCAAATGGTGAAAGCCTACGCTCTTAATGCTATTCCTTCTTCATCGAATGCCCCAACTGCGGCGGAGAAGGGAAAGAATGTCGTCATTCAAGGTATGCTTTCTGTATATGATGTTCCTGTTAGAGTTTTGTTTGATACCGGAGCTTCCAGTTCTTTCATATCTAGTGACCTGGTAGATAGGTTGGGATTGGAGCCCGAGATTGTCGATAGGCCTTTAGTAGTGACGAACCCGATTGGTGGTTCGACTAGTCTTAGCATGATTTGTCGTAATGTGGTTCTATCGAGTCATGGGTGCATGTTTGTTTTTGATTGCTTTGTTTTGGGCTTTACTGGGTTTGGCATTATTTTGGGAGTAGATTGGCTCCAAAGATACGGGGTGGTGGTAGACTGTGAGGGCTTGTTGGTGACAGCTAGAGCGGATGATGGGCGGAGGATAGTGTTTGGTGGTCTACCCAGTAAAGGGGTATTGGCTAGTTTTCTAAACTCCCTCGACATTCCGCATAGTGAGTTGTCAGGTTTGCCCGTGGTTGGCCAGTATCCGGATGTTTTCGAAGAAGTGACCGGACTTCCACCACACCGAGAGATTGAGTTTCGTATTGATTTGGTAAAGGATGCCAGGCCTATAGTGATGCCACTTCGTCGTATGGCACCAAGGGAGCAGCGAGAGCTCGAGGTGCAAGTCAGCGATCTTTTGAAGAAGGGTTTTATCAGAAGGAGTGTTTCTGAATGGGGAGCACCAGTTGTGTTTGCTACCAAGGCGGATGGTTCCCTTCGTTTGTGTGTAGACTACCGCGAGTTGAATAAAGTGACGAGGAAGAACAAGTATCCTCTACCGCGGATAGATGATTTGTTTGATCAGTTGAGTGGCGCGAGAGTATTTTCTCAGTTGGATCTCGCGACAGGTTTTCATCAGCTTAGAGTGGAAGCTGAGAGTATAGCTAAAACGGCATTTCGGACGCCGTCTGGGTTTTATGAGTGGTTGGTCATGCCATTCGGGCTGACCAATGCCCCAGCATATTTTGTGGATCTTATGAATAGGGTATTCAGAGATCAGTTGAATAAGTTTGTCCTTGTGTTCGTTGATGATATTTTGGTCTATTCGAGGACAGAGGAAGAACACAAGGAACATTTAAGAGTAGCGATGGAGGTGTTGAGAAAACACCAATTGAAAGCAAAGTTTTCTAAGTGTCACTTCTGGAAGAGGGAAGTGAGGTTCTTGGGCCATGTTGTATCAGAGAGTGGTATTGCCGTGGACCCAGCAAAGGTGGCTATGGTACAAGATTGGCTTACGCCCAAGAATGCAACAGATGTAAGAAGTTTCTTGGGATTAGCTGGATATTATCGTAAGTTTATCCAAGGTTTCTCCAAGATAGCAGCACCATTGACCCAGTTGACCAAGAAGAATCAAGCTTTTGTTTGGGATGAAAGGTGCGAGAATGCATTTAAAAGCCTAAAGGACAAGTTGACAAGCTCACCAGTGTTAGTCATTCCTAAGGGGGATGAAGAGATGACGGTATACACGGATGCCTGTGGTACCGGACTGGGTGCTGTATTAATGCAAGGCGGTAGGGTTGTAGCTTATGCAAGTCGGCAATTGAAACCGCACGAGAGAAGATACCCTACCCATGATTTAGAATTGGCAGCGATCGTGTTCGCGTTAAAGATGTGGAGACACTATCTCTTGGGAGAAAGATTTGAGCTATTTACAGATCATAAGTCGTTAAAGTATCTATTCTCCCAGAAGGATTTAAATCTCCGTCAGCAGAGATGGTTAGAGTTCTTAGCTTCCTATGATTTTGACATCGCATACACACCAGGAAAGGGCAATGCGGTGGCTGATGCATTGAGCAGAAGACATGCCAGCTTAGGGGCTATGTTCCTTGAATGGAAGCAACTGGAGTTTATCGCGGGGTTTGATTTCAGACCAAAGTGCGAATTGGATCCAGAAATGTTAGCAAGTTTGACGATCAGACCCACTTTGATTGAGCGGATCGGCTCTAGTCAGAGGGACGATCCTAACCTATTGGAAATCATCTCCAAGTTAGAGATGGGTATCGATGAGGAGGTGAACAAGTATGGGCTTGATCGAGATAGATGGCTTAGAAAGAACGGAAAGCTTGTTGTACCCAATGTCAATGGATTGAGGGATGAAGTGCTTAGAGAATGTCATCACTCAAAGCTGACTATACACCCCGGTGGTAACAAGATGTATCGAAATATGAAGCAGACTTACTACTGGGAAGGGATGAAAAGAGACGTTGGGAAGTTTATATCCAAGTGCATGAATTGCCAGCTAGTTAAAGCCGAGCAAAAGAAGCCTAGTGTTTTGTTACAGCCCTTAGAAATTCCCGAATGGAAATGGGAACAAGTCTCGATGGATTTCATCGATGGTTTACCAAGAACTAGATCGGGATATGACAGCATTTGGGTAATTGTAGATCGACTGACTAAAAGTGCAAGGTTTATACCAGTCAAATCGACCAGAACGGCAGCTAAGTTAGCAGAATTGTATATGAAGTGGGTAGTGAGATTTCATGGAGTACCTAAAGGCATTGTGAGCGACCGAGACCCGTTGTTCACTAGTGGGTTTTGGAAGAGCTTACAAGAGGCTCTAGGGTCAGAATTACATCTCAGTACCGCATATCATCCTCAGACCGACGGTCAGACGGAGAGGGTGAACCGTATTTTGGAAGATCTCTTGAGAGCATGTATATTGGATTTTGGTGGATCATGGGATGACAATTTGCATCTAGTAGAGTTTGCATATAATAATAGCTACCAATCCAGTATCGGTATGGCTCCGTTTGAAGCTTTGTACGGAAGGCCGTGTAACTCACCATCATGTTGGATAGAGACTGGCGAGAAGTTTATGCTTGGACCAGATGTGGTGAGGGAAACTTCAGATAAGATCAAGATCATTCAACAACGAATGAAGGCAGCCCAAGATAGGCAGAAAAGTTATGCTGATAAGAGAAGAAGAGACTTAAAATTCTCCGTTGGCGACTTGGTGTTTGTCAAGATTTCTCCGTTAAAGAGCGTAATACGATTTGGCAGGAGAGGCAAGTTGGCACCAAGATTTGTTGGCCCATTCCCTGTTCTTGAACTAGTCGGGAAGTTGGCATATAGAATTGACTTACCAGAGAAGATGGCGGGAGTTCATAACGTATTTCATGTTTCCCAACTAAGGAAGTTCGTTCACGACTCAGATATGACTATTTCACCTGATCAGTTAGAGGACTTCGAAGTAGAACCCGAGGCGGTTGGGAACCGCAAGCAGGCCCGTATTGTCGAGTACGACATGAAGCAACTTCGAAGAAAGACGGTGAAGCTAGTCAAGGTTCAGTGGAGCGAGGACGAGAGTGATTGTACTTGGGAGACAGAGGAGGACATTAGGAAAACGCACCCAGAACTCTTTACCTGGTAAGATTTTGACTTCGATTTAGTTTTCCGCATGCTAGGATAGGCTTGTTTGCTTGTTTTGCATGTTTGATTGTTATATGTGGTTGTTAGGCATGCGGGATCCTTTGTATGTTTTGGGTTAAGGAATTTCGGGGACGAAATTTCTTAAGGGGGGGAGAGTGTAACGACCCGCATTCTACGCATCATAGGATCGTAGAATATTTATTTCTTTCACATACGAAGTCGTATGGTCGTGTAACTTTGGGAGACGACTATTGGGGCCATTTCCCATGTCCATGATTTTTCCCGATTTTTAAATGACCATTTTACCCCTAGTTGGCACTGTTTTGGCCATAACTTTTGACTGGATAGGAGTTTTGACCTGAAACCACTTCCATTGGCTTCGGATGATGGTTTCTCTTTCCGTAGAGTGGTCACATTAGCCAAACGGACTTACCGTTTGGGAGATATGGCTGAAACAAGTTTCAGATGGTTAAAAACAGCTTAATTGGGCTTAACCGGGTGATTAGCAGCTAGGCCCAAGGGGAATTTCGGGTTTAGGGGTATATGGAGCTGATTAGGGTTAGAAAACATTTCTTTAGACATTTTCTAGCCGCCACTTTCATTTCTCTTGACCTAGCCATGACCTCCACTCTCTAAATCTCTCTAAAACACCCAAAAATCACTTCCTAATCAAGGATTAAGGCTTAGAGGTATCAAATTAAGAAGAAAAAGCACCAAAGCAAGGTTAGAGCTGCTGTTGGACATCAGTATTCGCCCAAATCAGAGGAGTTTCAGTTCTGAGAATTTTGTTTGTGGCCAAGGTGAGTGATTTGCATAGTTTTTGCACTAATTACGGTGATTAAGGGTAATTAGTGAAGATTAGCGAATTTATACGTAAATAAATTCTGGAAAAATTCTTAAAATTCTAAAATAATGTTTTAAGGCTCTGTTAGAAATTTGGGTTAATTTCGATGTGTTTTGCTAATCGTATGCTTAAACATGATTAAGAGGGATTATAGGCAAATGTGAGGTTTTAGCCACTTTTGATTCATTTTGATTCATTTAAATTGTTGTTTGCTGTTTGTGGTTGCTATTACATGTTGCTATGACTCTATGGTATGTTTCATGATTGATTAGAATAGTTAAATTGCTCAAAAACGTCGTCGAATGGCGTAGAAAGCTCGCTGGAAAGTTG
Organism: Allium sativum; assembly: GCA_030737875.1. Taxonomy (NCBI): domain Eukaryota; kingdom Viridiplantae; phylum Streptophyta; class Magnoliopsida; order Asparagales; family Amaryllidaceae; genus Allium; species Allium sativum. The sequence continues at coordinate 143,174,654 of CM060918.1, read as the reverse complement.
CAGAAGTGTGCAGGTTCCGAACCGGTTCGGATCGGAGAAAGGGGTCGGATCGGACTAGGGAACTGACCAAGGGAATCCGAACTGGATGGGGACTTGCCACTGGAAGAAGTTTGGCAGGAAGGAAGGCCATTGCTTAGAGTTGGAGTTGGACAGAAGATCGGATCGGAGCGATGGAGCAGATTGGATCGGAGTAAGGGAGCAGACCGGATCGGAGGAAGAGAACAGGACGGATCGGAGCTGGCAAACAAGTCAAACAGGAAGAATCAGGTCGGATGAACTACCTCCGAACCGAACTCAAGCAGAGGCACCCGAACCGAACCGATATCTGAAGGGGGAGAATCACTGAACCGACCCGACCCGGAGGGGGACACCGACCCGACCCGAAGTGGACTACCGACCCGACCCGATGATGGTGATGACTACCGAACCGAACAGAATTCTAGGACTGTTAATGCGCGACAACTCTTCTGAAGACCCACTCCAATTCGACCAAACCCGAGATGCAAAGGAAGTCCAAATGAGAAGTTGGAGCTTAAGATTCAGATGGGAATCAACGAGTTCACTTCATGATTGGGCTTTGCTGCGGGACGCGTGCCAAGGAGTTATCGACGTCTATAGCTTTGGACCACTATGGTAGGAGGTACGAAGGCGGATTCAGGGCCATTATGGCATTGGTAGAACCAAGGGCTATGACCAATGAAGTGGGTCATTGAAATGTTTGGTCATGACTCCAAGTGTTTGGCTTGGTCACAGCAGGGTTTCTACAAGTCGGGATTCGTCGTTACCTCAGTTTGTCTAGTGTTCCAAAGTGGTAGATGTCGTACGCTTTACGCACTGAGTGAGAGATGCGAGGATGGTTGCTATAGGTGATTTGTTTGCTATCATTGTGACATGCACACCCCACCCCCGTATTCTTACACTATTTATTATGGCACCTTGGGGTATTGTACGGTATGTGGTACTAACTCTTTGGTTGCAGGTCCAGGTTCAGGTATGGCTTAGTATACCTGTTATTGTTCTGTTTAAGATGCTTATCGCTCATACCAGGCTTTATGTCTGACCCAGAGTTTTATGTCTCTTCTTATTACTCTGGGTGCTCACACGAGCAGACTAGAGACAGGTTAGCTGGTGATGCACGAGTAGATGATCCGGAGACGAGCAGGAGGCTTCCACGTACTATATATATAATATTCTCCCTGTGTTGTTGAAGATCACTGCTTGGGCGTTGTTGGTGTATCTTCTATTTTAGCTTTCTTTTGTTTAGAGACAGTAAATTTGGAAAGTTGTAATAAGCTGTATTTGGATTTCCGCTGCTTTGACGTTGACATTGATTATTAGTTATCAGCTTATGCACTGTCTCGCCTGTTTTATGTCAAGTATGTTATTATTATATTTTATCCCATGCGCTGTGAGACATTCTACAGGTTCTCTGATTAGTTCATTCCCTTCTTTCCTTTCTTCTGACGACCGTCTTGTGCTAGTCGGGCATGTGTACAGCGCACTCTTGGAGGAAATGCAGGCTGGTGCGAGGCGGGCCGTCACAAGCTGTCTCGGAGTATATTGCTAAATTCGACACTTTGTCAAAATATGGGTTATCTCTTATTGATACTGCCGAGAAGAAGAATGAGAAATTCATAACTGGTTTGGATCAGTACTTGGGGGAAAGGCTTATTAACCACATCGATGAGACGTTTGAATCGATTGTGGGGAAAGCATTGAGATCAGAAAGTCTTTACCCTAAGCTGAAGACTAAGGTTGCATCCGCAGATGATCCAAAGCCACAAGCAAGTGGTGGAGGCAAGGGTGGTTCCCAGAATAAGAGGAAGCAGAATCAGACTAAGGATGGCCAGAAGAAAAATAATAAGCAAGATGTTGAGTGCTTCAGCTGTGGTAAGAAGGACCATTATGCTAGTAATTGTCGGGCCAAGCCAGCTGACAGGAAGTGCTTCAACTGTGGCCAAATGGGACATCACAAGGACATGTGTCCGCAACCCCCCAAAGAAAAGCAAATGGTGAAAGCCTATGCCCTTAATGCTATTCCTTCTTCGTCGAATGCCCCAACTGCGGCGGAGAAGGGAAAGAATGTCGTCATTCAAGGTATGCTTTCTGTTTATGATGTTCCTGTTAGAGTATTGTTTGATACCGGAGCTTCCAGTTCTTTCATATCTAGTGACCTGGTAGATAGGTTGGGATTGGAGCCCGAGATTGTCGATAGACCTTTAGTAGTGACGAACCCGATTGGTGGTTCGACTAGCCTTAGCATGATTTGTCGTAATGTGGTCTTATCGAGTCATGGATGCTTGTTTGTTTGTGATTGCTTTGTTTTGGGCTTTACTGGGTTTGGCATTATTTTGGGAGTAGATTGGCTCCGAAGATACGGGGTGGTGGTAGACTGTGAGGGCTTTTTGGTGACAGCTAGAGCGGATGATGGGTGGAGGATAGTGTTTGGTGGTCTACCCAGTGAGGGGGTATTGGCTAGTTTTCTAAACTCCCTCGACATTCCGCATAGTGAGTTGTCAGGTTTGCCCGTAGTTGGCCAGTATCCGGATGTTTTCGAAGAAGTGACCGGGCTTCCACTACACCGAGAGATTGAGTTCCGTATTGGTTTGGTAAAAGATGCCAGACCTATAGTGATGCCACTTCGTCGTATGGCACCAAGGGAGCAACGAGAGCTCGAGGTGCAAGTCAGCGATCTTTTGAAGAAGGGATTTATCAGAAGGAGTGTTTCTGAATGGGGCGCACCAGTTGTGTTTGCTACCAAGGCGGATGGTTCCCTTCGTTTGTGTGTCGACTACCGCGAGTTGAATAAAGTGACGAGGAAGAACAAGTATCCTCTACCGCGGATAGATGATTTGTTCGATCAGTTGAGTGGCGCGAGAGTATTTTCTCAATTGGATCTCGCGACTGGTTTTCATCAGCTTAGAGTGGAAGATGAGAGTATAGCTAAAACGACATTTCAAACGCCGTCTGGATTTTACGAATGGTTGGTCATGCCATTTGAGCTGACCAATGCCCCAGCATATTTTGTGGATCTTATGAATAGGGTATTCAGGGATCAGTTGAATAGGTTTGTCCTTGTGTTCGTTGATGATATTTTGGTCTATTCAAGGACAGAGGAAAAACACAAGGAACATTTAAAAATAGTGATGGAGGTGTTGAGAAAACAACAATTGAAAGCAAAGTTTTCTAAATGTCACTTCTGGAAGAGGGAAGTGAGGTTCTTGGGCCATGTTGTATCAGAAAATGGTATTGCCGTGGACCCGGCGAAGGTGGCTACGGTACAGGATTGGCCTACGCCCAAGAATGCAACAGATGTAAGAAGTTTCTTAGGTTAGCTGGATATTATCGTAAGTTCATCCAAGGTTTCTCTAAGATAGCAGCACCATTGACCCAGTTGACCAAGAAGAATCAAGCTTTTGTCTGGGATGAAAGGTGCGAGGATGCATTCAAGAGTCTAAAGGACAAGTTGACATGCGCACCAGTGTTAGTCATTACTAAGGGGAATGAAGAGATGACGGTATACACGGATGCCTGTGGTACCGAACTGGGTGCTGTATTGATGCAAGGCGGTAGGTTTGTAGCTTATGCAAGTCGACAATTGAAACTGCACGAGAAAAGATACCCTACCCATGATTTGGAATTAGCAGCGATCGTGTTTGCGTTGAAGATGTGGAGACACTATCTCTTGGGAGAAAGATTTGAGCTGTTCACGGATCATAAGTCGTTGAAGTATCTCTTCTCCCAGAAGGATTTAAATCTCCGGCAACAAAGGTGGTTAGAATTCTTGGCTTCCTATGATTTTGACATCGCTTATACACCGGGAAAGGGCAATGCGGTGGCTGATGCATTGAGTAGGAGACATGCCAGTTTAGGGGCTATGTTTCTAGAATGGAAGCAACTGGAGTACATCGCTGGTTTTGATTTCAGACCAAAGTGCGAATTGGATCCAGAAATGTTAGCAAGTTTGACGATCAAACCCACTTTGATTGGGCGGATCGGCTCTAGTCAGAGGGACGATCCTAACCTATTGGAAATCATCTCCAAGTTAGAGATGGGTATCGATGAGGAGATGAACAAGTATGGGCTAGATCGAGATGGGTGGCTTAGAAAGAATGGAAGACTAGTCGTACCCAATGTCAATGGATTGAGAGATGAAGTGCTTAGAGAATGTCATCACTCAAAACTGACTATACACCCCGGTGGTAACAAGATGTATCGAGACATGAAGCAGACTTACTACTGTGAAGGGATGAAAAGAGACATTGGGAGGTTTATATCCAAATGCATGAATTGCCAGCTAGTTAAAGCCGAGCAAAAGAAGCCTAGTGGGTTGTTACAGCCATTAGAAATTCCCGAATGGAAATGGGAGCAAGTCTCGATGGATTTCATCGATGGTTTACCAAGGACTAGATCGGGACGTGATAGCATTTGGGTGATTGTGGATCGATTGACTAAAAGTGCAAGATTTATACCAGTCAAATCGACCAGAATGGCAGCCAAGTTGGCAGAATTTTATATGAAGTGGGTAGTGAGATTTCATGGAGTACCTAAAAGCATTGTGAGTGACCGAGACCCGTTGTTCACTAGTGGGTTTTGGAAGGGCTTACAAGAGGCTCTAGGGTCAGAGTTACATCTCAGTACCGCATATCATCCTCAGACCGACGGTCAGACGGAGAGGGTGAATCGTGTTTTGGAAGATCTCTTGAGAGCATGTATATTGGATTTTGGTGGATCATGGGATGACCATTTGCATCTAGTAGAGTTTGCATATAATAATAGCTACCAATCCAGTACCGGTATGGCTCCGTTTGAAGCTTTGTACGGAAGACCGTGCAACTCACCATCATGTTGGATAGAGACTGGCGAGAAGTTTATGCTTGGACCAGATGTGGTGAGGGAAACTTCAGATAAGATCAAGATCATTCAACAACGAATGAAGGCTGCCCAAAATAGGCAGAAGAGTTATGCTGATAAGAGGAGAAGAGACTTAAAATTCTCCGTTGGTGACTTGGTGTTTGTCAAGATTTCTCCGTTGAAGAGCGTGATACGATTTGGCAGGAGAGGCAAGTTAGCACCAAGATTTGTTGGCCCATTCCCTGTTCTTGAACTGGTCGGGAATTTGGCATATAGAATTGACTTACCAGAGAAGATGGCGGGAGTTCACAATGTATTTCATGTTTCCCAACTAAGGAAGTTCGTCCACGACTCAGATATGACTATTTCACCTGATCAGTTAGAGGACTTCGAAGTAGAACCCGAGGCGGTTGGGAACCGCAAGCCGGCCCGTATTGTCGAGCATGACATGAAGCAACATCGAAGGAAGGCGGTGAAGCTAGTCAAGGTTCAGTGGAGCGAGGACGAGAATGATTGCACTTGGGAGACAGAGGAGAACATTAGGGAAACATACCCAGAACTCTTTGCCTGGTAAGATTTTGACTTCGATTTAGTTTTCCGCATGATAGGATAGGCTTGTTTGCTTGTTTTGCATGATTGATTGTTGTATGTGGCTGTTAGGCATGCGGGATCTTTTTTATGTTTTGGGTTAAGGAATTTCGGGGACGAAATTTCTTAAGGGGGGGAGAGTGTAACGACCCATATTCTACGCATCATAGGACCGTAGAATATTTGTTTCTTTCACATATGAAGTCGTATGGACATGTAACTTTGGGAGACGACTATTGGGATCATTTCCCATGTTCATGATTTTTCCCGATTTTTAAATGACCTTTTTACCCCTATTTGGTACTGTTTTGGCCATAACTTTTGACTGGAAAGGAATTCTGACCTGAAACGACTTCCATTGGCTCCGGATGATGGTTTACAATTCCGTAGAGTGGTCAGATTAGCCAAACGGGCTCACCGTTTGGGAGGTATGGCTGAAACAAGTTTCAGATGGTGAAAAACAGCTTAATTGGGCTTAACCGGGTAATTAGCAGCTAGGCCCAAAGGGGATTTCGGGATTAGGGTAAGGAGGAGGCTGAAATCAGTTAGAGAACGATCTTATCCTCATTTCCCAGCCGCCACTTTCTTTCTTGCAACCCTAGCAATGGCCTCCAACACCCAAATCACCTTCTAATCAAGTTTTGGCTTAATCTACATCAAATTAAGGAGAGAAAACACGAAAGCAAGGTTAGAGCTGCTGTTAGACATCAGTATTCACCCAAATCAGCGAGGTTTCAGTTCTGAGAATCTTATTTGTGGCCAAGGTGAGTGATTAGCATCATTTTGACACTAATTACAGTTAATTAAGGGTAATTAGTGAAGATTAGCGGATTTATACACTGATAAATTCTGGAAAAATATCTATAAATTCGAAAATAATATTTTATGCCTCTGGTAGAAATTTGGTTTAATTTGATTAAGTTTTGTTAACCCTATGATTAGTTTTGCTTAAACATGCTTAAGGGAAAATATGGGGTTTTGGGTATATTTGATCCATTTTGACATATGAATTCATTGTTTTGGTGTTTGTGGTTAGTTTGCTACGTTGCTATGAATGTTTGACATGATTTGTGATTGATTAGTATAGTTAGATTTGTCGAAAACGTCGTCGAATGGCGTAAACAAGTTGCTGGAAAAAGTTGCAGAAAGTTGTGCAGGGTTTCAGATCGGATCGGATCGGATTGGAGACCTGGGCAAGGAACCCGACCCGAACTGGAGTCTGGTACAAACGAGGCTTGGCAAAAACGAAGGTCATGTTGGTTAAGCTGCGGATCGGATCGACTTAGGGACGAAGTGCTCGGATCGGAACTTGACACTTGGGAGAACTGGCAAGAGGGAAGGCCACGCTAATTGAACTGGGATCAGATCAGATGAAGAAGGAGGGATCGGATCGGAGCACGTGAAGAACGAGGGAGCGGATCGGAGTGGAAGCACGAACTGGAAGGGAGATGGCACCCGACCCGACCCGGAGGAGGACACCCGACCCAACCCGGAGTGGGACGCCCGACCCGAACTGATGCAACGCTGTGGACCCGAACTGAACCGCTACAGGGGAAGACTACGAACAAAGCCAATTCAAAGTAGAGGACCCGACCCGAACCGATGGTTAGGAGGGGAAACCCGACCCGACCCAGTATTGACCAATAACCCGAGATGCAAATGTAGTCCAAAATGGGAAGTTAGAGCTCAGGATCCAGTTGGGAACCGATGAGTTCACTTCATGATTGGGCTTTGCTGCGGGACGTGTGCCAAGGGGCAGTCGATGTTTATGACTTTGGATCACTATGTATGGGAAGTACGTGAACGGATTCAGGGCTGAAATGGCCTAGGTACGACTAAAGGGCTATAAACCAATGAAGTGGGGTCATTTGTAAAGATTTGGTCATGACTCCATGTGGTAAGCTTGGTAGTAGCAGTAGTTGTACAAGTTGAACTTCATCACTACTTCGATGGGTCTAGTGATTGACAGTGGTGGACATCATATGCTTTACGCACTGAGTGAGGGATGTGAGGATGGTTGCTATGGTTGATTTGTTTGCTATCATTATGACATGCACACCCCACCCCCGTATTCTTTACACTATTTATTATGGCACCTTAGAGTACTATACGGTATGTGGTACTAACTCTTTGGTTGCAGGTTCAGGTATGGTTTAGTATACCTGTTATTGTTCTGTTTAGATGCTTATCGCTCATACCAGGCTTTATGTCTGACCCAGAGTTTTATGTCTCCTCTTATTACTCTGGGTGCTCACACGAGCAGACTAGAGATAGGTTAGCTGGTGATACACGGGTAGATGATCCGGAGACGAGCAGGAGGCTTCCACGTAATATATATATATATATAGTATTCTCCCTGTGTTGTTGAAGATCACTGCTTCGGCATTAGTGGTGCATCTTCTACTTTAGCTTTCTTTTGTTTAGAGACAGTAAATTTGAAAGGTTGTAATAAGTTGTATTTGGATTTCCGTTGCTCTGATGTTGATGTTGGTTTTAGTTATCAGCTTATACACTGTCTCACCTGTTTTATGTCAAGTATGTTATTATTATTATATTTTACTCCATGCGCTGTGAGACATTCTACACGTTTCTTATTAGTTAATTCTCTTCTTTCCTTTCTTCTGACGACCGTCCCGTGCTAGTTGGGCATGTGTACAACGCACTTTCAAAGGAAATGCAGGCTGGTGTGGGGCGGGCCGTCACAATTTTCCAACATCTCCTCCTCTTCCATACCACCGTTTCACACATTGAAAATGCAAAATACTGAAATTGTTTTCAATCCAAACTCCATATCAAAATTTCTAGGATCAAATTTTTTTTTTGGTAATGTATTTACTTTTACGTACACGTGAACCCCTTCACTCTACCTGTGCTATATTGGATAGCGGATTTCTACTGCTACGCTATTTCCAAATAGCCTCTAAAATATCATTTCTGCTTTAAGCCCCGCTATATTACGATATTCCCGATATATCACATTATTTCAACTATATTCCGCTATATCTTCTATAAAGAAATGAATATAAAATTGGATAGTTTCATATTATAAAAATTATAAAATTAGTATTTTAATATAATTTTTTGATATATAATTTTCAAAATATAAAATAGTATAATATTCTATTAAAGTTAATCAAACTAAATAAAAGTGAACATTTATTTACATATATATGCACACGCTTTTACTTAAAATTAAGAATGTACAAATTTTAATTAAACTGAATGTTAATTTTCCACTTATTTATCATTTGTATATTTGTAAAAGAATTAAATATGAGTTTAATATGTTATTTTAGACTCATCCGCTATAACTAGCTATTTCCTTGGTTTTTCCCCACTATAACTTTTTGCAGCTCCACCACATTGGATCCGCTGAGCGCTTTAACTGCACAGCACCCTACACACATGTGAATTCCTCGTGGTTGGTGTCATTTATTGGTGCTGAATAAATTTTAGGTTGGCGTTCACTCCTTCTCGTGTTGGACTTGGTTCTCCAATTAATGTCGGCATCCCCCCCCCCCCCGGGCCATCACTGGATTGGACCCATCTCAGACTTCTTTCTTCTATTCTTAGCTTTTTATTTCTTGATACAGGTCCTCTACGTACCCACCAATATTAACAAAGGTACTGTGGAAACTATTATCCCGGTCGAGCTAATCAAGAAGGGAGACAAAGTCGGTTCTTCTGAAGCTGCTCTTCTTGCCAAACTTGGAATCAGGCCATTTTCATACGGTCTTGTCGTCACTTCTGTTTATGATAAGAGGTTTGTTTGTAGTCCAGAAGTTTTGAATTTACCAAGGATGACCTTGTTGAAAAATTTGCTGCTGGTATTTCGATGGTTGCTTCGCTCTATGGCATTATCTTACCCAACCCTTGCTACTACTTCTCACATGTTTCACCAATGCCTACAAAAATGCTCTTGCAGTTGTTGCCACTAAGTACATTTTCCCTCAGGCTGAGAAGGTCAAAGAGTACCTCAAGGTATTATAGTATTCCACTTTGGAATTCTTTTTCTTCTTTCATTCCAGATGATTTTCGAAGCTATCAGAGTGCTTGCATGTTGTTGGCTTCAATATCACTTCTAAAATCCAATTTCTCATTTGTGTACTATATAAATCGGTGGATTGGTTTGATCCATTATGAGCAAAGACGAATATAAAACAATAATAAAATATGGTATTTAAAGTATCGAATAAACCAACATCATTTTTAGCCAATGATAAATAAAATAGAATGGATTACTTTAATGCGACGTATAAGTTGCTAGATTATATTGTGTTATATAAACCAAGCTCAATCGTATCTTAAAGTTTATAAATCTGTTTGTTTCCCAATATTAAGTCAATGCATTGTTTTGATCTTATCATAATGTCATTATAATTATGTGAACATAATCGTTATTTATTAGACCAGTCCTATAAGTTACATTAAGATTCACACAGTTATATGAATTTCAGAAGCTATACATTCGCGCTATTTGCTTCAATAGCAATTTTTGGAATCTAATACTCCATATGCATTCTAACATGAATTAGCAGATTCTAATAAAAAACGGATGCAGTCGGATACAGATAGTGCTATATCCGTATCCGAAGATAAATATTCGAATTTGTATCAACATCCATGGATACGCATTTAAGAATATCCGTATCCTGGATATTCTTGGATAACCGGAAAATTTCGTATCTGAAACTTAAAAATGCACATTGGATATGGATATTCGAAAATGTCTGAAAATAAAATATTAAAATTTACATATACATCATCCACATGCAAATTCGATTCATAATAAAAAGTTGGATACATCTAAATAAAAATTACCAAGAGGACATCAACCATATAAATTCCATATATCAAATATTTTAAGAGATAAAATGTCCAAAATATAAAAGTATAATCTTAAAATTAGAATAAAACAAAACATAAATCATAGAAGCCTATACATAATTATGTCTTAATTATAACCATACCTCAAAATAATATAAGCACGTGACTTAATATGTTGCATAATACCAATTACCAAAGACAAATACAACATTCTTTTTTTGTGGTACGGGTATATAATCCATTAGTTAAGATCAATTTAGCTTTTTTTAAGGAAATTAATATATTTATTTAAGCATAGGAGTAAATTAGACATTATATATATGTATATACCCACATGCATCAGAAAACAAGACTAATATTTTTCTGATACGGATACCACTGCAACCATATCCGTATTCAAAAGAATTTTCAGATATTCATATCCGCATCTCCGATAGCGGATATATTCCATATTTTCGAATGCGGATGGATATCGGATTTTTGGATAATAATTACAGCCCTAGTAAATATTGCTGATGAAAAAAATGATTAGTGCTATCAATAATCTAATTGATTACATTAATGTGCACAATGGATGCTATCATCATGCTAGAAACTTAGGTATCCTTGAACCTAGCAAAAACCGCAAGCATTTTTTTGTTACCCATTGGATCAATCCAATGGATGACGCTAGAATTCGAATCTATTGCAAATCATTATTGAATTGTTAATCTAATCAATCCAATGGAATACAATATGAAGTTGAAATAACGATGTTAGCTTTTGATATGACATTCAACTCAAAAATTGAATTAAAAATTGTGCAAATGAGCACTTTTACAAGGGTTAAGCTCTAGATTCCTAATTTCAATCTCATTGGCATCATTAATCATGTTCAGAATAAGATTCAAATTAATAATAGTTGTGTATTAGTATCATGCCGGCCATTCAGAAGCACCCTGTCGATTCAGTTGTTGAGTAATAATGACAATGTTAAAAAATTGATTAATTGTATTAATGAATAATCATACGGGAATCATTATTGGCTTTGGTAAATCAGTCACATGGATTTTGTTAAAATTATGCAATGTTGTATGTACAGTGGATTGGCTTAACAAAATGAATGCAGGATCCAAGCAAGTTTGTTGTGGCTATCACACCAATAACAGCTGAAGAAAGTGCATCCCCTGCTGCTGCCACCAAGGCCGAGGAAAAGAAAGAGGAGCCAGAGGAGGAAGAAGACGAAGACATGGGGTCTTAGCTTGTTTGATTAGGGCTATTTTGTTGCTAATCAAATTAAGATGGAATATATGATACTTTAGTTGAAGTTGCTTTTTGTTTGGTTTAGAAACAGTGTCGATTTTCTTCTTCTGAAGTAAAAAAAATTTATGCAGTTTAGGTTTGTCTACACTGTTATTTGTTTGCTGGTAATTTTGTGCTTTGGTGATGGATTGTTATAATAATTTTTGTTAAGATTCTTACTGCTTTATTACTAGTATAACCGCACATATGGGAAAATCGACCGTTAAGGTGTTTAATATAGAATATAGAATTATTTTAATTTAAATTTTAATGAAAATATTATAGCGTTGTTTAAAAGAAAATAGAATTATATTCGACCATAAACATACTGAATAATTTGTAGTAAGATAACTAATTATCTTTGAAGATGTTTGTTACGCACTTACTGAAAAATTAGCTATAGCAACATCATCTATAAAAACCACCTTTATGTTTACGTTTGATGTTTGTCGATAGTACATATGCATAGAAAACGTTTACCAATTTCAAAACTTGAAAATGAATTTCATTTTTGCATATGTATCTTATGATAATGCTAATCCTCAAATTTATGGTGTTTAAGTATTTCACATAATCAACCACATCATTAGTGCAATGACTTTCAACATTTAATCATTTCATCTACAAAAAGCAATCATGTTCACCATTCCAACATCAGCACCCCAACTTGAATTTATAAAGCAACGGTGTCATATTCGTCAACCATTCATTCGTCTTAACTTCAAATTATAAAAAACAAACATACTTCGGTTGTAATTGACATTATTTACATACAAAAATGCTTCTAGGTCCAAAAGATAAGTTAAGATAAGTGACAATTTTTTTTTGATCTTATGATTTGCTTGTCTCTCTTAATTTTAGCAAGCTTCTCTTAATTTCAGCTTTCCAAATTTAAATCCGCACCTTTCCTAAGCTTTTTTTTATAGGAGGGCTCTCTAGCCTTTCTCATTTATATAATGATACATAAGTGATATTTTCTTTAGTCAAATATACTAATTGAAGCAATCTATACACAACTAGTAATCAAGTAATACACGTTTCTCCAATACATATCAATTTACTCACTACTACAAAAGTGGGCATATTCGACACTATTTTTATGTGGCCATAGATCAAAAAAGCGTTGCCGTAGGCCATTTTTTCAAATAGGCAACACCAGGGGGCGTGGCATCCGCGGCCGTTGCATTAGCCACCTAAGGCAACATTTTTGCCCATCTACGGCCACGGAAAGAAAGTGTTGCATTATAGCCATAATGCAACACTATTTGCACGTAATGCAACACTATTCAGCGTTTCCTTAAGCATTAGTTAGGGCCCGGCTTCCAGTGCCGCCACGTCAGCTTTCCACGTCAGCTGTCTACGTGTCACACGACACGTCATCTCTCCATGTCAGCACTCCACGTGTCACATGCCACACCAGCTATCCACGTCAGTTGTGGGGTCCACGTGCGACGGGTAAGCAATTATATTTAATGTAATGCAACACCACTACAATATGTAATGCAACACCATTACAATGAAATGCAATATCAATAAAAGCTAACGCAACAGTAGAAGAAGGAAAATGCAACACTAATTTGATAGAAATACAATGCTTTAATTAAATATTTTGCAATACAGGTTTTGTACAAGAAACTCATCCAAAGCAATTGTTTTAATTATCCAAATATCAAAACTCAAAAATCAGCTACACCGTTTCGTTCATTGTATACAGTAAGCTCGAACTACTTCAAGAATAGGTGCACGGCATAAGGGACATTATCCTGATCCATTCCTGGCCAATTCTTTAGCGAATTCTGAACATGTACACATGTGTCCACACCTGCAAAATGTATTACTCATTTATATATATGAATCATATATATGCAGCAATCCGATTGCAATAGGAAATATATATATGTATGTTAGTATGTACCTATATATGAATCATATATATGCAGCAATCCCATCTGCAAAATGTATCCCTCTGCCTTCCAGAATTAAATATGCACCTGATCAAATGATAACAAGTTATTTGATAAGTGGTGGGATCGAATGGCCATTGGCCTTCTTAGTAAAATGTTATGAACACAATTATTACAATTGACTTACTGACCATTGGCGATTGGTCACTCATGCCAGCCAACAAATAAGCAATTTCATATGGCCATTCGTCTTCTGAGCAAAAAGTTTTCAGTTCCCATATTACTGCCATGTACAGTGTGTCACTTCATATCCTGTCAAGCTTCAGAAGCATATCGTCATCTACATCTTCAACTCCTAAACAAAACTCCATCGTCAAAAGTTAAAAAAAAAAACAATGGAGGACTCTTCACTATGCATCACTGCAACTGTTCTTTCAGGACATTGGACTTACGAATTTGTGCATCTCACGCTTAGGCATACGCTGAAGCTTAATGAGGAGTGGACTATACGGGTTATACCCAAAAACTCTTTTCTAATAACATGCCCATCTTACAGTACGCGTGATCATGCGCTAATGTTGAAACTTTTTACAAAAATTGGAGGTGCTTTTTATGTGCAACAATGGTCTGCTGAAGAATTTGAGCCTGAACCAGCGTTCGAGGCAGAATCATGGGCCAGAGTTGTTGGCTTTCCCGAGTTCCTGAAGACAAATGTTCCTGCAATAAAAGAATTAATGACGCCAATGGGAAATGTGTGTGAAATTGACGACTGTCATTGGTCTCGAATTGACCATTGATCATTATACCTGAAAATGGAATTTTATGAAGGCATTGGCTTGGAGAATGTTTTTGCTGCTTGATTCGACAACAAGAAATACATCATTAGGGTTGAGCGCACCACACATACTCATCCTTTGACGAGGCCTGAAATTTGTTTGTGAGCAATAGGGAGGAACCGGTGGTACCATTTTTTTGTGATCATAGGTAAATTTTACTTCCATCCACAGTTTCTTATAGTGAGACACAACCACACATGCACACACTCACATACATACATACAAGGTTATAATGCCCCACCCAAGATTCTGAAATAATAATACAAACTGGTGCTCTGTTAGTTGTACATAGATGTGGTTGTGTGGCTTGAATTTGAGACACTGTTATTGTATGGCTTGAATTTCCTTCAGATGTGGTTACATGTCAAATTGTTTGATAATTAATGTGTGTTACATGTCAAATTGTTTGATAATTAAGGCATATAAACTCGTAGGTGGATCACATTATTTGAGAATTGAATCATATAATATATTAGGTGGATCACAAAATGTTTACAGAAATAGAAGTTTGATCATATAATATATTAGGTGGATCACAAAATGTTTACAGAAATAGAATTAACATACCTATTGAAGTTTGATCATCCAAAGATCACTTTGCCCTCCACAACAAGAAATTCTGGTTTGGTCGCTGACTATGCTCTATCCTTAACAGCTACTCTGACATAGACAATGACTCTGACATGGACAATGACTCTGACATGGATGCTGGTGCTGATGCTGGTGTGGATGCTGGTGATGATGCTGGTGATGACTAGTGATGTTTGTGGATGTTGGTTTTATTCTGCTGGCAATGATTTTTGGCTTGAAATTTTGTGAATATTTGTGAAACTTTGTGTGGTTGTGGAAGTTTGTGATGACTGGTGATGACTGATGATGGATGCTGGTGAATGTTTTTGAATGTTTGTGAATGGTACGTTGTTTTGTTTGTGAATACTGGTGATTTTTTAAAATCTCTGCGTACGTCTCTGGTGTATACTTATGATACTTGTGCGTGTATACTTGTGCGTGCCTTCAGATGGCTGCCTTATTATACTTGTGCGTGCATGTATACTTGTGCGTGTCTACTTGAGCGTGTGTACTTGTGCGTGTATACTTATGATACTTGAGCTTGTATACTTGTGATACTTGTGCGTGTATACTTGTGCGTGTATACTTATGACACTTGAGCGTGTGTACTTGTGCGTGTATACATATGATACTTGAGCTTGTATACTTGTGATACTTGTGCGTGTATACTTGTGCGTGTATACTTATGATACTTGTGCGTGTATACTTGTGCGTGCATGTATACTTGTGAGTGTATATATGCATTGCGTGTATGATGTGTATTGTAATAAAACGAAAATGCTTGAGTGCCCGCTTCAGATTTTGTCAAAATCTGCGGTAAGAGGCTTAAAATTCGGATGTCACCGCAGTGCAAATTAACCTCAAGCATACAAATTAACCGCAGTGTAAGGTATGAACCTCAAGCAGTGCAAATTAACCGCAGTCCCCATTCCTTAACTAGCTCGACCTCTATAATAAACCAATGTCTTTTTCATGCCAGTAGCCCGGTTCTCATGGTTTATTGCTGGGTATAATTTTCGAATAAACCTCAGCATAATCCCAAATCCCAAATCAATAATAAGCGCAAATAATTACTCATAAGCGAATGGGTTTTCCAAAATGTAACAAATGAACTAATTACTAATTACTCATAATCCAATCTATAATAAGCGCAACTAATTCACAGTGCAATACAAACTGAAACTGAGGGAAAAAACTGGCGATGTCAGCGCCCTGAGCAATCAAAACTAGAAAGCGTTTCAAAGCTTCATCCTTTTCGGAATAGAATTTGCTGTCGAGGAGAGGATCGATACTGACGTGAATTTAGGTTTAATTTTTTGTCAATAGTAATAAGGGGGAAAACGATTAGATGATAGAGAAGAAAACGATTTCGTGAAGGGAGAAGATCGCGCCAAAATTTCGTCAAAAGAATGAAATGACGTGGCTGTCAATGATTGGATGATGGCTGACATTAAGATCATCAGATCCATAGATGGTTTGAACCGTTGGATTAATCTTTCATCTACGGTTGGGGTTTTTATATGTTGATAACGCGGATAGCTGAGCTGGATTATATATACGTAATGATACGCTTTTAACTGGTGTTGCACATCAGAACACTAAAATTCCCACCGCAACAGTGCATCCACGTATAATGCAACAACATATGAATGCTGTTGCAGAAGCTCGAAGAAATCATAGCTTTCGCCACACTTTTCATGCAACGCACACAAATTAGTGTCGAATATGCCCACTTTTGTAGTAGTGACTATTCAAAAAAAACACCTAGTATGCTTTTATAAAGTTGATAAATCTTTTCCAATTCCTAATTCCACCTGACAGACACAATTTCATGGACCTGAAGCTCAACAGAGCATAAACAAAATAGAAAAGGGAAGCTGTGCAAAATTAAAAACAGTACATAGTTTAAAAAAATGAAATTTTATGGACATACTTGTTTATGCAGAAAATTTGTCTAGCATACACCTAATAGCCTACATACATGCTAATTGTAACAGCCCGCATTTTACGTATCAGAGGATCGTAAAATATTTTTATTTTATTCCCTGAGGGTTGGATCATTCTCATATATTAATATGTTGTTTATGGGGATGTGAGACATATCCATAATTTTTACTAATTTGTTTATGACCAATTTTCCCCTGTCAGTCTTGTACAGGGCATAACTTTTGACTGTGTTCGAATCAGGTGTTGAGACCTGTGCCATTGGAAGGAAATGATGTTTCCCTTTCCGTAGAGGGGTCACATTAAAGATTTGGCTTAACTGTTTGGGAGGAATCGCTGTTTTAAGGTTTTACAGTTGGTTGTTCAGGTTTGTTAAGCCATAATGGGCTGATTTGAGGAGGCCCATTAGTGGGCTAGTGGAGGCTATAAATAGGGGTTAGAAGGCATGGAAAATAGTTTACTTTCTCCATTCTCTCATTTTGGAAGAGCTAGAGGTCCTTCATTCCTCCATCTATCTCACATTTTCACCATTAAAGCTTGAAGAATCGAAGATCTACAACATTTGAGGCTAGATCTACGCAAATCAAAGAGAGAGATTATCACATCAAAGAGTTTAGAGAAAATTCTTCGCTAATCTGGATCTAAGTGTTTTTGGGTTATTTTGGAGAACTGGTGAGTGATATGCATCCCTCACATGGATTCAATCAAGTATATGAGTGTTTGATCTTGTTTTTCATCAAATTCAAGTGTTTTCTCTTAGATCTACACCATGGTAAGTCTATTTTCATATGAATCGCCATGGGATTTAATTTAGCAACTATAAACCGATAATTTTCATATGTTTTCATATGTTTATGCAAGTTAGATCCATAAATTAGTTCATATGTTCATTTAGCATGATTTTGGTGAAATTTGCATAATTTTAGTGAAAATCGTCATATTCATATTGTTAGTGATTTCATAACATGCATATGATTGTATTGGATGAATTAGATAAGTAGATTTCATTGACCTTGTTGATTGGCGGAGTTTTGGTCAAAATTGGACTTGAATTGGGGCTGTACAGACCACGGGTCGAGCGTATAGCACAAGGTGTAGTACAAGGTAGTATAATGTAGTACAAGAACTGAGTTGGTCGAGCGTGGAGGACCTGGTCGGTCGAGCATGAGCTCGAGCAAGGGGGTCGAGCACGGGGGACCGGGTCAGTCGAGCATGGGCTCGAGTAGAGGGGTTCGGTCTGGTTGGGTCGAGCAGTATTGGGTTCGGGCCGAGCGAGTGAGGGGTCGGTCATGCATCAGGACTAGGGTCGAGTCGGTAGAGCATTAAGGCCAGGGTCGGTCGTGCAATGGTCAGTCGCACCAAGGGGTCGGTCGCACTGTGGGGTCGTCGCACCAGGGGGTTGGTCGCACCCAGAAGACATAGGGTCGTTTCTGAAAAAAATATTTTTCGGGTACGACCCAGATTTGAACTAAATGGCCTAAAAAATCGGGAAGAAGTGCCTGAACCCGTGCCGCAGCGCAGTGTGCTCTAAACGATGTGGTTGGTGGCATGAACATTGTGGTTTATTTCATAGCGAATGGATTTAACGCTATGAATTGTGTTGAGCCATATAACGATGTTATTTGGTTCAGTGATGTTATGACTTCGAGTGAATTCAAGTAGGAATATTCGAAGTGTTGAGATGTGTTCATTGATCGATTTGGAACAACAAATGAGATGACAACTCAAAGTTCATGAGTTGGTGGATAATGGTTCCTCGAGAAGTTTGCTTGAGCTATGAAAAGTCGTGAGGTTGGACGGCTAGAGATGCGAGGGCTGAGAGATTATTGTTATCGTAGGTTCTAGCAGGCTCAAAGCAAGGGTACAATAGGGGCACCTAAAAAACCGGAAGGTTACTGGTCGAGTACCCTAGGTATCGTTGAAAGGCCCAGGTACGTATCGTTGAAAGGCGTATGGAGATTCTGCTAGAACCGGGATTACCATTAGCCCTTGACATACAACAAGGTCGGTCGTCATATGATTAATGATGTTTTGAAGCAGGATTGGCGTTGATAGCCTGAGTCAGTCATGGCTGATTAGTTGCCTTGTTTGTACTATCTCACGTAAATTGTCCAAAGTCCAAGAGGTGTTTCTTGGCTGATTGCCTGATATTGGTTTAGGCCTGTGGGGTTCGTGCTTGAGGGATGTTGAATTCAATTAGGATGGTTTACTTGAGATACATATAATCTGGATGCTATGAGTGCTAGTGGTGTTTGCTTATGATTACCATAAATGAATGATTGTTCTGGTTTCCATGAATGAATGGTTGAAGTGTATGATGTAAAGACTATCACTGTCCGGTATAGGGAAGACGGGGTTGAGTTCTCCTCTGGTGTTGTGGGTAAATTAGTTGTTATCTGCCTATTCTCATATAATTTATTGATAACGTTAGATAGTTGTCTTATCGCTCACTAAGACGGTTGCCTGACTCAAGGTTTTATGTTTCCCTCTTATTACCTTGGGTTGTTCATCCGATTGTGGATGGGCAGAGTGAGTAGCAGGTGATAGTTTGGTGAGACGATGATGCTGATTGATAGCGAGTTGGAGGCTTGCATACCAGTTTTATTACTATCTGGTATTTGTTTCTACTGTTTGTTGATTCTTCTCTAAGTGCTGTAGTGAGGTAAATTTGAACAAATTTATGTTGAAATCCTGGTGTTGGATATACTTTCTAGATATTATGAAAGTTTGGTGCTTCTTGCTTCACTATTATTATCTGTTGTATATATTCTACTATATTTTATCCTTGCGCTGTGAGTTCTACGACAAGTATCGATTGTGTTATCATACCTTGATGATCGTCCACAGCTGCCGGGCATGCCTTCCAGCGCATTATTCGTCTTGTTTGATGCAGGGGTTGTGGGTGGTCATCACACTAATATTGGTATGAATTCCCCAAAAAAGAAAGATATAAGAAGACAAAACATGACATTAATTTTGATCATTGTTACATATGTACTTACTGTTGAAGAAAGTTGCATACCTCGCATGGTGAGCGAAGACCTCCAATTAGTAGAACTCCAATACCAATTAGTCAATGAAGGGCTAAGTAGTTTACAACAAACAAATGACCAAGCTCTGAAAATTTAATCACCATAATTAAGGAAGCTTGAAAGGTTAAATTGGTTGAAAGCATGAAAAACATACAACAATAGTATTGTTGTCAGGGCTTAATGATAATCGCCAATATAATAATACATGACTTTTATACAAACAATGGAGCAAAGTTTTAGAAAAAAAATTGTTATTTTATTGCCATGTTAATTCAAATTAGTTTACATTTATCTTAAGTAAGTTTTATTTTCGTCCACATATTCCATCAGTTAATCCACCATTTTAATTTATTAAGTTGATCCATAACTATTTTGTAAGTTAATCCACTTGTAGATTAACTTATAAATTACATACCTCTTTTAATCAATTAAGTTGAGCAAGCAATGCAATGAATGTCAATAAAGTCGACAAAAAATGTACAGAAGAATAGATAGAAGCTATATTTTACTGTGTATGTAATTATGTATCGCAAATGCTACAAAAGACTAAATACATTATATACAGAGAATGATGAATGAAACCAATAACTACAAAGATCTCTCTGCTTCAAATCGTTCTTGCCACGCATTTTGTTGTCGGTTTTTAAGATTTCAAAACACAGCTACTAATAAATTATATGCAATAAATATGGTGATACAAACTTAAGATGGACATACATTTAATCAGCTTTAAACTCGAAAGAAAAAAATTACTCATCATAATAAATTTGATTGACGTACTGCAACTAGACTTAGATCCAGATATAGGATTTCAAGTATGTTGACGTTGTTGCTAATTACTGAGCTTATACTGGTAGTGACTGTAACAACCCGAATTTTAATAATGTGTTAAAACCATAAATCAAGGCAGAATTAAATTTTAAAATAAGAATAAAGGGAAATGGGTTACGCCATTGCGTTTGTCTCGAAATTCTGCTTGGAAACGAGTCCGAGTCTTCGAAAACCGAAGTCCGTATAAGGGAGATATGACCCTCCGAAGTTTCAGGAATTTTCAGAATCAAAAACAGCTCGAAATTCGAAATTCGAATTCAAACCCAAAAATAGGCTGGGCAGGAAAATTCCCGCCCATGGACCAGGTCGACCTGGGGGTCAACCATAGTGTCGACCTCCCAGGGACCAGGTCGACCATAGTGTCGACCTGGGGGTCGACCTACCTCCCGAACCCACTTTTTGAACCAGATGCATCCTGATGTATTTGACCTCGTTTTCTGTCCAGATTCGTCTGCCTAATCCTATATAAACAGCCTCCTAGCCTCATTCTCTTTACACCATTCTTCTCTAACCTTATGCTGCTCAAACTCTTGATGATCATGGCTTCTTCTTCTTCTTCTAAATTAAATTAAGATAAATTAAATTAAAACGAGAAGATTATTTCTTGAAGACTATGGCTAGGAATTGGGGATTTGCTTCTACAATCAAAGCAAGATTCAACGATTCAACAATTCAATGACTAATTTCTAGACTTGACTTCTGCATCTTTCTTAGACCACGATCTGTAAGTTCATGTTACTTTTAGATAAAAGCTGTAAACTTAATATCCATATTGTAAATTGGAATTGGATCTATGTATGATAATTGATTCATATCTATTCTTGTTCATCTTGGATCTTGACTTTCGTGAATATTGCTTTGGGCCTATTCATGTTGTAAATCAAACTCTTTCAAGTCTATAACTTTAACATGCCTATGACGTTGAAACTATTGTTAATGGCCAAGGACTATGATTGAGAACATAAGACTATGCCTATGCCTATGACTGTGAACATAAGACTATGCCTATGACTGTGAACATAAGACTATGCCTATGCCTATGACAGTGAACATAAGACTATGCCTATGCCTATGACGGTGAACATAAGACTATTTCCTATGACTATGACAAGGACAATTGTGGCTAATCATGACTCTTGACTATGAGAATTATTACCTATGATCATGAACATAAGGCTATTATCTATGACCATAACTTTGAAACTATTACTATTAATTTCCTATGACTATTTGCCTAGAACTATTTTGGATAATTGTCCATGACTATTGCGATTGATCGCTTATGGTTCTTGATTATGAGATTTCTACCTATGACCATGACTATGACTGTTGGGGTTAGTTGCCTAAGACTATTATAGTTGATTGTTCATGCCCATAGTTGAAACCCATGTGGTACACCGAATTTGCAGTTGTTGGATCTCATACCTAGGGTGTGACTTGCTTAGTTCATTCGCTATTGTGTACACTAAAACCATTGGATCCATTATCCTTGTAATTGGCTTGTTTTTGCATGCCTATTCTTTTATACCAACTTTTATCATGACTATCGCCTGATCTTTCTAGATTTGAAATCCTATATGCTAGTGATGTTGTAACCAATTATCTCAAGTTATATCATGCTAGTCCTGTAACCCCTTTTATCGCTTTATGCTTGTCCCTTTTGCCTATCATAGTTTTGATGCTATTCCCTCTATTTTGAGATTTGGATTTATTTGTAGTATGGATCGATCCACGTTTACGTGCGATGGGAATACGATTTGGGTAGATTAGGAAAAACATGAATTGGTTATGAACATGAATTATGAACTTGATAATAGGCAAAACTCGAACATTGTTATAACTTGAATCTGGATGTGGGCATGAAACTTGCCTTGAAAACTTGACACGAACTTGACATGAACTTGAACATGGACATGACTCTAGAATAAACTTGAAAATGGCCAACTCGAGGTTGGGTTGAGTTAGTAGTGTAATTCTGCCCGGAACCGCCCGGCAAATCCAGTTACTGCAAACAATAGGATCCAATGTGGGTAGTTGGTCATATCGCACTTGAAAACCCGAGATCAAACTGAGTTGTGGTGTAATTCTGCCCAGAACAGCCTGACATATCCAGTGACCACAACAACAGGTCTGATGTGAGTGGTTGGGGTGCATTAACTTATTTTAATGCCACACGATAGGGTTAAGTCATGAACCGCTTGAACATACTTAACCAACTTGACATGCTAGACTGATAGGGTTAAGTCATGAACCGCTTGAATATACTTAACCAATTTGACACAATGATTTGGTAGGGTTAAGTCATGAACCGCTTGAACATACTTAACCAACTTGACATGCTAGACTGATAGGGTTAAGTCATGAACCGCTTGAACATACTTAACCAACTTGACATGCTAGACTGATAGGGTTAAGTCATGAACTGCTTGAATATACTTAACCAATTTGACACGATGATTTGATAGGGTTAAGTCAAGGACCGCTTGAATATACTTAACCAATTTGACACGATGATTTGGTAGGATTAAGTCATGAACCGCTTGAATATACTCAACCAACTTGACATGCTAGACTGATGGGGTTAAGTCTCTAATTTAAATGACAACACTTAACCCACTGGATGGAAACCCTAGTTACGCGGTCCTTTTCAACAGTAACCCACTAGATGTATCACGGTACCCTGGAACTTGGCAGGGTGGGGCACGATTACTGGGCTGATTGTAAGCGACCAGAACGACGGCTGAGTTGGTGCGCCATTGTTGGTTCAGGCGGACTATGGTCGTGCACGTAGTCCGGAGTTGAAAAAGCAGGAATTGGGCACCAGTAGGTTTACACTGTGCGTGCTTGATTCGTGTCGGTGGTTGGCACCCTAGGGCTTGATACACCCTATGGTGGACCTAGCACAGGTAACTACATTCGTGATAGGGCCGTATGACACAGACACATGAATGAGCTAGGACTTGTAGGGAGCCGATCGATTAATAGATCATTTCGTGGGACCAAGTAATGGGTCATTTCATGACATTGGGCAAGGGATCATTTTCAACACATGACACGGGTTGAGATCACCTTAGTATATAACACGGGCTACTAGTTGGAACACTAGTAGGAATACGAAACATTCCATGTAAGGCACTTATGAAATGCTAGTCAGGTGGTGCAGAGCAACTTAGAAATCTTGCGATGTTATACTTGATAGAAACCTTGCGATGCGATACTTGGTAGGAACCTTGTGATGCTACTCTTGATAGGAATTATGGGATGTTATACTTGATTCATCGTGCCTGTAGCTTATCTTGTCATCATACTTATGTTTATTTTCAGTTTATTCATGTCATGTTATCTTTACCTGTTTTTATGCTGAAAGTCACTAGGACTTACTCAGTCTTTATGACTGACCCGTTTAGTTTCGCCTCTCTTTCTTCTGTTCCCCCCCCCAGGTTCGCAGGGTGGGAATACAGCTTAGTTCGGATCTTACCAAGCTCCAAGGCTCTTTCATGAACGGCTTGGATTTCTCTTGGCTATGGCTTGCTTTGCTTTATTGGGGAATATCACCATTTATTTTTATGCTTCTTTGTTTTTGAGCAAGACAGATATTTTAGTTATGTAATCGGGTATTGGAAGTTGATGGGCTCTTATTGTTAACAATTATATTTAATAAATGATTTGAAGTACTTCTACTTTACTTTCCGCTGTTTTATATATGTCTGTCTTGTAATATTTCTGTTCCAGTACCCATAATGCTCCATTGAAGTTAAGGCATTCCCTTTGTGAGTGACCTTAACGGATGTGGGGTGTTACATTTGGTATCAAAGCAGAAGGTTACCAGACTGGGCAAAAGCTTTTAAAAACCTTATGAAATTATTTTCAAAACATTTACAAAGAGGCATTTTTCTAAGAAAAGTTTTGTTTTATGAAAGGCATATTCCCCAAAGCCATATGCACTATCTTTTGATTCTCTCTTTGAATCCCTTCTTTCTCTCTTTTCACCATAGTCTTGTAGGCATGTGTTGGAGGGCAAAGGAGTGCCCAACCTCCATCTGTAGCCGCAGTAGTTTTACTTGCGACTAATCTTATTTCAAGCTTTGTTGGGTTGTCGTGCGATGGAGGTAGCTTTTGAGAAACTTGTCAACAAGCTATACAAGGATAGCAAGAACGAGGATAAAGAACCAAAGCCTAAGGATGAGAAACTTGTTGATATGGCTTAATCCACGAAGGAGGAAAAGGTGAAAGGAAAGAGGCCAAAGTGAAAGAATAATAAAACCCACGACAAGAGAGAGTATCTTTAGTATGGTAAAAAGGGACATGTAGTTAAGTATTAGAGGACAAGGGCAAGGGCAAAGGACAAGATCGTCAACAAGGCAATTGTATGCTCTCACTACTAGCGTACCTAAGAAGAGGTGGTAACGTTTCTGTTAAAAGTTTAGCTTTTCTTTTCTATCATACCATGGGAATTTTGTTTTTGTACATCGCATCCTTTTTAATTCTGCTTCGATGGTTGAGTCTCTGCACCTTAGTAATAGCGTAGTAGAGGGTCCCATTTTTGTCTCAAATCCTGTTGGGGAATCGGCCCATTTATTCATGACTTGTTTGGATTTGAGAATGTCTATGCTAAGTGTTGAGCTTAGAAGTAATGCTTATTATTTTTTGGGCTATGGGTTATTTCTAGGGATGGAGTGGTTATCCAGAAATGATACCATTCTCGAGTATGAAAAGAGGGTAGTTAGACTCTTGACTTGCCTCGGTAATACCCTCGAAGTCTAGTGTAACCCTTAGGGTTCTGCCATGCTTAGTTACCTAGAATCTCTTGATACATTTATCAATCCGCTCGAGTAGTGTTTGCCACTAAGGCGGATGGTTCATTTCGCTTATGCATGAGTCATAGAAAATCACCTTAGTAAGTACACTTGGAAACATGGTTGGCATTTGTTTATTTTCAAGAGTTAATTCATTTATGTGGAATACCTTCTAGTAAGTGAATGAGATCCAAGATTCACTAGTGAATTTTGGAGAGGTTGCATGAAACCATGAGTACGCAGTTATGTTTAAGCTGAGTATACAAGAAAAAGAATAAGTGAAACTGGAACGAGAGGCGACAGTGAAATGAGTTCCAACTCATATTTTGGAAATAGGAATTAAGAAGCTACGAAATTGTGAAGTTAAAGACGGTCAAAGCACAATGGAGTTAAGCTCAAGGAAACGCGACTTAGAAGATTGAAGACTAGACACGCGCATCATATCTCTTTTTAAGAGTATATCCTTGATCCCTCTTTTCCTGTAGAGCTTACTTGTATCCTATCTTTTAAGTATAACCTCTCGGTCCTATTCTCAATCCTATTTCTGTTGCAAAACCCCATAGGGATCATCTATTAGTAATACATGTTGGGGATTGAGGGTGTCCGTTGGGTTGAGAAATTCTTTGGGTGTCAGCCTGATGTTGATTTCGGTCTTCGGGCGGGTGCTTAGGGAGTTCTTCTCCTAATCAGTATATATGTGACATAGATTTCCAGTTTTGACATTGCCTAATGGGCACAAAGTTTTTACTTGCTTCTATCGTTCAACTATATCTTTAGGTAGGAACAATTGGGTGTAAACATGTGTTTGAGACATGTTATGATTGATGGTTGCAAGTGGTTGCTAGTGGTTGCTCGTGGATGCATATACACGCACCTTAGACACTAGATCGGCTCCATCACCTTTCATATTGCATATGCATGAGTGTTTTTATGAATGAAATTGGATAAGTTATCATGTGGATGTTGCATATGGATGGATGTTTGAGCACACATATAGTGTTTATGTGACTAGGACTATTTGCATACATGTTAGACTCATGGCACTAAACATATTTTGCATTAAGAAGATCAATCAGGCCTGATCATTTGCATTAGACAAGGAACATATACACACACTTCTTGCATAAGTTCATATAGCTTTAGAAATCTCTTAAGGACAATGGTTGCTTGTGGATGATGGTTGAGTAGATGGTTGATTGGATGATAGGATGCATTCTTCTTAACCTGAAGATTTCGAGGACGAAATCCTTTAAGGAGGGGAGAATGTAACAACCCGAATTTTAATAATGTGTTAAAACCATAAATCAAGGTAGAATTAAATTTTAAAATAAGAATCAAGGGAAACGGGTTGCGCCAATGTATTCATCTCGAAATTCTGCTTGGAAACGAGTCCGAGTCTTCGAAAATCGGAGTCCGTATGAGGGAGATATGACCCTCCGAAGTTTCAGGAATTTTCAGAATAAAAAACAGCTCGAAATTCGAATTCGAAATTCGAATTCAAACCCCAGAACAGGCTGGACGGGAAAATTCCCGCCCATGGACTAGGTCGACCTGGGGGTCGACCATAGTGTCGACCTCCTAGGGACCAGGTCGACTATAGTGTCGACCTGCCTCCCGAACCCACTTTTTGAACCAGATGCATCCTGATGTATTTGACCTCGTTTTCTGTCCAGATTCGTCTGCCTAATCCTATATAAACAGCCTCCTAGCCTCATTCTCTTTACACCATTCTTCTCTAACCTTATGCTGCTCAAACTCTTGATGATCATGGCTTCTTCTTCTTCTTCTAAATTAAATTAAGATAAATTAAATTAAAACAAGAAGATTATTTCTTGAATACTACGGCTCGGAATTGGGGATTTGCTTCTACAATCAAAGCAAGATTCAACGATTCAACAATTCAGTGACTAATTTCTAGACTTGACTTCTGCATCTTTCTTAGACTACGATCTGTAAGTTCAAGTTACTTTTAGATAAAAGCTGTAAACTTAATATCCATGTTGTAAATTGGAATTGGATATATGTATGATAATTGGTTCATATCTATTCTTGTTCATCTTGGATCTTGACTTTCGTGAATATTGCTTTGGGCCTATTCATGTTGTAAATCAAAATCTTTCATGTCTATAACTTTAACATGCCTATGACGTTGAAACTATTGTTAATGGCCAAGGACTATGACTGAGAACATAAGACTATGCCTATGCTTATGATTGTGAACATAAGACTATGCCTATGCCTATGACTGTGAACATAAGACTTTGCCTATGCCTATGACTGTGAACATAAGACTATGCCTATACCTATGACGGTGAACATAAGACTATTTCCTATGACTATGACAAGGACAATTGTGGTTAATCATGACTCTTGACTATGAGAATTATTACCTATAATTATGAACATAAGGCTATTATCTATGACCATGACTTTGAAACTATTACTGTTAATTTCCTATGACTATTTGCCTAGAACTATTTTGGATAATTATCCATGACTATTGCGATTGATCGCTTATGGTTCTTGATTTTGAGATTTCTACCTATGACCATGACTATGACTATTGGGGTTAGTTGCCTAAGACTATTATAGTTGATTGTTCATGCCCATAGATGAACCCATGCTGTACACCGAATTTGCAGTTGTTGGATCTCATACCTAGGGTGTGACTTGCTTAATTCATTCGCTATTACGTACACTAAAACCATTGGATCCATTATCCTTGTATTTGGCTTGCTTTTGCATGCCTATTCTTTTATATCAACTTTTATCATGACTATCGCCTGATCTTGCTAGATTTGAAACCCTATATGCCAGTGATGTTGTAACCAATTATCTCAAGTTATATCATGCTAGTCCTGTAACCCCTTTTATCGCTTTATGCTCGTCCCTTTTGCCTATCATAGTTTTGACGCTATTCCCTCTATTTTGAGATTTGGATTTATTTGTAGTATGGATCGATCCACATTTGCGCGCGATGGGAATACAATTTGGGTAGATTTGGCAAAACATGAATTATGAACTTGATAATAGGCAAAACTCGAACATTAACTTATTTTAATGCTTGACACAAACTTGACATGAACTTGAACATGGACATGACTCTAGAATAAACTTGAAAATGGCCAACTCGAGGTTGGGTTGAGTTAGCAGTGTAAGTCTGCCCGGAACCGCCCTGCAAATCCAGTTACTGCAAACAATAGGATCCAATGTGGGTACTTGGTCATATCGCACTTGAAAACCCGAGGTCAAACTGAGTTATGGTGTAATTCTGCCTGGAACAACCCAGCATATACAGTAACTTCAACAACAGGTCTGATGTGAGAAGTTGGGATGCATTAACTTATTTTAATGCCACACGATAGGGTTAAGTCATGAACCGCTTGAACATACTTAACCAACTTGACATGCTAGACTGATAGGGTTAAATCATGAACCGCTTGAATATACTTAACCAATTTGACACAATGATTTGGCAGGGTTAAGTCATGAACCGCTTGAACATACTTAACCAACTTGACATGCTAGACTGATAGGGTTAAGTCATGAACCGCTTGAACATACTTAACCAACTTGACATGCTAGACTGATAGGGTTAAGTCATGAACCGCTTGAATATACTTAACCAATTTGACATGATGATTTGATAGGGTTAAGTCATGGACCTCCTGAATATACTTAACCAATTTGACACGATGATTTGGTAGGGTTAAGTCATGAACCGCCTGAATATACTTAACCAATTTGACACGATGATTTGGTAGGGTTAAGTCATGAACCGCTTGAATATACTTAACCAACTTGACATGCTAGACTGATGGGGTTAAGTCTCGAATTTAAATGACAACACTTAACCCACTGGACGGAAACCCTAGTTACGCAGTCCTTTTCAGTAGTAACCCACTAGATGTATCACGGTACCCTGGAACTAGGCAGGGTAGGGCACGATAACTGGGCTGATTGTAAGCGACCAGAACGACGGCTGAGTTGGTGCGCCATTGTTGGTTCAGGCGGACTATGGTTGTGCACGTAGTCTGGAGTTGAAAAAGCAGGCATTGGGCACCAGTAGGTTTACACTGTGCGTGCTTGATTCGTGTCGGTGGTTGGCACCCTAGGGCTTGATACACCCTATGGTGGACCTAGCACAGGTAACTACATTCGTGATAGGGCCGTATGACACAGACACATGAATGAGCTAGGACTTGTAGGGAGCCGATCGATTAATAGATCGTTTCGTGGGACCAAGTAATGGGTCATTTCATGACATTGGGCAAGGGATCATTTTCATTACATGACACGGGTTGAGATCACCTTAGTATATAACACGGGCTACTAGTTGGAACACTAGTAGGAATACGAAACATTCCATGTAAGGCACTTGTGAGATGCTAGTCAGGTGGTGCAGAGCAACTTAGAAATCTTGCGATGTTATACTTGATAGAAACCTTGCGATGCGATACTTGGTAGGAACCTTGTGATGCTACTCTTGATAGGAATTATGGAATGTTATACTTGATTCATCGTGCCTGTAGCTTATCTTGTCATCATAATTATGTTTATTTTCAGTTTATTCATGTCATGTTATCTTTACCTGTTATTATGCTGAAAGTCACTAGGACTTACTCAGTCTTTATGACTGACCCATTTTGTTTCGCCTCTCTTTCTTCCGTCCCCCCCCCCCCCCCCCAGGATCGCAGGGTGGGAATACAGCTTAGTTCGGATCTTACCAAGCTCCAAGGCTCTTTCATGAACGACTTGGATTTCTCTTGGCTATGGCTTGCTTTGCTTTATTGCGAATATCACTATTTATTTTTATGCTTCTTTGTTTTTGAGCAAGACAGATATTTTAGTTATGTAATCGGGTATTGGAAGTTGATGGGCTCTTATCGTAAACAATTATATTTAATA
This sequence comes from Allium sativum, assembly GCA_030737875.1. Taxonomy (NCBI): domain Eukaryota; kingdom Viridiplantae; phylum Streptophyta; class Magnoliopsida; order Asparagales; family Amaryllidaceae; genus Allium; species Allium sativum. Next base: position 143,144,283 of record CM060918.1, on the reverse strand, counting down.
AATGATTTGAAGTACTTCTACTTTACTTTCCGCTATTTTATATATGTCTGTCTTGTAATATTTCTGTTCCAGTACACATAATGCTCCATTGAAGTTAAGGCATTCCCTTTGTGAGTGACCTTAACGGATGTGGGGTGTTACAATGACGTGTTGGATTTTCTTTATTTTGTTGCACCAAAAATGATGCGAGGGGTGGCACTCATTTTTCATATGGCATTCCCGAAAATTTAGATGATCCCAAATTCAACACTACAGATATTGGTCGAATCCTATAGAGACCAAGTTTCCTAATGCACCTGATATGGAGATATATTTAATGTATGGAGTAGGAATTCCAACAGAAAGATCATACATCTACAAGCTATCCCCTCAAGCCGAATGCTACATTCCTTTCCAAATCGATAGTTCTGCGAAAGGCGGAAACGAAGACAGCTGTTTGAAAGGGGGTTTCATTTAGTAGATGGGGATGAAACAGTGCCCATGCTAAGAACGGTTACATGTATGCAAAAGGTTGGAAAGGAAAGACTCGTTTTAATCCTTCAGACATCAAGACGTATAACAGAGAGCATGTTCATGCTCCTTTGGCTAATTTTGTAGAAGGCAGAGGCATGCACAGTGGTGCACATATGAATATTATGGAAAAAAAATCTTTGATCAAAGATATAATTAGAGTTGCTGCAAGAGACACTGGTGATGAAACTGGTGGTGATCAGATTTATTCTACTATATTCCAATTAGAGATGTCAATTTCCTACACGACCCGTGACCCGACCTGAAGCCCGCACAGAAATTAGCAGGTTAACCCGACCCATTTAGTTAGCAGGTCATTTTCGGATCAACCCAATTTGACCCGTTTATAAATGGGTTGGTTTAGGGTTGACCTGCTAACCCGATTTTGACCCGCCAAACCCGATTATGTGATCAGATTTATTCTACTATATTCCAATTAGAGATGTCAATTTCCTACACGACCCGTGACCCGAACCGAAGCCCGCACAGAAATTAGCAGGTTAACCCGACCCATTTAGTTAGTGGGTCATTTTCGAATCAACCCGAATTTGACTCGTTTATAAACGGGTTGGTTTAGGGTTGACCCGACCCGTGACCCGACCCGAAGCCCCCACAGAAATTAGCAGGTTAACCCGACCCATTTAGTTAGCGGGTCATTTTCGGATCAACCCGAATTTGACCCGTTTATAAACGGGTTGGTTTAGGGTTGACCTGCTAACCCGATTTTGACCCGCCAAACCCTATTATGTGATCAGATTTATTCTACTATATTCCAATTAGAGATGTCAATTTCCTACACGACCTGTGACCCGACCCGAAGCCCGCACAGAAATTAGCAGGTTAACCCTACCCATTTAGTTAGCGGGTCATTTTCGGATCAACCCGAATTTGACCCGTTTATAAACGGGTTGGTTTAGGGTTGACCTGCTAACCCGATTTTGACCCGCCAAACCCGATTATATGTTGTATCTCTTCCATATTGTTAGTCTTTTATGTATATTGTTAGTGTTAATCTTTTATGTATGCAGTGATCAGTATGCTCGTATATGTAAGTTGTTATATTTTACTAATTTATTTTTGTATGTTGTTAGTTATATTTTACTTATAACAACTGTATCTCTTCCATACTGGTAGTCTTTAAATTATGCACTATGGGAATATATATATTTTGTATAGAAAATGATTTTTTATATGGTGAATTCATGCTTTATATATGTTTTGTCTGTTGGTGACTTTGTAACTTGTTGCATGTTGGTGATTATATAACAGTGTGCATGTTGGTGATTTGGCTCTTTTGTTGCTTATATTAGTAGGCAATATCTATCAATGGGTCAAATGGGTAAACCCGACCCGACACGACCTAAATTTGACCCGTTTATAAACGGATTGGTTTAGGGTTGACCCGACCTGTGACACGACCCGAAGCCCGCACAGAAATTAGCAGGTTAACCCGACCCATTTAGTTAGCGGGCCATTTTCGGATCAACCCGAATTTGACCCGTTTATAAACGGGTTAGTTTAGGGTTGACCTGCTAACCCAATTTTAACCCGCCAAACCCGATTATATGTTGTATCTCTTTTATACTGTTAGTCTTTTATGTATACTATTAGTGTTAATCTTTTATGTATGCAGTAATCAGTATGCTCGTATATGTAAGCTGTTATATTTTACTAATTTATTTTTGTATGTTGTAGTTATATTTTATTTATAACAACTGCATCTCTTCCATACTGGTAGTCTTTAAATTATACAGTATGGGAATATATATATTTTTGTATAGAAAATGATTTTTTATATGGTGAATTCATGCTTTATATATGTGTTGTTTGTTAGTGACTTTGTAACTTGTTGCATGTTGGTGATTATATAACAGTGTGCATGTTGGTGATTTGGCTCTTTTGTTGCTTATATTAGTAGGCAATATCTATCAATGGGTCAAATGGGTAAACCCGACCCAACACGACCTGACACGGCCCATTTAGTTAAACGGGTTATGCGGGTCGGGTCAGGTCAACCCGTTTATAAACGGGTCGAGTTAGGGTTGGGAAAATATGATCTGTTTAATAAACGGGTTAACCTGACCCGTTTATAAATCAACCCGAACCCGACTTGACCCGACCCGAACCCGACTTGACCCGACCCGAACCCGACACGACACGAACCATTGACACCCCTAATTCCAATGGTCCGAGAGGATAAAATTGCGATTGTTAATTTTCAAGTTACCCCTTTTTTTACAGCTTGCGAATTCGGTATGCAAAATTCCCATTTTTTTCCTATTGGAATGAAAAAGGGAACATAAAAGAAAAATCTGTAAAATATTATATTCATCTTGGTTGATCAGAAAAAAAGGATTTCAAGTAGAATAACTATGATACAAAAAAGAAATATTGTATGTTAGGTAAATTAAATGATTAAATTCTAAATTTTTAAATGCTAAATATCCTAATTTATAGAGTGGATTAAGTTATTAAAAATGTGTATGTAAATAAAATTTACCCTATCCTAATTGAAGTTAATTTGGAAAACACTGTTTGTACAAAAATAGTAAGTAAAAATAATTTCTCTTTTAAATGTAGTTAAAATTCAACTTTTTGTTTCCAACCTTGAAGAATAAAAACCAAGTTCAACTACTTTGTTACCATGGCAAACAATGCATATCCTACAAAAATGAACTTCATTTCTAGTTAACAATGATTAATACGTACAGAGGTGCATACTGCAGAATGTTAGATTACAAAAATGAACAGTTTACATCAAATCAAAGCTCATAGAAGATGTTAACATTAAATTACAACTGTAGACTGAACAACTAACTTGCATGCCTTGTGAAATGGTTGGTGCTTCAGAGAGTTTCACCCATGCTCAAAACCACCATTATAAAAACCTATAAAGACTTAAAATAATGAGCGAAATAATAAAGAATAAACTAAGTTGAGGAAATTTTTGAAATGAAAAGCTTGTAACAAATCGAAAATAATCGAAGTTAAATTAAAAAGATAAGAAGGAAAAAAACATACCTATTCATTATTCTGTTAACCCTTTACTAAATGAAGCTTTGCATCAGCTCATCTTTGCACTCCACCTGCATGACTTAGCATGAGTTACTCTGATCCATGCGCGAATACCATAGATTCATGCATGAGCATCTTCACAATTCTCTGGTTCGAATGTGGTCGTTACTAAAGATTCCAAATACGTAGGAACAATATCTTTATTCTTGCAGTGAAAGGAATAAAAAGTCTAGGATATAAAAATAAGTAAAATAGATGTTTTAGGTCCGGAGAAAAATTAGGAATTGTACTGTAGTTTTATGACAATTCCGGGTAATAGAATTACTCTGAAGATGAAGGAAAGAAAATAACTGTCGAGGTGGAATGAAATATCTTTGCAATAAGAATTATCATCTTTGTCATCTTAGTGCTTATAAATGTAAAATTTTCGCTATCTTTGTTTTTGTTGCCCGATAGTAACTTTGCTCTTCCACCTTCCAATTTTCTAGGAGAGCAAATCCTATACCCAAAATTCTCTATCCCACTATAGCCAACCAATCACGACCTCCTGATTTCCACCTTTATGCAATTAATAACTCAATAGAAACATGACTTAATTGCAAAAAGATGAAAATCAGGGATCCTGATTGGTTGGATATAAATGAATAGAGGATTTTGGGTATAAAGGTTTTGATTTCATTTCCTATACCGGTCAATTTTGCTCCTATTGCATGTTGTGACAACCGCTAGCAATGCCTCAGCTTTTGTCCCCATTTATTCATGCTTTTCCTGAGGTAATGCTTGTTAAGGTTTAATTCCTTCGTGGTAAATAATCAAGAAAATATCAACTGCATCCAAATGTAAGTAACAAAAACATAAATGCAATACAATTTACATGACTAGAGTAAAATAGGAGATTCTTCCTTTTATTGGAACCATTCCAAATGTTACTTTGATTTATCAGTTTGTAGTAGAAATTCACGAGTGCAAACCAATTTTTTTTTACTAACTAATGAAATAAAATATTCTATCCTTGTTACATGAATCAGTATAAAATAATCTACATATCTGTCCTTTTCTACGAATAAATGGTAACATTGGTGTTACCCTTAGTTCTTCTTCATTAAAAACTATATTCCCCAGCCAGTCATTAATACAAATTCATATTCCTACTAGGGACTGCTACCTAGCATTCAGGTTCGTATCGAGCCCGACAGGCACTCTCAACTGGCATCGTGTCACCTTGGACTCTTTGGGTAATCAAAGTTATCCAACAAAGGATGAAATTTTATGTGAATATTACCTTGTTGGGAACCGTAGAACTTTGTTGCCAAGTGCATAGCAAGTCAAGTTCCTTACTTTGTTGACTGAATATCCAGAAGGGTCAATTACCATGCATTCATTCTTTGTTAGGAACTACCACTAAACATTGATCCAAGTTGGTGTTGGGCCCAACTGCTGCTCCTAAAACTAGAATTATGTCACCTTAGAGAACCGTAGATCCTCTGTCCCCAAAATTCCATATCCTCTATACCCAATCAGTCAGAGTCCCTAATTTTCATATTTTTGCAATTAAGTTAGAAATAGGAAGACGGCTTAACCGCAAAAGGTGGAAATCAGGGGTTTCTGATTAGTTGGGTATAGGAGGATAGAGGGTTTTGGGGATTTGATTGATCCAATAAAGGATGAGTTTCTGTGTGCTCGTTAAGGTATTGGGAGTTGTCAGTGTTCCCTACTTATCAGTCAGCTATGCACGAGGGTGAATTACATGCATTCACCTCATAGTTAAGGACCATCTCCTAGCTTCAGATCTATGTCAAGCCCAACTTATACCCTTCATTTGCATCATATCACGTAGGAGATCTTTCGAGCAGCTCATACTATATAATGAAGGATGAGTCTTACGTTGCCATTTCCTTGTTAGAATTTGCAACCTTTGTCGCTAATGCATAGCGAGTGATGCTTCCTCGCTTCGAGCTATCCTCAAGTGTGAATTACCTTGCATTCACTTCCTTGCTATGAACCATTTCTTCCAACATCATGTCACCATGGAAAAACTTCAGGTTGATCAACGATTAAGTGCATTCCAGGACTGCCCACATCCACAGTTGCTACTGACACCCAAAGGAATCTTAAATCCATTCTACGCCTAGGTTCATATCGGAACTACCCACCATCCATACTTGTCGTATACCACCTAGGAGAACTATAAACAGGCAGCTAAAATGCATAAGCGACAAGCACTCTAACAAGGACACACAGAATAATAGAAGAAGAAAGAAGAGTTAGAGGAAGATAGTGGAACTAAATTATTTTCTACCATTTCCTAGCAATCGTAAGCTCTCTATATAGAAGAAGAGTTAGAGGAAGATAATGAAAATAACGATGTTAGGTTTTGATATCGCATTTAACTCAAAAGTTGAATTAAAAATTATGCAAATGAGCACTTTTACAGGGGTTAAGCTCTAGATTCCTAATTTCAATCTCATTGGCATCATTAATCATGTTCATAATAAGATTCAAATTAATAATAGTTGGGTATCAGTATCATGCCGGCCATTCAGAAGCACCCTGTCAATTCAGTTGTTGAGTAATAATGATAATGTCAAAAAATTGATTAATCATATTAATGAACAATCATAAGGGCATCACTATTGGCTTTGGTAAATCAGTCAAATGGATTTTGTTAAATTTATGCAATGTTCCACGTACAGTGAATTGACTTAACAAAACGAATGCAGGATCCAAGAAAGTTTGTTGTGCCTGCTGCACCAGTAGCAGCAGAAGAAAGTGCAGCCCCTGCTGCTGCCACCAAGGCCGAGGAGAAAAAAGAGGAGCCAGAGGAGGAAGAAGACGAAGACATGGGCTTCAACTTGTTTGATTAGGACCATCTTGTTGCTAATCGAATTAAGATGGAAAATATATTTATGTGATACTTTAGTTGAAGTTGCTTTTTGTTTGGTTTAGAGTCAATGTCAATTTTCTTCTTCTGAAGTAAACAGAACTTTATGCAGTTTAGGTTCGTCTACACTGTTATTTGTTTACTGGTAATTTTGTTCTGGGTGATGGGTTGCTACAATAACTTTTGGTAATTTTCTTACTACTTTGTTACTAGTATAACTGCATATGGGAAAATCGACCGTTAGGGTGTTTAATATAGAATATAAAATTATTTTAATCTAGATTTTAATGAAAATATTATGGCGTTGTTTAAAAGAATATAGAATTATATTCGACCATAAACATACTTAATAATTAGTAGTAAGATAACTAATTATCTTTAAAGATGTGTGTTGTGCACTTACTGAAAAAATAGCTACATCAACATCATCTATAGAAGCCACCTTCATGTTTACGTTTGATGTTTGTCGATAGTACATATGCATAGAAAACATTTACCAGTTTTAGAACTCGAAAATGGGTGGCATTTTTGCATGTGTAGTGTGTATCTTATAATAATGTTGATCCTCAAATTTACGGTGTTTAATTATTTCACATAATCAAACACATCATTAGTACAATGACTTTAAACATTTTATCATTTCAGCTACAAAAAGCAATCTAGTTCACCATTCCAACATCAGCACCTCAACTTGAATTCATAAAACAACGGTGTCATATTCGTCAACCATTCATTTGTCTTAACTTCAAATAAAAAATAGAAACATACTTCGGTTGTAACTTACATTATTTATATACAAAAATGCCACTACAAGACACAGAGTAAATAGCGACAGCCTGTAGCCGTCGGCAGCTGTCGGTATTTAAGTCGTCGCCAACAAGCCATCGCTAGCCGTCGCTATATAATGGCCAATAGGTCGTCGCTAGCCGTCACAAATCTGAAGCTAAATTTTTACAGCACACAGCAATTCCTTTCCATCAAGCCACACGACAACAATTCAATTCAATAACCAATACCACACCACTATCATCCCATCAATTCACCAATACTCATCACCAATCAATCCATCATAACATACCATCGTCAAATATATAAAAAAAAACAAAATTAAAAACCCCATCTTAACATACCATCGTTCAAATAACGTCATACATATCAAAACACATCATATCATCGTCCACAAACCGTCATACATGTCCAAACACATCATATACCATCGTACGTGCATCTAACATATAAAAAACCAGGTATATGTACCTACTAGAGCATAAGTCAAAAAAATGAGCACCTACACTACTCATCCTCGTCTTCCTCGTCGCCCTCGTCTTCTTCCTCTAGATATACATCAGAATCTTCTCCCTGTCCTCCCTCCCCAGGCATAAACCCATGCTCCTGAAAGTAAGCTGCAATGCGCTCGTATATTTCCTGTTGCATTAGGGTTTCCATGCTTCACCATCAGATGGATGTATCATAGTTCCTTCTTCTGATGTTCTCATGCTATGCCATCGCATATGACACGCTGTAGCAGAAGATGCATACAGCCGTTGAAGTCTGGGAGTTATTTGTAGATAATTCATTCTTTTATATGGAACTTCTTTTGTAATGACCCGACATAAATTCAATCCTCGAATTTCAACAATAATACATAAAACTAGTATTACTTGCCAAAACTCAAGTATCGAACAACACCAGATTGTTAATAGAAAGAATTAAAAGGTGAGAAGTAGAAAGAAATATTAGAATAGAAGAATAAGAAGAACATTAGAGTCTCACAGCGGAACGAATAAATATAATATATCAAATATAACTTTAAAGAAATAATATTCGTATATACATACCAATTATCAGAGTACAACATTCATCGGTCACAACAGAAATAAACTTAACATAACTAACGGTTAAGCCTCCTGCTTCCAGATCCTGAACTCCAAGCGAAACCTAACCTGGAAACATGCTGGGTCTGACCCGAGCACATTTGAAGCAAAGCAAAATTCACCTGGATTGGTCTGGAATACTTTCAGTGATAAATTCATAACACAAACATCTTGCTTAACTTTAGAAATCCGTTTGAAAACAAAAGGATAATAGTAAGACAATTCCATACATAAACACGGACGGTTTTTACCTTACTATAACCCAAAATATTTTTTTTGATATATCAAAATCCAGTGATATTATAATAGTGTCCATCAATCCACAAATAAATAACCATCTAGTAGAACGCTTGCATTTCATGCTCTACATATATAGTATAAAATCATAAACCGCAAGGCGCTTATTGGAGAATGGATTCCAACTATGGGAAGGTATGGGACCACCTCCCGATTAGTGTACCTCTGGAGATGAATGCACTAGGGTTCAATAAGAACATTATGTAACCCAGGCTAAACATGACCGGTCACTCATTTTACTTAAGTGTACCGAATATATCATTACCACGGTTGGGGTCAGCCAACCGAACCGAAAGCATACAAAAATAATAGGACAACAGCGACATTTTTATTTCTCCAGACCAGGTAATGATATACCCTACTTGGGTATAACCCAGCTAGTCATGCGACCTACCAGATTTCTGCCATTTTCTCGGTTGACGAGGCTTGAGGTCACGTTTATCTTTCTAGAACAACACATCTCCATTTACTTTGAATGTCACATTGTCAGATCCTTCAAACCAGTAATTGATGTCCACAAATATACTCTGGGTGTTAAGCAGGAGAATTTCTCCACCACCAAACTTGGTATATTTGTAAAAATCAACATACGTGAATTTCATGAAATACTCTATCAGACATTCGTCCATGCAAGTCATCTAGGAACAGGATGAACCGAAGGCGCTCTCTTATTGCATCCTGTATAGGAATCATCCCAAGGATCAGTAGCAAGAAGTCCTTGTAATTCAGTGAATTTCAATCACGATAGAATCACAAGTCATAATAACTCAGGTGGCCACCAGAGAAATTAGACAAGTAGTTCTTCCACTTATGGAGATCCAAAGTCTTCAATGCTCCATTTTTATAAGTCTGCAAGTTAGTCGCGAACGCACAGTTGGATCGAAATGGTTTTGGGTCTAGTTCCCATCCTAGTCTCTCCGAAACAACTCGTCAAAAGGTCATAAAGAATATTGGTTTGATAGTCGATTCTTTAACTACCAAATCTAACAGTATAGCTAAGTACATTGGCAGCTCTGGTCCTTTATATTAAAACATTTCGTCCAAAACCATTTCATCGATTAAATCGATGCTACATTCATATCTCGACAAATCTCTTATGTTTTGCTACTTCGAAAACATAACTATAAATTTAAACCTTAAGGTTCACCAAAAACTCTTTCTTATCTTCTTTCTCATTGAAAGCCATAGTTTCAATTACAACGTCTAATCCAATTGTTAAGTAATCGTTTATTTTTAAGATCATCGCCTCGGTTTAAAAAAAAAACCTTTACAACTTCAGTTGGATTTATTTCAAATCCCGTTTTTGTTAATCCATTTCATTTCCTTTTATTTAGAAATATCTTCTGATTTATATCATTTTTACTAAATTTGGTTTTATTAAGCAAATGCTTATCTTAAACATCACCTCGTCTTGAGATTCCTTTTATAAACTTGTTTATTATATGTGGATTCGTTATGCAATTCATGTATAAAATTATTTTCTACGTTCAACTAAAACCTTATTACAATTCAATTACTTTTAACTGAATTTCATTTAAAAGATAATCACTCCTATTATTATTGATTAATAATAACTAACTTCAACATTAACTACAATTAAGGTAATTAACTTCCTTAATAAAAATAGAACAGTTAATCTTTTTAAATAGTTATAAACATAATAAATAATCTTATTAAAAATAAACAATTCGATAATCGCTTTAAAATATAGTCAATTAAAAATTTATTAATCGCCAAGTTTACCTACTGTTCGGAAAACTATTTTTATTAAACAACACTTCCAATTTGAAACAACTGACTAAGTCAACTTAACAACATCGTTAACTGTTGATTGTTTACTTTAATCCTTCCCATTGAATTAATTAAAATATAATTAATTTAATATAAACATGTTTCATTGTTTTCCTTGAAAACAATTATCTTAGATTATTATCCTTTCGGTTAATTTCTGTCTTCATAAGATCATACTATATAAATCATTTATACTTTCTTTTATAAAACATGCTTTATAAAAAATTATAAAAAAATTCTATTTAAATAACTTATATAAAATAAACTTGGAACTTTGATTTAGTTATTAAAATAAGTTTTATAACTTAAAACTTTGCCAATCCGCCTATCGGCAAAATGACATCTTAAAACGATAAATTTTAGGTCATCCACTGTCAATCCCTTAATCAATACTGCTTATTGATTAAAACACAACAGTCGCTGAATTCAATTTCAACGATCAACATCTATTGAATGTTAACCATTCAAACATGATATAATATCATTTGGGGTAAACAATTCATATATAAATGATAAAATAACAATAACAAACAATTATTTGAGGAATCCGGTTGGATCCCTCCAATCTGTTCTTCCCTGCATCAATTATAATAAAGTTTATATATGGAATGATTATTTATTTGTCTAATGCTTTTAAATGATGAAATATAATTAACATCGGCTAATCAAACAATAAACAATCGACAAAGCATCCATAGTATCCATTAATCCAATTTTTATATTATAAATTATAAATTTATCGTTGTATGAATTAGCACATCTAACAATTTCAGAGATGTGAGAGTTAACTCACCTTTTTATTTTGATTGACGGTTCGCGTTCATTTTGTTTAATTTTAAATGGACGTTTAAAATTAACGATCTTCCCATCGCTTTCGATTCCAACCAAACCAGCTTGACTGCGTAGTCTTCGTCGCTGCCATTCCAGTGTGACTGGCTTCGTATGATACTGTTTACGAACGAATAAATTAGACACGTTATTTTAATAACTTATATTCTTAACGATACAAATTAGTTAATTTAACCATTAAAATGTCTAACAATTTCATTAATCACCCCTTTTTTCACGCGGTAACCCGACTTCCTTTGGCAAAGACATCCGAACCATGTCCCCTCACTATTCACATATTCTTTCATGTGCATGCAAAAACCAAATACATGCAGCTCCACATTTCCTTTGCACTGCGCCATGCATGCCATACCCATTCATTCTTTCCCAGGCAAATTTCACAATTTCCATCTTTATTTTCTTTATTTACTTTTCCTATGCAAGTAACTTTTGAACTAGCCTTCATTACTCCCTTACTCCCTGCAACGAGAACTAGTTTGTTGACTCCATTTAACTGGGGTCACCATGACACCACTAACAGTGTTAGTGGTGTGTGGCTGAGATTTAATAGGAGGAATTCAGGAGGCAATCACAGCAACACACCACTAACTCCGTTAGTGGTGTCATGGTGACTCCAGTTAAAATAGGGTCAACAAACTCCTATTGCCCTACAACACATTACCATATCTCCACTTTACATGTTGCCCCAGAAGTTCCCAAACATCAAGCCAATTCACGTGTAGCCCATGCAATCACCTCCCATTCACAAATTTAAGTTTTCTACCCCTATAGCTACACAACACCTTTCCAAATCATTTCCTTCTTCCATAATTTCTCCTGTAGCCTTCATGCATTACCCTTTCCAAACATTTTTCCTTCCTTATTTCTTTTCTTTTTTCCTTTAGCCAAGCCCAACGTTAGGTTTCAGCCCACCTCCTACCGGTCTTCTTCCATTCTACTGTCGTTCCACACTTCCTCTTCTTTTTATATTACACGTTTTTTTTCTTCACCCAATACTTCTGCTTTTTGCACTACAGAACCTGCCTTCACCACCGTAACCGCCTGATTCTTCCACTGCTCTAACATATTCCAACGTTGCACCTTCGGCCCTTCATTTCCTGTCCATGCAATTCGAAACTCTTTCCTTTTTTTTCAATAAATCTCCGCCTGAAACAAACCATGCACATCAACAGCTTCAACGTCCCCCCTCACCTTTCCACCGCCGTCGCCAGGGGCAACCGAGATCCGGCCAACTCCGGCCAACGACAGCCCCTTCTCCCTCCATAAAATTATCATTCCATGCTTCAGTTTTTCCACGGCCTTAGGTCGGACATAACAAAAGCCGTGCTTCAGTCATTCTCAACGCACACAGTTTTGAGGACATAAAAATGAAGCTTTTATTTATACCAGTTTAACAAAGTTAATCGCGTTCGATTTCGTTGTTTGTTCGATTTAACACGATTATCTGAAGGATAGATGGTTTGCGTTTTGGATTTTTGAGTTTAGAAGAGATGAAAAGAAATGGAACGAGCATCAGGTTACGTATATATAGTACTAGAAAGAAAAAAAACAATAATAAACGCTCCATCACTTTCAAATGGACAGAGAGCCAAAACTTTTGATCAAAGAAAAGTTGCAGCGCATTGATTTTGCTGCGATCCGATAAGATTTTGCCAGTTGTGTTGGAATAGGATTTTGTTCACGTCCTTTTTAAGGACGTGAACAAAACACTCCACCTGATTGGTGGAAATCAGGGGACCCATATGGACCCCCCTGATTTCCACCAATGGGGACCGAGTGTTTTGTTTACATCCCTTAAAAGATGTGAACAAAATCGCATTCGCTGCGTCGTGTCATTCATGGTGGAGGAAGTTGAAGCAGACGATGTTTAAATTGCTAATGTTTCTGCCGGTCGAGCAAACTTTGTTGCAGAGATTGATTGATTGATTGATTTTTACTTTATTTTATTTTTTTTGAATAAACAAATGAGCATTTTTCATTTGTAGCCCCTTTTTTTTACTTTTTGCCTCCTTTTGCAAAGTATTGCAAATATAGCCCCCTTTTACTACGTAGGTGGATGTTATGTCTGTTCATTTATACAGGTACAATCAAAAATTGTGCCAATATGAACAAATCTTCGGGGCGCAATCCATGATTGCGCCCCGAAGATTTTCTTCAACCCCCAGTCAAAGATTGCTATCAAACATCATTTCATTCGAGAAGCAACTGAAAATAAAGAGGTAAAGCTGATTTTTTGTAAAACAAATGGATAGACGAACCTTTGTGTCCAAGGGTAGTAGTATATGCAAACGAGCTCGAACAAAAGATTAGACATCTCAAAAATGTTATTGAACAATTGCGGTTAGGGGGTAATTAGTAGTTTGTTTGCCTCAAGTGCGGTGGTGTACTAATTTTAGTTCGTTTGAATGGTTGGAATTAATGTATTTGGAATTGTATCAAATAGTTGGAATTAATGTATTTTGAGTTTGTCTTGATTTGTCGTGAAGTGGGCAATTTCCTTTCAGATTGTAGACAAGTCGAAAGCCAAGCCGTAACCAAATTTGTATCCTAGATTCATATTGTAGACAAATAGGGAGCAAAATTGCTCTTGACTTCTCTTGGCGGGATCCTTAATCGCGCCTCAGGTAGATTTTCAACATCATATTGCTCTCGTCATCTCTTGACGCAATCAATAATCGCGCCAAGAGATGTCGAGAGCAATATGATGTTGAAAATCTACCTGGGGCGCAATCCTTAATTGCCCCCCAGGTAGATTTTCAACATAAAATTCACTAGCACAGGCAGAAAAAGCAATATCATCATTCAATGCATTGACTAACACTATCATTCGACACAAGCAATACCATAAGTCAATACAAACCGATAAAGCAACACAATCATTCAATACAAGCAGAAAAGAAATAAACAAATTGGAACCGACCGCACAAAACCATTTATTCCAACCATTAAGTTCAACATTAGTTCAAACGTACTACAACCACTTATACTTTCAAAACGACCACCAAATTAATTCGAAGTACATGCCAAAATGTAAAGTTAAAACAAACCAAAATGCAACGACTAATTTCAACGACTCTTACGCACTCCTACTTTCCATCTTTGACCACTGGGAAGCCTGAGAGTTGGATCCTACGACTGGGTTAGCTGAGAAGGACTGGGCACGTGTTCCATTTGGTAAGGCTGAGAAGATGAAGCTAAAGCCTTTTCCCCCTTACGAGTGGATCTATGAGTGAGAACCGCAGGAGGACGTGCAGACGGAGGCGGTGACGGTTGTGCAAACTTATTCTTCCTTAAAATCGTCTGGAGAATGCGTTTGATGCCCAAGCACTTTGACTTCTGCCGCCACTAACTCATCAACCAACTCGGCCACATGGTAAATTCCATCAGTCTGTAATACACAAATTATGAGCATGTTAATTTATATACGGTTTGATGTTAAACAAAATGTACATATCAGACTTCGCTCTAGCGGCGCTCTCGGGATGTATGGTTCCGCGCCTTGAGGAACATCTAGAGGCGGGTCTACGGGAATAACAATATAACGGCGTGTGATGTTCCAATACCATGTGTAGTATTCCATATCGGATACCGCATCCGCACTTTGCTCTTGCACATGATCATAATGATGGTTCCATGTATTGATTGCCACTTGATAGGCCTCACTATTCCCAGCCTCAACCATGTAGTGCGGTGGGTTCTCAGGAATGTGTTGTAGCAAGCCAAATTGTCTCATCGACGTCCCGAAAACAAATTAGCGGCACGCGTGCTGTCCAAAGCTGGATAGAATCAACGCACAATGGAGGTAGTTGAGGGAATGCCTCGGTGTAGGGGTCCATGAAACAACATCGTAATCGAGTACATCGAACTCGTTACGATAGAACTTAATATTGTGTCTGGGCGTCGCCAACGAGCTCTTCGGGCCGACCCACCTATTAAAAACATTCAAGATTATTACCACAATTTAAAAAATAACTATATGCAATTTATAATTCTAGTAATAGTACCTCGAAGCAAAAGGCAAAGAAAAATCAATTTCCAACCTCTTCATTGTTATTCTCCCAACCGGGAGATACGCAAAGACCAAGTCTGTAAACGAGTATACGTATAATAAAACCTAAGATGCATATGTGTACAATAGAACATAAGATGTATACGTGTAATAAAACATAAGATGTAATACCTGCACCAATGTTAGACAACATCCAATGGAATCGCCCCGCCCTAAAGTCAACCATGATAGTTCCGCATACGTGTAGCCAAGCACGGCGTTACCCCAAGCATACTGCCGACATACATCAAAATCCTCCAAGTAACGTAGCCATTTAAGCCACACCTGAGATTTCGAATGTGAAACACCCCACCTCCGTTAAGGTCACTCACCAAGGGAATACCTTAACTTCGGCGGAGGTTTATAAGTAAAAGTCACAGATAAAACACAAGACAGATATAAGCACATATATATAAGCAGCGGAAAAACAAACAGACTTTCATATCATAAATATGTGTTCATACAAAACATTTCCATAGTTTCCTCAAAACAAACTTCCAATTATTACAACCATAATACTGTCTTGATTTAAAACTTAAAGAAGCTTGAAACATAAATAAAAACTGCATAAATCCCCATAGAATGTCCAAAGACATAGCCCAAACGAAAGAGATCCAAGCAATACATTCTCTCTCTTCAAGCTAGATGAAAAATCAGACTAAGCTGAGGTATTTCCTCCCGGTGGACCTGAGGGGGGAGGGAGACGGAAGAAAAGAAAACGAAAGGAAAATGGGTCAGACATAAGTCTGGTAAGTCTAGTTATATTTCTAGCATGAGAACAATAAAAAGATCATGACTTGCATAAACTGAGAACAGGACAATACCAGAATATAAGACAAGATATGACAGGAAATACTAACTATACTAAACGCACTCACTATTACTTCTCTACACCTACTAACTAGCCTAACTAGCACCACTTTTTCATGACAAGGTGATCCCTTATTCGATCGGCTCTTACTCGCAACGTTTTCTTCCTGTGTCATACGGCCCCACATGATTGTAGATAGCTATGCTGGTCCCATCATGGGGTGTATCAAGTCCCATGGTGGCGGCCTGACACAATTCTAGAATGCATAGGTTATACTACTGATGACCAGTGCCCTGTTTTTCTGCTCCGAAGTGTGTGCACGCCTGCACTCCGTTAGAACCCACACTACTGCACCAACCGCCATCGCTTTTGACCGCTTACAATCAGCCCAGTATTCGTGCCCCACCCTGCCTAGTTTCAGGGTACCTTGAGACCTAATTTGGTTACTGCTGAAATGGGTCCCCGTTACTAGGGTTTTCTAGTCAAACATGTTAAGTGGTTAAGTGTCTGTATTAACCTAACCCCACCCATCAGTTTAATTAACATGTTGAATTGGTTAAGTGTTTTAGTTAACTTAACCCTACCATCCTGACTTGTCTGTCCTTAGCTTTAATTAGTTAAAGCGCCAACCACTCACATTAGACAGGTATTGTTACGGTTACTGGATGTGCCGGTCGGTTCCCGGCAGGTTTACGCCGTAACTCAGTCTAACCTCGGGTACTTATTGGGATCAATGCCTTAACCTCCCACATTGGATAGGTATTTTTGTGAATACTGGACAGCCGGGCGGGTACGGGCAGGTTTACATCACAACTCAATCCAACCTCGGGTTAAGCATACTCGTATTTTCTAAATATATTTGTTCTTTTTATTCTTATATGTAAATTTGTTAACAATTAAATGTTATAGCCCACTTTCCAAGTTCATCATTTTTAGGTATATGATTTATATCGTTTCATGCCATAAATTACCTATGTGATTTTTCACCAATTTATGTCAAGTTTCCTATAATTACCAATTTTTCCCAACGTTACCCCGTCTAAATATTAGGCTAACAATCTTAGCCTAATTTTCGTCCGCATGATTTTTGACATATAATATTAGGCTAAAAACTCAGCCTAATTTAGCGTACACAAAATTGGCATAAAGAAATTCATTAACATAAACATGACATAGGTGTAAACTTGGCATTTTCTGCATAGTCAATATGAACATCATAGGTGTGAACTTGCAAAATAGTCAACATGAATATCATAGGTGTGAACTTGCAACGTAGACTAAATTAGCATACATATTTGTGAATTTGCAACATAGACTAAATCTACTTACATATATGTGAATTTGCAACATAGGCTAAATCAACTTACATATATGTGAATTTGCGACATAGAAATCATCTTACATATATGTGAATTTCCAAATCAATCACGAACATATGAATAAGTGTGAACTTGAAATATGACATACGTTTAACATATACACATAAACGTGTAGGTCTAACATTTGGCCACATATGTGATATGATTTTACAACCTGAAACTTGCATAACATGATAAACTACACAACTTGTCATAACAGGTTATACTCCAAGTTCATATACATATGAATAGACTTATCCATTAATTCCCAATCCAACATGATAATAAAATAGAACCACAGACATAGATCAATATCATTCAATTTCACATATAACATAATAAACATTGTTCTATTATCAATTTATTTCCAAGGCATGACATTAATTTTGATTCGCATCCCAAAACATAACTAAACTTACAACGAACTTGAGTTCTGGATTCGAGTTCTGGAATTGAGATACTTTCCTTTAGGTAGATAAACGTTGTTTTGATTTTAATTTTGAATTAGATTTGTTCATCTCTTAGCTTTCTTCAAGTGGAGGCTACTCTTAGTTTTCTCCTGACAGCATGGCGGCTTCTAGTTCTGATTTTTGTGTGAATTTAGGTTAGAGACTTAAGTTGTTTAAATAGAATTTCAGACTAATTAGAGCCGTCAGATGATCATAGATGAATCTAGACCATTCACTTCGAGAAGAGCCAACCAGAAAGTGACAAATCAGCCCTAGTGACACGCCAGAACTTAGAAAATCGCTCAGAACCCGACCAGGCTAGCCAAGACCTGACCAGGTCGACTGGGTAGGTCGACCCCCTGGTCGACCTGGGTACCCAGGTCGAACCCCTAGTCGACCTGGGTCCTAGGCGGGAATTTTCCCGCACAATTCTGGTCTAGTTTTCAAATTTTGAACTTGTTTCGGACTGTTTGAATTTTTAAATCGAATTCTTAAACTTCCAAAGACCACAACTTCTTCATACGATGTCCGATTTACGCAAACTCGGACTCTATCTCAAGCAGAATTCCAAGACGAACGCAATGGAATAACCCGTTTCCCTTAATTCTTTCATTTAGAATTAATTATACTTTAATTTATTAATTTATTGTTAATAGAAAATTCGGGGTGTTACATTCTCCCCTCCTTAAAGGATTTCGTCCCCAAAATCTTCAAGTCTAGAAGAACGTATATCCTAACATCCAATCGTCCATCTACTCAACCAACAAACACAGGCGTCCATTGTCCTTAGAAGACTTCTATTGCTTCATGATCATATGCATAGTGTGTGTGTATGTCCTTATCTAATGCAAAATTAGGCGGTCTACTGATCCAGTTGACTTCCTTAATGTGAATCATGTAAGTGTCATAAATCCATTATGTATGCAAATTTTTCCCTACTCATAATTCTACATGAGTGCGCAACCATTCATACAAATGCGACATCCATATGACAACATATCAAGTTTCAACCACGTACAAATATGAATACATATATGCATATGCAATATGGAAGTGACTGAGCCGATCTAATACCTAGGGTGTGTGTATATGCATCCACGAGCAACCACTTGCAGCCATCAATCATAACATGTTTCAAATACATGTTTACATCCATTAGTTTCTACCTAAGGAGTTAGGAGAAAAAGGACTGAGAAGATACACTAAAAGGTAGACACAAGCATAAACTTATGGAAAAAGAGAGGTCAAAGATGTACCCTCAAAAAGAAAAGGGTAGGCAGCGCGTATTTTGTCCTCAGTTTCCCAAGTCGCGTCTTCCTCGTCATCGCTCCATTGAACCTTAACAAGCTTGACTTCACAGTTGCGTAGCTTTTTGATTTCAATTCCTACAATTCGAGTTGGAACTCTCCTCACAGTTGTTTCTCGTTCTATTTCAACTTCTTCTAGAATGCTTGGATCCACCACTTCCGCAGACTCATGTAAACATTTCCGGAGATGAGAAACGTGAAAGACATTGTGAATTCCAGCCAACCTTTCGGGCAGCTCTAATCTATAAGCCATCTTCCCAATCTTCTCGATGATAGGGAACGGTCCTACAACTCATGGTGCTAGCTTTCCTGCGGATCCAAAGTGAACGACGTTCCTTAAAGGAGATACCTTAAGGAAACCCCTGTCACCAACCTCAAACTCAAGGTCGGTCCTTCTTTTGTCTGCATAGGATTTTTGTCTATCTTGGGCAATCTTCATTCTCCTTCGTATCAAGTCCACTTTTTCTGAAGTCTCTCTAATCATGTCTGGCCCAAGTATAAGCTTGTCTATAGACTCCCACCAACAAGTTGGTGATCGGCACGGTCTTCCATATAGAGCTTCGAAGGGCGCCATTCCGATGGTGGCTTGGTAACTGTTGTTGTAGTCGAATTCCACTAAAAGAAGATGATCCTCCCATGTCCCTCCAAAGTCAAGAACGCACAGTCTCAAAAGATCTTCTAATACTCTGTTCACCCTTTCCGTCTGACCATCAGTTTGAGGGTGATAGGCCGTGCTCAAGCATAACTGTGTGCCTACAGCTTCTTGCATACTCCGCCAAAACTCGCTTGTAAAGATAGGGTCTCGGTCACTCACTATGCTGGAGGGTATTCCATGGAGTCGAACTATTTCCTTGAGAAAAAGAGATGCTAGAATGAGGCAGTCCTTCTACTCTTGACAGGTATAAAGTGGGCGCTTTTTGTGAGCCTGTCCACTATTACCCAAATGCTAGTATTGCCCCCTTCTTGACCTAGGCAACCCATCAATGAAGTCCATTGAAATGCTATCCCACTTCCATTGCGGGACTTCTAGAGGATGAGGCAATCCTCCAGGCTTCTTTTGTTCTGCCTTGACCTGTTGCCATATCATGCACTTAGAAACGAAATCTGCCACATCCTTCTTCATGCCGCTCCAAAAGAAAACTCTCTTTACGTCCTTGTACATCTTGTCTCCACCTGGGTGTATTGTCATCTTGGAATGGTGTGCTTCCTCAAGAACCATCTTTACCAAATCCCTTGCTTGTGGGACGCATAGTCTTCCATCTCACCTCAGCCAACCCTTATCATCGATGGAGTACCTATTGAGGTGACTGGAAGTTTCACCCCTAATTAGCTTATCAATCACATCAACAAGCTGAGGGTCTTTACGTTGTGCGACCCCTATTGAGTCTAAAATAGTGGGTCGTACTTCTAGTGATGCCAACAAACCAAGTACAAAATCAGAGGAGGGCCTAAAGTCAAAACTGGCTATATACTCCAAGCTTTTCCTTTCTACAAAGAGAGGGTTTAAGGTCAGATTCTTTCTACTCAAGGCGTCTGCTACTACGTTGCCCTTGCCAGGAGTATAGAAAATCTCAAAATCATACGAGGCAAGAAACTCCATCCACCTTTGTTGTTTTAAGTTAAGATCTTTCTGCGAGAAAAGATACTTCAATGATTTATGGTCAGTATATAATTCAAACTTCTCACCTAGGAGATAATGGCGCCAAGACTTAAGCGCAAAGATGATGGAGGCTAACTCAAGATCATGGGTTGGGTAGTTCTTTTCATGAACTTTCAATTGTCTTCCACCATAAGCAACTACCTTCCCTTCTTGCATCAGAACAACGCCTAGTCCCGTACCACAAGCATCCGTGTATACTGTAAACATCTTGCTTCCATCTGGCAATGTAAGAATTGTGGCTGTTGTGGGAGCCCTTTTCAATCGTTGGAAAGCAAACTCGCAATCCAAATCCCAAGCGAATGCTAGATTCTTCTTTGTTAGCCTTGTGAGTGGAGCTGAGATTTTAGCGAAATCTCTAATGAACTTTCGGTAAAAACCTGCTAGCCCGAGAAAGCTTTGGACTTCGGTTGCATCTCTTGGTGCCTTCCAATCTTGCACCGCCACCACTTTCGCGGGGTCCACAGCTAACCCCTCTTTGGACACTACATGTCCAAGAAACCTTAATTCTTCTCTCCAAAAGTGGCACTTGGAGAATTTGACTTTCAGCTGATGAACTCGAAGAGTTTCCATGATCTCTTTCAGATGTTGAGCATGTTCTTCCTCATTCTTTGAGAAGATCAAAATATCGTCTACGAAGAAAACCACAAACTTGTTGAGGAATTCTCTGAACACCCTGCTCATTAGGTCTACGAAATAAGCGGGTTCGTTTTTCAAGCTGAAAGGCATGACAAGCCACTTGAAGAAACCGTCTGGGGTTCTGAACGCCGTCTTATCAATGCTATTTTCAGCTACCCTTAGCTGATGGAACCCAGTAGCCAGATCAAGTTGGGAGAAAACCGACGCACCTACAAGCTGATCAAACAAATCGTCTATTCTGGGAAGCGGGTGTCTATTCTTCTTAGTCAGCTTGTTTAGCTCCCTATAGTCCACACAAAGACGTAGTGAGCCATCTGCTTTGGTGGCGAACACCACTAGAGCACCCTATTTCGAGATACTCCGCCTTATAAACCCCTTCTCGAGAAGCTCCTTAACTTGCTTACTGTGCTCCTTTCTCTCCTTTGGAGCCATGTGCCTAACAGGTAAAGCTACGGGCTTTGCATTATCAACAAGATATATGCGGAAGTCAATTTCCCGCCTCGGAGGTAAGCCCTTCACCTCTTCAAAGACATCCGGGTATTCACGGACCACTCTACCTGACTGCAAATTCTCAACAGAAGCATCAAGCGACTCTAGATAACTAAGCATAATAGCATTCAAGGGATTACAAAAAATTTCTAGAGTGTTACCGAGCCGAGTCAAGAGTCTAACCACTCTCTTCTCACAATCAAGAATGGCACCATTACTAGATAACCAGTCCATGCCTAAGATCAATCCATACCCGAGAAACCCAAAACAAAGGCACTACATCTAAACTCAACACTTAGAATAGAGATTTTCAAATCCAAACAAACCATTGACAAATAAGCTGAGCCCCCAATTGGATTTGAAACAACCAAGGGATCCTCTACCATACTAGTGTCTAGGTGCAGAGATTCTACTAAAGCAGATGAAATAAAGGAGTGCGATGCGCCAGAATCAAAGAGAGTGCGAACTGGATGATCATAAAGATAAACTACACTTTCTACAGAAATATTTCTACCTCGTTCCTGCGGATCCCTGCCCTCGCTTCTTTGGGTAGTCCTTAGCCATGTGTCCAGTCTCGCCACAATGGAAACAACCACCATTCATCTTTGCCTTCTTCTTTCTGCAGTCTTTCACTATATGTCCAACAATGCCACAGAAATTACACTTTCTCTTTTCACGGGGTTTGTTGTTCTTCCCGCCTTTCTTTGAATCAGCCTTCTTGTTCTGTGACCCTTCCCACTTCTTGTATTGAGGCACTTCTGCTTTTGCCTCTTTCTTGCCTTTATCTTCCTCGTGTAGCAGCGCCATGTCCACCAAGCTTTCATAAGTCGCTCCCATGGGTATATGGGTCATAGCAAGGTTGTGTAGAGGCTCATTCAGACCTTTGGCGAAGCGAAGGGCCTTCTTGTGTTGGGTGTTTACTAAATCCAGCCCAAATCTGGTCAGTTGATTAAACTGATTGACGTACTCCTTGATCGTCATACTCCCTTGTTTAAGAGTTAGGAACTTCTCCATCTGCAGGCTTCTTTCAGCTTGGGAGAGGAATTTCATCTCAAACCTCATCCTGAAATCTTCCTAAGTTTCCACTGGCCTCTCAGGATGGGTAACCTCCCACCAATAAGAAGCTTTGTCTTTAAGCAACCACACTGCTAGCTGTATCTTTTGCCTATTGTCAACTTCGAAGATGACGAACAAATCTTCGGTCTCCTTCAGCCAGTTCCTTGCTACCACAAAGGATTCGGTTCCATAAAAGTCCTTTCCACCCATAGCTTTGAAGTCTCTACACGTCTTAGCGAAAGCATTTCCACGAGAAGGAGGAGGAGGAACCGCTGCCACTGTGGGAGGAGGAATGTCTGCTGGGCCCGCATTATTGGCCCTAGCCTCTAGGTACCTTCGGAACCAGCCAGGTATCGGTACTCCTTTTGGAGGGTTAAGATCTCCAGACATGCTGAAACAAAAAGGAAATATTCTAGACAAAAGGATAGAGAAATAGTGCATATGGCTTTGGGGAATTATGCCTTTTAAAAACAACGTGTTTTCTTGAAAAAAAGTGCTTCTTTAAACTTCTTTTTGAAAATAGTTTCTAAAACCTTTATCTACTCTGGTAAACCTGCGCTCTGATACCAAGTGAAACACCCCACCTCCGTTAAGGTCACTCACCAAGGGAATACATTAACTTCGATGGAAGTTTATAAGTAAAAGTCACAGATAAAACACAAGACAGATATAAGCACATATATATAAGCAGCGGAAAAACAAACAGACTTTCATATCATAAATACGTGTTCATACAAAACATTTCCATAGTTGCCTCAAAACAAACTTCCAATTATTACAACCATAATACTGTCTTGATTTAAAACTTAAAGAAGCATGAAACATAATTAAAAACTGCATAAATCCCCATAGAATGTCCAAATCTATAGCCCAAACGAAAGAGATCCAAGCAATACATTCACTCTATTCAAGCTGGATGAAAAATCTGACTAAGCTGAGGTATTTCCTCCCGGTGGACCTGAGAGGGGGGGAACGGAAGAAAAGAAAGCGAAAGGAAAATGGGTCAGACATAAGCCTGGTAAGTCTAGATATATTTCTAGCATGAGAACAATAAAAAGATCATGACTTGCATAAACTGAGAACAGGACAATACTAGAATATAAGACAAGATATGTGTAACGACCCAGAAAATCTGAGCCAATTTAAAAATTTTAAATTGGCTAAAATAATGGATTTTAAATATTTAAAATAAATATTTTAAATAATGGCGATGAAAACTGAGTTTGAATCGACATTTGAAAACCAATATAATTAATTATAATTATATATAGAATTGAAAATAGCGCGGTAGTTCGATAATTCGATTTCAAACTTCAATTGAATATACCGGGTGCAAAACAATCCGGATTTTAGTGAAACCAAAAACATTAGGATCTAATTGGTAATATCTTTCTAACGAATCCGACCAATCGAAATTTGATAGCGGGAATCAAAAGATATGTCCAGTTGAAAATTCTGAATAGTCGCTATGGAATTCAGGCCCTTAAAAATGGACATTTTGCAAACGACCTCGGATTTCGACGAAACCACTTTTGTTGGATTCGTGGGGTCAAGTTATTGCTAGGTTTCAAATTTCATAATTTTTCGAATCAATATGTGAGCGTGGCAAAGGAAAACGCGTTTGACCAGTTTCTGTTGATTTTAATCGACTGGAAATTGGCCATTTTTCAAACGGTCTCAGAATTAGATGAAACTAGTTTTGTTAGGACCGTATCGTCAATACGAAGCTAGAAAATATTTTTCTGAAATTTTTCTAGTTAGTATGTGACCCCGGTAATTTGAAATGTACGTTTAAAATTCAATATAGTGATTTAAATGTAAATTCAACGGGAACTGATCAAAACGTTCGAACCAGCTTAAGATACATATCCCGTTGTGTTCGGAATGGGGGTGAAACGCTAGGGATGACAGTCGTTGGGCTCGATTTGAGATTCGTATGTAAAAGTCAACATTTAGGATAAAATAAAAAAAAATAAAAAAAAGAAAGGAAGATCATCTCCTCTGCCCCCCCCCCCCCCCCCCCCGTTCATTTCAGTTTCAAAACGAGAAAAAAAAGAAAAAAAAAACCCTAGCGCTATCGACAGACCGCCCCCCCTAAAGCGAACGCCGCCACCACCGCAGGTCCGACGAAGACGATCCCCCCCCCCCCGTCGAATCAAATCGCGAGCCCCCTGAAGCAGCGAGACGCCAAGACCCAAGCCCTCGAAGCCATCGCTCCACCCTCCGCTTCGCCAACTCCTCCTGCTGCCGACATCGATGTCGTCCCCCTCGAAGCCATCACTCCCCCCCCCTTCACAGATTACAGTAAGGATTCTATCTTATTTTTATTTTTATTTTTTTTTAATACTGTAAATTTCGTTTTTTTAATTTCTGGAAAACTGATTTTCTTGAAAATGTAAAACTGATTTCAATTATGATTTTAAAACTGAATTTGGAAAAAGAAAACTGATTTTCTTGAAAATGTAAAACTGATTTTAATTATGATATTAAAACTGAATTTTAATTAGGTTGAAAGCTGAATTTTAATTAGGTATAAAAACTGAATTTTAATTAGGTTGAAAACTGATTTTAAAAAGTTATAAAAACTGATTTTATTTTGAAAAGGAAACTGATTTGAAAATGATTTTTAAACTGATTTGAAAATGATTTTAAAACTGATTTGTTTAAAAGTCTAAAACAGATTTTTTTTTAAAATGATTTTAAAACTGATTTTTAAAAAGGTTTTAAAAGATTTAAACTTTAAAAAGTAAAAGATTTAAACTTCAAAAAGTAAAAGATTTAAAAGAAATAAGATATGAAAATTATATTTTTAAAGTAATAAAAATATAATTTTTACACCGTAGGAATATTAAAGATATAATCTTTATTTTTGAAAAGGCGGAATCTATATCTTTGAAATTCGATTTTTATATATTGAATAGCGACGTCAAAATTCGATTTTTATATATTGAATAACATAGTAAAAATTCGATTTTTACATATGTAGAGAATACGGGCAACAAAGCGACAAAAAGAGAGATTGGCGAAGATTTTATGCAAGGAAGTGTCGTGCAGTTGGATAGCTATTGGTGAGATTTCTGATTTAAAAATATTATATATGTGTTGAAGTAAAAGTGAATTGCTATATATAAATAAATAAATATATATATATATATATATATATATATATATATACGCCCCTCGTCCACAAACCATGGACGATATTTATTGATTGAAATTGTTGTGATAATTGATTGATAGCGAATGATTGTTTGGGATTGTTTGTGATTGATATTGGTTGATTGTGGTTGAAAAATACCCATTTGTGGTTGAGAAATATTTGGTTGAAACCACATAGGATTAGTTTGTGGAAATGAAATAAATATATACATGCCGCCTGCGTGCGAACTAGATGCATGATCCCCATTGTCAAAAACCGCGAGGTTTTAAGGTAGAGCGAGGAGCCGTACTAGGGACGGTGCCGGTTTTAACTACCCTGCCGTTATGCTGCCGAAATTTTGAATAATATTCGTGTGTTTGAATTATTTTCATATGCTTAAACTATATTTATTCATTGAATAGAAAACATTCATGTGTTGAGTTGATATTCATTCGTTGATTAGAAATTCATGTGTTGAATGGTATTCATATTTTGAAATAAATTGTTTGATAATAAAAATCACCTTTTATCGACTATATGAACTGTGTAAAATAATCTCGTTTTAAAAGAAATTGTTTTGTGATAAAAATCCTATTTTTATCACCTATATGAACTATATAGAAAATTAGTGTTTTGAAATGAATTGTTTTACAATAAAAATCACATTTTTATTGTATGCATAAATCGTTGAAATGTGAAGTGTTAAAAATAGCCACTTGTTCAAAATAAACATATATGAGTTGAAATATTCATTAATTAGCTAATGAAATGATTTGCACCTATGTATGTAACATTAGAATAAATGGTGTCTTTAAACCAAACAGAAATCGAATATGAAGTTGAATAGAAAATGATAAATGATATGAACTGTAAATATATGTACATACATATTCATTGAACAGGTTATAGCAAAGGGGCTAGAGAAGAGGAATAAAATTTTGTGCCCGACAAATAGGTACACATTTACTGTTTTGTTTGGGTGATGATTTTATGAGCCTGTTGGCTAGCCGCTTGGCTTTTTCTTTTTCTTTTTGAGATTAGAAGGACCGGGAACGCTATTTGCGATTTCCCGATGCTCCCGGTGCAGGGGAGGTTATGGCGAAATTTTCCAAAATTTTAAGGTGTTAGAAAAATATTTGAAGTGAAAACGATATGGAAATCATTGAATGAACTATATTTATATAAATATATAAATATAAATAAAATTAAAACGAAACGAGGCCGTGCAGTTCGTATTTTGAAACCGTGATTTCAAACGACTAGTGCGGGAAATCCGACCATTGGATTTTCCCGAAACCTCAACCGTCGGGTTCGCCCTGGAATAATCTTTCCAACGGCACCAACCTTGTAAAAATCCAACGGTTGGATTGTCTGGAATGTTTAATTCAAATCTGAAGAAAAACAGCGCCAGAAACGATTATATTTATATATATATATAAATATAATTATATTTAATCGAATAACGACGCTGCAGTTCGTATTTTGAAATCGAAACTTCAAACGATTGTACCGGGAGATCCGACCGTCGGATTTTCCCGAAACTGGAACCGTTGGGTTTGTTTTGAAAAGACCTTTCTAATGATGTAAATTTTGTGAAGATCCAACGGTTATATTTTCAGATATGTGTAAATCAAATCTGAAGAAAAACAGCGCCACGGCCGCCTTATGGCCCGAAGCGTCGTTTTGAATAAATTAGCTATTTTAAAATAAATAAAAATAGCGATAAATAGTTATAAAATATTGGAAACAATATGGAATGGAAATAAACTGAATTTGCTTGATTTAGGTGGCTTTTGATGGTTGAATGTGTTTGGTGTGAAAATTACATTAAAGAACACAATTGGTGTTGGCGAATAATTTAACCATTGAAATAAATTGATTTGAAATTCTAAATATACGTGAATTATTTGAGAAGGCCGAGTTAATTCTCATTTCAAATAATTGACCGACGATTGAAAGTCGAAGATGAAGACGATGGTCGAAGACCGGAGATCTTCACCTCGTTTGGATGGTAACCGAGGTCCTGATTGGGAGGCATCCCGAAATATGGATAATGAGTGGTGATCGTCCAGACGTACGTGGTGATCGAAGGGTTTGCGAGGTATTTAGTGCCTCCGGTTTCGTTCAGACCCAGAACGGACTTGTAAATGGACTGTGTGTCTGACATTGGAATTTATTCTGTGTTGATTGATTTCTGTTAAATATACATCTGTTTGGCGGCGGAGAATTTATTCTTTTGCTTAACGCCCTTCTCTGAGACGCACGAGCTCAGAGGTTGTATATCGATGGACTTCAGTCGCATGGCGTGAATTGCCTGTGTGGCATGCTAAGATGCAGTGATCAGGGCTTCTGTTGAAAAGCAAAGTCTTGTGGTGATGATCAAAGCACCGCCTGTGTGGCGTAGCTTTGTGTATAACGTGAATTCGCGAGCCTCACACCCCGGTATGAACCTAAAACGGGAGAAGGACCTCAGGGAGGGCATGCGTTTCTTTCTAGCTAGGGTGGTGTCAGTGACCTACCAGCCCTGACATTTATATACTTTTCACCTATGTGGTTGTTGCTGTTGCGAGGTGCCTCGGTTAGATCGGACGATCCGGGTCCGATGGAGTCATTCGTTGGCTCACTTACGCCCCAAAGGGCGGAGAGACGTATTGTTCAGGCATAATAATCCACATCGGTGGACCGGCCCTGACGATCCAAGGCTTGCCTGCGCGCTTGCCTGAGACATGGGATAGATTGTCTTGAATTTGGTAAGGACTATCTTTTGCCTTGGTCCATGACGGAAATCCAATTTCCAAATACGACATCGTGCGGTTTTGATTGTATATATATATGGCGACATGATATATGGTACCCATGTCGTCTATGATTGATAGTTATGATTTGAAATTGTTTTCAAAACATATTAACACTAGCAATAATATCAAATGCCTTTGTTTTATTCGTATCAATCATATTTTGGCCATTATAAGGTAAAACTCTATCCTCCGGTTTGCGTTGCATTGTGTGATGGGAACTGAGTCTTATAATGGCTTCATTTTTATGAAAAGCATAGCGATGTTTAAAAGAAAGATTTGTTTTAAAGCACTGGCAATCCAATGGAGTAAACCCATTCCACGGAAGTGGCGTGGTCCTGTGATTAGCCAATTATATATGTGTTGAGTGGATTTCTCATACCAGTCCCATGACTGACTCGTAGTTTGTATCACTTTCAAACTCGGGTGCCCCTTTTTCTACATGGGCAGCCTTGTATTCAGGTTTAGCTGGTTCTTTCTGGATAGCTGGAGCTGAAGATGGATTCTATCATTTATTTCTTTTTATGCTGTTCAGCTCCTATTGTACATATTTTGTTTATTTCCGCTGTAGACATTTTTGTATAGCTGAACTGTAATTGTACTAAGTAAGATCCTGTATACTGTGTAACTCTGATGATTACTTTTATCCAGTATATTCTATTGTTCATTATCTGGTATATTTATATAATTCTGTTCTGCTATTATCTGTTTCTGTGTTATATTCCAAAGATAATCTTGTTTCCGTCTGAACGGGAAATCGGGTCGTCTCATCGTGGTATCAGAGCTTTGGTTAAGCTTAGTTCTGGAATATAACATTTGAACGAACTCGTCAGAAATAGAACCAGTAGTGTTCTAGGACGGGTAACTCTATACAGATAGGATCAGTAATATCCTAGTATGAGTAAAGCAGAATGAAATTACTCCTCGATAGACACATTTACACTTGAAGTATATGTTTCTATGTTTTAAAATACCTTTTCTGTGACCTGACACTTGATCTGCTAATTGCAGAAGTACTAGAAAAATGAGTGCCAGAAACAGAAGGAATACAGAACCCGATCTAGAGGCTCTATTAAAGAGATATCGAAATCTGAACGGGGCGCAGTTTTCGGGCAATGAATCTATAATTCAGACTCAAGCTTGGGTGAGCTCTGCAGAAAGAATTTTTGAGCGTATACAGCTGAGAGATGACCAGAAACGGTTAGTAGCATCTTGGGCGCTCAAAGAAGAAGCTTTAATCTGGTGGGAAACAATCATCAAAAATAATCCAGAAGGTGATATCACCTGGGACAGATTCAAAGTGATTTTCCTAGAAAGATTTACTCCTCCCGAAGCAACCGAGAGATTATGTGATGAATTTTCTTATCTAATACAAGGTGACATGACCATCCCAGAATATCACAAGAAATTCAACGAACTTTCTCACTATGCTCCCCATCTGATTCAAAATACGAGGAGAAAGAATCTGAGATTTATTCATGGACTTCAAAGGAAATACCAGAATAAAGTATTGGGGCATGTGAAGCTTCCTTTTCCAGAAATGATTTACATGGCTTATCAGTATGAAGACCTCCATAAGAAAGGAATGTTGCGCGACGAAGAAGAAGTCTGTTCTAGTGACAAAGCAGAGTCGGAAACTGATATTCCTGAAGCCAGTACGAGGTCAGAGGTCGGTAAAGAGCCTAAAGTAAATCGGAAAAGGGCTAGATCTATAAAAGAACATGTCACGACTGCCATATGCAACAACTGCCATAAGCCAGGGCATTTCCAGGGGAATTGCAAACCCTCGAGGAAGAGAAGGAGGAATGAATCTAAATCCAAGAACAAGTCTCCTGTGACTCGAGAGTGCAATCTTTGTCATCAGTCCGGTCATATAAAGCGAGATTGCTGGCTGATAAAAAGGGCCAAAGAGGCTCAGGTAAATGAAATAGCAGAAACTTCTGAGCCCTTAGCTAATCAAGAAAGGCCCGATGTTTTAGAAGGCACGCTTACTGTCAAAAACATTCCAGTCAAAGTACTGTTTGACACAGGCGCGTCACGAAGCTTCATTTCCAAAGATGCAACTAAGAAACTGGATTTGAATTTGAAGAAGCTCAAGGAACCAATGACTGTCCAGAATCCAGTTGGGGGTTCCATTGATCTCAGTTGGATTTGTGGAGTGCCGGTTTCCTTCTCTCGTTATCGGTTTCCTACCATCGCAGCCGTCATGAATTTTAAAGAGTTTGATCTTATCTTGGGGTTAGACTGGTTGACCAAATATGAGGCTGAAGTTAAATGCGCCGACAGAGTCGTAAAGGCGAAGATTAAATCAGGTGATTATATAACCATTCCCTGTGAAGGTCAGAATGCTAATAGAAAAGACTTCTGGGCAGCTTTGAATGTTTCTCCAGCCCAAATAGAAAATATCCCTGAAATCACTGAGAATATTCCTGACCTCATTAAAGATATTCCTGTCGTCAAGAATTATGCGGATGTGTTCGAGGAAGTTGTTCGCTTACCTCAGCAGAGAGAAATAGATTTCAAGATTGCTTTAATTCCCAATGCAAGGCCGGTAGTTCACGCTATTCGAAGAATGTCCTTGAAAGAGAAGGAGGAATTAGACAATCAAACAAGACAGCTAGTATGGAAAGGTCTGATCAGGCCTAGCTTCTCTGATTGGGGTGCAGCAGTGGTGTTTGTCCCGAAATCTGACGGTACTCTACGGCTATGCGTGGACTATCGTGATCTGAACAAGCAGACAATAAAGAACAAGTATCCATTGCCGTGGATTGATGATTTGTTGGATCGATTAAATGGAGCACAAGTATTCTCAAGGATGGACCTAGCTACAGGCTTCCATCAACTTCGAATTGCCGAAGAATGTGTTCCAATGACAGCGTTCAGAGGCCCCGACTTATTCTACGAGTGGTTAGTAATGCCGTTCGGCTTATGTAACGCTCCAGCTTACTTCGTTGATCTGATGAATAGAGTGTTCAGAGGAGTATTGAATAAATTTGTCCTGGTTTTCATTGACGATATTCTAATCTTCTCTAAATCAAAGGCCGAACACGAAAAGCATCTGGAACAGGTTCTAGAAATCCTGAGAAGGAATGTATTGAAAGCCAAATTTTCCAAATGTATCTTCTGGCAAGATGAAGTAAAATTTCTGGGCCATGTTGTATCGAAAGAAGGAATTGCTGTGGATCCAAGCAAAATCACAGCAATTCAAAATTGGAAACAGCCCGGTACCCCCACTGAAGTCCGCAGTTTTCTCGGATTGGCTAGCTATTATCGGAAGTTCGTTAAAGACTTTTCGAAGATATCTGGTCACTTAACGAAGCTTACAAAGAAGCATTCTAAGTTCAAATGGACTCAAGAGAGTGAGGAAGCTTTCGAAGAGCTAAAGTTGAGATTAACAACAGCTCCGGTGTTAACCATCATCGATGGCAACCAAGAATTAAAAGTCTGGACTGATGCGTCTAGAGAGGGCCTTGGCGCAGTGTTAATGCAAAGAGGCCAAGTAATTGCTTATGCTAGCCGTCAACTGAAGCCGCACGAGAAAAACTACGTAACTCATGATCTGGAGTTATTGGCTATCATATTCTCTTTGAAAATCTGGAGACACTATCTTCTGGGCGAGAGATTTGAACTGTTTACAGATCACCAGTCGTTAAAGTATCTGTTCACCCAAAAAGACCTGAATCTGAGGCAGCAACGTTGGCTGGAGTTTCTTGCAGCATATGACTTTGAAATTATATATACTCCAGGAAAAGCCAATGTCGTGGCCGATGCGTTAAGCCAAAAGAATGAAATGATCGCCAGTTTTATTATCACGACTTCAATGCTAGATAAGATATCTGCTCTTCAGGAGGATGATCACTTCATTCAGAAGATCAGAGGGATAATTCAACAAAGCGAACCTTCGAGTTTTCAAGTTGACAATGATGGGATTTTAAGGCTCAAAGGTCGAATCTGTGTCCCTAACATTCCTGAACTTCGAAAAGAAGTACTGGATGAATGCCACAGGTCAAAACTCAGTATCCATCCGGGAGTAAGCAAAATGTATAATGACATCAAACGCACTTTCTGGTGGAAGTCGATGAAAAGGGACATTTCTTTATATGTCAGCCGATGCCCTACTTGCCAGCTAGTCAAGAGCGACCAACAGAAATTGGCTGGATTGTTACAACCACTAGAAGTTCCTGGTTGGAAATGGGAACATATTTCGATGGATTTCATCGATGGTCTGCCCAGAACCAGAAAAGGAAATGACAGTATTTGGGTGATCGTAGATCGTTTCACGAAGACCGCCCATTTCATACCTGTTAGATCAAACAGAACCGCTCAGAGTCTGGCGCAGGTTTACGTCAGGGAAATAGTTAGACTACATGGGGTGCCGCTCAGTATAGTAAGTGATAGAGATACAATATTCACTAGCAAATTCTGGGAAGCATTTCAAGTCGAGCTAGGAACGAAGTTAAACTTGAGCACCGCTTATCATCCTCAGACAGACGGTCAGACTGAGAGGGTGAATCGCATTTTAGAAGATCTATTGCGGGCTTGTGTAATAGATTTCGGTGGATCATGGGAAGACCATCTGCATTTGGCTGAATTCTCTTATAACAACAGCTACCAGGCGAGTCTGACAATGTCGCCATTCGAAGCATTATATGGTAGACCGTGTCGATCTCCTGCTTGTTGGGTCGAGCCTGGAAATAGACTTGTGTTGGGTCCGGATATGATTCGAGAAGCTGCCGACAAAGTCGATTTTATTAAGAAGCGATTACTCGCCGCTCAAAGCCGACAAAAGAGCTATGCCGATAGAAGAAGAAGAGATATATCCTTTGAAGTTGGCGACTATGTATATTTGAAAGTATCGCCGATGAGAGGAGTTGTCCGGTTCGGTAAAACTGGAAAATTGGCACCCAAATTCATTGGTCCGTTTCCTATTCTAGAACGGATTGGGACTCCCGCTTATAGGGTCAAACTGCCTGACTGGTTGCCTGGTGTGCATGATGTATTTCATATATCTCAGCTTCGAAAGCACGTTCATGATCCAGACTTGATCGTGGAAGAAGCAGCTCAGCAGGATATTGAAATTACTCCCGAATTAGCTGTGAGGCGAGAGCCGCTAAAGATCATCGGCAAAGAAACCAAAGAGCTGAGAAACAAGAAGGTTCACTTAGTCAAAGTGCAATGGAGTAGAGATCCGCGAGATTGTACTTGGGAAACTGAGGAGAGCATTCAGAAAGCTTATCCTAGATGCCGAGTAGATATCTCTGATTGACTCCGGTGCCAGGTACATTTACCATACTTTGCACTACCATTCAATTCTCTACTCTATTGTTATTTTCTTTTCATGGATGTGCACTTTTAATTATATAGTCTGAAGGATTTTTAAAAGAGTATAGGATTTGATTAGTATATTTTGAAGGTTAAAAACAATTGGATTGGTTGTTGTGTTGTGTGATTGTAGATTTATCAAACCACTTTCGACTTTGTTCCTTTTCGGGGACGAAAAGTTTTAAGTGGGGGAGATGGCAGGAAATACTAACTATACTAAACACACTCACTATTACTTCTCTGCACCTACTAACTAGCCTAACTAGCACCACTTGTTCATGACAAGGTGATCCCTTATTCGATCGGCTCTTACTCGCAACGTTTTCTTCCTATGTCATACGGCCCCACATTATTGTAGATACCTATGCTGGTCCCATCATGAGGTGTATCAAGTCCCATGGTGGCGGCCCGACACAATTCTAGAATGCATAGGTTATACTACTAATGCCCAGTGCCCTGTTTGTCTGCTCCGAAGTGTGTGCACGCCTGCACTTCGTCAGAACCCACACTGTTGCACCAACTGCCGTCGCTTTTGACCGCTTACAATCAGCCCAGTAATCATGCCCCACCCTGCCTAGTTTCAGGGTACCATGATACCTAATTGGGTTACTGCTGAAATGGGTCCCCGTTACTAGGGTTTTCTAGTCAAGCATGTTAAGTGGTTAAGTGTCTGTATTAACCTAACCTCACCCATCAGTTTAATTAACATGTTGAATTGGTTAAGTGTTTTAGTTAACTTAACCCTACCATCCTGACTTGTCTGTCCTTAGCTTTAATTAGTTAAAGCACCAACCACTCACATTAGACAGGTATTGTTACGGTTACTGGATGTGCCGGTCGGTTCCGGGCAGGTTTACACCGTAACTCAGTCTAAACTCGGGTCCTTATTGGGCTCAATGCCTTAGCCTCCCACATTGGATAGGTATTATTGTGATTACTGGACAGCCGGGCGGGTCCGGGCAGGTTTACATCACAACTCAATCCAACCTCGGGTTAAGCATACTCGTATTTTCTAAATTTACATATTTGTTCTTTTTATTCTTATATGTAAATTTATTTACAATTAAATGTTATAGCCCACTTTCCAAGTTCATCATTTTTAGGTATATGATTTATACCGTTTCATGCCATAAATTACCTATGTGATTTTTCACCAATTTATGTCAAGTTTCCTATAATTACCAATTTTTCCCAACATTACCCCATCTAAATATTAGGCTAACAATCTTAGCCTAATTTTCATCCGCATGATTTTTGACATATAATATTAGGCTAAAAACTCAGCCTAATTTAGCGTACACAAAATTGGCATAAAGAAATTCATTAACATAAACATGACATAAGTGTAAACTTGGCATTTTCGGCATAGTCAATATGACATCATAGGTGTGAACATGCAAAATAGTCAACATGAATATCATAGGTGTGAACTTGCAATGTAGACTAAATTAACATACGTATATGTGAATTTGCAACATAGACTAAATCAACTTACATACATGTGAATTTGCAACATAGGCTAAATCAACTTACATATATGTGAATTTGCGACATAGACTAAATCATCTTACATATATGTGAATTTCCAAATCAATCACGAACATATGAATAAGTGTGAACTTGAAATATGACATAGGTTTAACATATACACATAAACGTGTAGATCTAACATTTGGCCACATATGTGATATGATTTTACAACCTGAAACTTGCATAACATGATAAACTACACAACTTGTCATAACAGGTTATACTCCAAGTTCATATACATATGAATAGACTTATCCATTAATTCCCAATCCAACATGATAATAAAATAGAACCACAGACATAGATCAATATCATTCAATTCCACATATAACATAATAAACATTGTTCTATTATCAATTTATTTCCAAGGCATGACATTAATTTTGATTCGCATCCCAAAACATAACTAAACTTACAACGAACTTGAGTTCTGGATTCTGAGTTTTGGATTCTGAGTTCTGGAATTGAGATGCTTTCCTTTGGGTAGATAAACATTGTTTTGATTTTAATTTTGAATTAGATTTGTTCGTCTCTTAGCTTTCTTCAAGTGGAGGCTACTCTCAGTTTTCTCCTGATAGCATGGCAGCTTCTAGTTCTAATTTTTGTGTGAATATAGGTTGGAGACTTAAGTTGTTTAAATAGAATTTCAAACTAATTAGGGTCGTCAGATGATCATAGATGAATCTATTCCATTCACATCGAGAAGAGCCAACTAGAAAGTGACAAATCAGCCCTAGTGACACACTAGAACTCAGAAAATCGCTCGGAACCCGACCAGGCCAGCCAAGACCTGACCAGGTCGACCCCTTGGTCGACCTGGGTCCTGGGCGGGAATTTTCCCGCCCAGCCCAATTCTGGTCCAGTTTTCAAATTTTGAACTTGTTTCGGGCTGTTTGAATTTTTAAATCGAATTCTGAAACTTTCGAAGACCACAACTTCTTCATACGGAGTCCGATTTACGCAAACTCAGACTCTATCTCAAGCAGAATTCCGAGACGAACGCAATGGTGTAACCCGTTTCCCTTAATTCTTTAATTTATAATTAATTATACTTTAATTTATTAATTTATTGTTAATAGAAAATTTGGGGTGTTACAGAATAGTCACATACCAAACGTGATGTGATAATGTGAATTATTATCGCACGCGCACGCTGCTCCACCTGTACGTGCGAAGCATCCTCAGGAATGTCCGTCGCTAGTTGTGCCCTAAACCACTTCACAGTAATCATCTTGGACCCCCACTACATCTCCTGGAGGAGATAATCCTAGCAATTTCTCGCACATCTCGTCATAATCAGTTGGTTCAGGTTGTGTGAATGGACGACCATCGATTGGTATGCCAAGCAGAACCACTACGTCCTCCAATGTGATCGACATTTCACCGCATCTGAGGTGAAATGACGATGTCTCAGGTCTCCATCGATCAATCAAAGCCGTTATGAGATGGCGGTCAATTTGTATGGATCCAAGTCGATGTAACAAAAGAAAGCCCTCTCGTTCAAGAAGTGCTAACACACCGGCATGATTTGAAGTAACCGACTTTAACGAAGACGAGTGCTCTATAGTTTCAACAGGATCTTTGCCCTACCACACAATAACAAAATGGATTTTTTTTAACTAGTTTAACACACACAATAACAACGAAGGGATGATTGCTCTATGCTTACCAACATTAATTCAACATTGTTTGAACGATGTTCGGACTAAAAATATAAGATGCTCCCGTCTACGGGTCCGGCCAAGATCTCCGCGTAATCTACAATAATTCAACGCTAATAAATTTAGTATTATGTTTCTCCAAAACAAATACATGAATACCAATCTTCAATTCCACACAAACTCAGTATAATGAAATGATCAAGCAATCTTCAATTCTACAAAACTACTATAAAATTTCAATTTCTATGACTACCCACAACCCTAAACCTAATTTCTTCGAATCTCAATAAAACTATCATGAAATCCACAATTGTATGTATTAGACAACAATAGGTCATCATTAACTAGCAATGAATCAACTGTGCACAAAATCCTAGGGATGATAAAAAAACCTAAATCCAATTTCTGAAAGAACGAGACATAATTTAAAGATATTATTACCTAAAACTTGTTCTTGTGTCGAAGAGCTTGCCATATTTTATTGAGAACTTGAATTTAGTTGAAGAAATTTGGGTTTTGATTTAATTAAGGTATAGGGGTTTTGGGTTGTAAATGGAAGAGTTTGAGAAATGAGGAGGAAAGGGGTCGATCGGCTGTTTTTTTTTAAAGAAGGAAAATCTTCAGGGCGCAATCATGGATTGCGCCCTGAAGATTTGTTCATATTGGCGCAATCTTTGATTGTGCCTGTATAAATGAACAGACATAACATCCACCTACATGGAAAAAGGGGCTATATTTGCAATATTTTGCAAAAGGAGGCTAAAAGTGGGAAAAAGGGCTACAAATGAAAAATGCTCTCTCTCTCTCTCTCTATATATATATATGTATGTATACATATATATATATATATATATATATATATATATACGAAGCCCCGACGGCTAAGCCGCAATTGTTGAATGGCAACCATACCCATACCTTATCCTGATTCTTGCCAGCTATGTTGAAAATGAAAGGCTGAAATTTTGTTTTATACATAGCTGAAATTCTTGACTTCGTACACATCAATAAAAGCATGAAAACGATGGGCGCATCTTTTGTACATGCAGCGATATACATAATTTTCCAATATCATAATTCTCTATTGTTTGAAAATGATGTCTTGAAAGCGATAGGCTGAGAGATTTTTTTGTAACGGCCTAGATTTTTAACTGTGCATTTGAACATTTAAAAATTTGTTTAAAATGTTGTTTTGAAATTTAATGACGTGAATTAAATTATTTTAAGATATTTTAATAATATAATAATATTTAGATTCCGAATAGTCGGAAGAAGGTTGAATTTGTAACATTGTATAAATTGGCAATAGTATCTATTATAAGATACGGATCACTTTTGTAACATTGTTTTCAAAATTTTGGTAAAAGAAAAAAAATAAGAAGAGAGAAATGCTCTATCAAACTCACCATTTCAAAACTTGAAATCTTTTAAAACGTGAAATAAGACATAGCAAAATCTAGACCGTATATCGTAGCCAAATCATGGAAATCCTTACTAAAATCTTTGTAGCTGGCAAATCATTATCTATCTCAATGCAAAATCTTCACGCTGCTCTTGAAAACTTAGTACATGCAACAATATCTTTAAAACCAATCTCACGCATATCTGAATAAGTCTATTCGATGTGCCCAAATAAAATCTTAGCGTAAGCAGCAATTGAAAACAAATCTTGACGCAGGCAATATTTACGTCACAAATAAAAATCTTGGCCGAATTGTTTTATGTAATTTTCATATCTTCATGTACTTTGAAATCTCTATCCAAACTTTACAGCATATTTAAAACTTAAATTGTACAAATCTTATTCAAAACGCAGCGTATCAGTTCCAAAGCTATTATTAACTATTAATGCAATTAATATCGTTAAGTACATTGGCAGCTCAGGCCCTTTGATAAAAACCATTCCTTTAAACCATTATATCGATTAAATATCGTCATAGTATCATAAAACCTTCTCATTTCCTTAACCTTGGAATATTTTCAAAAAAAATCCCTTTTAACTTCACTTCAGAAAATATCGATATATTATCCGCTTGATGGTCTAACTCCAATTTTTAATTCTCGTATGGCCAAAACAATGTCAAGCGACATTTTAATTATATAACCTAACTGGTTTTATTAAACTCAGACTTCAAATATTACTCTTAATTCAAATCATTATGGAAATATATAATTCAACTCAAATATTTACTTTTGTTTCCCATATAACATAACCATTTCCATTTCTTCTGAGAACATTCGTTATTTGCTTATTACTTAGAATAAGCGTATTTCAACCCATAATATTTCATTACACTTCAAACTCGGGCCAAACAAATGCTAAATTATACATTGCCCATTTTAAAACCAAACAGTTTAATTATATTTTAAAGTCTTGCAAATATTGCAATATAATAAACTAATCTCAAATCCTTCACCACTACAACTAATATTGTCCCTCGATAGCAGTATAGCCGTTCAAGTTGTTGTATTATAATTACCTCTCAGACCTTGATCGACAATGTTCTTATCTTAAGACAATAAAAGTTTAAAACTCAAAAATATAATATATTATCCCCATTTCCATTTACTATATAATTTAAATATGGTTTTATAAACCATTTTCTCTCGTTTGGAAACCCACCTTATATACTAGTTCCTTTTTACTTAATTCGTTAATTAAGTAAATTATCTACCAACTCTTTACTTAAAATCTGTCTATACAACTCCATTATAACTTGGAATTGTTATTCATTTACTGAATCTTTACACAAATCCATTTAAGTAACTTACTATAACTTAACTGTTTTTAATACCAAAAGCCATTTAACATTTTCCCTTTGTTTATAATCTCAGTAAAAGTTCATTTGCAAAGCATTCCATTTGATTTCCGATCCTTTTTATCAAGCTAATTTACAAAACTTGGAATTTATTATAATTTCCTTTACCCGATCCAATTTATAATCTCATTACTCTTGCTTTCATCTTAAATGAAATTATTAAAAAAAAGTAAATCACTTTAATAAACTTTATCATCAAATTTGAAGTAAAGGTAGTTTACTTCAATATTAACTAATAATTCATTACTAGAAAGATTATTAAATAATAATACTTTATTAAAATAAATAATTAAATAAACAACTTTAAACCGTAGTTAATTAAAGGTAAATTAACTACTTAGAACATTCGTTAAATTTTTACGACTGATCATAGGACTATTAGATTATATTAATCTAATATCCAATACTCATTAACCAGTCAACTTTTAAACATTAGTAACGAATTCATACTAATCCACCATTTTAAATTAATTAACAACTTCATTAACTCAATTGTTTAAATAAACAATTATTATAATTCCCTAACCCGTAGGTTAATTTATACTTCTCTATTTATAAAATCTTAGTAACAACATAAGAATTCGTTGTGTATAACATTTAATCATTTTCGTTGTAAACCTGATTATAAATAACGATATGTTTATAAACCTTTTCTTTTATAAAATAAACCCGAAAACTTTGATTCAGTTATAAAAGTATATTTTATAACATAAAACCCTGTCAGTTCGCCTAACGGCAAAACGACGTCTTTAAACGATGGATATTAGGCCATCTGCTGGCAATCACTCAATCAATATTGTTTATTGATTAAAATATAACAATCGTTGAATATAAGTGCAACAATTAATATCCATTCAACCATCAATAATCCAACAGGTTATAACATCATTTGGAATAAACAATTCAATAATATGAACAACCAATAATATACAATTTATTTGAGGAATTCGGTAGGATCCCTCCAACCTATTCTTCCCTGCATCACAGACCATAATGTAATTTTATAACAACATATGGACAATAATTTAAACTAGAACATCCAATACGACATAAATATTGTGTCGACAATCATTAAACAAACAATACGCAACCATGACGTCCAAACATCCAAATTATATTATTGACAGTGAATTATAGTTATATATGAATTTAGCACATCATACCAGTCCAGAAAAATGTGAGAGTTAACTCACCTTGATTTTCGATTTGTCGGTTCATGTGTGGTTCCATTTAATTTTAAACAAACATTATAAAATTAAATGAAAACCCGACTGCTTCCAAACCTCCCCGAACTTGCTCAACAGTGTAGCCTTCATCGCCACGATCCCATTAGATCTTATTTCTTTAAATTCTGAGAATATGCGGATAAGTTATTGTTAATTCAATATTTTATTTAAATTTAATAGCTTTAAATTTTAATAACTTAAATTAATTATCTTGATAAGTATTAACCACCAGCTTAATACCTTAAACATCATTAGGCCATGTAACCCATGTCAGTCGGTGTCACGTGTTTTCCACTGTGATGCATTCTTCATTTTAATTCTTCACGATCCCACGTTTTCGCTTTTACTATCTTCTTTTTCTTTCTTTCACTTGTTTAACACAAGGCCCAAAGTTCACAAACAATAGTACACAGCCCATCTACCCATTCCGTCTTCTCCTCCAACACGTTACTTTCTTCTTTACCAAATATATATCCCACTCCAGTTCAGAACAAAATGATTCCCCCTTCGCTCATAATACACATCTATTGGAAATATTTTGTGAATTATTAAAA
The DNA here is from genome assembly GCA_030737875.1 of Allium sativum. Lineage (NCBI taxonomy): Eukaryota > Viridiplantae > Streptophyta > Magnoliopsida > Asparagales > Amaryllidaceae > Allium > Allium sativum. The sequence goes on along the minus strand of CM060918.1, from coordinate 143,102,206 downwards.
ATGTTGAAATAAGTGTACAAATGGCTCCTATAGGTGAATGTCCCACATCATGGGATTATAAGAAAGATGCAAGTATTTATACTTGTTTCTAAGAAGTTATGTTGGGGCCTTGGGCTCCCAATGTATGCTTTGTTGTAAGGAGGGAGATCATGCATCATGACCACCACACATGCGCGCGACCGACCAACTCGACTCGACCTGACCCGGCCCGGCTCGGTTTGGTTCGGGCTCGGACTTGGCTTTGTGGTGTAAACACTTATATATTTGGACTAGAAAAAGTTGCATTTTTCGAACTGTGTTTTTTAAATACGAGATATATTTCTGAGCCGACTTTTATTTGAAGTGGTAAACTATTGACCTGGTATTTTAGCAGATTTATCTACTACCCAGTATTTTCTTTCAGCCCTAATCCCTATCTATATATTATCTTCAGTTGTAGATGAAAATAATATAGCAAAACACAATTTTTACCTCCGCCATTAAAATATTTTTCCTGAAATTTTCGAGCAGTATTTTTATTTTTGAAAGTACAAATCTGCACTGATTTGTTGTGCAAAGAAAATCAGTTTTAATTTCAGAGGTTGTTTTATCCTAGAGGCGGCGGCGAAAGTACGAACTGGTTTTGCACCACCGGCCAGATCGCCGAATCGTCTTCAAGAAAGCGACCAAGTATGTGACTCAGCCATTGTTTCCCAATAATTTGAAGACGAACTGAAACAATGGCTTCGACATCAACCATGGATGATACTGCTCCTCCCTCTGCTTTCCAAATCCCATTGGTGACTGCTGCCCCATTCCGTTTCGAAGGACTGCATTTCAGACGATGGCGTCAGAAGATGGAGTTCTACCTGACGATGAGAAAGGTCACTGCTGCTCTGACCACCGACAAACCGCAGTTGCCAGACAAACCTGACGGAACTGATGAAGCGCAGATCGCTTCCTGGACTGAACAATCAAAACAGGAACAAAACTGGATTGAGCAGGACTATATGTGCAGAAATTTCATTCTCAATGGCCTTAGCGATGATCTGTATGATTACTACAACTCGGACGACAAGACAGCGAAGGAGATATGGGAAGCGCTGAAGAAGAAATACGATACAGAGGAGGCAGGAGCAAAGAAGTATGATGTGAGCCGCTATCTCAAATATCAGATGACAGACGATAGGTCAGTAGAGATGCAGTCTCATGAGCTTTAGAAAATAGCCCATGAGATCATCTCCGAAGGTATGGTTTTGGACGAACAGTTTCAAGTTGCTGTTATTATTGACAAACTGCCCCCAGGTTGGGAAGACTTTAAGAATTTCCTATGACATAAGACTAAGGAATTTTCCTTAGAGAGCTTGATCACTCGCCTCCGCATTGAGGAGGAGGCACGCAAACAGGACCAGAAAGAGGAAGTGCTGGTTGTCTCAAACAACAGCACTAAAAAGACCAAACCCGCAGTTCTGAAACCGAACCAGAAGTCATTTAAGAATCAGAACTGGCGCAACAAACAGAACGGGAATCCGCAAGGAAAATCGAAAGGACAGCAAAAACCAGCCCAAAAGAATGATTCTGGACAATTGTTTCTATGTTACAACCGTGGAAAACCAGGTCATATGGCACGAAAGTGTCGGAACAGGCCTAGTTCTGCACCACAGGCTACCCTGACTGAGGAGGAGCCTCTTATGGCTTGATCACTGAGATTTGCCTTGTTGGTGGATTAAAGGGTTGGTGGGTAGACACTGGTGCTTCTCACCATGTCTGCTATGATTGTGATATGTTCACCACACACACGGCTGTTGATGATCAGAAAGTGTTGTTGGGAGAGTCTCATACCACTAAAGTTGCAGGGGTTGGAAATGTGGAGATCTAGATTACCTCTGGAAAGACTGTGATTCTTAAATATGTTTTCCATACTCCAGAGACGAGGAAGAATCTGGTTTCTGGCTTTCTCCTTAATAAGGCAGGCTTTACTCAATTTATTGGAGCTGATGTATATTGTGATGGCCCGCCCCGCACCAGCCGACATTACCTCCGAAAGTGCGCTGTACACATGCCCGACTAGCACAGAACGGACGCCAAAGAAATGAAAGAAGAGAATGAACTAATCGAAAACCTGTAGAATGTCTCATAGCACATGGAACAAAATACAATAATAATAAACTTGACATAAAACAAGTGAGACAGTGCATAAGCTGATAACTAAAACCAACATCAACATCATCATCAGAGTAGCGGAAATCCAAATACAGCTTATTACAACTTTCCAAATTACTGTCTCTAAACAAAAGAAAGAAAGGGACACCACTAATGCCCAAAGTAGTGACTGCAGCAACACAGGGAGAATATATATATATATATCATACGTGGAAGCCTCCTGCTCGTCTCCGGTACAGCTTGTAACACCTCGTATATTCTATAACAGTGAAATTCATAAATTAAAGTATAATTAATTCTAATGAAAGAATTAAGGGAAATGGCTTACCCCATTGCGTTCGTCTCGGAATTCTGGTTATGATAAAGTCCGAGTTTGCGTGAAACGGACTCCGTATGAAGGAGTTACGACCTCCGGAAGTTTCAGAATAAATTTGAATTCAAAAACAGCTCAGAACAGGTGTAAAATTCGAATTCGAGTTCAAACTGGGCTGGGCGGGAAAACTCCCGCCCAGTGACCAGGTCGACATTAGTGTCGACTGGGTAGTCGCCTGCCCCCCCAAGTCGACTACGCAGTCGACTTGGGTGTCGACCTGCAGGTCGACCTGCCTGGTCGGCCTGACCAAGTGGGTATGACCCTGGTTCGACTTCTGGTGTGATGTACGGTCTGATTTTCCTCCCTGCTTGCATATGACGGCTCAAAACTACTTGAAAACTCTATAAATACACTCTAAGACTCAACTAATTCACGTAAGAAAATAAAAGAGGAGTCGTCATGCTGTCGGGAAGGAGTTGATCGTAGCCGCCAAGAATCAAACTAAGAAGCAAACTAAAGTCTAATCAAATCAATCAACAAATTGCTACCCAAAGGAGAGCATCTCCAAATTCAGAAAACAGAAATCAGAAAACAAGAATTCGTCACACGTTGTAAGTATAGCGGTCTTTCAGAATCTGAATAAAATTATGATTTGATACGATGTAATTGGGAATAGAACTGTATCATTATAATGATGTAGATCTTGTGTATTGTAATGTTTCTATCGTGATTGTTTTTGGTGTATTAATTTGTGGCATAAATGGATCGATGCAAGTTTATTATACGTTTGTATATGAAAGTAATGGTAATTGCAAGTTTGTGGCAAAGTCTATGATTAGATCCCTCTCATGTTTATGTTAATATCCCCTTTATGTTTATGTTGATATCATGGGCCATATACTTATGTAAACACACCCTAGATCCTAGATCCTTTATGCTACATGACTCAAAACTTATGTATACATCTTAGATCCATTATAAGTATGATTAGAACTATGTTAAATGCAGTTTGGGCTACATAAACTATGCAAGTTCATGTGGAAATAGACTATATATTAGATTTGGACATTATTGGGTTAATTTACAACATGCTAGTTTTGTGTTCGACATTATGCCAAGTTAATATGTTAAAACCCAAGTTTGTATAAGTCTCCATATGCCATCCTATGTGACACCCATTTAGTTGTATGCCAATTTTGAATGCAAGTTCACATGATCCAATGTTTATGTTAACGCCAATTTGCAAGTTCATGCGCTACACCTTCTATGTATCATAGAAATATTATATGTTCTGAATTTCCCCTTTTCTCACATTTGTCAAGTTGGGCTGAATTGTGTCGAGCCCAACATTAGTACGTACAAACGGGGGTAATAGCGTAGGGTGTAAAAACATGATATAATAAATATGTTAGCATGTTTGGCGCGTGCCAACGACTGTGACATTTTAGCGGTATAAATTGTTATACCCAAATTAAAAGACGGCATGACATTTACATATTAAATTGAATGGTGAAATGTAAATTTAGAAAACACGATATGTTTAACCTGAGGTTGGATTGAGTTGTGACGTAAATCTGGCCGGACCCGCCCGGCTGTCCAGTAGTCACAACAATACCTATCCAATGTGGGTGGTTGAACATTTAGCCCAATAAAGACCCGAGGTTAGACTGAACTACGGTGTAAACCTGCCCGGAACCACCCGGAACATCCAGTAACCGTAGTGATATTTGTCTAATGATAGTAGTCGGTGCTCTAAAAGGCTAAGGACAGGTGGTAGGGTTAAGTCAACTGAAAACACTTAACCAAAGATTCAACATGTTAACAAATATTGATGGGTGGGGTTAGGTATATACAGACACTTAACCACTTAACATGTTTGACTAGAAAACCCTGGTAACGTAGGGACCCGTTTCAGCAATAACCCAATTTAGGTATCAACGGTACCCTGAAACTAGGCAGGGTAGGGCACGATTACTGGGCTGAATGTAAGTAGTCAAATAACGGTAATTGTTGCGTGCACAGTGTAGGTCTAACGGTGTGTGGTCGTGCACGCACTCCGGAGTAGACAAGCAGGGCACTGGGGGCACCAATAGTATAACCTATGTCTTCTAGTAATTGTGACTGGGCTGCCACCATGGGTCTTGATACACCCCATGGTGGGACCAGCATAGGTATCTACACTTCTTGGGGTAGCCGTAAGACACACGTACGAGTAGGAGTCGATCTTTAGTAAAAACAAAAAGGATCACTTCACCCTCAGCATGGGGTGCCAGTTAGAATAATCCTAGTAAATGCAGAGGTATAGGGTGGGTTCGATAGTATATTCGATTTTGGGCTACACTCACTTAGTTATGATACTATACTGTTTTCAGTTTATGTCTACCATATCCTTTTCTTATTCATATACTGAAAAGTCACTAGATTTACTCAGGCTTTATGTCTGACTCCGTTTTTCTTTTCGTCTTCTTTTCTTTCGTTTCCCCCTCCCTAGGTCCACAAGGAGGAAACAACTCAGCTTAGTCAGACTCTTTTGCAAGCTTGAAGACAGTAGATGTACGGTTTGGATCTCTTTTGTTTGGATCATGGCTTTGGATACCATTATGGGGATTTTGCTGCTTTATTTTATGTTTTATGCTTCTTTGATAATTAAGACAGTTATGGAATTGTAATGTTTTTGGAAGTATTGTAAGACAATTATGGTATGGTTTGTATGACACGTATTTTGATGAAATAAAAGTTGTTGTGTTTTCTGCTATTTAAAAATATGTGTATTTATATCTGTCTCGTGTATCTGTGACTTATACTTAAAAACCTCCACCAAAATTAGGGCATTCCCTTTGTGAGTGACCCTAACGGAGGTGGAGTGTTTCACTTGGTATCAGAGCATAGGTTTACCAGATAAGATAAAAGTTTTTGAAATTGTTTTCAAAAGAGAGTGTAAAGAAGCATTTTTCAAGAAAAAAAATGTTATATTTTTTTTTTTAAAAAAAAAGGCATAATCCCCCAAAGCCATGTGCATTATCTCTCTCTATCCTTCGTTTTGAATCTTTCCTTTCTGTTTCAGCATGTCTGGGGACCTTACTCCCCATTTACAGACGCTTCTACTCCTCCTCCTCCTCCACGTGAAACAGCAAGCGGAAGAATCTCAGAACAAGAAGACGGATAATAGTCAAGGAGGAAAGGACCACAACAATAATAACAAGACCCATGAAAAGAGAAAGTGAAATTTCTGTGGCATTGTGGGACATATAGCAATAGACTATAGAAAGAAGAAGATGAAGATATGAGCATGCTTTCAGTGTGGTGATATTGGACATATCAGCAAGAATTGCCCTAAGAAGCAAGGGCAAGGCCCGCAAGCAGGACCTTCTGGGGGTACCTCTTTAAATTCTTCTCTTAGATGCTTTATCCTGCTTATATTCTAAATCCTATCTTGAGAACTTTAGGTAGAAATATTTCTGTAGAAAGTGTAGTCTATCTTTATGATCATCCAGTTCGTACACTTTTTGACTCTGGTGCATCACACTCCTTTATTTCATCTGCTTTAGTAGAATCTCTGCATCTAGACACTAGTATGGTTGAGGATCCATTAGTAGTTTCAAATCCAATTGGGGGCTCCGCTTACTTGTCAATGGTTTGTTTGGGTTTGAAAATCTCTATTCTCAGTGTTGAGTTTAATTGTAATGCCTTTGTCCTAGGCTTCTCGGGATATGGTTTGATCTTAGGCATGGACTGGTTATCCAGTAACGGTGCCATTCTTGATTGTGAGAAAAGAGTAGTTAGGCTCTTGACTCGACTCGGTAACACTCTAGAAATTTCGTGTAATCCCTTGAATGCTGTTATGCTTAGTTATCTAGAGTCGCTTGATGCTTCTGATGAGAATTTACAATTGGTTAGAGTAGTCCGGGAATATCCGGATGTCTTCGAGGAGGTGAAAGGCTTACCTCCGAAGCGGGAAATAGACTTCCGTATCTATCTTGTGGATAATGCAAAGCCCGTAGCTTTACCTGTCAGACATATGGCTCCAAAAGAGATAAAGGAGCTCAGTAAGCAGGTTAAAGAACTTCTCGAGAAGGGGTTCATTCGAAGGAGCATTTCAGAATGGGGTTCTCCAGTGGTATTCGCAACCAAAGCAGACGGTTCGCTACGCCTTTGCGTTGACTATAGGGAGTTAAACAAATTGACCAAGAAAAATAGGCACCCTCTTCCCCGAATCAACGATTTGTTTGATCAGCTTGTAGGTGCATCGGTTTTCTCCCAACTTGATCTGGCAACTGGGTTTCATCAGCTAAGAGTAGCTGAGGATTGTATTGATAAAACGGCGTTCACAACCCCAGACGGTTTCTTTGAGTGGCTTGTCATGCCTTTCGGCCTGACAAATGCACCCGCTTACTTCGTGGACCTAATGAGCAGAGTGTTCAGAGAATTCCTCAACAAATTTGTGGTTGTCTTCGTAGACGATATCTTGATCTTTTCAAAGAACGAGGAAGAGCATGCTCAACATCTGAAAGAAATCATGGATACTCTCCGAGCACATTAGCTAAAGGCAAAGTTTTCAAAATGCCATTTTTGGAGGGAAGAATAAGATTTCTTGGGCATGTTGTATCTAAAAAAGGGTTGGCCGTGGACCCCGCAAAGGTAGTTGCGGTGCAGGACTGGAAGGCGCCAAAGAATGCAACCGAAGTCCGAAGCTTTCTTGGGCTAGCCGGTTTCTATCGAAAGTTCATAAGGGATTTTGCAAAAATCTCAACTCCACTCACAAGGCTGACAAAGAAGAATCTAGTGTTCAATTGGGACTTGGATTGCGAGTTGGCTTTCCAACGCCTGAAAAGGGCTCTTACAACAGCCCCAGTTCTAACTCTGCCTGACGGAAGCAAACTGTTCACAGTTTATACAGATGCATGTGGAACAGGACTAGGCGCCGTTCTAATGCAAGAAGGGAGGGTAGTAGCTTATGGTGAAGGCAATTGAAAGTTCATGAAAAGAACTACCCAACCCACGATCTTGAGTTAGCCGCCATCGTCTTTGCACTTAAGTCTTGGCGACATTATCTCCTAGGTGAGAAGTTCGAATTATACACTGACCATAAATCATTGAAATATCTCTTCTCGCAGAAAGATCTTAACTTGAGGCAGCAAAGGTGGATGGAGTTTCTTGCCTCGTATGATTTTGAAATTTCCTATACTCCTGGCAAAGGCAATGTAGTGGAAGACGCGTTGAGCCGAAAGAAACTGACCCTAAGCCCGTTCTTTGTAGAAAGGCAAAGCTTGGAGTATATAGCCAGTTTTAACTTTAGGGCCTCCTCCGATTTTGTACTGGGTTTGCTAGCATCTCTCGAAGTACGCCTGACTCTAGTGGACTCAATAGGGGCTGCACAACGTGAAGACCCTCAGCTTGTTGATGTGATTGATAAACATATTAGGGGCGAGACTTCTAGTCGCCTCAATAGGTACTCTATCGACGATAAAGGATGGCTGAGACGCGATGGAAGATTGTTCGTCCCACAAGCAAGAGAGTTGATAAAGAAGGTTCTTGAGGAAGCACACCATTCCAAGATGACAATACACCCAGGCATGGATAAAATGTACAAGGACATGAAAAGAGTTTTCTTTTGGAACGGCATGAAGAAGGACGTGGCGGATTTCGTTTCCAAGTGTATGATATGCCAACAGGTCAAGGCGGAACAGAAAAGGCCTGGAGGACTACTTCACCCCCTAGAGGTCCCACAGTGGAAGTGGGATAGTATTTCGATGGACTTCATTGATGGACTGCCTAGGTCAAGAAGAGGCAATACTAGCATTTGGGTAATAGTGGATAGGCTTACAAAAAGCGCCCACTTTTTACCTATCAAGAGTAGAAGGACTGACTCATCTCTAGAATCTCTTTATCTCAAGGAAATAGTTCGACTCCATGGGATACCTTCTAGTATTGTTAGTGACCGGGACCCTATCTTCACAAGCGAATTTTGGCGGAGTCTGCAAGAAGCTGTAGGCACACAGTTATGTCTGAGCATGGCCTATCACCCCCAAACCGATGGCCAGACGGAAAGGGTAAATAGAGTTTTAGAGGATATTTTGAGACTTTGCTTTCTTGACTTTGGAGGGACATGGGAAGAGCATCTTCCTTTGGTAGAATTCGCCTACAATAACAGCTACCAAGCCACTATCGGTATGGCGCCCTTCGAAGCATTGTATGGGAGACCGTGCAAATCACCAACTTGTTGGTGGGAGTCCACAGATAAACTTATACTTGGGCCAGACATGATTCGAGAGACTTCAGAGAAAGTAGACTTGATACGGAGAAGGATGAAGACAACCCAGGACAGACAAAAATCGTACGCAGATAAGAGAAGGACCGACCTTGAGTTTGAGGTTCGGGACAGGGTTTTTCTTAAGGTATCTCCTCTAAGGAACGTCGTTCGCTTTGGATCCACTGGAAAGCTAGCACCAAGGTTTGTAGGACCATTTCCTATCGTCGAGAAGGTTGGGAAGATGGCCTATAGATTAGAGCTACCCGGGAGACTGGCCGGAGTTCAAAACGTCTTTCATGTTTCTCACCTCCGAAAGTGTTTGCACGAGTCTGCTGAAATAGTGGAGCCTATCATTCTAGAAGAAGCCGAAGTGGAACGTGAAGCAACTGTAAGAAGAGTTCCAACACGCATCTTAGGAATTGAAGTGAAAAGGCAACGCAACCGCGAAGTCAAGCTCATCAAAGTTCAGTGGAGCGACGCCGGGGAAGACGCGACTTGGGAAACTGAGGACAGAATACGCGCTGCCTACCCTTTTCTTTTTGAGGGTACATCTTTGATCCCTCTTTTTCCTTAAGTTATGCTTTATCTATCTTTTAGGTATATCTCCTCGGTCCTTTTCCTAACTCTTTAAGTAGAAAGCAAATGGATGCAAACATGTATTTGAAAACATGTTATGGATGATGGCTGCAAGTGGTTGCTAATGATTGCTAGTGGTTGCTCGTGGATGCATATACACACACATTCTAGGTTTTAGATCGGCTCAGTCACTTCATATTGCATATGCATATATGTATTCTCGTTCATATGTGGTTGAAATTTTATATGTTATCATATGGTTGTCGCATTTGTAATAATTGTTGTGCACTCATGTAGAATTATGAGTAGGAAAATTTGCATACATGATGGATTCATGACACTTACATGATTCACATTTAGGAGGTCAACTGAATCAGTGGACCGCCTGATTTCTGCATTAGATAAGGACATATACACACACAATGCATATGATCATAAAGCATTAGAAGTCTTTAAGGACAATGGACACCTGTGTTTGTTGGTTGAGTAGATGGACGATTGGATGGTAGGATATACATTCTTCCTAACTTGAAGATTTCGGGGACGAAATCCTTTTAAGTGGGGGAGAATGTAACACCCCGTATATTCTATAACAGTGAAATTCATAAATTAAAGTATAATTAATTCTAATTAAAGAATTAAGGGAAATGGCTTACGCCATTGCGTTCGTCTCAGAATTCTGGTTAAGATAGATCTGAGTTTGCGTGAAACGGAGTCCGTATGAAGTAGTTACGACCTCCGGAAGTTTCAGAATAAATTTGAATTCAAAAACAGCTCAGAACAGGTTTAAAACTCGAATTCGAGTTCAAACTGGGCTGGGCGGGAAAACTCCCGCCCAGTGACCAGGTCGACATTAGTGTCGACTGGGCAGTCGACCTGGCCCCCCCAGGTCGACTACACAGTCGACTTGGGTGTCGACCTGCAGGTCGACTTGCCTGGTCGGCCTGACCAGGTGGGTCTGACCCTGGTTCGACTTCTGGTGTGCTGTACAGTTTGATTTTCCTCCCTGCTTGCATCTGACGGCTCAAAACTACTTGAAAACTCTATAAATACACTCTAAGACTCAACTAATTCACATAAGAAAATAAGAGAGGAGTCGTCATGCTGTTGGGAAGGAGTTGATCGTAGCCGCCAAGAATCAAACTAAGAAGCAAACTAAAGTCTAATCAAATCAATCAACAAATTGCTACCCAAAGGAGAGCATCTCCAAATTCAGAAAACAAGAATTCGTCACACATTGTAAGTATAGTGGTCTTTCAGAATCTGAATAAAATTATGATGTGATACGATGTAATTGGGAATAGAATTGTATCATTATAATGATGTAGATCTTGTGTATTGTAATGTTTCAATCGTGATTGTTTTTGGTGTATTAATTTGTGGCATAAATGGATCGATGCAAGTTTATTATACGTTTGTATATGAAAGTAAGGGTAATTGCAAGTTTGTGGCAAAGTCTATGATTAGATCCCTCATGTTTATGTTAATATCCCCTTTATTTATATGTTGATATCATGGGCCATATACTTATGTAAACACACCCTAGATCTGAGATCCTTTATGCTGCATGACTCAAAATTTATGTATACATCTTAGATTAATTATAAGTATGATTAGAACTATGTTAAATGCAGTTTGGGCTACATAAACTATGCAAATTCATGTGGAAATAGACTATATATTAGATTTGGACATTTTTGGGTTAACTTACAACATGCAAGTTTTGTGTTCGACATTATGCCAAGTTAATATGTTAAAACCCAAGTTTGTATAAGTCTACATATGCCATCTTATGTGACACCCATTTAGTTGTATGTCAATTTTGAATGCAAGTTCACATGATCCAATGTTTATGTTAACGCCAATTTGCAAGTTCATGCGCTACACCTTCTATGTATCATAGAAATATTATATGTTCTGAATTTCCCCTTTTCTCACGTTTATCAAGTTGGGCTGAATTGTGTCGAGCCCAACATTAGTACGTACAAACGGGGGTAATAGCGTTGGGTGTAAAAACATGATATAATAAATATGTTGGCATGTTTGGCGCGTGCCAACGACTGTGGCATTTTAGCGGTATAAATTGTTATACCCAAATTAAAAGACGACATGACATTTACATATTAAATTGAATGGTGAAATGTAAATTTAGAAAACACGATATGTTTAACCCGAGGTTGGATTGAGTTGTGATGTAAATCTGCCTGGACCCGCCCGGCTATCCAGTAGTCACAACAATACCTATCCAATGTGGGTGGTTGAACATTGAGCCCAATAAAGACCCGAGGTTAGACTAAACTATGGTGTAAACCTGCCCGGAATCAACCGGCACATCCAGTAACCGTAGTGATATCTGTCTAATGTGAGTGGTCGGTACTCTAAAAGGCTAAGGATAGGTGGTAGGGTTAAGTCAACTGAAAACACTTAACCAAAGATTCAACATGTTAACAAATATTGATGGGTGGGGTTTGGTATATACAGACACTTAACCACTTAACATGTTTGACTAGAAAACCCTGGTAACGTAGGGAACCGTTTCAGCAGTAACCCAATTTAGGTATCAACAGTACCCTGAAACTAGGCAGGGTGGGGCACGATTACTGGGCTGAATGTAAGCGGTCAAATAACGGCAATTGTTGGGTGTACAGTATAGGTCTAACGGTGTGTGGTCGTGCACGCACTCCGGAGCAGACAAGCAGGGCACTGGGGGCACCAGTAGTATAACCTATGTCTTCTAGTAATTGTGTCGGGGCCGCCACCATGGGTCTTGATACACCCCATGGTGGGACCAGCATAGGTATCTACACTTCTTGGGGTAGCCGTAAGACACACGTACAAGAAGGAGACGATCTTTAGTAAAAACAAAAAGGATCACTTCACCCTCAGCATGGGGTGCCAGTTAGAATAATCCTAGTAAATGCAGAGGTATAGGGTGGGTTCGATAGTATATTCGATTTTGGGCTACACTCAATTAGTTATGATATTATCCTGTTTTCAGTTTATGTCTATCATATCCTTTTCTTATTCATATACTGAAAAGTCACTAGATTTACTCAGGCTTTATGTCTGACTCCGTTTTTCTTTTCGTCTTCTTTTCTTTCGTTTCCCCCCCTAAAGTCCACAGGGAGGAAACAACTCAGCTTAGTCAGACTCTTTTGCAAGCTTGAAGACAGTTGATGTACGGTTTGGATCTCTTTTGTTTGGATCATGGCTTTGGATATCATTATGGGGATTTTGCTGCTTTATTTTATGTTTTATGCTTCTTTGATAATTAAGACAGTTATGGAATTGTAATGTTTTTGGAAGTATTGTAAGACAATTATGGTATGGTTTGTATGACACGTATTTTGATGAAATAAAAGTTGCTGTGTTTTCCGCTGTTTAAAAATATGTGTATTTATATCTGTCTCGTGTATCTGTGACTTATACTTAAAAACCTCCACCAAAATTAGGGCATTCCATTTGTGAGTGACCCTAACGGAGGTGGGGTGTTTCACAGCTACTCGTGCATACCACCTAACATGTCTCTAGTCTGCTCGTGAGAGCACCTAGAGTAATAAGAAGAGACATAAAACTCTGTGTCAGACAAAGTCTGGTATGAGCGATAAGCAGCTAAATAGAACAATAACAGGTATACTAAACCATACCTGAACCTGGACCTGCAACCAAAGACTTAGCACTACATACCGTACAATACTCTAAGGTGCCACTAAACAGATGGTGTAAAGAATACGGGGGTGGGGGTGTGCATGGCATAATGATGGCAAACAAATCAAACATTGCATCCATCCTCACATCTGTCACTCAGTGCGTAAAGCATACGATATCTACCGCTTCGATCACTAGACCCATCGAAGTAGTGACGGAGTTCAACTTGTACAACTACTGCTACTACCAAGCTCACCCCATGGAGTCATGACCAAACCTTTACAAATGACCCCACTTCATTGGTCTATCGCTCTTTAGTCGTACCTAGGCCACTGTGGCCCTGAATCCGTTCACGTATCCCTACACATAGTGATCCAAAGTTACAGACATCGACAACTCCTTAGCACACGTCCCGCAGCAAAGCCCAACTCATGAAGTTAACTCTTTTGTTCCCAACTAGATCCTGAATACAAACTCCCCACTTGGACTACCTTTGCATCTCGGGTTTTGGTCGTCACCTTCTTCTCCGGATCGTTCTTCATTTCTTCACTTCACTTTGCTTCAGGTCGTGGTCATCAGCTCCTCGGTTCGGATCGAGTTCCTCCATTCGGATCGGTGTACTTCAGGTCGTGGTGCATATTTGGTTCATGAGTCCTCAACTAGTTCCACCATCCTCCTCGGGTCGGGTCATGGTCAACCAACAGGGTCGGATCGGGTCGTGATGAGCTCCTCTGATCTTGTCCTCCTTCCCAAGCGCTTCGGGTCGGGTCCACATCTCCAAGCGGTTCGGATCGTGGAGAGCTCCGGATCGGGTCGGGCCTTTCTCACCAGTTTGGATCATTGTGTGCCGATCGGGTCGGGTCTTCAAGCTCGTGGCCTTCAAGGTGGAGCAGCTCGTGGAGATGACTTGCGATCGGGTCGGATGGTGTCAGCGGTTCGGTTCGGGTAGGGGCGATCCGATCCGGTCCCTGCATATTTTTCTGCAACTTCTCCCAGCGACTGTTTACGCCATTCAATGGCGTTTTCGACCAATCTAACACTTCTAGACAACCACAAAGCATACTATACAGTCATAGCAACATGTATAATCATCCACAAACAGCAAAACAACAATCATAGCATGTAAAATGGATCAAACATACCCTAAACCCCATATTTTCCCTTAAGCATGTTTAGGCAAAATCTAATGATATGATTAGCAAAACTTAACCAAATTAACCCAAACTTCTAACACAGGTCTAAAACATCATCTCGAATTTTATAAATATTTTTCCAAAATTTTTATCATGTCTAATTTCGTTAATCTTCACTAATTACCCTTAATTAACCGTGATTAGTGCAAAACTATGCAAATTACTCACCTTGGCCACAAATAAAATACAAAATCTGAAATGATTCTCTATTTGGCACTGTTCTCAATGCAACGCAGCAGCTCTAAACTTGCTTTGGTGCTTTCTCTCCTTAATTTGATGTTGATTAGGCTAATCTTCAATTAGAAAGTGGTTTGGGGAAGTTTTGAAGAGATTTAGAGAGCGGAGGCCATGGCTAGGTTAAGAGGAATGAATAGTGACGGCTGAAAAATGAGAAAAAGGTATTCTCCAAACCCTAACAGCCCTTTTAAACTCCTAATCCCGAAATTCCCCTTTGGGCCTAGCTGTTAATCACCGGGTTAAGCCCATCTAAGCTGTTTTTCGCCATCTGAAACTTGTTTCAGCCATATCTCCCAAACGGTGAGTCCGTTTGGCTAATGTGACCTCTCTACGGAATTGTAAACCATCTTCCGGATCCAACGGAAGTGGTTTTAGGTCAAAATTCCTTTCTAGTCAAAAGTTATGGTCAAAACAAGATCAGCTAGGGGCAAAACGATTATTTAAAAATCGGCAAAAATCATGAACATGGGAAATGACCCCAATAGTAGTCTCCCAAAGTTACATGACCATACGACTTTGTATGTGAAAGAAATAAATATTCTACGATCCTATGATGCGTAGAATGCGGGTCGTTACACTCTCCCCCCTTAAGAAATTTCGTCCCCGAAATTCCTTAACCCAAAACATATAAAGAATCCCGCATGCCTACCAGCCACATACAACAATCAAACATGCAAAACAAACAAAACAGGCCTATCCTAGCATGTAGAAAGACTAAATCGAAACTGAAATCTTACCAGGCGAAGAGTTCTGGATACGACTTCCTAATGCTCTCCTCTGTCTCCCAAGTATAGTCATTCTCATTCTCGCCCCACTGAACTTTGACTAGATTCACCGCTTTCCTTCGAAGTTGCTTTGAATCGTTTCCAACAATATGCATAGGCTTGCGGTTCCCAACCGCCTCGGGTTCAACTTCGATATCATCCAACTGATCAGGTGAAATAGTCACATATGGGTCATGTACGAACTTCCTTAACTGGGAAACATGAAATATGTTATGAACTCCTGCCATCTTCTCTGGTAATTCAACTTTATATGCCAAATTCCCAATTTGTTCAAGGACTGGGAATGGACCAACAAATCTTGGTGCTATCTTGCCTCTCCTGCCAAATCGTATCACGCTCTTCAACGGAGATATATTGACAAACACCAAGTCGCCAATGGAGAATTTAAATCTCTTCTCCTCTTATTGGCATAACTCTTCTGCCTATCTTGGGCGGCCTTCATTCGCTGTTGGAAAACCTTAATCTTAGCTGAAGTTTCTCTTATCACGTCGAGTCCAAGCACAAACTTCTCACCAGTTTCTAACCAACATGACGGCGAGTTGCACGATCTTCCGTACAAAGCTTCAAATGGATCCATACCAATACTGGATTGATAACTATTATTATATGCAAACTCTACTAGATGCAAATGGTCATCCCATGATCCACCAAAATCCAATACACAGGCTCTCAAGAGGTCTTCTAATATACGATTCACCCTCTCTGTTTGACCATCGGTTTGAGGATGATACGCGGTACTGAGATGTAGTTCTGATCATAACGCCTCTTGTACGCTCTTCCAAAATCCACTAGTGAACAACGGATCTCGTTCACTCACAATGCCTTTGGGTATTCCATGAAATCTTACTACCTATTTTATATATAGTTCCGCTAACTTAGCTGCCGTCCTGTTTGACTTGACGGGTATAAATCTTGCACTCTTAGTCAATCGGTCCACAATCACCCAAATGCTATCATGGCCCGATCTAGTCCTTGGTAATCCATCAATGAAATCCATTGAGACTTGTTCCCATTTCCATTCGGGAATTTCTAATGGTTGTAACAAACCACTAGGCTTCTTTTGCTCAGCTTTAACTAGCTGGCAATTCATGCATTTGGATATAAACTTCCCAATGTCTCTTTTCATCCCTTCCCAGTAGTAGGTCTGCTTCATGTCTCGGTACATCTTGTTACCACCGGGATGTATAGTCAGTTCTGAGCGATGACATTCCCTAAGCACTTCATCTCTCAATCCATTGACATTGGGTACAACTAGTCTTCCATTCTTTCTAAGCCATCCATCTCGATCAAGCCCGTACTTGTTCATCTCCTCGTCGATAGCCATCTCTAAACTGTAGATGATTTCCAATACGTTAGGATCGTTCCTCTGACTGGAACCAATCCGCTCAATCAAAGTGGGTCTCATCGTCAAACTTGCTAACATTTCTGGATCCAATTCGCACTTTGGTCTGAAATCATACCCAGCGACGTACTCCAGTTGCTTCCATTCTAAAAACATAGCCCCTAAACTGGCATGTCTTCTACTCAATGCATCAGCCACCGCATTGCCCTTTCCTGGTGTATACGCGATGTCGAAATCATAGGAAGCTAAGAATTCTAACCATCTTTGCTGTCGGAGATTTAGATCCTTCTGAGAGAAGAGATACTTTAACGATTTATGATCGGTAAACAACTCGAATCTTTCTCCTAAGAGATAATGTCTCCACATCTTCAATGCGAACACGATCGCTGCTAATTCCAAGTCATGAGTAGGGTATCTTCTCTCGTGCGGTTTCAATTGTCGACTTGCATAAGCTACAACCCTACCTCCTTGCATCAATACAGCACCTAGTCCGGTCCCACATGCATCCGTATATACCGTCATCTCTTCATTCCCCTTAGGAATGACTAATACTGGTGCACATGTCAACTTTTCCTTTAGACTCTTGAATGCATTCTCGCACTTTTCGTCCCAGACGAAGGCTTGATTCTTCTTGGTCAACCGATTCAACGGTGCTGCTATCTTGGAAAAGTCTTGGATAAACTTACGATAATATCTCGCTAATCCCAAGAAACTTCTTATGTCCATTGCATTCTTGGGCATAGACCAATCTTGTACCGTAGCCACCTTCGCAGGATCCATGGCAATACCATTTTCTGAAACAACATGGCCCAAGAATCTCACTTCCCTCCTCCAGAAGTGACACTTAGAAAACTTTGCTTTCAACTGGTGTTTTCTCAACACCTCCATCACTATCTTCAGATGTTCCTTGTGTTCTTCCTCTGTCCTTGAGTAATCCAAAATATCATCCACGAACACAAGGACAAACTTATTCAACTGATCTCTGAATACCCTATTCATAAGATCCACAAAAAATGCTGGGGCATTGGTCAGCCCAAATGGCATGACCAACCACTCATAAAATCTAGATGGCGTCTGAAATGCCGTTTTAGCTATACTGTCAGCTTCCACTCTAAGCTGATGAAAACCTATCGCGAGATCCAACTGAGAGAATACTATCGCGCCACTCAACTGATAGAACAAATCATCTATCTACGGTAGAGGATACTTATTCTTCCTCGTCACTTTATTCAACTCACGGTAGTCTACACACAATCGAAGGGAACCATCCGCCTTGGTAGCAAACACAACTGGTGCTCCCCATTCAGAAACAGTCCTTCTGATAAATCCCTTCTTCAAAAGATCGCTGACTTGCACTCGAGCTCTCGCTGCTCCCTTAGTGCCATACGACGAAGTGGCATCACTATAGGTCTGGCATCTTTCACTAAATCAATACAGAACTCAATCTCTCGGTGTGGTGGAAGCCCGTTCACTTCCTCGAAGACGTCCAGATACTGGCCAACAACGGGCAAACCTGACAACTCGCCATGCGGGATGTCGAGGGAATTTAGAAAACTAGCCATTACCCCATCACTAGGTAGACCACCAAATACTACCCTCCGCCCATCATCCGATCTAGCTGTCACCAAAAAGCCCTCAAAGTCTACCACCACCCCGTATCTTTAGAGCCAATCGACTCCCAAAATAATGCCAAACCCAGTAAAGCCCAAAACAAAGAAATCACAAACAAACATGCATCCATGACTCGATAAGACCACATTACGACAAATCATGCTAAGGTTAGTCGAACCACCGATCAGGTTTGTCACTACTAAAGGTCTATCGACAATCTCGGGCTCCAATCCCAATCTATCTACCAGGTCACTAGATATGAAAGAACTGGAAGCTCCGGTATCAAACAAAACTCTAACAGGAACATCATAAACAGAAAGCATACCTTGAATAACGACATTCTTTCCCTTCTCCGCCGCAGTTGGGGCATTCAACGAAGAAGGAATAGCATAAAGGGCGTATGCTTTCACCATCTGCTTTTCTTTAGGGGGTTGCGGACACTTGTCCTTGTGATGTCCCACTTGGCCATAGTTGAAGCACTTCCTATCCGCTGGCTTGGCTCGACAATTACTAGCATAATGGCCCTTCTTACCACAACTGAAGTACTCAACGTCTTTCTTATTCTTTTTCTTCTGGCCATCCTTAGTCTGATTCTGCTTTCTCTTATTCAGAGAACCATTCTTGCCTCCACCGCTTTCTTGCGGCTTTGGCTCCTCTGCAGATGCAACCTCAGTCTTCGATTTAGGGTAAAGACTCTCTGACCTCAATGCTTTCTCCACAATCAATTCAAACATCTCATCGATGTGGTTAATAAGTTTTCCCCCCAAGTACTGATCCAAACCAGTTATAAACTTTTCATTCTTCTTCTCGGGAGTGTCAATGAGGGATAATCCATACTTCGATAAAGTATCGAATTCTGCAATGTACTCCGAGATTGCCCTACCATTCTGCTTGAGTTCCAAGAGTTTCTTAAACAGCACTGACTTCTGAGCAGCTGGAATGAACTTATCGCTAAAGCGAACCTTAAACTGATCCCAAGTAATCTGATCCTCGGGAGTAGCTGCCTTTATAGCAATCCACCAATTCATTGCCCGTCCTTGCAGCTGACGGGATGCTTGCCTTCTCTTCATCGCATCCTCGATACCCAGCTCTTCGAAGATACGCTCGCAGCTATCCAGCCAATCCTGAACATCCGTAGTCGACTCCGTTCCGTGGAACGGCTTCCCACCAAGACTAGTATAATCCTTATTCAGCTTGGCGAAATCGGCCCTAGGCGCCTGCACTAATGGACCACCACCATTACCAGCATTGGGAGCTACCCTCTGCACATCCCTAAGCATCTCCCTCATGAGGTCAGTAAACATCGTCCTCATTTTAGCAGCATTCCCATTATTGGCTCCCCTACCGTTACCCCTTGCGTATCGGCTCATCATTCAATCTGCACAGAGAAAACGATTAACTATCCTCTTTGTGGTGTCAGTGCAGCGCGACTTCATCCTTAGCTATAAAATATATATATATATATAGCTTTTGAAAACCAAAATAATCACAAATATGCACTCTCATATACGTATTATCTCTCCCTGGTGTCTTTCCCTAGGTTAACTACGCAACCTAGAGCTCTGATACCAAGTGTGACGGCCCGCCCCGCACCAGCCGACATTTCCTCCGAAAGTGCGCTGTACACATGCCCGACTAGCACGGAACGGTCGCCAAAGAAAGGAAAGAAGAGAATGAACTAATCGAAAACCTGTAGAATGTCTCACAGCGCATGGAAGAAAATATAGTAATAATATACTTGACATAAAACAGGTGAGACAGTGCATAAGCTGATAACTAAAACCAACATCAACATCATCATCAGAGTAGCGGAAATCCAAATACAGCTTATTACAACTTTCCAAATTACTGTCTCTAAACAAAAGAAAGAAAGGTACACCATTAATGCCCAAAGTAGTGACCGCAGCAACACAGGGAGAATATCTATATATATGTATCATACGTGGAAGCCTCCTGCTCGTCTCTGGTACAGCTACTCGTGCATACCACCTAACCTATCTCTAGTCTGCTCGTGAGAGCACCCATAGTAATAAGAAGAGACATAAAACTCTAGGTCAGACAAAAAGTCTAGTATGAGCGATAAGCAGCTAAACAGAATAGTAACAGGTGTACTAAACCATACCTGAACCTGGACCTGCAACCAAAGTGTTAGCACTACATACCGTACAATACTCTAAGGTGCCACTAAACAGACGGTGTAAAGAATACGGGGGTGGGGGTGTGCATGTCATAATGATGGCAAACAAATCAAACATAGCAACCATCCTCACATCTCTTACTTAGTGCGTAAAGCATACGATATCTACCGCTTCGATCACTAGACCCATCGAAGTAGTGACGGAGTTCAACTTGTACAACTACTGCTACTACCAAGCTCACCCCATGGAGTCATGACCAAACCTTTACAAATGACCCCACTTCATTGGTCTATCGCTCTTTAGTCGTGCCTAGGCCACTGTGGCCCTGAATTTGTTCACGTACCCTCTACACATAGTGATCCAAAGTTACAGACATCGACAACTCCTTAGCACACGTCCCGCAGCAAAGCCCAACTCATGAAGTTAACTCTTTGGTTCCCAACTGGAACCTGAGTACAAGCTCCCTACTTGGACTACCTTTGCACCTCGGGTTTTGGTCATCACCTTCTTCTTCGGATCGGTCTTCATTTCTTCACTTCACTTTGCTTCAGGTCGTGGTCATCAGCTCCTCAATTCGGATCGAGTTCCTCCATTCGGATCGGTGTACTTCAGGTCGTGGTGCCTCTTTGGTTCGTGAGCCCTCAACTAGTTCCACCATCCTCCTCGGGTCGGGTCATGGTCACCCAACAGGGTCGGATCGGGTCGTGATGAGCTCCTCCAATCCTGTCCTCCTTCCCAAGCGCTTCGGGTCGGGTCCACATCTCCAAGCGGTTCGGATCGTGGAGAGCTCCGGATCGGGTCGGGCCTTTTTCACCAGTTCGGATCGTTGTGTGACGATCAGGTCGGGTATTCAAGCTCGTGGCCTTCAAGGTGGAGCAGCTCATGGAGATGGCTTGCGATCAGGTCGGATGGTGTGAGCGGTTCGGTTCGGGTAGGGGCGATCTGATCCGGTCCCTGCATATTTTTCTACAACTTCTCCCAGCGACTGTTTACGCCATTCAACGGCGTTTTCGACCAATCTAACACTTCAAGACAACCACAAAGCATACTAAACAGTCATAGCAACATGTATAATCATCCACAAACAGCAAAACAACAATCCTAGCATGTAAAATGGATCAAACAAACCCAAAACCCCATATTTTCCCTTAAGCATGTTTAGGCAAAATCTAGTGATATGATTAGCAAAACTTAACCATCTTAACCCAAACTTCTAACAGAGGTCTAAACATCATTTCGAATTTTATAAAAAAAATTCCAAAATTTTATCATGTCTAATTTCGTTAATCTTCACTAATTACCCTTAATTAACTGTAATTAGTGCAAAACTATGCAAATCACTCACCTTGGCCACAAATAAAATATAAAATATGAAATGATTATCTGTTTGGCGTTGTTCCCAATGCAACGCAGCAGCTCTAACCTTGCTTTGGTGCTTTCTCTCCTTAATTTGATGTTGATTAG
Source organism: Allium sativum (assembly GCA_030737875.1). Lineage (NCBI taxonomy): Eukaryota > Viridiplantae > Streptophyta > Magnoliopsida > Asparagales > Amaryllidaceae > Allium > Allium sativum. The sequence goes on along the minus strand of CM060918.1, from coordinate 143,080,507 downwards.
GCTAATCTTCAATTAGAAAGTGGTTTGGGGATGTTTTGAAGAGATTTAGAGAGTGGAGGCCACGGCTAGGTTAAGAGGAATGAATAGCGACGACTAAAAAAATGAGAAAAAGGTATTCTCCAAACCCTAACAGACCTTTTAAACTCCTAATCCCGAAATTCCCCTTTGGGCCTAGCTATTAATCACCCAGTTAAGCCCATCTAAGCTGTTTTTCGCCATCTGAAACTTGTTTCAGCCATATCTCCCAAAATGTGAGTCCGTTTGGCTAATGTGACCACTCTACGGAATTGTAAACCATCTTCCGGATTCAATGGAAGTGGTTTCAAGTCAAAATTCCTTTCCAGTCAAAAGTTATGATCAAAACAAGATCAGCTAGGGGCAAAACGGTCATTTAAAAATCGGCAAAAATCATGAACATGGGAAATGACCCCAATAGTCGTCTCCCAAAGTTACATGACCATACGACTTCGTATGTGAAAGAAATAAATATTCTACGATCCTATGATACGTAGAATGCGGGTCGTTACATACATATCATAGGGTATAAGGGAACTTTTGTAGGAAAAGGGTTATGCTTGTGAGGGAATGTTTAGATTAAATGTTGAATCTAATAAAGTGAATAATTATGCTTATATGTTGTGTGATTTTAATATTTGGCACTCTAGATTATGTCATGTTAATAAACGAATAATTCATAACATGAGCACCTTAGATATGATACCTAAGATGTAAGAATCTGAACCTGATAAATGTGAATTCTGTACACAAGCAAAAATCACTAAGAAATCTCATAAATCTGTTGATAGAGAATCTGAACCCTTAGATTTGATTCATTCTGACATATGTGAACTTGATGGTACTTTGATTAGACATGGTCATCGATATTTTATCACTTTTATTGATGACTGTTCTGATTTCACATATGTTTACCTTATGAAAAATAAAAGTGATGCTTTTGAAATGTTTAAAACGTTCAAAACTGAAATTGAGAATCAAACAAACAGAAAATTTAAGAGACTTCGTAGTGATAGAGGAACAGAATATGAATCTAATTCAATTCCGGACTTCTATAAATTACGTGGTATTGTACATGAGAGAACTGCACCCTATTCACCTGAAATGAACGGTAAAGCTAAAAGAAAAAATAGGACTTTTACCGAATTAGTTGTTGCCATCCTATTAAATTCTGGTGCAGCAAAACATTGGTGGGGGGATATTTTATTGACTGTATGCTATGTTCTAAATAGAATCCCCAAATCTAAGAATAAAATTTCACCTTATGAAATTTTAAAGAATCATAAACCCAATGTGTCATACTTTAGAACTTGGGGTTGTTTAGCATATGTTCGCATCCCAGACCCTAAGAGAATAAAATTAGCAAGTAGAGCATATGAATGTGTATTTACAGGCTATGCTATTAATAGCAAAGCATATCGATTTTATGATATAAATGCACATAACATAATTGAATCAAATGATGCCGATTTTTATGAAACAAAAATTCCTTTTAAATTAAGGAATAGTGGGGGCACTTCAAGTATACCTATTAGAACAGAACTTAATAAAAGTTCTGAAGCTGAACCAAGAAGAAGTAAAAGAACAAGAATCGTAAAAGATTTTGGTTTGGATTTTTGTGCTTTTACTATAGAGGAGGATCCCTTAAACCTCCAAGAGGCCCTATCTTCTTTAGATGCCGATTTTTGGAAAGAGGCTATAAATGATGAGATGGATTTTCTGGAATCCAATAAGACTTGGCATTTGGCAGATCTACCCCCTGGTTGTTAATCAATAGGTTGTAAATGGGTGCTTAAAAAGAAATTAAAACCTGATGGTGACCTGATGGTACTATTGATAAATACAAAGCAAGACTAGTAGCTAAAGGTTTTAGACAAAAAGAAAATATAGATTTCTTTGACACTTTTTCACCTGTAACTAGAATAACATCCATTAGGGTATTAATCTCACTTGCTTCCATTCATAATTTACTAATACACCAAATGGATGTTAAAGCTGCATTTTTAAACGGTGAATTAGACGAAGAAATCTATATGGACCAGCCTGAAGGATTTGTAGTACATGGTCAAGAACATAAAGTATGCAAATTAGATAAATCATTATATGGTTTAAAACAAGCACCTAAACAATGGCATGAAAAATTTGATAACTTAATCATATCACATGGTTTTAAAATTAATGAGAGTGACAAATGCATTTATTACAAATCTGAGAATGACATTTGCACTATTATATGCCTTTATGTAGATGACCTACTCATCTTTGGGTCAAACCTTCATGCCATAAATTCAGTCAAATCCTTATTAAGTGCTGATTTTGATATGAAAGATCTAGGTGAGGCGAGTGTAATCCTTGGTATTAAGATTACTAGGTCAGAAAAGGGAATTTCTTTGGATCAATCTCATTACATTGAGAAGATAATGAAGAAATATAATTACTTTGACTGTAAACCTGCATGTACACCATATATCCAAGTGTAAAGTTATTTAAGAACACCGGTGAAGGTGTAAGAAAGTCCGATTATGCGAGCATCATTGGTAGCCTTCGGTATGCCACTGATTATACTAGCCCCGACATTGCCTATGCCGTGGAATTATTGTGCAGGTTTACCAGTAGACCCAGTATAGAGCACTGGCATGCTATTGAAAGGGTAATGAGATACCTTAAACGAACTATGAACCTTGGATTATATTATGAAAAGTTCCCAGCTGTACTTGAAGGATATTCAGATGCAGACTGGAATACTTTATCTGATGATTCTAAGGCGACCAATGGCTATATATTTAGCATCGCTGGAGGAGCTGTTTCTTGGAAATCCAAGGAACAGACTATTTTGGCTCAGTCTACTATGGAGTCTGAGATGATAGTACTAGCCACAGCTAGTGAAGAAGCAGAATATTTGAGAAATCTGCTAGCTGAGATTCCCTTATGGGAAAAACCAATACCAGCTGTGTTGATACATTGCGATAGTACCGCAGCTATTGCAAAAGTTTAGAACCGTTATTATAATGGTAAGAGACGACAAATACGTCGTAAGCACAACACGGTTAGAGAACTACTTTCCTCAGGCACGTTTTAGAGTGGATTACGTACGTAGTGATGAAAATTTGGCAGATCCTTTGATGAAAGGACTGTCCAGAGAGAAATTCATTAATTCTTCTAAAAGAATGGGACTATTGCCCTTAGACTATTGAGTCACGCACAATGGTAACCCGACCTAAATGACTGGAGATCCCAAGAAATAGGTTCAATGGGTAAAAACAAGTTGTGTAGTGATAGAAGTTGAACATGCTATTTAATAAACCAAGAAGCATGTATTCCTGAAGTGATTAGAGGATGAGTTGATAGAAACTCTTAATGAGATCTATACTCTATTTGGAGTGGAGTACCTACCTTCAGGAGCACTCTTGATAGACTCACCTATGTGAATGTGGAAACGTGGCCGTTTCCTATGGAGTTTTGGGCAAAACTTCTAGAGCGTTCACTAAACTGGGATAGACGTGCATGGCCATAAATGCACGGGCTTATTTGATTGCACTATAGAAAAAGTTGTGTGTGGTTTGATGTCAGGAATAGAGTTCAAGACTACGTGTCACTCTAGTAAAAACTGAATCTTATTCACTATGCAAAGGTTCAAGTCGGATGACACCTTTGTTTATACACAATCTTGTATATTTTTAGAAACTGCTCGAAGATATTTTTAAAAATTCAAGTGGGGGATAATTGGAAATATTTTGTGAATTATTTAAAATGTTGAAATAAGTGTATGAATGGCTCCTATAGGTGAATAGTCATACATCATGGGATTATAAGAAAGATGCAGGTATTTATACTTGTTTCTAAGAAGTCATGTTGGGGCCTTGGGCTCCCAATGTATGCTTTGTTGTGAGGAGGGAGACCATGCATCATGACCACCACATACGCGCGCGACCGACCGACTCGACTCAACCCGGCCCGACCCGGCCTAGTTCGGTTTGGGCTCGGGTTCGGGCTTGGCTTTGTGGTGTAAACACTTATATATTTGGACTAGAAAAAATTGCATTTTTCGAACTGTGTTTTTTAAATATGAGATATATTTCTGAGCCGACTTTTATTTGAAGTTGTAAACTATTGACCCGGTATTTTAGTAGATTTATCTACTGCCCAGTATTTTCGTTCAGCCCTAATCTCCATCTATATATTATCTTCAATTGTAGACGAAAATAATATAGCAAAACACAGTTTTTACCTCCGCCATTAAAATATTCTTCCTGAAATTTTCGAGCAGTATTTTTATTTTTGAAAGTGCAAATCTGCACTGATTTGTTGTGCAAAGCAAATCAATTATTATTTCAGAGGTTGTTTTATCCGAAAGGCGGCGGCGAAAGTACGAACTGGTTTTGCACCACCGGCCAGATCGCCGAATCGTCTTCAAGAAAGCGACCAAGTACGTGACTCAGCCATTGTTTCCCAACAACATCTGTCTTCAACACCCCTCTCCATCCTACTTTTTTTTCACGTATATCACAATCACCCTTCCCATAAACTCCTCACCACATCCACTAACATAACCGCAACCCCCTTCTGTAGTACCCGAGCTTTCATCCACCCTCAATAAAATTTTAGCCAAAGCCTGTTACAACTCCACCTTCCACCGAAACCTTCCCAAAATGCTGTGGAAAACCCTCCAACTCCAGTTCCTTACTTTACCATTAACTCGCCATCGAACTGACATAAGCACCTTAAAGGACTCCGACTTCGTCTCCGGACCTCCATCATGGCTCACGAACTCCTCTCTAACCTGCTCTACTTCGAAACTCCAATTGAATTCGCGAGTTACTGCCAGGCATCGGAGCCTTCCCTTCCTCCTTTTCCCTTCAACCACCCCGCCTTCTAGAGCACTACCTCATCCGAGATGAAATCGTGGCTCAATGTTGCTTTTATGTGATTTTATGATTTAGGATTTCTTTGGAATGTAGAGGCTTGCTATTTACTGTGAATGGAAGAAGATTTTCCTGGAGAATGGAAAGGGAAGATTTTATAATATCCTGTTGTTTGGTTTCCTTTAGAGAAGCGAAGAAATGGTTAGTAGCTGCTATATTGAAATGAACGAGACGAGGCGCGAAATTTAAATAGAAGAAAGTAGGAAGTTGGCAGGTGAATTTGTTTCCAGAATGGCAAAAGTATGGGATCGAAGATAAGCATTTACTTAATCAACCAATTTAAGTAAAAGCAATGTAATCAAAGATGGGTTGAAAATAAATCCAAATGAAGTTGTAAAGGGGTTTTTAAACCAAGGCGATGATTTTAGAAATAAACGGTTACTTAACAATTGGGTTAAATGTTGTAATTGAAAATAAGGCTTTCAACGGGAAAGGAGATAAAGAAGAGTTTTTGGTAAACCTAAAGACATAAATTTATAGTTATGTTTTTGAAATAACGAAACCGAAGAGATTTGTCGAGATATGAAAATAACGTCGATTTTAATCGATGAAATGGTTTTGAATGAAATGGTTTTAATTAAATGGAACTGAGCTTTTCCTTGGTTTATATCTATCTTCGTTGCAAAATTTGCATTTTCTACGGGGAGCGTCTTCTTTCCAATACAACATCCAACCTTTAGCACATGCATCTATCTTATGATATGGTAGTTCAAAAGCAGACATAAGTTTTTTCACTTTATAATGACTATCATACGTCAAATTATTGGGCGGCATATGTCGTTTTGCAGTTTGTTCAACTGCTGTAAATGCAGCTTCTGTAAGATTGAATTTTGATTTCATAGTGATGAATTCGGCAGTTACAGACAATTCGGTTCCGCTTGTACACCCTTCCCACAATGGCCTCTTAGCAGAATTCAATAAATCATAATTTTTTTGCGCTTCCGCCATTGGTTCTTCATTATTTCCAGTCTCATCGTCGCCTTGCTCAATGTTAGGAAACATTGATCATGCTGCATCTTGCACCATATTTTCTATTGGATTTGTCATTGTATTATCGTTTACTATTGTACTATCGTCCTCTACCACTACAGGGTTAGACGTAGGTTGAACAATTTCTCCATGATGACCCCATAAGTGATAATTCTACACAAAACCAAATTTATACAGATGTGCTTCTACTACATCTGGCTTCCAATGCTTCAGATGTCTGCACTTACTACACGGACAACGAATGTCATCTTTACTCCGATTATTAGATTTAGCGAATCTAATAAATTCTTGGACTCCATTACAAAAATGTTCCTTTATCGACCCTTTCTTACCGGTTCGGGGTTGCTACATCCAATTGCGATCACGAAAATAATCGAACATTTTCTTAATTTGCAACTAATATGTTAGAAAATTCGATCAAACACTTTATATTAATTGAAATCTTGTAAAATTTGTTATAAAATGAACACAAAACAGAAGAAATAAGGGAGAGAGAGGACATTTCTATTCATTTAGATGTATATTCTTTCTATTACATTGGCTCCTTTATATATAGGCTTTTGGAGCTGATCTTTAGCTTATTCCCATGATGTGGGACTAAACATAGAACTAATAAAAGCATATTCACAACATTCATATATATATATATATATATATATATATATATATATTACAACACTCCCCCTTGAATATGCGTCTTCAGAAAATTGAATGCTCTGCTAACTTGAAGTTGTCCCTTTTAAAACATATATGATGATTGCTCCCCTTTATTATTATCTTGCTTGCATATATCCGTTCAGTCGATACAACTATTGTCCGTTGCCTTCAAAACTCTATCAGGAAAACCCAGTGGGAAAAGCCTTGAACGAGAAAAGAATAAAACGTCTGACATTATGAATATCATATTAAAATGATATTCCTCAAAATAGTTTGATGCTTCAGAATCAAAACAATGCCTTATTAAAAACCTTTTTATGAAAAACCCTGTGGGAAAAATCATAAACAAGGAAAAGAGTGCAAATTTATTTTCTCTTTAGGTAACATGTTTTACAATCTTACCGTAAGGGTTGATACTTCAGGATCAAGATAATGCCTCATTAAAAACCTTACTAACAAAAACCCAGTGGGAAAAATATTAGTGAAGGAAAAGAGTACGTTATAGCATAATTTTATATGCTCCCCCTTTATTTATAACTCATTATTCAATTAGTCTATTGATGTAGTCGACGCATGCCAATTTTGTATATCATCTTCTGCAATGTTGATTTGGAAATTGCCTTTGAGAACGGATCTACCCTCTTTTCTTGAAACTGAATTTGTTTCTCCTCTTTCTTTTTATCCTTTCATGCATGTGTGAAGAGAAATTTAGAAGAAATGTGCTCCATCCTATCATACTTGATATAATTCACTTGAATCTAAGCCATCCAAACTTCCTTGTCTTCTTCATAAATAATAGTTTACTGCATCAAAATATGTTTGATACTTCTGGATCAAAATGTTGCTTCGTTAAAACCTGACTAAGAAAAACGCGATGGGAAAAATCTTAGTGAAGGAAAAAGAGTACAATATACAATGTCATATTTACTACGTCAAAAGTAGTATGATTCTTCTGGATCAATGTTATGCCTCATTAAAACCTTAATAAGAAAAACCCAATGGGAAAAATCTTAAATAAGGAAAAAGAGCACATTATAACTTATTTTACTATGTTACCTTTGGGTTGATACTTCTGGATCATGACCCATGCCTCATTAAAACCTTACTAAGAAAACCCAGTGGGGAAAAACTTAGTTAAGGAAAAAGAGTGCATTATATCATACTTATGGATGATCGCCCTGATTTAATAATTTTCTCTGAATTCGTATTCTTCTTTCAATAACTCAAATTGCTTACAAATACTTCTTAATGAAGTTTTTCATTTAAAACTTCATGTGCATTTCCTTGCTTCAGGCATGCTTTCTTATTTAAAACACCTCTCTTTTGTGATTTGTATGATACTAATATTCATTTATGAATACACTTCAGGTGCTTATAATTTTCTGTTTCAATCGGGCTTGAATATTGCAATACACATTTGATGAGTGAGACAACTTCCATTACAACAACACTAAGCAGGAAGTAATCTACTCATCTTGAAGTATATCAAGATTTTCATTACAACAATACTTAGAAGAATGCTGTAATCTATCGGACATGTTCTTTGTATTCTTTATGTTCTTCAGGAACTTATATATTATAATAATTTTTGCATATCGGAACTACCACTTCAATGGATATTAATAGTTTCACTACAACAATTCTTGAATGCAGGAAGTGATCTACCCATCATGAATTATTTCAAGATTTTCATCACAACAATACTTAAAAGAATGTTGTAATCTACATTTCTTGCTCTTTATCACTACCAAAGTTATTCAAATTATTCTAGAATTTGTATACTTTCATCGTTTATACCGTCAGGGTATTGTAAGTGTTGTAAACACTCTCACCACTTTAATCAATTCAATTATCTCTGAAAAATACAATGCTCATGGCACTTGACACTCTATGGTGTTTCAGTAACTTCCATGTGCTTTTGTCATTATCTATATTTCTGTTTGATCTTACGAACTATATGTTCATATCTTATGGACTACAGGTCCATATATCTTATTTAGGAGAATTTTATGATAGCCAATCATGTTTCTCTCTAATATGGGATTTAATCCATTTATAAATGTAAGTGCTTTATTATTTATTAATTTATCATCGCTGATTATTTTCTGTCAGTTTTATACATGATTTATTGAGATCTCAAAAAATTATCATACTTTAGGTACCTAAACCACTTCTGGGGTTATTTTGACAATCATGTCATGGGTTTCTTTTAAAGAACCTTTAAGTTTTTCTTCAGGAACACTTACCTCCTTTATTTTGCATCTTTATGACTTACTCCAAAGATATTTTGAACTGACTTTTGTACCACATTTTCAGCTGTGATTTACACCTTTCGATCCTTCGGGGATTCAAATGTATATTGGAGAAAGTCTATTAGAGACATAATTGATAATTTATGCAAGTTATTTAATACTTTGCATAATTCTATATGTTAGCAAATATTTAACATCGATGATTCCTTTATCCTCCCCCTCAATGTTGACAAACATTGTTACTTTAAATAATAAACCTACTTTGGATTCATTTTTGATCTATTATAGCATCATAGCTAGCAAATACATTAGATGTATTTCAACTGTAGGAGGATAATGCTCTTATTAATTGATAAGATGTATTCATATTGCATTACTTATTCCCTTTCATTGATCCGATGACTTGGAGGAATTTTCTATCGTTTGAATATGCACACGACTTCAGGTCATTCAATATTGATGTCAATCGACTTTCTAAAATATAATATATGCATGATTTATAATATGAGCTCATGACAACTTCAGGTTGTTAATAAATTTTTCGCATATATGTGTATATACGTGCGTCCACGTATTACATATGTAATTGATTTGCATATTCTTTCTCATTCGATTTACTTACTTTAGAACAAATTGTTCATAAGTTTCCAATCATTAATTTTTGCTTATCAAGCAATATCAATGCGAATCTTAAATATCGTATCATAATATCCAAAATATCTGATTTGGAACTGTATTGAACTTCTGGTTCAAATGAAATATTTGAACAACTTCAAGTTTTTTATCCATATTGAACTTCTGGTTCAAGTAATATATAAACAATTTCAGGTTTGTTAAACTGTATTGAACTTCTGGTTCAACTGTATTGAACTTATGATTCCACTGTATTGAACTTTTGGTTCCACTGTATTGAACTTCTGGTTTTACTGTGTTGAAATTCTGGTTTAAATAAAATATATAACAACTTCAAGTTGTTAAAATTTATTCTTCAATATGATATGTAAATATAAATATATAAGCAAGATACAACTCATTTTGAAAATTGTGCAATCTTTGGATGCTTTATTATTGTCTCATATGATTTAACTAAGAAGTGTAATGTTATTATTTCATACGGTTTGAATAAAGCTTCAGGCTTTTAAATTATGAAGTATTTCAAATTCATTGATTGAGGAACTTCGAGTTCCTATGCATATATATACACATACATATGCATATCAATTTTATAAATTTATGATGAACTTCTGGTTCTCAATCTTTTAACATGCTTCTATTTTAGAAGCTTTTACATTCTTGCTAATCGACAAGATTTCAAACTTGTATACTTCATCAAAAATGTTTATATATATATATATATATATAATCAAGACTTCAGGTCAAAGACTTTGGGTTATACAACTTCCAGAACAAATATTTTCTTTGCACAACTTCAGGTTGTGGTTCTATCCTTTCTTCCATAACATTAGATATTACTAGCTAAATACATTGAATAATAATACATATGTTTATTCATATTCCAAATACAAACATACATCAATTAACTAACAATAACTAATGCATTCAATGCATTTATTACAATAAGGTAATATAATATATTATCATAACAATGCATTATCTAACATTCAATGCATTTATGACAATAAGGTAATATAATATATTTATCACATAATCAACATTTTATAGTCTCTAACATGAATGGTTCAAAAATTTACAGATCTATACATAAAATTCACAACTATAAACAAAAATAAACTACATATCTCATATTCAATATATTTTTCTCATTCTTCAATATGAATAATTTGAAAAACTTGTAAATTTATACATAAAATTCACAAACATAAAAATTACATATTTTTTAAATTATAAAACTCATATAAAGATCTTTTAGATCTTTCTTTTTATATCAAAATTGCTTCTTGCCTTTTTAGAAACTGCAGGTTCTAATTTTTCCATGTAATGACAAAAATAGTTTTTGCATTCACATCCGGTGTGTAGAATTAAGATCAATATTTAGATCTTAACTCAATATGATCTTCAGGATGCATATTTTCTTTATAAAAGTTTTCCTAAGAAAAAATGAAATATTTCTTCTAGAAATATAATATGTTCCAAAATGACTGTAATAAAACTTCCAGTTTTATCATAATTCATATATTGTTATTATATATTTTAAATTGAAGTAACTTTTCTAGAAAGTGCCCTTTTTTTCACATATGAGAGTCATTTTACTATTTTTCTTCAAGAAAATAGTATTTATTATAAATGTAATGATCTCTTCCAATAATAAGTTTCTTCAAGAGATTACATGTAGCATAAAGTTGGAATATAAGGCTTTTTCCCTTTTGTTGAAAATTTTCCTTTCATTAATTTTTCAAATCCTTTCCTTTTACAGGTCATTTGCTATATGCAAATATTAAATGCAATTATATGCTTTTATGCTTTATTTCATGTTTCTCGTTTATATATGAACTTCGGGTTCCTTGTTTGCATATGAACTTCAGGTTCCTTGTTTGCATATGAACTTCAGATTCCTTATTTGAAAGAATTTGTATATGTATTTTAGATCATATAAGCTTCAGGTTCAACGACTCTTGCTTTGTGTTTGGAAGCATGATCGTCTTCTGTTGGTCATAATGCTCCCTCAGGGAGTTCCATAAGTGGAGAGACCTTTTTTTAGTTGAATATTCTTGTAACACCCCGTGATTTTAAATATTAAAATTAAAGAATACTTACATTGAAATGTGAGAATTAAGGGAAACGGGTTGCGCCAATACGTTCGTCTCAGAATTCTGCTTGAGATAGAGTCCGAATTTGTGTGAATTGGACTTCGTATCAAGAAATTATGGCCTTCCGAAGTTTCAGAATTTAAATAAACATTTCAGAAATTCAAATTCAAACAGGGGAGCAGGCCTGGCAGAAAAATTCCTGCCCAAAGGCCAGGTCGACCAGGGGGTCGACCAGGGGGTCGACCTACCCTTACAGGTCGACCAGGGGGTCGACCAGGGGGTCGACCTAGGGGTCGACCAATCCCCCCTAGATCTGAAAGATGACGCTGTTTTGACCTGTTGCTGAGTCATTAGGGATGAGGTGTCATTCTATCTTGACTGAATGGTCTTAATTGATTCTAGGTTAATCTGACGGCTCTTAATTAATTAAAATTCTATAAAAACACACCCAAACCTTCAACCCTAATCACACAAATTCATACCAAGAGCCGCCATGCCGTCAATGGAGAACCTAGAGTAGCCGTTGTCTCTTTCAACTCAAGAACAAGATTAAAGCAAGAATCAAAATCAAATCTAAATCTAAATAACGATTAGTCTACATCAAAGACAAGCAATTCAGTTTCAGAATACAGATCGCAGAAAAACAAGACTATTCTTTTGTTTGTGAGTTTAATAGCTTTCACAAATTAATTAATTAATTTAATTATGATAAGTTATAATTGGAATTATGAGAATATGACTTTGAATCATGAGATGTTGAATTATATGCTAGTTCTTGTGTGAATCTTATGCAATTTGAATCATATGATAATTCTTATATGAATCTTATGCAAGTTTGTGATATTTGAATCATATGTTCTTATATGAATCTTATGCAAGTTTGTGATATTGGATCATATGTTGTTATATGTATCTTATGCAAGTTTGGGACGTTAAACCATATATGAATCTTATGCAAGTTCGGGATATTAAGACATATGCGAATCTTATAGATACATATGCTAGTTTATATGCAAACATGTGACATTAATCTTTATGTTTAGATCCATATGCAATTTCACATCTTTATGTTTAGATCCATATGCAAGTTCACACCTTTATGCTTAGATCTATATTTAGATCCATGGCAGTACATAGTTATGCAAATTGCCTGTGCTAGTTTTGTATGAGAATCTTATGCTAGTTTGTTCATATGCAAGTTATAGAAAAACCATACACATACATGCTAGTTATTGGCTATGTAAACTTATGTCTTGATTCTTAGATCTATCTTATGTACTATGCAAGTTGTGACGTTATTTTTCCTTTTATAAGTTAGACTATTGCGAGTCTAACATATGTCATATTAAAACGTACGAATAGCGTGGGGACGATGGGAAAATATTAAAAATACATAATTGTGAATTGGCATAGAATGGCCTTAAAAGGGCATATTATTAATTTGAGACATTAATAGGTATAATTTTATACGTGTAATTTATAGACATAATTTAGGTGACAATTATGGACATAAATGAATTTGGTATTTATTGTCAAATTTGAATAGGGATATTAATCCAATTTGGGGTTAAATAAATATGTGTAATAATTAACCGCCTAAGACACGAGGTTAGACTCGTTTGTGGTGTAAGACTACCCTGACCCGCCTGGCAAATCCAGCAACCACAAACGGTAGTCTAATGTGAGAGGTCAAAGACATGAATTAAATTTGTAACAATTGTAAAGACACGAGGTTAGGCTCGTTTGCGGTATAAGACTGCCCGGACCCGCCCGGCAAATCTAGCAACCGCAAATGTCAGTCAAATATGGGATGTCTTTACAAGGTCGCGGTTATAATGAATTAAGTAACACTTAACCAGATAAACATGTGGTGGGACATGGGTGTTAAGTGGGTGCCTTGGGTGGCTTGTGAAATACGATTAGAAACACTTAGCCAAGTTGAAACATGTAAGAAGATATGAATAAGAATGGGGTTAAGTGGGAAACCTTAGTGGGGACCAAGCATAGGTGGAAAGCTTGTGTCAGGTATGAGGGTCCTTTTCAAACCAGTAACACATTAAGTATCTTTGTGAGCTCGACCCAATTCGAGGATAGGACACGCTTACTGGGTATGATTGTAAGAGGTCAAAACGGGTTAGCGGTGGCAACGTAAGTCCAACGGGGTCATGTGCGTGTGTGGGCCCGGGCTGGTAGGTAAGACGTTGTTGCATCGTGTAGATATAAGTCGTGCATCTTTAGTGGTATCGGGTTGCCACTTTGGAGATTGATACACCCCTCTGTGGGACCAGCACGAGTATCTACGAGTTAGGGAGCCGATCGAATGGGGGTAGTGGGTACAACTATTGGAGATAGGGGCAGGCGGCACCTATGAAGGTAACTAGGGGTAAACGAAACTACCAATAACATTGTTATGTTCTGTAGGCGGGATTAGCTTTTAGGGTGACTAGTAATGGTGCGGTGTAATTAACATTGGTGCAGTGTAGTAATTATCCTATAGTGATTAGGAACGAGATTAATGCCAGAATATTACTCCTATTTGCTTTGTCATGCCCACTTGTTTCATCGTCATACCTTGTTCTACCAGTTTATGCCTTATCCTAGTTACTTTAATAATTATATTGTTAAAGTTATTATACTCACCAGACTTTATGTCTGACCCCCTTGTTTTCGCCTCTTTTCGTCCTTCCCCCTCCCCCAGGTTCTCAGGGTGGGACTAGTACTAGTGAAGCTTGATCTTGGATCTCTTTCTCTCTCTTTTGGAAGCGCTTGGATTGCTAAAAGTAAAGTTCAGCTCATCTCTTTTATGGCTACTTGTGTTTGGGTTCTGCTTTTTACTTTATGTGTTCAAAAAGAAATTTGTCAAGATGGATATTAAGTGTACTTGGTTTGACCGTTGGTTTATGAAGTTGATGTAACCAAACTATTTATCCGCTGCAATAAAAGTTGTTTTAAAAATTTCAAGTACCAATATATGTATCTGTCTTGTTATATTCTGTTCTACACACTAATAATGCTCCATGTAAGTTAATGCATTCCCTTTGTGAGTGTCATTAATGGACGTGGGGTGTTACACGTGGTATCAGAGCTGAAGGTTACCAGAACAGATATGAGATTTTGATTTTTTTTCAAAAGCATTTTATAAAGAAATACTTTCAAGAATATGTTTTAAGGAAAGTAATTTCAAGAGAAAAGTTTGTTTAAAAAAACATAACCCCCAAGAGCCATATATCTTTCCTTCGATTCTCCATTTTGAATCCCTTCCTTTTTCTTTTTCAGCATGTCTGGGGAACCTGAGATACCCGAGGGCATACCGATACCAGGTTGGTTTAGAAGGTATCTGGAGGCTAGGGCCAATGTCGCAGGCCCAGCAAATGTTCCTCCTTCCCCAGCTGCAGTCGCTCCTCCTCCTCCCCCGCCTCGCGTTGATACTTTTTCGAAGATATGCAAATATTTTAGGGCAATGGGCGGGAACCTTTTCACGGATCAGAGACGTTTGTTGAAACTCGAAATTGGCTGAAGGAGGTGGAAGATCTATTTGGTATTTTTGAGGTAGAAGATGGGAGGGAGATCCAATTGGCTGCTTGGTTAATGAAGGACGAAGCCTCGTTTTGGTGGGAGGTCACGAATGGAGAGCGTCCAGTGGAGACATGGGTGGATTTCAGGCGTAGGTTCGAAATGAAATTTCTCTCACGAGCAGAAGAGAACTTATATATGGAAAGATTCTTAGCGTTGAAGCAAGAAAATTTGTCTGTAAAGGAGTACGTCAACAAATTCAATCAGTTGGCGATATTTGGCTTAGACTTGGTGAACACACCTGAGAAGAAGGCTTTGAGGTTCGTTAAAGGCTTAAATGAGCCGCTACATGGGTTGGCTATGACCCACATTCCGATGGGGGCTATCTTTGAGAGATTGATTTACATGACACTTATGAATGAAGAAAAGAAGGGTGTTAATGCTAATAAGTCACCAGAGAAGAAAGGGGATCAAAAGAAATCACAATAGCAAAACAAGAAAGGTGGTAAGGATAATAATAGCAAAGGGAAGAAAAGGTGCTTTAATTATGGGACACCAGGCCATCTGAGCAAGGATTATAGGAAAAAGAAGAAGACTGGATGCTTCCACTGTGGAGAGGCAGGACATCTAATTAAAGATTGCCCGAGGAAATAGGGGCAAGGGCAAAGGACAGGGTCCACTTCGGGAGGGAAGATTCAGGCTCTTATGGCACTAGGACAGGCAAGAGGGCAGGTTCATGCTCTCATGGCACCAGGACAGGAGAGAGGTAGAAACATTTCTGTTGAAAGTTTAGTTTTTCTGTTTGATCTTCTTGTTCGTACTTTGTTTGACTCTAGCGCTTCACACTCACTTGTATCTACTTCGTTAGTTGAAACACTGCACCTAAATACTAGTCTAGTAACGGGTCCCATAGTAGTCTCAAATCCTATTGGTGGTTCAACTCATCTTTCAATGATTATGCAACGCCTTCATTCTTGGCTTCATGGGCTACAGCTTGATTCTAGGCATGGATTGGCTCACTAGATACAGTGCCATCCTAGATTGTGAAAGAAGGGTAGTTAGATTGTTGACTCGTTGTGGAAAGACCCTCAATATTTCTTGTCACCCTAGAGGTCCGGTAATGCTTAGCTACCTAGAATCCCTTGACGCATCCAATAATGATTTGGAATCTGTTCGTGTGGTTCGTGAATATAGTGATGTCTTCGATGAGGTCCGAGGTTTACCCCCGAGGTGCGAGATAGACTTTTGAATATACTTAGTAGATAATGCAAAGCCAGTTGCATTACCAGTGCACCACATGGCTCCGAGAGAGAGCAGGGAACTCAGTAAGCAAGTGAAAGAATTGCTTGAGAAGGGGTTCATAAGAAGAAGTATTTCGGAGTGGGGTGCTCCAGTCGTTTTCGCTACAAAAGCTGGTGGTCCACTTAGATTGTGTGTGGACTATAGAGAGCTGAATAAGCTAACAAAGAAGAACATGCACCCATTGCCGAGGATAGATGATTTATTCGATCAGTTGGTGGGTGCTTCGGTTTTCTCGCAACTGGATTTGGCTATAGGGTTTCATCAGCTAAGGGTGGTTGAAGATAGCATAGATAAGACTGCATTTAGAACTCCTGACGGTTTCTTCGAGTGGCTCGTCATGTCTTTTGGTTTGGCGAATGCACCCACATACTTTGTTGACTTAATGAGTATGGTGTTTAGGGAGTTTCTAAACAGGTTTGTGGTAGTCTTTGTGGACGATATCCTGATTTTCTCTAAAAATGAAGAAGAGCATGTCCTACATCTTAGGGAAGTCTTAGAGACCCTACGAGCGCATCAACTTAAAGCTAAGTTCTCCAAGTGCCATTTCTGGAGAAAAGAAGTGAGGTTCTTAGGGCACGTGGTCTCTAAGGAAGGGATAGCTATGGATCCCGTAAAGGTGGTGGCAATCCAAGATTGGAAAATTCCTAAGAACGCAACAGAAGTAAGAAGCTTTTTTGGGTTGGCTGGTTATTATAGGAAGTTCATCAAGGACTTCGCAAAGATATCGGCCCCACTCACTCGATTAACAAAGAACAATTTGACCTTTGCTTGGGACATCGACTGTGACGATGCTTTCCAACGTCTGAAGAGGGCTTTGACGACAACTCCAGTTTTAGTTTTGCCAGACGGGAGTAAGCCATTCACAGTTTATACCGATGCTTGCGGGACAGGGCTTGGCGCAGTTTTAATGCAAGAAGGAAGGGTGATATGCTATGGAGGAAGGCAGTTGAAAGCCCACGAGAAAAATTACCCTACCCACGACTTAGAGTTGGCTGCCATAGTTTTTTCGCTCAAGTCATGGCGTCATTATTTGCTTGGCGAGAGGTTTGAGTTGTATACAGACCATAAGTCGCTAAAGTACTTATTCTCTCAGAAGGACCTAAACTTGAGGCAACAGAGGTGGATGGAGTTTTTTGCATCCTACGATTTTGAGATCACATATACCCCTGGTTCGTAGAGTGACAGAGTTTGGAGTAGTATCTAACTTTGACTTCAGACCCTCCGTCGATTATGTACCCGGATTGTTGGCATCATTAGAGGTGCAACCTACAATTTTGGATCGGAATGGAGAGGCACGGCGAGATGACCCACAGTTGGTTGAGATAGTAGGCAAGCTTATAGGAGGGGAGTCTTCGAGTCATCTCAATAGATATGCTATAGATGAAAGAGGCTGGCTGCATAGAGATGGGAGACTTTGCGTACCCCAAGACGAGAGTTTGAAGAAGGCAATTCTTGAAGACTCACATCGCTCTAAGATGACCAAACATCCCGACGGTGACAAGATGTATAGGGATATGAAGCGAGTTTTCTTTTGGGCAGGAATGAAGAAGGATGTGGCTGAGTTCGTTTCTAGATGCTTAGTGTGCCAGCAAGTAAAGGCGGAGCAAAAGAAGCCTGTAGGTTTGCTCCACCCTTTAGAGATTCCGCTGTGGAAATGGGAAAGTGTTTCCATGGATTTTGTAGATGGGTTTCCAAGATCAAGGAAGGGTAATACGAGGATTTGGGTAATTGTTGACAGACTTACCAAAAGTGCCCACTTTATTCCCGTTAAAAGTAGGAGGACCATCGCATGGTTAGCATCTGTTTACCTTAGAGAGATAGTTCGTCTGCACGGCATACCCTCTAGCATTGTGAGCGATAGGGATCCCATTTTTACAAGTGAATTTTGGAAAAGCTTACAAGAGGCGGTTGGAATAGAATTATGCTTAAGTACCGCTTATCACCCTCAGACGGACGGCCAGACCGAGAGAGTAAATCGGATTCTAGAAGACCTTCTGAGGCTATGCATCCTAGACTTTGGAGGAACATGGGAAGTACACCTTCCACTAGTGAAGTTCGCCTATAATAACAGCTTTCAAGCTAGCATTGGCATGGCGCCTTTTGAGGCCCTTTATGGACGACCGTGTCGATCACCTACTTGTTGGTGGGAATCCACGGATAAGGTTTTGCTTTGACCCGACATGATTAGGGAGACTTCGGAGAAGATAGACCTGATTCGACGGCGAATGAAAACAGCGCAGGACCGACAGAAATCATATGCTGATAAGAGACGAACCAATCTTGAGTTCTATGTTGGGGACATGGTTTTTATTAAGGTGTCACCGTTGAGAAACGTAGTCCACTTTGGATCAGTAGGGAATTTGGCACCGAGGTTCGTAGGACCCTTTCCAATTACAGAGAGGATTGGGCAGATGGCGTACAGAGTAAAGTTACCAGAGAAGCTCAGTGGAGTTCATGATGTGTTTCACATTTCACATTTGCGTAAGTGTTTACATGATACGGCGGAAGTGGTGGAGCCGAGAACGCTCGAAGAAGTGGAAATAGAGCGCAATGCCACGGTTAGACGAGCTACTACACGCATTCTCGGATCGAAGGTCAAAAAGCTACGCAACAAAGAGGTCAAATTGGTCAAAGTGCAATGGGGAGACGATCAAAGAGACGCGACTTGGGAGACGAAAGACAAGATGCGTACGCTGTACCCTTTCCTTTTTGAGGGTATATTTTATTTTCTCCTTTTTCTACCTCTTTGTTGATACTTATCCTATCATTTAGTATTATCTTTACGATGACATCTTCGATCTTTAGTTAGGAAGAACCCGATGGTTGCAAACATGTGTTTGGGACACGTTATGTTTGGTGGATGCAAGTGGCTGCTAGTGGTTGCTCGTGGATGCATGTACACACACATTAGGCACTAGATCGTCTCAATCACCTTCATATTGCATATAAATGTGTGTGCATATTTAAATGAATGGATGTATAATGGTTGTGTTATCATATGGATGCTGCATTTTGATGAATGGTTGTGCACGCATGTAGAAATAATATGTATCGATAGGATTCTTTCACATACATAATGGACGCATGACACTATCATGATTTGCATTAAGGAGGTCAACTGAATCAGTAGACCGCCTGATTTCGCATTAGATAAGGAACATATACACACACTTTTTGCATATGTTCATACAACATTAGAAAACTTGTAAGGACAATGGATGTCTGTGTTTGATGGTTGAGTAGATGGATGATTGGATGTTAGGATATACATTCTCCTTAACTTGGAGATTTCGGAGGCGAAATCCTTTAAGGAGGGGAGAATGTAACACCCCGTGATTTTAAATATTAAAATTAAAGAATAATTAAATTCAAATGTGAGAATTAAGGGAAACAAGTTGTTTCCATTGCGTTCGTCTCAGAATTCTGCTTGAGATAGAGTCCGAATTTGTGTGAATTGGACTTCGTATGAAGAAGTTATGGCCTTACGAAGTTTTAGAATTTAAATAAACATTTCAGAAATTCAAATTCAAACAGGGGAGCAAGCTAGGCGGGAAAATTCCTGCCCAAAGGCCAGGTCGACCTGCCCCCCCCGGGGCAGATTTGAAAGATGACGCTGTTTTGACCTGTTGCTGAGTCATTAGAGCTAAGGTGTCATTCTATCTTGACTAAATGGTCTTGATTGATTCTAGGTTAATCTGATGGCTCTTAATTAATTAAACTTCTATAAAAACACGCCCAAACCCTCAACCCTAATCACACAAATTCATACCAAGAGCCACCATGCCGTCAATGGAGAACCTAGAGTAGTCGCCGTCTCTTTCAACTCAAGAACTAGATTAAAGCAAGAATCAAAATCAAATCTAAATCTAAATAACGATTAGTCTACATCAAAAGCGAGCAATTCAATTTCAGAATACAAATCCCAGAAAGACAAGACTATTATTTTGTTTCTGAGTTTAATAGCTTTCACAAATTAATTAATTAATTTAATTATGATAATTTATAATTGGAATTATGAGAATATGACTTTGAATCATGAGATGTTGAATTATATGCTAGTTCTTGTGTGAATCTTATGCAAGTTGAATCATATGATAGTTCTTATATGAATCTTATGCAAGTTTGTGATATTGGAATCATATGTTCTTATATGAATCTTATGCAAGTTTGTGATATTGGATCATATGTTCTTATATGAATCTTATACAAGTTTGGGATGTTAAAACATATATGAATCTTATGCAAGTTTGGGATATTAAGACATATGTGAATCTTATAGATACATATGCTAGTTTATATGCAAACATGTGACATTAATCTTTATGTTTAGATCCATATGCAAGTTTACGTCTATATGTTTAGATCCATATGCAAGTTCACACCTTTATGTTTAGATCTATATTTAGATCCATGGCAGTACATAGTTATGCAAATTGCCTATGCTAGTTTTGTATGAGAATCATATGTTAGTTTGTTCAAATGCAAGTTATAGGAAAACCATACACATACATGCTAGTTATTGGCTATGTAAACTTATTTCATGATTCATAGATCTATCTTATGTGCTATGCATGTTGTGACGTTGTTTTTCCTTTTATAAGTTAGACTATTGCGAGTCTAACATATGTCATATTAAAACGTACGAATAGCGTGGAGATGATGGGAAAATATTAAAAATGCATAATTGTAAATTGGCATAGAATGACTTTAAAAGGGCATATTATTAATTTGAGGCATTAATAGGTATAATTTGTATACCTGTAATTTATAGACATAATTTAGGTGACAATTATGGACATAAATGAATTTGGTATTTATTGAAAAATTTGAATAGGGATATTAATCCAATTTGGGGTTAAATAAAGATGTGTAATAATTAACTGCCTAAGACACGAGGTTAGACTCATTTGTGGTGTAAGACTGCCCGGACCCGCCCGAAAAATCTAGCAACCACAAACGGTAGTCTAATGTGAGAGGTCAAAGGCATGAATTAAATGCGTAACAATTGTAAAGACACGAGGTTAGGCTCGTTTGCGGTATAAGACTTCCCGGACCCGCCCGGCAAATCCAGCAACCGCAAATGTCAGTCTAATGTGGGAGGTCTTTACAAGGTTACGGTTATAATGAATTATGTAACACTTAACTAGATAAACATGTGGTGGGACATGGGGGTTAAGTGGGTGCCTTGGGTGGCTTGTGAAAATACTATTAGAAACACTTAACCAAGTTGAAACATGTAAGAAGACATGAATAAGAATGAGGTTAAGTGGGAAACCTTAATGGGGACCAAGCATAGGTGGAAAGCTTGTGTCAGGCATGGGGGGCCTTTTCAAACTAGTAACCCATTAAGTATCTTTGTGAGCTCGACCCAAGTCGAGGACGGGACACACTTACTGGGTTTGATTGTAAGAGGTCAAAACGGGTTATCGGTGGCAACGCAAGTCCAACGGGGTCATGTGCGTGCGTGGGCCCGGGCTGGTAGGTAAGACGTTGTTGCATCATGTAGATATAAGTCGTGCATCTTTAGTGGTATCGGGTTATCACCTTGGGGAGTGATACACCCCACTGTTGGACCAGCACATGTATCTACGAGTTAGGGAGCCGATCGCATGGGGGTAGTGGGTACAACTAGTGGAGATAGGGGCGGGCGGCACCTATGAAGGTAACTAGGGGTAAACGAAACTACCAATAACATTGTTATGTTCTGTAGGCGAGATCAACTTTTAGGGTGACTAGTAATGGTGCGGTGTAATTAACATTGGTGCAGTGTAGTAATTATCTTATAGTGATTAGGAGCGAGATTAACGCCAGAATATTACTCCTGTTTGCTTTGTCATGCCCACTTGTTTCATCGTCATACCTTGTTCTTCCAGTTTATGCCTTATCCTAGTTACTTTAATAATTATATTGTTAAAGTTATTATACTCACCAGACTTTATGTCTGACCCCCTTGTTTTTGCCTCTTTTCTTCCTTCCCCCCTCCCCCAGGTTCTCAAGGTGGGACTAGTACTAGTGGAGCTTGATCTTGGATCTCTTTCTCTCTCTTTTGGAAGCGCTTGGATTGCTAAAAGTAAAGTTCAGCTCATCTCTTTTATGGCTACTTGTGTTTGGGTTATCCTTTTTTACTTTATGTATTCAGAAAGAAATTTGTCAAGATGGATATTAAGTGTACTTGGTTTGACTGTTGGTTTATGAAGTTGATGTAACCAAACTATTTCTCCGCTGCAATAAAAGTTGTTTTAAAATTTTCATGTACCAATATATGTATCTGTCTTGTTATATTCTGTTCTATACACTAATAATTCTCCATGGAAGTTAATGCATTCCCTTTGTGAGTGACATTACTGGACGTGGGGTGTTACAATTCTGATTTTAGATCATCGTGGATTTGGCCCCTTAAAAATATCAGGGCCTGTGCTTTGTCCTGCTGGGACATATTATTATAAATTTTAATGGTACTCTCTAAGCATTGAGATTGTAAATGGATTTCAGTGTTCGACATTTTTGTGAACTACACAAAAATAATAATTGCAGATGCTTAATTAAACAAAATTCACATATCAGTATACATGTTCTATAATTATCAAAACGAATTAATAAATTAATGAACAGACAAAACGATGAAACTGTAGTACTGTTATATCATAAAAAAATATGCAGATCTCGTAAAATAGAGTAGGACCGTATACATGAATGTAATAAATTGATTATATTACGGTACGGAATCATAAAAAAACCAAATCTGCAAGTCTTTCTTTATACATTTACAATGAACTTCTTACAATAATGAAACAATACAAACTGTCAAGGAGTCATACACCATGTTACATAACAAAAATAATGGCTACAATAATAAATATGTTTGCTAACAAGCAGCTTGCTATTTACATATATGCATACCTATTAGCAATGTCTTCTCTATTATTGAAGATATAAAGTAGCAAATGAAGATGATTTATGTATGGCATATGGGGTAAAAGATCCAATATAATATTATAAAAATAAAATGAATGGATCTTCCTAAAAAGTATTTGGTATACCATAATACCAGATGAAATATGAATAGGTGGATATCTTAAAACCACTACGTTAAAAATTAATTAGATCTAAAAAGTTTAGATCCACTAAAATAGAATCTAGATGTACAAAAACTAAAAAAGAAAAGTGACCTAGAAGTATGGATCACATCTAAGCAGAAGATACAACAAGTTCATATATGTAGATCTATATGATTTCAAAACATAAAAAATAACTTACATGATAGATCCATAAATATAGATCTAGAATATTTCAAACAATAGCTCTAATAGAGCTTCGTGCTGATAACGTGTTATAAAATGAACACGAAACAGAAGAAATAAGGGAGAGAGGACATTTCTATTCATTTAGATGTATATTCTTTCTATTACATTGGCTCCTTTATATATAGGTTTTTGGAGCTGATCTTTAGCTTATTCCCATGATGTGAGACTAAACATAGAACTAATAAAAGCATATTCACAACATTCATATATATATATATATATATATATATATATATATATCAACGAAATTTCATTTATAACTACTTAATGTTTTTGGTTTTTTTGTTTATTTCTTTTGTACTTTGACGGCCGATCTACCTACTTCCCATTACAAATATAATAACGTAAGCATATTTTGTAAATCATTTTAGGTTAAACAGTTCAACAAAATTTCGGCAGCACTTCCCTTTGGTCCCTGTATCATACACAAATGCGTGTAAATAGGGAACAAAAAGGAAGTGCCATCGAAACTTTGTTAACCATTTAAAATGAAATGATTTATAAAATATGCTTACGTTATTATATTTGTAACTTGTCTAATACTAGGACAAATCCAACGAATATTGTATCAGATGAATATAGATTTCCGTTTTGTGTAAAAACGTATATCCATATAACGATCGTATACAACACTTGTCGGACGGGGCTAAATTTATCTAAGGGATTCACATAAGTAGTCAAAAAAACATTCAACCTAAGTTTAAACCAAAAAAACAATTCAAATAAAAAAAGCGCGCTTTATGCGCTTGGCCGATTTTTCGTCTTTTTTTTTTGGTGCTTCACTAATAGGTGCGCCTTAAACTTCAAAAAAGCCCCTTAGCTGCGCCTTGCGCCTTTTTCCGCCTACGCTCGTGCGTTAACTACATAGCGTTTATATAACATTTTTCAGTACATTTAATTTGTAAAATAACATGACAATGAAAATTATGATGTATAAATTAGTTTTTGTTACTTTTAGTTAATTTTAGTTTAAAGTACAAATTATAAAGTTAATTTTAGTTAATTATTTTCAATTTTTGAAAGATAAACTAAGCTTGCAAGTTAATTATGTAATTTCATTTCAAATTTAAGGAGTTAAGTCATAAATATGATTTTTGTTACATATAACAAGATTCTTAACGATCAAAATCTAAATTAATAACCATTTCAAAATAACATTTTGAATTCACATTTTTTTAATTAAATATTATAGCAACAAAATATTTTTTGTATATTGCAAATGCATTCTTTAAATTTGTATAGACCGAAATTTTGCATTCGAGGGTGACATAATTACACCGTTTCGATAATTATAATCAATTTACTACCGGTAAACAATCACGTTTTTTTCATTTTTTTTCTCGAACCATCCTACAACACAATCAACATAAGCTCAATTGCATACATGATCATCATCGTTTTCATGCACCTAAAGCAATTATATATGTGATAATCATCGTTTTCAACCTCCTAATCAATTACATTTATTCTCAAATCAACCTAAAACACAATCAACATCATATTCATCTCACAAGGCAACCAATTTCATATACATAAACAATCGATTTACAAACCCATATAAACTTGCAAATTAACCCTAATTAAACATAAAATAGGGTTAGAGGACATACCTGAAGAAATTAGGAAGCTTAGAAGCGAGATTTGGATGGTGAAATCGGAACAGCGTCGGGGGGAGGGGGTGGACGGGGGTGTCTTTTTTTTGTTGAGTTGAATTAAGGAAGAAGGGTCGCAACTTTTGTTTTGTTATCAGGAAATTAAGCGATGGCTGCTTTTTTAGCCGTCATCCAAACCGTCGCTAATTGAGGCGTTTCTTGTAGTGTGCTTCCGGACACAAAACATAAATCAGGTTAAGTGACATTTTTTTAACCCTATGATTTATTTGTCTCTCTTAATTTTAGCATGTCTCCCTTAATTTCAGCAACCGGGCACGAAACATAAGTCCGCACTTTCCTGGGTTTTTTTTTTTTGACTCTATAACCTTTCTCATTTATATAGTGATACATAAATGATATTTTCTTTAGTCAAATATACTAATTGAAATAATCTATACACGACTAGCAATCAAGTAATACACGTTGCTCCAATACATATCAATCTACTATTCAAAAAAAAAATCACCTAGTATGCTTTTATAAAGTTGATAAATCTTTTCCATTCCTAATTCTGCCAGACGAATGCAATTTAATGGACCTAAAACATAATAGAGCATAAACATGATAGAAAAAGGAAGCTGCGCAAAATAAAAAACAATACATAGTTTAAAAAAAAATGAAATTTTATGGACATGCTTGTTTATGAGGAAAATTTATCTAGCACATTTATTGTACACCTAGTAGCCTACATACATGTTAATATTGGTATGAATACACCCCAAAAGAAAAATATAGGAAGACAAAACATGACATTAATTTTGATCATTGTTACATATACCGACTATTAAAAATGTACTTATTGTTGAAGAAAAGTTGCATACCTTGCATGGTGCGTCAAGACATCCAATTAGTAGAACTCCAATATCAATTAGTCAATGAAGGGCTAAGTAGTTTACAACAAACAAATGACCAAGCTCTGAAAATTTAATCACCATAATTAAGGAATCTTGAAAAGTTAGATTGATTGAAAGCTTTAAAAATATACAACAATGGTATTATTGTCAAGGCTTAATGATTTAATCTCCAATATAACAATACACGACTTTTATACAAACAATGGAGCAAAGTTTTAGAAAAAAATTTGTTAGTTTGTTGCCATGTTAATTCAAATTAGTTTACATTTATCCTAAGGTAAGTTTTATTTTCATCCACATATTCCATCAGTTAATCCACCATTTTACTTTATTAAGTTGATCCACAACTATTTTGTAAGTTAATCGAGTTAACTTATAGATTGCATACCACTTTTAATCAATTAGCTTGAGCATGCAATGAATATCAATAAAGTCGACAAAAAATGTACAGAAGAATGGATAGAAGCTATCTTTTACTGTGTATGTAATTATGTATCGCAAATGCTACAAAAGCCTAAATCCAATATATACAAAGATTGATGAATGAAACCAATAACTACCAAGATCTCTCTGCTTCAAATCGTTCTTGCCACACATTTTGTTATCGGTTTTTACGATTTCAAAACACATCTACTAATAAATTATATGCAGTAAATATGGCGATACAAACTTCAGATGTGCATGCATTCAATCTAACTTTAAACTTGAAAGAAAAAATAACTCGTCACAATAAATTTGATTGACGTACTATAACTAGACTTAGATCTAGATATAGGATTTCAAGTATGTTGTTAAAGGGAATAATTTTGTGCACTCAAATGCAACATCTGATAACATTTGGATAGAATATCATGAATTAGGGTGGGTTGGAATTAAATTTGTTGTTGACTACTGATCTTATACTGCTAGTGACGTATTGGATTTTCTTTATTTTGTTGCACCAAAAATGATGTAAAGGGGTGGCACTCATTTTTCATATGACAGTGTCGACAATTTAGATGATCCCAATATCAGTACTGCAGATATTGTTTGAATCCTATAGAGACCAAGTTTCCTAATGCACCTGATATGGAGATATATTCAACGTATGGAGTAGGAATTCCAACAGAAAGATCATACATCTACAAGCTATCTCCTCAAGCTTAATGCTACATTCCTTTTCAAATCGATACTTTTGCGAAAGGCGGGAATGAAGACAGATGTTTTAAAGGGGGGGTTCATTTGGTAGACAGAGATGAAACGGTGCCCGTGCTAAGCGTGGTTACATGTGTGCAAAAGGTTGGAAAGGAAAGACTCGTTTTAATCCTTTAGGCATCAAGACGTATAACAGAGAGTATGTTCATGCTCCTCCGGCTAATTTTGTAGAAGGCAGAGGGATGCACCGTGGTGCACATATGAATATTGTGGAAAATTTTGCTTTGATCAAAGTTATAATTAGAGTTGCTATAGGAGCCACCGGTGATGAAACTGGTGGTGATCGTATTTATTCTAATATATTCCAATTGTCCGAGAGGATAAAATTGCAATTGTTAATTTTCAAGTTACCTCTTTTTTATAGCTTGTGAATTCGGTATGCAAAATTCCCAAATTTCCTTATTGGAATGAAAAAGGAAATAGAAAAGAAAAATATGTAAAATATTATATTCATCTTGGTTGATCGAAAAAAAAAGATTTCAAGTAGAAGAACTACGATACAGATAAGAAATAAATAAGTTGTATGTTAGGTGGATTAACTGGTTAAATTCTAAATATTCTTAAATGCTAAAGATCCTAATTTATAGGGTGGATTAAGTTATTAAAAATGTGTATGTAAATAAAATTTACCTTATTCTAATTGAAGTTAATTCGGAAAACATTGTTTGTACAAAAATAGTAAGTAAAAATAACTTCCCTTTTAAATGTAGTTAAAATTCAGCTTTTTGTTTCCAGCCTTGAAGAATAGAAACTAAGTTCAACTACTTTGTTACCATGACAAATAATGCATATCCTACAAAAATGAACTTCATTTCCAGTCAATAATGATTAATACGTACAGAGGTGCATATTGCACAATGTTAGATTACAAAAATAAACGATCTACATCAAATCATAGCTCATAGAATATGTAACAACTAACTTACATGCCTTGTGAAATGGTTGGTGCTTCAGAGGGTTTCACCCATGCCCAAAACCGCCATTATAAAAACCTATAAAGACTTAAAATCAAGAGCGAAATAATAAAGAATAAACTTAGTTGAGGAAATTTTTGAAATGAAAAGCTAGTATCAAATCAAAAATAATCGAAGTTAAATTATAAAGATAAGAAGAAAAAAATACTACATGTATTCCTTATTCTATTAATCCTTCACTAAATGAAGCTCTACATCAGCTCATCTTTGCACTCCACCTGCATGACTTGGCGTGAGTGACTCAGATCCATGCGTGAATACAATAGATTCACGCATGAACATCTTCACAATGCCCTGGTTCGAATGTGGTCGTTACTAAAGATTTCAAATTTGTAGGAACAATATCTTTATTCTTGCAGTGAAAGAAATAAAAAGTCTAGGATATAAAAAAGGGATTTTAACCACAAGGACAAATTGTTTAAAAAATTTAAATACAAGGACAAAAGACTAAAAATTTAATTAAAATAACAAAACATTGCCCAAATTTATTCAAAAGGACAAAACAAAGGACAAGTTTTTTTTGTTTTTTTGTAGAATTTAGGTATCAATTTTGCATTAGTTGGGTATCGTGTTTTGGTTTTTCAGTTTTTAGATATCAGTTTTATATTTTTTGTAGTATCGTTTTACATGTAACGGTTTTATATTATCGAATCGCAATACCTATCCATCACTGCAACTCCAATTTCCCAAATCACTCAAGCCATCCTCCTTCGCCCCTAACCAAACTTAATCTCTACATCCTCGTATACATGAACAACCCACCAACAAATAACCACTATACATGAATAACCAACCTCTCTTTGTAATCTCGTTAGGCATCAACGGTTAAACATAAAAACCTCATATGTATCAACAATCTCATCACACTACCTACAGTTCAGCTCCTCTCTTCTGACAACATTTCAGCAACTAACCATTAGCTGATACCTACAAGTATAAAAAACTTCTACTTACAAGTTGTAGGCTAAAAACTGATACCTTTAGCCACACAAAACTGCTACCTATTAGCTATAGAAAGAAAACTGATACCTTCAGACACACAAGACTGCTACCTATTAGCTGCAGAGAGCAAACTGATAGCTATAGACATACAAAACTGATGCCTAAAATCTGTAAAAAAAAATTAAATTAAATTTTCCGTTGGAATAAATTTGGGCTATGTTTTGTCCTTTTGATTAAACTTTTAGTCTCTTGTCCTTGTGAATAAAATTTTCAAACAATTTGTCCTTCATAAATTTTCCTGATATAAAAATAAGTAAAATAAAAGTTTTGGGTGTGGAAAAAAAATTAGGAATTGTACTGTAGTTTTATGACAAATTAGGGTAATAAAATTACTCTGAAGATGATGGAAAGAAAATAACTACCATATGTGGAATGAAATATCTTTGCAATAAGAATTATCATCTTTGTCATCTTAGTGCTTAAAAATGGAAAATTTTCGCTACCTTTGTTATTGTTGCCCGATAGTAACTTTGTTCTCCCACCTTCCAATTTCCTTAGAGAGCAAATCCTATACCCAAAATTTTCTATCCCACTATAACCAATCAATCAGAACCTCCTGATTTTCACCTTTTTGCAATTAAGACCTCAATAGAAATATGGCTTAACAGAAAAAAAATGAAAATCAGAGGTCTTGATTGGTTGAATATAAAGGAATAGAGGATTTGATTTCATTTTCTGGACTCGACAATTTTGCTCCTATTGCATGCTGGGACAACTGCTAGCAATGCCTCAACTTTTGTCTCCATTTATTTGTGCTTTTCCTAAAGAAATATATGTTTGTTAAGTTTTAATTCCTTCGCAGTAAATAATCAAGAAAATATCAACTACATTCTAAATGTAAGTAACAGAAACATAAATGCAATATAATGTACATGACTAGAGTAAAACAGGATATTCTTTCTTTTTTGGGAACCATTCCAAATGTTACTTTGTTTATCAGTTTATAGTGGAAATTCACGAATGTAAACCAAATTGTTTTACTAACTAATGAAATAAAATATTCTATCCTTATTACATGAATCGGTATAAAATAATCTGCATATCTGTCCTTTTCTACGAATAAATGGTAACATAGGTTTTACCCTTAAATCTTCTTCATTAAAAACTATATTCCCCAACCAGTCATTAATACAAATTCATATTCCTATTGGGGACTGCTACCTAGCATTCAGGTTCGTACCTAGCCCGACTGGCACTTTCAACTGACATCGTGTCACCTTGGACTCTTTGAGTAATAAAAAAGTTATCCAATAAATGATGAAATTTATGTGAATATTACCTTGTTGTGAACTGTAGAACTTTGTTGCCAAGTGCATAACAAGTCATGTTCCTTACTTTGTCGACTGAATATCCAGGAGGGTTAATTACCATGCATTCGTTCTTTGTTGGGAACTACCACCAAACATTGGTCCAAGTTCTTGCTGCTCCTAAAACTAGCATTATGTCACCCTAGAGAACCGTATAGCAGGCTAGGCTATCCAATAAAGGGTTAGTTTTTGTGTGCTCGTTAAGTTATTGCGAGTTATCAGTGCTCCCCGCTTATCCGTGAGCTATACACGATGGTGAATTACATACTTTACCTCATAGTTAAGGACCATCACCTAGCTTCAGATCTATTGCCAAGCCTAACTTATTGAAATGACCCACTCTTTTATTTCCAATTATTTTAATAAACAATTGTACAGATTTAATTATCAGAGAACTAGTGGATCACCTGCTTAATAAATTCCATTATTAAGCCCCCAAGATCTCACATTCACCAATATACAAATATTGGTATATATATTTGAAACTTATTGAGTACTACTCTTTGTTCATGAAGACTATAATCTTCTACATAATTTCTCTTTTTTTAATTAAAATGTCAATCCCAGTAAATTACTCAAAGTTATAGCTCCTTTAAGTCCTAAAGGATATAAATTCAAATTCTTAAAAATATAAATGTGATATATTCATAGAGACCTTTTATTAATCAGGTTTTCCTTGATGGAAGTGCAAAAGAAACAAAGATTTGAGTGTACAAAGCCAGGAACGTGTGTGCATGTGCACAGGGTGCACACTTGCACATCCCTTTTGGATGGCTCAATATCATCATTAACTAAAAGATTCATTTATTAGATAAATATGGAGAAAACCTTACGTATGATTTCAGATCAAAACCTAGAAAAAACACCTTAAATAGTCAAAGTGGCATTTCCTCAAACACATGGAAAAATATATGATGAAATGCCCGTACAGAAAATATTTCAAAAACTTGGTAAGTGAACTCATATTTTGACATAATCAGGTTAGGACCATTTATGGAAATCTCTTTTTAATCTACTCTGATGGTTGCTAAAATCATAATCAAGCGAATATGATAATCGTGCTTGTTCACTGGCTGTGCACCAGTGTACCTAGGCATACAAGCATGACTATTATATATATATATATATATATACACACACACACACACATATAAGTAAAAAGAGTTACTTATTCATTTTAAATAATATCATTTAATCCAAAAGGAGTTACTGAATATCAGAAAAGATATATATATATATATATATATATACACATATATAATAAAAAGTAAACATGACATGAGAAGGATTCTATGATATGTTATGCACATTGAAACTGTGCAACTACCACTTCTTGTTCATTCCTGCCAATGGGCAATATGAGATACAAATTTTTTTACCAAGATTTATCCCACCTATGCTTTTGCCTGTGCCAAAACTGCTTTTATAGGGGTCTCTATTATACCACATACCAGGGTACAATAGATTGCCCATTTGTATAATGATTACTCAGTATAAAATACTACTTTTACTAGATCCTTAAATGTTCATGCACTACATTTGCTTCATTCAAATAACATACAAGTTTCTCAGCTTCTAGCAAACATTAAAATACACTTATTTCTAACATAAAAACTACTTGAAACTTCTTTAATTTAACTGCAGCAAGTCCACTTGATAAAGCATCCCATACAACACTTTCGAGACATCACACTCAAGCCTATGTTCCTGAATTAATTCCTTGAGTTACCCATTGCCAATGAGGTACCCCAAAGATTGGATAAGCAATCAAACAGGGTCAGATTTGCAATCTGGTGTGAGTATAAATCAGTACTGAAATGGCATTTTTATAACAGAAATCTAACAACACAACCACTGGTATATATAAAAAAGTCATGGCATATGCAGACATCACTCAACATCATGCAATGCACATTCATACCCCACTCCCTCTCATACATGTCATTGTTCCGCATAACTTCATGCATTTCATAATCCTGGACTGACCATCAATTTTTACTTGTGGATCACCATCCTAAAATGCCATGTGTTGAACACAAGTGCACACTGAATTTCCCAAATACACAAAGGGCTACTGGGCTTATATTAAGCTGTATGCATATCTATCCTCTATACTTAAAGATAAACAGATCAACCCAACAGGTGACTGGCGCCCCAACCTGATCCACTTTCATATTACTAGTTAGGTTTTACTGTTTTGGCCCAACTGCCCCATACATCCCTTCCCTGATGCATGCTATTTCATTCCTAAAGATGAATGAACTACCCCAAATTAAATATGAGTGTTTAGCCAGAGATTAAGGTGAACATTCATCCAAGGTAGCATTAATAAACAGTCATTCAAAAACACATATAACATGATAGATATATAAGTTGTTTTGAATACAAGTGTTCCAGTTATTAATATACTATAACCATGAATTTCTATTTCCATAAGCATAGGATAGGGATGATTAAGACACCCCCTAAAACTAGTATTTCTCTTTAACAAATATGTGATCTGAATCAGAGAATATTTTGGGTAAGTGGATAAGCTTATGGGCACTTATCAGAGCTCCATTTCCCATTATTAAGAGAACACATAAGCATTGAACCTCCTTGTTCAATGCTGCTTGATCTTAACTATAAAACCCTACTTTATGACAATACATTATTATTATGATCTCAGATCTACAAGAATCTTATTAGATGATCTGTCATTTAACCTTCATTCATGCAATCAAGTGATTAAACCAAACATGGAAACTTTTTAACATATTCGAAAAAATATTATTAATACAACAAAGGTTGCCTGAATGGGTCTTATAGCCATTAAAAGAGTGAGATATACTCACCATAGTTCTTCTTTCTCCTAACTCTAGGTTTTCCAGTTTCCCTCCTTAAACTCTATGGCTCCTTCAACAAGTGTTTTCAGAGATAATATTATGCCATTACCCTATCCTAATATGGTTTGTAGGCTATTTATAATATATGTTTTTCCTAGAGTTTTGCCTCGTACCAAATACCAGTATTATGCTTGTTCATGTATATTAGTATGAATACACTATGATGTATAAAAATCTTTCAGGTGTACTATTTTCAAATGCGTTCAGTTTACAGGTTATAATTGGCAATGTAGTTATCACTCAAATGGTATGAATCTGGTTGGTTCCCTCCCTTTGCTGTTGATTTTCTTTTTATACCAGAGAACAAGGTTAACAAAAGACAAAAAGAAGAGTGCCTAGAATTCAAATATCATTTATTTTTCTTGGCTATCATGTTAGATATCCTGAATGTAAGTGCCATACACACATTTCATGTTGACTCATACTTATCTGCCTATGCCTATTACCATTGTTCTTTATACTGTTTTTAATCATGTTCAATTGAACACACACACACACATACACATATATATATATATATACTATATATATATATATATATTTCTATTGCACTTTGCAAAGAAGAATTATCTTTAAAATTTATAAACTTTTAAATGTGTATGAACCTAGGGTTATCACATACACCCCTCCTTTAGGAATTGTGTCCCACATTTTTTTTTCAAACAAAACATACATTCATAGAAAAGTTTGCATAATAATACAATTAAATACTTACCCAAGTTTAATTCAGGTTTTTCCTTTCCATTAGAAAATAATTCTGGGTAGCCAGTCCTCATTTTATCTTCAACTTCCCATGTACAATCATTTGAATCCAAGCTCCACTGAACTGTAACCAGCCTTATACTCTTATTCCTTAATTTCTTTTCTTCTTTTGCCACAATTCCTACTGGTTCCTTTGCATAACCTAGATCCATTTAAATCTTAACTTCAGTAGGTGATTCTAAAATAGCATCTTTATCATGTACCCATTTTCTTAGCTGTGAAACATAAAATACATTAAGAATGACTCTTAATTATTCTGGTAATTTCAATTTATAGGCCAGTGTGCCTATTCTTTCCAAGATTTCATAAGGACCCACATACCTTGGTGCAAGTTTTCCTGCTTTAACAAATCTTAATATCTTTCTCATTAGAGAAACTTTAAGGAACACATAATCCCCTACCTTAAATTCCACTAGCTTTCTACTTCTATCAGCATATGTTTTCTGTCTTTCCTGTGCTATTTTCATCCTGTGCCTTATCAGATCTATTTTAGCAGTTGTTTCTTTAATGTATTCTGGTCCTAACAGAATTCCTTCACCTCCATCCATCCAACATGCTGGTGAAGAACAAGGTTTTCCGTATAAAGCGTCAAAGGGAGCCATCCCATACTAAATTGGTGACTATTATTATAAGTAAATTTAGCCAAATATAAATGCTCCTCCCAATTGCCACCAAAGTATAATATACATGCTCTAAGCAAATCCTCCAACACTTTGTTTGTGATTTCTGTTTGCCCATCTGTTTGTGGGTGGTATGCAGTGCTCAAGCTTAATTCAGTGCCCAATGCTTCATGAAAACCACACCAGAATTTGGATATAAACAAAGCATCTCTGTCACTTATGATGTTTTGGGTATCCCATGTAATCTCAGTATTTTTTGAGAAATAATTGTGCTAATTTTGGAGCAGTTATGTTGGATTTCACTGGTGTAAAATGAGCTGATTTGGTAAGCTTATCTACCACAACCCATATACTATCATTTCCTTTCCTTGATTTAGGAAATCCTACTATAAAATCCATGGAGATACTTTCTCATTTCCACATGGGTACTTATAAAGGATGGAACATACCTGAAGGTTTTTGATAATTTGCTTTTACCTGTTGGCATACCAGACATTGTGAAATATATTTCACTACTTCACTCTTTATACCTCTCCACCAGTAACTTCTTTTTAAATCATGATACATTTTCATCCCTCCTGGATGAACTGAATATTTTGTTCTATGATGCTCATCCATTACCTCTTTCTTAATTTCTTTTAAATCTGGTACACACATTTTTCCTTTAAATTTTAAATACCTTTCTTTACTCAATGAAAATTTTCCACTTATTTCCCTTCTGCTAACTGGATTTTCTTTTACCTCAAGTATGGATCTTGATCTTGTAGTGATCAAATTTTATCCATCATGACTTGCTTTATGGTCACCATGCTTAACTTCCCATAATGCAACCCTTCATCTGATTCTTTCCTCTCAATTATCTCAATTGCCTCATTCAAAATAGTTAGGGATTTAAACTCTTCTATCATTAGATTAGCCAATCTAACTTGTTGTCTGCTTAATGCATCAACAACTTTATTTGCTTCTCCTGGAGTTTACAAGATATCCAAGTCATATGCAGCAAGGAATTCAACCGATCTATGCTATCTCATATTCAAATCTTTTTGTGAAAACAAATACTTTAAGGACTTGTGATTAGTGTATAAATCAAATTTTGTTCCTAGTAAGTAGTGTCTCCACAATTTCAAAGCATAAACTACTGCTACAAGTTCAAGATCATGGGTTGCATACCTAGTTTCATTTGGTTTAAGCTGCCTGGATGCATATGCAATTACTTGTCCATGTTGCATCAACATAGCCCCTAAACTAGAACCACTAGCATCAGTATACACTACCGACCCTTCATTTCCTTCTAGAACTTGCAACACAGGTGCTTCTACCAAAGCTTGCTTTAATTTCTCAAAAGCTTGGTCACACTTTTCTATCCAAATAAAAGGCTGATCCTTCCTGGTTAGCATGGTCAAGGGTATAGCCACCGTTGCAAAATCTTTTATAAATCTCCTATAATATCTAGCCATGCCTAGAAATGATCTAACTTTAGTCACTGTTCTTGGTTTTTGCTATGCCTGTACTACTATCACTTTCTGAGGATCCACTGCAATGCCTTCCTTTGATATGATATGTCCTAATTTTTTTACTTAAGGTTGCCAGAAGACACACTTTGTAAACTTGGATTTTAATTCATGTTGTCTCAATCTGGTTAGGACCAAATGTAAGTGCTTTTCATGTTCCTCTCTAGATTTTGAATAAACCGGAATATCGTCTATAAATACTAAAACAAACTTATCTAAATACTCTTTGAAGGTTCTATTCATCAAGTCAATAAAATAAGATGGAGCATTGGTTAAGCCAAAGGCCATTACTAAGTATTCATATAATCCATACCTAGTATTAAAAGCAGTGTATTTGATACTTTCCTCCTCCACTTTCATTTGATGAAACCCTGACACTAAATCTAGCCTGCTAAAAACCCTTGCTCCATTCAATTGGTCAAATAGATCATCAATTCTTGGAAGTGGATATTTGTTTTAATTTTTACTTTGTTTAATTCATTATAATCAATAAACATTCTTAAAGATCCATCCTGTTTTTTAACAAAAACTACCGAAGAACCCCAACAAGAACTGCTAGGTCTTATAAACCCCTTTTTATCTAAATCCTCAAGTTGTTATTTAAACTCAATTAACTCTTTAGGACCCATTCTAGTTGGTTTCTTAATTATAGGGCTTGCTCCTGGAACTAATCTGATTTGAAACTCTACTGGTCTCTGTTGTGGAACTCCATTTACCTCTTCAAATACATCAGGGTATTGGTTAACTATGGATATGCATTCCAATTTTTTCATATCATCTTCCCCATCTACTTCCCAAACATTTCCTGATCCAGACTTTATGGTCTCACACTCAATAGTTGTTCTTTTGTCATTTGAACTAATCAAGAAAATGGTAAATTCTTCCAGACTGGTTACTGCCTTGTGTTTTTGTAGCCACTAACACCCAAAATTATCCTAATTACAGGATATTTTAAGAAATATAAATCTGCTAAAAGTATATGGCCTCCTATTTTCACCTTTACCCCTATGCATTGCATTTCCAAAATACATGTACTTCCTAAAGGACTTTTTATGTGCAAAGGATTTTGAACATACACACAAGCAAGTTTCAATTTCTGGACAACATCATAAGATATCAAGGATTAAGTGGCCTCTGTATCATATACTACGTACTGGTATGGGTAGATTTCCAATAAAAATTATACCATTCACCTGACCAGCTACTTCGTCTTTTCCCTCCAGAGCTCCAACTTTTGCTGGCTTCTTTGGTTCAAAGTAGTTCTTCTTAATATGACCTTCTTTCCCACAGTTAAAGCATTTAAGTGCTGCCACTTTTCCAAATCTGCAAGGTTTTTTCATGTGGCCTTCCTTTCCACAATTAAAGCAAAAGATTTTCTTCTCAGTTTCAGATGTTCTTCCGCCCTTTCCTTTCTTAACATTAGAATCCACTGGCTTCTTTTCATAAGGTTGAACTCTTGCTTTTTCCTTGTTATTATTCCTCATATTTCTGAATTTTTCCCTTGCATTGTCATGTTGTTCAAACTTTAGGGTTAAATCCAAGACCCGATCAAAAGTTTTATCTATATAAGGCAACATAGACCTACTCAAGCCTACATTAAGTCCTTGGATATACCTCCCCTTTTTAGGTGTTTCATCAGCTATTAGAACAGTGCCATATTTTGATAAACTCTCAAACTTCTGTGTATATTCAGTTACACTGATGTTGTTTTGTATAAGCTTAATAAACTCTTCCAGTAAATTGGCTCTTGCAGATGCTGGAACAAACCTTGCTTCCAACATTTCTTTAAACTGGTTCCAGGTGATGTCATTTTCCTTTGATCAGAGTAACTTGACTGTCATAATTATTGTTTGCAAGCATTTTCAAACAAAACATTCAATACAGTCATATACGCAACCATTTTCAAACAAGCCAATCAATAAAACAGACATATGATGCCTATATATTCTAGCTATGCTTTAATTCTAACATAGCTCTAATACCAAATGAAATGTCCCACTCTTTTATTTCTAATTATTTTAATAAACAATTGTACAGATTTAATTATCAGAGAACTAGTGGATCACCAGCTTAATAAATTCCATTATTAAGCCCCCAAGATCTCACATTCACCAATATACAAATATTGGTATATATATTTGAAACTTATTGAGTAATATTCTTTGTTCATGAAGACTATAATCTTATGCATAATTTCTCTTTTTTTAATTAAAATGTCAATCCTAGTAAATTATCCAAAGTTATATCTCCTTTAAGTCCTAAAGGATATAAATCCATATTCTTAAAAATATAAATGTGATATATTTTTAGAGACCTTTTATTAATCAAGTTTTCCTTGATGGAAGTGCAAAAGAAACAAAGATTTGATTGTACAAGGCTAGGAATGTAAGTGCATGTGCACAGGGTGCACACTTGCACAGCCCTTTTGGATGGCTCAATATCATCATTAACTAAAAGATTCATTTATTAGATAAATATGGAGAAAACCTTATGTATGATTTCAGATCAAAACCTGGAAACTATACCTTAAATTCTCAAAGTGGCATTTCCTCAAACATATGGCAAAATATATGATGAAATGCCCATACAGAAAATATTTCAAAAACTTGGTAAGTGAACTCATATGTTGAAATAATCAGGCTAGGACCTTTTATGGAAATCTCTTTTTAATCTACTCTGATGGTTGCTAAAATCATATTCAGGTGAATATGATAATCATGCTTGTTCACTGGCTATGCGTCAATGTACCCAGACATACAAGCATGACTATTTGAGATATATATATAAGTAAAAAGAGTTACTTATTCATTATAAATAATATCATTTAATCCAAAAGGAGTTACTGAATATCAGAAAAGACATATGTATGTATGTATATATACAACAACAACAACAACAAAGCCATATATCCCAAACAAGTTGGGGTTGGCTAGATATGGAACCCAAAATTAAAATGAAATAAAATTAATAATGATGATAATACATATATATATATATAAAGGGTTTAAAATAACCAATCAAATAAAAAGTCGTCCGATAAAGTTTTTTTTTAAATAATAATAAGTAAAAATGTTCAATAAAAGTGAAATAAAATCTAAAATAGTAAATAAAAAGTAAAAAGGTTAAGTAAACGTGAAATAAAGTGTATATATATATATAAACCTATGGTTCTGGTACATGAATTGCCAATTTCCATGCACTCCTATCAACTACAAGCTCTTCCGATAAACTCCAGTTACTTAAATCTCTCTTTATTATCTCCTCCCGTGTCATTTTAGGTCGACCTCTACCTCTCTTTGGGCCTTCGGCGCGACCTAGAATTCCAGCGCGTACAGGTGCATCGTATGGTCTACGTTGGATATGTCCAAACCGTCTCAAGCGGTATTGGACTAACTTCTCTTCAATAGGTGCAACTCCAAGTTTTTCCCGAATATCCTCATTTCTAATCCGATCTCGTCTGGTATGCCCACAGCTCCAACGCAGCATTCGCATCTCTGCTATACTTATCTTCTGGACGTGTTGCCTCTTAGTAGGCCAACATTCTGCACCATATAACATTGCAGTTCTGATTGCTGTCCTATAGAACTTTCCTTTAAGCTTCTGAGGAATCTTCCGATCACAGAGAATGCCAGATGCTAGTCGCCATTTCACCCATCCTGCTTGAATTCTAAAACTAACATCCTTATCAATCTCACCATCAAACTGCAACATAGATCCTAAGTATCGAAATGATTCCTTCTTGGGTACTACTCTACCGGCCAGGGTAACATCTCCGTCATCTGACCTGACACTGCTAAACTCACACTTCATATACTCTGTTTTAGTTCTGCTAAGCCTGAAACCTTTTATTCCAGGGTCTCCCTCCACAACTCCAGTTGTCGATTAACCCATATTCCACTTTCATCAATCAGCACAACATCATCGGCAAAGAGCATACACCAGGGAATCTCCCTTTGTATATCTTTTGTGATTTCATCCATCACTAATGCGAAAATATAGGGGCTCAAAGCCGAACCTTGATGTAACCCTATGTTAATTGGGAAGTCTCTGGTCTCACCATCGCATGCCCTAACACTAGTCACAACTCCCTCGTACATATCCTTAATAAGGGTAATATACTTTGATGGCACTCTCTTTCCTTTCTAGCACCCACCACATAACCCTCCTCGGTACTCTGTCATAAGCTTTCTCCAGGTCAATAAAAACCATGTGGAGATCTTTCTTTTGCTCCCTGTATCTCTCCATAAGTTGCCTAACCAAGAAAATCGCCTCAGTGGTTGACCTTCCCGGCATAAAACCAAATTGATTCCTAGAGACACTTGTCAACCTCCTCAAACGCTGCTCGCAAACTCTCTCCCAAAGCTTCATTGTATGACTCATAAGCTTAATTCCTCTATAGTTTGTGCAACTTTGAATATCTCCTTTATTCTTGAAGATTGGAACTAAAATGCTTCTCCTCCACTCATCTGGCATTTTGTTTGATTTGAAAATATTGTTGAACAACTTAGTTAGCCATTTTATCCCTGCATCTCCAAAGCATCTCCACACCTCAATAGGAATATCATCAGGCCCTACTGACTTGCCTGATTTCATACGTTTCAATACCCCCTTTACCTCAGCTTCTTGAAATCTCCGCACAAAATGTCTATTGGTGCTATCGGGTACGTCTTCCAACTCGATCGAAGAGCTATCACTTTCTTCGTTGAAAAGCTTATCAAAGTATTCTCTCCACCTATTCTTTATCTCATCTTCCTTCACCAAAAGTCTATCATTTTCATCCTTAATGCATTTAACCTGATTGAAGTCTCTTGTCCTCCTCTCGCGTAGCCTAGCTATTCTGTAAACGTCTTTTTCGCCCTCCTTTGTACTTAGCCTTTGATACAAATCTTCGTACGCTCATCCCCTTGCTTCACTCACTGCTCTCTTTGCAGTCTTCTTTGCCACTTTGTACCTGTGCATGTTTTCTTCGCTTCTATGACGGTACATGCATTTGTATCTTTCCTTCTTCTCTTTGATAGCCTTTTGCACCTCGTCATTCCACCACCACGATTCCTTGGGTTCTCGCTTGCTTCCTCTTGTTATCCCAAATACCTCAGTGGCGACTCTCCGAATGCAAGTTGCCATCGCATTCCACATGACATTTGCTTCTCCTTCCACATTCCAAGCTCCTTCTCCCATCACTCTATCTTTAAACACCCGTGAAGCATCTCCTTTGAGTTTCCACCATTTCGTCCTGCTAATCTTCACTCTCTTATCCTTCACCACCCGAAGACGAAACACGCATACCAACAGCTGGTGTTGTGAGACGACACATTCTCCAGGTATGACCTTGCAATCCACATAATCTCGTTTACTATCTCTTCTAGTTAGGACAAAGTCAATCTGACTAGCCTGTTGGCCACTACTGAAGGTGATCAGATGTGATTGCCTCTTTCTAAAGAAGGTATTAGCAATCATGAGATCAAAAGAGAGAGCGAAATTCAAAATATCTTCACCCTCTTGGTTCCTACTGCCAAATCCAAAACCACCATGCACTCGCTCAAAGCCCCCGCTAGATGAGCCCACATGGCCATTGAAGTCTCCTCCTATAAAAAGTTTCTCGCTACTATGCACATTCCTAACCATGGCATCCAAGTCTTCCCAGAACTTCCTTTTGGCTTCTTCACTTAGACCTACCTGTGGGGCATATGCGCTAATGACATTCAAAACTACATCGCCAACTACTAGCTTAACTAGGATGATCCTATCCCCTCGTCTTCTGACGTCAACCACATTGTTCTGAAGGTTCTTGTCAATCAATATGCCTACCCCGTTCTTGTTACGTACTTCTCCCGTGTACCACAATTTGAAGCCAGTGTTCTCCACCTCCTTCACCTTCTGACCCACCCATTTAGTCTCTTGAACGCACAAGATGTTAACCCGTCTCCTAATCATAGTATCCACTATCTCTCTTAATTTTCCTGTTAAGGACCCTACATTCCATCTACCTAACCGAACCCTATTATCGTCGACTAGCTTCCTTGCCCCTCGCATCCGCCGAGAAAAATGCGAGGACCCTTGCTCACTTACCACTACACCGGGGCGTCGGTGTAGCGCGCCACTAAGAGAATGGCGGCCCAGCCCTTGCATATTTAACACCATATCCGAGCCTCGATATAGCGCGTCGCTAAGAGGGTTACGCCCCAACGATATATCATAAGGTTCCATATCCATAAGAGTGGCTAAGTTTTTACGTTGGCTCGCCAAGCCTATCACAACCCTCCTCCTTTACCCTGCCTTGGGACAGGCTGCATAGAAAACTACACAGGCGGATAATGAGGTACAAATTCTTTTACCAAGATTCATCCCATCTATGTTTTTGCTTGTGCCAAAACTGCTTTTGTAGGGGTCTCTATTATACCACATACCAAGGTACAATAGATTGCTCATTTGTATAATGATTACTCAGTATAAAATACTACTTTTACTAGATCCTTAAATTTTCATGCATTACATTTGTTTCATTCAAATAACATACAAGTTTCTTAGCTTTTAGCAAACATTAATATACAGTTATTTCTAACATAAAAACTACTTGAAACTTCTTTGATTTAACTACATCAAGTCCACTTCATAAAGCATCATATACGGTACTTTCAAGACATAACACTCAAGCCTCTTTTCCTGAATTAATTCCTTGAGCTACCCCATTGCCAATGAGGTACCTCAAAGATTGGATAAACAATCAAACAGGGTCAGATTTGCAATCTGGTGTGAGTATAAATCAGTATTGAAATGGCACTTTTATAACAGAAATCTTACAACACAACTATTGGTATATTTAAACAAGTCATGGCATATGCAGACATCACTCAACATCATGCAATGCACACACATACCCCACTC
Source organism: Allium sativum (assembly GCA_030737875.1). NCBI lineage: Eukaryota > Viridiplantae > Streptophyta > Magnoliopsida > Asparagales > Amaryllidaceae > Allium > Allium sativum. The sequence continues at coordinate 143,037,177 of CM060918.1, read as the reverse complement.
CCTCTCATACATGTCATTATTCCCCATAACTTCATGCATTTCATAATCCTAGACTGACCATCAATTTTTACTAGTGGATCACCATCCTAAAATACCATGTGTTGAACACAAGTGCACACTGTATTTCCCAAATACACAAAGGCCTACTGGGCTTATATTAAGCCGTATGCATATCTATCCTCCATACTTGAGGATAAACATATCAACACAACATGTAACTGACATCCCAACCTGATCCACTTTCATATTACTAGTTAGGTTTTACTGTTTTGGTCCAACTGCCCATACATCCCTTTCCTGATGCATGCTATTTCATTCCTAAAGATGAATGAACTACCCCAAACTTAATATTAGTGTTTTGCTAGAGATTCAGGTGAACATTCGTCCAAGGTATCATCAATAAACAGTCATTCAGAAACACATATAACATGATAGATATATAAAGTGTTTTGAATACATGTGTTCCAGTTATTAATATACTATAACCATGAATTTCTATTGCCATAAGAGTAGGATAATGATGATTAAGACACCCCCTTAAACTAGTATTTCTCTTTAACAAATCTATGATCTGAATCAGAGAACATCTTGGGTAAATGGATAAGCTTATGAGCACTTACAATAGCTCCATTTCCCATTATTAAGAGCACTGAACCTCCTTATTCAATGTTGCCTGCTCTTAACTACAAAACCCAACCTTATGACAATACATTATTATTATGATCTCAGATCTACAAGAATCTTATCAGATGATCAGTCATTTAACCTTCATTAATGCAATCAAGTGATTAAACCAAACATGGAAACTTTTTAACATATTCAAACAGTATTATTATACAACAAAGGCTCCCTGAATAGGTCTTGTAGCCATTATAAGAGTGAGATATTGTGACGGCCCGCCCCGCACCAACCGACATTTACTTCAAAAGTGCGCTGTACACATGTCCAGTTAGCACGGAACGGGTCGCCAGAAGGAAAAGGAAGAAGGAAATGAACATACAAGGATCCTGTAGAATGTCTCACAGCGCATAGAACAAAATATAATAATAACATACTTGACATAAAACAGGAGAGACAGTGCATAAGCTGAAAATCAGAACTAAACATCATAGCAGCGGAAATCCAAAATACAGCTTATTACAACTTTTCAACTGTCTCAAAGCGAAGTAAGATAAATGAGGTACACTACTAATGCCCAAGTAGCGACCACCAACGACACAGGGAGAATGTGTATACATATATAATACGTGGAAGCCTCCTGCCCACCTCCGAATCTGCCACGCGCGCACCACCAGCTAACCTGTCTCTAGTCTGCTCATGTGAGCACCCAGAGTAATAAGAGGAGACATAAAACTCTGGGTCAGACATAAAGCCTGGTATGAGCGATAAGCATCTAAAGTGAACAATAACAGGTAGACTAAAACATACCTGAACCTGGACCTGCAACCAAAGAGTTAGCACTGCATACTGTACAACACTCTAAGGTATCATATCAAACAGTGTAAAGATACGGAGGTGGGGGAGGTGTGCATGTCATAATGATGGCAACCAATCAAGCATAGCATCTATCCTCACATCTCTCACTCAGTGCATAAAGCATACGATATTCACCACTTCGATCACCCACATTCCTTGCTACGATCACTTTGCCCCATGAAGTCATAAATGGCTTCACTGCACTGATAACGTAGCCACAAATCCTTCGCTATGTCCACTTTGCCCCATGGAGTCACAAGAACCCCACTGCACTGGCTCATAGCCTTACTAATCCTTACTATGTCCACTCTGCCACATGGAGTCACAAGGACCCCACTGCACTGGCTCATAGTCTTACTACGCATCACCTTGCCCCTCGGGTCATAATGACCCTACTGCACTGATAACGTAGTCTTGCTACCATCACCTTGCCCCTCAGGTCATAATGACCCTACTGCACTGATAAGTAGCCCATCATTCCCTTTTAGTGGTGAATCGAAGTTATGAACGTCGACAACTCCTTAGCACACGTCCCGCAGCAAAGTCCAACCATAAAGTGAACTCATTGGTTCCCAACTGGTTCCGGGATCCTGAGCTCTAACTCCCATTTGGACTACCTTTGCATCTCGGGTTATTGGTCATCACCATCGAATCGGATCGGATCGGCCTTCATCATTCGGGTTGGGTCGCATTTCGCTCCTCCCCTAGTCGGTCTGAAACCTCCTCTGGTCGGTCGCATTTCACCCATCCTGGTCGGTCTGAAGTTCCTACGGGGTCGGTCGGTCAGAAACCTCCCCCCCGGTCGGTCCAAACTCGGTCGTTCGAAACTCCCTTGGTCGTTCCAGACTTGGTCGGTCGAAACTCCCTTGGTCGTTCCAGACTTGGTCGGTCTGAAACCTCCTTCATTCCTGGTCGGTCTGGAACCTGGTTGGTCGCTCTGTTTTCCCCCGGTCGGTCGAAACCTGGTCGGTCAAGAACCTGGTCGGTCAGAAGCCTGGTCGGTTTTTCCTGGTCCTATAACCTGCACCATTCCAGCAAGCTATTTTCGCTTCTCGACGGCGTTTTCGACCAATCTAACACTTCTAATCAACCACAAAGCATATCATACAATCATAGGAACATAGGGAATCAACCACAAACACCAAAACAACAATACGACATATCAAAATGGATCAAACATGACCAAAACTCCATATTTTCCATTAAGCATGTTTTAAGCAAAACTAATGATATGATTAGCAAAACTTAACCAAATGGAACTAAATTTCTAACAGAGGTCTAAAACATCATTCCGAATTTTATAAACATTTTTCCAGAATTTTATCTTGTTTAAATTCGCTAATTAACACTAATCACCCCTAATTAGCCATAATTAGTGCAAAACTATGCAAATCACCCACCTTAGCCACAAATAAACTAAGATCTGAAATAATTCTCTGATTTGATGTGAATCTCAATGCCAAACAGCAGCTCCTATGTTGCTTTGGTGAAGATCTTCCTTGATTAGGGGTTGCTAAGCCAAATCCTTGACCAAAAGATGATTTGGAGGTGATTTAGAGGTTAGAGGCCATTTTTAGGGATCCTTGGTGATAAGTGGAGGCTAGAAAACTTAAATGGAATGATTCTCCATCTCATTTCAGCCCTCCCATAACCCTAATCTCGAAATGGGTTATGGGCCTACTCACTAATCACCCGATTTGGCCCGGTTAAGCAGTTTTTCACCCTCCAAACCTTGTTTCAGCCATATCTCCTAAACGATAAGTCCGTTTGGCTAATGTGACCACTCTACGGAAAGGTAAACCATCAAACGAATCAAATGGAAGTGGTTTCAGATCAAAATTCCTTCCCAATCAAAAGTTATGGCCAAAACAGTACCAACTAGGGGCAAAATGGTCATTTAAAAATCGACAAAAATCATGAACATGGGAAATGACTCTAATAGATGTTTCCCAAAGTTACATGACCATACAACTTCATATGGGAAAGAAATAAATATTCTACGATCCTATGATGTGTAGAATACGGGTCATTACACTCTCCCCCCCTTAAGAAATTTCGCCCCCGAAATTCCCTAATCCCAACACACACAAGGGTCCCGCATGCCTATCAATCATAAAACAACAATCAAACATGCAAATAAGCAAAACAAATCTATCCTAGCATGCGGAAAACTAAATTACGAAGTAAGTCTTACCAGGCAAAGAGTTCTGGATATGCCTTCCTAATGTTCTCCTCTGTCTCCCAAGTACAATCATTCTCGTTCTCGCCCCACTGAACCTTGACTAGCTTCACCGCCTTCCTTCGAAGTTGCTTCGTATCGTGCCCCACAATACGAATCGGCTTGCGGTTCCCAACCGCCTCGGGTTCTACTTCGAAGTCCTCTAACTGATCAGGTGAAATAGTCACATCTGAGTCGTGAACGAACTTCCTCAGTTGGGAAACATGAAATACATCGTGAACTCCCGCCATTTTCTCTGGTAAGCCAACTCTATATGCCAAATTCCCGACAAGTTCAAGAACAGGGAATGGGCCAACAAATCTCGGTGCCAACTTGCCTCTCCTGCCAAATCGTATCACGCTCTTCAACGGAGAGATCTTGACAAACACCAAGTCACCAACGGAGAATTTCAAGTCTCTTCTCCTCTTATCAGCATAACTCTTCTGCCTATCTTGAGCAGCTTTCATTCGTTGTTGAATGATCTTAATCTTACCCGAGGTTTCTCTCACCACATCTGGTCCAAGCACAAACTTCTCGCCATTCTCTATCCAACATGATGGTGAGTTGCACGATCTTCCGTACAAAGCTTCATATGGAGCCATACCGATACTGGATTGGTAGCTATTATTATATGCAAACTCTATTAGATGCAAATGGTCATCCCATGATCCACCAAAATCCAATATACACGCTCTCAAGAAATCTTCCAATATACGATTCACCCTCTCCGTCTGACCGTCGGTCTGAGGATGATATGCGGTACTGAGATGTAATCTTGACCCTAGAGCCTCTTGTAAGCTCTTCCAAAACCCACTAGTGAACAACGGGTCTCGGTCACTCACAATGCTTTTGGGTACTCCATGAAATCTCACTACCCACTTCATATACAATTCTGCCAACTTGGCTGCCGTTCTGGTCGATTTGACTGGTATAAATCTTGCACTCTTAGTCAATCGATCCACAATTACCCAAATGCTATCATATCCCGATCTAGTCTTTGGTAAGCCATCGATGAAATCCATCGAAACTTGCTCCCATTTCCATTCGGGAATTTCTATTGGTTGCAACAACCCACTAGGCTTCTTTTGCTCGGCTTTAACTAGCTGGCAATTCATGCATTTGGATATAAACTTCCCAACGTCTTTTTGCATCCCTTCCCAGTAGTAAGTCTGTCTCATGTCTCGATACATCTTATTACCAACGGGATGTATAGTTAGTTTTGAGTGATGACATTCTCTAAGCACTTCATCTCTCAAACCATTCACGTTGGGCACAACTAGTCTTCCATTCTTCCGAAGCCATCCATCTCGATCAAGCCCATACACATTCATCTCCTCATCGATACCCATCTCTAACTTGGAGATGATTTCCAATAGATTAGGACCGTCCCTCTGGCTGGAACCAATCCGCTCTATCAAAGTGGGTATGATCATCAAACTAGCTAGCATGACTGGATCCATTTCGCACCTTGGTCTGAAATCAAACACCGCGATATACTCTAGTTGCTTCCATTCAAGAAACATTGCCCCTAAGCTGGCATGTCTCCTACTCAAGGCATCGGCTACCGCATTACCTTTCCCAGGTGTATATGCGATATCAAAATCATACGAAGCCAAGAACTCTAACCATCTCTGCTGACGGAGATTCAGATCTTTCTGAGAGAAGAGATACTTTAACGATTTATGATCGGTAAACAACTCAAATCTTTCTCCCAAAAGATAGTGTCTCCACATCTTCAGCGCAAACACGATCGCTGCTAATTCCTAATCATGGGTAGGATACTTCTTCTCATGCGGCTTTAGCTGTCGACTAGCATAAGCTACAACCCTACCTCCTTGCATCAATACTGCACCCAGTCCGGTACCACAAGCATCCGTGTATACCGTCATCTCTTCATTCCCTTTAGGAATGACTAACACTGGCGCACGCGTCAATCTCTCCTTTAGACTCTTGAAGGCATTCTCACACACTCCGTCCCAGACGAAGGAATGATTCTTCTTAGTCAACTGAGTCAATGGTGCTGCTATCTTGGAGAAGTCCTAGATAAACTTACGATAATATCCAGCTAATCCCAAGAAACTTCTTACATCTGTTGCATTCTTGGGCGTAGGCCAATCCTGTACCGTAGCCACCTTCGCAGGGTCCACGGCAATACCACTCTCGGAAACAACATGACCCAAGAATCTCACTTCCCTTCTCCAAAAATGACACTTAGAGAATTTCGCTTTCAATTGGTGTTTCCTCAACACCTCCATCACTATCCTCAAGTGTCCCTTGTGATCCTCCTTTGTCCTTGAGTAAACAAGGATATCATCCACGAACACAAGAACAAACTTATTCAACTGATCTCTGAATACTCGATTCATAAGATCCACAAAATAGGCTGGTGCATTGGTCAACCCAAACGGCATGACCAACCACTCATAAAATCCAGACGGCGTCCTAAATGCCGTTTTCGGAACGCTCTCATCTGCTACTAGAAGCTGATGAAATCCTGTCGCGAGGTCCAACTGGGAGAACACTCTAGCTCCTTCCAGCTGATCAAACAAATCATCTATCCGCGGTAGAGGATACTTATTCTTCCTCGTCACCTTATTCAACTCGCGATAGTCCACACACAAACGAAGGTAACCATCTGCCTTAGTGGCCAACACAACTGGTGCTCCCCACTCGGAGACACTCCTTCTAATAAATCCCTTCTTCAAAAGATTGCTGACTTGCACCCCGAGCTCTCGCTGCTTCCTTGGTGCCATACGACGAAGTGGCATCACTATAGGTCTGGCATCTTTCACTAAATCAATACGGAACTCAATCTCTCGGTGTGGTGGAAGCCCGGTCACCTCCTCGAAGACGTCCGGATACTGGCCAACCACGGGCACATCTGACAACTCATCCTGCGAGATGTCGAGGGAATTTACAAAACTAGCCATAACCCCATCACTAGGTAGACTACCAAACACTACCCTCCGCCCATCATCCGCCCTCACTGTCACCAAAAAGCCCTCACAGTCTACCACCACCCCGTATCTTTGGAGCCAATCGACTCCCAATATAATGCCATACCCAGTAAAGCCCAAAACAAAGCAATCACATACAAACATACATCCATGACTCGATAAGACCAAATTCCTGCAAATCATACTAAGGCTAGTCGAACCACCAATCGGGTTCGTCACAACCAATGGTCTATCGACTATCTCGGGTTCCAATCCCAACCTATCTACCAGGTCACTAGATATGAAGGAACGGGAAGCCCCAGTATCAAACAAAACTCGAACTGGTATATCATAAATAGAAAGCATACCTTGAATAACAACATTCTTTCCTTTCTCCGCCGCAGTTGGGGCATTCGACGAAGAAGGAACAGCATCAATAGCATATGCTTTCACAATCTGCTTCTCCTTAAGAGGTTGCGGACACTTATCTTTCTGATGTCCCACTTGGCCACAGTTGTAGCACTTCCTTTCCGCTGGCTTGGCCCGACATTCCTTAGCATAATGGCCTTTCTTCCCACAGCTGAAGCACTCAACATCCTTCTTGCTCTTTTTCTAGCCACCTTTTGTTTGGTCCTGCTTCCTCTTATTTTGAGAGTTATTCTTGCCCCCACCGCCTGCTTGCGGCTTTGGCCCTTCTGCAGATGCAGCCTCAGTCTTTGACTTAGGGTAAAGACTCTCTGACCTCAAAGCTTTCCCCACAATCGATTCAAAAGTCTCATCGATGTGGTTAATAAGCCTCTCCCCCAAGTACCCATCCAGGCCAGTAATGAACTTCTCATTCTTCTTCTCAGGAGTATCAATGAGAGACAGTCCATACTTCGACAAGGTGTCGAACTCAGCAATATAATCAGAAACTGCCCTTCCGTTTTGCTTAAGTTCCAAGAACCTCTTAAACAACATTGACTTCTGGGCAGCTGGGATAAACTTCTCACTAAAGCGAGCCTTGAACTGATCCCACGTAACCTGATCCTCTGGAGTAGCTGTTCTAATGGCATTCCACCAATTCATCGCCCGCCCTTGCAGCTGACGGGACGCTAGCCTTCTCTTCATCGCATCCTCGAGACCCAAGTCATCAAAGATACAGTCACAGCTATCCATCCAATCCTGAACATCCGTGGCCGATTCCGTCCCGTGGAACGGCTTCCCACCAAGGTTAGTGTAATCTTTGCACAACTTGGCGAAATCGACCCTAGGCACCTGCACTACTGGGCCAACACCAACTCCGGGATTGGGAACTGCCCCTTGCACTTCTCTAAGCATATCTCTCATGAGGTTAGTAAACATAGCCCTCATGTCAGCGGCATTCCCTTGGTTGGTCCCTCTACCAGCACCTCTCGTGTCTCGGCTCATCGTCAATCTGAAAAAGGGAAATGATTAACGACCCCATAGTGGTGCTAGTGCAGTGCGACTTCATGTTTATACTATTAATAGTATATACATACATAGTTTTTGAAAACCAAAGTAATCACAAATACGCGCTCTCATATACGTATACTATCTCTCCCTGGTGTCTTTCCCTAGGTTAACTACGCAACCTAGAGCTCTGATACCAAGTGTGACGGCCCGCCCCGCACCAACCGACATTTACTTCAAAAGTGCGCTGTACACATGTCCAGTTAGCACGGAACGGGTCGCCAGAAGGAAAAGGAATTAGGAAATGAACATACAAGGATCCTGTAGAATGTCTCACAGCGCATAGAACAAAATATAATAATAACATACTTGACATAAAACAGGAGAGATAGTGCATAAGCTGAAAATCAGAACTAAACATCGTAGCAGCGGAAATCCAAAATACAGCTTATTACAACTTTTCAACACTCTCAAAGCAAAGTAAGATAAATGAGGTACACTACTAATGCCCAAGTAGCGACCACCAACGACACAGGGAGAATGTGTATACATATATAATACGTGGAAGCCTCCTGCCCGCCTCCGAATCTGCTACTCGCGCACCACCAGCTAACCTGTCTCTAGTCTGCTCGTGTGAGCACCCAGAGTAATAAGAGGAGACATAAAACTCTGGGTCAGACATAAAGCCTGGTATGAGCGATAAGCATCTAAAGTGAACAATAACAGGTAGACTAAAACATACCTGAACCTGGACCTGCAACCAAAGAGTTAGCACTGCATACTGTACAACACTCTAAGGTATCATATCAAACAGTGTAAAGATACGGAGGTGGGGGAGGTGTGCATGTCATAATGATGGCAACCAATCAAGCATAGCATCTATCCTCACATCTCTCACTCAGTGCATAAAGCATACGATATTCACCACTTCGATCACCCACATTCCTTGCTACGATCACTTTGCCCCATGAAGCCATAAATGGCTTCACTGCACTGATAACGTAGCCACAAATCCTTCGCTATGTCCACTTTGCCCCATGGAGTCACAAGAACCCCACTGCACTGGCTCATAGCCTTACTAATCCTTACTATGTCCACTCTGCCCCATGGAGTCACAAGGACCCCACTGCACTGGCTCATAGTCTTACTACGCATCACCTTGCCCCTCGGGTCATAATGACCCTACTGCACTGATAACGTAGTCTTGCTACCATCACCTTGCCCCTCAGGTCATAATGACCCTACTGCACTGATAAGTAGCCCATCATTCCTTTTTAGTGGTGAATCGAAGTTATGAACGTCGACAACTCCTTAGCACACGTCCCGCAGCAAAGTCCAACCATGAAGAGAACTCATTGGTTCCCAACTGGTTCCGGGATCCTGAGCTCTAACTCCCATTTGGACTACCTTTGCATCTCGGGTTATTGGTCATCACCATCAAATCGGATCGGATCGGCCTTCATCATTCGGGTCGGGTCGCATTTCGCTCCTCCCCTGGTCGGTCTGAAACCTCCTCTGGTCGGTCGCATTTCACCTATCCTGGTCGGTCTGAAGTTCCTACGGGGTCGGTCGGTCAGAAACCTCCCCCCCCCCCGGTCGGTCCAAACTAGGTCGTTCGAAACTCCCTTGGTCGTTCCAGACTTGGTCGGTCGAAACTCCCTTGGTCGTTCCAGACTTGGTCGGTCTGAAACCTACTTCATTCCTGGTCGGTCTGGAACCTGGTCGGTCGCTCTGTTTTCCCCCGGTCGGTCGAAACCTGGTCGGTCAAGAACCTGGTCGGTCAGAAGCCTGGTCGGTTTTTCCTGGTCCTATAACCTACACCATTCCAGCAAGCTATTTTCGCCTCTCGATGGCGTTTTCGACCAATCTAACACTTCTAATCAACCACAAAGCATATCATACAATCATAGGAACATAGGGAATCAACCACAAACACCAAAACAACAATATGACATATCAAAATGGATCAAACATGACCAAAACCCCATATTTTCTTTTAAGCATGTTTTAAGCAAAACTAATGATATGATTAGCAAAACTTAACCAAATGGAACTAAATTTCTAACAGAGGTCTAAAACATCATTCCGAATTTTATAAACATTTTTCCAGAATTTTATCTTGTTTAAATTCGCTAATTAACACTAATCACCCCTAATTAGCCATAATTAGTGCAAAACTATGCAAATCACTCACCTTAGCCACAAATAAACTAAGATCTGAAATAATTCTCTGATTTGATGTGAATCTCAATGCCAATCAGCAGCTCCTATGTTGCTTTGGTGAAGATCTTCCTTGATTAGGGGTTGCTAAGCCAAATCCTTGACCAAAAGATGATTTGGAGGTGATTTAGAGGTTAGAGGCCATTTTTAGGGATCCTTGGTGATAAGTGGAGGCTAGAAAACTGAAATGGAATGATTCTCCATCTCATTTCAGCCCTCCCATAACCCTAATCCCGAAATGGGTTATGGGCCTACTCACTAATCACCCGATTTGGCCCGGTTAAGAAGTTTTTCACCCTCCAAACCTTGTTTCAGCCATATCTCCCAAACGGTAAGTCCATTTGGCTAATGTGACCACTCTATGGAAAGGTAAACCATCAAACGAATCAAATGGAAGTGGTTTTAGGTCAAAATTCCTTCCCAATCAAAAGTTATGGCCAAAACAGTACCAACTAGGGGCAAAATGGTCATTTAAAAATCGACAAAAATCATGAACATGGGAAATGACTCTAATAGATGTTTCCCAAAGTTACATGACCATACAACTTCATATGTGAAAGAAATAAATATTCTACGATCCTATGATGTGTAGAATACGGGTCATTACAGATATACTCACCAAAGTTCTTCTTTCTCCTAACTCTAGGTTTTCCAGTTTCCCTCCTTAACCTCTACGGCTCCTTCAACAAGTGTTTTCAGAGATAATATTACGTCATTACCCTATCCTAATATGGTTTGTAGGCTATTTATAATCTATATTTTTCCAAGGGTTTTTCCTTGTGCCAAATACAAGTATTATGCTTGTTCATGTATATTAGTATGAATACACTGTGATGTATAAAAATGTTTCAGGTATACTATTTTCAAATGCATTTAGTTTACAGGTTATAATTAGCAATGTTGTTATCACTCAAATGGTATGACTCTGGTTGGTCCCCTCCCCTTGCTTTTGATTTTCTGTTTATACCAGAGGATAAGGTTAACAAAAGACAAAAAGAAGAGTGCCTAGAATTCAAATATCATTTATTTTTCTCAGCTATCATGTTAGATATACTAAATGTAAGTGCCATACATACATTTCATGTTAATTCATACTTATCTGCCTATGCCTATTACCATTGTTCTTTATATTGTTTTTAATCATGTTCAATTAAACACACACACACACACACACACACACACACACACACACACACATATATATATATATATATATATATATATATATATATATATGTCTATTGCACTTTGCAAAGAAGAATTATCATTAAAAAAAATTGAACTTTTAAATGTGTAAAAACCTAGGGTTATCACACTTATACTCTTCATTTGCATCGTATCACCTTGGAGATCTTTCGAGGAGCTCATACTATCTAACCAAAGATGATTCTTATGTTGCCATTACCATGTTAGGATTCACAACCTTTACTGCAAATGCGTAGAGGGTGATGCTTACTCGCTTCGAGCTATCCTCGAGTGTGAATTACCTTGCATTCACTTCCTTGCTATGAACCATTTCTTCCAACATCATGTCACCATGGAAAAACTTCAAGCTGATCAACGATTAAGTGCATTCTAGGACTGCCTACATCCACAGTTGCTATTGACACCCAAAGGAATCTTAAATCCAATCTATGCCAAGGTTCATATCGGAACTACCCACCATCTATACTTGTCGTATGTCACCTAGGAGAATTGTAAGCAGGCAGCTAAAATGCACAAGCGGCAAGCACTCTAACAAGGACACATAAAATAACAGAAGAAAGAAGAGTTAGAGGAAGATAATGGAACTATTTCTTTTCTACCATTTCCTAGCAATCGTAAGCTCTCTATATAGAAGGAGCTGTTACATGCAATTTGTCCATACATGCTACCTGTATTTGTACTATAAAGTTAAAACAGTTTTAGCAGACATGGTTTTCTGATAAAGTGATAAAGCCCTCAGCAAATTATTTGATGAATCCTCCTGCATGGCTGGCAATTTGTTTATGCATGGACATGTAGTCGTCTCTGAAACGAGCAGGAGGATACATTACATCTAGGCCTGTAGCGTGGTGTTACACCTGTATCACCGCCCTCTCCTTAAGAATGTACCTTGTCTTCAAGGTCTAGGAATGCAGTAACTTCAGCAGGTACGGGTGCAGTAGTTGCCTCCAGTGGGTTAGGACAAAATTTAAGTACCGAGATGTGGAAGACGGGATGTATACGGGCTTCAGGTGGTAATAGTAAATGGTAAGCAACCGGACCAATTCTCTCAATGATTTGGAAGGGGCCAAATTATTTTTTTGAAAGTTTATTTTGAGGGGAGCGGACGGAATATTAACGGTATGGTTGGAGTTTGACGAAGACCCATAGCCTACCAAAAATTCTTTGTCTAGACGATGTTTATCCACTTGGTTCTTCATACGGAGTTGTGCACGTTGTAAGTTGATTTTGATGGTGTGTAGGATGCGATCTCTGGAAAGTGCCCATTCTTCTATGCCATGTGATTTTGTAGTGCCACAAATATAGTCGGAAATGATAGGTGGTGGACGCCCGTAAATGGCTTGAAATGGATACATTCCTATGGAGGAGTGTTTGCATGTATTGTACCACCATTCAGACCATGGTAAGTACTTAGTCCATTGTTTTGAGAGATCACCAATAAGTTCTCGAAGATAGGTTTCTAATGATTGATTCACTACTTCCATTTGACCGTTGGTTTGAGGATGATAGGCGCTACTCATTCGAAGCTCCGTTCCGTGAAGGCGAAAGAGTTCCTTCCAAAATTGACTAAAGAATATCCGATCCCGTTCCGAGACAATAGAGCAGGGAAATCCGTCTAGGCGCACTTCTTCTTGTAGGAAGTGCGTGGCGAGTTGAGCTGCAGTGACGGACGTAGGGAGAGCGCAAAAATGCGCATTTATTGAAAGTCAATCGACTATCACCTAAATACATGTTTTTTAGCTGATAAGGGAAGATGAGTTATGAAGTCCATGCCAACGTCTTCCCAAATTTGGGATGGGAGTGGAAGCGGTTGAAGGAGGCCTTTTAGTGTGGTGTTTTCGGGTTTTCTTTGCAAACCAGTGGGGCACTGAGGCACAAAATTATGCACTAATTTCAAGAGCCCTTTCTAGTAAATATTGTGGGCAATTCTAGCTGATGTTCCTTTTATACCAGAGTGACCTCTAGATTTGGAGCAATGATAGGCCATTATTATATGGTTCTGAAGCTCCGTATTATAAGGGATTACAATTTGCTGGGTTTTGAAGATCAAGTCGTCCCTGTAGGTAAATAGAGAATTAGATGAAGGGTCTGCTTGCAACTTATGAACCAGCTCTTGAGTTTTCGTGTCAGCAGCTGCGGTGAGATGGATGTCCTTATTGGGATCAAAGTGGTGTGTTGAAAAACCTAATATAAGTGCCTCGGCTGTTGTAACAACCCGGAAAAGGGGGAGCCAGTTTAAAATTTTTATTTTGGCAATTTTGATGAATTTTGAATATTTAAAATGAATTATTTTAAATAATAACGACGAGAAATTTATTTTGAATAGAAATAGAACGTGTATATTATATACGTCGTCGTTAGAATATAAATATTTTATTTTAATTATAAAAGGAATTGAAAATGGCGCGATAGTTCGATAATTCGATTTCAAATTTCAATTGAACATACCGGGTGCAAAATAAACCGGATTTTAGTGAAACCAAAAATATTTGAATCTAATTGAGAATATCTTTCCATCGAATCCAAAAAATCAAAATTTCATAGCGAGGATAAAAAGATATGTCCAATTGAAAATTCAGAATAGTCGCTATGGAATTTCGGCCTTTAAAAATAGCCATTTTGCAAATGACCTCGGATTTCGACGAAACCACTTTTGTTGGATCCGCGATGTCAAGTTATTGCTAGATTCCAAATTTCATAATGTTTCGAATCAATATGTGAGCGTGGCAAAGGAAAACGCGTTTGACCAGTTTTAGTTGATTTTAATCGACTGGAAATTGGCCATTTTTCTAACGGTCTCAGAATTCGATGAAACTAGTTTTGTTAGGACCGTATCGTCAATACGAAGCTAGAAATACTTTTCTGGAATTTTTCTAGTTAGTATGTGACCCCAATAAATTGGAATGCACGTTCAAATTCAATATATAGAGTTATATGTTGATTTTGACGGAAACTGGTCGAAATGATCGAATCAGCCTACGATACATATCCCATTGTGTTAAGAATGGGGGTAATTAGCTATGGACGACAGGCGGTGGGCCTCGTTTCGAGGTCGAAAATAAAAGTACCTTTTTGAAAAAAAAATAAATAAATTAAAAATAAAAACTCTCCCTCCTTTAAACGGTCAAACCCTTGCTTCCCAAACCCGAAGTCAAAACGCGCCCCCCTTTCCTTTATCCCTCCCGTCGATCTCCAGAGAAAAAAGAAAAAAAAACGTGACTCCCCAGCAGACCGTCGACAGTCGAGCGCCCCCCCTCGCGACGGTGGCCACCCTCTCCAGCACCCTCTCCCCTTCGTTAAACCGCCACCCCATCTCCTCCCTCGAACGACGCCCCCTGGAGCCCTAAACCCGCCACCAAAGCCCTAGCCGACCCCACCAACGACGCCTCCTCCGGCGAGCCCCTTCAGCACTTCTAGCACCCCAAATTCTTCCCCCCTTCGCTGAAAATCAAAAGTGGTGAGCTTTTTTTGGTTATTTTATTTACTTATTTAGTTTAAATTACATTTTAGAGATTAAGAAAAATCAGTTTTATAGATGTTAGGCCATTGATTTTTATTTTGAGATTTTATATGAATAACCTAGAATTAAAAGGATTGGGGTTTTGAAATTAAAAAGTTTACATTTTTAATTTATAAAGAGTTTACATCTTTAAATAAAAGGTAGGATTTTTGTTAGGAGAAAATGGAGAAAGGCAACATTTTTAAAGTAGGAGAGGCGATATTTTTATATTGTAGAGTTATAAAAATATAATCTTTTATATTGTAGAAGTATAAAAATATAATTTTTATATAGGTAAGATAGTAAAAATATCACCTTTATATATGTAGTGAAATAAAAGTTAAATCTTTATATTTAAAAAGTTAAATCTTTATATTTGAAAAGGCGAAATCTTTATATAGAGAATAGCGTGATAAAAATAGAATTTTTTTCTATATAGTAGCGTGATAAAAATAGAATTTTTATCTATATAGTAGCGTGATAAAAATAGAATTTTTATCTATATAGTAGCGATGTAAAAAAAGAATTTTTATCTATATAGTAGCGACGTAAAAATAGAATTTTTATCCATATGACAATAATATAAAAATATGATTTATATATATAGCAACAATATAAAAATGTGATTTTTTATATATGTAGTGGCTGCGGGCAAAAAAAGTGACAAAAGGCAAGCACAACGGAGATTTCTACATAGGAAGAGTCGTGGCGTTTGGATTAGCTATTTGTGAGAACTTCTCACTTTAAAGGATTAGCTATTTGTGAGAACTTCTCACTTTAAATCTTGTTTTTCTAGTTATAATATATATACTAGGATGTAGACGGTGCTTAGCAGCACCCGACACCCGTCGTCCACAGACCTTGGATGGCTTGTATGTTTGATTGTTTGTTGTGATGAAAATTAATTGTGTGACGTGAAATAAAATATTTATATAGTTAAAAATATTTTATCGTTAAAAATATTGGTTTTAACGTGTGTGTGTGAATAAAAATATGTGTTTTTTGATTTGAAACCCCACACTGGTGTTGGGATGATATTTGAAGTCCACTCATCCCGATTGGTTAGTTGTATGTCGATCGATTGATTGACAGGCTGTTATAAGCGTTAGATATCTATATTTGATGCTTATACAATGTGGTGCACTTTGGATGATGATTGATTATTTATTGTTGTGATTATATACATGTGTTGTATGGAATCCGTATAATTAACATTATATGGTGATTGATTGGGCCTCATTCCAATTGGGAAAATAAAGAATAAAAATAGTCATGTGTTGAAAATTATCATGTGTTGAAAGAAATATTTTAATATTAAATATACATCTTTATCATATTTGAAGTTAGAAACTAACTGGAAAATAGATAAGATGAGTGGTTTCCTGGGTATTGATCTGATATTGGTTTCGGCCTCCAGCGTTAATATTTAGGGAATCATTCTCTTACTACTTTACAGTTGGAGTCTGACTTGAAAATCAAACGATAGATATATAATTTTATAAAATATATTAAATAACAAAAATAGTCATGTGTTGACAGTGCTCATGTGTTGAGAATATTCATGTGTTGAAAGAAATATAGATTCATGTGTTGAATAGAAGAAATATTCATTTGTTAAATAGAATAACGAATTTATTGAAAGATATAAAGCCGTGTTGATTAGAGTTGCGCCATTTTGACGAGAACGATATTTATATCGATTATATTCGTTTTTATAATGAATATTGAAAAGTGAATTTGAATTGAAATCGAATAAAAGTGAATTTGAATTGAAATCGAATAGAAGTGAATTTGAATTGAAATCGAATAGAAAGTGAATTTGAATTGAAATCGAATAGAAATGAATTCGAATTGAAATCGAATAGAAATGAATTCGAAATGAAATCGAATAGAAATGAATTCGAATTGAAATCGAATAGAAATGAATTCGAATTGAAATTGAATTAATTTGAAATTCAAATTGAATTGAATTGAATTAAAAATCTATTTGAATTGAAATCAATTTGAAACGAATTTAAAACGATTTATAAAATACGTTTTAAAAAGGAAATCGACCAAATATATAACATATATATATATTATATATAATGGCCTGAATAGAATGCGCCGCGCCGCGGCAGTTCGTGAATTTCGACCATTGACTTCGAATTGATGTTGCGGGAGATCCGGCCGTCGGATTCTCCTGAAACCGGAACCGTTGGGTTCGTATCGAAAAGAGCTATCCAATGAATATTAGAAATTTGAAATCTAACGGGTGGATTTGGAATTATGTCCAAATCAAATTTGGAAAAGGTCGCTGTAAGTGCAGTTCGATGACCATTGATGGAAATCGACTGTACGGGCCTTGATAAAATTATTAAAAATATCAATAATTTGTGTAAAATCATAAGAAATGATTTGTGAAGAATTGGTATGAAAAACTCCACATTTGAAAAGATAAAAATAGATTTTTATCGAAATGAACTAGTTTTGAACTAGAATTAAAATCAATTTATTTTGGAAATAGATAAATTGAATTTGAAAGTGGTTTTAAAAATAATCAAAATTTCCAATACATGAATTGGAATGGATTTGAATCGAAATTACCTTCGGAATATTTCGATGTTGGATTTCGTGATTATACAGATATTGTTATGGGAATTTGAAAGATATATTCATATCGTTATTTCCAATACGATATTTGTTGGTCGTAGAATTTGATATTGAAAATAAGCCGGTATATTTTCTATTCAGAGCCTTGTATTTAATATCAAATGTTGTTTGGGTTTATCGTGAATCTTGTTTTAGATGACATTGGTTCTTTAACCCAGTGAAAGACAGGACATTGATTTTTGAAAAGATTAAAACTAAGTGGAGTTTTAATGAATCTTTAATTAGATTGAAATGTGAATTGATAATTTAAATTATCAAATCTGAAAGGTGATCGAGATTGGAGTACCACCAGTTTTGCTCCAAAGCGATAGTTAAATCTTTAATTAGATTTAAACGTGAAATGGTAATTAATATTTTACCTATAACACCGTGGTGTTAGATATGGAGTATTACCAGTTTTACTCAATGGGATATATAGGTTGGGATTGGGAAATAAAATAAATAATTACTTCGGTGTGGTTCGCTAATCCCGACTAGTATGAAATGATATCCAAAGGAAGATTAAAGAATAAATTTAGAAGAATTTATCTTTGATAAAATTAATGGGAACCTTTCCCTAAGAATGTGATTTTGTGAATAAAAGAATATTCTGAATTGGAATGAGGCGTTTGTTGTGTTTGTGTAACATTTGTTTATTGTATACGTGTGTTATTCAGAAAGGCTGGGTTTATACCCATTCTGGATAACCGATTCGGTGATAAGTCGAAGATGAAGACGGTGGTTGAAGACCGGAAGTCTTCACATCGTTTGGGTGATTACTGATGATCTTGATTGGGCTGTACACCCAAGATGAGGGAATCAGTTGGTGATCGTCCAGACGTACTTGGAGATCGATGGATATGCGAGGAAAGTGCCTCCGGTTTCGTTCAGACCCAGAACGAACATGTAAATGGATTGTGTGTCTGACATTGGATTTTATTCTGTGTTGATTGATCTCTATTAAATAAACATCTTTTTGGCGGCGGAGAATTTATTCTCTTGCTTAACGCCCTTCTCTGAGACGTACGAGCTCAGAGGTTGTATATCGATGGACATCAGTCGCATGGAGTGAATTGCAAGTGTGGCACGCGTAAGTGGCAATTGATCAAGGCTTCTGTTGAAAAGCAAAGTCTTGTGGTTGATGATCAAAGCACGGCCTGTGTGGCGTAGCTTTGTGTATAACGTGAATTCGCGAGCCTCACACCTCGGTATGAGTCAAAAACGGGATAGTGACTGCAGGGAGAGCACGACGTTTCTTTCTAGCTATGGGTGGTGTCAGTGCTTAAACTGGCTGACATTTATATACTTTTCACCTGTGTGGTTGTTGGATGCGAGGCGCCTCGGATATAGGTCTGTTAGGATTGGGAAACGTGTGCTCAGGAATTGCCAATCCTCAAAAGTAAGAGAGGACCGGCCCTGAAGATCCAAGGATTGCTGTGTGCGGTCCTGGGACATTTGCTAGAGTGTCTCGAACGGAGAGGAGCTTGGCCCTTGCCTCGGCTCATGATGGAAATCCAACTTCCAATACGTGATATTGCGGTTTTATTTGTAGAACCTAGTATGGCGACATAGTGGTATGTGTCATTCATGCCGCCTATGATTGATATTTATGATTGAAATTGTTTTGACACTATACACTTATAGTAATATCAAAATAATGTGTTTTAAACGTATCAAGCATGCTTTGGCTATTATAAGGTAAAAACCCTATCCTCCGGCTTGCGTTGCATTATGTGATGGGACCTGGGTCTTATAATAGCTTCATTTTTCTTTATTTAGCATTGCGCGGTTTGTTTTATGCACTGGTATTCTTGGGAGGAAACCCTTTCCATGTTATACGGCGTGGTCCCTTGATTTACCGAACTTTAAAATAAAGATTAATAACTGATTTAGTTCTCACACCAGTCCCATGACCGACCTGGAGTTTATTGTTTTAACCTAAACTCTGGGTGCCCTTATTTTCGACACGGGCAGCTAGTAGTTTTGGTTTTGCAGATTTAAATTCACAGGATCCTGATTTACAACCGGAACGATGCTCGAAAAGCTCTGTATCCGTGTACTACTTTCAGTTGTGTTTTGTATTATTTTCCGCTGCTATGTAATTTATTGTAATCTCTGATATTTATCGACTGTATTTTATTCATTCATACTCTGTATATTCTTGTATTCTGATGGAATTGTTGTAATATACAATGAAATGTTCTTCTGTTTGTGTTCTATTTTGTCTTGTCCTCAAAGTAATTCGTTCTTTCTCTTCTCTTCGGAGACGGGGAAGTTCAGGTCACTACAGTTGGTATCAGAGCTTTGGTTTACAGAGCTCGAGAACAAGACACATTAGAACCGAATGAAAGAATTCATCAGATATTGGATTAGTAATATCCAATTAGAATTACTCGTTAGAGATAGGATTAGTAGTATCCTAGAACGAGTGTGAAGAGTATACTTTTCAAATGAAAACAATTTTTTTTTGAAAGTTTAAACCATAGTATACGTATTTGAATATTTATTTATTTTAAATTTGGACAATCCAATATATAAAGATTTCGCGTATACGCGTCATGAACGTATATTCGAAGTTTTAATATACTGGATAGATATAGAATCACATTCTAGACGCCCGGAGATAATTCTAGTAATGCAGCCGCATTATCAGTATTTGTGTTCGTGTTTCGAAGGTGTGATATCTATATATTTCCATTAGACTGGTGTGAGAACCAAAATTAGATAGATTTATTGTTGTGAATTGGCATCAAAAACATGATTTTCTGTATATATATCAAAATTATGAATTTGAAACGTTAATCCACTAATTGATTGATGGTTGTGTTGTTTGTCTATTTGTTTGAAATGTTGAACCATTTAACCTAATTGAACCAAATATTGAATTGTACTGAAAATTGGTCGCAATTGCATGCATATACGTGTACTTACATTGAACAGGTCATAGCAAGGAGGCTAGAGCAGAAGAATAAAATTTGTTTGCCCGACAAATAGGTACATGTTTACCATAATTTACTGTTTTGTTTGGGTGATGATGATTTTATGAGCCGATTGGCTAGCCGCTTGGCTTTTTCTTTTTCTTTTGAGTTGAAGAAGGCCATGGGAGGCTATATGAAATAACCCGAAGTCCCCGGTGCATGGGAGGTTATGGCGAAATTTTTCGGAAATTTAGGGTGTTAGCCAAAATTTTGAAAATTTGAAAAGTTCTTAGAAACTGAAAAGTTGAAGAACTTAAGCCGTAATGAAAACAATGAAAGTTGAGTTGATTAGTTAAACAACTTTCGGCTTCGTTCCTTTTCGGGGACGAAAAGTTTTAAGTGGGGGAGATTGTAACAACCCGGAAAATGCGAGCCAGTTTAAAATTTTTATTTTGGCAATTTTGATGAATTTTGAATATTTAAAATGAATTATTTTAAATAATAACAACGAGAAATTTATTTTGAATAGAAATAGAACGTATATATTATATACGTCATCGTTAGAATATAAATATTTTATTTTAATTATAAAAGGAATTGAAAATGGCGCGGTAGTTCGATAATTCGATTTCAAATTTCAATTGAACATACCGGGTGCAAAATAAACCGGATTTTAGTGAAACCAAAAATATTTGAATCTAATTGAGAATTTCTTTCCAACGAATCTGAAAAATCAAATTTCATAGCGGGGATAAAAAGATATGTCCAATTGAAAATTCAGAATAGTCACTATGGAATTTCGGCCTTAAAAAATTGCCATTTTGCAAACGATCTCGGATTTCGACAAAACCAATTTTGTTGGATCCGCGTTGTCAAGTTATTGCTAGATTCCAAATTTCATAATTTTTCGAATCAATATGTGAGCGTGGCAAAGGATAACGCGTTTGACCAGTTTCAGTTGATTTTAATCGACTGGAAATTGGCCATTTTTCTAACAGTCTCAGAATTCGATGAAACTAGTTTTGTTAGGACCGCATCGTCAATACGAAGCTAGAAATATTTTTCTGGAATTTTTCTAGTTAGTATGTGCCCCAGTAAATTGGAATGCACGTTCAAATTCAATATATAGAGTTATATGTTGATTTTGACGGAAACTGATCGAAATGATCGAATCAGCCTACGATACATATCCCATCGTGTTCAGAATGGGGGTAATTAGCTATGGACGACAGGCGGTGGGCCTCGTTTCTAGGTCGAAAATAAAAGTACCTTTTTGAAAAAAAAAATTAAAAATAAAAAACTCTCCCTCATTTAAACGGCAAACCCTTGCTTCCCAAACCCGAAGTCAAAACCCGCCCCCCTTTCCTTTATCCCTCCCGTCGATCTCCAGAGAAAAAAGAAAAAAAACAAAAAAAAAAACGCGACTCCCCAGCAGACCGCCGACGGTCAAGCGCCCCCCCTCGCGACGGTGGCCACCCTCTCCAGCAGCCTCTCCCCTTCGTTAAACCGCCACCCCATCTCCTCCCTCGAACGACGCCCTCTGGAGCCCAAAACTCGCCACCAAAGCCCTAGTCGACCCCACCAGCGACGCCTCCTCCGGCGAGCCCCTCCAGCACTTCGAGCACCCCAAACTCTTCCCCCCTTCGCTGAAAATCAAAAGTGGTGAGCTTTTTTTGGTTATTTTTTTATTTATTTAGTTTAAATTATATTTTAGAGATTAAGAAAAAACAGTTTTATAGATGTTAGGCCATTGATTTTTATTTTGAGATTTTATATGAATAACCTAGAAGTAAAAGGATTGGGGTTTTGAAATTAAAAAGTTTACATTTTTAATTTATAAAGAGTTTACATCTTTAAATAAAAGGTCGGATTTTTACTATATAAAAGGTAGGATTTTTGTTAGGAGAAAATGGAGAAAGGCGACATTTTTAAAGTAGGAGAGGCGATATTTTTATATTGTAGAGTTATAAAAATATAATCTTTTATATTGTAGAAGTATAAAAATATAATTTTTATATAGGTAAGATAGTAAAAATATCACCTTTATATATGTAGTGAAATAAAAGTTAAATCTTTATATTTAAAAAGTTAAATCTTTATATTTGAAAAGGAGAAATCTTTATATAGAGAATAGCGTGATAAAAATAGAATTTTTATCTATATAGTAGCGTGATAAAAATAGAATTTTTATCTATATAGTAGCATGATAAAAATAGAATTTTTATCTATATAGTAGTGTGATAAAAATAGAATTTTTATCTATATAGTAGCGATGTAAAAATAGAATTTTTATGTATTTATTAGCGACGTAAAATAGAATTTTTATCCATATGACAACAATATAAAAATATGATTTTTATATATATAGCAACAATATAAAAATATGATTTTTTATATATGTAGTGGCTACGGGCAACAAAAGTGACAAAAGGCGAGCACGACGGAGATTTCTACATAGGAAGTGTCGTGGCGTTTGGATTAGCTATTTGTGAGAACTTCTCACTTTAAATCTTGTTTTTCTAGTTATAATATATATACTAGGATGCAGACGGTGCTTAGCAGCACCCGACACCCGTCGTCCACAGACCTTGGATGGCTTGTATGTTTGATTGTTTGTTGTGATGAAAATTAATTGTGTGACGTGAAATAAAATATTTATATAGTTAAAAATATTTTATCGTTAAAAATATTGTTTTTAACGTGTGTGTGTGAATAAAAATATGTGTTTGTTGATTTGAAACCCCACACGGGTGTTGGGATGATATTTGAAGTCCACTCATCCCGATTGGTTAGTTGTATGTCGATCGATTGATTGACAGGCTGTTATAAGCGTTAGATATCTATATTTGATGCTTATACAGTGTGGTGCACTTTGGATGATGATTGATTATTTATTGTTGTGATTATATACATGTGTTGTATGGAATTCATATAATTAACATTATATGGTGATCGATTGGGCCTCATTCCAATTGGGAAAATAAAGAATAAAAATAGTCATGTGTTGACGATAATCGTGTGTTGAAAATTATCATGTGTTGAAAGAAATATTTTAATATTAAATATACATCTTTATCATATTTAAAGTTAGAAACTAACTGGAAAATAGATAAGATGAGTGGTTTCCTGGGTATTGATCTGATATTGGTTTCGGCCTCCGGCGTTAATATTTAGGGAATCATTCTCTTACTACTTTATAGTTGGAGTCTGATTTTAAAATCAAACGATAGATACCATGTAAAAATTCGATTTTTTATATATTGAATAGCGAAGTAAACATTCAATTTTTATATATTGAATAGAGAAGTAAAAATTTGATTTTTATATATTGAATAGCGAAGTAAAAATTCGATTTTTATATATTGAATAGCGAAGTAAAAATTCGATTTTTATATATTGAATAGCAATATAAAAATGTGATTTTTATATATGTAGTGACTACGGGCAACGAAATAGACAAAAGGCGAGAACGGGAAGATTTCTACTTAAGAAGAGTCGAGATGATTGGATAGCTATTGGTGAGAATTTCTCACTCTTCAATCTCCTTTTCTAGTTATATATACTAGGATGCAGACGGTGTTTAGTAGCACCTGACACCCGTCATCCACAGACCATGGATGGGTTGTTTGTTTGATTGATATGTTGTGAAAATTTGTTTGTGATGATTGATGTGTAATAGATAATGAAATATATTCATGTGTTGAAATAAATTAATTATCGTTAAAAATATAATTTTTAACATGAATCTGAATCAATAAATATTCATTTACAAACCGGACGGTTTGTTTATGTACACCTATTTGAAGGACATTGATTGGGACGATAAATTTTACACATCGCCCAACTGCACAAATAAAATCTGTGTTTGATTGTTTGAAACCCCACACGGGTATTGGGATAAAATACAGCATACACAAATCCCAATAATTAGTTGTATGTCGATCGATTGATTGACAGGCTGTTATAAGCATTAGATGTCTATATTTGATGCTTATACAGTGTAGTGCACTTTGGATGATGGTTGATTGCTTATCGTTGCTATTATATACATGTGTTGTATGGAATCCATATAATTAACTCTATATGGTAATTGATTGGGCCTCATTCCAATTTAGAAGATAAAGAATATTATAAAGTAAAGGTTCATGTGTTGACTGTACTCATCCGTTGAGATTAGTCATGTGTTGAACGAAATATTTTAACAATAAAATTTATATCTTTATCACTATAAAATAAAGGTTCATGTGTTGACTATACTCATCCGTTGAGATTAGTCATGTGTTGAACGAAATATTTTAACAAAAATAGTCACACGTGGACAGTACTCATTCGTTGAGATTAGTCGTGTGTTGACAAAAATAAATATTCATTTGTTGAATAGAATAAAGGAATTGTTGAAATATATAAAGCCGTATTGATTAGAGATGCGCTATTTTGACGCGAACGATATTTATATCGATTATATTCATTTTTAAATTTGAATTGAATCGAATAGAAAACCAATTTGAATTGAATCGAACAGAAAACCAATTTGAATTGAATCGAACAGAAAACCAATTTGAATTGAATCGAACAGAAAACCAATTTGAATTGAATCGAAGAGAAAACCAATTTGAATTGAATCGAACAGAAAACCAATTTGAATTGAATCGAATAGAAACCCAATTTGAATTGAATCGAATAGAAAACCAATTTGAATTGAATCGAATAGAAAACCAATTTGAATTGAATCGAATAGAAAACCAATTTGAATTGAATCGAATAGAAAACCAATTTGAATTAAATCGAATATAAAACGAATTCGAATTGAATTGAATATATAATGAGTTTGATTTGAATAGAAAATGAATTTGATTTAAATTGAATTTGATTTGATTTGAAAAGAAATTGAAATTGATTTGATTAGAAAACGAATTGAATTTGATTTGATTTGAAAAGAAATTGAATTTGATTTGAATAGAAAAGAAATGGAATTTGATTTAAATAGAAAAGAAATTGAATTTGAAGGGATTATATAACGAATTCGAATTGAATTGAATTGAAAAGAAAATGAATTCGAATCGAATTAAAATCGATTTGAATTGAAATCAAATAGAAATGAAAGTAAAAAGGATTTATAATAGAAAATTCAATTTTGATTTGAATTTGAAATAAAGGTTGAAATTGTTTTTGTAACGAATTCAAAACTATTTATAAAATTCGTTTTGAATAGTAATCGATGAAATATATATTATATATATTATATATATAATATAATGGCCTGAATAGAACGCGCCGCCCCGCGGCAGTTCGTGAATTTCGACCATTTATTCCAAACGGGCATTACGGGAGATCCGACCGTCGGATTCTCCTAAAAACCGGAACCGTTGGGTTCGTATCTAAAAAAGCTTTCAAACGAATACTAGAAATTTTAAATCTAACGGTTGGATTTGGAGATACGTCCAAATCAAATTTGGAAAAGGTCGCAGTAAGTGCAGTTCGATGGCCGTTGATGGAAATCGACTGTACGGGCCTTGATAAAATTATTAAAAATATCAATAATTTGTATAAAATCATAATAAATGATTTGGGAAAAAAATTGAGATGAAAAACTCCATATTTGAAAAGATAAAAATAGATTTTTATCGAAATGAACTAGTTTAGAACTAAAGTAACAACCCATTTATTTTTTAAAAAATAAACTGGATTTGAAATGGGTTTTAAACAGAATTGATTTGTGGGTTTATCGTGAACGGTGTTTTAAATAACACTAGTTCTTTAACCCGATAATAAATAGAATGTGATTTGGGTTTATTGCGAACTGTGTTTTAAATGACATTAGTTCTTTAACCCAGAAAAAGGAGTTTAATGAATCCGCAATTAGATTGAAATGTGAATTGATAATTGAAATTATCAAATTTAGAAAGTGAGCAAGAATGGAGTATCACCAGTTTTGCTCCAAAACGATAGTTAAATCTTTAATCAGATTTGAACGTGAAATGGTAATTAATTTTACTGATAACACCACGGTGTTAAATATGGAGTATTACCAGTTTTGCTTCATGGGATGAATAGGTTGGGATTGGGAAATAAAATAAATAATTACTTCGGTGTGGTTCGCTAATCTCGACTAGTTGGGAAAACCATAATTTGGTTTGAAATGACATCCAAAGGAAGATTAAAGAATAAATTTTAAAGAATTTATCTTGGATAAAATTAATGGGAACCTTTCCCTGAGAATATGAATTGGAATGAGGCGTATGTTGTGTTTGTGTAACATTCATTTTAATATACGCGGATTGTTCGGAAAGGCCGGGTTTATACCAATTCTGAATAACCGATTCGACGATATGTCGAAGACGAAGACGGTGGTTGAAGACCGGAAGTCTTCACATCGTTTGGATAATTACTGACGATCCTGATTGGGATGTACACCCAAGAGGATGGAAATAGTTGGTGGTCGTCCAGACGTACTTGGGGATGGATGGATATGCGAGGAAAGTGCCTCCGGTTTCGTTCAGACCCAGAACGGACTTGTAAATGGATTGTGTGTCTGACATTGGATTTTATTCTGTGTTGATTGATTTCTGTTAAATATATATCTGTTTGGCGGTGGAGAATTTATTCTCATGCTTAACGCCCTTCTCTGAGACGTACGAGCTTAGAGGTTATATATCGATAGATATCAATCGCATGGCATGAATTGCCTGTGTGGCATGCTGAGTTGCATGGATCAAGGCTTCTGTTGAAAAGCAAAGTCTTGTGGTGGATGATCAAAGCACAACCTACATGGCAGCTTTGTGTATAACGTGAATTCGCGAGCCTCACACCTCGGTATGAGTTAAAAACGGGATACAGACTGCAGGGAGAGCACGACGTTTCTTTCTAGCTTTGGTGGTGTCAGTGACTTACCAGCCCTGACATTTATATACTTTTCACCTATGTGGTTGTTGGATGAGGCGCCTCGATTTTAGGTCTGTAAGGACCGTGAAACGTGTGTTCAGGAATAACTAATCCTCTAACGTAAGTGAGGACCGGCCCTGAAGATCCAGGATTACCCAGAGTGTGTAGTCCTGAGGCATTTGCTAGAGTGTCTCGAAGCGGAGAGGAGCTTGCCCCTTGCCTCGACTCATGACGGAAATCCAATTTCCAATACGAAATTGCGGATGTGATTGTATTACTAGTATGGCGACATAGTAGATGGTAGCTATGCCGACTAGGATTGATATTTATGATTGAATTTGCTTTTTAACCATATATGCACCAGTAATAATATCAAACACTTTTGTTTTATATGTACCAAGCATATTTGGCTATTATAAGGGAAAACTTTATCCTCCGGCTTGCGTTGCATTGTGTGATGGGACCTGGGTCTTATAATAGCTTCATTTTTCGAAAAAGCATTGCGTTGTCTTTTCTGTGCACTGGTATTCTTGGGAGGAAACCCGTTCCTTGTTATACGGCGTGGTCCCTTGAGTTACTCTCTTTTAAAGTAAAGCTTTAAATAACTGTTTTAGTTCTCACACCAGTCACATGACTGACCTGGAGTTTATTGTTTTAACCTAAACTCTGGGTGCCCTTATTTTTGACACGGGCAGCTAGTAGTTTTGGTTTTGCAGATTTATATTCATAGGACCCTGGTTTACAGCTGGAATGATGCTCGGAAAGCTCTGTATCCATGTATTACTTTCAGTTGTGTTTTATATTGTTTTTCCGCTGCTATGTAGTTTATTGTAATCTCTGATATTTATCGAATGTATAATATTCATTTATACTCTGTATATTCTTGTATTCTGATGGAATTGTTGTAATAACAATGAAATGTTCTTCTGTTTGTGTTCTGATTTGTCCTGTTCTCAAAACGATCAGGGATTTCGAACGGTCTAGATCGGTTTAACGACTGATTCGGATCGAGCGAAATTCCCGGCTGTCACATTTGGTATTAGAGCTTTGGTTTACAGAGCTCGAGAACAAGACACATTAGGACCATACGAAAGAATTCATCAGATATTGGATTAGTAATATCCAATTAGAATGACTCGTTAGAGATAGGATCATAGTATCCTAGAACGAGTGTGAAGAGTATATTTTCCAATTGAAAACAATTTTGTTTTGAAAATGTAAATCATTTTATATGTATTTGAATATTTTATTTTATTGATTTGGACAACCCAGTATATAAAGGTTTTGCATATACACGTCATGAACGTATATTCGAAGTTTTAATATATTAGATAGATATAGAATCGCACTCTAGTCGCCCGGAGATGATTCTACTGATGACTGTACAACATCAGTAGTGTGTGTTCGAGTTTCGAAGGTGTGATTTTCTATATATTTCCATTAGACTAGTGTGAGAACCAAAACTAATATAGCTAGAACACATTGTTGTGAATTGGCATCAAAAACAAGATTTTCTGTATATATATCAAAATTATGAATTTGAAACGTTAAATTCACTAATTGATTGATGTTTGAGTTGTTTGTTTATTTGTTTGATAATTTTGAACCATTATGCCTAATTGAACCAAATATTGAATTGTATTGAAAATTGGTAGCATTTGCTTGCATATACAAGTACTTACATTGAACTGGTCATAGCAAGGAGGGTAGAGCACAGAATAAAATTTTGCCCGACAAATAGGTACATGTTTACTATAATTTACTGTTTTGTTTGGGTGATGATGATTTTATGAGCCTATTGGCTTTTTCTTTTTCTTTTTGAGATCAGAAGGCCTATATGGCAATTTCGGGATTTTCCCGTGGCTCCCGGTGCAGGGGAGGTTATGGCGAAATTTTTCGAAATTTTAGGGTGTTAGCCAAATTTTTGAAAAATTTGAAAATTCTCAGAAATTGAAAAGTTGGAGAATGGAAGCCAGATCGAACGTAGAGTTGATTAATCAAACCACTTTCGACTTTGTTCCTTTTCGGGGACGAAAAGTTTTAAGTGGGGGAGATTGTAACTACCCGAAAATCTGGGCCAGTTCAAAATTTTTATTTTGGCAATTTTAGCGAATTTTGAATATTTAAAATGAATTATTTTAAATAATAACAACCAGAAATTTATTTTGAATATAATTATAACGTATATATTATATACGTCGTCGTTAGAATATAAATAATTATATATAATTATAAATAGAATTGAAAATGGCGCGGTAGTTCGATAATTCGATTTCAAACTTCAATTGAACGTACTGGGTGCAAAACAATCCGGATTTTAGTGAAACCAAAAACATTAGGATCTAATTGATAATATCTTTCCAACGAATCCGAAAAATCGAAATTTCATAGCGGGAATCAAAAGATATGTCCAGTTGAAAATTCTGAATAGTCGTTATGGAATTCAGGCCCTTAAAAATGAAATTTTGCAAACGACCTCGGATTTCGACGATACCACTTTTGTTGGATCCGCAGTGTTAAGTTATTGCTAGATTCCAAATTTCATAATTTTTTGAATCAATATGTGAGCGTGGCAAAGGAAAACGCGTTTGACCAGTTTCAGTTGATTTTAATCGACTGGAAAATGGCCATTTTTCCAACTCTCTCGGAATTCGACGAAACTAGTTTTGTTAGGACCGTATCATCAATACGAAGCTAGAAAATATTTTTCGGGAATTTTTAGAGTTAGTATGTGGCCCCGGTAAATTGAAATGCGCGTTCAAATTCAATATATAGAGTTATATGTTGATTTTGACGAAAACTGATCGAAACGGCCAAATTGGCTTACGATACATATCCCATTGTGTTTGGAATGGGGGCATTACCCTAGGGACGATAGTCGGTGCGTCTCGTTTCGAGTTGGAAATAAAAAGTTGTTTTTTTTTTGGAAATTAAATAATAATATAAATAATTATTAGAAGTCAACAGCCCTTACCTTTACCCCACTCCCTCTCTCCCTCAGCCCACCGTTCATTTCAAAGATTAGGAAAAAAAAGGAAAACACTGATTGAACCCATGCCCTAATCCCCATCGCCATCGCCATCCCCGTTCATCGCGCCACCTGGCCTCGCGCGCCCCCACCCGACGCGCCCCGCCTCACCGACCCCCCCTCACTTCCGTCACCTCCTTCGATCCTCGTGCCCCTTTTCTCCGTTGAAGCCCACCTCGTGGAACCCCAAAACCAATCGCGCCACCCCCTATTCCGCCGCTAGCGCCACCTCCCAGACGACGCTCCAGCACCTCCTCCGGTCCAAGACCGACGGTGGACACCCCTCCCCCGTTCGTAAAACAGTAAGTTTCTCTTTTTTTTATTCATGTTATTTCAGTCTTTTTATTTATTTATAATCTTTAAATAAAATCTGAAATATATATGTATATTATTGTTTTAAAGATCTAAAATTAATATGGTAAAGAACTGATTTTTAATTTGCTAAAAAATTATTTTTAATATGGTAAAGAACTGATTTTTAATTTGCTAAAAAGATGATTTTTAATATGGTAAAGAAATGATTTTTAATTTGCTAAAAATATGATTTTTTACTTCGATAAAAATATAATTTTTATAATGTAGAAGGGTTAAAAATATAATTTTCAAACTAGTGGAAGGATAAAAATATGATTTTTACATAGTAGGAATTATAAAAATATAATCTTTATCGATACGAACACTGTTATCAAAATATGATTTTACCATATAGTTAGCAATAAAAAGTAATGATTTTTTTTAAAATACAAAAAGTTATTGTGAAGACCCGCAACTTCCCCGTAAAGGAAAGCGTCGGATAATTCGAGAACAAACCACAACAGAACGCATACAGAAGAACGTTTCATTGTATATTACAACAATGCATCAGATTACAAGAATATACAGAGTATAAATGAATATTACACAGAAATATCAGAGATTTAAATTACATTTAAATACATAGCAGCGGAAAATAATACAATACACAACTAGAAGAGATATACGGATACAAAGCTTTCCGGATATCGTTCCAGCTGTAAACCAGGATCCTGTGAATATAAATCTGCAAAACCAAAACTACTAGCTGCCCGTGTCAAAAATAGGGGCACCCAGAGTTTAGGTTAAAACAATAAACTCCAGGTCAGTCATGTGACTGGTGTGAGAACTAAAACAGTTATTAATCTTTATTTTAAATCGTTAGGTAAATCAAGGGACCACGCCGTATAACACGGAACGGGTTTCCTCCCAAGAATACCAGTGCATAAAACAAACAGCGCAATGCTAAAATAAAGAAAAATGAAGCTGTTATAAGACCCAGGTCCTATCACACAATGCAACGCAAGCCGGGGGATAGGGTTTTCCCTTATAACAGCCAAAGAATGCTTGATACGTTTAAAACAGATCATTTGATACTATAATAAGTGCATAGTGCATAAAACAACTTCAAATCATAAGTATCAATCATAGGCGACATGAGCGTCCCATGCCACTATGTCGCCATATATAGGATTACAACTAAAACCGCAAAGTCACGTATTTGGAAATTGGGTTTCCATCTATGAACCGAGGCTAGGGGCAAGATCCTCAACCGATTCGAGACAATCTAGCCCATGTCTCAGGTCCCAGACTCAGGTGGGCCTTGGATCGTCAGGGCCGGTCCACACGGAGTGGATTATTATGCCTGAACAATACGTCTCTCCGCCCTTTGGGGCGTAAACGAGCCAACGAATGACTCCATCGGTTCGAGAACGACCGATCAATCCGAGGCGCCTCGCAACAGCAACAACCACATAAGTCAAACTCGTCAGGGCGTGTAAAACCACTGACGCCACTTCTAGCTAGAAAGAAACGCAAGTCCTCCCTGAGGTCCGTCTCCCGTTTTTGGTTCATACCTGGTGTGAAACACGCGAGGTAAACGTTACACAAAGCTACGCCACAAAGGCCGTGCTTTGATCATCACCACAAGACTTTGCTTTTCAACAGAAGCCTTGATCATTTGCATCTTAGCATGCCACACAGGCAAGCCATCCTATGCAACCGATATCAGTCACACAGAATGAAATCCGATGTCAGACACACAGTCCATTTACAAGTCCGTTCTGGGTCTGAACGAAACCGGAGGCACCTAGTACCCCGCATATCCATCGATCTCCAAGTACGTCTGGACGATCACTAACTGTTTCCATCTTCTTGGGTGTACAGCCCAATCAAGATCATCAGTTATCACCCAAACGACGTGAAGACCTCCGGTCTTCGACCATCGTCTTCATCTTCGACTTAACGTCGTATCAGTTATTCAGAATGGGATAAACCCGGTCTTTCCGAATAACTCGCGTATATTTTAAATAAGTGTTACACAAACACAACATACGCCTCATTCCAATTCAATAGTCACTAACCGTAAATTAATCAAGAGAATAATTCCCCAAATATTAACCCCGAAGGCCGAAACCAACATCAGATCAATATCCAGAAAACCATTCTGCCTGGCTAACCGACCGTTAGTTTCTAAATTTCACGTTCAAATCTAATTAAAGATTTAACTATCGCCTGGAGCAAAACTGGTGATACTCCATTCTCGATCTTTTCAATCTAATTAAAGATTCATTAAAACTCCACTTAGTTTTAATCATTATCTGGGTTAAAGAATCAGTGTCATTTAAAACACGGTTCACGATAAACCCAAAATCACATTCCATTAATTATCGGGTTAAAGAACAAGTGTTATTTAAAACACTGTTCACGATAAACCCAATTATCAATACCAATTCAATTCCAATTAAATATCATTTAATTGGTACACTTCATTAAATCTAAATAAAAAGATTTAATCTTTTCTCAACTGGGTTCAAGAACAGTGTTAGTGAAGACACCATTCACGACAAACCCAAATCACGTTCCATTAATTATCGGGTTAAAGAACAAGTGTTATTTAAAACACTGTTCACGATAAACCCAAAAATCAATACCAATTCAATTCCAATTAAATATCATTTAATTGGTACACTTCATTAAATCTAAATAAAAAGATTTAATCTTTTCTCAACTGGGTTCAAGAACAGTGTTAGTGAAGACACCATTCACGACAAACCCAAATCACATTCGATATTCAATACAAGGCTCTGAATAGAAAATATATCGGCTTATATTCAATATCGAATTCTACGACTAACAAATGTCGTATTGGAAATAACGATACAAATATATATCTTTCAAATTTCCATAACAACACCTGTAATATCACGAATTCCAACATCGAAATCTTCCGAAGACAATTTCGATTCAAATCCACTCCAATGCAATCATTGGAATTTTGGTTACTTTTAAAACCCTTTTCGAATTCAATTTATTTATTTAAAAATAAATAGAATTATAATTCTAGTTCAAAACTAGTTCATTTCGATAAAAATCTATTTTTATCTTTTCAAATATGGAGTTTTTCATCCCAAACTTTCACAAATCATTTCTTATGATTTTACACAAATTATTACTATTTTTAATAATTTTATCAAGGCCCGTACAGTCGATTTCCAACAATGGCCATCGAACTGCACTTACAGCGACCTTTTTCCAATTTGATTTGGACGTATCTCCAAATCCAACCGTTAGATTTCAAATTTCTAACATTCATTAGAAAGCTCTTTTCGATACGAACCCAACGGTTCCGGTTTTAGGAGAATCCGACGGTCGGATCTCCCGTAATGTCCGTTTGAAACAAATGGTCGAAATTTACGAACTGCCGCGGCGCGGCGCGTTCTATTTAGGCCATTATATTATATATATAATATATATAATATATATTTCGTCGATTCTATTTAAAACGAATTATATAAATAGTTTTAAATTCGTTTCAAAAGCAATTTCAACTTCCTTTTCAATTCAAATCAAAATTGAATTCTTCTTTATAAATTCGTTTTAAAATCCATTTCTATTTAATTCAAATTTCAATTCAATTTGAATTTATTTCACTTCGCTTTCAATTCGATTCGAATTCGTTTTCAATTCAATTCGTTTCGAAATCGTTTTCAATTCATTTCATTTCGAAATCGTTTTCAATTCAATTCATTTCGAAATCGTTTTCAATTCAATTCATTTCGAAATCGTTTTCAATTCAATTCATTTCGAAATCGTTTTCAATTCAATTCATTTCGAAATCGTTTTCAATTCAATTCATTTCGAAATCGTTTTCAATTCAATTCATTTCGAAATCGTTTTCAATTCAATTCATTTCGAAATCGTTTTCAATTCAATTCATTTCGAAATCGTTTTCAGTTCAATTCATTTCGAAATCGTTTTCAATTCAATTCATTTCGAAATCGTTTTCAGTTCAATTCATTTCGAAATCGTTTTCAGTTCAATTCATTTCAAAATATTCGATTTCGAAATCACTTTCAATATTCATTTTAAAATGAATAAAATCGATATAAATATCGTTCACGTCAAAATGGCGTCAATCTAATCCTCACGGCTTCACATATTTCTATTTTCAAATATTCTATTTCAAATATTTCTATTTCAAATATTTCTATTTCAAATATTTCTTTTTTTTTTCCGAAACTGGAATGAGGCCCAATCAATTACCATATAATGTTAATTATATGGATTTTCTACAACACATGTATATATCAACAACGATGAATAATCAATCATCAACCAAAGTGCACTACACTGTATAAGCATCAAATATAGACATTTAACGCTTACAGCAGCTTGTCAATCAATCGATCGACATATTTAATCAATCAGGATGAGTGAACTTCAAATTTCATCCTAACACCCGTGTGGGGTTTCAAACAATCAAACACATATTTTATTTGTGCAGTTAGGCGATGTGTAAAATTTATCGACCCAATCAACGTCATTCAAATAGGTGTACATAAACAAACCGTCTGGTTTGTAAATGAATATTTATTTATTCACATTCACGTTAAAAATTATATTTTTAACGATAACACATTTTATTTTAACATATGAATTTCTATTCAGTTCATTCGTTAAATAAAATGCTATTTTTATTTTTCTAACTTATTTTAGAAAATTTCGGCGGCATAACGGCACGATACTAGAAACGGGACAAGGCCTAGCCTTATCCCCGGTCTAGTGAAGGCCCACGCCATTCACACATCAATCATATAAATTTCATCTCACCAAACAATTCAAACAAATAATTCAACTAATCTATGCAACCAAACAAACAAGTCCATGGTCTGTGGACGATTGTGTCGGGTGCTACTAAGCACCGTCTGCATCCTAGTATATATATATAACTAGAAATAAAATTGAAAGGTGAGAAATTCTCACAGATTAGCTATCCTAGCTCCACGACACTTCTAATGCAGGAAATCTTCGTCGCTTCGCATCTTTGTCATCTTCGTTGCTGCTTTCACTACATATGTAAAAATCGAATTTTTACTTCGCTATTCAATATATAAAAATCCAATTTTTAGTATGCTATTCAATATATAAAAATCGAATTCTTAGTTCGCTATTCAATATATAAAAATCGAATTTTTATTTCGCTATTCAATATATAAAAATCGAATTTTTATTTCAAAGTTCAATATATAAAAATCGAATTTTTATCTCGCTATTCAATATATAAAAATCGAATTTTTATTTCAAAGTTCAATATACAAAAATTCTATTTTCTTTCGAAGTTCAAAACATAAAACTATATTTTTCTTTCGAACTTTCGATATATAGAAATCTGATTTTTCCTTTTAAATTTCTAATCTCTTCCTAGTTTAGAAATCATTTTAAATTCAGTTTAAAAATCATTTTCCCTTTCAAAATAAAATCAGTTTTACTTCCTATAAAAATCAGTTTTTATTTTTTTTCTTTATTTATTTTATTCAGTTTTTTTTTCTTTTTATTTTTATTTACTTTTCAAAACAGTTTTTATATTTTATAAAAATTTCAGTTTTAAACCTTTAACAAAATCAGAAATTAATTTTTTAAAACATTTTATAAATCAGTTATAATTCACTTTTAAAATCAGTTTTAATTTACTTTTTTTTAAAATCAGTTTTATACTAAAAAAAAACACACAATTTATTTTCTGTTAATATAAAAGAAAAATAAAATAAACTAATAAAATAAAATAAATAAAAAACTAAAAAAACTTACATCGAGGGGGCTGCGTCGGTCGTCGGCTGGGGGGGGGGGAAGGTGCGCCATCGCTCCGGCGAAGGAAGGGGGATGCGGTTGTCGGGGTGTGGCTGCGTGGGGGGGGGGGGGCTTGCTCGCCTGATCGGAGGTGCGGCTTCCGATTGGAAAGGGGGGGGGGGTTTTCCGATGAGGCGCGGTGGCCCTGGGGGGGGGGGGGCGGCGGCTCCTCCCTGCCTTCGTCGCCTCCGTCATCTTCGTCTTCTCTTTTTTTTTTTTTTTTTTTTTTTTTATCGATCAGTAGAAATGAAGAATTGGGGGGGGGGGCCAGAGTATAACGGAGGAGAGAGGAATTTTTTTTTTTTTTTTTTTTTTATTTATTTTACAATTTATTCAAAAAGGTAACCTTTAAAT
This sequence comes from Allium sativum, assembly GCA_030737875.1. Taxonomy (NCBI): domain Eukaryota; kingdom Viridiplantae; phylum Streptophyta; class Magnoliopsida; order Asparagales; family Amaryllidaceae; genus Allium; species Allium sativum. The sequence goes on along the minus strand of CM060918.1, from coordinate 143,000,255 downwards.
TCGAACCCCAAACGAAACCCACCGTCTGTCGTCCATAGCGTTTAACCCCCATTCCGAACACAATGGGATATGTATCGCTGGCTGATTCGATCGTTTGAATCAGTTTCCGTTGAATTTACATTTAAATCACTATATTGAATTTTAAACGTACATTTCAAATTACTGGGGCCACATACTAACTCTATAAATTGCAGAAAAATATTTTCTAGCTTCGTATTGATGATACGGTCCTAACAAAACTAGTTTCGTCGAATTCTGAGACCGTTTGAAAAATGGCCAATTTCCAGTCGATTAAAATCAACTGAAACTGGTCAAACGCGTTTTCCTTTGCCACGCTCACATATTGATTCGAAAAATTATGAAATTTGGAATCTAGCAATAACCTAACATCACGGACCCAACAAAACTGGTTTCGTCGAATTCCGAGGTCGTTTGCAAAATGTCCATTTTTAAGGGCTATATATTATATTAAAATATATATAAATTCCACAGCGACTATTTCTAATTTTCAACTGGACATATCTCATCATTTATAAAGTGAAATCTCAGTTTCTCAACTTCGTTACAAAGATATAATTATACAGATTCAAATATTTCTTATTTCGTTCAATTCTGACTTATATTGAATTCTGTATATTCATTTGAAATTAGAAATCGAATTTTCGAACTACCGCGCCATTTTCAATTCCTTTTATAATTATATATAATTATTATATATTCTAACGACGACGTATATAATATATACGTCGAATTCAATTCTAAATAAATTTCTCGTCAATATTATTTAAAATAATTCATTTTAAATAATCAAAACTCGCTAAAATTGCCAAAATAAAAATTTCAAACTGGCCCAGATTTTCCGGGTTGTTACAATCTCCCCCACTTAAAACTTTTCGTCCCCGAAAAGGAACAAAGTCGAAAGTGGTTTGATTATTCAGCTCTACGATCGATCAGGCTTCCTTTCTCCAACTTTTCAGTTTCTGAGAATTTTCAAAATCTCAAAAATTTGGCTAACACCCTAAATTTTTGAAAAATTTCGCTATAACCTCCCCTGCAATGGGAGCATCGGGAAATTGCAAATAGCGTTCCCGGTCCTTCAGATCTCAAAAAGAAAAAGAAAAAGCCAAGCGGCTAGCCAATAGGCTCACAAAATCATCATCACCCAAACAAAACAGGAAATTATGTAGTAAACATGTACCTATTTGTCGGGCAAACAAATTTTATTCTCGGCTCTAGCCTCCTTGCTATGACCTGTTCAATGATATACATGTATATGCAAGCAAATGCGACCAAATTTCAATACAAGTCAATATTTGATTCAGTTAGGCATAATGGTTCAAAATTATCAAACAACCTAAACAAACAACACAAACATCTATCAATTAGTGAATTAGAGTTTCAAATCCATAACTTTGATACATACACAAAAAGTCATGTTTTGATGCCAATCCACAACAATAAGCCCTATCTAATTTTGGTTCTCACACCAGCCTAATGGAAATATATAGATATCACACCTTCGTCACTCGAAAATAAATACTGGTAACGCTGCAGCATTATCAGAATCATCCTCGGGCAACTAGAATGTGATTCTATATCTATCCAGTATATTAAAATTTCGAATACACGCGGATCAGACGTATACGCAAAATCTTTATATACTGGATTGTCCACGTCAATATAAATAAATAATCAAATACGAATAATTGATTTAAATTTTCAAAACAAAGATTGTTTTCACTTTCAAACTATACTCTTCACACTCGTTCTAGGATACTACTGATCCTATCTCTAACGAGTCATTCTAATTGGATGTTGCTAATCCAATATCTGATGAATTCTTTCGTATGGTTCTAATGTGTCTTGTTCTCTGAGCTTTGTAAACCAAAGCTCTGATACCAACTGTGAAGACCCGCAACTTCCCCGTAAAGGAAAGCGTCGGATAATTCGAGAACAAACCACAACAGAACGCATACAGAAGAACGTTTCATTGTATATTACAACAATGCATCAGATTACAAGAATATACAGAGTATAAATGAATATTACACAGAAATATCAGAGATTTAAATTACATTTAAATACATAGCAGCGGAAAATAATACAATACACAACTAGAAGAGATATACGGATACAAAGCTTTCCGGATATCGTTCCAGCTGTAAACCAGGATCCTGTGAATATAAATCTGCAAAACCAAAACTACTAGCTGCCCGTGTCAAAAATAGGGGCACCCAGAGTTTAGGTTAAAACAATAAACTCCAGGTCAGTCATGTGACTGGTGTGAGAACTAAAACAGTTATTAATCTTTATTTTAAATCGTTAGGTAAATCAAGGGACCACGCCGTATAACACGGAACGGGTTTCCTCCCAAGAATACCAGTGCATAAAACAAACAGCGCAATGCTAAAATAAAGAAAAATGAAGCTGTTATAAGACCCAGGTCCTATCACACAATGCAACGCAAGCCGGGGGATAGGGTTTTCCCTTATAACAGCCAAAGAATGCTTGATACGTTTAAAACAGATCATTTGATACTATAATAAGTGCATAGTGCATAAAACAACTTCAAATCATAAGTATCAATCATAGGCGACATGAGCGTCCCATGCCACTATGTCGCCATATATAGGATTACAACTAAAACCGCAAAGTCACGTATTTGGAAATTGGGTTTCCATCTATGAACCGAGGCTAGGGGCAAGATCCTCAACCGATTCGAGACAATCTAGCCCATGTCTCAGGTCCCAGACTCAGGTGGGCCTTGGATCGTCAGGGCCGGTCCACACGGAGTGGATTATTATGCCTGAACAATACGTCTCTCCGCCCTTTGGGGCGTAAACGAGCCAACGAATGACTCCATCGGTTCGAGAACGACCGATCAATCCGAGGCGCCTCGCAACAGCAACAACCACATAAGTCAAACTCGTCAGGGCGTGTAAAACCACTGACGCCACTTCTAGCTAGAAAGAAACGCAAGTCCTCCCTGAGGTCCGTCTCCCGTTTTTGGTTCATACCTGGTGTGAAACACGCGAGGTAAACGTTACACAAAGCTACGCCACAAAGGCCGTGCTTTGATCATCACCACAAGACTTTGCTTTTCAACAGAAGCCTTGATCATTTGCATCTTAGCATGCCACACAGGCAAGCCATCCTATGCAACCGATATCAGTCACACAGAATGAAATCCGATGTCAGACACACAGTCCATTTACAAGTCCGTTCTGGGTCTGAACGAAACCGGAGGCACCTAGTACCCCGCATATCCATCGATCTCCAAGTACGTCTGGACGATCACTAACTGTTTCCATCTTCTTGGGTGTACAGCCCAATCAAGATCATCAGTTATCACCCAAACGACGTGAAGACCTCCGGTCTTCGACCATCGTCTTCATCTTCGACTTAACGTCGTATCAGTTATTCAGAATGGGATAAACCCGGTCTTTCCGAATAACTCGCGTATATTTTAAATAAGTGTTACACAAACACAACATACGCCTCATTCCAATTCAATAGTCACTAACCGTAAATTAATCAAGAGAATAATTCCCCAAATATTAACCCCGAAGGCCGAAACCAACATCAGATCAATATCCAGAAAACCATTCTGCCTGGCTAACCGACCGTTAGTTTCTAAATTTCACGTTCAAATCTAATTAAAGATTTAACTATCGCCTGGAGCAAAACTGGTGATACTCCATTCTCGATCTTTTCAATCTAATTAAAGATTCATTAAAACTCCACTTAGTTTTAATCATTATCTGGGTTAAAGAATCAGTGTCATTTAAAACACGGTTCACGATAAACCCAAAATCACATTCCATTAATTATCGGGTTAAAGAACAAGTGTTATTTAAAACACTGTTCACGATAAACCCAATTATCAATACCAATTCAATTCCAATTAAATATCATTTAATTGGTACACTTCATTAAATCTAAATAAAAAGATTTAATCTTTTCTCAACTGGGTTCAAGAACAGTGTTAGTGAAGACACCATTCACGACAAACCCAAATCACGTTCCATTAATTATCGGGTTAAAGAACAAGTGTTATTTAAAACACTGTTCACGATAAACCCAAAAATCAATACCAATTCAATTCCAATTAAATATCATTTAATTGGTACACTTCATTAAATCTAAATAAAAAGATTTAATCTTTTCTCAACTGGGTTCAAGAACAGTGTTAGTGAAGACACCATTCACGACAAACCCAAATCACATTCGATATTCAATACAAGGCTCTGAATAGAAAATATATCGGCTTATATTCAATATCGAATTCTACGACTAACAAATGTCGTATTGGAAATAACGATACAAATATATATCTTTCAAATTTCCATAACAACACCTGTAATATCACGAATTCCAACATCGAAATCTTCCGAAGACAATTTCGATTCAAATCCACTCCAATGCAATCATTGGAATTTTGGTTACTTTTAAAACCCTTTTCGAATTCAATTTATTTATTTAAAAATAAATAGAATTATAATTCTAGTTCAAAACTAGTTCATTTCGATAAAAATCTATTTTTATCTTTTCAAATATGGAGTTTTTCATCCCAAACTTTCACAAATCATTTCTTATGATTTTACACAAATTATTACTATTTTTAATAATTTTATCAAGGCCCGTACAGTCGATTTCCAACAATGGCCATCGAACTGCACTTACAGCGACCTTTTTCCAATTTGATTTGGACGTATCTCCAAATCCAACCGTTAGATTTCAAATTTCTAACATTCATTAGAAAGCTCTTTTCGATACGAACCCAACGGTTCCGGTTTTAGGAGAATCCGACGGTCGGATCTCCCGTAATGTCCGTTTGAAACAAATGGTCGAAATTTACGAACTGCCGCGGCGCGGCGCGTTCTATTTAGGCCATTATATTATATATATAATATATATAATATATATTTCGTCGATTCTATTTAAAACGAATTATATAAATAGTTTTAAATTCGTTTCAAAAGCAATTTCAACTTCCTTTTCAATTCAAATCAAAATTGAATTCTTCTTTATAAATTCGTTTTAAAATCCATTTCTATTTAATTCAAATTTCAATTCAATTTGAATTTATTTCACTTCGCTTTCAATTCGATTCGAATTCGTTTTCAATTCAATTCGTTTCGAAATCGTTTTCAATTCATTTCATTTCGAAATCGTTTTCAATTCAATTCATTTCGAAATCGTTTTCAATTCAATTCATTTCGAAATCGTTTTCAATTCAATTCATTTCGAAATCGTTTTCAATTCAATTCATTTCGAAATCGTTTTCAATTCAATTCATTTCGAAATCGTTTTCAATTCAATTCATTTCGAAATCGTTTTCAATTCAATTCATTTCGAAATCGTTTTCAATTCAATTCATTTCGAAATCGTTTTCAGTTCAATTCATTTCGAAATCGTTTTCAATTCAATTCATTTCGAAATCGTTTTCAGTTCAATTCATTTCGAAATCGTTTTCAGTTCAATTCATTTCAAAATATTCGATTTCGAAATCACTTTCAATATTCATTTTAAAATGAATAAAATCGATATAAATATCGTTCACGTCAAAATGGCGTCAATCTAATCCTCACGGCTTCACATATTTCTATTTTCAAATATTCTATTTCAAATATTTCTATTTCAAATATTTCTATTTCAAATATTTCTTTTTTTTTCCGAAACTGGAATGAGGCCCAATCAATTACCATATAATGTTAATTATATGGATTTTCTACAACACATGTATATATCAACAACGATGAATAATCAATCATCAACCAAAGTGCACTACACTGTATAAGCATCAAATATAGACATTTAACGCTTACAGCAGCTTGTCAATCAATCGATCGACATATTTAATCAATCAGGATGAGTGAACTTCAAATTTCATCCTAACACCCGTGTGGGGTTTCAAACAATCAAACACATATTTTATTTGTGCAGTTAGGCGATGTGTAAAATTTATCGACCCAATCAACGTCATTCAAATAGGTGTACATAAACAAACCGTCTGGTTTGTAAATGAATATTTATTTATTCACATTCACGTTAAAAATTATATTTTTAACGATAACACATTTTATTTTAACATATGAATTTCTATTCAGTTCATTCGTTAAATAAAATGCTATTTTTATTTTTCTAACTTATTTTAGAAAATTTCGGCGGCATAACGGCACGATACTAGAAACGGGACAAGGCCTAGCCTTATCCCCGGTCTAGTGAAGGCCCACGCCATTCACACATCAATCATATAAATTTCATCTCACCAAACAATTCAAACAAATAATTCAACTAATCTATGCAACCAAACAAACAAGTCCATGGTCTGTGGACGATTGTGTCGGGTGCTACTAAGCACCGTCTGCATCCTAGTATATATATATAACTAGAAATAAAATTGAAAGGTGAGAAATTCTCACAGATTAGCTATCCTAGCTCCACGACACTTCTAATGCAGGAAATCTTCGTCGCTTCGCATCTTTGTCATCTTCGTTGCTGCTTTCACTACATATGTAAAAATCGAATTTTTACTTCGCTATTCAATATATAAAAATCCAATTTTTAGTATGCTATTCAATATATAAAAATCGAATTCTTAGTTCGCTATTCAATATATAAAAATCGAATTTTTATTTCGCTATTCAATATATAAAAATCGAATTTTTATTTCAAAGTTCAATATATAAAAATCGAATTTTTATCTCGCTATTCAATATATAAAAATCGAATTTTTATTTCAAAGTTCAATATACAAAAATTCTATTTTCTTTCGAAGTTCAAAACATAAAACTATATTTTTCTTTCGAACTTTCGATATATAGAAATCTGATTTTTCCTTTTAAATTTCTAATCTCTTCCTAGTTTAGAAATCATTTTAAATTCAGTTTAAAAATCATTTTCCCTTTCAAAATAAAATCAGTTTTACTTCCTATAAAAATCAGTTTTTATTTTTTTTCTTTATTTATTTTATTCAGTTTTTTTTTCTTTTTATTTTTATTTACTTTTCAAAACAGTTTTTATATTTTATAAAAATTTCAGTTTTAAACCTTTAACAAAATCAGAAATTAATTTTTTAAAACATTTTATAAATCAGTTATAATTCACTTTTAAAATCAGTTTTAATTTACTTTTTTTTAAAATCAGTTTTATACTAAAAAAAAACACACAATTTATTTTCTGTTAATATAAAAGAAAAATAAAATAAACTAATAAAATAAAATAAATAAAAAACTAAAAAAACTTACATCGAGGGGGCTGCGTCGGTCGTCGGCTGGGGGGGGGGGAAGGTGCGCCATCGCTCCGGCGAAGGAAGGGGGATGCGGTTGTCGGGGTGTGGCTGCGTGGGGGGGGGGGGGCTTGCTCGCCTGATCGGAGGTGCGGCTTCCGATTGGAAAGGGGGGGGGTTTTCCGATGAGGCGCGGTGGCCCTGGGGGGGGGGCGGCGGCTCCTCCCTGCCTTCGTCGCCTCCGTCATCTTCGTCTTCTCTTTTTTTTTTTTTTTTTTTTTTTTTTATCGATCAGTAGAAATGAAGAATTGGGGGGGGGGGGGGCCAGAGTATAACGGAGGAGAGAGGAATTTTTTTTTTTTTTTTATTTTATTTATTTTACAATTTATTCAAAAAGGTAACCTTTAAATTCGAACCCCAAACGAAACCCACCGTCTGTCGTCCATAGCGTTTAACCCCCATTCCGAACACAATGGGATATGTATCGCTGGCTGATTCGATCGTTTGAATCAGTTTCCGTTGAATTTACATTTAAATCACTATATTGAATTTTAAACGTACATTTCAAATTACTGGGGCCACATACTAACTCTATAAATTGCAGAAAAATATTTTCTAGCTTCGTATTGATGATACGGTCCTAACAAAACTAGTTTCGTCGAATTCTGAGACCGTTTGAAAAATGGCCAATTTCCAGTCGATTAAAATCAACTGAAACTGGTCAAACGCGTTTTCCTTTGCCACGCTCACATATTGATTCGAAAAATTATGAAATTTGGAATCTAGCAATAACCTAACATCACGGACCCAACAAAACTGGTTTCGTCGAATTCCGAGGTCGTTTGCAAAATGTCCATTTTTAAGGGCTATATATTATATTAAAATATATATAAATTCCACAGCGACTATTTCTAATTTTCAACTGGACATATCTCATCATTTATAAAGTGAAATCTCAGTTTCTCAACTTCGTTACAAAGATATAATTATACAGATTCAAATATTTCTTATTTCGTTCAATTCTGACTTATATTGAATTCTGTATATTCATTTGAAATTAGAAATCGAATTTTCGAACTACCGCGCCATTTTCAATTCCTTTTATAATTATATATAATTATTATATATTCTAACGACGACGTATATAATATATACGTCGAATTCAATTCTAAATAAATTTCTCGTCAATATTATTTAAAATAATTCATTTTAAATAATCAAAACTCGCTAAAATTGCCAAAATAAAAATTTCAAACTGGCCCAGATTTTCCGGGTTGTTACAGTTATGATTTTTAAAAAAATAGCGAAAGGTTTGATTAGCAAAATAGGAAGAGATTTGAATTTTTATAAGAGGAAAAGATGAAATTTTTATATTTATAAAGGCGAAATCTTTAGAAATAGAAAGGCGAAATCTTTATATAGAGAATAGCGTGATAAAAATCTAATCTTTATTATATGAACATCAATGTAAAAATAGAATTTTTATCTATATAACATCGTTGTAAAAATAGAATTTTAATCTATATAGTAGCAATGTAAAAATTCGATTTTTTATATATTGAATAGCGAAGTAAAAATTTGATTTTTATATATTGAATAGCGAAGTAAAAATTCGATTTTTATATATTGAATAGCGAAGTAAAAATTCGATTTTTATATATTGAATAGCGAAGTAAAAATTCGATTTTTATATATTGAATAGCAATATAAAAATGTGATTTTTATATATGTAGTGACTACGGGCAACGAAATAGACAAAAGGCGAGAACGGCGAAGATTTCTACTTAAGAAGAGTCAAGATGATTGGATAGCTATTGGTGAGAATTTCTCACTCTTCAATCTCTTTTTCTAGTTATATATATACTAGGATGCAGACGGTGTTTAGTAGCACCCGACACCCGTCATCCACAGACCATGGATGGCTTGTTTGTTTGATTGATATGTTGTGAAAATTTGTTTGTGATGATTGATGTGAAATAGATAATGAAATATATTCATGTGTTGAAATAAATTAAATATCGTTAAAAATATATTTTTTAACGTGAATGTGAATCAATAAATATTCATTTACAAACCGGACGGTTTGTTTATGTACACCTATTTGAAGGACATTGATTGGGACGATAAATTTAACACATCGCCCAACTGCACAAATAAAATCTGTGTTTGATTGTTTGAAACCCCATACGGGTATTGGGATAAAATATAGCATACACAAATCCCAATAATTAGTTGTATGTCGATCGATTGATTGACAGGTTGTTATAAGCGTTAGATGTCTATATTTGATGCTTATACAGTGTAGTGCACTTTGGATGATGGTTGATTGCTTATCGTTGCTATTATATACATGTGTTGTATGGAATCCATATAATTAACTCTATATGGTAATTGACTGGGCCTCATTCCAATTTAGAAGATAAAGAATATTATAAAGTAAAGGTTCATGTGTTGACTGTACTCATCCGTTGAGATTAGTCATGTGTTGAACGAAATATTTTAACAATAAAATTTATATCTTTATCACTATAAAATAAAGGTTCATGTGTTGACTGTACTCATCCGTTGAGATTAGTCATGTGTTGAACGAAATATTTTAACAAAAATAGTCACACGTGGACAGTACTCATTCGTTGAGACTAGTCGTGTGTTGACAAAAATAAATATTCATTTGCTGAATAGAATAAAGGAATTGTTGAAATATATAAAGCCGTATTGATTAGAGATGCGCTATTTTGACGCGAACGATATTTATCGATTATATTAGTTTTTAAATTTGAATTGAATCGAATAGAAAACCAATTTGAATTGAATCGAATAGAAAACCAATTTGAATTGAATCGAATAGAAAACCAATTTGAATTAAATCGAACAGAAAACCAATTTGAATTGAATCGAACAGAAAACCAATTTGAATTGAATCGAACAGAAAACCAATTTGAATTGAATCGAACAGAAAACCAATTTGAATTGAATCGAACAGAAAACCAATTTGAATTGAATCGAACAGAAAACCAATTTGAATTGAATCGAATAGAAAACCAATTTGAATTGAATCGAACAGAAAACCAATTTGAATTGAATCGAACAGAAAACCAATTTGAATTGAATCGAATAGAAAACCAATTTGAATTGAATCGAACAGAAAACCAATTTGAATCGAATCGAATAGAAAACCAATTTGAATTGAATCGAATAGAAAACCAATTTGAATTGAATCGAATAGAAAACCAATTTGAATTGAATCGAATAGAAAACCAATTTGAATTAAATCGAATATAAAACGAATTCGAATTGAATTGAATATATAATGAGTTTGATTTGAATAGAAAATGAATTTGATTTAAATTGAATTTGATTTGATTTGAAAAGAAATTGAATTTGATTGAATTTGATTTGATTAGAAAACGAATTGAATTTGATTTGATTTGAAAAGAAATTGAATTTGATTTGAATAGTAAAGAAATGGAATTTGATTTGAATAGAAAAGAAATTGAATTTGAAGGGATTATATAACGAATTAGAATTGAATTGAATTGAAAAGAAAATGAATTCGAATCGAATTAATATCGATTTGAATTGAAATCAAATAGAAATGAAAGTAAAAAGGATGTATAATAGAAAATTCAATATTGATTTGAATTTGAAATAAAGGTTGAAATTGTTTTGAAACGAATTCAAAACTATTTATAAAATTCGTTTTGAATAGTAATCGACGAAATATATATTATATATATTATATATATATATATAATATAATGGCCTGAATAGAACGCGCCGCGCCGCGGCAGTTCGTGAATTTCGACCATTTATTTTAAACGGACATTACGGGAGATCCGACCGTCGGATTCTCCTAAAAACCGGAACTGTTGGGTTTGTATCGAAAAGAGCTTTCAAACGAATACTAGAAATTTTAAATCTAACGGTTGGATTTGGAGATACGTCCAAATCAAATTTGAAAAAGGTCGCAGTAAGTGCAGTTCGATGGCCGTTGATGGAAATCGACTGTACGGGCCTTGATAAAATTATTAAAAATATCAATAATTTGTATAAAATCATAAGAAATGATTTGGGGAAAAAATTGAGATGAAAAACTCCATATTTGAAAAGATAAAAATAGATTTTTATCAAAATGAACTAGTTTAGAACTAAAGTAACAACCCATTTATTTTTAAATAAATAAACTGGATTTGAAATGGGTTTTAAACAGAATTGATTTGTGGGTTTATCGTGAACGGGGTTTTAAATAACACTAGTTCTTTAACCCGATAATAAATAGAATGTGATTTGGGTTTATCGCGAACTGTGTTTTAAATGACATTAGTTCTTTAACCCAGAAAAAGGAGTTTAATGAATCCGCAATTAGATTGAAATGTGAATTGATAATTGAAATTGTCAAATTTAGAAAGTGAACGAAAATGGAGTATCACCAGTTTTGCTCCAAAACGATAGTTAAATCTTTAATCAGATTTGAACGTGAAATGGTAATTAATTTTACCGATAACACCACGGTGTTAAATATGGAGTATTACCTGTTTTGCTTCATGGGATGAATAGGTTGGGATTGGGAAATAAAATAAATAATTACTTCGGTGTGGTTCGCTAATCTCGACTAGTTGGGAAAACCATAATTTAGTTTTAAATGACGTCCAAAGGAAGATTAAAGAATAAATTTTAAAGAATTTATCTTGGATAAAATTAATGGGAACCTTTCCCTGAGAATATGAATTGGAATGAGGCGTATGTTGTGTTTGTGTAACATTCGTTTTAATATACGCGGATTGTTCGGAAAGGCCGGGTTTATACCCATTCTGAATAACCGATTCGACGATATGTCGAAGATGAAGACGGTGGTTGAAGACCGGAAGTCTTCACATCGTTTGGATAATTACTGACGATCCTGATTGGGCTGTACACCCAAGAGGATGGAAATAGTTGGTGGTCGTCTAGAAGTACTTGGGGATGGATGGATATGCGAGGAAAGTGCCTCCGGTTTCGTTCAGACCCAGAACGGACTTGTAAATGGATTGTGTGTCTGACATTGGATTTTATTCTGTGTTGATTGATTTCTGTTAAATATATATCTGTTTGGCGGCGGAGAATTTATTCTCTTGCTTAACGCCCTTCTCTGAGACGTACGAGCGTAGAGGTTATATATCGATAGATATCAATCGCATGGCATGAATTGCCTGTGTGGCATGCTGAGTTGCATGGATCAAGGCTTCTGTTGAAAAGCAAAGTCTTGTGGTGGATGATCAAAGCACGGCCTACGTGGCAGCTTTGTGTATAATGTGAATTCGCGAGCCTCACAATGTATGAGTTAAAAACGGGATACAGACTGCAGGGAGAGCATGACGTTTCTTTCTAGCTTTGGTGGTGTGAGTGACTTACCAGCCCTGACATTTATATACTTTTCACCTATGTGGTTGTTGGATGAGGCGCCTCGATTTTAGGTCTGTAAGGACCGGGAAACGTGTGTTCAGGAATAACTAATCCTCTAACGTAAGTGAGGACCGGCCCTGAAGATCTAGGATTACCCAGAGTGTGTAGTCCCGAGGCATTTGCTAGAGTGTCTCGAAGCGGAGAGGAGCTTGCCCCTTGCCTCGACTCATGACGGAAATCCAATTTCCAGTACGAAATTGCGGATGTGATTGTATTACTAGTATGGTGACATAGTAGATCTTTAATTTGAGGGTGAATGGAGTTGAATTGGTCGTTTGGACTGGTATTGGTGGGCTGGTACACTTGTAAGTGGCTCTAAAAAGAGATAGAGGATGTAAAATGAAGTCTTTTTAATTGGTTAAAGGAGATTTCAACAGGTTGAGTATGGGGATGCAGAACATGTAAAATGATAGGCTAGTGATTGAAAATAAAAGTGATTGTTTTTGTGGAATAGTCAGTTGTACTTGGACCTAAAGAGCTCAACCATTGTACCCCCAGAACAACATCATATCCAATCAAGTTTAACAACTAAAAATCTATGAAAAAGGGGTGATTATGAATCATAACTAAGGAATTCTTACATAGTCCTTCGCACTGCAGACGCTCATCATTTCCAACCAAAACTGAGAACAAGCGTCGTCGGTCCCACTGTAAACCAAGAAAGTGAGCAGCTTTGGGGTGAATAAAGTTATGTGAGCTACCAGAATCAACGAGAATGGAGATAGTGTGGTTGTTGATAAGTGCTGGTAGTCTAATTGACGTTGGGTTGGTGTTACTGATAAGAGCATGGAAAGAGATATCTGGCGGGGTATTGTCAGATGGATCTGTGCTCAATGGAGGTAAGTTCTTCCTCTTCTTCATCTGGAATTAAGAGAAATAGTTGTCGATTTTTGCAATGGTGGTTTTGTTGATATTTTTCATCGCAATTATAACATAGCCCCTGTGCTTGTTGCTGTTGCATTTCCGTTGCGGTTAAACGTTTAATGGGGTAAGGTTGGTTGGTTGTTTGGGATGGGGATAGAATTGGTGCAAGGGTTGGGAGGGGTGGTGTGTAGGTTCGAGTGATGGAATTTCGGGGTAGGAATGATTGATTGTCAGCAAGTTTTGTTTTGATTTGTTTTGCAAGGTCGATCGCATCGTATATGGTGGTTGATGGAGAAGAAGGATTTCATTCTTAATGTGGGTTTTGAGACCAGAAATGAAACAATTAAGGATGGCGTCCGACGGTAGGTTAGTGATGCGGCTGCTAGTGTTTTCGAATATGGATTGGTAGTCTTCGACGGTGGTGGTTTGGCAGAGCTTAAATATGGTAGTTTGGGGGTTGATGAGTGAGGATGGACCGAACCGTTGTTCTAAAGCTTTGGTAGGGGTGGACTAAGAGGATAATTGTTGATTTCAATACATCCATTAGAACCAAGTTAAAGCTTGTCCGGTCATTGCGAAGCTAGCTAGGTCAATGTGTTGATCTTCTGTCATGGCATGGTAGGTGAAAATCGTTTGGCTTGGAATATCCAATCGAGTGGATTTGAACCATCAAAATAGGTTAGTTCACATTTGGGTGGTCATGGCGATGGACGGTGGGGATTAGATAGTATGGGTGCGCGTGAATTTGGGTTTGTCATATTGGTGATGGTCATGGAGGAAGCGGGTGAGTTGGATGTGGGGAAGAACTTGAGGTAGAGGTCGGCAAGGCTTTTGGAGATTTTTTGAAGTGATTCGCCATGTTTTTGGAGAGTGGGTTCAATGTTAGAGATTTGGGTTTTTTGAATGGTTTGTGTGGATGTGATATTGTCGATGGTTTGTTGTTGTTGGCAGGCATCATCAAGGCGTGTCATAGCTGTGGTGGGGATGTGATGTAGGGGAAATGAGTGGAGGGTGAAAGCACCAAATGTAAGAAGATAGCTTAAAATGCACAAGCGACAAACACTCTAACATCGACACATAGAATAATAAAAGAAGAAAGAAGAGCCAAAGGAAGATAATGGAACTAATTATTTTTTACCATTCCTAGAAATCGTAAGCTCTCTATATAGAAGGAGCTGTTACATGCAATTTGTCTATACATGCCACCTGTATTTGTGCTATAAAGTTAAAACAATTTCAGCAGACACGGTTTTCTGATAAGGTGATAAAGCTCTCAACAAATTATTTGTTGCATCCTCTTGCATGGCTGACAATTTGTTTGTGCATGGACCTGTAGTAGTCTCTGAAACGAGCAGGAGGCACTACATTACGTCTAGGCCTGTAGGGTGGTGTTGCACCCGTATCATGAACCTTTACATCATTCAGCGCTTAGGTTCATGCAGGAACCATCCAACAGAAGGACAATGCTAGTAAATCTGAATATATATTATAACCTTAGTGCTTAATAAGCAACATAGGTACAAAATCAGTGCTCATATTCGAGTGTATTGCCTAGCCAATTAACTAACATAAGTTGATAAATTCAATACTGGGTTGTAAGATTTAGTTGCATTCATTGACTGACATTTACGTTACTCGGCTATTCTGTCTTGTGAAAATACAAAGTGCAGAAATCTAGGAACTGTCAGCTATATGCTACCCTAAAAGTTGAGCATAAATAGACAAGTGGAAATACGATTGTTGGAATACTTACGCACATTCAATAAAATAAAATCTATTCAAATCCTAATACAACGAATCAACATATAATAGCATTTCTACCCCCTCTTGGGCAATAAAAGAGGAAAACTAAAATATCTACAAACCTGGCCCCTCACTAACCACTCAATGAGTCCAGCACTCCTTGATCGATATGGCAGAGATAGAACTCCATTGGCCTGCATATATTATACTACCTCCATTTATGGCTTCACAAATCAAATTTGAAGAATTAAACAACCTCTATATTGAAGACCATAACCATGTTCTAAGCCAGTTTTTCCACTTAGTGTACACCCCATACTTTCAAAATAAATAAACAATATAATTTAATTGGAAAACTAAAAAAATGAACATTTTTGGAATTATCATTATTTGACTAAATTTATACCACTGCATTTGTGGTAATTTTTTGATTTATTTACATAGATTATATGCTCCAAGCAGAGTTTGAACGGAACATTTATTGACATTTGAAGTTTTATTTTGGAAAATAACTATATGTATAAACGTGTGCATGTATATGTATATTTTAATATGTGAGCATATATAAATATTCCAGAAATAAACATACATTTGAATTTGAAAACCTAACCTATGTTAAAAACGAAAAGAAATGAAATATTATATGAATTAAGAAAAGGAAGAATTAATGTTATAACTTATGTTATAGTATATTAGTTAACACGTTTAAAATTAACTATGGATTTAATATAAAATGCATAACAAGTTTGGGTTTTCACCCATAAGGGTTGATTGCCTTCGGGGTGGGTCGACCGCCCTTGAGCTAGGTCGACCCAAGAAGTCAACCACCCAAGGTGAGTGGTCGACCCAAACATGATCATAAATAGTGTACTTATAACATTGTTTACAGATGAATTTCGGCCGTCTTAAATCGGATGAACCATATTAGTTTAAACCCCTATGAATAGACGTGCAGTGCTAGCCTCTAAATTCGTATAATTCCAAACGGGCACGGAAGTTCTTTCACTTTTCATTCTCCTCCAAAACATCATAAACTATATAATCTAGATTTAGGCTTTTTTATTTGCATTTAGAGGAAGAAGATTGTAGATCCAGGATAGGGTCTACTCTAGAGTCATTCATACGAGGTAAGGTTTAAGATATGATTTTATACTTAGTTAGTTAAGTTTATTTATATCCAAATATGTAGAATTATATGAATTTCAATTTATAGTTTAAATAGGGATTAAAAATAGGAAGAACGTAGGATATGGTTGGAGATGGACCAGATCTATAAATTTGGAGTGCTATGAAGGTTAGTGGATTAAATTATATATCTTTTATGATAATGATATACAATATCATTAGATTCCCATTCAATTATTAAATAATAATTAATTGTTATGTTTAAATCGATTATAGAAACCGGTTCATTTCCAACTGTTAATTAAATTATAAATTTAATGTCAATTATACCTATGAACAAAGACCTTTGAGTTAAGAAAAATTGAATCTACAAGTAAATCAAACTTAAATGTAAAGGAGATGGCAAAAGCCTCATCAGAAAAGAATTTACAGTAACCGTATTGAGTTTATAAAGAAAAACAAAAGAAAATTACTTATAACCAGATTTGGAAAATTAGTAAATTTTAGTTGGTTGGAAATAATAGATTTCCATACTTTGGTTTAAAATTATGTGATGGACTTAATTACAAGAGTAGAAATAGAACCTAGAAAGAAAAAGGATAAGTACAAAAATCAAAGTGTTTACTGCATTTTGTACTACCTACCAAAGTGAAATTATAATTATGGATCATTGCAGAAAAACTCACTTTTATAGTAAATATGGAACAATATTTAGTATAAATCTAGTTATCAGCTTACTAAAATATGACTGGACCCATTAGGATAATATTAAAGTTAATAATAAGAGAAATAGGGAATGTAACAATCAAGATAAATGTAAAAAAGAGAAATATAATAACTAAGTTGAATGCTTGGTGAGCCAAACAAAAAAGCCAAGACAGTCAAAGATGTAAAGATAGGCAAAGAAAAAAGAATAACGTTTATCTTAAAGATATGTAAATAGAGAAAATAAAAGAATAGGATTATTATGATGAGTAGTTCATGTTAGATAGACACAGAAGAAAGTGAATATTATGAAAAAGCAAATAATTTAAAAAGATTAGATGTATCATAATAATAGAAAATATCATAGTTAGGGGTCGTCCCAACGACGTGGTAGACATCGTTGGCATGGAAAATAAGTGTCCTATGGTAACAGAACATAGTAAGAAAGATAAAGCGAAAGGCGAGTTAAACGCATAAAAAGACATAGGGTCTAATAAAGAATGAGGTTAAATCTGTAACCTAATAAGTTGTTTTTGGAGCAGTTTAATGGAAATCTAAATGTAGGCAATCATGAGCAAGCCATCGTAAATAATTTAGAATATGAGGGATCCCATCCCAACGGCGAACTAGATATTCGTCGAGTAAGGAAACAAATGACTTTGCATAAGCAAACAAATAGTGAAGTCCCGTCCTAACAGATTTGCAGACAATACTGGAGCTAGAAATAAGTGAGTAATTAGGGCCATCCAAACGGAATCGTTCAGCAAATACTGATACTAGAAAAAGTGACTTCAAGGAATTACAAAGGATACCCCCAAGGTCGCCATGCGACGTAGGCATACAAGTGGTTCATTAGAGGCAATGTCTGTAGCGTTCATCAAGTAGACATTGCCTTGAATGCACTAGGAAGTCTAAAAGATGATGGATGACTAGGTAGTTATGTGACCCACAGTCAGCAACACCTAGTTGTGGGGAAACCCAAAAGAATAATAGTCGTGTAAGTGCAGGTCATCATCAATCGGTATCGAGTGCAGGGAATGATATGCGTTAGATCTGCATATGCCAGGTGATCTTTTACTATCCGGATTCCTGAATTTAGGTTATGCAATGCCACATGGTTATTTTAGTTTAGGGAAAGGCTATTAACCAAATAAAGTATTGACCTACTAATAAAGGATGGCTATACAGAGCCTAACCGCGATAGAAGAGATCGGTCATATTTATCAGTAAATCCCTGATAGAGTTCCATATAGCCTAGGCATTAGCGCCTTCTGTTAGAAGAATTCAGAAGCACAGGCAGAATGATCACATGCAGGCCCATTATAAATGAGGTGGTTTATTGTGGATATCCTCAATGTAGACATAGAGGAGAAGACCATTATGGATGCATTTTATACGTTTTCGTACAAGACGATGGAACATTTGTGGTATAGTTAATCTTGTGTGGTCCACCATAAATGTAGTTTTAGCACTTTCACTGTAACATCCTACATTCTGTAATGTCACTTGTATGATGATTTCATTAAAAAATTATTGAGTATTGTAGTTATAAATACATAAAACATCACAGAGACTAAGATTTCACTGGACATAAAACAACAAATTTACAGCGGAAGAAGAAACATTCATTTTATAAATATCAAACCATTCTTGTTTCAGTTAACCAAATAGTTACAAAGTGTCATGTCCCAAAATCTCAATCAAAAACAATATTAGAGTAAAATAACATTATCCTCCAAATAACCAAAAAGATAGAACCTAACTTTGGAAAGAGAACAGGAAGTAATCTGTCTTTCGTAGAAAACCTTCACGACAAAAGCAACAAAGAAATCTGAACTATACACTTTCTCCCAATAAGCCCGAGGGAAAGAAAAGAGAAAGGAGGAAAGGAAAAGGGTCAGACGTAAAGCCTGGTGAGATACTACGATTACCAGATCGACTACTAAGTTAAGAAAAATAGATAAATAGTGGTTCTAGTGTCATGAAAGGGTAAGTGTCTGTACATATCTAAAGGTGAACAATAACTGGTACGAATTGATAATAAGGATTGGTTATTCTTATGAAAAAGGCAATGACGATAATAATGATCGTACTAAAACTTATTTTTTTGCACTTCTACAGATTCAGATAGAAACAAGTAATTAGGAATGAATTTCCTAATACTATCCATTGATCAACTTATTAAACAGGATGTGAACAATCTGTGCCATTTATGGCCTTCAGGATTAGTAGTCCCAAACTCATTAACTAAAAGAAAGACACAGCCTTAATCACATGCGTTACAGCGTCTTGTCTTCCACTTTCGGATCCATGCACACTCACAACTTCGCCGGAATGCGCCCGTACCCACCTCTCATGTAACACCCCGTATTTTCTGTAAACTTAAGAATTACAAATATGAGTATAATTAAAATATAAAATCAGAATCAAGGGAAACGGGCGGTGCCATTGCGTTCGTCTCGGAAAAATACGCGGAATAGAGTCCAAAATTTCGTAAATCGGAGTCCATATGACCAAGTTACGGCCTCCCAAAGTTCAGAAAAAAATTAAACGGCACAGACCAGGTCGACTGGGGAGTCGACCCTAGAGCCGAACTGCCCCTAGGGGGTCGACCCTAGAGTCGACCTGCCCCCAGGGGGTCGACCCTAGAGTCGACCTGCCCCCAGGGGGTCGACCCTAGAGTCGACCCTAGAGTCGACCTGGGGGTCGACCTGCCTCCCGAATCTGCTTTTCTGCCTGGGTGCGTTCTGATGTATCTGGTCTCGTTTTCTGTCTAGATTCGTCTGCCTAAACCTATTTAAACAGCCCCAAACCCAGCCTTCTCTGCACACAATTCTATTCTGCTTCTACTCTGCCTCTGTTCTAAATTAAAAATAAAAATGGCGTTGCTACTCTGCTGGAATCAAAACTAGAAGACAATCAACATCAACCTAAATTCAATTAGAGATTAGAGCTTCTGCAACGGTTCTACAACAACTAGAGTTCTTTCTTTAATCCAATTAAGGCAAGTACAGTTATTCTCCGCTATAAACGTTAATTCTGATTGTGACATGAATTATAAATATGAATCTGAGGTTATATCTGTTCTGTTCTGTTTGGATCTATCTTATTTTGTATCTCTTTCCTCTTTCTGTTCTATAGCCAGGCTACCACGAGCCTGAGCCAATCTCATATGAGATCAACATACGCTAAAATGTTTGGGACAATCAAATGAATGTGCATAAATTGGGCATGACCGATATGTGATTGACTTGAGGAAAGAACATAGGTTGGACTTGGAACTTAGAACATAAAACTAAGGCATAATTGGACTGATCTGTGACTGATTTGAGTATATAAACTAGATCTAGATCTGTGCATATATGACTGTTTGGGATTATCATATGATAATATATAACTTGCAAATCTGGAATATTAAGATCTGAACTAAAACACATATCATATGTTAGATCTAGATCCTTGGGCATATTTTATAACGGATTATAACTTAGGTGTGAAGATCCATATTAAGATTTGATAACTATCAAGTGTGAATAACACCTAAGTAGGAGATTTTTGAATATATGACATGCATTGAAATAGATGGCTATAGTTGGTATAATTTATATGTGAATCTTTTGTACTAGGCAAGTGGAACTAAATTGGGACATGTAAATTATGACCATAATCTATGCTATGTAAATGTAATGCAAACATGGGGTATATGATTATACTGTGCATCACGACTATTATTTATGCATGTGAACTTAGGCAAGATTTATAATTAGGCAAGATATATTTGTGAAACTTTAAGCAATGAGTAAATCTGTTATATTTGCCTAATTTGTTAGTTTTGTTACATTGCCTAATCTGATAGTTCTGCTCTACTACCTAGTCTGCTAGATTTGTTCATCTGCCAAAGTCTGTCATCTGCTAAGTCTGTTGAAAATGCTAAATCTGCTAGTTTGCTTGATCTGCTAAGTCGCCTAGTCTGAGAAATCTGTTATCTGCTATATCTGTTGAGTTGATATAATTAGTCCTCTATTGACATAATCTGAATTGGCTATAGTTATGAACAATTGACATGTATATTAGGCATGGGTGTAAATGGGAAATCATTAATTAATTGGTTGCAAAGATAAACATGGCTAACTCGAGGTTAGAATGAGTTTGCGGCGTAATTCTGCCCGGAACCGCCCAGCATATTCCAGTGGTCGCAAACAATAGGTTCTAATGTGAGAAGTTAGTCATAACGTGCTTGAAACCCGAGGTTAGACTCAGTTTGCGACAGAAACCTGCCCGGAACCAACCGGCCTAACCAGTAGCCGCAAACTGTCAGTCTAATGTGAGAGGTTTGGGCATTAATACTTAATTAATGAAAATTTGAGATAATTATGATGTCTAAAACGTGTTGGGTAAGGTTAAACCAATTTGGACCAATGAATCTGATAAACCCGTTTCGTGAATCCGTAGGCCCAATACAAAGTTAGATAATCTGTAACCGGTTAATCCGTAAGTCTGTAACCATTAATCTGTAAGCTTGTTAATCCGAACATCTGATCCGTTAGTCTGAAAATCGGTTAACTTGTTTGTTTGACCTATGAACTAGTTGATCTAAACTCTGTATGTCTGAACTTCTAAACAAGTTAATCTGAAATCTGTTAGTCTGGGGATACAAGGTTAGGAGGGGAATTACTTGTGTCATCTGTTGTTTGGGACCCATATTAGTCAGTAACCCTTTCTGGTATCAAAACTTTGACCCAACAGTAGGTAGGGTCCGGGCACGCTTACTGAACTAATTATAAGCGGTTCATTATGATAATGGCGAGGGCTGTTGATGGTGCGTTCCAACCGGGTAATGTGCGTGCATGGATCCCGGTCTGCCTCTGAGGATGTAAGACGCCGTGACATCTGTAAATAGGTCTGTGCCAATTGGTTGTCACTTTAGGGAGTGATACACCCTACCGTGGCGCCGACACAGGATATTTATGTATTAGGGAGCCGATCGCTTGGGGTAGGGTTTTAGGGTACACTTAGTTCTGTCTATTTCTGTTAATACCGTCTGTTTCTGTTGGGTGGTAACACCTGTCTGTTTCTGCGTGGTACCGTCTGTTCGGGTGGTAAAGGCCCATTACTAGTGTACACTTAATTCTACATTCTGTTTCCGTAGGGATTAATCTATTTCTGCTTCTGTCTGTTTCTGATTGGGAAGTAAAGGCCCATTATTAGCATTCTGTTTCTGTTAAATTATTCTGTACCCGTTCCTGTTTCAGTTTAGATATTAGGGTGACACCTAATTCTGTTATATTAGTATTAGTGCAGAGAAGTGTGAAGCAATAGTTTATGTCATTCTGTTCTTCTGTTATATCTGCTACACCTATTACAGTTATCTCACATCCAGTTTTATGTTCATGTCATATTATTATTATCTGTTCATATGCTGAAAGTCACTGGACTTGCCAGACCTTTTGTCTGACCCTTGTTGTTTCGCCTCCTTTCTTCCGTTTCCCCCCAGGTTATCCAAGGAGGGAATACTTTAGCTTGATCCGGATTTCTCTTTGCTTGAAGTGCTTAAAGTATGGCTTGGCTCTGTATAGCTTCCGTTCTATGGGGATTATGATTTTAAACCATGCATTTTGAAGGCTTTTGTACAAGACTGATATTTTGTACTTGAATTCTGAGATTTGAAAGGATGTAACAATATTGATTTCTGTTTCCGCTGTAATAAAGTTAAAATTTTTCAAGTACTGTTTTATCTGTCTTGTAAGTTTCTGTTCTGTTTACTAAAATGCTCCACCAAAGTTAAGGCATTCCCTTTGTGAGTGACCTTAACGGAGGTGGGGTGTTACACTTGGTATCAGAGCTGAAGGTTACCGGATTTGATAAAGAATTTTTGAAAACTATTTTCAAAAAGGTTTTGAAAAGGAAGTATTTTCAAAAGTAAAGCTTATTTTGAAAAACATAGTCCCCTAAGCCATATATCTATCTTTTGATCCTCTGCTTGAATCCTTGTTTCCTTCTTTCTTGAGTCTCTGGGGCTCCCGGTTTTCTGGGAGGTAACCTCGTCGAAGGGCAAAGTAGTGCCCGACTTCCATCGATAGCTGTAGTAGTTTCACCTACGGTTAGTTTTCTTTAGAGCTTTGAAGGATTTTTCCGGGCGATGGAGGCAGCTTTCGAGGGATTGGTCAATGTGTTACACAAGGATAGTAAAGATGAGAATGATGAGGTTTGGCTAAGGAGCACAACCCAAAGGTGAGAAACTCATATAGACTTAGTTCACAATGGAGGCAAAAGGGAAACACAAAAGAAGGAAGGAAAGTTTGAAGATAAGGAGGAGGAAAGTGTTTAACTTATGGAAGCTCGACTCATCTGAATAAGGATTACCGAAAGAGGAAGGGGAGGGTGCTTGCTTCAACTGTGGTGAGATGGGGCACTTTACTAGGGACTGCCCGAAGAAACGAAGGCAAGGAAAGAGGACAGGACCAACTTCTGGAGGGCAGGAAAACACTCTCAAGGCTAGTGGATAGGATAGAAATAGGGAAAATTTCTATAAAAGGTTTAATTTTCTTATCTGGTTATGGAGTTAAGACTCTTTCTGATTCTGTACTTGATACTCTGCACTTGAATACTAGTATTGTTTCTGATTCTGCTGTAGACTCAGACCCATAAAGGGTATGACTCATCTGTTTTAAGTTAAGGTTTGAGGGATATCTGTGTTAGGCGTCAAATATGACGCATATATTCTGAGTTTTTGTGGGATATGATTTTATCATGCTTAGCTTCCGAAGAATCATTAGGTAACCTGATCTGTACCAGTAGTCTATAAATATCGGAATACTTCTGATAAGATTTCCAGTTTTGACATTGTCTAAAGAGGGTAACCCTCTGGGTGTCAATCTGATGTTGATTTCGGTCTTCGGGGTTGACACTTAGGGGAATTATTTTCTCAACCAATGTCTGATAGGAATCAAGTTTTTGTTTTATCTGTACTCGCTTCCATCACTCGACTGTATCCTATCGATCGAGTGTTCAACTTATAGATAGGAATCCTAATGGGTGTAAACATGTGTTTGAGACATGTTATGTTTGATGGTTGCAAGTGGATGCAAGTGGTTGCTAGTGGTTGCTCGTGGACGCATATACACACACTAGGCACTAGATCGGCTGGAAAACACTCTCATACTGCATATGGATGTGTGAGCATTTTAAATTTTTATGGATGCAAAATGGTTGAATCAGCACATGGATGTTGCATATGAGTGGATGGTTGTGCACTCATATAGAAATGATATGTATCAAATAGGAAAATTGCATACATATTGGACTCATGGCACTGACATAATTCGCATAAGGAGGTCAACTGAATCAGTAGACCGCCTGATCTTTGCATTAGATAAGGAACATATACACACACTTTTGCAAATGTTCATACAGCACTAGAAATTTCTAAGGACAATGGATGCTTGTGGATGATGACTGAGTAGATGAGTGATTGGATGGTAGGACACATTCTTCTTAACTTGAAGATTTCGGGGACGAAATCCTTTAAGGAGGGGAGAATGTAACACCCCGTATTTTCTGTGAACTTAAGAATTACAAATCTGAATACAATTAAAATATAAAATCAGAATCAAGGGAAATGGGCTATGCCATTGCGTTTGTCTCGGAAAAATATGCGAAATAGAGTCTGAAATTTCGTAAATCGGAGTCCATATGACCAAGTTATGGCCTCCCAAAGTTCAGAAAAAAATTAAACAGCACAGAGCAGGTCGACTGGGGAGTCGACCCTAGAGTCGACCTGCCCCCAGGGGGTCGACCCTAGAGTCGACCTGCCCCCAGGGGGTCGACCCTAGAGTCGACCTGGGGGTCGACCTGCCTCCCGAATCTGATTTTCTGCCTGGGTGCGTTCTGATGTATCTGGTCTCGTTTTCTGTCTAGATTCGTCTGCCTAAACCTATTTAAGCAGCCCCAAACCCAGCCTTCTCTGCACACAATTCTATTCTGCTTCTACTCTGCCTCTGTTCTAAATTAAAAATAAAAATGGCGTTGCTACTCTGCTGGAATCAAAACTAGAAGACAATCAACATCAACCTAAATTCAATTAGAGATTAGAGCTTCTGCAACGGTTCTACAACAACTAGAGTTCTTTCTTTAATCCAATTAAGGCAAGTACAGTTATTCTCCGCTATAAACGTTAATTCTGATTGTGACATGAATTATAAATATGAATCTGAGGTTATATCTGTTCTGTTCTGTTTGGATCTATCTTATTTTGTATCTCTTTCCTCTTTCTGTTCTATAGCCAGGCTACCACGAGCCTGAGCCAATCTCATATGAGATCAACATACGCTAAAATGTTTGGGACAATCAAATGAATGTGCATAAATTGGGCATGACCGATATGTGATTGACTTGAGGAAAGAACATAGGTTGGACTTGGAACTTAGAACATAAAACTAAGGCATAATTGGACTGATCTGTGACTGATTTGAGTATATAAACTAGATCTAGATCTGTGCATATATGACTGTTTGGGATTATCATATGATATTATATAACTTGCAAATCTGGAATATTAAGATCTGAACTAAAACACATATCATATGTTAGATCAAGATCCTTGGGCATATTTTATAACGGATTATAACTTAGGTGTGAAGATCCATATTAAGATTTGATAACTATCAAGTGTGAATAACACCTAAGTAGGAGATTTTTGAATATATGACATGCATTGAAATAGATGGCTATAGTTGGTATAATTTATATGTGAATCTTTTGTACTAGGCAAGTGGAACTAAATTGGGACATGTAAATTATGACCATAATCTATGCTATGTAAATGTAATGCAAACATGGGGTATATGTATATATTGTGCATCACGACTATTATTTATGCATGTGAACTTAGGCAAGATTTATAATTAGACAAGATATATTTGTGAAACTTTAAGCAATGAGTAAATCTGTTATATTTGCCTAATTTGTTAGTTTTGTTACATTGCCTAATCTGATAGTTCTGCTCTACTACCTAGTCTGCTAGATTTGTTCATCTACCAAAGTCTGTCATCTGCTAAGTCTGTTGAAAATGCTAAATCTGCTAGTTTGCTTAATCTGCTAAGTTGCCTAGTCTGAGAAATCTGTTATCTGCTATATCTGTTGAGTTGATATAATTAGTCCGCTATTGACATAATCTGAATTGGCTATAGTTATGAACAATTGACATGTATATTAGGCATGGGTATAAATGGGAAATCATTAATTAATTGGCCGCAAAGATAAACATGGCTAACTCGAGGTTAGAATGAGTTTGCGGCGTAATTCTGCCCGGAACCGCCCGGCATATTCCAGTGGTCCCAAACAATAGGTTCTAATGTGAGAAGTTAGTCATAACGTGCTTGAAACCCGAGGTTAGACTCAGTTTGCGACAGAAACCTACCCGGAACCAAACGGCCTAACCAGTAGCCGCAACTGTCAGTCTAATGTGAGAGGTTTGGGCATTAATACTTAATTAATGAAAATCGGAGATAATTATGATGTCTAAAACGTGTTGGGTAAGGTTAAACCAATTTGGACCAATGAATCTGATAAACCCGTTTCGTGAATCCGTAGGCCCAATACAAAGTTAGATAATCTGTAACCGGTTAATCCGTAAGTCTGTAACCATTAATCTGTAAGCTTGTTAATCCGAACATCTGATCCGTTAGTCTGAAAACCGGTTAACTTGTTTGTTTGACCTATGAACTAGTTGATCTAAACTCTGTATGTCTGAACTTCTAAACAAGTTAATCTGAATTCTGTTAGTCTGGGGACACAAGGTTAGGAGTGGAATTACTTGTGTCATCTGTTGTTTGGGACCCATATTAGTCAGTAACCCTTTCTGGTATCAAAATTTTGACCCAACAGTAGGTAGGGTTCGGGCACGCTTACTGAACTAATTATAAGCGGTTCATTCTGATAATGGCGGGGGGTGTTGATGGTGCGTTCCAACCGGGTCATGTGCGTGCATGGATCCCGGTCTGCCTCTGAGGATGTAAGACGCCGTGACATCTGTAAATAGGTCTGTGCCAATTGGTTGTCACTTTAGGGAGTGATACACCCTACTGTGGGGCTGACACAGGATATTTATGTATTAGGGAGCCGATCGCTTGGGGTAGGGTTTTAGGGTACACTTAGTTCTGTCTGTTTCTGTTGGTACCGTCTGTTTCTGTTGGGTGGTAACACCTGTCTGTTTCTGCGTGGTACCGTCTGTTCGGGTGGTAAAGGCCCATTACTAGTGTACACCTAATTCTACATTCTGTTTCCGTAAAGATTAATCTGTTTCTGCTTCTGTCTGTTTCTGATCGGGAAGTAAAGGCCCATTATTAGCATTCTGTTTCTGTTAAATTATTCTGTACCCGTTCCTGTTTCAGTTTAGATATTTGGGTGACACCTAATTCTGTTATACTAGTATTAGTGCAGAGAAGTGTGAAGCAATAGTTTATGTCATTCTGTTCTTCTATTATATCTGCTACACCTGTTACAGTTATCTCACATCCAGTTTTATGTTCATGTCATATTATTATTATCTGTTCATATGTTGAAAGTCACTGGACTTGCCAGACTTTTTGTCTGACCCTTGTTGTTTCGCCTCCTTTCTTCCGTTCCCCCCCAGGTTATCCAAGGTGGGAATACTTTAGCTTGATCCGGATTTCTCTTTGCTTGAAGTGCTTAAAGTATGGCTTGGCTCTGTATAGCTTCCGTTCTATGGGGATTATGATTTTAAACCATGCATTTTGAAGACTTTTGTACAAGACTGATATTTTGTACTTGAATTTTGAGATTTGAAAGGATGTAACCATATTGATTTCTGTTTCCGCTGTAATAAAGTTAAAAAATTTCAAGTACTGTTTTATCTGTCTTGTAAGTTTCTGTTCTGTTTACTAAAATGCTCCACCAAAGTTAAGGCATTCCCTTTGTGAGTGACCTTAACGGAGGTGGGGTGTTACATCTCATGTGTACCTCTTACAATTTAGTTCAATATAAGCATGCCTTTCCCTCTACCTAGTGTGAGGCCCCGTTGATAGCCAAGGAATATTGAATCATACGGGTTCCCACACCAAGTGTAAGCCGCCCAAGACCTAGCCCCCAAGTTAACTATGATTTCTACGAGTCCCTTATGTCTCAAAGGAATGGACCCCTCTCGCCTATTAATCATACAGGTTTAACTTAACACGTTTAGGGTTCAATAATAAGCCCAATGACATAACATGTTATTTCTTAGATTGTAATTAACGAAAGTAATCTACAAACTTTTATCCTGGATTGTAATTAACGAAAGTAATCTGCAAACTCTTACCTCTAGATTGAAATTGACGAAAATAATCTACAACCTTTTATTCTCGAATTGTAATTGACGAAAGTAACCTACAACCCCTTACCTCTAGATTGTAATTGACGAAAGTAATCTACAACCTTCTTTCCTCGGATTGTAATTAGCGAAAGTAATCTATAACCCCTTACATCTAAATTGTAGTTAACGAAAATAATCTACAACCTTTTATCCTAGGATTGTAATTAACGAAAGTAATCTACATACCCTTTTTATTATCATGTTATATATTGTCAAATTACAAGTTACGAGTTACATAATGTAACAACCCGGAAATAGGGGCCAATTTTAAAATTTTTACTTTAATAAATTTTGATTAGGTAATGAGATAGAATTTAAAATTTCTATTTTTAAATAATTTATTTTAAATCATAATGGCTGAAATTTTAAGTTTATAATACTAAAACTGAAATGGCGCGGTAATTTCAGAATTTGATTTTGAAGTTTGAGAAATTATATAAAATTGGTTTCAAATCGAATTTGGATAAAACAAGAAACGCTAGGTTTTGTATTGATGATATTTATGTAATGAATTTAATAAATTTAAATTTTGTTTCATAATTTGTTAGTTATGACAAATTCAATTTTTCAGAAAAATATTCTACAAGTTAATTTGTGGAATTCATGATGTTATTCGTGTAATTTTACAATCTTGACAATTTCCTTTTAAATAAATATATTTTGGCAGATATCTAATTAAGACCATAAATTCTCATAAGTTTCTTCATTTAATATTGTATATGATTTGCTTAAATGCATGCCTTTTAGTTCTTTATAAATAACCATATACACATTAAACGTAAATCAATCAACCAACCCTCCTTAGTTCTTTTTCTTGGTTTTAATAAATACACATCAATCATAATTACTGGTCATTAATTCCAAAATAGACTTTCTCTTGTCAATCCTTAATTTTTTTTTACACATTGACCAGTATTAAAGTCCACATATTATGCCTACTCAATTCCTTTACAAATACCATATTAGGAATGTTGATTACAAATTATTTCAATTAAATATGTAATTAAGGTACATAAGTCTTAGTCCTATAATTATTACATTGTTTATTCATTAATAGGAATACCGTTGTAAATTTCGCTATTTATATATTTCTAAATTTTAATTATTATTTGTCAGTTTCCAAACTATAATATTCCTTTTTATATTTTAGTTTATTTGAGCTATCCTTGTAAAAAGATTATCATTGTATTTCTTTCATAAATTAACCAAAAATAAGGTTTCTACTTTGTTTGAGATTTCAATGATTTTTTTTATATATTGTTTTAAATTGAATAACTTATGGAATCTGCATGAAACCGCTTTAAATAAATTCGAACCCCAAAGTCTCATTTTAAGCGTACTAGTGTAACTTTACTCACACTGCAATTATAAATTTTGGAGCATCTACACATTAATATGGACACTCTATAAATAAATACATGAGACTGATTTCAAATGTCCAAATCTATTGTATATATTATTCTTGTTTTATACATATCATAAAATCTTTAATTGCTTTTACTTAGATAATGTTAATTGATAAAAAGCATTGTTAACGATTTTTAGCATCCGTTCAAGGATAGGTAAAAAAACACAAGGGCTTAATTAGAAATACGCCACTCCTGTATAATATCCCCTATTGTTCCTAAACCTAATCTCCAAGCCATAGCCGCCCTTCCTCTCTTCTTCCTTCCTCCAACCAATTCTCTTCTTCTCCTCACTTAAATTATTTTTCCTATCCATTAGCTCCACTTACCTCCCTTCGCCCATTGCAAATTCAAGAAAAAGGAAAATCAATCAAAGATCTACGAGTTAGAGCGGCCTTGATTTGTTTAACAAAAATTCAACGAAACGACTTGCATTGGATTCATATTTCCGAGCACTACGACATGAAGCTGACTAGAGCATAGACAGAGGACGTTGGGAATTTACCAAATTTCAGATCAGAAATTAAAAGCGATGTGTGAATTCTTCTTTTATATAAATAATTAATTATTTAATTTAATTGTTATGGTGTGATTTAAAGGTGTATAATTCAGATCTGTTATGTGATGATGTTGTAGATGTTTATTTTGTTTGTTGTGGATGTTTATACTGTTTGTTGGTGATATATAAACACATATTTGTTTGTGTTTCAATAAAATAAAATTACCATTTTGTTTTTTATTGATTTGGACTAGAATTTCCAAATCGATAAAAATTACCATTTTGTTCAAGTATTGATTTGGATTAGAATTTCCATTTCGATAAAGATGAAAATATTGATTTGTCATTATAGTTGGAATTGATTTATTTTGTCAATTCAAAATAAAAATACTATGTTGTCATGTTAATGGAATTGATTTACTTTATCAATTCAAAATATAAAATTGACACCTTTATCGTATCACACTTGTTTGTAAGGAATTGATTTATTTTATCAATTCAAAATATAAAATCTACACCTTTTATGTTATTACCTTATTTGTACTGAATTGATTTATCTCATCAATTGCAAATGTAAAAGACATGAAATTGTCACATTTTATATTATCATCTTGTTTGTATTGAACTGATCCATTTCATCAATTCAAAAATAAAGGAAATAAAAATTGTCACCTTTTTATGTTATCACCTTTGTTGTATTGGATTGATATATTTTATCAATTCAAAAAAAATAGAGAAACATGATTTGTCATTTTATGTTATCAAAAATATAAAATTGTCTTTTTATTTTGAATTGGCTTAGTTTGTCAATTCAACGGTGGAAAATATAAAATTGTCTTTTTATTTTGAATTGGCTTAGTTTGTCAATTCGACATAGAACTATAAAAAGATTTACTTTTATTTATGTTAACAACACAAATGCTTTTTAAATAAAAAGATTAACTCTTTGTTTATGTTAACAACACAAATGCTCTTTAAATAAAAGGATTGTATTTTGTTTGCATTCCTCGATGTGAACAAATTGTCAAAATAGAAATTTACAAAAGAATAAAAAGATTATCCTTTGTTTGCATTCCTCGATGCGAACAAAATGTCAAAATAGAGATTTACGTTTAAAATAAAAAGATTGTATTTTGTTTGCATTCCTCGATGCGAACAAAATGTTTAAAATAAAAAGAATTATATTTTTTTTGCATCCCTTGACGCGAACAAAATGTTAAAATAAAGATTTTCATTAAAATAAAGATTTACATTAAAATAAAAGAGTTACTTTTAAATAAAATATTATTTTATTTGCATTTCTTTTATGCAAATATATTTAAGAAATTAAAATGTTATTAATTTGCATTCCCTTATGCAAATACATTTAAAGATAAAGAAATGTAATTTACCTGCATTTCCTTTATGCAAATAAATTTTTTCTTTATTTGCATCCCTCGATGCAAATATACATAGAAAACAAAATGTACTTTAATTTACATTCTTTTTTCAAACTCATTAATAGAAAAAAAATAGGGAACAAAACGGTGAAGTTAAAAAAATATTTTTGTTTGCAATTGTAGATGCAAACAATATGGTAGAAATTTAAAAACACAAATAGGACTTGAAACCAAAACTTAAATTTTTATTTGTGTTCTTAAAACACAAATACAACTTGAGAACAAAACTTATATTTTTATTTGTGTTCTCAAAACACAAATATGACTTGAAAACAAAACTTACATTTTCATTTGCACTTTATAATGCAAATATAAGTTGAAAACAAAACTTACTTTTTATTTGCATTTTATAATGTAAATAAAATATAAAGAATAAAATTTACTTTTTGTTCGCATCCACAATGCGAATAAATTATTAAAAAAAATAAAATTTACTTTTTGTTCGCATTCACAATGCGAATAAAACTTTAGAAATAAAACTTACTTTTTGTTCGCATTTACAATGCGAATAAAACTTTAAAAATAAAATTTACTTTCTTTGTTCGCATTCACAATGCGAATAAAACTTTAGAAATAATACTTACTTTTTGTTCGCATTTACAATGCGAATAAAACTTTAAAAATAAAATTTACTTTCTTTGTTCGCATTCACAATGCGAATAAAACTTTGGAAATAAAACTTACTTTTTGTTCGCATTTACAATGCAGACAAAACTTTAAAAATAAAATTTACTTTCTTTGTTCGCATTCACAATGCGAATAAAATATGATTTAAAAAGAACACATTTTTATTTGCATTCTCCATTGCAAATAAAATATGATTTAAAAAGAACACATTTTTATTTGCATTCTCCATTGCAAATAAAATATGATTTAAAAAGAACACATTTTTATTTGCATCCTTCATTGCAAATAAAATATGATGAAAAAGAATAAAAATAATTATCTTATATACATTCTGATTAGAACTCATATGCGAATATTGTAATCATTTTTATTTTGCATAACATATATGCATATATAATAATTATTTTTATTTGTATAACATGTAGTAGAATTTATAAGTAAAGATAAAAATCAATCTTTATTTATAAACTTACATTTGAGGTTATATTCAAATATAAGAATCATATTATTGGTTAAACATACATTAGAAATGAATAGGGAAATTATACGAATAAAAATACATTTTTATTCGGTATTAGAAATAAATAACATGTTATCTCATTTTCATCAACATGTTATTAGTATTAGATTGGTTAAATTCATTAACCAATCATTTATTTACATGAATTGTTATTGGCTGAAAACCCCACACGGGTGTTGGGATGAATTGACACATACTAGTCCCAATATTTAGTTATATGTCGATCGATAGATTGACAGGCTGCGATGAGTGTTATTATTTCATTTTAATACTCACACAGTTATAAACTTCACTCTGGATGTGAATGGAGGTTTGATAATTATGTATCATTTGTTGTCATATTTATACGATGTGTGAAATCCGTATAACCAAGTTATATGGTAACTAATTGAGTCACATTCCACTTTAGGATTTATTTTAAATAAAGAATATCTTTTAAAAATAATGATATCTTTTAAGATAAAGAATAATGCACCATAAAGGACATTTTATGTAAATAATCTTTTTATAAAGAATAATTTTAAGATAATGAATATTTTAAATAATATTTATCAAAGAATAAAATGGTGATTTCTCTGTCTGTTCTTGGATGGACAAAGGAATAGAAAATATATCTCTAGTGAAGTAAACTAGTTTTTAACTAAAATTTAAATCTTTTAATTAGGATTTTTGGAGTTTTAATTATATTTTGTAATTGAAATAAATTGTTATGTGAATTGGGTTTATCGCGAACTGTGTTTTAAACAATATTTGTTCTTTAACCCAATTTACAGTGAAAATATGATTTAGAAATTATAAATCTTTTTATTAAGATTTAAAAGAAAATTTCTAAATACATGTTTTCCAATTTAATAAATTAAATTGGAATTGAGTGGAAATTCAGTTTGATAATAATCAAGATAGGTTTCTGTAAAAGAAGACTAATACTATACATGGAATTTAAAAGGCTTTGCCGTTATTCCATTTATATTGTCGGTCTGATACATAAATTTATATCGATTATATTTTGACTTGATTTCTATGAAAATTCTATATTTAATGGAATATGACTTTGGGTTTATCGTGAACAATGTTTTTAAATGACATTGATTCTTTAACCCAAATTAAAGACAAGGTTAATTCCTTAAGAATTGAATAATCATTTAATAATGATTTTTGATATTAAAAATCAAGTTAGAGTTGTAATGAATGTTTAAAAGGGTACATTTATAAGAATTTATCTTTGATTTAATTTATGGGAACTTTTCCCTAGTAATATGAATATTCTATTAAAAGAATATCCTGAATTGGAATGAGACGTTGGATGTGTTTATAACACTTGATTTTCAATTATAAAATACGCAATTTATTTGGAAAAACCGGGTTTAACCCATTTCAAATGATTATACGACGATCTAAGTCGAAGAGTCGAAGATGGTGATTGAAGACCGACGATCTTCACATCGAATAGATGAGGACTACTGACGCCCTAGACTAATTTGCACCCAGGACAAGGATAAAGTGGTAGTTATCCGGACGTAGTGTTGATTTGTACGGATTTGGCTTTCGCTCGGACCCAGAGCATAAGCTTATAAATGGATGCATGTCTGACGTTGAATTTCATTTTATGTAAATTGATTTCTATTAATATACAACCGTTGGTGGAGGAGAATTTATTCTCTTACTTAACACCCTTAGTGGTTGTGTATTAATAGTTATGAATTGCATGGCGTGAAATGTCAACGTGGCATGCCAAGATGCAAATGATCAAGGCTTTTGTTGCAAAGCAGGCCTTGTGGGATGATCAAAGCATAGCCTATTTTGGCATAGCTTTGTGTAGCGTAACTTCGCAAGCCTCACACACCGGTGGAGTCTAAAACGGAGCAAGGGAACGCAGGGAGTGCACACGTCCTCTTTCTAGCTTATAGTGGTGTCAGGGACCTACCAGCGCTGACATTTTACTTATGTGGATGATGGAATTTTCGAGGCCTCGATTTATTTTTGCGGTCGCCAATGGCCGTATTATAGGTTCAATAGGACCGGGAGGCGTGTGTTCAGGCATAACTAATCCACTAAAGTATTTGTGGACCGGCACTGTCCAAGGGTTCGCCAGCGTCCGAATCCTGAGGCATTGCTAGAGTGTCTCGAATCGGTCAGGAGATCGTTCCTAGCCTTGACTCATGATGGAAACCCAATTTCCAATACGCCACATGCGGTTTTGATTATATAACTAGTATGGCGACATGATATATGGTACCTATGCCGTCTAGGATTGATACATTTATTTTGAATTTTTTTTATTAAAACATATACACACTAATAATAATATCGTTTTACGTATTTATCATCTTTTGACCATTATAAGGTAAAACCCTATCCTCCGGTTTGCATTGCATTATGTGATGGGACTTGGGTCTTATAATGGTTTCATTTTTCTAAAAAGCAGTGCGTTATTTGACGATTTACTTATCTTATGCACTGGCAATCCAATGGAGTAAACCCGTTCCGCGTTAGCGGCGTGGTCCTGTGATTAGCCTTCTTATTAGTTAAGTTAGTTAGATTTCTCATACCAGTCCCATGACTGACCCGTAGTTTGTTTCACTTTGTGAACTCGGGTGCCCTCTTTCCACACGGGCAGTCAAGTAGCTTTTTGCAGATATCTTTATCTCTTTAGCAGGATCTTGGATCGAAGCTTAAAGCTGTGTCCAGAGCATTGAAGTCTTCCGCTGTGTATTGTATTAATTATTGTAATTTTACCTTCCACTGTATTATATTTAATGTACTCTGATATATTCTGTACTCTGATGTAACATTTATTATTGATGTTATAAAAATCTTTGTTATCTGTTCTGATGTTGTTGTATTCCCAAAGTTAACGTACGCGGGATTTGAACGGTCTTGGTCGATTTTGTGATCGATCGGGTCGGGCAAAATCCGTGTCGTTACACATAACATGTTTTTACTTAATCTATAATTAAGTATATCTTACCCCAATTAACAATGTTTTCTAAACATGTCTAGTTAATATATAATTAAGTACAATTAGTTCCAATTAACATGTTTTCCAAATACATGTTACTTAATGTTAAATTAAGTACTATTCGTTCCAATTAACATGTTTTTCCAATACAGGTTAATGTCAAATTAAGTATAATTCATTTCAATTAACATGTTTTCCAAATTACTATCAAACTAACATATTTTCCAAATTACTATCAAACTAACATGTTTTCCAAATTACTGTCAAACTAACATGTTTTCCAAATTACTGTCAAACTAACATGTTTTACAAGTTACTGTCAAACTAACATGTTTTCTAAATTACTGTCAAAATTAAATGTTTTCCAAACTGCTGTCAAATTAACATGTTTAAAAAATTGCATGTCGCTCAATGCCAAATTAATGTCAAATAACATGTTTTCCAAATCAATGTCAACTTGACATGTTTACAAGTTAATGTCAAATAACATATTTTCCAAATCAATGCCAAATTAACATGTTTACAAATTATTGTCAAATAACATGTTTTCCAAATTAATGTCAATTTAACATGTTTACAAATTAATGTCAAATACCATGTTTTCCAAATCAATGCCAAATTGACATGTTTACAAATTAATGTCAAATAACATGTTTTCCAAATCAATTCCAAATTAACGTGTTTACAAATTAATGTCAAATACCGTGTTTTCCAAATCAATGCCAAATTGACACGTTTACAAATTAATGTCAAATAACTTTTCCAAATCAATTCCAAATTAATGTGTTCACAAATTAATGTCAAATAACATGTTTTCCAAGTCAATGCCAAATCAACATGTTTACAAATTAATGTCAAATAGCATGTTTTCTAAATCAACGCCAAATTAACATAAATGACAAATAAACATGTTTTTGAATGACATGTTTACTTAATATATAATTAAGTGCAACCTATTCAGATTCAAATATTTACATATTCTTCCTTTATATTATATCCCAATTTTACAGTCCATGATATCACAAATTCCAATATGCCAAAATCCCCTTATTGACATTATTTCAAATTATTCAAATTTTACACAACTCAAAAGATAAAGACCTAAGCTCAGCGCAAAACAAAGGAAAAAGAAGAAATGGATCTAAGCTCAGAAATGAACCCAATGAATAATTAGGCATTACATGACTTTGAATAAAACAATGACAGAGAAGGGGATAAGGATGAAGAAGAATAAGTAATAAACAATAATTAAAATGAACAATAACATGTAAAAGATAAATTTATAAACACTATAATTGCCAAACTTTCAGATCCCATATATTTTACTGTCTATATCCTTTTTATTTAAATTTCTAATCACTGTAACAACTATTGTATCAATTTTAATATTAACCAAAAAGAAATCTAATAATCACAATAATGCTCACAAAAATATGAGCAAATTCGATAAGCTTTGGTAGATCCTCTTTGTCTATGAATATCCCCCAGAAATATGCATAGAACCAAGCCCCTAATACTTCATTACAATTATATTTGAGAATATTTGAGAGAGGTAGAGAAATGGAGTAGTGAAGATTTGGTTAGATGTTGGAGGCTATTTATGGTAGAATTAGGTGTCCAGGTTAATTGGATTTATTATTCAGATTCATTGTACTTTATATTTAAAATTTAAGCCATTGATATAAGGTTTTTAATCTAATT
Source organism: Allium sativum (assembly GCA_030737875.1). Classification (NCBI taxonomy): domain Eukaryota; kingdom Viridiplantae; phylum Streptophyta; class Magnoliopsida; order Asparagales; family Amaryllidaceae; genus Allium; species Allium sativum. The sequence continues at coordinate 142,962,623 of CM060918.1, read as the reverse complement.
TATAGAAGACACATCAGAAATACATAAGCAAAAGGATAAGTCTAGAAATTGGCGTCATTGACCAGGCATAGGGTTGTCACTGACTCTAGCTGGGTCGACCCAATTGTCGACCCAATTAAGGGTTGGGTCGCACATTAATTTTGGTTATTTAATTAATTTTTCTAATTTGAATTTCAAACTTTGATTGATCATAACTTGTTCATTTCTCATCTGATTTACGCAAAGTAAACGTTTATCTAAACCAAAATTTCGTAACGGACACAACGGTGAAATCCATTTTACTTAATTCTCAATATTTTTTTGATTAATATTTATTTTATCAATTTATTCCTCAATTAATTAATCCATTACTTAATCAGTGTTTGTTAAAAATTCGGGTTGTTACATCCACCTGTCCTTAAAAGGATTTCGTCCTCGAAATCTCCAAGGCTGGCGTAATGATCTGAAAATTCCTACCTTTTAAATCGACTATTACCCACATAAGTTTGATGCAAATGGAAAAAATCCTCGAAACTTTAACTAACGACCTAAACTTTCGACCTTCGAATATCGACACTTAACACATCCAAATGTTCAAATGTCGAGGATTCAGACGTCAGAGTCCATATCTCTAGATATATTTTGGGGCAACAACACATCAACACTGAACCAAAGAACTTTTTTATTAATATCTTTATAATATTGCATCATAGTACAAGAATATATCAATTATACTGAAAATGCATACAAAGTGGAAATATAAGACTCTCAGCGGAAGACTAAGAAAATGATCCAGGTTATAGCTCCAGCCAAAATCTAGAATTCTGCTCTATAAAGACTCCAAGACCAAATCTGCAAATACCTTTACTACTAGGTTGTCCGTGTGGAAAATATGGGAACCCGGTGTTTAGGTAGAAGAACAATAAACTCTGAGTCAGTCATAGGACTGGTGTAAGAACTAAAATTATTTTTAAAGTAAGTTAATTCATAAGACCACGCCATATGACACAGACCAGGTTTCCTCTCATGAATACCAGTGCATAAAACTCGCAATGCTTTTGGAAATGAAACCACCATAAGATCTCGTGCCACACACACAATGCAAACACACACTTGGGCAAGGTTTCCCTTATAATAGCCAAAATATGAAAATCACTTCTACAAATAAATGTATCAATCTTATCCAGCATAGCACCATAATATTATGTTGACCTCCTACGGGTTTTATGCAGGATCTACAATAGAAAACCGCATGGGAACGGAGTTGATAATCCGCATAGTGGATAATTTGGGTTTCCAACAAATGGCTAAGGCTAAGGAACTTCCTTACCGAATGGGTACGCCTTTAGAAAATTCCTCAAGAAGTAAACCCTTCTCTGCCTACACAAGGCCGTCGGTGCTATCCATGCCATGTCGCATGAGTATGCCATTTCACGGTCGTTACCGGCCTTCCTCTACAGAAGCTCGAATTTCCAACCAAACCACATCAGTAGAATGCCAGGGCTCCACACCATAGAACTACCTCATAAAAGCAACATGGCAAACACCTGGGCTTCATACCATAGTGTTGCTTTAAAAATTTAGAAGAAAATGGTCATCCCTTAAGGGTCGCGAACCACATAACCTTGCTGCATATTTTCCTGTTTCGGTCACTTCTGGGATGTGAGGCTTGTCAAAGTCTCGTTACACAAAGCTATGCTTAACCATGTCAAGCTTTGATCATCACTAGCTCATCACTTAGCATGCCACGTTGTCAATTCACCGTATATAATCGGTGTCTATTAATATATAACCCTCTGAGTACATTAGTCTCAGAGAAGGGTGTTAATCTAAGAGAATAAATCCCCCGCCATCAACTGATATAACATCAATTGAAACCAATTGGTTATGCCATAAAATATAACGTCAACCATACATCCATCTACAAGTTCGTTCTAGAACTGAATGAAACCAAAGGCACTTAATTCCATGACACCGCCTGGGTGCGAAAGCTCTTGTAATCTGAATCACTTCAAGTATGACCAGATCGCTTGTCATAATATAACCTCATAATGGGGGATCATCCCTATGATAAATCAACGAGCAATCCATCCAATGTGAAGATCACTGGTCTTCAATTACATTCATCTCCATTCTCCGTTGCTCTTATCACGTCGTATAGTTATTCAAAATGGGTTGAAACCCGGTCTTTCCGAATAACTAGCGTATATTTAAAAACGTGTGGAGAATATACAAGGATATCATAAGTTTCATTCTATTTTGGATTATTCTTTGATTTTAATTAAACCTTAACACAAAGAATATTACTTAAATCAACATCCCATTCCCATCCACTTAATGGAACACAGAGGAAGACACCATTCCCACTCTATCGATCTAGGGCAATTTCTACCTACGATAGAATGTGACTAGCTTCTTACCCCTGATCTGTATCTACATTTATTTTGGTAAGTTCTAATTACTTTCATTAATCCCTTTTTCATTTCATTCATTCGAATCTTTACTCAAAGATTTATTAAAGCACTATCTTAGTTTTAATCTTCAAAATCATTATTATTTTTAAATGGGTCAAAAACAATGTTATTAAAGACATTGGTCACAACAAACCCAAAATCATACTTCCATTTGTAATGGAATCATCACGGAAATCTTATCAGCTCACAATCGAATAAATTCCTATATCGGACTAATACTATAAGCGAGAAAGGGACAAAGCCTTTTAAATTCCTTAAGTAGTTAAGGTCTTCATCCACGGGGACCCATCTCGATTATTACCAAATCGATTTGCATTCATTTCCAATTTAATTCATTAGTTGGAAAACTTAATTTTAGAAAATTTCATCAAATATTAATCAAAAGATTTGTCATTAATTTTTATTCCAATCATCTCTTAATCATAGTTAGGTTAAAGAATAACGTTATTTAAGACGTCATTCGCAATAAGCCCAAAATTCAATTGTTATCAAATATAAGATTTAAACACAAATTATATCAACTTATATTTGATACCTATTCCCGAAATCAACAAGTACTGTAAGCGGAATAACGATGTAAATATCTTCTGAATTCCTCAAATAGTGTAAGCATAAACAACGGAGTTTCATACCGAATATCCGAAGATTTATTTCTCTTCAAATTCAATAAACTTAAATTTAAAAACTTTTATTTCAATTTTGAATTAAATTTCAAAGTATCTAGTTACAATATTAAGTAAATTAGGTCGAAAGTCCAAAATTCACATAGTTCAATACTTCAAGATTCTTTCTTAAATCATTCTAAAATCATTAATTATGATTTATCATAATTTTCCTATATTTTTAATCATTTTATAAGGCCATTTCGATCGATTCTTGATTGCGGCCATCGAACTACTTTTATAGCGACCTATTCAAAATAGATTTGAACTTATTTTAAAATCTATCCATTGGATTTTTATACTTTCTTTTGCATTTTAAAACTCTTTTCATTTTAAACCCATTTTTTTTGTTTTGGGAAATCCTGACGGTCGGATCTCCCGGTACGTCAATTTAAAGCTAATGGTCGAAATTCGCGAACTACCGCTGCATGATTAGACCTATTCAGACCAAATTTCGATTTATAATTAAAATTAAATCGAATTACTTCAAAAATAGTTCATTAATTATATAAAGAATATAGAATTATTTTTGGAAACTATATCCCAATTATTTCTCTTTAAAGTCAAATATTCCATTATTTAATCATTTTAGTACTATTTATATCATTAAAATAATATTATTTTTCAAAGCTTGTCATTTGAAGTCCAAATTTTCCCAAAGTCCATTATAAAAATAAACAAAATAGTTTGGAAAATAAAATATTATTAAAACATTTCATGGATACCAAAACCAAACTTCACTTTTAAAGTTACTATTCATTTTCAATTTAAATTTGAAAACATGCTTTTATTAATTTAAAACTAGTTCAAATCTAAGTCTAATTTTTACAAGAACTATTCGTAATTACTTTAACTATCTTTTCAAATATTTTCGAATTTAAATTCAAACTTTTACTTTTCACTTAATATTTTATTAATAAAATATTAAATAAATTCCAAATTGGAATAAAACTCAAGTATTCACCATATAATCTAATTTATATGGGTTTAAAACATTTATTAGCATCCAGTACAGTCATTAACAACTATTAACATCCAATTACCACATAATGACATCATGAACATAAGTTTTAAGGTCATTAACACTTAATTATTATAACATACCATTATTAATAAGCGTTAAACTTGTTTAACCCTTAATTATTATTTAATGAAATTATTTACCTCAGTGTTAAGATCATTAACAATTAGTCAATCAATTAGTTATTACACCACATCAACTCACATCAGGTTGTACATAATTACTTTTAAACTTTTTTTGTTGTCACATCACATCAAGTTTTTCAAATCAATATTTTATTTATATTAAACGATGTCATGTAAATATTAATCAATGTCATTATTCATCATAGCATCCAATGACAAAATATAACATCTAATAACAATAAAAGGTGTCCTTTACTCCAAGTGTAACAACCCGTATTTTAATAACGTAGGATAGCCATAAATCAAGGCAGAATTAATTTTTAAAATAAGAACCAAGGGCAACGGGTTACGCCATTACGTTCGTCTCAAAATTCTGCTTGGAACCGAATCCGAATTTTCGAAAATCGAAGTCCGTATGACCAAGTTATGACCCTCCAAACTTTCAGCAATTTTCAGAGTTCAAAACAGCTCGAATTCAAATTCAAAATTCGAATTTAAACCCAGAACAGACTGGGCGGAAAATTTCCCGCTCAAGACCAGGTCGACTGGGGGGTCGACTCCAGAGTCGACCTGCCCAGGACCAGGTTGACCATAGTGTCGACCTGGGGGTCGACCATAGTGTCGACCTGGTTGACCGAGCCCATTTCTAAAGCCTGGTTCACTCTGATGTTTCGGGTCCATTTTCTGTCTAGGTTCGTTGGCCAGACCCTATATAAACAACCCCCTAGCCCCCTTCTCTCTACACATTTCTCTCTGGCCTTATGCTGCTCGAGTTCTAGTTGAAAAGTTAGAGAAAGGGACTTCTTCTTCTACGTCGAGACTACGTTTAGAGAATTTGCTGAATTGGGGGATTTCTAAAGCTTCTACATCGTTTCTTTAATCTCTAATTCTCTAAACCACGATATGTAAGCCCAGTTACTTTTAGATCTAAACTCTAAATTTAATGTGAACATGTTGTAAATTGTAATTGAACCTAAGTGGCGATTATCTTAGATCTATTATTATAAATCTTGGATCTAGCATTGTATACCTTGGATCTGTTATTGTTCATATTGGACCTATTATTGCCACCTTGAACCTAGTACCGTTCGTCTTGAATGTTGACTTGTGGAAATGTTATATGAAATTGATTTGGGGCTTATATATGTTGTAGATCCAAAAAAAAACCCTCATGACCTTTACCTTGACACCCCTGTGATGTTGAAACTATTATTGGGGTTGTTATCTTATATTGCCATGTCTATCACCCTGTTTTGCTAAGTTTGATATTTGAGATCCTATTTCATATGCCAGTAATGCTATAATCATCATGCTTAACTTGTAATCACTTTTGCCACCTTATGCCTATCCCTTTTGTGTTATTCCCTATTTTGATATATTGTATTGTTTCGAATTCACGTGTGTTGGGAATACGTTTTGGGTAGTTTTAGGAAAAACTGAATTGGCTATGAACTTGACATGATTTGACATGAAGCATGACATGAAAATTTGGCATGAAATTATACTTGAAAACTTGAACATGGACATGACACTTAGATAAACTTGAAAGTGGCCAACTCGAGGTTGGGTTGAGTTTGCATTGTAAATCTACCCGAAACCGCCCGACGAATCCAGCAACTGCAAACAATAGGATCCAATGTGGGTAGTTGGTCATATAGCACTTAAAAACCCGAGGTTAGACTATATTGTGGTGTAAATCTGCCCGGAACCGCCCGGCGAATCCAGTTACCACAACGACTAGTCTAATGTGAGAGGTTGGGGTGCATTAATTTATTTAATGCCACATGATAGGGTTAAGTCATGGACCACTTGAATATACTTAACCAAATTGGATATGGTGATTTGATAAGGTTAAGTCATGAACCCCTTGAATACACTTAACCAACTTGATACATGATTTGGATAGGGTTAAGTCACGAATTTAAATGACAACACTTAACCCATTAGAAACCCTAGTTACGCGGTCCTTTTCAGCAGTAACCCACTTAGACGTATCACGATACCCTGGGACTAGGCAGGGTGGGGCACGATTACTGGGCTGATTGTAAGCGACCATAACGACGGCTGAGTAGGTGCGCCATTGTAGGTTCATACGGACTATGGTCGTGCACATAGTCCGGAGTTGAAAAAGCATGCATTTGGCACCCGTAGGTTTATACTGTGCATGCTTGATTCGTGTCGGTGTTTGGCACCCTAGGGCTTGATACACCCTATGGTGGACCTAGCACAGATGACAACATTTCATGATAGGGCCGTATGACACAGACACTTGACGAGCTAGAACTTGTAGGAAGCCGATCGATTAGTAGATCGTTCTGTAGGATCCCGTAATGGGTCATTTCATGATATTGGACCAAGGGATCATTTCATGGTTAATAACTTGACATGGGTAAAAATACTAGTACAGTTGGTGCAGCGAATTTAGAATATGCGATGCTAGACTTGACTTATCTTGTTATCTCAGTTATCATACCTATCCTGTTATTATCCTTATATTTAATTCCAATTTTCACATGTCATGTTACCTTTACTAGTTTGTATACTGAAAGTCACTAGGGCTTACCAGTCTTTTCGACTGACCCTTTTTATTTTGTTTCCCCCCAGGTTCTCAGGGAGGAAACTCTAGCTCTTAGCTTGGATCTAGCTTGCTTTCTGACAGCTCATGTACGGTTTGGTCTTGAGCTATGCTATGGCTGCACTACTGCTATTTTGGGGAATAATTTACTATTACTATTTTGAGTTTATGCTTCTTTATTTAGAACTTGATGTAATGGAATAATTTGTACTTTGGATATATGAGGTTTTGACTCTTTCCACGAAAGTAATGAAATTTGGTTTTTATTTCTACCGCTGCTTTATTTATGTTCTGTCTTGTGATATCTCTGTGTAAGTTTACCTAGATAATGCTCCACTGAAACTAGTGCATTCCCTTTTGAGAGTGACCCTAGAAGAGGTGGGGTGTTACATTTGGTATCAGAGCAGAAGTTTACCAGACTGGGCAAAAGTTTTAGAAACCTTCTGAAATTATTTTCAAAACCAATTATAAAGAAGCATTTTTCAAGAAAAGTTTTAATTTTTAAGAAAAGGCTATTCCCCAAAAGCCATTAGCACTTTCCTTTGTTCCCTCGTTTAAATCTTTTTCTTTTCGCTTTTCAGCATGGCCGATCTTAACCTTCCTGAGGGAGTACCCATACCTGGATGGTTCCGAAGGTACTTGGAAGCTCGGGCCAACGGCGCGGACCCGGCAGACATCCCTCCTCCTCCTCCCCCAGTGGTTAAGGTTCCTCCTCCTCCTCTTGGTGTCTCCTTTGCCAAAATATGCAAAGACTTTAAAGCAATGGGCGGCAAGAACTTCGTTGGGACTGAAACCTTCGCTGAGGCACGAAACTGGCTAAAGGAGACTGAAGACTTGTTCGTTATTTTCGATGTGGAGGATCATAGGAAAGTTCAGTTGGCAGCATGGTTGTTGAAAGAAGAAGCTGCATTTTGTTGGGAAGTCACCAACGCTACCAGGCCAGTTGAGACTTGGGCAGACTTTAGAGAGAGGTTTGGACTTAAATCCTTATCATCAGCAGAAGCGAACCTTCAAATGGAGAGGTTCCTGACACTCAAGCAATGGGACATGTCTGATAGGGAGTACGTGAATAGATTTAATCAGCTTGCTCGGTTTGGTTTAGACTTGGTCAACATGGCTGAGAAGAAGGCTCTATGCTTTGCTCGAGGATTGAGCGAGCCACTCCACGGTATGGCCATGACTCATGTACCCATAGGGGCGACCTTTGAAAGCTTGGTGAATATGGCCCTACTTCACGAGGAAGACAAGGGTGACAAGAAGGAGGTTAAGCGTAATGAGACTCAGAAAAAGAAAGCTGATTTCAAGAAGGGAGGCAACAAGAATAACAAGAACAACAACAACAATGCTAACAAACCACGTGAGACAAGGAAGTGAAACTTTTGTGGTATTACGGGGCATCTGGCAAAAGATTGTAGAAGGAAGAAGAGAAAGTTGGGTGAATGCTTTCATTATGGGGATACTGGACACATCAGCAAGGATTACCCTAAGAAGCAAGGACAGGGGCAAGGGCAGACCCATCGAGCAGGATCATCTGGAGGGTAGTTACATGCTCTCAACACCACTCCAGCTCTTGACCGAGGTAGTAGTATTTCAGTAGAAAGCCTTGTTTACATTTCTGACTTTCCTATTCGAACCTTATTTGACTCTGGCACATCGCATACTTTTATTTCTTCTGATGTTGTTGAAAATCTGCACCTAAGTACTAGTCTAGTTGAGGATCCCGCTATGGTTTCAAATCCAATTGGGGGCTCCGCTCATTTATCTATGATGTGTGTGGATTTGAGGATTTCTATCTTAAGCGTAGAATTCACGTGTAATGCTTATGTTCTCGGATTTATGGGATACGGTTTGATCTTAGGTATGGATTGGTTGTCCAATTATGGAGCCATTCTTGATTGTGAACGAAGGGTAGTGAGGCTCACGACTCGCCTTGGTACTACCCTTGAAATTTCTTGTAACCCTAAGGGTCCGGTCATGTTATGTTATCTTGAATCTCTTGACTCGTCCATCGACAATCTGCACTCTGTAAGGGTGGTCCGAGAATATCCAGATATCTTTGAGGAGGTGAAGGGGTTACCCCCTAAACGTGAGATAGACTTCCGAATTTATCTTGTTGATAATGCCAAGCCTGTTTCATTGCCCGTTAGGCATATGGCCCCACGAGAAAGAAGAGAGCTCGGTAAACAAGTCAAGGAGTTGATTGAGAAAAATTTCATAAGACGAAGCATTTCTGAATAGGGTGCTCCGGTTGTATTCGCTACTAAGGCGGATGGTTCGGTTCGCCTGTGCGTAGATTATCGTGAGTTAAACAAGCTGACAAAGAAAAATAGGCACCCACTACCAAGAATCGACGATCTTTTTGACAAGCTTGTAGGAGCGTCTATTTTCTCTCAACTCGATCTAGCCACAGGTTTCCATCAGCTCAGAGTGGCTGAGGATAGCATAGACAAAACCGCGTTTAAGACTCCAGATGGGTTCTTTGAATGGCTCGTCATGCCGTTTGGGTTAACGAATGCACCCGCGTACTTTGTAGATCTGATGAGTAGGGTGTTTCGGGAGTTCCTTAACAAGTTCGTGGTGGTTTTCGTGGACGATATCTTAATCTTCTCAAAGGATGAAGAAGAACATGCTAGATACCTCAAGGAAGTCATGGATACGCTTAGAGCACATCAGTTAAAGGCAAAGTTCTCCAAATGCCATTTTTGGAGGGAGGAAGTTCAGTTTCTTGGGCACGTAGTTTCTAAGCAAGGTTTAGCTGTGGACCCCGCAAATGTAGTTGCGGTGCAAGACTGGAAAATTCCTAAAAATGCAACAGAGGTGAGAAGCTTTCTCGGTTTGGCGGGCTTTTATAGGAAGTTCATTAAGGACTTCGCTAAGATTTTAGCCCCTCTTACTAAGTTAACAAAGAAGAACCTAGCGTTTGCATGGGACATAGAATGTGAGATTGCTTTTCAGAGACTCAAGAGAGCCCTCACCACAGCTCCAGTTTTAGCATTACCCGACGGAGGTAAGATGTTTACGATGTACACAGATGCGTGCGGCACGGGTTTAGGCGCTGTCCTAATGCAAGATGGAAAAGTGATATGCTATGGGGGTAGGCAACTTAAAGTTCATGAGAAGAACTATCCCACACATGACTTGGAGTTGGCGGCGATTGTTTTTGCATTTAAAGCTTGGCGTCATTATCTCCTAGGGGAGAGATTCGAGCTGTATACCGACCATAAATCGCTTAAACACCTCTTTTCGCAAAAAGATTTGAATCTGAGACAACAGCGGTGGATGGAAATCTTGGCATCATATGACTTTGATATAGCTTATACCCCTGGAAAGGGTAACGTGGTGGCGGATGCGCTAAGTAGGAAAAGGTTGACCTTAAGCCCCTTGTTTGTTGAAAGGAAAAGTCTAGAGTTTATAGCAACCTTTGATTTTACACCTGATATTGAGTCATTGACTGTTACGTTAGCATCTCTTGAATTAGGACCTACACTTCTAGATCAAGTAAGGACTTCACAGAAGGAAGACCCACAGATAGTCGAAATCATGGACAAGCTGATTAGGGGTGAGACGTCAAGTCATCTCGGTAGGTATGCAATAGACGACATGGGATGGCTAAGGCGTGATGGGAGACTATATGTCCCACAAGTGGGAGACTTAGTAAGGAAAGTTCTCGAGGAGGCGCATCACTCGAAGATGACCATACATCCCAGAGGGGATAAGATGTATAGGGATATGAAATGCATTTTCTTTTGGGCTGGAATGAAGAAGGACGTGGCGAAGTTCGTTTCGAAGTGCATAGTGTGCCAACAAGTAAAGGCCGAGTCGAAGAAGCCCGGTGGGCTATTACATCCTTTGGAGATTCCGCAATGGAAATGGGAAAGTATCTTGATGGATTTCGTGGATGGAATGCCTAGGTCAAGGAAGGGAAATACTAGCATATGGGTCATAGTTGATAGACTCACGAAAAGTGCCCACTTCATTCTGGTGAAAAGCAAGAGGATCGCATCATGGCTAGCGTCTGTTTACCTTCAAGAGATAGTGCGATTGCACGGGGTTCCTTCTACTATAGTAAGTGATCGTGATCCGATTTTCACTAGCCAGTTCTGGAATAGTCTAAAAGAAAAAATGGGTACACGACTGAATTTCAGTACAGCCTATCACCCACAGACGGATGGACAAACCGAAAGGGTAAATAGGGTACTGGAGGATCTTCTGAGGCTATGCATTCTTGACTTTGGTGGTACTTGGGAAGACCATCTCCCTCTCGTGGAGTTTGCATATAATAATAGTTACCAGGCTAGCATCGGAATGGCACCGTTCGAGGCCTTGTATGGAAGACCGTGCAAGTCACCAACTTGTTGGTGGGAAACAACAGACAAGCTTATACTTGGGCCCGACATGATAAGGGACACTTCTGGGAAGATTGAGTTGATACGAAGATGGATGAAAGCGGCCCAAGATAGACAGAAATCTTATGCGGACAAGAGAAGGACAGACCTAGAGTTCGAAGTCGGAGATATGGTCTTTATAAAAGTCTCTCCTTTGCGCAATGTGGTTCATTTTGGAGCGGTTGGAAAGCTAGCGCCGAGGTTCGTAGGACCGTTCCCTATCACTGAGAGGATTGGGCAGATGGCCTATAAGGTAGAATTACCCGAGAGGCTGGCCGGAGTACACAATGTCTTTCACGTCTCGCATCTCCGAAAGTGCTTACATGAGTCAGCCGAAGTGGTTGAGCCAAGCATCCTTGAAGGCGTAGAAGTGGAGAAAGAAGCAACTTTGAGGCGAGTTCCGATTTGTATCTTAGGAACAGAGATCAAGAAGCTAAGGAATCGAGAAGTCAAGCTAGTCAAAGTACAGTGGAGTGAAGCCCAAGAAGACGCAACTTGGGAAACCTAAGAGAAGATACACGCACTTTACCCATTTCTTTTTTAGGGTACATTCTCGATCTTTTTCCTATAAGTTTGAAAATATTTTCGTATCATTCCATGTTTGTCTTGTTATCTTCTCGACCTTATCTTGAGAACCTTAGGTAGAACCATATGGATGTAAACATGTGATTGAAACATGTTATGGTTGATGTTTGCAAATGGTTGCAATTGTTTGCAAGTGACTGCTAGTGGATGCATGACACACATTAGGCACTAGATCGGCTCAGTCACATTTTCATATTGCATATGCATGAGTGCTTATACTTATACATGGATGGAACTTATTATGCTATCACTTGGATGTTGCATATGAATGAATGTTTTGTGCACTCATGTAAAGATTATAAATTATGTTAGGAATTTGCATACATGTTGGACTCATTACACTAACATATTTTGCATTAAGGAGGTTTACTGAATCAGTAACTGCCTGATCTTTTGCATTAGATAAAGTACATATACACACACTTACTACATATGTTCATACAGCATTAGAAATCCTTTAAGGACAATGGTTGCCTGTGGATGATGTATTGAGTAGAAGGATGATGGATGGTAGGATACGTTCTTCCTAACTTGGAGATTTCGGGGACGAAATCCTTTAAGGAGGGAAGAATGTAACAACCCGTATTTTAATAACGTAGGATAGCTACAAATCAAGGCAGAATTAATTTTTAAAATAAGAACCAAGGACAACGCGTTACGCCAATACGTTCGTCTCAAAATTCTGCTTAGAAACGAGTCCGAATTTTCAAATTTCGGAGTCCGTATGACCAAGTTATGACCCTCCAAAGTTTCAGAAATTTCCAGAGTTCAAAACAGCTCGAATTCGAATTCAAAATTCGAATTTAAACCCAGAACAGACTGGGCGGGAAATTTCCCGCCCAGGACCAGGTCGACTGGGTGGTCGACTCTAGAGTCGACCTTCCCAGGACCAGGTCGACCATAGTGTCGACCGGGGGGTCGACCTGGGTGTCGACCTGGTTGGCCGAGCCCATTTCTGATGCCTGGTTCACTCTGATGTTTCCGGTCCATTTTCTGTCTAGATTCGTTGGCCAGACTCTATATAAACAACCCCCTTGCCCCCTTCTCCCTACACATTTCTCTATGGCCTTATGCTGCTCGAGTACTGGTTGAAAATTTAGAGAAAGGGACTTCTTCTTCTACGTCGAGACTACGTTTAGAGAATTTGCTGAATTGGGGGATTTCTAAAGCTTCTACATCATTTCTTTAATCTCTAATTCTCTAAACCACGATCTGTAAGCCCCAGTTACTTTTAGATCTAAACTCTAAATTTAATGTGAACATGTTGTAAATTGTAATTGAACCTAAGTGGCGATTATCTTAGATCTATTATTATAAATCTTGGATCTAGCATTGTATACCTTGGATCTGTTATTGTTCATATTGGACCTATTATTGCCACCTTGAACCTAGTACCACTCATCTTGAATCTTGACTTGTGGAAATGTTATATGAAATTGATTTGTGGCTTATATATGTTGTAGATCCAAAAAAAAAACCCTCATGACCTTTACCTTGACACCCCTGTGATGTTGAAACTATTATTCGGGTTGTTATCTTATATTGCCATGTCTATCACCCTATTTTGCTAAGTTTGATATTTGAGATCCTATTTCATATGCCAGTAATGCTATAATCATCATGCTTAACTTGTAATCACTTTTTCCACCTTATGCCTATCCCTTTTGTGTTATTCCCTATTTTGATATATTGTATTGATTCGAATTCACATGCGTTGGGAATACGTTTTGGGTAGTTTTCGGCAAAACTGAATTGGCTATGAACTTGACATGATTTGACATGAAGCATGACATGAAAATTTGGCATGAAATTATACTTGAAAAATTGAACATGGACATGACACTTAGATAAACTTGAAAGTGGCCAACTCGAGGTTGGGTTGAGTTTGCAGTGTAAATCTGCCCGGAACCGCCCGGCGAATCCAGTAAACTGCAAACAATAGGATCCAATGTGGGTAGTTGGTCATATAACACTTAAAAACTCGAGGTTAGACTATATTGTGGTGTAAATCTGCCCGGAACTGCCCGGCGAATCCAGTTACCACAACGACTAGTCTAATGTGAGAGGTTGGGGTGCATTAATTTATTTAATGCCACATGATAGGGTTAAGTCATGGACCACTTGAATATACTTAACCAAATTGGATACGGTGATTTGATAAGGTTAAGTCATGAACCCCTTGAATACACTTAACCAACTTGATACATGATTTGGATAGGGTTAAGTCACGAATTTAAATGACAACACTTAACCCATTAGAAACCCTAGTTACGCGGTCCTTTTCAGCAGTAACCCACTTAGACGTATCACGATACCATGGGACTAGGCAGGGTGGGGCACGATTACTGGGCTGATTGTAAGCGACCAGAACGACGGCTGAGTAGGTGCGCCATTGTAGGTTCAGACGGACTATGGTCGTGCACATAGTCCGGAGTTGAAAAAGCAAGCATTGGGCACCCGTAGGTTTATACTGTGCGTGCTTGATTCGTGTCGGTGGTTGGCACCCTAGGGCTTGATACACCCTATGGTGGACCTAGCACAGATGACTACATTTCATGATAGGGCCGTATGACACGGACACTTGACGAGCTAGAACTTGTAGGGAGCCGATCGATTAGTAGATCGTTCTGTAGGACCCCGTAATGGGTCATTTCATGATATTGGACCAAGGGATCATTTCATGGTTAATAACTTGACATGGGTAAAAATACTAGTACAGTTGATGCAGCTAATTTAGAATATGCGATGCTAGACTTGACTTATCTTATTATCTCAGTTATCATACCTATCCTGTTATTATCCTTATGTTTAATTCCAGTTTTCACATGTCATGTTACCTTTACTAGTTTGTATACTGAAATTCACTAGGGCTTACCAGTCTTTTCGACTAACCCTTTTTCTTTCGCCACTTTTTCTTTCGTTTCCCCCAGGTTCTCAGGGAGGAAACTCTAGCTCTTAGCTTGGATCTAGCTTGCTTTCTGACAGCTCATGTACGGTTTGGTCTTGAGCTATGCTATGGCTGCACTACTGCTATTTTGGGGAATAATTTTCTATTGCTATTTTGAGTTTATGCTTCTTTATTTAGAACTTGATGTAATGGAATAATTTGTACTTTGGATATATGAGGTTTTGACTCTTTCCACGAAAGTAATGAAATTTGGTTTTTATTTCTACCGCTGCTTTATTTATGTTCTGTCTTGTGATATCTCTGTGTATGTTTACCTTGATAATGCTCCACTGAAACTAGTGCATTCCCTTTTGATAGTGACCCTAGAAGAGGTGGGGTGTTACACCAGGATTCACACCATTAACACAAAAAGGTGACATTTTAAACTTATAAATCAAGTGTTCACTACTTTAACACTTACTTACAACCAAACCAACTCAATATCAAACATATTTGTCATCACATTAAACCCAAACACATACATAAGCAAAACATACACCATGTTAACCCTTAAATGTGTAATTTTTCTCACTAACTCAGATCAAAATAATATCTTTAACAAATTAACCTTTTTTAACCTCTAGGTTACTGCGTCATTTACTTGCTAACTTATCCATTTAGCACATTAAACATGCTAATTACACTACTGAACATTCATTAGTCAACCACAAGCTAATTAACAATGGTCTATAAGATTTATCCAAACGTGAGTTTAAAAGAACTCACCATAAGCTATCTACACACGATTCTTCTTGTGTAGGAATCCTAGCAACTACCAAGACTTCTTAGCAACCAAGATCACACTTTTTTACACTTCCAAATCACCACAAGCCAACAATATATATTGTTTTACTTGCAAATAGAAGAGGAAAGGAGCAATTTTTAAGGGTTTAAAATGCCAAAGGTTGGATTTTTAGTTGACTAAAGCTTGGGTCTTTGAAATGGAGAGGTGTGTGGGTGGTTTTAAGTGGGAAAGGTGATGTTCTTAGGCAAAATAGGGCTCATCCATAGGGGAATAAGGCACAACCTTGGGGAGAAATGGGGAGAGACCTATGGTGTGTGGTGTATGGAGCTAAGTTAGGAGAAATGAAGTGGTTTAATGATGTTTTAATGGTGGAGGAGGGAGGAGATGGGTTTGGCTGAATCAAGAGGGAGGAGAGAGGGCCATTAAAGGGGGCTTGGAAGAAAAGAGAAAGTGCAAAAGTGAAATGAAAGGAAGAAACAAGTGTTGGTTTTAGGAAAGGAGAAAGCACAAGGAGAATACAACTCAAAAGGTAATCACATAACTTGGTTTATTACCTAGTAAATGAAGGAATGAGGTATCGAATAAGGAAGGTAGGAGGGGAAGAAATGACATCTCAAAAGGCAAGAACATGGACTTGTTTTCTTTTTTTAAGCATGATGTGATGATGTGTCATGCAAGGAAGGGAAGAAAATGACACCTCAAATGTGTAGCTCATGGTTTGATTTTGTTTTATTATCTTAGGAATTTGTTTGATTACTTTAAATTAATCTTTAGCTTAAGTACTAAATTTATTTGCTAATATTACTAACTAGAACACTTAACAGAATACTATAACAAATTATAATATCGATAAATATTTTTATAGCTAGATTTTTTTGTGAATTCAATGTTTAAGTAAAATTCATATGTTATATTTTCAAATTAAAACAACACTCACACACACACATACATACATATATATATATATATAATTCCTTTCAAATATATAAAATATTTATTTTTAAATTGGCAGAAATTTCAAGTCGTTACATGTAACACCCCGTGTATTTTATAACAATGAGATTCACAAATTAAAGTATAACTAATTTCAAATCAAAGAATTAAGGGAAACGGGATACGCCATTGCGTTCGTCTCAGAATTCTGCTAGAGATAGAGTCCGAGTTTGCGTAAAACGGATATCGTATGAAGAAGATATGGACGAACGAAGTTGGGCGAAAAACCAGAAAACGGGTCAAAATGCACTGGCGCACTTGGGAAGTGCGCCAGAACAGAAATGAACTGGCGAACTTGGGAAGTGCGCCAGTACATTTTTGGCCTGGCGCACCTGCCAAGTGCGCCCAGGTCAGAATGACCTGCTGGTCAGGTCCTGGCTGGCCTAGTCTGTGTTTGGTCGATTTTCTAAGCCTTGCCTTGTCACTAGGGCTAGGTGTCAGCTCCTGGTTGGTCTCTCCTTTGAACGAACGGCTATTATTAAACCAAGCTTCATCGACGGTCTAAATCAACTCACAAACTCTATAAAAAGGACCTAAGACTAACCCTAATTCACACAAACTAAAATGGAGATGAGACCGTCATGCTGCTGAGGAGAGACTGAGGACAGCCGTCAGAAATTGAGAGACAATTAGGAGATAATTCAAAGCTTAAAGCAACATTAATCAAATCAAAGCAACGCCTACAACAAAGGATAGCATCTCCAAATTCAGAATTCAGATTCCTGAATTGAAGATTCATCATACGTTGTAAGTAGAGTGCTATTCCGATGTGAATTAAATAATTGTGTTGATTTGTGTAAAGTAAGAAATGAAATTGTGGCGATAATAATCTATATTTGTATGTTGCTTTGATGCTAAACGATTTGGGAATGTTGTGGTATATGATTTGATATTCGCAAGCATATGATTCATATTGAAAACTACATGTTTGCGGTAGTTATTTACAACACCCATTTGATAATTGCAAGTATATGATTCATGTTGAAAGTAACAACTATATGTTGTAATAGTTTATTTGAGATTCATGCAAGTATATGATATACTGCTATGCCAACATGATGTATAATTTTATGGTCATCTTTAGTGTAATTTGATCCATTTGAGTATTATGATTCATATGAAGTTATGTTGGAATTGGCATCATAGCTCAAGTATAAAAATCATGCTTTTGTGATAGTGACAAAAGCAAGCATCTTTGTGAACTTGTATTAATTTTATGAACATGACTAAACTATGTTTGTTATTATGCCTAGTTGAAAACACGTTTTGAGGCCTAAGTTGTTATCAAAACCATATGGTGATATATGTGACACAATTAAGTTAGATTTACATCCCAATTGCAAGTTTACAATGATTCATGTTTAAGTATTGTCTATGCCATAACCTTATGAATAAAATGATTCATGTTTAAGTATTGTTTATGCCATAATCATATGAATAGAATGATTCATGTTAAGTATTGTCTATGCCATAATCATATGAATAGAATGATTCATGTTTAACTATTGTTTACACCATAATTATATGAATAGAATGATTCATGTTTATGTATTGTTTATGCCATGATTTTATGAATAGAATAACTCATGTTTAGGTATTTTTATGCCATGATTTTATGAATAGAATGACTCATGTTTAGGTATTTTTATGCCATGATTATATGAATAGAATGATTCATGTTTAAGTATGTTTATGCCATGATTTTATGCATAGAATGATTCATGTTCAAGTATGTTTATGCCATGATTATATGCTAATACAATGCAAGTTCACATGTGCCTAATTCATGTTAATTAGATCGTTATGTTGCAAGTTCATGCGTTCACACTCCCCTTTTCTATGTTACCTTATAAACACCATGTTATAAGCCTCCCCTTTTCATATGGCTAAGTTGGGTTTGAATGTTAAACCCAACATATCTTATATTGTAGCGAACGTGTAAAATGGGGGTAATGACGATGGGGTTGAAATATAGAACATATGTGTTGGCATGTTTGACGCATGCCAACAACCTTGAAAAACAATTAAGTGGCATAAATAAATTTTAACCAATAAAGATAAATTTGAATAATGGGCCGCAAATGTTTACATATAAAAAGAAAAGAGACAAAATATGTAAATGTAGAAAATACGATGTGTTTAACCCGAGGTTGGATTGAGTTGTGATGTAAACCTGCCCGGAACCGCCTGGCTGTTCAGTAGTCACAACAATACCTATCCAATGTGGGTGGTTAAACACGGAGCCCAATAAGGACCCAAGGTTAGACTGAGTTGTGACATAAGACTGCCCGGACCCAACCGGCAACAGGCAGCCACAACAATACCTGTCTAATGTGAGAGGTCAAGGCTTTAATAAGACAATTAAGGCTGAGTCTGGATTGATAGGATTAAGTAAATTATATTAATACTTAATCAAAATGGAACATGCTAAACTAAAACAGACTGATTGGGGGTTAGGTTTATAAAACACTTAACCAACTTAGCATGTTGGCTAGAAATAGAAAACCTAGTAGCGGGGGACCCTTTTCAGCAGTAACCCTACAAGGTGTATCAGGATACCCTGAACTAGGCAGGGTGGGGCACGATTACTGGGCTGACTGTAAGAGGTCAAATCGACGGCGGTGGTGCAGCAGTGTAGGTTCTAACGGGGTGTGGGCGTGCACACACTCCGACGCAGAAAAATAAGGCACTGGGCACCAGTAGCATACCTGTGCATTCTAGGATTGTGTCGGGCCGCCACCATGGGACTTGATACACCCCATGGTGGGACAAGCATAGGTAACTACAACATCGGGGGCCGTAAGACACATGTAACTATGCGAGTAGGAGCCGATCATCAGAAATGGATCACTTCACCCTGATTATGGGGTGCCTGTTGGGAACTAGTTTATATGGGTACAGAGATTAATATGGGGTACGATAGTATATTCGACCCTAGACAACTTAACTTAGTTTATGGTGCTTTCCCATTTCTAGTTTATACTTATCATACCCAGTTCTTTATTCATAGACTGAATAGTCGTAGACTTACTCAGGCTTTATGTCTGACTCTACTTTTCTTTCGTCTCCTTTTCTTCCGTTCCCCCCCCCCCAGGTCCACAGGGAGGGAATACCGCAGCTTGACCAGCTTTCACATCCAGCTTGAAGAGAAAGAATGTATTGCTTGGATCTTTTCCGTTTTGGACTATGGCTTTGGGCAGCAATTATGGGACTTATGCAGTTTATTTATGTTTTCTTTATGCTTCTTTAAATGATGTAATCAAGACAGTTATGAAGATGTTATGTTTTTGGAAGTATTGTAAAACAAATTATGGCATGGTTTGTGTAACACGTATTTTAATGAAATAAAAGTTGTTGTTTTCCGCTGTTCAAAAATATGTGTTCTTATATTTGTCTTGTATATCTGTGACTTATACTTATAAACCTCCACCAAAATTAGGGCATTCCCTTTGAGAGTGACCCTAACGGAGGTGGGGTGTTTCACTTGGTATCAGAGCATAGGTTTACCAGATAAGATAAAAAGTTTTGAAAATTTATTTTCAAAAAGGAAATTTAAAGAAGCATTTTTAAAAGATAAAATATTTTATTTTTAAAAAAAGGCAAAGTCCCCCAAAGCCATAGGTATTATCTCTTATCCTTCGTTTTGAATCTATCCTTTCTGTTTCAGCATGTCTGGAGACCTTACTCCCCAGCTGCTGACGCTTTCTCTCCTCCTCCTCCACGTGAACCAGCAAGCAGACGAGTCCCAGAGTAGGAAGACGAATAATAGTCAAACAAGAAAGGATCGTAACAGTAATAACAAGAAACGAGAAAAAAGGAAATGTTGTTTCTGCGGAATTCTTGGACACCTGGAGGGAGACTACAAGAAGAAGAAGAGGATGAGTGCTACTTGCTTTCAGTGTAGGGACACAGGCCACTGGGCTAGGGAATGC
The DNA here is from genome assembly GCA_030737875.1 of Allium sativum. Taxonomy (NCBI): domain Eukaryota; kingdom Viridiplantae; phylum Streptophyta; class Magnoliopsida; order Asparagales; family Amaryllidaceae; genus Allium; species Allium sativum. The sequence continues at coordinate 142,942,200 of CM060918.1, read as the reverse complement.
CTAAAGAAGAAGGAGACAAAGGCAGAAAGCTCTCAAGGGGAGAAAGAGGGTTTACAGCCTAAGAAGACAGACTTTAAAAAGGGAGGGAAAGACAACAAGTCCCAAGAGAAGAGGAAGTGTAAATTCTGTGGCAAAGTGGGCACTTAGTGAAGGATTGCCGAAAAAGGAAGGCCAAGGTGAATGGTGGATGCTTTTCTTGTGGTGAAACAGGCCATATGGCTAAGGACTGCCCAAAGAAACGAGGACAGGGGTAGAGGGCCGGATCCACCGCAGGGGCATAGGTTCATGTGCTAGAAGCGCCACCTCTACGACAGCAAGGTATAAATACTTCTGTAGAAAGTGTAGTTTATCTTTATGATCACCCCGTTCGCACTTTATTTGATTCTGGCGCATCACACTCCTTTATCTCGTCTGCTTTAGTAGAATATCTGCACCTAAGAACTAGTATGGTAGAGGACCCCTTAATTGTTTCAAACCCAATTGGGGGCCCGGCTCATTTGTTTATGATCTGTGTGGGATTGGAAATTTCTATTCTAAGCGTAGAGTTTAAATGTAGTGCCTTTGTTTTGGGCCATTGGTTGATTCTAGCGATGGAGTGGTTATCCAGTAAGGGTGACCATCTCGGTTTCGAAAAGAGGGTAGTTAGACTCTTGATTTGCCTCGGTAATACCCTCGAAGTCGCAGGTAACCTTTAGGGTTCTATCATGATTTGTTCCCTAGAACCTCTTGACACATTTATTGGTAATTTGTAATCCAATCGAGTAGTGTTCGCCACTAAGGCAGAAGGTTCATTTCGTTTATGCATGAGTTGTGTAGAATCACCTTAGTAAGTACATTTGGCAACATGGTTGGCATTTATTTCCAAGAGATAGTTCTTCTACGTGGAATACCTGATAGTAAGTGGACGAGATCTAAGATTCACTAGTGAATTTTGGAAGAGCTTGCATGAAACCATGAGTACGCCAATATGTTTGAGCCGAGTATACTAGAAGTAGAGTAAGTGAAAGAGGAACGAGAGGCAACAGTGAAATAGGTTCCAACTCATATTTTGGAAACAAGAATTAAGAAGCTACGAAATTGTGAAGTTAAAGACGGACAAAGAATAATGTAGTTAAGCTCAAGGAAATGCGACTTAGAAGATTGAAGACTAGATTCGTGCATCATATCTCTTCTTAAGAGTATATCCTTGATCCCTCTCTTCCTGTAGAGCTTACTTGCATGCTATCTTTTGTGTATATCCTCTCGGTCCCATTCTCAATCCAATTTCTGTTGCAAACCCCATAGGGAGTATGACTCATCTGTTAGTAACACATGTTGGGGCTTGAGGGTGTTCGTTGGTTTGACTAAACTTTTTGGGTTTTATAGGATACGGGTTGGTCTTAGGAAGGGACTCCCTTGTGACCTAAAAGGAGTCCATCATGCTTAGTTTCCTAGAATCATATATAGTGGTTGGGTTAAGTAATTCTTTGGGTGTCAGTCTGATGTTGATTTCGGTCTTCGGGGCTGATGCTTAGAGAGATCTTCTCCTAATCAATATATATATGGCATAGATTTCCAGTTTTGATATTGCCTAATGGGCACAAAGTTTTTACTTGCTTCTATCATTCGACTATACCTTTAGATAGGAACAATTGGGTTTAAACATGTGTTTGAGACATGTTATGATTGATGGTTGCAAGTGGTTGCAAGTGATTGCTAGTGGTTGCTCGTGGTTGCATATACACACACAATTTAGGTTTTAGATCGGCTCAGACACTTCATATTGCATATGCATATGTGTTTGCATTCGTATATGGTTGAAGTTTAATGTGTTGTCATATGGATGTTGCATTTATATGAATGGTTGAGCACTCATGTAGAACCATGAATAGGAGAATTTGCATACATAATGGATTCATGGCACTTACATAATTTGCATTAAGGAGGTCAACTGAATCAGTAGACCGCCTGATTTTGCATTAGATAAGTTCATGTACACACACACTTCGCATATGATCATGAAGCATTAGAAGTCTTTTAAGGACAATGGATGCCCATGTTTGATGGATGAGTAGATGGATGTTAGGATGTACATTCTTCCTGAACTTGAAGATTTCGGGGACGAAATCCTTTTAAGTGGGGGAGAATGTAACACCCCGTGTATTTTATAACAATGAGATTCACAAATTAAAGTATAACTAATTTCAAATCAAGGAATTAAGGGAAACGGGATATTCCATTGCGTTCGTCTCAGAATTCTACTAGAGATAGAGTCTGAGTTTGCGTAAAACGGATATCGTATGAAGAAGATATGGACGAACGAAGTTGGGCGAAAAACCAGAAAATGGGTCAAAATGCACTGGCGCACTTAGGAAGTGCGCCAGTACATTTTTGGCCTGGCGCACCTGCCAAGTGCGCCCAGGTCAGAATGACCTGCTGGTCAGGTCCTGGCTGGCCTAGTCTGTGTTTGGTCGATTTTCTAAGCCTTGCCTTGTCACTAGGGCTAGGTGTCAGCTCCTGGTTGGTCTCTCCTTTGAACGAACGGCTATTATTAAACCAAGCTTCATCGATGGTCTAAATCAACTCACAAACTCTATAAAAAGGACCTAAGACTAACCCTAATTCACACAAACTAAAATGGAGATGAGACCGTCATGCTGCTGAGGAGAGACTGAGGATAGCCGTCAGAAATTGAGAGACAATTAGGAGATAATTCAAAGCTTAAAGCAACTTTAATCAAATCAAAGCAATGCCTACAACAAAGGATAGCATCTCCAAATTCAGAATTCAGATTCCTGAATTGAAGATTCATCATACGTTGTAAGTAAAGTGTTATTCCGATGTGAATTAAATAATTGTGTTGATTTGTGTAAAGTAAGAAATGGAATTGTGGCGATAGTAATCTATATTTGTATGTTGCTTTGATGCTAAACGATTTGGGATTGTTGTGGTATACGATTTGATATTCGCAAGCATATGATTCATATTGAAAACTACATGTTTGTGGTAGTTATTTACAACACCCATTTGATAATTGCAAGTATATGATTCAGGTTGAAAGTAACAACTATATGTTGTAATAGTTTATTTGAGATTCATGCAAGTATATGATTTACTGCTATGCCAACATGTTGTATAATTTTATGGTCATCTTTAGTGTAATTTGATCCATTTGAGTATTATGATTCATATGAAGTTATGTTGGAATTGGCATCATAGCTCAAGTATAAAAATCATGCTTTTGTGATAGTGACAAAAGCAAGCATCTTTGTGAACTTGTATTAATTTTATGAACATGACTAAACTATGTTTGTTATTATGCCTAGTTGAAAACATGTTTTGAGGCCTAAGTTGTTATCAAAACCATATGGTGATATATGTGAAACAATTAAGTTTGATTTACATCCCGATTGCAAGTTTACAATGATTCATGTTTAAGTATTGTCTATGCCATAACCTTATGAATAGAATGATTCATGTTTAAGTATTGTTTATGCCATAATCATATGAATAGAATGATTCATGTTTAAATATTGTCTATGCCATAATCATATGAATAGAATGACTCATGTTTAACAATTGTTTATACCATAATTATATGAATAGAATGATTCATGTTTAAGTATTGTTTATGCCATGATTTTATGAATAGAATAACTCATGTTTAGGTATTTCTATGCCATGATTTTATGAATAGAATGACTCATGTTTAGGTATTTTTATGCCATGATTATATGAATAGAATGATTCATGTTTAAGTATGTTTATGCCATGATTTTATGCATAGAATGATTCATGTTCAAGTATGTTTATGCCATGATTATATGCTAATACAATGCAAGTTCACATGTGCCTAATTCATGTTAATTAGATCGTTATGTTGCAAGTTCATGCGTTCACACTCCCCTTTTCTATGTTACCTTATAAACACCATGTTATAAGCCTCCCCTTTTCATATGGCTAAGTTGGGTTTAAATGTTAAACCCAACATATCTTATATTGTAGCGAACGTGTAAAACGGGGGTAATGACGTTGGAGTTGAAATATAGAACATATGTGTTGGCATGTTTGACGCATGCCAACAACCTTGAAAAACAATTAAGTGGCATAAATAAATTTTAACCAATAAAGATAAATTTGAATAATGGGCCGCAAATGTTTGCATATAAAAAGAAAAGAGACAAAATATGTAAATGTAGAAAATACGATGTGTTTAACCTGAGGTTGGATTGAGTTGTGATGTAAACCTGCCCGGAACCGCTCGGCTATCCAGTAGTCACAACAATACCTATCCAGTGTGGGTGGTTAAACACGGAGCCCAATAAGGACCCGAGGTTAGACTGAGTTGTGACGTAAGACTGCCCGGACCCAACCGGCAACAGGCAGCCACAACAATACCTGTCTAATGTGAGAGGTCAAGGCTTTAATAAGACAATTAAGGCTGAGTCTGGATTGATAGGATTAAGTAAATTATATTTATACTTAATCAAAATGGAACATGCTAAACTAAAACAGACTGATTGGGGGTTAGGTTTATAAAACACTTAACCAACTTAGCATGTTGGCTAGAAATAGAAAACCTAGTAGCGGGGGACCCTTTTCAGCAGTAACCCTACAAGGTGTATCAGGATACCCTGAACTAGGCAGGGTGGGGCAAGATTACTGGGCTGACTGTAAGAGGTCAAATCGACGGCGGTGGTGCAGCAGTGTAGGTTCTAACGGGGTGCGGGCGTGCACACACTCCGGCGCAGAAAAATAAGGCACTGGGCACCAGTAGCATACCTGTGCATTCTAGGATTGTGTCGGGCCGCCACCATGGGACTTGATACACCCCATGGTGGGACAAGCATAGGTAACTACAACATCGGGGGTCGTAAGACACATGTAACTATGCGAGTAGGAGCCGATCATCAGAAATGGATCACTTCACCCTGATTATGGGGTGCCTGTTGGGAACTAGTTTATATGGGTACAGAGATTAATATGGGGTACGATAGTATATTCGACCCTAGACAACTTAACTTAGTTTATGGTGCTTTCCCATTTCTAGTTTATACTTATCATACCCAGTTCTTTATTCATAGACTGAATAGTCCTAGACTTACTCAGGCTTTATGTCTGACTCTACTTTTCTTTCGTCTCCTTTTCTTCCGTCCCCCCCCCCCCCCCCCCCTAGGTCCACAGGGAGGGAATACCGCAGCTTGACCAGCTTTCACATCCAGCTTGAAGAGAAAGAATGTATTGCTTGGATCTTTTCCATTTTGGACTATGGCTTTGGGCAGCAATTATGGGACTTATGCAGTTTATTTATGTTTTCTTTATGCTTCTTTAAATGATGTAATCAAGACAGTTATGAAGATGTTATGTTTTTGGAAGTATTGTAAAACAAATTATGGCATGGTTTGTGTAACACGTATTTTAATGAAATAAAAGTTTTTGTTTTCCGCTGTTCAAAAATATGTGTTCTTATATCTGTCTTGAATATCTGTGACTTATACTTTTAAACCTCCACCAAAATTAGGGCATTCCCTTCGAGAGTGACCCTAACGGAGGTGGGGTGTTTCATTACAGCTAAAAGAGTGTTATGAATGCTATCGATCATTATCTGCACCCATCTACTCAACCAATATCCACTGGCATCCATTGTCCTTAGAATTTCTAATGTTTGTATGAAAATATGCAAAGGTGTCATGTGTATGTCCCTAAGATAATGCGAAAATCAGGCAGTCTGCTTTCAGTTAACCTCCTTGATGCAATTCATGTCTGTTCCATATATCCAATATGCATGCAAAAGAATCATAATGTTACATATAAAAATTTTATATGTGTGCAACGACCATTCACCAAAATGAAACATCCAAGTGTTGATTCAACCTTTTTTTCATTCATATTCAAAATAAATTAAAATGCGCACACATCCATATGCAACATGTAAGTGTCCTAGTTCAGTTGACCCCTAATCTAGTGCCTAGTAGGTGTATATGCATTGGCTGCATCCACTAGCAAATACTAGCATCCACTTGCAACCATTTAATATAACATGTCTCAAACACATGTTTCAAACATATTATATCATCTATAAGCTAAAATCCTAAGATCTACACTTCCGAAGGATATACTAGAAGGAATAGAATATCAAAGAGGAAGTACTTGTCAAAAAAATACAGGTGAGAAACTTGAATCCCTTGGTGTAGTTCTTTCATCACACTCATCTTAGTTACTTCGAGGAGAAACTACCAATGGAACTAATCTAAAAGCTTACCTTAATCTTACAAGTAAAGTCATACTTTTCCACCTTTCTGTCCTCAAATTTCTAGTCTCTATTCTACCCATTTTGTGTTCACCGGTCTGTTCCACTTATATTGTCCATCCCCGTAAAGAATTATCTACAGCCCCACTTTATATATAACTTTTCAAAACCTTACTTGAAAAAAAAATTCTTAGTGAGGCAAATTTTCAGTTACCAGAAATTTCTTTTTGAAATATATATAGTTTCCTTTACGAAATTCCCAAAATACAAATTTCACATCAAAATAGGCTAGTCTTTCAAAATTTCTGTTTCTTAAAACTTCATACATATGGGGTTTCGACACAAAGTGGTTCGACAAATTTCCATAAAACATCTCCTTGTTACACCCTTGTCTAGCAACACAATTATTCATTCTATATTCGCCTATCCATTAACCAAACTTATTACTTACCTCAATTTTGTTGTCATATAAAGATTTACCTCTTTTGTCCAATTGACAAAATCCTGATAAACATCGAATCTTAATAATGTGTCTTAACAAATGGTGAGTTCATATCCAAACTTATGATACAATCTTGGGTTAAATTTTTTTAGGTTTACAAAATTTTCCCATTAACGTTCCATGAACCTTTAAACTTCCAACCTATCCATTGATGGCATTTTCCCATAGATAGGAAAGATTCCTGTCAAAACCATGAAACTTAATTCTCACTTACACCATGTGCTTTAATGAAAATGCTACAAGTTTAGCATCGTCACAAATACAAATATGAAAACCAATCTCTCTCCTAAAGATAATCTTTCAATCGCCTATCATATTCGGAATATATATAGCATAAAGAGAATTGGATCAATACTGTCTAGAGATGCACTAAGGAAAATAGGAATATCAACATGACTGACCCTTCGGGTCGTAAGAAGTCCTGAAAATTAGTCCATCGCATGACTTAGCCAACCATCTCCTTCTTGCAATTAATATAGTCCCCAGAAATATTTAACAAATATTATGCCTGTTACTTTTCCTTATAAGTCCATATGCTATATTAAAGCCAATGCCATATTTTAGGCTCGTAATTTACCCCCTCATTGTAATCAATATGTCATATGAAGCCTAATCATGGCAAACTAATCCAAACCTGGAAATGTCCCGAACATCAAGATTTTAGTTTCAACCCCGACTTACCACAAATAAACAGATAATCAAGCCAATCCCTACGGGGTTCAGAAACTACTACGGGGCCTAAGTGCAAAACAGTCAACTGATGCTATCATCACCCCTCGGGTATTTACTATATCTGTAAAGGTCTACTTCGTTAGGCCAACAATACAGATGCTCCACATGACTCAACTTATCGTGGCTACGGTCCCACGCAACCACCCCAACCAATACATTAAAGGAAAAGGGACAAAATATTCCTAAACCAAATAGGAAAACAAGAAAGAACTAAGGTAGATAACATTCTTTCTTCCTTCAACCCTTGCCTTCTCCAATTCCTCGACCATTTTTTATCAACACCTTTACTTATAGTCCTTTCGACATTAGTATGCTCATGTTGATCTTTCACTTGCCATCCTTAAATTCACCTTTTTGGAAGTTCAATAATTGATAGGTTACCAAAAATTTATAAAAATCTATTCCCATAGTATTGGACAATCTACTTTATAGAAATCCACAATTGCAAGATAGTTCTCTTTAATTATCTTTAAGTTGGCGAATAGTGCGCAATACAGTAAAAACCCTATTCTGCACCAGTCCATTCATTCTTGCAATGACGTTTTCAATGTTAATTTCAAACCAAACTATGGAAATACATCATTTTTTTCATAACCAATCAATCTAGGTTATTCTTAACTTCCAAAATATCCACTTTTATCACTAATATTCATAATGAACACTTTTTAATATATGTCAAGCAACAAATTCCTTTCTAACCTCGACCTTCCCCAGCAACTAATCTAAAAGGGTTTGCCCACTAATTAAAATTTCAACCTATAGAGGAAAACTTAGATAGAATGCCTTATAACTCAAATAAAAAGATAAAGATTTAGAAAGATCAAAAGAAGGTTGTAACTGACTAAAGGGGATATTTTATTTTCAAAAGTAACTTTTGATTTCTTAAAAATGTGTTTTCTTCCAAAAGTACTTTCCTTTAAAACAAAACTTTAGTGATTTTGGTAACCTTAGGCTCTGATACAAAATGTAACACCCCACTTTCCTTAATGTCACATTTATGAGGTTTTCATTAGGAAATTATGGAGCATTGGAGGTATAAAGACATAAAACATCACAGAGACTAAGATTCCACAAGACATAAAATAATAAATTTACAGCGGAAGAAGAAACTTTCATTTTATAAATATGAAACTATTCTTGTTTCAGTTAACCAAATAGTTAAAAAGTGTCATGTCTCAAAATCTCAGTCAAAACAACATCAGAGTAAAATAATATTATCCTCCAAATAACAAAAAAATACAACCTAACCTTGGAAAGAGAATCGAAAGTACTCTGTCTTTTGTAGAAAACCTTCATGACAAAAGCAACAAAAAAAATCTGAACTATACACTTTCTCCCTGTAAGCCTGGAGGAAAGAAAAGAGAAAAGAAGAAAGGAAAAGGGTCAAACATAAAGCCTAGTAAGCTACTATGATCACCAGCTCGACGACTAAGTTTAGAAAAACAAACAAATAGTGGTTCTAGCGCCATAAAAGGGTAAGTTTCTGTACATATCTAAAGGTGAATAATAACTTGTATGAATTGATAATAAGGATTGGTTATTCTTATGAAAAAGACAATGACAATAATAATGATCATACTAAAATAGATTGACTATTTTTCGTTTCTACAGATTCAGACAGTAACAAGTAACTAGGAAGGAATTTCGTAATGCTACCCATCGATCGACTTCTTAAACATAATGTGAATAATCTGTACCAGCTATGGCCTGCAGGGTTATCAGTCCCGTACCCATCAGCTAAAAGAAAGACACAGCCTTAATCACATGCATTACAACATCTTATCTTCCACTTTCAGATCCATGCACGCTCATGACTCCGCCGTAACGCGCCTGTACCCACCTCTCGTTTGGACCTCCTACTATCCAGTTCAGTATAAGTGTGCCTTAGCACTTACTAAGTGTGAGGCTCCGTTGATAACCAAGGAATACTAATTGATACGGATCCCTACAAAAAATGCATACGACACAAACTGCATAATACTTAGCCCATAAGTTAACTAGGATTTCTACGATCCTCTTATGTCTCAAAGGAATGGATCCCTCTCGTTTATTAACCATAAAAGTCTAATTTAACACATTTTAAGTTCATTAATAAGCCCAGTGACATAACATGTTATTACTTTTATTTAAATTAATGAAAGTAATCTACAAAATTTTATCCTCGCATTGAAATTAACTAAAGTAATCTACAACCCCTTACCTCTAGATTGCAACTAAGAAAGTAATCTACAACCTTTTATTCTTGGATTGTAATTAACAAAAGTAATCTACAACCCCTTACCGCTATATTATAATTAACGAAATTAATCTACAACCTTTTATCCTCGGATTATAATTAATAAAAGTAATCTGCAACTCCTTATCTCTAGATTGTAATTAACGAAAATAATCTACAACCTTTTATCCCTGGGTTGTACATGTCATTCATTGTCCAATTACAAGTTACGAGTTATAACAACTTGTTTTACTTAATGTATAATTAAGTATATCTTACCTCAATTCACATGTTTTCTAATGACATGTCTACTTAATATATAATTAAGTACAATTAATATGTTTTCTAAATATAGGTTACTAAAAGTTAAATTAAGTACCATTCATTACTTAATGTTAAATTAAGTACCATTCATTCCAATTAACATGTTTTCCCAATACAGGTTACTTAATGTCAAATTAAGTATTATTCATTTCAGTTAACATGTTTTTCAAATTACTGCCAAACTAACATGTTTTCCAAATTACCATCAAACTAATATGTTTTCCAAATTACTGTCAAACTAACATGTTTTCTAAATTATTATCAAATTAACATGTTTTCTAAATTACTGTCAAACTAACATGTTTTCCAAATTACCACCAAATTAACATGTTTTCCAAACTATTGTCAAATTAACATGTTTTCCAAATTACACATCGCTCACTGCCAAATTAACAAGTTTACAAATTATTGTCAAATAACATGTTTTCCAAATTAATGTCAATTTAACATGTTTACAAATTAATGTCAAATAACATGATTTCCATATCAATGCCAAATTGACATGATTACAAATTAACGTCAAAAGAATATGTTTTCCAAATCAATGCCAAATTAACGTGTTTACAAATTAATGTCAAATAACATATTTTTCAAATTAATGCCAAATTAACATTTTTACAATTTATTATCAAATAACAGGTTTTCCAAATCAATTCCAAATTAACATAAATGACAAATCAACATGTTTTCTAATGACATGTTTACTTAATATATAGTTAAGTACAACGTATTCCAATTCACATGTTTACATATTCTTCCATTATATTTTGTCCGAAGTTTTTAGTCCAAGATTTCTCAAATTCTAGTACACCCAAATCCCTTATTGACATTATTTTAGATTATTCCAATTTTGCGCAACTCAAACCGTAAAAGCCTAGGCTCTCATTGGCCTAGGCTTAGTGCAAGACAAAGGAAAAAAGAGAAATGGATCTAAGATAAAAAATGAACACAATGAATAATTAGGCATAGCAAAACTTTAAATAAAACAATAACAGAGAAGGGAATAATAAAGAGGAATATACATATAAACAAGTAATTAAAATAAACAATAACATGTAAAAAATAAACTTATAAACACGGTAATTGTCATTCTTTCAAATCCATTATATTTTACTATCTAAATCCTTTTTATTTAGATTTCTAATCACGGTAACGACTATTGTATCAATTTTAACATTAACTTAGAAGCAAACTGATAATCACAGTAATACTCACAAAAATCTGAGCAAATCTAATAGGCTTTGGTGGATCCTCTCTGTTTATGAATATCCCTAAGAAATATGCGTAGAACCAAGCCTCCAATACTCCACTACAATTATATTTGATAATATTTGAGAGAGGTAGAGAATAGAGTAGTGAAGATTTGGTAAGATGTTGGAGGCTATTTATAGTAGATTTAGGTGTCCAGGTTCATTGGATTTATTGTCCAGGCTCATTATATTTTATATTTAAATTTTAGGCCATTAGATATTAGGTTTTTAATCTAAGCCATAAAAGATACATCAGCAATACATAAGCAAAAGGATAATTCTAGAAACTAGTGTCATCGACCAGGCACAGGTTTATGCTTGGCTGTAGCTGGGTCGACCCGCCTTATACACAAGTGTCGACCCAGTTAAGTGTTGGGTCGCCCATTAATTCTGGTTATTTAATTATTATTTCTAATTTTAATTTCAAAATTTAATCGATGATAACTTATTCATTTCTCATCCGATTTATGCAAACTAAAATTCCATATGAACCAGAATTTCGTAACAGACGCAACTCGGTGAAATCCATTTTGCTTAATTCTCAATATTTTTCTGATTAATATTTATTTTATCAGTTTATCCCTCAATTATTTAATCCATTAATTAATTAGCGTCTGAAAAAAATTCGGGTTGTTGCATTCACAAAGTGATGGTAGAACCCTAGTGAGGAGGATACGAAAGATACTAGGGGTAGTTTCTAAGACCGAGGCTGTCCAAAGGCATATAGTTATATATATATAATATTATTTATTAGGCTAAATCTACTAAGGAGTATGTGGGTGTGATATATGCATTATTATGAGAGTTTGGCAACCTTAATGAACTTAATATAACAAAGATGGTAATATAATAGTCTATGTAGTGTTGTTCTCAAAAGTATATAAATTTCCAGTCACTAGAACATTCAGACCCTCTCCTCAAAACAACCTAAAAGTTAGATAGAAGGCAAAGCTTGTTCGACTCAGAGACACTTGATCTAGAAAGTGTCATTACTCTGGTGAGTAATTATGTATTATTATACTTTAAATTACTTTTGTTGTAAGTTATTTACTTAAGCTATGATAAATTTATCTTCACATTGCAAGATACCAAACACATTAATCATGTATTAATGGACATATATTTTTATCTTTTTGGGGAAAATTCTGGCCCTTTTGGGTGTAGGTTGTTACATTTAGTATCAAAGCCTAATTTTAGTAGGTCCTATAAAAATAGAGAGTAATTGTATTTGAATTTTCGAACTATAAATATATTATATATCTGACGAACCTAGAAACATACCTAAAAAGAAATAACATAAGGGAAGCTAAGAGAACGGATTTGAACTTCAATAATGGATTAAGAAGATCCAATAGTGGTAGGTCCTAAAGTGACCATAAGATAAGGTGTACAATGAGTCTTCTTTTAAAGTTAAGAATCCAAATTTTAAACAGTGGTAATTCAAAAGTTATATGAGCATAGTGGGAAAGGCAATAGTGCTTTAATATAAAGGAACAGACTTGGCATATATCTATATATTGAGAATAGATTTCCATTAGAGACAAAAGTATAGTTAACCATGGTGGAAGTTTCAAAGAGAACAACTGGATTTGGAAGACAAGTTTTAGGAGATGGAAAATTAGTTAAATAAGAGAAAGAAATTAAGAATCAACTTTGAGTCCGGCCCCATAAACGAATTTCAAAATAAAAGATTTTAGATTAATAAATTTTAGATTTAGACCCCATGATTTCAAATCAATAAAAAGCATGGAATTTTTCTGAAATAATTTTGAAATAAGACAAAAAGTGAACTTCTTTTGAAAAGAAAATATAATTCTGGGGATAGGCAATATACGAGGGAAAAAGGATTAAGAATTGAAATGGAAAGCGTAAGACACAGATCTGAAATGCAGATATAGTTGAAGTGTGGAAGATGTCAAGGCTTCATTTGGATGGTATAGTAAACATTGAGATTTTCATTAAAAATCGTAACAACGGCTAGGTCACCTAAAGCAGGTTAGAGAAGTTTTAGGTTAAGTTAGTGTAACACCCCACCTCCGTTAAGGTCACTCGCAAAGGGAATGCCTTAACTTTGATGGAGCGTTTTAGTAGACAGAACAGAAATTTATAAGAAAAATAAAGTAGTACTTGAAAAATTTATAACTTTATTATGACAGAAACAGAAATAAGTTTGGTTACATCTTTTCAAATCACAATATCAGAATTCAAGTACAAAATATCGGTCTTGTACAAAAGCCTTAAGAATGCATAGTTTTTAAAGTCATAATCCCCAACATAAACTGCCATGGAAAGATAGAGCCAAAGCCAAGCAATACTTCAAGCAGAGAGAATCTGAATCAAGCTCCTATGTTTCCACCCTGAAAACCTGGGTGGGGGGGGGGGGGAACGGAAAGAAAAGAGGTGAAACAAACTAGGTCAGACATAAGTCTGGTGAGTCCAGTGACTTTCAGCATATAAACAGATAATAGTTTCATGACATGTAAATAAAACTGGATGAGAGATAACTGTAACAGGAATAGTAGGTTAAAAGAATGATATAGACTAAGCTAAGCTTTTTACTTAGTCCTCACTTCTCTGCACTAATACTAGTATAACAGGATTAGGTGTTACCCTAATGTCTAAACTGAAACTGAAACGAAAACAGAATAATCTCTACAAAAATAGAATGCTAGTAATGGGCTTTTACCACCCGAACAGACAGAAGGTACAAAAGCAGAATACTAATAATGGGCCTTTACCACCCAACTAATGGGCCTTTACCACCCACACAGACTGAAGGTATGGAAACAGAATCGGAAACGAAATCAAAGACGGAAACAGAATAATCTTTACGGAAACAGAATGTTAGAATTAGGTGTACACTAGTAATGTGCCTTTACCACCCCAACAGACGGTACCACGCAGAAACAGACAGGTGTTGCCACCCAACAGAAATAGATGGTACCAACAGAAACAGACCGAACTAAGTGTACCCTAAGTCCTACCCCAAGCGATCGGCTCCCTAATACATAAATACCCTGTGTCAGTCCCACAGTGGGGTGTATCACTCCCTAAAGTGGCAACCTATTGGCACAGACCTATTTACCGATGTCACAGTGTCTTACATCCTCAGAGCAGACCGGATCCATGCACGTACATGACCCGGTTGGAACGCACCATCAACACCCCTCGCCATTATCAGAATGAACCGCTTATAATTAGTTCAGTAAGCGTGACCGGACCCCTACATAGTGTGGGGTTAAAGTTTTGATACCAGAAAGGGTTACTGACTAATATGGGTCCCAAACAACAGATGACACAAGTATTTCCCCTCCTAACCTTGTGTCCCCAGACTAACAGATTTCAGATTAACTTGTTTACGGATTTCAGACAGAGTTCAGGTTACTAGTTCACAGATCAGACAATCAAGTTAACAAGTTTTCAGACTAATGGATAATATATACAGATAAACAAGTTCTCAGACTAACAGATCAGATATACAGATTAACAGGCTTACAGATTGTTTTACCTAACTTTGTATTGGGCCTATAGATTTACGAAACGGGTTTATTAGATTCATCAGACCAATTGTTTTAACCCTATCCACCCAACACGTTTTAGGTATCATATTTATCTTAAATTTGCATTAATTAATTATTAATGCACAGACCTCTCACATTAGGTCGGTAGCTTGTGGCCGCTGGATATGTCGGGCGGTTCCGGGCAGACTTCTGCCACAAGCCAGACCTAACCTCGTGTCTAAGCATATTTTAGTTTGCCTACGACCTCTCACATTAGACTAACAGTTTGCGGTCGCTGGTTAAGCCGGTTGGTTCCAGACAGGCTTCTACCGCAAACGGAGTCTAACCTCGTGTCATAGCCACATTACAAAAAATATCAGACTAATTATGTCTATTTAGCAGATTTAACTTCTTTACAAGTTACGACAAATTATCCAAAGTTCTATTAACATGTTTTGCTCAATTTTAGATCGAGCCTCCAATTTATAATTATTTAGCTTTCAACAGATTAAGCAATTCAACAGATTTAGCAGATAACAATTTTAGCAGATTAGGCAATTCAATAGATTAAGCAGATAACAAATTTAGCATATTAGGCAATTCAACAGATTAAGCAGATAACAAATTTAGCAGATTAGGCAATTCAACAGATTTAGCAGATAAAATTTTTAGCAGATTAGGCAATTCAACAGATTAAGTGTAACACCCCGAAAATTCTATAACTGTGAAATTCATGAATTAAAGTATAATCAAATTCAAATCAAAGAACTAAGGGAAACGGGATACGCCATTGCGTTCGTCTCGGAAAAATACGCGAAATAGAGTCCGAGTTTTCAAAAAACGGAGTCCGTATGAAGAAGATATGGCCTTCGGAAGTTTTGAATTAAATTTAAAATTCAAACAGAATAAAATAATCAAAAATCGGGCCCAGTGGGCCAGGGCGGATAAACACCCGCCTAGGCCACCCAGGTCGACTGGGCTGTCGACCTGGGCTACCCATGTCGACAGGGCTGTCGACAGCCCTGTCGACAGGGGTGTCGACCTGGTCGAGCCCAGTCAACCTGGCTGGCCAGGTCTGTGTTTGGTCGAATTTCAGTGGTCTGCTTTGTCATTAGGGCTAGGTGGCGGGTTTTAATTGGTCTCTCTATCTAATGAATGGCTATGATCAATCCAAGCAACATCAAGGGTCCTAATCAATTCCTAACCTCTATATAAACAACCCTAGACTAAACCCTAATCTATTCATTCAAATTAAGAACATAGCCGCCATGTTGCTGAGGAACGACAAAGAGTAGCCGCCAACTAAAGAGAGGATTAGGGAGAAAGTTCTAAGGCCTAAAGCAATTCAAGCAACCTAAAGCTAATCAATTCAACAAAGGAATTTGCGTCTTCAATCCCTAAACTAGAGAATTCATCAAACCATTGTAAGTAGAGTATTACTTTGGTATTAATAAACAACTGTGTTGATGTGTATGCTTGAATTGTGGCAATGGAAGTAATTCATATTTGTGCAAAATTATGTTATTCATTATAAAGAACTACATGCGGTAGTTCTATGCAAGTATACGTTTGGAATATTGCGCAAATTGTGTAATCTATATTGAAGCTACATGTATGTAGTTAATTGAAATTCATGCAAGTTTGGGGCTTTGTTATTATGCCATTATGATGTATATTTTTGTGCATAAATCATTTTGCAAGTAATTGAAACAAGTTTGGTTATTATAGTTCATATGAAACTATGTGGAATTTTGACACCATAATCCATGTATTAAGTCATGCTTTTGCAAACTTATGAATATGGCTAGGAATGATATTTGGCATAATTGAAATCCGTTATTAAGTCTATCTTGTTTCAAAGGATTATATGATGACATGGCTAGGTTGGACTCAAAAATCCTTTTTTTTTGCAAGTTTAAAGCAAACACCATGTTTAGGAATATTTATGCATAAGTATGTTTATACCATCGTTATGTGATTAGGCTTAAATCATGATTAAGTTGAATTATGCTATGTTCATGCTAGAAGTATTTATGCCATGCTTATGTTTGACCATATGCCATGCCTATGCCAGAAGTATTTTATGCCATGCTTATGTTTGACAATATGCCATGCCTATGCAAGAAGTATTTTATGCCATGCTTATGTTTGACAATATGCCATGTTTATGCTAGAAGTATTTAGGCCATGCTTATGTTTGACATTATGCCTAAATAAGAATATAGGTTCATGTTGTAGTTAAACCTATGCAAGTTTACATGCCTTGATTTATGTCACCTATGTTTTATGACCAAAATACATGTCACCACTATGCAAGTACACCAATTTCTATTATGTATTTTCCAACGTCATATGCAAGTTCATGCGCTCACTTTCCCCTCTTTGTGTATACGCCATAAGCCTCCCCTTTTCGCATGGCTAAATTGGGCTTTAAAAGGCTAAGCCCAATATATATAAACGGACGTGTAAAACGGGGGAAAATAATGTTGGGTTAAAAATTAATTAATGAATGAAAATATGAAATAGAAGGGCCCAAAGTCAAGTATGGGTTGGGCCCATGGTTGGTGTAACCTTTACACCATTAACATAATAATGGGCCGCAAATATTTACATATAAGAAATAAAGAAGAATGACAAAATATGTAAATGTAGAAAAGACGATGTGTTTAACCCGAGGTTGGATTGAGTTGTGATGTAAACCTGCCCGGAACCGCCCGGCTGTCCAGTAGTCACAACAATACCTATCCAATGTGGGAGGTTAAACATGGAGCCCAGCAAGGACCCGAGGTTAGACTGAGTTGTGGCGTAAGACTGCCCGGAACCAACCGGCAACAGGCAGCCACAACAATACCTGTCTAATGTGAGAGGTCAGGGCCTTAATAAGACAATTAAGGCTGAGTCAGGATTGTTAGGATTAAGTGAACTAAAGACTTAATCAAAATGGAACATGCTAAACTAAACGGACTGGTGGGGTTAGGTTAGGAAACACTTAACCAACTTAGCATGTTGGCTAGAGATAGAAAACCTAGTAACGGGGGACCCTTTTCAGCAGTAACCCTAGAAGGTGTATCAGGATACCCTGAAACTAGGCAGGGTGGGGCACGATTACTGGGCTGATTGTAAGAGGTCAAATCGACGGCGGTGGTGTAGCAGTGTAGGTTCTAACGGTGTGCGGGCGTGCACGCACTCCGGCGCAGAAAAATAAAGCACTGGACACCAGTAGCATACCTGTGCACTCTAAGGTTGTGTCGGGTTGCCACTATGGGACTTGATACACCCCATGGTGGGACCAGCATAGGTAACTACAGACATCGGGGGCCGTAAGACACATGTAACTATGCGAGTAGGAGCCGATCATCATTGAATGGATCACATCACCCTGATTATGGGGTGCAAATTGGAAACTAGTTTATATGGGTTCAGAGATTAACATGGGGTACGATAGTATATTCGACCCTAGAGGACTTAACCAAGTTCGTAGTGCTTGCCCACTTCTTGTTTATACTTATCATACCCAGTTCTTTATTCATAGACAAAGTAGTACTAGACTTACTCAGGCTTTATGTCTGACTCTATTTTTCTTTCGTCTTCTTTCTTCCGTTTCCCCCCCCCCCCCAGGTCCTCAGGGAGGGAACACAGCAGCTTGACCTACCTCAACATCCAGCTTGAAGAAGAGAAATGTATTGCTTGGATTTTCCTGTTTTGAACTATGGCTTTGGACAATCCACTATGGGGCTTTGGCAGTTTGTCTATGTTTTATTTATGCTTCTTTAAAAATAATGTACTCAAGACAGATTATGAAGTGTTATGTTATGTTTTTGGAAAGGATGTTGTTGTAACACGTATTTGACTTTATGAAATAAAGTTTGTTGTTCTTCCGCTGTTTACAAATATGTGTTCTTATATCTGTCTTGTATATCTGTGACTTGTACTTATAAACCTCCACCAAAATTAGGGCATTCCCTTTGAGAGTGACCCTAACGGAGGTGGGGTGTTTCACTTGGTATCAGAGCATAGGTTTACCAGATAAGATAAAAAGTTTTGAAAAATTATTTTCAAAAAGGAAATTTAAAGAAGCATTTTTAAAAAGAAAAATATTATTTTATTCTAAAAAGGCAAAGTCCACTCCCCAAAGCCATAGGTATGATCTCTTATCCTTCTTTTTGAAACTATCCTTTTTTGTTTCAGCATGTCCCAAGAACTTAACTTGCCTGAAGGGGTACCCATACCTGGTTGGTTTAGACGTTTCTTAGAAGCAAGGGCCACTCAGCCAGGTCCTACCGTTCCTCCTCCTCCAGCTGAAGGGAATCATCCAGCCGCAGCAGCACCTTTTCCTCCACCTCCTCCACGGGGAAACACATTCGCTAAGATATGTAAAGATTTTAAAGCTATGGGAGGAAGGGATTTCCATGGAACTGAGTCCTTCGTAGCAGCTAGGAATTGGCTAAAAGAAACGGAGGACCTATTCATCATCTTTGAGGTAGAAGATAGACAAAAGGTACAACTAGCGGTGTGGCTATTGAAGGGCGAGGCTTCCTACTGGTGGGAAGTCACCAATGCTGAAAGACCAGTGGATACATGGGAGGACTTTAGGGCAAGGTTTGAGACTAAGTTTCTCTTAGATGCAGAAAGAAGTTTGCAGTTGGAAAAATTCTTATTTCTTAAGCAAGGAGACAAGACCGTCAGAGAGTATGTGAATCAGTTCGATGAGCTGGCTAGGTTTGGGCTTGACCTAGTCAACACCCCGCATAAGAAGGCTCTCCGTTTCGTCAAGGGGTTAAATGAGCCATTACATAGTTTGGCCATGACCCATATACCCATGGGAGCCACGTATGAAAGATTGGTGCAAATGGCATTGCTGAACGAAGAGGACAAGGGCAAGAAGGAGACCAAGGCAGAAAGCTCTCAAGGGAAGAAAGAGGGTTTGCAGCCTAAGAAGACAGACTTTAAGAAGGGCGGAAAAGGCAACAAAGAGAAGAGGAAGTGTAATTTCTGTGGCAAAGTGGGGCACTTAGTAAAGGACTGCCGGAAGAAGAAGGCTAAGGAGAATGGGGGTGCTTTTCGTGCGGTCAGACAGGCCACAGGGCTAAGGACTGCCCAAGGAAACGAGGACAGGGGCAGGGCACTGGATCCACCCCAGGGGCACAGGTTCATGTGCTAGAAGCGCCACCATTGCAACAGCGAGGTATAAATACTTCTGTAGAAAGTGTAGTTTATCTTTATGATCACCCCGTTCGCACTTTGTTTGATTCTGGCGCATCACACTCCTTTATCTCGTCTGCTTTAGTAGAATCTCTGCACCTAAACACTAGTATGGTAGAGGACCCCTTAATTGTTTCAAACCCAATTGGGGGCCCAGCTCATTTGTCTATGATCTGTTTGGATTTGAAAATTTCTATCCTAAGTGTTGAATTTCTATGTAGTGCCTTTGTTTTGGGCTTTTCGGGGTATGGTTTGATTTTGGGTATGGATTGGCTATCCAGTAATGGGGCCATCCTTGATTGTGAGAAAAGGGTTATTTGGCTCCTAACCCAGCTCGGTAATACTTTGGAAATTTCTTATAATCCCTCGTATGCGGTTATGCTTAGTTATCTTGAATCGCTAGATGCCTCTGTTGAAAACTTGCAATCAGTTAGAGTGGTCCGGGAATATCCGGATGTCTTTGAAGAGGTGAAGGGCTTGCCTCCGAAGCGGGAAATAGACTTCCGCATATATCTTGTAGATAATGCAAAGCCCGTTGCGTTGCCCGTTAGACATATGGCTCCACGAGAAAGGAAAGAGCTCAGTAAACAGATTAAAGAGCTTCTAGAAAAGGGGTTCATTAGGAGGAGCATTTCAGAATGGGGCGCTCCGGTGGTGTTCGCTACAAAGGCGGATGGTTCACTCCGTCTATGTGTTGACTATAGGGAGCTCAACAAGCTAACGAAAAAGAATAGGCATCCTCTCCCTAGAATTGACGATTTGTTTGACCAGCTTGTAGGAGCGTCTGTTTTCTCCCAACTCGATTTAGCAACCGGTTTTCATCAGCTAAGGGTGGCTGAAGATAGCATCGATAAAACGGCGTTCAGAACCCCAGACGGTTTCTTTGAATGGCTTGTCATGCCTTTCGGCTTGACAAATGCACCTGCGTACTTCGTGGACCTGATGAGTAGGGTATTTAGAGATTTCCTCAACAAATTCGTAGTGGTCTTCGTAGATGATATCCTTATCTTCTCAAAGAGTGAAGAGGAACATGCTCAGCACTTAAGGGCAATCATGGAAACTTTGCGAGTCCATCAACTAAAAGCCAAGTTCTCCAAATGCCACTTTTGGAGAGAAGAGGTGAGGTTCCTTGGGCACATAGTATCCAAACAAGGGTTAGCGGTGGACCCTGCTAAGGTAGTGGCGGTACAAGATTGGAAGACACCAAGGAATGCAACTGAGGTCCGAAGCTTTCTAGGACTAGCAGGTTTCTATCGAAAATTCATAAGGGATTTTGCGAAAATTTCAGCTCCGCTCACGAAATTGACCAAGAAGAATCTAGTATTCAATTGGGATTTGGATTGCGAGTTTGCTTTCCAACGACTGAAGAGGGCTCTCACAACAGTCCCAGTTTTGACGCTGCCAGATGGGAGCAAGATATTCACTGTTTATACGGATGCATGTGGGATAGGGCTAGGCGCCGTCTTAATGCAAGAAGGAAGGGTAGTAGCTTATGGCGGGAGGCAGTTGAAGGTGCACGAAAAGAACTACCCAACCCACGATCTCGAGTTAGCCGCCATCGTCTTTGCACTCAAGTCTTGGCGACACTATCTCCTAGGTGAGAAGTTCGAACTTTACACTGACCATAAATCGTTGAAATATCTTTTCTCGTAGAAAGATCTTAACTTGAGGCAACAAAGATGGATGGAGTTTCTTGCCTCGTACGATTTCGAAATCTCCTACACTCCGGGCAAAGGCAACGTAGTGGCAGACGCGTTGAGCCGAAAGAAATTGACCCTAAGCCCGTTGTTTGTTGAAAGACAAAGCCTAGAGTTTATAGCCAGCTTCGACTTTAGGCCCTCCTCCGATTTCGTACCGGGCTTGCTTGCATCTCTCGAAGTGCGCCCAACTTTAGTGGATTCAGTAGGGACAGCACAACGCGAAGACCCTCAGCTTGTGGAAATAATTGATAGGCTAATTAGGGGTGAGACTTCAAGTCACCTCAACAGATACTCCATTGACGATAAGGGTGTACTAAGGCGAGATGGAAGACTATGCGTCCCACAGAAAAACGGTTTAATAAAGAAGGTTCTCGAGGAAGCACATCACTCCAAGATGACGATACACCCAGGCGGAGATAAAATGTACAAAGACATAAAAAGGACTTTCTTCTGGAACGGCATGAAAAAGGACGTGGCAGAATTCGTTTCTAAGTGTATGGTGTGCCAACAGGTTAAGGCGGAACAGAAAAAGCCTGGCGGACTGCTACATCCTCTGGAGGTCCCGCAGTGGAAGTGGGATAGCATCTCAATGGACTTCATCGATGGGATGCCTAGGTCTAGGAGAGGCAACACTAGTATTTGGGTAATAGTGGATAGGCTTACTAAAAGCGCCGACTTTTTACCTGTCAAAAGTAAGAGAACTGCCTCATCCCTAGCATCACTTTACCTCAAGGAAATCATGCGACTCCATGGAATACCATCTAGCATCGTTAGTGACCGAGACCCCATCTTCACCAGCGAGTTTTGGCGGAGTCTGCAAGAAGCAGTAGGAACGCAGTTATGCTTGAGCACAGCCTATCATCCCCAAACTGACGGCCAAACAGAGAGAGTGAACAGAGTTTTGGAAGACCTTTTAAGGTTATGCGTCCTCGACTTCGGAGGGACATGGGAAGACCACCTCCCTTTGGTGGAATTTGCCTACAACAACAGCTATCAAGCAACCATCGGAATGGCGCCCTTCGAAGCTTTATACGGAAGACCGTGCCGATCGCCCACTTGTTGGTGGGAGTCCACGGATAAGCTCATACTTGGACCAGACATGATCCGAGAGACCTCAGAGAAAGTAGACTTAATACGAAGAAGGATGAAGACGGCCCAAGACAGACAAAAGTCCTATGTCGACAAGAGGAGGACCGACCTTGAATTTGAAGTTGGAGACAGAGTTTATCTCAAGGTATCACCGCTAAGGAACATTGTTCGTTTTGGAACCACAGGGAAGCTAGCACCAAGGTTCGTAGGGCCATTCCCTATCATCGAGAAGATTGGGAAAATGGCCTATAGATTAGAGCTACCCGAGAAGTTGGCTGGAGTCCACAACGTTTTTCACGTTTCACATCTCCGAAAATGTCTGCATGAGTCAGCTGAAGTGGTAGAGCCAAACATCCTCGAAGAGGCCGAAGTGGAACGCGAAGCAACCATAAGGAGAGTTCCTACCCGCATCTTAGGAACGGAAGTGAAGAGGCTACGCAACCGCGAAGTCAAGCTCGTCAAAGTTCAGTGGAGCGACGCCGAGGGAGACGCGACTTGGGAAACTGAAGATAGAATCCGTACTGCCTACCCTTTTCTGTTCGAGGGTACATCCTTGATCTTTCTTTTCCTTAAGTTGCGCTTTTATCTATCTATCTTTTTAGGTATATTTCCTCGACCGTATCTTTTAGGTAGAAAACCTTTGGATGAAAACATGTAGTTGAAACATGTTATGTATGAATGGTTGCAAGTGGTTGCAAGTGATTGCTAGTAGTTGCTCGTGGTTGCATATACACACACAATCTAGGTTTTAGATCGGCTCAGTCACTTCATATTGCATATGCATATATGTTTGTATTCGTATGTGGTTGAACTATAATGTGTTGTCATGTGGATGTTGCATTTGCATTGAATGATTGTGCACTCATGTAGAATCATGAATAGGAAAATTTGCATACATAATGGATTCATGGCACTTACATAATTCGCATTAAGGAGGTCAACTGAATCAGTAGACCGCCTGATTTTGCATTAGATAAGTACATGTACACACACACTTTGCATATGATCATGAAGCATTAGAAGTCTTTTAAGGAAAATGGATGCTCGTGTTTGATGGATGAGTAGATGGATTATTGGATGTTAGGATTTACATTCCTCCTAACTTGAAGATTTCGGGGACGAAATCCTTTTAAGTGGGGGAGAATGTAACACCCCGAAAATTCTATAACTGTGAAATTCATGAATTAAAGTATAATCAAATTCAAATCAAAGAACTAAGGGAAACGGGATACGCCATTGCGTTCGTCTCGGAAAAATACGCGAAATAGAGTCCGAGTTTTCAAAAAACGGAGTCCGTATGAAGAAGATATGGCCTTCGGAAGTTTTGAATTAAATTTAAAATTCAAACAGAATAAAATAATCAAAAATCGGGCCCAGTGGGCCAGGGCGGATAAACACCCGCCTAGGCCACCCAGGTCGACTGGGCTGTCGACCTGGGCTACCCATGTCGACAGGGCTATCGACAACCCTGTCGATAGGGGTGTCGACCTGGTCGAGCCCAGTCAACCTGGCTGGCCAGGTCTGTGTTTGGTCGAATTTCAGTGGTCTGCTTTGTCATTATGGCTAGGTGGCGGGTTTTAATTGGTCTCTCTATCTAATGAATGGCTATGATCAATCCAAGCAACATCAAGGGTCCTAATCAATTCCTAACCTCTATATAAACAACCCTAGACTAAACCCTAATCTATTCATTCAAATTAAGAACATAGCCGCCATGTTGCTGAGGAACGACAAAGAGTAGCCGCCAACTAAAGAGAGGATTAGGGAGAAAGTTCTAAGGCCTAAAGCAATTCAAGCAACCTAAAGCTAATCAATTCAACAAAGGAATTTGCGTCTTCAATCCCTAAACTAGAGAATTCATCAAACCATTGTAAGTAGAGTATTACTTTGGTATTAATAAACAACTGTGTTGATGTGTATGCTTGAATTGTGGCAATGGAAGTAATTCATATTTGTGCAAAATTATGTTATTCATTATAAAGAACTACATGCGGTAGTTCTATGCAAGTATACGTTTGGAATATTGCGCAAATTGTGTAATCTATATTGAAGCTACATGTATGTAGTTAATTGAAATTCATGCAAGTTTGGGGCTTTGTTATTATGCCATTATGATGTATATTTTTGTGCATAAATCATTTTGCAAGTAATTGAAACAAGTTTGGTTATTATAGTTCATATGAAACTATGTGGAATTTTGACACCATAATCCATGTATTAAGTCATGCTTTTGCAAACTTATGAATATGGCTAGGAATGATATTTGGCATAATTGAAATCCGTTATTAAGTCTATCTTGTTTCAAAGGATTATATGATGACATGGCTAGGTTGGACTCAAAAATCCCTTTTTTTTGCAAGTTTAAAGCAAACACCATGTTTAGGAATATTTATGCATAAGTATGTTTATACCATCGTTATGTGATTAGGCTTAAATCATGATTAAGTTGAATTATGCTATGTTCATGCTAGAAGTATTTATGCCATGCTTATGTTTGACCATATGCCATGCCTA
The DNA here is from genome assembly GCA_030737875.1 of Allium sativum. Lineage (NCBI taxonomy): Eukaryota > Viridiplantae > Streptophyta > Magnoliopsida > Asparagales > Amaryllidaceae > Allium > Allium sativum. The sequence goes on along the minus strand of CM060918.1, from coordinate 142,916,943 downwards.
TGCTAGAAGTATTTTATGCCATGCTTATGTTTGACAATATGCCATGCCTATGCAAGAAGTATTTTATGCCATGCTTATGTTTGACAATATGCCATGTTTATGCTAGAAGTATTTAGGCCATGCTTATGTTTGACATTATGCCTAAATAAGAATATAGGTTCATGTTGTAGTTAAACCTATGCAAGTTTACATGCCTTGATTTATGTCACCTATGTTTTATGACCAAAATACATGTCACCACTATGCAAGTACACCAATTTCTATTATGTATTTTCCAACGTCATATGCAAGTTCATGCGCTCACTTTCCCCTCTTTGTGTATACGCCATAAGCCTCCCCTTTTCGCATGGCTAAATTGGGCTTTAAAAGGCTAAGCCCAATATATATAAACGGACGTGTAAAACGGGGGAAAATAACGTTGGGTTAAAAATTAATTAATGAATGAAAATATGAAATAGAAGGGCCCAAAGTCAAGTATGGGTTGGGCCCATGGTTGGTGTAACCTTTACACCATTAACATAATAATGGGCCGCAAATATTTACATATAAGAAATAAAGAAGAATGACAAAATATGTAAATGTAGAAAAGACGATGTGTTTAACCCGAGGTTGGATTGAGTTGTGATGTAAACCTGCCCGGAACCGCCCGGCTGTCCAGTAGTCACAACAATACCTATCCAATGTGGGAGGTTAAACATGGAGCCCAGCAAGGACCCGAGGTTAGACTGAGTTGTGGCGTAAGACTGCCCGGAACCAACCGGCAACAGGCAGCCACAACAATACCTGTCTAATGTGAGAGGTCAGGGCCTTAATAAGACAATTAAGGCTGAGTCAGGATTGTTAGGATTAAGTGAACTAAAGACTTAATCAAAATGGAACATGCTAAACTAAACGGACTGGTGGGGTTAGGTTAGGAAACACTTAACCAACTTAGCATGTTGGCTAGAGATAGAAAACCTAGTAACGGGGGACCCTTTTCAGCAGTAACCCTAGAAGGTGTATCAGGATACCCTGAAACTAGGCAGGGTGGGGCACGATTACTGGGCTGATTGTAAGAGGTCAAATCGACGGCGGTGGTGTAGCAGTGTAGGTTCTAACGGTGTGCGGGCGTGCACGCACTCCGGCGCAGAAAAATAAAGCACTGGACACCAGTAGCATACCTGTGCACTCTAAGGTTGTGTCGGGTTGCCACTATGGGACTTGATACACCCCATGGTGGGACCAGCATAGGTAACTACAGACATCGGGGGCCGTAAGACACATGTAACTATGCGAGTAGGAGCCGATCATCATTGAATGGATCACATCACCCTGATTATGGGGTGCAAATTGGAAACTAGTTTATATGGGTTCAGAGATTAACATGGGGTACGATAGTATATTCGACCCTAGAGGACTTAACCAAGTTCGTAGTGCTTGCCCACTTCTTGTTTATACTTATCATACCCAGTTCTTTATTCATAGACAAAGTAGTACTAGACTTACTCAGGCTTTATGTCTGACTCTATTTTTCTTTCGTTTTCTTTCTTCCGTCCCCCCCCCCCCCCCCAGGTCCTCAGGGAGGGAACACAGCAGCTTGACCTACCTCAACATCCAGCTTGAAGAAGAGAAATGTATTGCTTGGACTTTCCTGTTTTGAACTATGGCTTTGGACAATCCACTATGGGGCTTTGGCAGTTTGTCTATGTTTTATTTATGCTTCTTTAAAAATAATGTACTCAAGACAGATTATGAAGTGTTATGTTATGTTTCTGGAAAGGATGTTGTTGTAACACGTATTTGACTTTATGAAATGAAGTTTGTTGTTCTTCCGCTGTTTACAAATATGTGTTCTTATATCTGTCTTGTATATCTGTGACTTGTACTTATAAACCTCCACCAAAATTAGGGCATTCCCTTTGAGAGTGACCCTAACGGAGGTGGGGTGTTTCATTAAGCAGATAACAGATTTAGCAGATTAGGCAATTCAACAGATTTAGCAGATAATAGATTAGCAGATTAGGCAATTCAGCAGATTTAACGGATTAAATATTTCTTGAAGTTCTATTTACACATCTTTCCTAAATTTACATGCCTAAATCATGGTCATAATTCATAATACGACATATGCCCCAAATTTTGATTAAACTTTGCACAGTACAGAATATTCCCTAAAAAGTCCCAAACAATATGAATTATGCCAAATTATAGCCTATGATGCCAAAAATCCTAAAATCCATATTTAGGCGTATTCACATTAATAGTTAACCTATTTTAATATAGATCTTTATGCCTAAGTCACATTTTTTTTTTCAAGTCATAGATCGTGATATAAAATATACCCCAAAATCTAGATCTTAAATTTTAATCATGTATTATGTCCTCAAAATCAGATCTTGCATTATAATATGCATTATATTCCAAATCACAAGTCATATGCTATCATATAATAGTTCTTCTTCCAAATCACAGTCTATTATACATAGTATGCACTGATTCTAGATCTTAATTTACAACCTATGTTCTTTTCTCAAATCAGTCACAGATTAGTCATATCCAATTATGCAATATTCATTATTTGTCTCAAAATTAGCGTCCATGCGTTAATCTCTTATGAGATTTGGTGCAGGCTCGTAGTAGCCTGGCTATAAAACAGAAAGAAAAGGGAGATACAGAATAGTCACAGAAAAATAGATCTGACAGATGAGAATATGCATAACCTCAGATTCAGATTTATAACCATGCCAAGATCATAATAAAATGTTTATATCTGAAAATAACTGTACTCACGATTGAAATGGTAAATCTTGATTTCTGGGATCTTTATTCTGACACTGAATAGTGCTCCTTTGGCGTAGACTATCGATTAGATTTGATTCTCTTTTAATTCTATTCAGATTGGAGGAAGATGCACTAGTTCTAGTTTTGATTCTAGCAGATTAGCGACGTCATTTTTATTTTTAATTAGAATAGAGGCAGAGTATTGGCAGAATGAAATTGTGTGGAGAGAAAGCTGGGTTTGGGGGTGTTTAAATAGGTTAGAGCTCATGAATCCGGTCAGAAAGGCGTCCAGGTGCAGAAAAATGGATCTGTCTACAGATCTGGAAAAAAGGGGGGAAGTCGACCCTAGGGTCGGCCCTAGTGTCGATCTGTTTAGCCAGGTTGACCCTAGTGTCGACCTGGGTCCTTGGCGGGAATTTTCCCGCCCAGCCCGGGTGTCTTTTTGAATTTCGAAATCTAAATTTTGAATTTTCGGGCTGGTTTTTACTGAAACTTCTGAAGGTCGTATCTTCTTCATATGGAGTCCGATTTACGCAAACTTGGACTTTATTCCAAGCATAATTTCGAGACAAACGCAATGGTGTAACCCGTTTCCCTTAATTATTTTGTTACAGTTTAATTATTCTCTGATTTGTTATTCTTATGTTCATAGAAAATACGGGGTGTTACATTCTCCCCTCCTTAAAGGATTTCGTCCCCGAAATTTTCAAGTTAGGAAGAATGTGTCCTACCATCCAATCACCCATCTACTCAACCATCATCCACAAGCATCCCTTGTCCTTAGAAAACTTCTAATGTTGTATGAACATATGCAAAAGTGTGTGTATATGTTCCTTATCTATTGCAAAGATCAGGCGGTCCACTGATTCAGTTGACCTCCTTAATGCGAATTATGTCAGTGCCATGAGTCCAACATGTATGCAATTTTCCTATTTGATACATATCATTTCTATATGAGTGCACAACCATTCATCCAAATGCAACATCCATGTGATGGGTCAATCATTTTGCATTAACAAAAATTGAAAAATGCACACACATCCATATGCAGTATGAGAGTGTTTTTGAGCTGATCTAGTGCCTAGCGTGTGTATATGCATCCACGAGAAACCAATAGCAACCACTTGCAACCATCAAACATAACATGTCTCAAACACATGTTTACACCCATTAGTTTTTACCTAAAGGTCGAAGACTAGATCGAAAGGATACACCTGAGTGATAGAAGCAAGTATAATTAAAACAAAATCTCCGTTCCCATTAGACATCGGTTTAAGAGAATAACCCCCTAAGTATCAACCCCGAAGACTGAAATCAACATCAGATTGATACTCAGAGAATCACTCCCATTAAACAAATGTCCAACTGGAAATCTACTTCACGCTCCGAGTAAAAACCCTTAACCTTATCAGAAATATTCAGATACTCACAGACCACTGGTACAGATCAGATTACCAAATGATTCTTAGGAAACTAAGCATGATAAAAACCCATCATATCCCCCAAAACCCAGAATGTATGCGTCATAGTCAACTTAACGCCCAAGACAGATACCCTCAAACCACAACCTATCACAAACAGATGAGTCGTAACCCTTACGGGGTTTGAGACCATAGCGGGATCAGAAATAAGACTAGTATTTAAGTGCAGAGACTCAATTTCAGAATCAAAATGTCAGAATTAAAGAGAGTTTTAACTCAACAATCAGATAAGGAAATTAATCCTACTAAAGAAATTTTCCAATCTCTATCCTATTCGTCAGTCACGAGAGCATTCACCCGTCCTCCAGAAGATTTTTCCCTTTGCCTTTGCCTTCTGGGGTAATCCTTGATCAGATGTCCTGTCTCACCGTACTGAAAACAACCAGTCTTCTTACATGTTAACAAGTCTTTCTCCAAAGTTTCCCTCATTGCACGGAAAACCTTACGAAACTCGAAAGAGGATTAGCCGTAGGTGAAATTACCGCGGCTACAGATGGAAGTTGGGCACTTCTTTACCCTTCGACAGACACCGTAGTCTCATCATGCCTATGGAACCATGTCCCGATGAGGTTACCTCCCAGAAAGCCGGGAGCCCCGGAGACTCAGAAAAGAAGGAAACAAGGACTAAACAGAAAATCAAAAGATAGATATATGGCTTTGGGGACTGTGTTATTCAAAATAAACTTTACTTTTGAAAATACTTCCTTTTCAAACCCTTTTTGAAAATAGTTTTTCAATAACTTTTTATCAAATTTGGTAACCTTCAGCTCTGATACCAAGTGTAACACCCCACCTCCGTTAAGGTCACTCGCAAAGGGAATGCCTTAACTTTGATGGAGCGTTTTAGTAGACAGAACAGAAATTTACAAGACAGATAAAGTAGTACTTGAAAATTTTATAACTTTATTACAACAGAAACAGAAATAAGTTTGGTTACATCTTTTCAATTCACAATATCAGAATTCAAGTACAAAATATCGGTCTTGTACAAAAGCCTTCAGAATGCATAGTTTTTAAAGTCTAATCCCCAACATAAACTTCCATGGAAAGATAGAGCCAAAGCCAAGCAATACTTCAAGCAGAGAGAATATGAATCAAGCTCCTATGTTTCCACCTTGAAAACCTAGGGGAGGGGGGGACGGAAAGAAAAGAGGCGAAACAAACTAGGTCAGACATAAGTCTGGTGAGTCCAGTGACTTTCAGCATATAAACAGATAATAGTATCATGACATGTAAATAAAACTGGATGAGAGATAACCGTAACAGGAATAGCAGGTTAACAGAATGATATAGACTAAGCTAAGCTTTTTTACTTAGTCCTCACTTCTCTGCAGTAATAATAGTATAACAGGATTAGGTGTTACCTTAATGTCTAAAATAAAACAGAAACGGAAACAGAATAATCTCTACAGAAACAAAATGCTAATAATGGGCCTTTACCACCCGAACAGACAGAAGGTACATAAGCAGAATACTAATAATGGGCCTTTACCACCCAACTAATGGGCCTTTACCACCCAACTAATGGGCCTTTACCACCCCAACAGACAGAAGGTACGGAAACAGAATCGGAAACGGAATCAGAGACGGAAACAGAATAATCCTTATGGAAACAGAATGTTAGAATTAGGTGTACACTAGTAATGGGCCTTTACCACCCCAACAGACGGTACCACGCAGAAACAGACAGGTGTTGCCACCCAACAGAAACAGACGGTACCAACAGAAATAGACAGAACTAAGTGTACCCTAAGTCCTACCCCAAGCTATCGGCTCCCTAATACATAAATACCATGTGCGGCCCCACAGTAGGGTGTACCACTCCCTAAATTGGCAACCTATTAGCATAGACCTATTTACAGATGTCACAGTGTCTTATATCCTCAGAGCAGACCAGATCCATGCATGCACATGACCCGGTTGGAACGCACCATCAACACCCCTCGCCATTATCAGAATGAACCGCTTATAATTAGTTCAGTAAGCGTTCCCGGACCCCTACATAGTTTGGGGTCAAAGTTTTGATACCAGAAAGAATTACTAACTAATATGGGTCCCAAACAACAGATGATACAAGTATTTCCCCTCCTAACCTTGTGTCCCAAGACTAACAGACTTCAGATTAACTTGTTTATGGATTTCAGACAGAGTTCAGGTTACTAGTTCACAGATCAGACAATCAAGTTAACAAGTTTTCAGACTAACGGATCAGATATACAGATTAACAAGTTCTCAGACTAACGGGTCAGATATATAGATTAACAGGCTTACAGATTGTTTTACCTAACTTTGTATTGGGCCTACCGATTTACGAAATGGGTTTATTAGATTCATAAGACCAATTGTTTTAACCCTATCCACCCAACACGTTTTAGGTATCATATTTATCTTAGATTTGCATTAATTAATTATTAATGCACAGACCTCTCACATTAGGTCGATAGCTTGTGGCCGTTGGATATGTCGGGCGGTTCCGGGCAGACTTCTGCCACAAGCCAGACCTAACCTCGTGTCTAAGCATATTTTAGTTATGCCTACGACCTCTCACATTAGACTGACAGTTTGCGGTCGCTGGTTAAGCCGGTTGGTTCCAGGCAAGCTTCTACCGCAAACTGAGTCTAACCTCGTGTCATAGCCACTTTACAGAAAGTATCAGACTAATTATGTCTATTTAGCAGATTTAACTTCTTTACAAGTTACGGCCGATTATCCAAAGTTCTATTAACATGTTTTGCTCAATTTTAGATCGAGCCTCCAATTTATAATTATTCAGCTTTCAACAGATTAAGCAATTCAACAGATTTAGCAGATTAGGCAATTCAGCAGATTAAGCAGATAACAGATTTAGCAGATTAGGCAATTCAACAGATTTAGAAGATAACAATTGTAGCAGATTAGGCAATTCAACAGATTAAGCAGATAACAGATTTAGCAGATTAGGCAATTCAACAGATTAAGCAGATAACAGATTTAGCAGATTAGGCAATTCAACAGAATTAGCAGATAACAGATTAGCAGATTAGGCAATTCAGTAGATTTAATGGATTAAATATTTCTTAAAGTTCTATTTACATATCTTGCCTAAATTTACATGCCTAAATCATGGTCATAATTCATAATACGACACATGCCCCAAATTTTGATTAAACTTTGCACAGTGCAGAATATTCTCTAAAAAGTCCCAAACAATATGAATTATGCCAAATTATAGCCTATGATGCCAAATATCCTAAAATCGATATTTAGGCGTATTCACATTAATAGTTAACCTATTTTAATATAGATCTTTACGCCTAATTCACGTATTTCTTTCTTTTTTCTTTTCAAGTCATAGCTCGTGATATAAAATTTGCCCCAAAATCTAGATCTTAAATTTTAATCATGTATTATGTCCTCAAAATCAGATCTTGCATTATAATATGCATTATATTCCAAATCCCAAGTCATATGCTATCATATAATAATTCTTCTTCCAAATCATAGTCTATTATACATAGTATGCACTGATTCTAGATCTTAATTTACAACCTATGTTCTTTTCTCAAATCAGTCACAGATTAGTCATATCCAATTATGCAATATTCATTATTTGTCCCAAAATTAGCGTTCATGCGTTAACCTCTTATGAGATTTGACGTAGGCTCGTAGTAGCCTGGCTATAAAACAGAAAGAAAAAGGAGTTACAAAATATTCACAGAAAATCAGATCCGACAGATGAGAATATGCATAACCTCAGATCCAGATTTATAACCATGCTAAGATCATAATAAAAGTTTATATCTGAAAATTACTGTATTCACGATTGAAAAAGTAAATCTTGATTTCTGGGATATATATTCTGACACTGAATAACACTCCTTTTGCGTAGACTATCAATTAGATTTGATTCTCTTTTAATTCTAATCAGATTGGAGGAAGATGCACTAGTTCTAGTTTTGATTCTAGCAGAGTAACGATGCCATTTTTATTTTTAATTAGAATAGAGGTAGAGTATAGGCAGAATGAAATTGTGTGGAGAGAAAGCTGGGTTTGGGGGTATTTAAATAGGTTAGAGCTCATGAATCCGGTCAGAAAGGCGTCCAGGTGCAGAAAAATGGATCTGTCTACAGATCTGGAAAAGGGGGGGGGGGGGAGGTCGACGCTAGTGTCGACCTGTTTAGCCAGGTTGACCCTAGTGTCGACCTGGGCCCTGGGCAGGAATTTTCCCGCCCAGCCAGGGTGTCTTTTTGAATTTCGAAATCTAAATTTTGAAATTTCGGGCTGGTTTTTACTGAAACTTCTGAAGACCATATCTTCTTCATACGGAGTCCGATTTACGCAAACTTGGACTCTATTCCAAGAAGAATTTCGAGACGAACGCAATGGCGTAACCAATTTCCCTTAATTATTTTGTTATAGTTTAATTATTCTCTGATTTGTTCTTCTTATGTTCAAAGAAAATACGGGGTGTTACAGTTAGGGTTGGACGAAGGTAGGAAAGAAAGAATGATTAGAATTTCCTTTAGGGACAGGTCGACTAAGGCGGTCGCCCGCCTCAAAGTCATTATAACCCATTCCTTTAATTTTACTCATTAAAGAATGAACGAAACTTAATTATGTACATTACTTCATCCTCCCCAACTCCATCATTACCGAACTCATCTAATAACTAAAAACTTCACTGTTCCTTTACGAAATCAGCCTCAAAACTCTACCTATTCAATTTAGAAATTATATCAAATCGAAGAGCACCTCCCGATCTACTTATTTTCGCACTACATTTTCCAAGTTCTGTCTGTTTTTCACCACGCCTCTAAGGGAACCCTTGGGCGACCTTTTCCTGAGTTGGCACCACAGAAGTTAGCCTGGTGTTAGAGTACGAGGAGTATTGTGATGGCCTACTGTAACATCCCCACTCCGGTACACTTATCCAGAAGCGACGATGCTACAAATAAGCCATGGTGCTAATAGAAGAGTATAACAACTTAATAAAAGCTATCGGAATATAAAATCATTTATAGTACATGATTTTAACTGGAAGAGCTACTATACAGTCATCCCATCGTAGAATATGGTTACAAAGATCCAAGACTAAACATTAAATAATTATACATAGCGGTATATGAAAAGATAACCTACATAATAAAAGTCTCCACTTCAAGGTTTTCAACTAACTATGTAAACCTGAAATGTTTTAGGTGTAGCATCGGGAGCAACACAGACCCAGTGAGATAGCTATTTAAGTTAGTTTTCAAGTCATTTCTTAATGGGTTGTATTATAGTTTCATCATAATTCTTCACTTTAAAGGTTTCGTCAATCCAAAGTTCAAAACAAAAATAAAGGAAGACTTCGAGATATTAAATCAAACAAGTTTAATAACTTCATTCCCTCAAAACCCATAATTTATCAAATATATATATTTATGAATCTAAACCATACCTTCGACTTAGTTTTGATTTTAGGATATGTTATCCTATTGTCGTCGGCGTCCCGTCACTAAGTAGGGACGTACTCTACTCGGCTCAATACCAACATAGAGTAATAGTGCACTACCAAAGATCTATTGTCTTATACCGCACCCCATCGAAGAAATATAATTAGAAAAATGTATCTCAAAAGTAATCTTAAATTACTTTTCAAATTCATATTCTTAAGAGTTTAAGGTAAACCCGAAACCAAAACCCGAAACCACCTCAAAAATATTCCAATCTATTTTAACATATTGAAGTAAGTGGTAGCATTTTTAATTACTTCATAAAGGTTCTAAAATTGAAAATGAAAAGATAACATTTGAAAAAGTTCTATAAAAAGTTACAACATGAATAAGAATAAAATCGCAGCGTTTATAAAGTGTTATGAAAAGTTTAATTTAGGTTATATTAGTATTAGACTCAAAATAGTTATTACAGCGTTTTAGATGCGCTATGAAAAGCTCTGGATAGTTTATAATACTCAAAACATGTATTACATCATTTCAAACAAGTTATGAAAAGTCTTTGATAGTTTATAATACTCAGAACAGGTAATATAGTGTTTCAGACGCGCTATGAAAAGTTCTAGGTAGTTTAGAATGGTTTAAAATAGATACTGCAGCGTTTTTGATGTGCTATGACAAGTTCTGGTCTTGTCACAGTGCATTAAAAATAAATCGTAGAAAAGGCAATGCTTCAGAAATGCTACGAAAAAAATCTGGCTTGAGACACTTCGGTATTAGCAACATTTAAAAAGTGTTTCAAATTTATGAAAAATCATCTTTTTGTCCAGTTTTTCGGCAAAATGTTTGATTTTATTTCTCTGTGATAAATATAGTTTTTGACTCCAAATTTTCTACAGTAAGAAGCTTCCTTAATGCAACGACCCGGATTTTTGGTCGATAAATGTTAAATATTTAATATGGATTTAAATATTGAGTTGATAATATAAATCGAGTTTTATATTGACTTATCGATTAAATAATCGAAATATGATTTATTTCGAATATATTGAATAATCATAATATGAAAACAAATCTAGTTTAATTCTAAGTTAAAACTGAATTAAAATAATTCGGATAATCAATATAATTTTTTTTTGAATAAGAACGATAATAATAATAATTTATTATTGAGGAATTAATTGATTTGAATTTAATTTAAATTGTCAATTTAAATTTATATCTTTTCCATACTATCAAATTAGACTTCATAATTTGTTCTAGTGTGCCCAGAATAGTGGTTAAACCCTATAAACGTCGGTTGTTGCGCCTGAATTGGTGTTTGGAACCTCGAATATATTATTAAAAAATTGAACAGATGAGATCGAACTCACATCGCAGTTAAATCAAAGATCAAATCAAAATTTAATACAATGTATTTTACCTACCTATATTGTACCATTCAAAGACCTGATTACATAGTTCTTAAGTTTTCTCCTATAAAATCGCAACTACCCCTTATAATTCCTTCTCTATTTTTGTTTGTGTATTCAATACTTTAGAACCGTGAATTCCTAATTACTAAAATACAAATGGTGTCGTCCTCAATTTCAAAAAATCACCGTGAAACCAAACCGTAATCCCTCCTTTTTTAACCTTCATTTTCTTTTAATTGGATCAAATTCATCACGGGTTCGAATAATGTGAGAATCAATGAATTCCTAAGATCGAAAGCACCAATACCGCGTATTCGCGAAAGGTGCAATAAAGGTTTGGAGTGCGTTCTTTACTACATCGTGAATCGGAGTTCATGATTTAAAGGATGAGATCTGAGTTCGTGGTAGAAATAGAAGCGTACAATGATATTTTTAGGTTCGAATTGGGACCAGGACTTTCACTGTTTGTAACAGCCCGCATTTTACGTATCGGAAGATCGTAAAATATTTTTATTTTATTTGCTGAGGGTTGGATCATTCTCATCTTTTAATATGTTGCTTATGGGGATGTGAGACATCCCCATACTTTTTACTGGTTTTTTATGACCATTTTGCCCCTATCAGTCTTGCACAAGGCATAACATTTGACTTAGCTCGAATCAGAGGGTGAGACTTGTGCCAGTGGAAAGGAATTGATGATTTCTTTTCCGTAGAGTGGTTATACTAAGGATTTGGCTCAGTGGTTTGGGAGGAATCACTGTTTTAAGGTTTTTAGTTGGCTATTCAGGTTTGGAGAGACTAATGGGCTGAATTGGGGAGGCCCATTAGTCGGTTGGTGGAAACTATAAATAGGGGGTGAGGGGTATGGAGAATTGGTTACTTCTCCCATTCTCTCATTAGGTGGCCTTGATCTCCTTCTTCCTCTAACAGCTTTCCACCATTAAAATCCAAATCTAAGGAGCGAAATCATAGATCTACACCATTGGAGGATAGATCAATATCAATTGAGGCAAGGATTCATCAGATCAAGGTGTTTGGTGCAAGGTGCTTGCTGCCCGGATTCTTATTTCTACCATTTTAGCTTGTTTTGGAGAATCGGTGAGTGATTTACGTCTTTCACAATGATTATGATTTTTTTATCAAATTCAAGTGTTTTTCCTTAGATCTATGCATTGGTTATTTCATTTTCAAATAGATCACCCTAGGATCTTGTTTAGATAGGTAATTTCTATGATATTTCATACGAATGTGCAAGTTAGATCCATGGTTTTTGTTCATATGCAAATTTGTGGTGATTTTGGTGAATTTGACATTATCATTGATAGAATTGTCATGATGATGATACTGTTGATTTCATAACATGCTTGTAATCCTTTTGGATGAATTGGACGAGGTAGTTTCGTCGGATTTATCGTTTGGCGAAGTTTTGGTCGAAATTAGAGTTGAATTGCAATATGAAGGTTTTGGATTGGCCTTAAGTTGGATCGACCATAAGTGGTTCGGCCTAGTCAGAAAAAGAGGGTCGGCCTAGTCAGAAAAAGTGGGTCAACCTAGTCATTTAGAGGTGGGTCGGCCTAGTTATTCAGAGGTGGGTCGGCCGAGTCAGAAGAAGTTGCATTGGCCACAGGTTGGGCCAGACAAAAGTTGGGTCGGCGTAAACTTGGGTTGGACAAAAGTTGGGTCGGCCTATTCTGGTCATCCATTTCTGCCATTTCTAGTCGGCTATTTCTAGTCGGACATTTTCGGTGATGATGTGACTTCAAAGTGAATTCAATTGGGAAGTGTTGAAGTGTTGAAAAGTGTTTATTGATCGGCTCTGAAGTGTTCATGTTACGTGACAGCTCTAAAGTGTTCTGAGCTAATTAATAATCGTAATTTGTAATGACTAGAGAGACGAAGGCCAAGGAATTATCATTATCATAGGTTCTAGCGGACTTAAAGCAGATGTACAATTGAAGACCAATTATAGGTCGAGTGCCTTGGATGTCGTGTATGGCCTAGACACGTGCTGAGTATAGCATGTGGAGTTTTGCTAGAACCGAGACGTCGTGTATGGTCCTTGACAATTGATGGCAAATTGTTTAGCCTGTCATACGATAACGAGGGTTCCATTGCAAGGATGGCGGTGATAGACAGAGTCAGTCATGGACGTTTGAATGCTTGATTGCTTTGGTTGTACCATCTCGCGGAGATTTTCTGACTTCGAATAAGGTGTTCTTTGGGTGCTTGTGTGATATTGGTTTCGGCCTCTGGGGCTTGTGCTTATGGGATACCAATTTCGATTAAGTTGGTTTCCATGAGAAATGTTGTATGAGTTGCTTTTTCCATGTATGAATGGCTGTTCTAATTACCGTGGCTGAATTGTTGTCCCTTTGGATTTACGGATCGTAAAGGCTATCACTGTCAGGTTTGGAGAAGGAAATTGAGAGTTCTTCTCTGGAGCTGGGTAGATTAGTTTTTTATTTAACCATTCTCATATATTTTATTGATGAAGTTTGTTAGTTGTTTTATCGCTCACTAAGACTATTGTCTGACTCAAGGTTTTATGTTTCCCTCTTATTACCTTGGGCTGTTTATCCGATTGTTGGATGGGCAGACTAAGTAGCAGGTGATAGTTGATGCCTTAGTGGGAACGGGGATGTTGATCGATGGCGATCAGGAAGCTGGCGTACTATCTTTACTACTATCTAATCATTGGATTTCCTCTATTTTCTATTTCTCTGAGTATTGTAGTGAGGCAAATTGTACAGACACTATCGTTGTTATCCACGTGTATGGGAAATACTTTCTAGTTTTCATGAAAGTTTAGTGTTTCCTGCTTCACTATCACTGCCTGCTGTATATGTTCTATTATATCTAATCTTGCGCTGTGAGTTTACGACAGGTTCCATTTAATTATCATACCTTGATGATAGTCCATAGTTGCCTAGCACACCTTTCAGCGCATTATTCCTCTTATATAGTGCAGGGGCTGTGGGCGGTCGTCACATTTGGTATCGGAGCTCTGGTCAACGATTTTGGCCATAGTTCGAAGAAGTAATTACGTATGAGAGACGTACTTGTAGATTTCAGTTGGATGTTTACTATATATATTAGAATATATAGTAATAGAAGTTGTTTTCCTTTAGTAGTTTATCATGTAAGTGGACTAATCATTCTATTCTAGATTTAGAATGAATCGTCGAACCTCTAGGAGTAAGCCTGAGACTGGATGAGTAGGAGATGGAAGAAGCCGATTGGAACCTTTCGCTGTTGCACATGAATATCTAGTTATGTTTGGGGCGGCCATGATAGCAGTAGCCATTTTAAGGATGCCCGTTCCAGAAGCGTTAGTAAAGCATGGTGTTCCTGCGCAAGTACCCAGAAGGGATTCTACTAAGTGATAGAGGGAATATTCTCCTATGGATGAAGAAACCTTTATTGGCCCCAGTGCTAATAAGAAGAAAAGCAACAAGAAGAAATTTAAGAAGAATGTTGCTTGCTTTAATTGTTAATTGGAGGGTCATTATGCCAAGGATTATAAGAAGCCGAAAACTAAAAGGAAGTGCTCTGAATGCAACAAGCCTGGACATAAGAAGAAAGACTGCCCGAACCTTCCAAAGAATAAGCAACCGGAGGAAGCATGTGTTGTGGAAGCTATCCCAATTTCCTATTGTATTCCTGATGAGAACTAGAAGAAGTTGTTGTCTGGATATGCTTCCAGCCAGTGAAGTTGTTCGAGTTCTATTTGGTACTAGAGAATCGTCTTCTTTTGCCTATAATAAGATTGTAAGTTGAATGGGTTCGGAACTAGATAGTAATAGACCTTTTGTAACTAATCTAGTATGGGTTCATCTATTCTTTGCATACTTTGTGGATCTAGTATCATTTGATCAAGGATGCTCATTTATGAGTGGCTGCTTAGTTGTAACTTCACTGGGTTAGGGATCACCTTGGGCATGGATTGGCTCAGGAGGTATGCGGCAAGGGTGAATTGCGAGAAGCTAGAGGTGAGAGTCAGGGATGTGGAAAGGTGAAAGGTGTTGATAAGTTGTAAGCGTGAAGAGGGTGTCTTCGTTAGCTATCTATATTCGCTTGTGATTCCACAAGAAGATTTGTCATTAGTGTTGATCACTAATGAGTATGAGGATGTCTTTGACGAGGTCAAAGGATTGCCGCTGCATTGAGAGATTGAGTTTAGGATCGATTTGGTTAAGGGTGTTAGACTAATCGTCATGCCTCTTAGGCGGATGGCGCCTAACGAATAGCGAGAATTGGAGGTGCAAGTTTAAGACAATCTTAGGAAGGGATTCATTCGGAGAAGTGTTTCTGAATAGGGAGCACCAGTAGTGTTTGCAACCAAGGTAGATGGCTCGTTAAGATTGTGTGTGGACTATCGTGAGCTGAACAAGGTGACTAAGAAGAACAAGTATCCGTTGCCAAGGATTGATGACTTGTTCGATTAGCTTCATGAAGCCAAAGTGTTTTCACAGATGGATCTGGCAACGGGATTTCGCCAGTTGAGGGTGGCCAAGGATAGTGTGCCAAAGACTGCTTTTAGGACACCGTCCGGGTTCTTCAAATGGTTGGTGATGCCATTCGGGTTGACTAACGTGCCAACGTATTTTGTGGATCTTATGAATAAAATATCCAGAGATCAGCTGAATAAGTTCGTACTTGTGTTTGTGGATGACAATTTGGTCTATTCATGGAATGAGGAAGAGCACAAGACACACTTGAGGATCGTGTTGGAAATCTTAAGAAAACATAACCTGAGAGAGCCAAGTTTTCAAAGTGTCACTTTTGGAAGAGTGAATTGAGATTCTTAGGTCATGTAGTCTCCGGTAGTGGGATAGCAGTTGACCCCGCTAAAGTGGCAGCAATCCAGGACTGGGATAGACCAAAGAGTGCGACAGATGTGAGAAGTTTCCTTGGGTTGGCTGGTTATCACTGACGGTTTATCAAGGATTTCTCCAAGATAGCCGCACCGTTGACAGGATTGACGAAGAAGAACCAAGTGTTCACATGTGATGTAAAGTGTTTGCAAGCGTTTGGCATCCTGAAAGAGAGATTGACGAGTGCTCTTGTGTTGACCATTCCGAGTGGGAATGAAGAGATGGTGGTATACACCAATGCATGTGGTACTGGACTTGGAGCAGAACTGACGCAGAAGGATAAGGTTGTGGCCTACGCGAGTCGACAGCTGAAGCCACATGAGAGAAATTACCCAACTCATGATTTAGAGTTGGCGGCGATTGTGTTTTCTTTGAAGATGAGGAGACATTACCTGTTGGGAATTCGATTTGAGTTGTTTACGGATCACAAGTCATTAAAGTATCTTTCCTCCCAAAAGGTTTGAATCTTCGGTAACAACGATGGTTAGAGTTTCTAGCATCGTATGATTTTGGTATAGCCTATACTCCTGGCAAAGGCAATGCAGTTGCAGATGCATTGAGTCGAAGACATGCAAGTTTGGGAGTGATGTTGTCGGAATGGAAGAGCCTTGAGTATTTGGAAAGGTTTGAGTTCAGGCCAAAGTGTGAGTTGGAACCTGAAATGCTGGCATGCTTGTCGATAAGACCTACTCTTATCGAAAGGATTAGTGAGAGTCCAAAGCAACATGCAAAGCTTGTCGAGATTATCCAGCGACTAGTAACAGAAGATAAAGAGTTCGAAGTCGATCGAGAAGGTTAGCTTCGAAAGCAAGGGCGATTAATTGTTCCTGATATCGATGGATTGAGAGATGAGGTTCTAAGAGAACGTCATCACTCTAAGTTGACGATCCATCCCAGTGGTAATAAGATGTATCAGGACATGAAGATAATTTACTACTGGAAGGGGATGAAGCGAGATATTGGAAAGTTCATTTCCAAGTGCATGAATTGTTAGTTGGTGAAAGTGAACAGAAGAAGCCGAGTGGGTTGCTTCAGCCATTGGAAGTTCCTACAAGGAAGTGGGAGCAAGTATCGATGGACTACCTAGAACCAAGCTAGGAAATGCGTCGGTCAAACTTTTGGGTCGGGTCGGTCCATACCTGGTCAGTCCATTCTGATCGGGTCGGTCGTCCTTTGGGTCGGCCAGGATGGAACTATATGAGGGCATCAGGTCGGGTCAGACATAACCGGGTTGGGAGGATCTGGGGTTGGACAAAGCTGGTCAGGTCGGTCGGGTTTGAAGACAAGGGTTGGTCGGGTCTAAGCGGGTCGGTCGGTTGGGTATTCTAGTCGATCGGTCAAGTTGAAGGAGTTTTCAGCAGCGCTTCTAAATGCTATGGTGGGTGTCTTAAGTGCTATGGTTTATTGGACCGTTTCTGATAGTCGAGCGAATTGGAAAGCTCGCATATAGATTAGAGTTACTCGAGAAGATGTCATGTGTGCATAACACTTTTCGTGTATCGTTCCTACGAAATATTCACATGGTCCGGATGTGGTGGTACCTCCGTAGTAGTATGTCAACCTTATAGTTGAGTTCATAGTTATGAAATCTCGTAAGCCGCTTCGTGTAATGGCGAGACACGAAACAGCTTAGGGAAATACGTTTAATTTAGTTAAGGTACAATGGAGTGGGAATGACGACGATGTTACGTGGGAGACGGAGGAGAGTATAAACCATCCAAAACTCTTCATCCGTGTGACCCATTGATATCACGCCATCATTATTACTCGTTGATTTGTTGTTATCTCTGTTGTTGTTTGATTGAATTTCGTGTGCTAGGATAAGGCTATGGATGCATAGTTTGATGGTTGCTAGTTTGGGTGATAAAATTGGCTCCTCATGGATGATAGGCATGCAGAATTGTTGTGATTGCTTGTGTTTACTTGGAATTTTTGGGGCGAAATTCTTAAGGAGGGAGAATGTAACAACCCGCATTTTACATATCGGAATATCGTAAAATAATTTTATTTTATTTCTTGAGGGTAGGATCATTCTCATCTTTTAATATGTTGCTTATGGGGTTGTGAGACATGTCTATAATTTTTACTGATTTTGTTTGTGACCATTTTGCCCCTGTCAGTCCTGCACAGGGCATAACTTTTGACTCAGGTCAAATCAGAGGGTGAGACCTATGCCATTGGAAAGGAATTGATGATTGCCTTTTCGTAGAGTGATTACACTAAGGATTTGGCTCAGCGGTTTGGGAGGAATCGCTGTTTTAAGGTTTTTAGTTGGCTGTTCAGGTTTAGAGAGCCTAATAGGCTGAATTGGAGAAGCCCATTAGTGGGTTGGTGGAAACTATAAATAGGGGGTGAGGGGTATGGAGAATAGGAAACTTCTCCCATTCTCTTAATAGGTGGCCTTGATCTCCTTCTTCCTCTAACACCTTTCCACCATTAAAAATCCAAATCCAAGGAGCGAAATCATATATCTACACCATTGGAGGCTAGATCTACATCAATTGAGGCAAGGATTCATCGGATCAAGGTGTTTAGTGCGAGGTGCTTGCTGTACGGATTCTTATTTCTACCATTTTTGCTTGTTTTGGAGAATCAGTGAGTGATTTAGCTCTCTCACATGGATTCAATGAAGTGAATGAGTAGTAGATCATGTTTTTCATCAAATTCAAGTATTTTTCCATAGATCTATGCATTGGTAAGTTCATTTTCATATAGATCACCCTAGGATCTGATTTAGCAAGTTTAGATAGGTAATTTCTATGATATTTCATACGAATGTGCAAGCTAGATCCATGGTTTTTGTTCATAAGCATATTTGTGGTGATTTTGGTGAATTTGAAATTTTGTCATATTGATGATATTGTTGATTTCATAACATGCTTCAAATCCTTTAGGATGAATTGGGCGAGTTAGTTTCGTCGGATTTATCGTTTGGTGAATTTTTGGTCGAAATCAGTGTTGAATTGCAATATGCAGTTTTTGGATCGACCATAAGTGGGTCGACTTAGTCAGAAAAAGTGAGTTGGCCTAGTCATAAAAAGTGGGTCGGCCTAGTCATTCATAGGTGGGTCGGCCTAGTCATTCAGTGGTGGATCGGCCTAGTCAGAAGAAGTTGGGTCAGCCATAGGTTGGGTCGGACTAAGGTTGGGTCAAACTAAAGTTGGGTCGGCGTAAAGTTCGGTCGGACTAAAGTTGGGTCAGCCTATTCTGGTCAACCATTTCTGCAATTTCTAGTCAGCTATTTCTGGTCGAACATTTCCAATGATGATGTGACTTCAAAGTGAATTCAATTGGGAAGTTTTGAAGTGTTGAAAAGTGTTCGTTGATCGGCGTAATACAACGAATGGTATGACAAATCAAGGATGTATTAAGTTCATGTGATGTGACAGCTCTAAAGTGTTCTGAGCCAATTAATAGTCGTAATTAATAACGACTAGTGAGACGAAGGCCGAGGAATTATCGTTGTTGTAGGTTCTAGCGGACTCAAAGCAGAGGTACAATTGAATACCAATTGTAGGTCGAGTGCCTTGGGTGTCGTGTATGGCCTAGACACGTGTTGAGTATAGCGTGTAGCATGTGTTGAGTATAGCATGTGGAGTTTTGCTAGAACCGGGACATCATGTATGGTCCTCGACAACTGATGGCAAATTGTTTAGCTAGTCATGCGATAGCAGAGGTTCTAAAGCAAGGATGGAGGTGATATCCAGAGTCAGTTATGGATGTTTGAATGCTTGGTTGCTTTGGTTGTACCATCCCACGGAGATTTCTGACTTCGAGTAAGGTGTTCCTTAGGTGCTTGTCTGATATTGGTTTCGTCCTCTGGGGCTTGTGCTTATGGGATACCAAGTTCGATTAAGTTGGTTTCTGTGAGCTATAACTAGATGTTGTATGAGTTTCTTTTGCCATGTATGAATGGTTATTCTAGTAGCTGTGGCAGCATTGTTGTCCCTTTGGATTTACGGATCGTAAAGGCTGTCACTGTCAGGTGTGGGGAAGGAAAATGAGAGTTCTTCTCTGGAGCTGGGTAGATTAGTTGTTTACTTACCCATTCTCATATACTTTATTGATGAAGTTTGTTAGTTGTTTTATCGCTCACTAAAACTGTTGTCTGACTCAAGGTTTTATGTTTCCCTCTTACTACCTTGGGTTGTTCATCCGATTGTTAGATAGGCAGACTAAGTAGTAGGTGATAGGTGATGCCTTAGTGGGAACGGGGATGCTGATCGATGGCGAGCAGGAGGCTAGCGTACTATCTTTACTACTATCTAATAATTGGATTTCTGCTGTTTGCTATTTCTCCGTGTATTGTAGTGAGGCAAATTGTACAGACACTATTGTTGTTATCCACGTGTATGGGAAAAACTTTCTAGTTGTCATGAAAGTTTAGTGTTTCCTGCTTCACTATCACTACCTGTTGTATATTTTCTTTTATATTTTATCCTTGCGCTGTGAGTATATGATAGGTTCCATTTATTTGTCATACCTTGATGATTGTCCATAGATGCCTGGCACACCTTTCAGCGCATTATTCCTCTTATATAGTGAAGGGGTTGTGGGTAGTCGTCACACTGTTGCTCGCGTGAAAAGGGGCGGTCACGAGGGAGAGGTATGAGTAGTTCGACATGGTGAATGGCATGATGGTGATGAGTT
The DNA here is from genome assembly GCA_030737875.1 of Allium sativum. NCBI lineage: Eukaryota > Viridiplantae > Streptophyta > Magnoliopsida > Asparagales > Amaryllidaceae > Allium > Allium sativum. The sequence goes on along the minus strand of CM060918.1, from coordinate 142,896,349 downwards.
AAAAGGTACTGGAGTTGCGGTTTCAACGCAGGGAAGTTTTTGCGTAAGGATTTCAGGAGGATCGGACAGTAATGCGGGAAGCATTTTGAACTAGTGTGATTTTTTCTGGAAATTGGACTGGGTTCTTCACAGAGGAAGGTGTTCAGATTCGAAGCTGTTGTGGTCGTGAATTGGGAAAAAGGGATTAGGTAATTTATTTAAACCATTTTTGTGTTTAAATTCATTTATATATAAGTCTATTTAATTTATTTAATTTAAACTTGCCTAGACCATTTTTAAAAGAAGAAGAAAAATAGTTTATTGAATTTAAAATGATAAATAGTAATTAAATTAAATGACATAAATAAATAAATTATTATTGATACGAATATTGTAAATGAGTATAATTTATTAACAGGAAAACATATCTCAATGAAACGAGATGCATTAGCTTTGCATCGTCAAATACTTCTCAATGGAATTAAAATGGGAATCAGAATAGATCGGAAAAATAAAAAACCCTGGTGAGTAAATCTCACTCATATTTTTATTTAGAATTATGTTATTCGTGAAAATAATCGTTTGTTGGTTGTTTGCATGCATTGATATATTATTGTGGCTATTACATATATATTATTTATTTATGATTGGTGTATGTGGCTATTATATATATATATATATATATATATATATATTGGTGATTGGATAGTTCCTGCAGTACCATTAGCAGATGCCCGTAGTATCATTAGCGTATGAACCTATGTGCCCCCACAATATGATTGTGGATGACCTTCTATACCGCGATATCCTGCCTCAAAGCAGGATGGGTATTATTTATGTTGGCTGACGTCTGTGGATCCAGGAAAACAGGTAGGAGGGATCCAGCAGGATTCCTCAAAATTTATTACTGTTTGGTTTCATATATATATATATATATATATATATATATTATCATATATGATGTGTTAATTGAAAATTGGGTGGTTTGATTGTTTAAATATCTCTGGGTCCAAAATGTTGATTTATAAAAATACCGTGAAAAGGATATTTTGAGATTTAAAATAGAATGATTTTCGTCGAACAATGCAGGGAATTGAAGTGAATTTATAAATGGTGTTTATAAATGAAATGGAAAATTATCTTTTGGATAATTCGGGTAGTCTAAATTCAAATGTGAATTTAAAAAGGGAAATTGAATTTAGTTTCAAATTGAAAAGAGAAAACCTATTCTGATGTTCAGAATGTAAACTGAATTAAAATAAATTCGTATGAATTTATGATTTGAATTCGATTAGTTCGAATTTATTTAAATAAAATATTTTTCAAAAAAGATATTGGAATCGTATTAGATAGAACTATAATTAAACGCGAAAAATTAGATTTTTATATTTATATAGATAAGTTATAATAAATAGAATGTTCCAAATTAAGATTTTGGTTTTAGATGGATTTCGAAATGGAACTTGTTTGAATTTATAAAACAAGTAAATTTATAAATGAGTTTTATAAATGTAGTGGATTGATTATCGTGAGATAATTTGGAATTTTGAATTCAAGTATGAATATAAAAATAGAATTTGAAATCAATACGAAAAGGGAACGATGGTTTTTATTCCAGAACAAGGAATATAAAAGAAATTGAGTTTCAAAACAAATTTTGAAATGCAAATTGTTTTAAATATATAAAACAAGGAAGTTGGATTTATGAACGATGATTATAAATCTAGTAAATAAATTATCATTAGATAATTTAAACGTTTAAATTCAAGTATAAATTTAAAAAGTGAATTGGAAAACGGTTTGAAATAGAACGATAAAATTTATTTTGGAATTCAGAATTTAAATTGAAGTGAGAAAAATCCAATGGATTTGTAATTAGAATTCGTTTATATCGAATTTTATAAATAAATTTATTTATAAAGGGAATTGGAATTTAATATAGCAAATTGAGTATAAATAAATTTATAACTGAGTAAACGAAAAATTGGCGATTATAAATAATCGGTATATTAAGTTGAATTGGTAAAATTGGTTTAATATATATTAAAATATATTAGAACGGAGTTGAAATTATTATAAACGAAGTTTAAAAGATTATATATAAATATAATTAAAATGAACTTGCCACAGCGCGGTAGTTTGTAAATTGGCATTTTGAACTTTAATTGAGCATATAAAACTCAATTTAAGTTGAAATTCTTTAAAACAAGAATCGTCGGGACCAGTTGAACAATTGTTTTCTAGTGAAAGAGAAAAATCTGGATTTCGCCTTATAGATTTTGCGTTATGCCAAAATCAAATTTTGAGAAAAATAGCACCATAACCATGTTAAAACCATAAGGGTTTATTTAAATAAATAAAAAGGGTTTTAAGTAAATAAAATCCGAATTTCCATTAGAAAAATCTAGATTTGAGATATAAAATAAATCTGAACCCAAGAGAAGTAAATGGATTGATTTTTAAAACAAAAATCATATTTTTAGTTATTGAATATAATTAACTAATTTAAAGAATAGTTAGTTAATCGATTTTGAATCAAAATTTGGGGGTTGGATAAGTAAATGGGGTTTATGAATTCATATTCGAAATCGAATATGGAACATGAATTGAAAATGGAATTCAATTTTGTTTATAAGCAAATAAAATATATGTGAACGTGATATGTTCAATTAAATAGTGGAATATGCAAAAGAGCTAATTAAAGAATAAATTGGCGAATTGAGTTTAAAATGATTGGATTGAGTTGGAATAAATTAGAAATGGATGTATATGGGTTAGATAGGTAAGGAATGAAGTATACGATGATTATAAATCGAGTGCCCGACAAAAGGTATTATACGCCGAATCGGCAAGCCGCTTGGCTTTTTTATTTTCTTTTTGAATGGAAAGGGCCAAGAGAGGCGTTTTGTAGTTGTACGGAGTGACCCGTACAAAGGAGGTAATGGCAAAATTTTCCGGAAATTTATGGAGTTCGAATATTTTAAGAAGATTTGATAATTAGGAATCGATATATATATATATATATATATATAGAATTTGATAATGAAACGAAATTAAAATAGAATGTTATAAACAAATAGGAAATCAATAAATATAATCTGCTAAAAATAGAAAGACAAACGTATACACGTTTAAAAGATATGGATAATTGGTTTAATATGATGTTGATTATTCGAGGTAAGTGGTTTTGTTTGTTTTGAAGTTAAGGAGGTTTTCAGTCAAGGTCTAAGAGGTAGTTATACCCCAACTTGATTAATTTAATTTTTAACTGATAAATAGCAAGATTTAGTCTCGAAGAATCAATGTTTAAATAAGAGTTAGTTAAAGGCAATATTTTGGGTTCTTTATAACGATGTTTTACACAACAGTTGTTTTAACCCAAGTAAGTGGAATTTTGGAAATATAATAATAAATATTTCCCTAGTATAGAAATAAATGGTCATGAAAGAGATAAGCAATTGGAATGTTTTCAAATTGAAAATAAAAGATATTTTCTAAATATAGAAAATAAAAGAAGTTGATATTTGGAAATGTTTTTCAAATAGTGTAAGAGGCCAGGACGATTGTCAAAATTATCGTGTTAATGAATAGTGATAAGGAAATAGAGAAGTGATTTGATTAATGGAATATTAATTAAGGGGCCCAGTGATTATTTGATGTTATGGATGAATGTTTGTTTGTTTTTCTTCGATTGTTAAATAACCGACTATCGAAGTGTTTGCCAATATCGTTGTCAATATGGAGAGACCGGTTGGATTATTATCCGAGAACCACTCCGTATTGGCAGTAGCATTGTGAATCAGATTATATGAGAAAATCGAAGATGGAGTAAAGTGCAAGTGCTTTTTCTGTCAATCCTAGGTAGAAATTTCCTATGATGGATTAACGAAAATTGTGCCTTCGGTTTCGTTCAATCCCAGAACGAACGTATATGGATGAATGTCTGACAGAGTATTTCCAATGATCGCATATGTTGGTCTGTATAAATATATATGGTGGCAGAGAATTTATTCTCTTATCATAATATCCAGAATATATTTGTGCAAATCAATTGATGATTAACGGATCTGACAATGTGGCAATCAAAGTGATTGTGCTAAATGAATGGTAAGTAATAGTAGCATCAGGCCTCAACAACCGAGAAATGACAGAAATCGGACAGGCAGCATGGCTAAGTGTGTAGCTCCCAGTTAGGGTATATTATCACCTATCTAGAGAAATTCATTTCATTCTTTATTATATTCGATGTTGTCTAATTCGGGGAAACGGTTGTTGATCCCAACTGTTGGTGATATACATTCGATACACTTGAGCGAAATGAGTGGTCAGTCATGGGTGGCCAAGTTACAAGATGTTCTTGTTGAACCCAGTGTATTCTCCTCTAGAGATACACTATCGGAAGGTGGTTCCATACCTTGTCATAGTTGGAAATTCATTACCCAATAAGTGCTCACGGTTTTGATTGTATATTATATATATATATGTGTGTGTGTGTGTGTGTGTGTGTATGGAACATGAGATGCAAACGTTCCAATAGATTGTTATTTATTTGATTTAGCCGCTATTATAATATCTAAAGAGTTTAGATATAAAGATTATCGTTTCTTTCAAAAGGATTTTGAATGTTAAATCAAGTGTTTTGGATTCTCATAAGGGAAAAACCCGTTCTGTGTTATACGGCGTGGTCTTATAAGATATCGTTTATTTTCTCAAACTGTTTAAATTGTTTACTCATACCAGTCCCATGACTGACCCAGAGTTTATTTTCTATGTTTTCCCTAAACTCTTGGGTGCCCAAATTTGTACGGGCAGTCAAGTAGTTCTGGTATTTACAGATGTACTTGGAGGTGCTTGGAGCACGAGGCTTCAACGTATTTAGTTATTGTTTTTCCGCTGTGTTGTAAGTGTGTACTCTGATGATGATATGTATATATAGAAAAAAAATTGTACTCCAAAGCTAATATATATATATTATATTTTTTTCCGCTGCGATGTGAGATTTTGTATTGTTAATTTTGTTCTTCTTCGACCTTTTCTTCTTTACTAATAATGACTCGTATTTCTGTGATATTTGGGTTGGATGTGTGGTGTATTTAGTCAACTCAGATGGTATGGATTTGTGGGCCATTACACTTAGTCTACTTAATTATCATGAAAAGAAAATCTCAAAATAATTTATCAATTGAATATATATAATTCAACATTACAAGGCATTTTTGACATGTCCATTTTAGGCAAATTTCTATCTGACTTTGCATCCAGTTGTCAGGTTCACAAACGATCGAATTAGAAAAGGTGGTCAAGGTGAAAGTTGTAGGCCTTTGATATAGCTTTCCAGATTGATAAAAAAATCGAAATTTCATTAAGAATTGAGAAAGTTATGGCCAAAATATTCAACGTCAATTTTAAGGTTTCAAGACCAATCATTCTTTCTTAAATTTCACAATTTTTCTTCGAAATATGAAATGAATACATGAACTTAAATAGTTTGTATCACCTTAGAATTGTATATTGAGCTTGTATTTATTCTCTTGTATTTTACTAAACTTCTCCTCTTTATCTTATCTTGTTTTTGTTTTGTGAATGCATGAAAAGAAGTGACGTTTCCACCCTTTATATAGTAACTTTCAAGGCTAGTTTGGTATTTAGTTTTGGACACTTGCCCACTTTATCTTCATGCAAGCTTTAGGATGTGGATACATGCCTCCTTTGGTGTCTTTAGATGTTTCTACACATGGACACTTAATGTGTGTGTGTGTGTTTATCTTATTTAATCTCAAGACATGTATACCATTCATTTGATGACATGCGTCCCTATCATTTTAAGCCATTTTTCACATTCTGGAACATATATACATATACCATTTGTATTTAATTTATAAACTATGTGTTATGTATGTATTTATACATGTATGTATTCATTATACTTAAATGTTTGAATCAAATTGAATTAATATATTCAAAATTTCCAGTTTGTTTTGCATACCCGGATTTTTGAGTTAGGCTGTTACACTCTACCACCCTTAGAAAAAGAATTCGTCCTAGAAATCTAGGTTTCAAACAAATTTGGATAATCGCTACGAAATTTTGATTCCACCTCCCATGATGCTTCATATTCATTGTGATGGTTCCATTGAACCTTTACTAAGGGAATTTCTTTCGTTCTTAGTTTCTTAACTTTTCTGTCAAGAATTCGAATAGGTGTTTCAATGTACTTAGTCCCCTTTTTAACTTCAATGCCACCTTAATCAATCACACGAGATGCATTAGAAATATACTTTTGTAGCATTGATATGTGAAATACATTGTGAATATCTAACAATTTATCAGGTAAATCGAGTTGGTATCCAACTTTTCCAATTTTCTTGGTAATGCGAAATGGTCCGATAAATCTTAGTGATAGTTTTGCCTTCTTCCTTCCAAATTGCATTACCCTTCGTACTGGAGAAACCTAAAGACTGATTTGATCTCCCACTCTGAATTCCAAATCCTTTCTTCTATGATCTGCATAACTCTTTTGCCTGGATTGGGATGCTTGCAGTCTTTCCCTTATGATAGAAATCTTCTCAGTTGTTTCCTTTACTAGGTCGGGACCAAGAAGCTCACGATCTCTAACTTATGCCCAACATACTAGCGAACGACAAGGCCTTCCATACAAAGCTTCATAGGGGGCCATACCAATACTTACATGATAACTATTATACACAAATTCAATTAATGGTATGTGAGTTTCCCATGTGATTTAAAATTCCATTATACAAAACCTTAATATATCTTCTATGATTCGGCTCACCCTTTCAGTTTGTCCATCTATTTAAGGATGAAAGGCTGTATTCAGATATAGCGATGTACCTAGTTGTTTTTGAAGACTTCTCCAAAACCTTAAAGTGAATCGTGAGTCTCTATTTGAAACTATGTAACTGGTATACCATGTAGTCGAACAATTTCTTTCAAACAGAGTCTACTCAATTTCTCCATTGAGTATGCTATGTTGTAAGGTATGAAATGTACTGACTTTGTCAACCGATCCACCACTACCTATATTGCACCATGACCTTGTTTTTTCATTGGTAATCCAGTGATTAAGTCCATTTGTATATGCTCCCATTTCCATTCAGCAATAGGAAGTGGTTGTAGAAGTCCTGTCGGTCGTTGCTGCTCTGCTTTAATTTATTTGCACGTAAAGCATTTTTCCACAGAATCAGCAACATCCTTCTTCATTTCATTCCACCAAAATTGACACTTAAGATCCTTAAACATTTGTATGCTTCCTGGATGCACCGTAAGCCTTGAGCGATGTTCTTCACTAAGAAATTTATTCTTTAATTCAATTTGATTTGGAACACAAAGTCGATTTTTGAATCTATAGCCTCCATTTTTATCAGTATTCCAATCTGTAGGTTCCTTATCCTTTATTTTTTATAAATAACTCCTTATCTTCTTCTTGGGCTTTCAGTATTTTACTTACTAGAGTTGGCTGAATAATAAGATTACATAGAAGTGCTACTTTGTTAACCATGGCTCCATTAATCATTCTTGTGCAAACGTTCATCTCAGCAAGAGTCTCCAGAACCCTCCATTATCTCATCATTAAATAAGCTACTATGTCACAGGTCTTTCGACTTAATGCATCTGCAACTATATTTGCCTTTACTGGATGATAATGCAATGTAAAATCATAATCTTTTATAAATTCCATCCACCTTATTTGTCTTATATTTAATTTTTTTTGAGAGAACAAATATTTTTAAACTCTTATAGTCAGAGTAAGCATGGAGTTGTTCTCCATAAAGGTAATGCCTCCAAATTTTTAGGGCAAACACAACCGCAGCCAATTCTAAGTCATGAGTTGGATAATTGGCTTCATGGGGCTTTAATTACGAGAGCTATAAGCAATAACTTTGTCTTAATGCATTAGAACTCATCCTAATCCTTGTTCGCATGCATCAGAATATACTTTATATGGAACTTCACTCCTTGGCAAAGACATAATTGATGCCTCGGTCAATCTTTTCTTTAAGGTTTCAAATGCTATCTTACATTTTTCATCCTAAATAAACTTGGTTTCCTTATGAGTTAGTTTTGTTAATGGGGACACTATTTTTGAGAAATCTTGAATAAATCTTAAGTAGTAACCGGTTAATCCCAGAAAACTCCGAACTTCTATTGGTGTTATTGGAGGGTTCCATTTCAACACTGCCTCAACCTTTGATGGGTCTACTCCTATTTCATTTTTTAAGACAACATGTCCAAGAAATTTCACTTCCTCTAACCAGAATTTACATCTATTTAATTTTTCATATAGCTGATGTTCTTCCAGTATTTGAAGACATAAACACAGAAGGCATTCATGTTCCTCCTTTATCCTAGAGTAGACAAGGATATCATCAATAAACACAATAACAAAATGATCAAGATATGGACAGAACACACGATTCATTAGATCCATGAATACTGTTGGAGCATTGGTAATGCTAAAAGGCATCACCAAGAATTCGTAGTGTCTGTACCGTGTTTGGAAAGCTGTCTTTGGAATATCTTCTTCTTTTATTCTTAATTGACGATGTCTAAATCTTAAGTCAATTTTCGAAAATACGGTAGCTCCTTGGAGTTGATCAAATAAATCATCGATCTGAGGGAATAGGTATTTGTTCTTAATTGTTACCTTATTAAGCTCTCGATAATCTACGCATAAACGAAACATCCCATCATGCTTCTTCACAAACAAGACTGGTGCTCCCAAGGAGATTTACTAGGTCTAATGAATCCCTGATCCTCCATCTCCTTAATTTGTCTCTTTAATTCTTGATTTTCCTTAGGAGACATACGATAAGCTGCTTTAGCAATAGGAGTGGTACTAGAGATTAAGTCGATACTTAAATCGATTTCTTTTTTTGGTGGTAATCCTAGTACTTCCTGGAAAACTTCTTTAAATTCCTTCGCTATCGGGATTTGGTCCATCATTTGACTTTTATCCTCAATATTAATATGAGCAATATATCTAGATAGAAAAGCATCTTCAAATTTATCACATGAGTAAACAAAGGTTTCATGTTCTCGAATTGTCAAACTTATGGTCTTGTTGTGGCAATACAAGATGGCTTGATATTTTGAAAGCCAGTCCATCCCAAGGATGATATTAAAACATTCCATTGGAAATATAATTAAATTAGCCACCATACCCTTACCTTCAGAGTTAAGGATACAGTTCCTACACATACTCTCAAGTTTAGTTTTTCCTCCTACTACACTATTTATTATCAAAGGATTCGATAGTTGCTCAATAGGTAATCCTATCTGAGTAGCAAATATTTCAGCAATAAGAGAAGTGGCACCAGTATGAGATAAAATTCTGGCTTGAAAGTTAAAAAAAGGGTGCCTTCTACTTGAGTTTGTTCAGAACAACTGCATATATCTGTCCTTGTTGCCCTTGTTATCCTTCCTAGGTTTCTTCCATTTCCGACTAATGTGCCCAAATTCATTGCAGTTGTAACATACGATTGCCTTAGTACAGTTTGGAGAAATGTGTCATGTTTCTTTGCACCGGTAACATCTCCTTACTTTGTCAGGATCCTTTTATTGTCCAGTCGGTCCTTTAAAATCTCCATTTGGTTTCTTCTTTTTCTCTTCCGGTTTCTCTTGATTTTCGAAAAATTTGTTTGGTTTCCTTTTATTCTAAACCTTCCTTTCTTGCAGGAACTGAAGATAATCTTCTTCCAGATTTAAAGCTTCAGCTACTATCATCTCATAAGTTTTGCGTCTATCACCAATAACATGTCTTCTTATGGGATGGATTAATCCCGTTGCAAATCATTTAACACACTTTTCGGGTGTATCTATTAAATGATTCCAAATTAGGATAATGCTTCAAACTTATTTTGATATTGGGCTACTGACATACCTTCTTACGTAAGATTTTGAAATTTTGTCTACACCTTCTCTCTCTCATTCTCTGGGAAATACTTATCCAAGTACTTTTTCTTAAATTTTTCCCATGTCATCTGTTCCATCTCATCTGGACTAGTTGTTGTTCGAACTAGCTCCCACCAATTTCGGGCTTCCTCTGATAATTGAAAGACAACCAACTTCCTTTTATCGACTTCATTACATTACAAGACTTCAAATATATCCTCTAGATGTTGAATCCATCGCTCTTCCTTAATTAGATCTGCATCTCCAACAAATTTTTTAGGTTTCGAACTTTTAAAACAACTTAAAAGGCTGTTATCCGAAGATGTTGAAGAAACTTGCTCCATCTCCTTGGTAAAAGATGCAACCAATTCCATGGCATTTGTTCGCGCGAAGGACAGGGCCTCTTGACTTTGAGTTGTTGAGTTATTTTGATTTTCCATGATCTTCAATATAAAAAAATCTTGTTATGGTCATAGTTGAAATACACTTTCAGAATATCTAACGACATACTCAAATCATGAACACACAAACATGTTATATTACTTATAACCCTTATTTACAAACGAAATTTGGGTGTTTATCCACCCCCTACCCAAAATATAGATAGTCGCTCATGCTACTTGATATGTTAACTAATACTTGACTTCCTATTTTATTTTTAATCTATCAATATTATTTCCTTTGATGAAGAAGGACCCATTTTATCCTTTACTGCTCAAGAAGGCCCAGTGACTTCTTGAGAGTAATCATTTGAGCCAACTGTCTCATACTCCTCTTCATCACATTGTTCCACTATTTTATTTGGAAATCGTTTACGTCTTACATTACCTTCTTGTGGTGGGAGTTCTCCTTTTTGCTTTAGAAATTCTAAAGCTTCTCCATAGTCAATCATTTCTGCCAGTTTAATTACCATCTCAATTGGTTTCATTTTATGGCGTAGACGGTAAAGAATAAGATCTCTTTTTAGACCATCTTCATAATCGTTAGCTCTATGATAAACTTCATATATCTCATCGAGGAGAATCTTCTTTGCTTTCCTTTTAAGCTCATGCTTTTATATCGTGCGGTTTGCAGCAACTAATCATTTGTTTGGCGTGGTGGTGCACTTAACACCACCCCATGAATCCACCGTGTACCAAGTTCTGTTGCTTGCCATAACTAATAATGGCGAATAGTCATAAAGATGTCAATAATTGTATAAACTTCCTATTCCGACAAATTAAATTGTGATACTATAAAGTTTTCCAAAAGCACCCATTAAACATTGGCTCTGATACCAATTCTAAAACACCCCCACTCTGATACATTTATCTAGAAGCGGCGATGCTATATATAATCCATGGTGCTAATAGAAGAGTATCTCAACTTAACAAAAGATATCGAAGTATAAAATCATTTGTAGTACAAGATTTTAACCGAAAGAGCTATTATACAATCATCCCATTGTGGAATATGGTTACAAAGATCCAAGACTAAACATTAAATAATTATACATAGCGGTATATAAAAAGATAATCTACCTAATAAAAGTCTTCACTTCAAGGTTTCCAACTAACTACGTAAACCTGAAAAGTTTTAACTGTAGAATCGTGAGCAGCACAGTCCCGATGAGATAGCTATTTAAGTTAGTTTTCAAGTCATTTCTTATTGGGTTGTATTATTGTTTCATCATGATTCTTCTCTTCAAAGATTTGATCAATACAAAGTTTAAAACAAAAATCAAGGAAGACTTCGACATATTATATCAAACAAGTTTAATAACTTCATTCCATCAAAACCCATAATTTATCAAATCTATATATTTATGAATCTAAACCATACCATCGACTTAGTTTTGATTTTAGGATATGTTATCCTATTGCGGTTAGCGTCTCGTCACTAAGTAGGGACGTACTCTACTCGGCACTATACAACATAGAGTAATTGTGCACTACCCAAGATCTACTGCCTTATACCGCACCCCATCAAATATATATAATTAAGAAAATGTATCTCAAAAGTAATCTTAAATTACTTTTCAAATTCGTATTTTTAAGCATTTAAGATAAACTTGAAGCCACCTCAAAAATATTCCAATCTATGTCAAGATATTGAAGTAAGTGGTAGCGTTTATAATTATTTCATAAAGGTTCAAAAACTGAAAATGAAAAGATTGTGTTTGAAAAAGTGCTATAAAAAGTTTTAGCAACAATAAGAATAAAACTGCAGCGTTTATAAGGTGCTATGAAAAGTTCTATTTAGTTTATATTAGTTTTAGACTCAAAACAGTTATTACAACGTTTCAAACGCATTATGAAAAGTTCTGGGTAGTTTATAATACTCAAAACAGGTATTACAACTTCTCAGACATGCTATGAAAAGTTCTGGGTAGTTTATAATACTCAAAACAGGTGTTATAGCATTTCATAAGCGCTATGAAAAGTTCTGGGTAGTTTGGAGTGGTGTAAAATAGATATTGCAGCGTTTCAGATGCGCTGTGACAAGTTTTGGTCTTGTTACAGTGCTTTAAAATTAATTCATATAAAAGACAACACACTAGAAATGCTACGAAAAGCTCTGGCTTGAGACAATTTAGTATTAGCTACATTAAAAAAGTGTTTCAAATTCAAGAAGTGTTTCAAATTTCTAAAAATCAGCTTTTTGACCAGTTTTCGGCAAAATATTAGATTTTATTTCTCTACGATAAATATAGTTTTTGGCTCCAAATTTAGTATAGTAAGAAGCTTGCTTAGTCTACTTATTTATCATGAAAAGAAAACCTCAAAATCATTTATCATCTGAATATATATAATCCAACATTACAAGGCATCTTTAACATGTTCATCTTAGGTTGATTTTTATCTGACATTGCATCCAGTTTTCAGGTACACAAATGATCGACTTAGAAAAAAGTGGTCGAAGTGAAGTTGTAGGTCTTTGAGTTAGCTTTCCAGATTGACAAAGAAATCAAAATTTCATTAAGAATTGAGGAAGTTATGGACAAAATACTGAACATCATTTTCAGGGGCTAAAGACCAATCATTCATTCGTAAATTTCACAACTTTTCTTCAAAATATGAAATGAATACATGAACTTAAGTAGTTTTTCTCACCTTATAATTGGAATGAATTGAATTGAATACATACCATCACCAGAGTACAACACATCACAGCGGCAATAAACAGTAGATATCTAATGCTGGAGCCTCCTACTCTAAGATCTTCCAAGGGTACATGGAAACCCATGAACTACTTAACCGCCAATACAAATTTGGGCACCCAAGAGTTTAGGGTAAAACAAAACAAATAAACTCTGGTTTAGTCATGGGACTAGTGTGAGTAAATTCTAATCACTTGATTTACTTTTAAAAATCCTTTTTAAAGAAATGATAATTGTAAGACCGATCCACACATAAACATGAATGGTTTTTACCTTAGGATAACCCAAAACATTCTTTGTATCAACACTATTATGATATTATAATAGTGTCTAATCAAATCAATAGTACTCTAGCGGAACGCTTGCGTCTCACGTTCCACATACATAGTATATAATCAAAAGCAGCTGGTGCTTATTAGAGAATGGATTTCCAACTATGACAAGGTATGGAACAACCTTTCGATAGTGTATCTTTAGAAAGGAATACATTGAGTTCAACAAGAACATCTTGCAACCAAACCACACATGACTGACCACTCATTTTGCTTGAGTGTACCTAATGTATTATCACCTATGGTTGTGATCAGCAACCATTTCCAAAAGCATACAGCAGTGATAAAAGAAGAAACAAATGAAATTTCTCTAGATCAGGTGATAATACACCATAATGGTTGCGACCAGCATAGCCATGCTGCCTGCCCGATTTTTTCATTTCCCAGTTATGAGGCTTGAGGCAATGATTAACTTTTAGAATCATCACATTCACTTTGAAGGCCACATTGTCAAATCTGGCAATCTCTAGTAGATTAGCACAAAAGTATTCTGGCTGTTCAGCTAAAAGAAGTTACCTTCTCCATTACCATACTCGGTATATTTGTATAAACTAGCGCACGTAATCATTGGAAATACTCTATCAGAGATTTGTCCATACAAGTTTGTTCTAGGACTGAACGAATTTGAAGGCATTATCTACATTAATCCATCTTAGGCAATTTGTACCTAGCATTAACAGAAAAAATGCTTGCAAGTAACTACAATTTGATTTTTAATAATGATAATTATAAATTAGTCACCTCATAAGTCATTCAAGAATCCTCCTTTCATCATCAATATAGATAACATAACCCGCACCATCACCTCATTGTCTACTTACACCCACTTCACATACTCTAGCTATTCCACTAAAACACCCAAAAAACTGATAGTTCTTACCAACTGCTCAATCATCTCCCCAAAACTAGAACTGCCTCCATCACAATATCACTGCAAATACCCAAACAGAAATTCCATCCACCAACCTAAAACCCATCTTTGGTTGGAGTCGAATAGCAAACAAGACTTACCTTGCAAATATATACAACTTCCTAACATCAACAATTTCAGTATATCAACAAGATCTCCGCAAATCATCCTTCACTGACACTCCTACTCACTCAAAATTGTTCAACAGCCAACCCAACGACAAACCAATCTTTGAACCACCACAACTCAAACCAAAATTAAACCCTGCATATACATGCAACTTTTTCAACCATCAGTGTTATTGCCTCTGTTTTCTCTAACCAATTATTCTCCCACGACCACTGTAATCGCAAAATTTCACGCAAATCACTAACCATCAGTCTCCTCAATCAATGCGGTCTTCCGTCGAATTGTCGAGTTACCATCTTCATCGCCCTCTGAATCAATGCCTCCTCTAACCCTCCTCAAAAAACAACACCAAAATACGAGCACGACCTTTGACTTCTAATTCGGCAACCAAAATTCGCGTTCTTTTGATTTTGATTTAATGAAGCCTGAGGAAAGAGTGACTATGTTTTTTTCCGAATGCAGAAAAACGAAAAAGAAACGAAGTGGGGGAGTTGGATTTTGTAGAGTTTCAGAAGAATGAAATTTGGGGAGGGGGGAGGGTAGCTTCGATTTTGTTTGGAAAGAAGGAAGAATTTGATTTCGTTTGGAGCAGAGAATGAGAGGAAGGAAGTGCGATTTTATAGATGCAAAAGGGACAGTTAATTTGGCTTGAGGAAAAAAATAGGTATGCACGAGTATGAATTCAGGGTGGCCTTGGTACGAAAATAGGCCATGGCTCGAGATTAACATAGGGCGGTTGAAGCAATGCCTTCTTCATTTGATTTGATTTAAGTTTAATTTAAAAACCAAAATATTTCCCGGTCTCGAATACCTTCCATGGTGTAGCGACTGACGTTTTAAGGGTCATACCGCTATTCTGAACGCAATGGAACAAGTTCCAAAGATAATTTGATTGTATGGAAAAGATAACAATTTAAATCAACAAATTAAATTAAATTACCTCTAAGCGCTTTCTCATCACACGATCAAACGATAAATCCAACCACTACAAAATTTTAAATTCGATAATAATATACTATTACGGATTCGATAGAACTAGTTTCGTCGAATTCTGAGACAGTTTGAAGAATGGCTATTTTCACATATCAAATTAAGTCGACAAAAATATATTTTAAATTCAAAATAATCTACTTGTAAAGGCCCATAAATCAGTACCATCTGAGTTGACTAAACAACACCCGTCCAACCCAAATAATACAGAATTACGAGTTATTAGGGTTAAAGAAATAGATATAGATAGAAGAAGAACAGAAATAACAAAACAGAATCTCACAGCGGAACGAATAAAATATATTATATAACATAACCTTTGAAATACAAAATTTTGTATCATATATACATACCAACATCATAGCACAATACAATATTTGATACAGCGGCAAGTAACTCTTAAATATCTTACGGTGAAGCCGCCTGCTTCAAACCCCTCTAAGTGTATCTGTAAAAGCCTGAAACACTCGACTGCCCGTACAAATTTAGGCACCCAAGAGTTTAGGAAAAAACAAACAAATAAAATAAACTCTGGGTCAGTCATTGGACTGATGTGAGTAAACTCCAACCATATTGTTTAACTTTGAAAAATCTTTCGAAAGAAAGGGTAGTAGTAAGACCAGCCCACACATAAACATGGACGGTTTTTACCTTACTATAACTAAACCATTTTGATATCAAAATCCAGTGATCTTATAATAATGTCTAATCAAATAAATAATCAAATAGCAGAACGCTTGCATCTCACGCTCCACTTACATAATATAAAATCAAAAATCGCAGGGCGCTTATTGGATATTGGATATTGGATTACAACTATGACAAGGTATGGGGCCACCTCCCGATCAGTGTACTCTAGAGGGGATACACTGGGGTTCACCAAGAACGTTTTGCAACCCGGCCACACATGATCGCCCACTCATTTGGCTTGAGTGTAGTGAATATATTGTCACCTACGGTTGTTGGCTATCCAACCGTAATCTGTAAGATACAAAATCAAAAGAAGAATAAACATTGAATTTTCTCTAGATCGGTGACAAATATACCCTGCTTGGGTATGACCCACCTAGCTATGCTGCCTGCTCGATTTTTGTCATCTCCCGGTTGTAAGGCTTGAGGTCACGTTTAACTTTTCAGATCATCTGGTCACCATTCACTTTGAATGCCACATTATCAAATCCGTTAATCACTAATTTGATTCATACAAATACACTCTGGGTGTTAGAATAAAGAGAAGTTGTCTTCTCCCCACCAACTTGGTATATTCATAAAAACCAACGGGCGTGATCATTGGAAATACTCTGTCAGACATTCGTCCATACAAGTTGTCCTGGGTCTGGACAAACAGAACAACCCTTACATTTCACCCCGTCTCCTATTTCTTCAGCATAATCTATTTTGCAATGCCTATGCTTATACGGAGTGGTTTTCAGATATTATATCCAACCGGTCTCTCCGTATTGACAACGATGGTCCAAAAATCTTTGATAGTCGGTGATTTAACTATCAAAGGAAAACAAAACATCCATCCAAACAGTCAAACAATCACTGGCCCTTTGAATTTATTAACTATTTTCCAAATACCTTATCAAATTCTCTCTCTCTCTATATATATCAACATATTGATTTCTAATTTCAAATTTTTTAAAAAATATTTTAACTCTTTAAATTTCCAGAAAATTTCGCCAGCACCTCCCTTGTACCGGTCAATCGTTCAAACCTCAACTCGCCTCTCTAGGCCTTTCCATTCAAAGAGAAAATCAAAAAGCCAAGCGGCTTACCGATTCGGCGCATAAAACCTCATATGGAAATTTAAACATGTACTTTTTTGTCGAGCACTCAAATAAATATCTTCATTCCTTTCCTTCCACACATGTTAACCTATATTCGATCATTGCCAATGCATTCCAGTCAATCCTGTCCTTTTTATTTAATCACATTCCATTTTGATAATTAGTTTCCTAATTAGTTCATTTGTTTGATTCACTTTATTTTGAATCCATCATCTTAACCCACGCCTCACTTGCTTATAAATAGGCCAAATCCAAATCTTAATTCGAGTTCCGTATTCGAGTTCGGATTTTAACTCACAAGTTCCATTTACTTATCAAAGGCTAAATTTTGTCCAAAAACTTTATCTACTAATTTCCTTTGAAATTAGTTAACGTCGTTCGATAAATAGAAATCTGATTTTTGATTCAAAAATCAACTCATTTAGTCGACTCAAGTTCATATTTAATTTATAGCTCAAACCCGGATTTTACTAATGGGATTTTTATTCACTAAAAATCCTTTTATTTAATTGAATAAACCGTTACGCTTTTAACATGATCATGTCGTTGTTTTTCTGAAAATTTGATTTTGACATAATTCAAAATCTATAATATGAAATTTTGATTTTCCTCTTTCATTAGAAAACTCTCATTTAATAGGTCCGGGCGTTTCTTGTTTTATCCAATTCCGACTTATATTGAGTTATGTATACTTAATTGAAGATCAAATCGCCAATTTACGAACTACCGCGCTGCGGCGAGTTCATTTTAATTAAATTTAATTATAACATTTAAAACATCATTTATAATTCAATTCCAACTCCATTTTCAATAATTATAATATATATTAAACCAGCTTGCCAAATTTAGCTTAATATTTTCGATTACCCTAAATCGTCAATTATTCCATTCCCAGTTCATAACTTAGTTATAGATTTAATCATATCTCAATTACACATTAAATACCAATTTCTATATAAACGGGACGGTTTTATCCAACTTGAAGCTTTGAAAATTACAATTGGACATAAATGGGAAAACAACTCATTTCAATATCCTTTAACCATTACAAACTAATATCATCCCTTTATAATAGTGAAGTCATTCAAGTTGGGGTATTTTATTTACCTCTCACACCTTGATCAACAACGTTCTTATCTTGAGACGGATAAGAGTTTGTAATACAAAAACACGATTTAAAATCTCGCCTTTTATTCCATTTCTTAAATTTGGAAATCTGTTTCCAAATTACTTAATGACAATTTCTTCATCACATTTATAAATGTTGTTTATAAATTTAACTTTCTTATTAAAAAAAACTTCCATTTAATAATCTAGTTAAAACTCAATTCCAATTTTGGAATATTTTATTTTCATAATCTATTTAATATATCTCTATGGAATCTATTTTAATATTTAAATTTCAAATTTAGTTTTATTCGATATAATCCCGATATCTTATCTGAAAATAAATTTATTTATTTTATAAATTCAACATGGTCGAATTCTAATCTTAAATCGTTATGGGATTATTTCAATTCATTTACATTCCAAACATTGGAATCAATTTCATCGTTTCCCTTCCCTGAACGATTTCAAATTACAATTCCCCTTTTAAGTTCATACTTGAATTTAAATAAGTTATCCAATAAAAATCTCCTTCTTTTATTTATAAACATCGTTTATAAACAACACTTCTTGTTTTAAATATTAAAACAAGTATTTGATTTCAAATGTCTATTTTTGGAAAATAAATTCCCTTTTTAAAATTAACACTTGAGTTTCCATTTCCAAATTATCCAATGATAATTTTTCTATTCAATCTTAAACATTGTTTAAAAATTCGACTACTTGTTTTATTATTAAAAACAAGTTATATTTCTAATCCAATCGAAATCCAATTTCTATTCATAAAATAAATTTTCCCTTTTAAATCTAAAAATCTCTTCTTATGATATTTATAACTATAATATCTAAGGCCAGTGATATTCTAATATCCAAACACACAAATCATCCATTCAATTCACACATCACACACATGTTAGACAACATAAATAATACCAATCATGCTTCAAGGTAGGATATCGCGGTATAAAAGGTCATCCACTCATATATCGTAGGGCGATAGGGTCATCCGCTAATGATATTGCGATCATCCGCTAATGGTGCTGTAGGAAATCCTATATATATGTATGTATGTTTGTATAATTACAATCACCAAGCCTAAACAACTAATATATATATATATATATATATATATATATATATATAACCACAATAATTTAGTAATTCATGCGTGCATCCAAGAAATCAACAATTTATTTTTAACGATAAAATAAATTTAAATAAACTTCTAAGTGAGATTTACTCACCTTGATTTTTAATTTTCCAAATAGCGATTTATTTCTCGAATATCCAATTCAATCCCACTGATACATATATCACTGCTTCGACCCCTTTACTTGTTGAATAATTTCGACCTTGTAATTAACGTACGGTCGGGACACGAATCACCCCTCGCCCACCATTGTCTTTCTCGACCCTGACATCGAACCACATTGTCATACCCTAATCGCGAGTCTCCAGGTTATATTGAGCTTCAGTAGCTTTCCATGATACCTAATTTTTCGATCACGATCCAAAGTTCGCGAGTGTCTTTTAGCTCGACATTCAGATTCGGGCATCGCGACTTCCAATCGCGAACTCTTCTTCAATCTAAGCACAGACCATGACCAGATCCATCATCGCACCCAATTTCGAACCCTAAAATCCATCGCGACACCCTTCCTACACGCGAGCGCATTGAGCTTGGATCTAGCTCCAGTGAATCGTGGTTGCCCTCTTCTTTTCCTTTTTCTTTTGAATGTTGATCGGTGGATTTTTATTGACTGGAAAAGGATGAAAGAAAAGGGACTGGAATGTTAGATTTGATAACGGCAAGACTAAAGAAGGCTTACATTGGTTTTATAGGCGTGATGAGGAAGCAATTCATACAAGAGCCATTACACTATGTCTGCCTTTGTTATTAAGCTGGAGAACAAAACATTATGCTCGAGATAAAAAGATGTTGCAATGTTGGTCGGCCTGATTACAATAGATTGATATAATATTTTGATTTTATTATATATTGAATAATTTAAATATCTCGCCGTCCCTTAATTTGGAGTCCTGAACCGTTATCTAGTCGCAATGACCGACGTTACAAGATTATAATGTCATTCTGAACCCAATGGAACCCATTCTGAAATTTAATTCAACTTGTATATAAGAGATATAATTTAAATTAACGATTTAAATTAAATTCGATTTAAAATATAAATCAATTCCAAACAATTAAATTCATCGATAATACAATATTATTATCGTTCTAATTCGATATAAAATTTATATAATTCGATTGAATTGCTTTCAATTCAGTATTAACTCTAAATTCAATTGTTTTCATTTTCGTATACGATTATTTAATATATTCGATATTAAATCATATATTGATTATTAAATCAATAAAATAAAATATAAAAATCCATTTATAATTCCAATTATATATTTAAAACTAATTTAAATCTTTAAATTAAATTGACTAAAAATCCGGGACGTTACATTCCTTCCCCCTTAAAATAATTTCGTCCCTGAAATTACTAAGGTAGAAAAATGCTATAGTCCCGTTAACCTTTCAAAAGCCCATTTTGTTATAACTCAACATTTCAATTTCTGTAACTCTAGTCCTATATGAATTTACGCTTTCATGGGAATATTAAATTTCAGTTCATTTAACTGGTTTCCATCATTTCGATTTATTTAACTTGCTTAAGTTAAATTCCAGAATTCAAATTCCATGTTTTTTTTCAAATCTTTTCGAAATCATATAAATATATACATAAATATATTTATGAACATCACAAATTCAAAACACTTGAATTTTCCAACCAACTTGTTTCCTAAAATAAATTTCCATTGGAAATCTGTAACGACCCGGATTTTGAGCGGCTTTGGTTATCGACATAAGCTCGATGTCGATAACCAAAACATCGAAAAATCCCGGTAATTAATGAAAGAAATTAGAAGGTGAGGATAGATAAGATAGAAACTTAGAATAGAAGAAGAAGAAGAAGAACACAACATCAGAGTAACACGAACCTCACAGCGGAACGAATAACATATAATATATAACATAACTTTGAAATATAACAGTTATGTATACAATAGCACTTATCAGAGTACAACACTTACAACACAACGGAAATAACTATAGCTATATGATCTTGAAGCCTCCCGCTCCACGCTCTTCCAGTATATCTGTAAATTCCTGACTACTTAACTGCCCGTACAAAATTAGGCACCCAAGAGTTTAGGGAAAACAAAACAAATAAACTCCGGGTCAGTCATGGGACTGGTGTGAGTAAAATAGTTTAACACAGTTATATGAACAAGTAACGATATCTCATAAGACCACGCCGCAGAACGGAACGGGTTTTTCCCTTATGAGAATCCAAAATATCTTTATATCAAAAACCTTTTGATATTATAATAATGTCTATGTACAAATAGATATCAACTAGCAGAAATGCTTTCATCTCACGTTCTACATATATAGTATACAATCAAAATCGCAAGCACGTATTGGATAATGGATTTCCAACTATGACAAGGTATGGAACCACCTTCCGATCAGTGTACTCTAGGAACGATACACTGGACTTCAACAAGAACATCTTGTAACTCAGCCACACATGACCGACCACTCATTTCGCTTGAGTGTATCGAATGTACATCACCAACGGTTGGGATCAGCAACCATTCCCGTATATATATGGGACAGCATTGATAGATTTAAGAAACAAATGAATATTCTCTAGATAGGTGATTATACACCCTACTTCGGTGCGACCGACTTAGCCATGCTGCCTGCCCGATTTCTGTCATTACCGGATGATGAGGCTAGAAGCTACGCTTTATCATTACATCAGATTCACTTCGAATGCTACATTGTCAAATCCATCGAAAATCACTAATTGACGTCTACAACCCTACATTACATGTCAGCTAAAAGAAGTTTCTTTCTCCGCTTCCACTCTTGGTATGGTTGAAGAAATCAATGTACGTGACCTTTCTGGAAAATACTTTGTCAGACATTCATTCATACAAGTCATCCTCATTCACTTAGAATGTCACATCGTCATACCCGCCAAATCACAAATTGACTTATCCAAAAATAACACGGGTATACAGCTAAGAGAAACAAATTCCTCCGCCACCAAACGTGAATACGTTTGAACAGATCAACTTACGCGATCCATTGGATATACTCTGTCAGACCTTCGTCCATACAAGTTGTCCTGGGACTGGACAAACCGAAGGCACTATTCCGTATATCCATCTTAGTCACTGTTATCTATGACTTATACAGCAACCCTTGCATTTTACTCCGTCTTCAATTATCTTTGGCATATATGATTCGTGACGCTTATGCCAATACAGAGTGGTTCTATGTATAATAATCCAACCGGTCTCTCCATAATAACAATGTTAAAATGGTCAAAACTTCGATAGTCGGTGAGTTAACTATCAAAGAAAAACAAGTGTGCAAACAACGATATTATTTCCAAATGGAAATTATATCGAACAAACATCATTTAACATAAATCTCTTTAGTTCATTTACTTATCTCCTGTTTCCCTATATTCTAAATTCTTATTTTTCTTTTATCAGAAAACATTTCTGATTCTCGTTTGGAAAACATTTCCAAAACTCCTTTACGATCAAACCTTACCATTTCTTAGTTAAGAAGGAAGTCACTCAAGTTGGGGTATAATTACCTCTCAGACCTTAACTGAACAACGTTATAACTTCAAAATGGTCAAAGTTTATCTTTTAATCTTTAACAACTTCTTTACGCCTTTCTCGGATTCAATTTTACTAATCCACTTCTATATTTGAAACATTGGTTATAACGATAACGTTACAATCCCTCCTTTCGAATTATCTAACTTTAATTATAACTTCTATTCTTATTAGTGGATAATTAACCTAACACTTATTTATTTATAAATAAATAAATCTCTATTTAAACACTGGAAAGTATAAGTACTTTCCCGAATTCGATATAATCGAATTTGCCGATTAACTCTCTTCGAGAAATCTCAATTTGATTAACTCTTCTTCGAATAACCTATATTCGATTAACTTCTTCTCGAATAAACGATATTTGATAATCTCTCTTCGAATAACTAATATTCGATAACTCTTCCTTTTCAAATATCTCATATTTGAAAATCTCACTTCGATTAAACTATAATCGATAACTCCCTTCGATGAAACTAACATCGATAACTCCTTTCGATGAAACTAACATCGATAACTCCTTTCGATGAAACTAACATCGATAACTCCTTTCGATGAAACAAACATCGATAACTCCTTTCGATGAAACTAACATCGATAACTCCTTTCGATGAAACTAACATCGATTATTTAACTCGACGAACTTAACTCGACTAACTAAACTTGACTCGACTAACTCGACTTAACTTGATTAACTTAACTCGACTTACTTGGTTCGACCAATTCGATTCGATTAACTAGGCTCGACTAACTTGGTCGAACCACCCGATCAACTCAACTTATTTAACTTAACTTATTTCTCAACTCGATCAACTCGATTAACTCCTATCGAATAACTAATATTCGATTAAAATCCATTCGCTTGACTCTAGATCGCAGCGATCACAATGGTTATGCCTGACTCCCTCAGGAAACATCCAACCGCCGTAGGCTATTTACAGCCCTGCGAATTACGCTAGCAGTCGTACAAGATGGCAACTTACCCTGAATACTATGTTCGACTAACTCTGTCTCAAATGACTATATTTGATTAACTCTAGTTCGTTTTAACTCTAATCGATTAACTCTAACTAATTAACTCCAACTGGTTAACTCTAACTGATTAACTCTAACTGGTTAACTCTAACTGATTAACTCTAACTGGTTAACTCTATTTGACTAACATGACTCGACTAACCCCTTTCGAATAACTTATTCGATTAACTAACTTTCGAATACCATATTCGATTAACTAACTTCGAATACCATATTCGATTAACTATCTTCGAATACCATATTCGATTAACTAACTTCGAATACCATATTCGATTAACTCCTTTCGAATGTCTATATTCGATTAACTAACTTCGAATACCATATTCGATTAACTTTATTCACTTTATAAAGATTTCCTTTTTAACAACGTTTTATTCATTTGAAAAGATTTACTTTTAAATAACGGTTCTACACTTTAAAAATGATTTCCTTTTTAAAATGTTCCCTTTCCAATTCTATTTGTAAATGGTTTAAAAATATTTCCTTTTCAAATTTATTCTTTAAATATTCTAACTCCTTAAATTCCCGGGAAAATTCGCCATAACCTCCTTTGTAATTGGAGCATCGGGAAAATTCCCAAACTCGCCACACAGGCCTTTCCATTCAAAAAGAAATGTTTTGAATTTATTTTCCTTTTTAAAATATCTCCTATTTATAAATATCCCAATTTATAAATATTCCTTATTTATAAATATTTCTATTTGTAAATATCTCTTATTTATAAATATTCCATTTATAAATATTCTGTTTTCAATATCACTTTGAAAATCCCCTTATCAACATTTCGGTATGTTATGGTATTCAATCATATCAAATCACGATGTTCAAGATCGTCCATACACACACAATCAACAACAGGTTATAATTCACATCATATATTAAAATATATGAAAAACAATAAAATAACTGTTGAGGAATCCAGTCGGATTCCTCCAACCTGTTTCCCTGCATCACAGATGTTAGACAATATAGATAACATCACTTTCAGTTCCATATGATATATTCTGTTAAACAGAATCAATATAGAAATTTAACTAACTGACTAGCAGTTCAATCAAACAATCAACATACAGTAAATCAGACAATTTCTAACAGTTCTAAAGATACAACATGAAATTATAAGCTGTTTAGAATTGGTGAGATTTACTCACATTTGCAGTTCATCGTTAAAGAACGATAAACTGTTATTTGATTTGAATCAAACAATTTATTTCGCCATAAATTCATACGAGCCCCAAACCACTTCCAGTCAGCTTCATTGTGAAGCTCTCGTCCATACGGTCCCAATGTGACTGACGGTTCGTGATTCTGATTTCATATGATCAAGTTATTGCTTTATGAAGTTAAGGTACATTTTTGAATAAATAAAACATGGATTTATTAAATTAAATGGGCCTTACTCCTTTAATCTCAGCCCAAACCCCTTCATCACATACCAGGCCCGCACTATTACTTCTTCCACAACGAAGACAGAACCTGCTCCCTCCTGTTACAGACCATCACCGAAATCCTTGCTCCATTTTTCCTCTTCCTCCTCTTACTTACAAATCAAAGTCAATACACCGTTAACCTTCACTTGGAAATCCGCATCAGCCCATCACCACACAATCATACTCGAACAGCCTTCCTACCCTTCCGTCGAGACCCCTGAACTTCATCACGGTTACAGTAAAACACCGAATGTTTTTAACCTCAAATCGAACCAAAAGTTCACGCTACGCTCTAAATCACTTCACGAGTTCAACCAAAATCCCTAGAACACAAAGTGATGCTTCCATTCGCCAATTTCCCTAACCCTAGAACTACTTCATACTCACGCTGTATGAAACCAGCGGAAAGAAAATGGGGATCGAACCCCTTGATATCGACATACAAATGAAGATAAACACACAAGGAAGCTAATAAAATTTGTTGAGGATTTTAGAGATTTCCTTTGAATTTCTTTTGATTTATTGAAGAGATCGGTTTTTTTGTTTGGCTGAAGAAAATAATGGGGACAGTGGAAAAAGAAGTTTTGGGTTTAGAGGGAGTTAAAGCTTACTTATGTGGTTAAATCCTTGAACACGTGGTCTCTTGGTAGCCTGGGATAAATTTCTGTTCGGTGGAAGGATATATGACCAATCAAATTATATGGGTATAAAATCATCAAGGCTTTTCTATGTTTATATATTAGGAATAGGTCATTTGGTTTGTTTTATGTTATAAAGTTTACCGTACATTACTATATAAGATTCCGTTCACCTACCGACAGATTTAAAAGTGTAGTCGTGTTAAACAATGTGTTACGATCCCAAAGATATAATAATACCGGTAGGTGGACTCATATTGTGAAACCCCGAAATGTCGATACAGGGTGCCAAATACTCCAAA
Organism: Allium sativum; assembly: GCA_030737875.1. NCBI lineage: Eukaryota > Viridiplantae > Streptophyta > Magnoliopsida > Asparagales > Amaryllidaceae > Allium > Allium sativum. Next base: position 142,869,940 of record CM060918.1, on the reverse strand, counting down.
TAAAAAGTTGCTTATTTAATTAATTAAAAATTTCCATAAAATTCTAAAAATTAAATTTGCACTACTTCCCAAAAGAACCTTGCCTAAATTCAAGCCCGATCTCTAGTTATATCGAATAAACCGATATGGTCGATAAACGATTCTATAGCGACTATTTTAAAATTTGATTTGGACATGTCTCAAAATCTACACGACGAAATCCCAATTTTTCTCTTCCACAAGAAAGATATACTCCCCCAGCTCCACACGTTTCTTGTTTCCTAGAAATCCGGCTTAAAACGAATCCTGTACATTCAGTTGAAGTTCAAATCGCCAAATCGCGAACTACAGCGCCATTTCAAGCTCTATTTTAATTACATTATAATTCTACGTTCAAACTGACGTCGATTGAATATATTCGTCAATATGATTCAACTCTAAGCTGAATTAAATCTAAGGGACGACCCCGTTCACAGAATATTGTGATTTCCAATATTTTTGATTATTTCTGAATTAAATATATTATTTAATTATTTAATTTAATTAAATATTCCCTATTATTAAATTAACGACCCTTTGAATTCTCTAAACCACCATTTATATAATTAAATTAATTAATTATATACCGCAGAAAATGCGGGTCATTACAAAATCTTACTATGGTAGCAATCCACCACTTAGAAACTCGAAAATGAACACTGATGATGTCGCGGTTCGTTATCAGAATTATTTTCCAGTGACTAAAGTGTGTTCAATGCTTTATCACTTTCAAAACCCACACAATATGATTTTATTCAAAATATTTTCAAAAAGGGCTATATTATCTTAATATACTTTGGAAAAATATTTTCCGAACACCGGGATTTAAATTCCAATTCTGGTTTGAATCCAATTTTAATTTATCCTGTTTGTATATTTAGTTCTTATTTGGTTATATATAACCATTTCAATTTTATAATCTAATTTGATTATAATCTCAACCAACATATCCATATATTATAAAAATTATTCTTTTTATATAAAAATATAGTTTGGGGTGAAATTATTTCATTCACCCTGCTTTTAAAACAGTACCGTGTCAAAATTTCTCCGTTCAAGTGTTTATAAATCCCTATCGACCACATCAACTAAACGCATCGATGTGAAATTTATATACCACTCAATAGATGTAATAACCCGGAAAATGTGAACCAATTTAAAATTTTTTTTATTAGGTTATTACCAGGAAATTTGAATGATTGAAATAGCATATTTCAATAAAATATAGAATTTGGTATGATAGGGCAGTTTGAAATTTTGAATACAAACTTTGTCTGACTGTACCGGGTGGAAAATATAACAGATTTTAACGAAACTGAAAATATTTAAATCTGTTTATCAATACCTTTCTAACGAATCTGAAAAACCGAAATTTCATAGCGGAAATCAAAAGTTATGGTCAAACGAATTTTCGGAAAGGTCGCTATATTGTATATATAGCCCTTGGAAATTGAGATTTTGCATACGACCTCGGAATTTGATGAAACCACTTTTGTTGGGTCCGGGATGTCAAATTATTGCTAAGTTTCAAATTTCATAATTTTTGAAGCTAGTATTTGAGCGGGGCAAAAGATAACGTGTTTGGTCAAATTCTGTTAAACTGGGTCGACCTAAAAATGGTCGTTTTTCAAACGAGCTCAGAATTCGACGAAACTGGTTTTGTTAGGACCGTATCGTCAAAACAAAGCTAGATTTATTTTTATGGAATTTTTCGATTCAGTTTGTGGCCCTGGCAAATTGAAATGTACGTTTAAATTAAATATCGAATGTTTTATATTTTAATTTGAAAAATAACTGACTGTAACAGTCGAAATGGCCAACGAAACATATCCCATTGTGTCCGGAATGGGGGTATTTAGCTAGGGGCGACAGTCGTTGGGTTTAAAAAGGAGTCCGTTTGCAAAAACACTATTTAAAAATTTTCTATAAATATCGGCCAATAGGAAATTTTCTTTAAAAAAAAAAATAGAAAACCCTAAAAAAACCCTAGCCGCCAGAACTATCGACGACTACCGTCGTTCGCTCCTTCCCGACGAAAATCCCGCCGCCACAGGCGACGCCAGCCAACGCCACCACCCTCAATCGACGCCGCCCACCTCCTTCTTCAAATCCGACCAACCCCCGCTCTTCCTCCCTTCGCCAGCGTCGAGAACGACGCCCAGGAAGTCGCCGACTTCACATCGACGCCACGATCGCCAGAGGCGATCGCACCTGCTCCCATGACCACCGATAGGACCGCCTCGCTCCCCTCTTTCAAGTCCCACTCTCTGATCGGAGCATCGATTCACGGATTTTCTGAAAAATCCGAACCCTAGTTTCGAAATCAAAAAGGGGTATACGGCTAAACTGATTTTTACACTTTAAAGCGTCGCAAACTTGTAAAAATCGTATCTTTTTGCTATGTTAACGAAATTCGATGAAACAGGAGACACCGTGACCGCAAGGAGGCTCTCTACATTCGAGAAGAAGCCGCGGATTTTTCTGACCTTCCTACGATTTTTAGCACCGCAAGAACCAATGTGAGGAATCTAAACTATTTGTGTGAATGTAATCGCGTTGTATAAATTATATAAGCGAAGTGTAAATTATATACGCATTGTATACCTCATGTACATGTGTTGTATAAGTTATATTAGCGATGTATAAATTATACAAGCGTTGTTTGAAACATATATGCTTTGAATTGTGATGAAATGCAAGTGAATTATTATACTATATATATATATATATATATATATATATATATATATATACTCCCCTCGTCCACAAACCATGGACGATATTTATTGCTTGTGTTTGACGTGATGTTATATGGTATGACGAATGGTTGGAAATAATTGTTTGTGGTTGATATTATGGTTGAAAAATACCTTTGTGGTTGAAAAATACCTTTGTGGTTGAAAAATACGTTTGTGGTTGAAAAATACCCTCTTGTGGTTGAAACAAAATAGAATAGGATTGGGGAATTGAAAATAAAACATGCCGCTTGCGTGCAAACTAGATGCATGATCCCCATTGTCAAAAACCGCGAGGTTTTAAGGTAGAGCGAGGAGCCGTACTAGGGACGGTCCCGGTTTTAACTACCCTGCCGTTATGCTGCCGAAATTTTCTGAAATATTTATGTGTTAGAATAATTTTCCTTCATTGAAAAAATATATACAAACGATATCGAATATTCATGTATTGAGTTGCAATTCATTCGTTGAGTTGAAATTCATGTGTTGAATATTATTTGAATTTAAACAAATGGCTTTAGTAATAAAAATCACATTTTTATATATATACAAACGATATCGAATATTCATGTGTTGAGTTGCAATTCATTCGTTGAGTTGAAATTCATGTGTTGAATATTATTTGAATTTAAACAAATGGCTTTAGTAATAAAAATCACATTTTTATATATATACAAACGATATCGAATATTCATGTGTTGAGTTGCAATTCATTCGTTGAGTTGAAATTCATGTGTTGAATATTATTTGAATTTAAACAAATAGCTTTAGCAATAAAAATCACATTTTTATATATATACAAACGATATCGAATATTCATGTGTTGAGTTGCAATTCATTCGTTGAGTTGAAATTCATGTGTTGAATATTATTTGAATTTAAACAAATGGCTTTAGTAATAAAAATCACATTTTTATATATATACAAACGATATCGAATATTCATGTGTTGAGTTGCAATTCATTCGTTGAGTTGAAATTCATGTGTTGAATATTATTTGAATTTAAACAAATGGCTTTAGCAATAAAAATCACATTTTTATATATATACAAACGATATCGAATATTCATGTGTTGAGTTGCAATTCATTCGTTGAGTTGAAATTCATGTGTTGAATATTATTTGAATTTAAACAAATGGCTTTAGTAATAAAAATCACATTTTTATATATATACAAACGATATCGAATATTCATGTGTTGAGTTGCAATTCATTCGTTGAGTTGAAATTCATGTGTTGAATATTATTTGAATTTAAACAAATGGCTTTAGCGATAAAAATTGCATTTATATATATATATACAAACTATATAGTATATTCATGTGTTGAATTTTAATTCATTCGTTGAGTTGAAGTTCATGTGTTGAATGTTATCATCTTTTAAAAATAAAATGAATCGACATTGAAAACTATATTTTTATGATAAATATGAAGTGTTAAAAATACACATGTGTCGAATAAATATTTTTGATGATAAAAATATTCCTTTTATCATGTATACGCTTAGTTAAAAATACACACGTGTTGAAATAAATAATAGTTTGCTAGAAATATTATTATTAGCTTGTTCTGCATATATATACATGTGTTGAACAGGAAAAATGGATTAGCTGTTGAGTAAAGAAATTATTTGCGTGCCCAACAAATAGGTAAACCTTGATGAGTTGGCTGCGCAATTTTATTTATATATCAACTCCTGTGAATGCCATTGGATGCGGAGTGCTGGTTTTTCTGTGTGAAATAATAAACATCGCCATAGGATAGTAACAATTAATTTTGAACTACACTACATGGCATACTTCTTGACGATAGGCATACTTCATCATATTCCACATAAGCAATTGGAGCTTGTGTGACGAGGTGGAAGATTTACCATACAAGCAAGAGGCTTGTATGGCGATGACTAAGTACTACAGGTTGGACTGATGACTGATATGGACTATATAAATTATAACGATAAATTGCCAGATTAATAAAAACCCCACACGGGTCTAGAGTTGACAATAATCACGTCGCTCTAGTTATTAGATACGGCACATGGACTATTTATTTCCACACGGAAACGGGGTGACGGGAATTTATTCTCTGGAGTGATTATCAGTACATGCTCCCCCGTAAACACCAAAATATATCACTAAAAATACGTGGATGCTTTTTAGGATTTATTGGGTACCTAATACGGCCCAATAAATTTCCAAACCCCTCCCCGTACAAAGGAGGTTATGGCGAAATTTTTCGAAATATTAAGGCGTTAGTGAAATATTTGAAGTGAAAACGAAGTTGAAAATATAAAATGAACTATAGTTGAAACTATGGAATGAACTATATTTATATATATAAATATAAATATAATTAAAAGGAATAGAGGCCGTGCAGTTCGCGTTTCGGAGTCGTAATTTGAAATGATTAGTACGAGAAATCCGACCATCGGATCTTCCCGAAACCGCAACCGCTGAGTTCGCCTTGGAAATACCTTTCCAACGGCACCAACCTTGTAAAAATCCAACGGTTGGATTGTCCTGAATGTTTAATTCAAATCTGAAGAAAAACAGCGCCAGAATCGTTAATATTTATATATAAATATAAATATAATTAAATTTAATCGAATAACGACGCTGCAGTTCGAATTTTGAAACCGTAACTTCAAACGACTAGTGTGGAAGATCCGGCCGTCGGATTCTCACGAGACTGGAACCGTTGGGTTCGCTTTGGGAATACCTTCCCACTGATATAGACTTTGTGGAAATCCAACGGTTAGATTTTCCGATATGTGTAAAACAAATTAAGGGAAAAACAGCGCCAATGACACGAAACGACCTGAAACGTCGTTTAATTAAATATGGCCATTTTTAAATAGATAAAAATGGCGAAAAATCGTTATAAAATATTATAAGCAACATAGGTTGCAAATAAACCAATTGGGCTTGAATTGTTTGATATTTGATGGTTGTATGTGTATGACATGAAAATAACGCTAAATAACTGAAAGATGGATGTCGAATAACATAACCATAAAATGAATCGATTTAAATTCTAATGACGTGAATTATTTGAAAAGGCCGAGCTAACCCTCATTTCAAATAATTTATCGAGCGATTCGAATTGGAAGATACAAAGACGATTCAAGACCGACGATCTTCGTATCGGTTGGATGGGCGCCACTGAGGTTCCTAACCGGAGTAGCTACCGGAAGGGGACGGAAGTAGTAGCCGTCTGAACGTATGTGTCGATTGGACGGATATACGAGGGATTTGACGCCTCCGGTTTCGTTCAGACCCAGGACGGACTTGTAAATGGACTGTGTGTCTGACATTGGATTTTGTTCTATACTGATTGATCTCTGTTAAATATATATCTGTTTGGCGGCGGAGAATTTATTCTTTTGCTTAATGCCCTTCTCTGAGACGTACGAGCTTAGAGGTTGTATATCGATGGAAATCAATCGTATGGAGTGGACTGCCTATGTGGCATGCCAAGATGCTGTGATCAAGGCTTCTGTTGAAAAGCAAAGTCTTATGGATGATGATCAAAGCAAGGTCTACGTGGCCTGGCTTTGTGTATTTCGTAGATTCGCGAGCCTCACACCTCGGTATGAGTTAAAAACGGGATACGGGCCGCTGGGAGAGCACGACGTTTCTTTCTAGCTATGGTGGTGTCAGTGACTTACCAGCCCTGACATATATATCTATTTTTCACCTATGTGGTTGTTGGAATACGAGGCGCCTCGATTATAGGTCTGTAAGGACCGGGAAACGTGTGTTCAGGAATTGCCAATCCTCAAACGTAAGAGAGGACCGGCCCAGCCGATCCAGGGGTTACCCAGAGTGTGTAGTCCCGAGACATTTGCTAGAGTGTCTCGAAGCGGAGAGGAGCTTGCCCCTTGCCTCGACTCATGGCGGAAATCCAATTCCCAATACGAAATAACGGACTTGATTGTAAAACTAGTATGGCGACATAGTGGTATGGGGCACTTATGCCGTCTATGATTGATATTTATGATGCTATTCGCTTTTGAAACATATATGCACTAGCAATAATATCAAATGATTTTGCTTTATACGTATCAAGCATATTTGGCTATTATAAGGTAAAACTCTATCCCCCGGCTTGCGTTGCATTGTATGATGGGACCTGAGTCTTATAATGGCTTCATTCTTTCTAAAAGCATGGCGTTGTTTTAAAAGGATTTACTTTGTTTTAAATGCACTAGCAATCACTGGACTAAACCCGTTCCGCGAAAGTGGCGTGGTCCTATGATTTGCTATTTACTGTTGTTTAACCGTTAAATAGATTCCTCATACCAGTCCCCATGTCTGACTCGTTGTTTGTTTCACTTTGCAAACGCGGGTGCCCTTATTTTCACACGGGCAGCCTAGTACACAGGTGACAGGTGGTTTTTGGTTCTGCACTGCTGCATAGCGTGCACTTTTGGCTCATGGCGAGGCTGACTTCATAGAGATGACTTAGATATTTTCCGCCATTACTGTATTCATATTATGATTCCGCCACTGGCGATGCAGACTGATTTACTTTCCGTATTTCTCACTATATGTATATGTATTCCGCCTTCGGCGATGTAGACTGATACTCTTATTATGTCACTGCATGTATGTATTCCGCCTCTGGCGATGATGACTGATCACTTCCCTTCCTTTTTACTAAGTATATCCCACGTTATGCTATTCTGATATTCCTACATGTTGTGATTCCGCTGTCATGTCCATGTAAAAGTATTTTATTTATTGTTTCTGCTATTATCTGCACTCTGCTATGATGATTAATGTGTTATTTCCTAATGATTATCCTTAATACCGCCCCTCGGATTTTGGGATCGTCATAGTTGGTATCAGAGCCTTGGTTAACCTTAGTTCCGGGATCTAACACATTAAGCACCTCATCAGAATTGAATCAGTAATGTTCTAATGCTAGTAGCTCATTAGAGATAGGATTGGCAATGTCCTAGAATGAGCTAAGCAGATTAGCAAAACAATTTGATCAGTACATCATCATTATTTTTCCTTGTATTCCCTTTCTTTATCATTTATGAAAATATCAAATATGTGAGCTTGACTCTTTTCTTGCTTATACAGTACTCTTAGATGGCTACACGTGGAGCAGCAGCTAGAGGAGGCCGTGGAGGCCGAGGAGATGCAGCAGGAAGACGGGGGAATATCCCCGTAGTAGTGGAAGGTCCTATCATTCCGCCACCAGCACCAGAAGACTTTGAGCTCGACAAAGTAGCAAAGAGGTACAGAAACCTTGGAGGGAAACCTTTTACTGGCACTGGCACAGTGACCGAGGCAATAGCTTGGCTAAAAACCTGTGAGAAAATCTTCGAAGGTATGGGTATGGGAACTAACAATAAAGCCCGACTTGGCATTTGGCTCCTTCAGGAAGAAGCAGAGCTATGGTGGGATGCCATTACCTCTGGGGATGCAGCTGGTACTATCCGGACTTGGGAGCAGTTCAAGACTTTATTCAATGAGACGGTACTCTAAGACTTTGCGTTGATTACCGAGATCTCAATAAACAAACACTGAAGAACAAATATCCTTTGCCCCGAATAGACGATCTGTTGGATCAATTAAATGGAGCAACAGTATTTTCCAGGATGGACCTAGCTACAGGTTTCCACCAACTGCGTATAGCTGAAGACTGTGTTCCTTTAACAGCCTTCAGGGGTCCCGATTTATTCTACGAATGGTTAGTAATGTCGTTCGGCTTGTGCAACGCTCCGGCATACTTCGTTGATCTTATGAACAGAGTGTTCCATGGTGTGTTGAATAAATTTGTTCTAGTCTTCATCGATGACATTCTAATCTACTCCAAGTCGGAAGAAGAGCATGCAAAACATCTAGAACAAGTGTTGAAAATTCTAAGAAGAAATGTCTTGAAAGCTAAATTTTCTAAGTGTGTCTTCTGGCAGAATGAAGTTAAATTCCTTGGCCATGTCGTGTCAAAAGAAGGAATTGCTGTAGATCCAAGCAAAATTACAGCGATTCAGAACTGGAAACAACCTACTACGCCCACAGAAGTTCGAAGTTTCCTTGGGTTAGCTAGTTACTATTGGAAATTCGTTCAGGGTTTTTCAAAGATATCAGGAGTATTGACAAAGCTTACAAAGAAGCATGAGAAATTCAAATGGACTCCCGAATGTGAAGAAGCTTTCCAAGAGCTAAAACTGAAGTTGACAACTGCTCCAGTATTGACCATTATAGAAGGCAACCAAGACTTGACCGTATGGACAGATGCTTCTGTTAGAGGGCTAGGCGCAGTGTTAATGCAAAAGGGCCAAGTGATCGCTTATGCCAGCCGTCAACTAAAGCCGCATGAATGAAACTATGCTACTCATGATCTTGAGTTATTAGCTATCGTGTTCGCTTTAAGAATATGGAGACATTATTTATTAGGCGAGAAATTCGAACTATTTACCGATCATCAATCCTTGAAATACCTGTTCACTCAGAAAGATTTAAACCTGAGGCAACAGCGTTGGTTAGAATTCCTTGCGGCATACGATTTTGAAATTCTATACACTCCAGGGAAAGCCAATGTTGTAGCAGATGCGCTCAACAGAAAGAATGAAATCATCGCCAGTTTTGTCATCACGTCTTCATTAATAGACAGAATCTCGACCCTTCAAAAGGAGGATAATTTTGTAAAGGTAATGATCAAAAGGATTAATGAAGGCATAGACTCCAGCTTCCAAGTGGATAGTGAGGGGGTTTTGAGATTAAAAGGAAGAATTTGTGTTCCCGACATCTCTGAGCTAAAAAGAGAAGTGCTTGATGAATGCCATAAGTCCAAATTAAGTATCCATCCCGATGTGAGCAAAATGTATAATGATATCAAGCGCACATTCTGGTGGAAGGCGATGAAAAGAGATATCTCATTATATGTTAGCCGATGCCCCACTTGTCAGCTAGTTAAGAGCGATCAGCAGAAATTGGCTGGATTATTACAACCATTAGAAATTCCAGGATGGAAGTAGGAACAAATTTCGATGGATTTCATCGATGGCCTGCCGCGAACTAGAAAAGGAAACGATAGTATATGGGTAATCGTAGATCGCTTCACGAAGACTGCCCATTTCATACCTGTCCGATCCAACAGAACAACTCAAAATCTGGCACAGATTTACTTCAGGGAAATAGTTAAACTACATGGAGTGCCGCTCAATATAGTCAGCGATAGATATCCCCTATTTACTAGCAAATTCTGGGAAGCATTCCAGGAAGAATTGGGGACCAAATTAAATCTAAGCACCGCTTATCACCCTCAGACAGACGGCCAAACTGAGCGGGTGAATAGAATTTTAGAAGATCTATTGCGGGCTTGCGTTATCGATTTTGGAGGCTTATGGGAAGATTATTTACATTTAGCAGAATTCTCTTACAACAATAGCTATCAAGCAAGTATGGGAATGTCTCCATTCGAAGCATTATACGGTAGACCGTGCAGATCTCCCGCATGTTGGGTAGAACCTGGCAACAGACTTGTGTTAGGGCCCGATATGATTCAAGAAGCATCGGATAAAGTCGATTTCATTAAGAAGCGATTGAAAACCGCACAGAGCCGACAGAAAAGTTATGCAGATGCGAGAAGAAGGGATATATCGTTTTCCGTTGGCGATTATGTTTATTTAAGAGTTTCTCCAATGCGAGGAGTAATCAGATTTGGCAAGACTGGGAAGTTGGCACCGAGATTTATTGGTCCCTTTCCTATACTTGAGCGGATTGGAACTCTGGCATATAGGGTTTCATTACCTAATTGGTTGCCTGGTGTACATGATGTGTTCCACGTATCTCAACTCAGAAAACATGTTCATGATCCAGATCTTGTTGTAGAAGAAGCAGCGCAACAGGATATTGACATAACTCGAGAATTAGCACTCAAGAGGGATCCATTAAAGATAGTTGGCAAAGAAACTAGAGAGCTAAGGAGGAAAAAGATTCATTTAGTCAAAGTGCAATGGAGTAGTGATCCTAGAGACTGTACTTGGGAGACTGAGGAAAGCATTAAACAAGCCTATCCCAAATGCAGAGTGGACATCTCTGACTAACTCCGGTGCAAGGTACCTTTACAATACTTTGCATTTACATTTTATTTCCTGCTTAACTATTATTTCCTTTTCGAGGACGAAAAGTTTTAAGTGGGGGAGATTGTAATAACCCAGTAAAATGTGAACCAGTTTAAAAAAAAATTTATTAGGTTATTACCAGGAAATTTGAATGATTGAAATAGCATATTTCAATAAAATATAGAATTTGGTATGATAGGGCAGTTTGAAATTTTGAATACAAACTTTGTCTGACTGTACCGGGTGGAAAATATAACAGATTTTAACGAAACTGAAAATATTTAAATCTGTTTATCAATACCTTTCTAACGAATCTGAAAAATCGAAATTTCATAACGGAAATCAAAAGTTATGGTCAAACGAATTTTCAGAAAGGTCGCTATATAGTATATATAGCCCTTGAAAATTGAGATTTTGCATACGACCTCGGAATTTGACGAAACCACTTTTGTTGGGTCCGGGATGTCAAATTATTGCTAAGTTTCAAATTTCAAAATTTTTGAAGCTAGTATGTGAGCGGGGCAAAAGATAACGTGTTTGGTCAAATTCTGTTAAACTGGGTCGACCTAAAAATGGCCATTTTTCAAACGAGCTCAGAATTCGACGAAACTGGTTTTGTTAGGACCGTATCGTCAAAACAAAGCTAGATTTATTTTTCTGGAATTTTTCGTTTCAGTTTGTGGCCCTAGAAAATTGAAATGTACGTTTAAATTAAATATCGAATGTTTTATATTTTAATGTGAAAAATAACTGACTGTAATAGTCGAAATGGCCAACGAAACATATCCCATTGTGTCCGGAATGGGGGTATTTAGCTAGGGGCGAAGTCGTTGGGTTTAAAAAGGAGTCCGTTTGCAAAAACACTATTTAAAAATTTTCTATAAATATCGGCCAATAGGAAATTTTCTTTAAAAAACAAAAAATAGAAAACCCTAAAAAAACCCTAGCCGCCAGAACTATCGACGACTACCGTCGTTCCCTCCTTCCCGACGAAAATCCCGCCGCCACAGGCGACGCCAGCCAACGCCACCACCCTCAATCGACGCCGCCCACCTCCTTCTTCAAATCCGACCAACCCCCGCTCTTCCTCCCTTCGCCAGCGTCGAGAACGACGCCCAGGAAGTCGCCGACTTCACATCGACGCCACGATCGCCAGAGGCGATCGCAGCTGCTCCTCCGACCACCGATAGGACCGCCTCGCTCCCCTCTTTCAAGTCCCACTCTCTGATCGGAGCATCGATTCACGGATTTTCTGAAAAATCCGAACCCTAGTATCGAAATCAAAAAGGGGTATACGGTTAAACTGATTTTTACACTTTAAAGCGTCGCAAACTTGTAAAAATCATATCTTTTTGCTATGTTAACGAAATTCGATGAAACAGGAGACACCGTGACCGCAAGGAGGCTCTCTACATTCTAGAAGAAGCCGCGGATTTTTCTGACCTTCCTACGATATTTAGCACCGCAAGAACCAATGTGAGGAATCTAAACTATTTGTGTGAATGTAATCGCGTTGTATAAATTATATAAGCGAAGTGTAAATTATATACGCATTGTATACCTCATGTACATGTGTTGTATAAGTTATATTAGCGATGTATAAATTATACAAGCGTTGTTTCAAACATATATGCTTTGAATTGTGATGAAATGCAAGTGAATTATTATACTATATATATATATATATATATATATATACTCCCCTCGTCCACAAACCATGGACGATATTTATTGCTTGTGTTTGACGTGATGTTATATGGTATGACGAATGGTTGGAAATAATTGTTTGTGGTTGATATTATGGTTGAAAAATACCTTTGTGGTTGAAAAATACCTTTGTGGTTGAAAAATACCCTCTTGTGGTTGAAACAAAATAGAATAGGATTGTGGAATTGAAAATAAAACATGCCGCCTGCGTGCAAACTAGATGCATGATCCCCATTGTCAAAAACCGCGAGGTTTTAAGGTAGAGCGAGGAGCCGTACTAGGGACGGTCCCGGTTTTAACTACCCTGCCGTTATGCTGCCAAAATTTTCTGAAATATTTATGTGTTAGAATAATTTTCCTTCATTGAAAAAATATATACAAACGATATCGAATATTCATGTATTGAGTTGCAATTCATTCGTTGAGTTGAAATTCATGTGTTGAATATTATTTGAATTTAAACAAATGGCTTTAGTAATAAAAATCACATTTTTATATATATACAAACGATATCGAATATTCATGTGTTGAGTTGCAATTCATTCGTTGAGTTGAAATTCATGTGTTGAATATTATTTGAATTTAAACAAATGGCTTTAGTATTAAAAATCACATTTTTATATATATACAAACGATATCGAATATTCATGTGTTGAGTTGCAATTCGTTCGTTGAGTTGAAATTCATGTGTTGAATATTATTTGAATTTAAACAAATGGCTTTAGCAATAAAAATCACATTTTTATATATATACAAACGATATAGAATATTCATGTGTTAAGTTGCAATTCATTCGTTGAGTTGAAATTCATGTGTTGAATATTATTTGAATTTAAACAAATGGCTTTAGTAATAAAAATCACATTTTTATATATATACAAACGATATCGAATATTCATGTGTTGAGTTGTAATTCATTCGTTGAGTTGAAATTCATGTGTTGAATATTATTTGAATTTAAACAAATGGCTTTAGCAATAAAAATCACATTTTTATATATATACAAACGATATCGAATATTCATGTGTTGAGTTGCAATTCATTCGTTGAGTTGAAATTCATGTGTTGAATATTATTTGAATTTAAACAAATGGCTTTAGTAATAAAAATCACATTTTTATATATATACAAACGATATCGAATATTCATGTGTTGAGTTGCAATTCATTCGTTGAGTTGAAATTCATGTGTTGAATATTACTTGAATTTAAACAAATGGCTTTAGCAATAAAAATCGCATTTATATATATATACAAACTATATAGTATATTCATGTGTTGAATTCCAATTCATTCGTTGAGTTGAAGTTCATGTGTTGAATGTTATCATCTTTTAAAAATAAAATGAATCGACATTGAAAACTATATTTTTATGATAAATATGAAGTGTTAAAAATACACATGTGTCGAATAAATATTTTTGATGATAAAAATATTCCTTTTATCATGTATACGCTTAGTTAAAAATACACACGTGTTGAAATAAATAATAGTTTGCTAGAAATATTATTATTAGCTTGTTCTGCATATATATACATGTGTTGAACAGGAAAAATGGATTAGCTGTTGAGTAAAGAAATTATTTGCGTGCCCGACAAATAGGTAAACCTTGATGAGTTGGCTGCGCAATTTTATTTATATATCAACTCCTGTGAATGCCATTGGATGCAGAGTGCTGGTTTTTCTGTGTGAAATAATAAACATCGCCATAGGATAGTAACAATTAATTTTGAACTACACTACATGGCATACTTCTTGACGATAGGCATACTTCATCATATTCCACATAAGCAATTAGAGCTTGTGTGACGAGGTGGAAGATTTACCATACAAGCAAGAGGCTTGTATGGCGATGACTAAGTACTATAGGTTGGACTGATGACTGATATGGACTATATAAATTATAACGATAAATTGCCAGATTAATAAAAACCCCACACGGGTCTAGAGTTGACAATAATCACGTCGCTCTAGTTATTAGATACGGCACATGGACTATTTATTTCCACACGGAAACGGGGTGACGGGAATTTATTCTCTGGAGTGATTATCAGTACATGCTCCCCCGTAAACACCAAAATATATCACTAAAAATATGTGGATGCTTTTTAGGATTTATTGGGTACCTAATACGGCCCAATAAATTTCCAAACCCCTCCCCGTACAAAGGAGGTTATGGCGAAATTTTTCGAAATATTAAGGCGTTAGTGAAATATTTGAAGTGAAAACGAAGTTGAAAATATAAAATGAACTATAGTTGAAACTATGGAATGAACTATATTTATATATATAAATATAAATATAATTAAAAGGAATAGAGGCCGTGCAGTTTGCGTTTCGGAATCGTAATTTGAAACGATTAGTACGAGAAATCCGACCAACGGATCTTCCCGAAACCGCAACCGCTGAGTTCGCCTTGGAAATACCTTTCCAACGGCACCAACCTTGTAAAAATCCAACGGTTGGATTGTCATGAATGTTTAATTCAAATCTGAAGAAAAACTGCGCCAGAATCGTTTATATTTATATATAAATATAATTAAATTTAATCGAATAACGATGCTGCAGTTCGAATTTTGAAACCGTAACTTCAAACGACTAGTGTGGAAGATCCGGCCGTCGGATTCTCACGAGACTGGAACCGTTGGGTTCGCTTTGGGAATACCTTCCCACTGATATAGACTTTGTGGAAATCCAACGGTTAGATTTTCCGATATGTGTAAAACAAATTAAGGGAAAAACAGCGCCAATGACACGAAACGACCTAAAACGTCGTTTAATTAAATATGGCCATTTTTAAATAGATAAAAATGGCGAAAAATCATTATAAAATATTATAAGCAACATAGGTTGCAAATAAACCAATTGGGCTTGAATTGTTTGATATTTGATGGTTGTATGTGTATGACATGAAAATAACGCTAAATAACTGAAAGATGGATGTCGAATAACATAACCATAAAATGAATCGATTTAAATTCTAATGACGTGAATTATTTGAAAAGGCCGAGCTAACCCTCATTTCAAATAATTTATCGAGCGATTCGAATTGGAAGATACAAAGACGATTCAAGACCGACGATCTTCGTATCGGTTGGATGGGCGCCACTGAGGTTCCTAACCGGAGTAGCTACCGGAAGGGGACGGAAGTAGTAGCCGTCTGAACGTATGTGTCGATTGGACGGATATACGAGGGATTTGACGCCTCCGGTTTCGTTCAGACCCAGGACGGACTTGTAAATGGACTGTGTGTCTAACATTGGATTTTGTTCTATACTGATTGATCTCTGTTAAATATATATCTGTTTGGCGGCGGAGAATTTATTCTTTTGCTTAACGCCCTTCTCTGAGACGTACGAGCTTAGAGGTTGTATATCGATGGAAATCAATCGTATGGAGTGGACTGCCTATGTGGCATGCCAAGATGCTGTGATCAAGGCTTCTGTTGAAAAGCAAAGTCTTGTGGATGATGATCAAAGCAAGGTCTACGTGGCCTGGCTTTGTGTATTTCGTAGATTCGCGAGCCTCACACCTCGGTATGAGTTAAAAACGGGATACGGGCCGCTGGGAGAGCACGACGTTTCTTTCTAGCTATGGTGGTGTCAGTGACTTACCAGCCCTGACATATATATCTATTTTTCACCTATGTGGTTGTTGGAATGCGAGGCGCCTCGATTATAGGTCTGTAAGGACCGGGAAACGTGTGTTCAGGAATTGCCAATCCTCAAACGTAAGAGAGGACCGGCCCAGCCGATCCAGGGGTTACCCAGAGTGTGTAGTCCCGAGACATTTGCTAGAGTGTCTCGAAGCGGAAAGGAGCTTGCCCCTTGCCTCGACTCATGGCGGAAATCCAATTCCCAATACGAAATAACGGACTTGATTGTAAAACTAGTATGGCGACATTGTGGTATGGGGCACTTATGCCGTCTATGATTGATATTTATGATGCTATTCGCTTTTGAAACATATATGCACTAGTAATAATATCAAATGATTTTGCTTTATACGTATCAAGCATATTTGGCTATTATAAGGTAAAACTCTATCCCCCGGCTTGCGTTGCATTGTATGATGGGACCTGAGTCTTATAATGGCTTCATTCTTTCTAAAAGCATGGCGTTGTTTTAAAAGGATTTACTTTGTTTTAAATGCACTAGCAATCACTTGAGTAAACCCGTTCCGCGAAAGTGGCGTGGTCCTATGATTTGCTATTTACTGTTTTTTAACCGTTAAATAGATTCCTCATACCAGTCCCCATGACTGACTCGTTGTTTGTTTCACTTTGCAAACGCGGGTGCCCTTATTTTCACATGGGCAGCCTAGTACACAGGTGACAGGAGGTTTTTGGTTCTGCACTGCTGCATAGCGTGCACTTTTGGCTCATGGCGAGGCTGACTTCATAGAGATGACTTAGATATTTTCCGCCATTACTGTATTCATATTATGATTCCGCCACTGGCGATGCAGACTGATTTACTTTCCGTATTTCTCACTATATGTATATGTATTCCGCCTTCGGCGATGTAGACTGATACTCTTATTATGTCACTGCATGTATGTATTCCGCCTCTGGCGATGATGACTGATCACTTCCCTTCCTTTTTACTAAGTATATCCCACGTTATGCTATTCTGATATTCCTACATGTTGTGATTCCGTTGTCATGTCCATGTAAAAGTATTTTATTTATTGTTTCTGCTATTATCTGCACTCTGCTATGATGATTAATGTGTTATTTCCTAATGATTATCCTTAATACCGCCCATCGGATTTTGGGATCGTCATAACAGATCAATCAACACAATATAAAATAGTTTTTATACAAATATACTCTCTCATATATATACACTCAGCTCATTCTAGGGTACTACTGACCTTATCTCAAATGAGTAATTCCCACCAAATCCTAGGTGTTCGCTCAACCTAAGCTCTGATACTGTTAGATCGAAATTTGGACCTAACACCCAAATTGTTATGAATGCTATAGAATTTCAAATGAAGAACGAGGAAAAAGAAAATAACACTCAGAATTTATAGTGGTTCGGCGTTAACGAGCCTACGTCCACTTTATATATTATTGATTATGCTTTGAAAGCTAATACAACAAGGATTTCTCTCAATATTTCAGTAGTTTGACAACAATGGCGGATTCAGTACTCAATATTGCCAAAAAGATCCCGAAAAATGCCAAACTCTGGGCTATTTATAGCTGATTTTGTCAGGCGGGTCGTGATAACACGTAGCACAGATCCCGAGAACATTGGATCGCATCGCCACCGTTGAGGAAATGGTCAAATTAGCCGTTGTGGACAGGTGTCGCGATCTGCTTGAAAATCGGATCGTGCAGATGGGGAGAATTGGTCCGGATGACGGTTAGGGACACATGTCGCCAGATCCGTGCGATTCGGATCGCTGGAGACTAGTTCGCGCTTGAATGGGTCAGAGGGTTCGCCATGCACCAAGGGATCGGATCGGTTCGCTCTGGGCAACAATATAAGTTTGGATCGGATCGCCTGGATGCGTCGTTCGCTGATGAGACGGGGGCGATTCGTCGAGACGTGATCCTCGGTGGGAGAGACGATAGTGTGCGATCCGACGGTGGTCGAGACGATGATGAGCGATCCGATATTGGGCGAGACGATGGTGCGATCCATTCCTCCGCGTCCTTAGATATCGTGGTTTCATGCTTTCTTCTTATGAATGATCCTGGATGGCTTGGTCAAAAAGCTAGCCAACATTTTGCCCCCTCGAAGTATGTTTTATCGAAGATGGAACATGCTTCGAAGCTATAGAATCGTCTTTTCATAGCGAGTCGCGAATCAGTGATCAATTCTCTTTCCGAGATTTTTCTGTCTTTATTCCTGAATTTATTGACTCGTTTCACGGGGTCGAGTCGCGGTCCGTTAGAGAGATATTCGTTCGGCTCTTGGGTGTGCACTTGGGCCTCGGAACGAAACGGGCTTCTCCTCGAATCGTGGTGGGCTTTTGGTTCGCGGCCCACTGGTCTTTCGTGGATCGAGCAGGACAAAGAAGGGGAGACAAACGGTCGTCCCCTTTGCCTATATAAGCCGACCCCCACCCTTCACTTTCCTTCTTCTTACTCTTTGTCGTATCGTTTCGCCTGCTCCTTTGAGGAACGAACCCCAGTATTTTGAACCTTCAAATATCCGATCACTTTCCCAATTTTTTAGAAAGGTAATTCCACGGAAGACATCCTTGCTTGTTAACGCTACTGTTTCACAAACTTTTTCGAATAATTTGTGGGAAAAAACGATGAAAATTTGCGATCTTTGGGGAATCCATCGAGACACCATGGCTGATGGGCGTGGAGCTTGGAGTTCGAGGGTGAGAGAAAGAGACGGAAAACAAAAGATGAAGAAGAAGAGAGGAGGCCGGTTCGGATCGTGGGCAAGGAGGGGAGAAGATGAAGACGACTAGCGAGACGGAAGATCGTGGTGGCAGCAGAGGCGCGTATCGTGGGTGTTGCAACGATTCGTGAAAGAGCGATCCCTTTGGTCTGCGATCCAAAAAGAGGCGATCCCTCTGCCTTGCGATCCAAGAGGAGCGATCCCTCTGCCTCGCGATCCAAGAGGGGCGATCCCTCTGCCTTGCGATCCAAGAGGGGCGATCCCTCTGCCTTGCGATCCGACTCCTAGCCGACGATGCAGAGAAGTTTCAAACTTTAATCAACGCCTAGTCACCATAAAATTCTGAACAGTTAGGATAGAGCCTTGACGTTGGACTTTCTGGACTAAATGACCACATAATTTGACTGCATGCGACGACTAATGTTTTGATGATCTTGATTGCTTTCACGCTTTATTTTTAATGCACACACGAGTACACACACCAGTACTTGCACACACGGGGGACGGGTAGTGTTAATCTTATTGTTCATATTTTCTCGTCCTAGCAGCAATGTCGAATGATCACTCTTCTTCAAGATCCGTGACAGAAGCGGAATCCGAGATTCCTGAACAGTACAACCCTGAAATTCCTCCAATCAATCCGGGAGGTGAAGATTCTGGATCTGAGTACGAAGCCACAGAATCAGATCCGACAGAAAGTACTTCATCCAGCAACAATTCTGAGACTGATGAGCGAGCTCCTGACGAGATCCCAGGCGCACTCGGGATAGATAAATTTTCTGATTCTTTAGCATCCAAGCTTGACGAGATAAAACTTAAAAGAATCTGCTTAAGACACGGAATTCCTTGGGACGATGTCTTGACGCCTGGAAGCGAAGATAGACCCACCTAGCACCGGAAGGGTATATGGCGATCAGTCGAACAATGTGTCTAGTAGGAGCTATTCCTCCGTTTCCTCCGATCGCCATCGAAACTTTAAGACGACTAGGTATTGCTCCGATGCAGCTTCATCAAAACGCCTACGCATCTCTATACTCTCTATATGTTGCATATGCGGAGATCCTGCACGCCGAACTTAAATTCAGAGATCTGGTGTTCTTCTTTCTTTTCAAGCACCGTTCTTCGGAAACTCCAAATTTCTCTTTCTTTGAATCGGTTGCGAATAGGAAAGTTCTGTACGACGAATACAGCAACATTGGGGATCCTAAGTCCGACTGGTTTTATATAAGGAAACAGGCTGGATGCTCACGAAGATGGCTCAAATCAAGTAAACTTTGATCACCTAGTCGAATATCTTGCTCAAGGAGTCTAAGTATTAACATTCTTCCGCTTTTTCCTTTGTCTTAAACAGATCACATCTTCCCGAAAACGGAGGGTCCGTTGTACAACCATCGGTTATCTATTCTTCATCAAAGCAGATCCGACTTTTTAAGGATTAAAAAATGCATTACTGATGACAATCTTCATAAGCATCGTCTTCTGGACAGAAGATTTGGACTTGGGACCGGCGGCAAACCTTATAAGTATGTGCCCCCAACGGAAGGAGAGGGAACCTCGTAAGCGGCAGAAACAACTAAGTTTCGCAAGAGTCCTTCTCCGATAGTCATCCAAGACGATGAGGACCTGAACATATACAGAGGGGATGAGGTCCGCGATGACGTGTCCAAGGAAATTCCTATCTCTGCTCCAATTGAAACCATTGCTCCAAATGACTTGACAGAAGAGCAGTTATTTGACGAGCTAAATAAAATCCCTCTACCCGATGTTGTATATACAGAAAAAGACTTTGAAGAGGGGCCTTTCTTCCTTGCTCCTGAAGAGATCAGTGTTCCAACTAGAGGACGAGAAACTGGTCAGACGAGCCTGTCTTCGGGCCCGGGTCTGTTAGGGGAATTATATGGGGTGCACACATCACTCACACTATCTGACCCTGCACTCTTATATCGTGGGTATTCAAAGTTTTAATATGCTCTTCTCTTTTTTTTACAGGAACGATGTCCCGCAGGAAATCTTATTCGTATCGTTCTCTTCGTGAGGGTACACCCAGCCTTCGCCCGGATACTGAACGCTCTCGCGGTCCTTCTCATAGGCCGAGTTCCTCGCAACCTCGATCTCCACCCAAATCAACCTCTACCAGGCCTTCGAGTCATCCGACAATTCCGACAGGGGGAAAGAAACTTCCAAAAGAGTTGACTCCTCCAAAGAGTGCACCTTCCCATAGTCGGTCGTCCAAAAGGCATCACGAATCTAAAGATAGGGACAAAGATTCATCCAAAGAGACTGAGAAGGAGAGAAGTGACATTGTCCCCACCAGCCAACCAGGGTTAGCTGCCCCCGGGTCACGGGATTACGTCCATGGTCCCGAGTTCCAAGGTAGGCTGGAAAAGCTGCAGGAACAATTTCCAGGCATATTCTTTGACAGGATGGTATTTGTTCCTGCCTTGGAACCGGTCCCTAAAAATTGGGATAATGAAGTTATCGGGCACATCCAGCACGCAGCCATGCAATATGAGATGATGAAAAAACACGCAGTTAACCTTTCGGAAGTCATCCGGACACTCGAAATAGAAGCACACAGATCTAAAGAAAAACTTGAAAATAACGAAAGGGCTAGGACAAAATTGGAAAAGGATCTGGAAGATGCTCAGTCCCAGCTTGCTTTAGCACGGAGGGACGCTGAAAATTATAAGACTGAATTAGAGAATGCCAAGCAGCGCTTTCATTCAGAACTGGACTCCAATAGCCAAGAGAAAATGGCCTTAAAGAAGGAGGTTGAAGATCTCAAAATGGCCAACATCGAGTTGAAAACAGCACAAGGCCATTTTGAAGCTGAGAAGGCTGCTTGGGAGGCAGAAAAAGCGAGTTTAAAAGAAAGTTTGGCTCTGGCTAAAGCAGAAAAGGTGATTTTGAACGACCAGGTCTCGGATGCGGAGAGGAGGGCAGCCCTTGCCGAAAAGAACGTTGAAAGTGCCATTGAATTGGCCACTGCTTCTAACAATAAGCTCCTCGAAAGAGAGAAAGAGATCGAGGGGTTTGAAGAGATGATTTTCGATTTCCTAGGTTAGGTTCTCAAGACTCGCAACATCTCGTGGATCCCGGATTACCATGTTACTTTGGCCAATTTATGGGATGCCATTGTGGAGGGTGAAAAACATAGATTGGGAGTCGAAGAAATCGATGAGGATGAACTAATGAAGAGCATCCTAAGAGACAATGAACCTGAGGACCTGGCAGAGGGTCGTCGCCTGATTCTGGCGGAGATGGAAAAGGAGAAAACCATGGCTAAAGGTAAAAGCAAAATTGATGAAGGTTCCAGTTCCGCCGTGGGGCCTAAAACCTCCGGAGTTGAGGAGTACCATCCTGATGATCCGCTAATCCCTTTGGGCCTAACTCCCGCTATTGTTGGAGCTCCTACGACTATCCAAGAAGGAGGGTCTGCGGAAGGTATCTCCCTTTTCTCCCCGCAATTTGTCAAAGCAATTGTGAATTGTCGTCGTTTGGTGGAACAACCACTTGAGTTAGTAACATGTGCTCCTTGTAATACAGGTGGCGAGCCCGCCGACACGGGTGCTGAAAAAGAAAGGGAAGTGGAGAAGGAGGCTGTCTTGCCAGGTGTTGGTATTGATATACCAAAGCAGGCAGAGGTCACAACAGCAGAAAAAAGCATCCCGGCACCTAGCACTGATGTGCCCAAAGATGCTGAGACCATCGAAGCCTTAAGAGACATGGATGGGCGCCATGTAGATGACGAAGAAGACACTATCGGCGCCAAAAAGGCCGATGATGATGACGAGGAAACCTTGGCCAGCCGAAAAGCCAGGCAGGAGAAAGAGTCGGCTTCGAGGAAGGTGGGAGATGAGGCTTTGGACGTAGTCCCTCTTGCAGAATTCGATCCCAAAACTGGGATGATTGTGAAGATTCCGCCCAAATTCATCAGTCGACAGCTTCACTTTGCAAACCCCGATGACTTCCCGGCTTCTCTTTCTGATAGGAGGAAGAGAAAAGAGGTGGAAGAGGAATCTTCAGAGGAGTCGGACGTTCCTCTTATCGAAAAAAGGAAGAGGAAGAAAGGGGATCCGTCTGATACCGACAAGGCGAAGCTGGAGAGGCAGAAGCAAGAGAAGAGTCAAAGCGTAAATAGGATATTTGTTGCTTGTTGATATTTTGTCTTTAGGTTTTCACTGGCCAGGAAGTGTAATTGTGAGACTGGTCCTCACTTTTGTTTCTAGGTTGTTTTTGACTTTGTTGATTCGCAGTATATAAACAAAAGTTTATCTCTCCTTGCATCATTGTGTACCTGTATCTAGATAAACTTTCCATGTTTAGTCATTAGCTAACTAATAATAACTACAAATCAGTCAATCAACAGGAAGAAGAATTTTCATGCTATGTTACACTGCTGTATCAAAGTTCAGTGTATGTATACGAGTGCATGTGCCCCCCAATCAATTGTTACTGTAGCATCTGACTGGGGTTTACTAAGGATTGATTAGTACTGTCGACAAGTTGCCCCCTATTTCTGGATATGGGGGCATAGGAGATTTCATGGGATAACAGTAGTTCAATCAACCCTTGTTCCTTTAGCAGGGAATAAGTTCTTTCTCAGCGCTCAATCGGAGACGCTTTTATAATGTCTCTCTCTCTGGAGAGTTAGAGTTTTGCGCTCGGCGATTCATTCGCTCCCCGATCCTTCAGCGGGGAAGGAGCTAGTTCTCAGCGCTCAATCAGAGACGCTTTTATACTCTCTCTCTCTCTGGAGAGTTAGAGTTCGTGCTTAGCGACTCATTCGCTCCCCGATCCTTCAGCGGGGAAGGAGCTATTTCTCAGCGCTCAATCAGAGACGGTTTTATACTCTCTCTCTCTCTATGGAGAGTTAGAGTTCGTGCTCAGCGACTCATTCACTCCCCGATCCTTCAGCGGGGAAGGAGCTATTTCTCAGCGCTCAATCAGAGACGCTTTTATACTCTCTCTCTCTGGAGAGTTAGAGTTCGTGCTCAGCGACTCATTCGCTCCCCGATCCTTCAGCGGGGAAGGAGCTATTTCTCAGCGCTCAATCAGAGACGCTTTTATACTCTCTCTCTCTGGAGAGTTAGAGTTCGTGCTCAGGCAGCTTCGATCATGGTATACCGCCGTTATTCGTGGATGTCATCTTTGTGTCCTTTATACTCTCTCTCTACTCTGGAGAGTTAGAGCCACGGATCAAGCAGTCTGCAATCATGCATGCTTATCAAACTCATCCTAGGTGTATACTTTAACCCATGCTCCGTGGATTAAAACTAATCGGACAAACAGTCGGAGCCTTTGCCAAGGCTTTGGATTCCTTCGATTAGTCTACGGGGGGAACGGTTGGCACCGGACTTCATGTACCTGCATTATTCACATTGATTTTCATAAAAATAAATAGGCAAATAAATAAAGATGCAATAAAGGCAAATGACACACAGTATTTTTATAGTGGTTCGGTCGAATCATGACCTACGTCCACTTTATAATCTCTTGCTTTAAGGAATCAGACTATTCTAGGCAAGTCATGCCCTATACATAGTTTTTTAACAAAGCAAAAGAATAAATTTGAAACTCTCATGTTAAATATGGCCGTAAATGTTGGGCATTCCACACTCTGGGGATTTCCTTTCCATCTACGGTTGCCAGCTTGAAGGTTCCATTATCAAGCTTGCTCAGAATAGAGTACGGTCCTTCCCACTTCGCTCCCATATGAGTTGGGGGTGGAAAGACACGTTTCAGAACCAAGTCTCCGGGTTCCCAGGTTCGGGCTCGGACCTTTTTGTTGTAATATCGGGCGACCTGTTGTTTGCATCTCAGGGCACGCAGGTCTGCTTCATCCCTCTTTTCTTCGATCATATCCAGGGACTCAAGGAGCAATTCATTATTGGTCATTGGATCATAATAAGTCACCCGATGAGAAGGTACCTTTATCTCAACCGGGATGACTGCTTCCGTTCCAAAAGCAAGGGAGAACGGGGTATGTCCTGTTGCCGATTTACATGTTGTCCTGTAGGCCCATAGTGCCAAGGGAAATTCATCAGCCCACATGGCTCTAGCCCGCTTCATTCTTCTTTTCAGAATGGACTTAATTACTTTATTTGCCGCTTCAACTTGCCCGTTCGATTGTGGGTGCGCCACAGAGGTGTACCGATTCTCGATGTGGTATTTTTGGCAGAAGTTTCTGAATTCAGCACTATCGAACTGAGTTCCGTTGTCTGTTATTACAATCTTTGGAATCCCAAATCGACAGATGATGTTTCTCACGATGAAGTTGATCACTCGTTTAGTTGTGATTGTAGTTAGTGGTTCAGCCTTGACCCACTTAGTGAAATAATCTACGGCCACAATAGCGAACTTTGCTCCGCCCCTTGCTATGGGGAGACTTCCTATGATATCAATTCCCCACATAGCGAAAGGCCATGGACTCGTCATTGTTTTTAACTGACTTGGAGGCGCTCTAGGTATCTTTGAAAATCTCTGGCACGCATCACATCGTCGTGCATATCTTACTGCATCCTTGTTTATGGTGGGCCAGAAATTACCATGCCGCAATACCTTTTTTGCCAAAGTTTGTCCTCCAGTGTGGTCGCCACATTCGCCTTCGTGGACTTCTTGCAGCACACGTTTAATGTCATCATGGGCTACACACCGAAGGAGGGGCATTGAAAACCCTTGTCTGTAAAGAACTCCGCCTTGCAGAACGTATCGGGCGGCTTTACGAATCACTTTACACCTCTCGCTTTTCTTGGTCGGAAGCGTTCCATCCATTAGGAAATTCTTTATAGGGGTCATCCAGGACTCCCTTTCTGGTTCCGTCTCTAGTACTAGGTTGATTTCCATCTGATCTATGCTAGGGGACCGAAGTACTTCAACGGGGGCTAGCCCAGTCACTTCAGGATCGTCAGAACTAGCCATCTTTGCCAACTTGTCTGCCTGCTGATTCTCTGACCGCGGAATATGAGATATGCTGTAGTGATCAAAATCATTCAGCAGTTCTTTCACTTTCTGTAGGTATAAAATTAATCTTGCACTTTTAGCTTGGAATCTTCCAGCGACTTGATTCACAACTAACTTGGAGTCGCAAAAGATGTTCAGCTTTGTGACTTCTAGTTCCTTTGCAATCTTTAATCCGGCTATCAGAGCTTCATATTCGGAATCATTGTTAGTGGCATGAAACTCCATTCGGATTGCATAGGTTATCAATCGTTTCTCGGGGGTTTCAAGCACTATTCCAGCGCCGGATCTTTCGTCGTTCCTAGCGCCATCAGTATACAATCTCCAGGCATTAGGATCGAAAAGTAACTTTGAAGGATCAACTTCCTCGTTTGCTATATCTTCTTCAGGGACAGTGAACTCTGCTATGAAGTCGGCTATCACTTGCCCCCGAATTGACCGTCTGGGCTGAAAGTTCAAATCAAATTGACTTAACTCAATATTCCATTTGAGTAATCTTCCAGATGCCTCCGGTCTCTGTAGAACTTGCTTGAGTGGATGATCGGTGTATATGGTGATAGGATGTGCCTGAAAATAGTGCCGAAGTTTTCTAGAGGCAATCAGTAAACTATACGCCAACTTTTCTATCCATGGATAATTACGCTCTGCTGCTGTCAATTTTTTGCTCATATAATACATAGGTCTTTGGACCTTATCCTCTTCCCTTACCAATGCTGAGCTGATCGCATGGGATGACACTGCCAAATACACGAATAAATCCTCGTGATCTATTGGCTTAGATAAAATCGGAGGTTTCTCCAAGTGCCTGAGCAAATTCTGAAATGCTTCTACGCAGTCAGGTGTCCATTTAAAGTGGCGTTTTCCTCGCTTTATTAATTCAAAGAATGTGATGCACTTATCCGTAGCCCTGGAGATAAATCTGCTTAGCGCGGCCACTTTTCCGGCAAGGCTTTGCACATCCCTAATCTGCCTAGGTTCCTGAATGTTCCTGATTGCCGCGATCTGGTCTGGATTAATCTCAATACCACGGGAACTGACAATGAATCCCAAGAATTTTCCAGAAGCAACACCGAACGAACATTTGGTCGGATTGAGTTTCATTCCATACTTTCGAAGAATGCCGAACATCTCTGCCAAGTCAGTAGTGTGTTGAGAAGATTGCTTGGACTTAACCAACATATCGTCGACGTATACTTCCATTGTTTTCCCGATCTGGTTATAAAACATCCTGTTGACCAAACGCTGATATGTAGCGCCCGCATTCTTCAAGCCAAAGGGCATCACCACATAACAATATAATCCCAGATCAGTGATAAAACTAGTGTGCTCTTGATCTGGAACATGCATCGGAATCTGGTTGTATCCTAAATAAGCATCCATAAATGAGAGAAGCTCGTGACCTACCGTCAAGTCTACCAACTGGTCAATCCGAGGTAACGGGAAACTATCTTTTGGACAGGCTTTGTTCAAATCCGAGAAGTCGATACACGTTCGCCACTTCCCGTTGGCCTTTTTTACCAGAACTGGATTCGAAATCCAGTGTGGGTAGGTCGAATCTCTGATAAATCCATTACTCTTTAGCTTTCCAACCTCTTCTTTCAAGGCAGCGGACCTCTCTGGGCCCAGCATTCGCCTTTTTTGCTTTACTGGAGGATGTTTAGGGTCAATGCTCAAGGAATGGCTCATGATTGATGGGGATATCCCACACATGTCCGCGTGGGTCCAAGCAAATACATCCAAATTGTTTTTTAAGAAATCCGTCAATTCTTTAGCAAGATTCGGACTTAACTGGGATCCAATCTTAAGGACCTTCTCCGGGTCACTGTCATCGATCGGTACATCCACAGTTGTCTCGTTGGGAGTCGCCATTCTGCCCCCAGGTTCTTAATCCTCTCTGGGATCTATATCCTCGGGCATCTCTCTGGGTGACTCTCCAACGATTATCCTCTTTGGTTGCTATAAGGTCTCCGCCCCTGAAGGGGGAGAGGTGCCTTTAGTTTCGATATCCCCTCCATTACGAAGTAACTTTAGTTCGGCAACATAACACGCTCGCGCAGCAACTTGATCCCCTCTGACGATACCAATGCCAGCTTCTGTGGGGAATTTCAATAACAAGCACCAGGGGGCTATGCAGGCTCTGAACTTTGCGAGGGCCGGTCGGCCCAAGAAGGCATTGTAGGGCGATTCAACATCCAAAACCACAAAGGGAAGGATTCTCACTCTCTGGCATTCTCCTTCCCCAAGTGTAACTGGTAACTCTACATAACCCATTGGAGCGGCGGATGCTCCGTTGAATCCACGGATCCATCCTTGGCAGGGCTTCAAGTCTTTTATTTCGAGATTCATCTGGTCAAAGGCCTTTTTGAAAAGAATATTAACGGAACTCCCGTTGTCCACCAGAACCTTATGAACAGTGGCTGGCCCAATGGGTACCGTAATTACAAGTGGATCTTCAGTTGGAGCATGGACTCCGATGCTTTCTCGTTCTCGGAAAACAACATCATCGGTCATCATCATCTGCTGCTTCACCGGGGTACTGTCCTCGGGGTTGCTACATTCCCCTACCTCGAGGTGTTGTTTGGCCGCATTGACGTATTGATCCAATGCTTTGGAACTATGCCCAGCGAGATAAAGTCCTCCGATCACGGTATTGATAACAATATTCTTTCCTTTTTGCTGAGCAGTCGGCCTAGTAGCAAGTTGATTTTGGTTCTGATTCGGGGCCTGCACTGCTTGCCCCCTATCCCTGGGCGTTACTCTGTATTCATCTAACTTTCCTTCTCGAAGCAGCCTTTCGACTACATCCCTTAGGTGACGACATTCATTCGTCGAATGGCCGTGAATCTGATGAAAGAGACAAAACTTCCCTGTTTCACGCTCTTTCTCTGTCGACTCTCTGGGAGGTGGCCTCTTATTCTGGAGGACTTCGTACGCATCCATGAAGATATTTTCCAGAGTATCATTTATTGGTGTATAACTTTCAAAGGCCCTGGGACGAGTCCTTCTCTGGGAGTCGTTCCCTCGGTTCCTCTTCCGGTTATTGCCGTTACCATTATTATTGTTGTTACCTGGCTGGCGTCCACCCTGATTCTGATTTCCGACGTTAACTTCAACTTTCCCCGAGCTGTCTCCCGTTTGTTTGATGGCGACATTGCTCTGAATTTCCTCCTTATCAGTTGTTTTAGCCTTTCGGTTAGCATACACCTCTTCCCGGCGTAAATGTACGTTGGCTTTCTCGTAGAATAACTCTCTAGTGTGGGGCGGTTTGCCTGCCAGGTACCTCCCGAATTCAGTGTCCTTATCTACTCCGTCAATCAGTGCTGCGAGAACGGTCGGTTCATGAGGATCTTTAACCTCAGTAGCGGCCAAATTGAAACGATCCAGGTACACCTTTAAACTCTCACCTGGTCGCTGCTTGACAAGGAATAAATCGATCACACTTTTTGTCTTCTGTGCGTAGATACGGAATTGTTCTACGAACTTCTCGCTCAGCTCCCTGAAGCTAGAAATCGATCTCGCCGGTAGGCGAGTAAACCATAACAAAGCCACATCCTCCAGGAATATGGGAAACGCTTTGCACTTAACAGCGTCAGAGGCTGCGGCAGCGGTCATCGACCAAGAGTATCTCATTAGGTGCTGGACAGGATCAGATCTTCCCGCATATCGGTTCATTTGTGGCATGTTGAAACGCCTTGGAAAAGTCACATCCAAAATATCATCAGTGAAAGGGGTGTGACTGCGGTCGATCCCCCAATCTTCGATTTGCTGTCCACGGCTGTCTGCCAGAATCTGGTGGACCATGGCTGCAACATTTGCACTGGTCAAAGGAGGTTCAGGGTGAGTGCCTCTGGCCCGACGAGGTTCTCTGATCTCTCTTTGGGAAGCAGTCACAAAATCCGAGGCTCGGACAGGGCTTCGCTGCCCCCTATTATCATGAGTATGTGTGCGGCGACGGGGATGAGGTGGTCTGTTATGCACAGGACTGTTCACATCTCGAGTCCCGAGAGTCGTAGCTTGATCATTCACATTACGGTTTGAGGGCCCCGCCCCTAGCGCTTCTTCTTCCTGTGATGGCAGGGTTCCGAACCGAAGCTGCTCTATGTTTTCGGCTCTCTCATACGGTCGTCGCGGAGGTCTCGACGATTCTTCAGACGAAGAAGAATATACTGGGGTGAGTAGACGAACCGACGATGTTCTTTGCCTTGCTATCTCATCAAGTCTTCTATCCATAGCCGTCAAATTTTGCCGCAGGATGGAACTTTCCTGCCTTTGGGCAGCCAACTCATCAAACAATCTATCCCTCATTTCGCCGAAGCGAGAGAGATCCCCCTCAGTGACAGGAGCAGCAGGATCATATTGGTCATCATCACTCTCTCTTATGCGCAAAGAGCTCGAACCGGGTCGAGCAGAGGTTCCGGGACAATAGGAGTGGGTCATAGGTTCTTTTCCAGGTCGAGTTGTAGTCTGATCATCAGTTCGGATAGCTGCGGTTCGTGGATGGCGATTCGCTGCGCCCCCCTGAGATCGACTCGTGGTCGTGGTACGCGGAGGCTGCGAGGTGTTACCTCGGGATCGAGTAACAACCCCTTCAGTGGCTCGGATCGTCTCGTTCTCATCGACTCGGAACGTGGTGTCTTTGTCGGATCGGTTCGCCACCTGCGCTCCGCGATCCAGAGTTTCTTCGTTGCCCAGATCGTGCACACTCTCCTCAATCGTTTCGTTGGTCTGCGAAGCTGGCACCTCCTTAGATCTTTTTCCAGCCATGATATCTGAATCGCTGGAATCTTCAAAGAACTGAATAGTAAAACTTTAGGACTGAGTTCTCAGTGAAAGCACCAAAAATGTTAGATCGAAATTTGGACCTAACACCCAAATTGTTATGAATGCTATAGAATTTCAAATGAAGAACGAGGAAAAAGAAAATAACACTCAGAATTTATAGTGGTTCGGTGTTAACGAGCCTACGTCCACTTTATATATTATTGATTATGCTTTGAAAGCTAATACAACAAGGATTTCTCTCAATATTTCAGTAGTTTGACAACAATGGCGGATTCAGTACTCAATATTGCCAAAAAGATCCCAAAAATGCCAAGCTCTGGGCTATTTATAGCTGATTTTGTCAGGCGGGTCGTGATAACACGTGGCACAGATCCCGAGAACATTGGATCGCATCGCCACCGTTGAGGAAATGGTCAAATTAGCCATTGTGGACAGGTGTCGCGATCTGCTTGAAAATCGGATCGTGCAGATGGGGAGAATTGGTCCAGATGACGGTTAGGGACACGTGTCGCCAGATCCGTGCGATTCGGATCGCTGGAGACTAGTTCGCGCTTGAATGGGTCAGAGGGTTCGCCATGCACCAAGGGATCGGATCGGTTCGCTCTGGGCAACAATATAAGTTTGGATCGGATCGCCTGGATGCATCGTTCGCTGATGAGATGGGGGCGATTCGTCGAGACGCGATCCTCGGTGGGCGAGACGATAGTGTGCGATCCGATGGTGGTCGAGACGATGATGCGCGATCCGATATTGGGCGAGACGATGGTGCGATCCATTCCTCCGCGTCCTTAGATATCGTGGTTTCATGCTTTCTTCTTATGAATGGTCCTGGATGGCTTGGTCAAAAAGCTAGCCAACAGATACCAACTGTAACGGCCCGTAAATCCGTACCATCTGAGTTGACTAAACAACACATGTCTAACCCAAATAATACAGAATTATGAGTCATTAGGGTTAAAGAAATAGATACAGATAGAAGAAGAACATAAATAACAAAACAAAATATCACAGCGGAACGAACAAAATATATTATATAACATAACCTTTGATATACAAAATTTGTATCATATATACATACCAACATCAGAGCACAATACAATATTTGATACAGCGGAAAGTAACTCTTAAATATCTAACGGTGAGCCGCCTGCTTTAAACTCCTCCAAGTGTATCTGTAAAAGCCTGAAACACTCGACTGCCCATACAAATTTAGGCACCCAAGAGTTTAGGAAAAAAAACCTAGGTCAGTCATGGGACTGGTGTGAGTAAACTCCAACCATATTGTTTAACTTTGAAAAATCTTTTGAAAGAAAGGGTAATAGTAAGACCAGCCTACACATAAACATGGACGGTTTTTACCTTACTATAACCAAACCATTTTGATATCAAAATCTAGTGATACTAGAATAATGTATAATCAAATAAATAATCACATAGCAGAATGCTTGCATTTCACGCTCCACATACATAATATAAAATCAAAAACCGCAGGGTGCTTATTGGATTCCAACTATGACAAGGTATGGACCACCTCCCGATCAGTGTACTCTAGAGGGGATACACTGGGGTTCACCAAGAACGTTTTCCAACCCGGCCACACATGACCGCCCAATCATTCAGCTTGAGTTTAGAGAATATATTATTACCCACAGTTGTTGGCCAACCAACCGCAATTAGTAAGATATAGAATCGAAAGAAGAATGAAAATTGAATTTTCTCTAGATCGATGACAAATATACCCTGCTTGGGTATGACCTACCTAGCCATGCTACCTGCCCGATTTTTGTCATTTCCCGGTTGTGAGGCTTGAGGTTACGTTTAACTTTTCAGATCATCTGGTCACCATTCACTTTGAATGCCACATTGTCAAATACGTTAGTCACTAATTTGATTCATACAAATACACTTCGGGTGTTGGAATAAAGAGAAGTTGTCTTCTCCCCACTAACTTGGTATATTCATAAAAACCAACGGGCGTGATTATTGGAAATACTCTGTCAGACATTCGTCCATACAAGTTGTCCTAGGTCTGGATAAACAGAACAACCCTTACATTTCATTCCATCTCCATTTTCTTCAGCATAATCTATTTCACAACGCCCATGCTTATACGAAGTTGTTTTTGGATATTATATCCAACTTGTCTCTCCGTATTGACAACGATGGTCAAAAAATCTTTGATAGCCGGTGATTTAACTATCAAAGGAAAACAAAACATCCATCCATACAGTCAAACAATCAGCGGCCCTTTTCATTCATTAACTATTTTCCAAATACCTTATCAAATTCTATATATATCGACATATTGATTTCTAATTTCAAATTTTCTTAAAAATATTCTAACAGCTTAAATTTCCAGAAAATTTCGCCAGCACCTCCCTTTTACCGGTCAATCGTTCAAACCTCAACTCGCCTTTCTAGGCCTTTCCATTCAAAAAGAAAATCAAAAAGCCAAGCGGCTTGCCGATTCGGCGCATAAAACCTCATATGGAAATTTAAACATGTATCTTTTTGTCGGGCACTCAAATAAATATCTACATTCCTTTCCTTCCACACCTGTTTACCTATATTTGATCATTCCCAATGCATTCCAGTCAATCCAATCCTTTTTATTTAATCGCGTTCCGTTTTGCAAATTAGTTTCCTAATTAGTTCATTTGTTTGATTCGCTTTATTTTGAATCCATCATCTTAACCCATGCCTCACGCTCTTATAAATAGGCCAAATCCAAATCTTAATTCGACTTCCGTACTCGAGTTTGGATTTTAACTCACAAGTTCCATTTACTTATCAAATGCTAAATTTGGTCCAAAAACTTTATCTACTAATTTCCTTTGAAATTAGTTAACGTCATTCGATAAATAGAAATTTATTTTTGATTCAAAAATCAACTCATTTAGTCGACTCAAGTTCATATTTAATTTATAGCTCAAATCTGGATTTTACTAATGGAAATACCGATTTTTATTCACTAAAAGTCATTATATTTAATTGAATAAACCATTACGGTTTTAACAAGATTATGGCGCTGTATTTCTGAAAATTTGATTCTGACATAATTCAAAA
Source organism: Allium sativum (assembly GCA_030737875.1). Lineage (NCBI taxonomy): Eukaryota > Viridiplantae > Streptophyta > Magnoliopsida > Asparagales > Amaryllidaceae > Allium > Allium sativum. The sequence goes on along the minus strand of CM060918.1, from coordinate 142,836,225 downwards.
TCTATAAGACGAAATTTAGATTTTCCTCTTTCATTAGAAAACTCTCATTTAATAGGTCCGGGCATTTCTTGTTTTATCGAATTCCGACTTATATTGAGTTATGTATACTCAATTGAAGTTCAAATCGCCAATTTACGAACTACCGCGTTGCGGCAAGTTCATTTTAATTAAATTTAATTATAACATTTAAAACTTTATTTATAATTCAATTCCAACTCCATTTTCAATAATTATAATATATATTAAACCAGCTTGCCAAATTTAGCTTAATATTTTCGGTTACCCTAAATCGTCAATTATTCCATTCCCAGTTCATAACTTGGTTATAGATTTATTCATATCTCAATTACACATTAAATACCAATTTCTATATAAACACGATGGTTTTATCCAACTTCAAGCTCTGAAGATTACAATTGGACATAAATGGGAAAATAACTCATTTCACTATCCTTTAACCATTACAAACAAATATCATCCCTTGATAATAGTGAAGTCATTCAAGTTGGGGTGTTTTATTTACCTCTTAGACCTAGATCGACAACGTTCTTATCTTGAGACAGATAAGAATTTGTAATACAAAAACACAATTTAAAATCTCTCCTTTTGTTCCATTTCTTAAATTTGGAAATTTGTTTCAAAATTACTTAACGACAATTTCTTCATCACATTTATAAACGTTGTTTATAAATTTAACTTTCTTATTAAAACAAACTTCCATTTAATAATCTATTTAAAACTCGATTCCAATTTTGGAATATTTTATTTTCATAACTTATATATATATCACTATGGAATCTATTTTTATATTTAAATTTCAAATTTAGTTTTATTCGATATAACCCAGATATCTTATCTGAAAGTAAATTTATTTATTTTATAAATTCGACATCGTCGAATTCTAATCATAAATCTTAATGGGTTTATTTCAATTCATTTACATTCCGAACATTGGAATAAATTTCATCGTTTCCCTTCCATGAACGATTTCAAATTACAATTCCCTTTTTAAGTTCGTACTTAAATTTAAATAAGTTATCCAATAAAATCTCCTTCTTTTATTTATAAACATCGTTTATAAATAACACTTCTTGTTTTAAATATTAAGACAAGTTTTCGATTTGAAATCTCTATTTTTGGAAAATAAATTCCCTTTTTAAAATTAACACTTGAGTTTCAATTTCCAAATTATCCAATGATAATTTTTCTATTCAATCATAAAAATTGTTTAAAAATTCGACTACTTGTTTTATTATTAAAAACAAGTTATATTTCTAATCCAATCGAAATCCAATTTCTATTCAGAAAATAAATTTTCCCTTTTAAATCTAAAAATCTCTTCTTATGATATTTATAAATATAATATCTAAGGCTAGTGATATTTTAATATCCAAACACACAAATCATCCATTCAATTCACACATCACACACATGTTGGACAAAATAAATAATATCAATCCTGCTTCAAGGCAGAATATCGCGGTATAAAAGGTCATCCACTCATATATCGTGGGGCAATAGGGTCATCCGCTAATGATACTGCGAGCATCCGCTAATGGTATTGCAGGAAATCCAATATATATATATAATAACCACAATCACCAAGCCTAAATAACTAATATATATAAATAACCACAATAGTTCAGTAATTCATGCATGCATCCAAGCAATCAAAAATTTATTTTTAACGATAAAATAAATTTAAATAAACTTCTAAGTGAGATTAACTCACCTTGATTTTTAGTTTGCTAAATAGTGATTTATTTCCTGAATATCCAATTTAATCCCACTGATACATATATCACTGCTTCGACCCCTTTATTGTTGAATAATTTCGACCTTGTATTTAACGTACAATATTGATTAATTAATTGCAACTACCATAATAGTTTAATTAAGTAAATTATATTAATAGAATTTATCTAATGTTTGCGTAAGGAATTTAGTGGCACATTCTTTCCTTTTGCTTCCTCTTCATGCATCATAACTGAACGCTTCTTCCTTCATTTCCACTACAAAAGCTTAACCCATCAATCCCAAACGTCCAGGCAACTTCCCCAGATTATAATGCTTTCTTCCACTGTTCAAAAATACAAAGACCAGACTCCTTTGTCATTCGCTATCTCTTCCTCTCGAAACAGTTAACATCTCACGGTAAATGAAGTCGAGCTCCCCAAAACTTTAACCATCTACAGTGGTCTCCCCTATTCAATTTCAAGTTCATCATTCAAATCCCATCATCTTTCCACAATGACCAACTCTTCCAGCGATAGGTATTTACGCCATCAGCCGTCTCCAAATTCACATAGCATCATTTCTGCAAGAAACTGCTTCACGCTACTACTATATATGTCCAACCTTCCTACAAACATCGCACTATTACCACCTGCATCCACTGACCTGAGCCCAGCGCCACTAGCCAATGCATCGACGTACCTCCACAAACCACAGCGACTTCCAATCATCAGCCACAGATCTGTTTCCCATAAAAATACACTGTCGAGCCACCAATCACCCCTCCTTCACCACTGTCTTGCTCGACCCTGACATCGAACCCCATTGCCTTACCCTAATCGCGAGTCTCCAGGTTAAATTGAGCTTCAGTAGCTCTCTACGATACCCAATTTTTCGATCACGATCCAAAGTTTGCGAGTGTCTTCTAGATCGACGTTCAGATTCAGGCATCGCGACTTCCAATGGCGAACTCTTCTTCAATCTTAGTACAGACCATGACCGGATCCATCATCGCACCCAATTCCAAACCCTAAAACCATCACGACACCCTTCTTACATGCGAGCGCGTTGAGCTTGGATTTAGCTCCAGAGAATCGCGGTCACCCTCTTCTTTTCCTTTTTCTTTTGAATTTTGTTCGGTGGATTTTGATTAACTGGAAAAGGACGAAAGAAAAGGGACTGAAATGTTAGATTTGAGAACGGAAAGACTAAAGAAGGTTTACGGTGTTTTATAGGCGTGTTGAGGAAACAATTCGTACAGTAGCCATTACACTATGTCCGCCTTTGTTACGAAGCCGGAGAACAAAATATTGTGCCTGAGATAAAAAGATGTTGCAACGTTAGTCGGCCTGATTACAGTAGATTTTTATAATATTTTGATTTTATTATACATTGAATAATTTAAATATCTCATAGTCCTTTAATTTGGAATCCTGAACCGTATTCTAGTCGAATGACTGACGTTACAAGATTATAATGTCATTCTGAACCCAACGGAACCCATTTTGAAATTTAATTTGACTTGTATATTAGAGATATAATTTAAATTAACGATTTAAATTAAATTCGATTTAGAATATAAATCAATTCCAAACAATTAAATTCGTCGATAATACAATATTATTATCATTCTAATTCGATATAAAATTTATATAAATCGACTGAATTGCTTTCAATTCAGTTTTAACTCTGAATTCAATAGTTTTCATTTTTGTATACGATTATTTAATATATTCGATATTAAATCGTATATTGATTATTAAATCGATAAAATAAAATATAAAAATCCATTTATAATTCCATTTATATATTTAAAACTAATTTAAATATTTAAAATAAATCGACTAAAAATCCGGGACCTTACACTACTCCTCAACAATATATTATTATTATTATCATTTATATTCAAATAGAAATTATATTGACCATTAGAATTGTTTCGATTCAATTTTTACTTTAGGTTCAATTGTATGTCATTTTAGTATTACGATAACTTGATATATTCGAAAATAAATCGTGTTTCGTTTATTAAATCGATAAATTCCATACAAAATCAATTTACATTATCAATTCAACATTTAAAACCAATTTAAATGTTCAAAATTAAACATCTAAAAATCCGGGTCATAACATTCTTCCCCCTTAAAAAAATTTCGTCCTCAAAATTACTAAGGTAGGAAATTGCTTCAAACCCATTAAAATTTCAAAATCCACTTATGTGGAATCCGACACTTCACATTCTACAACTTTAGTTCTATACAAAACATTAAGTTTTGAGGCAACCCATTAATATCCCATTCCTTTTTCAAAATCCTTCAAACTGAACCCATTTTTGAAAATCATCTCTTTTAGCTTACAAAAATTTTCAAAAACCTTGAAAAAAAATCGAACTCCCTAAATTTATGGAAAATTGCGGTAGAGTCGCCCCTGTGTGGAGAAGTTTTTGCAATATACCAAAAGAGATTAAAAAAAAGTATACATTGACCCACACGGTCGAAAAATAGTTCACATAACCTATTTTAGTATTATTTGCGTATTTGCGTATGCTACCTCAAATAACTGCTATTTAGCGAACTTGCTTTGCATATACGCAATCTACGCACCCAAAATCAAGCCAGGCAACTTCGTGTACATTTGCTTACTTAATTTAAACCCATAAGTCTCATAACATGAAATTTTAATAACTTTCATTCATTTAAAAGTTTAAACACATAGATTCAACACAACCATGGCATATTATGTATATTTAACACGTACATGCTTATACAAGTTCCAATATTTATTTTATACCTCATTTCATTTATACTGCGTACCATATATGTTCATATTCATTTTATTCGAATTATTTACAACCAATATATTTACATTCAGCTCATAATCAAATTCAATTTATTCACTTTGTTTACAACAAACGACAATTTTCTACGAAGTTTGCCATTATTTAGTTAATACATTAGCCACTCATATTTCTGGCCAAAAATTAAATTGATTCCAAATCAATTTATCCATTTCAATCCATTTATCATACTTATAGTTAAATTTAAATTATAGAATTCAAATTCCTGGGTTTTTATTTCAAATTCTTTAGAAATCACATAAATATATACATATATTTAAAACCATCTAAAATTCAAAACATTTGAATTTCCTGAAACCACTTGTTTTCTGAAATAAATTTCCATTAGAAATTTTACTATGGTAGCAATCCATCACTTAAAAACTCGAAATTGAACACTATAATGTTGTAGTCATCATCAGAATTATTTTCCAGCGACTGAAGTGAGTTTAGTGCTTATCACTATAAAAGTCCATCTAAAATGATTTTTACTCAAAAATCTTCCAAAACAAAGCTATAGTATTTTAATATACTTCAGAAAATATTTTTCCAACCTCCCAGGATTTAAATTCCAAATTCTAGTTTGAATTCAAATTTAGTTCATCTCATTTGTATATATTATCCTTATACAAATTATATTTGGTTATATATATATAACCATTCAAATTTCTATAATCTCATTTGATTATAATACTAACAACCAGCATATCCATATACTATAATAATTTCATGAAATTATCCCTTTTATATCGAATTAGAATTGTGGGTAAAATTATTTCATTTACCCACTTTAAAGCATATTATATCAATTTTCCTGTTTAATTATTCAAAAACTCTTATCGATGTTGTGATGTCCCACGATTCAACCAGAATTTATAAGCCACTCGACAGACAAGCGCATACAATATAAAACAATGTTTATATCAGCTAACAAATACGTGCTCTCATATATATACACTTAATTCATTCTAGGATACTATTGACCATATCTCTAATGAGTATACCCCGACCAAAGCCTAGGTGTTCGTTCAACCTAAGCTCTGATACCAACTGTAACGGCCCGCAAATCCACACTCTTTGAGTTGACTAAATACACCATACGTCAAACCCAAACTGCATATAATTACGAATAATTATGGGTAAAGAAGGAAATGATAGAAGAACAGAAATAACAACACAAATCATACATCGTATCAGAATAAAATATAATATATATAACAACTTTTAAATATAACATTCTACCATATATACATACCTTCATCAGAGTACAACACATCCCAGCATAAATAAACAGTAGATATCTAACACTGAAACCTCCTACTTCAAGCTCTTCCAAGGGTATTTGTAAACCCCTAAACTATTTGATTGACCGTGCAAATTAGGGAACCTAAGAATTTAGGGAAAAACATAACAAATAAACTCTGGGTCAGTCATAGGACTGGTGTGAGTAAACTCTAATCACTTGATTTACCTTTAAAAATCCTTTTTTAAGAAAAGATAATCATAAGACCGATCCACACAAAAACTTGGATGGTTTTTACCTTAGGATAACCCAAAACATTCTTTGTGTCAACACTATTCTACTATTATAATAGCGTTTAATCATATCAATAGCAATCTAGTGGAACGCTTGCATCTCACGCTCCATATACATAGTATACAATCAAAAACCGCGGGCGCTTATTGGAGAATGGATATCCAACTATGATAAGATTTAGAACCAACTTCAAATAATGTATCTCATAGAGAGGAATACACCGGGTTAAACAAGAACATCTTGCAACCCGGCTATAATGACCCGAACTTCCCCATAAAGAAACGCCCAGATTGTATTGAGGACAAGACGAATCAGAACACAAACAGAAGAACATTTCATTTCTTATTACAACAATTCTATCATAATACAAGAATATATCAGAGTATGAATAACTTATATACTTTTGATAAACATCAGAGATTTAAATACATTACTGTAGCGGAAAAATAATACAAAACACAACTGAAACAGATACACGGATACAGAGCATTCTGAATATTCCTTCAGCTATAAACCAGGGTCCTGTAAGAATAAATCTGCAGAAACCCAACTACTAGGTGCCCGTGTGGAAAATAGGGGCACCCACAGTTTAGGTTAAAACAATAAACTCCAGGTCAATCATGTGACTAGTGTGAGAACTAAAACAGTTATTTAAAACTTTACTTTTAAAGAGAATAAATCAAGGGACCACGCCGTATAACACGGAACGGGTTTCCTCCCAAGAATACTAGTGCATAGAATAAACAATGAATTGCTTTTTGGAAAAATGAAGCTATTATAAGACCCAGGTCCCATCACACAATGCAACGCAAGCCGGAGGATAGGGTTTTCCCTTATAATAGCCAAACATGCTTGGTACGTTTAAAAAAAATCATTTGATACTATTATAAGTGTACAGTGTCAAAACAACTTCAAATATAAATGTATCAATCATAGGCGGCATGAGTACCATCTATCAGGTCGCCAATACTAGGCTCTACAATCAAAACCGAAATTTCACGTATTGGAAATTGGTTTTCCGTCATGAGTCAAGGCAAGGGATGTGCTCCTATCCTGCTTCGAGACACTTTAGCAAATGTCTCGGGACTACACACTCTGGGTAACCCCTGGATCCTGCACTGCCGGTCCACTCAAAGTGCAAAAGTGGATTGGTTATACCTGAACACACATTTCTCGGTCCTAAAGGACCCATCCATCGGCTCCGTAGTAACCGATATATCTCAGGCGCCTTGCATTCCAACAACCACATACGTAAAAATAAAATAAGTGTCAGGGCTTGTAAAACGCTGACACCACCCATAGCTAGATAGAAACGTCATGCACTCACCACATTCCCTTATCCCGTTTTTGACTCATACTGAGGTGTGAGGCTCGCGAATTAACGCTATACACAAAGCGGTGCTATATTAAAGCTATGCTTTGATCATCAACCACAAGACTCTGCTTTTTAATAGAAGCCTTGATCATCTGCATCTCAGCATGCCACACAGGCAATTCATGCCATGCGACTGATATCTATCGATATATAACCCCTGAGCTCGTACGTCTCAGAGAAGGGCGTTAAGCAAGAGAATAAATTCTCCGTCGCCAAACAGATATATATATTTAATAGAAATCAATCAACAGAGAATAAAATCCAATGTCAGAGATATAATCCATCTACAAGTTCGATCTGGGTCTGAACAAAACCAGAGGCACCTTATTCCTCGTCCCGTATGTCCAATACAGGAGAGAGGTCCTCGCATATCCATCGATCTCCAAGTACGTATGGACGATCACCACTTATTACCTTATCTTGGGTGTACAGCCCAATCAATACATCAATAATCATCCAAACGATGTGAAGACCTCCGGTCTTCAACCACTGTCTTCATCGTCGACTTATCGTCGAATCAGCTATTCAAAATGGGTATAAACCCGACCTTTCTGAATAACTCGCGTATATAATAAACAAGTGCTATAAAAACACAACATACGCCTCATTCCAATTCTGAATATTCTTTTATTCAATTATTTATATACTTTGGGAACGGTTCCCATTAATTTTATCAAAGATAAATTCTTTAAATTTATTCTTTAATCTTCCTTTGGATGTCAATTCAAACCATGTTAAGGTTTTCCAAACTAGTCGGGATTAACGCACCTTACCAAAGTAATCATTTGTTTAATTTCCAATCCCAACCTATTCATCCCATGGAGCAAAACTGGTAATACTCCATATCTAACATCATGGAGTTATCGGTAAATTTAATTACCATTTCCCGTTCAAATCTAATTAAAGATTTAACTATCGCTAGGAGCAAAACTGGTCGTACTCCATTCTCGATCATTTCCCAAATTTGATAATTTAAATAATCAATTCACATTTCAATATAATTAAAGATTCAATAAAACACCACTTGGTTTTAATCTTCCCAAAAATCAATATTAATGATTATTTAACTTTGGAAACACAAACATGCCGCATCGACAATCTACATCTGCCGATATGTAACATCTAAGCTCGTTTAAAACACAGTTCGAAATACAATGTTAGACATGTAATCATGTCTTTAACTGGGTTAAAGAACTAATGTCATTTAAAACACAGTTCACGATAAACCCAAATCACATTCCCTTAATTATGGAATCTTCACGGAAAAACAAATCAATATATAATCGATATCAATTTCCGTATCCGACTAATAATATAAATGGAATAACAGAAAAGCCTTTTAAATTCTATATGTATTAACAGTCTTTCTCCACAGAAGTTCACTTCGATTATTATCAATCGAATTCCATTTAGTTCCAATTTAATGTATTTAAATTGGAAAACTTTACTTTGGAAAATTCCCATTAAATCTTAATAAAAAGATTTATAAATTCCAAATCCCATTTCACTGTAAATCGGGTTAAAGAACGAATGTCGTTAAAAACACAATTCACAATAAACCCAATTCACACTCCATTTTCAATTCCAGTTAAATGTTAATTAATTGGTAATTCTTCTTTAAATCTTAACTAAAAGATTTATTCTTTTCACACTGGGTTTAATAATAGTGTTAATAAAGATATCATTCATGACAAATCCAAAATCCAATTCGATATCAAATACAAGGCTTTGAACAGAAATTATATCGGCTTATATTCAATATCAAATTCTGAAACCACCAAACATCATATTGGAAATAACGATATAAAATATATCTTCCAAATTCCCATAACCATATCTGTATAATCCCGAATCCAACATCAAAATATTCCGATGATAATTTTGATTAAAATCCATTTCAATTCATATATTGGAAATTCTGGTTATTTTTAAAACCATTTCAAATCCAATTTATTTATTTAAAAATACTGGATTTCATAATTCTAGTTCATAACTAGTTCATTTCGATAAAAATATATTTTTATCTTTTCAAATATGGAATTTTCATCCCAATTCTTTCCAAATCATTTATTATGATTTTACACAAATTATTAATATTTTTAATAATTTTATCAAGGCCCGTACAGTCGATTTCCATAAACGGTCATCGAACTACACTTACAACGACCATTTCCAAATTTGATTTGGATATAATTCCAAATCTAACCGTTAGATTTAAAATTTCTTATATTCGTTGGAAAGCTTTCTTCGATACGAACCCAACGGTTCTGGTTTTAGGACAATCCGACGGTCGGATCTCCCGTAATGTCCATTCGAAGTCAATGATTGAAATTCGCGAACTGCCGCTGCGCGGCACATTCTATTCAGGCCATTAAATATATATTATATATATTTCATCGATTTCCATTTAAAACTTATTTTATAAATCATTTTAAATTCGTTTTCAAAACGATTTCAACTTCATATTCAATTTTAAATCAAAATTGAATATTCCATATCATCGATATATAAAGAATTGTATTTTCAAAACATTATATTTCGAAATCATTTCCATTTCGATATTCATTATTGAAATGAATAAAATCGATATATAAAAACCGTTCACATCAAAATGGCGTCAATCTAATCAACACGGCATTATATATTTATATATATTTGTAACGACCCGCATTCTGTGCATCGAAGGATCGTAGAATATTTATTTCTTTCACATACGAAGTCGTTTGGTCATGTGGCTTTGGAAAACGACTATTGGGGTCATTGTAACAACCCGTAAAATCTGGGCCAGTTTAAAATTTTTATTTTGGCAATTTTAGCGAATTCTGATTATTTAATATGAATTATTTTAAATAATATCGACGAGAATTTATTTTGAATATAATTCGAACGTATATATTATACGCGTCGTCGTTAGAATATAAATATTTATATATAATTATAAATAGAATTGAAAATGGCGCGGTAGTTCGATAATTCGATTTCAAACTTCAATTGAATATACCGGGTGCAGAACAATCCGGATTTTAGTGAAACCAAAAATAATGGAATCTAATAGTGAATATCTTTCCAACGAATCCGAGAAATCAAGATTTCATATCGGGAATCAAAAGATATGTCCAGTTGAAAATTCTGAATAGTCGCTATGGAATTCAGGCCCTTAAAAATGGACATTTTGCAAATGACCTCGGATTTCGACGAAACCACTTTTGTTGGGTCCGCAGTGTAAAGTTATTGCTAGGTTTCAAATTTCATAATTTTTCGAATCAATATGTGAGCGTGGCAAAGGAAAACGCGTTTGACCAGTTTCAGTTGATTTTAATCGACTGGAAATTGGCCATTTTTCCAACGGTCTCAGAATTCGACGAAACTAGTTTTGTTAGGACCGTATCGTCAATACGAAACTAGAAAATATTTTTTCTGGAATTTTTCTAGTTAGTATGTGACCCCGGTAATTTGAAATGTACGTTTAAAATTCAATATAAGTACTTAAATGTAATTTCAACGAAAACTGATCGTAACGATCAAACCAGCTTACGATACATATCCCATTGTGTTCGGAATGGGGGTAAAACGCTATGGACGACAGGCGGTGGACCTCGGTTCGAGGTCATATGTAAAATCAACCCTTGTGCATAATTTAATAATTAAATAATAAAATAAAATAAAAAAAAACTATTCCCTCCCCTTTTCTTTCTGCCTTGGCCCCCCCCCGATCATTAATCAGAAAAGAGAAAAAAAAATAAAAAAAAAAGAAACCCTAGAAATCAAGCCGCCGCCCCTCTTATCCTCGACGCCGACGAAGTCGCCGAAGCCCCCACCGCCGACCTCCTCCTTCCAGCGAAGACGGCGCCACCCTCGAACACCCCTCCCAGTCGCGAAGCAATCGAAGCTTCCACCTCGAACATCATCGCGACGCCTCCTGAACCCTTGCCGCCGACGAACAACACCATCGAGCCCCCCCTTCGCATACCACGGTGAGCTTTTAAGCTATTTTATTTTGATTTTTATTTTTGGTTTATAAAACCGATTCAAAAACTAAACTGTATTTTCTCTAGATTTAAAACTGTAGTTTTTTTTTTCTTTAGAATAAAACTGATAAATATGAAGTTATGAAACTGAGTTTTAAACAGATTTTTTTTTTTTTTTATTATAAAGATTTAAAACTGTTATATTTTTTTTTTTAAGATGAAAAACTGTTTTGTTTTTAAAGAGTTAAAACAGAATTTTTAAAAAGAAAGTAAAACAGATTTTATATATAAAGTTTTAAAAACTGTTTTTTTTTAGAAATTTAAAAACTGATTTATAAAGAACTTTAAAACTGATTTTTTTTGGGAATTTTAAAAACTGCATTTTTAAAAGAAGAAAAAAAAACTGCATTTTTAAAAGAAGAAAAAAAACTGCATTTTTAAAAAGGCAAAACTGTTTTTTTTAAGTTGCATAAACTGATTTTCATGAATTTTTAAAACTGATTTTTAGGAGTTTTAAAACTGGATTTAAAAAGAAAGTTAAAAATTGATTTCTTTAAAAAGTAAAAATCATATTTTTATTTATTGAAAGTCGAAGTAAAAATCAGATTTTTATATATTGAATAACATAGTAAAAATTCGATTTTTACATATGTAGAGAATACGGGTGAAAGCGACAAAAGGCGAAGATTTCTATTAAGGAAGAATCGTGTGAGAGGATAGCTATTGGTGAGGATTTCTCACTCTTCAATTTCTTTTTAAAATTTTATATATATGTGTTGAAAGTGGAAGTGAATTGCTATATATAAATATCTATATATATATATATACGCCCCTCGTCCACAAACCATGGACGATATTTATTGGTTGAAATTGTTGTGAAAATTGATTGATAGCGAAGTGAAATAACATATATATGAAAAGTGAAATTTATATATATAGCGAAGTGAAATAACATATATATGAAGAGTGAAATTTATATATATATATAGCGAAGTGAATATCGAATATATTGAAAGTGAATATCGAATATATTGAAAGTGAGAATATCGAATATATTGAAAGTGAAAATATCGAATATATTGAAAGTGAAAATATTCGAATTGAAAACAATGTATATGAAATATTCGAATTGAAAACGATATATATATATGTATGAAATGAAAACAATGTATATGAAATATTCGAATTGAAAACGATATATATATATATATGAAGTGAAAACGATATATATATTGAAAGTGAAAATATCGAATATATCGAAAGTGAAAATATCGAATATATCGAAAGTGAAAATATTGAATATATTGAAAGTGAAAATATTGAATATATTGAAAGTGAAAATATCGAATATATTGAAAGTGAAAATATTGAATATATTGAAAGTGAAAATATTGAATATATTGAAAGTGAAAATATCGAATATATTGAAAGTGAAAATATTGAATATATTGAAAGTGAAAGTATCGAATATATTGAAAATGAATATATCGTATATATTGAAAATGAATATATCGTATGTATTGAAAATGAAAATATCGTATATAGTGAAAGGTGAATATATATATATATATATATATATATATATATATATATATATATGAATTGAAAACGATGTATATGAAATATATATATGAATTGAAAACGATGTATATGAAATATATATATGAATTGAAAACGATGTATATGAAATATATATATGAATTGAAAACGATGTATATGAAATATTCGAATTGAAAACGATGTATATGAAATATTCGAATTGAATTGAATAGAAAACGAATTCGAATTGAATTGAATAGAAAACGAATTCGAATTGAATTGAATAGAAAACGAATTCGAATTGAATTGAATAGAAAACGAATTCGAATTGAATTGAATTGAAAATTGAATTGAATAGAAAACGAATTCGAATTGAATTGAATAGAAAACGAATTCGAATTGAATTGAATAGAAAACGAATTCGAATTGAATTGAATAGAAAACTGAATTGAATAGAAAACGAATTCGAATTGAATTGAATAGAAAACGAATTCGAATTGAATTGAATAGAAAACGAATTCGAATTGAATTGAATAGAAAACGAATTCGAATTGAATTGAATAGAAAACGAATTCGAATTGAATTGAATAGAAAACGAATTCGAATTGAATTGAATAGAAAACGAATTCGAATTGAATTGAATAGAAAACGAATTCGAATTGAATTGAATAGAAAACGAATTCGAATTGAATTGAATAGAAAACGAATTCGAATTGAATTGAATAGAAAACGAATTCGAATTGAATTGAATAGAAAACGAATTCGAATTGAATTGAATAGAAAACGAATTCGAATTGAATTGAATAGAAAACGAATTCGAATTGAATTGAATAGAAAACGAATTCGAATTGAATTGAATAGAAAACGAATTCGAAATGAATTGAATTGAAAACGAATTCGAATTGAATTGAAATTTGAATTGAATAGAAATGAATTTTAAAACGAATCTATAAAGAAGAATTCAATTGTGATTTGAATTGAAAAGGAAGTTGAAAATGTTTTTGAAACGAATTCAAAACTATTTATATAATTCGTTTTAAATAGAAATCGACGAAATATATATTATATATATAATAAATGGCCTGAATAGAACGCGCCGCGCTGCGGCAGTTCGCGAATTTCGACCATTGACTTCGAACGGACATTACGGGAGATCCGACCGTCGGATTCTCCTGAAATCAGAACCGTTGGGTTCGTATCGAAAAGAGCTTTCTAAGGAATATTAGAAATTTGAAATCTAACGGTTGGATTTGGAGATACGTCCAAATCAAATTCGGAAAAGGTCGCTGTAAGTGCAGTTCGATGGCCATTGATGGAAATCGACCGTACAGGCCTTGATAAAATTATTAAAAATAGTAATAATTTGTGTAAAATCATAAGAAATGATTTGGGAAGAATTGGGATGAAAAACTCCATATTTGAAAAGATAAAAATAGATTTTTATCGAAATGAACTAGTTTTGAACTAGGATTATAATTCTATTTATTTTTAAATAAATAAATTGAATTCGAAAAGGGTTTTAAAAATAACCAAAATTCCAATGATTGCATTGGAGTGGATTTGAATCGAAATTGTATTCGGAATATTTCGATGTTGGGATTCGTGATTATACAGGTGTTGTTATGGAAATTTGAAAGATATATATATATATATCGTTATTTCCCATACGACATCTGTTAGTCGTAGAACTCGATATTGAATATAAGCCGATATATTTTCTATTCAGAGCCTTGTATTGAATATCGAATGTGATTTGGGTTTGTCGTGAATGGTGTCTTCACTAACACTGTTCTTGAACCCAGTTGAGAAAAGATTAAATCTTTTTATTTAGATTTAATGAAGTGTACCAATTAAATAATATTTAATTGGAATTGAATTGATATTGATTTTTGGGTTTATCGTGAACAGTGTTTTAAATAACACTCGTTCTTTAACCCGATAATTAATGGAATGTGACTTTGGGTTTATCGCGAACCGTGTTTTTAGATGACACTGATTCTTTAACCCAGTCACAGATTAAAACTAAGTGGAGTTTTAATGAATCTTTAATTAGATTGAAAAGATCGAGAATGGAGTATCACCAGTTTTGCTCCAGGCGATAGTTAAATCTTTAATTAGATTTGAACGTGAAATTTAGAAACTAACTGTCGGTTAGCCAAGCAGAATGGTTTTCTGGATATTGATCTGATGTTGGTTTCGGCCTTCGGGGTTAATATTTGGGGAATTATTCTCTTGATTAATTTACGGTTAGTGACTAATGAATTGGAATGAGGCGTATGTTAAATTTGATTGATTGATGGTTTGGATTGTGCTCGACCAGTTTATGAGCAGAATATGCTTTTACATTTAGCATTGGGTTGGGTTGAAAATATCTGTGTGCTAACGCCTTGTGAAACACTTCACGATTTGACGATAAGGTGTTTAGCGATGTTGTGTTCATTTCAAATTTAACGAATGATTGTGAAATGATATTTTTCTTAAGTGAAAAGAAATGTATTCCCGATTTTGGACAGGGAATGTTTTATAAAAATGTTTTATAAAACAGAAAGGATTTCGAGGCCCAAAACCCGATGATTTCTAAAGTGATTTAGAAATGTATTATATGTTACATTGTGATTATTATGTTGTGAAATGATTTTCCCTACTTCGGGATATGAAATGATTTAGTATGTGACTAAAGATTCGGGTAACCCTGAGACTAAAAGTATGGGTGAGAGGGCGGTGTATGCTCTCCTGAGTGGGAGGTGCATCGTCGGTGTAGCCTACTCCTATGTGGGGTAGGTGCACATATATATATCGAGTTGCGAGGTGCGTACCCTTTGCCTTGTCGATGGGGAGCACGATATTTGGTTGCATACTTGTTTGTATGCATTGTTATGTTTTGGAATTCACATTTCCAAATGATTTGATTTGAGATCCCGAAGTGAAATCTACTTTGATATAGAAAGTTAGATATGTATTTCAAATGATTTGAAATAAGAAATCGGGAATAAAATCCAAAGGAATAATTTCTGTAAATTGAATTGGATTTGGAAAATCTAAGAGTGGTGATTAATCTAAATGGGTAGATAGGGATATTGCATGTTGATTGATGCATAGTAGATCCATATATCTATATTGATTGTTGTTTATACACTGGCTTTCATGGGGGTAAACCCGTTCCGCGAAAGTGGCGTGGTCCCGTGATTTGCCTTATTTTTGAACAAAGTTAACAACTGTTTTTGAGTTCTCACACCAGTCCCATGACTGACTCGTAGTTTGCTTTTCCCTTGCGAACTCGGGTGCCCCTATTTTCCACACGGGCAGTCGAGTAGTTTTATTTTGCAGATGTGTTGAGCAGGATTCTGGATTGAAGCTTTAAGCTGTGTCCAGGCATTTACAGTCTTCCGCTGTGTAGTTTATATTTCCGCTGTGCACTGTTTTACATTTATGTAAATTTATCTTCCGCTGTGTATTATATTTCGATATACTCTGATATTCTGTACTCTGATGTAACATTATTATGATGTTTATTGAAGTCTTCTGTTATTTGTTCTGATGTGTTGTATACCCAAAGTTAGCGTATGCGGGATTCGAACGGTCTTGGTCGGTTTAACGATCGATTAGGTCCGGGCGAAATCCGTGTCGTTACAACGTGGTATCAGAGCTTTGGTTAAAATCAAATCTTTGGGGTACAACTCATTAGAACTGAACAAAAGACTCATCAGAGGTAGGATTAGTAATGTCCTATAAAAGAATCCTCATTAGAGATAGAATCAGTAGCATTCTAGGATGAGTGACTCGTTAGAAATGGGGTTAGAAATGCCCCAGAATGAGTCGAGAGTTATTTGTTTATAAATAACGTATTTGTGATTATATATATAATCTGATTTTAGAAAATATGATTTTTAAATATATAAAATTATATATTTGAAAATATAATCAATTAATTGATTGATGTTTGTGTTGTTTGTTTACTTGTTTGATAATTTTTAACCATTTAGCCAATTGAACCAAATAGTAAACTGTATTGAAATTTGGTTGCAAATGCATGCATATACTTGCACTTACATTGAACAGGTCATAGCAAGGAGGCTAGAGCAGAGAATAAAATTTGTTTGCCCGACAAATAGGTACATGTTTACTACATAATTTCCTGTTTTGTTTGGGTGATGATGATTTTGTGAGCCTATTGGCTAGCCGCTTGGCTTTTTCTTTTTCTTTTTGAGATCTGAAGGACCGGGAACGCTATTTGCAATTTCCCGATGCTCCCATTGCAGGGGAGGTTATGGCGAAATTTTTCGAAAATTTAGGGTGTTAGCCAAATTTTTGAAATTTTGAAAATTCTCAGAAACTGAAAAGTTGGAGAATGGAAGCCAGGTCGAGCGTAGAGTTGAATTATCAAACCACTTTCGACTTTGTTCCTTTTCGGGGACGAAAAGTTTTAAGTGGGGGAGATTGTAACAACCCGTAAAATCTGGGCCAGTTTAAAATTTTTATTTTGGCAATTTTAGCGAATTCTGATTATTTAATATGAATTATTTTAAATAATATCGACGAGAATTTATTTTGAATATAATTCGAACGTATATATTATACGCGTCGTCGTTAGAATATAAATATTTATATATAATTATAAATAGAATTGAAAATGGCGCGGTAGTTCGATAATTCGATTTCAAACTTCAATTGAATATACCGGGTGCAGAACAATCCGGATTTTAGTGAAACCAAAAATAATGGAATCTAATAGTGAATATCTTTCCAACGAATCCGAGAAATCAAGATTTCATATCGGGAATCAAAAGATATGTCCAGTTGAAAATTCTGAATAGTCGCTATGGAATTCAGGCCCTTAAAAATGGACATTTTGCAAATGACCTCGGATTTCGACGAAACCACTTTTGTTGGGTCCGCAGTGTAAAGTTATTGCTAGGTTTCAAATTTCATAATTTTTCGAATCAATATGTGAGCGTGGCAAAGGAAAACGCGTTTGACCAGTTTCAGTTGATTTTAATCGACTGGAAATTGGCCATTTTTCCAACGGTCTCAGAATTCGACGAAACTAGTTTTGTTAGGACCGTATCGTCAATACGAAACTAGAAAATATTTTTTCTGGAATTTTTCTAGTTAGTATGTGACCCCGGTAATTTGAAATGTACGTTTAAAATTCAATATAAGTACTTAAATGTAATTTCAACGAAAACTGATCGTAACGATCAAACCAGCTTACGATACATATCCCATTGTGTTCGGAATGGGGGTAAAACGCTATGGACGACAGGCGGTGGACCTCGGTTCGAGGTCATATGTAAAATCAACCCTTGTGCATAATTTAATAATTAAATAATAAAATAAAATAAAAAAAAACTATTCCCTCCCCTTTTCTTTCTGCCTTGGCCCCCCCCCGATCATTAATCAGAAAAGAGAAAAAAAAATAAAAAAAAAAGAAACCCTAGAAATCAAGCCGCCGCCCCTCTTATCCTCGACGCCGACGAAGTCGCCGAAGCCCCCACCGCCGACCTCCTCCTTCCAGCGAAGACGGCGCCACCCTCGAACACCCCTCCCAGTCGCGAAGCAATCGAAGCTTCCACCTCGAACATCATCGCGACGCCTCCTGAACCCTTGCCGCCGACGAACAACACCATCGAGCCCCCCCTTCGCATACCACGGTGAGCTTTTAAGCTATTTTATTTTGATTTTTATTTTTGGTTTATAAAACCGATTCAAAAACTAAACTGTATTTTCTCTAGATTTAAAACTGTAGTTTTTTTTTTCTTTAGAATAAAACTGATAAATATGAAGTTATGAAACTGAGTTTTAAACAGATTTTTTTTTTTTTTTATTATAAAGATTTAAAACTGTTATATTTTTTTTTTTAAGATGAAAAACTGTTTTGTTTTTAAAGAGTTAAAACAGAATTTTTAAAAAGAAAGTAAAACAGATTTTATATATAAAGTTTTAAAAACTGTTTTTTTTTAGAAATTTAAAAACTGATTTATAAAGAACTTTAAAACTGATTTTTTTTGGGAATTTTAAAAACTGCATTTTTAAAAGAAGAAAAAAAAACTGCATTTTTAAAAGAAGAAAAAAAACTGCATTTTTAAAAAGGCAAAACTGTTTTTTTTAAGTTGCATAAACTGATTTTCATGAATTTTTAAAACTGATTTTTAGGAGTTTTAAAACTGGATTTAAAAAGAAAGTTAAAAATTGATTTCTTTAAAAAGTAAAAATCATATTTTTATTTATTGAAAGTCGAAGTAAAAATCAGATTTTTATATATTGAATAACATAGTAAAAATTCGATTTTTACATATGTAGAGAATACGGGTGAAAGCGACAAAAGGCGAAGATTTCTATTAAGGAAGAATCGTGTGAGAGGATAGCTATTGGTGAGGATTTCTCACTCTTCAATTTCTTTTTAAAATTTTATATATATGTGTTGAAAGTGGAAGTGAATTGCTATATATAAATATCTATATATATATATATACGCCCCTCGTCCACAAACCATGGACGATATTTATTGGTTGAAATTGTTGTGAAAATTGATTGATAGCGAAGTGAAATAACATATATATGAAAAGTGAAATTTATATATATAGCGAAGTGAAATAACATATATATGAAGAGTGAAATTTATATATATATATAGCGAAGTGAATATCGAATATATTGAAAGTGAATATCGAATATATTGAAAGTGAGAATATCGAATATATTGAAAGTGAAAATATCGAATATATTGAAAGTGAAAATATTCGAATTGAAAACAATGTATATGAAATATTCGAATTGAAAACGATATATATATATGTATGAAATGAAAACAATGTATATGAAATATTCGAATTGAAAACGATATATATATATATATGAAGTGAAAACGATATATATATTGAAAGTGAAAATATCGAATATATCGAAAGTGAAAATATCGAATATATCGAAAGTGAAAATATTGAATATATTGAAAGTGAAAATATTGAATATATTGAAAGTGAAAATATCGAATATATTGAAAGTGAAAATATTGAATATATTGAAAGTGAAAATATTGAATATATTGAAAGTGAAAATATCGAATATATTGAAAGTGAAAATATTGAATATATTGAAAGTGAAAGTATCGAATATATTGAAAATGAATATATCGTATATATTGAAAATGAATATATCGTATGTATTGAAAATGAAAATATCGTATATAGTGAAAGGTGAATATATATATATATATATATATATATATATATATATATATATATGAATTGAAAACGATGTATATGAAATATATATATGAATTGAAAACGATGTATATGAAATATATATATGAATTGAAAACGATGTATATGAAATATATATATGAATTGAAAACGATGTATATGAAATATTCGAATTGAAAACGATGTATATGAAATATTCGAATTGAATTGAATAGAAAACGAATTCGAATTGAATTGAATAGAAAACGAATTCGAATTGAATTGAATAGAAAACGAATTCGAATTGAATTGAATAGAAAACGAATTCGAATTGAATTGAATTGAAAATTGAATTGAATAGAAAACGAATTCGAATTGAATTGAATAGAAAACGAATTCGAATTGAATTGAATAGAAAACGAATTCGAATTGAATTGAATAGAAAACTGAATTGAATAGAAAACGAATTCGAATTGAATTGAATAGAAAACGAATTCGAATTGAATTGAATAGAAAACGAATTCGAATTGAATTGAATAGAAAACGAATTCGAATTGAATTGAATAGAAAACGAATTCGAATTGAATTGAATAGAAAACGAATTCGAATTGAATTGAATAGAAAACGAATTCGAATTGAATTGAATAGAAAACGAATTCGAATTGAATTGAATAGAAAACGAATTCGAATTGAATTGAATAGAAAACGAATTCGAATTGAATTGAATAGAAAACGAATTCGAATTGAATTGAATAGAAAACGAATTCGAATTGAATTGAATAGAAAACGAATTCGAATTGAATTGAATAGAAAACGAATTCGAATTGAATTGAATAGAAAACGAATTCGAATTGAATTGAATAGAAAACGAATTCGAAATGAATTGAATTGAAAACGAATTCGAATTGAATTGAAATTTGAATTGAATAGAAATGAATTTTAAAACGAATCTATAAAGAAGAATTCAATTGTGATTTGAATTGAAAAGGAAGTTGAAAATGTTTTTGAAACGAATTCAAAACTATTTATATAATTCGTTTTAAATAGAAATCGACGAAATATATATTATATATATAATAAATGGCCTGAATAGAACGCGCCGCGCTGCGGCAGTTCGCGAATTTCGACCATTGACTTCGAACGGACATTACGGGAGATCCGACCGTCGGATTCTCCTGAAATCAGAACCGTTGGGTTCGTATCGAAAAGAGCTTTCTAAGGAATATTAGAAATTTGAAATCTAACGGTTGGATTTGGAGATACGTCCAAATCAAATTCGGAAAAGGTCGCTGTAAGTGCAGTTCGATGGCCATTGATGGAAATCGACCGTACAGGCCTTGATAAAATTATTAAAAATAGTAATAATTTGTGTAAAATCATAAGAAATGATTTGGGAAGAATTGGGATGAAAAACTCCATATTTGAAAAGATAAAAATAGATTTTTATCGAAATGAACTAGTTTTGAACTAGGATTATAATTCTATTTATTTTTAAATAAATAAATTGAATTCGAAAAGGGTTTTAAAAATAACCAAAATTCCAATGATTGCATTGGAGTGGATTTGAATCGAAATTGTATTCGGAATATTTCGATGTTGGGATTCGTGATTATACAGGTGTTGTTATGGAAATTTGAAAGATATATATATATATATCGTTATTTCCCATACGACATCTGTTAGTCGTAGAACTCGATATTGAATATAAGCCGATATATTTTCTATTCAGAGCCTTGTATTGAATATCGAATGTGATTTGGGTTTGTCGTGAATGGTGTCTTCACTAACACTGTTCTTGAACCCAGTTGAGAAAAGATTAAATCTTTTTATTTAGATTTAATGAAGTGTACCAATTAAATAATATTTAATTGGAATTGAATTGATATTGATTTTTGGGTTTATCGTGAACAGTGTTTTAAATAACACTCGTTCTTTAACCCGATAATTAATGGAATGTGACTTTGGGTTTATCGCGAACCGTGTTTTTAGATGACACTGATTCTTTAACCCAGTCACAGATTAAAACTAAGTGGAGTTTTAATGAATCTTTAATTAGATTGAAAAGATCGAGAATGGAGTATCACCAGTTTTGCTCCAGGCGATAGTTAAATCTTTAATTAGATTTGAACGTGAAATTTAGAAACTAACTGTCGGTTAGCCAAGCAGAATGGTTTTCTGGATATTGATCTGATGTTGGTTTCGGCCTTCGGGGTTAATATTTGGGGAATTATTCTCTTGATTAATTTACGGTTAGTGACTAATGAATTGGAATGAGGCGTATGTTAAATTTGATTGATTGATGGTTTGGATTGTGCTCGACCAGTTTATGAGCAGAATATGCTTTTACATTTAGCATTGGGTTGGGTTGAAAATATCTGTGTGCTAACGCCTTGTGAAACACTTCACGATTTGACGATAAGGTGTTTAGCGATGTTGTGTTCATTTCAAATTTAACGAATGATTGTGAAATGATATTTTTCTTAAGTGAAAAGAAATGTATTCCCGATTTTGGACAGGGAATGTTTTATAAAAATGTTTTATAAAACAGAAAGGATTTCGAGGCCCAAAACCCGATGATTTCTAAAGTGATTTAGAAATGTATTATATGTTACATTGTGATTATTATGTTGTGAAATGATTTTCCCTACTTCGGGATATGAAATGATTTAGTATGTGACTAAAGATTCGGGTAACCCTGAGACTAAAAGTATGGGTGAGAGGGCGGTGTATGCTCTCCTGAGTGGGAGGTGCATCGTCGGTGTAGCCTACTCCTATGTGGGGTAGGTGCACATATATATATCGAGTTGCGAGGTGCGTACCCTTTGCCTTGTCGATGGGGAGCACGATATTTGGTTGCATACTTGTTTGTATGCATTGTTATGTTTTGGAATTCACATTTCCAAATGATTTGATTTGAGATCCCGAAGTGAAATCTACTTTGATATAGAAAGTTAGATATGTATTTCAAATGATTTGAAATAAGAAATCGGGAATAAAATCCAAAGGAATAATTTCTGTAAATTGAATTGGATTTGGAAAATCTAAGAGTGGTGATTAATCTAAATGGGTAGATAGGGATATTGCATGTTGATTGATGCATAGTAGATCCATATATCTATATTGATTGTTGTTTATACACTGGCTTTCATGGGGGTAAACCCGTTCCGCGAAAGTGGCGTGGTCCCGTGATTTGCCTTATTTTTGAACAAAGTTAACAACTGTTTTTGAGTTCTCACACCAGTCCCATGACTGACTCGTAGTTTGCTTTTCCCTTGCGAACTCGGGTGCCCCTATTTTCCACACGGGCAGTCGAGTAGTTTTATTTTGCAGATGTGTTGAGCAGGATTCTGGATTGAAGCTTTAAGCTGTGTCCAGGCATTTACAGTCTTCCGCTGTGTAGTTTATATTTCCGCTGTGCACTGTTTTACATTTATGTAAATTTATCTTCCGCTGTGTATTATATTTCGATATACTCTGATATTCTGTACTCTGATGTAACATTATTATGATGTTTATTGAAGTCTTCTGTTATTTGTTCTGATGTGTTGTATACCCAAAGTTAGCGTATGCGGGATTCGAACGGTCTTGGTCGGTTTAACGATCGATTAGGTCCGGGCGAAATCCGTGTCGTTACAGTCATTTCCCATGTTCATGATTTTTTTCGATTTTTAAATGACTGTTTTTCCCATAGCTGATACTGTTTTGGCCATAACTTTTGACTGAAAAGGAATTTTGACCTGAAACCACTTCCATTAGATTCGTTTGATGGTTTACAATTCCGTAGAGTGGTCACATTAGCCAAAAGGACTTACCGTTTGGGAGATATGGCTGAAACAAGTTTCAGATGGTGAAAAACAGCTTAACCGGGCCTAATTTGGGTGATTAGTGAGTGGGCCCATAACCCATTTCGGGATTAGGGTTATGGGGAGACTAATAGGGTTAGGGAATTCAGTTTCTATCATTTTCTAGCCGCCACTCTTTGTTCCTTCAAGTTTAGCCATGGCCTCCACTTTTTAAAACACCCCAAATCACCTTCTAATCGCTAATTAAGCCAAATCAACATCAAATTAAGGGGGAATAGCACCAAAGCAAGGTTAGAGCTGTTGTGTTACATTGGGAACAACGCCAAATAGAGAATCATTTCAGTTTTAAGGTTTTATTTGTGGCTAAGGTGAGTGATTAGCATTGTTTTGACACTAATTACAGTTAATTAAGGGTAATTAGTGAAGATTAGCGAATTTATGCATTAATAAATTCTGGAAAAATATTTATAAATTCGAAAATAATGTTTTAGACCCCTGCTAGAAATTTGGTTTGATTTGATTAAGTTTTGCTAATCATATCATTAGTTTTTCCTAAACATGCTTAAGGGAAAATTGGGATTTTAGGCTATGTTTGATCCATTTTTGATGCTATGGTTGTTGTTTTGATGTTTGAGGCCACTTCTCTATGTTGCTATGACTATATGATATGTTTTGTGATTGATTAGAACTGTTATATTAGTCGAAAACGCCGTCGTATGGCGTAAAACAGACGCTGGAAAGTCATAGGAAATATGCAGGGTTTCGAACCGGATCGGATCGGATAATTGGGCTCGGATCGGATAGGAGAACTGGGCTAGTGGACTCGATTCAGATTGGAACTTAGCATAAGGGGCTTGGCGAGAAGGAAGGCCATTTTCTTAGAATTGGAGTTGGGCAGGGGATCGGATCGGAGAGACCAACAGAAGCATTCGGATAGGAGCATCCGGATAGGAGCATTCAGATAGGAGCATTCGGATAGGAGCAACCGGATTGGAGCAATCGGATAGGAGCATTCGGATAGGAGCAACCGGATAGGAGCAATCGGATAGGAGCATTCGGATAGGAGCAACCGGATAGGAGCATTCGGATAGGAGCATCCGGATAGGAGCATTTGGATAGGAGCATTCGGATAGGAGCAACCAGATAGGAGCATTCGGATAGGAGCAACCGAATAGGAGAAACCGGATAGGGGCATCCGATCCGAACCGGATAGGGGTATCCGATCCGAGCCGGATAGGGGCACCCGATCCCAACCGAATAGGGGCATCTGAGCACCCGAACTGAACTAGAAAGGAGCATTCGAACCGAACAGATGGAGCAAAGGTACACCGAACCGAACCAAGCCAGAAGGGGAACACCGAACCGAACCATACGTGTGCTATTACTACTACGCGACGACTCTTCTAAAGACCAACTCCAATTCGACCAAAACTTGATGCAAAGGAAGTCCAAATGAGGAGCTCTGACTCAGGATCCAGTTGGGAACCAATGAGTGAGCTTCATGATTGGGCTTTGCTGCGGGACGTGTGCTAAGGAGTTGTCGATGTCTGTAACTTTGAATCACTTTGTATATGGAGTACGTGAACGGATTCAGTGCCACAGTGGCCTAGGTATGACTAAAGAGCTATGGGCCAATGAAGTGATGTCATTTGTAAAGATTTGGTCATGACTCCATGTGGTAAGCTTGGTAGTAGTAGTAGTTGTACAAGCCGAACTCCGTCACTACTTCGATGGGTCTAGTGATTGACAGTGGTGGACATCGTATGCTTTACGCACTAAGTGAGAGATGTGAGGATGGTTGCTATGTTTGATTTGTTTGCCATCATTATGACATGCACACCCCCACCCCCGTATTCTTTACACCATCTGTTTAGTGGCACCTTGGGGTATTGTACGGTATGTAGTGCTAACTCTTTGGTTGTAGGTCCAGGTTCAGGTATGGTTTAGTATACATGTTATTGTTCTGTTTAGCTGCTTATCGCTCATACCAGACTTTTTGTCTGACCCAGAGTTTTATGTCTCTTCTTATTACTCTGGGTGCTCTCACGAGCAGACTAGAGACAGGTTAGCTCGGTATGCACGGGTAGCTGATCCGGAGACAAGCAGGAGGCTTCCACGTATGATATATATAGTATTCTCCCTGTGTTGTTGAAGATCACTGCTTGGGCATTATTAGTGCATCTTCTACTTTAGCTTTCTTTTGTTTTAGAGACAGTAAATTTGAAAAGTTGTAATAAGCTGTATTTGGATTTCCACTGCTATGTTGGTTTAGTTTTCAGCTTATGCTCTGTCTCGCCTATTTTATGTCAAGATTATGTTATTATTATATTTTGTTCCATGCGCTGTGAGACATTCTACAGGTTCCTTGTTATTTCATTCTCTTCTTTCCTTTCTTTGGCGACCGTTCCATGGTAGTCGGGCATGTGTACAGCGCACCTTCGGAGGAAATGCAGGCTAGTGCGGGGCAGGTCGACACACTTGGTATCAGAGCTCTAGGTTGCGTAGTTAACCTAGGGAAGTCACCAGGGAGAGATAATACGTATACGAGAGCGCGTATTTTTGATTATTTTGGTTTTCAAAAGCTATATATATATATATTATTGGTATAGCCAAGGATGAAGTCGCATTACACTAGCACCACTATGGAGATGGCTAATCGTTTCTCTTTACAGATTGAACGATGAGTCGATATACGAGGGGTACTGGTAGTGGAGCCAATAATGGGAATGCTGCTGACATGAGGACGTTGTTTACTGACGTTATGAGGGAGAAGCTTAAGGATGTGCAGAGGGCTGCTCCCAATAATGGTAATGGTGGTGGTCCAATAGTGCAGGCCCCTAAGGCCGATTTCGCCAAGCTGAACAAGGATTACACTAGTCTTGGTGGAAAGCCATTCCACAGAACGGAATCGGCTACGGATGTTCAGGATTGGTTGGATAGTTGCGAACGTATCTTCGAGGATTTGGGTATCGAGGATGCGATGAAGAGAAAGCTAGCGTCCCGTCAGCTGCGACGACGGGCAATGAATTGGTGGAATGCTGTAAAGGCAGCTACTCCCGAGGATCGGATTACTTGGGAGCAGTTTAAGGTTCGCTTTAGCGAGAAGTTCATTCCAGCTGCTCAGAAGTCAGTGCTGTTTAAGAAATTTTTGGAGCTCAAACAGAATGGCAGAGCTGTCTCAGAGTATATTGCCGAATTCGACACTTTGTCAAAGTATGGGTTATCTCTTGTTGACACTGCCGAGAAGAAGAACGAGAAGTACAGAACTGGTTTGGATCAGTACTTGGGGGAAAGGCTTATTAACCACATCGATGGGACGTTTGAATCGATTGTGGGGAAAACATTAAGGTAAGAGAATCTTTACCCTAAATCGAAGACTGAGGTTGCATCTGTAGAGGAGCCAAAACCACAAGCAAGTGGTGGAGGTAAGAGTGGTTCTCAGAATAAGAGGAAGCAGAACCAGAATAAGGATGGCCAGAAGAAAAGGAATAAGCAAGATGTTGAGTGCTTCAGCTGTGGTAAGAAGGGCCATTATGCTAGTAATTGTCGGGCCAAGCCAGCGGATAGGAAGTGCTTCAACTGTGGCCAAGTGGGACATCACAAGGACAAGTGTCTGCAACCCCCTAAAGAAAAGCAGATGGTGAAAGCATATGCCCTTAATGTTATTCCTTCTTCGTCGAATGCCCCCAACTGCGGCGGAGAAGGGAAAGAATGTCGTCATTCAAGGTATGCTTTCTGTTTATGATGTTCCTGTTAGAGTTTTGTTTGATACCAGAGCTTCCAGTTCTTTCATATCTAGTGACCTGGTAGATAGGTTGGGATTGGAGCCCGAGATTGTCGATAGACCTTTAGTAGTGACGAACCCGATTGGTGGTTCGACTAGCCTTAGCATGTTTTTCGTAATGTGATCTTATCGAGTCATGGATGCATATTTGTTTGTGATTGCTTTGTTTTGGGCTTTACTGGGTTTGGCATTATTTTGGGAGTAGATTGGCTCCAAAGATACGGGGTTGTGGTAGACTGTGAGGGCTTTTTGGTGACAGCTAGAGCGGATGATGGGCGGAGGGTAGTGTTTGGTGGTATACCCGGTGATGGGGTAATGGCTAGTTTTCTAAATTCCCTCGACATCCCGCACTGTGAGTTGTTAGGGTTGCCCGTGGTTGGCCAGTATTCGGATGTCTTCGAGGAAGTGACCGGGCTTCCACCACACCGAGAGATTGAATTCCGTATTGATTTAGTGAAAGATGCCAGACCAATAGTGATGCCACTTCGTCGTATGGCACCAAGGGAGCAGCGAGAGCTCGAGGTGCAAGTCAGCGATCTTTTGAAGAAGGGATTTATAAGAAGGAGTGTTTCTGAATGGGGAGCACCAGTTGTGTTTGCTACCAAGGCGGATGGTTCCCTTCGATTGTGTGTAGACTACCGCGAGCTGAATAAAGTGACGAGGAAGAATAATTATCCTCTACCGCGGATAGATGATTTGTTTGATCAGTTGAGTGGCGCGAGAGTATTCTCCCAGTTGGATCTCGCGACAGATTTTCATCAGCTTAGAGTGGAAGCTGAGAGTATAGCTAAAACGGCATTTCGAACGCCGTCTGGATTTTATGAGTGGTTGGTCATGCCATTCGGGTTGACCAATGCCCCAACATATTTTGTGGATCTTATGAATAGGGTATTCAGAGATCAGTTGAATAAGTTTGTCCTTGTGTTCGTGGATGATATTTTGGTCTATTCGAGGACAGAGGAAGAACACAAGGAACATTTAAGAATAGTGATGGAGGTGTTGAGAAAACACCAATTGAAAGCAAAGTTTTCTAAGTGTCACTTCTGGAGGAGAGAAGTGAGATTCTTGGGTCATGTTGTTTCAGAAAATGGTATTGCCTTGGATGCTGCGAATGTGGCTACGGTACAAGATTGGTCTACGCCCAAGAATGCAACAGACATAAGATGTTTCTTGGGGTTAGCTGGATATTATCGTAAGTTTATCCAAGACTTCTCCAAGATAGCAGCACCATTGACTCAGTTGACCAAGAAGAATCAAGCTTTTGTCTAGGACGAAAAGTGTGAGAATGCATTCAAGAGTCTAAAGGACAAGTTGACGTGTGCACCAGTGTTAGTCATTCCTAAGGGGAATGAAGAGATGACGGTATATACGGATGCAGGTGGCACAGGGCTAGGTGCTGTATTGATGCAAGGAGGTAGGGTTGTAGCTTATGCAAGTCGGCAATTGAAACCGCATGAGAGAAGATACCCTACCCATGATTTGGAATTGGCAGCAATCGTGTCTGCATTGAAGATGCGGAGACATTATCTCTTGGGAGAAAGATTCGAGTTGTTTACCGAACATAAATCGTTAAAGTATCTCTTCTCTCAGAAAGATCTAAATATCCGGCAGCAAAGGTGGTTAGAATTCTTAGCTTCCTATGATTTCGACATCGCGTATACACCGGGAAAGGGCAATGCAGTGGCTGATGCATTAAGTAGGAGACATGCCAGTTTAGGGGCTATGTTTCTAGAATGGAAGCAACTGGAGTACATCGTTGGGTATGATTTCAGGCCAAAGTGCGAATTGGATCCAGAAATGTTAGCAAGTTTGATGATCAGACCCACTTTGATTGAGCGGACTGGTTCCAGTCAGAGGGACGATCCTAACCTATTGGAAATCATCTCAAAGTTAGAGATGGGAATCGATGAAGAGATGAACAAGTATGGGCTTGATCGAGATGGATGGCTTAGAAAGGATAGAAGACTTGTTGTACCCAATGTCAATGGATTGAGATATGAAGTGCTTAGAGAGTGTCATCACTCAAAACTGACTATACACCCCGGTGGTAACAAAATGTATCGAGACATGAAGCAGACCTACTACTGGGAATGGATGAAAAGAGACATTGGGAAGTTTATATCCAAATGCATGAATTGCCAGCTAGTTAGAGCTGAGCAAAAGAAACCTAGTGGTTTGCTACAACCATTAGAAATTCCAGAATGGAAATGGGAACAAGTGTCAATGGATTTCATTGATGGGTTAACAAGGACTAGATCAGGCCATGATAGCATTTGGGTGATTGTGGACCGATTGACCAAGAGTGCAAGGTTTATACCCGTCAAGTCAAGCAGGATGACAGCTAAGTTAGCGGAACTATATATAAATTGGGTAGTGAGATTTCATGGAATACCCAAGGGCATTGTGAGTGACCGAGATCCGTTGTTCACTAGTGGATTTTGGAAGAGCTTACAAGAGGCGTTAGGATCAGAATTACATCTCAGTACCGCGTATCATCCTCAAACCGACGGTCAAACAGAGAGGGTGAATCGTGTATTGGAAGACCTCTTGAGAGCCTGTGTATTGGATTTTGGTGGATCATGGGATGACCATTTGCATCTAGTAGAGTTTGCATATAATAATAGTTATCAATCCAGTATCGTTATGGCTCCGTTTGAAGCTTTGTACGGAAGACCGTGCAACTCGCCGTCATGTTGGGTAGAAACTGGTGAGAAGTTTGTGCTTGGACCCGATGTGATAAGAGAAACTTCAGCTAAGATTAAGATTATCCAACAGCGAATGAAGGCTGCCCAAGATAGGCAGAAAAGTTATGCTGATAAAAGGAGAAGGGAATTAAGGTTCTCCATTGGTGACTTGGTGTTTGTCAAGATATCTCCGTTGAAGAGCGTGATACGATTTGGCAGGAAAGGCAAGTTAGCACCAAGATTTGTTGGTCCATTCCCAGTTCTTGAGCAAATTGGGAATTTGGCATATAGAGTTGAATTACCAGAGAAGATGGCAGGAGTTCACAACGTGTTTCATGTTTCCCAGTTAAGGAAGTTCGTGCACGACCCAGATGTGACTATTTCACCTGATCAGTTGGATGATATCGAAGTTTAACCCGAGGCGGTTGGGAACCGCAAGCCTATGCGTATTGTTGGGAACGATACGAAGAAACTTCGAAGGAAAGCGGTGAATCTAGTCAAAGTCCAGTGGGGGCGAGAATGAGAATGACTGTACTTGGGAGACAGAGGAGAACATTAGGAAGACGTATCCAGAATTCTTCGCCTGGTAAGATTTTAACTTCGATTTAGTCTTTCCGCGTGCTAGGATAGGCTTGTTTGTTTGTTTTGCATGTTTGATTGTTGTATGTGGCTGGTAGGCATGCGGGATCCTTTGTATGTTTTCGGTTAAGGAATTTCGGGGACGAAATTTCTTAAGAGGGGGAGAGTGTAACGACCCGCATTCTACGCATCGAAGGATCGTAGAATATTTATTTCTTTCACATACGAAGTCGTATGGTCATGTGGCTTTGGGAAACGACTATTGGGGTCATTTCCCATGTTCATGATTTTTTCCGATTTCTAAATGACCGTTTTGCCCCTAACTGATACTGTTTTGGCCATAACTTTTTACCGAAAAGGAATTTTGACCTGAAACCACTTCCATTAGATTCGTTTGATGGTTTACAATTCCGTAGAATGGTCATATTAGCCAAACGGACTTACCATTTGGGAGATATGGCTGAAACAAGTTTCAGATGGTGAAAAACAGCTTAACCGGGCCTAATTTGGGTGATTAGTGAGTGGGCCCATAACCCATTTCGGGATTAGGGTTATGGGGAGACTGAAAGGGTTAGGGAATTCAGTTTCTATCATTTTCTAGCCGCCACTCTTTGTTCCTTCAAGTTTAGCCATGGCCTCCACTTTCTAAAACACCCCAAATCGCCTTCTAATCGCTAATTAAGCCAAATCAACATCAAATTAAGGGGGAATAGCACCAAAGCAAGGTTATAGCTGCTGTGTTACATTGGGAACAGCGCCAAACAGAGAATCATTTCAGTTTTAAGGTTTTATTTTGTGGCTAAGGTGAGTGATTAGCATTGTTTTGACACTAATTACAGTTAATTAAGGGTAATTAGTGAAGATTAGCGAATTTATGCATTAATAAATTCTGGAAAAATATTTATAAATTCGAAAATAATGTTTTAGACCCCTGCTAGAAATTTGGTTTGATTTGATTAAATTTTGCTAATCATATCATTAGTTTTTCCTAAACATGCTTAAGGGAAAATTGGGATTTTAGGTTATGTTTGATCCATTTTTCATGCTATGGTTGTTGTTTTGATGTTTGAGGCCACTTCTCTATGTTGCTATGACTATATGATATGTTTTGTGATTGATTAGAACTGTTAGATTGGTCGAAAACGTCGTCGTATGGCGTAAAACAGTCGCTGGAAAGTCATAGGAAATATGCAGGGTTTCGAACCGGATCGGATCGGATAATTGGGCTCGGATCGGATAGGAGAACTGGGCAAGTGGACTCGATTCAGATTGGAACTTAGCATAAGGGGCTTGGCGAGAAGGAAGGCCATTTTCTTAGAATTGGAGTTGGGCAAGGGATCGGATCGGAGAGACTAACAGAAGCATTCGGATAGGAGCATCCGGATAGGAGCATTCAGATAGGAGCATTCAGATAGAAGCAACTGGATAGGAGCAATCGGATAGGAGCATTCGGATAGGAGCAACCAGATAGGAGCAATCAGATAGGAGCATTCGGATAGGAGCAACCGGATAGGAGCATTCGGATAGGAGCATCCGGATAGGAGCATTTGGATAGGAGCATCCGGATAGGAGCATTTGGATAGGAGCATTCGGATAGGAGCAACCAGATAGGAGAAACCGAATAGGGGCATCCGATCCGAACCGGATAGGGGTATCCGATCCGAATCGGATAGGGGCACCCGATCCCAACCGAATAGGGGCATCCGAGCACCCGAACTGAACTAGAAAGAAGCATTCGAACCGAACAGATGGAGCAAAGGTACACCGAACCGAACCAAGCCAGAAGGGGAACACCGAACCGAACCGTACGTGTGCTATTACTACTACACGATGACTCTTCTGAAGACCAACTCCAATTCGACCAAAACCCGAGATGCAAAGGAAGTCCAAATGAGGAGCTCTGACTCAGGATCCAGTTGGGAACCCGTGAGTGAGCTTCATGATTGGGCTTTGCTGCGGGACGTGTGCTAAGGAGTTGTCGATGTCTGTAACTTTGAATCACTATGTATAGGGAGTACGTGAACGGATTCAGGGCCACAGTGGCCTAGGTATGACTAAAGAGTTATGGGCCAATGAAGTGAGGTCATTTGTAAAGATTTGGTCATGACTCCATGTGGTAAGCTTGGTGGTAGTAGTAGTTGTACAAGCCGAACTCCGTCACTACTTCGATGGGTCTAGTGATTGACAGTGGTGGACATCGTATGCTTTACGCATTAAGTGAGAGATGTGAGGATGGTTGCTATGTTTGATTTGTTTGCCATCATTATGACATGCACACCCCCACCCCCGTATTCTTTACACCATCTGTTTAGTGGCACCTTGGAGTATTGTACGGTATGTAGTGCTAACTCTTTGGTTGCAGGTTCAGGTATGGTTTAGTATACATGTTATTGTTCTGTTTAGCTGCTTATCGCTCATACCAGACTTTTTGTCTGACCCAGAGTTTTATGTCTCTTCTTATTACTCTGGGTGCTCTCACGAGCAGACTAGAGACAGGTTAGCTGGGTATGCACGGGTAGCTGATCCGGAGACGAGCAGGAGGCTTCCACGTATGATATATATAGTATTCTCCCTGTGTTGTTGAAGATCACTGCTTGGGCATTATTAGTGCATCTTCTACTTTAGCTTTCTTTTGTTTTAGAGACAGTAAATTTGAAAAGTTGTAATAAGCTGTATTTGGATTTCCGTTGCTATGTTGGTTTAGTTTTCAGCTTATGCTCTGTCTCGCCTGTTTTATGTCAAGATTATGTTATTATTATATTTTGTTCCATGAGTTGTGAGACATTCTACAGGTTCCTTGTTAGTTCATTCTCTTCTTTCCTTTCTTTGGCGACCGTTCCGTGCTAGTCAGGCATGTGTGCAGCGCACCTTCGGAGGAAATGCAGGCTAGTGCGGGGCGGGTCGTCACAATATTCATGTCCATCCAACATCGGACATCAAATCAGATATTGATCTTTTACTGAATATTATTTTAAAATATTCATTATTTTAAAATATTCATTCTCTCTGAACTGGAATCAAACACAGTCAATTACCATATAGTGTTATTTATATGGATTTCATACACACATGTACACAACAATAACCAAACACAATCAATCATCATCCAGAGTGCATTACACAACTGCATAAGCGTTAAATATAAATAATCAACGATAATAACAACCTGTCAACCAATCGATTGACATACAACCAAATATTGGGATTAGTGTATGTCCAATATCATCCCAATACCCGTGTGGGGTTTTCAAACAACAAACGCAGATTTATTTGTGCAGTTGGGCGATGCGTAAAACATATCGTCCCAATCAATATCCGTCAAATGTGTGTATATAAACAAATCATCTGATTTGTTTATGAATATTTATTTTATTCATATACATGTTAAAAATTATATTTTTTAACTATAAAATATTTTATTCCATTCCACATCACACAATCAATTTTCACAACACGATCAAACAAACAAACAAGTCGTCCATGGTCTGTGGACGACGGGTGTCGGATGCTGCTAAGCACTGTCTACATCCTAGTATATATTTTAACTAGAAAATAAATTAAAGTGAGGAGTTCTCACCTTGGGTTCCACTTCGTCATTCTTTATTTCTGAATGGTTCGGATTTTGTTTTGATTTCAATCTATTCCATCGCACTCCTTGTCACGCTGTTCATAGTAAAAATCATATTTTTAATATGATGTTCATATATTAAAAATCATATTTTTTACTTTGCTATATATAAAAATCGAATTTCCATCGCAACTTCATATATATAAAAATCAAATTTTTATTGCTACTTCATATATATAAAAATCGAATTTTTATTCTATGTTTTCATATATAAAAATCATATTTTTATATTCCATTCAAAGAAATATCTTACCATTTCATTTTTAAAAATCACGTCTTCTTCATTTTAAAAATCATTCCTTTTCATTTCTAAAGATCGTTCCTTTTCTATATAAAAAATCTTATCTTTTCTTATATAAAAATATAATCTTTCCTTATATAAAAATATAAACTTTCTTTATATAAAAATATATTCTTTCCATTTCTAAAAATCTAATCCTTTCTCTATAAAAAGTCATAACTTTTCTCTTTTAAAAAATCATATCTTTACTCTAATAAAAATCATATTTTTATCAACATAAAAATCAACTCTTTATATTTAAAAAAAATCTCATTTTTATATTTATAAAAATCTTAACTTTAAATCTAAGATGTTATATAAACGATCAGATTTTTTTACATGTTATTTTATATTAAAACTGAAAATTAAAATCAACGTTAAAGAAAAACTCATCGTTCGGTTGGAGAAGGATTGCTAGGGGGTATCGGGGTCGGGGAAGGCGTTCATGGCCGGCGCTGGCAGCGTGGTGGTCGGCGGTGGTCCCTGGAGTGGCTGGCACGGCGGTGAAAGGGGATTAGGGGGGTTTAGGGCTAGGTAGGATCGGAGAAGAGAGGGGGGAGGGATTGTTGCGGCGAGGCTCGTCGGAGGAGGGGGAAGTTGGTTGCACCAGTGGCAACGTGAGGGGACTGCGATGGTGGCGACGGCTAGGGTTCCATCGCCCCTTTTTCTTTTTTCTTTTTATTTCATTTTCCCTCTTATCTGGTTCTGGAAGAGGGAATAGTGGTTGACCCCCTTTTGACCAAGCCTTTACATTAATTTTTTTTCTTTAATTTCCTTATGAGTTCTAAAAAGTAACCTTTTCATTTGAACCCTAAATCGAACCCATGTGACTGTCGCCCCTAGCTAAATACCTCCATTCCGAACTCAATGGGATATATCTAGTTAGCCAATTCTAAAGTTTTAATCAGTTTTCATCAAAATCAAATTACAAATCTATATATTGAATTTGAACACGCATTTCAATTTACCGGGGCTAAATACGAACTCTAAAAATTCCAGAAAAAATATTTCTAGCTTCGTATTGACGATACGGTCCTAACAAAACTAATTTCGTCAAATTTTGAAGACCGTTTGAAAAATGGCCATTTTCTGTTCGATCCAAATTGATTGAAATTGCCAAAACACGTTTAACTTTGCCACGCTCACTTATTGATCCCAAAAACTATGAAAATTGGAATCTAGCAATAACTTGACATCCCAGATCCAACCAAAGTGGTTTCATCGAAAACGGAGGTCGTTTGCAAAATTGCCATTTTTACGAGCTATATTTCCATAAGGACTATTCTGAATTTTCAACTGGACATAACTTTTTATTCCCGCTATGAAATTTTGATTTTTCAGATTCGTTGGGAAGATATTTTCAAATAGATTCAAATATTTTTGGTTTCACTAAAATCCGGTTTATTTTGAATCACGTACATTCATTTGAAATTTGAAATCGAATTTTCAAACTACGTGTAACACCCCACGTCCATTAATGTCACTCTCAAAGGGAATGCATTAACTTCCATGGAGTATTATTAGTGTAATGAACAGAATATAACAAGACAGATACATATATTAGTACTTGAAAAATTCAAAACAACTTTTTTTGCAGCGGAGAAATAGTTTGATTACAACAACTTCATAAACCAACATTAAAACCAAGTACATTTAGTAACCATCTTGACAAATTGTTTTCTGAGTACATAAAGTAAAAAGTATAACCCCAATCATAAGTAGCCATAAAAGAGATGAGCTGAACTTTACTTTCAGCAATCCAAGCACTTCCAAAAAAGAGAGAAAGAGATCCAAATCAAGCTCCGCTAGTACTAGTCCCACCCTGAGAACCTGGGGGGGAAAGGAAGAAAAGAGGCGAAAACAAAGGGGGTCAGACATGAAGTCTGGCGAGTACCTTAACTTTAACGATACAATTATTAAAGTAATTAGGATAAGGCATAAACTGGTAAAACAAGGAATGACTGTGAAACAAGTGGGCAAACAAACAAGAGGAATATTCTGGCGTTAATCTCGTTCCTAATCACTCTATGATAATTACTATACCGTACCAATGTTAATTACACCACACCATTACTGGTCACCCTAAAGGTTGATCCCGCCCACAGAACATAATAATGATAATGGTAGTTTCGTGTACCCCTAGCTCCCTTCATAGGTGTCGTCTGCCCCTATCTGCACTAATTGTACCCACTACCCCCATGCGATCGGCTCCCTAGCTCGTAGATACCTGTGCTAGTCCCACAGTAGGGTGTATCACTCCCCAAAGTGGCAACCGGATACCACTAAAGATGCACGGCTTATATCTACACGATGCAACAACGTCTTCCCTACCAGCCAGGGCCCACGCACGCACATGACCCCGTTGGACTTGCATTGCCACCGCTAACCCGTTTTGACCTCTTACAATCAAACCGAGTAAGCGTGTCCCGTCCTCGAATTGGGTCGAGCTCACAAAGATACTTAATGGGTTACTGGTTTGAAAAGGGCCCTCATGTCTGACACAAGCTTTCCACCTATGCTTGGTCCCCACTAAGGTTTCCCACTTAATCCCATTCTTATTCATGTCTTCTTGCATGTTTCAACATGGTTAAGTGTTTTTAATCGTATTTCACAAGCCACCCAAGGCCACCCACTTAACCCCCATGTCCCACCACATGTTTATCTGGTTAAGTGCTACTTAATTCGTTAGAACCGTAACCTTGTAAAGACCTCCCACATTAGACTACCGTTTGCGGTTGCTGGATTTGCCGGACGGGTCCGGGCAGTCTTATACCGCAAACGAGCCTAACCTCGTGTTTTTGCAATTGTTACGCATTTAATTCATGCCTTTGACCTCTCACATTAGACTATCGTTTGTGGTTGCTGGATTTTCCGAGCGGGTCCGGGCAGTCTTATACCACAAACGAGTCTAACCTCGTGTCTTAGGCGGTTAATTATTACACATAATTAAACCCCAAATTGGATTAATATCCCTATTCAAATTTGTCAATAAATTCCAAATTTATTTATGTCCATAATTGTCACCTAAATTATGTCCATAATTTCAGGCATATAATTTATACCAATTAACGTCTCAAATTAATTTTATGCCTTTTAAGGCCATTTTATGCCAATTCACAATTATGTATATTCAATATTTTCCCATTGTCCCCATGTTATTCGTACGTTTTAATATGAAATTTGTTAGACTCGCAAATAGTCTAACTTATAAAAAGAAAAACAACATCACAACTTGCATAACACATAAAATAGAGCTAAGAATCATGACATAAGTTTGCATAGCCAATAACTTGCATAGGCAATACACAAATTTGCACAAACTATCATGGATCTAAATATAGATCTAAACATAAAGATGTGAACGTGCATATATGGATATGGTTTTCCTATAACTTGCATATGAATTTCATTCAAACTAGCATATGACTCACATATAAACTAGCATAGGCAATGGGCATATAGAACATAAATTTGCATAACTATGTACTGCCATGCATCTAAATATAGATCAAAACATAAAGGTGTGAACTTGCATATGGATCTAAACATGTAAATCAATGTCACATGTTTTGCATATAAACTAGCATATGTATCTACATGATTCACATATGAACTTGTGTATAATCCACTTACAGACTTGAATAAAATTAATAAACTATCATATGATTTAACATCCCAAACTTGCATAAGATTCATGTACATATGATTTAACATCCCAAACTTGCATAAGATGAATCAAGTTAAACATGTACAATTGAACATATGAAATAGATCCACAATAACAAAACATTACATGATTCAAAGCCATATTCTCATAATCCCAATTATAACTTATCACAATTAAATTAATTAATTAATTTGTGAAAGAAATTATACTCACAACAAGAGAATAGTCTTGTTTTTCTGGGATCTGTATTCTGAAACTGAATTGCTCGCCTTTGATGTAGACTAATTGTTATTTAGATTAGATTAGATTTTGATTCTTGCTTCTATCTTGTTTTTGAATTGAAAGAGAACGGTGGCTACTCTTGGTTCACCATTGACGGCATGGCGGCTCTTGGTATGAATTAGTGTGATTTTAGGTTGAGAGTTAGGTTTCTTATATAGAATTTTAATTAATTAAGAGCCGTCATATTAACCTAGAATCAATCAAAACCATCCAGTCAAGATAGAATAACACCTCATCCCTAATGACTCAGCAATGAGTCAAAACAGCTTAATCTTTCAGATCTGCTCGGGGGGGGGGGGTGCAGGTCGACCCTCAGGTCGTCCTGTATATATGGAGGTCGACCCCCTGGTCGACCTGGCCTGGGGTAGGTCGACCCCCAGGTCGACCTGCCTTGGTATTTAATTTTCTGAATTGTTTTACATAAAATTGCTGAAACTTCGGTAGGTCATAACTTCTTCATACGAAGTCCCATTCACACAAATTCGGGCTCTATCTCAAGCAGAATTCCAAGACGAACGCAATGGCGTAACCCGTTTCCCTTAATTCTTACATTTCAAATTTAGTATTCTTTAATTTGTTAATTCTAACATTTAAAATCACGGGGTGTCACATTCTCCCCTCCTTAAAGGGATTTCGCCCCCGAAATCTTCAA
This sequence comes from Allium sativum, assembly GCA_030737875.1. NCBI lineage: Eukaryota > Viridiplantae > Streptophyta > Magnoliopsida > Asparagales > Amaryllidaceae > Allium > Allium sativum. Next base: position 142,796,696 of record CM060918.1, on the reverse strand, counting down.
GTTAAGGAGAATGCATACCCTAACATCCTATCATCCATCTACTCAACCGTTAAACACATGCATCCATTGTCCTTACAAGATTTCTAATGTTGTATGAACATATGCAAAAAGTTTGTGTATATGTTCCTTGTCTAATGCAAAATCAAGCGGTCTGCTGATTTATTTGACCTCCTTAATGCAAATCATTATAGTGCCATGCGTCCATTATGTATGCGAAAGAATCCTATCGATACATATTATTTCTACATGTGTGCACAACCACTCATCAAAATCCTGCATCCATATGATAACACAACCATCATACATCCATTAATTTAGATATGCACACACATTCATGTGCAGTATGAAGGTGATTGAGTCGATCTAGTGCCTAATGTGTGTGTACATGCATCCACGAGCAACCACTAGCAACCACTTGCATCCATTTGCATTCACCAAACATAACATGTCTCAAACACATGTTTGCAACCATAGGGTTCTTCCTAACTAAAGATTGAAGATGTCATCGCAAAGATAATACTAAAAGATAGGACAAGTATCAACAAAGCGGTATAAAAAGGAGAAAATAAAAACATGCCCTCAAAAAGGAAAGGGTACAATGTACGCATCTTGTCTTCCGTCTCCCAAGTCGCGTCTCTTTGATCTCCCCATTGCACTTTGACCAACTTGACCTCTTTGTTGCATAGCTTTTTGACTTTCGATCCGAGAACGCATGTCGGAGCTCGTTTAACCGTGGCATTGCGCTCTACTTCCACTTCTTCGAGCGTGCTCGGCTCTACCACTTCCGCCGTATCGCGTAAACACTTACGCAAATGCGAAACGTGAAACACGTCATGAAAACCACTGAGCTTCTCTGGTAACTTTACTCTGTACGCCATCTACCCAATCCTCTCTGTAATTGGAAAAGGTCCTATGAACCTCGGTGCCAACTTCCTTACTGATCCAAAACGGACTACGTTTCTCAACGGTGACACCTTAACAGAAACCATGTCCCCAATATTGAACTCAAGATCTGTAACACCCCGAATTTCACTTAAGATTAATGTTTAGTAATTAAAGAATGATTAATCTCAGACGTGAGAATTAAGGGAAACGGGTTGCGCCATTGTGTTCGTCTCGGAATTCTGGTTGAGATAGAGTTCGAGTTTGCGTGATTTGGACTTCGTATGAAGAAGTTATGGCCATCCGAAGTTTTAGAAAATTCAAAACAGATTTAAAATATTCAAATTTCAAATTTCAGAAGAGGCGGGAAAATTCCCGCCAGACAGAGGGTGTCGACACTAGGGTCGACATGGGTGTCGACCCCACCCCCAAAGGGTCGACCCATGTGTCGACCCAGGGGTCGACCCCCCTGTCGGTCAGTTTGGCCTAGGCGCACTGATTTGAGCTTTGGGCTGTGTTTTGGTGGCTTGTGACGAAATCTGACGGCTCTAAACTAAATTAAGGTTAATCTAAGGGCCTAAACTACATCCTAATTCTATAAATACACCCTAAGACTACCCTAATTCATACTAAAAATAGATACAACGTCGTTATGCCGTCAAAATGCAACTTGAAGGAGCCTCCATCAAATTGTAGAAGAAGATAGCTTCTGTAACACCCCGTATTTTCTGAGAATATAAAAAAAAAGGTTAATTATGAAGAAGTTATTAAGCCTTGAAGTTTGTATGCATATGAGAGAAATATATATAGATATATATATAAATTAAATAAATAAACATGCAAAAAAGGTTCAAAACAGCGAATTGGGAGGGGAAATAACCGAACCGGCCCATTTTTGAGGTCTACCTGAGCTTCGCTGGGTCGACTAGGGTTAATCCAGGGTGTTTGGCTGTCATCCCGTGGGCCGATTCGCTCAAATGCAGATTTTACATTTGAATGGTTCTCATGATTCAGGGTTAATCTAATGGTCCTAAATAACTTCCTACACCTATATATACATCCCTAACCTAAACCTAAATCTCATATACAATTCTCTAGCCTCCATTGCTCTCTTTCTCTCTAAAAATAAATAAATAAATCAATGGTGTCTCTACTCTGCTGAAACCTAAGCTAGGACTTGTGCTTCTTCTTCCTCCAATTCTGATTAGGACTAAAAGAGAACAGCTACAACACCTTTTTCTTTTAGAATCCAACCAAGGCAAGTACAGTTATTCTCCGCTATAAACGTTAATTATAATTTTGATATGCTTTTAAATCTGAGTTTGAGGTTGTATATATATTCTCTTCTGTTAGATCTGTTTTCTGTGACTGTTCTGTATTCCTTTCTTCTTTTCTGTTTCTATAGCCAGGCTACCACGAGCCTGTGCCCAATCTCATAAAGAGATTAACGTATGAACGCAAAATTTAGGACAATTAATGAATGATGCGAAATTTGACAAGGTTGAATTGAACGTATGACTTTAGATCTGAAGCATAAAATATATTGGATATGTGACTTGGGATTGGATGCATAAATTTGACTATGAACATGTAATTTATATATTGCATGCATAGAGTATGTTGTAATTTAGATCTGTAACTAATTAGAGAAATGAACATATGTTATTTAGATCTGTAATTAATTAGAAAAATGAGCATATGTTGTAAACTAGATTTAGATCTATGCATATTTTGTGATAAAAGAAAAGAGGAACCATTGTATGTTTACATATGATTGGAGAATTTGGACAAAATGCATATAAAAGTCAAGATATGATTTTTAGAAGATATAATTTAAAGATTTAGATTGTTGGGTATATTTTGCATTATGATTCATGACTTGAAAAGAAGAAGAATATGGAAAGTTAGGTGTAAAGATTTACATTAATTAGGATATCTATTATTGTGATTACACCTAAATAGGAATTTTTGGATATATGGCATGCATTGTAATTAATGATTATATTTGGTATAATTTACATGTGAATCTGTTGTAAAATGCTAGTTTAACAAAAATTGGAACATATGTTATATGGTAAATTATGTCCATATTCTGCGCTATGTAAATTTATGCAAACATGGAATATATGTTCATATTGTGAATCATGAAAATTATGTAGGCATATGAATTTAGGCCTAATTTATGATTAGGCAAGGCATGTAAATAGAACCTTTAGAAATATTAAATCTGCTAATTTGCTAAGTTGCCTAAACTGCTAGTTCTGTTATATGGCCTAGACTGCTATTTAGATTGAAATGCCTAATCTGTTAAATTTGTCTGTTGAGATGCCTAATCTGTTATGTGCTAAAATCTGCTACGTTGCTTAATATGCTAAATCCGTTAAGTCGCCTAATCTGATAAATCTGTTATATGTTAAATCTGTTACCTGCTATATCTGTTGTTTTGATATAATTAGTCTGTTATTGGCGTAATTTGAATTGACTATAGTTATGAATAATTGACATGTATATTAGGCATAGGCATAAATGCTAAACTATTAATTAATTGGCCGCAAAGATAAATATGGCTAACTCGAGGTTAGAATGAGTTTGCGGCGTAAACCTGCCCGGAACCGCCCGGCACATCCAGTGGCCGCAAACAATAGGTTCTAATGTGAGAAGTTAGTCATAACATGCGCAAGACACGAGGTTAGGTCTGGCTTGTTGCAGAAGTCTGCCCGGAACCGCCCGGCATATCCAGCGGCCACAAGCTACCGACCTAATGTGAGAGGTCTGTGCATTAATATTTAATTAATGCAAATCTGAGATAAAATATGAGATAAAATAGGAGATAAATATGATGTCTAAAATGTGTTGGGTGGATAGGGTTAAACCAACTGGACTAATGAATTTAATGAACCCGTTTCGTGAATCCGTAGGCCCAATACAAAGTTAGATAATCTGGAGCCAGTTAATCTGTAAGCCTGTTAATCCGAACATCTGATCCGTTAGTCTGAAAACCTGTTAACTTGGTTGTCTGATCTGTGAACTAGTTAACCTAAATTTTGTATGTCTGAAACTTGTAGACAAGTTAAGCTGAAATCTGTTAGTCTGGGGACACAAGGTTAGGAGGGGAATTACTTGTGTCATCTGTTGTTTGGGACCCATATTAGTCAGTAACCCTTTCTGGTATCAAAACTTTGACCCAACAGTAGGTAGGGTCCGGGCGTGCTTACTGAACTAATTATAAGCGGTTCATTCTGATAATGGCGAGGGGTGTTGATGGTGCGTTCCAACCGGGTCATGTGCGTGCATGGATCCCGGTCTGCCTCTGAGGATGTAAGACGCCGTGACATCTGTAAATAGGTCTGTGCCGATTGGTTGTCACTTTAGGGAGTGATACACCCTACTGTGGGGCCGACACAGGATATTTATGTATTAGGGAGCTGATCGCTTGGGGTAGGGTTTTAGGGTACACTTAGTTCTGTCTGTTTCTGTTGGTACCGTCTGTTTCTGTTGGGTGGTAACACCTGTCTGTTTCTGCGTGGTACCGTCTGTTCGGGTGGTAAAGGCCCATTACTAGTGTACACCTAATTCTACATTCTGTTTCCATAAGGATTAATCTGTTTCTGCTTCTGTCTGTTTCTGATCGGGTAGTAAAGGCCCATTATTAGCATTCTATTTCTGTTAAATTATTCAGTACCCGTTCCTGTTTCAGTTTAGACATTAGGGTGACACCTAATTCTATTATACTAGTATTAGTGCAGAGAAGTGTAAAGCAATAGTTTATGTCATTCTGTTCTTCTGTTATATCTGCTACACCTGTTACAGTTATCTCTCATCCAGTTTTATGTTCATGTCATATTATTATTATCTGTTCATATGCTGAAAGTCACTGGACTTGCCAGACTTTTTGTCTGACCCTTGTTGTTTCGCCTCCTTTCTTCCGTTCCCCCCCCCCCCCCAGGTTATCCAAGGAGGGAATACTTTAGCTTGATCCGGATTTCTATTTGCTTGAAGTGCTTAAAGTATGGCTTAGCTCTGTATAGCTTCCGTCCTATGGGGATTATGATTTTAAACCATGCATTTTGAAGGCTTTTGTACAAGACTGATATTTTGTACTTGAATTCTGAGATTTGAAAGGATGTAACCATATTGATTTCTGTTTCCGCTGCAATAAAGTTAAAAAATTTCAAGTACTGTTTTATCTGTCTTGTAAGTTTCTGTTCTGTTTACTAAAATGCTCCACCAAAGTTGAGGCATTCCCTTTGTGAGTGACCTTAACGGAGGTGGGGTGTTACACTTGGTATCAGAGCTGAAGGTTACCAGATTGGGTAAAGTTTTTGAAAACTATTTTCAAAATGGTTTTGAAAGGAAGTATTTTTTAAAAAAATAAAGCTTATTTTGAAAAACATGATCCCCAAAAGCCATATATCTTTCTTTAGATTCTTTGTTTTGAGTTCCTTCCTCTTTCCCTTTTGAATCTCTTCCTCCGCGTATAGATGCTTTTTCTAAGATATGTAAGAACTTCCGTGCGATGGGCGGAAAACCGCTTTATGGGACTGAAACGTTGTCGAGGCTAGAAGTTGGCTCAACGGAGTAGAGGACTTGTTGGTACCTTTGAGATAGACGATGGGAGGAAGGTTCAACCAACTGCTTGGTTAATGAAAGATGAAGCTTCATTTTGGTGGAAGGTCACGAATGGAGAACATACATGGGAGATATGGATAGGACACACGATAAGAAAGTGGATCCAAAGAAGGCCGCTTGCTTCAACTGTGGTGAGATGCGACACTTCACTAGGGACTGCCCGAAGAAACAAGGGCAAGGGCAGAAGATAGGACCTACTTCTGGAGGGCAGGCGAACACTCTCGAGGCTAGTGGATAGGATAGAATTAGGAAAACTTTCTGTGAGAGGTTTAATTTCTTTATCTGATTGTTGAGTTAAAGCTCTTTCTGATTCTGGCATTTTGATTCTGTAATCGATACTCTGCACTTTAATACTAGTATTGTTTCTGATTCCGCTGTAAACTCAAACCCATAAGGGTTATGACTCATCTGCTTGTGATAAATTGGGGTTTGAGAGATATCTGTGTTAGGCGTCAAGTAGGACGCATACATTCTGGGTTTTAACATGCTTAGTTTTCTAAGAATCATTAGGTAATCTGATCTGTACTAGTAGTCTGTAAATATCTGAATATCTCTGATAAGGTTAAGATTTCCAGTTTTGACATTGTCTAAAGAGGGTAATCCTCTGAGTGTCAATCTGATATTGATTTCGGTCTTTGGGGTTGATACTTAGGGGAATTATTCTCTCAACCAATGTCTAATGGGAACCAAGTTTTTTTTTTATCTGTACTCGCTTCAATCGTTCGATTGTATCCTATCGATCGAATCTTCGAACTTTAGGTAGAAACTAATGGGTGTAAACATGTGTTTGAGACATGTTATGTTTGATGGTTGCAAGTGGATGCAAGTGGTTGCTAGTGGTTTCTCGTGGATGCATATACACACACTAGGCACTAGATCGGCTCAAAAACACTCTCATACTGCATATGGATGTGTGTGCATTTTCAATTTTTGTGGATGCAGAATGATTGACTCCTCACATGGATGTTGCATTTGGATGAATGGTTATGCACTCATATAGAAATGATGTGTATCAAATAGGATTTCTTGCATACATATTTGGACTCATGACACTAACATGATTCGCATTAAGGAGGTCAACTGGATCAGTAGACCGCCTGATTTTGCATTAGATAAGAAACATATACACACACTTTGCATATGTTCATATGGCATTAGAAACCTTTTAAGGACAATGGATGCCTGTGATTGAATGGTTGAGTAGATGGATGTTGGATGTTGGATGTTAGGATACATTCTTCTTAACTTGAAGATTTCGGGGACGAAATCCTTTAAGGAGGGGAGAATGTAACACCCCGTATTTTCTGAGAATATTAAAAAAAAAGGTTAATTATGAAGAAGTTATTAAGCGTTGAAGTTTGTATGCATATGAGAGAAATATATATAGATATATATATAAATTAAGTAAATAAACATGCAAAAAAGGTTCAAAACAGCGAATTGGGAGGGGAAATAACCGAACCGGCCCATTTTTGAGGTCGACCTAAGCTTCGCTGGGTCGACTAGGGGTTAATCCAGGGTATTTGGCTGTCATCCCGTGGGCCGATTCGCTCAAATGCAGATTTTGCTTTTGAATGGTTCTCATGATTCATGGTTAATCTAATGGTCCTAAATAACTTCCTACACCTATATATACATCCCTAACCTAAACCTAAATCTCATATACAATTCTCTAGCCTCCATTGCTCTCTTTCTCTCTAAAAATAAATAAATAAATCAATGGCGTCTCTACTCTGCTGAACCCTAAGCTAGGACTTGTGCTTCTTCTTCCTCCAATTCTGATTAGGACTAAAAGAGAACAGCTACAACACCTTTTTCTTTTAGAATCCAACCAAGGCAAGTACAGTTATTCTCCGCTATAAACGTTAATTATAATTTTGATATGCTTTTAAATCTGAGTTTGAGGTTGTATATATATATTCTCTTCTGTTAGATCTGTTTTCTGTGAATGTTCTGTATTCCTTTCTTCTTTTCTGTTTCTATAGCCAGGCTACCACGAGCCTGTGCCCAATCTCATAAAGAGATTAACGTATGAACGCAAAATTTGGGACAATTAATGAATGATGCGAAATTTGACAAGACTGAATTGAACGTATGACTTTAGATCTGAAGCATAAAATATATTGGACATGTGACTTGGGATTGGATGCATAAATTTGACTATGAACATGTAATTTATATATTGCATGCATAGAGTATGTTGTAATTTAGATCTGTAACTAATTAGAGAAATGAACATATGTTATTTAGATCTGTAATTAATTAGAAAAATGAGCATATGTTGTAAACTAGATTTAGATCTATGCATATTCTGTGATAAAAGAAAAGAGGAACCATTGTATGTTTACATATGATTGGAGAATTTGGACAAAATGCATATAAAAGTCAAGATCTGATTTTTAGAAGATATAATTTAAAGATTTAGATTGTTGGGTATATTTTGCATTATGATTCATGACTTGAAAAGAAGAAGGATATGGAAAGTTAGGTGTAAAGATTTACGTTAATTAGGATATCTATTATTGTGATTACACCTAAATAGGAATTTTTGGATATATGGCATGCATTGTAATTAATGATTATATTTGGTATAATTTACATGTGAATCTGCTGTAAAATGCTAGTTTAACAAAAATTGGAACATATGTTATATGGTAAATTATGTCCATATTCTGCGCTATGTAAATTTATGCAAACATGGAATATATGTTCATATTGTGAATCATGAAAATTACGTAGGCATATGAATTTAGGCCTAATTTATGATTAGGCAAGGCATGTAAATAGAACCTTTAGAAATATTAAATCTGCTAAATCTGCTAATTTGCTAAGTTGCCTAAACTGCTAGTTCTGTTATATGGCCTAGACTGCTATTTAGATTGAAATGCCTAATCTGTTAAATTTGTCTGTTGAGATGCCTAATCTGTTATGTGCTAAAATCTGCTAAGTTGCTTAATCTGCTAAATCCGTTAAGTCGCCTAATCTGAAAAATCTGTTATATGTTAAATCTGTTACCTGCTATATCTGTTGTTTTGATATAATTAGTCTGTTATTGGCGTAATTTGAATTGACTATAGTTATGAATAATTGACATGTATATTAGGCATAGGCATAAATGCTAAACTATTAATTAATTGGCCGCAAAGATAAATATGGCTAACTCGAGGTTAGAATGAGTTTGCGGCGTAAACCTGCCCGGAACCGCCCGGCACATCCAGTGGCCGCAAACAATAGGTTCTAACGTGAGAAGTTAGTCATAACATGCACAAGACACGAGGTTAGGTCTGGCTTGTTGCAGAAGTCTGCCCGGAACCGCCCGACATATCCAGCGGCCACAAGCTACCGACCTAATGTGAGAGGTCTGTGCATTAATATTTAATTAATGCAAATCTGAGATAAAATCTGAGATAAAATCTGAGATAAAATCTGAGATAAATATGATGTCTAAAATGTGTTGGGTGGATAGGGTTAAACCAACTGGACTAATGAATTTAATGAACCCGTTTCGTGAATCCGTAGGCCCAATACAAAGTTAGATAATCTAGAACCAGTTAATCCGAACATCTGATCCGTTAGTCTGAAAATCTGTTAACTTGATTGTCTGATCTATGAACTAGTTAACCTAAATTTTGTATGTCTGAAACTTGTAGACAAGTTAAGCTGAAATCTGTTAGTCTGGGAACACAAGGTTAGGAGGGGAATTACTTGTGTCATCTGTTGTTTGGGACCCATATTAGTCAGTAACCCTTTCTGGTATCAAAACTTTGACCCAACAGTAGGTAGGGTCCGGGCACGCTTACTGAACTAATTATAAGCGGTTCATTCTGATAATGGCGAGGGGTGTTGATGGTGCGTTCCAACCGGGTCATGTGCGTGCATGGATCCCGGTCTGCCTCTGAGGATGTAAGACGCCGTGACATCTGTAAATAGGTCTGTGCCGATTGGTTGTCACTTTAGGGAGTGATACACCCTACTGTGGGGCCGACACAGGATATTTATGTATTAGGGAGCTGATCGCTTGGGGTAGGGTTTTAGGGTACACTTAGTTCTGTCTGTTTCTGTTGGTACCGTCTGTTTCTGTTGGGTGGTAACACCTGTCTGTTTCTGCGTGGTACCGTCTGTTCGGGTGGTAAAGGCCCATTACTAGTGTACACCTAATTCTACATTCTGTTTCCATAAGGATTAATCTGTTTCTGCTTCTGTCTGTTTCTGATTGGGTAGTAAAGGCCCATTATTAGCATTCTGTTTCTGTTAAATTATTCAGTACCCGTTCCTGTTTCAGTTTAGACATTAGGGTGACACCTAATTCTGTTATACTAGTATTAGTGCAGAGAAGTGTAAAGCAATAGTTTATGTCATTCTGTTCTTCTGTTATATCTGCTACACCTGTTACAGTTATCTCTCATCCAGTTTTATGTTCATGTCATATTATTATTATCTGTGCATATGCTGAAAGTCACTGGACTTGCCAGACTTTTTGTCTGACCCTTGTTGTTTCGCCTCCTTTCTTCCGTTCCCCCCCAGGTTATCCAAGGAGGGAATACTTTAGCTTGATCCGGATTTCTCTTTGCTTGAAGTGCTTAAAGTATGGCTTGGCTCTTTATAGCTTCCGTCCTATGGGGATTATGATTTTAAACCATGCATTTTTAAGGCTTTTGTACAAGACTTATATTTTGTACTTGAATTTTGAGATTTGAAAGGATGTAACCATATTGATTTCTGTTTCCGCTGTAATAAAGTTAAAATTTTTCAAGTACCGTTTTATCTGTCTTGTAAGTTTCTGTTCTGTTTACTAAAATGCTCCACCAAAGTTAAGGCATTCCCTTTGTGAGTGACCTTAACGGAGGTGGGGTGTTACAGCTTCTCAAATCAACTTCTAATCAACTCTAGCAACTAAATCTTCTTCATAGGAGTGCTAATCAACAAGTTGTGAGTTTCTATGCCTTTAGCAAGCAATTGCTAAACAAATTATGATAGGATATAATGAGGTTATGGTTATGTATGTGGATCAATGCAAGTTATGTTATCATATGCTATGTGTTCATGATGTTATGCAACTTATGCAAGTCATATGCTATGTGTTCATGATGTTATGCAAGTTATGCAAGTCATATGCTATGTGTTCATGATGTTATGCAAGTTATGCAAGTCATATGCTATGTGTTCATGATGTTATGCAAGTTATGCAAGTCATATGCTATGAGTTCATGATGCTAGTTGTGCAAGTTTTATGTTATATGTTCATGATGCTAGTTATGCAAGTTTTATGCTATGTGCTCATGATGCTAGTTATGCAAATCACTATGATAAACATTGATCCATTATGACACCATGTTATGCAAGTTTGGTGTTTGATTATATGCAAGTTCATATATGACATGTTATGCAAGTTTGGTGTTTGATTATATGCAAGTAACATGTGCAAGTTTACACCTTTGTATGAGATGCATACATATGCAAGTTAACCCCTTTATATGTCACACACACACACACACACACACACACACACACACACATATATATATATATATATATATATATATATATATATATATATATGCAAGTTTACCCCTTTGTATGACATAAGTAACTTATGCAAGTTACCCTCTTTATGACACATGTGATTCATGCAAGTTGGGTTGATTATTTATGCTAGTTGGGTTTTATGCTATGGTCATATATGCAAGTTGACACCTTTAAAACCCATGTTGATGCTAATGTTATGCTAAGTTGAACCCATTGTATTTGTGATTAATCTTCCCTTTTAAGTATGTCATGTTAGCGTATTACGTGGGAAACGATGGGGTTAATATTCATGTTAACAAAATTGTGATGAAATTGGTATGATGTTGCATACCATAAGTGGATGGACACAATTGAGTCAATTATGTACATCATTAAATTGGAATTAATTAAGGAAAATTAATTCAAAATATGGGGGTGATTAATTAGGTGTAATTAATCGACTAAGACACGAGGTTGGACCCTTTTGTAGCATAAGACTGCCCGGAACCGACCGGCAAATCCAGCGGCTACAAATGATTGGCCCAATGTGAGAGGTCTTAGGCATAAACTAAATACGTGACAAGTGTAAAGACATGAGGTTAGACTCGGTTATGGCGTAAGGCTGCCCGGAACCGACCGGCAAATCCAGCTGCCATAAAAGACAGTCTAATGTGAGAGGTCTTTACAAAGGTTACGTTCTTAATCAATTAAGAAACACTTAACCCGATAAGCATGTAGTGGGGCATGGGGGGGTTAAGTGGGTGCCTTGGGTGGCATGTGGAAATCAAGTAAGTGTCTTGGGTGGCATGTGGAAATTCTAGTGGGTTGCCTTGGGTGGCAATAGAAAATACGATTAGAATACATAACCAAGTGGAAACATGTAATTAAACATGATTAAAGGGTTAAGTGGGATGCACTAGAAAATGGGACAAGCTTAGGCGGGTAGCTTGTGGGGGCCCATTTCAACCAGTAACCCATATGTATCTTATTGGGCTCGACCCATGTCGAGGACGGGACACGCGTACTGGGCTTGACTATAAGAGGCCAAAAACGGGTTAGCGGTGGAAACGCAAGTCCAACGGGTTTCATATGCGTGTGTGGACCCGGGTGTAATGGCACGTTTTGTTAGCTGTCGAATAATTAATTTATTTAATTATTTATATATCGATTTGGCGATATCGATAACTTAAAATACAACGTTCGAACGTATAATTATAATTTAATTAAGATAGAGCTTGAAATGGCGCTTCAGTTCGCAATTTGGCGATTTGAACTTTAACTGAATGTACATGATTCATTTTAAATCGGATTTCTGTGAAACAAGAAACGTGTGGAGCTGGTGGAGTATATCTTTCTAGTGGAAGAGAAAAATCAGGATTTCGTCGTGTAGATTTTGAGTTATGTCCAAATCAAATTTTAAAATAGTCGCTATAGAATCGTTTATCGACTGTATCGGTTTATTCGATATAACTAGAGATCGGGTTTGAATTTAGACAAGGTTCTTTAGAGACATAGTGATAATTTAATTTTTAGAATTTTATTGTAATTTTAAATTAATTAAATAAGCGACTTTTTATTTGAAGCATTTCGCACCCTGAAATCAACATTTTGAAGTTTCAAAATATGAGTCCACCTACCGGTATTATTATATTTTTGGGATCGTGGCACCGAGCTGATTACAACGGTATGTTTACTTCTTTCGACAACAGTTTGCAAACTAAGGAAATTCTTTAGCACGCAATGGTAAACGTTATAACTTAAAACAAAAATTCCCTAAAAACTCCTTTCACCGATCAGAAAAGAGCCACGCACTTCATTTTTCAAGCAACCCCTTTTCTCTTGGCCTAAAGACAGGAATCGTGGTTTTTAACAAATCCACAAAAGGGATTTCCAACTAAAACTATATAATACCCTAAAGTTCTCTAAACCGAAGTTCTAAATTATCTGCTCAAAAAATTCCAACCCGTTATTCTTCTTCTCTCTTCAAAACCGAATCGCAACTTCTAAAATCAAAACATTCAAAGTAAAATGTGATAAATGCTATAACTTGTATAGATGAGGTCCTTAAGTAATTCCCTTCGATTCCGCACCATTTTGGGGTTATGCGATTCGAGTTTCTGGGCTCGACATTTTCAGCGATGGTCCTTCGGTACTAGGGTTCAAGGTTTTGGAGATTTAAGGGTTAAGGCTTGAATTCGAACTCGTTTTTGGTTTCAGCGTGTGGTGTAGCATCTTGTGGAGGAGTTTGGGTAAAACTGAGCGGAAAAAGTGTCGCTCGAAATTAATGTGTGGACCACAGGGAGCCATCGACGGAAATGACAAGGGGGATGCGGGTTGGAAGTACTTGTGTGGAGGGGGAGCACCTCGAGATGAGGAGGTCAATGGTAATGTCGGTTTGAAAAACCGTGGGATGTGGAAGGTGAACGTGGAGGGCAAAGTGAGGGTAATGGAAAAGAGGGAGCTTCGGGAGGACGTGCTGTTCAAATTGGAGGAGATGGAACCGATGGGCCTGGGGAGTGTTATGGGCCGGAGAGGAAAGAAAGGTTTAAAGCCCATCAAATTTAATCGAGTTTTATTTTAAAATTAGTTCAATCTTGTAAATATAATATCTAATCCATACGGTATCGGAATCAGACGAAACAAGATCCATTGGGATCGTATGGACGGGAGCAACACAATGAGACTGACCGGGGGTGAATCCGAGCTCATTACAATTTAAGGTGGAATAAATTGTCTGACTGAGTCAAATAACGCAAACCGTTATTCAACGGTTAACGCGCAAATGTGAGTAAAACTCACCAACTCTATACAGTTCTATTTTTACAACGTGTTCTTAGAACTGTTAATTATCTGTTTGACTGTTTGACTGTGTGTTGACTGTTTGCTTGAACTGCTAGTCAGTTAGTAGAAATTATATATATATCTGTATATATATATATATAAACTGTTAAATATTTATATGTCGATTCTGCTTAACAGAATATTATACTGGTGTTGTCTAACATCTGTGGTGCAGGGAAACAGGTCGGAGGAATCCGACTGGATTCCTCAACAGTTATTCTATTGTTTTTCATATATTTTAATATATGATGTGATTTATAACCTGTTGCTGATTTTGTGTGTACGGATGATATTGGACATCAAAACTTGATAAGCTAGAACACCATAACATACCGGAATGTGGAAACAGAATATTTATAAATAAAATATATTTATAAATAGAAATCTTTATGAATGGAATAATTTATAAAGGACCTATTCAATTAGAATTTGAATAAGGTATTAAACCAGACTTATTCATTAGAACTTGAATAAGATATTAAACCAGATTATTCATCTGAACTTGAATAAGATATTAAACCAGATTATTCATCTGAACTTGAATAAGATATTAAACCAGATTATTCATCTGAACTTGAATAAGATATTAAACCAGATTATTCATCTGAACTTGAATAAGATATTAAACCAGATTTTTCATTAGAACTTGAATAAGATATTTAAAACAGGATTATCCATTAGAACTTGAATAAGATATTTAAACCAGATTATTCATTAGAACTTGGATAAGATATTATAGGGGGAGTCGTTCACCCAGAACTGAATAAGATAAAAGGAGATATTCAATTAGAAATTGAATACGAAATTTACAAAAAGGGTTATTCACATTAGAAATGAAATATTTACAAAGGGAATCATTTATTTAGAATAAATAAATGAGTTAGTTAAAACCAAATTTGCCAAATGAGTTATTTAAACCAAGTTAAATGATTGATCGAACTAAGTTGATCGAGTTAGTCGAGTTAAACAAAGTAATTGGTTAGGTTAACCAAAGCAAGTTAGTCGAGTTAAACAAAGTAATTGGTTAGGTTAACTAAAGCAAGTTAGTCGAGTTAAACAAAGTAATTGGTTAGGTTAACCAAAGCAAGTTAGTCGAGTTAAACAAAGTAATTGGTTAGGTCAACCAAAGCAAGTTAGTCGAGTTAAACGAAGTAATTGGTTAGGTTAACCAAAGCAAGTTAGTCGAGTTAAACAAAGTAATTGGTTAGGTTAACCAAAGCAAGTTAGTCGAGTTAAACAAAGTAATTGGTTAGGTTAACCAAATGAAGTTAGTCGAGTTAAACAAAGTAATTGGTTAGGTTAACCAAAGCAAGTTAGTCGAGTTAAACAAAGTAATTGGTTAGGTTGACCAAAGCAAGTTAGTCGAGTTAAACAAAGTAATTGGTTAGGTTAACCAAAGCAAGTTAGTCGAGTTAAACAAAGTAATTGGTTAGGTTAACCAAAGCAAGTTAGTTGAGTAAACAAAGTAAATTGGTTAAGTTAATCAAAGTGAATTAGTTAAGTTAACTAAGTGGTTAATCGAAGTGAATTAGTTGAGTTAAACTAAGTGAATCGGTTAGAGTTAATCAACGTGAATTAGCTAAGTTAAACTAAGTGGATTTGTTCAGTTAATCAAGACGAGTTAACCAGTTAGGTTAAAACAGTTAGAGTTGACCAGTTAGAATTGACCAGTTAGAGTTGATCAGTTAGAGTTATCCAAGTAGAGTTAATCAAGTAGAGTTGTCGAATATCACTTATCCGAAGTAGAGTTATCGAATATAGTCTATTCGAGAGAAGAGTAATCGAATATAGTTTACTCGAGTGGAGAAATCAAATGTTATTCATTTGAGAAGAGTTATCGAATATAGTTTATTCGAGTGGAGAAATCAAATGTTATTCATTTGAGAAGAGTTATCGAATATAGTTTATTCGAGTGGAGAAATCAAATGTTATTCATTTGAGAAGAGTTATCGAATATTATTTATTCGAAGAGTAGTTATCGAATAAAGGAGTTATTCGGAGTTAGTTAATCTGAAGGAGTTAATCGAAGAGTTAATCCGAAGGAGTTAGTCGAAGAGTTAATCCAAAGGAGTTATTCGAAGTTAGTTAATCCGAAGGAGTTAGTCGAAGAGTTAATCCAAAGGAGTTATTCGGAGTTAGTTAATCCAAAGGAGTTATTCGGAGTTAGTTAATCCAAAGGAGTTATTCGGAGTTAGTTAATCCGAAGGAGTTAATCGAAGAGTAAATCCGAAGGAGTTAGTCGAAGAGTTAATCCAAAGGAGTTATTTGAAGTTAGTTAATCCGAAGGAGTTAGTCGAAGAGTTAATCCAAAGGAGTTATTTGAAGTTAGTTAATCCGAAGGAGTTAGTCGAAGAGTTAATCCAAAGGAGTTATTCGAAGTTAGTTAATCCAAAGGAGTTAGTCGAAGAGTTAATCGAATATAGTTATTCGAAAGAAAGTGTTAATCGAATATAGTTTATTCGAGTAAAGTTAAAAGAGTTAATCGAATATAATTTATTCGAATAGAGTTAGAGAAGTTAATCGAATATAGTTTATTCGAATAGTGTTGGAGGAGATATCGAATATAGTTTATTCGACAGAAGTTAAGTGAATAGGGTTAATCAATAGAGTTAAGCAAATTTAGAAACTGACTGGAGAGGGTAAGTTGAACGGTTTTCTAAGTGACGATCTGATGTTGGTTTCGACCTTCCGGATTGATACTTAGAGAATAGTTCTCATACTAGTTACAGTTAGGGACTGATAGTTGCGAAAATATAGTGATGTGAAAATAAGTTATGGAAATGTTTTCCAATGATTAATAACATATATTTTCTAAATATATGAAATAAGGAAATATGAACATATGATGATTGATCGATCGAATTCCCATTTGGAAATAAGATCGTTGTTTGTACACCGACATGTTTTCATTTGATAGTTAAATCACAGACTATCGAAGTTTTTACCATTTTAACGTTGTTAATATGGAGAGACTTGTTGGATTATTATCCAAAGAACCACTCTGTATTGGCATAAGCGTTGCGAGCAATATATGCCAAAGATAAATTGAAGACGGAGTAAAATATAAGGGCTGTTGTATAAGTCTTAGATAATAGTGACTAAGATGGATATACTGAATAGTGCCTTCGGTTTGTCCAGTCCCAGGACAACGTATATGGAAGAAGGTCTGACAGAGTATATCCAATGGATCGCGTAAGTTGATCTGTTCAAACGTATTCACGTTTGGTGGCGGAGGAATTCGTTTCTCTTAGCTGTATACCCGTGTTATTTTTGGATAAGTCAATTTATGATTTGGCGGGTATGACGATGTGGCAATCAAAGTGAATGGTGATCAGATGTTCTGAAGGTAGACGTAGCTTCTAGCCTCACACCAGGAAGTAACAAAAGTTGGGCTAGGCAGCATGGCTAGTTGGGTCATTCCCAAGCAGGGTGTATTGTCACCGATCTAGGGAAAATTCATATTTATACTTCTTTTTGATTCTGTATCTTCGGAAGACGGTTTGATGGCCTATAACCGTGGTGGCAATATATTCGCGACACTCAAGCTAAATGAGTGAGCGGTCATGTGTGGCCGGTTTGCAAGACGTTCTTGTTGAACCCTGAGTGTATCACCTCTAGAGTACACTACTTAGAAGGTGCTCCCATACCTTGTCTGTTGGAATCCATTCCCCGATAAGCGCCCTGCGATTTATGATTTTATACTATGTATGTAGAACGTGAGATGCAAGCGTTTCTGCTAGATTGATACCTATTTGTACTTAGACATTATTATAATATCACCATGATATTGTTTGTCAAAGTTGTTTAGATACTCATAAGGAAAAACCCGTTCCGTATTCACGGCGTGGTCTTATGAGATATCATATACATGTTAAATTGTTTAAACTGTTTTACTCATACCAGTCCCATGACTGACCCGGAGTTTACTTTGTTGTTTTCCCTAAACTCTTGGGTGCCTAATTTGTGCGGGCAGTCAAGTAGTCGGGATTTACAGATATACTTGGAGAGCTTGGAGCAGGAGGCTTCAAGATCAGTTAGCTATAGTTATTTCCGCTGTGTTGTAAGTGTTGTACTCTGATAAGTGCTATTGTTTATATATAACTGTTTACTTCAAAGCTATGTTATATATTATATGTCATTCGTTCCGCTGTGAGATTCGTGTTACTCTGATGATGTAAGTGCTTCTTTCCTTCTTCTATTCTACTAGTTCTATCTTTTCTTTCTCACCTTCTAATTTCTTTCACTAACGTCTCGGAATTTCCGACTCTCGAGGAGTCGGAAATTTCCAGCCGTTACACCGGGCTGGTAGGTAAGACGTTGTTGCATCATGTAGGTATAAACCGTGCACCGTTGGTTGTATCGGGTTGCCACTTTGGGGAGTGATACACCCCACTGTGGGGCCAGCAAGGGTATCTACGTTAGGGAGCCGATCGCTTGGGGAGTAGTGGGTACACCTAGTGGAGATAGGGGCAGACGGCACCTATGTGGTCAGCTAGGGGTACACGAAACTACTAGTTATATTTTCTAAGTCCTTGGGTGGGATCAACCTTTAAGTTAGGAATGACTGGTGTGGTGCAGTGTAGTAATTACCCTTGGGTGGGTAGATGCATCTTTACCGTTATCTTAGTTCATCATATGTCTAGTTGGCTGCTTAGTGTAGTCATTTATCCCCAGTCATCACCGTACCAAGTTTATATCATACCCTAATTACTTTAATGATTGTATTGTTAAAGTTATAGGGCTCACTCAGACTTATGTCTGACCCCGTTGTTTTTATCTTTTTCCCAACCCTCAGGTTCTCAGAGTGGGCCTAGCACTAGTGGGCTTTGATCAGATTGCTTTATCTATCTTTTGGAGCTTGGACCGTGATGTAAAGCCCAGCTTATCTTTTCTATTATGGCTATTAGTTATGTAGTGGGATTATGTACTTATGTTTTACCAGGATGGATATTTAGTACTTGACTCTTGTTTTAGTTGGTTTTGATATGTAACCAAACATGTTTATTTTCTGCTGCAATGAAATGATGTTTTAGATTTCAAGTATTATTTATATCTGTCTTGTTGTAATTTTTCTGTTCTATATTCACTTAAAATACTCCACCGAAGTTAAGGCATTCCCTTAGTGAGTGACCTTAGCGGGTGTGGGGTGTTACACGTGGTATCAGAGCTGTAGGTTACCGGAACAGATAAATTTTTTAGAAAAACTATTTTCCTAAAACATTTTTGGAAGAAGTATTTTCAAAAACATGACTTTTAAGAGAAAAGTTTTTGAAAGAAAAGCATAATCCCCAATAGCCATATCTTTATCGCTCGAATTCTCCGTTTTGAATCTTTCCTTTTTCGTTTCAGCATGGCTGAAGATCTTAACTTTCCGGAGGGTGTGACGATACCACTATGGTATAGGAGATTGATGGAGGCTAGGGCCGCCGCTGCGGGTCCAGCAAATGTTCCTCCACCAACAGTTGCACCCGATCTTCCTCCTCCTCCTCCTCGCACGGATACTTTTGCTAAGACTTGCAAGGAATTTAAGGCTATGGGAGGGAAACCTTTTCAAGGATCAGAAACTTTTGTGGAAGCTAGAGATTGGCTTAAGGAAGTGGAAGAGTTGATAGATATCTTTGAGATGGAAGAAGGAAAGAAAGTCAAGTTAGCTGCTTGGTTAATGAAGGGAGAGGCCTCGTTCTGGTGGGAAGTCACTAATGGAGAGCGCCCTGCTGACTCTTGGGCGGATTTCAGGCAAAGGTTTGTGGCAAAGTTTCTTTCAAGGGTGGAAGAAAATCTGTATATGGAAAGGTTCTTGACTCTAAAGCAAGGAAACCTATCAGTAAAGGAATATGTCAACAAGTTTAATCAGCTAGCAAGATTTGGCATAGACATGGTGAATACACCAGAGAAGAAGGCTTTGAGGTTCGTTAAAGGTTTGAATGAACCGATGCATGGATTGGCTATGACTCACATCCCTATGGGGGCCACCTTTGAGAAGCTAGTAGACATGGCACTCATGCATGAGGAAGAGAAAGGTCCCAATGCTAATAAGGCACCCGAGAAGAAAGGAGATCAGAAGAGACCTCAACAGCAACAGCAAAACAAGGGTGGGAAAGGCAACGGTGGCAAGGGAAAGAAGAAGTGCTTCAATTGTGGGACACCAGGCCACCTAAGCAAAGATTGTCGGAAGAAGAAGAAGATGGGCTGCTTCCACTGTGGCGAAGCAGGGCATCTAGTGAAGGACTGGCCTAAGAAGGGGCAGAGGACGGGATCTACCTCAGGGGGATAGGTGCAAGCTCTTATGGCACTAGGTCAGGCAAGGGGGCAAGTTCAGGCTCTCGCGGTCCCACAGATTCAGGAAAGAGGTAGAACTATTTCCGTTGAAAGTCTGGTTTTTCTGTTTGATCATCCTATCCGTACTTTGTTTGACTCTGGCGCATCGCATTCGTTTATCTCATCATCATTAGTTGAGTCACTGCACTTAGACACCAGTCTAGTAGATTATCCCTTGGTTGTTTCAAACCCAATTGGGGGCTCCACTTATTTGTCCATGATATGTTTGGGTTTGAAGATTTCCATACTTAGCGTTGAGTTTAGATGTGATGCTTTTGTTTTGGGCTTCACGGGCTATGGGTTGATTTTGGGCATGGACTGGTTATCCAGTAATGGTGCCATTCTTGATTGTGAAAGGAGATTTGTTAGGCTCATGACCCGCTTGGGTAACACTCTCGAGATCTCTTGTAATCCCATGGATTCTGTTATGCTAAGTTATCTTGAATCGCTTGGCGCTTCGGTCGAGAGTTTGCGATCTGTTAGAGTGGTCCGGGAATACTCGGATGTGTTTGAGGAGGTGAAGGGCTTACCTCCGAAGCGGGAGATAGACTTCCGAATATATCTGGTGGACAATGCTAGGCCAGTATCTTTGCCAGTGCGCCACATGGCTCCTCGTGAGAGGAGAGAACTCCATAAGCAAGTAGGGGAGTTGCTTGAGAAGGGGTTCATAAGACGAAGTATATCAGAGTGGGGTGCTCCAGTAGTTTTTTCCACGAAGGCGGATGGGTCCCTCAGACTTTGTGTAGACTATAGAGAACTCAACAAGCTCACAAAGAAGAATAGACACCCATTGCCGAGGATTGATGATCTCTTTGATCAGTTGGCTGGCGCCTCAGTGTTTTCGCAGTTGGACTTAGCCACGGGGTTTCATCAGTTGAGAGTGGCTGAGGATAGCATAGACAAGACTGCCTTTAGGACTCCGGATGGTTTCTATGAGTGGCTTGTGATGCCATTTGGTTTGACGAACGCCCCTGCATACTTTGTTGATTTGATGAGTAGGGTGTTCAGGGAGTACCTTAATAAGTTCGTGGTGGTCTTTGTGGATGACATCTTAGTCTTTTCTAAGAGTGAAGAAGAGCATGCCCTACATCTTAGGGAAGTGTTAGAGACTCTTCGAGCGCATAGCCTTAAGGCTAAATTCTCTAAATGTCACTTTTGGAGGAAGGAAGTGCGGTTCTTAGGGCACGTGGTCTCTAAGGAAGGGATAGCTGTGGATCCCACGAAGGTAGTATCCATCCAAGATTGGAAGGTTCCGAAGAATGCTACCGAGGTGAGGAGTTTCTTAGGGTTGGCTGGCTACTATAGGAAGTTTATCAAGGACTTCGCGAAGATATCAACCCCATTAACTCGCTTGACAAAGAAGAATCTAGTCTTCGCATGGGACGTAGATTGTGATGATGCGTTCCAACGGTTAAAGAGAGCTTTAACCACAGCTCCAGTCTTAGTGTTGCCAGATGGGAGTAAGCCATTTGTTGTTTATACCGATGCTTGTGGGACAGGACTAGGCGCAGTCTTAATGCAAGAGGGAAGGGTAATAGCCTATGGGGGAAGGCAGTTGAGAAAGCATGAGAAAAATTACCCTACACACGATTTAGAGTCGGCCGCTATTGTTTTTGCGCTTAAGACTTGGCGCCATTATCTTCTTGGAGAGAGGTTCGAATTGTTCACTGACCACAAATCATTGAAGTACTTGTTTTCTCAGAAGGATTTGAATTTGAGACAGCAAAGGTGGATGGAGTTCTTAGCATCCTATGATTTCGAGATAGCGTATACCCCTGGCAAGGGTAACGTGGTGGCAGACGCCTTAAGCAGAAAAAGGTTGTCCTTGAGTCCATTGTTTGTGGAACGACGAAGCTTGGAATTTATCTCGATGTTTGATTTCAGACCTTCCGTTGACTTTATACCCGGTTTGCTAGCATCCTTAGAGGTCAGACCTACTCTTTTGGGACGGATTGGCGAGGCACAGCGGGATGACCCACAGTTGGTTGAGTTAGTAGAGAAGCTCATAAGGGGGGAGTCGTCCAGCCATTTGAGTATGTACAGCCTAGACGAGAGGGGGTGGTTGCGTAGAGACGGTAGACTTTGTGTACTGCAAGACGAGGGTTTGAGGAAGGCTATACTTGATGATGCGCATCGTTCGAAGATGACCATTCATCCCGGTGGGGACAAGATGTACCAAGACATGAAGCGAGTTTTCTTTTGGGCCGGTATGAAGAAAGATGTGGCCGAGTATGTCGCTAGATGCTTGGTGTGCCAACAAGTGAAAGTGGAGCAAAAGAAACCTGGTGGGTTGCTTCACCCATTGGAAGTTCCGCAATGGAAGTGGGATAGCATCTCGATGGATTTTATTGATGGGTTACCGAGATCGAGGAAGGGTAATACGGGAATTTGGGTTGTGGTAGACAGACTTACTAAGAGCGGCCATTTCATACCCGTGAAGAGCAAGAGGACAGCTCCATGGCTAGCTTTAGTTTACCTTCGAGAGATAGTTCGATTGTATGGGGTACCTTCTAGCATAGTGAGTGATCGAGATCCTATCTTCACTAGCGAGTTTTGGAAAAGTTTGCAAGAGGCAGTAGGGACTCAGTTGTGTTTGAGCACCGCATATCATCCTCAGACGGACGGCCAGACCGAGAGGGTGAATCGTGTTCTAGAAGACCTTTTGAGGCTATGTATCTTAGATTTTGGAGGTACATGGGAAGAGCATCTTCCATTGGTGGAGTTCGCGTATAATAACAGCTTTCAGTCTAGTATTGGTATGGCTCCTTTCGAAGCTCTTTATGGAAGGCCTTGTCGATCACCTACATGTTGGTGGGAATCTACGGATAAGATCTTGCTTGGGCCTGATATGGTTAGAGAGACTTCGGAAAAGATTGATTTGATTCGAAGAAGGATGAAAGCGGCGCAAGACAGACAGAAATCTTACGCGGATAAGAGGAGGACGGATCTTGAGTTTGATGTTGGGGACATGGTCTTTGTCAAAGTATCTCCATTACGGAATGTTGCTCGCTTTGGGTCCATTGGGAAGTTAGCACCAAGATTTGTAGGACCGTTTCCTATTAAGGAAAGGATTGGACAGATGGCATATAGAGTGGATCTGCCCGAGAGACTTAGTGGTGTACATGACGTATTCCATGTGTCGCATTTGAGGAAGTGCCTACATGAGACCGCAGAGGTGGTAGAGCCGAGCTTGCTTAGAGAAGTGGAGGTAGAGCCTACTCGCATCCTCAGGTCAGAGACTAGGAAGTTGAGAAACAGAGAGGTTCAACTAGTCAGAATGCAATGGGGAGATGACGAGAGTAACGCTACTTGGGAGACAGAAGCGAAGATGCGTTCATTGTACCCATTCCTTTTTGAGGGTATGTCTTTTAACTTCTCCTTTATCGTTTGTCTAGTACTTATCTTATCTTTAGTATGTCCTCTCATTAGTACCTTTGACCTTTAGATAGGGTAAACCTATGGTTGAAACATGTGTTTGAGACATGTTATGATTGATGGATGCGTGTGGATGCAAGTGTTTGCTAGTGGTTGCTCGTGGATGCATATACACACACTTTAGACACTAGATCGACTCAGTCACTTCATATTGCATATTGCATATAATTGTGTGTAGGTAGCTATATTAATGGATGTATAATGGTTGTGTTGTCATATGGATGATGCATTTTGGTGTATGGTTGTGCACACATGTAGTAATAGTATGTGTCGATAGGATTCTTTCGCATACATATTGGATGCATGGCACTATCATGGTTTGCATTAAGGAGGTCAACTGAATCAGTAGACCGCCTGATTTTGCATTAGACAGGAAACATATACACACACTTTTTGCATATGTTCATACATCATTAGGAATTTCTAAGGACAATGGTTGCTTATGGTTGATGGTTTAGTAGATGGTTGTTTGGTTGGTAGGATACGTTCTTCTAGACTTGGAGATTTCGGGGACGAAATCCTTTAAGTAGGGGAGAATGTAACACCCCGAATTTCACTTAATATTAATGTTTAGTAATTAAAGAATAATTAATCTCAGACGTGAGAATTAAGGGAAACGGGTTGCGCCATTGTGTTCATCTCGGAATTTTGGTTGAGATAGAGTCCGAGTTTGCGTGATTTGGACTTCGTATGAAGAAGTTATGGCCATCCGAAGTTTCAGAAAATTCAAAACAGATTTAAAATATTCAAATTTCAGAAGAGGCGGGAAAATTCCCGCCAGACAGAGGGTGTCGACACTAGGGTCGACATGGGTGTCGACCCCCCCCCCCCCAAGGGGTCGACCCCCCTGTCGGTCAGTTTGGCCTGGGTGCACTGATTTGAGCTTTGGGCTGTGTTTTGGTGGCTGGTGACGAAATCTGACGGCTCTAAACTAAATTAAGGTTAATCTAAGGGCCTAAACTACATCCTAATTCTATAAATACACCCTAAGACTACCCTAATTCATACTAAAAATAGATACAACATCGTTATGCCATCAAAATGCAACTTGAAGGAGCCTCCATCAAATTGTAGAAGAAGATAGCTTCTCAAATCAACTTCTAATCAACTCTAACAACTAAATCTTCTTCATAGGAGTGCTAATCAACAAGTTGTGAGTTTCTATGCCTTTAGCAAGCAATTGCTAAACTAATTACGATAGGATATAATGAGGTTATGGTTATGTATGTGGATCAATGCAAGTTATGTTATCATATGCTATGTGTTCATGATGTTATGCAAGTTATGCATGTCATATGCTATGTGTTCATGATGTTATGCAAGTTATGCAAGTCATATGCTATGTGTTCATGATGTTATGCAAGTTATGCAAGTCATATGCTAGTGTTTTTGATGTTATGCAAGTTATGCAAGTGATATGCTATGAGTTCATGATGCTAGTTGTGCAAGTTTTATGCTATATGTTCATGATGCTAGTTATGCAAGTTTTATGCTATGTGCTCATGATGCTAGTTATGCAAATCACTTTGATAAACATTGATCCATTATGACACCATGTTATGCAAGTTTGGTGTTTGATTATATGCAAGTTCATATATGACATGTTATGCAAGTTTGATGTTTGATTATATGCAAGTAACATGTGCAAGTTTACACCTTTGTATGAGATGCATACATATGCAAGTTAACCCCTTTATATGTCACACACATATATATGCAAGTTTACCCCTTTGTATGACATAAGTAACTTATGCAAGTTACCCTCTTTATGACATATGTGATTCATGCAAGTTGGGTTGATTATTTATGCTAGTTGGGTTTGATGCTATGGTCATATATGCAAGTTGACACCTTTAAAACCCATGTTGATGTTAATGTTATGCTAAGTTAAACCCATTGTATTTGTGATGAATCTTCCCTTTTAAGTATGTCATGTTAGCGTATTACGTGGGAAACGATGGGGTTAATATTCATGTTAACAAAATTGTGATGAAATTGGTATGATGTTGCATACCATAAGTGGATGGACATAATTGAGTCAATTATGTACATCATTAAATTGGAATTAATTAGGTAAAATTAATTCAAAATATGGGGGTGATTAATTAGGTGTAATTAATCGACTAAGACACGAGGTTGGACCCTTTTGTAGCATAAGACTGCCCGGAACCGACCGGCAAATCCAGCGGCTACAAATGATTGGCCCAATGTGAGAGGTCTTAGGCATAAACTAAATACGTGACAAGTGTAAAGACACGAGGTTAGACTCGGTTATGGCGTAAGGCTGCCCGGAACCGACCGGCAAATCCAGCTGCCATAAAAGACAGTCTAATGTGAGAGGTCTTTACAAAGGTTACGTTCTTAATCAATTAAGAAACACTTAACCAGATAAGCATGTAGTGGGGCATGGGGGGTTAAGTGGGTGCCTTGGGTGGCATGTGGAAATCAAGTAAGTGCCTTGGGTGGCATGTGGAAATCTAGTGGGTTGCCTTGGATGGCAATAGAAAATACGATTAGAATACTTAACCAAGTGGAAACATGTAATTAAACATTATTAAAGGGTTAAGTGGGATGCACTAGAAAAAGGGACAAGCTTAGGTGGGTAGCTTGTGGGGGCCCATTTCAACCAGTAACCCATATGTATCTTATTGGGCTCGACCCATGTCGAGGACGGGACACGCGTACTGGGCTTGACTATAAGAGGCCAAAAACGGGTTAGCGATGGCAACGCAAGTCCAACGGGTTTCATATGCGTGTGTGGACCCGGGCTGGTAGGTAAGACGTTGTTGCATCGTGTAGGTATAAGCCGTGCACTGTTGGTTGTGTCGGGTTGCCACTCTGGGGAGTGATACACCCCACTATAGGGCCAGTAAGGGTATCTACGTTAGGGAGTCGATCGCTTGGGGAGTAGTGGGTACACCTAGTGGAGATAGGGCAGACGACACCTATGTGGTCAGCTAGGGGTACACGAAACTACTAGTTATATTTTCTAAGTCCTTGGGTGGGATCAACCTTTAAGTTAGGAATGACTGGTGTGGTGCAGTGTAGTAATTACACTTGGGTGGGTTGATGCGTCTTTACCGTTATCCTAGTTCATCATATGTCTAGTTGGCTGCTTAGTGTAGTCATTTATCCCCAGTCATCACCGTACCAAGTTTATATCATACCCTAATTACTTTAATGATTGTATTGTTAAAGTTATAGGGCTCACTCAGACTTATGTCTGACCCCGTTGTTTTTATCTTTTTCCCAACCCTCAGGTTCTCAGAGTGGGCCTAGCACTAGTGGGCTTTGATCAGATTGCTTTATCTATCTTTTGGAGTTTGGACCGTGATGTAAAGCCCAGCTTATCTTTTCTATTATGGCTATTAGTTATGTAGTGGGATTATGTACTTATGTTTTACCAGGATGGATATTTAGTACTTGACTCTTGTTTTAGTTGGTTTTGATATGTAACCAAACATGTTTATTTTCTAATGCAATGAAATGATGTTTTAGATTTCAAGTATTATTTATATCTGTCTTGTTGTAATTTTTCTGTTCTATATTCACTTAAAATACTCCACCGAAGTTAAGGCATTCCCTTAGTGAGTGACCTTAGCGGGTGTGGGGTGTTACAAGATCGGTTCGTCTCTTATCAGCATATGACTTCTATCGGTCTTGCGCCATCTTCATTCGCCATCGAATTAGTTCTATCTTCTCAGAAGTCTCCCTAATCGTGTCGGGTCCAAGCAAAACCTTATCCATCGATTCCTACCAACAAGTAGGTGATCGACACGGTCGTCCATAAAGAGCCTCAAAAGGTGCCATGCCAATGGTAGCCTGAAAACTATTATTATAGGCGGACTCCACTAATGGAAGATGTTCTTCCCATGTTCCTCCAAAGTCTAGGATGCATGACCTCAGAAGGTCTTCTAGAATCCGATTATCTCTCTTGGTCTGGCCGTCCGTCTGAGGGTGATAAGCAGTACTTAAGCATAATTGTGTTCCAATAGCCTCTTGTAAGCTTTTCCAAAATTCGCTTGTGAAAATGGGATCTCTGTCGCTCAAAATGCTAGAGGGTATGTCGTGTTGACGAACTATGTCTCGAACGTAAACAGATGCTAACCATGCGACGGTCCTTCTACTTTTAACGGGAATAAAATGGGCAACTTTTGGTAAGTCTGTCTACAATAACCCAAATCCCCGTATTACCCTTCCTTGATCTTGGTAACCCATCTATAAAATCCATGGAAACACTTTCCCATTTCCAAAGCGGAATCTCTAAGGGTTGGAGCAAACCTCCGGGCTTCTTTTGCTCCGCCTTTACTTGCTGGCACACTAAGCATCTAGAAACGAACTCAGCCACGTCCTTCTTCATTCCGGCCCAAAAGAAAACTTGCTTCATATCCCTATACATCTTGTCACCACCGGGATGTATGGTCATCTTAGAGCGACGTGAGTCTTCAAGAATTGCCTTCTTCAAACTCTCGTCTTGTGGTACGCAAAGTCTCCCATCTCTACGCAGCCAGCCTCTCTCATCTATAGCATATCTATTAAGATGGCTCGTAGACTCCCCTCCTATAAGCTTGCCTACTATCTCAACCAACTGTGGGTCATCTCGGTGTGCCTCTCCAACTCGACCCAAAAGTGTAGGTTGCACCTCTAATGATGCCAACAATCCGGGTACATAATCGACAAAGGGTTTGAAGTCAAAGGTAGATATATACTCCAAAATCTGTCGCTCTACGAACAAAGGACTTAAAGTCAACTTCTTTCTACTTAAGGCGTCAGCTACAACGTTACACTTGCCAGGGGTATATGCGATCTCAAAATCATAGGATGCCAAAAAAATCCATCCACCTCTATTGCCTCTAGTTTAGGTCTTTCTGAGAGAATAAGTACTTTAGCGACTTATGGCCTCTGTATACAACTCAAACCTCTCGCCAAGCAAATAATGTAACAACCCAGAAAATCTGAACCAATTTTAAAATTTTTAAATTGGATAAAATAATGGATTTTAAATATTTAAAATAAATATTTTAAATAATGGCAATGAAAACTGAGTTTGAATCGACAATTGAAAAGGAATATAATTAATTATAATTATAAACAAGGCTTGAAAAGGCGCGGCAGTTTCAAAAATTGGATTCAAACTTTGTCGGACTGTACCGGGTGCAAAATAAAATGGATTTTAGTGAAACCAAAAATATTTAAATCTGTTAGTGAGTACCTTTCTAACGAATCTGAAAAATCGAATTTTCATAGCGGAAAGCAAAAGTTATGGCCGAATGAATTTTCAGAACGGTCGCTATGGAATTTATATAGCCCGTGAAAATGGCCATTTTGCATACGACCTCGGAATTCGACGAAACCACTTTTGTTGGATCCGGGATGAGAAGTTATTGCTAGGTTTCAAATTTCATAATTTTTGAAGCTAATATGTGAGCGTGGCAAAAGAAAATGCGTTTGGTCAATTACAGTTAAATTGGATCGACCAAAAATGGGCCTTTTTGCAAACGGTCTCAGAATTCGACGAAACAAGTTTTGTTGGGACTGTATCGTCAAAACATAGCTAGATTTATTTTTCTGGAATTTTTCGAATCAGTTTGTGGCCCTGGCAAATTGAAATGTACGTTCAAATTAAATATTGAATGTTATATATTTTGATTTGAAGTAAAACTGACTGAAATAGTCGAATGGGCCTGCGAAACATATCCCATTGTGTTCGGAATGGGGGTAAAACGCTAGGGAGGACAGTCGTTGGGTTTGATTTCGAGTTCGTGGGAGAAAACCCTAATTTTCGAATAAATATAATTATCGGCCAATAGTAAATTTTCATTCATTAATTAAAAAAATTAAAAAAAATCCGAAAACCCCCCGTAACAGCCGATATCGACGGCGAGGGTACTTCAAATCTTTCCGACCCGATCGCCGCCGCCTCGCTCCACGATAGATCGCGCCACCACCCGGAAACGGAGCGCCTCTCCTTCGTCTTCAAATCAAGACCCACGCCACCCTCCATCGTCGCCGCCTCGACGAGCACGAGCCCCGTGAAGTCAGCACCTTCACTGACGTCGATCTCTCTCCTCCGACCACCGAACAGGCTGCGACCACCACCCCCTGGAGCGCCTCTCGAAGCTCTTCCGTGTGGCACAGCCCGATCGCCTTCTAGCTTCACGGATTCGACGAAAACCTTAAACCTAGTTTGGAACCAGGTTAGAAAACATACGGCTGTGTATATTAAACTGAATTTTTACACTTTAAAGTGTTGCAAAACTCGTCCATCTTATAAAAATCGTATCTTTTTGTTGTGTTAACGAAATTCGATGAAACAGGAAACATCGTGACCGTGTGGACGCCTTCTACATTTTAGAAGAGACCACATATTTTTCTGAGCCTTCTGCTATTTTTGGTGGAGTGGAACCCAATGTGAGATTTCTAAATTAAAAACAATATGGAAAACGACGATGTATAAATTATATAGTCGATGTATGAGTTATATAAGCGTTGTACACCTCATGTATAAGCGTTGTATAAGCTGTACGTTCGATGTATAAGTTGTCTATGCGTTGTAAAAATTATATATGTGTTGAAATAAAAGCGAATTGCTATATATAAATAAATATATATATATATATATACGCCCCTCGTCCACAAACCATGGACGATATTTATTGATTGTGATTGGTGTGAAAATTGATTGATAGCGAATCGTTGTTTGGGATTGTTTGTGGTTGATATTGATTGATTGTGGTTGAAAAATACCCGTTTGTGGTTGAGAAATATTTGGTTGAAACCACATAGGATTAGTTTGTGGAAATGAAATAATATATACAAGCCGCCTGCGTGCGAACTAGATGCATGATTCCCATTGTCAAAAACCGCGAGGTTTTAAGGTAGAGTGAGGAGTCGTACTAGGGACGGTCCCGGTTTTAACTACCCTGCCGTTATGCTGCCGAAATTTTGAATAATATTCGTGTGTTTGAATTATTTTCATTTGCTTAAACTATATTTATTCATTGAATAGAAAACCTTCATGTATTGAATTGATATTCATTCGTTGATTAGAAATTCATGTGTTGAATGGTATTCGCGTTTTAAATATAAAAATCGCATTTCTATCTATATATAGAAACTATAGAAAACCTTCATGTGTTGAATCGATATTCATTCGTTGATTTGAAATTCATGTGTTGAATGGTATTCATATTTTGAAATAAATTGTTTGATAATAAAAAATCACCTTTTATCGACCATATGAACTGTGTAAAATAATCTCATTTTGAAAGAAATTGTTTTATAAGAAAAATCCTATTTTTATCACCGATATAAACTATATAAAAGAATAGTGTTTTGAAATGAATTGTTTTACAATAAAAATCACATTTTTATTGTATGCATGAATCGTTGAAATGTGAAGTGTTGAAAATAGCCACTCGTTCAAATAAATATATATGAGTTGAAATATTCATTAATTAGCTAATAATATGATTTGTGCCTATACATGCAACATTAGAATGAATGGTATTTTTAAACCAAAAGAAATCGAATATGAAGTTGAATGGAAAATGATAAGTGATAAGAACTGCATATATGTACATGCATATTTATTGAATAGGTTATAGCAAAGGGGCTAGAGAAGAGGAATAAAATTTTGTGCCCGACAAATAGGTACACATTTACTGTTTTGTTTGGGTGATGATTTTATGAGCCTGTTGGCTAGCCGCTTGGCTTTTTCTTTTTCTTTTCGACATGAGACGCCCGTGTGGCTATTTGGGAATTTTCCCAGCCCCTCCCGTACAAAGGAGGTTATGGCTAAATTTTCCAAAATTTTAAGGCGTTAGTGAAAGATTTGAAGTGAAAACGATATTGAAATTGTTGAATGAACTATATTTATATAAATATATAAATATAAATAAAATTAAAACGAAACGAGGCCGTGCAGTTCGTATTTTGAAACCGTTATTTCAAACAACTAGTATGGGAAATCCGACCATTGGATTTTCCAGAAACCGCAACCGTCGGGTTCGCCTTGGAAATATCTTTCCAACGGCACCAACCTTGTAAAAATCCAATGGTTGGATTGTCTGGAATGTTTAATTCAAATCTGAAGAAAAACAGTGCCAGAAACGATTATATTTATATATATATATATATATAATTATATTTAATCGAATAACGACGCGGTAGTTCGTATTTTGAAATCGAAACTTCAAACGATTGTACCGGGAGATCCGACCGTCGGATTTTCCCGAAACTGGAACCGTTGGATTTGCTTTGAAAAGACCTTTCTAATGATGTAAATTTTGTGAAGATCCAATGGTTAGATTTTTAGATATGTGTAATTCAAATCTGAAGAAAAACAGCGCCACGGCCGCGTTATGGCCCGAAGCGTCGTTTTGAATAAATTGGCTATTCTAAAATAAATTAAAATAGCGATAAATCATTATAAAGTACCATAAACAATATGGAATGGAAATAAACTAAATTTGCTCGATTTGTTGTGGTATTTGATGGTTGAATGTGTTTGGTGTGAAAATTACCTTAAAGAACAAAATTGGTGTTGTCGAATAATTTAACCATTGAAGTAAATTGATTTGAAATTCTAAACATTCGTGAATTATTTGAAAAGGCCGAGTTAATTCTCATTTCAAATAATTGACCGACGATTCAAAGTCGAAGATGAAGACGGAGGTCGAAGACCGGAGATCTTCACCTCGTTTGGATGGTAACCGAGGTCCTGATTGGGAGGCATCCCGAAATATGGATAATGAGTGGTGATCGTCCAGACGTACGTGGTGATCGATGGGTTTGCGAGGTATTTAGTGCCTCCGGTTTCGTTCAGACCCAGAATGGACTTGTAAATGGACCGTGTGCCTGACATTGGAGTTTATTCTGTGTTGATTGATTTCTGTTAAATATACATATGTATGGCGGCGGAGAATTTATTATTTTGCTTAACGCCCTTCTCTGAGACGCACGAGCTCAGAGGTTGTATATCGATGGACATCGGTCGCACGGCATGAACTGCCTGTGTGGCATGCTAAGATGCAGTAATCAGGGCTTCTGTTGAAAAGCAAAGTCTTGTGGTGATGATCAAAGCACCGCCTGTGTGGCGTAGCTTTGTGTATAACGTAAATTCGCGAGCCTCACACCCCGGTATGAACCAGAAACGGGAGAAGGACCTCAGGGAGGGCATGCGTTTCTTTCTAGCTAGGGTGGTGTCAGTGACCTACCGGCCCTGACATTTATATACTTTTCACCTATGCGGTTGTTGCTGTTGCGAGGCGCTTCGGTTTGATCGGACAATCCGGGTCCGATGGAGTCATTCATTGGCTCGTTTACGCCCCAAAGGGCGGGGAAACGTATTGTTCAGGCATTTTAATCCACGTCGGTGGACCGGCCCTGACGATCCAAGGGTCGATGCGCTCTGACCCTGTGGCTCGGGCTAGAGAGTCACGAAGTCGGTAAGGACTATCTTTTGCCTTGGTTCATGACGGAAATCCAATTTCCAAATACGTGACGATGCGGTTTCGATTATATATATATATTTGGCGACATGATATATGGTACCCATGCCGCCTATGATTGATAGTTATGATTTGAAATTGTTTTCAAAATATGTAAACACTAGCAATAATATCAAATACCTTTGTTTTATTCGTATCAAGCATATTTTGGTCGTTATAAGGAAAAACTCTATCCTCCGGTTTGCGTTGCATTGTGTGATGGGAACTGAGTCTTATAACGGCTTCATTTTTACAAAAAGCATAGCGATGTTTAAAAGAAAGATTTGTTTTAAAGCACTGGCAATCCAATGGAGTAAACCCGTTCCACGAAAGTGGCGTGGTCCTGTGATTGGCCAAATTATATATGTGTTGAGTAGATTTCTCATACTAGTCCCATGACTGACTCGTAGTTTGTTTCACTTTCAAACTCGGGTGCCCCTTTTTCTACACGGGCAGCCTTGTATTCAGGTTTAGCTGGTTCTTTTTGGATTGCTGGAGTTGAAGATGGATTCTATCATTTATCTCTTTTTATGTTGTTCAGCTCCTATTGTACATATTTTGTTTGTTTTCCGCTGTAGACATTTATGTATAGCTGTACTGTATTTGTACTAAGTAAGATCCTGTATACTGTGTAACTCTGATGATTACTTTTATCCAGTATATTCTATTGTTCATTATCTGGTGTATTTATTTAATTCTGTTCTGCTATTACTTGTTTCTGTGTTATATTCCAAAGATAACCCTTGTCTCCGTCAGAACGGGATTTGGGGTCATCTCAACGTGGTATCAGAGCTTTGGTTAAGCTTAGTTCTGGAATATAACATTTGAATGAACTCGTCAGAAATAGAACCAGTACTGTTCTAAGACGGGTAACTCTATACAAATAGGATCAGTAATATCCTAGTATGAGTAAAGCAGAATGAAATTACACCTCGATAGACATATTTACACTTGAAGTATATGTTTCTATGTTTGAAAATTTTCTTTTCTGTGACCTGACACTTGATCTGCCATTTGCAGAAGTACTAGAAAAATGAGTGCCAGAAACAGGAGAAATGCAGAACCCGATCTAGAGGCTCTGTTAAAGAAGTATCGAAATCTGAACGGAGCACAATTCTCGGGCAATGAATCTATAATTCAGACTCAAGCTTGGATGAGTTCTGTCGAAAGAATCTTTGAGCGTATCCAGATGAGGGATGACCAGAAATGGTTAGTAGCATCTTGGGCACTCAAAGAAGAAGCTTTAATCTGGTGGGAAACGATCATCAAAGATAATCCAGAAGGTGATATCACCTGGGACAGATTCAAAGTGATTTTCCTAGAAAGATTTACTCCTCCCGAAGCGACGGAGCGATTATGTGATGAATTTTCTTATCTAATACAGGGAGATATGACCATCCTAGAATATCATAAGAAATTAAACGAACTTGCTCACTTTGCTCCTCATCTGATTTAAGATCCAAAGAGGAAAAATCTAAGATTTATTCATGGCCTACAAAGGAGATACCAGAATAGTGTAATGAGAAATGTGAAGCTTCCTTTTTCTGAAATGATATACATGGCTTATCAGTATGAAGATCTCCATAAGAAAGGAATGTTACGCGACGAAGAAGAAATCTATTCTAGTGACAAAACAGAGTCAGAAACTGATATTCCTGAAGCCTGTACAAGGTCGGAGATCAATAAGAAGCCCAGTGCTAAGAGAAAAAGGGCTAAGTCTGGGAAAGAACCGGTAACAACAGCTATTTGCTCTAACTGCAATAAGAAAGGACATTTGTCGATAAGTTGCAGATCTTTAAAGAAACAGAGAAAAGAGGGATATAGAGCAAATCAAAAGCAAAAGAAGAAAAGGTTCAGAACTGACGGGGAGTTCCAAGAGAATAGAGAGTGCAAACAGTGCCACGAGGCTGGTCATCTTGCAAAGGATTGCCCGCAGTTAAACAAGCCTGAAATAGTTCAAGTAAATGAAGTAGCAGAAACTTCTGAGCCCTCAGCTAGTCAAGAAAGGGCTGATGTTTTAGAAGGCACGCTAACTGTCAAAAACATTCCAGTCAAAGTACTGTTTGACACAGGCGCGTCACGAAGTTTCATTTCCAAAGATGCAGCTAAGAAACTAGATTTGAATTCGAAGAGGCTCAAGGAACCAATGACTGTCCAGAATCCGGTTGGGGGTCCCATAGAACTCAGTTGGATTTGTGGAGTGCCGGTTTCTTTCTCTCGATATCGGTTTCCTACCATTGCATTCGTCATGAATTTTAAAGAGTTTGACCTTATCTTGGGGTTAGACTGGTTGACCAAATATGAAGCTGAAGTTAAATGCGCCGACAGAGTCGTAAAGGCGAAGATTAAATCAGGTGATTATATAACCATTCCCTGTGAAGGTCAAAATACTAATAGAAAAGACTTCTGGGCAGCTTTGAATGTTTCTCCATCCCAAATAGAAAATGTCCCTGAAATCCCAGAGAATATTCCCGACCTAGTGAAAGATATTCCTGTCGTCAAGAACTATGCGGATGTGTTCGAAGAAGTTGTTCGCTTACCTCCGCAAAGAGAAATAGATTTCAAGATTGCTTTGATTCCCAATGCAAGGCCGGTAGTTCACGCTATTCGAAGAATGTCCATGAAAGAGAAGAAGGAATTAGACAACCAAACACGACAGCTAGTATGGAAAGGTCTGATCAGGCCTAGTTTCTCTAACTGGGGAGCAGCAGTGGTGTTTGTCCCAAAATCTGACGGTACTCTACGGCTATGTGTGGATTATCGTGATTTGAACAAACAGACAATAAAGAACAAATATCCATTGCCGCGAATAGATGATTTGTTGGATCGATTAAATGGAGCACAAGTATTTTCACGAATGGACCTAGCTACAGGCTTCCATCAACTTCGAATTGCCGAAGAGTGTGTTCCAATGACAGCGTTCAGAGGTCCCGACTTATTCTACGAGTGGTTAGTGATGCCATTCGGCTTATGTAACGCTCCAGCTTACTTCGTCGATCTAATGAATAGAGTGTTTAGAGGGGTTTTGAATAAATTTGTTTTGGTTTTCATTGACGATATTCTAATCTTCTCTAAATCAAAGGCCGAACATGAAAAACATCTGGAATAGGTTCTAGAAATTCTGAGACGGAATGTATTAAAAGCCAAGTTTTCCAAATGTATATTCTGGCAGGATGAGGTAAAATTTCTAGGCCACATCGTTTCAAAAGAAGGAATCGCTGTGGATCCAAGTAAAATCACAGCTATTCAAAATTGGAAACAACCCAGTACCCCCACTGAAGTCCGCAGTTTTCTCGGATTGGCTAGCTATTACCGAAAGTTTGTTAAAGACTTTTCGAAGATATCTAGTCACTTAACGAAGCTTACAAAGAAGCATTCTAAATTCAAATGGACTCCAGAAAGTGAGGAGGCTTTTGAAGAGCTAAAGTTGAGATTAACAACTGCTCCAGTGCTAACCATCATCGATGGCAACCAGGATTTAAAAGTATGGACTGATGCTTCTAGAGAAGGCCTTGGCACAATATTAATGCAAAGAGGCCAAGTGATTGCTTATGCTAGCCGTCAACTGAAGCCGCACGAGAAGAACTACGTAACTCATGATCTTGAGTTATTGGCTATTGTGTTCGCCTTGAAAATCTGGAGGCACTATCTTCTGGGGGAGAGATTTGAACTGTTTACAGATCACCAGTCGTTAAAGTATCTGTTCACTCAGAAGGACCTGAATCTGAGGCAGCAACGTTGGCTGGAGTTTCTTGCAGCTTATGACTTTGAAATTTTATACACTCCAGGGAAAGCCAATGTCGTGGCCGATGCATTAAGCCGAAAGAATGAGATGGTCTCCAGTTTTATTATCATGACTTCATTGCTAGATAAAATATCTGCTCTTCAGGAGGATGATCACTTCATTCAGAAGATCAGAGAGATAATTCAACAAGGCGAACCCTCGAGTTTTCAAGTTGATAATGATGGAATTCTAAGGCTCAAAGGTCGAATCTGTGTGCCTAACATTCCTGAGCTTCGAAAGGAAGTACTGGATGAATGCCACAAGTCAAAACTCAGTATCCATCCAGGAGTAAGAAAAATGTATAATGACATCAAACGCACTTTCTGGTGGAAGTCGATGAAGAGGGACATTTCTCTATATGTCAGCCGATGCCCTACTTGCCAGCTAGTCAAAAGCGACCAACAAAAACTGGCTGGATTGTTGCAACCGCTAGAAGTTCCGGGCTGGAAGTGGGAACATATTTCTATGGATTTCATTGATGGTCTGCCCAGAACCAGAAAAGGGAATGACAGTATTTGGGTGATCGTAGATCGCTTCACGAAGACCGCCCATTTTATACCTGTCAGATCAAACAGAACTGCTCAGAGTCTGGCGCAGATATACTTCAGGGAAATAGTTAGACTACACGGAGTGCCGCTCAGTATAGTCAGTGATAGAGATATAATATTCACTAGCAAATTCTGGGAGGCATTTCAAGTCGAGCTAGGGACGAAGCTGAACTTGAGCACTGCTTACCATCCTCAGACAGACGGTCAGACTGAGAGGGTAAATCGTATCTTAGAAGATCCATTGCGGGCTTGTGTTATAGACTCCGGTGGATCATGGGAAGACCATCTGCATTTGGCTGAATTCTCTTATAACAACAGCTACCAGACGAGCCTGACAATGTCGCCATTCGAAGCATTGTATGGTAGACCGTGCCGATCCCCTGCTTGTTGGGTCGAACCAGGAAATAGACTTGTGTTGGGTCCTGATATGATTCGAGAAGCTGCCGACAAAGTCGATTTTATCAAGAAGCGATTACTCGCCGCTCAAAGCCGACAAAAGAGCTATGCCGATAGAAGAAGAAGAGATATATCCTTTGAAGTTGGCGACTATGTATATTTGAAAGTATCGCCGATGAGAGGAGTTATCCGGTTCGGTAAAACTGGAAAGTTGGCGCCCAAATTCATAGGTCCGTTTCCTATTTTGGAACGGATCGGAACTCTCGCTTATAGGGTCAAATTGCCTGACTGGTTGCCTGGGGTTCATGATGTATTTCACATATCTCAACTTCGAAAGCACGTTCATGATCCAGACTTGATCGTGGAAGAAGCAGCGCAGCAAGATATTGAAATTACTCCAGAATTAGCTGTGAGAAGAGAGCTGCTAAAGATTATCGGCAAAGAAACCAAAGAGCTGAGGAACAAGAAGGTTCACTTAGTCAAAGTGCAGTGGAGTGGAGATCCGCGAGATTGTACTTGGGAAACTGAGGAGAGCATTCAGAAAGCTTATCCTAAATGCTGAGTGGATATCTCTGATTGACTCCGGTGCAAGGTACATTTACCCTACTTTGCATTACCATTTAATTCTTTATTTTGTTGTTATTTCCTTTCCATGGATGTACACTTTTAATTCTGTAGTCCGAATAATTTTAAAAGAATATAGGAATTAATTTGTGTGGCTTTGAAAAGTTAAAAACAATTTGATTGGTTGTTGTGTTGTGTGATTGTAGATTTATCAAACCACTTTCGACTTTGTTCCTTTTCGGGGACGAAAAGTTTTAAGTGGGGGAGATTGTAACGACCCAGAAAATCTGAACCAATTTAAAAAAATTTAAATTGGATAAAATAATGGATTTTAAATATTTAAAATAAATATTTTAAATAATGGCAATGAAAACTGAGTTTGAATCGACAATTGAAAACGAATATAATTAATTATAATTATAAACAAGGCTTGAAAAGGCGCGACAGTTTCAAAAATTGGATTAAAACTTTGTCGGACTGTACCGGGTGCAAAATAAAACGGATTTTAGTGAAAACAAAAAAAATTAAATCTGTTAGTGAGTACCTTTCTAACGAATCTGAAAAATCGAATTTTCATAGCGGAAAGCAAAAGTTATGGCCGAATGAATTTTCAGAACGGTCGCTATGGAATTTATATAGCCCGTGAAAATGACCATTTTGCATACGACCTCGGAATTCGACGAAACCACTTTTGCTGTATCCGGGATGAGAATTTATTGCTAGGTTTCAAATTTCATAATTTTTGAAGCTAATATGTGAGCGTGGCAAAAGAAAATGTGTTTTGGTCAATTACAGTTTAATTGGATCGACCAAAAATGGGCCTTTTTGCAAACGGTCTCTGAATTCGACGAAACTAGTTTTGTTGGGACCGTATCGTCAAAACATAGCTAGATTTATTTTTATGGAATTTTTCGAATCAGTTTGTGACCCTGGCAAATTGAAATGTACGTTCAAATTAAATATTGAATGTTATATATTTTGATTTGAAGTAAAACTAACTGAAACAGTCGAATGGGCCTGCGAAACATATCCCATTGTGTTTGGAATGGGGGTAAAACGCTAGGGAGGACAGTCGTTGGGTTTGATTTCGAGTTCGTGGGAGAAAACCCTAATTTTCGAATAAATATAATTATCGGCCAATAGTAAATTTTCATTCATTAATTAAAAAAATTAAAAAAATCCGAAAAACCCCCGTAACAGCCGATATCGACGGCGAGGGTTCTTCAAATCTTTCCGACCCGATCGCCGCCGCCTCGCTCCACGATAGGTCGCGCCACCACCCGGAAACGGAGCGCCTCTCCTTCGTCTTCAAATCAAGACCCACGCCACCCTCCATCGTCGCCGCCTCGACGAGCACGAGCCCCGTGAAGTCAGCACCTTCACTGACGTCGATCTCTCTCCTCCGACCACAGAACAGGCTACGACCACCACCCCCTGGAGCGCCTCTCGAAGCTCTTCCGTGTGGCACAGCCCGATCGCCTTCTAGCTTCACGGATTCGACGAAAACCTTAAACCTAGTTTGGAACCAGGTTAGAAAACATACGGCTGTGTATATTAAACTGAATTTTTACACTTTAAAGTGTTGCAAAACTCGTCCATCTTATAAAAAACGTATCTTTTTGCTGTGTTAACGAAATTCGATGAAACAGGAAACATCGTGACCGTGTGGACGCCTTCTACATTTTAGAAGAGACCGCATATTTTTCTGAGCCTTCTGCTATTTTTGGTGGAGTGGAACCCAATGTGAGATTTCTAAACTAAAAACAATATGGAAAACGACTATGTATAAATTATATAGTCGATGTATGAGTTATATAAGCGTTTTACACCTCATGTATAAGCGTTGTATAAGTTGTACGTTCGATGTATAAGTTGTATATGCGTTGGCAAAATTATATATGTGTTGAAATATAAGCGAATTGCTATATATAAGTGTATATATATATATATATATATATACACGCCCCTCGTCCACAAACCATGGACGATATTTATTGATTGTGATTGATGTGAAAATTGATTGATAGCGAATCGTTGTTTGGGATTGTTTGTGGTTGATATTGATTGATTGTGGTTGAAAAATACCCGTTTGTGGTTGAGAAATATTTGGTTGAAACCACATAGGATTAGTTTGTGGAAATGAAATAATATATACATGCCGCCTGCGTGCGAACTAGATGCATGATTCCCATTGTCAAAAATCGCGAGGTTTTAAGGTAGAGCGAGGAGTCGTACTAGGGACGGTCCCGGTTTTAACTACCCTGTCGTTATGCTGCCAAAATTTTGAATAATATTCGTGTGTTTGAATTATTTTCATTTGCTTAAACTATATTTATTCATTGAATAGAAAACCTTCATGTGTTGAATTGATATTCATTCGTTGATTAGAAATTCATGTGTTGAATGGTATTCGCGTTTTAAATATAAAAATCACATTTCTATCTATATATAGAAACTATAGAAAATCTTCATGTGTTGAATCGATATTCATTCGTTGATTTGAAATTCATGTGTTGAATGGTATTCATATTTTGAAATAAATTGTTTGATAATAAAAAATCACCTTTTATCGACCATATGAACTGTGTAAAATAATCTCATTTTGAAAGAAATTGTTTTATAAGAAAAATCCTATTTTTATCACCGATATAAACTATATAAAAGAATAGTGTTTTGAAATGAATTATTTTACAATAAAAATCACATTTTTATTGTATGCATGAATCGTTGAAATGTGAAGTGTTAAAAATAGCCACTCGTTCAAATAAATATATATGAGTTGAAATATTCATTAATTAGCTAATAATATGATTTGTGCCTATACATGCAACATTAGAATGAATGGTGTTTTTAAACCAAAAGAAATCGAATATGAAGTTGAATGGAAAATGATAAGTGATAAGAACTGCATATATGTACATGCATATTTATTGAACAGGTTATAGCGAAGGGGCTAGAGAAGAGGAATAAAATTTTGTGCCCGACAAATAGGTACACATTTACTGTTTTGTTTGGGTGATGATTTTATGAGCCTGTTGGCTAGCCGCTTGGGTTTTTCTTTTTCTTTTCGACATGAGACGCCCGTGTGGCTATTTGGGAATTTTCCCAGCCCCTCCCGTACAAAGGAGGTTATGGCGAAATTTTCCAAAATTTTAAGGCGTTAGTGAAAAATTTGAAGTGCAAACGATATTGAAATTGTTGAATGAACTATATTTATATAAATATATAAATATAAATAAAATTAAAACGAAACGAGGCCGTGCAGTTCGTATTTTGAATCCGTGATTTCAAACAACTAGTATGGGAAATCCGACAATTGGATTTTCCCGAAACCGCAACCGTCGGGTTCGCCTTGGAAATATCTTTCCAACGGCACCAACCTTGTAAAAATCCAACGGTTGCATTGTCTGGAATGTTTAATTCAAATCTGAAGAAAAACAGCGCCAGAAACGATTATATTTATATATATATATATATATAATTATATTTAATCGAATAACGACGCGGTAGTTCGTATTTTGAAATCGAAACTTCAAACGATTGTACCGGGAGATCCGACCGTCGGATTTTCCCGAAACTGGAACCGTTGGATTCGCTTTGAAAAGACCTTTCTAATGATGTATATTTTGTGAAGATCCAACGGTTAGATTTTTAGATATGTGTAATTCAAATATGAAGAAAAACAGCGCCATGGCCGCGTTATGGCCCGAAGCGTCGTTTTGAATAAATTGGCTATTCTAAAATAAATTAAAATAGCGATAAATCATTATAAAGTACCATAAACAATATGGAATGGAAATAAACTAAATTTGCTCGATTTGTTGTGGTATTTGATGGTTGAATGTGTTTGGTGTGAAAATTACCTTAAAGAACAAAATTGGTGTTGTCGAATAATTTAACCATTGAAGTAAATTGATTTGAAATTCTAAACATTCGTGAATTATTTGAAAAGGCCGAGTTAATTCTCATTTCAAATAATTGACCGACGATTAAAAGTCGAAGATGAAGACGGAGGTCGAAGACCAGAGATCTTCACCTCGTTTGGATGGTAACCGAGGTCCTGATTGGGAGGCATCCCGAAATATGGATAATGAGTGATGATCGTCCAGACATACGTGGTGATCGATGGGTTTGCGAGGTATTTAGTGCCTCCGGTTTCGTTCAGACCCAGAATGGACTTGTAAATGGACCGTGTGCCTGACATTGGAGTTTATTCTGTGTTGATTGAATTCTGTTAAATATACATCTGTATGGCGGCGGAGAATTTATTCTTTTTCTTAACGCCCTTCTCTGAGACGCACGAGCTCAGAGGTTGTATATCGATGGACATCAGTCGCACGACATGAACTGCCTGTGTGGCATGCTAAGATGCAGTAATCAGGGCTTCTGTTGAAAAGCAAAGTCTTGTGGTGATGATCAAAGCACCGCCTGTGTGGCGTAGCTTTGTGTATAACGTAAATTCGCGAGCCTCACACCCCGGTATGAACCAGAAACGGGAGAAGGACCTCAGGGAGGGCATGCGTTTCTTTCTAGCTAGGGTGGTGTCAGTGACCTACCAGCCCTGACATTTATATACTTTTCACCTATGTGTCTGTTGCTGTTGCGAGGCGCCTCGGTTTGATCGGACGATCCGGGTCCGATGGAGTCATTCGTTGGCTCGTTTACGCCCCAAAGGGCGGGGAAACGTATTGTTCAGGCATTTTAATCCACGTCGGTGGACCGGCCCTGATGATCCAAGGGTCGATGCGCTCTGACCCTGTGGCTCGGGCTAGAGAGTCACGAAGTCGGTAAGGACTATCTTTTGCCTTGGTTCATGACGGAAATTCAATTTCCAAATACGTGACGATGCGGTTTCGATTGTATATATATATTTGGCGACATGATATATGGTACCCATGCCGCCTATGATTGATAGTTATGATTTGAAATTGTTTTCAAAACATGTAAACACTAGCAATAATATCAAATACCTTTGTTTTATTCGTATCAAGCATATTTTGGTCGTTATAAGGAAAAACTCTATCCTCCGGTTTGCGTTGCATTGTGTGATGGGAACTGAGTCTTATAACGGCTTCATTTTTACAAAAAGCATAGCGATGTTTAAAAGAAAGATTTGTTTTAAAGCACTAGCAATCCAATGGAGTAAACCCGTTCCACGAAAGTGGCGTGGTCCTGTGATTGGCCAAATTATATATGTGTTGAGTAGATTTCTCATACCAGTCCCATGACTGACACTTAGTTTGTTTCACTTTCAAACTCGGGTGCCCCTTTTTCTACACGGGCAGCCTTGTATTCAGGTTTAGCTGGTTCTTTCTGGATAGCTGGAGCTGAAGATGGATTCTATCATTTATCTCTTTTTATGTTGTTCAGCTCCTATTGTACATATTTTGTTTGTTTTCCGCTGTAGACATTTATGTATAGCTGAACTGTATTTGTACTAAGTAAGATCTTGTATACTGTGTAACTCTGATGATTACTTTTATCCAGTATATTCTATTGTTCATTATCTGGTGTATTTATTTAATCATGTTTTGCTATTAATTGTTTCTGTGTTATATTCCAAAGATAACCCTTGTCTCCGTCAGAACGGGATTTGGGGTCATCTCAAATAATGATGCCATGACTTAAGCGCAAAAGCTATGACAGCCAACTTTAAGTCGTGGGTAGGGTAATTTTTCTCGTGGGCTTTCAACTGCCTTCCACCATAGCATATCACCCTTCCCTCTTGCATTAAAACTGCGCCAAGCCCTGTCCCGCAAGCACCGGTATACACTGCGAATGGCTTACTTCCATCTGGCAAAACTAAAACTGGAGCTGCCGTCAACGTCCTCAAGAAAAAGTCAAGTTCTTCTTTGTTAACCGAGTAAGTGGGGCTGATATCTTCGTGAAGTCCTTAATGAACTTCCTATAATAACCAGCTAGCCTTAAAAAGCTTGTTACTTCTATTGCGTTCTTAGGAATTTTCCAATCTTGGATTGCTACCACCTTTGCGACATCCACACCTACCCCTTCCTTAGAGACCACATGTCCTAAGAACCTCACTTCTTTTCTCCAAAAATGGCACTTGGAGAACTTAGCTTTGAGTTAATGCACTCGTAGGGTCTCTAAGACTTCCCTAAGATGTAGGGCGTATTCCTCTTCGCTTCTAGAGAAAATCAAGATATCATCCACAAAGACTACCACAAACTTGTTTAGAAACTCCTTAAACACCCTACTCATTAAGTCAACGAAGTATGTGGGGGCATTCGTCAAACC
The DNA here is from genome assembly GCA_030737875.1 of Allium sativum. Taxonomy (NCBI): domain Eukaryota; kingdom Viridiplantae; phylum Streptophyta; class Magnoliopsida; order Asparagales; family Amaryllidaceae; genus Allium; species Allium sativum. The sequence continues at coordinate 142,752,048 of CM060918.1, read as the reverse complement.
AAAAGGCATGACGAGCCACTTGAAGAAACCGTCAGGAGTTCTAAATGCAGTCTTATCTATGTTGTCTTCAGCCACCCTTAGCTGATGAAATCCTGTAGCCAGATCCAGTTGCGAGAAAACCGAAGCACCCACCAACTGATCGAACAAATCATCTATCCTCGGCAATGGGTGTATGTTCTTCTAGGTGAGCTTATTTATCTCTCCATAATCCACGCATAGTCTAAGTGAACCATCAGCTTTCGTAACAAAAACAACTGGAGCACCCTATTCCGAAATACTTCTTCTTATGAACCCCTTTTCAAGCAACTCTTTCACTTTCTTACTGAGTTCTCTTCTCTCTCTCGGGGCCATGTGGCGCACTGGAAATGAAACTGGCTTTGCATTATCTACTAGGTATATTCGAAAGTCTATCTCGCGCCTCGGAGTAAAATCCAAACTTCATGGAAGACGTCACTATATTCACGGACCACACGAACAGATTCCAAATCATCGTTGGATGCGTCAAGGGATTCTAGGTAGCTAAGGATTACCGGACCTCTAGGGTCACAAGAAATATCAAGGGTCTTTCCATAATGAGTCAACAATCTAACTACCCTTCTTTCGCAGTCTAGGATGGCACTGTATCTAGCTAGCCAATCCATGCCTAGAATCAAGTCGTAGCCCATGAAGCTAAGAACGAAAGCATTGCATTCAATCCCAATGCCCAAGATAGACATTCTCAAATCCCGACAAATCATCGAAAGATGAGCCGAACCACCAATGGGATTTGAGACTACTATGGGATCTGTAACTAGACTAGTATATAGGTGCAGTGTTTTAACTAACGAAGCAGATACAAACGAGTACGAAGCACCAGAATTCAAACAAGGTTCGAACAGGATGATCAAGAAGAAAAACCAAACTTCCAACCAAGATATTTCTACCTCTATCAGGTATGCCAGTCACGAGGAACGCGTTTGCCCTCTAGAAGATCCTGTACCTTGTCCTTACTTCCGCCCTTTGCTTCTTTGGACGATCCTAGTAAGATGTCCTGTTTCTTCGTAACGACAACAACTAGTCTTCTTCTTATTTCTAATGTTTTTATTTAAGTAGTCAGGTATTTCACAAGTGTGGCCCTTCCTTTTCTCTTGGCCCCTTGTTATCCTTATCACCTTTCTTTGGATCAACTTTATCATGTGTCCTCTCCATGTCTCTCTTGCACACTCTTTGTTTGTGACCTCCTACAAAAATGAGGCTTCGTCCTTCATTAACCGAGTAGCTAATTGAACCTTCCTCCCATTGTCTATCTTAAAGGTACCAACAAGTCCTCCACTTCCTTCTATCTTAGACAAACGTCCCAGTCCCATGAAGCGGTTTTCCGCCCATCGTACGGAAGTTATTACATATCTTAGAAAAAGTGTCCATACGTGGAGGAAGAAATTCAAAAAAAGGAAAGAGGAAGGGATTCAAAATGGAGAATCGAAGGAAAGATATATGGCTCATGGGGGTTATGTTTTTAAAACAAACTTTTTCCCTTGAAAATACTCTCCTTAAAACATACTTTTGAAAGTATTTCTTTATAAAATGATTTTGAAAAACAGTTTTTCAAAATCTCATATCTGTTCTGGTAACCTTCAGCTCTGATACCACGTGTAACACCCCACATCCATTAATGTCACTCTCAAAGGGAATGCATTAACTTCCATGGAGTATTATTAGTGTATTGAACAGAATATAACAAGACAGATACATATATTGGTACTTGAAAAATTCAAAACAACTTTTAGTGCAGCGGAGAAATAGTTTGATTACAACAACTTCATAAACCAACAGTAAAACCAAGTACACTTAGTAACCATCTTGACAAATTATTTTCTGAGTGCATAAAGTAAAAAGTATAACCCCAATCATAAGTAGCCATAAAAGAGATGAGCTGAACTTTAATTTCAGCAATCCAAGCACTTCCAAAAAAGAGAGAAAGAGATCCAAATTAAGCTCCTCTAGTACTAGTCCCACCCTGAGAACCTGGGGGTGGGGGGGAAGGAAGAAAAGAGGAGAAAAAAGGGGGGTCATCCATGAAGTCTGGCAAGTGCCATAACTTTAACCATACAATTATTAAAGTAATTAGGATAAGGCATAAACTGGTAAAAACAAGGAATGACTGTGAAACAAGTGGGCAAACAAACAAGAGGAATATTGTGTTGTTAATCTCGTTCCTAGTCACTCTAGGATAATTACTATACTGCACCAATGTTAATTACACCGCACAATTACTAGTCACCCTAAAGGTTGATCCCGCCCACAGAACATAATAATGATAATGGTAGTTTCGTGTACCCATAGCTGCCTTCATAGGTGTCGCCTGCCCCTATCTCCACTAGTTGTACCCACTACCCCCATGTGATCGGCTTCCTAACTAGTAGATACCAGTGTTGGTCCCAGTGTGGGGTGTATCACTCCCCAAAGTGGCAACCCGATACCACTAAAGATGCATGGCTTATATCTACATGATGCAACAACGTCTTACCTACCAGCCCGGGACCACGCACGCACATGACCCTGTTGGACTTGCGTTGCCACCGCTAACCCGTTTTGACCTCTTAAAATCAAACCCAGTAAGCATGTCTATCCTCGAATTGGGTCGAGCTCACAAAGATACTTAATGGGTTACTGGTTTGAAAAGGGCCCCCTATGCCTGACACAAGCTTTCGACATATGCTTGGTCCCCACTAAGGTTTCCCACTTAACCCCATTCTTATTCATGTCTTCTTCCATGTTTCAACTTGGTTAAGTGTTTCTAATCGTATTTCACAAGCCACCCAAGGCCACCTACTTAACCCTCATGTCCCATCACATGTTTATCTGGTTAAGTGCTATTTAATTCATTAGAACTGTAACCTTGTAAAAACTCCCACATTAGACTACCGTTTGCGGTTGCTGGATTTGCCGGGTGGGTCCGGGTAGTCTTATACCGCAAACGAGCCTAACCTCGTTTCTTTGCAATTGTTATGCATTTAATTCGTGCCTTTAACCTCTCACATTAGACTACCGTTTGTGGTTGCTGGATTTGCTGGGCGGCTCCGGGCAGTCCTGTACCACAAACGAGTCTAACCTCGTGTCTTAGGCGGTTAATTATTACACATAATTATTTAACCCAAATTGGATTAATATCCCTATTCAAATTTGTCAATAAATTCCAAATTTATTTATGTCCATAATTGTCACCTAAATTATGTCCATAATTTCAGGTATATAATTTATACCAGTTAATGTCTCAAATTAATTATATGCCTTTTAAGGCCATTTTATGCCAATTCACAATTATGTATATTCGGTATTTTCCCATTGTCCCCACGCTATTCGTACGTTTTAATATAACATTTGTTAGACTCGCAAATAGTCTGACTTATAAAAAGAAAAGCAACATCACAACTTGCATAAAACATAAAATAGATCTAAGAATCATGACATAAGTTTGCATATCCAATAGCTTGCATAGGCAATACACAAATTTGCATAAACTATCATGGATCTAAATATAGATCTAAACTTAAAGATGTGAACTTGAAAATATGGATATGGTTTTCCTATAACTTGCATATGAATTTCATTCAAACTAGCATATGATTCACATATAAACTAGCATAGGCAATGGGCATATAGAACATAAATTTGCATAACTATGTACTACAATGGATCTAAATACAGATCTAAACATAAAGGTGTGAACTTTCATATGGATCTAAACATGTAAATCAATGTCACATGTTTTGCATATAAACTAGCATATGTATCTACATGATTCACATATGAACTTGTGTATAATCCACTTACAGACTTGCACAAAATTCATAAACTATCATATGATTTAACATCCCAAACTTGCACAAGATTCATATACATATGATTTAACATCCCAAACTTGCATAAGACGAATCAAGTTAAATATGTACAATTGAACATATGAAATAGGTCCACAATAACAAAACATCACATGATTCAAAGCCATATTCTCATAATCCCAATTATAACTTATCACAATTAAATTAATTAATTAATTTGTGAAAGAAATTATACTCACAACAAAAGAATAGTCTTGTTTTTTTGGGATCTGTATTCTGGAACTGAATTGCTCACCTTTGATGTAGACTAATTGTTATTTAGATCAGATTTGATTTTGATTCTTGCTTCTATCTTGTTTTTGAATTGAAAGAGAACGGTGGCTACTCTAGGTTCACCATTGACGACATGGTGGCTCTTGGTATGAATTAGTGTGATTTTAGGTTGAGAGTTAGGTTGCTTATATAGAATTTAAATTAATTAAGAGCGGTCGGATTAACCTAGAATCAATCAAGACCATCTAGTCAAGATAGAATAACACCTCAGCCCTAATGACTCAGCAATGAGTCAAAACAGCGTCATCTTTCAGATCTTCCCGGGAGGGCAGGTCGACCAGTATATAGGGAGGTCGACCCCCTGGTCGACCTGGCCTGGGGTAGGTCGACCCTCAGGTCGACCTGCCTTAGTATTTAATTTTCTGAATTGTTTTATACAGAATTAATGAAACTTCGGAAGGCCATAACTTCTTCACACGAAGTCCAATTCACGCAAACTCGGACTCTATCTCAAGCAGAATTCTGAGACGAACACAATGTCGTAACCCGTTTCCCTTAGTTCTCATATTTGAAATTAAGTATTCTTTAATTTGTTAATTCTAATATTTAAAATCATGGGGTGTTACACTACCGCTCCATTTTCAATTCCTTTTATAGTTAAAAAATATATTTATATTCTAATGTTGATTCAAATAAATATATACTTTCTAATTCTATTAAAAATAAATTTCTTGTCGTTATTATTTAAAATAATTCATTTTAAATATCAAAAATTCACTAAAATTGGCAAAATAAAAATTTCAAATTGGTTCTGATTTTTCAGGTTGTTACACCGGCAACACATGACTGACCACTCATTCCGCTTGAGTATATCAAATGTATTATCACCAACGGTTGTGATCAGCAACCATTTCCAAAAGCATACAACAGTGATAGAAGAAGGAACAAATGAATTTTCACTATATCTGGTGATAATAAACCCTTATGGGTGCGACTCATATAGCCATGCTGGCACCCCGATTTTTTTCATTTCCCAGTTGATGAAGCTTGAGGCTATGATTACCTTTTAGAATCATCACTTTCACTTTGAAGGTCACATTGTCAGATCCATAAATCACTAATTGGTTTGCAAAAATATACTTTGGGTGTTCAGCTAAAAGAAGTTACCATCTATACCACCATACTCGGTATACTTAAAAAAACCAACGTACGTAATCATTGGAAGTACTCTGTCTGATATTCCTCCATGCAAGTTCGTTCATGGACTGAACGAAACCGACGACACTATCTCCATTAATCCATCTTAAGAAATTTCTACCTAGGATTAACAGAAAAAGCTCTTGCACTTTACTTTATCTTCGGTTATCTTCAAAATAATCCAACTAGCAACATTTATGCTAATACAGCGTTGCTTCAGATAATAAATCCAATCGATCTCTCCATATTGACAATGATAACATTTAATTGACAAGAATTTCGATAGTCAGTTATTTAACTATCGAAGAAAAAATGTTCATCCAAATACCTTATTTCCAAAAGGAAATACTATTGATTTGCACCAAACAATCACTAATCCCTTTTAATTAATATTTCATTAATTAAATTCTTCTCAATATTCATTTCCAATCTCCTTACCTAGATATTTTTAAAACCCACTTTGGATTCTCATTATACTTGGAAAAAATTTCCATATTTCACAAGATACTTTATTTTCTACACTTAGAAAATATCATATTCCAAACCCATTTATTAAATATTGGTTTCAAAGCAATAGAAATCCATTTCAGTAACTCTCTTTAAATTTTATTAACCAATTTGGTTTTCTTATTCCATACGCAATCGATAAATAGAATTTTAATTATCAAATTTTCTTAAAAATTTTGTAACTCTTTAGATTTTCGAAATTTTCTGCCAGCGTCACCTTTGTGCGGCTCAAACGGTACAACTTCGTATATCGAATCATAAAACTACGAACTACTGAGCCACGACGAGCTCATTTTAATTGTATTTAAATATAAACATTTAAACTTCATTTATCAAATCAATTCCAACCCAATTCTTATATGTTTTAATATAAATTAAGCCAAATTTCCAAATCTAGCTTAAAATTTCTGATTATCATAAATCGTTGATTATTTTATTTAAAATTTATCACCCGGTTATAAATTCATTCACAACTCAATTTTGTATATTAAATTCCAATTCCTTGGAAATAGATTATTTTATAAATTTCGACATAATCAAATTCAAATTATAAATCCCTTGGATTTATCTCAATTCATTTTATATTCCGAATTCCGGAATAAAATCAATCGTTCCCTTTGTGAAACGATTTCAAATTCCTTTTTATTCTAATAACTTTTATTTATTGAAATTCTTGTACTTACAAAATCCTATTATAATTTCAAATCCTTTTTAAGGCCCAACATCAATTATAATATGGTTTATAATCCCATATTGACTTCAATCTATTTATAAGATATTGGCCAAAACCAATATAATTTCACTCTTCCTATTTCATTGTATTTTTATTTTACTTCTTCATAACTTCCTCTTTTGAATAATTCCATTTTAAGAAAAATATTTTATTATTATAAAACTTATATAAATATATAATCTAATTCATATTTTAAAATATTGGAAATGATTAACTCCTAAAAATATTTAAATTTAAATTAGTTTTTACTAAACAAAATTCAAATATCATTTCTGAAAATAAATAAATTTTGAAAAATTCGACATAGTGGAATTCTAATTATATACCCCTATAGATTTGTTCTAATTTCCTTCACATTCCGAACAATGGAATAAATTTCATCGTTTCCTTTTGAAATGACTACCAATTTCCCATTTTAAGTTCACTCTTGAATTTATATTCCCAAATTACCCAATGATAATTATTTCACTTCATTTGAAAACATCGTAAATAAATTAAACTACTTGTTTTTATTATTAAAAACAAGTTATTATTTCCTAGCCCATTCGAAATTCAATTTTAATATATGTATTTAATCACGTAACTGCAATTTGATTTTTAGTAACAATAATATAAATTAATCACCTCACAAGCCATTCAAGATCCTTCTTTCAGCATCAATAAAGATAATATAACCCACATCATCACCTCATAGTCAACTTACACCCACTTCACATACTTTAGCTACTCCACTAAAACACCCAAAAAACTAATAGTTCATACTAACTGCTCAATCATCTCCTTAAAACTAGAACTACCTCCATCACGATATCACTGCACATACCCAAACAATAATTCCATCCACCAACTTTAAACCCATCTCTCCTTAACGTCGAATAGCGTACAATAATTACCTTACAAATACATACAACTTCCTAACATTGGCAATTTCATTTCATCAACAAGCTCTCTGCAAATCATCCTTCACTGACAATCCTACTCACTCAAAGTTGTTCAACAGCCAACCCTACAACAAACCAACATATGAACTGCCATAACTTAAACCAAAATTAACCCCTGCATATAGTTGTAACTTCCTTAATCATCAGTGCTAGTTCCTCTGCTTCCTTCAACCAATCACTCTATCATAGCCACTATAAGTGCAAAATTTCACGCAAATCACTAACCATCAGTCTCCTCAATCGATGCGGTCTCCCTCTGAATTGTCTGCTATCGTCTTTATTTCCCTCTGAATCGACACCTCCTCCAACGCTCCTCTAACAATAGCACCAAAATACGAGCATGACCTCACATTCAGCTCATGGCCTTTGACTTCTAATTAGGCAACCAAAATTTGTGTTCTTTTGATTTTTATTTAATGATGCTTCAGAAAAGAGCGACTTCGATTTTTTTAGATGCAGAAAAATGAAGAAAGAAACGAAGTAGGGAAATTTGATTTTGTGAAGTTTCAGAAGAATGAAATTTAGGAAGGTAGCTTTGATTTTGTTTAGAACGAAGGAAGAATTCAATTTCGTTTGGAGTGGAGAATAAGAGGAAGGCAGCACAATTTTATAAATGTGAAGGGGGAATTAATTTTGCTCGAGGAAAAATATATCTACACGAGTACGAGTTTAGGGTGGCTTCGGTACGAAAATAGGTCACAACTCAAGACTAACATAGGGCGGCTGAAATGATGATTGCTTTATTTGATTTGATTTAAGTTTAATTTAAAAACCAAAATATCTTACGGCTCTGAATCCCTTTCAAGGTGTAGTGACTGACGTTTATAGGGTTATACCACTATTCTTAATGTAACGGAATAAGTTCCAAAGCCTAATTCGATCGTATGAAGAAGATTACAATTTAAATCGACACGTTCAATTAATTGCAATATAATTATTTCTGTGCATTTCCTCATCGTACGATCAATTAATAAATCCAACCACTATGAAATTTGAAATCCAATAATAATACAATATTATTGATCCGATTGAAGTAGTTTTGTCAAATTCCGAGACTATTTGAAAAATGACTATTTTCACATATCAAATTAAATCAAGAAAAATATTATTTAAATTCAAAACAATTAACTCCTTGATAATATATTGTTATTATCGTTTATATTCAAACATAATTTATATTGACTATTAGAATCATTTCGATTTAGTTTAACTTCGAACTAAATTATTTTTTGTTTTAGTATTACGATAATTCGATATATTCGAAAATAAATCGTATTTCGTTTATTAAATCGATAAATTCCATGCAAAAATCTGTATAAATTATCAATTCAACATTTAAAATCAAATTAAATGTTCAAAATTGAATGCCTAGAAATCTAGATCATTACACAACCCGTCGTCAAAGGCATCACTACCCATTTCATCGGTCATTGTTGCAACAAAGAACAAAAGTCAAAATTCAACATAAAACAAAGGAAAGTGCAAGTAAACAACAGTTTATACTAGAATTTCCTCTAATTTTAACAAAGGAATATCACGATAAGGCGGAGCTACCGAAGCTAGTTCCATATTCCTTTGCATGAGGCTCTCCCATAGATCTGCCTTTGTATCCATGATACAAAGGGTAATATTCAAGAGTTTTCTTGAAGCAAGAAACTTATGTCCATGCAAACACTTGGCTCTTGTCCTCCTTCTATAACGATGTGTCCCTATGAACTTACACAAGTATCTTACTCTTTATTGGATTATGTTGGCATTTTATAGTTTAGAGAGCTATATAGTTTGTTCACAAAACCAATTGGTTGATGTAAACTATAGCTTCTTAGTATATATCCAGGATCTTAGTTAAATATTTCCCAATGTGGAACTATTAGTTTCATCAGATTATATCTTTGTTGGGTCAGCTACCAAACCATTTTTTTAGTATTACCTCATCAAGACAACCATGTGGATTTTGGCATCTAGCGGATAAATTTTCAACTTACGATGGTTAGGGGCAATCGTCTTTAGCTAGATAAATGCTTGTGTTATGTAGTGAACTTAACACAACATGGGTCAATTCTTGTTTTGTCATTAAACAAGTTAATCAAAGGAAAGAAACAAAAAATATTAAGGGACAAGGAAAGAATCTAAGATTTAATAGCCGTTTGGAAGGTGACAGTTTTAGGCTTGGGATTGACCTTACGTGGGACTAACAAGTACCTAGCCAACAAACGACATGCAATGCTGTTGGGAAACTTTGAAGAGATCACATGCTTAGTTTCTGTTAGGTAACGTGTTGACTTAAGAAATGGATTAACACCCCCAAGTAGCTAATTTGAAGCCAAGTGTTGATGTCTTGTGCTTTTCTTCAAAGCCAAAAAGTTAGCTCGGAGCCAGGAATTTGCTTCAATATGGACATATCGGTTTAAGATCCAATCAGAGTCCTTCGAGTTGAAGCAAGAAAAAAGAAATATAGAAATGACCAAAATAGATCAGAATAGGATCGAAGTGAACTAGTACTTGTTTAAAAGATTTGGTTCTGGATGTTCAAAAAAAATCAATTAGGCAATAGGAAGATCAGTTCAATAATCATATTAATCCAAGTATGAGGTATATAGGCAAGGAGGAAGATCAGTTCAAGAATTATATTAATCCAAGTACGAAGTATTTAGGCAAGGTCGTTTCTATAATCAAAGAAAGATTAAGTTTGTTATTTATAGGCAAGCTCGGTACAAATGCTCCAAGTGCCCTTAATTTGATATGCAGTACAATCGTTCATATACAAATCCCAAATCTATTTCGATAAGTTTTCCTCAATTCGATTTAGGGTTTTTTTATCATAAGAATGGATGAGAGAATGATTTTCCAGCCACCGACTTGGTGCTACCTTGTCCTTATTTATAGGGATGGATTTAGTATTGGTTCACATAAGCGACTTCATCCTTCATCGATTCCCTTTGAGTTCTTCGACTCTACTTCCCTTTAGTTGATCTATGACTTACTTTAGTCTGTTTCTTTGGTTGATAATCCTTCGATTGGCTTTCTTTTTTAGTCATGAAGAAAGGAATTGCTTCAAATTTAAGATGATCAAAATGCGATGCTTCTTTTGCCCAAGTGATTCGAAGCAATTATACTTTATGAGCAAAACCTGCTTCAAAACTTTAAAGGACCAAAGAAATGAAGGTGATATTGTGGTGCGAAGGCATTCTTTATTGTGATGGGAAACCTCTTCTTAGAGCAATGCAAATCCAATTTCTCGAGCGATGCATTCTTAAGATGCAAAGCAAATTGATTGAACACCATGTTATTAGCGATATATACTTTCTTGTTGCATTGTCCTGATCAAAGTATTGGTTTGATAAGGATAGTGGTTTCTGACTTCGATCTATTTGAAGCCAAGCATTTTCGCACGTTAAAAATCTTCCTTCCCACTTAAAGAAAAGCAACTAGCTTAATCCATGAATTCCCTACTTCAAAGAGGCAAAGCATTTTGTCCGATTCGCACATTTTGTAGGAGTGAAGAGAATGTGGTGTAATACTTCCCTCTTGGATGATGAGAGTTTTTCAACTTTTAAGTTGATTCCAGCTGCCATTCATCAAGTTTTCTGTCTCGAGTCATTGCATTTGGACTATGCATTCGAAAATGGTTGTTCCTTTTCTTATTGCTCTATAAATCATGATCGAAGCTTTTCTTTCTTCTTGTTATTCCACTTGCTCTGATATTAAAAATAATGAAAGATATTTTTTTTCAAAATTTTAAACTCCAACTTCTCCCCCTAAGCAATTAATCTTAAAGTTCTCAGCCATTTTTATTTTTAACATCTTCGATTTAACCACCATTCGTAAGGATTATAGACTTATACGAGCTTTCCTATCTCAAATTCTTGGCTACCTATGTTATTAGATTATAAACCACCTTCAAATTTCGGTTAATTTAGTTTAATCTTGCTTTAGAAAATATGGGAGTGTTATGTTTAATTTACACAAGAAAAATAATCAAAGATAAATTGTGCATTCAAAGGGAATTATTATCAAATAAAGAGAAATGGGAATTCTCGAAACCTATAATACTTGCATGAGAAATACCATTAGATATATAGTGTAAGGTTTGACTTCTTAGGGGACAAGAGAGGGGAGTGGCTCGATGCGGCCGGAAATTATCAGGCCAAATTATTAGGTAACAAAATTGATTTCATGATTGATCGGAAAATATAAACTTATATTCATTATAATCTATGAAAGTTTGTAACTTCTTAAAACTTGTAAGCCTTGCTTATTGAATTATAAATTATTTTCTTCACTCTGATATTTTTCTTTTTATCTTTATATATTAAGAAGTAACCCCTACTCTGACAGATGTTGATCCTAAGGTTACTAAACTACTAAAAACAATTATGGACAAGCTCACTCAAGCCATAGAAAAGAGATAAGCTAGGGTCTCTGCTTTCTCAATAATCATGAAACTCAAAAGGGGTATGATTTACACCTAACTCAAAAGGTTGCCTCACTCGAGTCAAACAACATAATTGGTGACTTAGAAGGAAAGATCAAGGCTAAAGAAACAGAGAAAAAGGAGTTGTTGAATAGAAATGTTCATGTGGTTTCGCAACCTCAACTCAAAGGCATGGTAACTAACTATGAAATTGCCTCACTATATCTAAAAATTAATGATTTAGAAGTGGAGTTATTAGGGAAACATGCCACCATAAAATTTCTTGAAGTAGTTTCAAGTAGAGGCAATTCTAGTCTCTCGACCCCCACTAGTTCTTAGAGAATAATCCATTTTACATAGTTCTGAATCTTCTATAAGTTTAAATAAGGACGTGATTAGTGAGTGGTGTTTAAGATTTAATTTGAGATGGCATGATATCTTATCGAGTTGTGGCATATCAACTTTTCAAAGAAAATCAAATTTTATGCATTTTAATATGAAGGTCATTGTTAACAAAGACTATCCTTAGTTTAGAATATAGAAAAACTTAGGGCGAAGGTAAAAAATTTAAAAGCAGAAGTAAAGATTTTAAAATGGAGATGCAGATTCGAGTTTCTTTTATTAATAGCGAGGTTATTAAGAAAACGGAGAAGAAAATTAAGCAAATTCTCAAAATAGCCATTTCTCATATAATGGATTCTTCCCCAAATATTAGGAGTTTGAGAAAGTCTGCTTAAGAGCTTCTTAGTTAGAAGTTTATAGAAACAACTACTTTGTAGATATAATATATGGTAAATTCATACTTGAGTACATATAGTGTGGTATTATTACCTCTTTTGATATATAAAAATATCGCTTTTTGGACTTCCTATGTTAATTTTACTATAGTGTCACTTGATCCACAAATGTTTCCATAATCATGATTTTTTAGGTTGCTCAAGATCATTCACACTTGTGATTGTTTGGAGTTGAAGAATGCTTGCAAAAAAGAAATATCTACAATGTATGATTAATTGACATACAAAGCTCCTAATCGAACACAAGTAATTCATGATAGGAGACTAGGAATCCTACTCTAGTAATGGAATAAAAGAGCAGAAATCCATATTTAGTAACAAAAGAAAATATATAAATCCTTATCTAGCAAAAAAGAAGATCAAGAGTTCATATCCGAATATAAAAGAGAAAACTAGAAATTTATATCTCTTGCAATAAAAGAGAAGAACATAAATTCATATATGACTTGATATCCTCCCACTAAGAGGCATTTGGAAGGTCTAGGATTTCACCTCCTTGGAAGTGCTAAGGAATATCGTTGAAGTGCGAAGAAGTTTGCTCACTCTATGAGGTGCTCCAGTGAGGCGTATAGCAGACAATAAAGAATTGGTATTTTGAAATAGGTCAAGGATTTACTCCCTTTAGGAAGTGCTCTGTGAGGCATATAACATACATTAAAGGAATGGAATCTTGAAACATGTCAAGGTTTTCCTACCTTAATTAGGTGCCCCAATGAGGCATATAGAAGGAACTAAAGGCATGGTACCTTGAAACAGGTAAACGGTTTTCTCCTTTTATGGAATGGCCCTGATGCGTCTGGACTTTGTGCCTAGGAAGTGGCCAGAACTTGTTATTTTACGAGTTTCCTCAGAAGTTCCTATTTTGACTTGTCTTCTTTCCCCGTAAATGCTAGGACATTATCTTCTTGCCTCGAAAGTGCCGAGGACTTAATGCTAGGAAGTGCTCTAGATTCTAGACTTGTTCTAGAAGTGTTGGGGAAGTCAAATAGGGATAGTATGCTTACTCAAAGTACCAAGAATATTGAAGACCAGAGTTAAATTTAAAACATCTGCTGTTATTGATAATGGATAGTAACATTCCTTTGTCGCAATTTGTTTCTTTTTATGAATTTGTCAAGCTCCCTTTACCTCAAGAAGTATTTGATGTTGCCTTGAATATTTCTCCAACAATTTGTTATACATCCATTAACTTGGTGATAATAGAAGCAGGGATCCTCTGTGATTTATTTGGTTTTGTGGAAGTTTCCTCGAATGCCAGTAACTAAGAAATCTTTAGTTAACATGTAGATATTCTCATTAGAAGTAGCGTGCCCGTATTATCTTGATGATTGTCATCCTTTGGAGATGCTCTTTTTTGAAGAATTCTTTTCTTTCCTAAAGGCTTGTTGAAAAGTTATTTAATGGCTTTTTTGTGAAGACAGATTGCTTACAAGATTAGTCCAAAATGCTTTTCCATTTGTGAGATAACCCACACCCTTTGGCATATACTTAACGAGTTATACCAAGAAATGTGGAGTGAATGTGTATAACTAAAGAGAACTTTACAGAGACTAAGATTAACAAGACATAAAATACAAATAAGTAATAAAGGAAACATTCAGAAAAAACACTTTCATTAACTTTCAAAATAACAACATTTAAAATAAATTATCATAAAATGTCTTACAATCCCATTCTCTCAACTTTTATCAAATTACATCATAAAAAAAACATCTCCACTCAGATCTGACATAACCAAATAAGATGAAATGGCAAAGATGAAGTGAATACATCAATAAAAGAGAATATAAAAATCCAAGAAGCACAATCCCATCTAATTGCGTCACACACTGCCCTATGCACCTAACTGGGGGAAAAGAATGGATCGAAAATAAAGTCTGATGAATACAACGTGACCATCTAGAAGAGAATAATAAAGGAATAATAAGATTAACAATTGTTCTAAGTGTTAAAATTTTTATTTTCTATGCTTTACTTAAGGTAAAACTTAATTTAGTTGTTTGCACTTTAGTTCCCACTATAGAAGTAAAGTACTGTTATGAATGATTCCTACTTCTACTCTAATCATCTTCCTACTCTCTACCGAAGCTAACACGTTAGTCGATACCCCTTTACACCACATTAGAACTTGATTGGACGTGAATAGTTGCACATGCCACTTTATGACTATTATGGTCACTTATTTTCTCCCTTCGAAACCACCAACATTTTTGTTTAGATAGACATCTATCTAGTGCATGAATCTGCAGGTCTTATTTTCCCTAATCTACAACGCACCTCGATCATCGCTAGCATGCACTACCTTGGGGTCCTTCCTCTATTGGGCTACTTATTTGCCGCCATCGGTTTCCCGTCTGATTTTCCATTGACAAGGGCCTAACCTCAAACAATAACCTAGTCGTTCCCCCATCTCAGTCACCTATGACATAGTCTTGACTATTTTATTATTATGATATTTCTTAACCTTTAGGATATTTTACTATTTTATAATAGTCACTATTTTAAAGTTACCTCCTTCCTATTAGGAATCAATATCATAATAATTTACTCTTTCCTTTTTCTTTCTTTAATTATAACAAAAGTCATAATTTGTTTACAATTTTAAAACCTTTTTCATTTACTTCTTTTTAGAACATTTTTTTGCATTTTATTACAAATTTACATATATCACATGCATTTTAGCTTTTTTCGTAAATTCTATGTTTTTCTATTTAATCCATGTTATGTGAAAACGTCTCTCTTTTCAGTTACGTTTCGTATAAATTAGGGGATTAGAACTACTCTTTAAGTCTAAGATTTATACAATCATAAGATACTTTAACATACAGAAAAATGTAAATAACTATAACTATTGTAAATTGAAAATAAACTATGCTAAACTGTAAAAATAAACTTGTTTTAAACTGAAAATAAACTGTAAGATGAAATTGTATTTAACCTATATTCTTAATTTTTCCAATATAAAATAGTAACTTTCCATTCACCTATGGTCGTATGTTGATGCTCTATGGTCCTACTTGATCCTCTTCCTTAAGCCTTCTAATTTTTTTTTATTTATATTCTCCTTCGTTAAGAATATATTTAATTAAGGGTTAAACCACTAAAAATTAAGATGGAACCTAGAGGGAGAGGAAGAATAAATGTGTGGACTTAAATGACTAGAGAGGCGTTCTATTTATAAGTGTACTGGGGTTCTCTGACTACAGAATCTGCTTGACTAAAGCTGGGCTTTCCATGTCACAAGTCCAAATCTAACCATCTATCTCGAAATCTAATGTTCTAATTAAAAGGAAAACTAGATCTCACTTCTCAATGCATACCTGGGCATTTTTTAGGCTAGGTACAAAACATGGGTCAACAATTATCCTTAGTCAGACGACTTCCATGGTCGATCTACCATAGATAGGCAATCATGAATGTTGTTTTTTTCAATTCTTAACTTGTCCATAAAAACTTATATGTTGGCCCTAATCTCTGATTGCTAAATTATTTCATAACTTGTCCGCATCAGTTTGGATTTTAACAAGTTAATTATGAAAACTATCCATAAACTCACCATAGTTTCAATGGTGTAACTCCCAAAGCCAAATTCGGACAATTTCATAAGCTTGTTTTCTTATTTAGTTATTTTCTTAATTTATCTTATCATTAAATATTACAATGTTACAATTTGATGGCGAGCTTTTCGAAATCCTTTTCCATTTCTTGCTCAAAGATAGTTCCATTTGCTTTGAATTGAATTTTCCTTTTGATGCTTAGAAAAAAATGTTTTTATTACATTGGCATCCCAATGCGGATATAGGGGTCGATTCCATAGGAAAAGGGTTAGTGCTTCATTTGTCTGGATGTTATGTAGAGTTATCGTCTTCTTCTTTTGCTCTAAAATGTACATGCCTTTATTATAAGCACTCACTCTTTAGGGCTTAAGTGCTCTCTATGATTTAGTAAAAATGAACGACCAACCAAAGACAATGGAGGACCATCCATCTTGGGGGGGAGTAGGGCAACCCAGTCCACACTACAACCTTGTACAGGTTAACAGAGTCCCCTTGTACCTCCACTACAACGGGTTAATTTTACTTGGGGATAGGTACTCAAGGCAGGCCTCGAACCCCTGACCTCTTACCAGGCAGGAGGACGCCTTTCCACTGAGCCAGTAATGCGGACATTCTCTATGATATAATAATGATAGAATAGATGTTTCCCCATTAATTTAGTTGATATTTGTCTTTGACGATTCCAATTTTCTTTCACACCCGGATTTTTATAAGTTAGTGCCGAAATTTTTGGTTATGGGGTGCCTTGTTCAGATCTAATTAATGTTCTTAGGAGATAGGTTTGGAATTGATGTTAAGGTGTATGCATGGTAAGATAATCCACTAAAGCCTTAGTTAAGGTAGTTCAATTGAGTCATAGGCTCCTGCCATTCTTGTAGAACGAAAAACATTAATGTAAAAATGGTTTAACACCCCAAGGGGCTAATGCGAAGCCTGGTGCCAAGGTATTACACTTTGCTTCAAAGGCAACAAATCATCTCGAAGCTAGGAATTTGTTTCAAAGTGGATAGATTAAAATATGATCAAAGTCCTTCCAAAGTACTTAGAATCGAAGCAAGCAAAGAAAAATAAAGAAATGATCAAAATAGATCGGACCAGTACGAAACAGATTTTGGTAAGAAGGATTTGGTTTAAGATGTTCAGAATAGTCAAATATGCAATAGAAAGATCAATTCGAGAATCATATTGATCCAAGTATGAAGTATGTAGGCAAGGTTAGTTCTATAATAAAAGAAATTTCAAGTTTATTCTTTTATATGCAAGGTCTGTACAAGTAAGTGCCCTTCATTTGCTATGTCAGTATAATAGTTCATACACAAATCTCAAATCCATTTCAGTAAGTATCCCTAACACAATTTAGGGTTCCCTGAGCATAAGAATGTGGAGAATAAAAGAACAAATTTTCCAACTACCAACTTGGTGCTACCTCTTTCCCAGTTATAGGTGGGGTTTGGTCTTTCTTCGCATAGGCGACTCCGATACGCATCGATTCCCATTGAGTAATTTGATTTTGCTTCCAGTTTGTTGACCTTTGTCTTGTGCAACGACCCACCTTTTCCGTACAGTTTTAGTCAACATCTAATAACCCATGTCAACTCTAATTGCATAGAAAAGAAGATAGTTAGGGGAAAGAAGTTAGAGGATGAGAGAAGTAAGAGAGAAATATTAGAATAGAAAATAAGAAGATCAGAGTCTCATAGCAGAATGGACAAAATATAATGTAACAACAATACTTTATTCAAAAGAGACTGTAGATATATATATATATATATATGATTACAATATCAAAGTACAATACAGATCAATACAATTCACACAACGGAATAAATTAGTATTAGTAAATATAGGAATACGACTCGACTCCAGCTCCTATTCTGAAGTTCCAAGCAAAACCTAACCTAGAAATATACTCGGTCTGACCCGAGCACATTTGAAGTGAAGAAAAATTCACCTAGATCAGTCTAGAATACTTTCAGTGATAACTTCATATGACAAACAACTTTCTTAACTTTAGAATACCCATTCTAAAAGAAAAGGATAATAGGAAGACTAGCCACACATAAACATGGACGGTTTTTACCTTACTATAACCCAAAACATTTTTGATATATCAAAATCCGGTGATATTATAATAATGTCTATCAAATCACAAATAAATAACCATCCAGCAAAATGCTTGCATCTCATGATTACCGGTGCCACCTCCCTTCCTGCCATCATTCGGCAGTAGTTCAATAGTAACAAAAATATGTCCATCTCCTTTGTAATATATATAACCGCTCTCCCTCCCTCCTTGCCACCTGAGACCACCGGAGGCCATGCTCTTCGCCACTGCACGCTAGCGTCATCCCCCGCTACCCAACGTTGACCACCACATCTCCCCTGACCTTGCCTATAGATCATAAGAATAGTTTAAACTAATCCTCGTTTATCTTATCGACGTCAACCCCAGCATCAACGATCCCCACGATAATCCTGTAGTAATACATATTGTTATTTCCAGCATTCCACGCCAAGTAGTAACAAAATATAGCCAAGCACTTCTTCTCCTCATAAAACTCGAGACTTACCTACTCTAAAATATACAAATACAATGGAAGAAAACTCCCACTTCCCTTCAGCTCGCGTCGTCTACTGAGGTTCATTTTAATGTAGTCTTGCTGCAACCTGTTGTTCTACACGTCGCTCACCTTGCCTTATGACCGAACGCCACCTTTTGAAATCCATCCCTCCGACAAACAAACCCCATGCACACATCTCACGATCCCAGCCACTGTCAGTCCTACCGTAAGACTGTCGGACCACCTATGGTCATTGACTGACATCCCCTTCCAGTCACTCGAAGAACCCCGATGCCCTATGGGTTTAGTTTGAAAATTGGTCCCAAAGAAAACGCTCGAGTTCACTGAAAATAGTTCTCATTGCAGTCCTGATTTTTCATTATATTGGAGATCAGCTGCATAGAGAATGATTAGCTTACTGCATTTTAGTTTAAAATGGAAAGTTTTTGTTTTGTTGTATTTCAAATGAGAATGGAAAGAAAAAACTTTGGTTTTGTTGTTTAAAAGGAGAGAGCATAAAAGTTGACGAATAAAAGAGAACCATGACTTCAAACAGAAGAAGAAGAGAGTCTTTTTCATAGGTTCGTAAGGCATGTTGTCCGTGATTTCAAAAAGTAGAGTGGCGTTGCTGAGGTTAGGATCAACTTTAATTAATTACGAGAAGACTAAAGATATTTTATACGAGGTGACGGATGATATTTTTTTGACAATGACCGACGATATTTATTTCATACCTATTGCATTTCCGAACATTGTTTATTTGCTTCTTTGACCATACACAAACTCTGTTCATGACAGAAATGGACGTCATGATGTAATTTGACGTTACAGTCCCGATGAAACTTGTCTCGTCGAATTTTGAGTCCGTTGGCTCAAACGGCGCTCGTTCGAGTCCAAATGGTCATTTTATTTGCATTTAATTTTGCTACGCTCTCAATATAACTCCAATTGACGCAAAACTTGAAATCTAGCAATAAGAAGCCATTATGGTCTTAATAAAATTTGTTTCGTAGAAAACGGAGGTTGTTTGAATAAAGTCTCTTTTTAAGGGTCCAAATTAAAATAAAATAAATCTACTTTAAAATACCTCAATATAAAAATAATAAAATATTATAATCGGTCATACCTAAGCAGAATTTCATATATTTTCAAAATAAAATATCTCGGGTTGAATTCCAAACCAAACTGATATTAAATATATTAAATACCAATTTATTTAATATAATAAACCATTATAATTTATAAACGAATTCCATAGCGACTATTTGAAAAATTGATTTGAACACAAAACAAAATCTACAACATGGAAATTTGAATTTTCTCATCCATTAGAAAAATATATCCAATAGATTCGATCGTTTTTTGTTTTGAAGAAATCCGACTTATATTAGATCCTGTACAACCGTTTAAAGTTCAAATGTAATATTATGAATAACCACGCCGTTGTAGCTTGTTTTATAATTAAATTATAAAACAAGTGTTCAAACTTTGTTTAATAAACGAATATGTTAATAATATTCAAAACGAAACAACATTAAATTCTTTTAAATGCCAATTCACGTTATATTGCAAATCCAACAAATTCCGACCATTCTGGAATTTAAATTATTATTTATATTTATAAAATATTCAAAATTATTGAATTCAAGCTACTTAAATTCTAAAACAACAATTAAAACCATCTTAAAATATTAAATAAAATGGTTTAAAATCCGGGCCTTTACATCTTGATTCAGCCGTCTACTTCGATTACCATTACTTCAAATTGTGGCTTTATCAAATCCTCCTTCGAGGGCTTTTTTTATTTCAAGGAGAAAGGAATTGCTTCGAATCTAGTACGATCGAAGTGGGTTGCTTCCTTTATCCAAGTGATTTAAAGCAGTTCTAATATAACGAGTATAGCTTTCTATGGAGGATTATAGAAATGGAAGGGATATTATGGTGCAAAGTCATTCTCTAAAGCATTGCGAAGCTACTTTCTACAGCGATGTGATGCCACTATTTTTAGCGATGCATTCTTGCAATGCGAAGTAATTTGCTTGAGCATCGTTTACATAGCGAGGTACTTTTTATTCTTGTCCAGGTCAAAGTGCTAGTTTGATGACAATAATGGTTTTTGGCTCCAACTTATTCAAAGAAAAGTAGTCATGCATGTTAGAATCTTTCATCTTGCTCGAAGTGAAGAGACTAGCTTGATCCATGAACTTTCTATTTCGACGAAGTGAAGCACTTTGTTTGATTCATGCATTTTCCAGAAGCAAAGCGAATGTGATACAACAAAATGATAGTAAGTACTTATTGGGTGCCTAAACTCCTTAATATGGAGGACCATCTCTATATGATTGGAGCTTACCTTCAAAAGAATTAATGTCATGTAAGCGACAAAATGGTGCATAAAAAACTGTAGTTATTAGGAGTCAGCTAGCCGGGGAAGTTGGTAAGCATTAATAATATAAAAAATAGGGACAAAAATGCAGCAAAGCCCCACCTTGAAGGAACCAAGGGAAAAAAGTAGCCCGCGTGGGTTGAATAAGGATGGCAGACATGAGTTGGGTAGTGCACCATCCCCATATTTACTTTATGGTTAGCCAATAACTTGGCTTAATCAATCGTTCCATCCTCCAGCTTTGAGATCCCAAAATTAACTATTGTTGTTGAAGTTGAGTGTCTAGCAGAAGTGGATCCTGATGCTATGATTTGAAATGCACATGGCTTAATTATATAATAGCACAATGGAAAAATCTACATAACAACACAATGGACAAATCTTTCAAAGCCTAAAGGTAGCCCTCAACACGAAATGGAAACTAGGAAAATGTCTTCATGATGTGCCTCTATTAGGCACTCCATGAAGGCTAGATTATAAGCTGACTAGAAAGCTAAATATTAGGCATTACAGCTCCCAGAATATAATTGGGAGAAAGAGGCTTTAGGGCTAGTATTTTTTACTTAGTGCACATACTTAAGTAACTATGTCTAAACCATGTCTCGTTACCTAAATAAATTTTGGTATCATCATCTAACACTTACAGATGCACTAAATCCCATCAAACGACCGCAACTGACATGATGATCATCATCAAAGGATGGTCAAAAAGGTGAACTCTGATAAGGCTATGGAAAATCAAACACATAAAAGCATTAACATTTGTGATAGCAAAGTCATAAAAAAATAGGGAACATGGAAAAATGATGAAAGAAATATGGCTTCATCGTGGCAGGGATGCCTACTAATGTAGAGGTAAAAGCGGATGAGAAATACTCAACTTTTCTACCAAAGAGAGTTTGAAAAGTCATAGTTTTTTAAAAGGGTGATGTTATTAATGGCAATAATAACTTACATTTTAGGTAAAAAATGAAAATGAGAAGAAGATCAATGTATAAACTTATCTTCTTGATCCAAGTTATTGAATCAAACCACCTTTGAATCTGAGCCAACTGAGTGTAATGAATGCAACGTCACTTTTCCTACATTAGAAACATGAACACTTTGTGGTATTTAAAACAACTCATAGTTATTGTTATAAGAGGAACACATTAAATGCATGGTAGAGGGCCATACGATAACATTTTTGTGAAATGACAAGCCCTCCCTGATTAAGAGAGATGAGATTAAGGGGAACGTTGCTTAATTTTCTCGAAAGTAATTAGCAATTCGATTAAGCATGAATTGATCTAATCAATGTCAACCCAGTAAACCTATGCTCAACCGACTCATGCCAACTTAAAATTAAGTTAGTCCCAAACAAACCCAATAATCTAGTAAAACAATAGGCTGATTACCAGCCTTTGAATATGGAAGCAACACACACCACCAACTTATCGAATAAGGAAAAACCTAAGAATAGCCCAGTCTAGTTTAGATACGACCGACTCTCTCCTATTAGCCCACATCTAGGATAATCAAGGTTAGCTTATCCACTTTGGCGTAATTTCAACTACTTTCCGACATGACTCCAAATGGCGTAATTGGCCAATATATTTGACCATATTCGCTCAAGCATAACTAATCCATGGCTCGTATTCATTCCAACCACCTTCCATCAATCCTAAGCATCCCATTCCATCATCTCACAACCAGCCAAACACCTCCCTCACTTCTTGCTACTTAGGTACATTTAGCTTCCTCCAAATCTTCAACAATCAATCAACCAACTAGCTTGCCTTTCCGCATAGGCATTTAAATGTAAACGATAAACTACGCAACTAATTGTATGATATATTGTCGAAAAATGATGAAAATCACACATACCCCTATAGCCTGTCGCCATCATTTCTACATCTAGTACAAAGGGACAATTGACATTCTTCTTAATTACATTTTTTGTGCCTTTACAACTGTTGATCTCAAAATTGGGATCAACACCAAGAGTATTAAGAGTACTTTGCTAGATAATAAAAAAAGAGGGATGTGGAGCCACTTCAATAGGGAAAAAATGCAAGTAAAGAACACGCAACGTTTATAGTGGTTCGATTAATTGCGATCTACATCCACTTTGAATATCGATTCCATTATAGCATTTAGAATTACAAGATAAGCATGTCTTCTCATTACATCCATTATTACACACTCTTGGAACTTGATTAAGGAAAGTCAATGAGAATCTTCAAATATGTCCAATGGTATATTGGATCTTGATTTCCATATGGACTTTGATGAATTCCCGCATATTCATGATGAATTTTGTGTTGGATCTTCACTTTGAGATGATTAGAGATGATGAAATCACTGAGTAAATGTTAAGAATTGGATTTAGCAGCCCTTCGGGGTCTCCAAAAATCGCCCCCCCCCCCATTAAAGGGGGGTTGGAGCTCTATTTATAGGAATGGAGAAATGGAGTGATATAACTTTCAGAGCCACCGGTCGGTCAGAATTTATTTACGGAATTGCCACTGGCTAGCCTGGCAACAACTGTCCAGAAGCCAACCTGTCAACAGCTGTCTGGAGGACCGATCGGTCTGGAATAGGACCGACCAGTTAGTATGGTTTCTCCTCTTCCTTGCGCAGGCGACCTGGTGTGGGCTTTGCATTGTAGCCCGTCGGTCGTTCGCTCTCTAGACCGGCCGGTATGGAAATGTCTGAATTCAACGCCTTGTTCCAGGGGCGACCGGTCAGTGTACTTTTTCTTCTGACCGAACAGTGGGTGTTTTACACATTTCTTCTCACCTAGAGCTGTTCTGCTATGGAGTTGCGACCGATCGGCCGGTATGCTTAAAGTTAGACCGATCGGTATATCTAGATTCAGGCTGACCGATATGCTTTCGTTAACGGCATTAAAGTCGGACCTCTTTCCACATGCTTGATCTATCAATGCATGTAAAATATTTGTGGAGTAAACATCTGCCCCTCGGAGTTAGCAATTTTTTGCTTGGGAAAATTGTGAGCTTCGAAATGAATGCTTATATCACACAATTGATAGATCATCTGCACGAGCATCGCGTTTTGTTAGCTTATGTATATATTTATAGTGGTCAATTACACCACCGGTCAGCGAATTTTGATTGCTTGGCGGGTGACCGGTCGGTCTAACGTAATGGGCTCTCTTTAGCTTTGTCGATCGGTGCAACATTGTTGGGCCTGGTGGATTTGACTCATCCCTTGACCGATGCTACACCTTTCTCTCTCTTGGCGGTTGAGTTTCCCAATGCACCTTTATATGATGTGGCCATTTGAAAGGTCATTTCCTCATTACTTTACTTTCATCTTCAAGAAAAATTAATGGTAGACAAATCCTAATCAAAGAAAACCAAAGACAGAGCTCTCTCTTTCTTTTAAATTTCTTGTTAATCCACCTCCTTCCTTTGAGCTTCGAGTTGAATTCTCAGTCTCCAGATTCTCTTTTAACTTCGTTTTATTCCCCATCGATCTATTTTGAAATGCCTTTACTGCTTTAATTTTGCAACACTTGATTAGATAATCATAGAACTGCCATTTAGTGTAGAATCAAGCTATGGAGAAATGATTTGATCATGTTGCTAGCTAAGCCAAAAATTGGCTTTGATTTGCTGGTGTATTTAACCGATTTTGAATTCTTAATCCTTTCGTTTCGCCCAAAGTTTTTTTAAAGTCCCAATTGTACGTGCTTTGATTTGATTTGTTTGTAATTCACATCGACTTTCAGTTTAATTCTCGCGCTTTTGTATTGCCAATACCCATAATTGACTTCAATAATAGCTATGGATTCCAAAATTACATCAGTGCTTGTCGGTCTTTTTCATGAGGAGTCTATTGTGTTGCCCGGTCGGCTTTGGATACTGGTTGGTCCGTATTAAGTTCCTGAGGGAGTGAAGGCATCGGTCGGTCTGTTTTAAATACCGATCGGTTGGTTCCATTCTCCTGGGAAGTTGATGGTACCGACCAGTTTGTCTCAGGTGTCGGACATGTTGTATATAACAGTTTTGTATACACAATTATATGATTTTTGTTTGATGATAACAACCAAATATATATATATATATTATAAATGTGTTTCTTACTGTACTGTTTTATATATACATCACAGACATGAATATAATATTTATATTTATATAGAATACGACTGTACAGACATTCATATATTCATACAGTATTGTATTTAAATATAATATTATATTTAAAACACTCAAACAATACAACTATTTGTAACTCCACTATTTATACATTCACAGAATATTTGTACTTGTATATAAACAGAATAAAATAGACAAGTTCGTTTGACAACAATAAAATGATATTTTATTTCAATCATACTTGTTTATTACAAACATCAGTACAAATCATATATATATATATACACAGCTCCTCACTGCAGCACTCATACGTTCATTCAGTTTACATTTCAGTATACAGACTTTTATACATTCACCAACACTGTCTCTTCAGCCTTCCGTCTTCACAACCTTCAGTCAGTCCAGCATCTTCACTGTCAGTCCAGTCATCTTCATACCTGTCATATATAGAAACACACACACAGTATATGGAGCAGAAATAATTTTCAAAATACATGCGAATATAAATTTTATTTTTATTTTTAAATTTTTATTTGCCTCAGATTTCTGGTGTGTTTCTCATCATTTTTCATGACTTGATTTGATTCATTTGTGTCTAGACAGACAGTTTGTATATGTACAGGGACAGGAAATTTTTCTCATGGCTGCAAATACACACGTGTATAAATACACGTGTGCACTGCCTCGCCAATCAGTGTATACAGCTGTGGAGCAGTCACATGGACCAAGCTCGACACAGTGTAATGTCAAGAACAAACACAATGGTGCGTGGCAACATATTATAACGGTCGAGCTCACAGCAAATGGTGCAACATGTACACGTGTGATCAAGCTCAAGATCAATGAGCAGGTAGAGTACATGATGTGATTTACATGGCAACAACATGGGTGCATCAAAATAGTTCAAAGCCCATCAGTTCACATGGACTTTTTTAATGGCAGCATGAACAAATAATGGCTCAGCACTACAATGATCAACCACAAATGTAGCGTGATGACTCAGCATTTATCATGTGTAGTCAAGACAGTCGAGGAGCAATGCACATACACAAGCAGGATGGCAAGCTAAAGACTCAAGCACACATGAACATAACAGCAATCAATGATCAATGTGACAATGGTGTGCAGTTGCAAATGGGTGCAGCAATGTTAATTGTGCATGTGAACAATATATTCATGGCAGCCCACAGATGTACACAAGCATAAGCAATAATGAAGCAGATGTGTTCAAGCAAGTGATCGAGGAAATAGTACAGCATGGCATGATCAGCTCAGGCTGTTTAAAGTAATGAATGTTCATGTACAAGTTCAACAAGATCAAATCAAATACAGGACAGTTCAAGCATGCAACTCGTCTTTAAACAACATGGTGCAATGGCCTATGCAGTCAACATGTATGTTGAGCACAAATAGCAATACAAGTCAAAGTGGCCGAGGCAACAATATAAACACAAACATGACAACAATGTTCAACATATAATGGCACAACAACAATGCATGATGGCAACAGTAATATCAGGTGACATGAAACAGATCAGTGAAGATGGATGAAGCAACTCGGGTATGGTCATGGCAGCCCAGTCATGAGCTAAGTCAAGATCAATGGTGCAATCAGAATACAAGGCCAGTAACTAAGCAAATTCAAGATAAGTCATGTATCATTTGGTTACAACTAAAATTATGCATGCACAAAACAAAATGCTTGTACATACGTGCAAGTTTGTTTACATTTGAAGCTTCAAGTGACAAAAACAGTATGCCAGATTATACATATAGGCACAGCAGTGATTAATCTGAAATTTACACATATATGATAATCAGAGCAGATTTGGATGAATACTTGGCAATATTTGATTTAGATAATCATGATTGAGTAAGCGGAAACAAATCAAGGATTAAATCTGCTATTTTTAAAGGGGAGAATATCAATTCGACTCTGTTTCCAGAAATGAAAAATATAGTCGACAATTTGTTTTCTCTCATGCATATATCACGCAAGGAAATTATTCAAAGGGACAAGAAATCTCCTTCTTGAAAATCTTTCCCAAATCTACAATGAATTCTCGGGTTTTTATCAATCAGTTTTTATCATGTAGGGAAAGTCGAAAATTCAATCAAGGAAATTCATTTCAAAGTCGTGGTGTACAAAATCGAAAAGGGAAAGCAACGCAGAAAATCAGTCAAGTCATTTATTGAAATCAGAGGCTAGGGTTTTCTATACCCTATATTAACAACCAATCATCATCGGCATATGTATTATCGAAACAAAACAAGTTCATACGAGATCATAGAAATCAAAAATCAACCCAACAATTCAGAGCAAGAATTAAATAAATTCAGGAGCAACCCACAAATTTCTGCAGAGTTCGATCGCAATCCCAAATCAGTGAAGCAAGGAATCGATTGACATCATCAAGTTGAAGTAATCAGAGAACCACGGCAATCAATCCATCAAGCAATCGATTTCGATCCAGAGGGAATCAGAAAACCCTAGTTTTCAAATCGCCCTATCGCCATTTATTTTTCCTAGAGCAAAAAGGAAAAGAGATCGGGCTAATTGAATTACAAAGGGGTCGGCCTACATGGAGTTGAACTAAGACCAAGCCATAATTTTCTAAAGGGATGACCCCTTGTTTTTAACTCCTAAGGGTTTTTAATTTGATTTTAATTTTGTATTGTATTTTCTTTCTATTTTTGTAAACTGTCAACAGTTTCTAGTGTCTGTAAAATACTAGGGGATTCAGTCAGGGTGTTGACTGACAGTTGACAGAGTCTGTAAAATCTGGGTTACTAGTTACGGGATCGTAAACAGGGGAATCTGATCGAGTGGATATCGATCAGTCTAGAGTTTTGAGCGTAGGGTTAGAATAGGAGTAAGGTTTGCGAGTGTACATGGTCTTATATGTGGGATTTGTTCTATCACCTAGTAGAAACTTTAGGAATGCAGCAGTAGGCAGGGTTTTGCCGAAGCTGGGTATATCTGTGTGTGATTTATTTTCTGCATTTCTGTTTCTGCTATATTATGTGATATGTTTATTATTATATATATATTTATCCTGTTAGTTTTTTAATTCAGTTAAAAACTGTGATAAACCCTATTCACCCCCCCTCTCTAGGGTTAATCTAGATCCAACAATTGGTATTAGAGCAGGAATTCTGTTAACTCTAGAGCAATGGTGATTTCCAGTTGTCAGTCGATAGAGAGTCAGTCCAGTTCATCTCCAACTATTTTCACTGGAATGGATTTTTTAAAATGGAAATCCAAAATGGAATTTTATTTAAAATCTGTTAATATTAAATGTTGGGATGTTGTAATAAATGGATTTGATAGTGTATATATTACTTTCAATACTCGTGCTATGAAAATTATATTTGATTATCTTAGTACTGAACAGTTTAATCTTATCTGCCATTGTTTATCTGCACAGGAAATCTGGGATACTCTCAATACGAAGTATGGAAGATTTGACAAAGGTAGCTCAAAACCCGAGAAAGTCAACTCAGATTCAGAGTTCTGTTTAACAGGATTTACAAATGAAAATTCTGAAGGATCAGATAATGGAGAATCAACAGATGCTGAAATAGAAAATTCCTCACTTGAAGATTTAGTTTATATGTGTGTGGATTTAACTAAATCTGTTGACAAACTCCATTCTAAAAATAAATATTTGAAAACTGAAAATCGTGAGTTGACAAGCAAAATTCATTGTTTGGAATTAAAACTTGAAAATGTTGTGAAATTTGAAAATTCTAATTGCAAAAATTATTTGAAATTGGAATCCAATCTTGTTCATCTCAATAACAATATTCAAAGGTTTGAAAATGAAATTTTGATCTTAAAAGAAAGCAAGATTGAGTTATCAAATTTGAACAATTTTCTACAAAAGGAATTTGAAGTTTTTAAGACTGATATATATTCCAAATTTGAAATTACTGAAAAGGAGAATTTGATGAAATCCGATTTGATTTTGAATGAACTTGAAAACGAGATTGAAAAATCCAAGAAATTTGAGACTGAAAAACAAAAACAATTTGAATCTGAGATCTCAGAATCCCAAGCCAAAATAAAATCACTTGAAAATGAAATTTTTGTTTTGAAACAACATGATGCTGAAAGAAAGATCACTAACAATCGATGTTCAGACTTAATGAAAGATAATAGTGATCTTATATCCAAAATTCAACGATTGGAATCAACTTTGGAAAAATTCTCCAATGGGGAAAAATCATTGAATATGTTGTTACATAACCAAACTTTTGTCGGAAATAAACATGGTCTTGGATTTGGGAAAATAAATGTTTTTGAAAAGCGGAATTCAAATAATTTTAAAAATCCTTCAAACTGTCTTGAAAAGAATCGATATGAAAATTCAAACTCTGATGATCGCAAAGCATTTTTGAATCATAAACGTGATGTGAATCTGTGTTATGATAATCCAGTTGAACAATTCTGGATCCCAAAAAGAAATAAAACAAACTTCATGAAATTAAAACAGATTTGGGTCCCGAAGGGTACAAAGGTAGATTCGAATGGATTGTTATACAAACAAGTTTGGGTACCAAAATATGTGAATACGACTGTGAGTGGTTCTACTGTTTTTGTCAGACCACTCAATCCTTTAAATAGTTAGGTACCAGAGGTGGCTGAGGAACTGCTAGGCAAAAGAGAATTGTATTCAATTTGCTCAATACTACTGTAATCATTCACAAGTTCCTTAGCCAAGTCTGATGAGTCAGAGATTCTGGTTTACACTGATTTCAGGTATGATCTCTGAACTTGTCCTTGTAAATATTCTCTGTTTTTTTATTTTCTCATTTATTTCTTCTTTTATCTCCTACTATCTTTGTTTTTCTTTTTATTTGACACTGCCACATTTTTTGTTTTTTTTGTCTCTTCTTGGGCTTCCTTAACTTCCAGTTGCAGAACTCTTGATTTTCTGGAAATTTGCCTTACTTGAATGAAAATCTGATATTTTTTATCATTTCCAGATATTGTATTTAAACCTGTAAATATCTGCAATTGTTTTGAAGTTTATTTTCTGATTTATGAATTCATAACAGTGTTGATGTATTTGTGTCATATCTTGAACACTGTTAGTTTGAATTCTAAATTTTTTGTTAATCTGAAAGTTTAATGGAATTACACACACCTTTGCTATTATGGGTTTCTTCTAATTCATTTTAGTAAAGTATAAAATGTTATACTCATTACAGCACTCTGTTATTTATCAGTTATGATAATTTCAACAATTTTCAGATTGGCTTGAATAGTTTGAATTATCTTGAATTACAGTGATACATCCTGAATCGCATCTTTATTCATGATCATTATTGTTGAAATTTATTTGTTTGAAATCATCTGAAATTCTTGATATTCTGAACATCGCACGCCTCTAAAATTTGAAATTATCAATCTTGTGTGACTAATTCATTGTATCTCAAAATTTGACATTGATTCAAGTGATTTCAAATAAATTATTTTCTAAATTTTCTGGTTCATGAATATCTCTCAAATTAGATGTAAATGATATGAAATTTCTCTTATACTTGTCAGAAATATCTTGAAAATTTCTTTTGAAAAACGGTCTTTGAAAATCACTGTTATTTCATGATGATTTGATTTAAATATTTGTTTGTTCAAAATCATTTGAAATTATTGATTTATTGAATCACACACATATCTTGAATGTGAAACTAATAATTTGGTGTGATCGATTCATTGAATCTAGAGTTTTTCATATTCCTCAAATGATTTCAAATAAACGGTAGTTCTAATCTTGGATCATGAATGATCTTATGTGACCATCCTCTGACAAATCTGCTGTGATATTGTTTTCTATGCTGCTCTGATACTGTTTCAAATTACTATGTATTCTTGTCTGCAGCTTTGAAAAATGTGCAAATTTGTTAATTCTGTCTGTTTGGGCTTTATGTTTAAAATTTGTTAATAGAGACACCAATTGGTATCAGAAGTGCTGAATTTTTATGTATATATTTGTCTTATCTCTCTTGTCCTGTATAGCTCTTCATATTCCTCATGTAATTGATTTTCAATTTTAAGATTATTTATTGATTATTCATTCAGAAATTGAAATCTATATCCAAATTGAACTATATTTATAATTCATCAAAATTATTATCAGAATTTGAAATTGTGATGAATTGTGACTACAGTATATTTCACAACAAGAGGAGTTTTTATTCAGATTTTCATGATGGTTGAACGTTTATTATAATATCTTTGAACTGGTAATTATTTCACGATCATCTCCTTTATCTACCATTATTCTGCCATCCATCGATGATAATTTTATATTAGTGTGGAGAGTTAATATGTTTAAAAATCTTTTTGAATAAACAGTGGAAATATTTGTGATAGAAATGGGACTATGTTATTATTCAGAATTAGTGATAATTGAAATTTTTCAATGATCTCGGTACAGTTAATCATATTTCATAATATAATTAATTTAGAAATTTATTTCACAGTCCATTTCTGTACCTACCCCATTTTCTATCGTCCATATATTGGTTCTATATACTGTAACACCCCACACCCGCTACGGACACTCACTAAGGGAATGCCATAGCATCGGTGGAGTACCATAAGTGAACATAGAACAGAAAAGTTACAACAAGACAGATATAAGTAATACTTGAGAATTTAAAACATCATTTCATTGCAGCGGAAAGTAAAACATGTTTGGTTACATCACTAAACCATAAACAAGAGTCAAGTACATAATATCCATCTTGATAAAACAAAAGTACATAATCCCACTACTTAAAGTAATAGCCATAGATGAACTGAGCTTTACACCAATGGTCCAAGCTCCAAAAGACAGATAAAGCGATCTGATCCAAGTCCACTAGCACTAGGCCCACTCTGATGACCTGAGGGTTGGGGAAAAAGATAAAAACAACGGGGTCAGACATAAGTCTGAGTGAGCCCTAT
Organism: Allium sativum; assembly: GCA_030737875.1. Lineage (NCBI taxonomy): Eukaryota > Viridiplantae > Streptophyta > Magnoliopsida > Asparagales > Amaryllidaceae > Allium > Allium sativum. The sequence continues at coordinate 142,719,803 of CM060918.1, read as the reverse complement.
AACTTTAACGATACAATCATTAAAGTAATTAGGGTATGATATAAACTTGGTACGGTACAACTGGGGATAAATGACTGCACTAAGCAGCCAACTATACTTAGGATGAACTAAGATAACGGTAAAGACGCATCTACCCACCCAAGGGTAAAACTAAACTGCACCACACCAGATCTACCCACCGAAGGATAATTCCTACACTGCACCACACCAGATCTACCCACCCAAGGATAATTCCTACACTGCACCACACCAGATCTACCCACCCAAGGGTAATTCCTACTTAAAGGTTGATCCCACTAAGTGTACTTAGTAATTTTTAATATTAGTTTCGTGTACCCTTAGCTGACTACATAGGTGTCGTCTGCCCCTATCTCCACTAGGTGTACCCACAACTTAGTAATTTTAATAGTAGTCTCGTGTACCCCTAGTTGACTACATAGGTGCCGTCTGCCCCTATCTCCACTAGGTGTACCCACTACTCCCATTCGATCGGCTCCCTAACGTAGATACCCGTGTTGGCCCCACAGTGGGGTGTATCACTCCCCAAAGTGGCAACCCGATACAATCAATGGTGCACGGCTTATACCTACACGATGCAACAACGTCTTACCTACTAGCCCGGGTCCACACACGCATATGAAACCCGTTGGACTCGCGTTGCCACCGCTAACCCGTTTTTGGCCTCTTATAGTCAAGCCCAGTACGCGTGTCACGTCCTCGACATGGGTCGAGCCCAATAAGATACATATGGATTACTGGTTGAAATAGGCCCCCACAAGCTACCCACCTAAGCTTTTCATTTTTTTCTAGTGTATCCCACTTAACCCTTTTTAATAATCATGTCCACTTACATGTTAAAAGTTTGGTTAAGTCATCTAATCATATTTCAATTGCCACTCAAGGCACCCACTAGATTTCCCCATGCCACCCAAGGCACTTACTTGATTTCCACATGCCACCCAAGGCACTTACTTAACCCTTTAATCATGTTTAATTACATGTTCCACTTTGGTTAAGTATTCTAATCTTATCTTCTATTGCCACCCAAGGCAACCACTAGATTTTCCCCATGCCACCCAAGGCACTTACTTAACCCTTTAATCATGTTTAATTACATGTTCCACTTTGGTTAAGTATTCTAATCTTATCTTCTATTGCCTCCCAAGGCAACCACTAGATTTTCCCCATGCCACCCAAGGCACTTACTTAACCCTTTAATCATGTTTAATTACATGTTCCACTTTGGTTAAGTATTCTAATCGTATTTTCTATTGCCACCCAAGGCAACCACTAGATTTTTCCATATGCCACCCAAGGCACCCACTTAACCCCTCATGTCCCTCTACATGCTAATATGGTTAAGTGTTTCTTAATTGATTAAGAACGTAACCGTTGTAAAGACCTCTCACATTAGACTATCTTTTATGGCAGCTGGTTTTGCCGGTTGGGTCCGGGCAGCCTTACGCCATAACCGAGTCTAACCTCGTGTCTATACACTTGTCACGTATTCAGTTCGTGCCTAAGACCTCTCACATTGGGCCAATCATTTGTAGCCGCTGGATTTGCCGGTCGATTCCGGGCAGTCTTATGCTACAAAAGGGTCCAACCTCGTGTCTTAGTCGATTAATTACACCTAATTAATCAACCCCATATTTCGAATTAATTTTCCCTAATTAATTCCAATTTTGACGAGGTACATAATTGACTCAATTATGTCCATCCACTTTATGGTATGCATAATCATACCAACTTCACACCATTTCATTAACATGTATATTAACCCCATCGTTCCCCACGTAATTCGCTAACATGACATAAAAGGGAAGATTCATCACAAATACAATGGGTTCAACTTGCATAACATTAGCATCAACATGGGTTTTAAAGGTGTCAAGATGCATATAGCATCAACCCAACTAGCATAAATAATCAACCCAAACTTGCATGAATCACATATGTCATAAAGAGGTTAACTTGCATAAGCTACTTATGCCATACAAAGGGGTAAACTTGCATATGTTTGTATGACATACAAAGGGGTTAACTTGCACATGTATGCATATCATCCAAAGGTGTAAACTTGCAAATGTTACTTGCATATAATCAAATACCAAACTTGCGTAACATGTCATATATGAACTTGCATATAATCATACACCAAACTTGCCTAACATTTCATATATGAACTTGCATATAATCATACACCAAACTTGCATACATATCATATATGAACTTGCATATAATCATACACCAAACTTGCATACATATCATATATGAACTTGCATATAATCATACACCAAACTTGCATACATATTATATATGAACTTGCATATAATCATACACCAAACTTTCATAATCATGGTGTCATAATGGATCAATGTTTATCATAGCAATTTGCATAACTAGCATCATGAACACATAGCCTAACACTTGCATAACTTGCATAACATCATGATCATATAGCATATAACTTGCATAACATCATGAACATGTAGCATATGACTTGCATAACTTGCATAACATCATGAACATGTAGCATATAACTTGCATAACTTGCATAACATCATGATCATATAGCATATGACTTGCATAACTTGCATAACATCATGAACACATAGCACATATCTTGCATAACTTGCATAACATCACAAACACATAGCATATGATAACAAAATCTTGCATTGATCCACATTCATAGCCATAACCTCATTATATCCTATCATAATCATTTCAACAATTGGTCATTAAGGCTATAGAAACTCACATCTTGTTGATTAGCACTCCTAAGAAGAAGATTAAGTTGCTAGAGTTGATTAGAAGTTGATTTGAGAAGCTATCTTCCTCTTTAATTTGATGGAGGCTCCTTCAAGTTGCATTTTGACGGCATAACGACGTTGTATCTATTTTTAGTATGAATTAGGGTAGTCTTAGGGTGTATTTATAGAGTAGTTAGGTGTTTTAGGCCATTAGATTAACCCTAAATCAGATTAGAGCCGTCAGATCTCGTCCTAGCCACCTAAACACAGCCCAAAAGCCAAATTGGTGCACCAAGGTCACCTGGGCTCGACCAGGGGGGGTCGACCCCCAGGTCAACACTAGGGTCGACACCCTAGTCGACCTGGTGGGCAGGTCGACACACCTGTCGACCCCCAGGTCGACTCCCTGAGTCTGGCGGGAATTTTCCCGCCACTTCTGAAATCTGTTTGAATTTTCTGAAAACTTCTTCGGGCCTTAACCGGGTCATACGGACTCCGATTTTCGAAAACTCGGACTCTATTTCGCGTATTTTTCCGAGACGAACGCAATGGCATAGCCCGTTTCCCCTGATTCAGATTTTAAAATTTAATTCTGCCTTGTTTTTATATTATGGCAAGTTATTCAACATACGGGGTGTTACATATACCGAGGAGTTTTTCCTTTTAAAGCTGAAATGATAAACATATATAATAAATATATAAGTGTGTATCTAACTTCATTTAAAAATCCAAGCTCTGGTCATGCATGGTTAAGAGACAACTTATAATTTAAGCTGCGACTGACCTCATTTAAAAATCCAAGCTCTGGTTTTGCGTGGTCAGTGTGCTCTTAAATAAAAATAAAAGAAAAAGGAAATAATGTGCTATAAATTGAAATTAAACTGAAATCCTCCCCCATGTACAAAAACCATCATATCAATCCATCTTTCTAATCTGTGAAATGTGTTGAAATCTTATGAGGTATTATGATTTGTTGATTGATGGGTATTGGGATTTAAGACTATCTGTTTTTGTCACTTAAGTTGAATTTATAATTATAATCCAAATCCATCACTGTATTTTGTGCTTTATTTTTTGTAAAATTCTTTTGGAAAATAATTGAAAACATATGTTCTTGAAACTCTCTCCATAATATATAAAATTCATCGTAAATCCGTCATTTTCTACAATGTGAAATATGCCACCTGTTCTTAGAATATTATGTTTTTTGTCTGACTGATTGAGATTTATGATGACTGTTCTTCCTCTTAAGCTGAAATTATATTTTTTAGTCAATTTTCACAAATTCTATATCCTTTTGATGATAACAAAAGGGGGAGAATGGGTTGAGATTTTGATTTATGAGTGAATATTTTATAAATATTTTTAATTTTGAAAATTCATTTAATTTTCGTGTTTCTTCACTCATGCACAGTTATAGGGGGAGTTTCTGTTGTAGGGGGAGCTTTCAAAGGGGGGAGTTCAGTTCTTCACTCTCAAACATATTTGTTATATTCAAAATCTTCATATTTGTTTGTCAATCATCAAAAGGGGGAGATTGTTGTATATAACAGTGTTGTATACACAATTATATGATTTTTGTTTGATGATAACAACCAAATATATATATTATAAATGTGTTTCTTACTGTACTGTTCTATATATACATCACAGACATGAATATAATATTTATATTTAAATAGAATACGACTGTACAGACATTCATATATTCATACAGTATTGTATTTAAATATAATATTATATTTAAAACACTCAAACAGTACAACTATTTGTAACTCCACTATTTATACATTCACAGAATATTTGTACTTGTATACAAAAAGAATAAAATAGACAAGTTCGTTTGACAACAATAAAATGATATTTTATTTCAATCAAACTTGTTTATTACAAATATCAGTACAAATCATATATATATATATATACACAGCTCCTCACTGCAGCACTCATACGTTCATTCAGTTTACATTTCAGAATACAGACTTTTATACATTCACCAACACTGTCTCTTCAGTCTTCCGTCTTCATAGCCTTCAGTCAGTCCAGCATCTTCACTGTCAGTCCAGTCATCTTCATACCTGTCATATATAGAAACACACACACAGTATATGGAGCAGAAATAATTTTCAAAATACATGCAAATATAAATTTTATTTTTATTTTTAAATTTTTATTTGCCTCCAATTTCTGGTGTGTTTCTCATCATTTTTCATGACTTGATCTGATTCATATGTGTCTAGACAGACAGTTTGTAAATGTACAGGGACAGTAAATTTTTTGATGGCTGCAAATACACACGTGTATAAATACACGTGTGCACTGCCTCGCCAATCAGTGTATACAGCTGTGGAGCAGTCACATGGACCAAGCTCGACACAGTGCAATGTCAAGAACAAACACAATGGTGCATGGCGACATATTATAATGGTCGAGCTCACAGCAAATGGTGTAACATGTACATGTGTGATCAAGCTCAAGATCAATGAGCAGGCAGAGTACATGATGTGATTTACATGGCAACAACATGGGTGCATCAAAACAGCTCAAAGCACATCAGTTCACATGGACTTTTTTAATGGCAGCATGAACAAATAATGGCTCAGCACTACAATGATCAACCACAAATGTAGCGTGATGACTCAACATTTATCATGTGTAGTTAAGACAGTCGAGGAGCAATGCACATGCACAAGCAGGATGGCAAGCTAAAGACTCAAGCACACATTAACATAACAACAATCAATGATCAATGTGACAATAGTGTGCAGTTGCAAATGGGTGCAGCAATGTTAATTGTGCATGTGAACAATATATTCATGGCGGCCCACAGATGTACACAAGCATAAGCAATAATGAAGCAGATGTGTTCAAGCAAGTGATCGAGGAAATAGTATAGCATGGCATGATCAGCTCAGGCTGTTTAAAGTAATGAATGTTCATGTACAAGTTCAGCAAGATCAACTCAAATACAGGACAGTTTAAGCATGCAACTCGTCTTTAAACAACATGGTGCAATGGCCTATGCAGTCAACATGTATGTTGAGCACAAATAGCAATACAAGTCAAAGTGGCCGAGGCAACAATATAAACACAAGCATGACAACAATGTTCAACATATAATGGCACAACAACAATGCATGATGGCGGCAGTAATATCAGGTGACATGAAACAGATCAGTGAAGATGGATGAAACAATTCGGGTATGGTCATGGCAGCCCAGTCATGAGCTAAGTCAGGATCAATGGTGCAATCAGAATACAAGGCCAGTAACTAAGCAAATTCAAGACAAGTCATGTATCATTTGGTTACAACTAAAATTATGCATGCACAAAACAGAATGCTTGTACATATGTGCAAGTTTTTTTACATTTGAAGCTTCAAGTGACTAAAATAGTATGCCAGATTATACATATAGGCACAGCAGTGATTAATCTGAAATTTACACATGTTTGATAATCAGAGCAGATTTGGATGAATACTTGGCAATATTTGATTCAGATAATAATGCTTGAGTAAGCGGAAACAAATCAAGGATTAAATCTGCTATTTTTAAAGGGGAGAATATCAATTCGACTCTGTTTCCAGAAATGAAAAATATAGTCGACAATTTGTTTTCTCCCATGCATATATCACGCAAGGAAATTATTCAAAGGGACAAGAAATCTCATGCTTCAAATTCTTTCCCAAATCTTCAATGAATTCTCGGGTTTTTATCAATCAATTTTTATCATGCAGGGAAAGTCGAAAATTCAATCAAGGAAATTCATTTCAAAGTCATGGTGTACAAAATCGAAAAGGGAAAGCAATGCAGAAAATCAGTCAAGTCATTCGTTGAAATCAGAGGCTAGGGTTTTCTATACCCTATATTAACAACCAATCATCATCGGCATATGTATTATCGAAACAAAACAAGTTCATACGACATCATAGAAATCAAAAATCAACCCAACAATTCAGAGCAAGAATTAAATAAATTTAGGAGCAACTCACAAATTTCAGCAGAGTTCGATCGCAATCCCAAATCAGTGAAGCAAGGAATCGATCGACATCATCAAGTTGAAGTAATCAGAGAACCATGACAATCAATCCATCAAGCAATCAATTTCGATCCAGAGGGAATCAGAAAACCCTAGTTTTCAAATCGCCCTATCGCCATTTATTTTTCCTAGAGCAAAAAGGAAAAGAGATCAGGCTAATTGAATTACAAAGGGGTCGGCCTACATGGAGTTGAACTAAGACCAAGCCATAATTTTCTAAAGGTATGACCCCTTGTTTTTAACTCCTAAGGTTTTTTAATTTGATTTTAATTTTGTATTGTATTTTCTTTCTATTTTTGTAAACCGTCAACAGTTTCTAGTGTTTGTAAAATACTAGGGGATTCAGTCAGGGTGTTGACTGACAGTTGATAGAGTCTGTAAAATCTGGGTTACTGGTTATGGGATCGTAAACAGGGGAATCTGATCGAGTGGATATCGATCTGTCTAGAGTTTTGAGCGTAGGGTTAGAATAGGAGTAGGGTTTGCGATTGTACATGGTCTTGTATGCGGGATCTGTTCTATCACCTAGTAGAAACTTTAGGAATGCAGCAGTAGGCAGGGTTTTGCCGAAGCTGGGTATATCTGTGTGTGATTTATTTTCTATATTTCTGTTTCTGCTATATTTTGTGATCTATTTATTATTATATATATATCCCGTTAGTTTTTTAATTTAGTTAAAAACTGTGATAAACCTTATTCACCCCCCTCTAGGGTTAATCTAGATCCAACAGGATAGTTTTGTGACTCTTTGGTATGTAACTAATACCGACCGGCCAGTTATTTCTGTTTTTCTAGGTGATTCTTTGGAGGTACCGGTCGGCCTAGGCTAAAATCAATACCGACTAGTTGCTTCAGAAGGAATCTAACTGATTTCTTATTCTTGTTCATTTTAATGATCAAGAAAATGACAAACAGTGTTTGAGCACTTCCATTTTCATGCAGGATGGAACCATCTTCTAAAGAGCATAGGGCAAAGAGGTTTTTGGATCTGGATAGTCAGACAACCGGTCAACCTTTGGTGAACTCTCCTTCATTCGTCAGCCCTTCCTATCCAGAGCGTCATACAATTGTGAACATGCCTTGCTATACTCCAGGAGCCTGCACTGCCAAACTTGCCAGATGACTCCCGGGCTGGAACTTGCAAGGGGTTTCCTTCAACTTGGATGTGTCCCCCTCTGATCGTTAAGTGACATCCAGTGACGTTGTTGTCATTTATTCGAGATTTCTCAACCGCATGGAGGATACCGTGCATCAGTTTGAGAGACAGATGGACTTTCTCAAAGACCAGACCGCAAGGAAGCTTCAGGACTGGCCCGCATTGGCTGGAGATCTGCAGAGACTCCATCGAGAGAACCTGTAATGACCCGCATTGGCAGAGGTATTATAATTAATTTATTTAATTATATAAATAGTGATATAGCGAATTAAATGGTGGTTTAATTAAAATATGGTGAATATTAAATTAAAATAATAAATTAAATAATATATTTAATTCTGAAATAATCAGAATTGGCAGAAATGGCGATATGGTGTGAACTGGGCAATTCAAATTATATAATTCAGTTCAGAATTGAATTAGAATAACAAATATATTATATGAACGACAGTTTGAACGTATAATTATATTATAATTAAAATCGAGCTCGAAATGGCACTGCAGTTCGTAAATTGGCGATTTGAACTTTAACTGAATGTCCAGGATTCGTTTTAAGCAGGATTTCTGTGAAACAAGAAACGTGTGGAGCTGGTGGAGTATATCTTTCTAGTGGAAGAGAACAATCGGGATTTCATCGTGTAGATTTTGAGATACATCCAAATCATATTTTAGAAAAGTCGCTGTGGAATTCCTTTATAATTTATAAAGGAATTATTTATATTTTTAAAAGGAATTTCAATATAAATTGAATATCGGGTTGACCCAGATTTGAAATATCAAATTAGAAATTCATATAGAAATATTCTGAAGCTGTATGGTATTCCACTGTGAATATAGATGATAGTATTTATTTTTAAATATTAAATTTAATTATATTTAAACATATTTATATATTTAAATAGGCTATTTAGGGCTTTAAAAACAACCACTTTTGCAAACGAAGTCGGAATTCGACAAACCATTTTCGTTGGGACCGTAATATCGAACCCTAGCTACATGTCCAGTTTCGTGATTTTTAGAGTCAGTATGTGGCCGTACGGATTTTTAGAGTGAAAAACAGTCAGTATTTTGAAGGTTAAAAATACGCTATGTGAGCAAACGGAGTATGAATTCGACGAAACCAGTTTCGTTAGGACCGTAATATCGAACCCTAGCTACATGTCCAGTTTGGTGATTTTTGGGTATTGTATGTGGCCGCAGGGATTTTTAAGGACGCAAGATGAACAGAAAATCAAGAAAATAAAATAGGAAAATCAAATTCAAAATATCCCCTCCATTTTCTGTGATCCAGCACAGGCCACACGACCTTTGTTCTCAACCACAAACAAAATCAACCACAATCAGCCAATATAAACCCATCCAACAGAACGTTTTCATTTTTCCCAAAACAAAATCACAGCAAAAGAAAAAAAATCCAAACAATGCAAATATAAATCGATAAATTAAAATTCCTACATGGTTGGATTCACCGCAAGCTACACTTCAGTTCTGTATAAGAATCATACAGTTCGATTCCCATTTTCGCACGCTGGAAGTAAACGCAGCGAACTAGGGTTCGATAAAGCTTGAAGTTGAAACAGAAATTGGTGGATTTGTATTCATTTCTGGATTCCCGATGACGAGCAGCACCTGCGCGCGTTCCCTTGTGAAGTGCGGTGGCAGTCTGGCCGCGACGAGGCTGAGGACGGATCTAGAGGATTGGGTTCGAACTAGTCCTGTAAACGGATGCAAACGGATGCGGATAGTGCTGTATCCGTATCCAAAAAAAAATCCGTATCTGAATCTGTATCCGTATCCGTGGATATCTATCAAATACTATCCGTATCCGTATCCGAAAATATTTTCGGATATCCGAAAATATCCGTATCCGGCTTAGCGAATACGGATATTTACGGATATCCAAAAATATCCAAATCCGAACTTAAAAATAAGCAAAATACAATACAATGCAAATCTTATTTGATATTAAACAATAGGCATATCAACATCTCATTCAATCACACAAAAAAATTTGAAATAACACATAACCATATCAACATCTCATTCAATCACATAAAAAATAATATTCAAACAAAAATATTTCATCATATAAACCATACGCTGACCTAAACTGCTAAACATACATATTAAAGCAAATGCATAAACATTATACAATACAAATTAAAGCAAGTACCGTAGTTCGAGCCCATGTAATACTAATACATGCGCTGATTCAAACACATATACAATACAAATTAAAAAGCAAGTACCGTAGGTCCGTAGTTCATCATAATAATATAAGTACATAAACAAATTAAAACATGGCATTTTTTCTTCATGAAATGCAGAAATGGTTGAAGCTTCCAAAAAATGAACCTGCAAAAGAGACAACCAACAAATTCAATTATGAATTACATACGAACTAAAGTCAGTAAAGTGATCATGAACAAGCAAGTGTAAGTGTGTAACTTGGAGTTGCTGTGCACTAGGCACAACAACTTGCTGTGTTGGCACAGCAACCTCAAGTTGCTGTGCACTAGGCGCAGCAGCTTGCTGTGCACTAGGCGCAGCAGCTTGCAGTGCACTAGGCACAGCAGCTTGCTGTGCACTAGGCACAGCAGCTTGCTGTGCTGGCACAGCAGCTTGCTGTGCCTAGTGCACAGCAGCTTGCTGTGCCTAGTGCACAGCATCTTGCAAGCTGCTGTGCACCAGGCACAGCAACTTCCAAGTTGTTGTGCACTAGGCACAGCAACCTGAAGCTGCTATGTTGGCACAGCAACCTGAAGTTGCTGTGCCAAAGCACAATAACTTCAAGTTGCGGTGCCAAGCACAGCAACTTCCAAGTGCGAAGCATGTCTATATGGGATGATTAATGAAATGCACGATTGGTATCTAAATGCAATATAACTATAAGCATGACTTACCATACCCTCTAGTGCGAAGAATGTCTATAGCGTAACCATAGCATCGTCAACAAACTCAATATTGTGACCTACTAAAATAAATACAAAAGAATTATATAACATATGAGATGATTATTGTATTGAAAACATGTAGAAAAATATAAAAGTTTTACCAATATCGGACGGCAACCAATCCTTTACACAACTCAAAGCTTCAACAATATCCGAAGATAAAGAAGATCTACTCTCGGAAATCAATCTACCTCCACTACTAAATGATGATTCAGATGCTACGGTTGACATCGGAACGGCTAAGATATCACGAGCCATCCTTGCAAGGATTGGAAAAGTTGGACCATTGGTTTTCCACCACATCAAAATATCAAAATTATCCTCATCTTCACCCATTGGTAACAATTCATCTTCTAAATATTTATCAAGTTCCCTTTTAAAAGCTTGTGAGCTACCAACTTTTTTGTCACGATAGTTCATATATTCTAAATCCATTCTTGATTTCTTCTTAGAAGGAGGATTAGAATCAAACGTATCACACGAAGAATTGGTAGATTGCCCCTTAGAGGATGCACATTCCATTTCATATAAAGAAAATAAATATTTCAAAGCTTCAAGAATTTTTGCAACATAAACTTGTGCATGTTCCCCATAAACCCTTTCGAAGAAAAATTCAATAAAAGTCATTCTATAACGGGGATCTAAATCCATACCGATACTCATCATTAGATTGCAAGTGCTCCAATACTTGTCAAACTTGATTCTCATCTTTTGGGCCATAGATTGAATATACTCATGCTCATGTAGCTCCCAACTTAAAATGCTTTCATAAACATCACAAATGCTTTAAAAATATAAATTAGCCGTAGGATATTTAACTCCCGAAAATTTAACAAAACCTAGGCAAGCAAACTTGTGCATGTTTCAAATTAGCAGATCAAACCTAGGCAAGCAAACTTTGAACAATGCAAGATATTTAAAATAGCCTGTTTCGTTTATTTCAATAAGTAAAGCATAATTAGCAGATCAATAAGTAAATAAGTTAGAAACTAAGTTAGAAACTTCACCTTGAATATTTCTTCTATGCTCGAATGACGGATTCGAACTCTGGCGCTGGATATCTCACAAGACCTGGCACGGACGAGAAGACGATGGATCGAACTCTCGTCGCTCTCAAAGCTCGATGCCTGGAAGTGGCTCTCGAAGACTGATGTCGCACTCGAACTCCGGACGGCGGACGAGCATGAAGGCTGGAGGCTGGAGGCTCGATGGCTGATGTCGCTCTCGAACTTCACCTTGAATTTCTCGCACTCGTCGCTAGTCGCTCAGTCGCTCTCGAAGACTGATGAGAATGAGATATGCGGCGCTCTTTTTTTTCTGAAGCTAGGGTTTCTTTAGTTCAGATTTTGATTACACAGCACGCTAGATAATTTAATCCAACGGTCAGGGAGCCCAGCGCTAGGTTAAGGACTAAGGAGTAACTGAGTAAGGGACCAAGGGTAGTAAGGACGTGTAAATGTGTAATGTAACTTGTAAGATTATAAAGGAAGGCTAGGAGAATATTTTATCCAACTATTTAAAAAATAATAAATTACTATTTACTATAACCTAAATATAAAACACAAAACTATATATTCTTATAGCAGACGGATATTTATCGAATACGAAATTGCCATATCCGTATCCATATCCGCTAAGCATTTCGGATATCGGATATCCGTATCCGCTTTTCGGATATCGGATATTTTTCGCATTTTCGGATGCGGATACGGACGGATTTCGGATATTTTGGATATCCATTTACAGGCCTAGTTCGAACTATACAACTTTGGTATGGAGAGTAGCGAGGTTGAAAGAGGTGAACGATGGTGGCAACGACGAGTTGTTCGGTTGAGGGATGGAGGAGGAGTCGGCGGTCAACGGTGCCGTTTGTGTGGAGTTTGGGTTTACTGGAGGGAGGACGTCGATTTGGGAAGGAGAAGTATACGGGTGGGGTTTTTATTTAAGGATATGGGCCGGGTTCAAGAATAAGGGGGTGAGGCCCATGTTTTTTATTTATTTAAGTTTTAGTTTTAAAATTTAAATTCGTCTAACTTATAAAATGCGTAACTCCTTCATACGATATCGGTTTTTAGCAAAACAAGATTCATTGGGATCGAATGGACGAGGGCTACAGCCTGGAACTGACTGGGAGTGGATTGGGGCTCGCCTGAATTTATGGAAAATTAAACTGTTTGATACAAATCAAACAACATTTTATTGTTCTTTAACGATGAACTGCCAATGTGAGTAAATCTCACTAATTTTGAACAGTTTATAATTTCATGTTGTATTTTTAGAAATGTTAAATATTGGCTAATTGACTGTGTGTTGATTGTTTGATTGAACTGCTAGATAGTTTGTTGAATTTCTATATTGATTCTGTTTAACAGAATATATCATATGGAACTGAAAGTGATGTTATCTATATTATTTAACATCTGTGATGCAGGGGAACAGGTTGGAGGAATCCAAGTGGATTCCTCAACATTTATTTTACTGTGATTCATATATTGTAATATATGATGTGATATATAATCTGTTGTCGATTATATGTGTTTGAACGATATTGGTCATCGTGATTTGATGTGTTAAATACCATAACATACCAGAATGGTGGAAATGGAATTTTCAAAATGAATATTGAAAATAGAATATTTATAACAATCAAAGGATTTTATAAAAGAGATAATATTTATAACAATCAAAGGAGATTTTATAAAAGGAAGTATTTATAAATGGAATATTTATAAATAGAAACCCTAAAGGAATTATTTGCAAACCATTTGCAAATAGATTAGAAAGAGAAGTGTTTGTAAACCATTTACAAATGGAATCGAAAGAGAAATGTTTGTAAACCATTTACAAATGGAATCGAAAGAGGAATATTTGTAAAACCTTTACAAATGAAATCGAAAAGGGGGTATTTGTAAAACCATTTACAAACATAATTAAAAAGGAAATATTTAGAAAATAAATAGAGTTATAAAAAGGAAATCATTTGTAAAGTGAAGAACCATTACTAAAAGTAAATCTTTATAAATGAATAGTTTATTCGAAGGGAGTTAATCGAATATGGTATTCGAAAGTTAGTAATTTGAATTAGTTATTCGAATAGAGTTAAATAAATAAGAGTTGTTGAATTAGTTATTCGAATAGAGTTAAACACATAAGAGTTATTGAATTAGTTATTCGAATAGAGTTAAATAAATAAGAGTTATTCGAATTAGTTATTCGAATAGAGTTAAACACATAAGAGTTATTGAATTAGTTATTCGAAAGGAGTTATCGATTATAGTTTAATCGAAAGGAGTTATCGAATTAGTTATCCGAAAGGAGTTAAGTAAAAAGAGTTAATCGATTAGGGTTAGACAAATAGAGTAAATCGAATTTAGTTTATTTGAAGAAAGGTTTTCGAATCTAGTTATTCGTAAGAGATATTATCAAATATAGTTATTCGAAGGGAGGAGTTATCGAATAGAGATTTATTCGAACGAGGGTTACGTAAGGAAGTGTTAAAGAGTTAAAAGACGAACTTACCCTATTTCGAGATTTGAAATGTTGTTCAATTAAGGTCTGAGAGGTAGTTATACCCCAACATGATTGACTTCGTTTTTAATTTAGAAATGGTTAAGGTTCAAGAGTGAAAGTGGTTAAGTGATTTAGTAAATAAGTATAGTGGTTTGAGATGTCGTCGCGATGTTGATTTAAACATCTGTTTAAATCCAAGTAAAGAAGATTTGGAAATGTTTTCCAAATAGAATCAGAAACGTAATCAAATATTGAATAAGGGAATATGAATATATATACATATATATATATATATGATTGATGATTGATTGATGGAATTTCCATCTGGAAATAATATCATTGTTTGCACACCTGTTTTTCTTTGATGGTTAAATCACAGACTATTGAAGTTTTGACCATTTTAACGTTGTTAATATGGAGAGACCGGTTGGATTATTATCCAAAGAACCACTCTGTATTGGCATAAGCGTTGCGAATCATATATGCCAAAGATAATTGAAGACGGAGTAAAGTGCAAGGGCTATTGTATAAGTCTTAGATAACAGTGTCTAAGATGGATGTATTGAATAGAGCCTTCGGTTCATCCTGTTCCTGGATGACTTGTATGGACGGATGTCTGACAGAGTATTTCCAGACGATCACGTATATTGATTTCTCCAACCATACCAAGAGTGGAAGCGGAGAAGGAAACTTCTTTTAGCTAACACATAATGTATTGTTGAGGATGTCAATCAGTGATTTGATGGATTTGACGATGTGACATTTGAAGTGTATCTGGTGTGATGATAAAGCGTAGCTTCTAGCCTCATCAACCGGTAAATGACAGAAATCGGGCAGGCAGCATGGCTAAGTCGGTCGCTCCTAAGTAGGGTGTATAATCACCTGATCTAGAGTTTCATTTATTTCTAAAAATCTATTGTCGATACTGTCCCATTCGGGAAACGGTTGCTGATCCCAACCGTTGGTGATATACATTCGATACACTCAAGCGAAATGAGTGGTCGGTCATGTGTGGCTGGGTTGCAAGATGTTCTTGTTGAACCCAGTGTATTCCTCTCTAGAGGTACACTAGCAAAAGGTGGTTCCATACCTTGTCATAGATGGAAATCCATTACCCAATACGTGCTTGCGATTTTGATTGTATACTTATATGTAGAACGTGAGATGAAAGCATTCTGCTAGATGATTAATTTATTGTGGTTAATAGACATTATGATAATATCAAAAGGTTTTTGATATAAAGATATTTTGGATTCTCATAAGGGGAAAACCCGTTTCGTTATACGGCGTGGTCTTATGAGATATCATTTACTTGCTCAAACTGTTTTACTCATACTAGTCCCATGACTGGCCCGGAGTTATTTGTTTGTTTCCTTAAACTCTTGGGTGCCTAAATTTGTACGGGCAGTCAAGTAGTCGGGATTTTACAGATACAATTGGAGAGCTTGGAGCAGGAGGCTTTAGGATCATATAGCTATAGTTTTTCTCCGTTGTGTTGTAAGTGTTGTACTTTGATAATGATGTATATTCAAGTATAGATGTATATTTCAATTTATGTTATATATATTATATGTTATTCGTTCCGCTGTGAGGTTCGTGTTACTCTGATGTTGTGATCTTCTTCTTCTCCTATTCAGACTTGTGTTTTTGGTCAGCTCAAATTGGACCGGATTTTCGGGTCATTACAGTTGGTATCAGAGCTTAAGTTAAGTGAATTACCTTGGCTCTGTGACGTGACTCAGTAGAGATGGGGTTAGTAATACCCTAGATTGAGTTTGAGTGTATGTATACGAGTGAGCGTATTTGTTATTGATATAAAAATTGTTTTATATTGTGGTGATTTATTGGTTGAGTCGTTTATGAGTTCTGGTCGATCAGTTTGATCCACTGTATCGGTAGGAGATTATAAACACTCGAATACGATGGGTCGGCACGATATGTTTTGAAAAGATGGTAAATTAAAATAAGTTTACCCAAGGTATATCTTGTTATAGAGAAGATATATATATCAAAATTATAATATAGTGGATATATTGGTTGTTATTATAATTGAGTAAGATTATAAATTAAATGGTTATGTAAATAACCATTCAGAATTCATATAAGTGAAATACGTGAAATCAGATGAGTTAAATCTGAAATTTAAACCATAAATTGAATTAAAATTCTAGAAAATTGGATAAGTGTTTGTAAATGAATTGGGTTTAAAAATAAGGAAAATTTAAGATCCTGGGAGATTTTAAATTGTTTTACAAGCAGTGTAAATTATATTTTGAAATGAATTTCAAAGTGGAAATGTTTAGAAATGGTTTTATAGTATTGAACTCACTTCGATCGCTGGAAAATAGATTCTAATGATGACAGCTGCATCAGTAGTTTTCATTTTCGGGTTGTAAGTGACGAATCACTACCAGAGATACTGTTTTGAATTTGTTTTGGGAAAGACAAGTTGTGTTGAATTTCGAAATGGGATTTATAATATAGAATTTGAATAGAATTTGATATATATAATTTGAATAATAGAAGTGAAATATATTTGAATAATAGAAGTGATATAAAATTTGAATAGAAATTGAATAGAATTAACTAAGTCGAAGAGGAATTAGTTAATCGAGTTTTGAATTTGAAATTGAACTTTGAAAGGTGAATTGGATTTGTAAATGGGTATTCGAAATCGAATATAGAACTTAAATTTGAAATTTGGATTCAAATTAGTTAATAAGAAAGTTAAAATATATTTGAACGTGTCATGTTCAAATATAAAAGTGAAATAGACTAAAGAGTTAATTAACTAATTAATTAACGAATTGAGTTAAAACGATCAGGTATAGTTAAAATAGATTGGGCAGGTATAAATATACATGAGATAGGTATGGATAAGGTATGAAGGTATATAAATAGAATGCTCGACGAAAAGGTATGTATTTAATTCATATATGAGATTTTATGCGCCGTATCGGCTAGCCGCTTGGCTTTTTTCTTTTTTCTTTTGGATTGGTGAGGTCCATGGGAGGCTATTTGAAATATCCTGGTGCTCCTAGTACAAAGGAGGTTATGGCGAATTTTTCCGGGAATTTAAGGAGTTAGAATATTTTTAAGATAATTTGATAGTTAGAAATCAACGTATCGATATATATATAAAAGTCGATAAGGAAACGAACTTAGAAATAGAATAGTAAAATCAAAAGGGAAGACTAAGAATAAAATCCCGTAAGAATAGAAAGAGAAAGCGTATACGTGTTTAAAAAGTGAATAAGTAGTTGTATGGTATTGATTATTCGAGTAAGTAGTCATATCTGTTTTTACGTTATAAATGTTATTCAGTCAAGGTCTGAGAGGTAGTTATACCCCAACTTGATTGATTTCATTATTAAGAAATAAATAGTAAGATTTCAGGCTCGAAGATCAATGTTGAATAAGAGTTAGTTGAATATAGTATTTGGGTTGTCGTAACAATGTTTTACACAACATCCATTTTAACCCAAATAAGTGTAAGCTTGGAAATATAATAAAGAATATTTCCTAAGTATAGAAATAAACGAGATCGGAAAAGAGATAATTAATTGGAATATTTTCCAATTATAAATAGCATATATTTTCTAAAGTTTAGAAAATAAAGGAAGGCGATATTCGGAAATGTTTTCCAAATAACATAAAAGGCCAATATGGTTATTGAAAATATTTGGTTAACAAATATTGACAAAGAAATAGAGAAGTGATTTAACTAATAGAATATTAATTAAGGGCTCAGTGACATGTTCAAAAGGAAAATTTGATTTTTGAAAAGAGTAAACTGTTTGAAAACTCCCAAGGAAAGACTGTTTGAAATAAAAACAAATTTAACAGAAATTTGTGAAAGCATAATTGAATTAAAGTAAAGCCAGTAAAGTGGTAACTGAGGTTGAATTACAATGATATCAAGGCAAATTGGATTGTGAGATTCAAATTTGAAGTGTAATATGATAATCAAGTTAAGAGTTGGTAATCGAGAAGAAACTCGAGTTGAAATGATATTTGGCTCAGATATAAGCGAATGGTTGCGTTGTGGATAAAAGCAGATTGGAATTTGATTGGGATGACCCTTGTATCCGCTGAATTGATAACAGGTGGAAAGGATATAATGATATGCCGACAAAAGGTACAAGTTTGTATTTCTATTGGATATAAGATTTATGAGCCGAATTGGCAAGCCGCCTGGCTGTTTGATTTTCTTTTGGGATGGAGATGGCCTAGAGAGGCGAGTGGTGGTTTGACGTATTGACCAGTACAAAGGAGGTGTTGGTGATTTTTTTCGAAAAATTAAGGCGTTAGAAAATTTTCAGGTTTTTTGAAAATTTTCGTTGATAAGAATTAACTAATAATTTAATTGAAGTTAAATTGGTTCAGTTGAAACTGAAGTTAAGAAGTGAACAAATATGTTCTAACCAGTCGATAGGGTCGTTCTCTACCTTAACAATTTCGAGGACGAAATTATTTTAAGTGGGGAAGATTGTAATGACCCGCATTGGCAGAGGTATTATAATTAATTTATTTAATTATATAAATAGTGATATAGCGAATTAAATGGTGGTTTAATTAAAATATGGTGAATATTAAATTAAAATAATAAAATAATAATATATTTAATTCTGAAATAATCATAATTGGCAGAAATGGTGATATGTTGTGAACTGGGCAATTCAAATTATATAATTCAGTTCAGAATTTAATTAGAATAACGAATATATTATTTGAACGATAGTTTGAACGTATAATTATATTATAATTAAAATCGAGCTCGAAATGGCGCTGCAGTTCGTAAATTGGCGATTCGAACTTCAACTGAATGTACAAGATTCGTTTTAAGCCGGATTTCTATGAAAAAAGAAACGTGTGGAGCTGGTGGAGTATATCTTTCTAGTGGAAGAGAAAAATCGGGATTTTATCGTGTAGATTTTGAGATACGTCCAAATCAAATTTTAGAAAAGTCGCTGTGGAATTCCTTTATAATTTATAAAGGAATTATTTATATTTTTAAAAGGAATTTCAATATAAATCGAATATCGGGTTGACCCATATTTGAAATATCAAGTTAGAAATTCATATAGGAATATTCTGAAGTTGTATCGTATTCCACTGTGAATATAGATGATAATATTTATTTTTAAATATTAAATTTAATTATATTTAAATATATTTATATATTTAGTTGGGCTATTTAGGGCTTTAAAAATAGCCACTTTTGCAAACGAAGTCGGAATTCGACGAAACCAGTTTCGTTGGGACCGTAATATCGAACCCTAGCTACATGTCCAGTTTCGTGATTTTTAGAGTCAGTATGTGGCCGTGCGGATTTTTAGAGTGAAAAACAGTCAGTATTTTGACGGTTAAAAATACACTGTGTGAGCAAAAGGAGTCGGAATTCGATGAAACCAGTTTCGTTGGGACCGTAATATCGAACCCTAGCTACATGTCCAGTTTGGTGATTTTTGGGTATCGTATGTGGTCGCAGGGATTTTTAAGGATGCAAGATGAATGGAAAATCGAGAAAATAAACTAGGAAAATCAAATTCAAAATATCCCCTCCATTTTCTGTGATCTAGCACAGGCCACGCGGCCTTCGTTCTCAACCACAAACGAAACCAACCACAATCAGCCTATATAAACCCATCCAACAGAACGTTTTCATTTTTCCCAAAACAAAATCACAGCAAAAGAAAAAAAATCCAAACAATGCAAATATAAATCGATAAATTAAAATTCCTATATGGTTGGATTCACCGCAAGCTACACTTCAGTTCTGTATAAGAATCATACAGTTCGATTCCCATTTTCGCACACTGGAAGTAAACGCAGCGAACTAGGGTTCGATAAAGCTTGAAGTTGAAGCAGAAATTGGTGGATTCTTATTCATTTCTGGATTCCCGATGACGAGCAGCACCTGCGCGCGTTCCTTGGTGAAGTGTGGTGGCAGTCTAGCCGCGACGAGGCTGAGGACGGATCTGGAGAATTGGGTTCGAACTATACAACTGTGGTATGGAGAGGAGCAAGGTTGAAAGAGGTGAACGATGGTGGCAACGACGAGTTGTTCGGTTGAGGGATGGAGGAGGAGTCGGCGGTCAACGGTGTCGTTTGTGTGGAGTTTGGGTTTACTGGAGGGAGGACGTCGATTTGGGAAGGAGAAGTATACGGGTGGGGTTTTTATTTAAGGATATGGGCCGGGTTCAAGAATAAGGGGGTGAGGCCCATGTTTTTATTTATTTAAGTTTTAGTTTTAAAATTTAAATACGTCTAACTTATAAAATGCGTAACTCCTTCATACGATATCGGTTTTCAGCAAAACAAGATTCGTTGGGATCGTATGGACGAGGGCTACAGCCTGGAACTGACTGGGGGTAGATTGGGGCTCGTTTGAATTTATGGCAAATTAAACTGTTTGATTCAAATTAAACTGTTTGATTCAAATCAAACAACAGTTTATCGTTCTTTAACGATGAACTGCCAATGTGAGTAAATCTCACTAATTCTGAACAGTTTATAATTTCATGTTGTATTTTTAGAACTGTTAAATATTGTCTGATTGACTGTGTGTTGACTGTTTGATTGAACTGCTAGTCAGTTAGTTGAATTTCTATATTGATTCTATTTAACAGAATATATCATATGGAACTGGAAGTGATGTTATCTATATTATTTAACATCTGTGATGCAGGGAAACAGGTTGGAGGAATCCAACTGGATTCCTCAACATTTATTTTACTGTGATTCATATATTGTAATATATGATGTGATATATAATCTGTTGTCGATTATATGTGTTTGAACGATATTGGTCATCGTGATTTGATGTGTTAAATACCATAACATACCAGAATGGTGGAAAGGGAATTTTCAAAATGAATATTGAAAATAGAATATTTATAACTATCAAAGGATTTTATAAAAGAGATAATATTTATAACAATCAAAGGAGATTTTATAAAAGGAAGTATTTATAAATGGAATATTTATAAATAGAAACCCTAAAGGAATTATTTGCAAACCATTTGCAAATAGATTAGAAAGATAAGTGTTTGTAAACCATTTACAAATGGAATCGAAAGAGAAATGTTTGTAAACCATTTACAAATGGAATCGAAAGAGGAATGTTTGTAAAACCTTTACAAATGAAATCGAAAAGGGGGTATTTGTAAAACCATTTACAAACATAATTAAAAAGGAAATATTTAGAGAATAAATAGAGTTATAAAAAGGAAATCATTTGTAAAGTGAAGAACCATTACTAAAAGTAAATCTTTATAAACGAATAGTTTATTCGAAGGGAGTTAATCGAATATGGTATTCGAAAGTTAGTAATTTGAATTAGTTATTCGAATAGAGTTAAATAAATAAGAGTTATTGAATTAGTTATTCGAATAGAGTTAAACACATAAGAGTTATTGAATTAGTTATTCGAATAGAGTTAAATAAATAAGAGTTATTCGAATTAGTTATTCGAATAGAGTTAAACACATAAGAGTTATTGAATTAGTTATTCGAAAGGAGTTATCAATTATAGTTTAATCGAAAGGAGTTATCGAATTAGTTATCCGAAAGGAGTTAAGTAAAAAGAGTTAATCGATTAGGGTTAGATAAATAGAGTAAATCGAATTTAGTTTATTTGAAGAAAGGTTTTCGAATCTAGTTATTCGTAAGAGAGATTATCAAATATAGTTATTCGAAGGGAGGAGTTATCGAATAGAGATTTATTCGAACGAGGGTTACGTAAGGAAGTGTTAAAGAGTTAAAAGACAAACTTACCCTATTTCGAGATTTGAAATGTTGTTCAGTTAAGGTCTGAGAGGTAGTTATACCCCAACTTGATTGACTTCGTTTTTAATTTAGAAATGGTTAAGGTTCAAGAGTGAAAGTGGTTAAGTGATTTAGTAAATAAGTATAGTGGTTTGAGATGTCGTCGCGATGTTGATTTAAACATCTGTTTAAATCCAAGTAAAGAAGATTTGGAAATGTTTTCCAAATAGAATCAAAAACGTAATCAAATATTGAATAAGGAAATATGAATATATATATATATATATAGATATATAGATGATTGATGATTGATTGATAGAATTTCCATCTGGAAATAAGATCGTTGTTTGCACACCTGTTTTTCTTTGATGGTTAAATCATAGACTATTGAAGTTTTGACCATTTTAACATTGTTAATATGGAGAGACCAGTTGGATTATTATCCAAAGAACCACTCTGTATTGGCATAAGCGTTGCGAATCATACATGCCAAAGATAATTGAATACGAAGTAAAGTGCAAGGGCTATTGTATAAGTCTTAGATAACAGTGTCTAAGATGGATGTATTGAATAGAGCCTTCGGTTCATCCTGTTCCTGGATGACTTGTATGGACGGATGTCTGACAGAGTATTTCCAGACGATCACGTATATTGATTTCTCCAACCATACCAAGAGTGTAAGCGGAGAAGGAAACTTCTTTTAGCTAACACATAATGTATTGTTGAGGACGTCAATCGGTGATTTGATGGATTTGAAGATGTGACATTCGAAGTGAATCTGGTGTGATGATAAAGCGTAGCTTCTAGCCTCATCAACGAGTAAATGACAGAAATCGGGCAGGCAGCATGGCAAAGTTGGTAGCTCCGAAATAGGGTGTATAATCACCTGATCTAGAGTTTCATTTATTTCTAAAAATCTATTGTCGATACTGTCCCATTCGGGAAACGGTTGCTGATCCCAACCGTTGGTGATATACATTCGATACACTCAAGCGAAATGAATGGTCGGTCATGTGTGGCCGGGTTGCAAGATGTTCTGGTTGAACCCAGTGTATTCCTCTCTAGAGGTACACTAGCAAAAGGTGGTTCCATGCCTTGTCATAGATGGAAATCCATTACCCAATACGTGCTTGCGGTTTTGATTGTATACTTATATGTAGAACGTGAGATGAAAGCGTTCTGCTAGATGATTAATATATTGTGGTTGATAGACATTATGATAATATCAAAAGGTTTTTGATATAAAGATAATTTGGATTCTCCTAAGGGAAAAACCCGTTCCGTTATACGGCGTGGTCTTATGAGATATCGTTTACTTGTTCAAACTGTTTTACTCATACTAGTCCCATGACTGACCCGGAGTTATTTTTTTGTTTCCCTAAACTCTTGGGTGCCTAAATTTGTACGGGAAGTCAAGTAGTCGGGATTTTACAGATACAATTGGAGAGCTTGGAGCAGGAGGCTTCAGGATCATATAGCTATAGTTTTTTTCTGCTGTGTTGTAAGTGTTGTACTTTGATAATGATGTATATTCAAGTACAGATGTATATTTCAAGTTATGTTATATATATTATATGTTATTCGTTCCGCTGTGAGGTTCGTGTTACTCTGATGTTGTGTTCTTCTCCTATTCTAAGTTTCTTTCTTATCTATCCTCACCCTCTGTTTTCTTTCTATAAATTTCCTGATTTTCAGTTTAATTTAGGGTTGGACTTGTGTTTTTGGTCAGCTCAAATTGGACCGGATTTTCGGGTCATTACTTAACCTTGAGCGCATTGCAACTCTGGAAGCTGATAAGGCGAAACTGATCCATACTTTGAGAACCTTGAGCGCATTGCAGTTCTAGAAGCTGATAAGGCGAAACTGATCCATATTTTGAGAGATCGGGATGTTGTCGTTGCTGCCTTCCCTAGGGGAGATGTCGAGTTGGTGGGTTTATCTGGTAAGAGGCTAGCTTCTAACGCTTCCCCATCGGGCTTTGTAATAATGAAAAGGAAGGTGGGAAGGCCTCGAAAGTACCCGAATGAGTAGCTCTCCCCTTCTGGTACTTGATAGTTCTTAGCTTTATGAACTCTGCCTTTAGACCGGTTGTACTTAAGCGAGTTCCGGTCCTCGCCTTTAATCTCTATGATAGTTTATGTTGATATATTGTGACTACTGTGGCTACTATGACTGTTGCGACTATGCTTGTTGACTCATTTTGATGGTAATGGTATGTTGGTCACAACAATCAATGCTTAATTAGCCAGGTTACTTAGCTCTCAGCTCATTTTCTTTCATGTGTTTTCACTCGACATGCCTTGCACTTTACAACTGAAACCAGTCCATTGATATCGATGTGTGATTGCCCCAGCTTTAACTCAGGTCTTTTCGTCATCACAACATGTTTCGTAACAACAAAAACATTGCATATTTCTAAGCTAATTATTTTGTCATTGATTGTCCACATCTATAACAGATCAGCTAGTTAGCTGTGGTGAATTTTTGTCATGAACCAAATGAAGTATCTTTTCAACCTCGTTTTATTCGACAATTTTAAAACTTATCGAACACTGTTGGTCAAATTACGTCATTCTAGTTTGAATTTGAATTTATATTGACATTTGATAATTAGCTAGTTGATATAACCTGACATGTACAATGCCATACGATATTACAAGATAGAGAAATACGTATCTATGATTTGCCATTCGCTTCCTATTTGAGAAGCTTTGATATTCGTGCCCCAGCTTGGGGGGTCATCTTTAATCCAACATTCGTCTTCTTCAGTTGAATTGTTTCGCAGTGCGAACTTCCGCGAGGTTTGGGTGAGATTGCATGGATCCATAGAGCGAACATCAGTCATTGGTCGAAGTCACTTAACTTGGTAAGTGATTGC
The DNA here is from genome assembly GCA_030737875.1 of Allium sativum. Taxonomy (NCBI): domain Eukaryota; kingdom Viridiplantae; phylum Streptophyta; class Magnoliopsida; order Asparagales; family Amaryllidaceae; genus Allium; species Allium sativum. The sequence goes on along the minus strand of CM060918.1, from coordinate 142,694,741 downwards.
TACCCGATTGATGTGCCGTGGACTCCCGTGAACCTTTGGTTAATAGTATATTGATTCACAGAGCGGGTGTCAGTCATCGGTCGAATTCGCTTAACTTCGGTAAGTGCTCGCTGCCCAACTGAAACGTCCTGGACCTCCATGATCCATGAGGTAAAGGTTAAGGTTGATCCATGGAGCGGGTGTCAGCCTTCGGTCGGATCTCACTTAACTTTGGTAAGTGATCGCTGCTTGGCTGAACCATCCTGGACCTCCATGAACCATGAGGTAAAGGTTAAGGTTGATCCATGGAGCGGGTGTCAGCCTTCGGTCGGAGCTCACTTAACTTTGGTAAGTGATCGCTGCTCGATTGAAGCATCCTAGACCTTCATGAACCATGAGGTAAAGGTTAAAGTTGATCCATGGAGCAGGTGTCAGCCTTTGGTCGGAGCTCACTTAACATTGGTAAGTGATCGCTGCCCGGCTGAAGCATCTTAGACCTTCATGAACCATGAGGTAACGGTTAAGGTTGATCCATGGAACGGATGTCAGCCTTCAGTCGGAGCTCACTTAACTTTTGGTAAGTGATCGCTGCCCGGCTGAAGCATCCTGGACCTCCATGAACCATGAGGGAGCGGATGTCAGCCTTCGGTTGGAGCTCACTTAAATTTGGTAAGAGATCGCTGCCCAACTGAAGCATCCCGGACCTCCATGAATCATGAGGTAAAGGTTAAGGTTGCATCGATCCGCAAAGAGAACCTCATTCATTGGTCGGAATCACTTAACTTTGGTAAGTGATCGTTGCCCGACTGAGGTGCCCTAGACTCCCGTGAACCTTTGGGGGATTAGGTTTTGAATCCGCGACTGCTTACTGCTTTATTGAGCGTTTGACTTATCGGGACTTTCTCAATCTACCATTGAATCGGAGTTACTGGAGTTGGCTCACTTAGTCGGGTTGTGAGAATGCAAGCGCTCATCGGATAGCCTGTAATGAAAAATCGTCTGCTAGCAAATTTTCATGTAATTCCGGCAAGTCAGAGATTTATACAAGCAAGTAATACTTCATTTGTAGTGTTATTGTTTGGTAGAATATATGCAAATCACCACAGACTATTTACAAGAAAGTAAATCGCAGCAAAGAGTAAAGTAAATGTGATAATGTTCGTTTATTCTGAGCTGTGGATATTAGATCATCCGCGGTCCTCAATTGATTATCGAGCTCAGCATAGTGTGAGCAGAAGCTACGTTCTTTGGACCGGAATGGTCATTTGATGCTCCTTGCCCCTGGGTCGCCGCAGAAGGGTTTGCATCCTTAGAATTTTTCACATATTGTTGCAGACGGTTCTTTTAATCAACTCTTCGATCAATGATTTCAGCTGCCTACATTCGTTGGTGTTGTGGCTTGGCTGATTATGGTACTGACAAAATTTCCCAGATTTGGTCAGATGGCCATTCATTTTTATTGGCCGAGGCTATGGATAATCTTCTGCATCCTTTGTGGCAAGGTAAATGTTCTCATGAGTATCATTCAGAGGTGTTAGATTAGATGAGTCAAAAGGACGAAACTTTCCATTAGCTTTGTTGTCGTTTCCGCTGTTGGCTCGCTTCTGTCCCTGAGTACTCTTCTGATCGGGTTGAACAGTTGCACCGTTAGGAGCTTCCAAGAGTTGGTTACCGTCAATGATCTAAAGAGGTATAGGATTCTCATCCACCCTCATGTACTCTTCCGCTTTCTTATAGAACTTCTTAACCGTAGTGGGTTCTTTCATTTTTATCCACTTCCCGAACTCGCTTGTCTTGTCTATAGCGTCAAGTAAAGCCATGAGAATTATTCGTGGCTCTGGATTCCTTACTTCAGACTAGGCAACATTGAATCGACTGAGGAAGGCTTTGACAGTTTCCCCGGGCTTCTGCTTCATGGCAGAGAGCGTTATAGCATCCTTGGCCTTGGTAGCATACAAGCGGAACTGCTCCTTGAATTTCTTGGTTAGATCAGAGAAACGGTCAATGGATTTAGGCGGTAGCTTTTTAAACCATAATGATGAAGCACCTTCTAAGTAGAGAGGAAAATATGTGCATCTCATTTCATATGTCGCTTTAGCTACGCTCATATGCCACTCGTATTTGAATAGGAAGTAGTTGGAATCAACAAGGCCGTTGTATGGGGGCAAAGTAGGAGGATTAAATTTCTTTGGACATTCCGCTTCAAGGATTCTTTCGGTGAATGGAGTCCTGTCTGGAGAGAAATCCCATTCTCTTTCATCATCTTTGCTAGCTTGATTCCTTTTCATGACTCGTTCTATCATATCCGAAATGTATTCCTCTGTGTTATGGTGCTTTGTAAAGCTGAGCTCTTTACCAAATGTTTGTATAGGCATATGATCTCGATTAGAGAGCCTTGGCGCTTTGCCTTCTCTACGAGGGGATGCCCCCGTGATTGGATTAGCGATCTTTTGAGCATCTACTTCAGAATGATTTTTTGTTTTTGGCATTAATTATTCGATATTAGCTTCATCTCTGTCGCCTGCCCCATCATAATCATCTTCCATGTCGTTATTACAGTTATGATCGGTAGCGGGCGATTTATCATTTCCTTCGAGATCTACATGCACCTTTGGTGGAGCTGGATTTGATCGAGCATAAAGAATGGCATCGAGTTTTTCCATCATCATTTTAGTAGCGGCGTCCATTCGGTTGTTTACGTTGGCAGTAGCGGCTTTTAATTCATTTCTATTTACACCGGCTCTGTTTTCTGAATTTTCGCCAACCTCAAAACAATTTGTAAGTGGTGTATTCTCATTAATGGTATTATCGGCATTTTCGACATCCTTACTTATGGTCTTCTTAGATTTGGCCATAATTTTGAAGAAGGATGCGACTTGGAATTCCAATAGCAAAGCATTTAACCTTGTGAGAGTGTGAGAGGAGGTAGGAGAAGTGACCGTGGCCCCACGGTGGGCGCCAAATGTTGATCTCAAAATTGGGATCAACACCAAGAGTATTAAGAGTACTTTGCTAGATAATCAAAATATGAGAGATGTGGAGCCACTTCAATAGAAAAAAATGCAAGTAAAGAACACACAACATTTATAGTGGTTCGATCAATTGCGATCTACATCCATTTTGAATATCAATTCCATTATAGCATTTAGAATTACAAGATAAGCATGTCTTCTCGTTACATCCATCATTACACACTCTTGGAACTTGATTAAGGAAAGTCAATGAGAATCTTCAAGTATGGCTAATGTTATATCGGATCTATATTTCCATATGGACTTTGATGAATTCCCGCATATCCATGATGAATTTTGTGTTGGATCTTCACTTTGAGATGATTAGAGATAATGAAATCACTGAGTAAATGGTAAGAATTGGATTTAGAAGCCCTTCGCAGTCTCCAAAAATCCCCCCCCCCAATTAAAGGGGGGTTCGAGCTCTATTTATAGGAGTGGAGAAATGGAGTGATATAGCTTTCAGAGCCATTGGTCGGTCGGACTTTATTTATAGAATTACCACTGGACAGCCTGGCAACAACTGTCCAGAAGCCAACCTGTCAACAGCTGTCTGGAGGACCGATCGGTCTGGAACAGGACCGATCTGTCTGGAGTCGGTACGGTTGCTCTTCTTCCATGCGCGGGCGACCTGGTGTGGGCTTTGCATTGTGGTCGGTCAGTCGTTCGCTCTCTAGACCGACCTGTATGGAAATGTATGAATTCAGCGCCTTGTTCCAGAGGCGACCAGTCGGTGTACTTTTGTGTAACGACCCGCAACTTCCCCGTAAAGGAAAGTGTCGAATAGTTCGAGAACAAGCCACAACAGAACGCATACAGAAGAACATTTCATTGTATATTACAACAATGCACCAGAATACAAGAATATACAGAGTATAAACAAATAAATATTACACAGAAATATCAGAGATTTAAATTACATTTAAATACATAGCAGCGGAAAATAATACAATACGCAACTAGAAGGAGATATACGGATACAAAGCTTTCCGGATATCGTTCCAGCTGTAAACCAGGATCCTGTGAATATAAATCTGCAAAACCGAAACTACTAGCTGCCCGTGTCAAAATAAGGGCACCCAGAGTTTGGGTTAAAACAATAAACTCCAGGTCAGTCATGTGACTGGTGTGAGAACTAAAACAGTTATTAATCTTTATTATAAAAGTTAGGTAAATCAAGGGACCACGCCGTATAACACGGAACGGGTTTCCTCCCAAGAATACCAGTGCATAAAACAAACAGCGCAATGCTAAATAAAGAAAAATGAAGCTGTTATAAGACCCAGGTCCCATCACACAATGCAACGCAGCCGAGGATAGGGTTTTCCCTTATAACAGCCAAAGAATGCTTGATACGGTTAAAACAAATCGTTTGATACTATTATAAGTGCATAGTGTATAAAACAACTTCAAATCATAAGTATCAATCATAGGCGGCATGAATGCCCCATCCCACTATGTCGCCATACTAGGTTCTACAATTAAAACCGCAAATGTCACGTATTTGGAAGTTGGATTTCCATCTATGAACCGAGGCAAAAGATAGTCCTCAACCGATTCGAGACTGCCTAGTCCGAGCCTCAGGAACAGCCGCAACTGCCCCATGGATCGTCAGGGCCGGTCCATCGATGTGGATTATTATGCCTGAACACTACGTTTCCCCGCCCTTTGGGGCGTAAATGAGCCAACTAAATGACTCCATCGGTTCGAGAACGACCGATCAATCCGAGGCGCCTCGCAACAGAAACAACCACATAAGTCAAACTCGTCAGGGCGCGTAAAACCACTGACGCCACTTCTAACTAGGAAGAAACGCATGCCCTCCCTGAGGTCCGTCTCCCGTTTTTGATTCATACCGAGTGTGAAGCTCGCGAATTCACGTTACACAAAGCTGTGCCACACAGGCTGTGCTTTGATCATCACCACAAGACTTTGCTTTTCAACAGAAGCCTTGATCACTTGCCACTTAGGCATGCCACACAGGCAATTCACTCCATGCGATTGATATCCATCAATATATAACCCCTGAGCTCGTACGTCTCAGAGAAGGGCGTTAAGCAAGAGAATAAATTCTCTGCCGCCAAACAGATATATATTTAATAGAGATCAATCACACAGACTAAAATCCAATGTCAGACACACAGTCCATTTACAAGTCCGTTCTGGGTCTGAACGGAACCGGAGGCACCTAGTACCCCGCATATCCATCGATCTCCAAGTACGTCTGGACGATCACCAACTGTTTCCATCTTCTTGGGTGTACAGCCCAATCAAGATCATCAGTTATCACCCAAACGACGTGAAGACTTCCGGTCTTCGACCACCGTCTTCATCTTCGACACCACGTCGAATCAGTTACTCAGAATGGGATAAACCCGGTCTTTCTGAATAACTCGCGTATATATTATAAAAGTGTTACACAAACACAACATACGCCTCATTCCAACTCAGAATATTCTTTTATTCAAATATTCCTATACTTTGGGAAAAGTTCCCATTAATTTTATCAAAGATAAATTCTTGAATTTATTCTTTAATCTCCTTTGAATATCAATTCAAACTAGTCGGGATTAGCGAACCACACCGAAGTAATCATTTATTTTATTTCCCAATCCCAACCTATTCATCCCATGAAGTAAAACTGGTAATACTTCATATCTAACCCCACAGTGTTATCGGTAAATTCAATTACCATTTCACGTTCAAATCTAATTAAAGATTTAACTATCGCCTGGAGCAAAACTGGTGATACTCCATTTTCGATCTTTTCAATCTATTTAAAGATTCATTAAAACTCCACTTAGTTTTAATCTTTAACTAGGTTAAAGAATCCGTGTCATTTAAAACACGGTTCACGATAAACCCAAAGTCACATTCATTAATTATCGGGTTAAAGAACGAGTGTTATTTAAAACACTGTTCACGATAAACCCAAAAATCAATATCAATTCAATCCCAATTAAATATTATTTAATTGGTACACTTCATTAAATCTAAACAAAAGATTTAATCTTTTCTCAACTGGGTTCAAGAACAGTGTTAATGAAGACACCATTCACGACAAACCCAAATCACATTCGATATTCAATACAAGGCTCTGAATAGAAAATATATCGGCTTATATTCAATATAAAATTCTACGACTAACAAATGTCGTATTGAAAATAACGATATAAATATATATCTTTCAAATTTCCATAACAACACCTGTATAATCACGAATTCCAACATCGAAATACTCCAAAGACAGTTTCGATTCGAATCCACTCCAATGCAATCATTGGAAATTCTGGTTATTTTTAAAACCCTTTTCAAATTCAATTTATTTACTTAAAAATAAATAGAATTATATTCTTAGTTCAAAACTAGTTCATTTCGATAAAAATCTATTTTTATCTTTTCAAATATGGAGTTTTTCATCCCAATTCTTCACAAATCATTTCTTATGATTTTACACAAATTATTAATATTTTTAATAATTTTATCAAGGCCCGTACAGTCGATTTCCACCTACGGCCATCGAACTGCACTTACAGCGACCTTTTTTAAATTTGATTTGGACATAATTCCAAATCCAACCGTTAGATTTCAAATTTCTAACATTCGTTAAAAAGCTCTTTTCGATACGAACCCAACGGTTCCGGTTTTAGGAGAATCCGACGGTCGGATCTCCCGTAATGTCCGTTTGAAATAAATGGTCGAAATTCACGAACTGCCGCGGCGCGGCGCGTTCTATTCAGGCCATTATATTATATATATAATATATATATAATATATTTCGTCGATTTCTATTTAAAACGAATTATATAAATAGTTTTAAATTCGTTTCAAAAGCAATTTCAACTTCCGTTTCAATTCAAATCAAAATTGAATTCTTCTCTATAAATTCGTTTTAAAATTCATTTCTATTCAATTCAAATTTCAATTCAATTTGAATTCATTTCAATTTGCTTTCAATTCAATTTGAATTCGTTTTCAATTTATTTCGAAATCGTTTTCAATTCAATTCATTTCGAAATCGTTTTCAATTCAATTCATTTCGAAATCGTTTTCAATTCAATTCATTTCGAAATCGTTTTCAATTCAATTCATTTCGAAATCGTTTTCAATTCAATTCATTTCGAAATCGTTTTCAATTCAATTCATTTCGAAATCGTTTTCAATTCAATTCATTTCGAAATCGTTTTCAATTCAATTCATTTCGAAATCGTTTTCAATTCAATTCATTTCGAAATCGTTTTCAATTCAATTAATTTCGAAATCGTTTTCAATTCAATTCATTTCGAAATCGTTTTCAATTCAATTCATTTCGAAATCGTCGATTCCGAAATCACTTTTCAATATTCATTTTAAAATGAATAAAATCGATATAAATATCGTTCACGTCAAAATGGCGTCAATCTAATCAACACGGCTTCATAAATTTCTATTTTCAAATTTTCTTTATTTTTCAAATTGGAATGAGGCCCAATCAATTACCATATAATGTTAATTATATGGGTTTTCATACATCACATGTATATAATAGCATTGAAAAATAATCAACCATCAACCAAAGTGCACTACACTGTATAAGCATCAAATATAAATATCTAACGCTTATAACAGCCTGTCAATCAATCGATCGACATATTCAATCAATCAGGATGAGTGAACTTCAAATTTCATCCCAACACCCGTGTGGGGTTTCAAACAATCAAACACAGATTTTATTTGTGCAGTTGGGCGATGTGTAAAATTTATCGACCCAATCAATATCAGTCAAATCAGTGTACATAAACAAACCGTCCGGTTTGTAAATGAATATTTTATTTTATTCACATTCACGTTAAAAATTATATTTTTAACGATAAAACATTTTATTCTAACATATGAATTTCTATTATTCATTTACACAATAAAATGATATTTTTATTTTCTAACATATTTTAGAAAATTTCGGCGGCATAACGGCACGATACTAGAAACGGGACAAGGCCTAGCCTTATCCCCGGTCTAGTGAAGGCCCACGCCATTCACACATCAATCAAATCCATTCATCTCACCAAACAATTCAATTTCAAATCAAATCATCTATCTAATCTATGCAACCAAACAAACAAGTCCATGGTCTGTGGACGATTGTGTCGGGTGCTACTAAACACCGTCTGCATCCTAGTATATATATATATATATGTATAACTAGAATAAGAAATTGAAAGGTGAGAAATTCTCACCTATAGCTATCCTAGCTCCACGGCTCTTCATTGATAGAAATCTTCCTCGTTCTTCTCTTGTCACTTTCGCCGTCCGGGTTCGCTACATATATAAAAATCGAATTTTTACTTCGTTATTCAATATATAAAAATCATATTTTTACTTTGCTATTCAATATATAAAAATCATATTTTTACTTTGCTATTCAATATATAAAAATCATATTTTTACTTTGCTATTCAATATATAAAAATCATATTTTTACTTTGCTATTCAATATATAAAAATCATATTTTTATTTTGCTATTCAATATATAAAAATCATATTTTTATTTCGAAATTCACTATATAAAAATCATATTTTTATATAGTATTTATAATAAAAAAAAAATCGCACCTTTAATTACCTAAATAAATAAAAATGAAATTAAACGCTCACCCTAGTCGGAGGAGGCTCGGGGAAGCCATGAACTGTCGTCGGCGGCGTCACATTGGTCGGAGCAGCAGAGGAATGGGCTTTGGGGCTTGGGATTCTTGAAAAATACGCTGGAGAGGAGGGGAGGGGCTGTCCACGCCGTCGCAGGTGGGTGTGGGGCGTCGGCTCGGCGGTGGGCGGTCAGAAAAAGGGTGGCGCGGTCAGCTTGGGTTAGGGCATTCGGGTTTTAGGGTTGTGGAGCTCGATGTGGCCGGAGAGGGGAGGGAGAAGGCGTCGATTGGGGAAGGGGAGCCCGCCGGAGTTGGCTGGTGGCCGGAGCTGGGGCGCGGCGTCGCCAGGGCTGGGCGGAGGAGGATTGGGGTGGCGGCGAGATGGTAATCGGGTTTGAAGATTAGGGGTAGTGGATTTTATCTGAATGAGATTTTAAAAGGGGGGGAGCTTCTAAATATATATATTTAATAATTAAATATTATTATTTTCTCCATAAAAGTTGACTTTTAATTTGAATTCGAAACAAGACCCAACGACTGTCGTCCTTAGCCAATTACCCCCATTCCGAACACAATGGGATATATATCGCAGGCCAATTCGACTGTTTCGACTGGTTTCCGTTCAAATAAAAATATAAATCTATATATATTCAATTTGAACGCACATTTTAATTTACCGGGGTCACACACAGCCTCTAAAAATACCCGAAAAATATTTTCTAGCTTCATATTAACGATACGGTCCTAACAAAACTAGTTTCGTCAAATTCTGAGACCGTTTGAAAAATGGCCAATTTCCAGTCGATTAAAATCAACTGAAAATGGTCAAACACATTTTCCTTTGCCACGCTCACATATTGATTCGAAAAATTATGAAATTTGGAATCTAGCAATAACTTAACATCACGGACCCAACAAAACTGGTTTCGTCGAAATCCGAGGTCGTTTGCAAAATTGCTATTTTTAAGGGCCTTATATATATAAAAAGATATATAAATTCCACAACGACTATTTCTAATTTTAAACTGGACATATCTTATCATTTCTAAGATGAAATCTCAGTTTGTTAACTTCGTTACAAAGATATAGTTATACAGATTCAAATATTTCTAATTTTAAACTGGCCCAGATTTTCGGGTTATTACAATCTCCCCCACTTAAAACTTTTCGTCCCCGAAAAGGAACAAAGTCGAAAGTGGTTTGATCATTCAACTCTACATTCGATCTGGCTTCCCTTCTCTAACTTTTCAGTTTCTGAGAATTTTCAAAATTTCAAAAATTTGGCTAACACCCTAAATTTTTGAAAAATTTCGCCATAACCTCCCCTGCACCGGGAGCATCGGGGAATTTCAAATAGCTTCCCCGGTTCTTCAAATCTCAAAAAGAAAAAGAAAAGGCCAAGCGGCTAGCCAATAGGCTCACAAAATCATCATCACCCAAACAAAACAGGAATTTATGTAGTAAACATGTACCTATTTGTCGGGCAAACAAATTTTATTCTTCGGCTCTAGCCTCCTTGCTATGACCTGTTCAATGTAAGTACATGTATATGCAAGAAAATGCGACCAAATTTTCAATATAATTCAATATTTGATTCAATTAGGCCAAATGGTTCAAAACTATCAAACAATTAAACAAGCAACACAAACATCAATCAATTAGTGAATTAGAGTCGCAAATTAATAATTTTGATACATATACAAAAATCATGTTTTTGATGCCAAATCACAACAATAAGCCCTATCTAATTTTGGGTTCTCACACCAGTCAATAGGAAATATATAGATATCACACCTTCGAAACACGAATACCAATTCTGATGATGTTCGAACTATCATCAGAATCATCTTCGGGCGACTAGAGTGTGATTCTATATCTATCCAGTATATTAAAACCTCGAATAGACGCTAGCTAGGCGCATACGCAAAATCTTTATATATTGGACTGTCCTAATCAATATAAATAAATAATCAAATACGATTAAGTGATTTAGATTTTCAAAACTAAATTTGTTTTCATTTGAAAATTTACTCCTCACACTCGTTCTAGGATACTACTGATCCCATCTCTAACGAGTCATTCTCATTGGATTTTACTAATCCAATATCTGATGAATTCTTTCGTATGGTTCTAATGTGCCTTATTCTCTTAGCTTTGTAAACCAAAGCTCTGATACCACGTGTAACGACCCGCAACTTCCCCGTAAAGGAAAGTGTCGAATAGTTCGAGAACAAGCCACAACAGAACGCATACAGAAGAACATTTCATTGTATATTACAACAATGCACCAGAATACAAGAATATACAGAGTATAAACAAATAAATATTACACAGAAATATCAGAGATTTAAATTACATTTAAATACATAGCAGCGGAAAATAATACAATACGCAACTAGAAGGAGATATACGGATACAAAGCTTTCCGGATATCGTTCCAGCTGTAAACCAGGATCCTGTGAATATAAATCTGCAAAACCGAAACTACTAGCTGCCCGTGTCAAAATAAGGGCACCCAGAGTTTAGGTTAAAACAATAAACTCCAGGTCAGTCATGTGACTGGTGTGAGAACTAAAACAGTTATTAATCTTTATTATAAAAGTTAGGTAAATCAAGGGACCACGCCGTATAACACGGAACGGGTTTCCTCCCAAGAATACCAGTGCATAAAACAAACAGCGCAATGCTAAATAAAGAAAAATGAAGCTGTTATAAGACCCAGGTCCCATCACACAATGCAACGCAGCCGAGGATAGGGTTTTCCCTTATAACAGCCAAAGAATGCTTGATACGGTTAAAACAAATCGTTTGATACTATTATAAGTGCATAGTGTATAAAACAACTTCAAATCATAAGTATCAATCATAGGCGGCATGAATGCCCCATCCCACTATGTCGCCATACTAGGTTCTACAATTAAAACCGCAAATGTCACGTATTTGGAAGTTGGATTTCCATCTATGAACCGAGGCAAAAGATAGTCCTCAACCGATTCGAGACTGCCTAGTCCGAGCCTCAGGAACAGCCGCAACTGCCCCATGGATCGTCAGGGCCGGTCCATCGATGTGGATTATTATGCCTGAACACTACGTTTCCCCGCCCTTTGGGGCGTAAATGAGCCAACTAAATGACTCCATCGGTTCGAGAACGACCGATCAATCCGAGGCGCCTCGCAACAGAAACAACCACATAAGTCAAACTCGTCAGGGCGCGTAAAACCACTGACGCCACTTCTAACTAGGAAGAAACGCATGCCCTCCCTGAGGTCCGTCTCCCGTTTTTGATTCATACCGAGTGTGAAGCTCGCGAATTCACGTTACACAAAGCTGTGCCACACAGGCTGTGCTTTGATCATCACCACAAGACTTTGCTTTTCAACAGAAGCCTTGATCACTTGCCACTTAGGCATGCCACACAGGCAATTCACTCCATGCGATTGATATCCATCAATATATAACCCCTGAGCTCGTACGTCTCAGAGAAGGGCGTTAAGCAAGAGAATAAATTCTCTGCCGCCAAACAGATATATATTTAATAGAGATCAATCACACAGACTAAAATCCAATGTCAGACACACAGTCCATTTACAAGTCCGTTCTGGGTCTGAACGGAACCGGAGGCACCTAGTACCCCGCATATCCATCGATCTCCAAGTACGTCTGGACGATCACCAACTGTTTCCATCTTCTTGGGTGTACAGCCCAATCAAGATCATCAGTTATCACCCAAACGACGTGAAGACTTCCGGTCTTCGACCACCGTCTTCATCTTCGACACCACGTCGAATCAGTTACTCAGAATGGGATAAACCCGGTCTTTCTGAATAACTCGCGTATATATTATAAAAGTGTTACACAAACACAACATACGCCTCATTCCAACTCAGAATATTCTTTTATTCAAATATTCCTATACTTTGGGAAAAGTTCCCATTAATTTTATCAAAGATAAATTCTTGAATTTATTCTTTAATCTCCTTTGAATATCAATTCAAACTAGTCGGGATTAGCGAACCACACCGAAGTAATCATTTATTTTATTTCCCAATCCCAACCTATTCATCCCATGAAGTAAAACTGGTAATACTTCATATCTAACCCCACAGTGTTATCGGTAAATTCAATTACCATTTCACGTTCAAATCTAATTAAAGATTTAACTATCGCCTGGAGCAAAACTGGTGATACTCCATTTTCGATCTTTTCAATCTATTTAAAGATTCATTAAAACTCCACTTAGTTTTAATCTTTAACTGGGTTAAAGAATCCGTGTCATTTAAAACACGGTTCACGATAAACCCAAAGTCACATTCATTAATTATCGGGTTAAAGAACGAGTGTTATTTAAAACACTGTTCACGATAAACCCAAAAATCAATATCAATTCAATCCCAATTAAATATTATTTAATTGGTACACTTCATTAAATCTAAACAAAAGATTTAATCTTTTCTCAACTGGTTTCAAGAACAGTGTTAATGAAGACACCATTCACGACAAACCCAAATCACATTCGATATTCAATACAAGGCTCTGAATAGAAAATATATCGGCTTATATTCAATATCAAATTCTACGACTAACAAATGTCGTATTGAAAATAACGATATAAATATATATCTTTCAAATTTCCATAACAACACCTGTATAATCACGAATTCCAACATCGAAATACTCCAAAGACAGTTTCGATTCGAATCCACTCCAATGCAATCATTGGAAATTCTGGTTATTTTTAAAACCCTTTTCAAATTCAATTTATTTACTTAAAAATAAATAGAATTATATTCTTAGTTCAAAACTAGTTCATTTCGATAAAAATCTATTTTTATCTTTTCAAATATGGATTTTTTCATCCCAATTCTTCACAAATCATTTCTTATGATTTTACACAAATTATTAATATTTTTAATAATTTTATCAAGGCCCGTACAGTCGATTTCCACCTACGGCCATCGAACTGCACTTACAGCGACCTTTTTTAAATTTGATTTGGACATAATTCCAAATCCAACCGTTAGATTTCAAATTTCTAACATTCGTTAGAAAGCTCTTTTCGATACGAACCCAACGGTTCCGGTTTTAGGAGAATCCGACGGTCGGATCTCCCGTAATGTCCGTTTGAAATAAATGGTCGAAATTCACGAACTGCCGCGGCGCGGCGCGTTCTATTCAGGCCATTATATTATATATATAATATATATATAATATATTTCGTCGATTTCTATTTAAAACGAATTATATAAATAGTTTTAAATTCGTTTCAAAAGCAATTTCAACTTCCGTTTCAATTCAAATCAAAATTGAATTCTTCTCTATAAATTCGTTTTAAAATTCATTTCTATTCAATTCAAATTTCAATTCAATTTGAATTCATTTCAATTTGCTTTCAATTCAATTTGAATTCGTTTTCAATTTATTTCGAAATCGTTTTCAATTCAATTCATTTCGAAATCGTTTTCAATTCAATTCATTTCGAAATCGTTTTCAATTCAATTCATTTCGAAATCGTTTTCAATTCAATTCATTTCGAAATCGTTTTCAATTCAATTCATTTCGAAATCGTTTTCAATTCAATTCATTTCGAAATCGTTTTCAATTCAATTCATTTCGAAATCGTTTTCAATTCAATTCATTTCGAAATCGTTTTCAATTCAATTCATTTCGAAATCGTTTTCAATTCAATTCATTTCGAAATCGTTTTCAATTCAATTAATTTCGAAATCGTTTTCAATTCAATTCATTTCGAAATCGTTTTCAATTCAATTCATTTCGAAATCGTCGATTCCGAAATCAATTTTCAATATTCATTTTAAAATGAATAAAATCGATATAAATATCATTCACGTCAAAATGGCGTCAATCTAATCAACACGGCTTCATAAATTTCTATTTTCAAATTTTCTTTATTTTTCAAATTGGAATGAGGCCCAATCAATTACCATATAATGTTAATTATATGGGTTTTCATACATCACATGTATATAATAGCATTGAAAAATAATCAACCATCAACCAAAGTGCACTACACTGTATAAGCATCAAATATAAATATCTAACGCTTATAACAGCCTGTCAATCAATCGATCGACATATTCAATCAATCAGGATGAGTGAACTTCAAATTTCATCCCAACACCCGTGTGGGGTTTCAAACAATCAAACACAGATTTTATTTGTGCAGTTGGGCGATGTGTAAAATTTATCGACCCAATCAATATCAGTCAAATCAGTGTACATAAACAAACCGTCCGGTTTGTAAATGAATATTTTATTTTATTCACATTCACGTTAAAAATTATATTTTTAACGATAAAACATTTTATTCTAACATATGAATTTCTATTATTCATTTACACAATAAAATGATATTTTTATTTTCTAACATATTTTAGAAAATTTCGGCGGCATAACGGCACGATACTAGAAACGGGACAAGGCCTAGCCTTATCCCCGGTCTAGTGAAGGCCCACGCCATTCACACATCAATCAAATCCATTCATCTCACCAAAAAATTCAATTTCAAATCAAATCATCTATCTAATCTATGCAACCAAACAAACAAGTCCATGGTCTGTGGACGATTGTGTCGGGTGCTACTAAACACCGTCTGCATCCTAGTATATATATATATGTATAACTAGAATAAGAAATTGAAAGGTGAGAAATTCTCACCTATAGCTATCCTAGCTCCACGGCTCTTCATTGATAGAAATCTTCCTCGTTCTTCTCTTGTCACTTTCGCCGTCCGGGTTCGCTACATATATAAAAATCGAATTTTTACTTCGTTATTCAATATATAAAAATCATATTTTTACTTTGCTATTCAATATATAAAAATCATATTTTTACTTTGCTATTCAATATATAAAAATCATATTTTTACTTTGCTATTCAATATATAAAAATCATATTTTTACTTTGCTATTCAATATATAAAAATCATATTTTTATTTTGCTATTCAATATATAAAAATCATATTTTTATTTCGAAATTCACTATATAAAAATCATATTTTTATATAGTATTTATAATAAAAAAAAAATCGCACCTTTAATTACCTAAATAAATAAAAATGAAATTAAACGCTCACCCTAGTCGGAGGAGGCTCGGGGAAGCCATGAACAGTCGTCGGCGGCGTCACATTGGTCGGAGCAGCAGAGGAATGGGCTTTGGGGCTTGGGATTCTTGAAAAATACGCTGGAGAGGAGGGGAGGGGCTGTCCACGCCGTCGCAGGTGGGTGTGGGGCGTCGGCTCGGCGGTGGGCGGTCAGAAAAAGGGTGGCGCGGTCAGCTTGGGTTAGGGCATTCGGGTTTTAGGGTTGTGGAGCTCGATGTGGCCGGAGAGGGGAGGGAGAAGGCGTCGATTGGGGAAGGGGAGCCCGCCGGAGTTGGCTGGTGGCCGGAGCTGGGGCGCGGCGTCGCCAGGGCTGGGCGGAGGAGGATTGGGGTGGCGGCGAGATGGTAATCGGGTTTGAAGATTAGGGGTAGTGGATTTTATCTGAATGAGATTTTAAAAGGGGGGGAGCTTCTAAATATATATATTTAATAATTAAATATTATTATTTTCTCCATAAAAGTTGACTTTTAATTTGAATTCGAAACAAGACCCAACGACTGTCGTCCTTAGCCAATTACCCCCATTCCGAACACAATGGGATATATATCGCAGGCCAATTCGACTATTTCGACTGGTTTCCGTTCAAATAAAAATATAAATCTATATATATTCAATTTGAACGCACATTTTAATTTACCGGGGTCACACACAGCCTCTAAAAATACCCGAAAAATATTTTCTAGCTTCATATTAACGATACGGTCCTAACAAAACTAGTTTCGTCAAATTCTGAGACCGTTTGAAAAATGGCCAATTTCCAGTCGATTAAAATCAACTGAAAATGGTCAAACACATTTTCCTTTGCCACGCTCACATATTGATTCGAAAAATTATGAAATTTGGAATCTAGCAATAACTTAACATCACGGACCCAACAAAACTGGTTTCGTCGAAATCCGAGGTCGTTTGCAAAATTGCTATTTTTAAGGGCCTTATATATATAAAAATATATATAAATTCCACAGCGACTATTTCTAATTTTAAACTGGACATATCTTATCATTTCTAAGATGAAATCTCAGTTTGTTAACTTCGTTACAAAGATATAGTTATACAGATTCAAATATTTCTAATTTTAAACTGGCCCAGATTTTCGGGTTATTACAATCTCCCCCACTTAAAACTTTTCGTCCCCGAAAAGGAACAAAGTCGAAAGTGGTTTGATCATTCAACTCTACATTCGATCTGGCTTCCCTTCTCTAACTTTTCAGTTTCTGAGAATTTTCAAAATTTCAAAAATTTGGCTAACACCCTAAATTTTTGAAAAATTTCGCCATAACCTCCCCTGCACCGGGAGCATCGGGGAATTTCAAATAGCTTCCCCGGTTCTTCAAATCTCAAAAAGAAAAAGAAAAGGCCAAGCGGCTAGCCAATAGGCTCACAAAATCATCATCACCCAAACAAAACAGGAATTTATGTAGTAAACATGTACCTATTTGTCGGGCAAACAAATTTTATTCTTCGGCTCTAGCCTCCTTGCTATGACCTGTTCAATGTAAGTACATGTATATGCAAGAAAATGCGACCAAATTTTCAATATAATTCAATATTTGATTCAATTAGGCCAAATGGTTCAAAACTATCAAACAATTAAACAAGCAACACAAACATCAATCAATTAGTGAATTAGAGTCGCAAATTAATAATTTTGATACATATACAAAAATCATGTTTTTGATGCCAAATCACAACAATAAGCCCTATCTAATTTTGGGTTCTCACACCAGTCAATAGGAAATATATAGATATCACACCTTCGAAACACGAATACCAATTCTGATGATGTTCGAACTATCATCAGAATCATCTTCGGGCGACTAGAGTGTGATTCTATATCTATCCAGTATATTAAAACCTCGAATAGACGCTAGCTAGGCGCATACGCAAAATCTTTATATATTGGACTGTCCTAATCAATATAAATAAATAATCAAATACGATTAAGTGATTTAGATTTTCAAAACTAAATTTGTTTTCATTTGAAAATTTACTCCTCACACTCGTTCTAGGATACTACTGATCCCATCTCTAACGAGTCATTCTCATTGGATTTTACTAATCCAATATCTGATGAATTCTTTCGTATGGTTCTAATGTGCCTTATTCTCTTAGCTTTGTAAACCAAAGCTCTGATACCACGTGTAACGACCCGCAACTTCCCCGTAAAGGAAAGTGTCGAATAGTTCGAGAACAAGCCACAACAGAACGCATACAGAAGAACATTTCATTGTATATTACAACAATGCACCAGAATACAAGAATATACAGAGTATAAACAAATAAATATTACACAGAAATATCAGAGATTTAAATTACATTTAAATACATAGCAGCGGAAAATAATACAATACGCAACTAGAAGGAGATATACGGATACAAAGCTTTCCGGATATCGTTCCAGCTGTAAACCAGGATCCTGTGAATATAAATCTGCAAAACCGAAACAACTAGCTGCCCGTGTCAAAATAAGGGCACCCAGAGTTTAGGTTAAAACAATAAACTCCAGGTCAGTCATGTGACTGGTGTGAGAACTAAAACAGTTATTAATCTTTATTATAAAAGTTAGGTAAATCAAGGGACCACGCCGTATAACACGGAACGGGTTTCCTCCCAAGAATACCAGTGCATAAAACAAACAGCGCAATGCTAAATAAAGAAAAATGAAGCTGTTATAAGACCCAGGTCCCATCACACAATGCAACGCAGCCGAGGATAGGGTTTTCCCTTATAACAGCCAAAGAATGCTTGATACGGTTAAAACAAATCGTTTGATACTATTATAAGTGCATAGTGTATAAAACAACTTCAAATCATAAGTATCAATCATAGGCGGCATGAATGCCCCATCCCACTATGTCGCCATACTAGGTTCTACAATTAAAACCGCAAATGTCACGTATTTGGAAGTTGGATTTCCATCTATGAACCGAGGCAAAAGATAGTCCTCAACCGATTCGAGACTGCCTAGTCCGAGCCTCAGGAACAGCCGCAACTGCCCCATGGATCTTCAGGGCCGGTCCATCGATGTGGATTATTATGCCTGAACACTACGTTTCCCCGCCCTTTGGGGCGTAAATGAGCCAACTAAATGACTCCATCGGTTCGAGAACGACCGATCAATCCGAGGCGCCTCGCAACAGAAACAACCACATAAGTCAAACTCGTCAGGGCGCGTAAAACCACTGACGCCACTTCTAACTAGGAAGAAACGCATGCCCTCCCTGAGGTCCGTCTCCCGTTTTTGATTCATACCGAGTGTGAAGCTCGCGAATTCACGTTACACAAAGCTGTGCCACACAGGCTGTGCTTTGATCATCACCACAAGACTTTGCTTTTCAACAGAAGCCTTGATCACTTGCCACTTAGGCATGCCACACAGGCAATTCACTCCATGCGATTGATATCCATCAATATATAACCCCTGAGCTCGTACGTCTCAGAGAAGGGCGTTAAGCAAGAGAATAAATTCTCTGCCGCCAAACAGATATATATTTAATAGAGATCAATCACGCAGACTAAAATCCAATGTCAGACACACAGTCCATTTACAAGTCCGTTCTGGGTCTGAACGGAACCGGAGGCACCTAGTACCCCGCATATCCATCGATCTCCAAGTACGTCTGGACGATCACCAACTGTTTCCATCTTCTTGGGTGTACAGCCCAATCAAGATCATCAGTTATCACCCAAACGACGTGAAGACTTCCGGTCTTCGACCACCGTCTTCATCTTCGACACCACGTCGAATCAGTTACTCAGAATGGGATAAACCCGGTCTTTCTGAATAACTCGCGTATATATTATAAAAGTGTTACACAAACACAACATACGCCTCATTCCAACTCAGAATATTCTTTTATTCAAATATTCCTATACTTTGGGAAAAGTTCCCATTAATTTTATCAAAGATAAATTCTTGAATTTATTCTTTAATCTCCTTTGAATATCAATTCAAACTAGTCGGGATTAGCGAACCACACCGAAGTAATCATTTATTTTATTTCCCAATCCCAACCTATTCATCCCATGAAGTAAAACTGGTAATACTTCATATCTAACCCCACAGTGTTATCGGTAAATTCAATTACCATTTCACGTTCAAATCTAATTAAAGATTTAACTATCGCCTGGAGCAAAACTGGTGATACTCCATTTTCGATCTTTTCAATCTATTTAAAGATTCATTAAAACTCCACTTAGTTTTAATCTTTAACTGGGTTAAAGAATCCGTGTCATTTAAAACACGGTTCACGATAAACCCAAAGTCACATTCATTAATTATCGGGTTAAAGAACGAGTGTTATTTAAAACACTGTTCACGATAAACCCAAAAATCAATATCAATTCAATCCCAATTAAATATTATTTAATTGGTACACTTCATTAAATCTAAACAAAAGATTTAATCTTTTCTCAACTGGGTTCAAGAACAGTGTTAATGAAGACACCATTCACGACAAACCCAAATCACATTCGATATTCAATACAAGGCTCTGAATAGAAAATATATCGGCTTATATTCAATATCAAATTCTACGACTAACAAATGTCGTATTGAAAATAACGATATAAATATATATCTTTCAAATTTCCATAACAACACCTGTATAATCACGAATTCCAACATCGAAATACTCCAAAGACAGTTTCGATTCGAATCCACTCCAATGCAATCATTGGAAATTCTGGTTATTTTTAAAACCCTTTTCAAATTCAATTTATTTACTTAAAAATAAATAGAATTATATTCTTAGTTCAAAACTAGTTCATTTCGATAAAAATCTATTTTTATCTTTTCAAATATGGATTTTTTCATCCCAATTCTTCACAAATCATTTCTTATGATTTTACACAAATTATTAATATTTTTAATAATTTTATCAAGGCCCGTACAGTCGATTTCCACCTACGGCCATCGAACTGCACTTACAGCGACCTTTTTTAAATTTGATTTGGACATAATTCCAAATCCAACCGTTAGATTTCAAATTTCTAACATTCGTTAGAAAGCTCTTTTCGATACGAACCCAACGGTTCCGGTTTTAGGAGAATCCGACGGTCGGATCTCTCGTAATGTCCGTTTGAAATAAATGGTCGAAATTCACGAACTGCCGCGGCGCGGCGCGTTCTATTCAGGCCATTATATTATATATATAATATATATATAATATATTCCGTCGATTTCTATTTAAAACGAATTATATAAATAGTTTTAAATTCGTTTCAAAAGCAATTTCAACTTCCGTTTCAATTCAAATCAAAATTGAATTCTTCTCTATAAATTCGTTTTAAAATTCATTTCTATTCAATTCAAATTTCAATTCAATTTGAATTCATTTCAATTTGCTTACAATTCAATTTGAATTCGTTTTTAATTTATTTCGAAATCGTTTTCAATTCAATTCATTTCGAAATCGTTTTCAATTCAATTCATTTCGAAATCGTTTTCAATTCAATTCATTTCGAAATCGTTTTCAATTCAATTCATTTCGAAATCGTTTTCAATTCAATTCATTTCGAAATCGTTTTCAATTCAATTCATTTCGAAATCGTTTTCAATTCAATTCATTTCGAAATCGTTTTCAATTCAATTCATTTCGAAATCGTTTTCAATTCAATTCATTTCGAAATCGTTTTCAATTCAATTCATTTCGAAATCGTTTTCAATTCAATTCATTTCGAAATCGTTTTCAATTCAATTCATTTCGAAATCGTTTTCAATTCAATTCATTTCGAAATCGTCGATTCCGAAATCACTTTTCAATATTCATTTTAAAATGAATAAAATCGATATAAATATCGTTCACGTCAAAATGGCGTCAATCTAATCAACACGGCTTCATAAATTTCTATTTTCAAATTTTCTTTATTTTTCAAATTGGAATGAGGCCCAATCAATTACCATATAATGTTAATTATATGGGTTTTCATACATCACATGTATATAATAGCATTGAAAAATAATCAACCATCAACCAAAGTGCACTACACTGTATAAGCATCAAATATAAATATCTAACGCTTATAACAGCCTGTCAATCAATCGATCGACATATTCAATCAATCAGGATGAGTGAACTTCAAATTTCATCCCAACACCCGTGTGGGGTTTCAAACAATCAAACACAGATTTTATTTGTGCAGTTGGGCGATGTGTAAAATTTATCGACCAAATCAATATCAGTCAAATCAGTGTACATAAACAAACCGTCCGGTTTGTAAATGAATATTTTATTTTATTCACATTCACGTTAAAAATTATATTTTTAACGATAAAACATTTTATTCTAACATATGAATTTCTATTATTCATTTACACAATAAAATGATATTTTTATTTTCTAACATATTTTAGAAAATTTCGGCGGCATAACGGCACGATACTAGAAACGGGACAAGGCCTAGCCTTATCCCCGGTCTAGTGAAGGCCCACGCCATTCACACATCAATCAAATCCATTCATCTCACCAAACAATTCAATTTCAAATCAAATCATCTATCTAATCTATGCAACCAAACAAACAAGTCCATGGTCTGTGGACGATTGTGTCGGGTGCTACTAAACACCGTCTGCATCCTAGTATATATATATATATGTATAACTAGAATAAGAAATTGAAAGGTGAGAAATTCTCACCTATAGCTATCCTAGCTCCACGGCTCTTCATTGATAGAAATCTTCCTCGTTCTTCTCTTGTCACTTTCGCCGTCCGGGTTCGCTACATATATAAAAATCGAATTTTTACTTCGTTATTCAATATATAAAAATCATATTTTTACTTTGCTATTCAATATATAAAAATCATATTTTTACTTTGCTATTCAATATATAAAAATCATATTTTTACTTTGCTATTCAATATATAAAAATCATATTTTTACTTTGCTATTCAATATATAAAAATCATATTTTTATTTTGCTATTCAATATATAAAAATCATATTTTTATTTCGAAGTTCACTATATAAAAATCATATTTTTATATAGTATTTATAATAAAAAAAATCGCACCTTTAATTACCTAAATAAATAAAAATGAAATTAAACGCTCACCCTAGTCGGAGGAGGCTCGGGGAAGCCATGAACGGTCGTCGGCGGCGTCACATTGGTCGGAGCAGCAGAGGAATGGGCTTTGGGGCTTGGGATTCTTGAAAAATACGTTGGAGAGGAGGGGAGGGGCTGTCCACGCCGTCGCAGGTGGGTGTGGGGCTTCGGCTCGGCGGTGGGCGGTCAGAAAAAGGGTGGCGCGGTCAGCTTGGGTTAGGGCATTCGGGTTTTAGGGTTGTGGAGCTCGATGTGGCCGGAGAGGGGAGGGAGAAGGCGTCGATTGGGGAAGGGGAGCCCGCCGGAGTTGGCTGGTGGCCGGAGCTGGGGCGCGGCGTCGCCAGGGCTGGGCGGAGGAGGATTGGGGTGGCGGCGAGATGGTAATCGGGTTTGAAGATTAGGGGTAGTGGATTTTATCTGAACGAGATTTTAAAAGGGGGGGAGCTTCTAAATATATATATTTAATAATTAAATATTATTATTTTCTCCATAAAAGTTGACTTTTAATTTGAATTCGAAACAAGACCCAACGACTGTCGTCCTTAGCCAATTACCCCCATTCCGAACACAATGGGATATATATCGCAGGCCAATTCGACTGTTTCGACTGGTTTCCGTTCAAATAAAAATATAAATCTATATATATTCAATTTGAACGCACATTTTAATTTACCGGGGTCACACACAGCCTCTAAAGATACCCGAAAAATATTTTCTAGCTTCGTATTAACGATACGGTCCTAACAAAACTAGTTTCGTCAAATTCTGAGACCGTTTGAAAAATGGCCAATTTCCAGTCGATTAAAATCAACTGAAAATGGTCAAACACATTTTCCTTTGCCACGCTCACATATTGATTTGAAAATTTATGAAATTTGGAATCTAGCAATAACTTAACATCACGGACCCAACAAAACTGGTTTCGTCGAAATCCGAGGTCGTTTGCAAAATTGCTATTTTTAAGGGCCTTATATATATAAAAATATATATAAATTCCACAGCGACCATTTCTAATTTTAAACTGGACATATCTTATCATTTCTAAGATGAAATCTCAGTTTGTTAACTTCGTTACAAAGATATAGTTATACAGATTCAAATATTTCTTGTTTCGTTCAATTCTGACTTATATTGAATTATGTATATTCATTTGAAATTAGAAATCGAATTTTCGAACTACCGCGCCATTTTCAATTCCATTTATAATTATATATAAATATTTATATTCTAACGACGACGTATATAAAATATACGTCGAATTCTATTCAAAACAAATTTCTCGTCGATATTATTTAAAATAATCTATTTTAAATATTCAAAATTCGCTAAAATTGCCAAAATAAAAATTTTAAACTGGCCCAGATTTTCGGGTTATTACATTTTTCTTCTGAACAACCCGTGGGTGTGTTACATGTTTCTTCTCACTTGGAGCAGTTTTTCTATGGTGTAATGACCCGGGGATTTTCGACCCAGAAAATTGACATTTAAAACCAATGTCAACTATCCAAGCATCGGAAAAACAGGATAGTTAATAGAAGGAAGTTAGAGGGTGAGAATAGATAAGATAGAAAATTAGAATAGAAGAAGAAGAAGAATACAACAACATCAGAGTAACACGAATCTCACAGCGGAATTAAAAAAATATAGTATCTAAAATAACTTTGTAACACAAATCTATATTTGTATATTAGACTACAACACAAACATCATAGCGGAAATAAACAATCGCTATAAAATGCTGCTGAAGCCTCCTGCTCCAAGCTCCATCTAGTGTATCTGTAAATCCCGACTACTTGACTGCCCGTAAAAATTTTGGGCACCCAAGAGTTTAGGGAAAACATAACAAAATAAACTTTAGGTCAGTCATGGGACTGGTGTGAGTAAACTACAACCATTTGGTTTAAATTTTCAAAATCCTTTCAAATAAATGATAATCGTAATACCAATCCACACATAAACACGGATGGTTTTTACCTTATGATAACCCAAAACATTTTCAAGATCAATACTTTTCTGATATTATAATAATGTCTAATCACAAGTAAATACAATCTAGTAAAACGCTTGCATCTCACGACATATATATAGTATAGTATCAAAACCGCAGGCTCTTATTGGAGATTAGATTCCGACTATGACAAGGTATGGAACCACCTGCCGATAGTGTATCTCTAGAGAGGAATACACTGGGTTCAACAAGAACATCTTGCAACCCGGCCACACATGACCGACCACCCATTTCTCTTGAGTGTATCGAATATATTGTCACCTACGGTTGCTAGCAACATAACTGTTCCCGGGAGATACAGAAGCGAAAAGAAGTAACAAATATGAATATTTTCTAGATGGTGATAATACACCCTAATGGGGGCGACCCACATAGCCATGCTGTCTTCCCGATTTTTGTCATTTCCCAGTTGATGAGGCTTGAGGTCATAACGTATCTTTTGACAGATCTTACATTCATTTACTTTGAATGCCACATCGTCATACCCGCAAAATCACAAATTGATATCCATAAAAATACCACGAGTATAAAGCTAAGAGAAACGAATTTCTCCGCCACCAAACGTGGATATGTTTGAAGCGATCAACTTATGTGATCCATTAGACATACTCTGTCAGACATTCGTCCATACATGTTGTCCTGGGTCTGGACAAACCGAAGGCACTATTCTGTAAATCCGTCTTGGGCAATTTCTACCTAGGATCGCCAGAACAGACCTTGCACAACTGTAACGTCCCATAATTTTCAGTATATTTAAATTTCAATTTAAAATAAATAAATTGGAATATATTTAGGGAAAATCAAATTTTGTTGATTTTAATGTTAACGATTGGTTGAATTGAGTACAAATAGATTTTAATTTAGTTTGTACTTAGGATGGTTGTAATTTGAAAATTTAATATTTAAATAATTAAATTTATTTGAGTGTGTTAATTTAAAAGTAGAATTCAAATTTAAATTAGAAATGGAAATTCTCAGTTGTTAATTTTTGTTGAAACTCAAATCTAAGATTTAGATAATCAAACCTGAGAACTTAAAATTCACGAAATAAATTTATAGAATTTATTTAAATTGTAGTTTGATTTAAATTTGAATTTAACGTGTATTTAATTTTGAATTAAATAGTCAACCGAATAATTGAATATTTTATTTATTTATTTAACTGTGAAATTTAACAGTTTTGTCGACTATCTCGGAATTCGACGAAACTGGCGCCATCAGAACCGGAACGGTGAATTATGCTAGGATTCCAATTTGCGTTACAATCCGACTTACCGTTTGATCGTACAAGAGAAATTGTGAACGAATCATTTTAAATGGATAATTGGGTATTTCTCATATTTGAGCCTTATGATTTTATATAAATAAAACCCATTTAACTCCACATCAGCTCATTTCACTTGTACGTTACTTTCTCCATCTACTTTTCTTCTTAATGGCTGAAATTAAAGGCCAAACCCTATAACAAAAATAAATACAACCTCAAAAATTAAATCTCTTCAAACCATAGCAAATTATATGTCAAATCGAAGCTTTCAACGAGTAGAACCCAGATCTACAATTCGTTTCGACATGCAGTGAGTGATTTGGTCGGAATTCGTGGTCAAAGTTCGTTGTTTTCGTAACCCTAAGTGTAAATTTAGGGCTTTTTGATTTCGGGCTTAATCGGAGAAAAGGGGATCTGGGTATTGTAGTGTTCGACGAATGGAGTTTATTGGTGGTGGTTAGAAGTTCTATCGTCAAGTAGATTGATGGCAATTTCCAATTTAGGGTTCGAAACCCGTTGAGTTCATGGTCTCGGCGGCGGCATTAGGGAAGACCGGAGATGGCAAGGCAGACATAGGTGGATGCGGCATGGAAGAGGCTTCGAGATGAGGGTGGTTGGAGTCCTTATCATGGACGGAGTTGTGAGCAATCGATGGTCAAAGGGGAGGTTGCGAATGGGTTTCCACCCCGTGTTTACTGTTCATCCACGTGAAGATTGGAGGGGGAAGATGAAATACAAGTGCTGACGTGGCGGTTGGTGTGTGGATGAGGTTTTATGGTATAATTATATATATTTTTTAAATTCAAACCGTATAATGCTCATAACTTCTTCATACGAGGTCGAATTGACGCGCGGCTTGTTGCGTTGGGATCGTGGTGGAATTACGGACGTTTTGGCGCTGGTTTCGCTGCATTTAGAGACTGTCAAATTTTGGTCCTTAGTTGGACGTTCGATCAACTGAGGACGCAAAGGTGAGTGAATTTCTCGCTCATGAATAACTGAATTATTCCCATATTTATCGAATTAAATTATGAAATAAGTTTGGTTGCATGGTTGTGATTTGATTGTTGTTGAGTGCTTAAAACTGACATGACATGTGTTAATGTGTAAATTTAATTAATGACCGACCATTTTAACTCAAATGAAATGTCTAGTTAGAAAAATCCCGACACTTGTTAACTGGGGAAAAGATTTGAATATTTGCTGTTGGAATTAATTGGTGTGATGATGCCTTAGTTGGTTGGTTACTGCATTGGTATTGATACTGCATGTTCTGTTACTCAGGTATGGATGTTGTATTTTATTGTGACGATCAATCCCATTTACCCTTGATGTTACGGGCATCGAATAGACCCCGGGATTAATCGATTAAAATAAATTAAGAACATAGGTTGAAATGATAAATATCTGTGACCCTGATTTGGATTGAAATGGTAGATCTATCCCTGAATATCGAGAAATTTAATTTTAAAATCACTTGGCCATAGGATAGCAAATTATATATGGACATCGGTTGGTTAAATGATTTTAAATATTCAATTTTTATTGATGAAAATTTCATTTAAGGAATATATCGATTTTTCGATAAATATTTTTCTTCTTTGAAGATCTGAATCTTGAATGTTATTTGAAATGGTTAAGGAAATTTCCCGAACAAATTTAAAAGTTTAAAATTTGAATTTTATATGATTTGGAATTTATTTCAAATAATCGGGTGGACTCGAGTTTAATAAATTCTTATTGAATTTAATGTGGAATAAACATAATCGAGGACACTCGAAGTTGTTTAAACTTATCATGAATATGGTTTATATTTTCCTAAATTGGAAGATTTGGGTTGAATGGCATTTGAAACAAGATATTGAACGAGGGACTCCATTGAGGCTGGGGTATAGATTTAAGCATTTGAAAATTTGGAAGGAAGATTATGGTTAAGGAAATTTTCATATATATATATATCTATTTATTTACACATTTGATTTCAAATAAATTATTCTTGCCTTAACCTTTATTATTAACCTTTACCTATAAACTATTTTATTATAAATAACTTTTCCCTTATAATTTATTTTTCAAACTATCTAATAAACTTTTAATTTATGTGTATACGTAATATTTAAATTCTTTATTTGTTGTAATTTTTATATTTTATCTATATATCTATTATATAAGGTTTTCTTATAAACATATATTTTACAAGTATTTTTGAATTTGTAGATTTCCTTCCGAATGGAAATGTTGAATTTGAACCGCTGGTTCAAATGGAGTTGAGATAATAATTCATCCTATTTGAATAAATGAACCGATTTAAAATGACTTTATATGGAAGTATGAATTATATTCTTCTCGAATATAAATGGATCTCCTAAGAGATTTAAAGGGAGTAATTATGAAATATATATTCTAATTGAATATGAATGGATTCCGAACATAAATCGATTAAGATAACTATAATCTCTGATGTGGAATACTCTACTTGAATATGAGTCGATTTTGGAATATTATATGGTTATAATATAAGGATATGGAAAAATATTCTAATTGAGAATATAATCGGTTTGGTATTATTTATGATATTTTGATATGAAATTTTATTCTATTGAATATAGATGTGGTTCGAAACAAAATACGATATTTTGAGATGGAAGCGAACATTTGAAATGCAAAAGAACCAACCGATGTGAAAAGATGTAAGTGTTGGTTGTTAAATAGACCGGAGTCGACATAAGGCATACTCTCTGTCAGTGTCGATACCACTTTGACAACTGTGAACGTTATGACGTATCCAGATTGAGTATGATGACTTGGAGGCAATTATTGAATCGAAGAAGATGATCGATGACGAAATAGCCCTGGCCTTCGGGTCAGAATTGAAATGACTAAAACAGGAGCTATACCGTAACTAACTGAGGTAGCACCTTTGATCGGACACACTTCTTCGATACTATTTCTATGACTATGATGATGATGATTTGGGCCCATTTATGACTTTGGGAGTGTGTTCCGAGGTGGGCGGTAGTGGCTGCTATGCGTTACCACCGGTCCGGGAGTGCAATTGGTAGAATCCTACCCTGGGCATTGCCTCGAGTGCCTTGTCATATATATCCTTATCGAGCCCCATACGATTTTGATTTAGCATTGCCTTCTATGGAGTGCCCTCTGATAACACCAGTACGGTGAATTTACGGTACTGTATAGACTGTTGGTGCTTGTAAACGGCGTAAGGGTAATATGGTAATCCGGCTTACGCTATTTTCAGTATTTATACTTTACTGAACAGACATTATAATAATAGCGTATTATTATATAGATATTAGTTTAACGGATCCTCGAGAGATGGAAAAATCCCGTAACATCTCTTGAGTTACTACACCCATGACACTGATATTATTTCGTATTTTAATTTGACTAATATGAGAATGATTTAGTGCTGATCCGAGTGTTTTTTTTATGCAATACGCTAGGGTCAGCAGGCGTTTGCAGTTAACAGGGATGACTGTGACTGGGAGATCGAAGACGAAGATTTGGTATATCTATTATCTATACATATGTATTTCCGCTGCATTTTTATTTCCGCTGTTATGTTATGTAAAACTGTTTATGTGTAACTCTGATAACCATTGAATGTTAAATCAATGTATACATTTCAATTATTTTAAACTGCTATTGTTTATTATATGTTGTCCTTCCGCTGTGAGATTTTGTGATTGGTTTCTTTTCTTTCTTTCTTTTTCTTCTTTTCCCAATAACTACCTACATTTGCGATTTGTTTGGGTCGACATGTGTGGTTTATTATCGATTTTTAAATGGTCAAAAATATGGGTCGTTACATTTGGTATCAGAGCGATGGTTAACGATAACCTTGGCTCTATTTGGGAATTAACTCATTAGAGATAGTGTAGTAGTGCCCTAGAATGAGTCCGAGTGATACGAGAGAGCGTACTTGTATTTTTGATATAAATTGGTTTTACATTGTGTTGATGTGTTCTGTTGAATATTTATAGATTCTGGTCGATATATGGGACGCCATAGAATCGATAGGAATCTCTAAATAATCGAACAGAATGATCGACATAATATAGTTTTCAACTATATTTTTAAAATATATCAGGTATATTATTGGTTCAATCATATATATATATATATATATATATCTATTTTAGTAGGTGGTAATATTAAGTTATCACCTATTATGGGTGATTAGATAATAAATCTAATAAAGGAAATTATATGGTTTAAGAAAATATTAGAAACGAAATGATACTTTTAAGTATCATTGGGTGAAACGATTGCGATTAAAATAGAAATGAACTTGAACTTGATCCTAGGTATTTTGAAATAGTTTTGCCAAGGTTTGAATAATATCATATTATAGGTATTTTCGAAAGGAATGCTTTAAAGGATTTTTAAAAGAAATAAGTGTGTAATCCCTTCTCGGACATCAGAAATGACTTCGGTAATGAGTGCACGCATTATCGACATTTATTATGAAATGTCTAAGTGGGGGAGACCACTCCGTACTTTCATAATTTATTTGAAAGGTATTTTGGATTTAATTCCATATTGAATAATTTTATATGAAGGTATTAATATATGTTGTCAAGTTGGGCTTAAACTTAACCAAAATTGGAAATTGTTCATTATAAATTTAAAGATTTAGATTGGAAAAATTTTATGGTATGGTTTTCCCTAAAATAGCATAAATACATATATTATTTAAACTTAGTTATAACCCGGAATCAAGGCATTCAGGTTCATCCTAACAAGTAATGTTAGTTGAGAGCTAAGACAACTCGATTCAATTAGAGAATGTCGATTTTTAAACTAAGAAATGGACTTATGTATTGAGAGAAGAGATGTAGTGGTTGAAAATGCTTAAGAACTAGCAATAATAGAGTTAAGAAAATTCCAAGTTTAATAGATATAGGCGTTCGATAAAATTTTAATTAACCAAAAGGTGAAATCCAACTAAAGTATAATAAATTAGAAAGTTTTATTGTGCAAATAAATTTAGCGTAGCTTATGACTTGGCTAATTTATAAGGAAATTAAGTTAGTCGAGTTAAATAAAGCCAGATTAGGAAATCGAAGAAAAATGGTTTGAAAACTAAGTGTAAAAACTTGAATGATAAACAATCCCTAATTAAATTCATGATGGAGGAGCCAAGCAAATAAATTGGTTAAAGAGAAAAAAAAATACTTAGTTGAGTAAAGGAATTGAGTATAATAAATTTCACTTAGAAATCGAATAGTAAGAGTTGAGGAACATTTGGGCTATACATAAACCGTCCTTAACTCGATTCAGGATTCTAGAGTCGAATAAATAACTTGAATTAGGAGAATAAACTTTAAGTGGGAATAGAATCTAATTGGATGAATAATGGTAAGAATAATATCGAGTGTAGAAAGGAAATGAGGTTTAACGTAATTTGGGCTTAACGAATGAAACCAAATCGAGCTAGTTCGAAAACCATAAATAGATTTAAATTAGTATTAAAATAGAAGTAGTTTGATGTTCGGTAATGATTCTCGAAATTTGGAGCTTAATAAATGAAATGAGAAAAAAA
This sequence comes from Allium sativum, assembly GCA_030737875.1. Lineage (NCBI taxonomy): Eukaryota > Viridiplantae > Streptophyta > Magnoliopsida > Asparagales > Amaryllidaceae > Allium > Allium sativum. Next base: position 142,663,122 of record CM060918.1, on the reverse strand, counting down.
ATTAATTTAGTAACGTGGAATTATAGAAAGAAGAAAAGGGGAGTTTAAGAAAACCCTATGTTAATGAAATTAAATAAGGATTTGGATAAAGCTGAATCTAGTAAGTGAGATATTTGAAGGAACTTGGATTTAAGATAACTTAATGTAGGTTAATGAACTGAACCGAACGGAAACGAACTTAAGGGTAAATTCATGGCATTAATAAGTGGTAACCACATCTAGTGGTCGAGGGTGCTAAGGTGGAAAAATCCGAAGGTTTGGATCTCCAACTAAAATAAATTAACATTCAAAAGAAGATTTGTTTGAAATAAAAGGTACGGAATTGAATTTTTAAAGTCCGTTTGGGAAATAAAATCATTAGTAATGGATTTCAAACATAATCGATATGGAATAAGGAATGGTTAAATGAATGAGGACGAGGTGCGAGGAAGTGGAACAAAACCGGGAATTTGAGATATGAAATAAGGTATAGGAAAGATAAAACCAAGGGATAAATGATTTAATTTGAATATTGAACTAGTTTGGTAAATCGACCAAGGTTAATGGTTTAATGATTTAATATTATCGAGTTAGTTCAGAAATTAAAATGAATTCAAGTCTTGTGTAACTGAATGCTTGGAATGAAAACGAAAGGAGAAAATATATAGAAAATATATTGGAAAAGAATAAGCAATCGAATGTGAATTCATTTCTTAATAATGAAGTGATAATCGATTTTACGTATTAAGGATTTATCCAAAATTATTGGAAGCGAATGGTTTGAAACTTCAAGTGAAATAAAATTGGTGTTCGGAAACCTGAAATATTTGATAAGCTGAACTAAATTGACCATAACTTCTGAATGGATGATCGAAATTTAACGATTCCGGACTTTTTGGAAACCTAAGAAACTCAGCTAAAACTTTTGTTAATAGCGCCTTGCCTAATTTCCATGTATATTAGGTTGGAATTCAAGATTTAGTCGAAGTCGAATGCGCAGAAAATAAAAATCTAAACTGAATAGCGATATTGTTTTGACCATAACTCTCTAACGGAGCGTCGGATTTTAATGTGCGAGTACAATTCGGAAAGGCCATGACATAAACTAAAACTTTTTCGTAAAGTGTTAAGCCTAAATCTGATGTTTAAAGGTTTAAAAACTGGGTAAAACATTTCAGATCTGCATTTTTAGTGTGTGGGCTGAAGTGTTCGCCCCTACTAAAATAGTCATAACTTTTGAATGACTTATCCGAATTCGACGAATCCGGACAATTCGGAAAGCCTGAAACAAATGCTACAACTTTTTTCTAGTATGTTTTAGTCAAATTCCAACTTTTAATCAGTGATAAACCTTGTTTTGTTCGCTGGCCTGTTATGAATATTTTGGATTTGTAGTAGAAATGTTGAGTATATGTTGTGTAAGCTATATAAATTCGACATGGATTGTTATATATTGATTCTTATGCATGTTTGAGTGTTTTAGTAGGTGCAAGGATTTGGAATTATGCTTGGAGTTCGCTTGTGCTAAATACTAAGTGCTAAGGTAAGTAAAAAAATGCAAATAAACGCTAAACAAGGTACGTATGTGTGTTATATGGTTTATGGTTAGAATATATATATGGTGTCTTCCCCATTTTTGGGATGCCTCATCGAATGATGAGATGTATATTTGAAATTTATATATGCTGTGATTTTCCGGGCCACTCCGTACAAAGGAGATGTTGCCGAAATTTTTCGTGATTTCAGGAGTTAGAAAATTTATGAGATTTACAAATATAACTTACTTAATAAAGGCTATTTTTATGTATGAATTTAAAATAGATATGTGCTTAACATCGTTTCGTTCTCTTTTCGAGGACGAAAAGATTTTAAGTGGGGGAGGATGTAACGTCCCATAATTTTCAGTATATTTAAATTTCAATTTAAAATAAATAAATTGGAATATATTTAGGGAAAATCAAATTTTGTTGATTTTAATGTTGATGATTGGTTGAATTGAGTACAAATAGATTTTAATTTAGTTTGTACTTAGGATGGTTGTAATTTGAAAATTTAATATTTAAATAATTAAATTTATTTGAGTGTGTTAATTTAAAAGTAGAATTCAAATTTAAATTGGAAATGGAAATTCTCAGTTGTTAATTTTTGTTGAAACTCAAATCTAAGATTTAGATAATCAAACCTGAGAACTTAAAATTCACGAAATAAATTTATAGAATTTATTTAAATTGTAGTTTGATTTAAATTTGAATTTAACGTGTATTTAATTTTGAATTAAATAGTTAACCGAATAATTGAATATTTTATTTATTTATTTAACTGTGAAATTTAATAGTTTTGGCGACTATCTCGGAATTCGACGAAACTGGCGCCATCAGAACCGGAACGGTGAATTATGATAGGATTCCAATTTGCGTTACAATCCGACTTACCGTTTGATCGTACAAGAGAAATTGTGAACAAATCATTTTAAATGGATAATTGGGTATTTCTCATATTTGGGCCTTATAATTTTATATAAATAAAACCCACTTAACTCCACATCAGCTCATTTCACTTGTACGTTACTTTCTCCATCTACTTTTCTTCTTAATGGCTGAAATTAAAGGTCAAACCCTATAAGAAAAATAAATATAAGCTCAAAAATTAAATCTCTTCAAACCATAGCAAATTATATGTCAAATCGAAGCTTTCAACGAGTAGAACCCAGATCTACAATTCGTTTCGACATGCAGTGAGTGATTTGGTCGGAATTCGTGGTCAAAGTTCGCTGTTTTCGTAACCCTAAGTGTAAATTTAGGGCTTTTTGATTTCGGGCTTAATCGGAGAAAAGGGGATTTGGGTATTGTAGTGTTCGACGAATGGAGTTTATTGGTGGTGGTTAGAAGTTCTATCGTCAAGTAGATTGATGGCAATTTCCGATTTAGGGTTCGAAACCCGTTGAGTTCATGGTCTCGGCGGCGGCATTAGGGAAGACCGGAGATGGCAAGGCGGACATAGGTGGATGCGGCATGGAAGAGGCTTCGAGATGAGGGTGGTTGGAGTCCTTATCATGGACGAAGTTGTGAGCAATCGATGGTCAAAGGGGAGGTTGCGAATGGGTTTCCACCCGTGTTTTACTGTTCATCCACGTGAAGAATGGAGCAGGAAGATGAAATACAAGTGCTGACGTGGCGGTTGCTGTGTGGATGAGGTTTTATGGTATAATTATATATATATTTTAAATTCAAACCGTATAATTCTCATAACTTCTTCATACGAGGTCGAATTGACGCGCGGTTTGTTGCGTTGGGATCGTGGTGGAATTACGTACGTTTTGGCGCTGGTTTCGCTGCATTTAGAGACTGTCAAATTTTGGCCCTTAGTTGGACGTTCGATCAACTGAGGACGAAAAGGTGAGTGAATTTCTCGCTCACGAATAACTGAATTATTCCCATATTTATCTAATTAAATTATGAAATAAGTTTGGTTGCATGGTTGTGATTTGATTGTTGTTGAGTGCTTAAAACTGACATGACATGTGTTAATGTGTAAATTTAATTGATGACCGACCATTTTAACTCAAATGAAATGTCTAGTTAGAAAAATCCCGACACTTGTTAACCGGGGAAAAGATTTGAATATTTGCTGTTGGAATTAATTGGTGTGATGATGCCTTAGTTGGTTGGTTACTGCATTGGTATTGATACTGCATGTTCTGTTACTCAGGTATGGATGTTGTATTTTATTGTGACGATCAATCCCGTTTACCCTTGATGTTACGGCATCGAATAAACCCCGGGATTAATCAATTAAAATAAATTAAGAACATAGGTTGAAATGATAAATATCTGTGACCCTGATTTGGATTGAAATGATAGATCTATCCCTGAATATCGAGAAATTTAAATTTAAAATCACTTGACCATAGGATAGCAAATTATATATGGACATCGGTTGGTTAAATGATTTTAAATATTCAATTTTTATTGATGAAAATTTCATTTAAGGAATATATCGATTTTTCGATAAATATTTTTCTTCTTTGAAGATCTGAATCTTGAATGTTATTTGAAATGGTTAAGGAAATTTCCCGAACAAATTTAAAAGTTTAAAATTCGAATTTTATATGATTTGGAATTTATTTCAAATAATCGGGTGGACTCGAGTTTAATAAATTCTTATTGAATTTAATGTGGAATAAACATAATCGAGGACACTCGAAGTTGTTTAAACTTATCATGAATATGGTTTATATTTCCCTAAATTGGAAGATTTGGGTTGAATGGCATTTGAAACAAGATATTGAACGAGGGACTCCATTGAGGCTGGGGTATAGATTTAAGCATTTGAAAATTTGGAAGGAAGATTATGGTTAAAGAAATTTTCATATATATATATATATATATATTTATACATTTGATTTCAAATCAATTATTCTTGCCTTAACCTTTATTATTAACCTTTACCTATAAACTATTTTATTATAAATAACTTTTCCCTTATAATTTATTTTTCAAACTATCTAATAAACTTTTAATTTATGTGTATACGTAATATTTAAATTCTTTATTTGTTGTAATTTTTATATTTTATCTATATATCTATTATATAAGGTTTTCTTATAAACATTTATTTTACAAGTATTTTTGAATTTGTAGATTTCCTTCCGAATGGAAATGTTGAATTTGAACCGCTAGTTCAAATGGAGTTGAGATAATAATTCATCCTATTTGAATAAATGAACCGATTTAAAATGACTTTATATGGAAGTATGAATTATGTTCTTCTCGAATATAAATGGATCTCCTAAGAGATTTAAAGGGAGTAATTATGAAATATATATTCTAATTGAATATGAATGGATTCCGAACATAAATCGATTGAGATAACTATAATCTCTTATGTGGAATACTCTACTTGAATATGAGTCGATTTTGGAATATTATATGGTTATAATATAAGGATATGGAAAAATATTCTAATTGAGAATATAATCGGTTTGGTATGATTTATGATATTTTGATATGAAATTTTATTCTATTGAATATAGATGTGGTTCGAAACAAAATACGATATTTTGAGATGGAAGCGAACCTTTGAAATGCAAAAGAACCAACCGATGTGAAAAGATGTAAGCGTTGGTTGTTAAAGAGACCGGAGTCGACATAAGGCATACTCTCTGTCGGTGTCGATACCACTTTGACAACTGTGAACGTTATGACGTATCTAGATTGAGTATGATGACTTGGAGGCGATTATTGAATCGAAGAAGATGATCGATGATGAAATAGCCCTGGCCTTCGGGTCAGAATTGAAATGACTAAAACAGGAGCTATACCGTGACTAACTGAGGTAGCACCTTTGATCGGACACACTTCTTCGATACTATTTCTATGACTATGATGATGATGATGATTTGGGCCCATTTATGACTTTGGGAGTGTGTTCCGAGGTGGGCGGTAGTGGCTGCTATGCGTCACCACCGGTCCGGGAGTGCAATTGGTAGAATCCTACCCTGGGCATTACCTCGAGTGCCTTGTCATATATATCCTTATCGATCCCCATACGATTTTGATTTAGCATTGCCTTCTATGGAGTGCCCTCTGATAACACCAGTACGGTGAATTTACGGTACTGTATAGACTGTTGGTGCCTGTAAACGGCGTAAGGGTAATATGGTAATCCCGCTTACGCTATTTTCAGTATTTATACTTTACTAAATAGACATTATAATAATAGCGTATTATTATATAGATATTAGTTTAACGGATCCTCGAGAGATGGAAAAATCCCGTAACATCTCTTGAGTTACTGCACCCATGAGACTGATATTATTTCGTATTTTAATTTGACTAATATGAGAATGATTTAGTGCTGATCCGAGTGTTTGTTGTGTTTTTTTTATGCAATACGCTCGGGTCAGCAAGCGTTTGCAGTTAACAGGGATGACTGTGACTAGGAGATCGAAGACGAAGATTTGGTATATCTATTATCTATACATATGTATTTCCGCTGCATTTTTATTTCCGTTGTTATGTTATGTAAACCTGTTTATGTGTAACTCTGATAACCATTGAATGTTAAATCAATGTATACATTTCAATTATTTTAAATTGCTATTGTTTATTATATGTTGTCCTTCCGCTGTGAGATTCTGTGATTGGTTTCTTTTCTTTCTTTCTTTTTCTTCTTTTCCCAATAACTACCTGCATTTGCGATTTGTTTGGGTCGACATGCGTGGTTTATTGTCGATTTTTAAACGGTCAAAAATATGGGTCGTTACAACAACTCTGTCTTCAATTATCTTCATCATATTTGATTCGCAACGCTAATGCCCATACAGAGTGGTTTTCAGATAATAAATCTGATCCCGGTCTCTCCGTATTGACAACGTAAAATGGTCAAAAAAATTGATAGTCAGCGATTTAACTATCAAAGGAAAACATGTGTACAAACAACGGTCGTATTTCCAAATGGAAATCTTACCGAGCAAATCATCAACCAACACTGATCCCCTTTAATTTGATTTTCCATTCAATTATTCATTTCCCTATTTCCGATCCCATATATTCGTAAATTTTTATTTTCTAAATTTAGAAAATATACATTATTAGTCATTGGAAAACATTTCCATATTTACTCCTATTTCTTATTTTCTATACTAAAACCATTTCTGATTTCTTAATTGGAAAAAATTTCCAAAACTCCTTCATTGGATTTAAACAGATGTTTAAATAAAATGTCGCTCTACCAACTCGAACCCTTAACATTTATTAACTAAATTCAATTAACTAACCTTCCTTATCGAACCTTAACCATTCCATAGTTAAAAACGAAGTCAATCATGTTGGGGTATAACTACCTCTCAGACCTTAACTGAACAACATTCCTAGCCTCGAAATAGACAAAGTTCATATTTTAAATCTTCAACAAACTTCTTTACGTAACTCTCGGATTTTATTTACAAATACGCTTCTTTTATAGAATTCATTTGATTATAATGATAGTGTTATAATCTCAAACTTCCGAAATATAATAACTTTAATATAACTTTTATTTATTAATTTGAATAAATAAATAAATAAATGATTAAATAAATAAATCTTGATTTAAAAATCAGAAAGTAAATAATACTTTCCTACATTTGATATAGTCGAATTCCAATGTATAATTCTTTCTCGAATTAACTCTATTCGATGACTCTCTCTCGAATAAACTACATTCGATAATTCTTTTCTGAATAAACTATATTCGATAATTCTTTCCCAAATAAACTATATTTGATAATCTCTCCTTCGAATAAACTATATTCGATTCACTATATTCTTATAACTAATATTCGACTAACTCTATTCGATAAACTAATTCGATTAACTTTAATTCGATTAACTTTAATTCAATTAACTAATTCGATTAACTAATTCGATCAACTCTAATTCAATTAACTAATTCGGTTAACTTTAATCGATTAACTCTAATCAATTAACTCTAATTCGATTAACTCTAATTGATTAACTCTACTTCGATTAACTAATCGATTAACTCTAATCGTTTAACTCTAATTTAAATTCCTATTTCAAAACCAGTTTCCTTTATAAATGTTAAATTTATAAAATATTTATTTTAATCCATTATTCATATCAAATATGAAAAATATTTCTTATATATATCAATTCAGTTTGATTTCGTATTTAAAAATAATATTCCATCTCTAAATTCTATTTATACTTTTATTTATAGAATTATTCATATGAAATCTCCTTTTTATTTATAACACTTAAATCTCATTTATAATTCCCTTTATAAATGGCATGTTTATATTCCATAAAAATATAGGTGTTAAACCGATTTCTACTTCTTCATATAATTCCAGACTTATGTATCCAATTTATCTAATGAAAAATAATTTACTTAATCTATAAAACATTATTTATAAATTAATATTCTCCATTTTATCTGTTAAAAACAGATTTCTATTTAATTCTACTTTAAATTAATCTTTTCCATTTATCTGTTAAAAAAGATTTCTATTTAATATTTATTTCAATTTATTTCCTTTTATAAAATTCTATTCATTTTATAAAATACTTCCTTTTACAATTCCAATTTATTTCCCAAATAAATCCTTTTCAATTATATTTGTTTTACAAATAATTTCTTTTATAATTCTATTTATTTTCCAAATAATATTCTTTTTATAATTCTATTTATTTCCCAAATATTTCTTTTTCTAATTTTATTTATTTCATATAAATATTCCCTTCATAATATCCTATTTTTTCCTATAAATATTTCATTTACAATATCCATTTATTTCATAAATATTTCCTATCAATGTTAATACCCTAATCTGGGTTGATGTAGTTTTTCATGAATATAGGAAGGAGTTTCCGGTCCTCTACATATGTCGACACCCGAATCTGGTTCAAGGAGGACCTCTGCAGAGTGCCGAGGGAAGATCCCAGTCTTATCTCAACACCGAAACCGGAAGAGGAGATCAGGTCTCACACCGACACCAAAATCTGAATAATCTCGATTTGAAACGGATCTGGAAGGTGATAACTGACCAACAGGAAAACCCCAAAATGGTTATCACAAATTAGAACAACCATATATGTACTCGCGGAGGACATGCCACAAAGCAAAATTTGAAAAAAAAAATGAGAGGTTCATCATCAAAACAATTCCGAGTAAAGGGGTATTTCTTTCCTCACTCAGGAAAATTTCTCAAACCGTTTATATGCAAGCAATTGTTATCCATGTTTCACATCTACAGCTATTTACATAGTAGACATTGTCAATACACAAAGTTCACTCACCAAGGAAAAATCATTACATTCTCAATACCCCAATTATAATTATAATTTTATCTCATTACTACGACATATTATAAAAGATCTGGGTCCTCTCCATCATCAGGCAAAGGAGGTTCGATGGCATGACAAAGAGCGATGCGTAGTAATATGTTAAGCTTCCACACTATCCTACTCGTTTTGCCTAAATGATCTGAAGGCTTAATCTAAAGTTTCAAGGCTCTGTTATAAGCCCTATACGTTGCCCTAAGAGAACTATTTTCCTTCTCTAACTCGAAAACATCCATATGCAAATTATGCCTTTCTTCTTGTAAACGTCTAATTCTGTCAGCATACCTGACGACGCGATCATGAGAATCCTTGATCAACTTAGTGTCATACGACCCTTCTATCTCGTCTACCACTCTTTTGCTCCAGTAAGAAACAGCTGATTCCTTTAGCCCGGGGTGAGGGTTATTCAAATAATAAAACTTCTGACGGGTAGGGGTCTCGCGAGAGGTCGCGGCCCCAGGGGATGAAGATCCCATCATGATAGGAATATTCTTGAAACGATATTCCCATGTCTAGCACTTTGTAGTAGCATTTGAATCAATTTCCAAGTCAGTAATACGTTGGCGTAAATGCCTCAATTCATCTTCAAATTCAATAGAGGCCGTAGTCTTTATGTATGCCTTCAATCCAAGAATAGTCTTGTCTCTCTTCTAACTGTTATTTCAAAGCATTCATCCTCTCAGTCAAATGTTTGATGGATAAATTCTGATGTAAAATCTTCCTCTCTTGGGACTTAGGAAGAATCTCCCTCGCCGGCAATGCTCCTCCCCTAGACGGAAGATTCTAGCATCGATCAACCTACCCATAGGCACACAGGAAAGTAGTAACGATTTTATTTTCTTTTCAATTACAAGAATAAAACCCCTTTTCTTATACATCTTTGCATGAATTAAACCCGAAACCAATCTACTATGACATATAGACAAAAAGGGGAAATATAAAAGATCACGTCTTCATACATTTATTGTTTACATAGCGTCTCAACATGTTTAATCCTAAAACTCTTTAGCATTGCTTCACGATCCCTTCTCAGAAAGTTAAAGGAGATCTAAGGAAATGCGGTGTAAATGATCTTAAGTCCCTCAAGAAAATTCTTTTCCCTAAAAGGGTGAGTATGTGTCGTTCAAATCTCCTTTCTCAATCTACAAATCATGCGTAATGCATCCTCATAATAAACAAAATTTTGTCATGATGCAAACAAGCATATTAGCCTTTACGTGTAATGAAGGGGAACTCCATACAAGCGTTACATAGGTCACGGAATTAAGTTTACAAGTGTGTCACCTGCCCTACATAAAAACGATTTGAATTCTTATGTTTTGTTACCTAACTCTGCTTAAGGTAGGAAACAGATTTTCTTTTGTCTATTGTAATGATAGGAGACTAGTTGTAGTCGAATATTCAGGAAAAGAGAAAAACATGTCCGGAGCGAGAACTATACCCAAGAACAAGGAACTTCATGACCAACAGCTTTCTTCCTTCCCAAAAGACTAGAGGGGTCACCTTCTTTAAGAAATGATAATTCAGAGTTGTGGACAAAATTCTTATCTTGGCAGCCACCACCTTCGAAATTGTTGCCGCCATTCTCCTTATTGTTACAAACAGAAGCGAGAGTCTCCCCTTCCTTGCCTAGATCGTCTGCAGGACGGTCAATATATAAAAGGTCCTTGATTTTGGGTTCACTCCTCTGCGGTATCTCGACTCCTTCTTCGCCCAACTTAATCCTTTCCATAACTCGATCCCGGACGAAGGGAGGAACTTTGGTGGTTCGAAGTTTATATGAAGGTTATTGGAAAGAAGGTGAAATAAGGCATCTTCATAACAGGCAGACTTAATCTGCGGAAGGTGGACTTGGAAGAAATTAGAAATCATGTCATCGCCTACATAGACTATCTAGGCAGCACGAGAAAGCTTCTCATCCTTCTTCCGAAGCTCATCGGCATGAGTAACCACATCCTCCGCTATCTGGTTCTCTAAGGCCGACACCTTGTCAGGTATTGCATCCCTAGTCTGCCTCCCTTTCTCTAAAGCTGACTCAACATGTTCTAGGGAAGCTTTCAACCTCTCACACTCGTTGCTCAAGGAAGCGTTCGCTTCTCGAAGCTGAGTGATTTTAGTAACATAGGAAGAAGGAACGGGCTTAGACAAGTGCCATTCCTTGATAGTCTGGGAAATTAGAAGCATTCAGCATATAGTCACAACAAATGGAAAGCCCAGAATAAAAAGAAAATGTTGTACCTTAAGCTGTCGGGTTATCAAATGCTGGTAGAAGTCCACCATGTCGGAAGAGGTAGAAGGTAATGAGATGTCAAAAAGTTCAGGTCCAGAAAGAACAAGTTTCACAAGATCAGTAAAATTTGTTGGAGAATGAAGGAGCCTCGAAGGCTCAGCGGGCCGAGAAGCGGGAGTACGCAGCGTGGCACCTGTACCCGCTCCAGATGTACTTGGAAGGGATAATGGGAAAACACCACTTCCTGTTTCTCTGCCGAAAGCACTCCCGGAAATCACAAAAGCAGGAGTATCAAGCTTTAGTCTCTTAGCTGTAGGATCGATAGGTAATTCGGCCAACTTTTAATAGCAACAACAGTAGATCGATTCAAAGCATTAGTAAGAGTAGGGGCTTCCGAAGTTGGAACTCCTAGTCAAACGAAAGGCTAAAGAAAGATTCATGAATGCGGAACTTTGGTGTCTAAAATACCTCATTAAAGAAACTATCGAATCAACAAAACATACCCGAAAATAAAGGAATTGAGGGAGCAAACACTTCTGAACATAACAATAAACACTTAGAGCCAGGAAGACGAACAGGTGGACTCCCAATGATCTTCAGTCCGTAGGGAGGAGGTTATAGAGACATAACTTGTCCTTGGTTAATAGAGTGGACCGACCTGGCGGCTTTTCGAGTAGCTTCAAAATGAGCTCAGATACATGGGATTCGCTTTCGGTTAAAGACACTCTCTTAGAAGCACAATATGATAGAAAGCAATTAAGGATAAGTAACAAATGGAAAATTTAGCCACTCGAAAAGGGTTAAGAGGACTTACCACAATTAGCAAATTGGCCTGAAATACCGACGGGACATTTGATAAAGAAAAATTGATCTTCCTAGGGTATATCCATACACGTACCATCGTTGTAATCTTCCGCAAGGGGGTACCGTGGAATATAGGGAAGTCACCACCTCTTAAAAAATACATCTGGTGTCGAATGAGGTTAGAAGTAAGAGAAGCCTGACCCGATTCAAGATCAAGTACTTCAAGAGATAAAAGAAGTGTGTAAGTGCTTGGTAAAAGTTGAATGGGCGCAATCTCCAAATCCTGTAGAAGTCGAAGCACAAAGGAAGGAAAAGGAAAGAAGACTCTATGCCAGGTATGTGCAGTTGAGTAAACGAAATATCCTTTAGGAGGATGCATGATGTCATAACCTTAAGCAGCAGGGATAGCCTCCACATTGTCTATTCCAAAGCTGACAAGAACGGAGTTTACTTCATCTTGAGAAGTAATCGACAACTTCTTCAAGATGAAAGAGTTCCTCCTCCGAGAGAGGCCACAAGCATCAATGGATGATAGATCAGGACTCCTTTTATTAGACACAGTGCTGCTAGGTGATATAATTTCGTAAAAACGTAAAATTCATATCCTGCTCATTAGAGCACTCAAAAATGATAACATATAAACCTATTAGCAATGGATAGTCAAAATAGTGAATGTTAGGACAACTCTAAGCACCATACCAGTTACTTAATTGAGAGAATAGATTCTTTTGTGCAAATTGCGTGTCTCAAAGCTTAAAATTAATATTTGGGGAAAAAGGCATATGAGCAGATCGCCATGAATTGCCTTCCAGGTTATTAAATTCAAACAATTTATATCCAACATGCAAAACCCTAACAAATTTGGGCAAAACAATTTAACTCCTAGATTAAAGACCAAAGCAAAGATATTTACCGAAGGGTTAGGTAATAAGATTCCCACAATAAGCTTCAAGTCCTCAATGAACAAATAATCTGGTTCAAGAAATTAATATTGCAGGTAAAAAGTGAAGAAGAAGCAGTGATAATTATGCAAAGAAATTTACCAAAATTCCCACCGTACAAACAAAGACCAATCAACAATCCCGGTCATTTAAGATTAAAGGACTAAGATATGACACTTCGAAAAAGACAAAGAGTTTGACTTGGAAAGTCGAAAACACCCCTTCACCAGGGGGCAAATGTTACTACCAAAATTAACAGTGGAATGCGATGGCGGTGAAGGGGTATTGGATGACCGAAAGCTCACAAAAAACTCTTCAGAAAGTAGAGTCAAATACTAGAAAGAGCTAAGAGTAGGGAGAAATGATCTGAAAGTTGCATCAAACAAAACCTTCCTAGGAGAAAAGATCGTAAAAGCTACAGGATATAACCAGCAGGATCTATCCGACAGGGTCAATCCGACAAGATCCCTCCAACAGTGTCAACCCGACAGGAGATTCTATGGCAAAAAGTCATCTCGACCCGAAACCAAGAAAGATAAAAGTAATAAATCTGTCAGACGAAGTCCAAAGGAACCTTCAGTATTAACCTACCTAATACCGATACGTCGGGAAGCTAAACCTTCGAGAGTATAAAAAACAGAAGCGCATAAAGATTGTCTGAAACCCATTTCCGTGACACCCATCGTACAAATACCGAGAGGCCGCATTGATAAAATAATAGGCAAGTCACCTGGAGTAACCTTCTGAAAGATCAGGCTATACCCGGAAATCCCACCGAGATGCAGACTGGAATCTCGGAAAGGATGCAAGCTATCCACACTATTCTATTTAGCACAGACGCCGACAGTGATTCCGAACCGGTAGCTAACCATATACACAATGAGGGCAGGCTCATCTAAGTATTCACGGGAAGCTACCAAAATGGCAAGCACATATTCCCCTCGAAGAGGCTCCTGACTAGCCGAAACCTTCATCGTGAAAGCCATAATTAGCACCGCAAAGCGGTTAGAAGCGAAAATATCTGAGATCAAGGAAAAAGGTGGTCGATAAAGGCTCCTGAAGGCCCAATGGCCCAATAGAAGAAGGGGCTCCAAGTTTCCTATAAATAGGACTCTAGGGGTCACATTTTAAGAGGGCTCTGATTTTTCATTTGGCTAATCTTTGTGTTTCCTCTCGTAAAACCCTCAGATGAGGACCAATTAAAGAAGTTCTTCAATTCTAGTCATGTATTCCAAATCAAAGATTAATAAAATGTTCATCCATATCCAAAGCATCTTACTATGAGTTTGTCATACTGTTTTTCTTAATCATTAATTATCGCAATTTATTGTGTATTTTCTGCAAATACTTGGATTCTTGTCTAGATCTTCTTACTGTCGAAGGGAACACCCTTTCCTATAGATATAAACCCCTCCTATGAGCTTCTGCCCTCCCCACAAGCTTATATCTCATAGCGAGCTTGGTGTGGAGACCCTCGCTGTCCACCATTAAAATCCTTTATCAAGAGCAACAAAGTAGTAAACCTCCTTTCCAAAACCTCGACATCTAGGGATAGAGAACTAATTCAAGCCTGCGAAAGTTAAATAACTAACTCCTCTCCCTTAGATCCATCCACATTGACCTACCTCTGGTGTTAACGAAAAATATCGTTATCATTCACGCTTAGCCCTACTTTATATCTTTCATGTAGCAAGTTTTTTTCCCTTAAATACCGAGCTAAACGGGTTTATCCACAAGTCAAAAATTCAACCTATAAAAATTTAAGGTTTCTACATACATAGAAAAAACTAGATAGGTTGCCCTATAAATAACTCAAAAAAGACGGGAAAGAATAAGACAGGGAAAGGAGATGGACTTAAGGAAATTTTTTATAAAACTTTTATTTTCAAAAATATGTTTTTGTTTTGAAAATCTAATTTTCTTTCGAAAAATACTTTATTTTAAAACAGCTTTTAGGAATCCTGTAACCTTAGGCTCTGATACCAAATGAAACATTGCACAACCCTTAGTATTCCTAAAAAGGGTCATACTAAGGAATGTGGAGCACGTAGGTATAAAGTAACAAATCACAGAGACTAAGATTCACAAGACATAAAGTAAAAACAATGAAAACTTTTATTCCCTCTCAAGTACAACTTAGAACAATAAAAGAATAAAATAATATAAAGATCATTTTGATAGATAACAGACTAAATCTCAGGTCTCGGATACTGTTCTTCCCAAGCTTCCAATACCATTCAACTTCTACCCTATGAGCGTATTGGGGGAAAGAAAAAGCAAGGAAAAGGAGTGGGTCAAACATAAAGTCTGCTGAGCTGTTCTGATTACTAGAACGATTGACATGCGAAGGGAAATAGATAAAATAGTAGTTCTAGTGTTAGATAAATTAAGTATTTGTGTACACCTAAAGTGAACATATATGATGATATAAAAATGTGACAGATAGGGTTAACTTTTATCATTCCATAAAACTTTGACTGTTTTCACTTTCACGATTACAAAACATTATATAGTTAGAAAAATTACGATAATACTACCCATCGATCGGCTAACCATAGAGTGATAACCTATGCCCATTATGGGTCTTGGGTTTATCAAGCCCAACCCATCAGCAAAAAGACATAGCATTAATAACAGGTGTTGCAATATCTTATTTTCTATAGTTGATTCAATGCACGCATATTAAACCGCCGAAAGTACCCATATCCACCTCAATTTGGACCATCTTATTACCACCCACAACATGATGCATGCCCTTGCCTCCTTTATGGGGCCGTATATGATAAAAACGGTATGTTATATGTTACTTATCCTCAACAAACAATTACGTAACCCAAATCCCCCTTGATTTAGGCCCCCATAGAAACCATATAATTTAGGGTTATAACTTAATGTCATTTTTAACTTTAATATTTATTAAGCCTAACTGTTTATTCATTTATCATAGAAACCATAACCATCAAATTTCCTAATCACAAGGCCGCCATAGAATTGTATAATCACAAAACCACCGTAAAATTGCATAATCACAGGGCCACCATAGAATTTTATTAGGCTCGTAACTTAATACTTTTTTAAGTCAATATTTTCATATTAATCCTAATTGTTCCTTTAAGAATTTCCTTTCATATTCATATTTGCAAATAAACCACGTTTTTCTATTATAATTCCCAGTTTATCATATTTATGCAAATATATGTTACAGTTCATTTTTTCTGTCACAACTAGTACCATAGCCATTTTACAAACTCTAGTTTTCCTATTATCAGTCCAACGTTCCCTTTTATTACAGTTTTACAACATGTATCCAGTTAGCTCCAAATTATTCAATTATCCTTATTTGCTCAAATTTCCCAAACATACGTAGAATAAAGGATAATAATCAGTTGCATAAAATTAGATGCACAATTAGTTCCTAAATCATCCGTATATAATATGCACAAAATAAAGGATTATAATCAATCGTAGGCAGTTAGGTATATAAATATATGCCTAAATCAGTCGCATACATATGCCTGTTAGGCATATTTGGGCATAACCAAAATAAACTGTAAAAATTCGACGAAGAAGAGGGAAAATAGACTTAGAATATTGGTTAAAATAATTTGAATATTAATTAAACAAAAATTGCAAAAAAGGACAAAAAGATTACAAAAGCTACTTACAGAAAGAAATTACAGAAAAATAAGAACAAACTGAAACAGCAAATAGCCTGTAAGTGAAGGAACTATAAACAAAATTACTTACAACTACTATTATTCCTATTTACCATAAACTTAATCAAAAATATGAATAATCATAATATCTCACCAAGAAACTTCCCTCGTGGCACCAGCAGAATCCACCCCCAAAAGAAATTAAAGTAGAAAATATTTTAATTTTAAAATCTCAATTCCCCTTAAAATTTAATTTAAGGTTTCCTCTGTCTCTCAAAAAGGAGAAGAGCCTAGAAGGAAGAAGAGATGTGTTGTGAGGAAACGAGGAGGGGTTGGTGGTTTATTTATGGGTGAAGCAAAAGACCCTCATCAGTCAGATTTAGGTTTTAAATCAGGGTCACACAAATCAGCAGCGAAAATTCAAATAAAAATTCGTTTGTTCCGTTTCGTGCCAGGCACGTATCGGGTCGACCTACCCACCAAGTGTGTCGACACATGGGTCGACCTAAGCGAAATCTAGGTCGACCCGGGTGGATGCTGGGTTGGCCCATGAATTTATATTTTTTTCTTTTATTAAATTCTGATTTGAATTCAAACTTCAAATCGTTATAACTCTTTTGTTTTAAGTTCATTTTACGTAAATCAAATACCTATCCGAATCAGAAAATCGTAATGAACCCAATGGCATATTCTCTCTTCCAAATTCCCATAATTTTGCAACCTTATTATTTAATTTATTAATTATCGTGTCTTAAAAATTTGGCTTGTTACATTCCTCTTCCTTCTTCCTTGCTCACGGCCTAGGGTGGGTAATGGTATGGCCGTGGGTTGTGATGATAATAAGTAGAGGTTTGCACTTGGTTTTGAAGTGGGTCGACATGGTATATGTATACATATTTATTTTACTTTATTTTTCCATAACTTTGCTAAATTTTTATAAGGCTTGGAAGCCATCAATGAAGAGCATTCTAGAGTTTGAAGAATAGAAGAAATTAAATGTAAAAAAATGACAGGAGTGGTGGGTATTTATAAGAAAATGTAGAATAAAATATACTAAACCAAACCCTAACATGTCATATCACATTGAATACACTTACACCTCCATCCCTACAATATTCATACACATTGGCTCCTCCCTTCATGCATCCAAGTCAACTTCTTCCATTACCATGCTAGTGCAAGGGAGTGGTTAGTTTTGATGGTGAGTTTAGTCCCCTTTTTATTTGTTTTATATGTTTACTTTTACTAATATATCTTACTTTATTTAGTTCCTTCATTTGCCTTATATATTTATATTATCATATGTATATACACATGTCTGTATATATACATATGTGTCTCACCGAAAAGTTTATAATGTTGTATGACTTTCATTCGTCAAACCGTTGTGAATCCGGAACTCATTTATCAGTCATATTTTAGTTTTAATTGAATAATTTTTCTAAGTAGAAAACATTCAAAAATAAATTTATTATTATATTTAAATGATTAAAACATAATTATTTAATCATTAAAACTATATTAAATAATATTTACCCATTATTTACAAAATTGGGGATTTTACCAATAAAACAATACCAATTTTTCTTATATTTTATGTGTAATAACTTGGAAATCCGAGCCAATTTAAAATTTTTATTTTGGCAATTTTAGTGAATTTTGAATATTTAAAATGAATTATTTTAAATAATAACGACAAGAAATTTATTTTGAATAGAATTCGAACGTATATATTTATTTGAATCGTAGTTAGAATATAAATATTTTATTTTAAATATAAAAGGAATTGAAAATGGCGCGGTAGTTCAAAAATTCGATTTCAAATTTCGAATGTACATGATTCAAAATAAACCGGATTTTAGCGAAACAAAAAATATTAGATTCTATTTGTGAATATCTTTCCAATGAATCCGAAAAATTGAAATTACATAGCGGGAATCAAAAGTTATGCCCAGTTGAAAATTCAGAATAGTCGCTATGGAATTCTGGCCCTTAAAAATAGCCATTTTGCAAACGGCCTCGGTTTTCGACAAAACAACTTTTGTTGGGTCCGTGATGTCAAGTTATTACTAGATTCCAAAATTCGTAATTTTTCGAATCAATATGTGAGCGTGGTGAAGGAAAACGCGTTTGACCAGTTTCAGTTGATTTTAATCGACTGGAAAATGGCCATTTTTCAAACGGTCTCAGAATTCGACGAAACTAGTTTTGTTAGGACCGTATCATCAATACGAAGTTAGAAAATATTTTTCAGGAATTTTTAGAGTCTGTATGTGACCCCAGTGAATTGAAATGTGCGTTCAAATTCAATATATAGAGTTATATTTTGATTTTGACGAAAACTGATCGAAACGATCGAATCAGCTTACGATACATATCCCATTGTGTTCGGAATGGGGATAATTAGCTATGGACGACAGGCGGTGGGTTCGATTCTGAGTTCGAAAGAAAAAGTTACTTTTAGTGGATTAAAATAAATTAAATAAAATATATATTTAAATATATAAGCCCTCCCTTTCTCTCTCATTTAGTCAATGGTCAAAAGAAAAAAAAAGGGGGAAAGAACCCCCGATCGATTTCGCTGCTCCTCCTCCCCCATCGCACCGCGTCACCCTCCTGGCCAGCCACCTCCATCGCCAGAGGACCTCGCTGGAGCACACCCCCCCCCAATCCGCCGCCATCTCCAAGCGCCCCCCCCCCCTTCAACCGTTCAAAACCCCAAGCCCCTAACCTCGAATTGACCACCAATCGTCACGTGGGCCCGCCTCTGCCTAGCCTCCGCCTCCCCTGGCCTGCAGCGCCCTTTCCCACCACCTGCGCCGCCCTCCACACCTCCTCCTCCGCCTCCACAACCCCCAACTATGACGATGTCCCCTCCACCTTCAAAAATTGTAAGTTTTAATTATTTATTTTAATTTATTTTCGAATAATCGGTTTATAAGAAGAAAGACAGAGATAAAAAATCAGTTTTATATGCTATAGCCTTGCTTAGAAAGATTGGATTTTTATCTAAGTGAACACCAAAATAAAGAGGGGATTTTTATATGTATGATAGCGATGTAAAGACATGATTTTTATATATGTACGATAATGAAAATACGATTTTTATATTATAGAAAGAATAAAGATTTGATTTTTATATTATAGAAAGAAAAAAAATCGGATTTTTATAATGAAGAGACAAATATAAAAATATAATCTTTATTAGAAGAAGAGCGATATAAAAATGTAATTTTTATTATGAAGTTAGCGTGATAAGAATATGATCTTTATTATATGAACACCGTTGTAAAAATAGAATTTTTATCTATATAGTAGCGGTGTAAAAATAGAATTTTTATCTATATGGTAGCAATATAAAAATGTGATTTTTATCCATATAGCGTAGTTATAAAAATATGATTTTTATATACATAGCAACAATATAAAAATGTGATTTTTATATATGTAGTGGGTACGGACAACGAAAGTGACAAAGGGCGAGCACGGCGAAGATTTCCTACATATGAAGAGTCGTGGCGTTTGGTTTAGCTTACCAGTGAGAACTCCTCACTTTTATTTTTAATTTCTAGTTGAAATATATATTAAGATGCAAACGGTGCTTAGCAGCACCCGACACCCGTCATCCACAGACCGTAGATGACTTGTTTGTTTGATTGTTGTATAGTGAAATGTGATTGTGTGATGGTGAATGAAATAAAATATTTTATAGTGGAAAATATTTTATAGTTAAAAATATGATTTTTAACGTGTATATAAAATAAATATTTATAAACAAATCGGAGATTTGTTTATATACACTGATTTGATTGATGTTGATTGGGACGATAAATTTTACACATCGCCCAACCGCACAAATAAAAATCTGTGTTTGTTGATTTGAAACCCCACACGGGTGTTGGGATGATATTCAACGTACACTAATCCCAATTGTTTAGTGGTATGTTGACCGTTTGATTGACAGATTGTGTAAGCGTTATTTATTTATATTTAATGCTTATGCAGTTGTGTGGTGCACTCTGGATGATGGTTGATTATTTATCGTTGCTATTATATACATGTGTTGTAGAAAATCCATATAATTAACATTATATGGTAATTGATTGGGCCTCATTCCAATATAGAAAATAAATTCATGTGTTGAATAGAAAATAAATTCACGTGTTGAATAGAAAATAAATTCATGTGTTGAATAGAAAATAAATTCACATGTTGAATAGAAAAGAAATTCATGTGTTGAATAGAAAATAAATTCATGTGTTGAATTGAAAAATATTCATGTGGTGAATAGAATAAACATTCATGTGTTGAATAAAAGCCGTGTTGATTAGATTGACGCCATTTTGACGTGAACGATATTTATATCGATTTTATTCATTTTTCAATGAATATTGAAAGTGATTTCAAAATTCGAATTAAATTGAATAGATTTGAAATTCGAATTAAATTGAAATGAATTGAAATTCGAATTAAATTGAAATTGAATTGAAATCGACTTGAAATGAAATTAAAATGAATTTATATTGAAAAATTCGATATTGATTTGAATTTGAAAAGGAAGTTGAAACCGTTTTGAAAACGAATTTAAAACAATTTATAAAATACGTTTTGAAAGGAAATCGACGAAATATATTTAATATATATATTATATATAATGGCCTGAATAGAACGCGCCGAGCCGCGGCAGTTCGCGAATTTTGACCATTGACTTCGAATGGATATTACGGGAGATCCGACCGTCGGATTCTCCTAAAACTGGAACCGTTGGGTTTGTATCGAAAAGAGCTTTCTAGCGAATATTAGAGATTTGAAATCTAACGGTTGGATTTGGAATTATGTCCAAATCAAATTTGGAAAAGGTCGTTGTAAGTGCAGTTCAACGGCCGTTGTTGGAAATCGACTGTACGGGCCTTGATAAAATTGTTAAAAATAGTAATAATTTGGGTAAAATCATAAGAAAGAATTTGTGAAGAATTGGGGTTAAAATTTCCATATTCGAAAAGATAAAAATAGATTTTTATCGAAATGAACTAGTTTTGAACTAGAACTATAATTCTATTTATTTTTAAAATAAATAAAGTGGATTTGAAATGGTTTTGAAAATAAACAGAATTTCCCATAATTGAATTGGAATGGATTGGAATCGAAATTATCTTTGGAATATTTCGATGTTGGGTTTCGTGATTATACAGATATTGTTATGGAAATTTGAAAGAAATATTTATATCGTTATTTCCAATACGATATTTGTTGGTCGTAGAAGTTGATATTGAATATAAGCCGATATATTTTCTATTCAGAGCCTTGTATTTAATATCAAATGTGATTTGGGTTTGTCGTGAATGTTGTCTTCATTAACACTGTTCTTGAACCCAGTTGAGAAAAAAGATTAAATCTTTTTATTTAGATTTAATGAAGTGTACCAATTAAATGGAATTTAATTGGAATTGAATTTGAATTGATTTTTGGGTTTATCGTGAACGGTGTTTTAAATAACACTTGTTCTTTAACCCGATAACTAATGGAATGTGATTTTGGGTTGTCATGAACGGTATCTTCAATAATATTGTTCTTAGACCCAACTGAGTTAAGAAAATCAGAAACTAACTGGAGATTAGTTAAGTTGAATGGTTTCTTGGGTATTGATCTGATGTTGGTTTCGGCCTTCGGGGTTAATATTTAGGGAACTGTTCTCTTACTAATTTGTGGTTAGAAACTAATAGAATGGAATGTGATGTGGGTTTATCGTGAACCGTGTTTTAAATGAAATTAGTTCTTTAACCCAGTTAAAGATTAAAACCAAGTGGAGTTTTAATGAATCTTTAATTAGATTGAAATGATCGAGAATGGAGTATCACCAGTTTTGCTCCAGGCGATAGTTAAATCTTTAATTAGATTTAAACGTGAAATGGTAATTGAATTTACCGATAACATCATGGTGTTAGATACGAAGTATGGCCAGTTTTACTTCATGGGATGAATAGGTTGGGACTGGGAAATTAAAACAAACGATTACTTCGGTAAGGATCGTTAATCCCGACTAGTTGAATCGATATTCAAAAGAAGATTAAAGAATAAATTTGAGGAATTTATCTTTGATAAAATTAATGGGAACCTATCCCTAAGAATGTGAAGTTTAGCAACTAACTGAAGATTAGTTAAGATGAATGGTTTCCTGGGTATTGATCTGATGTTGGTTTCGGCCTTCGGGGTTAATATTTAGGGAATTGTTCCCTTACTAATTTACGGTTAGTGACTGATGAATTGGAATGAGGCGTATGTTGTGTTTGTGTAACACTTGTTTATTATATACGCGAGTTATTCGGAAAGACCGGGTTTATCCCATTTTGAATAACTGATATGACGATAAGTCGAAGATGAAGACGGTGGTCGAAGACCGGAGGCCTTCACGTCGTTTGGGTGATTACTGATGATCTTGATTGGGCCGTACACCCAAGAGGAGGGAATCAGTTAGTGGTCGTCCAGACGTACTTGGAGATCGATGGATATGCGGGGTACTAGGTGCCTCCGGTTTCGTTCAGACCCAGAACGAACTTGTAAATGGTCTGTGTGTCTGACATTGGATTTTATTCTATGTGATTGATTTCTATTAAATATATATCTGTTTGGCGGTGGAGAATTTATTCTCTTGCTTAACGCCCTTCTCTGAGACGTGCGAGCTCAGGGGTTATATATTGATGGATATCAAACGCATGGAGTGAATTGCCTGTGTGGCATGCCTAAGTGGCAAATGATCAAGGCTTCTGTTGAAAAGCAAAGTCTAGTGGGTGATGATCAAAGCACGGCCTGTGTGGCATAGCTTTGTGTAACGTTGATTCGCGAGCCTCACACCCCGGTTGTGAACCAGAAACGGGAGAGGACATCAGGGAGGGCATGCGTTTCCTTCTAACTAGAAGTGGCGTCAGTGGTTCTACACGCCCTGACGAGTTTGACTTATGTGGTTGTTGCTGTTGCGAGGCGCCTCGGATATATCGGTGACTATGTGAAGCCGATGGAGTCATTCGTTGGCTCATTTACGCCCCAAAGGGTGGGGAAACGCAGTGTTTAGGCATTTTAATCCACATCGGTGGACCAGCCCTGATGATCCAAGGGTCACTCGAGCTCTGATCCTGAGACTCGGGCTAGACAGTCTCGAATCGGTAGAGGACTATCTTTTGCCTCGGTTCACAGATGGAAATCCAACTTCCAATACGTGACTTTGCGGTTTTATTTGTAGAGCCTAGTATGGCGACATAGTGGGATGGGGCACTCATGCCGTCTATGATTGAAATTGTATTAACACTATACACTTAAAGTAATAATAAAATATGAAATTTAGCATATCAAGCATTCTTTGGCTATTATAAGGTAAAACCCTATCCTCCGGCTTGTGTTGCATTGTGTGATGGGACCTGGGTCTTATAATAGCTTCATTTTTCTTTATTTAGCATTGCGATGTTGTTTTATGCACTAGTATTTTTGGGACGAAACCCGTTCCTTGTTATACGGCGTGGTCCTTTGATTTACTTAACTTTAAAATAAAGATTAATAACTGTTTTTAGTTCTCACACCAGTCACATGACTGACCTGGAGTTTATTGTTTTAACCTAAACTCTGGGTGCCCTTATTTTGACACAGGCAGCTAGTAGTTTTGGTTTTGCAGATTTATATTCACAGGATCCTGATTTACAGCTGGAACGATACTCGGAAAGCTCTGTATCCGTGTATTACTTCTAGTTGTGTATTGTATTATTTTCCGCTGCTATGTAATGTATTGTAATCTCTGATATTTTATAATGTATATTATTTGTTAATACTCTGTATATTCTTGTAATCTGATGGAATTGTTGTAATATACAATGAAATGTTCTTCTGTCTGCGTTCTTTTGTGTGTTGTTCTCAAAGTATCCGCTCTTTCCTTCACGGGGAAGTTACGGGTCCTTACATTATGGTTTGGTATATACCTTTATATAACATGTTTACAGTTGATATATTATCACCATATAGCATATTAAAATGATTTTTTTATCGTTTAACCCTTATTTGAATAATTATAATAATTATTAAATCGCTATTTTTTCATTCAAATCCATGATTCAATTATTGGATATAATATCCTTATTGATGATGTCATCAATACATTTAATTTTTAAAAATAAAATATAACATTTTATTTTATATTCTTCTTCAATTATGAAATTAAGGCTATGTATCCAGAATCATTTGCGATCCTTATGGATAAAATCAAAGCTACTGATAAAACGATTTCGTTATTTTATAACTATTTCCCAAGGGAAATAGTTTCTAAACTAATTTTCTAAAATAGGTTCATTATAATTGTTATATACCTTAAACTTCATCATTAGTTGTAATTAATCCATATTTGAAATAAATTAAATATACATACTTAAGGTGATCAAATTCCAGGTTGTTTCAATAAGGAACATAGACAAACTTGACAAATCACTTTATATCTTGTGTCTTTTACTATAATTTATATGTTTTCTTTTTCTTAAACCCAACAATTATCAAATACCCTTTGCTATATGTAACACATCGGTCTTATTTCAAGATCAACTAACTTATTAGCGAAAAATGATGGCCTTCCTGTGTTGGGCATAGATGTCATTATAGTGTTAGTCCAATCAAAGGGGCACACTAATACTTTGTTCAAGAGTTAGGATCATTCGCAGCACAAATTTGGTTCATTACTGTATTTTCAATGATGTGTAGAAATGATAACTATCCAAAATGGACCGTCTACTCATTGGAGAAAAATGATATATTTGTTTTGGAAGCGTCTAAAGTCAGCAGATCAAGTTTCCCTTGCCCCCATTCACATCCATCTCCTCTTCACCTTCCATCATATCTGCATCACTCACCTTCGTAAATTTTCAACTGCATAAATAATGGTTGGTTCAAAACTGATTCCGATAACCAAGTTTTGTAAGATGTGGCTATTATTGGAGCGTATTAGCAAAGAAGAAGAAGCAATATCAATCAGATTAACAAATTGGAATATACCGGTTTATTGTGAATGGAAGATATATTGAATGGCCATCAAGAACGCCATCAAGAAAATTTTCGAATATAATTTATTTCTCTCGTTATGTGATAGGTTGCAAAATTTGGTATGATCACATTGCAAGACGTTGCTGTCTAAGAAATGATTGTCATGTTTGTATGTACTATAGCTGTAGTTCTCTCTAATAAATAAATGATCAAAAGATTTTAACAGTCTGGTATCAGAATTTCAGTTTGTTTTCACGTTGTTTTAGATAATGTGTAATTACTCGCTGCAAATATTATTAAGCACTTGACCTTCAATTAAATACTACTTCTGATGAAATTAGAACTTCAAATCACTATTATCAGTATTTTAGGAACTGTGTTGTGCGATAGATCATGCACATGTAGTAGCACACTTATCTCAAAAACGAGTTGTTCGTTACATAGATGGAAAAGTTTTTTTTTTTGCATTGCAGGCGGGATTTAATGGCCCCAGCCATCTTTATTAATGAACCAAATCAAAGTACACCAAAAATAAACATATACATCTAATAATAGAAAGCACCATTACATGTGTAGGAGTAGAGATACCACTAAACACCCTAATGTTCCTCTCCATCCATAATAGATATATAGTTTTCTTCAAAATCTTAAGAAGAAGGGAACCACTAATGGATTTCCATCGAGTAAATTTAAATATAACGTATCATTCTTCTACCGAATCAATACAAGGGAAATGAAGACCAAAATGCATAAGTACTTGCGTCCATACAAATCCAATGAACTCACACTCGAAAAATAGATGCTTAATCGTTTCAGAATGCCACCCACAGAAAACACATAAATCGTCCAAAATAATGCCAAATTCATTCAACTTCTTTCTAGTGTGAACCGCATCCATAAGTTTTCTCCACAAGAAAACATTTTCCTTAGGCAATGAGTTCGATGACCACATTCTCGTGTGCCAAGGAAAGGAGACTGGGTTCACCACCAGAGCATCATACACCAATGCAATACTTTGAACGTGTCCATTCCAGAGAGCAAGCAAAGAAGCACGAGGAAGTAGAGTACCCATCACGCAAGTCCAGACGGAACGAACTAAACTGGAACTTCAATGAGGAAAAGATAGCAAACCATTAACACACATATTACCCAAAGAAGCCATTTCATTAACACCAGAAATCACCCTGTTATTGTAGTCAACAATGTTGGAGAATGAAGTTTTGTAACAACCCGGAAATTCTGAGCCAGTTTAAAATTTTTATTTTGGCTACTTTAGCGAATTTTGAATATTTAAAATGAATTATTTTAAATAATATCGACAAGAAATTTATTTTGAAAGGAGGTAGAATGTATATATTTATATACGTCGTCGTTAGAATATAAATATTTATTTATATATATAAAAGGAATTGAAAATGGCGTGGTAGTTCGATAATTCGATTTCAAACTTCAATTGAACATACCGGGTGCAAAATAAACCGGATTTTAGCGAAACCAAAATATAGAATCTAATTGTGAATATCTTTCAAACGAATCTGAAAAATCAAAATTTCAGAGCGGGATTCAAAAGATATGTCCAGTTGAAAATTCAGAATAGTTGCTATGGAATTTCGGCCCTCGAAAATAGCCATTTTACAAACGACCTCTGTAATAACCCGCAAATTCTGGGCCAGTTTAAAAATTTTATTTTGGCGATTTTAGCGAATTTTGATTATTTAAAATAAATTATTTTAAATAATATCGACGAGAAATTTATTTTGAATATAATTCGATCGTATATATTATACGCGTCGTCGTTAGAATATAAATATTTATATATAATTATAAATAGAATTGAAAATGGCGCGGTAGTTCGATAATTCGATTTCAAACTTCAATTGAATGTACCGGGTGCAAAACAATCCGGATTTTAGTGAAACCAAAAATAATGGAATCTAATAGTGAATATCTTTCCAACGAATCCGAAAAATCAAAAGTTCGTAGCGGGAATCAAAAGATATGTCCAGTTGAAAATTCTGAATAGTCGCTATGGAATTCAGGCCCTTAAAAATGGACATTTTGCAAATGACCTCGGATTTCGACGAAACCAGTTTTGTTGGGTCCGGGATGTGAAGTTATTGCTAGATTCCAAATTTCATAATTTTTCGAATCAATATGTGAGCGTGGCAAAGGAAAACGCGTTTGACCAGTTTCAGTTGATTTTAATCGACTGGAAATTGGCCATTTTTCAAACGGTCTCAGAATTCGACGAAACTAGTTTTGTTAGGACCGTATCGTCAATACGAAGCTAGAAAATATTTTTCTAGAATTTTTAGAGTTCGTATGTGACCCCGGTAATTTGAAATGTACGTTTAAAATTCAATAAAGTGATTTAAATGAAAATTTAACGGAAACTGATTATAACGGCCGAATCAGCCTGCGATACATAACCCAATGTGTTCGGAATGGGGGTAAAACGCTATGGACGACAGGCGGTGGGCCTCGTTTCGAGAGCGTATGAAAAGTCAACTTAGGAGGGAGAAATTAAATTAATTAAATTAAATAAAAAATATATATATATAATATTCCCTCCCCTTATCTCCTCCCAGGCCCCCCCCCCCCGATTCAAACAGGAAACAAAAAAAAAAAAAAAAAAAAAAGAGAAAAATCCGTCGAACCCTAAGGAGCCGCACCCCCTCCAGCTACCTCCGCCTCCTCCCTGACAGGCGAACGCCCTTCCTCTTTCCTCCGCTACACCCTCCTCCTCTCAACGGCGGCCAGAAACCCCCCCCCCCCCTTCCCCTTCGATTCCCGCGCCCTTCTTGAAACCCAAACCGCCGTTTCCGGCCTCCGCCCACCCCCGTTGGACCCGCCTCCGATCTGCGACCCCCCCCCCTAGCCCTGACGCTGGCGAGAAACCCCCCCCCCTCGCTGTAAGTCTTATTTTTTATTTTTTTATTATTTATTTATTTTGTTTTTATTTTATAAAAAAGTATATAAAAGAAAAAAAACTGATTTGTTTAGAATTTAAAAACTGTTTTTTTGAATATAGAAAACTGTTTTTTTTTTTAAAAAAAAAACATTTTAAAAACTGATTTATATGTTTTTTAAAAGCTGATTTGAAAAGAGAAAAAAACTGATTTGAAAAAGCATTTTTAAAACTGATTTGAAAAAGCATTTTTAAAACTGATTTGAAAAGATTTAAAAACTGATTTGATTTTAAAACTTTAAGTAGAGAAAGGTTTAAATTTTTTTTTTTTTTTTAAAAAAAAAAGATTTGAACTTTAAATAGGAAAGATAGGATTTTTATATATTGAACTTCGATAGAAAGATAGGATTTTTATATATTGAACATCGAAGTAAAAATATGATTTTTATATATTGAATGGCGAAGTAAAAATTCGATTTTTACATATGTAGAGAATATGGGCAACGAAGATGACAATGGGCGAGAATGGCGATGATTTCTATAAAAGGAGCGTCAAGTTGATTGGATAGCTATATGTGAGAACTTCTCACCTTTCAATTTCTTTTCTAGTTATATATATATACTAGGATGCAGACGGTGCTTAGTAGCACCCGACACAATCGTCCACAGACCATGGACTTGTTTGTTTGGTTGCATAGATTAGTTGAATTATTTGTTTAAATTGAATTGTTTGGTGAGATGAAATTGATTTGATTGATGTGTGAATGGCGTGGGCCTTCACTAGACCGGGGATAAGGCTAGGCCTTGTCCCGTTTCTAGGATCGTGCCGTTATGCCGCCGAAATTTTCTAAAATACGTTAGAAAAATAAAAATATCATTTTATTTAAAAAATGAATTGAATAGAAATTCATATGTTGGAATAAAATGTTTTGTCGTTAAAGATATAATTTTTAACGTGAATGTGAATAAATAAATATTCATTTACAAACCGGACGGTTTGTTTAGGTACACCTATTTGAATGACATTGATTGGGTCGATAAATTTTACACATCGCCCAACTGCACAAATAAAATCTGGGTTTGATTGTTTGAAAACCCCACACGGGTGTTGGGATGAAATATGAATTTCACTCATCCTGATTGATTAAATATGTCGATCGATTGATTGATTGGCTGTTATAAGCGTTAGATGTCCATATTTGATGCTTATACAGTGTAGTGCACTTTGGTTGATGGTTGATTATTTTTCCATGCTATTATATACATGTGTTGTATGAAAATCCATATAATTAACTTTATATGGTAATTGATTGGGCCTCATTCCAATTTGAAAAATAAAGAATATTATAAAATAAAAGTTCATGTGTTGACAGTACTCATTCATTGAGATTGGTCATGTGTTGAACGAAATATTTTAGTAATAAAATTTACACCTTTATCGATATAAAATAAAAGTTCATGTGTTGACAGTACTCATTCATTGAGATTGGTCATGTGTTGAACGAAATATTTTAGTAATAAAATTTACACCTTTATCGATATAAAATAAAAGTTCATGTGTTGACAGTACTCATTCATTGAGATTGGTCATGTGTTGAACGAAATATTTTGATAATAACAACTATTTTGAAAAAGAAATATTTGAAATAGAATATTTGAAAATAGAAATTTATGAAGCCGTGTTGATTAGATTGACGCCATTTTGACGTAAACGATATTTATATCGATTTTATTCATTTCAAAATGAATTGAATTGAAAACGAATTCAAATTGAATTGAAAACGATTTCGAAATGAATTGAATTGAAAACGAATTCGAATTGAATTGAAAACGATTTCGAAATGAATTGAAAACGATTTCAAAATGAATTGAATTGAAAACGATTTCGAAATGAATTGAATATAAAACGATTTCGAAATGAATTGAATTGAAAACGATTTCGAAATGAATAGAATTGAAAACGAATTCAAATTGAATTGAAAACGATTTCGAAATGAATTGAATATAAAACGATTTCGAAATGAATTGAATATAAAACGATTTCGAAATGAATTGAATTGAAAACGATTTCGAAATGAATTGAAAACGATTTCGAAATGAATTGAATTGAAAACGATTTCGAAATGAATTGAATATAAAACGATTTCGAAATGAATTGAATTGAAAACGATTTCGAAATGAATTGAATTGAAAACGATTTCGAATTGAATTGAAAACGAATTGAAATGAATTCAAATTGAATTGAGATTTGAATTGAATAGGAATGAATTTTAAAACGAATTTATAAAGAAGAATTCAATTTTGATTTGAATTGAAAAGGAAGTTGAAATTGCTTTTGAAACGAATTTAAAACTATTTATATAATTCGTTTTAAATATAAATCGACGAAGTATATATTATATATATATATTATATATATAATATAATGGCCTGAATAGAACGCGCCGCGCCGCGGCAGTTCGTGAATTTCGACCATTTATTTCAAACGGACATTACGGGAGATCCGACCGTCGGATTCTCCTAAAACCGGAACCGTTGGGTTCGTATCGAAAAGAGCTTTCTAACGAATACTAGAAATTTGAAATCTAACGGTTGGATTTGGAATTATGTCCAAATCAAATTTGAAAAAGGTCGCTGTAAGTGCAGTTCGATGGCCGTTGATGGAAATCGACTGTACGGGCCTTGATAAAATTATTAAAAATAGTGATAATTTGTGTAAAATCATAAGAAATGATTTAGAAAGAATTGGGATGAAAAACTCCATATTTGAAAAGATAAAAATAGATTTTTATCGAAATGAACTAGTTTTGAACTAGAATTATAATTCTATTTATTTTTAAATAAATAAATTGAATTTAAAAAGGGTTTTAAAAATAACCAGAATATCCAATGATTGCATTGGAGTGGATTTGAATCGAAATTGTCTTCGGAATATTTCGATGTTGGAATTCGTGATTATACAGATGTTGTTATGGAAATTTGAAAGATATATATTTATATCGTTATTTCCAATACGACATTTGTTAATCGTAGAATTTG
The DNA here is from genome assembly GCA_030737875.1 of Allium sativum. Taxonomy (NCBI): domain Eukaryota; kingdom Viridiplantae; phylum Streptophyta; class Magnoliopsida; order Asparagales; family Amaryllidaceae; genus Allium; species Allium sativum. The sequence goes on along the minus strand of CM060918.1, from coordinate 142,631,707 downwards.
ATATTGAATATAAGCCGATATATTTTCTATTCAGAGCCTTGTATTGAATATCAAATGTGATTTGGGTTTGTCGTGAATGGTGTCTTCACTAACACAGTTCTTGAACCCAGTTGAGAAAAGATTAAATCTTTTTATTTAGATTTAATGAAGTGTACCAATTAAGTTATATTTAATTGGTATTGAATCGATATTGATTTTTGGGTTTATCGTGAACAGTGTTTTAAATAACACTCATTCTTTAACCCGATAATTAATGAATGTGATTTTGGGTTTATCGTGAACCGTGTTTTAAATGACACTGATTCTTTAACCCAGTTAACGATTAAAACTAAGTGGAGTTTTAATGAATCTTTAATTAGATTGAAATAATCGAAATGGAGTATCACCAGTTTTGCTCCAGGCGATAGTTAAATCTTTAATTAGATTTGAGCGTGAAATGGTAATTGAATTTACCGATAACACCGTGGTGTTAGATATGAAGTATAACCAGTTTTACTTCATGGGATGAATAGGTTGGGATTGGGAAATTAAAACAAATGATTACTTCGGTAAGGTTCGCTAATCCCGACTAGTTTGAATTGATATTCAAAAATAGATTAAAGAATAAATTCAAGAAGTTTATCTTGGATAAAATTAATGGGAACCTTTCCCTATGAATGTGAAATTTAGGAACTAACTGTCGGTTAGCCAAGCAGAATGGTTTTCTGGGTGTTGATCTGATGTTGGTTTCGGCCTTCGGGGTTAATATTTGGGGAATTATTCTCTTGATTAATTTACGGTTAGTGACTAATGAATTGGAATGAGGCGTATGTTGTGTTTGTGTAACACTTATTTAAAATATACGCGAGTTATTCGGAAAGACCGGGTTTATCCCATTCCGAATAACTGATACGACGATAAGTCGAAGATGAAGACGATGGTCGAAGACCGGAGGTCTTCACGTCGTTTGGGTGATAACTGATGATCTTGATTGGGCAGTACACCCAAGAAGATGGAAACAGTTGGTGATCGTCCAGACGTACTTGGAGATCGATGGATATGCGGGGTACTAGGTGCCTCCGGTTTCGTTCAGACCCAGAACGGACTTGTAAATGGACTGTGTGTCTGACATTGGATTTTAGTCCGTGTGATTGATCTCTATTAAATATATATCTGTTTGGCGGCGGAGAATTTATTCTCTTGCTTAACGCCCTTCTCAGAGACGTACGAGCTCAGGGGTTATATATTGATGGATATCAAACGCATGGAGTGAATTGCCTGTGTGGCATGCCTAAGTGGCAATTGATCGAGGCTTCTGTTGAAAAGCAAAGTCTTGTGGTGATGATCAAAGCAAGGCCTTTGTGGCATAGCTTTGTGTAACGTTTACTTCGCGAGTTTCACACCCGGTATGAACCAAAAACGGGAGACGGACCTCAGGGAGGGCATGCGTTTCTTTCTAGTTAGAAGTGGCGTCAGTGGTTTTACACGCCCTGACGAGTTTGACTTATGTGGTTGTTGCTGTTGCGAGGCGCCTCGGATTGATCGGTCGTTCTCGAACCGATGGAGTCATTCGTTGGCTCATTGACGCCCCATAGGGCGGGGGAACGCATGTTCAGGGTTTAAGTTTAATCCACATCGGTGGGCCGGCCCTGTCGCTCCAAGGTCACTTGAGCTCTGACCTGAGACACGGGCTAGAGCGTCTCGAATCGGTTGAGGACTATCTTTTGCCTCGGTTCATAGACGGAAATCCAATTTCCAAATACGTGACATTTGCGGTTTTATTTGTAAACCTATATGTGGCGACATGATATATGGTACCCATGCCACCTATGATTGATACTTATGATTTGAAGTTGTTTTATATACTATGCACTTATAATAGTATCAAATGATTTGTTTTTAAACGTATCAAGCATTCTTTGGCTGTTATAAGGGAAAACCCTATCCTCGGCTGCGTTGCATTGTGTGATGGGACCTGGGTCTTATAACAGCTTCATTTTTCTTTATTTAGCATTGCGCTGTTGTTTTATGCACTGGTATTCTTGGGAGGAAACCCGTTCCGTGTTATACGGCGTGGTCCCTTGATTTACCTATCTTTAAAAATAAAGATTAACTGTTTTAGTTCTCACACCGGTCACATGACTGACCTGGAGTTTATTGTTTTAACCTAAACTCTGGGTGCCCCTATTTTGACACGGGCAGCTAGTAGTTTTGGTTTTGCAGATTTATATTCACAGGATCCTGGTTTACAGCTGGAACGATATCCGGAAAGCTTTGTATCCGTATATCTCCTTCTAGTTGTGTATTGTATTATTTTCCGCTGCTATGTAATTTATTGTATTTAAATGTAATTTAAATCTCTGATATTTCTGTGTAATATATATTCATTTATACTCTGTATATTCTTGTAATCTGATGCATTGTTGTAATATACAATGAAAGGTTCTTCTGTTTGCGTTCTGTTGTGGTTTGTTCTCGAACTATCCGTCGCTTTCCTTTACGGGGAAGTTGCGGGTTATTACACGTGGTATCAGAGCTTTGGTTTACAAAGCAGAGAACAAGGCACATTAGAACCATACGAAAGAATTCATCAGATATTGGATTAGTAACATCCAATTAGGATGACTCGTTAGAGATGGGATCAGTAGTATCCTAGAACGAGTGTGAAGAGTATATTTTTTAAATGAAAACAAATTTTGTTTTGAAAATTTAAATCAATTATTCGTATTTGATTATTTATATTGATGTGGACAGTCCAGTATATATAGATTTTGCGTATACGTCTGATCCGCGTGTATTCGAAGTTTTAATATATTGGATAGATATAGAATCACACTCTAGTCGCCCGGAGATGGTACTGATGATAGCACGTGCATCATCAGTATTTATGTTCGTGTTTCGAAGGTGTGTTTTCTATATATTTCCATTAGACTGGTGTGAGAACCAAAACTAATATAGTTGGAACACATTGTTGTGAAATGACATCAAAAACATGATTTTCTGTATATGTATCAAAATTATGAATTTGAAACGTTAATCCACTAATTGATTGATGTTTGGGTTGTTTGTTTATTTGTTTGATAATTTTGAATCATTATGCCTAATTTGATCGAATAATGAATTGTATTGAAATTTGGTCGCATTTGCTTGCATACATGTACTTACATTGAACAGGTCATAGCAAGGAGGCTAGAGCCAGAGAATAAAATTTGTTTGCCCGACAAATAGGTACATGTTTACTACATAATTTCCTATTTTGTTTGGGTGATGATGATTTTGTGAGCCTATTGGCTAGCCGCTTGGCTTTTTCTTTTTCTTTTTGAGATCTGAAGGACCGAGGAAGCTATTTGAAATTCCCCGATGCTCCCGGTGCAGGGGAGGTTATGGCGAAATTTTTCGAAAATTTAGGGTGTTAGCCAAATTTTTGAAATTTTGAAAATTCTCAGAAACTGAAAGGTTGGAGAATGAAAGCCAGATCGAACGTAGTGTTGATTAATCAAACCACTTTCGACTTTGTTCCTTTTCGGGGACAAAAAGTTTTAAGTGGGGGAGATTGTAATAACCCGCAAATTCTGGGCCAGTTTAAAATTTTTATTTTGGCGATTTTAGCGAATTTTGATTATTTAAAATAAATTATTTTAAATAATATCGACGAGAAATTTATTTTGAATATAATTCGATCGTATATATTATACGCGTCGTCGTTAGAATATAAATATTTATATATAATTATAAATAGAATTGAAAATGGCGCGGTAGTTCGATAATTCGATTTCAAACTTCAATTGAATGTACCGGGTGCAAAACAATCCGGATTTTAGTGAAACCAAAAATAATGGAATCTAATAGTGAATATCTTTCCAACGAATCCGAAAAATCAAAAGTTCGTAGCGGGAATCAAAAGATATGTCCAGTTGAAAATTCTGAATAGTCGCTATGGAATTCAGGCCCTTAAAAATGGACATTTTGCAAATGACCTCGGATTTCGACGAAACCAGTTTTGTTGGGTCCGGGATGTGAAGTTATTGCTAGATTCCAAATTTCATAATTTTTCGAATCAATATGTGAGCGTGGCAAAGGAAAACGCGTTTGACCAGTTTCAGTTGATTTTAATCGACTGGAAATTGGCCATTTTTCAAACGGTCTCAGAATTCGATGAAACTAGTTTTGTTAGGACCGTATCGTCAATACGAAGCTAGAAAATATTTTTCTAGAATTTTTAGAGTTCGTATGTGACCCCGGTAATTTGAAATGTACGTTTAAAATTCAATAAAGTGATTTAAATGAAAATTTAACGGAAACTGATTATAACGGCCGAATCAGCCTGCGATACATAACCCAATGTGTTCGGAATGGGGGTAAAACGCTATGGACGACAGGCGGTGGGCCTCGTTTCGAGAGCGTATGAAAAGTCAACTTAGGAGGGAGAAATTAAATTAATTAAATTAAATAAAAAATATATATATATAATATTCCCTCCCCTTATCTCCTCCCAGGCCCCCCCCCCCCCCGATTCAAACAGGAAACAAAAAAAAAAAAAAGAGAGAAAAATCCGTCGAACCCTAAGGAGCCGCACCCCCTCCAGCTACCTCTGCCTCCTCCCTGACAGGCGAACGCCCTTCCTCTTTCCTCCGCTACACCCTCCTCCTCTCAACGGCGGCCAGAAACCCCCCCTTCCCCTTCGATTCCCGCGCCCTTCTTGAAACCCAAACCGCCGTTTCCGGCCTCCGCCCACCCCCGTTGGACCCGCCTCCGATCTGCGACCCCCCCCCCCCCTAGCCCTGACGCTGGCGAGAAACCCCCCCTCGCTGTAAGTCTTATTTTTTATTCATTTATTATTTATTTATTTTGTTTTTATTTTATAAAAAAGTATATAAAAGAAAAAAAACTGATTTGTTTAGAATTTAAAAACTGTTTTTTTGAATATAGAAAACTGTTTTTTTTTTTTTTAAAAAAACATTTTAAAAACTGATTTATATGTTTTTTAAAAGCTGATTTGAAAAGAGAAAAAAACTGATTTGAAAAAGCATTTTTAAAACTGATTTGAAAAAGCATTTTTAAAACTGATTTGAAAAGATTTAAAAACTGATTTGATTTTAAAACTTTAAGTAGAGAAAGGTTTAATTTTTTTTTTTTTTTTTTTTTTAAAAAAAAGATTTGAACTTTAAATAGGAAAGATAGGATTTTTATATATTGAACTTCGATAGAAAGATAGGATTTTTATATATTGAACATCGAAGTAAAAATATGATTTTTATATATTGAATGGCGAAGTAAAAATTCGATTTTTACATATGTAGAGAATATGGGCAACGAAGATGACAATGGGCGAGAATGGCGATGATTTCTATAAAAGGAGCGTCAAGTTGATTGGATAGCTATATGTGAGAACTTCTCACCTTTCAATTTCTTTTCTAGTTATATATATATACTAGGATGCAGACGGTGCTTAGTAGCACCCGACACAATCGTCCACAGACCATGGACTTGTTTGTTTGGTTGCATAGATTAGTTGAATTATTTGTTTAAATTGAATTGTTTGGTGAGATGAAATTGATTTGATTGATGTGTGAATGGCGTGGGCCTTCACTAGACCGGGGATAAGGCTAGGCCTTGTCCCGTTTCTAGTATCGTGCCGTTATGCCGCCGAAATTTTCTAAAATACGTTAGAAAAATAAAAATATCATTTTATTTAAAAAATGAATTGAATAGAAATTCATATGTTGGAATAAAATGTTTTGTCGTTAAAGATATAATTTTTAACGTGAATGTGAATAAATAAATATTCATTTACAAACCGGACGGTTTGTTTAGGTACACCTATTTGAATGACATTGATTGGGTCGATAAATTTTACACATCGCCCAACTGCACAAATAAAATCTGGGTTTGATTGTTTGAAAACCCCACACGGGTGTTGGGATGAAATATGAATTTCACTCATCCTGATTGATTAAATATGTCGATCGATTGATTGACAGGCTGTTATAAGCGTTAGATGTCCATATTTGATGCTTATACAGTGTAGTGCACTTTGGTTGATGGTTGATTATTTTTCCATGCTATTATATACATGTGTTGTATGAAAATCCATATAATTAACTTTATATGGTAATTGATTGGGCCTCATTCCAATTTGAAAAATAAAGAATATTATAAAATAAAAGTTCATGTGTTGACAGTACTCATTCATTGAGATTGGTCATGTGTTGAACGAAATATTTTAGTAATAAAATTTACACCTTTATCGATATAAAATAAAAGTTCATGTGTTGACAGTACTCATTCATTGAGATTGGTCATGTGTTGAACGAAATATTTTAGTAATAAAATTTACACCTTTATCGATATAAAATAAAAGTTCATGTGTTGACAGTACTCATTCATTGAGATTGGTCATGTGTTGAACGAAATATTTTGATAATAACAACTATTTTGAAAAAGAAATATTTGAAATAGAATATTTGAAAATAGAAATTTATGAAGCCGTGTTGATTAGATTGACGCCATTTTGACGTAAACGATATTTATATCGATTTTATTCATTTCAAAATGAATTGAATTGAAAACGAATTCAAATTGAATTGAAAACGATTTCGAAATGAATTGAATTGAAAACGAATTCGAATTGAATTGAAAACGATTTCGAAATGAATTGAAAACGATTTCGAAATGAATTGAATTGAAAACGATTTCGAAATGAATTGAATATAAAATGATTTCGAAATGAATTGAATTGAAAACGATTTCGAAATGAATTGAATATAAAACGATTTCGAAATGAATTGAATTGAAAACGAATTCAAATTGAATTGAAAACGATTTCGAAATGAATTGAATATAAAACGATTTCGAAATGAATTGAATATAAAACGATTTCGAAATGAATTGAATATAAAACGATTTCGAAATGAATTGAATTGAAAACGATTTCGAAATGAATTGAAAACGATTTCGAAATGAATTGAATTGAAAACGATTTCGAAATGAATTGAATATAAAACGATTTCGAAATGAATTGAATTGAAAACGATTTCGAAATGAATTGAATTGAAAACGATTTCGAATTGAATTGAAAACGAATTGAAATGAATTCAAATTGAATTGAGATTTGAATTGAATAGGAATGAATTTTAAAACGAATTTATAAAGAAGAATTCAATTTTGATTTGAATTGAAAAGGAAGTTGAAATTGCTTTTGAAACGAATTTAAAACTATTTATATAATTCGTTTTAAATATAAATCGACGAAGTATATATTATATATATATATTATATATATATAATATAATGGCCTGAATAGAACGCGCCGCGCCGCGGCAGTTCGTGAATTTCGACCATTTATTTCAAACGGACATTACGGGAGATCCGACCGTCGGATTCTCCTAAAACCGGAACCGTTGGGTTCGTATCGAAAAGAGCTTTCTAACGAATACTAGAAATTTGAAATCTAACGGTTGGATTTGGAATTATGTCCAAATCAAATTTGAAAAAGGTCGCTGTAAGTGCAGTTCGATGGCCGTTGATGGAAATCGACTGTACGGGCCTTGATAAAATTATTAAAAATAGTGATAATTTGTGTAAAATCATAAGAAATGATTTAGAAAGAATTGGGATGAAAAACTCCATATTTGAAAAAATAAAAATAGATTTTTATCGAAATGAACTAGTTTTGAACTAGAATTATAATTCTATTTATTTTTAAATAAATAAATTGAATTTAAAAAGGGTTTTAAAAATAACCAGAATATCCAATGATTGCATTGGAGTGGATTTGAATCGAAATTGTCTTCGGAATATTTCGATGTTGGAATTCGTGATTATACAGATGTTGTTATGGAAATTTGAAAGATATATATTTATATCGTTATTTCCAATACGACATTTGTTAATCGTAGAATTTGATATTGAATATAAGCCGATATATTTTCTATTCAGAGCCTTGTATTGAATATCAAATGTGATTTGGGTTTGTCGTGAATGGTGTCTTCACTAACACTGTTCTTGAACCCAGTTGAGAAAAGATTAAATCTTTTTATTTAGATTTAATGAAGTGTACCAATTAAGTAATATTTAATTGGTATTGAATCGATATTGATTTTTGGGTTTATCGTGAACAGTGTTTTAAATAACACTCATTCTTTAACCCGATAATTAATGAATGTGATTTTGGGTTTATCGTGAACCGTGTTTTAAATGACACTGATTCTTTAACCCAGTTAACGATTAAAACTAAGTGGAGTTTTAATGAATCTTTAATTAGATTGAAATAATCGAAATGGAGTATCACCAGTTTTGCTCCAGGCGATAGTTAAATCTTTAATTAGATTTGAGCGTGAAATGGTAATTGAATTTACCGATAACACCGTGGTGTTAGATATGAAGTATAACCAGTTTTACTTCATGGGATGAATAGGTTGGGATTGGGAAATTAAAACAAATGATTACTTCGGTAAGGTTCGCTAATCCCGACTAGTTTGAATTGATATTCAAAAATAGATTAAAGAATAAATTCAAGAAGTTTATCTTGGATAAAATTAATGGGAACCTTTCCCTATGAATGTGAAATTTAGGAACTAACTGTCGGTTAGCCAAGCAGAATGGTTTTCTGGGTATTGATCTGATGTTGGTTTCGGCCTTCGGGGTTAATATTTGGGGAATTATTCTCTTGATTAATTTACGGTTAGTGAATAATGAATTGGAATGAGGCGTATGTTGTGTTTGTGTAACACTTATTTAAAATATACGCGAGTTATTCGGAAAGACCGGGTTTATCCCATTCCGAATAACTGATACGACGATAAGTCGAAGATGAAGACGATGGTCGAAGACCGGAGGTCTTCACGTCGTTTGGGTGATAACTGATGATCTTGATTGGGCAGTACACCCAAGAAGATGGAAACAGTTGGTGATCGTCCAGACGTACTTGGAGATCGATGGATATGCGGGGTACTAGGTGCCTCCGGTTTCGTTCAGACCCAGAACGGACTTGTAAATGGACTGTGTGTCTGACATTGGATTTTAGTCCGTGTGATTGATCTCTATTAAATATATATCTGTTTGGCGGCGGAGAATTTATTCTCTTGCTTAACGCCCTTCTCTGAGACGTACGAGCTCAGGGGTTATATATTGATGGATATCAAACGCATGGAGTGAATTGCCTGTGTGGCATGCCTAAGTGGCAATTGATCGAGGCTTCTGTTGAAAAGCAAAGTCTTGTGGTGATGATCAAAGCAAGGCCTTTGTGGCATAGCTTTGTGTAACATTTACTTCGCGAGTTTCACACCCGGTATGAACCAAAAACGGGAGACGGACCTCAGGGAGGGCATGCGTTTCTTTCTAGTTAGAAGTGGCGTCAGTGGTTTTACACGCCCTGACGAGTTTGACTTATGTGGTTGTTGCTGTTGCGAGGCGCCTCGGATTGATCGGTCGTTCTCGAACCGATGGAGTCACTCGTTGGCTCATTGACGCCCCATAGGGCGGGGGAACGCATGTTCAGGGTTTAAGTTTAATCCACATCGGTGGACCGGCCCTGTCGCTCCAAGGTCACTCGAGCTCTGACCTGAGACACGGGCTAGAGCGTCTCGAATCGGTTGAGGACTATCTTTTGCCTCGGTTCATAGACGGAAATCCAATTTCCAAATACGTGACATTTGCGGTTTTATTTGTAAACCTATATGTGGCGACATGATATATGGTACCCATGCCGCCTATGATTGATACTTATGATTTGAAGTTGTTTTATATACTATGCACTTATAATAGTATCAAATGATTTGTTTTTAAACGTATCAAGCATTCTTTGGCTGTTATAAGGGAAAACCCTATCCTCGGCTGCGTTGCATTGTGTGATGGGACCTGGGTCTTATAACAGCTTCATTTTTCTTTATTTAGCATTGCGCTGTTGTTTTATGCACTGGTATTCTTGGGAGGAAACCCGTTCCGTGTTATACGGCGTGGTCCCTTGATTTACCTATCTTTAAAAATAAAGATTAACTGTTTTAGTTCTCACACCAGTCACATGACTGACCTGGAGTTTATTGTTTTAACCTAAACTCTGGGTGCCCCTATTTTGACATGGGCAGCTAGTAGTTTTGGTTTTGCAGATTTATATTCACAGGATCCTGGTTTACAGCTGGAACGATATCCGGAAAGCTTTGTATCCGTATATCTCCTTCTAGTTGTGTATTGTATTATTTTCCGCTGCTATGTAATTTATTATATTTAAATGTAATTTAAATCTCTGATATTTCTGTGTAATATATATTCATTTATACTCTGTATATTCTTGTAATCTGATGCATTGTTGTAATATACAATGAAAGGTTCTTCTGTTTGCGTTCTGTTGTGGTTTGTTCTCGAACTATCCGTCGCTTTCCTTTACGGGGAAGTTGCGGGTTATTACAACCTCGGATTTCGACGAAACCACTTTTGTTGGATCCGTGATGTCAAGTTATTGTTAGGTTTCAAATTTCATAATTTTTCGAATCAATATGTTAGCGTGGAAAAGGAAAACGCATTTGACCAGTTTCAGTTGATTTTAATCGACTGGAAATTGGCCATTTTTCAAACGGTCTCAGAATTCGATGAAACTAGTTTTGTTAGGACTGTATCGTCAATACAAAGCTAGAAATAATTTTTCTGTAATTTTTCGAGTTCGTATGTGGCCCCGGTAAATTGAAATGTACGTTTAAAAATAGAATATATAGAGTTATATTTTAAATTCAACGGAAACTGATCGTAACGGTCGAATTGGTCTGCGATACATATCCCATTGTGTTCGGAATGGGGGTGATTAGCTATGGACGACAGGCGGTGGGCCTTGTTTCGAGGTCGAATGAAAAAGTTACCTTTTGAAATTAAAATAATATAAAATTAAAATTAAAATAATTCCCCCCTTCCATATCCTTTCTCTCTGCTCCCCCCCCCTCATTCTTCATCCACTCACAAAAAAAAGAGGAAGAACGCTCCCCCCCTCCCCCACCGATCCCGTTCGCCAGCACTGGCGTGGACCACCGTGCCACCCGACCTCGGCGCCCCCTCCCCACTTCGACCTCCCCTCCATCTCCTCGTTCCCCTCTCCTCCCTCCTCAAGCGACGCAACCGAAGCACAAAAACCCCTGTAGCCCTAATCGATCGCCACCTAGCCCACCCCCCCCCCCCCCCCCGAGTCCACCGCGCCGCCGCTACCAGCGCCAGGCCCCACCGCCGACCCCCTTCTTCCTCCTCTCTGATTAGGCCACGCCCCCCACAGCCCCAATCCAACCACGACACCCTGATGAACCCCACGCCATAACCCTAGCCCCCCTTCGACAGAAAATCGCCTGAAGAACTCCGACGACCACTGCAGACTTCCAGCGCCCCTCGACAGTGAGTTTTCCTTTTTATAATTAGTTTATAATTTTTAAAAAAAAATCCTTATAAATCAGTTTTATTTATATAAGTGGTAATTTCAGTTTATAAAAATCAGTTTTTATTTATAGGAAACATAGGATAAAAATATAATTTTTATATAGTTAGCAAAATAAAAATATGATCTTTCTTATATGAATGTTGAAATAAAAATGTGATTTTTATAGTGATGAAAAAAAAACGAAATCTTTATATTTGAAAGGGCGAAATCTTTATATTTGAAAAGGCGAAATCTTTATATTTGAAAGGGCGAAATCTTTATATTTGAAAAGGAGAAATCTTTATATTTGAAAAGGCAAAATCTTTATATAGAGAATAGCGTGATAAAAATATAATCTTTATTATATGAACATCGATGTAAAAATAGAATTTTTATCTATATAGTAGCAATGTAAAAATAGAATTTTTATCTATATAGTAGCGGTGTAAAAATAGAATTTTTATCCATATGGAGTGATTATAAAAATATGATTTTTATATATATAGCAACAATATAAAAATGTGATTTTTATATACGTAGCAACAATATAAAAATATGATTTTTATATATGTAGTGACTACGGGCAACGAAAGTGACAAAAGGGCGAGAACGGCGAAGATTTCTACATAGGAGGAGTCGTGGTATTGGATTAGCTAGTCGGTGAGAACTTCTCACTTTAAATCTTGTTTTTCTAGTTAAAATATATACTAGGATGCAGACGGTGCTTAGCAGCACCCGACACCCGCCATCCACAGACCATGGATGGCTTGTATGTTTGATTATCTAATGTGTTTTGAAAATTGATTGTGGGATGTGAAATGAAATAAAATATTTATATAGTTAAAAATATTTTACCGTTAAAAATATAATTTTTAACGGTTATGTGAATAAATAAAAGTGTGTGTTTGTTGATGTGAAACCCCACACAGGTGTTGGGATGATATTTGAAGTCCACTCATCCCGATTGATTAATTGTATGTCGATCGATTGATTGACAGGCTGTTATAAGCGTTAGATATCTATATTTGATGCTTATACAGTGTGGTGCACTTTGCATGATGATTGATTATTTATTGTTGTGATTATATACATGTGTTGTATGGAATCCATATAATTAACATTATATGGTAATTGATTGTGCCTCATTCCAATTGGGAAAATAAAGAATAATCATGTGTTGAAAATTATCGTGTGTTGAAAGAAATATTTTAAATAATAAAATTTACATCTTTATCATATTTAAAGTCATTCTCTTACTACTTTACAGTTGGAGTCTGATTTGAAAATCAAATGATAGATACCATAATTTTATAAAATATTATAATTAACAAAAATAGTTGTGTTCACAGTACTCATTCGTTGAGATTAGTCAAGTGTTGAAAGAAATATAGATTCATGTGTTGAATGGAATAAATATTCATTTGTTGAATAGAATAACGAAGTGATTGAAATATATAAAGCCGTGTTGATTAGAGTTGCGCCATTTGGACGTGAACGATATTTATATCGATTATATTCGGGTTTTTTTATAATGAATATAGATAAGCGATTTCAAAATCGAATATATTGAAATGAATTCGAATTGAAATCAAATAGAAATGAAATCGAATTGAAATCAAATAGAAATGAATTCGAATTGAAATCAAATCGAATTGAAATCGATTTGAATTGAAATCAATTTGAAATGAATTTAAAACAAATTTATAAAGGAAAATTCAATTTTGATTTGAAATTGAAAGGAAAGTTGAATTTGTTTTGAAAATGAATTTTAAATGATTTATAAAACACGTTTTAAAAGGAAATCAACGAAAAATATATTATATATATAATATAATGACCTGAATAGAACGCGCCGCGCTGCGGCAGTTCGTGAATTCGACCATTGACTTCGAATTGACGTTGCGGGAGATCCGACCGTCGGATTCTCCTGAAACCAGAACCGTTGGGTTCGTATCGAAAAGAGCTTTCAAACAAATATTAGAAATTTGAAGTCTAACGGTTGGATTTGGAATTATATCCAAATCAAATCTGGAAAAGGTCGCTGTAAGTGCAGTTCGATGACCGTTGATGGAAATCGACTGTACGGGCCTTGATAAAATTATTAAAAATATCAATAATTTGTGTAAAATCATAATAAATGATTTGGGAAAAATTGGGCTGAAAAAGTGAATATTTGAAAAAATAAAAATATATTTTTATCGAAATGAACTAGTTTTGAACTAGATTTAAAATCAATTTATTTTTGAAATAAATTGAATTTGAAAATGGTTTTAAAAATAATCAGAATTCCAATACGTGAAGTGGAAATAGATTTGAATTGAAATTACCTTCGGAATATTTCAATGTTGGATTTCGAGATTATACAGATATTGTTATGGGAATTTGAAAGATATATTTTATATCGTTATTTCCAATACGATATTTGTTGGTTTCAGAATTTGATATTAGATATAAGCCGGTATATTTTCTATTCAGAGCCTTGTATTTAATATCAAATATGATTTGGGTTTGTCGTGAATGGGGTCTTCATTAACACTGTTCTTAAGCCCAGTTAATGTGATTTTGGGTTTATCGTGAATCGTGTTTTAGATGACATTGATTCTTTAACCCAGTTAAAGACAGGATATTGATTTTTGAAAAGATTAAAACTAAGTGGAGTTTCAATGAATCTTTAATTAGATTGAAATGTGAATTGATAATTTAAATTATCAAATTTGAAAGGTGATCGAGAATGGAGTACCACCAGTTTTGCTCCAAAGCGATAGTTAAATCTTTAATTAGATTTGAACGTGAAATGGTAATTAATTTTGCCGATGACACCGTGGTGTTAGATATGGAGTATTACCAGTTTTGCTCCATGGGATATATAGGTTGGGGTTGGGAAATAAAATAAATAATTACTTCGGTGCGGTTCGCTAATCCCGACTAGATTGGAAAACCATGATATGGTTTGAAATGATATCCAAAGGAAGATTAAAGAATAAATTTAGAAGAATTTATCTTTGATAAAATTAATGGGAACCTTTCCCTAAGAATGTGATTTTGTGAATAAAAGATTATTCTGAATTGGAATGAGGCGTTTGTTGTGTTTGTGTAACACGTGTTTATTATATACGCGGGTGATTCAGAAAAGGCCGGGTTTCTACCCATTCTGAATAACCGATTCGACGAAAAGTCGAAGATGAAGACGGTGGTTGAAGACCGGAAATCTTCACATCGTTTGGGTGATTGCTGATGATCTCAATTGGGTTGTACACCCAAGAGGAGAGAAACAGTTGGTGATCGTCCAGACGTACTTGGAGATCGATGGATATGCGAGGAAAGTGCCTCCGGTTTCGTTCAGACCCAGAACGAACTTGTTAATGGACTGTGTGTCTTACATTGGATTTTATTCTGTGTTGATTGATATCTATTAAATATACATCTGTTTGGCGGCGGAGAATTTATTCTCTTGCTTAACGCCCTTCTCTGAGCTCAGAGGTTGTATATCGATAAACATCAGTCGCATGGAGTGAATTTCCAGTGTGGCACGCGTAAGTGGCAATCGATCAAGGCTTCTGTTGAAAAGCAAAGTCTTGTGGTTGATGATCAAAGCACGGCCTATGTGGTGCAGCTTTGTGTATAGCGTGAATTCGCGAGCCTCACACCTCGGTATGAGTCAAAAACGGGATAGTGACTGCAGGGAGAGCATGACGTTTCTTTCTAGCTATGGGTGGTGTCAGTGCTTAAACTGGCTGACATTTATATACTTTTCACCTGTGTGGTTGTTGGATACGAGGCGCCTCGGATATAGGTCTGTTAGGACCGGGAAACGTGTGCTCAGGAATAACTAATCCTCAAAAGTAAGAGAGGACCGACCCTGAAGATCCAAGGATCATAGTGGGGTCCTGAGACATTTGCTAGAGTGTCTCGAATCGGAGAGGATCTTGCCCCTTGCCTCGACTCATGACGGAAATCCAATTTCCAATACGTGATATTGCGGTTTTATTTGTAGAACCTAGTATGGCGACATAGTGGTATGGGTCATTCATGCCGCCTATGATTGATATTTATGATTGAAATTGTTTTGACACTATACACTTATAGTAATATCAAAATAATGTGTTTTAAACGTATCAAGCATGCTTTGGCTATTATAAGGTAAAAACCCTATCCTCCGGCTTGCGTTGCACTGTGTGATGGGACCTGGGTCTTATAATAGCTTCATTTTTCTTTATTTAGCATTGCGCTGTTGTTTTATGCACTGGTATTCTTGGGGGGAACCCGTTCCATGTTATATGGTGTGGTCCCTTGATTTACCGAACTTTAAAATAAGGTTAATAACTGTTTCAGTTCTCGCACCAGTCACATGAATGACCTGGAGTTTATTGTTTTAACCTAAACTCTAGGTGCCCCTATTTTCCACACGGGCAGCTAGTAGTTTTGGTTTTGCATATTTATATTCACAGGATCCTGATTTACAGCTGGAACGATGCTTAGAAAGCTCTGTATCCGTGTATTACTTTCAGTTGTGTTTTGTATTATTTTCCGCTGCTATGTAATTTATTGTAATCTCTGATATTTATCGAATGTATTTTATTCATTCATACTCTGTATATTCTTGTATGTGATGGAATTGTTGTAATAAACAATGAAATGTTCTTCTGTCTGCGTTCTATTGTGTCGTGTTCTCAATGCAATCCGGGCTTTCCTTCACGGGGAAGTTCGGGTCGTTATAGAGTGGTACCAGAGCTTTGGTTTACAGAGCTCGAGAACAAGACATATTAGAACCATACGAAAGAATTCATCAGATATTGGATTAGTAATATCCAATTAGAATGACTCGTTCGAGATAGGATCAGTAGTATCCTAGAACGAGTGTGAAGAGTATATTTTTCAAATGAAAACAAATTTTGTTTTGAAAATTTAAATCGTTTTATACGTATTTGAACAATTTATTTATATTGATTTGGACAATCTAGTATATAAAGATTTCGCATATACGCGTCATGAACGTATATTCCAAGTTTTAATATACTGGATAGATATAGAATCATATTCTAGACACCCGGGGATGATTCTGGTGATGGTGCATCATCATCAGTATTCATATTCGAGTTTCGAAGGTGTGATATCTATATATTTCCATTAGACTGGTGTGAGAACCAAAATTACATAGATTTATTGTTGTGATTTGGCATCAAAAACATGATTTTCTGTATAAGTATCAAAATTATGAATTTGAAACGTTAATCCACTAATTGATTGCTGGTTGTGTTGTTTGTTTATTTGTTTGATATTTTGAACCATTAAGCCTAATTGAACCGAATATTGAATTGTATTGAAAATTGGTCGCATTTGCATGCATATACATGTATATCCATTGAACAGGTCATAGCAAGGAGGCTAGAGCAGAGAAATAAAATTGTTTGCCCGACAAATAGGTACATATTTACCATAATTTACTGTTTTGTTTGGGTGATGATGATTTTATGAGCCGATTGGCTAGCCGCTTGGCTTTTTCTTTTTCTTTTGAGTTGAAGAAGGCCATGGGAGGCTATATGAAATATCCCGAAGTCCCCGGTGCAGGGGAGGTTATGGCGGAATTTTTCGAAAATTTAGGGTGTTAGCCAAATTTTTGAAAAATTTGAAAAGTTCTTAGAAACTGAAAAGTTGAAGAACTTAAGCCGTAACGAAAACAATGGAAGTTGAGTTGATTAGTTAAACAACTTTCGGCTTCGTTCCTTTTCAGGGACGAAAAGTTTTAAGTGGGGGAGATTGTAACAACCCGGAAATTCTGAGCCAGTTTAAATTTTTTATTTTGGCTACTTTAGCGAATTTTGAATATTTAAAATGAATTATTTTAAATAATATAGACAAGAAATTTATTTTGAAAGGAGATAGAACGTATATATTTATATACGTCGTCGTTAGAATATAAATATTTATTTATATATATAAAAGGAATTGAAAATGGCGCGGTAGTTCGATAATTCGATTTCAAACTTCAATTGAACATACCGGGTGCAAAATAAACCGGATTTTAGCGAAACCAAAAATATAGAATCAAATTGTGAATATCTTTCCAACGAATCTGAAAAATCAAAATTTCATAGCGGGATTCAAAAGATATGTCCAGTTGAAAATTCAGAATAGTCGCTATGGAATTTCGGCCCTCGGAAATAGCCATTTTGCAAACGACCTCGGATTTCGACGAAACCACTTTTGTTGGATCCGTGATGTCAAGTTATTGTTAGGTTTCAAATTTCATAATTTTTCGAATCAATATGTGAGCGTGGCAAAGGAAAACGCGTTTGATCAGTTTGAGTTGATTTTAATCGACTGGAAATTGGCCATTTTTCAAACGGTCTCAAAATTCGATGAAACTAGTTTTGTTAGGACTGTATCATCAATACGAAGCTAGAAATAATTTTTCTGTAATTTTTCGAGTTCGTATGTGGCCCCGGTAAATTGAAATGTACGTTTAAAAATAGAATATATAGAGTTATATTTTAAATTCAACGGAAACTAATCGTAACGGTCGAATTGGCCTGTGATACATATCCCATTATGTTCGGAATGAGGGTGATTAGCTATGGACGATAGGCGGTGGGCCTTGTTTCGAGGTCGAATGAAAAAGTTACCTTTTGAAATTAAAATAATATAAAATTAAAATTAAAATAATTCCCCCCTTCCATATCCTTTCTCTCTGCCCCCCCCCCTTCATTCTTCATCCACTCACAAAAAAAAAAAGAGGAAGAACGCTCAGCCCCCCCCCCCCCCTCCGATCCCGTTCGCCGGCACTGGCGTGGACCACCGCGCAACCCGACCTCGGCGCCTCTCCCCACTTCGACCTCCCCTCCATGACCTCGGCGCCCCTCCCCACTTCGACCTCCCCTCCATCTCCTCGTTCCCCTCTCCTCCCTCCTCAAGCGACGCAACCGAAGAACCCAAACCCTTGTAGCCCTAATCGATCGCCACCTAGCCCCCCACCCCCCACCCGAGTCCACCGCGCCGCCGCTAATGGCACCAGGCCCCACCGCCGACCCCCTTCTTCCTCCTCTCTGATTAGGCCATGCCCCCCACAGCCCCAATCCAACCACGACACCCTGATGAACCCCACTCCATAACCCAAGCCCCCCTTCGACAGAAAATCTCCTGAAGAACTCCGACGACCACTGCAGACTTCCAGCGCCCCTCGACAGTGAGTTTTCCTTTTTATAATTAGTTTTTAATTTTTTTTTTTAAAAATCCTTATAAATCAGTTTTATTTATATAAGTGGTAATTTCAGTTTATAAAAATCAGTTTTTATTTATAGGAAACATAGGATAAAAATATAATTTTTATATAGTTAGCAAAATAAAAATCTGATCTTTCTTATATGAATGTTGAAATAAAAATGTGATTTTTATAGTGATGAAAAAAAACGAAATCTTTATATTTGAAAGGGCGAAATCTTTATATTTGAAAAGGCGAAATCTTTATATTTGAAAGGGAGAAATCTTTATATTTGAAAAGGAGAAATATTTATATTTGAAAAGGCGAAATCTTTATATAGAGAATACCGTGATAAAAATATAATCTTTATTATATGAACATCGATGTAAAAATAGAATTTTTATCTATATAGTAGCAATGTAAAAATAGAATTTTTATCTATATAGTAGCGGTGTAAAAATAGAATTTTTATCCATATAGAGTGATTATAAAAATATGATTTTTATATATATAGCAACAATATAAAAATGTGATTTTTATATACGTAGCAACAATATAAAAATATGATTATTATATATGTAGTGACTACGGGCAATGAAAATGACAGAAGGGCGAGAACGATGAAGATTTCTACATAGGAGGAGTCGTGGTATTGGATTAGCTAGTCGGTGAGAACTTCTCGCTTTAAATCTTGTTTTTCTAGTTAAAATATATACTAGGATGCAGACGGTGCTTAGCAGCACCCGACACCCATCATCCACAGACCATGGATGGCTTGTATGTTTGATTGTCTAATGTGTTTTGAAAATTAATTGTGTGATGTGAAATGAAATAAAATATTTATATAGTTAAAAATATTTTACCGTTAAAAATATAATTTTTAACGGGTATGTGAATAAATAAAAGTGTGTGTTTGTTGATGTGAAACCCCACACGGGTGTTGGGATGATATTTGAAGTCCACTCATCCCAATTGATTAGTTGTATATCGATCGATTGATTGACAGGCTGTTATAAGCGTTAGATATCTATATTTGATGCTTATATAGTGTGGTGCACTTTGGATGATGATTGATTATTTATTGTTATGATTATATACATGTGTTGTATGGAATCCATATAATTAACATTATATGGTAATTGATTGTGCCTCATTCCAATTGGGAAAATAAAGAATAATCATGTGTTGAAAATTATCATGTGTTGAAAGAAATATTTTAAATAATAAAATTTACATCTTTATCATATTTAAAGTCATTCTCTTACTACTTTACAGTTGGAGTCTGATTTGAAAATCAAATGATAGATACCATAATTTTATAAAATATTTTAATTAACAAAAATAGTTGTGTTCACAGTACTCATTCGTTGAGATTAGTCAAGTGTTGAAAGAAATATAGATTCATGTGTTGAATGGAATAAATATTCATTTGTTGAATAGAATAACGAAGTGATTGAAATATATAAAGCCGTGTTGATTAGAGTTGCGCCATTTGGACGTGAACGATATTTATATCGATTATATTCGGGTTTTTTTATAATGAATATAGATAAGCGATTTCAAAATCGAATATATTGAAATGAATTCGAATTGAAATCAAATAGAAATGAAAATGAATTGAAATCAAATAGAAATGAATTCGAATTGAAATCAAATCGAATTGAAATCGATTTGAATTGAAATCAATTTGAAATGAATTTAAAACAAATTTATAAAGGAGAATTCAATTTTGATTTGAAATTGAAAGGAAAGCTGAATTTGTTTTGAAAACGAATTTTAAACAATTTATAAAATACGTTTTAAAAGGAAATCAACGAAAAATATATTATATATATAATATATATAGTATAATGGCCTGAATAGAACGCGTCGCGTTGCGGCAGTTCGTGAATTTCGACCATTGACTTCGAATTGACGTTGCGGGAGATCCGACCGTCGGATTCTCCTGAAACCGGAACCGTTGGGTTCGTATCGAAAAGAGCTTTCCAACGAATATTAGAAATTTGAAATCTAACGGTTGGATTTGGAATTATGTCCAAATCAAATCTGGAAAAGGTCGCTGTAAGTGCGGTTCGATGACCGTTGATGGAAATCGACTGTACGGGCCTTGATAAAATTATTAAAAATATCAATAATGTGTGTACGATCATAAGAAATGATTTGGGGAAAATTGGGCTGAAAAAGTGAATATTTGAAAAGATAAAAATAGATTTTTATCGAAATGAACTAGTTTTGAACTAGATTTAAAATCAATTTATTTTTGAAATAAATTGAATTTGAAAGTGGTTTTAAAAATAATCAGAATTCCAATACGTGAAGTGGAAATAGATTTGAATCGAAATTACCTTCGGAATATTTCGATGTTGGATTTCGTGATTATACAGATATTGTTATGGGAATTTGAAAGATATATTTTATATCGTTATTTCCAATACGATATTAATTGGTTTCAGAATTTGATATTGGATATAAGCTGGTATATTTTCTATTCAGAGCCTTGTATTTAATATCAAATGTGATTTGAGTTTGTTGTGAATGGGGTCTTCATTAACACTGTTCTTAAGCCCAGTTAATGTGATTTTGGGTTTATCGTCAATCGTGTTTTGGATGACATTGATTCTTTAACCCAGTTAAAGACAGGATATTGATTTTTGAAAAGATTAAAACTAAGTGGAGTTTTAATGAATCTTTAATTAGATTTAAATGTGAATTGATAATTTAAATTATCAAGTCTGAAAGGTGATCGAGAATGGAGTACCACTAGTTTTGCTCCAAAGCGATAGTTAAATCTTTAATTAGATTTGAACGTGAAATGGTAATTAATTTTGCCGATGACACCGTGGTGTTAGATATGGAGTATTACCAGTTTTGCTCCATGGGATATATAGGTTGGGGTTGGGAAATAAAATAAATAATTACTTCGGTGTGGTTCGCTAATCCCGACTAGATTGGAAAACCATGATATGGTTTGAAATGATATCCAAAGGAAGATTAAAGAATAAATTTAGAAGAATTTATCTTTGATAAAATTAATGGGAACCTTTCCCTAAGAATGTGATTTTGTGAATAAAAGATTATTCTGAATTGGAATGAGGCGTTTGTTGTGTTTGTGTAACACGTGTTTATTATATACGCGGGTGATTCAGAAAAGGCCGGGTTTCTACCCATTCTGAATAACCGATTCGACGAAAAGTCGAAGATGAAGACGGTGGTTGACCGGAAATCTTCACATCGTTTGGGTGATTGCTGATGATCTCAATTGGGCTGTACACCCAAGAGGAGAGAAACAGTTGGTGATCGTCCAGACGTACTTGGAGATCGATGGATATGCGAGGAAAGTGCCTCCGGTTTCGTTCAGACCCAGAACGAACTTGTTAATGGACTGTGTGTCTTACATTGGATTTTATTCTGTGTTGATTGATATCTATTAAATATACATCTGTTTGGCGGTGGAGAATTTATTCTCTTGCTTAACGCCCTTCTATGGGACGTACGAGCTCAGAGGTTGTATATCGATAGACATCAGTCGCATGGAGTGAATTGCCAGTGTGGTACGCGTAAGTGGCAATTGATCAAGGTTTTTGTTGAAAAGCAAAGTCTTGTGGTTGATGATCAAAGCACGGCCTGTGTGGCGCAGCTTTGTGTATAGCGTGAATTCGCGAGCCTCACACCTCGGTATGAGTCAAAAACGGGGTAGTGACTTCAGGGAGAGCACGACGTTTCTTTCTAGCTATGGGTGGTGTCAGTGCTTAAATTGGCTGACATTTATATACTTTTCACCTGTGTGGTTGTTGGATACGACGCACCTCGGATAAAGGTCTGTTAGGACCGGGAAACGTGTTCTCAGGAATAACTAATCCTCAAAAGTAAGAGAGGACCGGCCCTGAAGATCCAAGGATCATAGTGGGGTCCTGAGACATTTGCTAGAGTGTTTCGAATCGGAGAGGAGCTTGCCCCTTGCCTCGACTCATGACGGAAATCCAATTTCCAATACGTGATATTGCAGTTTTATTTGTAGAACCTAGTATGGCGACATAGTGGTATGGGTCATTCATGCCGCCTATGATTGATATTTATGATTGAAATTGTTTTGACACTATACACTTATAGTAATATCAAAATAATGTGTTTTAAACGTATCAAGCATGCTTTGGCTATTATAAGGTAAAAACCCTATCCTCCGGCTTGTGTTGCACTGTGTGATGGGACCTGGGTCTTATAATAGCTTCATTTTTCTTTATTTAGCATTGCGCTGTTGTTTTATGCACTGGTATTCTTGGGGGGAAACCCGTTCCATGTTATATGGTGTGGTCCCTTGATTTACCGAACTTTAAAATAAGGTTAATAACTGTTTTAGTTCTCGCACCAGTCACATGACTGACCTGGAGTTTATTGTTTTAACCTAAACTCTAGGTGCCCCTATTTTCCACATGGGCAGCTAGTAGTTTTGGTTTTGCAGATTTATATTCACAGGATCCTGATTTACAGCTGGAACGATGCTCGGAAAGCTCTGTATCCGTGTATTACTTTCAGTTGTGTTTTGTATTATTTTCCACTGCTATGTAATTTATTCTAATCTCTGATATTTATCGAATGTATTTTATTCATTCATACTCTGTATATTCTTGTATCTGATGGAATTGTTGTAATAAATAATGAAATGTTCTTTTGTCTGCGTTCTATTGTGTCGTGTTCTTAACGCAATTCGGGCTTTCCTTCTCGGGGAAGTTCGGGTCGTTATAAGTTTTGATGACAATGACCTTATTTCAATTATCATTGATTATAAAATATATACTAACATCTTTATCTAGAATATATATATACACACATATATGCAGGATTATAAAATTCAAGACTCATGAGTAACCAAGATTTCAAGAGTTCAAGAATAATATATTTATAGAGTCTATGTAACAACCCGTATTTTCAATAACCTGTAATAACATAAATCGAGGCAGGATTTAATTCTAAAATGGGAATCAAGGGAAACGGGCTATGCCATTGCGTTCGTCTCGGAAAAATACGCGAAATAGAGTCCGAGTTTTCGAAAATCGGAGTCCGTATGACCAAGATATGGCCTCGCGAAGTTTCACGAAAATTCCCAAATTAAAGTATACTTAATTAAGTGAAATGGGTTGTGTAGATATATATATATATATATATATTGATATATATATATATATATATATAATTGAAAATTTAATAAATAAATATGCAAAAATGCTCAAAACAGCGAATTGGGAGAGGGGAATAACCGAACCGGCCGATTTTTGAAGTCGACCCGAGCCCGCTGGGTCGACTAGGGGTTAATCCAGGGTGTTTGGCTGTCAACCCGTGGGCCGATTCGCTCAAGTGCAGATTTTGCATTTGAATGGTTCTCATGGTCCATCTTTAATCTAAAGGCCCTAGATGGTTCCTACACTTGACTTCTTCCCCAAGACATGCTTTGATGGCTTGGATTGAATCTAGGGTTAATCCTATGGCCTAAAACACTTGCCTAATCTATAAATAAGACCCTAACCTACCCTAATTCATTCATAATTAAACCTAGTGACTAAACTATGGCAAAATGCTAGCTCTCATGGCCTCCACTAATTTTATGAAGAGGGTTGCATACTAATCACTCTCTAATCAACTTCTAATCCCTTCTTAGCATCTTAATCTTCTTCATTTGGTGTTCAAAGTTGCTAGTTGTGAGTTTCTATCACTTTGATGATCTTTTGGTAAACTAATTAGATGAGATGTGATGAGATTTATGGTTTTGTATGTGGGTTAATGAGCTTTGAATCATATGATATGATGTTAGCATTAATCTTATGTTTATGCATGTTGAGTATGTAAGCTTATGCAAGTTTAATATGATGTATGTTATGTTTGCATGATGCTAAATATGCAAGTTGTGGGCTATGTAATCATATGCATGTTATGCAAGTTCATGGTAATATGCTATGCAAGTTACATGTATGTAAATATGCAAGTTACATGTTTGTTAATATGCAAGTTACATGTATGTAAATATGCAAGTTACATGTTTGTTAATATGCAAGTTACATGTTTGTTAATATGCAAGTTACATGTATGTAAATATGCAAGTTACATGTTTCTTTATATGCAAGTTACATGTTTGTTAATATGCGAGTTACATGTATGTAAATATGCAAGTTACATGTTTATTAATATGCAAGTTCATGATGACACATTATGCAAGTCTATAAGCTAATATGCAAGTTTGTTATGCAAAATGAATATGTAAGTTATGTGACATATTATATGCAAGTTATGTGACATGTTATGCAAGTTCATATGCAAGTTATGTGTTTGTTAATATGCAAGATGGCACCTTTGAAACATGTTCATTCATATGCAAGTTGACACCTTTTATATGTGTTATATCATGAACGAAATTACGTGGGAACGATGGGGTAATTAAATGCATAAGTTAATAAGATTGTGTGAAATTAATATAATTATGCATAACACAAAATAAATAAACATAGTATGGGAATTTGCCTATTTGGTTAGGTGTACCCATACTATGTGTTGGGAATTTACCTATTGAGTTAGGTCTACCCCATGGGAATTTACCTATTAAGTTAGGTCTACCCATGTTAAGAAAACTTGATCAATTAGGGATAATTAATATAAAATTATGAGGGTGATTAATTAGGTGTAATTAATTGACTAAGACACGAGGTTGGACTCAGTTGTAGCGTAAAACTGCCCGGACCCAACCGGCTTAACCAGTTGCTACAAATGTTAGCCCAATGTGAGAGGTCTTAGGCACAAACTAAATACGTAATTAATGTAAAGACACGAGGTTAGACTCTGTTATGACATAAGGCTGCCCGGACCCAACCGGCTTAACCAGCGGTCATAAAAGACAGTCTAATGTGAGAGGTCTTTACAAAGGTTACGTTCTTAATTAATTAATTAAGAAACACTTAACCACATTAGCATGTAGAGGGACATGAGGGGTTAAGTGGGTGCCTCGGGTGGCATGAGAAAATCTAGTGGTTGCCTTGGGTGGCAATAGAAAATACGATTAGAATACTTAACCAAAATGGAACATGTAATTAAAACATGATTAAAGGGTTAAGTGGGATATACTAGAAAAAGGGACAAGCTTAGGTGGGTAGCTTGTGGAGGCCCATTTCAACCAGTAACCCATACGTATCTTGGTGGGCTCGACCCATGTCGAGGACGGGACACGCATACTGGGCTTGACTGTAAGAGGCAAACGGGTTAGCGGTGGCAACGCAAGTCCAACGGGCTTCATATGCGTGAGTGGGCCCGGGCTGGTAGGTAAGCCGTTGTTGCATCGTGTAGATATAAGCCGTGCACCGTTAGTTTTATCAGGTTGCCACATTGGGGAATGATACATCCCACGGTGGGGCCAGCACGGGTATCTACGTTAGGGAGCCGATCGAATGGGGAGTAGTGTGTACACCTAGTGGATTGTAGGGCCCCGTGGCGCCTACTTGGTCACCTAGGGGTACGCAAGTACTATTTAGTAAGTTTTATAAGTCCTTGGGTGGGATCAACCTTTATGTTAGAAACGACTGGTGTGGTGCAGTTTAGTAATTTACCTTAGGGAGGGTACATGCGTCTTTATCCTTTATCTTAGTTTAGTTGACTACTTAGGGTACCCATTCATCCCTATATGTTACCGTATATCAGTTCATGTCTTCTCTGGTTACTTTAACGATTGTATTGTTAAAGTTATAGGACTCGCTCAGACTTATGTCTGACCCCGTTGTTTTTATCTTTTTCCCAACCCTCAGGTCCTGTGGTGGATCCTAGCAGTAGTGGAGCTTGATCGGATTGTTGTTCCAGTCTTGAGGAGCTTGGATAGATGTAAAGCTCCAGTTATCCAGTTATCTTTTCTTTTGTTTTGGCTATTGTATGAGAGTGGGATTATGTACTCCTTTATTTTGATGGATATTGTACTTGACCTTTATTGTGGTTTTATGATGTAACCAGACATGTTTTACTTCCGCTGTTATGAGATGATGTTTTAAAAATTTCAAGTACTATTTATATCTGTCTTGCTGTAATTTTTCTGTTCTATATTCACTAAAATACTCCACCGATGCTATGGCATTCCCTTAGTGAGTGATCATAGCGGGAGTGGGGTGTTACACGTGGTATCAGAGCTTAAGGTTACCAGAACAGATAAAATTTTTGAGAAAAACTACTTTCTAAGAGTATTTTCGAAGAAAGTATTTTTAAAAGCATGTCTTCTAAGAGAAAAAGTTTTTGAAAAAGAAAAGCATAATCCCCAATAGCCATATCTTTATCTTTCGGAATCTCCTTTTTGAATCTTTCCTCTTTCGTTTCAGCATGGCTGAAGATCTTAACATCCCGGAGGGTTTAGTTATACCACTATGGTATAGGAGGTTGCAAGAGGCTAGGGCCGCGGCTGCGGGTCCGGCCAATGCTACTACACCAGAGACAACCGCTCCTCCTCCTCAGCCTAGAGTGGATAATTTTGCTAAGGTTTGCAAGGAGTTCAAGGCTATAGGAGGAAAACCTTTTCTTGGTTCAGAAACTTTCGTAGAGGCTAGAGATTGGCTTAAGGAAGTGGAAGAGTTGCTAGATATCTTTGAAGTGGAAGAGGGAAAGAAAGTCAAGTTGGCGGCTTGGTTAATGAAGGGAGAGGCCTCATTCTGGTGGGAGGTCACTAATGGAGAACGCCCTGTTGACTCTTGGGCAGATTTTAAGCAAAGGTTTGGGGCTAAGTTTCTCTCAAGGGCGGAAGAGAATCTGTTTATGGAGAAGTTCTTGAATTTGAAGCAAGGGAATCTCACGGTGAAAGAATATGTCAACAAATTCAATCAATTAGCAAGGTTTGGCATAGAGTTGGTGAATACACCGGAGAAGAAGGCTTTGAGGTTCGTTAGAGGCTTGAACGAACCATTGCAAGGAATAGCTATGACTCACATTCCTATGGGGGCCACTTTTGAGAAGCTTGTCTACATGGCACTTATGCATGAGGATGATAAGAATTCTAAGGCACCAGAGAAAAAGGGGGATCAGAAGAAACCGCAACAGCAACAACAAGGCAAGGGCGGAAAAGGCAATGGTGACAAAAAGAAGACGAAGAAGAAGTGCTTCAATTGTGGAACACCAGGACACCTTAGTAAGGATTGTCGCAAAAAGAAGAAGACCGGTTGCTTTCATTGTGGTGAAGCAGGGCATCTCGTGAAAAACTGCCCAAAGAAGGGGCAGAAGACGGGGTCTACCTCAGGAGGTCAGGTGCAAGCTCTTATAGCACCACCTCAGTCAGGGGGGCAAGTTCAGGTTCTCTCAGTTCCACCGATTCAGCAGAGAGGTAGAACTATTTCCGTTGAAAGTCTGGTTTTTCTGTTTGATCATCCAGTTCGTACTTTGTTTGACTCTGGCGCATCGCATTCTTTTATCTCATCATCATTAGTTGAGTCACTGCACTTAGACACCAGTCTAGTTGATGATCCCTTGGTTGTCTCAAACCCAATTGGGGGCTCCATATATCTGTCTATGATATGTTTGGGTTTGAAGATTTCTATACTTAGCGTTGAGTTTAGATGTGATGCTTTTGTATTGGGCTTCACGGGCTATGGGTTGATCTTGGGCATGGACTGGTTATCCAGTAATGGTGCCGTTCTTGATTGCGAAAGGAGAGTTGTCAGGCTCATGACCCGCTTGGGTAACACTCTCGAGATCTCTTGCAATCCCATGGAATCTGTTTTGCTAAGTTATCTTGAATCGCTCGATGCTTCGGTCGAGAGTTTGTGTTCTGTCAGAGTAGTCCGGGAATATCCGGATGTGTTTGAAGAAGTAAAGGGTTTGCCTCCGAAGCGGGAGATAGATTTCCGAATTTATTTGGTGGATAATGCCAAACCAGTGTCTTTGCCAGTACGCCACATGGCTCCTCGTGAGAGAAGAGAACTTCATAAGCAAGTAGGGGAGTTGCTTGAGAAGGGGTTCATAAGGCGAAGTATATCGGAGTGGGGAGCTCCAGTAGTGTTTGCCACGAAGGCGGATGGGTCCCTCAGACTTTGTGTGGATTATAGAGAACTTAATAAGCTCACGAAGAAGAATAGACACCCATTACCGAGGATAGATGATCTCTTTGATCAGTTGGTTGGCGCGTTAGTATTTTCGCAGATGGACTTAGCTACAGGGTTTCATCAGTTAAGAGTGGCGGAGGACAGTATAGAGAAGACTGCTTTCCGGACTCCGGATGGTTTTTATGAGTGGCTAGTGATGCCATTTGGGTTGACAAACGCCCCCGCATACTTTGTTGATCTCATGAGTAGAGTGTTCAGAGAGTATCTGAATAAGTTTGTAGTAGTTTTTGTGGATGACATCTTGGTCTTTTCCAAGAATGAAGAAGAGCATGCCTTACATCTCAAGGAAGTGTTGGAGACTCTTCGAGCGCATAGTCTTAAAGCTAAATTCTCTAAATGCCATTTTTGGAGAAGAGAAGTGCGATTCTTAGGGCATGTGGTCTCTAAGGAAGGGATAGCTGTGGATCCCGCAAAGATAGTATCTATCCAGGATTGGAAAGTTCCTAGAAATGCTACCGAGGTAAGAAGTTTCTTGGGGTTGGCAGGATATTATAGGAAGTTCATCAAAGACTTCGCGAAGATATCAGCCCCATTAACCCGCTTGACGAAAAAGAATCTGGTTTTCTCGTGGGATGTAGATTGTGATGATGCTTTCCGACGGTTAAAGAGAGCTTTGACCACCGCTCCAGTTTTAGTGCTCCCGGATGGGAGTAAGCCGTTTGTTGTTTATACCGATGCTTGTGGAACAGGATTAGGCGCAGTCTTGATGCAGGAGGGAAGGGTAATAGCCTATGGAGGGAGACAATTGAGAGTGCATGAGAAGAATTACCCTACCCATGATCTAGAGTTGGCCGCGATTGTTTTCGCACTTAAGTCTTGGCGCCATTATCTTCTTGGTGAGAGATTCGAGTTGTTCACCGACCATAAATCATTGAAGTACTTATTCTCTCAGAAGGATTTAAACTTAAGACAGCAAAGGTGGATGGAGTTCTTAGCAACCTATGATTTCGAGATAGCGTATACCCCTGGTAAGGGTAACGTGGTGGCAGACGCCTTAAGTAGAAAAAGGCTATCTTTGAGTCCATTGTTCGTGGAACGACGAAGCTTGGAGTTTCTTTCTTTGTTTGACTTCAGACCTTCTGTTGATTTTGTACCTGGTTTGTTGGCATCCTTGGAGGTTAGACCTACTCTTTTGAGACGGATTGGCGAGGCTCAGCGAGACGACCCACAGTTGGTTGTGTTGGTAGAGAAGCTTATAAGAGGGGAGTCGTCCAGCCATTTGGGTAGATACACCATAGATGATAAAGGATGGTTGCATAGAGACGGTAGACTTTGTGTACCGCAAGATGAGGGTTTGAAGAAGGCTATTTTGGATGATGCACATCGTTCAAGAATGACTATTCATCCCGGTGGAGACAAAATGTACCAAGACATGAAGAGAGTTTTCTTCTGGGCCGGTATGAAGAAAGATGTGGCCGAGTATGTGGCTAGATGCTTAGTGTGCCAACAAGTTAAAGTGGAGCAAAGGAAACCCGGTGGGTTGCTACACCCATTGGAAGTTCCACAGTGGAAGTGGGATAGTGTCTCGATGGATTTCATCGACGGGTTACCGAGATCGAGGAAGGGCAATACGGGAATTTGGGTTGTGGTAGACAGACTTACCAAGAGTGCCCATTTTATACCCGTAAAGAGTAAGAGGACCGCTCCATGGCTTGCTTCAGTCTATGTTAGAGAGATTGTTAGATTGCATGGCGTACCATCCAGCATTGTGAGTGATCGAGATCCTATTTTCACTAGTGAGTTTTGGAGAAGTTTGCAAGAGGCGGTAGGGACTCAGTTGTGTTTGAGCACCGCATATCATCCTCAGACGGACGGTCAGACTGAGAGGGTGAACCGTATCTTAGAAGATCTTTTGAGGCTTTGTATCTTGGATTTTGGAGGTACATGGGAAGAACATCTTCCTTTGGTGGAGTTCGCATATAATAACAGCTTTCAGTCCAGTATTGGTATGGCTCCTTTCGAAGCTCTTTATGGAAGGCCTTGTCGATCTCCTACATGTTGGTGGGAATCTACGGATAAGATCTTGCTTGGGCCGGATATGGTTAGAGAGACTTCAGAGAAGATTGATTTAATTCGAAAAAGGATGAAAGCAGCGCAAGATAGACAGAAATCTTATGCGGATCGGAGAAGGACGGATCTTGAGTTTGAGGTTGGGGACATGGTTTTTGTCAAAGTATCTCCATTGAGAAATGTTGTTCGCTTTGGGTCCGTAGGGAAGTTAGCACCGAGATTTGTTGGGCCGTTTCCTATTAAGGAAAGGATTGGACGGATGGCATATAGGGTGGAGTTGCCCGACAGACTTAGTGGTGTTCATGATGTATTCCATGTATCACATTTGAGGAAGTGCTTACATGAGACCGCGGAGGTGGTAGAGCCGAGCTTGCTTAGAGATGTAGAGGTAGAGCGTGATGCGACGATTCGACGAGCTCCTACTCGCATCCTTGGGTCAGAAACTAGGAAGTTGAGGAACAGAGAAGTTCAGCTAGTTAAAGTGCAATGGGGAGATGACGAAAGCAATGCTACTTGGGAGACGGAAGCAAAGATGCGTTCTTTGTATCCATTTCTTTTTGAGAGTATGTCTTTTAACTTCTCCTTTATTGCTTGTCTAGTACTTATCTTATCTTTAGTATATCCTCTCGCTAATACCTATGACCTTTAGATAGGGTAAAACCTATGGTTGAAACATGTGTTTGAAACATGTTATGGTTGATGGATGCATATGGATGCAATTGTTTGCTAGTGGTTGCTCGTGGATGCATATACACACACATTAGGCACTAGATCGGCTCAGTCACTTCATGTTGCATATTGCATAAATGGATGTGGTAGTTAGATTGATGGATGTATCATGGCTGTGTTATCATATGGATGATGCATTTTTGTGTATGGTTGTGCACGCATGTAGAAATTTGTATGTGTCAATAGGGTTTCGCATACATATTGGATGCATGGCACTATCATGGTTTGCATTAAGGAGGTTTACTGTATCAGTAACCGCCTGATTTTCGTATTAGGTAAGTACATATACACACACTTTTGCATATATCCATCCAGCATTTAGAATCTTGTAAGGACAATGATTGCTCGTGGATGATGCTTTGAGTAGATGGATGATTGGATGGTAGGATACGTTCTTCCTAACTTGAAGATTTCGGGGACGAAATCCTTTAAGGAGGGGAGAATGTAACAACCCGTATTTTCAATAACCTGTAATAACATAAATCGAGGCAGGATTTAATTCTAAAATGGGAATCAAGGGAAACGGGCTATGCCATTGCGTTCGTCTCGGAAAAATACGCGAAATAGAGTCCGAGTTTTCGAAAATCGGAGTCCGTATGACCAAGATATGGCCTCGCGAAGTTTCACGAAAATTCCCAAATTAAAGTATACTTAATTAAGTGAAATGGGTTGTGTAGATATATATATATATATATATATTGATATATATATATATATAATTGAAAATTTAATAAATAAATATGCAAAAATGCTCAAAACAGCGAATTGGGAGAGGGGAATAACCGAACCGGCCGATTTTTGAAGTCGACCCGAGCCCGCTGGGTCGACTAGGGGTTAATCCAGGGTGTTTGGCTGTCAACCCGTGGGCCGATTCGCTCAAGTGCAGATTTTGCATTTGAATGGTTCTCATGGTCCATCTTTAATCTAAAGGCCCTAGATGGTTCCTACACTTGACTTCTTCCCCAAGACATGCTTTGATGGCTTGGATTGAATCTAGGGTTAATCCTATGGCCTAAAACACTTGCCTAATCTATAAATAAGACCCTAACCTACCCTAATTCATTCATAATTAAACCTAGTGACTAAACTATGGCAAAATGCTAGCTCTCATGGCCTCCACTAATTTTATGAAGAGGGTTGCATACTAATCACTCTCTAATCAACTTCTAATCCCTTCTTAGCATCTTAATCTTCTTCATTTGGTGTTCAAAGTTGCTAGTTGTGAGTTTCTATCACTTTGATGATCTTTTGGTAAACTAATTAGATGAGATGTGATGAGATTTATGGTTTTGTATGTGGGTTAATGAGCTTTGAATCATATGATATGATGTTAGCATTAATCTTATGTTTATGCATGTTGAGTATGTAAGCTTATGCAAGTTTAATATGATGTATGTTATGTTTGCATGATGCTAAATATGCAAGTTGTGGGCTATGTAATCATATGCATGTTATGCAAGTTCATGGTAATATGCTATGCAAGTTACATGTATGTAAATATGCAAGTTACATGTTTGTTAATATGCAAGTTACATGTATGTAAATATGCAAGTTACATGTTTGTTAATATGCAAGTTACATGTTTGTTAATATGCAAGTTACATGTATGTAAATATGCAAGTTACATGTTTCTTTATATGCAAGTTACATGTTTGTTAATATGCGAGTTACATGTATGTAAATATGCAAGTTACATGTTTATTAATATGCAAGTTCATGATGACACATTATGCAAGTCTATAAGCTAATATGCAAGTTTGTTATGCAAAATGAATATGTAAGTTATGTGACATATTATATGCAAGTTATGTGACATGTTATGCAAGTTCATATGCAAGTTATGTGTTTGTTAATATGCAAGATGGCACCTTTGAAACATGTTCATTCATATGCAAGTTGACACCTTTTATATGTGTTATATCATGAACGAAATTACGTGGGAACGATGGGGTAATTAAATGCATAAGTTAATAAGATTGTGTGAAATTAATATAATTATGCATAACACAAAATAAATAAACATAGTATGGGAATTTGCCTATTTGGTTAGGTGTACCCATACTATGTGTTGGGAATTTACCTATTGAGTTAGGTCTACCCCATGGGAATTTACCTATTAAGTTAGGTCTACCCATGTTAAGAAAACTTGATTAATTAGGGATAATTAATATAAAATTATGAGGGTGATTAATTAGGTGTAATTAATTGACTAAGACACGAGGTTGGACTCAGTTGTAGCGTAAAACTGCCCGGACCCAACCGGCTTAACCAGTTGCTACAAATGTTAGCCCAATGTGAGAGGTCTTAGGCACAAACTAAATACGTAATTAATGTAAAGACACGAGGTTAGACTCTGTTATGACATAAGGCTGCCCGGACCCAACCGGCTTAACCAGCGGTCATAAAAGACAGTCTAATGTGAGAGGTCTTTACAAAGGTTACGTTCTTAATTAATTAATTAAGAAACACTTAACCACATTAGCATGTAGAGGGACATGAGGGGTTAAGTGGGTGCCTCGGGTGGCATGAGAAAATCTAGTGGTTGCCTTGGGTGGCAATAGAAAATACGATTAGAATACTTAACCAAAATGGAACATGTAATTAAAACATGATTAAAGGGTTAAGTGGGATATACTAGAAAAAGGGACAAGCTTAGGTGGGTAGCTTGTGGAGGCCCATTTCAACCAGTAACCCATACGTATCTTGGTGGGCTCGACCCATGTCGAGGACGGGACACGCATACTGGGCTTGACTGTAAGAGGCAAACGGGTTAGCGGTGGCAACGCAAGTCCAACGGGCTTCATATGCGTGAGTGGGCCCGGGCTGGTAGGTAAGCCGTTGTTGCATCGTGTAGATATAAGCCGTGCACCGTTAGTTTTATCAGGTTGCCACATTGGGGAATGATACATCCCACGGTGGGGCCAGCACGGGTATCTACGTTAGGGAGCCGATCGAATGGGGAGTAGTGTGTACACCTAGTGGATTGTAGGGCCCCGTGGCGCCTACTTGGTCACCTAGGGGTACGCAAGTACTATTTAGTAAGTTTTATAAGTCCTTGGGTGGGATCAACCTTTATGTTAGAAACGACTGGTGTGGTGCAGTTTAGTAATTTACCTTAGGGAGGGTACATGCGTCTTTATCCTTTATCTTAGTTTAGTTGACTACTTAGGGTACCCATTCATCCCTATATGTTACCGTATATCAGTTCATGTCTTCTCTGGTTACTTTAACGATTGTATTGTTAAAGTTATAGGACTCGCTCAGACTTATGTCTGACCCCGTTGTTTTTATCTTTTTCCCAACCCTCAGGTCCTGTGGTGGATCCTAGCAGTAGTGGAGCTTGATCGGATTGTTGTTCCAGTCTTGAGGAGCTTGGATAGATGTAAAGCTCCAGTTATCCAGTTATCTTTTCTTTTGTTTTGGCTATTGTATGAGAGTGGGATTATGTACTCCTTTATTTTGATGGATATTGTACTTGACCTTTATTGTGGTTTTATGATGTAACCAGACATGTTTTACTTCCGCTGTTATGAGATGATGTTTTAAAAATTTCAAGTACTATTTATATCTGTCTTGCTGTAATTTTTCTGTTCTATATTCACTAAAATACTCCACCGATGCTATGGCATTCCCTTAGTGAGTGATCATAGCGGGAGTGGGGTGTTACAGTCTAGATTTTGTAAGACTCTAAATAGCACTCTAGGTTCAAATTCAAATTCAAATTCAAATTCTGAATTTTCAATTCTTTCCTCAATCCCTTCTATTTTGTTTTTCTATTTTATTCTCAATCCTCTCTATTTTGTATTTATACTTGTTTCCATTTTTATTCTTCTTTGTTTTTCAAACTTAAGTTTTTATATATACTTTATTTATATTTTATATAGTTTAAAACCTTATAATTTTATAAATATATTTATATAGTTTAAAAATATGTTTTCAAATATTTTTCTATCATATAATATTGATTTACAACATTAGAATTTTACTTAAGAATTTCCAGAATTAATTTTATATCAAAATTTTTGAAAAATGCTTTGAAAATGAAACTTACATATGAGTATGTCGACATAGCAAAATATGTATGCCGACATATAACAGCTATTTTTCTCAATCTGAAGGGAAGTGTCTTTTCACTATTTGAAATACTTCAGAACCGTTGCAACCCTTCGTTCTCTATAAAAAGAGGTTAAAACCGAATTTTCTAACATCTCTTATTCTCCATCTTCATCCTCTTTCATCCTACCATTATTCTTAATCATTTTTATGGTTTTTACACTTATACTCTACCGAATTCATTTCTGATTTGATCAAACTTCTCTCTGAATCAAGTGCTATTGAAGAGTTATAGGGCTGTTTTGTAATTGCTTGGGTTGAAAGACCCTGTTTGTAAGCCAAAGAGTAACCAGTTTATCCTTGTAGCTGTGAAATCAAGGAATAGGAGTCGGTGTGCCCTTGTTGAGCCGTGAAATCAAGGGATATGAGTCGGTGTCTCCTTTTTGAGTCGTGATATCAAGGAGGTTGTATTTGGCTATTTGAAAATAGTAATAAAACTCTGCACAATCTAGCGTTGTGCATGACTGGACGTAAGAGTGATCCGAACCAGTATAAAATCCAGTGTGTTCTTTCCTTTTCTGCACTTTTATCTTTGTTAATTTTGCATCTATGTTTGAATCTGTGGTTGTGTTTGTGGTGTTTGACTCATCCCATAGTTCTCTCTAGTTTTTAGTTTTGTTTAAAGTCTTACAAACACTATTCACCCCCCCCCCCCTAGTGTTTGCTTTGCCTGAACGATCCATTCAGCAGTCCCTAACAATTGGTATCAGAGCAAGGTCTTTCAAAAAGTTCATAATCTGATTTTTGAAAATTTGGTAAAATGACAACCAACACTGGTAGCAATAATAGTTCTTTTATGGAGAGACAATCCACTATTAGACCACCACTGTTTAATGGTAGTAATTACTCATATTGGGCATGTAGGATGATTTTTTTTTTACAGTCTGTAGGATTAGACTCATGGAATAGTACACAAAATAATTATGTTGAACCCACAACTGTATTTGCACAATGGAAAAATGAACAAAAGGCTGATGCACAAAGAAATTCTAAAGCCATAAATATGTTATTTTGTTCATTAGATAGAAATGAGTTTAATAGAGTATCATTATGTAAAACTGCTTATGAAATCTGGAGAACTTTACAAGTTACTCATGAAGGAACTAGTAAAGTTAAACAGACTAAGATAGGCATGCTAGTCAATCAATTTGAATTATTTAAAATGAATGAGAACGAGTCTATTTCAGATATGTATTGCAGATTTCAAGAGATAGTGCATTCACTAACATCACTTGGAAAAACTTATTCCGAAGCCGATCAAGTCAGAAAAATATTAAATTCATTAACTCAAGAATGGGATCGGAAGACTTTGGCTATAGAAGAAGCCAATGACGTCACTGAAACGAAGATTGAAGAGTTAATTGGAAATCTAATATCATATGAAGTTCAATTACAGAAAAGAAAAGAAAATAGATCAAGTGAAAAGATGTCTATTGCACTGAAAGCCACAACAAATGATTCTGACTCGAGTAGTGAAGATAATGAAGAAACAACACTCATGACAAATCAGCTTGGAAGATTTCTAAAATATAGAAGGAAGAGTTATAATAAAGCAAATTCAAATTTAAATGATGTACGATGCTTTAACTGCAACAAACCTGGGCATGTAAAGAAGATGTGTCCATATCCAAACAAATCTACTCAACAACCGGACAACTCAAATTCATCAAGGAAAAGAAAGAAAGCATATGCAGCAACATTAGATGATTCAGATTCGTCGTCAAGTGATGAAGAACCAGAAACCGGAAATACAAATATATGCTTTACAGCAATTTAGAGTTCAGAAAATCATGAAGAAAAGGATCAAAAAACCGGGTACGCATTAATTACATTTTAATTTTATTTGGTTGAATGGTTGCTTTGTTTGTTTGCTTTGGTTTGAATTTAAAATTTATTAAATTCTTTGAAATTTTAAATTCAAATTTGAAATTCAAAATTCAAAATTCAAAATAATAATATGATATTAAATAACCAATAAATTAATAAAATAAAATTGTTTGTATGTTCATTAGGATTAGAAGTATTTCAGGAAATCGTTAAACCTGAAATATAAATCGATAATTTAATTCAAAGCTTGAAAATCCAAAATTCTTTTTGAAATAAGCACCGTATGTCGACATACAGAAACATAAATGTCAACATATACAGCAGTTTTGAAATTTAAAATTTTGAATTTCAAAAGTTTAAACTTTCAAACTTCCCTCCAATCTTTTCACCAACTCCCAAGGTCTGAAAAGGTGTCCATTCAATCTGAAAAGTTGTGCCTATTCAATTCATATTCATTTAACACATATCTATTCATTTTCTATATATATATCCATCCTTTCTACCTCTCATTCACAACTCAAAACAACTTTCTTCATATCTATCCTCCTCAAAACTATCATATCAATGGCTTCCTTAAGTTCATCTCAGAAATTAAAGATAACCAAAACCATAAAAGGTTATCTTTACAATGACAAAGAGGCCATTAAAACCTATGATGACCATTTAGCAAATGCTAAAGTTAACACGGGTGCTTTTACCGTCTTTAGCAACTTTCCATCTTATAATGTCGTTTCTCTTTTTCAACACAACGAAATCTTGAGTCTAATTGACTCTCGTGATAATGACGAAGTGTGTTATCCCAAACTTGCGAAGATGTTCTACGCAAACCTCAACTGTGGATTTATCAAGAAATCAAATTTGGAGTAGTCTCAAGGGAACTCAAATTGTTCTCGATGCCGATCTTTTAGGAGAAATTCTAAATTGTAGAAGTGAGGGCACGGATTTCTCAACTTTCTCCATTGATGAAACCGATTTGGAAACCTATCACGATATCTTCGAAGATGGAGCTCCAATGGAATTCAAAAATCATTTCTTTCATCCAAAAACAAGAATCGTCAACCTCCTCCTTCAACACACCATCACTCCCCGTTCCGAAAATTACAACAATCCAACTCTTAAAGTCCAAAAGGTTCTCTTTGCCATTATGGGTGATTACCTTATCAATTGGGCCGATATGATTCTAAATGAATTTAAGCCCATAGATGTATCTTCAAGAGAAAACGCTATCTACTATGGTGTTTATCTCACTTGCATTTTCAAATACTTTGGAGTTGATCTTCACGGAAAAGAATTTGTCCCTAAGAAAGTGTTTAACGCATCAAACATTCATCTCATGCAAATTCCTATCACTTTCAAACCTTATGAGACATATGAGGCCAAACAAGCCCGATTGCAACAAGAACAAGATCCAATGGAAGTCGAAGAAGAAGAGACGTCTATGGAAATCATTGAGTATCCAACCACAAGTCGTAATCTCAAAGACACGATTATTCAAAATCAAGTGAAAATCGTTAAAAATCAAAAGAAGCTTAACAAAAGGTTCAACAAGAATCTTTTCAAATTATCCAAATTAATGGTCAAGATAGGAAGAAAGCTTGGAATTTCATCTTCCTCATCGTCATCCGAAAACAAGGCTATTTCGTTTAATCTATCTTTATATATTTCCTTGTATTTTCTTTCGAATCTCGTATTTAAGTATGTCTTGTTTAGTTGGATGTATTTGCTTTTAAGTAAGTAATGAATTGATTTTTATTTATGTTTTAATCATCTTTATGTTTCTGAAAAAATCATAAAAAATAATATAATATTATAAGAGTTCAAAAGATTTCAAAAATTCAAAATTTTCAAATGACAAACAATAGTATGTCGACATAACCAAACCTGTATGTCAACATATAAAAGGAAAAAAATTCAAACTTTTCAAATTTTAAAATTAAATAACTACTCATGTCCATTCAAAATCCAACGAATTCCAGACCCTATTTAAGTCCATTTCTTCCAGAAAACTTCATTATTCCATTACTCCTTCCTTAATCATTTCTCATCAAATCCATGGCAAATCCCATCCATAATCTAACAGAAAATCTAGAAGAAACTCTCAATTCGTTCAAAAACATTCTCTCTGTCATTCTACAAAATCAGCGTCATCTTGAATTGAGTCAAAAAAAGATGTTCGAACAACAAGAAAAGGACTTTGATGCAATGCGATGGCTAATCTCTTCTCTTTTCAGAGATGAAGAAAATAATCTCGTAAAGGCTCCACCAACCAAAGAAGATGAAGATTGGGAAGTAATTAAGAAGGATCCTATCTTTGGAGAAGATGGTTGGGTTGAAGTTCAAAGAGACGTTTAGTTGTTTGGTACGATTTGATTGATTTGTTTAAATATGGTGTGGTGTGAATTAGATTATATTGTTTGAAACTTGTACATATTAAGACATATGGTATGACTTAGTTTGGATTGGTTTGTATATATTAAACAAACATATGTAATAATACTTGGATTGGTTTGTATTTAATCATCATATTAAGTATTATTCTTTAGTTTTAGGATAAATATCTGTGTTCTATTCGGAGAATTATATAATTTAGGGGGAGCATTTCTCGGAATATTACTTAGACTCTACAGTTGTTTAACTTAGGGGAAGTATATTTTATCATTCTTTTTTATAATGCCTAACGGGGAGAAATTATAAAATATAGGCATAGTTTTATAGAATCCTTATAGACAGGAAGAGTATAAGAGGATCATCATCAAATAGGTATATACAGGTATGATATTTTATAAACTAAGGTTGTCATCATCAAAAAGGGGAGATTGTTGGAGAATGGAGTTTTGATGACAACAACCTTATTTCAGTTATCATCTATTATAAAATATATAGTAAAATCTTTATCTAGAATATATATATACACATATATGCAGGATTTGTATACAGGAATTAATACTTAAGACTATACAGTTTAAGAGCTTTTAGAGATTCAGAATTCAGAGTAGATTCAAGACTCATGAGTAATCAAGATTTCAAGAGTTCAAGAATAATATATTTATAGAGTCTAGATTTTGTAAGACTCTAAATAACCCTCTAGGTTCAAATCCAAACTCAAATTCATATTCGGATTTTTCAATTCTTTCCTCAATCCCTTCTATTTTGTTTTTCTGTTTTATTCTCAATCCTCTCTATTTTGTTTTTATACTTGTTTCCATTTTTATTCTTATTTGTTTTTCAAACTTAAGTTTTTATATATACTTTATTTATATTTTATATAGTTTAAAACCTTATAATTTTATAAATATATTTATATAGTTTAAAAATATGTTTTCTATGTTTTTCTATCATATAATATTGATTTATAACATTAGAATTTTACTCAAGAATTTCCAAAATTAATTTTATATCAAAACTTTTGAAAAATGCTTTGAAAATGAAATTTACGCACGAGTATGTCGACATAGCAAAATATGTATGTCGATATATAACAACTATTTTTCTAAATTTAAAGGGAAGTGTCTTTACACTATTTGAAACGCTTCAGAACCGTTGCAACCCTTCATTCTCTATAAAAAGAGATTAAACTGAATTTTCTAACATCTCTTCTTCTCTGTCTTCATCCTCTTTCATCCTACCATTATTCTTAATCATTTTTATGGTTTTTACACTTATACTCTACCGAATTCAATTTTGCTTTGATCAAACTTCTTCTCTCTACACTCTCTACTCTCTGAATCTAGTGCTATTGAAGAGTTATAGGGCTGCTTTGTAATTGCTTGGGTTGAAAGACCCTGTTTGTAAGTCAAAGAGTAAGAAGTTTATCCTTGTAGCCGTGAAATCAAGGAATAGGAGTAGGTGTGCCCTTGTTGAGTCGTGAAATCAAGGGATAGGAGTCGGTGTCTCCTTGTTGAGCCGTCAAATCAAGGAGGTTGTATTTGGATATTTGAAAATAGTAATAAAACTCTGCACAATCCAGCGTTGTGCAGGACTGGACGTAGGAGTGATCCGAACTAGCATAAAATCCGGTGTGTTCTTTCGTTTTTTTCACTTTTATCTTTGTTTATTTTGCATCTGTGTTTGAATCTGTGTCTGTGGTTGTGTTTGTGGTGTTTGATTCATCCCATAGTTATCTCTAGTTTTTAGCTTTGTTTAAAGTCTTACAAACACTGTTCACCCCCTTCTAGTGTTTGCTTTGCCTGAACGATCCATTCCGTAGTCCCTAACAATCAAGATTAGCAAGAATAATCCCCGTATCATACCAAGGATCAAATAAGAAGGAAATAAAATTCACATATTTTAGACCAGTTTGAAACATAGGTAAAAACTTGTCCCTGTTCATTAACATGTTCCTCCAAGTCCAGCTGCAGTCAGCCGGAATATCCATTTTCCAGAAGTGATTTTCCTTAACCAAATTTAGTATACACCATAAGGCCCATAAGTTTGAATCATAGTTAGAAAGCTTGTTAATTCTTGAAGACAAAGCAGCCCTATTCAAAGCATGCAAATTCAGAACACCAAGGCTTCCACTAAAATAAGCGCAGCACACACTTTTAAATGATACAGGGATAAGCTTCTTTGAATATGGGTTGTCATGCC
This sequence comes from Allium sativum, assembly GCA_030737875.1. Lineage (NCBI taxonomy): Eukaryota > Viridiplantae > Streptophyta > Magnoliopsida > Asparagales > Amaryllidaceae > Allium > Allium sativum. The sequence goes on along the minus strand of CM060918.1, from coordinate 142,589,763 downwards.
AAAGAAAATGACTCAATGCCGAATTAATCATATCAATAATCTTGCATGGTAGGATAAAAATTCTTGCATAATATATTGACATAGAGATCGCCACCGATTTGACAATAACTAACCTACCAGCCATGGAAAATTTTGACGTAGGCCAGTTATCAATCTTAGAAATGATACTTTCAACAAGAGGAAGGCATTGAGATGCTTCCAGTCTCAAAGTACACAGTCGGGCACCAAGATAATGCTCATCATCATGCATAGGAGACAGACACGAAAGATCACACACGGATGCATTTAATTCAGTAGAAACACCACCACATTTTATTTTAGATTTAGATCTATTAATCTTCAAGCTAGTTAAGGTATTGAAAGATTCAAGAACAGTAAGGATAGCATTGACATATTTAAAATTTGGCTTAGTAAAGAGAAGGATATCATCAACAAATAAAAGAGAGCAAATATCATTTCTTCTACAATATGGATGGTAGTCAATGCATTTGGATTTAAATGCTACAGCTGAAATAGTCATGAATAATTCCATAACACAAACGAAAAGGTAAGGGGAAATAGGATCCCCTTGTCTTAATCCCTGATTTGTCTTAATTAGCCGAATGTAGAGCCATTAATGTTAAGTAAAATGTGTACTGAAGATAAATAAGCATATAACCAACATAGGAATGGGATGGAAAAATTCATTTTGAATAGAATGTAAATTATTGTGTCCCATCTGACCGAATCATAATCTTTTTGAATATCCAATTTCAATACACATCTAGGGATAACGATGACCTGTTATACCCTTTCATCAATTCAGTTGCAAGTAATATATTATTCGCAGTATCTCTATTTGGCAAGAATGCACTTTGATTAGGAGAGATAATACCAGAAATAGCAACTTTCATTGTATTAGCCAATATTAATTTAGATATACGCTTATATAGCACATTGCAATATGCGATCGGACGAAACTGAGTAACTGAATTAGGCATTTCAGATTTAGGAATTAAAGCAAGTCTATTAGAATTTATTCCACCCCAACAACTTGCTATGAAGGAATTTTTTAATAGCTTTAATAACATCCCCACCTATAACTGGCCAGCAGAATTTAAAGAAATGAGCATTAAAACCATCGAGACCCAGAAAGCTAGTAACTTTCATGGAAAAAAATGAATTTTTTATGTCTTCATCGTTATTTCTTTAATCATATTAAGCTTGAGTTTGTCAAAAATGGAAGGAATTGTTAAGTGAGAAAAAGAATCCAAGTTAATATAGTTGCTAGGAACATTTTCCATAGTAGACGAGAAATAATGAATGAAAGCACCTTGAACAACATCAATACCATCACACTGTCTACCATAAACGTCGATAATAGTATTAAAGGATGAAGCAGCCTGCTTAGTCTTCAATGAAATGTGGAACATAGAGGTATTTTTATCTCCAAACATATGCCACTTACTCTTACTCTTTTGTCTTTCCATTTTAGCTTCTTCTATTATTGCTATAGACAGGTCCTTTGTCAGTTTAATTTCAAGTAAGGATAGATTATTCATTTCAACAGCATCTTGACATTCTTGAATAGTAGTCTGGACCTGAAATAAGTTAAGTCTGGTAGATTTAGAGAGACTAAAACCATCCCCATAATGTTCTTTTGAACAAGACTTCAGAGCGATCTTCAATCGTTTCAATTTTTCCTGCATAATAAACATAGGGTTACCTGGAACTTGAGAATTCCAACAATTAGATACAATAGTTAAAAAATTTAGATGATTTGTCCAATTGTTAAAAAATGAAAATGAGGAATGTCTTCTCATGGATGCTTTGCCCCAGTCCAAAATCAAAGGCGAGTGGTCAGATAAGGAAGGTGGGGAATAAAAGAGCAAAGGTTAGGTCAGGAATTCACAGCAGACAAGTTCATGTAGGATCTGTCAATTTTACAATACGTTCTTATCGCATTTCTGAAAGAGTTATTCCAAGTGAATACCGCTCCAGATGACAGAATAGGAATAATATTGGGATCATAAACTGCACAATTTAGAGGCCTGGTTTGTCTGTATGTTAAGGGAGTACCACCTAATTTTGCAGAAGAAAGATGCATGCAAGTCTAATCACCCATGCAGATCCAAGGAAGGGTAGACGGTTAAAGAGAGGGAAGTAAATCAAGGAACTGGTGTCTGAAAGTATCACTGTTATCAGCATAAACAACAGTCAATAAGAAGGAGGAATTAGAAGGTAAGTGGATGATTTCAGTGTGAATGAATTGACGGTGAACAATTATAGGGTTTAGAGAAAAATAAGAAGAGTTCCAATTGATAAGTAATCGACCAAAAGGAACTTGAAAAGGTTATGCAGAGAGTGCCAGAATGGTTTAATGTTTTGAACAGCCTTAGTAGTAGTAACATGATTCAATTTAGTCTTAGCAATAGTCATGAGATGAATATTCTTAGAAGCAATAAGATGAGCAATTTCAAGTTGCTTTGCAAGGGGATTTGCACCCCTAATATTCCAATAGGCAATGTTGTCTATCATTAAGAGGAAACTGAAGTTGCAGATCTGGTTCTTACACTATACGAGGAAGTTTTGGTATTTTGTTGAGAAGGCCAGGAAAGGACAGATTGATCCAGGGAAAAATCAGTGGATTTGTCAAAATATAAAGCAATGGATGTTTGTTTCTTAAGTCTGGCACTACTGCATTCAAATACTCTATCTCGAGGAATTAGAAAAGTGGGAGATTTAGGCATTTTTGGCAACGAAGATGATGATTGAGGAATTTGAGCTGGAGTTAATGAAGTAGATGCATTGCTGTTGATGTCTGAAAAAATGTGGTTTGGTAACGATAAAGAATTATAGGGAGAAACAAAGTTGAAAGAAGAAGAGTTATCAGGTGGTTGAATGGTTCTAGAAGGAGTGTGCCCATCAGATATGACATGCACAGGGGAAACCAAATGCTTAAGAGAGTTAGTACTAGCAACTTCATTAGTTTCAGCAGAATTATCAAGAACATCAAACCGATTTTTGATTGAGAGCATCAGGAGGTCTTGTAATAAAAAATTTGTCAGGAGGCTTTGACAGTGATCGAAAAGATATGCTAGTATTTGCTTTACCTTTAAAAGAGAATTTAAAAATTCCTTTATTCACGTCACGTATGTTTTTACTTGTTTCACCAATTTCAAAACTTTTTCCTTTTGTTACCACATCAATTTCATTAGTTTTATCCAAATTCTCATTATCAATGTCCACCCATTTTTCTTTACCATTCTCTACTTGTTTGTCTGCCATAACTTCAGTATACTTTTCTCCAATACTACCAGACTTTGAAAATTTCCTCCAAACCCTTTTAATGCTTCTGTTCCTTCTTCTGTTCACCATAGTAAATCCTTCTTGAATTTCGTGTTAAACCTCCTCATTTTCATTACCAAAACCTTCATTATGCACATTACTAACAGGACAATCATATGTAACTACCTTTTCATCCACATTTTTATCTTTGTATTTATCACAACAAACAGATTCATAACGGAATATTATGCGTTTTGTGCATATCATAGGCTTCCACGAATATTCAACCACAATATTTGGATACGTATCATCTCCTACAACCAAGAAATCAGGAAGCTTTACTTAGGGCTAACATCAACAGGACATTTAGTGTAACAACCCGTATTTTCAGAATCAATTTAAATTATTAATTTAAGCTATTTTAAGGAATTTGTGAATATAAATTGGTTATTTTTACTAAAAAAATTTGAGAATAATTTTAAAATTAGTTTTTATATCTTATTTGACTTAAAACAAACTCGGTAAAATTATTAAATTTATTTATAAGCTTTGTATTTGAAATTTTAAAATTTTGATTTTTAAAATCATCACATAGCCCTTAAAAAGTGAAATTTTGTTAGGAAGCTCAAAATTCGACGAGATATTTTTTTTTGGATTCATAATGACAAATCATTATTAAGTTCCAAAATAGGTGTGGACCAATCCACAAAAGTTAGGTGTGGAATGAGGCGTATGTTCCCTAAGAATGTGAAAACTTGAATAAAAGAACATTCTGAATTGGAATGAGGCATATGTTGCGTTTGTGTAACACTTGTTTATTATATACGCGGGTTATTCGGAAAGGTCGGGTTTATACCCATTCTGAATAACCGATTCGACGATAAGTCGAAGATGAAGACGGTGGTTGAAGTCCGGAGGTCTTCACGTCGTTTGGATGATTATTGATGATCTTGATTGGGCTGTACACCCAAGAGGAGGGAATCAGTTGGTGATCATCCAGACGTACTTGGAGATCGATGGATATGCGAGGAATAAGGTTCCTACGGTTTCGTTCAGACCCAGAACGAACTTGTAAATGGACTGTGTGTCTGACATTGGATTTTATTCTTTGTTGATTGATCTCCATTAAATATACATCTGTTTGTCGGCGGAGAATTTATTCTCTTGCTTAACGCTCTTCTCTGAGACGTACGAGCTCAGAGGTTGTATATCGATGGACATCAATCACATGGAGTGAATTGCCTGTGTGGCATGCCTAAGTGGCAAATGATCAAGGCTTCTATTGAAAAGCAAAGTCTTGTGGTTGATGATCAAAGCACAGCCTATGTGACATAACTTTTTGTATGTTGTTAATTCGCGAGCCTCACACCTCGGTATGAGTCAATAACGGGATAGTGATTGCAGGGAGAGCACGACGTTTCTTTCTAGCTATGGGTGATGTCAGTGACCTACCAGCCCTGACATTTATATACTTTTTACCTGTGTGGTTGTTGGATGCGAGGCGCCTCAGATATAGGTATGTTAGGACCGGGAAACGTGTGTTCAGGAATAACTATTCCTCAAAAGTAAGAGAGGACCGGCGCTGAAGATCCAGGATCGCTGTGTGTGGTCCTGAGACATTTGCTAGAGTGTCTCGAACGGAGAGGAGATTGCCCCTTGCCTCGACTCATGACGGAAATCCAATTTCCAACACGAGATATTTCGGTTTTAATTGTAGAGCCTAGTATGGCGACATGATATATGGTACCCATGTCGTCTATGATTGATATTTATGATTGAAATTGTTTTGACACTATACACTTATAATAGTATCAAATGATTTGTTTTAAACATACCAAGCATGTTTGGCTATTATAAGGGAAAACCCTATCCTCCGGGTTGCGTTGCATTGTGTGATGGGACCTGGGTCTTATAATAGCTTCATTTTTCCAAAAAGCATTGCGCTGTTTTGTTATATGCACTAGTGTTCTTGGGAGGAAACCCGTTCTGTGTTATACGGCGTGGTCCCTTGAATTACTCTCTTTTAAAGTAAAGTTTTAAATAACTGTTTTAGTTCTCACACCAGTCACATGACTGACCTGAAGTTTATTGGTTTAAGCTAAACTCTGGGTGCCTCTATTTTCCACACGGACAGCTAGTAGTTTTGGTTTTGCAGATTTATATTCACAGGATCCTGATTTACAACTGGAACGATGCTTGGAAAGCTCTGTATCCGTGTATTACTTTCAGTTGTGTTTTGTATTGTTTTTCCGCTGCTATGTAATTTATTGTAATCTCTGATATTTATCGAATGTATATTTATTCATACTCTGTATATTCTTATATTCTGATGGAATTGTTGTAATAAACAATGAAATGTTCTTCTGTTTGCGTTCTGATTTGTCGTGTTCTCATCTCAATTCGGGCTTTCCTTTACGGGGAAGTTCAGGTCGTTATATTAGTAATGCCCTAGAATGAGTTGAGAGTGCCACATTTATAAGTAACATATATGTGATTATATACATAATCCGATCTTAGAAAATATATTTTTGAGTATATAAAAAAATGTTTAGAAAGTTAAATAGTCGATTAATTATTTGTTTGATTGTTTGAATTTCTAAGTGATTACTTATGATGCCTGATTTAAATAAATTAGACGGAGCTTTCGGCAATTTTGGACATTATATGCAAAAAAAACTTGTTATTTAATTTAATTAATTTAAGTTAAACTGAATTGCAGATTTGTTAGAATTGTATATATATACATATATATGTTCAACAAGTTAACGGCTTTGCGGTGAGTAGAGAAATAATTTGCATGCTCGATAAACAAGTGCACCTTAATGAGTTGGCTGCGCAATTTTATTATTATATTAAACTATTGTGAGTGATTTGAATGCCTTGTGATGGTTGTTCTATGTGAAATTTAAAACATACGCCATAGGATAGTAACAAATAAATTATGGACTACACTGCATAACATACTATTGAAGATGGCATAGCATATCATATTCCGTATAAGCATTTGGCGCTTATATGACGAGGTTTGGATTATTGTACGTGCAAGATGCTTGTATTGCGAGGACTGAATTACAGGTTGAATTGAGGACTGATTATTGACTTAATAACATATAACGGTAAATTGCAGGATTTAATAACAAACCCTATACGGGTTAGGAGATGATAAAAATACACATGTCTCTTTTGTTTTAGATACGACACATGAATTATGATTAATTCCCGTCATTGGGTCTAGGAATGATTTTTTTTACACATCTCCCTTGAGCACAGATAATTCACATTTGTTTTGTTTGCGATATATGATTTACTGGGTGCCTAATACGGCCCAATAAAATTTTTGGGCCCTCCCCGTACAAAGAAGGTTATGGCGAATTATTTCAAAAATTTAGGATGTTAGCCAAATTTCAGAGAAGTTTAGAGATTCTTAGAAACTGAAAAGTTGAAGAATGAACACTAGAATAAAAGTTGAGTTGGTTAGTTAAACAACTTTCAGCTCCGTTCTTTTTTGGGATGAAAAAGCTTTAAGTGGGGGAGGTTGTAACAACCCCTATTTTCAAAACCAATTTAAATTATTAATTTTAGCTATTTTAAGGAATTTGTGAATAAAAATTGGTTATTTTTGCTAAATAAGATTTGAGAATAATTTTAAAATTAGTTTTCATATCTTATTTGACTTAAAACAAACTCGTTAAAATTATTAAATTTATTTATAAGCTTTGTTTTTGGAAATTTCAAATTTCGTTTTTTTAAATCATCACATAGCCCTTAAATAGTGAAATCTTGCTAGGAAGCTCAGAATTTGACGAGATAAATTTTTTTGGATTCATAATGACAAATCATTGTTGAGTTTCAAAATGCACATCGAACGGATTCAGTATGTGGTCGTGTGCAATAAAACAGTTCAGGGTAAAACTGATGATCAGTTTACAAAGGAACATTATTGTGATTATCTCAAAATTCAATTCCTTTTTTTTTGGATTCGTATCATCAAATAATGGTTAAATCCAAAAGGGCATGATTTTTGGAGTTAGCGTTTGGACGTACAAGAAGAAAAGGTACGCTAAGATCGCATTTTTGAAGCTTATTTGAGCATCTTTGAGAATTTTAACGGAAGGTCAAACGAACTCGAAATTTGATGAAACTTGATTTGTTGAATTCGCCTTGGCATGAACTATCTTGTTTTCGAAATCCAGGGCAAACGGAGATCGTTTTTATTCTGGCGATTGGATGAAAAAAAAGATTAAATCACTTTGCTTCCATTTTCTTCCTCACTTTTCCTCCTTCTTCCCTCTTTAATGCCCTCCTCCTCTTCCTTAGGTCAGCCGCCGCCCCTATGGCCACCATCCACCGCCAACAGCTCCTCCTCCTCCTCTTCCTCCTCCTCCCTCTCCCCTCCTCTCTCTCTTTTTCTTGAAAATCCTAAACCCCCAAAACCCTAGATCACCTCCTCCTCCACCGCCGCCGCCACCACCACCACCCTCCCTTCGACCAGTCAGGCACCCTACACCGCCATTCAGGCCACCATCTCCAGCCACGGGCCCCACCTCGGCCAAAATCCCCTCTTTTTCAATTTTTACATTTTGCAAAAACAACTCTCATCTTCTTTAGCCAATATATTTCAATCCGTGCATTTCTGGTTGAGTCTCCTCAAGACCAAAGTCATAGATCACATTTTTCTCTATGATTCTGACATATTACAATTGAATTTTGGAGTTCAGAGTTGCTCGAAAAACATGTTTGAAGTTTGCAGATATTGAGCAATGGTTCGCAATTTATGGCGAATTGGTGCATTTTTGGAAGAAAGTCCACTAGGCAAAAGTTGTCTGGAATGATGTTTTCGTGCTAGTGACAAAGTTTGGAGATGATTGGAGGTCGTATGCAAATTCTAGAGCTAGAATGGTGAATTCGAGTGCGGAGAACGACAAACAGCAAAGCACGACAAGAAAATCTATATTAGAAGTGTCGTGGTGTTTGGTTTAGCTTGGGTGAGAACTTCTATCTTAAATTAGTACATTAGAGTAGCTAGTTAGTTATACATTTTAAGTTGTAAGTTAGAAATTGCATCATATAATTATAATGTCCTTTTTGGAGTTCAACATTTGAATTGTATGTATGTGACACTCGCATGACATACGACGTGGATGGACACTTGTGGCTCCTTAAATGACATTTGATAGTTGAGTATTTATTTATTTATTTATTTATTTGGCAAGGCCGACCGGTTTTTAAAGTGATTGGTAACACTTTTTATTTATTTAAAAATAAAATACATTTTAGAACTGGTGATATGTAGCATACATATCAACAAATCAATCTTCCACACATGGAAGAGAATAAGTTCCATTTGACATTACCATATTACATAAACTATATTACTCGAAAGATTGCATGCTGCATTACATAAGTCAGTCCTGGACTACTTTCAAAAGTGAGAAAGCAGAAGTTAGCCTTTGTCATCGTTAATTCCTTTCAATAACTCAATCTTTTTGCTTCTGGTGATTGGGGCATTTCCAATCTTCGGACCAGAAGAACAAGAAGAGGGCGAGCTAGTGAAGCTGTCAAGCGGTGGAGCCTTGTAGCCCGGAGGCGGTTTTATATGATCATAAGGCCCAGGCTTAGACAACACATTTGTTTTTCGAGGTGACTCTGGTTGGATTAGAGATTTCACTATCGGTTTGTTACCCTGGTTCAGAAAGCCTGGTTTAAAGGTAGTGGCAGCAGCAGCTTTGCTCTCACCAGAACCTATCATCCCTTCGCGTTCTCTCTCTTTTGCATAACATTCCATCGTGTTGTAATTTTTGGTCATTGTCTCCATCAGTTTTATTTTTTCTTTGCATAAAAGGCTATCAAGTTTTCCACTTTCGATCTCGACACGTAAGCTTTCAATGGTTTGTCTAACTCCTTTATCATGACTTGCGGACACTTTCACTGCTTTTGACTTTCTAGCTGTAAGCTTCATTTCATTATCCACACAATTAAAGTTTGCTTGTAGAAAGGTATCCAGAGAAGCAGCGTCAACTGAATCACAGATACTACCAACTTATATAGTAGCATTTGTATCCTCAGTTCTATCCATTTTTTCATTTCCAGATTCATTACATTTTGAATTACTGGTGCACTTTTCCCCTGTACTATCATTGCTAAGCTTTTCCATACACCTGCCATTATCCATACTGTTTGTTTCTTGATTACACAAGCTTTTACCTGCACAAGCATCACGTAGTGTCTGGTACTCACCATTTTCCTTTGAGAATGCCTTGGATAACAAAACACTAACCTGTTGTATTTCACCATCTTCATATTCTGCTTCACAGTCTTTAACGGTATCACCTTCATTTAGGTCAGCAAGAGCATTGAAACTGTTCTTGCATGTGTCATCGTTCCTGACATTCACGGGTTGGTTCGCCTGCTTTGAACTAGAAGCATCACCCAGTACTACTTTCGACTTTTCTGTTACTCTCCTCCACATCAAATTACTCCCCTTCTGAGTCTCGACCCCACCATTATTATTACCTTCAGACCTTGTTCTATGGTTGGAATTGGAAACAGATTCTTTTTTATTCTGATTATCGTCTGATGCAAATCCATTCACTTCCATAGACCTTTCACATTTTATAGTTGTGTGACCAAAAGTAGTACACTTCACACATATTTCAGGCTTCCAAAGGTAGGTGACATAGACCTCTTGCTCGCTTCCATCTGGTAAGAGCGCAGGGAAGCTCAAGGGCAGTTCGACATTAGGAGTAACGTCAACCATGCACTTAGTGAATCCAAGGCGTTCTAGCTTCTCAGTGGAGATATCCATGCAAAGGAATCTTCCAACTCGCATAGCAAGCCAACTGATACCCAATTTCAACCAACAATACAACGGCATATTTGTCATTTTTATCCATACAGGGACAGATTTAATACTCTTATTCAGATCGCCCAAATCAACGTCCTAAGGCCTAACTATAAAGAGCTTACTCTGAATTATAATAGGATTTGCACGAAGAATACGGCCTTTGTCCTCTATATCATCAATGTAGAAAAAGAAAACTTTTCCAGTTGATCGAACCTTAACTCCTCCAGATGGGTGCCATTCTTTTTTCAAGTGCTTTATGACGGCAGTGTAGGACAGAGGTTTATCGAGGAAGTGCCCTACGAGGTACCCATCCCACTGAGCCTTGGCCGCATCCAGAATTTCAGTTGAAGGCTTCAAAGATTTTCCAGCAAATTCAAGTTCCATCAGCGGCGGCATGAAAGCACCCGCGTTTCTAGGCTTAGAGACGAAAAGAGAAGACCATTTTCGTTGTCCAGAGGGTGGACCGGAGTCGGATCTAGGGTTAGCCGAAGCGGAAGCAAGAGGAAGGTTAGGTCCAGGCGGTAGGTCTAGAGGCGGAGGGATAGGTGGCTGAGGTCGGTCTTGAGGCGGAGGAGCGAGGTGGGAGTTGATCTGAGCTGAGGAGAGACGAGATGAGAGGTTTGGACAGGCTGAAAAATTTGGGGGAAAGGGGTGGATAAAAGGGGTCGCCATTTTTTGGAAAGCAAATCAATTTCAGAATGTGAGTGATGATTTTTTAAATAATTGTTGTTGGTTGAAAACCTCACACGGTCTTGGGATGATATTTGACTCACACATCTCCGTTGTGGGAATTTGCGGTTAATCGATTGATTGACGAATTTATGTAAGCGTCAATTATTTGATTGAAGCTTGTATAAAAATAAAATGCACATTGGATGTCATTTTGGATGTTGAAAGTTGTTTGCAACTATTGTTGGGTGTTTATGATGAATAAAATCTATATTAATTTATTTATATGGATACTGGTTGAGATTTTATTCCAATCCGGAATGAACATGAATATTTTTGAAATGTGATATTTAATGAGAAATGAAAAGTTGATTTTGATGTCCGATTTTGGATGGACACGAAAATATAAAAATGTAAAGCTGAGTCAAGTATATAAACGCTATTTTAACTAAAATGGATTACTATATCGATTTTATTCGTTTTTAAAATGAATATCGAGAAGATTGAATTCCAAAATATAACATTTTGAAAATATTATCCTTTTGAGATTATAATAAAATGCTATGTTCAACTTTAATTTAAATTGGTAATGGAAGTGAAATCGTTTTAAACAAATTTATAATGTTTTATAAAATACGTACTAAATTGAAATCAACTATATATATATATATATATATTACACACACACACACACATATATATATATATATATATATTTAAATGGTTTGAATAGAATGTATCACACATCGACCGTTCGTGAATTTCAACCATTGACTTGAAATGGACGTAACGGGAGATCCGACCGTCGGATTCTTCTAAACCGGGAACCGTTGGGTTTGTATCGAAAATATCTTTCCAATGAATATATGAGATTTAAATTTGAACGATTAGATTTTAAAATATGTCCAAATCAATTTTGGAAAAGGTTGTTCTAAATGCAGTTCGTTGACCGTATATGGAAATCGACTGTAAGGGCCTTATTAAAATAATTAAAAATAGGAATAAATTATGTAAAATCATAATAAATGATTTGGAAAGATTTTGGATGAAATATTCCACATTTGAAAAGATAAAAGATATTTTTATCCGAATGAACTAGTTAATAACTAGAATAATAATCCAATGATTTTTAGAAATGATAAATTGGATTTGGGTTTGTTGTGAATGGTATCTTCATTAATACCGTTCTTAAAACCAGTTATGAATGGAAGAAATCTTTTAATTAAGGTTTGGAGAAAGTTTTCCAATTTATTTAATTAAATTGGAATTGAATGTAATTCGATTAATAATAATCAAGATGAGTTTCTGTGAAGGATGGCGTTTACTATTTATGGAATTTAAAAGGTCTTGCCATTATTCCACTTATAGTATTGGTTGGATATAGAAATTTATATTGATTATAAATTGTTTAGAATTCCGTGAAGATTTCATATTAATGGAAGATGATTTTGGGTTTATTGCGAGCGGTGTTTTAAATGACATATGTTCTTCAACCCAAGTAAAGACGAGATAAATTTCCAGAAGTTGAATAATCGTTAAATAATAATTTTTGGGATTAAAACTGAACTAGAGTTTAATGAATCTTTAATTATATTGAAACATAAAAAGAGATAATTAAATTTATCAAACAAGAGAAATGATCGAGATGGTCTACTACCAATTTTCTCCATGCGATAGTTAAATCTTTAATCAGGATTGAAACGATAAATGGTAATTAAATTTATCGATAATACTACGGGTGTTAAATATGGAGTACCACCAGTTTTGCTCCATGGGATGAATAGGTTGGGATTGGGAAAAATGAAATAAATGGACACTTCGGTAAGGCTCGTTAATCCCGACTAGTTTGATGAACCTTAATTTGGTTTATGTTGTGAAAAGATGAAATGGAATATTTTGAAAAGATATCCAAAGGAAGATTAAACTACAAGTTTAAAAGAATTTATCTTTGGTAAAATTAATGGGAACTTTTCCCCAAAGATAATGAATATTTGAATAAAAGAATATTCCGGATTGGAATGAGATGCGTGTTATATTTATATATCACATGGTTATAAGATGTGCGAGTTATTCGGAACGACCCGGTTTAACCCATTCTGAATAACTGTTACGGCGACTAAAAGTCAAAGATATGAAGATGGGTTTTGAAGACCGAAGATATTCACATCGAATGAATATTACTGATGTCTTGATTAGGTTGAGCCCCCGAGACAAGGTAATAAGTGGAGATCATCCAAACGTACTTGGAGATCGACCGGATATGCGAGGACCTCTCTCCTGTATTGGACATATGGGACGAGGACTAAGATGCCTCTAGTTTTGTTCAGACCCAGAAAGGACTTGTAAATGGATTATGTCTGACATTGTATTATGTACTATATCCGTTGATCCCTGTTAAATATATATCTGTTTGGTGGCGGAGAATTTATTCTCTTACTTAACACCCTTTTCTGAGACGTACGAGCTTAGAGGTTTTATGTTGGCAGAAATCAATGGTATGGTATGTGTAATAGCCCGCATTTTACATATTGGAGGATTGTAAAATATTTTTAAGGTTGGATCGTTCTCATCTTTTAATATGTTGCTTATGGAGATGTGAGACATGTCCATATTTTTACCAATTTTATTTGTGACCATTTTTCCCCTGTCAGTCTTGTATAGGGCATAACATTTGACTCGGGTTGAATCAGAGGGTGAGACCTATGTCATTGGAAAGGAAATGATGATTGCCTTTTCGTAGAGTGGTTACATTAAAGATTTGGCTCAACGGTTTGGAAGAAATCGTTGTTTTAAGGTTTTTCAATTGGTTGTCCCGGTTAGGTAGGCCATAATGGGCTGAATTGAAGAGGCCCATTAGTGGGTTGATGGAAGGGTATAAATAGAGGGTAAGGGATATGGGAAATGGTTTTAGTTTTTCATTCTCCCATTTGGTGCTTTGAGCTTCTCCTTACTCTAACACCATTCCACCATTAAAAATCAAAATCTAAGGAGAGAAATTGTAGATCTATACCATTGGAGGCTAGATCTACATCAGTTGAAGCAAGAATTCATCGGATCAAGGTGTTTGGTGCGAGGTGCTTGCTGTCTGAATTCATATTTCATTGATTTTTGCTTGTTTGGGAGAATCAGTGAGTAATATGCATCTCTTCCATGAATTCAATGAAGTATATGAGTATTTGTTCATGTTTTTCATCAATTTCAAGTGTTTTCGCATAGATCTATGCATTGGTAAGGCCATTTCCATATAAATCACCCTATAATCTGATTTAGCAAGTTTAGATAGGTAATTTCTATGATATTTCATGAGAATATGCAAGTTACATCAATAGCTTCGTTCATATGCACATTTATGATGATTTTGATGAATTTTACATAATTATTGATGTAATTGTCATATTAGTGTTGTAGATTTCATATATGCTTGTGGTCATATTGGATAAATTGGATGAGTTGATTTCGCCGAATGTGTCGTTTGGCGAGGTTTTGGTCGAAATTGGAGTCGCATTTGTGAAGTGCAGGTTTTGGGATGGTCGAGCGAGCCATGGTGGATTGGTCGGTCCCAAAATGTGTCGTAGGGGAAAAGTCAGAAGCCATGTCCTGGTCGGTCGTTCTCATCTTGGTCGGGTCGGTCACTTCGGGTTGGTCACTTCGGGTTGGTCTCGATGAGGGTCGGTCGTGCAAGTCTGGGAGTTCTGGTTTTAGAGCAGGTGGGTTGGTCTCATCAGGGTCGGTCGATCACTTCGGGTCGGGGTGGTTTGGGTCGGTCGTGTACGAGGAGGAAGGCTTTAGGTTTTGCATGCAGGTGGTCGGTCGTCCATACTTCGGATCGAGCAACATTGGTGCATGCAAGGTTGGGTCGAGCGGCGGTTGGTCTGCCCTTATTTAGGGTCGGTCGTTCACCAAGATGGGTCATGCAAGGTCTGGGTCGAGCATGACTAGGGTTGGTCGTACTCAGGTAGTTGGGTCGATCATGAAAGTGTAGTGTGGGTCGGTCGTGCAGGGGTGTTCTGTTAGTCATGTACCCAGAGTTGTAACAGCGCTTCTAAGTGTTGTGACTTGTTTCCTTTAGCAAATTGACGTGATGCTATGGATTGTTTCGGACCTTATGATTGATGTTTTTCTTTGGTTGGAAAGTGGTGATAACTTTGAGGTGAATTCCATAGGAATGACTAAGTGAGGTGATTTGTTTATCGGATGTGTGGAATATGGGGATGACTCAAGGATGTATTGAGTTCGTATGAAGAGATCGCTCAAAAGTGTTCTGAGCTGATTAATGGTCTTAGTTGATAACGACTAAAGATGCAAAGGCCGAGGAATTCCCATTGTTGTAGGATTTAGCGGACTCAAAGCAGGGGCACAATTGAAGACCAATTGTAGGTTGAGTGCCCTGGGCGTCGTGTATGGCCTAGACACGTGTTGTGTATAGCATGTGAGGTTTTGCTAGAACCGGGGTGTCGTGTATGATCCTTGACAATTGATGGCAAGTTGTTAGCCAGTCATACGATAACGAGGGTTTCAAAGCAAGGTTGGCGGTGATAGCCAGAGTCAGTCATGGACGTTTGAATGCTCAGTTGTATTACGTGTTGTATGAGTTGCTTTTGCCATGTGTGAATGGTTGTTTTGATTGCCATGGCTGAATTGCTATTCCTTTAAATGAATGGATCGTAAAGGCTATCACTGTTAGGTGTGGGGAAGGCAGATGTAAGTTCTTCTCAGGAGCTTGGTAGATGATTTTGTTTATTTACCCATTCTCATATACTTTATTGATGAAGTTTGTTAACTATTTAATCACTCACTAAGACTGTTGTCTGACTCAAGGTTTTATGTTTCCCTCTTATTACCTTAGGTCGTTCGTTCGATTGTTAGATGGGCAGACTAAGTAGCAGGTGACAGGTGATGCCTTAGTGGGAACGGTGATGCTGATCGACGGCGAGCTATGGGCTTACATGTCAATTTTATTACTATTTAATAATTGGATTTCCATTGTTTGCTATTTCTCTGAGTTCTGTAGTGAGGCAAATTGTATCAACCCTATTTTTGTTATCCACGTGTATGGGAAATACATTCTAGTTATCATGAAAGTTTAGTGCTTTCTGCTTCACTATCACTACCTGTTGTATATGTTCTATTATATTTTATCCTTGCACTATGAGATTTACGACAGGTCCCGCTTGTGTTATCATACCTTGATGATCATCCATAGCTGCTTGGCACATCTTTCAGCGCATTATTCCTCTTGTTTAGTGTAGGGGTTATGGGCGGTCATCACATTTGGTATCAGAGCTCTGATTAATGATTTTAGCCAAAGTTCAAAGGCGTAATTACGTATGAGAGATGTACTTGTAGATTTCAGTTGGATGCTTACTATATATATTAGCATATATGGTAGTAGCGGTTGTATTCTTTAGCAGTTTTTCTTAGAAGTGGCTAACTATTCTAAATTGCAGATTTAGAATGAGTAAACGACCATCAAGATATGTTGCTAGGGAAGCCAATACTAGAGGGGGTAATGGCGGGGCATATGACTACCCGGACATATTTGAAGCTATGATAGAAGCATGCCTTCGAAGGAACCCCGCTCTAGTGGCAGTTACGGTTGATGTTGGAGTCCAAGTGCCTAGAGCTGTAGAATTTGAAAAGTTGTGCAAAAACTTTACATCGTTGGGAGGGAAACAATTCAAGGGCACAGAACCAGTTGAAGAGGTTCAAAGGTGGTTAGATATTTGTGTTCGGATCTTCAAGGATTTGAGAATTGATGATGCAACAAAGAGGAAGCTTGCATCAAGGCAGTCAGAGGGCAGAGCAATGGACTGGTGGAACTTTGTCACACTTGAGACCCCTGGAGATGATATTTCATGGAAACAGTTCCAAGCTAACTTGAAGCAAAGTTTATCTTCACCGTGCAGAAGTATGTTCTGTTTAAAAGGTTCGTGGAGCTTAAACAGGATGGTCGCCCAGTTCTTGACTATATTTCTGACTTCGAGGCTTTGTCGAAGTATGCTCCTTCATATGTGGATACTTCTTATCAAAAGAACGAGAAGTTTGTCTTGTGATTGGATGAATATCTTGGGAATCATCTTATGGATCATCTCGATGACAGCTTTGAGAAGATCGTCGAGAAGGCTTTGAGGCATGAAAGACTGTTTCCTAAGAAGATGTCTGTTATTGTAACTAAGGAAGAACAGAAGCCACAACATGGCGGTAATAATAAGAAGAGAAAGCAACAATAACAGAAAGGAAAGATGGCCAAAAGAAGCGGTAGGGAGAAGTGACTTGCTTCAATTGTTGGCGAAAGGGTCATTTTGCTAGTGAATGCAAGAATCCTAAAGCTGAGAATAAGTGCTTCAAGTGTGGAAAGCCGAGAAAGATTGTCCAAAATCAGCTGAAGGGAAGGAAGTAGTTAAGGTTTATGCTTTGGGAGTCATGCCATCTTCTTCACGAGCTCCTACTGCATAGAAGAAGGGAAAGGGTGTCGTTGTGCAAGGTACTCTTTCTGTTCATGGTGTTTCAGTTCGTGTGTTGTTTGATACAGGAGCATCGCATTCATTCATTTGTAATGAGCATGTATGTCGCTTGGGTTTGGAACCCAAGATTTGTGATAGACCATTGATCATGACTAATCCAGTTGGGGGTTCGTCCAGTTTGTGTATGTTATATCGTGGTCTAGTGTTGTCGAGTCAAGGTTGCTCTTTTATGTGTGATTGCTTTGTTCTTAACTTCGCTGGGTTTGGGATCATCTTGGGCATGGATTGACTCAAGAGGTATGCGGCAAGGGTGAATTGCGAGAAGATACAGGTGAGAGTCGAGGATGTGGAAGGGCGAAAAGTGTTGATAAAGTGTAAGCACGAAGAGGGTGTCTTTGTTAAAGCTATCTACATTCGCTTGTGATTCCACAAGAAGAATTGTCATCTATGTTGATCGCGAATGAATATGAGGATATCTTTGACGAGGTCAAAGGGTTGTCGCCGCATCGTGAGATCGAGTTTAGGATCGATTTGGTTGAGAGTGCTAGACCAATCGTTATGCCTCTTACGCGTATGGCGCCTAAGGAACAGCGAGAGTTAGAGGTGCAAGTTCGAGACCTTCTTAGGAAGGGATTCATTCGGAGGCGTGTTTCCAAATGGGGTGCACCGATCGTGTTTGCAACCAAGGCTGATGGCTCGTTAAGATTGTGTGTGGACTATCGTGAGTTGAACAAGGTGACAAAGAAGAACAAATATCCGTTGCCAAGGAATGATGACTTGCTCGATCAACTTCACGAAGCCAAAGTGTTTTCTCATATGGATTTGGCAACGAGATTTCACCAGTTGAGGGTGGAGAAGGATAGTGTGCCAAAGACTGCTTTTAGGACACCATTTGGTTTCTTCGAGTGGTTAGTGATGCCATTCGGGTTGACTAATGTGCCAGCATATTTTGTATAGATCTTATGAATAGAGTTTTCAGAGATCAGATAAACAAGTTCGTGCTTTTGTTCGTGGATGATATTCTGGTTTACTCCTGGAATGAAGAAGAACATAAGACGCACTTGAGAGTTGTGTTGGAGGCCTTGTGAAAGCATCAACTGAAGGCTAAGTTCTCAAAGTGTCTCTTCTGGGAGAGCGAAGTGAGATTCTTAGGTCATGTTGTTTTTGGAAATGGGATAGCGGTTGACCCCGCTAAAGTGGCAGCAATCCAGGACCAAGATAGACCTAAGAATGCGATGGATATTCGTAGTTTCCTTGGATTGGAAGGATATTACCGACGGTTTATCAAGGATTTCTCCAAGATAGTTGCATCATTGATAGAATTAACGAAGAACAAAGTGTTCACATGGGATGAGAAGTGTGAACAAGTGTTCGAAAACCTAAAGGAGAAATTGATGAGTGCTCCTGTGTTGATCATTCCAAGTGGGAATGAAGAGATGGTAGTATACACCGATGCATGTGGTATTGGACTTGGAGCAGTGCTAATGCAGAAGGATAAGGTTGTGGCCTACGCGAGTCGACAGCTAAAGCCGCATAAGAGAAACTATCCAACTCATGATTTGGAGTTGGCGGAGATTGTGTTTGCTCTGAAAATGTGGAGACATTACCTGTTGGGATTTCGGTTCGAGTTATTTATGAACCACAAGTCGCTGAAGTATCTTTTCTCCCAAAAGGATTTGAATCTTCAGCAGCAATGATGGTTAGAGTTTCTGGCATCGTCTGATTTTGGTATAGCCTATATTCTTGGCAAAGTCAATGCAGTTGTGGATGTGTTAAGTAGAAGACACGCGAGTTTGGGAGTGATGTTTTCCGAGTGGAAAAGCCTCGAGTATTTGGCGAGGTTTGATTTCAGGCCAAGGTGCGAGTTGGAACCTGAAATGTTGGCAAGCTTATCGATAAGACCTACTATGATTGAAGGGATTGGCGAGATCCAAAAGCGAGATGCAAAGCTTGTCGAGTTTACCCAGAAGCTGTAACCGGAAGACCAAGAGTTCGAAGTCGATCGAGAAGGATGGCTTCGAAATCAAGGATGACTAGTTATTCCCGATATTGATGGATTGAGAGATGAAGTTCTGAGAGAATATCATCACTCGAAGTTGAGGATTCATCCCAGTGGTAATAAGATGTATCAAGACATGAAGCGAATCTCCTACTGGGAAGGGATGAAACGGGATCTTGGAAAGTTCGTTAGCAAGTGTATGAACAGTCAGTTGGTGAAAGCTGAATAAAAGAAGCAGAGTGGTTTGCTTCAGCCATTAGAAGTTTCTATATGGAAGTGGGTGCAAGTATCGATGGATTTTATCGATAGACTACCTAGAACCAGGGCAGAAAATGAAGCGATTTGGGTCATTATGTATCGCTTGACCAAAAGTGCATGATTCATTCCTGTCAAGTCGACTAGGACGGTGTCGAAACTGGATGAACTTTATGTGAAATGGATTGTTCGATTCCATGGTATCCGAAAGAGTACAGTGAGTGATCAAGATCCGTTATTCACTAACGGATTTTGGAGGAGTTTGCAAGAAAATTTGGGAACCGAGTTGTGCTTGAGTGCGGCATATCACCCCCAAACTGATGGTCAAACCGAGAGAGTTAATTGAGTTTTGGAAGATCTCCTGAGGGCTTGTGTGTTAGATTTCGGAAGATAGTGGGAGGACCATCTGCATCTAGTTGAGTTTGCATATAATAATAGCTACCAATCGAGTATTGAGATGGCACCATACGAGGCGTTGTATAGGAGGCCATGCAATTCTCCAGCTTGTTGGCTGGAGACTAGAGATATGTTGATACATGGGCCAGAAATGATTAAAGAGACCTCGGATTGTACCGAGATTGTTCGGCAACAAATGAAGGCAGCCCAAGATCGTCAGAAGAGTTACATCAATTAACGTCGTAAGGATTTAGAATTCAATGTTGGCAATATGGTTTTCATGAAGATTTCGCCATTGGAGCATGTGGTTCGATTCGGAAATAAAGGGAAATTAGCTCCAAGGTTCGTTGGGCCATTTCCGATAGTCGAGCGAATCGGAAAGCTCACATATAGATTGGAGTGACCCGAGAAGATGTCAAGTGTGCATAATGTTTTCCACGTGTCATTTCTACGAAAGTTCGTGCATGATTCGAATGTGGTGGTATCTCCAGAACAGTACGAAGATCTAGAAGTCGAGACTGCAGTTGCGAAACCTCGTAAGCCTCTTCGTGTTATGGGGAATGACACGAGATAACTTAGGAGGAAGACGGTTAAGCTAGTCAAGGTACAATGGAGTGAAGATGATGATGATTGTACATGGGAGATGGAAGAGAGCATGAAGGCGACTCATCCAGAACTCTTCGGTATGCCGCTTTGATATTGCATCCTTATACCATTGTATCTTGTTGTTGTTTTTTGATAGAATTCCGCGTGCTAGGATAAGGCTATGGATGCATGGCTTGATGGTTGCTAGTTTGGATGATAAAATTGGCTTCTCATGGATGATAGGCATGCAGAATTGTTATGATTAGCTTATGTTTGCTTGGAATTTCGGGGGCGAAATTCTTAAGGGGGGGAGAATGTAACATCCCGCATTTTACGTATCGGAGGATCGTAAAATTTTATTTTTTCCCTAGAAGGTTGGATTATTCTCATCTTTTAATATGTTGCTTATGGGGATGTGAGACATGTCCATAATTTTACCGATTTTGTTTGTGACCATTTTGCACCTGTCAGTCTTGTACAGGGCAAAACTTTTGACTTAGGTCGAATCAGAGGGCGAGACCTATGTCATTGGAAAGGAAATGATGATTGCCTTTTCGTAGTGTGGTTACATTAAAGATTTGGCTCAACGGTTTGGGAGAAATCGATGTTTTAAAGTTTTTCAGTTGGTTGTCCAGGTTAGGTAGGCCATAATGGGCTGAATTGGAGAGGCCCATTAGTAGGCAGAGGAAGGGTATAAATAAGGGGTGAGGGATATGGGAAATTATTTTAGTTTTTCATTCTCTCATTTGGTGCCGTGTGCTCCTCCTTCCTCTAACACCTTTAAAAATCAAAATCTAAGAAGGGAAATTGAAGATCTACACCATTGGAGGCTAGATCTACATCAATTAAAGCAAGAATTGTAACAACCTGAAAATTCGGGCAGTGAATATTTAAATATCGAGTTTATTTAATTATTTAAATCTTGCATATAATATTATAAAATGGTTTTATAATCATGATTAAATCTCTTTATAAATAATAATTAACGAGGAGAAAAACATGTTTTTGAATTTTTGTTTACAAAGATAAGTAATCCGAAGAAATATCGATAAGTGACCGAAAACAGTTTTGTCGATAAACAAAATTTTCCTTGTAAAAAGTTGTTAGAACACCATGTGCATGTAGTAACATTAGAAGAACACATATATGTGCATGTATATATCATAGAAGTAACATACAAATGGTATATGTGTACATATTCTAGAATATGAAAATGGCTTAAAATGATAGGGACACGTGTCATCAAATCAACGGAACACATGTCTTGTAAGTAAATAAGGTAATGACACACAACCATATTAGGTGTCCAAGTGTAGAAACATCTAAAGACACCTAAGTAGACATGTGTCCACATCCTAAAGCATGCATAAAGATAAGGTGGACAAATATCCAAAACCAAATTACCAAACTAGCCTTAAAAAATACTATATAAAGGGTGGAAATGTTCATTTTATTTCATGCATTCAAAAACATAAAACCAAGAGAAGAAAAATAAGAGAGGTTTAGAATAAGCCAAGAGAAGAAATACAAGTTCAATTTTGAGGTCTAAGGTGAGAAAAACTATCTAAGTTTTTGTATTCATTTCATACTTTAAAGAAAAGTTGAGAAATTTATGAATGAATGATTGGACTTGAAACCCTGAAAATGACATTGGATATTTTTCACATAACTTTTGCAATTCTTAATAAAATTTATACTTCACGGTCAATTTGGAAATTTAATTCAAAGGGCTACAACTTTCACCTATTGCAATTTTTTCTAATTCGGCCGTTTGCATACCCGAAAACTGGATGCAAAGTAAGGTAAAAATCTGCCCGAAATGGATATGTTAAAAATGCCTTGTATTGTTGAATTTTATTTATGGAATAGATAAATAATTTTAATGGTTTCTTTTTATGATAATTAAGTAGACAAAGATAGCTTTATACTGAAAAAAAATTGGGTAAAAAAACTATTTTTATCATAGAGAAACAACGTCATACATTTTTCCCGAAACATTTATTAGTATTAAATGTCAAATCAAATGTTTTGAGTATAAACCAATAATAAATGTTTGATGTGACACTTGATTTGACATTTAATACTAATAAATGTTTGATGTGACATTTAATAATAGTAAATGTTTGATGTGACATTTAATAATAATAAGTGTTTGATGTGACATTCGATTTGACATTTAATAATAATGAATGTTTGGTGTGACGTTTGATTTGACATTTAATAATAATAAACATTTGATGTGACATTTGATTTGACATCTGAAGAAATTACTAAATTAGCCTTAAGAAATCCTATAAATAGGATGGAAAACTTCATTTGTTTTCCATACTTGAAAATGAAAAGAAAATGGAATATAACTAAGAGAAGTTTAGTGGGAGTAAAGAAGATAAAGTACAAGGCAAAACAACAACTTAACGGGAGACAAAATATGTCAATCCCAAGATCAATTTGTAAGTTGATAGGAGTATTGCAATTATTCGAGGAAGATGTTTGAATGCTTTGAGGGGGTGGTAAGAACTATATCTTGTTCTGCAAGGTTTTACATGAAGTTAGTGAGGGGTATTGTGAGTATACTCATTATCTAAATGATTTACTAGTTTCTTATGCTTTAATTTAATGTTAAACATGACTTCATTATATTATATTAGTTGCGATCATTACTTTAGCGAGCAATCAACATATATGAGTGATGCTTGAGGACATTCATGATTGAGTAAGAACCTATTATATAAAGGTAGTTTAAAAATTGTTTATGAAGGAGTTTTTGCATAATGAAGATGATTAGTATTTAAAATAAAAGATGTTTATTTTTTTGAAGTTATATAAGAGATATACAGATGTCTTTCAAAAGACTCAAACGTTCTAGGGTGACAGAGGGGATAGTGTCCAGGCTTGGGTTTGGAAAATATAGTTTCCTACTCTCCCTGGCTATTCCTAACTGATCCGATGGACGGGATGGTTAATTCAAAATTTAATTCGAAATTACTTGAATTTAGAAATAATTTAGAATTTTATTTAATATTAAAGAAAAGTAATTTAAGATTACTTTTGAGAATCTCTACATGATATAAAGTGTATTTTGAAAGTAAGTAAGAAGATCTTCTAAAAGGAAGTTTTACAAGAAATATTTAGATACCTTTCAAAACGAGTATTTGTAGAGTGTTTTTACTTGATATAAAAAGTATTTTTGAAAGTAAATATTGATTTTAAACGTTTTGTAAAGAAGAACTACGTTGGCTTGATCCTGTATCTAATTGCTTACCCAATTAGATAAAGGTACGTAGACAGTCACAAGGGGCAGTGATGCATCTACTTTATTAATTAAAATATTTTTGTTGTTATTGTATAATTTAGAAAATCAATTTAAAATGATTTTAAATGGTTTATATAAGTATAATGATTATCTAAGGTATTTTGAACGTATCGGAGAATAATTTTTATTTCGGTCAAGATAGAGCTATCACACAATGGCAATTCGCGTATTTGAGTTGTAAACTTTAAACGTTTATAACTTTTGGAATCTAAATCGGATTTCCACCAAACGAAGAACATTTAATTTATATTGATAAGAGCTTTCAAATGAGTGAAAGAAGATTTTATATTCGGGGTATAATTTTCAAGTTATGTTTCAAACCCTTTCGGAAAAGGACGTTGTAAGTGTATTTATAGACCTAAGCCATAAATAGCCATTTTTAATGTTTTAATAAAATATGGAAAAATTGTGTAAAATTATTATAAATTATGTAAGAGTGTTTTGAACTGGAAATTTCAAGTTTTGCCTGGTTGGAAATTCTGGGGCGTTACAAAGTGGTATCAGAGCTTTGCTTAGGTGCCTAAATAAAATTTCATATAAGATTAGAAAATCATTTCTATAAATTTTAAAATGAAGTTACCTTAATTTGATAAATAAAACCGGATTGGGTAAGGCACCATTCCTCTGACCAGGTTATGAGTAGTATTTATTTTGTGTGTTTAACTTTTGTTTTGTGTTCATACTACCACTAATAATGTGTTGATTCATTTTCAAGCACCATATAGAGAGGATTAACGATGTTGTAAGTGCATATGAATATGAATAGTTCTAAAGTAGCGAAGGAATGAAGTGGCTTGTAAAAGGAGGAATGTAGCAGCTTGAAATGGATGCAGCGGAGTAGCTTCGAAGGGATTATGAAATAACAACATTAAGGAATTAAATGATCTTAGGCAAACAAAATTGAAGAAGACCAAGAAGAGTAAATTGAATACTACATTCATGACCGAGGTGAGAATTTTATAAGATGTTAGAGTTGTTTAGCCCTGATGATGTTAGCTTAAAGCTTCTAAAACATCTTTAACAAATCCATACATAAATTTTGATTACTTGATTAGGTTTGGTCGAAGTTAATCTTATTAGGAAGTTAAATTAATTATTTAGAATATTTACATCATATATTTTAAATTTTAAAAGACTGCTATATAAAAACATTTTTATAAACTGAACTATGTGAAGAAGAAGGGGGGTTTATACTTGAGATGATTTTCGAAGTTGATAGTGTGGATTTACCCAAAAAAAAATGGTTATCTATGTGGGAGTAGTGATGACAAAGTATAAAAATTACTTTGATAGAATACTTTGTTTAAACTTACAAAAGATTTTTGTGGATTATTTCATCAATGATGGATACTTTCGGATGACGAAGACGATGTGCGGTATATGACAATAGATCTTGGGTAGTACACTATTACTCTATATTGGTATCGAGTCGAGTAGAGTATATCCTATTTGATGACGGGATGTGGGCATAAGACAATAGATCTTGGATAGTGCAACTATTACTCTACGTTGGTATCGAGCCGAGTAGAGTACATCCCATTTGATGACGGGATGCCGGCCGCAATAAAATATTCTAAACTGTGTGTAGATTGGATCCACTTTGATGAATATGATCCTAATTTTGAAAAAAGATTTTTTATTAAACTTATTTGACTTCATTAAAAGTATTGATTAAATACTACTTTGAAAAGAATATTCTCCGGTATATTTTGATGGGTACCGCAACATGGAGAATACATCCTTACTCGATGATGATGAGTCGGATGAGCCGGAGTATGGTGAATCTTTGGTACATTTTGATGGTTGTCACGCAAGAAGATGTATGTTCATAGGAAGGAGACTGGGTATCGATCCAAAAATTGGGCATAAAAAGAAGCTATGGCGTGCCTGATCCAGTAACAGCTTGCAGGAGTGACAAAATGTTAAAAGGTTCGAATCATAAATATCCAGGTACGATTTCAATTTATGAAATTATTTTGAAAGTATAATTCCAAGAAAATTTCCTAGATTTATAGAGTTTCTTTCGTGGAATGTTTAGTTTTCTTTTAATTAATTATTGCATAGAGTTTCGGGGACACAATTCCTTTTAAGGAGGAAACAATGTAACAACCTGAAAATTCGGGCAGTGAATATTTAAATATTGAGGTTATTTAAATATTTAAATCTTGGATTTAATATTATAAAATGGTTTTATAATCATGATTAAATCTCTTTATAAATAATAATTAATGAGGAGAAAAACATGTTGAATTTTTTTTACAAAGATAAGTAGTTCGAAGAAATATCGATAATGTGACCGAAAACAGTTTTGCCGAACAAAATTTTCCTTGTAAAAAAGTATTAGAACACCATGTGCATGTAGTAACATTAGAAGAATGCATATATGTGTATGTACATATCATATAAGTAACACACAAACGGTATATGTGTACATATTATAGAATATGAAAAATGGCTTAAAATGATAGAGAGACGTGTCATCAAATCAGCGGAACACATGTCTTGTAAGTAAATAAGGTAATGACACATAACCATATTAGGTGTCCATGTATAGAAACATCTAAAGACACCTAAGTAGACATGTGTCCATATCCTAAAGCATGCATAAAGATAAGGTGGACAAGTGTCCAAAACCAAATTATCAAACTAGCCGTGAAAAATACTATATAAAGTGTGGAAATGTTCATTTCATTTCATGCATTCAAAAACATAAAACCAAGAGAAGAAAAAGAAGTGACGTTTAGAAGAAGCCAAGAGAAGGAATACAACTTCAATTCTGAGGTCTAAGGTGAGAAAAACTATCTAAGTTTTTGTATTCACTTCATACTTTGTAGAAAAGTTGAGAAATTTATGAATGAATGATTGGGCTTGAAACCCTAAAAATGACGTTCGGTATTTTGGACATAACTTTTGCAATTATTAATGAAATTTCTACTTCTCTATCAATTTGGAAATATAATTCAAAGTTCTACAACTTTCACCGATTGTACTTTTTTCTAATTCAACCGTTTGCATACCTGAAAACTGGATGCAAAGTAAGGTAAAAATAAGCTCGAAATGGATATATTAAAAATGCCTTGTATTGTTGAATTTTATTTATGGAATAGATAAATAATTTTAAGGATTTCTTTTTATGATAATTAAGTAGACAAAGATAGCTTTATGTTGTAAAAAATTTTGGGTCAAAATCTATTTTTATCATAGAGAAACAACATCAAACATTTTGCCAAAAAACAGGCTAAAATATGTTTTTTTTTTTTTTTGGAACCTTTTATAGCATTCCGAAACACTATCTTTTCTCTGAAATAATTATGAAGCATCCCATAACCTTTTATAACGCCCAGAGACGCTGTAGCAGTTGATTTTAGTCAAAAATGATTATAACCTACTCAAAACTTGTCATAGCATTCCTGGAAGCGCTCTCTTTTCTCTGAATTGACTATGAAGTATTTTAAAACAAACAGAACTTTTCATAGCATGACCGAAATGCTGTTATAGATGTTTCGAGTATAAAACCAATAATAAATGTTTGATGTGATATTTGATTTGACATTTAGTAATAATAAATGTTTGATATGACATTTAATAATAATAAATGTTTGATGTGACATTCGATTTGACATTTAATAATAATAAATGTTTGATTTGATTTGACATATGGAGAAATTACTAAATTAGCCTTAAGAAATCCTATAAATAGGATGGAAAACTTCATTTATTTTCCATACTTGAAAATGAAAAGAAATTGGAATATAACTAAGAGAAGTTTGGTGGGAGTAAAGAAGATAAAGTACAAGGCAAAACAACAACTTAACGGGAGACAAAATATGTCAATCCCAAGATCAATTTGTAAGTTGATAGGAGTTTTGCAATGATTCGAGGAAGATGTTTGAATGCTTTGAGGGGGTGGTAAGAACTATATCTTGTTCTGCAAGGTTTTGCATGAAGTTAGTGAGGGGTATTGTGAGTATACTCATTATCTAAATGATTTACTAATTTCTTATGCTTTACTTTAATGTTAAACATGACTTCATTATATTATATTAGTTGCGATCATTACTTTAGCGAGCAATCAACATATATGAGTAATGCTTGAGGACATTCATGATTGAGTAAGAACCTATTATATAAAGGTAGTTTAAGAATTGTTTATGAAGGAGTTTTTGCATAATGAAGATGATTAGTATTTAAAATAAAAGACGTTCATTTTTTTGAAGTTCTATAAGAGATATATAGATGTCTTTCAAAATAAAAGACTGGAACGTTCTAAGGTGACAGAGAGGATAGTGTCTAGGCTTGAGTTTGGAAAATATAGTTTCCTGCTCTCCCTAACTATCCATAACTGATCCGACGGACGGGATGGTTAACTCAAAATTTAATTTGAAATTATTTGAATATAGAAATAATTTAGAATTTTACTTAATATTAATGAAAAGTAATTTATGATTACTTTTGAGAATCTCTACATGATATAAAGAGTATTTTGAAAGTAAGTAAGAAGATCTTCTGAAAGGAAGTTTTACAAGAAATATTTAGATACCTTTCAAAACGAGTATTTATAGAGTGTTTTTACTTGATATAAAAAGTATTTTTGGAAGTAAATATTGATTTTAAACGTTTTGTAAAGAAGAACTACGTTGGTGTGATCCTGGGTCTAATTGCTTACCCAATTAGATGAATGTACGTAGGCGGTCACAAGGGGTAGTGATGTAGCTACTTTATTAATAAAATTATTTTTGTTGTTATTACATAATTTAGAAAATCAATTTAAAATGATTTTAAATGGTTTATATAAGTATAATGATTATCTAAGGTATTTTGAACGTATCGGAGAATAATTTTTATTTTGGTCAAGATAGAGCTATCACACAATGGTAATTCATGTATTTGAGTTGTAAACTTTAAGCGTTTATAACTTTTGGAATCTAAATCGGATTTCTACCAAACGAAGAACGTTTGATTTGTATTGACAAGAGCTTTCAAGTGAGTGAAAGCAGATTTTAATTTCGGGGTATGATTTTCAAGTTATGTTTCAAACCCTTTCGGTAAAGGACATTGTAAGTGAAATTATCGACTGTAGCCATAAGTAGCCATTTTTAATGTTTTAAAAAAATATGGAAAAATTGTGTAAAATTATTATAAATTATGTAAGAGTGTTTTGAATTGGAAAATTTAAGTTTTGACTGATTGGAAATTCTGGGCCGTTACAAGAATTCATCGGATCAAGATATTTGGTGCGAGGTGCTTGCTGTCCGGATTCATATGTCATTAATTTTTACTTGTTTGGGAGAATCGGTGAGCGATATGCATCTCTTACATGGATTCAATCAAGTGTTTGTTCATGTTTTTCATCAATTTCAAGTGTTTTCCCATAGATCTATGCATTGGTAAGGCCATTTTCATATAAATCACCCTATGATCTGATTTAGCAAGTTTAAATACATAATTTCTATAATATTTCATGAGAATATGCAAGTTAGATATATAGATTTGTTCATATGCACATTTATGGTGATTTTGGTGAATTTTACATAATTATTGATGGCATTGTCATATTGGTGTTGTTCTTAATTTCATATCATGCTTGTGGTCATATTGGATGAATTGGATGAGTTGATTTCGCCGAATGTGTCGTTTGGCGAGGTTTTGATCCAAATTGGAGTCGCATTTGTGAAGTGCAGGTTTTGGGTCGGTCGGGCGAGCCATGGTGGGTGGTCGGTCCCAAAATGTGTCTTGGGGAAAAAGTCAGAAGCCATGTCCTGGTCGGTCATTCTCATCTGGGTCAGGTCGGTCTCGATGAGGGTTGCTCGTGAAGGTCTGGGAGTTCTGGCTTTGGAGCAGGTGGGTTAGTCTCATCTGGGTCGGTCGGTCACTATAGGTCGGGGTGGTTTGGGTCGGTCGTGTACGAGGAGGAAGGCTTCGGGTTGTGCATGCAGGTGGTCGGTCGTGCATACTCCGGGTCGAGCAGCATTGGTGCATGCAAGGTTGGGTCGAGCAGCGGATTGGTCGGTCCTTGTTTAGGGTCGGTCGTTAACCAATATGGGTCATGTAAGGTTTGGGTCGAGCATGACCACGGTCGGTCGTACTCAGGTAGTTGGGTCGATCATGGAAGTGTGGTGCTGGTCGGTCGTGCAGGGGTGTTCGGTCGATCATATACCCAGAGTTGTAACTGCGCTTTTAAGTGCTATGACTTGTTTCCTTTAGAAAATTGACGTGATGTTATGCATTGTTTCGGACCTTATGATTGATGTTTTTCTTTGGTTCGAAAGTGGTGATAACTTTGAGGTGAATTCCATGGGAAATGACGAAGTGAGGTGATTTGTTTATCGAATGTGACGAATGTGGGGACGACTCAAGGATTTATTGAGTTCGTGTGAAGTGATAGCTCTAAAGTGTTCTGAGCTGATTAATGGTCGTAGTTAATAAAGACTAAAGATGCGAAGGCCGAGGAATTCCCATTGTCGTAGGTTTTAGCAGACTCAAAGTAGGGGCACAATTGAAGACCAATTGTTGGTCGAGTGCCCTGGGTGTCGTGTATGGCCTAGACACGTGTTGTGTATAGCATGTGGGGTTTTGCTAGAAACGGGGCGTCGTGTATGGTCCTTGACAATTGATGGCAAGTTGTTAGCCAGTCATACGATAACGAGGGTTTCAAAGCAAGGTTGGCAATGATAGCCAGAGTCAGTCATGGACGTTTGAATGCTCAGTTGTATTACGTGTTGTATGAGTTGATTTTGCCATGTGTGAATGATTGTTTTGATTGTCATGGCTGAATTGCTATTCCTTTGAATGAATGGATCGTAAAGGCTATCACTAGCAGGTGTGGGGAAGGCAGGTGTAAGTTCTTCTCAGGAGCTGGGTAGATGAGTTTGTTTATTTACCCATTCTCGTTTACTTTATTGATGAAGTTTGTTAGTTGTTTTATCACTCACTAAGATTATTGTCTGACTCAAGGTTTTATGTTTCCCTCTTATTACCTTGGGTTGTTCATCCGATTGTTGGATGGGTAGACAAAGTAGCAGGTGACAGGTGATGCCTTAGTGGGAACGGTGATGCTGATCAAACGGCGAGCTGTAGGCTTACGTGTCAGTTTTATTACTATTTAATAATTAGATTTCCATTGTTTGCTATTTCTCTAAGTTCTGTAGTGAGGCAAATTGTATCAACCCTATTTTTGTTATCCACGTGTATGGGAAATACTTTCTAGTTATCGTGAAAGTTTAGTGTTTTCTTCTTCACTATCACTACCTGATGTATATGTTCTATTATATTTTATCCTTGCACTATGAGATTTACGATAGGTTCCGCTTGTGTTATCATACCTTGATGATCGTCCATAGCTTCCTGGCACACCTTTTAGCGCATTATCCTCTTGTTTAGTGCAGGATTTATGGGTGGTCGTCGCTGTATGGATTGACAATGTGGCATGCTAAGATGCAAGTGATCAAGGCTTTTATTTAAAAGCAAAGTCTTGTGGATGATGATCAAAGCACAGCTTTAAGTAGCATAGCTTTAAGTAGCATAGCTTTATATATAACGTTAATTCGCGAGCCTCACACCTCGGTATGAGTCAGAAACAGGATAATGGATGCAAGGAGTGCATACGTTTCTTTCTAGCTAGAAGTTGTGTCATGGTATGGATCCCATACATTTTTACTTATGTGGACAATGCATAGCGAGGCACCTCCGATATAAAGTCGACTAGAAGGCTTAAATTGTCGACGTACTGACTATTTTGTAGGTCTGATAGGACTGGGAAACGTATGTTCAGGAATAACCGATCCACAAACTTAGGTGTGGACCAGCCTTGCAGGATCCAAGGGTTGCCCATAGGTGTGATCCTGGGTCATCTTGCTAGAGGTGATCCGAATCGGTAAGGAGACCATCCCTTGCCTTGACTGGTGATGGATCTAATTTCCAATACGACATTTTTCAGTTTTAGTTGTAAACCTATATGGCAACATAGTAGGATAGGGTACTATGACATCTATAATTGATACATTTATATCTGAAGTTGTTTGCCACACTATGCACTTATAGTAACAACAAAATGATTTGTTTTTAAGCGTATCAAGCATGTTTGGCTATTATAAGGTAAAACTCAATCCTCTGCTTTGTGTGATGGGACCCGAGTTTTATAATAGCTCCATTTTTCGAAAAGCATTGTGTTGTTTACCAATTGTTTTATTTCAGAGTATTTATGGGAGTGAACCCGTTCCGTGACATAGGGCGTGGTTCCATGATTTACCTATTTTAAAGTACAAGTATAATAATTGTTTTAGGTTCTCACACCAGTCTCGTGACTGACTCAGAGTTTATTGTTTCTACCTAAACTCTGGGTGCCCATATTTTCCACATGGGCAGCTAGTAGTTTTGGGTTTTGCAGATATTTATTTAATAGGATCCTGGTTTACAGCTGGAGTTATATTCGGAAAGATTTGTATCCGTGTATTTCTTTCAGTTGTGATGGTTGATGTATTTCCGCTGTGCATTGTATTTATAAATTTTATTTCCGCTGCTTTATATTTTATTCTCTAATAATTGTATTTTTCTGTTCTGTAATATTTATTCGTACTTTGATATTCTTGTACTTAGATGTAAAATGTTGTGATAGCAATGAAAAGTTCTCATGTTCGGGTTCCGGTGCGTCGTGTTCTCAACGCAATCCGCATTCCAGTTTGGTCTAGGCCAGGCGGGGATTTCGGGTCGTGTTATTTAGCGTATTCAAATCACTTCATTTTTTTCAGTATTTTCGTCATAACAAAGAACTTTCCCTAAGTAACATGCTATCCAGTTAATCGCAATCAGAGACCACAGCATGATAGGTATTCAATAGAAATGAATCCAAATTGGGACCGATCTCACAACAGCTTGTGCAGAGGAAGGATAAGGAGTCCAATTAAAGATAATGAACGTTTGTCCTCTAACAAACATTGGATCCTTCCTAAGGACCGTTAATTTGTCCTCCAAATTGACAAATTTTAAAAAGTAATTCTGTTTATCGTAGTACTTTTCATACTCACCTTTCAACTTCTATACTCTATCAAGGTGTAGCTTCATCGCCATGTAGTTAAGATTCCCTGCTAAGAACGATCCAACTAAGCAGTCCGTCCATGATTTAGTACCCTCATCCATGACTACTTTCAGAGGGGGAACTGAATGATCATAGTAATTAACTTCAAAATGAATTGGGACATAAGCCCTTGCATTTTTCAGTTTGGAGTAAAATAGTAAAGAAAACTTCACTGAAGAAGACACATTGATAGGAGCTACGATAGGGTGGGGAAGAACAAGATCAGGAAGATGTAAGGGGGAGGAGGAATGGGCAGAGGTAAGGGAGGCGGAGGAGGGGCATGATTGGTTGAGGAGTGATGAGAGAGGAAGAAGCGACAATGAGAGAGGAAGAAGCGGCGGGGTCAGCTAGAATTGAGGAAGAAAGAATGGACGGACCATATGTAAGGACGCCATGAGAAGACATTAAGTGTAACAACCTGCCTTTTTACTCGATTATCGTCGGTAATTAAACCAACTTAAATCGTTCATAAAGATGGATAGTTATGGATACAGACATTTTGAATACAATGAAAAGAACTATGTCTGTATCCATAACTATCTGTCTTTATGAATGATTTAAGTTGGTTTAATTACCGACAATAATCGGGTATAAAGGCGGGTCGTTACATTAAGCGGAGATAAATCTTTATAGATGGAAAAGATACCATACACAGAATATCTGTAACACCCCTAATTTCAAAGAACACTATAATGATAAGCTAAAGAATACTTAATTAAATATTGGAAAATAAGTAAAACGGACTGCACCATTGCGTTCATCTTGGAATTCTGCTTAATATAGACTCTGAGTTTGCGTAAAACGGACATCGTATGAAGAAGTTGTTATGCTTAGAAGTTTGTGTACGTATAAGAGAAATATATAGACAAATCTAGTCCAGAAATTCAAAACAGTTCAAAAATCAAAGCAGGAAGTTGACGCAGGAGTGTGACCCGTTGGGTCGACCCTTACCCCAAGAGGGTCAACCCATGGGTCGACCCACTCAACGGGGTGTCGGCTTTAGGGTCGACCCTGGGGTCGACCCACCCCAAATCTATCCAGGTTCATTTCTGAACCTTGACTTGTTTCTGAACGAGATTCATTGGCGGTAGGCTATATATAGGACCTCATTTCTATTGTTTTTACACATAAAAACAATGGAGAACGAGATGTGGCCCCTGCTTGGATTGAGTTAGCCTATTTTTCTTCAACAACGACCTATTCGCATACAAGAATTTCTTCTGCAACATTTGCTTGTTATTCTCTGTCCTTTAGATATAGTCTCTGTGATTTCATGTTATTTTTAGATATAAACATTTAACAAGTAATCCTGGAATGTTTATAAATTTAGATCTAAACCTATGCCTGTTAAGAATCTAATTCATACCTAAATAGATTTGCCATTACATGTACACCTGATCTGTTGTTCAGTTCTTATATGTCTATTTATGATATGCCTATTTCTGTTATCATATGCTATTCTGTTGTTATTCCTATTTCTGTTCTCTTCTCTCCCTCTTTCCCCTTTTATTTTTATAGCCTAGGCTTATCGCTGAAATATGCGAACGAACGAAGTTGGGAATGGTTAGGAAGGGTAAATTGGGGAATAACATGTATTATGAATTATGATTGGGATTTAAAGCATAACATATACTGTGATCTAAAGACTAAAATTTGGGGCATATCTTATACTATGAATTATGACTTGAGAGTTGGGGGCATGTGAATCTGTAGGCTTAATAATTAGATTAAGTAAAACATGTAACGAAACTGTAATACTTAACCTGTTTAAATTTGTGGGGGTTATATGAACCTGATAAATTGTGTAAGGTTTACGTAAACTTGTTTGAATCGGTAGGGGATGAGTAAATATAGTAAATATGTGGAGGGTTATACGAACTCGATAAACTTAACCTGTTTTATATGTTGGGGTTATGCGGGCTTGTTAATCTGTTAGGCATAACCTGACAAAATCTTAGTAGTTGGGGATATAAGCCTAGGGGTGGCTTGTATTATTTGTGGTGTGGGACCCATATCGGTCAGTAACCCATTCTGGTATCAAAAGGGGACCCTGAACTAGGTAGGGGGTCAGGGAACACTTACTGAGATGATTATAAGAGGTTCATATGGGTGGAGGTGTTCTGATAGCGCGTTCCACCTGAGTTATGTGCGTGCATGGGTCCTACTTGTTTGGGAAAATAAGCCGCTATAACATAAGTAAATAGGTTTGTGTCCTTCTGGGGGTTGCCACTTTAAGGAGTGATACACTCTATTATGGGGTCAACACGGGGTATTTATGGGATAGGGAGCCGATCGATTGGGAGTAGTAATCAGGGTACACCTAGTCCTGCCTGTTAAGGTGCCCATAGTTTCTGGTTGGGGTAACACCCATTATTTCTGTTGGGATGCCTGTTATTACTGTTCGGGGTAAAACCTGTTATTAGAAGTACACCTAAGTCTACCATATGTTTTTGTTGGGATCGTATCTGTTATACTAGTATTGGTGTAGAGAAAAGTATTTGAGAAGCGTAATCTGTTCAGTTCATCATGCTTATCATGTTCAGTATGTTATACATACTTTATGATACTGTTATCTCTCATCCAGTTTATATGTCTGTCATGATGCTTTTACTTATTTATAGCTAAAAGTAACTGGACTCGTCAGACTTTATGTCTAACCCGTTTTGTTTCCTTTTCTCTCTCTTCCTTCCCCCTAGGTTCTCAAGGTGGGAACGCTCAGGCTTGATTAGGAATCTCTCTCTTCTGTTTCTGCTTGGAGTTGCTTAGATATATCGCTTTGACTATTTATCTACTCTGTTATGGCTATTATTGGGGACTAAGATTTTATATTACTGTACTCTGATGGCTTTAGTACAAGGCAGATACTTTTATTCGATGTAGTTGGTTTTCAGTATTTCAGACTAATGTTGTAACTGGATTTTGGACCATGATTTTTTCTGTTGGAAAATGAAGTTTTAAATTTGCGCTTCTAGTTTTATGTATCTGTCTTGTGAGATTTTGTTTCTGTTTAGCTATAACGCTTCATGGAACTTAGTGCATTCTGTTAAAGAGTGACATTAACGGACGTGGGGTGTCACGGTATCTTAGCAACATACTTGTTCAATTTATTGTTTATTATGCTATAATTGGTTGGGAAGGTACCGTACATAATAGTAAAAAAAATTGGTTGTATATGGTATAAGCTTAAATTTCTATGCTCTATGTGAATATTGATTTGTTTTGTGATTGCGATGAATCATCGAATTGGATTGTCTATTCATGTTTGTCAGAATTTAGTATATACAATAAAGACCATACTTTTATTGTATATATATTATGTATAATATTCACGTTTTTCAAAATTTGCATATAAAATAAAAACCATACTTTTATTTGATATATATATAAATAAAGATTTTCATGTTAGATTAAAATAAAAAGAAATGTTTTTATTGTCATTTGTTTACAATAAAAAGAATAGATTTAAAAGACACATTTTATCGTCATTTTTGATATTGTAAAATAGTTGAAAACAAAATCATCATTTTGGTTATTATAAAATA
This sequence comes from Allium sativum, assembly GCA_030737875.1. Taxonomy (NCBI): domain Eukaryota; kingdom Viridiplantae; phylum Streptophyta; class Magnoliopsida; order Asparagales; family Amaryllidaceae; genus Allium; species Allium sativum. The sequence continues at coordinate 142,553,356 of CM060918.1, read as the reverse complement.
GTTGAAAACAAAATCATCATTTTAGTTATTATAAAATAGTTGAAACAAAATCATCATTTTGGGTATTATAAAATAGATGAAAACAATTATATCTTTTTGTTGTGGCAAAGGATTTCAAAACAAGAATATATCATTTTTGTTGTAACCAAAGAGTGTAACAAAATTATCAATTTTTGTTGAAACTTAGTTTGAAACAAAAATGTTCATTTCTATCAAAATAGTTTTATTGAACAAAAATCATACATTTTTGTCAAATAAGCATGATGGAATTAAAATGATCATTTTGCCAAAACATAAGAATTGAAATAAATTAAAAAATACATTTTGTCAAAATATAGTTATGGAAGTATTAAGACACATTTCTGTCAAAATATAGTGATTAAAATAAAAATAGTCATTTGTAACACTCCGTATTTTCTATGAACATAAAAGTAACAAAACAAAGTATACTTAATTTTTAAAAGAATAATTAAGGGAAACGGGTTACGCCATTGCGTTCTTCTCGAAATTCTGCTTGGGATAGAGTCCAAGTTTTCGTAAATCGGACTTCATATGAGGAAGTTATGACCCTCAGAAGTTTCAGGAATTTAAATAAATTAAAACATCTCAGATTTAAGTTTGAAATTAAAATCACACGCCTTGGCTGGGCGGGAAATTTCACGCCTAGGACCCAGGTCGACCAGGGGGTCGACCTGGGTCACATAGGTCGATCAAGGGGTCGACCTGGTGGTCCACTTCCCCCCTATTTCCAGATCCAAGGAGTGGTTCGTTTTTCTGCATTTGGACGCCCGTTCTGACCTGATTCGTTGATCCCTATGCTATTTAAACACCCCCAAATCCCACTTTCTCTCCAAACCAAACCATTGTAACGCTATGCTGCCTCAATTCTAATTAAAATAAATCAATGGCGTCTCTACTCTGCTGAAACCTAAGCTAGAACTAGTGCTTCTTCTTCTTCCAATCTGAATAGGATTAAAAGAGAACAACTATAACCCTTTTTCTTTTAGAATCCAACCAAGGTGAGTACAGTTATTTTCAGATATGAAATTTAATTATGATCTTGACATGGTTATAAATCTGAATTTGAGATTATGCATATTCTTGTTTATCAGATCTGTTTTTCTGTGTAGATCTATCTTATTAATATTATAGTAACTATTCTGTATCTCTTGCTTCCTTTTGTTATGTAGCCAGGCTACCACGAGCCTGAGCTAAATCTCATAAGAGATTGACGCACGAATGCTAAATTTGATAAAAATAGTGAATGATGCATAATTTGACATGACTGATTTGTGACTGATTTGAGAAAAGAACATATGTTGTAATTTAAGATCTGGATCTGGGCATACTATGTATGATAGTATGTGATTTGGAAGAAGGAGAATTATTGTATATATGACTTAGGCGCAAAGATCTATATTATAATAGGATAACTATTAAATGTAAATATGCCTAAATGGAGATTTTGGATATTAGGCATACGTTGAAGTCAAAGGCTATAATTTAGCATGATTCGTATTGTATATCATGATTTGGCGTTTTTAGAGAATATTCTGTACTATGTAAATTTAATTAAAATTTGGGGCATATGTTATATTGTGAATTATGACCATAATTTGGGCATGTAAAAATAGGCTTAATTTTATGATTAAATCTATTAAATTGCCTAATTTGCTAAATCTATTGAAACAAAATACGGTAAATGTGGGGTATGAAAATCTGTAGGCTCGATCTAAAATTGAACAAAACAAGTTAATAGAACTTTGAATAATCTGTTGTAACTTGTAAAGAAGTTTAATTTGTTGCATTGGCATAATTAGTCTGATATTGGCATAATCTATGAATAAATACTTTAGCTAAAAAATAAGAATGCTGAGACACAAGGTTAGACTCTGTTTGCGGTAGACGCCTGCCCGGACCCAACCGGTTTAACCGGCAACCGCAAACTGTCAGTCTAATGTGAGAGGTCGTAGGCATAACTAAAAGATGCTTAAACACGAGGTTATGTCTGGCTTGCGGCAGAAGTCTGCCCGGAACTGCCCAGCACATCCAGCGGCCACAAGCTACCGACCTAATGTGAGAGGTGTGTGCATTAGTAATTAATTAATGCAAGTCTAGGATAAATATGATGCCTAAAATGTGTTGGGTGGATAAGGTTAAATCAACTGGGCGAATGAATCTAATAAACCCATTTCGTAAATCTGTAGTCCCAATACAAGGTTAGGCGAAACAATCTGTAAGTCTGTTAATCTGTATATCTGATCCGTTAGTCTGAAAACTTGTTAACCTGTATGTCTGATCTGAGAACTAGTTAATCTAAACTTTATAAATCTGAAATTTGTAAGCAAGTTAATCTAAAATCTGTTAGTCTGGGGACACAAGATTAGGAGGGGTAATTACTTGTTTCATCTGTTGTGTAGGACCCATATTAGTCAGTGTCCCTTTTCTGGTAATAAAACTATGACCCAACACTAGGAGGGGTCCGGGCACGCTTACTGAACTAATTGTAAGAGGTTCGCCCTGATAATGGTGAGGGGTGTCGATGGCGCATTCCAACCGGGTCATGTGCGTGCTTGGATCTGGTCTTCTCTGAGGATGTAAGACACCGTGACATATGTAAATAGGTCTGTGTCTATAGGTTGCCACTTTAGGGAATGATACACCCTTCTGTGGGGCCAACACAGGGTATTTATGTATAAGGGAGCCGATCTTGGGGTAGAATTTAGGGTACACCTAATTCTGTTTGTCTCTGTTGGTGTGCCATATGTTTCTGTTGGGGTGGTAAAGGCGCATTAGTTAGGGTGGTAAAGGCCCATTATTAGCATTTTGTTTCTGTACCTTCTGTCTTTGTTAGGGTGGTAAAGGCCCATTACTAGCATTTTGTTTCTGTAGAGATTATTCTATTTCTGTTTCTGTTTTAGTTTAGACATTAGGGTAACACCTAATCCTGTTATACTAAGTATTAGTGCAGAGAAGTAAGGTATAGGTAAGAAGCATATCTTGGTCTATGTCATTCTGTTTCTTCTGTTTAACTTAAGCATACCTGCTACTCCTATTGCTGTAATCTCTCATCCAGCTTTATTTACATGTCATGATACTACTATCTGTTTATATGCTGAAAGTTACTGGACTCGCCAGACATTATATCTGACCTCGTTTGTTTTCGCCTCTTTTTCTTTCCGTCCCCCCCCCCCCCCCAAGGTGCTCAGGGTGGAAACATAGGAGCTTGATTCAGATTCCCTTTGCTTGAAGTGCTTGAAGTATTGCTTGGTTTTGACTCAACCTTCTTATGGTAGTTTATGTTGGGGATTATGGTTTTAAAATTATGCATTCTGAAGGATTTTAGTGTAAGACTAATACTTGTGTACTTGGGTTTTGGTATTGTAATTTTGAAGAATGTAACCAAACTTATTTTTGTTTCTGCTGTAATAAAGTTACAAAATTTTCAAGTACTACTTTACGTATCTGTGTTGTAATATTCTGTTCTGTTTACTTATAATGCTTCATGGAAGATAATGCATTCCATTTGTGAATGACATTAACGGACATGGGGTGTTACATCATTTTTGTCAAACATGTCAGTTGAAATAACAATAGCCATTTTTGCCAATTAGAGAAAAGCAACATTTTTGTTAGAAATTTTCTATGTAAATAAGATAACATTTTTGTTTAGAAATGTTTATTTAAATGAAAAATAACATTTTTTAAGGAAATGTTTATTTAGATTAAAATAACATTTTTGGTTAAGAAATGTATATTTAGATTAAAAAGGTCAATATAGTTAGAAATGTTGCATTAGAATAAAATAACATTTTTGTTATAAAATGTTGTATTAGAATGAAAATACCAAAGTTGAAACTATTTTGTCAAGTTTGTCAAAATACCAAAGGTGAAACTATTTTGTCGCTTTTGTCAAAATACCAAAGTTGAAACTATTTCGTCGCTTTTGTCAAAATACCAAAGCTGAAACCATTTTGTTGCTTTTGCCACAATAATTAAAACCCAATTTGTCACTTTTATCAATTGATAATAGTTGAAATCCAATTTGTCGCTTTTGTCAAATTATCATAGTTACAAATTGGTCACTTTCGTAAAATTATAATGGTTAAAGCAAACGTTATCATTTTTGTCGCATTAGCTTTGACAAAACAAATATGTTACTTTCATTTGTTTTGTTGAATTAGAATTGTCGACAAAACAAACATGTCACTTTCATTTGTTTTGTTGAATTAGAATTGCCAACAAAACAAAGTCATTATCTTTATTGTTTTGTTGTAATAGACTAATTAAATCAAAATATACATTTTGTCAAAATATTCATTTTGTCAAAATAGATCGGTAGAATCAAACCATACATTTTTGTCAAAATACACATTTTTGGCCAAATAGTTTAGTTGAACCAAAATATTTATTTATTTTTCAAAAATACAACAGTTGAAACAAAAATTACATTTTGTTAAATATGATTGTTGAAAACAAAAATTACATTTTTGTTAATTAGATTTGAAATAAAACAAAAATCACATTTTTGGGTTGAATAAAAGAGTTAAACACAAATAGTATTTTGTTAAATAGGTTTGTGTTATAAACAAAAATATTCATTTTGGTAAAATAGAATTGTCAGCAAAATGGTTGTATCACTTCTTATACATTTTGTTGAAACAGAACTTATATGCAAATATAAAAATCATTTTTCATTTGCAAATTTATATTGGGATTTATATTCAAATATAAGAATCATATTCTTGGTCAAACATACATTAGAATGTATAGGTGAGTTAAAGTGACATTTTTATATGTTAATGCATACATTAGAATTTGTATGCACTTTAAAATAAACATTTTTATGTGTTGGGTTATACATTGAAAACATATACAAATGGGATTATTTCTTTTATGTGTTAAAGTTAAGAATAATTACATCCAAGTAAAGTATAAGGGAAATTATCTTTTATTTGGCATTAGCAATAATGCCAAATAAATAAATTACAGTTTATTAGACATTAGCAAAGTATAAGGAAATTATACGAGTAAAATATATTTTTATTCGGCACTAGGAATATAATATCATGTTTTGTTCATTATCATCAATAAGTTAGCAATATTAAAATTGGTTAAATTCATTTACCAATTATTTATATGAACTGTTGTTGGCTGAAAACCTCACACGGGTATTGAGATGATAATTGATATACACTAGTCCCAATATTTATTTGTATGTCAGTCGATAGATTGATAGGCTGCGATGAGCGTTATTATTTCATTTTAATGCTCGCACAGTTATGAACTTCACTCTGGATGTTGAATGGATGGTTTGATGATTATTTATCATTTGTTGTCATTTACATACGATGTATGAAATCCATATAACCGAAATTATATGGTAAATGATTGAGTCGCTTTCCGATTCAGAATATCTTTTATATAAAGAATATTTCAAACAAAGAATTTCTTTTAAATAAAGGATACTTTTAAAAGATATTGTAATATAAAGAATATTTTACATAAGGAACCTTTTTATATAAAGAATATTTTTAAATAACGAATATTGTAAAATATTATTCAACGAAGAATAAAATAATGATTTCTATGTCCGTTTAGGGTGAACACAAAAGATTAAAAAAATATTTTTATCAAAATGAACCAGTTATTGACTAGAATAAATCTTTTAAATTAAGAGTTAATGGTGTCTTCTAATTAATTAACATTTCGTTGAAATTTAATAAAAGAATTGGATTTTGGGTTGTCATGGATGGTGTCTTAAATAACACTGTTCTTAAACTCTGTATGAAAGAATAAATCTTTTAACTATGATTATTAGAGTTTCAAATTATATTTAGTATTAAAATAAATTGATATATGATTTCGGGTTTATCGTGAACGATGTTTTTAAATGACATTGGTTCTTTAACCCAGTTAAAGATAAGATTAATTTCTTAAAAATTGAATCATAAAGTTATGATTTTTGATATTTAAAACGAATTGGAGTTTTAATAAATCTTAAAAAAAGAAGATCAAAGATTTTATTTAAAATAATTTATCTTTGATAAAATTAATGGGAATCTTTCCCTAATAATAAGAATATTTTATTAAAAGAATATTCTGAATTGGAAAGAGACTTGGATGTGTCTTTATAGCACTTGATTTTTAATTATAAAAATGCGAGAGTTATTCGGAAAGATCGGGTTTAACCCATTCTGAATAATTACTACGACGATTGAAAGTCGAAAATATTGAAGACGGGGGATAAAGACTGGCGATCTTCACATCGAATGGACGACTATTGTTGCCTGACATTGGGTCGCTCCCAGTAAAGGGTTAAAGTGGTATCTTGTCCGGACGTACTTGTTGATTGTCCGGATACGCGAGCACCTCACTTCCGTATTGGACATACGGGACGCGGAATAAGGTGACTCCGTTTTCGTTCAGACCTAGAACGAACTTGTAAATGGATGTATGTCTGACATTGAATTTCATTCTGTGTAATTAAATTGATACCTATTAATATATATCTGTGGTGGCGGAGAATTTATTCTCTTACTTAACACCCTTCTTTGAGACGCACGAGCTCGAAGGTTATATATTGGTAGTTATCGATCGCATGGTGTGAACTGTCAATGTGACATGCCAAGATGCAATTGATCGAGGCTTTTGTTCAAAAGCAGAGCCTTGTGGATGATGATCAAAGCATAGCCTATTTAGGCATAGCTTTGTGTATTACGTTACCTCGCGAGCCTCACACCCCGGTAGAGTCAAAAACGGGACAAGGGAATGCAGGGAGTGCACACGTTTCTTTCTAGCTAGAAGTGGTGTTTGGCTTTTTACAAGGCCCGACATTTTTACTTATGTGGTTGATGTAATAAGGTGACTCAAAATTTTTTTATTGGTCACCAATGGCCAATTTATAGGTCCAATAGGATCGGGGAGCGTGTGTTCAGGCATAACTAATCCACTAGCGTTATTTGTGGACCGGCCCTGCTGTATCCAAGGATTCACTGTGGGGAATCCTGAGACATTGCTAGAGTGTCTCAAATTGGTAAGGAGATCATTCCTAGCCTTGACTCTTGATGGAAACCCAATTTCCAATACGATACCATGCGGTTTTGATTGTAGAACTAGTATGGCGAGATAGTAGGATGGGCTACTATGCCGTTTATGATTGATACATTATGATTGAAATGTTTTTAAAACATATATACACTAATAATAATATCAAATTCTTTTTTATTGTATCAAGCATTTTTTACCATTATAAGGTAAAACTTATCCTCCGACTTGCGTTGCATTGTGTGATGGGACCTGAGTCTTATATTAATGGTTTCATTTTTCTAAAAAGCATTGCATTGTTTTAGCGATTTACTTTATTTATGCACAGGCAGTCCAATGGAGTAAACCCGTTCTACGTTAGCGGCGTGGTCCTGTGATTAACCTTATTACCAGTTAAGTTAAGTAAAGATTTCTCATACTAATCCCATAACTGACCCATATTTTGTTTCACTTTTCAAACTCGGGTGCGCTCTTTTCCACACGGGCAGTCAAGTAGCTTATTTTGCAGATATATCGAGCAGGATTCTGGATCGAAGCTTAATGCTATGTCCAAAGCATTGGTAGTCTTCTGCTGTGTTAATTTAATTATTCGGCTGCATTGTATTAGTTTTGTTGTAATTTAATCTTCCATTGTACTATTTATCCAATGTACTTTGATATTCTGTACTCTGATGTAACATTATTATAATGTTTATAAAATTCTGTTGTTATCTATTCTAATGTGTTGTATTCCCAAAGTTAACGTATCTGGGATTTGAACGGTCTTGGTCGATCTAGCGATCGATTAGGTCCGGGAAAAATCCGTATTGTTACAGTATATCTCAATTCACATATTTTATGTTTAACATGTCAGTCATTATTTACGATTAAATATAACTTATTTCATTTCATAGGTTTGCATCATTCTTTATTATTAAATATAACTTATTTTTCTGTCTTCTATTTATTTGCTGCATCACCATCCCACCCATCTTTTGCTGATCGCACTGCCAACCCACATCCAAGATCATACATACTCCACTTCTCCCATCAGCCTCAACGCCCCACATCAGCTTGCACTGTCATCACATACCCCCCAGACAATCCAAACAAACTCACCAATACCCAGCGTTACAACAACAATCACCACCATCATCTTCACGTTCGCCCCATACTTCACTAAAACCACTTACATAGACAGTACCAGCCACGTCCATACAAACAGCAACCACCCACCTTCTGCCGTACAACACCCCTACAACAAATACCACCAAAGCCACAAATCCACACGTCCCTTTCCTACCAAAAAAAAATCACAGCACCAACCAAATCCCATACCAAATACAGTCTCCACGCATCAAACCTCCTCATCAACCACTTCCAAACCTTTCAATCACAACCACCCAACACAAACCAACTGGCCAAACTGGAATTTAACATTTGAAAACTTGATTTATATTGAAAATTTGTGACAAGTCGAGGTATCTAAAATAAAATCAACTGGTTGGAAATTATTAACTTAATCTGTTGTACCACTTTCCTGAAATAAGTCGTGTTGTCATTTTTCGTTTTTATTTTTTGCATATGTCCATTGCATTCATGTAGTTTCATTAGAATCATAGCATCTTTGGATTTTGTGGGTAGTATCCGCTGAAAACCCTCACGAGACACCACTCGTCCTACTAGGGACACCTAGAGGTTTAACGGCTTGTTGCATACGCTCAATGCAATCGTGTTTCCTACGAAAGTGCGACTTATCTAGTTAGTTTTTCATTTTTTTTACTCGAGGACGAGTAAAAGATAAGTGTGGGGGTATTTGATTGACACTGAAAAGTGTTTATTTTATTACTCTTATGCTTTATCTTTTGTAAATAAATAAATGATACTTTGGTTACTTTTGTATGTTTTTACAGGATGTCAAGAAATGCCTCCTTCAATTCAAATCAAAGGCCAACTGCAAGAAAGAGCTACTTCCTCACATCAAATTCATTTCAATTGCAAAAGAAGTAGTAGCTCACTGGTAAAGGCATAGGAATTGGTGCTGAGAGACCTAAGTTCGAACCCCGTCAAGCTCACTTTTTGCCAAAGAAATGGAGCGCGTTCACACTGGCCCCTTTTCTTTGAGAAATATCTGGATTAGTGTTATGATATACACATATTCATGTGTATGTATTTATGATGTGCACCAATTAACATCTCAGCAATAGCCATATTCTCATCATGGAAGTAAATTCAAATCATTCAATTTCAATTAGAAGAATTTCTGATTGAATTATTGCCAAGAAGAAAAACCAATTTTGAAGATTTTATCTTATATTGCCTTTGGAGTCTGATAAGCGTCCTTGTTTGGAAGAATTAATTAGATGCAATCTTCTATCAATCAAGCCACATGGGACAATTGAAAGATATGGAAAATATTTACCATGATATGCCCAGATTTTCTCCAATCAAGTTAGTCAAGGAAGGCAAGAAATATTCATGAATGAGGAGGGCCATTTATTCATAGACCTAGTTAGGGTTTTCCCATTCTCATCTATAAATATGTGATTGTAACCATTGTAAAAATTCATTCATTCTTCTGTACTCTCTTCAGTTTTAATAAAGCCTTCTTTTCTTTAGTTTCTGCATTTTATTTTCATGGCAAATTGTGTTGTCTAGTCAATTAGGTTTGCTAGAACACAATTTGCTATTGCTTCTATTTTTCTTACTAGTGATTGACCGTCTGATTAGATTCAGCGGTAATCCTAGTTTTTACTTTCAGTTGTTAATTTCTTTTCTGCAATTTTATTTCCAGTGTTCTATTTGATTTTAATCATTGAATTTATTACAGATCCGATTAGATTCGAATCTGTAGTGAATTTAATTGCACCTTTTATTCGTAGTTTCAGTTTTTATTTTGCTTTGCGAAAAAATCAACCTCCATCGTCGTCTAACACGCCCAAGAGAAAAAATAAATAATAACTTTTAATTAAACCTCCCTGTGTTCGACCTGTATGCTACACGCCTGTATGCTTGCAGAATTTATTACAAATGTCGCGCTTTTCTAATTCATAGACTAGCGTCGATCAAGTTTTTGGCGCCGTTGCCGGGGAGGTAACGATTAAATTTTATTATTTATTTAATTTCTGATTCGTGTTAGTTTTTATTTTTATTTTGTTTTTCTTTATATATAGAAAAAAATCTCAATTAGTTGATTTGGTATTGATCGCTGATACCGTAATCTGCTATACAAGAGAGAAAAAAAAGAAAGTGCCATTTTTCCTTTATTTCTTTCCATACATTCTTTCCCTTTCTTCTCTTACAAGTTCTGGAAAAAAAAAAAAAAATCCTTTTCAATTTTCTTTTGAATTTATTTCCCCTTTTGCCTTGAATTTCTTTTTAGCCCCACTTTCTCCTAACGCCATCATACCTCACCACCTTCTACAAATCCCTTCTTAATTTTTCTGTCTTCTATTTATTTGCTGCATCACCATCCCACCCATCTTTTGCTGATCGCACTGCCAACCCACATCCAAGATCATACCACATACTCCACTTCTCCCATCAGCCTCAACGCCCCCACATCAGCTTGCACTGTCATCACATACCCCCCAGACAATCCAAACAAACTCACCAATACCCAGCGTTACAACAACAATCACCACCATCATCTTCACGTTCGCCCCATACTTCACTAAAACCACTTACATAGACAGTACCAGCCACGTCCATACAAACAGCAACCACCCACCTTCTGCCGTACAACACCCCTACAACAAATACCACCAAAGCCACAAATCCACACGTCCCTTTCCTACCAAAAAAAATCACAGCACCAACCAAATCCCATACCAAATACAGTCTCCACGCATCAAACCTCTTCATCAACCACTTCCAAACCGTTCAATCACAACCACCCAACACAAACCAACTGGCCAAACTGGAATTTAACATTTGAAAACTTGATTTATATTGAAAATTTGTGACAAGTCGAGGTATCTAAAATAAAATCAACTGGTTGGAAATTATTAACTTAATATGTTGTACCACTTTCCTGAAATAAGTCGTGTTGTCATTTTTCGTTTTTATTTTTTGCATATGTCCATTGCATTCATGTAGTTTCATTAGAATCATAGCATCTTTGGATTTTGTGGGTAGTATCCGCTGAAAACCCTCACGAGACACCACTCGTCCTACTAGGGACACCTAGAGGTTTAACGGCTTGTTGCATACGCTCAATGCAATCGTGTTTCCTACGAAAGTGCGACTTATCTAGTTAGTTTTTCATTTTTTTTACTCGAGGACGAGTAAAAGATAAGTGTGGGGGTATTTGATTGACACTGAAAAGTGTTTATTTTATTACTCTTATGCTTTATCTTTTGTAAATAAATAAATGATACTTTGGTTACTTTTGTATGTTTTTACAGGATGTCAAGAAATGCCTCCTTCAATTCAAATCAAAGGCCAACTGCAAGAAAGAGCTACTTCCTCACATCAAATTCATTTCAATTGCAAAAGAAGTAGTAGCTCACTGGTAAAGGCATAGGAATTGGTGCTGAGAGACCTAAGTTCGAACCCCGTCAAGCTCACTTTTTGCCAAAGAAATGGAGCGCGTTCACACTGGCCCCTTTGCTTTGAGAAATATCTGGATTAGTGTTATGATATACACATATTCATGTGTATGTATTTATGATGTGCACCAATTAACATCTCAGCAATAGCCATATTCTCATCATGGAAGTAAATTCAAATCATTCAATTTCAATTAGAAGAATTTCTGATTGAATTATTGCCAAGAAGAAAAACCAATTTTGAAGATTTTATCTTATATTGCCTTTGGAGTCTGATAAGCGTCCTTGTTTGGAAGAATTAATTAGATGCAATCTTCTATCAATCAAGCCACATGGGACAATTGAAAGATATGGAAAATATTTACCATGATATGCCCAGATTTTCTCCAATCAAGTTAGTCAAGGAAGGCAAGAAATATTCATGAATGAGGAGGGCCATTTATTCATAGACCTAGTTAGGGTTTTCCCATTCTCATCTATAAATATGTGATTGTAACCATTGTAAAAATTCATTCATTCTTCCGTACTCTCTTCAGTTTTAATAAAGCCTTCTTTTCTTTAGTTTCTGCATTTTATTTTCATGGCAAATTGTGTTGTCTAGTCAATTAGGTTTGCTAGAACACAATTTGCTATTGCTTCTATTTTTCTTACTAGTGATTGACCGTCTGATTAGATTCAGCGGTAATCCTAGTTTTTACTTTCAGTTGTTGATTTCTTTTCTGCAATTTTATTTCCAGTGTTCTATTTGATTTTAATCATTGAATTTATTACAGATCCGATTAGATTCGAATCTGTAGTGAATTTAATTGCACCTTTTATTCGTAGTTTCAGTTTTTATTTTGCTTTGCGAAAAAATCAACCTCCAGCTTCGTCTAACACGCCCAAGAGAAAAAATAAATAATAACTTTTAATTAAACCTCCCTGTGTTCGACCTGTATGCTACACGCCTGTATGCTTGCAGAATTTATTACAAATGTCGCGCTTTTCTAATTCATAGACTAGCGTCGATCAAGTTTTTGAATCTAATCTTACCTCGTGTCTAAGTGCAGTTGTGCAGTTGTGGATAGACTTCTACCGCAAGTGTAATCTTACCTCGTGTCTAAATAATAACTATTACATGTTTTATTTATGCACTTAGACCCCTCACATTAGATTTACAACTTATGGATGTTGGATATGTTGTGCAGTTGTGGGTAGACTTCTACCGCAAGTGTAATCTTACCTCGTGTCTAAGTGCGGTTACAGTATCCTATTTACTGTAAATTTTATATATATTTTAGGTGTGTCCATTCTTTTAAATTTTTTCTATAATCTATATTTTACATGACATCGTATTAAGGCCATTTTATATCGCATGTTCTTTCTAACATACAATAAATTCTATTCTAACATGTAATCGTTTTAACCGTGTAATTGTTCAGATCAAACCAACTAACATGTAACTTTCTCAATTTCTACAGTTAATGGTCCAGGTACATAAATGTCACAAGTTAACATGGAATTGGAACAACAGTTATTGCTACACATATTTTGACAAGATTATATTTCAATATATGAACATTTTAACCCATTAAACATTTCAACATATGAAATTTCCAACATATTAATATCTAAGCATATTAATATTCCAACATGTCATATTAGCATTACGTCACTTTAATCATTCTAACATATGTTTAAACATTTCAACATATCTTATTTCAACATGTCACATTAACGTTTCATCACTTTACATTGCACAATAACGGGGAATGTTTAAACCATAATATATCATTATCAAAAATGATATAACTTAAATGCACTCACCTAATTTGCTTTCCAAATCTTGGATCTGGTCCAGATCTAGCATTCCATGATTTTCACCTAATTGGATTCAGAACCTAACAACTATGGATTCATAATTTTTACTAAAAGAAAAAGGGAAGAAAGAGGAAGAAAATTGAATAGACCAGATCTAGAAAATTACCTCACTTCGAATATGATTATGAACCCTTCTTATTAATCTTCATTCTTTTCCTCCAGATATTGATTTAAAATTTTCCTAAACTAATTATCTTATTTTTTTGAAGAGATTTGAGGAGGAGGAAGAATGGAAGAGCTAAGACATTGTCTCAGAGAATGTGAGATTTAAGCTAGGATCTGCTAGCCTATTTATAGGTGTTCAGGATCTTATCATATACGCAGCGCTGAGTCAGCATTGAACCTGGTCAAGAAAATGGTCCAAATACGTCAATGGATCTGCCTGGATCTGGGGGTTGTCGATCCCGGTGTCGACCCCCTTATAAGAGGTGTCGTCCCTCCAAGTCCCATAAACTATTTTGGCGTAGAAATTTGAATTTCGAATGTTTGAATTTCTGAATTTTGAATATTTGAATTTCTAGAATTTATTTAACTGTTATATTCGCATGTAATCTTCTTTTGCGTTACAATTCTTTTAACGATCATTTTATGCATATATATACGCATGACTTTCGTTTCGTTTCCAAAATTCAAACGGTGTTGCTCCGTTAATTGATTCTTACCATATTTCATCGATTGTAGCCTTATCTTGAATTTTATCTCTTGTATATATATATATATATATATATATATATATATATATATATATATATATATCTGCATATATATACATATATATTCTCATATATATATATATATATATACATATATTTTCTTTACTTCTTTATATGTACATTTATAGATATTTTCTCTCATGAACATGTGTTATTTTAGTCGTTCCCTTAAAACAAAGATATGACAGCAGCGGAGATCGAACTCTGCACCTCTTGTATGCAAGTCACATGCTCTAACCAACTGGACTACTAAGGCTATTGTTAACAAGGCTTAGAACAATGGTAAATACTATTCTCTTTTTACTTCTCTTTTTCGTGTTTGTTACAATATTTCAATCAAGCCATTGCATGAATCTTTTTCTTTTATTTCTCTTTTATTATTAGTGCATAATCAATGCATGCAACATATTTACACTGCATGCAACCTATCCCTTCTTTATTTTTCTATGCGTACATTACATATTTATTTGCATTAATATTTTCTTCTTTTAAATATATATGTCAATGCATACACACACACATTGTTTAATTATTTAATTGTTATAGAATGCGGGGTGTTACATAGTGCCTCTTTCGGCATTCGATAAGCCAATCAATATCTGTTCTTGGACTAATTGGTAGACGTTGAGCTAAATTTCGATCCTAATCAGAGTCCATTGACGAGGGCATGAAGGCATAGTTGTAGAAATGCAAAGAGTAGTTGGAAACAAATTTGTTTGAGTGAGGTAAGTTGTGATAAACTCATAAAGATATATAGCCGCATAGTGTACAAAAGAATAAAACAAATTATGATGTCACCGGTCACTGTTACGACTATTGATGACTGTGCTTTATCACAAGCAACAAGTTATGGTACAGCTATGACATATGTACACATCTTCAGTCAAATACCTATACCCATGTGTTATAGGACGATCTCAACAATCACCCCCACTCGTTTAAATAGTGATGAATTTCGTCCTCCAACCATAACTATAATTCATGCATTCTAAATCAACCACGACATTAAGGTGAGAAACCATTACTCTCTTTGCTTCTAATTGTTCAGGTATTTCTTTGTATAGATAATATGTTTTTTTTTCTATGTAGCTTAAATAGACGATTGGAAATCAGTGATAAAATCATGGATAATGTTTGATGAGTATGAACGGAACAAGGAGGACGAGAAAGAGGGTGGATTCGTTTTAGATACACAAGTAGAAGAGGCGGACGAACCAGTTCAGAATGAAATTATTCGTGGTACTCAACAAGTAGTTGAAGTTTAGAATCCAAAAGCACGTTCACGATAAAACACAGCAAGGCAAATGGGTAATCTTAATCATCACAACCGAAGTAATGCTAGCTCCAATACTGCTACAACTGAATTCTCTCCTCAGGACTTACTTATACTCATGAAATCCTATATCGAAGTTGATCGACGAGATTTGTTACTGATGCAAAATGGAGGGGTCTAACTCATGAAGAATTTTGGTCAATGATAACAAGATTACATAATAACCATTGTACATGCACTATTACACGATCTTCTATTGAAATTCATATGGCTCATCGGCATTTCGTTGAAGCTTGTGAATGATACCAAAAGATTATACAGACAGTTGAAGACGAAGCAATATTTAAACTGACTAAAGAAACTTTTTATTTTCGTTATCTTACAAAGTACGTTACTAATTTTGTTGGCCACAAAGCCTATAAAGTGAGTTATAGTTGGCTAACCCGATATGGGTCTGAATAGGCTAATGGTTTCAGTCTATTTTATTTTCATTGTTGAATTTTCTTTTATTTAATGATCCTATGAAATACGGAGTTCTTCTAATTTTATACTTTAGTACATAATATAAAACTATCAGCTTAGGGAAACAGTAGCAATATAAATAAAGCGCACATTGCATTTATAAGAAATAGTTACTACGGTAGAAAATGTAACGTTACTACATCAACATAATACAAGCAACTAGTAATAAAGATAGTGATGAACAATCTACTTATAACTGAGGAAATCTTGGCATTAGAATACGTTGTTTCATTCCCATCCAAAAATCCTTCTCTATGTCATCCATTCCAGTCAAATCTTTGGCCATTATAGCATTCTCATCTTGTTGTTGCTTATATGCTAACTCGTTCGCTAGAATTTGTAGCCTCTTCTCTTCCAGATCAACAAACTTTTTCATAACCTCTATTTTTTCCGTAGCTTCTTCACATCTTTCTACATGTCTACGATTGTGTTCTTCATGGTGTGCATTCTCTTTTCCTTCAACGATAACCGCAGTTTTGCCCTTTCTTTTCGTAGCTTTGACTCCTTGAGGACTGAAATCTTTGTCAATCGTGGTATTGAACTCATCAAGTAGGTTTTCACCTATACATTGAGAAATTTTGGTGGTTGGCTCGCTTGGACTAGAAGAATACCCAGATTTATAAGCTTTTTCCTTGCCCTTGTTAGCAGTTTGTACGTCGCGAAGGCTCTTAGCAAGTTCTAAGTTCTATTTTGGTTAACTGGTAAGAATATCATAATAATGCATAAAATGATAATAATGTGGTCGTTTCGCGCCATTTTCTCTAGCTAAAAGCTTCTTGAACTCCTTGTTTGCCATTCGTTTCTAATAAAAATGGGGAATATGAACCATAAAAACACTCTATCAAGCATTAACGTACATTGTAAGAAAATATACCAGATTATCCTCTCCTCCCATGCCGCTTGGATTCACTATCTTTATTTTGCAAACTTGTGATTCATAAAATGTTGTTTCATGACTTATTTTTCCGAATCGACATTTAATCCCCGATAACGTCCGTAATCTTTCTGGATGCTTCTCAACGAAGGCGGTCATAATTTTTCTTCCAAAACATAGCAGCTGATTGGTCGTTCCTTGTAGCCAAATCTTGTGAGAAATGACAATAGATTGTGCATAGATCGATGTCCTCTTCGTCTGTCCATGGAATAGTTGGTTGTTTGCTTGATTGAGCACCCAGACCATAGTTCGTGTTGGCTTGCGAAAACTGGCTTCCATCCATCGTCGGATGTGCAAAATCTCTGAATGGTGACGACATATAGAATTATAGTTTCTTTAGATTTAAGAGATAGAAAGAAATTTCAAATATGTTGTGATGTAGAATGGTAGAAAGGAACCAATTTATAACTGGAAATATAGCCGTTTGAAAATTTTTGACCGTTTTATAGCCTTGGGAAAAGTATGACCGTTTTATGTTCTCTAGTGAAAATGCAAGTGTTTTCAGCCATTGGGAATGACGAGCCGAATTTATCTGCATGTGATATAGCGTGCCGAAATTCGGCGCGCTATATCACACGTCGATAAATTCGGCGTATGGAGCCAATTCAAGATTCAGAATTGGTCCCGTAATTTCCCCCTGAATATTCAGTGGAAGAATACCCGTTAGAGTTCTTTTGAAGCCCTAATTCAGTATTCAGGGTACAAATACCCAACCGTTGGGGATGCTCTAAACATCGTGTTCAACAATTTGAATTTAATCATGGATTGATGTTTAAATTACGTGCACCTTTACAGGTAAATAATATATCAGTAAGAAAATATAGGAACGAATAGTATAAATGATTCAACTTTCTATTTTTCTACATTTTTATACACCATTTCAAGAAGTTGTGGCTTCAGAGAAGCTAGCTATAATGTGCAAGTGTATATATCTACATGTTGGTTAAACAAGTGCAACTGGGAACTCAGTCACTATTTATTTACAAAATGCAAATGCATTACCACCATGCATGATGTGTGCAAATCATACAACATTTTTATACATGTAATATGAAAAAAAAATCATTTTGTAAAAAAAAAAGTAGAACTCACAATTAAATGACCGATGAAACATAATTGTTTTTTTTAAACATCAACTATTACATGCGCTTATAGATTCAAATTGAAGACATCAAATAGCTCCTAAAATTTGGTGTTTTAATGTTTGACCAGTTACCATTGGCAATGAAACACAAACATTGATTTATAGAATTTTATTTCTTCCATAGTTATTTCTAGTGTGCCACTGCGTCCTTACATTTATTTCATTTTCATTTGTAATAAACTGTGCTACTCAGCTAAGCAAATGGGAAGTTCTGAGGGAATTTTGCAGGCAAGTTGAAAATTATGATATTTTTCCTGATTCACGTTGGAAGGTTCTTGATTGGACATACTTGAAAAAGAATGGCGTGCCAAAGGCTCAGGTGGAAGAGACTGCAAAGCTACATTTGATTCAAGCCTTTTTTGCTTTTCGTGAGAAAAATGCTGATGGTGTCAGCCGATGATACTGTAGTAAAAGGTGTTGAGTTGGCTTTAGAACAGTGGTGGCAACTACCAGACATGTCTATCCAATCTCGAACCCCTCTTCTGCAACAGCTTGTTGAAGCTCAGGAGTCATCAAGAATACTACTAGATATATGAAATAGTAACAAGAAAAAACCTATTAATTTAGGTCCCCAGTGGGTATACAAAGCTCAAAGACATACTAGAAACACGGATGCTTAGAAGAGTGGGATAATTTGTCCATATGGTATGGTCTTCTGCAATGGAAAGATGAAATCTATAACGGTGTTATAGATGCAATTAAAGATCATGCTTCAACAAGTTCGAAACTTCATCATCTTGGGTACCATGACAAGGCTTGGAATGTCAATAAGTTGGCGCATATTGCTCGTAAGCAAGGTCTTAGTCATGTTTGTGTAACTATACTTGATAAGATGTATGGTCATTCTTCTATAGAAGTGCGGGTAAGCTTAACTATGATTATTGATGATCTGGCAATCTTAATTAAGCATAATTTTTGTTGCCTATCTAGATTCTAGTCCATCATCCACTTGCTTGCCGGAAGCTTTTGTAAAAATAGGAGAACAAGCTAAAGCTTATATGGATATGAAAGGCGAACTTACAAATGGTCTTGACTTGAGAAACAACATTATTCTTGATTATTTTCCTACGAAACTAAGAGCAGAAATAATTTGCATCTGTTTATAATTGAACGATTTTGAACATGCTAATCTTGAATATTCAAATGCCATGTCCAGTTACAAACATTTGCCCAAAGTATGGATAAGTTAGGGAAATTATTGTGATCTGGTTAGTCTCTTTGTATCAATTGAGATGCCTTTATGAAAAGTTCGACTAACACATTTCAAATGCTGTTACCATAAAAATCAATTTGGATGTTAGAAGATGAACGACTATTGAAAGCCATATTACTTAGTTTTCTCTGTTGCCATTACCTTTGATAAGCATTTTTTATTTTTGTTTTATGAAGCCACAAGCACATCAAAAATATTTTGTACTTCATGATGTTATCATCAGGATAACTCTATTTATTTATTTTTTACTAAAACTAAATAGTCCTCTACATCAAATTAGCTGTGTATAAATTGCACAAATTCAAGGCCATCTTCTACTTGCATGATCGCTTTTTATAAAGTGTATTTAAAAATACCGGAAATTAGTGTCAAGAACAAAATTAGAGAAAAATTTAGGTACAATGACACTTTTTAGTGTAAAATAAGAAATAATAGTGGGCCCCTGAGTTCCTTGATTTACACAAAAAAGTGTTTGTAAATAAATTTTTGACCTTTGCCTTTATATCTAAATTTTTCTCTAATTTTATCTGCCTAAAAACCCTTTAAAAATATTATACATTTTTAAATTTAGCTTGGGTTTCTGCTGGATGAGTTTATATATATATATATATATATATATATATATATATATACACATACATATATATATATATATTAGTAATGCCATTAGGAAGGGCAATGTTTTTCGAGTATTTCATTTTATCATAATTCCAAAGGTGATGTACTTGTTTGTTTATGTGTAGAATTTTCCAGCTTCAAAATATGGATCCAAACTCCATGAATAATGAAGATAACCAGCCTGACACATATAATCAAGAGCACTAGTTATGCTGGATATGAGTGTGCTATTGAGAAAATGAAAGTTGTAATTTGTCAAATGGTAAGTCTGACTCATATATTTTCAACTGGCAGTGGTTTAACTCTTAAGAACATGCAAATGTTTGGTATAATATGCGAGTTTCCTGAAACAGTTGCAAGAATATTGGCTTCTAGAATGATAGTTGTAAAGGGCAGTGGCCGAGAAATTAATTTTTTGACACCGCCTCGTATTCTTCTTGCATTAGACTCAGCTTGGGTTCGTCGTGGGCGCTGATTTGATGATCAGGTAAAAAAAATTTGATGGCTTTTAATAGGATTACAGGTCAATAAAATAAATTTTATCAATTTTTTTTTCATTTCATATTATACATTTAACGGTCGGTTTTCCCATTGTTGTGCGGTTATACTAGTATTTTATACCCGTAATTTCTTGGTATACACAAAAAATTCATTTTTTTTCAAGAGATAATCTATCTTCAGTCTTTCCAAAAGAATTACATATGAAAAGTAATAGTAGATCGAGAAAGATAAAATTAGATTCACCTCCATATCACCAATAATGAAAACAATGCATATATATAATCAAATCTCCATCAAATTGGATTTGAAAAACTCAAAATTAGATGCGCAAATGATTAAAAGAATAAATCTAGACACATATTTGGGGTCAATAAATATAATTAGATCTAAAACAAATAGATCCGTTAGAACCCAATCTAGATCTACAAAAAAAATAGAAAAACAAATCTAGAAGTTTTAATCTGGTCTATAAGAAAAGAATATATAATAAATTCATTGATCCATTAATCAAATATTATAAAACAAAAAATAATAATTGCAAAACAAATCTAGAAATCCACGAATCAAGAGTCCTCAAATAAAAATGACTTACATGACAAATTTATAGATGTATATCTAGAAGATTTCAAAAAAAAATTAGCTCTAATAGAATCTCGTGCTGATAACGTGTTATAATATAAAACAAAATAGATAAAAGAGGAGAAGCCATTAGAGAGTACAGAAGAGATAAGAGAGAGACTTTTCATTTTTGTTAATTCAGAAGTACAAACAATGTAAATAATCTCTCTGTTTGTAGAGTCAACATGTCATGTAAATTTCAGTAAAGTCCCTTAACATATTCATCCGTATTACTTCTACATATTACAACACATCCTTCTTATTTTTATTTTTTAAGAAAGGCAGAAGTCCCTTAACATATTTACCCATATTACTTTTACATATTACAACACATCCTTCTTATTTTTATTTTTGTAAGAAAGGCAATGACACGTTACTTGTATGGTAGTACCCAATAAAAATATCAACTGTTAACCAACATAATTTTGGTCAGTGTTATAAACTCGGAATGCTTTAGCCATGGCTTCCAAACCTAAATCTTTCTTGAATCCTATTTTTGATAATAATAATCCCAATCTCAAGGAGGGATCTTCTTCTTCCCCTCCCCTCTCCACCTCTCCTTCAAGTCTTCCTCAATCCATCCCTGATTTCTTAGTGGATGAGGATGGATTCACAAGAGTTCTCAACCGCAAGAAAGGATCCAAACCTTTTTAGAATTCAAACACCTCTATTCATATGAAAAGGGGTCAAGCAAATCCAGTGAATACACTCCACTATCAAGCCAGAAGCCGTATCCAGCCTCTAATGGCGCACGATTTCAAGGTAAAAAACTGATCAAGATTCCACTAGAATCTATTCAATATGCAAAGAACCTTAAAAGTAATGACGCAAAGGCGTCATCTTGGGCAAACATGATAAAGATTGGAGGTCAATATTCATATGCTGACTTGCAATTCATTTCACTAACAGAAACAACTGGTGAAAGGATAGTGGTAGTTTCTTAAGAGGCGAACAGAAGGAAAATGGGGGTTGTCAATAGTCACATATGTCTTCGGCAAAAGGCCATCTTATCACTATTTTAGAGCGTTTGTGATACGCATGTGGAACCCTATTGGGACATTCGAAATTTTTACCAGGGAAAATGGATTTTTTGTTCTCAGAATTACTAATGCGGAAGATTGTGAAAAACTTCTTAAAGGAGGACCATACTTCATCAACGACAAATTGATTATTCTAAAGAAATGGACCAAGAAATTAATTCTTGATCGTGATTTACTAAGCACTATGCCAATATGAATTAGACTCCCTGAGTTGAATCTAAGATTATGGGATAAGGAGATTTTCAGTGCTATAGCGAGCCTAGTCGGAATTCCTATTAAAATGGATGAACCAACAGCGAAAGAAATTCGAATGAGTTACGCTCGCATTCTGGTAGAAATTAGTGCAGACACGGATCTTCCTAATGAGGCATCAATATACATGCACGACGGTGAAATTATTTCACAATAGATTACATATGAGCTAATTCCGGACAGAGGCAGAATTTGCAAATGCTTTGGTCACTCTCTTGATCAATGCATTGACATAGAGCTGAGAGAGTTGCCAAAAGATGTGGCAAATCTTGAATCTGTCACTGATGTTAGTGAGGTTGAGTAGATCTCAGAAGTCACTAACACTGATGCTACTAGAATTGGAATTAATTCAGATGAATCTGCCCATCATCTTTACAATAGCGCATGCCCTCATTTGTCATCAATTAATGATGCAATGAATGTTGATGCAACTTCTCTCTTCCAATTGGAAATGGGTAAAAAAGATCAAAACTTGCTTGCACATCCACATATTGCATCTGCAAGATCTTCTAAAAACATGCAGACTACTATTGTTCTAGTTAAAAATGTGGGAACCATCACTGAAAACCCCACAAAATTAAAGGAGCAAGATATTACAGATGGTTACAAACATAGCATAGAAGAGGGTACGAATGTTAATCAGGTCATTGAGCCCTTCCCCCTCACGAAGGACTCAAGTTTACATATAATTTTAGGAGATAATATAAAAACTCTTAATGAAATAGACTGTGAATATCTCCTCTTAGCTGACCCTATCTTCACTGATTCATCTTTACTGGCAAATGGACTTGCCCCTTCCAAATCATCCATCACATATGAGAATATTCAGGATGCAGTCAACCAAACTCTTGCTACATCAAAATCTTCTAAGTCTGCCACACCTATAATTAAGAAGAAAAAGGGCAGAACCTAAAGTCTAACAGATATTACATCAGCAGAAGAAATAGAGGATAAGAATGATCATGATTCTAGAAAGAAGTACATTAGCAAAAATGCTAAGTGGGAAAAACAACTGAAGCCAACATACAACAGCAATTACAAAAAAAGTGGTAAAGAGTTGGGGTTAAGGTGGACAATAAAAAGCATAACAGTCCACCTTAGAGGTTACATATCCTTTTTTTCATTATCATAGTTATTATTTTATGGATATCTTTGCTTGGAACATAAGGGGTTTAAACTCCCCTGAAAGGCAACTTGTTCTTGCAAATTTTTTGTTGAAATAAAAACCAAGTATCATTGGTTTGGTCAAGTATAAGCTTAGTGACCAAAAAATTAATGATCTGCAATGTAGAAAATTTTCAAATTGGAATATTATCAATAATAACTTGATGGGGGAAATGGTAGGATTATGGTACTACACAATCCTATCATTTGGACCCTGATCAGTTTTTTTTATTGATTTGCAATATGTACATTGCACATTTAGGAATAAAGGTGGTTTTGTAATTAAGATCACCTTTATCTATGCATCCAATTTTGAAAATGATAGGCTTAAGCTTCGGAACTGTATTGAGAAGTTAAGTCAAACTATTAAAAAGTCCCTAGATCTTAATTGGGAATTTCAACACTGTATTTCACAATTATGAAAAGAGAGGTGGCAATTTTATCCCTTTTTCTAGGGTGGAAAATAGGCAAAAGGACAAGATTTGAAAAAAAAATAGTCTGAAGGACGCCAAGTTTTATTTTTAGACTGAAGGACAAACATTGAAAAAAAAATTAGGCTGAAGGACAATGCTAAATATAATCAGCATTTTATATAGTGTAAAACTGAATAATGCTATTTACATTTAGCATTTTTGTGTAGTGTAAAAAGCTGAATATAATGCTAATTACATTTAGCATTTTCCTTCAGTTTAATTTTGGTTCAAAGTTCGTCCTTCGGACTAAAAATAAAACTTGGTGTCCTTCAGCCTAATTTTTCGGCAAAGTTTATCCTTCTCCCTAATTACCTCTTTTCTAAGCTTGAAAAAATTGCTAACTTCGTCCTAAAATCTGGTTCAATAGAACCATCTATCCAAGGTAATAAATATGCACGGAAGTCAGGTGAATATAGAAATATTCATTGCAAATTGGATTGAGTTTTATTTAATCAGGATTTTATTAATACTTTTTCTAATGTGGAGTGCAATACTCTCTCACAAAGCTCCAGTGATCATACACCCATTCAATTTCATTTCAAACTAATAAAGGAAACTCTGGTAGTTTTCCTTTTAGATTTGTAGATGGATGGGTATATGAAGATTCATATAAAGAGGTGGTTTCAAACAGCCTTGAGAATAATTTGCATGGAACTGCTCAATACAAACTAAATAAAACATTGTTGATTATTAAAAATAATCTTAAAAATTGGAATAGCACTAGGAATAGGAATGAGATCAATATCATTAGGGAAGATTGTGAGAAACTTCAAAATGACCTTGATGATAATTACTCTAACAAGACTAAAGTTGATTCCTTTTTTAAGGCCCAAGCTAAGCTCATTAATGCCCTTCAGATTAACTCTGTTAAGCTTAACCAAAAGGCTAATGTTGACTGGTTAACCTATGGTGATGAATCTAGTAAGTTTTTTTACACTAGGATGTCAAATAGAAAATACAGGAATGATATTTGTAATAACCCGGAAAATCTGGGCCAGTTTAAAATTTTTATTTCGGCAATTTTAGCGAATTTTGAATATTTAAAATGAACTATTTTAAATAAAATTGACGAGAAATTTATTTTGAATATATTTAGAACGTATATATTATATACGTCATCGTTAGAATATAAATATTTATATATAATTATAAATAGAATTGAAAATGGCGCGGTAGTTCGATAATTCGATTTCAAACTTCAATTGAATGTACCGGGTGCAAAACAATCCGGATTTTAGTGAAACCAAAAACATTAGGATCTAATTGATGATATCTTTCCAACGAATCCGACAAATTGAGATTTCATGGCGGGAATCAAAAGATATGTCCAGTTGAAAATTCTGAATAGTCGCTATGGAATTCAGGCCCTTAAAAATGGACGTTTTGCAAATGACCTCGGATTTCGACGAAACCACTTTTGTTGGGTCCGTGATGTAAAGTTATTGCTAGATTCCAAGTTTTATAATTTTTCGAATCAATATGTGAGCGTGGCAAAGGAAAACGCGTTTGACCAGTTTTAGTTGATTTTAATCGACTGGAAATTGGCCATTTTTCAAATGGTCTCAGAATTCGACGAAACTAGTTTTGTTAGGACCGTATCGTCAATACGAAGCTAGAAAATATTTTTATGGAATTTATAGAGTTGTTATGTGACCCCGGTAATTTGAAATGTACGTTTAAAATTCAATAT
This sequence comes from Allium sativum, assembly GCA_030737875.1. Taxonomy (NCBI): domain Eukaryota; kingdom Viridiplantae; phylum Streptophyta; class Magnoliopsida; order Asparagales; family Amaryllidaceae; genus Allium; species Allium sativum. Next base: position 142,527,765 of record CM060918.1, on the reverse strand, counting down.
AGTGATTTAAATGTAAATTAAACGGGAACTGATTCAAACGATCAAATCAGCTTGCGATACATATCCCATTGTGTTCGGGATGGGGGTGAAACGCTATGGACGACAGGCGGTGGGCCTCGTTTCGAAGTCGCAAGTAAAAGTCAACTTTTTTTAAAAAATTAAATAAAATAAAATTTAAAATATATAATACCCCCCCCTCAATCGTTTTCATTCATCAGAATAGTTTTATAAAAAGAAAAAAAAAGAAAAGAGGAAAAGGGGGCGCACGATCGCGCCACCCCCCTGGCCGTCGCGCCATCGCCAGCGCCGCCCACCCCGGCGCTGCAACCCTCTCCACCTCCCCTAACCTCGAGCGCACCTCCTCCCCCTTTCAGAAAGAAACCGACGCCCTAGATCCAAACCCCCCCCCCTCGTCGAAGTCGTCGCGCCGCGCCTCAGGGTGGAGGAGCCACCGCCGCCGCCGTATCTTCTCATCCCCCCCTCCTTCTTCCTCCTTCCTCCTCCATCTCGAGCTCAGGAACCCACGACGTTCCTCCGCCTGACCTCCGCCGTGCCTGTGCCAACCGGAGCTCCACCAGCGCCGCCACCTCGGGGCACAGCAGCCTCTCCCTCCATATAATTCCAGCTGTAAGTTTTGATATATATATTATTATTTATTTAATTGTTTTATAGATTTCGTTTAGTTTAATTTAAAAAGGTTTGTTAAAATCAGTTTTACCTATGATGTTGGTGAAGAAAAGATTTTATTCAATTAAAGATATGATTTTTATATTTTTAAAATAGTAAAAATATAATCTTTTATATTGTAGAAAGATAAAAATATGATCTTTATATTTTTAAAGTAATAAAAATATGATTTTTATATTTTTAAAGTATTAAAAATATAGTCTTTACTATATAGATGATATAAAAATATGATTTTTGTTTATGTAGAGAAGTAAAAATATAATTTTTACATGATAGGAATATTAAAAATATCATCTTTATATAGGAAGCAAAATAAAGACGATATTTTTAAAAGTGAAAAGACGATATTTTTAAAAGTGAAAAGACGATATTTTTAAAAGTGAAAAGACGATATTTTTAAAAGTGAAAAGACGATATTTTTAAAAGTGAAAAGGCGATATTTTGATATGGGTAGTGAAGTAAAAATATGATTTTTACTTTGAGAAAAATATAATTTTTACATTATAGAAAAGGCAAAATCCTTATATGGAAAATAGCGTGATAAAAATATAAATTTTATCTGAATAGTGAAGTAAAAAGATGATTTTCCTTATAAGAAGTTGAATAGTAAAAATATGATTTTTCCTTATACGAAGTCGAATAGAAAAATATGATTTCTATAATTAAAAAGGTATAATCTTTATATAGATAGTAACGGTATAAAAATAGAATTTTTCTCTATAGAAATAGCGATGAAAATTCTATCTTTACAAATATGAAATAGCGATGAAAATTCTATCTTTACAAATATGGAATAGCAAGGAAATTTCTATTTTTACATTATAGAAATAGCGATGAAAATTCTATTTTCACAATATGAAGCTAGCGATAAAAATATGATCTTTATATCATAGGAAATATAAAAATGTGATTTTTATATATACAGTGTATACGGGCGACGAAAGTAACAAAAGATGCGATAGCGATGAAGATTTCTGCAAAGAAGAGCCAAGGCGTCTGGTTTAGCAAATAGGTGAGAACTTCTCACTCAAAAATTGTTTCTCTAGTTATATATATATATATATATACTAGGATGTAGACGGTGTTTAGTAGCACCCGACACCCGTCATCCACAGACCATGGATGGCTTGTTTGTTAAATTGTTTGGTTGAGTAGTTGGTTAGATTATTTGATTGAAATTTGAGTTGTTTGGTGAAATGAATTGATTTGATTGATGTGTGAATGGCGTGGGCCTTCACTAGACCGGGGATAAGGCTAGGCCTTGTCCCGTTTCTAGTATCGTGCCGTTATGCCGCCGAATTTTTCTAAAATATGTTAGAAAAATAAAAATATCAATTTATTGAATAAATGAACTAATAGAAATTCATGTGTTAAAATAAAATGTTTATCGTTAAAAATATTATTTTTAACGTGAAAATGGATAAATGAATATTTATAAACAAATCGGCCGATTTGTTTATATGCACTGATTTGACTGATATCGATTGGGTCGATAAATTTTACACGTCGCCCAACTGCACAAATAAAATCTGTGTTTGATTGTTTGAAACCCCACACGGGTGTTGGGATGAAATTTGAAGTTCACTCATCCTGATGGATTAAATATGTCGATCGGTCGATTGACAGGCTGTTATAAGCGTCAGATATCTATATTTGATGCTTATACAGTGTAGTGCACTTTGGTTGATGATTGATTATTTTTCAATGGTATTATATACATGTGTTGTATGGAATCCATATAATTAACATTATATGGTGATTGATTGGGCCTCATTCCAATCGGAAAAATAATGAATATAATAAAAGAAAATTCCTGTGTTGAATATAAAAATAGTCATGTGTTGACGATGTTCATGTGTTGAGTGAAATATTTTATACAATGAAATTTACATCTTTATCATATTTAAAATTAGAACTACTTCCTAGTAGAAGACTAATTAAAAATCAAACGATAGATACCATAGTTTTATAAAATATTTTACATAACAAAAATAGTGATGTGTTGACAGTACTCATGTGTTGAGATTAGTCGTGTGTTGAAAGAAATATAGATTCATGTGTTGAATGGGATAAATATTCATTTGTTGAATAGAATAAAGAAGTTGTGAAAAATATAAAGCCGTGTTGATTAGTTTTGCGCCATTTTGACGTGAACGATATTTATATCGATTTTATTCGTTGTATAATGAATATTGAAAAGTGATTTCGAAATTTAATATTTTGAAATTGAAATTTAAAATGAACTGAAATTGAATTGAAACGAATTTGAATTGGTAAATTCGAATTGAATCGAATTGAAACGAATTTGAATTTGAATTTGAATTGAATTGAAATGAACTCGAATTGAATTGAAATCAAATCGATTTGAAATTGAAGATGAAGTTGAAATTGTTTTTGAATCGAATTTAAAACGATTTATAAAATTCGTTTTAAAAAGGAAATCGACGAAATATATATATAATATATATATATATTATATATATAATGGCCTGAATAGAACGCGCCGCGGCAGTTCGTGAATTTCGACCATTTATTTCAAACGGACATTGCGGGAGATCCGACCGTCGGATTCTCCTAAAACCGGAACCGTTGGGTTCGTATCGAAAAGAGCTTTCCAATGAATATTAGAAATTTGAAATCTAACGGTTGGATTTGGAATTATGTCCAAATCAAATTCGAAAAAGGTCGCTGTAAGTGCAGTTCGATGGCCGTAGATGGAAATCGACTGTACGGGCCTTGATAAAATTATTAAAAATATCTATAATTTGTGTAAAATCATAAGAAATGATTTGGGAAAAATTGGGCTGAAGAATTCCACATTTGAAAAGATAAAAATAGATTTTTATCGAAATAAACTAGTTTTGAACTAGAATTAAAATCAATTTATTTTTGAAATAAATAAATTGAATTTGAAGGTGATTTTAAAAATAATCAATATTCCCAATAGGTGAAGTGGAAGTGGAGTTGAATCAAAATTATCTTCGGGATATTTCGATGTTGGATTTCGTGACTATACAAATATTGTTATGGGGATTTGAAAGATATATTTTATATCGTTATTTCCAATACGATATATGTTGGTTTTAGAATTTGATATTGAATATAAGCCGATATATTTTCTATTCAAAGCCTTGTATTTAATATCAAATGTGATTTGGGTTTGTCGTGAATCGTGTTTTAGAAGACATTGGTTCTTTAACCCAGTTAAAGACATAATATTGATTTTTGAAAAGATTAAAACTAAGTGGAGTTTTAATGAATCTTTAATTAGATTAAAATGTGAATTGATAATTTAAATTATCAAATCTGGAAAAGTGATCGGGAATGGAGTACCACCAGTTTTGCTCCAAAGCGATAGTTAAATCTTTAATCAGATTTGAACGTGAAATGGTAATTAATTTTACCGATAACACCGTGGTGTTAGATGTGGAGTATTACCAGTTTCCTCCATGGGATATATAGGTTGGGATTGGGAAATAAAATAAATAATTAGTTCGGTGTGGTTCGTTAATCCCGACTAGTTTGAAATGATATCCAAAGGAGGATTAAAGAATAAATTTAGAAGAATTTATCTTGGATAAAATTAATGGGAACCTTTCCCTAAGAATGTGATTTTATGAATAAAAGAATATTCTGAATTGGAATGAGGCGTTCGTTGTGTTTGTGTAACATTCTTTTATTATATACGTGGGTTATCCAGAAAGGCCGGCTTTATACCCATTCTGAATAACCGATTCGACGAGATGTCGAAGATGAAGACGGTGGTTGAAGACCGGAAGTCTTCACATCGTTTGGGTGATTACTGATGATCTTGATTGGGCTGTACACCCAGGATGAGGGAATCAGTTGGTGATCGTCCAGACGTACTTGGAGATGGACGGATATGCGAGGAAAGTACCTCCGGTTTCGTTCAGACCCAGAACGAACTTGTAAATGGATTGTGTGTCTGACATTGGATTTTATTCTGTGTTGATTGATCTCTATTAAATATACATCTGTTTGGCGGCAGAGAATTTATTCTCTTGCTTAACGCCCTTCTCTGAGACGTACGAGCTCAGAGGTTGTATATCGATGGACATCAGTCGCATGGAGTGAATTGCCAATGTGGCACGCGTAAGTGGCAATTGATCAGGGCTTCTGTTGAAAAGCAAAGTCTTGTGGTTGATGATCAAAGCACGGCCTGTGTGGCGTAGCTTTGTGTATAACGTGAATTCGCGAGCCTCACACCTCGGTATGAGTCAAAAACGGGATACGGACCCAAGGAGTGCACGACGTTTCTTTCTAGCTAGGGTGGTGTCAGTGACCTACCAGCCCTGACATTTATATACTTTTCACCTGTGTGGTTGTTGGATACGAGGCGCCTCGGATATAGGTCTGTAAGGACCGGGAAACGTGTGTTCAGGAATTGCCAATCCTCAAAAGTAAGAGAGGACCGGCCTTGGAGGATCCAGGGATTGCTGTGTGCGGTCCCGAGGCATTTGCTAGAGTGTCTCGAACGCGGAGAGGAGCTTGCCCCTTGCCTCGACTCATGACGGAAATCCAATTTCCAATACGTGTATTGCGGTTTTAATTGTAGAACTAGTATGGCGACATGATATATGGTACCCATGCCGTCTATGATTGATATTTATGATTGAAATTGTTTTGACACTATACACTTATTATAGTATCAAATGATTTGTTTTAAACGTACCAAGCATGTTTGGCTATTATAAGGGAAAACCCTATCCTCCGGCTTGCGTTGCATTGTGTGATGGGACCTGGGTCTTATAATAGCTTCATTTTTCTAAAGAGCATTGCGCTGTTTTGTTATATGCACTAGTATTCTTGGGAGGAAACCCGTTCCGTGTTATACGGCGTGGTCCCTTGAATTACTCTCTTTTAAAGTAAAGTTTTAAATAACTGTTTTAGTTCTCACACCAGTCACATGACTGACCTGGAGTTTATTGTTTTAACCTAAACTCTGGGTGCCCCTATTTTCTGCACGGGCAGCTAGTAGTTTTGGTTTTGCAGATTTATATTCACAGGGTCCCGATTTACAGTTGGAACGATGCTCGGAAAGCTCTGTATCCGTGTATTACTTTCAGTTGTGCTTTTGTATTATTTTCCGTTGCTGTGTAATTTATTGTAATCTCTGATATTTATCGAATGTAATTTATTCATTTATACTCTGTATATTCTTGTATCTGATGGAATTGTTGTAATAGCAATGAAATGTTCTTCCGTATGCGTCGTTTTGTGTGTTGTTCTCAAAGTATCCGCCCTTTCCTTAACGGGGAAGTTACGGGTTCTTACAGTGGTATCAGAGCTTTGGTTTACAGAGCTCGAGAACAAGACACATTAGAACCATACGAAAGAATTCATCAGATATTGGATTAGCAACATCCAATTAGAATGACTCGTTAGAGATAGGATCAGTAGTATCCTAGAACGAGTGTGAAGAGTATATTTTTCAAATGAAAACAATTTTGTTTTAAAAATTTAAATCTCTTTATACGTATTTGATTATATATTTATTTTGAATATGGACAATCGAGTATATATAGATTTCGCGTATACGCGTCATGAACGTATATTCGAAGTTTTAATATACTGGATAGATATAGAGTCACATTCTAGACGCCCGGGGATAATTCTGGTGATGTGGCCACATCATCAGTATTTATATTCGTGTTTCGAAGGTGTGATTTCTATATATTTCCATTAGACTGGTGTGAGAACCAAAACCTATATAGATAGATTTATTGTTGTGAATTGGCATCAAAAACATGATTTTTTGTATATATGTATCAAAATTATGAATTTGAAACTCTAAATTACTAATTGATTGATGTTTGTGTTGTTTGTTTATTTGTTTGATAAATTTTAACCATTAAGCCTAATTGAGCCAAATATTGAATTGTATTGAAAATTGGTCACATTTGCTTGCATATACATATACTTACATGGAACAGGTCATAGCAAGGAGGCTAGAGCCGAAGAATAAAATTTGTTTGCCCGACAAATAGGTACATGTTTACTACATAATTTACTGTTTTGTTTGGGTGATGATGATTTTATGAGCCTATTGGCTAGCCGCTTGGCTTTTTCTTTTTCTTTTTGAGATTAGAAGGACCGGGGAAGCTATTTGAAATTCCCCGATGCTCCCGGTGCAGGGGAGGTTATGGCGAAATTTTTCAAAAATTTAGGGTGTTAGCCAAATTTTTGAAGATTTGAAAATTCTCAGAAACTGAACAGTTGGAGAATAGAAGCCAGATCGAACGTAGAGTTGATTAATCAAACCACTTTCGACTTTGTTCCTTTTCGGGGACGAAAAGTTTTAAGTGGGGGAGATTATAATAACCTGGAAAATCTGGGCTAGTTTAAAAATTTTATTTCGGCAATTTTAGCGAATTTTGAATATTTAAAATGAACTATTTTAAATAAAATTGACGAGAAATTTATTTTGAATATATTTAGAACGTATATATTATATACGTCGTCGTTAGAATATAAATATTTATATATAATTATAAATAGAATTGAAAATGGCGCGGTAGTTCGATAATTCGATTTCAAACTTCAATTGAATGTACCGGGTGCAAAACAATCCGGATTTTAGTGAAACCAAAAACATTAGGATCTAATTGATGATATCTTTCCAACGAATCCGACAAATTGAGATTTAATGGCGGGAATCAAAAGATATGTCCAGTTGAAAATTCTGAATAGTCGCTATGGAATTCAGGCCCTTAAAAATGGACGTTTTGCAAATGACCTCGGATTTCGACGAAACCACTTTTGTTGGGTCCGTGATGTAAAGTTATTGCTAGATTCCAAGTTTCATAATTTTTCGAATCAATATGTGAGCGTGGCAAAGGAAAACGCGTTTGACCAGTTTTAGTTGATTTTAATCGACTGGAAATTGGCCATTTTTCAAATGGTCTCAGAATTCGACGAAACTAGTTTTGTTAGGACCGTATCGTCAATACGAAGCTAGAAAATATTTTTATGGAATTTATAGAGTTGTTATGTGACCCCGGTAATTTGAAATGTACGTTTAAAATTCAATATAGTGATTTAAATGTAAATTAAACGGGAACTGATTCAAACGATCAAATCAGCTTGCGATACATATCCCATTGTGTTCGGAATGGGGGTGAAACGCTATGGACGACAGGCGGTGGGCCTCGTTTCGAAGTCGCAAGTAAAAGTCAACTTTTTTTAAAAAATTAAATTAAATAAAATTTAAAATATATAATACCCCCCCCCCTCCTCAATCGTTTTCATTCATCAGAATCGTTTTATAAAAAAAAAGAAAAAAAAAAGAGGAAAAGGGGGCGCACGATCGCGCCCCCCCTGGCCGTCGCGCCATCGCCAGCGCTGCCCACCCCGGCGCCGCAACCCTCTCCACCTCCCCTAACCTCGAGCGCACCTCCTCCCCCTTTCAGAAAGAAACCGACGCCCTAGATCCAAACCCCCCCCCCCCCCCCTCGTCGAAGTCGTCGCGCCGCGCCTCAGGGTGGAGGAGCCACCGCCGCCGCCGTATCTTCTCAACCCCCCCCCCTCCTTCTTCCTCCTTCCTCCTCCATCTCGAGCTCAGGAACCCACGACGTTCCTTCGCCTGACCTCCGCCGTGCCTGTGCCAACCGGAGCTCCACCAGCGCCGCCACCTCGGGGCACAGCAGCCTCTCCCTCCATATAGTTCCAGCTGTAAGTTTTGATATATATATATATTATTATTTATTTAATTGTTTTATAGATTTCGTTTAGTTTAATTTAAAAAGGTTTGTTAAAATCAGTTTTACCTATGATGTTGGTGAAGAAAAGATTTTATTCAATTAAAGATATGATTTTTATATTTTTAAAATAGTAAAAATATAATCTTTTATATTGTAGAAAGATAAAAATATGATCTTTATATTTTTAAAGTAATAAAAATATGATTTTTACATTTTTAAAGTATTAAAAATATAGTCTTTACTATATAGATGATATAAAAATATGATTTTTGTTTATGTAGAGAAGTGAAAATATAATTTTTACATGATAGGAATATTAAAAATATCATCTTTATATAGGAAGCAAAATAAAGACGATATTTTTAAAAGTGAAAAGACGATATTTTTAAAAGTGAAAAGACGATATTTTTAAAAGTGAAAAGACGATATTTTTAAAAGTGAAAAGGCGATATTTTGATATGGGTAGTGAAGTAAAAATATGATTTTTACTTTGAGAAAAATATAATTTTTACATTATAGAAAAGGCAAAATCCTTATATGGAAAATAGCGTGATAAAAATATAAATTTTATCTGAATAGTGAAGTAAAAAGATGATTTTCCTTATAAGAAGTTGAATAGTAAAAATATGGTTTTTCCTTATACGAAGTTGAATAGAAAAATATGATTTCTATAATTAAAAAGGTATAATCTTTATATAGATAGTAACGGTATAAAAATAGAATTTTTCTCTATAGAAATAGCGATGAAAATTCTATCTTTACAAATATGAAATAGCGATGAAAATTCTATCTTTACAAATATGGAATAGCAAGGAAATTTCTATTTTTACATTATAGAAATAGCGATGAAAATTCTATTTTCACAATATGAAGCTAGCGATAAAAATATGATCTTTATATCATAGGAAATATAAAAATGTGATTTTTATATATACAGTGTATACGGGCGACGAAAGTAACAAAAGATGCGATAGCGATGAAGATTTCTGCAAAGAAGAGCCGAGGCGTCTGGTTTAGCAAATAGGTGAGAACTTCTCACTCAAAATTTGTTTCTCTAGTTATATATATATATATACATACTAGGATGTAGACGGTGTTTAGTAGCACCCGACACCCGTCATCCACAGACCATGGATGGCTTGTTTGTTAAATTGTTTGGTTGAGTAGTTGGTTAGATTATTTGATTGAAATTTGAGTTGTTTGGTGAAATGAATTGATTTGATTGATGTGTGAATGGCGTGGGCCTTCACTAGACCGGGGATAAGGCTAGGCCTTGTCCCGTTTCTAGTATCGTGCCGTTATGCCGCCGAATTTTTCTAAAATATGTTAGAAAAATAAAAATATCAATTTATTGAATAAATGAACTAATAGAAATTCATGTGTTAAAATAAAATGTTTATCGTTAAAAATATAATTTTTAACGTGAAAATGGATAAATGAATATTTATAAACAAATCGGCCAATTTGTTTATATGCACTGATTTGACTGATATCGATTGGGTTGATAAATTTTACACGTCGCCCAACTGCACAAATAAAATCTGTGTTTGATTGTTTGAAACCCCACACGGGTGTTGGGATGAAATTTGAAGTTCACTCATCCTGATGGATTAAATATGTCGATCGGTCGATTGACAGGCTGTTATAAGCGTCAGATATCTATATTTGATGCTTATACAGTGTAGTGCACTTTGGTTGATGATTGATTATTTTTCAATGGTATTATATACATGTGTTGTATGGAATCCATATAATTAACATTATATGGTGATTGATTGGGCCTCATTCCAATCGGAAAAATAATGAATATAATAAAAGAAAATTCCTGTGTTGAATATAAAAATAGTCATGTGTTGATGATGTTCATGTGTTGAGTGAAATATTTTATACAATGAAATTTACATCTTTATCATATTTAAAATTAGAACTACTTCCCAGTAGAAGACTAATTAAAAATCAAACGATAGATACCATAGTTTTATAAAATATTTTACATAACAAAAATAGTGATGTGTTGACAGTACTCATGTGTTGAGATTAGTCGTGTGTTGAAAGAAATATAGATTCATGTGTTGAATGGGATAAATATTCATTTGTTGAATAGAATAAAGAAGTTGTGAAAAATATAAAGCCGTGTTGATTAGTTTTGCGCCATTTTGACGTGAACGATATTTATATCGATTTTATTCGTTGTATAATGAATATTGAAAAGTGATTTCGAAATTTAATATTTTGAAATTGAAATTTAAAATGAACTGAAATTGAATTGAAACGAATTTGAATTGGTAAATTCGAATTGAATTGAATTGAAACGAATTTGAATTTGAATTTGAATTGAATTGAAATGAACTCGAATTGAATTGAAATCAAATCGATTTGAAATTGAAGATGAAGTTGAAATTGTTTTTGAATCGAATTTAAAACGATTTAAAAAATTCGTTTTAAAAAGGAAATCGACGAAATATATATAATATATATATATTATATATATAATGGCCTGAATAGAACGCGCCGCGCCGCGGCAGTTCGTGAATTTCGACCATTTATTTCAAACGGACATTGCGGGAGATCCGACCGTCGGATTCTCCTAAAACCGGAACCGTTGGGTTCGTATCGAAAAGAGCTTTCCAATGAATATTAGAAATTTGAAATCTAACAGTTGGATTTGGAATTATGTCCAAATCAAATTCGAAAAAGGTCGCTATAAGTGCAGTTCGATTGCCGTAGATGGAAATCGACTGTACGGGCCTTGATAAAATTATTAAAAATATCTATAATTTGTGTAAAATCATAAGAAATGATTTGGGAAAAATTGGGCTGAAGAATTCCACATTTGAAAAGATAAAAATAGATTTTTATCGAAATAAACTAGTTTTGAACTAGAATTAAAATCAATTTATTTTTGAAATAAATAAATTGAATTTGAAGGTGATTTTAAAAATAATCAATATTCCCAATAGGTGAAGTGGAAGTGGAGTTGAATCGAAATTATCTTCGGGATATTTCGATGTTGGATTTCGTGACTATACAAATATTGTTATGGGGATTTGAAAGATATATTTTATATCGTTATTACCAATACGATATATGTTGGTTTCAGAATTTGATATTGAATATAAGCCGATATATTTTCTATTCAAAGCCTTGTATTTAATATCAAATGTGATTTGGGTTTGTCGTGAATCGTGTTTTAGAAGACATTGGTTCTTTAACCCAGTTAAAGACATAATATTGATTTTTGAAAAGATTAAAACTAAGTGGAGTTTTAATGAATCTTTAATTAGATTAAAATGTGAATTGATAATTTAAATTATCAAATCTGGAAAAGTGATCGGGAATGGAGTACCACCAGTTTTGCTCCAAAGCGATAGTTAAATCTTTAATCAGATTTGAACGTGAAATGGTAATTAATTTTACCGATAACACCGTGGTGTTAGATGTGGAGTATTACCAGTTTCCTCCATGGGATATATAGGTTGGGATTGGGAAATAAAATAAATAATTACTTCGGTGTGGTTCGTTAATCCCGACTAGTTTGAAATGATATCCAAAGGAGGATTAAAGAATAAATTTAGAAGAATTTATCTTGGATAAAATTAATGGGAACCTTTCCCTAAGAATGTGATTTTATGAATAAAAGAATATTCTGAATTGAAATGAGGCGTTCGTTGTGTTTGTGTAACATTCGTTTATTATATACGTGGGTTATCCAGAAAGGCCGGCTTTATACCCATTCTGAATAACCGATTCGACGAGATGTCGAAGATGAAGACGGTGGTTGAAGACCGGAAGTCTTCACATCGTTTGGGTGATTACTGATGATCTTGATTGGGCTGTACACCCAGGATGTGGGAATCAGTTGGTGATCGTCCAGACGTACTTGGAGATGGACGGATATGCGAGGAAAGTGCCTCCGGTTTCGTTCAGACCCAGAACGAACTTGTCAATGGATTGTGTGTCTGACATTGGATTTTATTCTGTGTTGATTGATCTCTATTAAATATACATCTGTTTGGCGGCAGAGAATTTATTCTCTTGCTTAACGCCCTTCTCTGAGACGTACGAGCTCAGAGGTTGTATATCGATGGACATCAGTCGCATGGAGTGAATTGCCAATGTGGCACGCGTAAGTGGCAATTGATCAGGGCTTCTGTTGAAAAGCAAAGTCTTGTGGTTGATGATCAAAGCACGGCCTGTGTGGCGTAGCTTTGTGTATAACGTGAATTCGCGAGCCTCACACCTCGGTATGAGTCGAAAACGGGATACGGACCCAAGGAGTGCACGACGTTTCTTTCTAGCTAGGGTGGTGTCAGTGACCTACCAGCCCTGACATTTATATACTTTTCACCTGTGTGGTTGTTGGATACGAGGCGCCTCGGATATAGGTCTGTAAGGACCGGGAAACGTGTGTTCAGGAATTGCCAATCCTCAAAAGTAAGAGAGGACCGGCCTTGGAGGATCCAGGGATTGCTGTGTGCGGTCCCGAGGCATTTGCTAGAGTGTCTCGAACGCGGAGAGGAGCTTGCCCCTTGCCTCGACTCATGACGGAAATCCAATTTCCAATACGTTTATTGCGGTTTTAATTGTAGAACTAGTATGGCGACATGATATATGGTACCCATGCCGTCTATGATTGATAGTTATGATTGAAATTGTTTTGACACTATACACTTATTATAGTATCAAATGATTTGTTTTAAACGTACCAAGCATGTTTGGCTATTATAAGGGAAAACCCTATCCTTCGGCTTGCGTTGCATTGTGTGATGGGACCTGGGTCTTATAATAGCTTCATTTTTCTAAAGAGCATTGCGCTGTTTTGTTATATGCACTAGTATTCTTGGGAGGAAACCCGTTCCATGTTATACGGCGTGGTCCCTTGAATTACTCTCTTTTAAAGTAAAGTTTTAAATAACTGTTTTAGTTCTCACACCAGTCACATGACTGACCTGGAGTTTATTGTTTTAACCTAAACTCTGGGTGCCCCTATTTACCGCACGGGCAGCTAGTAGTTTTGGTTTTGCAGATTTATATTCACAGGGTCCCGATTTACAGCTGGAACGATGCTCGGAAAGCTCTGTATCCGTGTATTACTTTCAGTTGTGCTTTTGTATTATTTTCCACTGCTATGTAATTTATTGTAATCTCTTATATTTATCGAATGTAATTTATTCATTTATACTCTGTATATTCTTGTATCTGATGGAATTGTTGTAATAGCAATGAAATGTTCTTCCGTATGCGTCCTTTTGTGTGTTGTTCTCAAAGTATCCGCCCTTTCCTTAACGGGGAAGTTACGGGTTCTTACAATATTGGTAAAATATTAGATGAAAAGGGGAAAATAATTAATGTAGCCTCTTCCATAGAAAAAGAGGCCATCAATTATTTTTGTTCCTTATACAGCACCTCTAATTACTCCAATATATTTCCTGATATTGAGTTTAAGTTCACTGTTAATTGTCATAGTTCTGATATGCTTCTTGCCCCTGTTAGACAGGATGACAATAAAAATATTATTTTTAATGCCAATAATGACAAGAGCCCTGGCCCTGATGGGTTTGGGGCTAAATTCTATGAAACACATTGGGCTGAGATGCAAACTATATTATTTGATTGTGTTTCTGAATTTTTTAGATCTGGTAAGTTGTTGAAAAATACAAATCACACCTTTCTTACATTGATTCCTAAAGTTGAGATTCCTAGTGGTCTTGATGACTACAGACCAATTGCTTGCTGTAACTTTATTTAGAAGATCATTTCCACTTTGCTTTGTAATAGATTAAAATGTTTTTTAAAGTTTGATATCTCTGAGAATCAGAGTGCATTTATCCCAAGGAGGTTAATTTATGAAAATTCCTTATGAGCCCATGAACTAATAAGGAATTTCAATGTCAAAAATAAAAATCTCATGTGCATTAAAATTGATTTTCATAAAGCATTTGATAAAATTAATAGAAATTTTATCATTTACATTATGTAGAAAATGGGATTTGATTTTTTTTATTTACGTGTGGAACCTAAGACTTCACTCAAGCCATTGCTTGTCGGTCTTAGTAAACCCCACAAGTAGTGATATACCCCGATTTTTTAACGCCTTCACACTACCTAGGTAGTCACCCCTAGAAATTGGCAGAGGTGGCCCTCGAACCTGAGACCTATGTCTCATCCTAATTTGCCCACCTCTAACCAACTGAGCTAGGAGTATCGGGTAAATGGGATTTGATATTAAATTTTGTGCTCTGATTTTTGAATGCTTAAGTAATGTGACCTACTTTGTAATGATTAATGGCACTCCTAAAGGATTCATCCATAACAATAGAGGAATTAGAGAAGAGGACCCACTGTTCCCATATCTATTCTCTATTGTCATAGAATATTTTTCCATGCAAATGGAAATAGAAGTTTTAAAAGGGAACATTAAGCATATTAACGGATGCAAGCCACATATAACACATTTGCTTTATGCTGATGGCATACTTTTATTTTTAAAAGCTGATAGGAATAGTGCAAATGTTGTTTCTAGAATTTTAGATAATATGGAGAAGCATGCAGGTTTATCTGTAAATTCCAACAAGAGCAAGATTTATTTTAGCATTGGAGTTACTCATAAAGAAGAAATTCTTAATCTTTTAAAATTTAAGGAAGGAAATCTCCCTATTAAATATCTTGGCTTGCCACTAAGTGTTAACCAGATTAATGAGAGGGGATGCTCTAGACTATTTGACATAATACATGGTAAACTAGAAGGTTGGTCAAGCAAGTTGCTCTCATTAACTGGTAGAATGGAACTTACACATATTGTTATTATTGCAGTTATTATATACTGGATACAAGCTCATAATATTCCTATAAATATCATCCAAAAAAATTTGCTCTAATTTTATTTGGAGAGGTAAATATCATAAAATTGGTTGGGACAAGGTCTGTAAACCAAAAAAGTTTGGAGGACTTGGGCTTAGGTATGTAAGAGATATTTCTGAAGTTTGCAAGCTCAAATTATTTTGGAAATTCCTAGAGGGCAAATCACTTTGGGCTAGACGGATAAGGGCTAAATACTTAAATAAGAAAAAAAAATTGGTTAGACAAAAAGGAAAACCATCATTCTTATGTCTAGAAAAATATCTTGGATTGTAGAGAGGTTGGTAAAAATTTAATTGTCAGAAAGCTAAAGGATAGTAATCAAATCAGCCTATGGTTTGATCCATGGATTAATGGCAACTCACTTATAAACCTTCTGGGATGGAATAACCTTTATATTCTTGGTGGTGTGAATGATAATGTGCAAAAAATCATTACTAATAAATGTTGGAGCTTTCATAACAGTTCTGTTGCTTTTATTTTTTAAAATGCTACTAATAAAATTATAATTGGTCATAGCAGGTTTAAAGACTCTTGGGAGTGGAAGCTTTGCTCAAAAGAAAATTTCTCATTTAAAAAAGTTTGGGAGCTTTTAATTGGTGATGAGGTGGAAGTTGTTTGGCATAAGGTTATTTGATGTAAAGCAAATTGTCCGAAAATGCCACAATGTGCTTATTTTGCTTTATTAAACAAACTTCCTACTAGAGAAAAATTGCAGCAGATGGAGTATTAATTCTGATAATACTTGTTTAATTTGCAAAAAGGAAATAGAAAGCTCTAGTCATTTATTTTTTGATTGCACATTTTCCTAGTACATTTGGTTTAATGCCAAATGTACTTTAGGATTCAATCAAAGATTTGCTACTCTAAATAATAGGGATAGTGTGGACTACATTTTGAAATTCTACAAGCCTAAGTCCATCCATTTCAATATAGCATGTGTTTACTTAACTGCTTCTATTTATTATATATGGAATGTAACGTCCCGCATTTTTATCGGTTTGTATTTCAATATTTAAATCGTTTAAATATTGAATTCGTAATACATGTGGATTTATTAAAACGAAGTGAATGTATAAAAATATATATTAAATATAATCGAGCTCATATTAACGCTGCAGTTTGTAATTTAATGTTTTGAACTTCAACTAAGTGTACATGACTCGTTATAAATCGGATTTCTTCGAAAAAAGAAACGTTGGAATCCGTTAAACTATATCTTTCTAATGGAAGTGAAAAACCAAGATTTCTGATAATAAATGGGAAGTTATGTCCAAATTAAATATTCAAAAAAAGCAGCGGCATATTCGTTTTGGCCATAACGGTTTAGCTGAAATAACTAGATATCGGATACGAATTTGGACAAGTTTCTTTTGAGACATAGTGTGTAACGACCCGTGTTTTTCTGCCTATTTATTTGATTTATTTTATTTATTTAAAATATTGGGTGAATTTAAATAATCAAATTTAACGACTATATTTTGAATTATTATTTAAATAAACAATAAAATAATAATTTAATTCTAAACCGGTCAGAAAATGTTATGTCGGCAATATAGGGTGAACGGGCAGTTTGGAATAGTTCAATATTGGATATATTGAAGTTATATCGACAATTTCGGTTATTTTTCGACAATGGAATATATATTGTTTATAATTTAAATATAAATAAAGCTGCAGCGGCGCGGCAGTTCATGATTTGGCGTTTTGAACTTCAATTGGTCGTACCGGGTTCAAAATAAGTTGGATTTTCCTGAAATAAGAAACGTCGGGACAGGTTTGACGATTTATTTATGTCCAAACCAAATTTTGAAAAGGTCGCTATGGAATTCCTATATTTATATAGCGATTTATTTATATATAATAAATGGTTTTTAAATTTTTATAATATCGATTTGGCTTCAAACTCAACCCGGGATATTTTATTGTGGTAATATACGATATTCTGGTCGGGTATGGCCTATTTCAATATTTTAATATTATTATATAGAGGTATTTTAAATTTTGTTTATTTTCTTCAAATTAGGCAGTTATAAAAGGGCCTTTATTCAAACGATCTCTATTTTCGACAAAAAATTTTTTGTTGAGACCGCAACAGTAAATTATTGCTAGATCTCAAGTGGCGCGTCAATCGGGGTTAATTTGTGAGCGTGGCAAAATAAAATACAAATAAAAACGACCATTTGAACGTGAACAAGGGCCATTCGAACAAACGAACTCGGAATTCGACGAAACAAGTTTCATTAGGATCGTATCATCAAATTATACTATGTCGTTCATTCACGTCTTGAACAGGGTTTGTATGTGAGCGCAGCAGTGGATAAACAACGTTCGAAAATGCGATAGATACGAAATAAAAATCGTTAGTCAACATCGCTCGTCACATCAACTTAAATTATATTATTTTCACTTATATAAACACCCATATGTTTAGCCTTTTCCAACCCAATTCATTTCTGTCCGTCAATTTTACACAAAAGTCCTCGAATGTAAAACAAATTATATCTCCAAATCTGTCAAGAATTGAGGGGGGTTCCAAAGCGAAAGTTGTAGATCCGATGGAGATCTAGCTGCTGACAAAAATTGGAGGTGATCGGAGGGTTGTGGTGGCCAGAATCGGTGATAAACCGCAGAAAATGACTTTCGTTATTTTCAGAAATTGGAGAGATGTGGTCGATTTTAGGAACCCAAACCTTGGGGGAAATGAAGAGGGGAGATAAGGCTTTCAAATGGCTGTGGTCTCGGGTTCTACAATTGAGGGTGGTCTGAGAAATTGGGAGATGAACGGAGAGGTTGATTTTGGATTCGGTTTTGAAAGTGGCGACTGATTTTAGCCAATTTTCGGCGCCGTCGAGGGTCGTGGGTCAAGGACGCCTGAAGGGGGTCGATGCTGGAAGGCCGACGGTCACATCAAAGGAGGTGCGGTGGTCTAATTTGACCTGTGGTGGCGGTTAATGGGGCGATAACGGAAATTGATCGGGGACATTTTTCGGTAGCGTCGTGGTTCTTTAGAGGTCATGGTTTCAGGCAGGGGTAGCTGGCGGTGGCGTGGTGTCGGAGCAATGGTCAGGTTGGTCCTAGGTCAAGAGGTGGTGGCACGGCGGAGGTCAAAAGTTGTAGAGTGTGGTTCATCGTTCTTAAAGGAAAAGAGGAATTGGGGAGAAGCAAACTTGATCAGAGAAAACGCATTTTTCCTTAATCCCAGAATGATGTGGCATGATTATGACGGTAATGAAGGTGATTTATTCATTAATTAATTATTTAATTAATTATTAGTTTAGTTTAATTATCATTTAAACTTTATAAAATTAAAACGTGCGTTCAGCGAAACTGGATCCGTTGGGATCGCAGGGACGAGACCTATCCGATGACACTGACTAGGAGTCGATCTGACGCAGTTGGAATTTCAGACAATTTTGAATGGTCGTCTCAAATTAGATGCAACCAACGCGTCAACCATCAACCAAAATTGAATATGGTGAGTTAATTCTCACACCTTCTGGAATCCTGTGATGTGGTACATTCACAGTAAAATATATTTTACAGTTAACAATTTAAAATGGTTGATTGGATGCGATGGTTGCAAATTGGTTGTTTACTGTTTGTTTGATTGTCGTGATTTCACTGTTTTAAATTGCATATTTAATTCAAATATTTTTATCAACTATCTGTGATGTAGAGAAGGACAGGTTGGAGGGATCCAACCGGATTCCTCAAATAAACTGTATCTTTGTTTGTTATGCATATATATGAATTATTCACTCTGATTGACACCAAAACATGTTTGAATGTTGATGGTTGAATATACATTCATCATCGTTGTGGTTAAGACCAATCGACAGTGTTGATTGGGTAATTGGCAGTAAATGGCCTAAATGTATAGTTTTAACGTCTATCTACCGTTAGGTGAATTGACGGGGTTTTAAAGTTATAAATTTATTTATAACTTAACTAATGTTTTTCAATTATTTCGTATAAGGATTTAAATTAGGAATTTACAAATAAATATATTAAATCAAGTTTATAAGGGAAATTATTTAAATGATTTAGGCAGTTTTAAAAGTGGAAAGCCAAGAATTTACCGATGGATTGGTAAAATAGAATAATTGTTTTTAGAACAATTAAATAGTGATTTTAAATTGATTAAGTTATTTAATTATTTTAAAAGGGAAATAACAAATGGAAGTCAGTTGACTGCTAATTGATAGGTACGGATGGCAAAATCAACCGTTGTAATTACAATGGATAATTGAATAAATTGGTATTCGTTAAGTTTAATGAATAGTGTAAACATTAGATAGTCTTCGACTGACTATAATTAAAGAAGTTATCGAGTTGTTTAGTATAATGAAGTTAACAACCGTTTAATAAAATTTTCAAATATGATAACGACTCTGTCTTTAGTAAGTAGCGAAGTTAACTATTTTTTATATAGTTAACGTTAAAGTTAATTATTATTTTAATTAATAATAACATAAAGAAATGATTTTTTTGGGATTCAAGCGGCGACCAGGTTTGATCAAATGGTTGATAAGTGTTTTGTAGAGAGATTTAAATTTAAGTTTTCAAAATAGATTGGCAAATGATATTTGTAAGTGGATGCAGAGAATTCAGATAAGATATTACTTAATTGTGAAATAAGGTAAAGGGATTCAATTGGAATGAACTGTTTAAGGGAAATGATTACAAATTGACAATAAGTTGGAATATGGTAATAGGTTAAATTCTAAGCTAAGTATTATGAGTTGTTAAGAAAATTAGTGTAAGCGATTGAAAACAAATCTGACGAGGTTTTAAAGGGGTTTAAAAATCAAATTGATGAGTTAAATATTAAGAAATCGAATTTAGCAAATATTGTAATTGAACTAGTGGACTTCAAACAAAAAGGAAATCCTTTAAATGGGATGATATGAGAATATTGGTTCTTGGAACTAAATTCCAAGATAAAAGTGGCGTTATTTGGTTTTTACTTAATCAAACAAATTATGTAAATGAATTATATTGGAAAGGGTTTCAAATGTAAGCAACGGTTTGCGTAACCAGTTTGAAATCGAAATGGTAAAGGAGATTTTTGTGAAGTGTTTAAGTGACGAACTTTTATTATTCTGAGATAAGAACGTTGTCGATCAAGGTCTGAGAGGTAACTAAAATACCCCAACTTAATTTGCTTCACTATTATCGAGGAATGGTATCAGTTGGAAGTGAGTGAAGGTGTTGGAATTGGTTTTATCCTATACGAGGAATATCGAATTCAAATGCGACGTTTTGGGAAAGTAAATAGTATTGAAATATTAGTTTCAAAATAAATAAGAATATTTGATTTAGACTTATAAAGTCAACATTGGGTTTAACCATATTAGAACTGGAATGTGTTAATGGCATTAAAGTATAATATAGATATATATATATATCGATATATTCAAATATAAAGAAAGAGGAAAAAGGTTTTTAAAGCAATATATTGCTATTTCCAAAAGGGATGTAAAATCTTGGTATATACATATATACCTGTTATAGTATTTAAAATAGTTGCCATAAATAAGGATAAATATAATGGTTTAAATATATTGGAAGACTTAAAAGTTGATTTACCATTTGGTTGAATGTATATTTATTTTAGTAGGCCAAGGAATGCCAAATACAGAATCAATGAAATCATTGACACGATTGTTATTTGATAGTTAAGTCACCGACTATCAAACCTGACCAATACGATTGTTGGTACGGAAAGACCGGAGTCGAAGTTATATTCGAAAACCATTCTGACCAACAAATACGTGAAGATATTAGTAGAAGATCGAGATGGAGCGTTGAAGACTGTAGATCTTCATAAGAGGAAGAACCACTAAGATTCTCTGCCTTGCAAACATAGATAAATTGTGATTCTGTCGTGGTTGGAATCTACAGTTTGCAAGGCTTCTCACTACTGATCCATGGGATGATTCCTATAAGGATGCAGTAGGAGGGTACCTTCGGTTCATCCTGTTCCTGGATGACTTGTATGGACGAATGTCTGACAAAGTATTTCCAAAGGACCACGTACGTTGATTTCTTCAAACGCATTATAGTTGGTTAGCTCCCAACTAGAGTAGTTTTGTGGACGTCAATTAGTGATATCCAGAGGATCTGACAATATGGCATTCAAAGAAAATGGTGAGCATATGTTCTAAAGGTAAATACTAGCCTCAAGCCTCATCAACCGGGAAATTAAAAAAATCGGGCAGGCAGCATGGCTACGTGGGTCGCTCCCATTAGGGTGTATGATCACCTATCTATAGAAATTCCGTTTGCTTCTTTAATCTATATTTCGATGCTGTCCCTTATCGGGAGGCGGTTGCTGATCCCAACCGTCGGTGATATACATTCGATACACTCAAGCGAAATGAGTGGTCGATCATGTGTAGGCCGGGTTACATGACATTCTTGTTGAACCCAGTGTATTCGCCTCTAGAGATACACAGTCGGAAGGTGGTCCCATACCTTATCAAGTTGGAATCCAATATCCAAAAAGCACCTGCGGTTTTGATTGTATACTATGTATGGGAAGCGTGAGATGCAAGCGTTCCTCTAGGTTGTTATTTATTTGTATTTAGACACTATGATAATATCAGATCAAGTTATGATTTTAAAATCGTTTTGGGTCACAGTAAGGTAAAAAGCGTCCGTGTTTATGTGTGGACTGGTCTTACTGTTATCCTTTGATTTCAGAAAGTATTTTCCAAAGTTAAACAAGTTGTGTGTGTGCTGTGAATTTATCACTGATAGTATTCCAGACTGACCCGGTGTATTTTGCTTTGCTTCAAATGTGTTCGAGTCAGACCGAGTGTATTTCCAGGTTAGGTTCGCTTGGAGTTTTAGCAGCTGGAAGCAGGAAGCTTCACCGCTAGTTATATATATACAGTTATTTTTCCGCCGTGACTAATATGTGTGAACTATGATGATTGGTATGTATTTACAGTTCTTTTGTATAAAGAGATTTGATATTATATTTTATCTATTCCGCTGTGAGATTCTGATGTGAGATGTTCTTCTTCTTTCTTCTATTCTAATATTCTTTCTTTCTTATCTCACCCTCTAAATTCTCTCTAATGACTATCCAGTATTTTCGGTGCTTGGAGAATTGGCATGAGTTACGATAAGGGTATTTATGTCGATTTTCGAGGCCGAAAACCACTGGGCCGTTACAGTGGTATCAGAGCTATTGGTTTAGTGATAACCTTGGCTCTGTGGTGTGACTCAATAGAGATGGGGTTAGCAATACCCTAGATTGAGTTTGGATATAGATATACGAGAGCGCTTATTTGTATTTTGATATAAATTAATTTTTTTGAAATTATTTTGCCCAATTAATTTATTTTAAATAAAGGTGAAGGGTATTATGGGAAATCATTCTAATGGGTTAATGTTGATTGTATGATATGTTTGGATGGTGTGCTCGATGGATAAATATGAACATGAATCGACTTGGTTAGAACCAATTCTAAATAAATAATTCGAATAAATCAATCCAGATAATTAAATTTGAATGGATAATTAAAGAAATAAATGAAGTGATTATAAATAATTAATCTCGTGTGGATTGAACTGTGTGTCGAATTAGTTAATATATATGATATGGATGTTTTGAACCTGATTAACATTTGTTGATGACTAACGAAACTCATTTGAGTTGAGAAACATGTACAGGTGCCAAATCAGCTTTAAAATCCATCCAAGAGGAAATTCTGATGTTAATCAAATCCAGTTCGAATTGAGCTGCATAATTGAGACAGCTGAAGTATAAATTATAGCTTACCGTATAATAGTGCTCGCAAAAAGGTACGCCTACGAAAATATGAAATTTTGGATTTTGCTTGGGTTTTGGGTTTGGATTTTAGATTTTCCGACCATGAGAGTCGATGTATACATATTTCTTGATCCTGCAATATTGCAGATGGTCCTCCGTGCAGAGGAGGCTCAACCGAATTTTTTAAAAGATTTTTGGAAAATTCTTTTATTTGAAGTAAATTGGTTTTAAAACCCATTGGGCCAGTTTGAAAAAAAAATTGAGTTTTAAGATTATTTATTTTTGGAAAGATAAAAGGATTTAACGTTCTTTCTACCTTAGCAATTTCGAGGACGAAATTATTTTAAGGGGGAAGGAATGTAACGACCCGTGTTTTTCTGCCTATTTATTTGATTAATTTTATTTATTTAAAATATTGGGTGAATTTAAATAATCGAATTTAATGACTATATTTTGAATTATTATTTAAATAAATAATAAAATAATAACTTAATTCTAAACCGGTCACAAAATGTTGTGTCGGCAATATAGGGTGAACGGGCAGTTTGGAATAGTTCGATATTGGATATATTGAAGTTATATCGACAATTTCGGTTAGTTGTTGACGTTGGAATATATATAGTTTATAATTTAAATAGAAATAGAGCTGCAGCAGCGCGGTAGTTCGCGATTTGGCGTTCTGAACTTCAATTGGTCATACCGGGTTCAAAATATGTCGGATTTTCTTGAAATAAGAAACGTCGGGACCGGTTTGACGATATCTTTCTAATGGCAAAGAAAAATCCAATTTTCGTCGTGTAGATTTTATTTTATGTCCAAATCAAATTTTGAAAAGGTCGCTATGGAATTCCTATATTTATATAGCGATTTATTTATATAGAATAAATGGTTTTTAAATTTTTATAATATCGATTTGGCTTCAAACTCAACCCGGGTATTTTATTGTGGTAATATACGATATTCTGGTCGGGTATGGCCTATTTCAATATTTTAATATTATTATATTGAGGTATTTTTAATTTTGTTTATTTTCTTCAAATTGGGCAGTTATAAAAGGGCCTTTATTCAAACGATCTCTGTTTTCGACGAAACAAATTTTGTTGAGACCGCAACAGTAAATTATTGCTCGATCTCAAGTGGCGCATCAATCGGGGGGTTAATTTGTGAGCGTGGAAAAATAAAATACAAATAAAAACGACCATTTGAACGTGAACAAGGGTCATTCGAGCAAATGAACTCGGAATTCGATGAAACAAGTTTCATTAGGACCATATCATCAAATTATACTATGTCGTTCATTCACATCTCGAACGGGGTTTGTATGTGAGCGCATTAGCGAATAAACAACGTTCGAAAACGCGATAGGTATGGAATAAAAATCGTTAGTCAACATCGCTCGTCACATCAACTTAAATTATATTATTTTCACTTATATAAACACCCATACGTTCAGCCATTTCCAGCCCAATTCATTTCTCTTCATCAATTTTACACAAAAGTCCTCGGATGTAAAACAATTTATATCTCCAAACCTGTCAAGAATTCGAGGGGGGTTCCAAAGCGAAAGTTGCAGATCCGATGGAGAACTAGCTGCTGACAAAAATTGGAGGTGATCGGAGGGTTGTAGTGGCCGGAATCGGTGATAAACCGCAGAAAATGACTTTCATTATTTTCAGAAATTGGAGAGATGTGGTCGATTTTAAGAACCCATACCTTCTGGAATCCTGTGATGTGGTACATTCGCAGTAAAATATATTTTACAGTTAACAGTTTAAAATGGTTAATTGGATACGATGGATGCAAATTGGTTATTTACTATTTGTTTGATTGTCGTTATTTCACTGTTTTAAATTGCATATTTAATTCAAATATTTTTACCAACTATGTGTGATGCAGAGAAGGACAGGTTGAAGGGATCCAACTGGATTCCTCAAATAAACTGTATCTTTGTTTGTTGTGCATATATATGAATTATTTACTCTGATTGACACCAAAACCTGTTTGAATGTTGATGGTTGAATATATATTCATCATCGTTGTGATTGAGATCAATCGACAGTGTTGATTGGGTAATTGGCAGGAAATGGCCTAAATGTATGGTTTTAACGTCTATCTACCGTCAGGTGAATTGACGGGGTTTTAAAGTTATAAATTTATTTATAACTGAATTAAAGTTTTTCAATTATTTCGTATAAGGATTTAAATTGGGAATTTACAAATAAATATATTAAATCAAGTTTATAAGGGAAATTATTTAGGCAGTTTTAAAAGTGGAAAGCCAAGAATTTACCGATGGATTGGTAAAATAGAATAATTGTTTTTAGAGCAATTAAATAGTGATTTCAAATTGATTAAGTTATTTAATTATTTTAAAAGGGGAAATGACAAATGGAAGTCAGTTGACTGCTAACTGATAGGTACGGAGGGCAAAATCAACCATTGTAATTACAATGGATAATTGAATAAATTGGTATTCGTTAAGTTTAATGAATAGTGTAAACATTAGATAATCTCCAATTGACTATAACTAAAGAAGTTATCGAGTTGTCTAGTATAATGAAGTTAACTATTGTTTAATAAGACTTTCAAATATGATAACGACTCTATCTTTAGTAAGTAGCGAAGCTAACTATTTTTAATATATTTAACATTAAAGTTAATTATTATTTTAATTAATAATAACATAAAGAAATGACTTTTTTTTGGAATTCAAGCGGCGAACAGGTTTGATCAAAGGGTTGTGTAACGACCCGGAAAATCTTAACCAATTTAAAATTTTTAAATTGGCAATTTTAGTGAATTTTAAATATTTAAAATAAATATTTTAAATAATAACGATGAAAAGTAAGTTTGAATTGACATTTGAAAATGAATATAATTAATTCTAATTATAAACAAGGACTGAAATGGCGTGGTAGTTTCAAAATTTGAATTCAAACTTTGACTGGCTGTACCTGGTGCAAAATATAATGGATTCGAGGGAAACCAAAAATATTTAAATCTGTTAGTGAATATCTTTCTAACGAATCTGAAAAATCAAAGTTTCATAGCGGAAATCAAAAGTTATGGCCAAATGAATTTTCAGAAAGGTCGCTATAGAGAATAAATCAATCTTGAAAATAGACAGTTTGCATACGACCTCAGAATTCGACGAAACCACTTTTATTGGATCCGGGATGTCAAATTATTGCTAGGTTTCAAATTTCAGAATTTTTGAAGTTAATATGTGAGCGGGGCGAAGGAAAATGTGTTTTGGTCAATTATAGTTAAATTGGATCGACCAGAAAATGGCCATTTTTCAAACGGTCTTAGAATTCGATGAAACTAGTTTTGTTGGGACTGTATCGTCAAAACATAGCTAGATTTATTTTTTAGGAATTTTTAGAGTTAGTATGTGGCCCCGGCAAATTGAAATGTACGTTCAAATTAAATATTGAATGTTTTATATTTTAATTTGAAGGAAAACTGACTGAAACATTCGAATGGGCCTTCGAAACATATCCCATTGTGTTCGGAATGGGGGTATTTAGCTGGGGACGACAGTCGTTAGGTTTGGATTGGAGTTAGTAGGAGATAAAGGGTATTTTTGGATTTTTAAAAATTTATAAATATAAAAAAAAATCTATTGGCCCGTTCATTCCTTCTCTCTCCCCGTGAATTCTCTCTCCCCCCTCGGTTTTAACGACGACCGTTGCCCCATCCTTCCCGATGACTTTCCCGCCGCCTCGGCCACCTTCAAGCGCCGTCACCACCCGATCTCGACAGCGCCGCCCCTCCTCTTCAAATCAGACCAACCCTCGCCTTCTCCCTCCTCCCCATCGACGAGAACGAGACCCACGAAGTTAGCGACTTCCCACCGCCGCCCCGACCTCATCTGACCACCGAACCCCCTCCTCCGACCATCGACAACAGCGCCTCAGACCCCCCTTCGACGTCGCACCCCTAATCGACGCAATATTGCACGGATTTTCTGAAAAATCCGAACCCTAGTTCAAACAAACAAAGAAAGGTATCTGCTTTATTTTCTTTGAACTGAAAATAACACATTTAAGTGTTGCAAACTTTGAAAAATCATATCTTTATCGTGTACTAACGAAATTCGATGAAACAGGAAACATCGTAACCGTGAGGACGTCTTCTACATTTTAGAAGAGACCGCATATTTTTCTGAGCCTCCTGCTATTTTTGGTGGAATGGAACCCAATAAGAGATTTCTGAATTATAAACGATGGAAAAACGACGATGTATAAATTATATAGTCGATGTATGAGTTATATAAGCATTGTACACCTCATGTATAAGCGTTGTATAAGTTGTACGTTCGATGTATAAGTTGTTTATGCGTTGTAAAAATTATATATGTGTTGAATGAAAGTGAAATATACTAATATATATATATATATATATACACACGCCCCTCGTCTACAAACCATGGACGATATTTATTGGTTGTGATTGGTGTGAAAATTGATCGATAGCGAATGGTTGATTAGAATTGTTTGTGGTTGAAATTGGTTGATTGTGGTTGAAAAATATCCGATTGTGGTTGAGAATTATTTGTTTGAAACCACATAGGATTAGTTTGTGGAAAAGAAATAAAAATATACATGCCGCCTGCGTGCGAACTAGATGCATGAAATCCCCATTGTCAAAAGCTGCGAGGCTTTAAGGTAGAGCGAGGAGCCGTACAAGGGACGGCCCCGATTTTAACTACCCTGCCGTTATGCTGTTGAAATTTTGAATAATATTCATGTGTTAGAATTATTTTCATATGTTGAAACTATGTTCGTGTGTTGAATAGAAAACCTTCATGTGTTGAATAGAAATTCATTCGTTGAATAGAAATTCATGTGTTGAATGGTATTCGTGTTTTAAAATAAATTGTTTTATAATAAAAATCATATTTTTAACATCTACATGAACTATATAAAATATTCGTATTTTGAAATAAATTGTTTTATAATAAAAATCATATTTCTACCATCAATATGAACTATATAAAATAGTCATGTTTTGAAATAAATCGTTTTACAATAAAAAATCACATTTTTACGATAAACGTGAATTGTTAAGAATAGTGAAGTGTCGAAGTGAATGTCGGTTGGATAAAAATATCATTTTTATCAAATGTATGAAAAGTAAATAGTTTTGAAATCGAAGAATCGATTATATTTTTATTCATATATATAAATATAATTAAAATATATCGAATAACGAAGCTGCAGTTCGTGTTTTGGAACCGTGATTTCAAACGATTAGTGCGGGAGATCCGACCATCGGATTTTCCCGAAACCGAAACCAATGGGTTCGCTTTGGGAATATCTTTCCAATGACACCAACTTTGTAAAGATCCAACGGTTGGATTGTCTGGAATGTTTAATTCAAATCTGAAGAAAAATAGCGCCAGAATCGATTATATTTATATATATATATAAATATAATTAAATTAAATCGAATAACGACGCTGCATGTCGTATTTTGAAATCGAAACTTCAAACGACTGTACCGGGAGATCCAACCGTCGGATTTTCCCAAAACTGGAACCATTGGATTCGTTTTGAAAAAATCCTTCTAATGATACAAAATTTGTGAAGATCCAACGGTTAGATTTTCCGATATGTGTAAATCAAATCTGAAAAAAAACAGCGCCACCACCATGTTATGGCCTGAAGCGTCGTTTGAATGAATTGGCTATAAATAAATAAATAAAAATAGCAATAAACCGTTGTAAATTATTATAAACGATATGGAATGTGAAATTTAGAAACTAACTGAAGGTTAGCTAAGTCGAATGGTTTCCTGGGTTTTGATCTGATGCTGGTTTCGGCCTTCGGGGTTAATATTAGGGAAATCGTTCTCTTACTGATTTACGGTTAGTGACTGATGAATTGGAATGATGCGTATGTTGTTTGAGTTTGTGTAGCACATGTTTATTATATACGCGAGTTGCTCAGAAAGACCGGGTTTATCCCATTCTGAATAACTGAATCGACGATAAGAAATCGAAGATGAAGACTGTGGTCGAAGACCGGAGATCTTCACCTTGTTTGGATGGTAACTGATGTCCTGATTGGGAGGCATCCCGAAATATGGATAATGAGTGGTGATCGTCCAGGCGTACGTGGTATGCGAGGTATATAGTGTCTCCGGTTTCTTTCAGACCCAGAACGGACTTGTAAATGGACTGTGTGTCTGACATTGGAATTCATTCTGTGTGATTGATAGCCATCAGTTACATGGCATGAATTGCCTGTGTGGCATGCTAAGATGCAATGATCAAGGCTTCTGATGAAAAGCAAAGTCTTGTAGTTGATGATCAAAGCACGGCCTGTGTGGCATAGCTTTGTGTATAACGTAAATTCGTGAGCCTCACACACCGGTATAAACCAGAAACGGGAGAGGACATCAGGGAGGGCCTGCGTTTCTTTCTAGCTAAGAGGTGGTGTCAGTGCTTAAACTGGCTGACATTTATATTATTTTCACCTGTGTGGTTGTTGTTGTTGCGAGGCACCTCGGATATACCGATGACTTTGTGAAGCCGAAGGAGCCATTCGTTGGCTCATTTACGCCCCAAAGGGCGGGGGAACGCAGTGTTTAGGCATAATAATCCACATCGGTGGACCGGCCCTGACGATCCAAGGCTTGCCTGCGCGCTTGCCTGAGGGGCGGGCTAGAGCATCTCGAATTCGGTGAGGATGGTCCCTTGCCTCGGTTCATGACGGAAATCCAATTTCCAAATACGTGACTATGCGGTTTTGATTGTATACCTATATATGGCGACATAGTGGTATGGGGCATTAATGCCGTCTATGATTGATACTTATGATTTGAACTTGTTTTTGAAACGTATAAACACTAGTAATAATATCAAATTCTTTTGTTTTATTCGTATCAAGCATATTTTGGCCATTATTAGGTAAAAACTCTATCCTCCGATTTGTGTTGCATTGTGTAATGGAAACTGAGTCTTATAATGGCTTTATTTTTATAAAAAGCATTGCGATGTTTGAAAGGTTTATTTGTTTTAAAGCACTGGCAATCCAATGGAGTAAACCCGTTCCGCGAAAGTGGCATGGTCCTGTGATTAGCCATATTATAAAATGTGTTAAGTAGATTTCTCATATCAATCCCATTACTGACTCGTAGTTTGTTTCACTTGCAAACTCGGGTGCCCCTTTTTCTACATGGGCAGCCTTGTGTTTAGGTTTTAGCAGGCTCTTTCTAGATAGCAGGAGCTGAAGATGGATTCTATCATTTCTCTTTTTATGCTGTTCAGCTCCTATTGTACATATTTTGTCTGTTTTCCGCTATAGACATTTATGTATAGCTGAACTGTATTTGCACTAAGTATGATCCTGTATACGATGTAACTCTGAGGATTATGTTTATCCAGTGTATTATTTGTACTTTATCTTGTGTATTTTTTTAATTCTGCTCTGCTATTATCTGTTTATGTGTTATATTCCAAAGATTACCCTTGCCACCGTCAGTACGGGGTTTGGGGTCGTCTCATTTTGGTATCAGAGCTTTGGTTAAGCTTAAGGCTGGAATATAACATATTAACGAACTCGTCATAAATAGAACCAGTAGAGTTCTAGGACGGGTAACTCATTACAGATAGGATCAGTAATATCCTAGTATGAGTATAGCAGAATGAAATACACCCCAATATACACGTTTACATTTGAAGTATATGTCTCTATGTTTTGAAATACCTTTTCTGTGACCTAACACTTGATCTGCTATTTGCAGAAGTACTTGAAAATGAGTGTCAGAAACAGATGGAATGAAGAACGCGATCTAGAGGCTCTATTAAAGAGATATCGAAATCTGGGCGGAGCACAATTCTCGGGCAATGAATCTATAATTCAGACTCAAGCTTGGATGAGTTCTGTCAAAAGAATTTTTGAACGTATCCAGTTGAGAGATGATCAGAAAAGATTAGTAGCATCTTGGGCGCTCAATGAAGAAGCTTTAATCTGGTGGGAAACAGTCATCAAAGATAATCCAGAAAGTGATATCACCTGGGATAGATTCAAAGAGATTTTCCTAGAAAGATTTACTCCTCCTGAAGCAACTGAGCGATTATGTGATGAATTCTCTTATCTGATACAAGGAGATATGACCATTCCAGAATGTCATAAGAAATTCAACGAACTTTCTCACTTTGCTCCTTATCTGATTCAAGATCCAAAGAGGAAGAATCTGAGAATTATTCATGGCCTGCATAGGAGATATCAGAATAGTGTAATGAGGAATATGAAGCTTCCTTTTTCAGAAATGATTTATATGGCTTATCAGTACAAAGATCTGCATAAGACACGTATGTTGCGCGATGAAGAGGAAGTCAGTTCTAGTAACAAGGAGTCTGAAACTGATAGTCCTGAGGTCAGTAAGGAGCCTAGAGCCAAGAGAAAAAGGACAAGATCTGAGAAAGAACCAGTAATAACTGCCACATGCTCAAGCTGCAATAGGCAAGGACATTTGGTGATAAGTTGTAAGTCTTCGAACAAACGAAGAAAGGATGAATCTAAATCCAAGAGCAAGTTTCAAGTGAATCGAGAGTGCAATATGTGTCATCAGGCTGGTCATATAAAGAGAGATTGCTGGCTGTTGAAAAAGACCAATGTGGTTCAAGTAAATGAAGTGGCAGAAACTTCAGCCCCCTCAGCTAGTCAGGGAAGATCTGATGTGCTAGAAGGCACGCTTACTGTCAAAAACATTCCAGTCAAAGTACTGTTTGACAAAGGCGCGTCACGAAGCTTTATTGCAAAGAACACGGTCAAGAAGTTGGACTTGAAATTGAGGAAGCTCAAAGAACCCATCATTGTCCGTAATCCGGTTGGAGGTTCTCCTGATCTTAGCTGGGTTTGTGCGATGCCTGTCTCTTTTTCCTATTATAAGTTCCCTACCATCTCTATCGTCATGAATTTCACTGAATTCGGTCTTATTTTGGGATTGGATTGGTTAACCAAATATGAAGCAGAGGTTAGATGCGCCGACAGAGTTGTTAGGGCAAAGATCAAATCAGGGAATTATATAACCATACCCTGCGAAGGCCCGAATTCAAATAGAAAAGACTTTTGGTTAGCTCTTGATGTTTCTCCTGCTCAAATAGAAAATACCCCTATAGTCACAGAGAATATTCCGGACCTCATCAAAGATATTCCTGTCGTAAAGAATTATGCCGATGTGTTCGAAGAAGTTGTCAGCTTACCTCCGCAGAGGGAAATAGATTTCAAGATCGCTTTAATTCCGAATGCAAGGCCAGTAATGCATGATATTCGGAGAATGACTCTAAAGGATAAAGAAGAACTAGACAATCAAACTCGACAACTTGTATGGAAGGGTCTGATCAGGCCTAGTTTCTCTGATTGGGGAGCAGCAATGGTGTTTGTCCCAAAGTCTGACGGTACTCTGTGACTATGTGTGGATTATCGTGATTTGAATAAGCAGAACATAAAGAATAAATATCCATTGCCGCGAATCGATGATTTATTGGATCGTCTGAATGGAGCACAAGTATTTTCAAGGATGGACCTAGCTACAGGCTTCCATCAGCTTTGTATTGCCAAAGAATGTGTTCCTATGACAGCCTTCAGAGGTCCAGACTTATTCTATGAGTGGTTAGTAATGTCGTTCGGCTTATGTAACGCTCCTGCCTATTTTGTTGATTTGATGAATCGAGTGTTCAGAGGAGTCTTGAATAAGTTTGTTCTGGTTTTTATTAACGATATTCTAATCTTCTCTAAATCAAAGGCCGAACATGAAAAACATTTGGAGCAAGTTCTAGAAATTCTGAGAAAGAATGTATTGAAAGCCAAACTGTCCAAATGTTTATTCTGGCAAGACGAAGTGAAGTTTCTAGGCTATGTCGTATCAAAAGAGGGAATTGCTATGGATCCAAGTAAAATTACCGCTATTCAAAACTGGAAACAGCCTAGTACTCCCACAGAAGTCCGAAGTTTTCTTGGATTGGCTAGTTATTACCAGAAGTTCGTTAAAGACTTTTCGAAGATATCTGGTCACTTAACAAAGCTTACAAAGAAGCACGCGAAATTCAAGTGGACTCTTGAATGTGAGGAGGCTTTTGAGGAGCTAAAGTTAAGATTAACAACTGCTCCAGTGTTAACGATAATCGACGGCAATCAGGACTTGAAAGTCTGGACAGATGCGTCTAGAGAAGGCCCTGGCGCAGTATTAATGCAAAGAGGTCAAGTGATTGCTTATCCAAGCCGCCAACTGAAGCCACATGAAAAGAACTACGTTACTCATGATCTTAAGTTGTTGGCTATCGTATTCGCTTTGAAAATCTGGAGACACTATCTTCTGGGTGAGAAATTCGAACTGTTTACAGATCACCAGTCGTTAAAGTATATGTTCACCCAGAAAGACTAGAATCTGAGGCAGCAATGATGGCTAGAGTTCCTTGCAGCATACGATTTTAAGATTCTATACACTCCAGGGAAAGCCAATGCCATGGCCGATGCGCTGAGTAAAAAGAATGTAATGATCGCCAACTTTATTATTACGACGTCCTTTATGGACAAAATATCTATTCTTCAGAAGGATGATAACTTTATTAAAGATATGATCAAAAGGATTCAGAAAGGCGAACCCTTGCGTTTTCAAATAGATAACGACGGGACCCTGAGATTGAAAGGAAGGATTTGTGTTCCCGAGATCCCAGAGTTAAAAAGGGAAGTGTTAGACGAGTGTCACAAATCCAAGCTGAGTTTCCATCCCGGTGTGGCCAAAATGTATAACGATCTCAAGCGAACATTCTGGTGGAAGGCTATGAAAAGAGACGTTTCAATATATGTTAGCCGATGCCCTACTTGCCAACTAGTCAAAAGCGAGCAACAGAAACTGGCAGGATTGTTGCAACCACTGGACGTTCCAGGTTGAAAGTGGGAACATGTTTCCATGGACTTCATAGATGGTTTGCCCAGAACTAGAGAAGGCAATGACAGTATTTGGGTGATCGTAGATCACTTCACGAAGACCGCCCATTTCATACCTGTTAGATCGAACGGAACTGCTCAGCGCAGATATATTTCAAGGAAATTGTTAGGCTACATGGAGTGCCGCTCATTATAGTTAGTGATAGAGATCCAATATTTACTAGCAAATTCTGGGAGGCATTTCAAGTAGAACTGGGAACAAAGCTAAACCTAAGCACTACCTATCATCCTCAAAAAGATTGTCAGACTGAGAGGGTGAATCGCATTCTAGAAGATTTATTGCGGGCTTGTGTTGGTGGATCATGGGAAGACCATTTACATTTGGCTGAATTCTCATATAGCAACAGCTATCAAGCGAGCCTGACAATGTCGCCATTCTAAGCATTGTAAGGTAGACCGTGTCGATCTCCTGCTTGTCGGGTCGAACCTGGTAATAGACTTGTATTGGGGCCTGATATGGTCCGAGAAGCTGCCGACAAAGTCGATTTCGTTAAGAAACGATTACTCACCGCTCAAAGCCGACAAAAGAGCTATGCCGATAAGAGAAGAAGGGATATATCATTTGCTATTGGCGACTATGTATATTTGAAAGTATCGCCGATGAGAGGAGTTATCCGGTTCGGTAAAACTGGGAAGTTGGCGCCCAAATTCATTGGTCCGTTTCCTATTCTTGAACGGATTGGAACTCTCGCTTATAGGGTTCAATTGCCTGATTGGTTGCCTGGAGTGCATGATGTATTTCACATATCTCAACTTCGAAAGCATGTTCATGACCCAGACTTGGTTGTGGAAGAGGCCGCACAGCAAGATACTGAAATTACTCCAGAATTGGCTGTGAGAAGAGAGCTGCTAAAGATTATCGGCAAAGAAACCAAAGAACTGAGGAACAAGAAGGTTCACTTAGTCAAAGTGCAATGGAGTGGAGATCCACGAGATTGTACTTGGGAAACTGAGGAGAGCATTCAGAAAGCCTATCCAAGGTGTCGAGTAGATATCTCTGATTGACTCCGGTGCAAGGTACATTTACCATACTTTGCATTACCATTTTGTTCTCTACTTTGTTGTTATTTTCTTTCCATGAATGTGCACTTTTAATTCTATAGTCTGATTAATTTAAAAAGAGTGTATGAATTAATTTGTATGATTTTAAAAAGTTAAAAACAATTTGATTGTTGTTTGTGTTGTGTGATAGTAGATTTGATTAATTAAATTATAAAAAGGATAGTTAATTTAATTAATAAGAGAATGAATGGTAGAATTTATTCGATTAAATCACACATTGAACTGATATGAAAATAGGTAGAAATATATACATGTGCATTATATATGTTTGAACAGGTAAATGGATTAGTTGTTGAGTAAAGAATTTATTTGCATGCCCGACAAATTGGTAAACCTTAATGAGTTGGATGCGAAATATTATTATATCAACTCCTGTGAATGCCATTGGATGTGGAGTGCTGGTTGTTCTGTGTGTAATAATAAATATCGCCATAGGATAGTAACAATTAATTTTGAACTACACTACATGGCATACTTCTTGAAGATAGGCATACTTCATCATATATCGCATAAGCATTTGGAGCTTGTGTGACGAGGTGGAAGATTTATCATACGAGCGAGAGGCTTGTATGGCGATGACTATATATTACAGGATGAACTGATGGCTGATATGGACCATATAAAATGTAACGGTAAATTGCTAGAATGATAAAAAACCCCACACAGATCTGGAGTTGACACTAATCACGTCTCTCTAGTTATTAGATACGGCACATGGATTATTTATTTCCCACACGGGACGAGGTGACGAGAATTTATTCTCTGGAGCAATTAAAAATACACACTCCCTCAGGCTTTGACAGGGTGACGAGAATTTATTCTCTGGAGTTATTATCTATACACGCTCCCCTGTAAACACTAGAATATATCAATATAAATATGTGTATGCTTTATAGGATTTATTGGGTACCTAATATGGCTCAATAAATTTCCAAACCCCTCCCCGTACAAAGGAGGTTATGGCGAAATTTTTCGAAATTTCCGGGTGTTAGCCAAATTTTTTTGAAGAATTTGAAAATTCTCAGAAACTGAAAAGTTGGAGAATGGAAGCCAGATTGAAAGTAGAGTTGATTAATCAAACCACTTTCGACTTTGTTCCTTTTCGGGGACGAAAAGTTTTAAGTGGGGGAGATTGTAACGACCTGGAAAATCTGAACCAATTTAAAAAAAATTAAATTGGCAATTTTAGTGGATTTTAAATATTTAAAATAAATATTTTAAATAATAACGATGAACAGTAAGTTTGAATCGACATTTGAAAATGAATATAATTAATTCTAATTATAAACAAGGCCTGAAATGGCGCGGTAGTTTCAAAATTTGAATTCAATCTTTGACTGACTGTACCGGGTGCAAAATAAAACGGATTCGAGGGAAACCAAAAATATTTAAATCTGTTAGTGAATATCTTTCTAATGAATCTGAAAAATCTAAGTTTCATAGCGGGAATCAAAAGTTATGGCCAAATGAATTTTTAGAAAGGTCGCTATAGAGAATATATCGATCTTGAAAATAGACAGTTTGCATACGACCTCAGAATTCGATGAAACGACTTTTGTTGGATCCGGGATGTCAAATTATTGCTAGGTTTCAAATTTCATAATTTTTGAAGTTAATATGTGAGCAGGGCAAAGGAAAATGTGTTTTGGTCAATTATAGTTAAATTGGATCGACCAGAAAATGGCCATTTTTCAAACGGTCTCAGAATCTGACGAAACTAGTTTTGTTGGGACCGTATCGTCAAAACATAGCTAGATTTATTTTTCAGGAATTTTAGAGTCAATATGTGGCCCCGGCAAATTGAAATGTACGTTCAAATTAAATATGAAATGTTTATATTTTATTTTGAAGGAAAACTGACTGAAACATTCGAATGGGCCTTCGAAACATATCCCATTGTGTTTGGAATGGGGGTATTTAGCTAGGGACGATAGTCGTTGGGTTTGGATTGGAGTTAGTAGGAGATAAGGGGTATTTTTGGATTTTTAAAAATTTATAAATATAAAAAAAAATCTATTGGCCAGTTCATTCCTTCTCTCTCCCCGTGAATTCTCTCTCCCCCCTCGGTTTTAACAACGACCGTTGCCCCATCCTTCCCGACGACTTTCCCACCGCCTCAGCCACCTTCAAGCGCCGCCACCACCCGATCTCGACAGCGCCGCCCCTCCTCTTCAAATCCGACCAACCCTCGCCTTCTCCCTCCTCCCCATCGACGAGAACAAGACCCGCGAAGTCAGCGACTTCCCACCGCCGCCCCGGCCTCATCTGACCACCGAACCCCCTCCTCCGACCATCGACAGCATCGCCTCAGACCCCCCTTCGACATCGCACCACCTGATCGACGCAATATTGCACGGATTTTCTGAAAAATCCGAACCCTAGTTCGAACAAACAAAGAAAGGTATCGGCTTTAATTTCTTTGAACTGAAAATAACACATTTAAGTGTTGCAAACTTTGAAAAATCATATCTTTATCGTGTATTGATGAAATTCGATGAAACAGGAGACATCGTGACCATGAGGACGTCTTCTACATTTTAGAAGAGACCGCATATTTTTCTGAGCCTCCTGCTATTTTTGGAGGAGTGGAACCCAATGTGAGATTTCTGAATTATAAACGATGAAAAAACGACGATGTATAAATTATACAGTCGATGTATGAGTTATATAAGCATTGTACACCTCATGTATAAGCATTGTATAAGTTGTATGTTCGATGTATAAGTTATATACGCGTTGTAAAAATTATATATGTGTTGAATGGAAGTGAAATATACTAATATATATACACCCCTCGTCCACAAACCATGGACGATATTTATTGGTTGTGATTGGTGTGAAAATTGATTGATAGCGAATGGTTGATTAGAATTGTTTGTGGTTGAAATTGGTTGATTGGTTGAAAAATACCCGTTTGTGGTTGAGAATTATTTGGTTGAAACCACATAGGATTAGTTTGTGGAAAATAAATAAAAATATACATGCCGCCTGCGTGCGAACTAGATGCATGAAATCCCCATTGTCAAAAGCTGCGAGGCTTTAAGGTAGAGCGAGGAGCCGTACTAGGGACGGCCGCGGTTTTAACTACCCTGCCGTTATGCTATCGAAATTTTGAATAATATTCATGTGTTAGAATTATTTTCATATGTTGAAACTATATTCGTGTGTTGAATAGAAAACCTCCATGTGTTGAATGGAAATTCATTCGTTGAATAGAAATTCATGTGTTGAATGGTATTCGTGTTTTAAAATAAAAAATTTTATAATAAAAATCGTATTTTTAACATCTATATGAACTATATAAAATATTCGTGTTTTGAAATAAATTGTTTTATAATAAAAATCATATTTTTATCATCAATATGAACTATATAAAATAGTCGTGTTTTGAAATAAATCGTTTTACAATAAAAAATCACATTTTTACGATAAATGTGAATTGTTAAAAATAGTGAAGTGTCGAAGTGAATGTCGGTTGGATAAAAATATCATTTTTATCAAATGTATGAAAAGAAAATAGTTTTGAAATCGAAGAATCGATTATATTTATATTCATATATATAAATATAATTAAAATTTATCGAATAACGAAGCTGCAGTTCGTATTTTGAAACCGTGATTTCAAACGATTAGGGCGGGAGATCCGACCTTCGGATTTTCCCGAAACCCAAACCGTTGGGTTCGCTTTGGGAATATCTTTCCAACGACACCAAATTTGTAAAGATCCAACGGTTGGATTGTCTGGAATGTTTAATTCAAATCTGAAGAAAAACAGTGCCAAAATCGATTATATATATATATATATAATTAAATTAAATCGAATAACGATGCTGCAGTTCGTATTTTGAAATAGAAACTTCAAACGACTGTACCGGGAGATCCGACCGTCGGATTTCCCCAAAACTGGAACCGTTGGATTCGTTTTGAAAAGATCCTTCTAATGATATAAAATTTATGAAGATCCAACGGTTTGATTTTTCGATATGTGTAAATCAAATCTAAAGAAAAACAGCGCCACGGCCACGTTATGGCCTGAAGCGTCGTTTGAATGAATTGGCTATAAATAAATAAATAAAAATAGCGATAAACCATTGTAAAATATTATAAACGATATGGAATGTGAAATTTAGAAACTAACTGAAGGTTAGCTAAGTCGAATGGTTTCCTGGGTTTTGATCTGATGTTGGTTTCGGCCTTCGGGGTTAATATTTGGGAAATCGTTCTCTTACTGATTTACGGTTAGTGACTGATGAATTGGAATGATGTGTATGTTGTCCGTGTTTGTGTAGCACAGGTTTATTATATACGTGAGTTGCTCAGAAAGACCGGGTTTATCCCATTCTGAATAACTGAATCGACGATAAGAAATCGAAGATGAAGACGGTGGTCGAAGACCGGAGATCTTCACCTCGTTTGGATGGTAACTGATGTCCTGATTGGGAGGCATCCCAAAATATGGATAATGAGTGGTGATCGTCCATACGTACGTGGAGATCAATGGATATGCGCGGTATATAGTGCCTCCGGTTTCGTTCAGACCCAGAACGGACTTGTAAATGGACTGTGTGTCTGATATTGGAATTCATTCTTTGTGATTGATAGCCATCAATTACATGGCGTGAATTGCCTGTGTGGCATGTTAAGATGCAGTGATCAAGGCTTCTGTTGAAAAGCAAAGTCTTGTGGTTGATGATCAAAGCACGGCCTGTGTGGTATAGCTTTGTGTATAACGTGAATTCGCGAGCCTCACACCCCGGTATGAACCAGAAACGAGAGAGGACATCAGGGAGGGCCTGCGTTTCTTTCTAGCTAAGAGGTGGAGTCGGTGCTTAAACTGGCTGACATTTATATTATTTTCACCTGTGTGGTTGTTGCTGTTGCGAGGCGCCTCGGATATACCGGTGACTTTGTGAAGCCGAAGGAGCCATTCGTTGGCTCATTTACGCCCCAAAGGGCGGGGGAACGCAGTGTTCAGGCATAATAATCCACATCGGTGGACGGCCCTGACGATCCAAGGCTTGCCTGCGCGCTTGCCTGAGGGGCGGGCTAGAGCATCTCGAATTCGGTGAGGACGGTCCCTTGCCTCGGTTCATGACGGAAATCCAATTTCCAAATACGTGACTGTGCGGTTTTGATTGTATACCTATATATGGCGACATAGTGGTATTGGGCATTAATGCCGTCTATGATTGATACTTATGATTTGAAATTGTTTTTGAAACGTATAAACACTAGTAATAATATCAAATTCTTTTGTTTTATTTGTATCAAGCATATTTTGGCCATTATAAGGTAAAAACTTTATCCTCCGGTTTGCGTTGCATTGTATGATGGGAACTGAGTCTTATAATGGCTTCATTTTTATAAAAAGCATTGCGATGTTTAAAAGGTTTATTTGTTTTAAAGCACTGGCAATCCAATGGAGTAAACCCATTCCACGAAAGTGGCGTGGTCCCGTGATTAGCCATATTATAAAATGTGTTAAGTAGATTTCTCATACCAGTGCAATGACTGACTCGTAGTTTGTTTCACTTGCAAACTCGGGTGCCCCTTTTTCTACATGGGCAGCCTTGTGTTCAGGTTTTAGCAGGCTCTTTCTGGATAGCTGCAGCTGAAGATGGATTCTATCATTTCTCTTTTTATGTTGTTCAGCTCCTATTGTACATATTTTGTTTGTTTTCCGCTGCAGACATTTATGTATAGCTAAACTATATTTGCACTAAGTATGATCCTGTATACGGTGTAACTCTGAGGATTATGTTTATCCAGTGTATTATTTGTACTTTATCTGGTGTATTTTTTTTATTTTGCTCTGCTATTATCTGTTTATGTGTTATATTCCAAAGATTACCCTTTCCACCTTCAGTACGGGGTTTGGGGTCGTCTCAGGTTGATAAGTATTTTATAAAGAGATTTAAATTTAAGTTTTCAAAACATATTGGTAAATGATATTTGTAAGTGGATGCAGAGAATTCAGATAAGACTTTACTTAATTGTGAAATTAGGTAAAGGGATTCAATTGGAATGAACTGTT
This sequence comes from Allium sativum, assembly GCA_030737875.1. Lineage (NCBI taxonomy): Eukaryota > Viridiplantae > Streptophyta > Magnoliopsida > Asparagales > Amaryllidaceae > Allium > Allium sativum. The sequence goes on along the minus strand of CM060918.1, from coordinate 142,486,653 downwards.
TTGGGGAAATGATTATAAATTGACAATAAGTTGGAATATGGTAATAGATTAAATTCTAAGCTAAGTATTATGAGTTGTTAAGAAAATTTGTGTAAGCGATTGGAAACAAATCCGACGAGGTTTTAAAGGGGTTTAAAAATCAAATTGATGAGTTAAATGTTAAGAAATCGAATTTAGCAAATATTGTAATTGTACTAGAGGACTTCAAACAAAAAGGAAATCCGTGAAATGGTATGATATGAGAATATTGGTTCTTGGAACTAAAATCCAAGATAAAAATGGCGTTATTTGATTTTTACTTAATCAAACAAATTATGTAAATGAATTATATTGGAAAGGGTTTCAAATGTAAGCAACGGTTTACGAAACCAGTTTGAAATCGAAATGGTAAAGGAGATTTTGGTGAAGTGTTTAAGTGACGAACTTTTATTATTCTGAGATAAGAACATTGTCGATCATGGTCTGAGAGGTAACTAAAATACGCCAACTTGATTTGCTTCACTATTATCGAGGAATGGTATCAGTTGGAAGTGAGTGAAGGTGTTGGAATTGGTTTTATCCTATACGAGGAATATCGAATTCAAATGCGAGGTTTTGGGAAAGTAAACAGTATTGAAATATTAGTTTTAAAATAAATAAGAATATTTGATTTTGACTTATATAAGTCAACATTGGGTTTAACCATATTAGAACTGGAATGTGTTAATGCCATTAAAGTATAATATAGATATATATATATATATATCGAGATACTCGAATATAAAGAAAGAGGAAAAAGGTTTTTAAAGCAATATATTGCTATTTCCAAAAGGGATGTAAAATCTGGGTATATACATATATACCTGTTATAGTATTTAAAATAGTTGCCATAAATAAGGATAAATATAATGGTTTAAATATATTGGAAGACTTAAAAGTTGATTTACCATTTGGTTGAATGTATATTTATTTTAGTAGGCCAAGAAATGCCAAATACAGAATCAATGAAATCATTGACACGATTGTTATTTGATAGTTAAATCACCGACTATCAAACCTGACCAATACGATTGTTGGTACGAAAAGACCAGAGTCGAAGTTATATTCGAAAACCATTCCGACCAAAAAATACGTGAAGATATTCGAAGAAGATCGAGATGGAGCGTTGAAGACCGTAGATCTTCATAAAAGGAAGAACCACTAAGATTCTCTGTCTTGCAAATAGAGATAAATTGTGATTCTATCATAGTTGGAATCTACGGGTTGCAAGGACTTCTCGCTACTGAGGTGATTCCTATATGGATGCAGTAGGAGGGTACCTTCGGTTCATCCTGTTCATGGATGACTTGTATGGATGAATGTCTGACAAAGTATTTCCAAAGGACCACGTACGTTGATTTCTTCAAACGTATTATAGTTGGTTAGCTCCCAACTAGAGTATTTTTGTGGATGTCAATTAGTGATATCCAGAGGATCTGACAATGTGGCATTCAAAGAAAATGGTGACCATATGTTCTAAAAGTAAATTCATGCCTCAAGCCTCATCAACCGGGAAATGACAAAAATCGGGCAGGCATCATAGCTATGTGGGTCGCTCCCATTAAGGTGTATGATTACCTATCTAGAGAAATTCCATTTGCTTCTTTAATCTATATTTCTATGTTGTCCCTTATCGGGAGGCGGTTGCTGATCCCAACCGTCGGTGATATACATTCGATACACTCAAGCGAAATGAGTGGTTGGTCATGTGTGGGTCGGGTTACAAGACGTTCTTGTTAAACCCAGTGCATTCGCCTCTAGAGATACACAGTCGGAAGGTAGTCCCATACCTTATCAAGTTGGAATCCAATATCCAATAAGCACCCGCGGTTTTGATTGTATACTATATATGGGAAGCGTGAGATGCAAGCGTTCTCTAGATTGTTATTTATTTGTATTTAGACACTATGATAATATCAGAGCAAGTTATGATTTTAAAATCGTTTTGGGTCATAGTAAGGTAAAAACCGTCCATGTTTATGTGTGGACCGGTCTTACTATTGTCCTTTGATTTCAGAAAGGATTTACCAAAGTTAAACAAGTTATGTGTGTGCTGTGAATTTATCACTGATAGTATTCCAGACTGACCCGGTGTATTTTGCTTTGCCTCAAATGTGCTCGGGTCTGACCGAGTGTAATTCCAGGTTAGGTTTGCTTGGAGTTTCAGGAGCTGGAAGCAGGAGGCTTCACCGCTAGTTATATATATACAGTTATTTTTCCGCTATGACTGATATGTGTGAACTCGGATGGTTGGTATGTATTTACAGTTCTTTTGTATAAAGAGATTTGATATTATATTTTATTTGTTCTGATGTGATGTGTTCTTCTTCTTTCTTCTATTCTAATATTCTTTCTTTCTTATCTCACCCTCTAAATTCTCTCTAATGACTATCCAGTATTTTCGGTGCTTGGAGGATCGGCATGAGTTACGGTAAGGGTATTTATGTCGATTTTCGAGGCCGAAAACCGCTGGGCTGTTACAGTTGTACACCCTGTATGGGACCTTACCAATTCAACATGGTAAATAGTTGAAATTTCATGGTAACTATATAGTATAAGTTTAAAGGGTTACCAATAGATAGTTATTAAACCTCCTACCAATATCCGATCTGTTCATGTCCAACCATAAGGAAGTGTAATGCCAACCATTAATTCTTCAACATTAGGCTATTATTTTTCTTAAGAAGCACCACTGCGTATGCCAAGTTTGCATCTAATTCTCTAGTCTTGCTTCTATCTCTTCATAGCCAAACATATCATGCCACTATTCATTTCCTTTCTTGCAATGAAGTAGCCGCCCTCTATGTAGACGACAGTTGCCTATAATGCTTAACGCTAATTTAAATAACCAAACCTTAGAAACAAAGTAATTATACAGTAGACCTACCTATTCTAAACAGCTCAATCCGCAGTGTGTTTTCAAATCACGCACAATACCCTAACAGCTACCCTGATATAAAACTAGCCACATGACTTTTCTCATCTTCCTTCACACTGAAGTAATGAGTGAACAGAAACCATGAATATTGTTTTCGAAGATCAAATCAATAAATGTCAAATACATATAAACCTGTCTATGCCGTATCACTGTTCAAATCCTACCCTAAACTTCTTGAAGACAATTCGATGCAGGACTATAATCACCCAGCTATATATGTTCAAATCAACAACAGACCTATATACCAATCACCACTGCAAAACAGATGGGGTAAGGAAAAGGAAAACTTCACACATAAGGTTCCATTTAGACTAGCTGAAATCGCACAGGGGTAGGATTAGGACATGGATCTTATCTTTCTTTTCTTCCTGTATATATACAGGGTAACAGGAGCTCATACGCAGCCTTCGAACTCCATAAAGTTGAAACCAGAACTTCCATTTCAAACCATATAAACTCAAATAAATGCCAATAAATCTTGTAAACAAATATACTTGGATTTACATCGGGATTCTCTCAGATTCGGGTATGGTTTCAATGAGTTCGACGCGGTTTCATACGTTGGTTTTATACAGAAAGGACTAGGGTTAAGGGTCGAAGGGTATTGGGGCTCCGATAAGGCAAACAAAGGTTATCACTGAGTTTGGTAAGAGATTTGAAACTCACGTGCAAACATTTGAAGAATTCTGTACAAGTTTCATTCGGTGCTTTCCAGTAGATGGCAGGTATAGGCGTAAACACCATGAGAGAGAGATAGATCCGAGTTCAAGGATATTTGTATAGTGGCGGTGAGGTTTGGAGAAGGATTAAGTGGTGATTTTAGTATGGATTTGTTTTGAAATATCGGAGGAGCTGAAGGGAGCGGCTATGGTATGTGTTCCCTGGAGGCGTGATCTTTATGTAGGGAGGAAGCAGATTTGAGGGAGGCGGTTGTTCGTTCGTGGGTGTTAAAAATGGGGTGTGGGTTTAGTGGAAGGATGGGCCGAAAGCAAAAGCATAGAAAAGGAAAAAAAAATGGTTTAGGAAAAACAAAAGGGGGCCAAAAATGGGCGGACGTGAGTTGGCCAAGGGGAGACGCTGTACTTTAAGGAGGGAATGTCACTAGGGATGGTATAACTGCAATGGGTAGGAGCGGTGCTTTTCCACCGTAGTGGGCTTAAACGTTAGGCCAAAGAAGAGAAGGAATTATGCCGGATTGATTCGAACGTTTATACCGGGAAAGTGAAGACACGGTAGAAAAGTACTTTAGGTGGGTGCGTATTTATGGACCAATGGAAAGTAAATGGTGTGCCCAATATTTAAAAATAATTTAGTTTAGATAGAATAACGTATAACTTGTTAATGTTATATTTTACTTGCACATTATCAGAAATTCTCGATGTTGGTACCGTTGGAGTCATAGGATCACAGACTACTCAATGGAACCAGTCGGAGGCGATTTGGAGCTCATTGCGATTTTAGACAAAATAAAATTTCTGAACGGATCTATGGAACGTTGACCGTTATTTAACGGTTAACATGCAAGGTGAGTAAATTCGCTGACTCTGATCTATTTTAAAATATTATAATCTTGTTTGAATGCTATGTGATGGTCGCTTCAGTAGATTACAATTAAATTGGTTGAAAAATATATATCGTTGCATATGTACACATCATTTGGTTGGATGCTGATTCCATCGATTACAATATTTCCCAGTATGGAATCGGTGTTAACTGTGTTGACTAACATCTGTGGATGCAGGAAACCGGTTGGAGGAACCCAACCGGATTCCTCAATATTTATATGTACTGTTTGTTTTATATGCACTGTTTGAACCCAAATGACATTTAAACCTTGTGTGGATATTGATGTTGATTGGACATTCAACATTTGTTTTGATTAAATCAATAAATGATATCGATTAAGAAAGTAGCTGCAGACGACCGTAAATTCATCTTCTTGTTAAGACGTTGAATCGTCGCCAGACGAATCAACGAAGTTAAATTATAATTTTTTTATTTTTTTTCAATTAAAGCGAAGTTAAAATTATAATAGAAGTTCTATTATAAATATTCTGTAGTTAGTTTTAAAAAGTAAAGATAAACGATTGTTGACGTTTAAATAAGTTTATAAAGCTGCAATTACCCTGCGTGTAAATATTGGATAATTATTTTTAAGAAAATCGGTTAAAGAATATTATTGGATTAATTATATTAATCAAGTGAAGGGAAGTAACTAAAATCAATTAAAGAATTAACTGATGGTTTGAAGTTGATTAAATCAACTGTTTTATTAGAAATTGATTATTAGATTAATTGGCCTTAAATTCATCTAATGAAAACAGCTTAGCAATAAATCGATCAAAATTAATAAGACTTCTTATTAATTATTATTTATTTATGATGGATTATTGAACTAATATAATCAGTTATTTTAGATGAAGTAAAATGTTTTACTTCAGCAATGATGAAGTAAATTATTCTTTAATTATTTTAATTAAATAATTGTTTCTTAAACGGATCCCATTTAAGATGTTAATGAATTGGTAATGAGATGTACATGCATTAAGAACAAGGATTCAAATAAAAGTAAAGTGTGGGAAGACAAAGAACGTAAATAGATTTGTAACAAAGACGTAGCAAAGAGCTAACATTTAAATAAATAGTTGTAAACAACTAAGTTCTCAAACTAAGGATATGGCGTCATAAAACCATATTTAAAATATAGCAAGAAGTACGTTTTGATGGATTTTAAAGTATAAGGGGTTAGAGTTACGAACTTATATCTATTCTAAGATAAGAATGTTGTTGATCAAGGTCTGAGAGGTAATTAAAATACCCCAACTTGAACGGCTTCACTATTATCGAGGAACGATAACAGTTTGTGATGGAAAGAGATGTCAAGATTAGTATAAAAGGAATATGGCAGCGTATTCCATGTCTTAGAACTATAGCGATAAAATAACGTTGTTGACTAGGCTTAAGCGTGACTGTTACGTCGAGATTAGTTATAAAGGAAAATATTACAAGATATGGCAAATTTTTGAACTATAACTATGAATTAGCGCTGTTGTCCAAACTTAAGCGTGATTTTTATATATAGCACTACTCCATAGGGAATGCAAACAGTTTGGTTCGAAATCCACTTATTCGGAAGTAAATAATAACGATGTTTGTCTAAAGAAAATATAAGAATAAGAGTTTTAATAACTGAGAATGTTTTCCAAGAAGTGTGAAAAGGCTAAAACTGGATTTGAGAAATATCTGGTAAGATATGGGAATCCGAATAATAAAATGATTGTTAATAAAAGTGGCCGTGATTGTGTTATGTTTAGTTGTACATTTAAATGGATGTTGTTTTTACTTCGATAGTTAAATAAATGACTATCGAAGTGTTTTGACCATCGTTGTCAATACGGAGAGACCGGTTGGACATATTATCCGAAACCACTCCGTATAGGCATAAGCGCTGCGAATTTGATTATGCTGAAGACAATTGAAGACGGAGTGAAAGGCAAGGGTCGCCCTGTTCTAGAATGGTGTTTTATGTTTGTCCAGTCCCAGGACAACTTTTATGGACGAATGTCTGACCAAGTATTCCCAACGGTCACATAAGACGATCTCTTCAAGGTATTACGTCTGGTGGCGGAGAAATTCGTTTCTCTTAGCTTTTATACCCGTAATATTTTTGGGAAGATCAACTGGTGATTTGATGGGTTTGACGATGTGGCATTCAAAGTGTATGGTGGCCAGATGTTCAAAAAAATAGACGTAGCTTCAAGCTTCACAAACGGGAAATGACAAAAATTGGGTAGGCAGCATGGCTATGTGGGTCGCTTCCATTAGGGTGTATAATCACCTAACTAGAGAAATTTCTTTTACTTCTTTAATCTATTTCTATGTTGTCCCTTTTCGGGAAACGGTGGTTTGAGCCCAACTGTTGGTGATATACATTCGATACACTCAAGCGAAATGAGTGGTCGGCCATGTGTAGGCCGGGTTGCAAGACGTTCTTGTTGAACCGAGTGTATTCCCCTCTAGAGATACACTATCGGCAGGTGGTCCCATACCTTGTCATAGTTGGAATCCAATCTCCAATAAGCGCCCTGCGGTTTTGATTTTATTGTAACGACCCAAGGATTTTCGGCCCTGAAAATTGACATAAATACACTTACCTTAATTCATGTCGATCTTCCAAACACCGAAAACACTGGAACGTCTATAGAAAGAAGTTAGAGGGTGAGATAAGAAAGAAATATTAGAATAGAAGAGGAAGAATAACATCAGAAGCTCACAGTGGAATGAACAAAGTATATAATATAACAACATATCTTTATACAAATGAAAATCTTGTATACATACCAATCATCAAAGTACAACATGAATCAGATACAGTAGAATAACTTTAATAACTAACGGTGAAGCCTCCTGCTTCCAGCTTCTAAAACTCCAAGCGAAAATTAACCTGTCAAATATGTTCGGTCTGACCCGGGCACATTTTGAAGCAAAGCAAAAACACACAAGTCAGTCTGGAATACTTTCAGTGCTAAATTCACATCAACAATTGGTTTAACTTTGGAAATCCTATTTGGAACAAAAGGATAATAGTAAGACCATTCCACACATAAACACGGACGGTTTTTACCTTACTATAATCCAAACCATTTTTGAAGAACATAGATTTTTCTGATATTATAATAATGTCTATCAACCACAAATAAATAGTAATCTAGTGGAACGCTTGCATCTCACGCTCTATATATGTATTTTATAATCAAAACCGCAGGCGCTTATTGGAATTTCGATTCCTACTATGACAAGGTATGGGACCACCTGCCGATATTGTATCTCTAGAGGCGAATAAACTGGGTTCAACAAGAACGTCTTGCAACCCGGCCCACACATGACAGACCACTCATTTCGCTTGAGTGTATCGAATGTATATCACCGACGGTTGGGATCAGCAACCGTCTCCCGAAAAGGGACAGCATCGAAATAGGTAAGGAATGAAATGAAATCTCTAGATAGGTGACTATACACCCTAATGGGGGCGACCCACATAGCCATGCTGCCTGCCCGATATCTTCCATTTCCCGGTTGATGAGGCTTGAGGTTATAATCGACTTTTGAAATATCCGACCATAATTCACTTTGAATGCCACATCGTCAAATCCGCTGGATATCAGTAATTGACGTCCACAAAAATACTCTAGCAGTTAAGCTAAGAGAAGTGCCCCTCTCCGCCACCAACTATAGTATGTTTGAAGAAATCAACGTATGTGACCCCTTTGGAAATACTCTGTCAAACATCCGTCCATACAAGTCATCCAGGAACAGGATGAACCGAAGGCACTCTCCTACCACATCTAAGGAATCACCCTATAGATCAGTAGCGAGTAGTCCTTGCAACTCCGTAGATCTCAATCACGGCAGAACCGTAGTATATCTTTGGCTGTAGACCAAAGATTATAAGTAGCCCTTCCGTTTTGAATATCCACGGACTTCACTTGCTTCATCTTCATTCCATCGCAAGTTAACTTCGTACGTAACATTGAGTCGAAGTGGTTTTGGGTCTAGTTCCCATCTCGGTCTCTTCGAAACAACACGTTAAAAAGGTCCAAATAAATATTTCGTTGATAGTTTGATGTTTTAACGATCAACGTCAAAACAGTATGGTCAAGTATATTGGCAACTCAAATTCTCATTTTAAAAATCGTTCATTAAAACTCTTTATCGAATCATAAAAATCATTTCCTCGACTTAAAGTCGATTACATTTAAATATCTTGCCAACTCAGCTTTTGTTTCATCACATGGAAATAATAACTCTCATTTATTCTCACTTCGCTTTATCCTTCTTAAATTCTGAAAGTATTGCTATATTCACATTATTACTATTTCTAAAAACCAGTGCTATAAAAATAGTCTATAGTTATAATTAAAACTACATGTCTCGATTTAGATTAAACAATGTTAATGTACATTGTTTAATTTAAACTCTTTCGTATTAAATTTCATTTCAACCCTTACAATTGAATTGAAAATGTTCGACGAGAATAACATCTCCTTTCCAAATTCCTTTACCGTTACGAACTAATACCATTCCTCGATAATAGTGAAGTCGGTCAAGTTGGGGTATTTTATTTACCTCTCAGACCTTAATCGACAACGTTCTTATCTCAGAGTGGATAGAAGTTCGCAACTCAAAACCCATGCTCTTACACTATCGATCAAGTCTTCCTATATTTTCATTTTAATTATGGTTTATGAACCATATCCTTTTCTTTGAACCATTTTGATCGACCATCACTGTTTTACTTAATATATTATTAAGTAAATCATCTACCCAAATGTTAATTATCTGCTTCAAAACTCTTGTATAGTATTATACTCATACTAACCCATTCGCTGACCTCTTTTCCAAACTCTTTTCATTTATGTAATCTAAACTTGGGATTTATAACCATAAATCTCCTTTCCCATTCCTTTTATTCAGAATATTTTATCCTTTTTAACCTTTCAAAATTCCGCTTTGATTACGCCACTTTACTTAATTTCATTCTTAAGTAAATATTTATTTATTTTAAATCCTTGCCTTAGCTTTAAACTCCAAATCCACTTTCTTATAAACTAGGATTCGTTCATACACTTTATCAAAACACCCTTTAACATCATTAAAAACAAAGGGTTGGATTTTTTTTATATTAAATTCCTTATTAACTTCTTTACTCAAATCAATATGCACTTCCATTTACAAGTTTTACAATTCCTCGCTTTAATTTCCAACTCGACTAGAATCTTCATTTTAAACTCAAAACTCTTATAACTTATTTATGAAATTTGTATTTTTAAATCCCTTCCATATGCTTCACCCAAATTGATTAATCGTGTTACATACCCCATTTCTTCTTAAATGAATTTTATTTAAGGAGTAAGTAATATTAATTAACTTCGTCATTTTCTAAAGTAAAATCCTTTTTACTTCTTTATTAATCGCAATGGTTTGATTACATTCTTTAATAAGTCATAATAGTTTATTCTATATAAAAAAATAAACTGCCCAATAATTACCTTACATATAGTTAAATTACGATTTATTAGTTTTAAAAAATCATTAAGTTAAAATTTCACTTAATTGTTTCCCCTAGAAACAATTATAATTTTCTTGTTAATATCTCACTTTCCGATGTATTTGAGCATAAGTCGTTACAGTAAACATCGTTAAAACATTTTATAAACAAAGTTATAAATATCCAAAAATAAAATTTAAAACTTCGATTTAGTTTAAAATAATAATTTAATACTTAAAATATGTTTATTGCCTGACGGCGAATTAACATGTCAACCGATGGTATTATACCATCTGCTGCTAATTTCTTAATCAACACTGATTTTTGATTCAAAACACAACCATCAAAGGTAACAACCAACGTACATTCAACCATCGATAATTAAACCAGATATAATATCTTTAAGTAACAACTCATATTCAAATAATATGAATCAATAAACAATATACGATTAATTTGAGGAATCCGGTTGGATTCCTCCAACCTGTTCTTCCCTACACAACATTTTATATCATCGTTTAACACTAATTTAAGAAATGTCATGTATTTGAACAATCAGTTTATAACACACACAAACAATCAACCAATAGTTAAAAATCAACCATAGCAGCCATAACGTCCATTCTGCCAATTTATACTTATTAATAATACGGATTTAACACATTAAAGTACTTCAGAAGTGTGAGAATTAACTAACCAATTTGTTTCTGATGAGGTTGCGCTATTTTATACAGTTTCAAACTAACGTTCGGAACTGCATAAAATTCCAACTGCTTCGGAATCACTCCATTCCAGTTCCTATACGTCAGCACCATCAATACGATCCCATAGAATCCAGTTTCGCGTCATTCTGTTCACGTACGTAAAAGATATACGAGATTCAAGTTTTATATAATTGAGTGATTATAAGAATAAAATTAACCATTAATTTATAAATCCTAATTACCAATTATACTGAAATCCACGTCCTCGGTCAACTGGTCAACACATTCTTCTTCCCCTTTGCAAAGAACCCTATCCCTTTTTCTTCTTCGAACCACTTCAGGAAACAAACACGATTCACGCCTCCCAACTTCAATCATTCGCTGACACCTCCCAACGTCGTCGGACTCCAGCCAACGCCCACCATCATCACCGCCATCGAGTCAGCTTTCACCACGACCAACCCTCGTCTATTCCGGTGGTCCACTGTCCATGAACGACCCCAAAAACTATACCCAGATCCGAAATGACAACAGGAAGTCCCTCCGTTCAACATCCCTGTTCATGGCCAACCCCACAACCGAAACCCACTAGACTCCGTCAACACCTCCGCCTCCCCTCGGCCTACCTCCTCGACCAACTCTGGTCCACTCCGGTGGACCCAGCACCACCATGACTCCAAAAACCGAAATCAGAATAAAATCCCCACACCAAAACCTCCTCCGTTCAAAACGACCCACCGCCGTTCTCAGATCACCGGAAGTCGCCTTACCACCACCAAAAGACGTGCCATCCCCCCTTCTACCTTCGCCTGACACAGCACTGACCAATTCCTCCTAAGCTTGCCGGAATCGGCCATAAACCATCACTTCTTCCAGAAAATACAACACCAAAAAGCTTCTCTATTCAAAATAAAAGACCATCCAAATGTTTGATCGCACCATACGATTTCCGTACCAGGTTGAGCCTTAAACGAGCAGCAATCCAAACATGTAATTCGTTGAATTTATAGAGACTTTGAAGAATTGTTTTTTTTGAAATTTAAAATGAAATAATTTAGCAAAGAAATGGTTTGAAGAAGGAAATGAGGACGGGAAGATTTGCTAAGTGATTTTGGGTATGGAGAGGATCACTGTAGTGTATTTTTATAGGGTAGAAATAATTTTTTTTTATTTGATTATTTAATTATTTTATCTATATAAATCCGATTTGACTGAAGATTTTTATCTGACGAGACCGACGAGATTTATCTGATGAGACTGACAAGATTTATCTGATGTGACTGACGAGATTTTTTTGATGTGACTAGCGATTTTTATTCGTACCTATCGCAATTTCAAACTCTGTTTATTGATTACTACGATCACTCACGAACTCCAATCGTCACGCGAATGGACTGCATCGTATAATTCGACGTTACGGTCCCAATGACTCTTGTTTTGTCGAATTCCGAATCCATTTGTGAGAATGGCGCTGGTTCGAGCCCAAAACGATCGATTTTATTTGCATTTTATTTTGCCACGCTCACATAATAACCCCGTTTGACATGCAACTTGAAATATAACAATAATTTGCTGTTGCGGTCTCAATAAAATTTGTTTCGTTGAAAACAGAGATCGTTTGAATTTTAAAAGGCCCAATTTGAATTAAAATAAACAAATTTTAAAATACCTCAATATAATAATATTAAAATATTTCAAATGGACGTACCAGAGAAGAATTTCATATATTTTCAAAATAAAATATCCCGGGTTAAAATCCAAGCCAAAACGATATTAAATAAATTAGAAACCTTATATTTCTATAAAATAAATCGTTATATTATATAATCGAATTCCATAGCGACTATTTGAAAATTTGATTTGGCCATAAAACAAAATCTACAATACGAAAACTCGATTTTTCTGCTTCGTTAGAAAGATATTATCAAATGGGTTCATACGTTTCTTGTTTCGAAGAAATCCGACTTGTTTTGTATCATGTACAACCAATTGAAGTTTAAAACGCTATATTACGAACTACCGCGCCACGGCAGCTCGCTGTATAATTAAAATTATAAACTATACTTTTAAACAGCGTTTAACAAACGAGATTATAAATAAAAATTAAATCTAAACGTAACAAAATCTTCTTACGTTACCAAATCATCTAACAGCGCAAATTCAACTAATTTCGATTATTTCAAAATTAAATTATTATATATATATTATTTCAACAAATTAATTATTCAAATAAATTAATTCCAAACCATTTAAAAATTGAAATCAATATTTAAAACAAAATTAAATATTAAATTAAATATCAGAAATCTGGGTTGTTACATTCCTTCCCCCTTAAAATAATTTCGTCCTCGAAATTGCTAAGGTAAGAAAAATGCTACAAACCCAATTTATTTCAAAATTCTATTTTAATTAAAATTACCACTTTCTAAATTTCTAATTAAAAATAATCCAACTAATTCCAATTGAAAAACAAATTTATTCCGATAAACAAAAAAATTCAAAAAGATTCGAAATTTTTCTAACACCCTAAATTTTTGGCAGAGTCTCCCCTGCACGGAGGAACATCTGCAATATTGCGGGTACCACAAATAATATACCTCGACCAACATGGTCGGAAAAATAAAAAAATCCAATACAAAAACCCAAACCAAAGACCAAAAATTCATATTTCGCGTATGCATACCTTTCTGCAAGCGTTATTACGCAATAAGCGATAAACAATTAGCGAGTCTGCTCAATTACTAGGTAGCTCCAATCAGACTGGATTCAGTTAACTGTAGAATCTTCTTGGACATGGTTCAAAGATAAATTAACTTTTCTGCACCTGTTCTCAATCTAATGCACTTCATTAGTTTCAAAACTATACCAGTCAAATTTCAAATATCCATACCATCCCGGTTTTATCCCAACAAATCAATTCTATTCAACATCGGTTTAAATCAAATTCATCCAAATCCATATATATACAATCAATCTTAGCCATATAATTCCCAAACCATTCCATTTGGATATTTCTATATATCAACTCAATTCAAACTAGTGTTGACTTAAGTTTAATTTTATTTCCATTTTTAAGTTCAAATTTAATTATATGATTTATTCAACCCAACATGTGTTAAATTTTCATATTTCACATTTCAAATTGAAATGTCCTTTGGTTGATCCAATAAAACTCCATAATCAAAACACATTCAAACCAATCAATCAAAGCAATACAAGTTTCAAACAACCAGTCATTAATTTAAGATAATTATTTCTTTTTATTTATACAAAATACAATTTTGGGAGAAATATTTCATTAATCCCATTTACCCAAAATAATTTAAAAATAATTTTATATTCAAAATACAAATACGTGCACTCATATAAATACACTCAAACTAAATCTAGGGTATTACTACCCCATCTCTATCGAGTTACGCCACAGAGCCAAGGTTATCACTAAACTAATAGCTCTGATACCATTATAATGACCCAAGGATTTTCGGCCCTGAGAATCGACATAAATACCCTTACCGTAATTCATGTTGATCTTCCAAACACTAGAACGTCTATAGAAAGAAGTTATAGGGTGAGATAAGAAAGAAATATTAGAATAGAAGAAGAAGAAGAACATCAGAAGCTCACAGCGGAACAAACAAAATATATAATATAACAACATATCTTTATACAAATGAAAATCTTCTATACATACCAATCATCAGAGTACAACATGAATCAGATACAACGGAATAACTTTAATAACTAATGGTGAAGCCTCCTGCTTCCAGCTTCTGAAACTCCAAGCGAAAACTAACCTGTCAAATATGTTCGGTCTGACCCGAGCACATTTTGAAGCAAAGAAAAAACACAGGGGTCAGTCTGGAATACTTTCAGTGCTAAATTCACATCAACAATCGGTTTAATTTTGGAAATCCTTTTTGGAACAAAAGGATAATAGTAAGACCAGTCCACACATAAACACGAACGGTTTTTACCTTACTATAACCCAAACCATTTTTGAAGAACATATATTTTTCTGATATTATAATAGTGTCTATTAACCACAAATAAATAGTAATCTAGTGGAACGCTTGCATCTCACGCTCTACATATGTATTTTACAATCAAAACCGCAAGTGCTTATTGGAATTTGGATTCCTACTATGACAAGGTATGGGACCACCTGCAGATAGTGTATCTCTAGAGGCGAATACACTGGGTTCAACAAGAACGTCTTGCTACCCGACCCACACATAACCGACCACTCATTTCGCTTGAGTGTATCGAATGTGTATCACCGACGGTTGGGATCAGCAACCGTC
Source organism: Allium sativum (assembly GCA_030737875.1). Taxonomy (NCBI): domain Eukaryota; kingdom Viridiplantae; phylum Streptophyta; class Magnoliopsida; order Asparagales; family Amaryllidaceae; genus Allium; species Allium sativum. The sequence goes on along the minus strand of CM060918.1, from coordinate 142,471,641 downwards.
TCCCGAAAAGGGACAACATCGAAATAGATAAGGAATGAAATGAAATCTCTAGATAGGTGACTATACACCCTAATGGGGGTGACCCACATAGCCATTTTGTCTGCCTGATTTTTGTCATTTCCTGGTTGATGAGGCTTGAGGTTATAATCGACTTTTGAAATATCCGACCATAATTCACTTTGAATGCCACATCGTCAAATCCGCTGGATTCACTAATTGACGTCCACAAAAATACTCTAGCAGTTAAGCTAACAGAAGTGCCCCTCTCTGCCACCAACTAAAGTACGTTTGAAGACATCAACGTACGTGACCCCTTTGGAAATACTTTGTCAGACATCCGTCCACACAAGTCATCCAGGAACAGAATGAACAGAAGGCACCCTCCTAGCACATCAAAGGAATAACCCTATGGATCAGTAGCGAGTAGTCCTTGCAACTCCGTAGATCTCAATCACGACAGAACCGCAGTATATCTTTAGCTGCAGACCAAAGATTATAAGTAGTCCTTCCGTTTTGAATATCCACGGCCTTCACTTGCTTCATCTTCATTCCATCGCAAGTTAACTTCGTACGTAATGTTGAGTCGAAGTGGTTTTGGGTCTAATTCCCATCCCGGCTCTTCGAAACAACACGTTAAAAAGGTCCAAATAAATATTTCGTTGATAGTTTGGTGTTTTAACTATCAACGTCAAAACAGTACGGTTAAGTATATTGACAACTCAAATTCTAATTTTTAAAACCGTTCATTAAAACTCTTTATCGAATCGTAAAAATCATTTCCTCGACTTAAATCGATTACATTTAAATATCTTGCCAACTCAGCTTTTGTTTCGTCACTTGGAAATAATAACTCTCATTTATTCTCACTTCGCTTTATCCTTCTTAAATTCTGAAAGTATTGCTACATTCATATTATTACTATTTCTAAAAACCAGTGTTATAAAAATAGTCTATAGGTATAATTAAAACTACATGTCTCGATTCAGATTAAACAACGTTAATGTACATTGTTTAATTTAAACCCTTTCGTATTAAATTTCATTTCAGCCCTTACAATTGAATTGAAAATGTTCGACGAGAATAACATCTCCTTTCCAAATTCCTTTGCCGTTACGAACTAATACCATTCCTCGATAATAGTGAAGTCGGTCAAGTTGGGGTATTTTATTTACCTCTCAGACCTTAATCGACAACGTTCTTATCTCAGAGTGGATAGAAGTTCGCAACTCAAAACCCATGCTCTTACACTATCGATCAAGTCTTATTTCCTATATTTTCATTTTAATTATGGTTTATGAACCATATCCTTTTCTTTGAACCATTTTGATCGACCATCACTATTTTACTTAATATATTATTAAGTAAACATCTACCCAAATGTTAATTATCTGCTTCAAAACTCTTGTATAGTATTCTACTCATACTAACCCATTCGCTAACCTCCTTTCCAAACTCTTTTCACTTTTGTAATCTAAACTTGGGATTTATAACCATAAATCTCCTTTCCCATTCCTTTTATTCAGAATATTTTATCCTTTTTAACCTTTCAAAATTCCACTTCGATTACACCATTTTACTTATTTTCATTCTTAATTAAATATTTATTTATTTTAAAGCCTTGCCTTAGCTTTAAACTCCCAATCCACTTTCTTATAAACTAGGATTCGTTCACACACTTTATCAAAACACCCTTTAACATCATTAAAAACAAAGGGTTGGATTTTTTATATTAAATTCCTTATAAACTTCTTTACTCAAATCAATATGCACTTCCATTTACATGTTTTACAATTCCTCGCTTTTATTTCCAACTTGACTAGAATCTTTGTTTTAAACTCAAATCTTTTATAATTTATTTATGAAATTTGGATTTTTAAATCCCTTCCATATGCTTCGCCCAAATTGACTAATCGTGTTACATACCCCATTTCTTCTTAAATGATTTTTATTTAAGGAGTAAGTAATATTAATTGACTTCATCATTTTCTAAAGTAAAATCCTTTTTACTTCTTTATTAATCGCAATGGCTTGATTACATTCCTTAATAAGTCATAATAGTTTATTCTATATAAAAAAATAAACTGCCCAATAATTACCTTACATATAGTTAAATTACAATTTATTAGTTTTAAACAATCATTAAGTTAAAATTTCACTTAATTGTTTTCCTTAGAAACAATTATAATTTTCTTGTTAATATCTCACTTTCCGATGTATTTGAGCATAAGTCGTTATAGTAAACATCGTTTAAACATTTTATAAACAAAGTTATAAATATCCAAAAATAAAATTTAAAACTTCGATTTAGTTTAAAATAATAATTTAATACTTAAAATATGTTAATTGCCTGACGGTGAATTAACATGTCAACCGATGGTTTTATACCATCTGTTGCCAATTTCTTAATCAACACTGATTTTTTATTTAAAACACGACCATCAAAGGTAACACCCAACGTCCATTCAACCATCGATAATTAAACCAGATATAATATCTTTAAATAACAACTCATATTCAACAATATGAATCAATAAACAATATACGATTAATTTGAGGAATCCGGTTGGATTCCTCCAACCTGTTCTTCCCTGCACAACATTTTATATCATCATTTAACACTAATTTAAGAAATGTCATGTATTTGAACAATCAGTTTATAACACACACAAACAATCAACCAATAGTTAAAAATCAACCATAGCAGCCATAACGTCCATTCTGCCAATTTATACTTACTAATAATATGGATTTAACACATCAAAGTATTTCAGAAGTGTGAGAATTAACTCACCAATTTGTTTCTGATGAGGTTGCGCTATTTTATACAGTTTCAAACTAACGTTCAGAACTGCATAAAATTCCAACTGCTTCGGAATCACTCCATTCCAGTTCCTATACGTCAGCACCGTCAATACGATCCCATATAATCCAGTTTCGCATCATTTTGTTCACGTACGTAAAAGATATACGAGATTCAGGTTTTATATAATGGAGTGATTATAAGAATAAAATTAACCATTAATTTATAAATCCTAATTACCAATTATACTGAAATCCACGTCCTCAGTCAACTGGTCAACACGTTCTTCTTCCCCTTTGCAAAGAACCTGATCCCTTTTTCTTCTTCGAACCACTTCAGGAAACAAACACGATTCACGCCTCCCAACTTCAATCATTCACTGACACCTACCAACATCGCCGGACTCCGGCCAACGCCCATCATCACCACCGCTGTCGAGTCATCTTTCACCATAACCAACCCTCGTCTATTCCGGTGGTCCACTGTCCACGAACGACCCCAAAAACTGTACCCAGATCCGAAATGACAACAGGAAGTCCCTCCATTCAACATCCCTGTCCACGGCCAATCCCACAACTGGAACCCACCAGACTCCGTCAACACCTCCACCTCTCCTCGGCCTACGTCCTCGACCAACTCCGGTCCACTCCGGTGGACCCCAGCACCACCACGACTCCAAAAACCAAACTCGGAATAAAACCCCCACACCAAAACCTCCTCCGTTCAAAACGACCCACCGCCATTCTCAGATCACCGGAAGCCGCCTTACCACCACCAAAAGACGCGCCATCCCTCTTCTACCTTCGCCTGACACATCTCTGACCAATTCATCATAAGCTTGCCGGAATCGGCCATAAACCATCACTTCTTCTAGAAAATACAACACCAAAAAGCTTCTCTGTTCAAAATAAAAGACCATCCAAATGTTTGATCGCACCATACGATTTCCGTACCAAGTTGAGCCTTAAACGAGCAGAAATCCAAACATGTAATTCGTTGAATTTATAGAGACTTTGAAGAATTGTTTTTTTTAATTTAAAATGAAATAAATTAGCAAATGGTTTGAAGAAGGAAATGAGGACGGGAAGATTAGCTAAGTGATTTTGGGTATGGAGAGGATCACCGTAGTGTATTTTTATAGGGCAGAAATATAATTTTTTATTTAATTATTTTATTTATTTTATTTATATATTTAAATCTGATTTGACTAAAGATTTTTATCTGACGAGACCGACGAGATTTATCTGATGAGACCGACGAGATTTATCTGATGTGACTAACGAGATTTTTCTGATGTGACTAGCGATTTTTCTTCGTACCTATCGCAATTTCAAACTCTTTATTGATTACTGCAATCACACATGAACTCCAATCGTCACGCGAATAGACTGCATTGTATAATTCGACGTTACGGTCCCAGTGACTCTTGTTTTGTCGAATTCCGAATCCGTTTGTGAGAATGGCGTTGGTTCGAGCCCAAAACGATCGATTTTATTTGCATTTTATTTTGCCACACTCACAGAATAACCCCGTTTGACGTGCAACTTGAAATATAACAATAATTTGTTATTGCGGTCTCAATAACATTTGTTTCGTTGAAAACAGAGATCGTTTGAATAAAATCCCTTTTAAAAGGCCCAATTTGAATTAAAATAAACAAATTTTAAAATACATCAATATAATAATATTAAAATATTTCAAATAGACGTACCAGAGAAGAATTTCATATATTTTCAAAATAAAATATACTGGTTTAAAATCCAAGCCAAAACGATATTAAATAAATTAAAAACCTTATATTTCTATAGAATAAATCATTATATTATATAATCGAATTCCATAGCGACCATTTGAAAATTTGATTTGGCCATAAAACAAAATCTACAATACGAAAACTCGATTTTCTGCTTTGTTAGAAAGATATTATCAAATGGGTTTGGACGTTTCTTGTTTCGAAGAAATCCGACTTGTTTTGCATCCTGTACAACCAATTGAAGTTTAAAACGCAATATTACGAACTACCGCGTCGCTGCAGCTCGCTATATAATTAAAATTATAAAAATACTTTTAAACAGCATTTAACAAACGAGATTATAAATAAAAATTAAATCTAAACGTAATTAAATCTTCTTACGTTACTAAATCATCTAACAGCGCAAATTCAACTAATTTCGATTATTTCAAAATTAAATTATTATATATATATATTATTTCAACAAATTAATTATTCAAATAAATTAATTCCAAACCATTTAAAACTTCAAATCGATATTTAAAAAAAAATTAAGTAGCAGAAATCTGGGTCGTTACATTTATACTATGTATGTAGAGCGTGAGATGCAAGCGTTCTACTATTTGGTTATTTATTTGATTAGACATTATTATAATATCACTGGATTTTGATATCAAAGTATTTTGGGTTATAATAAGGTAAAAATCGTCCATGTTTATGTGTGGTTGGTCTTACTTTTATCTTTTGTTTCAAAAGGATTTTCAAAGTTCAATAATATGATTGGAGTTTACTCACACCAGTCTCATGACTGACCCAGAGTTTATTTTGTTTATTTTCCCTAAACTCTTAGGTGCCCAAATTTGTATGGGCAGTCAAGTGTTTAAGGCTTTTACAGATACACTTGGAGGAGCTAAAAGCAGAAGGCTTCACCGTTAGTATTTAGAGACTATTCCCGCTGTGATATGATGTATTGTACTATGATAATGGTATGTATATACAATACAGTTTTGTATTGCAAAACTATGTTATATAACACATTTTATTCGTTCCGCTGTGAGATTCGTGTTTACTCTGATTCTACTCAGTTGTGTTCTTCTTCTTCTTCTATTCTATTAGTTCTATCTTATCTTTCTCATCCTCTTATTTCTTTCTATTAATGATCTGAATTTTCATGCACTTTGAGTTGAATGTGTAGGATATTACTCAGCTCAAATTGGTACGGATTCTAGGCCATTACAGTTGTCATCAGAGCTGAAGGTTAAATGATTACCTTGGCTCTGTGGCGTAGCTCAATAGAGATGGAGTTAGCAATACTCTATATTGAGTTTGAGTGTATATATATGAGCGCGTATTTGTAAATTGATAAAAAAAAAACTGTTTTATATTGTGTTGATTGGTTTGGCAAGTGGTTTATGAATTCTGGTCGATACTGGATTGCAAACGGTATCAATAGGTGTTACTAAACTCTTGAACAGCGTAATTCAACATAATATTATTTTAAAAGCTGGGTAAATAAAATAATTTTACCCAAAATATATTTTGATATAAAGAAAGTATATATTATTGGAATTATTCGATATATTGGATATATTTGTTATTATTATAATCGAATAACTTTATGGTTAAGATGGGTACCTAAATAACCCATTAGAACTTGTATAATGTAATTTGTGAAATTTAATGGATTAAATCCAAATTTAAATCCAGAATTGAAATAAGACTCTAGAAACATGGAAAAAAAGTTGGAAATAATGTTTGAATTAAATATATGGGAATTTTAAAATCCTGGGAGATTTGAAATTGTTTTCCAAGTGTTGTGAAAGATATTTTGAAGCAAAATTCAAAATGGAAGTGTTTTAAAATGAAGTTTGAAAAGTAATATAGTATTGAACTCACTTCGACGGCTAGAAAATAAATTCTAATGATGACGGCCGCATTATCAGTGTTCATTTTCGAGTTTCTAAGAGACGGATTACTACCAAAGATTTTGTTTTTGAAGTGTTTTGAGAAAACGAGTTGTCAGAAATTCAAATGTTTTGAATAATATATGATTTCAAACTGATTTGAAATAAAACCCCAGGAATTTGAATTCTGAAATTTAAAATTTACTTATGAAGTAAATAACTAGAGAATTTAACTGAGTCAAATAAAATTGGAGTTGAATTGAAGCCAAGTAAGTGGAAATCGTACTGGAATAAGAATTTGACTTGGCAAAATAGTTGAGTTGTGAATTAAGATTTGGAATGGAACCAAACTTGGGGGGTCAAATTTGATTATTGAGTAAAAATTGGAAATTTGAAATTGAAATTGGAGTGGAAATGGAGTTGGCATGGATAAAAGAGAATTATTTGTAAAGACCCGCAAATTCCCGCCCTTTGGATCAACCATAAACCACACATGTCTGACCCAAAAAGTGGAAACCTACGAATACTTTAACTTTGGGCATACAGCACATTACAACAGATAACAGAAGACTTTTATAACACTATAATAAATGTTACATCAGAGTACAGAATATACATATCAGAGTACATTGGAATATAATTACAGCGGAAGATAAATACAAAAAAATGTAATATACTGCAACGGAAGAACACAGCGGAAGACCCTCTATCTCTGGACACAGCTTTAAGCTTCAACCCAGAATCTTGTTTTAACAAATCTGCAAAAATAGCTACTCGACTGCCCGTGTGGAAAATATGGGCACCCGAGTTTGCCAGTGGACAAACTACAGGTCAGTCATGGGACTGGTGTGAGAATTCTACTTAACCTATATAATATAATAAGGCTAATCACAGGACCACGCCACTTTCGCGGAACGGGTTTTCTCCCATGGATTGCCAGTGCATGACTAAGGTAAAATGTCAAAATAACGCAATGCTTTTTAGAAAAATGAAACCATTATAAGACCCAAGTCCCATCACACAATGGAACGCAAACCGGAGGATAGGGTTTTACCTTATAATGATCAAAAGATGCTTGATACGATAAACACGGTATTATATAATAATAGTGTGCAACCAATTTGAAATACATCAAAGTAAATGTATCAATCCTAGATGGCATGAGTGCCCCCATCCCACTATGTCGCCATATATAGGTATACAATCAAAACAGCGTGATGTCGTATTGGAAATTTGGGTTTCCATCTGAGTCAAGGCTAGGGAGGAGATCCTTACCGATTCGAGACACTCCAGCAAATACCCCAGGATTGGTACTCTGTCCAACCCTTGGATAGCTGCAGGGTCGGTCCACACTTACTTTTGTGGATTAGTTATGCCTGAACACACGCTTCCCGGTCCTTTTGGACCTATACTACGGCCAGTGGCGACCGCATAAACCCGAGGCCTCGAAAAATCCAACAACCACAATGAATAAATGCCAGCGCTGGTAGGTCCCTGGCACCACTCTAGCTAGAAAGAAACGTGTGCACTCCCTGCGTTCCCTTCTCCCGTTTTAGACTCTACCGGGCTGTGAGGCTCGCGAAGTCACGATATACACAAAGCTATGCCTAAATAGATTGTGCTTTGATCATCAACCACAAGGCCTGCTTTTCAACAAAGCCTTGATCAATTGCATCTTAGCATGCCACATTGTCAGACTCTACCATATCATTGATCATCTACCAATATATATATATAACCTCTAAGCTCATACGTCTTAGAGAAGGGGGTTAAGTGAAGAATAAATTCTCCACCACCAAACAGAAATATATAATCAGTAGCATTCAACAAATACAGTAGAAAAGAATACAATGTCAGACATGCAATCCATTTACAAGTCCGCTCTGGGTCTGAGCGAAACAACGTGTCCGTCGATCTCCAAATACGTTTGGACGATCATTACCAAATACCTTGCCTTGGAATGTACTGTCCCAATTCAAGATACCAGTCATCATCATCCCAACGATGTGAAAACCTTCGGTCTTCTACCACCGTCTTCATCTTCGACTCTTGATCGTCGTGATGATTATTCAGAATGGGTTAAACCCGGTCTTTCTGAATAACTCGCGTATTTTGTGATTAAAAATCAAATATTGGAAAATCACACATTATGTCACATTCCGACCCCGAATATTCTTTTAATAAGATATTCATATTAAAAGATTTTCATAAATTTTATCAAAGATAAATTAATAAATTAAATCATAAATCTGCCTTAAAAGATTTATTAAGAATTCTGAATTTGATTTAATATCAAAAATCATTTTCACAGATCATTTATTTTAAAGAATAAATCTTCTTTTAAACGGGCTAAAGAACTCGTGTCATTTAAAACACAGTTCACGATAAACCCACAAATCAATTTCCTAAATATGGAATTCCACAGAAATCAATCAGTACATAATCGATATAAATTTCTGTATCGGACTAACAATATACATGGAATAACGGCAAAGCCTCTTAAATTCCATATATAATATCGGTCTTCTATTACAGAAGCCCATCTCGATTATTACCAATAGAATTTCCACTTAATCCCAATTTAATATATATTAAATTGGAAAACTAGATTTTTAGAAAATGCTTTTGTAAAACCTATGAATAGATTTATAAATTCCAAATAATAATTTCGATGTAAATTGGATTAAAGGACAAATGTCATTTAAAAACACCATCCACGATAAATCCACCTCACATCTCAATGTATCTCATATCATGAAATATAATTGCAAATTCTAATAATCTTAATTAAAGGATTTCCCTTTAAATATTAATTCATTAGTAAAAATATATTTTAAAATAATCATTAAAATATTCTTTATACAAAAGATTTTTATCCTTTACAAATATTCTTTGTTTTAACATATTTAATAGAAAATATTTATATTTATGAAAATATATCCTTTATATAAAAAGAATTTCTAGTGTAAGGATACTCTTATTTAAAAGATCATCTGAATCGAAATGCGACTCAACCAATTACCATATAATTTGGATTATATGGATTTCACACACATCATATATATGACAATAACAATATAATCATCCATTTCATCCAAAGTGTAAATTACACTGCGTAAGCGTTAAAATTAAATAATAACGCTCATCGCAGCTTGTCGATCTAACGATCAACATACAACTAAATATTGGGATTAGTGTATGTTAATTCTCATCCCAACACCCGTGTGGGGTTTCAACCAGCAAACAAATAATAAATTATTTGTGCACTTGGGCGATGTGTGAAAATTATCGACCCAATCACATAAACAAGTCAGGTAACTTGCCTATGGCAGTGTAATACACAATATATAACACGACGATAAAACTATCTCTTTTTATTGCCTATAAACGGCCAATAAAAATGTGATCTTTATTTCTATACTTTTTATTGTAATTTACATTTTTTTTTACAAAATGTCCTTTTTATTCTAACTTACATTTTGAATGTAATTTTTCTTTTTATTGTTTATTTACATCAAAATGTAAATGTTCCCTTTTTCATTGTTTATTATTAACAACAAAAATCTCGTCTTCTATATTTATTCTTTTCAATGAAAGCAATTTTACATAAAATTGTAATTCTTTGATTTTATTCTTTTTTTTGTCTATTTTTATTGCACCAAAAATGTCGATAAAAATGAATCACTAACATTGTCTATTTTTATCGCACCAAAAATGTCGATAAAAATGACAACATTAACTATTCTATTTTCACCGCATTCAAAATGACGATAAAATATTCAACATTAACAATTCTATTTTTACCGCATTCAAAATAACGATAAAATATTATCAAAAGAAATGAAAGCAAAATGTTCTTTTTATTACTAAAAGGAAAAACAACAAAAATGCTTCTTTTAATGCTAAAAAGAAACATGACATAAAAATGTTCTTTTAATGTTAAAAAGAAGAAGCGACAAAAATGACCCTTTTCATGTTAAAAAGAAAAAAATGACAAAATATGTTTTAATTCTAAAAAAAGAAAAAGTGACAAAAATTATCTTTTTATTCTAATGCAATATCTTTACAAAAGTGTTATTTTAATATCAATGCGAATTTTCAATTTCTTACTACATATAAAAATGTAAACTTTATTTTACAATTATATATCCCATCATAAATTACATATAAAAATATAAGTTATTTCATAGAAAGGGACGACATTAATTTCGAAGAAACCATAGACTTATATTACTTGTTCAAACTAGGTGTGACGTTTCCAATCCAAATGTTTACCGTTTCAAATGCTTGTTTATTTAATTAATTTTATCTTTCTCTTCCTAATGTATTTAATGTTTACCATTTCAATTGCTATATTAAATTCAATTTATTGGTAACGGTCTAATTTATTTAAAATTTTCTCTATATTAAATTCAATTTATTGGTAACAACCTAACTTATTAAAAAAATTATATATTACAAACGAAACGAACTTTGGTACATTACTACGAAAATTCCTTCATTACTATATTAAATTGCACGTATTCCTAATATCAAATTTTGGTCATTTAACTTGACTGCAAAATTTTACCTAATATTTCGAGTAATTGCACCATTTAAATCGTACATTATTAAAATCGAAACTTCCATTATTAATGTCTAATTTAAATTTTACTTAAATTAAACAAACATATGTGTTTTCATGTACGGAATTAAAGTTTCATACTTCAAATCCTATTTGCTGGGATACCAACTGTAACGATACGGATTTTGCCCGGACTTAATCGACCGCTAAATCGACCAAGACCATTCAATTCCCGCATACGTTAACTTTGGGAATACAATACATCAGAACAGTAACAACAGACTTTTATTAACATTATAATAACGTTACATCAGAGTACAGAATATCAGAGTACGAATAAATATATTACAGCGGAAGATAAAATTACAATACTTTTTAATACAATGCAGCGGAAGAATTTTCTAAGCTTTGGACACAGCTTTAAGCTTCGATCCAGGATCCTGCTAACAAGATAAATATCTGCAAAACAAGCTACTCGACTGCCCATGTGGAAAAGAGGGCACCCGAGTTTGCCAGTGAACAAACTACAGGTCAGTCAGGGGACTGGTATGAGAAATCTAAATTAGCCTATTAATTAAAATGGCTAATCACAGGACCATGCCGCTAACGCGGAACGGGTTTACTCCATTGGATTGCCAGTGTATAAACAAACAATCAAAAATGCAACAATCAACATGCAGTTCCAATCTACCCATTTAGGATTAATCCCTAAATTAAGATTTCAAAATCCAATTCAATTTACAGAAATTATTTCTTTGGACTTTATTTCCCGATTTCTTTTATTTCAAATCGTTTGGAATATATATCTAGCTTTTGTAATATCAAAGTAGATTTCACTTCGGGATTTGAAAACAAAACATTTGGAAATATGAATTCCAAAACATAATAATGCATAAAAACAAATATGCAACCAAATATCGGGTTTCCCTTAGACAAGGCAAAGGGCACGCACCTAAGCAACTCGATATATATATATATATATGTGCACCTCTCACTATGGAGCAGGCTACACTAACCACTGACCAGTACAGTCGGTCAGGGTCATTCAACCAACCCATACTTTTAGTCGTTCGGGTCACCAGAATCTTTAGCCACATACTAAATCATTTTTATATCCCGAAGTGGAAAAATCATTTCACAACATAATAATCACAAGTATAATCAAATCTATATAGGTTTCTGCTTTCAAATCATTTTGAAATTATTGGGTTTAGTCCTCGAAATTCTTTCTGTTTTATAAAACATTTTATAAAACATTCCCTGTCCAAAATCAGGAATAATTCTTCTTTTACTTAAGAAAATCACTTTTCAAAATCATTCATTAATTTTGAAATAAACAATCGCTAAACACCTTATAGTCAAATCGTGAAGTGTTTCACAAGGTGTTAGCATACATATAATTCTACCCACCCAAAGTTAAAAAAAAAAAAAAAAAAAAAAAAAAACATAATTTGCTCATAAACTGGTCGAGCACAATCCATTAAATCAATCAGTTATAACATGTCAATTTTATATGTTGTACACATATGTTAAAAATCATCTTTTTAACAAACTAATAATTATTTCTTGCATTACATTAAAAATGTAAGCTTTTCTCTTATTCTTATACTACATTAAAAATATACTCTTTTAATTTCATTCTTTTTTATGTAAACAATTCACATTAAAAATACAAACTTTTAACGTAAACAATTTAACGCTAAAATATGTTCTTATAATGACGCTAAAAATATGCTCTTCTTATTACGCTAAAATATATTTTTTTATCGCACTAAAAATATGTCCTTTTTAATAACGTCAAAATACGTTCTTTTAATGCGAACAGAAATATGTTCTTTTAATTCGAACAAAAATATGTTCTTTTAATTCGAGCAAAAATATGTTCTTTTAAATTTGAGCAAAACGATATTAAAAAGTTGATCTTTTTAATATGAACAAACGGTATTAAAAAGTGGTTCTTTTTAATATGAACAAAATGATGTTACAATTTTCCACAACAACTTCAATAACCAATTGTGATAAATTTGGTGTAACTATATCCAACATATACGAATGCAAATTTTAAAACGCACACATCCTAAGGAACCATTCGTGTATATATATAAATATTCCCAACATATACAATTTCAAATTTCAAACACACAAATCCTAAGGAACCATTCGTGTGTGTATATATATATATATATATATATATATATATATATAAATCTCCGCAAAGATGAGATTTTTATCGTATTAACAATTCTGAATATAAATGAAATGAAATAAAATAAACCTCAAGATGAGATTTTCACATCCCACACTTGAAACTGAATAAAAATGAATCCCACGATGGAACTTTTACATCCCACTCTTGGAACAAAATAAAATGAATCCCACGATGGAACTTTTACATCCCACTCTTGGAACAAAATAAAATGAATTCAAAAATGGAACTTTTACATCTCAACTTTTATAACGTGTAAGCAAGATGAGATTTTTACATCCCACGCTAGTAACACGAGCCGCAAAGATGAGAATTTTATCCCACGTTTGAAAATAAAGGAAAATAAATTCAAGATGGAATTTTGACATCCCACAGCTTGAAAATAAAAGAAAATAACATCAAGATGGAATTTTGACATCCCACAGCTTGAAAATAAAAGAAAATAACATCAAGATGGAATTTTTGACATCCCACAGCTTGAAAATAAAAGAAAATAACATCAAGATGGAATTTTGACATCCCACAGCTTGAAAATAAAAGAAAATAACATCAAGATGGAATTTTGACATCCCACAGCTTGAAAATAAAAGAAAATAACATCAAGATGGAATTTTGACATCCCACAGCTTGAAAATAAAAGAAAATAACATCAAGATGGAATTTTTGACATCCCACAGCTTGAAAATAAAAGAAAATAACATCAAGATGGAATTTTTGACATCCCACAGCTTGAAAATAAAAGAAAATAACATCAAGATGGAATTTTGACATCCCACAGCTAGAAAATAAAAGAAAATAACATATGAAAATAAACAACGCGTCATACAAAGAAAATGAACAATATTCGCATGTTCACAGATCCTATCCCACAGATCTGGAATATAATAATTATAATTTTCATCGCGTATTCACAAATTTAGAATCTCAATTTATTATGAGATTTATCGCATCAAACCAAGCGAATATATTTTCCATAACAACAATAATACATAAATAACATCTAAATTATCACAGCGCAGAATAACACATACATATATGATTATAAATGCGAACATCAATAATTAAAGTATAATAATTTAAATAAAATAAATAGGATTTGAAGTATGAATTGCAACATCTTAGATCGGTGTGAACAAACATATGAAATTACATAGCGGAAATCAAAAGTTATGGCCAATTCAATTTTTCGGATTCGTTGGAAAGATATTTTTAAATAGATTCTAATATTTTTGGTTTCACTAAAATCCGTTAAATTTTGCATCCTGTACGGTCAGTCAAAGTTCAAGTTTGACTTTTCAAACTACCGCGCTATTTCTAACTCTATTTATATTTAAATTAAATTTATTCGTTTTAACTTCGATTAAAATAAATTCTAGCCATTATTATTTATAATAAATTATATTATAACCTCAAAATTCATTAAAATTTTCTAAAATAAAAATTTTAAATTGGTCCTGATTTTTGCGGGTTGTTACATTATTGGTTAAGGATAAAGGATTCGACGCAAGGATTCAGTTATGGGGATGCGAAGTATGAAATCTCAACCAAGCAAGTTGTGAGGAGTTAGAATTACAGCATCTTCACTTCTTAGCAATTTCGGGGACGAAATTATTTTAAGAGGGAAGGAATGTAATGTCCCACATTTTTATCGGTTTGTATTTGAATATTTAAATCGTTTAAATATTGAATTCGTAATATAAGTGGATTTATTAAAATGAAGTGAACATATAAAAATATATAATAAATATAATCGAGCTCATAACGACGCTGCAGTTCGTAATTTAACGTTTTGAACTTCAACTAAGTGTACATGACTCGTTATGAATCGGATTTCTTTGAAAAAAGAAACGTTGGAATCCGTTAAACTATATCTTTCTAATGGAAGTGAAAAACCAAGATTTCGTATTATAAATGGGAAGTTATGTCCAAATTAAATATTCAAAAAAAGCAGCAGCATATTCGTTGTGGTCATAACGGTTTAGTTGAAATAACTAGATATTGGGTACGAATTTGGACAAGGTTCTTTTGAGACATAGTGATAATTTAATTTTTAGAATTTTACTGTAATTTTTTATTAATTAAATACGCAACCTTTTATTTGGAGTATTTTGCACCTTGTATCAACATTTTGGGGTTTCACAATATGAGTTAACCTACCGATATTAATATATTTTTGGGATCGTAACACCTCGTTGAGCACGACTGTACTCTTACTTCTGTCCATAACAATCCGTACGCGAACGGAATTTCATGTAACGAAATACCAAAATCAGCTAAAATTTATATCTAATTCCTACTGTTTTAATGTTGCTTCAAAGACAAATGAGCATCAACCTTCATGAATTCCCAATCTACTTTACAAACATAAACCATATTTAATATAATGAAGCACATGGAACATCTATCTCATTTCGTGTCCTCAAGTCTTCAACGTCAGGTCCAAACCATGTTGAATTAGATATAGGTTGAGCGAAGGCACCCTATACAATTTAATTAGGAGATATTTCATACAATAGATTGTTATTATAATAACCATATGGTATCATTTAATAGCTATTGGACGAGTTGTACACCCTGTATAGGACCTTATCAATTCAACATGGTAAATAGTTGAAATTTCGTGGTAACTATATAGTATAAGCTTAAAGGGTTACCAATAGATTGTTATTAAACTTCCTACCAATATCCGGTCTGTTCATGTCCAACCATTAGGACGTGTAATGCCAACCATTAAGTCTTCAACATTAGGCTATTATGTTTCTTAAGAAGCACCACTGCGTATGCCAAGTTTGCATCTAATTTTCTAGTTTTGCTTCTATCACTTCATAGCCAAACATATCATGCCACTGTTCATTTCCTTTCTTGCAATGAAGTAGTCGCCCTCTATGTCGACAATAGTTGCCTATAATGCTTAACGCTAATTTAAATAACCAAACCTTAGAAACAAAGTAATTGTACAGTAGCCCTACCTATTCTAAAGAGCTCAATCCGCAGTGTGTTTTCAAATCACGCACCATACCCAAACAGCTACCCTGATCTAAAACTAGCCACGTGACTGTTCTCTTCTTCCTTCACACTGAAGTAAGGAGTGAACATAAACCATGAATATTGTTTTTTGAAGATCAAATCAATAAATGTTAAATACATATAAACATGTCTATGTCGTATCACTGTTCAAATCCTACCCTAAACTTCTTGAAGACAATTCGATGCAGGACTATAATCACGCAGCTATATATGTTCAAATCAACAACAGACCTATATACCAAGCACCACTGCAAAACTGAGGGGGTAAGGAAAAGGAAAACTTCACACACAAGGTTCCATTTAGACTAGCTGAAATCGCACAGGGGTAGGATTAGGACATGGATCTTATCTTTCTTTTCTTCCTGTATATAAACAGGGTAACAGGAGCTCATACACAGCCTTCGAACTCCATAAAGTTGAAACCAGAACTTCCATTTCAAACCATATAAACTCAAATAAATGCCAATAAATCTTGTAAACAAATATACTTGGATTAACATCGGGATGCCCTTTGATTCGGGTATGGTTTCAGGGGGTTCGACGCGGTTTCATACGCTGGTTTTATACAGAAAGGACTAGGGTTAAGGGTCGAAGGGTATTGGAGCTCCGATAAGGCAAACAAAGGTTATCACTGAGTTCGGTAAGAGATTTGAAACTCGTGTGCGAACATTTGAAGAATTCTATACAAGTTTCGTTTGGTGCTTTTCAGCAGATGGCAGGTATAGGCGTAAACACCACGAGAGAGAGATAGATCCAAGTTCAGGGATATTTGTATAGTGGCGGTGAGGCTTTGGAGTAGGATTAAGTGGTGATTTTAGTATGGATTTGTTTTGAAATATGGGAGGAGCTGAAGGGAGCGGCTATGGTATCTTTATGTGGGGAAGAAGAAGATTTGAGGGATGCGGTTGTTCGTTCGTGGGTGTTAAAAATGGGGTGTGGGTTTAGTGGAAGGATGGGCCGAAAGAAAAAGCCCAGAAAAGGGGAAAAAATGGTTTAGGAAAAACAAAAGGGGACCAAAAATGGGCGGACGTGAGTTGGCCAAGGGGAGACGTTGTACTTTAATACGAGAATGTCACTTGGGATGGTATAACTGCAATGGGTAGGAGCGGTGCTTTTTCACCTTAGTGAGCTTAAACGTTAGGCCGAAGAGGAGAAGGAATTATATCGGATTGATTCGAATGTTTATACCGGGAAAGTGAAGACAAGGTAGAAAAACAGTTTAGGCGGGTGCGTATTTATGGACCAATGGAAAGTGAATAGTGAGCCCAATATTTAAAAATAATTTAGTTCAGATAGAATAACGTATAACTTGTTAATGTTATATTTTACTCGCATATTATCAGAATTTCTCGATGCTGGTACCGTTGGAATCATAGGATCACAGACTACTCAATGGAACCAGTCGGAGGCGATTTGGAGCTCGTTGGGATTTTAGATAAAATAAAATTTCTGAACGAATCTACGGAACGTTAACCGTTATTTAACGGTTAATGCGCAAGGTGAGTAAATTCACTGACTCTGATCTATTTTAAAATATTATAATCTTGTTTGAATGCTGTGTGATGGTCGCTTTACTAGATTACAATTAAATTGGTTGAAAAATATATATCGTTGCATATGTACACATCATTTGGTTGGATACTGATTCCATCGATTACAATATTTCCCAGTATGGAATCGGTGTTAATTGTGTTGACTAACATCTGTGGATGCAGGAAACCGGTTGGAGGAATCCAACCGGATTCCTCAATATTTATATGTACTGTTTGTTTTATATGCACTGTTTGAACCCAAATGACATTTAAACCTTATGTGGATATTGATGTTGAATGGAAATTCAACATTTGTTTTGATTAAATCAATAAATGATATCGATTAAGAAAGTAGCAGCAGACAACCGTAAATTCATCTTCTTGTTAAGACGTTGAATCGTCGCCAGACGAATCAACGAAGTTAAATTATAAAAATTTTATTTTTTGTAATTAAAGCGAAGTTAAAATTATAATAGAAGTTCTATTATAAACATTATGTAGTTAGTTTTATAAAGTAAAGATAAACGATTGTTGACGTTTAAATAAGTTTATAAAGCTGCAATTATCCTATGAGTAAATATTGGATACTTATTTTTAAGAAAATCGGTTAAAGAATATTATTGGATTAATTATATTAATCAAGTAAAGGGAAGTAATTAAATCAGTTAACGAATTAACTGATGGTTTGAAGTTGAGTAAATCAACTGTTTTATTAGAAATTGATTATTAGATTAATTGGCCTTAAATTCATCTAATGAAAATAGCTTAGCAATAAATCGATCAAAATTAATAAGACTTCTTATTAATTGTTATTTATTTATGAAATATTATTGAACTAATATAATCAGTTATTTTAGATGAAGTAAACTGTTTTACTTCAGCAATGATGAAGTAAATTATTCTTTAATTATTTTAATTAAATAATTGTTTCTTAAATGGATCCCATTTAAGATGTTATTGAATTGGTAATGAGATGTACATGCATTAAGAAAAAGGATTCAAATAAAAGTAAAGTGTGAGAAGACAAAGAACGTAAATGGATTTGTAACGAAGATGTAGCAAAGAGTTAACATTTAAATAAATAGTTGTAAACAACTAAGTTTTCAAACTAAGGATATGGCGTCATAAAACCATATTTAAAATATAGCAAGAAGTACGTTTTGACAGATTTTAAAGTATAAGGGGTTAGAGTTACGAACTTATATCTATTCTAAGATAAGATTGTTGTTGATCAAGGTCTGAGAGGTAATTAAAATACCCCAACTTGAACGGCTTCACTATTATCGAGGAACGATAATAGTTTGTGACGGAAAGAGATGTCAGGATTAGTATAAAAGGAATATGGCAGCGTATTGCAAGTCTTAGAACTATAGCGATAAAATAACGATGTTTACTAGGCTTAAGTGTGACTGTTACGTCGAGATTAGTTATAAAGGAGAATATTACAACGTATGACAAGTTTTTGAACTATAACGATGAATTAGCGCTATTGACCAAACTTAAGCGTGATTTTTATATATAGCACTACTCCCTAGGGAATGTAAATAGTTTGGTTCGAAATCCACTTATTCGGAAGTAAATAATAACGATGTTCGTCCAAAGAAAATATAAGAATAAGAGTTTTAATAACTGAGAATATTTTCCAAGAAGTGTGAAAAGGCTAAAACGGGATTTGAGAAATATCTAGTAAGATATGGGAATTCGAATAATAAAACGAATGTTAAATAAAAGTGGTCGTGATTGTGTGATGTTTAGTTGTGCATTTGAATGGATGTTGTTTTTACTTCAATAGTTAAATAACCGACTATAGAAGTGTTTTAACCATCGTTGTCAATACGGAGAGACCGGTTGGACATATTATCCGAAACCACTCCGTATAGGCATAAGCGCTGCGAATTTGATTATGCTGAAGACAATTGAAGACGGAGTGAAATGCAAGGGTCGTCCTGTTCTAGAATGGTGTTTTCTGTTTGTCCAGTCCCAGGACAGTTTGTATGGACGAATGTCTGACAAAGTATTCCCAACGGTCACATAAGACGATCTCTTCAAGATATTACGTCTGATGGCGGAGAAATTTGTTTCTCTTAATTTTTATACCCGTAATATTTTTGGGAAGATCAACTAGTGATTTGATGGGTTTGACGATGTGGCATTCAAAGTGTATGGTGGCCAGATGTTCAAAAAAATAGACGTAGCCTCAAGCTTCACAAACGGGAAATGACAAAAATCGGGCAGGCAGCATGGCTATGTGGGTCGCTTCCATTAGGGTGTATAATCACCTATCTAGAGAAATTTCTTTTACTTCTTTAATCTATTTCGATGCTGTCCCTTTTCGGGAAACGGTGATTTGAGCCCAACCGTTGGTGATATACATTCGATACACTCAAGCAAAATGAGTGGTCGGTCATGTGTGGCCCGGGTTGCAAGACGTTCTTGTTGAACCGAGTGTATTCCCCTCTAGAGATACACTATTGGCAGGTGGTCTCATACCTTGTCATAGTTGGAATCCAATCTCCAATAAGCGCTCTGCGGGTTTTGATTTTATACTATGTATGTAAAGCGTGAGATGCAAGCGTTTTGCTATTTGGTTATTTATTTGATTAGACATTATTATAATATCACTGGATTTTGATATCAAAGTATTTTGGGTTATATTAAGGTAAAAACCGTCCATGTTTATGTGTGGTTGGTCTTACTATTATCTTTTGTTTCAAAAGGATTTTCAAAGTTCAATAATATGATTGGAGTTTACTCACACCAGTCCCATGACTGACCCAGAGTTAATTTTGTTTGTTTTCCCTAAACTCTTGGGTGCCCAAATTTGTACGGGCAGTCAAGTGTTTCAGGCTTTTATAGATACACTTGGAGGAGCTAAAAGCAGAAGGCTTCACCGTTAGTATTTAGAGATTATTCCCGCTGTGATATGATGTATTGTACTCTGATAATGGTATGTATATACAATACAGTTTTGTATTGCAAAGCTATGTTATATAATACATTTTATTCGTTCCGCTGTGAGATTCGTGTTTACTCTGATTCTACTCAGTTGTGTTCTTCTTCTTCTATTCTATTAGTTCTATCTTATCTTTCTCATCCTCTTATTTCTTTCTATTAATGATCTGAATTTTCATGCACTTTGAGTTGAATGTGTAGGATATTAGTCAGCTCAAATTGGTACGGATTTCGGGCCGTTACATGGAGGGAGAGAAATCAGAGGTTGCATAACAACAAAGAAAATAGTTGTTATCAACTCTGGAAGTTAATTACTAATGACTGTTAGATTATTTTGAAAAAAAAAGTAACAGGCACAGGGTGGAGAGCTTGCATAACCAAACTATATATAATAAAGTTGCTGATTATAATATGCAAGTTGAAGATTCGTTACTAAATGGCAAGCAGCCTCTCCATAAGATGGCTAGGAAGCATTTCAATACATATCATAGTGAAATGAATGACTTCAGTGGAAATCAGAAGAATCACTTTAACTTCCTGGCTGGAGAAGATCATCCCAACTCTGTTATCAGTGATCAAATTTGCAAGGGAAGTGACCAGAATTCATTAGGTAATAATATTTTTCATAATAATTTGGACAATAACTATTACTACCTGATACAGGGAGAGGTGATGCTCTTCCAGCTTGGAAAGACTTAGAGAATTTCCAATATGCTCGTGATAGATCAGGCTTCCTCCTTGGGATATCCATCAACTCTAACATCAGCTATCACCACTGCGTGGGAAGTAAATAGATCATTAACCCAAAAGAGAGTTTTTATTCTTATAAATCGAATAGTAAGGCTCTGTTTTTACCTGATGCAGAGCGAGGTTCCACCAGTAGTGATCCTGATCTTAAAGAGCACCTAAAAAGGAGGAATTTTGCACAAGAGCTCAGTGGTTCTGAAAGAATCAGTGATAATTACTACAAAAGTATGTCGAATAACCAAGTTTATCACTTATCTTGCTGGACAGAAGGTGAAAGCAGCAGCAAGGGAGCTACTGAAGCCATTAGAGACTCAATTAGCATAAAGAGAAGCTTCAAAAGCTTAGTTTTGTCAGATCGGAAGGAATTGAGCAATTCTCTCAATACGAAGCATCAGTGTACTAATTTGAGAGAATTCGAGAGAAAATCTAATGAAGACACAATTGATAAAAGAGTAAATGAAGTTGAGAACTTCATTTGGAAGCCTCCATGAAGAAGTCGAAGTTTATTTTCCTCATGAGATCGCCATTTCTCATTTTCTAGGGTTAAATGTTTTGTTTGAGCCGATTGCGGCTAAGGTTTGAATACCCTGTTGTTGGTATTCGGATACTTAACCCACGTATTTGGGTTTACTTTTGGGCCTTAGGCTTTGCTTTTTTCTTTTCAAAAAAAAAAAAAAAAAAAAAAAATCACCTTCTTAACAAATGCCATATCAGTTTTTGACTTTCTTTTCCATCATATTTTTTTTATTTTCACTTTTCGATATGACTATTGAGAAGAAGAAAAATTATTGAAGGTAAAACAATAAATCATTTATTTCAATTAGGGATAATAATTTTTTGTTTAAATTCCACGGTCCCAACAGAGGATGTGCGAGAAGGGAGTATTCAAATCGGACCTTATTGACCCAAACGTTAGAAAAACAAAAGTGGAAATTATGGAGACATCCCTATTTTTGAAGTTTATGCAATGCAGCTCCCTTCGTAACTTTTCATATAAAATGAGTCTTTATTTCTTGTAGCAATGTGTTTTTTTGTTGATTTCGCGCTACTGTATAAAAGAAATCTTTAAAATTTATAAATATTCACAGAAGAATTCTAAAAAAAATTTGCTAAAATATCAGCACTTTTTGTGAATAAATGCAAATATTTCTGCAATTTTTCACATGGTGCACTGCATATATTAAAAGAGAGAAGGAAAGTTGCAGTGATCAATTATTATAAATAATTGCAGACATATCTGCAACTGTTTTACAGTATACTGTAAAAATGTGTTACTATATGAAAAAATTACTGACTATATATAAATTTTACAGGCTGTTGTATGTTTTTCAGCAATTTACTGAAGATGAAACGATTTTCATTTATATGCAATTTTTATCATTTTTCTGATAGTTTTTCTGCAATACTTCGATGTGTAAATAAATATAGGTTTTGAATTTAAAATTTTGAAACAAATCAGCAAAATTTGTTTGAAAACCTGCAATTTTTCGAAATAGTTGCTGCAATGTGTGTAATTTTTCGAAAAATTGTTGAAATTCACTGAAATGTGAATATTTATATATATATATATATATATATATATATATATATATATATATATATATATATATATATTTGGTAGTTTTCTTACAGGAATATGAAGATAATTATATATTGAATTAAGATTTGAAGTTTTGACAAATTTTTATGTTGTTATTTTCATGATTTTCGAAAATTATGAACATAATTTATAAAGTTTTAAAACATAGTATTTTTGTATTTTGAAATTTAAACTGGGCTTGAACCAAACTGTCCTAAAACGAAAACCTCCCTCAATAACTTTCAATCGACCAAAAAAAGGAAAAGATTGCCATCTATCCTTAACTGCTAAAAATAAACCAGCTAAACATGACCAATGTATAGGGTTGTCAAAGCGAATACTAGTTTGTTCACACTACTGTGAACAAAACACCACTTTTAATTGATGAAAATCAGTGGATCCCATATGAAACCCCTTGATTTCCATCAATCCGAGATAGTGTGGGGTAGTATTTTGTTCACACTAGTGTGAACAAACTCAATCTCTGTCAAAGCAAAGCAATCAATCTTCCGTTGAAGATCAGTCACTTCCTCACTGACCTTTAATTGAAAATGCTTTTAGAAGTCTAGTCCCTGTAACAACAGCGATTTACCTGAAAACAGAAATTTAACACTCGAATCTTAAAGTATATAGGTAGTAACAAGCAAAATGTAATTTTCCAAAGTTCTCAGCTATATCACGCCTCTCCAAAACATGACCATTCAATCCCTCTCTAAAACATGACCATTCAATCCACATCCATCACTCCGCTGTTTCTTCACTCACAACCCACCCACAAAATTGAAATATGATAAATAAAATTTGAACTACAATTAAGCAAAAATAAAATTAAAAAAATAGCGTGCTTATGTATGCACTGTACACACACAGCGTGTGCCAGGCGGCACTCTAATAATAAAAAGAACAATGCTATAAGAACCGGAATTTATTTTGTTAAAAAATGCGAAATAGAGAGAAAAAGATGGATTCCACGGCACCTCCTACTTTTAAAGCAAAATTCACGAGGTCCTAATTAGTCTGACAAAATACCTTTTGGGTAAACTAGCATTCATGTGATATTAGTGAGGTGAGTCGCATAACATACAACATACAAAATATGGAAACCTGCCCAAATTAGGAGGGGTCCAAACTTCAATAGATTTCAAGTCCACCAAACTACATAATAACCCTTGTTCATTAATGCAGTCATGTTACAATAATATTGTTATTTTGACACTATGATAATATGGAAGGATTTCCCTTCAGTGTCCCTGGGAAATAAAGCAGAAAACATGCATGCTGATTCCGAATCCAAGTTAACCTCCAAATGGTACAAACAAGTGCGTACTTGTACATGCTGATAAATGTCGGTGTCCATAGTAACAAAATGTTAACTGCTCTTCAAGATTTAGACATTTTTGCTCTTGCAAAGAACACACCTGCAAATAAACCTGGCCAAAAAAAAAACATCACATGAACTCATGTCTCTAACAGGTATGCAGTTTTGGCTAGAAATGAACTTACCAAAAAGTATGCTGAACAAGTTGGATAAACTAACTGGAACTTTGAACAACAGAATGCCGGCAACTGAAATTGGGATCTTATTCAGCGATCCAACAAGGCTGTAAATGCAAACACGTTACAACGAAAACAGAATTAAATTTAGATAAACACGTGCAGCGTACACCCAAATTAAGTAGCTATCTATAAGCAAACATATTTCATCAAGAATTCCAGATGAAGTTTCTCAATACGGAATTCAAATCATAATCATAAATTTCAAACTTTAAATTGAATCAGGATTTAGATCGTAAATCGTAGTTCCAAAAGATCAATATTTTATTGTTTGTTCACATTTTCAAAATTGATTTTTGGATTTGAACTTGTACCTCAAAACCTAAATCTCCATTTCCACTCCTATTTTATTTTTACTTATGGCTAGAACTTTGGATCCAAATAACATGATATAATATATAGACACCGCTTAAACAAATTTCGTACAAAATAGTGTCAGTCGAGGTCGAATCAAGGAGTAAATCGAATCTTAAAAGGAGAGGTCCGATATGAAGCGAGATCTAAATCGTAAGGTTTTCAATTTCAATATAATGTTATTTTAAGTACATAACATGAACCTGTAGGTGGTAGGGCTAGTCTGTTTCAAAAACCACATGGAGGTGAAACTAATAGCAAGTCCAAGCACTCCACTCGCAGTTGACACCACCCAAAATATAGGCATCTTCACAACATTTCTGCACATGCATAAAATGAAGGAAATATAACAAAGTACACACGTTTATGAAAGAAGAAAGAAAGCAAAACATAACCAAGGATTTACGTATGAGCTAACCTAGACAGCTAACTGTGAAATAGGTACTGGATGCAATTATTGTACATCTTGCCAATCATGAGTTACGCTTCGATTTTATTTCAAGTTTAAGACCCCAACCCCCCCCCCCCCCCCCAAAGAAGAAAAAAAGAAAGAACTCTTTTGTTTTCTGATCAAATGATATAAAACGTCTAGTCATTCACATAATATAAAAGCACAAGAGTAACCACTTACGCATTGTAGACATACTCCCATTCATTGAAGACGGTAATCAAAAAAATACCAAAAGGTAATGACAGCAAGTTGTTCAATAACACCATTGAAACTTCATTAAGGGAACCAGACTGAGTTGCTTGCTTAGCTGTGTCCATTACCCGCCGCAAGATGAGCTTTTTACAAAGACATCAAAAATAAAAGAACATGAATATGGTTTTATTCAAGCTTAGGGAGTACAAAATCCAAACAGTTTAAAGAAGATAAATGAAACAAATAAAAAGAAAGATATGGTTATTAAAAGCTTACGGAATAACTTGCGGTGAGAATACAGTTCATGATCTGCCACGTATAGCCTGTAGCATCAAATGAGAGATCCGTGATCCCTCCACTTACTGCTGATACTATCTGAGGACATACATAATTGACGTTAATAAAACATAATTACATAGTCGTATGTCTAAATGTTTAACTAACAGCACAATTATAAGAGAGTCTGCACACCATAAAGAAAAGGGCAACCCAGACTTTGATGTTCTGGCGCTTCCTAAAAAGATACATCTCACCAATAGCCGTAAGAATATTGGTCAGGTTCTTTAGGATGGTCACCATAGCAACATTTATATACTTCAGACTGAATTACAAAATCAACATTTATATCAGACAGAATTGTAAGTAGGTATTTTACTATTAGCAAACCTCGAATCATACCTGAACATGCCAGTCACTAGCATGCCAACAAATATAAT
The DNA here is from genome assembly GCA_030737875.1 of Allium sativum. Lineage (NCBI taxonomy): Eukaryota > Viridiplantae > Streptophyta > Magnoliopsida > Asparagales > Amaryllidaceae > Allium > Allium sativum. The sequence continues at coordinate 142,445,331 of CM060918.1, read as the reverse complement.
ATTTACAGGGACCCAAACTCGAATAAGCTTCCATGTAAGCTTTTCTGTCGACACTATTCCAAACAATCCTAGTGCTACCACTATAGCAACAGATATTAAATTCTGCATTGAAGTGATAAAAAGTGTTAAATTGCCAAGAATGCTGAGTAAGGTTTAACGAAAATGTTGACAGTTCCCTCAGAATTCAAATTGATAGTATAGAAATATGAACCTTTAGAATATTCCACCATATATACATAGTTTACCTAAAAAGTGGTGCACAAATTTTAATATTCCAAATAGCATAATGATGTCAGAGTTTCTGTTAGATAATATGAAACTATAAACTTACCATGTAAAATTATTATATGTATATATATATACACATAGAAGACATGCCAAATATATTTTAACTATGTTCATCGATGAAAAATACTGAATTGAAGACTAAATATTGATACGAAAGCAATATGAACCTTACATGCACAATAAGTGTCCAGGTCATGGTAAAAGAAGTTCTAAATTGAAATTATTTTAAGCCAAACGTTTGGACAAAAGGCTAAGATTTAAAAAAAAAAAAAAAAAAAAAAAACTTAAATGGATTTTACTCCAAAGAAAGCTGACAAAGGTGTCAGAACGTTTAGTTCGTGAAAAGTACCTCCCTTGCAGCTGTGTGGAAATTTATGGTCAGATCTGAGCTTGTGGCAAAAGCTAAAAACCAGTCTTAAACTGGTCAAATTTACAATAAGAATTTATAGTGCCTCAGACTAAAACTTAGAAGGCTAGTTGCTTTCTCTTATAATAATCAAGAAATTGAAATTGAAATGAAAAAAGGAGGTTTCTGATCATTTTAAAATCTTTTCAACTAGGTAACCTATTGTCCTTGCTCCTTATGCATGAACAAGATAGCAAATTTGGCCATTATGGTCAGAGACTCAGACATAGGTTAATATTTTAATTGCTACTATGTTGAAAAACATACATCCTCAATACCTAGCTGAACATATGTATATATAATATTTAGAACAACAAGAAGCTTGTTTTAAATATTGAAACTAGCAACATTAGTAATATTATGCACCTTGACGCTACTGGTACAGCAAAAGAAAGATTTTAAGCACTTATAAGAAATATAACAGCTGTTCCAATTTGGGGTGATGTCAAGTTAATTGGGAATAAGAATGCAATTCAGTTAGTTCAAAGTAGCATTCGTAGGCTGTAAATATATTACTTGGTATAGCATTAGAGATATGCCAGCATCAAAATCATAGCTAGAAAGGACAATTTTATTCAGCAATATCATGCTGCAAGAAGAAATGCAATAACATATCCCAGACAAAAGAGGGCCAGATTTTATTCCAGATCCATTCTTGTGCTTTTGGTTTTCGTGAAATCTATCATAGAAATCGGATTGATTTTCATCAAATAATCTGTTGATGGAAAATACACCACATTAATATTTAATAAAAAGGTTTAAGCTAATGAACATTTGAACAATATCTGATAATGGGAAATCATATAAACATACATGAACTGTGCTTACACACACGCACATGCACACAAGTGGACCAGCTACTAAATGGAAGTTTCGCTTTAGATGTTACATTGTTATATTAATTAGTAACAAATGACTATTTTTATTTTTCAATGAGAGTGGAGAAATAGAAGGAAAGTTAATACACAATTTAATGAAAGATATATGCAAATGGGAAAACATATGAGGGAGAGGTTTCTTTTACATGGTTAGATATTGCCAAATATTTATAGGGAGTGGCCATTGAGACACAAAATTAAACATAAAATCTAACACACGTATTGACCATTAGATCATCTTTGTCTTTATATATGAAGGTGGAAATCAAGGGGCAATCTAATGGTTGAGATTCTTTTTGTCACTAATTGTGTCCACAATCTATGGCCAATACAATTTTCCATGTTTATATTACGATATTGAAGAAATAATTAATAAAAACTTCGGAATTGAAGAGATATACAATACACATGGAAAATACCTCTGGAACATAGTACAGATATGTTAGGTGTCATTTTGCTGTATTGTATATGAATATACTCAGTATCATTTTGGTTAACATGGCTATAAAATTGCATTTAATGTTCGGATTTATCAATTGTAAGCTTAATCCGTGAGAAGTCCAATCAGAGCATTCAAACCAGAAATTTTTTTTCCTTAAAAAAATATGAATGTTGCCTTTATATAAGTTTATTCAGTTTTTTTTTTTTTTTGGGGGGGGGGGGGGGGGTGTGCACGTGCGTGCACAACACACACACACATATATATATATAGATGCATGCAGATGCACACATCATATGTATAATATCTAAAATAAAAAATGTTTAGAATGATTAAAAAACTATGTGTGTGTTGATACAATTCATATCAAGCAATTTCATTTTTCTTTCTAATTTTTTGGTTTACTCTGAAACATTTTTACATTACTGAAAATATCAAGGACGGCATCAAACAACAATTAAAAAGGTAACGATCTAATCAAATTGTTATAAATTTCGAAATAAATTTTGCTACATGAACCTTAGATTCAAAGATCGATTTCAGATAAGTCATAAGCATCATTGTATGTTAATTTACCCCATAAATGGATCTTAAGATATTTACAAATAGTAGCACTTATTTTTTCAATGATTATAGTTATTTTAAAAGTCAAATTTCAACTCAATATGTAACTGAAGTCATACCTCTTATTAGATGTATTATTTTCATCATTTGGATCAACTTGGATTAACGGCATGCTTCCTTGCTTGACTAAATCATCCGCATTCTTTTCTACTGTAAAATCACCAATTTGGAAAATTCTGTCCACACCTTTATGTCTTAGAAAAGGTTCCTCGATGTCGTATGAAATTGGTTTGAAATCCATAGACATCAAAACCTGTATATATATAAAACATATTATAAAGCCTCGGACAAGCTGATATTCTAGGTATTCCTCATTTGCATTGATCCTAGTTGCTTGTCATGCAGTCAAGTCAAATTGAATTAGAAAACATGAGTAATGAAATAATTGCAATAATGATAACATGCCAGCATATTGTCCAATAATTAAGCATCTATATATATTAAAAAAATCATTTCCATTGATACTTGAACATACGTAGTTTTGAGGAACATGTAATCCAACTTGCAATATAATCTTATCTTTGTTAAAACTATTAAATTTGTATAAAGCTTCAAAGAATAGGCACAAGCAAACTTAAACTCCGTAAGCACAATTGCTGAGTCATCACGAGCAGTGCAAGGTGAATTCTGTCAGCACTATCAATATCTTCAGCAAATGAATCAAGCATATTACTTACATGTGTCAAGAATTAATTTAGTTTGAATATGACCACGTTCATCTTGAGAAATTGCATCGTAAACGTAAGTCAAATTTTCTCTAATGAGGAAAGTAGATTAGAATGCATGGTTAAAAAAAGTAAGGACAAGTATCTGATTTTTATATTCACTTGTTTAGTTGGTCTCCATTAATAATTTAAAAAGTACGCAAAAAATTTTGGTGAAACTTAAACATATGTACTGAAAAATATTACTGAACGGTTTGCATCAAAAAGCTATCATGAACATCACAAATTGTCTAAAATTTAGTTAGTAAAGCTATCATGAACATCACAAATTATCTAAAATTTAGTTAGTAAAGCTATCACGAACATCACAAATTATCTAAAATTTAGTTAGTAAAGCTAGCACTTGTACTTCTTAACAATTTTCAAGAATACTGTGATAATGTCGAAGTACCATCAGTATGCTATGAAGTTACATGAAACATGCCAATGACAACAAAATATGCATACATTTTCTCATAAAAAGACTAAGTTACTTATTATTAAATTGTTGACAATAATATAATAGAACTTTTATTGGATGTCCCCAAAGGGACATTAAACTCAAAGGTTGGAAGGGGGATAAACCAAAATTTTAATAGCTCATACAATGAACAAAAATATATTAACAGTTCCTTGTGTCAACAACTTGATCCTATGGACGGAAATCTACAATCCCAGTACAAAGGGGGATTAAACAAGCTTGACGACCTTATTAGAACAAGATCGATGCAAAACCTTCAACACGACATTTCAGATGGTTAACTGAAAGGGACAAATCGGCCAATATCTTTCATTTCAAATTTGCCGAAGTATCCCCAGGTATCAAATCCTTTCTTGTACATGATCGAGCAGTTAAGACTTCAGTGTCTACTGAAAATGTCGAGAAAGAAGCTATTTTCTATTGTAAGGGCATATTGTGTGTGTGTGTGTGTGTGTGTGTGTGTGTGTGTGTGTGTATATATATATATATATATGGGGGCGGCTATTTGAACACAAAATTAGACACAAAAAGAGAGACATAGAGACTCAATCGTTGGATCCTCTTGTCTTTATATGAAGAGATGTAATTCATGGGGTGATCCAATGGTGCAAATCAATTGTGTCACCATTTGTGTTAAAATTTTGTGTCTCTGTAGACTTTCCATATATATATATATATATATATATATATATATATATATATATATATATATATATATATATATATATATATATAACTGAGATCGTCTATAAAAAGATTATCTCAGAAAATACTAGTATAGGCTTGGACAAACCATTCGCTCTTTCTGAAACTCCAACAAGCAGTGTTTCATATTAACTATAATGGAAGTCCAGGTCCTCAAGGTTTTAGTTCTAAATTCTTTAAAAATCATTGGGATTTGTTATAGCAGAACCATTGGACTCGATGAATGCGATTTTAAACTTAGAAAAAATAATTAAGCAAATAAACCACACGTTTATTTGCTTAATACTGAAAAGACAAAATCCTCGGTCTATTACAGAACATAGACCAATTTCATTGTGTGATTTATATAAAAGATTCCTGCCAATTTATTATGTGGCGGAATGAAAGATTTGCTGAACGATTTCATTTCACAAATCCAAAATGCATTCATTTCTAGGTGGAAATATTATTGGAAATTCCCTTCTGGACATTAATTAGTTAGTAATAACAAGAGGTCTAGTAATTTATGCAGTAAGATTAATCTACATAAAGCATGTGACAGGATTAGCAGAGAATTCACAGTTTACAATGGGGTTCTCGCAAACGTTATATGATCTGATTTATAATTGTATATCAAATCCTTCGTTATCTAACTTGATTAATGGCTTTCCCCATAAACATTTCACAAGAAATAAAAGACCTAGGCAGGGAGACTCCTTGTCTCCATACCTATCGTTATTGCAATGGAATACTTATTGATTTAATTTGAACCGGAATTCATTAAGTGGTAACATTACCCTTATCTATAAAGTAGAACCAACCTTAACATAACTTTGATTGCTTCTGTCAACATATTTTTTCCCCTATGCAAAGTTCTCCCCATGAACTTAGCCTACAAGTCTAAATCCTAACCCCCCCCCCCCCCCAATCTACATAAAGCGTGTGACAGGATTAGCAGAGAATTCACAGTCTACAGTGTGGTTATCGCAAACGTTATATGATCTGATTTATAATTGTATATCAAATCCTTCATTATCTAACTTGATTAATGGCTTTCCCCATAAACATTTCACAAGCAATAAAAGACCTAGGCAGGGAGACTCCTTGTCTCCATACCTATTCGTTATTGCAATGGAATACTTATTGATTTAATCTGAACCGGAATTCATTAAGGGGTAACATTACCCTTATCTATAAAGTACAACCAACCTTAACATATCTCTGATTGCTTCTGTCAACATATTCTTTCCCTATGCAAAGTTCTCTCCATGAACTTAGCCTACAAGTCTAAATCCTAACCCCCCCCCCCCCCCCCTTCCCCAAACCACTACCACAGATGGTGATGGTGATGATTCACATTGTATGTGCACATACTAGTTATGGGATTAATAATCCCACATATATAAGTGTGCTGTTACAACATATAGATAACGAAGCATTCAATTTGAAGCCCTAAGCCGAAATCCTTCCAGCATTAATGTAGCACACAAAAATCCATGCCACTAGTTGCACATTGCATTGTATGTCTTAGCCGAAATCCTGCTAGCAATAGTGTTAGCATCCAAATTCCTGACGGGGATCTTTTAATCAGTCGATCTACCTAAATGCCCGGGAGCTTGGCCTGATTTTAGATATTCGTTTGAATTGCAGTGAGAAAATGAAATGTACAATAGTGGAAAGTATCATCGTGCAATTTAATAGGCTTATCTTTAATCCTCTTTCTCTTATTTAACAAATTTCTAAAAGCTTCTAAAAATTTCTTGCCTTTGAATTTTACATATACTAGCCAGCACAATGCATCCATCCTTTCCAACCTTTCTAAATTATACTCGAATATTGGCATCATGATCTGATCTGGGCACATTCTTGTTACTCACCACTGTCACCAGGACTCATACATGTAGTTCTATTTGTTATTAGACTTTGCGCGAATTTGACAAGAAAGTAACTCCCATCAACTTTAATCACGCTTTCCAGATTCAAGTAACAGCTACATGCTTCTAGCTATAAATAAGTGAATCGTATGGTAACCCAGGGTTTTAGGCAATGCTAATGATTTATAGAAATATACTATAAGACTAACAAAGACTAATAATATGCTTAATATTACCTTGCCTCTAAATTTCAGGAACTCTTCGAATCTGAGAGGAAACTAATGCAGGAATCAGCTACGGTTTTCTGGCACAAACAAATAAAACGATAGGGTTACACAAAGAAAATTCAGAAAATAAAAATAAAACAAAGATATATAAAGTATATAAATAGAGTAGAAGAGAGAACGATACTGAAGTTTGCCACGATAGGTTGAAGTTGAAGTAGAGATTCAGAAAACAGAAGCGTGCTGCGAATTCAGTGTACCAGAGATCTAGGAATAAAAGTCGTCGTAGCAACAAATTTCGAGATGAAAAAGTAAAGAGTGGCATGGACTCCATTTCTATGCAACCGAGAGAGGTTGAAGAAACAGAAGGAATTTATTATTATTATTTTTAGTCACAAGGGCTGAAAAAAGCGTACAGTTGCTTATGTCGTAAAAGGAAGCAAAGTAGAGTGGGTCGCGTGACTATACCCCTCAAATGCGCCATGACTTCTTCCAACAAGCGTATTTGTTTCGCTATGACCCTTCACTATGACCCCAGAACATGCATGCATTTTCACTTAACGAAAGCAAAGTGTTTAAATTGGATATTTAAACGGGATGCGAAGTTAATCAATATATGTGTTATGTTTTAAACAAAACATTTAAATGGATTATTTTAATTTAATCTATTTATATTTATTTATTTATTTTGTTGTGTAATAAAATATTTAATTAAGATGAAATAACAGTACAGAAACTGAAATACATGTATATAATTATATAATATCAGTGAATATATATTAAATAAAATGAAACAGTACAGAAACTGGAATAAATGTATATAATTATATGATATTAGTGAACATATATATATATATATATATATATATATATATATATATATATATATATATATATATATTATACAATCAATCATTGCAGCGTTGTTGAAAAAAAAATTCATTCTTTATGTTATCTCTAGTTATCATTTCAATGTTGTCATGTCGCCTTTCACGTAGGGCTATTACAGTTGAGCCATCAATCACTCAATCGCACCAATCATTTGCGCGGTTACCATCTATAATGATAACGGTTATATCGGTTGAAAAATTAGATTACCACGGTTAAGCATATCAACCATAGATGATTGTTTCATACAATATCTAACATTCAAATATAAAAATTGATAATTTAAGTTAAAGGAATAACTTGTATATTAATAATATGCATCTTCGTGAACTAATAATATATGCGTGCATTGTTATTATATATACAAATAAATACATTTATAAAAAAAACAGTTACAACTATATAAGTTTATCATAAATAATACATATAATTAGAATTATGTTTTCAAAATGCTTTAAATTTTGAAGTATAATGGTTAACCACCTAGAAGGTTGCGGTGATGGTTACTAGAATTTACAACTACCGACAACGGTTAAGAATACGGTTGGTGATAATAATGACGATAACCATAACCGTAACACTCATACTTTCACGTGCTCTGTTTGTTCTATTTCTCGTACTATAATATTTCTCTATGTATTCTTGTGGAATAAGATCGGATCATGCATCATCATATGTCATAAAAGTTAGATCACCAAAGTTGCATTTTTGTGTAATTGTGTATAATTTGTAACTGTGATAAACTTTTTTATTTTTGGGAAAGGCAAGCGCGAATTTTTTTGTTACTCAACAAGACTAGTCACAATATTTACAACAACATATATATACATCACCACTCATCATTTATCTCTACTCTATTTCAAGTAATCACTCACTAAAATGACTCAGATTACAAAAACATTTACCAATTACCCATATTTTGATGCATTTCCACTTTAAGATCAAAAACTTGTTAGATTTCGTGATACAATATTTCCATTTGCAGAAAATTTGGAAGATATTATTGATTATGGTGATACAATATTCCCATTTAGAGAAGATTAAGGAAATATTGTTAATTCGAGTAATATAATATTTTCAACTGTAAAAGATTTAGAAGATATCAGAAAATTTATTGTCTCTTTTGTAAAATTAGATAGGGCAATAAATTACCTACATAAGTGGAAGAAAATAAAGAAGTTTTTTTTTTTTTTTTTTTTTGGATATTGAAGTAAGAAAATTTTCTCGGATTGGTTTATTAAACAAGGAATCTTATCAAGAGCAAATAAATTGGAGAATTAATTAGGCATTGATTTATAACCATAAATCAATTACTTCAACCTCAAGTATTAATCCTTATATAAGGATAAGGATTAGGTAAATGTATGCATTATCTCTAAAAGTTGTGTTTCTTCTTTTTCCTCTCTATCATCAGTCTTGTGATATTTCCTTATTTAGAAAAGTAATAAAATCTCCTCTCCCCGAGTGGACGTACACTAATAAGATGTTAGTGGAACCACTATAAATCTCTTGTGTTTTTTTTATTGCTTGATCCGTGATTGTTTTGCTGGCGACTATCTGTTGTTTGTTTTGCCTCACCATCAATCCGTTTCTATTTGTTTTTCCTCGAGGTTGGGTATTATTCTCAAGGCATTTTTTGGGAAACTTTTCTCCAACAATTGGTATCAGAGCTACGCGGTTGATTGAGAAAGGGTGTTAGGCATTATGGCAGGAGATGAGGAGAATCCAACAATTGTATCAAGGCCATATGTCAAAGAGACATATATGGCAGCAGGATCTCAGTTAGCAATAGAAAGATGGAATGAGGATAAAGATTTAGAGAAGTGACAATGGAGGATGAGTGTTGTTCTGATGAGAAACAATGTTCATCTTGTAGTGTTTGCTCCTAAGGAGTAAACGGATGATATTACAGCCATGGAAAGGAAGGAGATGGAACGATGGGCATTTACTACTTTACAATTAACAATGGGAGAATATGTCATTTCATAAATTAGCTGTGAGACCAATGCTAAGGACATTTGGATCAAGCTGGAAAACTCTATTTAAAGTAGTCACTGACAACCGTCTGATTTTGCTGAAGGCTTTTTTCACCATGCGGATGCGAGAGGGTACTTCAGTGAAGGCACATTTAAGCTTGTTTGATGATCTAGTGATGAAGATGCAGACTGTTGACTTGAAAGTGGATGAGAGCAAATAGCAATGATTCTTTTGTGTTCTCTTCCAGAGCGATACACAGGTTTCGCTGATAGTCTTATCCATGCCAGAGATACACTAACAGTAGATGATGTGAAGGCAGGTCTACTATCTGAGGACTTGAAGGATCGGATGAAGGGATTGAGTGAAGGTAGAGGAGGAAGCAGTACGGAAGCCTTATTAGCTGGTATGGAGAAAGGGGAGGAGAAGAAGAAAATAAAATCAAGAGATGGGAAGTGACTTGAAGAAAAATTTAAAGCTGGAAATTCATCGGTTGCGGTGGAGGAATTTTTGTCTAATGACTAGTTGACAGCGGTAGTATAAGATGTATCAGACCATTGGATGCTAGATACGGGGGCGTCTTTTCATATGACACCTAATAAGAATTATTCCAGTTTCATTAAAAGAAAAAGAGGAAAACTGATTCTTATGGGAAACGATGCTAGTTGTAGAGTCATGGGCGAAGGTACTGTGCAGATTCTCATGTATGACAGGGTACCACGCACCTTGACAGGTTTCTGTTATGTTCCAGGTTTTCCGAAGTCAATGATATATCTTGGGTAGTTGGCATCCAAAGGATGCGAGGTGACTATTGATACAGATAGTCTAAGGGTTTATAAGGGTGCATTTGTAGTTATGAAGGGAGGTATGTTTCATAATTTGAATCTCCTGAGGGGAAGCACTGTACTTGGAGAGTTAAGGGTTGGAGTCTACAGTTCTCATGGAAAAGATGTCAAAGCTAAGCATACGAGAAGGGACTTTGAGTTTCTGCATATGCAGAATATGATCAAAGGGGAAAGCTTCAGTAAGGTGGGATTTTGCCAAAAGGATGTGCATGATAAGCAGACGAAGGGATCGTCTGAAGTTGGTCAGAGATCAAAGGAGAAAGTAGTGGATATGCATAAGTCTTTGCAGACTATTAAGTTCGGGCATTGCTCGAACTGGAATCGCTTATCGAAATGCTAGGTGGCGTAGTGTGGGGAGAGTGTTGAGATGGTTCATGAAGACGTTTGTTTTCATGGTGAAGATTGATAGGTCTTACATGAAGGGAGTACTTTGAACACTTTGTGGCAGACGGTGGCATTGCCGGAGTTTGTTGACAAAATGCAATGGGTGATGGCCATGTCGAAGCTCATTGGGGGAAGCAACCATGGTGTCTTGTCCGAGAAGATGCTTAAAGTAAGAGGATGTAGGTGGAGTTGGTATGCTTTCAAGGAAATATAGTATCAAGGTGGAGATTGTTAGATTTCGTGATACAATATTTCCATTTGCAGAAGATTTGGAAGATATTATTGATTATGGTGATACAATATTTTCATTTAGAGAAGATTTGGGAAATATTGTTAATTTGAGTAATATAATATTTCCAACTGCAGAAGATTTGGAAGATATCAGAAAATTTATTGTCTCTTTTGTAAAATTATATAGGGCAATAATTACCTACATAAGTGAAAAAATATGAAGAAGTTTTTTGGGGGATACTGAAGTAAGGAATTAGTTCTCTGATTGGTTTATTAAACAAGGTATCTTATCAGGAGCAAATAAATTGGAGAATTAATTAGACATTGATTTATAACCATAAATCAATTACTCCAACCCCAAGTATTAATCCTTATATAAGGATGGAGATTAGGTAAATGTATGCATTATCTCTAAAAGTTGTATTTCGTCTTCTTCCTCTCTACCATCAGTCTTGTGATATTTTCTTATTTAGAAAAGTAATAAAATCTTCTCTCCCCAAGTGGACGTACACTAACAAGATGTTAGTGGATCCACTATAAATCTCTTGTGTTCTTTCTTTTATTGCTTGATCTGTGATTGTTTTGCTGGTGACTATCTGTTGTTTGTTTTGCCTCACCATCAATCTGTTCCTATTTGTTTTTCCGCAAGGTTGGTTTTTATTCCCAAGGCCTTTTTGGGAAACTTTTTCGCAACAAAACCATTTCACAGCATCACTAACTTCACAACGAATTCCACCTTCGACAGTACTCACCCAGTCACTAAGTATGATAACTTTTACTTGAGTTTTGAGTGACTATATTGTCGTATTCTTTAAAACGACAAACTTTTTTCATATTTTAAATGTTCTCTCAATTGGATGTGTAAACTTAAATGGTATAAACTAAAATTTTCATTTATCGATTTCAGTTTATTTGTAGTTTCTCAAAAATGAGGAATATGATATCTAACATTACGATATGGTAGTAAAAACCCATTTTGAAGCGAAAACCCGAATCAACTGAAAAGTACTATGCAACAAATATACATACAACATCAACATGAAAAAGGTATACATTTCACATCGAAATAAATAGTTAATTTTAAAATTTAAAAACAGATATCTCACCATGTGTTTTGATTCTGAATAATTCAGATATGAAGTTTGTCCAAAATTTGATCTACTCCGTTTCAGATCTAATCTACTCCATGTTGTATATCTCAATTTTATGGTTCCAATGGTTTTGAAATCATCAGATTCTGATTTAAAATGGACAAGGTATTGCTTTTATAAGTTTTCACTATAATTATAATATAATTATTAAACTAATTAGTGTCAATTATTTTAATCAGGAATTAACCTTTCTTCTACTACTCTAAACCCGTCGCCCCCCCGAACAAAGTCGAGCCCATCTTCAATTCGAAAGTCCACCGTCGCTCTACCCTAGAAGCCACTGGAACCCCATCGCTGGTCGTCCCTCTGACCTTCACGAGCCCGCCTACCCACGCCGTGAGTCAGGGCCATCTCGGCGCCCTGTGTCTCTCGAAAAAAGCGCTGAAACTCAGGGACTTTAGGCCACAAATTCATGCGATTTGCAAAACTAGAGATGATCATCACCGCACGTTTTATAGATCTCATTGAGTACTTTAATTTTGCTTTTGAAATTTGGAGAATCATCGAACGGATTTTGCAAATTCAAGGAAGGAAGATCGGAGCGTATAGGCCATCATTTCTGTAAACTGGCAGCTGAAGCTTTTTGGATTAGGGTTTTAGTTTTTAGTCTATATTTATGATAATAAAATAATATTAAATTCTTTAATTATCAGTTTAGGCCCATTAGTCCTTATCAGCTTCAATTTCAACCCAACGAAAGTTGTCCTAGGCAAATACCCACGTTCTGGACGCAATGGGCTAGGTCCCATCAGATCAAATGATCGTTTTCTTTCTGTTTTCTTTAATTTAATATATAAATCGTTTTATTATTTAATTTGATCGTACATTTTAATTTACCGGGGCTATATACGGACTCTAAAAATTCCAGAAAAATTATTTCTAGCTATGTTTTGACGATACGGTCCTAATAAAAACTAATTTCATCGAATTCTGAGACCGTTTGAAAAATGACCATTTTCTGGTCAATCCGATTTGACTTAAACTGACAAAACACATTTTCTTTTGCCACGCTCACATATTAATTCTAAAAATTATGAAAATTGAAACCCAGCAAAAATTTGACATTCTAGTTCCAACAAAAGTGGCTTCATAAAAAACAAAGGTCATTTGAAAAATGGCTATTTTTAATATTAATATATATATATATATAACTTCTACAGTGAGTATTCTGAATTTTAAACTGGACATAACTATTGATTCCCGCTATGAAATTTCAATTTTTTGGATTTGTTGGAAAGATATTTTTAAATAGATTTATATATTTTTGGTTACACTAAAATCTGATTTATTTTTCATCTTGTACAGTCAGTCAAAGTTCAAATTCAAATTTTCAAACTACCGCGCTATTTCTAACTCCTTTTTATAATTAAAATAAATATACTCATTCTAACTTCGATTAAAATAAATTTTTCGTCATTATTATTTAAAATAAATCGTTTTAACTATTAAAATTCCATTAAAATTTCTAAAATAAAAATTTTAAATTTGTTCAGAATTTCCGGGTTGTTACAGTCTCCCCCACTTAAAATCTTTTCATCCTCAAAAAGGAATGAAGCTAAAAGTCGTTTAATTAACCAATTTGATTTTTTCCTATTGGTTTCAATAACTTTTTATTTGTTGATTAACTTTTCAAATATATATAACTTTTACATATTCAAAAATCATATTTTCTAATATTGGATTATATATATAATCACAAATACATGAGTTATAAATTTGTCACTCTGAACTCATTCTAGGGCATTACTAACCCCATCTCTGATAAGTTTTCTCATCCTAAGATACTGTTGATCCTATCTCTAATGAGTATTCTTATTGGATATTACTAATCCAATCTCTGATGAGTCTTTTGTTCAGTTCCAACGAGTTGTACCCCAAAGATTTGAGCTAACCAGAGCTCTGATACCAACTGTAACGATACGGATTTTGCTCGGACCTAATCGATCGCTAGATCGACCAGGACTGTTCAAATCCCGCATACGTTAACTTTGGGAATACATCATGTTAGAACAGATAATAACAGACTTTTATAAACATTATAATAATGTTAGATCAGATTACATAATATTAGAGTACATTGGATAAATAATACGGCGGAAGATTAAATTGCAACAAAACAAATACAATGTAGCGGAATAATTAAATTAACACAACGAAAGACTACTAATGCTCTGGACACAGCTTTAAGCATCGATCCAGAATCCTGCTCAATATATCTGCAAAATAAGCCACTCGACTGCCCGTGTGGAAAAGAGGGCACCCGAGTTTGCAAAGTGAAACAAACTACGGGTCAGTCATGGGACTGGTATGAGAAATCTTTACTTAACTTAACTGGTAATAAGGCTAGTCATAGGACCACGGCGCTAACGCGGAATGGGTTTACTCCATTGGATTGCCAGTGCATAAATAAAGTAAATCGTTAAAACAACGCAATGCTTTTTAGAAAAATGAAACCATTATAAGACTCAGGTCCCATCACACAATGCAACGCAAGCCGGAGGATAGAGTTTTACCTTATAATGGTCAAAATGCTTGATACGATAAAAGCAGATTTGATATTATTATTAATGTATATATGTTTTAAAAACATTTCAATCATAATATATCAATCATAGACGGCATAGTACCCCATCCTACTATGTCGCCGTACTAGTTCTACAATCAAAACCGCATGGTGTCGTATTGGAAATTGGGTTTCCATCAAGAGTCAAGACTAGGAACGATCTCCTTACTGATTCGAGACATTCTAGCAATGTATCAGAATTCCTCGCAGTGAACCCTTGGATACAGCAGGGCCGGTCCACAAATAACGCTAGTGGATTAGTTATGCTTGAACACACGCTCCCCGATCCTACTGGACCTATAAATTGACCATTGGCGACCAATAAAAAAAATCCGAGGTGCCTCATTCCATCAACCACATAAGTAAAAATGTCGGGCCTTGTAAAAATCCAAACACCACTTCTAGCTAGAAAGAAACGTGTGCACTCCCTGTGTTCCCTTGTCCGGTTTTTGACTCTACCGGGGTATGAGGCTCGCGAGGTAACATAATACACAAAGCTATGCCTAAATAGGCTATGCTTTGATCATCGTCTACAAGGCTCTGCTTTTCAACAAAAGCCTCGATCAGTTGCATCTTAGCATGTCACATTGACAGTTCACACCATGCGATCGATAACTACCAATATATAACCTTCGAGCTCGTGCGTCTCAAAGAAGGGTATTAAGCAAGAGAATAAATTCTCCGCCACCACAGATATATATTAGTAGATATCAATTTAATTACACAGAATGAATTTTAATGTCGGACACACATCCATTTACAAGTTCGTTCTGGATCTGAAAGAAACCGGAGTCACCTTATTCCTCGTCCCATATGTCAATACGGAAGTGAGGTGTTCGCGTATTCAGACAATCAACAAGTACGTCCGGACAAACTACCACTTTAACCCTTTACTGGGAGCGACCCAATGTTAGGCATTAGTAGTCGTCAATTCGATGTGAAGATCGCCGGTCTTCATCCACCGTCTTCAATATCTTCGACTTTTAATCGTCGTAGTAATTATTCAGAATGGGTTAAACCCGGTCTTTCCGAATATCTCGCATATTTTTATAATTAAAAATCAAGTGCTATAAAGACACATCCAATGCCTCTTTCCAATTCAGAATATTCTTTAATAAAATATTCATAAAAACTCCAATTCGGTTTTTATATCAAAAATCATAACTTTATGATTATTCAATTTTTAAGAAATTAATCTTATCCGTAACTGGGTTAAAGGACCAATGTCATTTAAAAACATCGTTTACGATAAATACAAAATCATATATCAATTTATTTCAATACTAAATATAATTTGAAACTCTAATAATCTTAGTTAAAAGATTTATTCTTTCATACGGGGTTTAAGAACAGTGTTATTTAAGACACCATCCACGGCAACCCAAAATCAAATTCTTTTATTAAATTTCAAGGAAATATTAATTAATTAGAAGACACCATTAACTCTTAATTTAAAAGATTTATTCTAGTCAATAACTAGTTCATTTCGATAATTTTTTTATCTTTTGTGTTTATCCAAAACGGACAAAGAAATCAACATTTTATTCTTCGTTGAATAATATTTTACAATATTCGTTATTTAAAAATATTCTTTATATAAAAAGGTTCCTTATGTAAAATATTCTTTATATTACAATATCTTTTAAAAATATTTTTTGTTTAAAATATTCTTTATATAAAAGATATTCTGAATTGGAAAGCGACTCAATCATTTACCTTATAATTTCGGTTATATGGATTTCATACATCGTATGTAAATGACAACAAATGATAAATAATCATCAAACCATCCATTCAACATCCAGAGTGAAGTTCACAACTGTGTGAGCATTAAAATGAAATAATAACCCTCATCGCAGCCTGTCAAATCTATTGATTGACATACAAATAAATATTGGGACTAGTGTATATTAATTATCATCCCAATACCCGTGTGGGGTTTTCAGCCAACAACAGTTCATATAAATAATTGGTAAATGAATTTAACCAATTTTAATATTGCTAACTTATTGATGATAATGAACAAAACATGATATTATGTTCCTAGTGCTGAATAAAAATATATTTTACTAGTATAATTTCCTTATACTTTGCTAATGTCTAATAAATTGTAATTTATTTATATGGCATTATTGCTAATGCCAAATAAAAGGTAATTTCCCTTATACTTTATTTGGATGTAATTATTCTTAACTTTAACACATAAAAGAAATAATCCCATTTGTATATGTTTTCAATGTATAACCCAACACATAAAACTGTTTATTTTAAAGTGCATACAAATTCTAATGTATGCATTAACATATAAAAATGTCACTTTAACTCACCTACACATTCTAATGTATGTTTGACCAAGAATATGATTCTTATATTTGAATATAAATTCCAATATAAATTTACAAATAAAAAATGATTTCTATATTTGCATATAAATTCTATTTCAACAAAATGTATAAGAAGTGATACATCCATTTTGTTGACAATTCTATTTTACCAAAATGAATTTTTTTGTTTATAATACAAACTTATTTAACAAAAATACTATTTGTGCTTAACTATTTTATTTGACCCAAAAATGTGATTTTTGTTTTACTTCAAATCTATTTAACAAAAAAAATGCAATTTTTGTTTTCAACAATCATATTTAACAAAATGTAAATTTTGTTTCAACTATTATATTTTTGACAAAAATAAATATTTTGGTTCAACTAAACTATTTGGCCAAAAATGTATATTTTGAAAAAAATGTATGGTGTGATTAAACCGATCTATTTTGACAAAATGAATATTTTGACAAAATGTATATTTTGATTTAACTAATCTATTACAACAAAACAATAAAGACAATGACTTTGTCTTGTTGACAATTCTAATTCAACAAAACAAATGAAAGTGACATGTTTATTTTGTCGACAATTCTAATTCAACAAAACAAATGAAAGTAACATATTTGTTTTGTCAAATCTAATGCAACAAAAATGATAATGTTTGCTTTGACCATTATAATTTGACAAAAGTGACCAATTTGTTTTAACTTTCATAATTTGGCAAAAGCGACAAATTGGATTTCAACTATTATCAATTGATAAAAGTGACAAATTGGGTTTTAACTATTTTAATTTGACAAAAGCAACAAAATGGTTTCAACTTTTGTGACGACCCCAAAACCTTGTACGAGGGTGGCACGGGTAATCTTTGGAATATAACACATAAACAGAAACAATAGAACAGAAATAATTAAATGCACCAGATAATGTACAATAAAATACACTGGATAAACATAATCATCAGAGTAACACAGTATACAGGATCATAGTTAGAATAAAATACAATTCAGCTATACATAAATGTCTACAGCGGAAAACAAAACATAATATGTACAATAAGAGCTGAACAACATAAAAAGAGATAAATGATAGAATCCATCTTCAGCTCCAGCTATCCAGAAAGAGCCAACTAAAACCTAAATACAAGGCTGCCCTTGTAGAAAAAGGGGCACCCGAGTTTGCAAGTGAAACAAACTACGAGTCAGTCATGGGACTGGTATGAGAAATCTACTTAACATATTTTATAATATGGCCAATCACAGGACCACGCCACTTTCGCGAAACGGGTTTACTCCATTGGATTGCCAATGCTTTAAAACAAGTAAACCTTTTAAACATCGCAATGCTTTTTATAAAAATGAAGCCATTATAAGACTCAGTTCCCATCACACAATGCAACGCAAACCAAAGGATAGAGTTTTACCTTATAATGGTGAAAATATGCTTGATACAAATAAAAACAAAAGCATTTGATATTATTACTAGTGTTTATATGTTTCGAAAACAATTTCAATCATAACTATCAATCATAGACGGCATGGGTACTGTAACACCCCGTATGTTGAATAACTTGCTATAATATAAATCAGAGAAGAATTAAATTTTAAAATCTGAATCAGGGGAAACGGGCTACGCCATTGCGTTCGTCTTGGAAAAATACGCGAAATAGAGTCCGAGTTTTCGAAAATCGAAGTCCGTATGACCCAGTTAAGGCCCGAAGAAATTTTCAGAAAATTCAAAACATATTTAAATATTCAGATTTCACATTTCAGAAGAGGCGGGAAAATTCCCGCCAGGCAGAGGGTGTCGACCCTAGGGTCGACATAGGTGTCGACTCCCTCCCTAGGGGTCGACCCAGGGGTCAACCCAGGGGTCGACCCCCCCTGTCGGTCTGGGTGACCTGGGTGCAACGTGATGGGGTTTGGGCTATGTTTTAGGGCTTGTGACGAAATCTGACGGCTCTAACTTAATCTAGGGTTAATCTAAGGGCCTAAACTAAATCCTAATTCTATAAATACACCCTAAGACTACCCTAATTTATACTAAAATTGGAGACAACGTCGTTATGCCGTCAAAATGCAACTTGAAGGAGCCTCCATCAAATTAAAGAGGAAGGTAGCTTCTCAAATCAACTTCTAATCAACTCTAGCAACTTAATCTTCTTCATAGGAGTGCTAATCAACAAGTTGTGAGTTTCTATAGCCTTAATGACCAATTGTTGAAATGATTATGATAGGATATAATGAGGTTATGGCTATGAATGTGGATCAATGCAAGTTATGTTATCATATGCTATATGTTCATGATGTTATGCAAGTTATGCAAGTTATATGCTATGTGTTTATGATGTTATGCAAGTTATATGCTATGTGATCATGATGTTATGCAAGTTATGCAAGTCATATGCTATGTGTTCATGATGTTATGCAAGTTATGCAAGTCATATGCTATGTGTTCATGATGTTATGCAAGTTATGCAAGTCATATGCTATGTGATCATGATGTTATGCAAGTTATGCAAGTCATATGTTATGTGATCATGATGTTATGCAAGTTATGCAAGTCATATGCTATGTGATCATGATGTTATGCAAGTTATGAAAGTTTTAGGCTATGTATTCATGATGCTAGTTATGCAAATCGCTATGATAAACATTGATCCATTATGACACCATGTTATGCAAGTTTGGTATATGATTATATGCAAGTTCATATATGATATGTTGTGCAAGTTTGGTGTATGATTATATGCAAGTTCATATATGATATGTTATGCAAGTTTGGTGTTTGATTATATGCAAGTTCATATATGACATGTTATGCAAGTTTGGTGGTTGATTATATGCAAGTAACATGTGCAAGTTTACACCTTTGTATGATATGCATACATATGCAAGTTAACCCCTTTGTATGTCATACATACATATGCAAGTTTACCCTTTTGTATGACATAAGTAGCTTATGCAAGTTATCCTCTTTATGACATATGTGATTCATGCAAGTTTGGGTTGATTATTTATGCTAGTTGGGTTTGATGCTAGATGCATGTTGACACCTTTAAAACCCATGTTGATGCTAATGTTATGCAAGTTGAACCCATTGTGTTTGTGATGAATCTTCCCTTTTAAGTATGTCATGTCAACGTATTACGTGGGGAAAGATGGGGTTAATATTCATGTTAATGAAATGGTGTGAAGTTGGTATGATTATGCATACCATAAAGTGGATGGACATAATTGAGTCAATTATGTACATCGTTAAATTTGTAATTAATTAGGGATAATTAATACAAATTATGGGGGTGATTAATTAGGTGTAATTAATCGACTAAAACACGAGGTTGGACCCTTTTGTAGCATAAGACTGCCCGGAACCGACCGGCAAATCCAGCGGCTACAAATGATTGGCCCAATGTGAGAGGTCTTAGGCATAATCTAAATACGTGACAAGTGTAAAGACACGAGGTTAGACTCGGTTATGGCGTAAGGCTGCCCGGACCCGACCGGCAAATCCAGCTGCCATAAAAGATAGTCTAATGTGAGAGGTCTTTGCAAAGGTTACGGTCTTAATCAATTAAGAAACACTTAACCAGATAAGCATGTAGTGGGGCATGAGGGGTTAAGTGGGTGCCTTGGGTGGCATGTGGAAAAATCTAGTGGTTGCCTTGGGTGGCAATAGAAAATACGATTAGAATACTTAACCAAAGTGGAACATGTAATTAAACATGATTAAAGGGTTAAGTAAGTGCCTTGGGTGGCATGTGGAAATCAAGTAAGTGCCTTGGGTGGCATGTGGAAATCAAGTAAGTGCCTTGGGTGGCATGGGAAATCAAGTGGGTGCCTTGAGTGGCAATTAAAATATGATTAGATGACTTAACCAAACTTTAAACATGTAAGTGGACATGATTATTCAAAAGGGTTAAGTGGGATACACTAGAAAATGTGACAAGCTTAGGTGGGTAGCTTGTGGGGGCCCATTTCAACCAGTAACCCATATGTATCTTAGTGGGCTCGACCCATGTCGAGGACGGGACACGCGTACTGGGCTTGACTATAAGAGGCCAAAACGGGTTAGCGGTGGCAACGCAAGTCCAACGGGTTTCATATGCGTGTGTGGACCCGGGCTGGTAGGTAAGACGTTGTTGCATCGTGTAGGTATAAGCCGTGCACCATTTGTTGTATCGGGTTGCCACTTTGGGGAGTGATACACCCCACTATGGGGCCAGCACGGGTATCTACGGTAGGGAGCCGATCGCTTGGGGAGTAGTGGGTACACCTAGTAGAGATAGGGGCAGACGGCACCTATGTAGTCAGCTAGGGGTACACGAGACTACTATTAAGATTACTAAGTACAGGGTACACCTAGTGGAGATAGGGGAAGACGGCACCTATGTAGTCAGCTAGGGATACACGAGACTACTATTAAGATTACTAAGTACAGGGTACACCTAGTGGATATAGGGGCAGACGACACCTATGTAGTCAGCTAGGGGTACACAAGACTACTATTAAGATTACTAAGTACAGGGTACACCTAGTGGAGATATGGGCAGACGTCACCTATGTAGTCAGCTAGGGGTACACGAGACTACTATTAAGATTACAAAGTACACTTCGTGGGATCAAATCTTTAAGTGTAGGAATTACCCTTGGGTGGGTAGATCTGGTGTGGTGCAGTGTAGTATTTATCCTTGGGTGGATAGGCGCGTCCTTACCGTTATCTTAGTTCATTCTAAGTCTAGTTGGCTGCTTAGTGTAGTCATTTATCCCCAGTTGTACTGTACCAGGTTTATATCATACCCTAATTACTTTAATGATTGTATTGTTAAAGTTATAGGGCTCACTCAGACTTATGTCTGACCCCGTTGTTTTTATCTTTTTTTCCATCCCTCAGGTTATCAGAGTGGGCCTAGCACTAGTGGGCTTTGATCAGATTGCTTTATCTATCTTTTAGGGCTTGGACTCTTGAAGTAAAGCTCGGTTATCTTTTCTATCATGGCTATTAGTTATGTAGTGGGATTATGTACTTATGTTTAACGAGATGGATATTTTGTACTTGACTCTTGTTGGTTTTTGATATGTAACCAAACATGTTTACCTTCTACTGCAATGAAATGATGTTTTAAATTTCAAGTATTACTTATATTTGTCTTGTTGTAATTTTTCTGTTCTATATTCACTTAAAATACTCCACCGAAGTTAAAGCATTCCCATAGTGAGTGACCTTAGCGGGTGTGGGGTGTTACAGGTACCATATATTATGTCGCCATATATAGGTATACAATCAAAACCGCACGGTGTTGTATTTGGAAATTGGATTTCCATCATGAACCAAAGCAAAAGATAGTCCTTGCCGACTTCGAGACAATCGAGCCTACCATGTCTCAGGATCAGAGCTCGAGTGACCCTTGGATCGTCAGGGTCGGTCCACTCGATATGGATTAAACTTTAACTCTGAACACTGCGTTCCCCCGCCCTATAGGGCGAAAAATGAGCCCAGTGACTCCATATCCATGGCGCCTCGCAACAGCAACAACCACACAAGTGAAAGTAATATAAATGTCAGGGCTGGTAGGTCACTGACACCACCTAGCTAGAAGGAAACGCATGCCCTCCCTGATGTCCTCCTCGTTTCTGGTTCATACCGGGGTGTGAGGCCCGCGAATCAACATTATACACAAAGCTATGTCACACAGGCCGTGCTTTGATCATCAACCACAAGACTTTGCTTTTCAACAGGAGCCTTGATCATCTGCCACTTAGGCATGCCACACAGGCAATTCACTCCATGCGACTGATTTCTGTCGATATATAACCTCTGAGCTCGTACGTCTCAGAGAAGGGCGTTAAGCAAGAGAACAAGTTCTCTGCCGCTAAACAGATATATATTTAATAGAGATCAATCAGAACAGAACAAAATCCAATGTCAGACACACAGTCCATTTACAAGTTCGTTCTGGGTCTGAACGAAACTGGAGGCACTATATACCTCGCTTATCCATCGATCTCCAAGTACGTCTGGACGATCACCACTTATTATCTATATTTCGGGATGCCTCCCAATCAAGATATCAGTAATCAACCAACCGAGGTGAAGATCTCCGGTCTTCAACCACCGTCTTCATCATTGACTTCTTATCGCCGATCAATTATTTAAAATGAGATTTAACACGGCCTTTTCAAATAATTCACGTATATTTAGAGTTTAAATCAATTCATTGCAATGGTTAAATTATTCGACAACAATTCACGCCAAACACATTCAACCATCAAATATCCACTAAACCGGGTACATTCAGTTTATTCCCATTCGATATTGTTTATAATATTTTATAACGATTTATTGCTATTTTTATTCACTTACAAATAGCCAATTCATTCAAACGACGCTTCAGGCCATAACGCGGCTGTGGCGTTGTTTTTCTTCAGATTTGATACACATATCTGAAAATCTAACCATTGGATCTTCACAAATTTTATATCATTAGAAAGATCTTTTCGAAATGAATCCAACGGTTTCGGTTTTGGGAAAATCCGACGGTCGGATCTCCCGTTACACTCGTTTGAAGTTTCGATTTCAAAATACGAACTGCAGCGTCGTTATTCGATTTAATTTAATTATATATATATATATATATAAATATATTCGATCCTGGCGCTGTTTTTCTTCAGATTTGAATTAAACATTCCAGACAATCCAACCGTTGGGTCTTCACCAAGTGTGTGTTGTTGGAAAGATATTTCCAAGGCGAACCCAACAGTTCTGGTTTCGGGAAAATCCGATGGTCGGATCTCCCGCACTAATCATTTGAAATCACGGTTTCAAAACACGAACTACAGCTTCGTTATTTGATTTATTTTATTTATATATATATATATATACATATATATATAAATATAATTCATTCCTCGATTTCAAAACCATATTCACTTCATATATTTGATAAAAATGATATTTTTATCATCAAAAATATTTATTCAACACATGAATATTTTTATTACTTCGTATTCACAAAAAAATGTAGATTTTATTGTTCAATCTATATATTCAACACATGAATGTTTTTGACTTCACACATACGATAAAAACATGATTTTTATCATTCTAGTCCTTTATTCAACACATGAATATTTTCTATAGTTGATATATATAATAAAAATGTGATTTTTATTGTAAAACAATTTATTTCATAACTTGATTATTTTATATAGTTTATATATAAGGTAAAAATGTTATTTTTTGTGTTAAAACAATTTATTTAAAACATTAGTATTTTATATAATCTATATATACATGATAAAAATGTTATTTTTCCAAGAATTTATTCAATACACGAACTCCATTCAACACATGAATTTAAATCAAATAATAAAATATTTCAGAAAATTTCGGCAGCATAACGACAGGGTAGTTAAAACCGGGACCGTCCCTAGTACGGCTCCTCGCTCTACCTTAAAGCCTCGCAGCTTTTAACAATGGGGATTTTCAATATCTAGTTCGTATGCAACCGAATTTTCCCATATACTAATCCTATTGGGATTTCAACCACAATCAATCATTTCAAATTAACCATTCATGATATTCACCAAATTTTCACATCAACCAATTATCCATACAATATTATAACCAATATATATCGTCCATGGTCTGTGGACGAGGCGAGTGTGTATATATATATACGTATATAACTATATTTCGATTTCATTTCAATATCATTTCGATTTTTTAGATTCGTTAGAAAGATATTCACTAACAGATTTAAATATTTCTGGTTTCACTAAAATCCGTTTTATTTTGCACCCGGTACAGTCAGTCAAATTTCGAACTCAAATTTTGAAACTACCGCGCCATTTCAGGCCTTGTTTATAATTTAAAATAATTATATTTATTTTCAAACATCAATTCAAACATACTTTTCGTTGTTATTATTTAAAATATTTAAAATTCACTAAAATAGCTAAACTAAAAATTTTAAATTGGCTCAAATTTTCTAGGTTGTTACAACTTTGGTATTTTGACAAAAGCGACAAAATAGTTTCAGCTTTGGTAATTTGACAAAAGCGACAAAATAGTTTCACCTTTGGTATTTTGACAAAAGCGACAAAATAGTTTCAACTTTGGTCTTTTCATTCTAATGCAACATTTTATAACAAAAATGTTATTTTATTCTAATGCAACATTTCTAACTAAATTGACCTTTTTAATCTAAATATACATTTTTTTTACCAAAAATGTTATTTAGTCTAAATGAACATTTCCTAACAAAATGTTATTTTTCGTTTAAATAAACATTTCTAAACAAAAAAATGTTATTTTTATTTACATAGCAAATTTCTAACAAAAATGTTACATTTCTCTAATTGGCAAAAATGGGTATTTTTATTTCAACTGACATTTTGACAAAAATGACTATTTTATTTTAGTCCCTATATTTTGACAAAAAATGTATCTTTATATTTCCATAACTATATTTTGACAAAATGTTTTATTTATTTATTCTAATTTCTTATGTTTTGGAAAAACGATCATTTTAATTCCATCATGCTAATTTGACAAAAATGTAGGATTTTTGTTCAATAAAACTATTTTGACAAAAATGAACATTTTTGTTTCAAACTAAGTTTCAACAAAAAATGATAATTTTGTTACACTCTTTGGTTACAACAAAAATGTTATATTTTTGTTTTGAAATCCTTTGTCACAACAAAAAGATATATTTGTTTTCATCTATTTTATAATACCCAAAATGATGATTTTGTTTCAACTATTTTATAATAACCAAAATGATGATTTTGTTTTCAACTATTTTTTAATAATCAAAATGATGATTTTGTTTTCAACTATTTTACAATATCAAAAATGATGATAAAATGTGTCTTTTAAATCTATTCTTTTTATTGTAAACAAATGACAATAAAAACGTTTCTTTTTATTTTAATCTAACATGAACATCTTTATTTTTATATATATAAAATAAAAGTATGATTTTTATTTTATATGCAAATTTTGACACACATGAATATTATACTTTCTATATATACAATAAAAGTATGGTCTTTATTGTATATACTAAATTCTGACAAACAAGAATACACAATCCAATTCGATGATTCATCGCAATCACAAAACAAATCAATATTGCAACAAATATACATACAACATCAACATGAAATAAGTATACATTTCACATCAAAATAAATAAATAATTTTAAATTTTAAAAATAGAAATCTCACCATGTATTTTGATTCTAAATAATTTAGATCTGAAGTTTGTCCAAAATCTGATCTACTCCGTTTCAGATCTAATCTGTTCCATGTTGTAAATCTCAATTTTATAGTTCCAACAGTTTTGAAATCATCAGATTCTGATTTAAAATGGATAAGGTATTGCTTTTATAAGTTTTCACTATAATTATAATATAATTATTAAACTAATTAGTGTCAATTACTTTAATCAGGAATTAACCTTTCTTCTACTACTCTAAACCTGTCGCCTCCCCCCAGAACAAAGTCGAACCCATCTTCAATTCGAAAGTCCACCGTCGCTCTACCCCGGAAGCCACCGGAACCCCATCGCTGGTTGTCCCTCCGACCTTCACGAGCCCGCCTACCCATGCCATGAGTCAGGGCCATCTCGGCGCTCTGTGTCTCTCAAAAACGCGCTGAAACTCAGCGACTTTAGGCCATAAATTCATGCGATTTGCACAACTAGAGATGATTATCACCGCACATTTTATAGATCTCGCTGGGTACTTTAATTTTGCTGTTGAAATTTGGAGAATCATCGAACGGATTTTACGAATTCAAGGAGGGAAGATCGGAGCGTATAGGCCATCGTTTCTGTAAACTAGCGGCTGAAGCTTTTATGATTAGGGTTTTGGTTTTTAGTCTATATTTATAATAATAAAATAATATTATATTCTTTAATTATCAGTTTAGGCCCATTAGTCCTTATCAGCTCCAAGTTCAACCCAACAAAAGTTGTCCTTAGGCAAATACCCACGTTTCGGACGCAATGGGCTAGGTCTTGTCAGCCCAAACGATCGTTTTCGCTCTGTTTTCTTTAATTTAATACATAAATCATTTTATTATTTAATTTAATCGTACATTTTAATTTACCGGGGTCACGTACGGACTCTAAAAATTCCAGAAAAATTATTTCTAGCTTTGTTTTGACGATACGGTCCTAACAAAACTAATTTCGTCAAATTCCGAGACCGTTTGAAAAATGGCTATTTTTTAGTCGATCCAATTTGACTGAAACTGACAAAACAAATTTTCTTTTGCCACTCTCACATTTTAATTCTAAAAATTATGAAAATTGAAACCTAGCAATAATTTGACATTCCGGTTCCAACAAAAGTGGTTTTGTCGAAAACAGAGGTCATTTGAAAAATGGTTATTTTTAATATTAATGTATTTATATAAATTCTACAGCGACTATTCTGAATTTTAAACTGGACGTAACTTTTGGATTCCACAATGAAATTTCAATTTTTTGGATTCATTGGGAAGATATTTTTAAATGGATTTAAATATTTTCGGTTTCACTAAAATCCGATTTATTTTGCATCCTATACAGTTAGTCAAAGTTCAAAATTTCAAACTACCGCGTTATTTCTAACTACTTTTTATAATTAAAATAAATATACTCATTCTAACTTCGATTAAAATAAATTTTTCATCATTTTTATTTAAACTAAATCATTTTAACTATTTAGATTCCATTAAAATATCTAAAATAAAATTTTTACATTAGTTAAGAATTTCCGGGTTGTTACATATACTTAATTACATTAAGTAGAACATGCTATTGTAACTTTGAAATCAACAAGAATATAAAGGGATTGTGAATTACAGACCTTGGATCACAATCTAGAGAATAACATGTGGGCTTATCAATGGGCTTAAATGGGTTAATTTGTAAGACCGAAATTGGTAACTTGAATAATAAGACATTGTGAATAATAAGACAGTGTGAATGCGAATAACCAAGTTAAATGGAATCCTGATGAGGTAAAGCAAGCACATAAAAGAATGTTTAGACATAGGGTCTAATAACATATTAAAGTGAGGCGCTTGGTCTAGTTTGCACATTTGAGGGTGAATAACCCATTGGGGTAGATCATCGTGGTGTCATAAGGCACGAGGAGAGCGCACATTCATTTGATTATTCTGTCGGCACCGATGGACTGGAAGGGGAAGCACGCAGATTCTTGAGATACATAAGGTGCTCCTGGTAGTCCTCTGTGCGGTGGAATATTTTTAGGCTATACTCATAGAGGTTGGGTCTGCACGTTACTACCAGGTGGGTGGGCCTTAACTGCAAAAGTAGCTTTGCAGTCCGAATGTTGTGACGAGGTGACACTAGGGTGATTCGGCGATCGCCTCAGCGGGAGGCGAGGTTAGGACCAAAAAGGATAGTAGATCGTCGTGTACCCATCATCGGCAGCCAGTAGGATGCGAAAGGACTAGAGCTAAACCCAATAGACCATTCGCCTTTCACTATCGAGGTACGGTGGTTGAGGGGAGACGCTAACTGGATGTTTAGATTGTTTGTTAGGGGCAAGTCGCTTAGCTTTTGTAGTCTTTACTGGTTGAGGGAGGGGCCGAGGTGGGGCCATGGCCACCATGGAAAAAAAAACAGACCCAAAGGATATCTGTATTTTGAGGCCCTTAAAGGCGAGCCTGTACATATTTGGAAAATCTCCCGACCGAGTTCCGTGTTTCTTTAACCCTTGCCATATAACTCGGTGCACATTATGTGTGGTTAAGGCATCGAATACTATTGACGATACGTACTTGGGGACACGCATGTCTGCTCTGGGTGGTGTATCGTAGACTTGAGGGTATTACTCTGGTATGTAATCTGTTTCGATCGAAGGTGGAAGTCCTACGCTTACGTAGCATAGTAATGACAAATATATGCAGAACGTAATATTGTTATGTAGAGATCCGTACATTACTCCAATGTAGGATGATGGACTACGTTCATTTCTGTGGCATTACGGTGGAGACCGTGCGAGTGGCGTACCATGGGGTGTACCTCAATATTGACGGGTAACCACAAATATACTATATTAGGATAATCCACTGGGAAGTAAATGGGTACGACTTGTGTGTAAGTCTTGTGTGTTGTTAACCTAAGCAACCTAATAAATAAGAAAATGTAATTGAACGATATATGTAGGATTATCCAAAGTGTACAGTTTAAATCTAGTCACCAGAACTTGTGTTCTGACCCCATCCTCATAACATACTCGCAGGTTAAATTTATGGCAGAGATATGATAGCTTTGGATACTGGTTAGGCAACATTATTACTGCGGTAAGGATATACTTTGATTTTATTATATTTTGTCCATTCCGCTGTCATATATTTTCTGAGCTCTGACATATTTTATGTCTCTGTCTTTTCTGCAGGATACCAGGGCAACCAACACGGGTTACGATGTATTAGAATTTTGGAAAAAAATTCGGTCTGTCTGAGTTCAGGTTGTTACATCTGGTATTAGAGCCAGGTTTAGGATTCCTTTGTAAATAATGAGTGAACGTATTTGTATTTTTAAAAATATAAATATGTTATATATATACCTAGATCCATAGAGGAACCCACTAAATAGAAAGAGTATAATATGGTAAGAATTAGGATGACTGTTTTGTACACTAAACGAATGAATATGGAAATTTGAGACCCTTAGGAAGTTTGGGTAGGAAGTGTACAGTATATTTTGAAATAGAGAAAGGAGGATCAAATATGTTAGTATTTCGGATTAGTTGGTTTGGCAGTAAAACCATATAAATTGGAAAAGGTTAAAAAGAGAAAAATGGATTAGGAATATATATAGTTGAGAGAATTGACTTTGAGGGAGTGTCTAGGAAAACCTAGAAAAATTAGATACCGCTTTGAGTCCAACCCCATTTCTAACTTTTAAGAACTTGAAATTATAAAAGCTTTTGGGAGATGGTTTATGGTGTTTTCAAGTTTTAATCTTAAAAGTTGTAGTTTTAAAATATGTAAAGAAGTACATACTGGATTTTGAAGTAACATGGGGTATATTTTGTAAATAGTGATTTCTTGCTAAAATTAAGTCTAAAATAAAATTCTCTCAGTAAAAGGTGCATATTATAGAGCATGCATAACTCGCTAGTTTTCTTGTTAGAGTGCATGAAAGGATTAAAAACAAAACTTAGAAGAAGTTGCATTTTGGAATTTCCAATAAAGAAAGTTTTGAAACCTCTATTATTTTGACAATCATTTCTGATAAATTGTTTTAAACAGAAAATTTTGTTCGGTGGACAAAATAAGTTGTAGAAATTAAATATAGAGTAGATGTTTGCACCTTGTAGGAAGTAACTGAACCGACCTTATAGGTAAGAACAAGTTATAACCCCGATTGAGAAATAGTTGTCCTTATCTACTCTAGTTTTTGTGATTTGAAAAAAAATGATTTACATTTTTTTAAGATGACATGTTTTTATGGTTTGGAAAAACTAAGTTTTCATGAGGAAAATAAAATTTTGACACTCCTAAATTTTTGGAAGAAAATTTAAGTGAAAAGGTCAAACCGTGTTGTAAAAGTATGGAGTAGATAAGGATTAGTGTCTAGGAAAAACGGAAAAGGTTTTGAGACTATGAAGTAAACAACGAGAATTATCTTGGAATAATGGTAAGTTTCTGTAGAATGCATAAGCATTGAAAAGCCTAAGGTATTGCTTGAAGCTATTATTGGTACATAGCTAGGACTAGTGGTGACTGCTACATAGTAAAGGGAAGGTAAGTATTTAGATTTTGTTGCTAATTTTCATGTTAGGGGTACAAGCCGTTATTGCATCTCTGTTGGGATCGTTTTGTTATCTGTTCCTGTTGGGTAGTTAGGATAACACATAAACCTGTCGTGGATCCAATGGTTAAACTTTTCTATCTAAAGGAGACATAGTCTCGTGATTCTTAGCCCTTAGTAGTAGCCGTGTAGAGCGTCTGTTTCCTGTTTTAGTTAAAAGACTAGAAGGCTTATTTGAAAATTAAAATTTGATCAGATGATTAAATAAGCTAATAAAAGAGAAATAGAACAACTAAAAAGGAAACAACAAATTCAGTAAAGCAACAAACATGACAGTTAAAGAAAAATGGGAAAATTATGAGAAAAGATGAATAAGAATAAAAATTTCCAAGACAAGATGAAAAAGAAAATCAGTAACAAGGAAAATTTTCTTATGTGGGCTATGCTTGGATAGAAAAATAGGGAATCTTTATAAATAGTTACATAAAGTCCAAGTACAGTTGGAAGAAGGTACATAAAAGAAAACTGGAAAATGTGAAATTTTCCGTTTTTCACCTTTTTGTAACATAAGAAATCGAATTTAGAAAATTAGTTTTTTCTAAAATTCGAAAAATAAAGTTGGTTGATAGAATTTTGGATGCAAAAATTGGATGAGCTACGCTCTTACTCGGTAAGGGTATGGGAAAATTTGGATGAAAAGCCATTTTTGATTTTCAAAATATTGCATTCATGTAGAACTGCCAGTATATTTAGGATGTGAGCATCATGTTTTTAAAGAATTTTTGAAAAATTTGCATACATATAAGAGGTACTGCATAGGCATACATGTATTATTATGTTGTATTTCACTTTGTACAAGTGCACAATGTTTGCAAAAATTGGATGCACACGTGATGGATGTATATTATGCGAGGGGTTAATTGATTTTTATCCTTAACAAATTTGGGGAACGAAACTTCCAAAGGGTAGGAGAATGTAACACCCTGCATTTTGCAACAATTAAATAATTAAACAATGTACATGTATATATATATATGCATTGACATATATATTTAAAAGAAGAAAATATTAATGCAAATAAATATGTGATGTATGCATAGAAAAAGAAAGAAAGGATAACTTACATGCAGTGTAATTATGTTGCATACACTGATTATACATTAA
Source organism: Allium sativum (assembly GCA_030737875.1). NCBI lineage: Eukaryota > Viridiplantae > Streptophyta > Magnoliopsida > Asparagales > Amaryllidaceae > Allium > Allium sativum. The sequence goes on along the minus strand of CM060918.1, from coordinate 142,413,419 downwards.
TAGTAAAAGAGAAATAAAAGAAAAAGATTAATACGATGGTTTGATTGAAATATTGTAACAAATATGAAAAAGAGAAGTAAGAAGAGAACATTAATTACCAATGTTCTAAGCCTTTTTAACAATAACCTTAGTAGTCCAGTTGGTTAGAGCATGTGACTTGCATACAAGAGGTGCAGAATTCAGTCCCCGCCGCTGTCATATTTTTATATTAAGGGAACGGCTAAAATAAAACATGTTCATGCGAGAAAATATGTATAAAATTATATATAATGAAATAAATAAAAATATATGTATATATATATGAGAATACACATGTGTGTGTGTGTGTATATATATATATATGCAGAATATATATAAAGAGATAAAATTCAAGATAAGGCTAATATCGATGAAATATGGCAAGAATCAAATAACGATGCAACACCATTTGAGCTTTAAAACGAAATGGAAGTTGTGTGTATATATATACGCGTAAAATGATCATTAGAAGAATTGTATACACAGAAGAAGATTATATGTGAATATAACAATTTAATAAATTCTAGAAATTCAAACATTCAAAATTCAGAAATTAAAACATTCGAAATTCAAATTTCTACGCTAAAACATCTTGTGAGACCCAGGGGGTCAACGGGGACGACACCCCCTAGATCTGGGAAGATCCATTGACGTATCTAGACCGTTTTCTTAACTAGGTTCAATGCCGACTCAGCGCTGCGTGTACGATAAGATCCTAAATACCTATAAATAGGCTAGTAGAGCCAAGCCTAAATCTCACATTCTCTGAGACAAAGTCTAAGCTCTGTCATTCTTCCTCCTCCTCAAATATCTTTAGAAAATAAGAAAATTAGTGTAGGAAAATTCTGAATCAAGATCTGGAGGAAAAAAATGAAGATTAATAAGAAGGTGTTCAGAATCATATTCAAAGTGGGGTAATTTTCTAGATCTGGTCTATTCAATTTTCTTTCTCTTTCTTCCCTTTTTCTTTTAGTAAAAATTATGAATCCATGGTTGTTAGGTTCTGAATACAATTAGGGAAAAACCATGGAATGCTATATCTGGACTAGATCCAGGATTTGGAAAGCAAATTAGTTGAGTGGATTTAAGTTATACCATTTTTGATAATGATATATTATCATTTAAACATTCCCCGTTATTGTGCAATGTAAAGTGATGAAACATTAATACGACTTGTTGAAATATGATATGTTGAAATGTTTAAACATATGCAAGAATGATTAAAGTGACAAAATGCTAATATGACATGTTGGAATATTAATATGCTTAGATATTAATATGTTGGAATTTTCATATGTCAAAATGTTTAGTGGGCTAAAATGTTCATATATTGAAATATAAACTTGTCAAAATATGTGTAGCAATTACCGTTGTTCCAGTTCCATGTTAACTTGTGACATTTATGTACCTGGACCATTAATTGTAGAAATTGAGAAAGTTACATGTTAGTTTGTTTGATTTGAATAATTACATGATTAAAACAATTACATGTTAGAATAGAATTTATTGTATGTTAGAAAGAACATGCGACATAAAATGGGCTTAATATGATGACATGTAAACTATATAAATTATAGCAAAAATTTGAAAGAAGGGACATGCTTAAAATATATAGAAAATTTACAGTAATTAGGAAACTATAATTGCCCATAGACACAAGGTTAGATTACACTTGTAGTAGAAGTCTGCTTGGAACCTCCTGACATATCCAATATCTACAAGTAGTAAATCTAATGTGAGGGGTCTAAGTGCATAAATAAAACATGTAGTGGTGCTAAGACACGAGGTTAAGTCAACTTGTGGTAGAAGTCTGCCCGGAACCGCCTGGAAAATCCAACAACCACAAGTGTAGGCTTAATGCGAGAGGTTTAGTGCATAAATAAATAAATATATGTAAATACCAGGACTAATATACAACATTAATTGTAACTAATGGAAATGAATGGAATTGAATAAAAGTGACAACAGTAAAAGGAATAAATGAACGGGGAATGATAATAACCTATTATAAATAAATTACATTAATGAGAATGTTGTATAATAGGTAGACTTGTCCTAGGGACATGTGATGATTATAACTTAGGTTATAATAAACTAGTAAGGAAATGAGATAATTGGTGAAATGAGATAAGTGGCACTTAATTGTAAATTAAGTAATCAGTAAATGGGGAAACATGAAACCAGTTGTTTGTAATAAGTAGAGAAAAGGGGGAAAGTATATGAAATGTAGGAAGTTGTACTTAATTATAAATAAGTAATCTGTAAACTTGGAAATCTGAAATATGCTAATAAGAATAGCATGTTAAGTCTTGTCCTAGGGACAAGTGGAAATTATAACTTGGTTATAATATATGGAAAGGAGGCTTATTGGTGAACATTAGTTAAGAGAACAAAGTTAATAAGTAAACAACGATAAGTTGTAGTGATGATGTAAGATGAAATTATGATTAAATAAGAAAGAATGAGGCAAACATATGAAATCCAATAAGTTATATTTAATCATAAATAATGACCGACATAAAAAACATGTGAATTTTGATATACTTAATTATATATCAAGTAGAACATGTTATTGTAACTTTGAAGTCAACAAGAATATAAAGGGATTGTGGATTACAGATCTTGGATCACAATCTAGAGAATAACATGTTGTGGGCTTATTAATGGGCATAAATGGGTTAAGTTATAAGACTGAAATGGGTAACTTGAATAAGAAGTCAATATGAATGGGAATAACCAAGTTAAATGGAAACCTGATGAGGTAAAGCGAGCCCATAAAAGAATGTTTAGACATAGGGTCTAATAACATATTAAAGTGAGGCGCTTGGACCAGTCCGCACATTTGAGGGTGAATAACCCAACGGGGTTGATAATCGTGGTGTCATAAGGCACGAGGGGAGCACACGTTCATCTGATTATTCTGTCGGCTCCGAAGGACTGGAAGGGTAAGCACGTGACTTCCTGAGATACGTAAGGTACTCATGGTAGTCCTCTGTGCAGTGGCAGATGTTTAGGTTGTACTCGTAGAGGTTGGGTCTGCGCTTTACTACCAGGTGGGTAGGCCTTGACTACAAAAGTAGATTTGCCGTCAGAATGTTGTGACGAGGTGACACTAGGGTGATTCGGCGATCGCCTCAACAGGAGGCGAGGTCAGGACCAACAAGGATAGTAGATCGTCGGGTACCGATCATCGACAACCAGTGGGATGCGAAAAGACTAGAGCTAAATCCAATAGACCATTCACCTTTCAATATCGAGGTACGGTGGTTGAGGGGAGATGCCAACTGGATGTTTAGAATGTTGTTAGAGGAAGGAGGAGCATAGGCCACCAAATGAGAGAATAATTGAGAAACCAAAACATTTCTCATACCTCCCACCCCCTATTTATACCCTTCCACTAGCCCACCAATGGGTCTTCCCAAATCAGCCCATTGTGGCTCTCCAAACCTGAACAACCAACTGAAAAATCTTAGAACAACGATTACCCTAAACCGTTGGGCCAAATCTTTAATGTTACCACTTTACAGAAAGACAATCATCATTTATTTTCCAATGACATAGGTCTCACCACCTGATTCGACTTGATTCAAAAGTTATGCCCTGTACAAGAATGGCAGGGGAAAAATTGTCACAAACAAAATCGGTAAAAGTTATAGACAAGTCTCACATCCCCATAAGCAACATATTTAAATATGAGAATGATCCAACCCTCTAGGAACAAAATAAAAAATATTTTATGATCTTCCAATACGTAAAATGAAGGCTGTTACATTCTCCCCCCTTAAGAATTTCGCCCCCGAAATTCCAGGCAAACACAAGCAACCACAATAATTCTACATGCCTATCATCCGTGAGAAGCCAATTCTATCAACCAATTAGCAACCATCAAGCCATGCATCCACAACCTTATCCTAGCACGCAGAATTTTATCAAAAAACAACAAGACACAATGATGATACGATATCAAAGGGTCTTACCGATGAAAAGTTCAGGATGAGTCGCCCTTATGCTCTCTTCCGTCTCCACGTATAATCATCATCATCTTCACTCCATTGTACCTTGGCTATCTTAACCGTCTTCCTCCTAAGCTCTTTCATGTCATTTCCCACAACAAGAAGCGGCTTACGAGGTTTCGCAACTGCGGTTTCTACTTCTAGGTCATCATACTGCTTTGGAGATACCACCACATACGAATCATGCACGAACTTTCGTAGAAACGACACATGGAACACATTATGCACACTCGACATTTCCTCAGGTAACTCCAATCTATATGCGAGCTTTCCAATTCGCTTGACTATCGGAAATGGTCCAACAAACCTAGGAGCCAACTTTCCTTTACTTCTGAATCGAACAACATGCTTCAGTGGCGAAATCTTCACGAAAACCATGTCGCCTACGTCGAATTCCAAGTCTTTTCGACGCTTATCAGCATAACTCTTTTGACGATATTGGGCTGCCTTCATTCGTTGCCAAACGATCTCGACACAATCCGAGGTTTCTCTAATCATCTCAGGCCCAAGTATCAGCTTATCTCCGGTCTCCAACCAACAAGCTGGAGAATTACACGGCCTTCCATACAATGCCTCGTATGGTGCCATCCCAATGCTTAACTGGTAGCTGTTGTTATATGTCGTACTCAAACACAAATCGGTGGAGATCTTCCAAAACTCGATTGAGTCTTTCGGTCTGACCATCAGGTTGGGGATGACAAGCCGTACTCAAACACAACTAGTCCCCTGAGCTTTTTGCAAACTTTTCCAGAGTCCACTGGTGAACAATGGATCTTGATCACTCATTATGCTCTTTGGGATACCATGGAATGGAACTATCCACTTCACGTAATGTTCAGCCAACCTTCACGCCGACCTAGTCGACTTGACAGGTATGAACCTTGCACTTTTGGTCAAACGATCCATGATGACCCAAATCCCTTCGTTTCCTGCCCTGCTTCTAGGTACTCCATCTATAAAATCCATTGATACTTGCTCCCACTTCCATGTAGGAATTTCCAATGGCTGAAGCAAACCACTCGGTTTCTTCTGTTCAGCTTTCACCGACTAACAGTTCATACACTTGGAAATGAACTTTTCAATATCCCGCTTCATCCCCTCCTAGTAGTAGACTCGCTCGAGTGATGACATTCTCTCAGAACCTCACCTCTCAATCTGCCGATATCAGGAACAACTAATCTCCCTTGCTTTCGAAGCCAACCTTCTCGATCGACCTCGAACTCTTTATCTTCAAGTTCTAGTTTCTGGATAAGCTTTACAGGCTTTTCATCTCGCTTTTGGCTCTAGCCAATCCTTTCGATGAGAGTAGGTCTTATATATAAGCTTGCCAACATTTCAGATTCCAATTCACAACTTGGCCTGAAATCAAACCTTGCCAAATACTCGAGGCTCTTCCATTTTGAAAACATCACTCCCAAACTAGCGTGTCTTCGACTCAACGCATTTGCAACTACATTACCTTTGCCAGGAGTATAAGCTATAGCGAAATCTTATAACGCCAGAAACTCTAACCATCGTTGCTGCTGAAGATTCAAATCCTTTTGGGAGAAAAGATACTTCAACGACTTGTGATCCATTAATAATTCGAACTGAACTCCCAATAGGTAATGTCTCCACATCTTCAGAAAAAACACAATTGCCGCTAACTCCAAATCATGAGTAGGATAATTCTTCTCAGGCGGCTTTAGCTGTCGACTAGCATAGGCCACAACCTTATCCTTTTGCATCAGTACCGCTCCAAGTCCAGTACCACATGCATCGGTATATACCACCATCTCTTCATTCCCACTCGGAATGGTCAACATAGGAGCACTTGTTAATCTCTCCTTCAGGATTCCAAAAGCTTGCTCACACATTGCATTGCATGTGAACACTTGGTTCTTGTTTGTCAATCCTATCAACGGTGCAGCTATCTTTGAGAAATCCTTGAAAAACCGTCGGTAATAACCAGCCAACCATAGGAAACTTCTCACATCCGTCGCATTCTTAGGTCTATCCCAGTACTAGATTGCTGCTACTTTAGCAGCGTCAACTATTATCCCATTTCCAGAAACCACATGGCCTAAGAACCTCAGTTCACTCTTCCAGAATTGACACTTTGACAACTTAGCTCTCAACTGATGCTTTCGTAGGATTTCCAACACTACTCTCAAGTGTGTCTTGTGTTCTACCTCATTCCGAGAGTAAACCAGAATGTCGTCCATGAACACAAGCACAGACTTGTTCAACTGGTCTCTGAAAACCCTATTCATAAGGTCCACAAAATATGCTGGTGTGTTAGTCAACCCGAATGGCATCACCAACAATTCGAAGAAACCGGATGGTGTCCTAAAAGAAGTCTTTGGCACACTATCCTTTCCCACCTTTAACTGGTGAAATCCCATTGCCAAATCCATCCGAGAAAACACTTTGGCCTCATGAAGTTGATCGAACAAGTCATCAATCCTTGGCAATGGATACTTGTTCTTCTTAGTCACCTTGTTCATCTCACGATAGTCCACACACAATCTTAACAAGCCATCTGCCTTGGTTGCAAACACGACTGGTGCACCCCATTCGAAAACACTTCTCCGAATGAATCCCTTTCCTAGAAGGTCACGAACTTGCACCTCTAACTCTCACTTTTCCTTAGGCGCCATCCGCCTAAGAGGAATAACGATTGGTCTAGCACCCTCGACCAAATCGATCCAAAACTCGATCTCATGATGCGGCGGCAACCTTTTGACCTGGTCAAAGACATCCTTATACTCACTAGCGATCAACACAGATGACAAGTCTTCCCGTGGAATCCTAAGCGAATATAGATAGCTCACGAAGAAACCCTTTTCACGCTTACATCTAATCAACACCTTTCGCCCTTCCACATCCCCGACTCTCACCTCTAGCTTTTCGCAGTTTATTCTTTCCGCATACCTCTTGAGCCAATCCATGCCCAAGATGATCCCAAACCCAGCGAAGTTAAGAACAAAGCAATCATATATAAAAGTGAAACCATGACTCGACAACACTAGACCACGACAAATCATGCAAAGATTGGACGAGCCCCCAACTGGATTAGTCACGATCAATGGTCTATCACAAATTTCGGGTTCCAAACCCAAGCGACACACAAGCTCATTGCAAATTAAAGGATGTGATGCTCCAGTATCAAACAAAACTCGAACTGAAACACCTCGACAGAAAGAGTACCTTGTAAGACAACACCCTTTTCCTTTTCCTCTACATTAGGAGCTCTCAAAAAAGTTGGCATGGCTTCCAAAGCATATACCTTCACAACCTGCTTGCCCTTAGCTGATTTTGGACAGTCTTTTTTCTTATGCCCAGGCTTCACACACTTGAAGCACTTCTTCTTAGCTTTGGGATTCTTGCGCTCATTAGAAAAATGGCCTTTCTGTTGGCAGTTAAAGTAAACTACCACACTCTTAGGCTTCTTCTAGCCATACTTTCCTTTCTGTTGCTACTGCTTCCTCTTCTTAGTATTACCACCCTGCTATGGTTTCTGAACCTCTTTGGTTGCAGCGACAACATTTACTTCCTTAGGAAACAAGCTCTCATGGTGAAAAGCTTTTTCCACAATCTTCTCAAATGAATTGTCAAGATGATCCACCAACGGCCTTCCAATATTGGCATCCAGACCCATAACAAACTTCTTGTTCTTCTAATAAGGTGTATCAATGTATGAAGGAGCGTATTTAGACAAGGCCTCGAAATCAGAAACATAATCAAGCACAGAACGACCATTCTGTTTTAGCTCCACAAACTTCTTGAGCAAAGACGACTTCTGAGCAGTGGAGATAAGCTTCAAACTCAGCCTGGAATTGCTCCCATGAAATTTCTTCCTTTGGAGTCTCAAGCGTGACTGAATTCCACCATTCCATGGCCCTGCCTTGCAGTTGCCTTGATGCAAAATTTCTCTTGGTTGCACCATCCAAACTCAAGTGTCCAAAGATACGAACACAAGAATCCATCTATCTCTGAACCTCTTCAGCTGACTCAGATCCTTTGAATGGTTTTCCTCCTATATATGTTTAATCTTTGTATAGCTTCGCAAAATACACAACCCTAGGCAATTGAACTCCTACGTCTACTGTAGTTGTCACTAGAGCGAGCACCCTTCACATGAATGCCTCTATTATGGCTTCAAACATGGTTAGGTTGTATGGTTCATCGCCATTTCCCCCTCCAGTATTAGCTTCCCTAGAGGCATGTCTTGATGGTCGTCTACTCATTCTAAATTTGAAATTTAGAATAATTAGCCACTTTTGAGAAAAATTGCTAAAGGAATACAACCACTACAACTATATATGCTAATATGTATAGTAAGCATCCAACTGAAATCTACAAGTACGTCTCTCATACTTGATTACGCCTTAGAACTTTGGCTAAAATCGTTAACCAGAGCTCTAATACCAAATGTGATGACCCTGTGACTTGTTCTCCAAGGCAACACTACGACCAACCGACCCTGGATGGTCACGAACGACCCAAAACCTGCACTCCTCCATTTCCACTCTGATTTCGACCAAAACTTTGCCAAATGATAGATTCGATGAAACCAACTTGTCAAATCCATCAAGTATGATCACAAACATTATATAAATCCATTTACAACATGAAAACGATGTTTATCACTAAAAATTATACAAATCACTCCATTATCATGATGATTGATCATATGCACAAAATTATAGATCTAACTTACATAATCGTATAAAATGGCATAGGAATTACCAATTTACTTGCTAAAATAGATCATAGGGTGATTCATATGAAAATGGAATTTTCATGTTATCGATCTATGGAAAAACACTTGAATTTGATGAAAAACATGATAAACATTCATATACTTCATTGAATCCATGTAAGAGATGTAAATCACATATCGATTCTCCCAAACAAGCTAAAATCAATGTATTAATATTCTGGACAGCAAGCAATTCGAACCAAATCCCCTATTCCGATGAATTCTCACTCCAAATGATGTAGATCTAGCCTCCAATGGTGTAGATCTTTGATTTGCTTCCTTAGATTTTGATTTTTAATGGTGGAAAGGTGTTAAAGGAAGGAGGAACATAGGCCACCAAATGAGAGAATAGAGAAACTAAAACATTTCTCATACCTCCCACCCCCTATGTATACCCTTCCATTAGCCCACCAATGGGCCTTCCCAAATCAGCTTGTGGCTCTCCAAACCTGAACAACCAACTGTAAAACCTTAAAATAGCGATTCCTCCCAAACCGCTCAGCCAAATCTTTAATGTAACCACTCTACGGAAAGGCAATCATCATTTGCATTCCAATGGCATAGGTCTCACCACCTGATACGACCTGAATCAAACGTTATTCCCTATACAAGATTGATAGGGGAAAAATAGTCACAAACAAAATATGTAAAAATTATGGATATGTCTCACATACCCATAAGCAACATATTAAATTATGGGAATGACCCAACTCTCCGGGAATAAAATAAAAATATTTTACGATCTTCCGATAAGTAAAATGCGGGCCGTTACATAGGCTTCTGCATGATTTTTAGCCATATGCTTGACATGTTTAGAGATAGAGTATTGTAATAACCCGGAAATTCTGGGCCTGTTTAAAATTTTTATTTTGGCTATTTTAGCGAATTTTGATTATTTAAAATGAATTATTTTAAATAATATCGACGAAAATCTATTTTGAATAGAATTCGAACGTATATATTATACGCGTCGTCGTTAGAATATAAATATTTATATATAATTATAAATAGAATTGAAAATGGCGCGGTAGTTCGATAATTCGATTTCAAACTTCAATTGAATGTACCGGGTGCAAAATAATCCGGATTTTAGTGAAACCAAAAATAATGGGATCTAATTGTGAATATCTTTCCAACGAATTCGAAAAATCGAAATTTCCTAACGGGAATCAAAAGATATGTCCAGTTGAAAATTCTGAATAGTCGCTATGGAATTCAGGCCCTTAAAAATGGAAATTTTGCAAATGACCTCGGATTTCGACGAAACCAGTTTTGTTGGGTCCGTGGTGTAAAGTTATGGCTAGGTTTCAAGTTTCATAATTTTCTGAATCAGTATGTGAGCGTGGCGAAGGAAAACGCGTTTGACCGGTTTTAGTTGATTTTAATCGACTGGAAATTGGCCATTTTTCTAACGGTCTCAGAATTCGACGAAACTAGTTTTGTTATGACCGTATCGTCAATACGAAGCTAGAAAATATTTTTCAGGAATTTTTAAAGTTCGTATGTGACCCCAGTAATTTGAAATGTACGTTTAAAATTCAATATAGTGATTTAAATGTAAATTAAACAGAAACTGATCGAAATAGTCGAATCAGCTTGCGATACATATCCCATTGTGTTCGGAATGGGGGTAAAACGTTAGGGACAACAGGTGGTGGACTCGTTTCGAGGTCGTATGGAAAAGTACCTTTTTTGAAATTAAAATAATAATAATAAAAAAAAATAATAATAAAAAATTAAAACCCTTTCTCCCTTTATCTTTCTGGCCCCCCCGTTCGATTTCATTTCTCAGAATAAAAAAGAAAAAAAAAAACCCACCGATGACCGCTCCTCCACCTCCCCCCTGACCGACGTCGCACCCCCTCCTAGAGCCCCGTTCTCCTCCTCCTTCATCGTCTCCCTCATCCTCCCTTCTCCGCTTCAGAAACCGCGCCCCCTTTTCCCCTACGCTGCCGCGAAATCGAGACCCCCACCCTGCTCCTCCTCCTGCCGCACCTCCCAGCGACACCGCCCCCCCCCTCGAAGCCTGCCGCCGACCCTGACGTCACCCCCTTTCTTCGATGCAGTAAGTTTTTTTTTTACTTTACTTTGTTTTTTTTATTTTTCAATTCTGAAATTCTAATTTTAAAAGCATTTAAAACTGTTTTTTTAAAAGGGTTTAAAAACTGATTTTATTTTAAGATTTTAAATGGAAAAAGATTAGAACTTTAAAAGGTGAAAAGGTCGTATTTTGAAATGTGAGAAGATCGTATTTTTATATAGTTGATTTACAGAAAAGATAGGATTTTTATTTGTAGAAAGATAGGATTTTTATTTGTAGAAAAATATGATTTTTATATATTGAACTTCGAAGTAAAAATTCGATTTTTATATATTGAATAGCGAAGTAAAAATTCGATTTTTACAAGTATGAAGCAATTATAAAAATATGATTTTTAAATTTAAAGTGAATAAATAAAAATGTGATTTTTATTTTAAAGACATCAAAATATAAAAATGTGTGATTTTTATATATGTAGTGAATACGGGCAACGAAGGTGATAAAAAGGCGAGAACGACGAAGAATTCTGCAAAAGAAGTGCCGTGGAGCTAGGATAGCTATATGTGAGAATTTCTCACTCTTCAATTAATTTTTCTAGTTATATATATATATATATACTAGGATGCAGACGGTGCTTAGTAGCACCCGACACAATCGTCCACAGACCATGGACTTGTTTGTTTGGTTGCATAGATTAGTTAGATGATTTGATTGGAAATTGAATTGTTTGGTGAAATTGAATTGTTTGGTGAAATGAATGGATTGATTTATGTGTGAATGGCGTGGGCCTTCACTAGACCGGGGATAAGGCTAGGCCTCGTCCCGTTTCTAGTATCGTGCCGTTATGCCGCCGAAATTTTCTAAAATAAGTTAGAAAAATAAAAATATCATTTTATCGAATAAATGAATTGAATAGAAATTCATATGTTGAAATAAAATGTTTTATCGTTAAAAATATAATTTTTAACGTGAATGTGAATAAATAAATATTCATTTACAAACCAGACGGTTTGTGTATGTACACCTATTTGAAGGACATTGATTGGGTCGATAAATTTTACACATCGCCCAACTGCACGAATAAAATATTTGTTTGATTGTTTGAAACCCCACACGGGTGTTGGGATGAAATTTGAAGTTCACTCATCCTGATTGATTAAATATGTCGATCGATTGATTGACAGGCTGTTATAAGCGTTAGATATCTATATTTGATGCTTATACAGTGTAGTGCACTTTGGTTGATGGTTGATTATTTTTCAATGCTATTATACATGCGTGGTATGAAAATCCATATAATTAACTTTATATGGTAATTGATTGGGCCTTATTCCAATTTGAAAAATAAAGAATATTATAAAATAAAGGTTCATGTGTTGACAGTACTCATCCATTGAGATTGGTCATGTGTTGAACGAAATATTTTGATAATAACAACTATTTTGAAAAAGAAATATTTGAAATAGAATATTTGAAAATAGAAATTTATGAAGCCGTGTTGATTAGATTGACGCCATTTTGACGTAAACGATATTTATAACGATTTCGAAATGAATTGAATTGAAAACGATTTCGAAATGAATTGAATTGAAAACGATTTCGAAATGAGTTGAATTGAAAACGATTTTGAAGTGAAATGAAGTGAAAACGATTTCGAAATGAATTGAATTGAAAACGATTTCGAAATGAAATGAAGTGAAAACGATTTCGAAATAAATTGAATTGAAAACGATTTCGAAATGAATTGAATTGAAAACGATTTCGAAATGAATTGAATTGAAAACGAATTCAAATTGAATTGAAAGCGAATTGAAATGAATTCAAATTGAATTGAAATTTGAATTGAATAGAAATGAATTTTGAAACGAATTTATAAAGAAGAATTCAATTTTGATTTGAATTGAAATGGAAGTTGAAAATGTTTTTGAAACGAATTCAAAACTATTTATATAATTCGTTTTAAATAGAAATCGACGAAGTATATATTATATATATAATATAATGGCCTGAATAGAACGCGCCGCGCCGCGGCAGTTCGTGAATTTCGACCATTTATTTCAAACGGACATTACGGGAGATCCGACCGTCGGATTCTCCTAAAACCGGAACCGTTGGGTTCGTATCGAAAAGAGCTTTCTAACGAATATTAGAAATTAGAAATCTAACGGTTGGATTTGGAATTATGTCCAAATCAAATTTGAAAAAGGTCGCTATAAGTGCAGTTCGATGGCCATTGTTGAAAATCGGCTGTACGGGCCTTGATAAAATTATTAAAAATAGTAATAATTTGTGTAAAATCATAAGAAATGATTTAGAAAGGATTGGGATGAAAAACTCCATATTTGAAAGGATAAAAATAGATTTTTATCGAAATGAACTAGTTTTGAACTAGAATTATAATTCTATTTATTTTTAAATAAATAAATTGAATTTGAAAAGGGTTTTAAAAATAACCAAAATTTCCAATGATTGCATTAGAGTGGATTTGAATCGAAATTGTCTTCGGAATATTTCGATGTTGGAATTCGTGATTATACAGATGTTGTTATGGAAATTTGAAAGATATATATTTATATCGTTATTTCCAATACGACATTTGTTAGTCGTAGAATTTGATATTGAATATAAGCCGATATATTTTCTATTCAGAGCCTTGTATTGAATATCAAATGTGATTTGGGTTTGTCGTGAATGGTGTCTTCACTAACACTGTTCTTGAACCCAGTTGAGAAAAAAATTAAATCTTTTTATTTAGATTTAATGAAGTGTACCAATTAAACGATATTTAATTGGAATTGAATTGGTATTGATTTTTGGGTTTATCGTGAACAGTGTTTTAAATAAAACTTGTTCTTTAACCCGATAATTAATGGAATGTGATTTTGGGTTTATCGTGAACCGTGTTTTAAATGACACTGATTCTTTAACCCAGTTAAAGATTAAAACTAAGTGGAGTTATAATGAATCTTTAATTAGATTGAAATGATCGAAAATGGAGTATCACCAGTTTTTCTCCAGGCGATGGTTAAATCTTTAATTAGATTTGAACGTGAAATGGTAATTGAATTTACCGATAACACTGTGGTGTTAGATATGAAGTATTACCAATTTTACTTCATGGGATGAATAGGTTGGGATGGGGAAATTAAAATAAATAATTACTTCGGTAATGTTCGCTAATCCCGACTAGTTTGAATTGAGATTCAAAAATAGAACAAAGAATAAATTCAAGGAATTTATCTTGGATAAAATTAATGGGAACCTTTCCCTATGAATGTGAAATTTAGAAACTAACTGTCGGTTAGCCAAGTAGAATGGTTTTCTGAATATTGATCTGATGTTGGTTTCGGCCTTCGGGGTTAATATTTGGGGAATTATTCTCTTGATTAATTTACGGTTAGTGATTGATGAATTGGAATGAGGCGTATGTTGTGTTTGTGTAACACTTATTTAAAATATACGCGAGTTATTCGGAAAGACCTGGTTTATCCCATTCTGAATAACTGATACGACGATAAGTCGAAGATGAAGACGATGGTCGAAGACCGGAGGTCTTCACGTCGTTTGGGTAATTACTGATGATCTTGATTGGGCTGTACACCCAAGAAGATGGAAACAGTTAGTGATCGTCTAGACGTGCTTGGAGATCGATGGATATGCGGGGTACTAGGTGCCTCCGGTTTCGTTCAGACCCAGAACGAACTTGTAAATGGACTGTGTGTCTGACATTGGATTTTAGTCTGTGTGATTGATTTCTATTAAATATATATCTGTTTGGCGGCGGAGAATTTATTCTCTTGCTTAACGCCCTTCTCTAAGACGTACGAGCTCAGGGGTTATATATTGATGGATATCAAACGCATGGAGTGAATTGCCTGTATGGCATGCCTAAGTGGCAATTTATCGAGGCTTCTGTTGAAAAGCAAAGTCTTGTGGTGATGATCAAAGCACGGCCTTTGTGGCGTAGCTTTGTGTAACGTTTACTTCGCGAGTTTCACACCCGGTAAGAACCAAAAACGGGAGACGGACGTCAGGGAGGGCATGCGTTTCTTTCTAGCTAAAAAGTGGCGTCAGTGGTTTTACACGCCCTGACGAGTTTGACTTATGTGGTTGTTGCTGTTACGAGGCGCCTCGGTTTGATCGGACGATCCGGGTCCGATAGAGTCATTTGTTGGCTCGCTTACACCCCATAGGGTGGGGAGACGTAGTGTTCAGGCATAATAATCCACATCGGTGGACCGGCCCTGAGGATCCAGGGGGCAGTTGCGGCTGTTCCTGAGACACGGGCTAGAGCGTCTCGAATCGGTTGAGGACTATCTTTTGCCTCGGTTCATAGATGGAAACCCAATTTCCAAATACGTGATTCTGCGGTTTTATTTGTAGAGCCTAGTATGGCGACATAGTGGGATGGGGCACTTATGCCGTCTATGATTGATACTTATGATTTGAAGTTGTTTTATACACTATGAACTTATGATAGTATCAAATGATTTGTTTTAAACGTATCAAGCATTCTTGGCTATTATAAGGTAAAAACCCTATCCTCCGGCTTGCGTTGCATTATGTGATGGGAACTGGGTTTTATAATAGCTTCATTCTTCTTTATTTAGCATTGCGCTGTTGTTTTATGCACTGGTATTCTTGGGAGGAAACCCGTTCCGTGTTATACGGCGTGGTCCCTTGATTTACCTAATGATTTAAAATAAAGATTAATAACTGTTTTAGTTCTCACACCAGTCACATGACTGACCTGGAGTTTATTGTTTTAACCTAAACTCTGGGTGCCCCTATTTTTCGACACGGGCAGCTAGTAGTTTTGGTTTTGCAGTTTTATATTCACAGGATCCTGGTTTACAGCTGGAACGATATCCGGAAAGCTTTGTATCCGTATATCTTCTTCTAGTTGTGTATTGTATTATTTTCCGCTGCTATGTATTTAAATGTAATTTAAATCTCTGATATTTCTATGTAATATTTATTCATTTATACTCTGTATATTCTTGTAATCTGATGCATTGTTGTAATATACAATGAAATGTTCTTCTATATGCGTTCTGTTGTGGCTTATTCTCGAACTATCCGACACTTTCCTTTACGGGGAAGTTACGGGTCGTTTCATTTTGGTATCAGAGCTTTGGTTTACAGAGCTCGAGAACAAGGCACATTAGAACCATACGAAAGAATTCATCAGATATTGGATTAGTAATATCCAATTAGAATGACTCGTTAGAGATAGGATCAGTAGTATCCTAGAACGAGTGTGAAGGGTATATTTTTCAAATGAAAACAAGTTTTGTTTTGAAAATTTAAATCAATTATTCGTATTTGATTATTTATCTATATTGATTAGGACAGTCCAGTATATAAAGAATTTGCATATACGCCTTGCAAACGTATATTCAAAGTTTTAATATACTGGATAGATATAGAATCACACTCTAGTCGCCCGGAGATGATTCTGATGATAGTTCGAACATCATCAGAATTGGCATTTGTGTTTCGAAGGTGTGATATCTATATATTTCCTATTGACTGGTGTGAGAACCAAAATTAGATTGGACCTATTGTTGTGAATTGGCATCAAAAACATGATTTTCTGTATATGTATCAAAGATAATGAATTTGAAACTCTAATTCACTAATTGATTGGTGTTTGTGTTGTTTGTTTATTTGTTTGCTAATTTTTAGCCATTTAGCCTAATTGAACCGAATATTGAGTTATAATTGAAATTTGGTCGCATTTGCTTGCATATACATATATATCATTGAACAGGTCATAGCAAGGAGGCTAGAGCCAGAGAATAAAATTTGTTTGCCCGACAAATAGGTACATGTTTACTACATAATTTACTGTTTCGTTTGGGTGATGATGATTTTATGAGCCTATTGGCTAGCCGCTTGGCTTTTTCTTTTTCTTTTTGAGATCTGAAGGACCGGGGAAGCTATTTGAAATTCCCCGATGCTCCCGGTGCAGGGGAGGTTATGGCGAAATTTTTCAAAAATTTAGGGTGTTAGCCAAATTTTTGAAATTTTGAAAATTCTCAGAAACTGAAAAGTTGGAGAATGGAAGCCAGATCGAAAGTAGAGTTGAATTGTTAAACAACTTTCGACTTTGTTCCTTTTCGGGGACGAAAAAGTTTTAAGTGGGGGAGATTGTAATAACCCGGAAATTCTGGGCCAGTTTAAAATTTTTATTTTGGCTATTTTAGCGAATTTTGATTATTTAAAATGAATTATTTTAAATAATATCGACGAAAATCTATTTTGAATAGAATTCGAACGTATATATTATACGCGTCGTCGTTAGAATATAAATATTTATATATAATTATAAATAGAATTGAAAATGGCGCGGTAGTTCGATAATTCGATTTCAAACTTCAATTGAATGTACCGGGTGCAAAATAATCCAGATTTTAGTGAAACCAAAAATAATGGGATCTAATTGTGAATATCTTTCCAACGAATCCGAAAAATCGAAATTTCCTAACGGGAATCAAAAGATATGTCCAGTTGAAAATTCTGAATAGTCGCTATGGAATTCAGGCCCTTAAAATTGGAAATTTTGCAAATGACCTCGGATTTCGACGAAACCAGTTTTGTTGGGTCCGTGGTGTAAAGTTATGGCTAGGTTTCAAGTTTCATAATTTTCTGAATCAGTATGTGAGCGTGGCGAAGGAAAACGCGTTTGACCGATTTTAGTTGATTTTAATCGACTGGAAATTAGCCATTTTTCTAACGGTCTATGAATTCGACGAAACTAGTTTTGTTATGACCGTATCGTCAATACGAAGCTAGAAAATATTTTTCAGGAATTTTTAAAGTTCGTATGTGACCCCGGTAATTTGAAATGTACGTTTAAAATTCAATATAGTGATTTAAATGTAAATTAAACAGAAACTGATCGAAACAGTCGAATCAGCTTGCGATACATATCTCATTGTGTTCGGAATGGGGGTAAAACGTTAGGGACGACAGGCGGTGGACCTCGTTTCGAGGTTGTATGGAAAAGTACCTTTTTTGAAATTAAAATAATAATAATAATAAAAAATAATAATAAAAAATTAAAACCCTTTCTCCCTTTATCTTTCTGGCCCCCCCCGTTCGATTTCATTTCTTAGAATAAAAAAAAAAAGAAAAAAACCCACCGATGACCGCTCCTCCACCTCCCCCCTGACCGACGTCGCACCCCCTCCTAGAGCCCCGTTCTCCTCCTCCTTCATCGTCTCCCTCATCCTCCCTTCTCCGCTTCAGAAACCGCGCCCCCTTTTCCCCTACGCCGCCGCGAAATCGAGACCCCCACCCTGCACCTCCTCCTACCGCACCTCCTAGCGACACCGCCCCCCCCTCGAAGCCTGCCGCCGACCCTGACGTCACCCCCCCTTTCTTCGATGCAGTAAGTTTTTTTTTTTTTACTTTACTTTATTTTATTTTTATTTTTCAATTCTGAAATTCTAATTTTAAAAGCATTTAAAACTGTTTTTTTAAAAGGGTTTAAAAACTGATTTTATTTTAAGATTTTAAATGGAAAAAGATTAGAACTTTAAAAGGTGAAAAGGTCGTATTTTGAAATGTGAGAAGATCATATTTTTATATAGTTGATTTACAGAAAAGATAGGATTTTTATTTGTAGAAAGATAGGATTTTTATTTGTAGAAAAATATGATTTTTATATATTGAACTTCGAAGTAAAAATTCGATTTTTACAAGTATGAAGCAATTATAAAAATATGATTTTTAAATTTAAAGTGAATAAATAAAAATGTGATTTTTATTTTAAAGACATCAAAATATAAAAATGTGTGATTTTTATATATGTAGTGAATACGGGCAACGAAGGTGATAAAAAGGCGAGAACGACGAAGAATTCTGCAAAAGAAGTGCCGTGGAGCTATGATAGCTATATGTGAGAATTTCTCACTCTTCAATTAATTTTTCTAGTTATATATATATATATATATACTAGGATGCAGACGGTGCTTAGTAGCACCCGACACAATCGTCCACAGACCATGGACTTGTTTGTTTGGTTGCATAGATTAGTTAGATGATTTGATTGGAAATTGAATTGTTTGGTGAAATTGAATTGTTTGGTGAAATGAATGGATTGATTTATGTGTGAATGGCGTGGGCCTTCACTAGACCGGGGATAAGGCTAGGCCTCGTCCCGTTTCTAGTATCGTGCCGTTATGCCGCCGAAATTTTCTAAAATAAGTTAGAAAAATAAAAATATCATTTTATCGAATAAATGAATTGAATAGAAATTCATATGTTGAAATAAAATGTTTTATCGTTAAAAATATAATTTTTAACGTGAATGTGAATAAATAAATATTCATTTACAAACCAGACGGTTTGTGTATGTACACCTATTTGAAGGACATTGATTGGGTCGATAAATTTTACACATCGCCCAACTGCACGAATAAAATATTTGTTTGATTGTTTGAAACCCCACACGGGTGTTGGGATGAAATTTGAAGTTCACTCATCCTGATTGATTAAATATGTCGATCGATTGATTGACAGGCTGTTATAAGCGTTAGATATCTATATTTGATGCTTATACACTGTAGTGCACTTTGGTTGATGGTTGATTATTTTTCAATGCTATTATACATGCGTGGTATGAAAATCCATATAATTAACTTTATATGGTAATTGATTGGGCCTTATTCCAATTTGAAAAATAAAGAATATTATAAAATAAAGGTTCATGTGTTGACAGTACTCATCCATTGAGATTGGTCATGTGTTGAACGAAATATTTTGATAATAACAACTATTTTGAAAAAGAAATATTTGAAATAGAATATTTGAAAATAGAAATTTATGAAGCCGTGTTGATTAGATTGACGCCATTTTGACGTAAACGATATTTATAACGATTTCGAAATGAATTGAATTGAAAACGATTTCGAAATGAATTGAATTGAAAACGATTTCGAAATGAGTTGAATTGAAAACGATTTCGAAGTGAAATGAAGTGAAAACGATTTCGAAATGAATTGAATTGAAAACGATTTCGAAATGAAATGAAGTGAAAACGATTTCGAAATAAATTGAATTGAAAACGATTTCGAAATGAATTGAATTGAAAACGATTTCGAAATGAATTGAATTGAAAACGAATTCAAATTGAATTGAAAGCGAACTGAAATGAATTCAAATTGAATTGAAATTTGAATTGAATAGAAATGAATTTTGAAACGAATTTATAAAGAAGAATTCAATTTTGATTTGAATTGAAATGGAAGTTGAAAATGTTTTTGAAACGAATTCAAAACTATTTATATAATTCGTTTTAAATAGAAATCGACGAAGTATATATTATATATATTATATATATAATATAATGGCCTGAATAGAGCGCGCCGCGCCGCGGCAGTTCGTGAATTTCGACCATTTATTTCAAACGGACATTACGGGAGATCCGACCGTCGGATTCTCCTAAAACCGGAACCGTTGGGTTCGTATCGAAAAGAGCTTTCTAACGAATATTAGAAATTAGAAATCTAACTGTTGGATTTGGAATTATGTCCAAATCAAATTTGAAAAAGGTCGCTATAAGTGCAGTTCGATGGCCATTGTTGAAAATCGGCTGTACGGGCCTTGATAAAATTATTAAAAATAGTAATAATTTGTGTAAAATCATAAGAAATGATTTAGAAAGGATTGGGATGAAAAACTCCATATTTGAAAGGATAAAAATAGATTTTTATCGAAATGAACTAGTTTTGAACTAGAATTATAATTCTATTTATTTTTAAATAAATAAATTGAATTTGAAAAGGGTTTTAAAAATAACCAAAATTTCCAATGATTGCATTGGAGTGGATTTGAATCGAAATTGTCTTCGGAATATTTCGATGTTGGAATTCGTGATTATACAGATGTTGTTATGGAAATTTGAAAGATATATATTTATATCGTTATTTCCAATACGACATTTGTTAGTCGTAGAATTTGATATTGAATATAAGCCGATATATTTTCTATTCAGAGCCTTGTATTGAATATCAAATGTGATTTGGGTTTGTCGTGAATGGTGTCTTCACTAACACTGTTCTTGAACCCAGTTGAGAAAAAAATTAAATCTTTTTATTTAGATTTAATGAAGTGTACCAATTAAACGATATTTAATTGGAATTGAATTGGTATTGATTTTTGGGTTTATCGTGAACAGTGTTTTAAATAACACTTGTTCTTTAACCCGATAATTAATGGAATGTGATTTTGGGTTTATCGTGAATCGTGTTTTAAATGACACTGATTCTTTAACCCAGTTAAAGATTAAAACTAAGTGGAGTTTTAATGAATCTTTAATTAGATTGAAATGATCGAAAATGGAGTATCACCAGTTTTGCTCCAGGCGATGGTTAAATCTTTAATTAGATTTGAACGTGAAATGGTAATTGAATTTACCGATAACACTGTGGTGTTAGATATGAAGTATTACCAGTTTTACTTCATGGGATGAATAGGTTGGGATGGGGAAATTAAAATAAATAATTACTTCGGTAATGTTCGCTAATCCCGACTAGTTTGAATTGAGATTCAAAAATAGAACAAAGAATAAATTCAAGGAATTTATCTTGGATAAAATTAATGGGAACCTTTCCCTATGAATGTGAAATTTAGAAACTAACTGTCGGTTAGCCAAGTAGAATGGTTTTCTGAATATTGATCTGATGTTGGTTTCGGCCTTCGGGGTTAATATTTGGGGAATTATTCTCTTGATTAATTTACGGTTAGTGATTGATGAATTGGAATGAGGCGTATGTTGTGTTTGTGTAACACTTATTTAAAATATACGCGAGTTATTCGGAAAGACCGGGTTTATCCCATTCTGAATAACTGATACGACGATAAGTCGAAGATGAAGACGATGGTCGAAGACCGGAGGTCTTCACGTCGTTTGGGTAATTACTGATGATCTTGATTGGGCTGTACACCCAAGAAGATGGAAACAGTTAGTGATCGTCTAGACGTGCTTGGAGATCGATGGATATGCGGGGTACTAGGTGCCTCCGGTTTCGTTCAGACCCAGAACGAACTTGTAAATGGACTGTGTGTCTGACATTAGATTTTAGTCTGTGTGATTGATTTCTATTAAATATATATCTGTTTGGCGGCGGAGAATTTATTCTCTTGCTTAACGCCCTTCTCTGAGACGTACGAGCTCAGGGGTTATATATTGATGGATATCAAACGCATGGAGTGAATTGCCTGTGTGGCATGCCTAAGTGGCAATTGATCGAGGCTTCTGTTGAAAAGCAAAGTCTTGTGGTGATGATCAAAGCACGGCCTTTGTGGCGTAGCTTTGTGTAACGTTTACTTCGCGAGTTTCACACCCGGTATGAACCAAAAACAGGAGACGGACGTCAGGGAGGGCATGCGTTTCTTTCTAGCTAAAAAGTGGCGTCAGTGGTTTTACACGCCCTGACGAGTTTGACTTATGTGGTTGTTGCTGTTGCGAGGCGCCTCAGTTTGATCGGACGATCCGGGTCCGATAGAGTCATTTGTTGGCTCGCTTACACCCCATAGGGTGGGGAGACGTAGTGTTCAGGCATAATAATCCACATCGGTGGACCGGCCCTGAGGATCCAGGGGGCAGTTGCGGCTGTTCCTGAGACACGGGCTAGAGCGTCTCGAATCGGTTGAGGACTATCTTTTGCCTCGTTTCATAGATGGAAACCCAATTTCCAAATACGTGATTCTGCGATTTTATTTGTAGAGCCTAGTATGGTGACATAGTGGGATGGGGCACTTATGCCGTCTATGATTGATACTTATGATTTGAAGTTGTTTTATACACTATGAACTTATGATAGTATCAAATGATTTGTTTTAAACGTATCAAGCATTCTTGGCTATTATAAGGTAAAAACCCTATCCTCCGGCTTGCGTTGCATTGTGTGATGGGAACTGGGTCTTATAATAGCTTCATTCTTCTTTATTTAGCATTGCGCTGTTGTTTTATGCACTGGTATTCTTGGGAGGAAACCCGTTCCGTGTTATACGGCGTGGTCCCTTGATTTACCTAATGATTTAAAATAAAGATTAATAACTGTTTTAGTTCTCACACCAGTCACATGACTGACCTGGAGTTTATTGTTTTAACCTAAACTCTGGGTGCCCCTATTTTTCGACACGGGCAGCTAGTAGTTTTGGTTTTGCAGTTTTATATTCACAGGATCCTGGTTTACAGCTGGAACGATATCCGGAAAGCTTTGTATCCGTATATCTTCTTCTAGTTGTGTATTGTATTATTTTCCGCTGCTATGTATTTAAATGTAATTTAAATCTCTGATATTTCTGTGTAATATTTATTCATTTATACTCTGTATATTCTTGTAATCTGATGCATTGTTGTAATATACAATGAAATGTTCTTCTATATGCGTTCTGTTGTGGCTTATTCTCGAACTATCCGACACTTTCCTTTACGGGGAAGTTACGGGTCGTTTCAAGTATAGATGTGCATCTGTACCATTTAATTTCTGCAAGATCCTAATTGCTTTTTTACATCATATGTTAGTGTTGATTTTGAAAATGTAGGCTTGAAGTATGATTTTCCTTGTCATTACGTAACCATCCAGTAAACTTTCAGGCAACCACCTTAGAAATTTCCAAACAAGGTAAATATTTGTTGGGGAATGCATAGTCTTGCGTGACATGTGAAGAAAAAGTGGACATGGTATCGAAGGATTGGCAGCTTTTGTTGATCATGCATGTTTCCTGAATCATTATGCACGTCTTCACTATTCACAACATTGACAAAGATATTCAAATTTGGACTTAGAGTAGCTTCGGGGTTGGACATAACCAAGACTTGGAGTAGCATCATCTTCACTATTCTATCGCCCGTGAATAAGAGGCTAAAGTGAAACATGAGTTAACCGGTTATTTTAGCATATTATAAAGTGGAGCACGGGTTTATTTTAGCTTAGGCATGAAGTTATAATGAAATAAGTCTCTCCGTCAAAAATTCACGTACCATACTATGTAAAACTCCGTTCCTCTACAAGCTATTGTGGACAAAAATAAAAATATAATCATGTCGAGTGAGGTGCCGTGGTTCCAAAAACTGTAATGAAATAGACAAGTTAACTTATATCGTGAGATTTCAAAAATGTTGATATAGGGTGTAAATTACATTAAAAGAAAAGTAGCTTATTATTCCAAAATAAAGATTATAGAAAAAATATATAAATTAAAATAGAAATACGTCTTGAAAATCTTATTGTAACGACACGGGTTTCGCCCGGACCTAATAGATCGCTAAACCGACCAAGACCGTTCGAATCCCGCATACGCTAACTTTGGGTATACAACACATCAGAACAAATAACAGAAGACTTCAATAAACATCATAATAATGTTACATCAGAGTACAGAATATCAGAGTATATCGAAATATAATATTACACAGCGGAAGATAAATTTACATAAATGTAATACAATGCACAGCGGAAATATAAACTACGCAGCGGAAGACTGTAAATGTCTGGACACAGCTTAAAGCTTCAATCCAGAATCCTGCTCAAAACATCTGCAAAATAAAACTACTCCGCTGCCCGTGTGGAAAATAGGGGCACCCGAGTTTGCAAGGGAAAAGCAAACTACAGGTCAGTCATGGGACTGGTGTGAGAAACTCTAACAGTTATAATTAACTTATTTGATAATATGGTATATCACGGGACCACGCCGCTAACGCGGAACGGGTTTACCCCCATGAATACCAG
The DNA here is from genome assembly GCA_030737875.1 of Allium sativum. Taxonomy (NCBI): domain Eukaryota; kingdom Viridiplantae; phylum Streptophyta; class Magnoliopsida; order Asparagales; family Amaryllidaceae; genus Allium; species Allium sativum. The sequence continues at coordinate 142,388,855 of CM060918.1, read as the reverse complement.
TGTATAAACAACAATCAATATAGATATATGGATCTACTATGCATCAATCAACATGCAATATCCCAATCTACCCACTTAGATTAATCACTACACTTAGATTTTCTAAATCCAATTCAGTTTACAGAAATTATTCCTTTGGATTTTATTCCTGATTTCTTATTTCAAATCATTTGAAATACATATCTAACTTTCTATATCAAAGTAGATTTCACTTCGGGATCTCAAATCAAATCGTTTGGGAATGTGAATTCCAAAACATAACAATGCATACAAACAAGTATGCAACCAAATATCGTGCTCCCCATCGACAAGGCAAAGGGTACGCACCTCGCAACTCGATATATATATATGTGCACCTACCCCACATAGGAGTAGGCTACACCGACGATGCACCACCCACTCATGGAGAGCATACACCGCCCTCTCACTTATTTAAATTCGAAATCAGTGATTTATTATCTTTAATAAATCGTTACGGTTTATAAACGATTCCATAGTGACTTTATGAAAATTTGACTTGGACATAACTTACAATTTATATGACGAAATCTCGATTTTTCACTTTCATTAGAAAAATATTTTTCAATAGATACAAATGTTTCTTATTTCGAGAAAATCTGACTTATAATGAATTCGGTACACTCGATTGAAGTTTAAAACTCAATATTTCGAACTACCGCGACACTTCGAGCTCGTTTATAATTTAATTATAAATTATACGTTCAAGTATGGTTCAATGATTTAGTTCATTATATAATTCAATTCTAACTGAATTACATCATTTTAAATTATCCAATTTACACAATATTGCAAATTCAACTATTTCCAACTATTCCAAAAATTAAATTTATTATTCTATTATTTGTATTAATTCTTATCAAAATATTTAATTCCAGTCATTTAAACTGCCAAGTCAGTATTTAAATAATTAAATAAATTAATTATTAAATCGTAAAAAATCCAAAATGTTACATTTTAATTCATAACAATATCTCCATCGGAGTTTTAAACAACTTAGCTTTTTTAAAACCAGATATTCCTTTTCTGGATTCAGGACAACTTGTTTTCTCAAAACAATTCAAAAATAAATATTTGGTAGTAATTTGTCACTTAGAAACTCGAAAATGAACACCGATGATGTCTAGATCTTGATCGAAATTATTTTCCAGCGACCGAAGTGAGTTCAATACTATATCACTTTCCAAAACAATTTTTAAACACTTACATTTTGAAATTATTTTCAAAATTTCTTGTTCAATGCTCGAAAAACATTTCCAAATTTCCCAAGGATCTTAAAATTTCCAATTAAAACTTTATTTACAAAAAACTTTTCTAAATTGCAGAGTTATAATTCCAAATCTGTTTAAATTCAGATTTAATCCATCTGATTTATATATTACGCTTATATGAATTCCGATTGGTAATTTATAACCATCTCAATTATATTCTTATTCGATTACAATAACAAGCAATACATCCAATATACTATAATAATTACAACATATATAGTTCTTTTATATCAAAATATATTTGGGGTAAAATTATTTCATTTACCCTCTTTTCAAAACACACTATGTCGGTTCATTGTATTCGAGTGTTTAGAAACCCTTATCGACATTGTGGTGCCCCACCATTGACCAGAATTCATAAGCCACTCAACAAATACATCTCCACAATATAAACCATTTTTTATACAATCTACAAATATGCTCTCTCTCTCGTGTGTGTGTGTGTGTGTGTGTATACTCAAACTCAATCTAGGGTATTATTAACCCTATCTCTATCGAGTTACGCCACAGAGCCAAGATAATCACTTAACCTTTAGCTCTGATACCATTGTAACAACCCTCAATTTTCAACTCCGAAAATTGACACAAAACACCATGTCGACTATTCAAGCATCGAGAATACCGGATCATTTATAGAAAGAAGTTAGAGTGTGAGTAATAGAAAGAAAATTAGAATAAAAGAAGATGAAGAACATAAATACAATAGAATCAGAGTAAACACGAATCTCACAGTGGAACGAATAAAATATATTATATAACATCTTTTGAAATACAAAACTGCATTAGTATATACATATACCATCAGAGTACATCACATATATATAACAGCGAAAATATTTTCGCTATATATCTAACGTTGAAGCCTCCTGCTCCAAGCTTCTCTAAGTATATCTGTAAAATCCCGACTACTTGATTGCTTGTACAAATTTGGGTACCCCAGAGTATAGGGTAAAAAAATTAAACTCTGGATCAGCCATGGGACAGGTGTGAGTAAACTTCAATCACTTGATTTGACATTCAGAACTCCTTTTTAGAGAAAAGATAATCATAAGACCGATCCACACAAAAATACAGATGGTTTTACATTACGATAACACAAAACATTTGGAAATCAATATTATTCTGATATTATAATAGTGTCTAATACAAGTAAATAACAATCTAACAGAACGTTTGCATCTCACGCTCCACATGCATAGTATACAATCAAAACCGCATGCTCTTATTGGAGAATGGATTTCCAACTGTGGTAAGGTATGGACCACTTTCCGGTAGTTTATCTCTAGAGAAAATACATTAGGATTCAACAAGAACATCTTGCAACCCTGGCTAAACATGACCAGCCATTGACTTTGCTTGAATGTTCTGAATATATTGTCACCATACGGTTTGGCCCCACCGTATTTCCGGGAGATACAGAAATGAAAGAATAACTATTAGAAATTTCTCCAGATGGTGGCAATATACCCTAATTGGGAGCGACCCACTTAGCCATGCGACCTACCCGATTTTATACCTTTCCCCAGTTGAAGAGACTTGAGGTCATAACTATCCTAAGACAGATACGTCTTCATTTAGTTTCAATTCCCCATAGTCATACCTGCCAAATCACAAATTGATTTCCCCAAAAATATGACGGGTATAAAGCTAAGAGAAACCAATTCCTCCGCCACCAACGTAAATACATTTGAAGAGATCAACTTACGCGATGTATTAGAAATACTCTTTTAGACATTCGTCATTACAAGTTGTCCTGGGACTGGACAAACTAAAGACACTATTCTGCAAATCCATCTTAGGCAATTTCTACCTAGGATCGCCAGAGCAGCCCTCGTATAACTTCGTCTTCAATCGTCTTCAGCATATTTGATTTGCAACATTATTCCCATATGGAGTAGTTTTCAGATAATAAATCTGATTGTGGTCTCTCAGTATTGACAACGGAAATGGTCAAAAACTTTGATAGTTGGTTATTTTACTATCAAAGGAAAACATCCATACAACCATCGGTCATATTATCAAATGGAAATTTTACCGATCAATCATCAATCAACATTCAACCCTTTAAATTAATTAATCATTTATTTATTCGTTCCCTAATTTCCCAAATTATTCCATAATATTTCTTAAAACCCGTTTAGTATTTCACGATCATCGGAAAACATTTCCATCTAGTATAAACTATTTATTTTCTATATTCCAGAAAATATTTCTTATAAATATCGGAAAACATTTCCATATATTTTCAAATGCTTATTTTCTGTATTTAGAAAATATAGGTTATTAACAATGGAAAACTTTTCTATTCCTTATTCACATATCACCATTCTTCCCCATTCATTAGTCCCTAACTATAAACTAGTAAGAGAACAATTCCCTAAGTATCAACCTTGAAGGAAGAAACTAACATCAGATCGATACTCAGAAAGCCATTCAACTTAACTAATCTCCAATCAGTTTTTAATTTCCTTAACTCCATTTCTTAATTTCTTATCAAATCATTGCTTACGCAACTCTCGAATTCGGTTTACGAATCCATTTCTTTAATGGAAATCATTGGTTATAACGATTGTGTTAAAATCCTTGCTTTCAAAATATTAAAACTTAAAATATAACTTTCATTTGTTACTTTGAATAAATAAATAAATAAATAATTAATTAATTAGATAAATAATCTTTATTTAAAAACGGAAGGTGAATAATACTTTTCTAAATTCGATGTCTAACACTCCTTCGAATAATTTCTGTTTGAATAACATTCCGAACTTCGGAAAAATTTACCATTTCAGGTCAACTCAATTTCTAAATTCATTTTTTAATTTATCATTTCCAAAACATCACCAAATTTTTTTATAACCATTCCAATTTGCAAAATGATTTCTTTTAAACCATATTCATTTTAAAACGTGAATATTATACTTTTATAGAAAACTGGACTCATTCTATCAAATCCATTTTGATTCAAATAGTAAATATCATTACAGGTTCAAATTCCATCAATCGAGTTATTCTACAATTTCACATCCAGATTTCACTTCATAAACTCCATCTATAAGTAAACTTATTATTAATTATATATCAAGTTTATTATTTTATCTCGATTACATATTCGATTATAAATTATTGGTTTCAAACCATGTATTAACTATCTTATAAAATTTTGAATTATATAATATATAATTTATAAAGGTAAATTATTTTTAAAACATTCAACATAGTCGAATTCTAATTATAAATCCTTATGGGTTTATTTCAATTCTACTTTCATTTCGAACATTGAAATAATTTCATTATTCCTTTTTAAATGATTTCCAATTTTCCTTTTTAAATTCATTCTTGAATTTATACCTCCAAATTATTTAATAATAATTATTTCATCCTATTTATAAACTTTGTTTATAAACCAAACTACTTGCATTTATAATTAAAACATGTTATTATATCTAGCCCAATCGAAATTCATTTTCTATTTAAATAATTTTATTTTTCCTTTTCAAGACCCAAATTCCTTTCCAATATATTTTTACGGTATTTAAATACCAATTATTTCAGGTCAATGTTATTCAACATCCCAAACACCCAATAATCAACCAAAGATGATTTGTCACATCATATACTGCAATATATGATAAACAACAATATAATTGTTGAGGAATCCAGTTTGATTCCTCCAACCTGTTTCCCGACACCCACGGATGTTAATCAATATAAATAACACCAATTTCATATTAATATGAAATATAGTAGTAAACAGAATCATAATTCAATCAACGATATATATATATATATATATATAATTATATATATATATTCCAACCAATTTATTAGCAATCCATCCAAACAACCATCATACAACATTCAATCATTATTTATCAGTTCTAAAATATGTTTATAAAATTATAGTATTGGATAGAGTTAGTGAGTTTACTCGCCTTCATCATTAATCGTTGAATAATGTTTAATGTTGTTGATTCAATCGAGCATTTTTATTTTGTCTAAAATTGTAACAACCTTCGAATCGCTCTAGACTCGTTCCATGGTGTAGCCTTCATCTACACGATTTCAACGAGATAGACGGTTCATAGCTCTGACCACGTATGGATAAGTTATTAGTTTTACAAGTTAATGCATATTTAAATTTATATAACTCAACATTTATTAAATTCAAATCGGGCCTTACTATTTAAATCCGGTCCATTCACTTGCCACATGCTCCAAATCCATAGTGTCTCCTTCTTCTCAGTTAAAACTGTGAGCTCCTCCGGTTAAACTCCCCATTTTTGAAAACCTTTTTTATTTTTATTTATTTGGCCTTTACATCGGCCCAATGTCCTTTCCATCCGATCTTATTTTGTACACGGGGTCATCTTCCCCTTTTAAAATCAACGTTCCAGTATTCATTCACGCAGAAAAGAATGGCCACTTCGAAACTTCATGCCTCTATAACTCCATCCCTAGTCACTCGTTCATCGCATAGATAATACCATCGCCCTCTCCATCACCATCTACATCTCCTCCTCTCCATATAGCCTACTCGCATGCGAGCTACACTTTCTGTTCCCCAAGCCTTAATGCACTTACATTGAAGGTAGTGCGACCCAAAATATCACAATATACCTCAAGACATTGCAAACATGCCCCCACTTTACCCCCTTAATCTAGTTACATACTCGAATTCTCCTAGAGATCGACATATCGAAGGGTAAATGGCAAAGCTAGCTCACACAAACGAATTTCCAGCGAACGTAAGTGTTCGAACCTAGTAAAACTTGCATGAAGATGAAGCTCACGTGAACAGGAGTTCAAATATAATTTTTATACGATTTTTAGAGGAGCATCTGTTTTGATCTTTATTTTTGAAGCCATGGAGATAAGTCGGCATTGATTTTTAATTTTTATTGTCGTTAAAATTTGTTGAGCTAGATTTTTTGAAAAAGAAAATGAAGGAAGTGAAGCAGCAGTTTGTTTCAAGAAAAGAGAATATCACTGTTTGCTTGTATATTTATAGGCGTATCAAAATCGATTTGGCAGTGCTCTGGGCCATACCAAAAAATGGTGTCTCTGCTGCTTTGATACGGTTTAAAACCGTATCAAATTAATAAATTGATACGGTTTTAAATCGTATCAAATTGATAAATAGATACGGTTTTAAGCCGTATCAATTGAGAAATTTGATACGGTTTTAAGCCGTATCAATTTAGAAATTTAATATGGTTTTAAGCCGTATCAAATTTCTCAATTGATGCGGCTTAAAACCGTATCAAATTAAAAAAATATACAATAAATAAATAATTACAATTAGCTAAATAGATTAACACAAAAATAAACTACATCAGAACAAAATCTCATATAACTAATCAACAATCTTACATTTAAATATCGAGTACATACTACATACACAAACCAATCCTCTTGAGGTTTCAAGAAATACATACACAAACAAACCAATTCTTATCCATAAAATAAATTTTGTGGTGGTTGGTTATCAAATATTATAGCCATCATCAAACTCCAGAATATCTTGCGAATGTCATAAGGAAGTCGGAATGCCTGTATGGCTTACCTGAGTGTCATTAGGAAGTCCAAACTAAGTTATAATATATACAACATGGTATGTTCGACAAATTTAGCTGAATGCCTACATAACTGCAGAGGTAAAAATCAAACTCGGTTGGATGATAAATGCTTGAATCAACAACGGTACCTGAAATCAAGTAGCATGCAAGTTTTAAAATACAAGTAAAACTGGCTGCAAAAGAAAGGGAGAAAAACTATCTGCAACATGATTTTTGTGTGCATCATAATAGAAAAAAGAAAAATGTAGCAAAGGCGGTCTACAAAATTAACTAGCAATGACTTGTATACAGGTAGGGACTTTAAGCTATAAAATGTTTTTTGGATACATGTAGGGACTTTAAGCTATAGAATGTTAAAAAGGACCGTTAAAACAATGTAGCCTAGCTACACCTCCAATCTAACGAAAAATATAATGGGAAGTGGCAAAGCTTTCAATGGAGTTTAACAAAAAAATTCAATATATATAAACAGATTAAAAATAAGAAGGATACCATATTATGAGCATCGGCCACACCATAAGCAACTTGTGGTTTCACAATGACGGGTAAACTTAGTTTAGCTTTTATAAATTGCTCTGGAAGTTGAGTGTTGCTAAAATTGTCAATCTGTAAATGCAAAATTTACTATCTAACATAAACTCTAAATGACACAACATCACAAATGATATATATATATATATATATATATATATATATATGTAACTAAGTAAGAAAACAGAACCTGTAAGCAGCGAGGTGCTCAGATAATGCTATGAACAGATTTCCAATTGAAGAGGCAAGCCAAAAAAAAATCCAGCCTTTCCATTTTTTTTCTCATATCTCATTTCTAGAGTCACCTCCATTTTCAATTTACCACACATGCCTCATTTCTATATTGCTAGTACTGTCATCGAATTTAACATGAATGTGTATATACTGCACAACGATATAGTAGTTTTTTTATTTAAATTAAATGAAAACACACTTTAGCACAAACAGTTCTGAGAAGTGGATCTTTATATGCTTTTTTAAACAGCAGAAGAAGAGCATCAGGTTGAAATGCTAAAGAACAAGACATGTGATTTGCGGAAGACGACCATTAATTGACTGGCTAAGACATATGATAGCCATTAGACGGAATTGAAATTACCTGATCATCTGTAAGAATTCCACCAGCACAATGAGCATTCTTCACTTTTTGAGTCATCCACGCCAAGGCTACTTTCTGTGTGTACTAAAGCTCATCAAATATATCATTATTTTGTAAAGAAAACAGTGCAATCTGCTAGAAACTAAGAATTATGAAATCAGAAGTGGTGAAGTTATTAATAGTAGAAAGATGGCATTACCTGTACGCAGGGAAGAAAATCAATCTATTAGTTAAACCTGACATTAAAGAAGTAGAATATTTGACTTGCAGTACAATAAATATAATAGAAGTACCAGTTAAGTGCTTCAAAGATGCATTCAGAACACAGAGATTTTTTTCTTAAAGTACATTTATAAGGACAAAAAGATGATTCTCAGTTCCGGACTGAATTTGCGAACTCATTTCCGGAACTGAGTTTGCAAACTCAGTTTCGAACTGAGTTTGCAAACTCAGTTCCGGAACGAGTTTGCAAACTCAGTTTTGAAACGAGTTTGCAAACTCAGTTCGAGTTTGAACTCAGTTCGAAACTGAGTTTGTTGTAAACTCAGTTTCAGAACGAGTTTGCAAACTTTTAACTCATCCTCCTTGTCTTCTTTGTCGGTCCAAAAGGAAGGTTTTTCTAGTTTAATTTTTCCATACTTCTGAGTTTGCGAACTCAGTTCCAGGACTGAGTTTGCGAACTCAGTTCCGAAACTGAGTTTGCGAACTCGTTCCGAAACTGAGTTTGCGAACTCGTTCCGGAACTGAGTTTGCGAACTTAGTTTCGGAACTAAGTTTGCGAACTCAGTTTTGGAACGAGGTTGCAAACTCAGTTCGAGTTTGAACTTAGTTCGAAATTGAGTTTGTTGTGAACTCAGTTCGAAACTGAGTTTGTTGCAAACTCAGTTCGCAGAACTAACTGTAGCAAAATATTGACTATGTTATCATGCCTTGCCACCGATCATGTAGCAGTGATGTCCTTAGATAGAGACAGAGTTACATAAATTGGTATTGTTATATGGTTCATAGAAGATTAAAAGAAGTCTATACGAATGTATACCTGTACAATTCCTTTGACACGCCAAACTTTGTGCTTCAAGACCACGATCCTCGAATCATGAGGGTGAATTAAACTGTAACACCTCGTAATTCTGTTAATATTAATATTCACAAATTAAAGAATAACTAATCTCAGATGTGAGAATTGTGGGAAACGGGTTGCGCCATTGTGTTCGTCTCGGAATTCTGGTTGAAATAGAGTCCGAGTTTGCGTGATTTGGACTTCGTATGAAGGAGATATGGCCATCGGAAGTTTTAGAAAATTTAAAATTCAAAATTCGGAGTCAAACAGGCTAGCCGGAAATTTCCCACCCAGCACCCCAGGTTGACTGGGGATTCGACTGGGCAGTCGACACCCCAGGGACCAGGTCGACTGCGCAGTCGACCTGGGTGTCGACCTGGTCAGGTCGGCTAGGGTTTAGCTGAGCCCAATCTTGAGCTGCTGATGTGTCTTTGGGGCTGAGTTGGCAAATTTAACGGTTCAGTTTAGTTCTGAGTTGATCTAACGGTCTAAATAAACCCTAAACTCTATAAATACCTAGGTAGTCTCTCACTCTAATTCACATGAAAAATAGAATAGCCACCGTCATACCGCCGCCATGGAACTCAGTGTAGCCGCCGCCAACTAAGAAGGAAGAAAGCTAATCAAAACCCTAATTCTACTCAACTCTAAAGCAAATCAAGACTCTCTTTCATCTCTAATTGTGAGTATGATGATCTTAACAAGATTATTATTAAACTAATTAGATTAAGATATGATATGGATCATAAGAAAATGATGTGAATTGTCATATATGTTGTTGTATATCCTATGTTATGTGGTGATGATATCCTTTATGTTGTAAATTATGCTATGATGATATTATATAAGTTGCAAGTTTCTATGCTAAGTTGTGATAAATCATACATGTTACAAAGTCATGATGTTATTATCTATGCTAATTAGTTCATGTTAATCAAATCATAATGTTGATATTATTTGGGCTATGTTGATTTATATGACAAATCATGTATGCAAGTTTAGATTGATTAGTAAAGATTATGAACATATGCCATGACATCTATTTAGATCTAGAATTGTGCTATGACATGTGTGAGTTTTATGTGTTAGATGCTAGTTCACACCATCATTATGTTGCATAAAACACTATATGCAAGTTTATACATGAATTTGGGTTATGATCATATCATTTAAATTGTGACATTTAACCAAACAAGTTGACACCTTTAGATCCATAACATGTGTAGTTTTATGCAAGTTTCACCCCTATTATGATTAGATCTATTTTAATTGTCTATATGTTGTGATAATTTATCTTTGTTCTATGAGTTAGACTATTTAAGTCTAGCGTATATTTTGCGTTGAATAAGCGAACGTATAACGTGGGGTAGGGGTAATATTAAGGATTTAATATTAAGAAATTGGATGCAATTGATATGATTTTTGTTAGCCCACTTTGTGAACTGGGCAACACAGAGTCAAGATGTGAAATATTGAAGAACTTGAAAAACACTGAAGCGGGTCGGATCGGGCAGGGTAGCGGTTCGGATAGGGTAAAATCTGCTATTCGGATCGGTGAACTATTGCTACTGGAAATAGAGAGGCACAGCTATTCGGATCGGAGGGCAATCTACTTCCAGTCGGATCGGAAAGCCACCCAATTGCTACAGAGATGGATCGGAGCGGAGCGGAGCAGAGTAAAAAGAAGAGAGAATTGGTCCTCAGTTAGTCCTGGTCGGATCGGAGGTGCCGATCTGAACCCCTTGAGCCCGCTCTTCCGATCCGAACCCATTTTCCACGTCACTCTCCTGCATAAGCGCCTGGTTATTCGGATCGGTTGTGACCAGTTCCTACCCTCAACGTCCACTACTCTGATGCGTTGTCAACACAGAAATCCATCCGAACCCGAGGCTGATGGGATGGATGACACGTGGCTCCGATCCGGATCGGGTTCTGAGCAAATTCTCACCTATAAGTACCCCGTCTGGAGACAACGAAAAGGATCTTTTTTCTGGCACTTTGAGAGTTCAACCACCTTCATAACCCGAATTCCAGCACTCCCGGAAAATCCAAATCTTCTTTCATTATTTGTTTTTAGACAATTGAGTGATTGTAAGTGAGTTGTGAGAGAAATCAATTGAATATTTCATTGTACTTGCAACTAAATCAGTGAAAATAGTGAAAGACAAGTGGACGTAGGCATTTCTTCGCCGAACCACTATAAATCCTGTGTGTTCATTTTTATTTTTGATCTCATTTCATTCTGCTTTTAATCAATTTGGGTGTTAGAACCACTTTTTGGTCTAACATTTTGGTGCTTTCACTGAGAACTCATCTGAATTCTTTGTTTTTCGGGATTATCGTTCTACTTTTTGGACCGTTGAGTTCAAAGAAGTTAATCCTCAAGTTTCAACGCCCTTGGATATTTGTTGAAGTGATTGTCGAAGAATCATGGCCAAAGGAAAAGGCAAAGAAGTTCAGTCTGGTCGAGGAAATGGAGCTGGCGAAGATCAGCAAAATGCGGTTGTGACAAGGTCTCGTGGGCAGAGTTCAGCAGCAGGACGAACCGATGCAGGAAATCCGAACCGCCTCCAGGGGGAGAGCTCCGATCCGATCCGGGTAGGAGATTCTGAAGCAGTGCATTCCCCCAATCTGAACCGACCCGAGCAGCTTGCCATGTACCGACCCGAACAGGCTCCCCAGCTCCGAACCGACCCGATCTCCCATCTCCGATCCGATCCGACTCTTGGTGATGTTGGAACCTCTACTCGAGTCCCTACAAATTCTCTGATTCCAGCAACCAGGGTCAGTGACCAGGTCAATCCATCTGCGCCCATTACTCAAGGATATTTCTCGCGCTTACTTGACATGCTTGAGAGTACTAGGGAGGCTATGAAAGTCCACGAGCGCACCAATCTCATGATGCAGGAAAATATGAGGCTCATGAGCAGGGAGATTAGCGAACTCCGTCGACAGAGAACCCCATCACCGGTTCGTCACACACCAGTGGATCAGTCTTCATCTTCCGAGGAAGAGCGGCCCCGTGAACGAAGGCCACTCGAACGACCTCAGAATGTGGAGCAGTTGACATTCGGATCTTTGGGGTCTCACGAGGATATTGCACGAGCACTAGGAAACTATGACCCCGCTCGGGGGCAAAGGCTCCAGTCCCCTCCTCCCGAGATCGACCTGGAGCGTAGGGAACGGAATAGAGCAGAAGCAACTCGAAGAAGAAGGGTGTCTCCTGAACAAGAGCCCGGAAGGAACCCAGATACCAGGGCCGGGGAAACTGAACGGCCCCTAACTAATGCTGATGTACAGGCAATGGTGCGCCAGATTATGTCCGAAAGTCGGAACTATACCAATGAAGATTATGGCATTGAGCAAAGCCATACTCCTTTCACTGACGACATCCTAGACTTTCAGTTTCCTAGGCGTTTTAACCTGCCATAGATGGACAAGTACAACGGGAGAACTGATCCGGGACAACATTTGATGCGATACTCGTGGCTCATGAATGCTGCTGCTGCCTCTGATGCAGTGAAGTGTAAAGCGTTCCCGATCTATTTAGAAGATGTGGCATTGTTCTGGTTTACCCGACTTCCCCCTCGTTCGGTTTCGAATTATAGGGAACTGAGCGAACGTTTTATGAATCAGTTCCGACTCCATACCCGAAAGTCCAAAAGTGTTATTGAATTGTCAAGGATTAAGCAGGCACCAGGAGAGTCTTTGAGGTCATATCTTGACCGTTTTAACTTAGCTGTGACCGAAGTTAGTGACCCGCATGAGCCCACCATTCTGATGGCATTAAAGGAAGGAGTCGATCCTGAATCCGAGTTAGGGGATTACCTTTCTGGGAAGACACCCTCCACAAGAGAGATATTCTATGAAAAAACTGATATTTATTTAAGATGAGAGGAGGCCAGGGCAAACCGAAAGAGAAAGTCTGAAGCGGCTTCAAAAGAAAATGTGCAGAGTAACGTCGCCGTGAAGCAGTCTGGGGAAAGTTCCAGAAAGGTTGAAGTAAATGTGGGAAACAAGGGTGGAAACAACAATGCTGGAAACAGGGGCAACAACAATAACCGTAATGCGAATGGTAACGGAAGAAATAGAAATAGGGGAAGTGATCCTAACAAAAGACCCCGATTCCAGACCTACGAGAATTATACACCATTGAACGACACCCTGGAGAATATTTACCTGGATACGTACAATGTTTTGCAATACAAAAGACCGCCACCTCGTGACTCGACAGAGAAAGAAATGGCAACTGGGAAGTTTTGTTTGTTTCATGGAACTCATGGGCATTCAACCAATGAATGTCGGCATTTGAGAGATGTGATTGAGAAGCTGCTGCATGAAGGGAAACTAGATGAATATAAAGTTGCCCCGAGGGACATGGGGCAAGGAGAGCAGGCTCCAAAACAGATTCTACCTGCTCCCAAGCCTACAGCGCAGCAGAAAGGCAAGGGAATTGTTATCAACTCCATAGTGGGTGGACCTAACCCGACAATTCGTAGCTTTAGAGCAATGGATCAATATGTAAATGCTGCCAAACACGTAGATGTGAATGAAGGTGATGATTTGGAAGATATCGCCCCCATAAAACAACAGAAGACAATGTTTGACGACGTGGTATTCCGCAGCAGAGATAATACTGGGATCCAATCACCCACTGATGATCCGTTGGTTATTACTACCACCATTGGGTCGGCCTTGGTTCATAAGGTGTTAGTAGACAACAGAATTTTTGTCAATATTTTATTTAAAAGGTCATTCGATCAGATAAAGCTTGAATCTGAAGATTTGAAGCCATGTGAAGGATGGATCAGAGGCTTCAACGGGGCGTCAACAGCACCCATGGGATACATAGAATTGCCCGTGACCTTGGGGCAAGGAGAACGCAGAAGAGTGCGGATGCTTCAGTTCGTAGTGTTGGACGTAGATTCTCCTTATAATGCATTTTTAGGGAGGCCTGCCCTTGCTGAGTTCAGAGCTTGTATCGCCCCTTGGTGTTTATTGCTTAAGTTCCCAACCGAAGCCGGAACTGGAGTAATGAGAGGGGATCAAGTTTCCGGACGGGCCTGCTATGTTGCCGAATTAAAGATGTTGATGAAAGGACTTAATATCGAGAGTAAAGATGCCTCGCCTCCCCCAAAGGGGGGCTCGGCATAGCAATTAGAGAAATCGACCCCGAAATAGTTGCCCAAAGGAACGCCTGAAGACCTGGATCCCAGAAAAGACGAGGAACCAGAGACTAGAAATGCAACTCCTAACGAAGCGACAGTGGAAATTCCCATTGATGAAGCTGATTCTACAAAAGTTTTGAAGATTGGTTCTCAATTGGATCCACGTCGAGCCAAAGAACTAACGGACTTCTTGAAGGCAAACTTGGACGTGTTTGCCTGGACCCACGCTGACATGTGTGGGATATCACCATCCATTATAAGTCACAAATTAAATGTAAACCCGAAACACCCTCCTGTGAAGCAAAAGAGATGTATGCTGGGCCCAGAGAGGTCGGCTGCTCTCAAAGAGGAAGTGGAGAAGCTGAAGCAGAACGGATTTATTCGAGATTCGACATATCCCGACTGGATATCGAATCCCGTCTTGGTAAAGATTCCGAATGGAAAGTGGCGGACTTGCATTGATTTTTCAGATTTGAACAAAGCTTGCCCAAAAGATAGTTTCCCACTTCCCAGGATTGACCAGCTTGTAGATTCGACAGAGGTCATGAACTTCTCTCTTTCATGGACGCATATTCCGGATATAATCAAATTCCTATGCACGTGCCAGATCAAGAGCATACGAGCTTCATTACGAATTTGGGGTTATATTGTTATGTTGTAATGCCATTCGGATTGAAAAACGCTAGAGCCACTTATCAGCGCTTGGTGAACAGAATGTTTTATAATCAAATAGGAAAGACTATGGAAGTTTATGTGGATGATATGCTTGTCAAATCGAAACAGTCCTCCAGCCATACGCAAGACCTGGCGGAAATGTTTGGAATCCTGCGAAAGTATCAGATGAAGTTGAATCCTTTGAAATGCTCATTTGGAGTGGCATCGGGAAAGTTCCTAGGCTTCATTGTGAGCTCCCGAGGAATTGAAATCAATCCTAGCCAAATAGCAGCGATTAGAAACATTGAAGAGCCGAGGAGAATTAAAGACGTCCAAAGTCTCGTAGGGAAAGTAGCCGCGTTGAGTAGATTCATCTCCAAAGCCACAGACAAGTGCGTTCCGTTTTTTGATTTGATTAAAAGAGGAAAGAAGAACTTCGAGTGGACTCCGGACTGCGTTGAGGCCTTTCGAAATTTACTGGAACTGCTAGAGAAACCGCTGGTTTTGTCAAAGCCAGTGGATCACGAAGAATAGTTTGTTTACTTGGCAGTCTTGGCTCACGCCGTTAGCACAGCCCTGGTTCAGGAGGAAGACAAAGTACAAAGGCCAGTATATTATGTAAGCAACAAATTAGCAGCGGCAGAGCGCAACTACCCAAAGATTGAGAAGCGGCATCCAATAACCATATATACTGACCAGCCCTTGAGGCAGGTGTTGCAGAGACCCGAAGCATCGGGAAGGTTGATCAAATGGAATATAGAATTAAGCCAATTTGATTTAAATTTTCAACCACGAAGGTCGATTAGGGGGCAAGCTCCGGCAGACTTTATTCCGGAGTTCACCATCCCAGAGGAGGAAGTAATCGATGACAGAGTGGTTAAGTCCGAGGATGAGTTGAAGAAAGATCCATGGAAGCTATACACAGACGGAGCTATGAACTGAAGGTAATTTTAGGGTTCCAAAAGAGGATTTTGCAGCGGATTACTAAACCCTAAACAGGATCTATTACGAAAACCATAAATCAAATCTAAAATCATACCTAGGGTTTGAAGCTTCCTAATCCAAAACGAATTTGTGTTGATTCGAACCTTTTAGCACAACAAATCGCCGCGCCCTCAATAGGATGTCCACACGAACGCCTTCTATCTCGATCAAATCAAGAAGAAAAGAAGAATCAGGTGCTAGCCGCCACAGATTAGGTTTTTGGAGAAAAGGGTGGTTATGGGATTAATTTTTGATCTGATCATTTCTAAAATGACGCCCCCCTTTTGCTTATAAAGGGAATAGTCAAAACCCCTTTTAAAACCAAGTGTACTCCTTCAATTAAGGGAACTACATACCATTTCAACACGATATAAAATATCAACGAATTTGATATTTTATTTACCCAATACATGTTCTTTCTTTATAACGTTCTAAGTGTGTGACCCGATAGGTTATTATAACGTTGGCAATAATTCAAATCGTATTTAAATTATAAACAGTGATTGGCATCTAGCAATACGTCGCTGCTACCCAAGTTATAATAAGATCGTCGATTCGATACAACCTTTCCGTGACCAATGTATCAATGTAATATAATCCTTTTAACCATTATATCCAGGATTAAACTAGAGGCATGGATCGTATCATCCTCGTTATAATTTAATCCGATTTTCTTGATCGATGAGTAGACTGTTTAAAACAAATCAATTTCTGAGCATGGCCATGCATTTCACAGTCTCACTCAATCAAGAGGCCCATGGATATCACTACGAATATATCGTATGGTTAAATTCCATCTAAATCATTCATAATTTTCGTTCGATTCGAGATATATCCAATAATCACCGTTATCATTACTCTGTTACGAAATAACTTTAGATGATATCAAAATACAAATATCCTCGAGTAAAATTATAATGATTTCAGGTATGAGGATCATTACATCACTGTCACTATGAGAATAACTTATGATACTGTTAATTATATTCCATGGAGTTATCTCACGGTGGGTCAGCCCAATACGCTATTCTCTAATACGTATTTATCTCTTGACTTTAATATCACGTATATCAATGATCAATGAGATGTGATCATCAGTCAATCAACATACTAGTCTCAGCGCTTTATTGTTGTCCTATATATATATGTACAACAAAACTCGACTAGGGACATTTAAGAATTACAATACTTAACATATTATATAATCTCAAATTCAAGTCACTTACTTGAACTATATAATTCTGTATTATAATTCTAAGGACTTCTATTATATTAATATTTATATTTATGCAGTAAACATAATATAATAGAATATTATTTTATTCCAAATAAAATAATAACATCAACAGTGTTATCAATCTCATCAAATGAATTGCCTCTAGGGCATAAACTCTAACAATCTCCCACTTGCACTAGAGTCAATTATTTATGTATCATATACTCGTGAAACTAGTGTGACTTTTAAACTACTGTTGCGACAGAGTTTAATTCAGTAGGTCTGTAACATTACAACGTTTGTAACTTTGCAGATATGTTCATTTCCTCTGTGAACAATTTCACATAGGAATTATATTTCTTAAATATATGTTTGGATCAATAGTGAGTTTATGGTTTTAGGCCTTGAGCATCAGCCATATTGTTATCGCAATGAAATCATTGGATCAACAATGAATTAAGTTCAACTTATGAACTTTTAATCCAAACATTTTCTTTCTTAGAATCAGTATTTATTTCTTGTTTTAAAAACTAACATAATTTGCAATAATTAATGTGTTATTAAATAACATTAAAATTATTGTCTTACTCCCACTCAATTTCTTGTCTATACAAGATTCAATAGTATTTTGTGGTTTTCGAGACATTTCGAATTCTATTTATTCCCTTTCATATCGAAGAGACTGACCCTCCTTTAGAAGGTTATCAATTCCAACAATAGACATTTCATTCTCAAGGATTTACAGAGATAATATCCTTTTTGTTTCTTTTGGATATTTCACAAAATAATTATCAGATTTGGGACTGATCTAATCAAAGATAAGACTTTTAACAAACGCCTTACAACCCGAATCTTCATAATAGATTAGCTAGGACATTTCCCAGTCCATATCTTATATGGCGTCTACAAACTCGTTTTAGTGGGATTAAATGCAGTTGTTCTAAATTTAATTTATTGGAGAATCTATATGACTTATCATCAATCGTACTGTATCTTATAAGGTGCAATTTCTCCTTTCAGACATACCATTTCAATATGGTGTTCTGGATGGAGTGAGTCATGAAACAATTTCAAACTCATCTGAATAGTCATTAAACAGTTGGCTTAAATATCCTTTTCCGATCTGTTCGAAAAGTAATTATTTTCTATTAAAATTGGTTTCTATCTCCACTTTGAATTCCATGAACTTTTCAAAGGATTCTGATATGTGTTTCATAAGATACACATAACTGTATCTACCGACATCATCAGTAAATATAATGAAGTAATAAAACCTACCTCTAGCTTATATATTCGTTGCTCCATATACATCATTATGTTCGAGACCCAATACTTGTCACTTAATCACTGTGTTAAGTGAAAAGGTGATTCAGTTATTTTGCCTAATAAACAAGATTTGTATTCTTCATATGATTTAGATCAAATGATCTCAAAATTCCATCATAATGGATTTTTGATATACTTTCCTGTTTATCTATTCTAACTGGTAATGCTAAAGGTATGCTGGATTCAATTCATTAAATTTAATCCACTCTTTATTCATGTTTAGTACATTATAGTTAATGATTTATAAAGTTCATCAACTATTCATGAAAATCCAATAATTATTTCATTTAAATAAAATGAAAAACAATTGTTCATTTATTATAAATGAAATTTAGACTTGTCTGAACAAGATTCATAATAACATTTACTTTATATGGAATTTCATAATAACAATTATTTTGTTTAATTAATTAAGCCAATATATATATATAACAAGAATTAACTTCCTATTGATAATCCAGCAACATTTACTTTATTTCCAATCGTAAGTCCACTTGTCCTTTTATCTAATTTCTACTTATTTTGTAATCAACATACATTTATGTGATTTATACCCAGTATCTAATACTAGAAATATATATAAGTAGATTTTATAACATTTATATCTTAATTGGTTAAAGTCATACTTTAACTTTTATTTTAGATCCTCTATATTTGTTAGAACAATTACGTTTTAATTTGTTTGAGGACAATCCCCAAATTTCAATGTCAGTCAAGAAATTTGATTTAATTCAATTTATCCTTCTCAAGGATTAATATAAATTAATGATTTATTTATTATTTAATATCTACGATGGATAATAAATAATAACTGATTCTTTAGTATTTATTTAATATAAATTTTGACAGTAAAGATTTATATTAACATAAATGTATAACTAAAATACGCTCCCACTCAAATTAACATCCCTCTGTTTATATACACATATCGGTATATATATATATATATATAATGGTGTTCCAAGATCCATATCTAATCATGTTTTGACTCTGCTTTGGCAAATCCCCAAAACACAACCTTTTAGGTAGACATCTTATGTCAATTATATCGTGTATATAACTCTTGGATCGCATGATGAACATTTTGTTCAATATTATTCTTTTGCTCGAAATATAGAATAATTCACGCTGTTGTCTCTAAGCCATAATCTTATTATGCAGCTCAGTTAAGCCAGACCCAATAATACAGTTCAAGTATCACTTTTACTCCGTCGCATATAACCAAAATAAAAGGATGCACAATGCTTTGGCATTACCTACATCCAGTGATTTTAGACATTGATGAGTGTATCATTGGAAGACGTCACCATGACTTAATATAACAAAATTTGCTTTTAGAGAGATTTTATAATTCGAAGTGGCGAACAATATCAGAGTTATTCACATATATCAAAATATACGTATTTTACATTCGTAATATAAATTGGATTTAAATAAAATATATGAAATATATAAACCGTATATATTTATTTAAGTTCAACGATATATATAGGTATCATATCTACATGTTATTTTGAACATTTCAAAATTAATTAGTTATTTTAATTCTACTAATAGAAATTACATCCATATCTAATATGAATTTAATTAACTAATTCTATTTCCATATTTATAAAGAAATCGACACTTGCTCATATTTTACATAGTTTCTGATTTCCTGGTTCAAAACAATATACTACTATTTCCAACAAATATAATGTACTTGACAGATATTCTAACCATTCATGTATTCATGTACATAGGCCATATATATAATCCAATTATATATAAACATAACAATTTTACTTGTACATGTGAGCATATTGACAAAAGTAAAAGGCTATGTTCCATAATTGCATACTACTCCAAATTTATTCAAACAGAAAATCTTAAGAGCAATATTTATACAATCAAAAGATAACAAAATATTTATACTTTATGCCCCTCAATTTTCACTGTCTCATACAGTTATTAAACACATAGTTATACATATATCAATTGCTAACAGTATATAGACATTTATACACTTAATGACTTGTCAATAAATACAAATATAGATTTGTATTCCAGCAATTGCCGAATTCTGTTTTTGGAGCTGCCATCCTTCCACTGAAACGATTTCAGTTATCATCATATCTTCCTGTTAAAACAATTTTATTCGCAGGGTCAACATGATTTTCAAATACATCAAATGTATTCTATGTAAATGCAATAACATGTATATATCAAAATATATACACGTTTTTCAGTCATAAAATATATATACATCAGATGTATATATATGATACATATGAGCACTAAGCATATGACCTTTCAGTATTTAAATACTGTCAGACTTCAAAGCAAATTCTAGCCTATTTCTATAATTATGTTTTAAATAGAGATTCAAAACATAGATTCAAAACAAAGATATGCATAGGAATGTCATATAATCAGATTATATAACTTTAACATATATATATACTAGTTCTAATAGGAAGTATCTACAAGTTTAAGAAAACTTGTATATATGTGTATGCAGATCCTATGTCTTATAAGAGGTTACAAATTTATCCCAGTGGTATGTATATTTACACTATTGATCAACGAACTGTGTCAATTACACAGATTTTTACATCAACATATGATGATAACAATATATCATGATTTTACCCATTTTTCTGTGTGCAATATTGCATTACAGAACAACCAAATAAGTGAATAGGTTATAGATAATGATATACATATACATGTTCCAAAACTAGCTATATAGTTTACATATAAACATATAGATTTAAGTGCAGACATTAGTAACCAATTATTTCAAATAAGTGGAGTGCCAACAGGGTGGTTTTATACAATATGTCTACATATTAATATAACAGTTCATACTGCAGCAGCTGGTCCTTAGTCAAGTGAATATTTTACTTTAATCATAAAGTTTGCCTATATCTAACTTGTACAACAACAATTGCTATACTTTAGTTTAGGCAGAGCGAACATGATACATGCAAATCAGATTTGCAATGGGTTTTATTTATATTCATCACCGTTTGTGAATCACACACAAATAGATCAAAGTATGTGGAATTCGATATTCTAATGGACTAATACTTGAAATCAGACTATCTCATATACTTATGCGAATAAATAAATATATATAATTCAATATATTCATGTCCAGATTTACACAATAGGTCAATTGTACATATGTCAATACATATATGTTATACCTTTACTCATACAAAACACATCATGTATGTATCTTGCATAGTTAATAAATCATAATACGTTTGTTATGATTTAAAATATTCTGTGTATTATCTATATAAGGTTTATGTAGAACCATGGAACATGTATGAATATCAAACAATAATCTTTGAACAAAGAGAATAATATCATTTTCTGAAATCTAAATTAGAGTCAAGCTTTCTGTTTTACAAGTAAAACGGAAAATATGTCTTAATAATAATTAATTTCATCAAATCAAATGTTATTATGACTAAAACCTGAAAGGTCAAATATATATATACAGCAGGTTTTTAATCAAAGTAAAAACATGCATAACTGACTCAAAACAATATACACTCTGGTTAATCAAACATTTTGATTATTAAACTAACATGGTTTATGCATGCAAACTGATTTATCCATCAATTAAAGTCATATGGTTAACACACCAATTTACATATCAACTATTTAATATTCTGGGATAAATATGTATCAAAGCATATATAAATCTGTATCAGATTCTAGCATATGAAAAGAAAAGAAAATGCTCATGTATGAATCTGCAATTCATCCATATGAAGAATAAGCATAATTGCTAATATATATACAAACACTATGTTTATAGTATTTGTATAATGGTTTGTAATGCATCATTATTGATAGGCTAAATTCATAAAGTTAATCAACTTTCTACATAATGTTCTGGAATGATATAAAATCATTCAGATCATTATTTGAGCATCAATAAAAAAAAAATTACATTTTTAATTTGTTTCAAGTAATCATACAGATTAAATCAAATTGGTCTGTACATGTAAAATTACTTCAGATCTAATCAAAATTAGCAATATCACGAATTAACAGATTTTGATATTAATTCCAGATTAAAGGATCAAACTTGAAAATTTTGTCTCAATTTTTTTTTTTTTTTTTCATATCAATGATTTCATTAAATCAATGTAATCTGAAAACCATGTCACAAGACATATTAAATCATGGATTTAAATCATAGGGTTCTTTCAAGCATACATTTTTGAATATACAACCATTGTATCTAAGCACGAGATCAAATCTGAAAATTTGTCTTAACAAACTTCATGTATTTGATTTCAGAAAATCAAAATTAATTTGAAATTCATCTTACTGATTATCAATTAGTAAAACCATTATTAATCAGAAAATATATGATTAATTCATGTTATTAAGACTTGACAATCAAACATTTTGAATGTTTATCTTCATGCTGTTTATTCATATAAACAGATCTAGTCAATGTTTCATTCCAAATCGATTCATACATGATTCAAAGGTGGATGGTCCAAAAACATCTAGACATAATTAATATCTGATATTAATCCGTATATAAATGAAACGTCTTTATTTCAGAAAGAATTCATATAACAATCCTAATCAATTATAAATCAAATCCACTAATTTGTACATGCAAATCAGTCGACCAATTAGGAATCTAAACATAAACAGACCTAAATTCATAGTTCAATTTATGATTTCTCGCAAAACCTGGCTCTGATACCATTGAAGGTAATTTTAGGGTTCCAAAAGAGGATTTTGCAGTGGATTACTAAACCCTAAACAGGATCTATTACGAAAACCATAAATCAAATCTAAAATCATACCTAGGGTTTGAAGCTTCCTAATCCAAAACGAATTTGTGTTGATTCGAACCTTTTAGCACAACAAATCGCCGCGCCCTCTATAGGATGTCCACACGAACGCCTTCTATCTCGATCAAATCAAGAAGAAAAGAAGAATCAGGTGCTAGCCGCCACAGATTAGGTTTTTGGAGAAAAGGGTGGTTATGGGATTAATTTTTGATCTGATCATTTCTAAAATGACGCCCCCCTTTTGCTTATAAAGGGAATAGTCAAAACCCCTTTTAAAACCAAGTGTACTCCTTCAATTAAGGGAACTACATACCATTTCAACACGATATAAAATATCAACGAATTTGATATTTTATTTACCCAATACATGTTCTTTCTTTATAACGTTCTAAGTGTGTGACCCGATAGGTTATTATAACGTTGGCAATAATTCAAATCGTATTTAAATTATAAACAGTGATTGGCATCTAGCAATACGTCGCTGCTACCCAAGTTATAATAAGATCGTCGATTCGATACAACCTTTCCGTGACCAATGTATCAATGTAATATAATCCTTTTAACCATTATATCCAGGATTAAACTAGAGGCATGGATTGTATCATCCTCGTTATAATTTAATCCGATTTTCTTGATCGATGAGTAGACTGTTTAAAACAAATCAATTTCTGAGCATGGCCATGCATTTCACAGTCTCACTCAATCAAGAGGCCCATGGATATCACTACGAATATATCGTATGGTTAAATTCCATCTAAATCATTCATAATTTTCGTTCGATTCGAGATATATCCAATAATCACCGTTATCATTACTCTGTTACGAAATAACTTTAGATGATATCAAAATACAAATATCCTCGAGTAAAATTATAATGATTTCAGGTCTGAGGATCATTACATCACTGTCACTATGAGAATAACTTATGATACTG
Organism: Allium sativum; assembly: GCA_030737875.1. Taxonomy (NCBI): domain Eukaryota; kingdom Viridiplantae; phylum Streptophyta; class Magnoliopsida; order Asparagales; family Amaryllidaceae; genus Allium; species Allium sativum. The sequence goes on along the minus strand of CM060918.1, from coordinate 142,364,705 downwards.
TTAATTATATTCCATGGAGTTATCTCACGGTGGGTCAGCCCAATACGCTATTCTCTAATACGTATTTATCTCTTGACTTTAATATCACGTATATCAATGATCAATGAGATGTGATCATCAGTCAATCAACATACTAGTCTCAGCGCTTTATTGTTGTCCTATATATATGTACAACAAAACTCGACTAGGGACATTTAAGAATTACAATACTTAACATATTATATAATCTCAAATTCAAGTCACTTACTTGAACTATATAATTCTGTATTATAATTCTAAGGACTTCTATTATATTAATATTTATATTTATGCAGTAAACATAATATAATAGAATATTATTTTATTCCAAATAAAATAATAACATCAACAGTGTTATCAATCTCATCAAATGAATTGCCTCTAGGGCATAAACTCTAACATGAACGACCGAAGGTCCGGAGCTGGAATCGTCTTAGTCACTCCTGAAGGACGGTCGTTATATTACGCCCTACGATTAGAATTCTCGGCGACTAACAACGACTCTAAATACGAAGCCCAGATTGTCGGGCTGAAGCTTGCTAAAGACCTCGGAATAAAAATGTTGGACATATTCTGTGACTCTAAAATCGTTGTTTGCCAAGTGCGAGAGGAATTTGCGGCTCGGGGACCTCGACTTATCGCCTACCTCAGGAAAGTGAGAGAGCTATTGAGTAGCTTGGAGCGGTATAATATAACACACATCCCAAGAGCCGAAAACCAGAAGGCGGATAGGCTGGCAAAGCTGGCTAGTTCCGACAATCCAGAAGAGACTGAAATAATTCCAATTGAAACGTTGGAATCGCCAAGCTTTGAGTCGATGGAAGTTGAGTTCGCTTTCGAAGCGGAACCGGAAAAGGAGTCGTGGATGACCCCAATTAAGAACTTCCTTAAGAATAGGACACTCCCATCAAAGAAGAGTGAGAAAAGGGCTGTAGTTCGCAAGGCTACCAGATATGTTATGCAAGATGATACTCTTTATAGGCAAGGATTTTCTATGCCCCTGTTACGATGTATAGCACACGACGACATCAAGCATGTACTAAGAGAAGTGCACGAAGGTGAGTGTGGAGATCATATAGGAGGTCAGACTTTAGCGAAAAAGATATTGCGATACGGATACTTCTGGCCCACAATTAATAAAGATGCAGCTGATTATTCACGACGTTGCGATAAGTGCCAGAGATTCACCAAAATCCCCAGAGCACCGTCGACCCAACTTAAATCAATGGTAAGTCCTTGGCCATTTGCCACATGGGGGATTGATATCATTGGAGTTCTACCGATTGCTAAAGGAGGAGCGAAATATGCAATAGTGGCCGTGGACTATTTTACGAAGTGGGTGGAAGCTGAGCCCTTGACCAAAATCATGGCAAGAAAGGTGATAAGTTTCGTGGTCAGAAATATTATATGCCGATTCGGGATCCCAAGAACGATTATAACTGACAACGGGACCCAGTTTGATGGTACTGAATTTAGAAATTTCTGCCAGAAGTATAAGATCGACAAGCGATGCACTGCGGTTGCTTATCCGCAGTCGAATGGGCAAGTTGAGGCAATAAACAAAGTAATAAAATCCATCCTCAAGAAACTGTTAGAGCGCGCAAAGGCAAAATGGGTTGACGAATTGCCCCTAGCTTTGTGGGCATATCGGACAACATTTAAGACGGCTACTGGTCACACCCCTTTCTCTCTCTCCTTTGGCTCAGAAGTAGTAATTCCAGTTGAGCTGGAAGTTCCTTCCCACAGGGTAACGTATTATGACCCGATGACGAATCGGGCACTCTTACTTGAGTCTCTTGATGAAGTCGAAGAAAAAAGGGACGAAGCAGATTTGCGTGCGGCAAGACATCGACGTCAGATGGCACGCTATTACGACAAAAAAGTTCGCCTCAGGACTTTTGAACCAGGAGATTTGGTGCTAAAGAGAGTCTTTCCATCCCTTCCTCACCTCGGTCCAAAGTGGGAAGGACCCTTTGTCATCCAACGGAAACTTGAAAAAGGAACCTTCAAGTTAACGACCGTAGATGGCGATGAAGTCCCTAGAGCATGGAATGCCCAACACTTAATGCGATATTTGGATTAGAAATGTTGTACTCTTTGTTATTTTTCTTATGAACTCTGTAATAAGGCACGACTTGCCTTGGGAAAATCTGATGATATGAATAAAGGACTATAAAGTGGATGTAGGCTACGACTTAGCCGAACCACTATAAAAATATCGTGTGTTATTTACTTTCATGCATCATATATATACATTCATCGATTATTCTGTTGTGATTATGGAATACAGGATGATTCAAAACCTGAAAAGGCTGAAGACAGTTTAAACATAAGAAAAAGCACAACGACCATTTGTGCGACAAGACATAAAAGAATGAGAAAATGACATTCTTAACTCTAACTCTCCAGAGAGAGAGAGAGTATAAAAGCGTCTCCGACTGAGTGCTGAAAAAGAAATCTTTCCCCTAACTCTAACTCTCCAGAGAGAGAGAGAGAGAGTATAAAAGCGTCTCCGACTGAGCGCTGAAAAAGAGATCCTTCCCCGCTGAAAGACCGGAGAATGAATAGATTGCTGAGCTCGAACTCTAACTCTCCAGAGAGAGAGAGAGAGTATAAAAGGACGGGAATACGACGTCCTCTAAGGCATGAAGGTGCACCCAGACAATGGACCGCCTCAGTAAGAACTCTAAACTGAGTATAAGACAGGATAGTATAAAAGGAATGCCAGAAAAAACGACAGGCACTGACGACACAGGAAATGCTATCCCATCAGAAAATCGGGAACATTCAGATCGCTTGATTAAGCATTAAATGATTTGTGGGAATTGACTTGGGGCATATATGTATACGCATATTTCCTCCCTCCGTAACTTCATTTCATAACTATAGTAAGACATGCATTTTTACATAAGTGCAGAACTACTGACAAACAGATATTGCAGAAAATGAATTATTTTTTATTTATTTACGAATGAATGAATTTGTACAGGAAAGTAGCTAAAAAAGAAGGTGCAAGAGCCGCTCTTGTAGCACCAATTGTTGATTCACCAAATGCTAAAACGACACAAGGCAATCCACTATTTAGATTTTGGGTGAGCCTTGGACTTCTTGGCGGCTTTCTCTGCATCCTTTGCTTCTTTCTCGGCCTCTGTCAAGATTCGTTTTGATTTCTTCTTTCCTGAAGATGCGGTGCTGGAACCGGTAGACTTCTTCCCGGAGGGCGGAGCGCTGGAATCAAGAGAAGATTTTTTAGCGAGTCCCTCTGTAATAGACCTAGTTGAGAGCTTAACAACTAACCTTGATCCCGCATCTACAACTGCGAGGGGCTTGAGGGCTTCAGGGTCTAGTTCTTCGGCTTTTAATTGCAAGCGTTTGTCTTGATCAGCTTTCATTGCAGCCAAAGTAACATCATCAGCATTTTTTGACTCCCCTACTATTGCAACTTCTGGTTCCTCCTCATGACCTCCGTCACCGCCATCATCCTTTAAAGCTGCTATCATTTCTTCATCATGGGGAGTGGCGGCCTTAGTCGGCTCACTTCCTTCTCCCGAGTATATAGGAGCAGCCTTGTCCTCCCCTCCTTTTTCCTTTTCTGTAGGCTCTGCCCCGGTGGTGGCTCCCTGAGTCACATCTGTCTTCTCGGATGGCTCAATACCTACAGAATGAGAAGCAACAGTTATCAACTCAGGCGAAAACAATGGGTTTTTCATCGATTGCTCAATCACGTGGCGAAAGGTAGAAATAGCCTTGACAAATAGAGGAGAAAAGGTAGGGATACCTTCCGAAGACTTCTCGGCAGGGGTAACCACTGCGTCTGATGCTGTTTCAGGAATAGGGGATAGCAGAGTTGTTCGGGGGATTCCCGGATTTTCAGGATCATACCCCTCTACTTCCGAAGTCGCGGGGGCAGCAGAAGAGGAACCAGTCTCGGGAATGTTTTTCTGTTTAATCCTCCGCCTCTCTTCTTCCATAGCCTCAGTAATGAGGCGGCGCCCTTCAGCTGGGCGTTCTGGCTCATCATCCCTCAAGTATTTTTCCATTAGCTTATCCTCATCGATGGAATCGACTTTAAGCTCCTCTTTTTCCCACTCAACGATCTGATTCCATACTCGAACTAGAGTGGATGGGTAATCCCCGATCCAAGAGATGTTTCGGCGACGGATGATATGTGCGAAGAATTCAATCATTAATTCGCCGAAACCCTGAATATCAGCCTCCGCCTCTGACAATTGCTTGCGGGCCTCCTCCGCAGATTTGATAGCACACTCAACGTTGCCCTCCGCCAGGGCAGCTCTGTTCTCTGTCTCCAATAGCTTTGAAGCCAAGTCAGCATTCTTCTTTTCCAGCTCAGCATTCCTCTTTGCTAACTCGGCATTTTTCCGTTCGAGGTCAGCATAAGCAAGGCGCGTCTTGGCGGCTTCTGACTTAGCATCATCAGCTTGCTTTTTTAACTCAGAACGCTCTTGAGTGTGAGATTCAAGCAAGTCATGATAGAGTTTTTGCATATCCTCAAATTGTTGTTTGAAGTTGGAAGCGTCCCTCTGAGCAATAGCAAGCTGGGCCTGTGTGTCCTCCAAATCTTTTCCTAGGTTCTTTAAGGCCTTTGCATCTTCTTCCGCAGTTTTTTGCATTGAATCAGCATTCGTGATTAGAGTGCGGATAATTCTGGAAAGGTTGCGTGAATATTTGAACATCTCAGAATACTGTTTTTCAACCGCGTCTATCTTTGCTTTGGCCTCGTCTGCCCACCTGGAAGAAATAGGTTTGAGGGCAGGTAAAAAAGTCAAAGTCTCGAAGTAACGTTTGGGAAATTGCTCCTTCAAATACGCCCGCCTGATTGCAGTTCCCGCATCTAGTGGTGGGGGAGCGGGGATCGTCAATTCAGAATCCCTGTGTGTGGAGGATTCAATAGTTGCTTTATCTATCCTAGGCCGTTTAGTAGCAGGGACCTTGCGTTTACTTTGAGACTCAGTATCTTTTGGAGGACTTCTCTCTCTGCTGCGCTTTTTGTGGGAAGAGGTGGAGTCTTTCGATTGTGGCCTGTCCTCTTCCCTACGACTTTGATAACCTTTGTATTTCTCTTGATCCGACTGAACGGGAGAGCGAGAACGTGAGGGTCGAGAGCGATAGGGATCATAAGGCCTTCTCTCCTCCCTACCGCGATCATCGCGGCGATCATATTCGATATCCTGAGGTGGATTAGACATGCTGCGGCGAAGCTTCCTAATATCATAGTAAGATCGAGACATCGTACCTGCACAATAAGACAAACAAAATTTAGAATCAATGGATTCACAGAGAAAGAGGTGCAATGAATGCTAATGTTGTTGTATAAAGTGTGTCCTAAGTGGTGTGTTTCCCCCCAACCAACCCGAGTCTGAAGCTAGACTAGTACGGGCAGGCTCTTTGGCCTTAGCAAGAGTGGTCTCTTCGGAAGAGGTGAAGACTAAAGGATCCTTCCTAAAATCCTCTGAAGTGTATATAGTTTCAGGTAAGGGGAGATCCCCCAAACCCTGAAATATTGGGTCATCAGTGCTAGGGACATCTTCCTCGGAAGCATCAAGTGGCGACTCTTTGGAGGATGTTGACTTTTCCAGAAAAGTAGCCTCCTCGGGGGAAGTATATCCTTCACGATGCTTTTCGGCCAGGTTAGCCAATTTGTCATCTTGAGTAGAAGATGGAGAAGGTGAAGTTTGAAGAGGCACGGCAGGAACTCCAGAACCTTCTCCTATCCCTGGAACTACATCCACTGGGGGAATATATACGTATGGATCCATCCCATGACCGATACTACGAAAAACGGACAACAGCCCATGAAAGTGAAGATATTCGTCCTTAAGTACTTCATCAATAGTCAGGATTTTCTGGTCGCCATTAAGAAGCTGGTGCATCCGGTCAAAGAACACCTGATCTGATATTTGTTTTGGGTTGTCGACTGTAAGCAAAAAGAAAAACAAGTTAAGGCGATGACTCGAGTGTATAGAGCTCGGATTTAGAAAATCAATGCTTTACTTGATTTCGTCCACCTCCTAGCACATCCAGGCTGTCGCTTCACATAGAACCATTCCAGTCTGGAATCCCCAGCTTTACTGCTGAATGGCGCCGAGATTATCTTCCTCTTAGGAACGGACTCAAAATAGCAGAAAGATGGAGTCTCTCGAGTCCGATGCTTGAAGTTATAGAAGAAATGAACGTCATCGAACGCGAGCTCTGTGCCTAAGTTCTCACGGTATGCTATGTATAAAGTGTGCAAGTAGGCATAAGAATTGGGATGCAGCTGCATGGGGGCAATCCGCATTTGCCTTAGAAAATCTACGATGAAGGGAGAAAATGGAGGGATAGCGCCAACCATACACATCAACCGAGTGACCGCCATATATCCTTCTGGAGGGTTGTGGGGACAGTCAGAGCTTGAAGGCACTAGAGTGTCCCTTTTCATTATCCCATACTTTAAGCAAATTCGGATGAGTCGGTCATTATCAATTGTTGATTCAACAGAATCCTGGGGCGATTCCAATATGGCAGCAGATTCAAACTCATCAGGAGCCCGGTCGTCGCCAACCCCTCCTTCTTCAAACCCTAAAGAAACTTCATTCTCTGAAGACGCTTCGTCACTTTTGCTATTTCCGACGTCGTAGTCCGAACCCTCATTATCCCATTCTGGATCCGACGGGGAAGACATGTCCTCGAGAGTAATCTTGTTAGAGGTTTCCGGGGCTTCTTTCCTCTCAGCTAGTCGGGAAGAGCGTCTGGGTCTCATGGTCATAAAACTATTGAAGAAGCAATAGCACAAATTAGAGCAAATTAGCCCGTATCCCCCCGTGCATGTGTGCAAACTAAAGTGTAAACAGTGTATATGGAAAGTGCAAAGTAAATGTTTCAAAGTGCGACGAAAAAGTTTGGCAAGATATAAAGAGTTGAAGTAATTCTTGATGTCCAGTTACGTTTGCAAGGCACTATCCTAACTGTCCATTAAATTGAAGATCATGCCAAAAGTTGATTGAGCCAGTTAGACGAGTTTTTATGCGTTAAGGTAGACCGTGCTTCGGTTCGGTTCGGGTCCATTCATTGGGATCGGATCGGGGGCATGGCCTTAGGCTTGAATGTCACATTGAAACTCAGAAGTCAAAGACGGATCGGATCGGAGGCAAAGTCCCCTAACGGTTCGGATCGGATCGCGTAATTATACTTCTCCTTCGTCATCTTACGGTCCGACCCGATCCGGGTAGGCAAGCTCCTTTTCCCCTTCTTTAAATACTTGCTCCAACCCGATCCGATCTCCTGGATTTCTTTTCTTGTTTCTTTCTTTACGTGCCCCGACCCGGTCCGATTTCCTGAATTCCCTTCCTCTTTCCCTCGTTTTGTTTCAACTTCCATGTCCCTCCGAACCGAACCGATTTTCCATCATCCTCTTCTTCTCCTTCACCCTCTTTCTTCCCTAACCGACCCCAAGGCCAATTTCGTGCCAGTCCCTCAAATCAAAACCAAGCAATTACATGCTGGTGCACTCAACTACGGATTCTTGTTCCCTCCGTTCCAACTTCAAGGCGGCGACAAGTCTACTGGCGATGATGACGAGGGGGAGGGTCACGGCGGCAAGGTCATCAGAATTTCATAGTTAAATCATCCTAATCGCTCACGAATCCGATTCGAGAATGATTAAAGAAGGAATTGATCGAAGTTTTATAACCGACCGATGTAATTACTTCGAGAATTAAGAGGAATTTTGATGCTTCACGAATTAGTTCTCTTTCTCTCGTTCTGCAGAATTTCAGGAGTAAAACAGTAAAAATGAAAGGAGGAAGAAGGCAGTGTTTATATAGAAGAGAAGAGTGTCTATTCGTCTCCCCATTCGGATCGGCAGCCCAGTACGAGAATTCTCGTTCGGATCGGATGGACAGCCCAAAAGCGAAGCTTGGCCCAATAATCCAGTGGAAAATAGAAAGGAGAAGGGGTCTGTTCGGATCGGAATCCGAACCGAACCGAGTTCTTTAACTCAACAACGAACTGAATTGAAATTTGAAGAAAAAGATGAAAACACAAGGAAAATCGAAAGAGAAATTACCTTGAAGAGCGCTATGCATTGATAGTCAAAGCATGCTCCGTCTCCAACAGAAGCATCCTTTGAGGGGGCAAAATGTTAGCCCACTTTGTGAACTGGGCAACAAAGAGTCAAGATGTGAAATATTGAAGAACTTGAAAAACACTGAAGCGGGTCGGATCGGGCAGGGTAGCGGTTCGGATGGGGTAAAGTCTGCTATTAGGATCGGTGAACTATTGCTATTGGAAATAGAGAGGCACAGCTATTCGGATTGGAGGGCAATCTACTTCCAGCCAGATCGGAAAGCCACCCAATTGCTACAGAGATGGATCGGAGCGGAGCGGAGAAGAGTAAAAAGAAGAGAGAATTGGTCCTCAGTTAATCTTGGTCGGATCGGAGGTGCCGATCCGAACCCCTTGAGCCCGCTCTTCCGATCCGAACCCATTTTCCACGTCACTCTCCTGCATAAGCGCCTGGTTATTCAGATCGGTTGTGACCAGTTCCTACCCTCAACGTCCACTACTCTGATGCGTTGTCAACATAGAAATCCATCCGAACCCGAGGCAGATGGGATGGATGACACGTGGCTCCGATCCGGATCGGGTTCTGAGCAAATTCTCACATATAAATACCCCGTCTGGAGACAACGAAAAGGATCTTTTTTCTGGCACTTTGAGAGTTCAACCACCTTCATAACCCGAATTCCAGCACTCCCGGAAAATCCAAATCTTCTTTCATTATTTGTTTTTAGACAATTGAGTGATTGTAAGTGAGTTGTGAGAGAAATCAAGTGAATATTTCATTGTACTTGCAACTAAATCAGTGAAAATAGTGAAAGACAAGTGGACGTAGGCATTTCTTCGCCGAACCACTATAAATCCTGTGTGTTCATTTTTATTTTTGATCTCATTTCATTCTGCTTTTAATCAATTTGGGTGTTAGAACCACTTTTTGGTCTAACAATTTTGCATACCATGAGTGGATGGCCATAATTGAGTCAATTATGGACATCATTAAAATTGGAATTAATTAATGATTTGAATAGGGATATATTTAAAACTGGGGTAAAAGATTATAAGTGTTAATCAATGCTTAAGACACGGGGTTGGACTCGTTTGTGACGTAAACCTGCCCGGACCCGCTCGACAAATCCAGTAGTCACAAATGTAAGCCCAATGTGAGAGGTCCTAGGCCCGAATTAAAGCATAACAGTTATAAAGACACGAGGTTAGACTCTTTTATGGTGTAAGACTGCCCCGACCCGCCCGGCGAATCCAGCTGCCATAAATGCCAGTCTAATGTGAGAGGTCTTTATAAGGTTATGGCCTGAATGAATTAAGAAATTAAGAAATACTTAACCAGATAAACATATGAGGTGGGACATGGGGGTTAAGTAGGTACCTTGGGTGGCATGAGGAATCTAGTGGTTGCCTTTAGTGGCATTTGAAATACGATTAGTAAGACTTAACCAAACACACATGTAAATGAACATGACTAAGAAGAGGGTTAAGTGGGATATACTAGTGGGGACAAGCTTAGTTGGATAGCTTGTGGGGGCCCATTTCAGCCAGTAACCTAAACGTATCTTTGTGGGCTCGACCCAAGTCGAGGACGGGACACGCATACTGGGCTTGACTATAAGAGGCCAAACGGGGTAGCGGTGGCAACGCAAGTCCAACGGGTTTCATTTGCGTGTGTGGACCCAGGCTGGTAGGTAAGACGTTGTTGCATCGTGTAGGTATAAGGCGTGCATCCTTAAGTTGTATCGGGTTGCCACTTTTGGGGAGTGATACACCCCACTGTGGGGCCAGCGCGGGTATCTACGAGTAGGGAGCCGATCGCAAGTGGGTAGTGGGGTACACCTAGCGGAGATAGGGCAGACGGCACCTATGTAGTCAGCTAGGGGTACGCAAGGCTATTTATATAATTTCTAAGTGAAGCAAGTGGAGTCAACCTTTAGCGTGACTGGTGTGGTGCAGTGTAGTAATTATTCGTTAGTAATTAGGTGTGCCTTTAACGTTATCTTTATCTGCTCTTCCATACCCAATAGTTCATAGACATTTCCTTGTCTTCCAGCTTATGCCTTAGTCTAGTTATTTTGATAATAGTATTGTTAGAATTATCATACTCGCCAGACTTTATGTCTGACCCCCTCCATTTCTATCTTTTCCCCCCTCCAGGTCCTCAGGGTGGGCCCAGCTCTAGCGGAGTTTGATTGGATTGCTTTATCTCTCTTTTGGAAAGCTTGGACCGTTGAAGTAAAGTCCAGCTTGTTATCTTCTCTAATGGCTATTTATGTAATGGGGTTATGTATTTTGTTTTATCAAGATGGATATTGTACTTGACTCTGATTTATGGTTTTATGATGTAACAAACATGTTTAATTTCCGCTGCAATGAAATAAAGTTTTAGATTTCCAAGTACTACTTATTATCTGTCTTGTTGTAATTTTTCTGTTCTATATTCACTTAAAACCTCCATGGAAGTTAATGCATTCCCTTTGTGAGTGACATTAATGGACATGGGGTGTTACATAAACATAGCTCTTCTCTTATAGTTTCATGACAAGCACTGTGCTCTGTAGAAAGTTGTACTGCGATCACCTCTCTTGAACCTCTTTTATATTTCCCCAAAACTGCGCGATAATCGCCAGCATTTGCAATATACAACATCCCGCTGCATATAACACCTACTAAACAACATGACCCAACTGCTGCTAGCTGAAATTTTGTCGAAAAGTTCCTCCTTACAATCGATAAAAAGCCTTCTTCTACTGCTAGGAATGCTTTATGAATGACGTCTCCTGACATGCCTTGCTGTTCTGATGCAAATCCTGCAAGTGAAAATGTTAAAGACGCTGCTATCCTGGGGTACAAGACACTCTATTTTGTATGCATTTAAATCTTTTACAGTTGGTCTATGAGTAAATATGCGAATGAGAATAAATTATACATAAAATATACCTTTACGCAAAATGGAATCATGCGAATGAAAGAGTTACTTTGGGAACTGACGATGAAGAGTAATGGAAATGAGGATAAGAGCAATGGAAATTTCCCAAAACAGACACAAAAGCAGTACCGCTTCATTACAGAGCATTTCCAAAACTAGGGCTGCACAAAGTATGGGTTGGGTCGGGTTAGACCAAATACTTTATCCGACCCGCATAGGTATGGGTTTAAGGTAGCTCAACCCGTACCCGACCCTATATGAGGTTGGATATGGGTTGGGTTGAAGTATGGGTTGGGTCGGGTTAAGTAAGGTTGGGTTGGATCACTTGAATACAATAAAAAATGAGAATATGAGGGATTTTTTCTAAAAATTATATCAATATATTTAGCATAATATATCAGATTTTAGCTAGCATAATGCATTTAAAATAACCGATTCATTACAAGACATATAATTAAAATTTCATTGTAAAACACATCATATGAAATTAATTTACTACATAGTTGAGCAAGTGTTTCATTTCAAAATACATTAAAATGCTCTTTAAAATATATTTATCAAATTCTATCTAGTTTGGATTGACATGAAATATATTTTTGTACATTTATTATAGAATATATAAACATTATTCTTGGATTATACTATTCTAATTTTAATTGGATGGATATTAAATTAGTTTTTTTTAAATAGGTTTGGGTTGGGTTAAAATGAGGTTGGGTTGAACAAAATGTCAAACCCGACCCGCATATAGTATGGGTTACAAATTGTAACCCATATCCGACCCGAACTAGGATGGGTTGGGTTGGGTTTATGTGGGTTGGGTCGGGTTGGTGGGTTGGGTCGGGTTGGATATGGGTTGTGTGCAGCCCTATCCAAAACTGTACCTCTTCATTACAGAGCTTGCTGTGAAACAGCAAGGAAGCTTGCTGTGTCAAGCAACAAGTTTGCTTACTGTTTGACACAGCAAACCGGCTTGATGTTTCCGCAAGCCTGAGCTTGTTGTGTCAAACAACAAGCTTGCTTGTTGTTTGACAACAAGCCGGCTTGCTTGCTGTGAAACAGCAAGCCAGCTTGTTGTGCCAAACAACAAGCTTGCTTACTATTTGACACAACAAGTCGGCTTGCTTGCTATGAAACAACAAGCCAGCTTGCTGTGTCAAATAGCAAGCTTGCTTGTTGTTTGACATAGCAAGCTGACTTGCTATTTCCGCAAGTCTGAGCTTGTTGTGAAACAGCAAGCCGACTTGCTGTTTGACATAGCAGGCATATTATCATACAACAAGCTAAAAATAATTCAAAGCACGTATCGTTGTACATGATAGTAATTTGCAATCCTATAAATGCCGAGAATTCCAAATGCTCCTCCCATGTGAATACGTCATTAAGTTTAAGACTACGCATATATATAATAGTGTACTTATATAAATAAGTCTATTAAGGATTATAATTACATAAAAATGTTTTTTCTATCTTACTCAGGCCTCTTAAAATGCATCATAGCTGTACAATATAAAACATGATAATATACCAAACTGATAATAGCACAAACATTTTTCCATATGTAATAAAAATTTAGCTAAGGATACAACACAGAATTTGAGCTCTATAACATAGTTTGGCATTTAAGCCTACATCCACTTATGAAGGATTTGATAATTTTATTGCTGATTTGGAGTTTACGAAATCTTGGATCGGAGTCTAGCATGACAATGTACATGGAGTTGTACAAGTGTCAGAATATCCCAAAAACGGAGCATACAAGTGGTATTTATAGGTAGAGAACAACATGGACAGGGCTGAAACTTCACAAGGAAGTCAAATTGGATTCATTCCTACCCTTTTTGTTCAAAAATAATAATAAAAGAGATGGATTAGATTATGAACCATACAATAATAAAAGAATGAAGAATTAGGAATACATTTAAATGAAATTAAAAACAAACTACCGTCTAGGCATCTACCAAATAAATGTGTAAATACATACACCAGTTTCTTTTTCAAGACGCATAATTAAGAAATTAGATGTACTTGAGAGACAAATAACAGTATTTGGCTTAGCGTAAATCCAAGGAAAAGAGAATACCAGAACTTAATAAGATTTCATTGAAAGCATATGTTTTCCTTTAGAGGTGAAATAAAATATAAAAAGGAAACCCAACAATAATATGATAACCTTGCATGATGGTCAAGCTCACTTAGACAAACATTTATTCACTTGAGAAGGAAAAAAATTGAAGATGACAAACATAAAAAATGAACTTGTTATGCTAGAGCAGTTCTTAAGTTTAAATTTTTTTTACCACACTTGCAGGGAAAACAAGTGGTAAATAATAATAGCAATTAAATATTTTTTTTGGCAAATGTATCATCCTGCTCTTTCCTCCGCTTCTTGTCTCTTCTAATTCTTTGCCAAAACCAGTATCACAAACAAAACTGAAATAGCGAAATATATGTAGTACATGTAGCTGCTTGTAATGTTCTCTAAAGTCAGATAACAATTAAATCGCTATGGAATTCAGAAATTACATCAATTGATGTTGGTACATCTAATTATGGGATTCCCATTGTGTACATACAGAAATACGAACTAAATAAGAAGGATATTATCTGAATATTACAGGGAGAACGTTTGTATTTGTCAGAATTCTGAGACTTATTGGATATTTTGAGGTATGCTTAGTAAAGATTTACCTTGAGCATCAATAGCCTTCATCAGTTCACCTTTCTCAAGCAAGCATCTAGCAACATAATTAGATTTTAGGGGAAAATTGAGTCATCGTCATGGCGAAATTGAACAAAAAGGGAAAAAAATTATACTATAATTATGCGTTTAGCATTGCAAATTGAGTAATCGTCATGTCGAAAATTCTGTCGGCAACAATCTGATTAGATTTTAGGGAAAGGTGGAAAACCCTAAAATTTGTGACGACTATGCTTTTGCAGGGCACAGGCAAATAAGAGGAATCGGGGCATCAGAAGATTTCATACGGCTTGATTTGGAGAAGGAGGGACGACATTTTTTTTGATTTGAGAAAGCTTTTTTTTCAGCCGGAATGAATTGAGGAGGGACAACGAAAAATAAAAACTGAGGGAAAAAATATGATACGACTCAAACACGTATCATAGGAACCAATCCGAATTTTGGATGATCTACGGCTAGATTTTAACGATTGAGGAGGTGCGGATTGGTTGAGATGTAGCAAATGAAATTTGATACGGCTTTAAGCTGTATCAAATTTGATATGGCTTTAAGCCATACCAAATCTCTACATCATAGTGCGCCAAATTTGCTATTTTGGTGTGGTGAGTGTTAGGATGTACATAGTAGGTCTGCTGTGTTCTTTAGGCATGTGCTTTTCTTAATATTTTAGGCTCTGTATTTTCACATATTGATTAGTCTATGTCTGTGTGTGCTTGTGGAAGAAAAATAATAACAGGATAAGACCTCTGTTGTTTCATGAGGTACATGATAGCTAACTAGGCATGTGCTTTGTTATTGTATAGGATTTTCTTAAGCATGAAGTTATAGGTCTAAGTTCCTATATTTTAGGGCTGCGTGAAATGTACATGGCTGTACCATGCTTGGTAGGCAAGAAAAAGGTAGACCTGGGTATATTATTATTATATATATTTTTTAAAAGTTTGGCGTATTGGCTAGGTAAAATTTCACTCACATATGAACTGCTATGGACAAAAATAAAAATATGGTTGTGTCGACCAATGTGTCACGATTCCAAAAATATAATAAAATAGACAAGTTAACTTATATTGTACTCAAAAATGCTGATTTAGAGTGCAAAATACGTTAAATGACAAGTTACTTATTTTCCAAATTGAAAATTATGGAAAAATTCTATAAATCAGACTAAAAATGCGACTTAAAAATCTAATCCAAATATAAAACCAATATTTAAATAATCGTTATGGTCAAAATGATTATGCCGCTGTTTTTCTGAAATTTGATTTGGTCATAACTTACAATATAACGAAACCTTGATTTTTCACTTCCATTAGAAAATTATGGCTTAATAGATTCGAACGTTTCTTTTCACAGAAATCTGACTTATAATGAATCCTGTATATTCATTTAAAGTTGAAAACGTGATATTATGAACTACCGCAATGTTAGAGCTCGATTATAATTACATTATAATTAATACATTCAAACGTCGTTTAATTAATATATTCGTTATTAATATTCGAATTTAAACTAAATTAAATATCTTATATTATCCAATCCACACAACATTGCAAATTCAACTATTCCCCGACTATTTCAAAATTAAATATATTATTACACCATTATATATATATTAATTAATTATTCAAAATATTTGAATTCAAATCATTTTAATCGCCAAATCAGTTATCCCAATAATTAAATTAGTTATTTAATCGTACCCATGACATTACATTCGACGATTTAGGATAGTCGATATTTCCAAGTTGAATATGAATGTTAACTAGTTATGTGAAAACATAAGGGAATAGGTTTATAATTTATAAACATAATAATGGTTGAACGAATTAATTAAATTAATTAAAACAAGCATGTTGCATAGTGGTAGTTCAAAATTTTCCAAATTGAAGTTTAAATAATATGATCCAAAATAAGTCGGAATTCTTTGAAACAAAAATCTTCTGGATCTATTGGAATATAGTTTCCTAATGAAAGAGAAAAAATTTAGATTTCAGTTAAATCAAATTTTTAGAAAAATCATAGTTTGGTAGTTCGCGATTCAAAATAAAATATTAATGAAATGGATGTTTAAAATATAAAATTCGAGTAATGATGAGTTAAAATCGGTTTGGAAAATTTTGAACTAGTTGAGTTGAGTAAAATGAGCATGTTGGTGTTTATACACTTAGCTAATATTAGAGTATGTATAAATTTGGAATAATTGTTGAATGAATTATTAACATATATGACATAGATTATGCTTATAGTAAGGTTATTAAACCAAAATACTGACATTGGGAAATATGAATTATATACAAATAGAATGAAAAAAAATTGTATAAATAATATATCAGCATTTCAAACTTGTAATTATGCTTGTTTTGGATGAATGTGATGATTTAGATGTTTTTATTTGTCACTTTGGCTGTGTTTTCTATTTCATATGCGATTATTGAAAATGCTTTGAATTATTTCTTCTATGTGCGTCCTTATGTTATTTGTTGAGTATTTTAAATAGTTACCAATGGCATTTGCTTACTTCTGGAGCTACTTGCGCATAAACATTGTTTTTGCTTGCTTAAAAAGCTAAATTGCTAACAATGCTAATGAAAGGTATGTATATAGGATTATATATTGTATTTTGATGTTATATATTGTTTCCCCATTGTTTGGAATGCCTCATCACTGAGATGAGATGTATATTTGCGATAATATATATACATATATAGTTGTTTATCAGAACTAACCGTACAAAGGAGACTCTGCCGAAATTTTTCGTGAATTTAAGACCTAGAAAACTTTGTGGAAATTTGATTTTCAAACCTATATAAACTATTAGTATAACTAAATGTATTCTAAGTTGAGTAGGAAACTATACTATTAAAATATAAATTAACAACTTCCTTACTATGCTTTTTCGAGGACGAAAAGTTTTGAGTATGGGAGAGTGTAACAACACTATTTTTAGACCAATTAAGTTATTGAATTTAATGAGTTTTTAACTAAAATTATGGCTAGATTTAAAATTTAATGATTAATTGTGACAAATGCATGATGTAAACTTAATTGAATAGATTAAGAATGAATTTTCACTGGTTATGTTTGATTAATTTCATTGATTAAGTATAAAACCATCATTGGATTTGTTTTGATAAATACTAAGATTCGAAATTTAATATTAAAATATTTAATGAAATTGAGTTTATTAAATTATAGTTGAAATTAAAAATGAACGCGATAAATAATCAAAACTGGAATATAAAGTATGGAAATTGGATTTATAATGTTATTCTAAATTTTTTGTTTAGGTTTGAATAGATTTAGTAAACTATTAAATTGAATTAAAAAGTGAAAAATCAAAAAATGAATATATTATATTTTTAATGAATGTGCCAAAATGAGACGTTTTTCTAATGATCTTGGAATTCGATAAAATCAGTTTCACTGGATCCGGAATAGTAAATTATCGTAGCATTTCAAGTTTTGTATCTATCGGAGTTGTTATGTGATCATTCGCGATATAAACGCGTATCGGTTAACGACTTAAGATTTAAAATAACCAATTTTCAAATGATCTCAGACTTCCACAGAACCAATTTTATAAAATTTATAATGGTAAATTATTATAGAATCTCAAATTTCATAGCGATTGGACTTACCATTTGGTCAAACAACGCTGAAATGCATTGAGATTGATTTGAATAAATTAATCTGACATCGATTGATTTAGAATAATAACTTTGAATAACATGGAATTAGGTCATGAGACCTTTTTGATATATAGATTATTCTAATTTGTTCAAAATTGTAAAAATGGGATTTTTAAACCTAAACGACAATTTAGGCCAATCGGGTTTATACGATCAAAGCCATCTGCATGTTATTATAAACTAATCATGTTTCTTCAAATTTTAGCCGTCTTTCTATGTACAAACATTCTTTCACTCCTCATGTCTAATGTAGATACTCCAAGGAAAGAAAAACCTAATATCCAATATCAAATCAAAGCCAAATTTGTGCAAATCACAAATCAGTTCGATACTCAAAAGCATGCCTTATGATATCTCAATCTATATGTCTCAATGACATAAATTTTCTGGTGAAATCCGTTTTTTGATATCCAAAGATTTCTGGGTTAGAAATCCGATTTTAGTTGATGAATTCATTGGTTTTCAATGGTTGAAAACATTCAAAACTTCAATCGCTATTATCTCTCAATCCGTGCATCGATTCAAGAAACCTCCAACTACAAAGTTGTAGATCTTCGAATACATACGGTTGGATCATGTCACAAGATGTTCAAATAGCCAGGATCTGACCTAGAAATGCATGTGATTTTAGGGAAATTGAAGGCATAGGCGCAACCGCGGGAGGCTGCACTTAGGACGTTGGTAGAGTACTCGATGGCGGCCCTAACAGTGGTGTCTGATCGGGTTCAAGTGATCTATGAGAGGCCCAGTTGTGATAGGAGTTGGTGCGTTCATGGGTTTCTTACATTAATGGCTTGGCATAAGCATGCGGTTGTGAACAAAGGGAAGGTTATGTGGCACGGGGAAAAAGGTAGTTTTGTGGACATAATATTTTTTATTTAATTAATTTCTTAATCGCGTTAATGTGTATAACTTTTTCATACGAACTCAGATTGACGCGTGGTTTGTTCCGTTGGATGTGCATCGAAATTCTGGGTGATATAGACCTGGTTTGGACGAATTCTTAGACTGTCAAATTTTAGACTTAAAATTGCATTTCAAACGTGTTCGAAATCAAAGGTGAGTGATTAAACCCACACAAACTTAACTAAAATATTCGATTATTAGTTAAGTAAAAGTCATGTTATGATATGATTGTACTGACTGTTGTTTGATATTTAAAATTGCATATTTATGTTGATTTACATCGTTTAAATAATTTAATTTGACTGTTAGTTTAAATTTACAGTCAAGTTGAATCTGACTGTTAGTTACTAGTTTAAACCAACACCAGACTACTAGTAAATTGATGTGATATTGAATTCTCTGGATGGATTGATTTGGATGGATGTTTTGGATTGATATATCTAGTATATTTATGTATAATTGTGTGAATTTACCCATTGTTCACATTTATTTTATATGGCTGTTTGTTCGTGTTGATTAATCTCATCCATTTACCTTATATGTTACCGGCATAAAAAGACCGGGATTAATCATTAAAATGAATTAAGGGCGTAGGTTGAAATGATAAATATCTATGTCCCTTGATTTGGATTGAAATGATATATATCCTTCCTAAAATACTAATATTAAATTTAAAGTACCACTTGGGCACAGGATAACAAATTATATATGGACATTGGTTGATTAAATAAAAAAAATCTTAACCTTAAGTCCTGAAATATTGTTTTAAAGATAATATAAATAATGTTTTATAAATTGATTACCTTTGAAACTGAACTTTGAATTTTGAAATTTAAAGGCTAAATGAAATTATGCAATGTTGTAAACTGAATCTAAATTTGAAATTAAATATCAACGGAAATGACCAAAATTGATTATTTTAAAATAACTATCCATCCTTGAAGCTTATTTGACTTAAAGTAATATTTGAATTGCAAACTTGAGATTATTATAAATTAAAATAATTCAATGTGGGAATTCTAATTGAAAATTCAAATATTTGAATTGAATTAAATTTGAAATGGGAGTTGAATAGAATTAAAATATCGAAGTTGAGTTGGTTTGATTTGAAGCTGGAATATGACTTCAAGCTTAATTGAAATTTTGACAAAATAATTCTAATTCTAGCTATAGTATTTTTAAAGCATTATATAACCTATTTTATTAAATAACTTTTTTACTTTTAAACTATCATATTTTAACTAATATATACTGTAACTATTTAAACTACTTTAATAAATAACTATTTTAATTTGTAAACTATTTTATTTTTAACTTATATATATTAATTATATTTATATAAGCTATATTTAATAGTCAACTATCTATTTTATAAACTTCTTTAATATTTAACTATATATATATATATATTCAACTATATTTTGATAAATACTATTTTATATTTAAAACTATTTATTTAAACTTTTTATCCTAAATATTTGTTTTCAACTATTTCATATATATATATATATATATACTTAACATTTTTAATATACTTTTAACTATTTTAAATATTTTTTTTTCAAGATTGGAATTGTTTTAAAATTATAAGTTTGGTTTTCATATTGATTTTATCATGAAAGCAATTCTTTCTTGAATATGAAATGATTACAAAGCAAAACTTGATATTTCGATGAACATATACTCTTGAAATCTATAGAACCAACTGGTGTGTAAAATGTAAACGTTTGGTTATTAAAGAGACCGAGATCGGATATTGTCATACTCTCTACCAATACTGAAAACTACTTAATTAACAATTGTACACATGATGGAGAATCCAGAATGAAGCAGGTTGGTTCAACTAACTCTACTGGAATAAAGTAGGTTGGTTCAACGAACTCTACTGGAATGAAGTAAGAGAACGATGATGGATGTCCTTGACCTTTGGGTCATAATTAAAATGACTAAAACAGGGCTATACCGTGACCAAGTAGGTTAGTTGTCCCTTTCGGCAACACTTCTTCCTTTATTACTATGGTTGTGATGACCGCTACAACCCCTGCACTAATCAAGAGGAATAATGCACTGAAGGGTGTGCCAGGCAGCTACGGACGATCATCAAGGTATGATAACACAAATGGTACCGGTTGTAAAACTCACAACACAAGGATAAACTATAATAGAATATATACAACAGGTAGAAATAGTGGAGCATCATATAACAAACTTTTGAGAACTTTCACAACATCCTGAAAGGTTATCCATACCTCATAAGAATATCAAAGTCTGTACATGAGGCCTCACTACAACACTTAGAGAGAAACTCAAACAGTGGAAATAAAAATAGTAGATAGGAAGAAAGATAATACGCCAGCCTCGTACTCGACTCCAAACTGCAACATCGTCCTCACTAAGCTATCCCCTGTCACCTAGTCTACCCACCCAAAATTGAATGAACAACCCAAGGTAATAAGAGGGAAACATAAAACCTTGAGTCAGACAACAGTCTTAGTGAGCGATAAAACAGGTACTAACATCAACAATAAAGTATATGAGAATAGGTAAATAAACGAACCAATCTACACACAAAACCAGAGAAGAACTCAACTTCCACCTTCCCTACATCGGGCAGTGATAGCCTTTACATCAAACATTTCATTCACCCATGGAAACTAGAACAACCATTTATTCATGGCAATCAGAAGCAATTAATAATAGCATTCATAGCATCCAAATCATATATCTCACATAAACCTTCCTAATCGAATTCAACATTCCTCAAGCACAATCCCCAAAGGCCTAAACCAATATCAGACAAGCACCCAAGGAACATCTCCTTCGACATTGGATAATCTACGTGAGATGGTAAAAACAAAACATCCAGCATGCATGACAGACTTTGGCTATCATCGCCAATCCTGCTTCGAAACCATCGTTAATCGTATGACGACCAACCTTGTCATATGTCAAGGGCTAATGGTAACTCCAGTTCTAGCATAAACCCCATACGCCTTTAAGCGTTATGTATTTTTATCCAACCTTGACAACTAGGCCTTTCAACGATACCCAGGGTACTCGACCAGAAACCTTCCAGTTTTTGGGTGCCCCCATTGTACCCCTGTTTTGAGCCTGCTAGAACTTACGACAATGATAACTTCTCAGCCTTCGCATCTCTAGTCATCCAACCCGACGACCTTTTTATAGTTCAATCAACCTTCTTAAGCAACCATTATCCACCAACTCATGACCTTTGGGTTGTCATCTCATTTATCATTCCACACCGATCAACAAACACATTCAACACTTCGAATATTTCAACTTGAATTCCCCTCGAAGTCACAACATCACTGAACCAAATAATGTCGATATATGATTCAACACAATTCATATCTTTACGTCCACTTTCTATGAAATAAACCACAACATTTAGAGAGGCACGAGTTCAGGGACATCGCCCAAAAAAATTTCAAGCCTTTTTTTTCAAATATGGGTCGTAACCTAAAAATTTATTTTTTCAGAAATGACCCTATGCGACCGACCCATCCTCTGGGAGCCGACCGACCCATCCATGCAACACAGACCGATCCATCCCCTTTTGGACCGACCGACCCATCAACCAGGAAATATGTTCGATCCATAGGGGACAAAACACGACCGATCCATCTTCTCTAGGCAACGACCGGTCCATCTGCTTTAACCCGACCGACCCATGCTAGGAACACACACCGACCGATCCATGGTTGGAAAAGAAGACCGACCCATCTTACTGAGTCATGACCGACACATCATAATGAGACATGACCGACCCAACATAAGCGACCCATCCCATCAAGGCCGACCGATCCATAGGAGAATCCATTACCGTTGCTCTCCAAGCCACATTTCCGACCGATCCTTCATTTCGACCGATCGATCCATACTCCAGATGCTCCCCGACCGATCCATAAGCTTCTAGTTCCAATCCATCACAATTTCCACCCGAAATTCGACCAAAACTCCGGTAATCGACCATATCGATGAAATCTACTCATCCAATCTATCCAATTTAACCATAAACATGTTATGACATCACTAACAACATGAATATGACAATTTCTATCCAATATTATGTAAATTTCACCAAAATCATGATAAATGAACATATGAACTAAATTATTGATCTAACTTGTATAAACATATGAAATAGCATATAAATTATCGGTCTTAAGTTGATACATTAGATCCTATGGCGATTCATACGAAATTAAACTTACCATGATGTAGGTATAAGGAAAACGACTTGAATTTGATGAAAAACAAGATCAAACACTCATATACTTGATTGAATCCATGTGAGAGATTCATATCACTCACCTATTCTCCAAAATAACCCTAAAACACTTAGATTAAGATTCAGACAGTGAAGAATTTGATCCAAACTCTTCGACTCGATGATCTCTTTCTTTGATTTGCGTAGATCTAGCCTCTAATGTTGTAGATCTTCGAATCTCTATGCTTTAATGGTGGAAAGGTGAAGAGAATGGAGAAATGGCGGAACAATAGCTCTTCCAAAGGAGAGAATGGAGAAATTAAGCTATCCCCCATGCCTCCTACCCTCTATTTATAGCCTCCACCAGCCCACTAATGGGCCTCCCCAAATCAGCCCATTATGGCTTACCAAACCTGAACAACGAACTATTAAACCTTAAAACAGAGATTCCTCTCAAACCGTTGAGCCAAACCTTTAATATGACCACTCTACGGAAAGGGAAACATCACTTCCTTTCCAATGACACAAGTTTGAACACCTAATTTGATTCCAGTCAAAAGTTATTCCTTGTACAAGACTGACATGGGCAAATTGGTGACAAACAAAATGGGTAAAAATTATGGACATGTCTCACGTCCCCATAAGAAACATATTAAAATATGAGAATGGTCCAACCCACGGGGAATAAAATAAAAATATTTTACGATCTTCAGATACTTAAAATGCGGGCTGTTACAGTAGTCCCTCAATTTGATTTGATTTGATGTGCATCCTTGATTTGAGATTGTTGTTCCGAGGTAGGCGGTAGTCGCGGCTATGCGTTACTACCAGTCCGAGCGAACTACTAGTAGATTCCTACTATGGGCATTCCTCGTGTGCCTTGACATATTATCTTGATTGTGCCCATATGATTTTGATTTAATGTTGTCGTATAGCGGCACATTCCTATCTACCGGCGGCTCACTGGTGTTTATATGAAATGTTTACAACAATGTATAAATGGTGTAAGGGTAATAATGGTAATCCCGCTTACGCTAGTTTCAATAGTATATTTACCGTAGACACTATTATAATAGAGTATTGTATTATTTAGTATCTAGTTTAACAGATCCTTAAGAGATGGATATTCCCATAGCGTCTCTTAAGTTATTGCACTCGCATACACATTGGATATGAGATTTGAATTACTATAAGCTTCTGTGATGCCGCGACATTCATATTATTACATGGCTTTGATTTGACTGATATGAGAATATTTTAGCTCTGATCCGAGTATTTTGTCTTTTCATTTGTGCTCGGGTCAGCGTGAGTTTTCAATTATCAAAGATATTGTTATAAATACGAAGATGGAGCTTAACCGACGTATTTATTAGTGTTATTCCACTACATATATTAGTATGTTTTGTGATAGTTTTACTCTGATAGTTCATGTAATGTATAATCAAATGTATATTTTAACAGCTTCATGAACTGTTATTTATTTATTACATTTTGTCCTTTAGCTGCGAGATTCTTTGATTGTTTTCTTTTTTTTCCTTTTTTATATATTAATCCCAATAACTATATGTATTTTTGGAATCATTTAAGTCAACATTTGTGGATTTTTGTTGATTTGAACGACCAACAATCAATGTTATTACATACTAATACTTGATTAATGATATGCAAGGTGTCTCATACACAATTCGGACTCAAGTTGATGAATCCTTCCTATTCTATTTCACTAACTTGCTAGGTGGTCATCCTTTTGTAGCTGATCTCTCATTCATATCAATTCTCCCTATTACTACGATAAATCCTAAAATGAAAATTGCCCTAACCGACCAAGTTATTGATGAAGAAATTAAAGATTCCATTCTTACAATGAGGAAATCAGCTTCCCTTGGTCATGATGGCTTCACAGTTTCCTTTTTCATTCATTTGTGGTCCATAGCTTATCCACTAGTCCAAAAGGCTATTCACAATTTCTTTGATAAAAGCAAGACACTAAGCTCAATCAACTTTACCAAATTTGCCTTAATCCCTAAAACCTTGTATGCCACTTATGTTTCCTAGTTCAAACCAATAGCATGTTACAAAGTCATACACAAAGCCATCTCCCATATCCTTACCAAAATACTGAAGATAGCGCTTCAATCCACAATTTCCCTAAACCAAGAAGCCTTCTTACCCGATTAAAGCATCCTTGACAATGCGCTTCTTACAAATGTACTCATCAATGGGTACTCTTCGAGTAACACATCCCCTAGAGCTATGCTGAAAATTGACATAAAAAAGGCCTTTGACTCTGTTAGTTAGTCTTCCCTCTTGTGTATACGGGAAAGAATGAGGTTTCCCTCAAAATCTATAAAATCGATACATTTATGCATATCGACTGCTAGATATACCTTTGTATTTGATGCACATACTATAGGTTATTTTATGGGAAAGAATGGCTTAAGGCATGGAGATCCAATATCTGCTTATCACTTTGTTATTTTAATCGAAATCCTAACACTTTCTTTTACAAGTTTTACTAAAAAATTATGTCCTGCACCCAAAATGCAAATTACTAATGATAACTTCCCTAGCCTTTGCTGATACCTTATTAATCTTCACAAAACCAACTTCGAACTCCCTCTCTAACATCATGCTTACCTCCTTCTGCCCCTTTTATGGCCTACAAATGAGTCCCAACAAATCACACATTTAATTAGCAGGCTTGTTTCCTCAACAAGAATTGGTATGCCACAACATAACCAACATGCATGAAGGAACAACTTCATGTGTCACTAATGGAAAAATTAACCTTTTTTGTTTCAGCAGTAACGTAATAAACAGGATATGACAGAAGTCAATAAATAGTCATATGTTTTTGAATAGCAGGACAGGTATGTTTGGACTAATATGAAATTGGATCACTCCAATGATATAGTTTACACCTTTATGTTAAGAGAAGCTGAAATGAACAAGTTTATGTGGTATAAGAGAAATGAAAATGAGAAAAATAATGAGAGAATTAATTTCTATTTATGGAAAGTTTGCCAAAATGCTCTGTGTACCCTAATAAACTTAATCCGAAAGAGAATAAACCTCCAAATCGAATGTTTTTTATGTTGGTCTACTCATGAAGATATCAATCATTTATATTTTAGAAGATCTTAACAAATTTCATAAGGAAAAAGATAAAGGCAAGAGAAGGTTTCACAACTCCTTTACATGACAGTTAGCAAGAATGTTTATCCATTTACAAAGCTACCAATCCGTTTACAAAGCTACCAGGTGGAAACAAGCATTGACATATGATCTACTTATAGTGGTAAAGGTGACTATCAAAGAAATTTAGAATTAGTAGAATCAACGAGTCTTCCCTGGAAAAAGAAGAAATGGGATGCAAATGTTATATGTTGTTAGTGATAGCATAGGAAGTAATAAAATTATCTCCCTTTTCCCTTGATGGAGTTATGCATGAAAGATGGTCATAATGTCTCTTCTCCCCTTCTAGCCCCTTCTTTTTTTGCATTTATATTGTGACACTCTCTTATTAATATAAATAAATGGTATAGGTCATTCAACCCTACTGGCTTGGCCCAACAAAAGGGACAAATAGTTAATGGTAAACTAAAAAGTTTGTGTTTATGAGCTTTAACAAAAGTGGAAAAGTAATTTACGTTTTTAGAAAGCAACAAACAATGTAAAATTATAATGGCAAATTTATAATTTTCACAGATCTAATGTAATAGCTTTTAAATTTTAAATGAAATAAAATGTTTCAACTTTTTCTGGTTTTATCAATATTTTTAGTATTTTGACATGAAATAAATGAATTTAAAAATATATTTTACTTAAGATTTTCCACTAGACGTAATTTGCGTTGTACGAACATCAGACCGATGTAAAGCGATCGTCAAGGGAAAGAAATGGTAGAAGGAAAGAGAAAAGGGAAAGAAAGATGGAAATAGAAGAGAAAGAAGGAACAAAATATAAACACAATCACAGAACCTATCATATATCTCATAGCACGTCAGATAATATATAATAATCAAATCATAGACATAAAACATGCATAACAGTAATAACTATATAAACTAGATAATCAGAGTATACATTCTTGTCTAGTTATACAGAGCAGTAATATAGTTTATACAAGTGATACATAAAATCAAACTACAATTCTGTCTCTAATAAGAATACATAATGTTGTCAAGGCTCCATAGTACTACACAGCGGGATAAACAATAAGGATACAATTATAAATGGTAAAACGTAGATTTATGCTAATCCACCTGCGCAACTCTGAATAATACCTATACCTGTCACCCGGTCTGCTCATCGGCATCGTTAATGAGCACCTAAGGTAATAAGAGGGAAATAAAACCATAGATCAGACAAAAGTATGGTGTGAGCGATAATCAAATCTCAAAGTACTATAAAAGTCGATATAATATATATGGCACAAAAGGTATGGAGAATCATATCTGTCCTACCTTGACATCTATAGAGCTAGCACATACAATAATAATATAAATACTAATTTACAATGGTCATCATGGGTATATTCTACATCAGAATACTACGGATGCCCAGACATATAAATCAATAATATCCCCATCACATGACACCCCTAAAGTGGTAAATCATTAAGAAAATACAACATCTACCATCCATCCTCACATCCACACTTAGTGAGTAAATGTAACGACCCGTATTTTTTCGGTATATAAATGATTTATTTAATTATTTAAATAATGGTTTGGTTATTTAAAATGACCAGAATTAAATAATATTGAATATTTAATTAAAATAAATAATATAATAATATATTTTTGATTTCTGAAACAGTCAGAAATAGTGGAATTCACATTTTGGTGTGAATTGGAACATCTGTGATATTTAATTCAGTTTAGAATTGAATTTGAATAACGAATATATTATATAAATGACAGTTGAACGTATAATTATAATATAGTTATAATCGAGCTCGAAATGGTGCGGTAGTTCGCTATTTGGCAATTTGAACTTCAACTGAATATACAGGGTCCGTTTTAAATCGGATTTCTGTGAAACAAGAAACGTTAGGAGCTGGTGAAGTATATATTTCTAATGGAAGAGAAAAATCAGGATTTCATTGTGTAGATTTTGATTTATGTCCAAATCAAATTTTAGAAAAGTCGCTATGGAATTCCTTTGAAATTTATAAATATATATTTATAGTATAAAAGGATTATATATAAATATATGTATATATACATATATATCGAATATCGATATAACTGGAAATTTTGAAATATCGAGTTATAAATCCAATTGGAGCTGTATGATATTCTAGTGTGGATATATACGATAATATTTATTTTTAAATATTAAATTTAATTATCTTTAAATATAATTATATATTTAAATGGGTTATTTAGGGCTGTAAAAATAGCCAGTTTTGCAAACGACCTCTATTTTCGATGAAACTAATTTTGTTGGATTCGCAATATTAAATTAATGTTAGATTTCAATTTCCATGATTTTTGAAGTCAGTATGTGGTCGTACGGATTTTTAATGTGAAAAACAGTTAGTATTTCGACGGTTAAAAATACGCTGTGTGAGCATACGAAGTCGGAATTCAACTAAACCAGTTTCGTTGGGTTCGTAATGTCGAACTATAGCTGCATGTCCATTTTCATGATTCTTGGGTATCGTGTGTGATCACACGGATTTTTATTGACAAATACAAATAGCGATTGGACGTAAATCAATATAAAATGGAATAAAAAATATATTTAAACCTACCTATAAATACCCTCACCCTCTAAACCTAATTCTTCATTCCATAGTCGGCAAAATTATCCACCGTTTCTTTTTCCTTCAACAGTAAAACCATCCTCTTATAAAAAGTTAAAATAAATGCAAAGAAAATTCTCTAAATCAGATTGTTTATATATTCGAACTCCCATCGACATGTACTTCGATCTGGTGTGGATATTATATAGTTCGACATCTCTTTGGGTGACTGCGAGTTGTACAGCAGTAGTCTTTTGGAGATAGGGTTGAGCACCAATGGATTTTGAAGCTTTGTTATGCAAAATGATGTTCGTATTTGTGTTGAGGATGTTGAAAAGCTTTGATTGTGGTATTTTTGTGGGTTTCGATCAATATAAGTGACGCGGTTGTCACTATCCTGGAAGCCGCAAGGTCGAAGTCGCACGGCCGAAGGAGCGTGTGAGCTGAACCGAACTGGTATGATGGTGTCAAGAATTTGATGACAGGAATTTTCGTGATTGTTATTTGATTTTTAAATAACTGGAGAGGGAGTTCGGGTGGAAGAATCAGCCAAATGGTGGGAATGGAATTCGCGTCTAATTGTTGACAAGAAAGGCTGAAGAACGCGATGTACTTGGAGAAGTCGAGTCCGTCCTTATTGACTTGGATAGGAGTAGATTTCGAAGAGGGAGACAACGATGTGTTTTGTTTTTGAAATCATGTTTTGGGGAAGGAGCGGTGGAGGATTGATTGGAGTTGGGAAATACTGGAAGTCAGTTCGAAACTGTCTGGAGGAAGAAGGAATGGTATTTGCGGGTGGAAATGGTGTTGGGCTTGATAAAGGTTAAGGCCCAGTTCATAAATAAATTCATGTTTGTTTTATTTAATAATGTATTAACTTGAACAACTAATAACTATTTCATACGTGATCGAAACTCAGCGAAACAAGATCCGTTAGGATCGTATGGACGGTGGCTACACAAAGGAACTAACTGGGAGTGGATTGGGTCTAGTTACAATTTATAGCGAAATAAATTGTCCGTTTGAATCAAGCGATGGTTATCGTTATTAACGATGATCGTCGAAAGTGAGTAAAACTCACCAACTCTGAACAGTTATATTTTTACAACATATTTTTAGAACTGATAATTATCTGTTGATTGCTGTGTGTTAACTGTTTGGTTGAATTGCTTATGTATTGGTTGAAATTATAAATAACGATATATATATAAATCGTTAATCAAATATTGATTCTGTTTAGCTGAATATTTCATATCAAAATGAAATCGATGTTAATTATATTATTTAACATCTGTGATGCAGGGAAACAGGTTGGAGGGATCCAACTGGATTCCTCAACATTTATAATACTGTTCTTTTCATATATTGTAATATATGATGTGATATATAATCTGTGTTGATTATGTGTGTTTGAATGATATCAATCATTGTTATTTGGTATTTAAATACCGTAAGAAATACTGGGATGTAGAAAAGGGGATTTTCAAAGTGTATTTTGAAAATAAGTTATTTATATAAAATTAATGAATTTTATATATAAAAGGAAAAGGATTTCGTAAAAGAAAATAATTATAAAATCAAAGGAGTTATAAGAGAAATATTTATTTGTTAAATAAATAGAATTGAAAAAGGAAATATTTATTTGTTAAATAAATAGAATTGAAAAGGGAAATATTTATTTGTTAAATAAATAGAATTGAAAAGGGAAATATTTATTTGTTAAATAAATATAAAGATGAAAAAGGGAATATTTGTAAAACATTTACAAATAGAATTGAAAAAGAAAATAATTATAAAATAAATAGAGTTATGAAAAGGAAATATTTATTTAGGAAATAAATAGAGTTATAAAAGGGATTTATTGGGAAATGAAAAGAATGTCATATAAGGAAATATTTGGTAAATGAATAGAATTTTACATCAGGAAAGTTTAGACCCGTGCTTCGCACACGGGTATAACATGATATAGATTTAAAGCAAAGATTTTAAATAGAATCTGTTGTAACTAATAGATTGAGAAGATTAAATTATAAATAATATTTTATAAATTAAATAAAATATTTATCATTGGATAAATAGAATATATAAGTCAGGGCTTATATAGAGAAGTAAGAATCGATTTCAACATCGATATTTGAAACTAAATATGGACGTAGAGTTAATCAAAGGTGTTAATCAAAATGTGTTAATCAAAATGAGTTAGAGGAGTTAATCGATTAAAGTTAGAGTTAATCGATTAGAGTTAGAGTTAATCGATTAGAGTTTGAGTTAACTAGTTAGAGTTAATCAGTTAGAGTTAATCGATTAGAGTTAAATCGAACTAGAGTTATTCGAATAGAGTTAATCGAACAAGAGTTAGTCGAATATTTGTTATTCGAATAGAGTTAATTGAATTAGAGTTAGTCGGATTAGAGTTATTCGAATATAGTTTATTCGAAGAAAGAGTTATCGAATAAGTTATTCGAATAGGAGAATTAATCGAATATAGTTTATTCGAATAGAGAAAGAAATTATCGAATATTAGTTATTCGAAAGGAGTTAATCGAATATAGTTTATTCGAAAGGAGTTAATTGATAAGAGTAAATTAGTTAGAGCTAATTGAATAGAGTTAATCCAGTAGGGTAAATCAAATAGAGTTAATCCAATAGAATCAATCAAATAGAGTTAATAGAATTGAGTTAATCAAATAGAGCTAACTGATAAGAGTAAATTGATTAGAGTTAATCGAATAGTGTTAATTGAATAGAGTTATTCGAAGAAGATAGATTATCGAATATATTTTATTCGAATGAAAGAGATATCGAATAGAGATTTATTTGAAAGAGAGTTACGTAAGGAAGTTTGTAAAAGATTTAAAAGATAAAATTTGACTATTTCGAAGTTAAAACGTTGTTCAGTTAAGGCTTGAGAGGTAATTATACCCCAACTTGATTGACTTCCTTCTTAACTAAGGAATGGAAAGATTTGATAGTGAATGATGGTTAAGTGAATTTAGTTAATGAGTGTTTGAGTTGGCATGGCGATGTTTGATTTAAATATCAGTTTAAATCCAGTGATGGAGTTTAGGAAATGTTTTCCAAATAAGAACCAGAAATGTTTTCTGATAATAGAAAATAAGAATTTAGAATATATGGAAACATGAGATAAGTAAACTAATGAACTAAAGAGATAAATTTTAAATGATGATTGATCTATAAAATTTCCATCTGGAAATAATATCGTTGTTTGCACACGTGTTTTTCTTTGATAGTTAAATCACAGACTATCAAAGTTTTGACCATTTTTTTCCATCGTCAATACGGAGAGACCGGTTGGATTCTTATCCAAAGAACCACTCCGTATGGGCGTTAGCGTTTCGAATCAAATATATCGAAGACAAATTGAAGATGGAGTAAAGTGCAAGGGTTGTTGTATAAGTCCTAGGTAGAGAGTGCCTAGGATGGGTGTACGGAATAGTGCCTTTGTTTTGTCCAGTCCCAGGACAACTTGAATGGACGAATGTCTGACAGGGTATATCTGGTAGATCGCGTAAGTTGATCATTTCTAACGTATTTACGTTGGTGGCGGTGGAATTCGTTTCTCTTAGCTTATACCTGCGGTATTTTTGGGGAAATCAATTTGTGATTTAACAGGTATGATGATATGGCATTCAAAGTAAATGAAGACGTGATCTGTATAGAGATACGTTATAACCTCAAGCCTCTTCAATTGGGAAATGACAGAAATCGGGCAGGCAGCATGGCTAAGTGGGCCGCACCCAATTAGGGTATATTGTCACCATCCAGAGAATATTCATATTTGTTACTTCTTTCAATTCTGTATCTCACGGGAATGGTTATGTTGGTTTACCAACTGTAAAGTGACAATATTCTCAATACACTCAAGCGAAATGAGTGGTCGATCATGTGTGGTCGAGTTGCAAGATGTTCTTGTTGAACTCCAGTGTATCGCTTCTAGAGTACACAGATCGAAAGGTGGATCCATACATTATCATAGTTGGAATCCATTCCCCAATTAAGAGCCCACGGTTTTGATTATATATTATATATGTAGAACGTTAGATGCAAGCGTTTCTGCTAGATTGCTAAGTACTTGTATTTAGACATTATTGTAATATCAGAAGAGACTTGATATAAAGAATAATTTGGTTTATCGTAAGGTAAAAACCATCCGTGTTTATGTGTGGATCGGTTTTACGATTATCCTTTCTTTTAAAGAGATTTTAAAAGTTAAACAAATGTTTTGAGTTTACTCACACCAGTCTCGTGACTGACCCGGAGTTTATTTTGTTTTGTTTTCCCTAAACTCTTGGTTGCCCAATTTTGTACGGGCAGTCAAGTAGTCGGGATTTACAGATACTTGAAGAGCTGGAGCTGGAGGCTTCAGGATTATATAACTATTGTTATTTACGTTGTGTTGTAAGTGTTATACTTTAATAATGGTATTGTATACAGATACTGTTTTATTTCAAAGTTATGTTATGAAATATAATTATTCGTCCTGCTGTGAGATTCGTGTTTACTCTGATGTTGTATGTTCTTCTTCTTCTTCTTCTATTCTAAGTTTCTATCTTATCTATTCTCACCCTCTAATTTCTTTCATGGACTATCCGGTATTTTCGATGCTTGAGTAGTCGACATTGAGTTTATGTCGAGTACTCAGGATTGCAAAAACCCTGGATCGTTACAATAAAGTATATGGTACTCAATACTTTGGTCACCCTATCCAACAGGGCCATAGCAGTCATTACTACAATGGGCTCTTCCAAATTATCGCTATGTCCTACTGCACTGGACTATAGCATATAACCATATCCAGTCCATACTGAAATTGGCATTGGGTTCGGGACAATATTTCCATATTGCAACAGGAGTTATCCATCTGTGTGCCCTTTTCTCGAAGGTATACCAAAATCATGAATATCGATAACTCCTTCGCACACATTCTCTATAGAAGAATCCATCTTAAGGCTATCCATAAGACTTACCTTTAAGGTCGATCGACAATTGTGTTATCCCCGACGAACTACACTGTCATGAGGCCTCATGGACTACCCTTCAAATCATAACAACTACATGTCGTCTCATCCTCAAATGACAACCCCCTCAACACGACTTAATGTCGTCTTTTCTGCATCTCGGAGAAAAATTATTCATCGCAGCAGCCTCTCTCCATCTTGAAATCATCGTTGTCGAATGATGAATTAATAGAAGCACTGCATCCTCGTCTTAAGCCATAAACTAAGTTCAAAAAGCCGTCGTATCGAAATTTCTATCGAACAAATCATCATATCCAACTCCTTGAAATCACATCATCATCGATGTCAAATTGACCAAAATGGCTAATAGCAATAATAGTCGATACCGCCTACTCCACAGTAATCAGTATTGTCTACTCGAATCATATATTTAACCAAAATTAGGAAAATTCTTATCTAGGAAAACTTCTGGCATTTATGGCAAAATGCATCTCGATGCCAAGTCCAACCTCCGTCTTCGAATCAGCCACCAAGCTCCAATGTCATTCCATCTTTAAATCCATTGCTGACTCCAATGTTGCTCCGACATCGAATCCATCCATACGCTATGAAGCTCCATTAAGAATATATCTAGCTCAATTGAATTTATCGTGCTTGAGAGTTCAATCAATAAACACAACGTTGGCATTCGATCGATAAGCACCATAAAATCCAAAGAAAGAAATATTTTGAAATACTAGATTGCCTTTGAACGACATTTTAACCCAAACTAAGAAAACTGCAATGACCCACTTTTTCTGTATAGTTTAAGCCAACACTTAATTACACATGTCAACTCAAAATGCACAAAAAAACTGATAGTTAGGAGAAAGAAGTTAAAGGATGAGAAAATAGAAAAATAATAGTTAGAATAGAAGAATAAAAAGAACACAAACACATCAGAATAAGATTAGACATGAATCTCACAGCGGAATGAATAAAATATAATATAACAAAGCTTTTTACACAAAGAGGAAACTAGTGCATATACATGAATACAGTGATCGGAGTACACAACCAGATCAACCTATACAATGCGGATAAATACAACACACACAGCAGACATTAATTAATATGAGAAAATACGAGAATATGTCTCGACCCCAGCTCTTCTTCTAAAGCTCTAAGCAAAACTAGTGCTATTTGGAAAAGATACTCGGTCTGACCAGAGTATTACATATGCGGATCAGTCTGGGATACTTTAAGTGAGGAATCTCACATCATAAATAACTTGCTTAAATTTTGAAAGCCTTTTGAAAGAATGGAACTCTCGTAAGACACGACCACACATAAACATAACACGTTTTTTTAACTTACGATACCCAAATCACTTTTATAACAAAATCCAGTGATATTATAATAATGTCTATCAAATAAAAAATAAAAATGGAACATATTCGTAAATTCTTGCATATCACTTTCCAACATAGTTGGTTTACAACTAAAAATGTAAGGCATACATTGGAGTTTGGATTTCCAACATGACTAGGTATGGAACCACCTTTCGATTATTGTCCTCTAGAGATGGAACATTGGGGTTCAACAAGAACATCTTGCAACCTGAACACACACGACCAACCACTCATTCAACTTGAGTGTACCATATATATCATCACCACGGTTGTTAGTCGTTCAACCGTACTCATTCCAGAGCATATAAAAAGGGACAATCGATTTCTCTAGATCAGGTGATGATATACCTAATGGGTATGGCCTACATAGCCATGTTGTCTCCCTAATTTCAGTCATTTCCTGGTTGATGAGGCTTGAGGTCACGATTACCTTTTCAGAACAGCTCATTCACTTTGAGTACCACACTGTTAGATCCCATCAATCACTAATTGATTTGCACAAATATACTTTGGGTGTTAAGCCAAAAGAATTTGGCTTCTCCACCACTAAACTTGGTATATTTGTAAAAATAACCATACGTGAATCTTACGAAATACCCAGTCAGACATTCGTCCATACCAGTTCGTTCTAGGACTGAACGAAACCGAAGGTACTCCATAGCATTGGAGTTACTCATATAAGTATAATCCTGGTTGTTAACGAAAGACATCAACGAGCAACCCTCTTGCTCTGAAGATCAATGTCTTCCGACAATCTCATAATCATACCTGCACACTAGTTTTCGAACGAAAAGTTGGTTCGAAGTGGTTTTGGGTCTAGTTCCCATCCGGTCTCTTCGAACTAACACGTCAAATGTAATTTGATAGTTGTTTCTTAAACTATCAAATCAAATAATACAGTTAAGTACATTGGCAGCTGTAACAACCCGAAAATCTGGGCCAGTTTAAAATTTTTATTTTGGCCATTTTAGCGAATTTTGATTATTTAAAATGAATTATTTTAAATAATAGCGACGAGAAATTTATTTTGAATATAATTTGAACGTATATATTATATACGTCGTCGTTAGAATATATAATAATTATATATAATTATAAAAGGAATTGAAAATGGCGCGGTAGTTCGAAAATTCGATTTCTAATTTCAAATGAATATACAGAATTCAATATAAGTCAGAATTGAACGAAACAAGAAATATTTGAATCTGTATAACTATATCTTTGTAACGAAGTTAACAAACTGAGATTTCATTTTAGAAATGATAAGATATGTCCAGTTTAAAATTAGAAATAGTCGCTGTGGAATTTATATATATTTTTATATATATAAGGCCCTTAAAAATAGCAATTTTGCAAACGACCTCGGATTTCGACGAAACCAGTTTTGTTGGGTCCGTGATGTTAAGTTATTGCTAGATTCCAAATTTTATAATTTTTCGAATCGATATGTGAGCGTGGCAAAGGAAAACGCGTTTGACCAGTTTCAGTTGATTTTAATCGACTGGAAATTGGCCATTTTTCCAACGATCTCAGAATTCGACGAAACTAGTTTTGTTATGACCGTATCGTCAATACGAAGCTAGAAAATATTTTTCAAGAATTTTTAAAGTTCGTATGTGACCCCGGTAAATTGAAATCTACGTTTAAAATTCAATATAGTGATTTAAATGTAAATTCAACGGAAACTGATCGTAACGGCCAAATTGGCCTACGATACATATCCCATTGTGTTCGGAATGAGGGTAATACGCTAGGGGCGACAGTCGTTAGGTTTGATTTTGAGTTCGGTTGGATAGGCAACTTTATTGAAATGAAA
Source organism: Allium sativum (assembly GCA_030737875.1). Taxonomy (NCBI): domain Eukaryota; kingdom Viridiplantae; phylum Streptophyta; class Magnoliopsida; order Asparagales; family Amaryllidaceae; genus Allium; species Allium sativum. Next base: position 142,328,229 of record CM060918.1, on the reverse strand, counting down.
ATTATTTAAATAATATAATTATATATATCCCTTCCCTCATACCCTCTCCCCTTTCAGTCAAATAGAAAATAAAATATAAAAAAAAGACCCGACCCTCCTCCCTTACGCACGCCCCTCCGATTCAGTGCCTCCGCCGCCCAGGTGGGCCACCGCGCCTCCTCCTCGAGCTCCCCCTCCTCTCGCGCTCTCTCTCTCCTCTGAAAACCCCCCCGTCGATATCCCCTAAATCGAGACCACCCACGCCCAAACCCCCTCAGCCTCAAAACCCTAAATCGAATGCGTCGCCAGCCACCCACAACACCACCTCTGACTGCGACAGCATCCGCTTCCCCCTCCCGTTCCGCCATATCAAACATAAAACACCACCCTCCTCTGGTACACCGAAATCAGTAAGCCCCCTTTTCATTTTTTTTTTTTTTTTTAGTTTTATTTTTCAGTTTTAACTTAAGTATATTGTTTTAAATTCAGTTTTAATTTTTTTTTTATAAAGAAGAAAACTGATTTTTATGAAGGTATAAAAACTGATTATTTTTCAGTTTACATAAAACTTGATTTTTCAATATATGAAAGATTCGATTTTTTAAAAATAAAAAAAGATCATGTTTTGAACATTGAAAAGACCGTATTTTTAACATATAAAAGATTTGGTTTTTATGTTGGTAAAGATAGGATTTTTAACATTATAAAAATTCGATTTTTATACACATGAAGTTATGATTTTTATTGTTCAAGTGGTAAGGTAAAAATATAGTTTTTATATGAGTAGTGAAATAAAAATATGATTTTTACTTCGATAAAAATAGGATTTTCATTGATGTAGAATAATAAAAATATGATTTTTATATATTGAACTTCGATAGAAAAATAGAATTTTTATATATTGAACTTCGATAGAAAAATAGAATTTTTATATATTGAACTTCGATAGAAAAATAGAATTTTTATATATTGAACTTCGATAGAAAAATAGAATTTTTATATATTGAACTTCGATAGAAAAATAGAATTTTTATATATTGAACATCGAAGTAAAAATATGATTTTTATATATTGAACTTCGAAATAAAAATATGATTTTTATATAGTGAACTTCGAAAGAAAAATAGGATTTTTATATATTGAATAGCGAAGTAAAATTCGATTTTTATATATGTAGTGGCTACGGGCAACGAAGACAACGAAGATGCGATAGCGACGAAGACTTCTGCAAATGAAGAGCTGTGGAGCTAGGATAGCTATATGTGAGAATTTCTCACCTTTCAATTTCTTTTCTAGTTTTATATATATACTAGGATGCAGACGGTGCTTAGTAGCACCCGACACAATCGTCCACAGACCATGGACTTGTTTGTTTGGTTGCATAGATTAGTTATATGATTTGATTAGAATTTGGTTGTTTGGTGATTTGATTGATGTGTGAATGGCGTGGGCCTTCACTAGACCGGGGATAAGACTAGGCCTTGTCCCGTTTCTAGTATCGTGCCGTTATGCCGCCGAAATTTTCTAAAATGTGTTAGAAAATAAAAATATCATTTTATTGTGTAAATGAATTGAATAGAAATTCATAGGTTGAAATAAAATGTTTTATCGTTAAAAATATAATTTTTAACGTGAATGTGAATAAATGAATAGTTATAAACAAATCGGCCGATTTGTTTGTATATACACTGATTTGACTGATATTGATTGGGTCGATAAATTTTACACATCTCCCAATTGCACAAATAAAATCTGTGTTTGATTGTTTGAAACCCCACACGGGTGTTGGGATGAAATTTGAAGTTCACTCATCCTGATTGATTAAATATGTCGATCGATTGATTGACAGACTGTTATAAGCGTTGAATATCTATATTTGATGCTTATACAGTGTAGTGCACTTTGGTTGATGGTTGATTATTTTCAATGCTATTATATACATGTGTTGTATGCAAATCCATATAATTAATTTTATATGGTAATTGATTGGGCCTCATTCCAGTTTTGAAAAAGAAATATTTGAAAAAGAAATATTTGAAATAGAATATTTGAAAATAGAAATTTATGAAGCCGTGTTGATTAGATTGACGCCATTTTGACGTGAACGATATTTATATCAATTTTAAGTGATTTCGAAATGAATTGAATTGAAAACGAATTCAAAGTGAATTGAATTGAAAGTGATTTCGAAGTGAATTGAATTGAAAGTGATTTCGAAGTGAATTGAATTGAAAGTGATTTCGAAATGAATTGAATTGAAAACGATTTCGAAATGAATTGAATTGAAAACGAATTCAAAATGAATTGAATTGAAAACGAATTCAAAGTGAATTGAATTGAAAGTGATTTCGAAGTGAATTGAATTGAAAGTGATTTCGAAGTGAATTGAATTGAAAGTGATTTCGAAGTGAATTGAATTGAAAGTGATTTCGAAATGAATTGAATTGAAAACGATTTCGAAATGAATTGAATTGAAAACGAATTCAAAATGAATTGAATTGAAAACGAATTCAAAGTGAATTGAATTGAAAGTGATTTCGAAGTGAATTGAATTGAAAGTGATTTCGAAGTGAATTGAATTGAAAGTGATTTCGAAATGAATTGAATTGAAAACGAATTCAAAGTGAATTGAATTGAAAGTGATTTCGAAGTGAATTGAATTGAAAGTGATTTCGAAATGAATTGAATTGAAAACGATTTCGAAATGAATTGAATTGAAAACGATTTCGAAATGAATTGAATTGAAAACGAATTCGAATTGAATTGAAAGTGAATTGAAATGAATTCGAATTGAATTGAAATTTGAATTGAATAGAAATGAATTTTGAAACGAATCTATAAAGAAGAATTCAATTTTGTTTTGAATTGAAATGGAAGTTGAAATAGATTTTTGAAACGAATTCAAAACTATTTATATAATTCGTTTTAAATAGAAATCGACGATATATATATTATATATATTATATATATATATAATATAATGGCCTGAATAGAACGCGCCGCGCCGCGGCAGTTCGTGAATTTCGACCATTTATTTCAAACGGACGTTGCGGGAGATCCGACCGTCGGATTCTCCTAAAACCGGAACCGTTGGGTTTGTATCGAAAAGAGCTTTCTAGCGAATGTTAGAAATTTGAAATCTAACGGTTGGATTTGGAATTATGTCCAAATCAAATTTGAAAAAGGTCGCTGTAAGTGCAGTTCGATGGCCATTGATGGAAATCGACTGTACGGGCCTTGATAAAATTATTAAAAATAGTAATAATTTGTGTAAAATCATAAGAAATGATTTGTGAAGATTTGGGATGAAAAACTCCATATTTGAAAAGATAAAAATAGATTTTTATCGAAATGAACTAGTTTTGAACTAGAATTATAATTCTATTTATTTTTAAATAAATAAATTGAATTTGAAAAGGGTTTTGAAAATAACCAGAATTTCCAATGATTGCATTGGAGTGGATTTGAATCGAAATTGTCTTCGGAATATTTCGATGTTGAAATTCGTGATTATACAGGGGTTGTTATGGAAATTTGAAAGATATATATTTATATCGTTATTTCCAATACGACATTTGTTAGTCGTAGAATTCGATATTGAATATAAGCCGATATATTTTCTATTCAGAGCCTTGTATTGAATATCGAATGTGATTTGGGTTTGTCGTGAATGGTGTCTTCACTAACACTGTTCTTGAACCCAGTTGAGAAAAGATTAAATCTTTTTAGTTAGATTTAATGAAGTGTACTAATTAAATGATATTTAATTGGAATTGAATTGGTATTGGTTTTTGGGTTTATCGTGAACAGTGTTTTAAATAACACTCGTTCTTTAACCCGATAATTAACGGAAGGTGATTTTGGGTTTATCGTGAACCGTGTTTTAGATGACACTGATTCTTTAACCCAGTTAAAGATTAAAACTAATTGGAGTTTTAATGAATCTTTAAATAGATTGAAAAGATCGAGAATGGAGTATCACCAGTTTTACTCCAGGCGATAGTTAAATCTTTAATTAGATTTGAACGTGAAATGGTAATTGAATTACCGATAACACTGTGGTGTTAGATATGAAGTACTACCAGTTTTACTTCATGGGATGAATAGGTTGGGATTGGGAAATAAAATAAATGATTACTTCGGTGTGGTTCGCTAATCCCGACTAGTTTGAATTGATATTCAAAGGAGATTAAAGAATAAATTTAAAGAATTTATCTTGGATAAAATTAATGGGAATATTTGAATAAAAGAATATTCTGAAGTGGAATGAGGCGTATGTTGTGTTTGTGTAACACTTTTATAATATATACGCGAGTTATTCAGAAAGACCGGGTTTATCCCATTCTGAATAACTGATTCGACGAGGTGTCGAAGATGAAGACGGTGGTCGAAGACCGGAAGTCTTCACGTCGTTTGGGTGATTACTGATGATCTTGATTGGGCTGTACACCCAAGAAGATGGAAACAGTTTGTGATCGTCCAGACATACTTGGAGATCGATGGATATGCGAGGTACTAGGTGCCTCCGGTTTCGTTCAGACCCAGAACGGACTTGTAAATGGACTGTGTGTCTGACATTGGATTTTAGTCTGTGTGATTGATCTCTATTAAATATATATCTGTTTGGCGGCGGAGAATTTATTCTCCTGCTTAACGCCCTTCTCTGAGACGTACGAGCTCAGGGGTTATATATTGATGGATATCAAACGCATGGAGTGAATTGCCTGTGTGGCATGCCTGAGTGGCAATTGATCGAGGCTTCTGTTGAAAAGCAAAGTCTCGTGGTGATGATCAAAGCACAGCCTGTGTGGCACAGCTTTGTGTAACGTGAATTCGCGAGCCTCGCACCCCGGTTGTGAACCAAAAACGGGAGAGGACGTCAGGGAGGGCATGCGTTTCTTTCTAGCTAGAAGTGGCGTCAGTGGTTTTACACGCCCTGACGAGTTTGACTTATGTGGTTGTTGCTGTTGCGAGGCGCCTCGGTTATATCGGTATCGGCCGAATGCATTCTGGTCGGCTGACGGACCAGACTTACACCCCATAGGGTGGGGAGACGTAGTGTTCAGGCATAATAATCCACATCGGTGGACCGGCCCTGAGGATCCAGGGGGTAGTTGCGGCTGTTTCTGAGGGGCGGGCTAGAGCGTCTCGAATCGGTTGAGGACTATCTTTTGCCTCGGTTCATAGACGGAAATCCAATTTCCAAATACGTGACATTTGCGGTTTTAATTGTAGAACCTAGTATGGTGACATAGTGGGATGGGGCATTCATGCCGCCTATGATTGATACTTATGATTTGAAGTTGTTTATACACTATGCACTTATAATAGTATCAAACGATTTGTTTTAAACGTATCAAGCATTCTTTGGCTGTTATAAGGGAAAACCCTATCCTCGGCTGCGTTGCATTGTGTGATGGGACCTGGGTCTTATAACAGCTTCATTCTTCTTTATTTAGCATTGCGCTGTTGTTTTATGCACTGGTATTCTTGGGAGGAAACCCGTTCCGTGTTATACGGCGTGGTCCCTTGATTTACCTAACTTTAAAAATAAAGATAAATAACTGTTTTAGTTCTCACACCAGTCCCATGACTGACCTGGAGTTTATTGTTTTAACCTAAACTCTGGGTGCCCTTATTTTGACACGGGCAGCTAGTAGTTTTGGTTTTGCAGATTTATATTCACAGGATCCTGGTTTATAGCTGGAACGATATCCGGAAAGCTTTGTATCCGTATATCTCTTCTAGTTGTGTATTGTATTATTTTCCGCTGCTATGTATTTAAATGTAATTTAAATCTCTGATATTTCTGTGTAATATTCATTTATACTCTGTATATTCTTGTAATCTGATGCATTGTTGTAATATACAATGAAATGTTCTTCTGTATGCGTTCTGTTGTGGTTTGTTCTCGAACTATCCGACGCTTTCCTTTACGGGGAAGTTACGGGTCGTTTCATTTGGTATCAGAGCTTTGGTTTACAAAGCAGAGAACAAAGCACATTAGAACCATATGAAAGAATTCATCAGATATTGGGTTAGTAATATCCAATTAGAATGACTCGTTAGAGATAGGATCAGTAGTATCCTAGAACGAGTGTGAAGAGTATGTTTTTCAAATGAAAACAATTTTGTTTTGAAAATATAAATCCATCATTCGTATTTGGTTATTTATTTATATTGACGTGGACAATCCAGTATATATAGATTTTGCGTATACGTCTGATCCGCGTGTATTCGAAATTTTAATATACTGGATAGATATAGAATTATACCCTAGTCGCCCGGGAGTGATTCTGATGATTGATATATCATCATCAGAATTTATATTCGAGTGACGAACGTGTAACATCTATATATTTCCTATTGACTGGTGTGAGAACCAAAAATTAGATAGGGCTTATTGTTTTGATTTGGCACCAAAAATCTGATTTTTGTATATGTATCAAAATTGTCAATTTGAAACTCTAATCCACTAATTGATTGATGTTTGTGTTGTTTGTTTAATTGTTTGATAATTTTGAACCATTACGCCTAACGGAACCAAATATTGGATTATATTGAAATTGGTTGCGTTTGCTTGCATATACATATTTATCATTGAACAGGTCATAGCAAGGAGGCTAGAGCAGAGAATAAAATTTGTTTGCCCGACAAATAGGTACATGTTTACTACATAATTTACTGTTTGTTTGGGTGATGATGATTTTATGAGCCTATTGGCTAGCCGCTTGGCTTTTTCTTTTTCTTTTTGAGATCTGAAGGACCGGGGAAGCTATTTGAAATTCCCCGATGCTCCCGGTGCAGGGGAGGTTATGGCGAAATTTTTCAAAAATTTAGGGTGTTAGCCAAATTTTTGAAATTTTAGAAATTCTCAGAAACTGAAAAGTTGGAGAATGGAAGCCAGGTCGAGCGTAGAGTTGATTAATCAAACCACTTTCGACTTTGTTCCTTTTCGGGGACGAAAAGTTTTAAGTGGGGGAGATTGTAACAACCCGAAAATCTGGGCCAGTTTAAAATTTTTATTTTGGCCATTTTAGCGAATTTTGATTATTTAAAATGAATTATTTTAAATAATAGCGACGAGAAATTTATTTTGAATATAATTTGAACGTATATATTATATACGTCGTCGTTAGAATATATAATAATTATATATAATTATAAAAGGAATTGAAAATGGCGCGGTAGTTCGAAAATTCGATTTCTAATTTCAAATGAATATACAGAATTCAATATAAGTCGGAATTGAACGAAACAAGAAATATTTGAATCTGTATAACTATATCTTTGTAACGAAGTTAACAAACTGAGATTTCATTTTAGAAATGATAAGATATGTCCAGTTTAAAATTAGAAATAGTCGCTGTGGAATTTATATATATTTTTATATATATAAGGCCCTTAAAAATAGCAATTTTGCAAACGACCTCGGATTTCGACGAAACCAGTTTTGTTGGGTCCGTGATGTTAAGTTATTGCTAGATTCCAAATTTCATAATTTTTCGAATCGATATGTGAGCGTGGCAAAGGAAAACGCGTTTGACCAGTTTTAGTTGATTTTAATCGACTGGAAATTGGCCATTTTTCCAACGATCTCAGAATTCGACGAAACTAGTTTTGTTATGACCGTATCGTCAATACGAAGCTAGAAAATATTTTTCAGGAATTTTTAAAGTTCGTATGTGACCCCGGTAAATTGAAATCTACGTTTAAAATTCAATATAGTGATTTAAATGTAAATTCAACGGAAACTGATCGTAACGGCCAAATTGGCCTACGATACATATCCCATTGTGTTCGGAATGGGGGTAATACGCTAGGGGCGACAGTCGTTAGGTTTGATTTTGAGTTCGGTTGGATAGGCAACTTTATTGAAATGAAAATTATTTAAATAATATAATTATATATATCCCTTCCCTCATACCCTCTCCCCATTCAGTCAAATAGAAAATAAAATATATAAAAAAGACCCGACCCTCCTCCCTTACGCACGCCCCTCCGATTCAGTGCCTCCGCCGCCCAGGTGGGCCACCGCGCCTCCTCCTCGAGCTCCCCCTCCTCTCGCGCTCTCTCTCTCCTCTGAAAACCCCCCCGTCGATATCCCCTAAATCGAGACCACCCGCGCCCAAACCCCCTCAGCCTCAAAACCCTAAATCGAATGCGTCGCCAGCCACCCACAGCACCACCTCTGACTGCGACAGCATCCGCTTCCCCCTCCCGTTCCGCCATATCAAACATAAAATACCACCCTCCTCTGGTACACCGAAATCAGTAAGCCCCCTTTTCATTTTTATTATTTTTTTTTCAGTTTTATTTTTCAGTTTTAACTTAAGTATATTGTTTTAAATTCAGTTTTATTTTTTTTTATAAAGAAGAAAACTGATTTTTATGAAGGTATAAGAACTGATTATTTTTCAGTTTACATAAAACTTGATTTTTCAATATATGAAAGATTCGATTTTTTAAAAATAAAAAAAGATCGTGTTTTGAACATTGAAAAGACCGTATTTTTAACATATAAAAGATTTGGTTTTTATGTTGGTAAAGATAGGATTTTTAACATTATAAAAATTCGATTTTTATACACATGAAGTTATGATTTTTATTGTTCAAGTGGTAAGGTAAAAATATAGTTTTTATATGAGTAGCGAAATAAAAATATGATTTTTACTTCGATAAAAATAGGATTTTCATTGATGTAGAATAATAAAAATATGATTTTTATATATTGAACTTCGATAGAAAAATAGAATTTTTATATATTGAACTTCGATAGAAAAATAGAATTTTTATATATTGAACTTCGATAGAAAAATAGAATTTTTATATATTGAACTTCGATAGAAAAATAGAATTTTTATATATTGAACATCGAAGTAAAAATATGATTTTTATATATTGAACTTCGAAATAAAAATATGATTTTTATATAGTGAACTTCGAAAGAAAAATAGGATTTTTATATATTGAATAGCGAAGTAAAATTCGATTTTTATATATGTAGTGGCTACGGGCAACGAAGACAACGAAGATGCGATAGCGACGAAGACTTCTGCAAATGAAGAGCTGTGGAGCTAGGATAGCTATATGTGAGAATTTCTCACCTTTCAATTTCTTTTCTAGTTTTATATATATACTAGGATGCAGACGGTGCTTAGTAGCACCCGACACAATCGTCCACAGACCATGGACTTGTTTGTTTGGTTGCATAGATTAGTTATATGATTTGATTAGAATTTGGTTGTTTGGTGATTTGATTGATGTGTGAATGGCGTGGGCCTTCACTAGACCGGGGATAAGGCTAGGCCTTGTCCCGTTTCTAGTATCGTGCCGTTATGCCGCCGAAATTTTCTAAAATGTGTTAGAAAATAAAAATATCATTTTATTGTGTAAATGAATTGAATAGAAATTCATAGGTTGAAATAAAATGTTTTATCGTTAAAAATATAATTTTTAACGTGAATGTGAATAAATGAATAGTTATAAACAAATCGGCCGATTTGTTTGTATATACACTGATTTGACTGATATTGATTGGGTCGATAAATTTTACACATCGCCCAATTGCACAAATAAAATCTGTGTTTGATTGTTTGAAACCCCACACGGGTGTTGGGATGAAATTTGAAGTTCACTCATCCTGATTGATTAAATATGTCGATCGATTGATTGACAGGCTGTTATAAGCGTTGAATATCTATATTTGATGCTTATACAGTGTAGTGCACTTTGGTTGATGGTTGATTATTTTCAATGCTATTATATACATGTGTTGTATGCAAATCCATATAATTAATTTTATATGGTAATTGATTGGGCCTCATTCCAGTTTTGAAAAAGAAATATTTGAAAAAGAAATATTTGAAATAGAATATTTGAAAATAGAAATTTATGAAGCCGTGTTGATTAGATTGACGCCATTTTGACGTGAACGATATTTATATCAATTTTAAGTGATTTCGAAATGAATTGAATTGAAAACGAATTCAAAGTGAATTGAATTGAAAGTGATTTCGAAGTGAATTGAATTGAAAGTGATTTCGAAGTGAATTGAATTGAAAGTGATTTCGAAATGAATTGAATTGAAAACGATTTCGAAATGAATTGAATTGAAAACGAATTCAAAATGAATTGAATTGAAAACGAATTAAAAGTGAATTGAATTGAAAGTGATTTCGAAGTGAATTGAATTGAAAGTGATTTCGAAGTGAATTGAATTGAAAGTGATTTCGAAGTGAATTGAATTGAAAGTGATTTCGAAATGAATTGAATTGAAAACGATTTCGAAATGAATTGAATTGAAAACGAATTCAAAATGAATTGAATTGAAAACGAATTCAAAGTGAATTGAATTGAAAGTGATTTCGAAGTGAATTGAATTGAAAGTGATTTCGAAGTGAATTGAATTGAAAGTGATTTCGAAATGAATTGAATTGAAAACGAATTCAAAGTGAATTGAATTGAAAGTGATTTCGAAGTGAATTGAATTGAAAGTGATTTCGAAATGAATTGAATTGAAAACGATTTCGAAATGAATTGAATTGAAAACGATTTCGAAATGAATTGAATTGAAAACGATTTCGAAATGAATTGAATTGAAAACGAATTCGAATTGAATTGAAAGTGAATTGAAATGAATTCGAATTGAATTGAAATTTGAATTGAATAGAAATGAATTTTGAAACGAATCTATAAAGAAGAATTCAATTTTGTTTTGAATTGAAATGGAAGTTGAAATAGATTTTTGAAACGAATTCAAAACTATTTATATAATTCGTTTTAAATAGAAATCGACGATATATATATTATATATATTATATATATATATAATATAATGGCCTGAATAGAACGCGCCGCGCCGCGGCAGTTCGTGAATTTCGACCATTTATTTCAAACGGACGTTGCGGGAGATCCGACCGTCGGATTCTCCTAAAACCGGAACCGTTGGGTTCGTATCGAAAAGAGCTTTCTAGCGAATGTTAGAAATTTGAAATCTAACGGTTGGATTTGGAATTATGTCCAAATCAAATTTGAAAAAGGTCGCTGTAAGTGCAGTTCGATGGCCATTGATGGAAATCGACTGTACGGGCCTTGATAAAATTATTAAAAATAGTAATAATTTGTGTAAAATCATAAGAAATGATTTGTGAAGATTTGGGATGAAAAACTCCATATTTGAAAAGATAAAAATAGATTTTTATCGAAATGAACTAGTTTTGAACTAGAATTATAATTCTATTTATTTTTAAATAAATAAATTGAATTTGAAAAGGGTTTTGAAAATAACCAGAATTTCCAATGATTGCATTGGAGTGGATTTGAATCGAAATTGTCTTCGGAATATTTCGATGTTGAAATTCGTGATTATACAGGGGTTGTTATGGAAATTTGAAAGATATATATTTATATCGTTATTTCCAATACGACATTTGTTAGTCGTAGAATTCGATATTGAATATAAGCCGATATATTTTCTATTCAGAGCCTTGTATTGAATATCGAATGTGATTTGGGTTTGTCGTGAATGGTGTCTTCACTAACACTGTTCTTGAACCCAGTTGAGAAAAGATTAAATCTTTTTAGTTAGATTTAATGAAGTGTACTAATTAAATGATATTTAATTGGAATTGAATTGGTATTGATTTTTGGGCTTATCGTGAACAGTGTTTTAAATAACACTCGTTCTTTAACCCGATAATTAATGGAAGGTGATTTTGGGTTTATCGTGAACCGTGTTTTAGATGACACTGATTCTTTAACCCAGTTAAAGATTAAAACTAAGTGGAGTTTTAATGAATCTTTAAATAGATTGAAAAGATCGAGAATGGAGTATCACCAGTTTTACTCCAGGCGATAGTTAAATCTTTAATTAGATTTGAACGTGAAATGGTAATTGAATTACCGATAACACTGTGGTGTTAGATATGAAGTACTACCAGTTTTACTTCATGGGATGAATAGGTTGGGATTGGGAAATAAAATAAATGATTACTTCGGTGTGGTTCGCTAATCCCGACTAGTTTGAATTGATATTCAAAGGAGATTAAAGAATAAATTTAAAGAATTTATCTTGGATAAAATTAATGGGAATATTTGAATAAAAGAATATTCTGAAGTGGAATGAGGCGTATGTTGTGTTTGTGTAACACTTTTATAATATATACGCGAGTTATTCAGAAAGACCGGGTTTATCCCATTCTGAATAACTGATTCGACGAGGTGTCGAAGATGAAGACGGTGGTCGAAGACCGGAAGTCTTCACGTCGTTTGGGTGATTACTGATGATCTTGATTGGGCTGTACACCCAAGAAGATGGAAACAGTTTGTGATCGTCCAGACGTACTTGGAGATCGATGGATATGCGAGGTACTAGGTGCCTCCGGTTTCGTTCAGACCCAGAACGGACTTGTAAATGGACTGTGTGTCTGACATTGGATTTTAGTCTGTGTGATTGATCTCTATTAAATATATATCTGTTTGGCGGCGGAGAATTTATTCTCCTGCTTAACGCCCTTCTCTGAGACGTACGAGCTCAGGGGTTATATATTGATGGATATCAAACGCATGGAGTGAATTGCCTGTGTGGCATGCCTGAGTGGCAATTGATCGAGGCTTCTGTTGAAAAGCAAAGTCTCGTGGTGATGATCAAAGCACAGCCTGTGTGGCACAGATTTGTGTAACGTGAATTCGCGAGCCTCGCACCCTGGTTGTGAACCAAAAACGGGAGAGGACATCAGGGAGGGCATGCGTTTCTTTCTAGCTAGAAGTGGCGTCAGTGGTTTTACACGCCCTGACGAGTTTGACTTATGTGGTTGTTGCTGTTGCGAGGCGCCTCGGTTATATCGGTTTCGGCCGAATGCATTCTGGTCGGCTGACGGACCAGACTTACACCCCATAGGGTGGGGAGACGTAGTGTTCAGGCATAATAATCCACATCGGTGGACCGGCCCTGAGGATCCAGGGGGCAGTTGCGGCTGTTCCTGAGGGGCGGGCTAGAGCGTCTCGAATCGGTTGAGGACTATCTTTTGCCTCGGTTCATAGACGGAAATCCAATTTCCAAATACGTGACATTTGCGGTTTTAATTGTAGAACCTAGTATGGTGACATAGTGGGATGGGGCATTCATGCCGCCTATGATTGATACTTATGATTTGAAGTTGTTTATACACTATGCACTTATAATAGTATCAAACGATTTGTTTTAAACGTATCAAGCATTCTTTGGCTGTTATAAGGGAAAACCCTATCCTCGGCTGCGTTGCATTGTGTGATGGGACCTGGGTCTTATAACAGCTTCATTCTTCTTTATTTAGCATTGTGCTGTTGTTTTATGCACTGGTATTCTTGGGAGGAAACCCGTTCCGTGTTATACGGCGTGGTCCCTTGATTTACCTAACTTTAAAAATAAAGATAAATAACTGTTTTAGTTCTCACACCAGTCCCATGACTGACCTGGAGTTTATTGTTTTAACCTAAACTCTGGGTGCCCTTATTTTGACACGGGCAGCTAGTAGTTTTGGTTTTGCAGATTTATATTCATAGGATCCTGGTTTATAGCTGGAACGATATCCGGAAAGCTTTGTATCCGTATATCTCTTCTAGTTGTGTATTGTATTATTTTCCGCTGCTATGTATTTAAATGTAATTTAAATCTCTGATATTTCTGTGTAATATTCATTTATACTCTGTATATTCTTGTAATCTGATGCATTGTTGTAATATACAATGAAATGTTCTTCTGTATGCGTTCTGTTGTGGTTTGTTCTCGAACTATCCGACGCTTTCCTTTACGGGGAAGTTACGGGTCGTTTCAGCAGCTCTAACCCTATTAAATTAAAATCATTCTATCAATTCTTAAAAATCATTTTCATATTCTCATTATAACGAGATAAGTATATTCCCAAATCTCACTTGTTTTCATCACTTTGAAAACATATCCAACACTTATCTTTTTCATAATAAACGTATGCACAAAACTCATCTCTTTATTTCCTTTTACCTCGAAAATATCATTATATTCCACAAAAATCCCTCTTTATTTCCTTCACTTTGGAAATATCCTTATATGTCCATAAAACCATTTTTATTTCCTTTACTTTGGAAATATTACTATATATACTTGACCAATTGGTATAAATTTAATCATCAATCTTATATGGGCCAAAATAATGTCAAGCAACATATTCTTATTATATGATCCCAAACCATTTCATTTTTACTTCATAACTTTGAAAATTGAAGTTTACGATAGCGCTTTGGAAATAAATATTTAATTTCCAATATTCGCATCTGTTTCAAACTAATATAACTTCTCGTTTCATCTCTTAAAAATCACATCCCTTTCTTATTTCTTGGAATAAATGTATACACAAAATCATATTATATTTTCATTATTTTGAAAACATCACTATACACTTTACTCAATGGTGAAGTATTATTACACACCCACTATGCATTACGATGTCATATGATACGTCATTTATTTTAAAATCCGAAGGTTTTTAATTCACTTCTACACTTCTTCCCAGTTTAAGTTGAAACTTCTCTCATAGAACTAATAATTTAATTCACATATATTCTAATCTTTTTGGATATGCATATTCGCAACCCATACTACTATCATTCTATATACTTAATCGAATGGTTTACATATATTACAATCAAACCCAACAATGTCAAGTAGTAATTTTTTATGGAAAAACCCAATAGTTTTATTACATTACTTAAACCTTGCAGTAAATTACAATACTATTTTTCTTATAGAAATATTAAATTATTTCCAACATCTTTACAATTACAAACTAGCACCAATCCTCGAATAATCCTGAAGTTGTCACGTTGGGGTATTTTATTTACCTCCCAGACCTTGACCGACAACGTTCTTATCTTAAGATAGATAAAAGTTTGTAAACGCAGTACTATCATTCTGTTAACATCACCATAGGTTCCATTTACTATTTATTGTAAATGTGGTTTTAAAAACCCTTCCTTATCTCTAAAATCTCTTTTCAAGTTCAATCGCCTTTTCTTGATTCAATTATCAAGTAAAACGCTTATTAAAAACCCTCACATTATGTAACAACCCGAAAATTTACCGCTTGAATTTAGGGAAATTCAATAAAATTTAAATATTGAAGTGATGAGTCATAGCTAAAATAAATCTCTTTTAAATAAGAAAGAGTGACAGTGAAATAGTTTTTAAAACTAGTGTACAAAAATATTTACTTTGATGTGAAATTGAAAATGTAACCGGAAGTCGTTTATCAAGTTCTCGACCTTTCATCAACTAAAACTTATCAAAAAGGTTATGTAATAACCCGGAAATTCTGAGCCAGTTTAAAATTTTTATTTTGGCAATTTTAGTGAATTTTGAACATTTAAAATAAATTATTTTAAATAATATCGTCGAGAAATTTATTTTGAATATAATTCGACGTATATATTATACGCGTCGTCGTTAGAATATAAATATTCATATATAATTATAAATAGAATTGAAAATGGCGCGGTAGTTCGATAATTCGATTTCAAACTTCAATTGAATGTACCGGGTGCAAAACAATCCAGATTTTAGTGAAACCAAAAATAATGGAATCTAATTGAGAATATCTTTCCAACGAATCCGAAAAATCATGATTTCATATCGGGAATCAAAAGATATGTCCAGTTGAAAATTCTGAATAGTCGCTATGGAATTCAGGCCCTTAAAAATGGACATTTTACAAATGACCTCGGATTTCGATGAAACCAGTTCTGTTGGGTCCGTGATGTCAAATTATTGCTAGGTTTCAAATTTCATAATTTTTCGAATCAATATGTGAGCGTGGTAAAGGAAAACGTGTTTTGACCATTTCAGTTGATTTTAATCGAATGGAAATTGGCCATTTTTCCAACGGTCTCAGAATTCGACGAAACTAGTTTTGTTAGGACCGTATCGTCAATACGAAGCTAGAAAATATTTTTCTGGAATTTTTCTAGTTATTATGTGACCCCAGTAATTTGAAATGTACGTTTAAAATTCAATATAGTGATTTAAATGTAAATTTAACGAAAACTGATTGTAACAGCCGAATCAGCTTACGATACATATCCCATTGTGTTCGGAATGGGGGTGAAACGCTATGGGCGACAGTCGGTGGGCCTCGTTTCGAAGTCGAATAAAAAGTCAACTCTAAGGAGAAAATAAATTAAATATTAATAACCTTTTTCATTTAACCCCCCCACCCCCCGATTCATATCAGAACAAATCAAAAAAAAAAAAGGGAAAAAAGAAGAAGAGGACGGGGGGTGGAGCGGCTTCCTCCACCGCCGCCGCCACCACCGAGCATCCAGCGAGACCCCCGCCCCCCCCAAGCGGCACCGACTACCGCGATACCCCTCCCCACCTCGACGACGCGACACCACAGCCCCCCCTGGACCCAAAAAAAACCCGACGCGACACCACAGCCCCACCCCCCTGGCCCCACCCTCGCCTGCTGCGACCCCCTCCCCTCTTTTCCCCTTCAAATTCGAGCCGTGACCCCCCCTCTAGCCCGCTGCCCAGCCGCCTCGGGCCCACCTCCGACCATCGGCGACAACCCCGATGCCCCAGCAACCTCCCGGACGATCTGCGCCAACCAGTGTTGGTCTGAATCCCCTCCTCTCCGTTTGAAACCGATGTAAGTTTTAAATTCAAGTTTTATTTATTTTTCTTAATTTAAAAACTGAATTTTATTCGACAGGAAAAGTTAAAAATATAATTTTTATTATATAGAGAAGTTAAAGGTATGATCTTTATATTTTTAAAGTAATAAAAATATGATTTTTATATTTTTAAAGTATTAAAAATATAGTCTTTACTATATAGCGATTATAAAAATATGCTTTATATATTTTTAAAGTAGTAAAAATATAATCTTTTACATTGTAGAAAGATAAAGGTATGATTTTTATATTTTTAAAATAATAAAAATATGATCTTTACTATATAGAAGTAGTGAAAATGTGATTTTTATATTTTTAAAGAGTTAAAAATATAATTTTTACATGATAGAATATTAAAAATATCACCTTTATATGTGGAGAAAAATAAAAATGAGATTTTTATAAAGATGAAATCTTTAAATTTAAAAAGGCGAAATCTTTAAATTTAAAAAGGCGAAATCTTTGAATATAAAAAGGCGAAATCTTTATATAGAAAATAGCGTGATAAAAATATAATTTTTATCTATATAACATAGTAGTAAAAATTCGATTTTTATATTGAATAGCAAAGTAAAAATTCGATTTTTATATTGAATAGCGAAGTAAAAATTCGATTTTTACATATGTAGAGAATACGGGCGAAAGCGACAAAAAGGCGAGTTGGCGAAGATTTCCTGCAAAAGAAGTGCCGTGGAGCTAGGATAGCTATATGTGAGAACTTCTCTCCCTTCAAATTTCTTTATTCTAGTTATTTATATATATATAAACTAGGATGCAGACGGTGCTTAGTAGCACCCGACACCCGTCATCCACAGACCATGGATGGCTTGTTTGTTAAATTGATTGGTTGAGTAGTTGGTTAGTTTAATTGGTTTGAATTGAATTATTTGGTGAACTGAATGGATTTGATTGATGTGTGAATGGCGTGGGCCTTCACTAGACCGGGGATAAGGCTAGGCCTCGTCCCGTTTCTAGTATAGTGCCGTTATGCCGCCGAAATTTTTTAAATATGTTAGAAAAATAGAAATATCATTTTATTTAAGAAATGAATTGAATAGAAATCCATATGTTAAAATAAAATGTTTTATCGTTAAAAATATAATTTTTAACGTGAAAGTGAATAAAATAAAATATTCATTTACAAACCGGACGGTTTGTTTATGTACACCTATTTGACTGATATTGATTGGGTCGATAAATTTTACACATCGCCCAGCTGCACGAATAAAATCTGTGTTTGATTGTTTGAAACCCCACACGGGTGTTGGGATGAAATATGAATTCCACTCATCCTGATTAATTAAATATGTCGATCGATTGATTGACAGGCTGTATAAGCGTTAGATATCTATATTTGATGCTTATACAGTGTAGTGCACTTTGGTTGATGGTTGATCCTTTTTCAATGTTATTATATACATGTGTTGTATGAAAATCCATATAATTAATTTTATATGGTGATTGATTGGGCCTCATTCCAATTTAGAAGATTAAGAATAATATAAAGAAAAGGTTCATGTGTTGACTGTACTCATCCGTTGAGATTAGTCATGTGTTGAACGAATTATTTTTATAATAAAATTTGCATCTTTATCAATATAAAGAAAAGGTTCATGTGTTGACTGTACTCATCCGTTGAGATTAGTCATGTGTTGAACGAATTATTTTTATAATAAAATTTGCATCTTTATCAATATAAAGAAAAGGTTCATGTGTTGACTGTACTCATCCGTTGAGATTAGTCATGTGTTGAACGAATTATTTTTATAATAAAATTTGCATCTTTATCAATATAAAGAAAAGGTTCATGTGTTGACTGTACTCATCCGTTGAGATTAGTCATGTGTTGAACGAATTATTTTTGTAATAAAATTTACATCTTTATCAATATAATATAAAGGTTCATGTGTTGACTGTACTCATCCGTTGAGATTAGTCATGTGTTGAACGAATTATTTTTATAATAAAATTTACATCTTTATCAATATAAAGAAAAGGTTCATGTGTTGACTGTACTCATCCGTTGAGATTAGTCATGTGTTGAACGAAGTATTTTAACAAAAATAGTCACACATGGACGGTACTCATTCGTTGAGATTAGTCGTGTGTTGACAAAAAGAAATATTTGAAATAGAATATATAAAGCCGTGTTGAATAGTGATGCGCCATTTTGACGCGAACGATATATAAAACGATTTCGAAATGAATTGAATATAAAACGATTTCGAAATGAATTGAATATAAAACGATTTCGAAATGAATTGAATATAAAACGATTTCGAATTGAATGGAATAGAAAACCAATTTAATTTCAATTGAATATATAACGAATCGAATTCAAATTGGATTGAAAACAAATTGAATTCGAATTGGATGTTTAACGGATTTGATTTCAATTGAATATATAATGAATTGGATTCAAATAGAAAACGAAACAAATTTGGTTTGAATAGAAAATGAATTTGAATCGAATAGAAAACCAATTTGAATTGAATCGAATAGAAAACGACTTTGAAATTGGATTGAATTGAAAACGAATTCAAATTGAATCGAAAGCAAAGTGAAACGAATTCAAATTGAATTGAAATTTGAATTAAATAGAAATGAATTTTAAAACGAATTTTTAAAGAAGAATTCAATTTTGCTTTGGATTGAAATAGAAGTTGAAATGGTTCTTGAAATGAATTTAAAACTATTTATATAATTCGTTTTAAATAGAAATCGACGAAATATATATTATATATATTATATATATAATATAATGGCCTGAATAGAACGCGCCGCGCCGCGACAGTTCGTGAATTTCGACCATTTATTTCAAACGGACATTACGGGAGATCCGACCGTCGGATTCTCCTAAAACCGGAACCGTTGGGTTCGTATCGAAAAGAGCTTTCTAACGAATATTAGAAATTTGAAATCTAACGGTTGGATTTGGAGATACGTCCAAATCAAATTCGAAAAAGGTCGCTATAAGTGCAGTTCGATGGCCATTGTTGGAAATCGACTGTACGGGCCTTGATAAAATTATTAAAAATAGTAATAATTTATGTAAAATCATAAGAAATGATTCGGGAAGAATTGGGATGAAAAACTCCATATTTGAAATGATAAAAATAGATTTTTATCGAAATGAACTAGTTTTGAACTAAATTTAAAACCTAATTATTTTTAAATAAATAAATTAGATTTAAAAGGGGTTTTAAATAATCGGGATTTCTAATATATTTGGTTGGATTTGAAATGGGTTTATCGTGAACTGTGTTTTAAATAGCACTAGTTCTTTAACCCGATAATAAATAGAATGTGATTTGGGTTTGTCGTGAACTGTGTTTTAAATAACACCTAGTTCTTTAACCCAGTAAAAGGAGTTTTAATGAATCTGCAATTAGATTGAAATGCGAATGGATAATCTAAATTATCAAATTTAGAAAATGAGCGAGAATGGAGTATTACCAGTTTTGCTCCAAAGCGATAGTTAAATCTTTAATTAGATTTGAACGCGAAATGGTAATTAATTTTACCGATAACACCATGGTATTAGATATGGAGTATTACCAGTTTTGCTTCATGGGATGAATAGGTCGGGATTGGGAAATAAAATAAATAATTACTTCGTTGTGGTTCGCTAATCTCGACTAGTTGGAAAAACCATAATTTGGTTTTAAACGACATCCAAAGGAAGATTACAGGATAAATTTTAAAGAATTTATCTTGGATAAAATTAATGGGAACTTTTCCCTAAGAATGTGGAATTTAGAAACTAGCTGTAGGTTGGCTAAGAAGAATGGTTTCCTGGGTATTGATCTGATGTTGGTTTCGGCCTTCGGGGTTAATGTTTGGGAAATTGTTCTCTTGCTAATCTGCGGTTAGTGACTAATGAATTGGAATGAGGCGTATGTTGTGTTTGCGTAACATTTGTTTTTAATACGCGGGTTGTTCGGAAAGTCCGGGTTTATACCCATTCTGAATAACCGATTCGACAATAAGTCAAAGATGAAGACGGTGGTCGAAGACCGGAAGTCTTCACATCGTTTGGGTAATTACTGACGATCCTGATTGGGCTGTACACCCAAGAGGATGGAAATAGTTGGTGGTTGTCCGGACGTACTTGGAGATGGATGGATATGCGAGGAAAGTGCCTCCGGTTTCGTTCAGACCCAGAACGGACTTGTAAATGGATTGTGTGTCTGACATTGGATTTTATTCTGTGTTGATTGATTTCTATTAAATATACATCTGTTTGGCGGCGGATAATTTATTCTCTTGCTTAACGCCCTTCTCTGAGACGTACGAGCTCAGAGGTTGTATATCGATGGACATCAGTCGCATGGCATGAATTGCCTATGTGGCATACTAAGATGCAATGATCAAGGCTTCTGTTGAAAAGCAAAGTCTTGTGGTTGATGATCAAAGCACGCCTACGTGGCAGCTTTGTGTATAACGTGAATTCGCGAGCCTCACACCTCGGTATGAGTTAAAAACGGGATACGGGCCATTGGGAGAACACGACGTTTCTTTCTAGCTTTGGTGGTGTCAGTGACTTACCAGCCCTGACATTTATATACTTTTCACCTTTGTGGTTGTTGGATGCGAGGCGCCTCGATTATAGGTTTGTAAGGACCGGGAAACGTGTGTTCAGGAATTGCCAATCCTCTAACGTAAGTGAGGACCGGCCCAACCGATCCAAGGGTTACCCAGCTTGCGTAGCCCTGGGACATTTGCTAGAGTGTCTCGAACACGGAGAGGAGCTTGCCCCTTGCCTCGACTCATGACGGAATCCAATTTCCAATACGTGTATGGCGGCTTTATTTGTAGAGCCTAGTATGGCGACATAGTAGCATGGGATGCTATGCCGTCTATGATTTATATTTATGATTGAAATTGTTTTGACACTATACACTTATTATAGTATCAAATGATTTGTTTTAAACGTACCAAGCATGTTTGGCTGTTATAAGGTAAAAACCCTATCCTCCGGCTTGCGTTGCATTGTGTGATGGGACCTGGGTCTTATAATAGCTTCATTTTTCGAAAAAGCATTGCGTTGTTTATTCTATGCACTGGTATTCTTGGGAGGAAACCCGTTCCGTGTTATACGGCGTGGTCCCTTGAATTACTCTCTTTTAAAGTAAAGCTTTAAATAACTGTTTTAGTTCTCACACCAGTCACATGACTGACCTGGAGTTTATTGTTTTAACCTAAACTCTGGGTGCCCCTATTTTCCGCACGGGCAGCTAGTAGTTTTGGTTTTGCAGATTTATATTCACAGGATCCTGGTTTACAGCTGGAATGATATCCAGAAAGCTCTGTATCCGTATATCACCTTCAGTTGTGCTTTATATTATTTTTCCGCTGCTATGTATTTAAATGTAATTTAAACCTCTGATATTTCTGTGTAATATTTATTCATATTTACTCTGTATATTCTTGTAATCTGATGCATTGTTGTAATATACAATGAAATGTTCTTCTGTTTGTGTTCTGATTTGTCATGTTCTCAACGTTCAGGGGTTTCGAACGGTCTAGATCGGTTTAACGACTGATTCAGATCGAGCGAAATTCCCGACTGTCACATTTGGTATCAGAGCTTTGGTTTACAGAGCTCGAGAACAAGACACGTTAGAACCATACGAAAGAATTCATCAGATATTGGATTAGCAACATCCAATTAGAATGACTCGTTAGAGATAGGATCAGTAGTATCTAGAACGAGTGTGAAGAGTATATTTTTCAAATGAAAACAATTTTGTTTTGAAAATTTAAACCATTTTATACGTATTTGAATATTTATTTTGAATATGGACAATTGAGTATATAAAGGTTTTGTATATACGCGTCATGAACGTATATTCGAAGTTTTAATATACTTGATAGATATAGAATCATACTCTAGTCGCCCGGACCTGATTCTGATGATTGACGCGTCATCATTAGTAATTAGTTTCGTGTTACGAAGGTGGGATATCTATATATTTCCATTAGACTGGTGTGAGAACCAAAACTAATATAGCTAGAACACATTATTGTGAATTGGCATCAAAAACATGATTTTTGTATATATATCAAATTTATGAATTTGAAACGTTAATCCACTAATTGATTGATGTTTGTGTTGTTTGTTTAATTGTTTGCTAATTTTGAACACTTATGCCCAATTGAATCAAATATTGAACTGTATTGATAATTGGTCGCATTTGCTTGCATATACATATACTTATATTGAACAGGTCATAGCAAGGAGGCTAGAGCAGAGAATAAAATTTGTTTGCCCGACAAATAGGTACATGTTTACTACATTATTTCCTGTTTTGTTTGGGTGATGATGATTTTATGAGCCTATTGGCTAGCCGCTTGGCTTTTTCTTTTTCTTTTTGAGATCTGAAGGACCGGGGAAGCTATTTGAAATTCCCCGATGCTCCCGGTGCAGGGGAGGTTATGGCGAAATTTTTCGAAAATTTAGGGAGTTAGCCAAATTTTTGAAAATTTGAAAATTCTCAGAAACTAAAAAGTTGGAGAATGGAAGCCTGATCGATGTAGAGCTTAATAATCAAACCACTTTCGACTTTGTTCCTTTTCGGGGACGAAAAGTTTTAAGTGGGGGAGATTGTAATAACCTGGAAATTCTGAGCCAGTTTAAAAATTTTATTTTGGCAATTTTAGTGAATTTTGAACATTTAAAATAAATTATTTTAAATAATATCGTCGAGAAATTTATTTTGAATATAATTCGACGTATATATTATACGCGTCGTCGTTAGAATATAAATATTTATATATAATTATAAATAGAATTGAAAATGGCGCGGTAGTTCGATAATTCGATTTCAAACTTCAATTGAATGTACCGGGTGCAAAACAATCCGGATTTTAGTGAAACAAAAAATAATGGAATCTAATTGAGAATATCTTTCCAACGAATCCGAAAAATCATGATTTCATATCGGGAATCAAAAGATATGTCCAGTTGAAAATTCTGAATAGTAGCTATGGAATTCAGGCCCTTAAAAATGGACATTTTACAAATGACCTCGGATTTCGACGAAACCAGTTCTGTTGGGTCCGTGATGTCAAATTATTGCTAGGTTTCAAATTTCATAATTTGTCGAATCAATATGTGAGCGTGGTAAAGGAAAACGTGTTTTGACCATTTCAGTTGATTTTAATCGACTGGAAATTGGCCATTTTTCCAACGGTCTCAGAATTCGACGAAACTAGTTTTGTTAGGACCGTATCGTCAATACGAAGCTAGAAAATATTTTTCTGGAATTTTTCTAGTTATTATGTGACCCCAGTAATTTGAAATGTACGTTTAAAATTCAATATAGTGATTTAAATGTAAATTTAACGAAAACTGATTGTAACAGCCGAATCAGCTTACGATACATATCCCATTGTGTTCGGAATGGGGGTGAAACGCTATGGGCGACAGTCGGTGGGCCTCGTTTCGAAGTCGAATAAAAAGTCAACTCTAAGGAGAAAATAAATTAAAATAAAATTAAATATTAATAACCTTTTTCATTTAACCCCCCCACCCCCCGAATCATATCAGAACAAATCAAAAAAAAAAAGGGAAAAAAGAAGAAGAGGACGGGGGGTGGAGCGGCTTCCTCCACCGCCGCCGCCACCACCGAGCATCCAGCGAGACCCCCGCCCCCCCCAAGCGGCGCCGACTACCGCGATACCCCCCCTCCCCACCTCGACGACGCGACACCACAGCCCCCCCTGGACCCAAAAAAAACCCGACGCGACACCACAGCCCCACCCCCCTGGCCCCACCCTCGCCTGCTGCGACCCCCTCCCCTCTTTTCCCCTTCAAATTCGAGCCGTGACCCCCCCTCTAGCCCGCTGCCCAGCCGCCTCGGGCCCACCTCCGACCATCGGCGACAACCCCGATGCCCCAGCAACCTCCCGGACGATCTGCGCCAACCAGTGTTGGTCTGAATCCCCTCCTCTCCGTTTGAAACCGATGTATGTTTTAAATTCAAGTTTTATTTATTTTTCTTAATTTAAAAACTGAATTTTATTCGACAGGAAAAGTTAAAAATATAATTTTTATTATATAGAGAAGTTAAAGGTATGATCTTTATATTTTTAAAGTAATAAAAATATGATTTTTATATTTTTAAAGTATTAAAAATATAGTCTTTACTATATAGCGATTATAAAAATATGCTTTATATATTTTTAAAGTAGTAAAAATATAATCTTTTACATTGTAGAAAGATAAAGGTATGATTTTTATATTTTTAAAATAATAAAAATATGATCTTTACTATATAGAAGTAGTGAAAATGTGATTTTTATATTTTTAAAGAGTTAAAAATATAATTTTTACATGATAGAATATTAAAAATATCACCTTTATATGTGGAGAAAAATAAAAATGAGATTTTTATAAAGATGAAATCTTTAAATTTAAAAAGGCGAAATCTTTAAATTTAAAAAGGCGAAATCTTTAAATTTAAAAAGGCGAAATCTTTATATAGAAAATAGCGTGATAAAAATATAATTTTTATCTATATAACATAGTAGTAAAAATTCGATTTTTATATTGAATAGCAAAGTAAAAATTCGATTTTTATATTGAATAGCGAAGTAAAAATTCAATTTTTACATATGTAGAGAATACGGGCGAAAGCGACAAAAAGGCGAGTTGGCGAAGATTTCCTGCAAAAGAAGTGCCGTGGAGCTAGGATAGCTATATGTGAGAACTTCTCACCCTTCAAATTTCTTTATTCTAGTTATTTATATATATATATAAACTAGGATGCAGACGGTGCTTAGTAGCACCCGACACCCGTCATCCACAGACCATGGATGGCTTGTTTGTTAAATTGATTGGTTGAGTATTTGGTTAGTTTAATTGGTTTGAATTGAATTATTTGGTGAATTGAATGGATTTGATTGATGTGTGAATGGCGTGGGCCTTCACTAGACCGGGGATAAGGCTAGGCCTCGTCCCGTTTCTAGTATAGTGCCGTTATGCCGCCGAAATTTTCTAAAATATGTTAGAAAAATAGAAATATCATTTTATTTAAGAAATGAATTGAATAGAAATCCATATGTTAAAATAAAATGTTTTATCGTTAAAAATATAATTTTTAACGTGAAAGTGAATAAAATAAAATATTCATTTACAAACCGGACGGTTTGTTTATGTACACCTATTTGACTGATATTGATTGGGTCGATAAATTTTACACATCGCCCAGCTGCACGAATAAAATCTGTGTTTGATTGTTTGAAACCCCACACGGGTGTTGGGATGAAATATGAATTCCACTCATCCTGATTAATTAAATATGTCGATCGATTGATTGACAGGCTGTATAAGCGTTAGATATCTATATTTGATGCTTATACAGTGTAGTGCACTTTGGTTGATGGTTGATCCTTTTTCAATGTTATTATATACATGTGTTGTATGAAAATCCATATAATTAATTTTATATGGTGATTGATTGGGCCTCATTCCAATTTAGAAGATTAAGAATAATATAAAGAAAAGGTTCATGTGTTGACTGTACTCATCCGTTGAGATTAGTCATGTGTTGAACGAATTATTTTTATAATAAAATTTGCATCTTTATCAATATAAAGAAAAGGTTCATGTGTTGACTGTACTCATCCGTTGAGATTAGTCATGTGTTGAACGAATTATTTTTATAATAAAATTTGCATCTTTATCAATATAAAGAAAAGGTTCATGTGTTGACTGTACTCATCCGTTGAGATTAGTCATGTGTTGAACGAATTATTTTTATAATAAAATTTGCATCTTTATCAATATAAAGAAAAGGTTCATGTGTTGATTGTACTCATCCGTTGAGATTAGTCATGTGTTGAACGAATTATTTTTGTAATAAAATTTACATCTTTATCAATATAATATAAAGGTTCATGTGTTGACTGTACTCATCCGTTGAGATTAGTCATGTGTTGAACGAATTATTTTTATAATAAAATTTACATCTTTATCAATATAAAGAAAAGGTTCATGTGTTGACTGTACTCATCCGTTGAGATTAGTCATGTGTTGAACGATGTATTTTAACAAAAATAGTCACACATGGACGATACTCATTCGTTGAGATTAGTCGTGTGTTGACAAAAAGAAATATTTGAAATAGAATATATAAAGCCATGTTGAATAGTGATGCGCCATTTTGACGTGAACGATATATAAAACGATTTCGAAATGAATTGAATATAAAACGATTTCGAAATGAATTGAATATAAAACGATTTCGAAATGAATTGAATATAAAACGATTTCGAATTGAATGGAATAGAAAACCAATTTAATTTCAATTGAATATATAACGAATCGAATTCAAATTGGATTGAAAACAAATTGAATTCGAATTGGATGTTTAACGGATTTGATTTCAATTGAATATATAATGATTTGGATTCAAATAGAAAACGAAACAAATTTGGTTTGAATAGAAAATGAATTTGAATCGAATAGAAAACCAATTTGAATTGAATCGAATAGAAAACGACTTTGAAATTGGATTGAATTGAAAACGAATTCAAATTGAATCGAAAGCAAAGTGAAACGAATTCAAATTGAATTGAAATTTGAATTAAATAGAAATGAATTTTAAAACGAATTTTTAAAGAAGAATTCAATTTTGCTTTGGATTGAAATAGAAGTTGAAATGGTTCTTGAAACGAATTTAAAACTATTTATATAATTCGTTTTAAATAGAAATCGACGAAATATATATTATATATATAATATAATGGCCTGAATAGAACGCGCCGCTCCGCGACAGTTCGTGAATTTCGACCATTTATTTCAAACGGACATTACGGGAGATCCGACCGTCGGATTCTCCTAAAACCGGAACCGTTGGGTTCGTATCGAAAAGAGCTTTCTAACGAATATTAGAAATTTGAAATCTAACGATTGGATTTGGAGATACGTCCAAATCAAATTCGAAAAAGGTCGCTATAAGTGCAGTTCGATGGCCATTGTTGGAAATCGACTGTACGGGCCTTGATAAAATTATTAAAAATAGTAATAATTTATGTAAAATCATAAGAAATGATTCGGGAAGAATTGGGATGGAAAACTCCATATTTGAAATGATAAAAATAGATTTTTATCGAAATGAACTAGTTTTGAACTAAATTTAAAACCTAATTATTTTTAAATAAATAAATTAGATTTAAAAGGGGTTTTAAATAATCGGGATTTCTAATATATTTGGTTGGATTTGAAATGGGTTTATCGTGAACTGTGTTTTAAATAACACTAGTTCTTTAACCCGATAATAAATAGAATGTGATTTGGGTTTGTCGTGAACTGTGTTTTAAATAACACCTAGTTCTTTAACCTAGTAAAAGGAGTTTTAATGAATATGCAATTAGATTGAAATGCGAATGGATAATCTAAATTATCAAATTTAGAAAATGAGCGAGAATGGAGTATTACCAGTTTTGCTCCAAAGCGATAGTTAAATCTTTAATTAGATTTGAACGCGAAATGGTAATTAATTTTACCGATAACACCATGGTATTAGATATGGAGTATTACCAGTTTTGCTTCATGGGATGAATAGGTCGGGATTGGGAAATAAAATAAATAATTACTTCGTTGTGGTTCGCTAATCTCGACTAGTTGGAAAAACCATAATTTGGTTTTAAATGACATCCAAAGGAAGATTACAGGATAAATTTTAAAGAATTTATCTTGGATAAAATTAATGGGAACTTTTCCCTAAGAATGTGGAATTTAGAAACTAGCTGTAGGTTGGCTAAGAAGAATGGTTTCCTGGGTATTGATCTGATGTTGGTTTCGGCCTTCGGGGTTAATGTTTGGGAAATTGTTCTCTTGCTAATCTGCGGTTAGTGACTAATGAATTGGAATGAGGCGTATGTTGTGTTTGCGTAACATTTGTTTTTAATACGCGGGTTGTTCGGAAAGTCCGGGTTTATACCCATTCTGAATAACCGATTCGACGATAAGTCGAAGATGAAGACGGTGGTCGAAGACCGGAAGTCTTCACATCGTTTGGGTAATTACTGACGATCCTGATTGGGCTGTACACCCAAGAGGATGGAAATAGTTGGTGGTTGTCCGGACGTACTTGGAGATGGATGGATATGCGAGGAAAGTGCCTCCAGTTTCGTTCAGACCCAGAACGGACTTGTAAATGGATTGTGTGTCTGACATTGGATTTTATTCTGTGTTGATTGATTTCTATTAAATATACATCTGTTTGGCGGCGGAGAATTTATTCTCTTGCTTAACGCCCTTCTCTGAGACGTACGAGCTCAGAGGTTGTATATCGATGGACATCAGTCGCATGGCATGAATTGCCTATGTGGCATACTAAGATGCAATGATCAAGGCTTCTGTTGAAAAGCAAAGTCTTGTGGTTGATGATCAAAGCACGCCTACGTGGCAGCTTTGTGTATAACGTGAATTCGCGAGCCTCACACCTCGGTATGAGTTAAAAACGGGATACGGGCCGTTGGGAGAACACGACGTTTCTTTCTAGCTTTGGTGGTGTCAGTGACTTACCAGCCCTGACATTTATATACTTTTCACCTTTGTGGTTGTTGGATGCGAGGCGCCTCGATTATAGGTCTGTAAGGACCGGGAAACATGTGTTCAGGAATTGCCAATCCTCTAACGTAAGTGAGGACCGGCCCAACCGATCCAAGGGTTACCCAGATTGCGTAGCCCTGGGACATTTGCTAGAGTGTCTCGAACGCGGAGAGGAGCTTGCCCCTTGCCTCGACTCATGACGGAATCTAATTTCCAATACGTGTATGGCGGCTTTATTTGTAGAGCCTAGTATGGCGACATAGTAGCATGGGATGCTATGCCGTCTATGATTTATATTTATGATTGAAATTGTTTTGACACTATACACTTATTATAGTATCAAATGATTTGTTTTAAACGTATCAAGCATGTTTGGCTGTTATAAGGTAAAAAACCTATCCTCCGGCTTGCGTTGCATTGTGTGATGGGACCTGGGTCTTATAATAGCTTCATTTTTCGAAAAAGCATTGCGTTGTTTATTCTATGCACTGGTATTCTTGGGAGGAAACCCGTTCCGTGTTATATGGCGTGGTCCCTTGAATTACTCTCTTTTAAAGTAAAGCTTTAAATAACTGTTTTAGTTCTCACACCAGTCACATGACTGACCTGGAGTTTATTGTTTTAACCTAAACTCTGGGTGCCCCTATTTTCCGCACGGGCAGCTAGTAGTTTTGGTTTTGCAGATTTATATTCACAGGATCCTGGTTTACAGCTGGAATGATATCCGGAAAGCTCTGTATCCGTATATCACCTTCAGTTGTGCTTTATATTATTTTTCCGCTGCTATGTATTTAAATGTAATTTAAACCTCTGATATTTCTGTGTAATATTTATTCATTTATACTCTGTATATTCTTGTAATCTGATGCATTGTTGTAATATACAATGAAATGTTCTTCTGTTTGTGTTCTGATTTGTCATGTTCTCAACGTTCAGGGGTTTCGAACGGTCTAGATCGGTTTAACGACTGATTCAGATCGAGCGAAATTCCCGGCCGTCACAGGTTATGACACTCTTGTGCATGCTAACACATATTATATATTAAGTTTGCATGGTTTTTAAACATGAATATATTATTCATGTAAGGAAAAAATAATTTTAAAATGAGAAGCTTACCATGTAAGCTAAGAGATATAAATTTAAAATGAGAAGCTTATCATGTAAGCTAAAAGAAAAAAAGAAAAAAAAAAGAGATAAGGAAATATAACCCTCTTAGGTGTCCATGTGTAGAAACAACTTAGGACTCCTAAGTAGGCATGTGTCATCGTCTTATGGTTTGCATGAATGATGAAGGACAAGTGTCCAAAACTAAATTACCAAACTAGCCTTAAAAATTTATATATAAAGGGTGGAAGGGTTCATTTCATGTCATGCATTCACAAATGAAAACTAAGATAAGAAAAAGAAGAGAGTTTCAGGAGAAGACAAGAGAAGGAATACAAGTTCAGTTTTCAAGTCTAAGGTCACCTTCGGTTATGGGCTATGGGCTAGGGTCACCTTCGGCTGGACTAAAATCGGATTAATTTAAGAGATATGGTTTTATTTGTAAATTAAAATATTATAAATAATTCAAGAAAACCCTAAAACACTATTCACCCTTCTTCCAGCCGCCGCTTTGTACAAATCCATGGTCGAAAATTGTCCAACCTTCCTCCTCTAATATCTTTCAATCCTTACATCGAATTTACTCACTCCAGTTCAGAATTTTGTAGAGATTTTCATTCTCTACACATCCATACGGATAACCCTACCTGAAAGTGTGTATTTTGCCTGAACCAGACCCGAGAACGGGCCGACTTTGGACCACCGCCGCACCCCCATCGCTCGATCGAGCTCCGCCGCACTCAGGCCGCCGGCGCGCGCCTTCAAGGCCGACAAGACCCCGCCCTCTGATCATCCTCTCGCTGACTGTGTTGGTCAGAAAATTTAAACCTAATTCTGAACAGAAGTTTGAAGTTGCGGCCGTGAGTTTTAGAGGTAGAAGATGGATTAGTTTTTAATTATTTAATTTATTTAATTAATTTAAATGTTGTAAAACTTGTAAAAATCGTAACTAATACATACGATATCGAAATTGAACAATTTCTGATCCTATTCGATCGTGAAACTGAGATCTACGCTGCTCTCCAGACTAGATCCAATTCCGAGCAGTTCAAATTTTTGACCAATTCGCGTTATGACTGTGAGAATTCCTCCTTTTTATAATTAATTAATTATTTAATTTAATTGTTATGTGATGATTGAATGCGAATAATTCAGATCTGTTATGTGATGATGTTGTGGATGTGTTATCTGTTGTTGTTGATGTATAAACCCAGATTTGGTTGTGTTTCAATAAAATAATCACCTTGTTTATTTATTGATTTGGATTAGAATTTCCAAATCGATAAAAATAATCACGTTGCTATGTTAAATTACATTTGATTGGAATTTTCAAAACAATGAAAATAGTCATTATTGTTTTTATTGATTTGGATTAAAATATCCAAATTGATAAAAATAATCATTTTGTTATGATAAATTGCGTTAGATGCCCAATTCAACATCAACACACTATTTGGATTATTATTGTTGAACTAATTTATGTCGTCAATTCAATGTAAAAATTTAGTATCTCGATCATATTAGTTGAATTGATTAGATTGTCAATTCAATATTCAAAATATCCTTTTAACATTTTGAGCATTGAAATAGGATCATCAATTTAACATAAAACATTAATTTATCATTTTATAGTATTGAAATAGAATTGCCAATACAATAAAAAAAAATCAATTTTTGGTCCACATCATTGAGTAAATAAAATGTCCTTTTATTTGCATTCCTTTATGCAAATATATTTCGAGAAAATAAAATGTCCTTTTATTTGCATTCCTTTATGCAAATATATTTAGAGAAAATAAAATGTTCTTTTATTTGCATTCCTTTATGCAAATATATTCATTGAAAATAAACCGTTCTTTTATTTGCATTCTTTTATGCAAATATATTTAGAGAAAATAAATTGTTCTTTTATTTGCATTCTTTTATGCAAATATATTTAGGAAAATGAATTGTTCTTTTATTTGCATCCCTTGATGCAAATATACATTGGAAATAAAATGTTCTTTTATTTGCATTCCTTTATGCAAATATGTTCATTGAAAATAAACCGTTCTTTTATTTGCATTCTTTTATGCAAATATATTTAGAGAAAATAAATCGTTCTTTTATTTGCATTCTTTTATGCAAATATATTTAGAAAAATAAATTGTTCTTTTATTTCCATCCCTTGATGCAAATATACATTGGAAACAAAATGTTCTTTTATTTGCATTCCTTTATGCAAATATATTCATTGAAAATAAACCATTCTTTTATTTGCATTCTTTTATGCAAATATATTTAGAGAAAATAAATCGTTCATTTATTTGCATTCTTTTATTCAAATATACATAGAAATATAAAATTGTTCTTTATCTGCATCCTTTTATGAAAATAAACTTTGAATATAAAATATCCTTTTATTTGCATTTTCTAATGCAAATATGCATTGAAATAAGCAAAATCATATTTTGTTTGCAATTTTAGATGCAAACAAAACATTAGAATTAAAAAAATATTTTTGTTTGCAATTTTAGATGCAAACAAAATATTAGAATTAAAATCATATTTTTGTTTGCAATTTTAGATGCAAACAAAACATTAGAATTAAAATCATATTTTTTTTTCAATTTTAGATGCAAACAAAAATTAAAATTAAAATCATATTTTTGTTTGCAATTTTAGATGCAAACAAAACATTATATTTAAAACATATTTTGTTTGCAATTTTAGATATAAACATAAACATTAAAATGAATTTACATTTTTATTTCGTATATTAGATAGAAATAAAAGTGATTTAAAAGATTTCATTTTATTTGCATATTTAGATGCAAATAAACAACGTAAAAAATATTTCATTTTTATTTGCATATTTTGAGGAAAAATCAACACCGTAGGTGGAAGTTGCATTTTTTTTTTTTTACAAATTTGGATGTAAACAAAACATGATAACAAAAGAATTGATTTAAATGTTGAAATGTTTATTGTCACTTTAATTACAATAGAAATAGAAAATCGCCAAATGAATTATGTTTATATATAAATATAAATTAAAATTTAACGAATCACGCGTGGTAGTTCGCGTTTCGGCAATCGTAAGTTTAAACGATTATGCCTTAAGATCCAACCGTCGGATTTTCCCAAAACTGGAACCGTTTGGACTGCTTTGGGAAGATTTTTCCGATGATATAAACTTTATCAAAATCTAACGGTTAGATTTCAAGATATGTGTAAATCAAACTTTGGGGAAAATAGCGCCAAGGCCGCCCATTGGCCCGAAGCGTCGTTTAATTATATTGAGCTATTTTTAAATAAATAAAAATAGCGAAAAATCGTTATAAATTAATATTAACGATATCTAATGGTTTAAATGATGATAATTTGAAAATTATTTGAAAAGACCGAGTTCAGCTCATTTCAAATAATTTTACGGCGATTAAAAATCGAAGATATCGAAGACGGCGATTGAAGACCGGCTGTCTTCTCGTCGAAAGGATAACTACTAATGCCTGGCATTGGCTAGCTACCAATAAAGGGTTTAAGTGGTAGTTATCTGGACATACTTGATGATCGTCCGGATACGCGAGCACTTAGGTGATTCCGGTTTCGTTCAGACCCAGAACGGACTTGTAAATGGATGCATGTCCGACATTGAATTTCGTGTCATGTAATTTAATTGATATCTATTAATATATTTCTGAGTTGGCGGAGGATTTATCTGTTTGCTAAACACCCTTCTTTGGGACGTACGAGCTCGAAGGTTATATATTGATAGTTATCAATCGCATGGTATTGAATGTCAATGTGACACGCCACGATGCAATTGATCAAGGGTTTTGTTGAAAAGCAGAGCTTTGTGGATGATGATCAAAGCATAGTCTATCTAGGCATAGCTTTGTGTATTACGCTACCTCGCAAGCCTCACACCCCGGTAGAGTCAAAAATGGAGCAAGGGAACGCAGGGAGTGCGCACGTTTCTTTCTAGCTAGAAGTGGTGTTTGGGTTTAACACGACCCGGCATTTTACTTATGTGGTTGATGGAATGAGGCGCCTCGGATTTTTATTGGTCGCAATGGCCAATTTATAGGTCCAACAGGATCGGGAAGCGTGTGTTCAGGAATTGCCAATCCACTGAAGTATTTGTGGACCGGCCCTGCAAGATCCAAGGGTTCGCCAGCGTCCGAATCCTGGGACATTGCTAGAGTGTCTCGAATCGGTCAGGAGATCGTTCCTAGCCCTGACTCATGATGGAAACCAATATCCAATACGACATTACGGCCTTGATTGTAACCTATATATGGCGACATAGTAGGATGGGGTACTATGCCGTCTAAGATTGATACATTTACTTTGAAGTATTTTTGAAACATATTAGACACTAATAATAATATAAAAATATTATTATTTTCCACATATCAAGCATTTTTTATCATTATAAGGTAAAACTCTATCCTCCGTTTGCGTTGCATTTTTTGATGGGACTTGAGTCTTATAATGATTTCATTTTCTAAAAAGCATTGCATTGTTTTAGACTTAAAAATTTATAAAACTTATGCACTGGCAATCCATTGGAATTAAACCTGTTCTACGATAGCGACGTGGCCCAGTGATTAGCCATATCATTAGTTTAGTTAGATTTATCATACCAATCCCATGACCGACTCGTAGTTTGTTTCACTTTGCAAGCTCGGGTGCCCTCTTTACACACGGGCAGCCAATTGACAGGTTTCAGGTAGGGATGTTTTCTGGACTCAAGCTTGTTGCTGGAGATGTTGGAAGATCTTTTCTTTTATCTTTATTTTCTTGAGACTTGAGACAGTGTCAGATTTTGATGTATTTTGGGAGATTGAGACTTTATTTCTTTCCCTACTTTAGATATTAGTTTTTGCTAGGTGTATCCTGTACTGCGTACTCTGATGTTCTGTGATGACATTTCATTTCCGCTGCAAATGGTTTATATGTTTCTTCTATGTAACTGTGATCTGTTATTGTTTTAAATTCAATTATACTTGAAACATCCCACCTCCGTTAAAGTCACTCACAAAGGGAATGCCTTAACTTTGGTGGAGGGTTATTGGTACAAGACACGGAAAATTTTACAAGACAGATAAATATAAGCAGCGAAATTCAAATATTTATTGCATACGTGGTTCAATACAAAAGCATTACATCAAATTGTTTCAAAATAACTTCCAAAACATTACACCATAATTTCTGTCTTGATTATTTAATAAAGAAGCATAAACCCTTAATAAAGCCGCACAAATCCCCAAGTGTATTGTTCAAAAGCCATAGCCAAGGTGAGAGAGTCCCAATCATACATCTACTTTCTTGAAGCTTGCAAAGTGTCTGACTTACTGGAGTATTCCCTCCCTATGGACCTTGGGGGGGAACGGAAGAAAAGAGGACGAAAGAAAACGGGGCAGATAATAAGTCTGGTAAGTTCAGTAATTACTAGTATTTAAACAAGAAAAGGGATCATGACAGTAATAACAGAACATAGGACAATATGCTAATATAAGAGGAACATGTGATCGCACCCATTTCTATAATCTCTGCACCTACTTACATTGGTTCAACCAGCCCCATGTGTTCATAACAAACGATCCCCTTAATGATCAGCTCCTACTCACATGCATTCATATCCTGTGTCATTTAGCCCCGCTTGACTGTAGATACCTGTGCTACTCCCACCATGGGGTGTATCAGTCCCTCTGGTGGCAACTCGACACGATTCAAGATGCACAGTGTATACTACTGATGCCCAGTGCCTGCTTTTTCCACTCCGGAGTACGTGCATGTCCATATTCCATCGGAACCTACACTGATGCACTAACAACCGACGTTTGAACCGCTTATAATCATCCCAATAATCGTGCCCCACCCTGCCTAGTTTCAGGGTACCATGATACATCTATGTGGGTTACTGCTGGAATGGGTCCCCATTACTAGGGTTTTCTAATCAACATGTTTATTTGGTTAAGTGTCCAAGTTTACCTAACCCCACCCATCCACTTTGTTAACATGTTGAATAGGTTAAGTGTTTCCCAATTTGACTTAACCCTACCAATCCTGACTTAGCTTTAATTTATTCATTAAAGCACCAACCACTCACATTAGACAGGTCTTGTTGTGGTCACAGGATATGCCTGTCAGTTCCGGGCAGATTTACACCACAACTCAGTCTAACCTCGGGTTCTTTTTGAGCTTGATACACTAACCACCCACATTAGACAGGTCTTGTTATGGTCACTGGATATGTCGGTCGGTTCCGAGCAGATTTACACCACAACTCAGTCTAACCTCGGGTTAGGCATATTCGTCTTTTCTAAATTCACATATTTTCTATATATGTCTAATTTCTTTATGTAAATTAATTTTAATTTAATCATGCCATAATTATCCTTTGATTATGCTCACAATAAATGGTATATCAAATATACCATTTTATGAACAAATCTATGTCATGAATTTCATATTTTCCATCGTTATCCCCGTGGAACGTGCGCATGAATCACATAAAATGTTGGGGTAGAAAATTAGCCCAAACCCAAAAACAAAAAGGGTAATAAACAAGGGACACGAAACAAACATAAAATAGAATACATTTAACTTATCATGTGTAACTTGGCATAGAAGTATCATTAACTTAATTAAACGGGTAATAGGTGAACTTGTGACTAAGTTGGGTCTAATTGTCATGTAAACTTGATATAGGTCTAGCATGGAGGTTTAACATATAAACACAATTTTAAACCACAACTTAGCATATTAACTTATGTATGTTAAACAAAAGAGAACTATTATAAACATATCCGAATCACAACTTAGCAAGATAACTTATGTGTTAAAACATAAGAGAACTACAATTCCAATTTTACAACATAAATAGATTCAACTTAACATGGATCTAAATATACATGAGTGTTGATCTAACATATAAGCACGTGCTTTAGATCATAAACTTGCAAGTAACCACCAAATTATAACATGACATGTTTCACCAATTAGTTGGCATAATAAATCCATTACCAAATCATATTAGATTCCAATAACATTCAATATGTATGTTCATCATCACAAACATATAGACATGCTCAATCGCAACGGTAATTTAAGAATCAAACTTTATTTATCTTATATATAAGCATCATTCTATATTCGAATTACAACATGTCATGATTCATTTGAAAGAACGTTTAAATCTGCGTAATAACTAACTTACAAACTAAAAAGGAATTCTTGATTTCTGAAATCTGAATTCTGAAATTGGTAAGCTCGCCTTTGATGTAGATCGTTGAATTTGATTACTTTTAATTTGATTTTGATTCAGGTTTTTATCTTGTCTTTGAATTGGTGACGGCTACTCCAAGTTCTCTACTGACGGCATGATAGTTCCAGGATTATTTTTGTATGATTTTTAGGTTTGAGCATTGGGTTGTTTATATAAAATTTCAATCTAATTTGAGCCGTCGGATGATCCTAGAGCTAGCCACAACCATTCAATCAGGATAGGGTAACACCTCAGCCCTAATGACTCAGCAAGGAGTCAAAAAGGACTCAACAATGTGTCACAGTATGGATCATAACACACAAGAAAGCTGTGCAGGTTCTCTGCTTGGCCTGGGCGCACTTGGTAGGTGCGCCAGTGCAACTTTTGTACTGGCGCACTTCCCAAGTGCGCCAGTGCATTTTTTTCTTTCTTTCTTCTAGTTTTCTGCTTTAACTTCGTTCGTTCCATATCTCCTTCGTACGGTGCCCGTTTTACGCAAACTCGGACTCTATCTCAAGCAGAATTCCGAGACGAACGCAATGGCGAAACCTGTATCCCTTAATTCTCACATTTGAAATTA
The DNA here is from genome assembly GCA_030737875.1 of Allium sativum. Lineage (NCBI taxonomy): Eukaryota > Viridiplantae > Streptophyta > Magnoliopsida > Asparagales > Amaryllidaceae > Allium > Allium sativum. The sequence continues at coordinate 142,290,060 of CM060918.1, read as the reverse complement.
ATTATTCTTGATACGTCACTATAACGTTAACATAAAATACAGGGTCTTACATTCTCCCCTCCTTTTAGGATTTCGTCTCCGAAATCTTCAAGTCGAGAAGAAATTATATCCTACCATCCAATCACCCATCTACTAAATCATCAAACACATGCGTCCATTGTAATTAAAATATTTCTAATGCTTCATGATCATATGCATAGTGTGTGTACATGTCCTTATCTATTGTAAAATCAGGCGGTCTATCTGATTCAGTTGACCTTCTTAATGCAAATTATGTCAGTGTCGTGAGTCCATTATGAATGCAATTTTTTTCCTACTCAAAATTTCCTACATGAGTGCACAATCATTCATACAAATGCAATGTCCATATGATAACACATCAAGTTTCAATCCATATACAAATACATATATGCATATGCAATATGAAAGTGACTGAGCCAATCTAATACCTAATGTGTGTGTATATGCATCCACGAGCAACCACCTGTACCCACTTGCAACCACTTGTACCCACTTGCAACCATCAACCATAACATGTTTCAATTACATGTTTGCATCCAAATGGGTTTCTACCTAAGGATAATGGATATGATCGAGGAGATATACCTAATGTAATGACACGCATTGGCAGAGGTATTATAATTAATTTATTTAATTATAAAAATAGTGATATAGTGAATTAAATGGTCATGGAATTAAATAATGATGAATATTTAATTAAAATAATAAATTAAATAATATATATAATTTTGAAATAATTAGAATTGGCTGAAATGGCGATATGATGTGAACTGGATCATCTGTTATATTTAAATTCAACTTGGAATTGAATTTGAATAAAGAATATATTTAAATAACGGCAGTTTGAACGTATAATTATATTATAATTAAAAACGAGCTTGAAATGGCGTTGTAGTTCGTAATTTGGCGATTTGAACTTCAAGTGAATGTACAGGATTCGTTTTAAGCCGGATTTCTGTGAAACAAGAAACGTGTGGAGATAGTGGAGTATATCTTTCTAGTGGAAGGGAAAAATTGGGATTTCGTCGTGTAGATTTTGATTTACATCCAAATCAAATTTTAGAAAAGTCGCTGTGGAATTCCTTTATAATTTATAAAGGAATTATTTATATTTTTAAAAAGGAATTTTAATATAAATCGAATATCGGGTTGACCCAGATTTGAAATATCGAGTTATAAATCCCAGTAGAGCTGTATGGTATTCCACTGTGAATATATACGATAATATTTATTTTTAAAAATTTAATTTAATTGTTTTAAATATATTTATATATTTAAAATGGTTATTTAGAGCTTTAAAAATGGCCACTTTTTCATACGATCTCAGAATTCGACGAATCCAATTTTGTTGGATCCGCAATATTAAACTATTGTTAGATTCCAAGTTCCGTGATTTTTAGAGTCACTGTGTGGCCGTACGGATTTTTAGAGTGAAAAACAGTCGATATTTTGACGGTTAAAAATACGCTGTATGAGCAAACGGAGTCGGAATTCGACGAAACCAGTTTTGTTGGGATCGTAATGTCGAACTCTAGCTACACTGTTTCATAATATTTAGGTGTCATGTATGACCACACAAATTTTTAGAAGTCAGAAATAAATATAAAATAAGTAGAAAGAAAATATCCTAACTAAGTTTGTGATCAAGACCATGGCCACGTCGTCATCCTTTCCAACCACACAAAAATTATGATCCCCTATATATTTTCTATTGGCCGTAACTCTTGTTTGCTCAGCAAAAAACATAAATCGCACATTTGAAAATAAAAAAGAAATAGAAGGAAATTTCTATAAATCGATAAATATACATGTTTGAGATCCTTGAGAGTTACTCCTCGTTTCTATAGGTGTTTGAGTGAGTTCGATTCGCTGTTATAGGTACAGCGTGAACCTAGGGTTCCATGGTTGGCTTGATTGAAGAAGAAATAGCTTAATTCGAATTCATTTTTGGATTAGTGAAGTAAAGCCGCATTTGTATGCGAATTTCTGGAGATCTCCGTACAAAATGTTGTCGCGTTCCTCCCTATAGAAGCTCCAGGTCACGGTGAAATTGTGAATGGCGAGTTCAAGTTTAAGGTATGGAGTGGATGGAGTTTGTATTGGAGATTGAGTTGTTGATTTCGGTTTTAAGAATTTTGGGGAAATGAAAGAGTGATGAAGGTTTGAAGGATCGAAAATGGTGAAATGGCTTGAGCAATTGTCGACCTTGTGAAAAGAGGAAGACGATTAAGTGTGGGGGGTGGTATGGGCTTGCACAACGATGGTACTGGGCTGAGATGGAAAAAGGGGTGAGGCCCACTTATAAAGTGTAGTTTAAATTCAATTCAATTTAATTTAAATGTATAGTAACTTCTTAATGTTGTATCTCGATCATATGATATCATAATTTCGAACCGTAAGATCCGTTAGGATCGTATGGACGAACACTACCCAATGGAACTGGTTGGAAGTCCAACGGAGCTCGTCACAATATATTGCAAATTAAATTGTCCGTCTGAACCAAGGGATAATTATCGTTATTTAATGATGATAGTCCAATGTGAGTAAAACTCACCAAGTCTGAACAGTTCTATTTTTATAACATATATTTAGCACTGATAAATGATGACTGATTGATGTGTGTTAACTGTTTGGTTGAGTTGTTTGTATATTGATTGAAATCATCGATAACAATATATATATAAATCGTTAATCGAATATTGATTCTGTTTATAAGAATATTTTATACTCGTGTTGTTTAACATCTGTGATGCAGGGAAACAGGTTGGAGGGACCCAACTGGGTTCCTCAATATATAAATACTATTTTGTTTTATATATTGTGTTATACGATGTGATATGAAATCTGTTGATGATTTTATATGTGTGAATGATACTGATAATTGTTATATGGTATGTTAAATACCATAACATACCGGAATGTTGATAAATGGAATTTTCATAGTGATATTTGAAAATAAAATATTTATAAATGGAATATTTATAAATAAGAAATATTTATAAATTGGAATATTTATAAATAGGAGATATTTAGAAAAAGGAAAAAACGTTATAAAAAGGAAACTGTTATAAGAAGGAAATCATTTTAAAGTGGAGAACCGTTACTAAAAGTAAATCTTTAAAAATGAATAAACATTGTTAAAAGGGAAATCTTTTTAAAGCGAATAAAGGAGTTAAATCGAATATGGTATTCGAAAGGAGTTAAATCGAATATGGTATTCGAAAGGAGTTAAATCGAATATGGTATTCTAAAGATTAGTAAATCGAATTAGTTATTCGAAAGGGGTTAGTCGAGTCGAGTTAGTTGAATAGAGTTAATCAAATATTTGTTATTCGAATACGAGTTAACCAGTTAGAGTTAATCAATTAGAGTTAACCAGTTAGAGTTAAACAAGTTAGAGTTAATCAATTTGAGTTAACCAGTTAGAGTTAAACCAGTTAGAGTTAATCAGTCAGAGTAAATCAAACTAGAGTTATTCAAATGGAGTTTTCGAATATTGGTGATTCGAATAAAGTAAAAGGAGTAATCGAATATGGTTTATTCGAGTAGAGTTAAAGGGGTAAATCGAATATGGTTTATTCGAGTAGAGTTAAAGGCGTTATCGAATATAGTTTTTTCGAAAGGAGTTAAGTGAAAAGAGTAAATCGATTAGAGTAAATCAAACAGAGTTAATCAAATAGAGTTAATCGATAGAGTTAAATCAAATAGGAGTAAATAAATTAGTTGTCGTTATATTATTCGAGTCAGGAAATAAAAGTCATATTAAAGATAATGTATTTCGGATGCAGGAGATTATAACACCATTGTTATAATCACGTAAACTTGCAAAAGAAGGGGGTTCGTAAATAGAATCCGAGGGTTCGTAGGTTGTGAAAGAATTAAAAGGTGAACTTTGTCTATTTCAAGGTTAGAAAAGTTGTTCAATTAAGGTCTGAGAGGTAGTATTACCCCAACTTGATTGACTTCATTTTTAACTAAGGAATGGTTAAGGTTCGATAGTGAAGGTGGGTTAAAGGAATTTAGTTAATAAGCGTAATGATTTGAGTTGGCATCGCGATGGTTTGTTTAAACATCTGTCTAAGTCCAATGAAGGAGTTTTGGAAATGTTTTCCAAACAAGAACCAGAAATGTTTTCTGATATAGAAAATAAGAAATGGAAATGTTTTCAAATGGTAATAACATATATTTTCTAAATTTAGAAAATAAGAAATGTTGAATATAGGGAAACAGGAGATGAAAAATGAACTAAGGAGATAAATGTTAAATGATGTTTGATTGATAGAATTTCCATCTGGAAATAATATCGTTGTTTGCACACTTGTTTTTCTTTGATAGTTAAATCACAGACTATCAAAGTTTTGACCATTTTAACGTTGTTAATAGGGAGAGACTGGTTGGATTATTATCCAAAGAACCACTTTGTATTGGCATAAGCGTTGCGAACAATATATGCCAAAGATAATTGAAGACAGAGTAAAGTGCAAGGGCTATTGTATAAGTCTTAGATAACAGTGCCTAAGATGGATATACAGAATAGTATCTTCGTTTCATCCTGTTCCTGGATGACTTGTATGGACGGATGTCTGACAGAGTATTTCTAGACGATCACGTATATTGATTTCTCCAACCGTACCAAGAGTGGAAGCGGAGAAGGAAACTTCTTTTAGCTAACACATAATGTATGGTTGAGGATGTCATTCGGTGACTTGATGGATTTGACGATGTGGCATTCGAAGTGAATCTGATGTGATGATGAAGCGTAACCTCAAGCCTCATCAACCGGTAAATGACAGAAATCGGGTAGACAGCATGGCTAAGTCGGTCGCACCGAAGTAGGGTGTATAATCACCTGATCTAGAGTTTCATTTACTTCTAAAAATCTATTGTTGATGCTGTCCCATTCGGGAAACGGTTGTTGATCCCAACCGTTTGTGATATACATACGATACACTCAAGCGAAATGAGTGGTCGGTCATGTGTGGCCGGGTTGCAAGATGTTCTTGTTGAACCCATTGTATTCCTTTCTAGAGGTACACTAGCGGAAGGTGGTTCCATACCTTGTCATAGTTGGAAATCCATTACCCAATTCGTGCTTGCGGTTTTGATTGTATACTATATATGTAGAACGTGAGATGAAAGCGTTTCTGCTAGATGATTATTATAGTTGTGGTTGATAGACATTATTATAATATCAAAAGGTTTTTGATATAAAGATAATTTGGATTCTCATAAGGGAAAAACCCGTTTCGTTATACGGCGTGGTCTTATGAGATATCGTTTACATGTTCAAGCTGTTTTAAACTGTTTTACTCACATCAGTCCCATGACTGACCCGGAGATTATTTGTTTGCTTCCCTAAACTCTCGGGTGCCTAAATTTGTATGGGTAGTCAAGTAGTTGGGATTTACGGATATACTGGAAGAGCTTGGAGCAGGAGGCTTCAGGATTATATAGCTATAGTTATTTCCGCTATGTTGTAAGTGTTGTACTTTGATAATGATGTATATTCAAGTACAGATGTATATTTCAAGTTATGTTATATATATTATATGTTATTCGTTCCGCTGTGAGATTCGTGTTACTCTGATGTGTGTTCTTCTTCTTCTTCTATTCTAAGTTTCTACCTTATCTTTCCTCACCCTCTGTTTTTCTTTCTATAAATTTCCTGGTTTTCAGTGCAATTTGGGGTTGGACTAGTGTTATTCAATCAACTCAAATTGGACTGGATTTTCGGGTCATTACAATTGGTATCAGAGCTTAAGTTATGTGATTTACCTTGGCTCTGTGGCGTGACTCAGTAAAGATAGGGTTAGCAATACCCTAGATTGAGTTTGAGTGTATATATACGAGTGAACGTATTTGTTATTCATATAAAAATTTGTTTTATATTGTGTGGATTTATCAGTTGAGTTATTTATGAGTTCTGGTCGATCGGTTTGATCCACTGTATTGGTAGGAGTTTATAAACACTCGAATACGATGGGTCGACACGATATGTTTTGAAAAGAGGGTAAATTAAAATAAGTTTACCCAAGGTATATCTTGATATAGAGAAAAGATATATATATATATATATCAAAATTTTAATTTATTGGATATATTGGTTGTTATTATAATCGAGTAAGATTATAAATTCAATGGTTATGTAAATAACCAATCAGAATTCATATAAGTGAAATACGTGAAATCAGATGATTTAAATCTGAAATTTAAACCAGTAATTGAATTAAAATTCTAGAAATTTGGGTAAGTGTTTGTAAATGGATTTGGATTAAAAATAAGGAAAATTTAAGATCCTGGGAGATTTTAAATTGTTTTACAAGCCGTGTGAATTATATTTTGAAATGAATTTCAAAGTGGAAATGTTTAGAAATGGGTTTATAGTATTGAACTCACTTCAATCGCTGGAAAATAGATTCCGATGATGACAGCTGCATCATCAGTATTCATTTTCGAGTTGTAAGTGACGAATTACTACTAGAGATACTGTTTTGTATTTGTTTTGGGAAAGACAAGTTGTGTTGAATTTCAAAATGGGATTTATGATATAGATTTAAATATAGAATTTGAATAAAGAGAATTCAAATAGATTTAAATATATAATTTGAATAAAGAGAATTGAAATAGAAATTGAATATAGAAATTCAACGGGAGTTCGAATATATGACATTCAATGGAATTGAAATAGAGTTTGAATATAGAAATTCAAAGGGAGTTTGAATATATGAAATTCAATGGAATTGAAATAGAGTTTGAATATAGAAATTCAAATGGAATTCAAATATAGGATTTGAATATAGAAAATATAAAGGGATTCAAATATAGGATTTGAATATCGAAAGTGAAATGGAATTTGAATATAGAAATTCAAATGGAATATGAATATAGAATTCAAATGGAATTAAAATATAGGATTTGAATATATAGAATTTGAATATAGAATTCAAATGGAATTTAAACTATATAATTTGAATAATAGAAGTGTTATAAAATTTGAATAGAAATTGAATAGAGTTAACTAAGTCGAAGAGGAATTAGTTAATCGAGTTTTGAATTTGAAGTTGAACTTTGAAAGGTGAATTGGATTTGTAAATGGATATTCGAAATCGAATATAGAATTTAAATCTGAAATTTGGATTCAAATTAGTTAATAAGCAAGTTAAAATATATTTGAACATGTCATGTTCAAATATAAAAGTGAAATAGACTAAAGAGTTAATTAACAAATTAATTAACGAATTGAGTTAAAACGATCAGGTATAGTTAAAATAGATTGGGCAGGTATAAATATACATGAGATATGTATGGAAAAGGTATGAAGGTATATAAATAGAATGCTCGACGAAAAGGTATGTATTTAATTCATATATGAGATTTTATGCGCTGTATCGGCTAGCCGCTTGGCTTTTTATTTTTCTTTTGGATTGGTGAGGGCCATGGGAGCTATTTGAAATATCCCGATGCTCCTGGTACAAAGGAGGTTATGGCGAATTTTTCCAGGAATTCAAGGAGTTAAAATATTTTTAAGATAATTTGATAGTTAGAAATCAACGTATCGATATATATATATATAGAAGTCGATAAGGAAATGAACTTAGAAATAGAATAGTAAAATCAAAAAGGAAAACTAAGAATAAAATCTAGTAAGAATAGAAAGAGGAAGCATATACGTGTTTAAAAGTGAATAAGTAGTTGTATGGCATTGATTATTCGAGTAAGTAGTCATATCTGTTTTGACGTTATAAATAGTCAAGGTATGAGAGGTAGTTATACCCCAAATTGATTGATTTCATTATTAACAAATAAATAGTAAGATTTCAGGCTCGAAGATCAATGTTGAATAAGAGTTAGTTGAATATAGTATTTGGGTTGTCGTAACGATGTTTTACACAACATCCATTTTAACCCAAATAAGTGTAAGCCTGGATATATAATAAAGAATATTTCCTAAGTATAGAAACAAACGAGATCGGAAAAGAGATAAGTAATCGGAATATTTTCCAATTATAAATAGCATATATTTTCTAAAGTTTAGAAATTAAAGGAAGGCGATATTCGGAAATGTTTTCCAAATAACATAAAAGGCCAATATGGTTATTGAAAATATTTGGTTAACAAATATTGATAAAGATATAGAGAAGTGATTTAACTAATGGAATATTAATTAAGGGCTCAGTGACATGTTCAAAAGGAAAATTTGATTTTTTGAAAGAGTAAACTATTTAAAAAATCCCAGGGAAAGACTGTTTGAATTAAAAACAAATTTAACCGAAATTTGTGAAAGCAAATTTGAATTAAAGTAAAGCCAGTAAAATGGTAACTGAGTTTGAATTAGAATCATATCAAGACGAATTGGATTGTGAGATTCAAATTTGAAGTGTAATGGGATAATCAAGTTAAGAGTTGGGAATCGAGAAGAAACTCGAGTTAAAATGATATATGGCTCAGATATAAGCGAATGGTGATGTTGTGGATAAAAGCAGATTGGAATTTGATTGGGATAATACTGGTATATGCTGAATTGACAACAGGTGAAAGTAATAGAGTTGATATGCCCAACAAAAAGGTACAAGTTTATATTCGATATAAGCATGAGATTTATGAGCCGAATTGGTAAGCTGCTTGGCTGTTTGATTTTCTTTTGAGATGGAGACGACCTAGAGAGGCGAGTGGTGGTTTGACGTATTGACCAGTACAAAGGAGGTGCTGGCGAAATTTTTCAAAAAAAATTAAGGTGTTAGAAAATTTTCAGGATTTTTGAAAATTTTCGTTGATAAGAAATAAATAATTTAATTGAATTTAAATTGGTCCAATTGAAAACTGGAGTTAAGAAGTGAACAAATATGTTCTAACCAGTCGATAGGGTCGTCCTCTACCTTTTAGCAATTTCGAGGACGAAATTATTTTAAGTGGGAAAGATTGTAATGACCCGCATTGACAGAGGTATTATAATTAATTTATTTAATTATAAAAATAGTGATATAGTGAATTAAATGGTCGTGGAATTAAATAATGATGAACATTTAATTAAAATAATAAATTAAATAATATATATAATTTTGAAATAATCAGAATTGGCTGAAATGGCGATACAGTGTGAACTGGATCATTTGTTATATTTAAATTCAGCTTGGAATTGAATTTGAATAACGAATATATTTAAGTAACGGAAGTTTGAACGTATAATTATATTATAATTGAAAACGAGCTTGAAATGGCGCTGTAGTTCGTAATTTGGCGATTTAAACTTCAACTGAATGTACAGGATTCGTTTTAAGCCGGATTTCTGTGAAACAAGAAACGTGTGGAGCTGGTGGAGTATATCTTTCTAGTGGAAGAGAAAAATCTAGATTTCGTCGTGTAGATTTTGATTTACGTCCAAATCAAATTTTATAAAAGTCGCTATGGAATTCCTTATAATTTATAAAGGAATTATTTATATTTTAAAAAAGGAATTTCAATATAAATCGAATATCGGTTTGACCCAGATTTGAAATATCGAGTTATAAATCCCAGCAGAGCTGTATGGTATTCCACTGTGAATATATACGATAATATTTATTTTTAAATATTTAATTTAATTGTTTTAAATATATTTATATATTTAAAATCGTTATTTAGAGCTTTAAAAATGGCTACTTTTTCATACGACCTCAGAATTCGATGAAACCAATTTTGTTGGATCCGCAATATTAAATTATTGTTAGATTCCATGTTCCGTGATTTTTAGAGTCACTGTGTGGTCGTATGGATTTTTAGAGTGAAAAACAGTCGATATTTTGACGGTTAAAAATACGTTGTGTGAGCAAACGGAGTCGGAATTCGACGAAACCAGTTTCGTTGGGATCGTAATGTCGAACTCTAGCTACATGTTCTGTTTCGTAACTTTTAGGTGTCATGTGCGACCAAAATTTTTTTTAGAAGTTAGAAATAAATATAAAACAAGCATAAAGAAAATATCCTAACTAAGTTTGTGATCAAGACCAAGGCCACGTCCTCATCCTTTCCAACCACACAAAAATTATGATCCCCTATATATTTTCTGTTGGCCGTCACTCTTTTTTGCTCAGGAAAAAACATAAACCGCACATTTGAAAATCAAAAAGAAATAGAAGGAAATTTCTATAAATCGATAAGTATACATGTATGAGATCCTTGAGAGTTACTCGTCGTTTCTATAGGTGTTTGAGCGAGTTCGATTCACTGTTATAGGTACAGCGTGAACCTAGGGTTCCATGGTTGGCTTGATTGAAGAAGAAATAGCTTAATTCGAATTCATTTTTGGATTAGTGAAGTAAAGTCGCATTTGTATGCGAATTTCTGGAGATCTCCGTACAAAATGTTGTCGCGTTCTTCCCTGTAGAAGCTCCAGGTCATGGTGAAATTGGGAATGGCGAGTTCAAGTTTAAGGTATGGAGTGGATGGAGTTTGTAGTGGAGATTGAGTTGTTGATTTCGGTTTTAAGAATTTTGGGAGAACGAAAGAGTTATGAAGGTTTGAAGGATCAAAAATGGTGAAATGGCTTGAGCAGTTGTCGACCATGTGAAAAGAGGAAGATGATTAAGTGTGGGGGGCGGTATGGGCTTGCACAATGATGGTACTGGGCTGAGATGGAAAAAGGGGTGAGGCCCACTTATAAAGTGTAGTTTAAATTCAATTTAATTTAATTTAAATGTATAGTAACTTCTTAATGTTGTATCTCGATCATATGATATCAGAATTTCGAACCATCAGATCCGTTAGGATCGTATGGACGAACACTACCCAATGGAACGGACTGTAAGTCCATCGGAGCTCGTCACAATTTATTGCAAATTAAATTGTCCGTCTGAACCAAGCGACAATTGTCGTTATTTAACGATGATAGTCCAATGTGAATAAAGCTCACCAACTCTGAACAGTTCTATTTTTATAACATATATTTAGAACTGATAAATGATGACTGATTGATGTGTGTTAACTGTTTGGTTGAGTTGTTTGTGTATTGATTGAAATCATCGATAACGATATATATATAAATCGTTAATCGAATATTGATTCTGTTTATCAGAATATTTTATACTCGTGTTGTTTAACATCTGTGATGCAGGAAAACAGGTTGGAGGGACCCAACTGGGTTCCTCAATATATAAATATTGTTTTGTTTTATATATTATGTTATACGATGTGATATGAAATCTGTTGATGATTGTATATGTGTGAATGATACTGATCATTGTTATATGGTATGTTAAATACCATAACATACCGGAATGTTGATAAAGGGAATTTTCAAAGTGATATTTGAAAATAAAATATTTATAAATGGAATATTTATAAATAAGAACTATTTATAAATTGGAATATTTATAAATAGGAGATATTTAGAAAAAGGGAAAAACGTTATAAAAAGGAAACAGTTGTAAGAAGGAAATCATTTTAAAGTGGAGAACCATTACTAAAAGTAAATCATTAAAAATGAATAAACATTGTTAAAAGGGAAATCTTTTTAAAGCGAATAAAGGAGTTAAATCGAATATGGTATTCGAAAGGAGTTAAATCGAATATGGTATTCTAAAGATTAGTAAATCGAATTAGTTATTCGAAAGGGGTTAGTCGAGTCGAGTTAGTTGAATAGAGTTAATCGAATATTTGTTATTCGAATACGAGTTAAACAGTTAGAGTTAATCAATTAGAGTTAACCAGTTAGAGTTAAACTAGTTAGAGTTAATCAATTAGAGTTAACCAGTTAGAGTTAAACCAGTTAGAGTTAATTAGTTAGAGTAAATCGAACTAGAGTTATTCAAATGGAGTTATCGAATATTAGTGATTCGAATAAAGTAAAAGGAGTAATCGAATATGGTTTATTCGAGTAGAGTTAAAGGGGTAAATCGAATATGTTTTATTCGAGTAGAGTTAAAGGGGTTATCGAATATAGTTTATTCGAAAGGAGTTAAGTGAAAAGAGTAAATCGATTAGAGTAATTCAAACAGAGTTAATCAAACAGATTTAATCGATAGAGTTAAATCGATTAGGAGTAAATAAACTAGTTGTCATTATATTATTCGAGTTAGGAAATAAAAGTCATATTAAAGATAATGTATTTCGGATGCAGGAGATTATAACACCATTATTATAATCATGTAAACTTGCAAAAGAAGGGGGTTCGTAAATAGAATCCGAGGGTTCGTAGGAAGTTTGTAAAAGAATTAAAAGGTGAACTTTGTCTATTTCAAGGTTAGAAACGTTGTTTAGTTAAGGTCTGAGAGGTAGTATTACCCCAACTTGATTGACTTCATTTTTAACTAAGGAATGGTTAAGGTTCGGTAGTGAAGGTGGGTTAAAGGAATTTAGTTAATAAGCGTAATGGTTTGAGTTGGCATCGCGATGGTTTGTTTAAACATCTGTCTAAGTCCAATGAAGGAGTTTTGGAAATGTTTTCCAAACAAGAACCAGAAATGTTTTCAAATGGTAATAACATATATTTTCTAAATTTAGAAAATAAGAAATGTTGAATATAGGGAAACAGGAGATGAAAAATGAACTAAGGAGATAAATGTTAAATGATGTTTGATTGATAGAATTTCCATCTGGAAATAATATCGTTGTTTACACACTTGTTTTTCTTTGATAGTTAAATCACAGACTATCAAAGTTTTGACCATTTTAACGTTGTTAATATGGAGAGACCGGTTGGATTATTATCCAAAGAACCACTCTGTATTGGCATAAGCGTTGCGAATAATATATGCCAAAGATAATTGAAGACGGAGTAAAGTCCAAGGGCTATTGTATAAGTCTTAGATAAAAGTGCCTAAGATTGATATACTGAATAGTGCCTTCGGTTCATCCTGTTCCTGGATGACTTGTATGGACGGATGTCTGACAGAGTATTTCCAGACGATCACGTATATTGATTTCTCCAACCATACCAAGAGTGGAAGCGGAGAATGAAACTTCTTTCAGCTAACACATAATGTATGGTTGAGGACGTCAATCGATGACTTGATGGATTTGACGATGTGGCATTCAAAGTGAATCTGATGTGATGATGAAGTGTGACCTCAAGCCTCATCAACCAGTAAATGACAGAAATCGGGCAGGAAGCATGGCTAAGTCGGTCGCACCGAAGTAGGGTGTATAATCACCTGATCTAGAGTTTCATTTACTTCTAAAAATCTATTGTTGATGCTGTCCCATTCTAGAAACGGTTGCTGATCCCAACCGTTGGTGATATACATTCGATACACTCAAGCGAAATGAGTGGTCGGTCATGTGTGGCCGGGTTGCAAGATGTTCTTGTTGAACCCGGTGTATTCCTTTCTAGAGGTACACTAGCGGAAGGTGGTTCCATACCTTGTCATAGTTGGAAATCCATTTCCCAATACGTGCTTGCGGTTTTGGTTGTATACTACATATATATAACGTGAGATGAAAGCGTTTCTTCTAGATGATTATTATAGTTGTGGTTGATAGACATTATTATAATATCAAAAGGTTTTTGATATAAAGATAATTTGGATTCTCATAAGGGAAAAACCCGTTCCGTTACACGGCGTGGTCTTATGAGATATCGTTTACATGTTCAAGTTGTTTTAAACTGTTTTACTCACACCAGTCCCATGACTGACCCGAAGTTTATTTGTTTGCTTCCCTAAACTCTTGGGTGCCTAAATTTGTACGGGAAGTCAAGTAGTCGGGATTTACAGATATACTGGAAGAGCTTGGAGCAGGAGGCTTCAGGATTATATCGCTATAGTTATTTCCGTTGTGTTGTAAGTGTTGTACTTTGACAATGATGTATATTCAAGTACAGATGTATATTTCAAGTTATGTTATTCGTTCCGCTGTGAGATTCATGTTACTCTGATGTGTGTTCTTCTTCTTCTTCTATTCTAAATTTCTACCTTATCTTTCCTCACCCTCTGTTTTTCTTTCTATAAATTTCCTGGTTTTCAGTGCAATTTGGGGTTGGACTTGTGTTATTTAATCAGCTCAAATTGGACTGGATTTTCGGGTCATTACACCTAAAAAGATAGATACAAGTGTAAACTTACGGAAAAAGAGATTAAGGATATACCCTCAAAAAGAAAAGGGTAGGCTGTGCGTATTCTGTCCTTAGTTTCCCTAGTCATGTCCTCCTCGGCGTCGCTCCATTGAACTTTGACGAGCTTAACTTCACGGTTGCGTAGCTTTTTGACTTCTGTTCCCACGAAACGGGTTGGAACTCTCCTCACGGTTGCTTCTCGTTCAACTTCTACTTCCTTTAGCACGCTTGGTTCTACCACTTCCGCAGACTCGTGTAAGCACTTCCGAAGGTGAGGGGCATGAAAGACATTATGAACCCCGGCCAATCTTTCGGGCAGCTGTACCCTATAAGCCATCTTCCCAATCTTCTCGATGATAGGGAATGGCCCTACAAATCTTGGTGCTAACTTTCTTGCGGATCCAAAGAGAACGACGTTCCTCAAAGGAGATACTTCAAGGAACACCTTGTCTCCAACTTCGAACTCAAGGTCAGTTCTTCTTTTGTCTGCGAGGACTTCTGTCTATCTAGGGCAGTCTTCATTCTTCTTCATATCAAGTCTACTTTCTCTGAAGTTTCCCTAATCATGTATGGTCCAAGTATGAGCTTGTCTATGGACTCCCACCAGCAAGTTGGTGGCCTGCACGGTCTTCCATATAAAGTTTTGAAAGGCGCCATGCCTATGGTGGCTTGGTAGCTATTGTTGTAAGCGAATTCCACCAAAGGTAGATGATCCTCCCATGTACCTCCGAAGTCAATAATGCATAATCTCAAGAGGTCTTCTAATACTATGTTGACTCTTTCCGTTTGGCCATCGGTTTGAGGGTAATAGGCCGTGCTTAAGCATAACTGTGTGCATACAGCCTCTTGTAAACTCTTCCAAAGCTCGCTCGTGAAGATAGGGTCTCGATTACTCATTATGCTGGAGGGTATCCCATGGAGTCGAACTATCTCTTTAAGATATACGGATGCTAGAGATGAGACAATCCTTCTACTTTTGACGGGTATAAAGTGGGCGCTTTTAGTAAGTCTGTCCACTATTACCCAAATGCTGGTATTGCCCCTTCTTGACCTAGGCAATCCATCTATATATTCCATCGAGATGTTATCCCATTTCCACTATGGGACCTCCAGAGGATGGAGCAGACCACCAGGCTTCTTCTGCTCTGCCTTGACTCATTGGCATATTAAACACTTAGAAACAAATTCAGCTACGTCTTGCTTCATGCCATTCCAAAAGAAAACTCTTTTGATGTCTTTATACATTTTGTCTCCGCCTGGGTGTATGGTCAGTTTGGAATGGTGTGCCTCTTCTAGAATCGCCTTTACCAAGCCACTTGCTTGTGGGATACATAGTCTTCCATCTCGTCTCATCCAGCCTTTGGCATCAATGGAGTATCTATTGAGGTGACTAGAAGTCTCACCCCTAATTAACTTGTCTACCACATCGGCTAGCTAAGGGTCTTCTCGTTGCGCGGTCCCTATTGATTCCAAAAGCATAGGCCGCACTTCCAATGTTGCTAATAGGCCAGGTACAAATTCAGAGGAGGGCCTAAAGTCAAAGTTGGCTATGTACTCCAAGCTTTGCCTTTCTACAAAGAGATGGCTTAAGGTCAGTTTCTTTCTACTGAAGGCGTCTGCTACTGCATTGCCCTTGCTAGGAGTATAGGAAATCTCAAAATCGTATATGGCAAGAAACTCCATCCATCTTTGCTGCCTCAAGTTGAGATCTTTCTACGAGAAATGGTATTTTAACGATTTATGGTCAGTATACAGTTCAAATTTTTCACCTAGGAGATAATGGCGCTAAGAATTAAGCGCAAAAACGATGGCTGCCAACTCTAGGTCGTGGGTTGGGTAGTTTTTCTCATGTACTTTCAAATGCCTTCCACCATAAGCAACTACCTTCCCTTCTAGCATCAGAACAGTGCCTAGTCCCGTTCCGCATGCATCTGTGTATACTCTAAACATCTTGCTTCCATCAGGCAATGTCAGAACTGGGGCTGTTGGTAGAGCCGTTTTCAAACGTTGGAAACAAATATCGCAATCCAAATCCCAATTGAAAGCAAGGTTCTTCTTTTTTAACCTTGTAAGTGGAGCTGAGATTTTTGCAAAATCTTTGATGAACTTTCGATAAAAGCCTGCTAGCCCGAGAAAGCTTCGGACTTCGGTTGCGTTTCGAGGAACCTTCCAATCTTGCACAGTAACCACTTTCGTGAAGTCTACAGATATCCCCTCTTTGGACACCACATGTCCAAGGAACCTAACTTCTTCTCTCCAAAAATGGCATTTGGAAAATTTCGCCTTGAACTGATGTGCATGGAGAGTATCCATGACTTCCTTTAGATGCTGAGCATGCTCTTCCTCATTCTTTGAGAAGATCAAAATATCGTCTACGAAGACCACCACAAACTTATTGAGGAACTCTCAGAACACCCTGCTCATTACATCAACGAAGTAAGCGGGTGCATTTGTCAAGCCGAAAGGCATGACAAGCCACTCGAACAAACCATCTGGAGTTCTGAACGCGGTCTTATCAATGCTGTCTTCAGCCACTCTTAGCTGATGAAACCCGGTAGCTAAATCTAATTGGGAGAAGACCAATGCACCTACAAGCTGATCGAACAAATCATCTATTCTCGGGAGTGGGTGCCTATTCTTCTTGGTCAGCTTGTTTAGCTCCCTATAATCAACGCACAGGCAAAGCGAACCATCCGCTTTGGTTGGGAACACTACTGGAGCACCCCATTCAGAAATACTCCGCCTTATAAACCCCTTCTCAAGCAATTCTTTAACTTGCTTGCTGAGTTCTTTCCTCTCCCTTGGAGCCATATGTATAACGTGTAAAGCAACGGTCTTGCATTGTCAACGAGGTATATGCGGAAGTCTATCTCCCACTTCGGAGGTAAGCTCTTTACCTCTTCAAACACATCCGAGTATTCACGGACTACCCTTACAGACTGTAAGTTCTTAACAGACGCATCAAGAGATTCTTGATAACTAAGCATGACGGAGTTCATAGGATTACAAGAAATTTCGAGAGTGTTACCGAGGCGAGTCATGAGTCTAACCACTCTCTTTTCACAATCGAGGACGACACCATTACTGGATAGCCAGTCCATGCCTAGAATCAAACCATAGCCCGTGAAGCCCAAAACAAAGGCATTACATCTAAACCCAATGCTTAATATAGATATTTTCAAATCCAAACAAACCATTGGCAAATAAGCTGAGCCCCCAATTGGATTTGAAACAACCAAGGGATCCTCTACTATACTGGTGTCTAGGTGCAGAGATTCCACTAACGCAGTAGATATAAAAGAGTACGATGCGCCAGAATCAAACAGTGTACGAACAGGATGATCAATAAGATAGACTAAACTTTTGACAGAAATATTTCTACCTCGTTCTTGCGGAGGTGCCGTGAGAGCGTGAACTTGTCCTCCAGAAGAAGGCCCAGCTCCCTGCCCTTGATTCTTTGGGCAGTCCCTAGCCATGTGTCCTGTCTCACCACAGTGGAAACAGCCACCCATCTTCTTTTTCTTCTTCTTGCATTCTTTGACAAGATGTCCAGGAATGCCACAGAAATTACACTTTCTCTTGTAACGGGGTTGGTTGTTCTTCCCGCCTTTCTTTGAATTAGCCTTCTTGTTCTGTGACCTCTCCCCCTTCTTATCTTGAGACACTTCCGCTTTTGCCTCTTTCTTGCCCTTGTCTTCCTCATGTAAGAGTGCCATGTCCACTAACCTCTCGTAAGTAGCCCCCATAGGTACATGGGTCATAGCCAAGCAGTGAAGTGGCTCATTCAATCCCTTGACAAAACGGAGAGCCTTCTTATGAGGAGTATTCACTAAGTCCAGTCCAAATCGGGCCAGCTGATTGAATTGGTTGACGTACTCGTTGACCGTCATACTTCCTTGCTTAAGAGATAAGAACTTTTCCAGCTGTAAACTTCGTTCAGCTTTTGAGAGGAATTTCATCTCAAACCTTATTCTGAAATCCATCCATGTTTCAACTGGTCTTTCTACGTTAGTGACTTCCCACCAATAGGAAGCTTCGTCTTTGAGCAACCATACAGCCAACTGTATCTTCTGCCTATCGTCCACCTCGAAGATAACGAACATATCCTTAGTTTCTTTAAGCCAGTTCCTTGCTTCTATGAATGATTCAGTTCCCTTGAAATCCTTTCCACCCATGGCCCTAAAGTCTCTACAAATCTTTGAGAAAGCATTTGCATGAGAAGGAAGAGGAGGAGTAGCCACTGCAGCTGGAGGAGGAATATCTGCTGGGCCTGCGTCGTTGGCCCTAGCCTCTAAGTACCTCCTGAACCAGCCGGGTATCAGTACAGCCTCTGGAAGGTTAAGATTCCTAGACATGCTAAAATGGAAAATAAAAGATTCAAAATGAAGGATAGAAAGATAGTGCATATGGCTTTGGGATTATGCCCTTTTAAATTTTAAAACAACACTTTTTCTTGTAAAATGCTTCTTTATATTTCTTTTTGAAAATAGTTTTTTTTTTCTTTCAAAAACTCTTATCTGATCTGGTAAACCTTTGCTCTGATACCAAGTGGAACACCCCACCTCCATTAAGGTTACTCACAAAGGGAATGCCTTAACTTTGGTGGAGAGTTATAGGTACAAGACAAAGAAAATTTTACAAGACAGATAAATATAAGCAGCGAAATTCAAATATTTATTGCATACATGGTTCAATACAAAAGCATTACATCAAATTATTTCAAAATAACTTCCAAAACATTACACCATAATTTCTGTCTTGATTATTTAATAAAGAAGCATAAACCCTTAATCAAACTGCACAAATCCCCAAGTGTAGTGTTCAAAAGCCATAGCCAAGGTGAGAGAGTCCCAATCATACATCTACTTTCTTGAAGCTCGCAAAGAGTCTGACTAAGCCGGAGTATTCCCTCCCTGTGGAACTAGGGGGAAGAAACGGAAGAAAAGAGGACGAAAGAAAACGGTCAGACAATAAGTCTGGTAAGTTCAGTGATTACTAGTATTTAAACAAGGAAAGGGTTATGACAGCAATAACAGAACACAAGATAATACCCTAATATAAGATAAGAGGAACATGTGATCGCACCCATTTCTATAGTCTCTGCATCTACTTAACCATTGGTTCAACCAGCCCCACGTGTTTATAACAAACGATCCCCTTAATGATCGGCTCATACTCGCATGCATTCATATCCTGTGTCATTCGGCCCTGCTTGACTGTAGAACCTGTGCTGGTCCCACCATGGGGTGTATCAGTCCCTCTGGTAGCAACCCGACACGATTCAAGATGCACAGTGTATACTATTGATGCCCAGTGCCTGCTTTTTCCACTCCGGAGTACGTGCATGTCCATTCTCCGTCGGAACCTACAATGACGCACCAACCACCGACGTTTTGACCGCTTATACAGCCCAGTGATCGTGCCCCACCCTGCCTAGATTCAGGGTACCATGATACATCTATGTGGGTTACTATTGAAATGGGTCCCCGTTACTAGTGTTTTTTAATCAACATGTTTATTTGGTTAAGTGTCCAAGTTTACCTAACCCCACCCTTCCGCTTAGTTAACATGTTGAATCGGTTAAGTGTTTCCCTATTTGAATTAACCCTACCAATCCTGACTTAGCTTTAATTTATTCATTAAAGCACCAACCACTCACGTTAGACAGGTCTTGTTGTGGTCACTGGATATGCCGGTTGGTTCCAGGAAGATTTACACCACAACTCAGTCTAACCTCGGGTTCTTTTTGGGCTTGATACACTAACCACCCACACTAGATAGGTCTTGTTGTGGTCACTAGATATGCCGGTCGGTTCCAGGCAGATTTACACCATAACTCAGTCTAACCTCAGGTTAGGCATATCAGCCTTTTCTAAATTCACATATTTTCTATATATGTCTAATTTCTTTATGTAAATTAATTTTAATTTAATCATGCCATAATTATCCTTTGATTATGCTCACAATAAATGGTATATCAAATATACCATTTTATGAACGAATCTATGCCATGAATTTTCATATTTTCCCATCGTTGTCCCCATGGAACGTACGCATGAATCACATAAAATGTTGGGCTAGAAAATTAGCCCAAACCCATAAGCAAAAAGGGTAATAAACAAGAGACATGAAACAAACATAAAATAGAATACATTTAACGTATCATGTGTAACTTGGCATAGAAGTATCATTAACTTAATTAAACGGGTAATAGGTGAACTTGTGACTAAGTTGGGTCTAATTGTCATGTAAACTTGATATAGGTCTAGCATGGAGGTTTAACATATAAACACAATTTTAAACCACAACTTAGCATATTAACTTATGTATGTTAAATATAAGAGAACTATTATAAACATATTTGAATCACAACTTAGCAAGATAACTTATGTGTTAAAACATAAGACAACTACAATTCCAATTTTACAACATAAATAGATTCAACTTAACATGGATCTAAATATACATGAGTGTTGATCTAACATATAAGCATGTGCATTAGATCATAAACTTGCAAGTAACCACCAAATTATAACATGACATGTTTCACCATTTAGTTGGCATAATAAATCAATTACGAAATCATAATAGATTCCAATAACATTCAACATGGTATGTTCATCATCCCAAACATACAGACATATTCAGTCGCAACGGTAATTTAAGAATCAAAATTTATTTATCTTATACATAAGCATCATTCTATATTCGAATTACAACATGTCATGATTCATTTGAAAGAACGTTTAAATCTGCGTAATAACCAACTTACAAACTAAAAAGGAATTATTGATTTATGAAATCTGAATTCTGAAATTGGTAAGCTCGCCTTTGATGTAGATCATTGAATTTGATTACTTTTAATTTGATTTTGATTCAGGTTTTTGTCTTGTCTTTGAATTGGTGACGGCTACTCCAAGTTCTCTACTGATGGCATGATAGTTCCAGGATTATTTTTTTGTGATATTTAGGTTTGAGCATTGGGTTGTTTGTATAGAATTTCAATCTAATTTGAGCCGTCGGATGATCCTAGAGTTAGCTACAACCATTCAATCAGGATAGGGTGACACCTCAACCCTAATGATTCAGCAAGGAGTCAGAAAGGACTCAGCAATAAGTCATAATATGGATTAGAACACACAAGAAAGCTATGCAGGTTCTCTGCTCGGCCTGGGCGCACTTGGAAGGTGCGCCAGTGCATTTTTTTTCTTTCTTTCTTCTGGTTTTTTGCTTTAACTTCGTTCATCCATTTGTCTTTCATACGGTGCCCGTTTTACGCAAACTCAGACTCTATCTCAAGCAGAATTCCAAGACGAACGTAATGGTGAAACCCGTATCCCTTAATTCTCACATTTGAAATTAATTATTCTTGATTCGTCACTATAACGTTAACAGAAAATATGGGTGTTAAATAATCCTATGATTATCCTTACTTTCGTTCTACGGAAGTTTGGGTCGTCACATTTGGTATCAGAGCTAAAGGTTTACCTTAGCATCTAAAGTATAACATTTTTAGAACAATTCGTCTTAATAGAATCAGTAGCATTCTAAGACGTGTAGCTCATTAGAGATAGGATTAGTAATGTCCTAGAATGAGTCTCTATTTTAGAAACCTTTACTTTAAGAATTATCATTTCTCTTAGTCCGACTCTTTCTTTGATGATGCAGACTGATTGAGAAATGAGTACCAGAGCATGTACAAGAGCCCGTGGTAGAGATGGGGCTAGAGGGCCCGTTAGAGAGGAGACTCCGGTTGCTCAGAGAGTGACTACTCCGAAGGTTGAGACACCACCACCCGCACGTGCATTCGATCTTCAAAAAGTAGCTAAGAAAATAAAGAATCTCATATGCGTGCATTATACATGCCAAAAGACGGTAACGGAGTCGCAAGCATGGCTGAAGACGATGGAAAATATTTTGGAAGGTTTAGAGCTCGAGGACCACAGAAAACGATTCATGGCAACTTGGTTTCTGAAAGGCTAGGCCCAAATTTGGTTGGAAATAACTATGGTTGGAGGTAACGAGGCTGATGTGACTTGGGAAAAATTCAAGGAGCTATTCAATGAGAAATTCATTCCACCCCACGAAGTTGAGCGCCTCCACGATGAGTTCGCCCACCTCCAATAAGGGAGCATGACTATTTCAGAGTATGTTAAGAAATTTGATGAGCTTTCCAAATACGCCCTAGAATTAATCCAAGACCCGCTACAGATAAATAAAAGGTTTATCAATGGTCTGGCAAGGAGGTACCATAACAGGGTGACTGCACACATCGAGCGCCCATTTGCTAAGGTTATTGAGATGGCTTGCAGATTTGAAGAGATTGATCAGAAGGGTTCCCAGCAAGAGAAAGAAAAGAATCAAGCCAACAACAAGAAGAAGGAGTCAGACAAGAAGACTAAGGTGGGCAGCTCTTTCACCGCCAAGCCCCAGGAGAAGAAGAAGACGAGGGACAGATCTAAAGTCAAGTGTTTTAATTGCCAAAGGATTGGACATTTTGACTACGAATGCCGAGCTCCGAAAAGGCCAAAAAGGAACGAGTCTGGACCGAGTCAGAGCAGTGGACAGAATCCCCGTGGCCCAAGGGAATGTTCCAACTGGCACAAGCCTGGACACCTCATCAAGGATTGCCCTTTGCTCAAGAAATCTCAGGTGGCTCATGTCTATGAAGAAACGTCTGCACCGACTTCTTCAGAAGCAGGTACGCCTGATGTTTTAGGGGGTACCCTTAACATTAAAAACATCCCTATTACTGTTTTGTTTGACACGGGTGCATCTAGAAGTTTCATATCTGTTGACACGATTAAGAAGCTTAAATTGAAACCCAGAAAACTCAAAGAACCTATTAGAGCACATTGCCCGATAGAAGGCTCACTTATTCTCGAACAGTATTGTAGAGTGCTTCTTTCTTACTCTTACTTCCAATTCCCTTTTGATTTGATCGTTATGAGCTTTTCTGGATATGATATCATACTTGGAATGGACTGGCTAGCGAAATATGTGGTCGAGTTACTTTGTGCTGAAAGAGTAGTTAGAATCAAAACAAAATTTGGAGACATCATTGCTATTCCATGCCACGGCTCAGCCACAGATAGGAAAGAATTTTAGTCTTCTCTAGAAGTCACTCCTGCTTTTATTGAGGATATTCCTATCATCAAAGGCTATCCGGATGTTTTTGAAGAAGTAGACAACTTACCTCCGCATAGGGAAATCGATTTCAGAATTAACTTAGTCCCTAATGCAAGGCCCGTCGTGCATCCCATTCGAAGAATGTCGCCAAAAGAAAGAGAAGAGCTGAGCAATCAAACCAAACAGCTTTTGTGGAAAGGTTTGATCAGACCCAGTTTCTCAAGCTGGGGTGCAGCAGTGGTTTTCGTCCTAAAGTCAGACGGTACCCTCAGGCTATGTGTGGACTACCGTGATCTAAATAAGCAAACTCTGAAAATAAATACCCACTGCCCCCGCATGACGATCTGCTTGACCTCTTGAATGGAGAAAGAGTATTCTCTAGAATGGACCTAGCTATAGGTTTCCACCAATTACGCATTGCCAAAGAATGTGTGCCTTTGGCATCTTTCAGAGGACCATATATATTTTATGAATGGCTAGTAATGCCCTTCGGTTTATGCAATGCTCCAACATACTTCGTAGATCTAATGAATAGAGTCTTCAGAGATGTTCTAAACAAATTTGTGTTGGTGTTCATTGACAATATTCTCATCTTCTCTAAGTCCACTGCTGAACACGAAAAACATCTGAAGGAAGTCTTTGAGATTTTGCATAGAAATGTGCTAAAAGCCAAATTCTCCAAATGTATATTCTGGCAAGAAGAGGTAAAATTCCTCGGCCATGTTGTATCTAAGGAAGGCATCCTGTAGATCTAGGAAAGCTCTCGGCCAATAAAGATTGGAAGCAGCCTACTACGCCAACTGAAGTCAGAAGTTTCTTAGGTCTGGCGGGTTATTATCGGAAATTCGTTAAGGATTTCTCGAGAATATCTTGTCCATTGACGAAGCTAACTAAGAAGCATGCCAAGGTCAAATGGACACCTGAATGTGAAGCAGCTTTCCAAGAGCTGAAACAGAAATTGATCACTGCTTCTGTGTTGACCATCATTGATGGCAATCAGGATTTGAAAGTCTGGACTGACGCTTCCAGGGAAGGTTATCCTTTTAATCTAAACAAACATGTTGGAAATGACATTTTTCTTCTAATGTCAAAACTTATTTTAACATGTTATTGTTTTCTATTTAAGGTATTGGTGCAGTGCTAATGCAAAGGGGCAAGGTTGTCGCATATGCTAGCCGCCAATTAAGACCACATGAGAAGAATAATGCCACTCATGATCTTGAGCTAATGGCCATAGAATTTGCTTTAAAAATATGGAGGCACTATCTCTTGGGCGAGAAATTCGAGCTGTATACGGATCACAAATTCTTGAAGCATCTATTTACCCAAAGAGATTTGAACCTGAGGCAGCAGCGTTGGGTTGAATTCCTTACACCCTATGACCTGTACATGTTATATACTCCAGGGAAAGCCAACGTTGTGGCAGAGGCTCTCAGTAGGAAGAATACGGCCGACTCCAAGCTTGTCCTTGCCAATCTCATTATTACTCCTACTTTGATCGATAAGATCTCTGCTCTCCAGAAAGGTGATAGATTTATTCAAATGATCAGTGAGTGAGTTTTGAAGCTCCAAGCTTCCAAATAGACAGCAAAGGGACCCTCAGACTGCAAGGGCGGATGTGCATGCCGGATATCCTCGAGCTAAAAAGGGAAGTTATGGATGAATGCCACAAGTCTAAGCTCAGCATCCATCCTGGTGTAAGCAAGATGTACCGCGATCTTAAGTGTAACACCCCGTAAATCAGTTAATACTAATATTCACAAATGAAAGAATAATTAATTACAAATATAAGAATATTGGGAAACAGGCTGCGCCATTGTGTTCATCTCGGAAAAATACGCGAAATAGAGTCCGAAATTTTGTAAATCGGAGTTCATATGACCGAGATATGGCCTCGAGAAGTTTCACGAAAAATTTAAATTTTAAAATAGATTTCAAAAACACAGAAATGGAGGCAGGCGGGAAAACTCCCGCCCAGACCAGGTCGACCTGGGGGTCGACTTGGGAGTCGACCTGGGGGGGCCAGGTCGACACTAGAGTCGACCTGGGTGTCGACCTCCCTGGTCGAGCCCAGGTGACCTGGGTGCATCTGGTTGGGTTTTCGGGTTGTGTTTTGAAGGCTGGACGAAATCTAATGGCTCTAATCTATTCTAGGGTAAATCTAATGGCCTAAATGCATCCTAACATCTATAAATAAGTGGGTAGACTCTAACCCTAAATCACTTGAAAAATTGGAGAGCTACCGACATGCCGTTGCCATGGAGTTCAGCGTAGCTGTCACAAACTAAAGAAGAAGGAGAAAGCCTAGCCTACAACTAAATCTACTCAACAAACAAATTAAATCAAAGACTCTTTCTATTTCGCTTCTTTAAATAGTGAGTATGATGAATCTCACAATATTATTATAAAATAATCTGATTAAGTTATGAATGGATCACTAGAAAGTGATATGAATTGTTATGTATTTGTGAATTATGTTGTGGATCTCTTGTTATGCTATTATGATATCATGTATATGTTGTAGTGATTATGTTGTAAATAATCCTATGCCATGTCATATGTGATTAATCATGCTATGCTATATTATAAATCATGTTATGCCATGTTGTAAATCATGCTATGCTATGTTGTAAATCATATCATGCTATGCAACAAATTATGATATGCTATGTTGTAAATCTTATATATGTTGTAGATCTCATATTATCACATTTGTTGAAATACTTATGATATATGATAATGATTTCATGTTAAGTTGTGTTGAATCATACAAGTTGTAAAATCATGATGTTATTATTTATGCGAATTGGATCATGTTTAAAGTTTATGTATTTTTATAATAGATCTCGATTATGGGAATTTGCCTATTGAGTTAGGTGTACCCATATCTACAAATAAATTGGATCTTGATTATGGGAATTTTCCTATTAAGTTAGGTGTACCCATATGCATGAATCTATGACTAAATGAATTTTTATGGGAATTTGCCTATTGAGTTAGGTGTACCCATATAAACCCATATTGTTAGATTAGATGATGTTGATTCACACACGTTCCTATGCAAGTGTATGAAATTTGATTGAGATCATATTATGTGAATTATGAACAAGTTGACATCTTTAGATCCATGACATGTATAATCTTATGCAAGTTGTAATTTTGGACATATGCAAGTTTCACTCCTTGTTATGGTTTATTTAGCCATATATACATGTTGTTATTGTCATAATCTCTTTTATGCTATGAGTTAGACTATTCGACTCTAACATATATTCTGCGAATAAACGTTCAAACATGGGGTAGGGGTGATATTAGGAATTAATAAATTGGGTGCAATTTTGTATGATTTTGCATGCCTTGAATGGATGTCCATAATTGAGTCAATTATGGACATTGTTGAATTTGGAATTAATTAATAATTCAAGTAGGGAATTATTAAAATTGGGGAAAGTGGATTATTAATAATAATCAATGCTTAGGACACGAGGTTGGACCCGTTTGTGACGTAAACCTGCCCGGACCCGCCCGGCAAATCCAGTAGTCACAAATGTCGTCCCAATGTGAGAGGTCCTAGGCCCAAACTAAAGCATAACAGTTGTAAAGACACGAGGTTAGACTCTTTTATGGTGTAAGATTGCCCGGACCCGCCCGGCAAATCCAGCTGCCATAAATGCCTATCTAATGTGAGAGGTCTTTATGAGGTTATGGCCTTAATGAATTAAGAAATACTTAACCAGATAATCATGCAAGGTGGGACATGGGGGTTAAGTAGGTGCCTTGGGTGGCATGAGGAATATAGTGGTTGCCTTTAGAGGCATTTGAAATACGATTAGACTTAACCAAACACACATGTAACGAACATGAATAAGTGGGTTAAGTGCGATGGACTAATGGGAAAAGCTTAGGTGGAATGCTTGTGGGAAATAATGGGGGCCCATTTCAACCAGTATCCCAAAACGTATCTTTGTGGGCTCGACCCAAGTCGAGGATGGGACACGCATACTGGGTCTGACTATAAGAGGCCAAAACAGGGAGCGGTGGCAATGCAAGTCCAACGGGTTTCATATGCGTGTGTGGACCCGGGCTGGTAGGTAAGACGTTGTTGCATCGTGTAGGTATAAGCCGTGCATCTCCGTTATATCGGGTTGCCACTTTAGGGGAATGATACACCCCACTGTGGGGCCAACACGGGTATCTACGAGTAGGGAGCCGATCGAAAAATGGAAAGTAGGGTACACCTAGTGGAGATAGGGGCAGGCGGCACCTATGTAGTCAGCTAGGAGTACGTAAAGCCATTAAGAAAGTTTCTAAGTAAAGCTAAGTGGGATCAATCTTTAGGGTGACTGGTGTGGTGCAGTATAGTGTTTATCCTTTAGTATTTAGGAACGCCTATAACGTTGCCTTTAGCGATTGTCTATGCCCTTAATCTGCTCTTTCATAGACATTTCCTTGTTTTCCAGCTTATGCCTTAGTCCAGTTATTTTGATAATAGTATTGTAGAATTATCATACTCGCCAGACTTTATGTCTGACCCCCTCTTTTCCATCTTTCTTTTCCTTCAGGTCCTCAGGTTGGGCCAAGTTCTAGTGGAGTCTAGTTGGATCGCTTATCTCTTGGAAAGCTTGGACTGCAGAAGTAAAGCCCAGCTTGTTATCTTTCTTTTTAATGGCTGTTTATTGTAATGGGATTATGTATTTTGTTTTGTGAAGACGGATGTTGTACTTTGTTATGATCTATGGTTTTATGATGTAACAGACATATTTAACTTCCGCTGCAATAAAATGAAGTTTTAGATTTCCAAGTGCTATTTATTATCTGTCTTGTTGTAATTTCTCTGTTCTATATTCACTTATGACCTCCATGGAAGTTAATGCATTCCCTTTGTGAGTGACATTAATGGACGTGGGGTGTTACACGTGGTATCAGAGCATAAGGTTACCAGAACAGATAAAATTTTTAGAAAAATATTTTTTCTAAAGTATTTTTGGAAGAAGTGCTTTCAAAAACATGTTATTTAAAGAGAGTTTTTATGAAAAACATAATCCCAAATAGCCATATCCTTATCTTTATCTTTCGAAATCTCCATTTTGAATCTTTCCTTTTTCGTTTCAGCATGGCTGAAGATCTTAATCTCCCAGAAGGTGTGACGGTTCCAGGGTGGTTTAGGAGATATTTGGAGGCTAGGGCCACCACTACAGGCCCAGAAGATACTCCTCCACCCCCAGTTGCAACCATTCCTCCTCCTCCTCCTCGTGTTGACACTTTTGCAAAGACGTGCAAGGAATTTAAGGCTATGGGAGGAAAAACTTTTCAAGGGACTGAGACGTTTGTGGAGGCCAGAGACTGGCTTAAGGAGACTGAGGAATTGTTGGATATCTTTGAAGTGGAAGATGGGAGGAAAGTCCGTTTAGCTGCTTGGTTAATGAAGGGAGAGGCCTCGTTTTGGTGGGAGGTCACTAACGGGGAACGTCCAGTTGATTCATGGGCGGATTTCAGACGAAGGTTTGAGGCAAAGTTTCTTTCAAGGGCAGAGGAGAATTTAAATATGGAAAAATTCCTGACATTAAAGCAAGGGAGCTAATCAGTGAAGGAATATGTCAATAAATTTAATCAGTTAGCAAGGTTTGGCTTGGAGTTGGTGAACACGCCAGAGAAGAAAGCTTTGAGGTTCATTAGAGGATTGAATGAACCGTTGCAAGGGTTGGCTATGACCCACATCCCTATGGGAGCCACCTTTGAAAGGCTAGTAGAAATGGCACTTATGCATGAGGATAAGGCAGTTGAAAAGAAAGGGGATCAGAAGAAACCCCAACAGCAAAATAAGAAGGGTGGTAAAAACAATAATGGCAAAGGAAAGAAGAGATGCTTCAATTGTGGGACGCCTGGCCATCTCAGCAAAGATTGTAGAAAGAAAAAGAAGACTGGTTGTTTTCATTGTGGAGATGCGGGACATTTGGTGAAGGACTGCCCAAAGAAGGGGCAGAGGGCAGGGTCTACCTCGGGAGGACAGGTGCAGGCTCTTATCGCACCAGGGCAGGCAAGGGGGCAAGTTCAGGCTATTGCGGCCCCACTGCTGCAAGAAAGAGGTAGAACAATTTCTGTTGAAAGCTTAGTTTTTCTGTTTGATCATCCTGTCCGTACCTTATTCGATTCTGGCGCATCTCATTCGTTTATCTCTACATCATTAGTTGAATTACTGCACTTGAACACCAGTTTAGTAGAGGATCCCTTGGTTGTTTCAAATCCAATTGGGGGTTCGGCTCATTTGACCATGATATGTTTGGATTTGAAAATCTCTTTACTTAGCGTTGAATTTAGATGTGATGCTTATGTATTGGGCTTCACGGGCTATGGGCTAATTTTAGGAATGGATTGGTTATCTAGAAATGGGGCCATTCTTGATTGTGAAAGGAGAGTAGTTAGGCTTGTGACTCGCCTTGGTAATGCTCTCGACATCTTTTGTAATCCCATAAATTCCGTTATGCTAAGTTATCTTGAATCGCTTGACGCGTCTGTAGAGAATCTGCGATCGGTAGAGGTGGTCCGGGAATATCCGGATGTGTTTGAGGAGGTGAAGGGCTTACCTCCAAAGCGGGAGATAGACTTTCGAATTTATCTTGTGGATAATGCTAAACCTGTATCTTTGCCAGTGCGCCACATGGCTCCTCGTGAAAGGAGGGAACTCAATAAGCAAGTGAAGGAGTTGCTTGAGAAGGGGTTCATAAGACGTAGTATATCGGAGTGGGGTGCTCCTGTAGTATTTGCCACAAAGGAGGATGGGTCCCTTAGACTTTGTGTGGACTATAGAGAACTAAACAAGCTTACTAAAAAGAACCGACACCCACTGCCGAGGATTGACGATCTCTTTGATCAGTTAGTTGGCGCCTCAGTGTTTTCGCAGTTGGACTTAGCCACTGGCTTTCATCAACTGAGAGTGGCTGAGGATAGTATAGATAAGACTGCTCTTAGGACTCCTGACGGATTTTATGAATGGCTAGTGATGACCTTTGGTTTGACAAACGCCCCCGCATATTTTGTTGATTTGATGAGTAGGGTGTTTAGGGAGTACCATAACAAATTCGTGGTAGTCTTTGTGGATGACATCTTAGTCTTTTCTAAGAACAAAGAAGAGCATGCCCTACATCTTAGGGAAGTGTTGGAAACCCTTCGAGCGCATAACCTTAAGGCAAAATTTTCTAAGTGTCACTTCTGGAGGAAAGAAGTACGGTTCTTAGGGCACGTGGTTTCCAAGGAAGGGATAGCAGTGGATCCCGCAAAGGTGGTGGCCATCCAAGATTGGAAGGTCCCTAAAAATGCAACCGAAGTAAGAAGTTTCTTGGGGTTGGCTGGCTATTATAGGAAGTTTATCAAAGACTTCGCAAAAATATCAGCTCCATTAACACGGTTAACGAAGAAGAACCTGGTTTTTATGTGGGACGAAGATTGTGATGATGCGTTCCAACGTTTAAAGAGAGCCTTAACTTCAGCCCCAGTCTTAGTGCTGCCAGACGGGAATAAGCCGTTTACCGTCTATACTGATGCTTGTGGGACGGGACTTGGCGCGGTCCTCATGCAAGAGGGAAGAGTAATAGCCTATGGTGGAAGGCAGTTGAGGGTTCATGAAAAGAATTACCCTACGCATGAACTTGAGTTAGCCGCAATTGTTTTCGCGCTTAAGTCTTGGCGTCACTATCTTCTTGGTGAGAAATTCGAACTGTTCACTGACCACAAATCATTAAAATACTTATTCTCTCAAAAGGATTTGAATTTAAGGCAGCAACGGTGGATGGAATTCTTAGCATCCTACGACTTTGAAATAGCATATACCCCTGGCAAGGGTAACGTGGTAGCAGACGCCTTAAGTAGGAAAAGGTTGTCCTTGAGTCCGTTGTTTGTTGAACGACGAAGCTTAGAATTCATCTCCATGTTTGACTTTAGACCCTCCGTTGACCTAGTACCTGGTTTGTTAGCATCCTTGGAGGTTAGACCTACACTTCTAGGACGAGTTGGTGAGGCACAACAAGACGACCCACAATTGATTGAGATAGTAGAAAAGCTCAAAGGAGTGGAGTCGTCTAGCCATCTTCGTAGGTACACCCTAGACGATAAGGGTTGGTTACGAAGGGATAATAGACTTTGTGTACCACAAGACGAAGACTTAAGGAAGGCCATTCTTGATGATGCTCATCGCTCAAAGATGACCATTCATCCCGGCGGAGACAAGATGTACAAAGATATGAAGCGGATTTTCTTTTGGGCCGGTATGAAAAAGGATGTGGCCGAGTACATCGCTAGATGCTTGGTGTGCCAACGAGTAAAAGCGGAACAAAAGAAACCCGGTGGGTTGCTTCACCCATTGGAAGTTCCACTATGGAAATGGGAAAGCGTCTCGATGGATTTTGTGGATGGATTACCAAGATCAAGGAAGGGTAATACGGGGATTTGGGTTATAGTAGATAGACTTACTAAGAGCGCCCATTTTATTCCCGTGAAAAGTAAGAGGACTGCTCCGTGGTTGGCTTCTGTATACATTAAAGAGATAGTTCGTTTGCACGGTATTCCTTCTAGTATAGTAAGCGACCGTGATCCCATCTTCACTAGCGAATTTTGGAAGAGTTTACAAGAGGCGGTAGGGACTCAGCTATGTTTGAGCACCGCATATCATCCTCAGACGGACGGCCAGACCAAGAGGGTGAATCGTATTCTAGAGGATCTTTTAAGGCTTTGTATCCTAGACTTTGGGGGTACATGGGAAGAGCACCTTCCATTGGTAGAATTCGCATATAATAATAGCTTTCAGTCTAGTATTGGCATGGCACCTTTCGAAGCTCTTTATGGAAGGCCTTGCCGTTCACCTACATGTTGGTGGGAATCTACCAATAAAATCCTACTTGGGCCCGATATGGTTAGGGAAACCTCGGAGAAGATTGATTTGATTCGAAGGAGGATGAAAGCAGCACAAGATAGGCATAAATCGTATGTTGATAAGAGGAGGACAGATCTTGAGTTTGACATTGGGGACATGGTTTTTATCAAAGTATCTCCGTTACAGAATGTTGTTCGCTTTGGGTCCGTTGGGAAATTAGCGCCAAGGTTTGTAGGGCCATTTCCTATAAAAGACAGGATTGGGAAGATGGCGTATAGGGTGGAGTTGCCTGAGAAACGTAGTGGAGTACATGACTTATTCCATGTATCACATTTGAGGAAGTGTTTGCACAAGACCGCGGAGGTGGTAGAGCCGAGCATGCTTAAAGAGGTGGAAATAGAGCGTGATGCAACAATTAGACGAGCTCCTACATGCATTCTTGGGTCGGAGATCAAAAAGTTGAGGAATCGAGAGGTCAGACTAGTTAAAGTGTAATGGGGAGATGATGAGAGCAACGCTACTTGGGAGATAGAAGAGAAGATGCGTTCGTGGTACCCTTTTCTTTTTGAGGGTATGTCTTTTAATTTCTCCTTTGTCGCTTAGCTTATCTTATCTTATCTTTAGTATGTCCTCTCATTAGTATCTTTGACCTTTAGTTAGGATAATCCTATGGTTGAAACATGTGTTTGAGACATGTTATGTATGATGGATGCAAAATGGATGCAAGTGTTTGCTAGTGGTTGCTCGTGGATGCATATATACACACACTTTAGGCACTAGATCGGCTCAGTCACTACATATTGCATATTGCATAAATGAATGTATTTAGTATAATGGATGTATAATGGTTGTACCATCATATAGATGCTGCATTCGGTTGAATGGATGTGCACGCATATAGAAGTAGTATGTAAGCAATTAGGATCTTTTGCACACATAATGGATGCATGGCACTGTCATGAATTGCATCAAGGAGGTCAACTGAATCAGTGGACCGCCTGATTTTGCATTAGATACGGACATACACACACACTATGCATTTAAACATAAAAGCATTAGAAGTCTATAAGGACAGTGGATGCCAGTGTTTGAAGATTGAGTACATGGTTGATTGGATGTTAGGTTAAACATTCTTCTTGACTTGAAGATTTCGGGGTCGAAATCCTTTAAGGAGGGGAGAATGTAACACCCCGTAAATCAGTTAATACTAATATTCACAAATGAAAGAATAATTAATTTCAAATATAAGAATATTGGGAAACGGGCTGCGCCATTGTGTTCGTCTCGGAAAAATACGCGAAATAGAGTCTGAAATTTTGTAAATCGAAGTTCGTATGACCGAGATATGGCCTCGAGAAGTTTCACGAAAAATTTAAATTTTAAAACAGATTTCAAAAACACAGAAATGGAGGCAGGCGGGAAAACTCCCGCCCAGACCAGGTCGACCTGGGGGTCGACTTGGGAGTCGACCTGGGGGTCGACTTGGGAGTCGACCTGGGGCGGGGGGGGGGGGGGCAGGTCGACACTAGAGTCGACCTGGGTGTCGACCTCCCTGGTCGAGCCCAGGTGACCTGGGTGCATCTGGTTGGGTTTTCGGGCTGTGTTTTGAAGGCTGGACAAAATCTAATGGATCTAATCTATTCTAGGGTAAATCTAATGGCCTAAATGCATCCTAACATCTATAAATAAGTGGGTAGACTCTAACCCTAAATCACTTGAAAAATTGGAGAGCTACCGACATGCCGTAGCCATGGAGTTCAGCGTAGCCGTCACAAACTAAAGAAGAAGGAGAAAGCCTAGCCTACATCTAAATCTACTCAACAAACAAATTAAATAAAAGACTCTTTCTATTTCTCTTCTTTAAATAGTGAGTATGATGAATCTCACAATATTATTGTAAAATAATTTGATTAAGTTATGAATGGATCACAAGAAAGTGATATGAATTGTTATGTATTTGTGAATTATGTTGTGGATCTCTTGTTATGCTATTATGATATCATGTATATGTTGTAGTGATTATGTTGTAAATAATCATATGCTATGTCATATGTGATTAATCATGCTATGCTATATTATAAATCATGTTATGCCATGTTGTAAATCATGCTATGCTATGTTGTAAATCATATCATGCTATGCAACAAATTATGATATGCTATGTTGTAAATCTTATATATGTTGTAGATCTCATATTATCACATTTGTTGAAATACTTATGATATATGATAATGATGTCATGTTAAGTTGTGTTGAATCATACAAGTTGTAAAATCATGATGTTATTATTTATGCAAATTGGATCATGTTTAAAGTTTATGTTTTTTTATAATAGATCTCGATCATGGGAATTTGCCTATTGAGTTAGGTGTACCCATATCTACAAATAAATTGGATCTTGAATATGGGAATTTTCCTATTAAGTTAGGTGTACCCATATGCATGAATCTATGACTAAATGAATTTTTATGGGAATTTGCCTATTGAGTTAGGTGTACCCATATAAACCCATATTGTTAGATTAGATGATGTTGATTCACACACGTTCCTATCAAAGTGTATGAAATTTGATTGAGATCATATTATGTGAATTATGAACAAGTTGACATCTTTAGATCCATGACATGTATAATCTTATGCAAGTTGTAATTTTGGACATATGCAAGTTTCACTCCTTGTTATGGTTTATTTAGCCATATATACATGTTGTTATTGTCATAATCTCTTTTATGCTATGAGTTAGACTATTCGAGTCTAACATATATTCTGCGAATAAACGTTCATACGTGGGGTAGGGGTGATATTAGGAATTAATAAATTGGGTGCAATTTTGTATGATTTTGCATGCCTTGAATGGATGTCCATAATTGAGTTAATTATGGACATTGTTGAATTTGGAATTAATTAATAATTCAAGTAGGGAATTATTAAAATTGGGGAAAGTGGATTATTAATAATAATCAATGCTTAGGACACGAGGTTGGACCCGTTTGTGACGTAAACCTGCCCGGACCCGCCCGGCAAATCCAGTAGTCACAAATGTCAGCCCAATGTGAGAGGTCCTAGGCCCAAACTAAAGCAAAACAGTTGTAAAGACACGAGGTTAGACTCTTTTATGGTGTAAGACTGCCCGGACCCGCCCGACAAATCCAGCTGCCATAAATGCCAGTCTTATGTGAGAGGTCTTTATGAGGTTATGGCCTTAATGAATTAAGAAATACTTAACCAGATAATCATGCAAGGTGGGACATGGGGGTTAAGTAGGTGCCTTGGGTGGCATGAGGAATCTAGTGGTTGCCTTTAGAGGCATTTGAAATACGATTAGACTTAACCAAACACACATGTAACGAACATGAATAAGTCGGTTAAGTGGGATGGACTAATGGGAAAAGCTTAGGTGGAATGCTTGTGGGAAATAATGGGGGCTTATTTCAACCAGTATCCCAAAACGTATCTTTGTGGGCTCGACCCAAGTCGAGGACGGGACACGCACACTGGGTCTAACTATAAGAGGCCAAAACAGGGAGCGGTGGCAACGCAAGTCCAACGGGTTTCATATGCGTGTGTGGACCCGGGCTGGTAGGTAAGACGTTGTTGCATCGTGTAGGTATAAGTCGTGCATCTCCGTTATATCAGGTTGCCACTTTAGGGGAATGATAATAGTATTGTAGAATTATCATAGTATTGTAGAATTATGCCTTAGTCCAGTTATTTTGATAATAGTATTGTAGAATTATCATAGTCGCCAGACTTTAATTTATGTCTGACCCCCTCTTTTCCATCTTTCTTTTCCTTCAGGTCCTCAGGTTGGGCCAAGTTCTAGTGGAGTCTAGTTGGATCGCTTATCTCTTGGAAAGCTTGGACTGCAGAAGTAAAGTCCAGCTTGTTATCTTTCTTTTTAATGGCTATTTATTGTAATGGGATTATGTGTTTTGTTTTGTGAAGACGGATGTTGTACTTTGTTATGATCTATGGTTTTATGATGTAACAGACATATTTAATTTCCGCTGCAATAAAATGAAGTTTTAGATTTCCAAGTGCTATTTATTATCTGTCTTGTTGTAATTTCTCTGTTCTATATTCACTTATAACCTCCATGGAAGTTAACGCATTCCCTTTGTGAGTGACATTAATGGACGTGGGGTGTTACATTAAGCGTACTTTCTGGTGGAAGGCGATGGAGAAAGACATCTCCATTTATGTTTCCAGATGTCCCACATGCCAGCAAGTTAAAAGCGATCAACAAAAGCTAGCAGGTCTATTGCAACCGCTAGGGGTTCCAGGTTGGAAATGGGACGAAACTTCTATGGACTTCATTGATGGCTTACCCCGGACTAAGAAGGGCAATGACAACATATGGGTGATTGTAGATTGCCTCACAAAGACTGCTCTTTTCATTCCGGTCAAATCAAATAGAACAACTCGAAGTTTGGCATAGTTTATTTCAGAGAGATTGTCAGACTGCGTGGAGTTCCCAACAGCATTGTCAGTGACCGTGATTCAATATTTGCTAGCAAGTTCTAGGAAGATTTTCAAGAAGAGTTAGGGACTAAGCTGAATATGAGCACTGCTTACCACCCTCATACAGATGGCCAGATTGAGAGGGTGAACCGCATATTGGAAGACTTGATGAGGGCATGCATCTTAGATTTTGGTAGGTCATGGGAAGATCATTTGCACTTGGTCGAATTCTCTTATAATAACAGCTACCAAGCCAGCCTGAAGATGTCGCCATTTGAAGCCTTATATGGCAGGCCATGCCGATCTCCCGCATGTTGGGTGGAACCCGGTAATCAATTGGTATTGGGTCCCGACATGATTCGCGAAGCCTCAGAAAGAGTTGACTTTATTAAGAAGCGATTACTTGCCGCCCAAAGCCGACAGAAGAGCTATGCAGACGCTCGAAGAAGGGATTTATAATTCTCTGTCGGTGATCTTGTATACTTGAAGGTTTCCCCACTGAGAGGCGTAATCCTATTTGGGAAGACTGGAAAATTGGCATCGAGATTTATTGGTCCATTTCCTATTCTCGAAAGGATTGGAACTCTCGCCTATAGAGTGCAGCTACCTGACTGGTTGCCAGAGGTCCACGATGTATTTCATGTATCCCAACTCCAGAAGCATGTTCATGATCCGGATTTAGTTGTGGAGGAAGCAACACAACGAGATTTGGAGATTACCCCGGCTCTAGTAGTGAGAAGGGAGCCAGTGAAGATTGTAGGCAAAGAAACCCAAGTGTTGAGGAATAAGAGGATCCACCTAGTCAAAGTGCAGTGGAGCGGGGATCCTAGAGACTGTACTTGGGCTAAGGACAACATCAAACAGGCTTATCCCGAGTGCAGATGGGACATCTTCGAGTAGCTTTTGTGTTGAGGTACATTTATAATACCTTGCATTTTCCATTTTGTTTCCTACTTTATCATTATTTCCTTTTCGAGGACGAAAAGATTTTAAGTGGGGGAGATTGTAACAACCCGGAAAATTCGAACCAATTTAAAAAGTTTATTTTGGCTATTTCAGTAAATTTTGAATAGTTAAAATAATTTATTTTTGATAATAACGATTAAAAATTTATTTTAATCGAAGATAGAACAAATATATTCATTTTGATTACTAATGAAATTAAAAATAGTACGGTAGTTTGAAAAGTCAAACCTGTACTTTGAACGATTGTACCGGGTTCAAAATTTAACGGATTTTAGCGAAACCAAAAATATATAAATCTGTTTTAAATTATCTTTTCAACGAATCTGAAAAATCAAAATTTCATAGCGGGAATCAAAAGATATGGCCAATTGAATATTCAGAATGACCGCTATAATATAATTTAAAGCCCGTATAAAAGGCCATTTTTCAAACGACCTCCGTTTTCGACGAAACCACTTTTGTTTGTTTTGGAATGTCAAATTATTGCTAGATTTCAATTTTCATAACTTTTCGAATTAATATGTGAGTGTGGAAAACAAAAATGTGTTTAGTCAATTTCAGTCGAATCTGATCGACTAGAAAATAGCCATTTTTCAAACAGTCTCAGAATTCAACGAAATTAATTTTGTTTGGACTGTATCGTCAAAACAAAGGAAAAAAATTTGGATTTTTCTGAGTTCGTATGTGGTCCAGTGGATTTAAATAGACAATCAAATTTATTATTTAAATAATAAATTAAAGATTTCAGGCCACAGACAATCGTTTGGGCTGACGAAACCTAGCCCATTGGATCCAGAACGGGGGCTATAGGCTAGGGTCACCTTTGGTTGGACTAGAATCGGATTAATTTAAGAGATATGGTTTTATTTGTAAAAATCGCATTAAAATATTATAAATAGTTCAAGAAAACCCTAAAACACTATTCGCCCTTCTTCCAGCCATCGCTTTATACAAATCCATGGCCGAAAGTGTCCAACCTTCCTCCTCTAAAATCTTTCTATCCTTACATCGAATTCACTCACTCCAGTTCAGACTTTTGTAGATATTTTCAATCTCTACACATCCATGCGGATAACCCTACCCGAAAGTGTATATTTCGCCTGAACCAGACCCGAGAACGGGTCGACTTTGGACCGCCGCCGCACCCTCATCACTTGATCGAGCTCTGCCGCACTCAGGGCCCGGCACGCGCCTTCAAGGCTGACAAGACCCCGCCCTCCGATCAACCTCTCGCTATTTGTGTTGGTCGAAAAATTTAAACCTAATTTTGAACCAAAGTTTGAAGTTGCGGCCGTGAGTTTCAGAGGTAGAAGATGGATTAGTTTTTAATTATTTAATTAATTTAAATGTTGTAAAACTTGTGAAAATTGTAACTAATACATACGATATCGAAATTGAACAATTTCAGATCCTATTTGATCGTGAAACTGAGATCTACGCTGCTGTCCAAACTAGATCCAATTCCGAGCAGTTCAAATTTTAGACCAATTCGCGTTACAACTGTGAGAATTATTCCTTCTTATAATTAATTAATTATTTTATTTAATTGTTATGTGATGATTGAATGCGAATAATTCAGATCTGTTATGTGATGATATTGTGGATGTGTTATTTGTTGTTGTTGATGTATAAACCCAGATTTGGTTGTGTTTCAATAAAATAATCACCTTGTTTATTTATTGATTTGGATTAGAATTTCCAAATCAATAAAATAATCACGATGCTATGTTAAATTACATTTGATTAGAATTTTCAAAACAATGAAAATAGTCATTATTGTTTTTATTGATTTGGATTAGAATTTCCAAATCGATAAAAATAATCATTTTGTTATGATAAATTGCGTTAGATGCCCGATTCAACATCAATACACTATTCGGATTATTTTTGTTGAACTGATTTATATCGTCAATTCAATATAAAAATTTATTATCTCAATCATATTAGTTGAATTGATTAGAATGTCAATTCAATATTCAAAATATCCTTTTAACATTTTGAGCATTGAAATAGGAT
The DNA here is from genome assembly GCA_030737875.1 of Allium sativum. NCBI lineage: Eukaryota > Viridiplantae > Streptophyta > Magnoliopsida > Asparagales > Amaryllidaceae > Allium > Allium sativum. The sequence goes on along the minus strand of CM060918.1, from coordinate 142,250,575 downwards.
CATCAATTTAACATAAAACATTAATTTATCATTTTTATTGTATTGAAATAGAATTGTCAATACAATGAAAAATATATCAATTTTTGGTCCATATCATTGAATAAATAAAACGTCCTTTTATTTGCATTCCTTTATGCAAATATATTTAGAGAAAATAAAATTTCCTATTATTTGCATTCCTTTATGCAAATATATTTAGAGAAAATAAAATGTTCTTTTATTTTCATTCCTTTATGCAAATATATTCATTGAAAATAAACCGTTTTTTATTTGCATTCTTTTATGCAAATATATTTAGAGAAAATAAATCATTCTTTTATGCAAATATATTTAGAAAAATAAATTGTTCTTTTATTTGCATCCCTTGATGCAAATATACATTGGAAATAAAATGTTCTTTTATTTGCATTCCTTTATGCAAATATATTCACTGAAAATAAACATTTCTTTTATTTGCATTCTTTAATGCAAATATATTTAGAGAAAATAAATCGTTCTTTTATTTGCATTCTTTTATCCAAATATATTTAGAAAAATAAATTGTTCTTTTATTTGCATCCCTTGATGCAAATATTCATTGGAAATAAAATGTTCTTTTATTTGCATTCCTTTATGCAAATATATTCATTAAAAATAAACCGTTCTTTTATTTGCATTTTTTTATGCAAATATATTTAGAGAAAATAAATCATTCTTTTATTTGCATTCTTTTATGCAAATATACATAGAAATATAAAAATTTTCTTTAACTTCATCCTTTTATGCAAATAAACTTTGAATATAAAATATCCTTTTATTTGCATTTTCTAACGCAAATATGCATTGAAATAAGAAAAATCATATTTTATTTGTAATTTTAGATGCAAACAAAACATTAGAATTAAAATCATATTTTTGTTTGCAATTTTAGATGCAAACAAAACATTAGAATTAAAATCATATTTTTGTTTGCAGTTTTAGATGCAAACAAAACATTAGAATTTAAATCATTTTTTTTTTTGCAATTTTAGATGCAAACAAAACATTATAATTAAAATCATATTTTTGTTTGCAATTTTAGATGCAAACAAAACATTATATTTAAAACATATTTTGTTTGCAATTTTAGATGTAAACATAAACATTAAAATGAATATACATTTTTATTTTGTATATTAGATAGAAATAAAAGTGATTTAAAAGATTTCATTTTATTTGCATATTTAGATGCAAATAAACACGTAGAAAAGATTTCATTTTATTTTCATATTTAGATGCAAATAAACAACGTAGAAAAGGTTTCATTTTTATTTGCATATTTTGAGGAAATATCAACATTGTAGGTGGAAGTTGCATTTTTGTTTACAAATTTGGTTGTAAACAAAACATGATAATAAAAGAATTGATTTAAATGTTGAAATGTTTATTGTCACTTTAATTACAATAGAAATAGAAAATCGCCAAATGAATTATATTAATATTTGTATATAAATATAAATTAAAATTTAACGAATCGCGCGCGGTAGTTCGCGTTTCGGCAATCGTAACTTCAAACGATTATGCCGTAAGATCCAACCGTTGGATTTTCCCAAAGCTGGAACCATTAGGACAGCTTTGGGAAGATTTTTCCGATGATATAAACTTTATCAAAATCCAACGGTTAGATTTCAAGATATAGGAAATCAAACTTTGGGAAAAACAGCGCCAAGGTGACCCTTTGGCCCGAAGCGTCGTTTAATTATATTGAGCTATTTTTAAATAAATAAAAATAGCGAAAAAATGTTATAAATTAATATTAACAATATCTAATGGTTTAAATGATAATAATACAAAAATTATTTGAAAAGATCGAGTTCAACTCATTTCAAATAATTTTACGGCGATTTAAAATCGAAGATATCAAAGACGGCGATTGAAGACCGGCGGTCTTCACGTCGAAAGGATAAATACTGATGCCTGGCATTGGCTAGCTACCAATAAAGGGTTAAAGTGTTAGTTGTCTGGACGTAATTGGTGATCGTCCGGATACGCGAGCACTTAGGTGACTCCGGTTTCGTTCAGACCCAGAACGGACTTGTAAATGGATGCATGTCCGACATTGAATTTCATGTCGTGTAATTTAATTTAATTGATATCTATTAATATATTTCTGAGGTGGCGGAGGATTTATCCTTTTGCTAAACAGCCTTCTTTGGGACGTATGAGCTCAAAGGTTATATATTGATAGTTCTCAATCGCATGGTATGGAATGTCAATGTGACACGCCAAGATGCAATTGATCAAGGCTTTTGTTGAAAAGCAGAGCCTTGTGGATGATGATCAAAGCATAGTCTATCTAGGCAAAGCTTTGTGTATTACGCTAACTCGCGAGCCTCACACCCCGGTAGAGTAAAAAACGGAGCAAGGGAACGCAAGGAGTGCACACGTTTCTTTCTAGCTAGAAGTGGTGTTTGGGTTTAACACGACCCAACATTTTACTTATGTAGTTGATGGAATGAGGCGCCTTGGAATTTTGTTGGTCGCAATGGCCAATTTATAGGTCCAATAGGATCGGGAAGCGTGCGTTCAAAAATTTCCAATCCACTAAAGTATTTGTGGACCGGCCCTACAGGATCCAAGGGTTCGCCAGCGTCTGAATCTTGAGACATTGCTAGAGTGTCTCGAATCGGTCAGGAGATCATTTCTAGCCTTGACTCATGACGGAAACCAACATCCAATACGACATTACGGCCTTGATTGTAACCTACATATGGCGACATAGTAGGATGGGGTACTATGCCGTCTAAGATTGATACATTTACTTTGAAGTATTTTCGAAACATATTAGACACTAATAATAATATAAAAAAATATTATTTTCTAGGTATCAAGCATTTTTTATCATTATAAGGTAAAACTCTATCCTCCGTTTGCGTTGCATTGTGTGATGGGACTTGAGTCTTATAATGATTTCATTTTCTAAAAAGCATTGCGTTGTTTTAGACTTAAAAACTTATAAAACTTATGCACTGGCAATCCAATGGAATTAAACCCGTTCCGCGATAGCGGCGTGGTCCAGTGATTAGCCCTAACATTAGTTTAGTTAGATTTCTCATACCAGTCCCATGACTGACTCGTAGTTTGTTTCACTTTGCAAACTCGGGTGCCATCTTTATGCACGAGCAGCCAATTGACAAGTTTCAGGTAGGGATGTTTTCTGGACTCAAGCATGCTGCTGGAGATGTTGGAAGATCTTTTCTTTTTATCTTTATTTTCTTGAGACTTGAGACAGTATCAGATTTTGATGTATTTTTGGAGATTGAGACTTTATTTCTTTCCCTGTTTTAGACATCTTTTTTTGCTAAGTGTATCCTGTACTGCGTACTCTGATGTTCTGTGATGATGTTTGTGATGACATTTCATTTCCACTGCAAATGATTTATATGTTTCTGCTATGTAACTGTGATCTGTTATTGTTTTAAATTCTGTTAACTCCTATGATTATCCTTACTTTCGTTCTACGGAAGTTTGGGTCGTCACAATAATTGATTACTTGGGAGTGATGATAAGTACTATATGATGTTCTACGAGACTTTTGCATGAAGATAGCAAGGAATACTATAAGTATACTTATCATCTAATTCATCATTATTTCAAAAGTTTGTGTTTTAATTTAAAGATGCCTATGATTTTAACATACTGTATTGGTTGTGATCTTTGCTTTAACAAGCAATCAATATATACAACTGATGATTGAGGACATTCAGGATTAATGTTTAAATGAGCTATGAATATGATTCCATTGGGGTGTGAATAGTATGTGTTTTAACGAGGTATGATTAGTGTTTTAAACAAGATATGAATTGGGTATGTTTTAACGAAATAATGAATGGGGTAGAACTTAACTATTTTAGTACAATCTTTGAAGATCTTTCCAAATATATATTAGAGAAATATCAAGGTGGTTTGAGATTTGTTAATGAAGAAGTTTTGCATAAAGAAGATTATTGGTATTTATAATAAAAGATGTTTTTATTTTGAAAGAAAGTTCTACAAGAGATATATAGATGTCTTTCAAAATGAATATTTACAAAAGGCATTTTACCCCCACATGATATCAAGCGTATTTTGGAAATATACATTAATTTTAAATGTTTTCTGTAAAGAAGAACTACGTTGGCTTGATCATGTATCTAATTGCTTACCCAATTAAATGTAACACCCCACCTCCGCTAGGGTCACTCACAAAGGGAATGCACTAGCTTTGGTGGAGCATTATCTAGGTAAACATACACATAAATATTACAAGACAGAACATAAGAAGAACCAAATTTCATTGCTTTAAAATCTAGAAAGGTCTAAAGCCTTTTACATCAAAATGTTATTAAAAAAAATCCATTACATCGAAATCTGTCTTGCAATTGTAAAGAAGCATAAAACCATAGTTATAAATCATTCCCCAATAAAGCAGCAAAGCAAGCCATAGCCAAGAGCAATCCAAGCCTTCGTGAAATAACCTTGGAGCTCGGTAAGATCAGAACTAAGCCGTGTTCCCACCCTGTGAACCTAGAGGGGGGGGGGAACGGAAGAAAAAGAGGCGAAACAAACTAGGTCAGTCATAAAGACTGAGTAAGTCCTTGTGACTTTTAGCATAAAAACAGGTAAAGATAATATGGCATGAATAAACTGAAAGTAAACATAATCACGATGACAAGATAAGCTACAGGCACGATAACTAAGAATAACATCATAGGACAACATTGCAAGGTTCCCATTTAGGATGAACTAAGTATAGTTCCGCAAGATTTCTATCAAGCATCGCAAGATTTCTCTGCTTCACCATTAAAACGATATCTATTTGCTCTGATTTCCTAAATTCTCTGCACCAACTGTACTAGTATCCCAACCCGTATCATCCTTTCCATGTATATGTACAGTCCCTTACCGCGTATCGTACGGGTTTCATCACGTATTTCTATACTACTTCAACGTAGTGCCACCATTCTTGAAATCGTTTGGACTGCCACCCATGTTCTGTCTAGGTTTCCTTATCATGAACTATCGCGTGTTCAACTAGGATTTATGCCACCTAGGGCCACTAGGGATTATGCTACCTATCGAATGTTTTCTAGATTCGATTAGGATTTATGCCACCTAGGACCACTAGGGATTATGCTACCTAACGAATTCCACGTAACGATCTATTAATCGATCGGCTCCCTACAAGACCTAGCACAGGTAACTACATTTCTGGATGGGGGCGTATGACACAGACACATGAACGAGCTAGGACTTGTTTTTACATCTTGGGTAGTCACATGGGGGTAATGATGCAGCTGCTTTATTAATAAAACATATTTTTTTTATTATTGATTTTAAATCTTGGGTTGATGCATCTTTTATATTATTTAAGCTATACCGACATTTTATCAAGTGTGCAGGGATGAATATCGATGTCCATTTTGTCAGAGTTGCACGATGGTTGATTTACGGTAATTGTGTTTAATTCATACTCTGACAAGTGTTATTTATATTATTTAAAAAAATTGCATTTAGAGATGTTGTATATTTATAAAATAGAATGGTAACTATCTTTGTTTATTTTTGGACGGACAGGGTTTTCGGCAGTTTTGGCTGGTCCGGGAATTTCGGGGCGTGACAAGTGGTATCAGAGCTTAGGTTAGGTGCCTAAATAAAATTTCATATAATAATAGAAATTCATTTTTAGAAATTTTAAAATGAATTTACCTCAATTTGATGAATAAAACCGGATAAGGTAAGGCACCATTCCTATAACCAGGTATATGAGTAATATTTATTTGTTTAAATTTTATTTGTAGAATAATGTGTTGATTCGTTTTTAAGCACCACATAAAGATATTTAACGAAGTTATAAGTGCATATGATTAGCTATAAAGTAAGAAGAAATGAATGTAGTGGCTTGTAAAGGAAGGAACGTTGCAGCTTGAAATGGATGCAACAGAGTGGCTTAAAAGGAATGAGGTATTGCAACTTATCAAGGAATGAGTTAGAAGAGCTTAGGCTATTAAACTTGAGGAAGACCAAGAGAAGTATAATCAAGCACTACATTCATGCAAAATCGAGGTGAGAAATTTTTCTATAATAAGATATTAGAATTGTTTAGCATTAATGGTGTTAGCTTAAAAAGCTGCTGAATCATCTCTCAGCAATTCAGTCATAACTATTGATTCCTTGCATTGGGTTTAGTCGAAGTTAATATTATTGGGAAGCTGGATTAATTATCTATAATACTTATATTAGATATATTTCAAAATTTTGAAAGTTTGTTATCTCAAAACATTGTTGCAAATCGACTATGTGTTTAAAAAGAAAAAAGAATTCATACTTGAGATAATTTTCGAAGTTGAAAAAATGGATTTACCGAAAAAATTGGTTATCCATATGAGAGTAATGATTACAAAGTATAAAAATGGTTTAAGAGTATACTTTGTTTAAATTTACTAAAGATTTTTATTGATTATTTCATCAAGGATGGTTACCTTCGGATGATGACAATGACGATGTGCGGTATAAGACAATAGATCTTAGGTAGTGCACTATTACTCTATGTTGGCATCGAGCCGAGTAGTGTACATCTTATTTGATGACGGGATGTCGGCATAAGACAATAGATCTCGGATAGTGCAACTATTACTCTATGTTGGTATCGAGTCGAGTAGAATACATCCTATTTGATGATGGGATGTCGACCGCAATAGGATAAAATATCCTAGATTGAGTGTGTGGTTTGGATCCACTTCGATGAATATAACCATATATTATACAAAAAAAATGAAGATATTATTTGAGGTGTCTATTACTCTCTGGTACATTTTGATGTATACTACAACAAGGAGAGTAACTCATTATTTTATGAGGTGACTTTGATGAATATAATCAGATTTTTGGAGGAAAAAAAGAAAAGAAAAGAAAATGAAGATATTATATGAAATGTCTGACTTGAAAATATTACTCTCTGGTATATTTTGATGAGTACCACAATTTGGAGAATACATCCTTGCTTGATGATGATGAGTCGAAAAAGCCGGAGTACGCTGAATCTTTGGTATATTTAGATGGGAACCACACAAGAAGATTATGTCTATAGTAGATAATCAAAGTGTATGTTCATAGGATGGAGACTAGGTATCGATGTGGATTGCAAAGAACATAATCCTGTATTTGGGCATAAAAAGAAACTACGGCGTGCCTCGTTTAGTAATAGCTTGCAGATTTGATGGAATGTTGGTCACAAATTGAAAGGTTCAGGTATGTCTTAGAATTTCAATTTATGAAATTATTTTGGAAGTATACTTTCAAGAAAATGCCTTGAATACTTAGAGTTTTATGTGCGGAACTTTTGTCATTTTTTGATTAAGTATTGCATAGAATTTGGGGATGAAATTCCTTTTTAAGGGGGAAAGAATGTAACACCCTGAAAATCTACCGCTTTAATTTAGGGATATTCAATAAAATTTAAATATTGAAGTGATGAGTCGTAACTAAAATAAAGATCTTTTAAATAAGAAAGAGTGATAGAGAAATAGTTTTAAAACTAGTGTACAAAAATAATTACTTTGATGTGAAATTTAAAATGTGACCGGAAGTCGTTTATCAAATTCTCGACCTTTCATCAACTAAAACTTATCAAAAAGGTTATAACATTCTTGTGCATGCTAACACATATTATATATTAAGTTAGCATGGTTGTTAAACATGAATATATTTGTAACGACCCAAACTTCCCGGTAAAGGAAAGCCCGGATTGCTTTGAGAACAACACACATCAGAACATAAAACAGAAGAACATTTTATTGTTGTTACAACAATTACATCAGAGTACAAGAATATTACAGAGTATGAATAAATATACATTGGAAATACAATATCAAAGTTTAAATTACATTTAAATAGTAGAGGAAAAATAGTACAAAACACAATTGAAGGAAATACACGAATACAGAGCCTTCCGAATATTGCTTCAGCTGTAGACCAGGATCCTGTGAATATAATATCTGCAAAACCAAAACTACTAGCTGCCCGTGTGGAAAATATGGGCACCCAGAGTTTAGGTTAAAACAATAAACTCCAGGTCAGTCATTGGCTGGTATGAGAACTCAAAAACAGTTATTAATTTGATTTTAAAGTTAGGTAAATCAAGGGACCATGCTATATAACACGAAACAGGTTTACCCCCAAGAATACCAGTGCATAAAAATAAACAGCGCAATGCTAAATAAAGGAAAATGAAGCCATTATAAGATATAACACCTCGGATTTTTGAATAATCGAATTAACTAAATTAAATAATAATAAATCTCAGACGTCAGAAATATGGGGATTGGGTTGCGTCATTGTGTTCGTCTCGGAATTCTAGTGAAGATAGAGTCCGAGTTTGCGGGAAACGAGTACAGGATGAAAGAGTTATGGACGAACGAAGTTTGGTGGCAAAGTAGAAAAAAATAATATAAATGCACTGGCACACTTGGGAAGTGCGCCAGTACATATTTACACTGGCGCACCTGCCAAGTGCGCCCAGGCCGAGGCTGGAGCGTGCACAGCTTTCTGGTTCAGGCTGACCCGTGTTGTCTAGTCCATTCTGACTCCTTGCTGAGTCATTAGGGTTGACTCATCAACCTATCATAATTGAATGGTTTTGATTAACCCTAAGAACATCCAACGGCTTAAATTAATTCATAACTCTATAAAAAGACCCATAGACACAAACCTTAAATCAGAATTAAAACTAAAACTATGGCCGTCATGCTGTTGTCTTGAACCCTAGAGCAGCCGCCACCAAAATTAAGAGGAAGAACAGCAACCAAATCAGAACTACTCAACCCTAACAGCGATTCTTCATCAAAGGAGCGCTAATTCAACTCCAGAAATCAGAATTCAGAACTCAAGACTGCTTTTGAGTTGTGAGTTCGATAGTTTTAGCAAAATAATTAGTAATTTAATTAGATTAAGTTATAACGCGGATTGTATGGATGTGATATGAAGTATTGATTGCATGTTGTAATTATGGTGTAGGATTATGATTGAAATACCTATGATGTTATGTTGTGATACGAAGTTATGTTGCTATCATCCATGTTGTAATCTTATATACAATCAAACCGTCATGTTTCTTATGCTAGTTTGGATATTGATTCATACGATAAATCATATGTAGGAAAGTTTAGATGTTGATTCAAACATGAATCATATACAAGTTTGGGTAGAATTACATGTGACCTTACATGATTATGGCACTTGGTTTATGTGAGAATTTAATTGAAAGATTAGGCTATGACATGATACTTTACATGTTAGATATTAGTTTACACCATCATTGCGATGTATAAATCACATATGTGAATTTTTGAGTTGGACATGAATCATGTTATGTTATTACCTATGCAAGTTTGACCCCTTTAGATATAGGTTTATGACATATGATGTTTATGCAAGCTTAACCCCTTCAGATATAGGTTTATTACATATGTTGTCTATGCCAGTTTGTGGCCATTATTTCATCAAGTTCACACCTTTAGATTTGGATCTATGTTATACATGATGTTTATGCAAGTTTGTGACCAATTTCTCATCAAGTTCACACCTTTAAATTTGGAACCATGACATATGTTGTTATGCAAGTTGTAATCTTGGCCTATGCAAGTTTTAGATGTAGAACATCATTCACATATGCAAGTTCACCCCTATGTTAGATCTATGTTTTAATTATGTGTATATATGTGATGTTTTCTTTTATTTCGTGAGTTAGACTATTCGAGTCTAACGTATATCTTTACGTTAAACGAACAAACGTACTGTGTAATAACCCGGAAAATGTGAACCAATTTAAAATTTTTAAAATTGGTTATTACCAAAGAATTTGAATGATTGAAATAGCTTATTTCAATAAAATAATGAATTGGGACTAGTATGGCAGTTTGAAAATTGAATACAAACTTTGTTTGACTGTACCGGGTGGAAAATATAACGGATTTTAGCGAAATTGAAAATATTTAAATCTGTTTATGAATACCTTTCTAACAAATCTGAAAAATCGAAGTTTCAAAGCGGGAATCAAAAGTTATGGCCAAATGAATTTTCAGAAAGGTCGCTATATAGAATATATAGCCCTGGAAAATTGATATTTTGCATATGGACTCAGAATTCGACGAAACTGGTTTTGTTGGGACCGTATCGTCAAAACAAAGCTAGATTTATTTTTCTGGAATTTTCCATTCAGTTTATGGCCCTGGCAAATTGAAATGTACGTTCAAATTGAATATAAAATGTTTTATACTTTAATTTGAAAAATAACTCACTGTAACAGTCGAATTGGCCAACGAAACATATCCCATTGTGTCCGGAATGGGGGTATTTAGCTAGGGGCGACAGTCGTTGGGTTGAAATTGTTGTACGTTGGCTAGAAGGGGTAATAAAGGAATTTAAAAATATAATATACTAGAAAATATCTCTATTTTCTCTCTCACTTCAGAAAAACCCGATCAACCCTTAATCGAACGACGGAAATCGTCGAAACCTTCCCATCGATTTCACCGCCGCCACAGCCAGTATCGCCGCCGCCTCCAGTTAGCAATTCCGATCGCCTCCCTCCCCTCTTCAAATCAAAGCAAGCCTCGCCAGAAACCATCACCAATTCGCGTCGAATTTCCTCCAGGAAGTTCGCCTCTTTGAAGCGCCGCCGTGCCTTGCTGGAGCCGCCGAGTCTGCCGCCACCACCATCAATCGGAAGCTGGTTCGTAGCCCTTCAACGTCGCAGGGTCTGATCGGAGCAACGAGGTACGGTTTGGATTTAAAATCAAAACCTAGTTTTGAAGGTTTGAAAACCCTTCTGATTTGAATTTCTGAAATGAAAATAACACTTTTAAGTGTTGCAAAACTTTGAAAAATAATATCTTTTTCGTTCGTTAATGAAATTTGATGAAACAGGAGACACCGTGACCGCAAGGAGGCTCTCTACCATCTAGCAGAAGCCGGATTTTTCTGATCTTCCTACGATTTTTAGCACTACAAAAACCAATGTGAGGAATCTAAACTAAATTGTGTGAATGGAATCGTGTTGTATAAATTATATAAGCGAAGTGTAAATTATATACGTATTGTATACCTCATGCACATGTGTTGTATAAGTTATATTAGCGATGTATAAATTATACAAGCGTTGTATGAAACATATATGCTTTGAATTGTAATGAAATGCAAGTGAATTATAGAGATAATATATATATATATATATATATATATATATACTCCCCTCGTCCACAGACCATGGACGATATTTATTGCTTGTGATTGACGTGATATTGTATGGTATGACGAATGGTTGGAAATAATTGTTTGTGGTTGATATTGTGGTTGAAAAATACCTTTGTGGTTGAAAAATACCCTCTTGTGGTTGAAACAAATTAGAATAGGATTGTGGAATTGAAAATAAAACATGCCGCCTGCGTGCGAACTAGATGCATAATCCCCATTGTCAAAAACCGCGAGGTTTTAAGGTAGAGCGAGGAGCCGTACTAGGGACGGTCCCTGTTTTAACTACCCTGCCGTTATGCTGCCGAAATTTTCTGAAATATTCATGTGTTAGAATAATTTTCATTCGTTGAAATTAATCACATATGTTGAAACAAATATTCATGTGTTGAGTTGAAATTCGTTCATTGAGTTGAAATTCATGTGTTGAATATTATTTGAATTTAAATAAATAGCTTTAGCGATAAAAATCACATTTATATATATATACAAACTATAGAAAATATTCATGTGTTGAGTTGAAATTCATTCGTTGAGTTGAAATTCATGTGTTGAATATTATTTGAATTTGAACAAATAGCTTAAACGATAAAAATCACATTTATATATATATATATATATATATATATATATACAAACTATAGAGAATATTCATGTGTTGAGTTGAAATTCATTCGTTGAATCGAAATTCATGTGTTGAATATTATTTGAATTTAAACAAATAGCTTTAGCGATAAAAATCACATTTTTATATATATATACCAACTATAGAGAATATTCATGTGTTGAATTGAAATTCATTAGTTGAAATTGAAATTCATGTGTTGAATGTTATCGTATTTTAAAATAAAATGAATAGACAATAAAAACTACATCTTTATTGTGAATATGAAGTGTTAAAAACATTCAAGTGTTGAATAAATATTTTTGGTGATATAAATATTTCTTTTATCATGTATACGCTTTGATAAAAATACACACGTGTCGAAATAAATGATAGTTTGCTAGAGATATTATTATTAGCTTTGTTCTGCATATATATACATGTGTTGAACAGGGAAAAATGGATTAGCTGTTGAGTAAAGAAATGATTTGCGTGCCCGACAAATAGGTAAGCCTTGATGAGTTGGCTGCGCAATTTTATTTTTATATCAACTCATGTGAATGCCATTGGATGCGGAGTGCTGGTAGTTCTGTGTGAAATAATAAACATCGCCATAGGATAGTAACAATTAATTTTGAACTACACTACATGGCATACTTCTTGACGATAGGCATACTTCATCATATTCCACACAAGCAATTGAAGCTTGTGTGACGAGGTGGAAGATTTACCATACGAGCGAGAGGCTTGTATGGCGTTGATTTTATACTACAGGTTGAACTGATGACTGATATGGACTATATAAAATATAATGATAAATTGCCAGATTAATAAAAACCCCACACGGGTCTGGAGTTGACAATAATCACGTCTCTCTAGTCATTAGATACGGCACAAGGACTATTTATTTCCACACGGAGCGGGGTGATGAGAATTTATTCTCTGGAGTTATCATCTATACACGCTCCCCCGTAAACACCAGAATATATCACTATAAATATGTGGATGCTTATTTGGATTTATTGGGTACCTAACACGGCCCAATAAATTTCCAAACCCCTTCCCGTACAAAGGAGGTTATGGCGAAATTTTTCGAAATATTAAGGCGTTAGTGAAATATTTGAAGTGAAAACGAAGTTGAAATTAATGAATGAACTATATTTGAAACTATAGAATGAACTATATTTATATATATAAATATAAATATAATTAAAAGGAATCGAAGCCATGCAGTTCGTGTTTCGGAATCGTAATTTGAAACGATTAGTTCGAGAAATCCGACCATCGGATTTTCCCGAAACCGCAACCGCTGGGTTCGCCTTGGAAATATCTTCCCAACGGCACCAACCTTGTAAAAATCCAACGGTTGGATTGTCTGGAATGTTTAATTCAAATCTGAAGAAAAACAGCGCTAGAATCGTTTATATTTATATATAAATATAAATATAATTAAATTAAATATGTTTAACGACGCTGCTGTTCGAATTTTGAAACCGTAACTTCAAACGACTAGTGTGGAAGATCCGACCGTCGGATTTTCACGAAACTAGAACCGTTGGGTTCGCTTTGGGAATATCTTCCCACTGATATAGATTTTGTAGAAATCCAACGGTTAGATTTTCCGATATGTGTAAAACAAATTAGGGGAAAAACAGCGCCAGTGCCACGGCACGACCTGAAACGTCGTTTAATTAAATATGGCCATTTTTAAATAAATAAAAATGGCGAAAAATCGTTATAAAATATTATAAGCAACATCGATTAGAAATAAACCAATCTGGCTTGATTTGTTTGATATTGGATGGTTATGTGTTTGACATGAAAATTAAACTAAAGAACTGAAATGTGATTGTCGAATGATATAACCATGGAAAGAATTGATTTGAATTCTAATTACGTGAATTATTTGAAAAGGCTGAGCTAACCCTCATTTCAAATAATTGATCGAGCGATTCGAATTGGAAAATACAAAGACGATTCAAGACCGACGATCTTCGTATCGGTTGGATGGGCGCTGCTGAGGTTCCTGACAGGAGTAGCTACCGTGAAGGAACGGAAGTAGTAGCCGTCTGAACGTATGCGTTGATTGGACGGATATACGAGGAATTTGACGCCTCTGGTTTCGTTCAGACCCAGAACGGACTTGTAAATGGACTATGTGTCTGACATTGGATTTTGTTCTATACTGATTGATCTCTGTTAAATATATATCTGTTTGGCGGCGGAGAATTTATTCTTTTGCTTAACGCCCTTCTCTGAGACGTACGAGCTCAGAGGTTATATATTGATAGAAATCAATCGTATGGAGTGGATTGCCTATGTGGCATGCCAAGATGCTGTGATCAAGGCTTCTGTTGCAAAGCAAAGTCTTGTGGTTGATGTTCAAAGCACGACCTACGTGGCCTGGCTTTGTGTATAGCGTGGATTTGCGAGCCTCACACCTCGGTATGAGTTAAAAACTGGATAAGGACTACAGGGAGAGCACGACGTTTCTTTCTAGCTATGGTGGTGTCAGTGACTTACCAGCCCTGACATTTATATCTATTTTTCACCTATGTGGTTGTTGGAATGCATGGCGCCTCGATTATAGGTCTGTAAGGACCGGGAAACGTGTGTTCAGGAATAACTAATCCTCAAACGTAAGAGAGGACCGGCCCTGAAGCATCCAGGGGTTACCCAGAGTGTGTAGTCCTGAGGCATTTGCTAGAGTGTCTCGAAGCGGAGAGGAGCTTGCCCCTTGCCTCGACTTATGACGGAAATCCAATTTCCAATACGAAATAACGGATTCGATTGTAGAACTAGTATGGCGACATAGTGGTATGGGGCACTTATGCCGTCTATGATTGATATTTATGATGCTATTCGTTTTTGAAACATATATGCACTAGTAATAATATCAAATGATTTTGCTTTACACGTATTAAGCATATTTGGCCATTATAAGGTAAAACTCTATCCTCCGGCTTGCGTTGCATTGTATGATGGGACTTGTGTCTTATAATGGCTTCATTCTTTTTAAAAAGCATTGCGTTGTTTTAAAAAATTTACTTTGTTTTAAATGCACCAGCAATCAGTGGAGTAAACCCGTTCTGCGAAAGTGGCGTGGTCCTATGATTTGTTTATTACTGTTGTTTAAACTGTTAAATAGATTTCTCATACCAGTCCCCATGACTGACTCGTTGTTTGTTTCACTTTGCAAACGCGGGTGCCCTTATTTTCACACGGGCAGCCTAGTTCACAGGTGACAGGTTGTTTTTGGCTCTGCACTGTTGCATAGAGTGCATTTTGGCTCATGGCGAGGCTGACTTCACAGAGATGACTTTGACATTTTCCGCCATTATTGTACTTATATTATGATTCCGCCACGGGCGATGCAGACTGCTTTACTTTTAGTACTTATTATCGTATGTATATGTACCGCCTTCGGCGATGTAGACTGATACCCTTATTATGTCTCACTGCATGTATATATATTCCGCCTTTGGCGATGGTGACTGATCACTTACCTTTTATTTACTAAGTTATATCCCACGTTGTGTTATTCTGATGTTGTTACATGTTGTGATTCCGCTGTCATATCCATGTAAAATTATTCTATTTATTGTTTTTGCTATTATCTGTACTCTGCTATGATGATTGATGTGTTATATTCCAATGATTATCCTTAATATCGTCACACGGATTTTGGGATCGTCACAGTTGGTATCAGAGCTCTGGTTAACCTAAGTTCCGGGATCTAACACATTAAACACCTCGTCAGGATAGAATCAGTAGTGTTCTAAGGCGAGTAGCTCATTAGAGATAGGATTAGTAATGTCCTAGAATGAGCTAAGCAGATTAGCAAAACAATTTGATCAGTACATCATTACCTTTCCTTATGTTCCCCTGCTTTATCATATATGGAAATTATCAAATCTGTGAGCTTGACTCTTTTCTTGCTTATACAGTACTCTCTATGATGGCTACACGAGCAGCAGCAGCTAGAGGAGGCCGTGGAGGCCGAGCAGGAGTAGCAGGAGGACGGGGGAATATCCCCGTAGTTGAGGAGGGCCCTATTATTCAGCCACCAGCACCCCAGGAATTTGAGCTAGACAGAGTATCGAAGAGGTATAGGAACCTGGGGGGGGGAAACCCTTTTCTAGCCTTGGTACAGTGACAGAGGCTATTGCTTGGTTGAAGACCTGTGAAAAGATCTTTGAAGGCATGGGTTTGGGGACCAACAACAAAGCACGACTAGGTATCTGGCTCTTACAGGAGGAAACAGAGTTGTGGTGGGATGCCATCACCTCAGAAGATGCAGCAGGTACTGTCAGGACCTGGGAGCAATTTAAGACCATGTTCAACGAGAAGTTTGTACCTGAGCACGCCTTAGAGAGGATGCGAGAGCAGTTTGCTAATCTCCAGCAGGGAGATCTCTCTATCCAAGATTACCTCAATAAATTCACTCAGTTGTCGCGCTATGCTCCAGAGCTTATTATGACTAACAAAGCTAAGAACAAGAGGTTTATATTTGGGCTACGGCGCAAGTACCATGACAGAGCCATGAGCAACATCAAACTCTCATTCTCAGAATTAGTAGAAATGGCTTGCAATTATGAAGATATGGATGAAAGACACTCCAACCAAGACCGCGCCAAAAGCCAAGCTGGAAATAAGCGCAAAGCTTCAGCAGATCAACCAGAGTCTAGCATTACAGCGGCCGCTACTTAGAAACCTGGAAAGATACCGAAAGGGAATTGCTACAACTGCGGGAAGCCAGGACATTTTTCTAATGTGTGCAAAGCCCTGAGGAAACCAAAGGCAAATCCAGACCACAGCTCAGCCGAATGCTACAACTGCCATAAGAAAGGGCACTATAGCAGGAATTGTCCTCTGAAGCAGAATGCACAAGTGGCTCATGTGTATGACGGGGAGACCCCGCCAGCTACCACCGATGGATCAGGTAAACCCGACGTCTTGGGAGGTACCCTACCATTAAAAATATTCATGTTTCTGTACTTTTTGATACTGGTGCATCACGTAGCTTCATTTCTGGTAACATTGTTCACAAGTTAAAATTGAAACAAAGAAAGCTCAAAGAACCAATTAAAGTTCAAAACCCGATAGGAGGTTCTGTTAGTCTCAGTTCATACTGTATAGTGCCTGTCTCTTATTCTTGCTACAAGTTCTCTTTTAAAGTGATTGTCATGGACCTTTCCAAATTTGATATTATACTGGGGCTGGACTAGTTGACAAAATATAAGGTCGAAGTTAGATGTGCCGAAAGAATAGTTAAAGTCAAAACGAAGCTTGGACCTATATATATACCATGCCACGGTTCAGAAATTAATAGAACGGAATTTTGGTCTTCTTTAGAAGTCACTCCCCCTTCATTAGAAAAGATACCGGTCATTAAAAACTACGCGGATGTGTTTGAAGAAGTAGAAAACTTACCGCCGCAAAGAGAAATTGAATTTAGAATAGATCTAATTCCGATTGCCCGACCAGTAGTACATCCAATTAGAAAAATGGCCCCGAAAGAAAAAGAAGAGTTAGGTAGTCAAACTCGAGAATTGCTTTGGAAAGGTCTGATCAAACCGAGCTTCTCAGCTTAGGGAGCAGCAGTAGTATTTGTCCCGAAATCAGACGGTACTCTAAGACTTTGTGTTGATTACCGAGATCTCAATAAGCAGACACTGAAGAACAAATATCCCTTGCCACGTATAGACGATCTGTTAGATCAATTAAAT
The DNA here is from genome assembly GCA_030737875.1 of Allium sativum. Taxonomy (NCBI): domain Eukaryota; kingdom Viridiplantae; phylum Streptophyta; class Magnoliopsida; order Asparagales; family Amaryllidaceae; genus Allium; species Allium sativum. The sequence continues at coordinate 142,232,995 of CM060918.1, read as the reverse complement.
GGGGCAACAGTATTCTCCAGAATGGACCTAGCTACAGGTTTCCATCAATTACATATAGCAGAAGACTGTGTTCCTTTGACAGCCTTCAGGGGTCCCGATTTATTCTACGAATGGTTAGTAATGCCGTTCGGCTTGTGTAACGCTCTGGCATACTTCGTCGATCTTATGAATAGAGTGTTCCGTGGTGTATTGAATAAATTTGTTCTAGTCTTCATCGATGACATTTTAAGCTACTCCAAGTCAGAAGGCGAACATGCAAAACATTTAGAACAAGTGCTGAAAATTCTTAGGAGAAATGTCTTGAAAGCTAAATTTTCTAAATGTGTCTTCTGGCAGGATGAATTTAAGTTCCTAGGCCATGTCGTATCAAAAGAAGGGATTGCTGTAGATCCAAGCAAAATTACAGCGATTCAGAACTGGAAACAACCTACTACCACCACAGAAGTTCGAAGTTTCCTTGGATTGGCTAGTTACTATCGGAAATTCGTTCAGGATTTTTCAAGGATATCTGGTGTATTGACAAAGCTTACAAAGAAGCATGAAAAATTCAAATGGACTCCCGAATGTGAAGAAGCTTTCCAGGAGCTGAAACTGAAATTGACAACGGCTCCGGTATTGACAATTATAGAAGGCAACCAAGACTTGACTGTATGGACAGACGCTTCTATTAGAGGGCTAGGCGCAGTATTGATGTAAAAAGGCCAAGTGGTCGCTTATGCCAGCCGTCAGCTGAAGCCGCATGAAAGAAACTATGCTACTCATGATCTTGAGTTATTAGCTATCGTGTTTGCTTTAAGAATCTAGAGGCATTATTTACTAGGCGAGAAGTTCGAACTATTTACTGATCATCAATCCTTGAAATATCTATTCACTCAGAAAGATCTAAACTTGAGACAACAGCGTTGGTTAGAATTCCTTGCAGCATACGATTTTGAGATCCTATACACTCCGGGGAAAGCCAATGTTGTCGCAGATGCGCTCAGTAGAAAGAATGAAATCATTGCCAGTTTTATCATTAATCTTCTTTAATTGACAGGATCTCGACCCTTCAAAAAGAAGATAATTTTGCAAAGAAGATGGTCAAAAGAATCAAGGAATGCATAGACTCTAGCTTCCAAGTGGATGGTGACGGAGTTCTGAGGTTAAAAGGAAGAATTTGTGTTCCTAACATCTCCGAGCTAAAGAGGGAAGTGCTTGATGAATGCCACAGATCCAAACTCAGTATCCATCCCGGTGTGAGCAAAATGTATAACGACCTCAAATGCACCTTTTGGTGGAAGGCAATGAAAAGAGATATTTCACTATATGTTAGCAGATGCTCCACTTGTCAGCTAGTTAAGAGCGATCAGCAGAATTGGCTGGATTATTACAACCATTAGAAATTCCAGGATGGAAGTGGGAGCAAATTTCGATGGACTTCATTGATGGCTATGCTCGAACTAAGAAAGGAAACGACAGTATATGGGTGATCATAGATCGCTTCACGAAGACTGCCCATTTCATACCTGTCCGATCCAAAAGAACGGCTCAATGTTTAGCACAGATTTACTTCAAAGAAATAGTTAAACTGCATGGAGTGCCGCTCAATATAGTCAGTGATAGAGACCCCCTATTTACTAGCAAATTCTGGAAAGCATTCCAGACAGAGTTGGGATCCAAATTGAATCTAAGCACCGCTTATCACCCTCAGACATACGGCCAAACTGAGCGGGTGAATAGAATTCTAGAAGATTTACTACGGGCTTGCGTTATTGATTTTGGAGGCTCATGGGAAGATCACTTACATTTAGCCGAATTCTCTTATAACAATAGCTATCAAGCAAGTTTGGGAATGTCTCCATTTGAAGCATTATACGGTAAACCGTGCAGATCTCCCGCATGTTGGGTAGAACCTGGCAACAGACTTGTGTTAGGGCCCGATATGATTCGAGAAGCATCAGATAAAGTCGATTTCATTAAGAAGCGATTGAAAACCGCACAGAGCCGACAGAAAAGTTATGCTGATGCGAGAAGAAGAGACTTATCATTTGCCGTTGGCGATTATGTTTATTTAAGAGTTTCTCCAATGCGGGGAGTAATCAGATTTGGAAAAACTGGGAAGTTGGCACCGAGATTTATTGGTCCCTTTCCTATACTTGAACGGATTGGAACTCTGGCATATAGAGTTTCATTACCTGATTGGTTGCCTGGTGTACATGATGTGTTCCACGTGTCTCAACTCAGAAAACATGTACATGATCCGGATCTTGTTGTAGAAGAAGCAGCGCAACAGGATATAGATATAACTCCAGAATTAGCGCTCAGAAGAGAGCCATTATAGATTGTTGGAAAAGAAACTAGAGAGCTAAGGAGCAAAAAGATTCATTTAGTCAAAGTGCAGTGGAGTAGTGATCCTAGAGACTGTACTTGGGAGACGGAGGAAAGCATTAAACAAGCCTACCCCAAATGCAGAGTAGACAACTCTGACTAACTCCAGTGTTAGGTACCTTTACAATACTTTGCATTTACATTTTGTTTTCTACTTTGCTGCTATTTCCTTTTCGAGGACGAAAAGTTTTAAGTGGGGGAGATTGTAATAACCCGAAAAATGTGAACCAATTTAAAAATTTTAAAATTGGTTATTACCAAAGAATTTGAATGATTGAAATAGCTTATTTCAATAAAATAATGAATTGGGACTAGTATGGCAGTTTGAAAATTGAATACAAACTTTGTCTGACTGTACCGGGTGGAAAATATAATGGATTTTAGCGAAACTGGAAATATTTAAATCTGTTTATGAATACCTTTCTAATGAATCTGAAAAATCGAAGTTTCATAGCGGGAATCAAAAGTTATGGCTAAATGAATTTTCAGAAAGGTCGCTATATAGAATATATAGCCCTGGAAAATTGATATTTTGCATATGGACTCCGAATTCGACGAAACTGGTTTTGTTGGGACCATATCGTCAAAACAAAGCTAGATTTATTTTTCTGGAATTTTTCGATTCAGTTTGTGGCCCTGGCAAATTGAAATGTATATTCAAATTGAATATAAAATGTTTTATACTTTAATTTGAAAAATAACTGACTGTAACAGTTGAATTGGCCAACGAAACATATCCCATTGTGTCCGGAATGGGGGTATTTAGCTAAGGGTGACAGTTGTTGGATTGAAATTGGTGTACATTGGCTAGAAGGGGTAATAAAGGAATTTAAAAATATAATATAATAGAAAATATCTCTATTTTCTCTCTCACTTCAGAAAAACCTGACCAACCGTTAATCGAACGACGGAAATCGTCGAAACCTTCCCATCGATTTCGCCGCTGCCACAGCCAGTATCGCCGCCGCCTCCAGTTAGCAGTTCCGATCGCCTCCCTCCCCTCTTCAAATCAAAGCAAGCCTCGCTAGAAACCATCACCAATTCGCGTCGAATTTCCTCCAGGAAGTTATATTAGCGATGTGTTGTATAAGTTATATTAGCGATGTATAAATTATACAAGTGTAAATTATATACGTATTGTATACCTCATGCACATGTGTTGTATAAGTTATATTAGCGATGTATAAATTATACAAGCGTTGTATGAAACATATATGCTTTGAATTGTAATGAAATGCAAGTGAATTATAGAGATAATATATATATATATATATATATATATATATATATATATATATATATATATATACTCCCCTCGTCCACAGACCATGGACGATATTTATTGCTTGTGATTGACGTGATATTGTATGGTATGACGAATGGTTGGAAATAATTGTTTGTCGTTGATATTGTGGTTGAAAAATACCTTTGTGGTTGAAAAATACCCTCTTGTGGTTGAAACAAATTAGAATAGGATTGTGGAATTGAAAATAAAACATGCCGCCTGCGTGCGAACTAGATGCATGATCCCCATTGTCAAAAACCGCGAGATTTTAAGGTAGAGCGAGGAGCCGTACTAGGGACGGTCCCGGTTTTAACTACCCTGCCGTCATGCTGCCGAAATGTAACAACCCGAAAATCTGGGCCAGTTTAAAAATTTTATTTTTGCGATTTTAGCGAAGTTTGAACATTTAAAATGAATTATTTTAAATAATATCGACGAGAAATTTATTTTGAATAAAATTCAATCGTATATAGTTATATAGATCGACGATAGAATATAAATAATTATATATAATTATAAAAGGAATTGAAAATGGCACGGTAGTTCGATAATTCGATTTCAAACTTCATTTGAATGTACCGGGTGCAAAACAATCCGGATTTTAGTGAAACCAAAAATAATGGGATCTAATTGTGACTATGTTTCCAATGAATCTGAAAAATCAAAATTTCATAGCGGGAATCAAAAGATATGTCCAGTTGAAAATTCTGAATAGTCGCTATGGAATTCAGGCCCTTATAAATGGTAATTTTGCAAACGACCTCGGATTTCGACGAAACCACTTTTGTTGGGTCCGTGATGTCAAATTATTGCTAGGTTTTAAATTTCATAATTTTTCGAATAGATATGTGAATGTGGCAAAGGAAAACGCGTTTGACTAGTTTCAGTTGATTTTAATCGACTGGAAAATGGCCATTTTTCAAACGGTCTCAGAATTCGACGAAATTAGTTTTGTTAGAACTGTATCGTCAATACGAAGCTAGAAAATATTTTTCGGGAATTTTTAGAGTTAGTATGTGACCCTGGTAAAATGAAATGCGCGTTCAAAATCAATATATAGAGTTATATGTTGATTTTAACGGAAACTGATCGAAACGATCGAATCAGCTTATGGTACATATCCCATTTTGTTCGGAATGGGGGTGAAACGCTATGGACGACAGGCGGTGGGCCTCATTTAGAGGTCGTATGAAGAAGTCAACTTTTTATAATTAAAATAATTAAAAATTAAAAGTTTCCTCTCCTCCCCTTCAAAACCGCTACCCCCTCCCCCTTCAGCTCGATTCAAAACAGAGTTCGAAATAAAAAAAAGAAAACGAGAAAGGGCAGAACCCTAGCCACCGCTACCACTGTCGCGGCACCCACCGCAGCGCCTCCACAGGCGGTGGCGCACCCCTCCCACATCACCTCAGCTCTGACGATCCCCATCTGTAACACCCCGCCTCCGCTAGGGTCACTCGCAAAGGAATGCACTAGCTTTAGAGGGGCATTATTGGTAAACATGCACAGAAATATCACAAGACAGAACATATATAAATAGCGGAAGTAAAATCAAACTTTCATAACATGAATAAATAAGGTCTAAAGCCTTTTTCATCAGAGTACATCAAAACCTGTCTTGCAATAGTAAAGAAGCATAAAGACTTTTTAATAAATTATTCCCCAAGTAAAACAGTAAAGTAGCCATAGCCAAGAGAAGTCCAAGCCATCCATGATGACCTTCAAGCAGAAGAAGTCCGAACTAAACAGCAGTGTTTCCTCCCTGAAACCTGGGGGGGGGGGGGAACGGAAGAAAAGAGGCGAAACAAAATGGGTCAGTCAAAAAGACTGAGTAAGTCCTATCTACTTCCAGTATAAAAACAGGTAAAGGTAACATGACATGCATAAACTGAAAGTAAACATAAGGATAACTACAAGATAGATAAACCAGAGTAGCCGGTTAAGCTACTGCGGCTAGGTAAACTAAGGTATCATGAAAACTACGGTGTTATGATAAGTCAAGGTATCACATCGTCATATTTCTATCGAGTACATTATCCCAAGGAATCTACCCCGTCTAACATCGCACGGTATCTATTATGTATATTCTTCCTAGTTCTAACATGTATATTTGCTCTGTACCTCTCGTACTAGTATCCCTACCCGCGTCATGTGTTAACCATGAATGTCTCTTGCTCAAAGTCGTGTAATGGTCCATGTCGACCTAATATATCTCATATATAGGTTACTCAAATCATATGTTTCTTTCCATGTAAATATAAGTTCAGTCCTTTGCTGTACCTCGTACGGGCTTCCGCATGTCGTATTATCCTTGAAATCGTTTGGACTGTCACCATTGTTCTAGCTAGGCTCTTCCATATGAATCATCGTTTGAACTACTAGGACTTACGCCACCTAGCACCACTAGGGATTACGCTTACCTATTGCACGCTTTCGTATTTCGGTTTGGGTTAAACCACCTAGGCCACTAGGGATTACGCTAACCCTCAACCGCGCCCTTTTTCCCACGCATTCATCGTGAATCGTTTTTCTATAACTGGATGCACATGTATCACATCGTGCCATCCGAGTCCTGTCACCGGCCAAAACAAGAAATACAGGACTCGGTCGGGAGCTTTAGATTTATCTGCCGATGCAGATACTAAGGTCTGCTTTTCTACACGTGGCTATGGTCCCACAAGACCCCTCCCTCAACTAGTGAAAGGCAACACAAGAGAAAATCTTGCATGAGAACTACACTCTGGCCAGCCCACATCCTACGGCCTACCTCACCCATAATTAGATAGCAATTATGGTCTGTTGGGTGTTCCCTGCCTTTCCGTACGTACACGCTTGACTCAAGATGGTAGATGATCGACGAACTTGCTATCTCGGGCACCTTATGTATCCGCCGACTTACTGCTATCCACCCCAGTCTTTAGGTCGCTCGCATAGCAACCCAGGCATATTCTTTGCTCTTCTACCGCAGACCTCAACCTCTCGTGAGCCTAGTATAATGACCTGACAGCTCACAGAGGGATCCCAAGAATATCCTCACGTTCCCCGAAGCCGCTGCTTCATTACCCAGTTCGTTGGAGCCTTTATCCGAATCAGATATTCTGCTCCTACACGCATACTCTAACGTATCGGGTTACTGATCTATCTAAGAAATGGTCCAAATTTCCTTGACTAAGAATTATTACTTAGTTTCCCTTAACCAAGGTTTACCACTTAGCCTTATTTCCATAATCCTTGTTAACTATGGTTATTTACCTAATCCTCCGAATTAGGGTTTATCTAATGGGTTAAGTGTCACTTAAGTTCACAACTTAACCCGTCTACAAAACATGTCGAAACTGGCTAAGTATCCAAGTCCAAGACTTAACCCTATAGACCATGTGTCAAGTTGGTCAAGTATATCAAGCAATCCATGGCTTAACCTCGTCTAATTATCATTTTAGATTGGTTAAGTATATATTAATTTGACCCCATCAAATTACCGAGTCAAATCGGTCAAGCGTATTCGAAACGATTCGTGACTTAGCCTTATCATGTTTTCACGTTAGAAAGGTTAAGTATAGGTCACTTAACCTCATCAAATCATCGTGTTAAATTAGTTAAGTGTTTAACTTAACCCCATTAAATTACCAAGTTAAGACGGTTAAGTATGGGTTACTTGACCTCATTGAATTACCAAGTTTAAATTGGTTAAGTGTTTAACTTAACCCTATCGAATTACTGTGTTTAGATTAGTTAAGCCTAATCTTAACCCCATCCATTAACTGTATTATACGGTTAAGTGTCATTAAGAAAATTTACTTAACCTTATCACGTTATCGTGTTGGATTGATTAAGTGTTGGTTAACTTAATCCCGTCCACTAGTCGTATAAAAATGGTCAAGTGTCATTAGGCAAATCAAGTTACTTAACCTACCCAAGCTTATCATGTTTTGTTAAGTATCATTAGCCTAATCAAATTACTTAACCCATTTGTCCATATCATATTTGGTTAAGCCTCATTAATCAAATTAACTTAACCCTATTATGTGGCATTAATTTAATTAATGCACCCTCAACCTCTCACATTAGACCTTGTTGTGGTTACTAGTTAAGCTGGGCGGGTCCGGGTAGATTTACACCACAACCTAGTCTAACCTCGGGTCTTAAGCGCGACATGACCAACTTCTCACATTGGGTCCTATTGTTTGCAACTACTAGTTAGGCCGGTCGGTTTCGGGTAGTTTTACGTTGCAAACTCAACCCAACCTCGAGTTGGCCACGCTCATATTATCTAAGTTCATCATGTTTCCAAAACATGTTACAAGTTTTTCAAGCATTTGGGTAGACCTAACTTAATAGGTAAATTCCCAAAGGGTAGACCTAACTTAATAGGTAAATTCCCAAGCTCATGTTTTTATGCATACTTACATGTCAACTTCCATGTTATCTTTCAAGTATAAACACATGTCATATTCAAGTTAAGATTTTGCGACATGTTTATGTTTATCTAACTACCCAAAATCGTGTTTTCCCAACGCAAGCAAAGCGAGTCAACATAGTAAGGATACTATTGTCACATATTGGTCTCAAAACATGCATGATGCCAAAAAGGGCTTGGCTTCCACATGCATGACATCATAAAGGGATTGGCCATAAACATGCACAACTTAAAAGAGGGGATTGGCCACGAGCATGCATAATCTCATAAAGGATTTGGCCACAAACTTGCATGTTACCATAAGGGGTTTGGGTTCATAAACATGCATAAACCCCAAAATCTTGTCTTAGCCAATGTTTCACACATAAAGTGGTTCCTAAAGGTTCATGCTAGCATTTCATGCATAAAGATCCAAACTTGCAAGTTAAACTAGGTTATGCATAGCATGAGAGGCATGATTAGGTCACTCACATGGCCTAAAATCATAAACATGAACACAAGAGGCAAGGTAAGGTTCATATAGGTTCGCATAATCATGTTTAGCCTCATTTTATCCCATGTCATTATCAAAACTACCGTTTCCATCTAAAAGTAGCTAGAACTTACTTAGTTAGGCCTAGGGAAAGGAGCATGAATCGTCTTGGCTAAGAAAGGTGCCTCCTTTGTAGAAGAATCGCCATGGAACTCGCATAGGAATGTTGATTTGGCCTTGATTTGGTGTAGCAAGCTTGCACCTTTTGATTTGAACTAGATTTGAGTGCATAGGCTCTAGGGATTGGAGATGGAGGCCATGATCAAAATTAATTTTGGCAGCACTTAGTTGCTAGGTTTGATTTTTAGGGATTTAGGTTAGGTTTAGGGTCTTTTTATAGAGATTAGGATAGTTTTAGGCCCTTAGATTAACCCTAGGATAGATTAGGACCATCAGATCTCGGAAGCTTCCAGACCCAGCCCAAGAACAAGACCAGGTGAGACAAACAGGTGCGCCAGGCTATTTGCCCCGGCCACCCCCTGTCGACAGGCAAGTCGACAGGGCTGTCGACTTGGTCTGGGCCCAAGTCGACAGGCCTGTCGACAGCCCTGTCGACATGGCCTAGGCGGGAAACTCCCCACCTAGCCCCAGATCTAATTTCCAAAACTGTTTCCGAATTTCAAATTTCCAGAAATCTTCTTTGGGCCTTTAACGGGTCATACGGACTCCGATTCTCGAAAACTCGGACTCTATTTCGCGTATTTTTCCGAGACGAACGCAATGGCATAGCCCGTTTCACTTGATTCAGAATTTAAAATTAAATTCTGCCTTGATTCTCGTTTTAACATGTTATTGAAATACGGGTTGTTACATTCTCCCCACCTTTTAGGATTTCGTCCCCGAAATCTCTAAGTTAGGAAGAACATATCCTACCATCCCTCATCCATCTACTCAAAACATCATCCACAAGCAACCATTGTCCTTAGATGATTTCTAATGCTGTATGAATATATGCAAAACGTGTGTGTACATGTTCCTTAGCTAATGCTAATGATCAGGCCTGGATAATCTTCCTAATGCAAAAATATGTATAGTGCCATGAATCCAACATGTATGCAAATAGTCCTAGTCATATATATACACTATATGCGTGCACAAACATTCATCCATATGCAACGTCCACATGGTAACACATTCAATTTCATCCATAAACAAGTATAAATACTCGTGTATATGCAACATGAAATGTGATCGCGTCAATCTAGTATCTAACGTGTATTCGCGCATCCACGAGCAACCACTTGCAATCATTTGCAACCATATCAACCATAACATGTTTCAAATACATGTTTACATCCATAGGGTTCTACCTAAGATTCCCTAAAATAAGATCGAGAAGATAAACAAAACAAACTCCTTACGGGGTTTGTAACAGAAAATAGGACCGAGAGGATGTCCACGAAAGATAGCCTACAAGTAAGCTCTACAGAAAACAGGGATCAAGGATATACTCCCAAAAAGAGATATCATGCGTGTATCTAGTCTTCGACCATCAAAGTCGTATTTCCTTGAGCTTAGTTCCATCGTGCCTTGACCGCCCCTTTTACTTCACGATTTCGCAGCTTCTTACTTCCTGTTTCCATAACATGAGTTGGAACTCATTTCCTCGTCGCCTCTCGTTCCACTTGCACTTATTCTTTCCCTAGTATACTTGGCTCAACCATATCTACGTACTCAAGCCAGCTCTCCAAAATTCACTAGTGAATTCTGGATCTCGTTTTCCGATGTCAATCCAAATTGCCAAGAGTCCTTACTAGGGTGATTCCCATAACTCATACATAATCGAAACGAACCATCCGCCTTAGCGGCGAATTCTATTCAAACGGATTACCAACGACTGCATCCTGGGATTCTAGGTAACTAGTCATGACAGAACCCAAAAGGTTACACGAGACTTCGAGGGTATTACCAAAGCAAGCCAAGAGTCTAACTACCCTCCTTTTAAAACCGAGAGTGGCACCCCTTATTGGATAACCACTTCATCCCTAGAATCCATCCACAACTTATAAACATAAGCATTATTTCCAAGCTCAACACTTGATATAGACATTCTCAAATCCAAACAAGCTATGAATAAATGGACCGATCTTCCAATAAGACTTGAGACAAAAGCAGGATTCTCTACTACGCTAGTACTAAGGTGCAAAGACTCAACTATCGAAGCGGACTTAAAAGATGCGGTGATCAAAGCAAAGTCCCGACAGGATGATAGAGAAGAAAAGCTAAACCTTTAACAAGATCGTTACCCTCCTTCTGAGGTACCCTAGAAATGAGAGCATACTATTGCCCTCCCAATGATCTTGTCCTTGTCCCATGCTACTTAACTATCTATCCCGTTTCACTATGCCAAAGGTACCCTCTCGTCATGGGTTTCATTGTTCATCTTTCTCCCTCCTTTTAGGACTCAGCCATACCAACATGTTGCTTATCCCTGAGCTCGTATCCTTTATCCTTGTTCTTACTATCCTTTCATGCATAACTCTGCAACGGTCTCTCGAGAACCACCTCCATCGTATGGGAGACACTTACGCAGCTAGAAAGACTAGTCGCAGTCAAAACCACTGTGACTACAGATGGAGGAAAGAAAGGAAAAGAGATTAAATCAAGGAAACAAGGATGATGCTAATGGCCTTTGGGGAATAGCCTTTTTCTTTTTAAAAGAAAATTTTCTTGAAAAATGCTTCTTTGTAAACGGTTTTTCAAATAATTTTCAGAAGGTCTTTAAAAACTTTTGCCCAGTCTGGTAACCTTCTGCTCTGATACCAAATGTAACACCCCGCCTCCGCTAGGGTCACTCGCAAAGGAATGCACTAGCTTTAGAGGGGCATTATTGGTAAACATGCACAAAAATATCACAAGACAGAACATATATAAATAGCGGAAGTAAAATCAAACTTTCATAACATGAATAAATAAGGTCTAAAGCCTTTTTCATCAGAGTACATCAAAACCTATCTTGCAATAGTAAAGAAGCATAAAGACTTTTTAATAAATTATTTCCCAAGTAAAACAGTAAAGTAGCCATAGCCAAGAGAAGTCCAAGCCATCCATGATGACCTTCAAGCAGAAGAAGTCCGAACTAAACAGCATTGTTTCCTCCCTGAAACCTGGGGGGGGGGGAACGGAAGAAAAGAGGCGAAACAAAATGGGTCAGTCAAAAAGACTGAGTAAGTCCTATCTACTTCCAGTATAAAAACAGGTAAAGGTAACATGACATGCATAAACTGAAAGTAAACATAAGGATAACTACAAGATAGATAAACCAGAGTAGCCGGTTAAGCTACTGCGGCAAGGTAAACTAAGGTATCATGAAAACTACGGTGTTATGATAAGTCAAGGTATCACATCGTCAGATTTCTATCGAGTACATTATCCCAAGGTATTTACCCCGTCTAACATCCCACGGTATCTATTATGTATATTCTTCCTAGTTCTAACATGTATATTTGCTCTGTACCTCTCGTACTAGTATCCCTACCCGCGTCATGTGTTAACCATGAATGTCTCTTGCTCAAAGTCGTGTAATGGTCCATGTCGACCTAATATATCTCATATATAGGTTACTCAAATCATATGTTTCTTTCCATGTATATATAAGTTCAGTCCTTTGCCGTACCTCGTACGGGCTTCCGCATGTCGTATTATCCTTGAAATCGTTTGGACTGTCACCCTTGTTCTAGCTAGGCTCTTCCATATGAATCATCGTTTGAACTACTAGGACTTACGCCACCTAGCACCACTAGGGATTACGCTTACCTATTGCACGCTTTCGTATTTCGGTTTGGGTTAAACCACCTAGGCCACTAGGGATTACGCTAACCCTCAACCGCGCCCTTTTTCCCACGCATTCATCGTGAATCATTTTTCTATAACTGGATGCACATGTATCACATCGTGCCATCTGAGTCCTGTCACCGGCCAAAACAAGAAATACAGGACTCGGTCGGGAGCTTTAGATTTATCTGCCGATGCAGATACTAAGGTCTGCTTTTCTACACGTGGCTATGGTCCCACAAGACCCCTCCCTCAACTAGTGAAAGGCAACACAAGAGAAAATCTTGCATGAGAACTACACTCTGGCCAGCCCACATCCTACGGCCTACCTCACCCATAATTAGATAGCAATTATGGTCTGTTGGGTGTTCCCTGCCTTTCTGTACGTACACGCTTGACTCAAGATGGTAGATGATCGACGAACTTGCTATCTCGGGCACCTTATGTATCCGCCGACTCACTGCTATCCACCCCAGTCTTTAGGTCGCTCGCATAGCAACCCAGGCATATTCTTTGCTCTTCTACCGCAGACCTCAACCTCTCGTGAGCCTAGTATAATGACCTGACAGCTCACAGAGGGATCCCAAGAATATCCTCACGTTCCCCGAAGCCGCTGCTTCATTACCCAATTCGTTGGAGCCTTTATCCGAATCAGATAGCCTACTCCTACACGCATACTCTAACGTATCGGGTTACTGATCTATCTAAGAAATGGTCCAAATTTCCTTGACTAAGAATTATTACTTAGTTTCCCTTAACCAAGGTTTACCACTTAGCCTTATTTCCATAATCCTTGTTAACTATGGTTATTTACCTAATCCTCCGAATTAGGGTTTATCTAATGGGTTAAGTGTCACTTAAGTTCACAACTTAACCCATCTACAAAACATGTCGAAACTGGCAAAGTATCCAAGTCCAAGACTTAACCCTATAGACCATGTGTCAAGTTGGTCAAGTATATCAAGCAATCCATGGCTTAACCTCGTCTAATTATCATTTTAGATTGGTTAAGTATATATTAATTTGACCCCATCAAATTACCGAGTCAAATCGGTCAAGCGTATTCGAAACGATTCGTGACTTAGCCTTATCATGTTTTCACGTTAGAAAGGTTAAGTATAGGTCACTTAACCTCATCAAATCATCGTGTTAAATTAGTTAAATGTTTAACTTAACCCCATTAAATTACCAAGTTAAGTCGGTTAAGTACGGGTTACTTGACCTCATTGAATTACCAAGTTTAAATTGGTTAAGTGTTTAACTTAACCCTATCGAATTACTGTGTTTAGATTAGTTAAGCCTAATCTTAACCCCATCCATTAACTGTATTATACGGTTAAGTGTCATTAAGAAAATTTACTTAACCTTATCACGTTATCGTGTTGGATTGATTAAGTGTTGGTTAACTTAATCCCGTCCACTAGTCGTATAAAAATGGTCAAGTGTCATTAGGCAAATCAAGTTACTTAACCTACCCAAGCTTATCATGTTTTGTTAAGTATCATTAGCCTAATCAAATTACTTAACCCATTTGTCCATATCATATTTGGTTAAGCCTCATTAATCAAATTAACTTAACCCTATTATGTGGCATTAATTTAATTAATGCACCCTCAACCTCTCACATTAGACATTGTTGTGGTTACTAGTTAAGCCGGGCGGGTCCGGGTAGATTTACACCACAACCTAGTCTAACCTCGGGTCTTAAGCGCGACATGACCAACTTCTCACATTGGGTCCTATTGTTTGCAACTACTAGTTAGGCCGGTCGGTTCCGGGTAGTTTTACGTTGCAAACTCAACCCAACCTCGAGTTGGCCACGCTCATATTATCTAAGTTCATCATGTTTCCAAAACATGTTACAAGTTTTTCAAGCATTTGGGTAGAACTAACTTAATAGGTAAATTCCCAAAGGGTAGACCTAACTTAATAGGTAAATTCCCAAGCTCATGTTTTTATGCATACTTACATGTCAACTTCCATGTTATCTTTCAAGTATAAACACATGTCGTATTCAAGTTTAGATTTTGCGACATGTTCATGTTTATCTAACTACCCAAAATCGTGTTTTCCCAACGCAAGCAAAGCGAGTCAACATAGTAAGGATACTATTGTCACATATTGGTCTCAAAACATGCATGATGCCAAAAAGGGCTTGGCTTCCACATGCATGACATCATAAAGGGATTGGCCATAAACATGCACAACTTAAAAGAGGGGATTGCCCACGAGCATGCATAATCTCATAAAGGATTTGGCCACAAACTTGCATGTTACCATAAGGGGTTTGGGTTCATAAACATGCATAAGCCCCAAAATCTTGTCTTAGCCAATGTTTCACACATAAAGTGGTTCCTAAAGGTTCATGCTAGCATTTCATGCATAAAGATCCAAACTTGCAAGTTAAACTAGGTTATGCATAGCATGAGAGGCATGATTAGGTCACTCACATGGCCTAAAATCATAAACATGAACACAAGAGGCAAGGTAAGGTTCATATAGGTTCGCATAATCATGTTTAGCCTCATTTTATCCCATGTCATTATCAAAACTACCGTTTCCATCTAAAAGTAGCTAGAACTTACTTAGTTAGGCCTAGGGAAAGGAGCATGAATCGTCTTGGCTAAGAAAGGTGCCTCCTTTGTAGAAGAATCGCCATGGAACTCGCATAGGAATGTTGATTTGGCCTTGATTTGGTGTAGCAAGCTTGCACCTTTTGATTTGAACTAGATTTGAGTGCATAGGCTCTAGGGATTGGAGATGGAGGCCATGATCAAAATTAATTTTTGCAGCACTTAGTTGCTAGGTTTGATTTTTAGGGATTTAGGTTAGGTTTAGGGTCTTTTTATAGAGATTAGGATAGTTTTAGGCCCTTAGATTAACCCTAGGATAGATTAGGACCATCAGATCTCGGAAGCTTCCAGACCCAGCCCAAGAACAAGACCAGGTGAGACAAACAGGTGCGCCAGGCTATTTGCCCCGGCCACCCCCTGTCGACAGGCAAGTCGACAGGGCTGTCGACTTGGTCTGGGCCCAAGTCGACAGGCCTGTCGACAGCCCTGTCGACATGGCCTAGGCGGGAAACTCCCCGCCTAGCCCCAGATCTGATTTCCAAAACTGTTTCCGAATTTCAAATTTCCAGAAATCTTCTTTGCGCCTTTAACGGGTCATACGGACTCCGATTCTCGAAAACTCGGACTCTATTTCGCGTATTTTTCAGAGACGAACGCAATGGCATAGCCCGTTTCACTTGATTCAGAATTTAAAATTAAATTCTGCCTTGATTCTCGTTTTAACATGTTATTGAAATACGGGTTGTTACACCATCTCTCCATCGCTGAAGCCCACCGCCGTAAAATCCACTCAGGACTCGAACCAGAAACTGCCGCAACCCACTTCCTTCCACCACCGAAGACCAGTGCTGCACTTCCCCTCCGCCTTGCCTGCGCCTGGCCACACCGCGCGACACCCCAGGCCTCCCTCTTCTCCGGCGCTGATTTGAACCCTAACCCAAAAACAAACTGTAAGTTTTTATATTTTTTTACCTTTATTTATTTAATTTTTTTAGGATATAAAACCTATGATTTTCATACTATATTTGTATTAACCATGAAAGTATATATTTTTATTTTTATTTACATTTATTCATGTGAATTAAAAATTGGATTTTTTTTTATATGAAAGCTATGATTTTATATTTGAAAATATCTGAATTTTAAAACCATATAGAAATGATTTTTTTTAAAAACCATAAGTAAGAATTGATTTTTATTATATAGACGTTGAAGTGGAAAAGTGATTATTATAGCGAAGTAAAAATTCGATTTTTATATATTGAATAGCATAGTAAAAATTCGATTTTTATGTATTGAATAGCATAGTAAAAATTCGATTTTTATATATTGAATAGAATAGTAAAAATTCGATTTTTATATATTGAATAGCATAGTAAAAATTCGATTTTTATATATTGAATAGCATAGTAAAAATTCGATTTTTATATATTGAATAGCATAGTAAAAATTCGATTTTTATATATTGAATAGCATAGTAAAAATTCGATTTTTATATACTGAATAGCAAAGTAAAAATTCGATTTTTATATACTGAATAGCAAAGTAAAAATTCGATTTTTCTATATTGAATAGCAAAGAAAAAATTCGATTTTTATATATTGAATAGCAAAGTAAAAATTCGATTTTTATATATTGAATAGCAAAGTAAAAATTCGATTTTTATATATTGAATAGCAAAGTAAAAATTCGATTTTTCTATATTGAATAGCAAAGTAAAAATTCGATTTTTCTATATTGAATAGCAAAGTAAAAATTCGATTTTTACCTATGTAGAGAATACGGGCAAAGAAAGTGACAAGAAGCAAGAACGGTGAAGATTTCTACGAAGAAGAGTCGTGGCGTTGGATTAGCTATTCTGTGAGAACTTCTCACCTTTCAATTTAATTTTTCAAGATATATATATATATACTAGGATGCAGACGGTGTTTAGTAGCACCCGACACCCGTCATCCACAGACCATGGATGGCTTGTTTGTTTAATTGTTTGGTTGTGTAGTTGGTTAGATTATTTGGTTTGAATTGAATTGTTTGGTGAAATGAAATTGATTTGATTGATGTGTGAATGGTGTGGGCCTTCACTAGACCGGGGATAAGGCTAGGCCTTGTCCCGTTTCTAGTATCGTGCCGTTATGCCGCCGAAATTTTCTAAAAATAAGTTAGAAAAATAAAGATAATATTTTATTTAATAAATGAACCGAATAGAATATTCATAGGTTGAATAAAATAGTTTGATCATTAAAAATATAATTTTTAACGTGAATGTGAATAAATAAATATTCATTTACAAACCGGACGGTTTTTTTATGTCCACCTATTTGAAGGACATTGATTGGGACGATAAATTTTACACATCGCCCAACTGCACAAATAAAATCTGTGTTTGATTGTTTGAAACCCCACACGGGTATTGGGATGATATTTAACGTACACTAATCCCGATTGTTTAGTTGTATGTCGATCGATTGATTGACAGACTGTTATAAGCGTTGAATATTTATATTTGATGCTTATACAGTGTAGAATGCACTTTGGATGATGGTTGATTATTCATCGTTGTTGATATATACATGTGTTGTAGAAAATCCATATAATTAACATTATATGGTAATTGATTGGGCCTCATTCCAGTTTTAAAAAAAAATTGAAAAAGAAATATTTGAAATAGCAATATTTGAAATAGAAATATTTGAAATAGAATATTTGAAAATAGAAATATATGAAGCCGTGTTGATTAGATTTACGCCATTTTGACGTGAACGATATTTATATCGATTTTATTCATTTTATAATGAATATCGAAAGTGATTTCAAAATCTGATATTTTGAAAAAAATTGAAATTCGAATTAAATTGAATAAAAATGAATTCGAATGGAAATTGAATATAAATGAATTCGAATGGAAATTGAATATAAATGAATTCGAATGGAAATCGAATAGAAATGAATTCGAATTGAATTTAATTGAAAACGAATCAAAATTGAATTAAAAATCGATTTGAATTGAAATCAATTTGAAATGAATTTAAAACGAATTTATAAGGAAAGACTCAATTTTGATTTGAATTTGAAAAGAAGGAGTTGAAATCATTTTGAAAACGAATTTTAGAACGATTCATATAATACATTTTGAATTGAAATCGACGAAGTATATATTATATATATAATATAATGGCCTGAATAGAAAGCGCCGCGCCGCGGCAGTTCGCGAATTTCGACCATTGACTTCGAACGGATATTGCGAGAGATCCGACCGTCGGATTCTCCTAAAACCGGAACCATTGGGTTCATATCGAAAAGAGCTTTCTAACGAATATTGGAAATTAGAAATCTAACGGTTGGATTTGGAATTATGTCCAAATTAAATTTGAAAAAGGTCGCTGTAAGTGCAGTTCGATGGCCGTTGATGGAAATCGACTGTACGGGCCTTGATAAAATTATTAAAAATAGTAATAATTTGTGTAAAATCATAAGAAATGATTTGTGAAGAATTGGGATGAAAAACTCCATAGTTGAAAAGATAAAAATAGATTTTTATCGAAATGAACTAGTTTTGAACTAGAATAGTAATTTATTTATTTTTAATATAAATAAAATGAGTTTGAAATGGTTTTGAAAATAACCAGAATTTCCAATGATTGCATTGGAATGGATTGGAATCGAAATTGTCTTCGGAATATTTCGATGTTGGATTTCGTGATTATACAGATGTTGTTATGGAAATTTGAAAGATATAGATATATATATATCGTTATTTCCAATACGATATCTGTTGGTCGTAGAATTTGATATTGAATATAAGCCAATATATTTTCTATTCAGAGTTTTGTATTTAAAATCAAATGTGATTTGGGTTTGTCGTGAATGGTGTCTTCATTAACACTGTTCTTAAGCCCAGTTGAGAAAAGATTAAATCTTTTTATTTAGATTTAATGAAGTGTACCAATTAAATAATAATTAATTGGAATTGAATTGATATTGATTTTTGGGTTTATCGTGGATAGTGTTTTGAATAACACTTGTTCTTTAACTCGATAATTAATGGAATGTGACTTTGGGTTTATCATGAACCGTGTTTTAAATGACACTGATTCTTTAATCCAGTTAAAGATTAAAACTAAGTGGAGTTTTAATGAATCTTTAATTAGATTGAAATGATCGAGAATGGAGTATCACCAGTTTTGCTCCAGGCGTTAGTTAAATCTTTAATTAGATTTGAACGTGAAATGGTAATTGAATTTACCGACAATACCGTGGTGTTAGATATGAAGTATAACCAGTTTTACTTCATGGGATGAATAGGTTGGGATTGGGAAATTAAAACAAATGATTACTTCGGTAAGGTTCGCTAATCCCGACTAGTTTGAATTGATATTCAAAATAGATTAAAGAATAAATTTAAAGGATTTATCTTTGATAAAATTAATGGGAACCTTTCCCTATGAATGTGAAATTTAGAAACTAACTGTCGGTTAGCTAAGCAGAATGGTTTTCTGGATATTGATCTGATTTTGGTTTCGGCCTTCGGGGTTAATGTTTGGGGAATTATTCTCTTGATTAATTTACGGTTAGTGACTGATGAATTGGAATGAGGCGTATGTTGGGTTTTTGTAACACTTATTTAAAGTATACGCGAGTTATTCGGGAAGACCGGGTTTATCCCATTCTGAATAACTGATACGACGATAAGTCGAAGATGAAGACGGTGGTTGAAGACCGGAGGTCTTCACGTCGTTTGGGTGATTACTGATGATCTTGATTGGGATGTACACCCAAGAAGATGGAAACAGTTGGTGATCGTCCAGACGTACTTGGAGATCGATGGATATGCGGGGTACTAGGTGCCTCCGGTTTCGTTCAGACCCAGAACGGACTTGTAAATGGACTGTGTGTCTGACATTGGATTTTAGTCCGTGTGATTGATCTCTATTAAATATATATCTGTTTGGCGGCGGAGAATTTATTCTCTTGCTTAACGCCCTTCTCTGAGACGTACGAGCTCAGGGGTTATATATTGATGGATATCAAACACATGGAGTGAATTGCATGTGTGGCATGCCTAAGTGGCAATTGATCGAGGCTTCTGTTGAAAAGCAAAGTCTTGTGGTGATGATCAAAGCACAGCCTGTGTGGCACAGCTTTGTGTAACGTGAATTCGCGAGCCTCACACCCCGGTTGTGAACCAGAAACGGGAGAGGACATCAGGGAGGACATGTGTTTCTTTCTAGCTAGGGTGGTGTCAGTGACCTACCAGCCCTGACATTTATATACTTTTCACCTATGTGGTTGTTGCTGTTGCGAGGCGCCTCGGTTATATCGGACGATCCGGGTCCGATGGAGCCATTCGTTGGCTCATTTACGCCCCAATGGGCGGGGAAATGCATGTTCAGGCATTTTAATCCACATCGGTGGACCGGCCCTGACGATCCAAGGGTCACTCGAGCTCTGATCCTGAGGGGCGGGCTAGAGCGTCTCAAATCGGTTGAGGACTATCTTTTGCCTCGGTTCATAGATGGAAACCCAATTTCCAAATACGTGACTTTGCGATTTTGATTGTAGAACTAGTATGGCGACATGATATATGGTACCTATGCCGTCTATGATTGATACTTATGATTTGAAGTTGTTTTATACACTACGCACTTATAATAGTATCAAATGATTTTTTTAAACGTATCAAGCATTCTTTGGCTGTTATAAGGGAAAACACTATCCCCCGGCTTGCGTTGCATTGTGTGATAGGACCTGGGTCTTATAACAGCTTCATTTTTTCTTTATTTAGCATTGCGCTGTTTTGTAATATGCGCTGGTATTCTTGGGAGGAAACCCGTTCCGTGTTATACGGCGTGGTCCCTTGATTTATCTTACTTTGAAAATAAAGATAATAACTGTTTTCGTTCTCACACTAGTCACATGACTGACCTGGAGTTTATTGTTTTAACCTAAACTCTGGGTGTCCTTATTTTGACATGGGCAGCTAGTAGTTTTGGTTTTCAGATTTATATTCACAGGATCCTGGTTTACAGCTGGAACGATATCCGGAAAGCTTTGTATCCGTATATCTCTTCTAGTTGTGTATTGTATTATTTTCCGCTGCTATGTATTTAAATGTAATTTAAATCTCTGATATTTCTGTGTAATGTATATTCATTTATACTCTGTATATTTGTAACACCCCGGATTTTTCCGTTAACAGTAAATTAACAAATTAAAGTATAATTAAATTGTAAAAGAAAAATTAAGGGAAACGGACATCACCATTGCGTTCGTCTCGGAATTCTGCTTGAGATAGAGTCCGAGTTTGCGCAAAACGGATAACGTATGAAGAAGATATCTTTAATTTAAATATTACAGCAAAACATGAAAAAGAGAAGTAAGGAGAGGACAATAATTATTATTATTCTAAGACTTATTAACAAAAGCCTCTGTAGCTCAGTTGGTTAAGGCATTGGATTTGTAGCATGGAGGTCGGGGGTTCGAACCCCGGCGGCGACATAATTTTTATCTCTGTTTTAGAGAGGGCCAACTGAGCATGCAAATACATGTACGTATACAAATTCAAATTTTGAAAGGATAAGAACGTACATATAAGGAAATAAAGAAAATATATGTATATATATGAGAATATATATATATATATATATATATATGCAAAAATATATGTATACAATAGATAAAATTCAAATAGACTAAAACAGCTCAATTTAAAGTTTAATTTTTGAAAATCGAACCCAGTCCCTCCTGGCTGGCCTGGTCTGTGTTTGGTCGAATTTCTGTGGGTTGCTTTGTCATTAGGGCTAGGTGGCAAGTTTTAATTGGTCTCTCTATCTAATGAATGGCTACGATCTAACCTAGCAACATCAATGGTTCTAATCAATTCCTAACCTCTATATAAACAACCCTAGACTAAACCCTAATCTATTCATTCAAATTAAGAGCATAGCCGCCATGTTGCTGAGGAACGACTAAGAGTAGCCGCCATCTAGAGAGAGAGGATTAGGGAGAAAGTTCTAAAGCCTAAAGCAATTCAAGCAACCTAAAGCTAATCAATTCAACAAAGGAATCATATCTCTTAATTAGAGAATTTGCCGCAACCATTGTAAGTAGAGTATTACTTTGGTATGAACAAATTATTGTGTAGATATGTATGCTTGAATTGTGGCAATGAAATTCGTATTTGTGCGATTTATATACTTTTGGATATTCTGAATTATGTCATTCAATTATAAAGAACTACATGCGGTAGTTCTATGCAAATATACGTTTGGAATGTTGCGCAAATTATGTAGTCTATGTTGAAGCTACATGTATGTAGTTGATTGAAATTCATGCAAGTTTGGGGCTTTGTTATTATGCCATCATGATGTCTATTTTGTGCATAAATCATTTTGCAAGTAATTGAGACAAGTTTGGTTGTTATAGTTCATATGAAACTATGTTGGAATTTTGACACCATAATCCATGTATTAAGTCATGCTTTTGCAAAACTTATGAATATGGCTAGGCTATGAATGATATTGGGCATAATTGAAATTCATGATTAAGTCTATCTTGTTTAAAAGAATTATATGATGACATATGTGAGACATGGCTAAGTTAGACACAAAAATCCCCTTTTTTTGCAAGTTAAAAGCAAACACCATGATTAGGAATATTTATGCATAAGTATACCATCGTTATGTGATTAAATTTAATTAAGTTGAACTATGCTTTTGTGTTAGTAACAAAGTATCCTCTTTGTAAACATGTAGAAACCTTATGAACATGACTTGTTTATATTTATGCCATGAACAAATTTAACTATACCTATGCCATGTTTATGCTAGAAGTATTTATGCCATGCTTATGTCTGACATTATGCCATGTTTATGCTAGAAGTATTATGCCATGCTTATGTTTGACATTATGCCATGTTTATGCTAGAAGTATTTATGCCATGCTTATGTTTGACATTATGCCGTGTTTATGCTAGAAGTATTTATGCCATGCTTATGTTTGACATTATGCCATGTTTATGCTAGAAGTATTTATGCCATGCTTATGTTTGACATTATGCCATGCTTATGTTTGACATTATGCCATGTTTATGCTAGAAGTATTTATGCCATGTTTGACATTATGCCATGTTTATGCTAAAAGTATTTATGCCATGCTTATGTTTGACATTATGCCTAAGTAAAAATATAGGTTCATGGGTCAATAATGATATCTCAATTACAAGTTCACATGCTTTGATTCATGTCACCTATGTTACCACTATGCAAGCACACCAGTTTCTATTATGTATTTCCAACGTCATATGCAAGTTCATGCGCTCACCTTCCCCTCTTTGTGTATGTAATCACGCTTTAAGCCTCCCCTTTTCGCATGGCTAAATTGGGCTTTAAAAGGCTAAGCCCAATATATATAAACGGACGTGTAAAACGGGGGAAAATAATGTTGGGTTAAAATTACTAATGAATGAAAACTAAAGTAGAAGGGCCCAAATTCAAGTATGGGTTGGGCCCATGATTGGTGTAACCTTTACACCATTAACTTAATAATGGGCCGCAAATATTTACATATAAACAAAGAAGAAAGACAAAATATGTAAATGTAGAAAATACGATTTGTTTAACCCGAGGTTGGATTGAGTTGTGATGTAAACCTGCCCGGAACCGCCCGGCTGTCCAGTAGTCACAACAATACCTATCCAATGTGGGAGGTTAAACATGGAGCCCAATAAGGACCCGAGGTTAGACTGAGTTGTGGCGTAAGACTGCCCGGAACCAACCGGCAACAGGCAGCCACAGCAATACCTGTCTAATGTGAGAGGTTAGGGCCTTAATAAGACAATTAAGGCTGAATCAGGATTGTTAGGATTAAGTGGACTAAGACTTAATCAAAATGGAACATGCTAAACTAAACGGACTGGTGGGGTTAGGTTAGAAAACACTTAACCAACTTAGCATGTTGGCTAGAGATAGAAAACCTAGTAACGGGGGACCCTTTTCAGCAGTAACCCTACACGGTGTATCATGATACCCTGAAACTAGGCAGGGTGGGGCACGATTACTGGGCTGATTGTAAGAGGTCAAAGCGACGGCGGTGGTGTAGCAGTGTAGGTTCTAACGGAGTGCGGGCGTGCACACACTCCGGCGCAGAAAAATAAAGCACTGGACACCAGTAGCATACCTGTGCACTCTAAGGTTGTGTCGGGTTGCCACTATGGGACTTGATACACCCCATGGTGGGACCAGCATAGGTAACTACAGACATCGGGGGCCGTAAGACACATGTAACTATGCGAGTAGGAGCCGATCATCATAGAATGGATCACATCACCCTGATTATGGGGTGCCAGTGGGAAAATAGTTTATATGGGTTCAGAGATTAACATGGGGTACGACAGTATATCCGACCCTAGACAACTTAACCAAGTTTATAGTGCATGCCCACTTCTCGTTTGTACTTATCATACCCAGTTCTTTATTCATAGACAAAATAGTACTAGACTTACTCAGGCTTTATGTCTGACTCTACTTTTCTTTCGTCTTCTTTCTTCCGTTTCCCCCCCCCCCAGGTCCTCAGGGAGGGAACACAGCAGCTTGACCTACCTCAACCTCCAGCTTGAAGAAGAGAAATGTATTGCTTGGACTTTCCTGTTTTGAACTATGGCTTTGGACAATCCACTATGGGGCTTTTGCAGTTTATCTATGTTTTATTTATGCTTCTTTAAATAATGTACTCAAGACAGATTATGAAAGTGTTATGTTATGTTATGTTTTTGGAAAGGATGTTGTTGTAACACGTATTTGACTTTATGAAATAAAGTTTGTTGTTCTTCCGCTGTTTACAAATATGTGTTCTTATATCTGTCTTGTATATCTGTGACTTGTACTTATAAACCTCCACCAAAATTAGGGCATTCCCTTTGAGAGTGACCCTAACGGAGGTGGGGTGTTTCACTTGGTATCAGAGCATAGGTTTACCAGATAAGATAAAAAGTTTTGGAAATTTATTTTCAAAAAGGAAATTTAAAGAAGCATTTTTAAAAGATAAAAATATTATTTTATTTTAAAAAGGCAAAGTCCACTCCCCAAAGCCATAGGTACTATCTCTTATCCTTCGTTTTGAATCTATCCCTTTTGTTTCAGCATGTCCGAAGATCTTAACTTGCCGGAAGGAGTACCCATACCTGGTTGGTTTAGACGATTCTTAGAAGCTAGGGCCACTCAACCAGGTCCTACCGTTCCTCCTCCCCCAGCTGCAGGGAATCATCCAGCTGCAGCAGCACCTCTTCCTCCACCTCCTCCACGAGGAAACGCGTTTGCTAAGATATGTAAGGATTTTAAAGCTATGGGAGGAAGGGATTTCCATGGAACTGAGTCCTTCGTAGCAGCTAGAAATTGGCTGAAGTAAACTGAGGATCTATTCATCATCTTTGAGGTAGAGGACAGACAAAAAGTACAATTGGCGGTGTGGCTATTGAAGGGCGAGGCTTCCTACTGGTGGGAAGTCACTAATGCTGAAAGACCAGTAGAAACATGGGAGGACTTTAGGGCAAGGTTTGAGACCAAATTTCTCTCAAATGCGGAAAGAAGTTTGCAGTTGGAGAAATTCTTATTTCTTAAGCAAGGAGACAAGACTGTTAGAGAGTATGTGAATCAGTTTGATGAGCTGGCTAGGTTTGGGCTTGACCTAGTCAACACCCCGCACAAGAAGGCTCTCCGTTTCGTCAAAGGGTTAAATGAGCCATTACACAGTTTGGCCATGACCCATATACCCATGGGAGCCACGTATGAAAGATTGGTGCAAATGGCATTGCTGAATGAGGAGGATAAGGGCAAGAAGGAGGCAAAGGCAGAAAGCTCTCAAGGGAAGAAAGAGGGTTTGCAGCCTAAGAAGACAGACTTTAAGAAAGGCGGGGAAGGCAACAAAGAGAAGAGGACGTGTAATTTCTGTGGCAAAGTGGGGCACTTAGTAAAGGACTGCCGGAAAAAGAAGGCCAAGGAGAATGGTGGGTGCTTTTCGTGCGGTCAGACAGGCCACAGGGCTAAGGACTGCCCAAAGAAACAAGGACAGGGGCAGAGGGCTGGAACCACCCCAGGGGCACAGGTTCATGTGCTAGAAGCGCCACCTTTGCAACAGCGAGGTACCAACACTTCTGTAGAAAGTGTAGTTTATCTTTATGATCACCCCATTCGCACTTTATTTGATTCTGGCGCATCACACTCCTTTATCTCGTCTGCTTTAGTAAAATCTCTGCACCTAAAAACTAGTATGGTAGAGGACCCCTTAATTGTTTCAAACCCAATTGGGGGCCCAGCTCATTTGTCTATGATCTGTTTGGATTTGAAAATTTCTATTCTAAGTGTAGAATTTGAATGTAGTGCCTTTGTTTTGGGCTTTTCAGGGTATGGTTTGATTTTGGGTATGGATTGGCTATCCAGTAATGGGGCCATCCTTGATTGTGAGAAAAGGGTTGTTAGGCTCCTAACCCAGCTCAGTAATACTTTGGAAATTTCTTGTAATCCCTCGTATGCGGTTATGCTTAGTTATCTTGAGTCGCTAGATGCCTCTGTTGAAAATTTGCAATCAGTTAGAGTGGTCCGGGAATATCCGGATGTCTTCGAAGAGGTGAAGGGCTTGCCTCCGAAGCGGGAAATAGACTTCCGCATATATCTTGTAGATAATGCAAAGCCCGTTGCGTTGCCCGTTAGACACATGGCTCCACGAGAAAGAAAAGAGCTCAGTAAACAGATTAAAGAGCTTCTAGAGAAGGGGTTCATTAGGTGGAGCATTTCAGAATAGGGCACTCCAGGAGTGTTCGCCACTAAGGCTGAAGGTTCATTTCACTTATGCATGAGTTGTAAAGAATCACCTTAGTAAGTACATTTGGCAACATAGTTGGACTTAGGAAGGGACTCCCTTGTGACCTAAAAGGAGTCCATCATGCTTAGTTTCCTAGAATCATATGTGGTGGTTGGGTTGATTAATTCTTTGGGTGTCAGTCTGATGTTGATTTCGGTCTTCGGGGCTGATGCTTAGAGAGTTCTTCTCCTAATCAATATATATGTGGCATAGATTTCCAGTTTTGACATTGCCTAATGGGCACAAAATTTTTACTTGCTTCTATCATTCGACTATACCTTTAGGTAGGACCATTTCCTATCATTGAGAAAATTTGGAAAACGACCTATAGATTAGAGCTACCCGAGAAATTGGCCGGAGTCCACAATGTTTTTCACGTTTCACATCTCCGAAAATGTCTACATGAGTCTGCTGAAGTGGTAGAGCCAAATATCCTCGAAGAGGCCGAAGTGGAACGCGAAGCAACCATAAGAAAAGTTCCAACCCGCATACTAGGAACGGAAGTGAAGAAGCTACGCAACCGCGAAGTCAAACTCGTCAAAGTCCAGTGGAGCGACGCCGAGGGAGACGCGACTTGGGAAACTGAAGCTAGAATACGTACTGCCTACCCTTTTCTGTTCGAGGGTACATTCTTGATCTTTCTTTTTCCTTAAGTTGCGCTTTTATCTATCTTTTTAGGGTATATTTCCTCGACCTTATCTTTTAGGTAGAAACCCTTTTGGATGAAAACATGTAATTGAAACATGTTATGTATGATGGTTGCAAGTGGTTGCAAGTGATTGCTAGTAGTTGCTCGTGGCTGCATATACACACACAATCTAGGTTTTAGATCGGCTCAGTCACTTCATATTGCATATGCATATATGTTTGCACTCGTATATGGTTGAATTGTAATGTGTTGTCATATGGATGTTGCATTTGTATTGAATGATTGTGCACTCATGTAGAATCATGAATAGGAAAAATCTGCATACATAATGGATTCATGGCACTTACATGATTCGCATTAAGGAGGTCAACTGAATCAGTAGACCGCCTGATTTTGCATTAGATAAGTTCATGAACACACACACTTCGCATATGATCATGAAGCATTAGAAGTCTTTTAAGGACAATGGATGCTCGTGTTTGATGGATGAGTAGATGGATGATTGAATGTTAGGATTTACATTCTTCCTAAACTTGAAGATTTCGGGGACGAAATCCTTTTAAGTGGGGGAGAATGTAACACCCCGGATTTTTCCGTTAACAGTAAATTAACAAATTAAAGTATAATTAAATTGTAAAAGAAAAATTAAGGGAAACGGACATCACCATTGCGTTCGTCTCGGAATTCTGCTTGAGATAGAGTCCGAGTTTGCGCAAAACGGATAACGTATGAAGAAGATATCTTTAATTTAAATATTACAGCAAAACATGAAAAAGAGAAGTAAGGAGAGGACAATAATTATTATTATTCTAAGACTTATTAACAAAAGCCTCTGTAGCTCAGTTGGTTAAGGCATTGGATTTGTAGCATGGAGGTCGGGGGTTCGAACCCCGGCGGCGACATAATTTTTATCTCTGTTTTAGAGAGGGCCAACTGAGCATGCAAATACATGTACGTATACAAATTCAAATTTTGAAAGGATAAGAACGTACATATAAGGAAATAAAGAAAATATATGTATATATATGAGAATATATATATATATATATATATATGCAAAAATATATGTATACAATAGATAAAATTCAAATAGACTAAAACAGCTCAATTTAAAGTTTAATTTTTGAAAATCGAACCCAGTCCCTCCTGGCTGGCCTGGTCTGTGTTTGGTCGAATTTCTGTGGGTTGCTTTGTCATTAGGGCTAGGTGGCAAGTTTTAATTGGTCTCTCTATCTAATGAATGGCTACGATCTAACCTAGCAACATCAATGGTTCTAATCAATTCCTAACCTCTATATAAACAACCCTAGACTAAACCCTAATCTATTCATTCAAATTAAGAGCATAGCCGCCATGTTGCTGAGGAACGACTAAGAGTAGCCGCCATCTAGAGAGAGAGGATTAGGGAGAAAGTTCTAAAGCCTAAAGCAATTCAAGCAACCTAAAGCTAATCAATTCAACAAAGGAATCATATCTCTTAATTAGAGAATTTGCCGCAACCATTGTAAGTAGAGTATTACTTTGGTATGAACAAATTATTGTGTAGATATGTATGCTTGAATTGTGGCAATGAAATTCGTATTTGTGCGATTTATATACTTTTGGATATTCTGAATTATGTCATTCAATTATAAAGAACTACATGCGGTAGTTCTATGCAAATATACGTTTGGAATGTTGCGCAAATTATGTAGTCTATGTTGAAGCTACATGTATGTAGTTGATTGAAATTCATGCAAGTTTGGGGCTTTGTTATTATGCCATCATGATGTCTATTTTGTGCATAAATCATTTTGCAAGTAATTGAGACAAGTTTGGTTGTTATAGTTCATATGAAACTATGTTGGAATTTTGACACCATAATCCATGTATTAAGTCATGCTTTTGCAAAACTTATGAATATGGCTAGGCTATGAATGATATTGGGCATAATTGAAATTCATGATTAAGTCTATCTTGTTTAAAAGAATTATATGATGACATATGTGAGACATGGCTAAGTTAGACACAAAAATCCCCTTTTTTTGCAAGTTAAAAGCAAACACCATGATTAGGAATATTTATGCATAAGTATACCATCGTTATGTGATTAAATTTAATTAAGTTGAACTATGCTTTTGTGTTAGTAACAAAGTATCCTCTTTGTAAACATGTAGAAACCTTATGAACATGACTTGTTTATATTTATGCCATGAACAAATTTAACTATACCTATGCCATGTTTATGCTAGAAGTATTTATGCCATGCTTATGTCTGACATTATGCCATGTTTATGCTAGAAGTATTTATGCCATGCTTATGTTTGACATTATGCCATGTTTATGCTAGAAGTATTTATGCCATGCTTATGTTTGACATTATGCCGTGTTTATGCTAGAAGTATTTATGCCATGCTTATGTTTGACATTATGCCATGTTTATGCTAGAAGTATTTATGCCATGCTTATGTTTGACATTATGCCATGCTTATGTTTGACATTATGCCATGTTTATGCTAGAAGTATTTATGCCATGTTTGACATTATGCCATGTTTATGCTAAAAGTATTTATGCCATGCTTATGTTTGACATTATGCCTAAGTAAAAATATAGGTTCATGGGTCAATAATGATATCTCAATTACAAGTTCACATGCTTTGATTCATGTCACCTATGTTACCACTATGCAAGCACACCAGTTTCTATTATGTATTTCCAACGTCATATGCAAGTTCATGCGCTCACCTTCCCCTCTTTGTGTATGTAATCACGCTTTAAGCCTCCCCTTTTCGCATGGCTAAATTGGGCTTTAAAAGGCTAAGCCCAATATATATAAACGGACGTGTAAAACGGGGGAAAATAATGTTGGGTTAAAATTACTAATGAATGAAAACTAAAGTAGAAGGGCCCAAATTCAAGTATGGGTTGGGCCCATGATTGGTGTAACCTTTACACCATTAACTTAATAATGGGCCGCAAATATTTACATATAAACAAAGAAGAAAGACAAAATATGTAAATGTAGAAA
Organism: Allium sativum; assembly: GCA_030737875.1. Taxonomy (NCBI): domain Eukaryota; kingdom Viridiplantae; phylum Streptophyta; class Magnoliopsida; order Asparagales; family Amaryllidaceae; genus Allium; species Allium sativum. The sequence continues at coordinate 142,202,537 of CM060918.1, read as the reverse complement.
ATACGATTTGTTTAACCCGAGGTTGGATTGAGTTGTGATGTAAACCTGCCCGGAACCGCCCGGCTGTCCAGTAGTCACAACAATACCTATCCAATGTGGGAGGTTAAACATGGAGCCCAATAAGGACCCGAGGTTAGACTGAGTTGTGGCGTAAGACTGCCCGGAACCAACCGGCAACAGGCAGCCACAGCAATACCTGTCTAATGTGAGAGGTTAGGGCCTTAATAAGACAATTAAGGCTGAATCAGGATTGTTAGGATTAAGTGGACTAAGACTTAATCAAAATGGAACATGCTAAACTAAACGGACTGGTGGGGTTAGGTTAGAAAACACTTAACCAACTTAGCATGTTGGCTAGAGATAGAAAACCTAGTAACGGGGGACCCTTTTCAGCAGTAACCCTACACGGTGTATCATGATACCCTGAAACTAGGCAGGGTGGGGCACGATTACTGGGCTGATTGTAAGAGGTCAAAGCGACGGCGGTGGTGTAGCAGTGTAGGTTCTAACGGAGTGCGGGCGTGCACACACTCCGGCGCAGAAAAATAAAGCACTGGACACCAGTAGCATACCTGTGCACTCTAAGGTTGTGTCGGGTTGCCACTATGGGACTTGATACACCCCATGGTGGGACCAGCATAGGTAACTACAGACATCGGGGGCCGTAAGACACATGTAACTATGCGAGTAGGAGCCGATCATCATAGAATGGATCACATCACCCTGATTATGGGGTGCCAGTGGGAAAATAGTTTATATGGGTTCAGAGATTAACATGGGGTACGACAGTATATCCGACCCTAGACAACTTAACCAAGTTTATAGTGCATGCCCACTTCTCGTTTGTACTTATCATACCCAGTTCTTTATTCATAGACAAAATAGTACTAGACTTACTCAGGCTTTATGTCTGACTCTACTTTTCTTTCGTCTTCTTTCTTCCGTTTCCCCCCCCAGGTCCTCAGGGAGGGAACACAGCAGCTTGACCTACCTCAACCTCCAGCTTGAAGAAGAGAAATGTATTGCTTGGACTTTCCTGTTTTGAACTATGGCTTTGGACAATCCACTATGGGGCTTTTGCAGTTTATCTATGTTTTATTTATGCTTCTTTAAATAATGTACTCAAGACAGATTATGAAAGTGTTATGTTATGTTATGTTTTTGGAAAGGATGTTGTTGTAACACGTATTTGACTTTATGAAATAAAGTTTGTTGTTCTTCCGCTGTTTACAAATATGTGTTCTTATATCTGTCTTGTATATCTGTGACTTGTACTTATAAACCTCCACCAAAATTAGGGCATTCCCTTTGAGAGTGACCCTAACGGAGGTGGGGTGTTTCAATATTCTTGTAATTTGATGCATTGTTGTAATATACAATGAAATGTTCTTTCGTCTGCGTTCTGTTGTGGCTTGTTCTCGAACTATCCGCTCTTTCCTTTACGGGGAAGTTATGGGTTTTCACAGGTGGTATCAGAGCTTTGGTTTACAAAGCTAGAGAACAAGACACATTAGAACCATACGAAAGAATTCATCAGATATTGGATTAGTAATATCCAATGGGAATGACTCGTTAGAGATAGGATCAGTAGTATCCTAGAACGAGTGTGAAGAGTATATTCTTAAAATGAAAACAATTTTTGTTTTGAAAATTTAAATCGTTGTATACGTATTTGAATATTTATTTTATATTGATTAGGACAGTCCAGTATATAAAGATTTTGCATATACGCCTTGCAAACGTGTATTTGAAGTTTTAATATACTGGATAGATATAGAATTACACTCTAGTCGCCCGGGGGTGATTCTGATGATTAATATATCATCATCAGAATTTATATTCGAGTGACGAACGTGTAATATCTATATATTTCCTATTGACTGGTGTGAGAACCAAAAATTAGATAGGGCCTATTGTTGTGATTTGGTATCAAAAACATGATTTTTGTATATGTATCAAAATTATGAATTTGAAACTCTAATTCACTAATTGATTGATGTTTGTGTTGTTTGTTTATTTGTTTGCTAATTTTTAGCCATTTAGCCCAATTGAATCACATAGTGAATATTATTGAAATTTGGTTGCATTTGCTTGCATATACATATACTTACATTGAACAGGTCTTAGCAAGGAGGCTAGAGCCGAAGAATAAAATTTGTTTGCCCGACAAATAGGTACATGTTTACTATGTAATTTACTGTTTTGTTTGGGTGATGATGATTTTATGAGCCTATTAGCTAGCCGCTTGGCTTTTTCTTTTTCTTTTTGGGATCAGAAGGCCTATATGGCAATTTCGGGATTTTCCCGTGGCTCCCGGTGCAGGGGAGGTTATGGCGAAATTTTTCGAAAATTCCGGGTGTTAGCCTAATTTTTGAAGAATTTGAAAATTCTCAAAAGTTGGAGAATGGAAGCCAGATCGAACGTAGAGTTGATTAATCAAACCACTTTCGACTTTGTTTCTTTTCGGGGACGAAAAGTTTTAAGTGGGGGAGATTGTAACAACCCGAAAATCTAGGCCAGTTTAAAATTTTTATTTTTGCGATTTTAGCGAAGTTTGAACATTTAAAATGAATTATTTTAAATAATATCGATGAGAAATTTATTTTGAATAAAATTCAATCGTATATAGTTATATAGATCGACGATAGAATATAAATAATTATATATAATTATAAAAGGAATTGAAAATGGCACGGTAGTTCGATAATTCGATTTCAAACTTCATTTGAATGTACCGGGTGCAAAACAATCCGGATTTTAGTGAAACCAAAAATAATGGGATCTAATTGTGACTATCTTTCCAATGAATCCGAAAAATCAAAATTTCATAGCGGGAATCAAAAGATATGTCCAGTTGAAAATTCTGAATAGTCGCTATGGAATTCAGGCCCTTAAAAATGGAAATTTTGCAAACGACCTCGGATTTCGACGAAACCACTTTTGTTGGGTCCGTGATGTCAAATTATTGCTAGGTTTTAAATTTCATAATTTTTCGAATCAATATGTGAGCGTGGCAAAGGAAAACGCGTTTGACTAGTTTCAGTTGATTTTAATCGACTGGAAAATGGCCATTTTTCAAACGTTCTCGGAATTCGACAAAATTAGTTTTGTTAGGACCGTATCGTCAATACAAAGCTAGAAAATATTTTTCGGGAATTTTTAGAGTTAGTATGTGACCCTGGTAAAATGAAATGCACGTTCAAAATCAATATATAGAGTTATATGTTGATTTTAACGGAAACTGATCGAAACGATCGAATCAACTTATGGTACATATCCCATTGTGTTCGGAATGGGGGTGAAACGCTATGGACGACAGGCGGTGGGCCTCGTTTAGAGATCGTATGAAGAAGTCAACTTTTTATAATTAAAATAATTAAAAATTAAAAGATTCCTCTCCTCCCCTTCAAAACCGCTGCCCCCCCTTCAGCTCGACTCAAAACAGAGTTCGAAAAAAAAAAAAAAAAAGGGTGGAACCCTAGCCGCCGCTACCACTGTCGCGGCCCCCACCGCAGCGCCTCCACAGGCGGTGGCGCACCCCTCCCACTTCACCTCAGCTCTGACGATCCCCATCTCTCCATCGTTGAAGCCCACCGCCGTAAAATCCCCTCAGGACTCGAACCAGAAACTGCCGCAACCCACTTCCTCCCACCACCGAAGACCAGTGCTGCACTTCCCCTCCGCCTTGCCTGCGCCTGGCCACACCGCGCGACACCCCAGGCCTCCCTCTTCTCCGGCGCTGATTTGAACCCTAACCCAAAAACGAACTGTAAGTTTTTATATTTATTTACCTTTATTTATTTAATTTTTTTAGGATATAAAACCTATGATTTTCATACTATATTTGTATTAACCATGAAGGTATATATTTTTATTTTTATTTACATTTATTCATGTGAATTAAAAATCGATTTTTTTTTATATGAAAGCTATGATTTTATATTTGAAAAGATATGAATTTTAAAACCATATAGAAATGATTTTTTTTTTTAAAAACCATAAGAAAGAATCGATTTTTATTATATATACGTTGAAGTGGAAAAGTGATTATTATAGCGAAGTAAAAATTTGATTTTTATATATTGAATAGCATAGTAAAAATTCGATTTTTATATATTGAATAGCATAGTAAAAATTCGATTTTTATATATTGAATAGCATAGTAAAAATTCGATTTTTATATATTGAATAGCATAGTAAAAATTCGATTTTTATATATTGAATAGCTAAGTAAAAATTCGATTTTTATATATTGAATAGCATAGTAAAAATTCGATTTTTATATATTGAATAGCATAGTAAAAATTTGATTTTTATATATAGAATAGCATAGTAAAAATTCGATTTTTATATATTGAATAGCAAAGTAAAAATTCGATTTTTCTATATTGAATAGAAAATAAAAAATTCGATTTTTCTATATTGAATAGCAAAGAAAAAATTCGATTTTAATATATTGAATAGCAAAGTAAAAATTCGATTTTTATATATTGAATAGCAAAGTAAAAATTCGATTTTTATATATTGAATAGCAAAGTAAAAATTCGATTTTTATATATTGAATAGCAAAGTAAAAATTCGATTTTTCTATATTGAATAGCAAAGTAAAAATTCGATTTTTCTATATTGAATAGCAAAGTAAAAATTCGATTTTTACCTATGTAGAGAATACGGGCAAAGAAAGTGACAAGAAGCAAGAACGGTGAAGATTTCTGCGAAGAAGAGTCGTGGCGTTGGATTAGCTATTCTGTGAGAACTTCTCACCTTTCAATTTAATTTTTCTAGTTATATATATATATACTAGGATGCAGACGGTGTTTAGTAGCACCCGACACCCGTCATCCACAGACCATGGATGGCTTGTTTGTTTAATTGTTTGGTTGTGTAGTTGGTTAGATTATTTGGATTGAATTGAATTGTTTGGTGAAATGAAATAGATTTGATTGATGTGTGAATGGCGTGGGCCTTCACTAGACCGGGGATAAGGCTAGGCCTTGTCCCGTTTCTAGTATCGTGCCGTTATGCCGCCGAAATTTTCTAAAAATAAGTTAGAAAAATAAAGATAATATTTTATTTAATAAATGAACCGAATAGAATATTCATAGGTTGAATAAAATAGTTTGATTGTTAAAAATATAATTTTTAACGTGAATGTGAATAAATAAATATTCATTTACAAACCGGACGGTTTGTTTATGTACACCTATTTGAAGGACATTGATTGGGACGATAAATTTTACAAATCGCCCAACTGCACAAATAAAATCTGTGTTTGATTGTTTGAAACCCCACACGGGTATTGGGATGATATTTAACGTACACTAATCCCGATTGTTTAGTTGTATGTCGATCGATTGATTGACAGACTGTTATAAGCGTTGAATATTTATATTTGATGCTTATACAGTGTAGAATGCACTTTGGATGATGGTTGATTATTCATCGTTGTTGATATATACATGTGTTGTAGAAAATCCATATAATTAACATTATATGGTAATTGATTGGGCCTCATTACAGTTTTAAAAAAAAAATTGAAAAAGAAATATTTGAAATAGCAATATTTGAAAAGAAATATTTGAAATAGAAATATTTGAAATAGAATATTTGAAAATAGAAATATATGAAGCCGTGTTGATTAGATTTACGCCATTTTGACGTGAACGATATTTATATCGATTTTATTCATTTTATAATGAATATCGAAAGTGATTTCAAAATCTAATATTTTGAAAAGAATTGAAATTCGAATTAAATTGAATAAAAATGAATTCGAATGGAAATTGAATATAAATGAATTCAAATGGAAATTGAATATAAATGAATTCGAATGGAAATCGAATAGAAATGAATTCGAATTGAATTTAATTGAAAACGAATCGAAATTGAATTAAAAATCGATTTGAATTGAAATCAATTTGAAATGAATTTAAAACGAATTTATGAGGAAAGACTCAATTTTGATTTGAATTTGAAAAGAAGGAGTTGAAATCGTTTTGAAAACGAATTTTAAAACGATTCATATAATACATTTTGAATTGAAATCGACGAAGTATATATTATATATATTATATATATAATATAATGGCCTGAATAGAACGCGCCGCACCGCGGCAGTTCGCGAATTTCGACCATTGACTTCGTACGGATATTGCGAGAGATCCGACCGTCGGATTCTCCTAAAACCGGAACCGTTGGGTTCGTATCGAAAAGAGCTTTCTAACGAATATTGGAAATTAGAAATCTAACGGTTGGATTTGGAATTATGTCCAAATCAAGTTTGAAAAAGGTCGTTGTAAGTGCAGTTCGATGGCCGTTGATGGAAATCGACTGTACGGGCCTTGATAAAATTATTAAAAATAGTAATAATTTGTGTAAAATCATAAGAAATGATTTGTGAAGAATTGGGATGAAAAACTCCATAGTCGAAAAGATAAAAATAGATTTTTATCGAAATGAACTAGTTTTGAACTAGAATAGTAATTTATTTATTTTTAATATAAATAAAATGAGTTTGAAATGGTTTTGAAAATAACCAGAATTTCCAATGATTGCATTGGAATGGATTGGAATCGAAATTGTCTTCGGAATATTTCGATGTTGGATTTCGTGATTATACAGATGTTGTTATGGAAATTTGAAAGATATAGATATATATATCGTTATTTCCAATACGATATCTGTTGGTCGTAGAATTTGATATTGAATATAAGCCGATATATTTTCTATTCAGAGTCTTGTATTTAAAATCAAATGTGATTTGGGTTTGTCGTGAATGGTGTCTTCATTAACACTGTTCTTAAGCCCAGTTGAGAAAAGATTAAATCTTTTTATTTAGATTTAATGAAGTGTGCCAATTAAATAATAATTAATTGGAATTGAATTGATATTGATTTTTGGGTTTATCGTGGACTGTGTTTTGAATAACACTCGTTCTTTAACTCGATAATTAATGGAATGTGACTTTGGGTTTATCATGAACCGTGTTTTAAATGACACTGATTCTTTAACCCAGTTAAAGATTAAAACTAAGTGGAGTTTTAATGAATCTTTAATTAGATTGAAATGATTGAGAATGGAGTATCACCAGTTTTGCTCCAGGCATTAGTTAAATCTTTAATTAGATTTGAACGTGAAATGGTAATTGAATTTACCGACAACACCGTGGTGTTAGATATGAAGTATAACCAGTTTTACTTCATGGGATGAATAGGTTGGGATTGGGAAATTAAAACAAATGATTACTTCGGTAAGGTTCGCTAATCCCGACTAGTTTGAATTGATATTCAAAAATAGATTAAAGAATAAATTTAAAGGATTTATCTTTGATAAAATTAATGGGAACCTTTCCCTATGAATGTGAAATTTAGAAACTAATTGTCGGTTAGCTAAGCAAAATGGTTTTCTGGATATTGATCTGATGTTGGTTTCGGCCTTCGGGGTTAATGTTTGGGGAATTATTCTCTTGATTAATTTACGGTTAGTGACTGATGAATTGGAATGAGGCGTATGTTGGGTTTGTGTAACACTTATTTAAAGTATACGCGAGTTATTCGGGAAGACCGGGTTTATCCCATTCTGAATAACTGATACGACGATAAGTCGAAGATGAAGACGGTGGTTGAAGACCGGAGGTATTCACGTCGTTTGGGTGATTACTGATGATCTTGATTGGGCTGTACACCCAAGAAGATGGAAACAGTTGGTGATCGTCCAGACGTACTTGGAGATCGATGGATATGCGGGGTACTAGGTGCCTCCGGTTTCGTTCAGACCCAGAACGGACTTGTAAATGGACTGTGTGTCTGACATTGGATTTTAGTCCGTGTGATTGATCTCTAATAAATATATATCTGTTTGGCGGCGGAGAATTTATTCTCTTTCTTAACGCCCTTCTCTGAGACGTACGAGCTCAGGGGTTATATATTGATGGATATCAAACGCATGGAGTGAATTTCCTGTGTGGCATGCCTAAGTGGCAATTGATCGAGGCTTCTGTTGAAAAGCAAAGTCTTGTGGTGATGATCAAAGCACAGCCTGTGTGGCACAGCTTTGTGTAACGTGAATTCGCGAGCCTCACACCCCGGTTGTGAACCAGAAACGGGAGAGGACATCAGGGAGGGCATGCGTTTCTTTCTAGCTAGGGTGGTGTCAGTGACCTACCAGCCCTGACATTTATATACTTTTCACCTATGTGGTTGTTGCTGTTGCGAGGCGCCTCGGTTATATCGGACGATCCGGGTCCGATGGAGCCATTCGTTGGCTCATTTACGCCCTAAAGGGCGCGGAAACGCATGTTTAGGCATTTTAATCCACATCGGTGGACCGGCCCTGACGATCCAAGGTCACTCGAGCTCTGATCCTGAGGGGCGGGCTAGAGCGTCTCAAATCGGTTGAGGACTATCTTTTGCCTCGGTTCATAGATGGAAACCCAATTTCCAAATACGTGACTTTGCGATTTTGATTGTAGAACTATTATGGCGACATGATATATGGTACCCATGCCATCTATGATTGATACTTATGATTTGAAGTTGTTTTATACAGTACACACTTATAATAGTATCAAATGATTTTTTTAAACGTATCAAGCATTCTTTGGCTGTTATAAGGGAAAACCCTATCCCCCGGCTTGCGTTGCATTGTGTGATAGGACCTGGGTCTTATAACAGCTTCATTTTTTCTTTATTTAGCATTGCGTTGTTTTGTAATATGCGCTGGTATTCTTGGGAGGAAACCCGTTCCGTGTTATACGGCGTGGTCCCTTGATTTATCTTACTTTGAAAATAAAGATAATAACTGTTTTCGTTCTCACACTAGTCACATGACTGACCTGGAGTTTATTGTTTTAACCTAAACTCTGGGTGCCCTTATTTTGACACGGGCAGCTAGTAGTTTTGGTTTTGCAGATTTATATTCACAGGATCCTGGTTTACAGCTGGAACGATATCCGGAAAGCTTTGTATCCGTATATCTCTTCTAGTTGTGTATTGTTTTATTTTCCGCTGCTATGTATTTAAATGTAATTTAAATCTCTGATATTTCTGTGTAATGTATATTCATTTATACTCTGTATATTCTTGTAATCTGATGCATTGTTGTAATATACAATGAAATGTTCTTCCGTCTGCGTTCTGTTGTGGCTTGTTCTCGAACTATCCGCTCTTTCCTTTACGGGGAAGTTACGGGTTTTCACACGAAATTTTCTGAAATATTCATGTGTTAGAATAATTTTCATTCGTTGAAATTAATCACATATATTGAAACAAATATTCATGTGTTGAGTTGAAATTCATTCGTTGAGTTGAAATTCATGTGTTGAATATTATTTGAATTTAAACAAATAGCTTTAGCGATAAAAATCACATTTATATATATATATATATATATACAAACTATAGAAAATATTCATGTGTTGAGTTGAAATTCATTCGTTGAGTTGAAATTCATGTGTTGAATATTATTTGAATTTAAACAAATAGCTTAAACGATAAAAATCACATTTTTATATATATACACACTATAGAGAATATTTATGTGTTGAGTTGAAATTCATTCGTTGAATCGAAATTCATGTGTTGAATATTATTTGAATTTAAACAAATAGCTTTAGCGATAAAAATCACAATTTTATATATATACCATGTAACACCCCACCTCCGCCAGTGCCACTCTTGCAAGCACACTGGCTTTGGAGGGGCGTTTAAACAGGGTAAACATGCATGCAGATATCACAAGACAGAACATATAAGTAAAACAGAGTAGTAAAGCAACAGATAAAACTTAGCATTTCAAAACCATAGTCATGTTACAACAAAGTACTTGGTCATTATTTTTCCAACAACAAAGTCTAGATAAAAGCATAAACTGAAAAACTGAAATACATAAAGTACTATCCCCAAAATAAAGTGATAAACCATAGCTAGCTCAATGTCCAAAACCGTACATGAGCAAATCCAGTAAGCAAGCTGTAAATATCCAAGCTAAGCTCCAATGTTCCCACCCTAAGAACCTGAGGGGGGGGAACGGAAGAAAAGAGGCGAAAGAAAACAGGTCAGTCAAAAAGACTGGTAAGCCCTACTACTATCTGTCTATGAACTAGTAAAGTTAACTGGCATGAGAAGCTGAGATGAACATAAGGATAACAACATACTGGCATGATGATTAACTAACAAGATAGATAAAGGTGTCATCGCATAATTAAGGTTAAGTTTTGCACCACTGGTGTACTAGCATTCTAACATGTCAAGTAAAAACAAGAATTGATCCCCTGGCCCAAGCTTGGCCCAATATAATGAGGTGACCTAAATCAAGGTCCAACTACACAGTCTAGTCGATCGGCTCCCTATAAGCCTAACTCGTCAAGTGTCGGTGTCATGCGGCTTAATCATGTAATGTAGTTGACTGTGCAGGGTCCACCCTAGGGTGTACCTGGCCCTACGGTTTAACCCTCTGACACCATACCATGATGCACAGTCCAAACCTACCGTTGCCCGTGTTCAACTCCGGACTTGATGTGCATGACCATGGTCCGCCTGAACAACCGGGGCATCATTCAGCCGTCTCTTTTGGTCTCTTACAATCAGTCCAGTAATCGTGCCCCACCCTAGCCTAGTCCTAGGGTCATATGATACTACCTAGAAGGTTACTGCTGAAAAGGACCACGCAACTAGGGTTTCTTAACGGGTTAAATGTGGTTAACCCGATCCAAACGTGGATTAACCCGGTTAAGAGTACCCAAGGCTCCCGACTTAACCTCGATTAATCCATCAAGCCCAAATTGGTTAAGTATTAAGTGGACCATGACTTAACCCTAATCAGGAGGCATTAATTAACTTAATGCGCTTTAACCTCTCACATTAGACTTTGTTGTGGTTACTAGTTAAGCCGGGCGGGTCCGGGTAGCTTTACACCACAACTAGGTCTAACCTCGGGTTCGAGCACAACATGACCAACTTCTCACATTGGGTCCTATTGTTTGTAGCCACTAGTTAAGCCGGGCGGGTCCGGGTAGATTTATGCTACAAACTCAACCAAACCTCGAGTTGGCCACACTCATATTTTCTAAGTGTCATGTCCATTATGTTTCCAAAACATAATTACAAGTTAACATATCACGTCATGTTACAAAAATCATGTTCATGTCATTATGTTACCCAACCCCAACGTAATCCCATCGTTTACATAATCGCAACAACGCATAAAGGATAAATTAGGGAACTTGGCATAACCATGACATAAAGGTGTTGAAGCCACAAGTTTAACATGGTGGCATATGAAATGTACATATGTTCATATACTTGCATATTGCATTATTAGGCTTCAAAAGCATGCATAAAACCAAACTTAGCATATGAGTGATACATGGTGATAAATGACATGTAGAAGTTGCTAGAAGTTCGCATTTTGCCTCACATGCAAGTTATCATAAGGGATATGATAACTTTCATGTTGCCAAAATGCAACCTTTAATATAAAGCTTGGAGCTTTATGCTCAAAACCTCAAGTATAACTTGCATAACATGATAACATGATCAACCCAAACTTGCATAACATAGCAACATGTGTCATACATAATGATTAAACCAACTTGCATAATGATCATCCAAACTTGCATATAATGATCAACCAAACTTGCATATAATGATCAACCAAACTTGCATATAATGACCAACCAAACTTGCATATAATGATCAACCAAACTTGCATATAATGATCAACCAAACTTGCATATAATGACCAACCAAACTTGCATATAATGATCAACCAAACTTGCATATAATGATCAACCCCAAACTTGCATCATTCATTTAACTTTAGAGTTCAAAAAAAGAAAGTAGAAAAGGGCTTACTACGCTATGAAGACACAAATGAATATTTATTATAAAGATTGAGACGAAGCCCTTATGCAAGCACCAAAAACCCAAATATGCAAGCTCCAAATGAAAACCCTTGAGCCAATTCAATAAAAACCCTTTCTTTGAAATAGAAATATTGCAACTTGACTTGAATGCAAGCTAAGAACACTCATACAAGTTTGAAAATACTTGTATGAACTCAAAATCTCTCATAGAAATTAACTTAGAAATTTTAGCATGAGAGTGGAGGCCATGAGAGGAACAAATTTGGCATAGTTTAGTTGTAGGATTGAATAATGGTGATTTAGGCTAGGTTTAGGGGTCTTTTTATAGAGTTTTAGGATAGTATTAGCCATAGGATTAACCCTAGATTCAATCCAAGCCATCAAAGCATGTCTTGGGGAAGAAGTCAAGTGTAGGAACCATCTAGGGCCTTTAGATTAAAGCTGAACCATGAGAACCATTCAAATGCAAAATCTGCATTTGAGCGAATCGGCCCACGGGTTGACAGCCAAACACCCTGGATTAACCCCTAGTCGACCCAGCGAGCTCGGGTCGACCTCAAAAATCGGCCGGTTTGGTTATTCCCCTCTCCCAATTCGCTGTTTTGAACATTTTTGCATATTTATTTATTTAATTTTCAATTATATATGTATATATCAATATATATGTATATATTTCTCTGTGCATCCCATTTCACTTAATTAAGTATACTTTAATTTGTGAATTTTTCGTGAAACTTCGCGAGGCCATATCTTGGTCATACGGACTCCGATTTTCGAAAACTCGGACTCTATTTAGCGTATTTTTCCGAGACGAACGCAATGGCACAACCCGTTTCCCTTGATTCAGATTTTACAGTTTAATTCAGCCTCCATTTATGTTATAACATGTTATTCAAAAATACGGGTTGTTACATTCTCCCCTCCTTAAAGGATTTCGTCCCCGAAATCTCCAAGTTAGGAAGAACGTATCCTACCATCCATCATCCATCTACTCAAAACATCATCCACGAGCAATCATTGTCCTTAAAAGGTTCTAAATGTTGTATGATCATATGCAAAGGTGTGTGTATATGTACTTATCTAATGCGAAAATCAGGAGGTTACTGATTCAGTAAACCCCTTTAATGCAAAATATGTTAGCGAAATAAGTCCATATGTATGCAAATTCCTAACATAATTTATAATCTCTACATGAGTGCACATAACATTCATCCATATGCAACATCCACGTGATAGCATAACAAGTTTTCATCCATGAATAAGCATAAATACTCATGCATATGCGGTATGAAAGTGTGTGAGCCGATCTTAGTGCCTAATGTGTATCATGCATCCACGAGTATCCACGTGCAAACACTTGCAACCATTTGCAACCATCAAGCATAACATGTTTCAAATACATGTTTCATCCAAAGGGTTTCTACCTAAGGTCCTCATGACAAGATTTACGAAACAAGATAAACTAGATAAGCATGGATAGCAAAGGGAAGATATACCAATCTAGGAAAAGAGATCGAGAATGTACCCTCAAAAAGAAATGGATAAAGCCCACGCATCTTCTCCTCGGTTTCCCAAGTTGCATCTTCGTCGGCTTCACCCCACTGAACTTTCACCAATTTGACTTCTCGATTCCTTAGTTTCTTGATCTCTGTTCCCAAGATACGAATCGGAGCTTTTCTCACGGTTGCTTCTTTCTCTACCTCAATGTCTTCAAGAATGTTTGGTTCAACCACCTCAGCGGACTCATGTAGGCACTTTCGGAGATGCGAGATATGAAAGACATTATGCACTTCGGCTAGCTTTTTGGGCAATTCCACCTTATAGACCATCTTTCCAATTCTCACTATGATAGGGAAGGGTCCTACGAACCTTGGTGCCAGCTTCCCAACTGCTCCAAAACGTACCACATTACGCAAAGGAGAAACCTTAACGAAAACCATGTCTCCCACTTCGAATTCCAAATCTGCCCTTCGCTTGTCAGCATAGGATTTCTGTCTATCTTGGGCCGCTTTCATCCTTCTTCTCACCAATTCAACTTTCTCGGATGTGTCCCGTATCATATCGGGCCCAAGTATAAGTCTATCTGTTGTCTCCCACCAACAAGATGGTGACCTACACGGCCTCCCACATAAAGCTTCAAATGGTGCCATCCCTATGCTGGCTTGATAGCTATTATTATAAGAAAATTCTACAAGAGAAAGGTGGTCTTCCCAAGTACCACCGAAGTCGAGAACACAAAACCTCAAAAGATCTTCTAGCACTCTATTCACCCTTTCGGTTTGGCCATCCGTCCGGGGGTGATAGGCTGTACTCAGATTTAATCGCGTACCCATCGCTTCTTGCAAACTGTTCCAGAATTGGCTAGTGAAAATTGGGTCGCGATCGCTAACTATTCTAGAAGGAACTCCATGCAACTGCACTATTTCCCGAAGATAAACAGACGCTAGCCATGATACGGTCCTCTTGCTTTCCACCGGAATAAAATGGGCTCTCTTTGTAAATCTATCAATTATTACCCATATCCCATAAAGCCCAAATAGTTTGGTGGCGAACTTCTTCACCCCAACCATATACCACAAATAGGCTAGCCATACTCCTTAGGGGGTTTGTAACAGAACTAAGATTGAGGATAGGACTGAGAGGATATACTTAAAAGGTAGCATGCGAGTAAGCTCTACGGAACAATAGGGATCAAGGATATACTCTTAGAAAGAGATTAAATGCGCGTATCTAGACTTCAATCTTCTAAGCCGCATTTTCTTGTGCTTAATCCCATCGTGCCCTGACCGTCTTTTAACTTCATAATTCCGTAGTTCTTAATCCTTATTTCCAAAATATGAGTTAGAACTCATTTCATCGTTGCCTCTCATTCCCCTTCCACTTATCCTTTGCCTAAAATACTTGGCTTAAACATAACTGCGTGCTCATGGTTCATGCAAGCTTTCCAAAATTCGTTAGTGAATCTTGGATCTCGTTTACATATTATACGGTATCCCACGCAGAAAACTATCTCTTGAAAACAGTGCCAATCCACGTTGCCAAACTAGAGCTGAGGTAAGGGCTCTCTTGAGCCTTTGAAAAGCAAGTTCACACTCCCAGTCCCATGCAAAGACTAAGTTCTTCTTCGTCAACTTAGTAAGAGGGGCCGAAATCTTAGCGAAGTCCCTGATGAACTTCCTATAATAGCCCGCCAAACCTAGAAAGCTCCTTACTTCGGTTGCATTCCTAGGAGTCTTCCAATCTTGAACCACAACCACTTTCGCTGGATCCACCGCTATGCCTTGCTTAGAAACTATATGTCCAAGAAACCGAACTTCCCTTCTCCAGAAATGACATTTGGAGAACTTGGATTCCAACTGATGCGGTCGAAGCGTATCCATCACTTCCTTGAGATGCCTTGCATGTTCTTCCTCATCCTTTGAGAAGATCAGAATATCATCCACGAAGACAACAACAAACTTGTTAAGGAACTCCCTGAACACCCTACTCATCAAGTCCACGAAGTATGCGGGTGCATTAGTCAAACCAAATAGCATGACAAGCCATTCAAAGAATCCATCTGGGGTCCTAAACGCAGTTTTATCAATGCTATCCTCAGCTACTCTAAGCTGATGGAATCCGTTGGCTAGATCGAGTTGAGAGAAAACAGAAGCACCAAAAGAGATCATCCATCCTCGGTAACGGGTGCCTATTCTTCTTTGTCAGCTTGTTCAACTCTCGATAATCAACACATAGACGAAGCAAACCATCCGCCTTAGTAGCGAATACCACCAGAGCACCCCATTCAGAAATGCTTCGCCTAATAAAATTCTTCTCAAGCAACTCCTTGATTTGCTTACTGAGCTCCCTTCTTTCACGAGGGGCCATGTGCCTAACGGGCAATGATACTGGCTTGGCATTATCAACTAGATAAATGCGGAAATCTATCTCTCGTTTAGGGGGTAACCCCTTAACTTCTTCAAAGACATCGGGATAGTCTCGGACCACCCTTACAGATTGCAGATCATCGATGGACGAGTCGAGAGATTCAAGATAACATAACATGACGGGACCTCTAGGGTTACAAGAAATTTCTAGGGTATTACCGAGGTGAGTCATGAGCCTCACCACCATATGTTCACCATCAAGGATGGCTCCATAACTGGACAACCAATCCATGCCCAAGATCAACCCATATCCCGTGAACCCGAGAACATAAGCATTACACGTGAATTCTACAGTCAAGATAGAAATTTTCAAATCCATACAAACCACAGGTAGATGGGCGGAACCCCCAATTGGATTTGAAACACAAACGGGATCCTCAACTAAGCTAGTACTTAGGTGCAAACTTTCAACAATATCAGAAGAGATAAAACTATGCGATGCGCCAGAATCAAATAAGGTGCGAACAGGAAAATCAGAAATGTAAACATGAATTTCTATAAAAACTCTACCTTGATCAAAAGCTGGAAGAGCGAGGAGAGCCTGCAATTGCCCTCCAGAGGGTCCTACTTGCTGAGTTTGTCCTTGCCCTTGTCCATGCTTCTTGGGACCATCCTTGCTAGAATGTCCAGGCTCTCCACAGTGAAAGCATTCGCCCAACTTCCTCTTCTTCTTCCTACAGTCTTTGGCTATGTGCCCAGTAATCCCACAGAAGTTGCACTTTCTTGTCTTTCTTGCCTTGTTGTTGTTCTTATCTCTTTTCTTGGTATCTTCCTTCTTGCCTTGGGACTCATTTGCCTTGACCTCCTTCTTGCCACTCTTATCTTCCTCTTGAAGTAGGGCCATATTCACCAAACTCTCGAAGGTCGCCCCCAGGGGTATATGAGATATGGCCAAACCGCGCAAGGGCTCATTTAATCCTAGAGCAAAGCGTAGGGCCTTCTTCCGAGCGGTGTTAACCCATTCTAGACCGAACTGAGCAAGTTGATTAAACTTATCCACGTATTCTCTAATGGTCATGTCCCCTTGCTTTAGTGATAGGAACCACTCTAGCTGAAGGTTCTCTTCTGTCGATGATAGAAACTTTAGTCCAAACCTTCTCCTAAAGTCATCCCAAGTCTCAATGGGTCTAGTAGTGGTGGTGACTACCCACCAATAAGCAGCTTCCCCTTTCAATAGCCATACCGCCAACAGAACTTTCCTACAATCTTCCACATCAAAGATAGCAAAAAGGTCTTCCGTTTCCTTTAACCAGTTTCTTGCCTCCACGGGAGTCTCCGTTCCGATAAAGTTCTTACCACCCATCGCCTTAAAGTCCTTGCAAACTTTTGCGAAATCCGCTTGTGGATTCTGAGGAGGAGGAGGAACTTCAGTTACGGTGGGGGTAGTCGTTGGGCCCGCATCGTTGGCCCTAGCTTCCAAGTACCTCCGGAACCATCCGGGAATGGTCACTCCCTCGGGAAGGTTAAGATCGGCCATACTGAAATAAAGAAAAAGATAGATTCAGAACGAAGAAACGAAGGATAGTGCTATGGCTTTTGGGGAATAGCCTTTTAAAATACTAGACTTTTCTTTGGAAAATACTTAATTGGTTTTGAAAATAGTTTTTCAAAAGGTAAGTTTCAAAAATACTTTTGCTCAAATCTTGTAAACCTTATTCTCTGATACCAAATGTAACACCCCACCTCCGCCAGTGCCACTCTTGCAAGCACACTGGCTTTGGAGGGGCGTTTAAACAGGGTAAACATGCATGCAGATATCACAAGACAGAACATATAAGTAAAACAGAGTGGTAAAGCAACAGATAAAACTTAGCATTTCAAAACCATAGTCATGTTACAACAAAGTACTTGGTCATTATTTTTCCAACAACAAAGTCTAGATAAAAGCATAAACTGAAAAACTGAAATACATAAAGTACTATCCCCAAAATGAAGTGATAAACCATAGCTAGCTCAATGTCCAAAACCGTACATGAGCAAATCCAGTAAGCAAGCTGTAAAGATCCAAGCTAAGCTCCAATGTTCCCACCCTGAGAACCTGAGGGGGGGGGGGGGGGAACGGAAGAAAAGAGGCGAAAGAAAACAGGTCAGTCGAAAAGACTGGTAAGCCGTACTACTATCTGTCTATGAACTAGTAAAGTTAACTGGCATGAGAAGCTGAGATGAACATAAGGATAACAACATACTGGCATGATGATTAACTAACAAGATAGATAAAGGTGTCATCGCATAATTAAGGTTAAGTTTTGCACCACGGGTGTACGAGCATTCTAACATGTCAAGTAAAAACAAGAATTGATCCCCTGGCCCAAGCTTGGCCCAATATAATGAGGTGACCTAAATCAAGGTCCAACTACACAGTCTAGTCGATCGGCTCCCTGTAAGCCTAACTCGTCAAGTGTCGGTGTCATGCGGCTTAATCATGTAATGTAGTTGACTGTGCAGGGTCCACCCTAGGGTGTACCTGGCCCTACGGTGTAACCCTCTGACACCATACCATGATGCACAGTCCAAACCTACCGTTGCCCGTGTTCAACTCCGGACTTGATGTGCACGACCATGGTCCGCCTGAACAACCGGGGCATCATTCAGCCGTCTCTTTTGGTCTCTTACAATCAGCCCAGTAATCGTGCCCCACCCTAGCCTAGTCCTAGGGTATTATGATACTACCAAGAAGGTTACTGCTGAAAAGGACCACACAACTAGGGTTTCTTAACGGGTTAAATGTGGTTAACCTGATCCAAACGTGGATTAAATCGGTTAAGAGTACCCAAGGCTCCTGACTTAACCTCGATTAATCCATCAAGCCCAAATTGGTTAAGTAATAAGTGGACCATGACTTAACCCTAATCAGGAGGCATTAATTAACTTAATGCGCTTTAACCTCTCACATTAGACTTTGTTGTGGTTACTAGTTAAGCCGGGCGGGTCCGGGTAGCTTTACACCACAACTAGGTCTAACCTCGGGTTCGAGCACAACATGACCAACTTCTCACATTGGGTCCTATTGTTTGTAGCCACTAGTTAAGCCGGGCGGGTCCGGGTAGATTTATGCTACAAACTCAACCCAACCTCGAGTTGGCCACACTCATATTTTCTAAGTGTCATGTTCATTATGTTTCCAAAACATAATTACAAGTTAACATATCACGTCATGTTACAAAAATCACGTTCATGTCATTATGTTACCCAACCCCAACGTAATCCCATCGTTTACATAATCGCAACAATGCATAAAGGATAAAATAGGGAACTTGGCATAACCATGACATAAAGGTGTTGAAGCCACAAGTTTAACATGGTGGAATATGAAATGTACATATGTTCATATACTTGCATATTGCATTATTAGGCTTCAAAAGCATGCATAAAACCAAACTTAGCATATGAGCGATACATGGTGATAAATGACATGTAGAAGTTGCTAGAAGTTCGCATTTTGCCTGACATGCAAGTTATCATAAGGGATACGATAACTTTCATGTTGCCAAAATGCAACCTTTAATATAAATCTTGGAGCTTTATGTTCAAAACCTCAAGTTTAACTTGCATAACATGATAACATGATCAACCCAAACTTGCATAACATAGCAACATGTGTCATACATAATGATTAAACCAACTTGCATAATGATCATCCAAACTTGCATATAATGATCAACCAAACTTGCATATAATGATCAACCAAACTTGCATATAATGACCAACCAAACTTGCATATAATGATCAACCAAACTTGCATATAATGATCAACCAAACTTGCATATAATGACCAACCAAACTTGCATATAATGATCAACCAAACTTGCATATAATGATCAACCCCAAACTTGCATCATTCATTTAACTTTAGAGTTCATAGAAAGAAAGTAGAAAAGGGCTTACTACGCTATGAAGACACAAATGAATATTTATTATAAAGAATGAGACGAAGCCCTTATGCAAGTACCAAAAACCTAAGTATGCAAGCTCCAAATGAAAACCCTTGAGCCAATTCAATAAAAACCCTTGCTTTGAAATAGAAATGTTGCAACTTGACTTGAATGCAAGCTAAGAACACTCATACAAGTTTGAAAACACTTGTATGAACTCAAAATCTCTCATAGAAATTAACTTAGAAATTTTAGCATGAGAGTGGAGGCCATGAGAGGAACAAATTTGGCATAGTTTAGTTGTAGGATTGAATAATGGTGATTTAGGCTAGGTTTAGGGGTCTTTTTATAGAGTTTTAGGATAGTATTAGCCATAGGATTAACCCTAGATTCAATCCAAGCCATCAAAGCATGTCTTGGGGAAGAAGTCAAGTGTAGGAACCATCTAGGGCCTTTAGATTAAAGCTCAACCATGAGAACCATTCAAATGCAAAATCTGCATTTGAGCGAATCGGCCCACGGGTTGACAACCAAACACCCTGGATTAACCCCTAGTCGACCCAGCGAGCTCGGGTCGACCTCAAAAATCGACCGGTTCGGTTATTCCCCTCTCCCAATTCGCTGTTTTGAACATTTTTGCATATTTATTTATTTAATTTTCAATTATATATATATACATATCAATATATATATATATATATATATATATATATATTTCTCTGCGCAACCCATTTCACTTAATTAAGTATACTTTAATTTGTGAATTTTTCGTGAAACTTCGCGAGGCCATATCTTGGTCATACGGACTCCGATTTTCGAAAACTCGGACTCTATTTCGCGTATTTTTCCGAGACGAACGCAATGGCACAGCCCGTTTCCCTTGATTCAGATTTTACAGTTTAATTCTGCCTGCATTTATGTTATAACATGTTATTCAAAAATACGGGTTGTTACATACCAACTATAGAGAATATTCATGTGTTGAATTGAAATTCATTAGTTGAAATTGAAATTCATGTGTTGAATGTTATCGTATTTTAAAATAAAATGAATAGACAATAAAAACTACATCTTTATTGTGAATATGAAGTGTTAAAAACATTCACGTGTTGAATAAATATTTTTGGTGATAAAAATATTTCTTTTATCATGTATACGCTTTGATAAAAATACACACGTGTCGAAATAAATGATAGTTTGCTAGAGATATTATTATTAGCTTTATTCTGCATATATATACATGTGTTGAATAGGGAAAAATGGATTAGCTGTTGAGTAAAGAAATTATTTGCGTGCCCGACAAATAGGTAAGCCTTGATGAGTTGGCTGCGCAATTTTATTTTTATATCAACTCCTGTGAATGACATTGGATGCGGAGTGCTGGTTGTTCTGTGTGAAATAATAAACATCGCCATAGGATAGTAACAATTAATTTTGAACTACACTACATGGCATACTTCTTGATGATAGGCATACTTCATCATATTCCACACAAGCAATTGAAGCTTGTGTGACGAGGTGGAAGATTTACCATACGAGCGAGAGGCTTGTATGGCGATGATTTTATACAACAGGTTGAATTGATGACTGATATGGACTATATAAAATATAACGATAAATTGCCAGATTAATAAAAAATCCACACGGGTCTGGAGTTGACAATAATCACGTCTCTCTAGTCATTAGATACGGCACAAGGACTATTTATTTCCACACGGAGCGGGGTGACGAGAATTTATTCTCTGGAGTTATTATCTATACACGCTCCCCCGTAAACACCAGAATATATCACTATAAATATGTGGATGCTTATTAGGATTTATTGGGTACCTAACACGGTCCAATAAATTTCCAAACCCCTTCCCGTACAAAGGAGGTTATGGCGAAATTTTTCGAAATATTAATGCGTTAGTGAAATATTTGAAGTGAAAACGAAGTTGAAATTAATGAATGAACTATATTTGAAATTATAGAATGAACTATATTTATATATATAAATATAAATATAATTAAAAGGAATCGAAGCCGTGCAGTTCGTGTTTCAGAATCGTAATTTGAAACGATTAGTTCGAGAAATCCGACCATCGGATTTTCCCGAAACCGCAACCGCTGGGTTCGCCTTGGAAATATCTTCCCAACGGCACCAACCTTGTAAAAATCCAATGGTTGGATTGTCTGGAATGTTTAATTCAAATCTGAAGAAAAACAGCGCCAGAATCGTTTATATTTATATATAAATATAAATATAATTAAATTAAATCGAATAAAGACGCTGCAGTTCGAATTTTGAAACCGTAACTCCAAACGACTAGTGTGGAAGATCCGACCGTTGGATTTTCACGAAACTGGAACCGTTGGGTTCGCTTTTGGAATATCTTCCCACTGATATAGATTTTGTAGAAATCCAATGGTTAGATTGTCCGATATGTGTAAAACAAATTAGGGGAAAAATAGCGCCATTGCCACGGCATGACCTGAAACGTCGTTTAATTAAATATGGCCATTTTTAAATAAATAAAAATGGCGAAAAATCGTTATAAAATATTATAAGCAACATCGATTAGAAATAAACCAATCTGGCTTGATTTGTTTGATATTGGATGGTTATGTGTTTGACACGAAAATTAAACTAAAGAACTGAAATGTGATTGTCGAATGATATCACCATGGAAAGAATTGATTTGAATTCTAATTACGTGAATTATTTAAAAAGGCCGAGCTAACCCTCATTTCAAATAATTGATCGAGCGATTCGAATTGGAAAATACAAAGACAATTCAAGACCGACGATCTTCGTATCGGTTGGATGGGCGCTGCTGAGGTTCCTGACTGGAGTAGCTAGTGTGAAGGAATGGAAGTAGTAGCCGTCTGAACGTATGCGTTGATTGGACGGATATACGAGGAATTTGACGCCTCCGGTTTCGTTCAGACCCAGAACGGACTTGTAAATGGATTGTGTGTCTGACATTGGATTTTGTTCTATACTGATTGATCTCTGTTAAATATATATCTGTTTGGCGGCGGAGAATTTATTCTTTTGCTTAACGCCCTTCTCTGAGACGTACGAGCTCAGAGGTTATATATTGATAGAAATCAATCGTATGGAGTGGATTGCATATGTCGCATGCCAAGATGCTGTGATCAAGGCTTCTGTTGCAAAGAAAAGTCTTGTGGTTGATGATCAAAGCACGGCCTACGTGGCCTGGCTTTGTGTATAGCGTGGATTTGCGAGCCTCACACCTCGGTATGAGTTAAAAACGGGATAAGGACTACAGGGAGAGCACGACGTTTCTTTCTAGCTATGGTGGTGTCGGTGACTTACCATCCCTGACATTTATATCTATTTTTCACCTATGTGGTTGTTGGAATGCGAGGCACCTCGATTATAGGTCTGTGAGGACCGGGAAACGTGTGTTCAGGAATAACTAATCCTCAAATGTAAGAGAGGACCGACCCTGAAGCATCCAGGGGTTACCCAGAGTGTGTAGTCCTGAGGCATTTGCTAGAGTGTCTCGAAGCGGAGAGGAGCTTGCCCCTTGCCTCGACTCATGACGGAAATCCAATTTCCAATACGAAATAACGGATTCGATTGTAGAACTAGTATGGCGACATAATGGTATGGGGCACTTATGCCGTCTATGATCGATATTTATGATGCTATTCGTTTTTGAAACATATATGCACTAGTAATAATATCAAATGATTTTGCTTTACACGTATTAAGCATATTTGGCCATTATAAGGTAAAACTCTATCCTCCGGCTTGCATTGCATTGTATGATGTGACTTGAGTCTTATAATGGCTTCATTCTTTTTAAAAAGCATTGCGTTGTTTTAAAAAATTTACTTTGTTTTAAATGCACCAGCAATCACTGGAGTAAACCCGTTCCGCGAAAGTGGTGTGGTCCTATGATTTGTTTATTACTGTTGTTTAAACTGTTAAATAGATTTCTCATACCAGTCCCCATGACTGACTCGTTGTTTGTTTCACTTTGCAAATGTGGGTGCCCTTATTTTCACACGGGCAGCCTAGTTCACAGGTGACAGGTTGTTTTTGGCTCTGCACTGTTGCATAGAGTGCATTTTGGCTCATGGCGAGGCTGACTTCACAGAGATGACTTTGACATTTTTCGCCATTATTGTACTTATATTATGATTCCGCCACGGGCGATGCAGACTACTTTACTTTCAGTACTTATTATCGTATGTATATGTACCGCCTTCGGCGATGTAGACTGATACACTTATTATGTCTCACTGCATGTATATATATTCCGCCTCTGGCGATGGTGACTGATCACTTACCTTTTATTTACTAAGTTATATCCCACGTTGTGTTATTCTGATGTTGTTACATGTTGTGATTCCGCTGTCATATCCATGTAAAATTATTCTATTTATTGTTTTTGCTATTATTTGTACTCTGCTATGATGATTGATGTGTTATATTCCAATGATTATCCTTAATACCGTCACACGGATTTTGGGATCGTCACATACTGTGTGGGGAAAAAGGGGATAATATTAAAAATGTTTAATTGGCATAAATGCCTTAAAAGGCATAAAATAAAATTGTGGTGAAATTGGTATGATTTTACATACCATAAATGGATGGACATAATTGAGTCAATTATGGACATCGCTAAATTTGGAATTGATTGATAATTTGAATAGTGAAAGTAATTCAAATTAGGGGTGATTAATTAGGAGTAATTAATCGTCTAAGACACGAGGTTAGACTCTTTTGTGGTGTAAGACTGTCCGGACCCGCCCGACAAATCCAGCTGCCACAAATGTCAGTCTAATGTGAGAGGTCTTAGGCATAAACTAAATACGTAACAATTGTAAAGACACGAGGTTAGGCTCTTTTGTGGTGTAAGACTGCCCGGACCCTCCCGGCAAATCCAGCTGCCACAAATGCCAGTCTAATGTGAGGGATGTTTATGAGGTTACGGTCTTAATGAATTAAGAAACACTTAACCAGATAAGCATGTAGTGGGACATGAGGGGGTTAAGTGGGTGCCTTGGGTGGCATGTGGAATCTAGTGGGTGCCTTGGGTGGCATTTGGAAATACGATTAGAAACACTTAACCAAAATATGAAACATGTAATTGAAACATGAATAAGAATTGGGTTAAGTGGGATGTACTAGAGGGGACCATGCTTAGGTGGATAGCTTGTGTCAAGTAATGGGGGCCCGTTTCAACCAGTAACACATACTTATCATTGTGGGCTCGACCCAAGTCGAGGATGGGACACGCATACTGGGCTTGACTGTAAGAGGCCAAACCGGGTTAGAGGTGGCAACGCAAGTCCAACGGGTTCATATGCGTGTGTGGACCCGGGCCGGTAGGTAAGACGTTGTTGCATCGTGTAGGTATAAGCCGTGCATTCTTGGTGGTATCGGGTTGCCACTTTGGGGAGTGATACACCCCACTGTGGGGCCAGCACGGGTATCTACGAGTTAGGGAGCTGATCGCTTGGGGGTAGTGGGTACACCTAATGGAGATAGGGGCAGACGGCACCTATGAAGGCAGCTAGGGGTGCACGAAACTACCAATATCATTATTAGGTCTGTAGGCGGGATCAATCTTAGGGTGACTAGTAGTGGTGCAGTATACTAGTGGCGGTGCAGTTTAGGAATTATCCCATAGTGTTGGTGTAGTTCAGTAATTATCCTATAGTAGTTTAGGTGCGCTTTAACGATATCGTAATTCATCTTGTTTCCTTGTTTACTCTGTCATACTCAATGGTTCATGGTCATTTCCCTATTTTCCAACTTATGCCTTAGCCTAGTTACTTTGTTAATTATATTGTTAGAATTATCGCACTCGCCAGACTTTATGTCTGACCCCCTTTTTCCATCTCTTTCCATTTCCCCCCTCCAAGTGCTCAGGTTGGAACTAGCACCAGTGGAGCTTGATCTTGGACTGCTTTTAGAAGATTTCTTGGACCGCTGAAGTAAAATTCAGCTTCTCTTTATTTATGGCTATTTTAATGTTGGGGATTATGTCTTTCAGTTTATGTACTTTGTTTTATCAAGATGGTTATGATGTACTTGACTTTGGTTTATGGTTTTGATGATGTAATCAAACATATGGGTTTATCCGCTGCAATGAAATAAAGTTTTAACTTTCAAGTACTACTTTATATATGTCTTGTTGTGATTTTATGTTCTATACTTACTTAAAATGCTCCATGGAAGTTAATGCATTCCCTTTGTGAGTGACATTAATGGACGCGGGGTGTTACATAAGACTCAGGTTGTAACACCCCACACCCGCTATGGTCATTCTCTAAGGGAATGCCATAACATCGGTGGAGTATTTTAAGTGAATATAGAACACAAAAATTACAACAAGACAGATATAAGTAATACTTGAAAATGTAAAACATCATTTCATTGCAGCGGAAAGTAAAACATGTTTGGTTACATCACAAAAACCATAACAAGAGTCAAGTACAAAATATCCATCCTGATAAATAAAAATACATAATCCCAATGCATGAACTGATAGCCATAAAAGAAAAGGATAAGCTGAGCTTTACTCCTACGGTCCAAGCTCCAAAAGAGAATAAAGCAGCCTGATCAAAGCCCACTCGTACTGGGCCCACCCTGAGAACCTGAGGGTTGGGAAAAAGATAAAAACAACGGGGTCAGACATAAGTCTGAGCGAGTCCTATAACTTTAACAATACAATCATTAAAGTAACCAGAGAAGACATAAGCTTGATATACGGTAACGTCTGGGAATGAATGGCTGCACTGAGCAGCTTGGTAGACTTAGGATGAACTAAGATAACCGTAAAGACGCATCTACCCACCCAAGGATAATTACTACACTGCACCACCCCAGATCTACCCACCCAAGGGTAATTCCTACACTGCACCACCCCAGATCTACCCACCCAAGGGTAATTCCTACACTGCACCACACCAGTTCTACCCACCCAAGGGTAATTCCTACTTAAAGGTTGATCCCACTAAGTGTACTTAGTAAATCTTAATGGTAGTTTCGTGTACCCCTAACTGACTATATAGGTGCCGCCTGCCCCTATCTCCGCTAGGTGTTCCCACTACCCCCCATTCGATCGGATCCCTAACGTAGATATCCATGCTGGTCCCACAGTGGGGTGTATCATTCCCCAAAGTGGCAACCTGATAACAACACTGATGCACGGGTTATACCTACACGATGCAACAACGTCTTACTTACCAGCCCGGGCCCACACACGCATATGAAACCCGATGGACTTGCGTTGCCACCGCTAATCCGTTTTGGCCTCTTATAGTCAAGCCCAATATGCGTGTCCCGTCCTCGACTTGAGTCGAGCTCACTAAGATACGTTTGGGATATTGGTTGAAATGGGCCCCCACAAGCTACCCACCTAAGCTTGTCATTTCTAGTGAATCCCACTTAACCCTTTAACCATGTCCAATTACATGTTATAAATTTTGGTTAAGTCATTAATCATATTTTAATTGCCATTCAAGGCACCCACTAGATTTCCACATGCCACACGAGGTACTTACATAATTCCCTCATGCCACCCACGGCACTTACTTAACCCTTTAATCATGTTTAATTACATGTTCTACTTTGGTTAAGTGTTCTAATCGTATTTTCTATTGCCACACAAGGCACCCACTAGATTTCCTCATGCCACCCAAGGCACCCACTTAACCCCTCATGTCCCTCTACATGCTAATATGGTTAAGTGTTTCTTAATTAATTAAGACCGTGATCCTCATAAAGACCTCTCACATTAGACTATCTTTTATGACCGCTGGTTAAGCCGGTTGGGTCCGGGCAGCCTTATGTCATAACCGAGTCTAACCTCGTGTCTTTACATTAATCACGTATTTAGTTTGTGCCTAAGACCTCTCACATTGGGCTAACATTTGTAGCAACTGGTTAAGCCGGTTGGGTCCGGGCAGTTTTACGTTACAACTGAGTCCAACCTCGTGTCTTAGTCGATTAATTACACCTAATTAATCACCCTCATAATTTATATTAATTATCCTTAATTAATATTCAAGTTTTCAAGAATATGGGTAGACCTAACTAAATAGGTAAATTCCCAATTCCATAGTATGGGTAAACCTAACTCAATAGGTAAATTCCCAATTCCATAATATGGGTAGACCTAACTTAATAGGTAAATTCCCAATTATGTTAATCCACTTAATGGTATTTTTACACAATTTTATTAAGTGTATATTAACCCCATCGTTCCCCACGTACTATGCTTACATGACATATTTCATAAGGGAAGATTCATCACAAATATCATGGGTTTCACTTAGCATACTTTAGCGTTAACATGGGTTTAAGGGGTGTCCACTTGCATCATGATATTACACCCAACTAGCATCATTAATTAACCCAACTTGCATGGATACACATATGTCATATAAAGGTAACTTGCATAAGTGTTCATAGGTTATACAAAGGGTGAACTTACATATGTGACTTGCATCATAAGTAGGGTAAACATGCATATGTATGCATAGCCTACAAAGGTGTCATCTTGCATATGTATGCATCTTATTTAAGAAGGGTAAACTTGCATGTCATAGTGTATGCATAAAACCAAACACTTAGCATGCATAAAATCAAATACTTAGCATGCATAAAATCAAATACTTAGCATGCATAAAACAAAACACTTAGCATGCATAAAATCAAATACTTAGCATGCATAAAATCAAATACTTAGCATGCATAAAACCAAACACTTAGCATGCATAAAATCAAATACTTAGCATGCATAAAATCAAACACTTAGCATGCATAAAATCAAATTCTTAGCATGCATAAAACCCAATACTTAGCATGCATAAAACCCATCACTTAACTTGCATAAACCCACATACTTAACTTGCATAAACCCATATACTTAACTTGCATAAACATAGGGTTAACATTAAACATAGATTAGCAAACTAACGTCATATCATATGACTTAAAACCCATTTATCCACAAGCAAGACCATAGATCTCATCATGCCTCATCTACTTATTTTAGCAATTGGTAATTAAAGTGATAGAAACTCACCAAAACCAAGATTAGCAAACTTATGAAGTAGAACTAGTTGCTATACTTGAAGAAGATGATGATTAGAGGTTGATTAGCTTGCAACTTTCTTCACAAATTTGTGGAGGCTCCTCCTAAGTTTGATTTTGGCGGCATGTTGGTATCAATTCTATTTTTAGTATGGATTAGGCTTGCATTAGGGTGTATTTATAGGATTAGGGTGTGTTTTAGACCATAGGATTAGCCCTAGGTTAGATTAGGTCCGTCAGATTTAGGAAGTCTCTAGAGAATAACCTAAAACACAGCCAAACCCTAAAATGGTGCACCAGGTTTAACTGGCCGAGCACCCCCTGTCGACACCCAAGTCGACAGGGCTGTCGACTTGGTCCTACCCAGTCGACTGCCCAGTCGACAGGGCTATCGACTCGGGTAGCTAGGCGGTAGTTTTTCCCTCCAGCGCCCAATGGCCCCAATTTTGAATTTTAAACCTAAATTTTAAATCTGTTTTGAACTTTGAATTTTCTGCAAACTTCATTGGGCCATAACTGGGCCATACGGACTCCGATTTACAAAATTTCGGACTCTATTTTGCGTATTTTTCCGAGACGAATGCAATGACGCAGCCCGTTCCCCCTAATTCTCACATCTGAGATTATTTATTCTGATTTTAGTGAATATTAGTATTAACTGAAATTCGGGGTGTTACATTCTCCCCTCCTTAAAGGATTTCGTCCGCGAAATCTCTAAGCTAAGGAGAATGCATATCCTACCATCCAAACAACCATCTACTCAATCCATCAAACACGGGCATCCATTGTCCTTAAAACAATTTCTAATGATGTATGAGCATATGCAAAAAGTGTGTGTATATGTTCCCTATCTAATGTATGAACATATGCAAACCATGATAGTGCCATGCATCCATTATGTATGCAAGAGAACCCTATCGACACATACAATATCTACATGAGTGCACAATCATTCACCAAAATGCATCATCCATATGATAACACAATCATTATACATCCATAAATATAGCTACCTACACACAATTATATGCAATATGCAATATGAAGTGATTGAGCCGATCTAGTGTCTAGAGTGTGTGTATATGCATCCACGAGCAACCACTAGCAACCACTTGCATCCACATGCATCCATCAAACATAACATGTCTCAAACACATGTTTCAACCATAGGTTTACCCTATCTAAAGGTCAAAGGTACTAACGAGAGAACATACTAAAGATAAGATAAGCACTAGACAAACGATAAAGGAGACGTTTAAAGGACATACCCTCTAAAAGGAATGGGTATAACGAACGCATCTTCGCTTCTATCTCCCAAGTAGCATTGCTCTCACCTTCTCCCCTTTTCACTTTTACTAGTCGAACCTCTCTGTTTCTCAACTTCCTAATCTCTGGCCCAAGGATGCGGGTAGGAGCTCGTCGAATAATCACATCACGCTCTACCTTTACTTCTTTAAGCAAGCTCGGCTCTACCGCCTCTGCGGTCTCATGTAGGCACTTCCTCAAATGTGACACATGGAATACGTCATGTTTCCTATGCAACCGAACTATCTCTCGAATATAAACTAAGGCTAGACATGGAACAGTCCTCTTGCTCTTCATGGGTATGAAATGGGCACTCTTAGTAAGTCTATCTATCACAACCCAAATTCCCGTATTACCTTTCCTCGATCTCGGTAATCCATCGAGACACTATCCCACTTTCATAGCGGAACCTCCAATGGGTGAAGCAACCCACTGAGTTTCTTCTGCTCCGCTTTCATTTGCTAGCGCACCAAGCATCTAGCGACATACTCGGCCACATCTTTCTTCGTACCGGCCCAAAAGAAAACTCGCTTCATGTCTTGGTACATCTTGTCCCCACCGGGATGAATGGTCATCTTCGACCGATGCGCATCATCAAGTATAGCCTTCCTCAAACCCTCGTCTTTGCGGTACACAAAGTCTACCGTCTCTACGCAACCACCCCTTACCATCTAGGGTGTACCTACTCAAATGGCTGGACGACTCCCCCCTTATGAGCTTCACTACTAACTCAACCAACTGTGGGTCGTCTCGCTGTGCCTTGCCAATCCGTCCCAAAAGAGTAGGCCTAACCTCCAAGGAGGCTAGCAAACCGGGTACAAAGTCAACGGAAGGTCTAAAGTCAAACATAGAAATAAACTCTAAGCTCCGTCGCTCAACAAACAATGAACTCACGGACAACCTTTTTCTACTTAAGGAATTCGTTACCACGTTACCCTTGCCATGGGTATATGCTATCTCAAACTACTAGGATGCCAAGAATCCCATCCAAAATCATCACAACTGTCCATCTCTCATGCAGACCACTCTAGTCGAACTCGACATCCCCCAAATGCAAGCCCCAAAGGCCTAAACCAATATCAGACAAACACCCAAGGGATACCTCCTTCGAATTCAGACGACCTACGTGAGATGATACTAGTAAAAACGGCTAAATAATTAAGCCCTTGTCCAATTCTGGATGTCCTCGCCAGTCTCGCTCCAAGACCACCGTTTATCCCATAACTGGCTTTGCTCATCCTATTGAGCACATACGAAAACTTATTTCGCTCCTAGAAAAGACCAAGATGTCATCCACAAGGACCATCACGAACTTATTTAGGTACTCCCTGAACACCCTACTCATCAAATCAACAAAGTATGCGGGGGCGTTCGTCAAACCAAAGGGCATCACCAGCCACTCATAGAAACCATCCGGAGCCCTAAAGGCAGTCTTCTCTATGCTATCCTCAGCCACTCTCAACTGACGAAACCCCGTGGCTAAGTCCAACTGCGAAAATACTGAGGCGCCAACTAACTGATCAAAGAGATCATCAATCCTCGGCAATGGGTGTCTATTCTTCTTTGTGAGTTTATTTAGTTCTCTTTAGCCTACACCAAGTCTGAGGGACCCATCCGCCTTCGTGGCAAAAACTACTGGAGCACCCCACTCCGATATACTTCGTCTTATGAACCCCTTCTCAAGCAAATCGCCTACTTGCTTATGGAGTTCCCTCCTCTCACGAGGAGCCATGTGGCACACTGGCCAAGACACTGGTTTGGCATTGTCTACCAGATATATCCGGAAGTCGATCTCCCGCTTCGGAGGTAAGCCCTTCACCTCCTCAACACATCCGAGTATTCCCGGACCACTCTAACAGATTGCAAACTCTCGACCGAAGCGTCAAGCGATTCAAGATAACTTAGCATAAACGAATCCATGGGATTACAAGAGATCTCGAGAGTGTTACCCAAGCGGGTCATAAGCCTAACTACTCTCCTTTCACAAACGAGAACGGCACCATTACTGGATAACCAGTCCATGCCCAAAATCAACCCATAGCCCGTGAAGCCCAAAACAAAAGCATCACATCTAAACTCAATGCTAAGTATAGAAACTTTCAAACCCAAACACATCATGGAGCCCCCAGTTGGGTTTGAAACAGCTAAGGGATTATCTACTAAACTGGTGTCTAAGTGCAGTGACTCAACTAACAATGATGAGATAAACGAACTCGATGCGTCAGAATCAAATAAAGTACGGACAGGATGATCGAACAGAAAAACTAGACTTTCAATGGAAATAGTTCTACCTCTTTCCCGAATCGATGGAACCGCGAGAGCCTGAACTTGCCCCCTTGCCTGAGCTGGTGCCACAAGAGCTTGCACCTGTCCTCCTGAGGTAGACCTCGTCCTTTGCCCCTTCTTAAAGAAATTCTTCTCTAGATGCCCTGCTTCGCCACAGTGGAAGCAGCCAGTCTTCCTCTTCTTGCGACAATCCTTGTTTAGGTGGCCTAGTGTCCCACAATTGAAGCACTTCTTCTTTCCCTTACCACCGTTGCCTTTCCCACCTTTGTTATGATGTTGTTGTTGAGGTCTCTTTTGATCTCCCTTCTTCTCGGGTGCCTTCATAGCATTGGGGCCCTTCTCTTCCTCATGCATGAATTCCATGTCTACTAACTTCTCGAAGGTGGTCCCCATAGAGATGTGGGTCATAGCCAACCCATGCCTCGGTTCGTTCAAGCATTTAACGAACCTCAAAGCCTTCTCTTCCGGTGTGCTTACCAAGTCTATGTTGAACCTCGCTAACTGATTAAACTTGTTAACATATTCTTTCACCGACAAGTTCCCTTACTTTAAGTTCAAGAACCTTTCCACGTACAGATTTTCTTCCGCTTTTGAGAGAAACTTAGCCTCAAACCTTTGCCTGAAATCCATCCAAGAGTCAACAGGGCGTTCTCCATTAGTGACCTCCCACCAGAACGAGGCCTCTCCTTCCATTAACCAAGCAGCTAACTTGACTTTCTTTCCCTCTTCCACTTCCAAGATTTCCATCAATTCTTCCATCTCTTTAAGCCAATCCCTAGCTCCCACAAAAGGTTTCCCTCCCATAGCCTTAAACTCCTTACAAGTCTTAGCAAAAGTATCCGTGCGAGGAGGAACGGGTGCAACGGGTGGAGGAGGAACATTTGCTGGACCTGCAGCGGCGGCCCTAGCCTCTAACAACCTCCTATACCATACTGGTACCGCTACACCGTCCGGAAGATAAAGATCTTCAGCCATGCTGAGACGAAAAAAGGAAAGATTCAAACGGAGAATTCGAAAGATAAAGATATGGCTATTGGGGATTATGTTTTTCTTTCAAAAACTTTTCTCTTTAAAGACCTGTTTTTGAAAATATCTCTTCCAAAAATGTTTTTAGAAAAATAGTTTTCTAAAAATTTTATCTGTTTCGGTAACCTGGCTCTGATACCGCGTGTAACACCCCACACCCGCTATGGTCACTCTCTAAGGGAATGCCATAACATCGGTGGAGTATTTTAAGTGAATATAGAACAGAAAAATTACAACAAGACAGATATAAGTAATACTTGAAAATGTAAAACATCATTTCATTGCAGCGGAAAGTAAAACATGTTTGGTTACATCACAAAAACCATAACAAGAGTCAAGTACAAAATATCCATCCTGATAAATAAAAATACATAATCCCAATGCATGAACTGATAGCCATAAAAGAAAAGGATAAGCTAAGCTTTACTCCTACGGTCCAAGCTTCAAAAGAGAATAAAGCAGCCTGATCAAAGCCCACTCGTACTGGGCCCACCCTGAGAACCTGAGGGTTGGGAAAAAGATAAAAACAACGGGGTCAGACATAAGTCTGAGCGAGTCCTATAACTTTAACAATACAATCATTAAAGTAACCAGAGAAGACATAAGCTTGATATACGGTAACGTCTGGGGATGAATGGCTACACTGAGCAGCTTGGTAGACTTAGGATGAACTAAGATAACCATAAAGACGCATCTACCCACCCAAGGATAATTACAACACGGCACCACCCCAGATCTACCGACCCAAGGGTAATTCCTACACTGCACCACCCCAGATCTACCCACCCAAGGGTAATTCCTACACTGCACCACACCAGTTCTACCCACACAAGGGTAATTCCTACTTAAAGGTTGATCCCACTAAGTGTACTTAGTAAATCTTAATGGTAGTTTCGTGTACCCCTAACCGACTATATAGGTGCTGCCTGCCCCTATCTCCGCTAGGTGTTCCCACTACACCCCATTCGATCGGCTCCCTAACGTAGATATCCGTGTTGGTCCCACAGTGGGGTGTATCATTCCCCAAAGTGGCAACCTGATAACAACACTGATGCACGGGTTATACCTACACGATGCAACAACGTCTTACTTACCAGCCCGGGCCCACACACGCATATGAAACCCGATGGACTTGCGTTGCCACCGCTAATCCGTTTTGGCCTCTTATAGTCAAGCCCAATATGCATGTCCCGTCCTCGACTTGAGTAGAGCTCACTAAGATACGTTTGGGATATTGGTTGAAATGGGCCCCCACAAGCTACCCACCTAAGCTTGTCATTTCTAGTGAATCCCACTTAACCCTTTAACCATGTCTACTTACATGTTATAAATTTTGGTTAAGTCATTAATCATATTTTAATTGCCATTCAAGGCACCCACTAGATTTCCACATGCCACCCGAGGTACATACATAATTCCCTCATGCCACCCACGACACTTACTTAACCCTTTAATCATGTTTAATTACATGTTCTACTTTGGTTAAGTGTTCTAATCGTATTTTCTATTGCCACACAAGGCACCCACTAGATTTCCTCATGCCACCCAAGGCACCCACTTAACCCCTCATGTCCCTCTACATGCTAATATGGTTAAGTGTTTCTTAATTAATTAAGACCGTGATCCTCATAAAGACCTCTCACATTAGACTATCTTTTATGACCGCTGGTTAAGCCGGTTGGGTCCGGGCAGCCTTATGTCATAACCGAGTCTAACCTCGTGTCTTTACATTAATCACGTATTTAGTTTGTGCCTAAGACCTCTCACATTGGGCTAACATTTGTAGCAACTGGTTAAGCCGGTTGGGTCTGGGCAGTTTTACGCTACAACTGAGTCCAACCTCGTGTCTTAGTCGATTAATTACACCTAATTAATCACCCTCATAATTTATATTAATTATCCCTAATTAATATTCAAGTTTTCAAGAATATGGGTAGACCTAACTAAATAGGTAAATTCCCAATTCCATAGTATGGGTAGACCTAACTCAATAGGTAAATTCCCAATTCCATAATATGGGTAGACCTAACTTAATAGGTAAATTCCCAATTATGTTAATCCACTTAATGGTATTTTTACACAATTTTATTAAGTGTATATTAACCCCATCGTTCCCCACGTACTATGCTAACATGACATATTTCATAATGGAAGATTCATCACAAATATCATGGGTTTCACTTAGCATACTTTAGCGTTAACATGGGTTTAAGGGGTGTCCACTTGCATCATGATATTACACCCAACTAGCATCATTAAATAACCCAACTTGCATGGATACACATATGTCATATAAAGGTAACTTGCATAAGTGTTCATAGGTTATACAAAGGGTGAACTTACATATGTGACTTGCATCATAAGTAGGGTAAACATGCATATGTATGCATAGCCTACAAAGGTGTCATCTTGCATATGTATGCATCTTATTTAAGAAGGGTAAACTTGCATGTTATAGTCTATGCATAAAACCAAACACTTAGCATGCATAAAATCAAATACTTAGCATGCATAAAATCAAATACTTTGCATGCATAAAACCAAACACTTAGCATGCATAAAATCAAATACTTAGCATGCATAAAATCAAATACTTAGCATGCATAAAACCAAACACTTAGCATGCATAAAATCAAATACTTAGCATGCATAAAATCAAACACTTAGCATGCATAAAATCAAATGCTTAGCATGCATAAAACCCAATACTTAGCATGCATAAAACCCCTCACTTAACTTGCATAAACCCACATACTTAACTTGCATAAACCCATATACTTAACTTGCATAAACATAGGGTTAACATTAAACATAGATTAGCAAACTAACATCATATCATATGACTTAAAACCCATTTATCCACAAGCAAGACCATAGATCTCATCATGCCTCATCTACTTATTTTAGCAATTGGTAATTAAAGTGATAAAAACTCACCAAAACCAAGATTAGCAAACTTATGAAGTAGAACTAGTTGCTATACTTGAAGAAGATGATGATTAGAGGTTGATTAGCTTGCAACTTTCTTCATAAATTAGTGGAGGCTCCTCCTAAGTTTGATTTTGGCGGCATGATGGTATCAATTCTATTTTTAGTATGGATTAGGCTTGCATTAGGGTGTATTTATAGGATTAGGGTGTGTTTTAGACCATAGGATTAGCCCCAGGTTAGATTAGGTCTGTCAGATTTAGGAAGTCTCTAGAGAATAGCCCAAAACACAGCCAAACCCTAAAATGGTGCACCAGGTTTAACTGGCCGAGCACCCCCTGTCGACACCCAAGTCGACAGGGCTGTCGACTTGGTCCTACCCAGTCGACTGCCCAGTCGACAGGGCTGTCGACTCGGGTAGCTAGGCGGTAGTTTTTCCCTCCAGCGCCCAATGGCCCCAATTTTGAATTTTAAACCTAAATTTTAAATCTGTTTTGAACTTTGAATTTTCTGCAAACTTCATTGGGCCATAACTGGGCCATACGGA
Source organism: Allium sativum (assembly GCA_030737875.1). Lineage (NCBI taxonomy): Eukaryota > Viridiplantae > Streptophyta > Magnoliopsida > Asparagales > Amaryllidaceae > Allium > Allium sativum. Next base: position 142,165,717 of record CM060918.1, on the reverse strand, counting down.
CTCCGATTTACAAAATTTCGGACTCTATTTTGCGTATTTTTCCGAGACGAACGCAATGACGCAGCACGTTTCCCCCAATTCTCACATCTGAGATTATTTATTCTGCTTTTAGTGAATATTAGTATTAACTGAAATTCGGGGTGTTACACAGGTCCCATCACATAATGCAACGCAAGCCGGAGGATAGATTTTTACCTTATAATAGCCAAATATGCTCGGTACGCAAAATTTATCTTTTAATATTACGATAAGTGCATAGTGTAGAAATCAATTTCGAAAGTAAATGTATTAATCATAGACGGCATGAGAGCCCCATCACGCTATGTCGCCATATATAGGGTTTACAATCAAAACCGTAATGTCGTATTGGAAATTGGTTTTCCATCATGAGATCGAGGCTAGGGATCGTCCTCTCTGATTCGAGACACTCTAGCAAATGCCTCAGGATCCCCCGCAGTGAACCCTTGCAGCAGTAGGGCCAGTCCGCCCATAGTGCAATGGCTGGATTAGTTATGCCTGAACACACATTTCTCGGTTCCTTTGAACCTCCATATGGCCACTCACAACCTATACATCTGAGGTACCTCATAATCCATCATCCACATAAGTAAAAATGTCAGGGCTGGTAGGTCACTGACACCACTTCTAGCTAAAAAGATACGTGTGCACTCCCTACGGTCCATATCCCGTTTTTGGCTCATACCAGGGTGTGAGGCTCGCGAAGTCACGCTATACACAAAGCTACGCCTAAACAAGCTATTGCTTTGATCATCCCACAAGGCCCTTCTTTTCAACAAAAGCCTTGATCATTTGCATCTTGGCATGCCACATTGTCAGACCATACCATATCATTGATCATCTATCAATATATAACCGGGTGTTAAGCGTAGAATAAATTCTCCACCACCAAACAGCAATACGTTAAATAGAGATCAACGAATACAATAAAAAGGAATACAATGTCGGACATGCAATCCATTTACAAGTCCGTGCTGGGTCTGAACGAAACCGGAGGCACCTTATTCCTCGCATTTCTATCAATCTCCATGTACATTTGGATGATCACCACTTTTCCATCATCTTGGGTGTACGGTCCAATCAAGATAGCAATAACCATCCAAACGATGTGAAGAACTCCGGTCTTCAACCACCGTCTTCATCTTCGACTCTTGATCGTCGTATTTATTATTCAGAATGGATTAAACCCGGTCTCTCTGAATAACTCGCGTATTTTATAATCAAGTGCTATAAAAACATAACATACGCCTCATTCCAATTCAGAATAAAATATTCACATTCTTAGGGAAAGATTCCCATTAATTTTATCAAAGATAAATCCTTCAACTTTATTCTTTAATCTTTCCTTTTGATCTTTGTTTCAAAAGATTTTACTTTATCCTTTCTCCATATTAACCAAATTATGGTTTATTCAAACTAGTCGGGATTTACGTCTTACCGAAGTAATTATTTATTAATCCCAACCCCGACCTATTCATCCCGATTTGTTCTCGTAAACTTAATCACCATTTTCCATTTAAATCTAATTAAAGATTTAACCTTCGCATGGAGTTAAACTGGTAGTTCTCTATTTTCAATCACTTCCTTAATTCAGTAATTTTAATTACTTAATTCCCCTTCAATCTAATTAAAGATTTATTAAAGCTTTATTTATTTTTAATTTTCTAAAATCTTTATTAAATGATTATCAACTTTCAGGGATTAATCTTATCTTTTAATCCGGGTTAAAGAATATATGTCAATTAAAACATAATTCGCGATAAACCCAGATTCGTATTTCATTACTTTCTAATTTAACATGTTAAATTAGGGAAATCACATTTAAATCTTAATTAAAATATTTATTCTTCAAAAAAAGGTTCAAGAATAGTGTTAATTAAGACCATATTCACGAAAAACCCAAATTCTTATTTGATATTAAATATAAGGCTTCAAATAGGAATTATAGCGACTTATATTCAATATCAAATTCTAAAACCAACGGATATCATATCAGAAATAACGATATTAAATATCTTCCAAATTTCCAACATAATATCCATAAAATCATAGAAAATCAGTATTGAAATAATCCGTAGATAATTTCCATTCAAGTCCAATTCACTCTATTCATTGAAAATTCTTAACTAAAATTAAATCCATTTAAAATCCCTTTTAATTATTTATAAAATAAATAAATCACTTATTTGGAAAAAATATCTTTTATCTTTATAAACTTTGAATTTCCATCAAAAACCCCTACAAAACATTTATTATGATTTTACATAATTTCTCCTTATTTTTAATAATTTTATTTCCACTCATACAGTCGGTTTCCAAATAACGGCCACCGAACTGCACTTACCGCGACCTTTTCTGAAATTGATTTGGACATATCTCGAAATCTAACCGTTAGATTTCAAATCTCTTATATCCATTGGAAAGCTCTTTTCGATACGAACCCAACGGTTCTGGTTTTAGGAGAATCCGACGGTCGGATCTCCCGTTACGCCAGTTTAAAGTTAATGGTCGTAATTCGCGAATAGTCGCTGCGCGGCGCATTCTATTCAGGCCATTATATAAATAATAATAATATATATATTATATATATTTCGTCGATTTCCTTTCTAAACATATTCTAAAATGTTTATAAATTCGTTTATAAAACGATTACAACTTTTATTTCAATTTTAAATCCAAATTGAATATTCTATCTATTATCATTTTTTTTTGAAATAAAAGGTGGTGAATCAGCAGATTCACGCCTTGATTATAATAAAACAGCAAAAAGGGTTTACATAGAAGTACAGACATTAACCCAACCAAAAGAAAATACAACCGCCATACATACAACAGAGTACAACTACTACCCAAAAGCAAAAGAAAATATACTACACATCATACTACATATTCATTCATAACAGATAGTACAGCAAACATCTTCTTCCACTTCAATTCCTTCTGCGTATTGCTCTATCATGCACCCTTGCACCAATGCTGTCAAAGTACTTCCAATTCGAGCTTCCTGTCCATGAAAACACATATTTGAGAATCATCGTAATAATCAAATTGCCACATTTCATCTTGAATTTAAATTTTCTCGAATTTCTCTCATTCCATAAAATCCATGTATATGCAAAATACAACATAACAAACACATCTCTACGATCAGCATGCCTCATGTCACCAGACTGATACTGCCAAAACTCAAATGGATCTCTAATATAATCTTTTCAAGCCAAATCCACGTTCAAAAACACCAAACACTTCGTCCAAACATAGAATGCAAAGCTGCATTCCCCAAAAATATGCTTAAAATCCTCCACATTGCCATCACGAAAGACACATGCTTCAGTGTAATTCATTCCTTTCCTTCTCAGGTTAGCAGTTGTATTTAGCTTGCCATGAATCACCACCCACATGTGAATTCTGACTTTTAATGGCACCACTTTATAACTTCACATATTGTCAAAATAGGACCATTTTCTTCCACCAAAATTCAACAATTCATACATGTTTTTAACACTGAAAGAACCCCCAGCACCACCTAGTTTCCAAACGAACTCATCTCTTTCATCACATAAAGATATCCCTTCTAACAGTCTAACCAAACAGTATAACTGGTTAAGTGCCAAACCAGTTACCTCTCTGCAAAATGAAAGCTTCCATTTAAAATTTAAAGCCTCCCCATCAAACATTTCATTAACAGTGTAAGTTTTATTGCATGCTAATGCAAATAACTCCCCAAATTCCGCGGAAAAAGAGATTGGAAGAAGCCATCTATCATGCCAAAAAGGGACATTTCTTCCATTTTTCACCACAACCTCAATGCCAATCTTAAACCAACCCACATTACTCATAACCCCCCTCCAAAACACCGAACAATTAGAAAAGTCACCATTCCAGTCAAAACACCCATTATAACATGTATTAATAACCTAATCCTTCCATAATGAGTTTCTATCCCAAATCATATCCCAAATCCATCTGCAAAGCAAGGCTGAATTCATATTCATCAAGTTAATCACACCAAATCCACCCTCTTTTTTTGACTTGCATACTTGTTGCTAAGAAATAAGACAAGATAAAGTGGAAGTCTCTTTAGAACCAGTCCAAAAAAAATTCCTCCTCAACGCATCTATCTTGAACAGTACCCAATTTGGACATTTCACAAATGAAAACCAGTAAAGTGGCACAACAGTTAGCACTGAATTCACTAACACCAGTCTTCCAGCTCTTGAAAGAGAACTGCCCTTCCACCTAGCAAGCCTACGATCAACTTTATCAATCACCAGTTGCCAATCTTGTTTCAAAAGCTTCTTAGGCCTGATACACATACCCAAATAATTGAGTGGAAACTCTCCAATATTGCAATTTAGAATCTCAGCACAACGAGATGTAAGCTCGTCAGAACTGCCAATAGTAAACACGCAGCTTTTGTGGAAATTTATCTTCAAACCTGATAAACTCTCAAAAGCATAGAGTAAAAATTTCAGAGCAACGATGTATTTACAAATGGGCTTACTGAAAATTATAGTATCATCCGCATATTGCAACGAATTAATACCACCAACAATGTGTTCACTACCGAAACTCTGAATAATACCTCGATAACTACTAACTCTCAGAATTTGAACAAAGACATTTGCAGCCAAGTCAAACAGCAATGGTGAAAGCGGATCACCTTGCCTAAGCCCTCTCTTAGATCTGATCGTCTTCCCAGCAACACCATTAACACAAATATTCGATCTACTAGAGGACAAAATACAAATCAACCATTCCACCCACTTAGCAGGAAAACCCCTGGCTTTGCAAACATCAATGAGAAAGTTCCAATCAACAGTGTCAAAAGCCTTCGCAAAATCAAGTTTCAGAATTGCACAAGGATCATTGAATTTATTACAATGCGAGATCACCTCTTGCACTAAAGCCGCCCCATCCAAAATTGATCTTCCCTTAATGAAAGCAGTTTGAGACTTGTCAATCAGTATTTCCATTTTCAGCTTCAACCGATTAGCCAATACCTTCGTAATTAGCTTGAAAGTGCAATTCAATAAACTAATTGGTCTAAAATCTGCAACAGTGACATTACCCTCTTTCTTTGGTATCAACACCACATTAGCATAACTCAACTTGTCCACTCTCAACGTCCCTTCATAAAGTTCATCAAACAACTTCAACACATCTGCTTGCAACCAATTCCAATATTTCTTAAAGAAAAAATTTGGAAAACCATCAGGACCTGGTGCCTTATCACTTGGCATTTCGTTAAGTGCAACCATAATTTCCTCCGACGTAAATGGTGCATCCAAACCACGCAAATCAGCATTGACTGGATACAGCAACTTCCAGTCAACATCTACTCGTTTAACACTATACTCCCCAAAAATCTTCTTATAAAAATCAGTAAAAGCATCATTCAAACCTTCCTGCCCAGAAATTTCAACCCCCTCTTTCTCAACACTACTTATCAAATTCGATCTCCTTCTTCCATTAGCTACTCGATGAAAGTAACTAGTATTATTATCACCTTCCTTTAACCACTGTGATCTCGATCTTTGCCTCTAATAAACTTCCTCTTGATCAAATTAAAATAATATTATTTCCAAAATATTAAAATAAACTATCTATTATCATATTAAAATAATATTATTTCCAAAATATTAATTTTGAAATTAGCTCTTTTAATATTCATTATAAAACGGATAAAATAAATCGATAAACACGTTCGGGTTAAAATGTCATTGCTATTTAAAACATATTAAATAGCCCAATTTGTTATCTTATTCATTTATATTTTATACTGGGCCAGACCTCTCACATTAGGCCTGCGACTTATGGATGCTGGATATGCCGATTGGTTCCGGGCAGACTTATCCCACAAATTGGGTTTAACCTCGTGTCATGGCCCGTTTCGTATTCGCGCACTTGGACCCCTCACATTAGGCCCAACATTTGTGGCTGCTGGATATGCCGGGCAGGTCCGGGCAGACTTATACCACAAATGTAGCCTAACCTCGTGTCTAAGTAAAATTCTAATTAATAATTATAATTAATTCACTGAAAATATTATTTAAAATATTCTTTTAAAATAACGATATAATCTTTACATTTAATTGTTACTAATTTTATAAAACCCTTTGTTTCCGAATATCCTAACTGACATTTCAATTTTTAATGAAAAATTGAACTTTCTATATTATTATTATATTATAATAATAATCTTTTTAAAATGTTCTAATTCTAAAATCAAACCTTCTAATCTTAACATACTGACCATAAAGATGTAATCTTTTTAATTGAATCCTTTTTATTATAACTTTTAAACAATAAAGATATAATCTTTCTAATTCATACGTCAATTAATTCCATTAACTGAATATTAAATTAAAATAGTCCTTTAAATCAAAATTGGAATGAGACCCAATCCATTACCATATAATTTTAATTATATGGATTTCAAACATCGCATTAATTTCATAATAATGATAAAACATTCAATAACAGCCAAAGTGCATTTTAAAATAATCATAAGGGCGATCTGTAGTCAGAATATCAACCCAAGACCCGTGTGGGGTTTCAACCAACACAAATTCAAATAATATATTATTAATTGTGCTTTTGGACGATGTGTGAAAATTTATTGTCCAATCAACATAAACAAGTTAGGCAGCTTGTAAATGGCATTGTAAACATGTTTTAAATATCATAAATGTCATAACAACATGTTACAAATTTCAAATTTTCAAACAATTCACAGCAGTCATCCAAATCAACATTTATCCAACAAACAATATTTCCAACACCGATAATTAATTAATATTTAATAATAAAAATAATTAACTGTTCAAAAACTTGAGTGAGATAAAAGTTCTCACCTTTGCCGGGTTTTAATTAACGGTTCGGGCCCAATTTTGGCCCAAAATCCAACATGCTCCAAAATTGACGAATTTGGTGTCTATGCGAAGTCTTCGACTCCACGATCGCAGCAAATCCTATTTTGCGCGATTTCGAGTTCGTATCAAAAAGATATGAATTTTCGAAGTTTGTAATAATAAAATAATTAATTTAAATTACGAAAATTACCCAAATTTTCAACTTGCTCAGAATTGAACGTAGTTAGTGTCATTGCGAAGCCCTCGGCTCCACGATCACAGCGGATCTGAAATCGTCAGTTTTCGACCTCGTACGTGAAAGATATTGCGTTATGAACATTAAACATGTAATTAATTAATTAATTACCCTCTACGTTTTGTTTTCACATTGTTCTCTTCCTGAATCAGTTCGTGCCACCACCAAAGGGCTCTAGACTGTAGACCAACCACCCGACCGACCTCCCCACTCCTTGTTGCGCCTCCACCAGCCGCCGCCCCTCCTATCTCGCCGTTGTCCATCCCAAATCGCAGTTTCCCCCAAATCATCCTCGCACCGGAATTCGGCCACCAGAGGCGACGCCAGCATCGCGCATCACCACAGTCTGCCTCGCTTCTGACCCCTCTTCCGCTTTGCCTCGGCCACCATCACGGGAAAGTTCACCCGTTGGCTGAAATCTGATCATCTATGGTTGCTGCTCACTGATTTTCCTCTTTGCTTTTCATCTCGATTTTCATGCCAATCCATCCACTTTCAGATCGAACTACCAAAGCCAAAGTCATAGCCTGAATTCTCCTCTATATTTTCTTCAACTGGGCCATTTCCCGATTCTTCACCGTTTGATCAGAACTCGCCAAAATCCGAAAGCCATTTTCTGGCTTTGACCATCGATTCCGGTGAATCCGTGCAATGATAGGTTCTAAATTTTTCGTGGTAGTTAGTGGTTATTGAGATGAACAAAACCCAGAAAGGGTTTGGTTATTTTGTTTTCAGAAGCTTATTTGCAAAATTACAAGAGAGAAAGAGGAAGATGGCTGCTGTAAATTTCTAAGGAAGAAGAGAAATGAGGTTTAGGGGAAAGGGAAAAGATAATATACAACTGTGGGTTGGGCTTATTATTTTATTATTTATTTTCTGGCCTTATTATTAATTCTCTAGTCCACGCTCTCTTCATTTGACAATTATCGATGCCCCGACCACATACCAACCCCTTGGCGATGAAAATTGACATGCTTCTATAACTTGACGATACGGTTCTAAAAAACTGGTTTTGTCGGATTCTGAGTCCGTTTGCTCAAAAAGTCCTGTTTTTGTCCTTATATGGCTGATCGATTCACAATTAATTTCTCACGGTCACATACTAGCTCTATAAATTACAAAATAAATAAATTATTTTTAGCTTTTTTTGACGATACGGTCCCAACAAAACTAATTTCGTTGAATTTGAAGACCGTTTGAAAAATAGCTATTTTTAAGGCGTATATATATTATATTAAAAATACATATATAAATAAATAAATTCCGAATCTCGAAATATATCAGTGTTTATAATTTTTCATTGCAGAAACATCATTTTGAACTCAATGGAAGTGGTTTCGAGTCCCAATTCATTCGTATGTAAAAAGTAGCGTTTTTGGGTCTTATATATTATATATATAAATTCCATAGCGTTTTTCTGAGATTTTGAATTTGTCATAACTTACAAATCATAAATTGAAATCTTAATTTCTAAAATTCATTAGAAAGATATCGTCAATATGATCCTAGCGTTTCTTGTTTCGTCCAATTTCGACTTATAATTAATTTTATATAATTTTTAAAGTTTAAAATCGAAAACTGAAATTACCGCGCCATTTCAGGCTCATTTTATAATTAAAATAAATTTATACATTCTAACTTCGATTTAAATAAATTTTTCATTCGTTATTATTTAAAATAAATTATTTTAAATATACTAAATCCATTAAATTAACTAAAATAAAAATTTTAAATTTGCCCAAAAATTCCGGGTCGTTACAATCTCCCCCACTTAAAATCTTTTCCTCCTCGAAACGGAATGAAGCTAAAAGTTGTTTGCTTAATTAACTCAAATTTCATTCCAATCAATTTTAAATTCAGTTCAATATTAAATTCGAGCTAGTTAAATTTATCATTCTTCAATATAGTGGTTAACTTAATTATCATTCTAATATTTTATTAGTTAAACGAATAATCAAACATCACAACCAGCAGTCAATTAGGTGATTAACTTTTCTAACATATATAGCTTTTACATAAAATCAAAAATCATGTTTTGAGTGCAAATCACAACAATAGACCCTATCTAGTTTTGGTTCTCACACCAGACAATGGAAATATATAGATATAACACTTTCGAAACTCGAACATAAACTCTGATGATGATGCATCAATCATCAGAATCATCTCCGGGCGACTAGAGTGTGATTCTATACCTATCCAATATATTAAAACTTTGAATATCCATTAATTACTCGTATTTCAAAAACTTTATATACTCGATTGTCCAAATTAAAATAAAATAATATATCAAATACGCATTTTAAGATAAAATTTTCAAAACTAATCTTGTTTTAATTTTTATTTTAAAGAAAATAATACTCCTCACACTCGTTCTAAGATACTACTGATCCCGTCTCTAACAAGTTATTCTTATTGGATTTTACTAATCCAATCTCAGGTGAATTCTTTTGTTCGGTTCTAATGTGTCTTGTTCTCGAGCTCTGTAAACCAAAGCTCTGATACCAAATGTAACGACCCAAACTTCCCAGTAAAGGAAAGCCCGGATTGCTTTGAGAACAACACATGTCAGAACACAAAACAAAAGAACATTTTATTGCTGTTACAATAATTACATCAGAGTACAAGAATATTACAGAATATGAATAAATATACATTGGAAATACAATATCAGAGTTTAAATTACATTTAAATAGTAGCGGAAAAATAGTACAAAACACAACTGAAGGAAATACACGGATACAGAGCCTTCCGAATATTGCTTCAGTTGTAGACCAGGACTGCAAAACCAAAACTACTAGCTGCCCGTGTGGAAAATATGGGCACCCAGAGTTTAGGTTAAAACAATAAACTCCAGGTCAGTCATGGAACTGGTATGAGAACTCAAAAACAGTTATCAATTTGATTTTAAAGTTAGGTAAATCAAGGGACCACGCCGTATAACACGGTACGGGTTTATCCCCAAGAATACCAGTGCATAAAAATAAACAGCGCAATGCTAAATAAAGGAAAATGAAACTATTGTAAGACTCAGGCCCGATCACACAATGCAACGCAGGCCGGAGGATAGAGTTTTACCTTATAATATCCAAATATGCTTGGTACGCGAAATTTATCTTTTAATATTACGATAAGTGCAGAGTGCAGAAATCAATTTCGAAAATAAATGTATTAATCATAGAAGGCATGAGCGCCCCATCCCACTATGTCGCCATATATAGGGTTTACAATCAAAACCGTAATGTCGTATTGGAAATTGGTTTTCCATCATGAGATCGAGGCTAGGGATCGTTCTCTCCGATTCGAGACACTCTAGCAAATGCCTCAGGATCCCCCGTAGTGAACCCTTGGAGCGGTAGGGCCGGTTCGCCCATAGTGCAATGGTTGGATTAGTTATGCCTGAACACACATTTCTCGGTTCCTTTGAACCTCCATATGGCCACTAACAACCTATAAATCCGAGGTACCTCATAATCCATCATCTACATAAGTAAAAATGTCAGGACTGGTAGGTCACTGACACCACTTCTAGCTAGAAAGAAACGTGTGCACTCCCTACGGTCCATATCCCCTTTTTGACTCATACCGGGGTGTGAGGCTCGCGAAGTCACACTATACACAAAGCTACGCCTAAACAGGCTATGCTTTGATCATCCCACAAGGCCCTGTTTTTTCAACAAAAGTCTTGATCATTTGCATCTTGGCATGCCACATTGTCAGACCATACCATATCATTGATCATCTATCAATATATAACCGGGTGTTAAGCGAAGAATAAATTCTCCACCACCGAACAGCTATACGTTAAATAGAGATCAACGAATACAATATAAAGGAATACAACGTCGGACACACAATCCATTTACAAGTCCATTCTGGGTCTGAACGAAACTGGAGACACCTTATTCCTCGCATTCCCATCGATCTCCAAGTACGTTTGGATGATCACCACTTTTCCACTGTCTTGGGTGTACAGTCCAATCAAGATAGCAATAACCATCCAAATGATGTGAAGAACTCCGGTCTTCAACCACCATCTTCATCTTCGACTCTTGATCGTCGTATTTATTATTTAGAATGGGTTAAACCCGGTCTTTCTGAATAACTCGCGTATTTTATAATCAAGTGCTATAAAAACATAACATAAGCCTCATTCCAATTCAGAATAAAATATTCACATTCTTAGGGAAAGATTCCCATCAATTTTATCAAAGATAAATCCTTCAACTTTATTCTTTAATCTTTGTTTCAAAAGATTTTACTTTATCCTTTCTCCATATTAACCAAATTATGGTTTATTCGAACTAGTCGGGATTTACGTCTTACCGAAGTAATTATTTATTAATTAATCCCAATCCCGACCTATTCATCCCGATTTGTTCCGGTAAATTTAATTAGCATTTTCTGTTTAAATCTAATTAAAGATTTAACTATTGCATGGAGTTAAACTGGTAGTTCTCCATTTCCGATCACTTCCATAATTCAGTAATTTTAATTACTTAATTCCCCTTCAATCTAATTAAAGATTTATTAAAACTTTATTTAGTTTTAGTTTTCTAAAATCTTTATTAAATGATTATCGACTTTCGGGGATTAATCTTATCTTTTAATCCGGGTTAAAGAATAAATGTCAATTAAAACATAATTCGCGATAAACCCAGATTCGTATTTCATTACTTTCTAATTTAATATATTAAATTAGGGAAATCACATTTAAATCTAAATTAAAAGATTTATTCTTCAAAAAGGTTCAAAAATAGTGTTAATTAAGACCCTATTCACGACAAACCCAAATTCTTATTTGATATTAAATATAAGGCTTTGAATAGGAATTATAACGACTTATATTCAATATCAAATTCTAAAACCAACGGATATCGTATCAGAAATAACGATATTAAATATCTTCCAAATTTCCAACATAATATCCATAAAATCACAGAAAATCAATATTGAAATAATCCGTAGATAATTTCATTCAAGTCCAATTCACTCTATTCATTAGAAATTCTTAACTAAAATTAAATCTATTTAAAATCCCTTTTAATTATTTATTAAATAAATAAATCACTTATTTGACAAAAATATCTTTTATCTTTATAAACTTGGAATTTCCATCAAAAAAACCTTTTAAAACATTTATTATGATTTTACATAATTTCTCCCTATTTTCAATAATTATATTTCCGCTCGTACAGTCGGTTTCCAATAACGGCCGTCGAACCGCACTTATAACGACCTTTTCTGAAATTGATTTGGACAGATCTCCAAATCTAACCATTATATTTCAAATCTCTTATATCCATTGGAAAGTTCTTTTCGATACGAACCCAATGGTTCAAGTTTTAGGAGAATCCGACGGTCGGATCTCCCGTTATGCCAATTTAAAGTTAATAGTCGAAATTCGCGAACGGTCGCAGAGCGGCGCGTTATATTCAGGCCATTATATAAATAATATATATATATTATATATTTTGTCGATTTCCTTTCTAAACATATTCTTAAATGTTTATAAATTCGTTTATAAAACGATTCCAATTTTTATTTCAATTTTAAATCCAAATTGAATATTCTATCTATTATCATACTAAAATAATATTATTTTCAAAATATTAATTTTGAAATTAGCTCTTTTGATATTCATTATAAAATGGATAAAATAAATCGATAAACACGTTCGGGTTAAAATGGCGTTGCTATTTAAAACAGATTATATAACCCAATTTTTATCTTATTCATTTATATTTTATACTGGGCCAGACCTCTCACATTAGGCCTGCGACTTGTGGATGCTGGATATGCCGGTTGGTTCCGGGAAGACTTATCCCACAAATTGGGCTTAACCTCGTGTCATAGCCCTTTTCATATTCGCGCACTTGGACCCCTCACATTAGGCCCAACATTTGTGGCTGCTTGATATGTCAGGTGGGTCCGGGAAGACTTATACAACAAATGTAGCCTAACCTCGTGTCTAAGTGCAATTCTAATTAATAATTATAATTAATTCACTGAAAATATTATTTGAAATATTCTTTTGAAATAACGACATAATCTTTACATTTAATTGTTACTAATTCTATAAAACCCTTTGTTTCTGAATATCCTAACTGACATTTCAATTTTTAATGAAAAATTGAACTTTCTATATTATTATTATTATTATATTATTATAATAATCTTTTCAAAATGTTCAAATTCTGAAATCAAACTTTCTAATCTTAACATACTGACCATAAAGATGTAATCTTTTTAATTGAATCCTTTTTATTATAACTTTTAAACTATAAAGATATAATCTTCTAATTCATACGTCAATTAATTCGATTAACTGAATATTAAATTAAAATATTCCTTTAATTCAAAATTGAAATGAGACCCAATCCATTACCATATAATTTTAATTATATGGATTTCAAACATCGCATTAATTCCATAATAATGATAAAACATTCAATAACAGCCAAAGTGCATTTTACAATAATCACAAGGGCGATGTGTAGCCAGAATATCAACCCAAGACCCGTGTGGGGTTTCAACCAACACAAATTCAAATAATATATTATTAATTGTGCTTTTGGACAATGTGTGAAAATTAATCGTCCAATCAACATAAACAAGTCAGGAAATTTGTAAATGGCATTGTAAACATGTTTTAAATATCATAAATGTCATAACAACATGTTACAAATTTCAAATTTTAAAACAATTCACAGTAGTCATCCAAATCTACATTTATCCAACAAACAATAATTCCAACACCGATAATTAATTAATATTTAATAATAAAAATAATTAACTGTTCAAAAACTTGAGTGAGATAAAAGTTCTCACCTTTGCCGGGCTTTAATTGACGGTTCAGGCCCAATTTTGGCTCAAAATCCAACATGCTCGAAAATTGACGAATTTGGTGTCTATGCGAAGTCCTCGACTCCACGATCGCAACAAATCCTATTTTGCACGATTTCGAGTTCATATCAAAAAGATATGAATTTTCGAAGTTCGTAATAATTAAATAATTAATTTAAATTATGAAAATTACCCAAATTTTCAGCTTGCTCAGAATTGAACGTAGTTAGTGTCATTGCGAAGCTCTCGACTCCACGATCGCAGCAGATCTGAAATCGTCAGTTTTCAACCTCGTATGTGAAAGATATTGCGTTATGAACATTAAACATGTAATTAATTAAAATTAATTTATTCTTAATTACCCTCCACGTTTTGTTTTCACGTTGTTCTCTTCCTGAGTCAGTTCGTCGCCACCACCAGAGGGCTCCAGACCGTCGACCAATAACCTGGTCGACCTCCTCGCTCCTTGCCGCGCCACCACCGGCAGACGCCCCTCCTATCTCGCCGCCGTCCATCCCAATAGCGGTTTCCCCAAATCAGCCTCGCACCGGAATTCAGCCACCAGAGGCACCGCCAGCATCGTGCGTCACCATAGTCTGCCTCGCCTCTGACCCCTCTTCCTTTTTGACTCGGCCACCATCACCTGAAAGTTCACCCGTTGGCCGGATTCTGATCATCTATGGTTGCTGCTCACTGATTTTCCTCTTTGTTGTTCATCTCGATTTTCATGCCAATCCGTCCACTTTCAGATCAAACTACCAAGGCCAAAGTCGTAGCCTGAATTATCCTCTATATTTTCTTCAACTGGGCCATCCCCTGATTCTTCACCGTTTGATCAGAATTCGCCAAAATCCGAAAGTCATTTTCTGGCTTTGACCATCGATTCCGGCGAATCCGTGCGACGATAGGTTTTAAATTTTTCGTGGTCGGTAGTGGTTATTGAGATGAATAAAACTCGGAAAGGGTTTGATCTGATTTTGTGTGAATTTAGAGATATAAATTATTTTGTTTTCGGAGGCTTATTTGCAAAATTGCAAGAGAGAAAGAGGAAGATGGCTGCTGTAAATTTCTGAGGAAGAAGTGAAATGAGGGTTAGGGGAAAGGGAAAAGATAATATACAGCTGTGGGTTGGGCTTATTATTTTATTATTTATTTTCTTGCCTTGTTATTAATTCTCTAATCCACGCTCTCTTCATTTGACAGTTATCGATGCCCCGATCACATATGAACCCCGTTGGTGATGAAAATTGACATGCTGTTATAACTTGACGATACGGTTCTAACAAAACTGGTTTCGTCGGATTCCGAGTCCGTTTGCTCGAAAGTTCTGTTTTTGTCCTTATATGGCTGATCGATTCACAATTAATTTCTCACGGTCACATACTAGCTCTAAAAATTACAGAAAAATTATTTTTAGCTTTTTTTTTATGATACGGTCCCAACAAAACTAATTTCGTTGAATTTGAAGACCGTTTGAAAAATAGCTATTTTTAAGGTGTATATATATTATATTAAAAATACTTATATAAATAAATAAATTTCGAATCTCGAAATATATCAGTGTTTATACTTTTTCAATGCAGAAACGTCATTTTGAACTCAATGGAAGTGGTTTCGAGTCCCAGTTCATTCGTATGTAAAAAGTAGCATTTTGGGTCTTATATATATTATATATATATATAAATTCCACAGCGTTTTTCTGAGATTTTGAATTTTTCATAACTTACAAATCATAAACTGAAATCTTAATTTCTAAAATTCATTAGAAAGATATCGTCAATACGATCCTAGCGTTTCTTGTTTCGTCCAATTCGACTTATAATTAATTTTATATAATTTTTCAAAGTTTAAAATTGAAAACTGAAATTACCGCGCCATTTCAGGCTCGTTTTATAATTAAAATAAATTTATACATTCTAACTTCGATTTAAATAAATTTTTCGTTCGTTATTATTTAAAATAAATTATTTTAAATATACCAAATCCATTAAATTAACTGAAATAAATTTTTTAAATTTGCCCCAAAATTCTGGGTTGTTACAATATTATTCATGTAAAGGAATAAAAAATTTAAAACGAGAAGCTTATCATGTAAGCTAAGAGATATAAATTTAAAATGAGAAGCTTACCATGTAATCTAAAAGATATAAATTTAAAATGGGAAGCTTAACTTATAAGCTAAAAGATATAAATTTAAAATGAGAAGCTTATCATGTAAGCTAAGAAATATATATTTAAAATGAGAAGCTTACCATGTAAGCTAAGAGATATAATTTTAAAATGAGAAGCTTATCATGTAAGCTAAAAGAAAAAAAAAAGATAAGGACACATAACCCTCTTAGGTGTCCATGTGTAGAAACATATTATGACACCTAAGTAGGCATGCGTCATCATCTTATGGTTTGCATGAATGATGAAGGACAAGTGTCCAAAACTAAATTACCAAACTAGCCTTGAAAATTTCTATATAAATGATGGAAGGGTTCATTTCATATCATGCATTCACAAATGAAAACTAAGATAAGAAAAAGAAGAGAGTTTTAGGAGAAGACAAGAGAAGGAATACAAGTTCAATTTTCAAGTTTAAGGTGAGTAAAATTATTTATTTCATATTTTGAAGAAAAGTTGAGAAATTTATGAATGAACAATTGGACTTGAACACCTGAGAATGACGCTCGGTATTTTAGGCATAACTTTTGCAATTCTTAATGAAATTTTGACTTCTCTATCAATCTAGGAAGGTAATTCAAAGGGCTACAACTTTCAACATGCATTTTTTCTCTAATTCGGCCGTTTTCGTACCCGAAAACTGAATGCAAAATGAGGTAAAAATCAGCCCGAATTGGACAAGTTAAAATGCCTCATGATTTTAGATTTTATATATTAAATTGTTAAATGATTTTGGGGTTTTCTTTTGATGATAATTAAGTAGACAAAGAGGGATTCTTATTGTAAAAAATTTGGAGTCAAAGACTATTTTTATCATAGAGAAACAACAACAAACATTTTCCCCAAAATAGGATAAAATCTGATTTTCGGAACTTTTTATAGCACCCTTAAGCGTTATCTTTTCTATTAATGAAGCACGAAACCAAGCCAGAACCTTTCTATAGCACCCAGAAACGTTATAGTAGCTGATTTTATTCTAAAATTATTGCAAACCACCCAGAACTTGTCATAACACTTCTAGAAGCGCTATCTTTTCTCTGAATTGACTATGAAGTATTTAAAAATGAGCAGAAATTTTTATAGCATGACTGAAACGATGTTATAGAATTTTTGAGTGTAAAATCATGGCAAACTATTCCAAATCCTCTCAAATTTGGACTTGAGTTTCCTTATAGTATCACAAACAAACTGATAAAGTCGAGGATGTTAAATCAAAGTAAAAGCAAGTCAAAACGTGCCAAAATTGAGAATAA
This sequence comes from Allium sativum, assembly GCA_030737875.1. Lineage (NCBI taxonomy): Eukaryota > Viridiplantae > Streptophyta > Magnoliopsida > Asparagales > Amaryllidaceae > Allium > Allium sativum. Next base: position 142,148,321 of record CM060918.1, on the reverse strand, counting down.
GGAAGGTTGACGAATTTCAATGATTTGAGGAAAATAATTGGTTACTTGGGAGTGATGATAAGTACTATATGATGTTCTACGAGACTTTTGCATGAAGATAGCAAGGAATACTGTAAGTATACTTATCATCTAATTCATCATTATTTCATAAGCTTGTGTTTTAATTTAAATATGCTTATGACTTTAACAAACTATATTGGTTGCGATCTTTGCTTTGACAAGCAATCCACATATACGACTGATAATTGAGGACATTCATGATTAATGTTTAAATGAGGTATGAATATGGTTCAATCGAGGCATTAATAGTATGTGTTTTAACGAGGTACGATTAGTGTTTTAAACAAGGTATGAATTGGGTATGTTTTAACGAGATAATGAATGGTGTTGAACTTAACTACTTTAGTACAATCTTTGAAGATCTTTCCAAAAATATATTAGAGAAATATCAAGGTGGTTTGAGATTTATTAATGAAGAAGTTTTTGCATAAAGAAGATGATTAGTATTTATAATAAAAGATGTTTATCTTTTGAAAGAAAGTTCTACAAGAGATATAGGGATGTCTTTCAAAATGAATATTTGCAGAAGTCATTTTACCCCTACATGATATCAAGAGTATTTTGGAAGTAAACATTGATTTTAAATGTTTTGTGTAAAGAAGAATTACGTTGGTTTGATCCTGTATCTAATTGCTTACCCAATTAGATAAAGGTACATAGGCAGTCACATGGAGGTAGTGATGCGCCTGCTTTATCAATAAAAAATATTTTTGTTTATTATTGATTTTACATCTTGGGTTGATGCATCTTTCGTATCATTTATGCTATACTGACGTTTTATCAAGTGTGTAGGGATGAATATCGATGTCCATTTTGTCAGAGTTGCACAATGGTTGATTTAGAGTAATTGTGTTTAATACATACTCTGACAAGTGCTATTTATATTATTTAATAAAAAATTGCATTTAGAGATGTTGTATGGTTATAAAAAAGAATGGTCACTATCATTGCTTGTTTTTGGACGGATGGGCTTTTCGGCAAGTTTGACTGCTCTGGGAATATTGAGGCATGACACATTAGCTTAAACCTCTTTATACAAGTTCATTTATAACTTAGATTATATTCATTACCCATTTACCAAATCCTTTGAAAAAAACCACTTAATCTCTTATTATAAACTTAATTTTGATTTTATTACTAGATCCAATTACCTCCTTTTTTTACATTTTTGAATCTTCCTTTCAATTACAAACATTTCATTTAATTCAATTCTTAAGTGAATGTTTATTTTAAAATCATCTCCTTAACTATAACCCTCTTTTGTAAATTTCGCTTATAAAACTTGAATTTATATCCAAATCCCTAAACAAAGTTCTTTTCCTTATTCAAATAAAGTTTTATCACAAACTTGATTACCCTTTTAAATATTTCTATTAAATAGGTAATCTCTTTAATTATTATTAATTAAAATAATAATTAATTTTAACAGTAACCGAAGTAAAAGTAGTTTACTTCATTATTAATTCTTTATCAACTAAACATAGAATAGTTAATTTCAGTTAAAAAGTTATTTAAAATAGTAATTAACTTTATTTAAAACAAACAATTCGATAATCACCTTTAATCACATTTAATTAAAGATAAATTAACCTTTAAGACCATTCAAGAAATTTGAATAACTATTTTTCAATACCCTTCCTATTAGATTAATTAAAAACAAATTAATCTAATAATAAATCTCAATCTACATAGTTGACTAATTCAACTTGATAACATCAGTTAAATTGTCAGCTGATTTCCACTAATTCTTCTTCTTAAATTAATTAATAACTTAACTATTTTAATATAATTCAGTAAATTGCTCCTTAGAAACAACCGCCTCAAATTATTAACCCTTAAGTTAATTTCGGACTTACTTGCTTATAAAACTTATTTGAAATACAAGAATTTGTCATAACAATTTTTTTTATACTTACTTATAAAATTAACACTGAATATTGATTTACTTTTAATAAAAATTTATTTAAAATATTTTATATAAAATAGATTTTAAAATCTGACTTTAGTTATAAAACAAATTTTACAACTTCATTTCAGTCAATTTACCCAACGATAAATCAACACCTTAAAAAGATGGGTTTTTAGGCCATCTAGTGCCAATTACTTAATCAATATTGTTTATTGATTAATAAATATAAGCGTTGAATTCCAATTCAACCATTAACAACGAAACCGTCATCCATATAGATCGGTTAAACGGTTCATATAATAAGAATATGAAAGCAAATAACATTTAAATTTTTGAGGAATCCTGCTAGATCCCTCCAACATGTTTTTCTTTGCATCATAGTTCAAATAACTGTTTATGTATTGCATATAAAATAGACACTTCAACTAATTCGTTTAAAAATGAATATTCTTCTTAAAAGCAGATAGTGTTAGTGTTTACTTGTTCATAGACAAAAAATTATAGCTATAACCAAACAACCAAAGCAATAATGATAATCAATCCAAACAATCAACCAATCATATCATGTAAAGAAATATTGATTAAACAATAGATGATTATAACATGATATAATTTAATAGTATTCCAGAAAGTGTGAGTCGAAAAATCAACAACGATTCAATGTTGTTTCGTTTAATTTTAAACAAACGTTTAAAATTAAACAAAATTCTGACTAGCTTTAGCCCACTCCAACTCATCACGGACTTGAAGTACTCATCCATACCATTCCAACGCTTGTTGTTTCGCACGATTCTGTTCAACTATTACAATATTTGTATATAATTTTATAATTTAACCATAATTAACCTTACAATTAAATTATCACTTAACCTTTATTATTCCTCGTTAATCACATTCATAATCTTCTTCTCCTACACCAAGTTCGAACGCAAGCTTCAGTAAAACACTCTGTAGCCGCACGTTCCCAAGACTCCACCTCCTTCATCTTTGCATGAAATACAAAACATAATCACCATCGAACTTTCCTTCCTGACCTCGTCATAACACACCCCATCACCTTCAGCTCAAACAATGGTTGAAAATGCATCGAGTCATCCCTCTAAGACCAACAGTATAGGCATCGAACAAACTGTTCACCGAATCTCCCCAAAAATTGCACGTAGGTGCCTACAACCACTAGGAACCTGAATATAATCTCCATTTCATGAATCGAATACTCTAATCTCCACAAACTTTAAACCTAGGTTACGTTGTTCGCAAACTAGTGAGCAAAATCGTACCCGAACCTCACAAAATGCATACGAGATTGAAGATAATCGCACTAGAAATCCAAATATATTTGTTTCGTAAATTATTGATCTTTGTTTAATTTGTTCTGAATTTTCAAAGATCACGATTTTAATATTTGGCGGCGGCTGCTTCATTTTGTCCATCGACAAAGAAGAATGAAGGTTAAGGGTTTTAACGATATTATATACAATACGGCTGTTAATTTTTTTATTCAATTATATTGAATATAATATCCCATCGCTATTTTTTCTTGACGTTTATTTATTCGCATGATCACGTACGAAATCCGATTGCGATGAAAATGGACATCCTGATATAGCGTGACATTCCAGACCCAATGAAACTTGTTTCGTTGAAATTGTAAAAACAACGCTATTTTAAATACTAAATCTTTAATTGATATACATTTATTTTGCGCACGCTCAATAATAACTCTAATTGGCATAAAACTTGAAATTTAGCAATAATTAGCCATTGTGGATTTAATAAAATTCGTATCATTGAAATCCGAGGTCATTTGCAAAATTGGCTATTTCTATTCGTTAAATTAAACGATAAAAATATAAATTTATTCCAAAATAATTCAACTTAATAATAATAAATTATTACTATCGTATACATTCAAATAGAATAATACATGGCTTCAAAATAAACTAGTTTGAGTTTTAAACTTGATATTTTCATTTTTAAGATAAATCGATATTCAGTTTATTCAAAATCCTTGTATTTTATTAATTAAATTGTTATGGTTCATAAAGATTCTAAAGTGACTTTTTGAAAATTTGATTTTGACATAACTTAAAATATTTAAGATGAAATATTGATTTTTCTATTCGATTAGTAAACTATAATCCAATAGGTTCGGAAGATTCTTGTTTCAAAAAATTCCGACTTATATTGGATCTTGTATACACATTTGAAGTTCGAATCGTATAACTATGAACTACCACGATGCTACGGGCTTGTTTGAAACTAAATTATAATTTATACGTTCAAACTTCATTTAATAAATGAATTCCTTATTATATTTCAAAAATAAACTTCACTAAATCCTTTTATATAATGGGCCCTTCCAATAGCAACAAATAGAGCTATGAGGATTGCTTTTCATCTCTTCCTCGTTGTGTTGGATTTTACTCTCCCCGTTTATTCACATCATCCTTAGAAATCCTGTCACCTCCTTCTGACATCGTTCAAGAGGGAGCCAACATTTGGAAAGATCACTTAGTTGGTTTCTTCCTTGATTCGGAAGTTCCATATGTTGATGTTCATGCCCATTGTAGTAAGGCTTGGAGCCTGAGAGGAGGCCTTCGTGTTAATGTTGTGAATGGTATTTACTACTTTAAATTTTCGATTATGAAGGAGAGAAGGAAGGTATAGGAATCAGATCCGACAATTATTAGAGGGAAACCTTTTATTATTACATCTTGGAGTGCAACGGTAGAGAAAGCAAGAGAGCGTGTTTCTTCCATTCCGGTATAGGCTGTCTTTACCAGAATTCCTTCTGTGTTTCATACCCTTTCTGGTTTGAATTGGTTAGCTAGTAGAATATGGAATTTTAAATGTTTTGATGTGAACACGGAGACAAGGAAAAATCTCATATTTGCTAAAGCTTTGATTGCAATAACACCATGCAAGCCTTTAACAAAGAAGCTCAAAGAAACTATAGAAGGCTATGATTTCTATGTAGATGTACAATACTCATGGCAATCGGAAATACGCAAAAATGTCAATTCTTTGGGCATCTTCTAGAATCTTTTAATCTTGTTGGACCTTCTAGGGTACGTGCACCTATCCTGAAACCTCCTCCTAGTATTTGGGTACAAAAGAATAAGGTAGAATACAAATTAGTTGATGAAGAACCATGTTCTGATAAAGATTTTAAGTGTAGAGCTCCTCTTTGTGATGATGAATTAAAGAAAAAGGAAGTGGCATCTTCAGATGGGGTTTCTGAAGATGATGGGATATGTTGGATGCCGGATGATTGCACTTGGGTTCATGTAGTTTCTCGTATTAGATATGATCCATATGAAAATGGATACTACAAATATGTATCAGACAATGTAACGACCCGGATTTCTTATCGATTTGTTTTAAATATTTAATATGGTTTTAATATTGAGTTGATAATATAAAACAATTTTTATATTGATTTATCTATTTAATAAGCGAAATACGATTTATTTCGAATATATATAATTATCAAAATACGAAAATGAATTTAATTGAATTCAAAGTTAAAACTAAATTGAAAACAGTTTAGATGATCAATCTGTTTGAATGAGAATAATAATATTAATTTATTACGATTATTTTATATATACATTCAAATTAATTACAGAATATATTCTGTTGAGTTGAGAATAGTGTTATTATATTGGAACGTCGGTCAGTACGTTAGAATAGCGGTCCGTGAGTTCAAGCTGTAGACCCCGAGATACTTGATTATAAAATAAACGGATAAGCTCAAAATCACATCAAAATCTTTTTAAAATATTTCAAAATCTTTAAAGTACTGGAGCCGACCAATTTCTTTTACTCTTCGCAGACCTACGCACTCATTTCTTCCATAAATATAACCGCGACTCCTTTGTATTTCTTCATTCAGCAATCAGATTGAAGGAAATCGAAAGCTTCAAATAAAGGAAAAAAATGGCCGTGTATTTCTTTTTTCCTTCCTCAATTCAAATCATTCTAGATCCAGTAAACTCGAATTTCCCTCCTCTTCAAAGCCACATAAGTGTTAATTTGTGCAATCGAGTTCAATAAGTCGGTAAGGCTAAGGCATCGATCGATTTTGAATACGCCGTAGGGTTTGTGACTTTCAATGGGAGCAGCATCGATCTAGGGTTGCGATCGAGTTGGGAGGTGTAGTTCGATTTCGAACCAAGGAAGTTGCTTACGGAGGGTTTTGGTAATGGCGATCGATTCTTCCAAGTGGTGTGATGTATCTGTTCGAGATCTGGGTGATGACTATGGAAAATGGAGCTCGGTAGTAAGATTTTGGAGAGGCTGAAGAGTTGCAATGTCTGGGGGAAGAAGTCGAGGTTATTTGGGGAGGTTGTGGATCAATAACAGTTAACATTTGTTGGAGGCGTATAGTGGTGATCGAACAATGGTTTAATGGTGTGGGTAGCTTGTCATTGTAGGAGATCATCTAGACATTGGAGACGTTAAGCAGGTTCTGGTTTGGGTAAATTGAACTAATAAGAGGTGAATTCCTATTATAATTTGATTCACTTACTTATTTAGTGTAACACCCCACATCCGTTAGTGTCACTCATAAAGGGAATGCACTAAGTTCTGTGGAGCATTTTAAGGTAAAAGATGCAGATAAATTACAAGACAGACAGAAATTAAGCAGCGGAAAATAAAACTTTGCTTTATTGATAAAATGATTTGTACAATGGTTTCTTTACAATATCAGAGTATCTTCTGTCTTATAAAATAAAGAAGCATAAAAACAACATTTATATTCCCCGATTTTAACAAAAGCCAGCCATAACATCTGAAAATAGAATCCAAGCAAAACTTCGACAATTCTTCAAGCTGGGAAAGAGTGACGGTCCAACCTGGCCTAAGCTATACTATTCCCTCCTTTACTACCTGGGGGGAATGGAAGAAAAGAAGACGAAAGGAAAACAGAGTCAGACATAAAGCCTGAGTAAGTTCAGTAACTTCTAGCATGTGAACATGGAAAAACAAAACGACATGAATTAACTGAATACAAGATAACACCATGATGATAGGGTCAGCAAGATTAGACAAGATAATCACAAGATATGTTAAGCTAAGACAAACTGGATATTCTCTAATACGCCGCTTCGCTATTTCCTTGTTATACTGGTTTCTATATCTCTGCACCGCCTAACTAGTGTCCCAACTAGTAATGATAACGTGGTCCCAATCCCTGTAGTTTCCATCGCCTTCCGGTATCCATTTATTTATTTGTAACCTAGATTTAATCTAGGATTTTCTATCAAGTTCTTTCTAGATTTAACTAGAGTTTACGCTATCTGCTGAACGCTTCTCGGATTCAGGGTTTATGCCCCTAGTCCAATCGATGCCCCCAAGTCTAGGACACACTACCTAGAGTGTTATATGTTCCTATACTTCCCCACGGATGGATCGCGAACCGTTATCGCTTGTCTAGATGCACATGTCCTGTAATGTGCAGTCCGAGTCCTGTGTTAGGGCAAGTCAAGGTATACAGAACTCAGTCGGGAGCTTTCAGATATCTACCGATGCAGATGCTAAGGTCTGTTTTTATTTCAGTGGCTGTGGTCCCACTTGACCCCTCCCTCAACTAATGAAAGGCACACCTTGTAAAATGAGAACTATACGCCGACCCCTGGTGCCCTACTATCCTATGGCCATCCCCACCCATAACTAGATAGCAAGTATATGGTCTTTTGGAGTTCTCCGCCTTTCCGCTTCACGTATCTCGACTGACTGAAGATGGATGGTAGACGACGAGTCGCTATCACAGGGCTACCGTTTGCTCGCCGAATCACGCCGGTCCATCCTAGTCTTTAGGTTGCCATGTATTGCAACCAAGGCATACCCCTGGTTCTTCTACGCAGACCTTAACCTCTGTGGGCCCAGGCGGATCATCTGAAGCCTCACAGAGGGATACCAAGAGTACCCTCACGTCCCCTCGAAGCCTCGGGCTTCGTAACCCAATTCGTTGGAGCCTTATTTCTACTCAGACGGACATTCGCTCCTTCCTGTGTTATACTAAGAATTACTACTTAGTTTTACTAACTAAGATTTACCACTTAGTTTCCAGAATCGTTGTTTTCTTAACTAAGGTTTACTACTTAGTTCCCTTTCCCATCAATTTGGATTGGTTAAGTGTCATTAGTCAATTCAAACCAACTTAACCCTCTTCATTCATCCTGTTATACTGGTTAAGTGTTATCAGTAATTAATGTTGACTTAACCCTACCACAAACCAAGTTATATTGGTTTAAGCGTTCCTTTTTAACTTAACCTTGCCCGTCTGTTTTAACTAACATGTTATTAATGGTTAAGTATTATCCCTTCACGTTTTAGACTTAACCCTATTCCTTTATCACAATCTGATGGTTAAGTGTTCAAGTTACTTAACCCAACGGTCTAGCTCAGCTAACATATCAAATTGGCTAAGTGTATTAAATTTTACTTAACCCCAACCTCTAGTCTAGTTTACATGTTAATTTGGCTAAGTGTTTTAACTTTACTTAACCCCTACAAATCTTGTCTGGTTACCATGTTAAGTTGTTTAAGTGTCCCTATGGACTTAGCCCTCCCATCCTAGCTTTGATGTGTTAAATTGGTTAAGTGTTCCTATGGACTTAACCCTCCCATTCTAGCTTAACTGTATGGCCCTAACCCCACCCACCAGTCTGGTTATCATGTTGAATTGGTTAAGTGTCTTAGTGAACTTAACCCTACCATTCTTGTTCTAGCTTTAATTAAATAGATTAAAGCCACAACCACTCACATTAGACAGATATTGTTGCGATTACTGGAGGTGCCGGTTGGTTCCGGGCAGATTTACATCGCAACTCAGTCTAACCTCGGGTTAGGCCTATTCGTGTTTCCTAGTTCAAAGGGTTTTGACTAATTTTCAAATCAGGTTTTGAAAGTAACCATCCCGTCCGTCGGATCAATTAGGGATAGCCAGGGAGAGCAGGAAACTTGTATTTTCCAAACCTAAGCCTAGCCACTATCCTCTCTGTCACCCTAGAACTTTCTGGTTTACCATTAAAAGAGATGTCGTTAATAAACCTTTAATTTGTCTAAATTTGCCTTTCCTTATTTAGGACAAATTCTATAAGTAAATTAGTCCTAATTTACTTATTTCTCAATTACTCTTTTAATGTAAATTGTCTACATTTATTTCTATGGCTCATTTCCCTTCCTAAATCATATTTATTCTTTTTGGTATGTAAACTATACCAAATTAAGTGTCACTAACCATGATTTTTCTAAACCTGACAGTTACTCTCAATTATGGCCAATTTCACATTTATGCCAATATACTTACCGTACCAAATTAGCTAATCCAATTCCGATTCAACATTCTAATTCACGTCAAACTAGACTTATTACTCTAGTTCACTATTCATGTAAATGCTAGATTTACACGTCAATACTAGATTCAAATTACACATCTTATAATTCATGTCAAATTTATCCAATTTGCATTTCTATGAACATGCCACAATACATGTTCCCAATTTATGCCAATTTCCAAGTTAAACTACGTTTTTAGTAAATTTCATATTTTACCCAAATCGTATTCCCACCGTTCGTATAATCGTGATTCAATCTAGATTATAAATAAAGCTAGATTCATCGATAAAAGGGAATGAACCAAAATGCCATGAGAGAACGGACATAACAACTGGCATAAGATGGTAGTTCACAGGCATATAGATTACGACGTAGTTTCGAGAGCGTGGGTAGACCTAACTTAATAGGTAAATTCCCAAGATCTAAAACCAAGAATAGACAGAGTAGGTTCAGAACATGGGTAGACCTAACTTAATAGGTAAATTCCCAAGGTCTAAAACCAAAGAAAACCAAGAACAGACATAATAGATAATCGGGTTTAGACCCAATTTTATAGTCACAAAACTTAAGCAACACTTTCCTAGTCATGAATCACAGATGTTTAATCACAGATGTCCTTGTTATGTCATAGGCAATAGTTTATATTTCCTAATCAAAGGCATAGACTTAGTCAAGGAAATAATCCTCATAGTCACAGTCGCGGTCATAGGCAATGTCCATAGTCATAGGCAATGTTCATAGTCATAGGAAAATGTTCATAGTTATCGGCAAATGTTCATAGTCATAGGCATATGGTTTTAAGGTCCATAGTCACGGTCTTATTTGTCCTCGAATCATAACAGTTCTTAATTAGGTTTAAGAGTATAGGCACTGATTCGAATAGAGAGAGAAAGATTTGGCATATTCTTTCATTCCTTTAATTTCATGTCACGAACAGAGAAAAACGTTCAAATCTAGAAATAACTGACTTACAGAGATTAGATTAGAACAGAAAGATGGCGTTGCTATGATTCGTAGAAAAACAGTCGTTGCTGTCGTTCGAATCTTCACTTGAATTCTATCTTGAATCTCCTCTTTGAAAGTCTTTGAGCAGCACCTCCTCATCTTGATTTATTATATATATATATATATTATTTTATTTATTATTTAATTAAGAGGAGGAGAGGAAGCCATGTTCACTAAGAGTCTTTGCAGCATAAGGGTAGAGAAGAATTGTGAATAGAGAAGGAGTCTTGGGATGTTTATATAGTGTAGAAGTCAACGAATCTGGTCAGGATGGCGTCCGAATACAGAAGAACGAACCAGGTGCAGAAAACAGGAAAAAGCAGCGGGGGTCGACCCCTAGGTCGGCTATCCAGTCGACCTGGGTGACCCAGGTCGACTATCCAGTCGACCTGGGTGCCTTCGGCGGGAAAATTCCCGCCCAGCCCAGCCTGGATCTGTTTAAGGAATTTGAATTCCTTTTTCTGCCCTGTTTTGAAATTTGAACTTCGCTGAATCTTCCGGAGGCCATATCTTCCTCATACGAACTCCGATTTACGCAAACTCGGACTTGTTTTTATGTAGAATTCCGAGACGAACGCAATGGCACAGCCCGTTTCCCTTGATTTTGATTTTAATTTTTAATTCTTCCTTGATTTGTGAATCTTATTGTTATAGAATTACGGGGTGTTACATTCTCCCCCACTTAAAAGGATTTCGTCCCCGAAATCTTCAAGTTAGGAAGAATGTGTCCTACCGTCCAATCACCCATCCACTCAACCATTCACTCACAGGCATTCACTGTCCTTAATAGATTTCTAATGCTTTCATGTTTATATGCATAGTGTGTGAATATGTCTTTATCTAATGCAAAAGCAGGCGGTCTACTGATTCAGTTGACCTCCTTAATGCGAATCATGTCAGTGCCATGCGTCCAATCATGTATGCAAGCATCCCTAGTTATGTTAATACTACATGCGTGCACAGCCATTCATCCATATGCAACATCCATATGATAACGTATCAGGCTCAACTTACAAACAAATACATATCTGTAAATGCAATATGAAAGCGTCTGAACTGATCTAGTGCCTAATACGTATGCATATGTATTCACGAGCAACCATTAGCAACCACTTGCAACCATCAACCATAACATGTTTCAAATACATGTTTACGTCCATTGGCTTCTACCTAAAGATCGAATATACGACCTAGGTGATATACTTCGGAAAGAGAGAAACAATTATGCGTAAAGCTCCTACACAAAGAAATCAAGGATGCACCCTTAAGAAAAAGGGTGAGCTTTACTCCACTGTATCTTAACTAATTTAACTTCACGATTGTGAAGTTTCTGACCTCTAATTCAAAATAAACAGATGTCAATCACGGTACCAAGTATATGTACTAAGATGATTAGAGGTCTCCCTCTTATCCGCCATGCCATAACTATAGGGGTCGAAAGGTTACTACGTGCTTTTTAGAGTGCCTGTCACAACTATTCATCTCTCACGCAAACCATCCTAGTCGAGCTCGATATTCCTCAAGTACAAGCCCCAAAGGCCTAAACCAATATCAGACAAGCACCCAAGGAATATCTCCCTCGAATTTAGACGACCTACGTGAGATGATATAAGCAACTCGATAGCTATTCTCAAATCCCTACTAACCAAAAATAAACTAGTCGGACCACCAATTGGATTTGAAACTCTAGTGGGATCTTTCTACTATACAAGTACTATGGTGCAGAGATTCAACTACGGAAGCGGATATGAACAAATGTGAAGCGCTTAAACCAAAAGGGAAGAGTACGAACAGCAAAACTAGACCCTTCCAACAGAACTTTACTACCTTTCTCCTAGGTACGCTTGGTGGTGAAAGTATGTACTCGCCCTTCTGAATATCTTGTTCCTCATTCTTGCCCTTGTCCTTTTAATTATATGCCATATCCTACCCTAGTAAAAATACTTCCTCTTGTCTTAGGTTTTATAATTTCTTCCTCCTTCATGAGCTAAACCTACATCCATGAATTCCTCACACTAGGGTTATGCTCCTTAGCCAAACTTCTCATCCTCTTCCATATGTTGACAAATCTCTCGAAAACTGCTTCCATCGTACGGAAAACCCTATAAGCTTGAAGGAAAACTGGCCGTAGGTGAGACAACTACGACTATGGATGGAAGCCGGGGCACTACTTCGCCCATCGATGAGGTTACCTCCCAGAAAGCCAGGAGCCCCAGAGACTCAAGAAAGAAGGAGACAAGAATTTAAACAGAGGAAGAGAAGATAGTGCATATTGCTTTGGGGAATATGCCTTTAAAACAAAACTTTTCTTTTGAAAGTGCTTCTTTTAAAATCGTTTTGAAAATAATTATTCAAATCTTTTATCTGATCCGGTAACCTTCAGCTCTGATACCACGTGTAACACCCCACATCCGTTAGTGTCACTCACAAAGGGAATGCACTAAGTTCTGTGGAGCATTTTAAGGTAAAAGATGCAGATAAATTACAAGACAGACAGAAATTAAACAGCGGAAAATAAAACTTTGCTTTATTGATAAAATGATTTGTACAATGGTTTCTTTACAATATTAGAGTATCTTCTGTCTTACAAAATAAAGAAGCATAAAAACAACATTTATATTCCCCGATTTTAACAAAAGCCAGCCATAGCATCTAAAAAGAGAATCCAAGCAAAACTTCGACAATTCTTCAAGCTGGGAAAGAGTGACGGTCCAACCTGGCCTGAGCTATACTATTCCCTCCTTTACTACCTGGGGGGGGGGGGTGGGGAATGGAAGAAAAGAAGACGAAAGGAAAACAGAGTCAGACATAAAGCCTGAGTAAGTTCAGTAACTTCTAGCATGTGAACATGGAAAAACAAAACGACATGAATTAACTGAATACAAGATAACACCATGATGATAGGGTCAGCAAGATTAGACAAGATAATCACAAGATATGCTAAGCTAAGATAAACTGGATATGCTCTAATACGCCGCTTCGCTATTTCCTTGTTATACTGGTTTCTATATCTCTGCACCGCCTAACTAGTGTCCCAACTAGTAACGATAATGTGATCCCAATCCCTGTAGTTTCCATCGCCTTCTGGCATCCATTTATTTATTTGTTACCTAGATTTAATCTATGGTTTTCTATCAAGTGCTTTCTAGATTTAACTAGAGTTTACGCTATCTGCTGAACGCTTCTCGGATTCAGGGTTTATGCCCCCTAGTCCAATCGATGCCCCTAAGTCTAGGACACACTACCTAGAGTGGTATATGTTCCTATACTTCCCCACGCATGTATCGCGAACCGTTATCGCTTGTCTAGATGCACATGTCCTGTAATGTGCAGTCCGAGTCCTGTGTTAGGGCAAGTCAAGGTATACAGAACTCGGTTGGGAGCTTTCAGATATCTGCCGATGCAGATGCTAAGGTCTGTTTTTATTTCAGTGGCTATGGTCCCACTTGACCCCTCCCTCAACTAATGAAAGGCACACCTTGTAAAATGAGAACTATACGCCGGCCCCCGGTGCCCTACTATCCTATGGCCATCCTCACCCATAACTAGATAGCAAGTATATGGTCTTTTGGAGTTCTCCGCCTTTTCGCTTCACGTATCTCGACTGACTAAAGATGGATGGTAGACGACGAGTCGCTATCACAGGGCAACCGTTTGCTCGCCGAATCACACCGGTCCATCCTAGTCTTTAGGTTGCCATGTATTGCAACCAAGGCATACCGCTGGTTCTTCTACGTAGACCTTAACCTCTGTGGGCCCAGGCGGATCATCTGCAGCCTCCCAGAGGGATACCACGAGTACCCTCACGTCCCCTCGAAGCCTCGGGCTTCGTAACCCAATTCGTTGGAGCCTTCTTTCAACTCAGACGGACATTCGCTCCTTCCCGTGTTATACTAAGAATTACTACTTGATTTTACTAACTTAGATTTACAACTTAGTTTCCAGAATCGTTGTCTTCTTAACTAAGGTTTACTACTTAGTTCCCTTTCCCATCAATTTGGATTGGTTAAGTGTCATTAGTCAATTCAAGCCAACTTAACCCTCTTCATTCATCCTGTTATACTGGTTAAGTATTATCAGTAATTCATGTTGACTTAACCCTACCACAAACCAAGTTATATTGGTTTAAGCGTTCCTTTTTAACTTAACCTTGCCCGTCTGTTTTAACTAACATGTTATTAATGGTTAAGTATTATCCCTTCACGTTTTAGACTTAACCCTATTCCTTTATCACAATCTGATGGTAAAGTGTTCAAGTTACTTAACCCTACGGTCTAGCCCAGCTAACCTATCAAATTGGTTAAGTGTATTAAATTTTACTTAACCCCATCCTCTAGTCTAGTTTACATGTTAATTTGGCTAAGTGTTTTAACTTTACTTAACCCCTACAAATCTTGTCTTGTTACCATGTTAAGTTGGTTAAGTGTCCCTATGGACTTAGCCCTCCCATCCTAGCTTAGCTGTGTTAAATTGGTTAAGTGTTCCTATGGACTTAACCCTCCCATTCTAGCTTAACAGTATGGCCCTAACCCCACCCACCAGTCTGGTTATCATGTTGAATTGGTTAAGTGTCTTAGTGAACTTAACCCTACCATTCTTGTTCTAGCTTTAATTAAATAGATTAAAGCCACAACCACTCACATTAGACAGATATTGTTGCGATTACTGGAGGTGTCGGTTGGTTCCGGGCAGATTTACATCGCAACTCAGTCTAACCTCGGGTTAGGCCTATTCGTGTTTCCTAGTTCAAAGGGTTTTGACTAATTTTCAAATCAGGTTTTGAAAGTAACCATCCCGTCCGTCGGATCAGTTAGGGATAGCCAGGGAGAGCAGGAAACTTGTATTTTCCAAACCCAAGCCTAGACACTATCCTCTCTGTCACCCTAGAACTTTCTGGTGTACCATTAAAAGAGATGTCGTTAATAAACCTTTAATTTGTCTAAATTTGCCTTTCCTTATTTAGGACAAATTCTATAAGTAAATTAGTCCTAATTTACTTATTTCTCAATTACTCTTTTAATGTAAATTGTCTACATTTATTTCTATGGCTCATTTCCCTTCCTAAATCATATTTATGCTTTTTGGTATGTAAACTATACCAAATTAAGTGTCACTAACCATGATTTTTCTAAACCTGACAGTTACTCTCAATTATGGCCAATTTCACATTTATGCCAATATACTTACCGTGCCAAATTAGCTAATCCAATTCCGATTCAACATTTTAATTCACGTCAAACTAGACTTATTACTCTAGTTCACTATTCATGTAAATGCTAGATTTACACATCAATACTAGATTCAAATTACACATCTTATAATTCAGGTCAAATTTATCCAATTTTCATTTCTATGAACATGCCATAATACATGTTCCTAATTTATGCCAATTTTCAAGTTAAACTATGTTTTTAGTTAATTTCATATTTTGCCCAAATCGTATTCCCACCGTTCGTATAATCGTGATTCAATCTAGATTATAAATAAAGCTAGATTCGTCGATAAAAGGGAATGAACCAAAATGCCATGAGAGAACGGACATAACAACTGGCATAAGATGGTAGTTCACAGGCATATAGATTACGACGTAGGTTCGAGAGCGTGGGTAGACCTAACTTAATAGGTAAATTCCCAAGATCTAAAACCAAGAATAGACAGAGTAGGTTCAGAACATGGGTAGACCTAACTTAATAGGTAAATTTCCAAGGTCTAAAACCAAAGAAAACCAAGAACAGACATAATAGATAATCGGGTTTAGACCCAATTTTATAGTCACAAAACTTAAGCAACACTTTCCTAGTCATGGATCACAGATGTTTAATCACAGATGTCCTTGTTATGTCATAGGCCAATAGTTTATATTTCCTAATCAAAGGCATAGACTTAGTCAAGGAAATAATCCTCATAGTCACAGTCACGGTCATAGGCAATGTTCATAGTCATAGGCAATGTCCATAGTCATAGGCAATGTTCATAGTCATAGGAAAATGTTCATAGTTATCGGCAAATGTTCATAGTCATAGGCATATGGTTTTAAGGTCCATAGTCACGGTCTTATTTGTCCTCGAATCATAACAGTTCTTAATTAGGTTCAAGAGTATAGGCACTGATTCGAATAGAGAGAGAAAGATTTGGCACATTCTTTTATTCCTTTAATTTCATGTCACGAACAGAGAAAAACGTTCAAATCTAGAAATAACTGACTTACAGAGATTAGATTAGAACAGAAAGATGGCGTTGCTATGATTCGTAGAAAAACAGTCATTGCAGTCGTTCGAATCTTCACTTGAGTTCTAGCTTGAATCTCCTCTTTGAAAGTCTTTGAGCAGCACCTCCTCGTCTTGATTTATTATATATATATATATATATTATTTTATTTATTATATAATTAAGAGGAAGAGAGGAAGCCATGTTCACTAAGAACCTTTGCAGCATAAGGGTAGAGAAGAATTGTGAATAGAGAAGGAGTCTAGGGCTGTTTATATAGTGTAGAAGTCAACGAATCTGGTCAGGATGGCGTCCGAATACAGAAGAACGAACCAGGTGCAGAAAACAGGAAAAAGCAGGGGGGTCGACCCCCAAGTCGACTACCCAGTCGACCTGGGTGACCCAGGTCGACTACCCAGTCGACCTGGGTGCCTTGGGCGGGAAAATTCCCGCCCAGCCCAGCCTGGGTCTGTTTAAGGAATTTGAATTCCTTTTTCTACCCTGTTTTGAAATTTGAACTTCGCTGAATCTTCCGGAGGCCATATCTTCCTCATACGGACTCCGATTTACGCAAACTCGGACTTTTTTTTATGTAGAATTCCGAGACGAACGCAATGGCGTAGCCTGTTTCCCTTGATTTTGATTTTAACTTTTAATTCTGCCTTGATTTGTGAATCTTAATGTTATAGAATTACGAGGTGTTACGTTTAGTATATAATTTAAAACTGGAATTTTATTCTGTTAAGGGAAAATGTCATTTAACCTTTAATATAGATTTTGGGTTGAGCTCGTGAATCAGTGGAGGCCTACAGGTTGGAGTTTGAGGGTGATGTTCGAAAGAGAATTAGTCATTGATGTGGGTTTGTTCAAGGAAGTCATGGACGAGTTTGAGTTGTAGGGGGGCCGTTCGAAGTGCTGAATTAGAGAAGAAAAGGGATTAGGCAGTTTTAGTGTTAAATGGCGTGGATTATAGGTAATTTTATTTCAATAACTCTGTGATCTACTTAATTAATTAAATATATATAATCATGTTAACTTATAATTGCGATGTAAAACGTAGATGGGTTCAAAGAAAGAAATCATGAAGATGTCGAATAGTTCGTAGATGCATAATGTGGAATTTAATTTGAAAAGAAACTGAAATGGATTGCAAATAAAATCAGGTGAGTAAATCTCTCTCAAATTTATTTAGAATTATTTTATTTATTAAAATAATTGTTCGTTGGTTGTTTGCATGCATTAAAATATTATTGTGGCTATAAAATATATATTAGTTATTTAGGATTGGTTTGTGGTTATTATATATATATTGGTGATTGGATAGTTCCCGCAATATCATTAGCGGATGCCCGCAGTATCATTAGCGGATGACCCTATACGCCCCAAGCGAAGATAGTGGATGACCTTCTATATAGCGATATCCTGCCTCGAAGCAGGATGGGTATTATTTATGTTGGCTAACGTCTGTGGATGCAGGGAAAAACCGGTTGGAGGGATCCAACTGGATTCCTCAAAAAATTTATTATTTGTTTGTTCTCATATATATTATCATGTATGATGTGTTAGAAATCCGTGGGTAATAATTGGTATTTTTGAAATTTAAAGGGAAAATTTTATTTATCTAAAACAGAATTTGAATTGAAATTGGACTATGAATATATTAACTTGTTTGAATACATAAAACAAGTAGTGAATTTATAAACATTGTTTAAAAATTAATAATACGAGATTTGAAGTGAAATTATAAACAGTGTTTATAAATAAAGTGGAAAATTATCGTCGGATAATTTGAATATTTAAATTCAAATGTGAATTTAAAAATAGAAATGGGGAAATCGTTTTAAAGAAATAAACGATAGAATTTATTCTGATGTTCAGAATATAAATTAAACTAAAATAAATCTGTAAGGATTTAGGATTTGAATTCGATTAATTCGAATTTATTTAAATAGAAGTTAATTTGAATATGAAAATAAATTGGGTGTTATATATATATAAGTTATTATAAATAGAAATTTCCAAAATAAGATTTTGGTTGTAAATAGATTTCTTAATAGAACTTGTTTAAATATATAAGACAAGGAAATTTATAAACGATGTTTATAAATATGATGAATTAATTATCAAGAGATTATTTGAAATATTAAATTCAAATATGAATTTAAAAGTATAAATTGAAATAATTTCGGAAAAAGGAAATGATAGATTTTATTTCGAAATTCGGAATATAAAAGGGGTTGGGTTACAAATAGATATTTAAAAGGTAAGCTTGTTTTAATTTTTAAACAAGCAAATTAATTTATAAATGATGTTTATAAAAATAGGGAAATAAATTATTGTTGGACAATTTAGGAGTTGATAATTCAAGTATGAATTGAAAAGTGAATTGGAAAACGGTTTAAAATAGAACGATAAATTTTATTTCGGAATTCGGAATATAAATTGAAGTGAGGAAAATCCAAAGGGTTTATAATCAAAATTTGATTATATTGAATTTTATAAATAAATTATTCATAAAGGGATTAGAAGTTAATATAGCAGATCGAGTTGTAAATAAATTTATAATCGAATTATGAAATAATTGACGATTAGGGATAATCAGAACTATTGAGTAAGATTGGGAAATTGGTTTAAAACAGATTAAAATATTTTAGAAGGGAGTTGAAATTCATTTATCAACAAAGTTTAAAGTTATATTTAATTATAATTAAAACGAACTCGCCACAGCGCGACATTTCATAAATTGGCGTTCCGAACTTCAACTGAGTATACATGACTCAATTTAAGTCGGAATTCTTTGAAACAAGAATCGTCAGGACAGTTGGAATTATAGTTTTCTAATGAAAGAGAAAAATCTAGATTTCGTCGAATAGATTTTGAGTTATGTCAAAATCAAATTTTCACAAGAACAGCGCCAAAACCATTATAAAGCCATAATGGTTTATTTAAATAAATAAAAAGGATTTTAAGTAAACAAATTTCGAATTTCCATTAGAAAAATAAAGACATGAGTTGTAAAATAAATATGAACTCAAGTTGTGTAAATGAATCTGATTTTTGAATCAAAAATCAGATTTTTAATTATTGAATAGAATTGATTAATTTGAAGAATAATTAGTAAATGGAATTTTTAATCGAAATTGGGCGTTGGATAATTAAATAAGGTTTAAGAATTTATATTCGAAATTAAATATGAAACTCGAGTTGAAAATGGAAATAGATTTTGTTTTAAGTAAATTAAAAACATATCCGGAAGTGATATGTTCAATTAAAAAGATGAAATGGGCAAAAGAGCTGATTAAAGAGTAAATTAACGAATCGAGTTAAAATGACCAGACTGAGTTGAAATAAATTAGAAATGGACGTATATGTGTTAACAGGTATGGGATGAAGAGAATGAAGTTTATAAATTTAGTGCCTGACAAAAAGGTACAAGTTTAAATTCCATATGAGATTTTATGCGCCGAATCGGCAAGCCACTTGGCTTTTTTGATTTTCTTTTTGAATGGAAAGGGCCTAGAGCGGCAAGTTAAGGTTTGAACTATCGACCGGTACAAAGGAGGTTACGGCAAAATTTTCTGGAAATTTAAGGAGTTAAAATATTTTTAAGATAATTTGATAATTAGAAATCTATATATCAATATATATAGAATCGGTAAGGAAACGAACTTAAAAATAAAATATTATAAACAAAAAAAAAGGAAATCGAAAATCTGGTAATAGAAAGAGAAATATATATATATATATACGTTTTAAAAATGAATAAGTGGTTTTTATGGTGTTGATGATTTGAGATAAGTGGTCTTGTCTGTTTTGAAGTTAAAGATGTTATTTAGTCAAGGTCTGAGAGGTAATTGTACCCCAACTCGTTGTTGGCTGTGTGAGCTGGGTACGCATGATAGAGGGTTCTTGCTTCGCGTTAGGTGGCAGACGGGAGACTCTTACCTCTACATGTCCCTCGAAAGTAAGGGAGGGTTGGTTGTGAAGTCGAAAGGTTGGCCGTAAAATGAGTTGGTGGGGTACCAGTGTAAGCCACGGGGGGAGGTTAGCCCTCTGCCTTGGGGGTTGAGGGATGGTTGAAAAGCCTACCGAAATCACCAGGCCGTTACAGTTGGTATCAGAGCTTAGGTTGAGCGAATACCTAGGCTTTGGTGGAATGTGCTCATTAGAGATAGAGTCAGTAGTACCCTAGAATGAGTTGAGTGTATATACGAGAGAGCGTATTTGTTAATTGATATAAAAAAATTGTTTTATATTGTGTTGGCTAGTCTGTTGTGTGAGTTATGAATTCTGATCGAATCATGGGATGCCATGAAGTCGATAGGAATTTCTAAACAATTGAACAGAGAAATTTGACATAATACTATTTTAAAATGGGTAAATGAAATAATTTTACCTAAAATTCTATTTTGATATAGAAGGAATAATTTTCTGAAATTATTGTAACATACGGATGAGTTGATTGATATTATTATAATCAAATAAGATTATAAAATTGGATTGGTTATCTATAACCAAATAAATTTTGTATGTAAATGAAATCTACAAATGAGATGAACTTGAATTGGATTTAA
Organism: Allium sativum; assembly: GCA_030737875.1. Classification (NCBI taxonomy): domain Eukaryota; kingdom Viridiplantae; phylum Streptophyta; class Magnoliopsida; order Asparagales; family Amaryllidaceae; genus Allium; species Allium sativum. The sequence goes on along the minus strand of CM060918.1, from coordinate 142,127,216 downwards.
AACAGAATTTGGAATTTAAATCCTGGGAAGTTGGAAAATATTTTTAAAGTATATTAAAATAATATAGCTTTGTTTTGAAAGGGTTTTTGAATAAAAATCATTTAGAATGGATTCTGAAAGTGTTAAAGCACTGAACTCACTTCAGTGGCTGGAAAATAATTCTGATGATGACTGCAGCTTCATCAGTGTTCATTTTCAAGTTTCTAAGTGATGGATTGCTACCTTAGAAAAGTTCTTGATGGAAATTTGTTTGGAATAAAACAAATAGTTTGGTAAAATTCAAATGTTTTGAATTGGAAATGGTTATATATATATATATATGTGTGTGTGTGTGTGTGTGTGTGTGTGTGTGATTTCGAAAAGATTTGGAATGAAATCTCGGGGATTTGAATTCTGAAATTTTAAAAATTTGACTTAAGCAAGTTAAATAGATTGAAATAAATAAATTGAGTAAAATCAATTTGAATGGAATATGAATCAGATGTGAATGTATTGATTGTAGATCATTCAAATTAAATGAATGAAAACCCAAAGTTTGTGGGTACTAAAATTGTTGAAATATGAAGTGTTGAATTTCAGCATAAGTATGTTTTGAAAAGTACATAGTTGTAGAATTTTACTTACCTTAGCAATTTCGAGAACGAAATTCTTTTAATGGGGAAGAATGTGATGACCCAGATTTCTTATCGATTTATTTTAAATATTTAATATGGTTTTAAATATTAAGTTGATAATATAAATCTATTTTTATATTGATTTATCTATTTAATAATCGAAATACGATTTATTTCGAATATATATAATTATCGAAATACAAAAATGAATTTAATTTAATTCAAAGCTAAAACTGAATTGAAAATAGTTTAGATGATCAATCTGTTTGAATGAGAATAATAATATTAATTTATTACGATTATTTTATATATACGTTCAAATTAATTTAAGAATATATTCTGTTGAGTTAAGAATAGTGTTATTATATTGGAACATCGGTCAGTACGTTGGAATAGCGGTCCGTGGGTTCAAGCTGTAAACCCCGAGATATTTGATTATAAAATAAACGGATAAGCTCAAAATCACATCAAAATATTTTTAAAATATTTCAAAATATTTAAAGTACTGGAGCCAACCTATTTCTTTTATTCTTCGCAGACCTACGCACTCATTTCTTCTATAAATATAACTGCGACTCCTTTGTATTTCTTCATTCAGCAATCAGATTGAAGGAAATCGAAAGCTTCAAATAAAGGAAAGAAAATGGCTGTGTATTTCTTTTTTCCTTCCACAATTCAAATCAAACCATTCTGGATCCAGTAACTCGAATTGCCCTCCTCTTCAAAACCACGTAAGTGTTAATTTGTGCAATCGAGTTCAATAAGTCGGCTAGGCTAAGACATCGACAGATTTTGAATACGTCGTAGGGTTTGTGGCTTTCAATGGGAACAACATCGATCTAGGGTTGCGATCGAGTTGGGTGGTGTAGTTTGATTTCGACCAGGGAAGTTGTTAACAGAGGGTTTTGGTAATGGCGATTGATTCTTCCAGTTGGTGCGATGTACATGTTCAAGATCTAGGTGATGAGGGACTCGGAGTGATGATGACTGGGAAGGGATCGAACATTAGTCGGAGCCTTGTTCTAGGGGTTGCGATTTTTCTTAGAACTGATGTACTATGGAAAATGGAGCTCAGTAGTAAGACTTTGGAGAGGCTGAAGAGTTGCAATGTCTGGTGGAAGAAGTCGAGGTTATTTGGGGAGGTTGTCTGATCAATAACAGTTAACATTTGTTGAAGGCGTATAGTGGTGATCGAACAATAGTTTTATGGTGTGGGTGGCTTGTCATTGTAGGAGATCATCTAGACATTGGAGACGTGAAGCAGGTTCTGGTTTGGGTAAATTGAACTAACAAGAGGTGAATTCCTATTATAATTTGATTCACTTACTTATTTAATATATAACTTAAAACTGGAATTTTATTCTGTTAAGGGAAAATGTCATTTAACCTTTAATATAGATTTTGGGTTGAGCTCGTGAATCAGTGGAGTGCTACAGGTTGGAGTTTGAAGGTGATGTTCGAAAGATAATCGGTCATTGATGTGGGTTAGTTCAAGGAAGTCCTGGATGAGTTTGAGTTATAAGGGGGCCGTTCGAAGTGCTGAATGAGAGAAGAAAAGGGATTAGGCAGTTTTAGTGTTAAATGGCGTGGATTAAAGGTAATTTTATTTCAATAACTCTGTGATCTAATTAATTACTTAAATATATATAATCATGTTAATTTATAATTATGATGTAAAACGTAGATGGGGTCAAAGAAAGAAATCATGAAGAAGTCGAATAGTTCGTAGCTGCATAATGCGGAATTTAATTTGAAAAGAAACTGAAATGGATTGCAAATAAAATCAGGTGAGTAAATCTCTCTCAAATTAATTAAGAATTATTTTATTTATTAAAATAATTGTTCGTTGGTTGTTTGCATGCATTAAAATATTATTGTGGCTATAAAATATATATTTGTTATTTAGGATTGGTTTGTGGTTATTTTATATATATATATATATATATATTGGTGATTGGATAGTTCCTGCAGTACCATTAGCGGATGCCTACAGTATCATTAGCGGATGACCCTATACGCCCCACGTTATGATAGTGGATGACCTTGTATACCGCGATATCCTGCCTCGAAGCAGGATGGGTATTATTTATGTCGACTAACGTCTACGGATGCAGGGAAAAACAAGTTGGAGGGATCCAACTGGATTCCTCAAAAATGTTATTATTTGTTTGTTCTCATATATATTATCGTGTATGATGTGTTAAAAATCCGTGGGTGATAATTCTTATTTTTGAAATTTAAAGGGAAAATTCTATTTATCTAAAATAGAATTTGAATTTAAATTGGACTATAAATATATTAACTTATTTGAATACATAAAACAAGTAGTGAATTTATAAACATTGTTTATAAATTAATAATACGAGATTTGAAGTGAAATTATGAACAGTGTTTATAAATAAAGTGGAAAAAATTTCATTGGATAATTTGAATATTTAAATTCAAATGTGAATTTAAAAATAGAATGGGGAAATCGTTTTAAAGAAATAAACGATGGAATTTATTCTGATGTTCAGAATATAAATTGAACTAAAATAAATCCGTAAGGATTTATGATTTGAATATGATTAATTCGAATTTATTTAAATAGAAGTTAATTTGAATATGAAAATAAATTGGGTGTTATATATATAAGTTATCATAAATAGAAATTTCCCAAATAAGATTTTGGTTGTAAATAGATTTCTAAATAGAACTTGTTTAAATATGTAAGACAAGGAAATTTATAAACGATGTTTATAAATATGATGAATTAATTATCAAGAGATAATTTGAAATAATAAATTCAAATATGAATTTGAAAGTATAAACTGAAATCTTTTCGGAAAAAGGAAATGATAGTTATTATTCCGAAATTCGGAATATAAAAGGGGTTGAGTTTCAAATAGGTATTTGAAAGGAAAGCTTGTTTTAGTTTTTAAACAAGAAAATTAATTTATAAGCAATGTTTATAAAAATAGGGAAATAAATTATTGTTGGATAATTTAGGAGTTGATAATTCAAGTATGAGTTGAAAAGTGAATTGGAAAAACGGTTTGAAATAGAACGATAAATTTGATTCTGGAATTCGGAATATAAATTGAAGTGAGGAAAATCCAAAGGGTTTATAATCAGAATTTGATTATATTGAATTTTATAAATAAATTATTTATAAAGGGATTAGAAGTTAATATAGCAGGTCGAGTTGTAAATAAATTTATAACCGAATTATGAAATAATTGACGATTAGGGATAATCAGAACTATTGAGTATAATTTATCAACAAAGTTTAAATTATAAGTAAAACGAACTCTATCAACAAATTTTAAATTAGGAAATTGGTTTAAAATAGATTAAAATATTTTAGAAGGGAGTTGAAATTAATTTATCAACAAAGTTTAAAGTTATATTTAATTATAATTAAAACGAACTTGCCGCAGCGCGGTATTTCGTAAATTGGCGTTCCGAACTTCAATTGAGTATACAGGACTCAATTTAAGTCGGAATTCTTTGAAACAAGAATCCTCAGGACCGTTGGAATAATAGATTTCTGATGAAAGAGAAAAATCTGGATTTCATCGAATAGATTTTGAGTTATGTCAAAATCAAATTTTCAGAAAAATAGCGCCAGAACCATTATAAAGCCATAACAGTTTATTTAAATCAATAAAAGGATTTTAAGTAAATAAATTCCGAGTTTCCATTAGAAAAATAAAAACATGAGTTGTGCAATAAATATGAACTCAAGTTGTGTAAATGAATCTGATTTTTGAATCAAAAATCAGATTTTTAATTATTGAATAGAATTGACTAATTTGAAAAATAATTAGTAAATGGAATTTTGTATCGAAATTGGGCGTTGGATAAGTAAATAAGGTTTAAGAATTTATATTCGGAATTGAATATGAAACTCTAGTTGAAACTGGAAATAGATTTTGTTTTAAGTAAATTAAAAACATATCCGGAAGTGATATGTTCAATTAAAAAGATGAAATGGGCAAAAGAGCTGATTAAAGAGTAAATTAACGAATCGAATTAAAATGACCAGACTGAGTTGAAATAAATTAGAAATGGACGTATATATGTTAACAGGTATGGGATGAAGAGAATGAAGTTTATAAATTTAGTGCCTGACAAAAAGGTACAAGTTTAAATTCCATATGAGATTTTATGCGCCGAATCGGCAAGCCACTTGGCTTTTTGATTTTCTTTTTGAATGGAAAGGGCCTAGAGAGGCAAGTTAAGGTTTGAACTATCGACCGGTACAAAGGAGGTTATGGCAAAATTTTCTGGAAATTTAAGGAGTTAAAATATTTTTAAGATAATTTGATAATTAGAAATCTATATATCAATATATATAGAATCGGTAAGGAAACGAACTTAAAAATAAAATATTATAAACAAAAAAAAGGAAATCGAAAATCTGGTAATAGAAAGAGAAATATATATATATATATGTTTTAAAAATGAATAAGTGGTTTTTATGGTGTTGATGATTTGAGATAAGTGGTCTTGTCTGTTTTGAAGTTAAAGATGTTATTTAGTCAAGGTCTGAGAGGTAATTGTACCCCAACTCGTTGTTGGCTGTGTGAGCTGGGTACGCATGATAGAGGGTTCTTGCTTCGTGTTAGGTGGCAGACGGGAGACTCTTACCTCTACATGTCCCTCGAAAGTAAGGGAGGGTTGGTTGTGAAGTCGAAAGGCTGGCCGTAAAATGAGTTGGTGGGGTACCAGTGTAAGCCACGGGGGGAGGTTAGCCCTCTGCCTTGGGGGTTGAGGGATGGTTGAAAAGCCTACCGAAATCACCAGGCCGTTACAGTTGGTATCAGAGCTTAGGTTGAGCGAATACCTAGGCTTTGGTGGAATGTGCTCATTAGAGATAGGGTCAGTAGTACCCTAGAATGAGTTGAGTGTATATACGAGAGAGTGTATTTGTTAATTGATATAAAAAAATTGTTTTATATTGTGTTGGCTAGTCTGTTGTGTGAGTTATGAATTCTGATCGAATCATGGGATGCCATGAAGCCGATAGGAATTTCTAAACACTTGAACAGAGAAATTTGACATAATACTATTTCAAAATGGGTAAATGAAATAATTTTACCTAAAATTCTATTTTGATATAGAAGGAATAATTTTCTGAAATTATTGTAACATACGGATGAGTTGATTGATATTATTATAATCAAATAAGATTATAAAATTGGATTGGTTATCTATAACCAAATAAAATTTGTATGTAAATGAAATCTACAAATGAGATGAACTTGAATTAGATTTAAAACAGAATTTGGAATTTAAATCCTGGGAAGTTGGAAAATATTTTTAAAGTATATTAAAATAATATAGATTTGTTTTGAAAGGGTTTTTGAATAAAAATCATTTAGAATGGATTCTGAAAGTGTTAAAGCACTGAACTCACTTCAGTGGCCGGAAAATAATTCTGATGATGACTGCAGCTTCATCAGTGTTCATTTTCAAGTTTCTAAGTGATGGATTGCTACCTTAGAAAAGTTCTTGATGGAAATTTGTTTGGAATAAAACAAATAGTTTGGTAAAATTCAAATGTTTTGAATTGGAAATGGTTATAAATATATATATATATATATATATATATATATATATATATATATATGTGTGTGTGTGTGTGCGTGTGTGTGTGTGTGTGATTTCGAAAAGATTTGGAATGAAATCTCGGGGATTTGAATTCTGAAATTTTAAAAATTTAACTTAAGCAAGTTAAATAGATTGAAATAAATAAATTGAGTAAAATCAATTTGAATGGAATATGAATCAGATGTGAATGTATTGATTGTAGATCATTCAAATTAAATGAATGAAAACCAAAAGTTTGTGGGTACTGAAATTATTGAAATATGAAGTGTTGAATTTCAGCATAACTATGTTTTGAAAAGTACATAGTTGTAGAATTTTACTTACCTTAGCAATTTCGAGGACGAAATTCTTTTAATGGGGAAGAATGTGACGACCCGGATTTCTTATCGATTTATTTTAAATATTTAATATGGTTTTAAATATTAAGTTGATAATATAAATCTATTTTTATATTGATTTATCTATTTAATAATCGAAATACGATTTATTTCGAATATATATAATTATCGAAATAAAAAAATGAATTTAATTTAATTCAAAGCTAAAACTGAATTGAAAATAGTTTAGATGATCAATCTGTTTGAATGAGAATAATAATATTAATTTATTATGATTATTTTATATATATGTTCAAATTAATTTAAGAATATATTCTGTTGAGTTAAGAATAGTGTTATTATATTGGAACATCGGTTAGTACGTTAGAATAGCGGTCCGTGGGTTCAAGCTGTAAACCCCGAGATATTTGATTATAAAATAAATGGATAAGCTCAAAATCACATCAAAAGGACTTTAAGTAAACAAATTCCGAATTTCCATTAGAAAAATAAAGACATGAGTTGTAAAATAAATATGAACTCAAGTTGTGTAAATGAATCTGATTTTTGAATCAAAAATCAGATTTTTAATTATTAAATAGAATTGATTAATTTGAAGAATAATTAGTAAATGGAATTTTGAATCGAAATTGGGCATTGGATAATTAAATAAGGTTTAAGAATTTATATTCGAAATTAAATATGAAACTCGAGTTGAAAATGGAAATAGATTTTGTTTTAAGTAAATTAAAAACATATCCGGAAGTGATATGTTCAATTAAAAAGATGAAATGGGCAAAAGAGCTGATTAAAGAGTAAATTAACGAATCGAGTTAAAATGACCAGACTGAGTTGAAATAAATTAGAAATGGACGCATATGTGTTAACAAGTATGGGATGAAGAGAATGAAGTTTATAAATTTAGTGCTCGACATAAAGGTACACGTTCAAATTCCATGTGAGATTTTATGCGTCGAATCAGCAAGCCACTTGGCTTTTTGATTTTCTTTTTGAATGGAAAGGGCCTAGAGAGGTGAGTTGATGTTTGAACTATCGACCGGTACAAAGGAGGTTATGGCGAAATTTTCCAGAAATTTAAGGATTTAGAATATTTTTAAGATAATTTGATAATTAGAAATCTATATATCAATATACATAGAATCCAGTAAGGAAACGAACTTAAAAATAAAATATTATAAACAAAAAAAAGGAAATCGAAAATCTGGTAATAGAAAGAGAAATATATATACATTTTAAAAATGAATAAGTGGTTTTTATGGTGTTGATGATTTGACATAAGTAGTCTTGTCGGTTTTGAAGTTAAAGATGTTATTCAGTCAAGGTCTGAGAGGTAATTATACCCCAACTTGATTGATTTTATTACTAACTGATAAACAACGAGATTCAGTCTCAAAGAGAGATGTTTAAAGAGTTTAGTTGAATGCAGTATTTTTGGTTATTGTAACGATGTTTTATACAACATACGTTTTAACCCAAGTAAATGGAAATTTGGAAATATAATAATAAATATTTTCTAAACATAGAAATAAATGAATTGTCGTGTAAGAGATAAGTAATTGGAATTTTTTCCAATTATAAATAGAATATATTTTCTAAGTATAGAAAATAAAAGAAGGCGATATATGGATATGTTTTTCCAAATAGCATAAGAGGCCAAGATGATTATCGAAAATATCGTGTTAACGAATATGGATAAGGAAATGAAGTAGTAGTTTAATTAATGAATGAAATATTAATTAAAAGGCTCAGTGATTTGTCTAATGCTTTGAATGGATGTTTGTTTTTCTTTAATAGATAAATAACCGACTATCGAAGTGTTTGCCAATATCGTTGTCAATATGGAGAGACTGGTTGGATCATTATCCGAGAACCACTTCTTATTGGCAATAGCATTGCGAATCAGATTATATAAAGATAATCGAAGACGGAGTAAAATGCAAGGACTTTTTCTATTAATAGAAATTGGGCCTTCGGTTTTGTTCAGTCCTAGAACAAACGTATATGGACGAGTGTCTGACAGAGTATTTCCAATGATCGCATATGTTGGTCTGTATAGATATATATGGTGGCGGAGAATTTATTCTCTTAGCATAATATCAAGAACATATTTGTGCAAATCAATTAATGATTAATGGATCTGATAATGTGGCATTCAAAGTGATTGTGTTATCAATGAATGATAAGTAATCGTAGCCTCAGGCCTCAACAACCGGAAAATGACAAAAATCGGACAGGCATCATGGCTATGTGGGTCACCCCCATTAGGGTGTATTATCACCTATCTAGGGAAATTCATTTAATTCCTTATTCTATTCGATGTTGTCCCATTCGGGAAACGATTGCTGATCCCAACCGTTGGTGATATACATTCGATACACTCAAGCGAAATGAGTGGTCGGTCATGTGTGGGCCAGGTTGCAAGATGTTCTTGTTGAACTCAGTGTATTCCCCTCTAGAGATACACTATCGGAAGGTGGTTCCATATCTTGCCATGTTGGAAATCCAATCTCCAATAAGTGCCCTACGGTTTTTGGTTTTATATTATATATGGAGCGTGAGATGCAAGCGTTCCACTAGATTCTATTTATTTGATGTAGACATTATTATAATATCACTGGATTTGATATCAAAAATATTTTGGGTTATCGTAAGGTAAAAACCATCTGTGTTTATGTGTGGATCGGTCTTACGATTATCATTTTTTTTTCGAAAGGATTTTTTGAGTTAAAAAAATGATTGGAGTTTAATCACACTAGTTCCATGACTGACCTAGAGTTTATTTTGTTTTTGCTTTCCCTAAACTCTTGGGTGCCCAAATTTGTACGAGCAGTCAAATAGTCAGGATTTTTCAAATTCACTTGGAAGAGCTGGAAGCAGGAGGCATCACTAGTTAGCTATAGACTATCATATTTCCGTTGTGTACTATGTTGTATCTGGAAACAGGTGTTTATAACTATTCCAGGAATAACTGTTGTGCTCTAATAATGGTACGTATATACACTTACTGATTTGTAATTTAAAAGTTATGTTATTTAATATATTTTATTCGTTCTGTTGTGAGATTTGTGTTCTTCATTTTTCTTCTATTCTAACTTTTCTTTCTTTCTATTCCTCATCCTCTAACTTCTTTCTACTAATGATTCGTATTTCTATGTCATTTAGGGTGGACGTGTGGTGTTATTAGTCAACTCAAAGGGTACGGAAATTCGGGCCATTACAGACAAAGTGGAGGATGTTAGAAGACTGGAATATTATGTAGTTGGTGATAGCTTTGAGCTTATTCTGGAGGGTGTTCTTGGAGAGAAGAACCGGACACTTTTCCAGGACTCACCCTGGGATTGGGAGTGCGAGTTTCGCAGTCCTAATCCGTGCTTTGTTCCTGACCTTGCTGTACTTTTTCTGAGTATATCAATGTTATAGGTAGCGATAGTAACTCTTCCAGTTATTCCACCCTTGTGGGGGACTAATTGTTAGGTCCTTGTTAGTAGTTGAAACTCTATGTTTCACTCCTATTCTTTATTGATAAAGTGTTCTAGCACTTCAAACCAGATGGAGTTCTTATGCCTGTACAGAACTTCACTTCTTTCTACGCATTTCTAATAAACAGTGGTACGACCACTATAAATCCGGCTTGCCATGCCCAAAAAAAAATTCTTTTTATATCGTCTAATTCATACTATATTGCAAATCCAACTTATTTCGACTATTTCAGAATTAAATTTGTTATTCCACTATTTAAATTGAATTAATAACTCAAAATCATTTAATTCAAGTTATTTAAATTTCCAGAACAATATTTAAATAAATAAATTAATTATTCAACCATTAAAAATTCGGGATGTTATATTCCTTCCACTTTAAAAGAATTTCTCCGCTGAAATTACTAAGGTAGGAAAAATGCTACAACCCTATTTAGTTAAAATCTTCTGTTCTACCTTCTGAACTTTTAGTTTCAACTAATCTAATTACTTTCGATTAAAATACTAACTCATCTCTTTAACAACAAATTTGAAAATTTTCTGTCACCTTAACTTTTCGATTTTTTTTGGTAGAGTCTCCTCTACATGGAGGGACTTTTGCAATATAACAAGAGAGATAAATATATATACGTCGACCCACATGGTTGGAAAACCTATTTCGTAAACCAAACTTTGTAATTTTGCATAGGCGTACTTTATATAAGCATTATTTAGGGAACTCACTTAATATTTATGCATTCATGCAAGCAAAACCAAGCCATACAGCTCCATATACATGTACTTAGTTCAAACACATAATTCCCAATATATGAAGTTTAACAACATTCATCATCTTAAACTGAGTAAATCACATAATTTCTAATCTATATCTTGCACTCAATCCATATTCTTTTCAATTTGGTTTTAAACCAATTTATTTACTCTCCATGGGTTCACATAATTTTATTTGCTTCGGTTTATATCAAATGGCAACTCAGTTCATATCATTTACTCATGAATCATTTCACAAATTCACTTGGCCAAGTTTCCATTCAATTGCAACCAAATTTCATTTCAATGGATTTCAACAGATTTTAGTTTCCGTAAAATCCCTTCATTTTATTTAACTAAACTTAAGTTAAACTTTTAATCTATTTGATTTACTTTTACCATTTCAATCCATTTAACTTGCAAAAGTTAAATTTAAATTTCAAAATTCAGATTCCCGGCTTTTATTTCAACTTTTTTCTAGAATAATATAAATATATCTACATATATATATATATATATATATCCATTGGAAAATCCAAAATATTTGAATTTTTATAACATGTTTTTCTCAAACAACTTTCCATTAACTAATTTACTATGGTAGCAATCCGTCACTTAGAAACTAAAAAATGAACACAGATAATGTCGTGATCCATTATCAGAATTATTTCCAGTGAGTTTAGTGCTTAATCACTTCAAAAATCTACTTAAAAATGATTTGTATATAAAAATTTCTTCAGATAATGTTATATTACTTATAATTTTGCACAAATATTTTCTAAGCATCCAGAATTTAAATTCTCAATTCTGGTCTGAATCCAATATTAATTTAGCTCATTTGTATATCCAATTCTTATACAAATTCTATAGGGTTATATATAACCATCTCAGTATTACAGTCTCGTTAGATTATAACAACAACCAACCACATCAATAATTTCAGAAAATTATTCCTTTATATCAAAAATATAATTCTAGGTAAAATTATTTCATTTACCCACTCAAAAATAATATTATGTTGATTTACCTTGTTCAAGTGTTTATAAATCCCTATCGACCACGTCGGCTAAATGCCTCGATTTAGAATTTTAACACCACTCAACAGATAAACGAATATAATAGGAAACATTTTTTTATATAATACTAACAAGTACGCTCTCTCATATATATTCAGTCAAACTAAATCTAAAGTATTACTAACCCACAGACCCATGGTTATTACTTAACCTTTAGCTCTGATACCAAATGCAACGACCAACTTTTTTCGTAAAGTTTAAGTCGACACTTAATTACACATGTCAACTCAATATGCATAAAAAAGTGGATAGTTAGAAGAAAGAAGTCAGAGGATGAGAAAATAGAAAGAAACAATAGTTAGAATAGAAGAATAAGAATAACAAAAATACATCATAATCGGAGTAGACACAAATCTCATAGTGGAATGAATAAAATATAATATAATAAAGCTCTTTACATAAAGAGAAAACTAGTGTACATACATGAATAAAGTCATCAGAGTACACAACCAAATCTTCCTATACAATGCTGATAAATACAACACATACAACGGAAATAAATTAATATGAGAAAATACGAGAATACGTCTCGAACCTAGCTTTTCTTCTGAAGCTCCAAGAAAAACCAGTGCTACTGGAAAAGATACTCGATCTGACTCGAGCTCGACATACACGGATCAGTCTAGGATGCTTTCAGTGAGGAATCTAACATCATAAACAACATGCTCAACTTTTGAAAGCCTTTTGAAAGAATGGAACTGTCGTAAGACAAGAACACACATAAATGGCATGTGTTTTTACCTTACGATACCGAAATCACTTTTGTATCGAAATCCAGGGATATTACAATAATGTCTAACAAATCACAAGTAAAATAGGAATATAACTGGAAAGCTTGCATCTCACTTTCCAACATAGTTGGTTTACGACTCAAAACATAAGGCTCATATTAAAGTTTGAATTTCCAATATGATTAGATATGGAACCACCTTTCGATCAGTGTCCTCTAGAGATAAAACACTAGGGTTCGAAAGAAACATCTTACAACTCGTCCATACATGACCGACCACTCATTTAACTTGAGTGTACCGTGCATATCATCACCACGGTTGTTCTCCATCCAACTGTAACAACCCGTATTTTGAATAACAAGTTATAACATAAATCAAGGCAGAATTAAATGATAAAATCGGAATCAAGGGTAACGGACTGTGCCATTGCGTTCGTCTCGTAAAAATACGCGAAATAGAGTCCGAGTTTTCGAAAATCGGAGTCCGTATGACCAAGTTATGGCCCGTCAAAGTTTTCAGAAAAATTCAAGTTTAAAAACAGATTTAGAATTCAAAATTCAGCCAGGTAAAAAAGGCGGGAAAAATTCCCACCACCCCCCCAAGTCGACTGGGGAGTCGACTTGGGAGTCGACACACCCCAGGCTGTGTCGACTGCCCAGTCGAAACCCCTGTCGACTTGGGTGGTCAGCCAGTCTGGCCTGGGTGCACCTGACTTGTTTCTCAAGGCTTGTTTGGAGGCTAGTGACGTGAATTGATGGCCCAGATCTGAATTAGGGTTAATCCTATGGCCTAAACTAACCTAATCTTCTATAAAAAGACCCTAATACCTAGCCTAAATCAACATAAATCATTCCTACAACTAAACTATGCCAAAATGTTTAATCATGGCCTCCACCCTCTTGTCATAACCTCCATCTTCATTCATATGAGAGTTCCTAAGCTTGTTTGAGAGTTTCAAAGCTTGATTCAAGGCCAAAGTTCAATCTTTCTTCATACAAATCAAAGGAGCTTCTTGGAGCTTGTATTCATTTGGGTTTTTTAGAGTTGCTAGTGGCTTCGTCTCAATCTTATTTTATTTTATAAGTCTTCGTAGCATTGTAAGCCCTATACTACTCTTAGATTCTAACTATGAAGTTAAATATGACATGTTGCAAGTTTGAGTTTGGGCCTAAGTATGATATGTGCTTTAATTCTATCGTGTTATGCATAGATTTATTCTATGCATGTTTGTAAAGCTATCACCTTGACCTTATGCATAGAAAGCTATGAGCTTTGGTTTGAAAATGTTGCAACATAGAAACTCTCATAACCCTTATGTTAGCTTGCATATGATGTTATATGCGAATCACTTGTTATCATCCCATGTTATTTATGACCATGTTTCATCTAATTTGCTAAAGTTTGATAACATGCATGTTTTGAGGCTTATATTGTAATATGCAAGTTTATGATCTCTTATAAACCTTATGTCATCTTGCATATGATGTCATATGCGAATCACTAGCTATCATCCCATATCATTTATGATCATGTTTCACCTATTTGCTATAGTTTGATAACATGCATGTTTTGAGGCTTATAATGTAATATGCAAGTTTATGAACACATTTGCCTCATATGCCACCATGTTTAACTTGAGGCCAAACCTCATTAATTATGTCATGCTTATAAGTTACCCTCTTTGAGATCTATTTGCGTTTATGCGAACTTGTATGCGATGGGGCTACGTTATGGGTAAACTAAAATGACATAAAAACATGACTTGAAAAGATGACATGTGATTATGCTTGAAACATGAACATGAACTTGGACATGACTTCTAGAAAACATGAGAATGGCCAACTCGACCGGCTTAACTAGTGGCTACAAGCAATAGGACCCAATGTGAGTAGTTGGTCATGTCGCACTTGAAACCCGAGGTTAGACCAAGTTGTGGTGTAAATCTACCCGGACCCGTTCGGCTTAACTAGTAACCACAACAAGGTCTAATGTGAGAGGTTGGGTGCATTAAATTAATTAATGCCACATGATAGGGTTAAGTCATGGACCACTTGAATACTTAACCAATTAAACACGATGGGTTGATGGGGATAAGTCATGAACCTTGGGTACACTTAACCAACTTGAGTGGGTAGGGTTAACCACGTTTAACCCATTAGAAACCCTAGTTACGTGGCCCTTTTCACCAGTGACCCTCTTGATTGTATCATGATACCCTAGGGACTAGGCTAGGGTGGGGCACGATTACTGGGCTGACATGTAAGCGACCAAAACGACGGCTGAGTAGGTGCGCCGGTGTAGGTTCAAGCGGACTATGGTCGTGCACATAGTCCGGAGTTGAAAAAAGCAGACACGGGCACCCATAGGTTTAGACTGTGCGTGCTTGATTTGTGTCCGTGGTTGGCACCCTAGGGCTTGATACACCCTAGGGTGGACCTAGCACAGTTTGACTACACTTCGTGATTGGGCCGTATGACACCGACACTTGACGAGTTAGGCTTTTAGGGAGCCGATCGACTAGACTGAGTAATTGGACCTTGATTTAAGTCACCTCATGATATTGGGCCAGCTTTGGGCCAAGGGATCATTTCTTGTTTATATTTGACATGGATTGGAATACTAGTACACACCTGGTGCAACTTAACCTTGTATATGCGATGCCACACTTGATCTATCTTGTTAACTTTTCACCATGCCAGTTATCACCCTATGTCTCATCTCTGTTTTACATGTCCAGTTAACTTTATTAGTTTTTATACTAATAGTAGATAGGACTTACCAGTCTTTTGACTGACCCGTTTTCTTTCGCCTCTTTTCTTCCGTTTCCCCCCCTCCCCCCCCCAGGTTTACAGGGTGGGAACACTGGTACCTAACTTGGATCTTTAGCTGCTTTTCTGGATAGCTCATGTACGGTTTGGACTTGAGCATGTTATGGCTTTATTCCGCTTTGGGGATTGTTTACTTTATATTATTTCCAGTTTTCAGTTTATGTTTTTCTAGACTTTGTTTTGTGGAAAATAATGACTCAGTACTTTG
The DNA here is from genome assembly GCA_030737875.1 of Allium sativum. Classification (NCBI taxonomy): domain Eukaryota; kingdom Viridiplantae; phylum Streptophyta; class Magnoliopsida; order Asparagales; family Amaryllidaceae; genus Allium; species Allium sativum. Next base: position 142,111,597 of record CM060918.1, on the reverse strand, counting down.
ATGTAACTTGACTATGGTTTTGAAATACTAGTTTTATCCGCTGCTTTACTTACTCTGTTTTACTTATATGTTCTATCTTGTGATTTCTGCATGCTTGTTTACCTCGTTTAATGCCCCTCCAAAGCTAATGCCCTTGCAAGAGTGGTATTGGCGGAGGTGGGGTGTTACATTTGGTATCAGAGCCAGGTTTTACTAGACTGGACAAAAGGTTTAAAAACTCTTTTTGGAAAACTATTTTCAAAACCAATTAAGTATTTTCCAAGAAAAGTATAGTTTATTTTAAAAGGCTATTCCCCAAAAGCCATTAGCACTATCCTTTGTTTCCTCGTTCTTAATCTATCTTTTCCTTTTTCAGCATGGCCGATCTTAACCTTCCCGAGGGAGTAACCATTCCCGGATGGTTCCGGAGGTACTTGGAAGCTAGGGCCAACGATGCGGGCCCAGCAAATACCCCCACCGTAACTGAGGTTCCTCCTCCTCCTCCTCCTCCTCAGCATCCACAAGCAGATTTCGCAAAGGTTTGCAAGGACTTTAAGGCGATGGGTGGCAAGAATTTCATTGGGACGGAGACTTTTGTGGAGGCACGAAATTGGTTGAAAGAAACTGAAGATCTTTTCGCTATCTTTGATGTGGAAGACCATAGAAAGGTTTTATTGGCAGCATGGTTATTAAAAGAAGAAGCTGCTTATTGGTGGGAGGTCACCAATGCTACTAGGCCTATAGAGACTTGGTCCGACTTTAGGACAAGATTTGGGCTTAAGTTTCTATCATCAGCTGAGGCGAATCTGCAATTGGAGAAGTTTATATCTTTGAAGCAAGGGGACATGACAGTGAGGGAGTATGTGAATAAGTTTAACCAGCTCGCTCGATTCGGTTTGGACATGGTTAATACTCACCAGAAGAAGGCTTTACGCTTTGCACGAGGGTTGAATGAGCCATTACAAGGTTTAGCCCTATCTCATATACCCATGGGGGCCACTTTTGAAGGCCTAGTAGACATGGCATTGCTTCAAGGAGACGATAAGAATGGCAAGAAGGAAGTCAAGACTAATGAGACTCAAACCAAGAAGACGGACTCCAAGTGGGGAGGAAATCAGAGCAATCAGAACAACAAGAACAACAAGGGCAACAAGGCCAAGGCAAAGGACCCAAGAAAATGCAACTTCTGTGGGATTGTTGGGCACATAGCCAAGGATTGCAGAAAGAAGAAGTGGAAGTTGGGCGAATACTTTCACTGTGGAGAGCCTGGACACCTTAGCAAGGATTTCCCCAAGAAGCAAGGACAAGGACAAAGAAGAATAGGCACCCGCTACCGAGGATTGATGACCTCTTTGACCAGCTTGTTGGTGCTTCTGTTTTCTCTCAGCTCGATCTAGCCACCGGATTCCATCAGCTTAGAGTGGCTGAGGATAGTATTGATAAGACTACGTTTAGGACTCCAGATGGATTCTTTGAATGGCTTGTCATGCCATTCGGTTTGACTAATGCACCCGCCTACTTCATAGATTTGATGAGTAAGGTGTTCAGGGAGTTCCTTAACAAGTTCGTGGTTGTCTTCGTAGATGATATTCTGATCTTCTCAAAGGATGAGGAAGAACATGCTAGACATCTCAAGGAAGTGATGGATACGCTTAGAGCTCATCAGTTGAAAGCCAAGTTCTCCAAATGCCATTTTTGGAGAAGGGAAGTTCGGTTTCTTGGACATATAGTTTCTAAGCAAGGCATAACGGTGGATCCCGCGAAAGTGGTTGCAGTTCTAGACTGGAAGACTCCTAGGAATGCAACCGAAGTAAGAAGCTATCTCGGTCTGGCTGGCTACTATAGGAAGTTCATCAAGGACTTCGCTAAGATTTCAGCCCCTCTTACTATGTTGACGAAGAAGAACTTAGTCTTTGCATGGGACTTAGAGTGTGAGCTTGCTTTTCGAAGGCTCAAGAGGGCCCTTACTACAGCTCCAGTTTTGGCATTACCTGATGGCGGTAAGATGTTTACCGTGTACACCAATGCTTGTGGCACGGTTTTAGGTGCCGTTCTGATGCAGGAAGGAAGAGTGATATGTTATGGGGGTAGGCAACTTAAAGTTCACGAGAAGAACTATCCCACTCATGATTTGGGCGGCGATCGTCTTTGCACTCAAATCCTGGCGCCACTATCTTCTAGGCGAAAGGTTTGAGTTATATACTGATCACAAGTCGCTCAAGTACCTCTTCTCGCAGAAAGATCTGAATCTAAGGCAGCAAAGGTGGATGGAATTCTTGGCATCTTATGACTTCGAGATTGCTTATACCCCTGGCAAGGGTAATGTTATGGCAGATGCATTAAGCAGAAGTAGGTTGACTTTGAGTCCCTTGTTTGTTGAGATGAGGAGCCTAGAGTTCTTGGCAACCTTTGATTTCACACCGGCTGTTGAGTCGATGACTGGTTCGTTAGCATCCCTTGAGCATAGACCCATACTTCTTGATCAAGTTGGGGCTTCGCAGAAGGAAGACCCGCAGATAGTTGAGATCATGGACAAGTTGATTCGTGGTGGGACGTCTAGTCACCTTGCTAGATATACTATTGATGACAAGGGTTGGCTAAGGCGTGATGGAAGGCTATGCGTTCCACAAGTAAGAGACTTGGTGCATAAAATTCTCGAAGAAGCGCATCACTCGAAGATGACTATACATCCTGGAGGAGATAAGATGTATAGGGATATGAAGGGCATTTTCTTTTGGGCTGGAATGAAGAAGGATGTGGTAGAGTATGTTTCAAAGTGCATGGTGTGCCAACAAGTGAAAGCCGAGTCGAAGAAACCCGGAGGGCTATTACATCCATTGGAGGTCCCGCAATGGAAGTGGGAAAGTATTTCTATGGATTTTGTGGATGGATTGCCTAGGTCAAGGAAAGGGAATACGAGCATATGGGTCATAGTTGACAGACTTACGAAGAGTGCTCATTTCATTCCAGTGAAGAGCAAGAGGACCGCATCATGGCTAGCATCTGTTTATCTTCGAGAGATAGTGCGATTGCATGGAGTTCCTTCTAGCATAGTTAGCGATCGTGACCCAATCTTCACTAGCCAGTTCTGGAATAGTTTGCAAGAAGCGATGGGTACGCGATTGAATCTAAGTACAGCCTATCACCCTCAAACGGATGGCCAAACCGAAAGGGTGAATAGAGTGCTAGAAGATCTTTTGAGGCTTTGTGTTCTTGACTTTGGTGGTACTTGGGAAGACCACCTCCCTCTTGTAGAGTTTGCTTATAATAATAGCTATCAAGCTAGCATAGGGATGGCACCATTTGAAGCTTTGTATGGGAGGCCGTGTAGATCACCATCTTGTTGGTGGGAGATAACGGATAGGCTTATACTTGGGCCCGATATGATACGAGACACATCCGAGAAAGTTGAATTGGTGAGAAGACGGATGAAAGCGGCCCAAGATAGACAGAAATCCTATGCTGACAAGCGAAGGACAGATTTAGAATTCGAAGTTGGGGATATGGTTTTCGTGAAGGTTTCTCCTTTGCGTAATGTGGTACGTTTTGGAGCAGTGGGGAAGCTGGCACCAAGGTTTGTAGGACCCTTCCCTATCATAGAGAGAATTGGAAAGATGGCCTATAAGGTGGAATTGCCCGAGAAGCTAGCCGGAGTGCATAATGTCTTTCATGTCTCGCATCTCCGAAAGTGCCTACATGAGTCCGCTGAGGTGGTTGAACCAAGCATTCTTGAAGACGTGGAGGTAGAGAAAGAGGCAACCTTGAGGAGAGCTCCGATTCGTATCTTGGGAACAGAGATCAAGAAGCTAAGAAATCGAGAAGTCAAATTGGTGAAAGTTCAGTGGAGTGAAGCCGAAGAGGATGCAACTTGGGAAACCGAGGAGAAGATGCGTGGGCTTTATCCATTTCTTTTTGAGGGTACATTCTCGACCTCTTTTCCTTTTACATGTCTTCCTTTTTGCCATCCATGTTTATCCTGTTTATCTTGTTATCTCGTTAACCTTGTCATGAGAACCTTAAGTAGAAACCCTTTGGATGAAACATGTATTTGAAACATGTTGTGCTTGATGTTTGCAAGTGGTTGCAAGTGTTTGCAAGTGGATACTCGTGGATGCATGATACACATTAGGCACTAAGATCGGCTCAAACACTTTCATATTGCATATGCATGAGTGCTTATACTTATTCATGGATGAAACTTGTTATGCTATCGCGTGGATGCTGCATATGGATGAATGTTATGTGCACTCATATAGAGATTATAAATTATGTTAGGAATTTGCATACATATGGACGCATTTCACTAACATACTTTGCATTAAGGAGGTTTACTGAATCAGTAACCGCCTGATTTTCGCATTAGATAAGTACATATACACACACCTTTGCATATAATCATACAGCATTTAGAATTTGTTAAGGATATTGACTGCACGTGGATGATGTTTTGAGTAGATGGATGATGGATGGTAGGATACGTTCTTCCTAACTTAGAGATTTCGGGACGAAATCCTGTAAGGTGGGGAGGATGTAACAACCCGTATTTTGAATAACAAGTTATAACATAAATCAAGGCAGAATTAAATGATAAAATCTGAATCAAGGGAAACGGGCTGGGCCATTGCGTTCGTCTCGGAAAAATACGCGAAATAGAGTCTGAGTTTTTGAAAATCGGAGTCCGTATGACCAAGTTATGGCCCGTCAAAGTTTTCAGAAAAATTCAAGTTTAAAAACAGATTTAGAATTCAAAATTCAGCCAGGCAGAAAAGGCGGGAAAAATTCTCGCCACCCCCCCCCCCCAAGTCGACTGGGGAGTCGACTTGGGAGTCGACATACCCCAGGCTGTGTCGACTGCCCAGTCGACACCCCTGTCGACTTGGGTGGTCGGCCAGTCTGGCCTGGGTGCACCTGACTTGTTTCTCAAGGCTTGTTTGGAGGCTATTGACGTGAATTGATGGCCCAGATCTGAATTAGGGTTAATCCTAAGGCCTAAACTAACCTAATCTTCTATAAAAAGACCCTAATACCTAGCCTAAATCAACATAAATCATTCCTACAACTAAACTATGCCAAAATGTTTAATCATGGCCTCCACCCTCTTTTCATAACCTCCATCTTCATTCATATGAGAGTTCCTAAGATTGTTTGAGAGTTTCAAAGCTTGATTCAAGGCCAAAGTTCAATCTTTCTTCATACAAATCAAAGGAGCTTCTTGGAGCTTGTATTCATTTGGGGTTTTTAGAGTTGCTAGTGGCTTCGTCTCAATCTTATTTTATTTTATAAGTCTTCATAGCATTGTAAGCCCTATACTATTCTTAGATTCTAACTATGAAGTTAAATATGACATGTTGCAAGTTTGAGTTTGGGCCTAAGTATGATATTTGCTTTGATTCTATCATGTTATGCATAGATTTATTCTATGCATGTTTGTAAAGCTATCACCTTGACCTTATGCATAGAAAGCTATGAGCTTTGGTTTGAAAATGTTGCAACATAGAAAATCTCATAACCCTTATGTTAGCTTGCATATGATGTTATATGTGAATCACTTGTTATCATCCCATGTTATTTATGACCATGTTTCATCTAATTTGCTAAAGTTCGATAACATGAATGTTTTGTGGCTTATATTGTAATATGCAAGTTTATGATCTCTCATAAACCTTATGTCATCTTGCATATGATGTCATATGCGAATCACTAGCTATCATCCCATATCATTTATGATCATGTTTCACTTATTTGCTAAAGTTTGATAACATGCATGTTTTGAGGCTTATAATGTAATATGCAAGTTTATGAACACATTTGCCTCATATGTCAACATGTTTAACTTGTGGCCAAACCTCATTAATTATGTCATGCTTATAAGTTACCCTCTTTGAGATCTATTTGCGTTTATGCGAACTTGTATGCGATGGGGCTACGTTATGGGTAAACTAAAATGACATAAAAACATGACTTGAAAAGATGACATGTGATTAAGCTTGAAACATGAACATGAACTTGGACATGACTTCTAGAAAACATGAGAATGGCCAAGTCGAGGTTGGGTTGAGTTTGCAGCATAAATCTACCCGGAACCGACCGGCTTAACTAGTGGCTACAAGCAATAGGACCTAATGTGAGTAGTTGGTCATGTCGCACTTGAAACCCGAGGTTAGACCAAGTTGTGGTGTAAATCTACCCGGACCCGCCCGGCTTAACTAGTAACCACAACAAGGTCTAATGTGAGAGGTTGGGTGCATTAAATTAATTAATGCCACATGATAGGGTTAAGTCATGGACCACTTGAATACTTAACCAATTAAACACGATGGGTTGATGGGGTTAAGTCATGAACCTTGGGTACACTTAAACAACTTGAGTGGGTAGGGTTAACCACGTTTAACCCGTTAGAAACCCTAGTTACGTGGTCCTTTTCACCAGTAATCCTCTTGATTGTATCATGATACCCTAGGGACTAGGCTAGGGTGGGGCATGATTACTAAGCTGACATGTAAGCGACCAAAACGAAGGCTGAGTAGGTGCGCCGGTGTAGGTTCAGGCGGACTATGGTCGTGCACATAGTCCAGAGTTGAAAAAAGTAGACACGGGCACCCGTAGGTTTAGACTGTGCGTGCTTGATTTGTGTCCGTGGTTGGCACCCTAGGGCTTGATACACCCTAGGGTGGACCTAGCACAGTTTGACTACACTTCGTGATTGGGCCGTATGACACCGACACTTGACGAGTTAGGCTTTTAGGGAGCCGATCGACTAGACTGAGTAGTTGGGCCTTGATTTAGGTCACCTCATGATATTGGGCCAGCTTTGGGCCAAGGGATCATTTCTTGTTTATATTTGACATGGATTGGAATACTAGTACACACCTGGTGCAACTTAACCTTGTATATGCGATGCCACACTTGATCTATCATGTTAACTTTTCACCATGCCAGTTATCACCCTATGTCTTATCTCTGTTTTACATGTCCAGTTAACTTTATTAGTTTTTATACTAATAGTAGATAGGACTTACCAGTCTTTTGACTGACCCGTTTTCTTTCGCCTCTTTTCTTCCGTTCCCCCCCCCCCCCGGTTTACAGGGTGGGAACACTGGTACCTAGCTTGGATCTTTGGCTGCTTTTCTGGATAGCTCATGTACGGTTTGTACTTGAGCATGCTATGGCTTTATTCCGCTTTGGGGATAGTTTACTTTATGTTATTTCCAGTTTTCAGTTTATGTTTTTCTAGACTTTGTTTTGTGGAAAATAATGACTCAGTACTTTGATGTAACTTGACTATGGTTTTGAAATACTAGTTTTATCCGCTGCTTTACTTACTCTGTTTTACTTATATGTTCTGCCTTGTGATATCTGCATGCATGTTTACCTCATTTAACGCCCCTCCAAAGCTAGTGCCCTTGCAAGAGTGGTATTGGCGGAGGTGGGGTGTTACACCAACCGTACTCATTCCGAAGCATACAAAAAGGGACAATTGATTTCTCTAGATTAGGTGATGAAATACCCTGATGGGTATAACTCACATAGCCATGCCTGCCCAATTTCAGTCATTTCCCGGTTGATGAGGCTGGTGGTCATGATTACCTTTTCAGAACAACACATTCACTTTGAATGCCACATTGTCAGATCCTATCAGTCACTAATTTATTTACACAAATATACTTTGGGTACTAAGTTAAAAGAACTTGTCTTCTCCGCCACCATACTTGGCATATTTGTATAAATCAATGTACGTAAATCATAGTAAATACTCTATCAGACATTCGTCCATACCAGTTCGTTCTGGGACTGAACGAAACTGAAGATACTCCAGAACCTCCGAGTCACTGCACGAGTATACTCCTAGTTATTGATCAGAGACATCAGCGAGCAACCCTCTCACTCTAAAGATCTATGTCTTCAATAATCTCATAATCATCCCCACAAGTTAGTTTTCGAACGCAAAGTTGGTTCGAAGTGGTTTTAGGTTAAGTTCCCATCCCGGTCTCTTCGAACTAGCACGTCAAATGTCAAAATGGGATATTCATTAGTAGACGGTTCATTAACTATTAAATCAAACAGTACAGTTAAGTACATTGGCAGCACTGACCATGTTAAATTAAAACCATTCATTAAAATCATTATGTCGACTCTTAAAAATTGATTTCATATTCTCATCATAATGGGATAAGTATATGCCCAAACCTCACTTGTTTTCATTACTTTGAAAACATATCCAATACTTATTTTTTTTCATAATAAATATATTCACAAAACTCATCTCTTTATTTCTTTTTACCTTAAAAATTATCGTTATATTACACAAAAATACCTCTTTATTTACTTTACTTTGGAAATATCTTTATATATTCATAAACCATTTTTATTTCCTTTACTTTGGAGATATTGCTATATTTACTTAACCCATTGGTATAAATTTAAATATCAATCTTATTTCAGTCAAAACAGTGCCAGTCGACATATTCTTATTATATAATCCCAAACCATTTCATTTTTACTTCATAAAACTTTGCAATTGAGGTTTACGATAGTGCTTATGGAAATAATTATTTAATTTCCAATATTCACATCTGTTTCAAACCAATATAATTTCTTCTTTCATCTCTTAAAAATCACAGCCCTTTCTTATTTCCTGGAATAAGTGTATAAACAAAACCATATTATATTTTCATTACTTTGAGAAAATCACTATATAATTTATTCAATGGTGTAAGTATTATTACATACCTTTGCATAACGATGTCATATGATACATCGTTTACATTAAAACCCAACAGTTTTTAATTTGCTCTTATACTTTTCCCAATTTTAAGTTTACACTTCTCTCGTGGAATTAATAATATAATTCTTATATTTACTAATCTTTTCAGATACACATATTCGCAACCCATACTACTATCATTCTATATACTTAATTAACTGGTTTACATATATTACAATCAAACCCAAACAATGTGAAGTAGTACATTATTTATGGAAAACCCAATAGTTTTATTACATTACCTAAACTATGCAATAAATTGTAATATTATTTCTCTTATGGAAATAATAAATTATTTCCAACATCTCTACTATTACAAAATAGTACCAATCCTCGGATAATCCTGAAGTCGTTGAAGTTGGGGTATCGTATTTACCTCTCAGACCTAGATCAATAACGTTCTTACCTTAAGATAGATAAAAGTTTTTACATGCAAAATTATCATTCAGTAAATGTCACCATAGATTCCATTTACTATTTATTTTAAATATGGTTTTAAAAACCTTCCTTATCTCTTAAGCTCTTTTCAAATTCAATCATCTTTTCTTGATTCGGTTATTAAGTAAAACGCTTATTAAAAATCCTCACATTAGCTTAGACCTCTTTATACAATTTCATTTATAACGGATTATATTCATTACCCATTTACCAAATCCTTTTCCCAAAATCATTCATTATAAACTTAGTTTGGATTTTATTGCTAAATCCAACCGCCTCCTTTCTTATACGTTTTTGAATCTTCCTTTCAATTACAAACATTTCATTTAATCCAATTCTTAAGTAAACGTTTATTTAAAAATCATCGCCTTAACTGTAACCCTCTTATATAAACTTTGTTTATAAAACTTGGATTTATTCCCAAATCCCTTAACAAAATCCTTTACTAGATTCAACTAAAGTTTTATCACAAACTTGATTTCCTTCTTAAATGATTTCAATTAAAAAGGTAATCCATTTAATTATTATTAAATAAAATAATAACTAATTTCAACATTAACAAAAAGTAAAAATAGTTTACTTCATTATTAATCAAAAAAAGTAGTTTACTTCTTTATCAACTAAAGATAGAATATTTAATTTCTTTTAAAAGGTTAATTAAAAGAATAATTATCTTATTCAAAATAAACATTTCAATAATCACTTTTAAACATAGTTAAATAAATATTAATTAACCTTTATGCACATTCATAAAATTTGAATAACTATTTGTCAATACCATTCCAATTAGATTAAATGAAAACAAATTAATTTATTAATCAATCTCAATCTACATAGTTGACTTAGTTAATTTGATAACATCAGTTAACTTGTTAACTAATTTCCACTAATCCTTCTTCTTAATTTAATTAAAACTTAATTAATTTAATATAATTCCAGTAAATTGTTCCTAGGAAACAATTACTTCAAATTATTAACCCTTAAGTTAATTTCGGACTTGCTTGCTTATAAAACTTATTTGAAATATAAGAGTTGGTCATAAAAATCATTTTAAACTTATAAAGTTAATAATAAATATTGATTTTCTTTTAATAAAACTTTTATTTAAACTAATTTTTATAAAACAGATTTCAAAATTTGACTTCATATATAAAATAAATTTTGTAACTTCATTTCAGTCAATTCACCTGATGGTAAATCAATGTGTTAAAAATATGGATTTTTAGGTCATTTGCTACCAATCACTTAATCAATACTATTTATTAATAAATAAATATCAGCGTTGAATTCCAATTCAACCATCAACAACCAAACCATCATCCAAATAGATTAGTTAAATAGTTCATATAATAATAATATGAAAGCAAATAACATTAAAATATTTGAGAAATCCAGTTGGATCCCTCCAGCATGTTTCTCCGTGCATCATAGTTCACATAACAGTTTATATATTGCATATAAAATAGACATTCAACTAATTCATTTAAAATGAATATTTTGCTTAAAAGCAGATAGTGTCATTGTTTATTTGTTCATAGACCAAAATTTATAACTATAACCAAACTATCCAAGCAATAACAATAATCAATCCAAAAATTACTCAAACAATAACAACCAATTATCCAAACAATTAACCTATCATATCATATAAATAAATATCAATTAAATAATAGATATTAATAACATGATATAATTTAATAGAAATCCAGAAATTGTTAGTTGACAACTCACCAATCGTTCAATCGACGATTCAACGACGTTTAGTTTAATTTCAAGCAGATATTTGAAATTAAACCAAATTCCGACTAGCTCTAGTCCACTCTAACTCATCACGGACTTGTAGTACTCGTCCATACGATTCTAACGCTTCTTGTTTCGCGCGATTCTGTTCATATATAGAAAAATTATAGCTATTATATTATTTGTATATAATTTTATAATTTAACCATCATTAACCTTACAATTAAGTTATCACTTAACCTTAATTATTCCCCCTTAATCACCTTCATAATCTTCCTCTCCCATACCAGGTTCGAACGCAAGCTTTAGTAAAACACTCCATGGCTGCACGTTCTCAGTACTTCACCTCCTTCATCTTTGCACGAAAATACAAACTGTAATCACCATCGGACTCTCCTTCCCGACCTCGTCACAACCCACCCTATCACCTTCAGTTCGAACCAACGGTCGAAAGCGCGTCAAATCATCCCTCCACAACCAACGGTACAGGCATCAGACAAACTATTCACCGAATCTCCCCAAAAATTGCACGTAGGTGCCTTCAACCACCAGGAACCCGAATATAATCACCATTTCATGAATTGAAGCCTCTGATCTCTACAAACTTTAAACCTAGGTTACATTGTTCACGAACCAGCGAATGAAATTGTAATATACCGGAAATCTGGGCCAATTTAAAATTTTTATTTCGGCAATTTTAGCGAATTTTGAATATTTAAAATGAATTATACTAAATAATAACGACGAAAAATTTGATTTGAATAGAATTCGAATGCATATATTTATATAGATCGTTGTTAGAATATAAATATTTATTTATAATTATAAATAGAATTGAAAATGGCGTGGTAGTTCGATAATTCGATTTCAAAATTCGAATGAATGTACCGGGTGTAAAATAAACCAGATTTTAGTGAAACCAAAAATATTTGAATCTAATTGGGAATATTTTTCAAACGAATCCGAAGAATTGAAATTTCATAGCGGGAATCAAAAGTTATGTCCAGTTGAAAATTTAGAATAGTCGCTATGGAATTTTGGCCCTTAAAAATGGAAATTTTGCAAACGACCTCGGTTTTCGACGAAACCACTTTTGTTGGATCCACGAATGTCCAATTATTTCTAGGTTTCAAATTTCATAATTTTTCGAATAAATATGTGAGCGTGGCAAAGGAAGATGCGTTTGACCAGTTTCAGTTGATTTTAATCGACTGGAAAATGGCCATTTTCCAAACGGTCTCAGAATTTGACGAAATTAGTTTTGTTAGGACCGTATCGTCAATACGAAGCTAGAAAATATTTTATTGGAATTTTTCGAGTTAGTATATGGCCCCAGTAAATTGAAATGTGCGTTCAAATTCAATATATAGAGTTATATGTTGATTTTGACGAAAACTGATCGAAACGACCGAATCAGCTTACGATATATATCCCATTGTTTTCAGAATATGGGTAATTAGCTTGGGGCGACAATCGGTGGGTTCGATTTCGAGTTCGAAATAAAAAGTTACTTTTAGAGAAAATAAAATAATAATTAAATAATTTATAAAACCCTCTTTTTGTCTCCTTCCCCCCTTTAGAAACCCGATCCCCAAATAAATAAATAAAACCCTGTTCGATTCCTCCCACCGCCTCCACACTCCCTGGCGATCGTCGTCGCCATCGACCCCGCACGCACCGCGCATCCTCCTCCGGTTTCCCCCCTCCTCGTCTCCGACATTCCTCCCTCCACCCTCTTCAATCTCGAACCCAATACCCTAAACAGCCCCCACCTGCAATAGCCGCCGCCCCTACTGCTGTTGCCACCAGCGACCCCTCCGCCAGCCTCCACCTCGCGAGACGATGACCTTCCCCCCTTCTTTCTTCAACCGTGAGTTTTTCTTGTTTTATTTATTTATTTATTTTATAATTCTTCTAGTTAAATCAGAAATTTAGCAGTGATTTTTATTCATATGAATCACATATAAAGTTATGATCTTGTTATGGTAAAGGTATGATTATTGTTAAGAAAGATCGAATTTTAATATATTGAAAGATCGAATTTTTATATAGAAGAAAGCGTTTTAAAAATATAATCTTTACAATATATGAAGTGAAAATAATAATTCGATTTTTATATATATGAAGTGAAGATAAAGATGTGATCTTTATAGAAGTAGCAATGTAAAAATATGATTTTTATATTATAGAAAGAATAAAAATATAATTTTTACACTAGTGGCATATTAAAAATATGATTTTTATTCATGTAGAGTAATAAAAATATAATCTTTATTAGGAGAATAGCAATATAAAAATATAATTTTTATATGAAAGGCGAAATAAAAATGTGATTTTTATCGTATATACATCATATAAAAATGTGATCTTTATAACGTTGAAATAAAAATGAGATTTTTAACATATACCGCGTGAAACAGATCTCGTTGGAAGCACGGCGAAGATGTTCTACATATTAAGAGTCGTGGCGTTTGGATTAGCTTTGGTGAGAACTCCTCACTTTTAAATTTATTTCTAGTTAAAATATATACTAGGATGCAGACGGTGTTTAGTAGCACCCGACACCCGTCGTCCACAGACCTTGGACGGCTTATATGCTTGTTTGTATGATTTGATGTGTAGTTGATTGTGTGATGTGAAATGAAATAAAATATTTATATACTTAAAAATATTTTATAGTTAAAAATAGAATTTTTAACGTGTATATGAAATGAAATAAATTAATATAAACAAATCGAATGATTTGTTTATATGCACACATTTGACTGATATTGGTTGGGACGATAAATTTTACACATCGCCCAACTGCACAAACAAAATATGTGTTTGATTGTTTGAAACCCCACACGGGTATTGGGATGATATATGACATACACTAATCCCAATAATTAGCTGTATGTCGATCGATTGATTGACAGACTGTTATAAGCGTTAAATATTTATATTTGATGCTTATACAGTGCAGAACGCACTTTGGATGATGGTTGATGATTTATGTTGCTGTTATATACGTGTGGTAGAAAATCCATATAATTAACATTATATGGTAATTGATTGGGCCTCATTCCGGTTTTAAAAAGAAATATTTGAAAAAAAAAAGAAATATTTGAAATAAAAATATTTGAAAGAGAAATATTTGAAAAAGAAATATTTGAAATAGAAATATATGAAGTCGTGTTGATTAGATTGACGCCATTTTGACGTGAACGATATTTATATCGATTTTATTCATTTTATAATGAATATCGAAAGTGATTTCAAAATCTGATATTTTGAATAGAATTGAAATTCGAATTGAAATTGAATAGAAATGAATTCGAAATGAAATTGAATAGAAATGAATTCGAATTGAAATTGAATTGAATTGAAAACGAACTGAAATTGAATTAGAAATCAATTTAAATTGAAATCAGTTTGAAATGAATTTAAAAAGAATTTATAAGGAAAAATTCAATTTTGATTTGAATTAGAAATGAAGTTGAAATCGTTTTGAAAACGAATTTAAAACGAATTATAAAAATACGTTTTAAAAGGAAATCGATGAAGTATATATTATATATATTATATATGTAATATAATGGCCTGAATAGAACGCGCCGCGCTGCGGTAGTTCGTGAATTTCGACCATTGACTTCGAATGGACATTACGGGAGATCCGACCGTCGGATTCTCCTAAAACCGGAACCGTTGGGTTCGTATCGAAAAGAGCTTTCTAATGAATATTAGAAATTAGAAATCTAACAGTTGGATTTGGAATTATGTCCAAATCAAATTTGGAAAAGGTCGTTGTAAGTGCAGTTCGATGGCCATTGATGGAAATCGACTGTACGGGCCTTGATAAAATTATTAAAAATATTAATAATTTGTGTAAAATCATAAGAAATGATTTGTGAAGAATTGGGATGAAAAACTCCATATTTGAAAAGTTAAAAATAGATTTTTATCGAAATGAACTAATTTTGAATTAGAATAATAATTTATTTATTTTTAAATAAATAAATTGGATTTGAAATGGTTTTAAAAGAAACCAGAATTTCCAATAGTTGAAGTGGAATGGATTTGAATCGAAATTATCTTTGGAATATTTCGATGTTGGATTTCGTGATTATACAGATATTGTTATGGAAATTTGAAAGATATATATATATATATATATATATATATATATATATATATATCGTTATATCCAATACGATATTTGTGGGTCGTAGAATTTGATATTGAATATAAGCCGATATATTTTCTATTCAGAGCCTTGTATTTAATATCAAATGTGATTTGGGTTTGTCGTGAATGGTTTCTTCATTAACACTGTTCTTAAGCCCAGTTGAGAAAAAGATTAAATCTTTTATTTGGATTTAATGAAGTATACCAATTAAATAATATTTAATTGGAATTGAATTGGTTTTGATTTTCGGGTTTATCATTGTAACACCCCGTAATTCTATTAATATTAATATTCACAAATTAAAGAATAACTAATCTCAGACGTGAGAATTGTGGGAAACTGGTTGAGCCATTGTGTTCGTCTCGGAATTCTGGTTGAAATAGAGTCCGAGTTTGCGTGATTTAGACTTCGTATGAAGAAGTTATAGCCATCGGAAGTTTCAGAAAATTCAAAACAGCTCGCGGGAAAATTTAAAAATTCAAACAGAAAGTGCAGAAGCGGGTTGGGCGGGAAAATTCCCGCCCAGGCAGGTCGACTAGGGAGTCGACACTAGTGTCGACCTTCCCCTCCCCCCAGGTCGACTATAGTGTCGACCTGGTCAGTCGGCTAGGGTTTAACTGAGCCCAATCTTGAGCTGCTGATGTGTCTTTAGGGCTGAGTTGGCAAATTAAACGGTTCATGTTAGTTCTGAGTTGATCTGACGGTCTAAATAAACCCTAAACTCTATAAATACCTAGGTAGTCTCTCATTCTAATTCACATGAAAAATAGAATAGCTACCGTCATACCGTCGCCATGGAATTCAGTCTAGCCGCCGCCAACTAAGAAGGAAGAAAGCTAATCAAAACCCTAATTCTACTCAACTCTAAAGCAAATCAAGACTCTCTTTCTTCTCTAATTGTGAGTATGATAATATTAACAAGATTATTATTGAACTAATTAGATTAACTTATGAATGGATTATAAGTGAATGATGTGAATTATCATATATGTTGTTGAAAACCTTATGCTATCATGTATGTTGTAAATCCTATGTTATGTGATGATGATATCCTATATGTTGTAAATCATGCTATGATGATATTATATATATGTTGCAAGTTTCTACGCTAAATTGTGATAAATCATAC
The DNA here is from genome assembly GCA_030737875.1 of Allium sativum. Classification (NCBI taxonomy): domain Eukaryota; kingdom Viridiplantae; phylum Streptophyta; class Magnoliopsida; order Asparagales; family Amaryllidaceae; genus Allium; species Allium sativum. The sequence continues at coordinate 142,095,379 of CM060918.1, read as the reverse complement.
ATGTTATAAATTCATGATGTTATTATCTATGCTAATTAGTTCATGTTCATCAAATCATAATGTTTGGGCTATGTTGAACTATATGACAAATCACGTATGCAAGTTTGGATTGATTAGTATGTATAATCTCACATATCCTAGGACATCTATTTAGATCTAAAATTTGGATAGAACATGTGTGAGTTCTATGTGTTAGATGCTAGTTCACACCACCATTATGTTGCATAAAACCCCATATGCAAGTTTACACATGAATTGGGATTATGATCATATTAGGTAAGATGTGACATTTAACCAAACAAGTTGACACCTTTAGACCCATGACATGTGTAGTTCATGCAAGTTTCACCTTTTTATGATTAGATCTATTTCAGTCATATGTATATGTTGTTGTTGTGATAATTTCTTTTTGTGCTATAAGTTAGACTATTCAAGTCTAACGTATACTTTGCGTTGAATAAGCGAGCATATAACGTGGGGTAGGGGTAACATTAAGGATTTAATATTAAGAAGTTGGGGTGCAATTGATATGATTTTGCATGCCATGAATGGATGGCTATAATTGAGTCAATTATGGACATCATTAAAAGTTGACTTAATTAATAATTTGAATAGGGAATTATTAAAACTGGGGTAAAAGATTATAAGTGTTAATCAATGCTTTGGACACGAGGTTAGACTCGTTTGTGACATAAACCTGCCTGGACCCGCCCGGCAAATCCAGTGGTCACAAATGTCAGCCCAATATGCGAGGTCCTAGGCCCAAATTAAAGCATAACAGTTGTAAAGACACGAGGTTAGACTCTTTTATGGTGTAAGACTGCCCGGACCCGCCCGGCAAATCCAGCTGCCATAAATGGCAGTCTAATGTGAGAGGTCTTTATGAGGTTATGGCCTGAATGAATTAAGAAATACTTAACCAGATAAACATGTAAGGTGGGACATGGGGGTTAAGTAGGTGCCTTGGGTGGCATGAGGAATCTAGTGGGTGCCCTTAGTGGCATGTGAAATACGATTAGTAAGACTTAACCAAACACACATGTAAATGAACATGACTAAGAGGGTTAAGTGGGATGTACTAGTGGACAAGCTTAGGTGGGTAGCTTGTGGGGGCCCATTTCAACCAGTATCCCAAACGTATCTCTGTGGGCTCGACCCAAGTCGAGGACGGGACATGCATACTGGGCTTGGCTATAAGAGGCCAAAATGGGGTAGCGGTGGCAACGCAAGTCCAACGGGTTTCATATGCGTGTGTGGACCCGGGCTGGTAGGTAAGACGTTGTTGCATCGTGTAGGTATAAGCCGTGCATTCTCAAGTTGTATCGGGTTGCCACTTTAGGGGAGTGATACACCCCACTGTGGGGCCAGCACGGGTATCTACGAGTAGGGATCCAATCGAAAGTGGGTAGTGGGGTACACCTAGTGGAGATAGGGGCAGACGGCACCTATGTAGTCAGCTAGGGGTATACGAAGCTTTAATTTCTAAGTGGAGCAAGTGGGATCAACCTTTAGGGTGACTGGTGCGGTGCAGTGTAGTAATTATTCGTTAGTAATTAGGTGTGCCTTTAACGTTATCTTTATCTTCTCTTCCATACCCAATAGTTCATAGACATTTCCTTGTTTTCCAGCTTATGCCTTAGTCTAGTTATTTTGATAATAGTATTGTTAGAATTATCATACTCGCCAGACTTTATGTCTGACCCCCTCCATTTCTATCTTTTCCCCCCTCCAGGTCCTCAGGTTGGGCCCAGCTCTAGTGGAGTTTGATTGGATTGCTTTATCTCTGTTTTGGAAAGCTTGGACCGTTGAAGTAAAGTGCAGCTTGTCATCTTCTTTAATGGCTATTTATGTAATGGGATTATGTATTTTTTTCTAGCAAGATGGATATTGTACTTGACTCTGATTTATGGTTTTTATGATGTAACAAACATGTTTAATTTCCGCTGCAATAAAATGAAGTTTTAGATTTCCAAATACTACTTATTATCTGTCTTGTTGTAATTTTTCTCTTCTATATTCACTTAAAACCTCCATGGAAGTTAATGCATTCCCTTTGTGAGTGACATTAATGGACGTGGGGTGTTACACGTGGTATCAGAGCTTAAGGTTACCAGAACAGATAAATTTTTTAGAAAAATTATTTTTCTAAAGTATTTTTGGAAGAAGTGTTTTCAGAAACATGTCTTAATGAGTAATTTAAAGAGGAAAGTTTTTAAGAAAAACATAATCCCCAATAGCCATATATCTTTATCTTTCGAATTCTCCATTTTGAATCTTTCCTTTTTCGTTTCAGCATGGCTGAAGATCTTAACCTTCCGGATGGTGTAACGATACCAGGATGGTATAGGAGGTTATTAGAGGCTAAGGCCGCTGCTGGTCCAGCCAATGTTCCTCCACCACCAGTTGCACCCGCTCCTCCTCCTCCTCGCGCTAATACTTTTGCAAAGACGTGCAAGGAATTCAAGGCTATGGGTGGAAAACCTTTTCAAGGGTCAGAAACGTTTGTGGAAGCTAGAGATTGGCTTAAGGAGGTGGAAGAATTGCTAGAAATCTTTGAAGTAGAAGAAGGGAGGAAAGTTCATTTAGCAGCTTAGTTAATGAAGGGAGAGGCCTCGTTTTGGTGGGAGGTCACTAATGGGGAGCGTCCTGTTGACTCTTGGGCGGATTTCAGACGTAGGTTCGAGGCAAAGTTTCTCTCACGGGCGGAAGAAAATCTATATATGGAAAGGTTCTTGACATTGAAGCAAGGAAGCTCATCAGTGAAAGAATATGTCAACAAATTTAATCAGTTAGCAAGGTTTGGCTTGGACTTAGTGAACACACCGGAGAAGAAGGCTCTGAGGTTCGCGCTTGAATGAACCATTGCAAGGGTTGGCTATGACCCACATCCCTATGGGGGCCACCTTTGAGAAGCTAGTAGAAATGGCGCTCATGCACGAGGAGAAAAGCGCTAATGCTAATAAGGCACCCGAGAAGAAAGGGGATCAGAAGAAACCACAACAGCAAAACAAGAAGGGTGGTAAAGACAATAATGGCAAGGGAAAGAAGAATTGCTTTAACTATGGGACACCAGGCCATCTCAGCAAGGATTGCCGAAAGAAAAAGAAGACTGGTTGTTTTCATTGTGGTGAAGCGGGACATCTAGTGAAGGACTGCCCAAAGAAGGGGCAGAGGGCAAGGTCTACCTCGGGAGGATAGGTGCAGGCTCTTATGGCACCAAGGCAGGCAAGGGGACAAGTTCAGGCTCTCTGTAACACCCCACCTCCGCCAGGGTGACTCTTGCAAGCACTCTGACTTTGGAGGGGCGTTTGAATCAGGTAAACATGCATAATGATATATCAAGGCAGAACAAGAACATATGTATATATGTAAACAGAGTAAATAACATAGATAAAACAGCGGAAGATTTCAAAACAAGTCTGGTACAACATAGCTTTCCAAATAAACAAGTCTAGATAAAACAACATCAACTGAAAAACTGAAATAAATAAGTGCTATCCCCAATTAAGTGGTAACCATAGCTAGCTTCATGTCGAAACCGTACATGAGCTGAAATCCCACAAGCAAGCAATCCGAAATCCAAGCTAAGCTCCAGTATTCCCTCCCTGAGAACCTGGGGGGGGGGAACGGAAGAAAAGAGGCGAAAGAAAACAGGTCAGTCAAAAAGACTGAGTAAGCCCTACTACAATCAATGTAAACTGATAAAGTTAACTGGCATGAGCAGCAGGGATGAACATAAGGATAAGAATATACTAGCATGATGATTAACTAACAAGGTAGATAAAGGTGTCATCGCATAATCAGGATTAAGGTTTTGCACCACAGGTGTACTAGCAAACTAACATGACTTGAATAAACAAGTATTGATCCCTTGGCCCAAGCTTTGGCCCAATAACATGAAATGACCCTAATACAAGGTCCAACCAAACGGTCTAATCGATCGGCTCCCTAAGCCTAACTCGTCACGTGTTGGTGTCAATACGGCCCAATCATAATTGTAGTCGAACTGTGCCGGGTCCACCCTTCGGGTGTATCAAGCCCTAGGGTGTCAACCCCTGGACACCATGAACATGAGTGCACAGTCCCGATCTACTGGTACCCGTGCATGTTTTCTCCGGCTATGGACTATGTGCACGACCAGAGTCCGCCCGGAACTACACCGGCGTACCCTCTGCCGTCGCTTTTGGTCACTTTCCTCCAGTCCAGTAATCGTGCCCCCACCCTAGCCTAGTCCCTAGGGTCATGATGATACTAACTTGGGATTACTGCTGGAGTGGGCCCCCATTGCTAGGATTTTTCTAGTGGGTTAAGTATGGTTTAACCCTCTTGCTAATCCTGGATTAACTTGGTTAAGTGTAACGATGAGTTCACGACTTAACCCCGATTAATCTACCAAGCCCAAATTGGTTAAGTATTAAGTGGACCATGACTTAACCCTAATCACGAGGCATTAATTAATTTAATGCACCTTAACCTCTCACATTAGACCTTGTTGTGGTTACTAGTTAAGCCGGGCGGGTCCGGGTAGTTTTACACCACAACTTGGTCTAACCTCGGGTTCAAGGTACAACATGACCAACTTCTCACATTGGGTCCTATTGTTTGTAGCAACTAGTTAAGCCGGTCGGTTCCGGGTAGGTTTACGCTACAAACTCAACCCAACCTCGAGTTGGCCGCACTTATCTTTTCTAAGTGTCATGTCCATCATGTTTCCAAAACATGTTACAAGTTTTCAAGCAATTGGGTAGACCTAACTTAATAGGTAAATTCCCAATGGGTAGACCTAACTTAATAGGTAAATTCCCAAGCTTATGTTTTATGTCTTTTAAGTTTACCCAACCACAAACGCAATCCCATCGCTTACATATCGCAATAGCGCATAAAGGATAGAAAGAGGGAACTTGGCATAATCATGACATAAAGGTATTGAAGCCACAAGCTTAACATGGTGGCATATGAAATGTTCATATGTTCATACACTTGCATATTACATTTTTAGGCCTCAAAAGCATGCATAAAACCAAACTTAGCATATTGGTGATACATGGTGCTAAATGACATGTAGAGATGGCCATAAGTTCGCATTTAGCCTCACATGCAAGTTATCATAAGAGATATGATAACTTACATGTTGCTAAAATGCAACCTTTGGCATAAAGCTTAAAGCTTTATGTCCATAAACCCAAAATAAGCTTGCATAACATGATAGCATGAACAAAATGTTCAACCCAAACTTGCATAACATAACTTGGCATACTTGCATATAAACTTGCATATTACAACATGATAAACTTGCAAATAAACTTGCATATCACAACATGATAAACTTGCATATCGTACATTTAACTTTAGAGTTTAAGTATGAAAGTAGAATAGGGCTTACAATGCTTAAGAAGTCACAAAAATATGACAAATCCCTTATGAAATCAATTAAACCCAAAATGCAAGCAAAACCCTTGAGCCAAAATGATCAAGACTCTTTCTTTATGATGCAAATATATAAACTTGACTTGAATGCAAGCTAATGATGCTCATACAAGTTTGAAAACACTTGTATGCATGGAAAATCACTTAGGAATTTATTTAGGAATTTTATGAAGAGAGTGGAGGCCATGAGAGGATTGATTTTGCCATAGTTTAGTTGTATGAATGAATAATGATGATTTAGGGTAGGTTAGGGTCTTATTTATAGATTAAGCAAGTGTTTTAGGCCATAGGATTAAACCTAGATTCAATCCAAGCCATCAAAGCATGTCTTGGGGAAGAAGTCAAGTGTAGGAACCATCTAGGGCCTTTAGATTAAAGATGAACCATGAGAACCATCCAAATGCAAAATCTGCATTTGAGCGAATCGGCCCACGGGTTGACAGCCAAACACCCTGGATTAACCCCTAGTCGACCCAGCAGGCTCGGGTCGACCTCAAAAATCGGCCGGTTCGGTTATTCCCCTCTCCCAATTCGCTGTTTTGAACATTTTTGCATATTTATTTATTTAATTTTCAATTATATATATATATATCAATATATATATATTTCTCTGCGCAACCCATTTCACTTAATTAAGTATACTTTAATTTGGGAATTTTTCGTGAAACTTCGCGAGGCCATATCTTGGTCATACGGACTCCGATTTTCGAAAACTCGGACTCTATTTCGCGTATTTTTCCGAGACGAACGCAATGGCATAGCCCGTTTCCCTTGATTCAGATTTTACAGTTTAATTCTGCCTCCATTTATGTTATAACATGTTATTCAAAAATACGAGTTGTTACACTCTCACGGTCCCACCGCTGCAAGAACGAGGTAGAACCATTTCTGTTGAAAGCTTAGTTTTTCTGTTTGATCATCTTGTCCATACATTATTCGATTCGGGCACATTGCATTCGTTTATCTCTACATCATTAGTCGAATAACTGCACTTAAACACCAGTTTAGTAGAGGATCCCTTAGTTGTTTTGAATCCAATTGGGGGCTCAGCTTATTTGTCCATGATGTGTTTGGATTTGAAAATTTCTATACTTAGCGTTGAGTTTAGATGTGATGCTTATGTTTTGGGCTTCACGGGCTATGGGATAATTTTAGGAATGGATTGGTTATCCAGAAATGGGGTCGTTCTTGATTGTGAAAGGAGAGTAGTTAGGCTCATGACTCGCCTTGGCAACACTCTTGAAATCTTTTGTAATCCCATAAATTCTGTTATGCTAAGTTATTTAGAATCGCTTGACGCGTCTGAGGAAAATCTACGATCTGTTAGAGTGGTCCGAGAATACTCGGATGTGTTTGAGGAGGTAAAGGGCTTGCCTCCGAAGTGGGAGATAGATTTTCGAATATATCTTGTGGATAATGCAAAACCAGTATCTTTTCCAGTACGCCACATGGCTCCTCGTGAAAGGAGGGAACTCGATAAGCAAGTGAAGGAGTTGCTTGAGAAGGGGTTCATAAGACGAAGTATATCGGAGTGGGGTGCTCCAGTAGTATTTGCCACGAAGGTGGATGGGTCCCTTAGACTTTGTGTGGACTATAGAGAACTTAATAAACTTACTAAGAAGAACAGACACCCACTGCCGAGGATTGACGATCTCTTCGATCAGTTAGTTGGCGCCTCAGTGTTTTCGCAGTTGGACTTAGCCACTGGTTTCCATCAGTTGAGAGTGGCTGAGGATAGCATAGATAAGACTGCCTTTAGGACTCCGGACGGTTTCTATGAATGGCTAGTGATGCCCTTCGGTTTGACAAACGTCCCCGCATACTTTGTTGATTTGATGAGTAGGGTGTTTAGGGAGTACCTTAATAAATTCGTTGTGGTCTTTGTAGACGACATCTTGATCTTTTCTAAGGATGAAGAAGAGCATGCCCTACGTCTTAGGGAGGTGCTGGAGACCCTACGAGCGAATAAGCTTAAAGCTAAATTTTCTAAGTGTCACTTCTGGAGGAAGGAAGTACGGTTCTTAGGGCACGTGGTTTCCAAAGAAGGGATAGTTGTGGATCCCGCGAAGGTGGTGGCCATCCAAGATTGGGAGGTCCCTAAAAATGCTACCGAAGTAAGAAGTTTCTTGGGGTTGGCTGGCTACTATAGGAAGTTTATCAAAGACTTCGCAAAGATATCAGCTCCATTAACACGTTTGACGAAGAAGAACCTAGTTTTCACATGGGACGTAGATTGTGATGATGCGTTCCAACGTTTGAAGAGAGCTTTGACTTCAGCCCCAGTCTTAGTATTGCCAGACGGGAGTAAGCCATTTACTGTTTATACCGATGCTTGTGGGACAGGACTAGGCGCAGTCTTAATGCAAGAGGGAAGGGTAATAGCCTATGGTGGAAGGCAGTTGAGAGCGCATGAGAAAAATTACCCTACACATGACCTAGAGTTGGCCGCTATTGTTTTCGCGCTTAAGTCTTGGTGTCATTATCTTCTTGGCGAGAAATTCGAATTATTCACTGACCACAAATCTTTAAAATACTTGTTCTCTCAAAAGGAGTTGAACTTAAGGCAGCAAAGGTGGATGGAGTTCTTAGCGTCCTACGATTTCGAAATAGCATATACCCCTAGCAAGGGTAACGTAGTGGCCGATGCCTTAAGTACAAAAAGATTATCCTTAAGTCCTTTGTTTGTTGAGCAGCGAAACTTAGAATTCATTTCGATGTTTGACTTTAGACCTTCCGTTGACTTTGTACCCGGTCTGCTAGCATCATTGGAGGTCAGACCTACACTTTTGGGACGGATTGGCGAGGCACAGCGAGACGACCCACAGTTGGTTGAGTTAGTAGAAAAGCTCGAAAGAGGGGAGTCATCAAGCCATCTCCGTAGGTATAACCTAGATGATAAGGGTTGGTTACGTAGGGATAATAGACTTTGTTTACCACGAGACGAGGACTTGAGGAAGGCTATTCTTGACGAAGCACATCGTTCGAAGATGACCATTCATCCCGGCGGGGACAAGATGTACAAAGACATGAAGCGAGTTTTCTTTTGGGCTGGTATGAAGAGGGATGTGGCCGAGTATGTCGCTAGATGCTTCGTGTGCCAACAAGTAAAAGCGGAGCAAAAGAAACCCGGTGGGTTGCTTCACCCATTGGAGGTTCCACTATGGAAATGGGAAAGTGTCTCGATGGATTTTGTGGATGGATTACCAAGATCAAGGAAGGGTAATATGGGGATTTGGGTTATAGTGGATAGACTTACTAAAAGCGCCCATTTCATTCCTGTGAAGAGTAAGAGGACTGCTCCATGGTTAGCTTCTGTATATGTCCGAGAAATAGTTCATTTGCACGGTGTTCCTTCTAGCATAGTGAGCGACCGCGATCCTATTTTCACTAGCGAATTTTGGAGAAGCTTACAAGAGGCGGTAGGGACTCGGTTATGTTTGAGCACCGCATATCATCCTCAGACGGACGGCCAGACCAAGAGGGTGAATCTTATTCTAGAGGACCTTTTGAGTCTATGTATCCTAGACTTTGGGGGTACGTGGGAAGAGCATCTTCCATTGGTGGAGTTCGCATATAATAACAGCTTTCAGTCCAGCATTGGCATGGCACCTTTCGAAGCTCTTTATGGACGACCTTGTCGTTCACCTACATGTTGGTGGGAATCTACCGATAAGATCTTACTTGGGCCCGATATGATTAGAGAGACTTCGGAAAATATCAACTTGATTCGAAGGAGGATAAAGGCAACGCAAGATAGGCAGAAACCTTATGCGGATAAGAGGAGGACAGATCTTGAATTTGAGGTTAGGGACATGGTCTTTGTCAAAGTGTCTCCATTACGGAACGTTGTTCGCTTTGGGTCTGTTGGAAAATTAGCACCAAGGTTTGTAGGGCCGTTTCCTATTAAGGAGAAGATTGGACAGATGGCGTATAGAGTGGAGTTGCCTGAGAGACTTAGTGGTGTACACGACGTATTCCATGTGTCACATTTGAGGAAGTGCTTGCACGAGACTGCGGAAGTGGTAGAGCCGAACTTGCTTAGAGAGGTGGAGATAGAGCGTGATGCGACGATTCGACGAGCTCCTACGCGCATTCTTGGGTCGGAGATCAAGAAGTTGAGGAATCGAGAGGTCGGACTAGTCAAAGTACAATGGGGAGATGATGAGAGCAACGCTACTTGGGAGACAGAAGAGAAGATGCGTTCACGATACCCTTTCCTTTTTGAGGGTACGTCCTTTAATTTCTCCTTTATCGCTTATCTTGTACTTATCTTACCTTTAGAGTATCCTCTCGCTAGTATCTTTGACCTTTAGTTAGGATAATCCTATGGTTGAAACATGTGTTTGAGACATGTTATGTATGATGGATGCAAAGTGGATGCAAGTGTTTGCTAGTGGTTGCTCGTGGAAGCATATACACACACTATTAGGCACTAGATCGGCTCTGTCACTTAATATTACATATTGCATATAAATGGATGTATTTAGTAAAATGGATGTACGATGATTGTATTACCATATGGATGCTACATTCAGATGATGATTGTGCACGCATATAGAGATAATATGTAGCATTAAGGAACTTTTGCATACATAATGGACGCATGGCACTATCATGATTTGCATTAAGGAGGTCAACTGAATCAGTGGACCGCCTGATTTTGCATTAGATATGGACATATACACACACTTCTTGCATATGTTCATGAAAGCATTAGAAGTCTATAAGGACAATGGATGCCTGTGTTTGATGGTTGAGTAGATGGACGATTGGATGTTGGGATATACATTATTCTTGACTTGAAGATTTCGGGGTTGAAATCCTTTAAGGAGGGGAGAATGTAACACCCCGTAATTCTATTAATATTAATATTCACAAATTAAAGAATAACTAATCTCAGACGTGAGAATTGTGGGAAACGGGTTGCTCCATTGTGTTCGTCTCGGAATTTTGGTTGAAATAGAGTCCGAGTTTGCGTGATTTGGACTTCGTATGAAGAAGTTATGGCCATCGGAAGTTTCAGAAAATTCAAAACAGCTCACGAGAAAATTTAAAAATTCAAACAGAAAGTGCAGAAGCGGGCTGGGCGGGAAAATTCCCGCCCAGGCAGGTCGACTGGGGAGTCGACACTAGTGTCGACCTTCCCTCCCCTAGGTCGACTATAGTGTCGACCTGGGTGCCGACCTGGTCAGTCGGCTAGGGTTTCACTGAGCCCAATCTTGAGCTGCTGATGTGTCTTTAGGGTTGAGTTGGCAAATTAAACGGTTCAGGTTAGTTCTGAGTTGATCTGACGGTCTAAATAAACCCTAAACTCTATAAATACCTAGGTAGTCTCTGACTCTAATTCACATGAAAAATAGAATAGCTACCGTCATACCGTCGCCATGGAATTCAGTCTAGCAGCCGCCAACTAAGAAGGAAGAAAGCTAATCAAAACCCTAATTCTACTCAACTCTAAAGCAAATCAAGACTCTCTTTCTTCTCTAATTGTGAGTATGACGATCTTAACAAGATTATTATTGAACTAATTAGATTAAGTTATGAATGGATTATAAGTGAATGATGTGAATAGTCATATATGTTGTTGAAAACCTTATGCTATCATGTATGTTGTAAATCCTATGTTATGTGATGATGATATCCTATATGTTGTAAATCATGCTATGATGATATTATATATATGTTGCAAGTTTCTATTCTAAGTTGTGATAAATCATACATGTTATAAAGTCATGATGTTATTATCTATGCTAATTAGTTCATGTTAATCAAATCATAATGTTTGGGCTATGTTGAACTATATAACAAATCATGTATGCAAGTTTGGATTGATTAGTATGTATAATCTCACATATCCTAGGACATCTATTTAGATCTAAAATTTGGATAGAACATGTGTGAGTTCTATGTGTTAGATGCTAGTTCACACCATCATTATGTTGCATAAAACCCCATATGCAAGTTTACACATGAATTGGGATTATGATCATATTAGGTAAGATGTGACATTTAACCAAACAAGTTGACACCTTTAGACCCATGACATGTGTAGTTCATGCAAGTTTCACCTTTTTATGATTAGATCTATTTCAACCATATGTATATGTTGTTGTTGTGATAATTTCTTTTTGTGCTATAAGTTAGACTATTCAAGTCTAACGTATACTTTGCGTTGAATAAGCGAGCGTATAACGTGGGGTAGGGGTAACATTAAGGATTTAATATTAAGAAGTTGGGGTGCAATTGATATGATTTTGCATGCCATGAATGGATGGCCATAATTGAGTCAATTATGGACATCATTAAAAGTTGACTTAATTAATAATTTGAATAGGGAATTATTAAAACTGGGGTAAAAGATTATAAGTGTTAATCAATGCTTAGGACACGAGGTTGGACTCGTTTGTGATGTAAACCTGCCCGGACCCGCCCGACAAATCCAGTGGTCACAAATGTCAGCCAATGTGAGAGGTCCTAGGCCCAAATTAAAGCATAACAGTTGTAAAGACACGAGGTTAGACTCTTTTATGGTGTAAGACTGCCCGGACCCGCCCGGCAAATCCAGCTGCCATAAATGCAAGTCTAATGTGAGAGGTCTTTATGAGGTTATGGCCTGAATGAATTAAGAAATACTTAACCAGATAAACATGTAAGGTGGGACATGGGGGTTAAGTAGGTGCCTTGGGTGGCATGAGGAATCTAGTGGGTGCCCTTAGTGGCATGTGAAATACGATTAGTAAGACTTAACCAAACACACATGTAAATGAACATGACTAAGAGGGTTAAGTGGGATGTACTAGTGGACAAGCTTAGGTGGGTAGCTTATGGGGGCCCATTTCAACCAGTATCCCAAACGTATCTCTGTGGGCTCGACCCAAGTCGAGGACGGGACACGCATACTGGGCTTGATTATAAGAGGCCAAAACGGGGTAGTGGTGGCAACGCAAGTCCAACGGGTTTCATATGCGTGTGTGGACCCGGGCTGGTAGGTAAGACGTAGTTGCATCGTGTAGGTATAAGCCGTGCATTCTCAAGTTGTATCGGGTTGCCACTTTAGGGGAGTGATACACCCCACTGTGGGGCCAGCACGGGTATCTACGAGTAGGGAGCCGATCGAAAGTGGGTAGTGGGGTACACCTAGTGGAGATAGGGGTAGACGGCACCTATGTAGTCAGCTAGGGGTACACGAAGCTATAATTTCTAAGTGGAGCAAGTGGGATCAACCTTTAGGGTGACTGGTGCGGTGTAGTATAGTAATTATTCATTAGTAATTAGGTGTGCCTTTAACGTTATCTTTATCTTCTCTTCCATACCCAATAGTTCATGGACATTTCCTTGTTTTCCAGCTTATGCCTTAGTCTAGTTATTTTGATAATAGTATTGTTAGAATTATCATACTCGCCAGACTTTACATTTGACCCCCTCCATTTCTATCTTTTTCCCCCTCCAGGTCCTCAGGTTGGGCCCAGCTCTAGTGGAGTTTGATTGGATTGCTTTATCTCTGTTTTGGAAAGCTTGGACCGTTGAAATAAAGTCCATCTTTATTATCTTCTTTAATGGCTATTTATGTAATGGGATTATCTATTTTGTTCTAGCAAGATGGATATTGTACTTGACTCTGATTTATGGTTTTTATGATGTAACAAACATGTTTAATTTCCGCTACAATAAAATGAAGTTTTAGATTTCCAAGTACTACTTATTATCTGTCTTGTTGTAATTTTTCTGTTCTATATTCACTTAAAACCTCCACGGAAGTTAATGCATTCCCTTTGTGAGTGACATTAATGGACGTGGGGTGTTACAATCATGAACAGTGTTTTATATAACACTTGTTCTTTAACCCGATAATTAATGAAACGGTACCATCAATAATACTGTTCTTAGACCCAAAGGAGTTAAGAAAATCAGAAACTAACTGGAGATTAGTTAAGCTGAATGGTTTATGGGGTATTGATCTGATGTTGATTTCGACCTTCGGGGTTAATACGTAGGGAATTGCTCACTTACTAATTTACGGTTAGGGACTGATAGAATAGAATGTGATTTTGGGTTTATCGTGAACTGTGTTTTAAATGACACTGATTCTTTAACCCAGTCAAAGATTAAAACTAAGTGGAGTTTTAATGATTCTTCAATTAGATTGAAAAGATTGAGAATGGAGTATCACCAGTTTTGCTCCAGGCGATAGTTAAATCTTTAATTAGATTTGGGCGTGAAATGGTAATTAAATTTACCGATAACACCGTGGTGTTAGATATGAAGTATTACCAGTTTTACTTCATGGGATGAATAGATTGGGACTGGGAAATAGAATAAATGATTACTTCGGTGTAGTTCGCTAATCCCGACTAGTTTGAATTGATATTCAAAAGAAGATCAAATAATAAATTTAGAAGAATTTATCTTTGATAAAATTAATGGGAACCTTTCCCTAAGAATGTGAAAATTTAGAAACTAACTGTGGGTTAGCTAAGAAGGACGGTTTCCTGGGTATTGATCTGATGAAGGTTTCGGCCTTCGGGGTTAATATTTGGGGAATTATTCTCTTGTTAATTTACGGTTAGTGACTGATGAATTGGAATGAGGCGTATGTTGTGTTTGTGTAACACTTGTTCATTATATACGCGAGTTATTCAGAAAGACTGGGTTTATCCCATTCTGAATAACTGATACGACAATAAGTCGAAGATGAAGACAGTGGTTGAAGACCGGAGGTCTTCACGTCCTTTGGGTGATTACTAATGATCTTGATTGGGCCGTACACCCAAGAGGAGGGAATCAGTTAGTGATCGTCCAGACGTACTTGGAGATCGATGGATATGCAGGGTACTAGTTGCCTCCGGTTTCGTTCAAACCCAGAACGAACTTGTAAATGGACTGTGTGTCTGACATTGGATTTCAGTCTGTGTGATTGATTTCTATTAAATATATATCTGTTTGGCGGCGGAGAATTTATTCTCTTGCTTAATGCCCTTCTCTGAGACGTACGAGCCCAGGGGTTATGTATTGATAGATATCCATCGCATGGAGTGAATCGCCTGTGTGGCATGCCTAAGTGGCAATTGATCAAGGCTTCTGTTGAAAAGCAAAGTCTTGTGGTTGATGATCAAAGCACGGCCTGTGTGGCGTAGCTTTGTGTAACGTGGATTCGCGAGCCTCACACCCCGGTGGTGAACCAAAAACGGGAGAGGACCTCAGGGAGGACATGTGTTTCTTTCTAGCTAGAAGTGGCGTCAGTGGTTTTACACGCCCTGACGAGTTTGACTTATGTGGTTGTTGCTTTGTAAGGCGCCTCGGTTTGATCGGACGATCCGGGTCCGATGGAGTCATTCGTTGGCTCATTTACGCCCCAAAGGGTGGGGAAACGCAGTGTTCAGGCATTTTAATCCACATCGGTGGACCGGCCCTGTCGCTCCAAGGGCTCACCTGTGTCTGGCTCGTGAGACTCGGGCTAGACAGTCTCGAATCGGTAGAGGACTATCTTTTGCCTCGGTTCACAGACGAAAATCCAATTTCCAAATACGTGACTTTGCGGTTTTATTTGTTGAGCCTAGTATTGGCGACATGATATATGGTACCCATGCCACCTATGATTGATACTTATGATTTGAAGTTGTTTTATACACTAGGCACTTATAATAGTATCAAATAATTTGTTTTAAAACGTACTAAGCATGTTTGGCTATTATAAGGGAAAACCCTATCCCCCGACTTGCGTTGCATTGTGTGATAGGACCTGGGTCTTATAATAGCTTCATTTTTCCAAAAAGCATTGCGTTGTTTTGTTATATGCACTGGTATTCTTGGGAGGAAACTCGTTCCGTGTTATACGGCGTGGTCCCTTGATATATCCAATTTAAGTTAAAGTTTTAAATAACTGTTTTAGTTCTCACACCAGTCCCATGACTGACCTGGAGTTTATTGTTTTAACCTAAACTCTGGGTGCCCTTATTTTGACACGGACAGCTAGTAGTTTTGGTTTTGCAGATTTATATTCACAGTATCCTGGTTTATAGCTGGAATGATATCCGGAAAGCTTTGTATCCGTATATCTCCTTCCGTTGTGTTTTGTATTATTTTCCGCTGCTATGTAATTTATTGTAATCTCTGATATTTATCGAATGTGTAATATTGATTTTTACTCTGTATATTCTTGTATTCTGATGGAATTGTTGTAAATAACAATGAAATATTCTTCCGTCTGCGTTCTTTTTTGTCATGTTCTCAAGATCATCTGGGCTTTCCTTACCGGGGAAGTTACGGGTTTTCACAGTTGGTATCAAAGCTTTGGTTTACAAAGCTCAGAGAACAAGACACATTAGAACCATACGAAAGAATTCATCAGAAACTGGATTAGTAATATCCAACGGGAATGACTCGTTAGAGATGGGATCAGTAGTATCCTAGAACGAGTGTGAAGAGTATATTTATGAAAATGAAAACAAATTTTGTCTTGAAAATTTAAAATCAATTATTCGTAATTGATTATTTATTTTATATTGATTTGGACTATCCAGTATATAAAGATTTTGTGTATACGTCTGATCCACGTGTAATATACTGGATGGATATAGAATCACACTCTAGTCGCCCGGACATTGTCCTGATGATGAAGTATACCATCACCAGTATTTATTTTCGAGTTTCGAAAGTGAGATTTCTATATATTTCCAATTGACTAGTGTGAGAACCAAAATTAGATAGGGCCTATTGTTGCGATTTGGCATCAAAAATGTGATTTTTGAATATATATCAAAGTTATGAATTTGAAATGATAACCAACTAATTGATTGATGGTTGTGTTGTTTGATTATTGGATGATTAGTTAAAAGTTGAACCATTCAGCCAAATTGTATCAAATAGTGAATTGTATTGAAAATTTGGTCGCATTTTCTTGCATATACATGTACTTACATTGAACAGGTCAGAGCAAAGAGGCTAGAGCAGAAGAATAAAATTGTTTGCCCGACAAATAGGTACATGTTTACCATAATTTACTGTTTTGTTTGGGTGATGATGATTTTATGAGCCGATTGGCCAGCCGCTTGGCTTTTTCTTTTTCTTTTTGAGATCAGAGGGCCTGTAAGGCAATTTCGGGATTTTCCTGGTGCTCCCGGTGCATGGGAGGTTATGGCGAAATTTTTCGGAAATTTAGGGTGTTAGCCAAATTTTTGAAAAATTTGAAAAGTTCTTTGAAACTGAAAAGTTGAAGAACTTAAGCCGTAGCGAAAATATTGAAAGAAAGAGTTGATTAGTAAAACAACTTTCGGCTTCGTTCCTTTTCGGGGACGAAAAGTTTTAAGTGGGGAAGATTGTAATAACGCGGAAATTTGAGCATATTTTAAATTTTTATTTTGGCAATTTTAGCGAATTTTGAAAATTTAAAACGAATTATTTTTAATAATAACGACGAAAAATTTGATTTGAATAGAATTCGAACGTATATATTTATATAGATCGTCGTTAGAATATAAATATTTATTTATAATTATAAATAGAATTGAAAATGGCGCGGTAGTTCGATAATTCGATTTCAAAATTCGAATGAATGTATCGGGTGTAAAATAAACCGGATTTTAGTGAAACCAAAAATATTTGAATCTAATTGGGAATATTTTTCCAACGAATCCGAAGAATTGAAATTTCATAGCAGGAATCAAAAGTTATGTCCAGTTGAAAATTCAGAATAGTCACTATGGAATTCTGGCCCTTAAAAATGGAAATTTTGCAAACGACCTCGGTTTTCGATGAAACCACTTTTGTAGGATCCGCGATGTCAAATTATTGCTAGGTTTCAAATTTCATAATTTTTCGAATCAATATGTGAGCGTGGCAAAGGAAAACGCGTTTGACTAGTTTCAGTTGATTTTAATCAACTGGAAAATGGTCATTTTTCAGACGGTCTCAGAATTTGACGAAATTAGTTTTGTTAGGACCGTATCGTCAATACGAAACTAGAAAATATTTTACTGGAATTTTTCGAGTTAGTATGTGGCCCCAGTTAATTGAAATGTGCGTTCAAATTCAATATATAGAGTTATATGTTGATTTTGACAAAAACTGATCGAAACGATCGAATCAGCTTACGATATATATCCCATTGTGTTCGGAATAGGGGTAATTAGCCGGGGGCGACACTCGGTGGGTTCAATTTCGAGTTCAAAATTAAAAGTTACTTTTAGAGAAAATAAAATAATAATTAAATAATTTATAACACCCTCTTTTTATCTCCATCCCCCTTCAGAAACCCGATCCCCAAATAATAATAAAAACGTTCGATTCCTCCCGCCGCCTCCACCCTCCCTGGCGATCGCTATCGCCATCGACCCCGCACCCACCGCGCATCCTCCTCCGGTTTCCCCCCTCCTCGTCGCCGACGTTCCTCCCTCCACCATCTTCAATCTCGAAACTAATACACTAAACAGCCCCCACCTGTAATAGCCGTCGCCCCTACTGCTGTTACCACCAGCGACCCCCTTCCCTCCCCCCACCCCACCGCCAGCCTCCACCTCGCGAGACGACGACCTTCCCCCCTTCTTTCTTCAACCGTGAGTTTTTCTTGTTTTATTTATTTATTTTATTATTCTTCTAGTTAAATCAAAAATTTAGCAGTGATTTTTATTCATATGAATCACATATAAAGTTATGATCTTTGTATGGTAAAGGTATGATTATTGTTTAGAAAGATCGAGTTTTTATATAGTGAAAGATCGAATTTTTATATAGAAGAAAGCGTTTTAAAAATATAATCTTCACAATATATGAAGTGAAAATGAAAATTCGATTTTTATATATATGAAGTGAAGATAAAGATGTGATCTTTATAGAAGTAGCAATATAAAAATATGATTTTTATATTATAGAAAGAATAAAAATATAATTTTTACACTAGTGGCATATTAAAAATATGATTTTTATTCATGTAGAGTAATAAAAAACATCTTTATTAGGAGAAGAGCAATATAAAAATATAATTTTTATATGAAAGGCGAAATAAAAATGTGATTTTTATCGTATATACATCATATAAAAATGTGATCTTTATAGCGTTGAAATAAAAATGAGATTTTTAACATATACCGCGTGAAACAGATCTCGTTGGAAGCATGGCGAAGATGTTCTACATATGAAGAGTCGTGGCGTTTGGATTAGCTTTGGTGAGAACTCCTCACTTTTAAATTTGTTTCTAGTTAAAATATATACTAGGATGCAGACGGTGTTTAGTAGCACCCGACACCCGTCGTCCACGGACCATGGACGGCTTGTATGCTTGTTTGTATGATTTTGATATGTAGTTGATTGTGTGATGTGATGTGAAATAAAATAAAATATTTATATAGTTAAAAATATTTTATAGTTAAAAATAGAATTTTTAACGTGTATATGAAATGAAATAAATTAATATAAACAAATCGAATGATTTTTTTATATACACACATTTGACTGATATAGATTGGGACGATAAATTTTACACATCTCCCAACTGCACAAAAAAAAATCTGTGTTTGATTGTTTGAAACCCCACATGGGTATTGGGATGATATATGACATACTCTAATCCCAATAATTAGCTGTATGTCGATCGATTGATTGGCAGACTGTTATAAGCGTTAAATATTTATATTTGATGCTTATACAGTGTAGAACGCACATTGGATGATGGTTGATGACTTATTGTTGTTGTTATATACGTGTGGTAGAAAATCCATATAATTAACATTATATGGTAATTGATTGGGCCTCATTCCAGTTTTAAAAAGAAATATTTGAAAAAAAAAGAAATATTTGAAAAAAAAAATATTTGAAAGAGAAATATTTGAAAAAGAAATATTTGAAATAGAAATATATGAAGTCGTGCTGATTAGATTGACGCCATTTTGACGTGAACGATATTTATATCGATTTTATTCATTTTATAATGAATATCGAAAGTGATTTCAAAATCTGATATTTTGAATAGAATTGAAATTCGAATTGAAATTGAATAGAAATGAATTCGAATTGAAATTGAATAGAAATGAATTCGAATTGAAATTGAATAGAATTGAAAACGAACTGAAATTGAATTAGAAATCGATTTGAATTGAAATCAGTTTGAAATGAATTTAAAAAGAATTTATAAGGAAAAATTCAATTTTGATTTGAATTAGAAACAAAGTTGAAATCGTTTTGAAAACGAATTTAAAACGAATTATAAAAATACGTTTTAAAAGGAAATCGACGAAGTATATATTATATATATAATATAATGGCCTGAATAGAACGCGCCGCGCTGCGGTAGTTCGTGAATTTCGACCACTGACTTCGAACGGACATTACGGGAGATCCAACCGTCGGATTCTCCTAAAACTGGAACCTTTGGGTTCGTATCGAAAAGGGCTTTCTAACGAATATTAGAAATTAGAAATCTAACGGTTGGATTTGGAATTATGTCTGAATCAAATTTGGAAAAGGTCATTGTAAGTGCAGTTCGATGGCAGTTGATGGAAATCGATTGTACGAGCCTTGATAAACTTATTAAAAATATCACTAATTTGTGAAAATCATAAGAAATGATTTGTGAAGAATTGGGATGAAAAACTCCATATTTGAAAAGTTAAAAATAGATTTTTATCGAAATGAAGTAATTTTGAATTAGAATAATAATTTATTTATTTTTAAATAAATAAATTGGATTTGAAATGGTTTTAAAAGAAACCAGAATTTCCAATAGTTGAAGTGGAATGGATTTGAATCGAAATTATCTTTGGAATATTTCGATGTTGGATTTCGTGATATACAGATATTGTTATGGAAATTTGAAAGATATATAATTATATATATATATATATATATATATATATCGTTATTTCCAATACGATATTTGTGGGTCGTAGAATTTGATATTGAATATAAGCCGATATATTTTCTATTCAGAGCCTTGTATTTATTATCAAATGTGATTTGGGTTTGTCGTGAATGGTGTCTTCATTAACACTGTTCTTAAGCCCAGTTGAGAAAAAATTAAATCTTTTATTTGTATTTAATGAAGTATACCAATTAAATAATATTTTATTGGAATTGAATTGGTATTGATTTTTGGGTTTATCGTGAACATTGTTTTATATAACACTTGTTCTTTAACCCGATAATTAATGAAACGGTACCTTCAATAATACTGTTCTTAGACCCAAAGGAGTTAAGAAAATCAGAAACTAACTGGAGATTAGTTAAGCTGAATGGTTTCTGGGGTATTGATCTGATGTTGATTTCGACCTTCGGGGTTAATACGTAGGGAATTGCTCACTTACTAATTTACGGTTAGGGACTGATAGAATAAAATGTGATTTTGGGTTTATCGTGAACCATGTTTTAAATGACACTGATTCTTTAACCCAGTCAAAGATTAAAACTAAGTGGAGTTTTAATGAATCTTCAATTAGATTGAAAAGATCGAGAATGGAGTATCACCAGTTTTGCTCCAGGCGGTAGTTAAATCTTTAATTAGATTTGGGCGTGAAATGGTAATTAAATTTACCGATAACACTGTGGTGTTAGATATGAAGTATAACCACTTTTACTTCATGGGATGAATAAGTTGGGATTGGGAAATAGAATAGATGATTACTTCGGTGTGGTTCGCTAATCCCGACTAGTGTGAATTGATATTCAAAAGAAGATTAAAGAATAAATTTAGAAGAATTTATCTTTGATAAAATTAATGGGAACCTTTCCCTAAGAATGTGAAAATTTAGAAACTAACTGTGGGTTAGCTAAGAAGGACGGTTTCCTGGGTATTGATCTGATGATGGTTTCGGCCTTCGGGGTTAATATTTGCGGAATTATTCTCTTGTAAATTTACGGTTAGTGACTGATGAATTGGAATGAGGCGTATGTTGTGTTTGTGTAACACTTGTTTATTATATACGCGAGTTATTCGGAAAGACCGAGTTTATCCCATTCTGAATAACTGATACGACGATAAGTCGAAGATGAAGATGGTGGTTGAAGATCAGAGGTCTTCACATCGTTTGGGTGATTACTGATGATCTTGATTGGGCCATACACCCAAGTGGAGGGAATCAGTTAGTGATCGTCCAGACGTACTTGGAGATCGATGGATATGCGGGGTACTAGATGCCTCCGGTTTCGTTCAGACCCAGAACGAACTTGTAAATGGACTGTGTGTCTGACATTGGATTTCAGTCTGTGTGATTGATTTCTATTAAATATATATCTGTTTGGAGGCGGAGAATTTATTCTCTTGCTTAACGCCCTTCTCTGAGACGTACGAGCCCAGGGGTTATATATTGATGGATATCCATCGCATGGAGTGAATTTCCTGTGTGGCATGCCTAAGTGGCAGTTGATTAAGGCTTCTGTTGAAAAGCAAAGTCTTGTGATTGATGATCAATGCACGGCCTGTGTGGCGTAGCTTTGTGTAACGTGGATTCGCGAGCCTCACACCCCGGTGGTGAACCAAAAACGGGAGAGGACCTCAGGGAGGACATGCGTTTCTTTCTAGCTAGAAGTGGCGTCAGTGGTTTTACACGCGCTGACGAGTTTGACTTATGTGATTGTTGCTGTTGCGAGGCGCCTCGGTTTGATCGGACGATCCGGGTCCGATGGAGTCATTTGTTGGCTCATTTACGCCCCAAAGGGTGGGGAAACGCAGTGTTCAGGCATTTTAATCCACATCGGTGGACCGACCCTGTCGCTCCAAGGGCTCACCTGTGTCTGGGTTCTGAGACTCGGGCTGGACAGTCTCGAATCGGTAGAGGACTATCTTTTACCTCGGTTCACAGACGGAAATCCAATTTCCAAATACGTGACTTTGCATTTTTATTTATAGAGCCTAGTAGTGGCGACATGATATATGGTACCCATGTCGCCTATGATTGATACTTATGATTTGAAGTTGTTTTATACACTAGGCACTTATAATATATCAAATGATTTGTTTTAAAACGTACTAAGCATGTTTGGCTAATATAAGGGAAAACCCTAGCCCCCGGCTTGCGTTGCACTGTGTGATAGGACCTGGGTCTTATAATAGCTTCATTTTTCCAAAAAGCATTGCGATGTTTTGTTATATGCACTGTTATTCTTGGGAGGAAACCCGTTCCGTGTTACACGGCGTGGTCCCTTGATATATCCGATTTAAGTTAAAGTTTTAAATAACTGTTTTAGTTCTCACACCAGTCCCATGACTGACCTGGAGTTTATGGTTTTAACCTAAACTCTGGGTGCCCTTATTTTGACACGGGTGGCTAGTAGTTTTGGTTGTGCAGATTTATATTCACAGGATCCTGGTTTACAGCTGGAATGATATCCGGAAAGCTTTGTATCCGTATATCTCCTTCAGTTGTGTTTTGTATTATTTTCCGCTGCCATGTAATTTATTGTAATCTCTGATATTTATCGAATGTGTAATATTGATTTTTACTCTGTATATTCTTTTATTCTGATGGAATTGTTGTAAATAACAATGAAATGTTCTTCTTTCTGCGCTCTATTTTGTCATGTTCTCAAGATCATCCGGGCTTTCCTTACTGGGGAAGTTACGGGTTTTCACAGAAATCGTACCCGAACCTCTCAAAATGCATATGAGATTAAAGAGAATCTCAACACAAGTCCTAATATATTTGTTTCATAAATTATTTATTTTTGTTTGATTTTTTCTGAATTTTCAAAGATCATGTTTTTAATATTTGGTGGCGGCTACTTCATTTTGACCATTGACGAAGAAGCATGAGGGTTAAAGGTGTTAAAAATATTATATAGAGTAGGGTTATTATACGATTATATCAAATATAATATCCTACTGCTATTTGTTTTTGATGTTTATTTATTCGCATGATCACATACGAAATCTGATTGCGATGAAAATGGACATCCTTGTATAGTTTTACATTCCGGACCCAATGAAACTTGTTTTATCGAAATCCAAGTCCGTTTGCAAAAACAACGCTATTTTAAATATTAAATTATTAATCGATATACATTTATTTTGCGTATGCTCACATAATAACTCTGATTGGCACGAAACTTGAAATTTAGCAATAATTAGCCATTAAGAATTTAATAAAATTCTTTTTGTTCAATCCAAGATCTTTTGCAAAATTAATTATTTCCATTCGTTAAATTAAATGAAAAAAATATAAATTAATTCAAAACAATTCAATTTAATAAAAATAAATTATTGTTATTTATATATTCAAATAGAATTATACATAGCTTCAAAATAAACTAGTTTGAGTCTTAAAGTCGATATTTTCATTTTCAATTCCACTGATCATCAAAGTGTTAAAGATAAAAAAATATGATGATAATAAATAGTTTTGAGTAGTTATTATGCATTTAACGTGCGTAATATGAATTTTAAACTTAGTAAAAAAATAAAAATATCTTTCAACATACTAAAATACTCATAATTTAAGTTATTATCTTAACAAAAATCGAACGAATAATGATACGGATGTCTTCGTATTCGCATCCACATTTCTTTTTTGAATATTAGATATTTGTTTATATTTTGGGTGTAGATGTGGACAGATACCAAACTTTTTAAATAATTAAACCAACCTTCAGTTAGGTTTTCCTACTGTAAGAGAGCCAAAATAAAACTCTTTGAAGCAAATTATTTCGGCTGTATATCTTCGATTTCGCGTCTCCCTCCCCTCTACTCCGTTTCTTCCTCTGCTATCCAAATCAACGCGCAAAATATTCCTATTTTCTCATCATTTTCATTTAATAGTCCATTTTGGTGTTTTTCATGTGAGTCGTATTTTGATGTTTAAATGATTCAGCAGCATCGCCCTATTTATGGACTTGCACATCTTCTGAAATTTAGGTAACGTCCTGCTTGTTAGTCCTAGATTTTTCTTCTTACACTTTTGAATTTTTAATTCAGTTATGATTTATTTCAGTTTTACTTGCTTCTACGTGGATTTCTAAGGTAGAAGTTCTTGTGTTATTAGTTGACGATAATTCTGATTTTAGTTGAGAATTCGGATTACATTGTTATTACTAGGTCTTTCAACATGTTTCATTGTTACGTGTTGTTGAAACTTCGACAAAGTGAATTTTTTCCTTCTTTCGGAGCAGCTATATCTGAAACTTTTCTTTATTTTTTTTAAAAGAACTGTTATCTCCATTCCTTAAATTTGCCTACCCTTAGATTTTAAAGTTCACGAAATGTCGATTATTTCTTGTTTCTATCCGTTTGAAGGACATGACTTGTTATTTCTGAGCGTATAATTTTTTTTGGGATTTTAACATGAATCAATTTATTTTTAGAGGTTGAAAGATATCTTTAGAGGAATACTGACTTAGTACCTGGATAAATACACTTTAGGGCAACAAACAATATCTTTTTCTGAAAATATATCTTTGGAGGATTATTGACTTAGAACCTAGATAAATATATTTGAAAACATGTTGATGGCAATATTTTTTTCCTATATTTGATGTATGCATGTATATGTAGAACATTTCCCACTAAAATATCAACTCATTTTGCATCCAAAAGTAATTAATTTATGCAATGTTGATGGTTAATTTATACAATGCACTAGCATCATGAGTCATAAAATGGTATCAACTATAACTATGTGCACATAATTTTTATTTTATTCTATTTTAGCTATTCCTAATGAATTAATCACGTGTGTATAATTTTTTGCATTTGCAGAAAACATATCATCTAAAATGGTTCACATTGATTTGAATGGTACACATTTACCTGACAATGATGAGCAAACATGCGAGCATCATATTGATCCTATGCAGGTGTCCACAATGGAATTAACCAATCATGTTGTAATTTTTTCAAATTGAGCAATTTTTATGTTTTATACTTTTATCATACGTCTAATATGAATCATATTGTTTTGGATGCATGACTTCTACCTGCCAATGAATGTCAATACAATTTGAGAATCATATCAACCATATTTATGTGCATATAATTTTTATTTTATTCAATTTTAGTTATGCCTAATGAATTAATTATGTGTGTGTATAATTTTTTGCATGTGCAGAAAAAAATATCATCTAAAATGGTTCGCATTGATTTGAATGATACACCTTTACTTGAAAATGATGAGAAAACATTCGAGCATCATATTGGTCCTGCACAGGTGTCCACATTGGAATTAACCAATCATATGGTAATTTTGTCAGATTGACCAATTTTTATGTTTTATACTTTTATCATATGTCTAATATGAATCATATTGTTTTGGATGCATGACTTCTGCTTACCAATGAATAACAATAATTTGAGAATCCTATTAGCCATATGCAAGAAACTAGAACAACAAAATCTACCAGTCAAGGTAGTCTTTCAAACCAATTGACTACTTTACCATCTTTTGATGATGACAATCTTTCATCCACCGCAATTTCAGGTAGGTGTAGTTTTGATTTGAACACCTTACCATCTTCTGATGATGACGCATAATCATTTGAGGGTTTAATATAGAATGTGCAAAGGTCCCCAAATGCTATGACTATTTCGCGTAAGGTAAATATACAAACTTATCATTCTTAAACAAGTGTTATTTGATTCTTATGACTTCCATCTTACTCTTTTCCAAAATAATACTTGTACTGCATCCAATAATACTAAGTAATGTACCCAAATTTGATCAAAATCACTAAGTATTTTTATAATAAACATGTGTATGTAAAGGTCGCATGAAGGTATGAGTGAAACATCTACTGCATTAAATCTTGAGAACATTCTGGGTGCACTGTCTTCACATCATCTACTGTGAAAACCCGTAACTTCCCCGGTAAGGAAAGAGCGGATACTTTGAGAACAACACACAAAAGAATGCAGACAGAAGAACATTTCATTGTTAATTACAACAATTCCATCAGAATACACGAATATACAGAGTATAAACAAATAATATACATCAGAAAATATCAGAGATTTAAATTACATTTAAATACATCACTGCAGCGGAAAATAATACAAAGCACAACTGAAGGAGACACGGATACAGAGCTTTCCGGATATCATTCCAGCTGTAAACCAGGTTCCTGTGAATATAAATCTGCAAAACCAAAACTACTAGCTGGCCGTGTCAAAATAAGGGCACCTAGAGTTTAGGTTAAATCAATAAACTCCAGGTCAGTCATGGGACTGGTGTGAGAACTAAAACAGTTATTAATCTTTATTTTAAAGTTAGGTAAATCAAGGGACCACGCCGTATAACACGGAACGGGTTTCCTCCCAAAAACACTAGTGCATAAAACAATAGTGCAATGCTAAATAAGAAAAATGAAGCTATTATAAGACCCAGGTCCCATCACATAATGCAACGCAAGCCAGAGGATAGGGTTTTTACCTTATAATAGCCAAGAATGCTTGATACGTTTAAAACAAATCATTTGATACTATTATAAGTGCACAGTGTGCGAAACAACTTCAAATCATAAGTATCAATCGAAGACGTCATAAGCTCCCCATCCCACTATGTCGCCATACTAGGCTCTACAAATAAAACCGCAATTGTCACGTATTTAGAAATAGGATTTCCGTCTGTGAACCGAGGCAAAAGATAGTTCTCTACTGATTCGAGACAATCTAGCCGATGTCTCAGGTCAGAGCTTGAGTGACCATTGGAGCGACAGGGCCGGTCCATCGATGTGGACTAAAATTCCTGAACACTGCGTTTCCCCGCCATTTGGGGCGTTAATGAGCCAACAAATGACTCCATCGGCTTCACATAGTCACCGATATATCTGAGGCGCCTCGCAACAACAACAACCACATAAGTCAAACTCGTCAGGGCGTGTAAAACCACTGACGCCACTTCTAGCTAGAAAGAAACGCATGTCCTCCCTGAGGTCCTTCTCCCGTTTTTGGTTCACTACCTCGGGTGTGAGGCTCGCGGATCAACGTTACACAAAGCTATGCCACATAGGCCATGCTTTGATCATCAACCACAAGACTTTGCTTTTCAATAGAAGCCCGGGTCTATTGCCACTTAGGCATGCCACATAGGCAATTCACTCCATGCGTTTGATATCCATCAATATATAACCACTGAGCTCGTACGTCTCAGAGAAGGGTGTTAAGCAAGAGAATAAATTCTCCGCCGCTAAACAGATATATATTTAATAGAAATCAATCACACAGAATAAAATCCAATGTCAGACACACGGTCCATTTACAAGTTCGTTCTGGGTCTGAACGAAACCGGAGGCACCTAGTAACTCGCATATCCATCGATCTCCAAATACGTCTGGACGATCAATAACGGATTCCCTCCTCTTGGGTGTACGGCCCAATCAAGATCATCAGTAACCACCCAAACGACGTGAAGACCTCCAGTCTTCGAGAACCATCTTCATCTTCGACTTATCATCGTATCAGATATTCAGAATGGGATAAACCCGGTCTTTCTGAATAACTCGTGTATATAATAAACTAGTGTTACACAAACACAACATACGCCTCATTCCAATTCATCAGTCGCTAACCGTAAATTAGTAAGAGAACAATTCCCCAAATATCAACCCCCGAAGGCCGAAACCAACATCAGATCAATACACAGGAAACCATTCTGCTTAACTAACCTACAGTTAGTTTCTAAATTTCAAATTCTTAGGGAAAGGTTCCCATTAATTTTATCAAAGATAAATTCTTTAAATTTATTCTTTAATCTCCTTTTGAATATCAAATCAAACTAGTCGGGATTAACGAACCACACCGAAGTAATCATTTATTTTATTTTCCAATCCCAACCTATTCATCTCATGAAGTAAAACTGGTAATACTTCATATCTAACACCATGGTGTTATCGGTAAATTTATTTACCATTTCACGTTCAAATCTAATTAAAGTTTAACTATCGCCTGGAGCAAAACTGGTTATACTCCGTTCTCGATCTTTCCAATCTAATTAAAGATTCATTAAAACTCCACTTAGTTTTAATCTTTAACTGGTTTAAAGAATCAATATCATTTAAAATACGTTCATGATAAACCCAAAATCACATTTAATATTATATACAAGGCTCTGAATAGAAAATATATCGACTTATATTCAATATCAAATTCTATGACCAACAAATAACGTATTGGAAATAACGATATAAATATATCTTTCAAATTTCCATAACAATATCTGTATAATCACGAAATCCAACATCGAAATATTCCCAAAGATAATTTCGATTCCAATTCAATTATTGGAAATTCTGTTTATTTTCAAAACCATTTCAAATCCAATTTATTTATTTTAAAAATAAATAGAATATTATTTTTCTAGTTCAAAACTAGTTCATTCCAATCCTAAACCAAGCGTTAGATTTCAAATATCTAATATTCGTTAGAAAGCTCTTTTCGATACGAACCCAACGGTTCTGGTTTTAGGAGAATCCGACGGTCGGATCTCCCGTAATATCCATTCGTAGTTAATGGTCGAAATTCATGAACTGCCGCAGCGCGGCGCGTTCTATTCAGGCCATTATATATATATAATATATGTATATATATATATTATATATTTCGTCGATTTCCTTTTAAAACGTATTTTATAAATCGTTTTAAATTCGTTTTCGAAACAATTTCAACTTCATTTCAAATTCAAATCAAAATTGAATTTTTCCTTATAAATTCGTTTTAAATTCATTTCAAATTGATTTTTAATTCAATTTCAGTTCGTTTTCAATTCAATTCAATTTCAATTCGAATTCATTTCTATTCAATTTCAATTCGAATTCATTTCTATTCAATTTCAATTCAAATTCATTTCTATTATTCGATTTTGAAATCACTTTCAATATTCATTATAAAATCGACAAAATTCCCGTTCGTGTTAAAATGGCGTGTAACTACTTAACACGGCTTCACATTTCAATATTCAAAGAATATTATTTTTAAATTATTCGATAATTCTGAACTGGAATCAGACACAGTCAATTACCATATAATTTCAGTTATATGGATTTCATCAAATTCATATATACAACAATGACGATAAACACCCAACCATCATCCAAAGTGCGTTCTACACTGTATAAGCATCAAATATACATATTCAACGCTTATAAAAGCCTGTCAATCAATCAATCGACATACAACTAATTATTAGGATTAGTGTATGTCATATACCATCCCAATACCCGTGTGGGGTTTCAAACAACCAAACACAGATTTTATTTGTGCAGTTGAGCAATGTGTAAAATTTATCGTCCCAATAAATATCAGTCAAATGTGTGTATATAAACAAATCGTCCGATTTGTTTATATTTATTTATTCACATTCATGTCAAAAACTATATTTTCAACTATAAAATATTTTTAACTATATAAATATTTTATTTCATTTCACATCACATCACACAATCAACTGCACATCAAAATCAAACAAACAAGCATACAAGCCGTCCATGGTCTGTGGACGACGGGTGTTGGGTGCTACTAAACACCGCCTGCATCCTAGTATATATTTCAACTAGAAATTAGAATAAAAGTGAGGAGTTCTCACCCAAGCTAAACCACACGCCACGACTCTTCTTATGTAGAAAATCTTCACCTTTTCGCCTTTTGTCACTTTCGTCGTCCGTACTCACTACATATATAAAAATCACATTCATATTTTTAATTCGCTACATATATAAAAATCACATTTTTATATTCTCTAGTATATAAAAATCATATTTTAATTCGCTACATCTATAAAAATCACATTTTTATATTCTCTAGTATATAAAAATCATATTTTTAATTCGCTACATATATAAAAATCACATTTTTATATTCTCTAGTATATAGAAATCATATTTTTAATTCGCTACATATATAAAATCACATTTTTATATTCTCTAGTATATAAAAATCATATTTTTAATTCGCAACATATATAAAAATCACAATTTTATATTCTCTAGGATATAAAAATCACATTGTTATATCGTTATTCAAATTATAAAAATCGAATTTTTATCGCTACTTTATATATGTAAAAATCGAATATTTATCACTACTTCATATATGTAAAAATCTCGCATTTCTATATATAAAAATATTGCCTTTCTATAATTAAAAATCATATCTTTCAAGTTAAAAACCATACTATTAAATATTCTATGAAATCAAATGTTAAAAATATAATCTTTACCGTATTAAAAATCTAATTTGTACACTGCTAAAATGTAATCTTTTATGTGATAAAAATTTAATCTTTCCTTGAACAAAAACACGATCTTTCCTTTACCAAAATACGATCTTTCCTTTACCAAAATATTCAGTTTTTCCTTTAACATAAATTCAGTTTCTATCAAAGAAATATATAATGTAATGAAAAGAGTAAAAACTCACATATTCATTGGAGTAAAGGGGGATTTCTGGGTGCGAACAGTGGAGGAGGAGGCCCCAGCTAGCGTCGGCGATGGCAGGCAGCGGTCTTCAGGCGGTTGGAGGCCGGAGGGTCGAGGGTCTTCGATTTTAGGGGGGACTGCGTTCGAATTAGGTGGCTGAGTTCGCGGTTTGGAGGTTAGGGCTGGTGAGGGGGTGCGGTGATGGGGAGGGGCGCGACGGACCCGGGGTTGGTGGCGCTCTATCGTAGATGGCGGGGGTAGAGGTGGCGGCGACGTGGAGGTATCGATTTGGGTGGAACGAATGTCTGCGGGTTTTTTTATTTTTTATTTTCTTTCCCTGATAATGAACGTTGACTTCAAAAGGGGAGAAGGTGGGGTAGGTATGGGTTTTATTAATTTTATTTATTCTATTCATTTATCCCCAAAAAGCAACTTTTATTTTCGAACTCGAAATCAAACCCACCGATTGTCGTTCCTAGCTTATTACCCCCATTCCGAACACAATGGGATATGTCACATAGGCCAATTCGATCGTTACGATTAGTTTCCATTCGAATTAAAACATAAATCTATATATATATATATTCAATTCAAATGTACATTTCAATTTACCGGGGCCACATACGGACTCGAAAAATCCCAGAAAAATATTTTCTAGCTTCGTATTGACGATACGGTCCTAACAAAACCAGTTTCGTCAAATTCTGAGACCGTTTGAAAAATGGCCATTTTCCAGTCGATTAAAATCAACTTAAACTAGTCAAACACGTTTTACTTCGCCACGCTCACATATTGATTCGAAAAATTACGAATTTTGGAATCTAGCAATAACTTGACATCACGGATCCAACAAAAGTGGTTTCGTCGAAAACCGAGGTCGTTTGCAAAATTCCCATTTTTAAGGGCCAGAATTCCATAGCGACTATTCTGAATTTTCAACTGGACATATCTTTTGATTCCTGCTATGAAATTTCGATTTTTCTGATTTGTTGGAAAGATATTGTCAAATGGATTCAAATATTTTTGGTTTTACTAAAATCCGGTTTATTTTGCACCCGGTATATTCATTTGAATTTTGAAATTGAATTTTCGAACTACCGCGCCATTTCAGGCTCGTTATATAATTAAAATAAAATATTTATATTCTAATCGACGATTCAAATAAATTTATACATTCAAATTCTATTCAAAATAATTTTCTCGTCGCTATTCTTTAAAATAATTCATTTTAAATATTCAAAATTCACTAAAACTGCCAAAATAAAATTTTTAAATTGGCTCAGATTTCCGGGTTATTACAATCTCCCCCACTTAAAACTTTTTGTCTTCGAAAAGGAACGAAGCCAAAAGTTGTTTAATAAATCAACTAAACTTTCATTCTTTTCATTACGGCTTAAGTTCTTCAACTTTTCAGTTTCAAAGAACTACTAAAAAATTTTCAAAAATTTGGCTAACACCCTAAATTTTCGAAAAATTTCGCCATAACCTCCCCTGCACCGGTGACTTCGGGATATTTCATATAGCCTCCCATGGCCTTCTTCAATCAAAAAAGAAAAAGCCAAGCGGCTAGCCAATCGACTCATAAAATCATCATCACCCAAACAAAACAGTAAATTATGATAAACATGTACCTATTTGTCGGGCAAACAATTTTATTCTTCTGCTCTGGCCTCCTTGCTATGACCTGTTCAATGTAAGTACATGCATGCTAATGCGACAAATTTTCAATACAATTTACTATTTGGTTCAAATTGGCTATATGGTTCAAATTTTAATTACTCAACCAATAATCAAACAACACAAACAGCAATCAATTAGTTGATTATCATTTCAAATTCATAACTTTTATATATAGTCAAAAAATCAGATTTTTGAAGCCAAATCACAACAATAAGCCCTATCTAATTTTGGTTCTCACACCAGTCAATAGGAAATATATAGATATCACACTTTCGGCACTCGAATATAAACACTGATGATGAGGCCTCATCATCAGAATCATCTCCGGGCGACTAGAGTGTGGTCCTATATCTACCCAATATATTAAAACTTCGAATACACGCTAGCTAGGCGTATATGCAAAATCTTTATATATCGGATTGTCCAAATTCAATACAAATAAATATTCAAATACGTATAAAACGATTTAAATTTCAAAACAATATTTGTTTTCATTTTAAAAATATACTCTTCACTCTCATTCTAGGATACTACTGATCCTATCTCTAATGAGTCATTCCCATTGGATATTACTAATCCAATTTCTAATGAATTCTTTCGTATGGTTCTAATGTGCCTTGTTCTCTGAGCTTTGTAAACCAAAGCTCTGATACCAACTGTGAAAACCCGTAACTTCCCCGGTAAGGAAAGAGCGGATGCTTTGAGAACAACACACAAAAGAACGCAGACAGAAGAACATTTCATTGTTAATTACAACAACTCCATCAGAATACACGAATATACAGAGTATAAACAAATAATATACATCAGAAAATATTAGAGATTTAAATTACATTTAAATACATCACTGCAGCGGAAAATAATACAAAGCACAACTGAAGGAGATATACGGATACAGAGCTTTCCGGATATCATTCCAGCTGTAAACCAGGTTCCTGTGAATATAAATCTGCAAAACCAAAACTACTATCTGCCCGTGTCAAAATAAGGGCACCCAGAGTTTAGGTTAAAACAATAAACTCCAGGTCAGTCATGGGACTGGTGTGAGAACTAAAACAGTTATTAATCTTTATTTTAAAGTTAGGTAAATCAAGGGACCACGCCGTATAACACAGAACGGGTTTCCTCCCAAGAACATCGGTGCATGAAACAATAGCGCAATGCTAAATAAGAAAAATGAAGCTATTATAAGACCCAGGTCCGATCACACAATGCAACGCAAGCCGAAGGATAGGGTATTTACCTTATAATAGCCAAGAATGCTTGATACGTTTAAAACAAATCATTTAATACTATTATAAGTGCATAGTGTATAAAACAACTTCAAATCATAAGTATCAATCATAGACGGCATAAGCGCCCCATCCCACTATGTCGCCATACTAGGCTCTACAAATAAACCGCAAATGTCACATATTTGGAAATTGGATTTCCGTCTGTGAACCGAGGCAAAAGATAGTCCTCTGCCGATTCAAGACAATCTAGCCCATGTCTCTGGTCAGAGCTCGAGTGACCATTGGAGCGACAGGGCCGGTCCACCGATGTGGATTAAAATTCCTGAACACTGTGTTTCCCTGCCCTTTGGGGTGTAAATGAGCCAACAAATGACTCCATCGGCTTCACACTGTCATCGATATATCCGAGGCGCCTCGCAACAGCAACAACCACATAAGTCAAACTCGTCAGGGCGTGTAAAACCACCGACGCCACTTCTAGCTAGAAAGAAACACATGTCCTCCCTGAGGTCCTTCGCCCGTTTTGGTTCACTACCGGGGGTGTGAGGCTCGCGAATCAATGTTACACAAAGCTATGCCACACAGGCCGTGCTTTGATCATCAACCACAAGACTTTGCTTTTAAACAGAAGCCCTGGTCTATTTCCACTTAGGCATGCCACACAGGCAATTCACTCCATGCGTTTGATATCCATCAATTTATAACCCCTGAGCTCATACGTCTTAGAGAAGGGCGTTAAGCAAGAGAATAAATTCTCCGCCGCCAAACAGATATATATTTAATAGAAATCAGCCACACAGAATAAAATCCAATGTCAGACACACAGTCCATATACAAGTTCGTTCTGGGTCTGAACGAAACCGGAGGCACCTAGTACCTCACATATCCATCGATCTCCAAATACGTCTGGACAACCACTAACTGATTCCCTCCTCTTGGGTATACGACCCAATCAAGATCACCAGTAATCACCCAAACGACGTGAAGACCTCCGGTCTTCGACCACCATTTTCATCTTCGACTTATCGTCGTATCAGTTATTCAGAATAGGATAAACCTGGTCTTTCCGAATAACTCGCGTATATAATAAACAAGTGTTACACAAATACAACATACGCCTCATTCCAATTCATCAGTCGCCAACCGTAAATTAGTAAGAGAACAATTCCCTAAATTTTAACCCCGAAGGCCGAAACCAACATCAGATCAATACAAAGGAAACCTTTCTTCTTAACTAACCTACAGTTAGTTTCTAAATTTCACATTCTTAGGGAAAGGTTCCCATTAATTTTATTAAAGATAAATTCTTTAAATTTATTCATTAATCTCCTTTTGAATATCAAATCAAATTAGTTGGGATTAGCGAACCACACCGAAGTAATCATTTATTTTATTTCCCAATCCCAACCTATTCATCCCATAAAGTAAAACTGGTAATACTTCATATCTAACACCACGGTGTTATCGGTAAATTCAATTACCATTTCACGTTCAAATCTAATTAAAGATTTAACTATCGCCTGGAGCAAAACTGGTGATACTCCATTCTCGATCTTTCCAATCTAATTAAAGATTCATTAAAACTCCACTTAGTTTTAATCTTTAACTGGGTTAAAGAATCAATGTCATTTAAAACACGGTTCACGATAAACCCAAAATCACATTTGATATTAAATACAAGGCTCTGAATAGAAAACATATCGGCTTATATTCAATATCAAATTCTACGACCAACAAATATCGTATTGGAAATAACGATGTAAATATATCTTTCAAATTTCCAGAACAATATCTGTATAATCACAAAATCCAACATCGAAATATTACCAAAGATAATTTCGATTCCAATTCATTCCAACTCAATTATTGGAAATTCTTTTTATTTTCAAAACCATTTCAAATCCACTTTATTTAGTTTAAAAATAAATAGAATTATAATTCTAGTTCAAAACTAGTTCCTTTCGATAAAAATCTATTTTTATCTTTTCAAACATGGAGTTTTTCATCCCAATTCTTCACAAATCATTTCTTATGATTTTACACAAATTATTACTATTTTTAATAATCTTATCAAGGCCCGTACAGGCGATTTCCATCAACGGCCATCGAACTGTACTTACAACGACCTTTCCCAAATTTGATTTGGACATAATTACAAATCCAACCATTAGATTTCAAATATCTAATACATGTTAGAAAGCTCTTTTCGATACGACCCCAACGGTTCCGGTTTTAGGAGAATTCGACGGTCGGATCTCTCATAATATCCATTCAAAGTTAATGGTCGAAATTCATGAACTGTCGCAGCGCGGCGCGTTCTATTCAGGCCATTATATATAAAATATATATATATATTGTATATTTCATCGATTTCCTTTTAAAACGTATTTTATAAATCATTTTAAATTCGTTTTCGAAACAATTTCAACTTCATTTCAAATTCAAATCAAAATTGAATTTTTCCTTATAAATTCGTTTTAAATTCATTTCAAATTGATTTCAATTCAAATCGATTTTTAATTCAATTTCAGTTCGTTTTCAATTCAATTCAATTTCAATTAGAATTCATTTCTATTTAATTTCAATTCGAATTCATTTCTATTCAATTTCAATTCGAATTAATTTCTATTCAATTTCAATTCGAATTCATTTCTATTCAATTTCAATTCGAATTCATTTCTATTCAATTTCAATTCGAATTCATTTTTATTCAATTTCAATTCGAATTCATTTCTATTATTCGATTTTGAAATCACTTCCAATATTCATTATAAAATCGACAAAATTCCCGTTCGTGTTAAAATGGCATGTAACTACTTAACGCGGCTTCACATTTCAATATTCAAAGATTATAATTTTTAAATTATTCGATAATTCTGAACTGGAATTAGACATAGTCAATTACCATACAATTTCAGTTATATGGATTTCATCAAATTCATATATACAATAATGACGATAAACACCCAACCATCATCCAAAGTGCGTTCTGCACTTTATAAGCATCAAATATACATATTCAACGCTTATAACAGCCTGTCAATCAATCAATCGACATACAGCTAATTATTGGGATTAGTATATGTCATATATCATCCCAATACCCGTGTGGGGTTTCAAACAACCAAACACAGATTTTATTTGTGCAGTCGGGCGATGTGTAAAATTTATCGTCCCAATCAATATCAGTCAAATGTGTGTATATAAACAAATCGTCCGTTTTGTTTATATTTATTTATTCACATTCACGTCAAAAATTATATTTTCAACTATAAAATATTTTAACTATGTAACTATTTTATTTCATTTCACAACACATCACACAATCAACTACACATCAAAATCAAACAAACAAGCATACAAACCGTCCATGGTCTGTGGACGACGGGTGTCGGGTGCTACTAAACACCGTCTGCATCCTAATATATATTTCAAATAGAAATTAAAATAAAAGTGAGGAGTTCTCACCCAAGCTAAACAACATGCCACGACTCTTCTTATGTAGAAAATCTTCACCTTTTCGCCTTTTGTCACTTTCGTCGTCCGTACTCACTACATATATAAAAATCACATTTTTATAATCTCTAGTATATAAAAATCATAATTTTAATTCGCTACATATATAAAAATCACATTTTTATATTCTCTAGTATATAAAAATCATATTTTTAATTCGCTACATATATAAAAATCACATTTTTATATTCTCTAGTATATAAAAATCATTTTTTTAATTCGCTACATATATAAAAATCACATTTTTATATTCCCTAGTATATAAAAATCATTTTTTTTAATTCGCTACATATATAAAAATCACAATTTTATATTCTCTAGTATATAAAAATCATATTTTCTAATTCGCTACATATATAAAAATCAAATTTTATATTCTCTAGTATATAAAAATCATATTTTTATATCGTTATTCAAATTAAAAAAATCGAATTTTTATCGCTACTTTATATATGTAAAAATCGAATTTTTATCATTACTTCATATATGTAAAAATCTCGCATTTCCATATATAAAAATATTGCCTTTCTATAATTAAAAATCGTATCTTTCAAGTTAAAAACCATACTTTTATATATTCTATGAAATCAAATGTTAAAAATATAATCTTTACCGTATTAAAAATCTAATTTGTACACTGCTAAAATGTAATCTTTTATGTGATAAAAATTTAATCTTTCCTTGAACAAAAACACGATCTTTCCTTTACCAAAATACGATCTTTCCTTTACCAAAATATTCAGTTTTTCCTTTAACATAAATTCAGTTTCAATCAAAGAAATATATAATGTAATGAAAAGAGTAAAAACTCACATTTTCATTGGAGTAAGGGGGGTTTTCGGGTACGAACAGTGGAGGCGGAGGCTCCCAGCTAGCGTCGGCGATGGCAGGCAGCGGTCTTCAGGTGGTTGGAGCCCGGAGGGTCGAGGGTCTTCGATTTTAGGGGGGGCTGCGTTCAAATTGGGTGGCTGAGTTCGCGGTTTGGAGGTTAGGGCTGGTGAAGGGGTGCGTTGATGTGGGGGCGCGGCGGACCCGGGGTTGGTGGCGCTCTGTCGTAGGTGGCGGGGGTAGAGGTGGCGGCGACGTGGAGGTATCGATTTTGGTGGAACGATGGTCTGCGGGTTTTTTTATTTTTTATTTTCTTTCCCTGATAATGAACGTTGACTTCAAAAGGGGAGAAGGTAGGGTAGGTAAGGGTTTTATTAATTTTATTTATTCTATTTATTTATCCCCAAAAAAAACTTTTATTTTCGAACTCGAAATCAAACCCACCAACTGTCGTCCCTAGCTAATTACCCTCATTCCGAACATAATAGGATATGTCACATAGGCCAATCCGATCGTTATGATCAGTTTCTGTTTGAATTAAAACATAAATCTATATATATTCAAGGGTGCGTTTTTTACAGGTCCTTATAAAGTTTGAAAATAGAAAAAAAACCCGACGATAAAAACAATACAAAACAAGTCCCTATTTTTGAAAAGTGGTGTAAAATATACCGCAAATACCCTTCAGCACGTTTAAAACATATCACCTGTCATTTAATGTTTCATTTCCTTTTATTCCGTGATATCGGTGCGTAAAATCCTCACAGAATCACTTGGCGTAATTAGGGCAGACGGTAGAAGGAAAAAATCAAAAAAAATCCGCCGACTTTCACTGTTCTACTCTAGATCGAGTCAAAATACAGAAAACCAGTTGCGATTTGATCTGAAGTTTGCATCGACATGGCCAGAACTTAGGTAAAAAACTGAATTTCTTATATTTCTTTCAAACAACGGATAATCTTGTCGGTTTTGTTATTTAAATATGAAATTACCTTGAGTTGTTGCACGATTACATGGTAATATTCAATTATACACGCAAATATATGTGAAATTAGGGTTTAGATTCGCAGAAAATTCAGGAGTATAGTTGTTTCTAGATGAAAAGAAAAAAATTTGAAAAATGTTATACAGCTTTGCAACTATCAACAGATATCTGGATGATTATATGCATTTTTTCAGATGTACAGCATGAAATTGTAGAGTTGATTCATGGTTGTTGGATAATTATATACATCCAGCTAGAAATGTTGGACATATTGTTGAATTTTTCGGTTGATTTTTCTAGAAATTTATGAATTCAGGCAAATATGGTTGAAATTTATGAATTCAGGCAAATATTGTTGAATACAATTGTGTAGTTGTAAACATATAGTTGCATGTTTATATGCAGGTAATCATAACTGTTGCTCACAATTGTGCATATATCCCATGATTGATGGTTGAAAATATGTATGTAATAAGAAATTTTGCATACAAAAGTACAATTTTTATGTAATAGTTGCATTATTAACTGAAGTTTAGTAGATATGTTGGATTCTACTTGTAATATGTTCGTTGTTTGTTGCTACTATGCACTTATCACTGTAACAATGCCAGGTTGCAGCTAGGTAAATGAGAATTTGAATTACTTTTCAATTGAAGTATGCATGTATTTTCAGTAAATTCAAACGTATATACATATATGTACGTAAATTGCTAACTTACGTAGATATATACAGTTTATTTGCGTAAAAATATGAATATATTAAACATTATTGATTAAAACCTTGATGTTATAGGGAATTTTTGAATAATTTAAAAAATTTATTAACTAATATGGCATTCTTATATGCATATTTTTATTAATTGTTGCATACAACTCTGCAGTATTTAACAGGTTATTAAATTTTTGAAAATAATTTGATAGTAAAAGTTGCATATCGATGTGCAGTTATTAAATGTATGTTGCAATATTCTATGCAGTTTATTGGATTTCATAGATGCATGACTGCAACCATAAACCTACTGTTGTATAATTATGTGAGGTGAGTAAAAACTTTACAATTCAAGTTTACATTTATGTAATGATAGTTGCGTGTTTTTTTATTTATGCAGTAATAATAATTGTATACAAATGTGCATTTATTCAATTTTTGTATCATATTTGTATGCATTTGAAAATGAGTATGTACAAATGTTTTAACTTTTTTTTCGCAGTTTCCTGATGTAGAAGAAAATGTTGAAGTGGATAGTGAGCCGGTTAAAGCTTTAGTTAGAGCTAACCAACCCACAAATTCGCTGCACGTTAGTAAAAACACAAAATTGAAGAGGATGCGAAGATTTCAAAGAAAGAAGAAGTATAGAGAGACAACTTGAAATATTTTATAGATTTGGTGGAGGAGTTGAAAGATGATGTTTTATTTTCTGCAGAACAATCTGTAATGTTGGAAAGATTGCCGCTTGGAATACATTTATTCATAGCATATGCAAACTTAAGGGCAAATATTGTTAAATTGTATGTATAATTGTTCTGTCAATGGAAGCAGAAAATTTTCATAGTTGTATGAAATTATTGTTCTGTACAAACGTAAATAGAAATGATGTAAATCATAGTTATATGAAATTTGTGTTGTGAACATATTTTGAATACATGCATACTTATATGCATTTTTTTTAGTATAATTGCGTAAATTTTTGCAAGTTTTTGTAGAATCAGTAAACCAGTCGATGTTCCATGTATTTTAAGATATCATGTTTGAAACTGGAAAATACGCAAGTAAAAATAATTCATGTTTTTAAAAAGGAAATAAATATTCAAGGATAAAAGGGAATATGCATACAGGATTAACATTTGCAGACGAGAATGCACGTAATAAAAATATTTACATACTGGTATGCAACAAAATAGAATACTTGTATAAATTATCCAACAATATAAATAATTTCGTACCTGTATGCAACAAACACGATCTGTTTCATACATTTATGCGTATATGTAAAATGTCATCAATTTGATACAAAAAAACAGTAGAATTGCGTATATGTTTGCAACTGTTCATAATATTTGCATACAAATAAGCTATTTAAAAAATAACTGGAAAAATCAGAGAATTTAACATTAAATTATTGATCTAAATTTAAAGCATTACATAAATTTTCACAGCATTACAAAATCTGCGTATGCGTTTGGTAGTATTCATATTACGTACAGATGAACATGCAAAATACGTGTAACTTGCATACAAGGATGCAAATATAGTCAGTATATGCGTACAAATATGCAGATATTGCCAATATGTACATTTAAATATTTAGATTTTGTATTGTGTAAACTGAATTACATTGTTATTTTGTGCAGTGAATTAAGTTCTAATTTTACGTTAAATTATATATATTGATGATTTCATGTGTACAGGTATTCGTAATATATTGCATACATATATGCATGTTTACAATATAATAACAGACGAAACTGCAAATATGTGCAGCAACATTACTCGAATAAACGATGATGCTGTTATTTTTTTTATTAACTACTGAATGTATGTGCAGCAATATTACAAGAATTATTTTGTACCTATTCGTAGCTACTGTGAATTTTAACATAAATTTACTCAGCTATGCAAAATACTAGCAAATTTGTTTTAAATATTCAGTATAATTACATACATCTATGCAAATATAAATAATAAATGCATACTTTTAACCAACTATATAGAATAATTGGATACAAAAAAGTTCTGAACAAAAATAACTGTACAAAACAACGAATTAACATTAAAATATTGAACAAAATTAAAACCAGCACATAAAAGTTCATACCAGTATACAATTTTCACATTAATATAATTTAATCCGAAATCCACCATTGATTCTTGAACTAATGCCCCTGCGTTTCCTTCTTCTTCGTAACCTACAGAACTCGCTCAAACTCATCATGGCCATTAGAGTTCGCCATCGCACAGCAAAAGAGGC
Source organism: Allium sativum (assembly GCA_030737875.1). Classification (NCBI taxonomy): domain Eukaryota; kingdom Viridiplantae; phylum Streptophyta; class Magnoliopsida; order Asparagales; family Amaryllidaceae; genus Allium; species Allium sativum. The sequence continues at coordinate 142,053,416 of CM060918.1, read as the reverse complement.
TGTCGTTCTCCGATCTGACATCGCCATACCTAAACTAAGCTCGACACCTACCTACGCCAGTGCCAGCGTGGCACTCGGTGGCCCCCATCAGCCTAGAAAAAACTTCGAAGTCGATGCGTTTAAGTGCGATTAAATTTGGGAAGATGTTGCCGCCGCCATTAACATGGAATATTATCTCTGAGAAAAAAGTAAATCACGAATAAAAAAAATCGGTTCAATATCCGATAATTAAGGCGTAGTAAAAAAAGGGCAATTAGGGAAAAAATAAATCGCTATTTTAAAAACAGGGATGAAATTTATACGTTTCAACAGAGGAGGATTTGAGCCTAATTAAGTTTAGTTCTAAGGATGTGAGCCTAATTTTCACTATATTCAATTCAAACATACATTTCAATTTACCGGGGCCATATACAGACTCAAAAAATCCCAAAAAAATATTTTCTAGCTTCGTATTGACGATATGGTCCTAACAAAACCAGTTTTGTCAAATTCTGAGACCGTTTGAAAAATGGCCATTTTCCAGTCGATTAAAATCAACTGAAACTGGTCAAACACGTTTTACTTTGCCACGCTCACTTATTGATTCGAAAAATTATGAATTTTGGAATCTAGCAATAACTTGACATCACGAATCCAACTAAAGTGGTTTCGTCGAAAACCGAGGTCGTTTGCAAAATTCCCATTTTTAAGGGCCAGAATTCCATAGCGACTATTCTGAATTTTCAACTGGACATATCTTTTGATTCCCACTATGAAATTTCGATTTTTCTGATTCGTTGGAAAGATATTGTCAAATGGATTCAAATATTTTTGGTTTCACTAAAATCCGGTTTAATTTGCACCCGGTACATTCATTTGAATTTTGAAATTGAATTTTCGAACTACCGCACCATTTCAAGCTCGTTATATAATTAAAATAAAATATTTATATTCAAATCAACGATTCAAATAAATTTATACATTCAAATTCTATTCAAAATAAATTTCTCATCGCTATTCTTTAAAATAATTCATTTTAAATATTCAAAATTCACTAAAATTGCCAAAACAAAATTTTAAATTGGTTCAGATTTCCTGGTTATTACATCTACCATGTTCCTCGCACGGGTATATACAATTACATCTAGCGATAATGTTGCTCTTGTTAATTATATCTACATAGTTTAAGTTGAATTCGTATATTAAAATCATTTTATATGTATGTAGACAAACACACGATATTATGTTACCATAATCAAAATTAATTCCTTCATAGTTAACCAATGTTTATTTTAATGTAAGAGTTATTTAACATGAATTATTATTTTTCATTTTTCTTTCAATTCCTTCACAATTATACATTTGTTTCACCTTATTTCCTTTACATATGCTTATTTATTACAATTTTTAGGCATTTATTATATTTATGCCAAAATATGCATCACATTCATGGATAATACCATGTTTTTCTCGTACTAATACATTAAAAAAAATTCTCATGCATCATTTATGTAAAACCTTTTGTCTTTGTGATTTTGTCTCATATATTATTTTTAATTTACTTGTAACTGATAATCATTACCCAAACAGAAGCTTCATTATGTTGGACAACCATGACGAAAGGACTACTAAGCATAATTGAAATCGTGCATCTAATCAACGAACTAGACTTTTGAGAGAAACTAGCTAACAACAACAACATCGAAAATCCATGGATGTCACACAACATAGGCAAACCACAGCTCAGCGTAAAATTTCAAACACGAAAAACTAATCCATTCCTATTCTGATATCAGCATCTTCAGCTGCAAAAATTACCAATGCCCAAAAATTTAGAAAATCATGCCAAGATATGCAATGGAGATATTGTCATGTTTACCCTCGGTATTTTCCAAATCTAATTGTCTCTTCATCTTCTTGTTCTGATTGTGATAATGAATAACCACTACATGACCTTCCATCCATGTTTAGTTCTCAAAATTTAATGGATCCTGGACATGTTCCACTTGAATTATTTATCCTTATAAGCTTGCAACAGATACTTATAGCACACATTTATCCAGTAACGTCAATTTATCATTTTAATGCACAACAGTATAAATGCAGTGGAAATGTTACTAATTTTCCATAAGGCGTCAACGTAATTGCATCTTCTCTCCCTTATAAGCTAGATGATTTATCGGCGATCTTAGTTGTTAATAGAAGTGGAGTATATGAAAACAAGGAGTTTTGAGCAAGACGTGAAAACGTAAGGCAAGTACTACTTTGGCTTAAAGCCCATAATATTTTTTATACTGATATACACATCAATGAAATGTCTCTCAATGAATTACTAGAAGAAAATATACCACTTACACTTCCACATATTCAAGATGATTCAGAAAACATTTCCACCCATAGCTATAATTTGGATCCTGCGGGGCCTTTAGATTTTGAAAATGAAATAAATGACATTGAAAATTTTGAATCATCAGGTGCAATAACAAATATGGTACGACTCAATCAACAAGCCTGTGTATTATCCGTTCTAGAAAGACAAAAAAATGAAACAGTAGTTGAAGTGTGTAAGACTTGAACTTCCCCGTAAAGGAAAGCCCAGATTGTAATGAGAACACGACAAATCATAACACAAACAGAAGAACATTTCATTGCTTATTACAACAATTTACATCAGAGTACAAGAGCATACAGTGTATGAATAATTTACACATTTAAAATATCATAGATTAAAATACATTACATAGTAGCGGAAAATAATACAAAACACAACTGAAAGAGATAAATGGATACAGAGATTTCTGAATATCGTTCCAGCTGTAAACCAGGATCCTATGAATATAAATCTGCAAAACCAAAACTACTAGCTACCCGTGTGGAAAATAGGGGTATCCAGAGTTTAAGTTAAAACAATAAACTCCAGGCCAGTTATGTGCCTGGTGTGAGAACTAAAAAAGTTATTTAAAACTTTACTTTAAAATGGAGCAAAACAAGGGACCACGCCATATAACACGGAACTGGTTTCCTCCCAAGAATACCTGTGCATAAAACAAACAACGCAATGCTTTTTGGAAAAATGAAGCTATTATAAGACTCAGGTCCCATCACACAATGTAACGCAAGCTGGGGGATAGAGTTTTACCTTATAATAGACAAACATGTTTGATACGTCTAAAACAAATCATTTTGATACTATTATAGTGTAAAGTGTATGAAGACAACATCAAACATCAATCATAGACGGCATAGTGCCCCATCCCACTATGTCGCCACACTAGACTCTACAAATAAAATCGAAATGTCACGTATTGGAAATTGGATTTCTGTCATGAGTCGAGGTCAGGGATGGCTCCTCACCGCTTCGAGACACTCTAGCAAATTCCTCAGGATTACACACTCCGGGTAACCCCTTGAATTGGTTAGGCCGGTCCACACTTACGTTAGCGGATTGGCAATTCCTGAACACAAGTTTCCCGGTCCTATCGGACCTATATCCATCGGCTTCATAGAGACCGATATATCCGAGGTGCCTCGCAATCCAACAACCACATAGATAAAAATATAACAATGTCAGGGCTTGTAAAACGTTGACACCACCCATAGCTAGAAAGAAATGTCATGTTCTCCCAACGGTCCTTATCCCGTTTTTGACTCATACCAAGGTGTGAGGCTCGCGAATTAACGCTATACACAAAGCTGTGCTATATTAAAGCCGTGCTTTGATCATCAACCACAAGACTCTTCTTTTCAACAGAAGCCTTGATCATTTGCATCTCAACATGCCACACATGCAATTCGTGTCATGTGACTGATGTCTATCGATATATAACCTCTGAGCTCATTTGTCTCAGAGAAGGGCGTTAAGCAAGAGAATAAATTATCCGTCGCCAAATAGATATATATTTAATAGAAATCAATCAACACAGAATAAAATCCAATGTCAGACACACATCCATTTAAAACTTCATACTGGGTCTGAACGAAACCGGAGACACCTTATTCCTCGTCCCGTATGTCCAATATAGGAGAGAGGCCCTCACATATCCGTCGATCTCCAAGTACGTCTGGGAGATCACCACTTATTACCTCGTCTTGGGTGTACAGCCTTTCTTCGTCGACTTATCGTCGAATTGGTTATTAAGAATGGGTATAAACTTCGCCTTTCTGAATAACTCATGTATATAATAAACAAGTGTTATAAAAACACAACATACGCCTCATTCCAATTCTGAATATTCTTTTATTTAAATATTTATATCCTTTGGGAAAGGTTCCCATTAATTTTATCAAAGATAAATTCTTTAATTTATTCATTAATCTTCCTTTGGATATCATTCAAACCATATTAAAGCTTTCCAAACTAGTCGGGATTAGCGATCCTTATCGAAGTAATCATTTATTTAATTTTCCAATCCCAACCTATTCATCCCATGGAGCAAAACGAGTCATACTCGGTATCTGACACCATGGTGTTATCGGTAAATATTAATTACCATTTCACGTTCAAATCTAGTTAAAGATTTAACTATCGCTTGGAAAAAACTGGTGATACTCCACTCTCGATCTTTTCCCAAATCTGATAATTGAAATTATCAATTCACATTTCAATCTAATTAAAGATTCATTAAAATTTCACTTAGTTTTAATCTTCCCAAAAATCAATATTAATGATTATTTAACTTTAGAAAAAAAACCATGTCGCATCGACAATCAAAACCGTACTATTGATTTCTGCCGATATATAACCTCTAAGTTCGTACGTCTTAGAGAAGGGTGTTAAGCAATAGAATAAATTCTCCGCCACCAAATAGATATATATATATATATATATATATTTAGCAGTGATCAACCATACAGTTCGAAATACAATGTTTGACATGTAATCCTGTCTTTAACTGGGTTAAAGAACTAACATCATTTAAAACACAGTTCACAATAAACCCAAATCCTCTTCCATAAAAATGGAATCTTCACAGAAAACAGATCAATATATAATCAATATCAATTTCCGTATCCGAGTAATAATATAAATGGAATAATGGCAAAGACTTTTAAATTCCATATGTATTAACAGTCTTCCTCAACAGAAGTTAACTTCGATTATTATCAAATCGAATTCCATTCAATTCCAATTTAATATATTAAATTGGAAAACTTTAATTTGGAAAATTCCCGTTTAATCTTAATAAAAAGATTTATAAATTCTAAATCACTTTTCGCTATAAATCGGGTTAAAGAACGAATGTCGTTAAAAACACAGTTCACAATAAACCCAATTCGCATTCCATTTCCAATTCCTATTAAATGTTAATTAATTTGTAATTATTCTTTAAATCTTAATTAAAAGATTTATTCTTTTCACATTGGGCTTAAGAACAGTGTTACTGAAAACCTCATCCCATCAATCTCTAACCGTAAATTAGTAAGAGAACAATTCCCTAAGTGTTTATCTCGAAGGTCGAAACCAACATCAGATCAATACCCAGGAAACCATTCAACTTAGCTAATCTCCAGTTAGTTTCTAATTTTCTTAACTTCATTGGGTTTAAGAACTGTATTATTAAAGATACCATTCACCACAAACCCAAAATCTCATTCCATTGTTAATCGGGTTAAAGAACAAGCACTACACCATATAATCAATTTTGCAACTCCTAGGTACGGAAAATTAGCAACGGCTTAGAGCCGTTGCGAAATAGCAACGGCTTAAGTCCGTTGCTATCCTATATATTACGGTCAAAGTCCGTTGTATATTTTGGAGCGGCTTGCATCCGTTCTAAAATTATATACGTCCATCAATACACCCCGTTACCATTGTATAACTTAGTCCATTAACATTCCGTTAATTTATGCACAACAAATGGCGTTTTACTTTTCCCTTGAAAACTCGATCTCTCCTGTTACTCTCTCCCTGAATCAATCATTCAGAAATCCATCCGAATACCTATTAGAGTAGAAAAGGATTTCACAATCTCTGACCCTTGGGCGAAACAACCACTCGAAACTCCTCCGAATCAATGAAGGGATTAGATGCTGAGAGAGGGGAAATTGGTTCGTAGGAGGTGAAATCGTAGCAGATGGCGACGACGATTGAGTGGGGGAAGGAGATTAGGGGGTTGAAAAGGCGGTGGTGGCTTAGGGTTCAATGCCCACAGGTAATTTTTGGAGGATGCTTTTATTTTTGTAATGACAACATCTTACCTATCTAATATCCTTTTCTCAGGTTTTATTTGCAAATTAGTGATTTTATTATTAGTGATGTTATCATCTCAATTAGTTTCCAGTGGTATTATTACTAGTGATATTATCATTTTGCGACTATGCTGCAAGTTTGTATTTAAAGGTTTTAAAGCAGCGTTTCCTAAGGAGGTGAACATAAGGATTTGTAAAATATTTTGCATTAATTATATGTCTATGGAATCATATCAAACTTTTAGTGTAACGAGGGATGAGGCCGATCCCTTTAGTACGTATAATTTGTAACTGTACTAAATTTTCCTTGATATGGTAAGTTATTATGAGTATAGTTTGTTCGTAAGCAACATCGTGTTCTTCTTGAAAATTTCAAGAATTAACATTGAAACATTATTGTACATGGAGTAAATTGATATCAATATCTACATTATAGGCACCTCAAGTATTATCATTTTGGGTATAAATTATGGTGTTATGAGTATGCCCTGATTTATCATTCAGGTGGGTGTTAATGATAGGCCCAACATAATGAAACAACTAAAACATGTCCTCTCTCCCAGGTTGTTAAACATGCATGCTTCCAGGTGTTTCTTTTTTCCTACTTGCCTAGCTAGACCAACATTGTATAGTTTCTATTTATATTCAAAACATATCACGGCCTGTTATAGGTTCTCACACTACAAACATGATTTCCTGTTCACCATCTGCATTTGCAAGTGTCTTGGGATTAGTTAACAAGTGCATTTAATCGGAAATGCAACAGGACAACACTGTATATTACTAACAGGGAAATTCGTATGGCCCTTAGTATAGAAGAATACTATATATATTGTAAAAAAATGCAAATAATATTGTTTACCTGTCACCAAAATTTTTAAATACTTGCCCAGCATCCAAGTACAACCAGTTTCTAGTGTCTGACTGACGCCTACACAAAAGAAAAAGATAAACCCCTTTCCTTGTACCATGTGCATGAGAAACATGTCAGCTTGATTTTCCTTTTTTACCTTCCAACTTTTGCTTTGTCATCAATTTGATATGCCGGGCTTTGGCTTTCTTTTTCTTGTCTCCAAGCTTTTGTTTTGTCAACAATTTGCATCATCAGTTCTTAGCAATTTTTTTTCTACTAACTAATTCTATGTTTGTTCGAATAATTTCAGAACGTGCAGCAAAAAAAGAAAATACTTCATCTTGTTTGCAGCTTTGGATGAGGCGAGCCGGTGGTTTTATTGGATCCCACTACTTCAACTTGTTTCATGTATGTAGATGCTTGAACGATTCAATATTTGTTGTTTGAATTTCATAACAGCTTCAAGTGAAAAGTGATCGCTGCAGTTAATTTGGAAATCAGGGCATACTTGTAGCAGTATATATAAAAAATTATGCTTAAGCTGAATTATTTCCGTTGCAGACTGGAATTTCGTAGCAGCTTCAAGCCGAATTTTATGCTTCAAGTGAAATGCTTTATGTACCAACATTGTTGTTATGTAGCGAACAGTAACATAGCATATAAGTCGTTGCATTGCATTGTGTACAATGCGCTAAATATGATATATTTTCTATGAGGTTAAGGAATGTGTACACATGAAGAAAATGCTTTCTTCAAAAATTATGATGCAAACTTAGATACACTCCGCTATTAAAATAGACTTCTTATGACCACCCTTCGTGCGTGCGCACGAAGCTTATTACCTAAGCTGCATTCGCGTGCATAATTTATGCAATGAATGTGGAAGGACAATTTGTAAGCGAGTACTATTATTCATCATCCTAAACATTTAATCTGTGTTTTTGTTTAATTTGTCTGCAAAACAGTAATGTAGATACCTACTAAGTTACCTTTTAGACCTGCAGTAACTGTTAAAAATACATAATAGTAATTATTGCATCGATTTAAATCCTAACAAAAATTGATTTTATAATTATAGCATGCTGGAGTTCATGATGATTGTGGAAAACCCAGCATCCGAGATTTCTACAACAGTCCGTTGACTACAAGGTTTGTTCTTCATCAAGCTGCTGACTTTTTGTATTAGTTTTATAGTCTACCTTTTTTTGGTATTTAATATCTAACTTGTCGTAATTGTCACACTACACCTTACAAGCAGATTTGCAACTATGTTCAACAAATGATTCTTGATTCCACACATTGAATTAATGTAACAGAAACCTAGTATAAATAATGAAGTATTGTTTATAAATATTGAATCCAAGCTTTTTATAATTCTTTTAAATGAATGGATTTTACCATATGTACTATCAATTATTGAAGCTTTTTATAATTCATTTTATAAATCTTTTAAATGAATTGAACCTACTCATGGGTTCAATTTACTATTTGTACTATGTATAAATATTGAAGTATTGTAACAGATACTCGGTTATACAAAACAGAGAATACCCCATTTCATGCGATTTTGAACACATATGGTGGCTATCTACTCATTCGGGTTTATTTTACAGTCGATATTGTGTTGGCCATATTGCAATCTATTTACAGCTACTCGGTTTTCCAACATAGCACGGTTCAAATTTGATTCCATTATAGGTAACCATATGACATGGAAATATCGTCATACAGCAGTTTACGTCAATGTGCAAATGACGGTATAGTTACTACATGCAACGTATTCCAGGCGTGGATTGTTTAACAAAATTCAACAAAAAATTGCTATTGAACGCGCAGAAATATAGCTATAACGTCGACATATTCTTAGGCATGAATTGTTTTAAAGCAATTCGATAAAACATTACTATTCAGTATGCAGCAATATAGCTACAACGTCAAGCATATTATGTTTAGAAAAATTTATCTGAAGGTGCAGATGAATACAATGATAATTCAAGTTTTTATAATGACAATTAAGAAATAGAATTTTCAAAATCTAAAGGTGCATCCCACGTTCATAGATCAGCAGGTTTCCGACGGTCAACCCCTCTTGTCTTTCTTTATATCGACCTTCCCCCAGTTTACCAGCTTCATTTGCAGATCTAGTCCAGAGAGTTGTTACTGGTAGAAATTGGTGCATTTTCTGCCAAGACCAACTTTATATAGTGATAATGGTTGACGTTTGTAACACCCTACCTTCATTAAGGTCACTCACAAAGGGAATGCCTTAACTTTGATGGAGCATTTTAGTAAACAGAACAGAATATTACAAGACAGATATAAAAATAGTACTTGAAAAACTTTATAACTTTATTGCAGCGGACAGAAATCAGTTTGGTTACAACTTTACCAAAAACTCAAGTACATATATATCAGCCTTGTTCAAAAGCCATCAGAGTACAAAACTTTAAAATCATAATCCCCACAGAACGGAAGCTATACAGAGCCAAGCCATACTTTAAGCACTTCAAGCAGAAGGAATCCGGATCAAGCTAAAGTATTCCCTCCTTGGATAACCTGGGGGGAAACGGAAGAAAAAGGGGCGAAAACAAGCAAGGTCAGACATAAAGTCTAGCAAGTCCAGTGATTTTCAGTTATGAACAGATAATAATAACATGACATGAAAATAAAACTGGATGAGAGATAACAGTAACAGGTGTAACGGATATTACAGAAGAACAGAATGACATAAGCTATTTTCTTTACACTTCTCTGCACTAATACTAGTTTAACAGAATTAGGTGTCACCCTAATGTCCAAACTGAAACAGAAACGGGTACAGAATAATTTCCATAGAAAACAGAACGCTAATGATGGGCCTTTACCACCCGAACAGAAACAGAAATAGATTAATACCTACGGAAACAGAATGTAGAATTAGGTGTACACTAGTAATTGTGCCTTTACCACCCGAACAGACGGTACCACGCAGAAACAGACAGGTGTTTCCACTGATTAACATAGAAATGTGTTTATTTTATGCTCTTATATTTTATCTTTTGTAAATAAATAATTGATGCTTTGGGTACTTTTGTGTGTTTTTACAAGATGTCAAGAAATGCATCCTTCGTTTCAAATTAAAGGCCAACTACAAATAAAACTCTACTTCCCCGTATTAAAGCCATCTCAATTACAAAAGACGTTGTAGCTCACTGGTAATTGCATAAAAATTTGTACTGAGAGACCTGAGTTCGATCCCCGTTGAGCTCACTTTTTGCCAAAGAACGGAACGCGTTCACACTGCCCCTTTGCCATGAAGAATATATTAATTAGTGTTATATTATATATATACATATTCATGTGTATGTATGATATTCACTAATAGACATTTCAGGAGTAGTCATGGAAATCAATTCAGAACATTCATTTTTCAATTTCCAATTAGAAGAATTTCTGATTGATTTATTGCCAAGAAAAGATCAATTTTGAAGATTTCATCCTTTGTTGCCTTTGGAGTTTGATGAGCATCCTTGTTTGGAATAATTAATCGTACGCAATCTAATTACCAATCAACTAGCCATACGGAGGATATGGAAGATATTCACCAAGATATGCATTAGATATTCTTAAAAGAATTATTTCCAAACAAGCCTAGTCAAGGAAGGCAAGAGATATGATATTACTTCTTGGGAAAAGAGACCCATTTATTCATAGACTTAATTAGGATTTTTCCTATCTCCTCTATAAATATATGTTGTAACCATTGTAAGATATGCATTCTGCTGTACTCTCTTTTAGTTTTAATAAAGCTCTTCTTCGTTTAGTTTATTTGCTTTACTATCATAACAATTTGTGTTCTACTCAATTAGTTTTGATAGACAGAAATTGTTATTGTTATTTCTATTGCTTATTAGTGATTAGTCGTTTGATTAGTTTCAACGACAATCCTAAATTACTTTTGTTGTTCTTCTTTTCCTGCACTTTTAGTTTCTGCATTGTTGTTCTTGTTTTGTAATTTACTTTCTTTAGTGATTAATCGTTGACTAGATTCAACGATAATCCTGTGTTCACAATTTCAATTTATTTCAACAAAATCTCCAGGCTTCTCTAACTCGCCTACGAATAAATAAATAATAATTTTTAATTACACCTCCCTGTGTTCGACCTGTATGCTACACACTTGTATGCTTGCAGAATTTAATTTAAATGTCGCGCTTTTCTGATTCATAGATTAGCGACGATCAAGTTTTTGGCGCCGTTGCCGGGGAGGGTAACGCTGAATTTTATTATTTATTTAATTTTGATTCGTGTTAGTTTTTTTTTATTGTTTTCCTTTTGTTTTTTTATATATATATATAAAAAAATCTTGATTGGTAGGTTGAGTATTGTTTATTGATACTACATTCTCCAAAGCAAGGAAAAAAAGAAACTTTTAATTTTGCTTTATTTCTTTCCATCTTGCTGTTTTTTCCCAATCTTCTACTTCCCTTCTTCTTTCACAAATTTTTGAAAAAATAAATAAAAATACAAAAAAAGAACTTGCCGTTTTCATTAATTTTCTACTTGGTTTTAACTTCTTTCCATTCTTCTCCCTTCTTCTTTTACATTGATTACATTCTGACATATTTTCTTCTAATTAAAAAAAAAAAATCTTTCTGTATTTGTCAGCTTTTATTTCTTTCCCCTTTTCCTGCTTCCACAATAAAAAAAAAATCCATTAATTCTTTCCATCTTTCAGTACCTCTTTTATTTCTTGCCATTTCTTTTCAATTTCCTTTCCAATTTCTTTTATTTCTTTTTTTTACAAGTCTCACTAAAAAAAAAAAATCTTTCCATCATGTATATTTCTTCATCAACGATCTTCTGCCGTCGTAGATCTCTTCTCTGCCACAATTTCTATAATATCCTGCCTCAAACCATCACCAGAATTCAGATCCACAAATTCCAATCGCCCCTTCCTCATTCACACAATATCAGCAACACCACAATTTATAGTCACGTCCATCTTCCCCAGACATCACCAAACTCAAACCAAACACCCTAACGCAAATACCACTAACCATCCATAACCTATGCCCGCACCACATCTCTTCCGGTCACAACCCAGTTCTGCAATGCAAACAAACCATTTGCCACAAACCATACAAACCCACGCTTAAATCACAAACCATCTCCACATCCACCAGTCACAATCACAAGTTCCACACCTCTCCCTTTCACATATTCACAAGACCAATCAATCGTCTCTGTTCACAATTCATCACCAGTATCCCAAAAAAATCGAATTCACCAGTTCGCACAACAAACTTCAACAACTTCCCTTAAATACTCTACGACCTCTCTGAAAAACAAAAATCACGCACCATAAACCCCTCACAGTTGCCATAGACTTCAACAAAAAAAAATCACTGAGCAGCACTCATATCCCTTGACCGATACTCCTCTCTATCAGGAAACCCTTCAACGCAATCAATTCGATCTAAATTCGATCAGGAAGCCGTTCAATCCTCTCCAACCTCTTTCAACCAACGTTGACACTGTCACAGTTTTGCCTGCGCCACTTCATACCCGAATCCCAAAATTTCCGAACGCCCTCACTAAACTCACAAACCCATCAGCAAACCCAATTCAAAACCACTTGTAGCTTCAAACAGAAATCATAACACACAACCGCTCCTAGTACCAAAATCCAAACTTGCCATCAGCAAATAGCCTCAATTCACCGTACCCAAATTTGAAGAAACCCAATCCCAATTCGAGCCATACCCGAATCAAAAACTCGGGATTTGTTAAGGGGTTGCTTTGAATCGTATAAGCTTTGATTTAAAGGAAAAAAAACAAGGAAATGAATACGGGATTTGTTTCCTGAAGGGCACTTATATTTGGGAGAATACATTCTATTGCTTATTAAAACTGGGTGTTTTAATTTAGTGGCCTCTGTACGTGCGTGGCACGTGAGTGGTTGACCTTCTGAATGATTGAGTAAGGGAGCACTTGTTTTGCCTTGTTATTTTTGTTTGTAGCTTTTGAGTGAGGCGTATGTTAAGTTTAGTTTAGTTTTTTTTTTCTTCCTTTGTTTTTGTTCAGGGTAGTTCTTTTAATTTCTTTTAGCTTAGCCTAGTTTAGTTTTTCAAAAAAAAAACACTAAGTTGAGTTTAGTTCTGTTCTATTATTTCATCTAGTCAGTTTTTAGTTTGGTTTTTATTTTACTTCTGAATCAATTCTTGTTTTCAGTTCTTCTTCTTTTCTAAAAAAAAAGAAAAAAAAAGAAAAAGGAATCAAAGACCAAAGAGAATAGAATTCAAGCAACAAATCAAGAATCCAAAGTCAAGCCACTTGGAGAAAGTGGGATTTTTAATCGCTCAAGCTAATCGAATCTTCTGGACGGACTGCTATACCCCATTGTAAATTTCTTTTAACTCTACAGGTGCTCTGCTGCAAAGAGAAAAAACATAGACAATTGTTGTAAAAAAATTCTGCAGGGACAGCGGCTTGAATGTAGTATTTTTAATTTCTGCAATTAAATTGTGTAATTGTTGTTATTTCTGCACTTTTTATTCATTCTGTTAAGGGAAATACCCCAATTCACATAAGGTGAGGGATTTCATCACCCTTTCCTTAGCCCACAAATTGCATTTCATCGTAGAATCTGACTAATAATAACGGTTGGACGTTGGACTTAAGGGAGTCACGGGCTCATCTAGGGCTTAATTGTATTGTGATAGTTGATTCATTTGGAACGAATTATTTCTTGGTGTCTAGACTACGGTAGAGAAATAACCGTTTATAAATATTACGGTGATTCGTAAATATTATATCGGTTGTTACTCTGAAGGTACTTAAACCTTCGGCTGCATTGCTAGGGTGATTCCTGGTGCACCGATAACTCCTGTCCGTTAACTGGCTGAGAAATCTTTTGATCTAAGTAATCAAATGCGTCACTTTATAATTTTGGGTTAGGAGCCTATAAGGATAGAAAATTTCATTGTAGCAGATTTCTGTGCTTGCATTTAACAACAATGAGTGAAAAAAGTGTTAGCCAACAAAATTCTCCTAGGGGTTCTCGAATCAACCAAAATTTTCCAACCGAATTGGATCAAAATCGAGTGAATCACAACTTTCCAAACTTTAGGGATCAAAATCAAATAAATCAAAATTTTCAAAATCCCAATATCCAAATGGATAGACCCTTGTCTCTTCGTGATCGATGTTATCCAACTAGGACCGTTCAACCCTCTGTCATCTTGTTCCCACCAGCTGAAGGAAACAATTTTGAGCTAAAACATTCTTTTATCCAAGGGGTACCAAAATTTACTGGGTCTGAAAATGCTTATGAATTTCTGAAGTAATTTGAATTGTATGCTTCCACAACAAAAATGCAACAACTATCTAACGAATCAATCAAGCTAAGGCTAATCCCATTTGCACTACTTGAAAGCGCTAAAAGATGGCTAAATTCTCTTCCAAGACATTCCATAAGAAGATGGGATGAATTTGTCACTGCATTCTTGAAAAAGTTTTTCCCTTTTCATAAAACTCTAAAAATCTGAACCGAGATAAATCAATTTTGTCAAAATGAGGGGGAAACTTTTTCAAAATACTATGAAAGATTCAACCAGCTATTATATAGTTGTCCTCATCATGGAATTCTAAAAGATCACTTATGTCAAATTGCAGATGAAGGGCTAAACTATCAGACTAGAACTCAACTAGAATCAATGTTTGGAGGAGATTTTATGTCTAAGATAGCCGATGAAGCTTGGCAATTCTTAGAAGACTATTCTGAAAAGGACATGCAGTGGGAATCAATTCGTGTTCCAATTCGTACTTCTACTAGAGAAGTGCATGTCGTGGACCCAAGTCAAATTCCCTTAGAAAATCAAACTCCTCAAGCCGGAGAAGGGTTACCCCACTATTACTCTCAGGACCAAGCTAATGCCATAGTTCAAAATAATCCTTACTCATCCACATACAATCCTGGTTGGAGGAACCACCCAAATTTTTCTTGGTCAAACCCCAATAATTCGGCAAACCCATCTCATGTGCAACCCTTTATTCCCAACCCAAATTAGCAAGCTCCACCTCCAATTTCTCAAACCTCTCAAACAGCATCTCAATCCAAGCAACCTTACAAGCACCCCAATTTTCAACCATCAAACCAATCCTCTCAATCTTCTCAATCGTCACCAGAAATTGTGCGTTTAGAAAAACAAATGGAACAAATGATGAATATGATAAAGGAACTAGCGAAAAATAACGAGAAAGGAAAGTTGCCGAGTCAACCTGAGGTGAATCCAAAATATAACTCTCGTGCTGTGAATTCTTGTGAGGACGAAAACCATAATCCAGTCAATGCTATTACAACCCTTCGATCTGGAAAGAGGATTGATAATAACGTA
Source organism: Allium sativum (assembly GCA_030737875.1). Lineage (NCBI taxonomy): Eukaryota > Viridiplantae > Streptophyta > Magnoliopsida > Asparagales > Amaryllidaceae > Allium > Allium sativum. The sequence goes on along the minus strand of CM060918.1, from coordinate 142,038,017 downwards.
GGCGACCCTGGCGAACCTTCTAACTCGACCCCAATGCCAAATCTTGATAACAACCCATTGGCTTCGAATACCAATTCTTCTAAACCTCAAGTTTCCTTAAATGTTGGCAATCCCAACAATTCTTCTTCCAGTGTCGGCAAACCCGACCCACCTTCGAAAATTAATGTTGGCAACACCAACATTCCATCTTCTACGACCTTACCACCTTCTATTTCCTTGGATAAACCTTCTTCCTCGAATGATGGAACTCATCACAGAGTCGAAAAACCAATAGCTCCATTTCCCCATAGACTCAATAATAAGAAGAAAGCGGCAAATTTCGATAAAATCTTGGAAATTTTCAAACAAGTCCGTGTGAACATTCCTCTTTTAGACACCATTGAACAAATTCCTCAATATGCTAAATGTCTTAAGGAATTGTGCACACAAAAACGTGCAACTGATGTTCCAAAAACCGCCTTTCTAACTGCGAATACAAGCTCTGCTCTTTCGAATCTTACCCCAGTCAAGTACAAAGACCCTGGCTGCCCTACGATTGATTGTAAAATAGGAAACACCCATATTTATCGTGCGCTACTTGACCTTGGTGCCAGTGTCAATCTTCTTCCTTATACTGTTTATTGTCAACTTGGGTTAGGGGAAATTAAACCAACAAACATCACTCTTCAGTTAGCAGATCGGTCTATCAAAAAGCCATTGGGAATTATCGAAGACGTCTTGATACAGATCGAACAGTTTTACTTCCCTGTCGATTTCATAGTTTTAGAAACAGAGCCTGTCTCAAATTCCAAAGTTCAAATACCATTGATTTTAGGACGGCCCTTCTTAGCAACCTCTAATGCTGTCATAAATTGTAGGAACGGTCAACTTCGACTTTCCTTCGGGCACCTAACCGTTGAGCTAAACATCTTCAATCTCAACAAACAACCTAGGGATTTTGAGACCAATGAAATCGACATGGTTCAAACCATAGTTGACGAAACCTCTAAAGACACTTCTGAAGCCTTGAAAATGTGTCTGGAACATTTCGACTCCGATTTCGACGAACTGGAATACATTTCTGAACTGAATGAATTTCTTGACTCAAATCCTTCGTCTTCTAACTCTGACCAAGGAATGTTAACCAATGTTAACACTCAAGAACATCCTAAGTTAGATCTCAAACCCTTGCCACAAGACCTTAAGTACGCATACTTAGACTCCTCAGAAACTCTTCCCGTAATCTTGGCCTCTGATCTTACCGAGGACCAAGAAGAAAAACTCTTAGAAATTTTGCGGGAAAATAAAGACGCCTTGGGATGGGAACTGAGCGATATAAAAGGAACTAGCCCATTAATTGTGGAACATCGCATACACTTAGTTGATGAGGCTAAACCCATCTGTGAGGCTCAAAGGCGATTAAACCCAGACATGAGAGAAGTGGTCAAGGAGGAGATAATCAAATGTCTAGACAATAACATCATCTATCCAATCTCTGATAGTACCTGGGCGAGTCCAGTACAAGTCGTACCAAAGAAATCGGGAGTCACAGTGATCAAAAATGAAAGTAATGAGCTTGTCCAAACAAAAATCAAAACAAAATGGCGTATGTGTATCGACTATCGAAAGCTCAACGCAGCCACACGAAAAGACCATTTTCCCTTACCTTTTCTTGACCAAATGCTCGAACACTTAGCTGGTCATGAGTACTATTGTTTTCTCGATGGATACTCTGGCTATAACCAAATCCCTGTTGCTTTAGAGGATCAACAAAAGACCACCTTTACTTGTCCCTTTGGAACCTTTGCTTATCGTCGCATGCCCTTTGGTCTTTGTAATGCCCTCGCGACTTTCCAAAGGTGTATGATGAGTATCTTCTCTGATATGGTGGACGAATTCTTGGAAATATTCATGGATGATTTTTCAATCTATGGATCATCTTTTTCCCAATGCCTCACTCATTTAGAACTCGTCCTAAAACGTTGTAAGGAAAAATCCCTCGTGCTTAATTGGGAAATATGTCACTTCATGGTAAAAAGGGGGATAGTTCTAGGTCACGTCGTCTCCAAAGATGGCCTTGAAGTCGATAAATCTAAAATCGATTTGATTGTTAATCTGCCTCCTCCTAAGTCTGTTAAAGATGTTCATTCATTTCTTGGCCATGCGGGATTCTATAGAAGATTCATTAAGGACTTCTCAAAAATTTCAAAACCTCTCTCAAATTTACTTGCCAAAGACGTTAAGTTCGAATTCTCCAATGACTGCAAAACATCTTTTGAAACTCTTAAGTCAATCTTGACCATAGCTCCCATCATTCAACCTCCTGATTGGACTCAGCCCTTCGAACTTATGTGCGATGCTTCTGACTTTGCAATTGGAGCCATCATAGGTCAGCGTATCGATAAACTCCCTCGAGTCATTTATTACGCTAGCAAAACCTTAAACGAGGCCCAATTGAATTACTCAACTACTGAAAAGGAATTTTTGGTAGTTGTCTTCACTCTTGAGAAATTCAGACCATATCTCATAGGATCCAAAGTCATAGTTTACACTGATCATGCTGCCCTCCGATATTTGCTTTCTTAAAAGGATGCCAAGGCCCGCTTGATTCGTTGGATCCTTCTTCTTCAAGAATTCGATATAGAAATACGAGATAAAAAGGGTTCTGAAAATGTCGTAGCTGATCATCTCTCTTGAATTGTGCACGAAAATGTTAACGACACCCAAATCGATGACTATTTTCCCGATGAACAAATTCTTTCCATCTCTAACACCCCTTGGTACGCTGACATTGTGAATTATCTTGTCACACAACAAACACCCGCTGAATGGTCGAAACAAGATAAACAAAAATTTCTCTCGAAAGTTTGAAACTTCTATTGGGACGACCCATATCTTTTCAAATACTGTCCAGACCAAATCATTCGAAGGTGTGTGCCCGATCATGAACACCAATGTATTCTCTCCTTCTCACATGACCATGCTTGTGGCGGTCACTTTGGAGCAAGAAAAACTACTGCAAAAGTATTGCAAAGCGGTTTTTATTGGCCCACACTCTTCCGTGACGCTTTCGAATTTTGCTCTAAATGTGAGCGATGTCAAAGAACGGGTCGAATCTCTAAGCGAAACATGATGCCTCTCAACCCCATTTTAGTGGTTGAGTTATTCGATGTTTGGGGCATCGATTTCATGGGACCATTCCCTAATTCATTTGGGAATCTTTACATCTTGCTTGCGGTAGATTATGTCTCAAAATGGGTTGAAGCCATTCCGACCAAAACCAACGACAACAAGGTTGTGGTCAAATTCCTCAAAGAAAACGTCTTTTCGTGCTTTGGCACACCTCGAGCTATCATTAGCGATAATGGCACTCACTTCTGTAATCGTGCTTTTGAGTCCTTGCTCAAGAAATACTCAATCACACACAAGTTATCGACCCCTTACCATCCACAAACTAGTGGACAAGTAGAAGTTTCCAATAGACAGATCAAGCAAATTCTTGAGAAAACCGTGAATTCCAATAGAAAAGTTTGGTCCGTAAAACTGATTGATGCACTTTGGGCTTTTCGCACTGCTTATAAAACCAATCTAGGGATGTCACCATACCGATTAGTCTTTGGAAAGGCATGTCACTTACCTCTTGAATTAGAGCATCGTGCTCTTTGGGCCATAAAATTTTTGAATTTTGACTTAGAGAAAGCCGGCTCACATAGGAAGTTACAAATTTCGGAATTAGAGGAATTAAGAAATGAGGCGTATGAAAATGCGAAAATCTACAAAGAAAGAACCAAAGCCCAACACGACAAAAACATACTTCATAAGGAATTCAGCGTAGGTCAAAAAGTTCTTTTATACGACTCTAGACTTCACTTGTTTCCAGGAAAACTCAGATCTCAATGGACTGGACCTTATGTTGTGAAAACAGTATATCCTCATGGAGCGGTTGAAATTGAAAATCCTAGGGATGGAAAAGTCTTCAAAGTAAACGGTCAACGACTGAAACCATTTTTGGAATTCGAGCAATATGACGAAGATGACCCTATCGATCTGCATGAGCCTGATCATCCACCATGAAATCAGGTGGTACACGTTCTTTTTCTTTTATATTTCGTTTTCATTTTTCCTTTTATTTTTGTTTTTCTGCCTTAGACAGTTGGGACACTGTCTCAATCTAGTGTGGGGGGGAGTCTGCATTGCATTCTTTTGATTTTTCTTTAATTTTTTTTCTTTCTTTTCATGTAGGACCATCATACATTTTATATCGTAGTAACATACCATATTTTTTTTTTGGAAAATACGACTCATTTTCAATTGATACAACAAAATAAGTTTATAATTTTTAGCCAGTTGATAGTATTTTTTCTCTCAACTTAGATCGAATAAGAAATATAATGAAAAGTTTAATTTTGGGGGATAATAGTGTAACCGGTACATAGGGAGACTCTTAGGTGATGGCCATGAAATCTATTCTATATTGTAGACTTTGTTTGAATAAGTGGAGGACTTAAAATACTTATATTGGCTTTTCGAATCTTTAAAACTAAGTTGTGTTAAGTTGAATTTGCGTAACTCTCTTTTTGTGCTTATAAATTCAATAATAATAATAGTAATCCAAGGGTATCCAACATTGCTTGTATATCGAGCGTTGGTGTGCAAACCCGCCAAGCTCTATCCGACACATTGTTGACAAAGTCAGCGTTGGAATATCTTGGTCTCATTTTATGAGATTGGACACCTAAGGATTACCGACACGTTGTTGACAAAGTCAAAGTCGGCCTGCACAATCCGCCAAGCTCTTTACCCACTCTCCGTTAGTCCGCGAGGCAGTGCATGGGTGGTAAACCATGGTCTTCTAAGTTAGGTGTATGAACTTAATCATAAATTTTAAAATTTTATAGAATAAAGAATAAGTGATGATGCCCAAACACTTCTTGACCTTATTGATTTGACTAGCCATACATGAGAAAATTAGAATACCACTTTGCAAACAGTGCCAAGCAAACTAAGAATTTATTTCATGGCTGCACTATGTTATCGACCGAACTAACTGGCCAAACTAGAATTTAACATTTGAAAACTTGATTTATATTGAAAATTTGTGACAAGTCAAGGTATCTAAAATAAAATCAACTGATTAGAAATTATTAACTTAATTTGTTGTACCGCTTTCCTGAAATAAGTCGTGTTTTCATTTTTCGTTTTTATTTGCATATGTCCATTGCATTCATGTAGTTTCATTAGAATCATAGCATACTGCATTTGGATTTTGTGGGTAGTATCCGCTGAAAACCCTCACGTGACACCGCTCGTCCTACTAGGGACACCTAGAGGTTTAACGGCTTGTTGCATACGCTCAATGCAATCGTGTTTCCTACGAAAGTGCGACCAATCTAGTTAGTTTTTCATTTTCTTTTTACTCGAGGACGAGTAATATTTGATTAACATAGAAATGTGTTTATTTTATGCTCTTATATTTTATCTTTTGTAAATAAATAAATGATGATTTGGGTACTTTTGTGTGTTTTTACAGGATGTCAAGAAATGCCTCCTTCGTTTCAAATTAAAGGCCAACTACAGATAAAAAGCTACTTCCCCGTATTAAAGCCATCTCAATTACAAAAGACGTTGTAGCTCACTGGTAATTGCATAGAAATTTGTACTGAGAGACCTGAGTTCGATCCCCGTCGAGCTCACTTTTTTCCAAAGAACGGAACGCGTTCACACTGCCCCTTTGCTATGAAGAATATGTTAATTAGTGTTATATTATATATATACATATTCATGTGTATGTATGATATTCACTAATAGACATTTCAGGAGTAGTCATGGAAATCAATTCAGAACATTCATTTTTCAATTTCCAATTAGAAGAATTTTTGATTGATTTATTGCCTAGAAAAGATCAATTTTGAAGATTTCATCCTTTGTTGCCTTTGGAGTTTGATGAGCATCCTTGTTTGGAATAATTAATCGCATGCAATCTAATTACCAATCAACTAGCCATACGGAGGATTTGGAAGATATTCACCAAGATATGCATCAAATATTCTTAAAAGAATTATTTCCAAACAAGCCTAGTCAAGGAAGGCAAGAGATATGATATTGCTTCTTGGGAAAAGAGACCCATTTATTCATAGACTTAATTAGGATTTTTCCTATCTCCTCTATAAATATACGTTGTAACCATTGTAAGATATTCATTCTGCTGGACCCTCTTTTAGTTTTAATAAAGCACTTCTTCGTTTAGTTTATTTGCTTTACTGTCATAACAATTTTTGTTCTACTCAATTAGTTTTGATAGACAGAAATTGTTATTGTTATTTCTATTGCTTATTAGTGATTAGTCGTTTGATTAGTTTCAACGACAATCCTAAATTACTTTTGTTGTTCTTCTTTTCCTGCACTTTTAGTTTTTGCATTGTTGTTCTTGTTTTGTAATTTACTTTCTTTAGTGATTAATCGTTGATTAGATTCAACGATAATCTTGCGTTCACAATTTCAATTTATTTCAACAAAATATCCAGGCTTCGTCTAATTCGCCTACGAATAAATAAATAATAATTTTTAATTACACCTCCTTGTGTTCGACCTGTATGCTACACACCTGTATGCTTGCAGAATTTAATTTAAATGTCGCGCTTTTCTGATTCATAGATTAGCGACGATCAGCCACCCAACAGAAACAGACGGTACAAATAGAAACAGACAGAACTAAGTGTACCCTAAACCCCTACCCCAAGCGATCGGCTCCCTAATACATAAATACCCTATGTCGGCCCCACAATAGGGTGTTTCACTCCCTAAAGTGACTACCAATTGGCACAGACTTATTTACAGATGTCACGGCGTCTTACATCCTCATAGGCAGACCGGGATCCATGCACGCACATGACCCGGTTGGAACGCACCGTCAACACCCCTCGCCGTTATTAGAATGAACCGCTTATAATTAGTTCAGTAAGCGTGCCCGGACCCTACCTACTGTTGGGTCAAATTTTTGATACCAGAAAGGGTTACTGACTAATATGGGTCCCAAACAACAGATGACACAAGTAATTCCTTTCCTATCCTTGTGTCCCCAGGCTAACAGATTTCAGATTATCTTGTTTACAAGTTCAGATATACATAATTCAGATCAACTAGTTCACAGACAAGTTTTCAGACTAACGGATCAGATATACAGATTTAACAGACTTACAGATTAACTGGTTACAGATTAATAGACTTACAGATTAACTGGTTACAGATTAACTGGTTACAGATTGTCTAACTTTGTATTGGGCCTACAGATTCACGAAACGGGTTTATCAGATTCATTGGTCCAATTGGTTTAACCTTACCCACCCAACACGTTTTACACGTCATGTTTATCTCAGATTTTCATTAATTAAATATTAATGCCCAGACCTCTCACATTAGACTGACAGTTTGCGGCTACTGGTTAGGCCGGTTGGTTCCGGGCAGGTTTCTGTCGCAAACTGAGTCTAACCTCGGGTTTCAAGCATGTTATGACTAACTTCTCACATTAGAACCTATTGTTTGCGGCCTCTGGAATATGCCGGGCGATTCCGGGCAGAATTACGCCGCAAACTCATTCTAACCTCGAGTTAGCCATGTTTATCTTTGCTGCCAATTAATTAATGATTTACCATTTATACCCACGCCTAATATACATGTCAATTATTCATAACTATAGTCAATTCAGATTATGTATATAGCGGACTAATTATATCAACTTAACAGATATAGCAGATAACAGATTTTTGCAGATTAGGCGACCAAATGGATTTAGCAGATTAAGCAAACTAGCAGATTTAGCAGACAACAGATTAGGCATCTCAACAGATTTAGTTTAGCATATTTGGCATTTTCAACAGACTTAGCAGATGACAGATTTGGCAAATGAACAAATCTAGCAGACTAGGCAGTAGAGCAGAACTAGCAGATTAAGCAATATAATAGAAAGGCAATATAATAGAACTAGCAGATTAGGAAAATATAGCAGAACTAGCAAATTAGGCAAATATAACAGATTTAATCATCCCTTAAAGTTTCACAAACATATCTTGCCTAATTATAAATTTGGCCTAAGTTTGCATGCCTAAATAGTTGTCATGATTCATACTATGATCATATACCCCACGTTTGCATTGAATTTACATGTTACAGATTATGGTCATAATTTACATGTCCCAATTTAGTTCAACTTGCCTAGTACAAAAGATTCATATATAAATTATACCAAATATAGCCATCGATTTCAATGCATGTCATATGTTCAAAAATCTCCTACTTAGGTATTATTCACATTTGATAGATATCCTACTTTAATGTAAATCTTTATACCTAAGCCATACTCTCTTTATCTCAAGTCATATGTTCAATACAGTCTATATTTATGTCCAATTATATGCCTTTCTATGTCATGTCCTCAAATCATATGTTCAATCCCCTTTATGTTATAAATATAACATGTCCGGTCATATGTCTCAGATTTACGTTCTAGCTACAGTCCATGTTCTTTCCTCAAATCAGTCACCTATTGGTCATGCCCAATTTATGCATCATTCATTTTACTGTCCCAAACATTTTAGCGTACGTTAATCTCTTATGAGATTGGCTCAGGCTCGTGTAGCCTGGCTATAAAACAGAAAGAGGAAAGAGATACAAAATAAATAAGATCTAAACATAACAGATATAACCTCAGATTCAGATTTACAATTCATGTCACAATCAGAATTAACGTTTATATCGTAAAATAACTGCACTTGCCTTGATTGAATTAAAGAAAGAACTTTAGTTGTTGTAGAATCGTTGCAGAAGCTTTAACCTCTAGTTTGAATTGGGTTGCTTAGGTTGATGTTGATTAGCTTCTAGTTTTGATTCCAACAGAGTAGCGACGCCATTTTTTTATTTTTATTTAGAACAGAGGCAGAGAAGAAGCAGAATAGAATTGTGTGTAGAGAAGGCTAGGCTTGGGGCTGTTTATATAGGGTTAGGCAGATGAATCTAGGCAGAAAACGAGACCAGATACATAAGAATGCACCCAAGCCCAAAACCAGGTTCGGGGACCAGGTCGATCCCCAGGTCGACTGCCCAGTCGACCTGGTTGGGGGGGTCGACTGCCCAGTCGACACCCCAGTCGACCTCGGTACTGTGGGGTCGACTACCCAGTCGACTCCCCAGTCTACCTGGGTCCTGGGCGGGAAATTTACCGCCCAGCCCGCTTCTGGGTTTGAATTCGAATTTTGAATTCGAATTTCGAGCTGTTTTGAACTCTGAATATTTCAGAAACTTCGGAGGGTCATATCTCCCTCATACGGACTCCGATTCTTGCAAACTCGGACTCGTTTCCAAGAAGAATTCCGAGACGAACGCAATGGAGCAACCCGTTTCCCTTGATTCTTAATTTAAAAATTAATTATCCTCTGATTTGTTACTTGTACGTTCACAGAAAATACAAAGTGTTACATTCTCCCCTCCTTAAAGGATTTCGTCCCGAAATCTTCAAGTTTAGAAGAATGTGTCCTACCATCCAACATCCATCTACTCAATCATCAATCACTGGCGTCCATTGTCCTTAGAAACTTCTAATGTTGTTTGAGCATATGCAAAGCTGTGTGTATATGTTCCTTATCTAATGCAAAGATCAGGCGGTCCAATGATTCAGTTGACCTCCTTAATGCGAAATATGCCAGTGCCATGAGTCCAACATGTATGCAAATTTTCCTATTTGATACATATCATTTCTATATAAGTGCACAACCATTCAGTCATATGCAACATCCATGTGCTGTGTCAATCATTTTGCATCCACAAAAATTGAAAATGCTCACACATCCATATGCAGTATGAGAGTGTTTTCGAGCCGATCTAGTGCCTAGTGTGTGTGTGTATATGCATCCACGAGCAACCACTGGCAACCACTTGCATCCACTTGCAACCATCAAACATAACATGTCTCAAACACATGTTTACACCCATTAGTTTCTACCTAAAGTTCAAAGATTCGATCGATAGGATACAGTCGAATGATGGAAGCGAGTACAGATAAAACAAAAACTTGGTTCCGATTAGACATGGGTCCTAAGTATCGGCCCCGAAGACCGAAACCAACATCAGATTGACACCCAGAGGATTACCCTTTTTAGACAATGTCAAAACTGGGAATCAGAATTATTCAGATATTTACAGACTACCCGTACAGATCAGGTCCCCTAATGATTCTTAGGAAGCTAAGCATGATAAAATCATATCCCACAAAAACTCAGAATGTATGCGTCATACTTGACGCCTAACACAGATATCTCTCAAACCCCAATCTATCACAAACAGATTAGTCATAACCCTTATGGGTTTGAGCCTACAGCGGAATCAGAAACAATACTAGTATTAAAGTGCAGAGTATCGATTACAGAATCAAAATGCCAGAATCAGAAAAAGTTTTAACTCAACAATCAGATAAGAAACTTAAACCTTCTACTTAAATTTTCTTATTTCTATCCTATCTACCAGTCCCTTAAGCATTCGCATGTCCTCCAGAAGTGGGTTCTGCCCTCTGCCCTTGCCCTCGTTTCTTCGGGCAGTCCCTAGTGAAGTGTCCCATCTCACCACAGTTGAAGCAAGTTCCCTTCCTTTTCCTGCAATCCTTGTTCAGATGAGTCGAGCTCCCACAAGTAAAGCACTTTTTCCCCTTCTTATCTTCAGACTTCTCATCCTTATTTTGTGTTTCCTTTTTGGGCCATGCTTTCTTATTCTGTGGTTCTTCCTTCTTTGTCTCTTTCGGGCCCTTGTCTTCCTCGTGCAGTAGTGCCATGTCCACCAATTTCTCGTAAGTCGCTCCCATGGGTACTTGGGTCATGGCTAGGCTGTGTAGTGGCTCGTTCAATCCTTTAACAAAACGGAGAGCCTTTTTATGCTGAGTGTTGACTAAATCCAATCCGAACCTATCCAGTTAGTTGAACTGGTTGACGTATTCCTTGACCGTCATACTTCCTTGCTTAAGAGATAAGAACTTTTCCAGTTGTAGACTTCGTTCAGCTTGAGAGAGGAATTTTGTCTCAAACCTTGTTCTGAAATCCATCCATGTTTCAACTGGCCTCTCGTCGTTAGTGACTTCCCACCAATAGGAAGCTTCGTCTTTGAGCAGCCATACCGCCAACTGTACCTTCTGCCTATCGTCCACCTCGAAGATAACGAATAGATCCTCAGTTTCTTTGAGCCAGTTCCTCGCTTCTACGAATGATTCAGTTCCCTTGAAATCCTTCCCACCCATGGCCCTAAAATCTCTACGGATCTTTGAGAAAGCAATTGCACGAGGAGGGGGCGGAGGAGGGGGACCATTTGCTGGACCTGCGGCGGCGGTCCTAGCCTCAAGATATTGATGAAACCAACCGGGTACATGAACACCCTCTGGTATCTCAGATGCTTCAGACATGCTGAAACGAAAATGGAAAGATTCAATTACAAAAAGGACTGAAGGTAAGATATATGGCTCTTGGGGATTATGTTTTTCAAAAATAGGCTTTACTTTCGAAAATACTTCCTTTTAAAACCTTTTTGAAAATAGTTTTCAAAAACTTTACCCAATCTGGTAACCTTCAGCTCTGATACCAAGTGTAACACCCTACCTTCATTAAGGTCACTCACAAAGGGAATGCCTTAACTTTGATGGAACATTTTAGTAAACAGAACAGAATATTACAAGACAGATATAAAAATAGTAATTGAAAAACTTTATAACTTTATTGCAGCGGACAGAAATCAGTTTGGTTACAACTTTACCAAAAACTCAAGTACATATATATCAGCCTTGTTCAAAAGCCATCAGAGTACAAAACTTTAAAATCATAATCCCCACAGAACGGAAGCTATACAGAGCCAAGCCATACTTTAAGCACTTCAAGCAGAAGGAATCCGGATCAAGCTAAAGTATTCCCTCCTTGGATAACCTGGGGGGAAACGGAAGAAAAAGGGGCGAAAACAAGCAAGGTCAGACATAAAGTCTGGCAAGTCCAGTGATTTTCAGTTATGAACAGATAATAATAACATGACATGAAAATAAAACTGGATGAGAGATAACAGTAACAGGTGTAACGGATATTACAGAAGAATAGAATGACATAAGCTATTTTCTTTACACTTCTCTACACTAATACTAGTTTAACAGAATTTGGTGTCACCCTAATGTCTAAACTGAAACAGAAACGGGTACAGAATAATTTCCACAGAAAACAGAACGCTAATGATGGGCCTTTACCACCCGAACAGAAACAGAAACAGATTAATCCCTACGGAAACAGAATGTAGAATTAGGTGTACACTAGTAATTGGGCCTTTACCACCCAAATAGACGGTACCACGCAGAAACAGACAGGTGTTGCCACCCAACAAAAACAGACGGTACCAATAGAAACAAACAGAACTAAGTGTACCCTAAACCCCTACCCCAAGCGATCGGCTCCCTAATACATAAATACCCTGTGTCGGCCCCACAGTCGGGTGTATCACTCCCTAAAGTGACAACCAATTGGCACAGACCTATTTACAGATGTCACGGCGTCTTACATTCTCATAGGCAGACCGGGATCCATGCACGCACATGACCCGGTTGGAACACACCATCAACACCCCACGCCATTATCAGAATGAACCGCTTATAATTAGTTCAGTAAGCGTGCCCGGACCCTACCTACTGTTGGGTCAAAGTTTTGATACCAGAAAGGGTAACTAACTAATATGGGTCCCAAACAACAGATGACACAAGTAATTCCCTTCCTATCCTTGTGTCCCCAGGCTAACAGATTTCAGATTATCTTGTTTACAAGTTCAGATATACAGAATTCAGATCAACTAGTTCACAGACAAGTTTTCAGACTAACGGATCAGATATACAGATTTAACAGACTTACAGATTAACTGGTTACAGATTAATAGACTTACAGATTAACTGGTTACAGATTGTCTAACTTTGTATTGGGCCTACAGATTCACGAAACGGGTTTATCAGATTCATTGGTCCAATTGGTTTAACCTTACCCACCCAACACGTTTTACACGTCATGTTTATCTCAGATTTTCATTAATTAAATATTAATGCCCAGACCTCTCACATTAGACTGACAGTTTGCGGCTACTGGTTAGGCCGGTTGGTTCCGGGCAGGTTTCTGTCGCAAACTGAGTCTAACCTCGGGTTTCAAGCACGTTATGACTAACTTCTCACATTAGAACCTATTGTTTGCGGCCTCTGGAATATGCCGGGCGGTTCCGGGCAGAATTACGCCGCAAACTCATTCTAACTTCGAGTTAGCCATGTTTATCTTTGCGGCCAATTAATTAATGATTTACCATTTATACCCACGCCTAATATACATGTCAATTATTCATAACTATAGTCAATTCAGATTATGTCTATAGCGGACTAATTATATCAACTCAACAGATATAGCAGATAAAAGATTTTTGTAGATTAGGCGACCAAATGGATTTAGCAAATTAAGCAAACTAGCAGATTTAGTAGACAACAGATTAGGCATCTCAACAGACTTAGCAGATGACAGATTTGGCAGATGAACAAATCTAGCAGACTAGGCAGTAGAGCAAAACTAGCAGATTAAGCAATATAATAGAAAGGCAATATAACAGAACTAGCAGATTAGGCAAATATAGCAGAACTAGCAAATTAGGCAAATATAACAGATTTAATCATCCCTTAAAGTTTCACAAACATATCTTTCCTAATTATAAATTTGGCCTAAGTTTGCATGCCTAAATAGTTGTCATGATTCATACTATGATCATATAACCCACGTTTGCATTGAATTTACATGTCACAGATTATGGTCATAATTTACATGTCCCAATTTAGTTCAACTTGCCTAGTACAAAAGATTCTTATATAAATTATACCAAATATAGCCATTGATTTCAATGCATGTCATATGTTCAAAAATCTCCTACTTAGGTGTTATTCACATTTGATAGATATCCTACTTTAATGTAAATCTTTATACCTAAGCCATACTCTCTTTATCTCAAGTCATATGTTCAATACAGTCTATATTTATGTCCAATTATATGCCTTTCTATGTCGTGTCCTCAAATCATATGTTCAATCCCCTTTATGTTATAAATATAACATGTCCGGTCATATTTCTCAGATTTACGTTCTAGCTACAGTCCATGTTCTTTCCTCAAATCAGTCACCTATTGGTCATGCCCAATTTATGCATCATTCATTTTATTGTCCCAAACATTTTAGCGTACGTTAATCTCTTATGAGATTGGCTCAGGCTCGTGGTAGCCTGGCTATAAAACAGAAAGAGGAAAGAGATACAAAATAAGATCTAAACAGAACAGAACAGATATAACCTCAGATTCAGATTTACAATTCATGTCACAATCAGAATTAACGTTTATATCGAAAAATAACTGCACTTGCCTTGATTGGATTAAAGAAAGAACTTTAGTTGTTGTAGAATCGTTGCAGAAGCTTTAACCTCTAGTTTGAATTGGGTTGCTTAGGTTGATGTTGATTAGCTTCTAGTTTTGATTCCAGCAGAGTAGCGATGCCATTTTTTTATTTTTATTTAGAACAGAGGCAGAGAAGAAGCAGAATAGAATTGTGTGTAGAGAAGGCTAGGTTTGGGGCTGTTTATATTGGGTTAGGCAGATGAATCTAGGCAGAAAACGAGACCAGATACATAAGAATGCACCCAGGCCCAAAACCAGGTTCGAGGACCAGGTCGACCCCCAAGTCGACTGCCCAGTCGACCTGGTCGGGGGGGTCGACTGCCCAGTCGACTCCCCAGTCGACCTGGGTACTGTGGGGTCGACTACCCAGTCGACTCCCTAGTCGACCTGGGTCCTAGGCGGGAAATTTCCCGCCCAGCCCGCTTCTGGGTTTGAATTCGAATTTTGAATTCGAATTTCGAGCTGTTTTGAACTCTGAATATTTCTGAAACTTCAGAGGGTCATATCTCCCTCATACGGACTCCAATTCTTGCAAACTCGGACTCGTTTCCAAGCAGAATTCCGAGACGAACGCAATGGAGCAACCCGTTTCCCTTGATTCTTATTTTAAAAATTAATTATCCTCTGATTTGTTACTTATACGTTCACAGAAAATACGGGGTGTTACAACGTTCATAAAAATAATGAAGTTATCGAGATCAGGAGAGGCCAATTACCTATTTTTATAATAGTAATCATTCATAAAAAATATTTCGTTGAAAATACCTATTCTTCGTTCAGACTGCCCATAAGGATTTTTTTTTTAAAATAAAATAAAACGTATGATCCATGAATTTTAAACTTGCAGTAGTTCTTGATATTAATCTGCTATAGTTTGGATTATGAGTCATTCAGACTTCTCTATTTCAGATTATGAGTCAGAGTTGGATGATTTCTGTAGTAGTGGTTTGATCTAAGAAGTTTTTTTTATTTCTTTCTGAGTGCACTGTGAAACATCATGTTATGTTTGGTTGTATGGTTGGATTTCGGGTAACGGCATTTTCATTTGTTGTTTCACTAAGTTTTTGGAGCCAGTTGTTTCTCATTTCACCATTCGGTTTATCCTGCAACCATTTCAACTTGGCCATTCCTACTTTTTGTCTATCAGAGAAGGGAGATACCATTTCGAACATGTTTGGTTGCCGAATTGTCATAATCTTGTCATATGTTGTCATTTTGTGCATTTCTCAGTAGTGCAGCCTCTTAGGTTTCCCGAATCTCTTTCGGTTAGTTTCGTAACGAAGGATTTGATGAGAGTGCTGCTGATGAAGGAACCTCAGAATAAGTTGGGGTTTAGGGGAGTTGCTACTGAAATCAAGCAGCATCCCTTTTTCAAAGGGGTGAACTGGGCTTTGATAAGATGTGCTACACCTCCTGAAATTCCTAAACTGGTCGCTACTGAGAGGATTGTGTCGGTGCCCAATGGTAATAAGATGAAGGGTGAGGGAGTTCAGCAGAATGGGTCTGCTGATAATTATTTGGAGTTTGATTTCTTTTAGACGGTGGAGCCAAGTGTAAGTTGGGGATTTCCATGTTGATTATTTGTAACATTTGGGATGTGGAGAAAAATGAAGAGTTTGATGGGTTTTTTTCCTTCAAATTTTTATTTTGATTGTCATTGTTGTTTTGTTAAAATTTTTTGATGCTTTTTGGATTTTTGTAGATTAATTAGTAGAAATGTATTTGCATTGCTATTGATTTATGTGAACTGTGTTTATATCAAAAGTTCTACATATTTTACGTTGACTTTTGAGTGATTTTATGTTCTATGTATACATTAGGAGCCATTAATTTGATGTATTCTCTTCTGATGTTAACCTGTTTTTGTCACAGAAGCCAAGTAATAAATTTATATCAGTGCAAGTATGCAACATCAAAATTTTACCTGTCATCAATCTCCCTGGTTACATGTAAAAGAAGCAGTAAAATCTAAAGCTTGTCAGAATAAAGGGATATGAAGATAAAGAAACAAAGGTTTACAAGATAATGTATTGCTTTTAAAACCAAATGTATCTATATTATGAATTTGCATATATCACGCTCCTATTGCTCTTCTCAATATTATGGCCTGTTATATTCCACCCTCCTGAACCATGGTGCTTTTCCATATATATGAGAAGGATAAAAGGGGGTGGCATGTACGAAGTTTGAAATGACATATATGGACTTGGTCGACCTCGGTATTGTTTCATTCCAGGTACATTTGTCTTTTTAGCGGAAACCTTTAACTGACGACCATGCAGTTCTGATTAATTTAATAGAAGCGCGTTCCGAACAGGCTCGACTTCAACAAAATTTCCTCTAGGGTGCATGCATAGTCAACATTCCCCACAGACGGTGAATCTATTTCTTCTTTTTCAGCTTGGATTGCATCAGATGAATCATCTTGAACAGCAGTCATTTCTTTTTCAGCCTTAGTTTGCATCTCATGAAGAACTCGAGCCTCATCCTCAGTCCTTTTCAGTCTTTTCTTCATCTCTTCTAGATCCTCATTTGCCGTAATCGACTCTTGGTTTTCAGGAGCCATGCCCTCGTGCTTTCCTGTTTCTTATGTGATGTTTTCTTTGTATACTTACTGCGCTTGATTTCGAGCATCTAAAATTAGCCTTTTGCTATGCGTCAGATTATAGGTTCACAGAGTTAAATCGAAATATTGATTATTCTAAACATGAACTTTTTTCAAAAGAAATTGATTTGGTTTTCACAGAAGATAAACATTCTGAAATTGATTTGGTTTTTCTTGGAAATATTTCAACTTCTCTTTTCATTTTCGAAAACTATATGAAGTGTTTATCATACTTTGACAACACTAACAACAAATATCATATTTGCCACATAGTTTTTATAGAATTTGAATGCATGCAAAACTCATAATCAATCATGGTCATTTACATTCATGTCATGGCTAATTCATTATTCATGGCTTTACAATAAATAATTTAATTAATGTGAATGCATGCATGCAGTAAATTAAGCAAAATACTAGCATATAGCCATATGTTATATTGTATTATTTTATGAGAATTAATTTGGAGTTTTACACATAAATAATGTGTTATTATTAACGGATATGTTACACAATACTATCATTACTCATCTAACAACAGTATAATCAATCTGGAGTTTTATTTGCATCATGTCTCATTATATGATAGTGTCGCACTACGCATGTGCACTAACTTGTACACTTGTACTAGGTCATAAATGCGTGAATGCATCCACAACTCTTCCGGTCAAAAAATTCCAAACATCACGGCGTCAAATGGTACAGCCTATAATGATACTAATTTCTTAGCATATACTTCTGTCCAGGCTTCTGTTGCATAACATCGCAGCATAACCCATTCATGTACAATTGCACTGTATACGAGAGTTCAGCTTCTCAACGAAGCCACAACTGAGCCACCAACTGTCTGAGTGTTCATTTACATGAGCTTTTATGCTTTCCCCATGGGAATCAAAAAGATATCGACAACTGCATGTGGGTTGCCTAGAATAAAGCATATAGTTCAGGTGACAACATATATGTCTCCTCTAGTGTGATTGGACTCAAGGGAAATTTTCTATTCATGATGAGATTAACAACATCAGTCAGCAAACAAAAAAAGCTGAGCTTTAGTGCAGTTGAAAATTATATCTATTGTAGTGTACATGTCAGCTGACCCACAGTTTTACCAGTTCATGGACTTTAATAGCCAAATGTGACAAATATAGTTTGACATACAAAAGAGACTCACATTATGATTAGTCTTAAATTAATATAGGCCAAGGATCTGTTGATAGCCAAAGGGGAGCCATAATATTCATTTATGGGCATCTAACACAATCATATAGCTATAGAGTTGTGATGTCCCAGATTTGTCCATTGTGTTCAACTTATTATGCGTCTAAACTATCAGCTGCCGCTGTCACTTTAAAACACACACAACTGAAGTTTATGTAAAACCGAATCTTCATTTATGTCCGATCAATTCAGTTTGCATATTGTATTACTCGGAATATTTTTTCAATTTGTTGTTAGCGAACTGAGATTATTTTGAATTGATTTATGTCCGGTCTGCTAATTCTTATATCAATTTTTTTCAGTGATTCAAGGATGATGCTGGCCATAATTGCATTTTGATCTTTAACGGTCCAATCAGGTATATAAACTATTATTTTGGATTGTTTGACTTGTTCATCTTGTTTGCGTGATACGGTTCGGTTAGATTCTTTTCCTGGATTGATATGGTCAGAATATGGTGGTTAATAATTCTGTGAATCTTATTGCTTGTTGTTGTCCACCAGATGTGTTGAAGAGATTTCATAGATTTTGGATTTTTCTTTGAGATTGTCCATGGCGTTAACCTTCTTAGGAATTAATCTGCTATATTTTTTAGGTTTATTTTTCTTAGGAATTAATGTTAGAAATATGTGATTAATTTTTTTTCTTCTAATTTTTATGTTTGAAAGATTTTATGTAAGGAGGTGATGATAGAGATGATGATATATAGCGCCATAGACATGCACTGGCTCAGGAAGAAAGCAACGGTAATATATGATATGTATGAACAATTAGTATTGTGATATTACTGTTGTGAAGTTGAAATATATTGTAATATTATTTTGGTGAAATTGAAATACACTAGTATTATTTTGGCTGCTGCTATTGAACTTTGGAATGCATGGTAATATTATTTTTGCTGCTGCAAACTGTTAGAACTTATAAATTTGTAATGGGAGCGGCTATCAGGATATAAAATTAAACATAGAATTGGAAACATAAAATCTGGACCGTAGGATTCGTTTGTCTTTATGTGTGAGGTGGAATTCGGGGGGGGGGGGGGTGGGTCTTATGGTTGAGATTTTTTATGTCTAAATTTGTATCAACATTTTGTGTCTAAATAGAATTTTCCATTCGTAATATATTGTTTAAGTTTAAAATTTTGTTGTTAAATTTGGTTTTTATGTTGAATATATTAGAAATATCCAGTTTATTGATATTCTTTTATAGTATTATGTCAAATCTGTAGACGTTTGTATTGAATAGGAAGTACCGAAGAAAGAAGATTTTTTTTTCTCTAGAAATAATGCCAAATAGCAACGGCTAAAAACCGTTGCTAAATTAGAATAGCAACGGACTTAAGCCATTGCAACGTGAAATTTTGCAACGGCTCTTGGCCATTGCAAAATACATGTTTTGCAACGGCTACGAGCCGTTGCAGAATTTCAGCAACCCCTGAATTTGCAACGGCTCTAAGCAGTTGCAAAATGAATTTGCAACAGCTCTAAGCCATTGCAAAATATACATTTCTGGTGTAGTGAAGTGTTATTTAAAACACCGTTCACGATAAACCCAAAAACCAATCTGATATTAAATACAAGGCTCTGAATAGAAAATATATCGACTTATAATCAATATCAAATTCTGATACCCACAAATATCGTATTGGGAATAATGATATATATATATATATATATATATCTTCCAAATTACTCCACAATGTCCATATAATCACGGAATCCAATATCGAAATATTCCGAAGAAAATTTTGATTCAAATCCGTTCCAATTCATATATTGGAAATTTTGGTTATTTTTAAAACCATTTCAAATCCAATTTATTTATTTAAAAATATGGGATTATAATTCTACTTCATTTCGATAAAAATATATTTTTATCTTTTCGAATGGAATTTGTAATGACCCGCATTGGCAGGGGTATTATGATTAATTTATTTAATTATATCAATGGTGGTATAGTGAATTTAATGGTCGTGGAATTAAATAATAGTGAATATTTAATTAAAATAATAAAGTAAATAATATATTTAATTCTGAAATAATCAGAATTGGCTGAAATGACAATATGGTGTGAACCGGATCATCTGTGATATTTAATTCAGCTTGGAATTGAATTTGAATAATGAATATATTCAATCGTCGACAGGTGAACGTATAGTTTATAATATAATTATAACGAGCTCGAAATGGCGCTGCAGTTCGCCATTTGGCGATCTGAACTTCAACTGAATGTTCAGAGTTCGTTTTAAATCGGATTTCTGTGAAACAAGAAACGTGGGGAGCTGGTGGAGTATATCTTTCTAGTGGAAGAGGAAAATCAGGATTTCGTCAGGTAGATTTTGAGATATGTCCAAATCAAATTTCAGGATAGTCGCTATAGAATCGTTTATCGACCATAACGGTTATTTCAAAATAATTAGATATCGGGTGTGAATTCAGACAAGGTTCTTTTGGGAAATAGCGATAATTTAATTTTTAGAATTTTACTGTAATTTTTAATTAATTAAATAGGAAACTTTTTATTTGAAGTATTTCGCACCCCGAAATCAACATTTTGAAGTTTCAAAATATGAGTCCATCTACCGGTATTATTATATTTTTGGGATCGTGAAACTGAGCTCGATACAATAGTATCTTGATTTCTGTCCGTACGTGAATGGAATTTAGGTAACACGCGTATTTTGAAGGAAAACAAAACTATAAATACACTAGCGTTCTCCCTAAGGCCTAAACAAAGCCACGCATTCTTTTATCACAGCCGCTCCTTAGAAAGTGGACATCAAACTTCCACGAGTTCAAACGAAACCCTATAAATATAAGTTAACTCCTTCCTTAACCTAATTTACTTATTCGCTTCACAGAATTTGAGCCGCCACCAAGTGTTCTTCAAACGTGAAGAAATCAACCTTTAAAAATCAATATAAAATATCCTTAGCATATTGTGGACCTAAACAAGGCCACATCTTCCTTTCTTAGCCACACCGCAGGCTTTAAAACTTTAGAAAATCTCCTCACAACGGAAAAAAAAACACCAAAACCGTGACTTGGGAAAATAAGATCAAATCAAATAAGCGATAAGAGGTCGAGATGAGGACGGCGTGATGTTCATGAGAGGGAGACGCATCGTTGGAGGGGGGTTTGAAGTGACTCGGGGTTGCCTGGGAAAGTGCGACGGTCCACTGCAGCGTAGTGAAGCTACAGGTAGATTTTGAGCTAGGTGTTCGAGTTTGGATTGGAGGATGTCATTGAGTAGAGGAGGACGGGCTGGATCGTTTGACAGCGGCGGTGAAGTTGGTCGTTGACCCAGGAGGTAGCGGTATGGGGTCAAACGTTGGTTAAACAGTTGGGAGGAAGTGGACAGGTTTTTGTCTGGTTGATCGAGTGGTGAAAGATGGCGGTGAGCAAGTTGAGTTCGAGGTGGGCGACGCGTTGGCGAAGACCGTTCGTCGAACGGAGTGTTGTGGCTCGATATCCGTGGTGAAGTTGCACGGGTGTGCACAGGGGAAGGAGGAGCCGAAGTAGATTTGGGGAAGAAGGGATTTGGGCGTGGGAAAGCTGGGCTGGGGGGTTCGTTAATGGGCCAGGGAAAGATTAAAAGGTTAAAGCCCATTTAAAACCTCTTAACTAGTTTAATTTTAATTTAAAATTAGTTCAAACTTATAAATTTGTATAACTTGATCATATGAAATCAGAATCACGAACCGTCAATCACGTTGGGATCGTATGGACGGGAGCAACACAATGGAAATGACCGGAAGTGAATCCGAGCACGTTACAATTTATGGCGAGATAAATTGTCCGTCTAAATCAAATCAAGCGATGGTTATCGTTATTTACGATGATTGTCCAATGTGAGTAAATCTCACTAACTCTGAACAGTTTATAATTTCATGTGTATTTTTAGAACTGTTAGATATTGGCTGATTTACTGTATGTTGACTGTTTGATTGAACTGCTAGTCAGTTAGTTAAATTTTCTATATTTAATTCTGTTTAACAGAATATATCATATAGAACTGAAAAGTGATGTTATCTATATTGTTTAACATCTGTGATGCAGGGAAACAGGTTGGAGGAATCCAACTGGATTCCTCAACATTTATTTTACTGGTTTCATATATTGTGATATATGATGTGTTATATAATCTGTTATGGATTATGGGTGTTGGAATGATATTGATCATTGTTATTCGATATTTTAAATATCATAAGAAACCCTGGGATGTAAAAAGAAGTATTTCAATGTATATTGAAATAAAGGAATTTTATAAAATCACAGGATTTTATAAAAGGAATTATTTATAAAACGAACACGGTTTTATAAAAGGAATATTTATTTAGAAAATAAATAGAAATAGAAAAGGAAATATTTGTAACGGTAAATAGAAGTTATAAATAGGAAATATTTGTAACGGTAAATAGAAGTTATAAATAAGAAATATTTGTAATGGTAAATAGAAGTTATAAATAGGAAATATTTGTAACGGTAAATAGAAGTTATAAATAGGATATATTTGTAACGGTAAGTAAACGTTATAAAAAGAAAATAGTTGTAACGGAAAACGTAGTTAAAGTAAAAGAAGTTAATCGATGTTAGTTAATCGATTAGTGTTAAATTAAAAGGAGATAATCGATGTTAGTTAATCGATTAGTGTTAAAGTAAAAGAAGATAATCGATGTTAGTTTAATCGATTAGTGTTAAAGTAAAAGGAGATAATCGATGTTAGTTTAATCGATTAGTGTTAAGTAAAAGAAGTTAATCGATGTTAGTTAATCGATTAGAGAATAAAGTTAAAAAGAAGTTAATCGATGTTAGTTAATCGATTAGAGAATAAAGTTAAAAAGAAGTTAATCGATGTTAGTTAATCGATTAGAGAATAAGGTTGAAAGGAGATAATCGATGTTAGTTTAATCGATTAGAATAGAAGCAAATGAGTAAATCGAATATAGTTATTCGAATAGAAAGTAAAAGGAATTATCGAATATAATTTATTCGAAAAGAGTAAGTGAAATGAGTAAATAAATAGCGTCAGTCAAATAGTGTTAGTCCAATAAAGTTAATTGATTAGGGTTAATCGAATATAGTTAAGTGAAAAGAGTAAATCGAATATAGCTATTCGAAAGAGGGTTAAGTAAGGAAGTTAGTAAAAGGGATATAAAGTGAACTTTGACTATTTCAAAGTTAGAAATGTTGTTCAGTTAAGGTCTGAGAGGTAGTTCTACCCCAACTTGATTGGCTTCGTTTTTAACTAAGGAATAGTTAAGGTTCGGCAGTAAAGGAAATGGTTTGAGTTGGCATCGCGATGGTTTGTTTAAACATCTGTCTAAGTCCAATGAAGAAGCTTTGGAAATGTTTTCCAAATAAGAAACCAGAAATGTTTTCTAATAAAGAAAACAAGAAATGGAAATGTTTTCCATTGTTAATAACGTATATTTTCCAAATTTAGAAAATAAGAAATGTTGAATGTAGGGAAACAAGAGATGAAAAAATGAATTAAGGAGATGAATGTTAAATGATGTTTGATAGATATAATTTCCATTTGGAAATAATATCGTTGTTTGCACACTTGTTTTATTCGATAGTTAAATCACCGACTATCGAAGTTTTGACCATTTTAACGTTGTTAATATGGAGAGACCGGTTGGATTATTTTCCAAAGAACCACTCTGTATTGGCATAAGCGTTGTGAATCATATATGCCAAAGGAAATTGAAGACGGAGTTATGCAAGGGCTATCCTGTTTACAGAATAGTGCCTTCGGTTCATCCTGTTCCTGGATGACTTGTATGGACGGATGTCTGACAGAGTATTTCTAGACGATCACGTATATTGATTTCTCCAACTATACCAAGAGTGGAAGCGGAGAAGGAAACTTCTTTTAGCTAACGCATAATGTATGGTTGAGGACGTCAAATCGGTGATTTGATGGATTTGACGATGTGGCATTCAAAGTGAATCTGGTTTGATGATAAAGCGTAGCTTCTAGCCTCATCATCCGGTAAATGACAGAAATCGGGCAGGCAGCATGGCTAAGTCGGTCGCACCGAAGTAGGGTGTATAATCACCTGATCTAGAGTTTCATTTACTTCTAAAAATCTATTGTTGATGCTGTCCCATTCGGGAAACGGTTGCTGATCCCAACTGTTGGTGATATACATTCGATACACTCAAGCGAAAAGAGTGGTCGGTCATTTGTGGCCAGGTTGCAAGATGTTCTTGTTGAACCCAGTGTATTCCTCTCTAGAGGTACACAAGCGGAAGGTGGATCCATACCTTGTCATAGTTGGAAATCCATTACCCAATACGTGCTTACGGTTTTGAGTTGTATACTATATATGTAGAACGTGAGATGAAAGCGTTTCTGCTAGATGATTATATATATACTGTGGTTGATAGACATTATTATAATATCAAAAGGGTTTTTGATATAAAGATATTTTGGATTCTCATAAGGGAAAAACCCGTTCCGTTATGCGGCGTGGTCTTATGAGATATCATTTACTTGTTCAACTGTTTTTAAACTGTTTTACTCATACCAGTCCCATGACTGACCCGGAGTTTACTTTGTTGTTTTCCCTAAACTCTTGGGTGCCTAAATTTGTACAGGCAGTCAAGTAGTCGGGATTTACAGATATACTGGAAGAGCTTGGAGCAGGAGGCTTCAGGATCATATAGCTATAGTTTATTTCCGCTGTGTTGTAAGTGCTGTACTTTGATAATGATATGTATATTCAAGTACCAAGTTTGTATTTCAAAGTTATGTTATGAAATATATTTATTCGTTCCGCCATGAGATTCGTGTTACTCTGATGTTATGTTCTTCTTCTTCTTCTATTCTAATTTTCTATCTTATCTTTCCTCACCCTCTAATTTCTTTCACTAACTACCAGGATTTTCGATGTTTTTGGTTATCGACGTCGGGCTTACGTCGATAACCAAAGTCGCTCAAAATCCGGGTCGTTACAGTTGGTATCAGAGCTTAAGTTAAGAATTACTTGGCTCTGTGGCGTGACTCGGTAGAGATAGGGTTAGTAATACCCTAGATTGAGTTGAGTGTATATATACGAGTGAGCGTACTTGTTATTGATATAAAAATTGTTTTATATTGTGGTGATTCATTGGTTGAGTTGTTTATGAGTTCTGGTCGATCAGTTTGATCCACTATATCGGTAGGAGTTACTAAACACTTGAATACGATGAACCATCATGGTATGTTTTGAAAGAGGGTAAACGAAATAGTTTACCCAACATATATTTTGAATATATTGGATATATTGGTTGTTATTATAATCGAGTAAGATTATAAATTAAATGGTTATGTAAATAACCAATCAGAATTCATATAAGTGAAATACGTGAAATCAGATGAGTTAAATCAAAAATTTAAACCAATAAATGAAGTTAAAACTCTGGAAATTGGATAAGTGTTTGTAAATGGATTGGGATTAAAAATAAGGAAAATTTAAGATCCTGGGAGATTTTAAATTGTTTTACAAGCAGTGTGAATTATATTTTGAAATGAATTTCAAAGTGGAAATGTTTAGAAATGGTTTTATAGTATTGAACTCACTTCGATCGCTGGAAAATAGATTCTGATGATGACAGCTGCATCATCAGTATTCATTTTTGAGTTGTAAGTGACGAATTACTACCAAAGATACCGTTTTGAATTTGTTTTGGGAAAGACAAGTTGTGTTGAATTTCAAATGGGATTTATAACAAAGAATGAATAAAGAAAGTTTGAAATAGAAATTGAATATAGAAATTCAAATGGAGTTTGAAAATAGATTGGAATAATGAAATTCATATATGGAAATTGAATAAGTGAATTGAAATGAAATTCAAATATAGGATTTGAATAAGAGATTTGAAATGGAATTTGAATATGGGAAATTCAAATAGAATTGAAATGGAATTCAATTAGTTGACAAACAAGTTAAACCTATATTTGAATATGTATATTCAAATAAAAAGGTGAAATGGGCAAACCAGTAATTTGAAAATCACTTAACGAACTAAGTTAAAACGATTGGATTAAGTTGGAATGGATTAGAAATGTATGGATATACATGAGATATGTATGGATAAGGTATGAAGGTATATTAATAGAATGCCCGACAGAAAGGTATGTATTTAATTCATATATGAGATTTTATGCGCCGTATCGGCAAGCCGCTTGGCTTTCTTTTTCTTTTTGATTGGGAAAGGCCTGTGTGGCAGTTTGGGGATTTTCCCGATACTCCTGGTACAAAGGAGGTTATGGCGAATTTTTCCGGGAATTTAAGGAGTTAGAATATTTTTAAGATAATTTGATAGTTAGAAATCAACGTATCGATATATATATATGTAGAAGTCGATAAGGAAACGAACTTGGAAATAGAATAGTAAAATCAAAAAGGAAGACTAAGAATAAAATCTAGTAAGAACAGAAAGAGGAAGCGTATACGTGTTTACAAGTGAATAAGTAGTTGTATGTTGTTGATTATTCGAGTAAGTAGTCATATCTGTTTTGACGTTATAAATGTTATTCAGTCAAGGTCTGAGAGGAAGTTATACCCCAACTTGATTGATTTCATTATTAACCAATAAATAGTAAGATTTCAGGCTCGAAAATCAATGTTGAATAAGAGTTAGTTGAATATAGTATTTGGGTTGTCGTAACGATGTTTTACACAACATCCGTTTTAACCTGAATAAGTGTAAACTTGGAAATATAATAGAAAATATTTCCTAAGTATAGAAATAAACGAGATGGGAAAAGAGATAAGTAATTGGAATATTTTCCAATTATAAATGGCATATATTTTCTAAAGTTTAGAAAATAAAGGAAGGCGATATTCGGAAATGTTTTCCAAATAACATAAAAGGCCAATATGGTTATTGAAAATATTTGGTTAACAAATATTGATAAAGAAATAGAGAAGTGATTTAACTAATGGAATATTGATTATGGGCTCAGTTGGATTCCAAAAAGGAAATTTTGATTTTTGAAAAAGTAAACTGTTTAAAATTCCCAGGAAGAGACTATTTGAATTAAGAACAAAATTAAATAGGAGTTTGCGAAAGTAAGCTGAAATTGAATTGAAACAGTTAAGTGAAAACTGAATGGAAATAGAACGATATCAGGAAAAATTTATTCTTGAATAAAATTGGATTGTCGAGATAAGGATTTGAAATGAAAATTGGATTGGGAAGTTAAGAGTTTGAAATCGAGAATGGAACTCGAATTTGAAATAAAATTCGACTTAGGATATAAGCGAATGGCTGTGTCATGGATAAAAGCAGATGGGGATTTGACTGGAATGACCCTTGTACCCGCTGAAGTGATAACAGGTGGAAAGGATATAATGTTATGCCGACAAAAAGGTACCAGTTTATATTTCTATTGGATATAAGATTTATGAGCCGAATTGGCGAGCCGCTTGGCTGTTTGATTTTCTTTTGGGATGGAGATGGCCCAGAGAGGCGAGTTGGAGTTAGACCGATTGACCAGTACAAAGGAGGTGCTGGCGAAATTTTTTCGAAGAGTTAAGGCGTTAGAAAATTTTCAGGATTTTTGAAAATTTTCGATAATAGGAATTAATTAATAATTTAATTGAAATTAAATTGGTTCAGTTGAAACTGAAGTTAAGAAGTGAACAAATATGTTCTAACCAGTCGATAGGGTCGTTCTCTACTCTTTAGCAATTTCGAGGACGAAATTATTTTAAGTGGGGAAGATTGTAATGACCCGCATTGGCAGGGGTATTATGATTAATTTATTTAATTATATCAATGGTGGTATAGTGAATTTAATGGTCGTGGAATTAAATAATAGTGAATATTTAATTAAAATAATAAAGTAAATAATATATTTAATTCTGAAATAATCAGAATTGGCTGAAATGACAATATGGTGTGAACCGGATCATCTGTGATATTTAATTCAGCTTGGAATTGAATTTGAATAATGAATATATTCAATCGTCGACAGGTGAACGTATAGTTTATAATATAATTATAACGAGCTCGAAATGGCGCTGCAGTTCGCCATTTGGCGATCTGAACTTCAACTGAATGTACAGAGTTCGTTTTAAATCGGATTTCTGTGAAACAAGAAACGTGTGGAGCTGGTGGAGTATATCTTTCTAGTGGAAGAGGAAAATCAGGATTTCGTCAGGTAGATTTTGAGATATGTCCAAATCAAATTTCAGAATAGTCGCTATAGAATCGTTTATCGACTATAACGGTTATTTCAAAATAATTAGATATCGGGTGTGAATTCAGACAAGGTTCTTTTGGGAAATAGCGATAATTTAATTTTTAGAATTTTACTATAATTTTTAATTAATTAAATAGGCAACTTTTTATTTGAAGTATTTCGCACCCTGAAATCAACATTTTGAAGTTTCAAAATATGAGTCCATCTACCGGTATTATTATATTTTTGGGATCGTGAAACTGAGCTTGATACAATAGTATCTTGATTTCTGTCCGTACGTGAATGGAATTTAGGTAACACACGTATTTTGAAGGAAAACAAAACTATAAATACACTAGCGTTCTCCCTAAAGCCTAAACAAAGCCACGCATTCTTTTATCACAGCCGCTCCTTAGAAAGTGGACATCAAACTTCCACGAGTTCAAACGAAACCCTATAAATATAAGTTAACTCCTTCCTTAACCTAATTTACTTATTCGCTTCACAGAATTTGAGCCGCCACCAAGTGTTCTTCAAACGTGAAGAAATCAACCTTTAAAAATCAATATAAAATATCCTTAGTATATTGTGGACCTAAACAAGGCCACATCTTCCTTTCTTAGCCACACCGCAGGCTTTAAAACTTGAGAAAATCTCCTCACAACGGAAAAAAAAACACCAAAACCGTGACTTGGGAAAATAAGATCAAATCAAATAAGCGATAAGAGGTCGAGATGAGGACGGCGTGATGTTCATGAGAGGGAGACGCATCGTTGGAGGGGGGTTTAAAGTGACTCGGGGTTGCCTGGGAAAGTGCGACGGTCCACTGTAGCGTAGTGAAGCTACAGGTAGATTTCGAGCTAGGTGTTCGAGTTTGGATTGGAGGATGTCATTGAGTAGAGGAGGACGGGCTGGATCGTTTGACAGCGGCGGTGAAGTTGGTCGTTGACCCAGGAGGTAGCGGTATGGGGTCAAACGTTGGTCAAACAGTTGGGAGGAAGCAGACAGGTTTTTGTCTGGTTGATCGAGTGGTGAAAGATGGCGGTGAGCAAGTTGAGTTCGAGGTGGGCGACGCGTTGGCGAAGACCGTTCGTCGAACGGAGTGTTGTGGCTCGATATCCGTGGTGAAGTTGCACGGGTGTGCACAGGGGAAGGAGGAGCCGAAGTAGATTTGGGGAAGAAGGGATTTGGGCGTGGGAAAGCTGGGCTGGGGGGTTCGTTAATGGGCCAGGGAAAGATTAAAAGGTTAAAGCCCATTTAAAACCTCTTAACTAGTTTAATTTTAATTTAAAATTAGTTCAAACTTATAAATTTGTATAACTTGATCATATGAAATCAGAATCACGAACCGTCAATCACGTTGGGATCGTATGGACGGGAGCAACACAATGGAAATGACCGGAAGTGAATCCGAGCACGTTACAATTTATGGCGAGATAAATTGTCCGTCTAAATCAAATCAAGCGATGGTTATCGTTATTTACGATGATTGTCCAATGTGAGTAAATCTCACTAACTCTGAACAGTTTATAATTTCATGTGTATTTTTAGAACTGTTAGATATTGGCTGATTTACTGTATGTTGACTGTTTGATTGAACTGCTAGTCAGTTAGTTAAATTTTCTATATTTAATTCTGTTTAACAGAATATATCATATAGAACTGAAAAGTGATGTTATCTATATTGTTTAACATCTGTGATGCAGGGAAACAGGTTGGAGGAATCCAACTGGATTCCTCAACATTTATTTTACTGTTTTCATATATTGTGATATATGATGTGTTATATAATCTGTTATGGATTATGGGTGTTGGAATGATATTGATCATTGTTATTCGATATTTTAAATATCATAAGAAACCCTGGGATGTAAAAAGAAGTATTTCAATGTATATTGAAATAAAGGAATTTTATAAAATCACAGGATTTTATAAAAGGAATTATTTATAAAACGAACACGGTTTTATAAAAGGAATATTTATTTAGAAAATAAATAGAAATAGAAAAGGAAATATTTGTAACGGTAAATAGAAGTTATAAATAGGAAATATTTGTAACGGTAAATAGAAGTTATAAATAAGAAATATTTGTAATGGTAAATAGAAGTTATAAATAGGAAATATTTGTAACGGTAAATAGAAGTTATAAATAGGATATATTTGTAACGGAAAACGTAGTTAAAGTAAAAGAAGTTAATCGATGTTAGTTAATCGATTAGTGTTAAAGTAAAAGGAGATAATCGATGTTAGTTAATCGATTAGTGTTAAAGTAAAAGAAGATAATCGATGTTAGTTTAATCGATTGGTGTTAAAGTAAAAGGAGATAATCGATGTTAGTTTAATCGATTAGTGTTAAGTAAAAGAAGTTAATCGATGTTAGTTAATTGATTAGAGAATAAAGTTAAAAAGAAGTTAATCGATGTTAGTTAATCGATTAGAGAATAAAGTTAAAAAGAAGTTAATCGATGTTAGTTAATCGATTAGAGAATAAGGTTGAAAGGAGATAATCGATGTTAGTTTAATCGATTAGAATAGAAGCAAATGAGTAAATCGAATATAGTTATTCGAATAGAAAGTAAAAGGAATTATCGAATATAGTTTATTCGAAAAGAGTAAGTGAAATGAGTAAATAAATAGCGTCAGTCAAATAGTGTTAGTCCAATAGAGTTAATTGATTAGGGTTAATCGAATATAGTTAAGTGAAAAGAGTAAATCGAATATAGCTATTCGAAAGAGGGTTAAGTAAGGAAGTTAGTAAAAGGGATATAAAGTGAACTTTGACTATTTCAAAGTTAGAAATGTTGTTCAGTTAAGGTCTGAGAGGTAGTTCTACCCCAACTTGATTGGCTTCGTTTTTAACTAAGGAATAGTTAAGGTTCGGCAGTAAAGGAAATGGTTTGAGTTGGCATCGCGATGGTTTGTTTAAACATCTGTCTAAGTCCAATGAAGAAGCTTTGGAAATGTTTTCCAAATAAGAAACCAGAAATGTTTTCTAATAAAGAAAACAAGAAATGGAAATGTTTTCCATTGTTAATAACGTATATTTTCCAAATTTAGAAAATAAGAAATGTTGAATGTAGGGAAACAGGAGATGAAAAAATGAACTAAGGAGATGAATGTTAAATGATGTTTGATAGATATAATTTCCATTTGGAAATAATATCGTTGTTTGCACACTTGTTTTATTCGATAGTTAAATCACCGACTATCGAAGTTTTGACCATTTTAACGTTGTTAATATGGAGAGACCGGTTGGATTATTTTCCAAAGAACCACTCTGTATTGGCATAAGCGTTGTGAATCATATATGCCAAAGGAAATTGAAGACGGAGTTATGCAAGGGCTATCCTGTTTACAGAATAGTGCCTTCGGTTCATCCTGTTCCTGGATGACTTGTATGAACGGATGTCTGACAGAGTATTTCCAGACGATCACGTATATTGATTTCTCCAACTATACCAAGAGTGGAAGCGGAGAAGGAAACTTCTTTTAGCTAACGCATAATGTATGGTTGAGGACGTCAAATCGGTGATTTGATGGATTTGACGATGTGGCATTCAAAGTGAATCTGGTTTGATGATAAAGCGTAGCTTCTAGCCTCATCATCCGGTAAATGACAGAAATCGGGCAGGCAGCATGGCTAAGTCGGTCGCACCGAAGTAGGGTGTATAATCACCTGATCTAGAGTTTCATTTACTTCTAAAAATCTATTGTTGATGCTGTCCCATTCGGGAAACGGTTGCTGATCCCAACTGTTGGTGATATACATTCGATACACTCAAGCGAAATGAGTGGTCGGTCATGTGTGGCCGGGTTGCAAGATGTTCTTGTTGAACCCAGTGTATTCCTCTCTAGAGGTACACAAGCGGAAGGTGGATCCATAGCTTGTCATAGTTGGAAATCCATTACCCAATACGTGCTTACGGTTTTGAGTTGTATACTATATATGTAGAACGTGAGATGAAAGCGTTTCTGCTAGATGATTATATAGATACTGTGGTTGATAGACATTATTATAATATCAAAAGGGTTTTTGATATAAAGATATTTTGGATTCTCATAAGGGAAAAACCCGTTCCGTTATGCGGCGTGGTCTTATGAGATATCATTTACTTGTTCAACTGTTTTTAAACTGTTTTACTCATACCAGTCCCATGACTGACCCGGAGTTTACTTTGTTGTTTTCCCTAAACTCTTGGGTGCCTAAATTTGTACGGGCAGTCAAGTAGTCGGGATTTACAGATATACTGGAAGAGCTTGGAGCAGGAGGCTTCAGGATCATATAGCTATAGTTTATTTCCGCTGTGTTGTAAGTGCTGTACTTTGATAATGATATGTATATTCAAGTACCAAGTTTGTATTTCAAAGTTATGTTATGAAATATATTTATTCGTTCCGCTGTGAGATTCGTGTTACTCTGATGTTATGTTCTTCTTCTTCTTCTTCTATTCTAATTTTCTATCTTATCTTTCCTCACCCTCTAATTTCTTTCACTAACTACCAGGATTTTCGATGTTTTTGGTTATCGACGTCGGGCTTACGTCGATAACCAAAGTCGCTCAAAATCCGGGTCGTTACAGAATTTTTCATCAAAATTCTTTCCAAATCATTTATTATGATTTTACATAAGTTATTGATACTTTCAATAATTTTATCAAGGCCCGCACGGTCGATTTCCATAAACAGTCATCGAACTGCACTTAAAACGACCTTTTCCAAATTTGATTTGGACATAATTCCAAATCCAGCTATTAGATTTTTTAAATCTCTTATATTTATTGGAAAGCTCTTTTCGATACGAACCCAATGGTTTCGGTTTTGGGAGAATCTGATGATCGGATCTCCCGTAATGTCCATTCGAAGTAAATGGTCGAAATTCGCGAACTGCCGCGGTGGGGCGCGTTCTATTCAGGCCATTAAAAATATATAATATATATGTTATATACATTTCGTCGATTTCCATTTAAAACGTATTTTATAAATCGTTTTAAATTCGTTTTCAAAACGATTTCAACTTCATATTCAATTTCAAATCAAACTTAAATATTCCATATCATTAATTTATAAATGATAATATTTTCAAAACATTAGATTTTGAAATTATTTCTTTTCCGTTATTCGTTATAAAAATGAATAAAATCGATATAAAAATCGTTCACGTCAATTTGGCTTTAATCTAATGAACACGACTTTATATATTTAAATATTTTCGAGTCTATCCCAAATCGGACATCAAAATTAGATTTTTGATCTTTTACTAAATATTATTTTAAAATATTCATTATTTTAAAATATTCGTTATTTTAAAATATTTATTCTTTCTGAACTGGAATTAGACACAACCAATTACCATATAATGTTATTTATATGGGTTTCATACAACACATGTATAGAACAATAATGATAACCAATCAACCATCATCCAGATTGCATTCTACACTGCATAAGCATTAAATATAAATATTTAACGCTAACAATAGTTTGTCAACCAATCGATTGATATACAACTAAACAATTGGGATTAGTGTATGTCAAATATCATCCCAATACCCGTGTGGGGTTTTCAAATAACAAACACAGATTTTATTTGTGCAATTGGGCGATGTGTAAAATATATCGTCCCAATTGATATTAGTCAAATGGGTGTACATAAACAAATCATCCGATTTGTAAATGGATATTTATTTTATTCATATACACGTTAAAAAATATATTTTTAACGATAATATTTATTTCAACTCATGAATATTTTATACAGTCCATTCAAACAAATACATCAACCAAACCAAACAATCAAACAAGTCGTCCATGGTCTGTGGAAGACGGGGAGTAGTTCATATATGCAGTTATAAAATAAATAACTATACAAAGAAAATTATAGTGATAAGTTCCCACCTTTGGGTTCCACTCCGCCTTTCTTATTTCTGAATTTCAGAACCGTCTAGATTTGCCAACTTCCAACGCAATCTTTTTCATACTATTCATATTAAAATCACATTTTTAATACCGTGCTATTTATTTAAAAATCACATTTTTATAACGCTACCCATATAATAAAAATCATATTTTATTTCACTATATATATAAAAATCATATTTTTATATTCTCTATTATATAAAAATCCTATTTTTAATCCGCTACTCATATAAAAATAATATTTTTATATTCTCTACTTCATAATAAAAAATTGAGTCATTATATTCGCTACTCCATATGTAAAAATCACATTTTTATTTCGATATTTATATAATGAAAATCATATTTTTTATATCGTTTTCAAGATGATAAAAATTGTATTTTTACTTCGCTTTCAAGATGATAAAAATCTCCTCTTTATTCTAAAACCATATTTATGAAAAATCAAATCTTCCTCTAATTAAAAATCGAATATTTTTCTAATTAAAAATTGAATCTTCATATGATTAAAAACAAAATCTTTATGTGATTAAAAATCGAATCTTTATGCGCTATATATAAAAATAAAGATCAAAATTTTCATTTTTATAAAAAAACTGATTTCTAAACTAACTACATTAAATAAAAATAAATAAATGCATACTTTTAATTCGTTATGAATTCAAAGCTGTTGGCGTCACTTGGGGGTGCTCTCGCTCGACTGGACGTGGGACTGGAGCTCACGATCGAAGGGGGGAGGGTTTTCTGCGATTTAAGGAGGAAGAGGGGGGTGGCGATCGTTGCGGTCTTGAGGTGGCACAGGGGATGGGTGCGCAGGCGGAGTGTGGTGGTCGTGGGTGGCTCGCTTGACCGACGGTGGGTTTGTGGAGCTGTGGGTGGTGGGTTGGTGGCGGTTTTGGGGATTAGGGGTTAGGGTTTCGAGCTAGGGCTGGAGAGAGAGGATAGAGCGTGCAGATTTGGCAACGGCGGCGGTGGGACAAGCGCTGGGCGCGGAGGTGGACGGGAGGGGGGAGGGGGCGACGCTGATCGATTTGGTTTTTTTTCTCCTTTTTTCCAAAACTGACGGGGGAGGGTAATGAGGGAGAGAGAGAAACAAAGGGGAGTGGCCCTATTTAAATATAATAAAATTATTTTAATTTTCAAAATGCAACTTTTTATTTCGACCTCCAAACGAAACCCACCGACTGTCGTCCATAATTAATTACCCCCATTCCAAACGCAATGGGTTGTGTACCGTAAGACAATTCGACCGTTTTGATCAGTTTCCATTAAAATATAAATTAATATTACGTTCAAATTTGACTTTAACAGACATTTTAATTTACCGGGACCACATACAGACTCTAAAAATTTCAGAAAAAATATTTCTAGCTTCGTATTGACAATAAGGTGCTAACAAAACTAATTTCTTCAAATTTAAAGACCGTTTGATAAATGGCTATTTTCTAGTCGATTAAATTCAACTAAATTGGTCAAACGCATTTAAATTTTCCACGCTCACATATTGATTCCAAAAATTATGAAAATTGGAATCTAGCAATAATTTGGCATCCGGATCCAACAAAAGCGGTCACGTCGAAAACGGAGGTCATTTGCAAAATCGCTATTTTTAAGGGCTATATTTCCATAGCGACTATTCTGAATTTTCAACCGGACATTACTTTTTATTCCCGCTATGAAATTTGGATTTTTCAGATTCATTGGAAAGATATTTTCAAACAGATTCTAATGTTTTTGGTTTCACTAAAATCCGGTTTATTCTGAATCCTGTACATTCATTTGAAATTTGAAATCGAATTTTCAAACTACCGCGCCATTTTCAATTCCTTTTATATTTGAAATAAATATTTACATTCTAACTTCGGTTCAAATAATTTTATATGTTTTAATTCTATTCAAAATAAATTTCTAGCCGTTATTATTTAATATAAATCATTTTAAATATTCAAAATTCATTAAAATTGCCAAAATAAAAATGTTAATTTGTTTTCGATTTTCTGGGTTGTTACAATCTCCCCCACTTAAAAATTTTCGTCCTCGAAAAGGAACAGAGCTGAAAGTTGTTTTACTAATCAACTCAACTTTCATTCTGGCTTTAATTCTTCAACTTTCCAGTTTCTAAGAATTTTTCAAAAATTGGGGTAACACCCTAAATTTTCGAAAAATTTCGCCATAACCTCCTTTTTATGGGGAGCATCGGGAAAATCCCCAAACCGCCACACAGGCCCTCTCATCTCAAAAAGAAGAAGAAAAATCCAAGTGGCTAGCCAATCGGCTCATAAAATCATCCAAACCCAATAAATTAGTAAACATGTACCTATTTGTCGGGCATACAATTTTATTCCTCTTCTCTGGCCTCCTTGCAATGAATAGTTCACACACATATATATGAACATGCATACAATTTGATTCATTTTGGCTTAATGGTTCAAAATTTTAATAATCAACTAATAATCAAACAACACAACTAGCAATCAAATAGTTGATTATCTTTTCAAATTCATTCTTTTATGTGTATATATAAAAATCCATTTTTGATGCCAAGTCACAACAATAGACCCTATCTAGTTTTGGTTCTCACACCAGCCAAATGGAAATATATAGAAATCTTACTTTCGAAACTCGAATAAGAATACTGATGATATTATAGTAATCATCAGGATCGTCTTCGGGCGACTAGAGTGTGAGTCTATATCTATCCAGTATATTTGGGACTTCGTATACACGTTAGCTAGGCATATATGCAAAATCTTCATACATTAGATTGTCCAAATTAATTTAAAATAAATATTCAAATATGAATAATATGGTTTAAATTTTCAAAACAAAATTCGTTTTCATTTTTATTTTAAAACAACACTTTTTACACTCATTCTAGGATACTACTGATCCCATCTCTAACGAGTCATTCTTATTGGATATTACTAATCCAATCTCTGATGAATTCTTTCGTTTGGTTCTAAGGTGTCTTGTTCTCGAGCTCTGATACCACGCTGTAACGACCCGAACTTCCCCATAAAGGAAAGCTTGGATTGTAATGAGAACACGACAAATCCGAACACAAACAGAAGAACATTTCACTGCTTATTACAACAGTTTACATCAGAGTACAAGAATATATGGAGTATGAATAATTTACACATTGTAAAATATTAGAGACTAAAATACATTACATAGCAGCGGAAAATAATACAAAACACAACTGAAAGAGATAAACGGATACAGAGCTTTCCGAATACCATTCCAGCTATAAACCAGGATCCTTTGAATATAAATATGCAAAACCAAAACTACTAGTTGCCCAAGTGGAAAATAGGGGCACCCAGAGTTAAGGTTAAAACAATAAACTCCAGGTTAGTCATGCGACTGGTGTGAGAACTAAAACAGTTATTTGAAAACTTTACTTTAGAATGGAGTAAATCAAGGGACCACGCCGTATAACACGGAACGGGTTTCCTCCCGAAAATACCTGTGCATAAAAAAAACAACGCAATGCTTTTTGAAAAAATGAAGCTAAGCTATTATAAGACTCGGGTCCCATCACACAATGCAACGCAAGCCGGAGGATAGAGTTTTACCTTATAATAGCCAAACATGCTTGGTACGTTTAAAACAAATCATTTTGATACTATTATAGTGTAAAGTGTATGAAGACAACTTCAAACATAAATGTATCAATCATAGACGGCATAGTGCCTCAACCCACTATGTTGCCATTCTAGGCTCTACAAATAAAACCGAAATGTCACGTATTGGAAATTGGATTTCAGTCATGAGTCGAGGTCAAGGATGGCTCCTCACCACTTCGATACACTCTAGCTAATGCCTCGGGACTACACACTCTGGGTAACCCCTGGAATCAGTTGGGACGGTCCAAACTTACGTTGGTGGATTGG
The DNA here is from genome assembly GCA_030737875.1 of Allium sativum. NCBI lineage: Eukaryota > Viridiplantae > Streptophyta > Magnoliopsida > Asparagales > Amaryllidaceae > Allium > Allium sativum. The sequence goes on along the minus strand of CM060918.1, from coordinate 141,999,752 downwards.
CAATTCCTGAAAACATGTTTCCCGGTCCTATCGGACCTATATCCATCGGCTCCGTAGAGACCGATACATCCGAAGTGCCTCGCAATCAAACAACCACATAGGTAAAAATATAACAATGTCAGGGCTTGCAAAATGCTAACACCACCCATAGTTATAAAGAAACGTCATGTTCTCCCAACGGTCCTTATCCCGTTTTTGACTCATACCAAGGTGTTACGCTCGCGAATTAACGCTATACACAAAGTTGTGCTATATTAAAGTCGTGTTTTGATCATCAACCACAAGACTATGCTTTTCAACATAAGCCTTGATCATTTGCATCTCAGCATGCCACACAGGCAATTCATGCCATGCGACTGATATCTACCGATATATAACCTCTGAGCTCGTACGTCTCAGAGAAGGGCGTTAAGCAAGAGAATAAATTCTCCGCTGCCAAATAGATATATATTTAATAGAAATCAATCAACACAGAATAAAATCCAATATCAGACACACACCCATTTACAAGTTCGTTCTGGGTCTGAACGAAACCGAAGGCACCTTATTCCTCGTCCCATATGTCCAATACAGAAGAGAGGCGCTTCCATATCCGTCGATCTCCAAGTACGTCTGGATGATCACCACTTATTACCTCATCTTGGTTGTACAGCCCAATCAAGACATCAGTAATCATCCAAACGATGTGAAGACCTCCATTCTTCAACGACCGTCTTCATCGTCGACTTATCGTCGAATCAGTTATTCAGAATGGGTATAAACCCGGCCTTTCTGAATAACTCGCGTTTATAATAAACAAGTTTTATAAAAACACAACATACGCCTCATTCCAATTTTGAATATTCTTTTATTTAAATATTCATATTTTTTTGGAAAGGTTCCCATTGATTTTATCAAAGATAAATTCTTTAATTTATTGTTTAATCTTCCTTTGGATATCATTCAAAACATATTAAGGTTTTCAAAACTAGTCGGGATTAGCGATCCTTACCGAAGTAATCATTTATTTAATTTCTCATTCCCAAACTATTCATCCCATGGAGCAAAACTGGTCATACTCCATATCTAACACCACGGTATTATCGGTAAATATTAGTTACCATTTCACGTTCAAATCTAGTTAAAGATTTAACTATCGCTTGGAGCAAAACTGGTGATACTCCACTCCCGATCTTTTCCCAAATTTGATAATTTAAATTATCAATTCACATTTCAATCTAATTAAAGATTCAGTAAAACTCCACTTAGTTTTAATCTTCCCAAAAATCAATATTAATGATTATTTAACTTTGGAAACACAAACATACCGCATCGACAATCTACACCGTACTATTGATTTCTGCCGATATATAACCTCTAAGCTCATATGTCTTAGAGAAGGGCGTTAAGAAAGAGAATAAATTCTCTGCCACCAAACATATATATATATATATATTTAGCAGAGATCAACCATACAGTTCGAAATACAATGTTTGACATGTAATCCTGTCTTTCACTGGGTTAAAGAACTAACGTCATTTAAAACACAGTTCACAATAAACCCAAATCCTCTTCCATAAAAATGGAATCTTCACGGAAAACAGATCAATATACAATCGATATCAATTTCCGTATCCGACTAATAATATAAATGGAATAATGGCAAAGTGTAACAACCCGGAAATTCTAAGCCAGTCTAAAATTTTTATTTTGGTATTTTTAGCGAATTTTGATTATTTAAAATGGATTATTTTAAATAATATCGACGAGAAATTTGTTTTGAATAGAATTAGAACGTATATATTTATATACATCTCCGTTAGAATATAAATATTTATTTATAATTATAAAAGGAATTGAAAATGGCGTGGTAGTTCGAAAATTCGATTTCCAAATTCAAATGAACGTGCAGGATTCAAAATAAACCGAATTTTAGCGAAACCAAAAATATTAGAATCTAATTGAGAATATCTTTCCAACGAATCCGAAAAATCAAAATTTCATTGCGGGAATCAAAAGTTACATCCAGTTGAAAATTCAGAATAGTCGCTATGGAACTCTGGCCCTTAAAAATGGAAATTTTGCAAACGACCTCGTTTTTTGATGAAACCACTTTTGTTGGATCCAGGATGTCAAGTTATTTCTAGATTCCAAAATTCATAATTTTTCGAATCAATATGTGAGCGTGGCGAAAGAAAACGCGTTTGATCAGTTTTAGTTGATTTTAAACGACTGGAAAATGGCCATTTTTCAGACGGTCTCAGAATTTGATGAAATTGGCTTTGCTAGGACCGTATCGTCAATAAGAAGTTAGAAAATATTTTTTGGTAATTTTTTTAGTTAGTATGTGGCCTCGGTAAATTGAAATGTGCGTTCAAATTCAATATATAGAGTTATATTTTGATTTTGACGAAAACTGATCGAAACGATCGAATCATCCGACGATACATATCCCATTGTGTTCGGAATGGGGGTAATTAGGTATGGACTACAGTCGGTGGGTTTGATTTTGAGGTCAAAGTAATAAGGTACGTTTTTGAAATAATTAAATAATATATAATAAAACCCTCTCTCGCCTCCCTTATTCCCTCTTAGCCTCCCCCCCCAACCCCGTTCTTCATTCACAAAAAAGAGATATAAAAAAGAAAGGAGGAAGCGCCTCCGATCGGAGGAGCTCGACGACCCCCCTTCTGGTGCCTCAGCGCCGGCTGACCCCCTTCTGGCCCCCTCCTCCTTTCCCCGATCCCCTTCCTCCCTCTCCTCGCCGAATTGAAACTGTGCCCAGAAAACCCACCACCAGCCTTCCCCTAGCCACCGCCGATCACCAGAGCCACCCCCTAGCCACCGGACCCCCGCACCATACCAGACCATGACACCCCACTACCACCCCGATCATCTACCGCCCTGACGACACCCTTTTCCCCCTCCTCTTCAGTTCGATTTGCAAAAAAACCCTTCCTCTTTACTTTGATTAGCAGAAAAACCCCAACGAGCCTCCACCGCGACAATGAGCTCCAGTTCAACGAAAATGTGAGTTTTTACTTAGTTTTAAATTTATATATAGCAAATAAAAATGGGTAAATTCTCTGATTTATAATCTCTGAGTAAGATTTGATATTTTTTTTAGAAGAAAGATTTGTTTTTTTTTAACTAGATGAAAAGAATATATTTTTACAATGAAAAGGAATGGACTTTTGTATACATGAAAGCTTGGATTTTGATTTATATAAAGGTTAGATCTTTATTATAGAAAAGAAGTGGTTTTGACTATAGAAAAGAAAGAATTTTTATCTATATAGTAGCGATGTAAAAAAAAGAATTTTTATCTGTAAAAATAGAATTTTTATCTATATTGTAGCGGTATAAAAATGTGATTTTTATCCATATAGACGAATTAAAAATGTGATTTTTATATATGTAGTGGCCACGGAGGACGAATTTGACAAAAGGTAAGAAGAGTCGTGGCGTTTGGTTTAGCTAGTCGGTGAGAACTTCTCACTTTAAATCTGGTTTTCTAGTTTAAATTATATACTAGGATGCAGACGGTGCTTAGCAGCACCAGACACCCGTCGTCCACAGACCATGGACGACTTGTATGCTTGTTTGATGTGTTGTGAAATTTGTGTGTGATGTTGATATGAAATTGATAAAAGAATATTCATGTGTTGAAATAAATTAATTATCGTTAAAAATATAATTTTTAACGTGGACATGAATATAGTGAATGTGAATAGATAAATTTTCATTTACAAACCGGACGGTTTGTTTATGTACACCTATTTGAAGGATATTGATTGGGACGATAAATTTTACACGTCGCCCCACTGCACAAATAATATTCAGTGTTTGTGGATTGAAACCCCACACGGGTGTTGGGATGATATTTGGCGCACACTAATCCCAATTATTTAGTTGTATGTCGATCGATTGGTTGACAGACTGTGTAAGCGTTAATTATTTATATTAATGCTTATGCAGTTGTGTGGTCCACTTTGGATGATGGTTAAATATTTATCATTGCTATTATAGACATGTGTTGTATGGAATCCATATAATTAACATTATATGGTAATTGATTGGGCCTCATTCCAATTGGGAAAATAAAAAATATTAAAATATATATTCATGTGTTGAATAGAATAAATAGTCATGTGTTGGCGATGCTCATGTGTTGAGAATATTCATGTGTTGAAACTTATCATGTGTTGAGTAAAATATTTTAACAATAAAATTTACGTCTTTATCATATTTAAGATTAGAAACTAACTGGAAACTAGATAAGATGAGTGGTTTTCTGGGTATTGATCTGATGTTGGTTTCGGCCATCGGGGTTAATACTTAGGGAATCATTCTCTTACTACTTTACGGTTGGAGTCTTATTAAAAATCAAACGATAGATACCATAATTTTATAAAATATATTAAATAATAGAAATAGTCATGTGCTGACGATACTTATGTGTTGAGAATATTCATGCGTTGAAAGAAATATAGATTCATGTGTTGAATAGAATAAATATTCATTGGTTGAATAGAATAACAAAGTTATTAAAATATATAAAGTCGTGTTGATTAGAGTTGTGCTATTTTGACGTGAACGATATTTATATCGATTATATTCATTTTTATATTGAATATAGAAGAGGAAGTGATTTCAAATTATAACGTTTTCAAAATATTATCATTTGTATATCGATGAAGTGGAATATTCAATTCTGATTCTAAATTGAATATGAAGTTGAAATCGTTTCGAAAACGAATTTAAAACGATTTATAAAATACGTTTTAAAAGGAAATCAACGTAATATATATAATATATATGCCTGAATAGAACGCGCCGCGCTGCGGCAGTTCGTGAATTTCGACCATTGACTTCGAATGGACATTGCGGAAGATCCGACTGTCGGATTCTCCTAAAACCGGAACCATTATGTTTGTATCGAAAAGAGCTTTCCGATGAATATTAGAAATTCAAAATCTAACGGTTGGATTTGGCATTATATCCAAATCAAATTTGGAAAAGGTCGCTGAAAGTGCAGTTCGATGGCCGTTGGTGGAAATCGACTGTGCGGGACTTGATAAAATTATTAAAAATAGTAATAATTTGTGCAAAATCATAAGAAACGATTTTTGAAGAATTGGGATGAAAACCTCCATATTTGAAAAGATAAAAATAGATTTTTTTTTCAAAATGAACTAGTTTTGAACTAGAATTAAAATCAATTTAATTTTGAAATAAATAAATTGAATTTGAAAGGGGTTTTAAAAGTAACCAGAATTTCCAATAATTGAATTGGATTGGATTTGAATCAAAATTATCTTCGGAATATTTCGATGTTGGATTTCATGAATATACAGATATTGTTATGGGAATTTGAAAGATATATTTATATCGTTATTTCCTATACGATATTTGTTGGTCGTAGAATTTGATATTGAATATAAGCCGATATATTTTCTATTCAGAGCCTTATTTTTAATATCAAATGTGATTTGGGTTTGTCGTGAATGGTGTCTTCATTAATACTGTTCTTAAGCCCAGTTGAGAAAAGGATTAAATCTTTCTAGTTAGATTTAATGAAGTGTACCAATTAAATAATATTAATTGGAATTGAATTTAAATTGGTTTGAGTTTATCATGAGCGGTGTTTTGAATAACACGTGTTCTTTAACCCAATTAACGATAGAAAGTGATTTTGGGTTTATCCTGAGTCATGTTTTAGGTGACATTGGTTCTTTAACCCAGTTAAAGACAGGATATTGATTTGGGGGAAAGATTAAAACGAAGTGGAGTTTTAATGAATCCGTAATTAAATTGAAATGTGAATTGATAATTTAAATTATCAAATTTGGAAAGTGATCGAGGATGGAGCATCACCAGTTTTGCTCCAAAGCGATAGTTAAATCTTTAATTAGATTTGAACGTGAAATGGTAATTAATATTTACCGATAACACCGTGGTGTTAATTATGGGGTAATAACATTTTTGCTCCATGGGATGAATAGGTTGGGATTGGGAATAAAATAAATAATTACTTCGGTGTGGTTCGCTAATCCCGACTAGTTTTGAAAACCATAATATGGTTTGAAGCGATATCCAAAGGAAGATTAAAGAATAAATTTAGAAGAATTTATTTGATAAAAATAATTGGAACCTTTCCCCAAGAATGTGAAAATTTTAATAAAAGATATTCTAAATTGGAATGAGGCATATGCTGGGTTTGTGTAACATTTGTTTATTATATACGTGGGTTATTCAGAAAGGCCGGGTTTATACCCATTCTGAATAACAGATTCGAAGCTAAGTCGAAGATGAAAACGGTGGTTGAAGACCAGAAGTCTTCACATCGTTTGGGTGATTACTGATGATCTTGATTGGGTTGTACACCCAAGATGAGGGAATCAGTTGGTGATCGTCCAGACGTACTTGGAGATCGATGGATATGCGAGAAAAGTGCCTCCAGTTTCGTTCAGACCCAGAACGAACTTGTAAATGGACTGTGTGTCTGACATTGGATTTTATTCTGTGTTGATTGATCTCTATTAAATATACATCTATTTGGCGGTGGATAATTTATTCTCTTGCCTAACGTCCTTCTCTGAGATGTACGAGCTCAAAGGTTGTATATCGATGGACGTCAGTCGCATTGCATGAATTGCCTATGTGGCATGCCTAAGTGGCAGATGATCAAGGCTTCTGTTGAAAAGCAAAGTCTTATGGTTGATGATCAAAGCACGGCCTGTGTGGCACAACTTTGTGTATAACGTTAATTCACAAGCCTTACACCTCGGTATGAGTCAAAAACGGGATAGTGACTGTAGGGAGAGCACGACGTTTCTTTCTAGCTAGTGGTGGTGTCAGTGATTAAACTTGCTGACATTTATATACTTTTCACCTGTATGGTTGTTGGAATGCGAGGCGCCTCGAATATATGGTCGATAACTGGCACTATGTGAGCCGACGTACAGACCATTATATATAGGTCCTATAGGATCGGGAAACGTGTGTTCAGGAATAACTAATCCACAAAAGTAAGAAAGGACCGGCCCTGAAGATCCAATGATCGATGTGTGTGGTCTTGAGACATTTGCTAGAGTGTCTCGAACGGAGAGGAGCTTGCCCCTTGCTTCGACTCAAGATGGAATCCAATTTCCAATACGTGACATTGCGGTTTTATTTGTAGAGCCTAGTATGGCGACATGATATATGGTACCTATGTCGTCTATGATTGATATTTATGATTGAAATTGTTTTGACACTATACACTTGTAATAGTATCAAATGATTTGTTTTGATCGTACCTAGCATGTTTGGCTATTATAAGCGAAAACCCTATCCTCCGGCTTGCGTTGCATTGTGTGATGGGACCTGGGTCTTATAATAGCTTCATTTTTTCAAAAAGCATTGCGCTGTTTTTCTATGTGCACTAGTGTTCTTGGGAGGAAACCAGTTCTGTGTTATACGGCGTGGTCCCTTAATTTACCTAACTTTAAAATAAAGATTAATAACTGTTTTAGTTCTCACACCAGTCACATGACTGACCTGGAGTTTATTGTTTTAACCTAAACTCTGGGTGCCTCTATTTTCTACATGGGCAGCTAGTAGTTTTGGTTTTGCAGATTTATATTCATAGGAACCTGGTTTACAGCTAGAATGATATCCGGAAAGCTCTGTCTCCGTATATCTCTTTCACTTGTGTATTGTATTTTTTTCCGCTGCTATGTAATTTATTGTAATCTCTGATATTTGTCGAATGTATATTTATTCATACTCTGTATATTCTTGTATTCTGATGGAATTGTTGTAATAAACAATGAAATGTTCTTCTGTTTGCGTTCCGATTCTTCTTGTCCACAAAGTAATTCGTTCTTTTCTTACCGGGGAAGTTACGGATTATCACAATTGGTATCAGAGCTTTGGTTTACAGAGCTTGAGAACAAGACATATTAAAACCAAATGAAAGAAATCATCAGATATTGGATTAGTAATATCCAATTAGAATGACTCGTTATAGATAGGATCAGTAGTATCCTAGAACGAGTGTGAAGAGTATATTTTTAAAAATAAAAATTTGAAAACAAATTTTGTTTTGAAAATTAAATTCAATTATTCGTATTTGAATATTTTATTTATATTGATTTTGGACAATCGAGTATATAAAGGTTTTGTATATACGCGTCATGAACGTATATTCGAAGTTTTAATATACTGGATAGATATAGATTCACACTCTGGTCGCCCGGAGATAATTCTGGTAATGCGGCCGCATTATCAGTATTTGTGTTCGTGTTTCGAAGGTGTGATTTCTATATATTTCCATTAGACTGGTGTGAGAACCAAAATATAGATAGGATTATTTGTTGTGATTTGACATCAAAAACATGATTTGCTATATATATATATATATATATATCAAAATTATGAATTTGAAACGTTAATCCACTAATTGATTGATGATTGTGTTGTTTGATTATTGGTTTGATAATTTTGAACCATTTAGCCTAATGGAAACAAATATTGAACTGTATAGTAAATTGTTTGAAAATGCATGCATATACATGTACTTACATTGAACAGGTCATAGCAAGGGGGCTAGAGCAGAAGAATAAAATTGTTTGCCCGACAAATAGGTTCATATTTATTGTATTTCTTGGGTTTTGGATGATTTAATGAGTCGATTGGCTAGCCGCTTGGATTTTGCTTTTTCTTTTGGATTGAAGAAGGCCATGGGAGGCTATATGAAATATCCCGAAGTCCCCGGTGCACGGGAGGTCATGGCGAAATTTTTCGAAAATTTAGGGTGTTAGCCAAATTTTTGAAAAATTGGTGTTAGCCAAATTTTTGAAAAATTTGAGAAGTTCTTAGAAAGTGAAGAGTTGAAGAACTTAAGACATAAAGAAAATAATGGAAGTTGAGTTGATTAGTTAAACAACTATCGGCTTCGTTCCTTTTCGGGGACGAAAAGTTTTAAGTGGGGGAGATTGTAACAACCCGGAAATTCTGAGCCAATTAAAAAATTTTATTTTGGCAATTTTAGCAAATTTTGGTTATTTAAAATGGATTATTTTAAATAATATCGACGATAAATTTATTTTGAATAGAATTAGAACGTATATATTTATATTCGTCGTCGTTAGAATATAAATATTTATTTATAATTACAAAAGGAATTGAAAATGGCGCGGTAATTCGAAAATTCGATTTCAAAATTCAAATGAATGTGTAGGATTCAAAATAAACCGAATTTTAGCAAAACAAAAAATATTAGAATCTAATTGAGAATATCTTTCCAACGAATCCAAAAAATCAAAATTTCATAGCGGGAATCAAAAGTTATGTCCAGTTGAAAATTCAGAATAGTCGCTATGGAATTCTGGCCCTTAAAAATGGAAATTTTGCAAACGACCTCGGTTTTCGACGAAACCACTTTTGTTGGATCCGGTATGTCAAGTTATTGCTAGATTCCAAAATTCATAATTTTTCGAACCAATATGTGAGCGTGGCGAAAGAAAACGCGTTTGACCAGTTTTAGTTGATTTTAATCGACTGGAAAATGACCATTTTTCAAACGGTCTCAGAATTTGATGAAATTGGTTTTGTTAGGACTGTATCGTCAATACGAAGTTAGAAAATATTTTTCGGGAATTTTTCGAGTTAGTATGTGGCCTCGGTAAATTGAAATGTGCGTTCAAATGCAATATATAGAGTTATATTTTGATTTTGACGAAAACTGATCGAAATGATCGAATTAGCCTGCAATACATATCCCATTTTGTTCATAATGAGGGTAATTAGCTATGGACTGCAGTCGGTGGGTTTGATTTTGAGGTCAAAGTAATAAGGTACCTTTTTGAAATAATTGAACAACATATAATAAAATCTGTCTCTCCTGTCCCTTATTCCCTCTCAGCCCCCCCCCCCCCCGTTCTTTATTTAGAAAAAAGAGATAAAAAAGAAAGGAGGAAGCGCCTCCGATCGGAAGAGCTCGACGAACCCCCCTCTGGCGCCGCCGGGCCTCAACGCCGGCTGACCCCCCCCTCTGGCCCCCTCCTCCTTTCCCCGATCCCCTTCCTCCTTCTCCTCATCGAATTGAAACCGTGCCCAGAAAAACCCGCCACCAGCCTTCCCCTAGCCACCGCCGATCACCGGAGCCACCCCCTAGCCACCGGACCCCCGCACCGTCCTAGACCGTGACACCCCACCACCACGCCGACCATCTACCGTCCTGGCGACACCCTTTTCCCCCTCCTCTTCACTTCGATTTGCAGAAAAACCCTTCCTCTTTACTTTGATTTGCAGAAAAACCCCAGCGAGCCTCCACCGCGACAATGAGCTCCAGTTCAACGAAAATGTGAGTTTTACTTAGTTTTAAATTTATATATAACAAAAAAAAATGGGTAAATTCTCTGATTTATAATCTCTAAGTAAGATTTGATTTTTTTTTAGAACAAAGATTTGTTTTTTAAACTAGATGAAAAGAATATATTTTTACAATGAAAAGGAATGGGCTTTTGTATAAATGAAAGCTTGGATTTTGATTTATATAAAGGTTAGATCTTTATTATAGAAAAGAAGTGGTTTTGACTATAGAAAAGAAAGAATTTTTATCTATATAGTAGTGATGTAAAAAAAAGAATTTTTATCTATATAGTAGCAATGTAAAAATAAAATTTTTATCTATATAGTAGCGGTATAAAAATATGATTTTTATCCATATAGAGCGAATTAAAAATGTGATTTTTATATATGTAGTGGCCACGGACGACGAATTTGACAAAAGGCGAGCACGACGAAGATTTCTACATAAGAAGAGTCATGGCATTTGGTTTAGCTAGTCGGTGAGAACTTCTCACTTTAAATCTTGTTTTCTAGTTAAAATTATATACTAGGATGCAGACGGTGCTTAGCAGCACCCGACACCCATCGTCTACAGACCATGGACGACTTGTATGCTTGTTTGATGTGTTGTGAAATTTGTTTGTCATGTTGATATGAAATTGATAAAAGAATATTCATATGCTGAAATAAATTAATTATCGTTAAAAATATAATTTTTAACGTGAATATGAATATAGTGAATGTGAATAGATAAATATTCATTTACAAACCGGACGGTTTGTTTATGTACACCTATTTGAAGAATACTGATTGGGACGATAAATTTTACACGTCGCCCAACTGCATAAATAATATTCAGTGTTTGTGGATTGAAACCCCACACGGGTGTTGGGATGATATTTGGCCCACACTAATCCCAATTATTTAGTTGTATGTCGATTATTTATCATTGCTATTATATACATGTGGTTTATGGAATCCATATAATTAACATTATATGGTAATTGATTGGGCCTCATTCCAATTGGAAAAATAAAGAATATTAAAATATATATTCATGTGTTGAATAGAATAAATAGTCATGTGTTGATGATGCTCATGTGTTGAGAATATTCATGTGTTGAAACTTATCATGTGTTGAGTAAAATATTTTAACAATAAAATTTACATCTTTATCATATTTAAGATTAGAAACTAACTGGAAACTAGATAAGATGAGTGGTTTCCTGGGTATTGATCTGATGTTGGTTTCGACCATTGGGGTTAATACTTAGGGAATCATTCTCTTACTACTTTACGGTTGGAGTCTTATTAAAAATCAAACGATAGATACCATAATTTTATAAAATATATTAAATAATAGAAATAGTCATGTGCTGACGATACTTATGTGTTGAGAATATTCATGCGTTGAAAGAAATATAGATTCATGTGTTGAATAGAATAAATATTCATTGGTTGAATAGAATAACAAAGTTATAAAAATATATAAAGCCGTGTTGATTAGAGTTGCGCTATTTTGACGTGAATGATATTTATATCGATTATATTCATTTTTATAACGAATATAGAAGAGGAAGTGATTTCAAATTATAACGTTTTCAAAATATTATCATTTGTATATCGATGAAGTGGAATATTCAATTTTGATTCTAAATTGAATGTAAAGTTGAAATCGTTTCGAAAACGAATTTAAAATGATTTATAAAATACGTTTTAAAAGGAAATCGACGTAATATATATGTAATATATATATTATACATATAATGGCCTAATAGAACGCGCCGCGCTGCGGCAGTTCGTGAATTTCGACCATTGACTTCGAATGGACATTGTGGGAGATCCGACCATCGGATTCTCTTGATACCGGAACCATTATGTTCGTATCGAAAAAAGCTTTCCGATGAATATTAGAAATTTGAAATCTAACAGTTGGATTTGGAATTATATCCAAATCAAATTTGGAAAAGGTCGCTGTAAGTGTAGTTCGATGGCCGTTGGTGGAAATCGACTGTACGGGCCTTGATAAAATTATTAAAAATAGTAATAATTTGTGCAAAATCATAAGAAATAATTTGTGAAGAATTGGGATGAAAAACTCCATATTTGAAAAGATAAAAATAGTTTTTTATCAAAATGAACTAGTTTTGAACTAGAATTAAAATCAATTTAATTTTGAAATAAATAAATTGAATTTGAAAGGGGTTTTAAAAGTAACCAGAATTTCCAATAATTGAATAGGAATGGATTTGAATCGAAATTATCTTCGGAATATTTCGATGTTGGATTTCATGAATATACAGATATTGTTATGGGAATTTGAAAGATATATTTATATCGTTATTTCCAATACGATATTTGTTGGTCGTAGAATTTGATATTGAATATAAGCCGAAATATTTTCTATTCAGAGCCTTATATTTAATATCAAATGTGATTTGGGTTTGTCGTGAATGGTGTCTTCATTAACACTGTTCTTAAGCCCAGTTGAGAAAAGGATTAAATCTTTCTATTTAGATTTAATGAAGTGTACTAATTAAATAATATTAATTGGAATTGAATTTAAATTGGTTTGAGTTTATCATGAGCGGTGTTTTGAATAACACATGTTCTTTAACCCAATTAACAATAGAAAGTGATTTTGGGTTTATCCTGAGTCATGTTTTAGGTGACATTAGTTCTTTAACCCAGTTAAAGACAGGATATTGATTTGGGGGAAAGATTAAAACGAAGTGGAGTTATAATGAATCCGTAATTAAATTGAAATGTGAATTGATAACTTAAATTTTCAAATTTGGAAAGTGATCGAGGATGGAGTATCACCAGTTTTGCTCTAAAGCGATAGTTAAATCTTTAATTAAATTTGAACGTGAAATGGTAATTAATATTTACCGATAACACCGTGGTGTTAATTATGGGGTAATAACATTTTTGCTCCATGGGACGAATAGGTTGGGATTGGGAAATAAAATAAATAATTACTTCGGTGTGGTTCGCTAATCCCGACTAGTTTTTAAAACCATAATATGGTTTGAAATGATATCCAAAGGAAGATTAAAGTATAAATTTAGAAGAATTTTTCTTTGAAAAATTAATGGGAACCTTTCCCTAAGAATTTAATAACATTTGTTTATTATATACATGGGTTATTCGGAAAGGCCGGGTTTATACCCATTCTGAATAACCGATTCGACGCTAACTCAAAGATGAAGACGGTGGTTGAAGACCAGAAGTCTTCACATCGTTTGGGTGATTACTGATGATCTTGATAGGGTTGTACACCCAAGATGAGGGAATCAGTTGGTGATCGTCTAGACGTACTTGGAGATCGATGGATATGCGAGGAAAGTGCCTTCGGTTTCGTTCGGACCCAGAACAAACTTGTAAATGGACTGTGTGTCTGACATTGGATTTTATTCTGTGTTGATTGATCTCTATTAAATATACATCTATTTGGCGGCGGATAATTTATTCTCTTTCCTAACGCCCTTCTCTGAGATGTACGAGCTCATAGGTTGTATATCGATGGACATAAGTCGCATTGCATGAATTGCCTATGTGGCATGCCTAAGTGGCAGATGATCAAGGCTTCTGTTGAAAAGCAAAGTCTTATGGTTGATGATCAAATCACGGCCTGTGTGTCGCAGCTTTGTGTATAACGTTAATTCGCAAGCCTTACACCTCGGTATGAGTCAAAAACGGGATAGTGACTACATGGAGAGCACGACGTTTCTTTCTAGCTAGTGGTGGTGTTAGTGCTTAAACTGGCTGACATTTATATACTTTTCACCTGTGTGGTTGTTGGAATGCGAGGCGCCTCGAATATATGGTCGATAACTGGCACTATGTGAGCCGACGTACAGACCATTATATATAGGTCCTATAGGACCGGGAAACGTGTGTTCAGGAATAACTAATCCTCAGAAGTAAGAGAGGACCGGCCCTGAAGATCCAATGATCGTTGTGTGTGGTCCTGAGACATTTGCTAGAGTGTCTCGAACGGAGAGGAGCTTGCCCCTTGCCTCGACTCATGATGGAATCCAATTTCCAATACGTGACATTGCGGTTTTATTTGTAGAGCCTAGTATGGCGACATGATATACGGTACCCATGCCGTCTATGATAGATATTTATGATTGAAATTGTTCAGACACTATACACTTGTAATAGTATCAAATGATTTGTTTTGATCGTACCAAGCATGTTTGGCTATTATAAGGGAAAACCCTATCCTCTGGCTTGCGTTGCATAGTGTGATGGGACCTGGGTCTTATAATAGTTTCATTTTTCCAAAAAGCATTGCGCTGTTTTGCTATGTGCACTAGTGTTCTTGGGAGGTAACCTGTTTTGTGTTATACGGCGTGGTCCCTTGATTTACCTAACTTTAAAATAAAGATTAATAACTGTTTTAGTTCTCACACCAGTCGCATGACTGACCTGGAGTTTATTGTTTTAACCTAAACTCTGGGTGCCCCTATTTTCTACACGGGTAGCTAGTAGTTTTGGTTTTGCAGATTTATATTCACAGAAACCTGGTTTACAGCTAGAATGATATCCGGAAAGCTCTGTATCTGTATATCTCTTTCAGTTGTGTATTGTATTATTTTCCGCTGCTATGAAATTTATTGTAATCTCTGATATTTGTCGAATGTATATTTATTCATACTCTGTATATGTGACGAGAAGGAATTTCGCTCGGTCCGAACCAGTCGCTAAACCGACCCAGACCGTTCGAAACGCCCTATCGTTTGAGAATAAGACAAACCAGAACGCACACGGAAGAACATTGTATATTACAACAGTACATCAGATTACAAGAATATATAGAGTATAAACAAATAAATATTACACGGAAATATCAGAGATTTAAATTACATTTAAATACAACGCAGCGGAAAATAATACAATACACAACTAGAAGTAGATATACGGATATAAAGCTTTCCGGATATCGTTCCAGCTGTAAACCAGGATCCTGTGAATATAAATCTGCAAAACTAAAACTACTAGCTGCCCGTGTCAAAATAAGGGCACTCAGAGTTTAGGTTAAAACAATAAACTCCAGGTCAGTCATGTGACTGGTGTGAGAACTAAAACAGTTATTAATCTTTATTTTTAAAGTTAGGTAAATCAAGGGACCACGCCGTATAACACGGAACGGGTTTCCTCCCTAGAACACCAGTGCATAAAACAACAGCGCAATGCTAAATAAAGAAAAATGAAGCTGTTATAAGACCCAGGTCCTATCACACAATGCAACGCAAGCCGGGGGATAGGGTTTTTCCTTATAACAGCCAAAAAATGCTTGATACGTTTAAAACAAATCATTTGATACTATTATAAGTGCATAGTGTATAAAACAACTTCAAATCATAAGTATCAATCATAGGCGACATGAGCGTCCCATGCCACTATGTCGCCATATATAGGTTTACAAATAAAACCGCAAATGTCACGTATTTGGAAATTGGATTTCCGTCTGTGAACCGAGGCTAGGGATCGTCCTCACCGAATTCGAGACTCTCTAGCCCGAGCCTCAGGAACAGCCGCAACTGCCCCTTGGATCGTCAGGGTCGGTCCACCGATGTGGATTATAATGCCTGAACAATACGTTCCTCCGCCCTTTGGGGCGTAAATGAGCCAAGGAATGACTCCATCAAACCCGGATCGTCCGATCAAACCGAGGCGCCTCGCAACAGCAACAACCACATAGGTGAAAAGTATATAAATGTCAGGGCTGGTAGGTCACTGACACCACCCTAGCTAGAAAGAAAACGCATGTCCCCCCTGAGGTCTGTCTCCCGTTTTTGGTTCACCACCGGGGTGTGAGGCTCGCGAATTCACGTTACACAAAGCTGTGCCACACAGGCTGTGCTTTGATCATCA
The DNA here is from genome assembly GCA_030737875.1 of Allium sativum. Classification (NCBI taxonomy): domain Eukaryota; kingdom Viridiplantae; phylum Streptophyta; class Magnoliopsida; order Asparagales; family Amaryllidaceae; genus Allium; species Allium sativum. The sequence goes on along the minus strand of CM060918.1, from coordinate 141,983,549 downwards.
CCACAAGACTTTGCTTTTCAACAGAAGCCTTGATCATTTGCATCTTAGCATGCCACACAGGCAAACCACTCTATGCAACCGATATCAGTCACACAGAATGAAATCTAATGTCAGACACACAGTCCATTTACAAGTCCGTTCTGGGTCTGAACGAAACCGGAGGCACCTAGTACCCCGCATATCCATCGATCTCCAAGTACGTCTGGACGATCACCAACTGTTTCCATCTTCTTGGGTGTACAGCCCAATCAAGATCATCAGTAACCACCCAAACGACGTGAAGACTTCCGATCTTCGACCACCGTCTTCATCTTCGACTTATTGTCGTATCAGTTATTCAGAATGGGATAAACCCGGTCTTTCCGAATAACTCGCGTATATTTTAAATAAGTGTTACACAAACACAACATACGCCTCATTCCAATTCATCAGTCACTAACCGTAAATTAATCAAGAGAATAATTCCCCAAATGTTAACCCCGAAGGCCGAAACCAACATCAGATCAATATCCAGAAAACCATTCTGCTTGGCTAACCGACAGTTAGTTTCTAAATTTCATATTCATAGGGAAAGGTTCCCATTAATTTTATCAAAGATAAATCATTAAAATTTATTCTTTAATCTACTTTTGAATATCAATCCAAACTAGTCGGGATTAACGAACTTTACCGAAGTAATTATATGTTTTAATTTCCCAATCCCAACCTATTCATCACATGAAGTAAAACTGGTAATACTTCATATCTAACACCACGGTGTTATCGGTAAATTCAATTACCACTTCACGTTCAAATCTAATTAAAGATTTAACTATCGCCTGGAGCAAAACTGGTGATACTCCATTCTCGATCATTTCAATCTAATTAAAGATTCATTAAAACTCCACTTAGTTTTAATCTTTAACTGGGTTAAAGAATCAGTGTCATTTAAAACACAGTTCACGACAAACCCAAAATCACATTCCATTAATTATCGGGTTAAAGAACGAGTGTTATTTAAAACACTGTCCACGATAAACCCAAAAATCAATATCAATTCAATTCTAATTAAATATTATTTAATTGGTACACTTCATTAAATCCAAATAAAAAGATTTAATCTTTTCTCAACTGGGTTCAAGAACAGTGTTAGTCAAGACACCATTCACGACAAACCCAAATCACATTTGATATTAAATACAAGGCTCTGAATTGAAAATATATCGGCTTATATTCAATATCAAATTCTACGACCAACAGATATCGTATTGGAAATAACGATATATATATCTATATCTTTCAAATTTCCATAACAACATCTGTATAATCACGAAATCCAACATCGAAATATTCCGAAGACAATTTCGATTCAAATCCATTCCAATGCAATCATTGGAAATTCTGGTTATTTTCAAAACCATTTCAAATTCAATTTATTTATTTAAAAATAAATAGAATTATAATTCTAGTTCAAAAACTAGTTCACTTCGATAAAAATTTATTTTTATCTTTTCAAATATGGAGTTTTTCATCCCAATTCTTTCTAAATCATTTCTTATGATTTCACACAAATTATTACTATTTTTAATAATTTTATCAAGGCCCGTACAGTCGATTTCCATCAATGGCCATCGAACTGCACTTACAACGACCTTTTTCAAATTTGATTTGGACATAATTCCAAATCCAACCGTTAGATTTCTAATTTCTCACATTCGTTAGAAAGCTCTTTTCGATACGAACCCAACAGTTCCGGTTTTAGGAGAATCCGACGGTCGGATCTCCCGCAATATCCGTTCGAAGTCAATGGTCGAAATTCGCGAACTGCCGCGGCGCGGCGCGTTCTATTCAGGCCATTATATTATATATATAATATATATAATATATACTTCGTCGATTTCAATTCAAAACACGCTTTATAAATCGTTTTAAATTCATTTTCAAAACGGTTTCAATTTCAAATCAAAATTGAATATTCCAATTTAAATTCATTTTAAATTCATTTCAAATTGATTTCAATTCAAATGAACTTCTAATTCAATTTCAGTTCGTTTTCAATTCAATTCAATTTCAATTTGAATTCATTTCTATTCCATTTCAATTCGAATTCATTTCTATTCCATTTCAATTCGAATTCATTTCTATTCCATTTCAATTCGAATTCATTTATATTCAATTTCTATTCGAATTCATTTCTATTCAATTTAAATTCGAATTCGTTTATATTCAATTTCAATTCGAATTTATTTATATTCATTTCTTTTCAAAATATCAGATTTTGAAATCACTTTCGATATTCATTATGAAATGAATAAAATCGATATAAATATCGTTCACGTCAAAATGGCGTCAATCTAAACAATACGGCTTCATATATTCCTATTTTCAAATATTCTATTTCAAATATTTCTTTTTCAAATATTTCTATTTTAAAACTGGAATGAGGCCCAATCAATTACCATATAATGTTGATTATATGGATTTTCTACAACACATGTATATATCAACAACGATGAATAATCAACCATCATCCAAAGTGCATTCTACACTGTATAAGCATCAAATATAAATATTCAACGCTTATAACAGCATGTTAATCAATCGATCGACATACAACTAAACAATCGGGATTGGTGTACGTCAAATATCATCCCAATACCCGTGTGGGGTTTCAAGCAATCAAACTCAGATTTTTATTTGTGCAGTTGGGCGATGTGTAAAATTTATCGTCCCAATCAATGTCCTTCAAATAGGTGTACATAAACAAACCATCCGGTTTGTAAATGAATATTTATTTATTCACATTCACGTTAAAAATTATATTTTTAACGATCAAACTATTCTATTCAACCTATGAATTTTCTATTCGGTTCATTTATTAAATAAAATGTTATCTTTATTTTTCTAACTTATTTTTAGAAAATTTCGGCGGCATAACGGCACGATACTAGAAACGGGACAAGGCCTAGCCTTATCCCCGGTCTAGTGAAGGCCCACGCCATTCACACATCAATCAAATCAATTTCATTTCACCAAACAATTCAATTCAAACTAACTACACAACCAAACAATTAAACAAACAAGCCATCCATGGTCTGTGGATGACGGGTGTCGGGTGCTACTAAACACCGTCTGCATCCTAGTATATATATAACTAGAAAAAGAAATTGAAGAGTGAGAAGTTCTCACCGATAGCTATCCAACTTCACGACACTTCATTTATAGAAATCTTCATCGTTCTCGCCCTTTGTCACTTTACTTGCCCGTATTCTCTACATATGTAAAAATCGAATTTTAACTTCGCCATTCAATATATAAAAATCGAATTTTTACTATGCTATTCAATATATAAAAATCGAATTTTTACTTCGCTATTCAATATATAAAAATCGAATTTTTACTTCGCTATTCAATATATAAAAATCGAATTACCACGCTATTCAATATATAAAAATCGAATTTTTACCACGCTATTCAATATATAAAAATCGAATTTTTATTTTGTTAAAAATCACATCTTTAGATGGTAAAAAAAAGGTCAAATCTTTAGACATAGAAAAATCTAATCTTTTGTATGCTATTCATATAAAAACTGATTTCTAAAATTAATGTTTTTTATATATAAAAACTGATTTTATACTATATTTCATATAAATATCAAATCTTTATTATGTTACTTTTTTTTCCCTTTTTTTCTTTGACCAATCAAAAATTATTTCTTTCCATGACTAAAAATCTCGTCTTTTCACCTATTAAAAACCCACATTTTCCTGTTTTGTTCTAAATAATAAAAATCAAATATTTATATAAAATAAAAAGTTTCTTTTTAAAACAATGACCTTTAATAAAAAGAAACTGATATTTAAAAGCCCATACACTCGAATTAAATTGATTAACTAAAAAAAACTAACCTTTTCACGTTAAAAATCCAAGTTTTGGTGGAGGAATGGGTTCCATGGAAGATTGGGGGTTGTGGAGGAGGCGTAGTGGGTCAAGGAGGTGGCTGGAAGGTCTGATGATCGCGGAGGGGGCTATGGTGGCCGGCGGCGGTGGGCTATGGGGGTCTGGCGGCGGTTTACGGTGGTTTGGGGCTTTAGGGTTTGAGGATGGCTGAGGGAGAAGGAAGAGGGGTCGGGGAAGGTGGCGACTGACCTGGGGGAAGGTGCGGTGGCGGAGGCGGCTGACCGGAACGTGGCAGGCGGCGGTGAACCTCGGTGGCGCGGCTTCCAGGAACGATCGAGATTTTGTTTTTTTTTCTTTTAAGAAGACTGGCGAGGTAAGAGAAAATAGAGAAGGAGGGGGGTGTTTGTAAAGAGTTGACTTTAATAAATAATATATAAATTTATTTAATTTAATTCCATAAAGTATCCTTTTATTTTCAACTCGAAATTGAACCCACCGACTGTCATCACTAGCGTTTTACCCCTATTCCGAACACAATGGGATATGTCTCATAGGCTGATTCGATCGTTTCGATCAGTTTTCGTCAAAATCAACATATAACTCTATATATTGAATTTGAACGAGCATTTCAATTTACTAGGGCCGCATACTAACACGAAAAATTCCAGAAAAATATTTTCTAGCTTCGTGTTGACAATACGGTCCTAACAAAACTAATTTCATCGAATTCTGAGACCGTTTGAAAAATGGCCATTTTCCAGTCGATTAAAATCAACTAAAACTGGTCAAACGCGTTTTCCTTTACCACGCTCACATATTGATTCAAAAAATTATGAAATTTGAAACCTAGCAATAATTTAGCATCACGGACCCAACAAAAGTGGTTTCGTCGAAATCCGAGGTCGTTTGCAGAATTCCCATTTTTAAGGGCCTGAATTCCATAGCGACTATTCAGAATTTTCAACTGGACATATCTTTTGATTTCCGCAATGAAATCTCAATTATTCAGATTCGTTGGAAATATATTATCAATTAGATCCTATTATTTTTGGTTTCACTAAAATCCGGTTTATTTTGCACCTGGTACGTTCAACTGAAGTTTGAAATCGAATTATCGAACTACCGCGCCATTTTCAGTTCTATTTATAATTATAAATAATTATTTATATTCTAGCGATGACGTATATAATATATACGTTCTAATTATATTCAAAATAAATTTTTCGTCGATATTATTTAAAATAATTCATTTTAACTATCCAAAATTCGCTAAAATTGCCAAAATAAAATTTTTAAACTGGCCCAGATTTTCAGGTTGTTACAATCTCCCCCACTTAAAACTTTTCGTCCCCGAAAAGGAACAAAGTCGAAAGTGGTTTGATCATTCAACTCTACGTTCGGTCTGGCTTCCATTCTCCAACTTTTCAGTTTCAGAGAATTTTCAAATTCTTCAAAAATTTGGCTAACACCCTAAATTTTTGAAAAATTTCGCCATAACCTCCCCTGCACCGGGAGCCACGGGAAAATCCCGAAATTGCCATATAGGCCTTCTGATCTCAAAAAGAAAAAGAAAAAGCCAAGCGGCTAGACAATAGGCTCATAAAATCATCATCACCCAAACAAAACAGTAAATTATGTAGTAAACATGTACCTATTTGTCGGGCAAACAAATTTTATTCTCTGCTCTAGCCTCCTTGCTATGACATGTTCAATGTAAGTACATGTATATGCAAGCAAATGCGACAAATTTCAATATAATTCAATATTTGATTCAATTAGGCTAAATGTTTCAAAATTATCAAACAAATAAGCAAACAACACAAACATCAATCAGTTAGTGGATTAGAGTTTCAAATTGATAATTTTGATACATATACAAAAATCATGTTTTTGATGCCAATTCACAACAATAAGCCCTATCTAATTTTGGTTCTCACACCAGTCTAATGGAAATATATAGGAATCCCACCTTCGAAACTCGAACATAAATGTTGATGATGCGATCGCTATCATCAATATCATCTTCGGGCGACTAGAGTGTGATGCTATATCTATCCAATATATTAAAACTTTGAATATACGTTTGCAAGGCGTATATGCAAATTCTTTATATACTGGACTGTCCAAATCAATACAAATAAATAATCAAATACGAATAGTTGATTTAAATTTTCAAAACAAAATTTGTTTTCATTTTTAAAAATATACTCTTTACACTCGTTCTAGGATACTACTGATCCCATCTCTAACGAGTCATTCCCATTGGATATTACTAATCCAGTTTCTGATGAATTCTTTCGTATGGTTCTAATGCGTCTTGTTCTCTGAGTTTTGTAAACCAAAGCTCTGATACCAACTGTGACGAGAAGGAATTTCGCTCGGTCCGAACCAGTCGCTAAACCGACCCAGACCGTTCGAAACGCCCTATCATTTGAGAATAAGACAAACCAGAACGCACACGGAAGAACATTTCATTGTATATTACAACAATACATCAAATTACAAGAATATACAGAGTATAAACAAATAAATATTACACGGAAATATCAGAGATTTAAATTACATTTAAATACAACACAGCGGAAAATAATACAATACACAACTAGAAGTAGATATACGGATACAAAGCTTTCCGGATATCGTTCCAGCTGTAAACCAGGATCCTGTGAATATAAATCTGCAAAACCAAAACTACTAGCTGCCCGTGTCAAAATAAGGGCACCCAGAGTTTAGGTTAAAACAATAAACTCTAGGTCAGTCATGTGACTGGTGTGAGAACTAAAACAATTATTAATCTTTATTTTTAAAGTTAGGTAAATCAAGGGACAACGCCGTATAACACGGAATGGGTTTCCTCCCAAGAACACCAGTGCATAAAACAACAGCGCAATGCTAAATAAAGAAAAATGAAGCTATTATAAGACCCAGGTCCTATCACACAATGCAACGCAAGCCGGGGGATAGGGTTTTTCCTTATAACAGCCAAAGAATGCTTGATACGTTTAAAACAAATCATTTGATACTATTATAAGTGCATAGTGTATTAAACAACTTCAAATCATAAGTATCAATCATAGGCGACATGAGCGTCCCATGCCACTATGTCGCCATATATAGGTTTACAAATAAAACCGCAAATGTCACGTATTTGGAAATTGGATTTCCGTCTGTGAACCGAGGCTAGGGATCGTCCTCACCGAATTCGAGACTCTCTAGCCCGAGCCTCAGGAACAGCCGCAACTGCCCCTTGGATCGTCAGGGCCGGTCCACCGATGTGGATTATAATGCCTGAACAATACGTTCCTCCGCCCTTTGGGGCGTAAATGAGCCAACGAATGACTCCATCGGACCCGGATCGTCCGATCAAACCGAGGCGCCTCGCAACAGCAACAACCACATAGGTGAAAAGTATATAAATGTCAGGGCTGGTAGGTCACTGACACCACCCTAGCTAGAAAGAAAACGCATGTCCCCCCTGAGGTCCGTCTCCCGTTTTTGGTTCACCACCGGGGTGTGAGGCTCGCGAATTCACGTTACACAAAGCTGTGCCACACAGGCTGTGCTTTGATCATCACCACAAGACTTTGCTTTTCAACAGAAGCCTTGATCATTTTCATCTTAGCATGCCACACAGGCAAACCACTCTATGCAACTGATATCAGTCACACAGAATGAAATCTAATGTCAGACACACAGTCCATTTACAAGTCCGTTCTGGGTTTGAACGAAACCGGAGGCACCTAGTATCCCGCATATCCATCGATCTCCAAGTACGTCTGGACGATCACCAACTGTTTCCATCTTCTTGGGTGTACAGCCCAATCAAGATCATCAGTAACCACCCAAACGATGTGAAGACTTCCGGTCTTCGACCACCGTCTTCATCTTCGACTTATTGTCGTATCAGTTATTCAGAATGGGACAAACCCGGTCTTTCCGAATAACTCGCTTATATTTTAAATAAGTGTTACACAAACACAACATACGCCTCATTCCAATTCATCAGTCACTAACCGTAAATTAATCAAGAGAATAATTCCCCAAATATTAACCCCGAAGGCCGAAACCAACATCAGATCAATATCCAGAAAACCATTGTGCTTGGCTAACCGACAATTAGTTTCTAAATTTCATATTCATAGGGAAAGGTTCCCATTAATTTTATCAAAGATAAATCATTAAAATTTATTCTTTAATCTACTTTTGAATATCAATCCAAACTAGTCGGGATTAACGAACTTTACCGAAGTAATTATTTGTTTTAATTTCCCAATCCCAACCTATTCATCCCATGAAGTAAAACTGGTAATACTTCATATCTAACACCACGGTGTTATCGGTAAATTCAATTACCATTTCACGTTCAAATCTAATTAAAGATTTAACTATCGCCTGGAGCAAAACTGGTGATATTCCATTCTCGATCATTTCAATCTAATTAAAGATTCATTAAAACTCCACTTAGTTTTAATCTTTAACTGGGTTAAAGAATCAGTGTCATTTAAAACACAGTTCACGACAAACCCAAAATCACATTCCATTAATTATCGGGTTAAAGAACGAGTGTTATTTAAAACACTGTCCACGATAAACCCAAAAATCAATATCAATTCAATTCCAATTAAATATTATTTAATTGGTACACTTCATTAAATCCAAATAAAAAGATTTAATCTTTTCTCAACTGGGTTCAAGAACAGTGTTAGTCAAGACACCATTCACGACAAACCAAAATCACATTTGATATTAAATACAAGGCTCTGAATAGAAAATATATCGGCTTATATTCAATATCAAATTCTACGAACAACAGATATCGTATTGGAAATAACGATATATATATCTATATCTTTCAAATTTCCATAACAACATCTGTATAATCACGAAATCCAACATCGAAATATTCCGAAGACAATTTCGATTCAAACCATTCCAATGCAATCATTGGAAATTCTGGTTATTTTCGAAACCATTTCAAATTCAATTTATTTATTTAAAAATAAATAGAATTATAATTCTAGTTCAAAAACTAGTTCACTTCGATAAAAATTTATTTTTGTCTTTTCAAATATGGAGTTTTTCATCCCAATTCTTTCTAAATCATTTCTTATGATTTTACGAAAATTATTACTATTTTTAATAATTTTATCAAGGCCCGTACAGTCGATTTCCATCAATGGCCATCGAACTGCACTTACAACGACCTTTTTCAAATTTGATTTGGACATAATTCCAAATCCAACTGTTAGATTTCTAATTTCTCACATTCGTTAGAAAGCTCTTTTCGATACGAACCCAACGGTTCTGGTTTTAGGAGAATCCGACGGTCGGATCTCCCGCAATATCCGTTCGAAGTCAATGGTCGAAATTCGCGAACTGCTGCGGCGCGGCGCGTTCTATTCAGGCCATTATATTATATATATAATATATATAATATATACTTCGTCGATTTCAATTCAAAACACGCTTTATAAATCGTTTTAAATTCATTTTCAAAACGGTTTCAATTTCATATTCAATTTCAAATCAAAATTGAATATTCCAATTTAAATTCATTTTAAATTCATTTCAAATTGATTTCAATTCAAATGAACTTCTAATTCAATTTCAGTTCGTTTTCAAGTCAATTCAATTTCAATTCGAATTCATTTCTATTCCATTTCAATTCGAATTCATTTCTATTCCATTTCAATTCGAATTCATTTCTATTTCATTTCAATTCGAATTCATTTATATTCAATTTCTATTCGAATTCATTTCTATTCAATTTAAATTCGAATTCGTTTATATTCAATTTCAATTCGAATTTATTTATATTCAATTCTTTTCAAATTATCAGATTTTGAAATCACTTTCGATATTCATTATAAAATCAATATAAATATCGTTCACGTCAAAATGGCGTCAATCTAATCAATACGGCTTCATATATTCCTATTTTCAAATATTCTATTTCAAATATTTCTTTTTCAAATATTTCTATTTTAAAACTGGAATGAGGCCCAACAAATTACCATATAATGTTGATTATATGGATTTTCTACAACACATGTATATATCAACAACGATGAATAATCAACCATCATCCAAAGTGCATTCTACACTGTATAAGCATCAAATATAAATATTCAACGCTTATAACAGCCTGTCAATCAATCGATCGACATACAACTAAACAATCGGGATTAGTGTACGTCAAATATCATCCCAATACCCGTGTGGGGTTTCAAGCAATCAAACTCAGATTTTTATTTGTGCAGTTGGGCGATGTGTAAAATTTATCGTCCCAATCAATGTCCTTCAAATAGGTGTACATAAACAAACCGTCTGGTTTGTAAATGAATATTTATTTATTCACATTCACGTTAAAAATTATATTTTTAACGATCAAACTATTTTATTCACCCTATGAATTTTCTATTCGGTTTATTTATTAAATAAAATATTATCTTTATTTTTCTAACTTATTTTTAGAAAATTTTGGCGGCATAACGGCACGATACTAGAAACGGGACAAGGCCTAGCCTTATCCCCGGTCTAGTGAAGGCCCACGCCATTCACACATCAATCAAATCAATTTCATTTCACCAAACAATTCAATTCAAACTAACTACACAACCAAACAATTAAACAAACAAGCCATCCATGGTCTGTGGATGACGGGTGTCGGGTGCTACTAAACACCGTCTTCATCCTAGTATATATATAACTAGAAAAAGAAATTGAAGAGTGAGAAGTTCTCACCGATAGCTATCCAACTTCACGACACTTCATTAATAGAAATCTTCATCGTTCTCGCCTATTGTCACTTTACTTGCCCGTATTCTCTATATATGTAAAAATCGAATTTTTACTTCGCCATTCAATATATAAAAATCGAATTTTTACTATGCTATTCAATATATAAAAATCGAATTTTTACTTTGCTATTCAATATATAAAAATCGAATTTTTACTTCGCTATTCAATATATAAAAATCGAATTTTTACCACGCTATTCAATATATAAAAATCGAATTTTTACCATGCTATTCAATATATAAAAATCGAATTTTTATTTTGTTAAAAATCACATCTTTAGATGGTTAAAAAAAAGGTCAAATGTTTAGACATAGAAAAATCTAATCTTTTGTATGCTATTCATATAAAAACCGATTTCTAAAATTAATGTTTTTTATATATAAAAACTGATTTTATACTATATTTCATATAAATATCAAATCTTTATTATGTTACTTTTTTTCCCTTTTTTTTACCAATCAAAAATCATTTCTTTCCATGACTAAAAATCTCGTCTTTTCACCTATTAAAAACCCCCATTTTCCTGTTTTGTTCTAAATAATAAAAATCAAATATTTTATATAAAATAAAAAGTTTCTTTTTAAAACAATGACCTTTAATAAAAAGAAACTGATATTTAAAAGCCCATACACTCGAATTAAATTGATTAACTAAAAAAAACTAACCTTTTCACGTTAAAAATCCAAGTTTTGGTGGAGGAACGGGTTCCACGGCAGATTGGGGGTTGTGGAGGAGGCGTAGCGGGTCAAGGAGGTGGCTGGAAGGTCTTTTGATTCCCGCTATGAAATCTCAATTATTCGGATTCGTTGGAAAGATATTATCAATTAGATCCTATTATTTTTGGTTTCACTAAAATCCGGTTTATTTTGCACCCGGTACGTTCAATTGAAGTTTGAAATCGAATTATCGAACTACCGCGCCATTTTCAGTTCTATTTATAATTATAAATAATTATTTATATTCTAACGACGACGTATATAATATATACGTTCTAATTATATTTAAAATAAATTTTTCGTCGATATTATTTAAAATAATTCATTTTAAATATCCAAAATTCGCTAAAATTGCCAAAATAAAAATTTTTAACTGGCCCAGATTTTCGGGTTGTTACAGTATATTCTTGTATGCTAATGGAATTGTTGTAATAAACAATGAAATGTTCTTCTGTTTGCGTTCTGATTCGTCTTGTCCTCAAAGTAATTCATTCTTTCGTTACCGGGGAAGTTATGGGTTATCACACAAAGCCTTTTAAATTCCATATGTATTAACAGTCTTCCTCCACAGAAGTTAACTTCGATTATTATCAAATCGAATTCCATTCAATTCCAATTTAATATATTAAATTGGAAAACTTTAATTTGGAAAATTCCCGTTTAATCTTAATAAAACGATTTATAAATTCCAAATCACTTTTCGCTGCAAATCGGGTTAAAAACGAATGTCGTTAAAAACACAGTTCACAATAAATCCAATTCACATTCCATTTTCAATTCCAATTAAATGTTAATTAACTGGTAAATCTTCTTTAAATATTAATTAAAAGATTTATTCTTTTCACACTAGGTTTAAGAACAGTGTTACTGAAAACCCCATCCCATCAGTCTCTAATCGTAAATTAGTAAGAGAACAATTCCCTAAGTGTTTATCTCGAAGGCCGAAACCAACATCAGATCAATTCTCAGGAAACCATTCAACTTAGCTAATCTCCAGTTAGTTTCTAATTTTCTTAACTTCGTTGGGTTTAAGAACAGTATTATTCAAGATACCATTCACCACAAACCCAAAATCTCATTCCATTGTTAATCGGGTTAAAGAACAAGTGTTATTTAAAACACCGTTCATGATAAACCCAAAAACCAATCTGATGTTAAATACAAGGCACTGAATAGGAAATATATCGACTTATAATCAATATCAAATTCTGAAACCGCAAATATCGTATTGGGAATAACTATATATATATATATATATATCTTCCAAATTCCTCCACAATGTTCGTATAATCATGGAATCCAATATCGAAATATTCTGAAGAAAATTTTGATTCAAATCCATTCCAATTCGTATATTGGAAATTCTGGTTATTTTTAAAACCATTTCAAATACAATTTATTTATTTAAAAATATTGGATTATAATTCTAGTTCATTACTAGTTCATTTTGATAAAAATATATTTTTATCTTTTCAAATGTGGAATTTTTTGTCCCAATTCTTTCCAAATCATTTATTATGATTTTACACAAATTATTGATATTTTTAATAATTTTATCAAGGCCCGCATAGTCGATTTCCATAAACGGTCATCGAACTGCACTTACAACGACCTTTTCCAAATTTGATTTGGACATAATTCCAAATCCAACCATTAGATTTCAAATCTCTTATTTTCGTTGGAACGCTCTTTTCGATACGAACCCACGGTTCTGGATCTGGGAGAATTCGATGGTTGGATCTCCCATAATGTCCATTCGAAATCAATGGTCGAAATTCGCGAACTGTCGCGGCGTGGCGCGTTCTATTCAGGCTACTAAATATATATAATATATATTATATATATTTCGTCGATTTCCATTTAAAACCTATTTTATAAATCGTTTTAAATTCGTTTTCAAAACGATTTCAACTTCATATTCAATTTCAAATCAAAATTGAATATTCCATATCATTAATATATAAATGATAATATTTTCAAAACATTAGATTTTGAAATTATTTCTTTTTCGATATTCATTATAAAAATGAATAAAATCGATATAAACATCGTTTACGTCAAAATGGCGTTAATCTAATCAACATGGCTTTATATATTTAAATATTTTCGTGTCCATCTCAAATCGGACATCAAAATTAGATTTTTGATCTTTTACTGAATATTATTTTAAAATATTCGTTATTTTAAAATATTTATTCTTTTTGAACTGGAATCAGACACAGCCAGTCACCATATAATGTTATTTATATGGATTTCATACAACAAATGTATAGAACAACAATGATAACCAATCAACCATCATCCAGAGTGCATTCTATACTGCATAAGCATTAAATATAAATATTTAACGCTTACAACAGTCTGTCAACCAATCGATTGACATACAACTAAACAATTGGGATTAGTGTATGTCAAATATCATCCCAATACCCGTATGGGGTTTTCAAACAACAAACACAGATTTTATTTGTGCAGTTGGGCAATGCGTAAAATATAGCGTCCCAATCGATATCAATCAAATGAGTGTACATGAACAAATCGTCCGATTTGTAAATGAATATTTATTTTATTCATATACACGTTTAAAAATTATATTTTTAACAATAAAATATTTATTTCAAATCATGAATATTTTATACAGTCCATTCAAACAAATACATCAGCCAAACCAAACAATCAAACGAGTCGTTTATGGTCCATGGACGACGGGGAGCAGTTCATATATGCAGTTATGAAATAAATAACTGTACAAAGAAAATTATAGTGAGAAGTTCTCACCTTTTGGTTCCACTCCGCCATTCTTATTTCTGAATTTCAGAAACGTCTGGATTTGCCCAACTTCCAACGCAATCTTTTTCACGTTGTTCATATTAAAAATCACATTTTTAATACCGTGCTATTTATTTAAAAATCACATTTTTATAATGCTACCCATATAATAAAAATCATATTTTATTTCACTACATATATAAAAATCATAATTTTATATTCTCTATTATATAAAAATCCTATTTTTAATCCGCTACTCATATAAAAAATAATATTTTTATATTCTCTACTTCATAATAAAAAATTGAATCTTTATATTCGCTACTCCATATGTAAAAATCACATTTTTATTTCGATGTTTATGTAATAAAAATCATATTTTTATATTATTTTCAAGATGATAAAAATTGTATTTTTACTTCGCTTTCAAGATGATAAAAATCTCTTCTATATTCTAAAACCATATTTATAAAAAATCAAATCTTCCTCTAATTAAAAATCGAATATTTTTATAATTAAAAATCGAGTATTTGTCTAATTAAAATTGAATCTTCATATGATCAAAAACCAAGTCTTTATATGACTAAAAATCGAATCTTTATGTGCTATACATAAAAATAAAGATCAAAATTTTCATTTCTTATAAAAAAACTGATTTCTAAACTAATTGCATTAAATAAAAATAAATAAAAGCTTACTTTTAACTCGTTATGAATTCACAGCTGTCGGCGTCGCTTGGGGGCGCTCTCGCTCGACTGGACGTGGGTCAGGAGCTCGAGGTCCAAGGTGGGAGGGTTTTCTGCGATTTAAGGAGGAAGAGGGGGTGGCGGTCGTCGCGGTCACGAGGTGGCGTAGGGGATGGGTGCGCAGGCGGAGTGTGGTGGCCGTGGGTGGCTCGCTTGAACGACGGCGGGTCTGTGGAGCTGTGGGTGGCGGGTTGGTGGCGGTTTTGTGGATTAGGGGTTAGGGTTTCGAGCTAGGGCTAGAGAGAGAGGATAGAGCATGCAGATTTGGCAACGGCGGCAGTGGGCCAGGCGCTAGCGCGGAAGTGGACGGGAGGGGGGAGGGGGCGATGCTGATAGATTTGTTTTTTTTTTCTTTTTTCCAAAACTGACGAGGGATGGTAATGAGGGAGAGAGAGAAACAAAGGGGAGTGGCCCCTTATTTAAATATAATTAAATTATTTTAATTTTCAAAAAGCAACTTTTTATTTCGACCTCCAAACGGAACCCACCGACTGTCGTCCATAAATAATTACCCCCATTCCGGACGCAATGGGATGTGTCCCGTAAGCCAATTCAACCGTTTCGATCAGTTTCCATTAAAATATAAATAAATATAACGCTCAAAATTGACTTAACGTACATTTAAATTTACCAGGACCACATACAGAATCTAAAAATTCCATAAAAATTATTTCTAGCTTTGTATTGACAATACGGTCCTAACAAAACTAATTTTGTCAAATTTGAAGACCATTTGAAAAATGGCCATTTTCCAGTGGATTAAATTCAACTGAATTGGTCAAACGCATTTAAATTCGCCACGCTCACATATTGATTCCAAAAATTATGAAAAGTGGAATCTAGAAATAATTTAACATTCAGGATCCAACAAAAGTGGTCTCGTCGAAAACGGAGGTCGGTTGAAAAATCGCTATTTTTAAGGGCTATATTTCCAAAGCGACTATTCTGAATTTTCAACTGGACATAACTATTTATTCCCCCTATGAAATTTGGATTTTTCAGATTCGTTGGAATGATATTTTCAAATAAATTATAATATTTTTGGTTTCACTAAAATCCGGTTTATTTTGAATCTTGTACATTCATTTGAAATTTGAAATCGAATTTTCAAACTACCGCGCCATTTTCAATTCCTTTTATAATTAAAATAAATATTTATATTCTAACTTCGATTCAAATAATTTTATATGTTTTGATTCTATTCAAAATATATTTCTAGTAGTTATTATTTAAAATAAATCATTTTATATATTCAAAATTCATTAAAATTGCCAAAATAAAAAATTTAAATTGTTTCCGATTTCCCGGGTTGTTACAATCTCCCCCACTTAAAATCTTTTCGTCCTCGAAAAGGAACGGAGTTGTAAGTTGTTTTACTAATTAACTCAACTTTCATTCTGGCTTTCATTCTTCAACTTTCCAGTTTCTAAGAATTTTTCAAAAATTTGAGTAACACCCTAAATTTTTGAAAAATTTCGCAATAGACTCCTTTGTACAGGGAGCATCAGGAAAATCCCCAAACCGCCACACAGGCCCTCTCATCTCGAAAACAAAAAACAAAAAGCCAAGCGGCTAGCCAATCGGCTCATAAATCATCCAAACACAATAAATTAGTAAACATGTACCTATTTGTCGGTCATGCAATTTTATTCCTCTTCTCTAGCCTCCTTTCTATGACCTGTTCACACATATATATGTACATGCATACAATTTGATTCAATTTGGCTTAATGGCTCAAAATTTTAATAAAACAACCAATAATCAAACAACACAACTAGCAATCAATTAGTTGATTATCTTTTCAAATTCATTCTTTTATGCGTATATACAAAAATCCATTTTGATGCCAAGTCACAACAATAGACCCTATCTAGTTTTGGTTCTCACACCAGCAAATTGGAAGTATATAGAAATCCCACTTTCGAAACTCGAATACAAATACTGATGATATTACAGTAATCATCAAGATCATCTCCGGGCGACTAGAGTGTGATTCTATATCTATCCAGTATATTTGGGACTTCGTACACACGCTAGCTAGGCGTATATGCAAAATCTTCATATACTAGATAATCCAAATTAATTAAAATAAATATTCAAATACGAATAATATGGTTTAAATTTTCAAAACAAAATTCGTTTTTATTTTTACTTTAAAACAACACTTTTCACACTCATTCTAGGATACTACTGATCCCATCTCTAACGATTCATTCTTATTGGATATTACTAATCCAATCTCTGATGAGGTCTTTCGTTTTGTTCTAAGGTGTCTTATTCTCGAGCTCTGTAAATCAAAGCTCTGATACCACGCTGTAACAACCCGAACTTCCCCGTGAAGGAAAGCCCGGATTGTAATGAGAACACGACAAATCAGAACACAAAAAGAAGAATATTTCATTGCTTATTACAAAAATTTACATCAGATTACAAGAATATATGGAGTATGATTAATTTACACATTGTAAAATATCAGAGATTAAAATACATTACATAGCAGGGGAAAATAATACAAAACACAACTGAAAGAGATAAATGGATGCAGAGCTTTCCGAATACCGTTCCAGCTGTAAACCAGGATCCTATGGATATAAATCTACAAAACCAAAACTACTAGTTGCCCGTGTGGAAAATAGGGGCACCCAGAGTTAAGATTAAAACAATAAACTCCAGATCAGTCATGTGACTGGTGTGAGAACTAAAACAGTTATTTAAAACTTTACTTTAGAATGGAGTAAATCAAGGGACCACGCCTATAACACGGAATGGGTTTCCTCCCGACAATACCTGTGCATAAAAAAAACAACGCAATGCATTTTGGAAAAATGAAGCTAAGCTATTATAAGACTCAGGTCCCATCACACAATGCAACGCAAGCCGGAGGATAGAATTTTACCTTATAATAGCCAATCATGCTTGGTACGTTTAAAACAAATCATTTTGATACTATTATAGTGTAAAGTGTTTGAAGACAACTTCAAACATAAATGTATCAATCATAGACAGCATAGTGCCTCATCCCACTATGTCGCCAAACAAGGCTTTACAAATAAAGCTGAAATGTCATGTATTGAAAATTGGATTTCCGTCATGAGTCAAGGTCATGGATGGCTCCTCACCGCTTCGATACACTCTAGCAAATGCCTCGGGACTACACACTCTGGGTAACCCCTAGAATCGGTTGGGCCGGTCCACACATACATTAGTGGATTGACAATTCCTGAACACATGTTTCCTAGTCCTATCGGACCTATATCCATCGGCTACATAGAGACCGATACATTCGAGGTGCCTCGCAATCAAACAACCACATAGGTAAAAAATATAACAATGTCAGGGCTTGCAAAACGCAGACACCACCCATAGTTAGAAAGAAACGTCATGTTCTCCCAACGGTCCTTATCCCGTTTTTGACTCATACCGAGGTGTTACGCTTGTGAATTAACGTTATACACAAAGCTGTGCTATATCAAAGCCATGCTTTGATCATCAACAACAAGACTCTGCTTTTCAACAGAAGCTTTGATCATTTGCATCTCGGCATGCCACACAGGAAATTCATGCCATGCGACTGATATCTATCGATATATAACCTCTGAGCTCGTACGTCTCAGAGAAGGGTGTTAAGCAAGAGAATAAATTCTCCACCGCCAAATAGATATATATTTAATAGAAATCAATCAACACAGAATAAAATCCAATGTCAGACACACATCCATTTACATGTTCGTTCTGGGTCTGAACGAAACCGAAGGCACCTTATTCCTCGTCCCATATGTCCAATACAGGAGAGAGGTCCTTGCATATCCGTCGATCTCGAAGTATGTCTTGACGATAACCACTTATTACCTCATCTTGGGTGTACAGCCCAATCAAGACATCAGTAATCATCCAAACGATGTGAAGACCTCCGGTCTTCAGCCACCGTCTTCATCGTCGACTTATCGTCGAATCAGTTATTCAGAATGGGTATAAACCCGGCCTTTCTGAATAACTCGCGTATATAATAAACAAGTGTTATAAAAACACAACATATGCCTCATTCCAATTTTGAATATTCTATTATTTAAATATTCATATCCTTTTGGAAAGGTTCCCATTAATTTTATCAAAGATAAATTCTTTAATTTATTCTTTAATCTTCCTTTGGATATCATTCAAACCATATTAAGGTTTTTCAAACTAGTCGGGATTAGCGATCCTTACCAAAGTAATCATTTATTCAATTTCCCAATCCCAAATTATTCATCCCATGGAGCAAAACTGGTCATACTCCATATCTAACACCACGGTGTTATCGGTAAATATTAATTACCGTTTCACATTCAAATCTAGTTAAATATTTAACTATCGCTTGGGGCAAAACTGGTGATACTCCACTCTCGATCTTTTCCCAAATTTGATAATTTAAATTATCAATTCACATTTCAATCTAATTAAAGATTCATTAAAACTCCACTTAGTTTTAATCTTCCCAAAAATCAATATTAATGATTATTTAACTTTGGAAACACAAACATGTCGCATCGACAATCTACACCGTACTATTGATTTCTGCCGATATATAACCTCTAAGCTCGTACGTCTTAGAGATGGATGTTTAGCAAGAGAATAAATTCTCCGCCACCGAACAGATATATATTTATAGCAGAGATCAACCATACAGTTCGAAATACAATGTTTGACATGTAATCCTGTCTTTAACTGGGTTAAAGAACTAACGTCATTTAAAACACAGTTTACAACAAACCCAAATCCACTTCCATAAAAATGGAATCTTCACGGAAAACAGATCAATATATAATCGATATCAATTTCCTTATCTGAATAATAATATAAACGGAATAATGGCAAAGCATTTTAAATTCCATATGTATTAACAATCTTCCTCCATAGAAGTTAACTTCGATTATTATCAAATCGAATTCCATTCAATTCTAATTTAATATATTAAATTGGAAAAGTTTAATTTGGAAAATTCCCGTGTAATATTAATAAAAAGATTTATAAATTCTAAATCACTTTTTGCTGTAAATCGGGTTAAAGAACGAATGTCGTTAAAAACACAGTTCACAATAAACCCAATTCACATTCCATTTTCAATTCCAATTAAATGTTAATTAATTGGTAATTCTTCTTTAAATCTTAATTAAAAGATTTATTCTTTTCACACTGGGTTTAAGAACAGTGTTACTGAAAACCCCATCCCATTAGTCTCTAACCGTAAATTAGTAAGAGAACAATTCCCTAAGTGTTAATACCGAAGGCCGAAACCAACATGAGATCAATACCCAAGAAACCATTCAACTTAGCTAATCTCCAGTTAGTTTCTAATTTTCTTAACTTCATTGGGTTTAAGAACAGTATTATTAAAGATACCATTCACCACAAACCCAAAATCTCATTCCATTGTTAATCGGGTTAAAGAACAAGTGCTATTTAAAACACCATTCACGAAAAACCAAAAAACCAATTTGATATTAAATACAAG
The DNA here is from genome assembly GCA_030737875.1 of Allium sativum. NCBI lineage: Eukaryota > Viridiplantae > Streptophyta > Magnoliopsida > Asparagales > Amaryllidaceae > Allium > Allium sativum. Next base: position 141,963,144 of record CM060918.1, on the reverse strand, counting down.
GCTCTGAATAAAAAATATATCGGCTTATATTCAATATCAAATTCTGAAACCCACAAATATCGTATTGGGAATAATGATATATATATATATCTTCCAAATTCCTCCACAATGTCCGTATAATCATGGAATCCAATATCGAAATATTCCGAAGAAATTTTAGATTCAAATCCATTCCAATTCATATATTGGAAATTCTGGTTATTTTTAAAACCATTTCAAATCCAATTTATTTATTTAAAAATATTGGATTATAATTCTAGTTCATTACTAGTTCATTTCGATAAAAATATATTTTTATCTTTTCAAATATGGAATTTTTCATCCTAATTCTTTCCAAATCATTTATTACGATTTTACAAAAATTATTGATATTTTTAATAATTTTATCAAGGCCCGCATAGTCGATTTCCATAAATGGTCATCGAACTACACTTACAACGACATTTTCCAAATTTGATTTGGAAATAATTCCAAATCCAACAGTTAGATTTCAAATCTCTTATATTCATTGGAAAGCTCTTTTTGATATGAACCCAAAGGTCCTGGTTTTGGGAGAATCTGATGGTCTGATCTCCCATAATGTCCATTCGAAGTCAATGGTCGAAATTCGCGAACTACCGCGGCGCGGCGCGTTCTATTCAGGCCACTAAACATGTATAATATATATATTATATATATTTCTTCGATTTCCATTTAAAACGTATTTTATAAATCGTTTTAAATTCGTTTTCAAAACGATTTCAACTTCCTATTCAATTTCAAATCAAAATTGAATATTTCATATCATTAATTTATAAATGATAATATTTTCAAAACATTAGATTTTGAAATTATTTCTTTTTCGGTATTCATTATAAAAATGAATAAAATCGATATAAACATCGTTCACGTCAAAATGGCGTTAATCTAATCAACATCGCTTTATATATTTAAATATTTTAGTGTCCATCCTAAATCGGACATCAAAATTAGATTTTTTTATCTTTTATTGAATATTATTTTAAAATATTCATTATTTTAAAATATTCGTTATTTTAAAATATTTATTCTTTTTGAACTGGAATCAGACACAGCCAATTATCATCTAATGTTATTTATATGGATTTCATACAACAAATGTATAGAACAACAATGATAACCAATCAACCATCATCCAGAGTGCATTCTACACTATATAAGCATTAAATATAAATATTTAACGCTTACAACAATCTGTCAACCAATCGATTGACATACAACTAAACAATTGGGATTAATGTATGACAAATATCATCTGAATACCCGTGTGGGGTTTTCAAACAACAAACACAGATTTTATTTGTACAGTTGGGCGATGTGTAAAATATATCATCCCAATCGATATCAGTCAAATGGGTGTACATAAACAAATCGTCCGATTTGTAAATGAATATTTATTTTATTCATAAACACGTTAAAAAATATATTTTTAACAATAAAATATTTATTTCAACTCATGAATAGTTTATACAGTCCATTCAAACAAATACATCAACCAAACCAAACAATCAAACAAGTCGTCCATGGTCTGTGGACGACGGGGAGCAGTTCATATATGCAGTTATAAAATAAATAACTGTACAAAGAAAATTATAGTGAGAAGTTCCCACCTTTGGGTTCCACTCCGCCATTCTTATTTATGAATTTCAGAACCGTCTGGATTTGCCAACTTCCAATGCAATCTTTTTCACACAGTTCATATTAAAAATCACATTTTTAATACCGTGCTATTTATTTAAAAATCACATTTTTGTAACGCTACCCATATAATAAAATTCATATTTTGTTTCACTACATATATAAAAATCATATTTTTTATATTCTCTATTACATAAAAATCCTATTTTTAATTCGCTGCTCATATAAAAAATAATATTTTTATATTCTCTACTTCATAATAAAAAATCGAATCTTTATATTCGCTACTCTATATGCAAGAACCACATTTTTATTTCGATGTTTATATAATAAAAATCATATTTATATATCGTTTTCAAGATGATAAAAATCTCATCTTTATTCTAAAACCATATTTATAAAAAATCAAATCTTCCTCTAATTAAAAATCGAATATTTTTCTAATTAAAAATCGAATCTTCATATGATCAAAAACCAAATCTTTATGTGATTAAAAATTGAATCTTTATGTGCTATATATAAAAAAAAGATCAAAATTTTCATTTGTTATAAAAATACTGATTTCTAAACTAATTACATTAAATAAAAATAAATAAAAGCTTACTTTTAACTCATCATGAATTCACAGCTGTTGGTGTCGCTTGGGGGTGCTCTCGCTCGACTGGACGTGGGGCTGGAGCTCACAGTCGAAGGGGGGAGGATTTTCTGCGATTTAAGGAGGAAGAGTGGGGTGGCGGTCGTCGTAGTCTCGAGGTGACGCGGGGATGGGTGCGCAGGCGGAGTGTGGTGGTCATGGGTGGCTCGCTTGACCGGCAGCGGGTCTATGGAGTTGTGGGTGGTAAGTTGGTTGCGGTTTTGGGGATTGGGTTAGGGTTTCAAGCTAGGGCTGGAGAAAGAGGGCAGAGCGTGCAGATTTGGTGACGGCAGCGGTGGGCCAGGCACTGGGCGCGGAGATGGACGGGAAAGGGGAGGGGGCGACGCTAATCAATTTGGTTTTTTTTTCTTTTTTCCCAAACTGACAGGAGAGGGTAATGAGGGAGAGAGAGAAACAAAGGGGAGTGGCCCTTTTTAAATATAATTAAATTATTTTAATTTTCAAAAAGCAACTTTTTATTTCGACCTCCAAACAAAACCTAGCTATTGTCATCCATAACTAATTACCCCCATTTCGAACGCAACGGGATGTGTCCGGTAAGCCAATTCGACCATTTCGATCAGTTTCCATCAAAATTAAAATATAAATTAATATAATGTTCAAATTTGACTTTAACGTACATTCTAATTTACCGGGGCCACATACAGACTCTAAAAATTCCAGAAAAATTATTTCTAGCTTCGTATTGACGTTACGGTCCTAATAAAACTAATTTCACCAAATTTAAAGACCGTTTGAAAAATGGCCATTTTCCAGTCAATTAAATTCAACTGAAATTGGTCAAACGCATTTAAATTCGCCACGCACACATATTGATTCCAGAAATTATGAAAATAGGAATCTAGCATTAATTTGACATTCCGAATCCAATAAAAGTGGACTCATTGAAAACGAAGGTCGTTTGCAAAATCGCTATTTTTAAGGGTTATATTTCCGTAGCGACTATTATGAATTTTCAACTGAACATAACTTTTGATTCCCGCTATGAAATTTGAATTTTTCAGATTCATTAGAAAGATATTTTCAAACAGATTCTAATATTTTTGGTTTCACTAAAATCCGGTTTATTTTGGATCCTATGCATTCTTTTGAAATTTGAAATCGAATTTTCAAACTACCGCGCCATTTTCAATTTCTTTTATAGTTAAAATAAATATTTATACTCTAACTTCAATTCGAATAATTTTATACGTTTTAATTCTATTCAAAATAAGTTTCTAGTCATTATTATTTAAAATAAATCATTTTAAATACTCAAAATTCATTAAAATTGCCGAAATAAAAAATTTAAATTGGTTCTGATTTTTCGGGTTGTTACAATATGCCTATTTCATCTAATGTTATTGATGTGTTTAATACTTCTAGGTATATCTCGATGGCTTTTCCAACATTATTTCAACTAGGGAATGTTGATTTGAGACAAGCACGACCAAGAAAATTAGACCTCTTCAGTATTTCCAATACTTCATGAAATATTCCGATCAAAGATTTGCAAAAGATGCTCAATTTCGTTATTTTTCTTATAATTTTGTTAGTGATGGCATGCATTAGATATTATTAATATCTATATGCAAAAAAAAGCCCGAAGATGGAAATTTGACAATTCAGGATATTTGTGAAATGTTTAAATCAGGAGATTGGTAGTTGACTCAACGCATTTCTTTTTTTTTCAAAGGCATCCGTGGAAGTCGTTCTTATTGGTTTGCAGGATTGAAAGAGCTTAGAGCTATGATAAAACGATTAGGGACACCAACAATATTTTTCACATTGATTTCAGCGGATATGTAATGGACAGAACTTTATAAACTTCTCGATCCAGCAAATGAATTGCAAAATTTGAATCTTGCCCAAAAAGAAAAAGAAAAGCACAATTATTAAATGAAAACCCACTTGTTGTTGCGTTGTTTTTCCAAGCGAGGGTTCATATATTCATAAAAGATTTCTTTACACCTGAGTTTTATATTAAAGACTATTGGTATCGATTTGAATTGAAAAATCGTAGAAGTGGACATATTCATGGCATTCTTTGGTTGCACGGTGCACCAGACTTATCTTCTAATAGTGGAAATTTACTTCATAATGATATCATTGTCGAGTATTTTGATCGTCTTGTTTGCACAATAAACCGTCATATGTTAGAACATTTACATGAACAAGAACATTCTTGTGCAAGAGTTGTTCCGCTTGATGCAAATTTAGATACCGATAATGATACTATGCAAACTTGATAACTTGGGTTATGCGTCATTCTAGGTGTGAAAATCATTGTTTACGATTACATAAAACAATCAAACAAATGACATGTTGGTTTAAATATCCATTTGACATGTTGCCACAGTCTCAAATTGTAGAAGATCCTCTAAATGGTAAAAGTTTCTGGTTTTAATCAAAATGAAATGATCCTTTTGTGCGTTCACATAACAGAAAAGTCCTTAAAGTTTGGCATGCAAACATTGATTGGTCTTCGGTCCTATCTATTCATGCAGTGGTAAATTATATCGGAAATTATGCAGCAAAAGCATAGCTAATATCAAAGACCTTCACAGATACGTTCAGAGCAACAGTCGAAAACATTCATTGCCCATGCAAACTTCTACATCTGCAATAAAAAACTTCTACTTAAAAGTGTATCAGAACGAGTATTTCTACACAAGAGGTATGTCATCTTTTGATGTCTTACCCGTTTGTATGTTCATCTAGAACCATGATGCAACTTACAATAAGTGAGAAAAACATGTTATCAACAATTACACGACATCAAAATGGTGCAACCAAGGAAGATACGATCGAATCAGATACAACTTGAAATGCAAGGTATATGGATCGACTAAGAGAATATGAAAATACTTCACTTTATGGTATGGAAAAAAAATTATCGCTATTATAACAAAGGTTGGCATAAGCTTCGAACTGAGGCGGTTGTCCCAATAATACTTGATCTAAATAGTAATATTTATCCACCTAGCGATAAATGGGAATGTTTATGTGAACAACAAGTATTCATTATTTATTTCATTTATATTCTTTGTTAATTCAACTTTTCTACTTTTTATGAATTCGTCTCGAAACATCATATATTTTTACTTTTATGTCACACGATTAATCCTGTTTTATAATTCAAAATATTTAAACAATTCTGGATTATTACTCTTACTGCTAATTTTACATACGTGTGTTATTGGATCATCATTATCGAAATCTAAATGAAGCAAAAGGAAGCCTCAAGAAATTATCTCAAAGATATGTTGATTTGGGTTTAATTCAACCTGATGCATTTCCAAATGCTATTGAAGACGAGTTTGAAGTTGATGATGGTATTAAAAATGATGATGAAGAAAATCAGCAAGAGGAATGGATGATTGCGGCATCAATGAGACCTCTATTTGTTGATGGAGAAGAGCTAGAAATGGGTTTACGAGAATTTCATGCCTAACATAATTGTAATGAATCACTTCAACGGTACCCTAATATAGATGTTGAACGTAATTTTATACATGTCAATTTGCGTTCGACTATCGAATATACAAATGAAACTATGAAAAATTGTACTGATATTCCTTTAACATGTTATCAAATGATCAGCAAATTGCACATGATATAATATATAAAACTATATTGCAAGGAAAGTCAATTCGAATAATCATATGTGGTGAAGCTGGTACAGGAAAGTCAACTCTTATAAATGCCATTGTTCACACAATATTACTCATTTTGGAAGTAGTAAAGCAGTTAGCAATATGGCTCCAACCGGAGTAACCATATTCAACACTGGTGGCAGTACTATCCATCATGAACTTTCAATCTCTACAGAAAGAAAGTCATGTTATAAAGAAATTTCGGGAGAGCAATTTCGTTGTATGCAAGAAGAATTTAAATATACCAAGTTGATTATAATTGACGAATATAGCATGCTTGGTAGAAAAATGATCGTGAATGTTTATTTATGTTGCCGTGATATTTTTTTCAATGAATCACTTGTTTGGTGGTGTTTCGGTTGTCTTAGTTAGTGATATGCGACAACTGCCTCCTATGTGTGATAGTTGTACCTGAAAGGTGGAAATCTCTTGCAACAACGTGGAGGAGTTGTATATACAGGTTTTAATGAATGTGTAAGACTATCATTTATATTCTGCTAAAATGGAGATAAGAGGCTACCCTTACGACGGGCTTTAGAAATATTAAGTAGAGGTGCATCTACCTTAGATGATCATAAACTATTCAAAACAAGAGACTAGGTATTGCAATCAAACAAAGTTAAAGAAAATTTTAAGAATTCTCTTTGTCTTTTTCCAACAAGAATGGTTGTTAATGAACGCAACAAAAACCATCTAATTGAACTTGGAAAACCCATTGCACGAGTTCCTTCAATAAATAATTGTGAAACAACATCTAACGCTTCTTATGATGATGCAAAAGGTTTAGAAAAATATGTTTATCTCTCAGTTTGTGCATGAGTGATGTTGCGGTCAAATCTTTCAATGCAAAATGGGTTAGTCAACAGTGCAACGGGCACTTTTATGGATATCGTGTATTCTCGTTCATTAAGCTTTCTTAATGATCAATCGCTAGCAGTGATGGTGGATTTTGATAATTATCATAGTAGTCAATTTTTCGAGGGAACAAACGTAATTCAAATAATTCCTCAAACGATACATTGGAAAACTTCTTCTGGTACATCATGTATTAGAACTCAATTACCTTTGGTCTTATGTTGAGCAATAACAATACATAAAAGTCAAGGACTCGCACTTGATTGAGCAATCATTAATATTGGTGATCAGGAAAGTCTTGGTTTAACTTTTGTTGCAATATCATGAACTAGGAAATTAGAGGATCTTGCTTTCAACAATATTTTTACTTTTGAAAGACTTACGCAAATTGGGAAATGCAAAAGCTTACATTCAAGATTAATGGAGGAAGAATTATTGCATAAAATGACTCTTGAATAAATGTTAACTAAATCAATTATTTTCTCTTTAATTCTTGTAAAATGTTTATCACCATAAAAAACTTCAGTTAATATATGGTTGATGAAACTGTACTTAACATGCACAACCATACAGGTTTCTATGATAGAGTCCTAATTTTGTGCTAATAATATGTTTGTGTACTCTACAACCAGGTACTTTTAATTTTCAATACCAATACAACTTCAAGGGCTAATTTTTTAGCATTGCTACGTAAACTACATTTTTGTAATGGTACCTTTATTATTAATCTCAGCCTTGAATAGAAAGGGCATTTTCATCCTATTTGGAGTTGAATTTGAAGAATGTTGATCCATGTCTTTCTGGACCTAAAAGGTAATGGGTTGCTTGTATGTATTCTTAATATTTCTGTGGCACTATGTTCTTATTTCACTTAAATTTACTTGTATTAGATTTAAATCATAATTTCTTGACTAACTCAGCATGATCTCATTTTATTGTGTGCAAGTCCATAATTTATTTGTACAGATTTAAGTACTAGTTCATTAACTTCTTATAAAATTATGATTACATTCTATTCAGGTATATTGAATGGGAAATATGTGATTATCGCTACACATGGGAACTCACTAAGTTTATTATTATGTACCTTGGAAAATTGACTTCTCAGGAGGTAACGAGATGATCATAGCTAAAGTACTATCTTTGTACTCTTCCTGTTTCTACCCTGCTCTTGAATTTTTCATACAGCTTCTTCTAAACTGAGACTACCATTGAAATTGACTTGGGAAATAATTTGTGGAAATAGGACAACATCATTCTATCGTTTATCCGGTTAACAAGCTGCATAAAACAATATTACATGAAGTTACAATATTTTAGTTATGCTTCTTGATATCATGGACTTCCTAAATATTTATCGACAAAAACTTCGTTTTTGCTTCACTTATGATTCCTATCCATCTACATTCCCTGTTGATGTTCATGTCTCGAGGTTTTCTACGTTTCGTTTGTTAGGAAATTATTTCTCCAACTTTAAACTTATATGAATTAAAAATTTCACATAGAAAGTATTTTATTGCTGCATTGTAGATCTGATTAGGCCTTTCTTTTGCTTATTGAAAGGAAGTGAAAAGCTCCACTTTTCAGTTACATATTTCATACTATATTTGCCATTTGATTCAAAAGTTATAAATATGCATTGGTCAAAATTACCGATGTGATAAATAGGTGTTTTTTCTTCTTCTTCCCAATTTCTTGTTTTAGCTTCTATATATTAAATTCAGCATATCCAATAAACACTTTGTTTGCATTCATTTAATCTACGTCAGTTTGCAAAGATGGTGGTTGTGAAATCAACTACCAAATTGTGTTTTATTTCCATCTATCATCTTATTTCTTTGCTATCAAATTTATGGTCAGTTTGGTAACAACTATTTACTTATGTCTTCTCTGATCGTAGTCCATTTGTACTTTTTAATTATGAATTTTTTACAGCCATTTGCTTTGAGTATTCCAGATTCATTTAACTAAGATGATTTGTATAGTTTCGGATAAGAATCTAAAGATCTTTTTAATTATTTTACTATTCTGTTGTTTGCCTACATTTTCGAAAATATAAATGGCACCCAAACGATTAATTTGCAGCATGGATAATTTGTTGTTTGTTGTCTCTCAAATATTTCTTTTGTATTGACGGTTGAAGAATAAATTACTTGTGTCCTTAGATTGATCCATATACGATTTACATGTTAAGACAACATCACTGTCCCTTTTTGATATCCTGGAGCTTGCCAGAAAAGTGCATATGGACATTTTTGGAGTACATTAATTGTCCTTAATAAATTCAACCAATTAAAATTAGGAGATTTTGAATTAAAATATAATAATATTGCTCTCACCGGATGTATTTATTTATTTCAATCCCAAAGAGCTTATGCATTGAATTATGCTCTTTTTTATTTATCTAAATAGGAATGGAGGGAAAATACACATGAATATGAAATCAATAGCATGGATAATACTAGGTTGATTTGATTTGGTTGATAAATTTACTAGAGATCAATGGTCATATTTCTTAATGCTTATGAACATATAGATAATGATATTGGTGGATGATGCTAGTGGTGCATATGAAAGGATCAACCATCCACCATGGAATTGATGCACACTTAATCGTCATGCCTTTTTTTTTGTTCTTTACCAGCGTTTCAATTTCTCTCGCTCTCAAGGCATGATAACTTTTAATGTTTGTAATTTATGTAACCAATTTAGCATACATGGATTTTTTATATATAGCAAATATGAAAGTTCTGAATCTATTAGCAAGTTCATAACTATTGCCCTGTACATATATTTGTTTCATGTCAAGCTTTAACATATGAAATAACTTATGCAAAACTTAATTATATTCATGAATTCTATTTGATTTTTTTCTAGCATAGAATTCCAAAGCTTTCAGGTGCAGTTAGAAAAATAATGATCAAAACTTCAAACTTCTTTCCTAGGGAATAATTATACAAGGTTCTAGTAAAACAAACATGTTTCTTGTCAATTTTATATATATGATCACATTTTATATTTTGCAGCGTTGATTTCAAAATAAATTAAGGTGGCTACTCTTATGCTCCTAATGGTCTCTCCAATGGTGTGGATATGAAACAAATCAGTTGGTGTGGAATTTTGCATGCACAAATTATGTTTTTTTTATACAATTTGTTGTTTTAAACTGCAATAATGAACATAAAAAAAATTCCATGTACATAAAAAATTGTTTGAAAAATGAATCCCTTTTTTTAATGAGTCTGAGTCTAGGTCCAAACAAGCCTATGTTAAAGCTCATTACATTGCATCAAATGTGTGATATGTTTGATCATAAGTCTGATGTTGCGGCTATTCACTAGGCATAGTTTAACAGAAAATCAGATAAATTTTATAATTGATCTTTCAATTTACACTTCTAAGACTAAATTCTTATTTCCTGTACTAATCAGTTTACTTCTTTTGGTGTTTAACTTTATGCAGAATCTCTAGCAAGATTTGTAGGTGGATCACCCATATCTTTATCCTTTGTATGGATTAGCAAAGCTGCAGCAGGTTTATATCATTATTCTTATCACGATCTAGACTTCCCGGATCTCTGAAGAGACGAGGAGCCCGGATTGCATTGAGAATACGACACATCAGAACATAAACATGAGAACATTTCATTGCTATTACAACAATTTACATTAGAGGACCAAATACCGGAGTATGAAATAAATAATATACAAAGGAAATACAATATCAGAGATTAATAATTTACATTTAAATACATAGACATAATGTGCAGTGGAAAACATCAACTACCACAAATGAAAGAAATACACGGATACAAAGCTTTCCAAATATAGCTCCAACTGTAATCCAAGATCATATGAAAAGAAATATCTGCAAACCAAAACTACTAGCAGTCTGTGTGGAAAATATGGGCACCCCCAGAGTTTAGGTTAAAACAATAAACTCTGATTCAGTCATGGGACCGGTGAAAGAACTCAAAACAGTTATTAAACTTTTACTTTAAAATAGGGTACATCACAGGACCATGCCGTATGTCATGGAATGGGTTTACTCCATATGAATACTGGATTAAATACATAAAACAACGTAACGATTTTTGAAAAATGAAGTCATTATAAGACTTTGGTCCCATCACACAATGCAAACACAAAACAGAGGATAGAGCTCTACCTTATAATGGCCAAACATGCTTGATACGCTTTAAAACAAATCATTTTGATATTACTATAAGTGCATAGGGTATAAAACAACTTCGAATAACCCATCCTATATGTCGCCATATAGGTTTACAACTAAAAACCGCACGATGTAGTATTGGAAATTGGATTTCTGTCATGAGCCAAGGCAAGGGATGGCCTTCTAACCGATTCGGATCACCTCTAGCAAGACTACCCAGGATCACACCTATGGGAAACCCTTAGATCCTGCAGTGTCGGTCCTCTCTTACTTTTGAGGATTAGTTATTTCTGAACAATATGTTTCCCTGTCATGTCGAACCTATAACTCGAGCCTTTTAGTCGGCTCTATATCTGAGGCGCCTCGCAATCTATCATCCAAATAAGTAAAAATTTATGGGCTCCATACCATGAAACCACTTCTAGCTAAAAAGAAACGTATGCACTCACTATGCCCCTTATCCTATTTCTGACTCATACTGGGGTGTGAGGTTCGCGAACTAACGCTATACACAAATCTATGCTACTTAAAGCTATGCTTTGATCATCATCCACAAGACTTTTCTTTTTAGCAAAAGTCTTGATCAACTGCATCTTAGCATGCCACACTATCAATCCATACCATGTCGTTGGTTTCCGCCAATATATAACCTCTAAGCTCGTACGTATCAGAGAAGGGTGTTAAGCAAGACAATAAATTCTCTGTAACAACCCGGAATTTTGGAACCAATTTAAGAATTTTTGTGGATTTTGGATATTTAAATTAATTTATTTTAAATAATAACGATTTAAAATTATTTAAATCGAAGTTAGAACGAGTATATTTATTTTAATTATAAAAGAGTTAGAAATAGCACGGTAGTTTGAAAATTTGAATTTGAATTTTGACTGAATGTACATGATTCAAAATAAATCGGATTTCAATGAAACCAGAAATATTAGAATCTGTTTAAAAATATCTTTCTAACGAATCTGAAAAATTGAAATTTCATGGCGGGAATAAAAAGTTATGGCCAGTTAAATATTCATAATAGTCGCTATGGAATTTATATATATATATTTAAATATAATAAATAACCGTTTTACAAATGATCTTCTTTTTCGACGAAACCACTTTGATTGGATCCGGAATGTCAAATTATTGCAAGATTCCAATTTTCATAATTTTTGGAATTAATATGTGAGTGTGGCAAAAGAAAATGTATTTTGTGAATTTCAGTTTCAATTGGATCGACTAAAAAATGACCATTTTCCAAACGGTCTCCAAATTCGATGAAATTAATTTTGTTAGGACCATACTGTCAAAACATAGCTAGATTTATTTTCAGGAATTTTTGGAGTCCGTATGTGCCCCCGGTAAATTAAAATGTACAATCAAATTAAATAATTAAATGATTTATATTTTAAAATAAAGAAAAGTGGGCTGAAACGATCGAATAGGCTGATGAGACTAGCCCATTGTGTTCGGAACATGGGTACTTGGCTAGGGGAAATATTCGTTTTGCTGGATTTGGAGTTATTACGAATTAACGGGTTTTTTTGTAAATTGGAACATTTAATAATATTTTATTATAAATAACCCTAGGATTCAAACCCTAATTTTAAAACAATATTCGCTGCCTCAAACAAGATCGATGGCCATTATACACCGATATTAAACCATTAAAATCTCCTCAAATAAATCAAAATATTTTGTGAATCAAAAAAAAAATCAATGAGCAAAGTGAGGTCTCCAAAATCACACGGTTTTGATGCAGTATGAGTTAGGGGTTTGATTGATTTTCGGGTTCAACTGAGCAGCGTTCGCGTCAGGTTTTTGATCAACATGGGACGGCGAATCAGGCGCCCCCATCGGTAATGGGAGGATGGGGGATGGCGCTCGCGATGATGGGGTCTAATCTTGGTCCGCCATCACCTGGACGACGCGGGGTAGGGATTTGTTCAATCGAACGATGGGTTATCAATCCAGGAAGATGAATGAATAAAGAAACGGGATTCGACAGAGAAATGTAATTAAATTAGTTAATATTATTGTTAATTATATATTTAAAAATGTGATTAAGCTATAAATGTCTATATCTTATTCGAATTAAAATATAATGGAACGATTCGAAGTGCGTTGGAACCATGGGATCGAGCACTACAATTCAGAACAGACTAGAACTGAAATAGAAGCAGTTAAGAATTTTGATTGAATTAAATGCAAGGTTTAATCCAATTGAAAATAACCATTTTAACGATTTCTGAAACCGACCACGGTGAGAACTCTCTCACTAAATTCTCTTGTGCAGTTTTTATTCTATTTTGTATAACCCATGATGTTTATCTGTATTTTATCATCACAACTGTTTGTTCGCTAAAAAATATTAATTTTAGCTTATATGTGAGATTTCTTTTTAAATAATTAATATTAGTCGTGTTTAGAAACTTTTACATATACGCTATAAAATTCAGTTCGTTGTTGCACATGATTTGATTCGGATTGATTGATGTTGTTTGGTGTGATCTGTTTGATTTAATTGTATACAGTGGAATTATTGAAATTTGTAGACATATAAAAATACCATTTTTATTTGTCATGTTAATGTGAAAATTTGTATACACATATAAAATATCACTTTTATTTGTTATGTTAAAATTAGAATTGTAAACAAATAAAATTATCATTTTTATTTGTTAACTAGAATAGAAATTGTAAACAAATAAAATTATCATTTTTATCTGTTTTGTTGAATTAGAATTGTCGACAACACAAAGGTACCATTTTTATGTTGAATTAAAATTGTCGACAACACAAAATTATCATTTTTATTGGTTATGTAGAATTAGAATTGTCAATAATACAAAAGTATCATTTTTATTGGTTATGTTGAATTGGAATTCTTGACAATATAAAAGTATCATTTATATCTATTATGTTGAATTAGAATTGTCGAAAACATAAAGATATTTCATTTTATTTGTTATGTCGAATTAGAATTGTCAACAACATAAGAATATCATTTTTATTTGTTATGTTAAAAATAGATTTGCAAACAAATAAAAGAATATCATTTCCATTTGTTATGTTAACATTAAATTTGTGTACAAATAAATAATCATTTTCATTGGTCATGTTAAAGTAGTAAATTTGTGTACAAATAAATAGTCATTTTTATTTATCATGTTAAAGTAGTAAATTTGTGTACAAATAAATAGTCATTTTTATTTGTCATGTTAAAGTAGTAAATTTGTGTACAAATAAATATTCATTTTTATTTGTCATGTTAAAGTAGAAAATTTGTGTACAAATAAATATTCATTTTTATTTATCATGTTAAATTAGAAAATTGTTTACAAATAAATACTCATTTTTATTTGTCATGTTAAGGATAGAAATTTGTAAACGAACAAGAATTCAATTTTTTATTTGTTATGTTAAGTATAGAAAATGTTATGCAAATAAATCATTCTTTTTATTTGACATAGAAATGTGGAACATGTCATGCAAATAAATTTATTTGTCATTAGAAACATTGAAATTGTATGCAAATAAAATATTCTTTTTATTTATCAATAGAAACATTGAAATTTGTATGCAAATAAAATATTCTTTTTATTTGTCATTAGAAACATAGAAATTGTATTGTTTAAATAAAAATATTCTTTTTATTTATACGTAGGAAATGTAAAAATGTATAGACAAGAAAATATTCTTTTTATTGTATGCATATGAAATGTAGAAAATGTGTAGACAATAAAATATTCTTTTATTGTAACATGAAATGTGGTTGAACCAAATATACTTGATTATTGATATGGATTGTGATTGATTGTTTGGATTATGCTCGACCATTTTATGAGCAAAATATGCTTTTACATTTAGCATTGGGTTAGGTAAAAATATTTATGTGCTAACACCTTGTGAAACACTTCACGATTTGACTATAAGGTGTTTAGCGATGTTGTTTGTTTCAAAATTTATTAAATGATTTTGAAATGGGATTTCTTAAGTAAAAAAGAATAGTATTACCGATTTTGGACAGGGAATGTTTTATAAAATGTTTTATAAAACAGAAAGGATTTCGAGGGCTATACCCAATAATTTCGAAATGATTTGGAAGTGGAAATCTATATAGATTTGAAAGTACTTGTGATTATTTTGTTGTGAAATGATTTTCCCTACTTTGGGATATAAAATGATTTAGCAAGTATGTGGCTAGAGATCGGATGACCCGAGAGCGACTAAAAGTCTGAGAGCGTGCATGTCTTCCCCCATAGGTGGGATTGTGCATTGTCAGTGTAGCCGTTAGGTGCACACACACACACACACACACACACACACACATATATATATATATATATATATATATGTATATTGGTTCGGTTAAGGCGCATTCAGCGTTGTCTGAGGGAACATGACCGATATTTGGTTTCATACTTGTTTGTATGCATTGTTACATTTTGGAATTCATATTTCCAAATGTTTTGTTTTGAGATCCCGAAGTGAAATATATTTTATTATAAAAGCTAGATATGTATTTCAAATGATTTGAAACAAAAGAAATCGGAAAATAAAGTCCAAAGCAATGATTTCTGTAAAGAGAAAATTTTGAAAGCTAAGTTTAGGGATTAAGCCTAAATGGGTAGATTGGAAAAAAAATTGCATGTTGTATGATGCATTGTAGATGCATAAGTTTATTTATGGTTGTTGTTTATGCACCGGCAATCCAATGGAGTAAACCCGTTCCGCGTTAGCGGTGTGGTCCTGTGATTAGCTTTATTATTAGATAAGTTAAGTAAGATTTCTCATACCAGTCCCATGACTGACTCGTAGTTTGTTTCACTTGCAAACTCGGGTGCCCTTATTTTCCACACGGGCAGTCGAGTGGCTTGTTTTGCAGATATTTATTTATTAAGCAGGATTCTGGATCGAAGCTTAAAGCTGTGTCCAGAGCAATGATAGTCTTCCGTTGCATTGTATTAAATTTTTTATAAATTAATCTTCCGCTGTTATATTATTATATTCGATGTACTCTGATATATTCTGTACTCTGATATAACATTATTTTGATGTTTATAAAAGCCTTCTGTTATTTGTTCTGATGTGTTGTATGCCCAGAGTTAGCGTATGCGGGATTCGAACGGTCTTGGTCGATTTAGCGATCGATTAGGTCCGAGCGAAATCTGTGTCATTACAGCTGGTATCAGAGCTTTGGTTAACTCAAATATTTGGGGTACAACTCGTTAGAACTGAGCAAAAGACTCATCAGAGATAGGACTAGTAACATTCTATTAGAATACTCATTAGAGATTGGATCAGTAGCATCCTAGAATGAGAAAAACTCATTAGAGATGCAGGTTAGAAATGCCCTAGAATGATTTGAGAGTGACAAGTTTATAATTAACGTAGTTGTGATTATATATATATACATATATATATATATACATATATATATATATATATGTATATATGTATGTATGTAATCCAATCTTAGAAAATATGATTTTTGAATATATAAAAAATATATTTGAAAAGCAAATCAACTAACTGATTGATGATTGTGTTGTGTGATTATTTGTTCAACTAATAAAATTATTGAAACCAATAAAAGAATGAAAGTTGAGTTGGTTGGTTAAACAACTTTCAGCTCCGTTCCTTTTCGAGGACGAAAAGATTTTAAGTGGAGGAGATTGTACCAACCCAGAATTTTGGAACCAATTAATTTTTTTTATTTTAATCATTTTTATGGATCCTGGATATTTAAAATAGTTTATTTTAGATAATAATGATTTAAAATTTATTTTAAATCGAAGTTAGAACGAATATATTTATTTTAATTATAAAAGAGTTAGAAATAGAATGGTAGTTTGAAAATTTTAATTTGAACTTTGACTGAATGTACAGGATTCAAAATGAATCTAATTTCAGTGAAACCGGAAATATTAGAATCTGTTTAAAAATATCTTTCTAACGAATCTGAAAAATTAAAATTTCATAGCGGGAATAAAAAGTTATGACCAGTTAAATATTCAGAATAGTTGCTATGGAATTTATATATATATATATATATATTTTAATATAATAAATAACCGTTTTTTCAAATGACCTCCGTTTTTGACGAAACCACTTTGGTTGGATCCGGAATGTCAAATTATTGCAAGATTCCAATTTTCATAATTTTTGGAATTAATATGTGAGCGTGGCAGAAGAAAACGTGTTTTGTCAATTTTAGTTTGAAATGGATCGACCAGAAAATGGCCATTTTTCAAACGGTCTCCAAATTCAACGAAATTAATTTTGTTTGGACCGTATTGTCAAAACATAACTAGATTTATTTTTCGGGAATTTTTGGAGTCCATATGTGAGACGACCCGATTTCCCGTTCTCACGGAAACAAGGTTATCTTTGGAATATAACACAGAAACATATAATAGCAGAACAGAATTAAATAAATACACCAGAATGAACAACAAAATATACTGGATAAAAGTAATCATCAGAGTTACACAGTATACAGGATCTTACTTAGTACAAATACAGTTCAGCTATACATAAATGTCTACAGCGGAAATAAACAAAATATGTACAATAGGAGCTGAACAGCATAAAAGGAAATAAATGATAGAATCCATCTTCAGCTCCAGCTATCCAGAAAGAACCAGCTAAACCTGAATACAAGGCTGCCCGTGCAGAAAAAGGGGCACCCGAGTTTGAGAGTGAAACAAACTACGAGTCAGTCATGGGATTGGTATGAGAAATCCACTCAACACATATATAATTGGCTAATCACAGGACCATGCCACTTTCGTGGAACGGGTTTACTCCATTGGATTTCCAGTGCTTTAAAACAAATCTTTCTTTTAAACATCGCTATGCTTTTTATAAAAATGAAGCCATTATAAGACTCAGTTCCCATCACACAATGCAACGCAAGCCGGAGGATAGAGTTTTACCTTATAATGACCAAAATATGATTGATACGAATAAAACAAAGGCAATTGATATTATTGCTAGTGTTTATATGTTTTTGAAAACAATTTCAAATCATAACTATTAATCATAGACGGCATGGGTACCATATATCATGTCGCCATATATATATACAATCAAAACCGCACGATCACGTATTTGGAAATTGGATTTCCGTCATGAACCAAGGCAAAAGATAGTCCTTACCGAATTCGAGACAATCTAGCCCATGTCTCAGGATCAGAACGCATCAACCCTTTAGATCGTCAGGGCCGGTCCACCGATGTGGATTATTATGCCTGAACACTACGTTTCTCCGCCCTTTGGGGCGTAAACGAGCCAACGAATGACTCCATCGGACCCGGATCGTCCGATCAAACCGAGGCGCCTCGCAACAGCAACAACCACATAGGTGAAAAGTATATAAATGTCAGGGCTGGTAGGTCACTGACACCACCCTAGCTAGAAAGAAACGCAGGCCCTCCCTGAGGTCCTTCTCCCGTTTTAGGTTCATACCGGGGTGTGAGGCTCACGAATTCACGTTATACACAAAGCTACGCCACACAGGTAGTGCTTTGATCATCACCACAAGACTTTGCTTTTCAACAGAAGCCCTGATCACTGCATCTTAGCATGCCACACAGGCAATTCACGCCATGTGATTGATGTCCATCGATATACAACCCCTGAGTTCGTACGTCTCAGAGAAGGGCGTTAAGCAAAAGAATAAATTCTCCGCCGCCAAACAGATGTATATTTAACAGAAATCAATCAACACAGAATAAACTCCAATGTCAGACACACAGTCCATTTACAAGTCCGTTCTGGGTCTGAACAAAACCGGAGGCACTAAATACCTCGCAAACCCTTTGATCACCACGTACGTCTGGACGATCACCACTCATTATCCATATTTCGGGATGCCTCCCAATCAGGACCTCGGTTACCATCCAAACGAGGTGAAGATCTCCGGTCTTCGACCATCGTCTTCATCTTCGACTTTCAATCGTCGATTAATTATTTGAAATGAGAATTAACTTGGCTTTTTCAAATAATTCATGTATATTTAGAATTTCAAATCAATTTATTTCAATGGTTAAATTATTCGACAACACCAATTTCGTTCTTTAATGTAATTTTCACACCAAACACATTCAACCATCAAAAGCCACATAAATCAAGCAAATTCAGTTTATTTCCATTCTATATCGCTTACGATATTTTATAACTATTTATCGCTATTTTTATTTAATTTAAAATAGCCATTTTATTCAAAACGACGCTTCGGGCCATACAGCGGCCGTGGCGCTGTTTTTCTTCAGATTTGATTTACACATATCTGAAAATCTAACCATTGGATCTTCACAAAATTTACATCATTAGAAAGGTCTTTTCAAAACGAATCCAACGGTTCCAGTTTCGGGAAAATCCGACGGTCGGATCTCCCGGTACACTCGTTTGAAATTTCGATTTCAAAATACGAACTACAGCGTCGTTATTCGATTAAATATAATTATATTTATATATATAAATAAATATAATCGTTTCTGGCGCTGTTTTTCTTCAGATTTGAATTAAACATTCTAGACAATCCAACCGTTGGATTTCTACAAAGTTGGGGTCGTTGGAAAGATTATTCCAAGGCGAACCCGACGGTTGAGGTTTCGGGAAAATCCAATGGTCGGATTTCCCGTACTAGTCGTTTGAAATCACGGTTTCAAAATACGAACTGCACGGCTTCGTTTCGTTTTAATTTTATTTATATTTATATATTTATATAAATATAGTTCATTCAACGATTTCAATATCGTTTTTACTTCAAAAAAATTTCTAACTCCTTAAATTTTGGAAAAATTTCGCCATAACCTCCCCTGCACCGGGAGCATCGGGAAATCGCAAATAGCGTTCCCGGTCCTTCTAATCTCAAAAAGAAAATGAAGAAGCCAAGCGGCTAGCCAACAGGCTCAAAATCATCACCCAAACAAATCAGTAAATGTGTACCTATTTGTCGGGCACAAAATTTTATTCCTCTTCTCTAGCCCCTTTGCTATAACCTGTTCAATGAATATGCATGTACATATATATACAGTTCTTATCATTTATCATTTTCTATTCGACTTCATATTTGATTTCAATTTGGTTTAAAAACACCATTCATTCTAATGTTACATAAATAGGTGCAAATCATTTCATTAGCTAATTAATGAATATTTCATCTCATATATGTTTATTTCGAACAAGTGGCTATTTTTAACACTTCACATTTCAACGATTTATGCATACAATAAAAATGCGATTTTTATTGTAAAACGATTCATTTCAAAACACTATTTTTCTGTATAGTTCATATAGTCGATAAAAGGTGATTTTTATTATCAAACAATTTATTTCAAAATATGAATACCATTCAACACATGAATTTCTAAACAACGAATGAATATCAATTCAACACATGAATGTTTTCAATAGTTTTTATATATAGATAAAAATGTGATTTTTATTATCGAATAATTTATTTCAAAATATGAATACCATTCAACACATGAATTTCTAAACAACGAATGAATATCAATTCAACACATGAATGTTTTCAATAGTTTTTATATATAGATAAAAATGTGATTTTTATTATCGAACAATTTATTTCAAAATATGAATACCATTCAACACATGAATTTCTAAACAACGAATGAATATCAATTCAACACATGAATGTTTTCAATAGTTTTTATATATAGATAAAAATGTGATTTTTATTATCGAACAATTTATTTCAAAATATGAATACCATTCAACACATGAATTTCTAAACAACGAATGAATATCAATTCAACACATGAATGTTTTCTATACAATGAATAAATATAATTTAAGCATATGAAAATAATTCAAACACACAAATATTATTCAAAATTTCGGCAGCATAACGGCAGGGTAATTACACCGGCACCGTCCCTAGTACGGCTCCTCGCTCTACCTTAAAACCTCGCGGTTTTTGACAATGGGGATCATGCATCTAGTTCGCACGCAGGCGGCATGTATATATTTATTTCATTTCCACAAACTAATCCTATGTGGTTTCAACCAAATATTTCACAACCACAAATGGGTATTTTTCAACCACCATCAACCAATATCAATCACAAAACAATCCCAAACAATCATTCGCTATCAACCAATTATCACAACAATTTCAGTCAATAAATATCGTCCATGGTTTGTGGACGAGGGGCGTATATATATATATATATATATATATATATATATATATATATATTTATATATAGCAATTCACTTTCATTTTCAACACATATATATAATTTTTAAATCAGAAATCTCACCAATAGCTATCCAACTTCACGACTCTTCCTTTATAGAAATCTTCGCCTTTTGTCGCTTTCGCCCGTATTCTCTACACATGTAAAAAATCGAATTTTTACTATGCTACTCAATATATAAAAATATGATTTTTCTTTCGACTTTCGATATTTAAAAATATGATTTTTACTTCGGCTTTCCATATATAAAAATCTGATTTTTACTTTTAAATTTCTAATCTTCTTCTAGTTTATAAATCATTTTAAAATCAGTTTTTATATTCCTTTATAATTCAGTTTTTAAAATCTCAGAAAAAACAGTTTTTATATTTTTATAAATCAGGTTTTAAAATTCTTTCTTTACAAAAATCAGTTTAAAAATTCCTTTATTAAAATCTGTTTTTACTTTCTCAAAAAAAAACAGTTTTATGCTTTTAAAAATTTCAGTTTTAAACTACTTTTAAAAATTCAGTTTTAAACTTTTAAAAACAAAACAGTTTTAAACTTTTTAAAAATTCAGTTTTGAACTTTTAAAAATTTCAGTTTTAAACTACTTTTAAAAATTCAGTTTTAACTTTAAAAAAATTCAGTTTTAACTTTAAAAAAATTCAGTTTTTATCTTTTAAAAATCTCAGGTTTAAACTTTTAAAAATTTCAGTTTTAACTTTAAAAAATCTCAGTTTTAAACTTTTAAAAACAAAACAGTTTTACTGAATAAGTAAAAAAGAAAATAAATAAATAAATAAAAATAAGTGCTTACCGAATTAGCTGCAAAAAAAGGGGGGGTTTCTGCAGTTCGACGGAGGGCTTCGAGGTGACGGCTAGGGTCTCGAACGGTGGTGGCGATGCTTCGGGGCTCGAGAGGGGCTCGCGCTTTGATTCGACGGGGGGGCTCGAGGGCTTCGGCTCTTCGATCGATGGAGGGGGCGATGGCTTGTCTTCGGCGGCGTTCGCCTGAGGGGGAGGGCGGCTCTTCGTCGGCGTCCAGACGAGGGGGGGGGGGCGGGTCTCGATTTGTTTAGGTTTTTTTTTTTTTTTTTCGTTTCGTTTTCTGATTTTATTAATCGGGGGGGGGGGCAATGAAGATAAAGGGGGGGAGAAATTAAAAATTATTATTTTTTTTTATTATTTTATTATTTAAATTTGCAAAAGGGTTGACTTTTACATACGACCTCGAAACGAGGCCCACCGCCTGTCGTCCATAGCGTTTTACCCCCATTCCGAACACAATGGGATATGTATCGCAAGCTGATTTGATCGTTACAATCAGTTTCCTTTTGAATTTTCATTTAGATCACTATATTGAATTTTAAACGCACATTTCAAATTACCGGGGTCACATACTAACTAGAAAAATTCTAGAAAAATATTTTCTAGCTTCGTATTGACGATACGGTCCTAACAAAACTAGTTTCGTCGAATTCTGAGACCGTTTGAAAAATGGCCAATTTCCATTCGATTAAAATCAACGGAAACTGGTCTAACGCGTTTTCTTTTGCCACGCTCACATATTGATTCGAAAAATTATGAAATTTGAAACCTAGCAATAACTTGACACTGCGGACCCAACAAAAGTGGTTTCGTCGAAATCCGAGGTCATCTGCAAAATGTCCATTTTTAAGGGCCTGAATTCCATAGCGACTATTCAGAATTTTCAACTAGACATATCTTTTGATTCCCGCTATCAAATTTCGATTGGTCGGATTCGTTAGAAAGATATTCACTAACAGATTTAAATATTTTTGGTTTCACTAAAATCCGGATTGTTTTTCACCCGGTACAGTCTGACAAAGTTTGAATTCAATTTTTGAAACTGCCACGCCATTTCAGGCCTTGTTTATAATTATAATTAATTATATTCGTTTTCAATTGTCGATTCAAACTTAGTTTTCATCGCCATTATTTAAAATATTTATTTTAAATATTTAAAATCCATTATTTTAGCCAATTTAAAAATTTTAAATTGGTTCAGATTTTCTGGGTCGTTACAATCTCCCCCACTTAAAACTTTTCGTCCCCGAAAAGGAATAAAGTCGAAAGTGGTTTGATAAATCTACGATCACACAACACAACAACCAATTTGTTTTTAATATTCAGAGTATAGAATAAACAATGCACATCCATGGGAAGAAAATAGCAACAGAATAGAGAATTAAAAGGTAATGCAAAGTAGGTTAAATGTACCTTGCACCAGAGTCAATCAGAGATATCTACTCGGCATCTAGGATAAGCTTTCTGAATGCTCTCCTCAGTTTCCCAAGTACAATCTCGCGGATCTCCACTCCATTGCACTTTGACTAAGTGAACCTTCTTGTTCCTCAGCTCTTTGGTTTCTTTGCCGATAATCTTTAGCGGCTCTCGCCTCACAGCTAATTCTGGAGTAATTTCAATGTCCTGCTGAGCTGCTTCTTCCACGATCAAGTCTGGATCATGAACGTGCTTTCGAAGTTGAGATATGTGAAATACATCATGCACACCAGGCAACCAGTCAGGCAGTTTGACCCTATAAGCGAGAGTTCCAATCCGTTCCAGAATAGGAAACGGACCAATGAATTTGGGTGCTAACTTTCCAGTTTTACCGAACCGGATAACTCCTCTCATCGGCGATACTTTCAAATATACATAGTCGCCAACTTCGAAGGATATATCTCTTCTTCTTTTATCGGCATAGCTCTTTTGTCGGCTTTGAGCGGCGAGTAATCGCTTCTTAATAAAATCGACTTTGTCGGCAGCTTCTCGAATCATATCGGGACCCAACACAAGTCTATTTCCAGGCTCGACCCAACAAGCAGGAGATCGACACGGTCTACCATACAATGCTTCGAATGGCGACATTGTCAGACTCGCCTGGTAGCTGTTGTTATAAGAGAATTCAGCCAAATGCAGATGGTCTTCCCATGATCCACCGAAGTCTAGAATACAAGCCCGCAATAGATCTTCTAAAATGCGATTCACCCTCTCAGTCTGACCGTCTGTCTGAGGATGATAAGCGGTGCTCATGTTTAACTTCGTTCCCAGCTCGACTTGAAATGCTTCCCAGAATTTACTAGTGAATATTGTATCTCTATCACTGACTATACTGAGCGGCACTCCATGTAGTCTAACTATTTCCCTGAAGTAAATCTGCGCCAGACTTTGAGCAGTTCTGTTTGATCTGACGGGTATAAAATGGGCGGTCTTCATGAAACGATCTACGATCACCCAAATACTGTCATTTCCCTTTCTGGTTCTGGGCAAACCATCAATGAAATCCATAGAAATATGTTCCCACTTCCAGCCAGGAACTTCTAGCGGTTGTAATAATCCAGCCAATTTCTGTTGGTCGCTTTTAACTAGCTGGCAAGTAGGGCATCGGCTGACATATAAAGAAATGTCCCTTTTCATCGACTTCCACCAGAAAGTGCATTTAATGTCATTATACATTTTGCTTACTCCCGGATGGATACTGAGTTTTGACTTGTGGCATTCATCCAGTACTTCCTTTCGAAGTTCAGGAATGTTAGGGACACATATTCGACCTTTAAGCCTTAGAATCCCATCGATGTCTATTTGAAAACTCGAGGGTTCGCCTTGTTGAATTATCCCTCTGATCTTCTGAATGAAGTGATCATCCTCCTGAAGAGCAGATATCTTATCTAGCAATGAAGTCGTGATAATAAAACTGGCGATCATTACATTCTTTCTGCTCAACGCATCGGCCACGACATTGGCTTTTCCTGGAGTATATATAATTTCAAAGTCATATGCTGCAAGAAACTCCAGCCAACGTTGCTGTCTCAGATTTAAGTCCTTCTGAGTGAACAGATATTTCAACGACTGGTGATCTGTAAACAGTTCAAATCTCTCGCCCAGAAGATAGTGTCTCCAGATTTTCAAAGAGAATATGATAGCCAATAACTCAAGATCATGAGTTACATAGTTTTTCTCGTGCGGTTTCAGTTGACGGCTAGCATAAGCAATCACTTGGCCTCTTTGCATTAACACTGCTCCAAGGCCTTCTCTAGACGCATCCGTCCAGACTTTTAGATCTTGGTTGCCATCAATGATGGTTAACACTGGAGCTGTCGTCAATCTTAACTTTAGCTCTTCGAAAGCCTCCTCACTATCTTGAGTCCATTTGAACTTAGAATGCTTCTTTGTAAGCTTCGTTAAGTGGCCAGATATCTTCGAAAAGTCTTTAACGAACTTCCGGTAATAGCTAGCCAATCCAAGAAAACTGCGGACTTCAGTGGGAGTACTGGGCTGTTTCCAATTTTGAATAGCTGTGATTTTACTTGGATCCACAGCAATTCCTTCTTTCGATACGACGTGGCCCAGAAATTTTACTTCATCTTGCCAGAAGATACATTTGGAAAATTTGGCTTTTAATACATTCCGTCTGAGAATTTCTAAAACCTGTTCCAGATGCTTTTCGTGTTCGGCCTTTGATTTAGAGAAGATTAGAATATCATCAATAAAAACCAGAACAAATTTATTCAAAACCCCTCTGAACACTCTATTCATTAGATCGACGAAATAAGCGGGAGCGTTACATAAGCCGAACGGCATTACTAACCACTCGTAGAATAAGTCGGGGCCTCTGAATGCTGTCATTGGAACACACTCTTCGGCAATTCGAAGTTGATGGAAACCTGTAGCAAGGTCATCCTTGAGAATACTTGTGCTCCATTTAATCGATCTAACAAATCATCAATCCGCGGCAATGGATACTTGTTCTTTATTGTCTGCTTGTTCAAATCACGATAATCCACACATAGACGTAGAGTACCATCAGATTTCGGGACAAATACCACTGCTGCACCCCAATCAGAGAAACTAGGCCTGATCAGGCCCTTCCATACTAGCTGTCGTGTTTGATTGTCTAATTCCTCCTTCTCTTTCAAGGACATTCTTCGAATAGCGTGAACTACCGGCCTTGCATTGGGAACTAAAGCAATCTTGAAATCTATTTCTCTTTGCGGAGGTAAGCGAACAACTTCCTCGAACACATCCGCATAGTTCTTGACGACAGGAATATCTTTAATGAGGTCAGGAATATTCTCAGTGATCTCAGGGATATTTTCTATTTGGGCTGGAGAAACATCCAAAGCTGCCCAGAAATCCTTTCTATTAGCATTCTGGCCTTCACAGGGAATGGTTATATAATCACCTGATTTAATCTTTGCCTTTACGATTCTGTCAGCGCATTTAACTTCAGCTTCATATTTAGTCAACCAGTCTAACCCCAAGATAAGATCAAACTCTTTAAAATTCATGACGGCTGCGATAGTAGGAAATCGATAACGAGAAAAGGAAACCGGCACTCCACAAATCCAACTGAGATCAATGGAACCCCCAACTGGATTCTGGACAGTCATTGGTTCCTTAAGCTTTTTCAAATTCAAATCCAGTTTCTTAGCTGCATCTTTGGCAATGAAACTTCGTGACGTGCCTGTGTCAAACAGTACTTTGACTGGGATGTTTTTGACAGTTAGCGTGCCTTCTAAAACATCTGGCCTTTCTTGACTTGCTGAGGGATCAGAAGTTTCTGCCAATTCATTGACCTGAACTACTTCAGGCTTCCTCAAGAGCCAGCAATCCTTTGCAAGATGACCAGTCTGCTTGCATTTACTGCACCCTCTTTTCTCTTGAAATTTCTTTTTGGATTTAGATCCATCCTTTGATCGCTTTTTCGAGGGTTTGCACTTCCCCTGAAAAAGCCCTGGCTTATGGCAATTATTGCATATGGCAGTCGTGGCAGGTTCTTTTTCAGATCTAGCCCTTTTTCGATTTACTTTAGGCTCTTTACTGTCCTCAGACCTTGTACTGGCTTCAGGAATATCAGTTTCCAACTCTGTTTTGTCACTAGAACAGACCTCTTCTTCGTCGCGCAACATTCCTTTCTTATGGAGATCTTCATACTGATAAGCCATATAAATCATTTCTGAGAAAGGAAGCTTCACATGCCCCAATACCTTATTCTGGTATTTCCTTTGAAGTCCGTGAATAAATCTCATATTTTTCCTCTTCGGATTTTGAATTAGATGAGGAGCAAAGTGAGCAAGTTCGTTGAATTTCTTATGGTATTCCGGAATGGTCATGTCACCTTGTATTAGATAAGAAAATTCTTCACACAATCTCTCGGTTGCTTCGGGAGGAGTAAACCTTTCTAGGAAAATCACTTTAAATCTGTCCCAGGTGATATCACCTTCTGGATTATCTTTGATGATTGTTTCCCACCAGATTAAAGCTTCCTCTTTGAGCGCCCAAGATGCTACTAACCGTTTCTGGTCATCTCTCAGATGGATATGCTCAAAGATTTTTTCGATAGAACTCATCCAAGCTTGAGTTTGAATAATAGATTCATTGCCCGAGAATTTTTCTCCACCCAGATTTCGATATCTCTTGAATAGAGCCTCTAGATCGGGTTCTGTATTCCTTCTGTTTCTGGCACTCATTTTTCTAGTACTTCTGCAATTAGCAGATCAAGTGTCAGGTCACAGAAAAGATAGTTTAAAATATAGAAACACATACTTCAATGTAAATGTGTCTATCGAGGTGTAATTTCATTCTGCTTTACTCATACTAGGATATTACTGATCCTATCTGTATTGAGTTACCCGTCCTAGAACACTACTGGTTCTATTTCTGACGAGTTCGTTCAAATGTTATATTCCAGAACTAAGCTTAACCAAAGCTCTGATACCACGATGAGACGACCCGATTTCCCGTTCTCACGGAAACAAGGTTATCTTTGGAATATAACACAGAAACATATAATAGCAGAACAGAATTAAATAAATACACCAGAATGAACAACAAAATATACTGGATAAAAGTAATCATCAGAGTTACACAGTATACAGGATCTTACTTAGTACAAATACAGTTCAGCTATACATAAATGTCTACAGCGGAAATAAACAAAATATGTACAATAGGAGCTGAACAGCATAAAAGGAAATAAATGATAGAATCCATCTTCAGCTCCAGCTATCCAGAAAGAACCAGCTAAACCTGAATACAAGGCTGCCCGTGTAGAAAAAGGGGCACCCGAGTTTGAGAGTGAAACAAACTACGAGTCAGTCATGGGACTGGTATGAGAAATCCACTCAACACATATATAATTGGCTAATCACAGGACTACGCCACTTTCGTGGAACGGGTTTACTCCATTGGATTGCCAGTGCTTTAAAACAAATCTTTCTTTTAAACATCGCTATGCTTTTTATAAAAATGAAGCCATTATAAGACTCAGTTCCCATCACACAATGCAACGCAAGCCGGAGGATAGAGTTTTACCTTATAATGGCCAAAATATGATTGATACGAATAAAACAAAGGCAGTTGATATTATTGCTAGTGTTTATATGTTTTTGAAAACAATTTCAAATCATAACTATTAATCATAGACGGCATGGGTACCATATATCATGTCGCCATATATATATACAATCAAAACCGCACGATCACGTATTTGGAAATTGGATTTCCGTCATGAACCAAGGCAAAAGATAGTCCTTACCGAATTCGAGACAATCTAGCCCATGTCTCAGGATCAGAACGCATCAACCCTTTAGATCGTCAGGGCCGGTCCACCGATGTGGATTATTATGCCTGAACACTACGTTTCTCCGCCCTTTGGGGCATAAACGAGCCAACGAATGACTCCATCGGACCCGGATCGTCCGATCAAACCGAGGCGCCTCGCAACAGCAACAACCACATAGGTGAAAAGTATATAAATGTCAGGGCTGGTAGGTCACTGACACCACCCTAGCTAGAAAGAAACGCAGGCCCTCCCTGAGGTCCTTCTCCCGTTTTAGGTTCATACCGGGGTGTGAGGCTCGCGAATTCACGTTATACACAAAGCTACGCCACACAGGCAGTGCTTTGATCATCACCACAAGACTTTGCTTTTCAACAGAAGCCCTGATCACTGCATCTTAGCATGCCACACAGGCAATTCACGCCATGTGATTGATGTCCATCGATATACAACCCCTGAGTTCGTACGTCTCAGAGAAGGGCGTTAAGCAAAAGAATAAATTCTCCGCCGCCAAACAGATGTATATTTAACAGAAATCAATCAACACAGAATAAACTCCAATGTCAGACACACAGTCCATTTACAAGTCCGTTCTGGGTCTGAACAAAACCGGAGGCACTAAATACCTCGCAAACCCTTCGATCACCACGTACGTCTGGACGATCACCACTCATTATCCATATTTCGGGATGCCTCCCAATCAGGACCTCGGTTACCATCCAAACGAGGTGAAGATCTCCGGTCTTCGACCATCGTCTTCATCTTCGACTTTCAATCGTCGATTAATTATTTGAAATGAGAATTAACTCGGCTTTTTCAAATAATTCACGTATATTTAGAATTTCAAATCAATTTATTTCAATGGTTAAATTATTCGACAACACCAATTTCGTTCTTTAATGTAATTTTCACACCAAACACATTCAACCATCAAAAGCCACATAAATCAAGCAAATTCAGTTTATTTCCATTCTATATCGCTTACGATATTTTATAACTATTTATCGCTATTTTTATTTAATTTAAAATAGCCATTTTATTCAAAACGACGCTTCGGGCCATACAGCGGCCGTGGCGCTGTTTTTCTTCAGATTTGATTTACACATATCTGAAAATCTAACCGTTGGATCTTCACAAAATTTACATCATTAGAAAGGTCTTTTCAAAACGAATCCAACGGTTCCAGTTTCGGGAAAATCCGACGGTCGGATCTCCCGGTACACTCGTTTGAAATTTCGATTTCAAAATACGAACTGCAGCGTCGTTATTCAATTAAATATAATTATATTTATATATATAAATAAATATAATCATTTCTGGCGCTGTTTTTCTTCAGATTTGAATTAAACATTCCAGACAATCCAACCGTTGGATTTCTACAAAGTTGGGGTCGTTGGAAAGATTATTCCAAGGCGAACCCGACGGTTGAGGTTTCGGGAAAATCCAATGGTCGGATTTCCCGTACTATTCGTTTGAAATCACGGTTTCAAAATACGAACTACACGGCTTCGTTTCGTTTTAATTTTATTTATATTTATATATTTATATAAATATAGTTCATTCAACGATTTCAATATCGTTTTTACTTCAAAAATTTTTCTAACTCCTTAAATTTTGGAAAAATTTCGCCATAACCTCCCCTGCACCGGGAGCATCGGGAAATCGCAAATAGCGTTCCCGGTCCTTCTAATCTCAAAAAGAAAAAGAAGAAGCCAAGCGGCTAGCCAACAGGCTCAAAATCATCACCCAAACAAATCAGTAAATGTGTACCTATTTGTCGGGCACAAAATTTTATTCCTCTTCTCTAGCCCCTTTGCTATAACCTGTTCAATGAATATGCATGTACATATATATACAGTTCTTATCATTTATCATTTTCTATTCGACTTCATATTTGATTTCAATTTGGTTTAAAAACACCATTCATTCTAATGTTACATAAATAGGTGCAAATCATTTCATTAGCTAATTAATGAATATTTCATCTCATATATGTTTATTTCGAACAAGTGGCTATTTTTAACACTTCACATTTCAACGATTTATGCATACAATAAAAATGCGATTTTTATTGTAAAACGATTCATTTCAAAACACTATTTTTCTATATAGTTCATATAGTCGATAAAAGGTGATTTTTATTATCAAACAATTTATTTCAAAATATGAATACCATTCAACACATGAATTTCTAAACAACGAATGAATATCAATTCAACACATGAATGTTTTCAATATTTTTTATATATAGATAAAAATGTGATTTTTATTATCGAACAATTTATTTCAAAATATGAATACCATTCAACACATGAATTTCTAAACAACGAATGAATATCAATTCAACACATGAATGTTTTCAATAGTTTTTATATATAGATAAAAATGTGATTTTTATTATCGAACAATTTATTTCAAAATATGAATACCATTCAACACATGAATTTCTAAACAACGAATGAATATCAATTCAACACATGAATGTTTTCAATAGTTTTTATATATAGATAAAAATGTGATTTTTATTATCGAACAATTTATTTCAAAATATGAATACCATTCAACACATGAATTTCTAAACAACGAATGAATATCAATTCAACACATGAATGTTTTCTATACAATGAATAAATATAATTTAAGCATATGAAAATAATTCAAACACACAAATATTATTCAAAATTTCGGCAGCATAACGGCAGGGTAGTTACACCGGCACCGTCCCTAGTATAGCTCCTCGCTCTAACTTAAAACCTCGCGGTTTTTGACAATGGGGATCATGCATCTAGTTCGCACGCAGGCGGCATGTATATATTTATTTCATTTCCACAAACTAATCCTATGTGGTTTCAACCAAATATTTCACAACCACAAATGGGTATTTTTCAACCACCATCAACCAATATCAATCACAAAACAATCCCAAACAATCATTCGCTATCAACCAATTATCACAACAATTTCAGTCAATAAATATCGTCCATGGTTTGTGGACGAGGGGCGTATATATATATATATATATATATATATATATATATATATATATATATATATAGCAATTCACTTTCATTTTCAACACATATATATAATTTTTAAATCAGAAATCTCACCAATAGCTATCCAACTTCACGACTCTTCCTTTATAGAAATCTTCGCCTTTTGTCGCTTTCGCCCGTATTCTCTACACATGTAAAAAATCGAATTTTTACTATGCTACTCAATATATAAAAATATGATTTTTCTTTCGACTTTCGATATTTAAAAATATGATTTTTACTTCGGCTTTCCATATATAAAAATATGATTTTTACTTTTAAATTTCTAATCTTCTTCTAGTTTATAAATCATTTTAAAATCAGTTTTTATATTCCTTTATAATTCAGTTTTTAAAATCTCAGAAAAATCAGTTTTTATATTTTTATAAATCAGGTTTTAAAATTCTTTCTTTACAAAAATCAATTTAAAAATTCCTTTATTAAAATCTGTTTTTACTTTCTCAAAAAAAAACAGTTTTATGCTTTTAAAAATTTCAGTTTTAAACTACTTTTAAAACTTCAGTTTTAAACTTTTAAAAACAAAACAGTTTTAAACTTTTTAAAAATTCAGTTTTGAACTTTTAAAAATTTCAGTTTTAAACTACTTTTAAAAATTCAGTTTTAACTTTAAAAAAATTCAGTTTTAACTTTAAAAAAATTCAGTTTTTATCTTTTAAAAATCTCAGGTTTAAACTTTTAAAAATTTCAGTTTTAACTTTAAAAAATCTCAGTTTTAAACTTTTAAAAACAAAACAGTTTTACTGAATAAGTAAAAAAGAAAATAAATAAATAAATAAAAATAAGTGCTTACCGAATTAGCTGCAAAAAAAGGGGGGGTTTCTGCAGTTCGACGGAGGGCTTCGAGGTGACGGCTAGGGTCTCGAACGGTGGTGGCGATGCTTCGGGGCTCGAGAGGGGCTCGCGCTTTGATTCGACGGGGGGGCTCGAGGGCTTCGGCTCTTCGATCGATGGAGGGGGCGATGGCTTGTCTTCGGCGGCGTTCGCCTGAGGGGGAGGGCGGCTCTTCGTCGGCGTCCAGACGAGGGGGGGGGGGCGGGTCTCGATTTGTTTAGGTTTTCTTTTTTTTTTCGTTTCGTTTTCTGATTTTATTAATCGGGGGGGGGGGCAATGAAGATAAAGGGGGGGAGAAATTAAAAATTATTATTATTATTTTATTATTTAAATTTGCAAAAGGGTTGACTTTTACATACGACCTCGAAACGAGGCCCACCGCCTGTCGTCCATAGCGTTTTACCCCCATTCCGAACACAATGGGATATGTATCGCAAGCTGATTTGATCGTTACAATCAGTTTCCTTTTGAATTTTCATTTAGATCACTATATTGAATTTTAAACGCACATTTCAAATTACCGGGGTCACATACTAACTAGAAAAATTCTAGAAAAATATTTTCTAGCTTCGTATTGACGATACGGTCCTAACAAAACTAGTTTCGTCGAATTCTGAGACCGTTTGAAAAATGGCCAATTTCCATTCGATTAAAATCAACGGAAACTGGTCTGACGCGTTTTCTTTTGCCACGCTCACATATTGATTCGAAAAATTATGAAATTTGAAACCTAGCAATAACTTGACACTGCGGACCCAACAAAAGTGGTTTCGTCGAAATCCGTGGTCATCTGCAAAATGTCCATTTTTAAGGGCCTGAATTCCATAGCGACTATTCAGAATTTTCAACTAGACATATCTTTTGATTCCCGCTATCAAATTTCGATTGGTCGGATTCGTTAGAAAGATATTCACTAACAGATTTAAATATTTTTGGTTTCACTAAAATCCGGATTGTTTTTCACCCGGTACAGTCTGACAAAGTTTGAATTCAATTTTTGAAACTGCCACGCCATTTCAGGCCTTGTTTATAATTATAATTAATTATATTCGTTTTCAATTGTCGATTCAAACTTAGTTTTCATCGCCATTATTTAAAATATTTATTTTAAATATTTAAAATCCATTATTTTAGCCAATTTAAAAATTTTAAATTGGTTCAGATTTTCTGGGTCGTTACAATATGTGGCCCCCGTTAATTAATATGTACGATCAAATTAAATAATTAAATGATTTATATTTTAAAATAAAGAAAAGTGAGCTGAAACGATCATATGCGCTGATGAGACCTAGCCCATTGTGTCTGGAGCAGGGGTATTTGGCTGGGGGCAACATTCGTTGGGCTGCATTTGGAGTTATTAGGAATTAACGGTTTTTTTTTGTAAATTGGAACATTTAGTAATAATTATTATAAATAACCCTAGGGTTCAAACACTAATTTTAAAACAATATCCGCCGCCTCAAACAAGATCGATGGCCATTATACACCGATATTAATCCATTAAAATCTCCTTAAATAAATCGAATTAATTTGTGAATAAACAAAAATCAGTATGCAAAGTGAGGTCTCTAAAACCATACAGTTCTGATGGAGTATGAGTTAGGGGTTTGATCGATTTTTAGGTTTAACCGAGCGGCGTTCACGTCAGTTTTTTGATCAGCATGGGACGGCGAGTCAGGCGCCACCGCGGGCAATGGGAGGATGGGGGATGGCGCTCGCGATAACGAGGTCTGATCTTGGTCCGCCTTCACCTGGATGACGCAGGGTAGGGATTGGTTCAGTCGAATGATGGGTTATCAATCTAGGAAGATGAACGAAGAAAGAAATGGGATTGGATAGAGAAATGTGATTAAATTAGTTAATATTATTGTTAATTATACATTAACAATGTGATTAACTATAAATGTCCATATCTTATTCAAATTAAAACAGAATGGAATGATTCGAAGTGCGTTGGAACCGTGGGATAGAACAGACTAGAACTGAAACAGAAGAAGTCAAGAATTTTGATTGAATTAAATGTAGGGTTTAATTCAATTGAAAATAACCATTTTTATGATTTCTAAAGCCGACCAAGCTGAGTACTCTCTCACTAAATTCTCTTGTACAGTTTTTATTTTATTTTATATAAACTGCCATGATGTTTATATGTATTTTATCATCACAATTGTTTGCTCGCTAAAAATATTAATTTTAGCTTATATGTGATAATTCTTTTTAAATAATTAAAATTAATTAATATTTATCGTGTTAAGAAACTTTTACATATATGCTATAAAATTCAGTTCGTTGTTGCACGTGATTTGATCTGGATTGATTGATGATGTTTGGTGTGATCTGTTTGATTTAATTGTATATAGTAGAATTATTGAAATTTGTAGACAAATAAAAATACAATTTTTATTTGTCATGTTAATGTAAAAATTTGTATACACAAATAAAATATCACTTTTATTTGTTATGTTAGAATTAGAATTGTAAACAAATAAAATTATCATTTTTATTTGTTAAGTCGAATAGAAATTGTAAACAAATAAAATTATCATTTTTATTTGTTAACTTGAATAGAAATTGTAAACAAATAAAATTATCATTTTTATCTGTTTTGTTGAATAAGAATTGTCGACAACACAAAGGTATCATTTTTACTGGTTATGTTGAATTAGAATTGTCGACAACACAAAACTATCATTTTTATTGGTTATGTTGAATTAGAATTGTCGACAACACAAAAGTATCATTTTTATTGGTTATGTTGAATTAGAATTGTTGACAACACAGAAGTATCATTTTTATTGGTTATGTTGAATTGGAATTGTCGACAGCACAAAAGTATCATTTATATTTGTTATGTAGAATTAGAATTGTCGACAACATAAAGATATTTCTTTTTATTTGTTTTGCTGAATTAGAATTGTCAACAACATAAGAATATCATTTTTATTTGTTATGTTAAAAATAAATTTGCAAACAAATAAAAGTATATCATTTCCATTTGTTATGTTAACATTAAATTTGTGTATAAATAAATGGTCATTTTTATTTGTCATGTTAAAGTAGTAAATTTGTGTACAAATAAACAGTCATTTTTATTTGTCATGTTAAAGTAGTAAATTTGTGTACAAATAAATATTTATTTTTATTTGTCATGTAAAAGTAGAAAATTTGTGTACAAATAAATGTTCATTTTTATTTGTTATGTTCAAGTAGAAAATTGTTTACAAATAAATACTCATTTTTATTTGTCATGTTAAAGATAGAAATTTGTAAACAAATAAGAATTCATTTTTTTATTTGTTATGTTAAGTATAGAAAATGTTACGCAAACAAATCATTCTTTTTATTTGACACTTGAAGTGTAGAACATGTCATGCAAATAAACTGTTCTTTTTATTTGTCATTAGAAACATTGAATTGTACGCAAATAAAATATTCTTTTTATTTGTCATTAGAAACATAGAAATTGTATTGTTTAAATAAAAATATTCTTTTTATTTATGCATAGGAAATGTAAAAATGTATAGACAATAAAATATTCTTTTTATTGTATGCATAGGAAATGTAGAAAATGTGTAGACAATAAAATACTCTTTTATTGTAACATGAAATGTGATTGAACCAAATATACTTGATTATTGATATGGATTGTGATTGATTGATTGTTTGGATTATGGTCGACCAGTTTATGAGCAAAATATGCTTTTACATTTAGCATTGGGTTTTGTAAAAATATCTATGTGTTAACACCTTGTGAAACACTTCTCGATTTGACTATAAGGTGTTTACCGATGTTGTTTATTTCAAAATTTAATAAATGATTTTGAAATGGGATTTATTAAGTAAAAAGAATAGTATTCCCGATTTTGGATAGGGAATGTTGTATGAA
Organism: Allium sativum; assembly: GCA_030737875.1. Classification (NCBI taxonomy): domain Eukaryota; kingdom Viridiplantae; phylum Streptophyta; class Magnoliopsida; order Asparagales; family Amaryllidaceae; genus Allium; species Allium sativum. The sequence goes on along the minus strand of CM060918.1, from coordinate 141,926,601 downwards.
ACAGAAAGGATTTCGAGGGCTATACCCAATAATTTTGGAAGTGGAAATCTATATAGATTTGAAAGTACCTATGATTATTATGTTGTGAAATGATTTTCCCTACTTCGGGATATAAGATGATTTAGCAAGTATGTGGCTAGAGATCGGGTGACCTGAGAGCGACTAAAAGTGTGAGGGTGTGCATGTCTTCCCCCATAGGTGGGATGGTCCATTATCAGTGTAGCTGTTAGGTGCATATATATATGTATGTATGTATATATATATATATATATATATATATATATATATATAGGTTCGGTTAAGGCGCGTACATCCTTGTCTGAGGGAACATGATCGATATTTGGTTTCATACTTGTTTGTATGCATTGTTACATTTTGGAATTCGTATTTCCAAATGTTTTGTTTTGAGATCCCAAAGGTAAATTTATTTTATTATAAAAGCTAGTTTTGTATTTCAAATGATTTGAAATAAAAGAAATCGGGAAATAAAGTCCAAAGGAATAATTTCTGTAAAGAGAATTGGATTTTGAAATCTAAGTTTAGGAATTAAGCCTAAATGGGTAGATTGGAAAAAAACCTGCATGTTGTATAATGCATTGTCGATCCATAAGTTTATTTATGGTTGTTGTTTAAGCACTGGCAATCCAATGAAGTAAACCCGTTCCGCGTTAGCGGCGTGGTCCTGTGATTAGCCTTATTTTTAGATAAGTTAAGTAAGATTTCTCATACCAGTCCCATGACTGACTCGTAGTTTGTTTCACTTGCAAACTCTGGTGCCCTTATTTTCCACAGGGGCAGTCGAGTGGCTTGTTTTGCAGATATTTATTTATTAAGCAGGATTCTGGATCGAAGCTTAAAGCTGTGTCCAGAGCAATGATAGTCTTCCGCTGCATTGTATTAATTTTTTTTAAATTAATCTTCCGCTGTTGTATTATTATATTCGATGTACTCTGATATATTCTTTACTCTGATGTAACATTATTATGATGTTTATAAAATTCTTCTGTTATTTGTCTAGATGTGTTGTATGCCTAGAGTTAGCGTATGCGAGATTCGAACGGTGTGCAGCCCAATCTATTCATCAATACTCAACCAAACAATGTGAAGACCTCCGGTCTTCCACCACCGTCTTCAAATCTTCGACTTAATCGTCGTATCAGTTATCCAAATGGGTTAAACCCTGTCTTTCTGAATAACTCGCATATTTTATAATCAAGTGCTATAAAAACACATCATGTGCCTCATTCCAATGCATAATATTCTTGGAAATCATTTCAAAAGATTTATAATATCTTTTCTCAACTTAACCCAAATTAAGCTTTACCAACTAGTCGGGATTTGTGAGCCTTACTGAAGTAATCATTTATTTTATTATCCCAGTCCCAACCTATTCATCCCATGGAGAAAAACTGGTAGTACTCCATATCTAACACTCCTTGTGTTATCGGTAAATTAATTACCATTTCACGTTTCAAATCTAACTAAAGATTTAACTATCGCATGGAGTAAAACTGGTGGTACTCAATATCTCGGTCATTTCTCAAATTAGGTAAATTTAATTACTTCTTTCACATTTCAATTTAGTTCATCACGTTAGAAAATTTCACTTTGGAAAATTCTCATTTAATCTTAGTTAAAAGATTTATACATTTCAATATCATAACCTAAGATGCACAAGATAAATTGTGCATTTCTGCACAAGTGTAACGTCCTACTTTTCCGTACAATTTAGGATGACATTTAACTGCCACAACCAACCCAAATTACACAGAAAAGCAAAATGTTAAGAGAAAGAAATTAGAGGATGAGAGAGAAAGAAAGAAATATTAGAATAGAAGAAAGAAGAAGAACATTAGAATCTCACAGCGGAACGAACAAAATATATAATATAACAACATATCTTTATACAAATGAAAATCTTGTATACATACCAATCAACAGAGTACAACATGAATCAGATACAGCGGAATAACTTTGATTAACTAACGGTGAAGCCTCCTGCTTCTAGATTTTGAAACTCCAAGCGAAAACTAACCTGTCAAATATGTTCGGTCTGACCCGAGCACATTTTGAAGCAAAGCAAAAACTGGCGGATCAGTCCGAAATACTTTAAGTGCAAAATTCACATCAACAATTGGCTTAGCTTTAGAAATTCTTTTTGAAAGGAAAGGATAATAGTAAGACCAGCCCACACAAAAATACGGACGGTTTTTACCTTACTATAACCCAAATTTTTTTTGAAAACAATATTATTATGCTATTATAATAGTGTTTATCCAATCAAAAATAAATAGTAATCTAGCGGAACGCTTGCATCTCACGCTCCACATATATAGTATACAATCAAAACCACGGGCACTTATTGGAGATTGGATTCTGACTATGACAAGGTATGGAACCACCTACCGATAGTGTATCTCTAGAGGCGAATACACCGGGTTCAACAAGAACGTCTTGCAACCCGGCCCACATATGACTGACCACTCATTTTGCTTGAGTGTGTCGAACGTATATCACCAACGGTTGGGATCAGCAACCGTTTCCCGAAAAGGGACAGCATCGAAATAGAATACAGAAACAAATGGAATTTCTCTAGATAGGTAATTATACACCCTAATGGGAGCGAACCACATAGTCTTGCTGCCTACCCAATTTCTGTCATTCCCTGGTTGATGAGGCTTTGAGGTTATAATCCTCTTGGCATATTTGGTCACCATTCATTTTGAATGTCACATCGTCAAATCCGCCAGATATCACTAATTGAAGTCCACAAAAATACTCTGCGGATTAGCTAAGAGAAGGTATTCGACCTTCTCCGCCTTTAACAGAAATACGTTTAAAGAAATCAACGTACGTGATCCCTTTGGAAATACACTGTTAGACATCCGTCCATATAAGTCATCCAGGAACAGGATGAACCGAAGGCACTCTCCTACCGCATCCAAGGAATCACCCTATAGATCAATAGCGAGTAGTCCTTGCAAATCCGTAGATCTTAATTACAACAGAACCATGGTATATCTTTGGCTGCAGACTAGAGATTTTAAGTAGTTCTTCCGTTTTGAATATCCGCGGTCTTCACTTGCTTCATCATTATCCCTTGCGAGTTAGCCTCGTACGTAACGTTGATTCGAAGTGGTTTTGGGTCTAGTTCCCATCGCGGTCTCTTTGAAACAACACGTTAAAAGGGTCCAATAAAATATTTCGTTGATAGTTTGGTGTTTTAACTATCAACGTCAAACCAGTACGGTCAAGTATATTGGCAGCTCAAGTTCTCATTTTTAAACCGTTCATTTAAAACTCTTTATCGAATCATTTGAAATCATTTCGTCGACGTAAAGTCGATTCCATTTAAATATCTTGCCAACCCATCTTTTGTTTCGCTATTTGTGAACAATACCTCTCATTTATTCTCACTTTGCTTTATTCTCCTTTTAGTTCTGAAAATATTGCTATATTTTCATCAATTATTTATTTCCTTTATTTTGGAAATGTTAATATATTGTTAATTCACTAATATAATTTCATTGCCACTTCTTATGCGGTAAAAACCCTGTTAAACGACACATGTTGTCTTATTGAACTTAATAGCTTTGCATATTTAAATTCCAAATGTTTATTTCTTTTTCAAAATTTATATAACCCTTCCATAATCATTTATCATTTCAAATAAATATACTTCACTCGTATTATTACTCTTTTCGGAAAAAACGGCGTTATATAAATAGCCTAATGGTATAAATAAACAATATGTCTCTGCTTGGCTAAACAATGTTCATGTACACTGTTTAATTTAAAACTTATTGTCTTAAATTTTACTTTAAACCTTACAAATGGATTTCAAACGTCTTACGAAAATAATATCTCCTTTCCAAAACTCCTTTACCGTTATGAACTAATACCATTCCTCGATAATAGTGAAGTCGGTCAAGTTGGGGTATTTTATTTACCTCTCAGACCTTAATCGACAACGTTCTTATCTCAGAGTGGATGAAAGTTCATAACTTAAAACCAACGTTCTTACAATATCGGTCATATCTTACTTCCTATATTTTCATTTAAACTATGGTTTTATGAACCATATCTTTTCCTTTGAACATCTCGATCGACCAGTACCATTTTACTTAATATATTATTAAGTAAATCATTTACTCGAATATTAACCTCTTGCATCCAACTTCTGTATAGTATTCTATACATAACTTGGATTATATTACACTAATCCATTCGCTATTCTCTTTTCCAGAACCGTTTGATTATATAATCTATACTTCGGATTTATAACCATAAATCCCTTTTCCAATTTATTTTATTCCAAACATTAACTATCCCTCTTACCTTTCCAATTTCACTTCGATTACGCCATTTACTTAATTTCATTCTTAAGTAAATTATTTATCTTAAAGCTTTTGCCTTAGTTTTAAACTTCAAATCCACTTTTCTTAAACACTTGGATTTGTTTACTAATACCTCACCCAATCTCTTTTTAACATCGTTTAAACAAATGGTTGAACTTTATTCTTCAAACCCTTATAAACTTCTTTACTCTAATCGATGAGTACTTCCTTTTACATGTTTTACCATTCTTATGTTTTATCTCCAACACGAATAGGATCTTTAATTTAAACTCAAATTTCTTTTTAAAACTCGTTATGGAATTCAGATTATAAAATTCCTTCCCATAAGCTTCATCCAAATTTACTAATCTTGTACCATATCCAATTTCTTCTTAAATGAATTTTATTTAAGAAGTAATTAATATTAATTAACTTCATCATTTTTTGAAGTAAAACCCTTTTTACTTCTTCGTTAGTTAAAATAGTTTGGTTACACTTCTTAATAAGTTATTAAGATAATAGTTTATTCTATAAATAATAAACTGTCCAATAATCACCTTACATACAGTTAAATTAAGATTAATTAGTTTTCAAAACAATCGTTACGTTAAAATAATAAAATTTCACTTAATTGTTCCCCATGGAAACAATTATTCCAGATTATTAACTTTCTGGTTAATATCTCACTTTTTTAAACATGAGTTGTTATTATAAAAAATTGTTTTAATATTTATGTATAAAACAAGTCAAAATCCTCAATTTATTTTAAGCTTTCTATTTAAAATTAAAACTTCGATTCAGTTAAGAATAATAATTTAATAACTTAAAGTACGTTAATTCGCTTAACGATGAATTAATATCTCAAACCGATAGATTCATACCATCTGCTGCCAATTACTTAATCAATACTACATATTGATTAAAACACAACAATTTTATTTAACAATCCATATCCCTTCAATTATTGATAACTAACCAGGATAAAATAAATTAGAATAAACAATATACGATTGATTTGAGGAATCCGGTCGGATCCCTCCAACCTGTTCCTCCCTGCACAATTGTTTAAAATATCGTTATCACCAATATATGAAATATCATGCATTTGAACGGTCAATTTATAAACACAGACAAACAATCAACCAATGAATAAATAAAAATATCCATAGCATCCATTTAGCCAATTAATGATAATTATAAATGATATGAATTTAACACATTGCAGTATTTCAGAAGTGTGAGAATTAACTCACCAATTTAGTTTGCCGACGAGGTTGCGTCACTTTATATAGTTCTAAACAGACGTTTAAAACTACATAAAATTCCACGGTCTCAGAATCACTCCATTCCAATTCGTATACGTTGGAATCGTCGATACGAACCCATCTGCTCCAGTTTCGTCCAATTTTGGTCATAGACGCGAAAGTTATACGACTTATAATATTTGATTTTAAATCGAACAAATTAATAAATTAACTAAAACCATTAATATTAATTAGTTATTAATTAGTGTTGACTAACCATCTTCCTTTATTACCTTTCGTTAATCACGTGTATTGATCATCCTTCTTCCAAAAACTGGAATTCCTCATTTCCTATTCAACCTATTTGACCGTAATTGGATTAGTACCAAATCATTAGCTTTACCCAATTCTAGTCAACGTTAAATTAAAAATGGTAATACCATTCTTCTAACAGTAAAACGATGTCATCTTTCTTAATTAAAAATCGCCAATTTCATTTGATCGCAGCCGTCAACTCCGATGGCCGGAGGTCCGACAACCAACACTACTGGACTCGCCACCCTCGCAGCTTCCACCTCAGACGATCGCCACACACTCCGGTCCCCTACCGTTCCTCCACAATCCCAATTGCGTACCCAGATCCGAGAATTTTAACATAGGAACCCTTCTGTTCAATCATCGACTGCCGGCCAACCCCAGCACCGGACCTCCTTAGACGAACACCACAACGACCGCCTCCCTTCTGGCCTTCACCTCCCACCGGCCTCACCATTTCCGGTGAACCACAGCCCCGTCACGACCCATAAAACCGAACCCAACCAAAGAAATCAACACAGTAAAATTCCCTCCGTTAGAACCTACCCACCACCGAACTCCGATCATCGGACCACCTCAGACTAACTCCTCGATGACCACCACCCTTTAGACTTCCTCTCCTACCAAGCTTGACCTCCTCCAGTAGCCTATAGCACTTCCACCGTCCCCAAAACCGTAAGTAACCCCAAAAATACAAACACCGAAAACTCCCAAAACTATGATCGCATCTCTCAAGTTTTACACCAATTTGAAGCCTTACTATGCAGGATTTCCATTGTTTTTTACTTTTGAATTTATAGGATTTTAGAGGAATTGTTTTTGAATTTTATTTGAGGAGTTTTTTTACTGGAAAGTTTGTGTCTGAGGTAAGAAAATTGGACGGAGAACATTTGGTAAGGAAGGAGTGTTACGGTGGTTCATTATATAGAAGTAAAAAAAATTTATTATTATTATTAAACGATACTTCGTCGTGAAGTAACAAACTAAAGCCACCACAAACGACATTTTTTTTATCATAAAAAACTAATCTCAGCATAAAAAAATATTCCAGACCCAATGGGACAAGTTTCGACGAATTCCGACATCGTTTGAAAAAAATTCCTTTATAAAACCAGCGAAAAACATGCGTTTAAATTTCCCATGATCACTAGATAAATCAAATCAACTTGAAACTTTTAAATCCTACAATAATTAATTAATATGAATCCAATAGCACTAGTTTCATCGCATTCTGAGACTATTTCCCGGTATGCTATTTTTACCTACGCACCGCAATGCAATTTTGGACACCAAATTAACCGGTCTCCAAAAATAACAAATTATATACCTATCCTGGCTCTAAACGTCGATACGAACTCAATGGAATTGGTTTCGCGGCTTAATTCAACAATCTGCTCAAGTTATACTCAAATATCCCTTTATTAATTTAATTACGCGTTATAGAAAATGAACGAGCGTTCATAGCTACCGTGGTCACACAGGACATCGGTTTGCCACGCAATTCAACACCATACGATAATTTAACGTTATGGTTCCAAAGAAACTAATTTCGTGGAAAACGGAGTCCGTTTGCAAAATGGCTATTTTAAAGGTCTATATTTTAAATAGCGATTTTCATAACGACTATTTGAAAATTTGATTTGGCCATAAAACAAAATCTACAAAACGAAAACTCGATTTTTCTGCTTCATTAGAAAATTATTATCAAATAGATTCGGACGTTTTTGTTTCAAAGAAATTCGACTTAAATTGGATCTTGTACGACCAATTGAAGTTCAGAACGCTATATTGCGAACTACCACGCCGCTGCAGCTCATTATATAACAAAATCATAATTTAAACTTTTAAACAACGCTTAATAAACGAAATCGCAAATAAAGTTAAATATAAACATAAATAAATCCTCTTACATTACCAAAACAATAATATGGTAAATTAAGCCAATTTCCGCTATTTCGAAATTAAATTATTATTTATATTATTTAAACAAATTAATTATTCAATTTTATTAATTTCAAACCATTTAAAATTCAAATCAATATTTAAAACAAAATTTAATATTAAATTAAATAGCAAAAAAAAAAAAATTGGGTCGTTACATTCCTTCCCCCTTAAAATAATTTCGTCCTCGAAATTGCTAAGGTAAGAAGAATGCTGTAAACTCATTTTTCAAAAATCATTTAATTAAAATTCTCATTTTCTAAATTTTTAATTTAAAACTAATCCAAATAATTTCAATCGAAAAACAATTTCATTCCTTATTAACAACAATTTCCAAAAATTTCTAAAATTTTCTAACACCTTAAATTTTGGAAAATTTTTGGCAGAGTCCCCTCTGTACGGAGGGACATCTGCAATATTGCAGGAACAACAAATATATATACCTCGACCAACAAGGTCGAAAAAAGGAAAAATCCGATTCAAAACCCAAACCAAAAGCCAAAAATTTATATTTTGCATAGGCGTACATTTTCGAACGTTATTACGCAGTAAGCGATAAACAATAAGCGAGCTAGCTCAATTACTATGCAGCTCCAATCAGACTGGATTCAGTTAACTGCAAAATCTTCTTTCACATGTTTTAAAGATAAATTAGCTCTTCTGCACCTGTTCTCAACTCTAATGAACTTCATTAGTTTCAAAACAATGCCAATTAAGTTTAAATATCCGTACTATCCTGGATTTGTCTCAATAAATCAATTCTATTCACGATTTGGTTTAAATCAGGTTCATCCAACTTTAAATCCATATTTATGCAATCAGCCTCAGCCATATAATCCCAAACCATTATATTTGGATACTTCTATTTCTCAAGTCAAATTAAATGACTTAAGTTATATTTTTTTAATATTCAAGTTTAAGTTTTACTTATACGATTTATTTAACCCAACATGAGTTAAATTTCCATATTTCACATTTCAAATTTGAAATGTCCTTTGGTTGATCCAACCCAACCTCATATTTAACACATTCAAATCAATCAATCAAGGCAACACAAGTTTCAAACAAACAGTCAACAATTTAAGATAATTATTTCTTTTTATTTACACAAAATATAATTTAGGTAAAATTATTTCATTTATCACTTTTTCAAAGTAATTCAAAAATAATTTTATATCCAAATTACAAATACATGCACTCATATAAATACACTTAAACTCAATCTAGGGTATTGCTAACCCCATCTCTATTGAGTTACGCCACAGAGCCAAGGTTATCACTAAACCAATAGCTCTGATACCAAATTGTAACGTCCCACTTTTCCGTACAATTTAGGCTGACATTTAATTGCCACGCCAACCCAAATTACATAGAAAAGCAGAATGTTAAGAGAAAGAAATTAGAGGATGAGAGAGAAAGAAAGAAATATTAGAATAGAAGAAAGAAGAAGAACGTCAAAATCTCACAGTGGAACGAACAAAATATATAATATAACAATATATCTTTATTCAAATGAAAATCTTGTATACATACCAATCATCAGAGTACAACATGAATCAGATACAGCGGAATAACTTTGATTAACTAACGGTGAAGCCTCCTACTTCCAACTTTTGAAACTCCAAGCGAAAATTAACCTGTCAAATATGTTCGGTCTGACACGAGCACATATTGAAGCAAAGCAAAAACATCCAGATCATTCTGAAATACTTTCGGTGCTAAATTCACATCAACAATTGGCTTAACTTTAGAAATTCTTTTTGAAAGGAAAGGAGAATAGTAAGACCAGCCTACACATAAATACGGATGGTTTTTACCTTACTATAACACAAAACATTTTTGAAAACAATATTATTATGCTATTATAATAGTGTCTATCCAATCACAAATAAATAGTAATCTAGCGGAACGCTTGCATCTCACGCTCCATATATATAGTATACAATCAAAACCGCGGGCGCTTATTGGAGATTGGATTCCAACTATGACAAGGTATGGAACCACCTACCGATAGTGTATCTCTGGAGGCGAATACACTGGGTTCAACAAGAACGTCTTGCAACCCGGCCCACACATGACCGACCACTCATTTCGCTTGAGTGTATCAAATGTATATCACCAACGGTTGGGATCAACAACTGTTTCCCGAAAAGGGACAACATCGAAATAGATTAAAGAAACAAATGGAATTTCTCTAGATAGGTGATTATACACCCTAATGGGAGCGACCCACATAGTCATGCTGCCTGCCCGATTTCTGTCATTCCCCGGTTGATGAGGCTTTGAGGTTATAATCCTCTTGGCAAATTTGGTCACCATTCACTTTGAATCTCACATCGTCAAATCCGCACGATATCACTAATTGACGCCCACAAAAATACTCTACGGTTTAGCTAAGAGAAGGTGTACGACCTTCGCTGCCTTTAACAGATATACGTTTGAAGAAATCAACGTATGTTATACCTTTGGAAATACTCTGTCAGACATCGGTCCATATAAGTCATCCAGGAACAGGATGAACCGAAGGCACTCTCCTACCGCATCCAAGGAATCACCCTATAGATCAATAGTGAGTAGTCCTTGCAAATCCGTAGATCTTAATTACGACAGAACCACGGTATATCTTTGGCTGCAGACCAGAGATTTTAAGTAGTTCTTCAGTTTTGAATATCCACAGACTTCACTTGCTCCATCTTTATCCCTTGCAAGTTAGCTTCATACGTAACATTGATTCGAAGTGGTTTTGGGTCTAATTCCCATCCCGGACTCTTCGAACAACACGTTAAAAGGGTCTAATAAAATATTTCGTTGATAGTTTGGTGTTTTAACTATCAACTGAAACGACCCGAACTTCCCCGGTCTCCGAAGAGAAGAGAAAGAACGAATTGTTTTGAGAACACGACAAAATAGACCGCAGACGGAAGGACATTTCCTTGTATATAACAACAATTCCATTAGATTACAAGAATATATAGAGTATAAATGAATATTACACAGAAATATCAGAGATTTAAATTACAATTAAATACATAGCAGCGGAAAATAATATAATACACAACTGAAGGAGATATACGGATACAAAGCTTTCCGGATATCGTTCAAGCTGTAAACCAGGATCCTGTGAATATAAATCAAACTACTAGCTGCCCGTGTCAAAATAAGGGCACCCAGAGTTTGGGTCAAAACAATAAACTCCAGGTCAGTCATGTGACTGGTGTGAGAACTAAAACAGTTATTTAACACTTTACTTTAAATCAGATATATCAAGGGACCACGCCGTATAACACGGAACGGGTTTCCTCCCAAGAACACCAGTGCATAAAACAAACAGCGCAATGCTAAATAAAGAAAAATGAAGCTATTATAAGACCCAGGTCCTATCACACAATGCAACGCAAGCCGGGGGATAGGGTTTTCCCTTATAATAGCCAAACATGCTTGGTACGTTTAAAAACAAATCATTTGATACTATTATAAGTGTATAGTGTCAAAATAATATCAAATCATAAGTATCAATCCTAGACGGCATGGGTACCATATATCATGTCGCCATACTAGGCTCTACAATCAAAACCGCAAATGTCATGTATTTGGAAATTGGATTTCCTTCTATGAACCGAGGCAAGGGATCGTCCTCAACCGATTCGAGACAATCTAGCCCATGTCCCTGGAACAGCCGCAACTGCCCCTTGGATCGTCAGGGTCGGTCCACCGATGTGGATTATTATGCATGAACAATACGTCTCTCCGCCCTATGGGGCGTAAGTGAGCCAACAAATGACTCCATCGGACCCGGATCGTCCGATCAAACCGAGGCGCCTCGCAACAGAAACAACCACATAAGTCAAACTCGTCAGGGCGTGTAAAACCACTGACGCCACTTCTAGCTAGAAAGAAACGCATGCCCTCCCTAATGTCCTCTCCCGTTTTTGGTTCATACCGGGTGTGAAACTCGCGAAGTAAACGTTACACAAAGCTACGCCACAAAGGCCGTGCTTCGATCATCAACCACAAGACTCTGCTTTTCAACAGAAGCCTTGATCATTTGCATCTTAGAATGCCACATAGGCAAACCATTCTATGCAACCGATATCAGTCACACAGAATGAAATCCGATGTCAGACACACAGTCCATTTACAAGTCCGTTCTGGGTCTGAACGAAACTGGAGGCTCCTAGTACCCCTCGTACCACCGTCTCCATCTTCGACTTATCGTCGTATCAGTTATTCAGAATGGGATAAACCCGGTCTTTCCGAATAACTCGCGTATATTATAAACAAGTGTTACACAAACACAACATACGCCTCATTCCAATTCATCAGTCACTAACCGTAAATTAACAAGAGAATAATTCCCCAAATATTAACCCCGAAGGCTGAAACCAACATCAGATCAATATCCAGAAAATCATTCTGCTTAGCTAACCGACAGTTAGTTTCTAAATTTCACATTCATAAGGAAAGGTTCCCATTAATTTTTTCAAAGATAAATTCTTTCAAATTTATTCTTTAATCTTCCTTTTGAATATCACTTCAAACTAGTCGGGATTAACGAACCTTACCGAAGTAATCATTTGTTTTAATTTCCCAACCCCAACCTATTCATCCCATGAAGTAAAACTGGTTATACTTCATATCTAACACCACGGTGTTATCGGTAAATTCAATTACCATTTCACGTTCAAATCTAATTAAAGATTTAACTATCGTCTGGAACAAAACTGGTGATACTCCATTCTCGATCCTTTCAATCTAATTAAAGATTCATTAAAACTCCATTTAGTTTTAATCTTCAACTGGGTTAAAGAATCGGTGTCATTTAAAACAGGTTCACGATAAACCCAAAATCACATTACATTTCAATCGGTCCCCAACCGTAAATTAGCAAGTGAGCAATTCCCTAAGTATTAACCCCGAAGGCCGAAACCAACATCAGATCAATACCCCAGAAACCATTCAACTAAACTAATCTCCAGTTAGTTTCTGATTTTCTTAACTCCTTTGGGTCTAAGAACAGTATTATTGAAGATACCGTTCACGACAACCCAAAATCACATTCCATTAATTATCGGGTTAAAGAACAAGTGTTATTTAAAACACTGTTCACGATAAACCCCAAAATCAATACCAGTTCAATTCCAATTAAATATTATTTAATTGGTACACTTCATTAAATCTAAATAAAAGATTTAATCTTTTTGTCAACTGGGTTCAAGAACAGTGTTAATGAAGACACCATTCACGACAAACCTAAATCACATTTGATATTAAATACAAGGCTCTGAATAGAAAATATATCGTCTTATATTCAATATCAAATTCTACGACCAACAAATATCGTATTGGAAATAACGATATATAAATATCTTTCAAATTTCCCTAACAACATCTGTTTAATCACGAAATCCAACATCGAAATATTCCGAAGACAATTACGATTCAAATCCATTCCAATTCAATTACTGGAAATTCTGGTTACTTTTACAACCCTTTTCAAATTCAGTTTATTTATTTAAAAATAAATAGAATTATAATTCTAGTTCAAAACTAGTTCATTTCGATAAAAATCTATTTTTATCTTTTCAAATATGGAGTTTTTCATCCCAATTCTTCACAAATCATTTCTTATGATTTTACACAAATTATTACTATTTTTAATAATTTTATCAAGGCCCGTACAGTCGATTTCCATCAACGGCCATTGAACTGCACTTACAACGACCTTTTCCAAATTTGATTTGGACATAATTCCAAATCCAACTGTTAGATTTCTAATTTCTAATATTCGTTAGAAAGCTCTTTTCGATATGAACCCAACGGTTCCGGTTTTAGGAGAATCCGACGGTCGGATCTCCCGCAATGTCCGTTCGAAGTCAATGGTCGAAATTCGTGAACTGCCGCGGCGCGGCGCGTTCTATTCAGGCCATTATATTATATATATATAATATATACTTCGTCGATTTCCATTCAAAACGTGCTTTATAAATCGTTTTAAATTCATTTTCAAAACGGTTTCAACTTCATATTCAATTTCAAATCAAAATTGAATATTCCAATATAAATTCATTTTAAATTCATTTCAAATCAATTACAATTCAATTGATTTCTAATTCAATTTCAGTTCATTTTCAATTCGATTCAATTTCAATTCGGATCCATTTATATTCAATTTCAATTCGAATTCATTTATATTTAATTTCAATTCGAATTCATTTCTATTCAATTTAATTCAAATTTCAATTCTTTTCAAAATATCAGATTTTGAAATCACTTTCGATATTCGTTATAAAATGAATAAAATCGATATAAATATCGTTCACGTCAAAATGGCGTCAATCGAATCAACACAGCTTCATATATTTTCTATTTTCAAATATTCTATTTCAAATATTTCTATTTCAAAACTGGAATGAGGCCCAATCAATTACCATATAATTTTAGTTATATGGATTTTCTACAACACATGTATACAATAACAACGATGAATAATCAACCATCATCCAAAGTGCATTCTACACTGTATAAGCATCAAATATAAATATTCCATGCTTATAACAGTTTGTCAATCAATCGATCGACATACAACTCAACAATCGGGATTAGTGTACGTCAAATATCATCCCAATACCCGTGTGGGGTTTCAAACAATCAAACACGGATTTTATTTGTGCAGTTGGGCGATGTGTAAAATTTATCGTCCCAATCAATATCAGTCAAATGTGAACAAATCGTCCGATTTGTTTAGTTTTATTTCCTTTCATATACACGTTAAAAATTCTATTTTTAACTATAAAATATTTTTAACTATATAAATATTTTATTTCATTTCACATCACATCACACAATTAACTACACATCAAAATCAAACAAACAAGCATACAAGCCATCCATGGTCTGTGGATGACGGGTGTCGGGTGCTACTAAACATCGTCTGCATCCTAGTATATATTTCAACTAGAAAATTAAATTAAAGAGTGAGAAATTCTCACTGATTAGCTAATCCAATCCCACGACTCTTCTTAGTAAAAAATCTTCGTCGTTCTCGCCTCTTGTCACTTTCTTTGCCCGTATTCTCTACATATGTAAAAATCACATTTTTACTTCGCTATTCGATATATAAAAATCGAATTTTTACTTTGCTATTCAATATATAAAAATCGAATTTTTACTCTGCTATTCAATATATAAAAATCGAATTTTTACTTTGCTATTCAATATATAAAAATCGAATTTTTACTTTGCTATTCAATATATAAAAATCGAATTTTTATAATCTCTACTTTATAAAAATCATATTTTTAATATGCCACTAGTATAAAAATTATATTTTTAACTTTTCTATATTATAAAAATTATATTTTTATTGCTTCATTTCAATTAATAAAAATTCTATTTTTATTCTTACTTCATATATATTTTTCAACGCTTCATTCTATATGAAAATTATATTTTTATTATCTCTACATATAAAAGATTATATTTTTAATTTGCTACAAGTATAAAAATCATATTTTTATACTTCTAAAAATATTTTCAACTTGCCAACAATGTTTTCTTTCAACGATAAAAATCATAGCTTTATGCAATTAAAAATCCGATCTTTAACTTTAGAAATCAAATCTTTTATATTTTAAAAAATCGAAGCTTTCATATATTAAAAATACCGCCTTTTCTACTTTAAAAATAACGATCTTTAACACTTTAAAAATCTCATCATTAACATCATAAAAATTCGGTTTTTTACGATTAAAAATTCATTTCATACCAAGCAAAAATCAGTTTTTATAACTAAGTAAATAAATAAATAAAATTATAAAAACATACCTTTATAATCGTTGGTGAATGGGTAATCGGAGGCGAAGCAGGTGGTTCTGAAGCGGAGGGGGCGTCGGAGTGGGTGGCGGTGTCGGTTTTGGCACTGGGGAAGCGGAGCACGAGAACGGGGTCTCAGCCTTCGCGATGGAGGAGGGGGGTTCGATTTAGGGCTGAGGGGCGACTGGAGAAGAAAAAGGGGAGGGCAGCGTCGCGGTTCAGAAGAAGGGGAACGTGGAGGGAAGAAGATTGGAGGGGGGTTTCACCGGAGCTCGCGGCGGACGGTGGCGAGTCGCGGTGGTTGGGGGGGTCGACGAGATCTGGTTTGCGGTTTTTTTTTCTGTTCGGGGAAATTGAAGTGAAGAGGAGAAAAGGGGAGTTATAAGGAATATATAATAATATATATTATTTTATTTTATTTAATTAATTTCAAAAAGCAACTTTTTATTTCGACCACGAATTCAAACCCACCGCCTGTCGTCCATAGCTAATTACCCCCATTCCGAACACTATAGGATATGTTTCGTAGGCCAATCTGATAGTTACGATCAGTTTTCGCCAAAATCAACATATAACTCTATATATTGAATTTGAACGCGCATTTCAATTTACCGGGGTCACATACTGACTCGAAAAATTCCAAAAAAATATTTTCTAGCCTCGTATTGACGATACGGTCCTAACAAAACTAATTTCGTCAAATTCTGAGACCGTTTGAAAAATGGCCAATTTCCAGTCGATTAAAATCAACTAAAACTGGTCAAACACGTTTTCCCTTGCCACGCTCACATATTGATTCGAAAAATTATGAAATTTGAAACCTAGCAATAACATTACATCCCGGATCCAACAAAAGTGGTTTCGTCGAAATCCGAGGTCGTTTGCAAAATTCCCATTTTTTAGGGCCTGAATTCCATAGCGACTATTCAAAATTTTCAACTGGACGTATCTTTTGATTCCCGCTATGAAATTTTGATTTCTCGGATTCGCTGGAAAGATATTCTCAATTAGATTCAAATATTTTTGGTTTCACTAAAATCCGATTTATTTTGAATCCTGTACATCCATTTGAAGTTTGAAATCGAATTATCGAACTACCGCGCCATTTTCAATTCCTTTTATAAATATAAATAAATATTTATATTCCAACGACGATCTATATAATATATACGTTCGAATTCTATTCAAAATAAATTTCTCGTCGTTATTATTTAAAATAATTCATTTTAAATATTCAAAATTCGCTAAAATTGCCAAAATAAAAATTTTAAACTGGCCGAGATTTCCGGGTTATTACATCAACGTCAAACCAGTACGGTCAAGTATATTGCAGCTCAGGTTCTCATTTTTAAACCATTCATTTAAAACTCTTTATCGAATCATTTAAACTCATTTCCTCAACGTAAAGTCGATTCAATTTAAATATCTTTCCAACTCATCTTTTGTTTCACCATTTGTGAACAATACCTCTCGTTTATTCTCACTTCGCTTTATTCTCCTTTTAGTTCTAAAAATATTGCTATATTTTCATCAATTATTTATTTCCTTAATTTTGGAAATGTTAATATACTGTTAATTCACTAATATAATTTCATTGCCACTTCTTATGCGGTAAAAACCCTGTTAAACGACATATGTTGTCTTATTAAACTTAATAGCTTTGCACACTTAAAATCCAAATGTTTATTTCTGTTTCAAAATTTATATAACCCTTCCATAATCATTTATCATTTCAAATAAGTATACTTTAATCGTATTATTACTATTTTCTAAAAAAACAGTGTTATATAAATAGCCTAATGGTTTAAATAAACTATATGCATCCACTTGGCTAAACAATGTTCATGTACACTGTTTAATTTAAAACTTATTGTCTTAAATTTTACTTTAAATCTTACAAATGGATTTCAAACATCTTACGAAAATAATATCTCCTTTCCAAAACTCCTTTACCAATACGAACTAACACCATTCCTCGATAACAGTGAAGTCGGTCAAGTTGGGGTATTTTATTTACCTCTCAGACCTTAATCGACAACTTTCTTATCTCAGAGTGGATGAAAATTCGTAACTTAAAACCCACATTCTTAAAATATCGATCAGACCTTACTTCCTATATTTTCATTTAAACTATGGTTTTATGAACCATATCTTTTCCTTTGAACATCTCGATCGACCATTACCATTTTACTTAATATATTATTAAGTAAATCATTTACTCGAATATTAACCTCTTGCTTCCAACTTCTGTATAGTATTATATACATAACTTGGATTATATTACACTAATCCATTCGCTATTCTCTTTTCCAAAACCCTTTGATTATATATTTTAAACTTCGTATTTATAACCATAAATCCCTTTTCCAATTTCGTTTATTCCAAACATTAACAATCCCTTTTACCTTTCCAATTTCACTTCGATTACGCCATTTACTTAATTTCATTCTTAAGTAAGTTATTTATCTTAAATCCTTTGCCTTAGTTTTAAACTTTAAATCCACTTTTCTTATACACTTGGATTTGTTTACTAATACCTTACCTAATCTCTTTTTAACATCGTTTAAACAAATGGTTGAACTTTTTACTTCAAACCCTTATAAACTTCTTTACTCTAATCGATTAGTACTTCCTTTTACATGTTTTACCATTCTTTTCTTTTATTTCCAACATGAGTAGGAACTTTAATTTAAACTCAAATTTCTTTTATAACTCAATTATGGAATTCGGATTATAAAATTCCTTCCCATAAGCTTCGTCTAAATTTACTAATTTTGTACGATATCCAATTTCTTCTTAAATTAATTTTATTTAAGAAGTAATTAATATTAGTTAACTTCGTCATTTTCTGAAGTAAAACCCTTTTTACTTCTTCATTAGTTGAAATAGTTTGGTTACACTTCTTAATAAGTTATTAAGGTAATAGTTTATTCTATAAATAATAAACTGTCCAATAATCACCTTACATACAGTTAAATTAAGATTAAATAGTTTTCAAAACAATCATTACGTTAAACTAATAAATTTTCACTTAATTGTTCCCCTTGGAAATAATTATTCCAGATTATTAACTTTCTGTTTAATATCTCACTTTCTTAAACATGAATTGTATTATAAAAATTGTTGTAATATTTCTGTATAAAACAAGTCAAAATCCTCAATTTATTTTAAACTTTATATTTAAAATTAAAACTTTGATTCAGTTAAGAATAATAATAACTTAAAGTACGTTAATTGGCCTAACGGCGAATTAATATCTCAAACCAATGGATTCATACTATCTGTTGCCAATTACTTAATCAATACTACATATTGATTAAAACATGACAATTTGATTTAACAATCCACATCCCTTCAATTATTGATAACTAACCAGGATAAAATAAATTAGAATAAACAATATACAATTGATTTGAGGAATCCGGTCAGATCCCTTCAACTTGTTCCTCCCTGCACAACAGTTTAAAATATTGTTACCACCAATATATGAAATATCATGCATTTGAATGGTCAATTTATAAACATAGACAAACAATCAACCAATGAATAAATAAAACCATCCATAACATCCATTCAGCCAATTAATGATAATTATAAATGATGTGAATTTAACACATCGCAGTATTTCAGAAGTGTGAGAATTAACTCACCGATTTAGTTTGCCAACGAGGTTGCGTCACTTTATATAGTTTTAAACTGACGTTTAAATCAACATAAAATTCCACGGTCTCATAATCACTCCATTCCAGTTCTTATACGTTGGAACCGTCGATACGAACCCGTCGGATCCAGTTTCATCCAATTATGGTCACAGAAGCAAAAGTTATACGACTTATAATATTTGATTATAAATTGAACTAATTAATAAATTAACTAAAACCATTAATATTACTTAGTTATTAGTTAGCGTTGACTAACCATCTTCCTTTATTACCTTTCGTTAATCACGTGTATTGATCAACCTTCTTCCGAAAACTGGAATTCCTCATTTCCTGTTCAACCTATTTGACCTTAATTGGATTAGTACCAAATCATTAGCTTTACCCAATTCTAGTCAACGTTAAATTAAAACTGGTAATACCTTTCTTCTAACAGTAAAACGATGTCATCTTCCTTAATTAAAAACCAACACTTTCATTTGATCGCAGCCGTCAACTTCGATGGCTGGAGGTCCGACAACCAACCCTACCGGACTCGCCACCCTCGCAGCTTCCACCTCAGACCGTCGCCACCCACTCCGGTCCCCCACCGTTTCTCCACAATCCCAATTGCATACCCAGATCCGAGAATTTTAACACAGGAACACGTCCGTTCAATAACCCACCGCCGGCCAACCCCACCACCAGACCTCCTCAGACGAACACCACAATGACTGCCTCCATTCTGGCCTTTACCTCCCTCCGGCCTCACCACTGCAAGTGAACCACAGCCCCATTACGACCCATAAAACCGAACCCTGTTTTATATAACAGTGTTGTATAAACAATTATATGATTTTTGTTTGATGATAACAACCAAATAAATATTATTTTAAATGTGTTTGTTACTGTACTGTTCTATATATAAGCATCACGGACAGGAATATAATATTTATATTTAAATAGAATACGACTGTACAGACTTTCATATATTCATACAGCATTTTGTTTTATTTAAATATTAAATTTCAATCTTTCAAACAGTACAACTATTTATAACTCCACTATTTACAAATCACTTTGAATATTTCTGACATGACACATCACACATGAAATTGTAATAATTCAAATAAAAACAGACAGATTGAATTGAACAATTATATATATTTCATTTCAATCACATCTGTTTAATACAAATGACAGTATAATTTTTAATCACGTCTACAAACACTCTCATATACAGAAATTCCTCACTTATACAGTCACTTTTATTCACTGACTCATATACACTCTGTATTCTCTATCTTCTGTCAGTCCAGTCTTCACAGCTTCCAGCTATCAGTCCATTCATCTTCATACTTGTCAAATACAGAATAACACGCACAGTATACTGCAACAAAAATAAAATTCAATACAAACAAATAAAAATTTATTTTTTAAAATGTTTTATTTGCCTCAGAATTACGGTGTGTTTCTCATCATTTTTCTAGACTTGGTCTGATATGCAGTGACAGGAAGAATTGGCTGAGGCTGCATGTACACACATGTATAAATATACACGTGTGCATTGCCTCGCCAATCAGCGAGCAACCGAGGAGCAGCCACGTGGACCAACTCTACTCAGTGCACATTTTTAAAAAATATATATATACCAAATCAACATGCAACTCAAACAAGTTCAAGCTAAGACAGTAGCAATAACATAGTGTTTACGACAAGGCCGAGAGGTTCACAAGCAATGGTGTTGTCTTCAAAAATCAAAATCATCGAAGTACAAAAAATCCATTCACATATTTGATTACAGAAAAATATATACAAGTCATGACAAAAGGTTCAAGTGAAAATGCTCATATGGACAGTAAAGGTCGAGCTTGGGTATACACAGAAATATCAATGTGAATACAGTAGTAATATGGAACATAACTGCATGGTGATGGAGCAACCAAAATCACATTCATGGATCAAAGTCAAGCCAAATGAAATACAGGTGCAACTAGGTTCAAACAACAAAACTGATATGAGACATTGGACAACTCAAAGCATGGAAAAATCAAGTGAAGTATCTGTTCCTTTTCATAAACTAAAAGGAAGCAAAATCAGTATAGAAAAATCAGGGAAAAACAGTTTGGTCAAGGCAAATTAAGTGGTGCATCATGAACTAAGAACAACAGTATTGGAAAAATGGTCGAGACAGTAATGTATAGTCAAGCATAGTGGTGATACAAGCATGATACATCTCGATTCCAAGTCAGAGTGAAGCAGCAATATTCATAGAGCAAGCAGGCACAAGTAAGAGGAGCAACAGCATACATGGTGGTACTTAAGTCAAGTCAGCGTAATTTAAAGATGTAGAGCAGCAGTTTATGTGTACATGTATGTGATCAAACATACAAGAAAGCAAGTTAATGTATGAGAGTTCAAGCACATAGCAAATGGAGTGCACATATTTCAACATGAAGGCATGTTCTATAAGTTTAGTATTCAAAAATGGAAAAATAATAGTGACAGGAAGGACAAATGTGTACAAATCTATTATTGGACATGGTGAACTAATGCATCAGCGAGACTCAACATACATGTTCAAAACAACAAGTATCAACACAACAGATGCAACCAGAAATCATGGCAAGTCGAGCAGTGTAAACATCCTAAGGGATGATCAAGATAGAAACTGCTCTTATCAGTTAAAAACAAATTCAATGACCAAATCAAATATGAAAATAACTCAAGACAAAAGTGCAGCTGCTCGAATACAAGTATTACCTGTGTTCGAGCAAGCATAAGTATTAAAGGTTCAATGGTATTACAAAAGTGGTACAAAATCCATACAGGAAATGGCAACATCATCAGTTAAAATATATGGGAAATCAGGGTAGTAACTGTTTTTATCAGAACATAGAGTATCGAAAATATCTGGCAAGTTCAAGTAGTGTTCTGTTCAAAAAATAGATCAAGCAACATCAGTTTAAACGTGTTCATATTTAGGTGCTTCAAGGCAATGGTGTATTCAAGGGGCCAGATTGAAATTTTCAAAGAGAAAGAAAAACCAAAGTTTCAGAAAAATTTATACGGTTTTGTTTAAACAAGGACCAATTCAAAACAATAAAAATCTCCAGAAGTTTGAAGATTTCAACGTCCATGAATACAAAGCCAAGAATATCATAAGCCCCAAAAATTCACGCAAGAATCAGGACCAAGTCTCAACGTCGAAATTAGAGCAAATATTTAGGAGTTTTAATCCTATAAATAGCACCAATCATCACAAGCATAATAACATCTAAGTTCAAGCATAATCAAAGAGAAATTCGAATTAAAAATCATACCAGAAAACAAGCAAGCAACTTGGATCCAAATCAAAGCATCTGAAAGCAACATCGAGTTTGAGCATATCAGAGAAGAGAGAGCAGCCTCCTAAAATCAAAGGAGATTGCAAACCCTAGCTTGATCGCCACGCCATATTTGTTTCCAGAAAACCCTAGGCCGCCATTTGTATTTCAGAGAGCAAAGAGATTGAGCTAAAGAAAATATGGGTTCACACTAGCAAAAGGGTGGCCGGCTAAGTTCATATCAAAGACTAAGGGATTTTTATTTAGAATTTTTTTAAAACAAAACTAGGGTTTTATTTTAATCTAGGGTCTCTATTTTAATTTGTTTTTATTGTTTTCAACATTGTAATCAGCCTAGAGTTTTCTAGTTTGTCTCTAAAACTAGGGAGACGAATCACGGGATTTGTAATTCGGGAAAATATGGTTTCGAGGATAGAAACCAGTGCAGGGTTTTGATCGTAGGGTTAAGAACAGTTGGGAGCAAGTGTCGCGAGTTTATAGGGGATTGTAACCATAGAGATTGTTTTAACTCCTAGTTGAAACCTTGGGGAATGAAGCAGTAGGCAGGGTTTTGCCGAAGCTTGGTATATCTGTGTGTTATTTATTTTCCGCATTTATTCTGATTATTATCTATGCTGTCGTTATTTGATTACTCTGCGATAATTAGCGACAAACCCTATTCACCCCCCCTCTAGGGTTAATTTAGATCCTGCAAGTGGTATCAGAGCAGGTATTTTTTTATTTTATTTTAACTCTAGAGTCATGAATCTGTCCAATAAAGCGTTTTCTGAGGGTCGGTCCATAGCTAGGCCACCAATGTTTAATGGAACTGATTATGCATATTGGAAAGCTAGGATGAAAATTTATTTAAGTTCAGTCGACTATGATGTGTGGGATATTATTGAAACGGGTTATAGATCTCCCACTGTTATTGTTAGTGGTGTTGAAATTCCTAAATCAAAAGACAGGTGGGATGCTAATGATAAAAAATTATTTTCAACTAATGCCAAAGCGATGAATGCTTTAATCTGTGCTCTTGATAAAACTAAATTTAATCGAATTTCTCATTGTGAAACTGCAGAGGAAATATGGCATACGTTGGAGGTCACACATGAAGGTACATCTCAAGTGAAGGAATCTCATCTCGCTCTACTCAGCAACGAATATGAAAATTTCTTTATGCAAAGAGACGAAGATATAAAAGAGATGTATGAACGCTTCTCGTCACTAGTCTACAATGCAAAAGCTCTTGGCAAAACCTATACTGATGTGGAATTGATCAGAAAAATATTGAGAGTGCTACCGATGAATTTTGAAGCTAAGGTAACGGCGATACAAGAATCAAAAGATCTGAATAAAGTAAGCATGGAAGAGTTGATCGGAAATCTGATTACTTACGAGATGGAGTTAAAAGCAAGAGAAGAACGAAAGGATTCTGAATTAAAGAAAAAGACGATCGCTCTAAATAATTCTGTTGAAAGTAATGATGATGATCCCGCTGAAGAGCTAGCCATGGTTTTGAAAAAGTGGGCCAAAGGAAAATACAAACCACGAAAGAAGAATTCAAAAACCGACAAGTCCAAAAGTTCAGATAGCTCAGACGATGAAGTGTTTTGCTACAACTGCAAGAAACCCGGACATTCAAACCAAATTGCCCACAGCTTAAAAATGAAAAGAAGAAGAAGTTTAGAAGAAAGAAGAAGGCTTTTGCTGCTACATGGGATGACAAGGAAGGAGAAGAAATTTTTGAAAGTGATGAAGAGGAAGCTAATTTGTGTCTTATGGCTCAATCTGATTCAAAAGGTAGTGAAGAGGATTCTAGTGAGGTATCGAATTTTACCTATAAAGAATTAATTTTAATCTGCCACGACCTCACAAAAACCATTGATTCTCTAGAACTAAAAGTTAAGAAATTGAAATCTGATACGTTAAAACTAGTTCAAGAAAATAACAGTTTAGAATGAGAACTTGAAAAGGTTAAGAATTCATCGTTTTCAGAATGCGAAAAATGTCAATTTTTGATTAACGATTCTTTGAAATTCAAAACTGATTTTGAGTTACTTAAAAGTGAAAACGTGAATTTAAAGAACGAAAATCATGATTTTGAAAAGGGAATTAAAAAGCTTAGAGAATCTGAAAAACTTGATTTTGAAAAGCGAAAACAATTTGAAATTGAAATTTCTAAGTCCAATGCTAAAATCAAAGCACTTGAAAACGAAAATTTGGTTTTGAAACAAACCGATGCTGAAAAGAGGAAAATCGCTATTAATCGTTGTTCAAATTTAATGAAAGAAAATAGCGATCTTAAATTTAAAATTCAACGACTTGAGTCAAGTTTGACTAAATTTTCCAAAGGAGAGAAATCGTTGAATATGTTGTTAAAAAAACCATTTTTTGTTCAAAATAAAAATGGACTTGGCTTTGGATCTGATCAAGTTAAAAAACAAAATTCTAATGATTTTAAAAATTCTTTAAATGGTTTTGAAAATGATCAAATTGAATTTTTAAAATTTGGTAATTTCAAAGGGTTTTTAAATCATAAACAAATTGATAACTTGTTTAAAAACAATTCATTTAATTATGTTTGGATTCCAAAAAATAACAAAATAAATTTAAATAAATCTAAACGAATTTGGGTTCCAAAGGGCACGTTAGTGAATAGTAATGGATTGTTATATAAACGGGTTTGGGTACCAAAACGTGTAAAAGAAGATAAGATTGGTAAAACAATCTTTGTTAGACCACTCGATTCTATAATCATTTAGGTACCGATGGAGGCTAAGGAACGAATGTGCTTTAAAGAGATATAATTCAAGTTGTTCCACTTTATTGAATTGCTTGAAGTTCCTTAGCCATAGATTCAGAGTTGGAGATTCATTGGATCACATCGATTATGGTAAGGCAGGTATGATCTCTAAACTCATTTCTTATTTCTTTTTAGTTTATTTTCTTTTTTAGTTTTATTTCTTTTATTGTCTTTAATTTTTTACTTGGTTGTTTTTGAAATCATTCGTTATGGATTGTTGAAATTCTTGGATTATAAAAAAATTGATTTTTTTTCCTTAGGTGATTTCAAATAATTATCTTCATATTTGATCGTTGACTGTTTCTTGTGTTTGTCTAAAAATTCTCTGAGAATGTCAATTGTGATTCTTGCTTCAAAAATGATCTTGTGTTGTTCTGATAAGGAAATCGATTTGATTTAGTGATTGAACGATGAGTTGAAAAATCAGTGATATAATGTCTTTAATTTCCATAGACAATTTGAATTAAATATATAAGTGTCGTTAAAAATTGTCTAGGAACAATCAGCATTAAAATCATTAGAAAAATTCCATATTCTACTGATTATTTTTAACTGATTTTCAAATTTGCATTGATATTTTCGAAAACTCCTCTTGAAATTGATATTTTCAATTTTAAAATTATTTTTGACTATTTATTCAAAAATTGAAATTATTGATTAATTTGAACCGTTTTGGGACTCATTAAAATTATTAATAGATTTATGAATTTGTGATGGGTTGTGACTATGGTATAATTCAAAAATAGAGGAGATATTATTTTAAATCTCATGATGATTGGACAAATTTTATAATATCTTTGAATAAGAGCTTATTTCACGACCTTCTTCTATATCTACCATATTTCTGTCATTCATCATAGTTTTATTTAATTTGGGGAGTTCTAATCATTCTTGGAATTAAAAATAAAATAAAATAAATAAATGAATAATTTATCCTTGGTATTAACTCCCATTTAAAAGTCCTCGAGGTTATGCATGGGTAAATTACCTTAATCTCTATGTGCTTCCATTCTCACTTAAAAGACCTTTGGGTTGTGCATGGATGGAACTCATTAGAGAGGATAAAGTTAAGTTACTACTAACCCCATTTAAAAGACCTTTGGGCTATGCGTGGTTAGCAAGTGCTTAACACATTTTGAGCATATTTAAAATCTTCAAAATTCGTATTCAAATATTCAATTTTTATTGAACTCTCATCATTCTATAAAATCCATCGTAAATCCATTCATTCTGAAAGTTAAATTTGCTTTTGATTCAAAGAATATTATGATTTTTGTTTGATTAAATGGAATTTGCGATATATATTCTCTCTCTTAATTTGAATTTATATTTATAGTCTATATTCATCGCTGTTTCGATTTCTATTATCCTTTTGATGATAACAAAAGGGGAGAATGGTCAAGATTTTGATTGATGAGTATTTAATTCAAAAATATTTCAAGATTGGAAATTAAATATCTAGGTGGAGAATGGTCAATTGGATATCAATATTTTCCACATATATAGAGGAAGTTCAGTTGTAGGGGGAGCATACAAATAGGGGGAGTAATATATTTCACGTTCAAACACATTCAAAATCTTTTATTTGTTTGCCATCATCAAAAGGGGGAGATTATTGTATATAATAGTGTTATATACACAATTATATGATTTTTGTTAGATGATAACAACCAAATAAATATTATTTTAAATGTGTTTGTTACTATACTATTCTATATATATACATCACAGAAAGGAATATAATATTTATATTTAAATAGAATACGATTGTACAGTTCATATATTCATACAGTATTTTATTTAAATTAAATATTATATTTTCAAATAGTACAACTATTTATAACTCCACTATTTACAAATCACTTTGAATATTTCTGACATGACACATCACACATGAAATTGTAATAATTCAAATAAAAACAGACAGATTGAATTGAACAATAAAATATATTTTATTTCAATCACATCGGTTTAATACAAATGACAGTATAATTTTTAATCACGTCTACAAACACTCTCATATACAGAAATTCCTCACTTATACAGTCACTTTTATTCACTGACTCATATACACTATGTATTCTCTATCTTCTGTCAGTCCAGTCTTCACAGCTTCCAGCTATCAGTCCAGTCCTCTTCATATCTGTCAAATACAGAAGAACACACACAGTAGACTGCAACAAAAATAAAATTCAATAAAAACAAATAAAATTTTATTTTTTAAAAAAATTTATTTGCCTCAGAATTACGGTGTGTTTCTCATCATTTTTCTAGACTTGGTCTGATATGTAGTGACAAGAAGAATTGGCTGATGGCTGCATGTACACACGTGTATAAATATACACGTGCACACTGCCTTGCCAATCAGCGAGCAATCGAGGAGCAGCCACGTGGACCAACTCTACTCAGTGCACATTTTTAAAAAAAATATACCAAATCAACTTGCAACTCGAACAAATTCAAGCTAAGACAGTAGCAATGACATAGTGTTTACGACAAGGCCGAGAGGTTCACAAGAAAGGTGTTGTCTTCAAAAATCAAAATCATTGAAGTCCAAAAAATCCATTTACATATTTGATTCCAGAAAAATATATACAAGGCATGACAAAAGGTTCAAGTGAAAATGCTCATATGGACAGTAAAGGTCGAGCTTGGGTATACACAGAAATATCAATGTGAATACAGTAGTAATATGGAACATAACGGCATGGTGATGGAGCAACCAAAATCACATTCATGGATCAATGTCAAGCCAAATGAAATACAGGTGCAACTAGGTTCAAACAACAAAACTGATATGAGACATTGGACAACGCAAAGCGTGGAAAAATCAAGTGAAGTATCTGTTCCTTTTCATAAACTAAAAGGAAGAAAAATCAGTATAGAAAAATCAGGGAAAAACGGTTTGGTCAAGGCAAATTAAGTGGTGCATCATGAACTAAGAACAGCAGTATTGGCAAAATGGTCGAGACAGTAATGTATAGTCAAGCATAGTGGTGATACAAGCATGATACATCTCAGTTCCAAGTCAGAGTGAAGCAGCAATATTCATAGAGCAAGCAGGCACAAGTAAGAGGAGCAACAGCATACATGGTGGTACTTAAGTCAAGTCAGCATAATTTAAAGATGCGGAGCAGCAGTTTATGTGTACATGTATGTGATCAAGCATACAAGAAAGCAAGTTAATGTATGAGAGTTCAAGAACATAGCAAATGGAGTGCACATATTTCAGCATGAAGGCATGTTCTATAAGTTCAGTATTCAAAAATGGAAAAATAATAGTGATAGGAAGGACAAATGTGTACAAATCTATTATTGGACATGGTGAACTAATGCTTCAGCGAGACTCAACATACATGTTCAAAAAAACAAGTATCAATACAACAGATGCAACCATAAATCATGGCAAGTCGAGTAGTGCAAACATCCTACAAGATAGAAACTGCTCTTATCAGTTAAAATCAAATTCAATGACCAAATCAAATATGAAAATAACTCAAGACAAAAGTGCAGCTGCTCGAATACCAGTATTACCAGTGTTCGAGCAAGCAGAAGTATTAAAGGTTCAATGGCAATACAAAAGTGGTACAAAATCCATATAGGAAATGGCAACATCATCAGTTAAAATATATGGGAAATCAGGGTAGTAACTGTTTTTATCAGAACATAGAGTATCAAAAATATCTGGCAAGTTCAAGTGTTGTTCTATTCAAAAAATAGATCAAGCAGCATCAGTTTAAACGTGTTCATATTTAGGTGCTTCAAGGCAATGGTGTGTTCAAGTTTAAAATGGGCCATATTGAAATTTTCAAAGAGAAAGAAAAATCAAAGTTTCAGAAAAATGTATACGGTTTTGTTTAAACAAGGACCAATTCAAAACAATAAAAATCTCCAGAAGTTTGAAGATTTCAGCATCCATGAATACAAAGCCAAGAATATCATAAGACCCAAAAATTCACGCAAGAATCAGGACCAAGTCTCAACGTCGAAATCAGAGCAAATATTTAGGAGTTTTAATCCTATAAATAGCACCAATCATCACAAGCATAATAACATCCAAGTTCAAGCATAATCAAAGAGAAATTCGAATTAAAAATCATACCAGAAAACAAAAAAGCAACTTGGATCCAAACCGAAGCATCTGAAAGCAACATCGAGTTCGAGCAATTAGAGAAGAGAGAGCAGCCGCCTAAAATCAAAGGAGATTGAAAACCCTAGCTTGATCGCCATGCCATATTTGTTTCCAGAAAACCCTAGACCGCCATTTTGTATTTTAGAGAGCAAGGGGATCGAGCTAAAGAAAATATGGGTTCACACTAGCAAAAGGGTGGCCGGCTAAGTTCATATCAAAGACTAAGGGATTTTTATTTAGAATTTTTTTTAAACAAAACTAGGGTTTTATTTTAATCTAGGGTCTCTATTTTAATTTGTTTTTATTGATTTCAACTTTGTAATCAGTCTAGAGTTTTCTAGTTTGTCTCCAAAACTAGGGAGACGAATTACGGGATTTGTAATTCTGGGAAATCTGGTTTCGGGGATAGAAACCAGTGCAGGGTTTTGAGCGTAGGGTTGAGAACAGTTGGGAGTGAGTGTCACGAGTTTAGAGGGGATTGTAAGCGTAGAGATTGTTTTAACTCCTAGTAGAAACATTGGGGAATGCAGCAGTTGGTAGGGTTTTGCCGAAGCTAGGTATATCTGTGCGTTATTTATTTTTCGCATTTATTCTGATTATTATCTATGTTGTCGATATTTGATTACTCTGCGATAATCAGCGATAAACCCTATTCACCCCCCCCCTCTAGGGTTAATTTAGATCCTACAAACCCAACCAAAGAAATCAACACATTAAAACTCCCTCCGTTAAAACCTACCCACCACCGAACTCCAATCATCGGACCACCTCAGACCAACTCCTCAACGACCACCACCCTTCAGACTTCCTCTCCGACCAAGCTTGACCTCCTCTGGTAGCCTACAGCACTTCCACCGTTCCCAAAACCGCAAGTAACCCCAAAAATACAAACATCGAAAACTCCCCAAAACTATGATCGCATCCCTCAAGTTTTACACCAATTTGAAGCCTTATTATGCAGGATTTCCATTATATTTTACGTTTGAATTTATAGGATTTCAGTGGAATTGTTTTTGAATTTTATTTGAGGAGTTTTTTTACTGGAAAGTTTGGATCTAAGGTAAGAAAATTGGATGGAGAACATTTGGTAAGGAAGGATTATTACGGTGATTCATTATATAGAAGGAAAATATAATTTTCTTTTATTACTAAACGAAACTTCATCATGAAGAAACGCACTAAAACCGCCACAAAAGACTTCTGTTTTCTGATAAAAAAACTAACATCAGCATAAAAAAAATATTCCGGACCCAGTGGGACAAGTTACGTCGAATCCCGACATCGTTTGAAAAAAATTCCTTTATAAAACCAGCGAAAAACACGCATTTAAATTTTTCACGATCACTAGATAAATCAAATCAACTTGAAACTTTGAAATCCTACAATAATTAATTAATACGAATCCAACGGCACTAGTTTCGTCGCATTCTGAGACTATTTCCCAGTACGTTATTTTTTCCCATGCATCGCAATGCCATTTTGGACACCAAATTAACCGGTCTCCAAAAATAACAAACTATATACCTATCCTGACTCTAAATGTTGATACGAACTCAACAGAATTGGTTTCGCGACTTAATTCAACCGTCTGCTCAGGTTATACTCAAATATCCCTTTATTAATTTAATTACGAGTTATAGAAAATGAACGAGCGTTTATGGCTACCGTGGTCACATACGACATCGGTTTGCCACGCAATTCAACACCATACAATAATTTAATGTTACGGTTCCAATGAAACTAATTTCGTCGAAAAAGGAGTCCGTTTGCAAAATGGCTATTTTAAAGGGCTGTATTTTAAATAGCGATTTTCATAGCGACTATTTGAAAATTTGATTTCGCCATAAAAAAAATCTACAGTACGAAAACTCGATTTTTTTGCTTTATTACAAAATTATTATCAAATAGATTCGGATGTTTCTTGTTTCAAAGAAATCCGACTTAAATTGGATCTTGTACGACTAATTGAAGTTCAAAATGCTATATTACGAACTACCGCGCCGTTGCAGCTCATTATATAATAAAATTATAATTTAAACTTTTAAACAGTGCTTAATAAACAAAATCATAAATAAAATTAAATATAAACATAAATAAATACTCTTACATTACCAAACCATATAACATCGCAAATTAAGCCAATTTCGACTATTTCGAAATTAAATTATTATTTATATTATTTAAACAAATTAATTATTCAATTTTATTAATTCCAAACCATTTAAACTTCAAATTGATATTTAAAACAAAATTAAATATTAAATTAAATAGCAAAAGAAATCTGGGTCGTTACAACAAGTCAGACATCTGACATAAAATGCACAGACGTCTGATCTTGCAGGTTAAGATTTCCCCAGAGTTTTGACAGTCGTTTGACCCCCTTTGGACAAACGTCTGTATACATGGAAAAATATTCATGAGAGTTTGTATAGACATCTGACCTTATTATGGTCAGACGTCCGAGCTGAAGCCATTATTATTTTTCTTTCTTTAGCTTGAACATTTGTAATAAACCGGAATTTCTGAACCAATTTAAATTTTTTATTTTAGCCATTTTAATGGGTTTTGAATATTTAAAATGATTTATTTTAAATAATAACGACTAAAAATTTATTTAAATCAAAGTTCGGACATGTATATATTTAATTTAATTAAAACGAGTTCGAAATGGCATGGTAATTTGAAAATTCGATTTTTAATTTCAAATGAATGTACGGGATTCAAAATAATCGGATTTCAGTAAAACCAGAAATATTTGAATCCGTTTAATAGTATCTTTCTAATGAAAGTGAGAAATTCAGATTTCATAATATAAATTGAAAGTTATGTCCAGTTTAAAATTTAAAATAGTTGCTATGGAACTTATTTAAATTTTAATATAATATATAGCCCTTAAAAATAGTCATTTTTCAAACGACCTCCGTTTTCGATTAAAACACTTTTATTGGATCCGGAATATCAAATTATTGTTAGGTTTCAAATTTCATAATTTTTGAAATTAATATGTGAGCTTGGTGAATTTAAACGCATTTGGCAAATTCAGTTTGAATTTAGTGAAAATTAGGCTCACATCCTTAAAAGTAAACTTAATTAGGCTCACATCCTCCCCTTTAATTACATGTAAATTTCATCCCTATTTTTAAATATCCGCATTTTCTTTTCCTGAATTTCCCATTTACCCAAATTACGGTGTAATTAACGTGATCTATTATACATTTCAGCGATCTACTTTTTTCATCGTTGTGTATTTCTGCGTTAACGCCTGTGCCATCATTGTTCTAATGGTTTCAAAATTTTGTCCATCTAAAATTTGGGTTTCTCGGCAATTTCTTTAGAGAGTTAATTTGATCGATCCTTCATTTAAAAAATGGATGTTTCTTCTTCCATGTGATTTATACTTTTTACCTGATTTAATTTTGAAATCGTTTTTTGGTATATGGATTTCAATTTGAAATCGTTCTAATTTTTTTCTTCTTGCAGGTGATCGACAAATTGTTCTACTATTGTTTTTGGTATACGGATTTCATTTTGTAATTGTTTTTAGTTGATTCATTATTCTGAATTATTTTAAATGTCCTATATTATCAATGGATACTTTTTATTGCTGATTTTACAGTCGATTCATTATTCTGTATTAGTTTAATTGGCTTTTTTTATTGATGGACAGTTTAATTATTTTATAAAGTTTTATTTTTGTTGTTGATTGTTCAGCCGTACAATTTAATTTGTCAACATATATTTTCATATGTTCTGCATATATTCACAAATATATGCATATATTGTGAATATGAGCATATAAAAATGTGACTATTGGTATAATATGTGTTTGGATGTACTCGGAAAAGTTGCGTAGAAGTATGCATATTTTCTGTATATATGCATACAAATATTCAGCTCCATTGATTTTCTGTTTTTTTGCGTGTCTGATGATTAGTTGCATACATATATGAATATATTCTTAATATATGCATATTACAAGTGTTCTAGATCTATTTTTTAATAAAATATGTGCAAATATTCTGAAAATTTTCATATAAATATGCAGATATTATTGTTATTTGTGTATATGTATGCATCTAATTATAATTATATGTTTATGTTTTTGTAATTTTATTTGAATACATGCAGATAAGGCTGATTAATGTTTTTTTTTTAAACAGTGGTCCTGCAAATATTGGTGCATATTTGTTATTAACATAATGAAGCAGAGAAGCGAGGACAAAGAAATCATTAGACATGAAGAAATTAAAATGGAAGGAAGGGATGTTTATATTTGTTAGAAAATGTTGACATCTATATTGTTTTTTGAACTACGTGTGCATGATTATGTAGTGTGTAAACTGAATTACCTTTTTATTTTGTGAACTGAATTAAATTCTTCTAATTTTACATGAAATTATGAATTGATGTTGTCGTGTGTACAGATATTCGTAATAGTTTGCATACTTATATGCATGTTTTCAATATAATTCCTGATGTAATTGCATATATTTGCAGCATTACTCTAGAAGACGTTTTATTTTTTATCAAATACTGACATGTAAGAACTAAACTTCATAAAATTATAGGAATAAATAACGAAATTAAAATGGTAGAATCAGCTGATTAAATTAAAAAATTCAGGATTAAAAGGGGGAAAAAGTAGACAAGGTTAAAACAGAGTAAGCATACCCAATAAATTTTGAATACTTGCATGCAAATAAAGAGAATAGTTGCATACTTCTATGCAACCATGAATAATACTTTTGTTCATCATCCATTTATAAGAATAATTTCGTACCTGTATGTAGCTTCTATGAATTTTTTTCGTACATTTATTCATCTATGCAATATACTAGCAAAGTTGATACAAATATTCAGTATAATTGCATACATCTATGCAACTATACATAATATTTGCATACTTCTATCCAACTATATAGAATGATTGCATACACGGTATTTCTCAAAAACTTTAACTGTAACAAATACAGAATTAATATTAAAAAATTGAACTAAATTTATAAGAGCATGTAAAAATTCACAACATTATACTTTCAAGAAATACAGAATGCTTATACGTATAAAGATCATCTTTCTTTATTTTCTCTATCAGTTCGATGAATGCCTTAAGATTATTCCTATACACACTATCCTTTTTGGGATTCTTCCTTACTTCATTGATTTTTCCTTCTTTCACCAATTGTTGAGATTTAGACGGTTGTTCAGTAATTACTAACGCTCTCTATTTTTTAACATCTCATATAGGATCATCTTCTACCATAGGTACCTGTAAAAAGGATTAGAAAGTTATTAACAAAATGTTTCAAACTGTTCTAAATATATGCGTACCAGTCTGCAAGTATTCTGTCTAATGTCACGCAAGTGTTCATGTATTTTGAATAATAGTACAAAAGTTTGCAAATATTGTTGATACATACTCAAACATGTGCAAATAATCTTTATAATTACACACAAGTGTGCAACTTTTATAATAATAGCAAACAAATCATGTATTTTTAATAATAGCACACAGGTGTGATACTATATAAAATATATTTACGCAAGTATGCAAATATTACAGACATAAGCTCACAACTATAAAAAATTCGTAATAACATCACAGAATTGTGCAAAAAAACATAAAAAATGCACACTAGAGTGCAGGTATTCGGAACAAATGCACACTAGTGCTCATCTATTATGAATTGTTTTCCACAAATGTTTGAGCATTCTGACCACATTCAGACATGTTTCCAAATATTCATAACAATATCTTACAATCATTCATGAACTGTTACAATGATTTTGTTAATACCCAGCAAGCAAATATAGAAGATAATTATATACATTTCTGCAAGAAATTTAAATTAAATTATTCAAATATTCACCAACTCATAACAAATTATAGTTTCTTATGCAAAAGTCCTGAATAAATATATAAATGTATATAATTTTTCTGATTATATGCATGTATATATTCCTCTTTGGTGAATACGTTCATTTTTGTATTCACATTTTTTGAAAATATGCATTCACAAATGCAACTTTTTGTAATTTTCACTTTTGATTATCTAAATTCTAGCGTGCCTCTACACTGAATACCTGCACTCAAACATTCAATTATTCTGCATACTTGTACACAATCATACAAAATTACTGATTAAAAAATCAAGCACTCATGTATGATTAACGTACAAATGAATACGGATGTGTAAGAAAAGTTGAAAAATGCATACTAACAACATACAGTCATGCTATAATTCTTATTAAAATCATACAATCTTGTAAGATTTCTTATTAACATCTACTAATCATGCAATAATTCTTTTGAACAACATACACTCATTCAAAAAAATTCTTTTAATTTTATTATAGTTTATTATTAGAAGATAGTATCGAAAGTAGGAGACAAAATAAAACAATCAGATTTATACCTTTGTTCTCGCCATTTCGTGTAATTTGATGACGACGACGACAGCTAAATTCGAAAATAAAAGGACTATCCTGATTATATTGATGAACGCCGGCTTTTGATTCTACATAGAGATTTAACGATTTAGGGTTTTGAAGAATTGTGGAATTAGGGTTTTAATAAAGATTAAAGTAGCGAATAAGACAGCACGGTGTTGGAAAGTTTTGGTACTGTGTAAGGGTAGAATTGGAATATTTTCAGCGGTATTTCAAAAATAGGGATGTATTCTGTATTCCTTTTATCAACGGGTTTTTTTATATTTTAAAAGTTAATAGGGACTTGTATAAAATGCACCCTTGAATTTAATCGAGTAGAAAAGGCCATTTTTCAAACGGTCTGCAAATTCGACGAAATTAGTTTTGTTTGGACCATATCATCAAAACATAGCTAGATTTATTTTTCTGTAATTTCTGGAGTTAATATGTGGCCACGGTAAATTAAATAGTACAGTTAAATTGAATATATATTGATTTATATTTTAATTTTGATAAAAACTGATCGAAACGATCGAATTGGCTTATGAAACATATCCCATTATGTCCGGAATGAGGGTATCTGGTTAAGAACGACAGTCGTTTGGTTCGATTTGGAGTTCAAGGACTAAATGAATTATTTTTGAATTAAATAAAATAAAATATTTATATAAATTCCCCCTATTCCCTCTTAAACCCTAATTCCAGAATTCTGAGCCGCCGCTATGAAATCAAGGGCCGGTGATTTCCGATCCCCCCTTTTTCTCCTAAATTATTCAATGATTTTCAAAACAAATAAAAGGAAGACTGAAAAGCCATTTGAGATCTATAATATGAACGACCAAGATCAGATTTCATGTTGTGGACCGTTCGAATTTTCGCCACAAAGGGTTGGCGTTCGCACTAGTTTTTTGGCGCTAGGAGGACCTCGGGTTGGCCGATAATTATGGCGAAGGAAGGCGATGGTTAGGGCCTTTGAATGGTGGTAGTTGATTGGAGTTAAAAACCCCTTGGTGGCATGCGTTTTGGAAGATTAGTGTTGAGGGGGGGGTTCAGTTTATAGCGTAAAAGAAGAAGAAGGATAACGGCCGTATTTTCTTAAGTGAGGATTAGGAAGTTAATAAGTATATAATTATTATTTAATTGTTTAATACTGTAATTAATATTTAAAATGGCATAACTTTATCATACGAGCTCAGACATTTCAAACTAAAGGGCGTTGGAATCGTGACGAAGAACATTACAACATGGAGCTGACTAGATTAGAAACAAGCAAATTAGAATTTGAGGCGATTTTAAATCAAAACAATTCAAAAATAAAGAATGACGGAGCGGAACCCAATGTGAGAATTCTCTCACTAAAATCCTGTACAATTATTTAATTTGTTTTATAACTGTAAAAATACAGAAATTGCTAATATTGATTTTTAACTGTTGCATGCCATTTATTTTTGGTGTTCAACACACGAATTTGCACAAGTCACATAAATTGGAAGCGATGTAAGGATATTAGCGACATACGCATTTCATACTCCACGAATGCCCACATTTGGTGTCGTAAATAGCATTGGGTAGTTGAGTATTTATTTATTTGGATGATTTGGTGATTTGTGTATTGTAATGATGATTTTGTGATTTTAACATGTTAGAAATGTGAATATTAAACTGATAGATGAAAATGGACAAGATAATCATTTATATATTGAATAATGAAAATTGGTTAATTAGAAAAATAAATCAAACTGAATTTGAATTGGTTAATTTATTAACCAGCAATTTATTTAAACTGATCATTTTTGTTTGAAAACCCCACACAAGTATTGGGATGATATTTGACATACACTAATCCCAATATTTAGTTGCATGTCAATCGATTGGTTGACAGGCTGTGATAAGTGTTATTTATTTATTTTAATGCTTATACAGTTATAGAATGCACTTTGGATGATGGTTGATGATTATTTATCATTATGGTTGAATACATGCGATGTATGAAATCCATATAACTGAAATTAAATGGTAAATGATTGAGTCGCATTCCGATTCAGAAATAACGAATATTTTAAAATATGACTTTGATGTCCGATTTTAGATGGACACGGAAATATAGAAATATATGAAACTGAGTAAGTAGATAAATGCCATTTTAACCCGAACAGGTTTATCGATCGATTTTATTGATTTTATAATGAATATCGAAAAGAATTGATTTCAAAATCAGATATTTTGAAAATAATAACATTTTAATATTTTGATGATATGGAACATTCAATTTTGATTTAAAATGAATTTGAAATCATTTTAAAATGAATTTATAAATGATATATAAAATATATTTTAAATGGAAATCAACGACACGTATACTATATATATAATGGCTTGAACAGAACGCGTCGCGCGGCGACTGTTCGCGAATTTCAACAATTAACTTCAAATTGATATAACGGGAGATCCGACCTTCGGATTCTCCTAAAACTAGAAATGTTGGGTTCGTATCGAAAAGATCTTTCCAATGAACATAAGAGATTTAAATTTGAATGGTTAGATTTTAAATTATGTCCAAATCAATTTCAGAAAAGGTCGCTATGGATGTAGTTCGGTGGCCGTTATTGGAAACCGACTGGAATGGCGATATAAAAATTATTAAAAATATGGAAAAATTGTGAAAAATCATAACAAATGATTTGGAAAGAATTTGGATGAAAAATTCCGCATTTGAAAAGATAAAATACATTTTTATCAAAATGAGCTAGTTATTAGCTAGACTAATAATCCAATGTTTTTAAATAAATAAATTAGATTGAAAAAGATGTGACGACCCGAAATCCCCCTTTCGGGAAATCACAGATTGAGTTGAGTACAAGCCACATCGGAATGCAAACAGAAGAACATTTCATTATATATTACAACAATTCATCGGAATACAAGAATATACAGAGTATAAATGAATATTACATTCGATAAATATCAGAGATTACAATACATTACATAGCAGCGAAAAATAATACAATACACAACTAGAAGTAATACGCGGATACAAAGCTTTCCGGATATCATTCCAGCTATAAATCAGGATCCTGTGAATATAAATCTGCAAAAACCAAAATTACTAGCTGCCTGTGTCAAAATAAGGGCAACCAGAGTTTAAGTTAAAACAATAAACTCCAGGTCAGTCATGAGACTGGTGTGAGAACTAAAACAGTTATTAATCTTTATTTTAAATTTAGGTAAATCAAGGGACCATGCCATATAACACGGAACGGGTTTCCTCCCAAGAATACCAGTGCATATAACAACAGCGCAATGCTAAATAAAGAAAAATGAAGCTATTATAAGACTCAGGTCCTATCACACAATGCAACGCAAGCCGGGGGATAGGGTTTTCCCTTATAATAGCCAAAGAATGCTTGATATGTTAAATTTCATGTTTTTATTTTTAATCAGACTCCAACTGTAAATTAGTAAGAGAATGATTCCCTAAGTATTTGTAATGACCCGCATTTGCAGAGGTATAATAATTTATTTATTTAATTATTTAAAAGGTGATTAAAAGGATTAAATGGTGGTTAATTAAATAATGGTTAATATTTAATTTAAAATAATAAATTAAATAATATATTTAATCCTGAAATAATCAGAATTGGCCGAAATGACGATATGGTGTGAACTGGATCACCCGTGATATTTAATTCAGCTTGGAATTGAATTGGAATAACGAATATATTTAAATAACGGCAGTTTGAACGTATAATTATATTATAATTAAAAACGAGCTTGAAATGGCGCTGCAGTTCGCGATTTGAACTTCAACTGAATGTACAGGATTCGTTTTAAGCCGGATTTCTGTGAAACAAGAAACGTGTGGAGCTGGTGGAGTATATCTTTCTAGTGGAAGAGAAAAATCGGGATTTCGTCGTGTAGATTTTGATTCACGTCCAAATCAAATTTTGAAATAGTCGCTATAGAATCGTTTATCGACCGTATCGGTTTATTCAATATAACTAGAGATCGGGTTTGAATTTAGACAAGGTTCTTCTGGGATATATTGATAATTTAATTTTTATAATTTTACTGTAATTTTTAATTAATTTAATAAGCGACTTTTTATTTGAAGTATTTCACACCCTGAAATCAACATTTTGAAGTTTCAAAATATGAGTCCACCTACCGATATTATTATATTTTTGAGATCGTGGGACATTGCTCGTCTCACCGGTGTTTTTATGTTTGTTCGTAGCAGCTCGTATATAGATAGAATTTTATATAATAGGGTACATTAAAGGTTACAACTCAACAATAAAATATCTAGATATTTTGGCATTTCTAAAAATAATCCCCAACAGTTGTTAACCCTAAAACCTTTCTCTCTACGGTCAAACAAAATCCGCCGACAACTTTTCTCTTCTCAAATGAAATCGATCCTTTGGAAAATCGATATAAATACTATAAAAAATCCATAAATCAAAGTATGGGTAAATTTGAAATCCCCAACGCATTCTCTTCAAACTGAGGTGCGTTCCAATGGGTGCGAACCATTTTCATTCGCTGTCTACTTTTACACAGCAGCGATTTGGGGCTTCGAATCGGAAATCAATGAGAGAATTCGAGATTTAGGAGGATGGCGAGGCCGAGAATAGGGCGTCCGGATCGAAGTGCTGAAGCGGGAAGTTTGGGGTAGTTGAAGTTAGACGCAGTGGAAGGAGCAGAGTCATTTACAGATGAAGTCGGACGGAGAGGAGGTAGTTATGGCTACCTGGAACCGGAGCAGGATGCGTACTTTTGAGAAGGAGGAAACTGGTCGTCGCGATTTACAGGGTGGTTCGAGTTTTGTTGGGAGTTTCACATTTGAAAGTTAGGGAAGAAATGAGGTGGTTCTGATTGAAGAAAGGGAGTTGGAGTTCTGTAAATTGCTGAAGGGATGATCAGCGTTATGTTGGGGAAGAAAGGATCTTCCTGTAGCATTTTGGTGAACTGTTTTTGTGTAGTGGGATGAAGGTGATTGTTGTGTATTGTGTAAAAGGAGTTGATGGGGTTTTCTGTAGGGTGGTTCGTCAAGCGAAGGGAAAGTGTAACTGGTGTGAAGTATGGTGAAGTAGTTGCAGTTGTTTTGGCCGAAGTTTGTGTAACGAAGGCTGTGAGGCGTGGTTGAACTTGGGGAAGTGTGAAGAAAACCAGTTTTGGTCTTCTGGTTTGTTGAATGAATATCGAAGTTTGAGGAAGATGGAGTCGGGTCTATTTGTTTTGTTTTGGGGTATCTGAGTGAAAACTGAAAAGAATAGTGAAGTAGCTCGGGATCAATGGGAGATAAAAACATGAGGCTTTGATGGGTATTAACATGGTGAAGTGATGAGTAAAGGGATGTAGTTCAAGGATTTGACAATGGGGCTGAATGTTTTCTGGAGCGAGAGATACATTTCGGGGAAGAAGGTAGTGAAGAAGAAGGGAATCCGACCAATCTAGATCCGACGGGATCGTGTGGACGGACACTACACCATGGAGCTGACTGGGAGTGAATCCGAGCTAGTTACAATTTATGGCGAAATAAATTGTCCGTCGCAGTCAAATAAACGCAAACCGTTATTTAACGATTAACGCGCAAATGTGAGTAAAACTCACCAACTCTGAATAGTTATATTTTTATAATGTATTTTTAGAACTGTTAATCATCTGTTGATTGCTGTGTGTTGGTTGATTGATTGAACTGCTAGTCAGTTAGTGAAAATTATATATATATATATATATATATGTAATTATATATATATATATATATATATATAAACCGTTAAAAATTTATATATTGATTCTACTATCAGAATAATTTATATTGAACTGAAAGTGATGATAATCATATTGTGTAACATCTGTGGATGCAGGGAAACAGGTTGGAGGAATCCGACTGGATTCCTCAACAGTTATTTTATTGTTTTTCACATATTTTGATATATGATGTGAAGTATAACCTGTTGTTGATTGTGTGGGTATGGACGATATTGAACTTCGTGATTTGATATGATTGAATACCATGACATACCGGAATGTAGATAAGGGGATTTTCAAAGTGATATTGAAAATAGAATATTTATAAAATGGGATATTTATAAATAAGAGATATTTATAAAGTGGAATATTTATAAATAAGAAATGTTTATAAATTGGAATATTTATAAATAGGAGATATTCAAAAAGGAAATGATTTCAAACCATTTTCTTTTTGAATGGAAAGGCCTGTGTGGTGGGTTTGGGGATTTTCCCGATGCTCCCGATACAAAGGAGGTTATGGCGAATTTTCCCGGAAATTTAAGGAGTTAGAATATTTCAAGAATAAATTTGAAAAGGAAATATTTGTAAACCATTCACAAATAGAATTGAAAAGGAAACGTTATAAAAAGGAAATCATTTTGAAAGTGTAGAACCGTTATTTAAAAGTAAATCTTTTCAAATGAATAAAACATTGTTAAAAAGGAAATCTTTATAAAGTGAATAAAGTAAATCGAATATGGTATTCGAAAGGAGTTAGATCGAATATGGTATACGAAGGGAGTAAATCGAATATGGTATTCGAAAGTTAGTAAAACGAATATGCTATTCGAAAGGGGTTAGTCGAGTCGAGTTAGTTGAATAGAGTTAACTAGTTCAGTAGAGTTAACCAGTTTAGTAGAGTTAACCAGTTCAACAGAGTTAACCAGTGAGTTAAGTAAGTCAAGTTAACCAGTGAGTTAAGTAAGTCAAGTAAATCAGTTGGAGTTAGTCGATTCGAGTTAAGATTTTTGAGTTGATAATCGAGTTAAGTTATCGAATACCACTTATTCGAAGTAGAAGTTATCAAATATAGTTATTTGAGATAGAGTTAGTCAAACAGAGTTATTCAGGATAAGTTGCCATCTCGTATGACTGCTAGCGTAGTTCGCAGGGCTGTAAATAGCCTACGGCGGTCGAATGTCTCCTGAGGGAGTCAGGCGTAACCATTGTGATCGATGCGATCTAGAGTCAAGCGAATGAAGTTAAATCGAATATTAGTTATTCGATAGGAGTTAAGTCCTTGAGTTAGATTATCGAGATAAGTTAATCGAGTTAAGTTCTTGAGTTAGATTATCAAGATAAGTGAGTCGAGTTAAGTTCGTCGAGTTAAATTAATCGATGTTAGTTTCATCGAAAGGAGTTA
This sequence comes from Allium sativum, assembly GCA_030737875.1. Lineage (NCBI taxonomy): Eukaryota > Viridiplantae > Streptophyta > Magnoliopsida > Asparagales > Amaryllidaceae > Allium > Allium sativum. Next base: position 141,883,462 of record CM060918.1, on the reverse strand, counting down.
ATCGATGTTAGTTTCATCGAAGGGAGTTATCGATTAGTTAAATCGAAAGGAGTTATCGATTAGTTAAATCAAAAGGAGTTATCGAATTTAGTTATTCGAAAAGGAGTTATCGATTTGTTAAATCGAAAGGGAAGATTATCGAATATCGTATATTCGAGAGGAGATTATAGAATATAGTTTTATTCGAAGGAGTTATCGATTATTAGTTAATCGAAGCGAGTTATAGAATATTAGTTAAATCGAAGGAGTTATTGAATATAGTTTATTAGATGGAGTAAATCGTTTAGAGTTAAATCAAAGGAGTTAATCGGATATAGTTTATTAGAATAGAGAAAAGGAGTTAATCGAATATAGTTTATTCGAATAGAGTAAATGAGTTAATCGAATATAGTTTATTCGAATAGAGTTAGAGGAGTTATCGAATATTGTTTATTCGACAGGAGTTAAGTGAATTAGTTAAGTTAAACTAAGTGAATTAGTTAAGTGAATTGGTTAAGTTAACCAAAGTGAAATTAGTCGAGTTAATCAAAGTGATTAGTTCAGTTAATCAAGATAAGTAAATCAAGTTAGGTTAATCGAGTTGAATTAGTCAGTCGAGTTAATAAATTGAGTTAGTCAAACTAAGTAAAACCAGTTAGAGTTAATTAATTAAGGTTGACTAGTTAGAGTTGATCGGTTAAAATTAACCAGTTAGAGTTAATCAATCAGGGTTAATCAAATAGAGTTAAGTAAAATTAGAACTGACTAGAGATTAGTAAATTGAATGGTTTTCTAAGTGTCTATCTGATGTTGGTTTCGGCCTTCGGGATTTATACTTAGGGAATTGTTCTCATACTAGTTCACAGTCAGGGACTGATAGTTGGGGAAGAGTAGTGATTTGTAAATAAGCAAATGGAAAGCGTTTTCCAGTGTTAATAACATATATTTTCTAAACATAGAAAATAAGGCAATGTGAATATATATGTATATAGATATATGTTGATGATTTACCGATATAATTTCCATCTGGAAATAATATCGTTGTTTGCACACTTGTTTTTCTTTGATGGTTAAATCACAGACTATCGAAGTTTTGACCATTTTAACGTTGTTAATATGGAGAGACCGGTTGGATTATTATCCAAAGAACCACTCTGTATTGGCATAAGCATTGCGAATCATATATGCCAAAGATAATTGAAGACGGAGTAAAGTGCAAGGGCTGCTGTATAAGTCTTAGGTAACAGTGACTAAGATGGATATACTGAGTAGTGCCTTCGGTTTGTCCAGTCCCAGGACAACTTGTATGGACGAAGGTCTGACAGAGTATATCCAATAGATCGCGTAAGTTGATCTCTTCAAAACGTATATACGTTGGTGGCGGAGGAATTCGTTTCTCTTAGCTGTATACCCGTTGTATTTTTGAGGAAATCAATTTGTGATTTGGCGGGTATGACGATGTGACATTCTAAGTGAATGAGGATGGCTTGTATGAATGAATGTTTGACAGAGTATTGCCAGAAAGGTCACGAACATTGATTTCTTCAACTGTACCAAGAGTGGAAGCGGAGAAGGAAACTTCTTTAGCTAACACGTATGTACTGTCGTAGACGTCAATTAGTGATTTTCGATGGATCTGACAATGTGGCATTCGAAGTGAATCTGACGTGATGATAAAGCGTAGCTTCTAGCCTCATCAACCGGTAAATGACAGAAATCGGATAGGCAGCATGGCTAAGTCGGTCGCACCGAAGTAGGTTGTATAATCACCTATCTAGAGAATATTCATTTGTTTCTTAAATCTATCAATGTTGTCCTATATATATATATACGGGAACGGTTGCTGATCCCAACCGTTGGTGATGTACATTCGATACACTCAAGAGAAATGAGTGGTCGGTCATGTGTGGCTGAGTTACAAGATGTTCTTGTTGAACTCCAGTGTATCGTTCCTAGAGTACACTGATCGGAAGGTGGTTCCATACCTTGTCAGCTGGAAATCCATTATCCAATACGTGCTTGCGATTTTGATTGTATACTATATATGTAGAACGTGAGATGAAAGCGTTTCTGCTAGTTGATATCTATTTGTACATAGACATTATTATAATATCAAAAGGTTTTTGATATAAAGATATTTTGGATTCTCATAAGGGAAAAACCCGTTCCGTTGTACGGCGTGGTCTTATGAGATATCGTTTACTTGTTCATATACCTGTTTAAACTGTTATACTCATACCAGTCCCATGACTGACCCGTAGTTTACTTTGTTGTTTTCCCTAAACTCTTAGGTGCCTAAATTTGTACGGGCAGTCAAGTAGTTGGGATTTACAGATATACTTGAAGAGCTGGAGTAGGAGGCTTCTGGATCATATAGCTATAGTTTATTTCCGATGTGTTGTAAGTGCTGTACTCTGATAAGTGCTATTGTATACATAACTGTTATATTTCAAAGTTATGTTACCTATTATATGTTATTCGTTCCGCTGTGCGGTTCGTGTTACTCTGATGTTGTGTTCTTCTTCTTCTTCTTCTATTCTAAGTTTCTATCTTATCTATTCTCACCCTCTAATTTCTTTCATTAATTACCGGGATTTTTCGATGTTTTGGTTATCGACATCGAGCTTTTGTCGATAACCAAAGCCGCCGAAAATCCGGGTCGTTACAGTTGGTATCAGTGCTTAAGTTAAGAATTACCTTGGCTCTGTGGCGTGACTCGGTAGAGATAGGGTTAGTGATGCCCTAGATTGAGTTGAGTGTATATATACGAGAGAGCGTATTTGTATTTGATATAAAAATGGTTTTATATTGTGGAGATTGATTGGCTGAGTAGTTTATGAGTTCTGGTAGATCAGTTTGATCCACTGTATCGGTAGGAGTAAATTAATACTTGAATACGATGGACCGACACAGTATGGATATGTAATATATTATCATATATTAGATATATTGGTTGTAATTATAATCGAATGAGATTATAAAGTGAAATGGTTATATATAACCAATCAGAATCATATAAGTAAAGTATATGAAATAAGATGAATTAAATATGAATTTAAATCAGATTTGGAATTAAAATAAGGAAATTTTAAGTTCCTAGGAGATTTTGAGATGTTTTCAAAATGGATGTATTTAGTAAGGGTTTTGAAATGATATAGTATTGAGATCACTTGGGTCGCTGGAAAATAATTCCGATGATGACTGCGCAGTATCATCGGTGTGATTTTCGAGTTCTAAGTGGTGGATTACTACCAAAGATTTTAATTTGAATTGTTTTGAGGAAACAAGTTGTTTAGAAAATTCAAAGGTTTTGAATTGACAGTATGATTTCAAATTGATTTGAAATTTACCCAGGAATTTAAGTTCTAGAAATTAAAATTTAACTTGTGAAGTTAATTCGAATGGGATGGTAAAAGTAAATAATAAACCAGAATTTAACTTGAGATGATTGGTTAAGAAAAACCGGAAGTGATTAGAGAATAATCTGGATTTGGATTTGAAATGATAAGTTGAGAGTTTGGAATTTGAAACTCGAATTTGAAATTGAATTCGGCTTGAATAAGCAAATGGTTGTGTTAAGAATAACTTGGTTGGAGTTGATTGGGATGGCATTTGTATATGTCGAGTTGATAACAGATGGTAGGGATATAATGATATGCCCAACAAAAAGGTACAAGTTTATATTTTATATGAGTTTGGAATTTATGAGCCGAATTGGCAAGCCGTTTGGCGTTTTGATTTTCTTTTGGGTTGAAGAAGGCCCAGAGAGGCGAGTTGGAGTTTGACCAATTGACCAGTACAAAGGAGGTGCTGGCGAAATTTTTCGAAAAGTTAAGGCGTTAAAATTTTTTCAGGATTTTTGGAAATTTTCGTTGATAAGAATTAATTAATAATTTGATTGAAATTAAATTGGTCCAGTTGGAAACTGAAGTTAAGAAGTGAACAAATATGTTCTAACCAGTTAGTAGGGTCGTTCTCTAACTTAGCAATTTCGAGGACGAAATTATTTTAAGTGGGGAAGAATGTAATGACCCGCATTTGCAGAGGTATAATAATTAATTTATTTAATTATTTAAAAGGTGATTAAAAGGATTAAATGGTGGTTAATTAAATAATGGTTAATATTTAATTTAAAATAATATATTTAATCCTGAAATAATCAGAATTGGCCGAAATGACGATATGGTGTGAACTGGATCACCCGTGATATTTAATTCAGCTTGGAATTGAATTGGAATAACGAATATATTTAAATAACGGCAGTTTGAACGTATAATTATATTATAATTAAAAACGAGCTTGAAATGGCGTTGCAGTTCGCGATTTGAACTTCAACTGAATGTACAGGATTCGTTTTAAGCCGGATTTCTGTGAAACAAGAAACGTGTGGAGCTGGTGGAGTATATCTTTCTAGTGGAAGAGAAAAATCGGGATTTCGTCGTGTAGATTTTGATTCACGTCCAAATCAAATTTTGAAATAGTCGCTATAAAATCGTTTATCGACCGTATCAGTTTATTCGATATAACTAGAGATCGGGTTTGAATTTAGACAAGGTTCTTTTGGGATATAGTGATAATTTAATTTTTAGAATTTTATTGTAATTTTTAATTAATTTAATAAGCGACTTTTTATTTGAAGTATTTCACACCCTGAAATCAACATTTTGAAGTTTCAAAATATGAGTCCACCTACCGATATTATTATATTTTTGGGATCGTGGGACATTGCTCGTCTCACCGGTGTTTTTATGTCTGTTCGTAGCAGCTCGTATATAGATAGAATTTTATATAATAGGGTACGTTAAAGGTTACAACTCAATAATAAAATATCTAGATATTTTGGCATTTCTATAAATAATCCCCAACATTTGTTAACCCTAAAACCTTTCTCTCTACGGTCAAACAAAATCCGCCGACAACTTTTCTCTTCTCAAATGAAATCGATCCTTTGGAAAATCGATATAAATACTATAAAAAATCCAGAAATTAAAGTATGGGTAAATTTGAAATCCCCATCGCATTCTCTTCAAACTGAGGTGCGTTCCAATGGGTGCGAACCATTTTCCTTCGCTGTCTATTTTTACACAGCAGCAATTTGGGGCTTCGAATCGGAAATCAATGAGAGAATTCGAGATTTAGGAGGATGGCGAGGCCGAGAATAGGGCGTCCGGATCGAAGTGCTGAAGCGGGAAGTTTGGGGTAGTTGAAGTTAGACGCAGTGGAAGGAGCAGAGTCATTTACAGATGAAGTCGGGCGGAGAGGAGGTAGTTATGGCTACCTGGAACCGGAGCAGGATGCGTACTTTTGAGAAGGAGGATACTGGTCGTCGCGATTTACAGAGTGGTTCAAGTTTTGTTGGGAGTTTCACATTTGAAAGTTAGGGAAGAAATGAGGTGGTTCTGATTGAAGAAAGGGAGTTGGAGTTCTGTAAATTGCTGAAGGGATGATCAGCGTTATGTTGGGGAAGAAAGGATCTTCCTGTAGCATTTTGGTGAACTGTTTTTGTGTAGTGGGATGAAGGTGATTGTTGTGTATTGTGTAAAAGGAGTTGATGGGGTTTTCTGTAGGGTGGTTCGTCAAGCGAAGGGAAAGTGTAACTGGTGTGAAGTATGGTGAAGTAGTTGCAGTTGTTTTGGCCGAAGTTTGTGTAACGAAGGCTGTGAGGCATGGTTGAACTTGGGGAAGTGTGAAGAAAACCAGTTTTGGTCTTCTGGTTTGTTGAATGAATATCGAAGTTTGAGGAAGATGGAGTCAGGTCTATTTGTTTTGTTTTGGGGTATCTGAGTGAAAATTGAAAAGAATAGGGAAGTAGCTCGGGATCAATGGGAGATAAAAACATGAGGCTTTGATGGGTATTAACATGGTGAAGTGATGAGGAAAGGGATGTAGTTCAAGGATTTGACAATGGAGCTGAATGTTTTCTGGAGCGAGAGATACATTTCGGGGAAGAAGGTAGTGAAGGAGAAGGGAATCCGACCAATCCAGATCCAATGGGATCGTGTGGACGGACACTACACCATGGAGCTGACTGGGAGTGAATCCGAGCTAGTTACAATTTATGGCGAAATAAATTGTCCGTCGCAGTCAAATAAACGCAAACCGTTATTTAACGATTAACGCGCAAATGTGAGTAAAACTCACCAACTCTGAATAGTTATATTTTTATAATGTATTTTTAGAACTGTTAATCATCTGTTGATTGTTGTGTGTTGGTTGATTGATTGAACTGCTAGTCAGTTAGTGAAAATTATATATATATATATGTAATTATATATATATATAAACCGTTAAAAATTTATATATTGATTCTACTATCAGAATAATTTATATTGAACTGAAAGTGATGATAATCATATTGTGTAACATCTGTGGATGCAGGGAAACAGGTTGGAGGAATCCGACTGGATTCCTCAATAGTTATTTTATTGTTTTTCACATATTTTGATATATGATGTGAAGTATAACCTGTTGTTGATTGTGTGGGTATGGACGATATTGAACATCGTGATTTGATATGATGGAATACCATGACATACCGGAATGTAGATAAGGGGATTTTCAAAGTGATATTGAAAATAGAATATTTATAAAATGGGATATTTATAAATAAGAGATATTTATAAAGTGGAATATTTATAAATAAGAAATGTTTATAAATTGGAATATTTATAAATAGGAGATATTCAAAAAGGAAATAATTTCAAACCATTTTCTTTTTGAATGGAAAGGCCTGTGTGGCGGGTTTGGGGATTTTCCCGATGCTCCCGATACAAAGGAGGTTATGGCGAATTTTCCCGGAAATTTAAGGAGTTAGAATATTTCAAGAATAAATTTGAAAAGGAAATATTTGTAAACCATTTACAAATAGAATTGAAAAGGAAACGTTATAAAAAGGAAATCATGTTGAAAGTGTAGAACCGTTATTTAAAAGTAAATCTTTTCAAATGAATAAAACGTTGTTAAAAAGGAAATCTTTATAAAGTGAATAAAGTAAATCGAATATGGTATTCGAAAGGAGTTAGATCGAATATGGTATACGAAGGGAGTAAATCGAATATGGTATTCGAAAGTTAGTAAAACGAATATGCTATTCGAAAGGGGTTAGTCGAGTCGAGTTAGTTGAATAGAGTTAACCAGTTCAGTAGAGTTAACCAGTTCAATAGAGTTAACCAGTGAGTTATGTAAGTCAAGTTAACCAGTGAGTTAAGTAAGTCAAGTAAATCAGTTGGAGTTAATCGATTCGAGTTAAGATTTTCGAGTTGATAATCGAGTTAAGTTATTGAATACCACTTATTCGAAGTAGAAGTTATCAAATATAGTTATTTGAGATAGAGTTAGTCAAACAGAGTTATTCAGGATAAGTTGCCATCTCGTATGACTGCTAGCGTAATTCGCAGGGCTGTAAATAGACTACGGCGGTCGGATGTCTCCTGAGGGAGTCAGGCGTAACCAATGTGATCGCTGCGATCTAGAGTCAAGCGAATGAAGTTAAATCGAATATTAGTTATTCGATAGGAGTTAAGTCCTTGAGTTAGATTATCGAGATAAGTTAATCGAGTTAAGTTCTTGAGTTAGATTATCGAGATAAGTGAGTCGAGTTAAGTTCGTCGAGTTAAATTAATCGATGTTAGTTTCATCGAAAGGAGTTAATCGATGTTAGTTTCATCGAAGGGAGTTATCGATTAGTTAAATCGAAAGGAGTTATCGATTAGTTAAATCGAAAGGAGTTATCGAATTTAGTTATTCGAAAAGGAGTTATCGATTTGTTAAATCGAAAGGGAAGATTATCGAATATCGTATATTCGAGAGGAGATTATCGAATATAGTTTTATTCGAAGGAGTTATCGATTATTAGTTAATCGAAGCGAGTTATAGAATATTAGTTAAATCGAAGGAGTTATCGAATATAGTTTATTCGATAGAGTAAATCGATTAGAGTTAAATCAAAGGAGTTAATCGAATATAGTTTATTCGAATAGAGAAAAGGAGTTAATCGAATATAGTTTATTCGAATAGAGTAAATGAGTTAATCGAATATAGTTTATTCGAATAGAGTTAGAGGAGTTATCGAATATAGTTTATTCGACAGGAGTTAAGTGAATTAGTTAAGTTAAACTAAGTGAATTAGTTAAGTGAATTGGTTAAGTTAACCAAAGTGAAATTAGTCGAGTTAATCAAAGTGATTAGTTCAGTTAATCAAGATAAGTAAATCAAGTTAGGTTAATCGAGTTGAATTAGTCAGTCGAGTTAATAAATTGAGTTAGTCAAACCAAGTAAAACCAGTTAGAGTTAATTAATTAAGGTTGACCAGTTAGAGTTGATCGGTTAAAATTAACCAGTTAGAGTTAATCAATCAGAGTTAATCAAATAGAGTTAAGTAAAATTAGAACTGACTAGAGATTAGTAAATTGAATGGTTTTCTAAGTGTCTATCTGATGTTGGTTTCGGCCTTCGGGATTTATACTTAGGGAATTGTTCTCATATTAGTTCACAGTCAGGGACTGATAGTTGGGGAAGAGTAGTGATTTGTAAATAAGCAAATGGAAAGCGTTTTCTAGTGTTAATAACATATATTTTCTAAACATAGAAAATAAGGCAATGTGAATATATATGTATATAGATATATGTTGATGATTTACCGATATAATTTCCATCTGGAAATAATATCGTTGTTTGCACACTTGTTTTTCTTTAATGGTTAAATCACAGACTATCGAAGTTTTGACCATTTTAACGTTGTTAATATGGAGAGACCGGTTGGATTATTATCCAAAGAACCACTCTGTATTGGCATAAGCGTTGCAAATCATATATGCCATAGATAATTGAAGACGGAGTAAAGTGCAAGGGCTGTTGTATAAGTCTTAGATAACAGTGACTAAGATGGATATACTGAGTAGTGCCTTCGGTTTGTCCAGTCCCAGGACAACTTGTATGGACAAAGGTCTGACAGAGTATATCCAATGGATCGCGTAAGTTGATCTCTTCAAAACGTATATACGTTGGTGGCGGAGGAATTCGTTTCTCTTAGCTGTATACCCATTGTATTTTTTAGGAAATCAATTTGTGATTTGGCGGGTATGACGATGTGACATTCTAAGTGAATGAGGATGGCTTGTATGAATGAATGTCTGACAGAGTATTGCCAGAAAGGTCACGAACATTGATTTCTTCAACTGTACCAAGAGTGGAAGCGGAGAAGGAAACTTCATTAGCTAACACGTAATGTACTGTCGTAGACGTCAATTAGTGATTTTCGATGGATCTGACAATGTGGCATTCGAAGTGAATCTGACGTGATGATAAAGCGTAGCTTCTAGCCTCATCAACCGGTAAATGACAGAAATCGGGCAGACAGCATGGCTAAGTCGGTCGCACCGAAGTAGGGTGTATAATCACCTATCTAGTGAATATTCATTTGTTTCTTAAATCTATCAATGTTGTCCCATATATATACGGGAACGGTTGCTGATCCCAACCGTTGGTGATGTACATTCGATACACTCAAGCGAAATGAGTGGTCGGTCATGTGTGGCTGAGTTACAAGATGTTCTTGTTGAACTCCAGTGTATCGTTCCTAGAGTACACTGATCGGAAGGTGGTTCCATACCTTGTCATAGTTGGAAATCCATTATCCAATACGTGCTTGCGATTTTGATTGTATACTATATATGTAGAATGTGAGATGAAAGCGTTTCTGCTAGTTGATATCTATTTGTACATAGACATTATTATAATATCAAAAGGTTTTTGATATAAAGATATTTTGGATTCTCATAAGGGAAAAACCCGTTCCGTTCTGCGGCGTGGTCTTATGAGATATCATTTACTTGTTCATATACCTATTTAAACTGTTTTACTCATACCAGTCCCATGACTGACCCGGAGTTTACTTTGTTGTTTTCCCTAAACTCTTGGGTGCCTAAATTTGTACGGGCAGTCAAGTAGTCGGGATTTACAGATATACTTGAAGAGCTGGAGCAGGAGGCTTCTGGATCATATAGCTATAGTTTATTTCCGCTGTGTTGTAAGTGCTGTACTCTGATAAGTGCTATTGTATACATAACTGTTATATTTCAAAGTTATGTTACCTATTATATGTTATTCGTTCCGCTGTGAGGTTCGTGTTACTCTGATGTTGTGTTCTTCTTCTTCTTCTATTCTAAGTTTCTATCTTATCTATTCTCACCCTCTAATTTCTTTCATTAATTACCGGGATTTTTCGATGTTTTGGTTATCGACATCGAGCTTATGTCGATAACCAAAGCCGCCGAAAATCCGGGTCGTTACAGTATTAACCCCGAGGCCGAAACCAACATCAGACTAATACCCAGGAAACCACCCATCTTAGCTCATTTTCAGTTAGTTTCTGATTTTAAATACAATCATTAATATCAATCATAGACGGCATGGGTACCATATATCATGTCGCCATATATAGGTATACAATCAAAACCGCCAAATGTCATATTGGAAGATGGGTTATCATTTATGGTATGAACCGAGGCAAAAGATAGTCCTCTACCGATTCGAGACGCTCTAATCCATGTCTCAGGCAAGTACTCAGTCAAGCCTTTGGATCGTCAGGGCCGGTTCACACGAAGTGGATTAAAATGCCTGAACATGTGTTTCCCCGCCCTATGGGGCGTAAATGAGCCAATGAATGACTCCATCGGCTTCACATAGTCACCGATATATCCGAGGCGCCTCGCAAACTAACAACCACATAAGTCAAACTCGTCAGGGCGTGTAAAACCACTAACGCCACTTCTAACTAGAAGGAAACGCATGCCCTCCCTGAGGTCCTTCTCCCGTTTCTGGTTCATACCGGGTGTGAAACTCGCGAATTAAACGTTACACAAAGCTATGCCATAAAGGCCGTGCTTTGATCATCAACCACAAAACTTTGCTTTTCAACAGAAGCCTTGATCATTTGCCACTTAGGCATGCCACACAGGCAATTCACTCCATGCGATGGATATCCATCAATATATAACCCATGACCTCGTACGTCTTAGAGAAGGGCGTTAAGCAAGAGAATAAATTCTCCGCCGCCAAACAAATATATATTTAATAGAAATCAATCACACAGACTGAAATCCAATGTCAGACACACAGTCCATTTACAAGTTCGTTCTGGGTCTAAACGAAATCGGAGGCACCTAGTACCCCGCATATCCATCGATCTCCAAGTACGTCTGGACGATCACCAACTGATTCCCTCCTCTTGGGTGTACAGCCCAATCAAGATCATCAGTAATTATCCAAACGACGTGAAGACTTCCGGTCTTCAACCACCGTCTTCATCTTCGACTTATCGTCGTATCAGTTATTCAGAATGGGATAAACCCGGTCTTTCCGAATAACTCGCGTATATAATAAACAAGTGTTACACAAACACAACATACGCCTCATTCCAATTCATCAGTCACTAACCGTGAATTAACCAGAGAATAATTCCCCAAATATTAACCCCGAAGGCCGAAACCAACATCAGATCAATATCCAGGAAACCGTTCTGCTTAGCTAACCTACAGTTAGTTTCTAAATTTCACATTCTTAGGGAAAGGTTCACATTAATTTTATCAAAGATAAATTCTTTTAAATTTATTCTTTAATCTTCCTTTGAATATCACTTCAAACTAGTTGGGATTAACGAACCTTACCGAAGTAATCATTTGTTTTAATTTCCCAACCCCAACCTATTCATCCCATGAAGTAAAACTGGTTATACTTCATATCCAACACCACGGTGTTATCGGTAAATTCAATTACCATCTCACGTTCAAATCTAATTAAAGATTTAACTATCGCCGGGGCAAAACTGGCGATACTCCATTCTCGATCTTTTCAATCTAATTAAAGATTCATTAAAACTCCCTTTAGTTTTAATCTTTAACTAGGTTAAAGAATCAGTGTCATTTAAAACACGGTTCACGATAAACCCCAAAATCACATCACATTTCAATCCGTCCCTAACCGAAAATTAACCAGTGAGCAATTCCCTAAGTATTAACCCCGAAGGCCGAAACCAGCATCAGATCAATTCCCCAGAAACCATTCAACTTAACCAATCTCCGGTTAGTTTCTGATTTTCTTAACTTGTAACAACCCGGAAAATCTGGGCTAGTTTAAAAATTTTATTTTGGCAATTTTAGCGAATTTTGATTATTTAAAATGAATTATTTTAAATAATATCGACGAGAAATTTATTTTGAATATAATTCGAACGTATATATTATACGCGTCGTCGTTAGAATATAAATATTTATTTATAATTATAAATAGAATTGAAAATGGCGCGGTAGTTCGATAATTCGATTTCAAACTTCAAATGAATGTACCGGGTGCAAAACAATCCGGATTTTAGTGAAACCAAAAATAATGGGATCTAATTGATAATATCTTTCCAACGAATCCGGGAAATCGAGATTTCGTAGCGGGAATCAAAAGATATGTCCAGTTGAAAATTCTGAATAGTCGCTATGGAATTCGGGCCCTTAAAAATAGCCATTTTGCAAATGACCTCGGATTTGGACAAAACCAGTTTTGTTGGGTCCGTGATGTTAAGTTATTGCTAGGTTTCAAATTTCATGATTTTTCGAATCAATAAGTGAGCGTGGCAAAGGAAAACGCGTTTGACTAGTTTCAGTTGATTTTAATCGACTGGAAATTGGCCATTTTTCAAACGGTCTCAGAATTCGATGAAACTAGTTTTGTTAGGACCGTATCGTCAATACTAAGCTAGAAAATATTTTTCTGGAATTTTTCTAGTTAGTATGTGACCCCGGCAATTTGAAATGTACGTTTAAAATTCAATATAGTGATTTAAATGTAAATTCAAAGGAAACTGATTGTAACGATAGAATCAGCCTACGGGACATATCCCATTGTGTTCAGAATAGGGGTAAAACGCTATGGACGACGGGCGGTGGGCCTCGTTTCGAGGTCATAGGTAAAAGTCAACTTTATGCAATTAAATTTAAAAAAAAACATACCTCTCTCCCCTTTAATCCTCCTGCCCCCCCCCCCCCCCCCCCCCCCCGCGTTCAAAAAGAAAATTCAGAATAAAAAAAAAGGGAGCGCAGCAGGCGCCGCCCTCCCCGAGGCCGCCGCGCCTAGGCGGCGCAGCCACCACAGCCCCCCCTCCTCTTCTTCCCCCTCCCTTCTTCTTCTGCCTGCATCGAACCCCTTTCCCCCGAAACCCCCCTTTTTTCTGCCCTAAACCAGCACCGCACCCCCCAACCCTCCACCGCAGCACCACCCAACGCGCCGCCCCCCTCCTCCCTGCAGCCCCACGACCAAAGCCCTAGCCGCAGCAGCACCTGAACCGCCACTTCCCCGATCCCCTTATTTTCAAACAGTGAGTTATTTTTATTTATTTATTTACATTTAATTTATTTACGGTTTTTATATGTGTAAATAGTGTATAGAAATTTGATTTGAGATTTATATATATATATAAATAGCAGCATAAAAATATAATTTTTAGGATATAGATAAAAATATGATTTTTATATTTTTAAAGTATTAAAAATATAATCTTTATTATGTAGAAGAATTAAAAATATGATTTTTATATTTTTAAAGTATAAAAAAATATAGTCTTTACTATATAGCGACTATAAAAATATGATTTTTGTTTAAGTAGAGAATTAGAAATATAATTTTTACGAGATAGGAATATTAAAAATATCATCTTTATATAGGTAGCTAAATAAAAATGTGATTTTTATAGTGATAAAAGTGAAAAGACGATATTTTTAAAAGTGAAAAGACGATATTTTTAAAAGTGAAAAGACGATATTTTCAAAAGTGAAAAGACGATATTTTCAAAAGTGAATAGACGATATTTTGAAAAGTGAAAAGATGATATTTTCAAAAGTGAAAAGACGATATTTTTAAAAGTGAAAAGACGATATTTTTAAAAGTGAAAAGACGATATTTTGATATGAGTAGTGAAGTAAAAATATGATTTTTACTTCGAGGAAAATATAAACTATGTTTTTATAAAGGCGAAGATTTTTATATATTGAATAGCGAAGTCAAAATTCGATTTTTATATGTTGAACTTCGAAAGAAAAATATGATTTTTATATATTGAACTTCGAAATAAAAATATGATTTTTATATATTGAACTTCGAAATAAAAATATGATTTTTATATATTGAACTTCGAAATAAAAATATGATTTTTATATATTGAACTTCGAAATAAAAATATGATTTTTATATATTGAACTTCGAAATAAAAATATGATTTTTATATATTGAACTTCGAAATAAAAATATGATTTTTATATATTGAACTTCGAAATAAAAATGTGATTTTTATATATTGAATAGCGAAGTAAAAATTCGATTTTTTACATAGGTAGTGAAAGCGGGCAACGAAGGTAACAAAAAGGCGAGATCGAAGAAGATTTATATCAAAGAAGAGTCAAGATGATTGGATAGCTATCGGTGAGAATTTCTCACCTTTCAATTTCTTTTCTAGTTATATATATATATACTAGGATGCAGACGTTGTTTAGTAGCACCCGACACAATCGTCCACAGACCATGGACTTGTTTGTTTGGCTGTTTGGTTATTGATTGCGATATTGGTTTGAATGTGGTTTGTGGTGTGAAAAATCGAATCGATAAATTGGTTAGGATTAGACGTGCGCCGTTATAAGGCGAAGGAGTAAGGCTAGGTTAGACTCTTACTCCAAATTTTGTGGTTTGCATAACGAAAGTGATTTGATTGATATGGGTATGGCGGTGGCCATTATTAGACCGGGGACAAGGCTAGGCCTTATCCCGTTTCTAGCATAGCGCCGTTATGCCGCCGAAATTTTCTAAAATATGTTAGAAAAATAAAAATATCATTTTTATTGGAAATGAATAAAATAACATATTCGTTTACAAATCAAAACGATTTGTTGATGTACACCCATTTGACTGATATGGATTGGGACGATAAATTTTACACATCGCCCAACTGCACAAATAAAATATTTGTTTGATTGTTTGAAACCCCATACGGGTGTTGGGATGAAATTTGAAGTTCACTCATCCTGATTGATTAAATATGTCAATCGATTGATTGACAGGCTGTTATAAGCATTAGATATCTATATTTGATGCTTATACGGTGTAGTGCACTTTGGTTGATGGTTGATTATTTATCGTTGCTATTATATACATGTGTTGTACGAAAATCCATATAATTAACTTTATATGGTAATTGATTGGGCCTCATTCCAATCGTGAAAATAAAGAATATTTTGATAATAACAAATATTTTGATAATAGGAAATATTTGAAATAGAATATTTGGAAATAGAAATACGTGAAGCCGTGATGATTAGATTGACGCCATTTTGACGTGATCGATATTTATATCGATTTTAAACGATTTCGAAATAAATTGAATTGAAAACGATTTCGAAATAAATTGAATTGAAAACGATTTCGAAATGAATTGAATTGAAAACGATTTCGAAATGAATTGAGTTGAAAACGATTTCGAAATGAATTGAAAGTGAATTGAAATGAATTCAAATTGAATAGAAATTTGAATTGAATAGAAATGAGTTTTAAAACGAATTTATAAAGAAGAATTCAATTTTGATTTGAATTGAAATGGAAGTTGAAATTGCTTTTGAAACGAATTTTAAAACTATTTATATAATTCGTTTTGAATAGAAAATCGACGAAATATATATTATATATATTATATATATAATATAATGGCCTGAATAGAACGCGCCGCGCCGCGGCAGTTCGTGAATTTCGACCATTTATTTCAAACGGACATTACGGGAGATCCGACCGTCGGATTCTCCTAAAACCGGAACCGTTGGGTTCGTATTGAAAAGAGCTTTCTAATGAATGTTAGAAATTTGAAATCTAACGGTTGGATTTGGAATTATGTCCAAATCAAATTTGAAAAAGGTCGCTGTAAGTGCAGTTCGATGGCCATTGGTGGAAATCGACTGTACGGGCCTTGATAAAATTATTAAAAATACTAATAATTTGTGTAAAATCATAAGAAATGATTTGTGAAGAATTGGGATGAAAAACTCCATATTTGAAAAGATAAAAATAGATTTTTATCGAAATGAACTAGTTTTGAACTAGAATTATAATTCTATTTATTTTTAAATAAATAAATTGGATTTGAAATGGTTTTGAAAATAACCAGAATTTCCAATGATTGCATTGGAGTGGATTTGAATCGAAATTGTCTTCGGAATATTTCGATGTTGGAATTCGTGATTATACAGATATTGTTATGGAAATTTGAAAGATATATATTTATATCGTTATTTCCAATACGACATTTGTTAGTCGTAGAATTTGATATTGAATATAAGCCGGTATATTTTCTATTCAGAGCCTTGTGTTTAATATCAAATGTGATTTGGGTTTGTCGTGAATGGTGTCTTCACTAACACTGTTCTTGAACCCAGTTGAGAAAAGATTAAATCTTTTTATTTAGATTTAATGAAGTATGCCAATTAAACGATATTTAATTGGAATTGAATTGGTATTGATTTTTGGGTTTATCGTGAACAGAGTTTTAAATAACACTTGTTCTTTAACCCGATAATTAATGGAATGTGATTTTGGGTTTATCGTGAACCGTGTTTTTAAATGACACTGATTCTTTAACCCAGTTAAAGATTAAAACTAAGTGGAGTTTTAATGAATCTTTAATTAGATTGAAATGATCGAAAATGGAGTATCACCAGTTTTACTCCAGGCGATGGTTAAATCTTTAATTAGATTTGAACGTGAAATGGTAATTGAATTTACCGATAACACTGTGGTGTTAGATATGAAGTATTACCAGTTTTACTTTATGGGATGAATAGGTTGGGATTGGGAAATAAAATAAATGATTACTTCGGTGTGGTTCGCTAATCCCGACTAGTTTGAATTGATATTCAAAGGAGATTAAAGAATAAATTTAAAGAATTTATCTTGGATAAAATTAATGGGAACTTTTCCCAAAGTATAGGAATATTTGAATAAAAGAATATTCTGAATTGGAATGAGGCGTATGTTGTGTTTGTGTAACACTTTTATAATATATACGCGAGTTATTCAGAAAGACCGGGTTTATCCCATTCTGAATAACTGATTCGACGTGGTGTCGAAGATGAAGACGGTGGTCGAAGACCAGAAGTCTTCACGTCGTTTGGGTGATTACTGATGATCTTGATTGGGCTGTACACCCAAGAAGATGGAAACAGTTGGTGATCGTCCAGACGTACTTGGAGATCGATGGATATGCGGGGTACTAGGTGCCTCCGGTTTCGTTCAGACCCAGAACGAACTTGTAAATGGACTGTGTGTCTGACATTGGATTTTAGTCTGTGTGATTGATTTCTATTAAATATATATCTGTTTGGCGGCGGAGAATTTATTCTCTTGCTTAACGCCCTTCTCTGAGACGTACGAGCTCAGGGGTTATATATTGATGGATATCAAACGCATGGAGTGAATTGCCTGTGTGGCATGCCTAAGTGGCAATTGATCGAGGCTTCTGTTGAAAAGAAAAGTCTTGTGGTGATGATCAAAGCACGGCCTTTGTGGCGTAGCTTTGTGTAACGTTTACTTCGCGTGTTTCACACCCGGTATGGACCAAAGACGGGAGACGGACCTCAGGGAGGACTTGCGTTTCTTTCTAGCTAGAAGTGGCGTCAGTGGTTTTACACGCCCTGACGAGTTTGACTTATGTGGTTGTTGCTGTTGCGAGGCGCCTCGGTTATATCAGTTTCGGCCGATGCATTCTGGTCGGCAGACGGACCATACTTACACCCCATAGGGTGGGGAAACGTATTGTTCAGGCACTATAATCCACATCGGTGGACCGGCCCTGACGATCCAAGGGGCAGTTGCGGCTGTTCCGGTGGCTCGGGCTAGAGAGTCACGAATCGGTTGAGGACTATCTTTTGCCTCGGTTCATAGACGGAAATCCAATTTCCAAATACGTGACATTTGCGGTTTTAATTGTAGAACCTAGTATGGTGACATAGTGGGATGGGGCGCTCATGCCGCCTATGATTGATACTTATGATTTGAAGTTGTTTTATACACTATGCACTTATAATAGTATCAAATAATGTGTTTTAAACGTATCAAGCATGCTTTGCCTGTTATAAGGTAAAAACCCTATCCTCCGGCTTGCGTTGCATTGTGTGATAGGACCTGGGTCTTATAACAGCTTCATTTTTCTTTATTTAGCATTGCGTTGTTTGTTTTATACACTGGTATTCTTGGGAAGAAACCCGTTCCGTGTTATACGGCGTGGTCCCTTGATTTACCTAACTTTAAAAATAAAGAATAACAACTGTTTTAGTTCTCACACCAGTCACATGACTGACTGGAGTTTATTGTTTTAACCTAAACTCTGGGTGCCCTTATTTTGACACGGGCAGCTAGTAGTTTCGGTTTTGCAGATTTATATTCACAGGATCCTGGTTTACAGCTGGAACGATATCCGGAAAGTTTGTATCCGTATATCTCCTTCTAGTTGTGTATTGTATTATTTTCCGCTGCGGTGTATTTAAATGTAATTTAAATCTCTGATATTTCTGTGTAATATTTATTTGTTTATACTCTGTATATTCTTGTAATCTGATGCATTGTTGTAATATACAATGAAATGTTCTTTTTATATGCGTTCTATTTTGTCGTGTTCTCAACGATAGGGCGTTTCGAACGGTCTGGGTCGGTTTAGCGACTGGTTCGGACCGAGCGAAATTCACTGCCGTCAAAGTTGGTATCAGAGCTTTGGTTTACAAAGCTTAGAGAACAAGACACATTAGAACCATACGAAAGAATTCATCAGATATTGGATTAGCAATATCCAATGAGAATGACTCGTTAGAGATGGGATCAGTAGTATCCTAGAACGAGTGTGAAGAGTATATTTTTCAGATGAAAACAAATTTTGTTTTGAAAATTTAAATCAATTATTCGTATTTGATTATCTATTTATATTGATTAGGACAGTCCAATATACAAAGATTTTGCATATACGCCTTGCAAACGTATATTCAAATTTTTAATATATTGGATAGATATAGCATCACACTCTAGTCGCCCGAAGATGATATTGATGATGGTGCATCATCATCAGCATTTATATTCGAGTGTCAAAGGTGTGATTTCTATATATTTCCTATTGACTGGTGTGAGAACCAAAATTAGATAGGGCCTATTGTTGTGAATTGGCATCAAAAACATGATTTTTTGTATATGTATCAAAGATAATGAATTTGAAACTCTAATTCACTAATTGATTGTTGTTTGTGTAGTTTGTTCATTTGTTTGATAATTTTGAACCATTACGCCTAATTGTATCAAATATTGAGCTGTATTGAAAATTGGTCGCATTTGCTTGCATATACACATATATCATTGAACAGGTCATAGCAAGGAGGCTAGAGCAGAGAATAAAATTTGTTTGCCCGACAAATAGGTACATGTTTACTACATAATTTACTGCTTTGTTTAGGTGATGATGATTTTATGAGCCTATTGGCTAGCCGCTTGGCTTTTTCTTTTTCTTTTTGAGATCTGAAGGACCGGGGAAGCTATTTGAAATTCCCCGATGCTCCCGGTGCAGGGGAGGTTATGGCGAAATTTTTCGAAAATTTAGGGTGTTAGCCAAATTTTTGAAATTTAGAAAATTCTCAGAAACTAAAGAGTTGGAGAATGAAAGCCAGATCGAACGTGGAGCTGATTGATCAAACCACTTTCGACTTTGTTCCTTTTTGGGGACGAAAAGTTTTAAGTGGGGGAGATTGTAACAACCCGGAAAATCTGGGCCAATTTAAAATTTTTATTTTGGCAATTTTAGCGAATTTTGATTATTTAAAATGAATTATTTTAAATAATATCGACGAGAAATTTATTTTGAATATAATTCGAACGTATATATTATACGCGTCGTCGTTAGAATATAAATATTTATTTATAATTATAAATAGAATTGAAAATGGCGCGGTAGTTCGATAATTCGATTTCAAACTTCAAATGAATGTACCGGGTGCAAAACAATCCGGATTTTAGTGAAACCAAAAATAATGGGATCTAATTGATAATATCTTTCCAACGAATCCGGGAAATCGAGATTTCGTAGCGGGAATCAAAAGATATGTCCAGTTGAAAATTCTGAATAGTCGCTATGGAATTCGGGCCCTTAAAAATAGCCATTTTGCAAATGACCTCGGATTTGGACGAAACCAGTTTTGTTGGGTCCGTGATGTTAAGTTATTGCTAGGTTTCAAATTTCATAATTTTTCGAATCAATAAGTGAGCGTGGCAAAGGAAAACGCGTTTGACCAGTTTCAGTTGATTTTAATCGACTGGAAATTGGCCATTTTTCAAACGGTCTCAGAATTCGACGAAATTAGTTTTGTTAGGACCGTATCGTCAATACGAAGCTAGAAAATATTTTTCTGGAATTTTTCTAGTTAGTATGCGACCCCGGCAATTTGAAATGTACGTTTAAAATTCAATATAGTGATTTAAATGTAAATTCAAAGGAAACTGATTGTAACGATAGAATCAGCCTACGGGACATATCCCATTGTGTTCGGAATAGGGGTAAAACGCTATGGGCGACGGGCGGTGGGCCTCGTTTCGAGGTCATAGGTAAAAGTCAACTTTATGCAATTAAATTAAAAAAAAAACAAAAAACAAAAAACATACCTCTCTCCCCTTTAATCCTCCCCCCCTCCCCCCCCCCCCCCCCCCCCCCCCTCCCGTTCAAAAAGAAAATTCAGAATTAAAAAAAAAAAAAAGGGAGCGCAGCAGCCGCCGCCCTCCCCGAGGCCGCCGCGCCTAGGCGGCGCAGCCACCACAGCCGCCCCCCTCCTCTTCTTCCCCCTCCCTTCTTCTTCTGCCTGCTGTGACGGCAAAGAATTTCGCTCGGTCCGAACCAGTCGCTAAACCGATCCAGGCCGTTCAAAATGCCCTATCGTTTGAGAACACGACAAAACAGAACGCATACAGAAGAACATTTCACTGTATCTTACAACAATGCATCAGATTACAAGAATATACAGAGTAAAAAGAATATTACACAGAAATATCAGAGATTTAAATTACATTTAAATACATAGCAGCGGAAAATAATACAATACACAACTAGAAGAGATATACGGATACAAAGCTTTCCGGATATCGTTCCAGCTGTAAACCAGGATC
This sequence comes from Allium sativum, assembly GCA_030737875.1. Taxonomy (NCBI): domain Eukaryota; kingdom Viridiplantae; phylum Streptophyta; class Magnoliopsida; order Asparagales; family Amaryllidaceae; genus Allium; species Allium sativum. The sequence continues at coordinate 141,862,273 of CM060918.1, read as the reverse complement.
CTGTGAATATAAATCTGCAAAACCAAAACTACTAGCTGCCCGTGTCAAAATAAGGGCACCCAGAGTTTAGGTTAAAACAATAAACTCCAGGTCAGTCATGGGACTGGTGTGAGAACTAAAGCAGTTAATCTTTATTTTTAAAACTAGGTAAATCAAGGGACCACGCCGTATAACACGGAACGGGTTTCCTCCCAAGAATACCAGTGCATAAAACAAACAGCGCAATGCTAAATAAAGAAAAATGAAGCTGTTATAAGACCCAGGTCCCATCACACAATGCAACGCAGCCGAGGATAGGGTTTTCCCTTATAACAGCCAAAGAATGCTTGATACGGTTAAAACAAATCGTTTGATACTATTATAAGTGCATAGTGTATAAAACAACTTCAAATCATAAGTATCAATCATAGGCGGCATGAGCGCCCTATCCCACTATGTCACCATATATAGGTTTACAAATAAAACCGCAAAGTCACGTATTTGGAAATTGGATTTCCAACTATGAACCGAGGCAAAAGATAGTCCTCAACCGATTCGAGACAATCTAGCCCATGTCTCAGGTCCCAGACTCAGGTGGGCCTTGGATCGTCAGGGCCGGTCCACCGATGTGGATTATTATGCCTGAACAATACGTCTCTCCGCCCTATGGGGCGTAAACGAGCCAACAAATGACTCCATCGGACCCGGATCGTCCGATCAAACCGAGGCGCCTCGCAACAGCAACAACCACATAAGTCAAACTCGTCAGGGCGTGTAAAACCACTGACGCCACTTTTAGCTAGAAAGAAACGCAAGCCCTCCCTGAGGTCCGTCTCCCGTTTTTGGTTCATACCGGGTGTGAAACATGCGAGGTAAACGTTACACAAAGCTACGCCACAAAGGCCGTGCTTTGATCATCACCACAAGACTTTGCTTTTCAACAGAAGCCTCGATCAATTGCCACTTAGGCATGCCACACAGGCAATTCACTCCATGCGTTTGATATCCATCAATATATAACCCCTGAGCTCGTACGTCTCAGAGAAGGGCGTTAAGCAAAAGAATAAATTCTCCGCCGCCAAACAGATATATATTTAATAGAGATCAATCACACAGACTAAAATCCAATGTCAGACACACAGTCCATTTACAAGTCCGTTCTGGGTCTGAACGAAACCGGAGGCACCTTGTACCCCGCATATCCTTCGATCTCCAAGTACGTCTGGACGATCACTAACTGTTTCCATCTTCTTGGGTGTACAGCCCAATCAAGATCATCAGTAATTACCCAAACGACGTGAAGACCTCCGGTCTTCGACCACCGTCTTCATCTTCGACTTATCGTCGTATCAATTATTCAGAATGGGATAAACCCGGTCTTTCCGAATAACTCGCGTATATATTATAAAAGTGTTACACAAACACAACATACGCCTCATTCCAATTCATCAGTCACTAACCGTAAATTAATCAAGAGAATAATTCCCCAAATATTAACCCCGAAGGCCGAAACCAACATCAGATCAATATCCAGAAAACCATTCTGCTTAGCTAACCGACAGTTAGTTTCTAAATTTCACATTCATAGGGAAAGGTTCCCATTAATTTTATCAAAGATAAATTCTTGAATTTATTCTTTAATCTATTTTTGAATATCAATTCAAACCAGTCGGGATTAACGAACCTTACCGAAGTAATCATTTGTTTTAATTTCCCAATCCCAACCTATTCATCCCATGAAGTAAAACTGGTTATACTTCATATCTAACACCACGGTGTTATCGGTAAATTCAATTACCATTTCGCGTTCAAATCTAATTAAAGATTTAGCTATCGCCTGGAGCAAAACTGGTGATACTCCATTCTCGATTATTTCAATCTAATTAAAGATTCATTAAAACTCTACTTAGTTTTAATCTTTGATTGGGTTAAAGAATCAGTGTCATTTAAAAACACGGTTCATGATAAACCCAAAATCACATTCATTAATCATCGGGTTAAAGAACGAGTGTTATTTAAAACACTGTCCACGATAAACCCAAAAATCAATATCGATTCAATTCCAATTAAATGTCATTTAATTGGTACACTTCATTAAATCTAAATAAAAAGATTTAATCTTTTCTCAACAGGGTTCAAGAACAGTGTTAATGAAGACACCATTCACGACAAACCCAAATCACATTTGATATTCAATATAAGGCTCTGAATAGAAAATATATCGGCTTATATTCAATATCAAATTCTACGATTAACAAATGTCGTATTAGAAATAACGATATAAGTATATATCTTTCAAATTTCCATATCAACATCCGTATAATCACGAATTCCAACATCGAAATATTCCGAAGACAATTTCGATTCAATTCCACTCCAATGCAATCATTGGATATTCTGGTTATTTTTAAAACCATTTCAAATTCAATTTATTTATTTAAAAATAAATAGAATTATAATTCTAGTTCAAAACTAGTTCATTTCGATAAAAATCTATTTTTATCTTTTCAAATATGGAGTTTTTCATCCCAATTCTTTCTAAATCAATTCTTACGATTTTACATAAATTATTACTATTTTTAATAATTTTATCAAGGCCCGTACAGTCGATTTCCATCAACGGTCATCGAACTGCACTTACAGCGACCTTTTTCGAATTTGATTTGGACATAATTCCAAATCCAACCGTTTGATTTCTAATTTCTAATATTCGTTAGAAAGCTCTTTTCGATACGAACCCAACGGTTCCGGTTTTAGGAGAATCCGACGGTCGGATCTCCCGTAATGTCCGTTTGAAATAAATGGTCGAAATTTACGAACAGCCGCGGCGCGGCGCGTTCTATTCAGGCCATTATATTATATATATAATATTTTTAGTATATATTTCGTCGATTTCTATTCAAAACGAATTGAATAAATAGTTTTGAATTCGTTTCAAAAGCAATTTCAACTTCCTTTTCAATTCAAATCAAAATTGAATTCTTCTTTATAAATTCGTTTTTAAAATTCATTTCTATTCCATTCAAATTTCAATTCAATTTGAATTCATTTCAATTTTCTTTCAATTCAATTTGAATTCGTTTTCAATTCATTTCGAAATCGTTTTCAATTCAATTCATTTCGAAATCGTTTTCAATTCAATTCATTTCGAAATCGTTTTCAATTCAATTCGTTTCGAAATCGTTTTCAATTCAATTCGTTTCGAAATCGTTTTCAATTCAATTCATTTCGAAATCGTTTTCAATTCAATTCATTTCGAAATCGTTTTCAATTCAATTCATTTCGAAATCGTTTTCAATTCAATTCATTTCGAAATCGTTTTCAATTCAATTCATTTCGAAATCGTTTTCAATTCAATTCATTTCGAAATCGTTTTCAATTCAATTCATTTCGAAATCGTTTTCAATTCAATTCATTTCGAAATCGTTTTCAATTCAATTCATTTCGAAATCGTTTTCAATTCAATTCATTTCGAAATCGTTTTCAATTCAATTCATTTCGAAATCGTTTTCAATTCAATTCATTTCGAAATCGTTATATATTCAATTCATTTCGAAATCGTTATAAAATCGATATAAATATCGTTCACGTCAAAATGGCGTCAATCTAATCATCACGGCTTCACATATTTCTATTTTCAAATATTCTATTTCAAATATTTCCTATTTTCAAAATATTCTTTATTTTCACGATTGGAATGAGGCCCAATCAACTACCATATAAGGTTAATTATATGGATTTTCATACAACACATGTATATAATAACATTGAAAATAATCAACCATCAACCAAAGTGCACTACACTGTAAAAGCATCAAATATAGATATTCAACGCTTATAACAGCCTGTCAATCAATCGATCGACATATTTAATCAATCAGGATGAGTGAACTTCAAATTTCATCCCAACACCCGTGTGGGGTTTCAAACAATCAAACACATATTTTATTTGTGCTGTTGGGCGATGTGTAAAATTTATCGACCCAATCAATGTCCTTCAAATAGGTGTACATAAACAAACCGTCTGGTTTGTAAATGAATATTTATTTATTCACATTCGCGTTAAAAATTATATTTTTAACGATAAAACATTTAATTCCAACATATGAATTTCTATTCAGTTCATTCTTTAAATAAAATGATATTTTTATTTTTCTAACATATTTTAGAAAATTTCGGCGGTATAACGGCACGATACTAGAAACGGGACAAGGCCTAGCCTTATCCCCGGTCTAGTGAAGGCCCACGCCATTCACAAATCAATTTCAATCAATTTCCAATTCAACCATACGAATAAATCAATCACCCAACATTCAACTACACAAACAAGTCCATGGTCTGTGGACGGGTGTCGGGTGCTTCTAATAAGCACCGTCTGCATCCTAGTATATATATATATATATATATATATATATATATATATATATATATATATATATAACTAGAAAAATTAAATTGAAAGGTGAGAAATTCTCACTGATAGCTATCCTAGCTCCACTGCACTTCATTGATAGAAATCTTCTTCATCATCGCCTTTTTATCGTCTTCTTGTTCCCGTAGTCACTATATATATAAAAATCACACATTTTTATATTTCGATGTTTTTAAAATAAAAATCACATTTTTATTTTTTTCACTTTCAATTTAAAAGTCGTATTTTTATAATCACTTCATATATTTGAAAATCGAATTTTTACTTCATGATAAAAATCTATTCTTTCCACTTAAAAATCTAATCTTTCCTTGCCACTCATATATAAGAGAATCTAACCTTTACTTTGCAATCACGTATATAAAAAAAACAAATCTTTACTATGTATTCCTATATAAAATTCCCATTTTTCGTTTTGCTTTCATACGTATAAAGATTGAATTTTTATTCCACTAATAACTACATAAAAATCGGATCTACTAATTAAAATCAGCGAATATAATTCAAATGGGAATACGTACATCGAATCAGGCAAGGAAGGGACAGAGCTGCTGCGTGGGGGTGCTGTCGAGGTGGAGCAGGCTCGGGGAAGGAGGAGGCGGCAACCGGCGTCGTCGAACTGGGTTTTGGGGCTTGAACGGGGCTAAGGGGAGGGCGGCATTGAATCCCAGAGGGGTGTAGCGGGGTGGAGGATGCACGGTGGTCGAGGTGCGGGGCCAGGCAGTCGCTGGCGAAGCAGGGAGGTGGCGGTGGGGTTTAAATCTGGGGCGTCGCGGTTTTTCTTTTGGGGACGGGCTTCGAACGGAGGTGGATGGACGGAGGCGGAGGAGCTCGAGAAGAGGAGGGGGCTGGTGGAAGAAGGGGCGGCGGCGATGGGTCACCCCCCTGGCGGCGCGGCGTCGACGATTAGGGCTCGAAGCCCCCTCCCTTTTTTTTTTTGTCTGAATCTCGATTTTGGGAAGAAAAGCTGGGGGGGTTTTATGTAAAGTTTATTTTAATTTTATTTAATTAATTTATATTTCAAAAAGTTGACTTTTACATACGACCTCGTAACGAGGCCCACCGCCTGTCGTCCATAGCGTTTTACCCCCATTCCGAACACAATGGGTTATGTATCGCCAGCTGATTCGATTGTTACAATCAGTTTCCTTTTGAATTTTCATTTAAATCACTATATTGAATTTTAAACGCACAATTCAAATTACCGGGGTCACATTCTAACTCTAAAAATTCTCGAAAAATATTTTCTAGCTTCGTATTGACGATACGGTCCTAACAAAACTAGTTTCGTCGAATTCTGAGACCGTTTGAAAAATGGCCAATTTCCAGTCGATTAAAATCAACTGAAACTGGTCAAACGCATTTTCTTTTGCCACGCTCACATATTGATTTGAAAAATTATGAAATTTGAAACCTAGCAATAACTCGACATCACGGACCCAACAAAACTGGTTTCGTCGAAATCCGAGGTCGTTTGCAAAATGTCCATTTTTAAGGGCCTTTATATATATTAAAATATATATAAATTCCACAGCGACTTTTCTGAATTTTCAACTGGACATATCTTTCAACTTCTAAAGTGAAATCTCAGTTTCTCAACTTCGTTAGAAAGATATCCTTATACAGATTCAAATATTTCTTGTTTCGTCCAATTCTGACTTATAATGAATCCTATATATTCATTTGAAATTAGAAATCGAATTTTCGAACTACCGCGCCATTTTCAATTCCTTTTATAATTATATATAATTATTATATATTCTAACGACGACGTATATAATATATACGTCGAATTCTATTCAAAATAAATTCCTCGACAATATTATTTAAAATAATCTATTTTAAATATTCAAAATTCGCTAAAATTGCCAAAATAAAAAATTTAAACTGGCCCAGATTTTCGGGTTGTTACAATCTCCCCCACTTAAAACTTTTCGTCCCCGAAAAGGAACAAAGTCGAAAGTGGTTTGATTATTCAACACTACGCTCGATCTGGCTTCTATTCTCCAACTCTTTAGTTTCTGAGAATTTCCTAAAATCTCAAAAATTTGGCTAACACCCTAAATTTTTGAAAAATTTCGCCATAACCTCCCCTGCACCGGGAGCATCGGGGAATTTCAAATAGCTTCCCCGGTCCTTCAGATCTCAAAAAGAAAATGAAAAAGCCAAGCGGCTAGCCAATAGGCTCACAAAATCATCATCACCCAAACAAAATAGGAAATTATGTAGTAAACATGTACCTATTTGTCGGGCAAACAAATTTTATTCTCTGGCTCTAGCCTCCTTGCTATGACCTGTTCAATGTAAGTATATGTATATGCAAGCAAATGCGACCAAATTTCAATACAATTCATTATTTGGTTCAATTAGGCTAAATGGTTCAAAATTATCAAACAATTAAACAAACAACACAAACATCAATCCATTAGTGAATTAGAGTTTTAAATCCATAATTTTGATACATATACAAAAATCATGTTTTTGATGCCAAATCACAACAATAGGCCCTATCTAATTTTTGGTTCTCACACCAGTCAATAGGAAATATATAGAAATCTCACTTTCGTCACTCGAATATAAACACTGATGATGATGCCTCATCATCTGAATCATCTCCGGGCGACTAGAGTGTGATTCTATATCTATCCAGTATATTAAAATTTCGAATACACGCGGATCAGACGTATACGCAAAATCTATATATACTGGATTGTCCACATCAATATAAATAGATAATCAAATACGAATAATTGATTTAAATTTTCAAAACAAATTTTGCTTTCATTTGAAAAATATACTCTTCACACTCGTCCTAGGATACTACTGATCCTATCTCTAACGAGTCATTCCCATTGGATATTGCTAATCCAATATCTGATGAATTCTTTCGTATGGTTCTAATGTGTCTTGTTCTCTAAGCTTTGTAAACCAAAGCTCTGATACCAAATGTGATGGCAAAGAATTTCGCTCGGTCTGAACCAGTCGCTAAACCGATCCAGGCCGTTCAAAATGCCCTATCGTTTGAGAACACGACAAAACAGAACGCATACAGAAGAATATTTCACTGTATCTTACAACAATGCATCAGATTACAAGAATATACAGAGTAAAAAGAATATTACACAGAAATATCAGAGATTTAAATTACATTTAAATACATAGCAGCGGAAAATAATACAATACACAACTAGAAGAGATATACGGATACAAAGCTTTCCGGATATCGTTCCAGCTGTAAACCAGGATCCTGTGAATATAAATCTGCAAAACCAAAACTACTAGCTGCCCGTGTCAAAATAAGGGCACCCAGAGTTTAGGTTAAAACAATAAACTCCAGGTCAGTCATGGGACTGGTGTGAGAACTAAAGCAGTTAATCTTTATTTTTAAAACTAGGTAAATCAAGGGACCACGCCGTATAACACGGAACGGGTTTCCTCCCAAGAATACCAGTGCATAAAACAAACAGCGCAATGCTAAATAAAGAAAAATGAAGCTGTTATAAGACCCAGGTCCCATCACACAATGCAACGCAGCCGAGGATAGGGTTTTCCCTTATAACAGCCAAAGAATGCTTGATACGGTTAAAACAAATCGTTTGATACTATTATAAGTGCATAGTGTATAAAACAACTTCAAATCATAAGTATCAATCATAGGCGGCATGAGCGCCCCATCCCACTATGTCACCATATATAGGTTTACAAATAAAACCGCTAAGTCACGTATTTGGAAATTGGATTTCCAACTATGAACCGAGGCAAAAGATAGTCCTCAACCGATTCGAGACAATCTAGCCCATGTCTCAGGTCCCAGACTCAGGTGGGCCTTGGATCGTCAGGGCCGGTCCACCGATGTGGATTATTATGCCTGAACAATACGTCTCTCCGCCCTATGGGGCGTAAACGAGCCAACAAATGACTCCATCGGACCCGGATCGTCCGATCAAACTGAGGCGCCTCGCAACAGCAACAACCACATAAGTCAAACTCGTCAGGGCGTGTAAAACCACTGACGCCACTTTTAGCTAGAAAGAAACGCAAGCCCTCCCTGAGGTCCGTCTCCCGTTTTTGGTTCATACCGGGTGTGAAACACGCGAGGTAAACGTTACACAAAGCTACGCCACAAAGGTCGTTCTTTGATCATCACCACAAGACTTTGTTTTTCAACAGAAGCCTCGATCAATTGCCACTTAGGCATGCCACACAGGCAATTCACTCCATGCGTTTGATATCCATCAATATATAACCCCTGAGCTCGTACGTCTCAGAGAAGGGCGTTAAGCAAAAGAATAAATTCTCCGCCGCCAAACAGATATATATTTAATAGAGATCAATCACACAGACTAAAATCCAATGTCAGACACACAGTCCATTTACAAGTCCGTTCTGGGTCTGAACGAAACCGGAGGCACCTAGTACCCCGCATATCCTTCGATCTCCAAGTACGTCTGGACGATCACTAATTGTTTCCATCTTCTTGGGTGTACAGCCCAATCAAGATCATCAGTAATTACCCAAACGACGTGAAGACCTCCGGTCTTCGACCACCGTCTTCATCTTCGACTTATCGTCGTATCAATTATTCAGAATGGGATAAACCCGGTCTTTCCGAATAACTCGCGTATATATTATAAAAGTGTTACACAAACACAACATACGCCTCATTCCAATTCATCAGTCACTAACCGTAAATTAATCAAGAGAATAATTCCCCAAATATTAACCCCGAAGGCCGAAACCAACATCAGATCAATATCCAGAAAACCATTCTGCTTAGCTAACCGACAGTTAGTTTCTAAATTTCACATTCATAGGGAAAGGTTCCCATTAATTTTATCAAAGATAAATTCTTGAATTTATTCTTTAATCTATTTTTGAATATCAATTCAAACCAGTCGGGATTAACGAACCTTACCGAAGTAATCATTTGTTTTAATTTCCCAATCCCAACCTATTCATCCCATGAAGTAAAACTGGTTATACTTCATATCTAACACCACAGTGTTATCGGTAAATTCAATTACCATTTCGCGTTCAAATCTAATTAAAGATTTAACTATCGCCTGGAGCAAAACTGGTGATACTCCATTCTCGATTATTTCAATCTAATTAAAGATTCATTAAAACTCTACTTAGTTTTAATCTTTGATTGGGTTAAAGAATCAGTGTCATTTAAAAACACGGTTCACGATAAACCCAAAATCACATTCATTAATCATCGGGTTAAAGAACGAGTGTTATTTAAAACACTGTCCACGATAAACCCAAAAATCAATATCGATTCAATTCCAATTAAATGTCATTTAATTGGTACACTTCATTAAATCTAAATAAAAAGATTTAATCTTTTCTCAACAGGGTTCAAGAACAGTGTTAATGAAGACACCATTCACGACAAACCCAAATCACATTTGATATTCAATATAAGGCTCTGAATAGAAAATATATCGGCTTATATTCAATATCAAATTCTACGATTAACAAATGTCGTATTAGAAATAACGATATAAGTATATATCTTTCAAATTTCCATATCAACATCCGTATAATCACGAATTCCAACATCGAAATATTCCGAAGACAATTTCGATTCAATTCCACTCCAATGCAATCATTGGATATTCTGGTTATTTTTAAAACCATTTCAAATTCAATTTATTTATTTAAAAATAAATAGAATTATAATTCTAGTTCAAAACTAGTTCATTTCGATAAAAATCTATTTTTATCTTTTCAAATATGGAGTTTTTCATCCCAATTCTTTCTAAATCATTTCTTACGATTTTACATAAATTATTACTATTTTTAATAATTTTATCAAGGCCCGTACAGTCGATTTCCATCAACGGTCATCGAACTGCACTTACAGCGACCTTTTTCGAATTTGATTTGGACATAATTCCAAATCCAACCGTTAGATTTCTAATTTCTAATATTCGTTAGAAAGCTCTTTTCGATACGAACCCAACGGTTCCGGTTTTAGGAGAATCCGACGGTCGGATCTCCCGTAATGTCCGTTTGAAATAAATGGTCGAAATTTATGAACTGTCGCGGCGCGGCGCGTTTTATTCAGGCCATTATATTATATATATAATATATATAGTATATATTTCGTCGATTTCTATTCAAAACGAATTGAATAAATAGTTTTGAATTCGTTTCAAAAGCAATTTCAACTTCCTTTTCAATTCAAATCAAAATTGAATTCTTCTTTATAAATTCGTTTTTAAAACTCATTTCTATTCCATTCAAATTTCAATTCAATTTGAATTCATTTCAATTTGCTTTCAATTCAATTTGAATTCGTTTTCAATTCATTTCGAAATCGTTTTCAATTCAATTCATTTCGAAATCGTTTTCAATTCAATTCATTTCGAAATCGTTTTCAATTCAATTCATTTCGAAATCGTTTTCAATTCAATTCGTTTCGAAATCGTTTTCAATTCAATTCGTTTCGAAATCGTTTTCAATTCAATTCATTTCGAAATCGTTTTCAATTCAATTCATTTCGAAATCGTTTTCAATTCAATTCATTTCGAAATCGTTTTCAATTCAATTCATTTCGAAATCGTTTTCAATTCAATTCATTTTGAAATCGTTTTCAATCCAATTCATTTCAAAATCGTTTTCAATTCAATTCATTTCGAAATCGTTTTCAATTCAATTCATTTCGAAATCGTTTTCAATTCAATTCATTTCAAAATCGTTTTCAATTCAATTCATTTCGAAATCGTTTTCAATTCAATTCATTTCGAAATCGTTTTCAATTCAATTCATTTCGAAATCGTTATATATTCAATTCATTTCGAAATCGTTATAAAATCGATATAAATATCGTTCACGTCAAAATGGCGTCAATCTAATCATCACGGCTTCACATATTTCTATTTTCAAATATTCTATTTCAAATATTTCCTATTTTCAAAATATTCTTTATTTTCACGATTGGAATGAGGCCCAATCAATTACCATATAAGGTTAATTATATGGATTTTCATACAACACATGTATATAATAACATTGAAAATAATCAACCATCAACCAAAGTGCACTACACTGTAAAAGCATCAAATATAGATATTCAACGCTTATAACAGCCTGTCAATCAATCGATCGACATATTTAATCAATCAGGATGAGTGAACTTCAAATTTCATCCCAACACCCGTGTGGGGTTTCAAACAATCAAACACATATTTTATTTGTGCTGTTGGGCGATGTGTAAAATTTATCGACCCAATCAATGTCCTTCAAATAGGTGTACATAAACAAACCGTCTGGTTTGTAAATGAATATTTATTTATTCACATTCGCGTTAAAAATTATATTTTTAACGATAAAACATTTTATTCCAACATATGAATTTCTATTCAGTTCATTCTTTAAATAAAATGATATTTTTATTTTTCTAACATATTTTAGAAAATTTCGGCGGCATAACGGCACGATACTAGAAACGGGACAAGGCCTAGCCTTATCCCCGGTCTAGTGAAGGCCCACGCCATTCACAAATCAATTTCAATCAATTTCCAATTCAACCATACGAATAAATCAATCACCCAACATTCAACTAAACAAACAAGTCCATGGTCTGTGGACGGGTGTCGGGTGCTTCTAATAAGCACCGTCTGCATCCTAGTATATATATATATATATATATATATATATATATAACTAGAAAAATTAAATTGAAAGGTGAGAAATTTTCACTGATAGCTATCCTAGCTCCACTGCACTTCATTGATAGAAATCTTCTTCATCATCGCCTTTTTATCGTCTTCTTGTGCCCGTAGTCACTATATATATAAAAATCACACATTTTTATATTTCGATGTTTTTAAAATAAAAATCACATTTTTATTTTTTTCACTTTCAATTTAAAAGTCATATTTTTATAATCACTTCATATATTTGAAAATCGAATTTTTACTTCATGATAAAAATCTAGTCTTTCCACTTAAAAATCTAATATTTCCTTGCCACTCATATATAAGAGAATCTAACCTTTACTTTGCAATCACGTATATAAAAAAAACAAATCTTTACTATGTATTCCTATATAAAATTCCCATTTTTCGTTTTGCTTTCATACGTATAAAGATTGAATTTTTATTCCACTAATAACTACATAAAAATCGGATCTACTAATTAAAATCAGCGAATATAATTCAAATGGGAATACGTACATCGAATCAGGCAAGGAAGGGACAGAGCTGCTGCGTGGGGGTGCTGTCGAGGTGGAGCAGGCTCGGGGAAGGAGGAGGCGGCAACCGGCGTCGTCGAACTGGGTTTTGGGGCTTGAACGGGGCTAAGGGGAGGGCGGCATTGAATCCCAGAGGGGTGTAGGGGGGTGGAGGATGCACGGTGGTCGAGGTGCGGGGCCAGGCAGTCGCTGGCGAAGCAGGGAGGTGGCGGTGGGGTTTAAATCTGGGGCGTCGCGGTTTTTCTTTTGGGGACGGGCTTCGAACGGAGGTGGATGGACGGAGGCGGAGGAGCTCGAGAAGAGGAGGGGATTGGTGGAAGAAGGGGCGGCGGCGATGGGTCACCCCCCTGGCGGCGCGGCGTCGACAATTAGGGCTCGAAGCCCCCCCCTTTTTTTTTTGTCTGATTCTCGATTTTGGGAAGAAAAGCTAGGGGGGTTTTATGTAAAGTTTATTTTAGTTTTATTTAATTAATTTATATTTCAAAAAGTTGACTTTTACATACGACCTCGTAACGAGGCCCACCGCCTATCGTCCATAGCGTTTTACCCCCATTCCGAACACAATGGGTTATGTATCGCCAGCTGATTCGATTGTTACAATCAGTTTCCTTTTGAATTTTTATTTAAATCACTATATTGAATTTTAAACGCACAATTCAAATTACCGGGGTCACATTCTAAGTCTAAAAATTCTCGAAAAATATTTTCTAGCTTCGTATTGACGATACGGTCCTAACAAAACTAGTTTCGTCGAATTCTGAGACCGTTTGAAAAATGGCCAATTTCCAGTCGATTAAAATCAACTGAAACTGGTCAAACGCGTTTTCTTTTGCCACGCTCACATATTGATTTGAAAAATTATGAAATTTGAAACCTAGCAATAACTCGACATCACGGACCCAACAAAACTGGTTTCGTCGAAATCCGAGGTCGTTTGCAAAATGTCCATTTTTAAGGGCCTTTATATATATTAAAATATATATAAATTCCACAGCGACTTTTCTGAATTTTCAACTGGACATATCTTTCAACTTCTAAAGTGAAATCTCAGTTTCTCAACTTCGTTAGAAAGATATCCTTATACAGATTCAAATTTTTCTTGTTTCGTCCAATTCTGACTTATAATGAATCCTATATATTCATTTGAAATTAGAAATCGAATTTTCGAACTACCGCGCCATTTTCAATTCCTTTTATAATTATATATAATTATTATATATTCTAACGACGACGTATATAATATATATGTCGAATTCTATTCAAAATAAATTCCTCGACAATATTATTTAAAATAATCTATTTTAAATATTCAAAATTCGCTAAAATTGCCAAAATAAAAAATTTAAACTGGCCCAGATTTTCGGGTTGTTACACCTGCGTCGAACCCCTTTCCCCCGAAACCCCCCTTTTTTTGCCCTAAACCAGCACCGCACCCCCCAACCCTCCACCGCAGCACCACCCAACGCGCCGCCCCCCCTCCTCCTTGCAGCCCCACGACCAAAGCCCTAGCCGCAGCAGCACCTGAACCGCCACTTCCCCGATCCCCTTATTTGCAAACAGTGAGTTATTTTTATTTATTTATTTACTGTTTTTATGTGTAAATAGCGTATAGAAATTTGATTTGAGATTTATATATATATAAATAACAGCATAAAAATATAATTTTTAGGATATAGATAAAAATATGATTTTTATATTTTTAAAGTATTAAAAATATAATCTTTATTATGTAGAAGAATTAAAAATATGATTTTTATATTTTTAAAGTATAAAAAAATATAGTCTTTACTATATAGCGACTATAAAAATATGATTTTTGTTTAAGCAGAGAATTAGAAATATAATTTTTACGAGATAGGAATATTAAAAATATCATCTTTATATAGGTAGCTAAATAAAAATGTGATTTTTATAGTGATAAAAGTGAAAAGATGATATTTTTAAAAGTGAAAAGACGATATTTTTAAAAGTGAAAAGACGATATTTTTAAAAGTGAAAAGACGATATTTTCAAAAGTGAAAAGACGATATTTTCAAAAGTGAAAAGACGATATTTTTAAAAGTGAAAAGACGATATTTTCAAAATTGAAAAGACGATATTTTTAAAAGTGAAAAGACGATATTTTTAAAAGTGAAAAGACGATATTTTTAAAAGTGAAAAGACGATATTTTGATATGAGTAGTGTAGTAAAAATATGATTTTTACTTCGAGCAAAATATAAACTATGTTTTTATAAAGGCGAAGATTTTTATATATTGAATAGCGAAGTCAAAATTCGATTTTTATATGTTGAACTTCGAAAGAAAAATATGATTTTTATATATTGAACTTCGAAATAAAAATATGATTTTTATATATTGAACTTCGAAATAAAAATATGATTTTTATATATTGAACTTCGAAATAAAAATATGATTTTTATATATTGAACTTCGAAATAAAAATATGATTTTTATATATTGAACTTCGAAATAAAAATATGATTTTTATATATTGAACTTCGAAATAAAAATATGATTTTTATATATTGAACTTCGAAATAAAAATATGATTTTTATATATTGAACTTCGAAATAAAAATGTGATTTTTATATATTGAATAGCGAAGTAAAAATTCGATTTTATACATAGGTAGTGAAAGCGGGCAACGAAGGTAACAAAAAGGCGAGATCGAAGAAGATTTATATCAAAGAAGAGTCAAGATGATTGGATAGCTATCGGTGAGAATTTCTCACCTTTCAATTTCTTTTCTAGTTATATATATATATACTAGGATGCAGACAGTGTTTAGTAGCACCCGACACAATCGTCCACAGACCATGGACTTGTTTGTTTGGCTGTTTGGTTATTGATTGCGATATTGGTTTGAATGTGGTTTGTGGTGTGAAAAATCGAATCGATAAATTGGTTAGGATTAGACGTGCGCCGTTATAAGGCGAAGGAGTAAGGCTAGGTTAGACTCTTACTCCAAATTTTGTGGTTTGCATAACGAAAGTGATTTGATTGATATGGGTATGGCGGTGGCCATTATTAGACCGGGGACAAGGCTTGGCCTTATCCCGTTTCTAGCATAGCGCCGTTATGCCGCCGAAATTTTCTAAAATATGTTAGAAAAATAAAAATATCATTTTTATTGGAAATGAATAAAATAACATATTCGTTTACAAATCAAAACGATTTGTTGATGTACACCCATTTGACTGATATGGATTGGGACGATAAATTTTACACATCGCCCAACTGCACAAATAAAATATTTGTTTGATTGTTTGAAACCCCATACGGGTGTTGGGATGAAATTTGAAGTTCACTCATCCTGATTGATTAAATATGTCAATCGATTGATTGACAGGCTGTTATAAGCATTAGATATCTATATTTGATGCTTATACGGTGTAGTGCACTTTGGTTGATGGTTGATTATTTATCGTTGCTATTATATACATGTGTTGTATGAAAATCCATATAATTAACTTTATATGGTAATTGATTGGGCCTCATTCCAATCGTTAAAATAAAGAATATTTTGATAATAACAAATATTTTGATAATAGGAAATATTTGAAATAGAATATTTGGAAATAGAAATATGTGAAGCCGTGATGATTAGATTGACGCCATTTTGACGTGATCGATATTTATATCGATTTTAAACGATTTCGAAATAAATTGAATTGAAAACGATTTCGAAATAAATTGAATTGAAAACGATTTCGAAATGAATTGAATTGAAAACGATTTCGAAATGAATTGAGTTGAAAACGATTTCGAAATGAATTGAAAGTGAATTGAAATGAATTCAAATTGAATAGAAATTTGAATTGAATAGAAATGAGTTATAAAACGAATTTATAAAGAAGAATTCAATTTTGATTTGAATTGAAATGGAAGTTGAAATTGCTTTTGAAATGAAATTTAAAACTATTTATATAATTCGTTTTGAATAGAAAATCGACGAAATATATATTATATATATTATATATATATAATATAATGGCCTGAATAGAACGCGCCGCGCCGCGGCAGTTCGTGAATTTCGACCATTTATTTCAAACGGACATTACGGGAGATCCGACCGTCGGATTCTCCTAAAACTGGAACCGTTGGGTTCGTATCGAAAAGAGCTTTCTAATGAATGTTAGAAATTTGAAATCTAACGGTTGGATTTGGAATTATGTCCAAATCAAATTTGAAAAAGGTCGCTGTAAGTGCAGTTCGATGGCCATTGGTGGAAATCGACTGTACGGGCCTTGATAAAATTATTAAAAATACTAATAATTTGTGTAAAATCATAAGAAATGATTTGTAAAGAATTGGGATGAAAAACTCCATATTTGAAAAGATAAAAATAGATTTTTATCGAAATGAACTAGTTTTGAACTAGAATTATAATTCTATTTATTTTTAAATAAATAAATTGGATTTGAAATGGTTTTGAAAATAACCAGAATTTCCAATGATTGCATTGTAGTGGATTTGAATCGAAATTGTCTTCGGAATATTTCGATGTTGGAATTCGTGATTATACAGATATTATTATGGAAATTTGAAAGATATATATTTATATCGTTATTTCCAATACGACATTTGTTAGTCGTAGAATTTGATATTGAATATAAGCCAGTATATTTTCTATTCAGAGCCTTGTGTTTAATATCAAATGTGATTTGGGTTTGTCGTGAATGGTGTCTTCACTAACACTGTTCTTGAACCCAGTTGAGAAAAGATTAAATCTTTTTATTTAGATTTAATGAAGTATGCCAATTAAACGATATTTAATTGGAATTGAATTGGTATTGATTTTTGGGTTTATCGTGAACAGTGTTTTAAATAACACTTGTTCTTTAACCCGATAATTAATGGAATGTTATTTTGGGTTTATCGTGAACCGTGTTTTTAAATGACACTGATTCTTTAACCCAGTTAAAGATTAAAACTAAGTGGAGTTTTAATGAATCTTTAATTAGATTGAAATGATCGAAAATGGAGTATCACCAGTTTTGCTCCAGGCGATGGTTAAATCTTTAATTAGATTTGAACGTGAAATGGTAATTGAATTTACCGATAACACTGTGGTGTTAGATATGAAGTATTACCAGTTTTACTTCATGGGATGAATAGGTTGGGATTGGGAAATAAAATAAATGATTACTTCGGTGTGGTTCGCTAATCCCGACTAGTTTGAATTGATATTCAAAGGAGATTAAAGAATAAATTTAAAGAATTTATCTTGGATAAAATTAATGGGAACTTTTCCCAAAGTATAGGAATATTTGAATAAAAGAATATTCTGAATTGGAATGAGGCGTATGTTGTGTTTGTGTAACACTTTTATAATATATACGCGAGTTATTCAGAAAGACCGGGTTTATCCCATTCTGAATAACTGATTCGACGTGGTGTCGAAGATGAAGACAGTGGTCGAAGACCAGAAGTCTTCACGTCGTTTGGGTGATTACTGATGATCTTGATTGGGCTGTACACCCAAGAAGATGGAAACAGTTGGTGATCGTCCAGACGTACTTGGAGATCGATGGATATGCGGGGTACTAGGTGCCTCCGGTTTCGTTCAGACCCAGAACGAACTTGTAAATGGACTGTGTGTCTGACATTGGATTTTAGTCTGTGTGATTGATTTCTATTAAATATATATCTGTTTGGCGGCGGAGAATTTATTCTCTTGCTTAACGCCCTTCTCTGAGACGTACGAGCTCAGGGGTTATATATTGATGGATATCAAACGCATGGAGTGAATTGCCTGTGTGGCATGCCTAAGTGGCAATTGATCGAGGCTTCTGTTGAAAAGCAAAGTCTTGTGGTGATGATCAAAGCACGGCCTTTGTGGCGTAGCATTGTGTAACGTTTACTTCGCGTGTTTCACACCCGGTATGGACCAAAAACGGGAGACGGACCTCAGGGAGGATTTGCGTTTCTTTCTAGCTAGAAGTGGCGTCAGTGGTTTTACACGCCCTGACGAGTTTGACTTATGTGGTTGTTGCTGTTGCGAGGCGCCTCGGTTATATCGGTTTCGGCCGATGCATTCTGGTCGGCAGACGGACCAGACTTACACCCCAAGGGTGGGGAAACGTATTGTTCAGGCACTATAATCCACATCGGTGGACCGGCCCTGACGATCCAAGGGGCAGTTGCGGCTGTTCCGGTGGCTCGGGCTAGAGAGTCACGAATCGGTTGAGGACTATCTTTTGCCTCGGTTCATAGACGGAAATCCAATTTCCAAATACGTGACATTTGCGGTTTTATTTGTAGAACCTAGTATGGTGACATAGTGGGATGGGGCGCTCATGCCGCCTATGATTGATACTTATGATTTGAAGTTGTTTTATACTTATAATAGTATCAAATAATGTGTTTTAAACGTATCAAGCATGCTTTGGCTGTTATAAGGTAAAAACCCTATCCTCCGGCTTGCGTTGCATTGTGTGATAGGACCTGGGTCTTATAACAGCTTCATTTTTCTTTATTTAGCATTGCGTTGTTTGTTTTATACACTGGTATTCTTGGGAAGAAACCCGTTCCGTGTTATACGGCGTGGTCCCTTGATTTACCTAACTTTAAAAATAAAGAATAATAACTGTTTTAGTTCTCACACCAATCACATGACTGACCTGGAGTTTATTGTTTTAACCTAAACTCTGGGTGCCCTTATTTTGACACGGGCAGCTAGTAGTTTCGGTTTTGCAGATTTATATTCACAGGATCCTGGTTTACAGCTGGAACGATATCCGGAAAGCTTTGTATCCGTATATCTCCTTCTAGTTGTGTATTGTATTATTTTCCGCTGCGGTGTATTTAAATGTAATTTAAATCTCTGATATTTCTGTGTAATATTTATTTGTTTATACTCTGTATATTCTTGTAATCTGATGCATTGTTGTAATATACAATGAAATGTTCTTTTTATATGCGTTCTATTTTGTCGTGTTCTCAACGATAGGGCGTTTCGAACGGTCTGGGTCGGTTTAGCGACTGGTTCGGACCGAGCGAAATTCACTGCCGTCAAATAACTCCTTTGGGTCTAAGAACAATATTATTAAAGATACCGTTCACTACAACCCAAAATCACATTTCATTGATTATCGGGTTAAAGAACAAGTGTTATTTAAAACACTGTTCACGATAAACCCCAAAATCAATACCAATTCAATTCTAATTAAATACTATTTAATTGGTACACTTCATCAAATCTAAATAAAAAGATTTAACATTTTTCTCAACTGGGTTTAAGAACAGTGTTAATGAAGACACCATTCACGACAAACCCAAATCACATTTGATATTAAATACAAGGCTCTGAATAGAAAATATATCGGCTTATATTCAATATCAAATTCTACGGCCAACAAATATCGTATTGGAAATAACGATATATATATCTTTCAAAATTCCATAATAACATCTGTATAATCACGAAATCCAACATCGAAATATTCCAAAGACAATTTCGATTCAAATCCATTCCAATTCAATTATTGGAAATTCTGGTAACTTTTAAAACCCTTTTCAAATCCAATCTATTTATTTAAAAATAAATAGAATTATAATTCTAGTTCAAAATTAGTTCATTTCAATAAAAATCTATTTTTATCTTTTCAAATCTGAAGTTTTTCATCCCAATTCTTCACAAATCATTTCTTATGATTATACACAAATTATTACTATTTTAATAACTTTATCAAGGCCCGTACAGTCGATTTCCATCAACGGCCATCGAACTGCACTTACAGCGACCTTTTCCAAATTTGATTTGGACATAATTCCAAATCCAACCGTTAGATTTCAAATCTCTAATATTCATTAGAAAGCTCTTTCCGATACGAACCCAATGGTTCCGGTTTTAGGAGAATCCGACGGTTGAATCTCCCGCAATATTCATTCGAAGTCAATGGTCGAAATTCGCGTACTGCCGCAACGCGGCGTGTTCTATTCAGGCCATTATATATATAATATATATATTATATATATTTCGTCGATTTCTATTTAAAACGAATTTTATAAATCGTTTTAAATTCCATTTCAAAACGATTTCAACTTCATATTCAACTTCATATTCAATTTCTAATCAAAATTGAATATTCCAATATAGGTTCGTTTTAATTTCATTTCAATTCAATTTCAATTCAATTCGATTTCAATTCAATTCGAATTTCAATTCTATTCAATTTATTTTGAATTTCAATTCATTTCAATTTAATTCGAATTTCAAATCATTTCAATTTAATTCGAATTTTAAATCATTTCAATTTATTTCGAATTTCAAATCTATTTCAGTATTCATTGAAAAATGAATAAAATCGATATAAATATCGTTCACGTCAAAATGGCGTCAATCTAATCAACACGGCTTCATATTTTTCTATTTTCAAATATTCTATTTCAAATATTTCTTTTCAAATATTTCTATTCAAAACTGGAATGAGGCCCACTCAATTACCATATAATGTTAATTATATGGATTTTCTACAACACATGTATAAAATAACAACGATAAATAATCAACCATCATCCAAAGTGCATCCAACACTGTATGAGCATCAAATATAAATATTTAACGCTTATGGCAGTCTGTCAATCAATCGATCGACACACAACTAATTATTGGGATTAGTGTATGTCATATATCATCCCAATACCCGTGTGGGGTTTCAAACAATCAAACACAGATTTTATTTGTGCAGTTGGGCGATGTGTAAAATTTGTCGTCCCAATCAATATCAGTCAAATGTGTGTATATAAACAAATCGTCCTATTTGTTTATATTAGTTTATTTCATTTTATATACACGTTAAAAATTATATTTTTAACTATAAAATATTTTTAACTATATAAATATTTTATTTCCTTTCACGTCACATCACACAATCAACTACACATCAAAATCAAACAAACAAGCATACAAGTCGTCCATGGTCTGTGGACGACGGGTGTCAGGTGCTACTAAACACCGTCTGCATCTTAGTATATATTTTAACTAGAAAATTAAATTAAAAGTGAGAAGTTCTCACCAAAAGCTAAACCAAACACCACGAGTCTTCTTATGTAGGAGATCTTCGCCGTTCTCGCCTTTCGTCACTTTCGTTGCCCGCATTAACTACATATATAAAAATTGAATTTTTATCTTCACTTCGTTATAAAAATTATATTTTTATATTGCTCTTCTCCTAATAAAGATTATATGTTTATAATGTAGAAAGGTTAAAAATATAATTTTTATATTATAGAAAGAATAAAAATATGATTTTTCTAAGATAGAGAATATAAAAATTTGATCTTTATATATGTAGAGAAATAAAAATCTGATTTTTATTATATATATGTTGAAATAAAAATGTGATTTTTATAGAGATGATATAAAAATTCGATCTTTATATTAGAAGTAGATATAAAAATATAATTTTTATATAGGAAAGAGGGGTTTTGAAATAACCAGAATTTTCCAATGTATGAATTGGAATGGATTTGAATAGAAATAATCTTCGGAATATTTCAATATTGGATTTCGTGATCATACGGATATTATTGAGAAATTTAGAAGACATAAATATCGTTATTCCCAATATGATATTTGTTGGTTTCAGAATTTGATATTGAATAGAAGCCGATATAATTTCTATTTAGAGCTTTGTATCTGATATCAAATTGGATTTTGGTGTATCGTGAACTCTGTTTTAAATAACATTCATTCTTTAACCCAATTAACAGTGAAGATATGTTTTGGAATTTATAAATCTTTATTCTAAGATGTAATGGAAATTTTCCAAAATATAGTTTTCCGATTTAAAATATTAAATTGGAATTGAATGGAATTCGATTTGGTAATAATTGAGATGAACTGTTGTGAAGGAAGACCAATGCTATTTATGGAATTTAAAAGGCTTTTCCGTTATTCCATTTATATTATTAGTCTGATATGGATATTTATATCGATTATGTATTGATTTGTTTTTTCGTGAAAATTCCATAGTTAATGGAAGATAATTTGGGTTTATCGTGTACTGTGTTTTAAATGAAATTGATTCTTTAACCCAGTTAAAAACAAGATTAACTTCTTAAAGTTGAACAGTCATTAAGTAATGATTTTTGATATTAAAACCATATGGGGTTTTAATGAATCTTTAATTAGATTGGATGTTAAATGGTAATTAAATTTACCAAATTCAAGAAATGTTTTCGAGATGGAGTACCACACTACAACAATATGACCATATTACAATGGTGGAAAACCGTTGTAATAGACTTTTTACAACGGTGGCGTAACCGTCGTGTATTAAGAAGTTGTAACAGACTAAAGTCTTTTACAACGGTTTTACACCGTTGAGACACCATTGTAATATGTATATTTTACAACTTTTCCACTGTTGTAATATGTATATTTTACAACTTTTTCCACTGTTGTAATATGTATATTTTACAACTTTTTTCCACCGTTGTTATAATTTTTACAACTGTTGTGATATATTTTATTACACCTATTATTTTACAGCTATAATATATGCACAAATTATATACATATTGCTAATAAAAGAATTCATTCCAGAACATATTATCTACAAAACTGAAGATATCAAATAATCATAAAATATGAACCAAAACAATATATTAGATTTTTCAAACTCACATCATTTTTTTTACATAATACATTGAGTTTGTAAATCATACAAATAGCTCAAGTACATAAAGCAAGTACAAATAGCTCTAGCTTTCTCCCACCATATACCAATCTCCGTTTTGTCGATTGAACACCGTTCCTACTCCACATCGAATCCTCATTCATCTTCAACCTCAATCTCAACTGTTATATATGTGTGTCTTTGGAGCAAACAATTTGCTAGATTCTTCAAACAAAAGATGATAAACGCTCTATGTCATAAGTCTTAATTCATATTCATCAGCCATTGTTATGTACCTTACCCAAGGAAGAGCTTGGTATCCGCTCTTCTCGATTATTTTAAGGTATCGAAACTATGGAAAAGTTCTTCAGTGATCCATAAGAGACCATGGTAATTAAATGAACATGTTGAAAATTTAAATAGCTTGCATACCTGAATTGCAGATAGGAATCTCGAATTTCACTGGAATGGGAGCCTTCTTCTCTAGTCTCGACTAAGCACAGCCGTGGAAAACCACTTTAATGCCTGGTTGCATCGCACAACACACCTATTTCAATTGTCATTGAAGCTGACAATTCACCATGCAAGTACTCAACTGCCAAGTCCCTTCTTCATATGTCCATGCCTCTTCACATTAAAACCATACAGGCTGATCGTTGCTTCAGAGAATATGGGCCGACCCCTTCTATTTTATTTTATTTTATTTTTTTGAACTGGTGACCCCTTCTATTTTTATTTTCCTTGTTCCCACTGTATTCGTCATTCAGTATTGAAAACAAAATCACGGTTCACTTTGAAGCTTCAGCCGCCGCACCATCACCTGGCTATCGGAGGCCGATCAACCTGCAACAAAACCGGCGCCTCTTCACCCTTGATCTTCGCCCCAACTCTTTCCTTAACCAGTGTTGTCGTTTGTATCCAGCAGTCCCAAAACCCCCAACGTTTTTCGATCAGATTACGACCATCCCAGACAAATACGATGAGTTTATCGATTTGGATCTGATGCGTATTCGGCTTGAAAAGCATATGCGAATTCGGCTTGAGGAGCAGATGTGAATTGGACAATTTTGATTTGATGCGAGGAGTGAGATTGTTAAGAGGAGGGTAAAAGGAGATTTTATGCTTTGATCTGTAGCAAGATCTTATATTTTGGTTTAGAAAAATAGATGAAAAGGAGATGGTCTGAAGAGTGCTCACGAATATGATGAGGAGGAAAGTGAAGCGGTGTAATTGGAAACTGCGAACTAATATAATTAGCGACGATATCGAGGGAATTTTAAAGTTTGAGTAAGAGGGAATTTTCTGATGTTAGAGCCAAAATTTTCAATATGGTGGCAAAATTTTATGTTTTGATCTAGTTGTTTTGAACGTGTATTATAAGTTAATTAAATGTTGTTTTAAAGGTATATATGGAAAATTTTCAATACGAAAGAAAGTGGACTGCTAATCCCATAACATAATTATTATTTCGAAAGTTATTTAATATGGTAAGTTAAATAATATATAATAACTATTTATTAATTTAATGATTTTTCTTTTCTTTATTTTATGAAAAAATGTATTAAAATATTATACAAATTGCTTGAAATTTTTATTAAAATATTAAATAGTAATTTTTAATTATTTAACTTTTACTTCTTAATTAGTGATTCTTAGTTCTTATTTATTTATTACTAATATTAATTATTCATTACTAAATACTAATTTTTATTTATTAACCTTTAATAATAATAAATAATTATTAATTATTATATAGCGAAAAGAAATTATTAATATCAGTTATTACATATTTTCAAATAAACTATTTATTGTTATTATTAAATAGTAGTTATTGAGTATTAATATTTTTATTAATTATCGAATTTTTATTAATTATTAATATGGTATTTTTATTGTAATGTAGTTATATTGTAACGACCCAGATTTTCTGTCGATTAATTTTAAATATTTAATATAGTTTTTAATATTGAATTTATAATATAAATGGTATTTTTTTCGATTATCGATTAAATAATCGAAATACGATTTAATTTGATAATTATCGAAATACGAGAACTAAACAATTTAATTCAAAGGTAAAATTGAATCGAAACAGTTTAGCTGATCAATGTATATATACAATTTAAATATGAACAATGATAATTGAAATTTATTTTTAAATTTATTTGTTTTGAATTTAAATTGATTTAATATGGCTATTTTAAATATACGTTCAAAATAAATGGTATAATCTATTTCGTTGAATTCAAAATAGCGTTATAACATTATAACGACGGTCGGTATGCTAAAATAGCGGTTCACGATTTCTAACTGTGAACCCTGAGATGTTTTAATGGATAAAATCGAAATCGAATCAGAAATCAAATCAGAAATTGTTTAGATAAAACAAAAAAAAATCACTTTATATCTAATCGAAATAAATTTAAAATCAAATCGTATAAAACATGTTTGTACTTAGTCCTACATCATTTTAATTCGTAGGTACGAATGGTCCCCTTCCATTTCTATAAATCCCGACCCTCTTTTCCCTTTTTCTTCACATTTTCTTTCTTCCAATACTCAGTAAAAATCATAACCCGAGTTCTTCCTATGTCTGCTTCTCCAAATCAATTCGAAAATCAAGGGCCGCGAGTTCCTGGGAGGTCAACATCGAGGGCGGAGAGGCTGTGTCACGACAATGGATTCAAAGGGGGTACTATCATGGGTGTTCGAAGTCGGAAAGGACATCACGATTCAAGGCCCTGATTTCTGAAGCTCGACATCACCAGGGGCGCTTGCGTTGGGAGGGCTGGCACTTTCGGCGGTGGCTTGCTAGATGAGGCGAACCCAGTTAGGGCAGCGCGGTGGTCACAGGTGGCCAGGGTTAAGGTCGGCAACGAAGTGAATATAGGGAACAGTGGTATCGGGATGTTGCCTGGAAGTGGGAATGACAGGCTTCGAACAGGGAAAGATTAACACAGGTATTAATCATTTAAACTGTGTTTAATTAGCCGAGTCTAGGTTTTTAAGATTTATGACAGTTATTATTTTAAATAAAACTACTTTAATCTGATTAAATGAATTTGTGTAAACCGATATAGTTAGTTAGTGCAGTAATGAAAATGTTAACTAATCATTAAGTACAAGATTTAAGAAAGTTAGATTTTTAATTTATCATTTAAAGTTGTTAATATGAACAATGTGTAATTAATTTATACAAAGAAGGAAAAATTAAGCAATAAGGTATATATGGGTTTCATTTTTATTTATTTAAAATTTATAAGGGAAAATAAATTAAAAGAGTAGGAATTTGATTTTTGCTATCCTATTAGTTAGCCAGTATACAAATGAAATTGTAACCTTATCATTTGTGTATAAAGTTAGGTTTAAAATTGGAATTTAGCTTGCACGGGTAATTAATAAATTTAATTCGAATAATTCGATAACTGAAATACTTTGTTCTATATTGAAAAACAGACGTATGGAGAAAATCACCGTGAAATTTATAAAATATGCTTCAATGGATATTCAGCACAGTCAAAATCCTGGTGAGTAAATCTCACTCACCTTTAGAATTATTTTTATTTCATTAAAAATATTTGTTTGTTGCTTGTGTGAATGCTCTCTGGTTATTTTATATATATTAGTTATTTAGGCTATTATATATATATATATATATTGGGTTGATTGATTGGTTGGATTCCCGCAGTCTCATTAGCGGATGCCCGCAGTTTCATAGCGGATGATTACCCTATACGCCCCACGCTATGATTAGTGGATGACCTTCTATACCGCGATATTCTGCCACGAAGCAGAATGGGTATTATTTATGTGCTAACATCTGTGGATGTAGGAAAACAGGTTGGAGGAATCCAACTGGATTCCTCAAAAATATATTATTTGATTGTTTGTTGTTTGTTTGATTTCATATATATTCATATATGATGTGTTAAAAACCAAATGATTGAAAATTGGGTGATTTGATTATTTTAAATATCACTGGGCCAATCGTTAATTTATTAAAATATCATGAGAATGATATTTGAGGTTTAAAAGGGAAATTCTGTTTTTCTCAAATAGAATTTGAAATTCAAGTAGAATTTAAAAATATAGGATTTCAAAGTGGAATTTTGAAATAGAATTTTGAAATGAAATTTCAAAATAGAACTTGAAATAGAATTTTTAAGTAGAAATTTAAATAGAATTTAAATATTAGAAAGGAGTTGAAATATTTGAAATACAAAAGAAATTTCAAATAGGATTTGGAATGGAGTTTTTTTAAAATATATAATTCAAATAAAATTTGAGTATAACATTTGGATATAGAAATTCAAATCGAAGTTCAAATAGAATTTGAATATGCGAAATTAGCATGAAATATAGAATTTGAATTCAAATAAAGAAAACTCAAATAGAGATTTGAATATGAAAATTCAAATGGAGTTTGAAATGGGAAATTGAAAATAGTAAATTCAAATAGAGATTTGAATATTGAATTTCAATATAGAATTTGAAATAAACTTTGAAAATAGGATTTCAAAGTAGGATTGAAATAGGATTTCAAAATAGGAAATCCAAATAGTTTTGAAATGGAATTTGAATTCAAAGGAGTTCAAATGGATTTGAAATAAGGAAAATTCAAATGGGATTTAAATAATGGGTTTTAATAAAGAGGATTTAAATATAAGAATGTAAATAGAATTCAAATGGTGTTAAATATAAGAATTCAAACAAAACTCAAATGGAGTTTAAATAAAAAGAATTTGAATAAGAGGGATTCAAAGAGATTTGAAACATGATATTTGGATTCAAAGGAATATAAATGTGGTATTTGAAGTTCAAGTAGATTAAGAAAATGGAGTTTAAATATTTGAAGTTCAAATAGATAAAAAATGGAATTTGAATTCAAATAGTTGAAATAGAATTTGAATATAGAATTTGAATTAGAATCGAAATGGGGATTTGAATATAGATTTCAAATATAAATGAAATAGAAGATCAGAAATATTTGTTGAGTTGGGAAAAATGGTTTGATATATATTTAAAATATATCAGAATAGAGTTGAATTTATATAAACGAAGTTTTAAAAGTTCATATATATAAATATAAATAAAACGAACTCGCCGCAGCGCTGTAGTTCGTAAATTGGCGATTCGAACTTCAATTGAGTATACAGAACGCAATTGAAGTCGGAATTCTTCGAAACAAGAAACGCCCGGACCGATTTGATAATAATTTTCTAATGGAAGAGAAAAATCTGGATTTTGTCAAATAGATTTTGAGTTATATCAAAATCAAATTTTTAGAAAAACAGCGCCAGAACTATTTAAAAACCATAACGGTTTATTTCGTTTTATAAAAGGATTTTAAGCAAATAAAATCCGAATTTCTATTTAGAAAATCTCAAATTTGAGTTATAAAATATATGTGAACTCAGGTAGAGTAATGAATTGATTTTTGAAACAGAAATCAGATTTTTGATTATTGAATAGAATTAACCAATTCGAATAGTAATTAGTAAATGAAATGTTGAATTGATATTGGACCTTAAATAAGTGAATTCGATTTGAAAATTTATATTCGAAATAGAAAAGAGAACTAGAATTGAAATTGAAATTCAATTTGTTTATGAACGAGTTAAATATTTTGTTTGAACAGGTTATGTTCAACAAAGAAGTGAAATAGGCAAAAAGGGCTAATTAAAGAATAATTGAGCGAAACTGAATTCAAACGATTCAAAATTGAATTCAAACGAATGGATTGAGTTGAATTGAATTGGAAACAGGTGAACAGGTGTTAAATAGATATGGGATGGAGTATATGAAGATTTTTATTTGTGTGCCCGACAAAAAGGTACATGTTTAAATTCATATATGGGTTTTATGCGCCGTATCGGCTAGCCGCTTGGCTTTTTCTTTTTCTTTTTGAGATGAGAAGGTACCGGGAAGCTATTTGAAATTTCCCGATGCTCCCGATACAGGGGAGGTTATGGCGAATTTTTCCGGGAATTTAAGGAGATAGAATATTTTTCAGATAATTTGATAGTTATAAATCAATGTATCGATAAATGTAGAATTCGATAAGGAAATGAAATCAAAATAGAGTATTGGAAATAAAAAGGGAAATCTATAAATTAGAAATAGAAAGCGAACTATATGCATGTTTTAAAAATGAATAATTGGATTGTATAGTGTGTTTATTCGAGGTAAGTGGTTTTGCCGTTTTGAAGTTGAGAATGTTTTCAGTTGAGGTCTGAGAGGTAATTTTACCCCAACTTGATTGATTTCGTTTTAAGGGATAAATAGCGAGATCCAGCCTCGAAGAGAAATGTTTGAAAAAGAGTTAGTTGAATAAAATATTTTGAGTTGTTGTAACGATGTTTTACACAACATTCGTTTTAAAACCCAAGTGATGGAATTTTGGAAATATAACAGTAAATATTTCCTGAGTATAATTAAATAGTCGGGATAGAGATAAGTGATTGGAATTGTTCCAATTGCAAATAGAGATATTTTCTAATATATAGAAAATAAAAGAAGTTAATATTTGGAAACGTTTTCCAAATGGCATAAGAGGCAAGATGATTATTGAAAATATTTGGTTAACAAATATTGATAAGAGAGTGTAGAAGAGATTTAATTAATGAAATATTAATTAAAGAGCCCAGCGTTTTGTTTGATATGTTGATTGAACACTTGTTTTATTCGATAGTTAAATCACAGACTATCGAAGTTTTGACCATCGTTGTCAATATGGAGAGACCGGTTGGATTATTATCCGAAGAACCACTCCGAATCGGCATAAGCGTTGCGAACCAAGTATGCTGAATATATTGAAGACGGAGTAAAGTGCAAGGGCTTTTCTATTTATAGAAATAGTGCCTTCGGTTTCGTTCAGTCCCAGAACGAACGTAAATGGACGAATGTCTGACAGAGTATTTCCAATGATCAAATGGGTTGGTCTGTATGAATATATATGGTTGCAACGGATTTATCCCTTAGCATAATATCCAAAATATTTGTGCAAACTCAACTAGTGATTAACGGATCTGACAATGTGGCATTCAAAGTGATTGTGTTATCGATGAATGGTAAGTATGCGTAGCCTCAGGCCTCAACAACCGGGAAAGGACAAAAATCGGGCAGGCAGCATGGCTATGTGGGTCGCACCCATTAGGATGTATAATCACCTATCTAGAGGTTCATTTAATTTTCTTATTCTATTCGATGCTGTCCCAGTCGGGAAGCGGTTGCTGATCCCAACCGTTGGTGATATACATTCGATACACTCAAGCGAAATGAGTGGTCGGTCATGTGTGGGCCGGGTTACAAGATGTTCTTGTTGAACCCAGTGTATTCCTCTCTAGAGATACACTAGCGGAAGGTGGTTCCATACCTTGTCATGTTGGAAATCAAATCTCCAATAAGCGCCATGCGGTTTTTGATTTTATACTATATATGTGGAACGTGAGATGCAAGCGTTCTGCTATTTGGTTATTTATTTGATGTAGACATTATTATAATATCACTAGATGTTCGTATCAAAGTGTTTTGGGTTATAGTAAGGTAAAAACCGTCCGTGTTTATGTGTGGGCTGGTCTTACTATTATCTTTTCTTTTGAAAGGATTTTTAAAGTTAAACAAGTGGTTGGAGTTTACTCACACCAGTCCCATGACTGACCCAGAGTTTATTTTGTTTTGTTTTCCCTAAATTCTTGGGTGCCCAAATTTGTATGGGCAGTCAAGTAGTCAGGATTTCACAGATTCATTTGAAGGAGCTGGAAGCAGGAGGCTTCACCAGTTAGCTATAGACTATCATATATTCCGCTGTGTACTATATTGTATCTGGAAACAGGTGTTTATAACTGTTCCAGGAATGACCGTTGTGCTCTGATGATGGTATGTATATAAAGTTACTGATTTGTATTTCAAAAGTTATGTTATATAATATATATTATTCGTTCCGCTGTGAGTTTGTGATCTTCGTTTTCTTCTATTCTAATATTTCTTTCTTCCTATCTCTCATCTTCTAACTTCTTTCTATTAATGGTTCGTATTTCTGTGTTATTTGGGTTGGACGTGTGGTGTATTTAGTCAACTCAGATAGCTCGGAATTTCGGGTCGTTTCACATATATTATAACAGTCAAAAATTAAAAGTTGTGATAGGTTTTTATTACAACTGTCAAAATAACACAGATGTTAAAAACAAGTTTATTACAACTTTTCTGGAAAAAAGTTGTAAAAAATATTTATTACAACAGTGCTTTTACCATCATTGTAAAATTAAACTTTTAATATGGTGTTTTTGTTGTAGTGCCACTAGGTTTACTCCAGGTGATAGTTAAATCTTTAATTAGATTTGAACGTGAAATGTAATTAAATTTACCGATAACCCAGGGGTTGTTAGATATGGAGTACTACTAGTTTTGCTCCATGGGATGGATAGGTTGGGATTGGGATTCAAATAATAAATGATTACTTCGGTAAGACGATAATCCCGACTATTTTTATAAACCTTAATTTGGTTTAAAATTGTTAAAGATAAAATAAAATCTTTTGTAATGATTTTTAAAGGAAGATTAAACAATAAGTCTAAAAGGATTTATCTTTGATAAAATTAATGGGAACCTTTCCCTAAAGATGTGAATATTTGAATAAAAGAATATTCTGGATTGGAATAAGGCGTATGATGTGTTTAAATATCAATTGACTATAAGATATGCGAGTTATTCGGAAAGACTGAATTTAACCCATTCTAAATAATTGTTTCGACGATTAAAAGTCGATGATGAAGACCGTGCAAGACCGATAATCTTCACATCGAATGGATTTCTACTGATGCCTTTGATTGGAGTTGCTACCTTGAAAGGGTTATAGTGGTAGTTGTTCGGATGTACTTGTTGATTGTTCGGATGTGCGAGGGCCTCTCTTTTGTATTGGACATATGAGACGGGGAATAAGGTGCCTCCGGTTTCGCTCAAACCC
Source organism: Allium sativum (assembly GCA_030737875.1). NCBI lineage: Eukaryota > Viridiplantae > Streptophyta > Magnoliopsida > Asparagales > Amaryllidaceae > Allium > Allium sativum. The sequence continues at coordinate 141,830,066 of CM060918.1, read as the reverse complement.
ATAACGGACTTGTAAATGGATTATATGTGTAACATTTATTGTGTGTTGTATTCGTTGAGCTCTACTAAATATATATATGTTTGGTGATAGAGAATTTATTCTCTTGCTTAACACCCTTCTCTGAGACGTACGAGCTTAGAGGTTATATATTAGTGGAAATCAGTGGTACGGTATGGATTGACAATGTGACATGCTAAGATGCAATGATCAAAGCTTTTGTTGAAAAGCAGAGTCTTATGGATGGTGATCAAAGCACGGCTTTAAATAACATAGCCTTGTGTATAGAGTTAATTCGCAAGCTTCACACCTGGTATGGGTCAAAAACGGGTTGAGGGACCGTAGGGAGAACACGGCGTTTCTTTTTAGCTAGGAGTGGTGTCACAGTATGGAGCCCGGGCATTTTTACTTAAGTGGATGATGGAATGCCAGGCGCCTATGATATTGGTCGCTACTGGCCTAGTGATAGGTCTGATAGGACCGGAAAATGTGTGTTCAGGAATAACCAATCCACTAAAGTAAGTGTGGACCGGCCTTCCATTCCCAGGGTTGCCCGTAGGCGTGATCCTGAGGCATTTGCTAGAGTGTCTCGAATCGATGAGGATGGTCCCTTGCCTCGACTCATGATGGAGATCCAATTTCCAATACGACATCATTCGGTTTTAGTTGTAAACCTATATGGCGACATAGAGGGATTGGGCGCTCATGCCGTCTATGATTGGTACATTTATATTTGAAGTTGTTTGATACACTATGCACTTATAGTAATATCAAAATGATTTGTTTTTAAATGTAACAAGCATGTTTGGCTATTATAAGGTAAAACTCTATCCTCTGGCTTGCGTTGCATTGTGTGACGGGACCCGAGTCTTATAATAGCTTCATTTTTCAAAAAGCATTGCATTGTTTATCAGATCGTTTTGTTTCAAGCTTTGGTATTCACATGGAGTAAACCCGTTCCATGACATATGGTGTGGTCCCGTGATTTACCCTATTTTAAAGTAAAAATTTTAATAACTGTTTTAAGTTCTCACACCAGTCCTATGACTGACTCGGAGTTAATTGTTTTCACCTAAACTCTGGGTTCCCATATTTTCCACACGGGCAGCTAGTAGTTTTGGTTTTGCATATTTTTATTTAGTAAGATCCTGGTTTACAACTGGAGCTATATTTGGAAAGCTTTGCATCCATGTATTTCTTTCAATTGTGGTAATTGATGTATTTCCGTTGTGCATTGTATTTATACATTATATATTTGTAATGTAATTTAAATCTTTGATATTATTCTTCCACTGTGTAATATTTATTCATACCTAGTATTCTTGTAATATGATGTAAATTGTTGTAATAGCAATGAAATGTTCTACTGTTCGTGTTCCGATGTGTCATGTTCTTAAAGAAATCCATTATTTCTTGTCTCCTCGAAGATCGGGGGATTTTGGATCGTCCCAGTTGGTATCAGAGCTTTGGTTTGCAAAGCTAGAGAACAAGACATACTAGAACCGAATGAGAGAATTCATCAGAGATAGAATTATTAATGTTCTATTTAAGAATACTCATTAGAGATAGGATCAGTAGCATCCTAAAATGAGAAACTCATTAGAGATGGAGTTAGTAATACCCAAGAATGAGTTGAGAGTGATATATTTATATCTAACGTGTAACAACCCGCAAAATCAGGACCAATTTAAAAAATTTATTTTAGAAAATTTTAAAGAATTTTGACAATATAAAATAATTTATTTAGATAATAATGATTAAAAATTTATTTTAATTGAAGTTAAATTTTAATCGACTGAAAAATAGCCATTTTTCAAAACGTCTCAGAATTCGACGAAATAAATTTTGTTAGGACCGTAACGTCATAAGAAAGCCAAAAATAATTTTTCTGGATTTTTCTGAGTTAGTGTGTAGTCCCGGTAAAATTATTTGTACGGAAAAATTAGAAATAAAGGACTTAAATTTTAAAACTGCAAAACGGAGGCCTAGATGACAGTTTGGGCTGACGAGACATGTCTAGATGAGTTCGAAATGGGGGCTAAATGGTAGGAACGACAGTCGTTGGGCCTAAATCGGAGTTCGGACCAAAACGGGCTTAAACGGGTTAATTAAATATTAATTAGATTAACCTAATATAATAATATAAATTCAAAGTCGGGCTTCTTCTTCTCCTCCAACGTGTTTCAGCCGCACCATGTAACCCATCATAGCCGAAACTTCTCTCCTCCCTATCTCCCAAACCACTAAGAATTAGATCATGCCGTAGTGAAACTTTTTGAAGCTCTTTTCTTCCTCTTTCTTCTCCAACAAATCTCACATCAAACCGTTGCCCGTAGCTCTCGATTCACCTCCGCAAAATTCGGCCAAACATGCTGCCGCCGCACCTCCTCCTTGCAGCCGCACCTCTTCCAACTCCTGGTGAAGATAGCCCTCTCGTAGCTCTTCAATCTCCCGCAAATCGTTCATAAAACCGTCGACTATAGCTCCCGAAATCCGCATTCAAAGTTTTGAACAATTCTGAAAATTGAGGTAAATAGCTTCAGATTTTGTCACGCTTTTAAGCGTCGCTGTGTCAGTTGTTAAAGGCCAGAATTCTAATTTTTACATAAATTTCAATTTGAAATCTTTCAGATCTGTAACCGCTGTGACTCCAAACACGAGATCTGATTTAAATCACTTCATTTCAGAAACAAGCAAGGTGAGATTCTATATTTTTTTTACATATATAATTAATTTAATTATATTATCATTATACAAAATGAATGTTGTATGGATTGAATTGTTGTATGGTGGAAATTGATGTTTGTGGCCTATATTGTTATTGATATGTTGTATGATTGGTGTTGGAATTGATTGTGGGAATTGTTATTCGATGACAAGTAGAAAGATTATAATAAAAAGTTTAATCTTTGGTTTTGATTTATAAATAAAGTTTAATCTTTTATCATGATTGACAAATCAAAGTTTTGATTTTTATAACATTAATAAAGATTTCATCCTTATTTTTGATTCATTAAAATGAATCTTTGTTTTTGTTTGTATAAAATGAATCTTTGTTTTATTTATGAAACATGAAATCTTTTTGTTTATTTATAAAGATGAAACCATTTTTTTATTCATAAAGACTATTTTTTTTTTTAAAGGATGAAATTTTGTTTTGGTTACAAAAGAACAAATCTTTGATTTTGTTTACAAAGAACCAATCTTTGTTTTTGTTTATAAAAGATTAAATCTTTGTTTTTGTTTATAAAGCTTGAAACTTTATTTTTAGTTATAGAGATTTAAACTTTATTTTTATTTATAAAAATTGAACCTTTGGTTTTGTTAATAAAGATTATACCTTTGGTTTTGTTAACAAAGGTTACAACTTTGATTTTGTTTGCAAAGATTATAACTTTGATTTCGGTTACAAAAATTACAACTTTGTTTTTTATTATAAAAAGTCGATCTTTTTGACGATGAAAATAAAAAGACGATCTTTTTATATTTAAAATAAAAAGACAATCTTTTTATATAGAAAAGGAAAAGATGAAATTTTGACGATGAAAATAAAAAGACGATCTTTTTATATTTCAAATAAAGAAGTTATTATTTTCATTGTGAAATATAAAAAGATGATATTTTTACATTGTACATAAAAAAAAGATGTTTTTACATTGTATGAAATAAAGTATATTTTATTATGGAATTTATGAGTGAATTTACACAGCATGAAATAAATAACATTTTTATATGTTATTTATGAATAAATTTTCATCGTATGGAATAAATAACATTTTTATATGTTATTTATGAATGAATATACATTGCATGAAATAAATAACATTTTTATATGTTATTTATGAATGATTTTTCATCGTATGAAATAAATAACATTTTTATATGTATTTATGAATGAATTCACACCGTATGAAATAAATTACGTTTTTTGTATGTTATTTATGAATGAATTTCCACCGTATGAATAAAATTACATTTTTATACGTAATTAAAAAGGTGAATTTATTTTGCATAACAAAAGTTACATTTTTATATGTAATTTATATATGAATTTGCACCGTATGAAAAAAAATTGCATTTTTCTATGATATAAAAATATAAATTTACATTGCATGATTAAAATTACATTTTTCAATGTAATTTAGAGATGAAAAATAACGGTAGAATGAAAATTACATTTTTACACGTAATTAAAATGTGAATTTGCACTGTAGGATAAAAACTACATTTTTAGATGTAATTTAAATATGAATTTATGTCATATGATAGGAATTACATTTTTCTATGTAATTAAAATATGAATTCCCATCTCATAATAAAGATTACATTTTTCTATGTAATTTAGATGTGAATTAGAACAATAAAATAAAATGACATTTTTCTATGTAATTTATATATGAGTTATAACGGTATGATAAAAATTATATTTTTTAATGAAATTAAAATATGAATTTGTATTGTATTATGAAAATTACATTTCTTTATGTAATTGGGACAAGAATTTATAATGTAAAATAAAAATTACATTTTTTTATAATGTAATAAAGAAGTAAGATTCACGAATAAATTAAATTACATTTTTATGTAATGAGATAAGAGAATTTGTATCGTGAATTAAAAAGTTACATTTTATGTAATTAGAAATGAGGATTTGCATTGTAAATTAAGAATTACACTTTTATATGTAACTGGAAATTTGAGAATTCGCATGATATGGAAAATTACATTCTTATGTAATTAAAAGACGTGAAATTCGCATCGCATATACAATGCAATTATTTACATTCTCTTATGTAAATAAAAAGAATAAAATTTAGAAATATATATTATTTACATTTTCTTATGTAAGTAAAAAGAATGGAATTTGAAATTACAATTATTTACATTTTCTTATGTAAATAAGAAGAATGGAATTTAGAAATACACATATTTACATTCTCTATTGTAAATGAAAAAGAACAGAATAATGTGAATCCTTTTATTTACATTCCCTATTGTAAATGAAAAAGAACAAAATAATGTGAATCCTTTTATTTACATTTTCTATTGTAAATGAAAAGAACAAAATAATGTGAATCCTTTTATTTACATTTTCTATTGTAAATGAAAAGAAAAAAATAATGTGAATCCTTTTATTTACATTTTCTATTGTAAATGAAAAGAACAAAATAATGTGAATCCTTTTATTTACATTTTCTATTGTAAATGAAAAGAACAAAATAATGTGAATCCTTTTATTTACATTTTCTATTGTAAATGAAAAAGAACAAAATAATGTGAATCCTTTTATTTACATTTTCTATTGTAAATGAAAAAGAACAAAATAATGTGAATCCTTTAATTTTCTATTGTAATGAGAAAGAACAAAATTGTGTGAACCATTTTATTTGCATTTTCTATTGTAAAGAAAAAGTAAAAAGAGAGTTATATTTCTTATTTGCATTTTTAGATGCAAATAAAGCATAGAAAGAAAATTATACTTTTATTTGTCATTGTTTTGTTAAATAAAAGTAAAAGAGTTAAAAAGACATTTTATTTACCATTGTTTTGTTAAATAAAAGTACAAGATATAAAAGAACATTTTTATTAACATTGTTTTGTCAAATAAAAAGACAAATACATGAGATACACTTTTATTTGTGTTTTATGTACAAATAAAAGTACAAGATTAGAAACACACTTTTATTTACATTGTATTTGTTGAAATAGAATTGTTAACGAAATGAGTATATCACTTTTACTCATCTTTGTTGAAAACAGAATTTATGTGCAAATATAAGAATCACTTTTATTTGCATAATATACAGTAGAATTTATACGCAAATATAAAATCCAATTTTTATTTGCAAAACTTGCATTAGGATTTATATTCTAATATACAATTGTATTGTTGGTCATAATATACACTGAAAAGTATTGTTAAGAAACTTCATACAAATAAAGAATAATGGAATTTATATTCCATTTGTCATCCGCAATAAAGCTATATAAATAAATTACTGTTTATGTGACTTTAGAAGTATATAGGGAAGTCATACGAGTAAAATATATTTTACTCGATATAAGTGACATGTTTAGTGAAATTGAAATTGGTTAAACCTATTAACCAATTCTGTATTTATTTATTTATATGAACTGTTGTTGGCTGAAAACCCCACACGGGTATTGGGACGATACTTGACTGACACAAATCCCAATGTTTAATTATATGTCTATTGATTGATCGACAGGCTGCGATGAGCGTTATTGTTTCATTTTAATGCTCACACAGTTGACATTGTCACTCTGGTTGTTAATGGATGGATTGAGGATTATTTCCTGTTATTACCCTATACATGAAATGTTTGAAACCCATATGACCCAAATTATATGGTACATGGTTGAGTTGCATTCCAATACAGAATTTCTTTTTAAATAAAGAATTTTTATATAATAAAAGGATTTTGGTAAAATAAAAGATTTTGTATTATAAAGAATATTTTACATTCAGAATCTTTTATATATATAGAATATTTTATTGATTATTTTAAAATATGTTTTTTATATATAGTAATGAATTAATATCTTTAGGATAAATCTTTTATTTAAGATCATTAGATCTTAACATTTATGTTTGGTGATTGATATGTAGATTGGATTTGCAGTGGACGATGTTTTAAATAACATTTATCCTTTAATCCAATTTACATTGAAATTATTATTTGAAATTTATAAATCTATTTTATAAATTTAAAAGAAGATTTTCTAAAATCAGACTTTTCCAAATTAATATATTAAATTGGAATTAAGTGGAAATTCGATTGATAATAATCGAGATGGGCTTCTGTAAAAGAAGACCGATATTATATATGGAATTTAAGAGGCTTTGCCATTATTCCATTTATAATATTAGTCCGATACAGAAATTTATAACGATTATTTGTTAATTTGATTTCTGTAGAAGTTCCATATTTTGAAAATCGGTTTTGGGTTTATCGTGAACTGTGTTTTAAATGACACTAGTTCTTTAATCCAATTTAAGACAAAATTGGGTTAGTAAAATTAATAATCTTGTAATAATGATTTTTGTATTAAAAATCAAAATTGGAATAATAATAAATCTTTTTATAAAGATTAAAAATTTAATTTATTTTATCTTTGATAAAATTAATGAGAATCTTTTAATATAAATAATATTTTTTATTTAAAAAGGAATGTTCAGAGTTGGAATGTGGCGTATGGTTGATTTTAATTAAGAATACGCGAGTTATTCAGGAAGACCGGGTCTAACCCATTCTGAATAATCATCACGACGATCAAGAGTCGAAGATGAAGACGGTGACTGAAGACCGGAGAGCTTCACATCGTTTGGTTGATGGTGACTGATATCTTGAATTGGGACTGATCCCCCAAGGCAAGGTAAAAGGTGATGATCTTCCAGACGTACTGGAGATCGACGGATACGTTGTTTCGTTCAGACCCAGAACGGACTTGTAAATGGATAGCATGCCTGACATTGAAATTTATTTCATGTAATTAAATCGGTTTTTATTTAATATATAAATGCATGGTGGCGGAGGATTTATTCTCTTGCTTAACACCCTTTTGTATGTTAAATAATTACCGATCGCATGATATGAGTTGTTGATGTGGTATGCCAAGTTGCAATTGATCAAGGCTTATTGTTGCAAAGCAGAGCCTTGTGGTTGATGATTAAAGCACAGCCTATTTAGGCATAGCTTTGAGTATATCGTGACTTCGCGAGCCTCACAGCCCGGTAGAGTCTAAAATGGGAGAAGGGAACGCAGGGAGTGCACACGTTTCTTTCTAGCTAGAGTGATGCCATGGACCTACCAGCGCTGGCATTTATTCATTGTGGTTGTTGGATTTTTCGAGGCCTCGGTTTTATGCGGTCGCCACTTGCCGTATTATAGGTCCAAAAGGACCGGGGAACGTGTGTTCAGGCATTTCTAATCCACAAAAGTAAGTGTGGACCGGCCCTGCAGGATCCAAGGGTTGGACAGAGTACCAATCCTAGGGCATTGCTAGAATGTCTCGAATCGGTAAGGATCTCTTCCCTAGCCTTGACTCAGAAGGAAACCCAAATTTCCAATACGACATCACGCGGTTTTGATTGTATACCTATATATGGCGACATAGTGGGATGGGGCACTCATGCCGTCTAGGATTGATACATTTACTTTGATGTATTTCAAATTGGTTGCACACTATTATTATATAATACCGTGTTTATCGTATCAAGCATCTTTTGATCATTATAAGGTAAAACCCTATCCTCCGGTTTGCGTTGCATTGTGTGATGGGACTTGGGTCTTATAATGGTTTCATTTTTCTAAAAAGCATTGCGTTATTTTGACGATTTACTTTAGTCATGCACTGGCAATCCATAGGAGAAAACCTGTTCCGCGAAAGTGGCGTGGTCCTGTGATTAGCCTTATTATATTTTATAGGTTAGGTAGAATTCTCACACCAGTCCCATGACTGACCTGTAGTTTGTCCACTGGCAAACTCGGGTGCCCATATTTTCCATACGGGCAGTCGAGTAGCTATTTTTGCAGATATATTAAACAGGATTCTAGGTTGAATCTTAAAGCTGTGTCCAGAGATAGAGAGTCTTCCGCTGTGTTCTTCCGTTGCAGTATTTTACATTTTTTGTATTTATCTTCCGCTGTAATTATATTCCAATGTACTCTGATATGTATATTCTGTACTCTGATGTAACATTTATTATAATGTTATAAAAGCCTTCTGTTATCTGTTGTAATGTGTTGTATGCCCAAAGTTAAAGTATTCGTAGATTTTCACTTTTTGGGTCAGACCTGTGTGGTTTATGGTTGATTCAAAGGGTGGGAATTTGCGGGTCTTTACAGTTGGTATCAGAGCTCTGGTTAGCTCAAATCTTTGGGGTACAACTCGTTAGAACTGAACAAAAGACTCATCAGAGATTGGATTAGTATTGTTAATAAGAATACTCATTAGAGATAGGGTCAGCAGTATCCTAGAATGAGTAAACTCGTTAGAGATGGGGTTAGTAATGCACTAGAACGAGTTAAGAGTTACGAACTTATAATTAACGTATTTTTTGATATTTATAATATATTTTGTGAAATATGATTTTTATAAATATAAAGTTATATATATTTTGAAAAGATAATTAACCATTAAAATTTAAAAACTAAGATAGTTAATTTTACAATTTTTAGCTACGTTCCATTTCGAGGACGAAAAGTTTTTAAGTGGGGGCGATTGTAACAACCCGCAAAATCAGGACCAATTTAAAATTTTTATTTTAGAAAATTTTAATGAATTTTGATAATATAAAATAATTTATTTAAATAATGATGATTAAAAATTTATTTTAATTGAAGTTAAATTTTAATCGACTGAAAAATAGCCATTTTTCAAAAAGTTTCAGAATTCAACGAAATAAATTTTGTTAGGACCGTAACGTCAAAAGAAAGCCAAAAATAATTTTTCTGGATTTTTCTGAGTTAGTGTGTAGTCCCGGTAAAATTATTTGTATGGAAAAATTAGAAATAAAGGACCTAAATTTTAAAACTGCAAAACGGAGGCCTAGATGACAGTTTGGGCTGACGAGACATGTCTAGATGAGTTCGAAATAGGGGCTAAATGGTAGGAACGGCAGTCGTTGGGCCTAAATCGGAGTTCGGACCAAAACGGGCTTAAACGGGTTAATTAAATATTAATTAGATTAACCTAATATAATAATATAAATTCAAAGTCGGGCTTCTTCTTCTCCTCCAACGTGTTTCAGCCGCACCATGTAACCCATCATGGCCGAAACTTCTCTCCTCCCTATCTCCCAAACCACTAAAAATTAGATCATGCCGTAGTGAAACTTTTTGAAGCTCTTTTCTTCCTCTTTCTTCTCCAACAAATCTCACATCAAACCGTTGCCTGTAGCTCTCGATTCACCTCCGCAAAGTTCGGCCAAACATGCTATCGCCGCACCTCCTCCTTGCAGCCGCACCTCCTCCAACTCCCGGTGAAGATAGCCCTCTCGTAGCTCTTCAATCTCCCGCAAACCGTTCATAAAACCGTCGACTATAGCTCCCGAAATCCGCATTCAAAGTTTTGAACAATTCTGAAATTGAGGTAAATAGCTTCAGATTTTGTCACGCTTTTAAGCGTCGCTGTGTCAGTTGTTAAAGGCCAGAATTCTAATTTTTACATAAATTTCAATTTGAAATCTTTCAGATCCGTAACCGCTGTGACTCCAAACACGCGATCTGATTTAAATCACTTCATTTCAGAAACAAGCAAGGTGAGATTTTATATTTTTTTTATATATATAATTAATTTAATTTAATTATATTATCATTATACAAAATGAATGTTGTATGGATTGAATTGTTGTATGGTGGAAATTGATGTTTGTGGCCTATATTGTTATTGATGTGTTGTATGATTGGTGTTGGAATTGATTGTGGGAATTGTTATTCGATGACAAGTAGAAAGATTATAATAAAAAGTTTAATCTTTAGTTTTGATTTATAAATAAAGTTTAATCTTTTATCATGATTGACAAATCAAAGTTTTGATTTTTATAACATTAATAAAGATTCGATCCTTATTTTTGATTCATTAAAATGAATCTTTGTTTTTGTTTGTATAGAATGAATCTTTGTTTTATTTATAAAACATGAAATCTTTTTGTTTATTTATAAAGATGAAACCTTTTTTTTATTCATAAAGACTAATTCTTTTTTTTTTTTAAGGATGAAATTTTGTTTTGGTTACAAAAGAACAAATCTTTGATTTTGTTTACAAAGAACCAATCTTTGTTTTTGTTTATAAAAGATTAAATCTTTGTTTTTGTTTATAAAGCTTGAAACTTTATTTTTGGTTATAGAGATTTAAACTTTATTTTTATTTATAAAAATTGAACCTTTGGTTTTGTTAATAAAGATTATACCTTTGGTTTTGTCAACAAAGGTTACAACTTTGATTTTGTTTGCAAAGATTATAACTTTGATTTCGATTACAAAAATTACAACTTTGTTTTTTATTATAAAAAGTCGATCTTTTTGACGATGAAAATAAAAAGACGATCTTTTTATATTTAAAATAAAAAGACAATCTTTTTATATTGAAAAGGAAAAGATGAAATTTTGACGATGAAAATAAAAAGACGATCTTTTTATATTTCAAATAAAGAAGTTATTATTTTCATTGTGAAATATAAATTGATGATATTTTTACATTGTACATAAAAAAAGTTGTTTTTACGTTGTATGAAATAAAGTATATTTTATTATGGAATTTATGAGTGAATTTCCACAGCATGAAATAAATAACATTTTTATATGTTATTTATGAATAAATTTTCATCGTATGGAATAAATAACATTTTTATATGTTATTTATGAATGAATATACATTGCATGAAATAAATAACATTTTTATATGTTATTTATGAATGATTTTTCATCGTATGAAATAAATAACATTTTATATGTATTTATGAATGAATTCACACCGTATGAAATAAATTACATTTTTTGTATGTTATTTATGAATGAATTTCCACCGTATGAATAAAATTACATTTTTATACGTAATTAAAAAGGTGAATTTACTTTGCATAACAAAAGTTACATTTTTATATGTAATTTATATATGAATTTGCACTGTATGACAAAAATTGCATTTTTCTATGATATAAAAATGTAAATTTACATTGCATGATTAAAATTACATTTTTCAATGTAATTTAGAGATGAAAAATAACGGTAGAATGAAAATTACATTTTTACACGTAATTAAAATGTGAATTTGCACTGAAGGATAAAAACTACATTTTTAGATGTGATTTAAATATGAATTTATGTCGTATGATAGGAATTACATTTTTCTATGCAATTAAAATATGAATCCCCATCGCATAATAAAGATTACATTTTTCTATGTAATTTAGATGTGAATTAGAACAATAAAATAAAAATGACATTTTTCTATGTAATTTATATATGAGTTATAACGGTATGATAAAAATTATATTTTTCAATGAAATTAAAATATGAATTTGTATTGTATTATGAAAATTACATTTCTTTATGTTATTGGGACATGAATTTATAATGTAAAATAAAAATTACATTTTTTTATAATGTAATAAAGAAGTAAGATTCACGAATAAATTAAATTACATTTTTATGTAATGAGATAAGAGAATTTGCATCGTGAATTAAAAAGTTACATTTTATGTAATTAGAAATGAGGATTTGCATTGTAAATTAAGAATTACACTTTTATATGTAACTGGAAATTTGAGAATTCGCATGATATGGAAAATTACATTCTTATGTAATTAAAAGACGTGAAATTCGCATCGCATATACAATGCAATTATTTACATTCTCTTATGTAAATAAAAAGAATAAAATTTAGAAATATATATTATTTACATTTTCTTATGTAAGTAAAAAGAATGGAATTTGAAATTACAATTATTTACATTTTCTTATGTAAATAAGAAGAATGGAATTTAGAAATACACATATTTACATTCTCTATTGTAAATGAAAAAGAACAAAATAATGTGAATCCTTTTATTTACATTCCCTATTGTAAATGAAAAAGAACAAAATAATGTGAATCCTTTTATTTACATTTTCTATTGTAAATGAAAAGAACAAAATAATGTGAATCTTTTATTTACATTTTCTATTGTAAATGAAAAGAACAAAATAATGTGAATCCTTTTATTTACATTTTCTATTGTAAATGAAAAGAACAAAATAATGTGAATCCTTTTATTTACATTTTCTATTGTAAATGAAAAGAACAAAATAATGTGAATCCTTTTATTTACATTTTCTATTGTAAATGAAAAAGAACAAAATAATGTGAATCCTTTTATTTACATTTTCTATTGTAAATGAAAAAGAACAAAATAATGTGAATCCTTTTATTTTCTATTGTAATGAAAAAGAACAAAATTGTGTGAACCATTTTATTTGCATTTTCTATTGTAAAGAAAAAGTAAAAAGAGAGTTATATTTCTTATTTGCATTTTTAGATGCAAATAAAGCATAGAAAGAAAATTATACTTTTATTTGTCATTGTTTTGTTAAATAAAAGTAAAAGAGATAAAAAGACATTTTATTTACCATTGTTTTGTTAAATAAAAGTACAAGATATAAAAGAACATTTTTATTAACATTGTTTTTTCAAATAAAAAGACAAATACATGAGATACACTTTTATTTGTGTTTTATGTACAAATAAAAGTACAAGATTAGAAACACACTTTTATTTACATTGTATTTGTTGAAATAGAATTGTTAACGAAATGAGTATATCACTTTTACTCATCTTTGTTGAAAACAGAATTTATGTGCAAATATAAGAATCACTTTTATTTGCATAATATACAGTAGAATTTATACGCAAATATAAAATCCAATTTTTATTTGCAAAACTTGCATTAGGATTTATATTCTAATATACAATTGTATTGTTGGTTATAATATACACTGAAAAGTACTGTTAAGAAACTTCATACAAATAAAGAATAATGGAATTTATATTCCATTTGTCATCCGCAATAAAGCTATATAAATAAATTACTGTTTATGTGACTTTAGAAGTATATAGGGAAGTCATACGAGTAAAATATATTTTACTCGATATAAGTGACATGTTTAGTGAAATTGAAATTGGTTAAACCTATTAACCAATTCTGTATTTATTTATTTATATGAACTGTTGTTGGCTGAAAACCCCACACGGGTATTGGGACGATACTTGACTGACACAAATCCCAATGTTTAATTATATGTCTATTGATTGATCGACAGGCTGCGATGAGCGTTATTGTTTCATTTTAATGCTCACACAGTTGACAATGTCACTCTGGTTGTTAATGGATGGATTGAGGATTATTTCCTGTTATTGCCCTATACATGAAATGTATGAAACCCATATGACCCAAATTATATGGTACATGGTTGAGTCGCATTCCAATGCAGAATTTCTTTTTAAATAAAGAATTTTTGTATAATAAAAGGATTTTTGTAAAATAAAAGATTTTGTATTATAAAGAATATTTTACATTCAGAATCTTTTATATATATAGATTATTTTATTGATTATTTTAAAATATGTTTTTTTATATAGTAATGAATTAATATCTTTAGGATAAATCTTTTATTTAAGATCATTAGATCTTAACATTTATGTTTGGTGATTGATATGTAGATTGGATTTGCAGTGGACGATGTTTTAAATAACATTTATCCTTTAATCCAATTTACATTGAAATTATTATTTGAAATTTATAAATCTATTTTATAAATTTAAAAGAAGATTTTCTAAAATCAGACTTTTCCAAATTAATATATTAAATTGGAATTAAGTGGAAATTCGATTGATAATAATCCAGATGGGCTTCTATAAAAGAAGACCGATATTATATATGGAATTTAAGAGGCTTTGCCGTTATTCCATTTATAATATTAGTCCGATACAGAAATTTATAACGATTATTTGTTAATTTGATTTCTGTAGAAGTTCCTGTTGGATCTAGATTAACCCTATTCACCCCCTCTAGGGTTAATCTAGATCCAACAAGTGGTATCAGAGCAGGTATTTTTTGTTAACTCTAGAGAAATGGTGAATCCTTGTTGTCAGTCTTCTAAGAGTCAGTCCAGTGATAATCCTATGATTTTCAATGGAACAGATTTTCAAATTTGGAAATCAAAATTCGAATTATATTTAAAATCTGTAAATTTTGAATATTGGAATATTATTGAAAATATGGGAGATATGTTCGATAAGAGGAATAAGGTTTTTAATGCTCAGGTTATGCATATTATTTATTCTTTCATTGGTAATAATCAATTAAAATTTATCTCTCATAGTTTGACTGCGCAGGATATTTGGAAAACTCTTGACAAGGTTTACAGAACAGACAACAATTTCTCAAAACCCCACGAGATCAACTCAGATTCAGAACTTTGCTTTACAGGTCATGTCGACGAAATTTCAGATGGATCAGATGAGGAAGATTCAACAGATGATGGAGACTCAACAGATGATGAAACAGGAAATTTCCCTTATGAAGACTTAGTTTATATGTGTCTTGATTTAACTAAATCTGTTGATGAACTCCAACTGAAAATTAAAAATTTGAAATCTGAAAATTCTGAGTTGCGACGCAAAAATAGTGATTTGGAATTGAAATTTAAAAATGGAGATTGTTCTAATTCTGTGTGCGAAAATTGTTTGAATTTGGAAAATAATGTTGCTCATTTTAATAAAAATTTTGAACAGCTTGAAAACCAAATTTTGATTTTGAAAAATAATGAGAATGAGCAAACTTATAAAAAAAAATTTTGCAAAAGGAATTAGATAATTTCAAAACATACGAAAATCCCGAATTTGAAATTTATGAAAAGGAAAAGTTGTTGGAAACTGAATCAGCTTTGAAAAAGCTTGAAAACGAAATTGAAAAATTCAAGATTTTTGAAAAACAACAATTTGAAAAGCAAATTCAGTTTGAATCTGAGATTCTTAAATCCAAGACCAAAATCAAAGTACCTGAAAATGAAAATTTGATTTTGAAACAAAACGAGACTGAAAGGAGAAAGATCAGCATTAATCGTTGTTCGAATCTGATAAAAGAAAATTCTGATCTAAAATCCAAAATCAACGATCTTGAATTGAGTTTGAAACGTTTTTCAACAAGTGAAAAATTTGAATATGTTGTTGAAAAATCAAAATTCTTTTGGAAATAAAAGAGGTCTTGGTTTCGAGAAAGAAAATGATTTTGTAAAACGAAACTCGAATGATTTGAAAATTCCTTCAAACCTCTTTAAGAACAATAAATTTGAAAACTTGAACTCTAATAATTCAAAGGGATTTTTAAATCATAATCGAGATGTGAATTTGTTTTATAACAATCCAGTTAAACAATCATGGACCCCAAAAATAAATAAAACCATTTTTGGAAAAACTAAACGGTTTTGGGTTCCTAAGGGCACGAAAGTAAATTCAGTTGGGTTGTTATACAAACAGGTTTGGGTACCAAAACGCACAAACGAAACTATGAGTGGTTTAACAAATTTTGTTAGACCACTCGATCCTCTTAACTGTTAGGTACCAAAGGAGGCTGAGGAACTGCTTTGCTGAAAAGAGAAACTGAATCCAAACTGCTTCATATCATTGAACTATTCTCAGTTACTTAGCAAGTCCGATGAGTTGGAGATTCACATCGTCTACTGCAAAATCAGGTATGATCTCTGGACTCAACTTTGTAAATAATTTTCTGTTTTTATCTTCTTGTCTTATTCCTTCTCTACCTCTTCTGTTCCTTCTGTTTTTGTTTTGTTTTAGATTTATCACTGCCACATATTTTTGTCTTATGCTGTGCTAATTAAACTTCCAGTTGCAGAATTCACGATTTTCTGGAAATTCGTTTTTAATTGTATAATCCTCTTATGGTTTAATTTTAGTTCAGAATTTTGATTTTAACTTGTATATATCTGCAATTGTTTTTTGAAGTTTATTTTCTGTGTTTTGAATTCCTAACAGTGTTGATTATTCATGTTATATCTTGAATACTGTTACTTTGAATTCTATATTATTTTTTTGGTGATCTGAAATATTAATGAGATTTCAAACACCTTTGCTGTTTTGAGTTTCTTCCTATTCATTTTGGAAACACTTAAGATACTATACTCATTACAGTACACAGCTTCTTATCAGTTATGATAATTTCATTGATATTCAAATTGGCTTGGATATTTTAATTTGTCTTGAATCAGTGATACATCTCGAAATTCATCGTTATTTGTGATCATTATTTTTGATTGAAATATGTTTGTTTGAAATCGGTTGAAATTCTTGATATTTTGAATATCACACACCTCTTAAATCAGAAATTATCAATCTTCTGTGACTTATTCAATTTATCTCAAAACTTGACATTGATTCAAGTGATTTCAAATAAATCATTCTGGATCATGAATATCTCTCATACCTGATGTAAATGATCTGATTTTTCTTTGGGCTTGTCTGAAATATTGTGGAGAAATTCTTTGAAACTTTGGTTCGAAAAATCATTGTTATTTCATGATTATTTTGATTTAAATATTTGTTTGTTTAAAATCATTTGAAATTATTGATTTATTGAATCACACACATATCTCGAATCAAAAATTTATAATCTGGTATGATTGATTCATTAAATTCTGATATTTTTCATATTTCTTCAAATGATTTAAAATAAACAATATTTTTAATCTTGGATCATGAATCATCTTTTGTAACCATCATCTTGACTAGTCTGCTTTGAAAATGTTTTCTGTGCTTCTCTGATACTGATTCGACAATTTTTTTTCTGACTGTTTGCTTTGGTAAATACAACTTGCTGCTATGATAATCTGGTAAAATTTGTGAGTCTTGTCTGCTTTGGCTTTATGATACTCTTGTTAGTCACCTATGTCATGTTAAAATCCTCAAGATTGAGACACCAACTGGTATTAGCTTTATCACTTATCTGTTTTTTTTTTTAATTATCTACACCCTGTATAGATTTTTTTTTTTGTATAAATCTGTTTAATTTCCTCTTGTAATTGATTTTCAATTTTAAAATTATTTATTTTTTATTCATTCAGAAATTGAAATCAATATCCAGTTTGTGCTGTATTTATAATTCATCAAAATTGTTATCGGATCTTGAAATTGTGATGAACTGTGACTGCGGTATATTTCACAACAAGAGGAGATTTTATCAGGATTTTCATGATGGTTGAACATCTATTATAATACCTTTGAACTGGCAATTATTTCATGACTATTTTCATTATCTATCATTCTTCTACCATCCATTATGATTTATATAAATATGGAGAGTTAAAAAAAATTTGAAAATCTTTTTGAACAAATAGTGAAAATATTTGTGATACAAATGGGACTATATTATTATTCAGAATTAGTGATAATTGAGAATTTTCAGTGATCCCGGTACGGTTGGTCATATTTCATAATATAATTAATTTATAAATTTATTTCACAAACCATTTCTGTACCTATCATTTTTCTATCATCCATATTGGTTTTGTATACCGAGGAGTTTTTCCTTTAAAAGCTGAAAATAATAAATATGAAATACATAAGTGTGTCTCTAATCTCATTTAAAAATCCAAGCTCTGGTCATGCATGGTTATGAGACAACTTATCATTTAAGCTGCAACTGACCTCATTTAAAAATCCAAGCTTTGGTTATGCGTGGTCAGTGTGCTCTTAAATAAAAAATAAATAAAAAATAAATAAAAAGGAAATAAAGTGCTAAAAATAGAAATAAATTCGAAATTCTCCTCTGAGTACAAAAATTTGTCTATCAATCCATATTCTAATTTGTGAAATGTGTTAATATTTTATGAAGTATTATGATTTGTTGATTGATAGCAATTGGGATTTGAGATTATACGATTTTGTCACTTAAATTGAATTATTAATTATAGTCCAAAATCCATCACTGTCTTTGAGCCTCAATTTTATAAAATTCTTTTGGAAATAATTGGAAATATATGCTTTTTGAAATTCTCTCCATTTTGTATAAAATTCATCGTAAATCCGTCATTCTCTACAACGTGAGATATGCCACAAGTTCTTAGAATATTATGATTTTTGTTTGACTGATTGAGATTTATGATGACTGTTCTTCCTTTTAAGCTGAAATTATATTTTTAGTCATTTTTCATCTGTATTTTAAAATCTGTATCCTTTTGATGATAACAAAAGGGGGAGAGTGGATTAGATTTTGATTTATGAGTGAATATTTTAAAAATATTTTTAATTTTGAAAATTTAATTATTCATACATTTCACTCATGCACAGTTATAGGGGGAGTTTCTGTTGTAGGGGGAGCATTTAAATAGGGGGAGTTCAAATATTCACGAACAAACACATTTATAATATACAAAATCTTTTGTTTGTTTGTCATCATCAAAAGGGGGAGATTGTTGTATATAACGGTGTTGTATACACAATTATATGATTTTTGTTTGATGATAACAAACAAGTATATATTATTTTAAATGTGTTTGTTATTGTACTGTTATATCACATTACAGACAGGAATATAATATTTATATTTAAGTGAAATACTATTGTACAGAGGTTCAAATATTAACATAGTATTTTATTTAAATAGAATATTTTATTTCAGTATTCAAACAGTACAAATTTTTATAACTCCACCATTTATACATCTCTGTATTACATATCAAATACAATTTCATATACAGTGTTCTCCACTACAACACTCTATCTTTCAAGTACAGTTTCACTCACTCTTTCATTTACACAGACTCATATACATATACACTTTTTCACACTGTTCTTGTCTCCAATCTTCTGTCTTCACTGCTTCTCTGTCAAACATGTCTTCAGTCAGTCCAGTCTTCGTACCTGTCATATACAGAAACACACACACAGTACATGGAACAGAAATAATTTTCAAACTACATGTGAATATAAATTTTATTTTTGAAAAATTATTTGCCTCAGAATTTCGGTGTGTTTCTCATCATTTTTCTGACTCGATCTGATTTGATCAGCCTCGACATAATCACACTAGTTTGCTGATTTTTGATCAGCCTCAACATAGTGTGACTAGTCTGCTGATATACATATAAACACAAATGTCAAAATCAACACAAGACAGGTCAAAGGAGAAATGGAAATCAAATATGCATATAAAATCAGCAAAGAGGCAACACAAAATCATGTAAGCTAAATGGTCGAGTACATAACAGCGATGAAAAAGCAAAGTACATATTACATGGCTCAAAACAATACATGGTGGAGCATACAGCAAGATCTTGTACAAGGGTATATAACATGTCAGCATATTTCAAGTGAAGTCCAAGAAAATTTAGTGTCAAAGAATCAAAAATGTGTATACATCAGCAAAAGTGGTCAAGCCATGGTTCAGTAAGAAAGGGGGTGTACAAAATAATGTATACATGGAGCATTACATAAAGCATGCTCAAAGGGTCAACATGGTACAAGCATATACATGGAAGGATGATTCAATGGGGCTAAGCAGCATGAATCAAAACATAATAGTGAGTCATAAACAAATCTGGTGCATGCAAGAAGTTCCAACACAAGTAAGAAATTCATGTGCACAAGTGCCAACAGTATAGTGAAGCATGGTGAATGGTGCAGCATACATGAAATGGCTCATGTATGAGATTCAGACATAGCTCAAGCAAGAAGACACAACAGTAGTGAATATGTGCAGCCATATTACAGAGAGCTTATGACTGGTGTATGTGAAACAACTCTTCAAGAATGGGTTCAACATGTATAGCAGCGTGTTCAAGAAAAGGTTCAATGCAAATGTAGAGCTCAACATGGACAAGATGCCAAGCTTTTTTTTACAATTTTAGCAGTGTTATGCAAAACAACCCAACATGGATGATCAAATGGACATGCACAAGCATACAAGGACTACAGCAAATATGCACAAAACAGTTCAGTACATGTGAAGCTCAAATGTAGCAACACAGCATGGTGATAAATGCAAATTGCTCAAGTGCCAGAGAGAAATGGAATATGGAAGTGTGTATGCACAAAACAATGTGGTACAGCATGCATACAGTGTGTACTGGACACGGCATGTATGTATGAATGAGCAAAAATGAAAATCCAGTTCACAAGCATAATTGAGTATCATCAAATGGATGACAACGGTCATCAATATATTTCCAGAAATGAATGCACTTTGCAAACTATTTTTAAAAAATGCACAAATCATTTTTGGCAAGCAATACAATCATGCAAGGGAATTTTATTAAGGGCAATGCGATTTCAATTTGGTTCCAGTTTTTAAATTGCAAAACTTTCCAGTAACTCATCAGAAATCTCGGCAACTTATCAATCAGAAAAGTTTTTTTTTTGGTAACTGTTATTAAGAGGGAAAACTGATTATTCCAGAAATCTTTCTCACAATATTTGGAAAGTTTTAAGTTTTAAATTGGACAGAAAATTCAATGTATCAATCAGGGAAAGATTCCTTTCGATTCCAGAATAACACGCAAGAGTTTTTTTTAAGGGGCCGAATTAATTCAAGGCAAGAATTCCAGGAATCATATTCTTCAAATCAATCAAGGCCGTGGAGCATAAACAGGAAATCAAATCGCAAGGGGGCCACAAACATTAAAGCCAATTTATCAAGAATTTCAAAAAGGGAAAAACCGCAATTTCAGATCGAAGTCATATATGAAATCAGTGATTTAGGGTTTTCTATTTTTACCCTATTTAGTCACACCAATTCATCACTGGCAGAGCATCGAAACCAAGCATAACAATTTAAAGCAGGAAATCAAGATCAACAATTTACTCACGTTTTTCGATCAGCTCCAAATCGACAAGAGCCAGAGACAAAGCCAAATCGATCAGCTAGCAAAGCAAAGGAGTTGAGCTTCAAAGTATCAATTCGTAACAATTGCGATTCGATTTGGAGCAAAGGAGGAAACCCTAGAATTAATCAGCCGCCATTTTCTTTTTCCAGAGGACAAAGCAATCGGGCAAAAACAAATGAAGTGGGCCGGCCATAATTTACAAAGGGGATAACCTTTATTATTTAAACTCCTTTATTCATTTTACAAGGGTTCTTTTATTCTTCATTTTTTTTGTTGTATTTTAAATTTCTTTTGTAAAACGAATCAAATAGTTTTAAATAATAAAGGTTATCCCCTTTGTAAATTATGGCCGACCCACTTCATTTGTTTTTGCCCGATTGCTTTGTCCTCTGGAAAAAAAAATGGCGGCTGATTAATTCTAGGGTTTCCTCCTTTGCTCCAAATCGAATCGCAATTGTTACGAATTGATACTTTGAAGCTCAACTCCTTTGCTTTGCTAGCTGATCGATTTGGTCTTTGTCTCTGGCTCTTGTCGATTTGGAGCTGATCGAAAAAGTAAGTAAATTGTTGATCTTGATTTCCTGCTTGAAATTGCTATGCTTGGTTTCGGTGCTCTACCAGTGATGAATTGGTGTGACTAAATAGGGTAAAAATAGAAAACCCTAAATCACTGATTTCATATATGACTTCGATCTGAAATTGCGGTTTTTCCCTTTTTGAAATTCTTGATAAATTGGCTTTAATGTTTGTGGCCCCCTTGCGATTTGATTTCCTGTTTATGCTCCACGGCCTTGATTGATTTGAAGAATATGATTCCTGGAATTCTTGCCTTGAATTAATTCGGCCCCTTAAAAAAAACTCTTGCGTGTTATTCTGGAATCAAAAGGAATCTTTCCCTGATTGATACATTGAATTTTCTGTCCAATTTAAAACTTAAAACTTTCCAAATATTGTGAGAAAGATTTCTGGAATAATCAGTTTTCCCTCTTAATAACAGTTACCAAAAAAAAACTTTTCTGATTGATAAGTTGCCGAGATTTCTGATGAGTTACTGGAAGGTTTTGCAATTTAAAAACTGGAACCAAATTGAAATCGCATTACCCTTAATAAAATTCCCTTGCATGATTGTATTGCTTGCCAAAAATGATTTGTGCATTTTTTAAAAATAGTTTGCAAAGTGCATTCATTTCTGGAAATATATTGATGACCGTTGTCATCCATTTGATGATACTCAATTATGCTTGTGAACTGGATTTTCATTTTTGCTCATTCATACATACATGCCGTGTCCAGTACACACTGTATGCATGTTGTACCACATTGTTTTGTGCATACACACTTCCATATTCCATTTCTCTCTGGCACTTGAGCTATTTGCATTTATCACCATGCTGTGTTGCTACATTTGAGCTTCACATGTACTGAACTGTTTTGTGCATATTTGCTGTAGTCCTTGTATGCTTGTGCATGTCCATTTGATCATCCATGTTGGGTTGTTTTGCATAACACTGCTGAAATTGTAAAAAAAAGCTTGGCATCTTGTCCATGTCGAGCTCTACATTTGCATTGAACCTTTTCTTGAACACGCTGCTATACATGTTGAACCCATTCTTGAAGAGTTGTTTCGCATACACCAGTCATAAGCTCTCTGTAATATGGCTGCACATATTCACTACTGTTGTGTCTTCTTGCTTGAGCTATGTATGAATCTCATACATGAGCCATTTCATGTATGCTGCACCATTCACCATGCTTCACTATACTGTTGGCACTTGTGCACATGAATTTCTTGCTTGTGTTGGAACTTCTTGCATGCACCAGATTTGTTTATGGCTCACTATTATGTTTTGATTCATGCTGCTTAGCCCCATTGAATCATCCTGCCATGTATATGCTTGTACCATGTTGACCCTTTGAGCATGCTTTATGTAATGCTCCATGTATACATTATTTTGTACACCCCCTTTCTTACTGAACCATGGCTTGACCACTTTTGCTGATGTATACACATTTTTGATTCTTTGACACTAAATTTTCTTGGACTTCACTTGAAATATGCTGACATGTTATATACCCTTGTACAAGATCTTGCTGTATGCTCCACCATGTATTGTTTTGAGCCATGTAATCTGTACTTTGCTTTTTCATTGCTGTTATGTACTCGACCATTTAGCTTACATGATTTTGTGTTGCCTCTTTGCTGATTTTATATGCATATTTGATTTCCATTTCTCCTTTGACCTGTCTTGTGTTGATTTTGACATTTGTGTTTATATGTATATCAGCAGACTAGTCACACTATGTTGAGGCTGATCAAAAATCAGCAAACTAGTGTGATTATGTCGAGGCTGATCAAATCAGATCTAGTCAGAAAAATGATGAGAAACACACCGAAATTCTGAGGCAAATAATTTTTCAAAAATAAAATTTATATTCACATGTATTTTGAAAATTATTTCTGTTCCATGTACTATGTGTGTGTTTCTGTATATGACAGGTACGAAGACTGGACTGAGTGAAGACATGTTTGACAGAGAAGCAGTGAAGACAGAAGATTGGAGACAAGAACAGTGTGAAAAAGTGTATATGTATATGAGTCTATGTAAATGAAAGAGTGAGTGAAACTGTACTTGAAAGATAGAGTGTTGTAGTGGAGAACACTGTATGTGAAATTGTATTTGATATGTAATACAGAGATGTATAAATGGTGGAGTTATAAAAATTTGTACTATTTGAATACTGAAATAAAATATTCTATTTAAATAAAATACTGTGTTAATATTTGAACCTCTGTACAGTAGTATTTCACTTAAATATAAATATTATATTCCTGTCTGTAATGTGATATAACAGTACAATAACAAACACATTTAAAATAATATATACTTGTTTGTTATCATCAAACAAAAATTATATAATTGTGTATACAACACCGTTATATACAACAGTTCCATATTTTGAAAATTGGTTTTGGGTTTATCGTGAACTGTGTTTTAAATGACACTAGTTCTTTAATCCAATTTAAGACAAAATTGGGTTAGTAAAATTAATAATCTTGTAATAATGATTTTTGTATTAAAAAACAAAATTGGAATATTAATAAATCTTTTTATAAAGATTAAAAATTTAATTTATTTTATCTTTGATAAAATTAATGAGAATCTTTTAATATAAATAATATTTTTTATTTAAAAAGGAATGTTCAGAGTTGGAATGTGGCGTATGGTTGATTTTAATTAAGAATACGCGAGTTATTCAGGATGACCGGGTCTAACCCATTCTAAATGTAAGTACCCGTTACTTCCCCGTGAAGGAAAGAGCGAATACTTTGAGAACAACACACAAATGAACGCAGACGGAAGAACATTCCATTGTATATTACAACAATTCCATCAGAATACAAGAATATACAGAGTATAAATGAATAAATTACATTCGATAAATATCAGAGATTACAATAAATTACATAGCAGCGGAAAAACAATATAAAACACAACTGAAAATAATGCACGGATACAGAGCTTTCCGAACATCGTTCCAGCTGTAAATCAGGATCCTGTGAATATAAATCTGCAAAACCAAAACTACTAGCTGCCCGTGTGGAAAATAGGGGCACCCAGAGTTTAGGTTAAAACAATAAACTCCAGGTCAGTCATTGTGACGACCCGCAACCTCCCCGTAAAGGAAAGCGTCGGATAGTTCGAGAACAAACCACAGCAGAACGCATACAGAAGAACGTTTCATTGTATATTACAACAATGCATCAGATTACAAGAATATACAGAGTATAAATGAATATTACACAGAAATATCAGAGATTTAAATTACATTTAAATACATAGCAGCGGAAAATAATACAATACACAACTAGAATGAGATATACGGATACAAAGCTTTCCGGATATCGTTCCAGCTGTAAACCAGGATCCTGTGAATATAAATCTGCAAAACCAAAACTACTAGCTGCCCGTGTCGAAAATAGGGGCACCCAGAGTTTAGGTTAAAACAATAAACTCCAGGTCAGTCATGTGACTGGTGTGAGAACTAAAACAGTTATTAATCTTTATTTCAAATCATTAGGTAAATCAAGGGACCACGCCGTATAACACGGAACGGGTTTCCTCCCAAGAATACCAGTGCATAAAACCAACAGCGCAATGCTAAATAAAGAAAAATGAAGCTGTTATAAGACCCAGGTCCCATCACACAATGCAACGCAGTCGAGGATAGGGTTTTCCCTTATAACAGCCAAAGAATGCTTGATACGTTTAAAACAAATCATTTGATACTATTATAAGTGCATAGTATATAAAACACTTCAAATCATAAGTATCAATCATAGGCGGCATGAGCGCCCCATCCCACTATGTCGCCATATATAGGATATACAATCAAAACCGCAAAGTCTCGTATTTGGAAATTGGGTTTCCATCTATGAACCGAGGCAAAAGATAGTCCTCAACCGATTCGAGACAATCTAGCCCATGTCTCAGGCAAGCGCGCAGGCAAGCCTTGGATCGTCAGGGCCGGTCCACACGGAGTGGATTATTATGCCTGAACAATACGTCTCCCCACCCTATGGGGTGTAAGTCTGGTCCGTCAGCCGACCAGAATGCATTCGGCCGAAACCGATATAACCGAGGCGCCTCGCAACAGCAACAACCACATAAGTCAAACTCGTCAGGGCGTGTAAAACCACTGACGCCACTTCTAGCTAGAAAGAAACGCATGCCCTCCCTGAGGTCCGTCTCCCGTTTTTGGTTCATACCGGGTGTGAAACACGCGAGGTAAACGTTACACAAAGCTACGCCACAAAGGCCGTGCTTTGATCATCACCACAAGACTTTGCTTTTCAACAGAAGCCTCGATCATTTGCATCTTAGCATGCCACACAGGCAAGCCATCCTATGCAACCGATATCAGTCACACAGAATGAAATCCGATGTCAGACACACAGTCCATTTACAAGTCCGTTCTGGGTCTGAACGAAACCGGAGGCACCTAGTACCCCGCATATCCATCGATCTCCAAGTACGTCTGGACGATCACTAACTGTTTCCATCTTCTTGGGTGTACAGCCCAATCAAGATCATCAGTTATCACCCAAACGACGTGAAGACTTCCGGTCTTCGACCATCGTCTTCATCTTCGACTTATCGTCGTATCAGTTATTCAGAATGGGATAAACCCGGTCTTTCCGAATAACTCGCGTATATATTATAAAAGTGTTACACAAACACAACATACGCCTCATTCCAATTCATTAGTCACTAACCGTAAATTAATCAAGAGAATAATTCCCCAAATATTAACCCCGAAGGCCGAAACCAACATCAGATCAATATCCAGAAAACCATTCTGCTTGGCTAACCGCCAGTTAGTTTCTAAATTTCACATTCAAATCTAATTAAAGATTTAACTATCGCCTGGAGCAAAACTGGTGATACTCCATTCTCGATCTTTTCAATCTAATTAAAGATTCATTAAAACTCCACTTAGTTTTAATCTGTGACTGGGTTAAAGAATCAGTGTCATTTAAAACACGGTTCACGATAAACCCAAAGTCACATCCCATTAATTATCGGGTTAAAGAACAAGTGTTATTTAAAACACTGTTCACGATAAACCCAAAAATCAATATCAATTCAATTCCAATTAAATATCATTTAATTGGTACACTTCATTAAATCTAAATAAAAAGATTTAATCTTTTCTCAACTGGGTTCAAGAACAGTGTTAGTGAAGACACCATTCACGACAAACCCAAATCACATTCGATATTCAATACAAGGCTCTGAATAGAAACTATATCGGCCTATATTCAATATCAAATTCTACGATTAACAAATGTCGTATTGGAAATAACGATATACATATATATCTTTCAAATTTCCATAACAACACCTGTAATATCACGAATTCCAACATCGAAATATTCCGAAGACAATTTCGATTCAAATCCACTCCAATGCAATCATTGGAAATTTTGGTTATTTTCAAAACCATTTCAAATTCAATTTATTTATTTAAAAATAAATAGAATTATAATTCTAGTTCAAAACTAGTTCATTTCGATAAAAATCTATTTTTATCTTTTCAAATATGGAGTTTTTCATCCCAAACTTTCACAAATCATTTCTTATGATTTTACACAAATTATTACTATTTTTAATAATTTTATCAAGGCCCGTACGGTCGATTTCCATTAACGGCCATCGAACTGCACTTACAGCGACCTTTTTCGAATTTGATTTGGACGTATCTCCAAATCCAACCGTTAGATTTCAAATTTCTAACATTCATTAGAAAGCTCTTTTCGATACGAACCCAACGGTTCCGGTTTTAGGAGAATCCGACGGTCGGATCTCCCGTAATGTCCGTTTGAAACAAATGATCGAAATTCGCGAACTGCCGCAGCGCGGCGCGTTCTATTCAGGCCATTATATTATATATATAATATATATAATATATATTTCGTCGATTACTATTTAAAACGAATTATATAAATGGTTTTAAATTCGTTTCAAAAGCAATTTCAACTTCCTTTTCAATTCAAATCAAAATTGAATTCTTCTTTATAAATTCGTTTCAAAATTCATTTCTATTCAATTCAAATTTCAATTCAATTTGAATTCATTTCAATTCGCTTTCAATTCCATTTGAATTCGTTTTCAATTCAATTCATTTCGAAATCGTTTTAAAATTCAATTCATTTCGAAATCGTTTTCAATTCAATTCATTTCGAAATCGTTTTCAATTCAATTCATTTCGAAATCGTTTTCAATTCAATTCATTTCGAAATCGTTTTCAATTCAATTTATTTCGAAATCGCTTTCAATTCAATTTGAATTCGTTTTCAATTCATTTCGAAATCGTTTTCAATTCAATTTATTTCGAAATCGTTTTCAATTCAATTCATTTCGAAATCGTTTTCAATTCAATTTATTTCGAAATCGTTTTCAATTCAATTCATTTCGAAATCGTTTTCAATTCAATTTATTTCGAAATCGTTTTCAATTCAATTCATTTCGAAATCGTTTTCAATTCAATTCATTTCGAAATCGTTTTCAATTCAATTCATTTCGAAATCGTTTTCAATTCAATTCATTTCGAAATCGTTTTCAATTCAATTCATTTCGAAATCGTTTTCAATTCAATTCATTTCGAAATCGTTTTCAATTCAATTCATTTCGAAATCGTTTTCAATTCAATTCATTTCGAAATCGTTTTCAATTCAATTCATTTCGAAATCGTTTTCAATTCAATTCATTTCGAAATCGTTTTCAATTCAATTCATTTCAAAATATTCGATTTCGAAATCACGTTTCAATATTCATTTTAAAATGAATAAAATCGATATAAATATCGTTCACGTCAAAATGGCGTCAATCTAATCCTCACGGCTTCACATATTTCTATTTTCAAATATTCTATTTCAAATATTTCTATTTCAAATATTTCTATTTCAAATATTTCTATTTCAAATATTTCTATTTCAAATATTTCTATTTCAAATATTTCTATTTCAAATATTTCTATTTTTCTCGAAACTGGAATGAGGCCCAATCAATTACCATATAATGTTAATTATATGGATTTTCTACAACACATGTATATATCAACAACGATGAATAATCAACCATCAACCAAAGTGCACTACACTGTATAAGCATCAAATATAGACATTTAACGCTTATAGCAGCTTGTCAATCAATCGATCGACATATTTAATAAATCAGGATGAGTGAACTTCAAATTTCATCCTAACACCCGTGTGGGGTTTCAAACAATCAAACACATATTTTATTTGTGCAGTTAGGCGATGTGTAAAATTTATCGACCCAATCAACGTCATTCAAATAGGTGTACATAAACAAACCGTCTGGTTTGTAAATGAATATTTATTTATTCACATTCACGTTAAAAATTATATTTTTAACGATAACACATTTTATTTTAACATATGAATTTATATTCAGTTCATTCGTTAAATAAAATGCTAATTTTATTTTTCTAACTTATTTTAGAAAATTTCGGCGGCATAACGGCACGATACTAGAAACGGGACAAGGCCTAGCCTTATCCCCGGTCTAGTGAAGGCCCACGCCATTCACACATCAATCAAATCAATTCGTTATGCAAACCACAAACTTTGGAGTAAGGGTCTAACCTAGCCTTACTCCTTCGCCTTATAACGGCGCACGTCTAATCCTAACCAATTTATCGATTCGATTTTTCACACCACAAACCACATTCAAACCAATATCACAATCAATCACCAAACAGTCAAACAAACAAGTCCATGGTCTGTGGACGGGTGTCGGGTGCTACTAAGCACCGTCTGCATCCTAGTATATATATAACTAGAAAAATAAATTGAAAGGTGAGAAATTCTCACCAATAGCTATCCAACTTCAAGACTCTTCTTAATAGAAATCTTCGCCTATTGTCGCTTTCGCCCGTATCCTCTACATATGTAAAAATAGAATTTTTACTATGCTACTCAATATGTAAAAATCGAATTTTGACTTCGCTATTCAATATATAAAAATATGATTTTTACTTTGACTTTCAACATATAAAAATATGATTTTTATTTCGACTTTCAACACATAAAAATATGATTTTTACTTTTGCTTTCACCATATAAAAATATGATTTTTACTTTGCTTGAAAGTTCAAACCTTTCTTCCCATGTTAAAGCTTTTACCTTTAAAACTAAATCAGTTTTTATTTTTATTTTTATAAAATTCAGTTTTTATCCTTTATTTCAAAAACCAGTTTTTATTTCTAAAAAAAATTCAGTTTTAATACTTTATAAAAAAAATCCAGTTTTATACTTTATAAAAATTTCAGTTTTTAATACTTTATAAATAAATCAGTTTTTTTTTCTATGTTTTAAAATTCAGGTTTTTAAAATGCTTTTAAAAATTCCAGTTTTTAATACTTTTTAAAAATTCCTGTTTTATTACTTTTAAAAATTCCTTTTAAAAATATTCAGTTTTATACCTTTAAAAATATTTAGTTTTTTACTTTTAAACATTTTCAGTTTTTATTTTTAAAACAAAATCATTATTAAAATCGGTTTTTAAAAAAAATAAAAAAAAAAAAATAATAATAATAAAATAAACAGAAATTCTTACTGAGAGGGGGGGGAGGTCTTCGCAGTTCGTCGGCGGCTTGGGTCTTCGATCGGTGGTGGCAGGAGGGGCTGCTTCGAGGGGGGGGGGGTGGCGCGGCTTCTTCGTCGGCGTCGAGGGCTTCAAGGGGAGGCGCTCGGTTGTTTTCACGAGGGGGGGTTCACCTGAGAGGGCGGCGGAGGAGTTGTCGGAGATGGGGGGAGCAGCGCCTCGCGCGATGTGGCTCCGTCGAGCGGTTTTAGGGCTCCGCCCTCTTTTTTTTTTTATTCTGAAATTTAATTTTTTGAACGGGGGGGGGGGGCCTGGAGGATAAAAGAGAAAGATATTTTTTTTTTATTATTAATTTAATTGCATAAAGTTGACTTTTACCTAAGACCTCGAAACGAGGCCCACCGCCTGTCGTCCATAGCGAATTACCCCCATTCCGAACACAATGGGATATGTATCGTAAGCTGATTCGACCGTTTGAATCAGTTTCCGTTAAATTTACATTTAAATCACTATATTGAATTTTAAACGTACATTTCAAATTACCGGGGTCACATAATAACTCTATAAATTGCAGAAAAATATTTTCTAGCTTCGTATTGACGATACGGTCCTAACAAAACTAGTTTCGTCGAATTCTGAGACTGTTTGAAAAATGGCCAATTTCCAGTCGATTAAAATCAACTGAAACTGGTCAAACGCGTTTTCCTTTGCCACGCTCACATATTGATTCGAAAAATTATGAAATTTGGAATCTAGCAATAACTTTACACTGCGAATCCAACAAAACTGGTTTCGTCGAAATCCGAGGTCGTTTGCAAAATGGCTATTTTTAAGGGCCATATATTATATTAAAATATATATAAATTCCACAGCGACTATTTCTAATTTTCAACTGGACATATCTTATCATTTCTAAGATGAAATCTCAGTTTGTTAACTTCGTTACAAAGATATAGTTATACAGATTCAAATATTTCTTGTTTCGTTCAATTCTGACTTATATTGAATTCTGTATATTCATTTGAAATTAGAAATCGAATTTTCGAACTACCGCGCCATTTTCAATTCCTTTTATAATTATATATAAATATTTATATTCTAACGACGACGCGTATAATATATACGTTCGATTTATATTCTAAATAAATTTCTCGTCGATATTATTTAAAATAATTCATTTTAAATAATCAAAATTCACTAAAATTGCCAAAATAAAAATTTTAAACTGGCCCAGAATTTACGGGTTGTTACAATCTCCCCCACTTAAAACTTTTCGTCCCCGAAAAGGAACAAAGTCGAAAGTGGTTTGATAATTCAACTCTACGCTCGATCTGGCTTCCATTCTCTAACTCTTCAGTTTCTGAGAATTTTCAAAATTTCAAAAATTTGGCTAACACCCTAAATTTTCGAAAAATTTCGCCATAACCTCCCCTGCACCGGGAGCATCGGGGAATTTCAAATAGCTTCCCCGGTCCTTCAGATCTCAAAAAGAAAAAGAAAAAGCCAAGCGGCTAGCCAATAGGCCCACAAAATCATCATCACCCAAACAAAACAGGAAATTATGTAGTAAACATGTACCTATTTGTCAGGCAAACAAATTTTATTCTCTGCTCTAGCCTCCTTGCTATGACCTGTTCAATGATATATATGTATATGCAAGCAAATGCAACTAATTCTCAATACAATTCAATATTGGGTTCAATTAGGCTAATGGTTCAAAATTAGCAAACAACTAAACAAACAACACAAACATCAATCAATTAGTGAATTAGAATTTCAAATTCATAATTTTGATACATATACAAAAAATCATGTTTTTGATACCAATTCACAACAATGTGTTCCTAACTATATAAGTTTTGGTTCTCACACCAGTCTAATGGAAATATATAGATATCACACCTTCGAAACACGAACATAAATACTGATGATGCACGTGCTATCATCAGTACCTTCTCCGGGCGACTAGAGTGTGATTCTATATCTATCCAGTATATTAAAACTTCGAATACACGCGGATCAGACGTATATGCAAAATCTATATATACTGGATTGTCCACATCAATATAAATAAATAATCCAATACGAATAATTGATTTAAATTTTCAAAACAAAATTTGTTTTCACTTTAAAAATTTACTCTTCACACTCGTTCTAGGACACTACTGATCCCATCTCTAACGAGTCATTCTCATTGGATATTACTAATCCAATATCTGATGAATTCTTCCGTATGGTTCTAATGTGTCTTGTTCTCTAGCTTTGTAAACCAAAGCTCTGATACCAAATGTGACGACCCGCAACCTCCCCGTAAAGGAAAGCGTCGGATAGTTCGAGAACAAACCACAGCAGAACGCATACAGAAGAACGTTTCATTGTATATTACAACAATGCATCAGATTACAAGAATATACAGAGTATAAATGAATATTACACAGAAATATCAGAGATTTAAATTACATTTAAATACATAGCAGCGGAAAATAATACAATACACAACTAGAATGAGATATACGGATACAAAGCTTTCCGGATATCGTTCCAGCTGTAAACCAGGATCCTGTGAATATAAATCTGCAAAACCAAAACTACTAGCTGCCCGTGTCGAAAATAGGGGCACCCAGAGTTTAGGTTAAAACAATAAACTCCAGGTCAGTCATGTGACTGGTGTGAGAACTAAAACAGTTATTAATCTTTATTTCAAATCATTAGGTAAATCAAGGGACCACGCCGTATAACACGGAACGGGTTTCCTCCCAAGAATACCAGTGCATAAAACCAACAGCGCAATGCTAAATAAAGAAAAATGAAGCTGTTATAAGACCCAGGTCCCATCACACAATGCAACGCAGTCGAGGATAGGGTTTTCCCTTATAACAGCCAAAGAATGCTTGATACGTTTAAAACAAATCATTTGATACTATTATAAGTGCATAGTATATAAAACACTTCAAATCATAAGTATCAATCATAGGCGGCATGAGCGCCCCATCCCACTATGTCGCCATATATAGGATATACAATCAAAACCGCAAAGTCTCGTATTTGGAAATTGGGTTTCCATCTATGAACCGAGGCAAAAGATAGTCCTCAACCGATTCGAGACAATCTAGCCCATGTCTCAGGCAAGCGCGCAGGCAAGCCTTGGATCGTCAGGGCCGGTCCACACGGAGTGGATTATTATGCCTGAACAATACGTCTCCCCACCCTATGGGGTGTAAGTCTGGTCCGTCAGCCGACCAGAATGCATTCGGCCGAAACCGATATAACCGAGGCGCCTCGCAACAGCAACAACCACATAAGTCAAACTCGTCAGGGCGTGTAAAACCACTGACGCCACTTCTAGCTAGAAAGAAACGCATGCCCTCCCTGAGGTCCGTCTCCCGTTTTTGGTTCATACCGGGTGTGAAACACGCGAGGTAAACGTTACACAAAGCTACGCCACAAAGGCCGTGCTTTGATCATCACCACAAGACTTTGCTTTTCAACAGAAGCCTCGATCATTTGCATCTTAGCATGCCACACAGGCAAGCCATCCTATGCAACC
This sequence comes from Allium sativum, assembly GCA_030737875.1. Classification (NCBI taxonomy): domain Eukaryota; kingdom Viridiplantae; phylum Streptophyta; class Magnoliopsida; order Asparagales; family Amaryllidaceae; genus Allium; species Allium sativum. Next base: position 141,795,990 of record CM060918.1, on the reverse strand, counting down.
GATATCAGTCACACAGAATGAAATCCGATGTCAGACACACAGTCCATTTACAAGTCCGTTCTGGGTCTGAACGAAACCGGAGGCACCTAGTACCCCGCATATCCATCGATCTCCAAGTACGTCTGGACGATCACTAACTGTTTCCATCTTCTTGGGTGTACAGCCCAATCAAGATCATCAGTTATCACCCAAACGACGTGAAGACTTCCGGTCTTCGACCATCGTCTTCATCTTCGACTTATCGTCGTATCAGTTATTCAGAATGGGATAAACCCGGTCTTTCCGAATAACTCGCGTATATATTATAAAAGTGTTACACAAACACAACATACGCCTCATTCCAATTCATTAGTCACTAACCGTAAATTAATCAAGAGAATAATTCCCCAAATATTAACCCCGAAGGCCGAAACCAACATCAGATCAATATCCAGAAAACCATTCTGCTTGGCTAACCGCCAGTTAGTTTCTAAATTTCACATTCAAATCTAATTAAAGATTTAACTATCGCCTGGAGCAAAACTGGTGATACTCCATTCTCGATCTTTTCAATCTAATTAAAGATTCATTAAAACTCCACTTAGTTTTAATCTGTGACTGGGTTAAAGAATCAGTGTCATTTAAAACACGGTTCACGATAAACCCAAAGTCACATCCCATTAATTATCGGGTTAAAGAACAAGTGTTATTTAAAACACTGTTCACGATAAACCCAAAAATCAATATCAATTCAATTCCAATTAAATATCATTTAATTGGTACACTTCATTAAATCTAAATAAAAAGATTTAATCTTTTCTCAACTGGGTTCAAGAACAGTGTTAGTGAAGACACCATTCACGACAAACCCAAATCACATTCGATATTCAATACAAGGCTCTGAATAGAAACTATATCGGCCTATATTCAATATCAAATTCTACGATTAACAAATGTCGTATTGGAAATAACGATATACATATATATCTTTCAAATTTCCATAACAACACCTGTAATATCACGAATTCCAACATCGAAATATTCCGAAGACAATTTCGATTCAAATCCACTCCAATGCAATCATTGGAAATTTTGGTTATTTTCAAAACCATTTCAAATTCAATTTATTTATTTAAAAATAAATAGAATTATAATTCTAGTTCAAAACTAGTTCATTTCGATAAAAATCTATTTTTATCTTTTCAAATATGGAGTTTTTCATCCCAAACTTTCACAAATCATTTCTTATGATTTTACACAAATTATTACTATTTTTAATAATTTTATCAAGGCCCGTACGGTCGATTTCCATTAACGGCCATCGAACTGCACTTACAGCGACCTTTTTCGAATTTGATTTGGACGTATCTCCAAATCCAACCGTTAGATTTCAAATTTCTAACATTCATTAGAAAGCTCTTTTCGATACGAACCCAACGGTTCCGGTTTTAGGAGAATCCGACGGTCGGATCTCCCGTAATGTCCGTTTGAAACAAATGATCGAAATTCGCGAACTGCCGCAGCGCGGCGCGTTCTATTCAGGCCATTATATTATATATATAATATATATAATATATATTTCGTCGATTACTATTTAAAACGAATTATATAAATGGTTTTAAATTCGTTTCAAAAGCAATTTCAACTTCCTTTTCAATTCAAATCAAAATTGAATTCTTCTTTATAAATTCGTTTCAAAATTCATTTCTATTCAATTCAAATTTCAATTCAATTTGAATTCATTTCAATTCGCTTTCAATTCCATTTGAATTCGTTTTCAATTCAATTCATTTCGAAATCGTTTTAAAATTCAATTCATTTCGAAATCGTTTTCAATTCAATTCATTTCGAAATCGTTTTCAATTCAATTCATTTCGAAATCGTTTTCAATTCAATTCATTTCGAAATCGTTTTCAATTCAATTTATTTCGAAATCGCTTTCAATTCAATTTGAATTCGTTTTCAATTCATTTCGAAATCGTTTTCAATTCAATTTATTTCGAAATCGTTTTCAATTCAATTCATTTCGAAATCGTTTTCAATTCAATTTATTTCGAAATCGTTTTCAATTCAATTCATTTCGAAATCGTTTTCAATTCAATTTATTTCGAAATCGTTTTCAATTCAATTCATTTCGAAATCGTTTTCAATTCAATTCATTTCGAAATCGTTTTCAATTCAATTCATTTCGAAATCGTTTTCAATTCAATTCATTTCGAAATCGTTTTCAATTCAATTCATTTCGAAATCGTTTTCAATTCAATTCATTTCGAAATCGTTTTCAATTCAATTCATTTCGAAATCGTTTTCAATTCAATTCATTTCGAAATCGTTTTCAATTCAATTCATTTCGAAATCGTTTTCAATTCAATTCATTTCGAAATCGTTTTCAATTCAATTCATTTCGAAATCGTTTTCAATTCAATTCATTTCAAAATATTCGATTTCGAAATCACGTTTCAATATTCATTTTAAAATGAATAAAATCGATATAAATATCGTTCACGTCAAAATGGCGTCAATCTAATCCTCACGGCTTCACATATTTCTATTTTCAAATATTCTATTTCAAATATTTCTATTTCAAATATTTCTATTTCAAATATTTCTATTTCAAATATTTCTATTTCAAATATTTCTATTTCAAATATTTCTATTTCAAATATTTCTATTTTTCTCGAAACTGGAATGAGGCCCAATCAATTACCATATAATGTTAATTATATGGATTTTCTACAACACATGTATATATCAACAACGATGAATAATCAACCATCAACCAAAGTGCACTACACTGTATAAGCATCAAATATAGACATTTAACGCTTATAGCAGCTTGTCAATCAATCGATCGACATATTTAATAAATCAGGATGAGTGAACTTCAAATTTCATCCTAACACCCGTGTGGGGTTTCAAACAATCAAACACATATTTTATTTGTGCAGTTAGGCGATGTGTAAAATTTATCGACCCAATCAACGTCATTCAAATAGGTGTACATAAACAAACCGTCTGGTTTGTAAATGAATATTTATTTATTCACATTCACGTTAAAAATTATATTTTTAACGATAACACATTTTATTTTAACATATGAATTTATATTCAGTTCATTCGTTAAATAAAATGCTAATTTTATTTTTCTAACTTATTTTAGAAAATTTCGGCGGCATAACGGCACGATACTAGAAACGGGACAAGGCCTAGCCTTATCCCCGGTCTAGTGAAGGCCCACGCCATTCACACATCAATCAAATCAATTCGTTATGCAAACCACAAACTTTGGAGTAAGGGTCTAACCTAGCCTTACTCCTTCGCCTTATAACGGCGCACGTCTAATCCTAACCAATTTATCGATTCGATTTTTCACACCACAAACCACATTCAAACCAATATCACAATCAATCACCAAACAGTCAAACAAACAAGTCCATGGTCTGTGGACGGGTGTCGGGTGCTACTAAGCACCGTCTGCATCCTAGTATATATATAACTAGAAAAATAAATTGAAAGGTGAGAAATTCTCACCAATAGCTATCCAACTTCAAGACTCTTCTTAATAGAAATCTTCGCCTATTGTCGCTTTCGCCCGTATCCTCTACATATGTAAAAATAGAATTTTTACTATGCTACTCAATATGTAAAAATCGAATTTTGACTTCGCTATTCAATATATAAAAATATGATTTTTACTTTGACTTTCAACATATAAAAATATGATTTTTATTTCGACTTTCAACACATAAAAATATGATTTTTACTTTTGCTTTCACCATATAAAAATATGATTTTTACTTTGCTTGAAAGTTCAAACCTTTCTTCCCATGTTAAAGCTTTTACCTTTAAAACTAAATCAGTTTTTATTTTTTTTTTTATAAAATTCAGTTTTTATCCTTTATTTCAAAAACCAGTTTTTATTTCTAAAAAAAATTCAGTTTTAATACTTTATAAAAAAAATCCAGTTTTATACTTTATAAAAATTTCAGTTTTTAATACTTTATAAATAAATCAGTTTTTTTTTCTATGTTTTAAAATTCAGGTTTTTAAAATGCTTTTAAAAATTCCAGTTTTTAATACTTTTTAAAAATTCCTGTTTTATTACTTTTAAAAATTCCTTTTAAAAATATTCAGTTTTATACCTTTAAAAATATTTAGTTTTTTACTTTTAAACATTTTCAGTTTTTATTTTTAAAACAAAATCATTATTAAAATCGGTTTTTAAAAAAAATAAAAAAAAAAAAAAAATAATAATAAAATAAACAGAAATTCTTACTGAGAGGGGGGGGAGGTCTTCGCAGTTCGTCGGCGGGTTGGGTCTTCGATCGGTGGTGGCAGGAGGGGCTGCTTCGAGGGGGGGGGGTGGCGCGGCTTCTTCGTCGGCGTCGAGGGCTTCAAGGGGAGGCGCTCGGTTGTTTTCACGAGGGGGGGTTCACCTGAGAGGGCGGCGGAGGAGTTGTCGGAGATGGGGGGAGCAGCGCCTCGCGCGATGTGGCTCCGTCGAGCGGTTTTAGGGCTCCGCCCTCTTTTTTTTTTTATTCTGAAATTTAATTTTTTGAACGGGGGGGGGGGGCCTGGAGGATAAAAGAGAAAGATATTTTTTTTTTTATTATTAATTTAATTGCATAAAGTTGACTTTTACCTAAGACCTCGAAACGAGGCCCACCGCCTGTCGTCCATAGCGAATTACCCCCATTCCGAACACAATGGGATATGTATCGTAAGCTGATTCGACCGTTTGAATCAGTTTCCGTTAAATTTACATTTAAATCACTATATTGAATTTTAAACGTACATTTCAAATTACCGGGGTCACATAATAACTCTATAAATTGCAGAAAAATATTTTCTAGCTTCGTATTGACGATACGGTCCTAACAAAACTAGTTTCGTCGAATTCTGAGACTGTTTGAAAAATGGCCAATTTCCAGTCGATTAAAATCAACTGAAACTGGTCAAACGCGTTTTCCTTTGCCACGCTCACATATTGATTCGAAAAATTATGAAATTTGGAATCTAGCAATAACTTTACACTGCGAATCCAACAAAACTGGTTTCGTCGAAATCCGAGGTCGTTTGCAAAATGGCTATTTTTAAGGGCCATATATTATATTAAAATATATATAAATTCCACAGCGACTATTTCTAATTTTCAACTGGACATATCTTATCATTTCTAAGATGAAATCTCAGTTTGTTAACTTCGTTACAAAGATATAGTTATACAGATTCAAATATTTCTTGTTTCGTTCAATTCTGACTTATATTGAATTCTGTATATTCATTTGAAATTAGAAATCGAATTTTCGAACTACCGCGCCATTTTCAATTCCTTTTATAATTATATATAAATATTTATATTCTAACGACGACGCGTATAATATATACGTTCGATTTATATTCTAAATAAATTTCTCGTCGATATTATTTAAAATAATTCATTTTAAATAATCAAAATTCACTAAAATTGCCAAAATAAAAATTTTAAATTGGCCCAGAATTTACGGGTTGTTACAGTCATGTGACTGGTGTGAGAACTAAAACAGTTATTAATCTTTGTTTTTAAAGTTAGGTAAATCAAGGGACCACGCCGTATAACACGGAACGGGTTTCCTCCCAAGAATACCAGTGCAGAAAACAAACAGCGCAATGCTAAATAAAGAACAATGAAGCTATTATAAGACCCAGGTCCCATCACACAATGCAACGCAAGCCGGAGGATAGGGTTTTCCCTTATAATAGGCAAATATGCTTGATACGCGAAATTTCATCTTATATTATTACTATAAGTGAAGAAAACAACTTCAAATCTAAATGTATCAATCATAGACGACATGGGTACCATATATCATGTCGCCAATACTAGGCTCTACAAACAAAACCGCAAAATGTCATATTTGGAAATTGGATTTCCATCATGGTGGCTCCTGATTCGAAAGATCGATCGCGTAGTGCCATCTCAATGACTTACGTCTCGGCTAGAGAAAACACCGTAATGCACATCCGCACTTTTGGGAAATCGAGTATCACTGCGGCTTACGTCCCGGCGAGAGAAAACACCACTTACCCTATCCCTCTGAGCACTAAGCTCACTCTCGGTCGACCGAATCCACGACACCACGGAGGTGCCCATCCACGAAAAAGCATACTGATCAAACCATCAGTTTACCACCATACCGGGGTGTGAGGCTCGCGAATCAACGCTATACACAAAGCCGTGCTATATTAAAGCTGCGCTTTGATCATCAACCACCAAACTTTGCTTTTCAACAAAAGTCTGGATCACTGCATCTCAGCATGCCACACTATCAATCCATATCGTACCACTGATTTCTGCCAATATATAACCTCTAAGCTCGTATGTCTCAGAGAAGGGCGTTAAGCAAGAGAATAAATTCTCCGCCGCCAAACAGATATATATTTAGTAGAGCTCAACGAATACAATACAAAGGAATACAATGTCAGACACACCATCCATTTACAAGTCCGTTCTGGGTCTGAACGAAACCGGAGGCACTTTCCTCGCATATCCGTCGACCTCCAAGCACGTCCGGATGGCTACCACTTCAGCCCCCTTCAAGGTAGCTACTCCCATCGTGAGCGTCAGTAGCACCCATCCATTCGATATGAAGATCGTCGGTCTTGCACCGTCTTCAATCTCTTCGACTTATCGTCGAATCGGTTATTCAGAATGGGTATAGACCCGGCCTTTCTGAATAACCCACGTATGTAATAAACAATTGTTATACAAACACAACATACGCCTCATTCCAATTCAGATATTCACACTCCTAGGGAAAGGTTCTCATTAATTTTATCAAAGATAAATTCTTTTAAATTTATTCTTTAATCTTCCTTTGGATATCATTTCAAACCATATCATGGTTTTCCAAACTAGTCGGGATTAGCGAACCACACCGAAGTAATTATTTATTTTATTTCCCAATCCCAACCTATTTATCCCATGGAGCAAAACTGTTATTACCCCATAACTAACACCAGGGTGTTATCGGTAAATTTAATTACCATTTCACGTTCAAATCTAATTAAAGATTTAACTATCGCTTTGGAGCAAAATTGGTAATACTCCATTCTCGCTCAATTTCTAAATTTGATAATTCAGATTATCAATTCACATTTCAATTTAATTGCAGATTCATTAAAACTCCTTTTACTGGGTTAAAGAACTAGGTGTTATTTAAAACACAGTTCACGACAAACCCAAATCACATTCTATTTATTATCGGGTTAAAGAACTAGTGTCATTTAAAACACCGTTCACGATAAACCCATTTCAAATCCTATTAAATATATTAGAAATTCCGATTATTTAAAACCCCTTTTTAAATCTAATTTCTTTATTTAAAAATAATTGGGTTTTAAATTTAGTTCAAAACTAGTTCATTTCAATAAAAATCTATTTTTATCTTTTCAAATATGGAGTTTTTCATCCTAAATTTTTCCTAAATCATTTCTTATGATTTTACACAAATTATCACTATTTTTAATTATTTTATTAAGGCCCGTACAATCGGTTTTCAATAACTACCACCGAACTGCACTTACAGCGACCTTTTCCATATTTGATTTGAACATAATTCCAAATCCAACCGTTAGATTTCAAATTTCTAATATTTGTTAGAAAGCTCTTTTCGATACGAACCCAACGGTTCCGGTTTTAGGAGAATCCGACGGTCGGATCTCCCGTAATGTCCGTTTGAAATAAATGGTCGAAATTCACGAACTGCCGCGGCGCGGCGCGTTCTATTCAGGTCATTATATTATATATATATAATATATATATATAATATATATACTTCGTCGATTTCTATTTAAAACGAATTATATAAATAGTTTTGAATTCGTTTCAAAAACAGTTTCAACTTCCTTTTCAATCCAAATCAATTTCAATTCGATTTCTATTCAATTCTATTCGAATTCAATTTATATTCAATTCTATACGAATTCAATTTCTATTCGAATTCAATTTCTATTCAATTCTATTCGAATTCAATTTCTATTCAATCCTATTCGAATTCAATTTCTATTCAATCCTATTCGAATTCAATTTCTATTCAATCCTATTCGAATTCAATTTCTATTCAATTCTATTCGAATTCAATTTCTATTCAATTCTATTCGAATTCAATTTCTATTCAATTCTATTCGAATTCAATTTCTATTCAATTCTATTCGAATTCAATTTCTATTCAATTCTATTCGCATTCAATTTCTATTCAATTCTATTCAACACATGAATCTATATTTCTTTCACCACATGACTAATCTCAACAAATGAGTACCGTCAACACGTTAATCTTTATTTTAAAATATTCTTTATTTTCACAATTGGAATGAGGCCCAATCAATTACCATATAATGTTAATCATATGGATTCCATACAACACATGTATATAATAGCAACCATAAATAATCAACCATCATCCAAAGTGCACAACACAACTGCATAAGCATCAAATATATATAATCAACGCTTACACAGTCTGTCGACCAATCGATCAACATACAATTAATTTATTGGGATTAGTGTACGCCAATTCTCATCCCAACACCCGTGTGGGGTTTCAACAATCAAACACAGATTTTATTTGTGCAGTTGGGCGATGTGTAAAATTTATCGACCCAATCAATATCAGTCAAATCAGTGTATATATAAACAAATCGGCCGATTTGTTTATAACTATTCATTTATTCACATTTCACGTTAAAAATTATATTTTTAACGATAAAATATTTTATTTTAACACATGAATTTCTATTCAGTTCATTTATTCAATAAAATGATATTTTTATTTTTCTAACATATTTTAGAAAATTTCGGCGGCATAACGACACGATACTAGAAACGGGACAAGGCTTAGCCTTATCCCCGGTCTAGTGAAGGCCCACGCCATTCACACATCAATCAAATCAATTCTATTTCACCAAACAATTCAATTCAAACCAAATAATCTAACCAACTACACAACCAATCAAACAAGTCCATGGTCTGTGGACGATTGTGTCGGGTGCTACTAAGCACCGTCTGTATCCTAGTATATATATATATAACTAGAAAAAGAGATTTTGAGTGAGAAGTTCTCACCGATAGCTATCCAACTTCACGACTCTTCCTTTGTAGAAAATCTTGTCGTTCTTGCCTTTCTTCACTTTCGTTGCCCGTAGTCACTACATATATAAAAATCGAATTTTCACTTCGCTATTCAATATATAAAAATCGAATTTTTACTTCGCTATTCAATATATAAAAATCGAATTTTTATCGGAATAAAAATCCTATTCTTATCGAAATAAAAATCCTATTCTCATTTTCAAAACAATCTTCTTTCATATTCAAAACAATCATGTTTTATATTTTTAAAACAAAGCATATATATTTTAAAGACCATGTATGTTTATTTTATCGCTATAAAAATCACATTTTTACTACTTACTAACATATATAAATTTCAATTCTTTTCACACATAAAGATCAAATCTTTTAACATAAAAACCATCTTCTACCATATTAAAAATTCAATTTTCATTTTATGCTACTTATAAATAAATAAATATATACTTTTAATTTGCAAAGCTTTATATTTTCAAAACAATGTATAAAAACAAGGTGAATTTACTTAAGAACAATATATAAAACTCACTGTATAACAACAGTCGTAGTCTTCAAAGTTTGCTCCAACTAGGGCTCGGGTTGTAGGCTGCCACACTCCCATCCACGACGATCGCTCCCCGCCACGAGGAAGAACCTCGAAAGGCGCGCCAGTGGGGCCCAGCCTCATCAGACTCGGTCGCAGCAGGAGGGAGTACTTCGGGTGCGAACGGCGGAAGTTAACGAGGGAGGTTCGAGCCAAAAACTCAACGATGGGAACCGAAACCCACATGGATTTGTAGAGTGGAAGGAGGACTTCATTGCTGCTTCAAAAATTCTTCGATTTCATTGAATATATCGATCAGAAATTAAGGGGGAAGAATCGACAAGTTTCCGCCTTACGTTGGGAAGAGAACGGCGGCTTTGACCCCGATTGAAAATTGAATAGGGGTTTGACTTTGTTTGGGGTTATATATATATATATATTTAAATTTATTTAATTTCGAAAATACCCTTGTGTTTATACGAACTCGAAATCAAACCCAACGACTGCCGCCCCAAGCTAAATACCCCTATTTCGAACACAATGGGATATGTATCGTAAGCTGATTCGATCGTTTCGAGTGGTTTTCGTCGAAATCAACATATAACTCTATATATTGAATTTGAACACGCATTCCAATTTACCGGGGTCACATACGAATTCTAAAAATTACAGAAAAATATTTTCTAGCCTCGTATTGACGATACGGTCCTAACAAAACTAGTTTCGTTGAATTCTAAGACCGTTGGAAAAATGGCCATTTTCCAGTCGATTAAAATCAACTGAAACTGGTCAAACGCGTTTTCCTTTGCCACGCTCACATATTGATTCGAAAAATTATGAAATTTGAAACCTAGCAATAATTTGACATCACGGATCCAACAAAAGTGGTTTCGTCGAAATCCGAGGTCTTTTGCAAAATTTCCATTTTTAAGGGCCTGAATTCCATAGCGACTATTCAGAATTTTCTACTGGACATATCGTTTGATCCCCGCTATGAAATTTCAATTATTCGGATTCGTTGGAAAGATATCATCAATTAGACCCTAACGTTTTTGGTTTCACTAAAATCCGGATTGTTTTGCACCCGGTACATTCAATTTAAGTTTGAAATCGAATTATCGAACTACCGCACCATTTGCAATTCTATTTATAATTATATATAATTATTTATATTCTAATGACGACGTATATAACATATACGTCGAATTCTATTCAAACTAAATTTTTCGTCGATATTATTTGAAATAATTCATTTTAAATATTCAAAATTCGCTAAAATTGCCAAAATAAAAATTTTAAACTGGCCCGGATTTTCCGGGTTATTACAATCTCCCCCACTTAAAACTTTTCGTCCCCGAAAAGGAATAAAGTAGAAAGTGGTTTGATTAATCAACTCTACGTTCGATCTGGCTTCCATTCTCCAACTTTTCAGTTTCTGAGAATTTTCAAATTCTTCAAAAATTTGGCTAACACCCTAAATTTTCGAAAAATTTCGCCATAATCTCCCCTGCACCGGGAGCATCGGGGAATTTCAAATACCTTCCCCGGTCCTTCAGATCTCAAAAAGAAAAAGAAAAAGCCCAAGCGGCTAGCCAATAGGCTCATAAAATCATCATCACCCAAACAAAACAGTAAATTATGTAGTAAACATGTACCTATTTGTCGGGCAAACAAATTTTATTCTCTGGCTCTAGCCTCCTTGCTATGACCTGTTCAATGTAAGTATATGTATATGCAAGCAAATGCGACCAATTTTCAATACAGTTCAATATTTGATACAATTAGGCATAAATGGTTAAAATTATCAAACAAATAAACAAACGACACAAACATCAATCAATTAGTGGATTAGAGTTTTCAAATTCATAATTTTGATACATACACAGAAAATCTTGTTTTTGATGCCAATTCACAACAATGTATTCTAGCTATATAAGTTTTGGTTCTCACACCAGCCTAATGGAAATATATAGAAATCACACCTTCGAAATTCGAATATGAATACTGAGGATGATGCACCATCATCAGAATCATCCCCGGATGTCTAGAACGTGATTCTATACCTACCCAGTATATTAAAACTTCGAATATACGTTCATGACGCGTATATGCAAAACCTTTATATATTGGATTGTCCATATTCAAAATAAATAAATATTCAAATACGTATAAAACGATTTAAATTTTCAAAACCAAATTGTTTTCATTTGAAAAATATACTCTTCACACTCGTTCTAGGATACTACTGATCCTATCTCTAACGAGTCATTCTAATTGGATATTACTAATCCAATATCTGATGAATTCTTTCGTATGGTTCTAATGTGTCTTGTTCTCGAGCTCTGTAAACCAAAGCTCTGATACCACTGTATGTACCCGTTACTTCCCCGTGAAGGAAAGAGCGAATACTTTGAGAACAACACAGAAATGAACGCAGACGGAAGAACATTCCATTGTATATTACAACAATTCCATCAGAATACAAGAATATACAGAGTATAAATGAATAAATTACATTCGATAAATATCAGAGATTACAATAAATTACATAGCAGCGGAAAAACAATATAAAACACAACTGAAAATAATGCACGGATACAGAGCTTTCCGAACATCGTTCCAGCTGTAAATCAGGATCCTGTGAATATAAATCTGCAAAACCAAAACTACTAGCTGCCCGTGTGGAAAATAGGGGCACCCAGAGTTTAGGTTAAAACAATAAACTCCAGGTCAGTCATGTGACTGGTGTGAGAACTAAAACAGTTATTAATCTTTGTTTTTAAAGTTAGGTAAATCAAGGGACCACGCCGTATAACACGGAACGGGTTTCCTCTCAAGAATACCAGTGCAGAAAACAAACAGCGCAATGCTAAATAAAGAACAATGAAGCTATTATAAGACCCAGGTCCCATCACACAATGCAACGCAAGCCGGAGGATAGGGTTTTCCCTTATAATAGCCAAATATGCTTGATACGCGAAATTTCATCTTATATTATTACTATAAGTGAAGAAAACAACTTCAAATCTAAATGTATCAATCATAGACGACATGGGTACCATATATCATGTCGCCAATACTAGGCTCTACAAACAAAACCGCAAAATGTCATATTTGGAAATTGGATTTCCATCATAGTGGCTCCTGATTCGAAAGATCGATCGCGTAGTGCCATCTCAACGGCTTACGTCTCGGCTAGAGAAAACACCGTAATGCACATCCGCACTTTTGGGAAATCGAGTATCACTGCGGCTTACGTCCCGGCGAGAGAAAACACCGCTTACCCTATCCCTCTGAGCACTAAGCTCACTCTCGGTCGACCGAATCCACGACACCACGGAGGTGCCCATCCACGAAAAAGCATACTGATCAAACCATCAGTTTACCACCATACCGGGGTGTGAGGCTCGCGAATCAACGCTATACACAAAGCCGTGCTATATTAAAGCTGCGCTTTGATCATCAACCACCAAAATTTGCTTTTCAACAAAAGTCTGGATCACTGCATCTCAGCATGCCACACTATCAATCCATATCGTACCACTGATTTCTGCCAATATATAACCTCTAAGCTCGTATGTCTCAGAGAAGGGCGTTAAGCAAGAGAATAAATTCTCCGCCGCCAAACAGATATATATTTAGCAGAGATCAACGAATACAATACAAAGGAATACAATGTCAGACACACCATCCATTTACAAGTCCGTTCTGGGTCTGAACGAAACCGGAGGCACTTTCCTCGCATATCCGTCGACCTCCAAGCACGTCCGGATGGCTACCACTTCAGCCCCCTTCAAGGTAGCTACTCCCATCGTGAGCGTCAGTAGCACCCATCCATTCGATATGAAGATCGTCGGTCTTGCACCGTCTTCAATCTCTTCGACTTATCGTCGAATCGGTTATTCAGAATGGGTATAGACCCGCCTTTCTGAATAACCCACGTATGTAATAAACAATTGTTATACAAACACAACATACGCCTCATTCCAATTCAGATATTCACACTCATAGGGAAAGGTTCTCATTAATTTTATCAAAGATAAATTCTTTTAAATTTATTCTTTAATCTTCCTTTGGATATCATTTCAAACCATATCATGGTTTTCCAAACTAGTCGGGATTAGCGAACCACACCGAAGTAATTATTTATTTTATTTCCCAATCCCAACCTATTTATCCCATGGAGCAAAACTATTATTACCCCATAACTAACACCACGGTGTTATCGGTAAATTTAATTACCATTTCACGTTCAAATCTAATTAAAGATTTAACTATCGCTTTGGAGCAAAATTGGTAATACTCCATTCTCGCTCAATTTCTAAATTTGATAATTCAGATTATCAATTCACATTTCAATTTAATTGCAGATTCATTAAAACTCCTTTTACTGGGTTAAAGAACTAGGTGTTATTTAAAACACAGTTCACGACAAACCCAAATCACATTCTATTTATTATCGGGTTAAAGAACTAGTGTCATTTAAAACACCGTTCACGATAAACCCATTTCAAATCCTATTAAATATATTAGAAATTCCGATTATTTAAAACCCCTTTTTAAATCTAATTTCTTTATTTAAAAATAATTGGGTTTTAAATTTAGTTCAAAACTAGTTCATTTCGATAAAAATCTATTTTTATCTTTTCAAATATGGAGTTTTTCATCCCAAATTTTTCCTAAATCATTTCTTATGATTTTACACAAATTATCACTATTTTTAATTATTTTATTAAGGCCCGTACAATCGGTTTTCAATAACTGCCACCGAACTGCACTTACAGCGACCTTTTCCATATTTGATTTGGACATAATTCCAAATCCAACCGTTAGATTTCAAATTTCTAACATTTGTTAGAAAGCTCTTTTCGATACGAACCCAATGGTTCCGGTTTTAGGAGAATCCGACGGTCGGATCTCCCGTAATGTCCGTTTGAAATAAATGGTCGAAATTCACGAACTGCCGCGGCGCGGCGCGTTCTATTCAGGCCATTATATTATATATATATATAATATATATATATAATATATACTTCGTCGATTTCTATTTAAAACGAATTATATAAATAGTTTTGAATTCGTTTCAAAAACAGTTTCAACTTCCTTTTCAATCCAAATCAATTTCAATTCGATTTCTATTCAATTCTATTCGAATTCAATTTATATTCAATTCTATACGAATTCAATTTCTATTCAATTCTATTCGAATTCAATTTCTATTCAATTCTATTCGAATTCAATTTCTATTCAATCCTATTCGAATTCAATTTCTATTCAATCCTATTCGAATTCAATTTCTATTCAATCCTATTCGAATTCAATTTCTATTCAATCCTATTCGAATTCAATTTCTATTCAATTCTATTCGAATTCAATTTCTATTCAATTCTATTCGAATTCAATTTCTATTCAATTCTATTCAAATTCAATTTCTATTCAATTCTATTCGAATTCAATTTCTATTCAATTCTATTCAACACATGAATCTATATTTCTTTCACCACATGACTAATCTCAACAAATGAGTACCGTCAACACGTTAATCTTTATTTTAAAATATTCTTTATTTTCACAATTGGAATGAGGCCCAATCAATTACCATATAATGTTAATCATATGGATTCCATACAACACATGTATATAATAGCAACCATAAATAATCAACCATCATCCAAAGTGCACAACACAACTGCATAAGCATCAAATATATATAATCAACGCTTACACAGTCTGTCAACCAATCGATCAACATACAATTAATTTATTGGGATTAGTGTACGCCAATTCTCATCCCAACACCCGTGTGGGGTTTCAACAATCAAACACAGATTTTATTTGTGCAGTTGGGCGATGTGTAAAATTTATCGACCCAATCAATATCAGTCAAATCAGTGTATATATAAACAAATCGGCCGATTTGTTTATAACTATTCATTTATTCACATTTCACGTTAAAAATTATATTTTTAACGATAAAATATTTTATTTTAACACACGAATTTCTATTCAGTTCATTTATTCAATAAAATGATATTTTTATTTTTCTAACATATTTTAGAAAATTTCGGCGGCATAACGGCACGATACTAGAAACGGGACAAGGCTTAGCCTTATCCCCGGTCTAGTGAAGGCCCACGCCATTCACACACCAATCAAATCAATTCTATTTCACCAAACAATTCAATTCAAACCAAATAATCTAACCAACTACACAACCAATCAAACAAGTCCATGGTCTGTGGACGATTGTGTCGGGTGCTACTAAGCACCGTCTGCATCCTAGTATATATATATATATATATAACTAGAAAAAGAGATTTTGAGTGAGAAGTTCTCACCGATAGCTATCCAACTTCACGACTCTTCCTTTGTATAAAATCTTGTCGTTCTTGCCTTTCTTCACTTTCGTTGCCCGTAGTCACTACATATATAAAAATCAAATTTTCACTTCGCTATTCAATATATAAAAATCGAATTTTTACTTCGCTATTCAATATATAAAAATCGAATTTTTATCGGAATAAAAATCCTATTCTTATCGAAGTAAAAATCCTATTCTCATTTTCAAAACAATCTTCTTTCATATTCAAAACAATCATGTTTTATATTTTTAAAACAAAGCATATATATTTTAAAGACCATGTATGTTTATTTTATCGCTATAAAAATCACATTTTTACTACTTACTAACATATATAAATTTCAATTCTTTTCACACATAAAGATCAAATCTTTTAACATAAAAACCATCTTCTACCATATTAAAAATTCAATTTTCATTTTATGCTACTTATAAATAAATAAATAAATATATACTTTTAATTTGCAAAGCTTTATATTTTCAAAACAATGTATAAAAACAAGGTGAATTTACTTAAGAACAATATATAAAACTCACTGTATAACAACAGTCGTAGTCTTCAAAGTTTGCTCCAACTAGGGCTCGGGTTGTAGGCTGCCACACTCCCATCCACGATGATCGCTCCCCGCCACGAGGAAGAACCTCGAAAGGCGCGCCAGTGGGGCCCAGCCTCATCAGACTTGGTCGCAGCAGGAGGGAGTACTTCGGGTGCGAACGGCGGAAGTTAACGAGGGAGGTTCGAGCCAAAAACTCAACGATGGGAACCGAAACCCACATGGAGTTGTAGAGTGGAAGGAGGACTTCATTGCTGCTTCAAAAATTCTTCGATTTCATTGAATATATCGATCAGAAATTAAGGGGGAAGAATCGACGAGTTTCCGCCTTACGTTGGGAAGAGAACGGCGGCTTTGACCCCGATTGAAAATTGAATAGGGGTTTGACTTTGTGTAATAACCCGAAAATCTGGGCCAGTTTAAAATTTTTATTTTGGCAATTTTGGCGGATTTTGAATATTTAAAATAGATTATTTTAAATAAAATCGACGAGAAATTTATTTTGAATAGAATTCGAACGTATATATTTATACGCGTCGTCGTTAGAATATAAATATTTATATATAATTATAAATAGAATTCAAAATGGCGCGGTAGTTCGATAATTCGATTTCAAACTTCAATTGAATGTACCGGGTGCAAAACAATCCGGATTTTAGTGAAACCAAAAATGATAGGATCTAATTGATGATATCTTTCCAACGAATCCGACCAATCAAGATTTGATAGCGGGAATCAAAAGTTTTGTCCAGTTGAAAATTCTGAATAGTCGCTATGGAATTCAGGCCCTTAAAAATTGACTTTTTGCAAATGACCTCGGATTTCGACGAAACCAGTTTTGTTGGATCCGCAGTGTAAAGTTATTGTTAGATTCCAAATTTCATAATTGTTCGAATCAATATGTGAGCGTGGCAAAGGAAAACGCGTTCGACCAGTTTCAGTTGATTTTAATCGACTGGAAATTGGCCATTTTTCTAACGGTCTCAGAATTCGACGAAACTAGTTTTGTTAGGACCGTATCATCAATACGAAGCTAGAAAATATTTTTCTGCAATTTTTAAAGTTAGTATGTGCCCCCGGTAATTCGAAATGTACGTTTAAAATTCAATAAAGTGATTTAAATGTAAATTTAACGGAAACTGATTGTAACAGCCAAATCAGCCTACGATACATATCCCATTGTGTTCGGAATGGGGGTAATATGCTAGGGACGACAGTCGGTGGGTTCGATTCTGAGTTCGTATGTAAAAGTCAACTTCTTTGAAAATAAAATAATAAAATAAATAAATAAATAAAAATATATATAACCCCCCCCCCCTTATATTTTCCCTTTCCCTGTCAGTTTCAATCGAAAATAAGAAAAAAAAACCCGATCTACTTTCTCTCGCCCCCCCCCCCCTCGATCTCGCCGTCCCTGCCACCGCCTGCCTCCGTCCGCCCCCTTACCTCGAGCGCCCCTCCTCCGTTCTCCCCTAGCCGCTCCGCCTCACCCTTCCTCCTCTGTCCAGGCCTGAACGAAGAACCCCCGAAGCCCGTGCCCACCTCGAGGAACCGACGCCCTAGCCGCCGCCTGAGCCACCCACCTCGACCGGCGCGATGCCCACCGCCACCCTGGACCCACGCCCTGACCTTGCGACCTCCCACTGGCCTGCAACCACCCCACGCTGCTGACTGCAGCCCTCCACCTCGAGCCCGACGATCCAGAATTGAATTGGGTCAGTTTTGTTAATTTATTTATTTTATTTTTATTTTATATAAATAGAGGATTTTGAAACTGATTTTTTTTTTTAGGATTTAAAAACTGATTTTATTTTTTAGATTTTAAATAGAAAAAGATTTAAACTTTAAAAAGAGAAAGGTTTGAACTTTAAAATAGAAAAGACGGAATTTTTATTGAGTAGAAGAAGTAAAAATATGATTTTTATATTTTTAAAGTATTAAAAATATAATCTCTATAGGATAGAGAATATAAAAATATCATCTTTGTATATGTAGCGAAATAAAAATCTGATTTTTATTTTATATACGTTGAAGTAAAGTGATGATTTTTATAAAGATGAAATCTTTAAATTTGAAAGGGCGAAAACTTTATTTTTATAAGGGCGAAAACTTTATTTTTATAAAGGCGAAAACTTTATTTTTGAAAGGGCGAAATCTTTATATGAAAAATAAGGTGATAAAAATATAATCTTTATCTATATAGTAGCGTTGTGAAATATGCTTATTTTTATATATTGAACAACGAAGTAAAAATATGATTTTTATATATTGAATAGCATAGTAAAAATTCGATTTTTAAATATATGAAGTGATTATAAAAATATGATTTTAAATTGAAAACGAACAAATAAAAATGTGATTTTTATTTTAAAGACATCAAAATATTAAAATGTGTGATTTTTATATATGTAGTGACTACGGGCAACGAAGATGGAAGAAAAGGCGAGAACGACGAAGATCTCTACAATAGGAGTGTCGTGGTATTGGATAGCTTTCGGTGAGAACTTCTCACTCTTCAATTCTCTTTTTCTAGTTATATATATACTAGGATGCAGACGGTGCTTTGTAGCACCCGACACCCGTCATCCACAGACCATGGATGGCTTGTTTGTTAAATTGTTTGGTTGTGTAGTTGGTTAGTCTAATTGGTTTGAATTGAATTATTGGGTGAATTGAAATTGATTTGATTGATGTGTGAATGGCGTGGGCCTTCACTAGACCGGGGATAAGGCTAGGCCTCGTCCCGTTTCTAGTATCGTGCCGTTATGCCGCCGAAATTTTCTAAAATATGTTAGAAAAATAAAAATATCATTTTTATTGTGTAAATGAACTGAATAGAAATTCAAGTGTTGAAATAAATATTTTTGACGTTAAAGATATAATTTTTAACGTGAAAGTGAATAAATAAATATTTATAAACAAATCGGCCGATTTGTTTATTTACACTGATTTGACTGATATTGATTGGGTTGATAAATTTTACACATCGCCCAACTGCACAAACAAAAATGTGTGTTTGTTGATTTGAAACCCCACACGGGTGTTGGGATGATATTTGGTGTACACTAATCCCAATTATTTAATTATTGTCGATCGATTGGTCGACAGACTGTGTAAGCGTCGATTATTTATATTTGATGCTTATGCAGTTGTGTAGTGCACTTTGGTTGATGGTTGATTATTTTTCAATGCTATTATATACATGTGTTGTATGGAATCCATATAATTAACGTTATATGGTGATTGATTGGGCCTCATTCCAATCGGGAAAATAATGAATATTATAAAAGAAAATTCATGTGTTGAATATAAAAATAGTCATGTGTTGACGAGGTTCATGTGTTGAGTGAAATATTTTAAATAATAAAAATTACATCTTTATCATATTTACGATTAGAATCTACTTTACGGTGGAGTCTAATTAAAATCAAACGATAGATACCATAGTTTTATAAAATATTTTACATAACAAAAATAGTGATGTGTTGACAGTACTCATGTGTTGAGATTAGTCGTGGGTTGAAAAAAAATATAGATTCATGTGTTGAATGGGATGAATATTCATTTGTTGAATAAAATAAAGAAGTTGTGAAAAATATAAAGCCGTGTTGATTAGTTTTGCGCCATTTTGACGTGAACGATATTTATATCGATTTTATTCGTTGTATAATGAATATTGAAAAGTGATTTCGAAATTAAATATTTTGAAATTGAAATTCGAAATGAATTGAATTGAAAACGATTTCGAAATGAATTGAATTGAAAACGATTTCGAAATGAACTGAATTGAAAACGATTTCGAAATGAATTGAATTGAAAACGATTTCGAAATGAACTGAATTGAAAACGATTTCGAAATGAATTGAATTGAAAACGATTTCGAAATGAATTGAATTGAAAACGATTTCGAAATGAACTGAATTGAAAACGAATTCGAAATGAATTGAATTGAAAACGATTTCGAAATGAATTGAATTGAAAACGAATTCAAATTGAATTGAAAGTGAATTGAAATGAATTCAAATTGAATTAAAATTTGAATTGAATAGAAATGAATTTTAAAACGGATTTATAAAGAAGAATTCACTTTTGATTTGAATTGAAAAGAAAGTTGAAATTGTTTTAGAAACGAATTTAAAACGATTTATAAAATTCGTTTTAAACGGAAATCGACGAAATATATATTATATATATTATATATATAATATAATGGCCTGAATAGAACGCGCTGCGCCGCGGCAGTTCGTGAATTTCGACCATTTATTTCAAACGGACATTGCGGGAGATCCGACCGTCGGATTCTCCTAAAACCGGAACCGTTGGGTTCGTATCGAAAAGAGCTTTCCAATGAATATTAGAAATTTGAAATCTAACGGTTGGATTTGGAATTATGTCCAAATCAATTTCAGAAAAGGTCGATGTAAGTGCAGTTCGATGGCCGTTGATGGAAATCGACTGTACGGGCCTTGATAAAATTATTAAAAATATCTATAATTTGTGTAAAATCATAATATATGATTTGGGAAAAATTGGGCTGGAAAATTCCACATTTGAAAGGATAAAAATAGATTTTTATCGAAATGAACTGGTTTTGAACTAGAATTAAAATCAATTTATTTTTGAAATAAATAAATTGAATTTGAAAGTGATTTTAAAAATAATCAATATTCCCAATATTCTGAAGTGGAAGTGGAGTTGAATCGAAATTATCTTCGGAATATTTCGATGTTGGATTTCGTGACTATACAGATATTGTTTTGGGAATTTGAAAGATATATTATATATCGTTATTTCAAATACGATATATGTTGGTTTCAGAATTTGATATTGAATATAAGCCGATATATTTTCTATTCAGAGCCTTGTATTTAATATCAAATGTGATTTGGGTTTATCGTGAATCGTGTTTTAGATGACATTGGTTCTTTAACCCAGTTAAAGGCAAGATATTGATTTTTGAGAAGATTAAAACTAAGTGGAGTTTTAATGAATCTTTAATTAGATTAAAAATGTGAATTGATAATTTAAATTATCAAATCTGAAAGGTGATCGGGAATGGAGTACCACCAGTTTTGCTCCAAAGCGATAGTTAAATCTTTAATTAGATTTGAACGTGAAATGGTAATTAATTTTACCGATAACACCGTGGTGTTAGATGTGGAGTATTACCAGTTTTCTCCATGGGATATATAGGTTGGGATTGGGAAATAAACTAAATAATTACTTCGGTGTGGTTCGTTAATCCCAACTAGTTAGAAATGATATCCAAAGGAGGATTGAAGAATAAATTTAGAAGAATTTATCTTTGATAAAATTAATGGGAACCTTTCCCTAAGAATGTGATTTTGTGAATAAAAGAATATTCTGAATTGGAATGAGGCGTTCATTGTGTTTGTGTAACATTTGTTAATTATATACGTGGGTTATTCAGAAAGGCCGAGTTATACCCATTCTGAATAACCGATTCGACGAGATGTCGAAGATGAAGACGGTGGTTGAAGACCGGAAGTCTTCACATCGTTTGGGTGATTACTGATGATCTTGATTGGGCTGTACACCCGAGATGAGGGAAACAGTTGGTGATCGTCCAGACGTACCTGGAGATGGATGGATATGCGAGGAAAGTGCCTCCGGTTTCGTTCAGACCCAGAACGAACTTGTAAATGGATTGTGTGTCTGACATTGGATTTTATTCTGTGTTGATTGATCTCTATTAAATATACATCTGTTTGGCGGCGGAGAATTTATTCTCTTGCTTAACGCCCTTCTCTGAGACGTACGAGCTCAGAGGTTGTATATCGATGGACATTAGTCGCATGGAGTGAATTGCCAATGTGGCACGCGTAAGTGGCAATTGATCAAGGCTTCTGTTGAAAAGCAAAGTCTTGTGGTTGATGATCAAAGCACGGCCTGTGTGGCGTAGCTTTGTGTATAACGTGAATTCGCGAGCCTCACACCTCGGTATGAGTCAAAAACGGGATATTGACTGCAGGGAGAGCACGACGTTTCTTTCTAGCTAGGGTGGTGTCAGTGACCTACCAGCCCTGACATTTATATACTTTTCACCTGTGTGGTTGTTGGATGAGGCGCCTCGGATATAGGTCTATAAGGACCAGGAAAAGTGTGTTCAGGAATAACTAATCCTCAAAAGTAAGAGAGGACCGGCCCTGAAGATCCAAGGATCATAGTGGGGTCCTGGGACATTTGCTAGAGTGTCTCGAATCGGAGAGGAGCTTGCCCCTTGCCTCGGCTCATGACGGAAATCCAATTTCCAATACGTGTATTGCGGTTTTAATTGTAGAACTAGTATGGTGACATGATAGATGGTACCCATGCCGCCTATGATTGATATTTATGATTTGAAATTGTTTTGACACTATACACCTATAATAGTATCAAATAATGTGATTTAAACGTATCAAGCATGCTTTGGCTGTTATAAGGGAAAACCCTATCCTCCGGCTTGCGTTGCATTGTGTGATGGGACCTGGGTCTTATAACAGCTTCATTTTTCTTTATTTAGCATTGCGCTGTTTGTTCTATGCACTGGTATTCTTGGGAGGAAACCCGTTCCGTGTTATACGGCGTGGTCCCTTGATTTACCTTACTTTAAAACCAAGATTAATAACTGTTTTAGTTCTCACACCAGTCACATGACTGACCTGGAGTTTATTGTTTTAACCTAAACTCTGGGTGCCCCTATTTTCCGCACGGGCAGCTAGTAGTTTTGGTTTTGCAGATTTATATTCACAGGGTCCTGATATACAGCTGGAACGATGCTCGGAAAGCTCTGTATCCGTGTATCACTTCTAGTTGTGCTTTTGTATTATTTTCCGTTGCTATGTAATTTATTTAAATCTCTGATATTTATTGAATGTAATTTATTCATTTATACTCTGTATATTCTTGTATCTGATGGAATTGTTGTAATAACAATGAAATGTTCTTCCGTATGCGCTCATTTGTGTGTTGTTCTCAAAGTATTCGTGCTTTCCTTCACGGGGAAGTTACGGGTTCTTTCAGTTGGTATCAGAGCTTTGGTTTACAGAGCTCGAGAACAAGGCACATTAGAACCATACGAAAGAATTCATCAGATATTGGATTAGCAATATCCAATTAGAATGACTCGTTAGAGATAGGATCAGTAGTATCCTAGAATGAGTGTGAAGAGTATATTTTTCAAATGAAAACAATTTTGTTTTGAAATTTAAATTGCTTTATACGTATTTGAATATTGTATTTTGAATATGGACAATCGAGTATATATAGATTTCGCGTATACGCGTCATGAACGTATAGTCGAAGTTTTAATATACTGGATAGATATAGAATCACATTCTAGACACCCGGGGATAATTCTGATGATGTGGCCACATCATCAGTATTTATGTTCGTGTTTCGAAGGTGTGATTTCTATATATTTCCATTAGACTGGTGTGAGAACCAAAACTTATATAGATAGATTTATTGTTGTGAATTGGCATCAAAAACATGATTTTTGTATATATGTATCAAATTTATGAATTTCAAACTCTAATCCACTAATTGATTGATGTTTGTGTTGGTTGTTCATTTGTTTGCTAATTTTGAACCATTAGCCTAATTGAACCAAATGTTGAACTATATTGAAAATTGGTCGCATTTGCTTGCATATACATATACTTATATTGAATAGGTCATAGCAAGGAGGCTAGAGCAGAGAATAAAATTTGTTTGCCCGACAAATAGGTACATGTTTACTATAATTTACTGTTTTGTTTGGGTGATGATGATTTTATGAGCCTATTGGCTAGCCGTTTGGCTTTTTCTTTTTCTTTTTGAGATCTGAAGGACCGGGGAAGCTATTTGAAATTCCCCGATGCTCCCGGTGCAGGGGAGGTTATGGCGAAATTTTTCGAAAATTTAGGGTGTTAGCCAAATTTTTGAAATTTTTGAAAATTCTCAGAAACTAAAAAGTTGGAGAATGGAAGCCAGATCGAGCGTAGAGTTGATTAATCAAACCACTTTCGACATTGTTCCTTTTCGGGGACGAAAATTTTAAGTGGGAGAGATTGTAATAACCCGAAAATCTGGGCCAGTTTAAAATTTTTATTTTGGCAATTTTGGAGGATTTTGAATATTTAAAATAGATTATTTTAAATAAAATCGACAAGAAATTTATTTTGAATAGAATTCGAACGTATATATTTATACGCGTCGTCGTTAGAATATAAATATTTATATATAATTATAAATAGAATTGAAAATGGCGCGGTAGTTCGATAATTCGATTTCAAACTTCAATTGAATGTACCGGGTGCAAAACAATCCGGATTTTAGTGAAACCAAAAATGATAGGATCTAATTGATGATATCTTTCCAACGAATCCGACCAATCAAGATTTGATAGCGGGAATCAAAAGTTTTGTCTAGTTGAAAATTCTGAATAGTCGCTATGGAATTCAGGCCCTTAAAAATTGACTTTTTGCAAATGACCTCGGATTTCGACGAAACCAGTTTTGTTGGATCCGCAGTGTAAAGTTATTGTTAGATTCCAAATTTCATAATTGTTCGAATCAATATGTGAGCATGGCAAAGGAAAACGCGTTCGACCAGTTTTAGTTGATTTTAATCGACTGGAAATTGGCCATTTTTCTAACGGTCTCAGAATTCGACGAAACTAGTTTTGTTAGGACCGTATCATCAATACGAAGCTAGAAAATATTTTTCTGCAATTTTTAAAGTTAGTATGTGCCCCCGGTAATTCGAAATGTACGTTTAAAATTCAATAAAGTGATTTAAATGTAAATTTAACGGAAACTGATTGTAACAGCCGAATCAGCCTACGATACATATCCCATTGTGTTCGGAATGGGGGTAATATGCTAGGGACGACAGTCGGTGGGTTCGATTCTGATTTCGTATGTAAAAGTCAACTTCTTTGAAAATAAAATAATAAAATAAATAAATAAATAAAAATATATATAACCCCCCCCCCTATATTTTCCCTTTCCCCGTCAGTTTCAATCGAAAATAAGAAAAAAAAAACCCGATCAACTTTCTCTCGCCCCCCCCCCCCCTCGATCTCGCCGTCCCTGCCACCGCCTGCCTCCGTCCGCCCCCTTACCTCGAGCGCCCCTCCTCCGTTCTCCCCTAGCCGCTCCGCCTCACCCTTCCTCCTCTGTCCAGGCCTGAACGAAGAACCCCCGAAGCCCGTGCCCACCTGGAGGAACCGACGCCCTAGTCGTCGCCTGAGCCACCCACCTCGACCGGCGCGATGCCCACCGCCACCCTGGACCCACGCCCTGACCTTGCGACCTCCCACTGGCCTGCAACCACCCCGCGCTGCTGACTGCAGCCCTCCACCTCGAGCCCGACGATCCAGAATTGAATTGGGTCAGTTTTGTTAATTTATTTATTTTATTTTTATTTTATATAAATAGAGGATTTTGAAACTGATTTTTTTTTTTAGGATTTAAAAACTGATTTTATTTTTTAGATTTTAAATAGAAAAAGATTTAAACTTTAAAAAGAGAAAGGTTTGAACTTTAAAATAGAAAAGACGGAATTTTTATTGAGTAGAAGAAGTAAAAATATGATTTTTATATTTTTAAAGTATTAAAAATATAATCTTTATAGGATAGAGAATATAAAAATATCATCTTTGTATATGTAGCGAAATAAAAATCTGATTTTTATTTTATATACGTTGAAGTAAAGTGATGATTTTTATAAAGATGAAATCTTTAAATTTGAAAGGGCGAAAACTTTATTTTTATTAGGGCGAAAACTTTATTTTTATAAAGGCGAAAACTTTATTTTTATAAAGGCAAAAACTTTATTTTTGAAAGGGCGAAATCTTTATATGAAAAATAAGGTGATAAAAATATAATCTTTATCTATATAGTAGCGTTGTGAAATATGCTTATTTTTATATATTGAACAACGAAGTAAAAATATGATTTTTATATATTGAATAGCATAGTAAAAATTCGATTTTTAAATATATGAAGTGATTATAAAAATATGATTTTAAATTGAAAACGAACAAATAAAAATGTGATTTTTATTTTAAAGACATCAAAATATAAAAATGTGTGATTTTTATATATGTAGTGACTACGGGCAACGAAGATGGAAGAAAAGGCGAGAACGACGAAGATCTCTACAATAGGAGTGTCGTGGTATTGGATAGCTTTCGGTGAGAACTTCTCACTCTTCAATTCTCTTTTTCTAGTTATATATATATACTAGGATGCAGACGGTGCTTAGTAGCACCCGACACCCGTCATCCACAGACCATGGATGGCTTGTTTGTTAAATTGTTTGGTTGTGTAGTTGGTTAGTCTAATTGGTTTGAATTGAATTATTGGGTGAATTGAAATTGATTTGATTGATGTGTGAATGGCGTGGGCCTTCACTAGACCGGGGATAAGGCTAGGCCTCGTCCCGTTTCTAGTATCGTGTCGTTATGCCGCCGAAATTTTCTAAAATATGTTAGAAAAATAAAAATATCATTTTTATTGTGTAAATGAACTGAATAGAAATTCAAGTGTTGAAATAAATATTTTTGACGTTAAAGATATAATTTTTAACGTGAAAGTGAATAAATAAATATTTATAAACAAATCGGCCGATTTGTTTATTTACACTGATTTGACTGATATTGATTGGGTTGATAAATTTTACACATCGCCCAACTGCACAAACAAAAATGTGTGTTTGTTGATTTGAAACCCCACACGGGTGTTGGGATGATATTTGGTGTACACTAATCCCAATTATTTAATTATTGTCGATCGATTGGTCGACATACTGTGTAAGCGTCGATTATTTATATTTGATGCTTATGCAGTTGTGTAGTGCACTTTGGTTGATGGTTGATTATTTTTCAATGCTATTATATACATGTGTTGTATGGAATCCATATAATTAACGTTATATGGTGATTGATTGGGCCTCATTCCAATCGGGAAAATAATGAATATTATAAAAGAAAATTCATGTGTTGAATATAAAAATAGTCATGTGTTGACGAGGTTCATGTGTTGAGTGAAATATTTTAAATAATAAAAATTACATCTTTATCATATTTACGATTAGAATCTACTTTACGGTGGAGTCTAATTAAAATCAAACGATAGATACCATAGTTTTATAAAATATTTTACATAACAAAAATAGTGATGTGTTGACAGTACTCATGTGTTGAGATTAGTCGTGGGTTGAAAAAAAATATAGATTCATGTGTTGAATGGGATGAATATTCATTTGTTGAATAAAATAAAGAAGTTGTGAAAAATATAAAGCCGTGTTTATTAGTTTTGCGCCATTTTGACGTGAACGATATTTATATCGATTTTATTCGTTGTATAATGAATATTGAAAAGTGATTTCGAAATTAAATATTTTGAAATTGAAATTCGAAATGAATTGAATTGAAAACGATTTCGAAATGAATTGAATTGAAAATGATTTCGAAATGAACTGAATTGAAAACGATTTCGAAATGAATTGAATTGAAAACGATTTCGAAATGAACTGAATTGAAAACGATTTCGAAATGAATTGAATTGAAAACGATTTCGAAATGAATTGAATTGAAAACGATTTCGAAATGAACTGAATTGAAAACGAATTCGAAATGAATTGAATTGAAAACGATTTCGAAATGAATTGAATTGAAAACGAATTCAAATTGAATTGAAAGTGAATTGAAATGAATTCAAATTGAATTAAAATTTGAATTGAATAGAAATGAATTTTAAAACGGATTTATAAAGAAGAATTCACTTTTGATTTGAATTGAAAAGAAAGTTGAAATTGTTTTAGAAACGAATTTAAAACGATTTATAAAATTCGTTTTAAATGGAAATCGACGAAATATATATTATATATATTATATATATAATATAATGGCCTGAATAGAACGCGCCGCGTCGCGGCAGTTCGTGAATTTCGACCATTTATTTCAAATGGACATTGCGGGAGATCCGACCGTCGGATTCTCCTAAAACCGGAACCGTTGGGTTCGTATCGAAAAGAGCTTTCCAATGAATATTAGAAATTTGAAATCTAATGGTTGGATTTGGAATTATGTCCAAATCAATTTCAGAAAAGGTCGTTGTAAGTGCAGTTCGATGGCCGTTGATGGAAATCGACTGTACGGGCCTTGATAAAATTATTAAAAATTTCTATAATTTGTGTAAAATCATAATATATGATTTGGGAAAAATTGGGCTGGAAAATTCCACATTTGAAAGGATAAAAATAGATTTTTATCGAAATGAACTGGTTTTGAACTAGAATTAAAATCAATTTATTTTTGAAATAAATAAATTGAATTTGAAAGTGATTTTAAAAATAATCAATATTCCCAATATTTTGAAGTGGAAGTGGAGTTGAATCGAAATTATCTTCGGAATATTTCGATGTTGGATTTCGTGACTATACAGATATTGTTTTGGGAATTTGAAAGATATATTATATATTGTTATTTCAAATACGATATATGTTGGTTTCAGAATTTGATATTGAATATAAGCCGATATATTTTCTATTCAGAGCCTTGTATTTAATAAGAAATGTGATTTGGGTTTATCGTGAATCGTGTTTTAGATGACATTGGTTCTTTAACCCAGTTAAAGGCAAGATATTGATTTTTGAGAAGATTAAAACTAAGTGGAGATTTAATGAATCTTTAATTAGATTAAAAATGTGAATTGATAATTTAAATTATCAAATCTGAAAGGTGATCGGGAATGGAGTACCACCAGTTTTGCTCCAAAGCGATAGTTAAATCTTTAATTAGATTTAAACGTGAAATGGTAATTAATTTTACCGATAACACCGTGGTGTTAGATGTGGAGTATTACCAGTTTTCTCCATGGGATATATAGGTTGGGATTGGGAAATAAACTAAATAATTACTTCGGTGTGGTTCGTTAATCCCAACTAGTTAGAAATGATATCCAAAGGAGGATTGAAGAATAAATTTAGAAGAATTTATCTTTGATAAAATTAATGGGAACCTTTCCCTAAGAATGTGATTTTGTGAATAAAAGAATATTCTGAATTGGAATGAGGCGTTCATTGTGTTTGTGTAACATTTGTTAATTATATACGTGGGTTATTCAGAAAGGCCAGGTTATACCCATTCTGAATAACCGATTCGACGAGATGTCGAAGATGAAGACGGTGGTTGAAGACCGGAAGTCTTCACATCGTTTGGGTGATTACTGATGATCTTGATTGGGCTGTACACCCGAGATGAGGGAAACAGTTGGTGATCGTCCAGACGTACCTGGAGATGGATGGATATGCGAGGAAAGTGCCTCCGGTTTCGTTCAGACCCAGAACGAACTTGTAAATGGATTGTGTGTCTGACATTGGATTTTATTCTGTGTTGATTGATCTCTATTAAATATACATCTGTTTGGCGGCGGAGAATTTATTCTCTTGCTTAACGCCCTTCTCTGAGACGTACGAGCTCAGAGGTTGTATATCGATGGACATCAGTCGCATGGAGTGAATTGCCAATGTGGCACGCGTAAGTGGCAATTGATCAAGGCTTCTGTTGAAAAGCAAAGACTTGTGGTTGATGATCAAAGCACGGCCTGTGTGGCGTAGCTTTGTGTATAACGTGAATTCGCGAGCCTCACACCTCGGTATGAGTCAAAAACGGGATAGTGACTGCAGGGAGAGCACGACGTTTCTTTCTAGCTAGGGTGGTGTCAGTGACCTACCAGCCCTGACATTTATATACTTTTCACCTGTGTGGTTGTTGGATATGAGGCGCCTCGGATATAGGTCTGTAAGGACCGGGAAACGTGTGTTCAGGAATAACTAATCCTCAAAAGTAAGAGAGGACCGGCCCTGAAGATCCAAGGATCATAGTGGGGTCCTGGGACATTTGCTAGAGTGTCTCGAATCGGAGAGGAGCTTGCCCCTTGCCTCGGCTCATGACGGAAATCCAATTTCCAATACGTGTATTGCGGTTTTAATTGTAGAACTAGTATGGCGATATGATAGATGGTACCCATGCCGCCTATGATTGATATTTATGATTTGAAATTGTTTTGACACTATACACCTATAATAGTATCAAATAATGTGATTTAAACGTATCAAGCATGCTTTGGCTGTTATAAGGGAAAACCCTATCCTCCGGCTTGCGTTGCATTGTGTGATGGGACCTGGGTCTTATAACAGCTTCATTTTCCTTTATTTAGCATTGCGCTGTTTGTTCTATGCACTAGTATTCTTGGGAGGAAACCCGTTCCGTGTTATACGGCGTGGTCCCTTGATTTACCTAACTTTAAAACCAAGATTAATAACTGTTTTAGTTCTCACACCAGTCACATGACTGACCTGGAGTTTATTGTTTTAACCTAAACTCTGGGTGCCCCTATTTTCCGCACGGGCAGCTAGTAGTTTTGGTTTTGCAGATTTATATTCACAGGGTCCTGATATACAGCTGGAACGATGCTCGGAAAGCTCTGTATCCGTGTATCACTTCTAGTTGTGCTTTTGTATTATTTTCCGTTGCTATGTAATTTATTTAAATCTCTGATATTTATTGAATGTAATTTATTCATTTATACTCTGTATATTCTTGTATCTGATGGAATTGTTGTAATAACAATGAAATGTTCTTCCGTATGCGCTCATTTGTGTGTTGTTCTCAAAGTATTCATGCTTTCCTTCACGGGGAAGTTACGGGTTCTTTCACTTTGTTTGGGGTTATATATATATATATTTATATTTATTTAATTTCGAAAATACCCTTGTGTTTATACGAACTCGAAATCAAACCCAACGACTGCCGCCCCTAGCTAAATACCCCTATTTCGAACACAATGGGATATGTATCGTAAGCTGATTTGATCGTTTCGAGTGGTTTTCATCGAAATCAACATATAACTCTATATATTGAATTTGAACACGCATTCCAATTTACCGGGGTCACATACGAATTCTAAAAATTACAGAAAAATATTTTCTAGCCTCGTATTCACGATACGGTCCTAACAAAACTAGTTTCGTTGAATTCTGAGACCGTTGGAAAAATGGCCATTTTCCAGTCGATTAAAATCAACTGAAACTGGTCAAACGCATTTTCCTTTGCCACGCTCACATATTGATTCGAAAAATTATGAAATTTGAAACCTAGCAATAATTTGACATCACGGATCCAACAAAAGTGGTTTCGTCGAAATCCGAGGTCTTTTGCAAAATTTCCATTTTTAAGGGCCTGAATTCCATAGCGACTATTCAGAATTTTCTACTGGACATATCTTTTGATCCCCGCTATGAAATTTCAATTATTCGGATTCGTTGGATAGATATCATCAATTAGACCCTAACGTTTTTGGTTTCACTAAAATCCGGATTGTTTTGCACCCGGTACATTCAATTTAAGTTTGAAATCGAATTATCGAACTACCGCACCATTATCAATTCTATTTATAATTATATATAATTATTTATATTCTAATGACGACGTATATAACATATACGTCGAATTCTATTCAAACTAAATTTTTCGTCGATATTATTTGAAATAATTCATTTTAAATATTCAAAATTCGCTAAAATTGCCAAAATAAAAATTTTAAACTGGCCCAGATTTTCCGGATTATTACACTGAATAATCATCACGACGATCAAGAGTCGAAGATGAAGACGGTGACTGAAGACCGGAGAGCTTCACATCGTTTGGTTGATGGTGACTGATATCTTGAATTGGGACTTATCCCCCAAGGCAAGGTAAAAGGTGATGATCTTCCAGACGTACTAGAGATCGACGGATACGTTGTTTCGTTCAGACCCAGAACGGACTTGTAAATGGATAGCATGCCTGACATTGAAATTTATATCATGTAATTAAATCGGTTTTTATTTAATATATAAATGCATGGTGGCGGAGGATTTATTCTCTTGCTTAACACCCTTTTGTATGTTAAATAATTACCGATCGCATGATATGAGTTGTTGATGTGGTATGCCAAGTTGCACTTGATCAAGGCTTATTGTTGCAAAGCAGAGCCTTGTGGTTGATGATCAAAGCACAGCCTATTTAGGCATAGCTTTGGGTATATCGTGACTTCGCGAGCCTCACAGACCGGTAGAGTCTAAAACGGGAGAAGGGAACGCAGGGAGTGCACACGTTTCTTTCTAACTAGAGTGATGCCAGGGACCTACCAGCGCTGGCATTTATTCATTGTGGTTGTTGGATTTTTCGAGGCCTCGGTTTTATGCGGTCGCCACTGGCCGTATTATAGGTCTAAAAGGACCGGGGAACGTGTGTTCAGGCATTTCTAATCCACAAAAGTAAGTGTGGACCGGCCCTGCAGGATCCAAGGGTTGGACAGAGTACCAATCCTGGGGCATTGCTAGAATGTATCGAATCGGTAAGGATCTCCTCCCTAGCCTTGACTCAGATGGAAACCCAAATTTCCAATACGACATCACGCGGTTTTGATTGTATACCTATATATGGCGACATAGTGGGATGGGGCACTCATGCCATCTAGGATTGATACATTTACTTTGATGTATTTCAAATTGGTTGCACACTATTATTATATAATACCGTGTTTATCGTATCAAGCATCTTTTGATCATTATAAGGTAAAACCCTATCCTCCGGTTTGCGTTGCATTGTGTGATGGGACTTGGGTCTTATAATGGTTTCATTTTCCTAAAAAGCATTGCGTTATTTTGACGATTTACTTTAGTCATGCACTGGCAATCCATAGGAGAAAACCTGTTCCGCGAAAGTGGCGTGGTCCTGTGATTAGCCTTATTATATTTTATAGGTTAGGTAGAATTCTCACACCAGTCCCATGACTGACCTGTAGTTTGTCCACTGGCAAACTCGGGTGCCCATATTTTCCACACGGGCAGTCGAGTAGCTATTTTTGCAGATATATTAAACAGGATTCTGGGTTAAAGCTTAAAGCTGTGTCCAGAGATAGAGAGTCTTCCGCTGTGTTCTTCCGTTGCAGTATATTACATTTTTTGTATTTATCTTCCGCTGTAATTATATTCCAATGTACTCTAATATGTATATTCTGTACTCTGATGTAACATTTATTATAGTGTTATAAATGTCTTCTGTTATCTGTTGTAATGTGTTGTATGCCCAAAGTTAAAGTATTCGTAGATTTTCACTTTTTGGGTCAGACCTGTGTGGTTTATGGTTGATTCAAAGGGTGGGAATTTGCGGGTCTTTACATAACGTATTTGTGATTATTATATAACCTGATTTTAAAAGTTACATTTTTAGAAATTATATTTTTAGAAAGATAAATAACCAATTAATTATTAGTGTGATTATTTGATTTTTGTTTGATTACTTATGACGTCTGATTTAAATAAACTAGACATTATCTTTGGAAATTTTGGACATTGAATATACGAAAACACTTGTTATTTAATTTAATTAAGCTAAATTAAACTGAATTACAAGTTAAATTAGAATTGAATATGTATACACATATATGTTGAGCAGGTTAATGGCTTCGCATTGAGTAAAGAAATATACTGCGTGCCCGACAAATAGGCGCACCTTAATGAGTTGGTTGCGCAATTTTATTATTATATCAACTCCTATGAATGAAATTGGATGCGTTGTGATGGTTGTTCTGTGTGAGATTATAAACTATGCCATAGGTTAGCAACAAATAAATTATGAACTACCGCATGGCATACTTCATGAAGACAACATATCATATCATATTCCTTATAATCATTTGGCGCTTATATGATGAGGTTTGGATTACCATACGGGCGAGATGATTGTATGGCGATGACTGAATTACAGATTGAAAAAAAGACTGATTATGGACTTAATTAAGGAATACATGTAACGGTGCTCGTGGCAGGATTTAATAAAAACCCTACACAGGTCTGGAGATGAAAAAAATCATGTCTCTCTTGTTGTTAATTAAGGCACGTGGATTATTATTTTTCCAACACTGGGCAAGGTAGTAATGATTTTTACACGTCTCCTTTGGGCATAGATAGGTCACAAAAATCATGTATGCTTTTTATTGATTTATTAGGTGCCTAATACGGCCCAATAAAATTTCAAACCCTCTCCATACAAAGGAGGTTATGACGAAATTTTTCGAAAATTTAGAGTGTTAGCCAAATTTTTGAGAAATTAGAAAATTCTTAGAAACTGAAAAGTTGAAGAATGAAAGCCGGAATGAAAGTTGAGTTGGTTAGTTAAACAACTTTTAGCTCTGTTCCTTTTCGAGGACGAAAAGATTTTAAGTGGGGGAGATTGTAACAACCCGGAATTTCTAAACCAATTTAAAAAATTTATATTAGCTATTTTCAATGGGTTTTGAATATTTAAAATGATTTATTTTAAATAATAATGACTAAAAATTTATTTAAATCAAAGTTAGGACACTTATATATTTAATTTAATTAAAACGAGTTCGAAATGGCGTGGTAATTTGAAATTTTGATTTTTAATTTCAAATGAATGAACTGGTTTCAAAATAAATCGGATTCTAGTAAAACCTGAATCATTTGAATCTATTTAATAATATATTTCTAATGAATGTGAGAAATTCAGATTTCATAATATAAATTGAAAGTTATGTCCATTTTAAAATTTAAAATAGTCGTTATGGAATTTATTTAAATTTTAACATAATATATAGCCCTTAAAAATAGCCATTTTGCAAATGACCTCCGTTTTCGACGAAACCAATTTTATTGGATTCGAAATGTCAAATTATTGTTAGGTTTCGAATTTCATAATCTTTGGAATCAATATGTGAGCATGGTGAATTTAAACGCATTTGGCAAATTCAGTTTGAATTTAATCGACCAGAAAAAGGCCATTTTTCAAACGATCTCAAAATTCGTTGAAATTAGTTTTGTTAGGACCGTATCGTTAGAACATAGCTAGATTTATTTTTCTATAGTTTTGGAGTCAGTATGTGGCCACGGTAATTAAAAAAGTACGTTTAAAATCAATATGTATTAATTTATATTTTAATTTTGATAAAAATTGATCAAAACGATTGAATTGGCTTATGAAACATATCCCAATGTGTCCGAAATGGGGGCATTTGGTTAGGGATAGCAGTCGTTGGGTTCGATTTGGAGTTCGGAGACTAAACGAATTAGTTTTGAATTAAATAAAATAAAATATTTATATAAATACCCCTATTCTCTCTTAAACCTTAATCCCAGAATTCTAAGCCGCCACTATGAAATCAAGGGCCAGCGATTTTCGATCTTCCCCCCTTTTTCTCTTAAATTATTCAATGATTTTCAAAACAAATAAAAGGATGATTGAAGATCCATTTGAGATCGATAATATGAACAGTCAAGATCAGATTTCATGTTATGGATCGTCCGAATTTCCTCCACATAGGGCTGGCGTTCGCACCATTTTTTTAGCGCAAGGAGGACCTCGAGTTGGCCGATAATCATGGCGAAGGAAAGCGATGGTCATCGAATGATGGTAGTTGCTCAGAGTTAAAAAAAACCCTGGTGGCACGCGTTTTGGAGGAATGGTGTTGAGAGGGAGGTATTCGGTTTACAACATAGAAGAAGAAGAAGAAGAAGAAGAACGACCGTATTTTCTTAAGTGCTGATTAGGAAGTTAATAAGTATTTAATTATTATTTAGTTGTTTAATAACGTAACTAATACTTAAAATGGTATAACTTCGTCATACGAGCTCAGAAAATTGCAAACTGAAGGGCGTTGGAATCGTGTCGAAGAGCACTACAACATCGAACTGATTAGATCAGAAACAGAGCAAATAAGAATTTGAGGCGATTTTAAATCAAAACAATTCAGAAATAAAGAATGGCGGAGTGGAACCCAATGTGAGAATTCTCTCACTAAAATTTTGTACAGTTATTTAATTTGTTTTATAACTGTAAAAATATAGAAATTGCCAGTACTGATTTTTAACTGTTGTATGTCATTTATTTTTGGAGTTCAACACATGAATTCACACAAACCACATAAATTGGAAGCGATATATGGATATTAGCGACACTTACATTTCATACTCTGCAAATGGCCACTAATGTCGTCGTAAATGGCATTAGGTAATTGAGTATTTATTTATTTGGATGATTTGGTGATTTGTGTATTGTGATGATGATTTTGTGATATTTAACATGTTAGAAATGTTAATATTAAACTGATAGATGAAAATGGACAAAATAATCATTTATATATTGAATAGAGAAAATTGGTTAGTTAGAAAAATAATTCAAACCGAATTTGAATTGGTTAAATTTATTAACCAGTAATTTATTTAAATTGATCGTTGTTATTTGAAAACCCCACATGGGTTTTGGGATGATATTTGACATACACTTATCCCAATATTAGTTGTATGTCAATCGATTGGTTGACAGGCTGTGATAAGTGTTATTTATTTTAATGCTTATACAGTTATAGAATGCACTTTGGATGATGTTTGATGATTATTTATCATTATGGTCGAATACATGCGATGTTTGAAATTATATGGTAATTGATTGAGTTGCTTTCCAATTTAGAAATAACGAATATTTTAAAATTTTATTTTGATGTCCGATTTTGAATGGACATAGAAATATTGAAATATATGAAGCCGAGTAAGTAGATAAACGCCATTTTAACCCAAAAGGGTTTATCGATCGATTTTATTCATTTTATAATGAATATCGAAAAGATTTGATTTCAAAAATCAGATATTTTGAAAATA
Organism: Allium sativum; assembly: GCA_030737875.1. NCBI lineage: Eukaryota > Viridiplantae > Streptophyta > Magnoliopsida > Asparagales > Amaryllidaceae > Allium > Allium sativum. The sequence goes on along the minus strand of CM060918.1, from coordinate 141,758,725 downwards.
ATATCATTTTAATATTTTAATTATATGGAATATTCAATTTTGATTTAAAATTGAAAATGAAGTTCAAATAGTTTTAAAATGATTCTGTAAACGATTTATAAATTATGTTTTAAATCGTAATGATGATATGTATATTATATATACAATGGCTTGAATAGAACGTGCCGCGCAGCGACTGTTCGCAAATTTCAACCATTAACTTCAAATTGATGTAACGGGAGATCCGATTGTCGGATTCTCCTAAAACCGGAATCTGTTGGGTTCTTATCAAAAAGATTTTTCCAATGAATATAAGAGATTTAAATTTGAATGGTTGGATTTTAAATTATGTCCAAATTAATTACAGAATAGGTCGCTATGGATGCAGTTTGGTGGCCGTTGTTGGAAACCAACTGAAATGACAATATTAAAATTATTAAAAATATGGAAAAATTGTGTAAAATCATAATAAATAATTTGGAAATATTTTGAATGAAAATTTCGCATTTGAAAAATAAAATACATTTTTATCTAAATGAACTAGTTATTAACTAGAATAATAATCCAATGTATTTAAATAAATAAATTGGATTGAAAAAGGGGTTTTGAAATAACTAGAATTTTCCAACGTATGAATTGGAATTGATTTGAATAGAAATAGTCTTCGGAATATTTCGGTATTGGATTATGTGATTATACGGATATTGTTGATGAATTTGGAAGATATAAATATCGTTATTCCCAATACAATATTTTTTTGTTTCAGAATTTTATATTGAATAGAAGCCGATATAATTTCTATTTAGAGCCTTATATTTGATATCAAATTGGATTTGTGTTTATTGCGAATTGTGTTTTAAATAACATTCGTTATTTAACCCAATAAAGAGTGAAGAAATGTTTTGGAATTTATAAATCATTATTCTAAGGTGTAATGGAAATTTTCCAAAATAATGTTTTCCAATTTAAAATACTAAATTGGAATTGAATGGAATTCTATTTGGTAATAATCGAGATGAACTGCTGTAAAGGAAGACCAATACTATTTATGGAATTTAAAAGGCTTAGTTGTTATTCCATTTATATTATTACTCTGATACGGAAATTTATATTGATTTTATATATATATATATATATATATGTTTTTCCGTGAAAATTCCATAGTTAACAGAAGATGATTTGGGTTTACCGTGAGCAGTGTTTTAAAAGACATTGATTCTTTAACCCAGTTAAAAACAAGATTAATTTCTTAAACTAGAACGGTCATTAAGTAATGATTTTTGATATTAAAACCATATGGGGTTTTAATAAATCTTTAATTAGATTGGAAGTTAAATGGTAATTAAATTTACCAAATTCAAGAAATGTTTTCGAGATGGAGTACCGCCAGTTTTACTCCAGGCGATAGTTAAATCTTTAATTCGATTTGAACATGAAATGGTAATAAAATTTACCGATAACCCGGGGGTTCTATATATGGAGTAACTACTAGTTTTGCTCCATGGGATGGATAGGCTGGGATTGGGATTAAAATAATAAATGATTACTTCGCTTAGGCGATAATCCCGACTATTTTTGTAAACCTTAATTCGGTTTAAAATTGTTAAAGATAAAATAAAAAAAATTGCAATGATTTATAAAGGAAGATTAAACAATAAGTTTAAAAGGATTTATCTTTGATATAATTAATGGGAACCTTTCCCTAAAGATGTGAATATTTGGCTAAAAGAATATTCTGGATTGGAATGAGGCGTATGATGTGTTTAAATATCACTGGATTATAAGATGCGAGTTATTCGGAAAGACCGGGTTTAACCCATTCTGAGTAACTGTTTCAACGATTAAAAGTCGACGATGAAGATAGTGCAAGACCAATAATCTTCACATCGAATGGATTTCTATTGATGCCTTTGATTGGAGTTGCTATCTTGAAAGGGTTACAGTGGTAGTTGTACTGATGTACTTGTTGATTGTTCGTATGTGCGAGGGTCTCTCTCCTATATTAGATATTTGGGACGAGGAATAAGGTGCCTCCGATTTCGTTCAGACCCAGAACGGACTTGTAAATGGATTGTATGCCTGAATGTATTGTGTGTTGTATTCATTGATCCCTACTAAATATATATCTGTTTGGTGGAAGAGAATTTATTATCTTGCTCACCCTTCTCTGAGACGTACGAGCTTAGAGGTTATATATTGGTTGAAATCAGTGGTAAGGTATGGATTGACAATATGGCATGCTAATATGCAATGATCAAGGCTTTTGTTGAAAAGCAGAGTCTTGTGGATGATGACCGAAGCATGACTTTAAATAGCATAGCTTTGTGTATAGCGCTAATTCGTGAGCTTCACAATCGGTATGAGTCAAAAACGGGTTGAGGGACTGTAGGGAGAACATAGTGTTCCTTTCTAGCTAGGAGTGGTGTCATGGTATGGTGCCCAGATATTTTTGCTTATGTGGATGATGCAATGCGAGGCACCTCGGATATTGGTTGCTACTGGCCAAGTGATAGGTCGGATAGGACCGGGAAACATTTGTTCAGGAATAACCAATCCACTAACGTAAGCGTGGACTGTCCCTTCTGTTCCCAGGGTTGCCCGTATGTGTGATCCTAAGGCATTTGCTAGAGTATCACAAATCGGTGAGGATGATCCCTTGCCACGACTCATGATGGAAATCCAATTTCCAATACGACATCGTTCGGTTTTAGTTGGAAACCTATATGGTGACATAGTGGGATGGGGTGCTCGTGCCGTCTATGATTTATACATTTATATTTGAAGTTCTTTGATACACTATGCACTTATAGTAATATCAAAATGATTTGTTTTTAAACGTACGAAGCATGTTTGGCTATTATAAGGTAAAACTCTATCCTCCGGCTTGTGTTGCATTGTGTGATGGGACCTGAGTCTTATAATAGCTTCATTTTTCAAAAAGCAATGCATTATTTATTAAATCGTTTTGTTTCAAGCTTTGGTATTCACATGAAGTAAACACGTTCCGTGACATACGGCATGGTCCCATGATTTACCCTATTTTAAAGTAAATTTTTTAATAATTGTTTTAAGTTATCACGCCAGTCCCATGATTGATTCAGACTTTATTGTTTTCACCTAAACTCTGGGTGCCCAAATTTTCCACACGGGCAGCTAGTAGTTTCGGTTTTGTAGATTTTTATTTAATAGGATCCTGGTTTACAACTGGAGCTATATTCGGAAAGCTTTGCATCCGTGTATTTCTTTCAGTTGTGGTAGTTGATGTATTTCCGCTGTGCATTGTATTTATTCATTACATATTTGTAATGTAATTTAAATCTCTGATATTATTTTTCCTTTGAGTAATATTTATTCCTACTCTGATATTCTTGTACTCAGATGTAAATTGTTGTAATAGTAATGAAATGTTCTACTGTTTGTGTTCCGATGCGTGTGTTCTCAAAGCAATCCGCTATTTCTCGTCTTCTTGGAGATCGGGGGATTTTAGATCGTCTCAGTTGGTATCAGAGCTTTGGTTTTTAAAGCTGAGAACAAGACACATTAGAATCGAATGAGAGAATTCATCAAAAATAGAATTATTAACGTTCTATTTAAGAATACTCATTAGAGATAGGATCATGAACATCCTAGAATGAGAAACTCATTAGAGATGGGGTTAGTAATGCCCTAGAATGAGTTGAGAGTGATACATTTATGTCTAACTTATTTGTGATTATTATATAACCCGATTTTAGAAGTTATATTTTTAGAAATTATATTTTTAGAAAGATAAATAACCAATTAATTGTTTGTGTGATTATTTGATTTTTCATTTGATTACTTATGATGTCTGATTTAAATAAACTAGACGTTATCTTTGGCAATTTTGTACATTTAATATACGAAAACCCTTGTTATTTAATTTAATCGGAGTAAATTAAACTAGATTACAAGTTAAATTAGAATTGGATACGTATACATATATATGTTGAGCAGGTTAATGGCTTCGCGTTGAGTAAAGAAATATATTGTGTGCCTAACAAACAGGTGCACTGTAACACCCCACACCCGCTAAGGTCACTCACTAAGGGAATGCCTTAACTTCGGTGGAGTATTTTAAGTGAATATAGAACAGAAAAATTACAACAAGACAGATATAAGTAATAATTGAAATTTAAAACATCATTTCATTGCAGCAGAAGGTAAACATGTTTGGTTACATATCAAAAACCAACAAGAGTCAAGTACAAAATATCCATCTCGTTAAAACATAAGTACATAATCCCACTACATAACTAATAGCCATGATAGAAAAGATAACCGAGCTTTACTTCAAGAGTCCAAGCTCCAAAAGATAGATAAAGCAATCTGATCAAAGCCCACTAGTGCTAGGCCCACTCTGATAACCTGAGGGTTGGGAAGAAGATAAAAACAACGGGGTCAGACATAAGTCTGAGTGAGCCCTATAACTTTAACAATACAATCATTAAAGTAATTAGGGTATGATATAAACCTGGCACGGTACAACTGGGGATAAATGACTACACTAAGCAGCCAACTAGACTTAGGATGAACTAAGATAACGGTAAGGACGCGCCTATCCACCCATGGATAAATACTACACTGCACCACACCAGATCTACCCACCCAAGGGTAATTCCTACACTTAAAGATTTGATCCCACGAAGTGTACTTTGTAATCTTAATAGTAGTCTCATGTACCCCTAGCTGACTACATAGGTGCCGTCTGCCCCTATCTCCACTAGGTGTACCCCGTACTTAGTAATCTTAATAGTAGTCTCGTGTACCCCTAGCTGACTACATAGGCGCCGTCTGCCCCTATCTCCACTAGGTGTACCCACTACTCCCATTCGATCGGCTCCCTAACGTAGATACCCATGCTGGCCCCACAGTGGGGTGTATCACTCCCCAAAGTGGCAACCCGATACAACCAATGATGCACGGCTTATACCTACACGATGCAACAACGTCTTACCTACCAGCCCGGGTCCACACACGCATATGAAACCCGTTGGACTTGCGTTGCCACCGCTAACCCGTTTTGGCCTCTTATAGTCAAGCTCAGTACGCGTGTCCCGTCCTCGACATGGGTCGAGCCCAATAAGATACTTATGGGTTACTGGTTGAAATGGGCCCCCACAAGCTACCCACCTATGCATGTTGTAACATCCCGGATTTTTCGACCATTTAAAATAGAATGTTTACTGATTTAAACATATACAAAATAGCTGTTTATAATATCGGTTTGATTATAATTTATTTACAATATATTTGATTTATAACAAATGGGTGACATAACAAATATTTATATTAAAGATCAAAGTATGTACTAAACCAGTTGACAAAACACTACTTGATATATGTCGGACCATTTGAACCTAAATAATATTTCAATGCTTCCAATATAATCTCATATACAATCTTTCGGTGTTTATTCTATACTCAAATGTGCCAAGGTTTTAAAATTTAAATGTTGTTATAGTATTGCTTCTAGGAACTTTCTAAACAAGGTATTACGAGGTTTGATTGGCCTTATATAATCAGGATTACAAACGAACAGACTTACTATATAAGAAAATATATGAAATACTATGAACATGTGTCCATGTGAAAGAGTGTCATTTCAGATAATTATCTTCATAAATATATTTAGTAAACAAATTTATTTCCAAATCCGTTTCAGTACAAATATACAAATTGCTCTGCCAACATAAACCAAACAATATGATGTAATTTAATACAAATGCCATGTTCTGGTTCTTTCACGGAACAGTAAAAAAGAAAACAACAAAAGGTTTTAGCATTTAATTACATTACAATCACAGTACAACTTCAACATTTTCTTGCCCTTTCCAGTACTGTTGAATCTGTCCCTTCTGATCTGCAAAAATAAGAAATAAAAACCCATTAAAAAGGGAAATCTCACGACAGTAGTAGACAGTGTAAGGAAAGATCATGGAAACAAGAAAAAAAAAGAATAAACAAATCAAAGGGGTTCATGTGGACTCACAACTTGAGCAAATCATTCGAACGGCTATGGAAGCTAAAGAAGTGACTCAAAAGCCAGAAAAAAATAGATATGCATATATTTTTATTCATCAAACAAATCAAACAGTAGAGAAATTTTAAACAACTAAAAAAAAGCTAGCCTTACAACATGAACAGAGATAGGAAATGGTACAAATCAGCTAATGAAAACATGGTTGGAAAATCTAAAAAGATGTACATGGCGCAGAACCCAAATATGCACACACCAGACCTAACAATATAGTTCAAATCTTTTGATTTGATAAAACAATTCAGTATCTACATTAATCTAGACAATACAAACAGACTGCTCAAACAGGAAAAAGTAACAGCTAGAAAGACAAGAACATATATAATTAAAGAAAGATAAAAAAATCTAGTGTATGTATATAATCAAATCTGGAAAGAAGACCGAAATGGATTGCACAAAATCCATGTATTTCTTTCATGGAAGAACTGCATGTTCATATACAGAAAATCTTATATTTATATAACCAAATCTTGAGCTAGGATCATAGGCAGAAAATCATGGACAGTGCAGCTATAGACAGGGGCAATGCACAGCTAAAAAGTAAAACAAATACATGCATATCAATCTGTACAGTTATATATGCATGTATATGTGGGAATTTTGTGTACAATCACTGGCCTCCTACATTTAAGAATCCGAGCCTAAAATCTAACATACAGGGTCGGAAATCCCTTATTGAATTGAAAATTCATAGTTGCAGTCAATCATACACAGTTCGATAGGAATCAACAGTATCGTATTTCAATACTAAGCATCACGTAACTTCAACAAATTTCCATCACTAGTACGAAATCTGAAAAGTGAATAGGGTGCAAATGGCCTAATCTAAGTAGCTAATGACAGTGTTCTCATCTAGGATCAAAACCGCAAGTATAAATACATCACCGCAACAATACGTTTTACCCATTCAAGAACCAATTCGAACCAAAAAGAAAATCAAAACAAAATAATACCGTAAATAAAAAAGAAATCAAGGTCAAAGAAAACTTAGCTTTCGATTCTGGAATTTCTATGGGTTGAAATCTGTTCGAATTGAAGTCGTAAGGGTGGGTGGAGGTTGAAAGCGGTTCGTGGTGGTCTGTAGGGGATCGCGGAGGTCCAGGAGTTGATCGCAAGGCTATGGGGGAGGATCGAGGGCAGGAAGAAGTGATGACGACGCCATTTTTTGGTTTTGGAGCTGATGAATTAAAAAGGGGATTTAGGGTTTCTTTAATTAGGTTTTGGGATGAAATTGGGGCGGCTGTTGGAATGAAAAGGAAACGATGGTGAGGGTTTAAAAGAGGAGCGGGTCGGGTTTGATATGTTTGGGCCGGGTGATTTTAAAGGTAAAGCCCAAATTAATTTTTATAATCAAACCAGGTTTAAGTTTTAATTCAATTCATAAAATTGTTTACACGTTTTCTCACTCATACGATCTCGGATTCAGGCGCGGTCAGTTGCGTCGGGACCGTGGAGACGAACACTTCGAGATGGAGTAGGTCTGGGCCGGATCTGAAGTAACGGGAATTTCATTTCAAATTAAACATCAGTTTAATTGGACAAAATCAAAATGTTATCAACGGATTTAAATCAAGGTGAGTTAAACTCACTCAGCTCTTCCCATTTATATTTTATACAAATTGGGTTTTTATTTTGCGTGTTCCGATTGCTAGTGGTTGACTGTTTGCTAGTGTTATATATTTATTTTTGATTCAAATTCTGAAATTAAACGGTCGTTTAATTTCAGTAAAACACCAATCGTTATGATTTGACCCGAATAGAGTAAATTCCCCTGATTGGACACGGTTATAAACGTGTTTGAAATTTGTTTGAAATTGTATGAATTGTTTGAATTGGTTGTTGATTGATTGATAATCGTTATAGAAATTATCAATCAAATAAATGATTGGTTATTGTTGACTGTTGAAACATATTTCAACATTTATGCTGATGGATGGTATGTGTTGGGTAATTGGCATCACTGGGCTTATAAATCAATCGATTTATAAAGTATGGTTTTATCGGCAGTGAATCAATGATATTTGAGTTATAAATATATTTTATAACGAAAATAGATTTTTGAAAGTTATTGCCTTGAAAGGGTATTTTAAAAGGGGAAATAAATATTTAATTATTTATTTATTTAAAGTTTATATATTAATTATGAAATGGTTTTATAAAACAAATTTCTTGCGTTAAAACAAATGAGCAGAAGATACCTAGCGGTTAAGTGTTTGATTAATCGTGAGCGATTAAATAAATTTATTTAAATTAATTATCTTTTAATTAATTTAAAGAAAAGGGTCAAATAGAGTTGGTTAGAAGAATAACCATGTTTTGTGTCGACCATTTAAACTTGATTAGACCTTAAATTAGTGAAATGATTTAATAAATGGTTAGTTAATCTTAGTAAGGGTTTGAAAAGGGAATTTATTATTCCTTCTAGTAAATAAAGGAGTTAATCGATTTGAATGATAAATGTTAAAATAAATGAGTTGGTATGGTAAGGAAATACCTTTAAGTGATCAAGCTTGAAATGAAGTGGTCGAGTGAATGGGAAGAGGCTAGAATTAGTTTTATTATTGAACTCATGTTTATAATGAAGCAAATAAGAGGTTTAAACGAATTTATAACTTAAGTGAAGAGTTTTACTTAACGTTGAGTTAGGGGAGGTGAAATAGGGTTTATATTAAATTTGTAAACAAGGTTTAGAAATGAATATGAGTTTAAACGTTGTTTTTAAATTGGAAACACTTAATAATGATATTAAGTTGAATCAATGGATTTAAAAAGGGGTGTTCCGAAAGAAAGGGAAATTGGTAAAAAGGAGTTTAAAGGTGAGTTTGGTAAGCGAGAATTGGAAATAGAAATTGAATATAAAAATGTCCATACTTAAATTACAACTCGTATTTACCTGAAGGTAAGAACGTTGTTGATCAAGGTCTGAGAGGTAATTAAAATACCCCAACTTGAACGACTACGGGATTACCCAAGGGTGGTTCGAGTTGGTAATGTCAAGAATGGTTGATAAGATTTCAAAAGTAAAGGAAATCATATGAGATTATATTTTCCTAGTAACGGAGTTAAAAGAAGATTGTGTGATAATTTTTAAAAGCCAAGTGATGCTGAGTACCAGACCAGTGAATCTATTTTTGTGATTTTATGGATGTTTACTTGATAGTTAAATAACCGACTATCAAGTCTGACCCTTACGATTGTTGGTATGGAAAGACCGGGATCGAATGTATATTCGAAAACCATTCCAACCAACAGATACGAAAGTATAGAAGATGTCAAGCGACGATCAAGATGGAGCATGTGAAGACCATAAATTTTCATAAAGCGGAAGAACCACTTACAATCTCTGATTCGACCCGGAGATATACTGGGGTTCTGTCGTGGTTGAAACTGTGGATTGCAAGGACTATCGCTACTGATCCATGGGATGATTCCTATATTGGATGCAGTAGGAGAGTACCTTCGGTTCATCCTGTTCCTGGATGACTTGTATGGACGGATGTCTGACAGAGTATTTCCAAAGGAATTACATGCGTTGATTTCTTCAAACATACCATAGTGGATGGCGGAGAAATGGTTTTCTCTAGCCAAATAACTAGACTATTTTTGTGGACGTCAATTAGTGATATCCCGAGGATCTGACGATGTGGCATTCAAAACGGATGGTGGCCAGGTGCTGTAAAGGAAATTCTGACCTCAAGCCTCATCAACCGGGAGATGACAAAAATCGGGCAGGCAACATGGCTATGTGGGTCGCTCCCATTAGGGTGTATAATCACCTATCTAGAGAAATTCCTTTTGTTTCTTAATCTATCGATTCTGCCCATTCGGGAACGGTGGTTTGAGTCCATCCGTTGGTGATATACATTCGATACACTCAAGCGAAATGAGTGGTCGGTCATGTGAGGGCCGGGTTGCAAGACATTCTTGTTGAACCCTGTGTATTCGCCTCTAGAGATACACGTGCGGAAGGTGGTCCCATACCTTGTCAAGTTGGGAATCCAATATCCAATAAGCGCCCGCGGTTTTCGATTGTATACTATATATGGGGAGCGTGAGATGCAAGCGTTCCTCTAGATTTGTTAATTATTTGTATCTAGACATTATCATAATATCAGATCAAGATATTGATTTCGGAAACTGTTTTGGGTTATCGTAAGGCAAAAACCGTCCGTGTTTATGTGTGGATCGGTCTTACGATTATCTTTTTCTTTCGAAAGGATTTTAACTTTAAAATCAAGTTGTGTGTGATACCCTAATGCTGTGCGAGTTTATCTCACTCTGGTCCACCAGACTGACCCGGTGTTTTGTAAATGCTCGGGTTAGACCGAGGTGTACAGGTTCAGGTTATCAGATACTGAGAAGTCCGGAGACGAGCTGAAGATGTTCAGATGAATGATATTCCGCTGTGTGATTATATATATGAGGACAGATTATCAAAACTGTCCAGATGTGTGTTGTACTCTGATATTGTAAGTATTTTCAAAAGCTCTCAATAAATGTTTATTTCTGTATTATATTTTGTTCCGCTGCGATGTAAGACTCTGTGTTGTGTTCTTCTCCTTCTTCTATTCTTATAATTCTTTCTTTCTTATCTCACCCTCTACCTTCTTTCTCATAACTATCTGGTGTTTTCGATACTTGGATTTTGGCAAGTGATACGGGTTTTATTGTATCATTGTCGAAGTCTAGGCGTCGAACCTGCCGGGTCGTTACAGTGGTATCAGAGCTATTGGTTGAGTAGTAACCTTGGCTCTGTGGCATAACTCGATAGAGATGGGGTTAGTAACACCCTAGATTGAGTTGGAGTGTATATATATGAGAGCGTATTTGTAAAATTTTATATACAAATGTTTTGTATTGTGTTATTTGACCGGTTCAAGTGTTGAAAAGCATAGAACTGGCAATGGATACAATATTGTTTTGAAAAAGGGTAATGAAATAATTTTACCCAAGGTATATTTTTATATAGAAAAAGGAATTTATTTTCTATATTATAGTAAGGTGGGTTGTTTGTTTGTTCTGATTGATTTGATTTGAAATCAAATTTGAATTTTGAAATAAAGTTGAATTGATTATAAAATCAATTCATCAATTGAATTGGGTATGGAAGTGAAACTGGACCTGGTCAAGGAAAAATCAAGTTAAGAATGAATTCAAATTAAGTGAACTTGAATGAAATGAGGATTTGAAAATTTATTGGACAAATAAATTGGGATTCAAATAAAGTAGATTGCCATTCGAATTTTGAATTTGCTATTCAAAGGAACAGAGGCCCAGAGTGGCAGTGGTACTCGTACAGACCGAGCCATGCAGAGGAGGTGCTGGCAAAATTATCAAAATTTTTAGAGTTCGGGATTTATTTTGAATTTAATTCAACAATAATGAGTTAAATATATATATATATATAATACGGTTCGGAATATTCCTCTTACTTTACAATTTCGAGGACGAAATTATTTTAAGGGGGGAAGAATGTAACGTCCCGGATTTTTCGACCATTTAAAATAGAATGTTTACTGATTTAAACATATACAAAATAGCTGTTTATAATATCGGTTTGATTATAATTTATTTACAATATATTTGATTTATAACAAATGGGTGACATAACAAATATTTATATTAAAGATCAAAGTATGTACTAAACCAGTTGACAAAACACTACTTGATATATGTCGGACCATTTGAACCTAAATAATAATTCCATGCTTCCAATATAATCTCATATACAATCTTTCGGTGTTTATTCTATACTCAAATGTGCCAAGGTTTTAAAATTTAAATGTTGTTATAGTATTGCTTCTAGGAACTTTCTAAACAAGGTATTACAAGGTTTGATTGGCCTTATATAATCAGGATTACAAACGAACAGACTTACTATATAAGAAAATATATGAAATACTATGAACATGTGTCCATGTGAAAGAGTGTCATTTCAGATAATTATCTTCATAAATATATTTAGTAAACAAATTTATTTCCAAATCCGTTTCAGTACAAATATACAAATTGCTCTGCCAACATAAACCAAACAATATGATGTAATTTAATACAAATGCCATGTTCTGGTTCTTTCACGGAACAGTAAAAAAGAAAACAACAAAAGGTTTTAGCATTTAATTACATTACAATCACAATACAACTTCAACATTTTCTTGCCCTTTCTAGTACTGCTAAATCTGTCCCTTCTGATCTGCAAAAATAAGAAATAAAAACCCATTAAAAAGGGAAATCTCACGACAGTAGTAGACAGTGTAAGGAAAGATCATGGAAACAAGAAAAAAAAAGAATAAACAAATCAAAAGGGGTTCATGTGGACTCACAACTTGAGCAAATCATTCGAACGGCTATGGAAGCTAAAGAAGTGACTCAAAAGCCAGAAAAAAATAGATATGCATATATTTTTATTCATCAAACAAATCAAACAGTAGAGAAATTTTAAACAACTAAAAAAAAGCTAGCCTTACAACATGAACAGAGATAGGAAATGGTACAAATCAGCTAATGAAAACATGGTTGGAAAATCTAAAAAGATGTACATGGCGCAGAACCCAAATATGCACACACCAGACCTAACAATATAGTTCAAATCTTTTGATTTGATAAAACAATTCAGTATCTACATTAATCTAGACAATACAAACAGACTGCTCAAACAGGAAAAAGTAACAGCTAGAAAGACAAGATCATATATAATTAAAGAAAGATAAAAAAATCTAGTGTATGTATATAATCAAATCTGGAAAGAAGACCGAAATGGATTGCACAAAATCCATGTATTTCTTTCATGGCAGAACTGCATGTTCATATACAGAAAATCTTATTTTTATAAAACCAAATCTTGAGCTAGGATCATAGGCAGAAAATCATGGACAGTGCAGCTATAGACAGGGGCAATGCACAGCTAAAAAGTAAAACAAATACATGCATATCAATCTGTACAGTTATATATGCATGTATATGTGGGAATTTTGTGTACAATCACTGGCCTCCTACATTTAAGAATCCGAGCCTAAAATCTAACATACAGGGTCGGAAATCCCTTATTGAATTGAAAATTCATAGCTGCAGTCAATCATACACAGTTCGATAGGAATCAACAGTATCGTATTTCAATACTAAGCATCACGTAACTTCAACAAATTTCCATCACTAGTACGAAATCTGAAAAGTGAATAGGGTGCAAATGGCCTAATCTAAGTAGCTAATGACAGTGTTCTCATCTAGGATCAAAACCGCAAGTATAAATACATCACCGCAACAATACGTTTTACCCATTCAAGAACCAATTCGAACCAGAAAGAAAATCAAAACAAAATAATACCCTAAGAAATCAAGGTCAAAGAAAACTTAGCTTTCGATTCTGGAATTTCTATGGGTTGAAATCTGTTCGAATTGAAGTCGTAAGGGTGGGTGGAGGTTGAAAGCGGTTCGTGGTGGTCTGTAGGGGATCGGGGAGGTCCAGGAGTTGATCGCGAGGCTATGGGGGAGGATCGAGGGCAGGAAGAAGTGATGGCGACGCCATTTTTTGGTTTTGGAGCTGATGAATTAAAAAGGGGATTTAGGGTTTCTTTAATTAGGTTTTGGGATGAAATTGGGGCGGCTGTTGGAATGAAAAGGAAACCATGGTGAGGGTTTAAAAGAGGAGCGGGTCGGGTTTGATATGTTTGGGCCGGGTGATTTTAAAGGTAAAGCCCAAATTAATTTTTATAATCAAACCATGTTTAAGTTTTAATTCAAGTCATAAAATTGTTTACACGTTTTCTCACTCATACGATCTCGGATTCAGGCGCGGTCAGTTGCATCGGGACCTTGGAGACGAACACTTCGAGATGGAGTAGATCTGGGCCGGATCTGAAGTAACGGGAATTTCATTTCAAATTAAACATCAGTTTAATTGGACAAAATCAGACTGTTATCAACGGATTTAAATCAAGGTGAGTTAAACTCACTCAGCTCTTCCCATTTATATTTTATATAAATTGGGTTTTTATTTTGCGTGTTCCGATTGCTTGTGGTTGACTGTTTGCTAGTGTTATATATTTATTTTTGATTCAAATTCTGAAATTAAACGGTCGTTTAATTTCAGTAAAACACCAATCGTTATGATTTGACCCGAATAGAGTAAATTCCCATGATTGGACACGGTTATGAACGTGTTTGAAATTTGTTTGAAATTGTATGAATTGTTTGAATTGGTTGTTGATTGATTGATAATCGTTATAGAAATTATCAATCAAATAAATGATTGGTTATTGTTGACTGTTGAAACATATTTCAACATTTATGCTGATGGATGGTATGTGTTGGGTAATTGGCATCACTGGGCTTATAAATCAATCGATTTATAAAGTATGGTTTTATCGGCAGTGAATCAATGATATTTGAGTTATAAATATATTTTATAACGAAAACAGATTTTTGAAAGTTATTGCCTTGAAAGGTTATTTTAAAAGGGGAAATAAATATTTAATTATTTATTTATTTAAAGTTTATATATTAATTATGAAATGGTTTTATAAAACAAATTTCTTGCGTTAAAACAAATGAGCAGAAGATACCTAGCGGTTAAGTGTTTGATTAATCGTGAGCGATTAAATAAATAAATTTAAATTAATTATCTTTTAATTAATTTAAAGAAAAGGGTCAAATAGAGTTGGTTAGAAGAATAACCATGTTTTGTGTCGACTATTTAAACTTGATTAGACCATAAATTAGTGAAATGATTTAATAAATGGTTAGTTAATCTTAGTAAGGGTTTGAAAAGGGAATTTATTATTCCTTCTAGTAAATAAAGGAGTTAATCGATTTGAATGATAAATGTTAAAATAAATGAGTTGGTATGGTAAGGAAATACCTTTAAGTGATCAAGCTTGAAATGAAGTGGTCGAGTGAATGGGAAGAGGCTAGGATTAGTTTTATTATTGAACTCATGTTTATAATGAAGCAAATAAGAGGTTTAAACGAATTTATAACTTAAGTGAAGAGTTTTACTTAACGTTGAGTTAGGGGAGGTGAAATAGGGTTTATATTAAATTTGTAAACAAGGTTTAGAAATGAATATGAGTTTAAACGTTGTTTTTAAATTGGAAACACTTAATAATGATATTAAGTTGAATCAATGGATTTAAAAAGGGGTGTTCCGAAAGAAAGGGAAATTGGTAAAAAGGAGTTTAAAGGTGAGTTTGGTAAGTGAGAATTGGAAATAGAAATTGAATATAAAAATGTCGATACTTAAATTACAACTCGTATTTACCTGAAGGTAAGAACGTTGTTGATCAAGGTCTGAGAGGTAATTAAAATACCCCAACTTGAACGACTACGGGATTACCCAAGGGTGGTTCGAGTTGGTAATGTCAAGAATGGTTGATAAGATTTCAAAAGTAAAGGAAATCATATGAGATTATATTTTCCTAGTAACGGAGTTAAAAGAAGATTGTGTGATAATTTTTAAAAGCCAAGTGATGCTGAGTACCAGACCAGTGAATCTATTTTTGTGATTTTATGGATGTTTACTTGATAGTTAAATAACCGACTATCAAGTCTGACCCTTACGATTGTTGGTATGGAAAGACCGGGATCGAATGTATATTCGAAAACCATTCCAACCAACAGAGACGAAAGTATAGAAGATGTCAAGCGACGATCAAGATGGAGCATGTGAAGACCATAGATTTTCATAAAGCGGAAGAACCACTTACAATCTCTGATTCGACCCGGAGATATACTGGGGTTCTGTCGTGGTTGAAACTGTGGATTGCAAGGACTATCGCTACTGATCCATGGGGCGATTCCTATATTGGATGCAGTAGGAGAGTACCTTCGGTTCATCCTGTTCCTGGATGACTTGTATGGACGGATGTCTGACAGAGTATTTCCAAAGGAATTACATGCGTTGATTTCTTCAAACATACCATAGTGGATGGCGGAGAAATGGTTTTCTCTAGCCAAATAACTAGACTATTTTTGTGGACGTCAATTAGTGATATCCCGAGGATCTGACGATGTGGCATTCAAAACGGATGGTGGCCAGGTGCTGTAAAGGAAATTCTGACCTCAAGCCTCATCAACCGGGAGATGACAAAAATCGGGAAGGCAGCATGGCTATGTGGGTCGCTCCCATTAGGGTGTATAATCACCTATCTAGAGAAATTCCTTTTGTTTCTTAATCTATCGATTCTGCCCATTCGGGAACGGTGGTTTGAGTCCATCCGTTGGTGATATACATTCGATACACTCAAGCGAAATGAGTGGTCGGTCATGTGAGGGCCGGGTTGCAAGACATTCTTGTTGAACCCTGTGTATTCGCCTCTAGAGATACACGTGCGGAAGGTGGTCCCATACCTTGTCAAGTTGGGAATCCAATATCCAATAAGCGCCCGCGGTTTTCGATTGTATACTATATACGGGGAGCGTGAGATGCAAGCGTTCCTCTAGATTTGTTAATTATTTGTATCTAGACATTATCATAATATCAGATCAAGATATTGATTTCGGAAACTGTTTTGGGTTATCGTAAGGCAAAAACCGTCCGTGTTTATGTGTGGATCGGTTTTACGATTATCTTTTTCTTTCGAAAGGATTTTAACTTTAAAATCAAGTTGTGTGTGATACCCTAATGCTGTGCGAGTTTATCTCACTCTGGTCCACCAGACTGACCCGGTGTTTTGTAAATGCTCGGGTTAGACCGAGGTGTACAGGTTCAGGTTATCAGATACTGAGAAATCCGGAGACGAGCTGAAGATGTTCAGATGAATGATATTCCGCTGTGTGATTATATATATGAGGACAGATTATCAAAACTGTCCAGATGTGTGTTGTACTCTGATATTGTAAGTATTTTCAAAAGCTCTCAATAAATGTTTATTTCTGTATTATATTTTTTTCCGCTGCGATTTAAGACTCTGTGTTGTGTTCTTCTCCTTCTTCTATTCTTATAATTCTTTCTTTCTTATCTCACCCTCTACCTTCTTTCTCATAACTATCTGGTGTTTTCGATACTTGGATTTTGGCAAGTGATACGGGTTTTATTGTATCATTGTCGAAGTCTAGGCGTCGAACCTGCTGGGTCGTAACACTTGTCCCTTTTTCTAGTGTATCCCACTTAACCCTTTTTGAATAATCATGTCCACTTACATGTTTAAAGTTTGGTTAAGTCATCTAATCACATTTTAATTGCCACTCAAGGCACCCACTAGATTTCCCATGCCACCCAAGGCACTTACTTGATTTCCACATGCCACCCAAGGCACTTACTTAACCCTTTAATCATGTTTAATTACATGTTCCACTTTGGTTAAGTATTCTAATCTTATCTTCTATTGCCACCCAAGGCAACCACTAGATCTTCCCCATGCCACCCAAGGCACTTACATAACCCTTTAATCATGTTTAATTACATGTTCCACTTTGGTTAAGTATTCTAATCTTATTCTTCTATTGCCACCCAAGGCAACCACTAGATCTTCCCCATGCCACCCAAGGCACTTACTTAACCCTTTAATCATGTTTAATTACATGTTCCACTTTGGTTAAGTATTCTAATCGTATTTTCTATTGCCACCCAAGGCAACCACTAGATTTTTCCATATGCCACCCAAGGCACCCACTTAACCCCTCATGCCCCACTACATGCTTATATGGTTAAGTGTTTCTTAATTGATTAAGACTGTAACCTTTGTAAATACCTCTCACATTAGACTATCTTTTATGGTAGCTGGATTTGCCGGTCGGGTCCGGGCAGCCTTACGCCATAACCGAGTCTAACCTCGTGTCTTTACACTTGTCACATATTTAGTTTATGCCTAAGACCTCTCACATTGGGCCAAACATTTGTAGCCGCTGGATTTGCCGGCCGGTTCCGGGCAGTCTTATGCTACAAAAGGGTCCAACCTCGTGTCTTAGTCGATTAATTACACCTAATTAATCACCCCCATAATTTGTATTAATTGTCCCTAATTAATTACAAATTTAACGATGTACATAATTGACTCAATTATGTCCATCCACTTTATGGTATGCATAATCATACCAACTTCACACCATTTTATTAACATGAATATTAACCCCATCGTTCCCCACGTAATTCGCTAACATGACATACTTAAAAGGGAAGATTCATCACAAATACCATGGGTTCAACTTGCATAACATTAGCATCAACATGGGTTTTTAAAGGTGTCAACATGCATATATGACCATGGCATCAAACCCAACTAGCATAAATAATCAACCCAAACATGCATGAATCACATATGTCACAAAGAGGATAACTTGCATAAGCTACTTATGTCATACAAAAGGGTAAACGTGCATATGTATGTATGACATACAAAGGGGTTAACTTACATATGTATGCATATCATACAAAGGTGTAAACTTGCACATGTTACTTGCATATAATCAACCACCAAACTTGCATAACATGTCATATATGAACTTGCATATAATCAAACACCAAACTTGCATAACATATCATATATGAACTTGCATATAATCATACACCAAACTTGCACAACATATCATATATGAACTTGCATATAATCATATACCAAACTTGCATAACATGGTGTCATAATGGATCAATGTTTATCATAGCGATTTGCATAACTAGCATCATGAACACATAGCCTAAAACTTGCATAACTTGCATAACATCATGATCACATAGCATATGACTTGCATAACTTGCATAACATCATGAACACATAGCATATGACTTGCATAACTTGCATAACATCATAATCACATAGCATATGACTTGCATAACTTGCATAACATCATGATCACATAGCATATGACTTGCATAACTTGCATAACATCATGATCACATAGCATATGACTTGCATAACTTGCATAACATCATGAATCATCAAACTTGCATAACTATTATCATGAACACATAGCATATGATAACATAACTTGCATTGATCCACATTCATAGCCATAACCTCATTATATCCTATCATAATCATTTCATTAATTGGTCATTAAGGCTATAGTACTCACAACTTGTTGATTAGAACTCCTATGAAGAAGATTAAGTTGCTAGAGTTGATTTGAGAAGCTATCTTCCTCTTTAATTTGATGGAGGCTCCTTCAAGTTGCATTTTGACGGCATAACGACGTTGTATCTATTTTTAGTATGAATTAGGGTAGTCTTAGGGTGTATTTATAGATTAGTTAAGTGTTTTAGGCCATTAGATTAACCCTAAATCAGATTAGAGCCGTCAGATCTCGTCACTAGCCACCTAGCACAGCCCAAAAGCCAAAATGGTGCACCCAGGTCACACAGACCGACAGGGGGGTCGACCCCTGGGTCGACCCCTAGGGAGGGGGTCGACCCTAGGGTCGACACCCATGTCGACCCTAGCCTGGCGGGAATTTTCCCGCCTCTTCTGAAATGTGAATCTGAATATTTTAAATCTGTTTTGAATTTTCTGAAAACTTCTTCGGGCCCAAACTGGGTCATACGGATTCCGATTTTCGAAAACTCGGACTCTATTTCGCGTATTTTTCCGAGACGAACGCAATGGCATAGCCCGTTTCCCCTGATTCAGATTTTTAAAATTTAATTATGCCCTGTTTTATATTATAGCAAGTTATTCAACATACGGGGTGTTACATGCACCATAATGAGTTGGTTGTGCAATTTTATTATTATATCAACTCCTGTGAAAGAAATTGGATACATTGTGATGGTTGTTCTTTGTGAGATTATGAACCACGCCATAGGATAGCAACAAATAAATTATGAACTACACTACATGGCATACTTCATGAAGACAACATATCATATCATATTGCATATAAGCATTTGGCGCTTATATGACGAGGTTTGGATTACCATACAGGCGAGATGATTGTATTGCGATGACTGAATTACAGGTTGAATAAAAGACTGATTATGGAATTAATTAAGGAATACATGTAACGGTGCTCATGGCAGGATTTAATAAAAACCGAATATAGGTTCGGAGATGACAAAAATTCACGTCTCTCTTGTTGTTAATTAAGGCACGTGGATTATTTATTTTCCAACACTGGGCAAGGTAGTGAGATTATGATTTTTACACATCTCCCTTGGGCATAGATAGGCCACAAAAATTGTGTATGCTTTTTATTGATTTATCGGGTGCCTAATACGGCCCAATGAATTTTTCAAACCCTCTTCATACAAAGGAGGTTATGGCGAAATTTTACGAAAATTTAGGGTGTTAGCCAAATTTTTGAGAAATTAGAAAATTCTTAGAAACTGAAAAGGTGAAGAACAAAAGCTGAAATGAAAGTTGAGTTGGTTGGTTAAACAACTTTCAGCTCCGTTCCTTTTCGAGGATGAAAATATTTTAAGTGGGGGAGATTGTAACAACCCAGAATTTCTGAACCAATTTAAAATTTTTATTTTAGCTATTTTAATGGGTTTTTAATATTTAAAATGATTTATTTTAAATAATAAAGGCTAAAAATTTATTTAAATCAAAGTTAGGACACGTATATATTTAATTTAATTAAAACGAGTTCGAAATGGTGCGTTAATTTGAAAATTTAATTTTTAATTTCAAATGAATGTACGGGATTCAAAATAAATCGGGTTTTAGTAAAACCAGAAACTTTTGAATCTGTTTAATATCTTTCTAACAAATGTTAGAAATTCGGATTTCATAATATAAATTGAAAGTTATGCCCAGTTTAAACTTTAAAATAGTCATTATGGAATTTATTTAAATTTTAATATAATATATAGCCCTTAAAAATAGTCATTTTGCAAACGACCTCCGTTTTCGATGAAACCACTTTTATTGGATTCGGAATGTCAAATTATTTTTAGGTTTCAAATTTCATAATTTTTGGAATTAATATGTGAGTGTGGTGAATTTAAACACATTTGGCAAATTCAGTTTGATTTTAATCAACCAGAAAAAGGGCATTTTTCAAACGTACTCCAAAATTCGATGAAATTATTTTTGCAACGACTGTATCGTCAAAACATAGCTAGATTTATTTTTCTGTAAATTTTGGAGTTAGTATGTGGCCACAGTAAATTATAAAGTACGTTTAAATTCATTATATATTAATTTATATTTTAATTTTGATAAAATTATCGAAACGATTGAATTGGCTTACGAAACATATCCAATTGTGTCTGGAATGGGGGCATTTGGTTGAGGATGACAATCGTTGGGTTCGATTTGGAGTTCGGGGACTAAACGAATTATTTTTGAATAAAATAAAATAAAATATTTATATAAATACCCCCTATTCTCTCTTAAACCCTAATCCCAGAATTCTGAGCCGCCACTATGAAATCAAGGGCCGGCGATTTCCGATCTTCCCCCCTTTTTCTCCTAAATTATTCAATGATTTTCAAAACAAATAAAAGGAAGACTGAAGAGCCATTTGAGATCTATAATATGAACGGTCAAGATCAGATTTCATGTTGTGGATCGTTCGAATTTCCGCCACATAGGGCTGGCGTTCACACCAGTTTTCTGGCGCAAGGAGGACCTCGGGCTGGCCGATAATCATGGCGAAGGAAGGTGATGGTTGGGGCCTTCGAATGGTGGTAGTTGATCGGAGTTAAAAATCCCTCTGGTGGCACGCGTTTTGGAGGATTAGTGTTGAGAGGGAGGTGTTCGGTTTACAGCATAGAAGAAGAAGAAGGAGAACGGCCGTATTTTCTTAAGTGAGCATTAGGAAGTTAATAAGTATTTAATTATTATTTAATTGTTTAATAATGTAATTAATATTTAAAATGGCATAACTTCGTCATACGAGCTCAGAAAATTGCAAACTGAAGGGCATTGAAATCGTATCGAAGAGCACTACAACATCGAACTGACTAGATCAGAAACAGAGAAAATTAGAATTTGAGGCGATTTTAAATCAAAACAATTCAGAAATAAAGAATGGCCGAATGGAACCCAATGTAAGAATTCTCTCACTAAAATTTTGTATAGTTATTTAATTTGCTTTGTAATTGTAAAAATATAGAAATTGCCAGTATTGATTTTTAATTATTGTATGTCATTTATTTTTGGAGTTCAACACATGAATTTGCACAAATCACATAAATTGGAAGCGATGTATGAATATTAGCGACACTCGCATTTCATACTCCGCAAATGGCCACTTATGGCGCCATAAATGGCATTGGGTAGTTGAGTATTTATTTATTTGGATGATTTGGTGATTTGTGTATTGTGATGATGATTTTATAATATTTAACATGTTAGAAATATTAATATTAATATTAAACTGATAGATGAAAATGGACAGTGAAAATTGGTTGATTAGAAAAATAATTCAAATCGAATTTGAATTGGTTAAATTTATTAACTAGTAATTTATTTAAATTGATCCTTGTTGTTTGAAAACCCCACATGGGTATTGGGATGATATTTGACATATACTAATCCCAATATTTAGCTGTATGTCAATCGATTAGTTAACAGGCGGTGATGAGCATTATTTATTTATTTTAATGCTTATACAATTATAGAATGCACTTGATGATATTTGATGATTATTTATCATTATGGTTGAATACATGCGATGTATGAAATTCATATAACTGAAATTATATGGTAGTTGATTGAGTCGCATCCGATTTAGAAATAACGAATATTTTAAAATATGATTTTGATGTCTGATTTTGGATGGACAAAGAAATATTGAAATATACGAAGTCGAGTAAGTAGATAAACGCCATTTTAACGCCAATGGGTTTATCGATCGATTTTACTCAATTTATAATGAATATCAAAAAGATTTGATTTCAAAATCATATATTTTGAAAATAATATCATTTTAATATTTTAATGATATGGAATATTCAATTTTGATTTAAAATTGAAAATGAAGTTGAAATCATTTTAAAATGATTTTATAAACGATTTATAAATTACGTTTTAAATGGAAATCCACGATATATATATTATATATATAAATGGCTTGAATAGAACGCATCGCGCAACGACCGTTCGCGAATTTCAACCATTAACTTCAAATTGATGTAACAGGAGATCCGACCGTTGGATTCTCCTAAAACATGAACCGTTGGGTTCGTATCGAAAAGATATTTCCAATGAATATAAGAGATTTAAATTTGAATGGTTGGATTTTAAGTTATGTCCAAATCAATTTCAGAAATGGTCGCTATAGATGCAGTTCGATGGCCGTTATTGGAAACCGACTAAAATGGCGATACTAAAATTATTAAAAATATGGAAAATTGTGTAAACTCATAACAAATTATTTGGAAATATTTTAGATGAAAAGTTCTGCATTTGAAAAGATAAAATACATTTTTATCTAAATGAACTAGTTATTAACTAGAATAACAATCCAATGTTTTTAATTAAATAAATTGGATTGAAAAAGGGGTTTTGAAATAACTAGAATTTTCCAACGTATGAACTGGAATGGATTTAAATGGAAATAATCTTCGGAATATTTCGATATTGGATTCCGTGATTATACGGATATTGTTGAGGAATTTGGAAGATATAAATATCATTATTCCCAATACGGTATTTGTTGGTTTCAGAATTTGGTATTGGATGGAAACCGATATAATTTCTATTTAGAGCCTTGTATTTGATATCAAATTGGATTTGGGTTTATCGTGAACTGTGTTTTAAATAACACTCGTTCTTTAACCCAATTAATAGTGAAGATATGTTTTGGAATTTATAAATCTTTATTTTAAGATTTAATGGAAATTTTCCAAAATAAAATTTTCCAATTTAAAATATTAAATTGGAATTGAATGGAATTTGATTTGGTAATAATCGAGATGAACTACTGTGAAGGAAGACTAATACTATTTATTGAATTTGAAAGGCTTTGCCGTTATTTCATTTATATTATTAGTCTGATACGAAAATTTATATCGAATATATATTGATTTGTTTTTGCGTGAAAATTCCATAGTTAATGGAAGATGATTTGGGTTTATCGTGAACTGTGTTTTAAATGACATTGATTCTTTATCCCAGTTAAAAACAAGATTAATTTCTTAAAGTTGAACAGTCATTAAGTAATGATTTTTGATATTAAAACCATATGGGGTTTTAATGAATCTTTAATTAGATTGGAAGTTAAATGGTAAATAAATTTACCAAAATCAAGAAACGTTTTCTATATGGAGTACCACCAGTTTTACTCCAGGCGATAGTTAAATCTTTAATTTGATTTGAACATGAAATGGTAATTAAATTTACCGATAACCCAGGGGTGTTAGATATGGACTACTACTAGTTTTTCTTCATGGGATGAATAGGTTGGGATTGGGATTAAAATAATAAATGATTACTTCGGTAAGGCGATAATTCCGACTATTTTTATAAACCTTAATTTGGTTTAAAATTGCTAAAGATAAAATAAAATCTTTTACAATGATTTTTGTAGGAAGATTAAACAATAAGTTTAAAAGGATTTATCTTTGATAAAATTAATGGGAACTTTCCGTATCTGGAATGGAATGAGGCGTATGATGTGTTTAAATATCACTTGATTATAAGATATGCGAGTTATTTGGAAAGACGGGGTTTAACCTATTCTAAATAACTGTTTCGACGATTAAAAGTCGACGATGAAGACGGTGCAAGACCGACAATCTTCACATTGAATGGATTTCTATTGATGCCTTTGATTAGAGTTTCTACCTTGAAAGGGTTATAGTGGTAGTTGTTCAGACGTACTTGTTGATTGTTCAGATGTGCGGGGGCCTCTCTTCTGTATTTGACATATGGGACGAGGAATAAGGAGCTTCCGGTTTCGTTTAGACCCAAAATGGACATGTAAATGGATTGTATGCCTGACATGTATTGTGTGCTGTATTCGTTGATCTCTACTAAATATTATATTTGTTTGGTGGCGGAGAATTTCTTCTCTTACTTAACACCCTTCTCTGAGACGTACGAGCTTAGAGGTTATATATTAGTGGAAATCAGCGGTACGGTATGGATTAACAATGTGGCATGCTAAGATGCAATGATCAAGAATTTTGTTGAAAAGCAGAATCTTGTGGATGATTATTAAAGTACGACTTTAAATAGCATAGCTTTGAATTCGCGAGCTTCACACCCGATATGAGTTAAAATTGGTTGAGGGACCGTAGGGAGAACATGGTGTTTCTTTCTAGCTAGGAGTGGTGTCATGGTATAGAGCCTAGACATTTTTACTTATGTGGATGATGGAATGGGAGGCGCCTCAGATGTTGGCCGCCACTGGCCAAGTGATAGATCCGATTGGACTGTGAAACGTGTGTTTAGGAATAAACAATCCACTAAAGTAAGTGTGGACCGACCCTTCCATTCCCAGGGTTGTTCGTAGGTGTGATCCTGAGGCATTTGTTAGAGTGTCTTGAATCAGTGAGGATGATCCCTTTCCTCGACTCATGATGGAAATCCAATTTCCAATACGACATTGTTCAGTTTTAGTTGTAAACCTATGCAATGACATAGTGGGATGAGGCGCTCATGCCATCTATGATTGATACATTTATATTTGAAGTTCTTTGATACACTACAGACTTATAGTAATATCAAAATGATTTGTTTTTAAATGTACCAAGCATGTTTGGCTATTATAAGGTAAAACTCTATCCTCCGGCTTGCGTTGCATTGTGTGATAGGACCTGAGTCTTATAATAGCTTCATTTTTCAAAAAGAATTGGGTTATCTATTAAATTGTTTTGTTTTAAGCTTTGGTATTCACATGGAGTAAACCCGTTCCGTGACATACGGCGTGGTCCATCCAAAATCGAATGATGTGTGAGTCCATCAAAATCTTCTTTAAATTATCATGAAGGAAGTTAGCTTCTGCTCTCAGATCTGTGAGTGAATTCAGAGGAAGGTCTAACTTTTGCTTAAGAGATAGCCATATATGTATATTCAAAATCGGACATCAAAACCAAACTTCAACATTTAACTGAATACTACATCAAAATATTCGTTCTTATTCTGAATCGGAATGTGACTCAATCAATTACCATATAACTTTATTTATATGGATTCCATACATCGCATGTATTCAAAAATAGTGATAAACGACTATTAAACAATCAATTCACATCCAGATTGCAATTTGCAACTGCATAAGCACTAAACAATTAAATAACACTTATAACAGTTTGTCAATTAATCGGTTGACATAAAACTAAACACAAAGGAGATGTGTGAAATTATTATCATCCCTAAGCCCGTGTGGGGTTTTCGATCAACATCTAGTGATCATTATTTGCATAATTAGACGACATGTAAAATTATCATTCCAATACCCGTGTGGGGTTTACATCATAGTCCATGTGAACTTATCTAATATTCGGGAGACGGTTGGGTAAATTGTCATCCCAATCATTTATAATATAAACATTTTATGTTTACAACATTAAAACTGTAAACATCCATCAAATAACAAACAAATATTGCAATCGCAAGCAATCAACATATATTCATTTATAAAATAGTTAAATGTATATAAGGTTTGAGTGCGATAGTTCTCACCGTTGGTTTCCACTCCGCCATTCTTTAATTGATGATTTATAAAACAATTTCGTAAGAATCGAGCTCCTGAAATCTGTGAATTAGAGAAACTGACAGGTCACAAACAAAGGCGAAATGGACCTAAACTCAGCCCGGAAAGAGCCTGAATGGACCTAAACTGTTGACCATGGTCTCCAAAGGTCAATAGCAGAAAATAGCCAATAGATGTCTAACACCCCCAGGACAGACATCTGACCTGACAATGAGCAGTTTTTTTTTATTTTTCCCGAGAGATAGGACAGATGTCTAACCAATTTGGTCAGAAGTCTGAGCTGAAGCAATTAAACATTTTGATTGCCAATGAGTGTGCAATCAGCCTCGGATGAGCCCGGATCAATGGTGATGGTTTATGATGATTCCTAAGTGCCAATGAGGCCCCCAAGGCTCGCCAAATCCACTCATGAACACATGCACCAACATATACACATAAGATTGCAATGATTTCGATTATAACCTCAAAAACGACTAAATTCTCTAACCAAAGCAATCAACTGCGATATAAGCGAATTGTGAAGTCTTAGAACTTGCCGGTGTGACAAAGGAGCTTCACAATATCGCAAAATCAACTAGTAGCATATGAATTAGATTGTATGGACAATTCTAATCATAATTTTCAACTCAAGGAAACATGGATACGTGAAATCGACTAAGTTACACTAGCCTACCCAATTCACTAGAATATGCAAACTCAAATGGATTCTAAACTACCCTTCTACAAGCTAAAAGCTTGTGGCATAGAAGTGAATTCATGAAGGAATCACAAAGAACTCACATTTGGCTCTTGCATGACAAGAACAAGAACCAACAAGGAAGAACAAGCCTCTACACTTGCTAGGAATCCAATATCTCATCAATTCTTCTCTCTAAACAACAAATGCACACACAAGAAAACTTATGTGTTAGGTGTAATGACCCGGATTCTTATGGGTTAATTTTAACTATTTTATACGGATTCAAATATTTAGTTGATAATATAATTGGAATTTTATATTTGAAATCAATTTCGATTTAATATTGAAAATATTAAATTATCAGAATAAGAAAATGGATTTAGTTGAATTCAAAATTTAATCTGAATTAAATACTGTTCAAATAATTAATAGGGAATTTTATTTGAATTTATAACGATAATAATATTTATTTATTTATCGAGGAAATAAATTGTCTAAAATTAATTTATATTGAATTAAATAAATATCTCTTTCAGATGATAAAATTTGACTTCGTGACCTATCTCAGTGTGTTCAGAATAGTGTTATAACCCTAGGAAAGTAATTTGTTGGGTTCAGAAAGGAGTTCGGAATCACGGGGTGTTTTAATTTAAGGATACCAGTTCAAAACCAATTTAAATAAAATAAAATATGCCTTCCTCTTATTTTGGGTGGACAGAAACAAAACACATAAGAGAAAATAAAGGGGGCCTCGCTGTCGAAATTAAAACCACACCCGCTCCTATTTAAAAACGCAACTCCTAATCCTAAATCCCAAAAGAAAAATCGAAAATTTCTACTTCTTTTATCCTCAAACACAAATCCGCTCAAAAGGGAAAAATGGGGAGAAGAGTTCGAACGAAATCGCTGTCGCCCAATTCGATACAATGATGCTTGGCTCGATTGTTGGTAATGATGGAGTTTGAGGTCTCGTGAATTCGAAAGGTGCGAGTTCCCTGAAGCTCGTAATCTGGAACTCGACTGATACGGCTGCCATGCTATGGCTAAGATCAATTGTCGATTTTGGTAGATTTGGGTCAGATGGAGGGTGGTGCGGAGCCTCTAACAGTAAGGCGAACCTATAGCGAAGTTCTGGGGGATCGCGATGTTTGGAGGGTCGGAGAACACTGCGACGGATTTCAAGCAGAGGATGGGTTATCGACAGAAGGGCGCGATGTTGTTTGGGCAAAGCTTAGTCTCAAATCAATGAGCTGTGAAGGATTGAAGACGAGATGGGAAATGGTGGTCCGAGTTTGGAGTGCTGACAATGTCGGATTTGTTTCTAGGTGATGAGCAGGAGCTCGATCTCCTGGATGATGACTTAGTGATGGCAATATAGTATAGACGGAGTCAGGTTTGGTCAGTAATAATCGAACCAACAAAATGAGGGAAGTTAGCTGTTGGAGGTTGAGACAGTACAATAAGCAGGGGTAAAGGATGTTCACAACATGGAGCATTAGAGAAGAATCAATGAGAGATGCATTTCCTTTACATGAAAAAGAAGTCAGGTTCAATACGATAAGGTATACATTTTAAATAAATTTAGAAATACATAGATTTTTTTAATTATATTTGTAAGCTAGATTTAATTTAGTAACCATTAAAAGAAGAAAAATATATAGGAAATTCATTTATTTGTTTAAATAGTTAATTTAAACAAATAAATGTTAATCATTAAATTTAAATCAAATTATCGTAGGTACGAATTCATTTGAGAAGATTCGTAGCCAATGATTTGGAAATAAATAGGATATTCGACAACGGCAATTTCGGTGAGTAAATCTCACTCACCATTTAATTAGAATTATTTTTATATAGTTAAAAATAATTGTCTGTGCTTGTTTGAATGCTGTTTGATTGATTTATATTAGTTATCTAGGATTGGTTGACTATTATATATATATTGGGTTGATGATTGGTTGGATTCTCGCAGTCTCATTAGCGGATGCCCACAGTTTCATAGCGGATGATTACCCTATACGCCCCACGCTATGATAGTGGATGACCTTCATACCGCGATATCCTGCCTCGAAGCAGGAAGGGTATTACTATGTTGACTAACGTCTGTGGATGCAGGAAAACAGGTTGGAGGAATCCAACTGGATTCCTCAAAATATATTATCTATTGTTGTTTGATTTCATATATATATTCATATATGATGTGTTAAAAATCAAACAATTGAAATTGGTTGATCTGATTGTTTAAAATATCCCTGGGGCTTGAATATTGACTTATAAAAATATCAAAAAAGGTATTTGAGATTTAAAAAGGGAATTCTATTTTTATAAATAGAATTTGAATTTTAAATGAACTATAGAAAATATTAGCTTGTTTGAATATATAAAACAAGTATGGAATTTATAAACTTTGTTTATAAATAAAAAGATGGGATTTGAATTGAATTTATAAACTTTGTTTATAAAGGAAAATGTGGGATTTGAATTGAATTTATAAACTTTGTTTATAAATATATAATGGGGGGATTTTAAGTGAAGTTATAAACGTTGTTTATAAATAATGCAGAGAATTCAAATAGAATTTGAATATAGAATTCAAATGGACTTTAAACTATAGAGTTTGAAAATAGAATTTCAAATGGAGTTTAACTATAGAGTTTGAAAATAGAATTTCAAATGGAGTTTAACTATAGAGTTTGAAAATAGAATTTCAAATGGAGTTTAACTATAGAGTTTGATAATAGAATTTCAAAAGGAGTTTAAATATAGGGATTCTAATAGAATTTAAACGAAGTTTAAATAAAGAGAATTCAAATAGAATTGAATTAGAATTTGAATAGAGAAGTCGATAAGGAAACGAGAGTATGAGTATAATTAGGATTTGTTAATATGCAAGTTAAATTATATTTGAACATGTCATGTTCAAATATGGAGGTGAAGTAGACTGAAGAGTTAATTAACAAATTAATTTACGAATTTAGTAAAACGATCGGGTATAGTTGGAAATAGATTGGACAGGTATAAATATATGGAATAAAGTGTTAGAAGATATATATATAGATAGATTGCCCGACAAAAA
Source organism: Allium sativum (assembly GCA_030737875.1). Taxonomy (NCBI): domain Eukaryota; kingdom Viridiplantae; phylum Streptophyta; class Magnoliopsida; order Asparagales; family Amaryllidaceae; genus Allium; species Allium sativum. The sequence goes on along the minus strand of CM060918.1, from coordinate 141,728,395 downwards.
GGTACGTATTTAATTTCCATATGAGATTTTATGCGCCGTATCGGCTAGCCGCTTGGCTTTTCTTTTTCTTTTTGATTGGAGAAGGCCTGTGTGGCAGTTTGGGGATTTTCCCGATGCTCCCGGTACAAAGGAGGTTATGGCGAATTTTTCCGAGAATTTAAGGAGTTAGAATATTTTTAGGATAATTCGATAGTTAGAAATCAACGTATCGATATATATATAGAAGTCGATAAGGAAACGAACTTAGAAATAGAACAGTATAATAAAAAAGGAAGTATAAGAATAAAATCTCGTAAGAATAGAAAGAGAAGGTGTATAGGTGTTTAAAAGTGAAGAAGTAATTGTGTAGTATTGATTATTCGAGTAAGTAGTCTTATCTGTTTTGACGTTATAAATGTTATTCAGTCAAGGTCTGAGAGGTAGTTATACCCCAACTCGATTGATTTCATTATTAACAAATAAATAGTAAGATTTCAGGCTCGAAGATCAATGTTAGATAAGAGTTAGTTGAATATAGTATTTGGGTTGTCGTAACGATGTTTTACACAACATCCGTTTTAACCCAAATAAATGTAAGCTGGGAAATAGATGTTAAATATTTCCTAAGTATAGGAATAAACGAGATTGGGAAAGAGATAAGTAATTGGAATATTTTCCAATTATAAATAGCATATATTTTCTAAAGTTTAGAAAATATAGGAAGGCGAAATTCGGAAATGTTTTCCAAATAACGTAAAAGGCCAATATGGTTATTGAAAATATTTGGTTAACATATATTGATAAAGAAATAGAGAAGAGATTTAATTAATGGAATATTAATTAAGGGCTTAGTGATTGTTTGATAATTGGATGAGCACTTGTTTTCTTCGATAGTTAAATCATCGACTATCGAAACACTTGTTTTTTTTCGATAGTTAAATCACAAACTATCGAAGTTTTGACCATCGTTGTCAATATGGAGAAACCGGTTGGATTACTATCCGAAGAACCACTCCGTATTGGCAGTAGCGTTGCGAATCAGATTATATAAAGATAATCGAAGACGGAGTAGAGTGTAAGAACTTTTTCTATTAATAGAAATTGTACCTTCAGTTCATCCTGTTCCTGGGTGACTTGTATGGATGAATGTCTGACAGAGTATTTCCAGACGATCACGTACATTGATTTCTCCAACCGTACCAAGAGTGGAAGCGGAGAAGGAAACTTCTTTTAGCTAACACATAATGTATTGTTGTAGACGTCAAATCGGTGATTTGATGGATGTGACGATGTGACATTCGAAGTGAATCTGGTGTGGTGATAAAGCGTAGCTTCAAGCCTCATCAATCGGTAAATGACAGAAATCGGGCAAGCAGCATGGCTATGTAGGTCGCACCTATTAGGGTGTATAATCACCTGATCTAGAGTTTCATTTACTTCTAAAAATCTATTGTCGATGCTGTCCCATTCGGGAAACGGTTGCTGATCCCAACCGTTGGTGATATACATTCGATACACTCAAGCCAAATGAGTGGTCAGTCATGTGTGGCTGAGTTGCAAGATGTTCTTGTTGAACTCGGTGTATTCTCCTCTAGAGATATACCAACGGAAGGTGGTTCCATACCTTGTCATAATTGGAAACCAAATACCAAATATGTGCTTGCGGTTTTGATTGTATATTATATATGTGGAATGTGAGATGCAAACGTTCCACTAGATTGTTATCTACTTGATTTAGACATTATTATAATATCAAAAGAGTTTTGATATAAAGATTATAGTTCCTTTCAAAGGGATTTTGAAAGTTAAATCAAGTGTTGGATTCTCATAAGGAGAAAATCCGTTCCGTGTTATACGGCGTGGTCTTATGAGATATCATTTAGTATTCTGAAACTGTTTTAAACTGTTTACTCATACCAGTCCCATGACTGACCCGGAGTTTATTTTGTTTTGTTCTATCTAAACTCTTGGGTGCCTAAATTTTTACGGGCAGTCAAGTAGTTCAGGATTTTTCAGATATATCTAAAGGAGCTTGGAGTAGGAGGCTTCAGCGTTATCTAGTTATAGTGTTGTTCCGTTGTGTTGTAAGTGTTGTACTCTGATAAGTGTATGTTATACAGTTAAGATTTTGTATTTCAAAGATATGATATATTATATTTTGTTCCGCTGCGATGTGAGATTCTGTGTTGTTTTTTCTGTTCTTCTTCTATCTTTTTCTTCTAAAAAAAATGTTTCGTATTTTCGTGATATTTGGGTTGGACGTATGATGTATATAGTCAACTCCGATGTTGCGGATTTGCGGGTCATTACAGTTAGTATCAGAGCTTAGGTTGAGCGAATACCTAGGCTTGTTGGAATGTGCTCATTAGAGATAGGATCAGTAGTATCCTAGAATGAGTTGAGTGTATATATATATACGAGAGAGCGTATTTGTTATTTGATATAAAAAATGTTTTATATTGTGTTGACTAGTCTGTTGAGTGGTTTGTGAATTCTGATCGAATCGTGGGACGCCACGATGTCGATGGGAGTTTATAAACACTTGAACAGGAGATTGGACACGATATTGTTTTTAAATAGTTGAGTTGATTGTTAGGATTATAATCGAATGAGATTATAAAACAGAAATAGTTATCTATATAACCAATGGAATTTGTATATGAAATCAAATATACAAATGAGATCAATTGAAATTTGAATTCAAACCAGAATTAAGAATTTAAAATCCTGGGAGTTTGGAAAATATTTTTTCTAAATGGATTTTGAAAGTAATATAGCACTGAACTCACTTCAGTGGCTGGGAAATAATTCTGATAACGATCGCAACATCATCAGTGTTCATTTTCGAGTTTCTAAGTGATAAATTGCTGCCTTAGAAAAGTTTTTGATGGAAATTTGTTTGAAAAGAAACAAGTTGTTTGAAAATTCAAATGTTTTGAATTTGAGATAAATATAAATATATGTATATATTTATATTACTTCAAAGGAATTTTGAAATAGGATTTGAACAAAGAAAATTCAAATAGAAATTGTATAAGAAAAATAGAAATGGAATTTGAATTCAAAGGAATTCAAATGGATTTGATTAAAGAAAAGTCAAATAGAGATTTGAATATTAGAATTCAAATGGAATTTGGTTAAATAGAATTTCAAAGAGAATATAAAGTGGAGGTTGAATATTAGAATTCAAAGAAAATATAAAGTTTGAAATAGAATTTTAAATAAAAGAAGTTTAAATAGAATTTGAATTCAAAGTGAAATTAAATAGAATTTGAATTCAAAGTGAAATTTAATAGAATTTGAATTCAAAGAAGTTAAAATAGAATTTAAATTCAAAGGATTTCAAATAGAAATTGAATAAAGGATTTCAAATAGAAATTGAAGATAAGAAATTCAAATAGAATTTGAAGATAAGGAATTGAAATAGAATTTGAATAGAAGAAAATTCAAATAGAAATTGAATAGAAGGAAATAATATAGAGTTGGAATAAATGAAAAGGGTGGAATTTGAATATTGTAAATATATAGGATTTGAATATTAGAAGTGAAATAGATCGGGAATATTATGTTGAAATGGAAAAATGGATTTGATATATATTAAAAATATATCAGAATGGAGTTGAATTTATTATAAACAAAGTTAAAACGTTTATATTTATAAATATAATTAAAACGAGCTCGCCATAGCGCGGCAGTTCGTAAACTGGCGATTCGAACTTCAGTTTAGTATACAGAACTCAATTGAAGTCGGAATTCTTTGAAACAAGAATCGTCGGGACCGGTTGAACAATAGTTTTCTAATGAAAGAGAAAAATCTGGATTTCGTCGTATAGATTTTGAGTTATATCAAAATCAAATTTTTAGAAAAGCAGCGCCAGAACCATTATAAAACCATAACGGTTTAATTAAATAAATAAAAGGATTTTTAGGAAATAAAATCCGAATTGGCATTAGAAAAATCCAGACTGGAGATATAAAATAAATATGAACTCCAGTGAAGTAAGTGAAATGATTTTTAAGACAAAAATCATATTTTAAATGGTTAAATAGAATTAACTAAATTGGAAAATAATTAGTTAAAGGAAATTTGAATCAAAATCGGGTTTTTGGATAAGTGAAAGAGATTGAGAATTTATATTCGAAATCGAATATATAACTCGAGTTGAAAATATAATTAGATTAGTTTATAATTAAGTTGACATATATTTGAACAAGTTATATTCAAATAAAAAGGGTGAAATAGGCAAAACGGTTAATTAGCAACTAGTTAATGGGAATTTGAATGATTGAAATTAAATTTAACTTAAGTAAGTTAAATGGATCGAAATGAATAAATTGAGTAAAATCAATGTGAATGAAATATGAATTGGGTGTGAATAAATGAAATATATTTGTAACACAAATACAAAGGAAGTTATGTGCAAACAAATAAAGGAGAAATATTTGTAAAACATTTACAAATAGAATTTAGAAGGAAATATTTGTAAAACAATTACAAATAGATTCAATGGAAATATTTATTTATAGAAAATAAATAGAATGTTATAAATGAGATATCTATTTGTTAAATAAATAGAATTTAATTAAAGGAATATTTAGAAGATGAATAGAAAATGGAAATCTGTTTTTAACGGATAAATAGAAAAGATTTATTTATAAAATGACAGTTTATAAATTAAATTAAATATTTATCATTCGATAGATGGAACATATAAGTATGAACTTATATAGAGAAGAGATATTGGTTTTTAACACCGATAGTTTTAAATAGAAGGGGTACACAACACTTGTATAAGTGAAGTAACGTTATTAAAGAGAACATTTATAAAGTGAAGAACCGTTACTAAAAGTAAATCTTTATAAATGAATAAACTTTACCCAATAGGAGATATTCGAATAAGAGAAGTCGATTAGAGTTAGAAATAATCGATTAGATTTAGAATAAATCGATTAGAGTAAGAATTAACCAGTTAGAGTTAATCAGTAGGGTTAATCCGTAGAGTTAATTGAATATTCGTTATTCAATTAGAATTTATTGAATATTTGTTATTCAAATTACAGATAGAGTTAATTGAACATAGTTAATCGAATTTGAATTTAATTGAATGTTAGTTATTCAATTAAAGTTGATCGAATATAGTTATTGAGATAGAGTTAGTTAAACATAGTTACTTAGGATAAGTTGCCATTTCGTACGATTGCTAGCGTAATTCGCAGGGCTGCAGATAGCCTAGGGCGGTCGGATGTTTCCTGAGGGAATCAGGCGTAACCATTGTGATCGCTGCGATCTAGAGTCAAGCGAATGGAGTTAAATCGAATATTAGTTATTCGAATAGAATTAAAGGAGTTAAGCGAATATAGTTATTCGAAGGGAGGAGTTATCAAATATAGCTTACTCGGAAGGAGTTGAGTGAAAAGAGCTGATCAAATAGGGTTAATTGATAAGAGTAAATTGAATAGAGTAAATCGAATATAGTTTATTCGAAGAAAGGTTTTCGAATCTAGTTATTCGAAAGAAAGATTATCGAATATAGTTATTCAAAAGGAGGAGTTATCGAATAGGGATTTATTCGAAAGAAAGACGTAAGGAAGTTTGAAATGTTGAGTATCAACATAAATAAGTTTTGAAAAGAAAATGGGTTGGTAGCACTTTTCCTACCTTAGCAATTTCGAGGACGAAATTATTTTAAGTGGGGAAGATTGTAATGACCCGGATTCTTATGGGTTAATTTTAACTATTTTATACGGATTCAAATATTTAGTTGATAATATAATTGGAATTTTATATTTGAAATCAATTTCGATTTAATATTGAAAATATTAAATTATCAGAATAAGAAAATGGATTTAGTTGAATTCAAATTTTAATTTGAATTAAATACAGTTCAAATAATTAATAGGGAATTTTATTTGAATTTATAACGATAATAATATTTATTTATTTATCGAGGAAATAAATTGTCTAAAATTAATTTATATTGAATTAAATAAATATCTCCTTCAGATGATAAAATTTGACTTCGTGACCTATCTCAGTGTGTTCAGAATAGTGTTATAACCCTAGGAATGTCATTTGTTGGGTTCAGAAAGGAGTTCAGAATCAGGGGGTGTTTTAATTTAAGGATACCGGTTCAATACAAATTTAAATAAAATAAAATATACCTTCCTCTTATTTTGGGTGGACAGAAACAAAACACATAAGAGAAAATAAAGGGGGCCTCGCTGTCGAAATTAAAACCACACCCGCTCCTATTTAAAAACGCAGCTCCTAATCCTAAATCCCAGAAGAAAAATCGAAATTTTCTACTTCTTTTATCCTCAAACACAAATCCGCTCAAAAGGGAAAAATGGGGAGAAGAGTTCGAACGAAATCGCTGTAGCCCAATTCGATACAGCGATGCTTGGCTCGATTATTGGTAACGATGGAGTTTGAGGTCTCGTGAATTCGAAAGGTGCGAGTTCCCTGAAGCTCATAATCTGGAACTCGACTGATACGGCTGCCATGCTAGGGCTAAGATCGGTTGTCGATTTTGGTAGATTTGGGTCAGATGGAGGGTGGTGCGGAGCCTCTAACAGTAAGGTGAACCTATAGTGAAGTTCTGGGGGATCGCGATGTTTGGAGGGTCGGAGAACACTGCGACGGATTTCAGGCAGAGGATGGGTTATCGACAGAAGGGCGCGATGTTGTTTGGGCAAAGCTTAGTCTCAAATCAACGAGCTATGAAGGATTGAAGACGAGATGGGAAATGGTGGTCCGAGTTTGGAGTGCTGACAATGTCGGATTCGTTTCTAGGTGATGAGCAGGAGATCGATCTCCTGGATGATGACCTAGTGATGGCAATATGGTATAGACGAAGTCAGGTTTGGTCAGTAATAATCGAACCAACAAAATGAGGGAAGTTAGCTGTTGGAGGTTGAGACAGTACAACAAGCAGGGGAAAAGGATGTTCACAGCATGGAGCATTAGAGAAGAATCAATGAGAGATGCATTTCCTTTACATGAAAAAGAAGTCAGGTTCAATACGATAAGGTATACATTTTAAATAATTTAGAAATACATAGATTTGTTTAATTATATTTGTAAGCTAGATTTAATTTAGTAACCATTAAAAGAAGAAAAATATATAGGAAATTCATTTATTCGTTTAAATAGTTAATTTACATAAATAAATGTTAATCAGTAAATTTAAATCAAATTATCGTAGGTACGAATTCATTTGAGAAGATTCGTAGCCAATGATTTGGAAATAAATAGGATATTCGACAACGGCAATTTCGGTGAGTAAATCTTACTCACCATTTAATTAGAATTATTTTTATATAGTTAAAAATAATTGTCTGTGCTTGTTTGAATGCTGTTTGATTGATTTATATTAGTTATCTAGGATTGGTTGAATATTATATATATATTGGGTTGATGATTGGTTGGATTCCCGCAGTCTCATTAGCGGATGCCCGCAGTTTCATAGCGGATGATTACCCTATACGCCCCACGCTATGATAGTGGATGACCTTCATACCGCGATATCCTGCCTCGAAGCAGGATGGGTATTACTATGTTGACTAACGTCTGTGGATGCAGGAAAACAGGTTGGAGGAATCCAACTGGATTCCTCAAAATATATTATCTGTTGTTGTTTGATTTCATATATATATTCATATATGATGTGTTGAAAATCAAACGATTGAAATTGGTTGATTTGATGGTTTAAAATATCCCTGGGGCTTGAATATTGACTTATAAAAATATCGAAAAAGGTATTTGAGATTTAAAAAGGGAATTCTATTTTTATAAATAGAATTTGAACTTTAAATGAACTATAGAAAATATTAACTTGTTTGAATATATAAAACAAGTATGGAATTTATAAACTTTGTTTATAAATAAAAAGATGGGATTTGAATTGAATTTATAAACTTTGTTTATAAAGGAAAATGTGGGATTTGAATTGAATTTATAAACTTTGTTTATAAATATATAATGGAGGGATTTTAAGTGATGTTATAAACGTTGTTTATAAATAATGCAAAGAGTTCAAATAGAATTTGAATATAGAATTCAAATGGACTTTAAACTATAGAGTTTGAAAATAGAATTTCAAATGGAGTTTAACTATAGAGTTTGAAAATAGAATTTCAAATGGAGTTTAACTATAGAGTTTGAAAATAGAATTTCAAATGGAGTTTAACTATTGAGTTTGATAATAGAATTTCAAATGGAGTTAAAATATAGGGATTCTAATAGAATTTAAATTAAGTTTAAATAAAGAGAATTCAAATAGAATTGAATTGGAATTTGAATAGAGAAGTCGATAAGGAAACGAGAGTATGAGTATAATTAGGATTTGTTAATATGCAAGTTAAATTATATTTGAACATGTCATGTTCAAATATGGAGGTGAAGTAGACTGAAGAGTTAATTAACAAATTAATTAACGAATTTAGTAAAACGATCGGGTATAGTTGGAAATAGATTGGACAGGTATAAATATACAGGAGACTGGTTTGGAATAAAGTGTTAGAAGAGATATATATATAGATAGATTGCCCGACAAAAGGTACGTATTTAATTTCCATATGAGATTTTATGCGCCGTATCGGCTAGCCGCTTGGCTTTTCTTTTTCTTTTTGATTGGAGAAGGCCTGTGTGGCAGTTTGGGGATTTTCCCGATGCTCCCGGTACAAAGGAGGTTATGGCGAATTTTTCCGGGAATTTAAGGAGTTAGAATACTTTTAGGATAATTCGATAGTTAGAAATCAACATATCGATATATATAGAAGTCGATAAGGAAATGAACTTAGAAATAGAATAGTATAATAAAAAAGGAAGTATAAGAATGAAATCTCGTAAGAATAGAAAGAGAAGTTGTATAGGTGTTTAAAAGTGAAGAAGTAATTGTGTAGTATTGATTATTCGAGTAAGTAGTCTTATCTGTTTTGACATTATAAATGTTATTCAGTCAAGGTCTGAGAGGTAGTTATACCCCAACTCGATTGATTTCATTATTAACAAATAAATAGTAAGATTTCAGGCTCGAAGATCAATTTTAGATAAGAGTTAGTTGAATATAGTATTTGGGTTGTCGTAACGATGCTTTACACAACATCCGTTTTAACCCAAATAAATGTAAGCTGGGAAATAGATGTTAAATATTTCCTAAGTATAGGAATAAACGAGATTGGGAAAGAGATAAGTAATTGGAATATTTTCCAATTATAAATAGCATATATTTTCCAATTATAAATAGCATATATTTTCTAAAGTTTAGAAAATAAAGGAAGGCGATATTCGGAAATGTTTTCCAAATAACGTAAAAGGCCAATATGGATATTGAAAATATTTGGTTAACAAATATTGATAAAGAAATAGAGAAGAGATTTAATTAATGGAATATTAATTAAGGGCTTAGTGATTGTTTGATAATTGGATGAACACTTGTTTTCTTCGATAGTTAAATCATCGACTATCGAAACACTTGTTTTTATTCGATAATTAAATCACAGACTATCGAAGTTTTGACCATCGTTGTCAATATGGAGAGACCGGTTGGATTACTATCCGAAGAACCACTCCGTATTGGCAATAGCGTTGCGAATCAGATTACATAAAGATAATCGAAGACGGAGTAGAGTGTAAGAACTTTTTCTATTAATAGAAATTGTACCTTCAGTTCATCCTGTTCCTGGGTGACTTGTATGGATGAATGTCTGACAGAGTATTTCCAGACGATCACGTACGTTGATTTCTCCAACCGTACCAAGAGTGGATGCGGAGAAGGAAACTTCTTTTAGCTAACACATAATGTATTGTTGTAGACGTCAAATCGGTGATTTGATGGATGTGACGATGTGACATTCGAAGTGAATCTGGTGTGATGATAAAGCGTAGCCAATCGGTAAATGACAGAAATCGGGCAAGCAGCATGGCTATGTAGGTCGCACCTATTAGGGTGTATAATCACCTGATCTAGAGTTTCATTTACTTCTAAAAATCTATTGTCGATGCTGTCCCATTCGGGAAACGGTTGCTGATCCCAACCGTTGGTGATATACATTCGATACACTCAAGCCAAATGAGTGGTCGGTCATGTGTGGCTGAGTTGCAAGATGTTCTTGTTGAACTCGGTGTATTCTCCTCTAGAGATATACCAGCGGAAGGTGGTTCCATACCTTGTCATAATTGGAAACCAAATACCAAATACGTGCTTGTGGTTTTGATTGTATATTATATATGTGGAACGTGAGATGCAAACGTTCCACTAGATTGTTATCTACTTGATTTAGTGTAACGACCCATAAAATCTGAACCAATTTAAAATTTTTAAATTGGCTAAAATAATGGATTTTAAATATTTAAAATAAATATTTTAAATAATAGCAATGAAAACTGAGTTTGAATCGACAATTGAAAATGAATATAATTAATTATAATTATAAACAAGGCTTGAAAAGGCACTGCAGTTTCAAAAATTGAATTCAAACTTTGTCGGACTGCATCGGGTGCAAAACAAAACGGATTTTAGTGAAACCAAAAATATTTAAATCTGTTAGTGAATACCTTTCTAACGAATCTGAAAAATCAAATTTTCATAACGGAAAGCAAAAGTTATGGCCGAATGAATTTTCAGAAAGGTCGCTATGGAAATTATATAGCCCGTGAAGTTGGCCATTTTGCATATGACTTCGGAATTCGACGAAACCACTTTTGTTGGATCCGGGATGTGAATTTATTGCTAGGTTTCAAATTTCATAATTTTTGAAGCTAGTATGTAAGCGTGGCAAAGGAAAACGTGTTTTGGTCAATTACAGTTAAATTGGATCGACCAGAAATGGGCCTTTTTGCAAACGGTCTCAGAATTCGACGAAAATAGTTTTGTTCGGACCGTATCGTCAAAACATAGCTAGATTTATTTTTCTGGAATTTTTCGAATCAGTTTGTGGCCCTGGCAAATTGAAATGTACGTTCAAATTAAATATTGAATGTTTTATATTTTAATTTGAAGGAAAACTGACTGAAACATTCGAATGGGCCTTCGAAACATATCCCATTGTGTTCGGAATGGGGGTAAAACGCTAGGGACGACAGTCGTTGGGTTTCGATTGGTGGTCGTGTCAGAAAACCCCTTTAAAACTTCCCCGACCAATCAGAAATTTTATAAAAAAAAAAAAGAAATACTCTCTCTCCCCGACGATCGAAGGCGGAAACCTATTCGCCAGTTCCCGAGCTTTTTCCGGCCACCACACGCCTCGTTGACCCCCGACCCTTTGGAACTTTTTGTAGATCTCACCGAGAGCTTCACATCCATAGCTGGTACGCCACCCCTCGTCGCCCCATCAGCGAGATTTCCTCCTCCAAAGTCGCGCCGTTCGCGGTCGATTTTCTCCTCCTCGCCGCCGCCGAGTTCGCCGCCGTCAGGGGTGCAGGCGCGCCTCTCCAAGCTCGTCGACGTGGCATAGGCTGATCGGCATATCGTGCTTCGGATTGGGAGAAAAGATCAAACCTAGTTTTGAACCATATTGAAAGGTATACGGCCAGATTTGTTTTCAACAGTTTTAACACCTTCAAACCGTTGCAAACTTTGAAAAATCATATCTTTTTCGTTTCTTGACGAAATTCAATGAAACAGAAAACATCGTGACCGTGAGGACGTCTTCTACATTCTAGAAGAGACCGCATATTTTTCTGAGCCTTCTGCTATTTTTGGTGGAGTGGAACCCAATGTGAGATTTCTAATTTATAAACAATATGGAAAACGACGATGTATAAATTATATAGTCGATGTATGAGTTATATAAGTGTTGTACACCTCTTGTATAAGCGTTGTATAAGTTGTACGTTCGATGCATAAGTTATATATGCGTTGTAAAAATTATATATGTGTTGAAATAGAAGTGAATTGCTATATATAAATATATATATATATATACGCCCCTCGTCCACAAACCATGGACGATATTTATTGGTTGTGATTGGTGTGAAAATTGATTGACAGCGAATGGTTGTTTGGGATAGTTTGTGGTTGATATTGATTGATTGTGGTTGAAAAATATCCATTTGTGGTTGAAAAAATTTGGTTGAAACCACATAGGATTAGTTTGTGGAAATGAAATAAATATATACATGCCGCTTGCGTGCGAACTAGATGCATGAACCCCATTGTCAAAAACCGCGAGGTTTTAAGGTAGAGCGAGGAGCCGTACTAGGGACGGTCCCGATTTTAACTACCCTGCCGTTATGCTGCCGAAATTTTGAATAATATTCATGTGTTTGAATTATTTTCATTTGCTGAAACTATATTTATTCGTTGAATAGAAAACCTTCATGTGTTGAATCGATATTCATTCGTTGATTAGAAATTCATGTGTTAAATGGTATTCACATTTTGAAATAAATTGTTTTATAATAAAAATCACCTTTTTATCATCTATATGAGCTATGTAAAATGACCTTGTTTTAAAATAAATTGTTTTACAATAAAAATCCTATTTTTATCACCTATATAAACTATATAAAATAATAGTGTCTTGAAATGAATTGTTTTACAATAAAAATCACATTTTTATTATATACATGAATTGTTGAAATGTGAAGTGTTAAAAATAGCAACTCGTTCAAATAAATATGCATGAGTTGAAATATTCATTAATTAGCTAATGATATGATTTTTGCCTATGCATGCAACATTAGAATGAACAGTGTTTTTAAACCAAATGGAATCAAATATGAAGTTAAATGGAAAATGATAAGTGATAAGAACTGTATATATGTACATGCATATTTATTGAACAGGTTATAGCAAAGGGGCTAGAGAAGAGGAATAAAATTTTGTGCCCGACAAATAGGTACACATTTACTGTTTTGTTTGGGTGATGATTTTATGAGCCTGTTGGCTAGCCGCTTGGCTTTTCCTTTTTCTTTTATGACATGAGACGCCCATGTGGCTATTTGGGAATTTTCCCAGCCCCTCCCGTACAAAGGAGGTTATGGCGAATTTTTCCAAAATTTAAAGGCGTTAGTGAAATATTTGAAGTGAAAACGATATTGAAATTGTTGAATGAACTATATTTATATAAATATATAAATATAAATAAAATTAAAACGAAACGTGGTCGTGCAGTTCGTGTTTTGAAACCGTGATTTCAAACGATTAGTACGGGAGATCTGACCATCGGATTTTCCTGAAATCGCAACTGTTGGGTTCGCTTTGGAAAAATCTTTCCAACGGCACCAACTTTGTAAAAATCCAACGGTTGGATTGTCTGGAATGTTTAATTCAAATCTAAAGAAAAACAGCGCCAGAATCGATTATATTTATATATATATATATATATATATATATAATTATATTTAATCGAATAACGACGTTGCAGTTCGTATTTTGAAATCGAAACTTCAAACGATTGTACCGGGAGATCCAACCGTCGGATTTTCCCAAAACTGGAACCGTTGGATTCGTTTTGAAAATATCTTTCTAATGATGTAAATTTTGTGGGGATCCAACGGTTAGATTTTCAGATATGTGTAAATCAAATCTGAAGAAAAACAGCGCCACGGTCGCGTTATGGCCCGAAGCGTCGTTTTGAATAAAATGGCTATTTTTAAATAAATAAAAATAGCGATTAATCGTTATAAAAATATTATAAACAATATGGATGTGATTTAGAAATTAACTGAAGGTTGGCTAAGTTGAATGGTTTCCTGGGTGTTGATCTGATGTTGGTTTCGGCCTTCGGGGTTAATATTTGGGAAATCGTTCTCTTACGGATTGACGGTTAGTGACTAATGAATTGAAATGATGCGTGTGTAGTTTAGTGTTGCACTTGTTTATTATATACGCGAGTTGCTCAGAAAGACCGGGTTTATCCCATTCTGAATAATTGAATCGACGATAAGAAATCGAAGATGAAGACGGTGGTCGAAGACCGGAGATCTTCACCTCGTTTGGATGGTAACCGAGGTCCTGATTGGGAGGCATCCCGAAATATGGATAATGAGTGGTGATCGTCCAGACGTACGTGGTGGTCGATGGGTTTGCGAGGTATTTAGTGCCTCCGGTTTCTTTCAGACCCAGAACGGACTTGTAAATGGACTGTGTGTCTGACATTGGATTTTATTCTGTGTTGATTGATCTCTATTAAATATGCATCTGTTTGGCGGCGGAGAATTTATTCTTTTGCTTAACGCCCTTCTCTGAAACGCACGAGCTCAGAGGTTGTATATCGATGGACATCAATCGCATGGCATGAATTGCCTATGTGGCATGCTAAGATGCAGTGATCGGGGCTTCTGTTGAAAAGCAAAGTCTTGTGGTGATGATCAAAGCATCGCCTGTGTGGCGTAGCTTTGTGTATAACGTAAAATCGCGAGCCTCACACCCCGGTATGAACCAGAAACGGGAGAGGACATCAGGGAGGGCCTGTGTTTCTTTCTAGCTAGGGTGGTGTCAGTGACCTACCAGCCCTGACATTTATATACTTTTCACCTGTGTGGTTGTTGCTGTTGCGAGGCGCCTCGGTTAGATCGGACGATCCGGGTCCGATGGAGCCATTCGTTGGCTCATTTACACCCCAAAGGGTGGGGAAACGCAGTGTTCAGGAATTTTAATCCACATCGGTGGACCGGCCCTGACGATCCTAGGGCCCACCTGAGTCTGGGTCCTGAGGGGCGGGCTAGAGCGTCTCGAAGTCTGTAAGGACTATCTTTTGCCTTGGTTCATGACGGAAATCCAATTTCCAAATACGTGACTGTGTGGTTTCGATTGTGTGTATATATATATATATATATATATATATATATATATATATATAGCGACATGATATATGGTACCCATGCCGCCTATGATTGATAGTTATGATTTGAAATTGTTTTCAAAACATGTAAACACTAGTAATAATATCAATTGCTTTTGTTTTATTCGTATCAAGCATATTTTGGCCGTTATAATGTAAAAACTCTATCCTCCGGTTTGCTTTGCATTATGTGATGGGAACTGAGTCTTATAATGGCTTCATTTTTATAAAAAGCATTGCGATGTTTAAAAGATGATTTGTTTTTAAAGCACTGGCAATCCGATGGAGTAAACCCGTTCCACGAAAGTGGCGTGGTCCTGTGATTGGCCATATTATATATGTGTTGAGTAGATTTCTCATACCAGTCCCATGACTGACTCGTAGTTTGTTTCAGTTTCAAACTCGGGTGCCCCTTTTTCTACACGGGCAGCCTTGTATTCAGGTTTAGCTGGTTCTTTCTGGATAGCTGGAGCTGAAGATGGATTCTATCATTTATCTCTTTTTATGCTGTTCAGCTCCTATTGTACATATTTTGTTTGTTTTCCGCTGTAGACATATATGTATAGTTGAACTGTAATTGTACTAAGTATGATCCTGTATACTGTGTAACTATGATGATTACTTTTATCCAGTATATTCTATTGTTCATTATCTGGTGTATATATTTATTTCTGTTCTGCTATTATCTGTTCATGTGTTATATTCCATGGATTACCCTTGCCACCGTCAGTACGGGGTTTGGGGTCGTCTCATTTGGTATCAGAGCTTTGGTTAAGCTTAGTTTTGGAATATAACATTTGAACGAACTCGTCAGAAATAGAACCAATAGTGTTCTAGGACGGGTAACTCTATACGGATAGGATTAGCAATATCCTAGTATGAGTAAAGCAGAATGAAATTACACCTCGATAGACATATTTACACTTGAAGTATATGTTTCTATGTTTTAAAGTATCTTTTCTGTGACCTGACACTTGATCTGCCATTTGCAGAAGTACTAGAGAAATGAGTGTCAGAAACAGGAGAAATGCAGAACCCGATCTAGAGGCTCTATTAAAGAGATATCAAAATCTGAACGGAGCACAGTTCTCGGGCAATGAATCTATAATTCAAACTCAAGCTTGGATGAGTTCTGTCGAAAGAATATTTGAGCGTATCCAGCTGAGGGATGACCAGAAACGGTTAGTAGCATCTTGGGCGCTCAAAGAAGAAGCTTTAATCTGGTGGGAAACAATCATCAAAGATAATCCAAAATGTGATATCACCTGGGACAGATTCAGAGTGATTTTCCTAGAAAGATTTACTCCTCCTGAAGCGACAGAGCGATTATGTGATGAATTTTCCTATCTGATACAAGGTGATATGACCATCCCAGAATATCATAAGAAATTCAACGAACTTGCTCACTTTGCTCCTCATCTGATTAAAGACCCAAAGAAGAAGAATCTTAGATTTATTCACGGACTTCAAAGAAAATATCAGAACAGTGTGATGAGGAATGTGAAGCTTCCTTTCTCAGAAATGATTTATATGGCTTATCAGTATGAAGATCTCGATAGGAAAGGTATGTTGCACGGCGAAGAGGAAGTCAGCTCTAGCGATAAGGTTGAATCAGAAACTGATCGTCCTGAGGCCAGTACAATGTCGGAGGTCAGTAAGAAGCCCAGTGCCAAGAGAAAAAGGGCCAAATCTGAGAAGAAACCAGTAACGACAATTGTATGCTCTAACTGCAATAAGCAAGGACATCTCTCAATAAGCTGTAGATCTCTAAAGAAACAAGTAAAGGATGGGTCTAAATCCGGTGAGATGTTACAAGAGAAAAGAGGATGCCATAAGTGCCACCAGGCCGGTCATATTGCGAAAAACTGTCCGCTATCTCAGAAATCTGAAACAGTACAGGTAAATGAAGTAGCAGAAACTTCTGAGCCCTCAGCTAGTCAAGAAAGGGCTGATGTTTTAGAAGGAACGCTCACTATCAAAAACATTCCAGTCAAAGTACTGTTTGACACAGGCGCGTCACGAAGCTTCATTGCCAAAGATGCAGCTAAGAAACTGGATTTGAATTTGAAAAAGCTCAAGGAACCAATGACTGTCCAGAATCCGGTAGGGGGTTCCATTGGTCTCAGTTGGGTTTGTGGGGTGCCTGTCTCTTTTTCCTGCTATAAATTCCCTACTATCTCTGTCGTTATGAATTTTAATGAATTCGATCTTATTCTGGGATTGGATTGGCTAACCAAATATGAAGCAGAGGTTAGATGCGCCGAGAGAGTTGTTAAAGCTAAGATTAAATCAGGGAGTTATATAACCATACCGTGTGAAGGTCAGAATGCTAATAGAAAAGACTTCTGGGCAGCTTTGAATGTTTCTCCAGCCCAAATAGAAAATATCCCTGAAATCACAGAGAATATTTCTGACCTCATCAAAGACATTCCTGTCGTCAAAAATTATGCGGATGTGTTTGAAGAAGTTGTTCGCTTACCTCCGCAGAGAGAAATAGATTTCAAAATTGCTTTAATTCCGAATGCAAGGCCGGTAGTTCACGCTATTCGAAGAATGTCCTTGAAAGAGAAAGAGGAACTAGACAATCAAACATGACAGCTAGTATGGAAGGGTCTGATCAGGCCTAGTTTCTCTGATTGGGGTGCAGCAGTGGTCTTTGTCCCGAAATCTGACGGTACTCTACGTCTATGTGTGGATTATCGTGATCTGAACAAACAAACAATAAAGAACAAATATCCATTGCCATGGATTGATGATTTTTTGGATCGATTAAATGGTGCACAAGTATTTTCAAGGATGGACCTAGCTACCATCAACTTCGAATCGCCGAAGAGTGTGTTCCAATGACAGCATTCAGAGGTCCCGACCTATTCTACGAGTGGTTAGTAATGCCGTTCGGCTTATGTAACGCTCCAGCCTACTTCGTCGATCTGATGAATAGAGTATTCAGAGGGGTTTTGAATAAATTTGTTCTGGTTTTCATTGACGATATTCTAATCTTCTCTAAATCAAAGGCCGAACATGAAAAGCATTTGGAACAGGTTCTAGAAATTCTCAGAAAGAATTTGTTGAAAGCAAAGTTTTCCAAATGTATATTCTGGCAAGATGAAGTAAAATTTCTGGGCCACGTCGTATCGAAAGAAGGAATCGCTGTGGATCCAAGCAAAATCACAGCTATTCAGAATTGGAAACAGCCCAGTACCCCCACCGAAGTCCGCAGTTTTCTCGGATTGGCTAGCTATTACCGGAAGTTCGTTAAAAACTTTTCGAAGATATCTGGTCATTTAACGAAGCTTACAAAGAAGCACTCTAAATTCAAATGGACTCCAGAAAGTGAGGAGGCTTTCGAAGAGCTAAAGTTAAGACTAACGACTGCTCCAGTGTTAACCATCATCGGTGGCAACCAGGATTTGAAAGTCTGGACTGATGCTTCTAGAGAAGGCCTTGGCGCAGTGTTAATGCAAAGAGGCCAAGTGATTGCTTATGCTAGCCATCAACTGAAGCCGCACGAGAAAAACTACGTCACTCATGATCTTGAGTTATTGGCGATAGTATTCGCCTTGAAAATCTGGAGACACTATCTTCTGGGTGAGAGATTTGAACTGTTTACAGATCACCGGTCGCTAAAGTATCTGTTCACTCAGAAGGACCTGAATCTGAGGCAGCAACGTTGGCTGGAGTTTCTTGCAGCATATGGCTTTGAAATTGTATACACTCCAGGGAAAGCCAATGTCGTGGCGGATGCGTTAAGCCGAAAGAATGAAATGATCGCCAGTTTTATTATCACGACTTCACTGATAGATAAAATATCTGCTCTTCAGGAGGATGATCACTTCATTCAGAAGATCAGAGAGATAATTCAACAAGGCGAACCCTCGAGTTTTCAAGTAGATAATGATGGGATTTTAAGGCTCAAAGGCCGAATCTATGTCCCTAACATTCCTGAGCTACGAAAGGAAGTACTGGATGAATGCCACAAGTCAAAACTTAGTATCCATCCGGGAGTAAGCAAAATGTATAATGACATCAAACGCACTTTCTGGTGGAAGTCGATGAAGAGGGACATTTCTTTATATGTCAGTCGTTGTCCTACTTGCCAGCTAGTCAAAAGCGACCAACAGAAATTGGCTGGATTGTTACAACCACTAGAAGTTCCTGGTTGGAAGTGGGAGCATATTTCTATGGATTTCATTGATGGTCTGCCCAGAACCAGAAAAGGAAATGACAGTATTTGGGTGATCGTAGATCGCTTCACGAAGACCGCCCATTTCATACCTGTCAGATCAAACAGAACTGCTCAGAGTCTGGCGCAGATTTACTTCTAGGAAATAGTTAGACTACATGGAGTGCCGCTCAGTATAGTCAGTGATAGAGATACAATATTCACTAGCAAATTTTGGGAAGCATTTCAAGTCGAACTGGGAACGAAGTTGAACTTGAGCACCGCTTATCATCCTCAGACAGACGGTCAGACTGAGAGGGTGAATCGTATTTTAGAAGATCTATTGCGGGCTTGTGTTATAGATTTCGGTGGATCATGGGAAGACCATCTTCATTTGGCTGAATTCTCTTATAACAACAGCTACCAGGCGAGTCTGACAATGTCGCCATTCGAAGCATTGTATGGTAGACCGTGTCGATCTCCTGCTTATTGGGTCGGACCCGGTAATAGACTTGTGTTAGGGCCAGACATGATTCGAGAAGCCGCCGACAAAGTCGATTTTATCAAGAAACGATTACTGGCCGCTCAGAGCCGACAAAAGAGCTATGCCGATAGAAGAAGAAAAGATATATCCTTTGCTGTTGGCGACTATGTATATTTGAAAGTATCGCCGATGAGAGGAGTTATCCGGTTCGGTAAAACTGGAAAGTTGGCGCCCAAATTCATTGGTCTGTTTCCTATTCTGGAACGGATCGGGACTCTCGCTTATAGGGTTAAATTGCCTGATTGGTTGCCTGGAGTTCATGATGTATTTCATATATCTCAACTTCGAAAGCACGTCATGATCCAGACTTGATCGTGGAAGAAGCAGCTCAGCAGGATATTGAAATTACTCCAGAATTAGCTGTGAGAAGAGAGCCGCTAAAGATTATCGGCAAAGAAACCAAAGAGCTGAGGAACAAAAAGGTTCACTTAGTCAAAGTGCAATGGAGTGGAGATCCGCGAGATTGTACTTGGGAAACTGAGGAGAGCATTCAGAAAGCTTATCCTAGATGCCGAGTAGATATCTCTGATTGACTCCGGTGCAAGGTACATTTACCCTACTTTGCATTACCATTTAATTCACTACTTTGTTGTTATTTCCTTTCCATGGATGTGCACTTTTAAATTCTATAGTCTGAATGATTTTAAAAAGAGTATAGAAATTGATTAGTATATTTTTGAAAGGTTGAACACAATTGGATTGGTTGTTGTGTGATTGTAGATTTATCAAACCACTTTCGACTTTGTTCCTTTTCGGGGACGAAAAGTTTTAAGTGGGGGAGATTGTAACGACCTAGAAAAGCTGAACCAATTAAATTTTTTTAAATTGGCTAAAATAATGGATTTTAAATATTTAAAATAAATATTTTAAATAATAGTAATGAAAACTGAGTTTGAATCGACAATTGAAAATGAATATAATTAATTATAATTATAAACAAGGCTTGAAAAGGCGCTGCAGTTTCAAAAATTGAATTCAAATTTTGTCGGACTGTACCGGGTGCAAAATAAAACGGATTTTAGTGAAACCAAAAATATTTAAATCTGTTAGTGAATACCTTTCTAACGAATCTGAAAAATCGAATTTTCATAACGGAAAGCAAAAGTTATGGCCGAATGAATTTTCAGAAAGGTCGCTATGGAATTTATATAGCCCGTGAAATTGACCATTTTGCATACGACCTCGGAATTCGACGAAACCACTTTTGTTGGATCCGGGATGTGAAGTTATTACTATGTTTCAAATTTCATAATTTTTGAAGCTAGTATGTAAACGTGGCAAAGGAAAACGTGTTTTGGTCAATTATAGTTAAATTGGATCGACCAGAAATGGGCCTTTTTGCAAACGGTCTCAGAATTCGACGAAACTAGTTTTGTTGGGACCGTATCATCAAAACATAGCTAGATTTATTTTTCTTGAATTTTTTGAATCAGTTTGTGGCCCTGGCAAATTGAAAAGTACGTTCAAATTAAATATTGAATGTTTTATATTTTAATTTGAAGGAAAACTGACTGAAACATTCGAATGGGCCTTCGAAACATATCCCATTGTGTTCGGAATGGGGGTAAAACGCTAGGGACGACAGTCGTTGGGTTTCGATTGGTGGTCGTGTCAGAAAACCCCTTTAAAACTTCCCCGACCAATCAGAAATTTTATAAAAAAAAAGAAAATACTTTCTCTCTCCCCGACGATCGAAGCCGGAAACCTATTCGCCAGTTCCCGAGCTTTTTCCGGCCACCACACACCTCGTTGACCCCCGACCCTTTGGAACTTTTTGTAGATCTCACCGAGAGCTTCACATCCATAGTTGGTACGCCACCCCTCGTCGCCCCATCAGCGAGATTTCCTCCTCCAAAGTCGTGCCGTTCGCGGTCGATTTTCTCCTCCTCGCCGCCGCCGAGTTCGCCGCCGTCAGGGGTGCAGGCGCGCCTCTCCAAGCTCGTCGACGTGGCATAGGCTGATCGGCATATCGTGCTTCGGATTGGGAGAAAAGATCAAACCTAGTTTTGAACCATATTGAAAGGTATACGGCCAGATTTATTTTCAACAGTTTTAACACCTTCAAACCGTTGCAAACTTTGAAAAATCATATCTTTTTCGTTTCTTGACGAAATTCGATGAAACAGGAAACATCGTGACCGTGAGGACGTCTTCTACATTCTAGAAGAGACCGCATATTTTTCTGAGCCTTCTGCTATTTTTGGTGGAGTGGAACCCAATGTGAGATTTCTAATTTATAAACAATATGGAAAACGACGATGTATAAATTATATAGTCGATGTATGAGTTATATAAGCGTTGTACACCTCTTGTATAAGCGTTGTATAAGTTGTACGTTCGATGTATAAGTTATATATGCGTTGTAAAAATTATATATGTGTTGAAATAAAAGTGAATTGCTATATATAAATAAATATATATATATATACGCCCCTCGTCCACAAACCATGGACGATATTTATTGGTTGTGATTGGTGTGAAAATTGATTGATAGCGAATGGTTGTTTGGGATTGTTTGTGGTTGATATTGATTGATTGTGGTTGAAAAATACCCATTTGTGGTTGAAAAATATTTGGTTGAAACCACATAGGATTAGTTTGTGGAAATGAAATAAATATATACATGCCGCCTGCGTGCGAACTAGATGCATGATCCCCATTGTCAAAAACCGCGAGGTTTTAAGGTAGAGCGAGGAGCCGTACTAGGGACGGTCCCGGTTTTAACTACCCTGCCGTTATGCTGCCGAAATTTTGAATAATATTCATGTGTTTGAATTATTTTCATTTGCTGAAACTATATTTATTCGTTGAATAGAAAACCTTCATGTGTTGAATCGATATTCATTCGTTGATTAGTAATTCATGTGTTGAATGGTATTCATATTTTGAAATAAATTGTTTTATAATAAAAATCACCTTTTTATCATCTATATGAGCTATGTAAAATGACCTTGTTTTAAAATAAATTGTTTTACAATAAAAATCCTATTTTTATCACCTATATAAACTATATAAAATAATAGTGTCTTGAAATGAATTGTTTTACAATAAAAATCACATTTTTATTATATACATGAATTGTTGAAATGTGAAGTGTTAAAAATAGCAACTCGTTCAAATAAATATGCATGAGTTGAAATATTCATTAATTAGCTAATGATATGATTTTTGCCTATGCATGCAACATTAGAATGAACAGTGTTTTTAAACCAAATGGAATCAAATATGAAGTTAAATGGAAAATGATAAGTGATAAGAACTGTATATATGTACATGCATATTTATTGAACAGGTTATAGCAAAGGGACTAGAGAAGAGGAATAAAATTTTGTGCCCGACAAAAAGGTACACATTTACTGTTTTGTTTGGGTGATGATTTTATGAGCCTGTTGGCTAGCCGCTTGGCTTTTCCTTTTTCTTTTTTGACATGAGACGCCCGTGTGGCTATTTGGGAATTTTCCCAGCCCCTCCCGTACAAAGGAGGTTATGGCGAATTTTTCCGAAATTTAAAGGCATTAGTGAAATATTTGAAGTGAAAACGATATTGAAATTGTTGAATGAACTATATTTATATAAATATATAAATATAAATAAAATTAAAACGAAACGTGGCCGTGCAGTTCGTGTTTTGAAACCGTGATTTCAAACGATTAGTACGGGAGATCCGACCATCGGATTTTCCTGAAATCGCAACCGTTGGGTTTGCTTTGGAAAAATCTTTCCAACGGCACCAACTTTCTAAAAATCCAACGGTTGGATTGTCTGGAATGTTTAATTCAAATCTGAAGAAAAACAGCGCCAGAATCGATTATATTTATATATATATATATATATATATATAATTATATTTAATCGAATAATGACGCTGCAGTTCGTATTTTGAAATCAAAACTTCAAACGATTGTACCGGGAGATCCAACCGTCGGATTTTCCCGAAACTGGAACCGTTGGATTCGTTTTGAAAAGATCTTTCTAATGATGTAAATTTTGTGAGGATCCAACGGTTAGATTTTCAGATATGTGTAAATCACATCTGAAGAAAAACAACGCGACGGTCGCGTCATGGCCCGAAGCGTCATTTTGAATAAAATGGCTATTTTTAAATAAATAAAAATAGCGATTAATCGTTATAAAAATATTATAAACAATATGGATGTGATTTAGAAATTAACTGAAGGTTGGCTAAGTTGAATGGTTTCCTGGGTGTTGATCTGATGTTGGTTTCGGCCTTCGGGGTTAATATTTGGGAAATCGTTCTCTTACGGATTGACGGTTAGTGACTAATGAATTGAAATGATGTGTGTGCAGTTTAGTGTTGCACTTGTTTATTATATACGCGAGTTTCTTAGAAAGACCGGGTTTATCCCATTCTGAATAACTGAATCGACGATAAGAAATCGAAGATGAAGACGGTGGTCGAAGACCGGAGATCTTTACCTCGTTTGGATGGTAACCGAGGTCCTGATTGGGAGGCATCCCGAAATATGGATAATGAGTGGTGATCGTCCAGACGTACGTGGTGGTCGATGGGTTTGCGAGGTATTTAGTGCCTCCGGTTTCGTTCAGACCCAGAACGGACTTGTAAATGGACTATGTGTCTGACATTGGATTTTATTCTATGTTGATTGATCTCTATTAAATATGCATCTATTTGGCGGCGGAGAATTTATTCTTTTGCTTAACGCCCTTCTCTGAAACGCATGAGCTCAGAGGTTGTATATCGATGGACATCAGTCGCATGGCATGAATTGCCTGTGTGGCATGCTAAGATGCAGTGATCAGGGCTTCTGTTGAAAAGCATAGTCTTGTGGTGATGATCAAAGCACCGCCTGTGTGGCGTAGCTTTGTGTATAACGTAAAATCGCGAGCCTCACACCACGGTATGAACCAGAAACGGGAGAGGACATCAGGGAGGGCCTGCGTTTCTTTCTAGCTAGGGTGGTGTCAGTGACCTACCAGCCCTGACATTTATATAATTTTCACCTGTGTGGTTGTTGCTGTTGCGAGGCGCCTCGGTTAGATCGGACGATCCGGGTCCGATGGAGCCATTCGTTGGCTCATTTACACCCCAAAGGGTGGGGAAACGCAGTGTTCAGGAATTTTAATCCACATCGGTGGACCGGCCCTGATGATCCTAGGGCCCACCTGAGTCTGGGTCCTGAGGGGCGGGCTAGAGCGTCTCGAAGTCGGTAAGGACTATCTTTTGCCTTGGTTCATGACGGAAATCCAATTTCCAAATACGTGACTGTGCGGTTTTGATTGTATATATATATATATATATATATATATATATATATATATATATATATATATATGGCGACATGATATATGGTACCCATGCCGCCTATGATTGATAGTTATGATTTGAAATTGTTTTCAAAACATGTAAACACTAGTAATAATATCAATTGCTTTTGTTTTATTCGTATCAAGCATATTTTGGCCGTTATAAGGTAAAAACTCTATCCTCCGGTTTGCGTTGCATTGTGTGATGGGAACTGAGTCTTATAATGGCTTCATTTTTATAAAAAGCATTGCGATGTTTAAAAGATGATTTGTTTTTAAAGCACTGGCAATCCGATGGAGTAAACCCGTTCCACGAAAGTGGCGTGGTCCTGTGATTGGCCATATTATATATGTGTTGAGTGGATTTCTCATACCAGTCCCATGACTGACTCGTAGTTTGTTTCACTTTCAAACTCGGGTGCCCCTTTTTCTACACGGGCAGCCTTGTATTCAGGTTTAGCTGGTTCTTTCTGGATAGCTGGAGCTGAAGATGGATTCTATCATTTATCTCTTTTTATGCTGTTCAGCTCCTATTGTACATATTTTGTATGTTTTCCGCTGTAGACATATATGTATAGTTGAACTGTATTTGTACTAAGTATGATCCTGTATACTGTGTAACTCTGATGATTACTTTTATCCAGTATATTCTATTGTTCATTATCTGGTGTATATATTTATTTCTGTTTTGCTATTATCTGTTCTTGTGTTATATTCCACGGATTACCCTTGCCACCGTCAGTACGGGGTTTGGGGTCGTCTCATTTAGACATTATTATAATATCAAAATAGTTTTGATATAAAGATTATAGTTCCTTTCAAAGGGATTTTGAAAGTTAAATCAAGTGTTGGATTCTCATAAGGGAAAAACCTGTTCCGTGTTATACGGCGTGGTCTTATGAGATATCATTTAGTTTTCTGAAACTGTTTTAAACTGTTTACTCATACCAGTCCCATGACTGACCCGAAGTTTATTTTGTTTTGTTCTACCTAAACTCTTGGGTGCCTAAATTTGTACGGGCGGTCAAGTAGTTCAGGATTTTTCAGATATATCTAGAGGATCTTGGAGCAGGAGGCTTCAGCGTTATCTAGTTATAGTGTTATTCTGTTGTGTTGTAAGTGTTGTACTCTGATAAGCGTATGTTATACAGTTAAGATTTTGTATTTCAAAGATATGATATATTATATTTTGTTCCGCTGCGATGTGAGATTCTGTGTTGTTGTTTCTGTTCTTCTTCTATCTTTTTCTTCTAAAAAAAATGTTTCGTATTTTCGTGATATTTGGGTTGGGCGTATGATGTATATAGTCAACTCCGATGTTGCGGATTTGCGGGTCATTACATTAGGGTTGCACAAAATCCGAAAATTGGGAAGATAAAGAGATAGAGGAGGAGTAGAGAGAGCTTACACAAGTTGTCTCTCCAAATTAGCACTTGATTTGTGCTTGGAATCAAGAACTATAGCTTAGGAATTTCTATTTCCCTTTGCCAATCCCCATTTTCTATTTTCTTTGAAGTGAGGAAGTGAATGAAGGAGAGGAGGCTAATTTGAGGGTAATATGGTTGGCTTGGTTGGCTAAACCAAGACCCAACCCAAGTGCCCGTTTTTCACGAGCTCGAAATATATTGAAGTTTATAGTTTTCGAACACGCAAACGACATTCTGAACTCAATGGAAGTGGTTTCAAGTCCAAATTCGTCCATACGTAAAAAGTGATATTTTGGTCCTACATCCAATGAAAGAGGCCAAACTTCTCCAACTCCAAAGGTATCGATGTTTATAGTTTTAAAAGTCACAAATGACATTTTGAACCCAACGAAAGTGGTTTCATTGAAAACGGAAGTCGTTTGCAAAATGGCGATTTTCAAGGGCTATATACAATATTAATATATATATATATATATATATATATATATATATATATTCCATAGCGACTATTCTAAATTGTAATTTAGACATATCTTACAATTTATAAAAGAAGAAATCTCAATTTCATACATTCATTAGAAAATTACATTTCAAAATATTCCAACGTTTCTTGTTTTATCAAATACTAATGTATATTGAATTATATACATTCATTCAAAGTTTAAAATCAAATCTTCAAACTACCGCGCCATTTCGAGATCATTTTAATTAAATTTTAAATTTATACGTTCTAAATTTGATTAAAATAAATTTTAAATCGTTTTTTCTTAAAATAATTCCTATGAAATCAATTAAAAATAAAACTTAAAATTGGTTCCAAAAATACGGGTTGTTACAATTCTCATTTTATGTAAGTAAATTACATTGCCCATATACACAGTTTTACTATTAATATAGTCATTTTTTCCGCCTTAGTGCTTTTTTTGGCACTTATATGCTTGTTAAGCTTGATTGCAAGGCATCTATTTTAACACCTAAATGCTCAACAAATTATTTGAATTACTTGCATGTCACATGCTTTTAAGATCAAAACTTAAATAGGATTAATTAAATAAATTAGGTGGTATATGTTTGACAATGAAGGAAAAGTTTGTGGTGTGACATCTGAAGGAGAAACTGCCAAATGCAAGTAAGTTATATGTGATCAATTTTATTTAGCAGACAAGGTAAAAGTTTCAATATATTTGCTTACTTTCAATTTTTAAATTTCATGTATTCATAGTGCTAACCTTATTTGGCAATTGCAGCATATGAACTTAGCAGCATTGTGGTTGTTGAAAGACTAAAGATGATGAATTCGTGCGCATGTGGCAGCTTGCTTGTGAAGATAATATCGCTCAAGTCGTTGTAATACCAAATGTTACTATCAATAAATTAGATGGTTTTATAGCTGAGTTGACTAAGAGAAGATCGAGCTAGTTATGAAGTTCCTTCCTCGCTGTCGATCAAGAGTTAGAGAAATTGCTTTCATGCTGCACATAAGAAGTGATGTGAGCTGGTTCTTATTTATTTTGGTCTTATTTTTTTGCTACAAATTTGTATCTTAAGCTTGAATGTTATGTGTCGCAGCACCTACTATTTGTTGTAACTGAATTTCACATGAATTTTTATGTGGAACTAGTGTGTAACCAGCTCATTCAATTATAACAACAAATATCTTTTTGTACATTATTCTTTTATGAATGATGCAACAATTTAACTATTGATGTTCAACCCCAGTAATACACAAGCGAGTAATATATTTATGATTTGAATAAAATGGTGTGCGAGCTAATATGTCCCAAGGACATCTCAACTATTTAGTGTAATGTATTAATAATCTTATCAGTGTTTGCTACTATGATCTGGTTATTTTTATGTATCATACTTTTTTGCTACCAAATGGCAATCGATCTCCGAAAT
The DNA here is from genome assembly GCA_030737875.1 of Allium sativum. NCBI lineage: Eukaryota > Viridiplantae > Streptophyta > Magnoliopsida > Asparagales > Amaryllidaceae > Allium > Allium sativum. The sequence continues at coordinate 141,700,305 of CM060918.1, read as the reverse complement.
ATTTTGCAATGGAGGTTGATTTGTTGTTTAATCAACGGTTCTTTTTCATCCTAACTTGACGAGAATTATTTCATAGGTTGAAATTCTGGTTCCTCAATGATAATTTTGGAATTTCGATTCTATTCAGGATATTAGGGAAACTCGGTTTGGGTTTCTACACTTTTTGGTAGTTTTTTTCTATAAAGATCATGCTAATAAATTTCACATATAAATTTAACTATATTTTCTATAGAGATTATAAATGAAATAACCAGATAATTGAATGAACCTTTTATTTTATATTATGCTTTTAAGGGATTTTGTGATGTATGCGTTGTTGTTATAATTTAAGGTATATTTTTTGAGATATGCTTTCTGAACTAATTTTATGGGTTACGTGTTTTTAAGGGATTTTTGTGATGTAGGTTCAAACTTTGTATTTGATGCAACATCAGGTTAGTATGGCAAGCTGTGTATTTTGATTTAAATAAGGCTAAACAAATTTGTTCAACATATGACTTGGCATATTAACAATCACCGAGATGGGCAGGTTTATAGGATTTTAAGAATAGATATAGATATTTAATTCGAATTAAAAAAACAAGTCAATGCTTATTCATAGGGATGAGATAGTTTGAAAAGTAGTATTTTGCATTATTTTCTCAATAGTCTTGCCTATATTAACTCCTGACCAACTAAACTAAAACTCAGGTACAAACGCAGCTCCTAATTTTCAATCAACAGTGTTCTTCCTACAAACTTCAATAGGTGCCTACTTTTTATATTGTTTATTTTACTTTGATTGATCTTTACTGCTACTTAATTTGCATTTCTGATTGTGATCTCAGCTATTTAGAAGTTGTATTAAGTGTTTTGCTTGACTTGTTGAATGTATAAAATAGATTCTCTTAAGATTTGATAATGTTAAGTTCTTGGCTTGGAATTGACTCTTTTTATCTTGGCTTGGTCCATGCTGTAAAGATGTTCAAATTTCATGCAACTTTTTTTTCTTGAAATTTACACTTTTCAATACCGCAATTATGTATATTTTATAACTTAGGCGAACAATACTCATGCCAGTTGAAATCTATGTGTAATTTTTCACCTAAAACCAGTTGAAATCTATGCCAATAAATATCTGCATTACTGCACTGTTCAATTCATGAGAAAACACTCGGATTTCTTTAAAATATAAAAAACATGGTACTTATTAATGTATAGTGTACTACATACATGAATTTACAGCGGACATGAATGAACTAACAAACGTTTGATATAAACTGCGCAACATTATATCACATTATATATATATATAATTTGATGCAAGTAAGATGAAATAGAATAATGGAACCGTTGTTAAACAAGATAAAGACCATTATTCATATTAAATTATATATACAACCCAAATTACTTGGAAGTTTCGTATAACTTGGATGGCTTGGCTTCTTCGAATCGAATGATGATGACAGATTAAACATTGTTTTTATAGTAGCCAACCCCACGTGTCTTAGATTTGTACTAATTATCCATAAAGGATAAATTTCACGTTCTAAATCAAATATGATAATTTGTATATTATTAGGATTTACATCAACTCTTTCAGTCAAATGGATATGTCCAGAAATATCACTCTTGCTGCATTACTGAATCCATACCAAAGCAATTGGAGGATCAAAGTTCGAGTAACAAACAAAGGTAATATGAGATCTTACAAAAATAATAGGGGGGAAGGATGCGTGTTTAGTGTAGAACTCACAGATGAAGAGGTAACTATTTTCTTATTTAGTCCTTTCAATTGTATTTTCCCTTGCAACACTATTATTAAAATGTTATTACAATACTTGCTTTATTTTGGAAAAAAAAAATTTAACAGGGTGCCCAAATCCAAGCAACGATGTTTAACAAAGCTGCAAATAAGTATTATCGTATATTTGAATGTGAAAAGATTTATTACATTTCAAAAGGAACTCTTGGACCGACGAATAAAGATTTCAGCACTATAAAAAATGATTATAAGATTATTTTAAACGAGTACTCATTAGTCGAAATGGTGGGTGACGCAAGCTCCTCTACACAGAAGGTTGTACATAATTTTGTAAAGATTAACCAGCTCCAAAAGTATGTTTAAAAAAAGGAAGTAGTAGGTAACATATCAACATTATTAATTTTTAAAATCTTATTGTGTGTTTTCTTATCATAAGTGCCTTTCAGATGTAGTCGGACTTGTTCAGAGTGTCTCATTAATTAAAGAAGCTCGAAGACAAAACAGTGAGACCATTCTAAAACGCGATGTAATTATTGTAGATGATTTGTAATTATTGCAGATGACAAAACAGTGAGACCATGTTAAGCTTTCTATTTTTTTCAAAATTGAAATATTAACGATTGGATTTAAATTGCAGAACTAAAACTGTGAATGTGACGTTTTGAGGAGAACTTGCTACGAAAGTAGGTTCCGAATTGATAGAAATTATTGATAAAGCTGCTATATTAGCAATAAAATATGCAAAAGTTAGAGAATTTCAAGGTAAAATATTTAGTATTGTTTAACTTTGCCATGTCATCATTTATTAATATTATTTGTCGTTATCGTAGGTTTATTTTTATCAACATTGAGTAAAAGTAATGTGGCCATAAACCCAGACATTATAGAAGTTAAAAAATCTCAGATTTTGGTACGATCATGAGGACAAAAATGCGAAAATATCCCCTACTACTTATGGTAAAATCACGCTTTCTCATATAACAACCAATTTGACATTGGGTGAGGATTAGGTTAATCCTCCTTTTATCAAATTATATTGTAGACGAATAATTTCATGTAGATAAATTCTATTCGTACACCAAAAATTGCTTAACATACACCAAAAAATAAAATAACTTACTACACATCGAATATTACTTTACATACACCGTATATTTTACTAAATTACCCTTATTTGCATCTTCTTTCTCTTTCCTCTTTCAAACTTAAAACACATATGCCCAAAACTAAAAATTCATTGCACCAAATTAAGAAATTACAAAAAAATGAATTTTAGTTCTTGCACTAATATTGTTGCTATTTTAAAATTTTCCAAAAATTTCTTAATTTCAAAAGAATTACTTAAAATTCAAAGGAAAATAAATCAACACATCTAAATTACAACAATTATTTCTGAATCTTAAAGTAATTGAAATTTCAAGTTTCATGATGAAGTTAACCATTAACATTGAATTAGCATGTCTGGTTTCCATCTAATTTTATTGTTTTTGATGTTAATTTAATTTATTTCATACGAAATTTTAAAATATGTAGCTAAGAGAAAAGATTAATTTAGTAATAATCTTTTATAAAAAAATAACGGTGTATGTAAAGTGATTTTTGATGTATAAATAGAATTTACCTTTCATGTATGTTAATTGTTATTCTTCAATATGCAGTGTGTATTCTTTAGTGTACTCACATGTATAAATTACGTCAAAAGCCAAAAATTATGGTACCAAGCTTGTAAAAACAGCAACAAAAAGGTTATAGAAGCTCCAGAATCTGGTTATTGGTGCGAAACATACCAACATAATGAAAGTACTTGGGTTTTGAGGTAAAAAATATATATAATTAATCATTATATCAAGTGTTAATGCATGCAATGATATGTTTTTATAATGTAGATATATTATGGTAATGAAAATTAATGATACAACTGTCGAAGCATGGATTACCGCTTTTAACTAAACAGCAGAGGAAATCATAGATTGCAGTGCTGATGATCCTTGAAACATTAAGATTGGAGAAGGTGGGGATGTATATGAACAAAAGCTGAAGCGGTTGCTGTTCGACGACGAATATTTTATGAATTAGAAAATCGTCGCGAATATGGAGATAAACCGCAAGCGCACGACGTACAATCGTAGTACGTGGCGAATACGGGTCGATCCACAGGGAAAGAATTAATTCTAAAATTAATCAATCAAATTAAACCGAAAGTGAGTGAGAATGTTAACTAAACAGCTAAAAATTAGCAAAATATACCAAACTATTAACTACAAACGTTGGTGGAAAAATAAGAGATTAAATGACAACTTAGGAACAAATTCACTCTCAAGATCACATGAATCAATATAAAATGAAACCATGATCTCTCTTTTTGGTCAATAGTTAATTTAATTGATGTGACTATTCTAAGCATGACCTATTTGTGCTAATGATTAGCCCAACATAAGCCATCAAATTTTGTCACACCTCTTAAACAACTTTACTTATTTTATGAAAAATGATAACAAGTTGAAATTGAAATGTACTTTAAGCATGACCTATCCCCTATTAGTTAGGAGTATAAACCATCAAATTTAGATTTCCAATCTTCACTTAATTACCATAATCATATGTAGATGAAGAGGTAATTAGTGAGCATACGAACAAACATAGCCTATGTGGTGTCAACGCTATAGGCTATCAAACTCAATAATGAACACAGAAACCATAACCATCAACATGAATTAAAGCACAAAATGTGATCATGAATAAACAAGTATATTGAAACTACATGAATAAAGAGAGCTTCATTATCCCTAAGTTGTAGGGATTTAGACTCTCATGTTTGGTATTTTAACAACAAATGTAGTTTGCAACATTAAAGAAATAAAAGAAAATATAAGCTAAAAAAAGATTTATTTCAGCCTCCACTCTAGACTAAAAATCCATGATGATATTTACCTTATCATACATGGGTTATTTATATATGAGGGAAAACCCTAAATTAACTTTTTGCGTGCTACCCAGAATGCCCCCGCTTTAAGCTGCATTTTGTCTTTTAGCAATAATGATTCATGAAGCCATAATTTTGTGTCTCCACTAACGAAGGAATAAGAGTGAATAGGGTCCTCCATTAATTCTCTATTTGAATTGATTTCCTCTCCATTGATTGATTTCCCTTTCATCATTATTTTTTTGGCAAGGCATTGATTTCCTCCTTTTGAATTGATTCCCTTTCCATTGATTGATTTCCCTTTTTTCCTTTGTATGCATATATGCCTTTATGAAGTCCTTTTCTACATGCATCCAATTTCTGCAAAAATATGAAAAATGTCCAAGTAAACATTCTCAAAATAATACAAGCAAAAAAATGAAAATTTTCCCCCTATATGATGATAAATGCATGATGTTTTGAAATCAATTGAATTATTGTTTAAACATGATAAAATACCCATATATGACATTTATTAGCACTAAACAAGAATAATTTTGTGAACATAAATGTGCATTTTTACGTGCACATCAAATACCCCCACACTTATCTTTTTATTCGTCCTCGAATAAAGTAAAAACTAAGCTAAACCTATTTTCGTAGGGAGCACGATTGCATTAAGCGTATGCAACAAGCCGTTAAACCTCTGGGTCTCCCCAGTAGGACGAGTGTTGTCTCGTAAGGGTTTTCAGCGGATACTACCCAAAAAATCCAAAAGCAAAAAGTATGTACAAAATGCAAAATTGAAAATATTTACAATATGAATGCATGTTTTTAATGGAATATTTACAAATGGGCAATTTACTTTTAAATATTACACAAATGAGTTAACACAAATTTTGGTCGTCACTATGAAATTTGAGTCCGTTACTAATCAAAACTTCAAACGAAAGTCATGTTATCATTACAAACTCCTCCGGCTTGGCCAGTTGTTTTGATAGAAACATAGTGCAAATATGAAATGAATTCTATAATCGATATCAACAATCGCAAAACGGCGTCTCAACTTCCTTTTTGTTAACAAGTTAGGTCGAATAAGTGAAGAGTGTGCTTGGATTTTAAGTGCTAACTCTCTCTTAATTTTGAAAATTATTTACATTATAATTATTATTATTATTATTTACAAACACCTAACTGAAAAGACCAAGGTATACCACCCATGCACTGCCTCGCGGATTGACGTGAGAGTTTGGGACAGAGCTTGGCGGATTGTGCAGGCCAACGCTGACTTTGTCAACAAGATGTTAGTAATCCTTAGGCGTCCAACTCATAAAATGAGACCAAGATATACTGACGCTGACTTTGTCAACAAGGTATCGGAAAGAGCTTGGCGGGTTTGCACACCAACGCCAGATGTACCAGCAATGTTGGATACCCTTGGATAATTATATATATAAATATACTTCTTTTTTTCTTTCTTTTTCTTTCTTTTCTTAACATGAGAGTGAGAGAGTTAAGCGAGAATATCTTAGCACAACTTCACTTAAATGATCTAAAATGTTATCGCAAGTAGTCTAAATCAACCATTCATTTAATCGGGTTACAATTCAGAAAACATTTCATACTCATCACCCACAAATATCTCAATATACCAGTTACACCAAATTTGCTCATAATTCAAACTTTCCTTTCGTTATCCACTAAGGGAAGTAAATTTCCAAATATTTAAATCGAACGACCAAAATTATATGCTAACTCCATCATGTCTTATTTAAAAGTAAATAGAAGTGCAAAACTTTTACTTTTTTTTTAAAAGAAAAAGGAAAAAATTGCGAAAAAGAGAAAGGGAAAAAATGCTAACTTATACTATGCAAAACAAAATGAAAATGAAACTCCCCCCACACTTGATTTCGACTGTGTTCCCACAGTCAATGCATGACACAATGAGTTGAATGGAAGAGAAATATTTACATATTTACAAAAAAAAGGTTTGTGCGACTTACCAAATGTGCGTGTAGAAAATATGTAGTCATCGAATAGATGAATCGGTCCACAATGGACCAATGGATTAGCCTCGTAAGGATTATGAGACACAGATTAAGCACAGAAAACCAAATCATAAAGAATTTTATACCATATTTCAGATTTGGAAAAACAAATTTTGTTTTTTCAAAAGTTTGAGTTGCTAATTTTAAAATTTTGAGCTTACAATTGATCCGAAAATCGAATTGAATTTCTATAGCAACTACAGAGAGGTCAGTGAACCGAGGTTTAGAAAAGTTTCAAAAACAAAGTTTGACTTGATTAAATGATGTATAAATTGAGAGACATGTGCGTCATTCTCCCCCCCACACTTGTTTTGAGAAATATTGTTTAGTTTTGCTTTGATATTTGAAATTTTGTTAACTAAAGGTTCATTCGTAAACCTAAAGTTAAAACCAAACAAATGAATTTCCAGTAAATTTCGAAATTGTGTTTTCTCAAAAACAGTGTTATTCCAGAAAGAATTCATATACTGCAGAAATTTATCATTGAAAAAAAAAATGATCACAATGAGATTCAGTTGAAACGATCAAGTCGCAAGGAGTTTCAACAGTTTCAGAAAAATCGTTATTGTGCTTAAGATCACATTCAGCAGTATCATTGTTTTCAACCTCAAGAATTTCAACGTTTTCAAATTTTTCGTTTTCAGATTCAGACCCAACAACATTATCGTCAATCAAGTTAAGAAGTTTTCGTTCATCAAAGTCATCTTCACTTAAACAGTTGTTAACAACTTCATCATTTTTGTCATGTTGACAATCTAAAGTTGCTAAATTTTCAAAATTTTCAGAATCTGAGAGAGGAAGATCAAATCGAAGATTGACGTCTGCGTTTTCAAGGGAATTCAAATTCAGATCAATTACAGAGCTTTCAACAACTTAATTAAGATTTTCATCAATTTCAAAAGTTGTTATTTGAAAATTGTCGATTGTGGGCAAATGTGGATTTTTATTCGAATCGTCACAAGTTTGGATTCGATTTTGTTTCTCACAAAACTTCAAGTAATCGTCAAGTATGTTCATTTGCTCAACAAAATCAAATTTATAATTATTTACATGAGAATTTTCAATTTGAAATTGTTGAGAACAAAAGTTTTCAGTAGCACCATAATTGAAATTATTCCCATTGCCAAAATCATTTGAAAAGTGATTTACATTTCCATTTTGAATTTGAAATTCATTTTGGAGTTCAAAATTGAATTGACAAGGGTTATAATCAGAATTATTTGAATTTGGAGGTGAAATCGAATTTTGATTATTTTGAAAGCTTTCACTTGAATTGTTGCATATGTATAAATTACACAATTCATTTATTTCTTTATTTTGTTGTATGCTCATTTCAAGTAAAGATTTAACATGTGTTTCAAGAGTTGAGGGCTGATCATCATTTTGAAAATTTGGTGGTGTATAAACGGGATTATCTTTAAAATTTTGAAAAGTTGGTGGTGTAAAATCCAAATTGTTTGTACAATAATTGTTATTAAAATATCCATATGAATTTGGTGTAAAATTATATGGATTATATTGATTTTCACAACTATCATAAAATTCGTAGGAATAAGGGAATTGAGACATTTTCTAGAAAGCTCTTAAAAAATATGTTAAAATTAACAACTTTGGATTATATGAATACAAGTCTAGGCCAGGTTCGGACAGGGATTATCAGTGTGACACGAATCACCGTAGAAACACGACTGAAGGTTTAAGAACCTGTTTGAGTTGTAGACTCTACCGTTCCTTAGACACCTTAGAGAGTATCAATCCTAATTGTCAATTTAACGAATATTTTGTCCTATGAACTTTGAGGAATCCTCGATTTGATTTCAAAAATAATGTATTCCACATTTGTTTTAAAATTTCCAACCACACATCAACAGGCAAAATAATCCATCACAGATAGTCACAGAATAATAATTGCAGAAATAAAAAAAATTACAAGCAAGCCGATGCCCTGTAGAAGATTTTTACAAGCAATTTCAATATATTTTTCTTTGCAGCAGAGCACCTGTAGAGTTTAGGAATCACTCACAGTGGGGTATAGCTGTCCTTCCAGAGCTATGAGACTTTACTGTTTGATTCGTTTGACCCTAGAACTTTGTTAGCTTTGCTTGAACGATTTTCTTCACTATTGGTTCCTTGATTCAATTTTTGGAGATTTCACTTTATTATTCGCTGAGTTCTGCAATACCTAGAAATCACACTCCCAAATAAAAGTCTACAAGCACAAATTAGGCACATCCAAATTGAAATCAGAGCATGTAAAATTATTAGCAATTATTTTTTTTTAAGCAGCAATTTTATTTATTAGCAAGCGCGGCAAAGCGATGTTGTTCCTTCTTGATCTTGCAACCTGAAAGAGATTCGAACACAATATATACACAATAAAAAGGATTTTTTTTTAAAGAAGAGCAACAAAATAAAACAAACACACAAGATAAACACAAAAGCAAAGTGACACAAAACACAACAACAAGTGAACAAACACTAAATACAAGAACAAGAAAAAAAAAATTAATAAGAAGAACAAGAAAACTAGCACCCACAAAAAACAAACAAACAAAAGTGAAAACAAACAACAAAAGTGGAGGAAGGGTTTGTTTGCGTGGTGAATGATTTGGATAAAAGGAAGGGGAGACGGCCGTGAAAAGGTAAGGTGAAGGGACAGGGATGGTGATGTTTGAAACTGGGGAAGTGGATGAAGGTAGATTGATGAAGTCAGTGTATGTGTATGGCCAATGACAGTTTGGCGATGAAAGTGACTGAATGTCGATGTGTTTGGCAATGAGAGGATTTTTTTTGGAAAGGAATTGTTGTTTGTTACTGGGTGAATTGGCTGTGAAAACTTGGTTTGGGTGAATGGAAATTGATGGAGTTCGCATTGAGGAAGATGAACTGAAATTGTTCGGTGATTGGAGGTGATATTTTGCGGTGTTGCTGATGGTTTTGGTTGGGGGTGATAAGGCCGGTATGGTTCAGACAGAAGGAATGTAACACCCCGTAATTCTGTAACACTAAGATTCACAAATCAAGGCAGAATTAAATTTTAAAATCAAAATCAAAGGAAACGGGCTACGCCATTGCGTTCGTCTCGGAATTCTGCATGAAAACGAGTCCGAGTTTGCGTAAATCGGAGTCTGTATGAGGAAGATATGGCCTCCGGAAGTTTCAGCGAAGTTCAAATTTCAAAACAGACTCAGAAGCGGGCTGGGCGGGAAATTTCCCGCCCAGGACACAGGTCGACCAGGGGGTCGACCTGGGGGTCGACCTGGGTACCCAGGTCAACCAGGGTGTCGACCTGGGGGTCGACCCCCCCTGACCAGGTCGACTGGGTAGTCGACCTGGGGGTCGACATGCTCCCGAAATCCAGGTTTTGAACCTGGGTTCATTTTGATGTATCTGGCCCAATTTTCTGACCAGATTCATGACTCTAATCCTATATAAACAGCCTTAGTCTCCTTCTCTATTCACAATTCTTTTCTATCCTTATGCTGCCTCTGAGAAAATGTATAAATAAATAAAAATAAGAAAATAGTACGAAAATCCAAGACAACGTTATGCTGCTCAAGTTTGTCAAGAAGAGATTCGAATCAAGATTAAAGCTTCAAGACAAGAATCAAAGGCTAACTCAAACGGTTTCAAGCAACGTCGCACGAATCATAGCAACGCCATCTTTCTATTCTAAAAACCGATCAATGTAAGTTGGTTACTTTTTAGATTTGAACGTTTTCTCTATTCGTGACATGAAATTAAAGGAATAAAAGAATATGCCAAATCTTTCTATTCGAATATGTGCTTACATCTTTGGACTTAATTAAGAACTGTTATGATTCGATGACCAATGAGACTGTAACTATGAAACTATGGACCTTAAAACCTTATGCCTCTTTGACTATGAACATTGCCTATGACTATGAACACTGCCTATGACTGTGACTCATGACTATGAGAATTATTTCTTTGATTATGAACACAAGCCTATGCCTTTGATCAGGAAGCATAAACTATTGCCTATGACATAACAAGGACAACTGTGATTAAACACCTATGATTCATGACTAGGAAAGTGTTGCTTAAGTTTTGTGACTATGAAATTGGGTCTGAACCTGATTATCTATTCTGTCTATTCTTGGTTTTCTTTGGTTTTAGATCTTGGGAATTTACCTATTAAGTTAGGTCTACCCATGTTCTTGAACCAACGTCGTTATTCAACCCTTTTAATGCCATAAGATTTTCAGACCTATAGGCTTTCGATGTTTCAGTGTAATTCGTTAGGTCTGTAATTAGTAAATTATCATTTTATGCCAGTTATTATGTCTATCTTTTTCATAGCATCTTTGGTTCATTCCCTATTTTCTACGAATCTAGATTTATCTATAATCTAGATTGAATCACGATTATACGAACGGTGGGAATACGATTTGGGTAAAATATGAAATTTACTAAAAACGTAGTTTTTAACTTGGAAATTGGCATAAATTGGGAACATGTATTATGGCAGGTTCATAGAAATGCAAATTGGATAAATTTGACATGAATTATAGGATGTGTAATTGGAATCTAGTATTGACTTGTAAATCTAGCATTTACATGAATTGTGAACTAGAATAATAAGTCTAGTTTGACATGAACTGTAATTAGAATGTTAAATCAGAATTGGATTAGCTAATTTGGCATGATAAGTATATTGGCATAAATTTGAAATTGGCCATAATTGGGAGTACTTGTCAGGTTTAGCAAAATCATGATTAGCGACACTTAATTTGGTATAGTTTACATACCAGAAAGGCATAAATAAGATATAGAGGGGAAAATGGGCCATAATAATAGATGTTGACAATTTACATTAAAACAGTAATTATGAAATAAGTAAATTAGGAATAATTTACTTATAGAATTTGTCCTAAATGAGAAAATGTAAATTTAGACAAATTAAAGGTTTTATTAACGACATCTCTTTTAATAATACACCAGAAAGTTCTAGGGTGACAGAGAGGATAGTGTCTAGGCTTGGGTTTGGAAAATACAAGTTTCCTGTTCTCTCTGGCTATCCCTAACTGATCCGACGGATGGGATGGTTACTTTCAAAACCTGATTTTAAAATTAATCAAAACCCTTTGAACATAGAAAACACGAATATGCCTAACCCGAGGTTAGACTGAGTTGCGATGTAAACCTGCCCGGAACCAACCGGCACATCCAGTAATCGCAACAATATCTGTCTAATGTGAGTGGTGGCGACTTTAATTTATTTAGTTAAAGCTAGAACAAGAATGGTAGGGTTAAGCTAACTAAGACACTTAACCAATTCAACATGATAACCAGACCGATGGGTGGGGTTCGGTTCATACAGACACTTAACACAGTTAAGCTAGAATGGGAGGGTTAAGTCCATAGGAACACTTAACCAACTTAACACAGTTAAGCTAGAATGGGAGGGCTAAGTCCATAGGGACACTTAACCAACTTAACATGGTAACAAGACAAGACTTGTAGGGGTTAACTAACTAAGAAAACACTTAGCCAAATTAACATGTTAACTAGACGAGAAGGTGGGGTTAAGTAAAGTTAATACACTTAGCCAAAATAACATGTTAACTATACTAGAGGTTGGGGTTAAGTAAAAATTCAATACACTTAGCCAACTTGAAATGTCAGCTGGACTAGACCGTAGGTTTAAGTAAACTTGAACACTTAACCATTAAATTGTGATAAAGGAATAGGGTTAAGTCAAAAACATGAAGGGATAATACTTAACCATTAATAACATGTTAGTTAAAACAGACGGGCAAGGTTAAGTTAAAAAGGAACACTTAACCAATACAGGATGAATGGGTAGGGTTAAGTAATAAGAAATACTTAACCAATATAACTTGGTTTGTGGTAGGGTTAAGTCAACATGAATGACTGATAACACTTAACCATTTTAACAGGATAAGTGAAGAGGGTTAAGTTAGCTTGAATTGACTAATGACACTTAACCAATCTAAATTGATGGGAAAGAGAACTAAGTAGTAAACCTTAGTTAAAAGGAGCTAAGTAGTAAACCTTAGTTAAGAAAACAACGATTCTGGAAACTAAGTGGTAAACCTTAGTTAGCAAAACTAAGTAGTAATTCTTAGTATAACACGGGAAGGAGCGAATGTCCGTCTGAGTAAAAAGAAGGCTCCAACGAATTGGGTTACGAAGCCCGAGGCTTCAAGGGGACGTGAGGGTACTCTTGGTATCCCTCTGTGAGGCTGCAGATGATCCTCCTGGGCTCACAGAGGTTAAGGTCTGCGTTAGAAGAACCAAGGGTATGCCTTGGTTGCAAAATATGGCAACCTAAAGACTAGGATGGACCAGCGTGATTCGGCGAGAAACCGGTAGCCCTGTGATAGCAACTCGTCGTCTACCATCCATCTTGAGTCAGTCGAGATACGTGAAGCGAAAAGGCGGAGAACTCCAAAAGACCATATACTTGCTATCTAGTTATGGGTGAGGATGGCCATAGGTTAGTGGGGCATAGGGGGCCTGCGTATAGTTCTCATTTTTCAAGGTGTGCCTTTCATTAGTTGAGGGAGGGGTCGAGTGGGGCCATAGCCACTGGAATAAAAACAGACCTTAGCATCTGCATCGGCAGATATCTGAAAGCTCCCGACCGAGTTCTGTGTTTCTTGAATTTGCCCTGCCACAGGACTCGGGCCGCACATTACAGGACATGTGCATCTAGACAAGCGATAACGATTCACGATACATGCGTGGGGAAGTATAGGAACATATATCACTCTAGGTAGTGTGTCCTAGACTTGGGGGCATCGTTCAACAGGTAGTATAATCCCTAGTTGGACTAGGTGGCATAAATCCTGAATCCGAGAAGCGTTTAGCAGATAGTGTAAACTCTAGTTGAATCTAGAAAGCACTTGATAGGAAACCCTAGATTAGATCTAGGTAACAAATAATAAATGTATGCCTGAAGGCAACGGAAACTACAGGGATTGGGATCACGTTATCATTACTAGTTGAGACACTAGTTAGGTGGTGCAGAGATATAGAAACCAGTATAACAAGGAAATAGCGAAGCGGCGAGAGTATTAGAGCATATCCAGTTTATCTTATCTTAGCATATCTTGTGATTATCTTGTCTAATCTTGCTGACCCTATCGTCATGGTGTTATCTTGTATTCAGTTAATTCATGTCGTTTTGTTTTTCCCATGTTCACATGCTAGAAGTTACTAAACTTACTCAGGCTTTATGTCTGACTCTGTTTTTCTTTCGTCTTCTTTTCTTCCGTCCCCCCCCCCCCCAGGTAGTAAAGGAGGGAATAGTATAGCTCAGGTTAAGTTGGGCTGTCACTCTTTCCCAGCTTGAAGATTTGTCGAAGTTTTGCTTGGATTCTCTTTTCAGATGCTATGGCTGGCTCTTGCTAAAATTGGGGAATATAAATGTTGTTTTATGCTTCTTTATTTTGTAAGACAGATGATACTCTGATATTGTAAAGAAATCATTGTACAAACTATTTTATCAATAAAGTAAAGTTTTATTTTCCGCTGTTTAATTTCTGTCTGTCTTGTAATTTATCTGCATTTTTTACCCTAAATGCTCCACAGAACTTAGTGCATTCCCTTTGTGAGTGACACTAATGGATGTGGGGTGTTACACGGAAGGTGAAGGCGCAGAGAAGAAGTATATGGTGGTGGATGGGATAAGAGTTATGAATTGAGGAAAGAAGTTTTGTAGATGAAATGACGTGATTTTTGGTGAGGATGTTAGGGTATATTAAGGCAGAAAGGGGTAAAAAATTACAGAGGAAGGAAGAAACAAAAATATGGCAAGCAATAAATTGGTTTTTTTTTATTTGTGAAGAAAGGAATTTTTTTTGGATAAAAGTTGAAAAGAAATCAAAGAAAGGATAGAAATAAAAGAGTAAAATGAGAAGATTTTTATTATGTGTAAGAATTGAAAGTGAATAGAAAGGGAAAAGAAATAAATTAGAGAAAGGGAAAGGAAGGAATAAATGAGTGTGGGGGTATTAAGGTATTAAGGCAGAAAACAGAAAGACAATTAATGAGAGAGAAAAAAGGAAAGAAATAAAGGAAAACAATTGGAGAGAAGATTGAGAAATAAATTAGAAAAGAAATGGCAAGTAATAAGCAAGGAAAGGGAAGGAAAGAAATAAGTGAGAGGAAAAGAAAGGGAAAGAAATAAAGGAAATTGGTAAAAGTTTTTTTTAATAAAAAAAACACAAAATAAAAACGCACACGAGAAGAAACAAACACACAAACAAAAGTAAAACAAAACACAAACACAAAATGGAAAAAAAACACAACGCTTTTTTTTTTTAATGAACACAAAAACAAGCACACACAAAATGAAACAACAAAAGATCAAAACAAAACAGAAAACTATGAACAACACACAATTTTTTTTTCCAGAAAAACAACTAATAAGAAAATTAACTCGAAGATTAAAACTAAAATTAAATTCTTTCCTCGGCAACGGCGCCAAAAACTTGTTCGACGACGACTATTCTATGAATTAGAAAATCGTCGCGAATATTAAAATAAACCGCAAGCGCATGGCGTACAATCGTAGTACGTGGCGAATACGGGTCGATCCATAGGGAAATAATTAGTTCTAAAATTAGACAATTAAATTAAACTGAAAGTGAGTGAGAATGTTAACTAAACAGCTAAAAATTAGCAAAATATACCAAACTATTAACTACAAACGTTGGTTGAAAAATAAGAGATTAAATGACAACTTAGGAACAAATTCACTCTCAAGATCACATGAATCAATATAAAATGAAACCATGATCTCTCTTTTTGGTCAATAGTTAATTTAATTGATGTGACTATTCTAAGCATGACCTATTTGTGCTATTGATTAGCCCAACATAAGCCATCAAATTTTGTCACACCTCTTAAACAACTTTACTAATTTTATGAAAAATGATAACAAGTTGAAATTGAATTGTATTTTAAGCATGACCTATCCCCTATTAATTAGGAGTATAAACCATCAAATTTAGATTTTCAATCTCTACTTAATTACCATAATCATATGTAGATATGTAGATGAAGAGGTAATTAGTGAGCATATGAACAAACATAGCCTATGTGGTGTCAACACTATAGGCTATCAAACTCAATAATGAACACAGAAACCATAACCATCAACATGAATTAAAGCACAAAAAAAGATCATGAGTAAACAAGTATATTGAAACTACATGAATAAAGAGAGCTTCATTATCCCTAAGTTGTAGGGATTTAGCCTCTCATGTGTGGTATTTTAACAACAAATGTAGTTTGCAACATTAAAGAAATAAAAGAAAATATAAGGTAAAAAAAAGATTTATTTCAGCCTCCACTCTAAACTAAAAATCCAAGATGATATTTACATTATCATACATGGGTTATTTATATATGAGGGAAAACCATAAATTAACTTTTTGCGTGCTACCCAGAATGCCCCCGCTTTAAGCTGCATTTTGTCTTTTAGCAATAATGATTCATGAAGCCATGCTAGTTTAGTTATCTCAGGATTTTAGTTTTTGAAATTAACAATGCTACTTTTAGTTAATGTAGTTCATTGATATATGATTTATTTATTATACTTATGATTGCATTATTTATCTTCTTTAATTGCCAATTCACAAATATAATGATGTGTTATAAGCTAACATTTGTTGATTTCATACTTCATTTTATAAAATCGGTAATGAATCAGAATATGTTAATTAATAGAATTTACGTATTTGCACTGATTTTCATTTTTCTAAATAACAATGTGAATTTTTCTTTAATTTCTTGTTTAAGAATATGGTTAATTCTTTTTTTTTTATATATATATATCAGATAATCTAAAAGTTGGTTTTTTTTACTATACTAGCTAGTGACAAGGACAGCTGCTTAAATTGTGTTATTGATTACAGCAGATGCAAGTGTCCGGTTCTCATCCGTTGGTTCGCACGTTCGATCTATCTTCAGTCGTAATTGGCTTTTTCATCCTTTTTAGGGTGATGGAAATCGTAAACCACACGGAAACGACTCGAGGGTTTTCTCGCCGTCATTTTTTCTGCCATAGCTTCTTACTCGCAACAGTGGGGGGCGGGAAAATAAATTAAAAAATTTAAGAAAAAAGACGGACGAGGAGGAGAAGTGAAGGATAAGAATATTTGGCAGAGGATAAGCAATGAAGGAGCTAAAATTGAATAAAAGCAGCAGTCTTTTTCTTGCCCTTTTCACAGACGTTACAAATAGCAAGTAATCCATTTCCATTTTGCTATTGTATTATCTTTCCACTTGTTTCGTACCAAAATATTATTGCATTTTGATTGGAACTGGAGTTTAGGAATTAGTAATTGGTATTGATTATTGAGTACTATTAGCTAGAATTTCATTGGTAGTGCGTTTAAATGCTATAGGGGTAATGGTATAAATCCGTTTATCCCTTTTCTTTTGATGTTTTTGTCTTCTCGCCGATTTCCCTTTAAATATACCTTTTTCAGTTGACATTGGAGATTAAGAGTAGTAACTAGGTGCACTTTTGTGTACTAATATCTAGAATTCCATTTTTTGTGCATTTGTATGCTATATGGTTATAAAATTATAACTGAATTTTGAAACCGTTAGCAAGGGCTTGACTGTTCATTTTACTCCAAAGTCCGAGCCTGGTTTATGTTTCAGATAGGGGAAGGCAGTGTAACAGAAGAAGAAATGTAAATATTAGGAAAAAAATTACCCCAAAATTAAAGAAATAGGAATATAAATAGGGGGAAATACATGGGTAGATATTGTTGAGATTGGGCAAATAATAGAAGTGAGCTAGGCCTTAAGCTGAAATTTTTGGCTCCTATAAAGTATAATTTTAAAAATCAGGCAGGACACTGTGTTATCTGGACCACGAACCCCTCTGCCTATGCATTACACACTTGGTTTTAAACCGCAGATCATATAGTTCAAAGATTAGATCAAAATGAGATTTAAATCTTAAATTGAAGACTCAATATATTCATATTTTAAGTTTGTCCACATTACGAAATTGATTTTGATGTTTGAACTTCTACGTCTACACATAAAACTCAAAATTTTCTTTTAATCCATTTTTATTTTGCTTATAAAATATTGTGTAGCCAATTAAGTATACTCAAGTAGGGATTAAATGACTTGTCTCACTTGCAGTGTTAACTTAGTTTGAATCGGAATAAAAAGAAAATCATTAATGTTGTTGACGCCAAATTTTGTCAATCGAACGCCAATATCTGATTTGTATGTGAATCAGATAACAATCGCAATAAACAGTCATTAAGAAGTCATAGAATGCAGTAAAAGTAAATGGAGACACGGATTTATAATGGTTCGGCAAGTGTGCCTATGTCCACTAAAGTGTAATCAATTGCTTATATTGTTTGATTACAAGTACAGTTCTATTTGATATTAAGAATGTAGAGAAAAGTTGAATTTTGTTAAGCTATAGCAATGTCCTTGCTTAGTAGTGTCCAAAACCAAGAGAAAATCCCCTAAAATGAGCCATTTTGTGCCCTATTGTTGCCGTAGAAGAGCTCAGATCTGCCACGAATTAAGGAGTAAATTTTAAATCCGAAATATGATTTTAGTCTTTAAGATTTCGTATCTGATCCTTGAACATACATGGATCGGTACTGATCCATGGAGGGTTCTGTATTTTGGCTTCGTATCCGATATCTTGCTAAGTTTATTCGATCACTTCGTTTTTGAGTCCAGAACCATGTATCGATTAATTGTTTTATGCGGATCCGACGGGAGTTCAAGGGCCTGATCCGATTCATTTCTTTATACCAATCCGGTCTCCTGGAGTCGTATCGATCCGAGTGTTAAGAGCAAGCACCGATCCGGCCCAACATTCTAGCCTGATCGAACCATGCCGGTCCTTTTTTGGTAATGATCCGAAGCTTGATTTTATACCAATCCGATATGGATGTTCTCTACCGATCCAATTCATTCAGGGATCATGCAAATTCCTGAAGCTATTCTCATGTGTCGATCCATGTATTTTAAGTGATTGGCTTGAGTCGATCATCATTTTTGTTCATACCAATCCGATATTTCCAGATGACTGGGCTTTAATTGTTCACAAATTATGGATTTGAAAAGAGGTTATTGGGGTTCAAATAAATTTTGCTAACCTCTGTTAAAAAAAAAAAAAAAAAAAAAAAAAAAAACTGTAGACCGTTTAGTGTCTTAAATACAGTTTGCAGTTGATAAAACATTGAATTCATGATAGTTTGATGTTCAAGTTGGTTAAAGAGGTTGGCAATCTAATAACAATTTAAGGTGGCTTTACTTCTTGTATGATGATCAAATTTTGTCGTCAAGCAAAAAATTCATTTGAAGGTTTAAGCAGCAGCATTGAGTAACAGACGATATCAGCACTGATTTGTCATCTCATGCAGGCACTTGAAGTAGTATGCACCCCCCCCCCCCTCTCCCCACCCCCACCAAACGTTTTCTTGTATTAGTGAATTTTGATTAACTTGATATGTTGATTACTTATAACGAGTTCATAAATTTAATTGCTTAAAGATGCATTCAGGGATCTTCTTCAGTCTATGCAGTCTGGAAAGCTAGAACCAGAGGTGGCCCTTTTAAATGCATCACTGGTATGACCATCCTTTGAAGGAATCATGGAGTTCGAATTTGCCTTTCAATCACTCGATACATTTTTAGAATTTTTTCCTCGCATAGTAAACCTATCATGTGTCCTGCTCATTGTCTATCTATATTTTGGCCTTGTATCCAAGGTTATTTATATTTAGTCATTTAATTATCTTCTATTCATGCACACGGCTAAATCAACATTTAATTATCTTCTATTCATGCACACAGCTAAACCAACATTCAATTCTCAAAGTTGTATCTTAGAATAACACTTCTATTTAATGGCACCATTCACTCTTGTCTTCATGTCTAAGAAAAATCGAAATTTGGGATTTAAGTTTTGGTTTTAGGCATTCAAAATTTTAGTAATGTCAGTTAATTTCATTCGATTTCAGATTTTAGAATTTATTTTAGCTAATGACATGCTTATATAAAATGAATCACAGTCTCAAAACAAAACAAAAAAATTAATTCTCAAATTGGTTTAAGCTAAGCATAAAATGCGAACATACTATAATTCACAACCATTAGAGATGGTAAACAGTAGATAGTAGTTTTCCACAACTGCACTTATCATCTTCAATCTTTTTATTCCTCTTTGGTACTTCGATTTTCTGCAAATAAGCATTCATATTTTCTTCAAAAAAATTAAGGATAATTTCAGTTTAAGGGTTCAGTTTTTTCTGTGACTACATATTTAAATTCTTATCAACGTCTCTCTTTTATTTGGAGTTTTCAGGTGTGCTTGGGGGGGGGGGGGGGGGTCTTGTAATTTGATAAATGTTTTGGGGATCATAAGAGAATGAAATCCTCTTATATATATTACATAAAAGCAAATACATTTTTACCCTCATATCGTCACCCAAATTTGATGAACCCATACCATAGTTTCTTTTTATATTTAGTACGTCACTGGCAAATTTTATGTGTCTTTTTTATTTTTTTGGTTGGTCAATATCGTTTCATGTCTCGTGATATTAAAGAGTAATTTGGTAATTTGCACTGTGGGTTCAAAATATATTGTAGTATCCTCTTAACAATTCCAGTTCGAGTGTTGTCTCCTAAAAATAAAAAAATGTTTCCTTAACCAAAACTAGAGGGTTTTCTTTTTTTTTTTGTTGAGTAACAGAAGCGATAGTCTAAGTAGAGCACTCACAAAATAAATTGAGGTTCTTTAACAATTCATCATTAGTTTATATATATATATATATATATATATATATATATATATATATATATATATATATATAGAGAGAGAGAGAGAGAGAGAGAGGCAGGTTTGAGAGCACCCTAAACAGTGCAGCACCCCAAATGTCCCTCAATCTCCACCATGTATTTCTCCTTCTCTTTCCTTTCACTCACTTCCCACTCATATTCTTTAATATAAATGCGGGGCTGATATCATGGGGCATTTGGAGTGCTCCATTTTTGGGGTGCAACCGAACGCTTGGCATATATATATATATATATATATATATATATATATATAGCTGACTATAAATTCGGGTTTAGTGAAAAGATATTTACTTTACCTTTTTTCTCGAACTTTTATCTAGAATAAGATTATCGCTCACTAGGATGGCCATGATCTTATGGTACGAAACGTGAAATCATTGAAAAATATGTGGTTTCCCTCGTCCAGTTTTGTTTCGCTGTCTCCTGAACAAAATCAAGCAAAGAAAATTGTCTCTTCTTCGGGCACTAACCGAACATTTATAATCACTAAATATGAATTGAAAACGAGAAGGTCATCTCAACATGCATATAAACTTGTAACTGAAGATTAATTCAAGCTCGTAGACATAAATTATTCTCGAGTCTGGGGTATGTTATATTTAACCTTGTATGTTTAATTTTAATTCATTTGAAATGACAAATTTGTTTTGAAATTCTAACTCGTTACCGAGATAAACTGTAAATGTTGGAACTCAACGATGAAGTTGGTAATATTAACCAAAATTACTATGTCTTGTAGTCCGAAAGATAAATCTCAAACTTTGGTTCTTGTCAATAAGTACGTTTCCCAAGCGTATGCTTTCATATAAACAACCTGAAATTTTCCATTGTTAACAATATAACTACAATCTCCAAGATATAAAGCTTTATTCTTCAATGGTGCAGATACCAGATGTTTTTCCTGTTTTGGCAGCAGCACATAAAGCAGTTGTTGCAAAATCTAGGGATTCGTTGTCCACACACACTCTTCATGCTGAACTTGTTTATAACTATGCTGGATCGAAACATGTAATTTACTTGCACCGATTCAGCCGTTTTACATACTCAGTAAAATGTATTTGCATACGGTTAGTTCTTTCATTTTGATAATCAGATATCAGAGTCATTAAAGAGATGTGGAATATCTGATAGCACAACCTATGTTCTTGCTGCATGCTTTGATGCCTCTCCCAAAGTGGTAAGGGTCATTGTTACTTCACATTACTCTCTTTGTTGTCATTCTGTGTGTGTCTCATGACAAGAATTTGTCAATCTAATCGTTTACTACTAGTTAACTTTAAAACTTCCATTTGGAAATTTATTCCTAAAAACTTAATCATACCCTAGATAGTGTTTGAATTTGGTCACTGGATCAAGGGATGATGATGATGATGACGATGATTATTGTTATTGTTATTGTTATTCTTATTCTTATTCTTATCTTATTCTTATTCTTATTGTTATTGTTGTTGTTGTTGTTGTTGGTGCCGCCGCCGCCGCCGCCGCTATTATTATTATTATTATTTTGTTGGGTGCTAGATTTGTGACATAAAAGTTCCCATGTTAAAGTAATTTGTTCCAAAGAAAAAAATAAAAAAATTAATGCTTGCTTTTTCCCTAAAATTATGTCTATTCTATTTTGAGAAGAAATCTAATTTTGTTATTAGTTTGGAAAGAAGTCTAATTTTCTAACTAGCCCTGGATGTCAAGAAACATTAAATAAAATATCTGTGGTATTTTGACACATTCTTTATTCTACAAACCAAGACGTTGAAATCTAGATTTTAAATTTGGATTTTAGTTTTGGCATTTTCATTTTTGGTCTAAAGCTGACATTTCTGCTAAATATCACCAAGATTAATAAATTGTGAATATCATTTAATTTGATTTTGGTTGTATACAAGGCCGAGGACATAAAAGAGCTGGTGCATGGAAAAGAGATTGATTTAGAAGAGTTGAAAGTAAGAGCCAATGAGACCCAGATAAAGAAGGTTAAGTTTACCATTAATTTGTTATATATATTTATTCGCAGATTGTGAACTTCTAAAGCTACTGATGCATATTTTCTTTGTTGATTCAGCATTACAAAATACCTGCTCAGGAGCTAACCATCTCCACTTTGGTTGATGCGATCACTTGCAGAATTGCTTGTCGTGACGCTCTTTAATCGCCTGAAGCAATATTACTCTTAATATCAACCGTTTACATTCTGAACCAATTATGCCCCTGTTAAATTACATTATTAAATTATTTTTGACAGCCTTTTTCCTTCTTTTCTTCTATTAAAATTAGATCTGCCTTTGTTTGCAGATTTTTATGGCCAAATTTATGTATTAATTATACGTGTCTTTGAACGGCGAGACAGCGATAATCGCAAATATTTTTCTGAAAGCAAAAATTAGTGTATATTTATTAATTATATGAGGTTTCAGGATTTTCCGTGAATGTTGAGATTTATCATGGAAATCTCAATTGATTGTTTGGGATGTTTCTAATGGAACTTTAACTCAATGTTAGAACTTTAAGCAATTTCAAAACTTTGGCTTTTTTTTTTTAAATTTATTTCGACTTTTTTTTGCAGGTTTGAAACTTAAGAGCCGAAATTTGTGTGAAATAATCTTCATCGTCAAAGAATGAACTCTTTTTAAATTACACCGTCGAATCCAAAATTCATCGTTTTCATATTATTTTCTGTGGTAGCCAAAATTCAAATTTCTAGTGGTGATTCCTTAAATGTAAAATCTTAGCTGCATGCTCGTTGTTCCTTGTCATATAATCATGGTATGTCGTTGTAGACTTCATGAGCATGATATGAAATGATCATCTCAAGATCCAAAGATGATAATTGGGCCACAAGATTTAATAACTTCTCTATGCAACATCATCTAATCTGAACTTGGTCATGAAGTAACGGCATTTTCTATAATGAAAGAAATAAATATTTCAATTGAATTAGGAGAGGAATGTTAAGGTCCATTATTTATTTTCTTAAAATTTTCCTGCCTCTCCCTTTTGTTTTCATTCTTCGTAACAAAGAAGAACCAAAGACAAGGGAGAAAACATTAATTTTCTTTGTAAATTAAAAGAAGAAAAAGAAAAAGGGAGGGCCTGAAGGAAGCATAAGGTTAGTTATAACCATACTCAAGTAATTAAGGTAGATAATATTATCATTCCTATGTTTTAATAATGAATTCTATTTTCGGACTTAATGCAAACTTGAACTCATTTTGATGCCAGCACATGATTTCATTGAGATATTCCTATGAGTGGCTTTATGAACTTCACATCTTTACTAATTGTTGTAATATTTTTGGTATCACGCTTTTTTTTATCGACTTAAACTACCGAAAAGACCCCTCTATCTTAATAACATAAAAAGTTGAATCTTAATATTTTTTGTAAATTCAAAATTTTCTTTGTTAGATGTGGCAAATCTTAATATTTATTAAACATAGAATCTAACAAATAATTCTTTACAAATATTACCAAATCTTAGAATTACTTAAATATGAGATCTACCCCTTTTTTTAATCAAATTTAAAACTTTATTTACAAATATTACCGAATCTAGTACCATTTGAAAATAAAATCTAATAAATAAGCAATCTATAAAAATAATAATAGACGAATGAAACGTTCTACATCCGTCAACAAATATTTTCAATTTTTAATACATTTCAAAATAAGAACTAACAAGTTCTTTTACAAATTAAAAATATTCATCTACATACTATAAAATTATCAAATCTTAATATTATTTAAAAACGAGATCTACCAAATAAATTATTAATTAACAATATAAATAAAAAATGTCATTTAAAAATAAAATTTATACTAACGTTAAATAATTCACATGCGGAGCATAAGCGCTTACACTCGTGTGAAATAATGAGGTTGAATAATACATTTTTAGCCTCAACCTCTATGTTAATTGTTAGCTTCAAATTTGGTTGTCTAACACCCAAACAATTCAAATCAAGATAATCACAAAATTCAGTGGTTGTAGATCACAAAAAGTGCATAAAAGTAAAGAACATATAAAATTTATAGTGATTATTAGGCGATCGAGCTTGCGTTCACTTGTTGTAACCAATTGTTTAGAGTGTAAGATCACATATACAGTTAATATTTCATGAAAGAAATTTGAAGAGAAAGGAGTTGAATCCCGAGTCTGATAGAGTATGGGCGTACAAGAGCCCAAACCCTCCAAATGAAGCCACTGGGTCCTATTTATAGGTGTAGGTGCTTCCAGGTTGGTATGAAGGCGAATGGAAGTAGTGGAGGCAGTGGGTACATGGGATAACCACGTCACATGAGGGGATCGATTAGGTTGGTACCGATCCAGACAGATTCAGATCTGTATCGACTGGATTAATCGCCACTTGGTCGATCCAGATCCAGGCTTGTTTGCAACTCTGCCTTGCTGCTTCATGATGTTACGTTGCATGGGTTCAAGTCTTTGAGCTTTTCAAATCCATGCCAATCGTACAAATGTGGCTAGGCCGATCCGATCTGACTTTGGATGTAATTCAACATTTGTTATATTCCAGTGTTCCATCTGAGCATGTCTGGCTGTTTACAGCCTTATGTTATTGCCAGCACTTGATTCTTGGGTGACCAAATCATTTTTCAGGGCCGTCCGGCTCGATGATCATGTAATTCATGAGTCCACGCCCAAAATGCAATGGCCTTCTAAAATAATGATGAGTTTGTACTTCACAAACTTGAATTAATATGAATTGTATATGAATTTTCTAAGTTCACAAAAGATTTGATTTCAGGTTTTAAGTACTTAAAATATGAAAATCAATTATTTTACTTTAAAATATTTAGGCATGGTAAAAGATAGAAAATGCAATTTTGAAAATCTTGCATGATTATCCCCATGAAAATTTGAAATGATACGAGTTATTCAATAATAAATAAATTGGTAAAATGAGACTTGATTAATTATTTAATGAATTAGTTTATGTTTTAATTAGCAGAATAATTCTTCTATAATTTTTTTGGAAAGGGATATTAAAATTTATGTGTTCAAAAATTAAAAATTTAGTATGTGGAAAGATTTGGTGAAAAATATTTAAGTCAAGATAAATCACTTTTAAAGTTGATTAGGGAATTGTCATTCTAAAGCTGAAATAGATCATTTTAAACTTGCAAAAGTTATGCTTGTGGTATCTATGGAATCGTATATTGCGTTACTCCAATCAACTCGTTTTAAAATATACAGTTGAGTCTATACAACCGACAAACGAATTAAATCACCACTGTTGTGTTCATTACACATAACATCCCCATGCTTTTCGAGACTTGCATACCATTCATCAGAAATTCATACCGGCACTTGATTCTTGGGTGACCAAATCATTTTTCAGGGCCATCCGGCTCGATGATCATGTAATTCATGAGTCCACGCCCAAAATGCAATGGCCTTCTAAAATAATGATGAGTTTGTACTTCACAAACTTGAATTAATATGAATTGTATATGAATTTTCTAAGTTCACAAAAGATGTGATTTCAGGTTTTAAGTACTTAAAATATGAAAATCAATTATTTTACTTTAAAATATTTAGGCATGGTAAAAGATAGAAAATGCAATTTTGAAAATCTTGCATGATTATCCCCATGAAAATTTGAATTGATACGAGTTATTCAATAATAAATAAATTGATAAAATGAGACTTGATTAATTATTTAATGAATTAGTTTATGTTTTAATTAGCAGAATAATTCTTCTATAATTTTTTTGGAAAGGGATATTAAAATTTATGTGTTCAAAAATTAAAAATTTAGTATGTGGAAAGATTTGGTGAAAAATATTTAAGTCAAGATAACTCACTTTTAAAGTTGATTAGGGAATTGTCATTCTAAAGCTGAAATAGATCATTTTAAACTTGCAAAAGTTATGCTTGTGGTATCTATGGAATCGTATATTGCGTTACTCCAATCAACTCGTTTTAAAATATACAGTTGAGTCTATACAACCAACAAACGAATTAAATCACCACTGTTGTGTTCATTACACATAACATCCCCATGCTTTTCGAGACTTGCATACCATTCATCAGAAATTTATACCGTCACTCTTTTGGTCATTACAAACTTTTCTAGCATTTCCAGGGTTTGCAAACCGAACTCAAACTATCAAAATCTCAAAATACAGCTTAACTGCTTAATTTCAATCACTCATTGTGATACCATATGATCAAGAGATGTGATGACACATCTTAAATCAATAACATATGGATTGGATATGCGATAGCATATTTTTAAACATGCTATACCTATATTTTAAAATCGAACTCAAACTATCAAAATCTCGAAATACAGCTTAACTGCTTAATTTCGATCACTCATTGTGATACCATATGATCAAGAGATGTGATGACACATCTTAAATCAATAACATATGGATTGGATATGCGATAGCATATTTTTAAACATGCTATACCTATATTTTAAAATTGTGTTAGCATGTACTTGCGATGACATGGTGTTAAGCCAAAAAATGGCTTAACACCTCGAATTAATAGTTGGAGACATCAGAGGTCTTTTGCTTGATTCTAGCCCTGTCAATATTATGAGGACGATTTGTTGCTTCAAACTCAAACTGTTGAGTCCATGTCATTGGTCGAAGCCTCTTTCGACGGCTTAGAGTCGAAACACTTGAAACTAGAAAGTATTCAAGCCGAAGCGATTCGGTTCGGAACAAGCCCGGTCGAAATGGTTCAATTCAAGTTATGGTAGTTCGATCTAATACAATCAAGATAGTCAATTATGCAACATGCAATGTCAATTCAATAGTCAAGAACATCCCAATATGCTATACATATGCAAAGTCAGTCCAAATGTCCATAATGTCGTTTATACATTATGGAAGTACAATTGTCCGAGTACAAGTCTTTAAATCAATATTGACAAATTATCCCCTATTCAATTACAATAAATTGAAAATGCGGAGAATGTGAAAACAATTTCCGAACCCTTAAACAATGCTATCCCACCTCTATTTATAAGTGTGGGATTGGAATTTCATTGCTTTGATTGCTTGCTTCACACTAATGTCGATTTCGGCTGTAGATATTTTGATTTTTTTGCATCGACATCGCTAATCATGCTTCGCATGCCTTTATTCAACTCACATTGGTCTTGGATGCTTCAACCATGACTTCAATAGTCCTTTATGGAGCTTTAGTTGTCGAAGCGAATCAAGTATTTAAGATGTAAAGGGACATGCTTTGGTCATAATGAAAGCGACCTAACTCTAAGATGACAAGGCGATTAGGTTTCGTTCAACCATGAAATCAATGCCACTTTGCAAAATGAAGCAAATACAAGTGTTATAAAAAGCTTAAAAGCAATGATCTGACACTAAGGGGAGAAGAGTGGACGAGGAAATGCAACTGTTTCCCTTAGAAAAAGCAAAACCCTCCTTTTAGCAGCTTCCGGGGTAAAGCACTTCTAAATAAAGTTCGTCTCTTCAGTTATTCCGTCATCGAGAGGTGAAGCAACCCTTAAACTTTGAAAGTGATTCACCCATCCTTGAAGGTGAAGAAAACGTAACATAACATCCTTGTTTTCCTGACGTGAAATGAAGCGAAGGATTTCTTTGGTTGAAGTAGCATTGTACTTCTTTCTTTTAAAGTGAGTCGAATATGGTGTAGCACTAGCCTTCCTAGTGTGATGAGTACATCGACTTTTAAGTCAAAGCCAATTGTTGTACTCATCTTGTCGTCCAATTTGGCGAAACAAATCTAGTCCATCCATTATATTTGGTGGCCCTTCTTCCATTTCTCTCTCATAAATAGTAATTTGTCATTCTCCTCTTGTAATACCTTAGGTATTTTTGAAAAATAAAAAATTAAAATTAAAAATAAATAAAAAATTAAACTTTTCATGAAGATCTGAATTAAGCTTTGGGGATTTTGCTATTGCATTCGTAACAATTTTCTGTCAATTTTCATACGTAACTCATCGTAATTTGAGTAAATATGAAGGAATTATTAGTAGATATATAAGGGCGGTCAACTTTGCCTTGGGGCAGTCGACCATTGGCTAAGGCGTCGACCCAACACATTAGATTTGGACGATCTACTTGCTTAGAAATGAAGTGTTCAGATGGATAAAATATAAGGAGTGGTTTGTTCAAGTGGAGGGACGATGACCTTGATATGTTTAGATGGCTTGGCTTGAATTTAGGTTAATTCAATGATATAAGGGAGGAGGAGTAAGCCTAGGGACATGGACTCCGCACATGCAATAACCCTTGATCCTACTGAGATGGCATAGTCAGGGCGCCTCCTGGAGGGATGTGACGCCCTACCCTGAGACCCATATGAACAAAGAGGATTAACGAGTAATGTCGTCTATTAGAGTGGAGAATATGGTTGGTTAGGAAGTCTTACATTAAATGAGTATCAAATACGTCGATTGGGTGTATAATTTTTTTTCTTACCTCAAGTGGATTAACGTACTCAATTCATCTAATACAAATCCACGATGGCTAAGGATCGTATTCAAAACAAATTATAGCACATCACATATAGCAGATCAAGGTACATAATACAAATGTATACAACAAAATACAACATATGTATGTGCTACATACTTAAATCAACAACATAACACGAATCAGCATCAAGCTATTAACCTGAAACAACTTGGTTTGACCAGAGTATAAAATACTCGTATTAGCCTCGCATAACTTATCAGTTAGAACATGATAAATGGAAAATAATTTCATACAAGGAGTAGTTTCTCACAATAAAGCGGGAATACGACAAATTCACAAATGACATAGAATACATGAGATAAGACCGCTAGCCATAATCAAGGATCCGATGTATGTAATACATACAACAAAGTATAACTATTTCCATCTTTTAAATCACTAAAGCCTAAGGATATAATGGTCTAAAGAAACCTCAGTCAAATAGGAAATAGGATGGAAATCACATAAACATAAGATGTTGAACTTGATAGTAGTTCGCCACACAGTGGTGCAATCACCATGTTATAATCATCAAATGACACAACAGTTATGTATAAAACTCAATATGCATAAAATGGTGAAACATCATAATATTTTAGAAATCATAGTACTTGAAATATAGAAAAACTCGATACCACACACTCGTCATACCACATAGTCTCGGAGATTTAGAAAATATCGAACCATACAATTTGAATCTAATAAGACTAGACCCTGCATGCCTATAATACACCACACAGTCGGCCGAAATCAACCAGTACTACCACACAGTTTTGGAACCCTACGTAGTTACTCTTCACATAGTTGAACCAAGTAAGTAGACCTTCCCGTCTACATATATTGGACTCATAGGTCTAACATAATTGGCCCTCTTGGCCTAGTACTTTTAAACATCTAACATCAAGAACTAATCTGAAGGTTCAACATAGTTCCTTGAGTATATGTCACAGACTTCCCCATAGTAACCCAAATAGTGGCAACGGTACATCCCATATCATACGTTCTCACTTTTCGGTTTACTCCAAGTCAGCCAATTTCACAAAATAGCTTCAATCGACGAGTCTAGAATTAACCTGTATGATATACCTTTGTGTCACATACCACGACGCGTACTACATCGTTTAATTCACCTCCTTGTTCTCTCGAAGTGTGTCAAAAACGTGTATTTTTACATGAAAAATACTTATATTGAGAAAACAAATTTAGAAAACTATTTTGAAAGCACTCTTAGGAGTCATTTATAAAAAAAATCTCTTTATGACGATAGAAATTATATATTTAAATTAGCTTTGGAAACAATACTTATAAACTTGAAATTCTTTTTAAAAACAGTTTAGGAAATGTGTGTTTAAGATAAATAAATTTACAAAAAAATCATCAAAATTTAACTAGACTGCAAACTAGTATTTTACACTAAACTAGCCAATCCATACTACGATTTGGCATAAATATTGGCTCTTCCGATTATAGGAATTTTCCTATACAGAACACTCAACGTAATGGCAGCAACAATATTTGAAATTACTATATATAAACATCAAAAACTACTTCATATAGTTCAAAAAATTGCATTCATAACACTGTAAAAACAAAGCAACCAATGCCCAAACAAAGCATAAAAAATGATCCTAGAATCGTTCTTTAGGGGTTGACCTTATCCTTGTGGAATCAACCTTATGGTCGACCCCCAGTAGGTTTGGGTCGACTTGTCTCACGCGCAAGCTACAGGCTTGTTCGTGTGTTTCGTTCCCAACATTGGTCATGAATTTGGCATAGCTACAGGATACGAAAGGGTTTGATTTTCAGCATGCGAATAGAACAAAACCTTGATAACCAATCGGAAAAGAAAGAACATGAATTCATCATGAAACAAGGAAGATATGCACATTCAAAGGGGAATTCACAACAACTTTGCTACTGTAAACTTAAGAAATGGCAAAAGTTGTTTACAATAACTATTTTTTTTCTAGAAAACTAACAATCTAAAGCATGCAAAGCAATTCAGCTAGATAGTGTGAGTCGAACAACTACTTTGCGTGGATTTGAATGAGTTTTTAATCTTCAACATCTCAGGCATCTAAAAAATCAAATAACCGGGAAATGCTTTCCAAAAATCCACTATAACTTCCTTTCTTCTCTCAATTCCATAGATTTTTTGCTTTGAATCTCTTTCTGAGGTTTAAATTATTGTAGGATAAAGAATTCCGAGTTTTCCCCCTTTTTATTTCATTACGGATGTTTTTGGTTTTCGATTTTTTAAGAGAAGGAGAGATAATAATTATCTGGTTTGTTTCTCAAAAGGAGAAGAAATTGTCTATGTCCAGAAAAAGTACGTAGTATTCTTCTTTTATCTTTTCTAAACCCTTCCTATAATCTTATCCTCGGATATTTGATCTGTTTGTGAAGATTTGAAGAAGTAGATTGCTTTTAAATCAAGAAATATGAAATAAAATCAATGATTCAAAGCAATAAAAATATTTTGAATGCTTTTAGAATATAAGAGAATATAAAAAATAAGATCAGAAATTAGAGCAATAATCGGTGAGTTGGATTGTGAAATTTGTGATGTATAAATAGTGTTTGAAGAGTGGTAATCATTCATGAAAAGTTTTGTTGAAAAGCAACAATAATTTCTATTGAAAAATGGATCACAACCTTTCATGAAAGAAGATGTCTTTTCATAAATATGACCGTTAGGTTCGGATCAGTCGACTGGTCAAAAATCACTAGTTAATTGATTGAAAACGTATATATAAATATACACATAAGTGGCCAAAACTGTTGCCTTTTTGCACTACCAGTTGATTGGTAGGAATATGACCAGTTGACTGGTCAGTGGCAAAAACAATAGTTTTGGCACTTGTGTGCAACTATCATATATATCGTTTTGCTTTTGTGTTCTGATATTTGAGGGTAATTTTGGCAAATTTTAACATAACTAAAACACAAATAAATAATCATACTAAATCACTCTTTCATTTATCTTCTATACTTCCTTGTCATAAATCGACACTTTATTCGTAGAGAGGCAGAGCTTAGAGTTTATCTCTTGATTTGATTTTAGACTATCTACGGATTTTACACTCGGTTTGTTGGCATCGTTGGAGGTGCAACCTAGTATTTTGGAGCGCATTGGATCCACTCAGCATGAGGATGAGCAATTATTGATTATCTTGGATAGACTCAGTGGAGGAGAGACCTTTAGTCACCTAGCCAGATATTCTACGGACGAGAGAGGGCGGCTATGTCGAGATGGGAGATTGTGTGTTCTTAGAATTTGGGATTTGTTGAGATCAGTTCTTGAGGAGACTCGTCACTCTCGGATGGCTATCCATCTGGGTGGTGACAAGACATACCGAGATATAAAGAGAGTTTTTCATTGGATAGTTATAAAGAAGGATGTAGCAGAGTTTGTGGCACGATGTTTGACTTGCCAATGAGTGAAGGCTGAACAAAGGAAACCTGGCGGATTGCTTCATCACTTAGACATTCCACAGTGGAAGTGAGAGAGTGTCTCTATGGATTTTATTGATGGTTTGCCTAGATCGAGGAAGGGAAACACCAGTATATGGGTTATAGTTGACAGATTGGCTAATAGTTCTCAATTTATCTCAGTCAAGAGCAAGAGGACGACAGCTTGATTAGCATCTTATACCTTAGAAAGATTGTTCGACTTTATGGGGTACCTTCCAGTATAGTTAGTGATCGTGACCCCATCTTTAAGAGTGGGTTTTGGAGGAGCTTGTAGGAGGCACTAGGTGCAAAGTTACTACTTAGCACCGCCTATCGTCCTCAAAACGATAGACAGACTGAGAGGGTCAATAGGGTTCTCAAGGATTTATTGAGACAGTGCATCCTAGACTTTGGAGGGACTTAGAAGGAGCATCTCCCATTGGTAGAGTTTTCCTATAATAATAGTTATCAATCAAGTATTGGTATGACCCCTCCGAGGCACTTTATGAACGACCCTGCAGATCGCCTACATGTTGGTGGGAGTTTACAGACAGACTTCTACTTGGGCCTGAGATGGTTAGAGAGACTTCTGAGAAGATAGACCTTATTCGTAGACAAATGAAAGTAGTTCAGAGAGACAGAAGTCATATGCTGATCAGAAGAGGACTAACAATATTTTGAGGAAGGAGATATGGTCTTTACCAAGGTGTCATCTTTGAGGAATGTTGTTCGCTTTGGCTCGGTAGGGAAGTTGGCGTCGAGGTTTGTAGGGCCGTTTCCCATAGTTGAGAGGATAGGTCAGATGGCCTATAGAGTTAGACTACCAGAGAGGATGGCAGGAGTTCACGACATGTTCCATGTTTCCATTTGAGGAAGTGTCTACACAATTGCGCAGAGGTAGTAGAGCCAAGTACGCTTAAGGATATTAAAGTTGACAAGGAGGCATCAGTCATAAACGTTCATACATGTATACTTGGATTAGAAGATAAGAAACTATGCAATAAGAAGATCAAATTGGTAAAGGTGCAACGGGGAGAAGATCGTGACGATGCGACATGGGAACCCGAAGACAAGATTCACATTTCTTACCCTTTTTCTCTTTGAGAGTATGTTCTTAACTCCTTTCTAAGATTTTGAATTCAAATCTGTTTTTCCCTATCGTTTGAATTTCAATCCTTAGGTAGAAGCCTATGATTGAAAACATGTATTTGATACATGTTATGCTTGATGGTTGCAAGTGATGCAAATGTTTGCTAGTTGATGCAGTGGATGCATACACACACACATTAGGCACTAGATTAGGGATCGGGTAAACAAAAGCACTTTCATACTACATATGGATATGCGTGCATTTTAATTTTTAATGGATGGAAATGGTTGAATCATCAATTGGATGTTGCATTTTGGTGGATGGTTGTTGCACAAATATAGAATTTATATGTATTACTAGGATTTTTTTGCGTACATATTGGACACATATCACAGAAATGAATTTCATTAAGTAGGTCAACTGAAGTAGTTGACCGCCTGATTTTCGCATTAGTTTAAGGACATATACACAACACCTTTGCATATGTTCATACTGGGCATTAGAAATTTTAAGGACAACGAATGTCTGTGGTCGATGGATGAGTAGATGTGTGTAGGTTTTAATAACATTCTTCTTAACTTAGAGATTTCAGGGACGAAATCCTTTAAGCGGTGGAGAATGCAACACCCCATATTTTAATACACAATAATTATATAATACAACATATGTTAACTGATCATTTGTTCCGGATCCCAAAAGTGCACCAAACACGCTCGACTCAACACATCGCGTGGCGGTAAAGCGCTAAATGTCGCCAAAACATCACGAATTCAAGACCAAGGGAAGTCACATAAGCACAAGCCTCACAGCCACTCAAAATGGTACTCAAACCATGTTTTCGTATCCCTTTGCCTCGTATACCAGATTCTCGAGCCCCTTGGTTCGGATCCCCCTGCCTTCACACAATTTCGTACCCGAATACTTTGGATCCCTCGCCATGCAACATTTCAAACTCCTTTAGCTCGTATGCCTCGGTCTCACATACCATTGAACCCCTTTGGTTCAAATCTCTCCTCTCGCTAAAAGACTTCAAACCCCTCCGCGTTGCAAAAGCTCGACTCCCTCGAGCTACCACACCTTCGTACCCTTCGGCCACACCAACACTTTGACTCCCACAAACAAGCTCGAACCCCACAACAGGGGGTTCATGTCGTATCCCATGGGTACCAGATCCGTATCCCTAAGGGGATACAAAGACCTTGTATCCTCTGGGAGCGCAGAAGAAACCGTATCCCTTAAGGGATACGCTACTCCGTATACTTAGGGATACGAATCTCGTATCCCTCGGGATACGAAATTCATAT
Organism: Allium sativum; assembly: GCA_030737875.1. Classification (NCBI taxonomy): domain Eukaryota; kingdom Viridiplantae; phylum Streptophyta; class Magnoliopsida; order Asparagales; family Amaryllidaceae; genus Allium; species Allium sativum. The sequence goes on along the minus strand of CM060918.1, from coordinate 141,665,441 downwards.
CTGAAAGAAAGGATACGGGTTTTTGCAAAATATGTTGAATAAGGGTCGATATTCTTGGTGTTGGCTCCGGGGATACGAAGTTACACTTAATGGTCCCCAAATCGTACCTACTCCAACCTAACCACTCCACTATAAATAGCCCCAAGCTCACACTTCAAAGAGGGTTGGAAATTGGTTGATTTGACACCTCTTGAGAGCTCCAAGTGGCCTCTTTAATGACATCCTTGCTTCGAGGAAGAAGAAGCATAAAAGTTACTTTTTCCCAATATTTAGGTATGATAATTATGACATCAAAATACTTGGAAATGTTTGTAAATGGATGTCATAACATAGTCCTATGCTTGTAACTTATTATTCTCAATAAAATATCGTCTACTCTTTCAAAGTGGACGTAGGCCCCTTGCGGGACCGACCACTATAAATCTTCTGTGTTATTTACTGCTTTCTGCACTTATTTTTCCACGTGAAACGTAATTCTCTAAGTAACGGAAAATCTTTGGGTGTTACGACATTTTTTGCCATCAACATTCTATTGCTTTCATTGAGAACTGAGACTTGCAACTTTGTCACACATTTCCATCTCGACTTCGACGCGCTTATGTTTCTTCCATAACCTATCGCCAAGTCCAATTACGATGGTTAACCGAACAAAAAATCAGATGCTTGGATCCTCTGCCGTAGCTAATGTTAGTACTTCCCAGCAACCTCAGTCGACAGACAATCCAGCTGAAACATAACTTCTTCCTTCTAGGACCACGAAGCCCCTGCGACTCAAGCGCAGATTTATGCACTTAATAAGAATTATGAAAATACGGCTCTTAAACTCAACCAAGCATTGAAAAACAACATCGACCTTATGCGTCAACTTTAAGATAGTTAGCGCATCTTCGCTTGACTTCAGCTTGCTCAGAACAATGTCTAACCGCAGCGTACTATATCGGAAACCCCTTCTTCCGAATCAAGGGGCCTACATCAAAGAAGAAGGTCCATCCTCATTAATAATGTCGTCATCCACTCCAATGCTCATACTAACGGGAATGACAACGGCAACAGTGATCGAACCACCGTCACTTACAACGGGGGAACGCAGTACCGTGACCGCTTCCGGTTGATTATCAACAATGAACTAGGTCCTAGTAACTGAACCCCTCCTCGACATAACCCAACTGTCTCCCCTCAAAACCTGGGGCCTACGCTTCCTACGACCCAGCAGGCCGAAGTCCCTCCGGATCAGGATGTACACCAGCCCGCTCAACCTCACCAGCCATACCAGAACCAGGCCATGGATGTCGACGACATGGAAGAGGACGAGCCCGATGTGCATTACAGAAGGCTCCTACGGAATAAAACTCCTAAAGTCTGCCAAAACTAATGGATTCCGCCAGAAGATCCCAATCCAGTATATATCCCCGACATGGTCTGAAGGATCATGAGAGATATGCGAGGGAACGCCAACAACTGATGCGAAACCAACTTGTGGCGTAATCCCTTCACTAGGATCATTCATGAAGTCGAGTATCCCCAACGCTTCAACGTGCCACAAATGGAAATCTATGACGGCACGACCGACCCTTGTGCTTTCCTAAACCACTATGAATGGCAAACGGATTCCAGTTGGGCCACCGACGCGGTTAAATGCAAGTGTTTCCCTGTCTTCTTGTCGGGCACACTCTGTTTTGGTTCTCTTGCCTTCCACTCTTATCTGTCAACAACTTTGGCTAGCTGGCCATAGAATTAGTTAAGCAGTTCAGCATGCACATTCCGACTCCGAGGATTGCCTTCACCCTATCTAATCTCTACCAAGGACCGGCAGAATCCCTTAAGAGCTATCTTCCGCGATTCAATATCGCCCCGCCAAGGTCAACGATCCAATAACCCACCAGTTTCTCGGGGCAATCACTCCAATCACCCACAGGATGGCACCCTCGATGACAGTATCAAAGGAAAGCAAGTCGGGGAATCCCCCGACAAGGGAAAAGGATCGCCCCCTATAAGCCAAAGCTGAACAGCAACCAACAAAGCACAAACAACAACAACCAGGCTCTTGCAGATCCTAAGAAGCACGACCTCTACCAGAACTACAAGGTCTACACTCCACTAAATCGGGATATGGAGATAATCTACTTAGACACCTGTAATACTCTACAGTATAAGAAGCCTGACACTAGAGAATCCACCGACTGCGAGAAAAACTCCAGCAAATACTACAGATTTCACGACATGTATGGGTACAACACTAATGATTGTCATCATCTCAAGGATGCTATTGAAAAAATCATCCGCGAAAAATGCTTAGAACGGTACGTTCAGGATCCCGCTCCTCTAGACACGGCTACAGGCCCTCCAACGCATGCACTTCCAACACCTGCAAAAGTGGCCCCAGGGCCGTCTAACCAAAGATCATGTGGCATCGTGATTAATAATATCTATGGTGGACCTCACCCCAAACACGACAGCTTCCGCAAGATGGAGGAGTACGCCAACTCTATAAAGCATGCCACCTACGAAGCTTGCTCTACTTTGGATGAGTATGTCCCCACCAAGCTCCACAAGACAATACGGGACGATATCGTCTTTCGCGAGAGAGATTCCATGGGAATCAATATCCCGACCATTTACCCTCTCATCATCTCGGCCTAGATCGGATTAGCTTTCATCCGAAGAATCCTCATCAACTCAGGAAGATCGGTCAACATCATCTTCAAGGCGGCCTATGACCAGATGCAACTTGAGGCTAAAGGATTGAAGCTCTACCATGCCACGATGCACGGCTTCAACGGATCTTCCAATCACCAAGTAGGCATGGTCGACCTGCCTGTAGAACTCAGAGAAGGGGATCAGAGCCGGGTCTTAATCCACACCTTTGTGGTTATCGACGTCATCTCCCAGTACAACGTCTTCTTTGGACGCCTCTTTCTTGTAGAGTTTCGAGTGTGCATGTCACCATGGTCCCTTGTAATGAAGTTCCCAACAGAAAATGGGATCGACACCGTAAAAGGAGACCAAGCAACATCCAGAGATTGCTATCTCATAGAGTGGAGAAATGCGCACAATTAGGACAAGAGAAAGACCGTGTCTGCGCCTTCTTGCACCAAGACCATCTCCGCATAGCAATCAATGGCGTTTGAGCCTTGGCTCAGGCGCCACTGCCGTCTTTCCAATTATCTCGATCCAAGGGAAGACAAAGAGCCCAATTTCGAAAGGGATACCCTAGTTGAGCCTATAGTGAATGTTCTGGTCATCCCCGACGACCCGACAAAGGTCTTGAAAGTTGGATCGCAACTCCACCATGCTATAAAGGAAGATCTTGTGGATTTCTTAAGGGCTAACCTTGACGTATTCACTTGGACCCACACCAATATGTGTGGCATCGACCCTGCAATCACTTGTCACCGGCTAACCATCAATCTCTTGCAACCTCCGGTCAAACAGAAATGTCGATTCTTGGGAATCGAAAGATCGACTGTGCTTAAGGAAAAGATAGATAGGTTACTCAATAACAATTTCATCCGAGAAGCCTACTACCCCAAATGGATCTCCAATCCATTCATGGTCAAGAAAGCAAACGGTAAGTGGCGAACGTGTGTCGACTTCTCCGACTTGAACAAGGCATGCCCTAAAGACAGCTTCCCGCTTCCGAAGATCGACCGGCTTGTTGACTCAACCACTGGATACCGGATTTTCTCCTTCATGGATGCCTACTCAGGCTACAATCAGATCCCGATGTACCTCCTGGACCAGGATCATACTTCTTTCCTAACCGACCTGGGGCTGTACTACCATCGCTTCGTGCCCTTTGGTCTTAAGAACATGGGAGCCACCTACCAATGAATGGTCAACTTCATTTTTAAGGACCAGATTGGAAGATCCATAGAGGTATACGTGGACGATAGGCTTATAAAACCAAAGACGTCAAACAACCACGTCCGTGACCTCTTCGAAATGTTCGATGTCCTCCGTCGATATGACACGAAACTTAATCCCTTGAAATGCTCTTTTGGCATTATATCGGGAAAATTCTTGAGTTTCATTGTCAATTCGCGAGGCATCGAAGCCAATCCTTATAAGATTAAAGCTATCCAGGATATTCAAGGCCCTTAGAGCATTAAGGATGTTCAAAGTTTAAATTGGAAGGTTGCCGCTTTAAGTCGATTATCTCTATAGCCACCTACAAATGCGTTCCTTTTTTCGATTTGCTCAGAAAGGGGAAGCGCAACTTTGCACGGACCCCGGAATGCGTCACCACATTCAAGGATTTTCTAAATCACTTAGAGCGACCACCTATCTTGTACAAACCCGTGGATCACAAGGACTTATTTGTTTATTTGGCCGTTTCCATGCAGGCAATCAACTCAGCGCTCATGCACATTGAAGATCGTGTCCAGCGACCCGTTTACTATATCAACAAGAGATTAACGGAGGCAGAAAAGAACTACCCAAAGCTTGAGAAGCTATCCTACTGCTTGTTGATCTCCTCCCAGAAGCTACGACCATACTTTCAGCCTCACCCCATCAAAGTCTACACTGACCAGCCGCTACGACAGGTCCTGCAGCGACCTGTAGCATCTGGACGACTACTAAAGTGGAATTTAGAGATGATTCAGTTCGAGATCACATTCATCCCTCGTTGATCCATCCACGGAGAAGCCCTCGCCGATTTCATAGTGGAATTCACCATCCCGGAAGAGCCTTCTTCGTAAGACATCGAAACCCCGGACATTCAATCAGTTCATGGAAGGATATTCCAACAATAAGTGTTATGGCACCGAAGTCGTGCTCATTGATCTAGAGAAGCATCCAATATGCTACGCTTTAAAGCTCAACTTTCTCGCTACCAATAATGATGCAGAGTTCGAGGCCTTGATCGCTAGGCTCGGAATTGTAATCGAACTTAACATCAAGGCCATCCAGATTTACATTGACTCGCAGCTCATCGTGCGTCAGGTACAGGAAGACGGGCGCTGCATCATCACGCATATCCCCACCTTGCTCAGGTTCGCGAACTACTCACCAACTTCGACCACTGCATCATCACGCATATCCCCCGAGAACATAATGAAAAAGCTGACTCATTAGCCAAACTGGCAAGCTCCGAGGACATGTAGCTTATAGGCTTGCTCCGGTCAAAGTACTCGATTCTCCGAGCATCGATCAGATGTAGACTAGTTCGGTAATTATAACAGAGACCGAAACCGAGCCCGAGTCTTGGATGACACCAATCAAGAACTAGCTGCAACATGGAACCCTCCTTGGACGCTACAAGGAAAGACGGGCGCTCACTCGCCAATTGTCCCGCTATATCATTTTGGATGGAGTGCTCTACCAAAGAGGTTTCTCTGCCCCGTTACTTCGATGTGTAACCCACAACGATGCCGACTGTGTGTTACTGGACGTGCACGAAGGCGAGTACAGCGACCACACCGAGGGTAAACTCTAGCAAGAAAAATTATTAGATATGGTTATTTCTGGCCCACACTCGATCAAGATGCCCCGAACTATGCCCGCAAGTGTGATAAATGCCAGCGGTTTTCGAAGATCCTAAGATCACCACTACCGAGCTAATGTAAATGGTCAGTCCTTGGTCGTTCGCTATGTGGGGGATAGATATCATCGGGACTCTTCCAATGGCAGAGGTGGGGCATGCTATGTCATCATCGCAGTTGATTACTTTAATAAATGAGTGAAAGCTGAAGCTCTCTCTATAATCACCACAAGAAAGTAATCAACTTGTTCGTCTGCAATATCATTACCCGCTATGGAGTCCTCCAAGCCATCATCTCTGACAACGGAACCCAGTTTGAGAGCGTAGAGTTCAAAACTTTCTGCCGACTGCACAACATCGAAAAGAGATTCTCGAAAGTGGCTCACCCTCAGGCCAATGGACAAGTCAAGGCTGTCAACAAAGTGATTAAATCCATTACCAATAAGCATCTGGAAAAGGCCATATGGGCAGACGAGCTTCCTCTAGCCCTATGGGCCTACCGGACCACCCTTAAGTCAGTGACTGACCATATTCTGTTCGCCCTTGCCTATGGATCCAAAGTCGTCATTCCCACCAAGCTAAATCTTCAATCTCATCGAGTTACCTATTATGATCCTAAGACCAACATGTGACGACCGCCCATAACCCCCACACTATATAAGAGAAATAATGCGCTGAAAGATGTGCAAGGCTGTCATGGACGATCATCAGAGTAGGAAAACACAAGCGAAACCTGTCGTTAAACTCACAGCACAAGGATAGAATATAATAGAACATATATAACATGTAATAATAGTGAAGCAGAAACACTGGACTTCCATACAAATAGAAAGTAAGATCCACAAACTTGGAAATAATGTTTATACAAAGTTGCCTTACTACATCACTCAGAAAAGCAAACAGTGGAAATCCAATTATTAGCTAGTAGTAAAACTGGTGCGTAAGCCTCCTGCTCGCCATCGATCAGCATCGTCGTCCTCACTAAAGCATTACCTGTCACCTGTTACTTAGTCTGCCCATCCACAATCGGATGAACAGCCCAAGGTAATAAGAGGATACATAAAACCTTGAGTCAGACAATAGTCTTATTGAGCGATAAAACAACTAACAAACTTCAACAATAAAGTGTATGAGAGGGGATAGATAAACATACTAATCTACCCATAACACCAGAGAAGACCTCAACCTTATCTTCCCCACATCGGATAGTGATAGCCTTTACAATCCATTCAACCAAAGGAATAACAATTCATACATGGAAACCAGAACAACCATTGATAACATTCATAGCATCCAGATTACATAGGTCTCACGTAGACAACCTTAATCGAGTTTAACATCCCTCAAGCACTCTCCCCAGAGGCCTAAACCAATATCAGTCAAGCACTCAAGAAACACCACCCTCGATTTTTGTTAATCCACGTGAGATGGTACAAACAGAACAACCAATCATCCATGACTGACTCTGGCTATCACCGCCAATCCTGCTTTGAAACCATCGTTAATCGTATGACGACAAACCTTGCTATATGTCAAGGGATAATGGTAACCCCAGTTCTAGCATAAACTCTATATGTCCAACCTTGACAATGTCCAACCTTGACAACTAGGCCTTTCAACAATACCCAAGGTACTCGACCAGCAACCTTCCGGTCTATTGGGTGCCCCCATCGTAACCCTGCTTTGAGCCTGCTAGAACTTACGACAACGATAGTCTCTCGGCCTTCGATATCTCTAGTCGTCCAACCTTGACGGGCTATTTACTGCTCAAGCGACCTTCTCAAGCAACCATTATCCACCAACTCACAACCTTTTAGTTGTTACTTCATTCGGTGTTCTACTCCGATCAATGAACACCTTTCAACACTTCGAACCTTCCTACTTGAATTTACTTCGAAGTCACACCACCACCGAGTTAATTACATTACTGTGCTACGGCTAGTGTTCAGGGGTTGCCCCCAAAAAATATTTTTTCTAGACCTTTTCTCCAAATCTGAGTCGTACCCGAAAAACGTTCTTTTTAAGAAAATGACCCTGTTGGAAACAAACCATAGCATCATCACTATCAACCACAGCGTTTAAAGCGCTGTTAAAAAAACATGACCAATCCACTATAGACCGATCCACTATAGATCGATCCACTTGATGGCCGATCCAATCTAGCCTTCCACTGCCCGATCCGATCTAGCCTCCCACTGCCCGATCCGATCAGGCTGCAACCTACCGACCCGATCCAAGTAGGACCCGATCCAAATATGGCCCGATCTAATCCAACTTCTGGCCGAGCCAATTTCTGCAAAATGCAATTCAACTCCGATTTCGATCAAAACTTCGCCAAACGACGAATCCGACGGAATCAACTAAACCAAACACAATCACAAACATATCATAACATTACCAACCACATGAATATGACAATTACCACAAAAATGATGTAAATCTCACCAAAAACCGTTAAAACGAACATATGATTAAAATGAGAGATCTAACTAATATAAACATGTAAAATGACATAAAATTAACGAGTAAAACTTGTTAGATTAGATCATAGGGTGATGCATATGAAAATGAACTTATAATAGTGTAAATCTATGGTAAAACATCCCAATTTGATGAGAAACATGCACAAACACTCATATACTTCATTGAATACATGTGAGAGATGTAAATCACTCACCGATTCTCCAAAACAAGCTAAAATGATAGAATTATGAATCTGAACAGCGTATACTTCGAACCAAGCTCCTTGATCCGATGAATTTGCCCTTAGAACGATGTAGATCTAGCCTCGAATGGTGTAGATCTTCTATTTCCTACCTTGGATTTGGATTTTTAATGGTGGAAAGTTGTTAGAGGAAGAAGAAGCACAAGGTCTCCAAATGAGAGAATGGGAGAAGTAACCTATTCTCCTTACCCCTCACCCTCTATTTATAGTTTCCACTAACCCACTAATGGGCCTCCCCAATTCAGCCAATTCGGCTCTCCAAACCTGAACAACCAACAGAAAAATCTTAAAACAACGATTTCTCCCAAACCGCTGAGCCAAATCCTTAATGTAACCAATCTACGGAAAGGCAATCATTAATTCCTTTCCAACAGCACAGGTCTTACCCTTTGATTCACCTGAGTCAAAAGTTATGCCCTGTACAAGATTGATAGTGGCAAAATGGTCACAAACAAAATCGGTAAAAATTATGGACATGTCTCACATCCCCATAAGCAACATATTAAAAGATGAGAATGATCCAACCCTCAGGGAATAAAATAAAAATATTTTACGATCTTCCAGTACGTAAAATGCAGGCTGTTACACAACAAGACTTACTTTTGGAGTCACTCGGCTTGCTCGAAGAGAAAAGGAATGAAGCCGAGCTCAAAGCTGCCATTCAGCGCCAACGAGTTGCCTAATACTTCAATTCTAAAGTCTGCCACAAGGACCTCAATATCCACGACCTCGTTTTGAAATAGATCTTTCCCATACTGACTGGCTTCAGTCCTCGCGTCCGTACGCCATACAATAAAGGCTCAGAGATGGAACCTTCAAGGTAGCGACTGTTGATGGAGCCGAACTCCTAAGGGCATGGAACACTGAACATATTCGTCGTTACTTCACATTACTTAGTGTACAGTTTTTCCGCTCTACAACAATGTTTTGTCTTCTTTAAATTCATGGCATTGTAAAGGCTACTACTGCCAAAGTTATTAGTAAAAATGATATTCAATTCTCTGTGCCCTTGATATGTTTACTTTCTGCATAGTATGTTTGGTTAACCATCATAACTGGCTGGCACACACAAACGTCCCGAGCACGGGAGCTGGTACCGCGACTTGATCCTCGAATCAACGACGAAGTCGAGCATAAAAAGCATTGGATCGACATCCCAAGCACGAGAGCCGATACTACCACTCGAGTCTGGAACCAACGACGGGACTGAGTATAAATAACACCACTCGTGTCTTGAACCAACGACGAGACCGAGTATAAATATCACCACTCGTGTCTTGAACCAACGATGAGACCGAGTTTAAATAACACCACTCGAATCTCGAACCAACGATGAGACCGAGTATAAATCGTTCCGTTCCCAAGTCTTCGGACTTGGGGGCATCCCCCCAAACAAGCTAGTGTGAAACCTACCACTCCCTCGACTCCATCCAACACATCGGGTCCGGATCCTGGTACCTCTCAAATCTCAAACCAACGAAGAGATCGAGCATAAATCATTTCGTTCCCAAGTCTCCGAATTTTGGGGCAGTCCATCAACCAAACTAGTGTGATACCGACCATTCCCGCGGCTCCATCCGAGCCACGGGGTCCGGATCCGGATTCGGGTACCATTTCGCGAATAAACGACGCCCTCGAGCTCTAGACCTGAACGAATGGCGGGAAAGCCAAAAAGGACGAATTCATGACGTTCATGCCATCTCATGACCTAGGACTAAAAACCTCCGGGAATATCAAGAGAGAGGGCACCTGACCTGGATTTAACGCGACTCGGGACTCCTGAACAAAGGAAAAACTGAGAGTGGAACCAACGCACGACCTTCGCACGATTGGGGGCACCCTAGGGCAGAGTCTCCAATCACATTTCCTTAAGTGTAACAACAAGTAAGCTTGTGTAAGTACAGGACGTTGGAAAGCATACGACGAACATTCGAACACTTAATATGAAATGCGATTTAAGAAAAATTAACTAATACTTTCGTTCACATAACAACAGCAAACTACATATTTAAATATCTTTCTTTTTAATGACATGGTGTACATGAGAACTACACCATGCCTGCAAAGACCAAAAGTGAGGCCCTTACTCGCGTATACTATCGGCCTACATAACCAAAATGTATATAATATCTATTACTACTACTGATACTACTCATCCTTCTTCTTTCTTTTCTTTTCCTATACAGATTCGACACTAGGCAGGTCACTAGGTGTGGACCTCTTCGTTCCAGAGCTGCTTTCGCCTTTCCCTCATCCGTCCTTCATAGGAGTGGGGGACTCGTGAGACACCAATGTGCGCCTCCCGCCATCATCCTCCCCGCTTATAATCACCGTGGCCTCCTCGGGGGTTATACATTGCAGTGGTTTAGGGGCGATGTCAGAAGCAAGGGCCAGCACAGCATCAGTTTCTCCCTGGGCCTTCTTGGCCTCTAGCTCCGCTTTCTTCTTAGCATTTTTGGCGGCCTTCCGATCAGCTAGTTTCTTGGACTTGAGTTGTGTGACCGCATCTAACTGAAGCTTCTTAAAGGCCTCCTTGGCCCTTTTATTGGCTTCATCGGCAGCTTTCTTCTTTCTAGCTTCCTCGGTGGCTATCTCCTTCTCAGCCTCATCAGTAGTTTTCTTCTTCTGGCCTCTTCAGCGGCTCTCTCCTTCTCTGTCTCAACATCGGCTTTCTTCTTTGCCACTACAACATCAGCTTTCTCCTCGGCATCATACCTAGCCTTGGACTGTGCCTCCCATATAGCGGCCTCATCCTACTTCCGCTTTTCCTCTTGCTCCTCAGACTTCGCCACCATCTTGGCTTTCTGGGCTTCTGTAACACCCCGCGAATTCTATGACTGTGAAACTCACAAATTAAAGTATAATTAATTTCAAATCAAAGAACTAAGGGAAACGGGATACGCCATTGCGTTCGTCTCGGAAAAATACGCGAAATAGAGTCCGAGTTTTCGAAAAACGGATATCGTATGAAGAAGTTATGGACGAACGAAGTTAGGCGAAAAACCGAAAAAGGGTCAGAATGCACTGGCGCACTTGGGAAGTGCGCCAGAACAAAAATGAACTGGCGCACCTGTGAAGTGCGCCAGTACATTTTTGACCTGGCGCACCTGCCAAGTGCGCCCAGGTCAAAAATGACCTGCTGGCCAGGTCTGGTCTAGCCCTGGCTGGCCAGGTCGGTGTGTGGTCGAATTTCTGTGGTCTGCTTTGTCATTAGGGCTAGGTGGCGGGTTTTTATTGGTCTCTCTTCCTAATGAATGGCTACGATCTAACCTAGCAACATCAATGGTCCTAATCAATTCCTAACCTCTATATAAACAACCCTAGACTAAACCCTAATCTATTCATTCAAAATAAGATTATAGCCGCCATGTTGCTGAGGAACGACAAGGATTAGCCGCCGACTAGAGAGAGAGAGTTAGGAAGAAAGTTCTAAAGCCTAAAGCAATTCAAGCAACCTAAAGCTAATCAATTCAACAAAGGAATCGTGTCTCTTAATTAGAGAATTCACCGCAACGATTGTAAGTAGAGTATTACTTTGGTATAAATAAACAACTGTGTTGATGTGTATGCTTGAATTGTGGCAATGGAAGTAATTCATATTTGTGCGTTCTTATCAATTTATATACGTTTGGATATTTATGGATTATGTTATAAAGAACTACATGCGGTAGTTCTATGCAAATATACGTTTGGAATATTGCGCAAAGTATGTAATCTATGTTGAAGCTACATGTATGTAGTTGGGTGAAATTTATGCAAGTTTGGGGCTTTGTTATTATGTCGTCATGATGAATATTTTTGGTGCATAAATCATTTTGCAAGTAATTGAAACTATGTTGGAATTTTGACACCATAATCCATGTATTAAGTCATGCTTTTGCAAACTTATGAATATGGCTAGGCTAAGAATGATATTTGGCATAATTGAAATCCATGATTAGTTCAATGTTAACAAGGATTATATGATGACATATGTGAGACATGGCTAGGTTAGACTCAAAAATCCTTTTTTGCAAGTTTTAAAGCAAACACCATGTTTAGGAATATTTATGCATAAGTATGTTTATACCATCGTTTTGTGATTAGACTTAAATCATGATTAAGTTGAACTATGCTTTTGTGTTAGTAACAAAGTATCCCCTTTGTAAACATGTAGAAACCTTATGAACATGACTTGTTTATGTTTATGCCATGAACAAAGTTAACTTTACTTATGCCATGCTTATGTTTGACATTATGCCATGTTTATGCTAGAAGTATTTATGCCATGCTTATGTTTGACATTATGCTATGCTTATGCTAGAAATATTTATGACATGCTTATGTTTGACATTTTGCCTAAATAAGAATATAGGTTCATGTTGTAGTTAAACCTATGCAAGTTCACATGCTTTGATTCATGTCACCTATGTTACCACTATGCAAGTACACCAATTGCTATTTTGTATTTCCAACGTCGTATTGCAAGTTCATGCGCTCACCTTCCCCTCTTTGTGTATACGCCATAAGCCTCCCCTTTCGCATGGCTAAATTGGGCTTTAAAAGGCTAAGCCCAATATATATGAACGGACTTGTAAAACGGGGGAAAATAACGTTGGGTTAAAATTAATTAATGAATGAAAATATAAAATAGAAGGGCCCAAATTCAAGTATGGGTTGGGCCCGTGATTGGTGTAATCTTTACACCATTAACTTAATAATGGGCCGCAAATATTTACATATAAATAAAGAAGAATGACAAGATATGTAAATGTAGAAAATACGATGTGTTTAACCCGAGGTTGGATTGAGTTGTGATGTAAACCTGCCCGGAACCGCCCGGCTGTCCAGTAGTCACAACAATACCTATCCAATGTGGGAGGTTAAACATGGAGCCCAGCAAGGACCCGAGGTTAGACTGAGTTGTGGCGTAAGACTGCCCGGAACCAACCGGCAACAGGCAGCCACAACAATACCTGTCTAATGTGAGAGGTCAGGGCCTTAATAAGACAATTAAGGCTGAGTCAGGATTGTTAGGATTAAGTGGACTAAAGACTTAATCAAAATGGAACATGCTAAACTAAACGGACTGGTGGGGTTAGGTTAGGAAACACTTAACCAACTTAGCATGTTGGCTAGAGATAGAAAACCTAGTAACGGGGGACCCTTTTCAGCAGTAACCCTAAAAGGTGTATCAGGATACCCTGAAACTAGGCAGGGTGGGGCACGATTACTGGGCTGATTGTAAGAGGTCAAAGCGACGGCGGTGGTGTAGCAGTGTAGGTTCTAACGGAGTGCGGGCGTGCACACACTCCGGCGCAGAAAAATAAGGCACTGGACACCAGTAGCATACCTGTGCACTCTAAGGTTGTGTCGGGTTGCCACTATGGGACTTGGTACACCCCATGGTGGGACCAGCATAGGTAACTACAGACATCGGGGGCCGTAGGACACATGTAACTATGCGAGTAGGAGCCGATCATCATAGAATGGATCATATCACCCTGATTATGGGTGCCAGTTGGAAACTAGTTTATATGGGTTCAGAGATTAACATGGGGTACGATAGTATATTCGACCCTAGACAACTTAACCAAGTTATAGTGTTTGCCCACTTCCTGTTTTACTTATCATACCCAGTTCTTTATTCATAGACAAAGTAGTACTAGACTTACTCAGGCTTTATGTCTGACCCTATTTTCCTTTCGTCTTCTTTCTTCCGTTAACCCCCCAGGTCCTCAGGGAGGGAACACAGCAGCTTGATCAGCCTCAACATCCAGCTTGAAGAAGAGAAATGTATTGCTTGGACTTTCCTGTTTTGAACTATGACTTTGGACAATCCACTATGGGGCTTTTGCAGTTTATCTATGTTTTATTTATGCTTCTTTAAATAATGTACTCAAGACAGATTATGAAAATGTTATGTTATGTTTTTGGAAAGGATGTTGTTGTAACACGTATTTGACTTTATGAAATAAAAGTTTGTTGTTCTTCCGCTGTTTACAAATATGTGTTCTTATATCTGTCTTGTATATCTGTGACTTGTACTTATAAACCTCCACCAAAATTAGGGCATTCCCTTTGAGAGTGACTCTAACGGAGGTGGGGTGTTTCACTTGGTATCAGAGCACAGGTTGACCAGATAAGATAAAAAGTTTTGAAAAATTATTTTCAAAAAGGAAATTTAAAGAAGCATTTATAAAAGAAAAATATTATTTTATTTTAAAAGGCAAAGTCCACTCCCCAAAGCCATAGGAACTATCTCTTATCCTTCGTTTTGAATCTATCCTTTCTGTTTTAGCATGTCTGGAGACCTTACTCCCCAGCTGCTGACGCTTTCACTCCTCCTCCTCCACGTGAACCAGCAAGCGGAAGAGTCCCAGAGTAGGAAGACGAATAATAGTCAAACAAGAAAGTATCGTAACAGTAATAATAAGAAACGAGAAAAAAGGAAATGCAATTTTTGTGGTACGGAGGGGCACATAGCCAAGGATTGTAGAAAGAGGAAATGAAAGAAAGGAGTTTGCAGTTAGAAAAATTCCTATTTCTTAAACAAGGGGACAAGACAGTCAGAGAATATGTGAATCAGTTCGACGAGCTGGCTAGGTTTGGGCTTGACCTAGTCAATACCCCGCACAAGAAGGCTCTCCGTTTCGTCAAAGGGTTAAATGAGCCATTACACAGTTTGGCCATGACCCATATACCCATGGGGGCCACGTATGAAAGATTGGTGCAAATGGCATTGCTGAATGAAGAGGATAAGGGCAAGAAGGAGACAAAGGCAGAAAGCTCTCAAGGGAAGAAAGAGGGTTTGCAGCCTAAGAAGACAGACTTTAAAAAAAGGCGGGGAAGGCAACAAAGGGAAGAGGACGTGTAATTTCTGTGGCAAAGTGGGGCACTTAGTAAAGGACTGCCGGAAAAAGAAGGCCAAGGAGAATGGTGGGTGCTTTTCTTGCGGTGAGACAGGCCACAGGGCTAAGGATTGCCCAAAGAAACGAGGACAGGGGCTGGATCCACCCCAGGGGCACAGGTTCATGTGCTGGAAGCGCCACCTTTGCAACAGCGAGGTACAAACACTTCTGTAGAAAGTGAAGTTTATCTTTACGATCACCCCGTTCGCACTTTGTTTGATTCTGGCGCATCACACTCCTTTATCTCGTCTGCTTTAGTAGAATCTCTGCACCTAGAAACTAGTATAGTAGAGGACCCCTTAATTGTTTCAAACCCAATTGGGGGCCCAGCTCATTTGTCTATGATCTGTGTGGGATTGAAAATTTCTATTCTAAGTGTTGAATTTCAATGTAGTGCCTTTGTTTTGGGCTTTTCGGGGTATGGTTTGATTTTGGGTATGGATTGGCTATCCCGTAGTGGGGCCATCCTTGATTGTGAGAAAAGGGTTGTTAGGCTCCTAACCCAGCTCGATAATACTTGGGAAATTTCTTGTAATCCCTCGTATGCGGTTATGCTTAGTTATCTTGAATCGCTAGATGCCTCTGTTGAAAATTTGCAATCAGTTAGAATGGTCCGGGAATATCCGGATGTCTTCGAAGAGGTGAAGGGCTTGCCTCCGAAGCGGGAAATAGACTTCCGCATATATCTTGTAGATAATGCAAAGCCCGTTGCGTTGCCCGTTAGACATATGGCTTCACGAGAAAGGAAAGAGCTCAGTAAACAGATTAAAGAGCTTCTAGAAAAGGGGTTCGTTAGGAGGAGCATTTCAGAATAGGGCGCTCCAGTAGTGTTCGCCACTAAGGCTGAAGGTTCATTTCGCTGATGCATGAGTTGTAAAGAATCACCTTAGTAAGTACATTTGGCAACATAGTTGACATTTGTTTATTTTCAAGAGATAATTCATCTATGTGGAATACCTTCTAGTAAGTGAACAAGATCCAAGATTCACTAGTGAATTTTGGAGAGCTTGCATGGAACCATGAGTACGCAGTTAGGCTTGAGCCAAGTATACTAGAAGGAGAATAAGTGAAAGAGGAACGAGAAATAGGTTCCAACTCATATTTTGGAAACAAGAATTAAGAAGCTACGAAATTGTGAAGTTAAAGACGGACAAAGCATAATGGAGTTAAGCTCAAGAAATGCGGCTTAGAAGATTGAAGGCTAGATTTGTACATAATGTCTCTTCTTAAGAGTATATCCTCTCGGTCCCATTCTCAGTCCAATTTCTGTTGCAAACCACATAGGGAGTATGACTCATCTGTTAGTAACACATGTTGGGGCTCGAGGGTGTTCATTGGTTTGACTAAAGTTTTTGGGTTTTATAGGATACAGATTGGTTTTAGGAAGGGACTCCCTTGTGACCTAAAAGGAGTCCATCATGCTTTGTTGCCTAGAATCATATATGGTGGTTGGGTTGAGTAATTCTTTGGGTGTCAGTCTGATGTTGATTTCGGTCCTCGGGGCTGATGCTTAAGGAGTTCTTCTCCTAATCAATATATATGTGGCATAGGTTTTCAGTTTTGACATTGCCTAATGGGCACGAAGTTTTTACTTCAACTATACCTTTAGGTAGGACCATTCCCTATCATTGAGAAAAATTTGGAAAATGGCCTATAGATTAGAGCTACCCGAGAAGTTGGCTGGAGTCCACAACGTTTTTCACGTTTCTCATCTCCGAAAATGTCTACATGAGTCTGCTGAAGTGGTAGAGCCAAATATACTCGAAGAGGCCGAAGTGGAGCGCGAAGCAACCATACGAAAAGTTCCAACCCGCATCTTAGGAACGGAAGTGAAGAAGCTACGCAACCGCGAAGTCAAGCTCGTCAAAGTTCAGTGGAGCGACGCCGAGGAAGACGCGACTTGGGAAACTGAAGCTAGAATCCGTACTGCCTACCCTTTTCTGTTCGAGGGTACATCCTTGATCTTTCCTTTTCCTAAAGTTGCGCTTTTATCTATCTTTTTAGGTATATTTCCTCGACCGTATCTTTTAGGTAGAATCTTTTTGGATGAAAACATGTAGTTGAAACATGTTATGTATGATGGTTGCAAGTGGTTGCAAGTGATTGCTAGTGGTTGCTCGTGGTTGCATATACACACACAATCTAGGGTTTAGATCGGCTCAGTCACTTCATATTGCATATGCATATATATGTTTGCATTCGTATGTGGTTGAACTATAATGTGTTGTCATGTGGATGCTGCATTTGTATTGAATGGTTGTGCACTCATGTAGAATCATGAATAGGAAAATTTGCATACATAATGGATTCATGGCACTTACATAATTCGCATTAAGGAGGTCAACTGAATCAGTAGACCGCCTGATTTTGCATTAGATAAGTTCATATACACACACTTCGCATATGATCATGAAGCATTAGAAGTCTTTTAAGGACAATGGATGCTCGTGTTTGATGGATGAGTAGATGGATGATTGGATGTTAGGATATACATTCCTCCTAGCTTGAAGATTTCGGGGACGAAATCCTTTTAAGTGGGGGAGAATGTAACACCCCGCGAATTCTATGACTGTGAAACTCATAAATTAAAGTATAATTAATTTCAAATCAAAGAACTAAGGGAAACGGGATACGCCATTGCGTTCGTCTCGGAAAAATACGCGAAATAGAGTCCGAGTTTTCGAAAAACGGATATCGTATGAAGAAGTTATGGACGAACGAAGTTAGGCGAAAAACCGAAAAAGGGTCAGAATGCACTGGCGCACTTGGGAAGTGCGCCAGAACAAAAATGAACTGGCGCACCTGTGAAGTGCGCCAGTACATTTTTGACCTGGCGCACCTGCCAAGTGCGCCCAGGTCAAAAATGACCTGCTGGCCAGGTCTGGTCTAGCCCTGGCTGGCCAGGTCGGTGTGTGGTCGAATTTCTGTGGTCTGCTTTGTCATTAGGGCTAGGTGGCGGGTTTTTATTGGTCTCTCTTCCTAATGAATGGCTACGATCTAACCTAGCAACATCAATGGTCCTAATCAATTCCTAACCTCTATATAAACAACCCTAGACTAAACCCTAATCTATTCATTCAAAATAAGATTATAGCCGCCATGTTGCTGAGGAACGACAAGGATTAGCCGCCGACTAGAGAGAGAGTTAGGAAGAAAGTTCTAAAGCCTAAAGCAATTCAAGCAACCTAAAGCTAATCAATTCAACAAAGGAATCGTGTCTCTTAATTAGAGAATTCACCGCAACGATTGTAAGTAGAGTATTACTTTGGTATAAATAAACAACTGTGTTGATGTGTATGCTTGAATTGTGGCAATGGAAGTAATTCATATTTGTGCGTTCTTATCAATTTATATACGTTTGGATATTTATGGATTATGTTATAAAGAACTACATGCGGTAGTTCTATGCAAATATACGTTTGGAATATTGCGCAAAGTATGTAATCTATGTTGAAGCTACATGTATGTAGTTGGGTGAAATTTATGCAAGTTTGGGGCTTTGTTATTATGTCGTCATGATGAATATTTTTGGTGCATAAATCATTTTGCAAGTAATTGAAACTATGTTGGAATTTTGACACCATAATCCATGTATTAAGTCATGCTTTTGCAAACTTATGAATATGGCTAGGCTAAGAATGATATTTGGCATAATTGAAATCCATGATTAGTTCAATGTTAACAAGGATTATATGATGACATATGTGAGACATGGCTAGGTTAGACTCAAAAATCCTTTTTTGCAAGTTTTAAAGCAAACACCATGTTTAGGAATATTTATGCATAAGTATGTTTATACCATCGTTTTGTGATTAGACTTAAACCATGATTAAGTTGAACTATGCTTTTGTGTTAGTAACAAAGTATCCCCTTTGTAAACATGTAGAAACCTTATGAACATGACTTGTTTATGTTTATGCCATGAACAAAGTTAACTTTACTTATGCCATGCTTATGTTTGACATTATGCCATGTTTATGCTAGAAGTATTTATGCCATGCTTATGTTTGACATTATGCTATGCTTATGCTAGAAATATTTATGACATGCTTATGTTTGACATTTTGCCTAAATAAGAATATAGGTTCATGTTGTAGTTAAACCTATGCAAGTTCACATGCTTTGATTCATGTCACCTATGTTACCACTATGCAAGTACACCAATTGCTATTTTGTATTTCCAACGTCGTATTGCAAGTTCATGCGCTCACCTTCCCCTCTTTGTGTATACGCCATAAGCCTCCCCTTTCGCATGGCTAAATTGGGCTTTAAAAGGCTAAGCCCAATATATATGAACGGACTTGTAAAACGGGGGAAAATAACGTTGGGTTAAAATTAATTAATGAATGAAAATATAAAATAGAAGGGCCCAAATTCAAGTATGGGTTGGGCCCGTGATTGGTGTAATCTTTACACCATTAACTTAATAATGGGCCGCAAATATTTACATATAAATAAAGAAGAATGACAAGATATGTAAATGTAGAAAATACGATGTGTTTAACCCGAGGTTGGATTGAGTTGTGATGTAAACCTGCCCGGAACCGCCCGGCTGTCCAGTAGTCACAACAATACCTATCCAATGTGGGAGGTTAAACATGGAGCCCAGCAAGGACCCGAGGTTAGACTGAGTTGTGGCGTAAGACTGCCCGGAACCAACCGGCAACAGGCAGCCACAACAATACCTGTCTAATGTGAGAGGTCAGGGCCTTAATAAGACAATTAAGGCTGAGTCAGGATTGTTAGGATTAAGTGGACTAAAGACTTAATCAAAATGGAACATGCTAAACTAAACGGACTGGTGGGGTTAGGTTAGGAAACACTTAACCAACTTAGCATGTTGGCTAGAGATAGAAAACCTAGTAACGGGGGACCCTTTTCAGCAGTAACCCTAAAAGGTGTATCAGGATACCCTGAAACTAGGCAGGGTGGGGCACGATTACTGGGCTGATTGTAAGAGGTCAAAGCGACGGCGGTGGTGTAGCAGTGTAGGTTCTAACGGAGTGCGGGCGTGCACACACTCCGGCGCAGAAAAATAAGGCACTGGACACCAGTAGCATACCTGTGCACTCTAAGGTTGTGTCGGGTTGCCACTATGGGACTTGGTACACCCCATGGTGGGACCAGCATAGGTAACTACAGACATCGGGGGCCGTAGGACACATGTAACTATGCGAGTAGGAGCCGATCATCATAGAATGGATCATATCACCCTGATTATGGGTGCCAGTTGGAAACTAGTTTATATGGGTTCAGAGATTAACATGGGGTACGATAGTATATTCGACCCTAGACAACTTAACCAAGTTATAGTGTTTGCCCACTTCCTGTTTTACTTATCATACCCAGTTCTTTATTCATAGACAAAGTAGTACTAGACTTACTCAGGCTTTATGTCTGACCCTATTTTCCTTTCGTCTTCTTTCTTCCGTTCCCCCCCCAGGTCCTCAGGGAGGGAACACAGCAGCTTGATCAGCCTCAACATCCAGCTTGAAGAAGAGAAATGTATTGCTTGGACTTTCCTGTTTTGAACTATGGCTTTGGACAATCCACTATGGGGCTTTTGCAGTTTATCTATGTTTTATTTATGCTTCTTTAAATAATGTACTCAAGACAGATTATGAAAATGTTATGTTATGTTTTTGGAAAGGATGTTGTTGTAACACGTATTTGACTTTATGAAATAAAAGTTTGTTGTTCTTCCGCTGTTTACAAATATGTGTTTTTATATCTGTCTTGTATATCTGTGACTTGTACTTATAAACCTCCACCAAAATTAGGGCATTCCCTTTGAGAGTGACTCTAACGGAGGTGGGGTGTTTCAGCTTCCACCATATCATGCATTATGTGCACGCTTGCATCAGCTGCACCTGTCACTTGGGCACTTTAGCCATCCACAACCTCTCCTTGCTCTAGAAGATCCATATGAAGATTTGACCCTAACTCAACATCCGAGAGCATATCCACATGCTCTCTTACCTCTCCAAACTGCACCCCTTGTAATCTCAATCCAGACTCGGATGTTTGGGGAAGCACGGTGGCAAAACCTGGCATAGTTTCCGCTCCATGAGGGGCTGCAGAGAAAAAAACGTAACTATTTAGTTTCTGAGGATTTAGAGCTCTTATCCTCTTCAGGTATTCACAGTAACGGGATTTTACCTCCAAAAAGGTACAGCGGGGGTATGATAGGAAGGGTGCTCGCTGTAGCGGTAAAAGTGGATCCCGTCAATCCCAACTCCAGACTTTCTGGGTCGTACTCAGTTGAGACCTGAACTGGGACCGTGGGACCACTAGCTGTAGCTGATAATGGAACCGGCGGCCAGTGAGAGCTTCCCTCCGCAAATTTATGAGCGATTGTCACACTCTCAATCGACTCGAACTTTCCTATTTCGGCAACATGTTTCGCCAACCTCTCCCTCTCGGCATTCTCCTACAGCAATCTCCTCCCTTCCTCTAGCATCTTACGCTCATTCTCAGTTAAGAGCTCCACCATGAGTTTATTCTCTTCCACCGAGCCTCAAACGACACCAACCTCTTCTATGTTCGAGTCATCTCTCTGGGATAATCATTAACCCATGAAATTCAGCGGAACCTTAACGCCTTGACATACATGCCACAGATAGGCTCCTCCAGTGACTCCTCCACTCTCACCTCGGTGTCCTCAATATCTTCCCTAAGTTGGTCCACTTCCCTTTGGTGCTCGGCTTTTAGCCCATCTAGCGAGCTCATTACATCCCTATTACTGGCTTCGGCCTCTTCCTTGTCCTTTTTGGCCTATTCCAGCTGCCTCCTCAGCTCCTCATTCTCTCTCAGTAACCTCTGGACTCCTTCATTCTCAGTTTCAACCCTCATTCTCCAGTATTAAAGCCTCATTGTCCTTCTTAAGCTGGTGTCCTTTATCATTTTCTATAGATAGATGAATGTTCACTTTCTCCAGCTTCGCTTTTTCCTTCTTTAGCCGCGCATTCTCTGTCGAAACCGAAGCCACGGTGTCCTTAAAAGAGGAAGCAACACTCTTCGAGTCCTTCGCCAGCTTGTCACATTTCTCCATTAGCTCCGTTGTTTCAACAAGTGATCAACGCTTACGTAAGCTACAATGAGCAAAGAAACAATCATGCCAAAAGAATCGACCATACCTATCTCTTTTTCTTGATTACGGATGGTGGTTTTGGTAAGGAATATTATTTCGTCAACGTAGTGATCAATGAATTTTTGCTTCAACAAGGCTTTCCTCTCCTCAACAGAAATCTCTTGAGTCTTGGGGACTACCAAGTCCTGCCACTTCTTCGCCATTTCCTTCTTTCTCAAATAGTTAGTTGCCGACTCTTTCCCTTTGGAGACATGGGTAGGAGCTAAATGAGCAATGCGAGCAGGAGCTGCCGACGAGGAATGTTTGGTGCTCGTTACGTCAAACCTTTAGTCTGCCCTAGATGAACGAATCAGAGGTGGAGTGGTCGGAGACCACTGGGATCGATCTCTATGACAGTATTCGCTACTATGATCATGGGGAGATGGGGGTTCATCAACCAAACTGGCACTCTTCCTAAAGTCCGAAAGGAAGCTGCCCCTTGACGGTCGATGACTCCCATACCCATAGCCTCGATCTCCTCTTCCTCGAGTCATGTCACCTGCAAAGGAAACAGATCCACGTTCAAACTCAAGCACCTTGTGTACACAAATAAATGTTGTGTCATGCAGTGTTTATGAATGTGTATCCTAAGTGTTATCTCAACATACCAGATAGTGGTCCGCTCGAAGGAGTAATCTCCCCCGCAGCTAAAGCTAGTTCCTCCACACTCATGGCACTTAGACAGGGAAACACTTGTAGTGTGAGTTTATTTAGCTCGTCAAACTGACCCTCTTTCTCGAGCTAGATGGCGGTCTTAGAGGGAGTTACTGGATACTGCGACCTAGTCAATATTTCTATCCTTGCCTCATCTGTCATAGGCAGAACATGAGCGATCGATGGGCCCTCGTCCCTAGCAGCTGCCCCCCATTGCCAATCTCTCCCCACCAGCCTTATTTACCTTGCGCGGCTTAGACATGACAGGGGATGCCTTCCTCTTCCGGCTCGAAGAGCCCGCTTATTCCCCATCTCCACTTTCTTTCCACCCCCGGCGATGGCTGGTTTAATTATCTCCTGATCGTCAGGTAGTAATCCTGCACGATGAAGTCGGTCTTGATATAGAACGCTTTTAGTGGAACATAACTCAGCCGGAACGGCCAGCAAAGACTCAAGACGTTGTTGACACGATGTCCGTAGGCGCCTCAGGATTTCCTATCATACAAGAACAAAGTTAAACTTAAGCTACCAAACCTAAAAGTTTCAAGCTAAAAGTAAAGGGGAATGCTTACTTCCTTCTAACCATCTGCTTACAAACCTAGGATGACAACACACGAAGAACCAATCGTGCTTATACATAGTCAACTTAGGCCATTTTCCATCGAAGAACATGATGTTGACAAAGCTTCCAAGAAATATTGAGACGGAGAAATGTTGGCTCTCCTCTTCAACTGAAACAAGTACTGGATGTCCTCTCCAGTGGGTTCTAACCGTCGGTACTCCTTATAGAGAATGTAGGTACCTAAAAGGGAGGCGTACGCATTCATATGGAGCTGCAATGGTGCACGACAAAAAGTAGTGCAGCATATCCCGAATAAAATTGTTTGCCGGGGGTATGCACCCGGTAATGCATGCCTGCCTGTTCTAGGCAGTGTACCCTTCCGGCGGTGCATGAGCCCTATCGCCCTTCCCGGGAGCATGAACATCTTTTTGGGGAATGCCGAATCGCAACGCCATGCGCCTCGCCGCCGTTTCATCCATATGCAATGGAACTGAATCCGTTGGGTCCTCGAGTATAACTGCACCTACCAACATGTCTGGCGCCACCAACGCGCTTCCCTTAACGATATCTATGTGCTCGACCTCCTCATGCTCGACCGATGGTTGTTGTACTCCTGGTAGCATCCCATGATCAGGCGCTTACAGTGAACCTATCGCCTGAGAAGGAGTGGATTCTCTAGAAGTCTCAAGCTTGCTTCCCTTCGAACTAACATCGCTAATTGAGTTAGATGGGGACGACGAATGCTTCGAAGCCTCAACTTCTGAGATTTGGTATGTTTTCGATCTTGTATCCATTATTAGTTATACTTTTAATATACTTGCATTAGACATCGCATCGTATAACCTGTACCCCTCGTGTTGGTGTAAAGTAACATGTGCATGAAGTGTTGTGCAGTGCCATGCTAATACAATTGCAGTTCAGACTTGGGACACATCGACGATCACAAGTCCTCGAAATTGTAACCATCGTCGCAGTCAACCAACGTTCCTGGATTCTCATCGAGTCACGACCACATTACGATTAGAATCGATAAAACATTTTCAACGGTTCAATCACAGATGCTCTAATCCTACGTGCAAGGTGAATTGTCAACCGAGCGACAGTTAACATAGGCTTCGTCTTAATTGTACAATGTACACTCGCACACATCCTCACTCACACGTATATGCATGCTACTTTTCATTCTTTACTCCCCATCGCCTCACGCAAAACCACGTGAAAACGTGTGAGCGTACACGATGTCACATCGATAACAACTCGTTTACGTTAAGATGTAAATGAGCATCAACAACTAATGTTTACATTCATAAGTCAATCGGAATTAGATGATTCAACGGATATTTTTCTCTCAACTCAAAGCACATCAAGTCAAGGCAAAACGAACTTTGGAGGGACATTAACCGGCCTTTTGATCCAGTTCCCAAAAGTGCACCATACACGCTCGACTCAACTCATCGCATGGCTGTGAAGCCTGAAGTATCGCCAAAACACCAGGAATTCAAGACCAAGAGAAGCCACGTAAGCACAAGCCTCACAGCCCCTCAAAATAGTGCTCAAACCATGTTTTTGTATCCACCTGCCTCGTATACCAGATTCTCGAACCCCTCGGTTCGAATCCCCTACCTTCACACAATTTCATACCCGAATACTTTGGATCCCTCGCCACACAACATTTCGAACTCCTTCAGCTCATATGCCTCAGTCTCACAAACCTTCGAACCCCTTTGGTTCGAATCTCTCCTCTCACCAAAAGACTTCGAACCCCTCCGTGTTGCAAAATCTCGACTCCCTCGAACCACCACCCCTTCATACCCATCGGCCACACCAACACTTCGACTCCCATAAACAAGCACGACCCTACAAAAGGGGGTTCGTGTCGTATCCCAGGGGTATGAGATCTGTATTCTTAAGGGGATACGAACACCTTGTATCCCCTAGGAGCACAGAAACAACCATATCCCTTAAGTGATACGCTACTTCGTATCCCTAGGGATATAAATATCATATCCCTTGGGATACGAAATTCGTATCCTAAAGAAGGGATACGGGTTTTTGCGAAATATGGTGAATGGGGGTCAAAATTCCTAGTGCTGCCTCTAGAGATACGAAGTTACACCTAGTCGTCTCCAAATCCTACCTACTCCTACCTAACCACTCCATTATAAATACCCCCAAGCTCACACTTCAAAGGGGGTTGGAAATTGGCTGATTTGACACCTCTTGAGAGCTCCAAGTAACCTCTTCAATGGCATCCTTGCTTAGAGGAAGAAGAAGCATAAAAGTTACCATTAACCCTGTTGTGAAAACACTGTACAGAAATAGTACGTCAAATGCTTAATGAAACAACTGGATCGGACGCAGTTCTTTTCCATAGAATCAGCTCGTTAGCGTCAGGTTGGATCATCATCGCGACCCAAGGTTAGGTCGTTACAACGACCCGAGTTTAAGCCGTGAAGACTACGTTAGGTCGTCACGAGCATACCAACACACTTGGATCATTCCACTTTTCTTAGATCGTCAGGGCCATTTAGGTTGGACGTACGACATTCTTCAACTAGCTTGTGCCTTCATTTAGACTGTTAAACCATCTACATCCTAAGGGTTCGCCCAACTTACGAGCTAAAAAGGGCCATCTGCTTTATACATGGAGCATTTAGGTCGTTCACTCAGTTCTGGGCCATCCACCATATTTTAGATCGTTTTCATTTTTAGATTGTTGCCATCTTTAGTTCGTTCACTCCTCTAGGTCGTGAACGCACCCAGGACGTCATATACTCATGCTTGTCCCATGTTTGAAGAATAACGCGAAGTACAACCTATTGAATAAACGTTAGCACAAGCACAAATATGGATTGAGATCATGTTAACGTAATATGGGACGTATGTAAAAGCAGGGTCATAATACACTTGGCAGTAGCATAAAGTCACACGGTATAAAGCATGGAACAGTGGGATTAATTTAGCTTGAAATGGTCTATTTTCCACTTTAATGTGATGGAACGATCTAGCATGAAACTGTTTACACAACCTACGACCTAGCGATAGGTCGTTAACATGAATTAGGTCGTAGACCGTTCAGCACGTGCAAAGACCAAATACATCAGGTCGTCAATATTATACGTGAACATGAACACGTGGAAACAATATTTCAGATCGTGAGGCGTTTTCATGGGACACACTAGCTTACTAAGGAGCACCCACATAGACAACGAATGGGTGGTACAACATATAGGTCGTAAAACATGAATCTCTAACCATTGCCACCAAACCATTTACAAACTAATCCAGATTGTGACTCATATACATGATAAAACAATGACAGTTAGACCGTGAAGCTATGTAGTTTAGGTCATCATGCTTATTTCATTGGCACGTCAGCATATGCACTTGGGTCATTGAAAGCTTGCGTAGTGGCTCACACAACCAGTCCAAGTCGTAATGATTATGAAGACTTAAATTAGGTTGCTCCCATATCGTTAGGTCGCATATAGGCTGACGTGGAACGCATGTATTAAGTCCATGCAACAATTCAAAAGAGTGGTCCCGCAATAGATCGTGAGACATATCTTTAAAGCAAGACCGATATGCTTTCGTACGGATGAATATACTGGAGACAGCTGTACAATATTGCATGCCACTTCACCTAGGTCGCATATATATTAGACCATGACTTTCTGTTAGGATGTGAGAAATAGTCAGGTCGTGAAGGGTATGATGCGTGACAGCTGTGAAGTACATATGTACAACTGTACATGACCTACGACCTAAAAACCTGCACCCCGTATTTACAACTCTGTCACTACCTCTAACTCCACCTATAAATAACCCACTTCTCCACCATTAAAGGGACCAAATTTGATTCCTACCACGAAGTGCAGCCAAATTTAAAGCTCCCTTCTAACTTCATTAATGGCTTCCAAGGATCAAACAACTTCTCTCCAACATCAAATGGATCAAATCTATTCCAATCAACATTAGAGTTCTCTCCAATTCAATCAAAGCTTCTCTAATCTCCTTCACACTCCATGGAAAATCTCTCCAACACAATTCAAGTGATCTCTAACCTCTATTAATCCTCTCTAAAGTTCCGGTCTAACACAAAATTCATATCAAGTCATGGAAGAGCATCAAAACACCTAAGTGATTGAAGATTCATACATCCACCGCCACAAAGCAAAATATCTCTCCAATTCCTTTGCCAATTCAAGCGCAATTTAGATCATAAAGAGAGAAAAGGGAGAAATGAATGTAAAGAGAGAATTTATGTATGTTGTAAAATAAAATATCATAAAGAGAACTGACTCGAAAGTGGACGTAGATCTATTCTAGATCGAACCACTATATAAACTCTTTGTCTTCATTTTGTGATCATGTGGCTCCATATTTTAATCTAACCACTTGTTGAAGTATTTCCATAACACATTTGGTGTTAAAATCAAATTTTGGTTTTTACATTTGGCATCAACTGTGGGGTCACATTCGCGTCTCCTTCCTTCACAATTCTCTCATTCTTAAGAGCCTACCTTTGAAGTTCTAATCCTATTTCTACCTTGAATTCTACAAGTCTAAAATGTAGGCCAAACGACGAACTCTCTTCCAAATTCAAAGCCTTATCCGAAATAATGGCGAAATCTAAGAAGACTACAAAAAAAACCGTTGAAGGAAACGACGACGTTGTTAACAATGAAAATACTCCTCTCACCAAACGCTTTGAAGTTGGAAAAAATTCAATGAGTGGAGCTGAAGTTACCAAGGCTGAATTGGATGCCATCGTCGCTAACTTGAGTCAATGAATGGAAAATTCCAACAAAGCTTTAATCAATCCTAATAAAACTCTGTTGGTTGCTAATCAAGCTTTAATGGATAAAATAAGTGCTCTCCTAAAATCTCAAGCGAATCCCGCTCCTCCTCCAAAAATCCATGTCAACCTTGAAGATCATTAGTGTAACACCCCACCTCCGCCAATGCCACTCTTGCAAGGACATTAGCTTTGGAGGGGTGTTAAACAAGGTAAACATGCATGCAGATATCACAAGACAGAACATATAAGTAAAACAGAGTAGTAAAGCAGCGGATAAAACTTAGCATTTCAAAACCATAGTCATGTTACAACAAAGTACTTGGTCATTATTTTCCAACAACAAAGTCTAGATAAAAGCATAAACTGAAAAACTGAAATACATAAAGTACTATCCCCAAAATGAAGTGATAAACCATAGCTAGCTCAATGTCCAAAACCGTACATGAGCAAATCCAGTAAGCAAGCTGTAAAGATCCAAGCTAAGCTCCAATGTTCCCACCCTGAGAACCTGAGAGGGGGGGGGGGAACGGAAGAAAAGAGGCGAAAGAAAACAGGTTAGTCAAAAAGACTGGTAAGCCCTACTACTATCTGTCTATGAACTAGTAAAGTTAACTGGCATGAGAAGCTGAGATGAACATAAGGATAACAACATACTGGCATGATGATTAACTAACAAGATAGATAAAGGTGTCATCGCATAATTAAGGTTAAGTTTTGCACCACGGGTATACTAGCATTCTAACATGTCAAGTAAAAACAAGAATTGATCCCTTGGCCCAAGCTTGGCCCATCATCATGAGGTGACCTAAATTAAGGTCCAACTACACGGTCTAGTCGATCGGCTCCCTATAAGCCTAACTCGTCAAGTGTTGGTGTCATACGGCCCAAACATGAAATGTAGCTAACTGTGCTAGGTCCACCCCAGGGTGTATCAAGTCCTAGGGTGTAGACCTCGGACACCAATCAAGTATGCACAGCCTAGATCTACTGGTACCCGTGCCTGATTCTCCAACGCCGGACTATGTGCACGATCATAGTCCGCCTGGACCTACACCGGCGTACCTACACAGCCGTCGTTTTGGTCGCTTACATGTCAGCCCAGTAATCGTGCCCCACCCTAGCCTAGTCCTAGGGTCTTATGATACTATCAAGAGGGTTACTGCTGAAAAGGACCACGCAACAAGGGTTTCCTTAACGGGTTAAATGTGGTTAACCCGATCCAAACGTGGATTAAATTGGTTAAGTGTACCCAAGATCCATGACTTAACCCCGATTAACCCATCAAGCCCAAATTGATTAAGCATTAAGTGGACCATGACTTAACCCTAATCAGGAGGCATTAATTAATTAACTTAATGTGCTTTAACCTCTCACATTAGACTTTGTTGTGGTTACTAGTTAAGCCGGGCGGGTCCGGGTAGCTTTACACCACAACTTGGTCTAACCTCGGGTTCGAGCACAACATGACCAACTTCTCACATTGGGTCCTATTGTTTGTAGCCACTAGTTAAGCCGGATGGGTCCGGGTAGATTTATGCTACAAACTCAACCCAACCTCGAGTTGGCCACACTCATATTTTCTAAGTGTCATGTCCATTATGTTTCCAAAACATAATTACAAGTTAACATATCACGTTATGTTATAAAAACCATGTTTTTGTCATAATGTTGCCCAACCCCAACGTAATACCATCGTTTACATAATCGCAATAACGCATAAAGGGTAAAATAGGGAACTTGGCATAATCATGACAAAAAGGTGTTGAAGCCACAAGTTTATCATGGTGGCATATGAGATGTACATATGTTCATATACTTGCATATTGCATCATTAGGCTTCAAAAGCATGCATAAAACCAAACTTAGCATATGAGTGATACATGGTGATAAATGACATATAGAAGTTGCTAGAAGTTCGCATTTAGCGTCACATGCAAGTTATCATAAGGGGTATGATAACTTTCATGTTGCCAAAATGCAACCTTTAATATAAAGCTTAGAGCTTTATGCTCACAACATCAAGTTTAACTTGCATAACATGATAACATGATCAACCCAAACTTGCATAACATAGCAACATGTATCATACATAATGGTTAAACCAACTTGCATAATGATCATCCAAACTTGCATATAATGATCAACCAAACTTGCATATAATGATCAACCAAACTTGCATATAATGTTTAACCAAACTTGCATATCATAATGATCAACCCCAAACTTGCATCATTCATTTAACTTTAGAGTTCAAAGAAAGAAAGTAGAAAAGGGCTTACAATGCTATGAAGTCACAAATATATATTTATTATAAAGATTGAGACGAAGCCCTTATGCAATCACCAAAAAGACCCAAATATGAATGCTCCAATGAAAAATCCTTGCGCCAAATCAAATAAAAATCCTTGTTTTGAAATAGAAATGTTGCAACTTGACTTGAATGCAAACTAAGAACACTCATACAAGTTTGAAAGCACTTGTATGAACTCACAATCTCTCATAGAAATAGGCTTAGGAATTTTAGCATGAGAGGGGAGGCCATGAAAGGAACAAATTTGACATAGTTTAGTTGTAGGATTGAATAATGGTGATTTAGGCTAGGTTTAGGGGTCTTTTTATAGAGGATTAGGATAGTATTAGCCATAGGATTAACCCTAGATTCAATCCAAGCCATCAAAGCATGTCTTGGGGAAGAAGTCAAGTGTAGGAACCATCTAGGGCCTTTAGATTAAAGCTGAACCATGAGAACCATTCAAATGCAAAATCTGCATTTGAGCGAATCGGCCCACGGGTTGACAGCCAAACACCCTGGATTAACCCCTAGTCGACCCAGCGAGCTCGGGTCGACCTCAAAAATCGGCCGGTTCGGTTATTCCCCTCTCCCAATTCGCTGTTTTGAACATTTTTGCATATTTATTTATTTAATTTTAAATTATATATATATCAATATATATATATTTCTCTGCGCAACCCTTTTCACTAAATTAAGTATACTTTAATTTGTGAATTTTTATGTTCAAATTACGGGGTGTTACATTCTCCCCTCCTTAAAGGATTTCGTCCCCGAAATCTCCAAGTTAGGAAGAACGTATCCTACTATCCATCATCCATCTAATCAAAACATCATCCACGTGCAGTCATTGTCCTTAAAGGATTCTAAATGTTGTATGATCATATGCAAAGGTGTGTGTATATGTACTTATTTAATGCAAAAATCAGGCGGTTACTGATACAGTAAACCTCCTTAATGCAAAGCATGTTAGTGAAATGAGTCCATATGTATGCAAATTCCGAACATAATTTATAATCTCTACATGAGTGCACATAACATTCATCCATATGCAACATCCACGTGATAGCATAACAAGTTTCATCCATGAATAAGTATAAGCACTCATGCATATGCAACATGAAAGTGTGTTAGCCGATCTTAGTGCCTAATGTGTATCATGCATCCACGAGTATCCACGTTCAAGCACTTGCAACCACTTGCAACCATCAAGCAAAACATGTTTCAAATACATGTTTCAACCAAGGGTTTCTACCTAAGGTTCTCATGACAAGATCTACAAAACAAGATAAACTTGATAAACGCAGATAAAAAGAAAGATATGCTAATTAGGAAAAGAGATCGAGAATGTACCCTCAAAAAGAAATGGATAAAGCCCAGGCATCTTCTCCTCGGTTTCCCAAGTTGCATCTTCGTCGGCTTCACCCCACTGAACTTTCACCAACTTGACCTATCGATTCCTTAGCTTCTTGATCTCTGTTCCCAAGATACGAATCGGAGCTCTTCTCAAGGTTGCTTCTTTCTCTACCTCAATGTCTTCAAGAATGCTTGGTTCAACCACCTCAGCGGACTCATGTAGGCACTTTCGGAGATGCGAGACATGAAAGACATTATGCACTCCGGCTAGCTTCTCGGGCAATCCCACCTTATAGGCCATCTTTCCAATTCTCTCTATGATAGGGAAGGGTCTTACGAACCTTGGTGCCAGCTTCCCCGCTGCTCCAAAACGTACCACATTTCGCAAAGGAGAAACCTTCACGAAAACCATGTCTCCCACTTCGAATTCCAAATCTGCCCTTCGCTTGTCAGAATAGGATTTCTGTCTATCTTGGGCCGCTTTCATCCTTCTTCTTACTAATTCAACTTTCTCGGATGTGTCTCGTATCCTATCGGGCCCAAGTATAAGTCTATCTATTGTCTCCCACCAACAAGATGGTGACCTACACGGACTCCCATATAAAGCTTCAAATGGTGCCATCCCTATGCTGGCTTGATAGCTATTATTATAAGCAAATTCTACAAGAGGAAGGTGGTCTTCCCAAGTACCACCGAAGTCGAGAACACAAAGCCTCAAGAGATCTTCTAGCACTCTATTCACCCTTTCGGTTTGGCCATCCGTCTGGGGGTGATAGGCTGTACTCAAATTCAATCGCGTACCCATCACTTCTTGCAAACTGTTCCAGAACTGGCTAGTGAAAATCGGGTCACGATCGCTAACTATGCTAGAAGGAACTCCATGCAACCGCACTATTTCTCGGAGATAAATAGACGCCAGCCCTTATGCGGTCCTCTTGCTCTTTACTGGGATGAAGTGAGCACTCTTCGTAAGTCTGTCAACTATGACCCATATGCTTGTGTTCCCTCTCCTTGACCTAGGCAATCCATCCACAAAATCCATAGAAATACTCTCCCACTTCCATAGTGGGACCTCCAATGGATGTAATAGCCCACCTGGTTTCTTTGACTCGGCCTTCACTTGTTGGCACACCATGCACCTTGAAACATACTCTGCCACATCTTTCTTCATTCCATCCCAAAAGAAACTACGCTTCATATCTCTATGCATCTTATCTCCTCCCGGATGTATAGTCATCTTCGAGTGATGCACTTGTTTAAGAACTCTATGGACCAAATCTCCCACCCGAGGAACACATAATCTCCCATCACGCCTTAGCCATCCTTTATCATCAATAGTATATCTGGCAAGGTGACTAGACATCTCACCCTGAATCAGCTTATCCATGACCTCGACTATTTGCGGATCTTCCTTCTGTGAAGCCCCAACTTGATCAAGAAGTGTGGGTATAAGCTCAAGGGATGCTAAAGAACCCGTCATCGACTCAACAGTCGTCGTGAAATCAAAAGTTGCCAAGAATTCTAAGTTCTTCTTTGTTAACTTAGTAAGAGGGGCCGAAATCTTAGCGAAGTCCCTGATGAACTTCCTATAGTAGCCCGCCAAACCGAGAA
The DNA here is from genome assembly GCA_030737875.1 of Allium sativum. NCBI lineage: Eukaryota > Viridiplantae > Streptophyta > Magnoliopsida > Asparagales > Amaryllidaceae > Allium > Allium sativum. Next base: position 141,631,941 of record CM060918.1, on the reverse strand, counting down.
AGCTTCTTACTTCGGTTGCATTCCTAGGAGTCTTCCAGTCTTGAACCACAACCACTTTCGCGGGATCCACCGCTAGGCCTTGCATAGAAACTATATGTCCAAGAAACCGAACTTCCTTTCTCCAGAAATGTCATTTGGAGTACTTGGCTTTCAACTGATGCGCTCTAAGCGTATCCATCACTTCCTTGAGATGCCTAGCATGCTCTTCCTCATCCTTTAAGAAGATCAGAATGTCATCCACGAAGACAACAACAAACTTGTTGAGGAACTCCCTGAACACCCTACTCATCAAGTCTACGAAGTAGGCGGGTGCATTAGTCAATCCGAATGGCATGACAAGCCATTCAAAGTATCCATCCGGAGTCCTAAACGCAGTTTTATCAATGCTATCCTCAGCTACTCTAAGCTGATGGAATCCGGTGGCTAGATCAAGCTGAGAGAAAATAGAAGCACCTACAAGCTGGTCAAAGAGATCATCAATCCCCGGTAACGGGTGCCTATTCTTCTTTGTCAGCTTGTTCAACTCTCGATAATCAACACATAGACGAAGCGAACCATCCGCCTTAGTAGCGAATACCACCGGAGCACCCCATTCGGAAATGCTTCGTCTAATAAAACCCTTCTCAAGCAGCTCCTTGATTTGCTTACTGAGCTCCCTTCTCTTACGAGGGGCCATGTGCCTAACGGGCAATGATACTGGCTTGGCATTATCGACTAGATAAATGCGGAAATCTATCTCTCGTTTAGGGGGTAACCCCTTAACTTCTTCAAAGACATCAGGATAGTCTCGGACCACCCTTACAGATTACAGATCATCGATGGACGAGTCGAGAGATTCAAGATAGCATAACATGACGGGACCTCTAGGGTTACAAGAAATTTCTAGGGTATTATCGAGGCGAGTCATGAGCCTCACCACCCTATGCTCACAGTCAAGAACGGCTCCATAACTGGACAACCAATCCATACCCAAAATCAACCCGTATCCCATAAACCCGAGAGCCTAAACATTACACATGAATTCTATGCTCAAGATAGAGATTTTCAAATCCACACAAATCACAGGTAGATGGGCGGAACCCCCAATTGGATTTGAAACACTAACTGGACCTCAACTAGACTAGTACTTAGGTGCAAAACTTTCAATAAGATCAGAAATAAAACTATGCGATGTGCCAGAATCAAATAAGGTATGAACAGGGAAATCAGAAATGTAAACATGACTTTTTACAGAAACACTACCTCGACCAAAAGCTGGAAGAGTGAGAAGAGCCTGCAACTGCCCTCCAGAGGGTCCTACTCGCTGAGTTCGTTCTTGCCCTTGTCCTTGCTTCTTGGGGCAATCCTTGCTAAAATATCCAGATTCTCCGCAATGGAAACACTCGCCTAACTTCCTCTTCCTCTTCCTGTAATCTTTGGCTATGTGCCCAACGATCCGACAGAACTTGCACTTCCTTGTTTCCCTGGTCTTGTTGTCATTGCGATTGTTGTTGCCCTTGTTCCCCTTCTTGTTGTTCTTGTCTCTTTTCTCGGTATCTTCCTCTTGAAGTAGGGCCATATTCACCAAACTCTCGAAGGTCGCCCCCAGGGGTATATGAGACATGGCCAAACCGCGCAATGGCTCATTCAATCCTAGAGCAAAGTGTAGGGCCTTCTTCCGAGCTGTGTTAACCAATTTTAGACCGAACTGAGCAAGTTGATTAAACATATCCACGTATTCCCTAACTGTCATGTCCCCTTGCTTTAGAGATAGGAACCTTTCCATCTGAAGGTTCTCTTCTGTCGATGATAGAAACTTTAGTCCAAACCTTCTCCTAAAGTCATCCCAAGTCTCAATTGGTCTAGTAGTGGTGGTGACTACCCACCAATAAGCAGCTTCCCCTTTCAATAGCCATACCGCCAACAAAACTTTCTTACGATCTTCCACATCAAAGATAGCAAAGAGGTCTTCAGTTTCCTTTAACCAGTTTCTTGCCTCCACAGAAGTCTCCGTTCCGACAAAATTCTTGCAACCCATCGCCTTAAAGTCTTTGCAAAGCTTTGCAAAATCCTCTTGCGGATGCTGAGGGTGAGGAGGAACCTCAGCTACAGGAGGAGGAGAGATGTTAGCGACCGGGGAAGGAGGAGGAATGTTCGCGGGGCCAGCTTCATTCGCCCTTGCCTCCATAAATCTCCGGAACCAGACTGGTACTTGCACGCCTTCCGGGATGTTAAAGCGATCGGCCATACTAAAACGAAGAAAAAGATAGATTCAGAAAGAAGAAACGAAGGATAGTGCTATGGCTTTTGGGGAATAGCCTTTTTAAAATAACTAGACTCTTCTTGGAAAATACTTAATTGGTTTTGAAAATAGTTTTTCAAAAGGTAAGTTTTAAAAACACTTTTGCTCAAATCTTGCAAACCTGGCTCTGATACCAAATGTAACACCCCACCTCCGCCAATGCCACTCTTGCAAGGACATTAGCTTTGGAGGGGCGTTAAACAAGGTAAACATGCATGCAGATATCACAAGACAGAACATATAAGTAAAACAGAGTAGTAAAGCAGCGGATAAAACTTAGCATTTCAAAACCATAGTCATGTTACAACAAAGTACTTGGTCATTATTTTCCAACAACAAAGTCTAGATAAAAGCATAAACTGAAAAACTGAAATACATAAAGTACTATCCCCAAAATGAAGTGATAAACCATAGCTAGCTCAATGTCCAAAACCGTACATGAGCAAATCCAGTAAGCAAGCTGTAAAGATCCAAGCTAAGCTCCAATGTTCCCACCCTGAGAACCTGAGGGGGGGGGGGGGAAACGGAAGAAAAGTGGCGAAAGAAAACAGGTCAGTCAAAAAGACTGGTAAGCCCTACTACTATCTGTCTACGAACTAGTAAAGTTAACTGGATTTAGAAGCTGAGATGAACATAAGGATAACAACATACTGGCATGATGATTAACTAACAAGATAGATAAAGGTGTCATCGCATAATTAAGGTTAAGTTTTGCACCACGGGTATACTAGCATTCTAACATGTCAAGTAAAAACAAGAATTGATCCCTTGGCCCAAGCTTGGCCCATCATCATGAGGTGACCTAAATTAAGGTCCAACTACACGGTCTAGTCGATCGGCTCCCTATAAGCCTAACTCGTCAAGTGTTGGTGTCATACGGCCCAAACATGAAATGTAGCTAACTGTGCTAGGTCCACCCCAGGGTGTATCAAGTCCTAGGGTGTAGACCTCGGACACCAATCAAGTATGCACAGCCTAGACCTACTGGTACCCGTGCCTGATTCTCCAACGCCGGACTATGTGCACGATCATAGTCCGCCTGGACCTACACCGGCGTACCTACACAGCCGTCGTTTTGGTCGCTTACATGTCAGCCCAGTAATCGTGCCCCACCCTAGCCTAGTCCTAGGGTCTTATGATACTATCAAGAGGGTTACTGCTGAAAAGGACCACGCAACTAGGGTTTCCTTAACGGGTTAAATGTGGTTAACCCGATCCAAACGTGCATTAAATTGGTTAAGTGTACCCAAGATCCATGACTTAACCCCGATTAATCCATCAAGCCCAAATTGATTAAGCATTAAGTGGACCATGACTTAACCCTAATCAGGAGGCATTAATTAATTAACTTAATGTGCTTTAACCTCTCACATTAGACTTTGTTGTGGTTACTAGTTAAGCCGGGCGGGTCCGGGTAGCTTTACACCACAACGTGGTCTAACCTCGGGTTCGAGCACAACATGACCAACTTCTCACATTGGGTCCTATTGTTTGTAGCCACTAGTTAAGCCGGGCGGGTCCGGGTAGATTTATGCTACAAACTCAACCCAACCTCGAGTTGGCCACACTCATATTTTCTAAGTGTCATGTCCATTATGTTTCCAAAACATAATTACAAGTTAACATATCACGTTATGTTATAAAAACCATGTTTTTGTCATAATGTTGCCCAACCCCAACGTAATCCCATCGTTTACATAATCGCTACAACGCATAAAGGGTAAAATAAGGAACTTGGCATAATCATGACAAAAAGGTGTTGAAGCCACAAGTTTATCATGGTGGCATATGAGATGTACATATGTTCATATACTTGCATATTGCATCATTAGGCTTCAAAAGCATGCATAAAACCAAACTTAGCATATGAGTGATACATGGTGATAAATGACATGTAGAAGTTGCTAGAAGTTCGCATTTAGCGTCACATGCAAGTTATCATAAGGGGTATGATAACTTTCATGTTGCCAAAATGCAACCTTTAATATAAAGCTTAGAGCTTTATGCTCACAACATCAAGTTTAACTTGCATAACATGATAACATGATCAACCCAAACTTGCATAACATAGCAACATGTGTCATACATAATGGTTAAACCAACTTGCATAATGATCATCCAAACTTGCATATAATGATCAACCAAACTTGCATATAATGTTCAACCAAACTTGCATATCATAATGATCAACCCCAAACTTGCATCATTCATTTAACTTTAGAGTTCAAAGAAAGAAAGTAGAAAAGGGCTTACAATGCTATGAAGACACAAATATATATTTATTATAAAGATTTAGACGAAGCACTTATGCAATCACCAAAAAGACCCAAATATGAATGCTCCAATGAAAAACCCTTGCGCCAAATCAAATAAAATCCTTGTTTTGAAATAGAAATGTTGCAACTTGACTTGAATGCAAACTAAGAACACTCATACAAGTTTGAAAGCACTTGTATGAACTCACAATCTCTCATAGAAATAGGCTTAGGAATTTTAGCATGAGAGTGGAGGCCATGAGAGGAACAAATTTGACATAGTTTAGTTGTAGGATTGAATAATGGTGATTTAGGCTAGGTTTAGGGGTCTTTTTATAGAGGATTAGGATATTATTAGCCATAGGATTAACCCTAGATTCAATCCAAGCCATCAAAGCATGTCTTGGGGAAGAAGTCAAGTGTAGGAACCATCTAGGGCCTTTAGATTAAAGCTGAACCATGAGAACCATTCAAATGCAAAATCTGCATTTGAGCGAATCGGCCCACGGGTTGACAGCCAAACACCCTGGATTAACCCCTAGTCGACCCAGCGAGCTCGGGTCGACCTCAAAAATCGGCCGGTTCGGTTATTCCCCTCTCCCAATTCGCTGTTTTGAACATTTTTGCATATTTATTTATTTAATTTTCAATTATATATATATATCAATATATATATTTCTCTGCGCAACCCGTTTCACTAAATTAAGTATACTTTAATTTGTGAATTTTTATGTTCAAATTACGGGGTGTTACAATTAGCCTCCGATCCTTATAATGGAAACTTGGAAGGATTTGTTGACTAAGACGACGCTAATATAGAAGACTCAAAGTTGAAAGCTAAAAACCATTCCGATCGAAATAACCGATGAGTTGCAAGTTCCGTCAAGGGGGCACCTTCCCATAGTGGAAGTAAAAGACCTAGATCCTCTAAACGCGATCGCTCGCCACGACGAGCATCCGGAAAAGAGACCGAAGTCCGCTCTCCGGAACGGCACAACTCAAAGGAATATATCGTGGATATGGTAAAGCAAATCATGAAAGATAACATGCCTTGCAAAGATAATGAAAGAGAATGGGACTTTTACCCCAACCAAAATCCATTCACAAAGAGGATCCGCAAAGCTGAGTTCCCTAAGAAGTTTACTCATCCTACTCGGCCTCCATACAAAATGACTTCTGATCTGAATCACTTCCTGTATAGATATGAGTGGTATATGAATGCAACCAAGGAAATGGACGAGATCAAATGCTTTGCTTTCCACTCTACCTAGAAGGTGTCGCATAGTTATAGTTCACGAGGCTACCACCTAAATCCATCAACTGATTTGACTCTGAAATTCAAAGAGCAATTCAGGTTGCAAGCTACAAAGGCTAAGGATGTTATTTCTCTTACATCAATGAGACAGAATCCAGGAGAATCTGTCAAAGCTTTCCTCAAAAGGTTTAATGATGCTATATCCGAAGTAGGAAATCCTGAGCCCCGCATGATCATAATGTCTCTAAGCGACGCTATAGACAAGAATAGAAAATTTGGTAAATGGATTAAACTAAAAGGGCCAAATATGCTTGAGAAATTCTATAAAAAGGCCTAGGAATACATGAGATTGGATAATAATCCTGCACCTCTTCGGATCGTTGAAGCAAACCATCCTCTTGAAGTTCCCAAAAACGATCCTACCTAGTATAATCAGAAAAATCCCGTAGGTCAGAGAAGAGGAAGCGACGGGAAAGACAATCGAGATGGCAAGAAGCCTTGCTTTTCTAACCCATTAGAACTAACGTCTTTAAATGAGACTCCAGAAAATAGCGCACGGCGATTAAAGACACCGAAGATTATCCAATACCAAAACCTCAGAAAATAAGTGACCATCAAGCGAACTCTGGAAAGTTCTGCCGGTTCCATAATCAACCAGGACACAACACCAACAAGTGTAGGCATCTGAAATCACTGATCGAAGAGCTGATTAGGAAGAATCGTCTGCAACAAAATATGAAAAATCCATAATCCTCAAACGTTGTTCTGATTCCCCAGGGCCACGGGGCAACAAGCAACAAGCTCTTGTTCAAACCATTCCAAGGCCGATCATCAACTGATAACCGTTGATTGTGCTCCAATTCCAATGGCTCAGAATAAGGGATCAAAATTATCACTGCTTTACTACATGCTCTATTTCCTGCTTTAGTTCATGTTTTACTTCATGTTTTACTTTCTGATGTATTCAAAACTTCTTGTAAACAGTCTGTAATAATCTGCAAGTGATGCACTAAACGTTATCTCTACGACTAAGAGCATATATGTCTGGATGAATTTCTAGCTTGTAAAATTATATGTTAAATCAAAACTTGATTAAAAATGATTTAATATTGCAAGCCTCCTGTCGAGTGCTTGTTCCTTCAGAATCTGACGATACATAGCGACCCCAATAACACTAATTCAAATGCCAAAGGCTGTAAATATCAACATGCACAAATGCAAAAATAGAAAAGCATCGCCTTGGAAAGTGAATGGGAGGAGTCACAAAGGTTTAAACAACGAACAAGCGCCACGACAACAAGAATGTTGTAACTTTCATCGAAGGGGAACTCCCCTAAGTGAAAGTTTCAAAGCTTCAGTTCCTAATCATAGATAGCCCACCAAGTCGAGCGTCCGACAAAGGAATTAATGCCAACCCTGAGTTAGAACAACCAGCACCGTGTCAGAAGGACCAACAAACCTGGTGATTAGAGGTACCAACATCAGGCTAGAAGGGCCGACAAACACGCTGGAAGGTCCGGCACCATGTTGGAAGGACCGACAAACCTGATGTTGGAAGTACCAACATCAGGCTGGAAGAACCAGCAAACAAGCTGGAAGGACCATCACAAACCAAAGTCCTCTCCGAGGGCACCCAATTGATCGTTAGTATCGGGAGGCACCCAATTGATCGTTAGTATCGGGAAGCACCTGATTTGATCACGATAAACATTGGGGTTCTAACCAAAGACCTCTCCGAGGGCACCTAATTGACCATTAGTATTAGGAAGTACCTGATCCGATCACGATAAACATTAGGGTTCTAACCAAAGACCTCTCTGGGCGCACCAAATTGATCGTCAGTATCAAGAAGTACATGATCCAATCACGACAAACATTGAGGTTCTAACCAAAGACCTTTCCGGGGGCACCCAATTGATCATCAGTATCAGGAAGTAGCTGACCCGATCACGACAAACATTGAAGTTCTAACCAAAGTTCTCCCAAGATGCACTCCTTTTGAACATACCGACGCTTGGATTAATCAAAATAATTGAGTGACGAAAGTCTCCAATGCCTGAATTAACCGAGCTGGGTTGTAGACGGAGTTCGGATTCAACCAATCACTTGCGTAATGTCTAGTCATCCCAGATGCAACAGGTGTTGGACATTAGTCAATCAACTTGCATAGTGTCTGAAAATATCAAATACGACAAGTGTTAAATTTTAGCCCAGGCAGGGGCATGAAATCCAAAGTACTTCCTGTGGAGAAGACTGATAACGACTCCGTAAACAAGGGGCACGAATGTCAAAGCTTCTCAAAGAGGACGTAGAAGATAAATCACAGATACGTATTTCCCAAATGTGAAATATCATACACTACCCTGTAAGTCGATTGAAACAATGACACTTGTGATCCACAGTCTGCTGTAGTCGATTAGTTGGTCTTTAGCATTAATGCGAATTCGAATTAGAAAATCGTATTTGTGCAGATTATATTTAATGAGTTTTAAACCATTGAATAGAACAGTCTTGTGCAAACACTTTATTGAATTTAAGTTAAAATTCGCTATAATTTATTTTCTAATGATTAAACTAATCTGTTATTGATGTGGACGATTAATAACAAGGTATAAGTCCAAAATTGTGCAAATACTTGTTTTAATTACAGAACAGGTGACATGAAGCATACGAATTCAAAGTATGATTTGCCATAGCAAACATTTGGCGATCTCGATGCAAAGAATATCAACAACAATGTTCATTTCGAAGCCCGCATTTCTTGCATGCGAAAAATACAAGCTTCAAGGGGTAAATGTTAACCCCGTTATGAAAACGTGGTACAGAAATAGTACGTCAAATACCTAATGAAACAACTAGATTGGACGCAATTATTTTCCATAAAATCATCTCATTGGCGTCAGGTTGGATCGTCATCGTGACCCAAGCTTAGGTCGTTACAGCGATCCGAGTTTAAGCCGTCAATACTACGTTAGGTCGTCACGAGCATATCAACACACTTGGATCATTCCACTTTTCTTAGACTGTCAGGACCATTTAGGTCAGACGTACGGCATGCTTCAACTAGCTTGTGCCTTTATTTAGACCGTTAAACCATTTACGACCTAAGAGTTTGCCCGACTTACGAGCTAAAAAGGGCCATCCGCTTTATACATGGAGCATTTAGGTCGTTCACTCAATTCTGGACCATCTATCACATTTTAGATCGTTCTCATTTTTAGATTGTTGCCATCTGTAGTTCATTCACTCCTCTAGGTCATGAACGCATCTAGGACGTCATATACTCATGCTTGTCCCATGTTTGAAGAATAACGCGAAGTACAACCTATGTAATAAACGTTAGAACAAGCACAAATATGGATGAAGATCATGTTAACGTGATATGGGACGTATGTAAAAGCAGGGTGATAATACACTTGGCAGTAGCATAAAGTCACATGGCATAAAGCATGGAACAGTGGGATTAATTTGGCATGAAATGGTCTGTTTTCCACGTTAACGTGATGGAACGATCTAGCGTGAAACCGTTTACACAACCTATGACCTAGTGATGGGTCATTAACGTGAATTAGGTCGAAGACCGTTCAGCACGTGCGAAGACTAAATACATCAGGTCATCAATATTTCAGATCATGAGGCATTTTCATGGGACACGCCAGCTTGAGCAACCACATATATAACGAATGGGTGGTACAACATATAGTTCATAAAACATGAATCTCAGACTGTTGCCACCAAACCATTTACAAACTAATCTAGATAGTGACCCATATACATGATAAAACGATGACAGTTAGACCACGAAGCTATATAGTTCCGGTCATCATGCTTATTTCATTGGCACGTCAGCATAGGCACTTAGGTCATTGAAAGCTTGTGGAGTGACTCACACAACCAGTCCAGGTCGTAATGATTATGAAGACTTAAATTAGGTTACTCCCATATCGTTAGGTCGCATACAGGCTGACGTGGCACACATATTAAGACAATGCAACATTTCAAAAGAACGGTTCCGTAGTAGATCATGAGACATATCTTTAAAGCTAGACCGTCATGCTTTTGTACGGATGAATATACTGGGGACAACTGTACAATATTGGATGCCAGTTAGACCAGGTCGCATATATATTAGACCGTGACTTTATTTTAGGACGTGAGCAATAGTCAGGTCGTGAAGGGTATGGTGCGTGACAGCTATGAAGTACATATGTACAGCTGTATATGACCTATGACCTAAAAAACTGCACCCCTTTTTTACAACTCTGCCACTACCTCTAACTCCACCTATAATTAGCCTACTTCTCCTCCATTCAAGGGACCGAATTTGATTCCTATCACGAAGTGCCACCAAATTTGAAGCTCTCTTCTAACTTCGTTAATGGCTTCCAAGGATCAAATAACTTCTCTCCAGCATCAAATGGATCAAATCTATTCTAATCAACATTTGAGTTCTCTCCAATTCAATCAAAGCTTCTCTAATCTCCTTCATATGCCATGGAAAATCTCTCCAACACAATGTGATCTCTAACTGCTATTAATCCTCTCTGAATTTCAGATCTAATACAAAATTCATATCAAGTCATGGAAGAGCATCAAAACGCCTAAGTGATTGAAGATTCATACATCCACCACCACAAAGCAAAAGATCTCTCCAATTCCTTTGCCAATTAAAGTGCAATTTAGACCATAAAGAGAGAAAAGGGAGAAATGAATGTAAAGAGAGAATTCATGTACGTTGTAAAATGAAATATTATAATGAGAAATGATTCGAAAGTGGACATATATCTAATCTAGATCAAAACCACTATAAAAACTCTTTGTCTTCATTTTGTGCTCTTTATTTTGTGATTACGTGGCTCCATATTATAATCTAGCCATTTGTTGAAGTGTTTACATAACACCTTTGGTTTTGAAATCAAATTTTGGTTTTAATAGTTACTTTTATCCAATATTCATATATGATAATTATGACATCAAAATACTTGGAAAGGTTTGTAAATGGATGTCATAACATAGTCTTATGCTTGTAACTTATTATTGCCAATAAAATATCAGCAACTCTTCCAAAGTGGACATAGGCCCTTCGTGGGACCGAACCACTATAATTCTTCTCTGTTATTTACTGCTTTCTGCACTTGTTTTTTGCATGTGAAACATAATTCTCTAAGTAACGGAGAAACTTTGGTTGTTACGACATTTTTTGCCATCAACAGGCGTCGACCTAACACATTAGATCTTGATGATCTACTTGCTTGGAAATGAAGTGTTCAGATAGACAAAATATGAGGAGTGACTTGTTCAAATGGATGGACGATGACTATGATATGTTTAGAAGACTTGGATTGAATTTTGGCTAATTCGATGAAAGAAGGGAGGAGGAGTAAGCCTAGGGACATGGACTTTGCACACGAAATAACCCTTGATCCTGTTGAGATGGCATAGTTAGGGCGCCTCCTGGAGGGAGGTGACGCCCCACCCTGAGACCCACATGAACAAAGAGGATTAACGAGTAATGTCTTCAATTAGAGTGGAGAATAGGGTTGGTTAGGAGCGACCGTCTGTAAGCCTTACATTAAATGAGTATCAAATACGTCGATTGGGTGTATAATTTTCTTTTCTTACCCTTAAGTGGATCAACGTAGTCAATTCATCTAATATAAATCTACGATGGCTAAGGATCGTATTCAAAACAAATTACAACACATCACTGATATCAGACCACGATACATAATACAAATGGATACAACAAAATACAACATATACATGTGCTACATAGTCAAATCAACAATAAAACACGAATCAACATCAAGTAATTAACCTGAAACAACTTGGTTTCACCCGAGTATAAAATATGTATTAGTCTAGCTTAACTTATCAGTTAGAACATGATAGATGGAAAATAATCTCATACAAGGAGTAGTTCCTCACAGTAAAACAGGAATACGACAAATTCACAAATGACATATAATACATGATATAGGTTCGCAAGCTCATAATCAAGGATCAGATGTATGTAATACACATGCAACAAAGTATGACAATTTCCATCCTCTAAATGACTAAAGCCTAAGGATATAGTGATCTAAAGAAACCCCAATCAAATAGAAAATACAATGGAAATCACATAAACAAAAGATGTTAACTCGAGAGTAGTTCGCTACACAGTGGTGCAATTACCATGTAATAATCATCAAATGAAACTACAGTTAAGTATAAACTCAATATACATAAGATAGTGAAACATCATAATATTTTAGAAATCAAAGTACTTGAAATATAGAAAAACCCGATACCACACATTCGTCATACCACATAGTCTCGGAGATTTAGAAAATATCGAACCACACAATTTGAACCCAATAAGACTAGACCTCACACTGCCTATAATGCACCACTCAGTCGACCAAAATCAACCAGTACTACCATACAATTTTGGCACCCTAAGTAGTTACTCATCACACAGCTGGACCAAGTAAGTAGAACCCCCATCTACATATGTTAGACTCATAGGTCTAACATAATCGGCCCTCTTGGCCTAGTACTTTTAAACATCTAACATCAAGAACTAATCTGAAGGTCCCATATAGCTCCTTGAGTATGTGTCACAGGCTTCCCGATAGTAACCCAAATAGTGGTAACTGTACGTCCTATACCGTACGTTCTCACTTATCAGTTTACTCCAAGTCAGCCAATTTCACAAAATAGCTTCAATCGACGAGTCTAGAATTAACCTATATGAAATACCTTTGTGTCACATACCACGAGGTGTACTACATCGTTTAATTCACCTCCCCGTTCTCTCGAAGTGTGTCAAAAGCATGTATTTTGGCATGAAAGTACTTTCATTGAGAAAACGAACTTAGAAAACTATTTTGAAAGCACTCTTAAGAGTTATTTATAATAAAATCTCTTTATAACAATAGAAATTATATATTTAAATTAGCTTTGGAAACAATATGTACGTATAAACTTGAAATTCCTTTTAAAAACAGTTTAGGAAATGTGTGTTCAAGCTAAACAAATTCACAAAAAAATCATCAAAATTTAACATGACTACAAACTAGTGTTTTACACTAAACTAGCCAATCCATACCACAATTTGGCATAAATATTGGTTTTTCTGATTATAGGAATTTGCATATACAAAACACTCAATGTAATGGCAGCAACATATCTGAAATTACTATATATAAACATAAAAAACTACTTTATATTATTCAAAAAATTGCATTCATAACACTGCAAAAACAAAGCAATCAATGCCTAAACAAAGCATAAAATTTGCGCCTAGAATTGTTCTTTAGGGGTCGATCTTATCCTTGCTAGAGTCAATCTTAGGGTCGACCTTCAATAGGTCTGGATCGACCTATCTCACATGCAAGCTACGGGCTTGTTCGTGTGTTTCGTTCCTAACATTTCTCATGAATTTGGCATGGCTACAAGACATGAAAGGGTTTGATTTTTCAGCATGCGAATAGAAAAATACTCAGATAATCAACCGAAAAAGAAAGAACATGAATTCATCATGAAACAAGGAAGAGATGCACATCCAAAGGGGAACCCACAACAACTTTGCTACTATAAATTTAAGCAATGGCAGAAGTTGTTTAGAGTAACTAATTTTTTTAGGACACTAACGATCTAAAGCATGCAAAGGAATTTAGCTAGATACTGTGAGTTGAATAACTCACTTTGCGTGGATTTGAATGAAATTAGCTTGGTAATGGCAGCAAGGAAGTAGTTTTTAATCTTCAACATCTCAAGCTTCTAAAAAATCAAATAACAGGGACATGCTTCTCCAAAATCCCACTGTAATTTCCTTTCTTCTCTCAATTCCATAGTTTTTTTGCTTTGAATCTCTGTTCACGATTTAAATTATTGTAGGATAAAGAATTCCTAGTTCATCCTTGCTAGAATCAATCTTAGGGTCGACCTTCAGTAGGTCTGAGTCGACCTATCTCACGCGCAAGCTACAGGCTTGTTCGTGTGTTTTGTTCCTAACATTGGTCATGAATTTGGCATAGCTACAGGACATAAAGGGTTTGATTTTCAGCATGCGAATAGAACAATACTCAGATAAATAACCAAAAAAGAAAGAACATGAATTCATCATGAAACAAGGAAGAGATGCACATCCAAAGGGGAACCCACGATAACCTTGCTACTGTAAACTTAAGCAATGGCAGAAGTTGTTTACAGTAACTATTTTTTCTCCTGAAAACTAACTATCTAAAGCATGCAAAGGAATTTAGCTAGATAGTGTGGGTTAAACAATTCATTTTGCGTGGATTTGAATGAATTTAGCTTAGTAATGGCAGCAAGGAAGGATTTTTTTTAATCTTCAACTTCTTAAGCATCTAAAAAATCAAATAACAGGGACATGCTCTCCAAACATCCACTATAACTTCCTTTCTTCTCTCAATTCCATAGATTTGTTGCTTTGAATCTCTTTTCATAGTTTAAATTATTCTAGGATAAAGAATTCCTAGTTTTCCCTTTTTTTGCATAGCCGATCGGTTTTTATAGTGTTCCGTAACACTTTTTTATTATGACTAATAATAAATTTATAATATAGTACAGGTGATTGTAATTAGCAGTCAGCTAATAATGCGGTTTTTAAGTTGGTCTGTCCATCGTATACGGATGTTATAGTGGGCCGTCTACTAATCCAATCTAGATTAAAACATAAGAGCTAGATATACACTAGACTACTATATATTTCTCCACGCATAGAGCCATGACATATTGCATTTCACACTTCATAAGGAAGTTCTATTACATTTCAAGCACAAAATGGACACTTACAGACACCATACAAAATACAGCCGAAGGTCAGAGCAAGCTCGTGTACTCGACAATTACATGAATGGTAGCACAAGGCAGAACCAAGCATTCACTTAATCAGTTGCCAAGGAGGCACTCACATCCTAGAATACCATTTAGAGGCCATTGACCATATCAAGCGAGGAAGGGAAGTCTTAAAAAAGGGGAGGGAAAAGTAAGCTAATGAGCAGGTTGAGCAAGGCTTCCATGTTGCTATATAGCTGTGAAACATACCAGAGCACCAAAAAAAGACAACAATAGCTCTCCATCGCAAATTACATAAGTTCATGACGTAAACAAGATCAACAGTCTCCACAAACTGGAAATGGAAAGCATAACATCCACTCAAACGAAAAGGCAACGGTCAATGCATGTTGCATCTCATGTTTTGCCTTTGTTCAAACAAAATAGCAATCCAAATACAAAAATGTAACAACCATCGATCCGTAGTATTCCATGGAATAGAGTTCCAGAATCATATCTGAGGTCATTTTCCAATATAAATGAACCAAATACCATGACCAAACGAAAATACCACCAGTTCGCAAGTCTGTTAAAAATGGACTGCCAACTAGACGATGTCTAAGAAAACATTGAATACCAAAGATGTGATACGTACCATCACTAACACAAGGTTGAGACGTGAAACAAATCATAAAACTAGGAGTTTCTGCTCACCAAAATAACTCCATGTCAGTGCCAAGCTTCCCATAAAAAACGTGGCTTTCAGTTGAATAATCCATCGCTTGGTAGATAGTTGCCTGAAAAAGCAACTGCGTTGATGAGGGAGAGTTTAACAGAAGAGAAATTGGGGTGTTTCGAATTGAAGCAATGAGGCAGAGAAAAAATGGAAAAAGAAGGTCTTATATCTAATCGAGAAAAAGCTAGATCCAGAAAGTCGAAATGGGAAGTTTTTTATTTTTCCCCTTTCTATTTCGCAAGTTTCCCCCTTTCTATTCCATTAAGGAAGTTTTTGATTTTCTATTTTTTAAGAGAAGGAGAGATGAGAATTCTCTAGTTTGTTTCTCAAGTGGAGAAGAAATTGTCTATGTCCAGAAAAAGTATGTAGTATTCTTCTTTTATCTTTTCTGAACCCTTCCTATAATCTTATCCTCAGATATTTGATGTGTTTGTGAAGATCTGAATAAAGTAGATTGCTATTGAATCAAGAAATATGAAATAGAATCAATGATTCAAAGTAGTAAGAATGTTTTGAATGCTTTTAGAATGCAAGAGAATATAGAAAAAAGATTAGAAATTAGAGCAAGAATCGGTTTGTTGGAATGTGAAATTTGTGATGTATAAATAGTGTTTGAAGAGTGGTAATAATTCATGAAAAGTTTTGTTGAAAAGAAGCAATCATTTCTATTGAAAAATGGATCATAACCCTTCATGAAAGAAGATGTCTTTTCATAAATATGACCGTTAGGTTCGGATCAGTCGACTGGTCAAAAATCACCCGTCAGCTAGTTGAAAACGTATATATGTAAATATACACAAAAGTGGCTAGAACTATGGCCTTTTTGCACTACCAGTCAACTGGTCAGTGGAAAAAGCCATAGTTTTGGCACTTGTGTGCCACTATCATATATATATCGTTTTGCTTTTGTGTTGTGTTATTGTGTTCTGATATTTAAGGATATATTTTGACAAATTTTAACACAACTAAAACACAAATAAATAATCATATAAATCACTCTTTCATTGATATTATTTTCTTCCTTGTCATGAATAAACACTTCGTAGAGAGGCAGAGCTTGGAGATTATCTCTTCCTTTGATTGTAGACCATCTACAAATTTTACACTCGGTTTATTGACATCGTTGGAGGTGCAACCTACTATTTTGGAGCGCAATGGATCCACTCAGCATGAGATGAGCAGTTAGTGTAGAGGAAAGACCTTTAGTCACATAGGTAAATATTCTGTAGGCTAGAGAGGGTGGCTACGTCGAGATGGGAGATTGGGTGTTCCCAGAGTTGGAGATTGATTGAAATAAGTTCTTGAGTAGGCTCATCACTCTCGAATGACTATCCATGCGCGCGGTGGCAAGATGTACCGAAATATGAAGAGAGTTGTTCACTGGATTGGCGTGAAGAACGATGTGGAAGAGTTTGTGGCCCGATGTTTGACTTTCTAGCGAGTGAAGGCTGAACAAAGGAAACCTGGTGGATTGGTTCATCCCTTAGACATTCCACAGTGGAAATGGGAGAGCATCTCTATGGATTTTATTAATGGTTCGCCCAGATCGAGGAAGGGAAACAACAGTATACGGGTTATAGTTGACAGATTGACTAAGAGCGCTCACTTTATCCCAGTCAAGAGCAAGAGGAAGACAACTTAGTTAGTATCAATATACCTCAGAGAAATTGTTCGACTTTATGGGTACCTTCCAGTACAGTTAGTGATCGTGACCCCATCTTTAAGAGTGAGTTTTGAATGAGCTTGTAGGAGGCACTAGGTGCAAAATTATGACTTAGCACCGCCTATAATTCTCAGAACGATGGATAGACTGAGAGGGTCAATAGGGTTCTCAAGGATTTACTGAGACTGTGCATCCTAATCTCTGGAGGGACTTGGAAGGAGCACCTCCCATTGGTAGAGTTTGCCTATAGTAATAGTTATCAGTTGAGTATTGGTATGGCTCCTTTCGGGGCACTTTATGGATGACCCTGCAGACCACCTACATATTGGTAGGAGTCTATGGATAGACTTTTACTTGGGCCTGAGATGGTTAGAGAGACTTCTGAGAAGATACACCTTATTCGCAGATGAATGAAAGCAGCTCAGGACAGATAGAAGTCATCTGCTGATCAGAGGAGGACTGACTAGATTTTGAGGTAGGTTATATGGATTTATCAAGGTGTCACCTTTGAGGAACGTTGTTCGCTTTGGCTTGATATGGAAGTTGGCGTCGAGGTTTGTAGAGCTATTTCCCATAGTTGAGAGGATAGGTCAGAGGGCCTACAGAGTTAGACTACCAGATAGGCTGGTAGGAGTTCACGACGTGTTCTATGTTTCCCACTTGAGGAAGTGTCTGCACGATTCCACAGAGGTAGTACAGCTAAGTATGCTTGAGAATATTAAAGTTGACATGGAGGCATCAGTCAAAAAAGTTCCTACCTGTATACTTGGATCAGAAGATAAGAAGCTACACAACAAGAATATCAAATTGGTAAAGGTGTATGAGGAAAAGATCGTGACGATGAGACATGGGAACCCAAAGACAAGATTCACGCATCTTACCCTTTTTCTCTTTGAGAGTATGTTCTTAACTCCTTTCTAATATTTTGGTTTCGAATTTGTTTTTTCCCCATTGTTTGAATTTCAATCCTTAGATAAAAGCCTATGTTGAAAACATGTGTTTGAGACATGTTATGTTTGATGGTTGCAAGTGGATGCAAACGTTTGCTAGTGGATGTAATGGATGCATACACACACATTAGGCACTTGATTAGAGATTGGGTAAACAAAACCACTTTCATACTACATATGGATGTGTGTGTGCATTTTAATTTTCAATGGATGGAAATGGTTGAATCATCACTTGGATGTTGCATTTTGGTGGATGGTTGTTGCACAAATATTGAATTTGTATGTATTATTAGCACTACTCCATATATGTTAATTATCCTATGTTTTTAGCCGTGTCTAAAGCAGTTAGGCACGATAAGAAGCTGTATCAAAAAAGGGCGTGTTAAATTATTAGATACGGCTCTAAACCGTGTCCAAATGTAATAACATACGGCTATTGGCCGTGTCTAAAGTATTAGTAGATACGACTATAAACTGTATCTTATATATGTATGTGTGTGTGTGTGTGTGTATATATGTGTGTGTGTGTGTGTGTAAAAGCAGAAACTGCAGCACATATTATTTGTATCACAGCATATATAACACAATTTATACATAGGATACGCTAATTCACAATTGTAACAGTAAACGAAATAATTGTATGAAATATTTCATTACATTACAATATATAATGATACATGCTATTTGATTACATTACAATAAATAAGATACACGCTATTTCATTACATTACAATAAAAAAGATACATAATGTTTCATTACAATAAAGAAGATACATACCATTTCATAATTACATTACAACAAAGAAGGTAAACTTCAGCGATCAACCACTCTTCGCTTTTCAACTTCGGCGATCGACCACTTCGATCCGCAACTAATGCATTCACCAAGCCGAAGGTGTAACTTTCTGGTTAAGAATATACTGGGTGATTCACCAGGTGGATGCACTTTAGCCCACGTACCTGGGTCGGGTATTTATCCTAACTTATGCATTTAACTAAGCGCCAAGACTAGCAAAGGGGGGTAATATATCAAGTGTCATATGCTGCTTCACTGATCCTTAGGAAAATGCATTTGACACTTGATATTATCCCCTTTGCCAGTCTTGGCGCTTACTTAAATGAATAAGCTGGGATAAATACCTAAACCAGCGACGTGAGCTAAAGTGCAGCCACCTGTTGAATCACCCAATAACTCTTAACTAGAGAGTTAAAGCCTTCAGCTTGGTGAGGCTTCACTGGTGAATTAGCCAGTAAATTCTTAACCAGAATGCATCATCTTCATCTATACTTGCAACCTAACTTGCATTAGAACAATAACGAGTCAGAACACACGTATTTACACATAAAAGAACATATTTCCACAAGACTAAGTACTAACTTGAATGCTCAAGATAACAGAAGAATATACAATTACAACACACACACCTAATCTGTACAATAACATCATCACTATACAAGCAAGAAGAACACAGTCAAGTCATGGATGAAAACAACAAATCAGTGCACAAGCACATGCACATACTTGATGCACATAATGTCGTATACATGAGCACAAAGCAACCTGGTTCAAGGCAGCAAGTCATAAATGGAAAAGCAGTTCAAGTGGAGCCTTTACTCACATGCAGTGTGACACATATGACACACCAAACAAATTGACTAAATCTCAACCTATAAGCGCCATTCTATTTTCATTCATTCAACCATCACCGACATTTCTACTCAATCAAACAAATTTCCCAATATCAATTACCAAATACATGCAGCTCAGTCAACAAAACTAGTATGCTTTAGTTCTCAAATCATACCACATGATTTGTTTTGGCACAAGCCAGAAATGACACATGCACTTTAGACCAGTAAGGATCAGTGTACATGGTGCAATAATACACACAAATGAGCAGGGCAACACAAGTAAAAGTTTCTGATTTCAAGGTAGACAAACATAGCATAAGTAAATGATAGCAAATACACTTTCGCACTATAAAACTAGGGATAATATCCAATTTAAACACAATAGCAGCATGAATTCTAGGTAGACAAGCACATGCAAATATCTATCATTCATATTTTTGAACTAAGGCATGAAAATTCAAATTAAACCCAATTTAAACACAATTTAAACACAATTTAAACCCAATTCAAATTCAAATTAAACCCAATTTAAACCCAATTCATATTTAAATTTAACTGTGATCTAGTAGTCACCTCCAGTGACAACGAGAAGGATGGACAGCGGTGGACTGAGGCTTCGCCGTTCAGTTGAAGGCAGCGCGAGCTGACGATAACCTATGGACTGCGGTGGATGGCTTATTGACAACGGAAATCGGTCGAGTACTAAAATCCTAATTTGGATATTCGGTGGTCGCTATTGCAAAATAAAAAGAGGAATAATTTGGCCGAAAGTTTTGATGTGTCAAAACTCGATTATGCCAGAATGGAAGTAGGAGGGAAAATTTTGTTACGCATTTCATACGGTCCAAAGCCGTATCAATTGTACTGATTCGGGGCTTCATCGATGGACGGTTAGTTTAGGGGTGTTTGGGGTGGTGCGCGTCGCAAAATTTAGTTTGATACGGATTTGAGCACTATCAAATTTGATATGGCTTATAACCGAATTGTATATCCGCATCCTTATGTGCCAAATTCGCTGATATGGTGTAGTGTAGGATTCTTTTGCATACATATTGGATACATGGCACAAACATGAATTTCATTAAGGAGGTCAACTAAATTAGTAGATCGCCTGATTTTCGCATTAGTTTAGGGACATATACACAACCCCTTTGTATATGTTCATACAAAGCATTAGAAATTTTAAGGACAATCGATACCAGTGGTTGATGGATGAGTAGATGGGTGTAGGTTTTAACAACATTTTTCTTAACTTAGAGATTTCCGGGATGAAATCCTATAAGGAGGGGAGAATGCAACACCCCATATTTTAATACACAATAATTATATGAAGATGATAATAGAACGAATATTCACTACGCCATAGATGGCCTACTACAACGAAAATTCAAGGTGTTGCCAACTAAATATGCCATTTTTCGTCTATTACAACGCATGCTTCAATGTGTTAGCGTAGATATCAACCAAGTGTTGCAGTAGCCACGTGAATAAAATTATCAATCTACATCAACACGATCCAACGGTCCACGTTATTGATCCGCGTCATTCTGATTTTCTTCATCGCCTCACCTCCTTTGCCCCAAATTTTCATTTTCCCGCCGAACATAAATCACACTTTTACACTTGAGAAAAGAATATAGCCGCTTCCTTTTCAATGGTGATGGGAAATTAGGGTTTTTCCCTCTTTAACAAATTGCGACTGTTTCCTTAATTCGAGATAAAAAAATTGCGACTTCAGCTTGGGATGAAATACTTGCTACTTCAATTCTTTAATTCGAAATGAAACTCCTTCAGTTTTTTTTAAAGGTGAGTTTCGAAAGTTCCCAAAATCTCGAATTGAGATTAGTTATTCTATATTTTGAATTTGTTAATTTGTAGCTCCTTGAGCTCGGGACGAATTTTTTATCAGCTAAAGATATGATTACGTACTTGAAATCCAATTGAGAAAAAGAGTAGGACTTGGAATTCGAACAATGATGAATATAACAGGAACAAATCTTGAAGAAAGGTATGGTTCAGTGAAATAAATCACAACTGCATTCAAATAATACACAGCAGTTTACCTTGATTACAAAAAGTTTTTAATCCAAATGGTATTTTGTGGTGGTTTTGTATGTTGATTTGCTGAAATGTTCTTTGAGCAGCTATTGCGTTGTTAATCAATTTAATAACACAGAACTTTAGTTCCTAGTGAAGTGTGGTTGTGAACAATTTGATCATCGACCTTATATGAGCTGCATGTTCTAAACAATTGCTCTGGTTTCCCAGGTTTTTGTTACCCGTGATGATTGAGACATCATTGGTGTTTTGCACTGCACGTGTTTGGTGTATTGTAGAGATGAGGTTGAAAACTGTTTGAAGTCATATTGAGAATGCTTATAACTTGGTAATGTTCTCCAACCTCAAATAATTGTCCTTGTTTTTCATTTATTTTCTTTTCCATTTTAGCAAGTGAAAACTACTTGCTTTCTTCCTTAACATGAGTAACTTTTAATCCATATCCATATTAGTTTAGATATTAGTGCAAAGCATCACCATTACCTAGTATAAAACATTGTTGTATTACTGATATCAAACAGAATGCATGTTTTCAAAGATGATGGTTGGGTCAGATATAAATACAGATCAAATACTGATCTCTTACCCATGATAATTAAGGAATGTATAAATTTTCATATGCATAGTTGGGTCAGATATCAATACAGATCAAATACAGAGGTGGTGCTGAAGGAGGATAAGAGAAGGCAAGGGAACACATGGTGTTTGTGGTCGGAGAGGATATAAGTGTGTTATAGAAGTGGAAGTTTTGAAGTTTAATGTTTGTTGTTTTTTAAGGCTTTAGGTGATGATGGACTTGGTGTGCAGTGTTTCAAAGAAGGCTTGGTTTTCCGAAATCAGAGGAATCGGGCGGTCCCCACTTGTTTGACCTAACTGACTAGGTCGATCGCCAGCGGGACTGTGGGGACCAGACCCCCACCGGGGCTGCACCCGAACCCGCTGACGGCTCTCCTTCGGCTTGACATATATTTGTCAGTGTTAGTGTTTGTATAAATTGAAACTGCATATGTAATGAGTGAAATGAGTGATGTAGTGAGGAATATCTGTATATGTGAATGATCAGTCTTATAGTAAATCATTGAGTTGTAAATAGTTGGAGTTAGAAATTTGTTCTTTTCAGTTGTAGGAATAAAATATTTTATTTAATAAAACATTGTTTGAATTCAAATTATGTGCATTAGTATTCTATTAAATAAACATTTAATCCTGTAAAAGTGTTGTCATTGGATGGTAAAAGTGTTGCTACAGATAGTGAGGGTCCGCTTTTAAGTAAAATTAGTATCTATGGCATCACCATGAAAATGTCACCATTAGGTCGCAAACGTGTTGCCTTTGACTCTATGGCAACATGGCAAAATGCAACATCGAGAAAGTGTTGCCACAGATCATTTTTTGCATATAGCAGCATTTTTTGGCACTTCTTGCATCACTTCTCTAGTGTTGTAGTATGCAATCTATGGCGTAGTGATTAAATAATAAAATATTCATAATTGAGTAAAACAAACTTTACCATTGCATTCATTATGAAATTTTGATTCAGATAGACTTTTGGTTTTCGTAAATTAGACTAAGTAATAGCAAGTTATGATCAGAAGAAATTTGAACTAAATTAAACAATTAAATAATTAA
The DNA here is from genome assembly GCA_030737875.1 of Allium sativum. Taxonomy (NCBI): domain Eukaryota; kingdom Viridiplantae; phylum Streptophyta; class Magnoliopsida; order Asparagales; family Amaryllidaceae; genus Allium; species Allium sativum. The sequence goes on along the minus strand of CM060918.1, from coordinate 141,608,695 downwards.
TTAACTCAGAAATGCAATGGTAAGAGGGCGACCTGACACTACATGGGTCGACCCCTATATCGACCCAAATAGCAGGTGGCCCAACTCCCCTTCGGCCTGGCAATGTGAATGATCCTTGTAACGACACAACGATTTTCGGCCTGGAAAATTGACACAAATACAATTCTATACCTCATAACCCTATTCTATGAAGCCGTCATGTTGTCCATCTCTAAGCTAGCCTAGCCTCCATCTTCTCCAAACTAGAAATCAAATTCAAGGTTAAAGAAAAAGTACAAAGCCTACATCAACGGATTAGCTTATCAACTTCAGAAATCAAATTCCAGATCTTCCCTTCATTCTTAATCTCTGTGAGTTCATGTAGCTTTCACAAGATACTTAAACTAAAGTAATTATGATAAGTTGTAAATTGTGATCATATGATTATGCCTATAATGGATCTTATCAAATTTGCAAGTTGTCATCTTTTTTTTGATTCATAGCCTATGTTTTTCTGATCAATTCTATCAGTTCATGCATGTTCATGCTCGTACATTTATGCATATTTTGATACCATGATTCTCTTCCCTCTTCCTTTTTCTTTTTATGAGTTAGGCTAACTTCGAGCCTAACATATTTTGCGAAATTCGCACACGTATAACGCTTGAATGATGGGGAAAAAGTTTGGGAAATGTTGAATAACATGTGATTTTTAAAAAGGCATAAATTGATGATGGCTATGGTTTGGGAAAAACTGTATATAATAAGCAAACATGAAACTTGACGTAAATGGGTTTGGGTGTAAACTTGTGATAATTTGGTAAGTTCAGTTATTTCTCAGATTTGGAACACGTAATAGGAATCATGACTTGTAACGAATCAAATCAAGAACTATACCTAATTGTAAGATATTTAATTCTGATTCATGCTTATCCTTTTGTCAAATATGAATTACCTATGCCTATGAGACTGTTGTGATTGATACAATGGAACCTATCATGTTGTACACCAAATTGGTGATTCTTTTATGTTCAATTCTATCAAATCTTTATGCATATGATGTAACTTACTCAGTTTAGCCATACTTATTATTAATGTACAACATGTCTATTGGAAACATGATTCTTGAGTTTGGTACACCTTTACATGCCTATTTTGGTCCTTATGTCAATTCTTGTGTTTCTTCTCTAACCCCTCCATTTTATTTTTGGACCTTGTTGTACGTGCGATTGAAACACGGGGAATTGGGTATAACTTAATTAAGTAATTTTGGGAATAACAAGTAAATGTGGCATAACTTGAATTGACCACACTTATGGATAATTTACATATAAATCTAGACTTAGACAGTAAATATGTAAATTAGCTAAAAGATGAACGCCTAAGACACGAGGTTAGACTTGGTTTGCGGTATAAGATTGCCCGGAACCGCCCGACATGTCCAACATCCGCAAACGGCAGTCTAATGTGAGAGGTCAAAGGCGTAAATTAGATGCTTAGACACGAGGTTAAGTCTGGCTTGTGATGGAAGTCTGCCCGGAGCCGCGCGGCATATCCAGCGGCCACAAGTGATCGACTTAATGTGAGAATTCTATGCATTAATAACTAATTAATGCTGAATATGATAACTAAATGAGTTGGGTGGGTGAGGTTAAGTTAACATGGGTAAGAAGACAACTTAACCAATATTACATGAACAAAGTGGATAGGGTTAAGTCAAGCTTAACCAATAATACATATGGACTTGATAAGTGGAAGGGTTAAGTAAATCTTGGGTAGGTGGGTAATATTAGTATATATAGACCCATAAACGTAACCGTTAAATAAACATGCGTGAACCAATGGAAAGGTTAAGTAGCATATGAATAGGCGACACTTAACCAATACAACATGTTAATTAAAACAGATGGATGCAGTTAGGTTATATTGAGAACACTTAACCGTTATAACATGTTGATTAGGAAACCCTAGTAACGGGGGCCCATTTCAGCAGTAACCCACATAGATGTATCACGGTACCCTGAACTAGGCAGGGTGGGGCACGATTATTGGGCTGATTATAAGCGGTCAAAATAGCGGCAGGTGGTGCATCAGTGTAGGTTCCGACGGAGTACGAGCGTGCATGTGCTCCGGAGTGGAAAAAGCAGGCACTGGGCATCAGTAGTCATACACTGTGCATCTTGAATTATGTCGGGTTGCTATCATAGGGATTGATACACCCCATGGTGGGACCAGCACACGTATTTACAAACAAGCGGGGCCGAATGACATAAGTAATATATACATGCGAGTTAAGGAGTCGATGATTAAGCGATAAGGGGGTAGTGTGGGGACATCTAGTATTTAGTATGGGCAAGTAGGCTATCAAGGATTGTATGGAGTGGATACCTCTTACTAGATGTTATGCCTGAGGACTACCAATTACAAGACGGGGATCAACTTTCAGTATGGAACTAGTGACAGTGCGATATATTTAGCATTGGTGCAGTGTAATAATTATCTTATAATGATTAGGAGCGCAATCAACGTTTATCTTATTCATCTTGCCTACCTTGTCATGCATGCTTATGTACAGTCATTTCTTACTTTCCAGTTTATGTTCTTATCCTGTTACTTTAATGATTATATTGTTAAAGTTACTGGACTCACCAGGCTAATGTCTGGCCTAGTTTGTTTCGCCTCTTTTCCTCCGTTCCCCCACACCAGGTTTTCAGGGAGGAAGTACTCGAGCTTAGTTCGGATGTCTCTTTCTTCCATCTTGAAGTTGAAAGATGTATTGCTTGTCATTGATTCTGCTTATGGCATTTTCTGTTGGGGGTTATGGCTTTAAAATTATGTACTCTGAAGACTTTTGTACAAGATTGATATTATGTACTTGGTTTTGTTGTTTTGAAGGTGTAACCAAACCTATTTCTGGTTCCGCTGCAATAAAGTTATAATTTTTTTTTTCAAGATACTACTTTATCAGTATTGTAATATTCCGTTCTTTTTACTTATAATACTCCACGAAACTTAATGCATTCCCTTTGTGAGTGACATTAACGGGCGTGGGGTGTTACACTTGGTGTCAGAGCTGAAGGTTACCAGAATAGATAAAAGATTTTGAAAACTGTTTTCAAAAGCATTTTTTTAAGAAGTATTTTCAAAATAAAAACATGTTTTAAAGTAGGGGTTTTCAAGAGAAAGGTTTATTATGGAAAAACATAATCCCCAAAAGCCATATATCTTTCTTTCGATTCTTTGTTTCGAATCTCTTCCTTTTTCCTTCTTGAGTCTCTTTCCCCGCGTGTTGATGCTTTTTCTAAGATATGTAAGGACTTTCGTGTGATGGGCGGAAAACCATTTCATAAGATTGAGACATTTGTCGAAGCTAGAATTGGCTCAAGGAAGTGGAGGACTCGTTGGTCTCTTCGAGATAGACGATGGAAGGAAGGTTTAACTAGCTGCTTGGTCGATGAGGGAGTTTAGCCTAAGGAGCACAACCGAAGGATGAGGAATTTGTTGATATAGCTTTAATCCACGAAGAAGGTAAAGGAGAAAAGTGGAAAATTAACCCATGACAAAAGAAAGTGTCTTTATTGTGGTATAATGGGCCATGTAATTAAGGACTGTAGAAAGAAGAAGAAGCCTGGTTGTTTTCATTGAGACGAGGCAGGACATCTGATTAAAGACTGCCTGAGGAGGCAAGGACAAGGACAAGGGCAAGGGCAGAGGACATGACCTACTTCCGGAGGACATGTTCATGCTCTCATGGCACCAGGACAGGAGAGAGATAGAAACGTTTTTGTTGGAAGTTTGATTTTCCTTTTTGATCATCCTGTTCGAACTTTTTTTGACTCTTGCGCTTCACAATCGTTTGTATCTGCTTCGTTAGTTGAAACACTGCACCAAAATACTAATTTAGTTATGGATCCAATTGTAGTCTCAAATCCTATTAGTGGTTCGGCTCATTTATCCTTGGTCTATCGAGATTTGAGAGTGTCTATCTTGGGCGTTGGGTTTGAATGCAACGCCTACATTCTTGGTTTCTTGGGCTACGACTTGATTCTAGGCATGGATTGGCTAGCCAAGTATGGTGCCATCCTAGACTGTGGAAGGAGGGTAGTTAGACTGTTGACTCGTTGTGGAAGAACCCTTGATATTTATTGTGACCCTAGAGGTCCAGTGATGCTTAGCTACCTAGAATCACTTGACACATCCATTGATTATTTGGAATCTGTTCGAGTAGTCCGTGAGTATGGTGACATCTTTGATGAGGTTCGGGGTTTAACCCCAAGGCGCGAGATAGACCTCTGTATGTACCTAGTAGATAATGCAAAGCCAGTTGCATTACCAATGCGCCACATGGCTCCGAGAGAGAGGAGGGAACTCAGTAAGCAAGTAGGGGAGCTACTTGGAGGAAGGGTTCATAAGAAGAAGTATTTCGGAATGGAGTTTTCCAGTTGTTTTTACTATGAAGGTTGATGGTTCACATAGATTGTACGTGGACTATAGGGAGTTGAACAAGCTCACGAAGAAGAACATACACCCATTGCCGAGGATAGATGACTTGTTCGATCAGTTGGTTGGTGCTTCGGTTTTCTCGCAGTTGGATTTAGCTACAGGATTTCATCATCCAAGGGAGGATGAGGATGGCATAGATAAGACTGCTTTTAGGGCTCCCGGCGGTTTCTTCGAGTGGCTCGTCATGCCTTTTGGTTTGATGAATGCACCCGAATAATTCATAGACTTGATGAGTAGGGTGTTTAGGGAGTTTCTAAACAAGTTTGTTGTAGTCTTTTTGGATGGTATTTTGATTTTCTCTAGAAGCTAGGGAGAGCATACCCTACAACTTAGGAAAGTATTAGAGACCCTACGAGCGCATCAACTCAAAGCTAAGTTCTCCAAATGTCATTTTTGGAGGGAAGAAGTGAGGTTCTTAGGACACGTGGTCTCTAAGGAAGGGATAGCAGTGGATCCTGCAAAAGGTGGTGGCAATCCAAGATTGGAAGGTTCCTAGAAAAGCAACGGAAGTAAGAAGTTTTCTAGGGTTGGCGGGCTACTATAGGAAGCTCGGTAAGGACTTTTCAAAGATATTAGCCCCGGTTTTGACTTTGCTAGATGGGAGCAAACCGTTCACAGTATATACCGGTGCTTGCGGGATAAGGCTTGGAGCAGTTTTCGATGCAAGAGGAAAATGTGACATGAAAAAGGCGGTAGGTACGTAGTTATGTTTGAGCATCGTGTATCGTCCACAGAAGGATGGACGGACAGAAAGGATGAATAGAATCCTTGAAGATCTTTTTGAGGTTATGTGTCCTAGGTTTTGGAGGGACATGAGAAGAGGACCTTCCATTTGTGGAGTTCGCTTATAACAACAGTTATTAAGCTAGTATTAGGGTTTTTATGGACGACCGTGTCGACCACCAACTTGTTGGTGGGAGTCTACGGATAAGATTTTTCTTAGGCCCGACATGGTTAGGGAGACTTCGAAGAAAATAGACTTGGTTCGAAGGCGAATGAAGACGGTACAGGACATACAAAAGTCATAGGCCGAAAAGAGATGGATTGATCTTGAGTTTGATGTCGGGGACGTGATTTTTGTCAAAGTGTCACCATTGAGGAACGTAGTTTGCTTTGGAGCTGCAGGGAAATTAGCACCAATGTTCGTAGGACCCTTTCCCATTACAGAGGGGATTGGACAGATGGCATACAGAGTGAAGTTGCCGGAGAAGCTTAGTGGTGTTCATGACATGTTTCACGTGTCATATTTGCGGAAGTGTTTACATTATACCACGGAAATAGTGGAGCCGAGCATGCTTAGAGAAGTGGAGGTGGAGCGAGATTCCACGATCAGACGAGCTCCTACATGCATCCTTGGATCGGGGATCAAGAAGTTACGCAACCAAGAGGTCATATTGGTCAAAGTGTAATGGGAAGATGATCAAGGAAACGCGACTTGGGAGATGGAAGACATGATACATGCGTCGTACCCTTTCCCTTTGTGAGGATATGTTCTTAACTTCTCCCTTTTCTATTGCTTTCTTTATACTTGTTCTACCGTTTAGTATGTTCTCTCGTTTACTTCCTCGATCTTTAGATAGGAAAATCCTATGGTTGCAAACATGTGTTTGAGACATGTTATGTTTGGTGGATGCAAGTAGATGCAAGTGTTTGCTAGTGGTTGCTCGTGGATGCATTTACACACACATTAGGCACTAGATCGGCTCAGTCACTTTCATATTGCATATGCATATATGTATTTGTATATGGATTGAAACTTGATGTGTTATCATATGGATGTTTCATTTGTATGAATGTACGGTTGTGCACTCATATAGAAATAATATGTATAATTAGGATTCTTTTGCATACATAATGGACGCATGGCACTATCACGATTTGCATTAAGGAGGTCAACTGAATCAGTAGACCGCCTGATTTTGCATTTGGTTAAGGACATACACACATTCTATGCATATGTTCATGAAAAACATTAGAAACTTTTTTAAGGACAATGGATGCCTGTGATTGAATGGTTGAGTAGATGGATGTTGGATGGTAGGATATACATTCTTCTTGATTTGGAGATTTCGAGGACGAAATCCTTTAAGGAGGGGAGAAGGTAACACCCCATAATTTTAAAACATTAAAATTAACAAATTTAAGAATACTTACTTTTTAGAAGAAGGATTAAGGGAAACGGGTTACGCCATTGCGTTCGTCTCGGAATTCTGCTTGAGATAGATTCCGAGTTTGCATGAATCGGACTTCGTATGAAGAAGTTATGGAGGTTAGAAGATTTTAAGCTTAAAGCAGAAATTAAATTAAATAATAATTAAAAATCAGAAAACATATTCGAAATTCAAAATTCTGAAAAGCAGCTGAGCGGGAAATTTCCTACTCAGGGGTGTCGACCCCCCAGGGGGTGTCGACATAGGTGTCGACCCCCTATAGGGGTGTCGACCCCCCATGTAAGGGTCGACCCATGCCGACTGTTCTGGATAGTGATGATTTTCTGAGTCGTAGGGCTACGTGGCAACTTCTTATTGGCCCGATGATGCATTTTCTTGAACTGGATAGTTTGGATGGATCTTATATTGATCTAAACGCTCATATTAATTCTATACTTCTATATAATCACATCAAACCTAAACCCTAAACCTCATAACCCTATTATATGAAGCCGTCATGTTGTCCATCTCTAAGCTAGCCTAGCCTCCATCTTCTCCAAACTAGAAATCAAATTCAAGGTTAAAGATAAAGTACAAAGCCTACATTAACGGATTAGCTTATCAACTTCAGAAATCAGATTCCAGATCTTCCCTTCTTTCTTAATCTCTGTGAGTTCATGTAGCTTTCATAAGATAATTAAACTAAAGTAATTATTATAAGTTGTAAATTGTGATCATATGATTATGCCTATAATGGATCTTATCAAATTTGCAAGATGTCATCTTTTTTTTGATTCATAGCCTATGCTTTTCTGATCAATTCTATCAGTTCATGCCTGTTCGTGCTCGTACATTTATGCCTATTTTGATACCATGATTCTCTTCCCTCTTCCTTTTTCTTTTTATGAGTTAGGCTAACTTCGAGCCTAACATATTATGCGAAACTCGCACACGTATAATGCTTGAGTGATGGGGAAAAAGTTTGGGAAATGTTGAATAACATACGATCTGTTAAAAGGCATAAATTGATGATGGCTATGGTTTGGAAAAAATTGTATATAATAAGCAAACATGAAACTTGACGTAAATGGGTTTGGGTGTAAACTTGTGACAATTTGGTAAGTTCAGTTATTTCTCAGATTTGGAACATGTAATAGGTATCATGACTTGTAACGAATCGAATCTAGAACTATACCTAATTGTAAGATAATCAATTTTGATTCATGCTTATCCTTTTGTCAAATATGAATTACCTATGCCTATGAGACTGCTATGATTGATACAATGGAACCTATCATGTTGTACACCAAATTGGTGATTCTTTTATGTTCAATTCTATCGAATCTTTATGCATATGATGTAACTTGCTCAGTTTAGCCATACTTATTGTTAATGTACAACATGTCTATTGAAAACATGATTCTTGAGTTAGGTACACCTTTACATGCCTATTTTATTCCTTATGTCAATTCTTGTGTTTCTCCTCTACCCCCCTTCGTTTTATTTTTGGACCTTGTTGTACGTGCGATTGAAACGCGGGGAATTGGGTATAACTTAATTAAATAATTTTGGGCATAATAAGTAAATGTGGCATAACTTAAATTGACCACAATTATGGATAATTTACGTATAAATCTAGACTTGGACAGTAAATATGTAAATTGGCTAAAAGATGAACGCCTAAGACATGAGGTTAGACTTGGTTTGTGGTATAAGACTGCCCAGAACTGCCCGGCATATCCAGCAACCGCAAACGGCAGTCTAATTTGAGAGGTCAAAGGCGTAAGTTAGATGCTTAGACATGCGGTTAAGTCTGACTTGTGGTGGAAGTCTTCCCGGAACCTCCCGGTATATCCAGCGGCCACAAGTGATCGACTTAATGTGAGAGGTCTGTGCATTAATAACTAATTAATGCTGAATATGATACCTAACCAAGTTAGGTGGGTGGGGTTAATTTAACATGGGTAAGAAGACAACTTAACCAATATTACATGAACAAAGTGGATAGGGTTAAGGTAAGCTTAATCAATAATACATATGGTCTTGATAAGTGGAAGGGTTAAGTAAACCTTGGGTAGGTGGGTGATATTAGTATATATAGGCCCACAAATTTAACCTTTGAATAAACATGCGTGAACCAATGGAAATGTTAAGTAGCATATGAATAGGCGACACTTAACCAATACAACATGTTAATTAAAACAGATGGATGTGGTTAAGTTATATTGAGAACATTTAACCATTATAACATGTTGATTAGAAAATTCTAGTAACGGGGACCCATTTCTGCAGTAACCCACATAGATTTATCACGGTACCCTAAACTAGGCAGGGTGGGGCACGATTACTGGGCTGAGTATAAGCGGTCAAAATAGCGGCGGGTGGTACGTCAGTGTAGGATCAGACGGAGTACGGACGTGCACGTGCTACGGAGTGGAAAAAGAAGACATTGGGCATCAGTAGTCATACACTGTGCATCTTGAATTGTGTCGGGTTGCCATAATAGGGATTGATACTCCCCATGGTGGGACCGGCACAGGTATCTACAAACAAGCGGGGCCGAATGATACAAGTAATAAATACATGCAAGTTAAGGAGCCGATCGATTAAGCGATAAGGGAGTAGTGTGGGGACATCTAGCATTTAGTATGGGCAAGTAGGCAGTCAAGGATTGTATGGGGTGGATACCTCTTACTAGATGTTATGCCTGAGGACTACCAATTACAAGATGGGGATCGACTTTCAGTATGAAACTACTAATGGTGCGATATATTTAACATTGGTGCAGTGTAGTAATTATCTTATAATGATTAGGAGCGCAATCAACGTTTACCTTATTCATCTTGCCTACCTTATCATGTATGCTTATGTACAGTCATTTCTTACTTTCCAGTTTATGTTCTTATCCTGTTACTTTAATGATTATATTGTTAAAGTTACTGGACTCACCAGACTAATGTCTGACCTACTTTGCTTCGCTTCTTTTCTTCCGTTCCCCCCTCCCCCCAAGGTTCTCAGGGAGGAAATACTCAAGCTTAGTCCAGATGTCTGTTTCTTCCAGCTTGAAGTCGGAAGTTGTATTGCTTGGCTTTGATTCTGCTTATGGCATTTTCTGTTGGGGGTTGTGGATTTAAAATTATGTACTCTGAAGGTTTTTGTATAAGATTGATATTATTTACTTGGTTTTGTTGTTTGAAGGTGTAACCAAATTTATTTCTGTTTCCGTTGCAATAAAGTTATATTTTTTTCTTCAAAGTACTATGTAACACCCCACCTCCGCCAGGGTGGCTCTTGCAAGCACTCTGGCTTTGGAGGGGCGTTTGAATCAGGTAAACATGCATAATGATATATCAAGGCAGAACAAGAACATATGTATATATGTAAACAAAGTGAATAAGATAAGTAAAACAGCGGAAGATTTCAAACCATTTCAAAACAAGTCTGGTACAACATAATGTCAACTTTCCAAATACACAAGTCTAGATAAAAACAACATCACTGAAAAACTGAAATACATAAGTACTATCCCCAAAATAAGTGATAACCATAGCTAGCTTCATGTCAAGGCCGTACATGAGCTAAAATCCCACAAGCAAGCGATCAGAAATCCAAGCTAAGCTCCAATATTCCCTCCCTGAGAACCTAGGGGGGGGGGGAACGGAAGAAAAGAGGCGAAAGAAAACAGGTCAGTCAAAAATACTGAGTAAGCCCTACTACAATCAATGTAAACTGATAAAGTTAACTGGCATGAGAAGCAGGGGTGATCATAAGGATAACAACATACTAGCATGATGATTAACTAACAAGGTAGATAAAGGTGTCATCGCATAATCAGGTTTAAGGTTTTGCACCACAGGTGTACTAGCAAACTAACATGACTTGAATAAACCAGTATTGATCCCTTGGCCCAAGCTTTGGCCCAATAACATGAAGTGACCCTAATACAAGGTCCAACCAAATGGTCTAGTCGATCGGCTCCCTAAGCCTAACTCGTCACGTGTTGGTGTCAATGCGGCCCAAACATAATTGTAGTCAGACTGTGCAGGGTCTCCCGTCGGGTGTATCAAGCCCTAGGGTGTCAACCCCTGGACACCATAAACATAAGTGCACAGTCTCGATCTACTGGTACCCGTGCATGTTTTCCCCGGCTTCGGACTATGTGCACGACCATAGTCCGCCCGGAACTACACCGGCGTACCACTCTGCCGTCGTTTTTGGTCACTTACCTCAAGTCCAGTAATCGTGCCCCCACCCTAGCCTAGTCCCTAGGGTCATGATGATACAAACTTGGGATTACTGCTGGAGTGGACCCCCGTTGCTAGGATTTTCTAATGGGTTAAGTACGGTTTAACCCTCTTGCTAATCATGGATTAACTTGGTTAAGTGTAACGATGAGTTCACGACTTAACCCTGATTAATCTACCAAGCCCAAATTGGTTAAGTATTAAGTGGACCATGACTTAACCCTAATCATGAGGCATTAATTAATTTAATGCGCCTTAACCTCTCACATTAGACTTTGTTGCGGTTACTAGTTAAGCCGGTCGGTTCCGGGTAGCTTTACACCACAACTTGGTCTAACCTCGGGTTCAAGGTACAACATGACCAACTTCTCACATTGGGTCCTATTGTTTGTAGCAACTAGTTAAGCCGGTCAGTTCCGGGTAGGTTTACGCTACAAACTCAACCCAACCTCGAGTTGGTCACACTTATATTTTCTAAGTGTCATGTCCATCATGTTTCCAAAACATGTTACAAGTTTTCAAGCATTTGGGTAGACCTAACTTAATAGGTAAATTCCCAAAGGGTAGACCTAACTTAATAGGTAAATTCCCAATCTTATGTTTTTATGTCTTTTTAAGTTTACCAAACCCCAAACGCAATCCCATCGCTTACATAACGCAATAGCGCATAAAGGATAGAAAGAGGGAACTTGGCATAATCATGACATAAAAGTGTTGAAGCCACAAGTTTAACATGGTGTCATATGAAATGTACATATGTTCATATACTTGCATTAGGCCTCAAAAGCATGCATAAAACCAAACTTGGCATATTGGTGATACATGGTGATAAATGACATGTAGAAATGGCCATAAGTTCGCATTTAGCCTCATATGCAAGTTATCATAAGGGATATGATAACTTACATGTTGCCAAAATGCAACCTTTGGCATAAAGCTTGAAGCTTTATGTTCATAAGCCCAAGATAAGCTTGCATAACATGATGACATGAACAAAGTGATCAACCCAAACTTGCATAACATAACTTGCATATCATATGGCAAACTTGCATATCAAACTTGCATAACATAACATGATAAACTTGCATATCATAACATATCAAACTTGCATAACATAACATGATAAACTTGCATATCATAACATATCAAACTTGCATATCATGACATAATAAACTTGCATATCATACATTTAACTTTAGAGTTTAAGTATGAAAGTAGAATAGGGCTTACAATGCTTATGAAGACACAAAAATATGACAAAGCCCTTATGCAATCAAATAGACCCAAAATGCAAGCTCTAATAGAAAAACCCTTGAGCCAAAATGATCAAAACTCTTTCTTTATGATGCAAATATAGAAACTTGACTTGAATGCAAGCTAATGATGCTCATACAAGCTTGAAAACACTTGTATGCATGGAAAATCTCTCATAGAAATGACTTAGGAATTTTATGAAGAGAGTGGAGGCCATGAGAGGGATGATTTTGCCATAGTTTAGTTGTAGGGTTGAATAATGATGATTTAGGCTAGGTTTAGGGGTCCTTTTATAGAAGTTTAGGTTAGTTTAGGTCATAGGATTAACCCTAGTTTAGATCTAAACCATCAAAAATCGTCATAGGCCAGCAGAGCAGACCAGAGAACCAAAACAGGGGCACCAAGCCAGCCAGGGTCAAGCCAGAAAGCTGTGCAGGTTTCTGGCTCGACACGGGCGCACTTCCCAAGTGCGCCAGTGTATTTTTGTGCTGGCGCACTTCACAAGTGCGCCAGTGCATTCTGGCTTGTTTTCAGGTTTTCTGCCTAACTTCGTTCGTCCATATCTTCTTCATACGGACTCAGATTTTCGAAAACTCGGACTCTATTTCGCGTATTTTTCCGAGACGAACGCAATGGCACAGCCCATTTCCCTTGATTCAGATTTATAAATTAAATTCTGCCTCTATTTACGTTATAACAGGTTATTGAAAATACGGGTTGTTACATTCTCCCCTCCTTAAAGGATTTCGTCACCGAAATCTTCAAGTTAGGAAGAACGTATCCTACCATCCAACATCCATCTACTCAAAACATCATCCACGAGCAATCATTGTCCTTACAAGATTCTAAATGTTGTATGAACATATGCAAAGGTGTGTGTATATGTACTTATCTAATGCAAATATCATCAATGCAAATTATGTTAGTGAAATGAATCCATATGTATGCAATTCCTAACATAATGTATAACATCTATATGTGTGCACATAACATACATCCATATGCAACATCCATGTGATAACACAAAAATTTTCATCCATGGATAAGCGTAAACACTCATGCATATGCAATATGAGGAGTGTGTGAGCCGATCTAGTGCCTAACGTGTATAATGCATCCACGAGTGACCACTTGCAAACACTTGCAACCACTTGCAAACATCAAGCATAACATGTTTCAAACACATGTTTCATCCAAAGGGTTTCTACCTAAGGTTCTCATGACAAGATTAACACGATAAACTAGATAAACATGGATAGCAAAGAGAAAGATATGCTAACAAAGAAAAGAGATTGAGAGTGTACCCTCAAAAAGGAATGGATAAAGCCCACGCATCTTCTCCCCGGTTTCCCAAGTTGCGTCTTCTTCGGCTTCACCCCATTGAACCTTCACCAACTTGACCTCTCGATTCCTTAGCTTCTTGGTCTCCGTCCCCAAGATACGAATCGGAGCTCTCCTCAAGGTAGCCTCTTTCTCCACTTCCACATCTTTCAGAACACTTGGCTCAACAACCTCTGCTGATTCATGTAAACACTTCCGGAGATGCGAGACATGAAAAACATCCTGTACTCCGGCAAGCTTCTCGGGCAACTCCACTCTATAAGCCATCTGCCCGATCCTCTCTATAATAGGGAATGGTCCAACAAACCTCGGTGCTAACTTCCCAACGGCTCCAAATCGGACCACATTCCTCAAAGGAGAAACCTTCACGAAAACCATATCCCCAACATCAAACTCCAAATCAGTTCTTCGCTTATCAACATAGGATTTCTGTCGGTCTTGGGCCGCTTTCATCCGTCTCCGAATCAACTCGACCTTCTCGGATGTATCTCTGATCATATCAGGCCCAAGTATAAGCTCATCTGTAGTCTCCCACCAACATGTAGGCGACTTGCACGACCTCCCATATAAAGCTTCAAATGGTGCCATCCCTATGCTTGCCTGATAACTGTTATTATATGCAAACTCAACAAGAGGAAGATGGTCTTCCCAAGTACCACCAAAATCCAGAATACAAAGCCTCAACAGATCCTCGAGTACCCTATTCACCCTTTCGGTTTGACCGTCCGTCTGTGGGTGATAAGCCGTACTTAGATTCAACTTCGTGCCCATAGCTTCTTGCAAGCTATTCCAGAACTGACTTGTAAAGATTGGGTCACGGTCACTGACTATACAAGAAGGGACTCCATGTAGTCTCACAATCTCACGAAGATATACAGACGCTAGCGAAGATGCGGTCCTCTTGCTCTTAACCGGAATGAAATGAGCACTCTTCTTAAGTCTATCCACAATAACCCAAATGCTCGTATTCCCTTTCCTTGACCTTGGTAGCCCATCGATAAAATCCATGGAAATACTCTCCTACTTCCATAGTGGAACGTCTAGAGGATGCAATAGCCCACCGGGCTTCTTCGACTCGGCCTTAACTTGCTGGCAAATGATACATCTAGAGACAAACTCTGCCACATCCTTCTTCATCCCAGGCCAAAAGAAAATGCGCTTCATATCTTTATACATCTTATCTCCGCCCGGATGTGTAGTCAACTTAGAGCGATGCGCTTCCTCAAGAACTTTTCTTACTAAATCTTCTACCATTGGAACACATAACCTTCCGTCTCTCCTCAGCCAACCCTTGTCATCAATAGAATATCGAGCGAGATGACTAGACGCCTCTCCTCGAATCAGCTTATCCATAATCTCAACTATCTGAGGGTCTTCTCTCTGCGATGCCCCAACTTGATCAAGAAGGGTAGGTCTGAGTTCCAGGGATGCTAAAGAACCGGTCATCGACTCAATCGCCAAAGAGAAATCAAAGGTTGCCACATACTCTAAATTCTTCATCTCAACGAATAGAGGACTCAGAGTCAACCTTCTTCTACTCAATGCATCTGCTACCACATTCCCCTTGCCAGGGGTATAAGCTATCTCAAAATCGTAGGACGCCAAGAATTCCATCCATCTTTGTTGCCTCAGATTCAGATCCTTCTGAGAAAAGAGATACTTCAATGACTTGTGATCGGTATAAAGCTCAAATCTTTCTCCCAGAAGATAATGGCGCCAAGCCCTGAGTGCATATACTATTGCTGCCAACTCTAAGTCATGAGTGGGATAATTCTTCTCATGCACTTTGAGTTGTCTACCACCAAAGCATATCACCCTTCCTTCTTGCATCAGAACAGCTCCTAACCCCGTGCCACATGCATCGGTGTATACTGTAAATAACTTCCCTCCATCGGGCAAAGCTAGAACAGGTGCTGATGTGAGAGCTCTCTTGAGCTTCTGAAAAGCAAACTCGCATTCTATGCTCCAAGCAAAAACTAAATTCTTCTTTGTCAACTTAGTGAGAGGAGCAGAAATCTTCGCGAAGTCCTTGATGAACTTCCGGTAAAAGCCTGCAAGACCTAGAAAACTTCTCACTTCGGTTGCATTCCTTGGAGTCTTCCAATCCTGAACTGCAACTACCTTAGCGCGCTAAGCCTTGCTTAGATACTATATGCCCAAGGAATCTAACTTCCCTTCTCCAAAAGTGACACTTGGAGAACTTGGCCTTCAACTGATGCGCTCTAAGCGTATCCATCACCTCCACGAGATGCCTTGCGTGCTCTTCCTCATCCTTAGAGAAGATCAGAATATCATCTACGAAGACCACGACAAACTTGTTCAAGAACTCCCTGAACACCCTACTCATCAAGTCCACGAAATATGCGGGTGAATTAGTCAAGCCGAACGGCATGACAAGCCATTCGAAGAATCCATCCGGAGTTCTGAATGCAGTCTTGTCTATACTATCTTCAGCTACCCTGAGCTGATGGAATCCAGTAGCAAGATCAAGCTGAGAGAAAACAGAAGCACCGACAAGCTGGTCAAAGAGATCATCAATCCTCGGTAACGGGTGTCTGTTCTTCTTAGTCAGCTTATTCAACTCTCGATAGTCAACACAAAGTCAGAGAGAACCATCTGCCTTGTTAGCAAATACCACAGGCGCTCCCCATTCAGATATACTTCGTCTAATGAAGTTCTTCTCAAGCAACTCCTTCACTTGCTTACTTAGCTCCCGCTTTTCACGCGGAGCCATGTGCCGAACGGGCAAAGAAACCGGTTTTGCATTATCCACCAGATAAATGCGGAAATCAATCTCTCGCTTAGGGGGCAACCCCCTAACTTCATCGAAAACATCCGGATACTCTCGAACCACTCTCACAGACTGAAGAGTTTCCATTGACGAGTCGAGTGATTCAAGATAGCACAACATGACGGGACCTCTCGGATTACAAGAAATCTCTAGGGTGTTTCCGAGGCGAGTCACGAGCCTCACAACCCTATGCTCACAATCAAGGATGGCTCCATATCTGGACAGCCAATCCATGCCCAATATCAATCCGTATCCCCTAAAGCCAAGAACATAAGCACTACACAAGAACTCTACACTCAGTATAGAGATCCTCAAATCCCCACATATCATAGATAGATGGGCGGAACCCCCAATAGGATTTGAGACACAGACAGGATCACCTACCAAGCTAGTACTAAGGTGCAAACTATCAACAAGATCAGATGAGATAAAGCTATGCGATGCACCAGAATCAAACAAGGTATAAACTGGAAAATCAGAAACATATACAAGGCTCTCAACAGAAATACTACCTCGGTCGAGAACTGGAGCGGCATCGAGAGCATGAACTTGCCCTCCTGAAGGTCCAGCACGCTGAGTCTGACCCTGGCCTTGCCCTTGCTTCTTCGGGCAATCCTTACTGAAATGTCCAGTCTCACCGCAGAAAAAGCATTCACCATTCTTCCTTTTCCTCTTCTTACAATCCTTAATAAGATGCCCAACTGAACCGCAATAATGGCACTTCCCTTTGTTGTTCTTGCCCTTGTTGTTGTTCCCCTTGTTGCCTTAACTCTTGTTCTTGTTCTGATTGCCTTGACTGCTCTGACCACTTGGATTACCCTGATTTCCTTTCCACTGGGAATCAGTCTTCTTGGCTTGAGTATCATTCATCTTGACCTCTTTCTTGACATCTCCCTGAAGTAACGCCATATCAACCAAGCTCTCAAACGTGGCCCCATGGGGAATATGTGACATAGCCAATCCCTGCAACGGCTCATTCAATCCTCTAGCAAAACGAAGAGCCTTCTTCTGAGGAGTATTCACCATATCCAAGCCAAAACGAGCTAACTGATTGAACTTGTTCACATATTCTTTGACAGACATATCTCCTTGTTTCAAAGTTATGAACCTCTCCATTTGCAGATTCTCCTCAGCAGAAGATAGAAACTTAAGCACGAACCTTGCCCTGAAATCGGCCCAAGTCTCAACAGGCCTAGTACCATTGGTGACTTCCCACCAATAAGCAGCTTCATCCTTCATAAGCCAAACCGCCAACAAGATCTTCCTCTGATCGTCTAACCCAAAGATAGCAAATAAATCCTCGGTCTCTTTCAACCAATTTCTGGCCTCTACAAAAGTCTCAGTGCCTTGAAAGTTCTTGCCACCCATTGCATTGAAATCTTTGCAAGTCTTTGCGAAGTCAGCTTGAGGATGCTGAGGGGGAGGAGGAAGAGGAACCTCAGCGATAGGAGGAGGAGGAACGTTAACTACCGGAGGAGGAGGAGGAACATCTGCGGGGCCGGCTTCGGTCGCCCTAGCCTCCAAAAGTCTCCTATACCAAACAGGTACGTGTACTCCCTCCGGAATAGCAAAGTTATCGGCCATACTGAAAAAGAAAGAGACAGATTCAGAATGGAGAAAAATGAAGGAATTTTGCTAATGGCTTTTTGGGGAATAGCCTTTAAAATAAACTAGACTTTTTTTTGGAAAATACTTTATACTTGGTTTTGAAAATAGTTTTCCAAAAGTTTTAAAAACCTTTTTGTTCCTTCTCGTAAACCATATGCTCCGATACCAAATGTAACACCCCACCTCCGCCAGGGCGGCTCTTGCAAGCACTCTGGCTTTGGAGGGGCGTTTGAATCAGGTAAGTATGCATAATGATATATCAAGGCAGAACAAGAACATATGTATATATGTAAACAAAGTGAATAAGATAAGTAAAACAGCGGAAGATTTCAAACCATTTCAAAACATGTCTGGTACAACATAATGTCAACTTTCCAAATACACAAGTCTAAATAAAAACAACATCACTGAAAAACTGAAATACATAAGTACTATCCCCAAAATAAGTGATAACCATAGCTAGCTTCATGTCAAGGCCGTACATGAGCTAAATCCCACAAGCAAGCGATCAGAAATCCAAGCTAAGCTCCAATATTTCCTCCCTGAGAACCTGGGGGGGGGGGAGGGGGGGAAACGGAAGAAAAGAGGCGAAAGAAAATAGGTCAGTCAAAAAGACTGAGTAAGCCCTACTACAATCAATGTAAACTGATAAAGTTAACTGGCATGAGAACCAGGGATGATCATAAGGATAACAACATACTAGCATGATGATTAACTAACAAGGTAGATAAAGGTGTCATCGCATAATCAGGTTTAAGGTTTTGCACCACAGGTGTACTAGCAAACTAACTTGACTTGAATAAACCAGTATTGATCCCTTGGCCCAAGCTTTGGCCCAATAACATGAAGTGACCCTAATACAAGGTCCAACCAAACGGTCTAGTCGATCGGCTCCCTAAGCCTAACTCGTCACGTGTTGGTGTCAATGCGGCCCAAACATAATTGTAGTCAGACTGTGCAGGGTCTCCCGTCGGGTGTATCAAGCCCTAGGGTGTCAACCCCTGGACACCATAAACATAAGTGCACAGTCTCGATCTACTGGTACCCGTGCATATTTTCCCCGGCTTCGGACTATGTGCACAACCATAGTCCGCCCGGAACTACACCGGCGTACCACTCTGCCGTCGTTTTTGGTCACTTACCTCAAGTCCAGTAATCATGCCCCCCACCCTAGCCTAGTCCCTAGGGTCATGATGATACAAACTTGGGATTACTGCTGGAGTGGACCCCCGTTGCTAGGATTTTCTAATGGGTTAAGTACGGTTTAACCCTCTTGCTAATCATGGATTAACTTGGTTAAGTGTAACGATGAGTTCACGACTTAACCCTGATTAATCTACCAAGCCCAAATTGGTTAAGTATTAAGTGGACCATGACTTAACCCTAATCATGAGGCATTAATTAATTTAATGCGCCTTAACCTCTCACATTAGACTTTGTTGCGGTTACTAGTTAAGCCGGTCGGTTCCGGGTAGCTTTACACCACAACTTGGTCTAACCTCGGGTTCAAGGTACAACATGACCAACTTCTCACATTGGGTCCTATTGTTTGTAGCAACTAGTTAAGCCGGTCGGTTCCGGGTAGGTTTACGCTACAAACTCAACCCAACCTCGAGTTGGTCACACTTATATTTTCTAAGTGTCATGTCCATCATGTTTCCAAAACATGTTACAAGTTTTCAAGCATTTGGGTAGACCTAACTTAATAGGTAAATTCCCAAAGGGTAGACCTAACTTAATAGGTAAATTCCCAATCTTATGTTTTTATGTCTTTTTAAGTTTACCCAACCCCAAACGCAATCCCATCGTTTACATATCGCAATAGCGCATAAAGGATAGAAAGAGGGAACTTGGCATAATCATGGCATAAAAGTGTTGAAGCCACAAGTTTAACATGGTGGCATATGAAATGTACATATGTTCATATACTTGCATTAGGCCTCAAAAGCATGCATAAAACCAAACTTGGCATATTGGTGATACATGGTGATAAATGACATGTAGAAATGGCCATAAGTTCGCATTTAGCCTCATATGCAAGTTATCATAAGGGATATGATAACTTACATGTTGCCAAAATGCAACCTTTGGCATAAAGCTTGAAGCTTTATGTTCATAAGCCCAAGATAAGCTTGCATAACATGATGACATGAACAAAGTGATCAACCCAAACTTGCATAACATAACTTGCATATCATATGGCAAACTTGCATATCAAACTTGCATAACATAACATGATAAACTTGCATATCATAACATATCAAACTTGCATAACATAACATGATAAACTTGCATATCATAACATATCAAACTTGCATATCATGACATAATAAACTTGCATATCATACATTTAACTTTAGAGTTTAAGTATGAAAGCAGAATATGGCTTACAATGCTTATGAAGACACAAAAATATGACAAAGCCCTTATGCAATCAAATAGACCCAAAATGCAAGCTCTAATAGAAAAACCCTTGAGCCAAAATGATCAAAACTCTTTTTTTATGATGCAAATATAGAAACTTGACTTGAATGCAAGCTAATGATGCTCATACAAGCTTGAAAACACTTGTATGCATGGAAAATCTCTCATAGAAATGACTTAGGAATTTTATGAAGAGAGTGGAGGCCATGAGAGAGATGATTTTGCCATAGTTTAGTTGTAGGGTTGAATAATGATGATTTAGGCTAGGTTTAGGGGTCCTTTTATAGAAGTTTAGGTTAGTTTAGGCCATAGGATTAACCCTAGTTTAGATCTAAACCATCAAAAATCGTCATAGGCCAGTAGAGCAGACCAGAGAACCAAAACAGGTGCACCAAGCCAGCCAGGGTCAAGCCAGAAAGCTGTGCAGGTTTCTGGCTCGACACGGGCGCACTTCCCAAGTGCGCCAGTGTATTTTTGTGCTGGCGCACTTCACAAGTGCGCCAGTGCATTCTGGCTTGTTTTCGGGTTTTCTGCCTTACTTCGTTCGTCCATATCTTCTTCATACGGACTCCGATTTTCGAAAACTCGGACTCTATTTCGCGTATTTTTCCGAGACGAACGCAATGGCACAGCCCATTTCCCTTGATTTAGATTTATAAATTAAATTCTGCCTCGATTTACGTTATAACAGGTTATTGAAAATACGGGTTGTTACATACTACTTTATCAGTCTTGTAATATTCCGTTCTGTTTACTTATAATGCTCCACAAAACTTAATGCATTCTCTTTGTGAGTGACATTAATGGACGTGAGGTGTTACAATGCGAGTCAGTAATTTGGTCCAAACCCGAAACTAATACGGGACAGGGTAGACCCGACCCATCCTAAGACGTGATAATATTATATGTAATTCAAAATTATCTATTAATAGACGTAGTTTTGTTTATTAAATAATACACTAAATACAATGATGGTGAAACATAATAGAATAGAGGTATACATTAATTTTAAAAAAAATATGTATTTCTTATTGCATAATCAATTAATACTATCAAAAAAACAACCTATTGATTGGAACATTATAAGTTATAACATTCATATCATATCATGATCACTTGTATTTAAAAATACAAATCATTATTGGATCAATAAAGCGGTTTCATGACGAGTTGAGGCAGGTGGAACAGTTACTAAGTATTGAGAATTTGGCCCTTAACAAGAATTCATTCTTTCTATTTATCAATTTAATTTAATCGTGGGCTTGTGGATAAGAGCATGTGCACCACAAAATCCACTGAATCAATCCAAGCCCTTGACTGTACTCATAAGATACGCCTCAATGGCCGAGATTCAAACTTCAAAAACGCAAGCAAACTTCAGTAGATAACTGAACCTGCACTCTCTCCTTGCAACCAAAAACCAAAGAACAAGAAAGAAGAAAGAAAAAGAAGAATGGCTGCACTAAACATGGCATTTGGAATGGTAGCAGTAAAAGGGCGTAAAAGCGTTTTCGTAACCCAAGCTACCAAAGGCGGTAAAAGCAACAAAGAAAATGAGAAGAAAGGCCTTTTGGAGTTCATACTCGGAGCTCTAACCAAAGAGGAACAGCTATTTTTCGAAACCGATCCTATTCTAAACCAGTCTCAAGATAACAAGAACAAGAAGTCTACCACTTCATCTGTTTCAGTGCCCAGTAAAAAGAAATCCGGCGGTTTCGGAGGACTTTTTTCGAAAAATTAGTATAGAAGTATTACAGTTTCTTATATATACTTGTATGGTTGTTATTCAGGTTCTTCTTCAGTTATGTATATGTTATTTGGAAACCTTAATGAATTGCTTTTTAAGCATATTTTAAGTGATGTACTTAAAAGCCAATATTTTGTAGTTTACATGTACTTATGACTAATTCATGTAGAAAATTAGAGGCCGGCAACGATTATTCATAAGCTGAATACTGTGTTATTTTAACTAGAAACAGAAGCATAGAACAAATACTGGGACACAAGGTGAGTTACAATGATGGATCAATTAATGTTATTGTTATGAATATACAGACTATATATACATCATATTATTTGATTGGGAAGATGAATATAGGTAGTTATGGGTGGCGTAGTATCCCGAAAATGGTCATCTGGGCTCTGTGGATGTGGAAATAGCTGTAGTATCTGTAAGTTGATTACTGATTTAACATATGAATGATAGTTATCATGTCATTCTTATATACTTTGAAAGCTAAGTAAATATGAGTATATTACAGGTTTAACGACAACTTGTTGCCCATGCGTAACATTTGGTCGAAACGCTGAAATCGTGGATGAAGGGAAAACCTGTAAGCAATGATCTGCATTCTTAATAACTGGAAAAAGTTACATATGATAATTTGATATCTATAATTTTCATGTATGTACAGCATGTTGCACACATTGTTGTGTGTATTTCCTGCTATACAGTGTCCAATGCCATTGGATATACTCGTGCATTTATAGAGAGAAACTGCGAAAACAGTATAACTTACCAGATGAACCATGCTGCGACTGCTGCGTCCACTTTTGCTGCGACCCTTGTGCACTTTGCCAGGAGCAAGCTGAGTTGAAAAGCAGAGGTTTCACTGTTTCTAAAGGCAAGGAACTTGTTCTTAGTGATATTATATACAGCAAAGTTTTATCTTTTTATGAAATATAATATGTGCAGCTTTTGATGCTTATATGATTTAATTTGTTGTGAATCAGGATGGGCTGGTCGACCTATTGTTCCAATTTCCATGTTCAGATGATTTTCATTGGAATCATGAGATAGTATCTAATTCAATGTGGTTCAAAATTGGATCAATGGTCCCTTGCGTATAGACGGAATAATTTGTTTCTTGCCGATGATAAAAGCCTCTTGTAGGCACTGTAGTCTTATTGATTTCATATATATGTTTGGGTTCTTACTTTCTTGTGCAACATGTTTTACACAATTTTATTAAGTTTTTGTTGAGAAGGGGGACCCCGTAGGCTTAAATAAATGGGTAAGTTTAGTTCAGCTTCCTATTAAGTTTCAAAATACTAAAAAACTATCTGTCTAAAATCTTAAATAAATTAAATTCTTGATTTTCGAAAATCAACAAAAAACACAATGTAAAAATTTACCAAACTTCAAAATTAAATTCAACACATAATCGTCATTGTATTCATACATTAAAAAAAAAAAAAAAAAAACCGATGAAAACTAACAAAAAAATTTGCGCTATACAGATTTTTTATGCAAGTCTACGTATAATTGCTAACATTGCAGCAATTCATTCAAAAAGTTGTTGAATTTCATGCAACTTTTGCTTAAGAAAAATAATTCAACTCCGGTAATTTGCTGCAAATATTGCACAATTTTCTATGTTTGCTGATAATTTAGCAATTATTTATCCGCCTTTTCAAATATAAATTATGTAACTTATTGCAGAAATATCAACAATAATTCACTAAAATCACTGATATTTTAGCAACAACTTTATTTATTTTGCATCAACTGTTAAAAAGTTCCTGATATATCAGTCATAATTCACGATAATTGCTGATATTTCAGCAACAATTTTATATATTTGCATCAATTGTTAAAAAGTTGCTGATATATCCGCAACTATATACGTATAATTGATGATATATCATCAATTATTTTTTCGCTTTTCAACTAATTTCAAGGTGAATAATTGCTGAAATATCAAAAAAAAATTGTGCAGAATGCTTCCGAAAATATTTACAGTTTTTTTTATACAACAGCACAAAAAAACATTAAAAAACGTTGCTACAGTAAAACAGAGACCCGCTTTATATTAAAACATAGAGAGGGATGCGCGTTGAAATAGAAATGTAAAGAGGGATGCCGCACAAATATTCACTAAATAAATATTCTGCTGAAAATAAGACTTCCTTATTTCTAATTTATCATCATTGAAACATGGGCATCTTGGTCACTAATTTATCACTGCTGAAAACAACAACAATCGCACTAAATACCTATCCCAAATTCTTCGTCACGGAAACCTAAGTCGATATCATCATATTGAGCTTTGTCCATATCTCCAATCTGTAACATTCATGCTTTATTGTTCATTTCCTTATTCCATGATTTTCTATTTAGTATAATTTACATTCTAATTGGTAAATTAGTTTGCTTTAATAAAAATAATGATGTATCACCATTTCGACATGCATATGAGTGGCATTGGGCCGCAAACACAATTATGATAATTACATTATCTTTCAGCGCTTTGGACCAAGGCTTTTATATAAATAGTTGTGACATACATATCGTTCATTCATTCAATTAAAACAATTCTATTACAAGAATTACAGCTTTACAAATTTCTCTTTTATGGTATCAGAGCTATTATAATCTAAGAACATCAAATAACATTACATCAATTCTATATCTACGATCACTGCGAAAGATAGATTGGTAATTTGTTTCATTTCTCAGAATAATATGGTTGTAATAGCTTTGCAACATATCTTCCATCCATGATTTAGCCTCATCATCGAAGTTTTGTTTTACCTCTTCATCTTAGTACAGAATCATCTTGATAAGTTCTTTTCTTATCTGCTCTGCCTCGCTAAGAAGATTTCTGAAGTCACATTCAATCATCTGGTTGCAGTTGTTTGTTCTTCTGACCATCAGATTTGACATCATCGCCTGATTTTGGATAAAGCTGGTTGCATAAGTAGAAAATCTGTCATCTGAGCCATTGTTTCTGTTTCTTTCACCGTTCATTACAAGTGTTTCTTTGAATCTCCATGGATGGTAGCAACGATACAGTGAGTTCTGCAACATCAAGAATCGACACAAGCAAAACCTCTACGTCAGGAATTACACTGGTCAATCCCCAAAGCCATGTAATCACCATTCCTCTTAATAAAGATAATTACATGATTTGGAAATACAAAGTTGAAACTGCTTTGAAAGGTTATGGCCTTCAAGAATTCGTCAATGGTACGATCACTATTACACCTGTCATGATAGTGGATATAGATGGTATTGTGATTAGCAATGAAGATTACATAATGTATCAAAAGCAAGATAGTCTTTTTTCTTCTTGGCTAATTTACTTAATAAGTGCAAACCAGCTATCGCAAATTGTTGGAAGTAATACATCTTACGAGATTTGGATTGCCTTCGAGCAAAATTGTATTACTGTGTGTGCATCAAGAATCATGCACTATTGAAGCCAACTTCAAAACATTAAGGAAAAAGGCACGATTATGAGTGAATATCTCACGATGGTTAAAACATTACATGATCGACTTAGCACCAGTAGACATAAAGTATCAGAAAGTGGACATGTATTGTACATAACCAATGGGCTATACGATGAATACGAGTCAGTTGCCACATTCATCGCCTCACAAAGATCCCTACCAGAATTGCAATACGTCCATTCAACTCTTCTTGCACACGAGGGAAGAGTTGAACAGAGAAAACTGGCAAAAGCCAAGTATTATGTCAACTATACTACTGCCATCAGAAATAAAAGCAATAAAGAAACAACCCCAACTAAATCAACAAATCAGAAAACACATTACAAAGAGGAAATCAAGCACCAAGGGGAAGAGGCAGAGGAAACAAATGGAATAATAATAAAGTTAAATGACAAATATGCGAAACTGTTAAAAATGACAAATATGCGAAAAAGTTAGACATGTGACAAGTCAATGTTATTTCAGGTTAAATTCAGATTATAATGTCAGTCAATAAGGGCAAAACAGTCAAAGAGGACCCAATATCAAGGCACAACTAAACTATCAAAGAAGGGGTTCAGACAACACCAGAAATCAAACATACAGTGATGATGACTTTATCAAGACCGAAGAAATAAGCATGGATGACTGGTACCTAGACCCAGGAGCCACAAATCATGTGACTAACAACTCGCAGAACCTATATCTTAGTAACAAAAGCTAACCAAGTGCGCAAGTCATACGTATGAGTAACAGTGAAACTATAAGTATCTTACATTGGTAATGGTTGTATTAATGCTAAGAGACAACTTTGTTTAAATAATCTTATAAGGGTGCCTAGGATAAATAAAAATCTAATGAGTGTCTCATAATTTTCCAGTGACTATAACGTTTACTTTGGGTTTCACCCAAAATTTGTGTAGTTAAGGACTTGCTTAACATGAATACACTGTTATAAGGTAAAACAGATAATGGCATGTACAAATTCAGCACTGTCAAGACAAGAAGTGGAATCAATACTGGAAGTAGCTGGTATAATGTTGAATTCAGTGTTAATAAAAGAAATGTACTTGATTCTAAGCACATAAAACTAGTACATCCTAGTATTAAAATTGTAAAGCAAGTGTAAAATGATGATAAAATTCGTTTTGATGAAATACCTGCTCCTAATGTTTGCACTCAAAACTGGTCAGGGATATAGTTATAACCCTTTCTTTCGTTGATGCATACACCAGACATACTCGGATATTCTTTCTCAAACTCAAATTAGATGCTTGCCATATATCAAAATAGTTAATTATTTAATAGAAAAGCAACAAAACTACAGTGCTAAGGTCATGCAAATTAATGGAGGTGATGAATTTAAACCACTAAATAAATTTTTCAATGAGAAAGGAATTAAACATAGAGTAACTTTCCCACATACATTAGAAAAAAATGGTCTTGGGGAGAGAAAGCATAGACATATAGTCGAAACAGGGTTAACACTGATGTCACAAGCATCTTTGTCACTTAAATTTTGGGCAGAGGCATTTGCAACATCAGTACACCTGATAAAAAACTACCAACCAAAGTTTAAAAAAATAAATTCCCTCATGAATGTTTTTTTGGGGTTAAACCAAACTATGATTAGTAAAAAATCTTTGATTGCCTATGTTTTCCATGCCTAAGACCATACAATAAACATAAATTGAGCTTAAGATCAACTACATGTACTTTTTGGGATACCCAAATAGCCAAAAAGGGTACAAGTGTCTCGATGGTAGTGGGAAAGTTTACATTTCCAGGCATGTAGTGTTTAATGAAGTTGAGTTTACTTTTGCAAAAAAGGATATTAAAACCATCAACAAAGTAAACAGTGATAGCAATACAATTCAACCACCAATTGCACTTGCAGACTGAAGTAAAGACAAGCACAACATAAATGATCAACTGGGAACTGATGACATGGACACCAAAGCAAGCAAAAACACTGGATACAGTTCAGACAAAACAAAACAAACATGCAAGAAATTAATCAACATAATGCAAATGCAGATGAGCAAAGGAATGATGATGCAAAGAACAACAATAATGTAGAAAGTAATAGCAATCATTCCTCAAGTGGAAATATGTCATCAAGAAGTAATAATGGGAGTGCTACACAAGATAAGACTATGAATGAGCATCATATGGTAACTAAGGCTAAAAGTGGAATTTTTAACCCTAAAATTTTCACTATGCCTAAATAAAAGAGACCCACAAATTATGTTGAAGCCAAAAAGAGTGAAAAGTGGCAGCAGGCTATGGATGAAGAATACATGGCATTAGTTAAAAACAATACATGGAGGCTTTTTCAACCACCCAAACACAAGAATATTACAGGCTATAGGTTGGAATTCAAATTAAAAAGGAAAGATGGTAACATACACAAGCATAAAGCCAGATTGGCAGTAAAAGGATACTCTCAACAGTTTGGGTTTGATTTTAACGAGACATTCTCCCCAGTGGTTAAGTCAACTACTATTAGAATCATCATGACATTTTCATTAAGCAGACAGTAGAAGATAAGGAAACCTGATGTATATAATGCTTTTCTAAATGGTGAACTACAAGAATAAGTTTATATGAAACAACCGGAGGGGTACTATAAAGGTGGTAACAAAGGTCTCGTGTCCAAATTACGTAAATCCATATATGGATTGAATCAAGCTTCATATGTGTGGTATGCCAAACTCAAGGGGACTTTCCCAAAACTTGGTTTTACTGTAAGGAAGTGAGACTGCTCGCTCTATATGAGGTTTAAAGACAATTAAATTATCTTTATGTTGGTGTATGTAGATGGCATTCTAATGACTAGCGACAATGATTCAAAAATCAACAACATCATCAAGTATCTCAATGAAACCCTTTTCATAAAAAATTTGGGTGAAGCAAACTATTATCTGGAGATTTTAGGTACAATATAAGTCAAATTCAGAAATCATTCTATCACAAAAGAAGTACATCACTGAAATTCTTGACCGTGCTGACATGAGTAAAGAAAAATCACAACCCCCACTTATGACTAGCAACCTACATCTATCCAGATACAAAGGGGAAGCCATTGAAAATGCAAAGCAATACAAAAATATAGTAGGTGCATAATAGTATGTCACCATCACTAGGCTAGAATTATTTTATGGTGTCAACAGAATATTTCAGTTCATGCAAAACCCCTTAGATGAACATTGGAAAGTGGTTAAATGCATTTTAAGATACTTAAAAGGGACACAAGATTATAGAGTAAGCTTAAGAGAAATAAGAAATATCACCATACAAGCTTTTAGCGACGCTAACTGAGCCTCCAATCATGATGATGAAGATCCACATCCGATTATTGTGTTTATGTGGGACTTAAATACAATCTCATGGTGCCCGAAGAAACTACCTACTGTCTCTCGTTCAAGCATGGAGGCAAAATACATATCTGTGGCTAACACCACCTTCAAACTCATATGGATCGAGTCACTTGTTCATGAACTTCGAATTGAAAGCTCCAGAAAGCCAACAATATGGCGTGATACTTAATCATGGTCTCCCTCTCAGCTAACCTTATTCAGCACTCACATACAAAGCACATAGAAATTGACTAGTACTTTGTACGTGAGCAAAACACGTAGAAAAAACTGGAAGTTAATCATGTGCCATCGCTATTTCAACGTGTAGATATACTCATGAAGTCCCTTTCGACTACAAATTTCTTTGATTTAAAGGAGAATTGAAAGTGGATGATGGATGCGTAGAAAAGGTTAAGAAACCCTAGCTTTAATCAGGGCGAGTAATAAAAATTATGGTGTATTACCACTTCGGTAGGCATATAAGTGGTATTGGGTTGCAATCCCAATTATGATAATTACATTATCTTTCACCGCTTTGGGCCAATGCTTGTATATAAGCAGCTGTAACATATGTATTATTGATTCATTCGATTAATACAATTCTATTACAAGAATTACAGCATTACAAATTTCTCTATGCTTTTAAGGTTGATTAAAAACATTAGATCTTTAGTTTTTTTCCCTTTGTTGTTCTTTGAAATCAAGTGCCATAATATTTTTTCTTCTTTAGGTTACTATGAGTTCCTGATATGATTGGGAAGGAAAAGTTGTTGGCAGGAGTTCAAGAAACAAACAAATTGCAACAGAATTCAAATAAGTAAAAGAGAAGGAAACTTAAGAGCAAAATGAATACAGTTTTCGATTAAAAATGGAAAGAAGTTCTTCATTCATTACACACTTTTTACACTGGCTTAATCCTTAATGATCCTTACAATTAATGCCAACTCTGCCTAATCCACATTAACATAACTATAACTAACTAACATGCACAATGTGTATGTGCACAACTAGTTCATCATCATGTCACCTACTGCTGACCGCCATGGCCACTGGATGGTTTTCCTCCATCTTCAAACGAACCGGGATAGTTAGCACAAATCATCTCCGATGAAGTTTTTGACGAGGGCAAATTCGGGGTCACTGATTTTCCCGATTCTTCATCCTTTCGCAAGTTAAATAACTATTTAATTTTCAGTGTATTACCTCAAGACATGCATGTTGAATGCGGAAATTGGGATCAATGATGGAAAAAAAACCTTGCATAAGATGTAGATTCGGTATTATAATTAATTGCAGTTTTGTTAGTGATTATGTACTAGTACATAACTATTTGTGATGAAAAAAATGTGAGTAATTTAAGCTTAAATCCAAGTTGTATTACTCTTCTATGTATTTTTTTCATTTAGATGTTAAATTTGCTTTTAGTTGTGTTGGAAGAAGCTTTGATGGTTTTAGAATTAATGAACGATGGTTGGTTTTAAATTTTAAACCTTAAAACCTTAACTGCTGAACTATATGGATTACATGTTTGGAATTAGAACATGGAGGCGGAAGTGGGATTACGAGTACAAAAATATTAATTTTAAAAGCATGAATTTTCAATATTTCAGTTTTGAATTTAAATCACAAAATTTAAATTGTAAGAATCTAAAAATTAAAATTCACAAAATTTCAAATTCATTGTACACATTTTCCTTTTTCCATAAAAGATTTGGCAATCGATTTTTTTATTTTAAAAGAACAATGCAAATTTTGAAGGAGGAAAAAAGAATCAAATTTGCAAATATGATATTTTAGATCCAGTTTCCTAATTAAAATCAAAATGTTTATCAGTTCAAGTCCAGAATTCTGAAAAAATTCCAACATGCTATGGTTTTGTGCTTAATTGAAATTAATGAAAATTACAGTATTTATTTCAAAGAAAATTTATATAACTAATAGTGAAACAACTTTAATTTTTACGATGACTAATTCAAAAGAAATTAGTTAATAATTATTAAACATCAAAAATGTTTCTTTTACAAAACATCAAAATTTGACGACTATCATACTTATATCATTGGATTCATTGTGATTTTTTGTAACAACCCATATTTTAGCAATATAATAATTAATTCATTTAATTATTTAAATAGTGGTTTAGAGAATTAAATGGTTGTTTAATTAAATAATATTAAATATTTAATTAATATAAATAATCGAATAATATATTTAATTTCGAAATAGTCGGAAATAGTGAATTGACAATTGTTAGCCTACTTTGTGAACTAGGCTACACAAAGAGCAAAAAGTGAGAAAGCAACCAATCGGTTCGGATCGGAAGGAGATAGCGCAGAAAAAAAAAAGATCAAAGGCGCAGAAATCATATCGGTTCAGATCCGAGAGACACGTCAGCAACATCAGTAAATGACAAGTGGCCTTATCGGATCGGAACGGAGGAGTATAACAGCAACATCATAAAGCAGGTGGCTTCATCGGATCGGATCAGAAGCAGCCGATCCGAACCCTTTTCTCTGAGCTTGTGACCGTTGTTGCACACACTTCCTGAAGACTCGGACCAAGCATGACCATTTCTCCCATGATCTCCTACCAAATCAATGCGATGTCCCCATCTGGAAGCCTCCGAACCCGACTCTTATTGGATGGGTGCCACGCAATTCCGAACCGGAGCCACTTCGAAGAGATTTTTCACCTATAAATACACCATCTAGAGGCATTTGAAAGGATCTTTTGGCAAATTCTCACTTCTAACTTCCTCCATAGCCGAATTTCATAGCTACATTCAGATCAAAGTTGTCTCTTAAAGTCTATTTTTGAGAGAATTGAGTGAGTTTATGCATTGTAATTGTGAAGTTGAGTGAGAATCATTGCTGTATTTTTATTCAAATCATCAATTAAAAGAAAACGAAGTGGACGTAGGCTCGTTAACGCCGAACCACTATAAATCGTGTGTTTTTTGTTACTTTTTGATTCTATTTCATTGAAATCATAATTAATTTGGGTGTTAGAACCAATTTTTGGTCTAACATTTTGGTGCTTTCACTGAGAATTCTCAGCCTTTTTGGGATTATCATTCTACTATTTGGACCTTCAAGTTCAAAGAAGTTAATCCCTTCTCTCCGACATCTTTCAGTACTTGTTGACTAACCGTTGAAGAATCAAGTGTTATGGCTAAGACTAAAGGAAAAGAAGTGCAAGGCGCTAGGGGAAATGATTCCAGAGAAGATCAGCAAGCTATCGTGTTAATAAGGTCACGCGCTCAAAGCTTTGGAGCATATCACTCCAATCAGGAGGATCCGAACCAGATCGGAGGTGCCGATCCGAACCGGGTGGAAGGCACCGATCCGATCTGATCTGATGAGGTCGGGCGCACACACTCTCTCCATCCGAACCGCCCTGACCAGGCCGCTATGAACCGATCCGAACTAGAATGAAGCTGGAACTTCTACTCGAGCTCCCTCCAATGCTCCGATTCCAGCCACGATGACTAATGCTCAACCTGATCCATCTGTACCCATTACCCAGAGATACTTTTCACGTTTTCTTGACATGCTACAGAGCACTAAAGAAGCATTGGAAGCCCAACGGCGTGACAACCTTCGCATGCAGAAAAACATGATCACTATGGGTAGAGAACTACAGGAGCTCCGGAGGCAGAAGTCTCCTTCCCCAACGCGCCGTCTTACTACAGATGATTCGTCCTCTTCGGAAGAGGAACGCCCTCGCGTGAGGAGGCCGCTTGAACGACCTCAGAACCTTGATCAATTGACTTTTGGATCTTTGGGATCTCGAGAAGATGCTGCTCGTGCATTGGGCCCTAATGACCCGAGCCTACAGCAGCCTATGTTGCTACCTATGCGCGGATCCCACGTCATACCCAGAGATCCTAATATTACCAACCCCACGCAGCAACAGCTTCTCCAACCTCTACCTCCTGAGACCGACCGGGAACACAGAGAGCAACGTAGAGCAGCTACCGCCAGAAACAGGTGGTTCTCCCCTGATCAAGAACCCAGGGGTAACCCGAACATCAGATCGAGAGATCCTGTGCATACATTAACAAATGTCAATGTATGGGCAATGGTGCGCAAGATCATGTCCGAAAGCCGGCACTATACTAATGAAGATTGGGGCATTGAACGAAGTCATACCCCCCTCACAGACGACATACTGAATTTCGAGTTCCCCCGGCGATTCAACTTGCCTCAGATGGATCGATATTCAGGAAGAATAGACCAAGGGTAGCATCTGATGAGATATGCATTGTTCATGAATGCAGTAGCAGCTCCGGATGCTGTAAAATGCAAAGCTTTTCCAATCTATCTTAAAGATGTAGCGTTGATGTGGTTCACCCGACTCCCTCCTCGGTCGGTATCAAATTTCATAGAGTTGAGTGAGCGTTTCATGAATCAGTTTCAACTCCATGCCTAAAAGTCCAAGACCGTTATAGAATTGTCACGAATTAAACAGGCCCCAGGAGAATCTTTGAAGTCATATTTGGATCGCTTCAACCTGGCCGTCACCAAAGTTAGTGATCCCCATGAGCCCACTATCCTGATGGCCTTGATAGAAGGGGTAGATCCTGATACAGAGTTCGGGGATTACTAGGCTGGAAAACCACCTCCTACTAGAGAACTGTTCTTTGAAAAGGCTAATGTCCGCTTAAGGCGAGAAGAAGCTAAGGAAAATCGAAAGAGAAAGTCCGAAGGAGCCTCGAAGGAGGGTGTCCAAAGTAACATTGTTGTGAAACAATCTGGTGACAGTTCAGGGAAGGTGGAAGTAAATGTTGGCAACCAGAGTGGTGGTAATAGCAACAGAAATGGGAACGGCAGCAGAAGGAACAGAAACCGAGGGAATAGCTCTAATAAAAGACCCAGATTCCAGACTTTTGAAAATTACATGCCATTAAATGATACGCTGGAGAACATTTATTTAGATACGTACAACATATTGCAGTACAAAAAACCACCGCCCAGAGATTCTACTGAGAAAGAGATTGAAACAGGAAAGTTTTGCTTGTTTCAGGGTATACACGGTCATTCCACCAATGAGTGCCGTCATTTGAGGGATATCATCGAAAATTTTTTGTGAGAAGGGAAGTTGGATGAGTACAAGG
Source organism: Allium sativum (assembly GCA_030737875.1). NCBI lineage: Eukaryota > Viridiplantae > Streptophyta > Magnoliopsida > Asparagales > Amaryllidaceae > Allium > Allium sativum. The sequence goes on along the minus strand of CM060918.1, from coordinate 141,574,712 downwards.
CCGCCCTAAAGGACAGGGGGTAAGGGGGACAAGCCCCGAACCAAGACCAGCCTGCTTCAAAACCCACAGCTCAGCAAAAAGGTAAGAGGATCGTCATTAACTCTATTATAGGCGGACCTCACCTAGTTGGTCGTAGTTTTAAAGCAATGGATAAGTACATCAACGCCGCCAAGTATTTTGAAGTAGGAGAATGCAATAGCCTTGAAGACGTCACTCCAATAAAATAGCAAAAAACGATGTCAGATGATGTCATATTCCGCAATAGAGATGATTTTGGAGTTCAATCTCCAACCGACGATCCATTAGTGATTACCACGATAATTGGCCATGCCTTAGTCCATAAAGTGTTAGTGGACAATGGAAGCTCGGTTAATATCCTCTTCAAGAAAGCTTTCGAACAAATGAGGCTCAAAGCAAAAGACTTAAAGCCATGTCAAGGATGGATACGTGGCTTTAACGGAGTATCTACAGCTACGATGGGTTTTGTGGAATTACCAGTCACTCTAGGGCAGGGAGATCGCCAGAGAGTAAGGATCCTGCCATTTGTAGTTTTGGATTTGGAGTCACCTTACAATGCCTTCCTAGGTCGACCGGCCCTTGCCAAATTTAGGGCATGTATTGCGCCTTGGTGCTTGCTGCTTAAATTCCCGACTAACTCAGGAGTTGGGACGATGAGGGGCGACCAAGCTACGAGACGAGTTGTTACGTGGCAGAGTTAAAGATGTTAATGAAGGGGTTGAACATAGATGCTAAAGATGATTTCGCCCCTCCAAAGGAGGCCTCAGCATAGCAACTAAGGGGTCCTACCCCAAGAGAGTCACCTTCAGACGTGCTCGAGGATATAGATCCCAGAGTGGATAGAGAACCCGGGGACAAGAAGGTAACTCCCAACGAAATAACAGTTGATATACCTATTGATGAAGTGGATCCAACAAAGTACTAAAGGTCGGCTCGCAACTGAATCCAGTTAGAGCGAGGGAATTGGCTGATTTTTTAAAGGCAAATCTGGACGTGTTTGCCTGGACTCACGCTGACATGTGTGGAATTTCGCCTACCATTAGAGCCACTCTTTGTGTATTAATCCAAAGCACCCACCAGTCAAGCAGAAGAGACGGATGTTGGGCCCAGAGCAGTCAGCAGCTTTGAAAGAAGAAGTAGAGAAGTAAAAAGGTAACGGATTCATTAAGGATTCGAAATATCCCGACTGGATATCGAATCCTGTCCTGGTCAAAAAGTCAAACGGGAAGTGGAGAACGTGCATCGACTTTTCTGATTTAAACAAGGCTTGCCCGAAGGATAGCTTTCCTCTTCCCAGAATTGATCAACTAGTAGATTCAACTGCCGGGCACGAACTTTTATCCTTTATGGACGCTTATTCCGGGTACAATCAAATTCCCATGCACATACCAGATCAAGAGCATACAAGCTTTATCACAGACTTGGGATTGTATTGTTACGTCGTAATGCTGTTTGGATTAAAAAATGTGGGAGCCACGTATTAGCGCCTAGTCAACCGCATGTTTTACAATTAAATCGGGAAAACCATGGAAGTTTACGTGGATGATATGCTCATGAAATCCAATCAATCTCCCGATCATACGAAGGACTTAGCAGAAATGTTCAGCATACTATGAAGGTATGGGATGAAGTTGAACCCCTTGAAGTGCTCTTTTGGCGTGGCATCAGGCAAGTTCCTTGGCTTTATCGTGAGTTCCAGAGGAATTGAAATCAATTCAGACCAAATAGCAACAATTCGGAATATAGAAGAGCCGCGAAAGATTAGGGATGTTCAAAGCTTAGCTGGGAAGGTCGCAGCATTGGGCAGGTTCATCTCCAAAGCAACAAACAAGTGTGTACCTTTCTTCGATCTCATAAAACGGGGAAAGCGAAATTTTGAATGGACTCCCGGGTGTGTGGAGGCGTTCCAGAATCTATTAGACTTCTTAGAAAAGCCTCCAATATTATCAAAGCTTGTGGAACATGAGGATTTGTTCATCTATTTGGCCGTATAATCTCATGCTGTTAGCGCGGCATTAGTACGTGAAGAGGATAAAATCCAAAAACCTGTGTATTACGTAAGAAAAAAACTGGCTGCCGCAGAACGTAACCATCCGAAGATAGAGAAGCTTGCTTATAGCCTCCTGATTGCTTCTCGCAAGCTTCGCCACTATTTTCAGGCACACCCGATAATTGTATATACCGATCAACCTTTGAGACAAGTGCTGCAGAAACCCAAAGCATCGGGGCGATTACTTAAATGGAATATCGAGCTGAGTCAGTTTGATGTGAACTTTCAGCCATGAAGATCAATAAGGGGACAGGCCTTGGCTAACTTTATAGCAGAATTTACAATTCCCAAAGAGGAAACGGTGGGCGATAGGGTAGTTGCTTTGGATCAAGAATTAGAGCTTAGTCCATGGAAAATATATACGGATGGAGCCAGGAATGATAGAAAGTCCGGCGCCGGAGTTGTTTTAATAACTCTTGAAGGACGATCTATCTACTATGCATTACGGTTAGAGTTTGCTGCTACTAACAACGATTCCGAGTATGAAGCCCTGATTGCCGGGCTGAAACTCGCCAAAGATTTGGGAGCGAAGACACTAGATATATATTGAGATTCCAATATAGTTGTATGTCAAGTTCGGGAAGAATTTGCTGCTAAAGGACCTCGACTCATCGCTTATCTCAAGAAAGTAAAGGAGTTGTTGGAAGGTGTAACGACCCAGAAAATTTGAACCAATTTAAAATTTTTAAATTGGCTAAAATAATGGATTTTAAATATTTAAAATAAATATTTTAAATAATAGCAATGAAAACTGAGTTTGAATCGACGATTGAAAACGAATATAATTAATTCTAATTATAAACAAGGCCTGAAATGGCGCTGCAGTTTCAAAAATTGAATTCAAACTTTGTCGGACTGTACCAGGTGCAAAACAAAACGGATTTGAGTGAAACCAAAAATATTTAAATCTGTTAGTGAATACCTTTCTAACGAATCTGAAAAATCAAAGTTTCATAGTGGGAAGCAAAAGTTATGGCCAAATGAATTTTCAGAAAGGTCGCTATGGAATTTATATAGCCCGTGAAATTGGCCATTTTGCATACGACCTCGGAATTCGATGAAACCACTTTTGTTGGATCCGGGATGTGAAGATATTGCTAGGTTTCATATTTCATAATTTTTGAAGCTAATATGTGAGCGTGGCAAAGGAAAATGTGTTTTGGTCAATTATTGTTAAATTGGATCGACCAGAAATTGGCCTTTTTGCAAACGGTCTCAGAATTCAAAGAAACTAGTTTTGTTGGGACCGTATCGTCAAAACATAGCCAGATTTATTTTTATGGAATTTTTCGAATTAGTTTGTGGCCCTGGCAAATTGAAATGTACGTTCAAATCGAATATTGAATATTCTATATTTTAATTTGAAGGAAAACTGACCGAAATAGTCGAATGGGCCTACGAAACATATCCCATTGTGTTCGGAATAGGGGTAAAACGCTAGGGACGACAGTCGTTGGGTTTGGATTGGGGTCCGTGTGTGAAAGGGGGTATTTTCGGATTTTAAAAATATAGAAATAAAAAAAATCTGATTGGTCAGAAAACCCTTTCTCTCTCCCCGACTATTATCGCGCACGACTGAAAAGAGGCGCCACCTTCTCTCCTCCGTTCCCCCTCCTACACGCAAAATTAGACCCTGCTCCAGTTGGGAATTTTGAAGAGCTCGGAGAGATCTTCAAATCCATATAAAGTTAGGTTTTTTTCATTGCGTGGTTTGGGAGAATCGAGCTCGGGAAGTTCGGAGGTTTCCACCGCCGTTTCTCGCGCCTGCCGCCACCGAGCTGGGGCCCACCTCCGGCGAACCAGTGCCTCTCCTCCCCCTTCGACCTCGCGCAACCCGATCGTGAAACCGTTACTCCGTTTGATCGCAAATTCAAAAGCTAGTTCTGAACGATTTCTGAAAGGTACGACTTGTTTTATTTTCAACTATTTTAACACCTTTAAACCGTTGCAAACTTTGAAAAATCATATCTTTTTCGTGTGTTGACGAAATTCAGTGAAACAAGAGACAGTGGACTCGTGTGGACGTCTTCTACATTCCAGAAGAGACCACATATTTTTCTGAACCTTCTGCTATTTTTGGTGGAGTGGAACCCAATGTGAGATTTCTAAATTATAAACGATATGGAAAACGACGATGTATAAATTATATAGTCGATGTATGGGTTATATAAGCGTTGTATAAGTTGTACGTTCGATGTATAAATCATATATGCGTTGTAAAAATTATATATGTGTTGAAATAGAAGTGAATTGCTACATATATATATATATATATATATATATATATATATATATATATATATATACGCCCTCGTCCACAAAACCATGGACGATATTTATTGGTTGTGATTGGTGTGAAAATTGATTGATAGCGAATGGTTGATTGGAATTGTTTGTGGTTGATATTGATTGATTGTGGTTGAAAAATACCTGTTTGTGGTTGAGAAATATTTGGTTGAAACCACAAAGGATTAGTTTGGGGAAATGAAATAAATATACATGCCGCCTGCATGCGAACTAGATACATGAATTCCCATTGTCAAAAACCTTGAGGTTTTAAGGTAGAGCGAGGAGCCGTACTAGGGACGGTCCCAGTTTTAACTACCCTGTCGTTATGCTGCCGAAATTTTGAATAATATTCATGTGTTTGAATTATTTTCATTTGTTGAAACTATATTTATTCGTTGAATAGAAAACCTTCATGTGTTGAGTCGATATTCAATCGTTGGATAGAAATTCATGTGTTGAATGGTGTTTGTGTTTTAAATATAAAAATCACATTTTTATCTATATATATAAGCTATAGAAAACCTTCATGTGTTGAATCGATATTCATTCGTTGAATTGTAATTCATGTGTTGAGTGGTATTCTTATTTTGAAATAAATTGTTTTATAATAAAAATCACATTTTTATCTATATATATAAACTATAAAAAACCTTCATATGTTGAATCGATATTCATTCGTTGAATTGAAATTCATGTGTTGAATGGTATTCATATTTTGAAATAAATTGTTTTATAATAAAAATCACATTTTTATCATCTATATGAACTATATAAAATAATCTCCTTTTAAAAGAAATTGTTTTATAATAAAAATCCTATTTTTATTACCTATATGAACTATATAAAATAATAGTGTTTTGAAATGAATTGTTTTACAATAAAAATCACATTTTTATTATATACATGAATTGTTAAATATAGTGAAGTGTTGAAATAGAAGACAGTTAGATAAAAATATCATTTTTATCAAATGTATGAAAAGAATATAGCTTCGAAATCAAAGAATCGATATATATATATATATATATAATTAAAATATATCGAATAATGACGCTGCAGTTCGTATTTTGAAACCGTGATTTCAATCGATTATACCGGGAGATCCGACCAACGGATTTTCCTAAAATCGCAACCGTTGGGTTCGCCTTGGAAATATCTTTCCAACGGCACCAACTTTGTAAAAATCCAACGGTTGGATTGTCTGGAATGTTTAATTCAAATCTGAAGAAAAACAGCGCCAGAAACGATTATATATATATATATAAATATGATTATATTTAATCGAATAACGACGATGCAGTTCGTATTTTGAAATCGAAACTTCAAACGATTATACTGGGAGATCCGACCGTCGGAATTTCCCGAAACTGGAACCGTTGGATTCGTTTTGAAAAGATCTTTCTAATGATGTAAATTTTGTGAAGATCCAACGGTTAGATTTTCAGAAATGTGTAAATCAAATCTGAAGAAAAACAGCGCCACGACCGCGTTGTGGCCTGAAGCGTCGTTTTGAATAGATTGGCTATTTTAAAATAAATAAAAATAGCGACAAATCGTTATAAAATATTATAAACGATATGGATGAGAAATTTAGAAACTAACTGAAGGTTGGCTAAGTCGAATGGTTTCTTGGGTATTGATCTGATGTTGGTTTCGGCCTTCGGGGTTAATATTTGGGAAATCGTTCTCTTACTGATTGACGGTTAGTGACTAATGAATTGAAATGATGCGTGTGTATGTTAGTGCTGCACTTGTTTGTCATATATGAGAGTTGCTCAGAAAGACCGCGTTTATCCCATTCTGAATAACTGAATCGACGATAAGAAATCCAAGATGAAGACGGTGGTCGAAGACTGGAGATCTTCACCTCATTTGGATGGTAACCGAGGTCCTGATTGGGAGGCACCCCGAAATATGGATAATGAGTGGTGATCATCCAGACATACGTGGTGATCGATGGGTTTGCGAGGTATATAGTGCCTCCGGTTTCGTTCAGACCCAGAACGGACATGCAAATAAACAGTGTGTCTGACATTGAAATTTATTCTGTGTGATTGATAGCCATCAGTTGCATGGTGTGGATTGCCTGTGTGGCATGCTAAGATGCAGTGATCAGGGCTTCTGTTGAAAAGCAAAGTCTTGTGGTGATGATCAAAGCACTGCCTATGTGGTGTAGCTTTGTGTAAAACGTGAATTCGCGAACCTCACACCCCGGTATGAACTAGAAACGGGAGAAAGGACCTCAGGGGGGGCATGCGTTTTCTTTCTAGCTAGAAGTGGCGTCAGTGGTTTTACACGTCCTTACGAGTTTGACTTATGTGGTTGTTACTGTTGCGAGGCGCCTCGGTTAGATCGGACGATCCAGGTCCGGTGGAGTCATTCGTTGGCTCATTGGCGCCCCATAGGGTAGAGAAACGCATTGTTCAGGCATTATAATCCACTTCGTGTGGACCGACCCTGACGATCCAAGGTACGGTTGCGGCTGTGCCTGAGACACGGGCTAGAGCGTCTCGAATTCGGTAAGGACTATCTTTTGCCTTGGTTCAGGACAGAAATCCAATTTCCAAATACGACACCGTGTTGTTTTGATTGTGTATATATATATATATATATATGGCGACATGATATATGGTACCCATGCCGTCTATAATTGATAGTTATGATTGAAATTGTTTTTGAAACATATAAGCACTAGTAATAATATCAAATGCTTTTGTTTTATTCGTATCAAGCATATTTTGGCCATTATAAGGTAAAACTCTATCCTCCGGTTTGCATTGCATTGTGTGATGGGAACTGAGTCTTATAATGGCTTCATTTTGATAAAAAGCATTGCGATGTTTAAAGGAATGATTTGTTTTTAAAGCACTGGCGATCCAATGGAGTAAACCCGTTCCACGAAAGTGGCATGGTCCTGTGATTAGCCATATTTTAAATGTGTTGAGTAGATTTCTCATACCAGTCCCATGACTGACTCGTAGTTTGTTTCACTTTCAAACTCGGGTGCCCCTCTTTCTACACGGGCAGCCTTGTATTCAGGTTTTAGCTGGCTCTTTCTGGATAGCTGGAGCTGAAGATGGATTCTATTATTTATCTCTTTTTATGTTGTTCAGCTCCTATTGTACATATTATGTTTGTTTCCGCTATAGACATTTATGTATAGCTGAACTGTATTTGTACTAAGTATGATCCTGTATACTGTGTAACTCTGATGATTACGTTTATCCAGTATATTCTATTGTGCATTATCTGGTGTATTTATTTAATTCTGTTCTGCTATTATCTGTTTATGTGTTATATTCCAAATATTACCCTTGTCACCGTCAGTACGAGATTTGGGGTCGTCCCAACGTGGTATCAGAGCTTTGGTTAAGCTTAGTGCTGGAATATAACATATTAACGAACTCGTCAGAAATAGAACCAGTAGTGTTCTAGGACGGATAACTCATTACAGATAGGATCAGAAATATCCTACTGTGAGTAAAGCAGAATGATGTACACCCCACTAGACACATTTACATTTGAAGTATATGTTTCTATGTTTTAAATTATCTTTTCTGTGACCTGACACTTGATCGGCCATTTGCAGAAGTACTAGAAAAATGAGTGTCAGAAACAGGAGAAATGCAGAACCCGATCTAGAGGCTCTATTAAAGAGATATCGAAATCTGAATGGAGCACAGTTCTCGGGCAATGAATCTATAATTCAGACTCAAGCTTGGATGAGTTCTGTCGAAAGAATTTTTGAGCGTATCCAGCTGAGAGATGACCAGAAAAGGTTAGTAGCATCTTGGGCGCTCAAAGAAGAAGCTTTAATCTGGTGGGAAACAATCATCAAAGATAATCCAGAAGGTGATATCACCTGGGACAGATTCAAAGTGATTTTCCTGGAAATATTTACTCCTCCTGAAGCGACAGAGCGATAATGTGATGAATTTTCTTATCTGATATAAGGTGATATGACCATCCCAGAATATCATAAGAAATTCAACGAACTTGCTCACTTTGCTCCTCATCCAAAGAGGAAGAATCTGAGATTTATTCATGGCCTAGAAAGAAAATATCAGAATAGTGTGACGAAGAACGTGAAGCTTCCTTTTTCAGAAATGATTTATATGGCTTATCAATATGAAGATCTCTATAAGAAAGGTATGTTGCAGGACGAAGAGGAAGTCAGTTCTAGTAACAAAGTGGAGTCTATGATTGATAGTCCTGAGGTCAGCAAGAAGCCCAAAGCAAATCGGAAAAGGGCCGAATCTGAGAAAGAACAAGTAACGACTGCCATATGCAGTAACTGTAAAAAGCCAGGGCATTTGGCGATAAACTGCGGACCCTTGAAGAAGCGATTAAAAGGTGGGCTTCAATCCAAGAAGAATTTTCAAGGGGAGAAAAGGTGCAATCAATGTCATCAGTTTGGTCATGTCAAACGGGAGTGTCGGTTGTTAAAAACAACCAAAGAAGCTCAAGTGAATGAAATAGCCGAAGTGCCTGCTTCTTCGTCTGCTCAGGAAAGGCCAGATGTTTTGGAAGGCATGCTTACTGTCAAAGATATTCCAGTTAGAGTATTGTTTGACACAGGCGCGTCACGAAGCTTCATTGCCAAGAATGCAGCTAAGAAACTGGATTTGAATTCGAAGAAGCTCAAGGAACCAATGACCGTCCAGAATCCGGTTGGGGGTTCCATTGATCTCAGTTGGGTTTGTGGAGTGCCGGTTTCCTTTTCTCGTTATCGGTTCCCTACCATCGCGGTCGTCATGAATTTTAAAGAGTTTGATCTTATCTTGGGGTTAGACTGGTTGACCAAATATGAAGCTGAAGTTAAATGCGCCGACAGAGTCGTAAAGGCGAAGACTAAATCAGGTGATTATATAACCATTCCCTGTGAAGGTCAGAATGCTAATAGAAAAGACTTCTGGGCAGCTCTCGATGTTTCTCCAGCCCAAATAGAAAATATCCCTGAAATCATAGAGAATATTCCCGACCTAGTGAAAGATATTCCTGTTGTCAAGAATTATGCGGATGTGTTCGAAGAAGTTGTTCGCTTACCTCCGCAGAGAGAAATAGATTTCAAAATTGCTTTGATTCCGAATGCAAGGCCGGTTGTTCACGCTATTCGAAGAATGTCCTTGAAAGATATAGAAGAACTTGACAATCAAACACGACAGCTCGTATGGAAGGGCCTGATCAGGCCTAGTTTCTCAGATTGGGGAGCAGCAGTGGTGTTTGTCCCAAAATCAGACGGTACTCTACGGCTATGTGTGGATTATTGTGATTTGAACAAGCAGACAATAAAGAACAAATATCCATTGCCGAGAATCGATGATTTATTGGATCGTCTGAATGGAGCACAAGTATTCTCACGAATGGACCTAGCTACGGGCTTCCATCAGCTTCGAATTTCCGAAGAGTATGTTCCAATGACAGCATTCAGAGGTCCAGACTTATTCTATGAGTGGTTAGTAATGCCGTTCGGCTTATGTAACGCTCCAGCCTATTTCGTCGATCTAATGAACAGAGTATTCAGAGGAGTATTGAATAAATTTGTTCTGGTTTTCATTGATGATATCCTTATCTTCTCTAAGTCAGAAAGAGAGCACAAAAAACATTTGGAACAAGTGTTAGAAATCCTCAGAAGGAATGTATCAAAAGCAAAGTTTTCCAAATGTATATTCTGGCAAGAAGAGGTCAAATTTCTTGGCCACGTAGTTTCAAAGCAAGGAATTTCAGTGGATCCCAGTAAAATCACTGCTATTCAGAATTGGAAACAGCCTTGTACGCCAACAGAAGTTAGAAGTTTTCTCGGGTTAGCCAGTTATCATCGGAAATTCATTATGGATTTTGCAAAGACATCTAGTTCTTTAACGAAACTGACGAAGAAACATTCGAGATTCAATTGGACTCCGGTATGTGAGGAAGCTTTCCAAGAGCTGAAGCTGAAACTGACAACTGCTCCAGTGTTAACAATAATAGATGGCAATGAGGATTTGAAAGTCTGGACTGACGCTTCTAGAGAAGGCCTTGGCGCAGTGTTAATGCAAAGAGGTCAAGTGATTATGTATGCTAGCCGTCAGTTAAAACCGCACGAAAAGAACTACGTAATTCATGATCTTGAGTTATTGGCTATAGTATTCGCCTTGAAAATTTGGAGACACTATCTTCTAGGTGAGAGATTCGAACTGTTTACAGATCACCAGTCGTTAAAGTATCTGTTCACCCAGAAGGACTTGAATCTGAGGCAGCAGCTTTGGCTGGAGTTCCTTGCAGCATACGATTTTGAGATTATATACACTCCAGGGAAAGCCAATGTCGTGGCCGATGCATTAAGCCAAAAAAATAAAATGATCGCCAGTTTTATTATCACGACTTCATTGATAGATAAAATATCTGCTCTTCAGAAGGATGATCACTTCATTCATAAGATCAGGGATATAATTCAAAAGGGCGAACCCTCGAGTTTCCAAGTTGATAATGAGGGGATTCTAAGGCTGAAAGGTCGAATTTGTGTTCCTAACATTCCTGAGCTCCGAAAGGAAGTACTGGATGAATGCCACACGTCAAAACTTTGTATCCATCCGGGAGTAAGCAAAATTTATAATGACATCAAATGCAATTTCTGGTGCAAGTCGATGAAAAGGGACATTTCTTTATATATTAGCCGATGCCCTACTTGCCAGCTAGTCAAGAGCGACCAACAGAAACTGGCTGGATTGTTACAACCGCTAGACGTTCCTGGTTGGAAGTGGGAACATATTTCCATGGACTTCATCGATGGTTTGCCCATAACTAGAAAAGAAAATGACAGTATTTGGGTGATCATAGATTGCTTCACGAAGACCGCTCATTTCATACCTGTCAGATCAAACAGAACTACTCAGAGTCTGGCGCAGATATATTTCAAGGAAATAGTTAGACTACATGGAGTGCCACTCAGTATAGTCAGTGATAGAGATACAATATTTACTAGCAAATTCTAGGAGGCATTTCAAGTAGAGCTGGGAACAAAGCTGAATCTAAGCACCGCTTATCATCCTCAGACAGATGGTCAGACTGAGAGGGTGAATCGAATACTAGAAGATCTATTGCGTGCTTGTGTTCTAGATTTCGGTGGATCATGGGAAGACCATCTGCATTTGGCTGAATTCTCATATAATAACAGCTACCAGGCGAGCCTGACAATGTCGCCATTCGAAGCATTATATGGTAGACCGTGCCGATCTCCTGCTTGCTGGGTCTAACCCGGTAATAGACTTGTGTTAGGGCCAGATATGATCCGAGAAGCTGCCGACAAAGTCGACTTTATTAAAAAGCGATTACTTGCCGCTCAAAGCTGACAAAAGAGCTATGCCGATAGAAGAAGAAGAGATATATCATTTGCTATTGGCGACTACGTATATTTGAAAGTATCGCCGATGAGAGGAGTTATCCGGTTCGGTAAAACTGGAAAGTTGGCGCCCAAATTCATTGGTCCGTTTCCTATTCTGGAACGGATCGGAACTCTCGCTTATAGGGTTAAATTGCCTGACTGGTTGCCCGGAGTGTATGATGTATTTCACATATCTCAACTTCGAAAACACGTTCATGATCCAGACTTGATCGTGGAAGAAGCAGCGCAACAAGATATTGAAATTACCCCCAAATTAGCTATGAGAAGAGAGCCGCTAAAGATCATCGGCAAAGAAACCGAAGAGCTGAGGAACAAGAAGGTTCACTTAGTCAAAATGCAATGGAGTGGAGATCCGCGAGATTGTACTTGGGAAACTGAGGAGAGCATTCAGAAAGCCTATCCTAGATGCCGAGTGGATATCTCTGATTGACTCTGGTGCAAGGTATATTTACCATACTTTACATTACCAATTAATTCTCTACTCTGTTGTTATTTTCTTTCCATGGATGTGCACTTTTAATTCTATAGTCTGAATGATTTTAAAAGAGTATAGAAATTGATTAGTATATTTTTGAAAAGTTAAAAACAGTTGGATGGTTGTTTGTGTTGTGTGATTGAAAATTTGATTAATTGACTTATTGAAACGATAGTTAATTTAATCAATAATTAGAATAATGGTAGAATTGATTCATTTAAATCACACATTGAACTGATTAGAAAATAGATAGAAATATATATACTTGTGCATTATATATGTTTGAACAGGTAAATGGATAGCTGTTGAGTAAAGATTTTATTTGCGTGCCTGACAAATAGGTAAACCTTAATGAGTTGGATGCGAAATATTATTATATCAACTCCTGTGAATGCCATTGGATGCGGAGTGCTGGTTATTCTGTGTGTAAAAATAAATGTCGCCATAGGATAGTAACAATTAATTCTAAACTACATTACATGGCATACTTCTGGAAGATAGGCATACTTCATCATATACCACATAAGCATTTGGAGCTTGTGTGACGAGGTGGAAGATTTACCATACGAGCGAGAGGCTTGTATGGCGATGACTATATTTTACAGGTTGAACTGATGACTGATATAGACTATTTAAATTGTAACGATAAAATTGCCAGATTAATAAAAACCCCACACGGGTCTGGAGTTGACAATAACCACATCTCTCTAGTTATTAGATACGGCACATGGACTATTTATTTCCCATACGGGACGAGGTGACGAGGATTTATCCTCTGGAGCATTTAAAATACACACTCCCTCAGGCTTTGACAGGGTGACGAGAATTTATTCTCTGGAGTTATTATCAATACACGCTCCCCTGTAAACACCAGAATATATCACTATAAATATGTGTATGCTTATTAGGATTTATTGGGTACCTAATACGACCCAATAAATTTCCAAACCTCTCCGCGTACAAAGGAGGTTATGGTGAAATTTTTCGAAAATTCCGGGTGTTAGCCAATTTTTTGAAGAATTTGAAAATTCTTAGAAACTGAAAAGTTGGAGAATGGAAGCCAGATCGAACGTAGAGTTGATTAATCAAACCACTTTTGACTTTGTTCCTTTTCGGGGACGAAAAGTTTTAAGTGGGGGAGATTGTAACGACCCAGAAAATCTGAACCAATTTAAAATTTTAAATTGGCTAAAATAATGGATTTTAAATATTTTAAATAAATATTTTAAATAATAGCAATGAAAACTGAGTTTGAATCGACGATTGAAAATGAATATAATTAATTCTAATTATAAACAAGGCCTGAAATGGCGCTGTAGTTTCAAAAATAGAATTCAAACTTTGTCGGACTGTACCGGGTGCAAAACAAAATGGATTTGAGTGAAACCAAAAATATTTAAATCTGTTAGTGAATACCTTTCTAACGAATCTGAAAAATCGAAGTTTCACAGCGGGAAGCAAAAGTTATGGCCAAATGAATTTTCAGAAAGGTCGCTATGGAATTTATATAGCCCGTGAAATTGGCTATTTTGCATACGACCTCGAAATTCGACAAAACCTCTTTTGTTGGATCCGGGATGTGAAGATATTGCTAGGTTTCAAATTTCATAATTTTTTAAGCTAATATGTGAGCGTAGCAAAGGAAAATGTGTTTTGGTCAATTATAGTAAAATTGGATCGACCAGAAATGGACCTTTTTGCAAACGATCTTAGAATTCGACGAAACTAGTTTTGTTGGGACCGTATCGTCAAAACATAGCTAGAAATATTTTTCCGGAATTTTTCGAATCAGTTTGTGGCTCTGGCAAATTGAAATGTACGTTCAAATCGAATATTGAATATTCTATATTTTAATTTGAAGGAAAACTGACTGAAATAGTCGAATGGGCCTACGAAACATATCCCATTGTGTTCAGAATGGGGGTAAAATGCTAGGGACGACAGTCGTTGGGTTTGGATTGGGGTCCGTGTGTGAAAGGGGGTATTTTCAGATTTTAAAAATATATAAATATAAAAAAAATCTGATTGGTCAGAAAACCCTTTCTCTCTCCCCGACTATTATCGCGCACGATGGAAAAGAGGCGCCACCTTCTCTCCTCCGTTCCTCCTCCTACACGCAAAATTAGACCCTGCTCCAGTTGGGAATTTTGTAGAGCTCGGAGAGATCTTCAAATCCATATAAAGTTTGGATTTTTTCATTGCGTGGTTTGGGAGAATCGAGCTCGGGAAGTTTGGAGGTTTCCACCGCCGTTTCTCGCGCCTGCCGCCACCGAGCTGGGGCCCACCTCCGGCGAACCAGCGCCTCTCCTCCCCCTTTGACCTCGCGCAACCCGATCGTGAAACCGTTACTCCGTTTGATCGCAAATTCAAAACCTAGTTTTGAATGATTTCTGAAAGGTACGGCTTGTTTTATTTTCAACTGTTTTAACACCTTTAAACCGTTGCAAACTTTGAAAAATCATATCTTTTTCGTGTGTTGACAAAATTCCGTGAAACAAGAGACAGTGGACTCGTGTAGACGTCTTCTACATTCCAGAAGAGACCGCATATTTTTCTGAGCCTTCTGCTATTTTTGGTGGAGTGGAACCCAATGTGAGATTTCTAAATTATAAACGATATGGAAAACGACGATGTATAAATTATATTGTCGATGTATGGGTTATATAAGTGTTGTACACCTCATGTATAAGCGTTGTATAAGTTGTACGTTCGATGTATAAGTCATATATGCGTTGTAAAAATTATATATGTGTTTAAATAGAAGTGAATTGCTATATATATATATATATATATATATATATATATATACGCCCCTCGTCCACAAAACCATGGACGATATTTATTGGTTGTGATTGGTGTGAAAATTGATTGATAGCGAATGGTTGATTGGAATTGTTTGTGGTTTTGATATTGATTGATTGTGGTTGAAAAATACCCGTTTGTGGTTGAGAAATATTTGGTTGAAACCACATAGGATTAGTTTGTGGAAATGAAATAAATATACATGCCGCCTGTGTGCGAACTAGATGCATGAATCCCCATTGTCAAAAACCGCGAGATTTTAAGGTAGAGCAAGGAGCCGTACTAGGGACGGTCCCGGTTTTAACTACCCTGCCGTTATGCTGCCGAAATTTTGAATAATATTTATGTATTTGAATTATTTTCATTTGTTGAAACTATATTTATTCGTTGAATAGAAAACCTTCATGTGTTGAGTCGATATTCATTTGTTGGATAGAAATTCATGTGTTGAATGGTGTTCGTGTTTTGAATATAAAAATCACATTTTTATCTATATATATAAGCTATAGAAAACCTTCATGTGTTGAATCGATATTCATTCGTTGAATTGAAATTCATGTGTTGAATGGAATTCATATTTTGAAATAAATTGTTTTATAATAAAAATCACATTTTTATCTCTATATATATAAACTACAGAAAACCTTCATGTGTTGAATCGATATTCATTCGTTGAATTGAAATACATGTGTTGAATGGTATTCATATTTTGAAATAAATTGTTTTACAATAAAAATCACATTTTTATCATCTATATGAACTATATAAAATAATCTCCTTTTGAAAGAAATTGGTTTATAATAAAAATCCTATTTTTATTACCTATATGATCTATATAAAATAATAGTGTTTTGAAATGAATTGTTTTACAATAAAAATTACATTTTTATTATATACAAGAATTGTTAAATATAGTGAAGTGTTGAAATAGAAGAGAGTTAGATAAAAATATCATTTTTATCAAATGTATGAAAAGAATATAGCTTTGAAATCGAAGAATCGATATATATAAATAGAATTAAAATATATCGAATAATGATGCTGTAGTTCGTATTTTGAAACCGTGATTTCAAACGATTATGCCGGGAGATCCGACCATCGGATTTTCCTGAAATCGCAACCGTTGGGTTCGCTTTGGAAATATCTTTCCAACGGCACTAACTTTGTAAAAATCCAACGGTTGGATTGGCTGGAATGTTTAATTCAAATTTGAAGAAAAACAGCGCCAGAATCGATTATATTTATATATATATAACTATAATTATATATAATCGAATAACGACGCTGCAGTTCGTATTTTGAAATCGAAACTTCAAACGATTATACCGGGAGATCCGACCGTCGGAATTTCCCGAAACTGGAACCGTTGGATTCGTTTTGAAAAGATCTTTCTAATGATGTAATTTTGTGAAGATCCAACGGTTAGATTTTCAGAAATGTGTAAATCAAATCTGAAGAAAAACAGCGCCACGGCCGCGTTATGGCCCGAAGCGTCGTTTTGAATAGATTGGCTATTTTAAAATAAATAAAAATAGCGATAAATCGTTATAAAATATTATAAACGATATGGATGCGAAATTTAGAAACTAACTGAAGGTTGGCTAAGTCGAATGGTTTCTTGGGTATTAATCTGATGTTGGTTTCGGCCTTCGGGGTTAATATTTGGGAAATCGTTCTCTTACTGATTGACGGTTAGTGACTAATGAATTGAAACGATGCATGTGTATGTTAGTGTTGCACTTGTTTGTCATATACACGAGTTGCTCAGAAAGACCGGGTTTATCCCATTATGAATAACTGAATCGACGATAAGAAATCGAAGATGAAGACGGTGGTCGAAGACCGGAGATCTTCACCTCGATTGGATGGTAACCGAGGTCCTGATTGGGAGGCATCCCGAAATATGGATAATGAGTGGTGAACGTCCAGACGTACGTGGTGATCGATGGGTTTGCGAGGTATATAGTGCCTCCGGTTTCATTCAGACCCAGAACGGACTTGCAAATGGACAGTGTGTCTGACATTGGAATTTATTCTGTGTGATTGATAGCCATCAGTTGCACGGTGTGGATTGCCTGTGTGGCATGCTAAGATGCAGTGACCGGGGCTTCTGTTGAAAAGCAAAGTCTTGTGGTAATGATCAAAGCACCGTCTGTGTGGCGTAGCTTTGTGTATAACGTGAATTCGCAAACCTCACACCCCGGTATGAACCAGAAACGGGAGAAAGGACCCTGGGCGGGCGTGCATTTTCTTTCTAGCTTGAAGTGGCGTCAGTGGTTTTACACGCCCTGACGAGTTTGACTTATGTGGTTGTTACTGTTGCGAGGCGCCTCGGTTAGATCGGACGATCCGGGTCCGATGGAGTGATTCGTTGGCTCGTTGACGCCCCATAGGGCGGAGAAACGCATTGTTCAGGCATTATAATCCACTTCGTGTGGACCGACCCTGATGATCCAAGGTACGGTTGCGGCTGTGCCTGAGACACGGGCTAGAGCGTCTCAAATTCGGTAAGGACTATCTTTTGCCTTGGTTCAGGACGGAAATCCAATTTCTAAATACGACACCGTGCGGTTTTTATTGTATATATATATATATATATATATATATATATATATATGGCGACATGATATATGGTACCCATGCCGTCTATAATTGATAGTTATGATTGAAATTGTTTTTGAAACATATAAGCACTAGTAATAATATCAAATGCTTTTGTTTTATTCGTATCAAGCATATTTTGGCCATTATAAGGTAAAACTCTATCCTCCGGTTTGCGTTGCATTGTGTGATGGGAGCTGAGTCTTATAATGGCTTCATTTTGATAAAAAGCATTGCGATGTTTAAAGGAATGATTTGTTTTTAAAGCACTGGCGATCCAATGGAGTAAACCCGTTCCACGAAAGTGGCATGGTCCTGTGATTAGCCATATTTTAAATGTGTTGAGTAGATTTCTCATACCAGTCCCGTGACTGACTCGTAGTTTGTTTCACTTTCAAACTCGGGTGCCCCTCTTTCTACACGGGCAGCCTTGTATTCAGGTTTTAGCTGGCTCTTTCTGGATAGCTGGAGCTGAAGATGGATTCTATTATTTATCTCTTTTTATGTTGTTCAGCTCCTATTGTACATATTATGTTTGTTTCCGCTGTAGACATTTATGTATAGCTGAACTGTATTTGTACTAAGTATGATCCTGTATACTGTGTAACTCTGATGATTACGTTTATCCATTATATTCTATTGTGCATTATCTGGTGTATTTATTTAATTCTGTTCTGCTTTATCTGTTTATGTGTTATATTCCAAAGATTACCCTTGTCACCGTCAGTACGGGATTTTGGGTCGTCACAGAAGGTTTGGAGCATTATAGCTTAACACACATTCCAAGAGCGGAAAATCAGAAAGCAGATCGATTGGCGAAGCTAGCAAGTTCTGATAGTCCTAAAGAATCCGAAATGGTTCCGATAGAGGTGTTGGATTCACCAAGTTTCGATCTAATGGAAGCTAGCCTTGGAAGTAGAACCAGAAAGAGAATCCTGGATGACATCAATTAAGAATTTTCTCAAAAATGGAACCCTCCCGTTGGAAAAGAGCGAAAGATGAGCAGTAAGACGTAAGGCCACAAGATACATTTTACAAGACGACATCCTTTATCGTCAAGGGTTTTCAAAGACCCTATTACAGTGTGTCGCACACGACGACATCAAACGTGTACTGCAGGAGGTGCATGAAGGTGAGTGTGGAGATCATATTGGGGACCCAAACCTAGCATAGAAAGTGTTACAGTATGGATATTTCTGGCCTACCATGAATAAAGATGCGGCTGATTATTCACGACGCTGCGATAGATGTCAAAGGTAAGCCAAAGTTCCCAGAGCGCCTCCGACTCCGCTCGAGCCAATGGTAAGTCCGTGTACGTTTGCCATGTGGGGAATTGACATTATTGGAGTGCTACCTATTGCCAGAGGAGGATCTAAGTACGCGATCATTGCCGTGGACTACTTCACAAAATGGGTGGAAGCAGAACCTCTAACAACCATCACGGCGAGGAAGGTGATCAGTTTTGTAGTCAAAAACATTATTTGCCGATTCGGGATTCCGAAGACCATCATAACCGACAATGGGACGCAATTTGACAGCGTCAAGTTCAAAAACTTCTGCCAGAAATATAAGATTGATAAACGATATACTGCAGTAGCTCATCCGCAGTCAAATGGACATGTCGAAGCTGTAAATAAAGTCATTAAATCAATTCTAAAGAAGCGGCTGGAGCAGGCCAAATCCAGATGGGTAGATGAGTTGCCATTAGCTTTATGGGCCTACAAGATGACCTTTAAGACGACTACCGGCCATACTCCCTATTCACTTTCCTTTGGGTTTGAAGCGGTGATCCCGGTAGAATTGGAAGTCCCTTCTCATCGAGTTGCGTACTATGAACCGATGACGAATAAATCACTCCTCCTAGAATCTCTTGATATGATTGAAGAAAAAAGAGATGAAGCTGACTTGTGTGCCTCAAGACATCGACATCAAGTAGCACGTTATTATGACCGAAAGGTTCGCCTCAAAACCTTTGAACCAGGAGACCTAGTATTGAAGCGAGTCTTCCCTCCTTCAACCCAATTGGGTCCAAAGTGGGAAGGACCATACACCATCCAACGGAAGCTTGATACAGGAGCGTTCAAGCTAACGACCGTGGACGGTGAGGAGATTCCCAGAGCCTGGAACGCTCAGCACCTACGACGATATCTGAGCTAAATATGAAATGTCATTTCTTTTGTTTCCATAAGCTATGTAAAAAGGCACGCCATGCCTTAAAAAGTCTGTTTATGTGAACAAAAGATTATAGATTGGATGTAGGCTACGACTTAGCCGAACCACTATAAAAATATCGTGTGTCATTTACTTTCTTGCATTATTTATATCTTCAACAATTATTCTATTATGACTGTGAAACACGAAATGTTAAATTAAATTTGGAAAGTTGGAGATGACCTATATGCAGGAACAAACAAAACGACTGTTTGTACGATAAGACATAGAAGAATGGGAAGATGACATTCTTAACTCTAACTCTCTAGAATTGAGAGAGAGTATAAAGGACGGGAAGACGACGTCCTCTGAGGCGTGAAGGTGCACCCAGATGAGAGACCGCCTCAACGAAAACTCTAACCTGGATATGAGACAGGAGAGTATAAAGATGCCAGAAAGAACAGGCATCAGTGACAAAAGGAATATGGCCCCGTCAGAGAATCGGGGACATTTGGATTTTTTAATTTAATCTTGAATAGTTCTTGCTCAGTTATCCAAGATTGACTGGGGGCATACATGTGCACACATATTCCCCTCCACCATGACTTCATTACATAACTTTAGTATGACATACTTTTGTATTTTCACTTAAGTGCTGAACTATCAACTATCAGGCATTGTAGGAGACAAACTATTTTTATTTACAAACATGTGAGTTTGTACAAGGAAAACAAGCAAAAAAGAAGATGCGAGGGCCGCACTCGCTGCAACAATTGCAAACCAATTAAATGCCAAAATAAAACAAAGCACTTCATCATTTGGGCTTTGGATCGGACTTGGATTTTTTGGCAGCTTTCTGAGCAGCCTTAGCTTCCTTTTCAGCATCGGTCATAACGCGTTTCAACTTTTTCTTCCCTGTAACTGATGTGCTAGAATCAGTTGATTTTTTCCCAGGAGACAGAACGCTGGAATCAAGAGAAGACTTTTTTGCAAGCTCTTCTGTAATAGATCTAGTTGAAAGCTTAACGACTAACCTTGATTCAGGATCCATCACTGCGAGAGGCTTAAGGCTTTCGGAGTTCAGGTCTTCAACTTTTAGCAGCATATGTTTATCTTGTTCAGCTTTCATTTCAGCCAAAGTGATGTCATCAGCGCTTTTTGAATCCCCGACTATAGCCACATCAGGGTCTTCCTCATGTCCCTCGCTACCGCCATCGTCCTTCAAGGTGTCTATCATCTCGTCATCATGAGGAGCATCAGCCTTGGACAATTCAGCTACCCCTCCTGACTCTACTGAGGTAGCCTTATCCTTTTCTCCTTCGGCCTTCTCCACGGATTTTGCTCTGGTGGTGGTTCCCTGAGGCACATCTGTCTTCCCGATCGGTTCAACACCTACAGAATGAGAAGCAACAGTTATCAACTCAGGAGAAAATAAAGGATCCTTCATCGATTGCCTGATTATGTGATGAAAGATGGAGACAGCTTTGACGAATTGGGGTGAAAAGGTAGAAATACCTTCCGATGATTTCTCAGCCGGAGTGACTGCCGTCTCTGACGCCGCCTCGGGTATGGGGGATAAAAGAGATGCCTAAGAGATCCCCAAGTTTTTGGGGTCATATCCCTCTACTTCAGAAGTTTCAGCGGCGGTAGAAGAAGAACCAGCCTCGGAGATATTCTTTTGTTTGTCCATTCGCTTCTCCTCCTCCATAGCAGCAGCGATGAGGCGACGCCCCTCGGCCAGACGTACCGGCTCATCATCTCTTATATATTTTTCCATAAGCTTGTCTTCGTCGATGGAATCTACCTTGAGTTCCTCTTTCTCCCATTCAATAATTTGGCTCCATACGTGAACCAAGGTAATCAGATAATCTTCAATCAAAGAGATGTTTCGGCGATGAATTATATGCGCGAAGAATTCGATCGGTAATTCGTCGAAACCATGCACTTCCTCCTAGGCCTCTGACAGCTGCTTGCGGGTCTCTTCGGCGGACTTAATAACACTTTCCACATTACCCTCCGCTAGGGCAGCCCTATTCTCGGCATCCATCAACCTGGAATCCAAGTCAGCGTTTCTCTTCTCCAATTCAGCGTTCTTTCTCGCTAACTCAGCTTTTTCTCGCTCAAGTGCATTGTAAGCAAGTTGCATTTTGGCGTTATCCGACTTAGCATCTTCTACTTGCTTTTTCAACTCTAAGCGCTCTTGGCTATGAGATTCTAGCAAGTCATGATAACGCTTCTGTAACTCTTCAAATTGTTGTTTAATGTTGGTAGCGTCTCGTTGAGCGATTATAAGTTGGGCCTATGTGTCCTCGAGGTCCTTCTCCAAATTTTTCAAGACCTTTGCGTCGGCACTTGCACTCTTTTTCATTGATTCAATATCCGTAATTAAAGTTCGAATGATTCTAGAGAGGTTACATGAATATTTGAACATCTTCGAATATTGTTTTTCGACTGAATCAATCTTTGCTTTGGCCTCGTCTGCCCACCTCGAGGAAATAGGCTCGAGTGCAGGTAAGAAAGTCAGTTTTCAAAATAGTGGTAGGGGAATTGCTTCTCTAGATATGCCCGCTTAACCTTAGACTCAGCATCCAGCGGTGGAGGTGGGCAGTACGTTAGTTCAGTATCCTTATGTTTAGTGGGCACGATGGCTGCATCACCCTTTCTAGGCCGCTTAACAGAAACCTTATGTTTGTCTCGTGAGTCGGTATCTTTCGGCGGGCTCCTTTCCCTACTGCGTTTGTCTTGAGGAGAAGTTTGGTCTTTTAGCTACGATGTGTCTTCTCCTCGACGACCCTGGTAGCTTTTGTATCATTCTGCATCCGACCGAACGGGGGAGCGAGAGCGCGAGGTGTGTGACTGATAAGAATCATGAGGCCTTCTATCCTCTCTACCCCGGCTTTCGCGGCGATCATGCTCGACATCGGAAGGGGGTCTAGTCATGCTGCGACGTATTTTCCTAACGTCATAGTAAGGGCGAGACATTGTACCTGTGCAACAATGTAAGTGAAATTCAGAATCAGTATTCTCATGAGAAGTAAGTGCTGTGAAGTGTGGTGCTATTGTGTTAAGGGCATCCGAAGTGGTGTTCCCCCCGATAAACCCGAGTCTGAAGCCAAGCCAGCGCGAGTGGGCTCTTTGGCCTTAACAGGAGTAGTCTCCTCTGAAGAAGTAAAAACTAAAGGATTTGTGCCAAAATTCTCTGAAGTATAGATAGTTTCAGGTAGGGGAGATCTCCTAAGCCCTAAAATGTAGGATCATCGGTAGTAGGGGCATCTCCTTGGGAAGCGTCTGTTGGCAGTTCTTTAGGAGATAGTGATTTCTCAGGAGAAATAGCATCCCCAGGGACGATGTACCCTTCTCTGTTCTTTTAGGCTATGTTGGCCAGCTCATCGTCTTGAGTTGAAGATGGAGAAGGTGAAGTCCGAAGAGGTATTCTTGGACTTTTCGAGCCCACGCCCGATTCAGGAATTATGTCAACTGGGGGGATGTATACACATGGACCCGACCCGTGACCTATGCTACGGGTAATGGACAATAGCCCGTGATGATGGAGGTATTCATCCTTAAGGGCTTCATCGATGGTAAGAAATTTTTGATCACCATTGAGGAGCCGATGCATCCGATCAAAGTACACTTGACCTGATATTTGTTTTGGGCTATCAACTGCAAACAAAACAGAAAGCAAGTTAGTGTATTGGCATGAACATTCAAAATTGAGATCTAGAAAATCAATGTTTTACTTGATTTTGTCCATCTCCTGGCGCACCCCAGCTGTTGCCTTATATAAAACCATTCTAGCTTGGAATTGCCGGCCTTGCTGCTAAATGGTGCTGAAATAGTTTTCCTTTTTGGGACTGATTCGAAGTAAGAGAAGGAAGGAGTTTCTCGAGTCCGATGCTTGAAGTTATAAAAAAAGTGAACGTCGTCGAAAGTGAACTTTGTACCTAAAATCTCTCGGTATGCCATATATAGGGTATATAAGTAAGCATAGGAGTTGGGATGTAGCTGCATGGAGGCAATCCGCATCTATCTTAGAAAGTCAACAACAAAAGGCGGAAATGGTGGAATAGCCCCAACCATACACATCAATCGGGTAATTGCCATATATCCTTCTGCGGGATTGTGAGGACAGTCAGTTTTCGATGGCACCAGGGTATCCCTTTAAAGTATCCCGTGCTTTAAACATATGCGGACAAGTCTATCATTGTCGATCGTTGATTCAACAGAGTCTACGGGTGATTCCAAGATAATGGCAGACTCAAATTCGTCAGAAGCTCGATTATCTCCAATCCCTCCTTCCTCCTCATAGCCCAGGGAAACTTCGCTATCGGAAGGCGTTTCGTTGTTATGCACTCCTACTTCATAATCTGGGCCCTCGTCGTCCCATTCAGGGTCTGAAGAAGAATATATGTCATCAATGGTAACTTTTTCATAAGTTTCCACAACTTCCATCTTCTTTGTCAATCTAGATGAACGTCTTTCGGCCATGATCACTAGACTATCAAACAAGAATTAGAGTAAAGTTGCCCATGTCCCTCGTGTGTGTATGTGAACTAAAGTGTATGCTACGCGTAACAAAAATGCAGAGCAAACATATGAAAGCATGATATGAAGATTCAAAGAAGTAATAATGTTCAGAATAATTCTTGATATTTGTTTATGTTCTCAAGGCACTATCCTAACTGTCCATTAAGTTGAAGATTATATCAAGAATTGGTTTGACCAGTTAAGCAAGGTCTTATGTACAATCTTGGGCTGTTTTTCGGTTCGGTTCGGATACACGCGTTAAGGTCGGATCGGGGAGAAAGCCTTGTGCTAGCCTAGGACAAAAGTTGATGCCCAGTGATCAAAGTCGGGTCGGTTCGGAGGTGAGTATTTGGACGGTCCGGATCGAATTGAGCAACCATGCTTCTCCCCTCCTTTGTTTCACATTCCGATCCAATCTGGTGGAGTAAGTCTTGTTCTTCTCTTGGCTTGCAAGTTCGACCCGATCCAGTCAGTTGAGCCTCATTTTCGTCTCCATCTTGTCACCCGAACCGATCCCCTGTACTTCTCCTCTCCCTCTTCCTCCTCTTTGGGGTCAAGCTCGATCCTATGTCGAAAGTCCCAACTAAAATTGAGTATTGATGCATTCAAATGCTCAACAAAGGATCTTAACCCCCTCCACCGTCGCCTCGAGATGGAGTTAACGCCATTAACGACGATGGCGAAGTGGAGGAGGTCATGGCGACAAAATCCATTAAATACCTTGCTAGAATTGTTCAAGGTAACCATGAATCTAAGCTAAAAGCAATTATAAAGATGAGATTCAATATTATAAAACTACCTATGTGTTTGATTCGAGGAATAAAACGAGAATTTCGAAGTTTTTAAGAGCTAGGGTTTAGATGTACGAGCCAGAGAACGAGAACAATAAAAGGAAGAGAAATGGAAGAAGAGGAGTAGTGAATTTATATAGATTCAAGATGGCCCTTTGTATTCCAGGCCTTTGATTCCGCTCAGACCAGAATAAAAGCCCGCGTTGATTGACCAGGCCCGTCCATTTGTTAACAATGGGTAAAAGAAAAACTGTTCGGACCGGTGGTGCTTACCCTCTTTGTTTTTTGCCCTGTTCGGACTGGAAATTAAGATTATGAAAATATTCTTGCATGATTAATCCAATGTGAAGCAATGCGGGAAAAAAGTCCATTCGGATCGGGTCCGAACTAAATGGGATTGAACACAACAACTTGGCATTCGAGTTAAACTCAAAGAAAAGTAAAGAAAAAGCTTACCTGGTGGAATCAATGGACATTAAATAAAAGCTCTCAAAGTTGTTTGAAAATGAAGAATGTATTTCATATGGATTGTGGATATATATAAGCAGCAAAAGCCACGACTTTATGAAGCGACACAGCACTATAGGTAAATGGAGGCGATCATTCGATGATTCTAATTCAAAGAATGTTTTGTAAACTGCTTCGAAGCACACTTTATTTTTAATAAAAGTGTACTTCGAGGGGGCAAAATGTTAGCCTACTTTGTGAAGTAGGCTTCACAAAGAGCAAACAGTAAGAAAGCAACCAATCGGTTCGGATCGGAAGGAGATAGCGCAGAAGAAAAAAAAGATCAAAGGCTCAGAAATCATATCGGTTCAGATTGGAGAGATACGTCAGCAACATCAGTAAATGACAAGTGGCCTCATCAGATCGAAACGGAGGAGTATAACAGCAACATCATAAAGCAGGTGGCTTCATCGGATCGGATCAGAGGCAGCCGATCCGAACCCTTTTCTCTGAGCTTGTGACCGTTGTTGCATACACTTCCTGAAGACTCGGACCAAGCATGACCATTTCTCCCACGATTTCCTGCCAAATCAATGCGCTGTCCCCATCTGGAAGCCTCCGAACCTGACTCTTATGGGATGGGTGCCACGCAATTCCGAACCGGAGCCACTTCGAAGAGATTTTTCACCTATAAATACACCATCTAGAGGCATTTTAATGGATCTTTTGGCAAATTCTCAGTTCTAACTTCCTCCATAGCCGAATTTTATAGCTACATTCAGATCAAAATCGTCTCTTAAAGTCTATTTTTGAGAGATTTGAGTGAGTTTATGCATTGTAATTGTGAAGTTGAGTGAGAATCATTGCTGTATTTGTATTCAAATCATCAATTAAAAGAAAACAAAGTGGACATAGGCTCGTTAACACTGAACCAGTATAAATCGTGTGTTCTTTGTTGCTTTTTGATTCTATTTCATTAAAATCATAATTAATTTGGGTGTTAGAACCAATTTTTGGTCTAACAACATTATAATATGAACTGGGCAATTCAATATATATATATAATTCAGTTTGGAATTTGATTCGACTAACGAATATATTATATAAACGACAGTTGAACGTATAATTATAATATAATTATAATCGAGCTCGAAATGGCATGGCAGTTCGCTATTTGGCGATTTGAACTTCAACTGAATATACAGGGTCCGTTTTAAATCGGACTTCTGTGAAACTAGAAACGTTAGGAGCTGGTGAAGTATATTTTTCTGATGGAAGAGAAAATTCGGGATTTCATTGTGTAGATTTTGATTTATATCCAAATCAAATTTTAGAAAAGTCGCTATGGAATTCCTTTATAATTTATGACGATATATATAAGGAATTTCAATATAAATTTGAATATCGATTCAACCGAGATTCGAATATCGAGTTGTAAATCGCAGTGGAGCTGTATGATATTCTATTGTGAATATATACGATAATATTTATTTTTAAATATAAATTTAATTATTTTTAAATATATTTATATATTTAAATGGGTGATTTAGAGCTTTAAAAATAGCCAGTTTTGCAAACGACCTTTGTTTTCGACGAAACTAATTTTGTTGGATCCGCAATATTAATTTATTGTTAGATTTCAATTTCTGTTATTTTTGAAGTCAGTGTGTGGCCGTATGGATTTTTAATGTGAAAATCAGTCTATATTTCGATGGTTAAAAATACGCTGTGTGAGCAAACAGAGTCGGAATTCGACGAAACCAGTTTCGTTGGGTCTGTAGTGTCGAACTGAAGGTGCATGTCAGTTTCGTGATTTTTGCATATCGTGTGTGATTATAGGAATTTTTAACAACAAATATATATAACGTTAGCTTAAAAACAAATAAAATAATCAATATAAAAATATCTAAATCTTCCTATAAATACACTCATACATTTCTAACCCTAATTCCATTTCACTTTGCGGTCAAACACAAATCCGCCGTCACTTTCTTTTATTCTTCAACAAAAAAATGGAGTTTGGAATTTCATATAAAATCAAAGAAATTCCTAAAAATCATTCTATAAATAGTTTTGAACTCCTGGAAGGTTAAGCTTCAATCTCATGCATACATTGCTGTGTTCGACGCCTTCTCGTTCGCTGGAAATTTATGAAGCGTGACCTAGGGTTCACGATTTTGGAAAATAAAAGCCTCGATGTTGGTTTTAGAGCTCGATTATGGAATGAGGGAGTAAAATGGGGTATGTCGGCAAGTTTGTGGGGTTAACGGCGGATTTTGATGTCGCCAGTTTAGCGTGATGCTGTTCCAACGCGATGGGATTCGGAGGTGCGGTTTGGGTGAAGTTTATATAAGTTGGAAGAGAAGTTTGAGAGAGGATTTAAGGTGATTTTTGTTGGATTTTTAATTGCGTAGAGAAGTAGGATTTGGAGGATAGAATTTGGCAATATACAGGAGGAGTGCGGTTTTGAGCAATTGGGGAAGAAAAGCATAATAGGTGGGCTTTTAAAGGTTGCGTGGGCCGAGTTAAGAAAGGGGTGTGGCCAGATATTAATTATATTAAGGTTTTAATTTCAATGGTAATAATATATTAACTTGTAAAATTCCTATCTATTGCATACAATATCAGAATTGGACGAAACAAGATCCATTGGGATCGTACGGACGAGAACTACACAATTAAACTGACTGAGAGTGGATTGAGTCCATTACAATTTATAGCAAAATAAATTGTCCGATCTGAATCGACAATGGTTATCGATATTTAACGATAAATCGTCCAATGTGGGTAAAACTCACTAACTGTGAGCAGTTATATTTCTGTAACTTATTCTTAAAACTGATAATTATCTGTTGATTGTTGTGTGTTAACTGTTTGGTTGAATTTCTTATGTATTGGTTGAAATTATAGATAACGATAAATATATATATATATATAAATCGTCAATCAAATATTGATTCTGTTTAGCAGAATATTTCATAGTGAAATGAAATTGTGTTAATTATATTATTTAACATCTGTGATGTAGGGAAACAGGTTGTAGGGACCCAACTGGGTTCCTCAATATATAAAATATTTTTTTTTCCATATATTGTGATATATGATGTGATATATAATCTGTTGTTGATTATGTGTGTTTGAATGATATCAATCACTGTTGTTTGGTATTTTAAATACCGTAAGAAAACCCTGGGATGAAAAAGGAAAATTTCAATAACTATATTGAAATAAAATATTATATAAAATCGAAAGATTTTATATAGAAGGAAGATTTCAAACTGTATATTGGAATAGAATATTTATAAAATCAAAGGATTTTATATAAACGAATATTTATAAAATCAAGGGATTTAATAAAGGAAATTATTTATAAAACAAATATAAAGGAAATTATTTGTAAAACAAATATAAAGAGAAATATTTGTAAAACATTTACAAATAAAACAGAAAGAGAAATATTTGTAAAACATTTACAAATAAAAAAGAAAGAGAAATATTGTAAAACATTTATAAATAGAGTTATAAAAAGGAAATATTTATTTAGAAAATAAATAGAGTTATAAAAAGGAAATGTTTATTTACAAAATAAACAGAGTTATAAAAGGGATTTATTGGGAAATGAAAAGAATGTCATATAAGGAAATATTTGGCAAATGAATAGAATTTTACATCGGGAAAGTTTAGACCCATGCTTCGCACACAGGTGTAACATGATATGGATTTAAAGCAAAGATTTTAAATACAATCTGTTGTAGCCAATAGATTGAGAAGATTAATTTATAAATAATATTTTATAAATTAAATAAAATATTTATCATTGGATAAAAAGAATATATAAGTCAGGGCTTATATAGAGAAGTAAGAATCGATTTCAACATCGATATTTGAAACTGAATATGGATGTAGAGTTAATCAAAGGAGTTAATCAAAATGTGTTAATCAAAATGAGTTAGAGGAGTTAATCGATTAGAGTTAGAGTTAACCAGCTAGAGTTAATTAGTTAGAGTTAATCGACTAGAGTTAATCAAATAGAGTTATTCGAATAGAGTTAATTGAATAAGAGTTAGTCGGATTAGAGTTAGTTTATTCGAAGAAAGAGTTATCGAATAAGGTTATTCGAATAAGAGAATTAATCGAATATAGTTTATTCGAATAGAGAAAAAAATTATCGAATATTAGTTATTCGAAAGAAATTATCGAATATTAGTTATTCGAAAGGAATTATCGAATATTAGTTATTCGAAAGTAGTTAATCGAATATTAGTTATTCGAAAGGAGTTATTGAATAATAGTTATTCGAAAGGAGTTAATCGAATATTAGTAATTCAAAAGGAGTGCGTGAGTAAAGCTAAAGCAACAGTAGTATTTATATCATTCGTGGGGGCAGCCAACTCTCCATGAGGTAACTGAATGATTTTCAAATCCTGCTGCAGCTGCACGGGCCCTTCTCGCATGCCATAAATGACCCACAAATAGAAAAAATCCTAGAACAAAATGAGACGGAAGCTGCGGGTTCGAGCCCTGTCAGTAATTGAATATTAGTTATTCGAAAGGAGTTATCGAATATTAGTTATTTGAAAGGAGTTATCGAATATTAGTTATTTGAAAGGAGTTAATCGAATATTATTTATTCGAAAGGAGTTAATATAATATTAGTTATTCGAAAGGAGTTATCGAAAATTAGTTATTAGAAAGGAGTTATCGAACATTAGTTTTTCGAAAGGAGTTATCGAATATTAGTTATTCGAAAGGAGTTAATCGAATATTAGTTATTCGAAAGGAGTTATCGAATATTAGTTATTCGAAAGGAGTTATCGAATATTAGTTATTCGGAAGGAGTTAATCGAATATTAGTTATTCGAAAGGAGTTATCGAATATTAGTTATTCGAAAGGAGTTATCGAATATTAGTTATTCGAAAGGAGTTATCGAATATTAGTTATTCGAAAGGAGTCATTGAATACTAGTTATTTGAAAGGAGTTAATTGAATATTAGTTATTCAAAAGGAGTTAATCGAATACTAGTTATTCGAAAGGAGTTATCGAATATTAGTTATTCGAAAGGAGTTAAATCGAA
The DNA here is from genome assembly GCA_030737875.1 of Allium sativum. Classification (NCBI taxonomy): domain Eukaryota; kingdom Viridiplantae; phylum Streptophyta; class Magnoliopsida; order Asparagales; family Amaryllidaceae; genus Allium; species Allium sativum. Next base: position 141,544,101 of record CM060918.1, on the reverse strand, counting down.
TATTAGTTATTCGAAAGGAGTTAATCGAATATAGTCTATTCGAAAGGAGTTAATTGATAAGAGTAAATTATTTAGAGTTAACTAAATAGAGTTAATCCAGTGGGGTAAATCAAATAGAGTTAATCCACTAGAGTTAATCAAATAGAGTTAATAGAATTGAGTTAATCTAATGGAGCAAACTGACAAGAGTAAATCGATTAGAGTTAATCGAATTGTGTTAATTGAATAGAGTTATTCAAATATAGGTTATTCGAAGAAGAGAGATTATCGAGTATAGTTTATTCGAAGGAAAGAGTTATCGAATGGATATTTATTCAAAAGAGAGTTACGTAAGGAAGTTTGTTAAAGATTTAAAAGATAAACTTTGACTATTTCGAAGTTAAAACGTTGTTCAGTGAAGGTCTGAGAGGTAATTATACCCCAACTTGATTGACTTCCTTCTTAACTAAGGAATGGTAAGGTTTGATAGTGAATGATGGTTAAGTGAATTTTGTTAATGAGTGAAATGGTTTGAGTTGGCATGGCGATGTTTGATTTAAACATTAGTTTAAATCTATTGAAGGAGTTTTGGAAATGTTTTCCAAATAAGAATCAGAAATGTTTTCTGATAATAGAAAATAAGAATTTAGAATATATGGAAACAGGAGATAAGTAAATTAATGAACTAAAGAGATAAATGTTAAATGATGATTGATCGATAAAATTTCCATCTAGAAATAATATAGTGGTTTGGACACGTGTTTTTCTTTGATAGTTAAATCACAGACTATCAAAGTTTTGACCATTTTTCCATCGTCAATACGGAGAGACCAGTTGGATTCTTATCCAAAGAACCACTCCGTATGGGCGTTAGCATTTCGAATCAACTAGATCGAAGACAAACTGAAGACGGAGTAAAGTGCAAGGGCTATTGTATAAGTCCTAGGTAGAGATTGCCAAGGATGGATGTACGGAATAGTGCCTTCGGTTTGTCCAGTCCTATGACAACTTGAATGGAGGAATGTCTGAAAGAGTATATCTGGTAGATCACGTAAGTTGATCATTTCAAACGTATTTACATTGGTGGCGGAGGTATTCGTTTCTCTTAGCTTATACCCGTGGTATTTTTGGGGAAATCAATTTGTGATTTGACGGGTATGACGATGTGACATTCGAAGTAAATGGAGGAGTGATCTGTTAAAAGATACATTTTGACCTCGAGCCTCATCAACTGGGAAGCTGAAATGACCCGAACTCCGCCGGTCTCCGAAGAGAAGAGGAAGAACGAATTGTTTTGAGAACACGACAAAATAAAACGCAGACGGAAGAACATTTCATTGTATATTACAACAATTCATCAGAATACAGGAATATTCAGAGTATAAATCATTTATTTTATTTCCCAATCCCCACCTATTCATCCCATGAAGTAAAACTGGTAATACTTCACATCTAAAACCACGGTGTTATCGGTAAATTTAATTACCATTTCACGTTTAAATCTAATTAAAGATTTAACTATCGCCTGGAGCAAAACTGGTGATACTCCATTCTCGATCTTTTCAATCTAATTAAAGATTCATTAAAACTCCACTTAGTTTTTAATCATTAACTGGGTTAAAGAATCAGTGTCCTTTAAAACACGGTTCACGATAAACCCAAAATCACATTCCATTAATTATCGGGTTAAAAAACGAGTGTTATTTAAAACACTGTCCACGATAAACCCAAAAATCAATATCAATTCAATTCCAATTAAATATTATTTAATTGGTACACTTCATTAAATCTAAATAAAAAGATTTAATCTTTTCTCAACTGGGTTCAAGAACAGTGTTAGTCAAGACACCATTCACGACAAACCCAAATCACATTTGACATTAAATACAAGGCTCTGAATAGAAAATATATCGACTTATATTATCAAATTCTACGACCAACAGATATCGTATTGGAAATAACGATATATATATATATCTATATCTTTCAAATTTCCATAACAACATCTGTATAATCACGAAATCCAACATCGAAATATTCCGAAGACAATTTCGATTCAACTCCATTCCAATGCAATCATTGGAAATTCTGGTTATTTTTAAAACCCTTTTTCAAATTCAATTTATTTATTTAAAAACAAATAGAATTTTACTTCTAGTTCAAAACTAGTTCATTTCGATAAAAATCTATTTTTATCTTTTCAAATATGGAGTTTTTCATCCCAATTCTTCCCAAATCATTTCTTATGATTTTACACAAATTATTGATATTTTTAATAATTTTATCAAGGCCCGTACAGTCGATTTCCATCAATGGCCATCGAACTGCACTTATACCGACCTTTTCCAAATTTGATTTGGACATAATTCCAAATCCAACCGTTAGATTTCAAATTTCTAAAATTTGTTAGAAAGCTCTTTTCGATAGGAACCCAACGGTTCCGGTTTTAGGAGAATCCGATGGTCAGATCTCCCGCAATATCCGTTTGATGTCAATGGTCGAAATTCGCGGACTGCCGCGGCGCGACGCGTTCTATTCAGGCCATTATATTATATATATAATATATACTTCGTCGATTTCCTTTTTAAAACGTATTTTATAAATCGTTTTAAATTCATTTTCAAAACGATTTCCACTTCATTTTCAAATTCAAATCAAAATTGAATTTTCCCAATATAAATTCGTTTTAAATTCATTTCAAATTGATTCCAATTCAAATCAATTTTTAATTCAATTTCAATTTGTTTTCAATTCAATTTCGACTCGTACTCAATTCTATTCAATTTCAATTCGAATTCATTTCTATTCAATTTCAATTCGAATTCACTTCAAAACGATTTCAATTCTATTTCAATTTAATTCGAATTTCAATTCTTTTAAAAATATCAGATTTTGAAATCACTTTCGATATTCATTATTAAATGAATAAAATCGATATAAATGTCGTTCACGTCAAAATGGCGTCAATCTAATCAACATGGCTTCATATATTTCTATTTCAAATATTCCTATTTCAAATATTTCTATTTCAAATATTACCTTTTCAAATATTTCTATTTCAAATATGGAATGAGGCCCAATCAATTACCATATAATGTTAATTATATGGATTTTCTACAACACATGTATGCAATAACAACGATGAATAATCAACCATCATCCAAAGTGCATTCTACGCCGTATAAGCATCAAATATAAATATTCAACGCTTATAACAGTCTGTCAATCAATCGATCGACATACAACTAACTATTGGGATTAGTGTATGTCATATATCATCCCAATACCCGTGTGGGGTTTCAAACAATCAAACACAGATTTTAATTGTATAGTTGGGCGATGTGTAAAATTTATCGTCCCAATCAATATCAGTCAAATGTGTGTATATAAACAAATCGTCCGATCTGTTTATTTTTATTTCATTTCATATACACGTTAAAAATTCTATTTTTAACTATAAAATATTTTCAACTATATAAATATTTTATTTCATTTCACATCACATCACACAATCAACTACACATCAAAATCAAACAAACAAGCATACAAGCCGTCCATGGTCTGTGGACGATGGGTGTCGGGTGCTACTAAACACCGTCTGCATCCTAGTATATATTTATACGACTAGAAAATAAAATCAAAAGTGAGAAGTTCTCACAGATTAGCCAATCCAATCCCACTATTCTTCTTATGAAGAAATCTTCGCCATTCTTGCCTCTTGTCACTTTCATTGTCCGTAGCCACTACATATATAAAAATCGAATTTTTACTTTTGCTATTCAATATATAAAAATCGAATTTTTACTTTGCTATTCAATATATAAAAATCGAATTTTTACTTTGCTATTCAATATATAAAAATCGAATTTTTACTTTGCTATTCAATATATAAAAATCAAATTTTTACTTTGCTATTCAATATATAAAAATCGTATTTTTACTTTGCTATTCAATATATAAAAATCGAATTTTTACTTTGCTATTCAATATATAAAAATCATATTTTTACTTTGCTATTCAATATATAAAAATCGTTCATTCATATCTAAAAATCTCGTCTTTTACATACTAAAAATCTCGCCTTTCACTTTCTAAAAACCTCGCCTTTCACTTTCTGAAAACCTCGCCTTTCACTTTAACAAAAATATGGTTTTTCCTATAACAAAAAATATGTTTTTTTTCCTTCACAAAAATTTCAATTTTTATCCTACTCATTACTTAGAAGATAAGTAATCAAATTAAATTAAATTAGTAAAAACTTACTGGTCATTTTCGTTTGGGTGGTGGATGCTCGCTGGGGAGGGGGTTTCTTGGCGTCGGAATAGGGTGGAAGAAGAAGAAGTAGCGGCCGCAGCAGCAGGAGGAGGGGGTACATCGCGCGTCGCAACAGAGGGGGGGGGGGAGGGTATCGTGCGGCGCAACAGAGGGGGGGTATCGCACGGCGCAGCAGAGGGGAGGGGGGTATCGCGTCGCGCGGTAGGAGAGAGGGGGGGGGGGTACCGCGCAGGTGGAAGAGAGGGAGGGTTAGCGCGGTGGCAGCGCTGCTTGGGGGGGGGGTCGCGATCGGTAGGCTAGGGTTTTTTTTTTCTGTTGAAATGAAAACGGGGAGAGAGGGAGAAAGGAGGGGGGTATAAGGAAAGTATATATAATAATATATATTATATTTTATTTTAATTTTAGAAAGTAACTTTTTCATTCGAACTCGAAACGAGACCCAACGACTGTCGTCCATAGCTAATTACCCCCATTCCGAATACAATGGGATATGTGTCGTAAGCTGATTCGATCGTTTCGATCAGTTTTCGTCAAAATCAACATATAACTCTATATATTGAATTTGAACGCACATTCCAATTTACTGGGGTCACATACTAACTAGAAAAATTCCCAAAAAATATTTTCTAGCTTCGTATTGACGATACGGTCCTAACAAAACTAGTTTCGTCGAATTCTGAGACCGTTTGAAAAATGGTCATTTTCCAGTCGATTAAAATCAACTAAAACTGGTCAAACGCGTTTTCCTTTGCCACGCTCACATATTGAATCAAAAAATTACGAAAATTGGAATCTAGCAATAAATTGACATCACAGATCCAACAAAAGTAGTTTCGTCGAAATCCGAGGTCGTTTGCAAAATTCCCGTTTTTAAGGGCTTGGATTCCATAGCGACTATTCAGAATATTCAACTGGACGTATCTTTTGATGCCTGCTATGAAATTTTGATTTCTCAGATTCGTTGGAAAGATATTCTCGATTAGATTCAAATATTTTTAGTTTCACTAAAATCTGGTTTATTTTGAATCCTGCACATCCATTTGAAGTTTGAAATCGAATTATCGAACTACCGCGCCATTTTCAATTCCTTTTATAAATATAAATAAATATTTATATTCTATCGACGAACTATATAATATATTCGTTGAAATTATATTAAAAATAAATTTCTCGTCGTTATTATTTAAAATAATCTATTTTAAATATTCAAAATTCAATAAAATAGCCAAAATAAAATTTTCAAACTGGCCCAGATTTTCGGGTTGTTACAATCTCCCCCACTTAAAACTTTTCGTCCCCGAAAAGGAGCGAAACCGAAAGTTGTTTAACAATAAACTCAACTTTCTCTATTTTCATTACGGCTTAAGTTCTTCAACTTTTCAGTTTCTAAGAACTTTTCAAATTTTTCAAAAATTTGGCAAACACCTTAAATTTTCGAAAAATTTCGCCATAACCTCCCCTGCACCGGGAGCATGGGAAAATCCCGAAATTGCCATACAGGCCTTCTGATCTCAAAAAGAAAAAGAAAAAGCCAAGCGGCTAACCAATCGGCTCATAAAATCATCATCACCCAAACAAAATAGTAAATTATGATAAACATGTACCTATTTGTCGGGCAAACAAATTTTATTCTCTGCTTTAGCCTCCTTGCTATGACCTGTTCAATGTAAGTACATGTATATTCAAGCAAATGCGACTAATTTTCAATACAATTCAATATTTGATACAATTAGGCGTAATGGTTCAAAATTATCAAACAAATAAACAAACAACACAAACATCAATTGTTAGATCGAAATTTGGACCTAACACCCAAAATGTTCTGATTCTTATAGAGTTTTAACTGAAGAACGAAGAAAAAACAGAAAAACACACAGAATTTATAGTGGTTCGGCGTTAACAAGCCTACGTCCACTTTATATGTTATCGATTATACTTTGAATGCTAATACAATCGATGATTTCTCTTTAGCTCACTTTTACAATTGTGATTTCTCTCAGTAATCTAGTAATAAAACTGATAAGAAATGGTAGTGTGACAATAATGGTGGAATCAGTACTCAATATTGCCAAAAGGATCCCAAAATATGCCAAGCTCTGGGCTATTTATAGCTGATTTTGTCAGGCGGATTGTGGTCACACGTGGCACGAATCCCGAGAACATCGGATCGCATCGCAGCCGATGAAGAAATAGTCAAATTAGCCGTTGTGGACAGGTGTCACGATCCCCTTGAAAATCAGATCGAGCAAATGGGGAGAATCAGTCAAAATGACAGTTGGGGACACGTGTCGCTGGATCTGTGCATCTCGGATCGCCGAAGACTAGCTCGTGCTTGAACGGGTCAGGGGCTTCGCCGTGCATCAGGGGATCGGATCGTTCTATACAGGGCAGTAGTGTATATGCGGATCGAGTCGCATAGAGTTGGTTGTTTCGCTGATGCAATGGGTCGATCCGATGAGGGGCGATCCGATGAAGTGCGATCCGACGAGGGGCGGTCCGCTCCTTCATGTACTTAGGGAACATAGTTTCATACTTTCTTCTTGTGAGTGAACCTGGGTGGCTTGGTCAAAAAGCTAGCCAACATTTTCCCCCCACGAAGTATGTTTTATCGACGATGGAACATGCTTCGAAACTATAAAAACGTCTTTCCATAAAGAGATATAAATCAGTGAACGATTCCTTTTCTGGGATCTTTCAGAGTCTTCATTATCGAATCTGTCGGTCGTTTATCGATTCGGATCGCATGCGCGAGTCGCGGCCCGTTAGCGAGTCGTTTGCCTCATTCTTTGGTGAGCACTTGGGCTTCTTCACGGAACGGGACGAGGTGGGCTTCTCTTCGAGACGTGGTGGGCTTTTGGCTCGCGGCCCGTCTATTTTCGCGGATCGAATAAAACAAAAAAGGGGAGATAAACGGTCGCCCTTTCGCCTCTATAAGTCGACCCTCCTCTTCACTTTCTTCCTTCTTCTCGCTTTTGTATCGTATCGCCAGCTCCATTGAGGAAAAACCTTATTTTCGATTTCCAAATTCTTGCTCGATTTCGAACTTTAAAAAGGTAACTAGATGATTTCTCTTGAGTCCCTACCGTGTTCGCCCTAGTTTAGAGAGTATGGGCCGCGGGATTTTATAGGATTTGGTGAGAGTGAATCGTGAGCGTGCCTGGTGCGAAGAGGAGAGTTGAGGAAGGAGAAGGAAGGGATGACCAGGTCGGTTCGTGGGCAAAGTCTGAATTCGGAGTGATGGCGAGACGAGGGGAGAGGGTACTGAACTGGAAAGTTGATTTGGGTAGCGGATTGGATCGCGAAAATGCCAAGTCTACGACTCGCGTGAGTGTCGGATCGCGGAGATACCAGAGCTTCGGATCGTGGAGGATGGGGGCGATGCGGATCGCCAAGAAGCCATCGCGATCCGTTGAGAATGAGTTGGTGCGCCTCACGGTTCGAAGCTTTTCCATAACCTAATACCCTTCTGCGTATCGAGTCCTTCTCTACAATCCGTCCACATGTGGCGATCCGAACCTGTCTTGCGATTTCGACTGCTGACTAAATAACATGATGCGACTTTAACAAAATAGATGAATTGTAAGGTTAGAGCCCTTGATACGAATATTCCAGATCGAAAAAATGCATAACCTATCAATCGAACGATGACCAATGTCTGGATGATTTTATTGACCCTTGTACTTTTCTTTAATGCATGCACAAGCACACACACCGACACCTGCACACACGGGGGAAAGGTAGTTTTAATCTCATTTCTCATGTTTTCTCGCCTAACAGTAATGTCGGATAATCAATCTTCTTCAAGATCCGTTACAGAAATGGAGTCTGAGGTTCCTGAGCAATACAACCCCGAGGTCCCTCCAATTAACCCAGGAGGTGAAGATTCTGGATCTGAATACGAGGCAACGGAATCGGATCCGTCTGAAAGTACTTCATCTAGTGAAGAGTCGGAGATAGACAGGCGAGCTCCCGACGAGATTCCTGGCGCGCTCGGGATAGAGAAATTTTCAGATTCTTTAGCATCTAAACTCGATGACATAAAGCTTAAAAGAATCTGCCTGAGACATGGGATTCCTTGGGATGATGTGAGGACACCCGATAGCGAAGATAGACCCCACTTAGCTTCGGAAGGGTATATGGCAGTCAGCCGAACCATGTGCTTGGTAGGAGCTATTCCTCCGTTTCCTCCAATTGTCATCGAGACTTTAAAACGACTGGGTATCGCTCTGATGCAGCTTCATCCTAACGCCTACGCATCTCTATACACCCTATATATTGCATACGCGGAGATCCTACATACCGAACTCGCATTTAGAGATTTAACATTCTTCTTTCTTTTCAAGCATCGCTCCTCGGCAACCCCAAATTTCTCTTTCTTTGAATCGGTGGCGAATAGGAAGGTTCTGTATGACGGATACAGCAATATAGGGGATCCCAAGTCTGATTGGTTCTATATAAAGAAACAGGCCGGGTGCTCAAGAAGATGGCTTAAATCAAGTAAACTTTAATCTTTTGACTGAATATCTTGTTCAAGAAGCCGAAGCGTTAACATCCTCCCCCCTTTTTCTTTGTTTTAAACAGATCACGTCTTCCCGAAGATGGAAGGCCCGTTATACAATAATCGATTGTCTATTCTTCTACAAAGCAGATCCGACTTTCTAAGGATCAAGAAGTGCATCACTGACAAGAATCTTCATAAACATCGCCTTCTAGATATAAGATTTGGACTTGGCGCTGGCGGCAAACCCTACAGATACGTGCCCCCAACGGAGGGAGAGGGAACATCGCAGGCAGCAAAAACAAGTAAATTTCGCAAGAGTCCTTCCCCGATAATCATCCAAGATGATGAGGACCTGAACATGTATAGAGGAGATGAGGCCCGTGATGACAAGTCTAAGGAAATCCCAGTCTCTCCGCGGGATTTCCCTTCCAGGGCTTCTCCTCCGATTGAACCCGCTGCTCCCGATGATTTGACAGAAGAACAGCTATTCAAAGAGCTGAGCAAAATTCCTCTGCCCGACGATGTATACACAGAGAGAGACTTTGAAGGGGAGTCATTCGTCCCTACTTCTGAGGAGACCATCACTCCAACTAGAGAACAAGAAACTACTCAGATGAGCCTGTCTTCAGGCCCGGGTCTGTTAGGGGGAATTATATGGGATGCACAAATCACACACACTGCCTGACCCCGCACTCTTACCTCATCAGTATTCTAAGTTTTAACATGCTCTCTTCTCCTTTTGTAGGAAAGATGTCTCGCAAGCGGTCTTATTCCTATCGCTCTCTTCGTGAAGGCACACCCAGTCTCTATCCGAGTACCGAGCGCTCTCGCGGCCCTTCTCACAGGCCTTCTTCTTCGCAACCGCGGTCTCCACCGAAATCGACATCTGGCAAGCTTCCCAGTTATCCGGTAGCTCCTGCAGGGGGAAAACAACTTCCAAAAGAGTTAACTCCTCCAAAGAGTGCACCTTCTCACAGCAGGTCGTCAAAAAGACATCACGAGCTTAAGGATAAAAGCAAAGATCCAATTAAAGATTCTGAAAAGGAGAGGAGTGACATTGTCCCTTCGAGCCAGCCAGTGTTGGCTGCCCCCGGGTCGCGGGATCACATCCATGGTCCCGAGATCCAGGGTAGGCTGGAAAAGTTGCGGGAACAATTCCCAAACATCTTCTTTGAAAGGATGACATTTGTTCCGGCCTTAGAACCGGTCCCTAGAAACTGGGATAGTGAAGTTGTCGGGCACATTCGCCATGTAGCCAGGCAGTATGAGATGATGAAGAAACACGCGGTTAATCTTTCAGACGTCATTCGAACGCTCGAAATGGAAGCTCATAGATCTAAAGTGAAACTTGATAACAACAAAAGGGCCAGGACAAAGATGGAGAAGGACCTGGAAGATGCTCAATCCCAACTCGCCTTAGCGCGTGAGAGACGCTGAAAATTATAAGATCGAATTGGAGAATGCTAAGAAGCGCTTTCATTCGGAACTTGACTCCAATAGCCAAGAGAAGATAGCTTTAAAGAAGGAGGTAGAAGATCTAAAAATGGCCAACATTGTGTTGAAGATAGCACAAGGCCATTTCGAAGCTGAGAGAGTTGCTTGGGAGGCAGAAAAAGCAAGCTTGAAAGAAAGTTTAGCTATGGCTGAAGCGGAAAAGGTGATTTTGAATGATCAAGTCATGGATGCGGAGAGGCGCGCGGCTCTTGCCGAAAAGAATGTTGATAGTGCCATTGAAATGGCTACTGCTTCTAACAATAAGCTCCTTGAGAGAGAGAAGGATATCGAGGGATTTGAAGAAATGATTTTTGACTTCCTGGGCCAAGTCCTCAAAACCCGCAACATCTCGTGGATCCCGGACTACCACGTTACTTTAGTCAATTTATGGGACGCCATCGTTGAGGGTGAGAAGCAGAGATTGGGAGTCGAAGAAATCGACGAAGATGAGCTTATGAAGACTATCCTCAGGGATAGCAAGCCCGAGGATCTGGCAGAAGGTCGTCGTCTGATTCAAGCGGAAATGGAAAAGGAGAGGGCCCTGGCTAAGGGCAAAAGCAAGGCTGACGAAGGTTCGAGTTCAGCCGTGGAGCCCAAGACCTCTGGAGTTGAGGAATACCATCCCGATGATCCATTAATCCCTTTGGGCCTAACTCCTGTGGTTGTTGGAGCTCCTGCAGCTACCCAAGGTGAAGGATCTGCGGAAGGTATCTCCCTTTTTTCCCCACAATTTGTCAAAGCAATTATGAATTGTCGTCGCCTGGTAGAGCAACCAATTGAATTAGTAACATGTGTTCTTCGTAATACAGGTGGCGAGCCCGTCGACAAGGATGTTGAGAAAGGGAAAGAAGCGGAGAAGGTTGTCGTCTCACCAGGTGCCGGTCTTGATATACCGAAGCAGGCTGAGGGTATAACAGCAGAGAAAAGCGTCCTGGCACCCAGTGCTGATGTTCCCAAGGATGATGAAACCATCGAGGCCTTGAAAGATATGGATGGGCTCCATGTGGAGGACGAGGAGGATATCACTGGCGCCAAAGACACCGAAGATGATGATGACGAGACTTTGGCCACTAGAAAAGCTAGGCAGGAAAAAGAGATGGCTTCGAAGAAGGTGGGACAAGAGCCTTTGGACATAGTCCCTATCGCAGAATTTGATCCCAAAACTGGGATGATTTTGAAAATCCACCCCAAATACATCAGTAGACAGCTTCATTTTGCGAATCCTGATGATTTCCCGGCTTCCCTTTCTGATAAAAGGAAGAGAAAGGAGGTGGAAGAGGAATCTTCTGAAGAGTCAGATGTTCCTCTCATAGACAAAAGGAAGAGGAAGAAAGGGGATCAATCCGATGCCGACAAGGCGAAGCTGGAGAAACAGAAGCAGGAGAAGAGGCCAAAGCGTAAATAGGATATTGTTGCTTGTTTATATTTTGTCTTTAGTTTTTCCACTTGTCAAGAAATGTAATTATGAGACTGGTCCATACTTTGCTTTCTAGGTTGTTTTTCACTTTGTAGGCTTGCAGTATATAAATGAAAGTTTATCTCTTTTTGCATCATTGTGTACCTGCATTCAATAAACTTTTCATGCTTAGTGATAGATTGTCTGATTATAACCACAAACCAATCAATCAACAAAGAGAAGAATTTAAAAATTTCAGTGTTGTATCAAAGTTCAGTATATGTATATAAGTATATGTGCCCCCAATCAATCGTTAACATAGCGCCTGACTAGGGCTTATTAAGGTTAGCATTGTCGGCACGTTGCCCCCTATTTCTGAATTTGGGGGACTTAGAGAATTTAGCAAAATAATTGTCCTTATGGTGCTGAGTTTCTGGCACCTTTCTCAATGCTTAACCATAGACTCCTTTATACTCTCCTGGCGACCGCCGAGGTTAGAGTTTGAATTCAGTAGTTCAGTTGCTCCCCGATCCTTCAGAGGGGAAGGAGCTCTTTCTCAGCGCTCAGTCGGAGACGCTTTTATACTCTCTCTCTCTCTCTGGAGAGCTAGAGTTCGAGCTCGGCAGTTCAATCGCTCCCCGATCCTTCAGCGGGGCAGGAGCTCTTTCTCAGCGCTCAATCGTGGCCGCTTTTATACTCTCTCTCTCTCTGGAGAGTTAGAGTTCGAGCTCGGCAGTTCAATCGCTCCCCGATCCTTCAGCGGGGCAGGAGCTCTTTCTCAGCGCTCAATCAGAGACGCTTTTATACTCTCTCTCTGGAGAGTTAGAGTTCCGTCAAGGCGGTTCCGATCATGGTACACCGCCATGACTTATGGACATCGGTTTCATGTCCGTTATGCTCTCTCTCGACTCTGGAGAGTTAGAGCGCTATCAACGATATAATTTACTTTATTGCATCCTCAGAATTTTGATTTGTGATTACATTCCATTCTGATGGAAGGCATTTATGATTATATGCTTCTGGGATCGTTGCGTTATTCACAGCAATTTCCATAAAAATAAAAAGGCAGATAGATAAAGGTGCAATAAAGGTAAATGACACACAATATTTTTATAGTGGTTCGGTCGAATCATGACCTACGTCCACTTTATAATTTTTTGCTTTAAGAAATCAGACTATTCTACGCAAGTCGTGCCTTGTACATGGTTCTTAACAAAGCAAAAGAACATATTTGAAATTTTTATGTTAAGTATGGCCGTAAATGTTGGGGATTCCACACTCTGGGGATTTCCTTTCCATCTACGGTTGCCAGCTTGAAGGTTCCATTATCAAGCTTGCTCAGAATGGAGTACGGTCCTTCCCACTTCGCTCCCATATGAGTTGGGGTTGGAAAGACACGCTTCAGAACCAAGTCTCCGGGTTCCAAGGTTCGTGGTCGAACCTTTTTGTTGTAGTATCGAGCGACCTGTTGTTTGCATCTCAAGGGACGCAAGTCTGCTTCATCCCTCTTTTCTTCGATCATATCCAGGGATTCAAGGAGCAATTCGTTGTTAGTCATCGGATCGTAAAAAGTCACTCGGTGAGAAGGTACTTTTATCTCAACCGGGATGATTACTTCTGCTCCAAAAGCAAGGGAGAAGGGGGTATGCCCTGTTGCCGATTTATACGTTGTCCTGTAGGCCCATAGTGCCAAAGGTAATTCATCGGCCCACATGGCTCTGTCCCGCTTCAGTCTTTTCTTCAGAATAGACTTAATCACTTTATTCACCTCTTCGACTTGTCCGTTTGATTGCGGCTGCGCTACAGAGGTGTACTGTTTCTCAATGTGGTATTTTTTGCAGAAGTTTCTGAATTCAGTGATATCGAACTGAGTTCCGGTATCTGTTATCACAATCTTTGGAATCCCGAATCGGCAGATGATGTTTCTAACGATAAAATTGATCACTCGTTTGGTTGTGATTGTAGTCAGTGGTTCAGCCTCGACCCACTTAGTGAAATAATCCACGGCCACAATAGCGAACTTTGCTCCGCCCCTAGCTATGGGGAGACTTCCAATGATATCGATTCCCCACACAGTGAAAGGCCATGGGCTCGTCATCGTTCTTAACTGATTAGGAGGTGCTCTAGGTACCTTTGAAAATCTCTGGCACGCATCACACCGTCGTGCATATTTCGCTGCATCCTTGTTTATGGTAGGCCAGAAATAACCATGCCGCAACACCTTTTTCGCCAATGTTTGCCCTCCAGTGTGATCGCCGCATTCACCTTCGTGTACCTCCTGCAACACACGTTTGATGTCGTCATGAGCTATACACCGAAGAAGGGGCATCGAAAATCCTTGTCTGTAAAGAACTCCGCCTTGCAGAACGTATCCGGTGGCTTTACGAATTACTTTACGCCTCTCGCTTTTCTTGGTCGGAAGCGTTCCATTCATTAAGAAATTCTTTAGAGGGGTCATCCACGACTCCCTTTCTGGTTCCGTCTCTAGTATTGGATCGATTTCCATCTGATCAATACTAGGGGACCGAAGTACTTCAATGGGGGCTAGCCCGGTCTCTTCAGGATCGTCGGAACTAGCCATCTTTGCCAACTTATCTGCCTGCTGATTTTCTGACCGCGGAATGTGAGATATGCTGTAATGATCAAAGTCGTTCAGCAACTCCTTCACTTTCTTCAAGTATAAAATCAATCTTGCACTTTTGGCTTGGAATTTCCCGGTAACCTGGTTCACAACTAACTTGGAGTCGCAAAAGATGTCCATCTTTGTGACTTCTAACTCCTTTGTGATCCTTAGTCCGGCTATCAGGGCTTCACATTCAGAGACGTTGTTAGTGGCGTGAAACTCCATCCGGATAGCATAGGATATCAATCGTTTCTCGGGAGTTTCAAGCACTATTCCAGCGCCGGATCTCTTGTCATTCCTAGCGCCATCAGTATACAATCTCCAGGCACTGGGATCGAGAAGTAATTTTGAGGGGTCAACTCCTTCGTTCGCTATATCCTCCTTCGGGACGGTAAACTCTGCTATGAAGTCGGCTATCACTTGCCCCCGAATTGACCGTCGGGGCTGAAAGTTTAGATCAAATTGACTTAACTCAATGTTCCATTTGAGTAATCTTCCAGACGCCTCTGGCCTCTGTAAAACTTGCTTGAGTGGATGATCAGTGTATATGGTAATGGGATGCGCCTGAAAATAATGTCGAAGCTTTCTAGAAGCGATCAATAAACTATACGCCAACTTTTCTATCCCTGGATAATTACGCTCTGCTGCCGTCAATTTTTTGCTTACATAATACACAGGTCTTTGGACCTTATCTTCTTCTCTTACCAACGCTGAGCTGATCACGTGGGATGACACTGCCAAGTACACGAATAAGTCCTCGTGATCTATCGGCTTAGATAATATCGGAGGTTTTTCCAGGTGTCTCAGTAAGTTCTGAAATGCTTCTACGCAGTCAGGCATCCATTTGAAGTGGCGTTTTCCTCGCTTTATTAATTCGAAGAATGGGATGCATTTGTCCGTAGCCCTGGAGATAAATCTGCTTAGTGCGGCTACTTTTCCTGCAAGGCTTTGCACATCCTTAATTTGCCTAGGTTCCTGAGTGTCTCTGATTGCCGCGATCTGGTCTGGATTAATCTCAATCCCATGAGAACTGACGATGAACCCCAAGAATTTTCCGGAGGCGACACCGAATGAACATTTTGTTGGGTTGAGTTTCATCCCGTACTTTCGAAGAATGCCGAACATTTCTTCCAAGTCCGTAGTGTGATGGGAGGATTGCTTGGACTTAACCAACATGTCGTCGACGTATACTTCCATCGTTTTCCCGGTCTGGTTATAGAACATTCTGTTGACTAACCGTTGATATGTAGCGCCTGCATTCTTCAAGCCAAAGGGCATCACTACATAGCAATATAATCCCAGATCCGTGATAAAACTAGTGTGTTCTTGATCTGGAACATGCATTGGAATCTGGTTATATCCTGAATAAGCATCCATAAATGAGAGAAGTTCATGACCTGCCGTCGAGTCCACCAACTGGTCAATCCGGGGTAACGGAAAACTGTCTTTTGGGCAGGCTTTGTTCAAATCCAAGAAATCGATACACGTTCGCCACTTCCCGTTGGCCTTCTTTACCAGGACTGGATTTGAAATCCAGTCTGGGTAGATCGAATCTCTGATAAATCCATTACTTTTTAGCTTTCCAACTTCTTCTTTCAAGGCAGCGGACCTCTCCGGGCCCAGCATTCGCCTTTTTTGTTTTACCGGAGGATGTTTAGGGTCAATGCTTAATGAATGGCTCATGTTTGATGGAGATATCCCGCACATGTCTACATGGGTCCAAGCAAATACATCCAAGTTATTTTTTAAGAAATTCGTCAGTTCTTTAGCGAGATTTGGATTTAACTGGGATCCAATCTTAAGGACCTTCTCTGGGTCACTATCAACGATTGGTACATCCACAGTTGTCTCGTTGGGAGTCGCCATTCTGCCCCCAGGTTCTTGGTCCTCTCTGGGATCTATATCCTCGGGCAACTCTCTGGGCGACTCTCCTACGGTTATCCTTTTTAGTTGCTATAAGGTCTCCGCCCTTGTAGGGGGAGAAGCGCCCTTGGTTTCTATGTCCCCTCCATTGCGGAGTAGTTTTAGTTCTGCAACATAACATGCTCGTGCGGCAACCTGATCTCCTCTGACAATACCAACACCAGCTTCCGTGGGAAATTTCAATAATAAGCACCAGGGGGCTATACAGGCTCTGAACTTTGCGAGGGCCGGTCGGCCCAGGAAGACATTGTAGGGTGATTCAACATCCAAAACCACGAAGAGAAGGATTCTCACTCTCTGGCGTTCTCCTTCCCCAAGTGTAACTGGTAACTCTACATAACCCATTGGAGCGGTGGATGCTCCGTTAAATCCATGGATCCATCCCTGACAGGGCTTCAAGTCTTTTATCTCGAGGTTCATCTGGTCGAATGTCCTTTTGAAAAGAATATTGACAGAACCTCCGTTATCCACCAAAACCTTATGAACAGTGGCTGGTCCAATAGGTACTGTGATAACAAATGGATCTTCTGTTGGAGCATGGACTCCAATGCTTTCTCGTTCGCGGAAAACGACATCGTCGGTCATCATCTTTTGCTGCTTTACCGGGATATTGTCCTCGGGGTTGCTACACTCCCCTACCTCGAGGTGTTGCTTGGCTGCATTGACATACTGGTCCAATGCCTTGGAACTGTGTCCGGCAAGATAAAGCCCTCCGATTACGGTGTTGATAACGAGGTCTTTTCCCTTTTGCTGGGCAGTTGGCCTGACAGCAAGTTGATTCTGGTTCTGATTTGGGGCCTGTACGGCTTGCCCCCTATCTCTGGGCGTTAATCTGTATTCATCTAATTTTCCTTCTCGAAGAAGCCTCTCGACTACATCTCTTAGGTGACGGCATTCATTTGTTGAATGGCCATGAATCTGATGAAAAAGACAAAACTTCCCCGTTTCGCGTTCTTTCTCCGTCGACTCTCTGGGAGGTGGCCTCTTATTCTGGAGGACGTTGTACGAATCCATGAAGATATTTTACAAAGTATCATTTATTGGCGTATAACTCTCAAAAGCCCTGGGACGAGTCCTTCTCTGGGAGTCGTTCCCTCGATTCCTCTTCCGGTTGTTGCCATTACTGTTATTATCATTATTCCCTGACTGACGACCACCCTGATTCCGATTTCCGACATTAACTTCGACCTTCCCCGAGCTGTCTCCTATCTGTTTAATGGCGACATTGCTCTGGATTTCCTCCTTATCGGCCGATTTTGCCTTTCGGTTAGCATATACTTCCTCCCGGCGTAAATGTACGTTAGCTTTTTCATAGAATAGCTCTCTAGTATGGGGTGGCTTGCCGGCCAGGTATCTCCCAAATTCAGTGTCTTTATCTGCTCCATCAATCAGAGCTGCGACAACGGTTGGTTCATGAGGATCTTTAACTTCAGTAGCGACCAGGTTAAAACGGTCTAGATACACCCTCAAACTCTCGCCTGGTCGTTGCTTGACGAGGAACAAGTCGATCACACTCTTTGTCTTTTGTGCGTAGATGTGGAATTGTTCCACAAACCTTTCACTCAACTCCCTGAAGCTGGAAATTGATCTTGCTGGTAAGCGAGTAAACCATAACAATGCTACATCCTCCAAGAATATGGGAAATGCTTTGCACTTGACAGCGTCAGAAGCTGCGGAAGCAGTCATTGACCAAGAATATCTCATCAGATGCTGGACGGGATCAGATCTACCCACGTAACGGTTCATCTGTGGCATGTTGAAACGCCTCGGGAAAGTCGCATCTAAAATATCATCAGTGAAAGGGGTATGACTGCGGTCAATTCCCCAGTCTTCATTCCGTTGTCCACGGCTATCTGCCAGAATTTGATGGATCATAGCTGCAACATTTGCACTGGTCAGCGGAGGTTCGGGGTCAGTGCTTCTTGCTCGGCGGGGTTCTCTAATCTCTCTTCCAGGAGCAGTCACAAAATCTGGGGCTCGGATTGGGCTTCGTTGCCCCCTGTTACCACGAGCATTTGCACGACGACGGGGCTGAGGCAGTCTGTTCTGTACTGGGCTATCCACACCTCGAGCTCTGGGAGTTGCGGCATGATCGTTCGCATTACGGTTTGAGGGCCCTGCATCCAGCTCCTCTTCTTCCCATGACGGCAGGGTTCCAAATCGAAGCTGCTCTATGTTTTCGGGTCTCTCATATGGTCGCCGCGGAGGTCTCGGCGATTACTCTGATGAAGAAGAGTATCCTGGGGTGAGCGGACGAACTGGTGGCGTCGTTTGCCTTACGAGATCATTAAGACTTCTATCCATAGCGGTCAAATTCTGTCGCAGAACGGAGCTTTCCTGCCTCAGAGCAGCCAGCACATCAAACAGCCTTTCCCACATTTCAGAAAAGCGAGAGAGGTCCCCCTCAGTAACGAGAGCAGAAGGGTCATATTGATCATCATCAACTTCTCTTATGCGCAAAGAGCTTGAGCCAGGTCGAGCGGAGGGGTCAGGACGGTTGGAGCGAGCCATAGGCTCCTTTCCAGGTCTAGTTGTAGTCTGATCATCAATTCGGATCGCTGTGGATCGAGGATGGTGGCTCGCAGCGCCCCCCTGGGATCGGTTCGTGGTCACGGTACGCGGAGGATTCGAGGCGTTATCACGGGATTGAGTAACAACCCCTTCAACAGTCCGGATCGCCTCGTTCTCGTCGACTCGGAGCGTGGCATCTTCATCGGATCGGTTCGCCCCCGGCGCTCCGCGATCCAAAGTTCCCTCATTGCCTAGCTCGTGCACACTCTCTTCAACTACTTCATTCGCGGTTTCATTGGTTCTTGAGGCGCGTACTTCCTTAGATCTCTTTCCAACCATGATATCAGATGTCACTGGAATCTTCAAAGAACTGAATAGTGAAGTTTTAGGACTATTTTCTCAGTGAAAGCACCAAAATGTTAGATCGAAATTTGGACCTAACACCCAAATTGTTCTGATTCTTATAGAGTTTTAACTGAAGAACGAAGAAAAAGCAGAAAAACACACATAATTTATAGTGGTTCGGCGTTAACAAGCCTACGTCCACTTTATATGTTATCGATTATACTTTGAATGCTAATACAATCGATGATTTCTCTCTAGCTCACTTTTACAATTGTGATTTCTCTCAGTAATCTAGTAATAAAACTGATAAGAAATGGTAGTGTGACAATAATGGCAGAATCAGTACTCAATATTGCCAAAAGGATCCCAAACTATGCCAAGCTTTGGGCTATTTATAGCTGATTTTGTCAGGCGGATCGTGGTCACACGTGGCACGAATCCCGAGAACATCGGATCGCATCACAGCCGATGAAGAAATAGTCAAATTAGCCGTTGTGGACAGGTGTCGCGATCCCCTTGAAAATCAGATCGAGCAAATGGGGAGAATCAGTCAAAATGACAGTTGGGAACACGTGTCGCTGGATCCGTGCATCTCAGATCGCCGAAGACTAGCTCGTGCTTGAACGGGTCAAGGGCTTCGCCGTGCATCAGGGGATCGGATCGTTCTATACTGGGCAGTAGTGTATGTGCGGATCGAGTCTCATAGAGGTGGTTGTTTCGCTGATGCAATGGGGGCGATCCGATGAGGGGCGATCCGATGAAGTGCGATCCGACGAGGGGCGATCCTCAGGTGCGATCCGCTCCTTCATGTACTTAGGAACATAGTTTAATACTTTCTTCTTGTGAGTGAACCTGGGTGGCTCGGTCAAAAAGCTAGCCAACATCAATCAATTAGTGGATTAACATTTCAAATTCATAATTTTGATACATATACATATACAGAAAATCATGTTTTTGATGCCAATTCACAACGATAAGCCCTATCTAATTTCGGTTCTCACACCAGTCTAATGGAAATGTAAAAATCTCACTTTCGTTACTCGAAAATAAATACTGGCGATGGTGCCCCATCACCAGAATTATCCCCAGGCAACTAGAGTATGATTCTCTAACTATCCAGTATATTAAAACTTCGAATACACGTTTGCAAGACGCATATGCAAAATCTTTATATATCGGATTGTCCAAATCAATTTAAAATAAATAATCAAATACGAATAGTTGATTAAAATTTTCAACACAAAATTTGTTTTCATTTTCAAAAATATACTCTTCACACTCGTTCTAGGATACTACTGATCCCATCTCTAACGAGTCATCCCCATTGGATATTACTAATCCAATATCTGATGAATTCTTTCGTATGGTTCTAAGGTGCCTGTTCTCTGAGCTTTGTAAACCAAAGCTCTGATACCACGCTGAAACGACCTGAACTCCCCCGGTCTCCGAAGAGAAGAGGAAGAACGAATTGTTTTGAGAACACGACAAAATAGAACGCAGACGGAAGAACATTTCATTGTATATTACAACAATTCATCAGAATACAGGAATATTCAAAGTATAAATCATTTATTTTATTTCCTAATCCCCACCTATTCATCCCATGAAGTAAAACTGGTAATACTTCACATCTAACACCATGGTGTTACCGATAAATTCAATTACCATTTCACGTTTAAATCTAATTAAAGATTTAACTATCGCCTGGAGCAAAACTGGTGATACTCCATTCTCGATCTTTTCAATCTAATTAAAGATTCATTAAAACTCCACTTAGTTTTTAATCGTTAACTGGGTTAAAGAATCAGTTTCCTTTAAAACACGGTTCACGATAAACCCAAAATCACATTCCATTAATTATCGGGTTAAAGAACGAGTGTTATTTAAAACACTGCCCACGATAAACCCAAAAATCAATATCAATTCAATTCCAATTAAATATTATTTAATTGGTACACTTCATTAAATCTAAATAAAAAGATTTAATCTTTTCTCAACTGAGTTCAAGAACAGTGTTAGTCAAGACACCATTCACGACAAACCCAAATCACATTTGACATTAAATACAAGGCTCAGAATAGAAAATATATCGGCTTATATTCAATATCAAATTCTACGACCAACATATATCGTATTGGAAATAACGATATATATATCTATATCTTTCAAATTTCCATAACAACATCTGTATAATCACGAAATCCAACATCGAAATATTCCGAAGACAATTTCGATTCAAATCCATTCCAATGCAATCATTGGAAATTCTGGTTATTTTTAAAACCCTTTTTCAAATTCAATTTATTTATTTAAAAACAAATAGAATTTTACTTGTAGTTCAAAACTAGTTCATTTCAATAAAAATCTATTTTTACCTTTTCAAATATGGAGTTTTTCATCCCAATTCTTACCAAATCATTTCTTATGATTTTACACAAATAATTGATATTTTTAATAATTTTATCAAGGCCCGTACAGTCGATTTCCATCAACGGCCATCGAACTGCACTTATAGGGACCTTTTCCAAATTTGATTTGGACATAATTCCAAATCCAACCGTTAGATTTCAAATTTCTAATATTCGTTAGAAAGCTCTTTTCGATACGAACCCAACGGTTCCGGTTTTAGTAGAATCCGACGGTCGGATCTCCCGAAATATCCGTTCGAAGTCAATGGTCGAAATTCGCGGACTGCCGCGGCGCGTTCTATTCAGCCATTATATTATATATATAATATATATGATATATACTTCGTCGATTTCCTTTTTAAAACGTATTTTATAAATCGTTTTAAATTCGTTTTCAAAACGATTTCCACTTCATTTTCAAATTCAAATCAAAATTGAATTTTCCCAATATAATTTCGTTTTAAATTCATTTCAAATTGATTCCAATTCAAATCGATTTTTAATTCAATTTCAATTCGTTTTCAATTCAATTTCGATTCGTACTCAATTCTATTCAATTTCAATTCGAATTCATTTCTATTCAATTTCAATTCGAATTCATTTCAAAACGATTTCAATTCTATTTCAATTTAATTCGAATTTCAATTCTTTTCAAAATATCAGATTTTGAAATCACTTTCGATATTCATTATAAAATGAATAAAATCGATATAAATATCGTTCACGTCAAAATGGCGTCAATCTAATCAACACGGCTTCATGTATTTCTATTTCAAATATTCCTATTTCAAATATTTCTATTTCAAATATTACCTTTTCAAATATTTCTATTTCAAATATGGAATGAGGCCCAATCAATTACCATATAATGTTAATTATATGGATTTTCTACAACACATGTATGAAATAACAACGATGAATAATCAACCATTATCCAAAGTGCATTCTACACCATATAAGCATCAAATATAAATATTCAACGCTTATAACAGTCTGTCAATCGATCGATCGACATACAACTAACTATTGGGATTAGTGTATGTCATATATCATCCCAATACCCGTGTGGGGTTTCAAACAATCAAACACAGATTTTATTTGTGTAGTTGAGCGATGTGTAAAATTTATCGTCCCAATCAATATCAGTCAAATGTGTGTATATAAACAAATCGTCCGATCTGTTTATTTTTATTTCATTTCATATACACGTTAAAAATTCTATTTTTTACTATAAAATATTTTCAACTATATAAATATTTTATTTCATTTCACATCACATCACACAATCAACTACACATCAAAATCAAACAAACAAGCATACAAGCCGTCCATGATCTGTGGACGACGGGTGTCGGGTGCTACTAAACACCGTCTGCATCCTAGTATATATTTATATGACTAGAAAATAAAATCAAAAGTGAGAAGTTCTCACAGATTAGCCAATCCAATCCCACTATTCTTCTTATGAAGAAATCTTCGCTGTTCTTGCCTCTTGTCACTTTCATTGTCCGTAGCCACTACATATATAAAAATCGAATTTTTACTTTGCTATTCAATATATAAAAATCAAATTTTTACTTTGCTATTCAATATATAAAAATCGAATTTTTACATTGCTATTCAATATATAAAAATCGAATTTTTACTTTGCTATTCAATATATAAAAATCGAATTTTTACTTTGCTATTCAATATATAAAAATCGTATTTTTACTTTGCTATTCAATATATAAAAATCGAATTTTTACTTTGCTATTCAATATATAAAAATCGTATTTTTACTTTGCTATTCAATATATAAAAATCGTTCCTTCATATCTAAAAATCTCAATTTTTCCTTCACAAAAATTTCAATTTTTATCCTACTCATTACATAGAAGATAAGTAATCAAATTAAATTAAATTAGTAAAAACTTACTGGTCATTTTCTTTTGGGTGGTGGATGCTCGCTGGGGAGGGGGTTTCTTGGCGTCGGAATAGGGTGGAAGAAGAAGAAGTAGCGGCCACAGCAGCAGGAGGAGGGGGGGTACATCGCGCGTCGCAGCAGAGGGGGGGTATCGTGAGACGCAGCAGAGGGGGGGTATCGCGCGGCGCAGCAGAGGGGGGGGTATCGCATCGCGCGGTAGGAGAGAGGGGGGTACCGCGCAGGCGGAAGAGAGGGAGGGTTAGCGCGGCGGCAGCAGCGCCTGGGGGGGGGGGGGGTCGCGATCGGTAGGCTAGGGTTTTTTTTCTGTTGAAATGAAAACGGGGAGAGAGGGAGAAAGGAGGGGGTATAAGGAAAGTATATATAATAATATATATTATATTTTATTTTAATTTTAGAAAGTAACTTTTTCATTCGAACTCGAAACGAGACCCAACGACTGTCGTCCATAGCTAATTACCCCCATTCCGAACACAATGGGATATGTGTCGTAAGCTGACTCGATCGTTTCGATAAGTTTTCGTCAAAATCAACATATAACTCTATATATTGAATTTGAATGCACATTCCAATTTACTGGGGTCACATACTAACTAGAAAAATGCCCGAAAAATATTTTCTAGCTTTGTATTGACGATACGGTCCTAACAAAACTAGTTTCGTCGAATTCTGAGACCATTTGAAAAATGGTCATTTTCCAGTCGATTAAAATCAACTGAAACTGGTCAAACGCGTTTTCCTTTGCCACGCTCACATATTGAATCGAAAAATTACCAAAATTGGAATCTAGCAATAACTTGACATCACGGATCCAACAAAAGTGGTTTCGTCGAAATCCGAGGTCGTTTGCAAAATTCCCATTTTTAAGGGCCTGAATTCCTTAGCGACTATTCAGAATTTTCAACTGGACGTATCTTTTGATTCCCGCTATGAAATTTTGATTTCTCGGATTCGTTGGAAAGATATTCTCGATTAGATTCAAATATTTTTTGTTTCACTAAAATCCGGTTTATTTTGAATCCTGCACATCCATTTGAAGTTTGAAATCGAATTATCGAACTACCGCGCCATTTTCAATTCCTTTTATAAATATAAATAAATATTTATATTCTATCGACGAACTATATAATATATTCATTCAAATTATATTCAAAATAAATTTCTCGTCGTTATTATTTAAAATAATCTATTTTAAATATTCAAAATTCAATAAAATAGCCAAAATAAAAATTTCAAACTAGCCCAGATTTTCGGGTTGTTACGGAAATGACAGGAATCGGGCTTGCACCATGGCTAAGTGGTTCACAACCAAGTAGGGTATATTGTCACCATCTAGAGAATATTCATATTAGTTACTTCTTACTATTCTGTATCTCCTAGGAATGGTTATGTTGGTTTACCAACTGTAAGGTGACAATATATTCGATACACTCAAGCGAAATGAGTGGTCGGTCATGTGTGGTCGAGTTGCAAGATGTTCTTATTGATCTCTAGTGTATCGATTCTAGAGTACACTGAGCGGAAGGTGGATCCTTACCTTGTCATAGTTGGAATCCATTCCCCAAATAAGAGCCCGCAGTTTTGATTGTATATTATATATGTAGAACGTTAGATGCAAGCGTTTCTACTAGATTGATATTACTTATGTTAGACATTATTATAATATCAGAACAATATTATTTTACTAATGATTTGGGTTATCGTAAGGTAAAAACCATCCAAGTTTATGTGTGGATTGGCCTTATGATTATCCTTTGTTTCTAAAGGATTTTGAAAGTTAAATCAAATAATTTGAGTTTACTCACACCAGTCACATGACTGACCCGGAGTTTATTTTGTTTTGTTTTCCCTTAACTCTTGGGTGCCCAACTTTGTACGGGCAGTCAAGTAGTCGGGATTTATAGATGCTTGAAGAGCTGGAGCAGGAGGCTTCAGAATTATATAGCTATGGTTATTTTCCGCTGTGTTGTAAGTGTTGGTCTTTGGAAATGATATGTATATTCAAGTACAAATTTATATTTCAAAGTTATGTTATGAAATATATTTATTCGTTCCGTTGTGAGATTCGTGTTTACTCTGATGTTGTATGTTCTTCTTCTTCTATTCTAAGTTTCTATCTTATCTATCCTCACCCTCTAATTTCTTTCATTAACTACCGGTATTTTCGATGTTTGGATAATCGACGTGGGTTTTATGTCGATGACCAAAGATAAAAAAATTCGGGACGTTACTGTGATATCAGAACTTAAGGTTAAGTTATTACCTTGGCTCTGTGGCGTGACTCAGTAGAGATGGGGTTAGTAATACCCTAGATTGAGTTGAGTGTATATATACGAGTGAACGTATTTGTTACTTGATATAAAATGATTTTATATCGTGGAGATCTATTGGTTGAATTGTTTATGAGTTCTGGTCGGTCAGTTTGATCCACTGTATCGGTAGGGATTTATAAACACTCGAATACGATGAATCGACACTGTATGTTTTGAAAAGTGGGTAAACAAAATAATTTTTACCCAAATTATATTTTGATATAAAGGACTTATATTTGAATTGTTATCATATATAGGATGTGTTGGTTGTTATTATAATCGAGGAAGATTATAATAGGAATGGTTATGTAAATAACCCATCAGAATTTACATAAGTGCGATATATGGAGTCAGATGAATTAAATCTGAATTTAAACCAGAACTAAAATTTAAAACTTTGGGGTTTGGAAAAGTGTTTGTAAATTAATCTGGGTTAAATATACGTGAATTTTAAAATCCTAGGAGATTTAAAATTGTTTTTACAAGCATTGTGAATAGTATTTTGAAATGTATTTCAAAATAGAAATGTTTAGAAATGGTTTTGAAAGTGTTATAGTATTGAATTCACTTCAATCACTGGAAAATAAACTCCGAAGATGACTGCGCAACATCATCAGTGTTCATTTTCGAGTTCTAGGTGACGGATTACTACCAAAGATTTTGTTTTTGAATTGTTTTGAGAAGACAAGTGTTTGAAATTCGGAAGGAGAAAGTTTGATTTTTGATATGGTAAACTGTTTAAAACTCCCAGGAAAGAGAAATTTGAATTAAAAACAAATTGAGTAGAAATTTGGGAAAGCCAATTGGAAATAAAATAAAATCAGTTAAGTGGTATCTGAAATTGAATTAGAATGATATCGAGACAAATTGGATTTTTGAGATTTCAATTTGAAGGGTAATTTGATAATTGAGTTAAGAGTTTGGAATCGAGAATGAAACTCGAGTTTGAAATGATATTTGGGTTGGAAATAAGCGAATGGTTGTGTTGGAGATAAGAGTGATTGGAGTTTGATTGGGATGACCCTTGTATCGGCTGAATTGATAACAGGTGGAAAAGATATAATGATATGCCCGACAAAAAGGTACCAGTTTATATTTATATGGGTATGAGATTTATTAGCCGAATTGGCAAACCGCTTGCCTGTTTGATTTTCTTTTGGGATGGAGAAGGCCCAGAGATGCGAGTTGTACTGATAGAACAATACAAAGGGGGTACTGGCGAAATTTTTCGAAAATTTCGGTGTTAGAAAATTTTCAGGATTTTTGAAAATTTTCATTGAAAAGAATTAATTAATATTTAATTAAAATTAATTGGTTCAGTTGAAGCTGAAAAGGAAGTAAGCAAATTAATTTTAAGCCAGTCAATAGGGTTTGTTTTCTACCTTAGCAATTTCGAGGACGAAATTATTTTAATGGGGGATGAATGTAATTACCCGTATTTTTGCGATATAATAATTAATTTATTTAGTTATTTAAATAGTGGTTTAGAGAATTAAATGGTTTTATAATTAAATAATATTAAATATTTAATTAATATAAATAATAGAATAATATAATTAATTTCGAATTAGTCGGAAATAGTGAATAGACAATATAATGTGAACTGGACAATTCAATATATATATATATAATTCAGTTTGGAATTTGATTCGACTAACGAAAATATTATATAAACGACAGTTGAACGTATAATTATAATATAATGATAATCGAGCTT
Organism: Allium sativum; assembly: GCA_030737875.1. Classification (NCBI taxonomy): domain Eukaryota; kingdom Viridiplantae; phylum Streptophyta; class Magnoliopsida; order Asparagales; family Amaryllidaceae; genus Allium; species Allium sativum. The sequence continues at coordinate 141,516,693 of CM060918.1, read as the reverse complement.
GAAATGGCGCGGCAGTTCGCTATTTGGCGATTTGAACTTCAACTGAATATACAGGGTCTGTTTTAAATCGGATTTCTGTGAAACAAGAAACGTTAGGAGCTAGTGAAGTATATTTTTCTGATGGAAGAGAAAAATCGAGATTTCATTTTATGGATTTTGATTTATATCCAAATCAAATTTTAAAAAAGTCGCTATGGAATTCCTTTATAATTTATAACGATATATATAAGGAATTTCAATATAAATTTGAATATCGATTCAACCGGGATTCGAATATCGAGTTGTAAATCCCAGTGGAGCTGTATGATATTACATTATGAATATATACGATAATATTTATTTTTAAATATTAAATTTAATTATTTTTAAATATATTTATATATTTAAATGGGTTGTTTGGAGCTTTAAAAATAGCCAGTTTTGCAAGCGACCTCTGTTTTCGACGAAACTAATTTTGTTGGATCCGCAATATTAAATTATTATTAGATTCAATTTCCGTGATTTTTGAAGTCAGTGTGTGGCCGTACAGATTTTTAATGTGAAAATCAGTCAGTATTTCGACGGTTAAAAATAAGTTGTGTGAGCAAACGGAGTCGGAATTCGACGAAACCAGTTTCGTTGGGTCCGTAGTGTCGAACTGAAGGAGCACATCCAGTTTCGTGATTTCTGGGTATCGTGTGTGATTATAGGAATTTTTAACAACAAATATATATAACATTAGCTTAAAACAAATAAATTAATCAACATAAAAATATCTAAATCTTCCTATAAATACATTCATACATTTCTAACCCTATTTCCATTTCACTTTGCGGTCAAACACAAATCTGCTGTCACTTTCTTTTATTCTTCAGCAAAAACATGGAGTTTGAAATTCCATATAAAATCAAAGAAATTCCTAAAAATCATTCTATAAATTGTTTTGAACTCCTGCAAGGTTAAGCTTCAATCTCGTGTATACATTGTTGTGTTCGACGCCTTCTCGTTCGCTGGAAATTTGTGAAGCATGACCTAGGGTTCATGGTTTTGGAAAATAAAAGCCTCGATGTTGGTTTTTGAGCTCAGTTCTGGAATGAGGAAGTAAAATGGGGTGTGTCGACAAGTTTTTGGGGTTAACGGCAGATTTTGATGTCGCTAGTTTAGCGCAATGCTTCTCCGACGCGATGGGATTCAGAGGTGCGGTTTGGGTGAAGTTTATATAAGTTGGAAGATGAGTTTGAGAGAGGATTTAAGGTGATTTTTGTCGGATTTTTAATTGCGTAGAGAAGGAGGATTTGGAGGATAGAATTCGGCAATGTACAGGAGGAGTGCGGTTTTGAGCAATTGGGGAAGAAAAGCATAGCGGGTGGGCTTTTAAAGGTTGGGTGGGCCGAGTTATGAAAGGGGTGAGGCCCGATATTAATTATATGAAGGTTTTAATTTCGATGGTAATAATATATTAACTTGTAAAATTCCCAACTATTGCGTATGATATTAGAATTGGACGAAACAAGATCAGTTGGGATCGTACGGACAAGAACTACACAATGGAACTGACTGGGAGTGGATTGGAGTCCGTTACAATTTATAGCAAAATAAATTTCCGATCTGAACCGATAACTGTTATCGATATTTAACGAAAAATCGTCCAATGTGAGTAAAAATCACCGACTCTGAACAGTTATATTTCTATAACGTATTCTTAGAACTGATAATTATCTGTTGATTGCGGTGTGTTAATTGTTTGGTTGAATTGCTTATGTATTGGTTGAAATTATAGATAACGATATATATATATATATATATATATATATATATATATATATATATATATATATATATATCGTTAATCAAATATTGATTCTGTTTAGCAGAATATTTCATAGTGAAATGAAATCGATGTTAATTATATTGTTTAACATCTGTGATGCAGGGAAATAGGTTGGAGGGACCCAACTGGGTTCCTCAATATGTAAAATACTGTTTTGTTTCATATATTGTGATATATGATGTGATATATAATCTGTTGTTGATTATGTGTATTTGAATGATATCGATCACTGTTGTTTGGTATTTTAAATACCATAAGCAAACCCTGGGATGAAAAGGAAAATTTCAATAACTATATTCAAATAAAATATTATATAAAATCGAAAGACTTTATATAGAAGGAAGATTTCAAACTGTATATTGGAATAGAATATTTATAAAATCAAAGGATTTTATATAAAGGAATATTTATAAAATCAAGGGATTTTATAAAGGAAATTATTTGTAAAACAAATATTAAGGAAATTATTTGTAAAACAAATATAAAGAGAAATATTTGTAAAACATTTACAAATAAAACAGAAAGAGTAATATTTGTAAAACATTTACAAATAAAACAGAAAGAGAAATATTGGTAAAACATTTATAAATAGAGTTATATAAAAGAAATGTTTATTTAGAAAATAAATATAGATATAAAAAGGAAATGTTTATTTAGAAAATAAATAGAGTTATAAAAGCGATTTATTGGGAAATGAAAAGAATGTCATATAAGGAAATATTTGGCAAATGAATAGAATTTTACATCAGGAAAGTTTAGACCCGTGCTTCGCACACGGGTATAACATGATATGGATTTAAAGCAAAGATTTTAAATAGAATTTGTTGTAACCAATAGATTGAGAAGATTAGTTTATAAATAATATTTTATAAATTAAATAAAATATTTATCATTGGACAAATAAAATATATAAGTCAGGGCTTATATAGAGAAGTAAGAATCGATTTCAACATCGATATTTGAAACTGAATATGGACGTAGAGTTAATCAAAGGAGTTAATCAAAATGTGTTAATCAAAATGAGTTATAGGAGTTAATCGATTAGAGTTAGAGTTAATCGATTGGAGTTAGAGTTAATCGATTAGAGTTAGAGTTAACCAGTTAGAGTTAATCAGTTAGAGTTAATCGATTAGAGTTAATCGAATAATGTTAATTGAACAGAGTTATTCGAATAGAGTTAATTGAATTAGAGTTAGTCGGATTAGAGTTATTCGTATATAGTTTATTCGAAGAAAGTGTTATCGAATAAGGTTATTTGAATAAGAGTATTAATCGAATATAGTTCATTCGAATAGAGAAAGAAATTATCGAATATTAGTTATTCGAAAGAAATGATCGAATATTAGTTATTCGAAAGAAATTATCGAATATTAGTTATTCGAAAGGAGTTAATTGAATATTAGCTATTCGAAAGGAGTTAATCGAATATTAGCTATTCGAAAGGAGTTAATCGAATATTAGTTATTCGAAAGGAGTTAATCGAATATTAGTTATTCGAAAGGAGTTAATCGAATATTAGTTATTCGAAAGGGGTTATCGAGTATTAGTTAGTCGAAAGGGGTTATCGATTATTAGTTATTCAAAAGGAGTAATCGAATATTAGTTATTTGAAAGGAGTTAATCGAATATTAGTTATTCGAAAGGAGTTAATCGAATATTAGTTATTCGAAAAGAGTCATCGAATATTAGTTATTTGAAAGGAGTTATCGAATATTAGTTATTCGAAAGGAGTTATCGAATATTAGTTATTCGAAAGGAGTTATCGAATATTAGTTATTCAAAAGGAGTTAATCGAATATTAGTTATTCGAAAGGAGTTAATCGAATATTAGTTATTCAAAAGGAATTATCGAATATTAGTTATTCGAAAGGAGTTAAATCGAATATTAGTTATTCAAAAGGAGTTAATCGAATATAGTTTATTCGAAAGGAGTTAATAGATAAGAGTAAATTAGTTAGAGTTAATTGGATAGAGTTAAAATAGTAGGGTAAATCAAATAGAGTTAATCCAATAGAGTTAATCAAATAGAGTTAATAGAATTGAGTTAATCAAATAGAGCTAACTGATAAGAGAAAATCGATTAGAGCTAATCGAATAGTGTTAATTGAATAGAGTTATTCGAATATAGGTTATTCGAAGAAGGGAGATTATCGAATATAGTTTATTCGAAGAAAAGAGTTATCGAATAGAGATTTATTCGAAAGGGAGTTTCGTAAGGAAGTTTATTAATGATTTAATAGATAAACTTTGACTATTTCAAAGTTAAAACGTTGTTCAGTTAAGGTCTGAGAGGTAATTATACCCCAACTTGATTGACTTCCTTCTTAACTAAGGAATGGTAAGGTTTGATAGTGAATGATGGTTAAGTGAATTTAGTTAATGAGTGAAATGGTTTGAGTTGGCATGGCGATGTTTGATTTAAAAATCAGTTTAAATCTTGTGAAGGAGTTTGGGAAATGTTTTCCAAATAAGAATCAGAAATGTTTTCTGATAATAGAAAATAAGAATTTAGAATATAAGGAAGCAGGAGATAAGTAAATTAACGAACTAAAGAGATAAATGTTAAATGATGATTGATCGATAAAATTTCCATCTGGAAATAATATCGTTGTTTGCACACGTGTTTTTCTTTGATAGTTAAATCACAGACTATCAAAGTTTTGACCATTTTCCGTCGTCAATATGGAGAGACCAGTTGGATTCTTATCCAAAGAACCACTTCGTATGGGCATTAACGTTTCGAATCAAATAGATCGAAGACAAATTGAAGACGGAGTAAAGTCCAAGGAGTGTTGTATAAGTCCTAGGTAGAGATTGCCTAGGATGGATGTACGGAATAGTGCCTTTGGTTTGCCCAGTCCCAGGACAACTTGAATGGAGGAATGTCTGACAGAGTATATCTGGTAGATCGCGTAAGATGATCGTTTCAAACATATTTACGTTGGTGGCGGAGTAATTCGTTTCTCTTAGCTTATACCCGTGGTATTTTTGGGAAAATCAATTTGTGATTTGACGGGTATGACGATGTGACATTCGAAGTAAATGGAGGAGTGATCTGTTAAAAGATACGTTTTGACCTTGAGCCTCATCAACTGGGAAATGACAGAAATCAGGCAGGCAACATGGCTAAGTGGTTCGCAACCAAGTAGGGTATATTGTCACCATCTAGAGAATATTCATATTTGTTACTTCTTTCAATTCTGCATCTCCTAGGAATGATTATGTTGGTTTACCAACTATAAGGTGACAATATATTCGATACACTCAAGCGAAATGAGTGGTCGGTCATGTGTGGCCGAGTTGCAAGATGTTCTTGTTGAACTCCCGTGTATCGCTTCTAGAGTACACTGAGCCAAAGGTGGATCCATACCTTGTCATAGTTGGAATCTATTCCCCAAATAAGAGCCCGCGGTTTTGATTGTATATTATATATGTAGAACGTTAGATGCAAGTGTTTCTACTAGATTGATATTACTTGTGTTAGATATTATTATAATATCAGAATAATATTGTTTTACTAATGATTTGGGTTATCGTAAGGTAAAAACCATCTGTGTTTATGTGTGGATCGGTCTTATGATTATCCTTTGTTCAAAAGGATTTTGAAAGTTAAATCAAATAATTTGAGTTTACTCACACCAGTCACATGACTGACCCGGAGTTTATTTTGTTTTGTTTTCCCTAAAGTCTTGGGTGCCTAATTTTGTACGGGCAGTCAAGTAGTCGGGATTTACAGATACTTGAAGAGCTAGAGCAGGAGGCTTCAGAATTATATAGCTATGGTTATTTTCCGCTGTGTTGTAAGTGCTGTACTTTGGAAATGATATGTATATTCAAGTACAGATTTATATTTCAAAGTTATGTTATGAAATATATTTATTCGTTCCACTGTGAGATTCGTATTTACTTTGATGTTGTATGTTCTTATCCTTCTTCTATTCTAAGTTTCTATCTTATCTATCCTCACTTTCTAATTTCTTTCATTAACTATTGGTATTTTCAATGTTAGGATAATCGACGTGGGTTTTATGTCGATGACCAATGATAAAAAATTTCCGGGACATTACATTTTTGATTAATTTTCATATATAAACTCTTTCAATCGGAGTTCAAGCATAAAAGTTATTGACATTTAAAATTTTAAAGTCGAAAATAACTATATATGATAATATAATAATAAAAATTAGCTAATATTAATCAGTAACCTTAATGGAAACTTAGACTATAAGCATTGCTAACCTTAATATTAAAGTTAAGTAAACATATATAAGTGGAAACAAACCATTGCAATCAGATTTGGAAGGAATGAAACAAACAGAATTGTTAGTTGAATCAAAGCAAGTAGATAAATAAACAATTAATAAACTGAATTTAGTCACCAATCTTAATTAAAGCTCAAACATTAAGAAACATTCACATTAAACAAATATCAGAAAATATGTAAAGAGAGAAACAGATGAACGAGATTGGTTGAACAAGTAAAAAATATAGAAAACCAAATACACTTATCAATTAACATCTACAAGTTATAGGTCGACAACCACCAGTTGACCAAAGGAAAGCGGTCGACTGTTGGTTTTTTCAAAGCGATAACTAACAGTGGCTTTTAATACTCAGATTTAAAAAAAAATCAAAAGACTGACGTTGATTTGAAATCTCAATAATATAGACCTAGACTGTTAGAAAAATTGAAGAACAGCAAGGGAACATATGAAAACACAGTTTCCTTTCATTTTAAGTTGCCAACCTTTTTTATTATTGCATTTTTCTACACAGTCCAAAAGCAGGGACTGAATACATTTATAAGCTTTGAAACAACACTTCAGTACAAAAAACTAAGCAAGTAATTAATTATGACACTTGGTTACTAAGAGACATGTCAATTAGACTCCTTATCCAAATAGCCTTTTTCCCTTCAGCTTCTCATTTGACCAGATTTTAAACCTGAACAACCTTTGGATTACATTCAACACCCCCCCCTTAATCCAAAGTCTAACACATTCATCATGTCACGACACCAGCTGAACTTTTCTTGAGTAAGTGATTTCATCAATACATTTGCAACTTGCTTGTATGTCTTCACATACTGCATCTCAGTCACTCTTTGCTCAATCAAGTCATGTACAAAATGGAGTCCGGTGTCGATATGCTTTGTCCTACTGTGTTGCACTGGGTTGGAGGCAATTGCAACTGTTGATTGATTATCATAATAAAGAATTGTTGCATTCTTCTGCTCACAATTTAGCTCCTCTAACAAGCACCTTAACCATACTCCCTGACTTGCAGCTGCTGTTACTGCATTGTACTCAACTTCCGCGGTTGATAGTGCAACCGTTGATTGCTTCTTCGAGCTCCAACTAATTATGCTACTATCATAGAAATAACAATGACCTGTTGTGCTTTTTCGATCATCAATGCTTCCAGCCTAATCGATGTCGCTATAACCTTTTAAGCAAGGCTCATCAACTGCATTGTACCATAGACCATAACTTGTTGTTCCTGCAATATATCGGAGAATTCTCTTTGCTGCTCCCGTATGATTTTTAGTTGGGTTGTGCATATATCTTGCAACCATTCCAACTGCATGTGTGATGTCTGGTGTTGTATGTGTCAAATACATCAGTCCTCCTACTAAACTTCTAAACCGAGTTGCATCTGCTGCTACGGATCCATCAACTGCTGTCAACATCTCATTTGTATTCATCGGTGTATATACCAAATTGCAGCTTTTCAGTCCAAACTTTTCTATTAAATCTTTTGCATATTTGCGTTGGGATACAAATATTTTTCCCTTCTCTTGTTCAACTTCCAGACCTTATAAGTAATGCATTTTTCTTAAGTCAGTCGTCTCAAATATATCCATCATCTGCTCCTTAAACTCCTTCACCATTGCATCATCCGTGCCGAAATAAATCGTATCATCAACGTAGAGACATACAACTATAAAGCCTCCTTTTTGTTTGTTTTTGATGTAGAGATTAGGCTCATTTTTGCTTCTCTCAAAACCCAGTTTATGAAAATGTGCATCAATCTTGTTGTACCGTGCACGGGGGGCTTGCTTCAAACCATACAGTGCCTTAAATAGATGGTACATGCACTACTCTTTTCCTTTTACTTCAAAACCTTTTGGCTTCTCAACATACACTTCTTCTTTCAGTTCACCGTTGAGGAATGATGATTTCACATCAAATTGATAGATAGGTTGTTTCAGCTGGACTGCAAATGCCATTAGTAGTCGAACCGTCTCAATCTAGCCACTAGAGAAAATGTCTCCTCGTAATCTATGCCTTGCTTTTGTGCATATCCTTTTGCTACTAACCTTGCTTTGTATTTCAATACGTGACCATCTGCTCCAAATTTTGTCATGTAAATCCATTTAACTCCAATTGATGTGCGATCTTTGGGTAATTCCACTAACTTCCAAGTATGATTCTGTACAATTACGCTCATCTCTTCTTTCATTGCTTGCATCCCTTCTTTTCTTTTTGCTACTTCTTCAAACGACACTGAGTTTGCTATATACATAACTTGAGTTGTTTCATATAATTCTCGTAAGGACCTTAACCTCCTTGGTGGTGAATCAGAATCGACCATCTGATTTGGTGTGCCATTTGTGCTTGTGTCAGCTTGCGGTTGTTGATTACAGTCTTCTTCTTTTTCCACTTCTACAACTGCTACTGATGTGTTGTCTTCCTCGATGGGCCAATTCCAGCTAGCATTCTCATCAAACATGGTGTTTCTACTGACTATAATCTTCTTTGTCACTGGATTATACAACCTGTAGCCTTTAGATTGTATGCAATATCCAATGAACACACATTTCTCCGATTTAGAATCCAACTTCTTGCGGTTTTGTGCAGCTACGAGGGTGTATGCAATGCACCCAAATACGCGCAAATGTCCCACACTGGGCTTCCTTTTAAACCATGCTTCAAACGGCGTCTTGTTCATTGCTGCCTTAGTTGGTGACATATTGAGAATGTATACTGTTGTTGCCACCGCTTCTGCCCAAAACTGATTCTTCATACCTTTGAATTTCAGCATGCTTCTGGCTAGTTCCAACACGACACGGTTTTTGCGTTCAGCCACACCGTTTTGCTTAGGTGTGCATGGGGTAGCTAATTGTTGCAGCACTCCTTCCTTCTCACAAAATATCTTAAATTCTTTTGATTGAAACTCACCACCATGATCTGATCTTAGAGCTTTCAGTTTAGCCCCTGTTTTTGTTTCTGCCATAGCTTTGAATTTTTCAAACAATCCAAATGCTTCACTTTTGTAGCTAGAAAATACACCCAGGTCATTCTGCTGTAATCATCAATGAACAACATGAAATACTTACTTCCTCCCATCAACTCAACCTCCATTGGTCCGCACAAATCGGTATGCACCAACTCGAGTGCTTTGGTGGCACGCATCGACCAATCTTTTGGAAATGGCAGTTTTGATTGCCTTCCATACACACATCCCGATATCATCAATATTCGGTAACCCAACCACCATTTTCTTTTGATTAAGTAATCTCAAACCGTTTATGTTCAAATGGTCGTACCTTAAATGCCATAAGTTGCTAGAACTAATCTCCTTGACTGCAAGAGCTTTGCTTTTCACCTTCGCTACCTCCAAAGGGAACAAGTTGTTTGTGTCTTCTTGATTGTTGTCATTGTTCGATTTGAGGTTGCATCCACAATTATGAAATTGTCACCTTCAAATATGATGGTATACCCATTGTCCATCATTTGGCCAATGCTAAGTAGGTTTTGTGACAGCTGAGGAATGTAGTATACATCATGTAGCATACGTGTGCTGCTGTTGGACTGCACAGCTACTCTTCCCTTTTCTTTAACATGAATCTCTTTATTATCGCCAAGTTTCACTGCCTTCTTGTATGACTTATCCAATTCAACAAACAAGTGCTTAAAACCTGTCATGTGATTTGAACACCCACTGTCCAGAAATCATATTTGACTCACATATAATTCTTCATCAGTTTTGGCCATAAATAGCCGTGCTTGATTGTTCTTCTCCTCAACAAAACTTGCCTACCCTTCTTCCCTTTTCTTCTTGTAACAGTCGGCCTCTACATGACCAGATTTGTGACAGTAATTGCACTCCTTATCTCTACTTTCATCTCTTTGTTTCTTGTAACATTCAGCTTGCATATGTCCTTTCTTATGACAATAGTAACATTCCGCGTCTTTCTTTGGTTGATAATTGTGTTGTTTGTTGTCAGTTGGCTTGCCTCTACCTCTTCCCCCGTGACCACCTTGGCCTCTGCCTTGCTGCTGCCTGCTTGAGAACTCGCTCTTGGTATAAAAAACTTTAGTGCCATCATTTACTTCTGATCGACTGAGACGGGCTTCATGGACCTGTAATGATCCCATCAACTCATCAAACGTATAGGTGGACATGTCTTTGGACTCTTCAATCGCTGCAACAACATGATCAAACTTGGTCGTCAAACTACACAACACCTTCATCACAACTATTTGCTCAGAAAGATCTTCTCCACAACCTCGGATTTGGTTGACAATTGCTGTAACACGCGTGAGAAACGATTGAACTGTTTCACCTTGATTCATGTTTAGTGTCTCAAACATTTGTCTCAACCCCTGTAACTTGATGGCTACTACCTTGGAACTTCCTTAAAATGCAGTCTTCAAAATAGTCCAGGCCTCCTTTGCTGTTTTTGCTGCTGCAATCTTTGCGAATACCGAATCATGTACGGCTTGTTGAATATAGTACAATGCCTTTGCATCTTGCTTGGTTGTTTCTATTGGTCTCAGATCAGGATTTGGTGCTCCTGTTTCTACAAGTTGCCACAAGCCATGAGATTTCAACATCTTCTGCATCTTGATGCTCCAGAACTTGTAATTTTCACCCTTGAACAGAGGTAAAGTCTGATTGCTGAGGCCATGGCTCCGATACCACAATGTTAGAAAAATTGAAGAACAGCAAGGGAACAGATGAAAACACAGTTTCCTTTCTTTTTAAGTTGCCAACCTTTTTTATTATTGCATTTTTCTACACAGTCCAAAAGCAGGGACTGAATACATTTATAAGCATTGAAACAACATTTCAGTACAAAAAACTAAGCAAGTAATTAATTATTACACTTGGTTACTAAGAGACATGTCAATTAGACTTCTTATCCAAATAGCCTTTTGCCCCTTCAGCTTCTCATTTGACCAGACTTTAAACCTGAACAACCTTTGGATTACATTCAACATAGACCCTCACTTTCAAACTCATATTCTCTAGTGAATTCAAAAGCTCTATCGTTTTCTCTTCTCAATTCAAAATCCTAAGCTATTAGAAATAGCTCTAATATGCACGTATACACATTCAGAAAATAGTAAAAGATGATGGAGCATGAGAATATGTTCAAATTAAATTGCCTAAGCCTAGGTAAACTATAAATCCAGGTTTAAATTATAAGTAAATCCAAGCTACTCTCATCTAGTCTAGATTCCTTATAGATTTTTATAAGTTTGCGATGAATAAATCCAAATAAGGAGAAAAGGAAGTCAGAGTTAAAAAATATATAATAAGGATTAAATTCAGAAATTTGATTGTTAAAAGAGTGCAAATATTATCTCCTTTTATATAATATTAGAATATATCATTGCAAATTTCTTAATATACGACTAAAATGTTAAGTTCCAGTTGTAGGATAAATCCATATTTATGAAAATGAAATTGAAAAACCATGCCAATATATTTAATATTTGCTAACTTATTATATTTACATGTTATACAAATGTAAATTGGAAAATGTGTAAGATATTGAGTTCTAAATTTATTATTGAGTAGCATGAAACCATGAATTTGTTTGTTATAGGAAAATAAAAGATTGGTATTTGAAAGATTATTAAAAATGAAGAATGAAGACATTACATTTAGAATTTAAAGGTTTAAGTGGTACTTAAATTTTTTGGAACTTTTACCATTACAAGATGGATTTCTGTACGTTGTCAAGTTTAAGATAACAGTACATTGTTTGAAATTACAAGATATTCACCTGGAAAGAAAGAGATGCAGAACATGCATATCTACCGTATTTTGAGCAGTTTTCTTCAAATAATAAAAAAATAGTCCCTTGTAGCTGCAAACACCACACAAACTTATTTTTTTAGATAGGGTATGGGAAGTTATATTATTAGCACTGTTATGATAGAAATGTAGTTCCAATGCATTAAAATGCTATAAACTCCAATAGTTGATAAAGATATATGAAAATAATAAGTACATTGTATAATGATAAGACATATGATTCCAATAGAAATGGAAAGTAAACAAAAGGATGTGTTAAAGATAAGCAGGAGTAAATAAAAGCATACAATAAAAATAGAGATAGAAATTGGGAAAATAGATCAAAATAATGCGAAAAGATATCATGAAACTTATAAAGAAGAAAGCAGTAAATAATATTAAAGTCAAAAAGGTATAAATCCATACAGAAACAAAGACTTAGGGCCAACAATAAACCATAGAGGCAAGGCAATTAAAAAATCTTATATATGTGATGTATGCATGCATGCACGCATGTATGTATGTATGTGTGTATGTATGTATGCATGTAAATATATGCCATATACATTCCCGTAGACTTAAGTATGCATTTACAGCTGTGTAAATTATAATAGTGAAAGTATGATCAAGTTAGTAGAATGACATAGAGCGTTAGAGAAGGTTGGAATGCGAGGTCAGTAGCATCACACAATAGAAGCCTGCACGCTGAAATGTCTTACTAGTTGCTATGTAATGCTATATTTATTTAAGTGATATTCAATAATAGGACCTATAGAGTATACATGTTGTGTATAGATGAAGTAATACTCTCAACAAATATAGGTATTTGCTTCAAAAATAGATTTTGATGAGGTATTTTGTAAAAATCCAAACTCTAGTCGCCCCAGATTTTTTGTAAAATGCTAAAATTTAAGTTCATTGAAGTTTGATTTGGATGTTTGGTATCCTGCAAATAGACAAAGATAGATATATCAGAGCTCAAGTAAATAACTCACAGCAGAAATGATTAAAGTATAGCAACAAATACATACTCACCAAGGATATGATACTTTCTAGATCAAGCGTCTCTAAGCTGAGTATGCCTTCTTTCTAACATGCACTATGTTATCAGGAAGGGTTCAAAACTAATATTCAGGTGATTGGCAAATTATATACTTTCAAGCATAATATTACATGTGCCGTTTTATTACAATTTTTGTTGTATATTCAGGTTATATTATACTCATCTTCTTAAGTAAATCGTAACAATCTATTCCCAACTAGATTTGACCAAATACGCAATATATATATATATATATATATATATATATATATATATACATGCCCTTAGACCTCCTTGGTACTAGGTACCACCCATAGTACCTTTCGTATCCTCCTAGCTAGGATTCCACCAATATAGATGCTCCGTCGTCCAATAGGAAAACGTGTAAACTGCAGGTGCAATGGACTGTTCCAATTCCTACACTATGGATATCCACAATGGACTATTCCATCGTCTATACTATGTACTTTGGCGTAATCGTTCTATCTATATTTCTAGCCTAGCTCATAAGTGGCTCTAAATACCCACACTGTACAGAGATTAATTGTGGATTTACTATAACTAAGATCTATCTCTTTATCAGTGCGACTATGACCCTACACTGTCACCCCACAACTTATTGGAAATTATTTCCGTTGGTTAAGTGACGGTGCGTGAAAGTTCTGCTTGGCGGTGTCTGCTAGGCTCGCCAACCGAAGATCAGAAAGCTACGAGGGAGAGAACTCTTTAAATTTATACGCTGGTTTAATGTGCACTAATTAATGAAGATTAATTGGTACTAATATGGATAATTAACTAATGTCGTTAATTTAAACCGGTTATGGATGTTTTAATGGTTGATGTTTGTTTGCCATGGATGATGGTTGCGTGTATTAGAACACACAAACACACTATTAAGCGTTAGTGTTATAACGCTTGTGCACAGTTATTATTTATTTAATAATGTTGATAATGGTTGCTATGGATGTTTATATGGTTGTTAATGTTGTTTCACACACACTATGACATAACAACTATGTTATTGCATCAGTGATCGGTTAAATCTCCTCCATAGTCAAAAACGTAAATAATATTATATTATTAATATTGAAAATTCGGTTTGAAATTTTATTTTCAAAATCGAAATTTGAAGTAGTTTGGAAATGAAATGGTATCATATATGAACAACTTTCGTAAGGAGGAACGTTTTGTTAAAATGAATTTTTAACGTTAAGTAAGATTTTGTTTTTAAAACAATAAAAATGGGTTTTGTTTTGAAAAGTGAATTCTGGTTTTATCTATTTAGAAAATGTTTTAATTCAAAACAATTATGTAAAGGGTCTTATATTATTTTCTTATGAGCTTTTTCAAATTTTAAAGTCAATCAGATTATTCTTTGGAAAATAATATTATTTTAGTATTACAATATTCGATTTTGAATTTAAATTAAATTTGAAGTTAAATATTTGAAATATCATTTTCAAATGGATTTAAATATGTTTATTAAGGTATATAACAGTTTTGGAAGTAATTCGGATGTAGTTTTAATATACATCGCTATTTGGTCTAAATAGGATGTGTCGCACAACGATAGTACACGAATTTCGACCAATAACTTTGAATGCTTATATCTCGATCATTTTAAGATTTTAGTGAAACGAAAAACGTTTGCTTTAAAATAATATTGTTTTTCGATTTAAAAGGAAATTTTCAAATTTCAATGAATAGTTTTCAAGTTATGTTTAAAACAATTTTGGAAAAGGTCGTTGTACGTGCAGTTCGTCGACCGTAACTACAAACAGCTATTTTTAATGTTTTAAATATATGGAATTTTTCTGTAAAATCATTTGAAATTATTTAAAAGTATTTTGAATTGGAAAATTTTAGTTTTGGATAATGTAAAGGTTATTTTGATCAAGTATAATTGTTTTGTAACGCTGTTGTAATGCTTCTTTGAAAAGTAATTGGTTTTCCCCGTAATTGTTTTCCGAACTTTAAGTAATAATTTTTAAATGATTTGTGAAATATTTTGAAGGTTCAAAGGTATTAAAAATATTTTATATTGAATACTAATTGATTATTTAATATTAAAACAGTTTTCCAATTGTAAATAAATTGGATTTGGTTGGAGATGAATCTTCAGATGTTTGATATTACTTCTGTAGATGATGACTCTCATTATTTGAAGAATTTTAGAAGGTAGTAACCATTATTCCTCTTATACCTTTGGATACGGAGATTAAATTGAGGGTAAGTGGATGAATTTCTGTCCAAATCTAATATCAAGGGGTTTGATAAAACTTTCGAGCCAAGATATGAGTTTACCGATCTAATTAAGATGAGTTGGATAGAAATAATCTTCGTTTATTTGATATGAAATTCTGTAATGTAAATGTATACTATTTGAGGAACTTTGAATATAGTTATATCTTAATTCCGTTTATAGTATTCGTTGATTATGAGAATTAGTATCGAATATAAGTAGATACAATTTCTGTGTAACTTATGTTCAATATCGATTGATTTGGATTTTGTTGTGGATGGTATCTTCAATAATACCTTTCTTCAAACACGATGAGATTGAGTTTTGGAAATTCATATCATAGTTGGGGATTTAGTCAAATATTTGATTTAAGGAAATTTGGAAAGTAAGGGAATTTGGGAAGAATCATAATCTTTTAATTTAGATTAAAGAATGGGATTTTGGGTGATCCTATTTAATTGGGAATTGTGACTGAAATTATGAAACGTGGATTAAAGGTTTTCAAAGGAACCGAGTTTTGGTTAATAAATGAAAGGATTTGTGTATGACCTAAGAATGAATTTATAAAGGTTTTGGTTAACGGTTTATTGGAGGAGATTTGGTTGAAAGCCTTTGTGATCCATAATTGTGTTTTTTTTTAAATTGCGCTTATTATTGGAAAGATCGGGATTGTATTTATGTTCGAAAACCATTCCAAAATAATAATACAACGTTATAGAGCAATTTAAGACATTGAAGATGGTGTTGAAGACTACGACCCTTCATACCGGAAGCACTGTTTGCTGAATGTCTCGAATGGGTAGCTCCCATTTGCAGATGGATTTTATGTCATTCAAGTGGAAAATAAGTCCGGACGTATTTGGAAGAATTCCATATTTTGGTTTCTTTTCGACCTAGAATGGACTTGTCTAGATTATGTGTCTGACATTATAATTGGCTGCATAGCACTGATCTTTATTAATATATATATCTACTTGGTGGTGGATAATTTATTCTCTTAGCTTAACACCCTTCTCTAAGACGTACGAGCTTAGAGGCAACATATTGATAAATATCAGTGATATGCGGTGAATGGACAATGAGGCATACTTAAGTGATGAGCTAAAGATAATCAAAGCATGGCTTGTTGAAGCGTAGATTTGTGTATAACGCGACCTCGACAAAACTCACACTCTGGTAAATGTCCTAAAATAGGATAAATGCAGCAAGGTAAAGTGGGTTGCACCCATTATGGTATGGTCATTTCCCTGTTAGATAAAAGTGGTACCATGTTATGAAGCTTAGGTATTTACTTATATGCAAAATTCTACTTTATGTGGATGGTGGAGCGCACTCGGTTAAAGGTTGGTTACGACTGGGGAATGTCATATTCAGGGCCACTTAGCGAGGTTGGAATATAGAGATGGCTCGACCTTGTCCTGGTATAAGATTCATAAGTTGTTTCTCCAGGAACGTACCTCTAATGGCATTTCCATCAGTTCGGTAAGGAAGATCCTTTGCCTTGGTCATGGTTGGCATCCAATTCTCGGCTACGAGCCCGTACGGTTTTGATTGTATACTCACACGTCAACATAATAGGATGGGGTATTATGTTGGCTAAAATTGATATATTTACTTTCAGAAGTTTTTTTTTTCACACTATGCACTAATAATAATATGAAAGATGATTTTCACATTTCAAAGCATTTTTGGTTATCATAATGACAAAACTCGCTCATTCAGTGTAAGTTTGCATTGTGCGATGTAGGACGAGCCTGATGATAGCTTCATTTTTCAAAAAGTCATTGTGACTTTCTATGCACTGTTATTCACATGGAGGAAACTCGTTCCGTGTTCAGCAGCATGGTCCGATGAATTACCTAACTTTGAAATAAACTTAAAATAATTCTTTTAAGTTCTCACACCAGTCCCATGACTGACATGGAGTTTATTGTTCCTACACCTAAACTATGGGTGCCTATAATTTTCCACATGAGCGGCTAGAAGTTTGATTTGCAGATATAGCCTTGGAGTTGGTTAGAGCAGGATTATGGATTTTAGTTGTAGCTATTATATCTTGGAGCATTCGTATTCTTTCGCTGAGTTTAATATTTTCCGATGTGTAATCGATGTACAATGATGTATCTTTTGTAACTTTAATGTAATATTATTGAGATATTAATAAAAGTTCATTTTGTTTTGTTCGAATGTGTAAGTACCATAACAATCTGTCTTTATGAACGGTTTAAGTCGGTTTAATTACCGGTTGGAAACGGACAAAAAGGCGGGTCATTACACATGAAGTCTAGGCATACCCTTTTGATGTACCCAAATACAACATATCACTGAACAACCGAAAAATATATACATACACAGACACATCAAGTATAGTGCATAGTGATACATACAAGAGTGGTTTTATAAACCAACAATATTTATACAACATGTCCCATCAAAAAAAAATACATATCAGAGTCACAAATAACTACTAAATGACCACTCAAAATATGCTTAGCATCAAAAAGTTGATAGATAAGCCATATTGGAAGTTGGATAAGCAGATATCTACAATAGTTGCTAACCTGAAACAACCCGGTCTGAGCTATGTACATAAAATACTCGAGTCAGTCTAGCTTAAACAAAATGATTAGAATACAATGGGTGAAGTATAGTGATATAAATGGAGAACTCTTCCTAATAGAGAAAGAGTACAAACTTGAACCAACTTTTGGTTCATTAGATAATCATAACTGGTTACTCATATAATGGTCATATGTGATAGGTATCAATAACAAAGTATTAGTGTTTCCATTGGCATCAAGTTGCTAAGCACTTGGGCTAAGCAATAAGGATAAAACATCAGACATAAGGAAATCACAAGATGGAAATCAACGCATCGATAACTCGTTTAAGACTTCAAAACAACATAAATGTAATCACCATAAATGATCAATACAATAGCTTTAAGGCTATATAAACATAATCAACATCAACAACAATTGTGAAAGCATTTAAAATCAATGAAAATAGAACAGAATATGGATTCATATCGATAGTGGCAAGCCGAAGCAACACCATCGCACAGTGATCAATAAATGGGAGAAGCCGGCTATGTACTCTTTATTAAAAGTACCAATAACCTCGATTAAGACCCAATAGCCTAGTAAATCGATTAAAAGACCTAACGGCCTCAAGTACAGCTCCAACAACTTTATATATGTGTGTGGGGGAGGGGGGGACCCAACATCCCTATTAATCAGTTAGGGACTCAACAGCCTCCATTAATACTCCAACAACTTTATATGTAATATATACATGTAAGACCAAAGTACTAGCAATAACATCAAGAATGTATCATAAACTCTCAAATAGTAATTCAAATGGTATAATGATATGTTTCATACCATGTGTTCTCATTTATCGGTTTACCACTAGACAACCAACCCCACGCTAGGAAAAATAACTTTAATCATACAAGTCTAGAATTAACCAACATTATATGCCTATGTGTTAAATACTACGTGGTTCATTATATTATTTAACTCGCTTCGTCATTCTCTCAAAGAGTGCAAAAATGTGTATTTTATATAGAAAATACTTGTATTAAGAAAATGAGTTTAGAAAACTATTTCCGTAACACTTTAGAAATCATTCTTCAAAATCTCTTTATAATATACTATTGCTCTATAAAAATAGCTTTTAAATATTTATATTTTATAAATTAACTTTGTAAAACATTTATTCTAAAAATACATATTTTATATTGAAAATCCCTTTGTGAATTTTTTTTATAAAACTCGTGCATAAGACGAAAAATTCATTAAGACTCAATAAAGCAGCATATTAGAGTTCACACAAACTTGTATTATGAGGCTTTATTTTTTAGGACATAGAGAAGGAGATTTTGAGTTTCTGTAATTTTCTTTCAAGAAGGAAAAGATGTGCCTTTCTTGGTATGTACTAATCTTTGTTTCCCTTTTCCAAATCCTTCTTTCCCCTAATTATTTTGTTAATGGATTTAGTTTAAGCCCAAATAAGCTTAAGTGCAATTGGATTAGATTATGTTACATTAAGTACACCTATTTGTACACTATTAAGCCATTTAACATCGTATGTTTATTTAACATTGTTTAGATTTTAAAAACATACATAAAAATCTTGAAACCATTTAAATATAAGTTTTATCATAAAAACAATAAAATTCACATATTTATTAAAATGTTTGTTTTTACATTTCTTTATTCACAACTTATATTTTTAACAAATACACTTTTACAAAACCATTGTCTTAGCAGAATAAATACCCAAACCATAAAATGTTTTTAACACTCAAATATTATTATTTTTTTCTTTTTTTAATCAATATTTACATCTTTCTTATATCTTCATTTGTAACTCAATTAGATCCAAAAATATTCTTCTTACGACCAAAATTATCCATTTATAATAATTTACAAAATTATTGCTTCTACGAAAATGAAATCTCTCAATATTTGTTTTTATCACAAATTCACATTTTTAAAATTTTGTAACATTATTTACTTCATTTTTAAATTTACTTAACACATTAATATTGAATTGAATCTTTTATCACCTTATTTGATTCACTAGAATATTAATTCAATCTACATAAATTTTATTACTCAAAATAACCCAAGCTTCTTTAATACACAAGCTAACATGAATCTTAAAGTTTATTCAACTTGTATATTCATGCAAGTTATTTTCTCCAGTTTCGCTTATTTTCTCAACTAACAAATTATAGACATTGTTATAATCTGTTTTAACCAAGTACCCCAAATTAGTGTTGTTACAGACTTCCCCCTTAAAGAAATTACATCCCCACAATTTCTTTATGTTTTCACATTTTATCTAATCGTTACACAAGTCATTTGCAACTTCTCCTCTTTCAATGGATTATAATTTAAATGCTTAAATAAAAGAATTTCAAAATTCTAACATTCATCCCATATATAAGGAACAACATACATAACAGATAAAATAATCATATTCTCTCTTTCGTGTAGCATATAAATCAAAAAACACATTCTCTTTTCAATTCTCAAATAGTCAACAACATGCCTTTCATCTTTTTAGAACTTAAGACAAATAGCTGCAATTTTGATTATAAAATCGAAACGGCCTCGCTAATAACTTCCTTATTTTTTACTATAACTCGATGGTTGCATATGTCATTAAAATATGAGAGTGTATTTGATAAAATATTGCTTATGCTCAAGATATTTTTGTGGCAAAGCCAATCGGTTTTTATACTGATTCGTAACACTTTTTCATTATAACAAGTAACGATTACATAATATAACAGGAGATAGGCTGATCGCCTATCTGCTACAAACGTGTTTGCCCTAATTACGTCCTAAACTATAATCTATCACCATGCAAGGTGAAATGAGTTACAATAATAGCTAGGAGGCACATAATACATTACACAATGCTATACATTGCAAAATACATCTTACTATAGTAGGCTCCTAACAGTCCTATTGAAATAAACACAATTACATGAACAAAAACAATGCATATGGGATAATACTAGCAACCAGATAACAACAACTAGAAGCTGAGATGAAGATAATAGAAGGTGCAGAGGATTGAATATAATCTACTTTGCGGTTATCACTAGTACTAGTATCAACTCAGATTCCAAACTACCTTAGCAGCGAACATAACTTAAGTTTTAACAGGCTTAGACCATAACCAACCATCAGTTCTGTTCAGTTATTCTCTCTTGTTTTGAAACTGGTCCAACGAGCGGAACAACCAGAAGAATGAACCAGCCACGGGTCAGGTAAGGGGAAGGGGGGTTACAACGGCAAAGTGTTTGCCGTTATAAGGTTATAACAGCAAACACTTCGCCGTTATAAGATTATAAAACTAATGTTATAACGACAAAGCTTATAAAGACAAACACTTTGCCGTTATAAACACCAACCCCTGTTCAGTCAACCAGCCACGAACGAGCTCAAAACTAGCCACAGACTAGCCACGGATGACTGAATAAGCCACACCCGGTTGCTCCATGGCTTGTTTAGTCATTGTTGGTTGTGCTCTTATCCAGGGAATTCCACAACACTAAGGCCTTCCAGCATACACTAGAAAGGCTCAGTTGGTATAGATCAAATATGAATACTTCAAGCCAGAATCACTTAACAACAGCCATAATAAGAAAACCAACATAGCACATAAAACAAGAGCGGAGAATTGAAGTAAGATGTAGAGGATTGAAGAAATACTTAGTTCACAGCTAACATCCAGCAACCTATACAATACTACCATGAACTATAGATATTGGCTTCTAAGCCAGATTCAGCTAACAAGCAAATGAAACAAACAACCCAAGGATCACCACTACCAAAAACCCATACCTCAACATTGTAGCTCACACAATGACAGCACACGCAGCAGCCAAAACCACCATGAGTGGAACCAACGACTAGCAATAACCAACGGACTCAACACAACAGACAACACCAAGCAGTAAACCCGAAACCTACCATCAAGCGACAGCCACATCCAGAAATAAAGCCAAGTAGGGAGAAGAACAACCTAAAAAAGAATCCTGTCAGAGCATAAGCTCCTACCAAATCGATGTTAGCTTCGACGACAATACTAGCCTGTAGAGAGATGGCAGCCCAAGGAGAAACCAAAGCTAGAGACAAAAGGAAGATGGATAAAAGCCAGTGAAGTCATGAAAATGGAATCAAGGAATGCAAAATCAAGGTTTAAGCAAAGAGGGGTAATTAGCAACGAAGCGGCCGAAAACGTGGAGATAAGGGGAAGGTAAAGCAGAAGATACGGAGATAGATTGGCGAGGCGAAAAGAAGAACCGTGTTATATGGATCTGGAGGTAGAACAGCTTAACCATAATGGTGAAAGCTAGGGATTAGAGGGATTGGGAGGAGAGAGGAGCCAAAGTAGAAAAGGTGGGGAGAGGAGGCCACAAAGTGACGAAGAAATAGAGGAGGAGATAGATCTGAAGAGAAAGAGCAGAAAATGGGATCCCTGGTCGCCACGAGGATAAAGATTGCTTATTCCAAGTAAAAATTGTTTACCGAATGCTCAAGATATTTGCTCCTTTAAAACATTTCTTTATACATAAATAAATTCATATTTTTTACTCTTTATTTCTCAAAACGTAACTCCATTTTAAAACCATTATTTTAGTTTGTTTCAAAATAATATAAAGTCAAGTTAGTAATGATTCTTTCCATCATTTGGCTGCAAAATCGATACAATATTGATATTTCCTCGCCATATTTTCTAGTTTTTGCAATTCACTCAACGAAAACACTACTTTAATTCAATTATTTCTTTTCAATTGATTTTGCTATTATCCAAAATACTATGTTTGCATGTCTTGTGTCAATGTCTAAGAGATTCCTATTGACAACATTGATCAGGCATATCAATTAAAATTCTTAAAGTACTCAACAGACAATTCAACATAATAAATAATCACAAATTTTCCGTTAGTTGTACTTATTTTATCATCACAAATACACTTTTTTTATTTAAAATGAATAATACATCCCATTGATTAATCTACTATAACTAATCAACCATTTATTCACACCCTCCACTTGTTCACATACATAATTTTACTAACCCCGTGCTCTACCGAAATAATTTACTAGTTTCTGCTGCACACTTTGATTTATTTTAATTTATTCACACTTATTACCTCAATATAAGTCTCAACTTGTTCTCTTAGTTATTCATTCACTTTTACAAAATTCAAACTCATATAGTTGAACACAAAGAACACGATTTTGATCCAATCGTTGAGCATTGGCAATGCGGTCCCATGGATAAAATGAGCCTTAGCACTAAACAACAGAGCGCGCAACTCTAAATATGGGAAACAGTCACAAATATCTTAAACGAGTGAAAATTAAAGTTCCCACAACTAGTTATTTGTTCCTTTTGGTAGATATCCTCATAGGAGGATGATTCACATGTTAAACACTTGGAATATAATTAATACAAAACTCAAGTCGCCCAATTAGGCATAAATCTTGAAACGGGATAAGAAAACAAATGGAAATTTACTAACCTATGATATCGAGATGTGTCATCATCATCTTGAATTTCAAGAGAAGCAAAGGAGCCTCAAATTCATAATCTGCATCTGAGGTACAAGAAATAGTTGATTAATGATTACTCAAATAGAGATACTCAAGACATGAGGCCCTTTCAGAGCATAAAATTTAGCTTTATATCAAATGAGCCAATCCATTTCCAAATTTAAATTGAAACTAAGATAACAGTTTAAATGCTAATCTTCACGAGAAGAGAAACCTCAACGGACAGTTTCAATATTTTCTCCAAATATGCAACTTGTTGCGGAATTTCTAATAGGATTCATAATCTATAAAGGAGTCACAAGGCAAGGTACATCTAAAAGATTATCATTTATAAGTTAGCTTTATGGGAATTAGTGTTATGCACTCGTATCAAAGAGAATCTTGAACAATGGAATCGGAAAATGAAATTGAACTTCCAAGAATAAATGAAAAGTACCCCAGGTGTAACAACCCGGAATTTTGGGGCCAATTTAAAATTTATTTTAAGTGATTTTAATAAGTTTGATATTTAAATAATCTATTTTAAATAATAACGATCACAAATTTGATTTAAATCGAAGTTAGAATGAATGATTTAATTTTAATTAACAAAAGAGTTAGAGATAGCGCGGTAGTTTGAAAAGTCAAACTTGAACTTTGACTGACCATACAGGATGCAAAATTTAACGGATTTTAGCGAAACCAAAAATATTAGAATCTATTTAAGAATATCTTTCTAACGAATCTGAAAAATTGAAATTTCATAGCGGAAATCAAAAGTTATGGCCAATTCAATTTTTAGAAAGGTCGCTGTAGAATATATAGGGCCCGAAAGGCTACTTTTCACATATGTAGGAATTTCGACTCGAAACCACTTCCATTGAGTTCGGAATGACGTTTCTGCATTGAAAAACAGTAAACACTTATATATTTTGAGTTTCGAAAATTATTTGTTTAAAAATGTATTTTTAATATTAAATATATTAAATATATTGTTTAAAAATATGAAGAAACACCTCATAAAAGTCCAACGCTGCATCCACGAACATCCTGGTGTTAAGCCTGAATCCTTACTTATTGGTAATATTGACGAGTTTACGATTCCTTGCATGCATGACAACTTCGATGATTCCATGGATATTGCACCAAACGACATGAATGCAATGGCCATACCCGATGTGGACCCTGAAGTAGCCCAATCACCTCACCAGAACATGAACCACCTTTTCAGCTCCGACTTGCTCTTCCAAAACATCCCTATGTCCTTCCCGTTCTCTATCCCCCTCCCAATTACCCCACTCCAAATTGATGACCCCACATCAACTGCCCCTCCCATCCCGATCCCTTTTGACAATCAATCGCCACCTCAACCTTTTCTCCCCCTGCAACAAATCCTCCCTGCTGGCTCTACCCATAATGCTGAAGAAGAGAACTGGACTCAGTTTCTTTCACCGGTCATTGTCAGACGCAGTGCAAGGATCAATAACAAAGAGGACCATCCTGAAGGCTCGGGTAGTTTTTTTACTCCTGTTGTTTTTTCTTCTGCAAATAAAAGTCTATGTAGGAAAATGTCACGTTGCATGGGTGTTAATTTACGTGAATCACACTATATTTCCATGCATGATTTGGAACTCGAGCGTATCAATGGTGCCAAATGAAAATCGTTTCATGGAATGTTAGGGGCTTGGGCAACCCCTCAAAATGCCATTCAGTTAGTCTGGTTTTGCTTCCTTTAAAAATCGATATTCTTTTCCTCCAAGAAACTAAGCTTGATGACCCTTCTCCAAATTTCTTTAGATTAGTGGGGGGTTCCTTCCTTACCGGTTGGACTTTCGTTAAGTCAATAGATACACGTGGTGGCTTAATTACAGCATGGAATGAATCAATTTGGTCCTTAAATTGGTCTACTCAAAATAAATCAGCACTTCATGTTGCACTGCGCCATATCCCCTCAAACCAAATTTACTTCTTCTCTAATATTTACGGCCCTCAAGATGCATCTGATAGATCCCTTCTTTGGTCGGATTGTTGTTCTCTTGCAACCCAATTCTCGGGTCCTTGGGTGATTGGTGGAGATTTTAACACTACCAGATTTGTTTACGATAGAAATTCAGGTAATCTATCCCAAGACTCTGATGACTTCAATTCTTTCATCTTTGACTGCGCCTTGATCGATCCACCGATTAGTAACCGTTCCTTCACCTGGTCTAACCATAGATCATTACCAGCATTGGCTAAACTAGACCGCTTTCTTTACAATGGTGCTTGGGATGAGCTTTTCCCTTTGACTGTTGTGTATGGTTTGGCTTCAGTTATATCAGACCATTGCCCCATTCTACTAAATTCTAGCATTTCTGTATGCACTAATCGTCCCTTCAGATTTGAAAGGTTGTGGCTTCTCGAACCCTCGTTTGAAGACTTTATTCATTCAATTTGGTCCCAAAACTTTAATGTATCTTCTGCATCTCATAGGTTAGTCCTAAAATTGAAAACCCTCAGAAAACTTATTAAACCATGGGCTAAAAACATATGGGGTTCCATTCGTTCCCGCATCTCCTCTATTCAAAATGACATTATTGACCTCAATATTTTAGAAGAACAGCGCCCTCTTCTTATAGCTGAACGTGAAAAATTAAGTTCTTTAGAAGATGAGTTGGATAGATTGATGAAACAAGAAGAAATTGGTTGGAAGCAAAGATCCAAAGCCAAATGGTTGGAGGAAGGTGACAGAAACACTTCATATTTTCATCGAATGGCTAATGGCAGGCGGAGATCAACATTCATATCGGAATTAATTATAGATGGCCGCTCTTTTTCCGACCATAATGTCATCCTCTCTCTCTTTTCTGATCACTTCCGATCCCAGCTTGGTCGCTCTCACTCAAATGCACCTGAAGTAGATTGGCATCGTCTCTACCCGAACCCCGAGCCTATCCATATCGATCATCCCTTCTCTGAATCAGAAATTTGGGCTGCATTGAAGGACATGCCAGATGATAAGGCCCCTGGACCTGATGGGTTTGGCCCAGTTTTCTTTAAGCATTTTTGGGCCTTACTCAAACATGATGTTATTGACATGTGCAACGAATTTTACAACGATCCTACCTCAATTGCCAGGCTAAACTATGCCAACATTATCCTCATCCCTAAACACTCGGGGGCCAATACTTTATCTTCCTTCCGCCCCATCAGCCTGCTAAACACTACTTTTAAAATCATTACAAAGGTATTAGCAAATCGTCTTCAGTCTGTTATTGCCACTCTTGTTGGACCAGAACAGTCTGCCTTCATTCTGGGAAGGAATATTCATGACTGTATCGCCGCAACTCAAGAAATAATCTCCTTCTGTCATCATTCATCTACCCCTGGTTTTCTACTTAAGCTTGACTTTTCCAAAGCATTTGATTCAGTAAGCTGGCCATTTGTCATGGATGTTTTTAGACACAGGGGTTTTTCAGATAAATGGTGTTCATGGATTGATAATATTCTTAACTCTAGCTGCTCAAAAGTTTCAGTAAATGGTGCCTCTGGAAACCTTTTCAAATCTAAATGTGGACTTAGACAAGGTGATCCTCTTTCCCCTCTGATTTTTGTGCTAGTCGCGGATGTGTTCAACCAAATGGTTAAACAAGCTTCCTCTCATGGTTACTTGGATGGTATTTCCCTCCCAAATTCTACACTTTGCATCAACAATTTACAATTTGCAGATGACACAATTATTTTCTCTTCACCTAATCCCTTCCATATCCAGTGCCTCAAAATCCTGTTATATGTATTCGAGTCGATATCAGGTCTTTCCATTAATTTTAACAAAAGTATCATCTACATGCTTGGTAAGTCTGATCATCTTGGGGACTCAATCTCCTCCATTCTTAACTGCAAAGTAGCAAAATTCCCATTGTTCTACCTCGGTTTACCTCTCAGACCTTCTAAGCTCCATAAAAACGATTGGCTCCCCCTTATTAATAAGATTGAATCAAGATTAGCATCTTGGAAGGCAAGCTCATTATCATCCATGGGCCGTTTAACTCTAGTTAAATCTGTGCTTTCGGCTATCCCTACACATTGGATGTCTTTTCACAAACTCCCCAAGTGGGTAATCTGCAAGATTGATTCAATTCGCAGTTCTTTTCTTTGGAATGGTCAAAAAATCAAGAAATTAATAAACTGGAGGACTGTATGCCTTCACCCTGAGCAGGGGGGACTTGGTGTTCTTGACCTAAACCACTTCAATACTGCACTATTAGCTAAATGGGTCTGGAGACTCCTAAACACTGGAAACTTCATTTGGAAAGATTGGATTTTAGCTCGCTACTTTTCTTCTAACCCTCATCTTGTTTTGCATCATCGTCCTTCCTCTTTAATCTCTCCCTTCTTGCATGGGATTCTATCCTGTCTTCCTCGTATTAAATTCTTGTTTCATGTCTCTTTGGGGGGCGGTTCATCCTGTTTATTTTGGCATGATATTTGGTCTGGTCAGTTACCTCTCTCTCTTTCTTTTTCTTCACTCTTTTCTCTTCAAACTAATCCTTCACTGTCTGTTGCTGATGCATTTAGTAATGATTATGTAAGCTTAATTCCAGGTTCACTTTTTGATAGGAGTATTCTTTCGCAGTTGCTTAAGATCTTTGCTCTCATTAGCATCACTCAGTTAAATAATACAGATGATCATTATGTTTGGGTGCTCTCTCCTTCTAAAGGTTTTTCTGTTTCATCATGTTACAAGTACCTGAATTTTTCGGGTAGACGGTTTAAATTCTCAAGACTATGGAAATGCAAGCTGGCTCCGAGAATTCTCTTCTTCCAATGGTGTTTGATTCATGAAAAGGTCAATACAAGAGAAAAACTCTTCAAATGCAACGTCGCTCCCGATCCCATTTGCCCTATCTGTAATACTCATCCTGAATCCATTCACCACCTCTTCTTCTCCTGTGATTTTTCCTTCCCAATCTGGGCAGCAGTGAGCTCATATTTAATTGGTTGCATCCCCACTATTTCTTCTTTCTTTGCCTATTGGGAATCTGACTCTAGTCCTACTCTTGATATTTTGCTGGCCGCTTATAGTTGGTGTATTTGGAAAGAAAGAAACGCACGAATTTTTAACAACAAGGTTAATTCAATCATTTCTATCTGTCACCGCATCATTCATATTTATTCATCCGCTTCAGGTTCTGGTGCCAATCATGCAGATACATTCCGGTTTGCTCTGCCGGCTGCCTCTTCACCAGCTTCTTCGGTCAATAGCAATGATACTGAGTCCAGTATGGATCTCGTGTGATGGCTGACGAAGGGCGCCTTATCTTTTGGCTTAATACTTGTATAATTATGATGGTTTTCAGCTTACTCTGATCGCTTTTGTACTTATATACTCACTACTCTCTATGTGTGTTGTATGATGTATCTTTGACTTTGTTTAGTTTGTATTTTGGACCACCAACTGGGTATGTCAGTTGGATATACACTATTATCTACTATTTAACCGGCTGTGTAGCCACGCGCTACATATCCGTTTGCTCAAAAAAAAAAATATTGGCCTGGAAAATAGTCATTTTTCAAACGACCTCCGTTTTCGACGAAACCACTTTTGTTGGAACCGGAATGTCAAATTATTGCTAGGTTTCAATTTTCAGAATTTTTCGAATTAATATGTGAGCGTGGCGGAGGAAAATGTGTTTTGACTATATACAGTTAAATTTAAACGCCTTAAAAATAGCCATTTATCAAACAGTCTCAGAATTCGACGAAAATAATTTTGTTGGATTCGTATCGTTATAAGAAAGCTAAAAATATTTTTTTTTAGAATTTTCTGAGGTCGTATGTGGCCTCGGCATATTTAAATGTACGGTAGGAATTAAATAATTAATTTAATATTGTATTTTCAATTAAAACCGAAAAAAATGTGTAGACATCAGAATTGGACATTGGGACATAGCCCATCGCGTTCAGAAGGCCTCAAAACGTTAAGATCGACAGTAAGCAGGCCCAAATCCGAGAAAGTCCAAAAATCCACTTTATTTCACAAAATTCGGAATTAAATATTAAAATATTATTAAATCCGAAAACCCTAACCCTAATTTGGCCAGCCGCCATGTTCAAACCGAAGGCCAGAAATCACCCAAATTCAAACGATAATATCTCTCAATCCGTTCGACGAAAATTGACGTATGACCTACCAAATCGAAGAGAATTCAGAGGGCTACAAATCTATACGGTTAAGATCGGATTTTGGTGCACGGATTTTGCGAATTTTGGCTGAGAAGTTGCTGCGTTTTTGGTGGATTTCGAGGTGATTGGGGAGGCCGAGCTTCAAGGGGTTGATGGTGTAGGTGACTCTCGGCATGGCGGTCGCGGTGGCGGTGTCTGATCGGCGAACGGGGTGCCGTGGGGTGGTGCGCACGGAAGGAGCAACGGCGGCTTCATGGGTTTCGGCATGTACAGAACGACGTGAAGAAGAAGGTCCTTTTTTCTTTTTTTTTTTATTATTTTATTAATTTAAATATTTAAATTATCCGATGTTTAAAAATCAATAACTCTCTCATACGAGGTCCGATTGACGAACCGTCAGTTGCGTTGGAATCGTCTTTCCGAGAGCTTCGCGATGGCGCAGACCAGAACTGATTCCGAGACAGTCAAATTTTCAGCAAAATTCAATGTGAGAATTCAAATTCTATTATTTAATTAATTATTAATTAATTTTCTCGTGTTAAAAATTATTGTATTATTGTGTTTATTCAGATCTGAAATGTTTGGGTTGGATAGATGATTGATTGTTGCCTGTGATATGATTTGTTGTTTGTGACATGTTAGATCCGCATTGAAATTGCTATATTATTGAATTCTATTTGGGATTAGAAAATTAAATCTAAATTTAGATTTAAATCATATATTTTTATTGAAAATAAAAAGATGAAAATTTTACGATGTAAACAAAAAGATAATATTTTTTTTTGTATTAAAAAAAAAAGAATAAGAAAAAGATCATATTTTTAAATGGAAATAAAAAGATAAATTTTTACGGTGTAAATAGAAAGGTGAAAATTTTTACATTGTAAAATATTAAAAGGTGATATTTTACGATTAAATATTAAAAGACGATGTTTTTACATTAAAATATAAAAGTTGATATTTTTACACCGTAAAATATAAAGGTTGATATTTTTACATTATAAAAATAAAAAGTTGATAGCTTTACATTGTAAACATAAAAGTGAATATATTTACATTGTAAGTAAAAGAATGAAATTTTATGATGTAAAATAAATTACATTTTTATTATGTAATTTATGAATGAATTTACACCGTATGAAATAAATTACATTTTATTATGTAATTTATGAATGAATTTACTCCGCATGAATGAAATTTCATTTATTTTGTAATGTATATGAAATGAATGTATGAACTTGCTTTGTAAATTAAAAATTACATTTTTATAGGTAATTAAAATGTGAATTTACACTGTATGATAAAAATTACATTTTTAGATGTAATTTAGATATGAATTTATGTCGTATGTTAGAAATTACATTTTTCTATGTAATTAAAATATGAATTTCCATCGCATGATGAAAATTACATTTTTCTATGTAACTTAAAATTGAATTTGTACCGCATGATAAGAATTACATTTTCCTATGTAATTTAGATGTGAATTAGAATGGTAAAATAAAAATGACTCTTCTTTTTTTTTCTATGTAATTTATATATGAGTTATATTGGTAAGATAAAAATTACATTTTTCAATGTAATTAGAATTTGAATTGGTATTGCATTATAACAATTACATTTCTTTATGTAATTGGGACATGAATTTACAATGTGAAATAAAAATTACATTTTAATATATAATTAGAAATGGGATTTGCAAATAAAATTAAAACTTACATTTTTATATGTAATTTAGGATGATATATAATTGTAAAATAAAGTTTACATTTTTATATGTAGTAAGAAATTGAAAATTCGCATTGATATTAAAATAACATTTTTGTAAAGATATTGCATTAGAATAAAAAGAAAATTTTTGTCGCTTTTTCTTTTAGAACTAAAAACATATTTTGTCACCTTTCTTTTAACATAAAAAGGGTCATTTTGTTGCTTCTTCTTTTTAACATTAAAAGAACATTTTTATGTCATGTTTCTTTTTAGCATTAAAAGAAGCATTTTTGTTGTTTTTCCTTTTAGTAATAAAAAGAACATTTTGCTTTCATTTCTTATGATAATATATTATCGTCATTTTGAATGCGGTAAAGATAGAATTGTTAATGTTGAATATTTTATCGTCATTTTGAATGCGGTGAAAATAGAATGGTTAACATTGTCATTTTTATCGACATTTTGGTGCGATAAAAATAGACAATGTTAGTAATTCATCTTTACCGACATATTTGGTGCGATAAAAATAGACAACGTTAGTGATACATTTTTATCGACATTTTGATGCAATAAAAATAGAAATGTTAATATTACATTTTTGTCGTGATTAGATAAAATTAACAATTTGTCATGTTAGTATAAAATTTGTATACTCATAAAAATATTATTTTTATGATTACATGTAAAAAGGTAGGATCTGCATACAAATAAAAACATAAATTTTATTTGTTATGTTAAAGTATAAAACGTAGATAAATTATCATTTTTGTTTAGAATCATGCTTTGTAGACAAAAATACCATTTTGATAATAATGTTACATTAGAAGAATGTTTACATTAGAAATATTGGTACATTAGAAGAAAAAACATTTTTTTTTATAAATGTTACATTAGAAGAAAGATAACATTTTTTTGTTATAAAAAGTGATATTATAATAAAAATCTCATTTTGTTATAAAAAGTGATATTAGAATAAAAATCTCATTTGGTTATAAAAAGTGATATTAGAATATAAGAGTTGAAACCAAAAGTGTCACGTTTGTTAAAATAAAAGAGTTGAAACAAAAACTTACATTTTTGTTGAAATTAGAATGAGCAAAATAGAATTGTCATTTTAATCGCATATTTGAAATGCCATTTTAATTGCCTAATAGAATTGCCATTTTAATAACAAGATATGGTTTCTCATTTTAATGATAACAAAATATAATTTGTTATTTTAATGTTAACATCATGGAATTTGTCATTTTTATGTTATCATAATAGGAGTGCCATTTTAAGGTTAACATAATAGAAATATCATTTTTATGTCAGATTAGAAATTAAGGAAAACATCTTATTTCATGTTTGTCATATAGAAATGTTACATTATTTATGTTAGATAAAATAAACAGAAAAACATGTTAAACATGTTTTGCCATTTAAAACGACATTTTTAATATGTTAAGTTAGAATATATAAGATTTTGTGTTAAACAGGTCGTGTCATTAAAAATGGCATTTTTATTTAGAACCATATTTGGTTGGAATGGAAGTGTCACCTTGTTAGACAAAACGTCACTTTTAGTATGTTAGACAAGAATTATAAAAATAATTACTTGCTAAAATATATGTTTTGTTGAAAAGTAAATTATAAATATTTATTTATGATTTAAACAAAAAGAGAAATTTGTTAAATAGAAAATAATTCAAACTAAATTATAATTGGTTAAATTGATTAACCAATAATGTATGTATATAAATTGTTGTCGTTCGAAAACCCCACACGGGTGTTGGGATGAAAACTCACATACACTAATCCCAATATTTAGTTGTATGTTGATCGTTAGATCGACGGGCTGTGATGAGCGTTATTATTTAATTTTAACGCTTACACAGTGGAAATTACACTTTGGATGTAAATGGATGACTTGATGATTATATTGTTATTGTCATATATATGATGTGTGTGAAATCCATATAATCCAAATTATATGGTAAATGTTTGAGTCGCATTTCGATTCGAGTGTTCTTTTAAATAAGACTATTTTTACATTAGAAATTCTTTTTATATAAAGTATATATATATATTTTCAAAATATAGATTGTTAATTAAGTATATGTTAAAACAAGGAATATTTGTAGAAGATAAAGATTTGTAAAATAAAGAATACTTCTCATTTAGAATCTTTTATATATAGAATATTTTTATGATTATTTTAAAATATGTTTTTAAAGGGTTACTAGCATTTGCAATCATATTTTGTGATACGAAATAAATTGAGATGTGAAGTGGATTTACCGTGGACGATGTTTTAAACGACATTTGTCCTTTAATCCAATTCACATTGAAATTATTATTTGGAATTTATGAATCTATTTCATAGATTTAAAAAGACATTTTCTATAAATCAAGTTTTTCAACTAATATATTAAATTGGAATTTAGTGGAAATTCTATGGGTAATAATTGAAATGGGCTTCTGTAAAAGAAGACCGATATTATATATGGAATTTAAGAGGCATTGCAGTTATTCCATTTGTACTATTAGTCTGATACAGAAATTTACATCGATTATGTATTGATTGGATTTCTGTGGAATTCCATATTTTTAGAAATTGATTTATAGATTTTATTTTAAATATTTATCTTTGATAAAATTAATGAGAATCTTCTAAAACGAATATCTTATTAAAAGAATATTCTAAGTTGGAATGTGACGAAATGTTGATTTTCCAATATTTGTTTTTAATCCCAAATTACGCGAATTATTCAGAAAGGCCGGGTTTAACCCATTCTGAATAATCATCACGACGATCAAGAGTCGAAGACGAAGACGGTGATTGAAGACCGAAGGTTTTCACATCGTTGGGATGATGATGACTGGTATCTTGAATTGGGATTGGCCTTCCAAGGCAAGCTATTTGGTAATGATCGTCCAAACGCATTTGGAGATCGACGGACACGTTGTTTTGCTCAAGCCCAGAGTGGACTTGTAAATGGATTGCGTGTCTGACATTGTATTCCTTTCTACTGTATTTGTTGAACGCTACTGATTATATATTTCTGTTTGGTGGTGAAGAATTTATTCTTTAATTATCACCCTTCTCTAAGTCGTATGAGCTTAGAGGTTATATATATATTAGTAGATAATCAATAATATGGTAGGGTCTGACAATGTGGCACGCCAAGATGCAAATTGATCAAGGCTTTTGTTGAAAAGCAGGGCCTTGTGGAATGATCAAAGCATAGCCTATTACGGCATAGCTTTGTGTATATCGTGACTTCGTGAGCCTCACACCCCGGTATGAGTCAAAAACGGGATATGGACCGTAGGGAGTGCACACGTTTCTTTCTAGCTAGAGTGGTGTCAGTGACCTACCAGCCCTGACATTTTACTTATGTGGATGATGGATTTTGAGGCGCCTCGTTTTTTTTTATAGGCCGTTGGTGGTCATACTATAGGTCCAAAGGGACCGGGAAACGTGTGTTCAGGCATAACCAATCCACTGCCCATAGGCGGGGACCGGCCCTACCGCATCCAAGGGTTCACTGCGGGGGATCCTGAGGCATTTGCTAGAGTGTCTCGAATCGGAGAGGAGCTTGCCCCTAGCCTCGACTCATGATGGAAATCCAATTTCCAATACGACCTTGCGGTTTTGATTGTAGAACTAGTATTGGCGACATGATATATGGTACCCATGCCGTCTAGGATTGATACTTATGATTGAAATGTTTTTATTTAAAACATACACACACTAATAATACTATCGTTTTTACGTATCAAGCATCTTTTGACCATTATAAGGTAAAACCCTATCCTCTGGTGTGCGTTGCATTGTGTGATGGGACTTGGGTCTTATAATGGTTTCATTTTTTCTAAAAAGCATTACGTTATTTGACGATTTACTTTAATTATGCACTGGCAATCCAATGGAGTAAACCCGTTCCGCGTTAGTGGCGTGGTCCTGTGATTAGCCTACTTATTAGATAAGTTAAGTTAAGAATTCTCACACCAGTCCCACGACTGACCTGTAGTTTGTTTCACTTTGCAAACTCGGGTGCCCTCTTTCCACACGGGCAGTCGAGTAGCTTTTTGCAGATATAGTTAAGCAGGATCCTGGATTGAAGTCTGAAGCCGGGTCCAGAATATTGATGGCCTTCCGCTGAGATTAGTTCCGCTGCAATGTATTTAATTTAATTTAAATGTTTCTTCCGCTGTATTATTTATCGATGTACTCTGATATATTCTGTACTCTGATGTAACATTTATTATTAATGTTATAAAAGTCTGTGTTTTTGTTCTGATGTGTTGTATGCCCAAAGTTAAAGTATTCGTAGATTTTCACCTTTTGGGTCAGACCTGTGTGGTTTATGGTCGATTCAAAGGGCGGGAATTTGCGGGTCTTTACACCAGGGCTAAGGAAGTCAACTAGAGGTATCAATCGCATTAAGTTTTCCGAATTGGCAAACTTAGGAGATGAGGGGCACTTAAAAGCTTAGTGTCCTTCTTGCTTGCAATTGCAGCAAATGAGAGGCTTGGGACAATCTCGAATAAAATGGTCATGAGAACCACAATAAAAGCATGACTTATGAGAATGACACATTGAGCTAGAGTGCGAATTTGAGCTAATATATTGCTTCTTTTTGTTGTGCTGGAATGGCTTAGTCTTATAAATGGAACCCTCTTCTTATTTAGATTCTTAGAACCTCAATCTCATCACTATTATCTCCTTCTCGACAGCTTCGAGATGAAGTGCTGCATCTACTAACTCTTCAAAAGATAATTTGGGTTGAAGCATTGATACCTTCTTTAGGTATTTCTTCGAACCAAAGACAATATTAGATTCCTCTAATAAGGGTACTAATAATCTCAATACCATACTTGGATAAAGTCTCAAAGAAAGATATATACTCAAGCATAGAAGAATTTCCTTGCCTCAACTCAAGAAAATGTCAAGATAGAACCGCTTTCTCAGGTTCGAGAATGAACTTAAGCTCAAAGTGCTCATTAAACTTTCTACTCAAGGGTAGAGTTATTGATCTCGGTAATAAGTAGCTCGCACCAATCCAGAACTCGCTCTTGCTACATACTTGATGCTACAAGAATTCGGTGGTGGTCAAATAAATATGTGAGAAAAGGTGCGCTCGCATATTTTCAATATAAAGACACGTCTGAACCACAAGAATGGATTCAGAGTCTTTGAAAGGCTTGCTTCCTGTAACGACCCGTATTTTCTGCCTATTTATTTGAATTATTTTATTATGTAAAATATTGGTTTGAATTTAAATAATTGGAATTAATTATTTTATTTTGAATATTTATTTATATTAATCGTATAATAATATTTTAATTCCAAAATATTTGGGAGAATATAGAATTTGAAATATAATGTGATCGGGCGATTTCAAATTGTTTATATTGTTTATAGTGAAATTATATTGACAATTTCAATTCTAAAACGACGGTTGAGCGATATAATTATAATTTAATTTTAAAACGAGCTGTAGCGGCGCGGCAGTTCGTAATTTGGCGTTTTGAACTTCAATTGGCTGTACAGGGCCCAAAATGAGTCGGATTTTCTCGAAACAAGAAACGTTGGGATCTGTTGGATAATATTTTTCTAATGAAAGAGAAAAATCGAGTTTTTGTATTGTAGATTTTGTTTTATGTCCAAATCAAATTTTGAAATAGTCGCTGTGGAATTTCCTTATAAATTTTATCGTTATTTATATTAAATAAAAGGGTTTTTAAATATTTATAATATCAGTTTGGCTTCAAACTCAACCCGAGCTATTTTATTTTAGTAGTATACGATATTCTGGTCCTGTATGGCCAATTATAATATTTTGATATTATTATATTGAGGTACTTTAAAATTGGTTTATTTTATTTGAATTGGGCAGTTATAAAAGGGCCATTATTCAAACGACCTCTGTTTTCGACGAAACAAATTTTATTAAGACCGCAATAGTAAATTATTGCAAGATTTCAAGTGGTGTGTTAATTGGGATTAATTTGTGAGCGTGGCAAAATAAAATACAAATAAAAACGACCATTTGAACGTGAATGAGGGCCATTTGAGCAAATGGACTCGGAATTCGACGAAACAAGTTTCATTAGGACCGTATCGTCAAATTATACTACGTCGTCCATTCGCATCTCGAACAGGGTTTTTATGTGAGCATAGGAGCCAACAAATAGCGTTTAAATTTGCGATAAGCACGAAATAAAAATCGTTAGTCGTTGTCAGTAAAATATCCTCTGTCATATCAAAATAAATTAATATATTTCCTTATTATATATGTTCCTTCACCCCCAAACCAGAAACTCAGCCTCCCATTTCTATTTCAGTCTGAAATTTTGCAATAAAGCCCCTGTTCTCTTTTTAATTTATTTCTTCAATTTGGTGATGAATTTGAGGGTGGAGTTTCAAAGGGAAGTTGTAGATCGGGTCAGTGGCTCTTGCAGCAAAAAGTTGGGGTGGATCGGTGGACTGTGGTGGCCGGAATTGGCCTGGAACTGTAAATTTTCATTTTCGTTTTTCTTCGTTTTCGGGGAGTTGGAGTTGTCGAGTGATGTTGAGTTCGAAGGTGAAGTTGTAAAAGGGAGAAAGAGGGTCATTTTTGTCGTTGGGTCGATGACCTGAAAGTGTCTGTGGTGGCGTGGAGACTGAGTTGAACGGAGAACATAAATTGGGGGTTTTATTGTGATGCTCGAATCGGATTTCACTATTTTGGCGGCGTTCGAGGCGATGCTGGTTGGGGTGTCTGAAGGGCGATGGAAAGGGGAGGTCCGGTCGTCAGTTTGGCGGTGGTGGCGCTGTGTCAAGTGATCGGAGGTGGGTGAATTTGGTGGTTGATCAGAATTTGGGGATGTTCGAAATTAGGACGGACGGAGGGTTTCTGGCGGCCGAGGTTTCTAGCGAGGGTGGACTACGGTGGGGTGGTGGTGCCAGCAGGGTCGAGGTGGGCCCAGGTTCAACGGAGGCGGCACGGTTGATGTTGGGATGGTCTCAATTAAGTTTCACAAAGAAAAAAGAAGAAGGAGATAGGAAGGGATCGCGTTTCAGCCTGAAGGGAAAAAGAAAACGCGCTTTTGGATAATACCAGAATGATGTGGCAACTAATTAAGGTAATTATTAATAATTTAATTAATTAATTTATAGTTATGTTATTTTAATTTAAACCAAAACTGGAAAACGCGATATCTCATTCATATGTTAACGAAATTACACGAAACAAGATCCGTTGGGATCGCAGGGACGAGATCTAGGTGATGGCACTGACTAGGCACTGATCTGATGCTGCTGAAATTCTAGTTAATTTTGAACGTCCGTTCAAGATAAAAAGGAACAAACGCGTCAACCATCAACCGATTAAAACTGATGAGTTAATTCTCACACCTTCTGGAATCCTGTGTTGTGGTAAATTCATATTAAAATATAATTTACCGTTAAAAATATAAATTGGTTGATTGGTTGTTATTGATTGTTTACTTTTTGATTGGTCGTTGTTATTTATATTTCATCGTTTTAAATTAAGTAGATTATCGGAATTTATTTCATATATTACTATGAAATGTATAATGAACTGCGATGCAGAGAAGAACAGGTTGGAGGGATCCGACCGAATTCCTCAAATATTATATTTGTTGTTTATTTATATTATTTATATATGAACTGATTGAACGCCACACGGTAGTTAAACCTGTTTGAACATGACGGTTGAATAAATATTCACCTGTGTTGTATCTAAAATCAACCGACAGTGTTGATTGGGTAATTGGCAGTGAATGGCCTAAAATGTGTTGATTAGATGTCGTTCTACCATTCGATGAACCGATGCAAGTATTAAGGCTATAAATTACTTTATAACTAAATTGAAGTTTTTCAGTTATTTTAATTATGTAATTAAATAAGAAATTTATAGATAAATATTTTAAATCGAGTTTATAAAAGAAATTATTTAAAGGGTTGATGTAATTAAATCTTATGATGTATACGAGTTCTAAAAGCAGAAAGCCAAAGTATTTACCTACGGGATTGGTAAAATGGGATAACTGTTTTTAAAACAATTAAATGGTGTTTTTAAATTAATTAAGTTATTTAATTAATGATAAGCGGTGACTTGTAAATGGGAATTCAAGTAATAAGTGATTAAGTGACGATGAAGTTAATTGAAAAGACGATAAGAGTTTTATAAGGAGATTTATAATTCAAATTTCAAACGAGATTGGTAAATGGAATTTGTATGCGAATGTAGAGATTTAAATAAGATTTTTACTAAATTTTTAAATGAAATAAAGTAACGCCAATTGAAATGAAAGGACTAAGGGAGGTGACAAGTAGATTAGTGATAAACTGGAATACGGTAATGGTTTTTGAATAAAAAAAAAAGAAATGTTATAAGGTACTAAACAGTTTAGTAAATGATTTGGAAGAAAGCCAAACAAGGATAAAAAAGGGGTTATCAAACCAAAACGAAGATTAAATGTTAAAGAAGTGATTTCAGTGAAACGTTGTAATTGAAATAAGGATTTCCAATGTAAAGGAAAATACATACAAAAAGGGGGTTGTGTTAATTATAGGTAAATGGAATTTGGGAATAAAATCCAAGTTAAACGATCTTATTGTAAGGGAGATAGAAATAAATTCTAGTTTAAACCCCAAGATAAAGTTTGCATATGAATGCCAAATAAATGGAAATAGATTATTTAAAGTGGGATTTTTATATAAACCTAAAGCTACAAATGAAGTAATGCTTTAGGTTAAAAGTTAAGTTTTAGTAGATATTTACTTAATCAAAGGAAATGAGTAAAGAGATTCTATTGAACGAGGATTTCAAATGTAAGAAATGGTCTTAAAAACCAGATTTGAAATCGAGATGGTAAACAAGTTTTATGAGGGTTTAAGTTACAAACTAGTATTTATTCTGAAATAAGAACGTTGTCGATCAAGGTCTGAGAGGTAAATAAATACACCAACTTGAATGGCTTCACGATTATCGAGGAGTGGTATTAGTTTTAAACGAGTGAAAGGTGTTGTGATTAATGTGATATCCCATACGAGAAGTATCGAATATAAGTGCTAGATTTTGGAATAATAAACAATACTAAAATGATCAGTTACAAGGTAAATAAGAATATTTGATTTCAAATTATATAATTCGACATGTGTTTTACCTGTATCAGGATCGATAACTGGTTTTATGCCATTAAGTATTATATATGTAAATGTATATATTGAGATGCAAAATTTAAGGGAATTAGAAAAGGTTTTGTAGAAATATAACGATGTTTCCAATAGTAAAGGAATTGGAAAGTTGGGTATACATATGTATATACAAACTCGGAAACGTATAAGAATAGTTTTTTTATAATAAAATAAGGATAAAAATAAAGGTTCAAATTTAAGAGGAGACTTTAAAGTTATTAACGATTTTGTTAAATATATTTTAATAGGCCAGGTAGTGCCAAGTACTGAATCAGCAAACTCATTTTATTCACACATTTGATATTTCATAGTTAAATCACCGACTATCAAAACCTGACCAATATGATTGTTGGTATGGAAAGACCGGAGTCGAATTTATATTTGAAGACCATTCCGACCAACAAATACGTGAAGACGTCAATTGAAGACGGAGCAAGTGAAGACCGTGGATCTTCATAAGCGGAAGGACTACTTGTCAAATTTCTCTGGCTTACAACCAGAGTTATTTGGTTTGTGATTCTGTCGTGGTTGAAATCTACGGATTTGCAAGGACTGCTCGCTACTGATCCTTGGTGAAACACCCCACCTCCGTTAAGGTCACTCACAAAGGGAATGCCTTAACTTTGGTGGAGGGTTATAGGTACAATACGCAAAAAAAATTACAAGACAGATAAATTTAAGCAGCGGAATTCAAATATTTATTGCATACGTAGTTCAATACAAAAGCATTACATCAAATTGTCTCAAAATAACTTCAAAACGTTACACCATAATTTTTGTCTCTATTATTCAATAAAGAAGCATAAATCATAAATAAAACTGTGTAAATCCCCAAGTGTAGTATCCAAAAGCCATAGCCATGGTAAGAGAGTCCCAATCATACATCTACTTTCTTGAAGCTTGCAAAGAGTCTGACTAAGCTGTTGTATTCCCTCCCTGTGGACCCGGGGTGGGGGGAATGGAAGAAAAGAGGACAAGAGAAAATGGGTTAGACAATAAGTCTGGTAAGTTTAGTGATTACTAGTATTTAAACAAGGAAAGGGGTCATGACAGTGATAACAAAACATAGGACAATACCCTAATATAAGATAAGAGGAACATGTGATCGCACCCATTACTATAGTCTCTACACCTACTTAACCATCGGTTCAACCAGCCCCACGTGTTTATAACAAACGATCCCCTTAATGATCGGCTCCTACTCGCATGCATTCATATCCTGTGTCATT
Source organism: Allium sativum (assembly GCA_030737875.1). Lineage (NCBI taxonomy): Eukaryota > Viridiplantae > Streptophyta > Magnoliopsida > Asparagales > Amaryllidaceae > Allium > Allium sativum. The sequence continues at coordinate 141,475,210 of CM060918.1, read as the reverse complement.
CGGCCCCGCTTGACTGTAGCTACCTGTGCTGGTCCCACCATGTGGTGTATCAGTCCCTCTGGCGGCAACCCGACACGATTCAAGATGCACAGTGTACACTACTGATGCCCAGTGCCTGATTTTTCCACTCCGGAGTACGTGCATGCCCATACTCCGTCGGAACCTACACTGGCCCACCAACCGCCGACGTTTTGACCGCTTATAATTCAGCCCAGTAATCGTGCCCCACCCTGCCTAGTTTCAGGGTACCATGATACATCTATGTGGGTTACTGCTGAAATGGGTCCCCGTTACTAGGGTTTTCTTATCAACATGTTTATTTGGTTAAGTGTCCAAGTTTACCTAACCCCGCCCATTCATTTAGTTAATATGTTGAATCAGTTAAGTGTTTTCCTAATTTACTTAACCCTACCAATCCTGACTTGGCTTTAATTTATTAAAGCAACAACCACTCACATTAGACCGGTCTTGTTGTGGTCACTGGATGTGCCGGTCGTTTCCGGGCAGATTTACACCACAACTCAGTCTAACCTCGGGTTCTTTTTGGGCCTGATGCACTAACCACCTACATTAGACAGGTCTTGTTGTGGTCACTAGATATGTCGGTCGGTTTCGGGTAGATTTACACCACAACTCAGTCTAACCTCGGGTTAGGCATATTCGTCTTTTCTAAATTCACATTTGTGTATATATGTCTAATTTATTTATGTAGATTAAATTTTATTTAATCATGCCATAATTATCCTTTGATTATGCTCAACATAAATGGTATATCAAATATACCATTAAATGAACAAATATATGCCATGAATTTTCATGTTTTCCCATCGTTATCCCCGTAGAACGTACGTATGAATTACATAAAATGTTGGGCTAGCAAATTAGCCCAAACCCATAACAAAGAGGGGTAATAAACAAGGAACATGAAATAAACATAAAATAGCATACATTTAACTTATCACATGTAACTTGGCACAGATGTATCATTAACTTAACCAAACAGGTAAGGGTGAACTTTGTGACTAAGTTGGATCACATTTTCATGTAAACTTGATATGGATCTAACATGGAGGTTTAACATATAAACCACAATTTAGCATACTAACTTATGTATGTCAAAACGTAAGAAAGCCACTATGAACACATTTTAAATCACAACTTAGCATGATAAAAAACATAAGAGGATTACCATAAACATGTTTAAATCACACTTAGCATGATAACTTGTGTTAAAACATAAGAGGACTACAAATCCAATCTTGCAACATAAATAGACTCAACTTGACATATTTCTAAATATTCATAAATGTTAATCTAACATGTAAGCAATTGATTTAGAACATAAACTTGCAAATAACCACCAATCTATAACATGACATGTTTTACCATTTAATTGGAAAAATAAATCCATTACCCAAATCATAATAGGTTTCAACAACATGCAATATGTTCATCACCACAAACATATAGATATGATTAATATACAACATGTTCATTGCCACAAGCGTGTAGATATGATTACTTACAATGATACTTTAAGATAAACGAGAATCAAATCTTATACATAAGCATCATTCTATATCCCAATTACAACATGTCATGATTCAATCGAAAGAATGTTTAAATCTACGTAATAACCAACTTACAAACTAAAAGGAATTCTTGCGTTCTGAAATCTGAATTCTGAAATTGGAGATGCTCACCTTTGATGAAGATCGTTGAATTAGACTCGTTTTAATTTGATTTTAGATGTAAGCTTTTATCTCGTCTTTGAATTGAAAATGGTGACGTCTACTCCAAGTTCTCTACTGACGGCATTTCAGTTCTAGGATTATTTTTCTGTGTGTTTTTAGGTTGAGCATTGAGTTGCTTATATAGAATTTCAATTTAATTATAGCCGTCAGATGAACCTTGGGTTAATCACATCCACTCAGACCAGATCTGGACCATCCAGAAACCCTAGTGACTCAGCAGCAAGTCATCAGTCGTTCAAAATTCAGATCTGGCCGGGGGCCAGGTCGACCCTAAGGTCGACCCCCAGGTCGACCTCTAGGGGGGAGGTCGACACTAGGGTCGACCCCCTGGTCGACCTGCCTAGGCGGGAATTTTCCCGCCCAGCCCGGTTCTGACTTCTGTTTCGAATTTGAACTTGTTTTTCGAGCTATTTGAATTTATTTGAATTTCTGAAACTTCTGGAGGCCATAACTTCTTCATACGAAGTCCAATTTACGCAAACTCGGACTATCTCAACCAGAATTCCGAGGCGAACACAATGGCGTAACCCATTTTCCTTAATTCTCACATTTTAAATTATGTATTCTATGATTCGTTATTATAACGTTAATAGAAAATACGAGGTGTTACATTATCCCCTCCTTTTAGGATTTCGTCCCCGAAATCCCCAAGTCGAGAAGAAATTATATCCTACCATCCAAACACCCATCTACTCAACCATCAAACACAGGCGTCCATTGTCCTTAAAAGATTTCTAATGCTTCACGATCATATGCATTGTGTGTGTAAATGTCCTTATCTAATGCAAAATCAGGCGGTCTACTAATTCAGTTGACCTCCTTAATGCAAATTATGTCAGTGCCATGAGTCCATTATGTATGCAATTTTTCCTACTCAATTTTTTTACATGAGTGCACAATCATTCATACAAATGCAACGTCCATATGATAACACATCAAGTTTCAATCCATAAACCAATACATATATGCATATGCAATATGGAAGTGACTGAGCCGATCTAATACCTAATGTGTGTGTATATGCATCCACTAGCAACCACTTGCAACCATCAATCATAACATGTTTCAATTACATGTTTACATCCAAATGGGTCCCCACCTAAGGATAAAGGATAGGAGATACACCTAAAAAGATAGATATGAGCATAAACTTAAGGAAAGAGAGATCAAAGATGTACCCTAAAAAAGAAAAGGGTAGGCTGCATGTATTCTGTCCCCAGTTTCCCAAGTCACGTCTTCCTCGGTGTCGCTCCATTGAACTTTGACGAGCTTAACTTCACGGTTGCGTAGCTTTTGACTTCTGTTCCCAAGATATGGGTTGGAACTCTCCTCACAGTTGCTTCTCGTTCAACTTCAACTTCCTCTAGCATACTTGGTTCTACCACTTCCGCAGACTCGTGTAAGCACTTCCGTAGGTGAGAGACATGAAAGACATTATGAACCCCGGCCAATCTTTCGGGCAGCTATACCCTATAATCCATCTTCCCAATCTTCTCGATGATAGGGAACGACCCTACAAATCATGGTGCTAACTTCCCTGCGGATCCAAAGCGAGCGACGTTCCTCAAAGAAGATACTTTAAGGAACACCTTGTCTCCAACTTCGAACTCAAGGTTAGTCCTTCTTCTGTCTGCGTAGGACTTCTGTCTGTCTTGGGCAGTCTTCATTCTTCTTTGTATCAAGTTTACTTTCTCTGAAGTTTCCCTAATCATGTCTGGTCCAAGTATGAGCTTGTCTGTGGACTCCCACCAGCAAGTTGGTGACCTACACGGTCTTCCATATAGAGCTTCGAAATGCGCCATGCCTTGTGTAGCTTGGTAGCTATTGTTGTAAGCAAATTCCGCCAAAGGTAGATGATCCTCCCATGTACCTCCGAAGTCAAGGATGCATAGTCTCAAGAGGTCTTCTAATACTCTGTTGACTCTTTCCGTCTGGCCATCGGTTTGAGGGTGATAGGCCGTGCTTAAACATAACTGTGTGCCTACAGCCTCTTGTAAACTCTTCCAAAACTCGCTCGTGAAGATTGGGTCTCGATCACTCACTATGATGGAGGGTATCCCATGGAGTAGAACTATCTCTTTAAGATATATGGATGCTAGAGATGATGCAGTCCTTCTACTCCTGATGGGTATAAAGTGGGCGCTTTTTGTGAGCCTATCCACTATTACCCAAATGCTGGTATTGCCCCTTCTTGACCTAGGCAACCCATATATAAAGTCCATCGAGATGCTATCCCATTTCCACCGTGGGACCTCTAGAGGATGGAGCAGACCACCAGGTTTCTTCTGCTCCGACTTGACCTGTTGGCATATTAAACACTTAGAAACAAATTCATCTACGTCTTACTTCATGCCATTCCAAAAGAAAACTCTTTTGATGTCTTTATACATTTTGTCTCTGCCTGGGTATATGGTCAGTTTGGAATGGTGTGCCTCTTTTTGAACCGCCTTTACCAAGCCCCTTGCTTGTGGGACACATAGTCTTTCATCTCGTCTCAACCAGCCCTTGGCGTCAATGGAGTATCTATTGAGGTGACTAGAAGTCTCACCCCTAATTAACTTGCCCATCACTTCGGCTAGCTGAGGGTCTTCTCTTTGCGCGGCTCCGATTGAGTCTAATAGTGTTGGACGCACTTCTAACGTTGCTAGCAAGACAGGTACAAAGTTAGTGGAGGGTCTGAAGTTGAAGCTTGCTATGAACTCCAAGATTTGCCTTTCCACAAAGATAGGGCTTAAGGCCAGTTTCTTTCCACTCAAGGCGTCTGCTACTGCATTGCCCTTGCCAGGAGTGTAGGAAATCTCAAAGTCATACGAGGCAAGAAACTCCATCCATCTTTGTTGCCTCAAGTTGAGATCTTTCTGCAAGAATAAGTATTTCAATGATTTATGGTCAGTATACAGTTCAAATTTCTCACCTAGGAGATAATGGCGCCAGGACATAAGCGCAAAAACGATGGCTGCCAACTCTAGGTCGTGGGTTGGGTAGTTTTTCTCATGTACTTTCAACTGTCTTGCACCATAAGCCACTACCTTCCCTTCTTGCATTAGAACAGCGCCTAATCCCGTTCCGTATGCATTTGTGTATACTGTAAACATCTTGCTTCCATATGGCAATGTCAGAACTGGGGTTGTTGTTAGAGCCCTTTTCAAACATTGGAAAGCAATATCGCAATCCAAATACCAATTGAAAGCTAGGTTCTTCTTTGTCAATCTTGTTAGTCGAGCTGAGATTTTTGCAAAATCTTTGATGAACTTTCTATAAAAGCCTGCTAGCCCGAGAAAGCTTCGGACTTCGGTTGCATTTTGAGGAACCTTCCAATCTTGCACAGCAACCACATTTGCGGGGTCCACAGCTATCCCCTCTTTGGACACCACATGTCCAAGGAACCTAACTTCTTCTCTCCAGAAATGGCATTTGGAGAATTTCGCCTTCACCTGATGTGCACGGAGAGTATCCATGACTTCCTTTAGATGCTGAGCATGCGCTTCCTCATTCTTTGAGAAGATCAAAATATCGTCTACGAAGACCACCACAAACTTATTGAGGAACTCTCGGAATGCCCTTCTCATTAAATCAATGAAGTAAGCGGGTGCGTTTGTCAAGCCAAAAGGCATGACAAGCCACTCGAAGAAACCGTCTGGAGTTCTGAACGCTGTCTTATCAATGCTATCCTCAGCCACTCTTAGCTGGTGAAACCCGGTAGCTAAATCTAATTGGGAGAAAACCGATGCACCTACAAGCTGATCGAACAAGTCATCTATTTTGGGGAGTGGGTGTCTATTCTTCTTGGTCAGCTTGTTTAGCTCCCTATAATCAACGCATAGGCGAAGCGAACCATCATCTTTGGTTGCGAACACTACCGGAGCACCCCATTCAGAAATACTCCGTCTTATGAACCCCTTTTCAAGCAGCTCTTTGATTTTCTTGCTGAGCTCCTTTCTCTCCCTTGGGGCCATGTGCCTAATGGTTAAAGCAACGGGCTTTGCATTATCAACGAGGTATATGCCAAAGTCTATCTCCCGCTTCGGAGGTAAGCCCTTTACTTCTTCAAACACATCCGAGTATTCACAGACTACCCTTACAGACTGCAAGTTCTCAACAGACGCATCAAGAGATTCTAGATAACTAAGCATAACAGAGTTCATGGGATTACAAGAAATTTCGAGAGTGTTACCGAGGCGAGTCATGAGTCTAACCACTCTCTTTTCACAATCGAGGACGACACCATTACTAGATAGCCAGTCCATGCCTAGAATCAACACATAGCCCGTGAAGCCCAAAACAAAGGCATTACATCTAAATTCAATGCTTATAATAGATATTTTCAAATCCAAACAAACCATTGACAAATAGGCTAAGCCCGCAATTGGATTTGAAACAACCAAGGGATCCTCTACTATTCTGGTGTCTAGGTGCAGAAATTCCACTAAAGCAGTAGATATAAAAGAGTGCGATGCGCCAGAATCAAATAGTGTACGTACAGGATGATTAAAAAGATAGACTAAACTTTCAACAGAAATATTTCTACCTCGTTCTTATGGAGGTGCCGTGAGAGCGTGAACTTGTCCTCCAGAAGAAGGTCCAGCTCCCTGCCCTTGCTTCCTTGGGCAGGCCCTAGCCATGTGTCCTATTTCACCACAGTGGAAACAGCCACCCATCTTCCTTTTCTTCTTCTTGCAGTCTTTGATCAGATGCCCGGGAATGCCACAGAAATTACAATTTCTCTTTTCACGGGGTTTGTTGTTCTTCCCGCCTTTCTTTGAATCAGCCTTCTTGTTCTGCGACCCTTCCCCCTTCTTATCTTGAGGCACTTATGCTTTTTCCTCATTCTTGTCCTTGTCTTCCTCATGTAAGAGTACTAACCTCTCGTAAGTAGCCCCCATAGGTATATGGGTCATAGCCAAGCTGTGAAGTGGCTCATTCAATCCCTTGACAAAACGGAGAGCCTTCTTATGAGAAGTATTCACTAAGTCCAGTCCGAATCGGGCCAGCTGATTGAATTGATTGATGTACTCCTTGACTGTCATACTTCCTTGCTTAAGAGATAAGAACTTTTCCAGCTGTAAACTTCGTTCAGCTTGTGAGAGGGATTTCATCTCAAACCTTATCCTAAAATCCATCCACGCGTCAACTGGTCTTTCAGCGTTAGTGACTTCCCGCCAATAGGAAGCTTTGTCTTTGAACAACCATACAGTTAACTGTATATTCTGCCTATCGTCCACCTCGAAGATAACGAACAGATCCTCAGTTTCTTTGAGCCTATTCCTTGCTTCTACGAATGATTCAGTTCTCTTGAAATCCTTTCCACCCATGGCCCTAAAGTCCCTACAAATCTTTGAGAAAGCATTTGCACGAGGAGGAGGAGGAAGAGGAGCTGCTGCAGCTGGAGGAGGAGGAATATCTGCTGGGCCTGCGTCATTGGCCCTAGCCTCTAAGTACCTCCTGAACCATCCAGGTATCGGTACACCCTCTGGAAGGTTAAGATTTCCCGACATGCTGAAACGAAAAAGAAAAGATTCAAAACGAAGGATAGAAAGATAGTGCATATGTCTTTGGTGATTATGCTTTCTTTTAATTTAAAACAACACACTTTCTTGAAAAATGCTTTTTTATATTTCTTTTGAAAATAATTTTTCAAAAATTCTTATCTGATCTGGTAAACCTTTGCTCTGATACCAAGTGAAACACCCCACCTCCATTAAGGACACTCACAAAGGGAATGCCTTAACTCTGGTGGAGGGTTATAGGTACAAGACATAGAAAAATTTACAAGACAGATAAATTTAAGCAGTGGAATTCAAATATTTATTGCATACGTAGTTCAATACAAAAGCATTACATCAAATTGTCTAAAAATAACTTCAAAACGTTACACCATAATTTCTGTCTTGATTATTCAATAAAGAAGCATAAATCATAAATAAAACTGCATAAATCCCCAAGTGTAGTATCCAAAAGCCATAGCCAAGGTAAGAGAGTCCCAACCATACATCTACTTTCTTGAAGCTTGCAAAGAGTCTGACTAAGCTGCAGTATTCCCTCCCTGTGGACCTAGTGGGGAACGAAAGAAAAGAGGACGAGAGAAAAAGGGTCAGACAATAAGTCTGGTAAGTTTAGTGATTACTAGTATTTAAACAAGGAAATGGGTCATGACAGTGATAACAAAACATAGGACAATACCCTAATTTAAGATACGAGGAACATGTGATCGCACCCATTACTATAGTCTCTGCACCTACTTAACCATTGGTTCAACCAGCCCCACGTGTTTATAACAAACGATCCCCTAAATGATCGGCTCCTACTCGCATGCATTCATATCCTGTGTCATTCGGCCCCGCTTGAATGTAACTACATGTGCTAGTCCCACCATGGGGTGTATCACTCCCTCTGGTGGCAACCTGACACGATTCAAGATGCACACTGTACACTACTGATGCCCAGTACCTGATTTTTCCACTCCGGAGTACGTGCACGCCCATACTCCATCGGAACCTACACTGGCGCACCAACCGCCGACGTTTTGACCGCTTATAATTCTGCGTAGTAATCATGCCCCACCCTGCCTAGTTTCAGGGTACCATGATTCATCTATGTGGGTTACTGCTGAATTGGGTCCCCGTTACTAGGGTTTTCTAATCAACATGTTTATTTGGCTAAGTTTCCAAGTTTACCTAACCCCGCCCATTCGTTTAGTTAACATGTTGAATCGGTTAAGTGTCTGCCTAATTTACTTAACCCTACCAATCCTGACTTAGCTTTAATTTATTAAAGCACCAACCACTCACATTAGACAGGTCTTGTTGTGGTCACTAGATGTGCCAGTCGGTTCCGGGAAGATTTACACCACAACTCAGTCTAACCTCGGGTTCTTTTTGGGTCTGATGCACTAACCACCCACATTAGACAGGTCTTGTTGTGGTCACTGGATATGCCGGTCGGTTCAGGGCAGATTTACACCATAACTCAGTCTAACCTCGGGTTAGGCATATTCATCTTTTCTAAATTCACATTTTTGCATATATGTCTAATTTCTTTATGTAGATTAAATTTGATTTAATCATGCAATAATTATCCTTTGATTATGCTCAACATAAATGGTATATCAAATTTACCATTAAATAAACAAATCTATGCCATGAATTTTCATGTTTTCCCATCGTTATCCCCGTAGAACATACATATGAATTACATAAAATGTTGGGCTAGCAAATTAGCCCAAACTCATAACAAAAAGGGGTAATAAACAAGGAACATGAAATAAACATAAAATAGCATACATTTAACTTATCACATGTAACTTGGCACATATGTATCATTATCTTAACCAAACGGGTAAGGGTGAACTTTGTGACTAAGTTGGATCATATTTTCATGTAAACTTGATATGGATCTAACATGGAGATTTAACATATAAACCACAATTTAGCATACTAACTTATGTACGTCAAAACGTAAGAAAGCCACTATGAACACATTTTAAATCACAACTTGGCGTGATAACTTATGTGTTAAAACATAAGAGGATTACCATAAACAAGTTTATATCACACTTAGCATGATAACTTGTGTTAAAACATAAGAGGACTACAAATCCAGTCTTGTAACATAAATAGATTCAACTTGACATAGTTCTAAATATTCATGAATGTTAATCTAACATGTAAGCATTTGATTTAGATCATAAACTTGCAAATAACCACCAATTTATAACATGACATGTTTTACCATTTAATTGGCGAAATAAATCCATTACCCAAATCATAATAGGTTCCAACAACATACAATATGTTCATCACCACAAGCATATAGATATGATTAATATACAAAATGTTCATCGCCACAAGCGTGCAGATATGATTACTTACAATGATACTTTAAGATAAACGAGAATCAAATCTTATACATAAGCATCATTCTATATCCCAATTACAACATGTCATGATTCAATCGAAAGAATGTTTAAATCTACATAATAACCAACTTACAAACTAAAAGGAATTCTTGCATTCTGAAATCTGAATTCTGAAATTGGAGATGCGCGCCTTTGATGAAGATCGTTGAATTAGACTCGTTTTAATTTGATTTTAGATGTAAGCTTTTATCTCGTCTTTGAATTGAAAATGGTGACGGCTACTCCAAGTTCTCTACTGACGGCATTTCAGTTGTAGGATTATTTTTCTGTGTGTTTTTAGGTTGAGCATTGAGTTGATTATATAGAATTTCACTTTAATCATAACCGTCAGATGAACATAAGGTTAATCACAACCACTCAGACCAGTTCAGGACCATCCAGAAACCCTAGTGACTCAGCAGCAAGTCATCAATCGTTCAAAATTCAGATCTGGCCGGGGGCCAGGTCGACCTCTAGGGGGGGAGGTCGACACTAGGGTCGACCCCCTAGTCGACCTGCCTGGGCGGGAATTTTCCCACCCAGCACGGTTCTGACTTCTGTTTCGAATTTGAACTTGTTTTTCGAGCTGTTTGAATTTATTTGAATTTCTGCAACTTCTGGGGGGCCATAACTTCTTCATACGAAGTCCAGTTTAAGAAAACTCGGACTCTATCTCAACCAGAATTCCGAGAAGAACACAATGGCGTAACCCGTTTCCCTTAATTCTCACATTTTAAATTAAATATTCTAAGATTCGTTATTATAACGTTAATAGAAAATACGGGGTGTTACACTTGGGGTGATTCCAATAAGGATGCGGTAGGAGGGTACCTTCGGTTCATCCTGTTCCTAGATGACTTGTATGGACGAATGTCTGACAGAGTATTTCCTTAGAGCCATGTACGTTGATTTTTACAAATATACTGAGTTGGTGGCAAAGAGGGGCACTTCTTTAATACCCAGAGTGTATTTGTGGACGTCAATTAGTTACTTGACGGATCTGACAATGTGGCATTCAAAGTGAACGATGACCATATGTTTTAAAGAAAATCCTAGCCTCAAGCCTCATCAATCGGGGAATGACAAAAAAAAAAATCGGGCAGGTAGCATGGCTATGTGGGTCACTCCCATTAGGGTGTATAATCACCTGTCTAGAGAAATTCCATTTGCTTCTTTAATCTATATTCGATGTTGTCCCTTTTCGGGAGGCAGTTGCTGATCCCAACCGTCGGTGATATACATTCGATACACTCAAGCGAAATGAGTGGTCAGTCATGTGTGGGCCGGGTTGCAAGACGTTCTTGTTGAATCCAGTGTATTCGCCTCTAGAGATACATGATCAGAAGGTGGACTCATACCTTGTCAAAGTTGGAATCCAATCTCCAATAAGCGCCCGCGGTTTTGGTTTGTATACTATATATGGGGAGCATGAGATGCAAGTGTTCCGCTAGATTGTTAATTATTTGTATTTAGACATTATGATAATATCAGAGCAAGTTATGATTTCAAAAAATGTTTTTGGTTATAGTAAGGTAAAAACCTTCTGTGTTTATTTGTGGGCTGGTCTTACGATTATCCTTTGATTTCATAAAGGATTTTCCAAAGTTAAACCATTTGTGTGTTATGTGAATTTATCAATGAAAGTATTCCAGACTACCCGGTGTATTTTGCTTTGCTTAAAATGTGCTTGGGTCAGACCGAGTATGTTCCAGGTTAGTTTCGCTTGGAGTTTCAGGAGTTGGAAGCAGGCGGCTTCACCGTTAGTTACATACAGATATTTTTCCGCTATGATTATTATGTGTTGTACTCTGATGGTTCGTATGTATATACAGCTCTTTTGTATACACAGATTTGTTATATTATATTTTATTTGTTTCGCTGTGAGATTCTGATGTGTTCTTCTTCTTTCTTCTATTCTAATATTTCTTTCTTTCTATTCTCACCCTATAATTTCTTTCTATTGACAATCTGGGGTTCGATACTTGGGTTTTTGGCAAGTAATACGGGTTTATGTGTTGTTGTCGAAAACTCGAGCGTCGAGTTTTTCCCCGGGTCGTTACAGTGGTATCAGAGCTATTGGTTTAGAGATAACCTTGGCTCTGTAGTGTGACTCAATAGAGATGGGGTTAGCAATACCCTAGATTGAGTTTGGATATAGATATATGAGAGAGCGTATTTGTAATTGATATAAAATTTATTTTTGAAAATATTTTTGACCAATAAATTTTGTAAAATAATAAAAGTGATGATTTCCACGTATAATTTTCATATGGGAAATCGATTGGATTTGTTAATATTGATTTGCGTGATATGTTTGGATGGTGTGCTCGATGGATAAACCTGAACATAAATCGACTTGGTTGAAAACCAAAATGAAATAAATAAGTTGGATAATCAATCTAAATTTAACAAATCTGAATGGATAAATGAAGTGATTATAAATAATTATAATCTCGTGTGGATTGAAGTGTGTGTAAAATTAGTTGATATGGATGACATGGATGTTTTGAACATAACTGGCATTTGTTTTGATGACTAATGAATTCATTTGAGTTGATAATAGATGTAGGAGTGCCAATTCATCTTTAAATTCATTCAAGAGAATTCTGGGATGAATTGAATCCAGTTTAGCATGATAATCGAGTAAGCACCAGTATAATAAATTGCTTATCGCGTAATAGCACTCGCAAAAAGGTACGCCTACACCAATATGAAATTTTGGTTTTTATTTGGGTTTTGAGTTTGGATTTTGAATTTTTCCGACCATGTTGGTCGAGGCAGATATTTATCGAACCTGCGATATTGCAGATGGTCCTCCGTACAGGGGAGACTCTGCCGAAATTTTTCCAAAATTTAAGGTGTTAGAAATTTATGAAGTTTTTTGAAAAATTATTTTATTTGAAATAAATTGGTTTTAAAACCAATTAGATTAGTTTTGGAATTAAAATCGAGTTTTAATTAAATATTATTTAAAAGAGATACTGGGTCATAACATTCTTCTACCTTAGCAATTTCGAGGACGAAATTATTTTAAGTGGGAAGGAATGTAACAACCCGTATTTTCTGCCTATTTATTTGAATTATTTAATTATTTAATTATTTAATTATTTAAATTATTGGTTTGAATTTAAATAATTGGATTTAATTATTTTATTTTGAATATTTATTTATATTAATCATATAATAATATTTTAATTCCAAAATATTTGGGAAAATATAGAATTTGAAATATGATGTGATCGGGTGATTTCAAATTGTTTATATTATTTATAGTGAAATTATATTGATAATTTCAATTCTAAAACGACGGTTGAGCGATATAATTATAATTTAATTTTAAAACGAGCTACAGCGGCGCGGTAGTCCGTAGTTTGGCGTTTTGAACTTCAATTGGTTGTACAGGGCCCAAAATGAGTCGGATTTTCTCGAAACAAGAAACGTCGGAATCTGTTGGATAATATTTTTCTAATGAAAGAGAAAAATCGAGTCTTCGTATTGTAGATTTTGTTTTATGTCCAAATCAAATTTTGAAATAGTCGCTGTGGAATTTCTTTATAAATTTTTGGAAAAAATTTTAAAATAGCCTTGTTTTTAAAACTAATAGCGGATTTAGGCTAGTTTTAAAACTATTTGCAGAAATAGGCTTGTTTTGTCGACCTCAGCGCTGAGGTGGCCAGTTGTTAAAAAAAAAGTAAACGTGAGCGGACTTGTGAAGTGCGCCCCTTATAAAAATATAAGGGACAAATTTTCAAAATAGGCTTTTTTAAAAAACTAATAGCAGATTTAGGCTAGTTGTGAAACTATTTGCAGAAATAGGCTTGTTTTTGAACAACTATTGCCAAAAACAAGCCTATTTCTGCAAATAGTTTCAAAACTAGCCTAAATCTGCTATTAGTTTTAAAAACAAGCTTATTTTGAAAATTTGTCCTAAATTTTATCATTATTTATATTAAATAAAAGGGTTTTTAAATATTTATAATATCGATTTGGCTTCAAACTCAACCCGAGCTATTTTATTTTAGTAGTATACGATATTCTGGTCGTGTATGGCCAATTATAATATTTTAATATTATTATATTAAGGTATTTTAAAATTGGTTTATTTTATTTGAATTGGGCAGTTATAAAAGGGCCATTATTCAAACGACCTTTGTTTTCGACGAAACAAATTTTATTGAGACCGCAACAGTAAATTATTGCTAGATTTCAAATGGCGCGTCAACCGGGATTAATTTGTGAGCGTGGCAAAATAAAATACAAATAAAAACGACCATTTGAACGTGAAAGAGGGCCATTTGAGCAAACGGACTCGGAATTCGACGAAACAAGTTTCATTAGGCAAATTATACTACGCCGTCCATTCGCATCTCGAACGGGGTTTGTATTTGAGCACAGGAGCCAATAAACAGCGTTTAAATTTGTGATAAGCACGAAATAAAAATCATTAGTTGTTGTCAGTAAAATATCCTCTGTCATATCAAAATAAATTAATATATTTCCTCATTATATATGTTCCTTCACCCTAAACCAGAAACTCAGCCTCCCATTTCTATTTCAGTCTGAAATTTCGCAATAAAGCCCCTGTTCTCTTTTTAATTTATTTCCTTAATTTGGTGATGAATTTGAGGGGGGGTTTCAAAGGGAAGTTGTATATTGGGTCAGTGGCTACTTGCAGCAAAAAGTTGGGGTGGATCGGTGGACTGTGGTGGCCGGAATCGGCCTGGAACCATGGATTTTCATTTTCATTTTTCTTGGTTTTCGGGGAGTTGGAGTTGTCGAGTGATGTTGAGTTCGAAGTTGAAGTTGTGGAGGGGAGAAAGAGGGTCATTTTTGTCGTTGGGTCGATGACCTGAAAGTGCCCGTGGTGGCGTGGGGACTGAGTTGAACGGAGAACAGAAATTGGGGGTTTTGTTGTGATGCTCGAATCGGATTTCACTATTTTGGCGGCGTTCGAAGCGATGCTGGTTGGGGTGACTGAAGGGCGATGGAAGGGGGAGGTCCGATCGTCAGTTTGGCGGTGGTGGCGCTGTGTCAAGTGATCAGACTTGGGTGAATTTGGTGGTTGATCGGAATTTGGGGATGTTGGAAATTAGGACGGACGGAGGGTTTCTAGTGGCCGAGGTTTCTGGCGAGGGTGGCCTACGGTGGTGCCAGCAGGGTTGAGGTGGGCCCAGGTTCAACGGAGGTGGCATGGTTGGTGTTCGGATGGTGTCGATCAAGTTTCACAAAGAAAAAAGAAGAAGGAGATAGGAAGGGATCGGGTTTCAGCCTGAAGGGAAAAGGAAAGCACGTTTTTGGATAATACCAGAACGACATGGTAGCTAATTAAGGTAATTATTAATAATTTAATTAATTAATTTATAGTTATGTTATTTTAATTTAAACCAAAACTAGAAAATGCGATATCTCTTTCATACTTTAACAAAATTGCACGAAACAGGATCCGTTGGGATCGCAGGGACAAGACCTAGGTGATGGCACTAACTAGGCACTGATCTGACGCCGTTGAAATTTCAGTTGATTTTGAACGTCCGTTCAAGATAAAAAGGAACAAACGCGTCAACCGATTAAAACTGGTGAGTTAATTCTCACACCTTTTGGAATCCTGTGATGTGGTAAATTCATATTAAAATATAATTACAGTTAATAATATAAATTGGTTGATTGGTTGTTTACAGTTTGATTGGTCGCTGTTATTTATATTTCATCGTTTTAAATTAAGTAGATTATCGGAATTTATTTCATATATTACTATGAAATGTATAACGAACTGTGATGCAGGGAAGAACAGGTTGGAGGGATCCGACCGGATTCCTCAAATATTATATTTGTTGTTTGTTTATATTATTTATATATGAACTGATTGAACCCCATACGGTAGTTAAACCTGTTTGAACATGATGGATGAATAAATATTCACCTGTGTTGTGTTTAAAATCAACCGACAGTGTTGGTTGGGTAATTAGCAGTGAATGGCCTAAAATGTGTTGTTTAGACGTCGTTCTACCGTTCGGTGAATCGACGCAAGTATTAAGGTTATAAATTATTTTATAACTAAATTGATGTTTTTCAGTTATTTTAATTAAGTAATTAAATAAGAAATTTATAGATAAATATTTTAAATTGAGTTTATAAAAGAAATTATTTAAAGGGTTGATGTAATTAAATCTTATGATGTATACGAGTTCTAAAAGCAGAAAGCCAAAGTATTTACCTACAGGATTGGTAAAATGGTTTAATTGTTTTTAAAACAATTAAATGGTGTTTTTAAATTAATTAAGTTATTTAAATTAATGATAAGCGGTGACTTGTAAATGGGAATTCAAGTAATAAGTGATTAAGTGACGATGAAGTTAATCGAAAAGACGATAAGAGTTTTATAAAGAGATTTATAATTCAAATTTCAAACGAGATTAGTAAATGGAATTTGTATGTGAATGTAGAGATTTAAATAAGATATTTACTAAATTTTTAAATGAAATAAAGTAACACCAATTGAAATGAAAGGACTAAGGGAGGTGACAAGTAGATTAGTGATAAACTGGAATATGGTAATGGTTTTTGAATAAAAAAATGTTATAAGATACTAAATAGTTTAGTAAATGATTTGGAAGAAAGCCAAACAAGGATTAAAAAGGGGTTCTCAAACCAAAACGAAGATTAAATGTTAAAGAAGTGATTTCAGCGAAACGTTGTAATTGAAATAAGGATTTCCAATGTAAAGGAAAATACAAACAAAAAGGGGGTTGTGTTAGTTATAGGTAAATGGAATTTGGGAATAAAATCCAAGTTAAACGGTCTTATTATAAGGGAGATAGAAATAAATTCTAGTTAAATCCCAAGATAAAGTTTGCATATGAATGCCAAATAAATGGAAATAAATTATTTGAAGTGGGATTTTTATATAAACCTAAAGCTACAAATGAAGTAATGCTTTAGGTTAAAAGTTATGTTTTAGCAGATATTTAGTTAATCAAAGGAATTGAGTAAAGAGATTCTACTGAACGAGAATTTCAAATGTAAGAAACGGTTTATAAAACCAGATTTGAAATCGAGATGGTAAACAAGTTTTATGAGGGTTTAAGTTACAAACTGGTATTTATTCTGAGATAAGAACGTTGTCGATCAAGGTCTGAGAGGTAAATGAATACACCAACTTGAATGGCTTCGCGATTATCGAGGAATGGTATTAGTTTGAAATGAGTGAAAGGTGTTGTGATTAATGTGATATCCCATACGAGAAGTATCGAATATAAGTGCTAGATTTTGGAATAATGAATAATACTAAAATGATTAGTTACAAGGTAAATAAGAATATTTGATTTCAAATTATATAATTCGACATGCGTTTTACCCGTATCAGGATCGATAACTGGTTTTATGCCATTAAGTATTATATATGTAAATGTATATATTGAGATGCAAAATTTAAGGGAATTGGAAAAGGTTTTGAAGAAATATAATGATGTTTCGAATAGTAAAGGAATTGGAAAGTTGGGTATACATATGTATATACAAACTCGAAAACATATAAGAATAGTTTTTGTTATAATAAAATAAGGATAAAAATAAGGGTTCAAATTTAAGAGGAGACTTTAAAGTTATTAACGATTTTTTTAAATATATTTTAATAGGCCAGGTAGTGCCAAGTACTGAATCAACAAACTCATTTTATTCACACATTTGATATTTGATAGTTAAATCACCGACTATCAAAACCTGACCAATACGATTGTTGGTGTGGAAAGACCGGAATCGAATTTATATTCGAAAACCATTCCGACCAACAAATACGTGAAGACGCCGATTGAAGACAGAGCAAGTGAAGACCGTGGATCTTCATAAGCGGAAGGACTACTTGTCAAATTTCTCTGGCTTGCAACCAGAGTTATTTGGTTTGTGATTCTGCCGTGGTTGAAATCTACGGATTTGCAAGGACTGCTCGCTACTGATCCTTAGGGTGATTCCTATAAGGATGCGGTTGGAGGGTACCTTTGGTTCATCCTTTTCCTGGATGACTTGTATGGACGAATGTCTGACAGAGTACTTCCTTAGAACCATGTATGTTGATTTTTACAGATATACCGAGTTGGTGGCAAAGAAGGGCACTTCTTTAATACCCAAAGTGTATTTGTGGACGTCAATTAGTGATTTGACGGATCTGACAATGTGGCATTCAAAGTGAATGTTGACCAGATGTTTTAAAGAAAATCCTAGCCTCAAGCCTCATCAACCGGGAAATGACAAAAAAAACCGGGCAGGCAGCATGGCTATGTGGGTCGCTCCCATTACGGTGTATAATCCCCTATCTAGAGAAATTCCATTTGCTTCTTTAATCTATATTTGATGCTGTCCCTTTTCGGGAGGCGGTTGCTGATCCCAACCGTCGGTGATATACATTCGATACACTCAAGCGAAATGAGTGGTCGGTCATGTATGGGCCGGATTGCAAGACGTTCTTGTTGAACCCAGTGTATTCGCCTCTAGAGATACACATTCGGAAGGTGGACCCATACCTTGTCATAGTTGGAATCCAATCTCCAATAAGCGCCCGCGGTTTTTGTTTGTATACTATATATGGGGAGCGTGAGATGCAAGCGTTCCACTAGATTGTTAATTATTTGTATTTAGACATTATGATAATATCAGAGCAAGTTATGATTTCAAAAAATGTTTTGGGTTATAGTAAGGTAAAAACCTTCCATGTTTATGTGTGGGCTGGTCTTACTATTATCCTTTAATTTCATAAAGGATTTTCCAAAGTTAAACCAACTGTGTGTTATGTGAATTTAACACTGAAAGTATTCCAGACTGACCCGGTGTATTTTTCTTTGCTTCAAATGTGCTCGGGTCAGACTGAGTATGTTCCAGGTTAGTTTTGCTTGGAGTTTCAGGAGTTGGAAGCAGGCGGCTTCACCGTTAGTTACATACAGATATTTTTCCGCTGTGACTGATATGTGTTGTACTCTGATGGTTGGTATGTATATATAGTTCTTTTGTATAAACAGATTTGTTATATTATATTTTATTCGTTCCGATGTGAGATTCTGATGTGTTCTTCTTCTTTCTTCTATTCTAATATTTCTTTCTTTCTATTCTCACCCTCTAATTTCTTTCTATTGACAATCTGGGGTTCGATACTTGGGTTTTTGGCAAGTAATACGGGTTTATGTATTATTGTCGAAAACTCGAGCGTCGAGTTTTTCCCCGGGTCATTACACTTCCAAGGTGATTGAAATCAGTACACATACACATGAATATAGACTTATGCGAAGGGGAAGATCGAGCAGGAGCTGGAGGATGAGTGTCATTGAATAGCTCCATGAGCTGTTGGGAAGACGTGTGGACGCTCTTTAGATGTGGGCCGCTGGACTGCCCAACACCCAGAATACACCACTGCCTTCTTCAACTATAATCTAAAAGGATAAGAGAAGTTTGATATTATCCACAAGGGTAAAGATATCACTAATTGAACTTAATTGGAATACTATGGAATACAAACAAATTCTTAGGCATATTCCTACTAATATCTACCTCTAGGGATAAGAAACTTATAAGGACACAATTAGGATATCAATACTTTGGGACTGTGTTATCACATATGGTATGTCTCGATGTAACGTAATACGTATATTGTTATGTGTTTATCAAACTTTGCTCTGAATTCATCTCTGATACCATAATATGATTCCCTACCCCAAGATTCATACTAACAAAGAGCATTAATGAGTAATGCAGCCTACTATTACAGAGAATAGGGCTGGTTAGGGGCGACCATCGTAGCTTTATACTATACGGGTATCAAATACATTGATTAGGTGTATTAATTTTTTTCTTTTCTTACCTTAAGTGGATCAACATAATCAATTCATGTCTATTAAAATACTACACTGCGGTTAAGGATCTATTCAGAACAAAACATAATATCAATAAATACAATAGATCACATAGCAGTTGATATATATATATATATATATATACACATACATACATCGATGCATCAAGTATAATACATATACATAAAAGAGTGGTTATATAAACCAATAATATATATACAACATGTCCATGGAAAAAATATACATATTAGAGTCATATAAAAAATTACTAAATGAATACTCAAAATATGCCTAACACCCAAAAGGTGATAGACAAGCGATAACGAAAGATGGATAAGATATCCACAACATGTGTTAACCTTAAAAAACTCGGTCAGACCTGAGTACATAAAATACACGTGCCAATCTAGTTTAGACAAACTGATTAGAATGAGATGGGTAAAGTATAGTGATATAAAGGGAGAACTCTTGTCGACAGAGAAAGAGTACAACAACTTGAACCAACTTTTGGTTCATGAGATAATCACAACTCGGTACTTATATCCATCGGCATCAAGTTGCTAAGATTTAGGGCTAAACTATAAGGATAAAACATCAAACACAAGGAAATCACAAGATGGAAACTAATACAACATCAAGATGTAGAACTCATTCAAGAGTTCAAAACAACATAAATGTAATCAACATAAATAATAAATAAATAGCTCTATAGCTATATAAACATAATCAACATCAACCACAACGATGAAAGCTCTTGAAATCAACGATATCTAGAGTAACATATGGATCCATGTAGATGGCGGAAAGACTAAGCAACACACACATTTAGTCATCAATAAATGGTTGAATCCTGTCAAGTACTATTTATTAAGATACCCAACAGCCTCCATTAAGACCCAACAACCCAATTAACCGATTAAGAGACTCAACATCCTTAGTTACTACTTTAAAAACTTCATATATATATATATATATATATATTGAAAATTGGTAACTATTATGCAAATACCAATCATATACTTCATTTATATGCCTCATCAAAATCTTATGTCCCCCCTAACCTAAATGGGTACCACATAAGGGAAAAGAGCACATATAAAATTCATATATGAACATTACATCAACAAACCTCTACAACCATCAAACAACAAACACAAAACATCCAATCACATAAAAAAAGAAAAAAAATAAAACTAATCAGCCTGTGTCTAATAACTCAACTCCCCACTGTCTTGAAAAAACTTCATTTGCAATTGATCTCTTCGTCTTTGAGCCATTTTTATTCATCAAGTATTGAATTTCTTTTTCAATCATTTGCAGTCTCAACTCTTTAGCAATCTTCCTGCCATTAAACACTCTAGCATTCCTTTCTTGCCATAACTGATATATAGAGACAGTATATACTGCATATGCTATATCAAACAACTGGTTTTTGCACTTGAATTTGTTCAAAATCTTCAAAGCATCCTCCTCCAGATGACCAATATCCATGACATCAAAACCAAGTTTACACATCAGAGACCACCATATAAAATAAGAGTACTCACACTAGAAAAAAGATGAATTACATTTTATTCACCATTATTACATAGAAGACAATTAATCCCCTCAACAATACCAAGTCTTCTAAGCCTCCCTCTTGTATTTAATCTGTTGCTAGCTGCCAAAAATGCAATCATGGACATCCTTTTTGAATTCTTATTGTGCCATATAACTTTGAAGAACTCTTTTACAGGTTCCCTACATCCGACTTTAGCCCATGCATAGTGGAAGGAAAATTGACCATCATCACCCCATTCATAAAAATCTTCAAGAGCATCAGATTTAATCAATACATGGTTAACAGTTTCTTGAATCTCAGTAGTAGCAGGATGCAAATTACCCACTAAACTACCATTAGAAACTATACAAGCAACTAAATCATTAGTACTACCAAGTATATGTAATCTAGAAAGACCAGTAATATTAACTAAACATCTAGCATTAATCCAGGGATCGAACCATAGAGATGTTGATGAACCATTAGCAATAACTCTATTAAAATGTTGTCTACCAGAATTACGAAGTCTTAACAATGTTTTCCATGAACTTGAGGCATTATTATCAATACTTAAATTCCAAAAATTCTTACCCTAACAATATTTCCTCTGCATCCATTGACTCCATAATGTAGACCTTGTTAAATATTTCCATAACATTTTAATACCTCCAGTTCTCTTTAAATCTCGAAAATATTTTAATCCAATACCGCATTCAAGTTTTGGCAGACATAGTTTTTCCCACTTTATCTTATGTGCAGCTCCACCCCAAAAAAAGTCAGCACATAACATATGTATTTCAATCACATGCTCAGGAAATTGATAAACAAACAACCAATACAAAACAGAAGGTGTGTGTGTATATATACACACACATACATATATATATATGTATATATGTATGTATGTATATATATAGGACCCCAACATCACAATTAATCGGTTGGAGACCCAACAACCTCCATTAATAGTCCAAAAACTTTATATGTCTGTGTGTGTGTGTGTGTGTGTATATATATACATATAAGACCCAAAGGACCCTAATATTGGCAATGACACCAAGATGTGTCACAGACTCGCAAATAGTAACCAAAACAGTGGTAATGATACATTCCATACTATAAGTTCTCTCTTATCGGTTTACTACTAGATAGCTTACTCCACAGTAGGAAAAATAGCTGCAATCGAGTAAGTCTAGAATTATCTGATATAATATACATACATGTCTCATAGAACGTGGCTTATTTCATCGTTTAACTCACTTCATCATTCTCTCCATTATAATATACATACTTGTATCAAGAGAAAGAGTTTAAAAATATATTTTCAAAAACACTTTGAAAATCATTTTTAAAATTTCTTTATAATAGAGTATTTGTGTATAAAAGTAGCTTTGAAATATTTATATTTTATAAATTAATTTCCTAAAACAATTTTTATAAAAATGCAAATTTTATATTGAAAATCCCTTTATGAAAACAATTTATAAAACTTATGCAGAAGACGGAAAAATTTCTAAAACTCAATAAAACCACATACTTTCTTTCATAATTACCTTGCTAATTTATAGTATGAATCGATATCAATAATGACACTTCCAATATATGAATTAGCCTATTTAAAACGTTCAAAACGTTACTTTAGAAACCATCAAAAATGCACAAAAGTATTGCAACAAATCCCAGGTAAAAAGACATAGAGATCTACAAACAGAAAAACACAGCCTGGTCCAAATGTCAACTGGCCAGGTCGACCATAGTGATGTAGAGGTTGAACCTAGGTTCGACCCTGGCTATGTCTAGGTTGACCTTAGGTCACGCCTAGTACAAGCATTAATCTGCCTTGTTCGATTTCAAGTTTGGACACCAAATTTACATAGTTTCGGATGTAGTTCTTATATGAATTTGAGTACATCTAAAGTGAAGCACAAAAAAAAAAGAATTCAAAAAAGATTATATTCAAATTTGGCACATAATAAAGGAGATACAAACTTCAACCCAAAACCTGTTTTTCCTGGAAACTTGAAAACTTTTGTTCTTAGTTTACTGTAACTTATAATTTGCATGAGGAAACCCAATTTTCAATATGCAAACATAACAAAGATAGGAGAGTGAGTTCTTCAAAATTACCTTAATTAATAGCAGCTAATTTACAGTGAGTTCTTTGTACACTATTAAGCCTTTTAGCATAATATGTTTACTATTTAACATTATTTAGATTTTACAAACATGTATAGCAATATTCTAAAACCATTTAAACATAAACTTATCTAAACACGCTAAAATTCATATTTTCATTAAAATATTTTTTCTACATTCCTTTTACTCAGAACTTATGTTTTTAACAACTTAATCTTTTACGAAATTCATTATCTAACAAAATAAATACCCAAACCACACTAAAGTGTTTTAATACTCAAATATTGATTTTATTTTCTGTATTTTCTTTTTTTATTTCTTCATTTGAAACATAGTTAGATTCAAAAATATTCTTTTGCGGCCAAAATTGTCATTTTACAATAAATTACAAAATTATTGCTTATAGGAAAATAAAATCTCTCAATGTTTTTTTTGGTTACAAATTTACATTTTTTTTTTAAGTTTTGAGACTTTATATACTTCATTTTTTAATTTATTTAACGTATTAACATTGAATTGAGTTTTTTATCATCTTATTTAGTTCAATATAATCATGATTCAACCTACTTATATTTTATACTCAGAATAACCCAGACTTATTTAATATATAAGCTAGAATGAATCCCGAAGTTTATACAACTTATATGGCCATACAAGTTATTTTCTCAAATTTCACTTGTTTTTTCAGTTAATAAATTATAGACATTGTTACAATCTTTTTACCTAGGTACCCAAAACCAAGGTTGTTACATCTATTTTGGGGTATCTTCTTAAGTTTTGTTGTATCCTTGGGTAGAAAAGGGACATTTTTGTATGAAGTAAATACCAAATAATAGCTGAGATAATTTTAGGTATTTTAAATGTTTAGTTTCTCATTTTATTGGGACAAATGTAAATCTTTGGAGGATGATTACGAACCTGATGGTGGGTCATGACTTAGCTGTAGTAAGACCAAGAATTTTGAGATCACGTCAAATCTTAGAAGACGGCCAAAGCGATTAATATTTTAATCTAACAATAATAGGGTCTAGGTTCAATGTATTTCCATTGCCAGTTTAGTAGTAGATTGTCTATCGATAAACCTAGAACGCTGCACCAGTCGATGAGTTTTGGTACAACTTGAACCTAGGACATAATTGTTAAAGTTCATCCAAATTTCCTTAAACATATTTATTTTATTATTTCTTCCTCGTCTAACCGAACCATATTTTTATTTTTCTCCTTTATTATAGAAGCCTCACCTCCTTTTTTGCACAAGTTTTGCGCATTTGATCTTGCTTTAACACTACTCTAAGAGCTAAATCCAATTTCCTCCATCCAATAATCAATTAGCTCATTACACCTACTTGCATTATCTGTTCTTTCTCGCGTCATTTAGGTCTCATTTCTAGAGAGGCCTTTTGCTTAGATTATAATGAGAAGAAAGTTCTGGGCATTAAAGCCAAAATAACAAGTTGTAGAAATATGATTTTCACTGGTCCTTTGCTTTGAGATTTTTGAATGGGATCATTGCACATGCTGCAACCTCCTTTAAAATATCTTGTTGGAGTATATTTTGATGAAGGCAGTTGGTGATTCAGAAGTGAAGATTGAGTTGTCTAATAATGGTTTTACTGGGGAGAATCTCATTGAGATTGTAACGACCCAGATTTTCTATCGATTAATTTTAAATATTTAATATAGTTTTAAATATTGAATTTATAATATAAATGGTATTTTATTTGATTATCGATTAAATAATCGAAATAAGATTTAATTTGATAATTATCGAGATACGAGAACTAAACAATTTAATTCAAAGGTAAAATTGAATCGAAACAGTTTAGATGATCAATGTATATATACGATTTAAATATGAACAATGATAATTGAAATTTATTTTTAGATTTATTTGTTTTGAATTTAAATTGATTTAATGTGGCTATTTTAAATATACGTTCAAATTAAATTATATAATCTATTTCGTTGAAGTCAGAATAGTGAATAACGTTACGATTAAATAACGGTTCAGAATCTTGAGTAAAGAACCATGAGATATTTTTGTAGAATATATTAATTAAAATCAAATCAAAAATAAAATACGTTTACATCAGCCGACCTATTTCTTCTGAAATGTTTTCCCCCCTAATCAAAATAACGCAGACCTATTTTGCATCGAGCAGGAAAATTTGTTTCCGTTCTTCATAGCAAAGCAAACAACAATTTTAATGGCTCGTACTCGTTGTTCCCTTCTTTTGCTTATATAAACCACCGCGACTCCATTCTTTCGTTCAACAGAAAAACAAACGAAATCAAAAAAATGGCCGCTGCCCTCATATCCCAATCGCATTTGAATTCATCGCGAGCTGGGAGGATGACGCGAGAAGCTTGACCAAGGACCGGCAGAAATCGCGATGGAGGTTACTTCCTGGAGCTGGATAATCTCGAGTACTGCCAAGGGTTCGTCGCGATGGATGCCAGTAGTCCACCAGAGCTTGAAATCGTATCGCGAAAGACCCTGGACCTTTCTGACGCTCGGCAGCAAGATGAAGGGGGTCTTTGTCAGTTTGTTTGGGTGTTCGACAGTCGCTCTGGTGAATGAACTAGGGTTCGATGGTGAACTCGGGATCTGTTACTTCGAAGGTGGTCGAGAGCGATGGGATGGGAAGGGGTTTTTGGCGATGTCGAGTGTTGAAAATCGATGGAGGGAGTTCAATCTAAAGGACTGAGCTGAGGTTGTGCTAAAAGATTTAAGCAGTAATGATGTTTGGTGAAATGCCGGAAAGGAAGAAAAAGAAAAAATAGAGGGATTAAGGTAATCTAAAATTTAATGCCTTAATTAGTTTAATGTTTAAAAATAAATAGGTTTGTTCAAATTAGTTAAGTTAGAATTAATTTAGCGAAAAAATTAGAAAAGTTATTTATTTATTTAAATAGTTTATTTAAATAAATAAACATTTAATCGGTAAATTTAAATAAAAATTATCGCAGGTGCGGATTCATTCGAGAAGATTCATAGTCGATGGTTTGGAAATAAACAGGATATTCGACAACTGCAACTCCGGTGAGTAAATCTCACTCACCTTTATTTATAATTATTTTTATTTCGTAAAATAATTATTTGTTGCTCGTTTGGATTTTTCTGCTTGTTTTATATATATTAGTTATTTAGGCTATATATATATATATTGGGTTGATTGATTGGTTGGATTCCCGCAGTCTCATTAGCGGATGCCCGCAGTTTCATAGCGGATGATTACCCTATACGCCCCACGCTATGATTAGTGGATGACCTTCTATACCGCGATATTCTGCCACGAAGCAGAATGGGTATTATTTATGTGCTAACATCTGTGGATGCAGGAAAACAGGTTGGAGGAATCCAACTGGATTCCTCAAAAATATATTATCTGTTTGTTTATTTGTTTGCATATATATTGTTATATATGACGTGTTAGAAAAATAAATAATTCGTTGCTTTGTGTGTTTAAATATCACTGGGCCAATTAAAAGGATATTTGAAATTTAAAAAGGAAAAATTCTATTTTTAAATAGAATTTGAATTTTTAATGGGAATAAAAATATAACCTTGTTTTTGAAAAATAAAACAAGTAGTTTCTTTATAAACGAAGTTTATAAATAATTCTTTTATAACGAAGTTATAAATGAAGTGAAAAGAATTATCATTTGATAATTCAGAAATAGGAATACAAGTGTTTTGAAAATATGATTCAAAAGGAAATTTAAATATAGAATTTGAATAATAGGAAAGGAAATGGAAATTTGAATTCCAAAAGGAAAGGAAATGGAAATTTGAATTCAAAAAGAAAAGGAAATAGAAAATTTGAATTTAGAATTCAAATAGAAAATCAAAGGAGGATTTGAATATAGAACTTTCCAAATGGTGTTTGAATATAGAGAATTTGAAATAGAATTTCCAAATAGAATTTGAAATAGAATTTCAAAACAGAATTTTCAAAAGAGAATTTGAAATAGACTTTGAAAATAGAATTTCAAAAATAGAATTGCAATGACATTTGAATTCAAATATAATTGAAAGAGAATTTGAATATATAAATTCAAATGGAATTCAAATATAGAACTTGAATTCAAAGGGATTTAAATATGGATTTTGAATTCAAGGGAATTGAAATAGAATTTGAATTCAAAGGAATTCAAATGGGATTGGAATAAAGGAAATTCAAAAATGGAATTTCAAATAAAAGAAAAATGTAATTTGAAATATTGGGAATTTCAAATAAGAGAAAATGGAATTTGAAACATTTAGAATTTCAAATAGAATTTAAATGGAGTTTGAATATTTGAATTTCAAATGGAGTTGGGATATTCGAGAATTCGAATAGACTTTGAATATAGGAATTTCAAACCAAATTTGAGAATGGAGTTTAAATCCAGAATTGGAATTCAAGAGATATAAATCCAGAATTTGAATCCAAGGAATATAAATCTAGGATTTGAATTCAAGAGAAATTTAAATATGGCATTTGAATTCAAAGTGAAATTTTATATGAGATTTGAAATTCTAATAGAATGAAAATAGATTTAAGTATAGAAATTTAAATGGAGATTGGAAATGGGATTTGAATAAGGAAATTCAAATGTAAAATTTCAAAGTAGAACTTGGATTAAAACTTTGAAAATAGAATTTCAAATAGTTGAAATAGAATTTGAATATAGAATTTGAATTATAACCGAATTGGAATTTGAATATAGATTTCAAATATAAATGAAATAGAAGATCAGAAATATGTGTTGAGTTGGGAAAAATGGTTTGATATATATTTTATATCAGAATAGAGTTGAATTTATATAAACGAAGTTTTTAACAGTTCATATATATAAATATAATTAAAACGAACTCGCCGCAGCGCTGCAGTTCGTAAAATAGCGATTCGAACTTCAATCGAGTATACAGGACTCAATTGAAGTCGAAATTCTTTGAAACAAGAAACGTCAGGACTGGTTTGATAATCGTTTTCTAATGAAGAAGAAAAATCTGGATTTCGTCGTATAGATTTTGAGATATATCAAAATCAAATTTTCAGAAAAACAGCGCCAGAATCGTTTTAAAACCATAATGGTTTATTTAATATTATAAAAGGATTTTAAGCGAGAAAATCCGAAGTTTCTATTTAGAAAATTTCAGAGTTGAGTTGTAAAATATATGCGAATTCAAGTTGTGTAAATGAATATGATTTTTGGAAACAGAAACCAGATTTTGATTTATTGAATAGAATTAACTAAATTGAGTAGAAATTAGTTAATGAGATTTCGAATGAATATTGGGGTTTGAATAAGTAATTCGATTTGAAAATTTATATTCGAAATAAAAAAGGAAACAAAAAAATTGAAATTGAAATTCAATTTGGTTGTGAGCAAGTTAAACATTTTATTTGAACACGTTGTGTTCAAACAAAGAAGTGAAATAGGCAAGAAAGGCTAATTAAAGAATAATTGAGCGAAACTGAATTCAAACGATTCAAAAACTGAATTCAAACGATTAGATAGTGTTGAATTGAAGTGAAAACAGGTGAACAGGTGTTAGACAGGTATGGAATGAAGTATATGAAGATTTAAATTTATGTGCTCGACAAAAAGGTACATGTTTAATTCATATATGAGATTTTATGCGCCGTATCGGCAAGCCGCTTGGCTTTTCCTTTTTCTTTTTGAATTGAGGAAGATACCGGGAAGCTATTTGAAATTTCCCGATGCTCCCGATACAGGGGAGGTTATGGCGAAATTTTCCGAAAATTTAAGGAGTTAGAATATTTTTAAGATATTTTGATAATTTGAAATCATTGTATCGACGTATTGAATTCGATAGTAAAGTGAATATAAAAATCGAATGTTGTAAACAAAAAGGGGTAGAGATAAGTGATTGAAATTGTTTTCAATTGCAAATAGAGACATTTTCTAATATATAGAAAATAAAAGAAGTTGACATTTGGAAACGTTTTCCAGATGGCATAAGAGGCCAAGATGACTATTGAAAATATTTGGTTAACAAATATTGATAGAGAAAATGGAAAAGTAATTTAATTAATGAAATATTAATTAAAGGGCCCAGTGATTTGTTTGATATGTTGGATGAACACTTGTTTTTATTCGATAGTTAAATCACAGACTATCGAAGTTTTTGACCATCGTTGTCAATATGGAGAGACCGGTTGGATTATTATCCGAAGAACCACTCCGTATGGGCATAAGCGTTGCGAACCAAGTATGCTGAATATATTGAAGACGGAGTAAAGTGCAAGGGCTTTTCTATTAATAGA
This sequence comes from Allium sativum, assembly GCA_030737875.1. NCBI lineage: Eukaryota > Viridiplantae > Streptophyta > Magnoliopsida > Asparagales > Amaryllidaceae > Allium > Allium sativum. Next base: position 141,445,772 of record CM060918.1, on the reverse strand, counting down.
AATAGTGCCTTCGGTTGCGTTCAATCCCAGAACGAACGTAAATGGACGAATGTCTGACAGAGTATTTCCAATGATCAAATGGGTTGGTCTGTATGAATATATATGGTTGCAACGGATTTATCCCTTAGCATAATATCCAGAATATTCGTGCAAACTCAACTAGTGATTAACGGATCTGACAATGTGGCATTCAAAGTGATTGTGTTATCAAGGAATGGTAAGTATGCGTAGCCTCAGGCCTCAACAACCGGGAAGGGACAAAAATCGGGCAGGCAGCATGGCTATGTGGGTCGCACCCATTAGGGTGTATAATCACCTATCTAGAGAAATTCCTTTTGTTTCTAAATCTATCGATTCTGCCCATTCGGGAATGGTGGTTTGAGTCCAACCGTTGGTGATATACATTCGATACACTCAAGCGAAATGAGTGGTCGGTCATGTGTGGGCCGGGTTACAATATGTTCTTGTTGAACCCAGTGTATTCCTCTCTAGAGATACACAGTCGGAAGGTGGTCCCATACCTTGTCATATTGGAAATCCAATCTCCAATAAGCGCCATGCGGTTTTTGATTTTTATAATATATATGTGGAGCGTGAGATGCAAGCGTTCTGCTATTTGATTATTTACTTGATGTAGACATTACTATAATATCACTGGATTTGATATCAAAGTGTTTTGGGTTATAGTAAGGTAAAAACCATCCATGTTTATGTGTGGGCTGGTCTTACTATTATCTTTTTTTTTTTTGAAAGGAGTTTTGAAAGTTAAACAAGTGGTTGGAATTTACTCACACCAGTCCCATGACTGACCCAGAGTTATTTTGTTTTGTTTTCCCTAAACTCTTGGGTGCCCAAATTTGTACGGGCAGTCAAGTGTTTCAGGCTTTTACAGATATACTTGGAGGAGCTTGAAGCAGGAGGCTTCAACGTTAGTTATTTAGAGTTACTTCCGCTGGATCAAATGTTATGTGTACTCTGATGATGGTATGTATATATGTACAAAACAGATTTGTATTTCGAAGCTTATGTTATATAATATATTTTCTTCGTTCCGCTGTGAGTTGTGATCTTCGTTTTTCTTCTATTCTAAATATTTCTTTCTATTTCTCATCCTCTAACTTCTTTCTAATAATGAGTCGTATTTCTGTGTTGTTTGGGTTGGACGTGTGGTGTATTTAGTCAACTCAGATAGCTCGGATTTGCGGGTCGTTTACAGTTGGTATCAGAGCTTAGGTTGAGCGAATACCTAGGCTTGTGTGGCATGTGCTCATTAGAGATAGGGTCAGTAGTACCCTAGAATGAGTTGAGCGTATATATATACGAGAGAGCGTATTTGTAAATTGATATAAAAGTTGTTTTATATTGTGTTGACTAGTCTGTTGAGTAGTTATGAATTCTGGTCGAATCGTGGGACGCCACGAAGTCGATAGGGATTCCTAAACACTTGAACAGAAAATACAACATGATATTGTTTTAAAGAGGGTAAATGAAATAATTTTACCCAAAATTCTATTTTGATATAGAAAGAATAATTTTCTAGAATTATTATTATATGGATGTGTTGGATGTTGGCTTTATAATCAAATGAGATTATAAAATGTGAATGGTTATTTATAACCAAAATAGAATTTGTATATGAATTAAATATACAAATGAGATGAATTAGAATTAAAATTCAAACCGGAATAAGAATTCAAATCCTGGGAAGTTGAAAAATATTTTTCAAAGTATATTAAAACAATATAGATTTGCTTTAAAGGATTTGGAAGAAAATCATGGATTTTGAAATAATAAAGCACTGAACTCACTTCAGTGGCTGGGAAATTATTCTGATGATGATTGCAACATCATCAGTGTTCATTTCCGAGTTTCTAAGTGATAGGTTGCTACCTTAGAAAATTTTTGATGGGAATTTGTTTGAAAGAAAACAAGTTTAGTTGAAATATTCAAATGTTTTAAATTTGAAATGAAAATAAATATATGTATATATTTATAGGATTTCAAAAGAATTTGAAAAGGAAAACCCAGGGATTTGAATTCTAGAATTTGAATTTAACTTAAACAAGTTAAATAGGTCGAAGTGAATGAATTGATTAGAATCAATTTAAATAGATTTATTGAAATAAATTGAAATAAATATGAATTGAATATGAAGGCATATGAAAGGAAGAAGACCAAAAGTTTTGGTTGAAAATAAAGTCATAGAAATATGAGGAGTTGAGTTTCAACATAAGTGAGATGTTGAAAAGAAATGGATTTGTACCCTTTTTCTACCTTAGCAATTTCGAGGACGAAATTATTTTAAGGGGGGAAGAATGTAACGACCCAGATTTTCTGTCGATTAATTTTAAATATTTAATATAGTTTTAAATATTGAATTTATAATATAAATGGTATTTTATTTGATTATCGATTAAATAATCGAAATAAGATTTAATTTGATAATTATCGAGATACGAGAACTAAACAATTTAATTCAAAGGTAAAATTGAATCGAAACAGTTTAGATGATCAATGTATATATACGATTTAAATATGAACAATGATAATTGAAATTTATTTTTAGATTTATTTGTTTTGAATTTAAATTGATTTAATGTGGCTATTTTAAATATACGTTCAAATTAAATTATATAATCTATTTCGTTGAAGTCAGAATAGTGAATAACGTTACGATTAAATAACGGTTCAGAATCTTGAGTAAAGAACCATGAGATATTTTTGTAGAATATATTAATTAAAATCAAATCAAAAATAAAATACGTTTACATCAGCCGACCTATTTCTTCTGAAATGTTTTCCCCCCTAATCAAAATAACGCAGACCTATTTTGTATCGAGCAGGAAAATTTGTTTCCGTTCTTCATAGCAAAGCAAACAACAATTTTAATGGCTCGTACTCGTTGTTCCCTTCTTTTGCTTATATAAACCACCGCGACTCCATTCTTTCGTTCAACAGAAAAACAAACGAAATCAAAAAAATGGCCGCTGCCCTCATATCCCAATCGCATTTGAATTCATCGCGAGCTGGGAGGATGACGCGAGAAGCTTGACCAAGGACCGGCAGAAATCGCGATGGAGGTTACTTCCTGGAGCTGGATAATCTCGAGTACTGCCAAGGGTTCGTCGCGATGGATGCCAGTAGTCCACCAGAGCTTGAAATCGTATCGCGAAAGACCCTGGACCTTTCTGACGCTCGGCAGCAAGATGAAGGGGGTCTTTGTCAGTTTGTTTGGGTGTTCGACAGTCGCTCTGGTGAATGAACTAGGGTTCGATGGTGAACTCGGGATCTGTTACTTCGAAGGTGGTCGAGAGCGATGGGATGGGAAGGGGTTTTTGGCGATGTCGAGTGTTGAAAATCGATGGAGGGAGTTCAATCTAAAGGACTGAGCTGAGGTTGTGCTAAAAGATTTAAGCAGTAATGATGTTTGGTGAAATGCCGGAAAGGAAGAAAAAGAAAAAATAGAGGGATTAAGGTAATCTAAAATTTAATGCCTTAATTAGTTTAATGTTTAAAAATAAATAGGTTTGTTCAAATTAGTTAAGTTAGAATTAATTTAGCGAAAAAATTAGAAAAGTTATTTATTTATTTAAATAGTTTATTTAAATAAATAAACATTTAATCGGTAAATTTAAATAAAAATTATCGCAGGTGCGGATTCATTCGAGAAGATTCATAGTCGATGGTTTGGAAATAAACAGGATATTCGACAACTGCAACTCCGGTGAGTAAATCTCACTCACCTTTATTTATAATTATTTTTATTTCGTAAAAATAATCATTTGTTGCTCGTTTGGATTTTTCTGCTTGTTTTATATATATTAGTTATTTAGGCTATATATATATATTGGGTTGATTGATTGGTTGGATTCCCGCAGTCTCATTAGCGGATGCCCGCAGTTTCATAGCGGATGATTACCCTATACGCCCCACGCTATGATTAGTGGATGACCTTCTATACCGCGATATTCTGCCACGAAGCAGAATGGGTATTATTTATGTGCTAACATCTGTGGATGCAGGAAAACAGGTTGGAGGAATCCAACTGGATTCCTCAAAAATATATTATCTGTTTGTTTATTTGTTTGCATATATATTGTTATATATGACGTGTTAGAAAAATAAATAATTCGTTGCTTTGTGTGTTTAAATATCACTGGGCCAATTAAAAGGATATTTGAAATTTAAAAAGGAAAAATTCTATTTTTAAATAGAATTTGAATTTTTAATGGGAATAAAAATATAACCTTGTTTTTGAAAAATAAAACAAGTAGTTTCTTTATAAACGAAGTTTATAAATAATTCTTTTATAACGAAGTTATAAATGAAGTGAAAAGAATTATCATTTGATAATTCAGAAATAGGAATACAAGTGTTTTGAAAATATGATTCAAAAGGAAATTTAAATATAGAATTTGAATAATAGGAAAGGAAATGGAAATTTGAATTCCAAAAGGAAAGGAAATGGAAATTTGAATTCAAAAAGAAAAGGAAATAGAAAATTTGAATTTAGAATTCAAATAGAAAATCCAAGGTGGATTTGAATATAGAACTTTCCAAATGGTGTTTGAATATAGAGAATTTGAAATAGAATTTCCAAATAGAATTTGAAATAGAATTTCAAAACAGAATTTTCAAAAGAGAATTTGAAATAGACTTTGAAAATAGAATTTCAAAAATAGAATTGCGATGACATTTGAATTCAAATATAATTGAAAGAGAATTTGAATATATAAATTCAAATGGAATTCAAATATAGAACTTGAATTCAAAGGGATTTAAATATGGATTTTGAATTCAAGGGAATTGAAATAGAATTTGAATTCAAAGGAATTCAAATGGGATTGGAATAAAGGAAATTCAAAAATGGAATTTCAAATAAAAGAAAAATGTAATTTGAAATATTGGGAATTTCAAATAAGAGAAAATGGAATTTGAAACATTTAGAATTTCAAATAGAATTTAAATGGAGTTTGAATATTTGAATTTCAAATGGAGTTGGGATATTCGAGAATTCGAATAGACTTTGAATATAGGAATTTCAAACCAAATTTGAGAATGGAGTTTAAATCCAGAATTGGAATTCAAGAGATATAAATCCAGAATTTGAATCCAAGGAATATAAATCTAGGATTTGAATTCAAGAGAAATTTAAATATGGCATTTGAATTCAAAATGAAATTTTATATGAGATTTGAAATTCTAATAGAATGAAAATAGATTTAAGTATAGAAATTTAAATGGAGATTGGAAATGGGATTTGAATAAGGAAATTCAAATGTAAAATTTCAAAGTAGAACTTGGATTAAAACTTTGAAAATAGAATTTCAAATAGTTGAAATAGAATTTGAATATAGAATTTGAATTATAACCGAATTGGAATTTGAATATAGATTTCAAATATAAATGAAATAGAAGATCAGAAATATGTGTTGAGTTGGGAAAAATGGTTTGATATATATTTTATATCAGAATAGAGTTGAATTTATATAAACGAAGTTTTTAACAGTTCATATATATAAATATAATTAAAACGAACTCGCCGCAGCGCTGCAGTTCGTAAAATAGCGATTCGAACTTCAATCGAGTATACAGGACTCAATTGAAGTCGAAATTCTTTGAAACAAGAAACGTCAGGACTGGTTTGATAATCGTTTTCTAATGAAGAAGAAAAATCTGGATTTCGTCATATAGATTTTGAGATATATCAAAATCAAATTTTCAGAAAAACAGCGCCAGAATCGTTTTAAAACCATAATGGTTTATTTAATATTATAAAAGGATTTTAAGTGAGAAAATCCGAAGTTTCTATTTAGAAAATTTCAGAGTTGAGTTGTAAAATATATGCGAATTCAAGTTGTGTAAATGAATATGATTTTTGGAAACAGAAACCAGATTTTGATTTATTGAATAGAATTAACTAAATTGAGTAGAAATTAGTTAATGAGATTTCGAATGAATATTGGGGTTTGAATAAGTAATTCGATTTGAAAATTTATATTCGAAATAAAAAAGGAAACAAAAAAATTGAAATTGAAATTCAATTTGGTTGTGAGCAAGTTAAACATTTTATTTGAACACGTTGTGTTCAAACAAAGAAGTGAAATAGGCAAGAAAGGCTAATTAAAGAATAATTGAGCGAAACTGAATTCAAACGATTCAAAAACTGAATTCAAACGATTAGATAGTGTTGAATTGAAGTGAAAACAGGTGAACAGGTGTTAGACAGGTATGGAATGAAGTATATGAAGATTTAAATTTATGTGCTCGACAAAAAGGTACATGTTTAATTCATATATGAGATTTTATGCGCCGTATCGGCAAGCCGCTTGGCTTTTCCTTTTTCCTTTTGAATTGAGGAAGATACCGGGAAGCTATTTGAAATTTCCCGATGCTCCCGATACAGGGGAGGTTATGGCGAAATTTTCCGAAAATTTAAGGAGTTAGAATATTTTTAAGATATTTTGATAATTTGAAATCATTGTATCGACGTATTGAATTCGATAGTAAAGTGAATATAAAAATCGAATGTTGTAAACAAAAAGGGGTAGAGATAAGTGATTGAAATTGTTTTCAATTGCAAATAGAGACATTTTCTAATATATAGAAAATAAAAGAAGTTGACATTTGGAAACGTTTTCCAGATGGCATAAGAGGCCAAGATGACTATTGAAAATATTTGGTTAACAAATATTGATAGAGAAAATGGAAAAGTAATTTAATTAATGAAATATTAATTAAAGGGCCCAGTGATTTGTTTGATATGTTGGATGAACACTTGTTTTTATTCGATAGTTAAATCACAGACTATCGAAGTTTTTGACCATCGTTGTCAATATGGAGAGACCGGTTGGATTATTATCCGAAGAACCACTCCGTATGGGCATAAGCGTTGCGAACCAAGTATGCTGAATATATTGAAGACGGAGTAAAGTGCAAGGGCTTTTCTATTAATAGAAATAGTGCCTTCGGTTGCGTTCAATCCCAGAACGAACGTAAATGGACGAATGTCTGACAGAGTATTTCCAATGATCAAATGGGTTGGTCTGTATGAATATATATGGTTGCAATGGATTTATCCCTTAGCATAATATCCAGAATATTCGTGCAAACTCAACTAGTGATTAACGGATCTGACAATGTGGCATTCAAAGTGATTGTGTTATCAAGGAATGGTAAGTATGCGTAGCCTCAGGCCTCAACAACCGGGAAGGGACAAAAATCGGGCAGGCAGCATGGCTATGTGGGTCGCACCCATTAGGGTGTATAATCACCTATCTAGAGAAATTCCTTTTGTTTCTAAATCTATCGATTCTGCCCATTCGGGAACGGTGGTTTGAGTCCAACCGTTGGTGATATACATTCGATACACTCAAGCGAAATGAGTGGTCGGTCATGTGTGGGCCGGGTTACAAGATGTTCTTGTTGAACCCAGTGTATTCCTCTCTAGAGATACACAATCGGAAGGTGGTCCCATACCTTGTCATATTGGAAATCCAATCTCCAATAAGCGCCATGCGGTTTTTGATTTTTATAATATATATGTGGAGCGTGAGATGCAAGCGTTCTGCTATTTGATTATTTACTTGATGTAGACATTACTATAATATCACTGGATTTGATATCAAAGTGTTTTGGGTTATAGTAAGGTAAAAACCATCCATGTTTATGTGTGGGCTGGTCTTACTATTATCTTTTTTTTTTTTTTGAAAGGAGTTTTGAAAGTTAAACAAGTGGTTGGAATTTACTCACACCAGTCCCATGACTGACCCAGAGTTATTTTGTTTTGTTTTCCCTAAACTCTTGGGTGCCCAAATTTGTACGGGCAGTCAAGTGTTTCAGGCTTTTACAGATATACTTGGAGGAGCTTGAAGCAGGAGGCTTCAACGTTAGTTATTTAGAGTTACTTCCGCTGGATCAAATGTTATGTGTACTCTGATGATGGTATGTATATATGTACAAAACAGATTTGTATTTCGAAGCTTATGTTATATAATATATTTTCTTCGTTCCGCTGTGAGTTGTGATCTTCGTTTTTCTTCTATTCTAAATATTTCTTTCTTTCTATTTCTCATCCTCTAACTTCTTTCTAATAATGAGTCGTATTTCTGTGTTGTTTGGGTTGGACGTGTGGTGTATTTAGTCAACTCAGATAGCTCGGATTTGCGGGTCGTTTACAGAGATTTTGGAAGAATCCACGGTGACGCGGACTTAAATGATCTTGTAATTAACTGATTTTGAGATTTTGCAGTTGATTGCTTTTTTTAGATGTCGTTGTTTGAAAGATGGACAATCTATGTTCAAATTTCCCATGTAGGTATGCATCTCAATTAGCAATTATTCCGATAATAGGAAGTTTCTACTATATTTTTCCTATGATGTGGAAGTCAATCTTTGATATGTCTGACGGCATCATCGTAAATTGAGACCACGTACTCTTTGATTTAATTTGTTGATATACAGTGCTACTTTACAGAGTTACTTTCTATATTTTCACCTATTCACTTTCGATTTTAGGTGATATTGAGTGAACCTCTATGGGAAACATTTCAGAAGAATGGTTCTTTTCCCATCGATAATTCTCCCTTAAAAAGATGGTGATGTAAAAACCTCTAACAATACGAGTAGTGTAGCGACGCGAGATTGATATTTTGGTTGCTAGGATACGACTAGTCAAAGATCACAGAAATGAATTTGAACTCCAACCGAGGAGCAAGACTTCTTGTTATGTGTAGGAAATATTTTGGAATTTTGCTATTATTATCTTTGTTCATCTAGCATTTTCCCTTTTCCTTTTTGGATGATCATTAGGGTTTTGTGGTGATTGTTATTTGTTCTTTGTGGAAATCATACGCATGATGTTATGAAATCGTTATCTTTTGGATTATTGTGTTAAACATTCGCATTCATTAATGATATGGTTTGGAAGTGGAATCTCGTAATCTATATTAAACTAACAGTTATTGTAAAGCAAGCCAAAAAGACTCAATTAGATTGTTAATTTTAGCAAAGAACAGGGTAAATGTAACGACATGCCTTTTTAATTGTTTCAAACCGGTTTCTAAATCGACTTGAAACATTTACAAAGACGGATTGTTATTAGGGTAATAGCACATCAGAATAGAATAAAAGAACTTTTATTGCTATAACCACATTTTTACATCTAAGTTACAAAATATATCAGAGTGCAGTGATTACACAGCGGAAAATAAATAAAGCTCAGCAGAGTACTACAATAATGGCATGATCCAAATGACAGCTCCAGTCCTAATCCAACACTTTCTCTAAGACTGACTCCAAGACGAATCCGAAAATCATAACTACTGGGCTACCCGTGTGGAAAATTAAGGTAACCCACAGTTTAGGTGGAAGAACAATAAACTCCAGGTTAGTCATGAGAGTGGCATGAGGAACATAAAATAGTTACATTTATTTTAAAGCAAGGTGAATCATAAGACCACGCCATATAACATGGAACATGTTTTCCCCTTATGAATACCAGTATAGGAAATTTGCAACGCTTTTTGGAAAATGAAGCTACCATAAGGTCTCGCGGCACACACACAATGCAAACACATACATATGAGAGGTTTCTCCTTATGATAACAAAAAATGCTTGATAAGTGGAAAATCCACTTATATTATTATTAGTGCATAGTGTGGAAAATCATTCCGCAAGTAAATGCATCAACTCTAAGCGCCATAGTACCACATACTATGCAGACGTATAGTATACAACTAAAACCATAAGGGCTCATAGTGGAGAATGAATTTCCAACAAATGACAAGGCTAAGGAACTTCCTTATTTGATGGGTACATCTCTAGATTGATGTCCCAAGAACCAAATGTTTCTCTTCCAACACAAGGCTGGGTTATCTCTTAACTAGATAACTTAGAGCACACCTGAGTATGTCATCTCCCGGTCGTTACCGACCTTTAATCGTGGCACTGCGTCATCGACAACAACATAAGTAGTTGTTGCCACATAAGTAATACCGGGGCCCATAACATGGTAAACTTTTAATCTATAAGGAGACGATCATACCAATACCTCGCTGCAATTTTCCTATTTTGGCCATTTTCGGGCAGTGAGACTTGATGAAATCTCATTACAAAAAGCTACGCTTTATCCTAAAACCATGCTTTTATCTTCAAAGGCTCAATCACTTGGTATGCCACATCATCATTTTATAATATATAATTGATAGTCACTAACCATATCACCTTTAAGTTCGTACGTCTCAAAGAAGGGTGTTAAGCTAAGAGAACATATTCTCTGCCACCAACAGAAATATGTTTAATAAAGATCAAACAATATATTACAAAATTCAATGTCAAACACACATCCATACAAGTTCATTCTAGGTTATAATGAAACCGAAGGCACTTTATTCCTTGTCCAATAAAGGAGAGAAGCACTTATAAATCCTGAACCTCTTCAAGTACGTCGGGACCATTGCTATAAATAATTTCATTGGGTGTACGACCCAATAGAAATACCAACAAGCAATCCTTTCGATGTGAAGATACTTGGTCTTCAACTACCGTCTTCAATATTTTTATTTTCTCCATGTCGTTGTATAGTTATTTGAAATGGTTTTCAGATAGAAATTCCATCCCGGTCTTTTCAAATAATCAATGAAAAATAATAATTATTATAGATTATACATGATTTCGACTAAGTCTCCCTTCATTTAATTTTAGCTAAACAAACCCTTTTTAAACAATTCTTTTAAACAAAGTCCTTTTTCGTTACCATTTCCAAAACTTTGATTAAGGTTTCTTTGAAACTTTTTTCCCAATTAAATCTTTACTTAAAAAAGATTTATTACATAAATTTCCAAATTTAAACTATATCATTTTGTAATTAAGCCTTGTTATTCTTAATAAACATTTTCCATAGCTTATCTTTACATTAAACAGACGTATTAAACCTTCATTGATTTTCTTGATTAAGAATTATTTTAGAAATCATTCATTTATCTTTGACCAAACCAAAACCAATTGATACGATTTGAGTAGAAAATGGATCAACTTATATTTAATACCAATTCACATAGCCAAAAAATACTATAGGTGGAATAATAGTATAAACCTTTTACAATTCCTCAAATAGTATAAATTAAACTTTGGATTTGAATATCAAATATCCGAAGACTATTTCTATTCAAATCCAATTTATATTTGGAAAATTTTAATCATACTAAGGTTATATTTTCAAAAATAACATCCAAATTATCATTAAAACTATTCATTATTCATTTGAAAATGTTTACAAAAGGTTTGGATAGAAATTCTTAAGTTAAACATTTTATACTTCAATATTAGTAAAATGCGTTGCAAAAGCGTTACAAAAGTGTTTCAAATAAGCTAGTTTGATAAATATAACCTTTTAATTATCCAAAAATTAATATTTTCAATTAAAATAACTTTTAAATAATTTATTATGATTTATCTATTCTTTACCATATTTTTACTATTTTTTATAAAGCTGTTTCTATTGGTATCCAATTACGGTCACTAAACTGCAGAACCACGATTTTATTTGAAAATAGATTTGAACACAACTTGAAATCTTTACATTGAAATAAAAAAGTTTCTATTGTAAAACTATCATCATTAGAAACTAAACGTTTTTAGTTTCATGTAAATTCGATTTAAATTGCATCTATTATAAGCGTTTGAAATTTATGATTGAAATTCACGAACTACCACATCGCGACTAGTCCTATTCCGACCATATATTACATCAAAATAAAATTCATCTAAATATCTTTTAATATGATTCTAAATTTTATAAAACATATATAAACTCATTTAAAAACAATATTTTCAAAATTTAACTTCAAATTCAATTTTAAATCAAAATTGCATATTATAATAATATAATATTAATAAAATAATATTATTGTTAAAAAATTAATCATTTGATCTTCAAATTTTATAGAAATCAAATTAAATATTATACAAGACTATCATGATAAAATATATAATTAATACATAAGTGTGTCTCTAACCTCATTTAAAAATCCAAGCTCTGGTTATGCGTGGTCAGTGTGCTCTTAAATAAATAAAAATAAAAAAAATAATGTGCTATAAATTGAAATAAATCTAAAATTCTCCTTGGTGTTTAAAAAACCAGTCTATCAATCCATCTTCTAATCTGTGAAATGTGTTAATATTTTATGACGTATTATTGATTTGTTGATTGATAGCTATTGGGATTTGAGATTATACGATGTTGTCACTTAAATTGAATTATTAATTATAGTCTAAATCCATCACTGTTTTTGTACTTCATGTTTAAAATCCTTTTGAGAATAATTGGAAAACATTTCTTAAATCTCCCCATTTTTATAAATTTCATCGTAAATCTGTCACTCTGCAATGTGAAATATGCCACTAGTTCTTATAATATGATGATTTTTGTTTAACCGATTGAGATTTATGATGACTGTTCTTTCTCTTAAGGTGAAATTATATTTTTTGTCATTTTTCACCTATATTTTAATTTCTGAACCCTTTTGATGATAACAAAAGGGGGAGAATGGATTGAGATTTTGATTTATGAGTGAATATTTTATAAATATTTTAATTTTGAAATTTCTAATTTTTTTTAACACTCTTTCATTCATGCATAGTTATAGGGGGAGTTTTCTGTTGTAGGGGGAGCTCATAAATAGGGGGAGTTCGATATTCACTGTCAAACACATTTACTATGCTCAAAATCTTTTATTTGTTTGTCATCATCAAAAGGGGGAGATTGTTGTATATAACGTTGTTGTATACACAATTATATGTTTTTTGTTTGATGATAACAACCAAATATATATTATTATAAATGTGTTTGTTATTGTACTGTTTCATATATACATTACATATAGGAATATAATATTTATATTTAAATAGAATACGACTGTACAGAAATTCAAATATTCACACCGTATTTTATTTAAATATAAAATTTTATCTCAAACAATACAACTTTTACAACTCCACTATTTGTACAAATTCACAAATATTGTTCACATGATATTGTACTTGTATATAAACTGAATATGATAGACAAATTTGTTTGAAAATAATAAAATAATATTTTATTTTAATCTAATTTGTTTATTGCAAATATCAATACAATTTTTCTCATTTTTGTACATTTGTTCCTTAGTACAACGCTCATCACTCTAGTATACAGTCATTGCCTCACTACAGCATTTCATTCATTCAGATTGCAATTATGGCGCACAAAAAAAAAAAGGAAAAACATTTTTTTCTGTCCAAGTAGCCCACAATGATACCAATACAAATCATTATGCCAAAGAACAAAGCAAGAAACCAGAAATCTTCATTTCAAGCAAGAAGTTAAAAAAAAAAGGAGGCCAAAAGCAACAATGTACAACATGCATCAACATGCAAGGCTCAAGTGAACTAATTTGATGAAAATATACATGCAGAGGTTCAGTGAAGCAGCAAAGAATTGTTTTCATGTTCAAATGAGTATATAAAAAAGGAATCTCTTTTGAAATTTGAAAAGAAATGTCCAAGGTTCAAAAGTAGGAAAGATATTAAGCTTACAATCTTGGCAAATGTAAAATTTGGCAAGAAAAGATTTAGATAAAACATTTTTTTTATCATGCATGTATTCATAATTGCATGGTGCAATAATACAAAATCAAGAAGCAGTTTCCTGGTTTAAAAAATCCAGCACATGCAGAATTTAACTTAGAAAACATTTTTATTTTTCAGGAACATACAAAGAGGGTAACACAAAGCATATACACAGTGGTGCATCTCCATGTATACAAGAGTAGTCAATCAGCATGACTCAACAAACGGTCCAACCAAGTAAGGGTGCAACAAATTTAAAGTGCAACAAGGTACACAAGCTAGTACAGGTAAAGCATGTAACAAACAAGTGTACAAGTGCAATACAAACAAGAATGAAAACAGTCAAGATTTAAGTTCATGCATTCTTGCAAATGGCAAGTATCAACATACAAGAATTCAGGGAAGTTTCTTTTTAACATTTTCAATGATCATTTATTTTGGGGAAAGAAGTAAAGTTTGCAATTCAAGATGTTTCCAGTTTTGTGTAAGAGTGGTCATGACAAGGATAATGTGTGCATACACATGTACAAGGTGAATGGTGCAAAGCATAAATTTAAAGTGGCACACAACAATGCATAGTAATGTTGAATTCATTTTTGAAAAAGTGTGACTGGTTTATGTGTTTCCAGAAATTGTAAATGTTTAAATCATTCCAGAAATCATTCAATGTTTTTCCAAATATACAACGGCAGGGATAAATTCGAATGACCTATAGAAATCAACCAAGGAAAGCAATTAATTTTTTTTTCTTGAATTCAACCCCTTATTTTTTGGCAAAGTGATGATTTTCTGCAAACATTTTTTGGTCATTAAAACAGTTTTGTTTTAGACTGTATCAATCTTGGAAATACAAATTTGGCAAGCTTTTAAAAGGCATTCAAGAAGCAAGCATACAAGATTTCAACAATATATGTAAATGGAAAGTTAATTTTTTTTAATCATTGGATCATAAATCATCTTATGTGACCGTCATCTTAACAAGTATGATTTGAAATTATTTTCTGTGCTGCTCTGATACTGTTTTTGAAAAATGTTTGTTTTTGGAATCAACTATTTGCTGCTCTGATACATGTGCATCATCTGTTATCTTGTCTGCTTGGGCTTTGTACTTATAATTTTTTTATGATATCCTTGCTCGTCTCTCGTGTCATCCTCATTAATTGAAACATCAAGTGGTATCAGTTGTTTTGAAGTGCTATATTTGATTTTTTTTGTATATATTTTAATCCCTCTTGTCATGTATAGATCAACATATTCCTCTTGTAATTGATTTTCAATTTTAAAATTATTTATTGATTATTCATTTAGAAATTGGAATCAATATCCAAATTGGGTTGTATATATAATTCATCAAAATCATTATCAGATTTTTAAATTGTGATGAATTGTGATTGCAGTATATTTCGCAACAAGAGAAGATTTTATTTAGATTTTCATGATGGTTGAATAATTATTATAATATCTTTGAACTGGAAATTATTTCACGACCATCTCGTTTATCTATCATCATTCTGCTATCCATCATGTCTTTTATATTAATGTGGAGAGTTTAATTTTTTTTTTAAAAATCTTTTTGAATAAACAGTGAAAATAATTGTGATAGAAATTGGACTATGTTATTATTCAGAATTAGGGATAATTGAAATTTTTTAATGATCCCGATACAGTCGAGCATATTTCATAATGTAATTAATTTAGAAATTTATTTCACAATCCATTTCTGTACCTACCACATTTCTATCATTCATATTGGTTGTATATAGCGAGGAGTTTTTCTATTTAAAGCTGAAAATGATAAAATATATAACTAATACATAAGTGTATCTCTAACCTCATTTAAAAATCCAAGCTTTGGTTATGCATGGTTATGGACAACTTATAATTTAAGCTGCGACTGACCTCATTTAAAAATCCAAGCTCTGGTTATGCGTGGTCAGTATGCTCTTAAATAAATAAAAATAAAAAAAATAATGTGCTATAAATTGAAATAAATCTAAAATTATCCTTGGTGTTTAAAAAACCAGTCTATCAATCCATCTTCTAATCTTTGAAATGTGTTAATATTTTATGACGTATTATGATTTGTTGATTGATAGCTTTTGGGATTTGAGATTATACGATGTTGTCACTTAAATTGAATTATTAATTATAGTCCAAATCCATCATTGTTTTTGTACTTCATGTTTAAAATCCTTTTGAGAATATTTGGAAAACATTTCTTAACTCTCCCCATTTTTATACATTTCATCGTAAAGCTTTCCCTCTACAATGTGAAATATGCCACTAGTTCTTAGAATATTATGATTTTTGTTTAACTGTTTGAGATTTATGATGACTGTTCTTTCTCTTAAGGTGAAATCATATTTTTTGTCATTTTTCACCAATATTTTAATTTCTGAACCCTTTTGATGATAACAAAAGGGGGAGAATGGATTGAGATTTTGATTTATGAGTGAATATTTTATAAATATTTTAATTTTGAAAATTCCAATTTTTTTTAACACTCTTTCATTCATGCACAGTTATAGGGGGAGTTTTCTGTTGTAGGGGGAGCTCATAAATAGGGGGAGTTCGATATTCACTGTCAAACACATTTACTATGCTCAAAATCTTTTATTTGTTTGTCATCATCAAAAGGGGGAGATTGTTGTATATAATGTTGTTGTATACACAATTATATGTTTTTTGTTTGATGATAACAACCAAATATATATTATTATAAATGTGTTTGTTATTGTACTGTTTCATATATACATTACATATAGGAATATAATATTTATATTTAAATAGAATATAACTATACAGAAATTCAAATATTCACACCGTATTTTATTTAAATATAAAATTTTATCTCAAACAATACAACTCCACTATTTGTACAAATTCAAAAATATTCTTCACATGATATTGTACTTGTATATAAACTGAATACGATAGAAAAATTTGATTGAAAATAATAAAATAATATTTTATTTTAATCTAATTTGTTTATTACAAATATCAGTACAATTTTTCTCATTTTTGTACATTTGTTCCTTAGTACAACGCTCATCACTCTAGTATATAGTCATTGTCTCACTACAGCATTTCATTCATTCACATTGCAATTATGGCGCACAAAAAAAAAAAGGAAAAACATTTTTTTCTGCCCAAGTAGCCCACAATGATACCAATACAAATCAGCATGCCAAAGAATAAAGCAAGATACCAGAAATCTTCATTTCAAGCAAGATGTTAAAAAAAAAAGGAGGCCAAAAGCAACAGTGTACAACATGCATCAACATGCAAGTCTCAAGTGAACTAATTTGATGAAAATATACATGCAGAGGTTCAGTGAAGCAGCAAAGAATTGTTTTCATGTTCAAATGGGTATAAAAAAAAGGAATCTCTTTTGAAATTTGAAAAGAAAAGTCACAGGTTCAACAGCAGGAAAGAGATTAAGCTTGCAATCTTGGAAAATGTAAAATTTGGCAAGAAAAGATTTGGATAAAACATTTTTTTATCATGCATGTATTCATAATTTCATGGTGCTATAATACACAATCAAGAAGCAGTTTCCTGGTTTGAAAAATCCAGCACATGCAGAATTCAACTTAGAAAATATTTTTATTTTTCAGGAACATACAAAGAGGGTAACACAAAGCATATACACAGTGGTGCATCTCCATGTATACAAGAGTAGTCAATCAGCATGACTCAACAAAAGGTCCAACCAAGTAAGGGTGCAACAGATTTAAAGTGCAACAAGGTACACAAGCTAGTACAGGTAAAGCATGTAACAAACAAGTGTACAAGTGCAATACAAACAAGAATGAAAACAACCAAGATTTAAGTTCATGCATTCTTGCAAATGGAAAGTATCAACATACAAGAATTCAGGGAAGTTTCTTTTTAACATTTTCAATGATTATTTCTTTTTGGGAAAGAAGTAAAGTTTGCAATTCAAGATGTTTCCAGTTTTGTGTAAGAGTGGTCATGACAAGGATAATGTGTGCATACACATGTACAAGGTGAATGGTGCAGAGCATAACTTTAAAGTGGCACACAACAATGCATAGTAATATTGAATTCATTTTTGACAAAGTGTGACTGGTTTATGTGTTTCCAGAAATTGGAAATGTTTAAATCATTCCAGAAATCATTCAATGTTTTTCCAAATATACAATGGTAGGGATAAATCCGAATGACCTATAGAAATCAACCAAGGAAAGCAATTAATTTTTTTTCCTGAATTCAACCCCTTATTTTTTGGCAAAGAGATGATTTTCTGCAAACATTTTTTGGTCATTAAAAAAGTTTTGTTTTAGACTGTATCAATCTTGGAAATACAAATTTGGCAAGCTTTTAAAAGGCATTCAAGAAGCAAGCATACAAGATTTCAACAATATATGTATATGGAAAGCTAATTATTTTTTTCCTGAAACATATTTTACATTTAAGGTAGTGGACAAATTGATTATGGACAAAAAGTTGATTTCCAGTGTTAGCCAAAACATTTAAATATTTCCAGAGATGCATTTGGCAACAATTTTCAATCAACTAAATATTTCCAAGCATGACAAGATTTCATATTTCCAGGTTTTGCTGAAATACTGGACAATAAAACATTCCTACTTTAGACCACAAAATCAAGTCAAAGATAGCATGGAATAAAACAAATCAAAATTTTCTAGTTTTTCATCTCACAAATCAGTAAAGTTGTGTCATCAGTAAAGAGCATGATTGAAGCTTAATTTGTTCACATATGGTATCAGGAAATTAAAGGGTTTCCAGTTTTTGAATCAAAAATCATTTCAATACAAAATCGAGTGTGAACAAATATATATGTGGCAAGCATTTATGGACAAGCAATAATCAGCTATTGACCAGAATCATAATGGGGCAAATTCGAGCAATCAAGGCAGCTACAAATTCAACAAATCAGGGCAAGTCATTATCACGAAATAAGAGGTTTTAGGATTTCTAAAATCCTATATAAACACCATTACATCATTGGCAAAAGGCATTCGAAACCGAAAAATCAATTCAAGCATTTCAAAGCAAGAAAATTCAGAAAAATCATAGTTTCGATCGATCCAGAGAGCAATCCCAAATCGGACAAGCAAAGCAATCGAAGAATCAAGCATTAGAGTTTTATTCCAACATCCAAGAATTCAGTTTGGGATAAAAGAGAGAAACCCTAGCCAAATTCTCCAACCGCCATTGTTTCAACGAGAAAGACATTGGGTGCAAATAAAAGAAGAATAGGCCAACCAATTTTATTTGAAGGCCTTAGTTTGGTTTATTTTTAAAAGGGGGGGTTTTTCTTTTTAGTTTTTATTTTGATTTGTATTTTTTTTTTTATACTCCATCTGTAATCTTTCTGAATCAGTTTCTAGAGTCTATAAAATTTTAGGGGAATCCAGTTAGGGTGTTAACTGACGGTTTATTAGAGTCTGTAAAACTAGGGGAAATATGGTCTAGGGAATATAGACCAGTCTAGAGTTTTGAGCGTAGGATTAGAACAGGAGAGAGGGGTTCGCGAGTTTACATGGTCTTGTAAGCGGGATCTGTTCTATTACCTAGTAGAAACCTTAGGAATGCAGCAGTAGGCAGGATTTTGCCGAAGCTGGGTATATCTTGTGTCATTTACTTTTTTGCATTTATTTTCTACTGCATTCTGTGATTTGATATTTTTTATATATCTCGCTTAATTTTCAATAAACCCTATTCACCCACCCTCTAGGGTTAATCTAGATCCAACATTTCTCACCAGCATTTCCACTCCTTCTATCTTTACTGTAGGACAGCCTAGCTAATTGCGAATGCTCAGAACTGACAGTATTTCTTCTCACTGACTTAATTATATTATTATAAACATTATATATATTATAATAGGAAGGAGGAGGGGGTTGGTGGTGATCCATCAAGGGAAGGTGGACGGGGTCAGGCCGTGGGGAGTAGGATGGGTTGGACGTGGTGGTGGCAGCTAGGGAAGGTGATGGCTTGATGGAGGGTGGTGAAGGCTCGGGTAGTGGGTCTTGGGTGGTTTTATGCCACGTCGTCATTTCATAAAATAAAATTGATAATCATTAATCATTTCACCCTTGAGCTCGTACGTCTCAAATAATGGGGTTAAGCTAAGGGAACATATTCTCCGCCACCAATAGAAATATGTTTAGTAAAGATCAACCAATATATTGCAAAATACAATGTCAGACACACATCAGGTATATCGAATTATCATAATACGAAAATGACTAATAATTGAATTCGTAGTAAAATCTGAATCGAAATGATTCAGATGATTGGTATAAAATTTATTTGAATATAAATGATAATAATAATAATTTATTTTCTAGGATTTGATTATTTTGAATTTAAAATTATATTTGATCAATTTAATATGGTACTTAAGGATAGTAAACTTACAACCAACCTCAGTTTTCGATGAAACCAATTTTTGTTAGGTCCGAAACATCAAACCATAATAGTGTGTCAAGTTTCATCGCGATTGGCGCTCGTAGATGGTCATTTAAACATGAAACCTCAGGTGTAAGTTTCATGAGGATGTTATAAAAATAAAAATGGTCGGATAAGCTCAAAATCAAATCTTTTATAAATCAAATCATATTAAATTTAAAATATTTTCACAATTAAATATTATCCTATATTAGTACTTCCGTATCCCTACTTTGTACCATCGAGAAACTAAATTCCTTGGTGGCTGAGGTCTTCTTCTTCTTCTATAAATTTGCAACTACACTTCCCCATATTCCTTTAGAAACTCGAAAAGCTTCAAATTAATTAAAAAATGGCTCCACTCCTCACGTTATTTTCCCTCTTCAAATTCTATATCCACGGATTTCCCCTTTTCTTCCATAAAACCAAATTGACATCTTCAGATAAAAAAAGGGACAAAAGAGGAAATCGAATTCGATTTTTATTCTGGAAACAATATCTCGTTCACGAATTGAGGTGCAACGCGCTTCTATACTCGGGACGATTTGCTACGGTGCGGTTTAATCGACTAATGGTTGGAGTTGAGTGGCAAGCGAGTGAGAAATCGATGGAGTTGATCGCAGTAATGGGTTTGTGAAGGGACTAGGTATTGACGAGGAGATTTTGGAAGAGAGAGGTGAAATTTGGTGGAAATTTTTTCGCACCTTTCCTTCGATATACTGCTGTGATGTCGGGCCTCGGGTTGAGTTCATGTTTTCTTCTCTGAGTTGGAATTCGAATGTATGGTGGTGGGAAACTACGTAGTTGGGTGTTGTTTCACGATGATAGAAGGGGTTTGCTGGCTCTTCAATAATAAGGCAAAGGTGGTGCGTGTGTAGGAGGCTACAAAGAAGTTTGCATTTGTAGTGATGGTTCCAGTTTTGGTGGTGACAGATTTGTTGGTTGTTAGGGCTGGTTCATATGTAGTCTTGTGTATGAAGGAAATATCGTTTAAGGTGAATAGCCAGTTATTGAAATGGATGAAGTGAGGATGCCACATTGATGATTGGAAATTGCAGGAGTGGACAATGACTCACAAAGCAGGATGATGTATTAGCAGCCGATAAAAATGTAATTAAGGGATTTTATAACTTAGGTACATTTTTATGAAATTGAAATACATATAATTATTTATTTATTTAAATTGGTTGTTAAATTTAAATTAATAATCGTTTAACCGTTAAATAAAATCGTATAATCATAAGTGCAAGATAAATCGGTTTGAGTAGATTCAGAGAGAAGACAATATGGAATTTTAATTGGATATTCTGTATCAACCCAGAATTTTGGAACCAACTAAAAAAATTTATTTTAGAAATTTTAAGGGATTTTAAATATTTAAAATAAATTATTTTAAATAATAACAACTAGAAATTTATTTAAATCAAAGTTAGAACGAATATATTTATTTTAATTATAAAAGGAGTTAGGAATGGCGCGGTAGTTTAAAATTTCGATTTCAAATTTCAATTGAATGTACAAGATTCAAAATAAATCGGATTTTAGTAAAACCAAAAATATTTAAATCCGTTTAAAAATATCTTTCCAACGAATGTGAAAAATTGAAATTTCATAGCGGGAATAAAGAGTTATGGTTAGTTGAATATTAAGAATAGTCGCTATGTAATTTAATATAAGTGAAAATAAAGCTCAGGTCCCTAAAACTTATTGAAATACATGCCACATCCCTGTTATGTTTCATTTTCAATCCTGCCCCCTATTTTCACTTGTGCCTCCTCCTTTCCAGGGACTTCTGCCTTCCCACTTCAAACACCATGCCTTCTACATATTTCTACCAAAAAATGCGCCTCCAAGTAAAAATAAATAAAAAATTCTAAAATCTGGAAATGATCCCAAAAGTCCACGCAAAAAAAAAAAAAAAAATTAGTTGCATATATGTATGCAACTATTGCCTATAGTTGCATATATGTATGCAACTATTGCCTATAGTTGCATACATATATGCAACTTTTTGAATACACATGCACATATGTTCGCACGCCTCTTGAATAACTACATACATATATGCAATTTTTCTATATATCTGCATACATGTGTGCATATATGTGAAAATATATGTAAAAGTGAAAAAGTTGCATGTACGTGTGATTTTTTCAAATAAATGCATGGGAAGATGCATGTATTTACAATATGTGCATACATGTATGCATTTGTACTGTAGTTTTGACGTAGAATTGAAATAAATGCATATATGTATGCAACTAATTGAATTATATGCAACTTTTGATGCATTTTACTGCATTTCATTCGTTTTGTGTAATTTTTGATTTTGAAATTGTTTTTGATGTTTTTTTCAATTGAATTTTTTCAATTAATTATTTTAATAAATTAAGAATTTATGTGATTTTTTTTTAATTTTTTTAGTGTACTTCCAAAAAATAGGGACTGAATTTGCAATAAGTTTATGACCGGACCTGAGCCTAATTAAAACATTAATAGGGACCTGTAAAAAACGCACCTTAATATAATATATAGCCTTAAAAATAGCCGTTTTGCAAACGACCTCTGTTTTGGAAGAAACCCTTTTGTTGGATCCGTAATGTCAAATTATTGCAAGATTCCAATTTTTATAATTTTTGGAATTAATATGTTAGCGTGGCAAAAGAAAACGTGTTTTGTCAATTTCAGTCAATTAGGATTGACCAGAAAATGAACATTTTTCAAACGGTCTCCAAATTCTACGAAATTAATTTTGTTAGGACCGTATCGTCAAAACATAGCTAGATTTATTTTTCGGGAATTTTTGGAGTCAGTATGTGGCCCTTGTAAATTAAAATGTACGATCAAAATTAAATAATTAAATGATTTATATTTTAATTTGAAGAAAACAAGCTGAAAATGATCGAACGGGTTGACGGGATCTAGTCCATTGTGTTCGAAATAGGGGTATTTGGCTAGAGGCGACATTTGTTGGGCTGGATTTGGAGTTAGTATTAGTTAATTGTTTTTTTTTTGAAAACTAAAGAATTAAATAATATAATAATTATTATAAAACCCCTTCCTATTTCCCAAACCCTAACCCTCTTGTGTACAGCTGTCGTTTTCTGAAAGGAATGGGCAGTTTGCTCCGAAAATGAATCGTTAAAATCTCTCAATAAAAATCGAATTTCAACATGAATCCAAAGCGAAGTTTGTAAAGAATTTCTAGATATTTAATTCCATACGGATGTGATGAAGTTTAATAATGTAAATCATGGGATTTCTGAGCCCAAAGTGGAGATGTTCGCACGCCAGTCTAGAGCTCGAGGAGACGGCGAGTTGATCAGGGTGCAGGGCGCTAGAAGCTGATGTCGTCGGCGATGAAGTGGTGTGGTCTGATCGTAGAATCGTCAAGCAAGGAGGAGGCGCGCGTAAGTGGATAGTCGATGTGAACGATGGGTTCACGGGTTGACCAGAATTCAACGATGAAGGGGGAAGAGGTTTAATTGTTAATCGGTGGAAATTAATTAATTATAATAATTCTTGTAATTAATGAAATTAAACTTCAAATCGTTGTAACTCATTCAAATTTTATCAGAATGTAACGATTTCAGAAGCGTTTGAATCGTCTCAATGAATACTACATCACGGAACAGTCTAGAACTGAAATGTAGTAAATCAGAATTCAGGGCAAATTCAAATCTGAACTGTAAAAAATGAAAATCAGAAATAAAATCGATCTAGGTGAGAATTCTATTTTTTTAATAATTAAAATTAATTAATTATGATTGTGTTATTACTAGTCCGTTGTTAAATTCTATTTGTTGTTATATGTGATTTGATCTGGGGTTAATGTTGTTATGTAGATCTGTTGATTTGATGATTATTGTGTTGAAACAAAATTGTCAAAATAAAAATTTACATTTTTGTTGAAATTAAATTGTCAAAATAAAAATTAACATTTGTGTTGAAACAAAATTATCAAAATAAAAATTAACATTTTTGTTGAAATGAAATTGTCAAAATAAAAATTTACATTTTGTAGAAATGAAAATGTCAAAATAAAAATTTACATTTTTGTTGAAATGAAATTGTCAAAATAAAAATTAACATTTGTGTTGAAACAAAATTGTCAAAATAAAATTTTACATTTTTGTTGAAATGAAATTGTCAAAATAAAAACGAACATTTTTGTTGAAATGAAATTGTCAAAATAAAAACGAACATTTTCATTGAAATGAAATTGTCAAAAATAAAAATGAACGTTTTTTTTGAAATGAAATTGTCAAAAATAAAAATGAACATTTTTTGTTGAAATAAAATTGTCAAACCAAAATTAACATTTTTGTTGAAATATGAAGTGTCTAAAAACAAAATTGTCATTTTGTTGAGTTAGAATTGACAAATTAAAACTTTCATTTTTGTTAAATAGATTTGAGTTAAAACAAAAATATCGTCTTTGTTGAATTGTTAAAACAAAAATATCATTTTGGTTGAATAGATTTGCGTTAAAACAAAAATATCATTTTTTTTTGAATAGATCTGTGTTAAAACAAAAATATCATTTTTGTTGAATAGATTTGCATTAAAACAAAAATATCATTTTTGTTGAATAGATTTGCGTTAAAACAAGAATATCATTTCCATTTGTCATGTTAAAACTAGATTTGCAAACAAATAAAAGAATATCATTTCCATTTGTTATGTTAACATTGAATTTGTGTACAAATAAATAGTCATTTTTATTTATCAAGTTAAACATTGAATTTGTATACAAATAAAAGTAGTCATTTTTATTTGTCATAAAAATATTCTTTTTTATTTGTCATATTAAATATTGAAATTATATCTAAATAAAAGTATCCTTTTTATTTGTCATGTTTAAAATAGAATGTTGTCAAATAAAAATTATCTTTTCATTTTATCACTAGAATTATAAAATATACATATAGACAAAATTGCCTTTTTATTTTGTCATTACAATTAGAAAATGTGTATGTAGACAAAATTATCTTTTATTTTGTCACTAGAGTTAGATAACATGGGTGTAGACAAAATTGTCCTTTTATTTTGTCATTATAAGGATAGAAAATGTATGCGAATAATAATTCTTTTTATTTAACATTAGGAAACATGTAGATAAGTTATGCAAATAAAAATTATTTATATTTAACATTAGGAAACATATAGATAAGTTATGCAAATAAAAATTCTTTTTATTTGACATTAGAAAACATATAGATAAGTTATGCAAATAAACACCTTTTTATTTGATATTAGAGAACTTATTTTGTAAACAAAAATGTCATTTAGTTAGAAAATGTCATGTGAAATAAAAATGTCATTTAGTAAGAAAATGTCATGTGAAACAAAAATGTCATTTAGTTAGAAAATGTCATCTTGTTAGAAAATTTTATGTTAAAATGGAAATGTCATTTAGTTAAAATATATGTTTCGTTAGACAAAATGTCACCTTTATCGTGTTAGACAAGAGTAAAATAATTACTTATTAAAATATATGTTTTGTTAAAATTAAATTATAAATTTTTATTTATAATTTAAATAGTGAAAATTCGTTAAATAGAAAATAATTCAAACTGAATTATAATTGGTTAAATTTATTAACCAATGATGTATTTAAATAAACTGTCGTTGTCTGGAAACCCCACATAGCTATTGGGATGATATTTAACATACAATATTCCTAATATTTAGTTATATGTCAATCGATGGATTGACAGTCTGTGATGAGCGTTATTTATTTATTAATTGCTCACATAGTTATAAATATCACTCTGGATGTGAATGGACTGTTTAATGATTATTTATCGTTATTGTTATATGCATGCGATGTATGGAATCCATATAACTGAAATTATATGGTAATTGATTGAGTCATGTTCCGATTCAGAATGTTTTAAATAAAGAATATTCAAAAATAAAGAATATTTTAAAATAAAGAATACTTTAAAATAAAGAGTATTTTAAAATAAATTTAGTGAAGAATAAAATTTTGATTTTTATGTCCATCTTCGGATGGACACAAAAATATAAAAATATGAAGCCGGGTTTAGTATAGAAACGCCATTTTTTAACCCAAACAGGTTTATCGATCGATTTTATTCATTTTATAATGAATATCGAAAAGTAATGATTTCAAATTTTAATATTTTGGAAATATTATAACTTTAATATGATAAAGATATAGAATATTCAATCTTGATTTAAAATTGAAAATGGAGTTGAAATAAATTTAAAATGAATTTATGAACGATTTATAAAATACGTTTTAAATGAAAAATCGATGAGATATATATATAATATAATATATTTATTTAATGGCCTGAATAGGACGCGCCGCGTAGCGACCATTCGCGAATTTCGATCATTAACTTCAAATTGATATAATGAGAGATCCGACGGCCAGATTCTCCTAATACCGGATCTGTTGGGTTCATACCGAAGAGAGCTTTCCAACGAATATAAGAGATTAGAAATCTAACAGTTAGATTTGGATTTATGTCCAAATGAAATTTGAAAAAGGTCGCTATGGATGCAGTTCGGTGGCCGTTATTGGAAATCGACTGTATGGGCCTTGATAAAATTATTAAAAATATGGAAAAACTATGTAAAATCATAATTAATAAGTTGGAAAGATTTTGGATGAAAAAATTCCATATTTGAAAGATAAAAATATATTTTTATCGAAATGAACTAGTTATTAACTAGAATAAATCTTTAAATTAAGATTTAATGAAGCTTTCCAATTAATTATTATTTAATTGGAATTAAATAAAATAAATTGGATTTTGGGTTTGTTGTGAATGTTGTCTTAAATAATACTGTTCTTAAACCCAGTCGAGAAAAGAATAAATCTTTTAATTAAGATTATTAGAGTTTCCAATTATATTTAGTAATTGGAATAAAATGAAATGTGAATTGGGTTTATTATGAACTGTGTTTTAAAGGACATTTGTTCTTTAATCCAATTTGCAGTGAAGATATGATTTGGAATTTACAAATCTTTTTATATAGATTTAGCAAAAATTTCCAAAATAAAGTTTTCCAATTTAATAGAAGAAATTGGAATATAATGCAATGCGATTTAATAATGATCGAGATGAGCTTCTGTAAAAGAAGGCCGTTATTATATATGGAATTTAAAAGGCTTTACCGTTATTCCATTTATATTATTAGTCTGATACGGAAATTCATATCGATTATATATTGATTTGATTTCTGTGAAAATTCCATATTTAATAGAGGATGACTTTGGGTTTATCGTGAACTGTGTTTTATATGACATTGGTTCTTTAACCCAGTTAAAGACAAAATTGATTTCTTAAAGTTGAATAATCACAAAGTGATGATTTTTGATATTAAAACCAAATTGGAGTTTTAATGAATCTTTAAAAGAATATTAAAGAATAAATTTAAAAGAATTTATCTTTGATAAAATTAATGGGAACCTTTCCCTTATAATGTGAATATTTATTTAAAATAATATTCTGAATGGGAATGAGGCATATGATGTGTTTCTATACCACTTGTATATTGATTATAAAATACGTGAGTTATTCGGAAAGGCGGGGTTTAACCCATTCTGAATAATTACTACAACGATTAAAAGTCAAGATGAAGACGGTGGTTGAAGACCGGAGATCTTCACATTGTTTGGATGATTACTGATATCTTGATTGGGAGGCATCCCAAGACAAGGTAATAAGTGGTGATCGTCTCGACGTACTTGGAGATCGATGGATATGCGAGAACCACTCTCCTGTATTGGACATATGGGACAAGTAATAAGGTATCTCCGGTTTCATTCAGACCCAGAACAGACTTGTAAATGGATGTATGTCTGACATTGGATTTTATTATGTGTTGATTGCTTTCTATTTAATATATATCTGTTTGGTGGCGGAGAATTTATTCCCTTGCTTAACACCCTTCTCTGAGACGTACGAGCTCAGTGGTTATATATTGGTAAACATCAGTCGCATGGCGTGAATTGTCAGTGTGCATGCCAAGATGTAAATGATCAAGACTTATTGTTGAAAAGCAAAGCCTTGTGGTTGATAATCAAAGCACAGCTTTAGTTAGCATATCTTTGTCTATAGCATTACTTTGTGAGCCTCACACCCCGGTATGAACCAGAAATGGAAGAGGGCAGCAGGGAGGACATACATTTCTTTCTAGCTAGGAGTGATGTCATGGTATGGAGCTCAGACATTTTTACTTATGTGGATGATGGAATAAGGCAATCCGGATTTGAGTCCCTAGTGGCTCTATATTTACGCCCCATAAAGCGGGAAAACGTATTGTTCAGGAATAACCAATCAACTAACGTATTTGTGGACTGGCCCTGCAAGATCTAGGTGCAGTTGCGGCTGTATTCTGAGGCCCATGCTAGAGAGCCTCGAATTCAGTAAGGACGATCCCTTACCTTGATTCATGATGGAAATCCAACTTCCAATACGACACCATACGGTTTTGATTGTAAACTTGTATAGGGACATAGTATATGGTAGCTATGCCGTCTATGATAGATACATTATGATTGAAATGTTTTTGAAACATATATACATTAATAATAATATCAAATCCATTTTATCATATCAAGCATTTTTGACCATTATAAGGTAAAACTCTATCCTCCGGTTTGCGTTGCATTATGTAATGGGACTTGAGTCTTATAACGGTTTCGTTTTTCCAAAAAGCATTGCGTTATTTAACGATTTACTTTATTTTATGCACCGACAATCCAATGGAGTAAACCCGTTCCACGTTAGCGGCGTGGTCCTGTGATTGGCCTTATTATTAAATATGTTAAATAAGATTTCTCATACCAGTTCCATGATTGACTCGTAATTTGTTTCACTTGCAAACTCGGGTGCCCTTATTTTCCACACGGGCAGTCGAGTAGCTTATTTTGCAGATATTTTGAGTAGGATTCTGGATTGAAGCTTAAAGCTGTGTCCAGAGCATTGATAGTCTTCTGCTGTGTTAGTTTAACCATTTCCGCTGCAATGTATTAAGTTTATTGTAAATTATCTTCCGTTGTATCATATTCGATGTACTCTGATATTCTGTACTCTGATGTAACATTATTAGCGTATGCGAGATTCTAATGGTCTTGGTCGATTTAGCGATCGATTAGATTTGGGCAAAATCTGTGTCGTTACAGCTGGTATCAGAGCTTTAGTTAACTCAAATCTTTGGGGTACAACTCATTAGAACTTAACAAAAGACTCGTCAGAAGTAGGATTAGTAAAATCCTATAAAAGAATACTAATTAGAGATAGGATCAGTAGCATCCTAGAATGGGATACTCGTTAGAGATGGGGTTAGAAAGGACCTAGAATGAGTTGAGAGTGACAGGTTCGTAATTAACGTATTTGTGATTATATATATAATCCGATTCTCGAAAATATGATTTTTGAATATTAAAAGTTATATATATTTGAAAAGTTAATCAACTAATTGATTGATGGTTATGTTGTGTGATTATTAGTTCAACTAATAAAATTATTGAAACCAATAAAAAATGTAAATTGAATTGGTTAGTTAAACAACTTTCAGCACCGTTCCTTTTCGAGGACGAAAAGATTTTAAGTAGGGGAGATTGTAACAACCCGGAATTTTGGAACCAATTTAAAAAAATTATTTTAGAAATTTTAAGGGATTTTAAATATTTTATTTTAAATAATAACGACTAAAAATTTATTTAAATCAAAGTTAGAACGATTATATTTATTTTAATTATAAAAGGAGTTAGGAATGGCGCGGTAGTTCGAAAATTCGATTTCAAATTTCAATTGAATGCACAGGATTCAAAATAAATCGGATTTTAGTAAAACCAAAAATATTTAAATCTTCTTAAAAATATCTTTCCAACGAATCTGAAAAATTGAAAATTCATAGCCGGAATAAAAAGTTATGGTCAGTTGAATATTCAGAATAGTCGCTATGTAATTTAATATAATATATAGCCTTTAAAAATAGACGTTTTGCAATCGACCTTCATTTTTGACGAAACCACTTTGGTTGGATTCGAAATGTCAAATTATTGCAAGATTCCAATTTTCATAATTTTTGGAATTAATATGTGAGCGTGGCAAAAAAAACGTGTTTTGTCAACTTTAGCCAATTTGGATCAACCAGAAAATGGGCATTTTTCTAACAGCCTCCAAATTCAATTCAATTAATTTCATAGGACCGTATCAGCAAAATATAGCTAGATTTATTTTTCGGGAATTTTTGGAGTCAGTATGTGGCCCCCGGTAAATTAAAATGTATGATCAATATTAAATAATTAAATGATTTATTTTTTAATTTGAAGATAACAAGCTGAAAACGATCGAATGGGCTGACAGGAACTAGTCCATTGTGTCCGAAATAGGGGTAATTGGCTATGGGTGACATTCGCTAGGCTGGATTTGGAGATAGTATCAGTTAACTTTTTTTTTAATTAAATAATTAAATAATATAATAATTATTATAAAAGCCCCTTCCTATTTCCCAAACCCTAACCCTCTTGTGTACAGCCGCCGTTTTCAGAAAGGAATAGCCAATTTACTCCGAAAATGAATCGTTAAAATCTCTCAATAAAAATCGAATTTCAACATGAATCCAAAGCGAAGTTTGTAAAGAATTTCTGGATCTTTAATTCCATACGGTTGTGATGAAGTTTAATAATGTAAATCATGGGATTTCTGAGCCCAAAGTGGAGAGGTTTGCATGCCAGTCTAGAGCTCGAGGAGGCGGCGAGTTGATCGAGGTGCAGGGAGATAGAAGCTGACGTCGGCGATGATTAAGTGGTGTGGTCTGATCGGAGATTCGTCAAGCGAGTAGGCATGCATGAGTGGATAGTCGATGTGAATGGTAGGTTCATGGGTTGTCCAGAATTCAACGATGAAGGGGGAAGAGGTTTAATTGTTAATTAGTGGAAATTAATTAATTAATTGTAATAATTCTTGTAATTAACGAAATTAAACTTCAAACCATTGTAATCGTTCAAATTTTATCAGAATGGAATGATTTCAGAAGCGTTTGAATCATCTCAGTGAATACTACAACATGGAATAGTCAAGAACTGAAACGGAGCAAATCAGAATTCCAAGCAAATTTCAAATCTGAACTGTATAGAAATGAAAATCAGAAATAAAACCGATCTAGGTGAGAATTTTGTTTTTTTAGTAATTAAAATTAATTAATTATGATTGTGTTATTACCAATCCGCTGTTAAATTCTATTTGTTGTTATACGTGATTTGATCTGGGGTTGATGTTGTTATGTAGATATGTTGATTTGATGATTATTATGTTGAAACGAAATTGCCAAAATAAAAGCTTACATTTTTGTTGAAATGAAATTGTCAAAATAAAAATTGACATTTGTTTTGAAACAAAATTGTCAAAATAAAAATTTACATTTTTGTTGAAATGAAATTGTCAAAATAACAATTTACATTTTTGTTGAAACGAAATTATCAAAATAAAAATTTACATTTTTTGTTGAAATGAAATTGTCAAAACAAAAATTAACATTTGTGTTGAAACAAAATTCTCAAAATAAAATTTTACATTTTTGTTGAAATGAAATTATCAAAATAAAATGAACATTTTTGTTGAAATGAAATTGTCAAAATAAAAATGAACATTTTTGTTGAAATGAAATTATCAAAATAAAAATGAACATTTTGGTTAAAATGAAATTGTCAAAAAAAAGAATGTACATTTTTGTTGAAATGAAATTGTCAAAAACAAAAATGAACATTTTTGTTGAAATAAAATTGTCAAAACAAAAATTAACATTTTTGTTGAAATAAAACTGTCGAAACAAAAATTAACATTTTTGTTGAAATATAAAGTGTCAAAAAACAAAATTGTTATTTTGTTGAATTAGAGTTGACAAATTAAACTGTCATTTTTGTTAAATAGATTTGAGTTAAAACAAAATTATCATTTTTGTTGAATAGATTTGCATTAAAACAAAAATACCGTTTTTGTTGAAATGATTTGCGTTAAAACAAAAATATCATTTTTGTTGAATTGATTTACGTTAAAACAAGAATATCATTTCCATTTGTCATGTTAAACTAGATTTGCAAACAAATAAAAGAATATCATTTCCATTTGTCATGTTAACATTGAATTTGTGTACAAATAAATAGTCATTTTTATTTATCAAGTTAAACATTGAATTTGTATACAAATAAAAGTATTTATTTTTATTTGTCATAAAAATATTCATTTTTATTTGTCATATTAAATATTGAAATTATATCCAAATAAAAGTATCCTTTTTATTTGTCATGTTTAAAATAGAATTGTTGTCAAATAAAAATTATCTTTTCATTTTATCACTAGAATTATAAAATATACATATAGACAAAATTGCATTTTTATTTGGTCATTAGAATTAGAAAATGTGTATGTAGAAAAAATTATCTTTTATTTTGTCACTAGAATTAGAAAACATGGGTATAGACAAAATTGCCCTTTTATTTTGTCATTAGTAGGATAGAAAATGTATGCGAATAAAATTTCTTTTTATTTAACATTAGGAAACATGTAGATAAGTTATGCAAATAAAAAAAAAATTATTTAACATTAGGAAACATGTAGATAAGTTATACAAATAAAAATTCTTTTTATTTGACATTAGGAAACATGTAGATAAGTTGTAATGGCCCGCAAATCCGTACTATCTGAGTTGACTAATAACACCACACGTCCAACCCAAATGACACAGAAATACGAATCATTAGTAGAAAGAAGTTAGAGGATGAGGAATAGAAAGAAAGAAAAGTTAGAATAGAAGAAAAACAAAGAACACAAATCTCACAGCGGAACGAATAGAATATATTAGGTAACATAAACTTTGAAATACAATTCGGTAACTTTATATACATACCATCATCAGAGCACAACAGCTATTTCTGGAACAGTTATAAACACATGTTTGTAGATACAAACATGGTACACAGCGGAAATATGATAGTCTATAGCTAACAGGTGAAGCCTCCTGCTTCCATCTCTTCCAAGTGAATCTGAAAAATCCCGACTACTTGACTGTCCGTACAAATTTGGGCACCCAAGAGTTTAGGTAAAACAAAAACAAAATAAAATCTGGGTCAGTCATGGGACTGGTGTGAGTAAACTCCAATCATTTGGTTAACTTTAGAAATCCTTTCGAAAGAAATGTTAATCGTAAGACCGATCCACACATAAACACGGATGGTTTTTACCTTACGATAACCCAAATTATTTTTGATATCAAATCCAGTGATATTATAATAATGTCAACATCAAATAAATAGAATCTAGCGGAACGCTTGCATCTCACGCTCCATATATAATATAAAATCAAAAACCGCATGGCGCTTATTGGAGATTGGATTTCCAACATGACAAGGTATGGAACCACCTTCCGATAGTGTATCTCTAGAGGGGAATACACTGGGTTCAACAAGAACATCTTGCAACCCGACCCACACATGACTGACCACTCATTTCGCTTGAGTGTATCGGATGTATATCACCAACGGTTGGGATCAGCAAACGCTTCCCGAAAAGGGACAGCATCGATAGATTAAAGAAGTAAAAGGAATTTCTATAGATAGGTGATTATACACCCTAATGGGAGCAACCCACATTGCCATGATGCCTGCCCGATTTTTTTCATTTCCCAGTTGTTGAGGCTTGAGGCTATGAATACTTATCATTCATTGATAACACAATCACTTTGAATGCCACATTGTCAGATCCGTTAATCACTAATTGATTTACACAAATATATTCTGGATATTATGCTAAGAGAATAAATTCTCCGTCATCATATATATCTATACAGACCAACATATGCGATCATTGGAAATACTCTGTCAGACATTCATCCATATACGTTCGTTCTGGGATTGAACGAAACCGAAGGCACCATTTCTATTAATAGAAAAAGTCCTTGCACTTTACTCCATCTTCGATAATCTTCAAATAATCTGATTCGCAATGCTACTGCCAGTACAGAGTGGTTCTCGGATAATAATCCAACCGGTCTCTCCATATTGACAACAATATGGGCAAATACTTCGATAGTCGGTTATTTAACTATCGAAGAAAAAAAACATCCATTCAAAGCATTAAACAATCACTGGGCCCTTTAATTGATATTTCATTAATTAAAACACTTCTCCATTTCCTTATCAATATTCGTTAATGTAATATTTTCGATAATCATCTTGGCCTCTTACGTTATTTGGAAAACATTTCCATATATCGCCTTCTTTTATTTTCTACACTTAGAAAAATATATTTTATTTATAATTGGAAAACATTCCAATTACTTATCTCTTTCACGACCATTCATTTCTACACTCAGGAAATATTTATTTATTATATTTCTAAATTTCCACTTACTTCGGTTAAAATGAATGTTGTATAAAACGTTGTTGCAAACAACCTAAAATACTACATTCAACTAACTCTTATTCAATCATTGATACTAGAGACTAAATCTTGCTATTTATCGGTTAATAATGAAACCAATCAAGTTGGGGTATAATTAACTCTCAGACCTTGACTGAATAACATCTTTATCGTCAAAACAGACAAGACCACTTACATCGAATAATCAACACTATTAAACCAATTATTCATTTTCAAAATGTATATATATTTCTCTTTCAATTACCAAATTATCTATTTCTTTTTTATTTATAATATTCTATTTTAAATTTGTTTCCTTATCGAATTCAATATATATTGATATATTGATTTCTGTTATCAAATTATCTTAAAAATATTCTAACTCCTTAAATTTCCGGAAAAATTCACCATAACCTCCTTTGTACCGGTCAAGAGTTCAAACTTCAACTCGCCTCTCTAGGCCCTTTCCATTCAAAAAGAAAATCAAAAAGCCAAGTGGCTTGCCGATTCGGCGCATAAAACCTCATATGGAATTTAAACATGTACCTTTTTTGTCGGGCACACAAATTATAATCTTCATATACTTCATTCCATACCTGTCTAACACATATGTGTCTATTTCTAATTTATTTCACCTCAATCCGGTCATTTTTAACTCAACTCGCTATATACTCTTTTTATTAACTCATTTTCCCATTCCACTTTATATTTGAACATGTCATGTTCAATTATCATTTTATCTTGCTTATGAATTAATTTAATTCCATTTTGACTCAAGTTCCGTATTCGATTTCGAATAAGACACTACACCATATCAGCCAATTTGGCACACAACGTTGCGAGGATAAAATACGGTTTATAGCCGTATCATATTTGATAGGCCTTAGAGCCGTAGCAAACTACATTTTGCGATCTGCACCACCCTAAACACCATAAATCTGACCGTCCATCGGGGATGCTCCGGATCAATTCATTTGACGTAGCCTTTGGCCAAATCTAATTCGTATCATATTGTGCACCCCTTCAGGCACTCCAAACACAAATTTTAGCCTGCTCCCTTTTCCTTTTATTTTAGTTTAATCAAGACCGAAATCCAAATTAGGGTTTTCAATCGGTGACCAAATTATGCCTCCACCTTTCTCTGGAATCTCCTCCTTCGGCAACGATGATTCGATTTGTGTGTCTCCAGCTTCGCACTGGTTAGATCACTGGCACCAATGATCGACCAGCGCAAAGTTAGAGACCCCAAATTTGGGTAATTTGAAGATTGTGGACTTTGGGTAATTCCGATATGCTAATCAACTTATTCTTAATTTGTATCGCTACATTCATGTAATTCTTTTTACTTGTTCATATTATCTTAATGTCACTCTCAAGGACGGAGCCAGGATTTTAATTTCCGCCAGGCTATGTAAAAGATTAATTAAAAAAGGAGCGATCTTGATTATAATAACGTCATTCACAGAGTAGATTTGGGGATAAGAATAAACATTTGTACTTGTAGGCAAATGAAATTTAGATAACCACATTTACTTGGTTCTTCACAGAGTAGATTTGGGGATGTAGTTGGGTTAGCAGTTTTATATGCTTTGTTAAAAACATAGAAGATTGAAACAGGATCTCCTATCTTGAAATGTAGGAAAACCATGCAGGCAGCCAAGTTGCATTGTTTCTATTCTATGTGTAATAATAGATAGATGGATTTCAAGGTGTACAACCCTTCATGTAATACGAGAAGTTGTTAGTTTTTTGAACCGTATAATAGGTTATAACTATGCAGTAAAACCTTAATTGTGCAGGGTCTGCTGGATTGGGATTTTTATCATGGTACTTAGCTAGAAAAATCAGATCATTTTTTATAAAACTTCAGGTAATATCTCGCTTTTTTCCATCCCCTCATCTCGGATACACTACATTAGCTAGATTAGGGTGATAGAATAAAAAGGGCAAGGCTATAGCAATGTTATATCTACAATATTGCAGCCAAGTGACAAAAAGAATTATAATGAGTTTGTGGTTTAATACTTTTAGAGCGAATTAGTGAGTCATTACGTGAAAATCATGTTTGCGGAGATTTTGGAGAATGAAAAATAAACTGGTTCAAAGCAAAGGAATTGTTTTGGAGAATGAAATCATGTCATGTAGCATTACATAAACATGTTATACATATAATTGACAAATATGCACACACGAATACAAAGACACGATATGCCCTTCACTGTTATCAGTACGAACACAAAGACATGATATTTTTTGTGCAATCAGGCATAAAATTACTTCTTTTTTCTAGTAGATTTTGGGCGCTTTTGTGTTGCTGGAACTCAGGCGCTGGCTATCACGATTCAGTTTTACTGCCAATCATCAGGTTGGCCTTTTAAGTTTTTGTTTTAAACTGTGTACATAGTAACATATATAAATATTTATGCTGTTATATATAAAACTTTATGATCAACATCATGAGCTAGCTTATTCTCATAGTAGAACTGCTTTGATTTACAGCAAACACATGGATTTCATTGGCATATTGATCAACACGTACGCTCAATTTTTCCGGCCTCGACTGGAGTTATATATATATATATATATATATATATATATATATATATATCAGGCTGATCATATGTTTTTACCTTTTTTAGTTAGTTCGTACTGTTATGAAAATCTTTGACAGTTTCCTTTGTATATGTTAGTATGTTATACATTGTGTTCGTGTTATGAAAAATCCTGTAAATGCTTTGAGTATATATATAAAATATAAATTGTGTTATTCTTTTGTATAAATTGTGGTATATATGCTATGTTATTTAAAAAATATGTGCTATAGTTTCTGTATATATATATATATATATATATATGCATATATAAAAATATGTGCACACACAGATATAATTCGATACGGTCAAAGGCCGTGTCTGAATACTACTTAGATACGACATAAGCCGTATGTTATTACTTAGGAGATACGGTTTGTAGCTGTATCTAAAAATTTAACATGCCGTTTTTTGATACGGCTATTGGCCGTGTTTAAGAGCCTTAGATACGGCTAAAAACACAGCTTAATCAGCATATATGGTGTAGTGAGAATTCTCAAATCTCCTTTACTTATTCAAAGTCCATTTTCATATCGAATTTCGATTAACTAATTATTATTCAAATTAGTTAGTTTTATTCAACAACTAAAAATCTGATTTTTGTCTGAAAAATCATTTCACTTACTTCACTGGAGTTCATATTTATTTTATATCTCTAGTCTGGATTTTTCTAATGGCAATTCGGATTTTATTTCTTTAAAATCCTTTTTTTATTTAAATAAACCGTTATGGTTTTATAATGGTTCCGGCGCTGTTTTTCTGAAAATTTGATTTTGACATAACTCAAAATCTATAAGACGAAATCCAGATTTTTCTCTTCCATTAGAAAACTATTATTCAATCGGTCCTGACGGTTCTTGTTTCAAAGAATTACGACTTAAACTGAGTTTTATACACTCAATTGAAGTTCGAAACGCCAAATTACGAACTAGCGCACTGCGGCGAGTGCGTTTTATTATATATATATATATATATATATATGAACGTTTAAACTTCGTTTATAATAAATTCAACTCCATTCTGATATATTTTTAGTATATATCAAATCAGTTTCCCA
Source organism: Allium sativum (assembly GCA_030737875.1). Classification (NCBI taxonomy): domain Eukaryota; kingdom Viridiplantae; phylum Streptophyta; class Magnoliopsida; order Asparagales; family Amaryllidaceae; genus Allium; species Allium sativum. The sequence goes on along the minus strand of CM060918.1, from coordinate 141,407,666 downwards.
ATTCACATAATATTTTCGATTATCTATAATTGTCGATTTTTCCTTAATCGGTAATATATTTATTTATACTTCGATCTTCTATATTTAATTCCAATTCCTTTTATAAATAAATTATTTATAAAATTCGATATAATCGAATTTCAATTATAAACCCGTTGAATTCTTCTTAATTCAGCTTATATTCCGAATTCCGAAATATAATCAATCGTTTTGTTTCAAAACACTTCCCAACTTACTTTTAAATTCATATTTGAATGTAAATGATTCAAATTATCCAAATGATAATTTATTTCACCAAATTTATAACACAATTTATAAATTCAACTTTCTTGTTTCATATATTTAAACAAGTTCCCTTTTCAAATTTCAATTTGAAACTCCATTCCTTTGATATTCCGAATTACGGAATAAAAAACCATTGTTCCCTTTCGAATGATTTCAAATTCTATTTTTGAATTTAAATATTCAAATTATCTCTTGATAATTAATTCATTATATTTATAAGCACCATTTTATAAATTTTCTTGTTTTATATTTAAATAAGTCTATTTCGAAATCTATTTAAAACCAAAATCTTATTTTGGAAATTTCTATTTATAATAACTTATATATATAACACCCAATTTATTTTCATATTCAATTTAACTTCTATTTAAATAAATTCGAAATAATCGAATTCAAATCATAAATCCTTACGAATTTATTTTAGTTCAATTTATATTCTGAACATCAGAATAAATTCTATCGTTTATTTCTTTAAAACGATTTCCCCATTTCTATTTTTAAATTCACAAATATTCAAATTATCGGATGATAATTTTTCCACTTTATTTATAAACACTGTTTATAAATTCATTTCAATTCTCTGCATTATTCAATTTATGAACAACGTATATAAATTCCAATACTTGTTTTATTTATTCAAAACAAGTTAATATTTTTAGTCCATTCGAATTTCAAATTCTAATTTTAGAAAAATAGAATTTCCCATTTAAATCCCAAATATCGTTTTCATGATATTTTTTATATATAAACATTTTAGCCCAGTGATATGTAAAAACCCGTAACTTCCCCGTGAAGGAAAGCGCGGATAGTTCGAGAACAAGCCACAATAGAACGCAGACGGAAGAACATTTCATTGTATATTACAACAATGCATCAGATTACAAGAATATACAGAGTATGAATCAATATTACACAGAAATATCAGAGATTTAAATTACATTTAAATACATCGCAGCGGAAAATAATACAATACACAACTAGAAGAGATATACGGATACAAAGCTTTCCGGATATCATTCCAGCTGTAAACCAGGATCCTGTGAATATAAATCTGCAAAACCAAAACTACTAGCTGCCCATGTCAAAATAAGGGCACCCAGAGTTTAGGTTAAAACAATGATCTCCAGGTCAGTCATGGGACTGGTGTGAGAACTAAAACAGTTATTTAAAACTTTACTTTAAATCAGATATATCAAGGGACCACGCCGTATAACACGGAACGGGTTTCCTCCCAAGAATAACAGTGCATATAACGAAACAGCGCAATGCTTTTTGGAAGAATGAAGCTATTATAAGACCCAGGTCCAATCACACAATGCAACGCAAGCCGGGGGATAGGGTTTCCCCTTATAATAGCCAAATATGCTTAGTACGTTTAAAACAAATCATTTGATACTATTACAAGTGCATAGTGTATAAAACAATTTCAAATCATAAGTATCAATCATAGACGACATGGGTACCATATATCATGTCGCCATACTAGTTCTATAATTAAAACCGCAAAATCACGTATTTGGAAATTGGATTTCCGTCTGTGAACCGAGGCAAAAGATAGTCCTCAACCGATTCGAGACTGTCTAGCCCGAGTCTCAGGATCAGAGCTCGAGTGACCCTTGGATCGTCAGGGCCGGTCCATCCATGTGGATTAAAATTCCTGAACACTACGTTTCCCCGCCCTATGGGGCGTAAGTGAGCCAACGAGTGACTCCATCGGACCCGGGTCGTCCGATCTAACCGAGGCGCCTCGCAACAGCAACAACCACATAAGTCAAACTCGTCAGGGCGTGTAAAACCACTGACGCCACTTCTAGTTAGAAGGAAACGCATGCCCTCCCTGAGGTCCTCTCCCATTTTTGGTTCACAACCGGGGTGTGAGGCTCGCGAATCAACGCTACACAAAGCTATGCCACGTAGGCTGTGCTTTGATCATCACCACAAGACTTTGCTTTTAAATAGAAGCCTTGATCAATTTCCACTTAGGCATGCCGCACAGGCAATTCACTCCATGCGTTTGATATCCATCAATATATAACCCCTGAGCTCGTACGTCTCAGAGAAGGGCGTTAAGCAAGAGAATAAATTCTCCGCCGCCAAACAGATATATATTTAATAGAAATCAATCACACAGACTAAAATCCAATGTCAGACACACAGTCCATTTACAAGTTCGTTCTGGGTCTGAACGAAACTGGAGGCACCTAGTACCCCGCATATCCATCGATCTCCAAGTACGTCTGGACGATTACCAACTGTTTCCATCTTCTTGGGTGTATGGCCCAATCAAGATCATCGGTAATCACCCAAACGACGTGAAGACCTCCGGTCTTCGACCACCGTCTTCATCTTCGACACCACGTCGAATCAGTTATTCAGAATGGGATAAACCCGGTCTTTCTGAATAACTCGCGTATATAATAAACAAGTGTTAAACAAACACAACATACGCCTCATTCCAATTCAGAATATTCTTTTGTTCAAATATTCTTATACTTTGGGAAAGGTTCCCATTGATTTTATCAAAGATAAATTATTTAAATTTATTCTTTAATCTTCTTTGAATATCAATTCAAACTAGTCGGGATTAGCGAACCTCACCGGAGTAATCATTTATTTTATTTCCCAATCCCCACCTAATCATCCCATGAAGTAAAACTGGTAATACTTCATATCTAACACCACGGTGTTATCGGTAAATTCAATTACCATCTCACGTTCAAATCTAATTAAAGATTTAACTATCGCCTGGAGTAAAACTGGTGATACTCCATTTTTGATCTTTTCAATCTAATTAAAGATTCATTAAAACTCCACTTAGTTTTAATCTTTAACTGGGCTAAAGAATCAGTGTCATTTAAAACACGGTTCACGATAAACCCAAAATCACATCACATTAATTATCGGGTTAAAGAACAAGTGTTATTTAAAACACTGTTCACGATAAACCCAAAAATCAATACCAATTCAATTCCAATTAAATATCATTTAATTGGTACACTTCATTAAATCTAAATAAAAAGATTTAATCTTTTTCTCAACTGGGTTTAAGAGCAGTGTAAATGAAGACACCATTCACGACAAACCCAAATCCCATTTGATATTAAATACAAGGCTCTGAATAGAAAATACACCAGCTTATATTCAATATCAAATTCTACGACTAACAAATATCGTATTGGAAATAACGATATTAATATATCTTTCAAATTCCCATAATAATATCTGTATCATCACGAAATCCAACATCGAAATATTCCGAAGACAATTTCGATTCAAATCCCTTCCAATTCAATTATTGGAAATTCTGGTTATATTTCAAAACCATTTCAAATCCACTTTATTTATTTCAAAAATAAATGAATTATAATTCTAGTTCAAAACTAGTTCATTTCGATAAAAATCTATTTTTTTCTTTTCAAATATGGAGTTTTTCATCCCAATTCTTCATAAATCTTTTCTTATGATTTTACACAAATTATTACTATTTTTAATAATTTTATAAAGGCCCGTACAGTCGATTTCCATCAATGGCCATCGAACTGCACTTACAGCGACCTTTTTCAAATTTGATTTGGACATAATTCCAAATCCAACCATTAGATTTCTAATTTCTAATATTCGTTAGAAAGCTCTTTTCGGTACGAACCCAACGGTTCCAGTTTTAGGAGAATTCGACGGTCGGATCTCCCGCAAAGTCCATTCGAAGTCAATGGTCGGAATTCACGAACTGTCGCGGCGCGTTCTATTCCGGCCATTATATATAATATATATATATATTATATATATTTCATCGATTTCCTTTTTAAAACGTATTTTATAAATCGTTTTAAATTCGTTTTCAAAACCATTTCAACTCTACATTCAATTTCAAATCAAAATTGAATATTTCGTATCATTACTATATAAATGATAATATTTTCATAACGTTATATTTTGAAATCACTTCTTTTCTATATTCATTATAAAAACGAATATAATCGATATAAATATCGTTCACGTCAAAATAGCGCAACTCTAATCAACACGGCTTTATATATTTCAATAAATCCATTATTCTATTCAACAAATGAATATTTATTCCATTCAACACATGAATATATATTTCTTCCAACACCTGACTAATATCAACACATGAGTACTGTCAACACATGACTATTTTTGTTATGTAAAATATTTTATAAAACTATGGTATCTATCGTTTGATTTTTAATTAGACTCCACCGTGAAGTAGTTCTAATTTTAAATATGATAAAGATGTAAATTTTATTATTTGAAATATTTTCCTCAACACATGAATAGTTTCAACACATGAACATCGTCAACACATGACTATTTTTATTATGTAAAATATTCCTTATTTTCCCGATTGGAATGAGGCCCAATCAATTACCATATAACGTTAATTATATGGATTCCACACAACACATGTATATAATAGCAACGATAAACAATCAACCATCATCCAAAGTGCACCACACAACTGCATAAGCATTAAAAATAAATAATTAACGCTTACACAGCCTGTCGACCAATCGATCGACATACAACTAAATAATTGGGATTAGTGTACGCCAAATATCATCCCAACACCCGTGTGGGGTTTCAAATCAACAAACACAGATTTTTATTTGTGCAGTTGGGCGATGTGTAAAATTTATCGTCCCAATCAATATCAGTCAAATCAGTGCATATAAACAAATCGGCCGATTTGTTTATAAATATTTATTTACTCACATTCACTATATTCATATTCACGTTAAAAATTGTATTTTTAACGATAATTAATTTATTTCATCCATCTACAATTTATTATCGATTTCACATCAACATCACAAACAATTTTCACAACACATCAAACAAGCATACAAGCCGTCCATGGTCTGTGGACGACGGGTGTCGGGTGTTGCTAAGCACCGTCCGCATCCTAGTATATATATATATATAACTAGAAAAAGAAATTTAGATTGAGGAATTCTCACCAAAGCTATCCCAATTCCATGACACTTCATATGTAGAAATCTTCGTCGTTCTCCCCTTTGTCACTTTCGTTGCCCGTAGCCACTACATATATAAAAATCTCATTTTTATATTGTTGCTATGTATATAAAAATTATATTTTTATACTACTACTACATAGATAAAAATTCTATTTTTACATCGATACTATATAGATAAAAATTATATTTTTACATCGCTACTATATATATAAAAATTCTAATTTTACATTGCTACTATATAGATAAAAATTCTATTTTTACATCGTTACTATATAGATAAAAAAATTCTACTTTTACAACGATGCTATATAGATAAAAATTCTATTTTTACATCGGTGTTCATATAATAAAGATTATATTTTTATCAAGCTATTCCCTATATAAAGATTTCGCCTTTTCAAATATAAAGATTTCGCCTTTTCAAAAATAAAGATTTCGCCTTTTCAAATATAAAGATTTAATTTTTATTTCATCACTATAAAAATTATATTTTCACATCATATAAAAATTATATTTTTATATAATTAAAAATCTCTTCTTTACTAGATTAAAAATCAAATCTTTCTCTCTATTGAAAACCCAATCTTTCTACTTTGTAAAAATTCGATCTTGCTACAACAAAAATCATATTTTTACCATGCTAGTATACACATAAAAATTGAATTTTTATTTGTTAAAAATCGTATCTTTTATATGTTTAAAACATCGCCTTTTTACTTAGTTAAAAATCTAACCTTTTTGTTTTCAAAAATCTAGTCTTTCCTATATATATAAATCCAAACTTCTATTTTATTTAGATATACAAAATCCTATCTTCATATATACTTTATCTTCAGATTTTATAAATGCTAATTCATATATTAAAAAAACTGATTTCATAAATAAATAAACAAATAAAAATCACCTTGGTTCGCTCGTTGGAGGGCTTGGCGGCTGGGTGGGGGAGCTGTGGGCTATCGAATTAGAAGGGAAAGGAGGAGAGGAAGGTGCGGAGGAGGGGGGCGGAAGAAGAAGCAGCGGAGGTGGCAGCAGCAGGAGGAGGCGGCGACGAGGGCTAGGGCGTGGGGCTGAAATCGAAGGAAAGAAGGTGGGAGAAGGAGAAGAAGCGGAGGAAGGAGGTCGGGGGGGCGCTGTGCCTCCTAACGGCGGCGGCGGTGATCGATCGGGGGGGGGGGGCGTGAATCGCGTCCCCCCCTTCTCCTTTTTTTATTCTGATTGAAATTAATCGAACGGGGGGGGGGGCTGAGAGGAGATAAGGGGAGAGTTATTTTTTTTAATTTATTTAATTTTTTATTTTCAAAAAGTTGACTTTTTCATTTGACCTCTAAACGAGGCCCACCGCCTGTCGTCCATAGCTAATTACCCCCATTCCGAACACAATGGGATATGTATCGTAAGCTGATTCGGCTTTTACAATCAGTTTTCATTTAAATCAAAGTATAATTCTTTGTATATTCAATTTAAACATACATTTCAAATTACCATGGCCACATACAGTCTCTAAAAATTCCAAAAAAATATTTTCTAACTTCGTATTGACCATACGGTCCTAACAAAACTAGTTTCGTCGAATTCTGAGACCGCTGGAAAAATGGCCATTTTCCAGTCGATTAAAATCAACTGAAACTGGTTAAACGCGTTTTCCTTTGCCACACTCACATATTGATTCAGAAAATTATGAAATTTGAAACCTAGCAATAACTTGACATCACGGATCCAACAAAAGTGGTTTCGTCGAAATCCGAGGTCGTTTGCAAAATTCCCATTTTTAAAGGCCAGAATTCCATAGCGACTATTCTGAATTTTCAACTGGACATATCTTTTGATTCCCGCTATGAAATCTCAATTTTTCGGATTCGTTGGAAAGATATTCACAAATAGATTCCATTATTTTTGGTTTCGCTAAAATCCGGTTTATTTTGCACCCGGTACATTCAATTGAAGTTTGAAATCACATTATCGAACTACCGCACCATTTTCAATTCTATTTATAATTATATATAATTATTTATATTCTAACGACGACGTATATAAATATATACGTTCTAATTATATTCAAAATAAATTTGTCGTCGTTTTTATTTAAAATAATTCATTTTAAATGTTCAAAATTCACTAAAATTGCCAAAATAAAATTTTTAAACTGCCTCGCATTTCCGGGTTGTTACATTCTCCCCCACTTAAAACTTTTCGTCCCCGAAAAGGAACAAAGCCGAAAGTTGTTTAACGATTCAACTCAACTTCCAGTATTTTCATTACGGCTTAAGTTCTTCAACTTTTCAGTTTCTAAGAACTTTTCTAAATTTTCAAAAATTTGGCTAACACCTTAAATTTTCGAAAAATTTCGCCATAACCTCCCCTGCGCCGAGAGCACGGGAAAATCCCGAAATTGCCATAGAGGCCCTCTGATCTCAAAAAGAAAAAGAAAAAGCCAAGCGGCTCATAAAATCATCATCACCCAAACAAATAAGTAAATTATGGTAAACATGTACCTATTTGTCGGGCAAACAAATTTTATTCTTCTGCTCTAGCCTCCTTGCTATGACCTGTTCAATGTAAGTACATGTATATGCATGCAAATGCGACCAATTTTCAATACAATTCAATATTCGGTTCAATTAGGCTAAATGGTTCAAAATTATTAAACAAATAAACAAACAACACAAACATCAATCAATTAGTGAATTAATGCTTCAAATTCATAATTTTGATACAAATATACAGAAAATCATGTTTTTGATGCCAAATCACAACAAATAAATCTATCTAGTAAAGTTTTGGTTCTCACACCAGTCTAATGGAAATATATATAGAAATCACACCTTCGAAACTTGAATATGAATACTGATGATGATGCACCATCATCAGAATCATCCCCGGATGTCTAGAATGTGATTCTATATCTACCCAGTATATTAAAACTTCGAATATACGTTCATGACGCGTATATGCAAAATTTTTATATATTGGATTGTTCAAATTCAAAATAAATAAATATTCAAATACGTTTAAAATGAATTAAATTTTCAAAACAAAATTCGTTTTCATTTGAAAAATATACTCTTCACACTCGTTCTAGGATACTACTGATCCTATCTCTAACGAGTCGTTCTAATCGGATATTACTAATCCAATATCTAATGAATTCTTTCGTATGGTTATAATGTGTCTTGTTCTCGAGCTCTGTAAACCAAAGCTCTGATACCAACTGTAAAAACCCGTAACTTCCCCGTGAAGGAAAGCGCGAATAGTTCGTGAACAAGCCACAACAGAACGCAGACGGAAGAACATTTCATTGTATATTACAACAATGCATCAGATTACAAGAATATACAGAGTATGAATCAATATTACACAGAAATATCAGAGATTTAAATTACATTTAAATACATCGCAATGGAAAATAATACAATACACAACTAGAAGAGATATACGGATACAAAGCTTTTCGGATATCATTCCAGCTGTAAACCAGGATCCTGTGAATATAAATCTGCAAAACCAAAACTACTAGCTGCCCGTGTCAAAATAAGGACACCCAGAGTTTAGGTTAAAACAATGATCTCCAGGTCAGTCATGGGACTGGTGTGAGAACTAAAACGGTTATTTAAAACTTTACTTTAAATCAGATATATCAAGGGACCACGCCGTATAACACGGAACGGGTTTCCTTCCAAGAATAACAGTGCATATAACAAAACAGTGCAATGCTTTCGGGAAAAATGAAGCTATTATAAGACCCAGGTCCTATCACACAATGCAACGCAAGCCGGGGGATAGGGTTTTCCCTTATAATAGCCAAATATGCTTAGCACGTTTAAAACAAATCATTTGATACTATTACAAGTGCATAGTGTATAAAACAATTTCAAATCATAAGTATCAATCATAGACGACATGGGTACCATATATCATGTCACCATACTAGTTCTACAATTAAAACCGCAAAATCACATATTTGGAAATTGGATTTCCGTCTGTGAACTGAGGCAAAAGATAGTCCTCAACCGATTCGAGACTGTCTAGCCCGAGTCTCAAGATCAGAGCTCGAGTGACCCTTGGATCGTCAGGGCCGGTCCACCGATGTGGATTAAAATTCCTGAACACTACGTTTCCCCGCCCTATGGGGCGTAAGTGAGCCAACGAGTGACTCCATCGGACCCGGGTCGTCCGATCTAACCGAGGCGCCTCCAAACAGCAACAACCACATAAGTCAAACTCGTCAGGGCATGTAAAACCACTGATGCCACTTCTAGTTAGAAGGAAACGCATGCCCTCCCTGAGGTCCTCTCCCGTTTTTGGTTCACAACAGGGGTGTGAGGCTCGCGAATCAACGCTACACAAAGCTATGCCATGCAGGCTGTGCTTTGATCATCACCACAAGACTTTGCTTTTCAACAGAAGCCTTGATCAATTTCCACTTAGGCATGCCACACAGGCAATTCACTCCATGCGTTTGATATCCATCAATATATAACCCCTGAGCTCGTACATCTCAGAGAAGGGCGTTAAGCAAGAGAATAAATTCTCCACCGCCAAACAGATATATATTTAATAGAAATCAATCACACAGACTAAAATCCAATGTCAGACACACAGTCCATTTACAAGTTCGTTCTGGGTCTGAACGAAACTGGAGGCACCTAGTACCCCGCATATCCATCGATCTCCAAGTACGTCTGGACGATCACCAACTGTTTCCATCTTCTTGGGTGTACGGCCCAATCAAGATCATCAGTAATCACCCAAACGACGTGAAGACCTCCGGTCTTCGACCACCGTCTTCATCTTCGACACCACGTCGAATCAGTTATTCAGAATGGGATAAACTCGGTCTTTCTAAATAACTCGCGTATATAATAAACAAGTGTTAAACAAACACAACATACGCCTCATTCCAATTCAGAATATTCTTTTGTTCAAATATTCTTATACTTTGGGAAAGGTTCCCATTAATTTTATCAAAGATAAATTCTTTAAATTTATTCTTTAATCTTCTTTGAATATCAATTCAAACTAGTCAGGATTAGCGAACCACACCGGAGTAATCATTTACTTTATTTCCCAATCCCCACCTATTCATCCCATGAAGTAAAACTGGTAATACTTCATATCTAACACCACGGTGTTATCGGTAAATTCAATTACCATCTCACGTTCAAATCTAATTAAAGATTTAACTATCGCCTGGAGTAAAACTGGTGATACTCCATTTTTGATCTTTTCAATCTAATTAAAGATTCATTAAAACTCCACTTAGGTTTAATCTTTAACTGGGCTAAAGAATCAGTGTCATTTAAAACACGGTTCACGATAAACCCAAAATTACATCACATTAATTATTGGGTTAAAGAACAAGTATTATATAAAACACTGTTCACGATAAACCCAAAAATCAATACCAATTCAATTCCAATTAAATATCATTTAATTGGTACACTTCATTAAATCTAAATAAAAAGATTTAATCTTTTTCTCAACTGGGTTTAAGAGCAATGTTAATGAAGACACCATTCACGACAAACCCAAATCCCATTTGATATTAAATACAAGGCTCTGAATAGAAAATACACCGGCTTATATTCAATATCAAATTCTACGACTAACAAATATCGTATTGGAAATAACGATATTAATATATCTTTCAAATTCCCATAACAATATCTGTATCATCACGAAATCCAACATCGAAATATTTCGAAGACAATTTCGATTCAAATCCCTTCCAATTCAATTATTGGAAATTCTGGTTATATTTCAAAACCATTTCAAATCCACTTTATTTATTTCAAAAATAAATGAATTATAATTCTAGTTCAAAACTAGTTCATTTCGATAAAAATCTATTTTTATCTTTTCAAATATAGAGTTTTTCATCCCAATTTTTCACAAATCATTTCTTATGATTTTACACAAATTATTTCTATTTTTAATAATTTTATCAAGGCCCGTACAGTCGATTTCCATCAATGGCCATCGAACTGCACTTACAGCGACCTTTTTCAAATTTGATTTGGACATAATTCCAAATCCAACCGTTAGATTTCTAATTTCTAATATTCGTTAGAAATCTCTTTTCGATACAAACCCAACGGTTTCGGTTTTAGGAGAATCCGACGGTCGGATCTCCCGCAAAGTACATTCGAAGTCAATGGTCGGAATTTACGAACTACCGCAGCGCGGCGCGTTCTATTCAGGCCATTATATATATAATATATATATATATATTATATATATTTTGTCGATTTCCTTTTTAAAACGTATTTTATAAATCGTTTTAAATTCGTTTTCAAAACCATTTCAACTCTATATTCAATTTCAAATCAAAATTGAATATTTCGTATCATTACTATATAAATGATAATATTTTCAAAACGTTATATTTTGAAATCACTTCTTTTCTATATTCATTATAAAAACGAATATAATCGATATAATTATCGTTCACGTCAAAATAGCGCAACTCTAATCAACACGGCTTTATATATTTCAATAAATCCATTATTTTATTCAACAAATGAATATTTATTCCATTCAACACATGAATATATATATTTCTTCAACCACCTGACTAATATCAACACATGAGTACTGTCAACACACGACTAATTTTGTTATGTAAAATATTTTATAAAACTATGGTATCTATCGTTTGATTTTTATTTAGACTCCACCGTGAAGTAGTTCTAATTTTAAATATGATAAAGATGTAAATTTTATTATTTAAAATATTTTCCTCAACACACGAATAGTTTCAACACATGAACATCGTCAACACATGACTATTTTTGTTAAGTAAAATATTCCTTATTTTCCCGATTGGAATGAGGCCCAATCCATTACCATATAATGTTAATTATATGGATTCCATACAACACATGTATATAATAGCAACGATAAGCAATCAACCATCATCCAAAGTGCACCACACAACTGCATAAGCATTAAATATAAATAATTAACGCTTACACAGCCTGTCGACCAATCGATCGACATACAATTAAATAATTGGGATTAGTGTACGCCAAATATCATCCCAACACCCGTGTGGGGTTTCAAATCAACAAACACAGATTTTTATTTGTGCAGTTGGGCGATGTGTAAAATTTATCGTCCCAATCAATATCAGTCAAATCAGTGCATATAAACAAATCGGCCGATTTGTTTATAAATATTTATTTACTCACATTCACTATATTCATATTCACGTTAAAAATTATATTTTTAACGATAATTTATTTATTTCAACCATCTACAATTTATTATCGATTTCACATCAACATCACAAACAATTTTCACAACACATCAAACAAGCATACAAGCCGTCCATGGTCTGTGGACGACGGGTGTCGGGTGCTGCTAAACACCGTCTGCATCCTAGTATATATATATATATATAACTAGATAAAGAAATTTAGAGTGATGAATTCTCACCAAAGCTATCCCAACTCCCCGACACTTCATATGTAGAAATCTTCGCCGTTCTCGCCCTTTGTCACTTTCGTTGCCCGTAGCCACTACATATATAAAAATCTCATTTTTATATTGTTGCTATGTATATAAAAATTATATTTTTATACTACTACTACATAGATAAAAATTCTATTTTTACATCGCTACTATATAGATAAAAATTCTATTTTTACATCGCTACTATATAGATTAAAATTCTATTTTTACATCGTTACTATATAGATAAAAAAATTCTATTTTTACAACGATGCTATATAGATAAAAATTCTATTTTTACATCGGTGTTCATATAATAAAGATTATATTTTTATCACATTGTTCCTTATATAAAGATTTCTCCTTTTCAAAATAAAGATTTTGCCTTTTCAAATATAAAGATTTCGCATTTTCAAATATAAAGATTTCGCCTTTTCAAATATAAAGATTTCGCCTTTTCAAATATAAAGATTTAATTTTTATTTCATCACTATAAAAATTATATTTTCACATCATATAAAAATTATATTTTTATATAATTAAAAATCACTTCTTTACTAGATTAAAAATCAAATCTTTCACTCTATTGAAAACCCACTCTTTCTACTTTGTGAAAATTCGATCTTGCTACAACAAAAATCATATTTTTACCATGCTAGTATACACATAAAAATCAAAATTTTATTTGTTAAAAATCGTATCTTTTATATGTTAAAAACATCGCCTTTTTACTTAGTTAAAAATCTAACCTTTTTGTTTTCAAAAATCTAGTCTTTCCTATATATATAAATCCAAACTTCTATTTTATTTAGATATACAAAATCCTATATTCATATATACTTTATCTTTAGATTTTATAAATGCTAATTCATATATTAAAAAAAATTGATTTCATAAATAAATAAACAAATAAAAACCACCTTGGTTCGCTCGTTGGAGGGCTTGGCGGCTGGGGGGGGGCTGTGGGCTATCGAATCAGAAGGGAAAGGAGGAGAGGAAGGTGCGGAGGAGGGGGCGGAAGAAGAAGCAGCGGAGTTGTAAGCAGCAGGAGGTGGCGACGACGAGGGCAAGGGCGTGGGGCTGAAATCGAAGGAAAGAAGGAGGGAGAAGGAGAAGAAGAGGAGGAGGGAGGTCGGGGGGGCGCTGCGCCTCCTGACGGCGGCGGCGACGATCGATCGGGGGGGCGGCGTGAATCGCGTCCCCCCCTTTCTCCTTTTTTTATTCTGATTGAAATTAATCGAACGGAGGGGGGCGAGAAGAGATAAGGGGAGAGTTATTATTATTATTATTTTAATTTATTTAATTTTTTAATTTTTTAATTTCAAAAAGTTGACTTTTTCATTTGACCTCTAAATGAGGCCCACCGCCTGTCGTCCATAGCTAATTACCCCCATTCCGAACACAATGGGATATGTATCGTAAGTTGATTCGGCTGTTACAATCAGTTTTCATTTAAATCAAAGTATAATTCTTTGTATATTCAATTTAAACATACATTTCAAATTACCGAGGCCACATACAGTCTCTAAAAATTCCAAAAAAATATTTTCTAGCTTCTTATTGATGATACGGTCCTAACAAAACTAGTTTCATCGAATTCTGAGACCGTTGGAAAAATGGCCATTTTCCAGTCGATTAAAATCAACTGAATTTGGTCAAACGCGTTTTCCTTTGCCACACTCACATATTGATTCAGAAAATTATGAAATTTGAAACCTAGCAATAACTTGACATCACGGATCCAACAAAAGTGATTTCGTCGAAATCCGAGGTCGTTTGCAAAATTCCCATTTTTAAGGGCCAGAATTCCATAGCGACTATTCTGAATTTTCAACTGGACATATCTTTTGATTCCCGCTATGAAATCTCAATTTTTCGGATAAGTTGGAAATATATTCACAAATAGATTCCATTATTTTTTGTTTCGCTAAAATCCGGTTTATTTTGCACCCGGTACATTCAATTGAAGTTTGAAATCGAATTATCGAACTACCGCGCCATTTTCAATTCTATTTATAATTATATATAATTATTTATATTCTAACGACGACGTACATAAATATTTACATTCTAATTATATTCAAAATAAATTTCTCGTCGTTTTTATTTAAAATAATTCATTTTAAATGTTCAAAATTCACTAAAATTGCCAAAATAAAATTTTTAAACTGGCTCGCATTTCCGGGTTGTTACATGATATTTAAATATCCAAAAACACTTAATTATCAAACCATGGGTTTTATAACACATCATATATGATAATATATATGTGAAAACGAATAGTGATAAATTTTGAGGAATCCAGTTGGATTCCTTCAACCTGTTTTCCCTGCATCCACAAACGTTTGCCAACATAAATAATACCCATTCTGCTTCGTGGTAGAATATCGTGGAATAAAAGGTCATCCACTATCATAGAGTGGGGGCGTATAGGGTCATCCGCTATGTTACTGCGGGCATCCGCTAATGGTACTGCGGGAATCCAACCAATCACCAATATATATATAATAGCCACAAACACAAATTCTACATAACTAATATATTTTTAACAGCGAAACATATTTTAATGCAACCAAACAACCATAAATTATTTTTAACGACTAAAAATAATTCTAAATAAATAGATTTACTCACCGTGACTTTTCAGAGCTATTCTAATTTCCATTTTAATTCCCGATTAGAAATCCACAGCTACCGATTATACGACTGATTCCGTTATCTCAAATCTTGTATAAATTTAGCATGATATTTATTACTAAGTTGTTGAACTATTTTAAATGTAATTAAAAATTTATTACTAAATTAAAGTAAATTACCTAATTAAACGAATCTTCCATGTTCTCCTTAGTAACAAATTTCGAACTCCTATGTAGCTTTCCATCAAAGTCGACCCTGCCCCCATATACCCGTGCACTTCTTCTCTTACATTTTCCAGGCCATGATCAACAGGTTGAAACCCACATCACCATGCTTTCTTTAACCACCAGTTTCTCCCTTTCTAATCATCCATCCGACTAGTTAAAACCATAACTGTCTTTACTTCCACCTCAACCAAAGATCGAACTTCACCAAATTCACTACTCAATCGCATATAATAACTGTTGCGTTGAGCCCCTCCTAATATTTCATGAAAATGAGAATTTTGTTTGAATCTAATGCCCAAAAATGAAGGTGAATACGTACCTTTCCTTGCTTGTTTTCAAGCAGTCGGCCACTTATACCTCAGATAATCCATTAGCGATGCCATCATCTTCTTCCCCAACTCTATGAACACTTAACACACCATGACAGTTTCACCATCAACGCTACCTGCTACAGTATACTCCAGACTCGGCGCTTCACTTTGGTCTCCCCCCTGAACTTGCAGTGATCCCTTTCCCACCAGTCGATACCCATCAACATCGCTCCAGTCTTACTGACCAACCCCAAAACTCCTTAGTCGAACTTCACCTCGGCCGCCTCATTCACTCCTTCGCGATGACAGTTCTCCCGACCTGGCGCCCTAAATCACGACCTCAACAAATTTCCGCAACTCCCTAGCTTTTTTCAATGGAGAAAAAAACCCGACATCGCACCTCCTTGAACAGTGCGTAGCTACAGTTAAGTCAAACCCCATCAACTTCTGTTCACTCGTCGTTGCCCACTCTCCGTCGCAACCCTGGTTGCTTCTACTGTTGCGAGCTCCAGAATTCGATTTCAAAAGAACCGAACTTGATTTTTTTGAGAATCGAATTAATAGCGGCTCTGATTTTTTTTCAATTATTTCGAAAAGGAAATTTTGTTTGTTTTTCTGAGTTCTTCGAATTGGTTAAGATACAAAAGAAAGAGGGAATTTCAGTTTTATAAAAGATCATTGGAGAGGCGATTTGTACTTTAAAAAGGGAACATCCATTTTAATTTTTCCTGAAACGAATTGATTTACATAAGAAAGGAATGGAAGGGAAATAACAGAAGGATGTCGCGTTTACTTTATAGTGGAGAAGCCTTCTTCATTAAGGAAATTAGTCAGTGTATGGTACATTAAATTAAATACGATTTGATTTTGATTTGACTATGATTTGATCTTTGATTTAATCTGATTTGAAATAAAGAGATTTTTATTTCTTTTAAACAGACTCTGATTTGATCTTCGATTCGATTTTGATCTTATCCATTAAAATATCTCAGGGTTCACACACGAACCGCTATTTTAATGTAACCACTGTCGTTTAAATGTTATAACGCTATTCTGAACTGAATAGTATATATTCTAAAATTTAATTTAAACCTATATATCATTTTAAATTGAGAACTAATCAATTCGTTGGTAATAAATTATTTTTATTATCGCCTCTATTCAAATACAATTAATATTGATCATCTGAATTGTTTCTATTCACTTTTTTACTTCGGTTTCAATTATTTACGGTTTTTGATAATTCGACATACACGAATTAAATTAAATTTGATTATAAATCGATAAATTCTATATAAATATCCATTTACATTATCAATTCAATATTTAAAACCATATTAAATATTTAAAATAAACTGTTCGAAAATCCGGGTCGTTACGTTCTTCCCCCTTAAAAGAATTTCGTCCCCGAAATTACTAAGGTAGGAAAAATGCTACAAACCCATTACTTTTCAAAAACTCACTTATGTTGAACTCAACTCTTCATATTTCAACAAATTTTAGTTCCCACAAACTTCGGTTTTCATTCATTAAATCTGAATGATTTATATTAAATATATTCATATTCCATTCAAATTGATTCTAGCCAATTCATTTACTTCGATCCATTTAACTTTCTTAAGTTAAATTTAAATTCCAGAATTCAAATCCTTTTGAAATCACATAAATATAATACATATATTTATAACCATTTCAAATTCAAAACATTTGAATTATTCAAACCAATTTTTTTTCTTCCAAACAAATTTCCTTCAAAAACTTTTCTAAGGTAGCAATCCATCATTTAGAACTCGAAAATGAACATTGATGAAGCTGTAGTCCTCATCAGAATTACTTTCCAGCCACTGAAGCGAGTTCAGTGCTTTATCACCTTTAAAATCCATTCAAAATGGTTTCTATTCAAAATCCTTTTAAAACAAAGCTATATTATTCTAAGATGCTTCAGAAAATATTTTTCCAAACACCTAGGATTTAAATTCCAAATTTTGATCCTGAATCCAATTTTAATTCATCTCATTTGTATATTTTATTTATATACAAATTCTATTTGGCTATATATATAACCATTCCAATCATCAACCAACTCATCCATATATGATAATAATTTCAGAAAATTACTACTTCTATATCAAAAATAGAATTTTGGGTAAAATTATTTCATTTACCCACTTTAAAATAATACTATGTCGAATTTCTCTGCTCATGTGTTTAGAAATTCTTATCGACTTCGTGGCGTCCCACGATTCGATCAGAATTCATAAACCACTCAACAGGCTACCCAACACAATATAAAATAACTTTTATATCAATTTACAAATAGGCGCTCTCGTATATATACACTCAACTCATTCTAGGGTATTACTGACCCTATCTCTAATGAGCACAATCCCACCAAAGCCTAGGTATTCGCTCAACCTAAGCTCTGATACCATTGTAATGGCCCGCCGATTTTGGTAGGATTTTCAACCATCCCTCAACCCCCAAGTCAGCGGGGTAACATCCCACTGTGGCTTACAATGGTACCCCACCAACTCATTTTACGACCAGCCTTTCGACTTCACAACCAACCCTCACTTACTTTCGAGGGACATGTAGAGGTAAGAGTCTCCCGTCCGCCACCTAACGCAAAGCGAGAACCCTCTATCATGTGTACCCAGCTCACACAGCTAGCAACGAGTTAGGGCATAATTAGCTCTCAGATCTTGACTAAATAACATCTTTATCGTCAAAACAGACAAGACCACTTACATCGAATAACCAACACCATTAAACCAATTATTCATTTTCAAAATGTATATATGTTTCTCTTTCTATTACCAAATTTTCTATTTCCTTTTTATTTATAATATTCTATTTTAAATTCGTTTCCTTATCGAATTCAATATATATTGATATATTGATTTCCGTTATCAAATTATCTTAAAAATATTCTAACTCCTTAAATTTTCGGAAAAATTCGCCATAACCTCCTTTGTACTGGTCAATAGTTCAAACCTCAACTCGCCTCGCTAGGCCCTTTCCATTCAAAAAGCCAATTGGCTTGCCGATTCGGCGCTTAAAACCTCATATGGGATCTAAACATGTACCTTTTTCGTCGGGCACACAAATTATAATCTTCATATACTTCATTCAATACCTGTCTAACACATATATGTCCATTTCTAATTTATTTCAACTCAATCCGGTCATTTTTAACTCAACTCGCTTTTTAATCTTTTTATTAGCTCCTTTTCCCATTCCACTTTATATTTGAACATATCATGTTCAATTATCATTTTATCTTGCTTATGAATTAATTTAATTCCATTTTGACTCAAGTTCTATATTCGATTTCGAATAAGAATTCTCAAATCTCCTTTACTTATTCAAAGTCCATTTTCATATCGAATTTCGATTAACTAATTATTATTCAAATTTGTTAGTTTTATTCAACAACTAAAAATCTGATTTTTGTCTCAAAAATCATTTCACTTACTTCACTGGAGTTCATATTTATTTTATATCTCCTGTCTGGATTTTCTAACGGTAATTCGGATTTTATTTCTTTAAAATCCTTTTATTTATTTAAATAAACCATTATGGTTTTACAATGGTTCCGGCGCTGTTTTTCTGAAAATTTGATTTTGACATAACTCAAAATCTATAAGATGAAATCCAGATTTTTCTCTTCCATTAGAAAACTATTATTCAATCGGTCCTGACAGTCCTTATTTCAAGGAATTCCGACTTAAACTGAGTTCTATACACTCAATTGAAGTTCGAAACGCCAAATTAAGAACTAGCGCACTGCGGCGAGTTCGTTTTATTATATATATATATATGAATGTTTAAACTTCGTTTATAATAAATTCAACTCCATTCTGATATATTTTTAATATATATCAAATCAGTTTCCCAATTCACATAATATTTTCGATTATATATAATCGTCGATTTTTCCTTACTCGGTAATATATTTATTTATACTTCGATCTTCTATATTTAATTCCAATTCCTTTTATTAATAAATTATTTATAAAATTCGATATAATCGAATTTCAATTATAAACCCGTTGAATTCTTCTCAATTCAGCTTATATTCCGAATTCCGAAATATAATCAATCGTTTAGTTTCAAAACACTTCCAAACTTACTTTTAAATTCCTATTTGAATTTAAATGATTCAAATTTTCAAATGATAATTTATTTCACCAAATTTATAACACTATTTATAAATTCAACTTTCTTGTTTCATATATTTAAACAAGTTCCCTTTTCAATTTTCTACTTGAAACTCCATCCCATAGATATTTCGAATTACGGAATAAAAACCGTTGTTCCCTTTCGAATAATTTCAAATTCTATTTTTAAATTCATATTTGAATTTAAATATTCAAATTATCTCTTGATAATTAATTCATTATATTTATAAACACCATTTCATAAATTTCCTTGTTTTATATTTAAACAAGTCTATTTCGAAATCTATTTAAAACCAAAATCTTATTTTGGAAATTTCTATTTATAATAACTTATATATATAACACCAGATTTATTTTCATATTCAATTTAACTTCTATTTAAATAAATTCGAATTAATCGAATTCAAATCATAAATCCTTACGAATTTATTTTGGTTCAATTTATATTCTGAACATCAAAATAAATTCCATCGTTTATTTCTTTAAAACGATTTCCCCATTTCTATTTTTAAATTCACATTTGAATTTAAATATTCAAATTATCCAATGATAATTTTTCCACTTTATTTATAAACAATGTTTATAACTTCATTTCAATTCTCTGCATTATTCAATTTATAAACAACGTTTATAAATTCCAATACTTGTTTTATTTATTCAAAACAAGTTAATATTTTTAGTCCATTCGAATTTCAAATTCTATTTTTAGAAAAATAGAATTTCCCATTTAAATCCCAAATACCGTTTTCACGATATTTTTATATATCTACATTTTAGCCCAGTGATATTTGAATATCCAAAAACACTCAATTATCAAATCACGGGTGTGACGATCCCAAAACCCCGTGACACGGTGTTAAGGATAATCATTGGAATATAACACATTAATCATCATTAGCAGATCACAGATAATAGCATAAACAGAAAATAGAATAATTTACACATATATGACAGCAGAATCATATAGATATCATCACATTAGAGAAGCACAGTACATGATACAACTTAGTGCATAATGATACATAGTCAGTCACCATCGCCTGAGGCGGAATCATACATAAAGAGTACACAAAATAATATCAGTCCACATCGCCAATGGCGGAATCATAATATAGATACAATAATGGCAGAGAAAATCCAAGTCAGCACGGTGTAGTCAAGCCTCGCCATGAGCCAAAAGTGCGTCAGAAGCCTGTAACTAGGCTGCCCGTGTGAAAATGAGGGCACCCGAGTTTGCAAGGTGAAACAAACTACGAGTCAGTCATGGGACTGGTATGAGAAATCTACATAACTTATTAACAACAATAATAAGGCAAATCAAAGGACCACGCCACTTTCGCGGAACGGGTTTACTCCAATGAGTGCTAGTGCATGAAATAAAGTAAATGATTAAATCATCGCAATGCTTTTTATAAAATGAAGCCATTATAAGACTCAGGTCTCATCACACAATGCAACGCAAGCCGGAGGATAGAGTTTTATGTTATAATGGCCAAAAATGCTTCATACGTATAAAACAAAAGTGTCTGATATCATTACTAGTGCATATATGTTTTAAAAGCAAATTCCATCATAAATATCAATCCTAGACGGCATGGGTACCATATATCATGTCGCCATACTAGTAATACAATCACATTCGCATATTTCGTATTGGAAATTGGATTCCTTCATGAGTTGAGGCAAGGGGCAAGCTCCTCTCCGATTCGAGACACTCTAGCAAATGCCTCGGGACCGCACACAGCAATCCCCTGGATCCTCCAAGGCCAGTCCTCTCTTACTTTTGAGGATTGGCAATTCCTGAACACACGTTTCCCTGTCCTTACAGACCTATAATCGAGGCGCCTCGTATTCCAACAACCACACAGGTGAAAAGTAGATATAAATGTCAGGGTTGGGAGGTCACTGACACCACCATAGCTAGAAAGAAACGTCGTGCACTCCTTGGGTCCTTCTCCCATTTTTGACTCATACTGGGGTGTGAGGCTCGCGAATTCACGTCATACACAAAGCTACGTCACACAGACCATGCTTTGATCATCAACCACAATACTTTGCTTTGCAACAGAAGCCTTGATCATATGCCACTTAGGCGTGCCACACAGGCAATCCACTCCATGCGACTGATTTCTGTCAATACATAACCTCTGAGCTCGTACGTCTCAGAGAAGGGCGTTAAGCAAGAGAATAAATTCTCCGCCGCCAAACAGATATATATTTAACAGAGATCAATCAACACAGAACAAAATCCAATGTCAGACACACAGTCCATTTACAAGTCCGTTCTGGGTCTGAACGAAACCGGAGGCACCAATTCCTCGCATATCCGTACAATCAACAATATGTTTGGACGGCTACTACTTCAATTCCTTCATGGTAGCTACTCCAATCACGAGCATCAGTAGCGCCCATCCATCCAATATGAAGATCGTCGGTCTTCAACCGTCTTTGACTCTTCGACTTCTCGACGTCGATTGATTATTTGAAATGAGATAAACTCGGCCTTTTCAAATAATCCACGTATATTTAGATTTTCAAATCAATTATTCACATGGTTGGACTATTCAACATTCACATTTCAGTTCTTTAGTTATAGTTTTCATGTCAAATACATTCAACCATCACATATCAAGCAAACACAACGAAATTGGTTTATTTCCACTTTATATCGTATATAGTATTCTATAACGATATATAGCCGTTTTTATTTGTTTTAAAACGGCCATATTTAACTAAACGACATTACAGGTCGTGCCGATGCACTGGCGCTGCTTTCCACTAATTTTGTTTTACTCATATCTGAAAATCTAACCGTTGGATCTTCACAAATTTTATATCATTAGGAAGGTTATTTCAAAACGAATCCAACGGTTTCAGTTTTGGGAAATTCCGACGGTCGGATCTTCCACACTAGTCATTTGAAGTTACGATTTCAATTTACGAACTGCAGCGTCGTTATTCAATTTAATTTAATTATATATATATATATAATCTTTTCTGGCGCTGTTTTTCTTCAGATTTGAATTAAACATTTCAGACAATCCAACCGTCGGATCTTCACAAAGTTGGTGTCGTTGGAAAGATATTTCCTATGCAAACCCAATGGTTGCGGTTTCGGGAAAATCCAATGGTCGGATTTCCCGCACTAGTCGTTTGAAATCACGGTTTCAAAACATGAACTGCACGGCCACGTTTCGTTTTAATTTTATTTATATTTATATATTTAAATAAATATAGTTCATTCAAAAATTCCTATATCGTTTTCACTTCAATTATTTCACTAACGCCTTTAAATTTCGGAAAATTTCGCCATAACCTCCTTTGTACGGGAGGGGCTGGGAAAATTCCCAAATAGCCACACGGGCGTCTCATGTCAAAAAGAAAACGAAAAAGCCAAGCGGCTAGCCAACGGGCTCATAAAATCATCACCCAAACAAAACAGTAAATGTGTACCTATATGTTGGGCACAAAATTTTATTCCTCTTCTCTAGCCCCTTTGCTATAACCAGTTCAATAAATATGCATGTACATATATAAAATTTATATCACTTATCATTTTCCATTCAATTTCATATTTGATTTACTTTGGTTTAAAAACACCATTCATTCTAATGTTGCATGCATAGGCTAAGATCATATCATTAGCTAATTAATGTATATTCCAACTCATGCACATTTATTTGAACAAGTGGCTATTTTTAACACTTCACATTTCAAAGATGATAATTTTGGCGAACTAAAATAGATTTCAACACATGACTATTTTATTTAGTTCCTATGCATGTTAAAAATAATATTTCTTCACCAATATTTATTTCAACGTCCGCATATCTTTAGCATATCACATATATGATAAAAATGATATTTTTATCGTTTAAAATATTTATTCGACAAATGGATGTTTTCAACACTTCATAGTTTCAATAAAAATGTAATTTTTACTGTTCGGTCTTTTTATTCAACACATGAACTTTTCCACTACACACACTTCTCAACACGTGAGCGTTTCCACACATGGGTAATTTATTTATGTTGTTCATATTAGAAAGGTGGAATTTTTATTGTTAAAACTATTTATATATAAGGCGAATATTTTTCTTACTTCCTATATATTATAAAAATGTGATTTTTATTGTTTAGACACTTCATTCATTCACAAATGAATTTAATTTTCACACATCACTTTTCAACACTTGAACATTTCCACACATGAATATAGTTTCAACACATGGCTTTAATTTCAACGCATGAAGATAATTTCAACATGTGAAAATAATTCTAACACACAAAGATTATTCAAAATTTTGGCAGCATAACGGCAGGGTAGTTAAAACCGGCACCGTCCCTAGTACGGCTCCTCGCTCTACCTTAAAACCTCGCGGTTTTTGACAATGGGGATTCATGCATCTAATTCGCACGCAGGCGGCATGTTTATTTTCATTTCCACAAATATTTCCCATTCATTTCAATCACCAATGGGTATTTTTCAACCACAACCAAACAATGTCAACCACAAACAATTATTCAACCATTCGTATTTTTCATCAAATATTTCACACCAATTCACAACAATAAATATCGTCCATGGTTTGTGGACGAGGGGAGTAGATATATATATATATATATATATATATATATATATATATATATATTCAATCGCTATATTTCACTTGCATTTCAACACATATATCAATTATTCTATGTATGTATAATTCATACTTCGCTTATATAGCTTACACCACGCATGTACATGAGGTATACAACACGTGTGTAATTTATATTTCGCTAATATAAATTATACACGACATTTTCCATTCAAATTTATTTAATTTAGATTTCTCACATTGGTTTGTTGCTTCGCTAAAAATAGATACGATGTCAGAAAAATCCGCGGCTTCTTCTATTTGGTAGAGAGCTTCCTTGCGGTCCCGATGTTTCCTGTTTCATCGAATTTCGTCAACACACTAAAAAGATATGATTTTTCAAAGTGTAAACATAAAAAAAAACTCACCTTTCACGAAGGTTCAAAACTAGGTTTACGGTTTTTGCGAAAATCGAGGGACGAGGGGATGATCGGCGGGTTAGACGTGGAAGAGGGAAGAGAGGGCTTCCTGTCGGTGGTGGTTTGGTGGTGTTCGGTGGTCAGGATCGTCGGCGGTGGGGCTGGGAAGGTCGGGGCTTTGGAGCCTCGATTCAGGCAGCACAGGCGACGAGGGGTGGAGGAAGTTGGTCGGATTTGAAGGGGAGGCGAAGGCGCGTCGAGCGGCGGTGGCGGCGGAGGCTGGAAGCGGCGGCAGCGGCGGCGATCGGTCGGGGAAGTCTGGAGCACGCGTCGTCGTTCATTTCGAGGGTTTCGCTTTTTTTTATTTTTTTAATTATGAAAGAAAAATTCTGATTGGCCGGAATATATATATTTCAGAAAATTAGGGTTTTCACCAACGAACTCCTTTTCCAACCCAACGACTGTCGTCCCTAGCTAAATACCCCCATCCCGGACACAATGGGATATGTTTCGTAGGCCAATTCGACTACTACGGTCAGTTATTTTTCAAATTAAAGTATAAAACATTTAATTTTTAACTCTGAACGCACATTTAATTTGCCAGGGCCATAAACTGATTCGAAAAATTCCAGAAAAATAAATCTAGCTATGTTTTGACGCTACGGTCCCAACAAAACTAGTTTCGTCGAATTCTGAGGTCGTTTGAAAAATGACCATTTTCTGGTCGATCCAATTTGACAGAAATTGACCAAACACATTTTCTTTTGCCACGCTCACATACTGGCTTCAAAAATTATGAAATTTGAAACCTAGCAATAGTTTGACATCCCGGACCCAACAAAAGTGGTTTCGTCGAATTCCGAGGTCGTATGCAAAATATCAATTTTCCAGGGCTATATATTCTATATAGCGACCTATCTGAAAATTCATTCGGCCATAACTTTTGATTCCCGTTATGAAACTTCGATTTTTCAGATTCGTTAGAAAGGTATTGACTAACAGATTTAGATATTTTTGGTTTCGCTAAAATCCGTTCTATTTTCCACCCTGCACAGTCAGTCAAAGTTTGAATTCAAATTTTCAAACTGACTCACTATTTCTAGTTCACTACTTTATTGAAATATTCAATTTCAATTGTTCAAATTCCTTTGAAATCACCAATTTAAAAATTTTAAATTGGCTCGTATTTTCCGGGTTATTACAACGGGTTTTATAACACATCATATATGATAATATATATGTGAAAACAAACAGTAATAAATTTTGAGGAATCCAGTTGGATTCCTCTAACCTGTTTTCCACGCATCCACAGGCGTTAGCCAACATAAATAATACCCATTCTGCTTCATGGAAGAATATCGCGGTATAGAAGGTCATCCACTATCATAGCGTGGGACGTATAGGATCATCCGCTAATGATACAGCGGGCATCCGCTAATGGTACTGCGGGAATTCAACCAATCACCAATATATATATATATATATATATATATATATATATATAATAGCCACAAACACAAATCCTACATAACTAATATATTTTTAATAGTGAAAAATATTTTAATGCAACCAAACAACCATCAATTATTTTTAACGACTAAAAATAATTCTAAATAAATAGACTGAGTGAGATTTAATCATCATGATTTTTCTGAGCTATTTTGATTTCCATTTTAATTCCCGATTAGAAATCCACAGCTGTCGATTATATGACTGATTCTGTTATCACAAATCTTGTATAAATTTAACATGATATTTATTACTAAGCCGTTGAACTATTTTAAATGTAATTAAAAATTTATTACTAAATTGAAGTAAATTACCTAATTAAACGAATCTTCCATGTTCTCCTTAGTAACAAATTTCGAACTCCCATGTAGCTTTCCATCAAAGTCGGCCCATTTAAACATCTCTGCCCCCATCTACCCGTGCACTTCTTCTCTTACATTTTCCGGGCCGTGTTCAACAAGTTGAAACCCACATCACCATGCTTTCTTTAACCATCAGTTTCTCCCTTTCTAATCATCCATCCGACTAGTTAAAACCATAACTTCTTTACTTCCACCTCAACCAAAGATCGAACTTCACCAAATTCACTCCTCAATTGCACATAACAACTACAGCGTTGAGCCCCTCGTAATATTTCATGAAAATGAGAATTTTGTTTGAATCTAATGCGCAGAAATGAAAGTAAATATGTACCCTTCCTTGCTTGTTTTCAAGCTGTTGGTCACTTATACCTCAGATAATCCATTAGCGATGCCATCATCTTCTTCCCCAACTTTATGAACACTTAACAGACCATGACTGTTTCACCATCAACGCTTCCTGCTACATTATACTCCAGACTCAACGCTTCACTTCGGTCTCCCCCCTGAACTTGCAGTGATCCCTTTCCCACCAGTCGATACCCATCAACATCGCTCCAGTCTTACTGACCAACCCCAAAACTCCTTAATCGAACTTCACCTCAGCCGCCTCATTCACTCCTTCGAGATGACAGTTTTCCTGACCTGAAGCCCTAAATCGCGACCTCAATAAATTTCCGCAACTCCCTACCTTTTTTCCACAGAGATAAAAACCCGACATCGCACCTCCTTGAACAGTGTGTAGCTACAGTTAAGTCAAACCCCATCAACTTATGTTCACTCGTCGCTGCTCACTCCCCATCGCAACCGTGGTTCTTCTACTGTTGCGAGCTCCAGAATTCGATTTCAAAAGAACCAAACTCGATTCTTTTGAGAATCGAATTAATAGCGGCTCTGATTTGTTTTCAATTATTTCGAGAAGGAAATTCTATTTGTTTTTCTGAGTTCTTCGAATTGGTTAAGATACAAAAGAAAGAAGGAATTTCGGTTTTATAAAAGATTATTGGAGAGGCGATTTTTACTTTAAAAAGGGGACATCCATTTTAATTTTGCCTGAAATGAATTGATTTACAGAAGAAAGGAATGGAAGGGAAATAACAGAAGGATGTCGCGTTTACTTTATAGAGGAGAAGCCTTCTTCATTTAGGAAATTAGTCAATGTATGGTATATTAAATTAAATACGATTTGATTTTGGTTTGATTGTAATTTGATCTTTGATTTAATCTGGTTTGAAATAAAGAGATTTTTATTTCTTTTAAACAGATTCTGATTTGATCTTCGATTCAATTTTGATCTTATCCACTAAAATATCTCAGGGTTCACACACGAACCGCTATTTTAATGTAACCACTGTCGTTTAAATGTTATAACGCTATTCTGAACTAAACAGTATATATTCTGAAATTTAATTTCAACCTATATATCATTTTAAATTCAGAACTAATCAATTTGCTGGTAGTAAATTATTTTTATTATCGCCTATATTCAAATACAATCAATGTTGATCATCTGAATTGTTTCGATTCAGTTTTTTTGCTTCGGCTTCAATTATTTATGGTTTTTGATAATTCTACATACACGAATTAAATTATATTTGATTATAAATCGATAAATTCTATATAAATATCCATTTACATTATCAATTCAATATTTAAAACCATATTAAATATTTAAAATAAACTGTTCAAAAATTCGGGTCGTTACATAAGTTATGCAAATAAAACTCCTTTTTATTTGATATTAGAGAACATATTTTGTAAACAAAATGTCATTTAGTTAGAAAATGTTATGTGAAATAAAAATGTTAGAAAATGTCATGTGAAATAAAAATGTCATTTAGTTAGAAAATGTCATGTGAAATAGAAATGTCATCTTGCTAGAAAATGTTACGTTAAAATGGAAATGTCATTTAGTTAAAATATATGTTTCGTTAGACAAAATATCACCTTTATCATGTTAGACAAGAGTAAAAATAATTACTTGTTAAAATATATGTTTTGTTGAGATTAAATTATAAATTTTTATTTATAACTTAAATAATGAAAATTCGTTAAATAGAAAATAATTCAAACCGAATTATAATTGGTTAAATTTATTAACCAATGATGTATTTAAATAAACTGTTGTTGTTTGGACACCCCACATGGCTATTGGGATGATATTTGACATACACTATTCCCAATATTTAGTTATATGTCAATCGATGATTGACAGCCTGCGATGAGCGTTATTTATATATTTTAATGCTCACACAGTTGTAAATTTCACTCTGGATGTGAATGGATTGTTTAATGATTATTTATAATTATTGTTATATGCATGCGATGTATGAAATCAATATAACTGAAATTATATGGTAATTATTGAGTCACATTCCGATTTAGAATGTTTTAAATAAAGAATATTCAAAAGTAAAGAATATTTTAAAATAAAGAATACTTTAAAATAAGGAGTATTTTAAAATAAATTTAGTGAAGAATAAAAAATATATTTTCATGTCCATCTTTGGATGGACACAAAAATATAAAAATATGAAGCCGGGTTAAGTATAGAAACGCCATTTTTAACCCAAACGGGTTTATCAATCGATTTTATTCATTTTATAATGAATATCGAAAAGTAGTGATTTCAAAATTTAATATTTTGGAAATATTATCACCTTAATATGATAAAGATATGGAATATACATTTTGATTTAAAATTGAAAATGGAGTTGAAATCGTTTTAAAATAAATTTATATACGATTTATAAAATACGATTTAAATGGAAATCGACAATATATATATATTATATTTATTTAATGGCTTGAATAGAACGCGCCGCGCAACGACTGTTCGTGAATTTAGACCATTAATTTCAAATTGATTTAATGGGAGATCCGACCATCGAATTCTCCTAAAATTGAAACCGATGGATTCGTATCGAAGAGGGCTTTCCAACAAATATAAGAGATTAGAAATCTAGTGGTTAGATTTGGAATTATTTCCAAATCAAATTTGAAAAAGGTCGCTATGGATGCAGTTTGGTGGCCGTTATTGGAAACCGACTGTACGGGCCTTGATAAAATTATGTAAAATCATAATTAATAATTTGGAAAGAGTTTGGATGAAAAAAAAATCCATATTGGAAAGATAAAAATATATTTTTATCGAAATGAAAACTAGTGATTGACATAGAAATGTGTTTATTTTATGCTCTTATATCTTATCTTTTGTATATAAATAAATATTACTTGGGTATTATTTTGTTACTTTTACAGATATTCCAACCCAGCCCGCATGCAACCAGAAAAGTAGAGAAATGGAGATCAGATTGCTATATATTTACATTTTGAAGAATTGTAGAGGTAGATCCCATATCTAGTTGCTGTTGGACAACAAAATGATTGATAAAAAGGCTATGCACATCTCAAATCAAGGGAGGCTTGTCAAAGAACCAAGAGGGAAAGAAGAAAGGCCAAAAATTTAATAGATTTAACTAAGGCCCATTTGAGATTCTCATTGTAAACTAATTAGTGATGTAATGGCTAGGCCCATTTTTAATTAGGGTTAGGGTTTAGCTATCTAACCTATAAATACCCTTGTAATATCATTGTAGCCACCATCCTATTCTATATTATCTTCTCCATTAATAAAACTCCTTTTCCTTTTTATTTTCTGCATTTTTCTATTTCTTAGCAACTAGTGCCATCTACACAATTAGATTTGGTAGAGTACTAGTTGTATTTTACATTTATTTGCATTAGTGATTAATCGTTTGATCAGTTTCAACGATAATCCTAATTTTATTTCTGTTGTTATCTCTATTCTGCACTTTTATTTTCTGTTCGTGTTATTGCTTTCCTAGGTTAAATTGGATTTGATTAGATTCAGATCTGATTCATAGTTTTATTTGCTTTCCAATTGATAATTGTGATTTGATCGTCGGTTCAATTAGATTTGTTCTGGATCAGATCGCAGTTTCAATTTTTATTGTTTTCAAAACCAACCTCCAGGATTCGTCTGACTCGCCCAAGAAATTATTTAAATAATTTGATTTAATTTGCCTCTCTGTGTTCGACCTGTATGCTACACACCTGTACGCTTGTAGAATTTATTACAAATATCACGCTTTTCTAGCGTCGATCAAGTTTTTGGCGCCGTTGCCGGGGAGGTAACGATTAAATTTTGTTATTTATTTGATTTCTGATCCGTGTTAGTTTTTATTTTTATTTTGTTTTCCTTCTATTTTTCTTGTATATACTGAAAAAAGATCTTGATTGGTTTGATTTGGTATTATTCTATGATACCATAATTTCCCTAAGCAAGAGAAAAAAACAATAACTTGCAATTTATTGATTTTCTGCCTTTGTCGTTTTTTTTCTTTCCGTTTTTTTCCTTTCCCAATCAATTCACTCCTTTTTGTAAATTTCTTTCTCCTTTTACAACATCAAAAAAAAATCTTGGCTTTTTATTTTTCCAATTCCATTGCCTTTTTCAATTTTCTTTCCAGTTTCTTATATTTCCTTCTTACAAATCCCTTTCCTTTAACAAATCTTTTTCCCATTGGAAAAAAAACAAAATTCCTTCTGAATTTCTTTTCTTGAGTCTTGATATTCTCTGCCCACCACTTCAGGTAAACCGTACTTCCGTATATAAAAAAAATGCAACTGTTTTTTTTATTGATTTCTTTCCTTCCGGCTTCTTTCCCTTTTTCAACCTTCCTTCCTGATTTTGAATACATTGCTTTTTTTTAAAACAAAAACAAAAGAATACCCTTATTTTCTCTCTGATCCTCCCTACTCCAATCTGCAATATTCGAACTAGTCCACCATCAATTCAGACCATCTCCCTAACCCCATCAAACTCCACACCTCAACACCCATTGCCAAGTTCACCGACAACCGCATCACAATCCTACCATTACCATACCCTTTCCACAAAAATCATCATCTACAATCAGTCACCGACCCTTGGTCGAATTCCCACCGTGAACTATTTTTTGCATCAGCCAGACATCCAGACCTCTGTCAATACTCTCCATCACCCAACGCCACTACCAATCACCTACCACTATTCGAAAAACCCACTGTCCTCCTCACCCATTTTCTCCAAAACGTTTCCAACTCCTCTACACACCAGTCTTCAAATCCACTCCATCTTCATTGCATCTCCAAATCATACTCCACTCCACAGTCTAACTTCAGAAACTCAGCACCTTTCCGCCGAACTGCATCCACCCAACCGTTCAAATCCACTGCAAATCTTCCACAATCCACATCTCTGTTCATAACCCCAACCGCATTGCTACATACCCAAATACCCCAGATCCAATACCTCAACAAACCACCCTCCATCTTCAAACGTTACCTGCACAATTTCATACCCAACCACCGCAATTCCTACACTCACCACATCATCATCTTCCATAACAAAACTCACACCTTCAATTTCACAAAACCACTTCAACGTCACCCCTTTGCCAAATTCATTTTCTGTCGTGTCTTTCTTGGTACAACCAATCTCCTTCATACCAAAAACAGGCCACGCCCTTGTTATCCCTAAATCCCCCACCACCGTTATGCCATCAGTCAACCGTCCATATACAGTTCACCACCTTCAACTTCACCTGATCCCCCACCATCACACCACTTCCATTCCACCAGTCACAAGCCTTTCAGCTCATCCAATTCAAAAAAAAACATCACAAATCATCACGCAGGCCACCTCGGAGCACCTGAGATCGCAGAACCCAATTCACCGAAACCGTAGCCCCTCACCTGAAATCGTAACACCCAAGACAACCCACTTCCATCGGAACCATCCATCGTAGATTACAATCACATCGGATCACACCGCCTTATCCCAATTCAACAACGCAGGCCGATTTCTAAAAAAAGAGCATCAGTTTTGAGCTTGTTCGATCTGTTGGATGATTGTTTTTGCGCTGCCAAGACCAAAAAAAAACAGAGAAAAGGGGATTGTTTGATTTTGCTTCAGAACGCAATTTGTTGCGTCTTCTGACTCGATTTGATTTTCTAGGAATTACCAGTGGTAATTTAAGACAAAAAAGAGAAAAGGAGTGGTGGGCGTCTTTATTTGTGATTGAGCAGGGGGTCATTTGTTTTTCTTCATTTTATATTTGGGAACGTTGGTTTGTTTTCTTTCCTTTCTTTGAGTCATTAGGAAGTTTATTCCTTTGATTTGCTAATTTTGATTCATTGTCTGTTATAAGCCGGTTTTTGAATTGAATGTTTGGTTTAGTCATTTATTTCCTCAAGGTTTTTTTTTTCATTTTTCATTTTTTTAGGGCTTTTTCTGTTCGTAGTTCCTAGTTAATTTGCAGTTTTTGTTTCATTTGTTTATTTGTTTTTTTTAAAGTATTTCACAAAGAAAATCAACTCTCAAAGGAACGCATTTGAGCATCAAACAGGGAATTCAACGATCAACCGACTTGCAGACAGTGGAGTTCAATAGCCAGCACTACTCAAACTTTTTGGACAGACTGCCATACCCAACTGTAAAATTTTCTGAACTCTACAGGTGCTCTGCTTCTTTGAAAAATATATAAATTGCTTGTAAAAAATCTTCTGCAGGGGCAGCGGCTTGCTTGTACAATAATTTAATTTTCTGCGTTTATTCTGTGACTGTTCTGTGTTGAAATTTCTGAATCTGCCTGTGAGGAACGAATTTCTATAACTAAACCATCACTCTTGTCAATTTTCAACTCGATTTGATTTGTAAATTAATTAATTACACAAGTGTATTTTATGATACTCTCAACGGTTTGACCGCGGATATATATTAGTTCAATTTATTGAACTTCTAGCAAAAGAGGCTGCATACTACTCGTAAAACATTGGTCGTATCCCTAAGTATTTATACTATACATGAACGGCCATAAGACCCTCTTCCCCCTTCAAATCGAGATTATCAACTAATAAGATATACTTGAGTACGTTATTTATTTCCTAAATCGACATGATTCAAACAACTGTTGGTGAAACCTCTAATGACATTTTTGATGCCTTGAAAACGTGTCTTGACCATTTCAACTTTGATTTTGATGAGCTCAAATACATTTCTGAATTAAATGAACTACTTGACTTGAAATCCTCGTCATTTGAATCTAACCATGGAATTTTGGCAAATATTAGCATATAATAACATCCTAAGTTAGACCTCAAACCCCTGCTACAAGACCTTGATTATGTTTACTTGGACTCTACAGAAAATTTTCCCGTAATCTTGGCCTCTGATCTTACCGAGGACCAAGAAGAAAAATCTTTGAAAATTTTACGGGATAATCTGCATTTGAATTGTATAAATCATTGGCACAACACGATTTTCATAGGAACGGTTTTCATTTCTGAATTCATTAACATATCTGTTGCACCTCATAAATCAGATAAGAAATCATTGTGCATACTCTTCGATAGAGACAAGTGTGAGGGGAAAAAGAAGTATCATTTTTCACATAATACTCATCATCATCGTAGATTCCATTCTGCATATAATTTTCATTCGCTTATAGTTGCTAAACTTCATTTCATTTTACAAATAATTTTGCAACTCATTCACCTTTGGGTACGATCTTTCAAATTTAGGAAACGTTCACAGTGTGGACACTGTTTAGTTCTAGTGTGGGGGGAGTCTGCATTACATCCTTTTATTTTTCTTTAAATTTTTTTTCTTTTCATATAGGACCATCATGCATTTTAGATCATAGTAACATGCCTTTTTTTAAAAAAATGACTCATTTTAGATTTGATACAATAAAATAAATTAAGGATTGTTAATCAGTTGATAGTATTTTTTTTCTCTCAACTAAGATCAAATATGAAATATAATGAAAAGTTTAATTTTGAGGGATAATAGTGTAACTGGTACATAGGGAGATTCTTAGGTGATGGCCATGAAATCTATTCTATATTGTAGACTTTTTTTAAATAAGTGGAGGACTTAAAATACTTATATTGGCTTTTTCAAAATCTTTAAAACTAAGTTGTGTTAAGTTGAATTCGCGTAACTCTCTTTTGTGCTTATATTTTCAATAATAATAATAGTAATCCAAGGGTATCCAACATTGCTTGTATATCAAGCGTTGGTGTGCAAACCCGCCAAGCTCTATCTGACATGTTGTTGACAAAGTCAGCATTGGAATATCTTGGTCTCATTTTATGAGATTGGACACCTAAGGATTACCGACACGTTGTTGACAAAGTAAAAGTCGGCATGCACAATCCGCTAAGCTCTTTACCCACTCTCCGTTAGTCCGCAAGGCAGTGCATGGGTGGTAAACCTTGGTATTCTAAGTTAGGTGTATGTACTTAATCATAAATTTTAAAATTTTATAGAATAAAGAATAGGCGATGATGCCCAAACACTTCTTGACCTTATTGATTTGACTAGCCATACACGAGGAAATAATAATACCACTTTACAAACTGTGCCAAGCAAACTAAGAATCTATTTCATGGCTGCACTATGTTATAAACTGAACTAACTGGCCAAACTGGAATTTAACATTTGAAAACTTGATTTATATTGAAAATTTGTGACAAGTTGAGACATCTAAAATAAAATCAACTGACTAGAAATTGTTAACTTAATTTGTTGTACCACTTTCCTGAAATAAGTCGTGTTGTCATTTTTGTTTTTTGCATATAACCATTGCATTCATGTAGTTACATTAGATCCACACATACTTCATTTGGATTTTGTGGGTAGTATCCGCTGAAAACCCTCATGAGACACCACTCGTCCTACTAGGGACACCTAGAGGTTTAACGGCTTGTTGCATACACTCAATGCAATCGTGTTTCCTACGAAAGTGTGACTTATCTAGTTAGTTTTTAATTTTTGTTTTACTCGAGGACGAGTAAAAGATAAGTGTGGGGGTATTTGATTGACATAGAAATGTGTTTATTTTATGCTCTTATATCTTATCTTTTGTATATAAATAAATATTACTTGGGTATTGTTTTGTTACTTTTACAGATATTCCAACCCATCCCGCATGCAATCAGAAAAGTAGAGAAATGGAGATCAGATTGCTATATATTTACATCTTGAAGAATTGTAGAGGAATATCCCACATCTAGTTGCTGTTGGACAACAAAATGATTGATAAAAAGGCCATGCACATCTCAAATCAAGGGAGGCTTGTCAAAGAACCAAGAGGGAAAGAACAAAGGCCAAAAATTTAATAGATTTAACTAAGGCCCATTTGAGATTCTCATTGTAAACTAATTAGTGATGTAATGGCTAGGCCCATTTTTAATTAGGGTTAGGGTTTGGCTATCTATCCTAAAAATACTCTTGTAATATCATTGTAGCCACCATCCTATTCTATATTCTCTTCTCCATTAAAAAACTCCTTTTCCTTTTTATTTTCTGCATTTTTCTATTTCTTAGCAACTAGTGCCATCTACACAATTAGATTTAGTAGAGTACTAGTTGTATTTTACATTTATTTGCATTAGTGATTAATCGTTTGATCAGTTTCAACGATAATCCTAATTTTATTTCTGTTGTTATCTCTATTCTGCACTTTTATTTCCTATTCGTGTTATTGCTTTCCTAGGTTAAATTGGATTTGATTAGATTCAGATCTGATTCATAGTTTTATTTGCTTTCCAATTGATAATTGTGATTTGATCGTCGGTTCAATTAGATTTGTTCTGGATCAGATCGCATTTTCAATTTTTATTATTTTCAAAACCAACCTCCAGGATTCGTCTAACTCGCCCAAGAAATTATTTAAATAATTTGATTTAATTTGCCTCCCTGTGTTCGACCTGTATGCTACACACCTATACGCTTGCAGAATTTATTACAAATATCACGCTTTTCTAGCGTCGATCAACTAGTTATTAACTAGAATAAATTTTTAAATTAAGATTTAATGAAGCTTTCCAATTAATTTTTATATACATGGAATTAAATAAAATAAATTAGATTTTGGGTTTTTCGTGAATGGTGTCTTAAATAACGTTGTTTTAAACCCAGTCGAGAAAAGAATAAATCTTTTAATTAAGATTATTAGAGTTTCCAATTATATTTATTAATTGGAATAAAATGAAATGTGAATTGGGTTTATTGTGAACTGTGTTTTAAACGACATTTGTTCTTTAACCCAATTTAAAATGAAGATATGATTTGGAATTTACAAATCTTTTTATTTAGATTTAATGAAAATTTCCAAAATAAAGTTTTCCAATTTAATAGAAGAAGTTAGAATTGAATGGAATTCGATTTAATAATAATCGAGATGAGCTTTTGTAAAAGAAGACCGTTATTATATATGGAATTTAAAAGGATTTACCATTATTCCATTTATATTATTAGTATGATACGGAAATTCATATCGATTATATATTGATTTGATTTCTTTGAAAATTCCATATTTAATGGAAGATGATTTTGGGTTTATCGTGAACAGTGTTTTAAATGACATTGGTTCCTTAACCCAGTTAAAGACAAGATTGATTTTTTAATGTTGAATAATCATAAAGTAATGATTTTTGATATTAAAACCAAATTGGGGTTTTAATAAATCTTTAAAAGAAGATTAAAGAATAAATTTAAAAGATTTTATCTTTGATAAAATTAATGGGAACCTTTCCCTAATAATGCGAATATTTATTTAAAAGAATATTCTAAATTGGAATGAGGCATATGATGTGTTTCTATAGCACTTATTTATTGATTATAAAATATGCGAGTTATTCGAAAAGACCGGGTTTGTAACAACCCGGATTTTTACAACATGCTAAGACGAGAATCAAGGTGGAATTAAATTATAAAATCTGAATCAGGAGAAACGGGCTATGCATTGCGTTCCTCTCGGAAAAATACGCGAAATAGAGTCCGAAATTTCGTAAATCGGAGTCTGTATGACCAAGATATGGCCTTGCGAAGTTTCACGAAAAATTCGAAAACGAAAACAGATTCAAATTTCAGAATTCAGAAGAGGCGGGAAAATTTCCCGCCAGACCAGGGGAGGTCGACTGGGGAGTCGATTCCTGCCAACCAGGTCGAGTGGGGAGTCGACCCCAGGGTCGACCTGGGGGTCGACCTGCCTGGTCGGGCCCAGGTAGCCTGGTGCACCTGTTTTGTTGTTTGGCTCGGTTTTGAAAGCTTGTGACGATTTTTGAGGGCATGGATCTATCCTAGGGTTAATCTAACGGCCTAAACTACTCCTAATCTCTATAAAAAGACCCTAAGCCTACCCTAAACCCCTCATAATTCACTTATGCCATGAAGTGCTGCCCAAATGCCAAGTGATCATGGCCTCCATCTCCGATTCCTAGAGACTATGCATTCAAATCGGGTTCAAATCAAAAGGTGCAAGCTTGCTACACCAAATCGAGGCCAAATCAATGTTGTTATGCAAATTCCATGATGATTCTTCGACAAAGGAGCCACCTTTCTTCGTCAAGATGATGCATGATCCTTTCCGAAGCCTCGCTATGTAAGTTCTAGCTACTTCGAGATGTTAACGGTAGTTTAATCATGGCATGGAATAAAATGTGGTTAAACATGAATGATATAACCTATGCGAGCCTAGTTTGCTCCTTTAACATGAACATATGACTTTGGGTTATGTTTTAGCGACTAAACCATGCTATTCATGTTGCATTGGACTTAGTTTGCCATGCAAGATTGGACATTTACTTGTAGTATGATAGCATGAACACTTAGAGCCACTTTGACTTGTGAAATAGTTGCATAAATTGGACTTGGGGGCTTATGCATGTAAATAAAACCAACCCCCTTATGATATCATGTTTATGTAAGGTCAAATCCCGTTATGACAACATGCAAGTTTGTGAGCAAATTTCCTATGATAATATGCAAGTTTGTGGCCAAATCCTTTATGACATTATGCATGCTTATGGCCAATCCCTATATGACACTATCATGCATGTTTTAAGGCCAAACCCCCTTATGATACCATGCATGTTTGGAGCCAATCCCTTTTGTGGCATCGTGCATGTTTTGGGGTCTATATGTAGCCATAGTATACCTACTATGTTGACTCGCTTTCACTCAAGTGAAAACACGATTTTGGGGTAGTTAGATAAACATGAACATGACGCGAAATCTTGACGTGAATATGACATGAAAACTTGACTTGAGGTTACATGTGAACATGACATGTAAGTTGAACCAAAATGGAGGCATGACATGAGGGGTAAATATGGAACTTGAACTAGATGTGGGAGGGTTGTAAGTGTAATATGACACTAGACCAAACATGAAAGTAGCCAACTCGAGGTTGGGTTGAGTTTGTAGCATAAATCTACCCGGACCCGCCCGGCTTAACTAGTGGCTACAAACAATAGGACCCAATGTGAGAAGTTGGTCATGTCGCGCTTAAGACCCGAGGTTAGACTAAGTTGTGGTGTAAAACTACCCGGACCTGCCCGGCTTAACTAGTAACCACAACAAGGTCTAATGTGAGAGGTTGAGAGTGCATTAATTAAATTAATGCCACATGATAAGGTTAAGTAAATTTGACTAATGACACTTAACCGATATGACACGAATGGGTAGGTTAAGTTAAACCGGACTCGGTTCCTTAATGACACTTAACCATGCAAGACAATTAGGGGATGGGGTTAAGTAATTTACGCTTAACTAATCCGACTTGGTAATTAGATGGGGTTAAGTAACCTTCACTTAACTAATCTAAACATGGTAATTATATGGGGTTAAGTAACTTAGACTTAACTAATCTAAACACGGTAATTAGATGGGGTTAAGTAACCTACACTTAACTAATCTAAACACGGTAATTAGATGTGGTTAAGTAACCTATACTTAACTAATCTAAACACGGTAATTCGATGGGGTTAAGTTAAACACTTAACCAATCTAAACTCGGTAATTCAATGAGGTTAAGTAACCAATACTTAACCAATTTAACATGATAATCTAATGGGGTTAAGTAACTTATACTTAACCAATTATACATGATGATTGGAGGAGGTTAAGTAACCTTTACTTAACCAATCTAATAGGTGGACCTGGTAGGGTTAAGTCACAAGACCTTTTAATTTAGGCTTAACCATTGTATACGATTAGTGGATGGGGGTTAAGTTAACTTATACTTAACCAATCCGACTCGATAATCTGATGGGATTAAGATAATCTATGCTTAATCAATCTAACATGATAATCTGATAGGGTTACGAAAAATAAATACTTAACCAGTTTGACTTGATAAGGTTAAGTCATGGGCTTCTTGGTACACTTAACCAACCTGTAGGGCTAAGCCTTGAACTTGAGTACTTAGCAATCTTGACATGATTCGTAGGCGGGTTAAGTCATGAACTTGGAAAACAACACTTAACCCATTTGACAAAACCCTAGCTCAGGGGACTAGGTTGGAAATCGTAGTTAACAAGGATAACGGAAAGAGGAGCTAAGTGGTAAACCTTAGTTAAGGGTAACTAAGTAATAATTCTTAGCTAAGGACATGAGACTAGTTCATAAAGAGATGAGTAACCTGGTACGGTAGGTCATCGCTTAGCATACGAGGAGGAGCAAGTTATCTGACTTGGATAAAAACTCCAACGAACTGGGTGACGAAGCGGAAGCTTCGGGGAACGTGAGGGTACCCTTGGTATCCCTCTGTGAGGTGGCAAGTGGTCCATGAAACCCGGCCTCACAGGGGTTAAGGTCTGCGGTAGAAGAGCCAAGAGTATGCCTTGGTTGCTATGCGAGCGACCTAAAGACTGGGATGGATTAGCGTGGAGTCGACGATACTTGATTTTTCCCCGGGATGGCATGTCGCCGACTACCTACCATCTTTAGTCAATCGTGTACGTACGGAAAGGCAGGGAACTCCCAAGAGACCATATACTAGCTATCGAGTTATGGGTGAGGTTGGCTATCTGGAAATGGGCATCGATGGGCCTTAGTGTAGTTCTCATACATGATTTTTCTTGGATTGCCTTTCAGTAGTTGAGGGAGGGGTCACGTGGGACCATAGCCACGGGTACAAAAACAGACCTTGATATCTGCATCAGCAGACGACTTAAACCTCCCGACCGAGTTCCGTATTTCTTGATTCGCCCTGGCACGGAACTCGGATGGCACATTGAGGAACATGTGCGTCTAGACATGGAAAACGATTCATGATACATACGCGGGATAAAGGGCGCGGTTGACGGGTGGCATAATCCCTAGTGGCCCTAGGTGGCTGAACCCAAACCGAGACACGGAAACATTCATTAGGCAGCATAATCCCTAGTGGTCCTAGGCGGCATAAATCATAAGTGAACACGCGATAGTTCATGGTAAGGAAACATAACTAGATCAAGGGTAGCAGTCCAAAATAACCTCAAGGATAAAACGTTTACATGGGAAGCCCTTATGGCCTACGGCAAAGGACTGAACTTATACATGGAAAGAAACATACGAGTTGGGAAAACCTACATATGCTATATATTAGGTTGACATGGACCATTACATGACATTGGGCAAGGGACATTCATAGTTAACACCTGGCGCGGGTTAGGATACTAGTACGAGAGGTGCATAGCAAATATACATGTTAGAACCAGGAGAAATATACATGATAGATACCGTGGGATGTTATACAGGATAGATACCTTGGGATAGTATACTTGATAGAAACCTGACGATGTGATACCTTGATTTATCATGACACCATAGTTTATCATGATATCTTAGTTTACCTCGCTACAGTAGTTCAGCCTGGTACCCTGGTTTAGTTTACCTATCTTGTAGTCATCCTTATGTTTACTTTCAGTTTATACATGTCATGTTACCTTTACCTGTTTTTATACTGGAAGTAGATAGGACTTACCAGTCTTTATGACTGACACCGTTTTCTTTCGCCTCTTTGTCTTCCGTTTCCCCCCAGGTTTCAGGGAGGAAATGCTGTTGTTAGTTCGGACTTCTTCTGTTTGAAGGTCATCACGCATGGCTTGGACTTTTCTTGGCTATGGCTACTTTACTGTTTTACTTGGGGAATAATTCATGAAATGGTTTTATGCTTCTTTATTATTGCAAGACAGGTTTTGATGTATTTTGATGTAAAAGGCTTTAAACCTTATTTTATAAGGTAATGAAATTTGTTTTACTTCCGCTGTTTTATATATGTTCTGTCTTGTAATATTTCTGTGCATGTTTACCTCGATAATGCTTCACCAAACCTAGTGCATTCCCTTTGTGAGTGACCCTAGCGGAGGTGGGGTGTTACATTTGGTATCAGAGTAGAAGGTTACCAAACTGGGCAAAAGTTTTTAAAACCTTCTGAAAACTATTTGAGAAACCGTTTTACAAAGAAGCATTTTTCAAGAAAAGTTTTGTTTTAAAAGGCTATTCCCCAAAGGCCATCAGCATTATCCTTTGATTCCTTGATTGAATCTCCTTTCCTTTCTTTCCTCCATCTGTGGTCACAGTAGTTCTAACTGTGACTAATCTTTGTCTAGCCACGTAGGTTTTTTCCGTACGATGGAGGTGGTTCTCGAGAGACATGTTGCCGTGGTGCAAGGAAGGATAATAAGGGTAAGGATAAAGGACGCGAGCTTAAGGATAAGCAACTGTTGCTATGGCTTAGTCCATCAAGGAGGACAAGGACAAGATCATCGGAGAGGGAAATTGTACGCTCCCATTTCTAGGGTACCTAAAAGAAATGGTACCATTTCTGGTAAAGGTTTAGTCGTTCTTTTCTATCATCCCGTCCAGACTTTGTCTTGATCATCGTATCATTTAAGTCTGCTTGGATAGTTGAGTCTCTGCACCTTAGTACTAGCATGGTAAAGGATCCCAGTTTTGTCCCAAAATCTGGTTGGAGAGTGGTCCATTTATCCATGACTTGTTGGATTTGAGAACGTCTAGGCCAAGTGTTAAGATTAGAAGCAATACTTCTATTGTTGAGCCATGGATGGATTCTAGTGGCTATCCAGTAAGGGATATCGTTCTCGGTTTTGGAAAAGTGGGTAGTCAGACTCTTGGCTTGCCTTGGTAATACCTTCGGGGTCTCGTGTAACCTTTTGGGTTCTGTCATGGTTAGTTACCTAGAATCTCTTGATGCATTTATCGGAAATCTCTGATCCAATCGAGTAACGTCCGCCAATAAGACGGATGGTTTATTCCACTTGAGCATGGGTTATGGGAATCACCCTAGTAAGTACTCTTGGCAACATGGATTGGCATCGGCAAACGAGATCCAGAATTCCCTAGTGAATTTTGGAGAGCTTGCAAGAGTAAGTGGATACGTTGAGCCAAGTATACTAGGGAAAGGATAAGTGAAAGTGAATAAGAGGCGACAATGAAATGAGTTCTAACTCATATCTTGGAAATAGGAATCAAGGAGCTACGAAATCATGGAGTTAAAAAGATGGTCAAGGCACGAGGAATTAAGCTCAAGGAAACGTGACTTAGAAGACGTAAGGCTAGACACACGCATCGTACCTCTTTTAAGAGTATATCTTTGATCCTTGGTTCACC
This sequence comes from Allium sativum, assembly GCA_030737875.1. Classification (NCBI taxonomy): domain Eukaryota; kingdom Viridiplantae; phylum Streptophyta; class Magnoliopsida; order Asparagales; family Amaryllidaceae; genus Allium; species Allium sativum. The sequence continues at coordinate 141,364,238 of CM060918.1, read as the reverse complement.
TGTAGATCTTGCTTGCATGCTACTGCTTGGTGGATATCCTCTCGGTCCTATTTCTGTTACAAACCTCGTAAGGAGTTTGTCTTGCTTATCTCCTCGATCCTATCTTGGGAACCTTAGATAGAACTCTATGGATGTAAACATGTATTGGAAACATGTTATGATTGATATGGTTGCAAATGGTTGCAAGTGGTTGCTCGTGGATGCGCGAATACACATTAGATACTAGATTGACGCGGTCACGTTTTATGTTGCATATGCATGAGTATTTATACTTGTTTATGGATGAAATTGAATGTGTTATCATGCGGATGTTGCATATGAATGAATGTTTGTGCACGCATATAGTACTTATATGACTAGGACTATTTGCATACATGTTGGACTCATGACACTAAACATATTTTGCATTAGAAAGATCATTCAGGCCTGATCATTAGCATTAGCTAAGGAGCATATACACACACGTTTTGCATATGTTCATATGGCATTAGAAATCGTCTAAGGACAATGGTTGCCTATGGATGATGTTTTGAGTAGATGGATGATGGATGGTAGGATACGTTCTTCCTAACTTGGAGATTTCGGGGACGAAATCCTTTAAGTTGGGGAGAATGTAACAACCCGGATTTTTACAACATGCTAAGACGAGAATCAAGGCGGAATTAAATTATAAAATATGAATTAGGAGAAACGGGCCATGCCATTGCGTTCGTCTCGGAAAAATACGCGAAATAGAGTCCGAAATTTTGTAAATCGGAGTCCGTATGACCAAGATATGGCCTCGCGAAGTTTCACGAAAAATTCGAAAACGAAAACAGATACAAATTTCAGAATTCAGAAGAGGCGGGAAAATTTCCCGCCAGACCAGGGGAGGTCGACTGGGGAGTCGACCCCCTGTCAACTAGGTCGACTGGGGAGTCGGCCCCAGGGTCGACCTGGGGGTCGACCTGCCTGGTCGGGCCCAGGCAGCCTGGTGCACCTGTTTTGCTGTTTGGCTCGGTTTTGGAAGCTTGTGACGATTTTTGAGGGCATGGATCTATCCTAGGGTTAATCTAACGGCCTAAACTACTCCTAATCTCTATAAAAAGACCCTAAGCCTACCCTAAACCCCTCATAATTCACTCATGCCACGAAGTGCTGCCCAAATGCCAAGTGATCATGGCCTCCATCTCCAATTCCTAGAGACTATGCATTCAAATCGGGTTCAAATCAAAAGGTGCAAGCTTGCTACACCAAATCGAGGCCAAATCAACGTTGTTATGCAAATTCCATGATGATTCTTCGACAAAGGAGCCACCTTTCTTCGTCAAGATGATGCATGATCCTTTCCGAACCCTTGCTATGTAAGTTCTAGCTACTTCGAGATGTTAACGGTAGTTTAATCATGGCATGGAATAAAATGTGGTTAAACATGAATGCTATAACCTATGCGAGCCTAGTTTGCTCCTTTAACATGAACATATGACTTTGGGTTATGTTTTAGCGACTAAACCATGCTATTCATGTTGCATTGGACTTAGTTTGCCATGCAAGATTGGACTTTTACTTGTAGTAAGATAACATGAACACTTAGAGCCACTTTGACTTGTGAAATAGTTGCATAAATTGGACTTGGGGGCTTATGCATGTAAATAAAACCAACCCCCTTATGATATCATGTTTATGTAAGGTCAAATCCCGTTATGACAACAAGCAAGTTTGTGAGCAAAATTCCTATGATAATATGCAAGTTTGTGGCCAAATCCTTTATGACATTATGCATGCTTATGGCCAATCCCTATATGACACTATCATGCATGTTTTAAGGCCAAACCCCCTTATGATACCATGCATGTTTGGAGCCAATCCCTTTTGTGGCATCGTGCATGTTTTGGGGTCTATATGTAGCCATAGTATACCTACTATGTTGACTCGCTTTCACTCAAGTGAAAACACGATTTTGGGGTAGTTAGATAAACATGAACATGACGCGAAATCTTGACGTGAATATGACATGAAAACTTGACTTGAGGTTACATGTGAACACGACATGTAAGTTGAACCAAAATGGAGGCATGACATGAGGGGTAAACATGGAACTTGAACTAGACGTGGGAGGGTTGTAAGTGTAATATGACACTAGACCAAACATGAAAGTGGCTAACTCGAGGTTGGGTTGAGTTTGTAGCATAAATCTACCCGGACCCGCCCGGCTTAACTAGTGGCTACAAACAATAGGACCCAATGTGAGAAGTTGGTCATGTCGCGCTTAAGACCCGAGGTTAGACTAAGTTGTGGTGTAAAACTACCCGGACCCGCCCGACTTAACTAGTAACCACAACAAGGTCTAATGTGAGAGGTTGAGAGTGCATTAAGTAAATTAATGCCACATGATAAGGTTAAGTAAATTTGACTAATGACACTTAACCGATATGACACGAATGGGTAGGTTAAGTTAAACCGGACTTGATTCCTTAATGACACTTAACCATGCAAGACAATTAGGGGATGGGGTTAAGTAATTTACGCTTAACTAATCCGACTTGGTAATTAGATGGGGTTAAGTAACCTTCACTTAACTAATCTAAACATGGTAATTAGATGGGGTTAAGTAACTTAGACTTAACTAATCTAAACACGGTAATTAGATGGGGTTAAGTAACCTACACTTAACTAATCTAAACGCGGTAATTAGATGTTGTTAAGTAACCTATACTTAACTAATCTAAACACGGTAATTCGATGGGGTTAAGTTAAACACTTAACCAATCTAAACTCGGTAATTCAATGAGGTTAAGTAACCAATACTTAACCAATTTAACATGATAATCTAATGGGGTTAAGTAACTTATACTTAACCAATTATACGTGATGATTGGAGGAGGTTAAGTAACCTTTACTTAACCAATCTAATAGGTGGACCTGGTAGGGTTAAGTCACAAGACCTTTTAATTTAGGCTTAACCATTGTATACGATTAGTGGATGGGGGTTAAGTTAACTAATACTTAACCAATCCGACTCGATAATCTGATGGGATTAAGATAATCTATGCTTATTCAATCTAACATGATAATCTGATAGGGTTAAGACAAATAAATACTTAACCAGTTTGACTTGATAAGGTTAAGTCATGGGCTTCTTGGTACACTTAACCAACCTGTAGGGCTACGCCTTGAACTTGAGTACTTAGCCGATCTTGACATGATTCGTAGGCGGGTTAAGTCATGAACTTGGAAAACAACACTTAACCCATTTGACAAAACCCTAGCTCAGGGGACTAGGTTGGAAATCGTAGTTAACAAGGATAACGGAAAGAGGAGCTAAGTGGTAAACCTTAGTTAAGGGTAACTAAGTAATAATTCTTAGCTAAGGACATGAGACTAGTTCATAAAGAGATGAGTAACCTGGTACGGTAGGTCATCGCTTAGCATACGAGGAGGAGCAAGTTATCTGACTTGGATAAAAGCTCCAGCGAACTGGGTGACGAAGCGGAAGCTTCGGGGAACGTGAGGGTACTCTTGGTATCCCTCTGTGAGGTGGCAAGTGGTCCATGAAACCCGGCCTCACAGGGGTTAAGGTCTGCGGTAGAAGAGCCAAGAGTATGCCTTGGTTGCTATACGAGCGACCTAAAGACTGGGATGGATTAGCGTGGAGTCGACGATACTTGATTTTGCCCCGGGATATCACATCGCCGACTACCTACCATCTTTAGTCAATCGTGTACGTACGGAAAGGCAGGGAACTCCCAAGAGACCATATACTAGCTATCGAGTTATGGGTGAGGTTGGCTATCTGGAAATGGGCATCGATGGGCCTTAGTGTAGTTCTCATACATGATTTTTCTTGGATTGCCTTTCAGTAGTTGAGTGAGGGGTCACGTGGGACCATAGCCACGGGTACAAAAACAGACCTTGATATCTGCATCAGCAGACGACTTAAACCTCCCGACCGAGTTCCGTATTTCTTGATTTGCCCTGGCATGGAACTCGGATGGCACATTGAGGAACATGTGCGTCTAGACATGGAAAACGATTCACGATACATACGCAGAATAAAGGACGCGGTTGACGGGTGGCATAATCCCTAGTGGCCCTAGGTGGCTGAACCCAAACCGAGACACGGAAACGTTCATTAGGTAGCATAATCCCTAGTGGTCCTAGGCGACATAAATCCTAAGTGAACACGCGATAGTTCATGGTAAGTAAACATAACTAGATCAAGGGTAGCAGTCCAAAATAACCTCAAGGATAAAACGTTTACATGGGAAAGCCTGTATGGCCTACGGCAAAGGACTGAACTTATACATGGAAAGAAACATACGAGTTAGGAAAACCTACATATGCTATTTATTAGGTTGACATGGACCATTACATGGCATTGGGCAAGGGACATTCATAGTTAACACCTGACGTGGGTTGGGATACTAGTACGAGAGGTGCAGAGAAAATATACATGTTAGAACCAGGAGAAATATACATGATAGATACCGTGGGATGTTATACAGGATAGATACCTTGGGATAGTATACTTGATAGAAACCTGACGATGTGATACCTTGATTTATCATGACACCGTAGTTTATCATGATATCTTAGTTTACCTTGCTACAGTAGTTCAGCCTGGTACCCTGGTTTAGTTTACCTATCTTGTAGTCATCCTTATGTTTACTTTCAGTTTATACATGTCATGTTACCTTTACCTGTTTTTATACTGGAAGTAGATAGGACTTACCAGTCTTTATGACTGACCCCGTTTTCTTTCGCCTCTTTGTCTTCCGTCCCCCCCCCCCAGGTTTCAGGGAGGAAATGCTGTTGTTAGTTCGGACTTCTTCTGTTTGAAGGTCATCACGCATGGCTTGGACTTTTCTTGGCTATGGCTACTTTACTGTTTTACTTGGGGAATAATTCATGAAATGGTTTTATGCTTCTTTTTTATTGCAAGACAGGTTTTGATGTATTCTGATGTAAAAGGCTTTAAACCTTATTTTATAAGGTAATGAAATTTGTTTTACTTCCGCTGTTTTATATATGTTCTGTCTTCTAATATTTCTGTGCATGTTTACCTCGATAATGCTTCACCAAACCTAGTGCATTCCCTTTGTGAGTGACCCTAGCAGAGGTTGAAGATGAAGACGGTGGTTGAAGACCGGAGATCTTCACATCGTTTGGATGATTACTTATGTCTTGATTGGAGGCATCCCAAGACAAGGTAATAAGTGGTGATAATCCCGACATACTTGCAGATCGATGGATATGGGAGAACCTCTTTCTTGTATTGGACATATGAGACGAGGAATAAGGTGTCTCTGGTTTCGTTCAGACCCAGAGCGCACTTGTAAATGGATGTATGTCAGACATTGGATTTTATTCTGTGCTGATTGATTTCTATTTAATATATATCTGTTTGGTGGCGGAGAATTTATTCTCTTGCTAAACACCCTTCTCTGAGACGTACAAGCTCAGAGGTTATATATTGGTAGATGTAACAAACCGGATTTTTGGACGGGGGTTGTTATAGCTTAGAAAATTTTGGCATTCAAAAATAAATTAAATTAAGATTTAATTGTTAATAAGGAATATTTATATTTGGGTTTCAATATAAAATTTGAAATTTTATATACTTTGAACATGGTGAATAAAATTCAATTTTGAAATAGAATCTTGTATTTTGATGTAACGACCCGTATTTTTGAGTGTTAAATATTTAATATATTTTATTTATAAATATTGATTTAGAATTTCTGAATGAATTTACAAGGTATAGTTCGTTATTAAATAATATATGGTCGTGCTAATCATATATTTATTTAAGGGCTTTTATAAGAATAGAATATCATTTTATAACTCGGAAAAGTTAGTTGTTGAGCTTTGGATCTTCATACTATTTTGGGATCGAAGTTGTGACTTTAATACGATGGTATTAATTTATTAACATTAATTTAACCATTTAAAAACCTAATTTAATTTGCATTAAAAATTTATTAGTTGTGTACAACGTAAACACAGACCAAATTTGCGGTACAACTCCCTGCATGTATTCATACACATATACATATTAACAAAGGAAATATATATATATATATATGTATGTATGAAACTGGAAATATACACAACCAATATGAAGTCGGAAATTTGCCATACAAATGCAAATATAAGTTAGACCCCTACGGCTAAAGGAAAAGGAAGAAAACAAGGAAAAACATATAAACATTCTTGTCTGTACAATGCACCACACAGAGAAAAAGAAAACTAAAATTTTATAACACAAAGGTTTATTTATATAATACAAGGCCAAATTTATAGTACAATATAAATCCTGAATACAAGATATGAAGTAAGAAAATCAACATGTTGTAGACAACTTCATGTTCTCCCTTTTTGTGCTAAACCGCTAAAATCCGGATTTGTTCCCATCAAGTTTGAACCTGCGAGAAAGCAAAGAAGGAAACCCATTAATGGGAATGATCTAATAATAGCATTTACTGTATAAAAGAGAAAGAAAAAAATAAACAAAAGAAAAGAAGAAAGAGAAAAAATATATATATTTGCAACAATTATAAGTCACAGGCCAATAGCATCTATTCTCTATTTGACGACTGTGTTTCCAGAAGTTTGCATGTACACACATGTACAAGTACATGTGAGCACTGCCACAACATTCTGGAAGTCATACAAGTGCAAACAAGTGCACACAATGTCAAAAGTCCAAGTATACATAAACAACACATGTACAGCTAAAAAGAACTGGTCTATATACATGAAATCTTGATTGAACGACAAACCCACATGGGTATACAGTAAAATGTTTACTGTTTACATGTATTTAAAAAGGGGAGAGGTCATAGACAAGACTACATGAGAAAAGAAAACAGTAAAAAAAATTATCAGTACAACAGCTAGGGTAAATAGCTGAAACCTAGAGATGAATTATCAAAGTCTACAAAAGAAAATGTATCAGCTAAAAACAGCTAAAGGAGGTACAAGAACACCTAAAAAAGATATGCATATTGGCACATCAATGTAGACAAAATTGTACAAAAGAAAAGAAAGATAAAAATAAAACAGAATGTACAATGAACAGTTGAAAGAAAATCAATATGAGACAACAAAAGTATGTATAATCAAGAGGACAGCAAAAAGGAAAAATATATATATACTTTGTACAAATACAAAGTACATAAAGAAAAATAAGATGACTGTGTAGTTATACTTCTCGGTACAAGCAATAGTTGTCGAGAATAAAGAACAGCTAGGAAAAATGAAAAAAAAATATATATATATATAGCTGTACAGCTATATATGTAGTATGAACACTCATAAAAATCAATGAGCAAAATCAATGTATGTCTTCGGATATATATACGGCTGATTTAACAATACAATAGACAACACAGAAAATGATCAAGGACAAGCTAAGCATGTGAATACACTGTATCTAACCTATATCGACATGTATTTATAGGATCTGTACAACCAAATCAGCCTATGTATTCATATCTATATAGCCAAATCAATATCCATATTTACACTGCAAACATATATATTTATTCATTTTTCTCAAAATCGAGTTCATGAACAAAAGCACATCAGAGCTAAGGCCGACTCTAATGTCTGTAGTTGAAATAACAATTCAAATAGCTTACAGCTAGAATACTATTCCCAAGGATTTTGAATTGAACAACCACATCACGGTTTGCCTAACCTATACGTCTAAGATCAACCCATGTTCCTATTATAGCAGACCAGCAAATGAAAACAAAATCTAAATCGTCACTGCTGGGCAACGCAGGTACCAAGTTCGAATCATCATGTTCGATCAAATCACATCGTTGAAGTAAGAAAGGGAAAATATCACCTAAGAACTAGGTGCAGATAAAAATCTAATCCTATGATTTTACCATTCAATTGTGACATTGATCCTAGCATGACCAACCGCAACTATAAATATGTATTCAGACACAAGTGTTCAACAACCCATTCGAATGAAGTAAATCAGAAGAAAGAAGAAAAAGCCATTCGAAACCAGTAAATTAAATAAAAATAATTCAGCAATAAAAAGAAGATGGAGTAAAAAGGAGACTTAGCTTTCGGTGTGTGACTGATTTCTGTTGAAATCGTTCGCGATGGAAGCCTCGTCTTGAACCCGAAATGGATTTGGGTGTTGGGGGTTTAGGCCGAGCGAGTGAAGAGGGAGAAGGAAGATCGGAGCGTGGTGATGTATTGGTGGTTGCGACGCCAGTTATCTCCGATTTTTGAATTAAGAAGGGGGATTAGGGTTTGATTTTTTCGGTTTAGGGTTTGATTTGGGGGAAAATGATGGAGGCGGCTAGTTATGAGGGGAGGGTTACGGATATAGGGTTTAAAGGGAGATAGCGGGTTGGGTTGACCGGTTGTTGAAGGTAAAGGCCAAGATTTTTTTTCTTTAATTATTAAGTTTAAATAATTCAATTAGTTTATAAGCTTGTTTAAACAATTTCTCACTCATACGATATCAAATTCACGCACGGTCAGTTGCGTTGGGACCGTGGAGACGAGTACGTCGAGATGGAGCAGGCACAGTCCGGATCTGAAGTGACCAGAATTTTATGCGAATTAAAACGTCAGTTAATCTGATCAAAACAAACGGTTCGCCGACAGATTCCAACCGAGGTGAGTTAAACTCACTCAGCCTCCTCGTTTATATTTTATATAAACTGGGTATTTTATTTCTGCAAGTTCTGATTGTTAGAAGATGACTGTTAGAATATATATGGTTGATTCATCGATTGTTTGAATTTAGAATTACCCACTGTTGGGGATGACCCATGACAAAGTAACTCCTTGGGTTGATCACGTTTATAAAACGTGTTTGAATTTGTTTGAATTGGTTGAATGGATTGTTGTTTGAATTGATGGTCATTATAAGAATGACGAATGGTTGATTTTGATGGTCGTTAACCCATATTTCAATATCCGTTATGATAGTCACCAATGTCTAGAATTGGTTGGGTAATCAGCGTCACTGGACCCAAAAGTCAAACAGTTTGTAAAATATGGATTTTTATAAGCAGTAAATTGATAAAATTTGAAATTTTAAATATATTTTATGACGGGAATTGGATTAGAAAGGTTTTTACCTTGGAAGTTATTAAGAAGGGAAATAAATATTAAATTATTATCTATTGAAAGTTTATTGAAACTTGTTTAAATAAAATGAATTATGATATCGATAAGGACTTTAAATGAAGGACAGGGAATTACCTAGTGACTAGGTATTCGGTTAATCGTAAATAATTAAAAAGAGTTATTTAGATTAATTATATTTAATTAATTTAAAAAGAGGATTTTAACCAGAATGATTTAAGGAAATGGTAATGGTTTGAATTAACCAAGCAGGTTTGAAAAGAAGTGATGAACATGTATATATTGAACTCGGTTTTTTTATAAAGAAATAAAGGGTTTTAAACCAAAGCGATGGTCAAAGTGAAATGCAAGGGAAAAACACATACCGTTGGTTTGTGGTAAATGCTGATAAATGAATGTTTGAATAAAATCCAAGTTAAGGGAATCTTATTGTAAAGAAAGGACCAAACAGATTTTGATCCAAGATAAGAGTGGCGTTATTTGATATTTACTTAATCAAACCAATTAAGTAAATGAATTATATGGCAAGGGATTTCAGACGTAAGGAACGGTTTGCGAAACCAGTTTGAAATCGAGTAAGACAAGGAGATTTTGGTGAGGTGCTTAATTGAAAAACTTTTATTATTCTGAGGTAAGAAGGTTGTTGATCAAGGTCTGAGAGGTAACTAAAATACCCCAACTTGGTTGGCTTCACGATTATCAAGAAATGGTATTAGTTGGAGTGAGTTAAGGTGTGAAGTTGGTTTCATCTTATACGGGAAATACCAAACACTAAATGCAAGGTTTTTGGGAAAGAAATAACATTGCGAATATTGATTTCAAAGGGAATAAGAATATTGATTTTAAAATTTACACGGAATTTGAGTTGATCGAATATTTTGCTTAAGTGAGAGTTAGTCAAACCATAGTTATTCAAAAGATGCTATTGCGTACGACTGCTAGCGTAATTCGCAGGGCTGCAGACGGCCTAAGGCGAACAGATGTTTCCTGAGGAAATCAGGCGTAACCATTGTGATCGCTGCGATCTAGAGTCGAGCGAGTGGAGTTAAGTCGCGTATTTGCTAATCGATAAGAGTAATCAAATCAAGGGTTCCAGTTAAGTTAGATAAGTCAAATTAATAAAGTAGAGTTAACCAATTTGAGTTAATTCGAATTAGAGTTATTCAAATATCGTATTTTGAATATTAAAGAGTTTAAAGGTTAAATTTAATCAGTTTAAAAGCCAAGCGTCGTTGAATACTGACCCAGTGTACTCATTTGTTGTTATGTTTGAAGACACTGCTTTTTTTGATAGTTAAAACACCGACTATCAAGTCTGACCTTTACGGTTGTTGGTATGGAAAGACCGGGATCGAATGTTTATTCGGAAACCATTCCGACCAACAAATACGTGGAAATATTTGAAGATGGTCGAGATGGAGCATTGAAGACCGTGGATCTTCATAAGCGGAGGAACTGCTAAGAACCTCTGGTTTAGCGGTCAGAGATAAACTGTGGTTTTGTCGTGGTTGGAATCCACGTGTTGCAAGGACTTCTCGCTACTGATCCTTGGGGTGATTCCTATATGAGATACAGTAGGAGAGTGCCTTCGGTTCATCCTGTTCCTGGGTGACTTGTATGGACGGATGTCTGACAGAGTATTTCCAAAAGGATTTACATGCGTTGATTTCTCCAAATGTACCATAGTTGATGGCGGAGAAATGGTTATTCTCTAGCCAGATAGCTAGAGTATGTTTGTGGACGTCGATCAGTGTGATCTGGCGGATCTGACGATGTGGCATCCAAAGTGTATGATGACCAGATGTGTTCTGCCCTCAAGCCTCATCAACCGGGAAATGACAAAAATCGGGCAGGCAGCATGGCTATGTGGGTCGCACCCATTAGGGTGTATTATCACCTATCTAGAGAAATTCCTTTTGTTTCTTAATCTATCGATTCTGCCCATTCGGGAACGGTGGTTTGAGTCCAACCGTTGGTGATATACATTCGATACACTCAAGCGAAATGAGTGGTCGGTCATGTGAGGGCCGGGTTGCAAGACGTTCTTGTTGAATCCTGTGTATTCGCCTCTAGAGATACACGTGCAGAAGGTGGTCCCATACCTTGTCAAGTTGGAAATCCAATATCCACTAAGCGCCCGCGGGTTTCGATTGTATACTATATACGGGGAGCGTGAGATGCAAGCGTTCCTCTAGATGTGTTAATTATTTATATTTAGACACTATGATAATATCAGAGGGGATATTGATTACGAAAACTGGTTTGGGTTATCGTAAGGTAAAAACCGTCTGTGTTTATGTGTGGATCGGTCTTACGATTATCTTTCTTTCGAAAAGATTTTTACTTTAAAAATCAAGTTGGATGATTTGTCTTATTACTGTGCGAGTTTATCTCACTCTGGTCCACCAGACTGACCCGGTGTTTTGTAAATGCTCGGGTTAGACTGAGGTGTACAGGTTCAGGTTATCAGGTACCGAGAAGTCCAGAGACGAGCTGAAGATGTTCAGATGCATGATATTCCGCTGTGTGATTTTATATATGAGGACAGATTATCAAAACTGTCCAGCTGTGTGTTGTACTCTGATATTGTAAGTATTTTGAAATTTTCAGTAAAGAATTATTCCTGTATTATATTTTGTTCCGCTGCGATGTAAGACTCTGTGTTGGTTCCTCTTCTTCTTCTATTCTAATATTTCTTTCTTTCTTATCTCACCCTCTAACTTCTTTCTAGATGTCCCAGTGTTTTCGGTGTTTGGAGGATCGGTATAAGATACGGTAAAGATATTTATATCGATTTTCGAGGCCGAAAATCCGCTGGGTCGTTACAGTGGTATCAGAGCTGGTTGCTTAATTGGTACGGATGATAGGGGGTTCTCGCTTCGCGTTTGGTGGCGAACGGGAGACTCTTACCCCTACATCTCCCGACAATGTGGGTTGGTCGAGTCGCGAGGCTGGCCGTAAAAGCAGTTCTGAGGTATCTCTGTAAGCCACGCTGGGAGGTTAGCCCAGTGCCGAGGGAGGAGAGGATGGTTGAAAAGCCTACTCGAATCCGCTGGGTCGTTACAGTGGTATCAGAGCTATTGGTTGAGTAGTAACCTTGGCTCTGTGGCGTGACTCAGTAGAGATGGGGTTAGCAATACCCTAGACTGAATTTGAGTGTATATATACGAGTGAACGTATTTGTAGATTTTATAAAAATTGTTTTATATTGTGTTGGCTTGTCTGTTGGGTGGTTTATGGATTTTGGTCGAATCGTGGGACGCCACGACGTCGATAGGAGTTCCTAAACACTTGAACAGAAGAATCGGCATAATATTACTTTAAAAAGGGTAAATGAAATAATTTTACCCAATGTATATTTTTATATAGAAAAAGGAACTTATTTTCTATATTATATTAATGTGGATTGTTGTTTGTTTGTTCTGATTGATTCGGTTTGAAACCAAATTTGAATTATGAAATAAAGTTGGACTGATTAGAAAATCAACTTGTCAACTGAATCGGATGTGAGAAATGAAACTGAACTTGGGAAAAAAAAAAAACAATTTAAGAAGAGTGAATTTAAATAAATTGGGATTCAAGTGAAGTGGGTCGCCACTTGGATTTGAATTTTCTTTTCAAAAGAAATAGAGGCCCAGAGTGGTAATGGTACTCATACCGATCGAGATATGCAGGGGAATTGCTGGAAAAAATTCGAGAATTTTTTTTTTTTCTAGAATTTGAATTTATTGTGAATCCGATTCAAAAAGTAATGATTGTAAAGATAATACGATTCAGAATATTCTGCTTACTGTACAATTTCGAGGACGAAATTATTTTAAGGGGGAAGGAATGTAACGACCCGTATTTTTGAGTGTTAAATATTTAATATATTTTATTTATAAATATTGATTTAGAATTTCTGAATGAATTTACAAGGTATAGTTCGTTATTAAATAATATATGGTCGTGCTAATCATATATTTATTTAAGGGCTTTTATAAGAATAGAATATCATTTTATAACTCGGAACAGTTAGTTGTTGAGCTTTGGATCTTCATACTATTTTGGGATCGAAGTTGTGACTTTAATACGATGGTATTAATTTATTAACATTAATTTAACCATTTAAAAACCTAATTTAATTTGCATTAAAAATTTATTAGTTGTGTACAACGTAAACACAGACCAAATTTGCGGTACAACTCCCTGCATGTATTCATACACATATACATATTAACAAAGGAAATATATATATATATATATATATATATGTATGAAACTGGAAATATACACAACCAATATGAAGTCGGAAATTTGCCATACAAATGCAAATATAAGTTAGACCCCTACGGCTAAAGGAAAAGGAAGAAAACAAGGAAAAACATATAAACATTCTTGTCTGTACAATGCACCACACAGAGAAAAAGAAAACTAAAATTTTATAACACAAAGGTTTATTTATATAATACAAGGCCAAATTTATAGTACAATATAAATCCTGAATACAAGATATGAAGTAAGAAAATCAACATGTTGTAGACAACTTCATGTTCTCCCTTTTTGTGCTAAACCGCTAAAATCCGGATTTGTTCCCATCAAGTTTGAACCTGCGAGAAAGCAAAGAAGGAAACCCATTAATGGGAATGATCTAATAATAGCATTTACTGTATAAAAGAGAAAGAAAAAAATAAACAAAAGAAAAGAAGAAAGAGAAAAAATATATATATTTGCAACAATTATAAGTCACAGGCCAATAGCATCTATTCTCTATTTGACGACTGTGTTTCCAGAAGTTTGCATGTACACACATGTACAAGTACATGTGAGCACTGCCACAACATTCTGGAAGTCATACAAGTGCAAACAAGTGCACACAATGTCAAAAGTCCAAGTATACATAAACAACACATGTACAGCTAAAAAGAACTGGTCTATATACATGAAATCTTGATTGAACGACAAACCCACATGGGTATACAGTAAAATGTTTACTGTTTACATGTATTTAAAAAGGGGAGAGGTCATAGACAAGACTACATGAGAAAAGAAAACAGTAAAAAAATTTATCAGTACAACAGCTAGGGTAAATAGCTGAAACCTAGAGATGAATTATCAAAGTCTACAAAAGAAAATGTATCAGCTAAAAACAGCTAAAGGAGGTACAAGAACACCTAGAAAAGATATGCATATTGGCACATCAATGTAGACAAAAGTGTACAAAAGAAAAGAAAGATAAAAATAAAACAGAATGTACAATGAACAGTTGAAAGAAAATCAATATGAGACAACAAAAGTATGTATAATCAAGAGGACAGCAAAAAGGAAAAATATATATATACTTTGTACAAATACAAAGTACATAAAGAAAAATAAGATGACTGTGTAGTTATACTTCTCGGTACAAGCAATAGTTGTCGAGAATAAAGAACAGCTAGGAAAAATGAAAAAAAATATATATATATATATATATATATATATATATATATATATATATATATATAGCTGTACAGCTATATATGTAGTATGAACACTCATAAAAATCAATGAGCAAAATCAATGTATGTCTTCGGATATATATACGGCTGATTTAACAATACAATAGACAACACAGAAAATGATCAAGGACAAGCTAAGCATGTGAATACACTGTATCTAACCTATATCGACATGTATTTATAGGATCTGTACAACCAAATCAGCCTATGTATTCATATCTATATAGCCAAATCAATATCCATATTTACACTGCAAACATATATATTTATTCATTTTTCTCAAAATCGAGTTCATGAACAAAAGCACATCAGAGCTAAGGCCGACTCTAATGTCTGTAGTTGAAATAAAAATTCAAATAGCTTACAGCTAGAATACTATTCCCAAGGATTTTGAATTGAACAACCACATCACGGTTTGCCTAACCTATACGTCTAAGATCAACCCATGTTCCTATTATAGCAGACCAGCAAATGAAAACAAAATCTAAATCGTCACTGCTGGGCAACGCAGGTACCAAGTTCGAATCATCATGTTCGATCAAATCACATCGTTGAAGTAAGAAAGGGAAAATATCACCTAAGAACTAGGTGCAGATAAAAATCTAATCCTATGATTTTACCATTCAATTGTGACATTGATCCTAGCATGACCAACCGCAACTATAAATATGTATTCAGACACAAGTGTTCAACAACCCATTCGAATGAAGTAAATCAGAAGAAAGAAGAAAAAGCCATTCGAAACCAGTAAATTAAATAAAAATAATTCAGCAATAAAAAGAAGATGGAGTAAAAAGGAGACTTAGCTTTCGGTGTGTGACTGATTTCTGTTGAAATCGTTCGCGATGGAAGCCTCGTCTTGAACCCGAAATGGATTTGGGTGTTGGGGGTTTAGGCCGAGCGAGTGAAGAGGGAGAAGGAAGATCGGAGCGTGGTGATGTATTGGTGGTTGCGACGCCAGTTATCTCCGATTTTTGAATTAAGAAGGGGGATTAGGGTTTGATTTTTTCGGTTTAGGGTTTGATTTGGGGGAAAATGATGGAGGCGGCTAGTTATGAGGGGAGGGTTACGGATATAGGGTTTAAAGGGAGATAGCGGGTTGGGTTGACCGGTTGTTGAAGGTAAAGGCCAAGATTTTTTTTCTTTAATTATTAAGTTTAAATAATTCAATTAGTTTATAAGCTTGTTTAAACAATTTCTCACTCATACGATATCAGATTCACGCACGGTCAGTTGCGTTGGGACCGTGGAGACGAGTACGTCGAGATGGAGCAGGCACAGTCCGGATCTGAAGTGACCAGAATTTTATGCGAATTAAAACGTCAGTTAATCTGATCAAAACAAACGGTTCGCCGACAGATTCCAACCGAGGTGAGTTAAACTCACTCAGCCTCCTCGTTTATATTTTATATAAACTGGGTATTTTATTTCTGCAAGTTCTGATTGTTAGAAGATGACTGTTAGAATATATATGGTTGATTCATCGATTGTTTGAATTTAGAATTACCCACTGTTGGGGATGACCCATGACAAAGTAACTCCTTGGGTTGATCACGTTTATAAAACGTGTTTGAATTTGTTTGAATTGGTTGAATGGATTGTTGTTTGAATTGATGGTCATTATAAGAATGACGAATGGTTGATTTTGATGGTCGTTAACCCATATTTCAATATCCGTTATGATAGTCACCAATGTCTAGAATTGGTTGGGTAATCAGCGTCACTGGACCCAAAAGTCAAACAGTTTGTAAAATATGGATTTTTATAAGCAGTAAATTGATAAAATTTGAAATTTTAAATATATTTTATGACGGGAATTGGATTAGAAAGGTTTTTACCTTGGAAGTTATTAAGAAGGGAAATAAATATTAAATTATTATCTATTGAAAGTTTATTGAAACTTGTTTAAATAAAATGAATTATGATATCGATAAGGACTTTAAATGAAGGACAGGGAATTACCTAGTGACTAGGTATTCGGTTAATCGTAAATAATTAAAAAGAGTTATTTAGATTAATTATATTTAATTAATTTAAAAAGAGGATTTTAACCAGAATGATTTAAGGAAATGGTAATGGTTTGAATTAACCAAGCAGGTTTGAAAAGAAGTGATGAACATGTATATATTGAATTCGGTTTTTTTTTATAAAGAAATAAAGGGTTTTAAACCAAAGCGATGGTCAAAGTGAAATGCAAGGGAAAAACACATACCGTTGGTTTGTGTTAAATGCTGATAAATGAATGTTTGAATAAAATCCAAGTTAAGGGAATCTTATTGTAAAGAAAGGACCAAACAGATTTTGATCCAAGATAAGAGTGGCGTTATTTGATATTTACTTAATCAAACCAATTAAGTAAATGAATTATATGGCAAGGGATTTCAGACGTAAGGAACGGTTTGCGAAACCAGTTTGAAATCGAGTAAAACAAGGAGATTTTGGTGAGGTGCTTAATTGAAAAACTTTTATTATTCTGAGGTAAGAAGGTTGTTGATCAAGGTCTGAGAGGTAACTAAAATACCCCAACTTGGTTGGCTTCACGATTATCAAGAAATGGTATTAGTTGGAGTGAGTTAAGGTGTGAAGTTGGTTTCATCTTATACGGGAAATACCAAACACTAAATGCAAGGTTTTTGGGAAAGAAATAACATTGCGAATATTGATTTCAAAGGGAATAAGAATATTGATTTTAAAATTTACACGGAATTTGAGTTGATCGAATATTTTGCTTAAGTGAGAGTTAGTCAAACCATAGTTATTCAAAAGATGCTATTGCGTACGACTGCTAGCGTAATTCGCAGGGCTGCAGACGGCCTAAGGCGAACAGATGTTTCCTGAGGAAATCAGGCGTAACCATTGTGATCGCTGCGATCTAGAGTCGAGCGAGTGGAGTTAAGTCGCGTATTTGCTAATCGATAAGAGTAATCAAATCAAGGGTTCCAGTTAAGTTAGATAAGTCAAATTAATAAAGTAGAGTTAACCAATTTGAGTTAATTCAAATTAGAGTTATTCAAATATCGTATTTTGAATATTAAAGAGTTTAAAGGTTAAATTTAATCAGTTTAAAAGCCAAGCGTCGTTGAATACTGACCCAGTGTACTCATTTGTTGTTATGTTTGAAGACACTGCTTTTTTTGATAGTTAAAACACCGACTATCAAGTCTGACCTTTACGGTTGTTGGTATGGAAAGACCGGGATCGAATGTTTATTCGGAAACCATTCCGACCAACAAATACGTGGAAATATTTGAAGATGGTCGAGATGGAGCATTGAAGACCGTGGATCTTCATAAGCGGAGGAACTGCTAAGAACCTCTGGTTTAGCGGTCAGAGATAAACTGTGGTTTTGTCGTGGTTGGAATCCACGGGTTGCAAGGACTTCTCGCTACTGATCCTTGGGGTGATTCCTATATGAGATACAGTAGGAGAGTGCCTTCGGTTCATCCTGTTCCTGGGTGACTTGTATGGACGGATGTCTGACAGAGTATTTCCAAAAGGATTTACATGCGTTGATTTCTCCAAATGTACCATAGTTGATGGCGGAGAAATGGTTATTCTCTAGCCAGATAGCTAGAGTATGTTTGTGGACGTCGATCAGTGTGATCTGGCGGATCTGACGATGTGGCATCCAAAGTGTATGATGACCAGATGTGTTCTGCCCTCAAGCCTCATCAACCGGGAAATGACAAAAATCGGGCAGGCAGCATGGCTATGTGGGTCGCACCCATTAGGGTGTATTATCACCTATCTAGAGAAATTCCTTTTGTTTCTTAATCTATCGATTCTGCCCATTCGGGAACGGTGGTTTGAGTCCAACCGTTGGTGATATACATTCGATACACTCAAGCGAAATGAGTGGTCGGTCATGTGAGGGCCGGGTTGCAAGAGTTCTTGTTGAATCCTGTGTATTCGCCTCTAGAGATACACGTGCAGAAGGTGGTCCCATACCTTGTCAAGTTGGAAATCCAATATCCACTAAGCGCCCGCGGGTTTCGATTGTATACTATATACGGGGAGCGTGAGATGCAAGCGTTCCTCTAGATGTGTTAATTATTTATATTTAGACACTATGATAATATCAGAGGGGATATTGATTACGAAAACTGGTTTGGGTTATCGTAAGGTAAAAACCGTCTGTGTTTATGTGTGGATCGGTCTTACGATTATCTTTCTTTCGAAAAGATTTTTACTTTAAAAATCAAGTTGGATGATTTGTCTTATTACTGTGCGAGTTTATCTCACTCTGGTCCACCAGACTGACCCGGTGTTTTGTAAATGCTCGGGTTAGACCGAGGTGTACAGGTTCAGGTTATCAGGTACCGAGAAGTCCAGAGACGAGCTGAAGATGTTCAGATGCATGATATTCCGCTGTGTGATTTTATATATGAGGACAGATTATCAAAACTGTCCAGCTGTGTGTTGTACTCTGATATTGTAAGTATTTTGAAATTTTCAGTAAAGAATTATTCCTGTATTATATTTTGTTCCGCTGCGATGTAAGACTCTGTGTTGGTTCCTCTTCTTCTTCTATTCTAATATTTCTTTCTTTCTTATCTCACCCTCTAACTTCTTTCTAGATGTCCCAGTGTTTTCGGTGTTTGGAGGATCGGTATAAGATACGGTAAAGATATTTATATCGATTTTCGAGGCCGAAAATCCGCTGGGTCGTTACATTTGATTTGGGCAAGGATGTTGGTAAAATAAAAGTTGAGAAGTTTGTTTACGAATGAAAGAAAGAAATTTTAACCTGAGGAACAATCATAAATTTGTTTCAACGCTAATCTACATAATAAGATTTAAATTTTCAAACATTATTTATATAGAAACTTATTTCGGTATATTTGATTTGTAAAAATATAAGTTCGTAATAATTTAGAACTTAAATCCGAATTTATAACGTGTTAGAAATAACGTGTTGTTGTTGGCCCATGCACTTAAGTTCGTTTAAACCACTTACCCCGTTCGGCTCAACGTCGGTTCAAACCCATAAAATATCCATAAGTTTTGGTAGCTAAAATATATATACACACACTTGTCCTTGACCACATGGAATTGTCTAGACGTGTTGTTTTGTATCGGGGTAGGATCCTTCGTCAGTTTATAATATATGCGTAACCTTTTTGTTCGGAAAAGGGGGGAGAGATACCGTTCATTTTCCTTTTACTTTCTTTCACCGTCCCCTCTCTCTTCTCATTGCGAATTAATTAAATCCTCAAATTAAGAAAAAAAATTGAATCCATGGCCTCCTATATATACCCATGTTGATCTGTTCGTGTCCACCTGAGCCTCCGCTATGCCTCATCACATCTTCACCCACCTGAGCCCCCGTCATCTCCAGGCTCACACTTCTTCCACCGAATTCTTGTTGCTTTGATCCTTTCCACAGTCGCCCTCCTTCCCATTCATGTCTGTTACTATTTTACCACTGCAAGCCTTCCATCGCAGGCTGCCGTGAATCGACGTCCTCACTTCGCCAGTCTCGTTACAGCGAGTCGTGGACGAAGTACAGCATCCGCCACAACTCGTACGCTTCCAGAAGCTAGCACGTCTATTGTTACAACGAGGACTGCAATTGGCCAGCAATTAATCTTGTCACCTGCCTGTTTCCTGCGCTTCCATTCCCCAAACACAACCGATCCCGAAGTCGGATTCAAACGTATCCCATGGATTAGATCTCTCATCACCGCCCACCTCCACCATATCAAATCTAAGGCCATCAGTTTCGGATCTGGAACCGAAAGAAAAGATTTTGGTTGTTGATAAGCTGAGAATTGTCTAGTTTTAGTGAGCTTAAAACTGCAACAAGATGGTGTAGTCGGAATTTGCTGATTGACGAGGGCGGATTTTGGTACGTTCTTAAAGGGATGATTGATTTTAATAAGCATAGAGTGGATGTTGCTGTAAAGAAATTAAATCGAATTGGTCCACATGTATTTTCTTTACTTTCTTGTGTTTACATTTCTTAAAGTTGTCGAGAAGCTGTCTTCCTGTTCTTAATTTAATATCATTAAACCTTAACAGTTGTGTAAGGTCAGCTCCCATACGTAGGACATCAGAAGTTTGATCTCACATTTTAGAACTAAGACCAAAAGTTTACCATTAAAAATAAAATAAAATCCATAGCCTGTTATAATCTGTTGAATCCTTCGAGACAGCAGATGAGGAAAGAATGATTTTAAAAGTGAACAATATGCTGTAGAAATTGAGTATAAGCCTGTTATCCTGTTGCGCCTAAAAAAAGAGAGTAAGCTTGTCTTCTCTTGAATAAACGGAAGTATTTCAACTCAGCAAATGTTAGCAGGCGTTTGAATCCTCAAAGAGAACGTTCAATCATGTTAGAATGATATAGACACTGTGATGTATTGAAAGGGTCCTGTTTCTTGTTGTTTTGACTTGCGCTCAACTAGATGGATTTGGTCTTATGTTTTTGTTCAAAACCTATGTTTTGTTAGTTTGGTCTTATTATTTTTATCCTAGTTGGGAAACAATAGCTGAGTCGCGGACTAGGTCGCTTTCTTGAAGACGATTCGGCAATCTGGTCGGAGGTGCAAACTAGTTCGTTCCTTCGCTGCCGCCTCTAAAACAATAACTGATTTGCTTGCACAACA
Source organism: Allium sativum (assembly GCA_030737875.1). Taxonomy (NCBI): domain Eukaryota; kingdom Viridiplantae; phylum Streptophyta; class Magnoliopsida; order Asparagales; family Amaryllidaceae; genus Allium; species Allium sativum. The sequence continues at coordinate 141,343,051 of CM060918.1, read as the reverse complement.
AATCAGTGCAGATTTGCACTTTCTGAATTAAAATACTGCTCGAGAATTTCTGAGAGAAATAATTTAATGGCGGCTGAGAGAAAAAGAGAAATTGTGATTCGGTAGGTATTCTCGTCTGAAGCTAATGACAATATATAGGACGAGAATTAGGGTTTGGGTTTACTGATTAGTGGGCCGCTTTAATGAAGGATAAGAATTTTTACGGTTGCAGAAATCTTTTCCATAAAAAAATGGTTCGAAAAAAGGCTAAGTTTTATGGTCCAAAAATATAAGTGTCTACACCACAAAGCCCAAGCCTGAGCCCGAACCGAACCGGACCGGGGCGGGTCGGGCCGAGTCGGTCGGTCGCGCGTGCGTGTGTGGTGGTCATGATGCATGGTCTCCCTCCTCACTACAATGCATGTATTGGGAGCCCAAGGCCCCAACATGATTTCTTAGAAACAAGTATAAATACTTGCTTCTTTCATATAATCCCATGATGTGGGACTATTCCCATATAGGAGCCATTCATACACTTATTCAAGATTTTTAATAATTCACTTAATGTTATAAAACATTTCCAACAATCCCTCACTTGAATTTTTAAAATTATTTTCGAGCAGTTTCTTAAAAACATAAGATTGTGCATAAACAAAGGTGTCTTTCGACTTGAACCTTTGCATAGTGAATAAGATTCATTTTTTACTAGAGTGACACGTAGTCTTGAACTCTATTCCTAACATCAAACCACACACAACCTTTTCTATAGTGCAATCAAATAAGCCCGTGCATTTATGGCCATGCACGTCTATCCTACTTTAGTGAATGCTCTAGAAGTTTTGCCCGAAAATCCATAGGAAATGGCCACATTTCCACATTCACAAAGGTGAGTCTATCAAGAGCACTCACGAAGGTTGGTACTCCACTCCACATAGAGTATAGATCTCATTAAGAGTTTCTATTAACTCATCCTCTAATCACTTCAGGAATACATGCTTCTTGGTTTATTAAATAGCATGTTCAACTCATATCACTACACAACTTGTTATTACCCATTGAACCTAGTTCTTGGATCTCCAGTCATTTAGGTTGGGTTACCATTGTGCGTGACTCAACAATCTAAGGGCAATAGTCCCATTCTTTTAGAAGAGTTATGGACTTTCTCTCTTGACAGTCCTTTCGTCAAAGGATCTGCCAAATTTTCCTCACTACTTACATAATCCACTCTAACGGTACCTGTGGAAAGTAGTTCTCTAACCGTACTGTGCTTACGACATATTTGTCGTCTCTTACTGTTATAATAACGGTTCTGAACTTTTGCAATAGCCGCGGTACTATCGCAATGTATCAACACAGCCAATATCGGTTTTTCCCATAAGGGAATCTCAGCTAGCAGATTTCTCAAATACTCTGCCTCTTCACTAGCTGTAGCACTAATCATCTCAGACTCCATAGTAGACTAAGCCAAAATAGTCTGTTTCTTGGATTTCCAAGAAACAACTCCTCCAGCGATGCTAAATATATAGCCACTGGTCGCTTTAGAATCATCAGATTAGGTATTCCAGTCTGCATCGGAATATCCTTCAAGTACAGCTGGAAACCTTTCATAATGTAATCCAAGGTTCATGGTTTGTTTAAGGTATCTCATTACCCTTTCAATAGCTTGTCAGTGCTCTATACTAGGTCTACTGGTAAACCTACACAATAATCCCACGACATAGGCAATGTCGGATCTAGTACAATCAGTGGCATACCAAAGGCTGCCAATGATGCTCGCATAATCAGACTGTCTTACACCTTCACCAGTGTTCTTAATTAACTTTACACTGTGATCATATGGTGTACTTGCAGGTTTACAGTCAAAGTAATTATATTTCTTTAGTATCTTCTAAATGTAATGAGATTGATCCAAAGAAATTCCCTTTTCTGACCTAGTAATCTTAATACCAAGTATTACAATCGCCTCACCTAGATCTTTCATATCAAAATTGACACTTAATAAGGATTTGAATGAGTTTATGGCATGAATATTTTACCCAAAAATGAGTAGGTCATCTACATAAAGGCATATAATAGTGCAAATGTCATTCTCAGATTTGTAATAAATGCATTTGTCACTTTCATTAACTTTAAAACCAAATGATTAAGTTATCAAATTTTTCATGCCATTGTTTAGGTGCTTGTTTTAAACCATATAATGATTTATCTAATTTACATACTTTATGTTCTTGACCATGTACTACAAATCCTTCAGGCTGGTCCATATAAATTTCTTCGTCTAATTCACCGTTCAAAAAAGCAGTTTTAACATCCATTTGGTGTATAAGTAAATTATGAATGGAAGCAAGTGAGATTAAAACCCGAATGGATGTTATTCTAGTTACAGGTGAAAAAGTGTCAAAGAAATCTATATTTTCTTTTTGTTTAAAACCTTTAGCTACTAGTCGTTCTTTATATTTATCTGTAGTGCCATCAGGTTTTAATTTCTTTTTAAGTACCCATTTACAGCCTATAGATTTACAACCAGGGGGTAAATCTACCAAGTGCCAAGTCTTGTTGGATTCTAAAGAATCCATCTCATCATTTATAGCCTCTTGCCAAAAATTGGCATCTAAAGAAGATAAGGCCTCTTGGAGGTTTATGGGATCCTCCTCAATTGTAAAAGCACAAAAATCTGAACCGAAGTCTTTTATGGTTCTTGCTCTTTTACTTCTTTTAGGTTCAGCTTCAGAATTTTCATTAAGTTCTGTTCTAATTGGCATACTTGAAGTGCCCCCACTATTCCTTAATTTAAAAGGAAATTTAGTTTCATAAAAATCGGCATCATTTGATTCAATTATATTATGTGCATTAAGGTCATAAAATCTATATGCTTTGTTATTAATAGCATAGCCTATAAATGCACATTCATATGCTCTACTTGCCAATTTTATTCTCTTAGGGTCTGGAATGCGAACATAAGCTAAACAACCCCAAGTTCTAAAGTATGATACATTGGGTTTATGATTCTTTAAAATTTCATAAGGAGAAATTTTATTCTTAGATTTGGGGATTCTATTCAGAACATAGCATACAGTCAATAAAATATCCCCCCACCAATGTTTTGCTGCACCAGAATTTAATAATATGGCAACTACTAGTTAGGTAAAGGTCCTATTTTTCTTTCTGCTTTACCGTTCATTTCAGGAGAATAGGGTGCTGTTCTCTTATGTACTATACCATGTTGTTTATAGAAGTCTAGAATTGAATTAGATTCGTATTCTGTTCCTCTATCACTACGAAGTCTCTTAATTTTTCTATTTGCTTGATTCTCAATCTCAGTTTTGAATGTTTTAAACATATCAAAAGCATCACTTTTATTTTTCATAAGGTATACATATGTGAAATCAGAGCAGTCATCAATAAAAGTGATAAAATAACAATGTCCCTGCCTAGTCAAAGTACCGTTCATTTCAGGAGGCGTGTAATCAAGCTCTCTAAGGAAAATTCCTTAGTCTTATGTCGCAAGACATTCTTAAAATCTTTCCAGTTTGGGGGTAATTTGTCAATGATAACAGCAATTTGAAATTGTCCGTCCAAGACCATACCTTCGGAGATGATCTCATGAGCTATTTTCTGCAGCTCATGAGACTGCATCTCTACAGATCTATCATCAGTCATTTGGTACTTTAGGTAACGGCTCACAGCATATTTCTTTGCCCCTGCCTCCTCTGTATCATACTTCTTCTTTAGTGCTTCCCAGATCTCCTTTGCTGTCTTTTCATCTGAGTTATAGTAATCATACAGATCATCGCTCAGCCCGTTCAGAATAAAGTTCTTGCATAAGTAATCCTGTTCAGTCCAAATCTGCAGTGGCTTTGACTGTTCAATCCATGATGCCATTTTCGTTGCATCAGCCTCGTCAGGTTTATCTGGAAGCTGCGGTTTGTTAGTAGTCAGCGCAGCCACAACCTTTCTGATGGTGAGGAAGAAATCCATCTTCTGACGCCATTGTTTGAAATGCAAGCCTTCAAATCTGAATGGAGCAGCAGTCACGAGAGGGTTCTGGAAAGCGGGGGTGGAGCAGAATCGTCTAGGGTTGAGTTGGAAGCCATTGCTTCAGATCGTCTTCAAATTGTTGGGAAACAATGGCTGAGTCGCGGACTAGGTCGCTTTCTTGAAGACGATTCGGCGATCTGGTCGGAGGTGCAAACCAGTTCGTTCCTTCGCCGCTGCCTCTAGGATAAAACAGCCTCTAAAACAATAACTGATTTGCTTGCACAACAAATCAGTGCAGACTTGCACTTTCTGAATTAAAATACTGCTCAAGTATTTCTGAGAGATAAAGAATTTTTAGCATAAAAAAAATGGTTCCAAAAAGGCTAAGTTTTATGGTCCAAAAATATAAGTGTCTACACCACCAAGCCCAAGCTCGAGCCCGAACCGGACTGGGTCGGACGGTCGCGCGTGTGTGGTGGTCATGATGCATGGTCTCCCTCCTCACAACAATGCATGTATTGGGAGCCCAAGGCCCCAACATGATTTCTTAGAAACAAATATAAATACTTGCTTCTTTCATATAATCCCATAATGTGGGACTATTCTCATATAGGAGCCATTCATACACTTATTCAAGATTTTTAATAATTCACTTAATGTTATAAAACATTTCCAACAATCCCTACCACTTGATCCTAGCATTTTGAATGGGATTTAGACCCTTAAAATATGAACAATTCTCTGTTACATTATGATACCAGTATTATTTTGACACTCATATGGTTTTTTTATATAATCTAATCGTTTTGAACATTTTCTCCCACAATTGAAGCTGAATTGTAAAGTTATTGAATAATTTTTCAGGTGATTCGCTGAAACTCAATCTCATCACTAAAAAGAACCATAATTTTGTTTGTAGATGTTTTTTTTTCTGTACAGTTTATCTATTTTGTTTTACATTCGTACTGAGTTGCCAATGTTCCTCAAAACCATGTATGTTCAAGTATCAATGGGAATGATTTTTTTTTTAAATAAATATGTAGATGCTTAAAAATTGGACCACATGCTAGCGTGTTACCATTCTTGCAATTATTTCATTTGGATTTGTGCATCTGAAAACGTGCGCTTTCCTCGGCCTTGAAATTGTGTTATTGCTAAAACATATGCACCTGAAATTGCATTTATGTTTGTGTGTTTCCTTTGATTTTGTCGAGGGTAAGCTACTTTTTTTTGAGCTACTACACTCGACCTTGTCGAGTTAACGGTTGGGATAGGTGTACGAGTTATGTAAATTAAGTATAATTGTGTAAAAAGCGTTTTAAGAACTTTTCTTGTGATTTAAAATCCATTGCATCAACCTTTGCCTTAAGCAGGTTATCATTTAGTTTGAAAGTTGGGTTCTAATAAAACATTGGTTGGCCAATAGGAAGATTTGCCTGACATCACGTTGGTTAACCGTAGTGGATGGAATCAGTGGGTTTATTGCTTGGTCCAACAAACTTATGAAGTGTATAAATGAGCTCATGTGACAAATCACTAGGAACTTACACGGTATATATATATATATATATATATTTATATATTATTTTTTTTCCTTTTAAAAGATTACTCGGGAGGGATCAAGTAAACAGCAAAGCCCAAAAGCAAATAGGTTATGGTAGTGTTTGATTTCTCAACTGGGCAGTTAATGTTCGCGTCTGCATCTGACGCGTCCACGATGTGTCCCACACATTTGCCCCTTCAAGCTTAACGGTTGGAATTCTAGCTTTAACGTCTAAGCGGCGGACGCGTCAGACGCGGCGTCGGACGCCAACAGAAATATTTCAAAACAGCTATATTTTGCCAAGTTATAAATCCAACCTCTTCCCTTCACCAATTCTCACCATTTCCTTCAACAATTCAAACTGCAAACTCATCATTTTTTCATCGACAATGGCTGAAGTAAATCGTCCGAAAACAACATTTCGCCATCCTCCGAAAGTACGGTCTTCGTTTGCAACTTTAGAGTTTCTTCGTGTACCTGTGGAACATTACCAAGTTGCTGGAAAGAACAAAAAAGGGATACACAAGAAGATTACAGCTGCTCTGAACGAGTCCTTAGCTACATCACCGACCGAAATACCAGTCTCTACTGAACAAGTGACGGGTAAGTACGACGTTTTTAAAAAGAAATGGACTGTATGGCGTAATTTGAATGACAAAACGGGCGCCGGATAGGATCCTAAATATGGAACAGTGAGTGGAAACGAAAGTTGGTGGGTTGATCGAGTGGCGGTAAAATATTGTTAACTCCTTTATTGTAAATTTACAAGTTCGGTACCGTATTTCATATACTAATTTGCAACTTAAACGTCTATTTAGGAGTATGGCCCTACGGTGTTAAAGTACAAGACGTCCCCAGTAGAAAATTTACACGAACTGGAGCAAATTTTCACCAACAGCATTGCAACAGGATCTGGCGCTTACACTCCAGGTTGTACTAGTCAAAACGTGCAACCGCAGCCACATTCTCCTCCATCCGAGTTCGTACATCCTACGTACTTCTTCGATGAAAATCAAGTGCCACTAGCAGACATCCAGACTCAACAATCGATTCCTGAGCCTCCTCACCAACAACGGGGTGCAGGTTCTTCATCTAAACCTCGGTCTGGCAGAAGAGGTAGAACTGAAACTTCTTCAAAGTTGGAAGAAATTGTTGATATTATACACTCCAGGCAAATTAGCAAGAAATCTCGTTCTGACTCCGACGGTCCGAATTCACATCCTGATACGTTTGCTAGTAATTCGCCGTCAAACGCAAGCCCACTTTGTACTGAAATTCTAAAGGTTAAGCAAGCAATAGACCGTGCAAGAACATTTGATGGAATTGACATGCTGCACGCAATATCAATTCTCACAAGTAAGGATAATCAAGATACGTTCACGATTCTTCCTGATGACGAAGCAAAAGGGTGGTTGCGTTTTTAAATCGAGGTCCGCAAGCAAGCATTACGATACAGACAGTTTAAGATGAGTCCCTCTCCGTATCCACCCCAGTACGCACCCCAGTATCCACCTCAGTATCCACCCCAGTAACTTGTTTTCTATATTTAATAATTATGTAATTTGTACTCCGTAATTTGTATTCTGCAATTTGTATTCTGTAATTTGTATTCTGCAATTATGTAATTTTATTTCAGTAATTTGTATTCCGTAATTTGTATTCTGCAATTTGTATTCTGCGTTCTACTATTCTGTTCAACTATAAACAAACTCCCTTCACAAACAATTAAAAATAATATATACAAAAACAATAAAATAATAACTCCGCCCCTTCCAAAATGCCCCTTCCGTAAAAAGAACACATTCCCCGTTCCCAACAATTCCCCTTCCAATTCCCTTCCAAATGCTCCTTCCAAATGCCCTTTCCCGTCCAAAATCAAACGGACCCTATGTTTCTTTTATTTGGTATAACTGTACAATCAATGGATGTCAGAGAATCATTTGTTTTATATCCACTTATGATATTTTATATGCTACATGTTTATGATATTCTGTTGATGCATATTTCTTCCATAGTCTGTCTTACTAACATTATGTCTCAACATGGAATGGCATATTCCTTTGATTGCAGTGTCTTTCCTCGAATGACTAAAGCGCTACATTTGTTTACTGTTTTACTACTTTACGGTTTTCAACGACAAGAGATAAATAAGTCCGCCATTGTTTTAGTTTTTGGTCACTTGTAACTACTTATTATATTCAGAATTGTATTTCATAAATTAATAGATGAATTCTAAGTTACTCCCTTGCATAATTTAATGTCATTCCTATATTTTTATGTTACCTGTTTCTTGCTATTACCATATAAATTAATAATGAGCAAATACAGGTAGACAAGATTGGTCGTCGCCATCCCCAAGTTGTGCACGCAAGCCAGATAAAACTGTAAATTGAAATTTTATTTCATTCGGAGTTTATGTATACATTTTTTTCGCTGTACAAAATATGGTAAACTCTGATATTTTATAAAAATTTATTCCGCTGTAAACAGTGTGTTGTGAATCTGAATAAATTCCATTTTTAAACCGCGTAAGCCAATAACAACCCATCGTTTTGAATGTTTCAAGTTTGTTTAATCATCGGCTTTGGGCGGTCAAAATGGCGGGCTGTTACAGTTGGTATCTGAGCCAGGTTTTTCTAAAATTTGGCTTATTGGGTTTAAATTCATTAGATATAGGATAGAAATAATTGTGTAAAAAGCATTTTAAGAACTTTTCTTATGATTTAAAATCCATTGCATTAACCTTTTCCTTAAGCAGGTTATCATTTAGTTTGAAACTTGGGTTCTAGTAAAACATTGGTTGGCCAATAGGAAGATTTGCATGACAGCACGTTGGTTAACCGTAGTGGATGGAATCAGTGGGTTTATTGCTTGGTCCAACAAACTTATGAAGTGTATAAATGGGCTTATATGACAAATCACTAGGAACTTACACGGTATATATATATATGTATATATATATATATGTATACATATATATTCTTTTAAAAGATTACTCGGGAGGAATCAATTAGACAGCAAAGCCCAAAAGAAAATAGGTTATGTTTCTTCGTTTTGGTATAACTGTACAATCAATGGATGTCAGAGAATCATTTGTTTCATATTCACTTATGATATTTTGTATGCTACATGTTTATGATATTCTGTTGATGCATATTTCTTCCATAGTCTGTCTTGCTAACATTACGGTAGCGTTTGATTTCTTAACTGGGCAGTTAATGTTCTCGTCTGCGTCTGACGCGTCTGATGCGTCCACGATGGGTCCCACACTTTTGCCCCTTCAAGCTTAACGGCTGGAACTTTAGCTTTTGCATCGGATACGTTAGACGCGTCCGACGCACGTCCGACACAGCAGGCTCCTTCACTTTTCTCTCACCCTATATATATTCTACTCATATCACCACAATATTTGTTCATTTTTCTCTACTTCTTCAACCAAATATGACAGATAGTGACTAATCTGATCTTGAAGATTTGCAAGATGCGCTTGATATTCAAGAAATTATGGCTATCAAACACGAGAACGGAGCAGAATACACAATTCCGCAAGTACCGGCCTTGCTTGGGTTCATGAAAATACAACGCTGGCGATCCAGATTTTATGTCATATGATGACGACCCTGATTTAGTTCTAGACGAATACCTCGACGAATATTACAGTATATCAAATCGCAAAAATAGAGATCGAGAACCCGTTCAAAGAACCAGAACAACATCCACCATGGCGATAGTACGAGACAATATACGAAACGAACTAGTTGCTGCGGGAATGCATTAAGAAGTTTCGTTGTATTATGTATTTTATATTCTGCATTTTAAATTCTGCAATTTGTATTCCGCAATTATGTATTTTTATTTCTGCAATTTGAATTCCGCAATTTGTATTCCGCAATTTTAAATTCTGCAATTTGTATTCCGCAATTTGAATTCTGCAATTTGTATTCTGTGTTCTGCAATTTGAATTCTGCAATTTGTATTCCGCAATTTTAAATTTTGCAATTTGTATTCTGCAATTTGAATTCTGCAATTTGTATTCTGTGTTCTATTATTCTGGTCCTCAATAAACACACACAAACAATTAAAAAATAATATATACAAAAACAATAAAATAATAACTCTTCCCCTTCCAAAATGCCCCTTCCGTAAAAAGAACACATTCCCCGTTCCCAACATTTCCCCTTCCAATGTCCCTTCCAAATGCCCATTTCAAATGCCCCTTCTCGTTCAAAATCAAACAGACCCTATGTCTCATCATGGAATGGCATATTCCTTTGATTGCAGTGTCTTTCCTCGAATGACTAAAACGCTACATTTGTTTACTGTTTTACTACTTTACAGTTTTCAACGACAAGAGATAAATAAGTCCACCATTGTTTTGGTTTTTGGTCACTTGTAGCTACTTATTATATTCAAAATTGTATTTCATAAATTAATACATGAATTCTAAGTTACTCCCTTGCATAATTTAATGTCATTCCTATATTTTTATGTTACGTGTTTCTTGCTATTACCATATAAATTAATAATGAGCAAATACATGTAGACAAGATTGGTTGCCGCCATCCCCAAGTCGCGCACGCAAGCCAAATAAAACTGTAAATCTTATTATTTTGAAATTTTATTTTATGTATACATTTTTTTCGCTGTACAAAATATGGTAAACTTTGATATTTTATAAAAAATTATTCTGCTGTAAACATTGTGTTGTGATTTTGTGTTAAATTTCATTTTTAAACCCTGTAAGCAAATAACAACCCTGTAAGCAAATATAAAATTATTTGTTAAAACACATTTAAAATCATATTTTATTTAAAATATTATATGATACTTTAAAAGAAAATATAAGTAATTAAGAAATTGAAAATTCAATTAAGCTGAATTCTACATGTAAACCAACTTAAAACTAAAAAATTTCTGTTAACGTATCGATCCTAATCAGTCACAAACATATACATATATTTTTATTATGTATCAAGTAGAATCAAATATAATCTTAATGTTTAATTATTTTGCAACTCTAAACCATTAATGTCTGTTATGTTCTTTATTTTCTAAACGTCATTGTAAGCATTAAGATATTAAATTCTTATTAAATATATTTGGTCAGCGATGATGAAACCCTCACAATCAAACGCAAGGGAAGTAGAGGCACACCTCCAAAATTACAAATTGAGAAAAAACTATTAGTAAAACTTCCTCAAAAAAATTGAGAGGTGGTTCACAAGAAGCACAAAAAAATGTCATTCTTAATAGGTAAAGTGTGTTGCTAAAAGCACCCGAACACTTATGCTGATAACAGAGAATGTGAATACAATAGTGGCAGTACATGTTGCGGCTAATAATCTGCAAAAAAAGAAAAAAGAAAAATAGGGGCTAATACACAAGTTGCTTGTCCTTCATATAAACTATAATTTAATAAATATTTGACGCATACATAAGTGCCTCTATTGAAGAAAACTTACACCACCTATGCCCTGCATCATTTACCAAAGACATCGTACATATTTATGTCCTCCACATAAACATGAAAATTGTATCACTAACATATAGGCTGTGCTTTCCAACTTCAAAAACATGTATTCTTTAAACAAAACTACTAATGAAATAACGTTTACACTTTCTAGGTATTTTTGAGCCAGTCAAGTACGCATATACATACAAGCAGTAAAACTGTGAAAATGCAAAATGTGAAATAAATAACCCAAGACTCTAGCTTCAAAAACAAGCTAAACTCTCTTGCACAAACAAATAAAATAAAAATTCAGTTTTCCATCATCCACCTTTTCCAGCTGCAGCAGGAGTGCTCTTTTACTCTTGGTGTATCCCTTATCGAGAACATTCTAACTTGACTACTCAGCATTTTCTGCAAAATTCCAAAAAGAGTCGTATCATATTTTATCAGCAACAAAGAGAGACACAGATGTTTTCAAAGGCCATAAGAATGTAAGCTAATTCAGTATGGTGTTGTTGATGCTAAATTTAAATAAAATATATAAAAACACCCAGCACTTCGTGTGTATATATACGAAACTACCAGCATTCAATAAGTAATTCAAGGGTAATAAAGATAGTTACTCTCAAAAAACTAACCCCTCCTTACTATATTCATGTCTGTCGATGTTTCATTTACAAACATAAAAACCTGCAAGCACTCAAATGTATATGCAAAATTTCCATCTTCCAATTCGCCATTTGAGGAATCTAAAGGCATAGTTTCTCTCAAAGGTTATAACACCAAAACATACCAAAACAGATCACATATCCTTGTCAAGCATCTCCCGAATTCTAGTGGGAAGACTATAAAGCCTGATAAATCCAGCAGCATAAGCCTGATTATAAATCTCACCATTCTCGAAAAAAGAAATATGCTCCATGTACAAGCTATCCATTTCAACATAGCCCTTGTAAGGCTTAAGCTTAACCGACCCGGTAGTAATTTCCAATACTTTCTCCATAAAAGCATCAATGGACTCACGAAGTGGGACGAACCATCTTCCTGCATATACCAAATCCGCACACCACAGAGCAAGAGCATGAACATCTTTTTTCTACATGGTGTCTCGGTCCTGGTCCATGGTTAGGCATCATTTTTTTCTTATATTATGTCGAATCAGGAATTTTCTCCGTAGTATGTTAAATGGTAAAGGCTTGGATATGATCTACATCTTAGCTCTTCGATTGCATTCATCATTAAATTCTAGGGGATCAATTCAAGATTTGATAACTCGGTTTCGGTTTTAGTTTTGATCATTTGGAAATTTATTAGTTTCGTTTGGTTACATAAAATTCGATAGTTTCGGTTTGAATAAAATCAGAGTATTGAAACACAAAAATGGTACAGTATTTAGCAATTATATAAAAATAACCAAACATAATACATTACTGCTACTGTTTGATGGCATGTAAATTTTTTTATCTCAATACAAATTTTGTATATCAATACTTTGAACACCCAAGAGTCAATATGATTTACAAACGACTTGGTGTCACATAAATGGATTGAAAATAAAAGCAGGAGGGGCCAAAAAAGACTATGACGCATAGAATTATGAGTGTGACGCATAGAATTATGAGTGCAAATAAATAATCATAAATGCAGTTAGCAATATTCACCTATAAAGTTAAAAACAGGCGCAATCTTGAATGGGTAACCAAAATTTTGGACTGAATTATAAAACAAAATTCTGCCAACTTATGAGTTTTTATTTTGTACCAAAGCATTCAAATACCATTATATACTTTGATATATAAGAGAGACATATCCGGCGTTAGCAGTTCATTACCAAATATGCAGACTTTAAAAAAAAGGACTTTTTACCCGTGTAGCCCTGTTTAAAAATAGTATTACACATATAGCCATGTTTCAGAAGTTATTACAAATATAGGCCTGTTTGTGCTAACGAAGGCGAGTTACAAAGGCGAGTTTCCAAAACTCACCTTTGTATTTTATCCACACAACCAACTTCAACACAACCCCATATTAGAACGATTGTATATTAAAATCGACGCTCAGTTTATACTATATGAAAATCCTGCATAAACTATTAATAAATCGTTATGGTTTATAAACGATTCCTCATCGACTTTCTGAAGATTTGATTTGGACATAGCTAAAGATACGTACTATGAAATCTTCATTTTTCTCTTCCGTTATAAAAATATAGTTGATTAGATTCTAACGTTTCTTGTTTTAAAGAAATCCGACTTTGAGCGAATCATATATATTTAGTTAAAGTTCAATGCGTATAACTACGAACTACCACGACGCTACTAGCCCGTTTTTAATTATACCGTAAAGTGTACATTCAAATGGAGCGAATATCATAAACCGAATAACAACAAAATTAACTAAAACATTGATTACAAGACATCGTAACCCCGAAATAAGTACTAAAACATAGGAGACAACATATGCTAACACGAGAGTAGATACTATATCTTAGAATACAACAAATGCTAATTAGGAAAATAGTATGATAACCAAACTACATCTGACGTTGTTCTTGGGATGTGAAGCGGCTTAATCATCACGGTTAAGGTGCAACTGTTCAAAAACGTTACGGAGTTGTCTATTCTGTTGTTCAAGTTCGTTTGGATATCTTATTCCCCTTTGCCCTATCGGTTCGTCTATCCATTCCGTGTAATTGCACCCATTCGGATAGGCTGGACATTGCAGAATGCGACGACCAATATCGTTGCCATATGCTCGAACCACAGCTTCAACTGGATAACCGCAGTAGCAACAAACTTGATAAGAGTTACCTTCCTGTTCAGCAGGGATTGGAACATGTGGTACTTGATAAGAACCAACTTCTTGTCGTTGTACAACGACGGACTGTTCATGCATGTGTTGAACGTTTGGTACTTGGGCTTGATGTGGAGGTTGGACGGGCCGTTGTTCGGACGGTGGTCCAAGCAGAGCGTCCAGTTCGTTTAGAAACTCGAGTTCATCTGCAAACGCCTGAAGTTCCATTCGTTCGTACGCCTCTTCCTCAAAGCCTGGAGATGATGGCCAAGAAGGCATAGTTGTGGTAAAGCACAGAGTGGTTTGAAACTAAGTTGTTGGAGTGAGATAAGTTGTGAGTACTTCGACAGAGATATATAGCTGCGTAGTGTACAAGTGAATAAAGGGTAAAACAAATAATGATGTGAACGGTCACTGGTACAGTTTGCTTTACATGCTACACGGCAATGTTTCGTCTGGCGTAATACTGTAGGGAATATGACTAGTCGTATCAGGAGTGATTCAGCACTACTTGGTTTAAGGGGTCGTCACATGCACACTAAGTTTGCAACAAGGTTTACGGTTTTTACTCGCAATATTCATACTATCTGGATTTAAACATTTCAAAACATGGTCGTCCCCATCCACATATAATTTAAACATTTCAAAACAGGTTCGTTCCCATCCACATATAATTTAAACATTTCAAAACATGGTCGTCCCCGTTCACATTACCATTATTGTTGACAAATGCCTTTTATAGCTGACATCGGACAGTGAGCTACATATTCGTGGGGTAGTGCAGTCTTGGCTTATGCATACCAGGAATTGTCTAAGTCTGCGCTGCAACAGTATAACTGTGTTGCCGGTTGGCCGACACTACTTCAGGTACGAACCGAATTTCTATAATTTACTGTTATACAATGTGATGCATCATTCTCTTGTATTAATAGTACATTTTTGTGTACTTAGCTTTGGTCCTGGACTTATCTTTCCGTCGGAAGAGTAGTAGTAGTGACTCCTCCTCCCATCGACGCATCGATGCCGCTTGGAGCTAGATATACTTATTTGATGGTTTATTTTATTAAACACAACACATACCATTTCCAATATATGTACCTTTTATTATCGTGTAACAGGCGGTTCGGAAAAAAGGATACGCGACATATACCGCGACGAGAGCTGTACTTTTACCGCAATGAGTTGGACGTCCTTACGGACGAAAATGTTACATGGTTTCTGTACTCTCAGGAGCTACTTGTCACACTACCACCCATGTGCAGCGCTCATAGGCACCTTTGGACAGCGAGAGTACCTTTGATAGCCTACAGCTTCACCGCTTGGCACCCTCCCGATAGGGTTATGAGGCAGTTCGGCATGAGGCAGCATATACCGGATGATGCACCGCCTTACATTGAGGGCTACACCGCGCAGGACTTTCAGATGTATCGTGCTATGTGGGATGCTCGCGATAACAGTATTGAGTTCGAGAGGGATCCCCCCATATCCGTGGCGAAGTACATGAGGTGGTTCTGGAACGTAACACGGCGCTACGTCCTTACTCCCAGAGTCGATACTGCGGTAGCACCGTACGTTCCTAGAGCACCACTGGAGAGGAACGTGGTAAGTCGATGTGTGTACCATTAAATACATTCAGTTTCATTTATCCATTCTATCTAATTTTCTTTTAAATGTGCAGGTTGCTGGTATTAACCGTACATGGGAGGAGGCTGAGAAGCTTAGAGAGAGACAGACTGACGACGAGGGCCGGGCAATGTGCACGAACATACAGAAGATTCTATACGTGATTTTGTGCAGAAACAAACTGGATCGGCCGAAACCACCATCTCCTCCACCTCCTCCTCCTGCTGCAGGTCCTCCTCCTCCTCCTGCAGGTTCTCCTCCACCTCCAGCAGCGCATGAAGAAATTGTGCATGGCCCATCTCAACCTGCACCTACATTACCACGTACCAGCAGTGCACGACGCACTAGGAGCAGCAGCGGTAGTGGTTCGTCTTCAACTTCCACACCATTGGTCAGGCGGCCGAGGTGAACCTAGTGCACATTTGATTGTTCTAACCGATAGTGTTTGAATTTGCTAAATTTCATTCTTGTTTGTTTACAATAAAATGTCCATGCACCTGTAAAGTATACTACTGTTGTCAAATGTACCAATCGTTTAAAAAATAAGTTAAATAATAATAATAAATAAATAATAGTTAGGTTGTTTGGATTTCCAAGCCGTATGCCTCCTTATGGACTGGCTTGTTGCCATTTTTATAGCTGATTTACATAAGTACGTATATTATACTTTGTTTTGAACCAATACTGGCCATTGCTATCTTAATCCTACTATTTGAATATGGATGTAAATCAGGCATTTTTCTATTAGATTTCAATCTGAAGTGTTATGATACAGCATTGGTATGGAATATGCACACATGGACCATGCACATCCTTTGCATGCACACACGCACCTGCTTGTTAAATGAATAGCTCCATGGAACATATTCTAGCATGAACTTGGCTGCAAATAATAATAATAATAATAATAATAATAATAATAATAATAATTCAAGGCCAATTTGGATTCATAAATAAAATAGTTATGCTGACAGTCCGCAAAATAAAACAACCGGAAGGGACCATTACTTTCTGCCGCAAATGGCAGCAAATGAATACAACCTTATAACGCCCTTTATTTTTGTTCATCAAATTTATGTGGCTAGAATTAAATCTCTTGCATATTGGACTACTTGATAAAAGTTGTTACAGGTGCAAGGATTAGCCCTTAAAGAGAAGAGGCGCAGAAGTTGCATGTGCGTGCAAAGCTCGACAAAAGCTGTAATTTATTAAAAGAAATTTATGTGTAAATTTATAATTTTTTTCTGCTTAATAAAATATCGGAAACTCTGATATTTGAATAAAATTTTATTTTGCTACTATTGTTGAACACTGCGATTCTGTGCTAAATTCTATTTTAAACTCTATAAGTCGATAACATTACGTCATTTTGAACGCTTCGAGTTGGTTTAATTATCGACTTGGGGCGGTCGATATGGCGGACTGTTACAGTTCGTCCTATTTCATGTTGTTTTGGCTTGCACTCAACTAGATGTATCTGGTCTTATGTTTTTGTTCAAAACCTATGTTTTGTTAGTTTGATCTTATTATTTTTATCTCTACCACTTGATCCTAGCTGTTGAATGGGATTTAGACCCTTAAAATATGAACAATTCTCTGTTACATTATGATACCAGTATTATTTTGACACTCATATGGTTTTTTTATATAATCTAATCGTTTTGAACATTTTCTCCCACAATTGAAGCTGAATTGTAAAGTTATTGAATAATTTTTCAGGTGATTCGCTGAAACTCAATCTCATCACTAAAAAGAACCATAATTTTGTTTGTAGATGTTTTTTTTTCTGTACAGTTTATCTATTTTGTTTTACATTCGTACTGAGTTGCCAATGTTCCTCAAAACCATGTATGTTCAAGTATCAATGGGAATGATTTTTTTTTTAAATAAATATGTAGATGCTTAAAAATTGGACCACATGCTAGCGTGTTACCATTCTTGCAATTATTTCATTTGGATTTGTGCATCTGAAAACGTGCGCTTTCCTCGGCCTTGAAATTGTGTTATTGCTAAAACATATGCACCTGAAATTGCATTTATGTTTGTGTGTTTCCTTTGATTTTGTCGAGGGTAAGCTACTTTTGTTTGAGCTACTACACTCGACCTTGTCGAGTTAACGGTTGGGATAGGTGTACGAGTTATGTAAATTAAGTATAATTGTGTAAAAAGCGTTTTAAGAACTTTTCTTATGATTTAAAATCCATTGCATCAACCTTTTCCTTAACCAGGTTATCATTTATTTTGAAACTTGGGTTCTAGTAAAACATTGGTTAGCCAATAGGGAGATTTGCAT
This sequence comes from Allium sativum, assembly GCA_030737875.1. Lineage (NCBI taxonomy): Eukaryota > Viridiplantae > Streptophyta > Magnoliopsida > Asparagales > Amaryllidaceae > Allium > Allium sativum. The sequence goes on along the minus strand of CM060918.1, from coordinate 141,325,390 downwards.
GACAGCACGTTGGTTAACCGTAGTTGGAAGAAATTGTTGATATTATACACTCCAGGCAAATTAGCAAGAAATCTCGTTCTGACTCCGACGGTCCGAATTCACATCCTGATACGTTTGCTAGTAATTCGCCGTCAAACGCAAGCCCACTTTGTACTGAAATTCTAAAGGTTAAGCAAGCAATAGACCGTGCAAGAACATTTGATGGAATTGACATGCTGCACGCAATATCAATTCTCACAAGTAAGGATAATCAAGATACGTTCACGATTCTTCCTGATGACGAAGCAAAAGGGTGGTTGCGTTTTTAAATCGAGGTCCGCAAGCAAGCATTACGATACAGACAGTTTAAGATGAGTCCCTCTCCGTATCCACCCCAGTACGCACCCCAGTATCCACCCCAGTATCCACCCCAGTAACTTGTTTTCTATATTTAATAATTATGTAATTTGTATTCCGTAATTTGTATTCTGCAATTTGTATTCTGCAATTATGTAATTTTATTTCAGTAATTTGTATTCCGTAATTTGTATTCTGCAATTTGTATTCTGCGTTCTACTATTCTGTTCAACTATAAACAAACTCCCTTTACAAACAATTAAAAATAATATATACAAAAACAATAAAATAATAACTCCGCCCCTTCCAAAATGCCCCTTCCGTAAAAAGAACACATTCCCCGTTCCCAACAATTCCCCTTCCAATGCCCCTTCCAAATGCTCCTTCCAAATGTCCTTTCCCGTCCAAAATCAAACGGACCCTATGTTTCTTTGTTTTGGTATAACTGTACAATCAATGGATGTCAGAGAATCATTTGTTTTATATCCACTTATGATATTTTATATGCTACATGTTTATGATATTCTGTTGATGCATATTTCTTCCATAGTATGTCTTACTAATATTATGTCTCAACATGGAATGGCATATTCCTTTGATTGCAGTGTCTTTCCTCGAATGACTAAAGCGCTACATTTGTTTATTGTTTTACTACTTTACGGTTTTCAACGACAAGAGATAAATAAGTCCGCCATTGTTTTAGTTTTTGGTCACTTGTAACTACTTATTATATTCAGAATTGTATTTCATAAATTAATAGATGAATTCTAAGTTACTCCCTTGCATAATTTAATGTCATTCCTATATTTTTATGTTACCTGTTTCTTGCTATTACCATATAAATTAATAATGAGCAAATGCAGGTAGACAAGATTGGTCGTCGCCATCCCCAAGTTGCGCACGCAAGCCAGATAAAACTGTAAATCTTATTATTTTGAAATTTTATTTCATTCGGAGTTTATGTATACATTTTTTTCGCTGTACAAAATATGGTAAACTCTGATATTTTATAAAAATTTATTCCGCTGTAAACAGTGTGTTGTGAATCTGTGTTTAATTCCATTTTTAAACCCCGTAAGCCAATAACAACCCGTCGTTTCAAACGTTTCAAGTTTGTTTAATCATCGGCTTGGGGCGGTCAAAATGGCGGGCTGTTACAGTTGGTATCTGAGCCAGATTTTTCTAAAATTTGGCTTATTGGGTTTAAATTCATTAGATATAGGATAGAAATAATTGTGTAAAAAGCATTTTAAGAACTTTTCTTATGATTTAAAATCCATTGCATCAACCTTTTCCTTAAGCAGGTTATCATTTAGTTTGAAACTTGGGTTCTAGTAAAACATTGGTTGGCCAATAGGAAGATTTGCATGACAGCACGTTGGTTAATCGTAGTGGATGGAATCAGTGGGTTTATTGCTTGGTCCAACAAACTTATGAAGTGTATAAATGGGCTCATATGACAAATCACTAGGAACTTACACGGTATATGTAATAATCCGGAAAATCCGAACCAGTTTAAAAATTTTATTTTGGCAATTTTAGCGAATTTTGAATATTTAAAATAGATTATTTTAAATAATATCGACGGGAAAATTGATTTTGAATATAATTCGAACGTATATATTATATACGTCGACGTTAGAATATAAATAATTATTTATAATTATAAATAGAATTGAAAATGGCGCGGTAGTTCGATAATTCGATTTCAAACTTCAATTGAATGTACCAGGTGCAAAACAATCCGGATTTTAGCGAAACCAAAAACATTAGGAGCTAATTGTGAATATCTTTCCAACGAATCCGAAAAATCAAATTTTCATAGCGGGAATCAAAAGATATGTCGAGTTGAAAATTCAGAATAGTCGCTATGGAATTCAGGCCCTTAAAAATGGAAATTTTGCAAACGACCTCGGATTTTGACGAAACCACTTTTGTTGGATCCGCAGTGTTAAATTATTGTTAGATTCCAAATTTCATAATTTTTCAAATCAATATGTGAGCATGGCAAAGGAAAACGCGTTTGTCCAGTTTCAGTTGATTTTAATCGACTGGAAAATGGCCATTTTTCCAACGGTCTCAGAATTCGACGAAACTAGTTTTGTTAAGACCGTATCATCAATACGAAGCTAAAAAATATTTTTCTGTAATTTTTCTAGTTAGTATGTGACCCCGGTAAATTGAAATGCGCGTTCAAATTCAATATATAGAGTTATATGTTGATTTTGACGAAAACGGATCGAGACGAACAAATCAACTTGCGATACATATCCCATTGTGTTCGGAATAGGGGTAAAACGCTATGGACGACAGGCGGTGGGCCTCATTTAGAGATCGTATGTAAAAGTCAACCTTTTGCAATTAAATTAAATTAAAATCCTCTCTCTCCTCACCCTCTTCCTTTAGCTTCTGCCCCCCCCCCCCCCTTATTCATTTATTCAGATCGAAGTAAAAAAAATTAAAAAAAAAATTCAATCGCTCGACGGGGGGGATCCACCGCCGCGCCGCCCTCCAGGCGATCCACCGCCTCCCCGTGCACCCGCGATACCCCCCCCCCCCTCTTCTTTTCCTCCTCGAGTCGCGATACCCCCCCCCCCCCCATCTCCATTCAGCAAACAAACTGCACCCCTCCCAGAAACCCTACCGAGCCTCGCCGCCGCCCCATCCTCCGTTCCCTCGACCTTCACCTCCCCCGAGCCCCCAGCAACGCACAACAAACCCACCCCCTCAGCCACCTCCTCCTGTAAGTTTTTATTGATTTATTTTATTTACTTTAATTTGTTTATTTATGTAATGTATATATATATATATATATGTTCTTCATATAGATAATTTCAGAAAAGAAATATGGTTTTATTTATACATAATAGTGAAGTAAGATTATATTTTTAATCATTAGAAAAGATAGGATTTTTATTACTCTAAAGGTTAGATTTTTATTAATCTAAAGATTAGATTTATATTTATGTAAAGACGAGATTTTTAGCGATGTAAAGGTTGGATTTTTAATCGAATAAAGAAGTGATTTTTACCATATAGAGATTTAGTTTTTACATAAGGAAAAGATTTGATTTTGAAATGAAAAATTCGATTTTTATATATTGAATAGTGAAATAAAAATTCGATTTTTATATATTGAATAGCAAGGTAAAAATTCGATTTTTATATATTGAATAGCAAGGTAAAAATTCGATTTTTATATATTGAATAGCAAGGTAAAAATTCGATTTTTAAATATATGAAGTGATTATAAAAAAAAATATGATTTTTATATTTTTAAAGTATTAAAAATATAGTCTTTACTATATAGACGATGTAAAAATATGATTTTTGTTTATGTAGAGAATTAAAAATATAATTTTTACATGATAGAGATATTAAAAATATCATCTTTATATGAGTAGCAAAATAAAGATGTGATTTTTATAATGATATTTATATAAAGGCGAAATCTTTATTTTTATAAAGGCGAAATCTTTATATTTGAAAGGCGAAATCTTTATTTTTATAAAGGCGAAATCTTTATATTTGAAAGGCGAAATCTTTATTTTTATAAAGGCGAAATCTTTATAGTTGAAAGGCGAAATCTTTATTTTTATAAAGGCGAAATCTTTATATTTGAAAGGCGAAATCTTTATATTTGAAAGGCGAAATCTTTATTTTTATAAAGGCGAAATCTTTATATTTTAAAGGCGAAATCTTTATTTTTATAAAGGCGAAATCTTTATATTTGAAAGGCGAAATCTTTATTTTTATAAAGGCGAAATCTTTATATTTGAAAAGGCGAAATCTTTATAGTTGAAAAGGCAAGACCTTTATATAGAGAATAACAAAATAGAATTTTTATCTATATGGCAACGTAATAAAAATTCGATTTTTATATATTGAATAACGAAGTAAAAATTCGATTTTACATATGTAGTGGATACGGGCAACGAAAGCGACAAAAGGAGGGAATGGCAAAGATTTCTATAAATGAAGTGTCGTGAAGTTGGATAGCTATCGGTGAGAATTTCTCACCTTTCAATTTCTTTTTCTAGTTATATATATATACTAGGATGCAGACGGTGTTTAGTAGCACCCGACACAATCGTCCACAGACCATGGACTTGTTTGTTTGATTGCAAAAATTAGTTAGATTATTTGATTGAAATTCGAGTTGTTTGGTGAATTGAATGGATTTGATTGATGTGTGAATGGCGTGGGCCTTCACTAGACCGGGGATAAGGCTAGGCCTCGTCCCGTTTCTAGTATCGTGCCGTTATGCCACCGAAATTTTCTAAAATAAGTTAGAAAAATAAAGATAGCATTTTATTTAATAAATGAACTGAATAAAAATTCATGTGTTAAAATAAAATGTTTTATCGTTAAAATATAATTTTTAACGTGAATGTGAATAAATAAATATTCATTTACAAACTGGACGGTTTGTTTATGTACACCTATTTGAATGACATTGATTGGGTCGATAAATTTTACACATCGCCCAACTGCACAACTAAAATCTGTGTTTGATTGTTTGAAACCCCACACGGGTGTTGGGATGAAATTTGAAGTTCACTCATCCTAATTGATTAAATATGTCGATCGATTGATTGACAGGCTGTTATAAGCGTTAGATATCTATATTTGATGCTTATACGGTGTGTTGCACTTTGGTTGATGGTTGATTATTTTTCAATGCTATTATATACATGTGTTGTATGGAATCCATATAATTAACTTTATATGGTAATTGATTGAGCCTCATTCCAATTCAGAAAATAAAGAATATTATAAAATAAAGGTTCATGTGTTGACAGCACTCATCCGTTGAGATTAGTCATGTGTTGAACGAAATATTTTAATAATAAAATTTACATCTTTATCAATATAAAATAAAGGTTCATGTGTTGACAATACTCATCCGTTGAGATTAGTCATGTGTTGAACGAAATATTTTAATAATAAAATTTATATCTTTATCAATAGAAAATAAAGGTTCATGTGTTGACAGTACTCATCCGTTGAGATTAGTCATGTGTTGAACGAAATATTTTTATAATAACAAATATTTTGATAATAGGAAATATTTGAAATAGAATATTTGAAAATAGAAATATATGAAGCCGTGTTGATTAGATTGGCGCCATTTTGACATGAACGATATTTATATCGATTTTATTCATTTGAAAATGAATATTGAAAAGTGATTTCGAAATGAATTGAATATAAAGTGATTTCGAAATGAATTGAATATAAAGTGATTTCGAAATGAATTGAATATAAAGCGATTTCGAAATGAATTGAATTTAAAGTGATTTCGAAATCAATTGAATATAAAGCGATTTCCAAATGAATTGAATATAAAGCGAATTCCAAATGAATTGAATAAAACGAATTTGATTTCAATTGAATATATAACGAATTTGATTTGAATAGAAAACGAATTTGATTTCAATTGAATATATAACGAATTTGATTTGAATAGAAAACGAATTTGATTTCAATTGAATATATAACGAATTTGATTTGAATAGAAAACGAATTTGATTTCAATTGAATATATAACGAATTTGATTTGAATAGAAAACGAATTTGATTTCAATTGAATATATAACAAATTTGATTTGAATAGAAAACGAATTTGATTTCAATTGAATATAGAACGAATTTGAATCAAATAGGAAACCAATTTGAATTGAATCGAATTGAAAACGAATTCGAATTGAATTTAAAACGAAGTGAAATGAATTCAAATTGAATTGAAACTTGAACTGAATAGAAATGAATTTTAAAACGAATTTATAAGGAAAGATTCAATTTTGATTTGAATTGAGATGGAAGTTGAAATTGTTTTTGAAACGAATTTAAAACGATTTATAAAATTCGTTTTAAATAGTAATCGACGAAATATATATTATATATATTATATATATAATATAATAGCCTGAATAGAACGCGCCGCGCCGCGGTAGTTCGTGAATTTCGACCATTTATTTCAAATGGGCATTACGGGAGATCCGACCGTCGGATCCTCCTAAAACCGGAACCGTTGGGTTCGTATCGAAAAGAGCTTTCTAACGAATATTAGAAATTCAAAATCTAACGGTTGGATTTGGAGATACATCCTAATCAAATTCGAAAAAGGTCGCTATAAGTGCAGTTTGATGGCCATTGTTGGAAATCGACTGTACGGGCCTTGATAATATTATTAAAAATAGTAATAATTTATGTAAAATCATAAGAAATGATTTGGGAAAAATTGGGGTGAAAAACTCCATATTTGAAAAGATAAAAATAGATTTTTTTTATCGAAATGAACTAATTTTGAACTAAAATTAAAACCCATTTATTTTCAAATAAATAAATTGGATCTGAAATGGGCTGTAAATAAAATTGATTTGTGGGTTTACCGTGAATGGTGTTTTAAATGACACTTGTTCTTTAACCCGGTGGTAAATAGAATATGATTTGGGTTTGTCGTGAACTGTGTTTTAAATAACACTAGTTCTTTAACCCTGTAAAAGGAGTTTTAATGAATCGACAATTAAATTGAAATGGGAATTGATAATTTAAATTATCAAATATAGAAATTGAGCGAGAATGGAGTATCACCAGTTTTGCTCCAGAGCGATAGCTAAATCTTTAATTAGATTTGAATGTGAAATGGTAATTAATTTTACCAACACCACTGTGGTGTTAGATATGGAGTATTACCAGTTTTGCTTCATGGGATGAATAGGTTGGGATTGGGAAATAAAATAAATAATTACTTCGTTGTGGTTCGCTAATCTCGACTAGTTTGGAAAACCATAATTTGGTTTGAAATGACATCCAAAGGAAGATTAAAGGATAAATTTTAAATAATTTATCTTGGATAAAATTAATGGAAACCTTTCCCTGAGAATATGAATTGGAATGAGGCGTATGTTGTGTTTGTCTAACATTTGTTTTTAATATACGCGGGTTGTTCGGAAAGGCCGGGTTTATACCCATTCTGAATAACCGATTCGATGATAAGTCGAAGATGAAAACCATGGTTGAAGACCGGAAGTCTTCACATCGTTTGGATAATTACTGACGATCCTGATTGGGCTGTACACCCAAGAGGATGGAAATAGTTGGTGGTCGTCCAGACGTACTTGGAGATGGATGGTTATGCGAGGAAAGTGCCTCCGGTTTCGTTCAGACCCAGAACGGACTCGTAAATGGATTGTGTGTCTGACATTGGATTTTATTCTGTGTTGATTGATTTCTATTAAATATACATCTGTTTGGCGGCAGAGAAATTATTCTTTTACTTAACGCCCTTCTCTGAGACGTACGAGCTCAGAGGTTGTATATCGATGGACATCAGTCGCATGGCATGAATTGCCTGTGTGGCACGCTGAGATGCAATGATCAAGGATTCTGTTGAAAAGCAAAGTCTTGTGGTTGATGATCAAAGCACGCCTACGTGGCAGCTTTGTGTATAGCGTGAATTCGCGAGCCTCACACCTCGGTATGAGTTAAAAACGGGATACGGGCCGTTGGGAGAACACGACGTTTCTTTCTAGCTTTGGTGGTGTCAGTGACTTACCAGCCCTGATCGTTTGAGAACAGGACAATACGTGTATTTTTATCTTTTCACCTTTGTGGTTGTTGGAATGAGGCGCCTCGATTATAGGTTTGTAAGGACCGGGAAACGTGTGTTCAGGAATAACTAATTCTCTAACGTAAGTGAGGACCGTCCCAACCGATCCAAGTGGCTGCCCAGAGTGTGTAGTCCTGAGCATTTGCTAGAGTGTCTCGAAGCGGAGAGGAGCTTGCCCCTTGCCTCGACTCATGACGGAAATCCAATTTCCAATACGTGTATTTCGGCTTTATTTGTAGAGCCTAGTATGGCGACATAGTGGGATGGGGCACTCATGCCGTCTATGATTTATATTTATGATTGAAATTGTTTTGACACTATACACTTATTATAGTATCAAATGATTTGTTTTAAACGTATCAAGCATGTTTGGCTGTTATAAGGTAAAACCCTATCCTCCGGCTTGCGTTGCATTGTGTGATGGGACCTGGGTCTTATAATAGCTTCATTTTTCGAAAAAGCATTGCGTTGTTTATTCTATGCACTGGTATTCTTGGGAGGAAACCCGTTCCGTGTTATACGGCGTGGTCCCTTGAATTACTCTCTTTTAAAATAAAGTTTTAATAACTATTTAGTTCTCACACCAGTCACATGACTGACCTGGAGTTTATTGTTTTAACCTAAACTCTGGGAGCCCTTATTTTCGACACGGGCAGCTAGTAGTTTTGGTTTTGCAGATTTATATTCACAGGATCCTGGTTTACAGCTGGAATGATATCCGAAAAGCTCTGTATCCATATATCACCTTCAGTTGTGCTTTGTATTATTTTCCGCTACTATGTAATTTATTGTAATCTCTGATATTTATCGAATGTAATTTATTCATTTATACTCTGTATATTCTTGTATCTGATGGCATTGTTGTAATAGCAATGAAATGTTCTTCTGTTTGTGTTCTGATTTGTCTTGTTCTCAAACGATCAGGGGTTTCGAACGATATAGATCGGTTTAACGACTGATTCGGATCGAGCGAAATTCCTTGTCGTCACATTTGGTATCAGAGCCTTGGTTTACAGAGCTCGAGAACAAGATACATTAGAACCGAACGAAAGAATTCATCAGATATTGGATTAGTAATATCCAATTAGAATGACTCGTTAGAGATAGGATCAGTAGTATCCTAGAACGAGTGTGAAGAGTATATTTTTCAAATGAAAACAATTTTGTTTTGAAAATTTAAACCGTTTTATACGTATTTGAATATTTATTTATTTGGTATATGGACAATCCAATATATAAAGGTTTTGTATATACGCGTCATGAACGTATATTCGAAGTTTTAATATACTGTATAGATATAGGATTACACTCTAGTCGCTCGGAGATGATTTTGATGATGGAGCTCCATCACCAAAATTTATGTTCGTGTTTCGAAGGTGTGATTTCTATATATTTCCATTAGACTGGTGTGAGAACCAAAACTTATATAGATAGATTTATTTGTTGTGAATTGGCATCAAAAACATGATTTTTTGTATATATATCAAAATTATGAATTTGAAACTCTAATCCACTAATTGATTGATGTTTGTGTTGTTTGTTTATTTGTTTGATAATTTTGAACCATTATGCCTAATTGAATCAAATATTGGACTGTATTGAAAATTGGTCGCATTTGCTTGCATATACATATACTTACATTGAACAGGTCATAGCAAAGAGGCTAGAGCCGAAGAATAAAATTTGTTTGCCCGACAAATAGGTACATGTTTACTACCTAATTTACTGTTTTGTTTGGGTGATGATGATTTTATGAGCCTATTGGCTAGCCGCTTGGCTTTTTCTTTTTCTTTTTGAGATCAGAAGGCCTTTATGGCAATTTCGGGATTTTCCCGTGGCTCCCGGTGCAGGGGAGGTTATGGAGAAATTTTTCGAAAATTTAGGGTGTTAGCCAAATTTTTGAAAATTTGAAAATTCTCAGAAACTGAAAAGTTGGAGAATGGAAGCCAGATCAAACGTAGAGCTGATTAATCAAACCACTTTCGACTTTGTTCCTTTTCGGGGACGAAAAGTTTTAAGTGGGGGAGATTGTAATAACCCGGAAAATCCGAACCAGTTTAAAAATTTTATTTTGGCAATTTTAGCGAATTTTGAATATTTAAAATAGATTATTTTAAATAATATCGACGAGAAAATTGATTTTTAATATAATTCGAACGTATATATTATATACGTCGTCGTTAGAATATAAATAATTATTTATAATTATAAATAGAATTGAAAATGGCGCGGTAGTTTGATAATTCGATTTCAAACTTCAATTGAACGTACCGGGTGCAAAACAATCCGGATTTTAGCGAAACCAAAAACATTAGGAGCTAATTGTGAATATCTTTCCAACGAATCCGAAAAATCAAATTTTCATAGCGGGAATCAAAAGATATGTCCAGTTGAAAATTCAGAATAGTCGTTATGGAATTCAGGCCCTTAAAAATGGAAATTTTGCAAACGACCTCGGATTTTGACGAAACCACTTTTGTTGGATCCGCAGTGTTAAATTATTGTTAGATTCCAAATTTCATAATTTTTCAAATCAATATGTGAGCATGGCAAAGGAAAACGCGTTTGACCAGTTTCAGTTGATTTTAATCGACTGGAAAATGGCCATTTTTCCAACGGTCTCAGAATTCGACGAAACTAGTTTTGTTAGGACCGTATCATCAATACGAAGCTAGAAAATATTTTTCTGGAATTTTTCTAGTTAGAATGTGACCCCGGTAAATAGAAATGCGCGTTCAAATTCAATATATAGAGTTATATGTTGATTTTGATGAAAACGGATCGAGACGAATAAATCAACTTGCGATACATATCCCATTGTGTTCGGAATAGGGGTAAAACGCTATGGACGACAGGCGGTGGGCCTCGTTTAGAGGTCGTATGTAAAAGTCAACTTTTTGCAATTAAATTAAATTAAAATCCTCTCCTCACCCTCTTCCTTTAGCTTCTGCCCCCCCCCCCCTTATTCATTTATTCAGATCGAAGTAAAAAAAAAAATTAAAAAAAAAATTCAATCGCTCGACGGGGGGATCCACCGCCGCGCCGCCCTCCAGGCGATCCACCGCCTCCCCGTGCACTCGCGATACCCCCCCTCTTCTTTTCCTCCTCGAGTCACTATACCCCCCCATCTCCATTCAGCAAACAAACCGCACCCCTCCCAGAAACCCTACCGAGCCTCGCCGCCGCCCCATCCTCCGTTCCCTCGACCTTCACCTCCCCCTAGCCCCCAGCGACGCACATCAAACCCACCCCATCAACCACCTCCTCCTGTAAGTTTTTATTGATTTATTTTATTTACTTTAATTTGTTTATTTATGTAATGTATATATATATATATATATATGTTCTTCATATAGATAATTTCAGAAAAGAAATATGGTTTTATTTATACATAATAGTGAAGTAAGATTATATTTTTAATCATTAGAAAAGATAGGATTTTTATTACTCTAAAGGTTAGATTTTTATTAATCTAAAGATTAGATTTATATTTATGTAAAGACGAGATTTTTAGCGATGTAAAGGTTGGATTTTTAATCGAATAAGGAAGTGATTTTTACCATATAGAGATTTAGTTTTTACATAAGGAAAAGATTTGATTTTGAAATGAAAAATTCGATTTTTATATATTGAATAGTGAAATAATAATTCGATTTTTATATATTGAATAGCAAGGTAAAAATTCGATTTTTATATATTTAATAGCAAGGTAAAAATTCGATTTTTATATATTCAATAGCAAGGTAAAAATTCGATTTTTAAATATATGAAGTGATTATAAAAAAATATGATTTTTATATTTTTAAAGTATAAAAAATATAGTCTTTACTATATAGACGATGTAAAAATATGATTTTTGTTTATGTAGAGAATTAAAAATATAATTTTTACATGATAGAGATATTAAAAATATCATCTTTATATGAGTAGCAAAATAAAGATGTGATTTTTATAATGATATTTATATAAAGGCGAAATCTTTATTTTTATAAAGGCGAAATCTTTATATTTGAAAGGCGAAATCTTTATTTTTATAAAGGCGAAATCTTTATATTTGAAAGGCGAAATCTTTATTTTTATAAAGGCGAAATCTTTATATTTGAAAGGCGAAATCTTTATATTTGAAAGGCGAAATCTTTATTTTTATAAAGGCGAAATCTTTATATTTTAAAGGCGAAATCTTTATTTTTATAAAGGCGAAATCTTTATATTTGAAAGGCGAAATCTTTATTTTTATAAAGGCGAAATCTTTATATTTGAAAAGGCGAAATCTTTATAGTTGAAAAGGCAAGACCTTTATATAGAGAATAACAAAATAGAATTTTTATCTATATGGCAACGTAATAAAAATTCGATTTTTATATATTGAATAACGAAGTAAAAATTCGATTTTACATATGTAGTGGATACGGGCAACGAAAGCGACAAAAGGCGGGAATGGCAAAGATTTCTATAAATGAAGTGTCGTGAAGTTGGATAGCTATCGGTGAGAATTTCTCACCTTTCAATTTCTTTTTCTAGTTATATATATATACTAGGATGCAGACGGTGTTTAGTAGCACCCGACACAATCGTCCACAGACCATGGACTTGTTTGTTTGATTGCAAAAATTAGTTAGATTATTTGATTGAAATTCGAGTTGTTTGGTGAATTGAATGGATTTGATTGATGTGTGAATGGCGTGGGCCTTCACTAGACCGGGGATAAGGCTAGGCCTCGTCCCGTTTCTAGTATCGTGCCGTTATGCCACCGAAATTTTCTAAAATAAGTTAAAAAAATAAAGATAGCATTTTATTTAATAAATGAACTGAATAAAAATTCATGTGTTAAAATAAAATGTTTTATCGTTAAAATATAATTTTTAACGTGAATGTGAATAAATAAATATTCATTTACAAACCGGACGGTTTGTTTATGTACACCTATTTGAATGACATTGATTGGGTCGATAAATTTTACACATCGCCCAACTGCACAACTAAAATCTGTGTTTGATTGTTTGAAAACCCACATGGGTGTTGGGATGAAATTTGAAGTTCACTCATCCTGATTGATTAAATATGTCGATCGATTGATTGACAGGCTGTTATAAGCGTTAGATATCTATATTTGATGCTTATACGGTGTGGTGCACTTTGGTTGATGGTTGATTATTTTTCAATGCTATTATATACATGTGTTGTATGGAATCCATATAATTAACTTTATATGGTAATTGATTGAGCCTCATTCCAATTCAGAAAATAAAGAATATTATAAAATAAAGGTTCATGTGTTGACAGTACTCATCCGTTGAGATTAGTCATGTGTTGAACGAAATATTTTAATAATAAAATTTACATCTTTATCAATATAAAATAAAGGTTCATGTGTTGACAGTACTCATCCGTTGAGATTAGTCATGTGTTGAACGAAATATTTTAATAATAAAATTTACATCTTTATCAATAGAAAATAAAGGTTCATGTGTTGACAGTACTAATCCGTTGAGATTAGTCATGTGTTGAACGAAATATTTTTATAATAACAAATATTTTGATAATAGGAAATATTTGAAATAGAATATTTGAAAATAGAAATATATGAAGCCGTGTTGATTAGATTGACGCCATTTTGACGTGAACGATATTTATATCGATTTTATTCATTTGAAAATGAATATTGAAAAGTGATTTCGAAATGAATTGAATATAAAGTGATTTCGAAATGAATTGAATATAAAGTTATTTCGAAATGAATTGAATATAAAGTGATTTCGAAATGAATTGAATATAAAGTGATTTCCAAATGAATTGAATATAAAGCGATTTCCAAATGAATTGAATATAAAGCGATTTCCAAATGAATTGAATAAAACGAATTTGATTTCAATTGAATATATAACGAATTTGATTTGAATAGAAAACGAATTTGATTTCAATTGAATATATAACGAATTTGATTTGAATAGAAAACAAATTTGATTTCAATTGAATATATAACGAATTTGATTTGAATAGAAAACGAATTTGATTTCAATTGAATATATAACGAATTTGATTTGAATAGAAAACGAATTTGATTTCAATTGAATATATAACAAATTTGATTTGAATAGAAAACGAATTTGATTTCAATTGAATATAGAACGAATTTGAATCAAATAGGAAACCAATTTGAATTGAATCGAATTGAAAACGAATTCGAATTGAATTTAAAACGAAGTGAAATGAATTCAAATTGAATTGAAACTTGAATTGAATAGAAATGAATTTTAAAACGAATTTATAAGGAAAGATTCAATTTTGATTTGAATTGAGATGGAAGTTGAAATTGTTTTTGAAACGAATTTAAAACGATTTATAAAATTCGTTTTAAATAGTAATCGACAAAATATATATTATATATATTATATATATAATATAATAGCCTGAATAGAACGCGCCGCGCCGCGGCAGTTCGTGAATTTCGACCATTTATTTCAAACGGGCATTACGGGAGATCCGACCGTCGGATCCTCCTAAAACCGGAACCGTTGGGTTCGTATCGAAAAGAGCTTTCTAAAGAATATTAGAAATTCAAAATCTAACGGTTGGATTTGGAGATACATCCAAATCAAATTCGAAAAAGGTCGCTACAAGTGCAGTTCGATGGCCATTGTTGGAAATCGACTGTACGGGCCTTGATAAAATTATTAAAAATAGTAATAATTTATGTAAAATCATAAGAAATGATTTGGGAAAAATTGGGGTGAAACACTCCATATTTGAAAAGATAAAAATAGATTTTTATCGAAATGAACTAATTTTGAACTAAAATTAAAACCCATTTATTTTCAAATAAATAAATTGGATTTGAAATGGGATGTAAATAAAATTGATTTGTGGGTTTACCGTGAATGGTTTTTTAAATGACACTTGTTCTTTAACCCGGTGGTAAATAGAATATGATTTGGGTTTGTCGTGAACTGTGTTTTAAATAACACTAGTTCTTTAACCCTGTAAAAGGAGTTTTAATGAATCGGCAATTAAATTGAAATGGGAATTGATAATTTAAATTATCAAATATAGAAATTGAGCGAGAATGGAGTATCACTAGTTTTGCTCCAGAGCGATAGCTAAATCTTTAATTAGATTTGAACATGAAATGGTAATTAATTTTACCAACACCACTGTGGTGTTAGATATGGAGTATTACCAGTTTTGCTTCATGGGATGAATAGGTTGGGATTGGGAAATAAAATAAATAATTACTTCGTTGTGGTTCGCTAATCTCGACTAGTTTGGAAAACCATAATTTGGTTTGAAACGACATCCAAAGGAAGATTAAAGGATAAATTTTAAAGAATTTATCTTGGATAAAATTAATGGGAACCTTTCCCTGAGAATATGAATTGGAATGAGGCGTATGTTGTGTTTGTCTAACATTTGTTTTTAATATACGCGGGTTGTTCGGAAAGGTCGGGTTTATACCCATTCTGAATAACCGATTCGACGATAAGTCGAAGATGAAGACGGTGGTTGAAGACCGGAAGTCTTCACATTGTTTGGATAATTACTGACGATCCTGATTGGGCTGTACACCCAAGAGGATGGAAATAGTTGGTGGTCGTCTAGACGTACTTGGAGATGGATGGATATGCGAGGAAAGTGCCTCCGGTTTCGTTCAGACCCAGAACGGACTCGTAAATGGATTGTGTGTCTGACATTGGATTTTATTCTGTGTTGATTGATTTCTATTAAATATACATCTGTTTGGCGGCGGAGAATTTATTCTTTTGCTTAACGCCCTTCTCTGAGACGTACGAGCTCAGAGGTTGTATATCGATGGACATCAGTCGCACGGCATGAATTGCCTGTGTGGCACGCTGAGATGCAATGATCAAGGCTTCTGTTGAAAAGCAAAGTCTTGTGGTTGATGATCAAAGCACGCCTACGTGGCATCTTTGTGTATAGCGTGAATTCGCGAGCCTCACACCTCGGTATAAGTTAAAAACGGGATACGGGCCGTTCGGAGAACACGACGTTTCTTTCTAGCTTTGGTGGTGTCAGTGACTTACCAGCCCTGACATTTATATACTTTTCACCTTTGTGGTTGTTGGAATGAGGCGCCTCGATTATAGGTCTGTAAGGACCGGGAAACGTGTGTTCAGGAATAACTAATTCTCTAACGTAAGTGAGGACCGTCCCAACCGATCCAAGTGGCTGCCCAGAGTGTGTAGTCCTGAGCATTTGCTAGAGTGTCTCAAAGCGGAGAGGAGCTTGCCCCTTGCCTCGACTCATGACGGAAATCCAATTTCCAATACGTGTATTTCGGCTTTATTTGTAGAGCCTAGTATGGCGATATAGTGGGATGGGGCACTCATGCCGTCTATGATTTATATTTATGATTGAAATTGTTTTGACACTATACACTTATTATAGTATCAAATGATTTGTTTTAAACGTATCAAGCATGTTTGGCTGTTATAAGGTAAAACCCTATCCTCCGGCTTGCGTTGCATTGTGTGATGGGACCTGGGTCTTATAATAGCTTCATTTTTCGAAAAAGCATTGCGCTGTTTATTCTATGCACTAGTATTCTTGGGAGGAAACCCGTTCCGTGTTATACGGCGTGGTCCCTTGAATTACTCTCTTTTAAAATAAAGTTTTAATAACTATTTAGTTCTCACACCAGTCACATGACTGACCTGGAGTTTATTGTTTTAACCTAAACTCTGGGTGCCCTTATTTTCGACACGGGCAGCTAGTAGTTTTGGTTTTGCAGATTTATGTTCACAGGATCCTGGTTTACAGCTGGAATGATATCCGGAAAGCTCTGTATCCGTATATCACCTTCAGTTGTGCTTTGTATTATTTTCCGCTGCTATGTAATTTATTGTAATCTCTGATATTTATCGAATGTAATTTATTCATTTATACTCTGTATATTCTTGTATCTGATGGCATTGTTGTAATAGCAATGAAATGTTCTTCTGTTTGTGTTCTGATTTGTCCTGTTCTCAAACGATCAGGGGTTTCGAACGATATAGATCAGTTTAACGACTGATTCGGATCGAGCGAAATTCCTTGTCGTCAAAGTATATATATATATATATATGTATATATATATACATATATATTCTTTTAAAAGATTACTCGGGAGGAATCAATTAGACAGCAAAGCCCAAAAGCAAATAGGTTATGTTTCTTCGTTTTGGTATAACTGTACAATCAATGGATGTCAGAGAATCATTTGTTTCATATCCACTTATGATATTTTATATGCTACATGTTTATGATATTCTGTTGATGCATATTTCTTCCATAGTCTGTCTTGCTAACATTACGATAGCGTTTGATTTCTTAACTGAGCAGTTAATGTTCCCGTCTGCGTCTGACGCGTCCGACGCGTCTGATGCGTCCACGATGGGTCCCACACTTTTGCCCCTTCAAGCTTAACGGCTGGAACTTTAGCTTTCGCGCCGGATATTTTAGACGCGTCCGACGCACGTCCGACACGGCGGGCTCCTTCACTTTTCTCTCACCCTATATATATTCTACTCATATCACCACAACATCACCACAATATTTGTTCATTTTTCTCTACTTCTTCAACCAAATATGGCAGATAGTGACTAATCTGATCTTGAAGATTTGCAAGATGCGCTTGATATTCAAGAAATTATGGCTATTCAAACATGAGAACGGAGCAGAATACACAATTCCGCAAGTACCGGCCTTGCTTGGGTTCATGAAAATACAACGCTGGCGATCCAGATTTTATGTCATATGATGACGACCCTGATTTAGTGCTAGACGAATACCTCGACGAATATTACAGTATATCAAATCGCAGAAATAGAGATCGAGAAACCGTTCAAAGAACCGGAACAACATCCACCATGGCGATAGTACGAGATAATATACGAAACGAACTAGTTTCTGCGGGAATGCATTAAGAAGTTTCGTTGTATTATGTATTTTATATTCAACATTTTAAATTCTGCAATTTGTATTCCGCAATTATGTATTTTTATTTCTGCAATTTGAATTCTGCAATTTGTATTCCATAATTTTAAATTCTGCAATTTGTATTCCGCAATTTGAATTTTGCAATTTGTATTCTGTGTTCTGCAATTTGAATTCTGCAATTTGTATTCCGCAATTTTAAATTCTGCAATTTGTATTCTGCAATTTGAATTCTGCAATTTGTATTCTGTGTTCTATTATTCTGGTCCTCAATAAACACACACAAACAATTAAAAAATAATATATACAAAAACAATAAAATAATAACTCTGCCCCTTCCAAAATGCCCCTTCCGTAAAAAGAACACATTCCCCGTTCCCAACAATTCCCCTTCCAATGCCCCTTCCAAATGCCCCTTCCCGTTCAAAATCAAACGGACCCTATGTCTCATCATGGAATGGCATATTCCTTTGATTGCAGCGTCTTTCCTCGAATGACTAAAGCGCTACATTTGTTTACTGTTTTACTACTTTACAGTTTTCAACGACAAGAGATAAATAAGTCCACCATTGTTTTGGTTTTTGGTCACTTGTAGCTACTTATTATATTGAAAATTGTATTTCATAAATTAATACATGAATTCTAAGTTACTCCCTTGCATAATTTAATGTCATTCCTATATTTTTATGTTATGTGTTTCTTGCTATTACCATATAAATTAATAATGAGCAAATACATGTAGACATGATTGGTTGCCGCAATCCCCAAGTCGCGCACGCAAGCCAAATAAAACTGTAAATCTTATTATTTTGAAATTTTATTTTATGTATACATTTTTTTCGCTGTACAAAATATGGTAAACTTTGATATTTTATAAAAATTTATTCTACTGTAAACATTGTGTTGTGATTCTGTGTTAAATTTCATTTTTAAACCTTGTAAGCAAATAACAACCCTGTAAGCAAATATAAAATTATTTGTTAAAACACATTTAAAATCAGATTTTATTTAAAATATTATATGATACTTTAAAAGAAAATATAAGTAATTAAGAAATTGAAAATTCAATTAAGCTGAATTCTACATGTAAACCAACTTAAAACTAAAAAAATTCTGTTAACGTATCGATTCTAATCAATCACAAACATATACATATATTTTTATTATGTATCAAGTAGGATCAAATATAATCTTAATGTTTAATTATTTTGCAACTCTAAACCTTTAATGTCTGTTATGTTCTTTATTTTCTAAACGTCATTGTAAGCATTAAGATATTAAATTCTTATTAAAGATATTTGGTCAGCGATGATGAAACCCTCACAATCAAACGCAAGGGAAGTAGAGGCACACCTCCAAAATTACAAATTGAGAAAAAACTGTTAGTAAAACTTCCTCAAAAAAATTGAGAGGTGGTTCACAAGAAGCACAAAAAAATGTCGTTCTTAATAGGTAAAGTGTGTTGCTAAAAGCACCCGAACACTTATGCTGATAACAGAGAATGTGAATACAATAGTGGCAGTACATGTTGCGGCTAATAATCTGCAAAAAAAAGAAAAAAGAAAAATAGGGGCTAATACACAAGTTGCTTGTCCTTTATATAAACTATAATTTAATAAATATTTGACGCATACATAAGTGCCTCTATTGAAGAAAACTTACACCACCTGTGCCCTGCATCATTTACCAAAGACATCGTACATATTTATGTCCTCCACATAAACATGAAAACTGTATCACTAACATATAGGCTGTGCTTTCCAACTTCAAAAACATGTATTCTTTAAACAAAACTACTAATGAAATAACGTTTACACTTTCTATGTATTTTTGAGCCAGTCAAGTACGCATATACATACAAGCAGTAAAACTG
Organism: Allium sativum; assembly: GCA_030737875.1. Classification (NCBI taxonomy): domain Eukaryota; kingdom Viridiplantae; phylum Streptophyta; class Magnoliopsida; order Asparagales; family Amaryllidaceae; genus Allium; species Allium sativum. The sequence goes on along the minus strand of CM060918.1, from coordinate 141,305,636 downwards.
TGAAAATGCAAAATGGGAAATAAATAACCCAAGACTCTAGCTTCAAAAACAAGCTAAACTCTCTTGCACAAACAAATAAAATGAAAATTCAGTTTTCCATCATCCACCTTTTCCAGCTGCAGCAGGAGTGCTCATTTACTCTTGGTGTATCCCTTATCGAGAACATTCTAACTTGATTACTCAACATTTTCTGCAAAATTCCAAAAAGAGTCGTATCATATTTTATCAGCAACAAAGAGAGACACAGATGTTTTCAAAGGCCATAAGAATGTAAGCTAATTCAGTATGGTGCTGTTGATGCTAAATTTAAATAAAATATATAAAAACACCCAGCACTTCGTGTGTATATATGCGAAACTACCAGCATTCAATGAGTAATTCAAGGGTAATAAAGATAGTTTCTCTCAAAAAACAATGAAAACTAACCCCTCCTTACTATATTCATGTCCTGTCGATGTTTCATTTACAAACATAAAAACCTGCAAGCACTCAAATGTATATGCAAAATTTCCATCTTCCAATTCGCCATTTGAGGAATCTAAAGGCATAGTTTCTCTCAAAGGTTATAACACCAAAACAGATCACATATCCTTGTCAAGCATCTCCCGAATTCTAGTGGGAAGACTATAAAGCCTGATAAATCCAGCAGCATCAGCCTGATTATAAATCTCACCATTCTCGAAAAAAGAAATATGCTCCATGTACAAGCTATCCACTTCAACATAGCCCTTGTAAGGCTTAAGCTTAACCGACCCGGTAGTAATTTCCAATACTTTCTCCATAAAAGCATCAATGGACTCACGAAGTGGGACGAACCATCTTCCTGCATATACCAAATCCGCACACCACAGAGCAAGAGCATGAACATCTTTTTTCTACATGGTGTCTCGGTCCTGGTCCATGGTTAGGCATCATTTTTTTCTTATATTATGTCGAATCAGGAATTTTCTCCGTAGTATGTTAAATGGTAAAGGCTTGGATATGATCTACATCTTAGCTCTTCGATTGCATTCATCATTATATTCTAGGGGATCAATTCAAGATTTGAGAACGCGGTTTCGGTTTTAGTTTTGATCGTTTGGAAATTTATTATTTCGTTTGGTTACATAAAATTCGATAGTTTCGATTTGAATAAAATCAGAGTATTGAAACACAAAAATGGTACAGTATTTAGCAATTATATAAAAATAACCAAACATAATACATTACTGCTACTGTTTGATGGCATGTAAATTTTTTTATCTCAATACAAATTTTGTATATCAATACTTTGAACACCCAAGAGTCAATATGATTTATAAATTTTTTTATCTCAATACAAATTTTGTGTAAAATATATAAACTATAAATTAAAATTATTATTATTATTATTTGTGTGTAATTTATGTTATAAGCTTACACACACAATATGTATATGTATGTATTTCGAGAATTAATATAATATTATCAATTTGTTAATGTGAATAAACTATACGTATTGATGTTGATGCATGTTAGTAATTTATTGGATGAATTAACAAATGTTATTTAACGTAATTTGTTTCAATAAGTTAAACTTAAATTATGAAATTATTCAAGTACGTAGATTTATAATAGGAAGAATTGAGAAGAAATTTGTAAAAGAAGTATATAAATTTGTTGTTGATTTATTAATGTTAAAAAGGATTTTATGATACAATGTATAATAAATAAATTCTTAATATGAACGAATTAAAATTGATTTACAAAATAACTTTGCTATTATTGTTGATTTACATAATTTGTATTAGCGATTTATACATCTTCATAGTTGAATAAATAAATTTTGAAACGTAAGTGTTTGACGTTAATACTACAACGCAATTCTGGATGAACATATTGTTGTAAATGAACTAAACTTTAAATTTGTGATTATTATTTATGTATAATTTATGTTATGTGATTCATGTATTTATATATTTGAATGGATTTTTTTCCATTTTTGTTAATATGAATATGATCAATGTTGATGTGATTTATTAGAAGAATCAGTGAATAATGGTATGTTAAAATTATCATAATCCTAATATTATGTAGTCAATTATAATATATGGCCTTGAATGTAAAATAGAAAAGAATTAACTAAAGCTTTGTGGCAAATTATAGAAAAAGGTATTCGAAGCAAAAAACTAAAATTTGTCATCGTTTAGTACTTATAAGAAATATTAGTTAGTTAAATTTATTTAAATAACTTAAAAATTGGATTATGTATTAATTTAAATACATGGATTTAAATATAAAATATTAGGAACTAATGATATATTATATGTATATAATTATACAAACTTTAAAATATTCATACTAAAATGTAAAATGATGAAATAGGTAAAATAATATGAGAGAATTAGTAGATATCTATAAAGTGATAAACTAATTTGAAAATTAATTATTGAGACGGAATGAAGGAAAAGAGAGGAAAATCATAAAGTTGAAAATTTTGTTGTCTACTTATAAGGGTATTGTGGCTTCTGCACATACTGCCCTATAGAATCTGCGGTATCTGTGTTGAAAAGTAACACCAGGTGTGATTAAATATTAGTATTAAGTAGTGTTATTAAACGTTGGATACATTAAAAATTTCTTTGAAATAGTGAGTGTTTTTTTGAATCAACCTTTTAGACCCACTCTAAAACTATTCAAGATCTTGTAATGGGAAAAACCAAGGAGTATGAAAAAGAACAAATATTTTTACACATCTAACTCTTTGTGATTTGATTCAAAACCACGAAAAATAGGAACGAATTGAAAAACTAATATGATGAAGATTCATATGTCTATTGAATGATGATGGCATGTCTTTATATTCTGAATTTGAAATAGGTAGGAACCTTGGCTTAGATTTTATAACATATAGTTGGATATTTGCATGAATTGAACTATTCATGTACGAAAACAATGAAAAATGCATGCTACATATTCCATGATGGACGGAAATAATAAAATAATAATTATATCTAGAAACTTAACATTCACTACTAATAGCTAAAATTATTTGATGTATCATCAATGAGTAATTGTATGTGCTTATATCACACATGTAGCACAAAATAGCATATGAGAACCCACTCTCTATCTTTGATAATTATTCAACCGATGGAGTAAAAGTATGATATCATATCCCAAACATTGAACAATGAATAGTCAAACCATGATATTGACTTTACATTTCCTATGGAAAAATAAATAAATAAATAAGGTTTCATTTATTATGCATAATGTAAATAGTAGTCGATCAACATGGCCACTGATTTAGCAGTAACCAGCATATCAATATTATGATATGTATCAACATCTCACTAAACTAAATGTCATATCAGATATTGGAAAGTAAGTTCTATTTAAATTTACAGGCATCACTATATTTCACTGACTTAACAATGTGGTATGAGACTTCTAATTCTATATCGGTTAATTTATTTGATAACAGATGAAGCATTTCAAGCACTACTAAATTAAATATCAAATTACTCCCCACAAATTCAGCAAACTAAATTTTAATATCTGCAGCCGGTGGTCAAAAGTTAAATTATCCCTTCAAATAATTATATTTATTATAATGTTGTAATGTGTTTGAATAATAAAAAGGACTGTAATGTTGATATTAAATACTGCAGTAGTACTTTAAAATAAGCAATATTTAAGCTTTTATAATAAATATGTCTCTAGTGTTTTAGTTAGATATGGCTTAATTGTTTTGAACATTAAATATTTGTGTTTTATTCTTAATATTACAGATCAATATTGTTGTAGCATTTATCACATAATATTAGCAGTGTAATGCTTACCTTTTAGTAATGTAAGCAAGTTCTTACGTGTTTTAATTAATTGTGGTTATGCTTTTGAGTATATTAAATTGATGGTTGGGTAAAAAATCACATATAATTATTAAAGTGTTAGCCCATGCTACGCACACGGATCACATTATGCTATGACACAGCGGAATTGCTAAATAATTCTGTTGTCCATGAATAAATAACAAAAAGTAGAGTAACAAATTATTTTGATAACGTCTGAACTATATATAGAAGTATAAAATCTATGGCATCAGGAAAAGAGAATCATAAATTGAAATTATTTCCTTGAATATGTAATTTACACATAAAAAGTTAATAGATATATGTTTATATCTTAACAGCTATAAAATATACAATACAAAGCATTAATGTCAAGAAATGCTTATTTTGAAATTTCTTGAACATGATCTGTTATACTTCATAATTATTTGCTTCCCCCCACTTCTTGAACTTGAAGTTGTTGCCATCATGACATACTAAACATCATGCTGTCATTATTAAGATTCACCTATGAACTGAACTTATATAAGTACGTTGTAAAAAGTTCTCAACATATAAATTATTAATTACTAAAATGAATTCAAAATAATAATTATTGACTTCTCATGCGTCCATGCTTTAGTTGCTGATTGTATTAATATTTCAGTATTAAGTAACTTACCTTAGAATTTTGTTTTGGGACGTCCGTACCAATGTGTCATTTTATGGGAAATTCTAGTCTCCTTATCTTGCTGTCTGCGATGCAAATTCTGGTCTAAATAGATTAAACCATTAATTGTAGCAACCAAAGACCATCCACTTGCATGCACCTAAGAAATCAAGGTTAAAATTTAGAACTTCTTTAAAGATTTAGAAAATCAAAATGCACAATGTAAATATTTTGATTTTTATGAAATCGTGTGAAGTGGATTTCCAATTTTAAACGCCACCAGTCAACACCCTTCATTTTAACGTTAGGATTGCTTCACAGGACACACCATTTCTTACATGAAAATTTGGCAGAACACAAAAATTGAGATGAGAATATATTTTTAGGTGCATAAAAGTTAACTTGCATGTGTCATAGATATCAACAAACATCCCAAGATAAATTAAACTTAAAATAAGTAAACGATTACGGAGGTAATGATAAGATACTGAAAGAACCCTGGTTGTTCTGTTCAATGATTTAAGATTTCGTTATGTTTATTTCGTACAGTAATGCAAATATGGCAATTTCCAGCCCTTTGCTTATGTGTTTGGAAAAAATAATATTAGCAAAAATTAATGCATGTTGTTCATTTTACCACATGACTGTTATACATATAGAATCATCATCACAAAACTTTCATTGATTTAGTTGGTTATATGAAGAATGGGAGGATGGAAAATGTGTACAACAATAATAAATAATTTGAATATGTAAATAGATCTAACAGCATAAGTGAACATCTACCGACAAAAAATTAGTTAGAAAAAGGGTTGCTATTTAAGTACATAAACTAAAGGATGCTAACAAATATCACAGAAAAAACTTAAATTATAACATATGGAATAAATACCATCTTGGTTACCTAGAAATCTGGTAGAAGTGGAGCACTACTCTGAACGTTTGTTTATTCATATTTCACACTTAATTTTAACGTGCATCATCTCAAGTTCGATCTCCATGGACTCACATCCTCTTTACTTGCACACCTCACCTTAATAATCATCTTGTACAGTAAATTGTTAGTAGGATTTAATAGTTACTTATGTATCAATAAAATGAATTATGAATTATAACTCTCACTTGTAATCCTTGTATTATTTCTTTTGGAAGTTCGGCTTATGCTCTGCTACAATGTATACCGTCTGTTCCAAATTCATTGTCACGCTTTGTTAAACGATGGATATGGTTAATTTATGATTATTTACTGGTTACATAGAGTTTGCCTTTTAAACTTGTCATGTTGATTACAAAGATCATATAAATTTTCTTTTAGATTAACTTGTAATTTAATACGCAATTTACAGGAAAATATGTTACAATTGGCCAGTTGATTCATTCCATGATGAAAACGTGTAAGCATGTAGCATATTGAAAACTCAAACACACATATTTTATAGTACTGTTCCAAAAATATATGGACACATGAAAATTCAGTTAAAACCCGAATGAGTAACACAGAAATGAATGATTAACTCATATCCAATGTAGGAAAGAAGCAAAACTGGAAAGATGTGCAAGAACAATCATTATCACAAAATAGTATACTTTATACTATTACGAAAACGTATTTTGGGTGTGGAAATAATTGAAACCAGGTGATGTTAACTTTATAATTGGGTTTCCTATAATTACCATTGACCTGCATGAAGAAGCCTTTTGATATCTAGTTCTGCAAAAATGCTCAAACAAAACTATGTTGGAATCACACATTAATGGAATAAATGGGTATAGCAATGTGATATCACAACATAAGTACGTGAAGTTTGACATGATCATAACGTTCAAGCATAATTGTAAAGATAGATGACACTTTTAAAGGAAACACCATGAGCATCATAAATAGATTCAAGTATATTAACATGGGTATATATAAAATACATCTAAAATACTTAAGCTCGTAAGTACAGATGAATACAAAAATGGCAGTGATATAGATGGAAAATGAACTTGTTCGCAGCTCAATATTAAGAAGTAAATCAAAGATAATAGGCTAACAACTGGGTGTCAAGCAGCCGACAAAAATCTTACAGGAATTAAGTTAGGAAAAAACCCTATGAATTATGTGATGATTTTTGGTCAGTGCATATTGAAAGCAGGTTCATGTCATTGAAGAATGGGGCATAAGAAATGGAAAATTGAACAGAATAAAATGTGAAAAAAGGTAGGAAAATAAAAGGAATTAATTTGATGGTGGGACTGTAAAACCACCAACACACAGTGTAAAACCATGATTTGACAAAGCTCCAAGATCCTAGGATCTAAAGTAGGCAATACATTCTCATAATATGTTACAAATATCAAATACATGGACATCCAAAATTTTAATCAACATTAGACACAAAAATAATTTTAACAAAAAAACCTACATGCAAGAACCAAGCAACTGCGGATCACACTACATCATAATTAGCCGATAACTGAAAATCATAGTTATGAATTCAAAGTTTGGTTAACCTAAAGAAAACAACCGAACCATTATCAATTTGAAACCACATAAAACAAAAATTAAATAAAATTAAAGTCATCGATAGTCTAAAATTAACTGTATTAATTCCATGTTGTTCTAAGAAAAATGAAAAAAAATCTACGTATTTTGAAAATTGATAGTCTAAAAAAAAAGAAACTGCAAATAGATAGAAATTAAAGTCATCGAGGAAAGTCAAGGACTGATGGTCCAAAATCCTAAATAGGAAAAAAATTAAATAAAATCTTAAATAGATATATCAAAAATTAAGCAGACATTAAATACTGAAAACTTAATTTGACATTGGAGATCAAAAACCTCCATTACAAAAACCATCTAATTAAAAAATGAAATTACCTACAGTTTTAAGAACCAATTGAGGCTGGGGGAAGTTGTAAGCTAGATTAGAACAAAAGGCTGGAATGCTTAAGCATGTTGCAATCGTCTACCGATAATCGGATTTAGTGCGGTGAGCAACCGAAATTGAGTTAAGGTTTCTATTTGCTAAAAGAAAGGAGAATGAAAAAAGAGTAATAGTTTGAAACGAAAAGAGGAGAAAGAAAAAAGGGGAGCGAACCTGAAGAGAACGACGAAGTCGAAAGGAAGAAGAGATATCAGCAATAGAAGAGAACATAACAACGACCCTTGATTTAAAAAAAAAAATCAGAATGGCTTGTGTGCCCTTGATAGGAAACTGGATAATAATATAGCAGTATAAATTAGGTTTGTTCATGAGACTAAATTTTAAATTAATATTCTGAGAGTTTTAAGGTCAGAAAAGAGAACCGAGAGAATTAAGGGGAATTGAGAGAATTGAGAGAATCAAGGAGAGAGCTAGAAATTCTTCTGCTTTACTATTATTTAATAGATTTATGCATCTGAACATGTGCGCTTTCCTCGGCCTTGAAATTGTGTTATTTCTAAACCATATGCACCTGAAATTGCATTTACGTTTGTGTGTTTCCTTTGATTTTATCGAGGGTAAGCTACTTTTGTTTGAGCTACTACACTCGACCTTGTCGTGTTAACAGTTGGGATAGGTGTACGAGTTATGTAAATTAAGCATAACTGTGTAAAAAGCGTTTTAAGAACTTTTCTTATGATTTAAAATCCATTGCATCAACCTTTTCCTTAACCAGGTTATCATTTATTTTGAAACTTGGGTTCTAGTAAAACATTGGTTAGCCAATAGGGAGATTTGCATGACAGCACGTTGGTTAACCGTAGTGGATGGAATCAATGGTTTATTGCTTGGTCCAACAAACTTATGAAGTGTATAAATGAGCTCATATGACAAATCACTAGGAACTTACACGGTGTATATATATATATATATGTATATTAATTATTTTCCTTTTAAAAGATTACTCGGGAGGAATCAAGTAAACAACAAAGCCCAAAAGCAAATAAGTTATGTTTCTTCGTTTTGGTATAACTGTACAATCAATGGATGTCAGAGAATCATTTGTTTTATATCCACTTATGATATTTTATATGTTACATGTTTATGATATTCTGTTGATGCATATTTCTTCCATAGTCTATCTTACTAACATTATGTCTCACTATGGAATGGCATATTCCTTTGATTGCGGTGTCTTTCCTCGGATGACAAAAGCGCTACATTTGTTTACGGTTTTACTACTTTATAGTTTTCAACAAAAAGAGATAAATAAGTGCGCCATTGTTTTGGTTTTTGGTCACTTGTAACTACTTATTATATTCAAAATTGTATTTCATAAATTAATACATGAATTCTAAGTTACTCCGTTGCATAATTTAATGTCATTCCTATATTTTTATGTTACGTGTTTCTTGCTATTACCATATAAATTAATAATGAGCAAGTACAGGTAGACAAGATTGGTTGCCGCCATCCCCAAGTCGCGCACGCAAGCCAAATAAAACTGTAAATCTTATTATTTTGAAATTTTATTTCATTCGGAGTTTATGTATACATTTTTTTCGCTGTACAAAATATGGTAAACTCTGATATTTTATAAAAATTTATTCTGCTGTAAACATTGTGTTTTGATTCTGTGTTAAATTTCATTTTTAAACCCTGTAAGCAAATAACAACCCGTCGTTTCGAACGTTTCAAGTTGGTTTAATCATCGGCTTGGGGCGGTCAAAATGGCGGGCTGTTACAGTGTTATTAATAAATTTTTTAAAATAAAATAAATAATAATAATAGTGATAATAATAAATAACATGGCTTGTGCTCTTCGCTTACATTATTTCTAAATGTGTGATGCGTTGAATTGAATTTATGGTTGTGTATTTGGATGTTTGAATACCACTGGCCCTAATCATGGATAATTTATAAATTTAAATTCAAGTATGAATTTAAAAAGGAAAACTTATATTCCAAAGTGGAAATTGGATTTCAAATGGAATTTGAAATAAAAAATTGTTTTAATATTTAAAAATCATGTGAAATTTATTAACGATGTTTATAAATAAGATAAAAATTATCATTGGATAATATATAATTTAAATTGCAATTATGAATCATTTTCAAAGGAAAGGATGTAATTTATTCCGATGTTTAGAATGTAAATTGAATTAGAACAAATCCATAAGGATTTATAATTGGGATTCGACCAGGTCGAATTTATAAAAATAAATTATTTCCAGAAGGGATATTGAAATTTTATTTAATAGAAACTATAATTTAAAATTACAAATAAAATAATTTATGTATATATAAATAAGTTATAATAATAAATTATTCTAGAATAGGAATTGGGTTTCAAAAGGATTTTGAAATCGAAGCATATTTTAAATGTAAAACAAGGAAGAGAAAGTAATTATCATTGTATAAGTTGGAAGTTTAAATTCAAATGTGAATTTAAAAAGGAAAGTGGAAATCGTTTAAAAGGGAAACGATAAGATTTATTTCGATGTTCGGAATATAAACTGAATTAAGGATAATCCAAGGGATTTGTAATTGGAATTCGATTTAGGTGAATCTTACAAACTAATTTATTTCCAATGGAATTGGCATTTAATATAGAGATTGAGTTGTAAATAAATTTACAGCTAAGTTATAAAATTAAATGAAATAATCAACAATTTTGGATAGTCGGAGTTTCCAAGTTTGACTTGGAAAACTAGCTTAATTCATATTAAAATGGAGTTAAAATTTATTTGATAAACGAAGTTTAAACGTTTATATTTAATTTAATAAAATGAACTTGCTGCAGCGCCATAGTTCGTAATTTGACGATTCAAACTTCAATTAAGTATATAAAACTCAATATAAGTCAGAATTTGATGAAACAAGAAACGCTCGGACCTATTGAATGATAGTTTTCTAATGGAAGAGAAATTCTTGATTTCGTCTTATAGATTTTATATTATATCAAAGTCAAATTTCCAGAAAAACAGCGCTATAATCGTTTATAAACTATAACGATTTATTTAATGAAATCAAAGGATTTTAAGTAAATGAAATTTGAAGTTTTCATTATAAAAATCCATATTTGAGTTATAAAATAGATATGAACTCAAGCAGAGTAAATGGATTGATTTTTGGAATAAAAATCAAAATTTTAATTATTGAATGAAGTTAATTAATTTCAAAGAATTTATTTAATAGAATTTTGGATCAAACTTAACTTGGTTTAAATGAATTGAATTTGTAAATTGAAATTGGGAATTCAAATATGAAACTTGGATTGGAATGAGCAAGGTGTTTGAGTTTGATTAGTGTTTGAGTGAATACAAATATATTTGAACGTGATATGTTCAAATTAAAAGCAAATTAATAAAGAAGCTAATTAGGAAATTAATTAGCGAATGGAAAGCAAAAAGTGTTGAATTGATTGTGAATGATTGAATATGTGTTGGACAAGTATGGAATGAAGAGCCTGGAGATATATATTGAGTGCCCGACAATAAGGTACATGTTTAAATTCCATATGAGATTTTTTGAGCCTATTAGGCAATCCGCTTGGCCTTTTGATTTTCTTTGTGAGTGGAAAAGACCTAGAGAGGCGAGTTGTAGTTTTACCAATTAAGCCATGCAAAGGAGGCACTGGCGAAATTTCCCAAAAATTTAAGGAGATAGAATATTTTAAAGAAATTTGAAAAACTAGAAATCAATATATGTAGAATTTGAAAAGGAAACAAACTTATAATAGAATATTATAAACAAAAAAAGGAAATCAATAAATTTAAATATGGTAAGAATAGAAAGAGGAACGTATACATGTTTTAAAATGAATAATTGGTTTTGTATGATGTTGATTATTCGCGATAAGTGGACTTGTCTATTTTGAAGTTAAGGATATTATTCAGTCAAGGTCTGAGAGATAATTATAACCCGACTTGATTGATTTCATTATTAACCAATAAATAGAAAGACTCAGTCTCAAATATTAATGTTAAATGTATTTAATTGAATTTAGTATTTTGGGTTGTTGTAATGATGTTTTACACAACATTCGTTTTAGTCCAAGTAAATGTAACATGGAAACGTTTTCCAGATAAAATAAAGAATATTTTCTATGTATAAAAATGAGTGGTTTTGCGGAAGGGGTAAGTAATTCGTAATGTTTTCCAATTATAAATAGGAAGATATTTTCTAAGCATAGAAAATAAGATGGCAGAATATCGAAATTTTTCCATATAAGTTTAAGAGGACAAAGCGTTAGAAAATATTTGGGCAAGCATATCGAAAGGAACTTAGGAAGTAATTTAATTAATGAAATATTAGAAAGGGACAGAGATTGTTTGATGTTTAGTCAATAATATTTCTAGTTGGAAATTTGGATTAATGTTTGTCTTTCTTCGATAGTTAAATAACCGACTATCGAAGTTTTTGACCATCGTTGTCAATACGGAGAGACTGGTTGGATTTATTATTCGAACACTACTCCGTATAGGCATAGTGTAACACCTCATAATTTTATAACATTAAAATTCACAAATTAAAGTATACTTAAATTTTTAGAAGAAGAATTAAGTGAAATGGGTTGCGCTATTATGTTCGTCTCAAAATTTTGGGTCAAGATAGAAATTTGGTTTGCACAAAACGGATGCCTTATGAAGATGTTATTAAGTCTTGAAGTTTGTATGCATATGAGAGAAATATATATATAGATATATATAAAAATTAAATAATTAAATATTCGTAAAAAAGTTCAAAACAGCAAATCGAGAGGGGGAATAGCCGAACCGCGCCATTTTTGGAGTCGACCCTAGCCCCCTGGGTCGACTAGGGGTCGATCCAGGGTGTTTGGCTGTCAACCCATGGCCCGATTCACGCTAAGGGCTGATGTTGCATCTGAGTGGTCCTGATGATTTCTGGGTTAATCTAAGAGCTCTGATCAATCCTAGACATCTATATATACACCCTAAGACCTAACCATAATTCATAAAATATTATCTATGACACCATTATGCTGTCAAGCTCTCTCTTAAACCCTAGCTGCCGCCTCGAAATTAAATCTCAAGTGTTCATACACAATTCAAATCAAAGTTTAGAGCTTCAACAACAATTAAAGAAGATCAGTCAACATCATCACAACGTTTCTACACCAATTTCAATTCGTTAATCCTTTTTTTAAGCCACGAAAGGTGAGTACAGTTATTTTCAAAAATTTAATAGGATTAGAGTAACATGAAAAAGTTGTAAAAATGATTCATATATATGTTTGTAATGAAAATCTCACCAAGTCTTCACCTTTTTGATTCATGTCATCATATGCCTATGTTTCTATGTAAAGTTCATACCTTTTATCTGTTTATTCATGTTGAATCTTTTATTATGCCTCTATGCCAGTCTATATGCCTCTTTATTTCATGATATCATTTTATTCCAATTTTCTATGAATTGATTCTCTCTTCTTACCCATATTCCTTTTATTTGTGGATCTAGGCTACCTTCGAGCCTATAATAAAGATACGCGCGAATGCGAATACGTGGGAACGATGTGGAATATGGGAAATTTGGAAATTTGGATATTATTGGATATTTTGGATAATTGGATAATATGTGAAATTGGCATATTTGGGTATGAATTATATGGAATTCATGAAATTGCCTATAATTGTAAATTTGTAATTGAGGCTAGTTAAATGTGTAATTAGTGACAATTTGGAATAGGCAATATTATAGACATGATTATATGTTTAATTGGATATATATGACATGAAAATTGGGTATGGGTGAAATACGATGTTAATGAACCTTTGACACGAGGTTAGGCGCAATTGTGACGTAAGATTGCCCGGAACCACCCGACAAATCCAGCGGTCACAATTGGACGTCTAATGTGAGAGGTCAAAGGAATGAATTGTAGGCGTAACGGTTAATGACACGAGGTTAGACCCGGTTTGTGGCGTAAGACTGTCCGGAACCGCCCGGCAAATCCAACGACCACAAAGTGTTTGGTCTAATGTGGGAGGTCATGCACCGTTCTTCATAAGGAATGAATTAAGGAATACTAACCATAATAAGACATGGGTATGGTTAGAGGGTAAAGTGGGGTGACATGTAAATTATGACATGTAAATATGGACTTAACCGGAATAAGATAAGACATGTAAATTATGTCATGTAAGTATGGACTTAAGCGTAGCATGTGTAAGACATGGACATTTAAATTAAAATGGTTAAGTGGGAGAAAAACCTATTGGGGACCAAGCATAGGTGGGAGGCTTGTGTCGGATGGGGACCCGTTTCAACCAGTAACCCGTTTGAGTATCTAATTGGGCCCGGTACTAGGCCGGGGTTGGGGCACACTTACTGGACTTGAATGTAAGAGGTCAAAACGTGAATAGAGGTGGCAACGCAAGTCCAACGGGTTCATGTGCGTGCATGGGTCCGGGCTGGTAGGTAAGACGTTGCATCGTGTAGGTATGGTCGTGCATTTCATGTTGGTATCGGGGTTTCCACTTTGGGGAGTGATACACCCCACTGTGGGGCCAGCACGGGTGCCTACGGGGTTTGGGGGGCCGATCGAATGGGTAGGGTAATGTTACCTTAGTGGTGGTAGGAGCAAGCCGTACCGATAGCAGCTAGGTACAAGTAACTACCAAGTTTGTCATGTACCGTAACTACCAAGTTTGTCATGTGGGTACAGTTAGTTGGAAGGGATCAACCTCTAGTAAAAAGAGATTAGTAGATGTGCGGTGTAATTAAGTAATGTGGTGTAACTTAGCAAAAGTGCGGTGTAACGAAATACATGTTGGTTGAGTAGGATAGTCCTTTGGGTGCTAGTCTGATGTTGACTTCGGTCTTCGGGGCTACTACTTGGTGGGTTGTTCGCTTAGCCAAGGTGTAGGATTGTCTTAGTACTTAGGAATGAAATCATCTTGTCCGTCCTTTTTATCTACCTTGTCTAAGTTACAGCCATATCATGATGCCTATTTATGTCTTGATCATTTACCTATTATTTGTTAAAATTATTGGACTCGCCAGACTTTACGTCTGACCCGTTTGTTTCCACCTCTTTTCTTTCCTCCCCCCCTTAGGTTTGCAAGGAGGGAATACTACAACTTAGTGCCGATTTCTTTCAGTTGCTTGAAGAGAGTAGATGTATCGCTTTGGACTCTCTCATCTTTATGGCTTTGCTTATGCTCAGTGGAGATTTATGCATTTATGTTATTTAAGTATTTGCTTCTTTATGTACTTTGAAGTTTTTGGAAAAGACAATTGATCCTGTTGTAATAGTTTTTGGAGACTGCTTATGTAAGCTTGTTTTGAAGTTATGATGCTATGAAATAAGTTTTATCTTCCACTATGTTTTATTTATTTATTCTTGTAATTTATCTGTTCTATACAACAAGAACGTTTCATGGACATTGATGCGTTCCCTTTGTGAGTGACATTAATGGACTTGGGGCGTTAAACGTGGTATCAGAGCTATGGTTACTAAAACAGATAAAAGTTTTGAAAAGTGTTTTCAAAAGTATTATTTTCTAGAAAGTATTTTCAAAAACTTGTTTTAAAGAAGTTATTTTCAAGGAAAGTTTACCTTACAGAGCATAATCCCCGCAAGCCATACATCTCTCTTTCGCTTCCCTTGTTTTGAAACTCTTTCTTTTTCTTTTCAGCTTGTCTGGAGCATCTAAGATACTAGAGGGTGTTCATGTACCCGGTTGGTTTTGTCAATATCTCGAGGCTAGGGCCGCTACCGCGGGTCCGGCCAACGTTCCTCCTCCTCCTCCCCCAGCTCCAGTCATTCCTCCGCGTGGAGATGCTTTCTCCAAGATATGTAAAGACTTTAGTTCGATGGGTGGAAAACCTTTTAGTAGGTCTGAAACGTTCGTTGAAGCTAGAAATTGGTTGAAAGAAGTGGAGGATCTGTTTGGCATTTTCGATTTGGACGATTGTAAGGAGGTCCAATTGGATGCTTGGTTGATGAAGGACGAAGCTTCGTTTTGGTGGGAGGTTACTAATGGAGAGCGTGTAGTAGAGACGTGGGTAGATTTTAGGGGAAGGTTTGAGTTGAAATTCCTTTCTCAAGCTGAGGAGAGTATGTACATGGAGTGGTTCTTGACATTGAAGCAGAAAAACTTGGCCGTAAAGGAGTATGTGACCGAATTTAATAAGTTGGCGAGATTTAGGCTAGAGTTGGTGAATGCGCCTCACAAGAAGGCCTTGAGGTTTGCAAAGGGCCTAAATGAACCGCTTCACAGTTTGGCTATGTCCCACATTTCAATGGGGGCTACGTATGAAAAGCTTGTTGATATGGCATACATGCATGAAGAAGAGAAGGGTGTAAGTACTTTTAGGCCACAAGATAAGAAGGAGGATCCGAAGAAAGCCCAACAACAAAAGAAATGTGGTAAAGAAAAGAGGAAGTGTCACAACTGTGGGAAACCCGGCCATTTAAAGAAAGACTATAGGAAGAAGAAGAACTTCGCTTGTTATCATTGTGGTGATGCGGGTCATGCTGTGAATGACTGTCCTAAGAAGCAAGGGCAGAGGGTAGGTTCTACTTCGGGAGGGCAGGTTCACGCTCTCATGGCTCCGGGACAGGAAGAAGGTAGAAAAATTTCTGTTGAAAGTTTGATTTTCTTGTTTGATCATCCTGTCCGTACTTTATTCGATTCTGGCGCATCACATTCGTTTATCTCTACAACATTAGTTGAAACACTGCACTTAAATACTAGTCTCGTTGTAGATCCCATTGTAGTCTCAAATCCTATTGGTGGGTCAGCTCATTTATCCATGGTTTGTAGGGATTTGAGATTGTCTATCTTCAGCGTTGATTTTGAATGTAATGCTTTTGTGCTTGGTTTCATGGGCTATGGGTTGATTCTAGGGATGGATGGCTAGCCAGATATGGTGCCATTCTAGATTGTGAACGAAAGGTAGTAATATTGTTGACTCGTAGTGGAAAGACCCCTGATATTTCTTGTGACCCTAGAGGATCGGTGATGCTTAGTTACCTTGAGTCACTTGACGCATCCAATGATGATTTACATTATGTTCGTATAGTCCGTGAATATGTTGATGTCTTCAATGAGGTGAGGGGTCTACCCCAAAACGTGAGATAGACTTTCGTATTTATCTTGTAGACAATGCAAAACCTGTATCTCTGCCAGTACGCCACATGGCTCCTCGTAAGAGGAGGGAGCTCAATAAGAAAGTAGAGGAGTTGCTTGAGAAGGGATTCATACGACGTTGTATATCGGAGTGGGGTGCTCCAGTAGTATTTGCCATGAAGGCGGATGGGTCCCTTAGACCTTGTGTGGATTATAGAGAACTTAATAAGCTTACTAAGAAGAATAGACACCCACTGCCGAGGATTGACGATCTCTTCGATCAGTTAGTTGGCGCCTCAGTGTTTTCGACTTAGCCACTGGTTTCCATCAGTTGAGAGTGGCTGAGGATAGCATAGACAAGACTGCCTTCAGGACTTCGGACGGTTTTTATGAGTGGCTTGTGATGCCCTTCGGTTTGACAAACGCCCCTGCATACTTTGTTGACTTGATGAGTAGGGTGTTTAGGGAGTGCCTTAATAAATTCGTGGTGGTCTTGGTGGATGACATCTTGATCTTTTCTAAGAAAGAGGAAGAGCATGCCTTACATCTTAGGGAAGTGTTGGAGATTCTTCGAGCGCATAACCTTAAAGCTAAATTTTCTAAATGTCACTTTTGGAGAAAGGAAGTGTGATTCTTAGGGCACATGGTTTCCAAAGAAGGGATAGCTGTGGATCTCGCGAAGGTGGTGGCCATCCAAGATTGGAAGGTCCCTAAAAATGCTACCGAGGTGAGGAGTTTCATGGGGTTGGCTGGCTACTGTAGGAAGTTTATCAAGGACTTCGCAAAGATATCAGCCCCATTGACACGCTTGACGAAGAAGAACCTAATTTTCATATGGGACGTAGATTGTGATGACGCGTTTCAATGTTTAAAAAGAGCTTTGACCACAGCCCCAGTCTTAGCGTTGCCAGATGGGAGTAAGCCATTTACCATTTATACCGATGCTTGTGGGACAGGACTAGGCGCAGTCTTAATGCAAGAGGGGAGGGTAATAGCCTATGGAGGAAGGAAGTTGAGAGTGCATGAGAGAAATTACCCTACACATGGCCTAGAGTTGGCCGCTATAGTTTTCGCGCTTAAGTCTTGGCGCCATTATCTTCTTGGCGAGAAATTCGAATTGTTCACAGACCACAAATCGCTAAAATACTTGTTCTCTCAGAAGAACTTGAACTTAAGGTAGCAAAGGTGGATGGAATTCTTAGCGTCCTACGATTTTGAGATAGCATATACCCCTAGCAAGGGTAACGTGGTGGCAGACGCCTTAAGTAGGAAAAGGTTGTCCTTGAGTCCGTTGTTTCTTGAGCGGCGAAGCTTAGAGTTTATCTCTACGTTTGACTTTAGACCTTCCATTGACTTTGTACCCGGTTTGCTAGCATCCTTAGAGGTCAGACCTACGCTTTTGGGATGGATTGGTGAGGCATTGCGAGATGACCCATAGTTGGTTGAGTTAGTAGAGAAGCTCATAAGAGGGGAGTCATCGAGCCATCTCAGTAGGTATACCCTAGATGACAAGGGTTGGTTACGTAGGGACGGTAGACTTTGTGTACCACGAGACGAGAACTCGAGGAATACCATTCTTGATGATGCACATCGTTCGAAGATGACCATTCATCCCGGCGGGGACAAGATGTACACGGACATGATACGAGTTTACTTTTGTGCCGGTATGAAGAAGGATGTGGCCGAGTTTGTCGCTAGATGCTTGGTGTGCCAACAAGTAAAAGCAGAGCAAAAGAAGCCCGGTGGGTTGCATCACCCATTGGATGTCCCACAATGGAAGTGGGAGAGTGTCTCGATGGACTTTGTTGATGAGTTACCAAGATCAACGATGGGTAATACGGGGATTTGGGTCGTGGTAGACGGACTTACTAAGAGCGCCCATTTCATTCCTGTGAAGAGTAAGAGGACTGCTCCATGGTTAGCCTCCGTATACATTCGAGAGATAGTTCTTTTGCACGTGTTCCTTCTAGCATAGTGAGCGATCGCGATCCTATCTTTACTAGCGAGTTTTGGAAGAGCCTGCTTAGAGAGGTGGAATAGAGCATGATGCGACGATTCGACGAGCTCCTAAATGCATTCTTGGGTCAGAGATTAAGAAGTTGAGGAATCGAGAGGTCAAGCTAGTCAAAGTGCAGTGGGGAGATGATGAGAGCGACGCTACTTAGGAGACGGAAGAGAAGATGCGTTCATTGTACCCTTTTCTTTTCGAGGGTATGTCTTTTAATTTCCCCTTTATCGCTTAGCTTGTACTTGTCCTATCTTTAGTGTATCCTCTCGTTTAAGTCTTTGACCTTTAGATAGGGTAGTCCTATGGTTGAAACATGTGTTTGAGACATGTTATGATTGATGGATGCATGTGGGTGCAAGTGTTTGCGAGTGGTTGCTCGTGGATACATATACACACTTTAGGCACTAGATCGGCTAAGTCACTTTCATATTGCATATTGCATATAAATGGATGTATTTAGTTAAATGGATGTATATTAAATGGACGTATCACATGGATGTTGCATTTGAATGAATGGCTGTGCACACATGTAGTAATGATATGTATAGGGTTCTTTGCATACATGATGGATACACGTCACTATCATTATTTGCATTAAGGAGGTCGATTGAATCAGTGGACCGCCTGATCTTTGCGTTAGATAAGGAACATATACACACTTTTGCATATGTTCATATAACATTAGAAATCTTTTAAGGACAATGGATGCTTGTGAATGATGGTTGAGTAGATGAATGATTGGATGGTAGGACACATTCTTCTTAACTTGGAGATTTCGGGGACGAAATCCTTTAAGGAGGGGAGAATGTAACACCCCATAATTTTATAACATTAAAATTCACAAATTAAAGTATACTTAATTTTTAGAAGAAGAATTAAGCGAAATGGGTTGCGCTATTATGCTCGTCTCAAAATTTTGGGTCAAAATAGACATTTGTTTTGCACAAAACGGATACCTTATGAAGATGTTATTAAGCCTTGAAGTTTGTATGCATATGAGAGAAATATATATAGATATATAAAAAATTAAATAAATAAATATTTAAAAAAAGAGTTCAAAATAGCAAATCGGGAGGCGGAATAACCGAACCGCACCATTTTTGGAGTCGACCCAAGCCCTGCTGGGTCGACTAGGGGTCGATCCAGGGTGTTTGGCTGTCAACCCGTGGCCCGATTCGTGCTAAGGGCTGATGTTGCATATGAGTGGTCCTGATGATTTCTTGGTTAATCTAAGAGCTCTAATCGATCCTAGACATATATATACACCCTAAGACCTAACCCTAATTAATAAAATATTATCTATGACACCATTATGCTGTCAAGCTCTCTCTTAAACCCTATGTAACGACCCGTATTCTACGCATCATAGGATCGTAGGATATTTATTTCTTTCACATACGAAGTCGTATGGTCATGTAACTTTGGGAGACGACTATTGGGGTCATTTCCCATGTTCATGATTTTTCCCGATTTTTAAATGACCATTTTACCCTTAGTTGGCACTGTTTTGGCCATAACTTTTGACTGGAAAGGAATTTTGACCTGAAACCACTTCCACTGGCTCCGGATGATGGTTTCTCTTTCCGTAGAGTGGTCACATTAGCCAGACGGACTCACCGTTTGAGAGATATGGCTGAAACAAGTTTCAGATGGTGAAAAACAGCTTAATTGGGCTTAACCGGGTGATTAACAGCTAGGCCCAAAGGGGAATTTCGGGATTAGGAGTTTAAAAGGGCTGTTAGGGTTTGGAGAATACCTTTTTCTCATTTTTCAGCCGTCACTATTCATTCCTCTTGATCTAGCCATGGCCTCCACTCTCTAAATCTCTCTAAAACACCCAAGATCACTTCCTAATCAAGGATTAAGGCTTAGAGGCATCAAATCAAGGAGGATTAGCACAAGGACCGAGGTAGAGCTGCTGTTATATATTGGAATTCGTGCAAATCAGAGGTTTACTTCAGATCTGAAAGTTTTATTGTGGCAAAGGTGAGTGATTTGCATAGTTTTTGCACTAATTACGGTAATTAAGGGTAATTAGTGAAGATTAGCGAATTTATCCACTAATAAATTCTGGAAAAATGTTTAGAAATTCTTAAATAATATTTCATGCCTCTGTTAGAAAATTTAGATGATTTGATTAAGTTTTGCTAAGTATATCAGTTGATTTGCTTAAACATGCTTAAGGGAAAATTTGGGGTTTTGACCATGTTTGATCCACTTTACATGCTATGATTTGTGTTATGGTGTTCGTAGTCGATACTATACGTTGCTATGACTACATGAGATGTTTTGTGATTGTTTAGAAGTGTTAGTTTGGTCAAAAACGCCGTCGAATGGGAAAGACTGTCGCTGGAACGAAGTGCAGGAATTTACCCGGATCGGATCGCCCCCTATGAGCACGATCTGATTGAAGCTCACGCCACCATGTGCCACGATCCGTTCCACTTTGAAGGCCACGAACCGATGCAGCGCCGTGTCCAAACTGAAGTACCTCGATCCGAATCGCTCCAGCTTGGTGGACCACGAACCGATCAGAAGGTGCGATCCGAGATGAGGCGCGACGATCTAGACGAGGTAGCACGACCCGAACCCAATGGGTTGCCAGCGCCACGATCTATTGAGGCGCGATCCGTATGGCGCGACACGATCCGATGGAGCTGGAACACCACGAGCCAGCAGGAACTCGATCTGATCCGATTGGGGAGGCGCGTCACGAACCGAACCATCCAAGGGAGCACGATCCGAGGAGAAGACTGAATGAAGACCGATCCGGAAGTGAAGACTATAACCCGAGATGCAAAGGAAGTCCAAATGAGAAGTTAGAGCTCAAGATTCAGATGGGAATCAACGAGTTCGCTTCATGGTTGGGCTTTGCTGCGGGACGCGTGCCAAGGAGTTATCGACGTCTATAGCTTTGGACCACTATGGTAGGAGGTACGAAGACGGATTCAGGGCCATTATGGCATCGGTAGAACCAAGGGCTACAACCAATGAAGTGGGTCATTGAAATGTTTGGTCATGACTCCATATGTTTAGCTTGGTCATAGCAGGGTTTCTACAAGTCGGGATTCGTCGTTACCTCAGTTTGTCTAGTGTTCCAAAGTGGTAGATGCCGTATGCTTTACGCACTGAGTGAGAGATGTGAGGATGGTTGCTATGGACGATTTGTTTGCTATCATTGTGACATGCACACCCCACCCCCGTATTCTTACACTATTTATTATGGCACCTTAGAGCATTGTACGGTATGTGGTACTAACTCTTTGGTCGCAGGTCCAGATTCAGGTATGGTTTAGTATACCTTTTATTGTTTTGTTTAGATGGTTATCGCTCATACCAGGCTTTATGTCTGACCCAGAGTTTTATGTCTCCTCTTATTACTCTGGGTGCTCACACGAGCAGACTAGAGACAGGTTAGCTGGTGATGCACGGGTAGATGATCCGGAGACGAGCAGGAGGCTTCCACGTAATATATATATACTATTCTCCCTGTGTTGTTGAAAATCACTGCTTGGGCATTGGTGGTGCATCTTCTACTTTAGCTTTCTTTTGTTTGGAGACAGTAAATTTGGAAAATTGTAATAAGCTGTATATGGATTTCCGCTGCTCTGATGATTGGTGTTGATTTTAGTTATCAGCTTATGCACTGTCTCACCTGTTTTATGTCAAGTATGTTATTATTATATTTTATTCCATGCGCTGTGAGATGTTTTACAGGTTCCTTGATTAGTTCATTCCCTTCTTTCCTTTCTTTGGCGACTGTTCCGTGCTAGTCGGGCATGTGTACAGCGCACTCCCGGAGGAAATGCAGGCTGGTGCGGGGCGGGCCGTCACACTTGGTATCAGAGCTCTAGGTTGCGTAGTTAACCTAGGGAAGTTATCAGGGAGAGATAATATACGTATACGAGAGAGCGTATTTGTGATTACTTTGGTTTTAAAAAGCTTTATATATATACTATTAGTAGTATAAGAATGAAGTCGTACTGCACTAGCACCACTATGGGGTCGTTAATCGTTTCCTTTTTTAGATTGACGATGAGCCGATATACTAGAGGTGCTGGTAGGGGAGCCAATAATGGGAATGCTGCCGACATGAGGACGATGTTTACTGACCTCATGAGGGAGATGCTTAGAGATGTACAGAGGGCAGCTCCCAATGGTGGAAATGGTGGTGGTCCAATAGTGCAGGCACCAAGAGTCGACTTCGCCAAGCTGAATAAGGATTATACTAGCCTTGGTGGGAAGCCGTTCCATGGAACGGAGTCGGCTACGGATGTTCAGGATTGGTTGGATAGCTGCGAACGTATCTTCGAGGATTTGGGTATCGAGGATGCGATGAAGAGAAAGCTAGCGTCCCGTCAGCTGCAAGGGCGGGCAATGAATTGGTGGAATGCTATAAAGGCAGCTACTCCCGAAGATCAGATTACTTGGGAGCAGTTTAAGGCTCGCTTTAACGAGAAGTTCATTCCAGCTGCTCAGAAGTCAGTGCTGTTTAAGAAGTTCTTGGAGCTCAAGCAGAATGGCAGAGCTGTCTCGGAGTATATTGCTGAATTTGACACTTTGTCAAAATATGGGTTATCTCTTATTGATACTGCCGAGAAAAAGAATGAGAAATTCATAACTGGTTTGGATCAGTACTTGGGGGAAAAACTTATTAACCACATCGATGAGACGTTTGAATCAATTGTGGGGAAAGCACTAAGATCAGAAAGTCTCTACCCTAAGCCGAAGACTGAGGTTGCATCCGCAGATGAGCCAAAGCCACAAGCAAGTGGTGGAGGCAAGGGTGGTTCCCAGAATAAGAGAAAGCAGAATCAGACTAAGGATGTCCAGAAGAAAAAGAATAAGCAAGATGTGGAGTGCTTCAGCTGTGGTAAGAAGGGCCATTATGCTAGTAATTGTCGGGCCAAGCCAACGGATAGAAAGTGCTTCAACTGTGGCCAAATGGGACATCACAAGGACAAGTGTCCGCAGCCCCCTAAAGAAAAGCAAATGGTGAAAGCTTATGCTCTTAATGCTATTCCTTCTTCGTCGAATGCCCCAACTGCGGCGGAGAAGGGAAAGAATGTCGTCATTCAAGGTATGCTTTCTGTTTACGATGTTCCTGTTAGAGTTTTGTTTGATACCGGAGCTTCCAGTTCTTTCATATCTAGTGACCTGGTAGATAGGTTGGGATTGGAGCCCGAGATTGTCAATAGACCTTTAGTAGTGACGAACCCGATTGGTGGTTCGACTAGCCTTAGCATGATTTGTCGTAATGTGGTCTTATCGAGTCATGGATGCATGTTTGTTTGTGATTGCTTTGTTTTGGGCTTTACTGGGTTTGGCGTTATTTTGGGAGTAGATTGGCTCCAAAGATACGGGGTGGTGGTAGACTGTGAGGGCTTTTTAGTGATAGCTAGAGCGGATGATGGGCGGAGGATAGTGTTTGGTGGTCTACCCAGTAAGGGGGTATTGGCTAGTTTTCTAAACTCCCTCGACATTCCGCATAGTGAGTTGTCAGGTTTGCCCGTGGTGGGCCAGTATCCGGATGTTTTCGAAGAAGTGACCGGACTTCCACCACACCGAGAGATTGAGTTTCGTATTGATTTGGTAAAGGATGCCAGGCCTATAGTGATGCCACTTCGTCATATGGCACCAAGAGAGCAGCAAGAGCTCGAGGTGCAAGTTAGCGATCTTTTGAAGAAGGGGTTTATCAGAAGGAGTGTTTCTGAATGGGGAGCACCAGTTGTGTTTGCTACCAAGACGGATGGTTCCCTTCGTTTGTGTGTAGACTACCGCGAGTTGAATAAAGTGACGAGGAAGAACAAGTATCCTCTACCGCGGATAGATGATTTGTTCGATCAGTTGAGTGGCGCGAGAGTATTTTCTCAGTTGGATCTCGCGACAGGTTTTCATCAGCTTAGAGTGGAAGCTGAGAGTATAGCTAAAACGACATTTCGGATGCCATCTGGGTTTTATGAGTGGTTGGTCATGCCATTCGGGCTGACCAATGCCCCATCATATTTCGTGGATCTTATGAATAGAGTATTCAGAGATCAGTTGAATAAGTTTGTCCTTGTGTTCGTTGATGATATTTTGGTCTATTCAAAGACAGAGGAAGAACACAAGGAACATTTAAGAGTAGTGATGGAGGTGTTGAGAAAACACCAATTGAAAGCAAAGTTTTCTAAGTGTCATTTCTGGAAGAGGGAAGTGAGGTTCTTGGGCCATGTTGTGTCGGAGAATGGTATTGCCGTGGACCCGGCGAAGGTGGCTACGGTACAGGATTGGCCTACGCCTAAGAATGCAACAGATGTAAGAAGTTTCTTGGGATTAGCTGGATATTATCGTAAGTTTATCCAAGGTTTCTCCAAGATAGCAGCACCATTGACCCAGTTGACCAAGAAGAATCAAACTTTTGTCTGGAATGAAAGGTGCGAGAATGCATTCAAAAGTCTAAAGGACAAGCTGACAAGCGCACCAGTGTTAGTCATTCCTAAGGGGGATGAAGAGATGACGGTATAAACGGATGCCTGTGGTACCGGACTGGGTGCTGTATTGATGCAAGGCGGTAGGGTTGTAGCTTACGCAAGTCGGCAATTGAAACCGCACGAGAGAAGATACCCTACCCATGATTTAGAATTGGCAGCGATCGTGTTCGCGTTAAAGATGTGGAGACACTATCTCTTGGGAGAAAGATTTGAGCTGTTTACAGATCATAAGTCGTTAAAGTATCTCTTCTCTCAGAAAGATCTGAATCTCCGTCAGCAGAGATGGTTAGAGTTTTTAGCTTCCTATGATTTTGACATCGCATATACACCGGGGAAGGGCAATGCGGTGGCTGATGCATTAAGTAGAAGACATGCCAGCTTAGGGGCTATGTTCCTTGAATGGAAGCAACTGGAGTATATCGCGGGGTTTGATTTCAGACCAAAGTGCGAATTGGATCCAGAAATGTTAGCAAGTTTGACGATCAGACCCACTTTGATTGAGCGGATCGGCTCTAGTCAGAGGGACGATCCTAACCTATTGGAAATCATCTCCAAGTTAGAGATGTGTGTCGATGAGGAGATGAACAAGTATGGGCTTGATCGAGATGGATGGCTTAGAAAGAATGGAAAGCTTGTTGTACCCAATGTAAATGGATTGAGGGATGAAGTGCTGAGAGAATGTCATCACTCAAAGCTGACTATACACCCCGGTGGTAACAAGATGTATCGAGATATGAAGCAGACTTACTACTGGGAAGGGATGAAAAGAGACGTTGGGAAGTTTATATCCAAGTGCATGAATTGCCAGCTAGTTAAAGCCGAGCAAAAGAAGCCTAGTGGGTTGTTACAGCCCTTAGAAATTCCCGAATGGAAATGGGAGCAAGTCTCGATGGATTTTATCGATGGTTTACCAAGGACTAGATCGGGACATGATAGCATTTGGGTAATTGTGGATCGATTGACTAAGAGCGCAAGATTTATACCAGTCAAATCGACCAGAACAGCAGCTAAGTTAGCAGAATTGTATATGAAGTGGGTAGTGAGATTTCATGGAGTACCTAAAAGCATTGTGAGTGACCGAGACCCGTTGTTCACTAGTGGGTTTTGGAAGAGCTTACAAGAGGCTCTAGGGTCAGAGTTACATCTCAGTACCGCATATCATCCTCAGACCGACGGTCAGACGGAGAGGGTGAATCGTATTTTGGAAGATCTCTTGAGAGCGTGTATATTGGATTTTGGTGGATCATGGGATAACCATTTGCATCTAGTAGAGTTTGCATATAATAATAGCTACCAATCCAGTATCGGTATGGCTCCGTTTGAAGCTTTGTACGGAAGACCGTGCAACTCACCATCATGTTGGATAGAGACTAGCGAGAAGTTTATGCTTGGACCAGACGTGGTGAGGGAAACTTCAGATAAAATCAAGATCATTCAACAACGAATGAAGGCAGCCCAAGATAGGCAGAAGAGTTATGCTGATAAGAGAAGAAGAGACTTAAAATTCTCCGTTGGTGACTTGGTGTTTGTCAAGATTTCTCCGTTGAAGAGCGTAATACGATTTGGCAGGAGAGGCAAGTTGGCACCAAGATTTGTTTGCCCATTCCCTGTTCTTGAACTAGTCGGGAATTTGGCATACAGAATTGACTTACCGGAGAAGATGGCGGGAGTTCACAACGTATTTCATGTTTCCCAATTAAGGAAGCTTGTGCACGACCCTAATATGGCTATTTCACCTGATCAGTTGGACGATATCGAGGTTGAACCTGAGGCGGTTGGGAACCGTAGGCCTATGCGTATCGTTGGGAACGATACGAAGCAACTTCGAAGGAAAGCGGTGAAACTAGTCAAAGTCCAGTGGGGGTGAGGATGAGAAAGACTGTACTTGGGAAACAGAGGAGGACATAAGGAAGAAGTATCCAGAACTCTTTGCCTGGTAAGATTTTATTAGCGATTTAGTTTTCCGCATGCTAGGATAGGCTTGTTTGCTTGTTTTGCATGTTTGATTGTTGTATGTGATTGTTAGGCATGCGGGATCCTTTGTATGTTTTGGGTTAAGGAATTTCGGGGACGTAATTTCTTAAGGGGGGAGAGTGTAACGACCCGTATTCTACGCATCATAGGATCGTAGGATATTTATTTATTTCACATACGAAGTCGTATGGTCATGTAACTTTGGGAGACGACTATTGGGGTCATTTCCCATGTTCATGATTTTTCCCGATTTTTAAATGACCATTTTACCCTTAGTTGGCACTGTTTTGGCCATAACTTTTGACTGGAAAGGAATTTTGACCTGAAAACACTTCCATTGGCTCCGGATGATGGTTTCTCTTTCCGTAGAGTGGTCACATTAGCCAGACGGACTCACCGTTTGAGAGATATGGCTGAAACAAGTTTCAGATGGTGAAAAACAGCTTAATTGGGCTTAACCGGGTGATTAACAGCTAGGCCCAAAGGGGAATTTCGGGATTAGGAGTTTAAAAGGGCTGTTAGGGTTTGGGGAGTACCTTTTTCTCATTTTTCAGCCGTCACTATTCATTCCTCTTGATCTAGCCATGGCCTCCACTCTCTAAATCTCTCTAAAACACCCAAGATCACTTCCTAATCAAGGATTAAGGCTTAGAGGCATCAAATCAAGGAGGATTAGCACAAGGACCGAGGTAGAGCTGCTGTTATATATTGGAATTCGTGCAAATCAGAGGTTTACTTCAGATCTAAAAGTTTTATTGTGGCAAAGGTGAGTGATTTGCATAGTTTTTGCACTAATTACGGTAATTAAGGGTAATTAGTGAAGATTAGCGAATTTATACACTAATAAATTCTGGAAAAATGTTTAGAAATTCTTAAATAATATTTCATGCCTCTGTTAGAAAATTTAGACGATTTGATTAAGTTTTGCTAAGTATATCACTTGATTTGCTTAAACATGCTTAAGGTAAAATTTGGGGTTTTGACCATGTTTGATCCACTTTACATGCTATGATTTGTGTTATGGTGTTCGTATTCGATACTATACGTTGCTATGACTGTATAAGATGTTTTGTGATTGTTTAGAAGTGTTAGTTTGGTCAAAAACGCCGTCGAATGGCGAAAGACTGTCGCTGGAACGAAGTGCAGGAATTTACCCGGATCGGATCGCCCCCCTATGAGCACAATCTGATTGAAGCTCACGCCACCATGTGCCACGATCCGTTCCACTTCGAAGGCCACGAACCGATGCAGCGCCGTGTCCAAACTGAAGTACCTCGATCCGAATCGCTCCAGCTTGGTGGACCACGAACCGATCAGAAGGTGCGATCCGAGATGAGGCGCGACGAGCCAGACGAGGTAGCACGACCCGAACCCAATGGGTTGCCAGCGCCACGAGCTGTTGAGGCGCGATCCGTATGGCGCGACACGATCCGATGGAGCTGGAACACCACGAGCCAGCAGGAACTCGATCCGATCCGATTGGGGAGGCGCGTCACGAACCGAACCATCCAAGGGAGCACGATCCGAGGAGAAGATTGAATGAAGACCGATCCGGAAGTGAAGACTATAACCCGAAATGCAAAGGAAGTCCAAATGAGAAGTTAGAGCTCAAGATTCAGATGGGAATCAACGAGTTCGCTTCATGGTTGGGCTTTGCTGCGGGACGCGTGCCAAGGAGTTATCGACGTCTACAGCTTTGGACCACTATGGTAGGAGGTACGAAGACGGATTCAGGGCCATTATGGCATCGGTAGAACCAAGGGCTACAACCAATGAAGTGGGTCATTGAAATGTTTGGTCATGACTCCATATGTTTAGCTTGGTCATAGCAGGGTTTCTACAAGTCGGGATTCGTCGTTACCTCAGTTTGTCTAGTGTTCCAAAGTGGTAGATGCCGTACGCTTTACGCACTGAGTGAGAGATGTGAGGATGGTTGCTATGGAAGATTTGTTTGCTATCATTGTGACATGCACACCCCACCCCCGTATTCTTACACTATTTATTATGGCACCTTAGAGCATTGTACGGTATGTGGTACTAACTCTTTGGTCGCAGGTCCAGGTTCAGGTATGGTTTAGTATACCTGTTATTGTTTTGTTTAGATGCTTATCGCTCATACCAGGCTTTATGTCTGACCCAGAGTTTTATGTCTCCTCTTATTACTCTGGGTGCTCACACGAGCAGACTAGAGACAGGTTAGCTGGTGATGCACGGGTAGATGATCCGGAGACGAGCAGGAGGCTTCCACGTAATATATATATATATATATATACTATTCTCCCTGTGTTGTTGAAGATCACTGCTTGGGCATTGGTGGTGCATCTTCTACTTTAGCTTTCTTTTGTTTAGAGACAGTAAATTTGGAAAATTGTAATAAGCTGTATATGGATTTCCGCTGCTCTGATGATTGGTGTTGATTTTAGTTATCAGCTTATGCACTGTCTCACCTGTTTTATGTCAAGTATGTTATTATTATATTTTATTCCATGCGCTGTGAGATGTTCTACAGGTTCCTTGATTAGTTCATTCCCTTCTTTCCTTTCTTTGGCGACCGTTCCGTGCTAGTCGGGCATGTGTACAGCGCACTCCCGGAGGAAATGCAGGCTGGTGCGGGGCGGGCCGTCACACCCTAGCCGCCGCCTCTAAATTAAATCTCAAGTGTTCATACACAATTCAAATCAAAGTTTAGAGCTTCAAAAACAATTAAAGAAGATCAATGAACATCACCGCAACGTTTCTACACCAATTTCAATTCGTTAATCCTTTTCTTAAGCCACGAAAGGTGAGTACAGTTATTTTCACAAATTTAGTGGGATTAAAGTAACATGAAAAAGTTGTAAAAAGGATTCATATATATGTTTGTAATGAAAATCTCACAAAGTCTTCACCTTTTTGATTCATGTCATCATATACCTATGTTTCTATGTAAAGTTCATACCTTTTATCAGTTTACTCATGTTGAATCTTTTATTATGCCTCTATGCCAGTCTATATGCCTCTTTATTTCATGATGTTGTTTTATTCCAATTTTCTATGAATTAATTCTCTCTTTTTACCCCTATTCCTTTAATTTGTGGATCTAGGCTACCTTCGAACCTATAATAAAAATACCCGCGAATGCGAATACGTGGGAACGATGTGGAATATTAGGAATATGGGAAATTTGGAAAATTGGACATTATTGGATATTTTGGATAATTGGATAATATGTGAAATTGGCATATTTGGGTATGAATTACATGGAATTGATGAAATTGCCTAAATTGTAAATTTGTAATTGAGGCTAATTAATGTGTAATTAGTGACAATTTGGAATAGGCAATATTATAGACGTGATTATATGTTTAATTGGATATATATGACATGAAAATTGGGTATGGGTGAAATACGATGTTAATGAACCTTTGACACGAGGTTAGGCGCAATTGTGACGTAAGACTACCCGGAACCGCCCGACAAATCCAGCAGTCACAATTGGACGTCTAATGTGAGAGGTCAAAGGAATGAATTATAGGCGTAACGTTAATGACACGAGGTTAGACACGGTTTATGGCGTAAGACTGCCCGGAACCGCCCGACAAATCCAGCGGCCACATAGTGTTCGGTCTACTGCGGGAGGTCATGCACCGTTCGTCATAAGGAATGAATTAAGGAATACTAACCATAATAATACATGGGTATGGTTAGAGGGTTAAGTGGGGTGACATGTAAATTATGACATGTAAATATGGACTTAACCGGAATAAGATAAGACATGTAAATTATGACATGTAAGTATGGACTTAACCGTAGCATGTGTAAGACATGGACATTTAAATTAAAATGGTTAAGTGGGAGAAAAACCTAGTGGGGACCAAGCATAGGTTGGAGCCTTGTGTCGGATGGGGACCCGTATCAGCCAGTAACCCATTTGAGTATCTAATTGGGCTCGGTACTAGGACGGGGTTGGGGCACGCTTACTGGAGTTGAATGTAAGAGGTCAAAACGTGAATAGAGGTGGCAACGCAAGTCCAACGGGTTCATGTGCGTGCATGGGTCTAGGCTGGTAGGTAAGATGTTGTTGCATCGTGTAGGTATGGCCGTGCATTTCATGTTGATATCAGGGTTTCCACTTTGGGGAGTGATACACCCCACTGTGGGGCTAGCACGGGTGCCTATGGGGTTTAGGGAGCCGATCAAATGGGTAAGGTAAGGGTACCTTAGCGGTGGTAGGAGCAAGCCGGCGCCTATGATAACAGCTAGGTACAAGTAACTACCAAGTTTGTCATATGGGTACAGTTTATGGGAAGGGATCAACCTCTAGTAAAAAGACACTAGTAGATGTGCGGTGTAATTTAGTAATGTTGTGTTACTTAGCAAAAGTGCGGTGTAACGAAATACATGTTGGTTGAGTTGGATAGTCCTTTGGGTGCTAGTCTGATGTTGACTTCGTGAGACGACCCGAAATCCCGTTCTCACGGAAACAAGGGTTATCTTTGGAATATAACACAGAAACATATAATAGCAGAGCAGAATTAAATAAATACACCAGATATGAACAATAGAATATACTGGATAAAAGTAATCATCAGAGTTACACAGTATACAGGATCTTACTTAGTACAAATACAGTTCAGCTATACATAAATGTCTACAGCGGAAATAAACAAAATATGTACAATAGGAGCTGAACAGCATAAAAAGAGATAAATAATAGAATCCATCTTCAGCTCCAGCTATCCAGAAAAAGAACCAGCTAAACCTGAATACAAGGCTGCCAGTGTAGAAAAAGGGGCACCCGAGTTTGAAAGTGAAACAAACTACGAGTCAGTCACGGGACTGGTATGAGAAATCTACTCAACACATATATTTTGGCTAATCACAGGACCACACCACTTTCGTGGAACGGGTTTACTCCATTGGATTTCCAGTGCTTTAAAACAAATCTTTCTTTTAAACATCGCTATGCTTTTTATAAAAATGAGACCGTTATAAGACTCAGTTCCCATCACACAATGCAACGCAAACCGGAGGATAGAGTTTTACCTTATAACGGTCAAAATATGCTTGATACGAACAAAACAAAGGCATTTGATATTATTGTTAGTGTCTATATGTTTTGAAAACAATTTCAAATCATAACTATCAATCATAGACGGCATGGGTACCATATATCATGTCGCCATATATATATATATACAATCAAAACCGCATGATGTCGTATTTGGAAATTGGATTTCCGTCCTGAACCAAGGCAAAAGATAGTCCTTACCGAATTCGAGACAATCTAGCCCATGTCTCAGGCCCAGACTCAGGTGGGCCCTTGGATCGTCAGGGCCGGTCCACCGATGTAGATTATTATGCTTGAACACTACGTTTCTCCGCCCTTTGGGGCGTAAACGAGCCAACGAATGACTCCATCGGACCCGGATCGTCCGATCAAACCGAGGCGCCTCGCAACAGCAACAACCACATAGGTGAAAAGTATATAAATGTCAGGGCTGGTAGGTCACTGACACCACCCTAGCTAGAAAGAAACGCAGGCCCTCCCTGAGGTCCTTCTCCCGTTTTAGGTTCATATCGGGGTGTGAGGTTCGCGAATTCACGTTCACACAAAGCTACGCCACACAGGCGGTGCTTTGATCATCACCACAAGACTTTGCTTTTCAATAGAAGCCCTGATCACTGCATCTTAGCATGCCACACAGGCAATTCACGCCATGCGATTGATGTCCATCGATATACAACCTCTGGGCTCGTACGTCTCAGAGAAGGGCGTTAAGCAAAAGAATAAATTCTCCGCCGCCAAACAGATGTATATTTAACAGAGATCAATCAACACAGAATAAAATCCAATGTCGGACACACAGTCCATTTACAAGTCCGTTCTGGGTCTGAACGAAACCGGAGGCACTAAATACCTCGCAAACCCATCGATCACCACGTACGTCTGGACGATCACCACTCATTATCCATATTTCGGGATGCCTCCCAATCAGGACCTCGGTTACCATCCAAACGAGGTGAAGATCTCCGGTCTTCGACCATCGTCTTCATCTTCGACTTTCAATCGTCGGTCAATTATTTGAAATGAGAATCAACTCGGCCTTCTCAAATAATTCACGTATATTTAGAATTTCAAATCAATTTATTTCAATGGTTAAATTATTCGACAACACCAATTGTGTTCTTTTAATGTAATTTTCACACCAAACACATTCAACCATCAAAAGCCACATAAATCGAACAAATTCAGTTTATTTCTATCCCATATCGCTTATGATATTTTATAACTATTTATCGCTATTTTTATTTATTTTAAAATAGTCATTTTATTCAAAACGACGCTTCGGGCCATAAGGCGGCCGTGGCGCTGTTTTTCTTCAGATTTGATTTACACATATCTGAAATTCTAACCGTTGGATCTTCACAAAATTTACATCATTAGAAAGGTCTTTTCCAAACGAATCCAACGGTTCCAGTTTCGGGAAAATCCGACGGTCAGATCTCCCGGTACAATCGTTTGAATTTTCGATTTCAAATTACGAACTACAGCGTCGTTATTCGATTTAATATATAATTATATTTATATATATATAAATATAATCGCTTCTGGCGCTGTTTTTCTTCAGATTTGAATTAAACATTCCAGAAAATCCAACCGTTGGATTTTTACAAGGTTGGTGCCGTTGGAAAGATAATTCCAAGGCGAACCCGACGGTTGAGGTTTCGGGAAAATCCAATAGTCGGATTCCCCGCACTAGTCGTTTGAAATCACGGTTTCAAAATACGAACTGCACGGCCTCGTTTCGTTTTAATTTTATTTATATTTATATATTTATATAAATATAGTTCATTCAATGATTTCCATATCGTTTCCACTTCAAATATTTTTCTAACACCTTAAAATTTTGGAAAATTTCGCCATAACCTCCCCTGCACCGGGAGCATCGGGAAATCGCAAATAGCTTTCCCGGTCCTTCTAATCTCAAAAAGAAAAAGAAAAAGCCAAGCGGCTAGCCAACGGGCTCATAAAATCATCACCAAAACAAAACAGTAAATGTGTACCTATTTGTCGGGCACAAAATTTTATTCCTCTTCTCTAGCCCCTTTGCTATAACCTGTTCAATAAATATGCATGTACATATATATACAGTTCTTATCATTTATCATTTTCTATTCAACTTCATATTTGATTTCTATTTGGTTTAAAAACACCATTCATTCTAATGTTACATAAATAGGTGCAAATCATTTCATTAGCTAATTAATGAATATTTCAACTCATATATGTTTATTTTGAACAAGTGGCTATTTTTAACACTTCACATTTCAGCGATTTATGCATACAATAAAAATGTGATTTTTATTGTAAAACAATTCATTTCAAAACACTATTTTTCTATATATTTCATATTGGTGATAAAAGGTGATTTTTATTATCAAACAATTTATTTCAAAATATGAATACCATTCAACACATGAATTTCTAATCAACGAATGAATATCAATTCAACACATGAATGTTTTCTATTCAATGAATAAATATAGTTTAAGCATATGAAAATAATTCAAACACACAAATATTATTCAAAATTTCGGCAGCATAACGGCAGGGTAGTTAAACCGGGACCGTCCCTAGTACGGCTCCTCGCTCTACCTTAAAACCTCGTGGTTTTTGACAATGAGGATCATGCATCTAGTTCGCACGCAGGCGGCATGTATATATTTATTTCATTTCCACAAACTAATCCTATGTGGTTTCAACCAAATATTTCACAACCACAAATGGGTATTTTTCAACCACAATCAACCAATATCAATCACAAACAATCCCAAACAATCATTCGCTATCAATCAATTTTCACAACAATTTCAACCAATAAATATCGTCCATGGTTTGTGGACGAGGGGCATATATATATATAGATATAGATATATATTTATATATAGCAATTCACTTTCATTACACACATATATAATAATTTTAAATCAGAAATCTCACCAATAGCTATCCAACTGCACGACACTTCCTTTATAGAAATCTTTGCCCTTTGTCGCTTTCGCCCGTATTCTCTACATATGTAAAAATCGAATTTTTTACGATGCTATTCAATATATAAAAATCGAATTTTTACTACGCTATTCAATATATAAAAATCGATTTTTACTTCGACTTTCAATATATAAAAATCTGATTTTTCTTTTTAAAGTTCAAATCCTTTCCCATTCTAAAGCTCAAACCTTTTTCTCTTTGAAGTTAAAACCTTTTTCTTTTTAAAGTTTAAACCTTTTCTATTTAGAGTTCAAACCTTTTTCTAAAAATCAGTTTTTATATGCTTTTGAAAATCAGTTTTTATTTCCTTTAAAAATCAGTTTTTAATTGCTTTTAAAATCAGTATTTACTTTATATAAAAATCAGTTTTTATATCTTTAAAAATCAGTTTTTATATCTTTAAAAATCAGTTTTTAATACCTTTTAAAAATCAGTTTTCAATACCTTTTAAAAATCAGTTTTTATATCTTTAAAAATCAGTTTTTAATTGCTTTTTAAAAATCAGTTTTTAATTGCTTTTTAAAATCAAATTCGGTTTTTAAACCTTTATAAAATTCAGTTTTACATTCTAATTAAAATCAGGTTTTACATAATTTAAAAATAAAAATAAAAATAAAATAAAAACACTTACATTGCTCTGCGAAGAAGGGGGGAAAAAGAAGGCGTCGGCGGCAGGAGGCGGAGCAGGCGAAGCGAAGGGTGGAGCGAGGCACGGCGGCTTGGGTCTGGTGGCGTCTCGATGCTTTGGGGGGCACGCGATTGGTTCAGGGGGAGGAGGGAAGCTGGACGGGGGAAGACGATCAGAGGGGCGAGGAGCGGGGCACGGCGGTCTTCGGTGGTGGCGTCGCCGTCGTTAGTTTTAGGGTTTTCCTTTTTTTTTTTATTTCGAATCGACAGAAAGAAAGTGAGGAGAGAGAGAGAAAAAGGGTTTATATATATATTTATTTTTATTAAATTTCTATTTAAAAGTTGACTTTTTATTCGATGTTGAAATGGGACCCACCGACTGTCGTCCCTAGCGTTTTACCCCCATTCCGAACACAATGGGATATGTATCGTAAGCTGATTCGATTGTTTCGAATAGTTTCCGTTGAATTTACATTTAAATCCTTATGTTGAATTTTAAACGTACATTTCAAATTACCGGGGTCACATACTAACTAGAAAAATTCCAGAAAAATATTTTCTAGCCTCGTATTGACGATACGGTCCTAACAAAACTAGTTTCGTCGAATTCTGAGACCGTTTGAAAAATGGCCAATTTCCAGTCGATTAAAATCAACTGAAACCGGTCAAATGCGTTTTCCTTTGCCACGCTCACATATTGGTTCGAAAAATTATGAAATTTGAAACCTAGCAATAACTTGACATCACGAATCCAACAAAAGTGGTTTCGTCGAAATCTGAGGTCGTATGCAAAATGTCCATTTTTAAGGGCCTGAATTCCATAGCGACTATTCAGAATTTTCAACTGGACATATCTTTTGATTCCCGCTATCAAATTTCGATTCGTCAGATTTGTTGGAAAGATATCATCAATTAGATCCTAATGTTTTTGGTTTCACTAAAATCCGGATTGTTTTGCACCCGGTACAGTCCGACAAAGTTTGAATTCAATTTTTGAAACTGCCACGCCATTTCAGGCCTTGTTTATAATTATAATTAATTATATTCGTTTTCAATTGTCGATTCAAACTCAGTTTTCATCGCCATTATTTAAAATATTTATTTTAAATATTTAAAATCCATTATTTTAGCCAATTTAAAAAATTTAAATTGGTTCAGATTTTCTGGGTCGTTACAATCTCCCCCACTTAAAACTTTTCGTCCTCGAAAAGGAACAAAGTCGAAAGTGGTTCGATAAATTTACAATCACACAACACAACAACCAATTCAATTGTTTTTAACCTTTTTAACTTTTCAAATATATATCTTTTATATATTCAAAAATTATATTTCTAAAACCAGACTATATATAAATATAATCACAAATACGTTATTTAAAAACATATTACTCTCGACTCGTTCTGAGGCACTTCTGACCCCATCTCTAACGAGTTGTTCTGATTCTGCTACTCATACTAGGATATTACTGATCCTATCTGTATAGAGTTACCCGTCCTAGAACACTACTGGTTCTATTTCTGACGAGTTCGTTCAGATGTTATATTCCAGAACTAAGCTTAACCAAAGCTCTGATACCACGATGAGACGATACCGCGAAATCCGGTAGGCTTTGCAACCATCCCTTCATCCTCCAGTACAGCAGGTAAAACCCACCGTGGCTCCCAATGGTACCCCAACCACTTGTTTTACGGCGACCCTCTCAAGTCTCGCGCCCACTGGCGAACCAACCCTCAACAGGGACATGTAGGGGTAAGAGTCTCCCGTTCGTCACCAAACTGCGAAGCGAGAACCCCCTATCACGCGTACCCAGCCCACACAGGGCCAGCAACAAGGACTGGTATGAGAAATCTACTCAACACATATATTTTGGCTAATCACAGGACCACACCACTTTCGTGGAACGGGTTTACTCCATCGGATTGCCAGTGCTTTAAAACAAATCTTTCTTTTAAACATCGCTATGCTTTTTATAAAAATGAGACCGTTATAAGACTCAGTTCCCATCACACAATGCAACGCAAACCGGAGGATAGAGTTTTACCTTATAACGGTCAAAATATGCTTGATACGAACAAAACAAAGGCATTTGATATTATTGTTAGTGTCTATATGTTTTGAAAACAATTTCAAATCATAACTATCAATCATAGACGGCATGGGTACCATATATCATGTCGCCATATATATATATATATACAATCAAAACCGCACGATGTCGTATTTGGAAATTGGATTTCCGTCCTGAACCAAGGCAAAAGATAGTCCTTACCGAATTCGAGACAATCTAGCCCATGTCTCAGGCCCAGACTCAGGTGGGCCCTTGGATCGTCAGGGCCGGTCCACCGATGTGGATTATTATGCCTGAACACTACGTTTCTCCGCCCTTTGGGGCGTAAACGAGCCAACGAATGACTCCATCGGACCCGGATCGTCCGATCAAACCGAGGCGCCTCGCAACAGCAACAACCACATAGGTGAAAAGTATATAAATGTCAGGGCTGGTAGGTCACTGACACCACCCTAACTAGAAAGAAACGCAGGCCCTCCCTGAGGTCCTTCCCCTGTTTTAGGTTCATATCGGGGTGTGAGGCTCGCGAATTCACGTTCACACAAAGCTACGCCACACAGGCGGTGCTTTGATCATCACCACAAGACTTTGCTTTTCAACAGAAGCCCTGATCACTGCATCTTAGCATGCCACACAGGCAATTCACGCCATGCGATTGATGTCCATCGATATACAACCTCTGGGCTCGTACGTCTCAGAGAAGGGCGTTAAGCAAAAGAATAAATTCTCCACCGCCAAACAGATGTATATTTAATAGAGATCAATCAACACAGAATAAAATCCAATGTCGGACACACAGTCCATTTACAAGTCCGTTCTGGGTCTGAACGAAACCGGAGGCACTAAATACCTCGCAAACCCATCGATCACCACGTACGTCTGGACGATCACCACTCATTATCCATATTTCGGGATGCCTCCCAATCAGGACCTCGGTTACCATCCAAACGAGGTGAAGATCTCCGGTCTTCGACCATCGTCTTCATCTTCGACTTTCAATCGTCGGTCAATTATTTGAAATGAGAATTAACTCGGCCTTCTCAAATAATTCACGTATATTTAGAATTTCAAATCAATTTATTTCAATGGTTAAATTATTCGACAACACCAATTGTGTTCTTTTAATGTAATTTTCACACCAAACACATTCAACCATCAAAAGCCACATAAATCGAACAAATTCAGTTTATTTCTATCCCATATCGCTTATGATATTTTATAACTATTTATCGCTATTTTTATTTATTTTAAAATAGCCATTTTATTCAAAACGACGCTTCGGGCCATAAGGCGGCCGTGGCGCTGTTTTTCTTCAGATTTGATTTACACATATCTGAAATTCTAACCGTTGGATCTTCACAAAATTTACATCATTAGAAAGGTCTTTTCCAAATGAATCCAACGGTTCCAGTTTCGGGAAAATCCGACGGTCGGATCTCCCGGTACAATCGTTTGAATTTTCGATTTCAAATTACGAACTGCAGCGTCGTTATTCGATTTGATATATAATTATATTTATATATATATAAATATAATCGCTTCTGGCGCTGTTTTTCTTCAGATTTGAATTAAACATTCCAGAAAATCCAACCGTTGGATTTTTACAAGGTTGGTGTCGTTGGAAAGATAATTCCAAGGCGAACACGACGGTTGAGGTTTCGGGAAAATCCAATGGTCGGATTCCCCGCACTAGTCGTTTGAAATCACGGTTTCAAAATACGAACTGCACGGCCTCGTGTCGTTTTAATTTTATTTATATTTATATATTTATATAAATATAGTTCATTCAATGATTTCCATATCGTTTCCACTTCAAATATTTTTCTAACACCTTAAAATTTTGGAAAATTTCGCCATAACCTCCCTTGCACTGGGAGCATCGGGAAATCGCAAATAGCTTTCCCGGTCCTTCTAATCTCAAAAAGAAAAAGAAAAAGCCAAGCGGCTAGCCAACAGACTCATAAAATCATCACCCAAACAAAACAGTAAATGTGTACCTATTTGTCGGGCACAAAATTTTATTCCTCTTCTCTAGCCCCTTTGCTATAACCTGTTCAATAAATATGCATGTACATATATATACAGTTCTTATCATTTATCATTTTCTATTCAACTTCATATTTGATTTCTATTTGGTTTAAAAACACCATTCATTCTAATGTTACATAAATAGGTGCAAATCATTTCATTAGCTAATTAATGAATATTTCAACTCATATATGTTTATTTTGAACAAGTGGCTATTTTTAACACTTCACATTTCAGCGATTTATGCATACAATAAAAATGTGATTTTTATTGTAAAACAATTCATTTCAAAACACTATTTTTCTATATATTTCATATTGGTGATAAAAGGTGATTTTTATTATCAAACAATTTATTTCAAAATATGAATACCATTCAACACATGAATTTCTAATCAACGAATGAATATCAATTCAACACATGAATGTTTTCTATTCAATGAATAAATATAGTTTAAGCATATGAAAATAATTCAAACACACAAATATTATTCAAAATTTCGGCAACATAACGGCAGGGTAGTTAAACCGGGACCGTCCCTAGTACGGCTCCTCGCTCTACCTTAAAACCTCGCGGTTTTTGACAATGGGGATCATGCATCTAGTTCGCACGCAGGCGGCATGTATATATTTATTTCATTTCCACAAACTAATCCTATGTGGTTTCAACCAAATATTTCACAACCACAAATGGGTATTTTTCAACCACAATCAACCAATATCAATCACAAACAATCCCAAACAATCATTCGCTATCAATCAATTTTTACAACAATTTCAACCAATAAATATCGTCCATGGTTTGTGGACGAGGGGCGTATATATATATAGATATAGATATATATTTATATATAGCAATTCACTTTCATTACACACATATATAATATTTTTAAATCAGAAATCTCACCAATAGCTATCCAACTGCACGACACTTCCTTTATAGAAATCTTCGCCCTTTGTCGCTTTCGCCCGTATTCTCTACATATGTAAAAATCGAATTTTTTACGATGCTATTCAATATATAAAAATCGAATTTTTACTACGCTATTCAATATATAAAAATCGATTTTTACTTCGACTTTCAATATATAAAAATCTGATTTTTCTTTTTAAAGTTCAAATCCTTTCCCATTCTAAAGCTCAAACCATTTTCTCTTTGAAGTTAAAACCTTTTTCTTTTTAAAGTTTAAACCTTTTCTATTTAGAGTTCAAACCTTTTTCTAAAAATCAGTTTTTATATGCTTTTGAAAATCAGTTTTTATTTCCTTTAAAAATCAGTTTTTAATTGCTTTTAAAATCAGTATTTACTTTATATAAAAATCAGTTTTTATATCTTTAAAAATCAGTTTTTATATCTTTAAAAATCAGTTTTTAATACCTTTTAAAAATCAGTTTTCAATACCTTTTAAAAATCAGTTTTCAATACCTTTTAAAAATCAGTTTTTATATCTTTAAAAATCAGTTTTTAATTGCTTTTTAAAAATCAGTTTTTAATTGCTTTTTAAAATCAAATTCGGTTTTTAAACCTTTATAAAATTCAGTTTTACATTCTAATTAAAATCAGGTTTTACAGAATTTAAAAATAAAAATAAAAATAAAATAAAAACACTTACATTGCTCTACGAAGAAGGGGGGAAAAGAAGGCGTCGGCGGCAGGAGGCGGAGCAGGCGAAGCGAAGGGTGGAGCGAGGCACGGCGGCTTGGGTCTGGTGGCGTCTCGATGCTTTGGGGGGCTCGCGATTGGTTCAGGGGGAGGAGGGAAGCTGGACGGGGGAAGACGATCAGAGGGGCGAGGAGCGGGGCACGGCGGTCTTCGGTGGTGGCGTCGCCGTCGTTAGTTTTAGGGTTTTCCTTTTTTTTTTATTTCGAATCGACAGAAAGAAAGTGAGGAGAGAGAGAGAAAAAGGGTTTATATATATATTTATTTTTATTAAATTTCTATTTAAAAGTTGACTTTTTATTCGATGTTGAAATGGGACCCACCGACTGTCGTCCCTAGCGTTTTACCCCCATTCCGAACACAATGGGATATGTATCGTAAGCTGATTCGATTGTTTCGAATAGTTTCCGTTGAATTTACATTTAAATCCTTATGTTGAATTTTAAACGTACATTTCAAATTACCGGGGTCACATACTAACTAGAAAAATTCCAGAAAAATATTTTCTAGCCTCGTATTGACGATACGGTCCTAACAAAACTAGTTTCGTCGAATTCTGAGACCGTTTGAAAAATGGCCAATTTCCAGTCGATTAAAATCAACTGAAACCGGTCAAACGCGTTTTCCTTTGCCACGCTCACATATTGGTTCGAAAAATTATGAAATTTGAAACCTAGCAATAACTTGACATCACGAATCCAACAAAAGTGGTTTCGTCGAAATCCGAGGTCGTATGCAAAATGTCCATTTTTAAGGGCCTGAATTCCATAGCGACTATTCAGAATTTTCAACTGGACATATCTTTTGATTCCCGCTATCAAATTTCGATTCGTCAGATTTGTTGGAAAGATATCATCAATTAGATCCTAATTTTTTAGGTTTCACTGAAATCCGGATTGTTTTGCACCCGGTACAGTCCGACAAAGTTTGAATTCAATTTTTGAAACTACCACGCCATTTCAGGCCTTGTTTATAATTATAATTAATTATATTCGTTTTCAATTGTCGATTCAAACTCAGTTTTCATCGCCATTATTTAAAATATTTATTTTAAATATTTAAAATCCATTATTTTAGCCAATTTAAAAATTTTAAATTGGTTCAGATTTTCTGGGTCGTTACACTTCGGTCCTCGGGGTTAGTATTTGGAGGGTTGTTCGCTTAGCCAAGGTGTAAGATTGTCTTAGTACTTAGGAACGAAATCATCTTGTCCATCCTTTTTATCTACCTTATCTAAGTTACAGCCATATCATGATGCCTATTTTTGTCTTGATCATTTACCTTACCTATTATTTGTTAAAATTACTGGACTTGCCAGACTTTAAACCCGTTTGTTTCCACCTCTTTTCTTTCCTTTTTCCCCCCTCTGGTTTGCAATGAGGGAATACTACAGCTTAGTGCCGATTTCTTTCAGTTGCTTGAAGAGAGTAGATGTATTGCTTTGGACTCTCTCATCTTTATGGCTTTGCTTATGCTCAGTGGGGATTTATGCATTTATGTTATTTAAGTATTTGCTTCTTTATGTACTCTGAAGTTTTTGGAAAAGACAATTGATCCTGTTGTAATGGTTTTTGGAGACTACTTATGTAAGCTTGATTTGAAGTTATGATCTTCCGCTGTGTTTTATTTGTTTATTCTTGTAATTTATCTGTTCTATACAACAATAACGCTTCATGGACATTGATGCATTCCCTTTGTGAGTGACATTAATGGACATGGGGTGTTACACATAGGCATTGCGAATTCGATTATCCTTAAGATAACTGAAGATAGAGTAAATGCATCGGATGTTCTGTTTATAAGATAGTGTCTTTGGTTTGTCCAGTTCCAGAACAACTTGTATGTATGAATGTTTGACAGAGTATGCCTAACAGATCACATAAGACGATCTTTTCAAGGTATTATGTTTGGTGGTGGAGGAATTCGTTTCTCTTATCTTTTTATACCCGTAATATTTTTGGGAAGATCAACTAGTCATTTGATGGGTTTGACGATGTCACATTCAAACTAAATGGTGGTGTGCTATTCTATAAAGGTAATCGTGACCTTAAGCCTCATAACCAGGAAATGACAAAAATCGGGCATGCAACATATCTAGTTAGGTCACACCCAATAAGGGTGTGTTATCACCATCTAGATAATATTCATTTGTTCTTCTATCATTTCTATATCTTATGTATTACGGTTGGACGACTGAGAACCATGGGTGATAATACATACGGGCCACTCAAGCTAAATGAGTGACCGATCGTGTGTGGCTGGGTTGGAAGATGTTCTTGTTGAATCGCAGTGTATCCCCTCCAGAGTACACTGATCGGATTGTGATTCCATACCTTATTATAGTCTAAATCCAATCTCCAATAAAAGCCTTGCGGTTTTTGATTTTATACTATGTATGTGGAGTGTGAGATGCAAGCGTTCTACTAGATGGTTGTTTATTTGATTAGACATTATTATAATATCACCAGATTTTGATATCAAAAATGTTTTAGGTTATCGTAGGGTAAAAACCACTCATATTTATATGTGGATCAGTCTTAGGATTATCCTTTCTTTCAAAAGTTTTTTTTCAAAGTTAAACAAAATGGTTGGAGTTACTCACACCAGTCCCATGACTGACCCAGAGTTTATTTCATTGATTTATCGTAAACTCTTGGGTGCCCAAATTTTTACAGATAGTTAAGTAGTTCAATTTATTACAGATACACATGGAGGAGCTTAAAGTAGGAGGATTCACCGTTAGTTATTTAGAGATATTTCTGCTGTGATGTTTATGTATTGTACTTTGGTGTGGTATGTATATACAATACATATTTGTATTTCAAAGTTACGATATATGATATTATATTTTTTTCATTCCACTGTGAGATTCTGATGTTCTCTTTTGTTCTATTATCTATCTATTTCTATTTCTTCCACCCTAATGACTCGTATTTCTGTGCAATTTGGGTTGGACGCGTGTTGTTTTAGTCAACTCAAATAGTATGAATTTGCGGGCCTTTATACTCTTTAAGTACATCGGGACCACTGCTGTAACAACCCGGAATTTCTTAACCAATTTAAATTTTTTATTTTAGCTATTTTAATGGATTTTGAATATTTAAAATGATTTTTTTAAATAACAACAATCTAAAATTTGTTTTTATCGAAATTAGAACGTATAAATTTATGTTATTTATAAAACAAACTCGGAAAAGCGCGGTAGTTTGAAAATTCAATTTTTAATT
This sequence comes from Allium sativum, assembly GCA_030737875.1. Lineage (NCBI taxonomy): Eukaryota > Viridiplantae > Streptophyta > Magnoliopsida > Asparagales > Amaryllidaceae > Allium > Allium sativum. The sequence goes on along the minus strand of CM060918.1, from coordinate 141,261,069 downwards.
TCAATTGACTATACAGAATTCAATGTAAATCATATTTCAGTAAAACCAGAAACATTTGAATCTGTTTAATAACATCTTTCTAACGAATGTAAGAAACTGAGATTTCACTTTATAAATTGTAAGCTATGTCTAGTTTAAAATATAGAATAGTCGCTATGGAAATTATATATATATATCTTAATATAATATATAACCCTTAAAAATAGCCATTTTGCAAAGGAACTATGTTTTCGACGAAACCACTGTTGCTGGACCTGAAATGTCAAATTATTGCTTTGAAATTTCATAATTTTTGGAATTAATATATGAGCGTAGTGAACATAAATGTGTTTAGTAATTTCAATTTGAATTTAATCAATTGAAACATTTTTCAAACGATCTCCAAATTCGACAAAATTAGTTTTGTTAGGATCGTATCGTCAAAACAAACCAGATTTAATTTTTCTGTAATTTTTGGAGTTAGTATGTGGCCCTGGTAAATTAAAATGTACGTTCAAATTCAATATTGACCGTTATATTAATTTATATTTTAATTTAGATAAAAACTAATCGGAACTATCAAATTGGCTTACGAAACATATCCCATTGTGTCCGGAATGGGGGTATTCAGTTAGGGACGACAGTCGTTGGGATTGATTTGGAGTTAGTGGCAGTAAACAAGTAATTTCCGAATTAAATAAATTAAAAAAGGGTATATATTCAAAAATACAGTCAAAACCCTAGTCAAAATTATAACCGTGGTCAAACACTTCCAGCGCCGTCCTTCCTGAACCAAGGGGCGATTTCGTTCCATTTTCCTTCGTTAATTATCTCCAATCCGTTGTAAATCAGACCATGGATCTAAAGCAAAAATTGTTGAGATTCTCACCCCCTTTTAATCTACACATGGAGATCAAGTTTTGAGTTGTATCTAGCGTGAATTTTGAGCAGAAAGTCATGTTTTTTGAACTGGTTTTGGGTGGCGCTAAGAGCACCGAGTTCATCAAGGCGACCCGCGTTAGGAGGTGGAGGAACGGGTGATGGCGTGGCAGCTCCTGATCGGTGAACAGTTGCTCCAGTTAGTTGCGGCGTTGGTGAAATTGGATGGTGCGCTGGGTTCAACGATGTCGGCCAGAAGGGAATAGAACAGTGGAAGGAGGATTAGTCAAAGAAATGTAATTAATTAGTTAATTAAATATTTAATTATAGCATACCTTCTTCATACGAGGCCGAAATGGAACGATTTCAATTGCGCTTGATTCGCAACAACGAACACTACAACATGGAACTGATTAGAACGAAAAGGGAGACAGTTGGAATTTTTGACAAAATTAAGCATCTGTTTAATTTTGTTAAAACAATCTTCAATTAAAGAATGACGGAGTGGAACCCAATGTGAGCATTCTCTCACAAAAATTTTGTATAGTTATTTATTTTACTTTAAAACTATAAATATAGAAATTGCCAGTGTTGATTGTATGTGACAATGCATGAGTTCAACACATGAACTATTCACGACTCATCTGCACCAGAAGCGTTGTTTGAATATACGACACTCGTATTTCAAACAATGTGGATACACTTTGTGGTTGTTGAAATGTGATAAATATCTATTTATTATTTAAACAGTGAAAATTGGTTAATTAGAAAATAATTCAAACTGGATTTGAATTGGTTAAATTTATTAACCAATAATTTATCTAAATAGACTATTGTTGTTTGAAAACCCCACACCGGTATTGGGATGATATTTGACATACACTAATCCCAATATTTAGTTGTATGTCAATCAACTGGTTGACAGGCTGTGATAAGCGTTATTTATTCATTTTAATGCTTATACAGTTGTAAAATGCACTCTGGATAATGTTTGAATGTTGAATGATTATTTATCATTATTGCTGAATACATCTGATGTATGAAATCAATATAACTAAAATTATATGGTAATTGATCAAGCCACATTCCGATTCAGAAATAACGAATATTTTAAAATAACGAATATTTTAAAGTAATGAATATTTTAAGATAATATCCAGTGAATAATCAAAATATGTTTTTGATGCCCGATTTTGGATGGACACGAAAATATTGAAATATACAAAGCCGAGTAAGTAGCTAAACGCCATTTTAACCCGAATGGGTTTATCGATCGATTTTATCCATTTTATAATGAATACCGAAAAGAAGTATTTTCAAAATCTGATATTTTGAAAATATTATCATTTTAATATTTTAATGATATGGAATATTCAATTTTGATTTAAAATTGAAAATGAGGTTGGAATCCTTTTAAAATGAACTTATAAGCGATTTATAAAATATGTTTTAAATGGAAATCAATGATATATATATTGTACATATAATGGTTTGAGTAGAATGCGCTGCGCAGCGACCGTTCGTGAATTTCAACCATTAACTTCGAATGGAAGTAACGGAAGATCCGACCGCCGGATTCTCCTAAAACCGGAACCGTTGGGTTCGTATCGAAAATATCTTTCGAATGGATATAAGAGATTTAAATTTGAATGGTTGGATTTTTAAATATGCCCAAAACCAAATTCAGAAAAGGTCGCTATAGACGCAGTTCGATGGTCGTTATTCTAAACCGACTTAAATGGCGATATTAAAATTAATAATAATATGGAAAAATTATGTAAAATAATAACTAACGATTTCGAAAGATTTTTGGATGAAAAAGTCCATATTTGAAAAGATAAAAGATATTTCTATCTGAATGAATTAGTTATTAACTAGAATAATAATACAATATTTTTAAATAAAGATAAATTGGATTGAAATGGTTTTAATATAACCAGAATTTTCCAATGTATGAATTGGAAATGATTGGAATGGAAAAAATATTTGGAATATTTCGATATTAGATTCCATGATTATATGGATATTGTTGAGGAATTTGGAAGATATAGATATCGTTATTCCCAATACGGTATTTGTTGGTTGTAGAATTTGATATTGAATATAAGCCGATATTATTTCTATTCGAAGCCTTGTATTTAATATCAAATTGGATTTTGGGGTTGTGGTGAATGGTGTCTGTAACGATCCAGAATTTTTAACCAAATTAAAATTGGAATTTTTATTACTCAATTTGAATTTAAATTTGAATTTGACACAAATATATATGGTTTAGAATATTTAATAATTTTGTTAAGTTATATGATAGATTTTACCTGAATTATAAATGAGAATGATTATTAATAAGTTTCTATTTGTCATTGGATTGGATTTGTCAAACCATAACATGAATTAGTAGCGTTAGAACTAAGTGTTGTCCTTAGTTTTCATAGCATTTTAAAGGAAATGCTACCAAAAGATCACTTTCCCTCCTTAAGACAAGTGTAAGGACACTTGTATTTTTGCATGCCTCCTTTCATGCATGTTTTACACTTGCCCCTTTATGTGTCATTACCTCCTTAACCCTCCATTCCTATATAAGGAGGCCTTTCCTCCATTTTTTAACCATTCCACTCCATTTTCTTCCTTTCATCTTCTTCTTAAAGCTTATGGCTATGGTTTCCACGGCATAAGTCTTCTTCTTTTCCACCATAACCTTGCCGAAGTTTGCCATCCTCCTCCTCCTCTTATAATATATAGAGGGAGAAAGATTAGTATATATTATATAATATATATTTTCGTGAAGTAGACGGTGCACTGAAATACTGTCTGATGGTTCGCTCAACTAGGCTCACTTATCGTGATGATTTGGAAAACTGTTAGGTGAGAACTCTTTTAACATGGTTTATATAATTATTAGTTAGACTAATTTAAATATAATGATGAATTATTAGTGGTTAATGATGATTGATGTTTGTTGTGATGGATGATGGATGCGTAGTTTAGAACACACACTATTAAGCGTTAGTGTTATAACGCTTGTGCACAGTTATGATTTATTTAATTATGTTGATGATGGTTGCTATGGATGTTTATATGGTTGTTGATGTTGTTTTGCACACACTATGACACAACAATTATGGTATCACATTGGTGATCGACAAATCTCCTTCGTAATTAGAAGTAATATCATTATTGAATTTGAAGGTTAATAATTTGGAAAGACTGTAACGACCCGGAAAATTTGAACCAATTAAAAATTTTTAAATTGGCTAAAATAGTGGATTTTAAATATTTAAAATAAATATTTTAAATAATAGCAATGAAAACTGAGTTTGAATCGACAATTGAAAAGGAATATAATTAATTCTAATTATAAACAAGGCCTGAAATGGCGCGGTAGTTTCAAAATTTGAATTCAAACTTTGACTGACTGTACCGGGTGCAAAACAAAATGGATTTGAGTGAAACCAAAAATATTTAAATATGTTAGTGAATACCTTTCTAGCGAACCTGAAAAATCGAAGTTTCATAGCAGGAAGCAAAAGTTATGGCCAAATGAATTTTCAGAAAGGTCGCTACGGAATTTATATAGCCCGTGAAATTGACCATTTTGTAAACGGTCTCAGAATTTGACGAAACTAGTTTTGTTGGGACCGTATTGTCAAAACATAGCTAGATTTATTTTTCTGGAATTTTTCGAATCAGTTTGTGGCCCTGGCAAATTGAAATGTACGTTCAAATTGAATATTGAATGTTTTATATTTTGATTCGAAGGAAAACTGATTGAAACAGTCGAATGGGCCTTCGAAACATATCCCATTGTGTTCGGAATGGGGGTAAAACGCTAGGGATGACAGTCGTTGGGTTTGGATTGGTGTTAGTACGTGAAGAGGGGTATTTTTGGTTTTTAAAAATTTATAAATATAAAAAAAAATCATTGGCCAGGAATATTTTTCTCTCTCCCCGACGCATCACGATTAAACGGCGGAGCCCCTCAAAACGTTCCCGTCCACTTTCCGATCAATCCACGCAAAATTAGCCCCTCCTCCAGTTGAAGATTTTGTAGAGCTCCTCGAGATCTTCAAATCCATATATAGTTTGGATTTTTTCATTGTGTATTTTGGGAGAAAAGACGCCGGGAAGTTCTCGACTTCCAACCGCCACCACGCACGCCTGAGGCCGTCAAACTAGCCCCACCTCCAGGCGAACAGGTGCCTCTCCGTCCTATTCCACGTGGCATCTTCCGATCGTCACCAAACCTCACGGATTGCAAGAAAAACTCCGACCTAGTTTCGAACCAAACTGCTGAGGTATCGGCTATGTTTATTTTCAACAGTTTTAACACCTTTAAACTGTTGCAAACTTTGAAAAATCATATCTTTTTCGTGTATTGATGAAATTCGATGAAACAGGAAACATCGTGACCGTATGGACGTCTTCTACATTCTAGAAGAGACCGCATATTTTTCTGAGCCTTCTGCAATTTTTGGTGGAGTGGAACCCAATGTGAGATTTCTAAATTATAAACGATATGGAAAACGACGATGTATAAATTATATAATCGATGTATGAGTTATATAAGCGTTGTACACCTCTTGTATAAGCGTTTTATAAGTTGTACATTCGATTTATAAGTTGTATGTGCGTTGTAAAAATTATATATGTGTTGAAATAGAAGTGAAATGCTATATATATATATATATACGCCCCTCGTCCACAAACCATGGACGATATTTATTGGTTGTGGTTGGTGTGAAAATTGATTGATAGCGAATGGTTGATTGAAATTGTTTGTGGTTGAAATTGATTGATTCTGGTTGAAAAATACCCGTTTGTGGTTGAGGAATATTTGGTTGAAACCACATAGGATTAGTTTGTGGAAATGAAAAAAATATATATGCCACCTGCGTGTGAACTAGATGCATGAATCCCCATTGTCAAAAACCGCGAGGTTTTAAGGTAGAGCGAGGAGCCGTACTAGGGACGGTCCCGGTTTTAACTACCCTGCCATTATGCTGCCAAAATTTTGAATAATATTCATGTGTTAGAATTATTTTCATTTGTTGAAACTATATTTGTTTGTTGAATAGAAAACCTTCATGTGTTGAATTGATATTCATTCGTTGAATAGAAATTCATGTGTTGAATGGTATTAATGTTTTAAATATAAAAATCACATTTTTTACTCTCTATATATAAACTATAGAAAACCTTCATGTGTTGAATCGAAATTCATTCGTTGAATTGAAATTCATGTGTTGAAAGGTATTCGTGTTTTAAATATAAAAATCACCTTTTTATCTACATATACAAACTATAGAAAACCTTCATGTGTTGAATCGAAATGCATTCGTTGAATTGAAATTCATGTGTTGAAAGGTATTCGTGTTTTAAATATAAAAATCACCTTTTTTATCTATATATACAAACTATAGAAAACCTTCATGTGTTGAATCGATATTCATTCGTTGAATTGAAATTCATGCGTTGAATGGTATTCGTGTTTTAAATATAAAAATCACCTTTTTATCTATATATACAAACTATAGAAAACCTTCATGTGTTGAATCGAAGTTCATTCGTTGAATTGAAATTCATGTGTTGAAAGGTATTCGTGTTTAAAATATAAAAATCAGCTTTTTATCTATATATACAAACTATAGAAAACCTTCATGTGTTGAATCGATATTCATTCGTTGAATTGAAATTCATGCGTTGAATGGTATTCATATTTTGAAAGAAATTGTTTTATAATAAAAATCCTATTTTTATCACCGATATTAACTATATAAAATAGTCGAGTTTTGAAATAAATTGTTTTACATTAAAAATCACATTTTTATTATATACATGAATTGTCAAAAATAGTGAAGTATTGAAATAGAAGACAGTTAGATAAAAACATCATTTTTATTAAATGTATGAAAATCACACGGTTTTGAAATCGAAGGATCGATATAAATATATAAATAGAATTGAAATATATCGAATAACGAAGCTGCAGTTCGTATTTTGAAACCGTGATTTCAAACGATTAGTGCGGGAGATCCGACCATCGGATTTTCCAGAAATCGCAACCGTTGGGTTCGCTTTGGAAATATCTTTCCAATGGCACCAACTTTGTAAAAATCCAACGGTTGGATTGTCTAGAATGTTTAATTCAAATATGAAGAAAAACAGCGCCAGAATCGATATATATATATATATATATAATTATATTAAATCGAATAACGACGCTGCAGTTCGTATTTTGAAATCGAAACTTCAAATGATTATACCGGGAGATCCGACCGTCCGATTTTCCCGAAACTGGAACCGTTGGATTCGTTTTGAAAAGATCTTTCTAATGATGTAAATTTTGTGAAGATCCAACGGTTAGATTTTCAGATATGTGTAAATCAAATCTGAAGAAAAACAGCGCCACGACCGCGTTATGGCCCGAAGCGTCGTTTTGAATAAATTGGCTATTTTAAAATAAATAAAAATAGCGATAAATTGTTATAAAATATTATAAACGATATGGATGTGAAATTTAGAAACTAACTGAAGGTTGGCTAAGTCGAATAGTTTCCTGGGTGTTGATCTGATGTTGGTTTCGGCCTTCGGGGTTAATATTTGGGAAATCGTTCTCTTACTGATTGACGGTTAGTGACTAATGAATTGAAATGATGCGTGTGTATGTTAGTGTTGCACTTGTTTATTATATATGCGAGTTGCTCAGAAAGACCGGGTTTATCCCATTCTGAATAACTGAATCGACGATAAGAAGTCGAAGATGAAGACGGGGGTTGAAGACCGATCTTCACCTCGTTTGGCTGGTAACTGAAGTCCTGATTGGGAGGCATCCCGAAATATGGATAATGAGTGGTGATCGTCCAGACGTACGTGTAACACCCCACACCCGCTATGATCACTCTCTAAGGGAATGCCATAACATCGGTGGAGTATTTTAAGTGAATATAGAACAGAAAAATTACAACAAGACAGATATAAGTAATACTTGAAATTTTCAAAACATCATTTCATTGCAGCGGAAAGTAAAACATGTTTGGTTACATCACAAAACCATAATAAGAGTCAAGTACAAAATATCCATCCTGATAAATAAAAGTACATAATCCCAATACATGAACTGATAGCCATAAAAGAAAGGGTAAACTGAGCTCTACATCTATGGTCCAAGCTCCAAAAGAGAATAAAGCAGCCTGATCAAAGCCCACTCGAACTGGGCCCACTCTGAGAACCTGAGGGTTGGAAAAAAAAGATAAAAACAACGGGGTCAGACATAAGTCTGAGCGAGTCCTATAACTTTAACAATACAATCATTAAAGTAACCAGAGAAGACATAAGCTTGATATACGGTAACGTCTGGGGATGAATGGCTACACTAAGCAGCTTGGTAGACTTAGGATAAACTAAGATAACCGTAAAGACACATCTACCCACCCAAGGATAATTACTACACTGCACCACACCAGTCATTCCTACTTAAAGGTTGATCCCACTAAGTGTACTTAGTAATTTAGTAGTTTCGTGTACCCCTATCTGACTACATAGGTGTACCCACTACTCCCCAAGCGATCGGCTCCCCTACGTAGATACCCGTGCTGGTCCCACGATGGGGTGTATCATTCCCCAAAGTGGCAACCTGATAATATCAACGGTGCACGGCTTTATATCTACACGATGCAACAACGACTTACCAACCAGCCCGGGTCCACACACGCATATGAAACCCGTTGGTCCTGCGTTGCCACCGCTAACCCGGTTTGGCCTCTTATAGTCAAGCCCAATATGCGTGTCCCGTCACTCGACTAGAGTCGAGCCTACTAAGATACGTTTGGGATATTGGTTGAAATGGGCCCCCACAAGCTACCACCTAAGCTTGTTATTTCTAGTGAATCCCACTTAACCCTTTAACCATGTCCACTTACATGTTATACATTTTGGCTAAGTCATTTAATCATATTCTAGTTGTCATACAAGGTACCCACTAGATTTCCACATGCCACCCAAAGCACTTACTTAACCCTTTAACCATGTTTTAATTACATGTTTCACTTTGGTTAAGTATTCTAATTGTATTTTCTATTGCCACCCAAGGCAACCCACTAGTCTCCTCATGCCATCCAAGGCACCCACTTAACCCCTCATGTCCATCTACATGCTAATATGGTCAAGTGTTTCTTAATTAATTAAGACCGTGATCTTCATAAAGACCTCTCACATTAGACTATCTTTTATGACTGCTGGTTAAGCCGGTTGGGTCCGGGCAGCCTTATGTCATAACCGAGTCTAACCTCGTGTCTTTACATTAATCACGTATTTAGTTTGTGCCTAAGACCTCTCACATTGGGCTAACATTTGTAGCAACTGGTTAAGCCGGTTGGGTCCGGGTAGTTTTACGCTACAACTGAGTCCAACCTCGTGTCTTAGTCGATTAATTACACCTAATTAATCACCCTCATATTTATATTAATTATCCCTAATTAATTACACATTTTTAAGAATATGGGTAGACCTAACTAAATAGGTAAATTCCCAATTCCATAGTATGGTTAGACCTAACTTAATAGGTAAATTCCCAACTCCATAATATGGGTAGACCTAACTCAATAGGTAAATTCCCAATTATGTCCATTTAATTTGTGGTATGCTTAATCATACCCAATTCACATCATTTTATTAATATGCATATTAACCCCATCGTTCCCCACGTAATTCGTTCTCATAACGTGACATAATAAAAGGGAAGATTCATCACAAATGTCATGGGTTTAACCAACATAGCATATAACTTTATCATGGGTCCAAAAGGTGTCAACTTGCATATATGAGCATACATTAAACCCAACTAGCATTTAACCCAAACTTGCATTATGCATATCATAAAAAGAGACAACTTGCATATGAACTTGCACATAAACTTGCATACGAAATTGCACATAAACTTGCATATGAACTTGCACATAAACTTGCATGTGAACTTGCATAACATGTCATACATAGAGGCAAACTCGCATATGTTATGCATATCATAAAAAGAGGCAAACTTGCATATGAACTTGCATCATAATAGGGTAAACATGCATATGTATGCATAGCATACAAAGGTGTCATCTTGCATATGTATGCATCTTATTTAAAAAGGGTAGACTTGCATGTCATAATGTATGCATAAAACCAAACACTTAGCATGCCTAAAATCAAATACTTAGCACCCCACCCTGCCTAGTTCAGGGTACCATGATACATCTATGTGGGTTACTGCTGAAATGGATCCCCGTTACTAGGGTTTTCTAATCAACATGTTTATTTGGTTAAGTGTCCAAGTTTACCTAACCCAGCACATTTGTTTTAGTTAACATGTTGAATCGGTTAAGTGTTTTCCTAATTTACATAACCCCACCAGTCTTGACTTAGCTTTAATTTATTAAAGCACCAACCACTCACATTAGACCGGTCTTGTTGTGGTCACTGGATATGTCGTTCGGTTCCGGGCAGATTTACACCATAACTCGGTCTAACCTCGGGTTCTTTTTGGGCTTGATGCGCTAACCACCCACATTAGACAGGTCTTGTTGTGGTTACTGGATATGTCGGTTGGTTCCGGGTAGGTTTACACCACAACTCAGTCTAACCTTGGGTTAGGCATATTCATCTTTTCTAAATTCATATTTTTCTATATATGTCAAATTTCTTTATGTAAATTAATTTTAATTTACTTATCCCATACTTTATCTTTTCAAAAATTGCTCATAATAAATGGTATATCAAACATACCATTTTATGAATAAACCTATGCCATGTATTTTCATATTTCCCATCGCTACCCCCGTGGAACGTATGCGTAAATTACATAAAATGTTAGGCTAGCAAATTAGCCCAAACCCAAAAAAATGTAATAAACAAAGATGATGACATAAACATAAAATAGCATACATTAAACTTATCACATGTAACTTGGCATGAATGTTTATCATTAACTAAACAGGTAAAGGTGAACTTGTGACTAAGTCATACAAACTTGACATGTGTCTAACATGTAGGTTTAACACATAAACAAGATTTTAAACCACAATTTAACATACTAACTTATGTATGTCAAAACATAAGAAAGCTACTCTAACCATTTTTAATTTGCAACTTAGCATGACAACTTATGTGTGTTAAACATAAGAGGATTGTAATTCCAACTTTTTACAACATAAATAGATTCAACTTGACATGGTTCTAACTATTCATGAATGTTAATCTACATGTAAGCATGTGATTTAGATCCTAGACTTGCAAATAACCATCAAATTACAACATGACATGTTTCACCATTTTGTTGGCATAATAAGTTCTTAACCCAAATCGTAATGACATACAATGTTGTACATCACCCAAGCATATAGTCATGAAATATTCAATATGTTCATCGCCATAAGCATATAGAAATATACAACATGTTCATCGCCACAAACATATAGACAAGATTAATTTCATTGATATTTTAAGATAAACGAGAATCAAATCTCCTACATAAGCATCGTACTATATTCCAATTACAACATGTCATGATTCAATCGAAAGGAATGTTTAAATCTGCGTAACAACTAACTTACAAACTAAAAGAAATTCTTGCATTCTGAAATCGGAATTCTGAATTCTGAAATTGGAGATGTGCGCCTTTGATGAAGATCGTTGAATTAAACAAGTATTAATTTGATTCTTGATTCAAGTTCTTTAACTCGTCTTTTGAATTGAAAAGGGTGACGGCTACTCCAAGTCCTCCATCGACGGCATTTCAGTTCTAGGTTTATTTTTCTGTGTGTTTTTAGGTTAGGCATTGAGTTGTTTATATAGAATTTCAGTTTGATTATAGCCGTCAGATGAACCTAGGGTTAATCACAACCACTCAGACCTGATCAGGTCCATCCAGAAACCCTAGTGACTCAGCAACGAATCAACAAACGTTCAAATTTCAGATCTGGACGGTGGCCGGGTCGACACCCTGGTCGACCCTAAGGTTTACCCCCAGGTTGACCTCAAGGGGGGAGGTCGACACTAGGGTCGACCCCCTGGTCGACCTGCCTGGGCCGGAATTTCCCGCCCAGCTCGCTTCTGGCGTCTGTTTGAATTTTGAACTTTGTTCTTTCGAGCTATTTGAATTTATTCGAATTTTTGAAACTTCTAACAGCCATAACTTCTTCATACGAAGTCCAATTCATGCAAACTCGGACTCTATCTCAACCAGAATTCCGAGACGAACACAATGGCGTAGACCTTTTCCCTTAATTCTCACATTTTAAATTATGTATTATAGTATTCATTATTATAATGTTAATAGAAAGTACGAGGTGTTACAAGTTTTAATGAATCTTTAATTAGATTGAAATGATCGAAAATGGAGTATCACTAGTTTTGCTCCAGGCAATGGTTAAATCTTCAATTAGATTTGAACTTGAAATGGTAATTGAATTCACCGATAACACCGTGGTGTTAGATATGAAGTATTACCAGTTTTACTTCATGGGATGAATAGGTTGGGATTGGGAAATTAAAACAAATGATTACTTCAGTAAGGTTCGTTAATCCCGACTAGTTTGGATAAACCATGATTTGGTTTGAATTGATATTCAAAAGAAGATTAAATAATAAATTTAAAAGAATTTATCTTTGATAAAATTAATGGGAACCTTTCCCTAAGAATGTGAAATTTAGAAACTAACTGAAGATTAGTTAAGATGAATGGTTTCCTGGGTATTGATCTGATGTTGGTTTCGGCCTTCAGGGTTAATATTTGGGGAGTTGTTTTCTTACTAATTTACAGTTAGTGACTGATGAATTGGAAAAGGCGTATGTTGTGTTTGTGTAACACTTGTTTATTATATACGCTAATTATTCAGAAAGACCGGGTTTATCCCATTCTGAATAACTAATTCGACAATGTGTCGAGGATGAAGATGGTGGTCGAAGACCGGAGGTCTTCACATCGTTTGGGTGATTATTGATGATCTTGATTGGGTTGTACACCCAAGAGGAGGGAATCAGTTGGTGATCGTCTAGACGTACTTGGAGATCGATGGATATGCGAGGTACAAGGTGCCTCCGGTTTCGTTCAGACCCAGAACGAACTTGTAAATGGACTATGTGTCTGACATTGGATTTTATTCTGTGTGATTGATTTCTATTAAATATATATTTGTTTGGCGGCGGAGAATTTATTCTCTTGCTTAGCGCCCTTCTCTGAGACGTACGAGCTCAGGGGTTATATATTGATGGATATCAATCGCATGGAGTGAATTGCCTGTGTGGCATGCCTAAGTGGATAATGATCAAGGCTTTTGTTGAAAAGCAAAGTCTTGTGGTTGATGATCAAAGCACCGCCTGTGTGGCATAGCTTTGTGTAACGTTGATTCGCGAGCCTCACACCCCGGTTGTGAACCAGAAACGGGAGAGGACATCAAGGGGCATGCGTTTCTATCTAGCTAGGGTGGTGCCAGTGACCTACCAGCCCTGACATTTATATTATTTTCACCTGTGTGGTTGTTGGATTGCGAGGCGCCTCAGATATATCAGTGACTATGTGGAGCCGATGGAGTCATTTGGCTCATTTACGCCCCAAAGGGCGGGGAAACACAATGTTCAGGCATTTTAATCCACATCAGTGGACTGGCCCTGACGATCCAAGGGCTTGACTGAGTACTTATCATGAGGCTTGGGCTAGAGAGTCTCGAGTCGGTGAGGACTATCTTTTGCCTCGGTTCACAGATGGAAATCCAACTTCCAATACGTTACATTTGCGGTTTTGATTGTAGAGCATAGTATGGCGATATGATATATGGTACCCATGCCGTCTATGATTGATACTTATGATTTGAAGTTGTTTTATGCACTATGCACTTATAATAGTATCAAATGATTTGTTTTAAATGTACCAAGCATGTTTGGCTATTATAAGGGAAAACCCTATCCCCCGGCTTGCGTTGCATTGTGTGATAGGAACTGGGTCTTATATTAGCTTCATTTTTCCAAAAAGCATTGCGCTGTTTTGTTATATGCACTGGTATTCTTGGGAGGAAACCCGTTCCGTGTTATACGGCGTGGTCCCTTGATATATTTGATTTAAAGTAAAGTTTTAAATAATTGTTTTAGTTCTCACACCAGTCACATGACTGACCTGGAGTTTATTGTTTTAACCTAAACTCTAGGTGCTCTTATTTTCCGCACGGGAAGCTAGTAGTTGGGTTTTGCATATTTATATTCACAGGATCCTGGTTTACAGCTGGAATGATATCCGAAAAACTCTGTGTCTGTATATCTCCTTCAGTTGTGCTTTGTATTATTTTCTGCTGCTATGTAATGTATTTTAATCTCTGATATTTATCGAATTTGTAATATTTATTTATACTCTGTATATTCTTGTATTATGATGAATTGTTGTAATTAACAATGAAATGTTCTTATGTTTGCGTTCCAATTTGTCGTGTTCTCAAAACAATCAGGGGTTTCGAACGGTCTTTGTCGGTTTAGCGATCGATTCAGATCGAGCGAAATTCCTTATCGTTACATATCAATTCTAAAAATCTTGGAAAATTAAACTTAACAATAATTTGAAATTCCGGTTCCAACAAAAGTCGTTTCGTCGAAAACAGAGGTCGTTTGCGAAATGACTATTTTTAAGGCCAATATATTATATTAAAATATATATAAATTCTACAGCGATTTATCTCAATTTTAAACTGGACATAACTTACAACTTTTAAAGAGAAATTTCAGTTTCTTATATTCATTAGAAAGATATGATTAAACAGATTTAAATATTTCCTGTTTTGCTCAATTCTGATTTAAAATGAATTTTGTATATTAAATTGAAATTTGAAATCGAATTATCGAACTGCCACGCCATTTCAAACTCGTTTTATAATTAAATTAAATTTATTCGTTTTAACTTCAATTAAAATAAATTTTTAGATGTTATTATTTAAAATAAACTATTTTAAAAATTAAAAATCCATTAAAAATTCTAAAATAAAATTTTTAAATTGGTTCAGAATTTGCGGGTTGTTATAGAAGAGCTTTGTGCTTGATGATCAAAGAATAACTTTAATATAGCACAACTTTGTATAGCGTTAATTCGGGAGCTTCACACCCCGGTATGAACCAAAAACGGGATGAAGGATAGCAGGGAGAATATGGTTTCTTTCTAGCTATGAGTGATGTCATGGTATGGAGCCCAGAAATTTTACTTATGTGGATGATGGATAGCGAGGTACCTCGTATATGGCTGTATAAAGGCCCTTGATGGTTGACATACTGACCAGATTTTAGGTCCCACAGGACTGGGAAACATATTGTTTAGGAATTACTAATTCACAAACAAAAGAGTGGACCAACCATTCTGCTCCAAGAGCACTTGCGGGTGAGTCCTGAGGCACGGGCTAGAGTGTCTCGAATTAGATGAGGAAGATCTCTTACCCCCGTTCATAGATGGAAATCCAAATTCCAATACGCGACTTTCGTTTTTAGTTATAAACCTATATAGCGACATAGTAGGATGGGGTAGTATGCCGTCTAAGATTGATACGTTTATATTTGACATTGATTTCTACACTAAGCACTAACAATAACAAAAGATAAATTTCGCATATCAAGCATGTTTAGCCATTGTAAAGTAAAACTTTACCCTATGGTTTGTGTTGCATTGTGTGATGGAACCTGAGTCTTATAATGGCTTCATTTTTCCTTTTTAGCATTGCGTTGTTTGTTTTATGATATTCTTGGGAGAAATCCCATCCTGTGTTATAAAACATGGTCCCTTGATTTACCCAACATTAAAATAAAGTTAATAACTGTTTTAGTTCTCACACCAAGCCCATGACCGACTCGGAGTTTATTGTTTTCCAACTAAACTCTAGGTACCTATACTTCCACACGGGAAGCTAGTAGTTTTGGTTTCCAGATATGTCTTTACACAGGATCCTGGATTACGGCTGAGCCATACTCTAGAACGCTTTTTATCCATGTATTTCTTTCAGCTGTGGTAGTTGATGATTTTCCACTGAGCACTATATTTATAATGATTATATTTCTGCTGCTATGTAATTTAAATCTCTGATATTTTTCCATTGTATATTATTTATTTGTACTCTAATTTCTTGTACTCTAATGTAAATTGTTGTGATAGCAATGAAATGTTCTCTTGTTTCGTGTTCTGATGCGTCGTGTTCCCAAGCAATCCTCCTTCTCATTCGGTTTAGGTTGGCCAGGAGTTCGGGCCGTCTTAATGCCCTAGAGGCAATCCATTTGATGTGATTAATAACATTGTTGATGTTATTATTTTATTTGGAACAAAACATTCTGTTATGTTATATTTACTGCGTTATATAAGTATTAACATAATAGAAGTCTTAAGAATAATAATACGCATTTATATAGTTCAAGTAAATGACTTGAACTTGAGATTATATAATATAATAAGTATTATAATTCTCAAATGTCCCTAGTTAAGTTTTATTGTTTACAAAGGACAATAATAAAACATTGAGACTAGTATGTTGATTGACTGATGATCATATCTCATTGATCATTAATATACGTGATATTAATGCCAAGACATAAATAAGTATTGGACTAACCCACCATGGAAAAACTACATGGAATATAATTAAAAGTATCATAAGTTATTCTCATATTGATAGTGATGTAATGGTCCTCAGACCTGAAATCAGTATAATTTTATTCGAGGATATTTGTATTTTGATATCATCAAAAGTTACTTTTAACCGAGTAGACGATAACTGTGATTACTGGATACATCTCGAATCGAATGAAAATTATGAATGATCTAGATGGAATTTAACCCTACAATATATTTGTAGTGATATCCATGGGGCTCTTGATTTAGTGAGACTATGAAATGCATGGTTGTTCTCAAATATTGATTTGTTTTATATAGTCTACTCATCGATCAAGATAAAAGGATTAAATGAAATTATAAAGGAGATGATATGATCCATGCATCAAGTTTAATCCTGGATATATTGGTTAAAAGGATTATATTACATTGATAAACTGGTCACAAAAAAGTTTGTAACGAATCAATGTTCTTATTATAACTTGGGTAGAAGTGACGTATTGCTAGATGCCAATCATTGTTTATGATTTTAAATACAATTTAAAATCATTGCCAACATTGTAATAACCTACAGGGTCACACATAAGAACGCTTGAAAAGGATGAGAACCTTTCAGAACAAAAGGGGTTCAAATTTTTACTTTTCTCTGGTTTTGAATTGGTATAAACGTCTTATGGTCTAACCTTATTTAGATTTTTCGTTTACCACACAATAAAAGGAAGGCCGACATTTTCTTTTATTCCACTGATTTTCGGAAAACCAAAAACAAAAAATCGAATTAATAAAAAAAAACTAAAACCCCAAATCGACTAGCACCATCCATTCTTATTCTCGATTTAGTTTGACATCTTTGAGATCGAGTGCTCGTGGACTTCTATGGAGGGCTTAGATTCAAAACAACCCAAATCCTAATTGTTCAATTTCCTAAAAAAATGGAATCTATACCAGGTATAATATTCAATTTACATGACTTTCGCATAGATCTTTTATTATAGGTTTTAATTTGTTAAAATTGTATACTGATTAGATCAAATTGAAACCTTACATATAGCTTATGGCTTAGCTCATGGAATTATACAAAACCGTTATCTTAGTTGAGCCTAGGCTATCATCGAATTCTGTATTATAAAATGGGATTGAAGTTTTACTTCATGAAATTATCTAGGATACATTTATACCAAATTGCATTTTCAAATTTTATCCCGTACTAAAACAAAGAAGTGCACATGTGCATGCAACAAGCCATGTTCAGTAGTTGTCATGTTCATTAACTATTCTATACATTTTTATCAATATTGGATGAAGAAATGTCTGGTGGAATTAACATATGGAACTTTGTTACTGCTAGATCCTAACAAGTGATATTATCATTTTTATAAGAGCCTTTTCATATGTTGAAGTTATTTTTGTAGTTGTACATTTACATATATGGGGTGTTGGTAGAACTGCTTATGTATGTGGATGTTAATATGCAGTACTGTACTTTATGTGTAGACAATGTAACATAATATCAATTTATATCTAAATTTGTAGTGATTGTGTTTTTTTAATCTTTCAATTTATTTTAAAGTAATTCAGATATAGATTTTATTCCTTAACAATACGCACTAGGATGGAAATTTGGAGAAATGGAAATTTTCTCCCAATTCCTATTCCAAAATCCTCCTATGGGATATTCAAAGGTTATTCTTAAGATATTTTTACTAATAATGCACTGAAAACTTATATAGCCTTGTTTATATATCACTATGAATGTATAATATGCCAATGTGAACTCGGTATTAACTTAGAAAATATAGTGTGGAAAACTTGCATGAATCAAAACAACCCTCGCCAATTAGAGTTGCGCTAAATCGTATTTTTAGGGATAATCATCATTTAGTGTTATTTAATGAGGCTAGTTGCTATTTTCAAATCTTTTAAATGTTTGATTGATCGTTTCACAATTACTTTTTTTTTTGGAAGAACCGACCGGTTTTTAAAGTGACCGCAAATACTTTTATTATACCAAATAATAAATACATTATTACAAGGGTTAAGCAGAATATCTAACAACTACTTGGTTTTTACTGTGGAATGTCCACCACTAACGATTTTTAAGGTGGACCATCCATCGTCATCCTATCTAGGTTACAACACAAGGGAAAGACACTATTTTTAAACTACAAGATTTCAAACTCCATGCAAGGAGTAAAATATCAAACAATGTCATATACAAAAAATAAGGCAAAAAGGATCTATATAAAACAACACATTTTATCAACACTGGACACAAAGACTAACAACTGAAAGGACCAATACGTCACAAAAATCATAGTATAAAGTCTTCACAACAGAGCCGAATATCCAAATTAACAAAAGGACAAGTCACGCACCATGACTACCCAAGACCTTAGTACATAAAACCATCCCAGCACCATTCCTCCTAGTAAAAATGGAGATTTTCGAGCCACACAAATCCTACGGTAGCAAGAACTACATGCAAAATGGGGTAGCTAAAAATACATTGACTTCAAGTCACAAGAAATATCCCTTGAAAAGGGAAGCTATATGTGCAACATGATAAGAAAATGACATGAGAATGATTATAGAATTACATCGCAATTACCAAGTTACCAATGACATGATTGAAGGCTATCACATGAGAGGCTACCATGGCAAGGTGCCCAAGCAGTCACCAGAGGTTGGCCAAGTTAGCAAGAAACATAGGTGAGGGAGGCAATGAAGATCACCAAACATAACAGCAATGTTGAGAGCGATAGCTTCACCTATATTGCTAAAAGAAACGATGATACAAAAGTATGTTAGATATTGTAGAATGCAGATCTTAAGGCAAAACAAACATTACAGGGGGTAAATAGTGTTTATGATGAATTTATGAAAATCTTAAACTTAGATGATCTACTATATTATTCACACACACCAGAGAAGATCACAAACACAGAACCAAACACAAACACAAAAACAAATAAATATAATATGCAGAAAAGGAAAGAACACACCGGATTTTATATTGGTTCAGATTACTCCTGCATCCAGTCTCATGCAACGCTGGATTGTGCAAAGTTTTATTATTATCAATATCCAAGTAAAACCCCTTGATTTCACAGCTACAAGGTTAATGCCTCTCCAAACACTCTTGATTTCACGGCTACAAGGTTAACAATGCTCCCTTTCCTTGATTTCAAGGCTACAAGGAACACACCGTTTCCCAAACAATTCCCAAATGATTACAACAACCCTATAACTCTTCAATAGCACTTCAATTCAAAAAGTAGAAGATAGAGATTGAGAAAAGATATAATTTGAGTAGAAATCGGCAAAGTATAAGTGTAGAAATCAAGAAAATGATAAATATTAATGGTTGTGTGAAAAGGGGTGAACATGGAGAAGAAGAATGATTTAAAAATTCGAAATCAGCCCCTACTTATATCATTTCAATGGTTGCAATATTTCAGAACGTTACAAATAGTGAAAAGACACTTCCTTTGAAAACTGAAAAAATGACAGTTCTATGTTGACATAGGCATAAATATATGTCGACATAGGCATAAATGAATATTCTAAAGTGTAAAATCATAAGAAATCATAATAATATATTATATAAACATATTTATAAAGTTATAAGGTTTAAAACTATAAAACTATAAAATTATAAAACTATATAACTATATAAACTTATATATATTAAAACTTTAAACTTATATGTTTGGAATCATAAATAAGATAAAATAAATTGAAAATAATTTGAAAACAGAATTTGAAATTTGAAAAATCAAAATTTGAAAAAACAGAATTTGAATTTTGAAAATCAGATTTTGAAAAATAGAATTTGAACCGGGAGTGTTATTCAGAGTCTTACATATAAACTAGACTCTATTGCTATATTTTTCTTGAAATCTTGATATCTTGATAACTTGATTACTCATGAGTCTTGAATCTCTTTTGAATCCTGAATATTGGATCTCTTAAAACTCTAAAACTGTACGTTCTTCAGTATTTAAGTCCTGTATACAAACCCTACGTATATATATATATTCTAGATAGAGATGTTAGTATATATTTTATAATCAATAATGATAATTGAAATAAGGTTGTTGTCATCAAAACTCGATTCTCCAACAAAGTATTCCAGCACGTCATACTCACATCATTTCATAATTACTTCATACATGGTAGTGGCTAGTTATCTCAATATATAGTTACTCCACTAATCATTTGACTTGTATTGTGATATACTGCTTTGGGTGCATATTTATTTTTGACAAATCAATTTGCGCTGTTACAAATTAAATGAATTACATTGATACCTTAACTCATAGTGTAAATTCACATGCATAAGGTTATTGGATTCTTAACAAACAAGTGACAAATGAGCTAATATTGTCGTATGTAGGTTCTGATGTTAGTCGATGGTCTGGTTATGGCTATGTTGGTAGGACTGGGTGTTGAGGATGGTCTGTTTATGAAGAAAGAGAAGGAGAGAGTTCAACAATGCATGACTGAAAGTAGTCCATGAGTCTAAAAAAGTGGGAAGTAGCTATTGATGTTATCTACAATTGGTGCTACTGATGTAATCCATGACCCATTTTAAGTTAAGATAATATATAGCTACCTGAGATACTGTCTTTTCTTTTTAGTTGTCATACTCGTTAAAAAATGAATGCAAAGAGACTAACAGAATACGTAGTAGAAAATCAAATCTACATAGCCAAAAGGTTGGCTAATGTATTTGCAACGGAAGCAGCAGGCCTACCGATGGTGGCATGCACCAGCCTCCATGCCTTGAAATCCACAGGCATACGTCAATTTCGACAACAATAACGAGAAAGTCAAAAGCATGTTGGTCACTCCCGGATTTGAAGTGGTAGGGACCTACGTAGTGCAACTTAGCAAGCAGGCATGGCTCCACATAGCACCACATGCACCTGTTGTAACATGGACTTTTGTCAAAACCTTGAGAAAAGATGAGGTGATAGACTACAAAACTGAAGCTAGCTCCTGGCTCAAAAGTCCGTCTAGCAAAAAGTACGATGCAGTCGTAAGCTCCACCGAAGGCATTCCATGATCGACTTCTGATGTGACATATTTATAATGGAACGAGAATTGATAATTTATAGTAGTTAATAGTGTTATGCACAACATACCCATGCATATGCTATTATAATAAGTTGTAATTTTGTACCCTTTTATATATTATATGATTCATAGTTTATATTTTGAATACAAAGTACTGATGTCTTCTCTATGAATGAATTATATGTCTTTGATTTATTATATATAAAAATTTGTTGCTTATACGGGAATGAATTATGATGCCTTTGAATTAATATTAGTTTTCTCATGTTGCTTATTAGGTTTTTTATTTGTGTACTTTTACCACAAGTGCCAATCGCAGTCGGAAAAATCATCTTTTACAACTACTAGTAGTTGTTGTATAAAATCTTTTAAAATTATCAAAAACACTTGTAAAGGCTTTATTACATTGGTGTTAGGCAGTTGTAAAAGATTATTTCACAACTTCTAAAGACAGTTGTAAAAATGCAGACCTATTACAACTTTGGATATAAGGACTCACAGCTGCCAGTTGTAGTTGACCTATTACAACTATTTTCGGCAATTGTAAAAGTTGTGGTGGCTAAATCTATTTTTGCCATGAAAATAGAAATTAAATGTTTTATTCAATATTTTCCTGGTTGGGATATGAGCATGTGGAATTGAAATTCAAACCTGATATTAAATTGGTTTTTGAATTAAAAATATGATGTTTTATTAAAATATAAAATGACCGCGGTTTATAAAATGACGATTGGCTGTTAAATAGACTGAGGCTGAATATTGACGTACTCTCTGTCATATTGGAATCATTTTAACGTCAAAGTATATGGAGGATATTTTAGAATGAAGTTGTTGAATTAACAAACATTTACTGGAATGAAGTAAGTGAACGATGAAGGATAGCCTTGACACTTGTGTCAAAATTAAAATGACAAAATTAGGAGCCTATGTTCGGCCAATGAGGTTAGCTACTTCCAGTAAACATGCCTCTTCGTATTACTCACTTGACTTATGGTTGGATTGGTGCATCTTCATTTGATTGTGGGTGTTGTACGCGGTCAGCGGGTGTGAGTCATGACCGGCTAGAAAGGGTAAACTTGTAAATCCCACCTTGGGGATTGTCTCTCGTGCCTTGTCATATTTTATCCCTATAAGATCCCATTACGACTTTAGTTTAGCATTTTATCTACATGGGACTCACTGGTTACCAACATTACTGGTTGTTTTACAAGACCCACGTAAACTACATGTTTTAAAATGTGTTAATGTAAAACTTTAATTCTATTTTAATATTTATTTTATTGATAGACATTACATATACTGTGCATCCTGCTATACACAGATAGTTTAACGAATCATTAGGAGGTGGAAAATCCCGTAATATCTCTTAAGTTACTTATACGTTTATTTCACACTTTGATTTGATTTGATTTATGTGAGAATCTTTAGTCCTGACTTAAGTAAATTGTTTTCCATTATGCTTGAGTCAGCTTGAGTTGTCTCAGTTTACTTGAAGACTTTATTTTAAAGCTGGAGATGAAGATTAATAGTTCGTATTTACTAGTATTATTCTGTTACATTACAACATATATTTGTTGATTGTTTAACTCTATTACTGTAACATCGTGTATACCATAAAAACCTTAGGATTTCATTACGTGATTATTATATTTTGTCCTTTCGATGTGAGATTATGTGTGTTGTTTATTCTCATCCCTTTTATTTTATATTTAAACCTCACTAAAAATTTGTCTTTTTGAATGGTTTAGGTCATCGGACATTTGCGGTTTATTATCGATCTCAATCATTTAAAACAATGGGTCGTTACAAGAGATCCGCCTCGCTAGTTATTAAGTGACCACATGACTCACCCTTTTCCAATCAGTTAAATGCCTTTATGGGTGAGAATTAGAGAATATCTATGTCTGTTTTCTTCCCTAAGTGTCTTAAGTGACTACGTTAGAGTCTACCTCGGGATAAGGTATTGTAACGTCCCAGAAATTTCGATAACCGAAATACGGGATTAATTAAGATTTAACTATTAACGATGAACTTTATATTGATACTTGGGTTTAAAAATCAAATATATTGTTTGTGTATGAATTGAACTCAATATTTAATTCAAAATGTTTGAGTGGAAAACAAATATTTATTGTTGTATATTTGAATTGAATTTGGTTGGATATTTAAATTCAACTGAAAGATATATGTGATTGAATTTAAATGAACATTATTAACGAATTGAAGATTCATTGGAAATATATGGAAATTGGTCTAGATAGGTGTATTTGTGTTTATAAAGAAATTAAATTTTAACATTTCAATTTTGGAATGAAACGGAGTTGTTGGTGAACAAACGAAATAAAATCAGTGAAACGATAAATCATTTAAAATTAAAAATAATATCATCGGATAACAACCAAATTAATTTTATTGGAATCAGAATGCAAAGACGAAGAGATGCGTATAATTTTTGTCGCAATTGGAAATTGTGTTTTGGGTATGAGTTTTTAGCGTTTAACGATAATTAGCGGCAAAGATTTATATTTAACTATACCCGAATATTACCTACCTTAAATAAAACCCGCCTTAGTTAAAGACTTCAGCCGACCTACTCTTGAAATTGTCGCTACCCTAATTACCTATTGATGGACTTCGTTCTTATCCCTTTATTTTACTGCTATAAAACAACGACCCTTTCCATTTATCTCCATTTTTCGCCAAATTAAATCGTTCTCCTTTAATGGCCGAAAGCCCTAAATTTGTTTTTCCAAATCAATGGCTGCCACCCTGAAATTGCCTCGTCGCTCCTCCACCACCTGCAAGCTCCCTACCTCCAACTCTGGCACTGGCGTCTCGTTTCCTTCCTCAGCCTTCGTCTTTGAAGCCAACAACCACCGCAACTATCAATCGCCATCATCAGCAACCAAAAATCGATCGACTTCCTCGTGTCATAGTTAAAGCTTGCGCTTTTCTTCTCCGTGGTCACAGACCCGAGCAATCTAGATTTAAAGATCATTGCTTAGTATTCAAAGATTTTTGAAGCTGTGATTCCAAAGACGGCGTACCTTGAAGATTTAAGCAGTAAATATTTTCTATATTCAACTATATTTTAAACTCTGTTATACTTTGTATCAAAAACTCTGATATATAAAAAGTTATAATTTGTTGTTCAATACTGTGTTATTTATTTTGTGTTTTTTGTGTTGATTCAGTTTTTTGAAACTCTGTAAGCTAATATCGATCCGTCGATTTGAACGTTTTACGTTGGTTTAATTACCGATTTGAAGCAGTCAAAAAGGCATAACGTTACAGTTGGTATCAGAGCTTTGGTTTATTCAAAGCTTAGCTTATCGGGTTTAAAATGAGTTGGATCGACAGTAGAAAAAATTAGAGAATTTTGAAGATAAAAGATTTCGAAATATAATTTTTGGAAAGTGGAAATAATTTTATAATAAATTTTGAAGGGTGAAATATTTTGGAAATATTATACGTTTTGAAATTAGTATTTTAAAACGGGTATTTTGAAACAGATACAGCGAAAGTAAAAAATTATTTTGAGATTTAATTTTTTTTTTGGAATCATCAGTCTTCGGATCTCGATTTTCCAGAGCTTTTCTTCGATAAGTCTCCTTAGGTTTGAATTTTGATTCCATCATCAAATGGTATTTAAGGAAGATAAGTATAAGAGTGTACGAATCGATTGCGCAATGGAGATAACTGAAATTGATTGAAAATAAGAATTCAGATGGGAATTTAAATGAAAGAGGAGATTTGAAATCATTTCAAAAATGAAACGATGAATTTTATTTTGATATTCGGGATAGAAATAAATGAAAACGGAATCGGGAAAGGTTATAATTGGGATACGACTGTGTTAAATTTGATTAATTTATTCAGAATTTGGCAAGATGATTTATAATTGAGTTCAAACTAATAATGTATAATTTAATACAAGAATTCGATAGTGAAGTACGAACATGTAAATTAATTAATAAGAAGTGAATTGTAAACGAGAATTGTAAATGAAACGATATATGCATGAAGATTATGAAGAAATAATATTTACTTTTTAGAAGTTAATAACGTAGGGAAGCAAAAATGTTGCAAATAAAACTAAGGATAAAGGAAATGGAGTAGACTAGTACAGTGAAATTATTCTGAAGTTCAGAGTATATATCAAATGAGATTTTTTTCGAAGTTCGGAATATATTATCGAAAAAGATATTATCCAAAAGGAAGTTAATTATGGGAGGCAATTATGTCGAATTTCAGAAAAATACTATTTACTTTCCATTTAATCAAAAATTTAATAAATTGTTTATATATTAAAGAATAAATTATATAATTTAAAGTTAAATATTTTGAAGGCATGAATTATTGTTACAATCAACGATTTTCGTAAAAGAAGTGAATTTTTAACTCAAGTTCGAAGGTTACGAGAATGAAGGTTTTGTTGGTATTCGAAGCTGTGAACTTTATCTATTTCAAAGTTAAAAATGTGGTTCAGTTAAGGTTTAAGAGGTAAATATACCCCACGTTGATTGACTTCAATGTTGACTAAGAAATGATTAAGGTTCGATAGCAAGAATTGGTTAAGTGAAATGAGCTAATGAGTGTCAACAATAAGTGGAAATAACAAAGTTTTATTTAACATCTGTTTTAATTGAAATAACAAATTTAGAAATGTTTTCATGGGAATAAAACATACTTTATATATAAAATAATAGGTTGCGAATATATGGAAATGTTTTCCAACGGTAGTAAGAGATATTCTAGAATTATAGAAAAATAAATATGATAATTGAAAATGGTTGTCCAAAGATCGTGAGAGGATGACAAGTTTGATAAATCAAAATGGAAAGAACTGAAAAACAAAAAGCCACATGTCGAGAATGAAGGTTAGCAGAATGTAAGAAAAGTGGATTTGTAAACTGAATTCGAGAATTGCATAAGAATTGATTTGATAGAAATTAAGAATGGAGTTAAGGAAATTATAAGCTGACAGCAGGTTAGTTATGTTGAATAATTTCCTGAGTGTTGATCTAATGTTGGTTTCAGCCTTCGGAGTTGATACTTAGGGAGTTATTCGCTTGCGAATTTATGGTCGAAGGATGCGGACGTAGAAAAATAGTGGTGTGTGGATGAGAAATTTGTTATAAGAACAAAACTGCTAGAATTTTGAAAGCATGAAGATTTAAGTGATAAATTTAATAATTGGGAACTTGGGAGAAAATTTTATTTATAGACCTGAGTTGAAAGGATGTAAGTTATCTGAATTGATTAAGAAATCAAAACTAGAATTTTGAAATTTGAATGGAAATTTGAGGATATTCGATTTTAGATATTGGATACAGAAGTTTCAGAATCTATTTGAGAGATATATAAAAAAACATGGTGAATTTGAAAATTACTGGATTGGAAGGTAACCGATTTCTGAGATAAAATCTTATATAAAAAAAATTATAAAAGAATGAGAAGTATGATTTTGAAGGAAAATTTTATGATTTATGAGGAGTATGAAGTACTATATGTACGTAGTATTATATGTTTTCAAAGCAACAAATGAAAATACCTTCCTTCTCCTTTGGATGTCGAGCTTAGTTGAGATGTGCTACAGGTGGTGGTAGTAGGCTGTCTGGACATAAAACTCATGAGTTATCATTGTTCTTGGAAAAACAAGACTGTGTAGAGAATTCACAGGGTTGTAGATGGCCTACGGTGGACGAATGTTTCTTGGGGGAATCAAGCATAACCATTATGTCTGCTGCGATCTACAGTCGTGATAATGGCGTAATCTGCAGAGCTATGAAAGCTTACGAGTGTGGATTTTCCTGGGGGACCCAGGCGTGACCATTGTGTAATACTGTCCACATGGCATATCTACAAGTGAAAGAGATGTAACCACTGGAGTTACTAAAATTAGAATGGAGCCATGCAATGTTTGAGATATCTTAGTGATGTGGAGCCACCTGTTTGATGCAACATTGTGTCTTCGTGACTTGATTCGTCTTCGTGACGTGAATTGTCCTTGTGACTTGATTGATCCTCGTGACTTGATTTATTTTCATAATTTGTTTCGTGACCTTGAGATAGAGCTGTCAGCGCTCAATGACCTCAGATTTTCTTTTGATTCTAAAATATTTTCCGTTGATCTATCCATGACGAAATTCACAGGGAAGTGATTTCCTATGGATACGTATGTATTCTGGTGGATCCAGATGGAAACATTATGTATTTGCGATTCATAATCAACATATCAATATCACATTGACATTTTTCGTATCTGTTTTCTTTTAAAATTAATTTTGAAATATTTTTCACTAGGAGTTGAAGCAAGGATACTTAGTACTTGGAGATTTTAGTTGTGCACCTGGCAGCGTATGTCTAACATCTGTGAGAACGACAATAGACTTATCAAACTTCAAGTAATAAAATATTTTCAAATAAATAATTTGAAAATAAAATATACCTAATTTAATAAGTTAAGAAAGGGAATTTCGAAGTATTTTCAAGTCCATAGCTTTGGAAGAATAATACAAATATTTTCTATATAAATGTTATAAAAAGATTTCGAATTTTGAAATTTTCAAGTCGACAATTTGTGACGTGAAGAGGAGATATTATTTACACTCTTCAACGAGTGTTGGGAAATATTAATTGAATAAAATGCAAGGAGATTGAGTTAAATTTGTATTTTAAGGAGTAAATGCACGATGAATAAGTAAACATTGACAGATGATGTCTATAAAGGAATTTGGAATAATTTGAGATGCATAAATCCAACTTATGCAGGCTTTGATATTTAAAACGAAATTTGGGGGATATCTCAAAAGAAATCGAGTTAGAAATTGGTCTCAGGAAATTGAATATAGTTTAAAAATCAGGGAAATAAATAAAACCGATTCAGAAAAAAAAAGAAAATCGTGTTTGATCAAATTTGATCTCCAACTATAAGAAAGAAAATTTGATTTTTCGAGTAAATTGAACATGATGGGTAAACAAAGAGGGTCAATGATTTAAATATCGATATTTAAATTAGTTGTGGAAAAATTTCGCACAAATATGAAATTTGAAGTATGTATTGGTATAACTATAATGATCTCTCCTTTTCGAGGATGAAAATTTATAAAGGGGGAGATTGTTACATCCTAGAAATTTCAACAACCGGAATACGGGATTAATTAAGATTAAACTATTAACGATCAATTTTATATTGATACTTGGGTTAAAATCAAATATATTGTTTGTGTATGAATTGAACTCAATGTTTAATTCAAAATGATTGAGTGGAAAACAAATATTTATTGTTTTATATTTGAATTGAATTTGGTTGGATATTTGAATCGAATATTTAAATTCGACTAAAAAATATAAGTGACTGAATTTAAACAAACCTTATTAACGAATTGAAGATTTTATTGGAAATATATGGAAATTGGTCTAGATATGTGTATTTGTGTTTATAAAGAAATTAAATTTTAACGTTTCAATTTTGGAATGAAACAGAGTTGTTGGTGAATAAACGAAATAAAAACAGTGAAATGATAAATAATTTAAAATAAAAAAATAATGTCGTCGGATCACAACCAAATTAATTTTATTGGAATCAAAACGCAAAGACAAAGAGATGCATATAATTTTTATCGCAATTGGAAACTGAGTTTTCGGTATGAGTTTTGAGCGTTTAACGATAAATTAGTGGTAAATATTTATATTTAGCTATACCCGAATATTAGCTACCTTAAGTAAAACCCGCCTCTGTTAAAAACTTCAGTTGGCTTACTCCTGAAATCGTCGCTACCCTAATTATCTATTGATGGACTTCGTTCTTATCCCTTTATTTTACTTCTATAAAACAGCGGCCCCTTTCAATTTCTCTCCAGTTTTCTCCAAATTAATTCGTTCTCCTTTAATGGCCAAAAGCCCTGGATTTGTTTTTCCAAATCAATGGTTGTCACCCAGAAATTGCTTCGTCACTCCTCCTTCTGCCACCTGCAAGCTCCATCCCTCTAACTCTGGCACCGACGTCTCGTTTCCTGCCTCTGCCTTCTTCTTTGAAGCCAACAACCATCGCAATTATCAATCGCTACCATCAGCAACCAAAAATCGATCGGCTTCCTCATGTCATTGTTAAAG
Source organism: Allium sativum (assembly GCA_030737875.1). Lineage (NCBI taxonomy): Eukaryota > Viridiplantae > Streptophyta > Magnoliopsida > Asparagales > Amaryllidaceae > Allium > Allium sativum. The sequence continues at coordinate 141,231,407 of CM060918.1, read as the reverse complement.
CTTGCGCTTTTCTTCTCCGCGGTCACAAACCTAAGCAATCCAGATTCAAAGATCACATCTTAGGATTCGAATATTTGTGAAGCTGGGATTCCAAAGACGGCACACTCGGAAGATTTAAGTAGTAAATATTTTCTGTATTCAACTATATTTTAAATTCCGTTGTACTTTGTATCAAAAACTCTAATATATATATATACGATCTATTTTGTTGTTCAATACCATGTTATTTATTTTGTGTTTTCTGTTGATTTTTTTTTTAATTCTGTAAGCTAATAATAATCCGTCGATTTGAACGTTTTAATTTGGTTTAATTACCGATTTGAAGCGGTAAAAAAGGAGGGACGTTACAGGTATTAAATTATGTCTTATGAGCGGGTCTACATATCCGATAAGAATTATTATATGGCTAGGAAGTTATCCACTAACGCCGGTTAGATAGTAATGCAGGGGTCCGCTAGGAAATGTCTAGAATGATGATGTAACGTCCCAGATTTTCTATGATTTAATAATTTATTTATTTATTTAATTAAATAATGGCTTTGTAATTTAATTGGCTTAAATTAAATTATTCTGATTTATATTTATTAAAATAAATAATGAGATAATATAATTATTTCTGAAATAGTCAGAAATGGCTGAGTTTGCAGTATGGTGTAATTCGAATAATATATGATGTATAATTCAGTATAGAATTTAATCATAACAACGAATATATTATTCAAACGACAGTTGAACGTATTAATTATAATATAAATTATAATCGAGCTCGAAATGCCGCGGTATTTCGTAATATTACGATTTGAACTTTAAATGACTATACGGGATTCGTTATAAATCGGATTTTGTAACGACCCGCATTCTACGCATCGAAGGATCGTAGAATATTTATTTCTTTCACATATGAAGTCGTATGGTCATGTAACTTTGGGAGACGACTATTGGGGTCATTTCCCATGTTCATGATTTTTCCCGATTTTTAAATGACCATTTTTCCCCTGGCTAATCTTGTTTTGACCATAACTTTTGATTGGAAAAGAGTTTTGACTGAAACCACTTCCATTGGCTTCGGATGATGGTTTACAATTCCGTAGAGTGGTCATTAGCCAAACGGACTTACCGTTTGGGAGATATGGCTGAAACAAATTTCGGATGGTGAAAACAGCTTAATTGGGCTTAACCGGGTAATTAACAGCTAGGCCCAAAGGGGAATTTCGGGATTTGGAGTATTTAACGGCTGTTAGGGTTAGGGATTTCGGTTTTTCTCATTTCCCAGCCACCATATACATCTTAGAAAACCCTAACAATGGTCTCCAACATCTAGAATCATCCCAAATCACTTCTTAATCAAGTTTTGGCTTAAACTACATCAAATCAAGGAGAAATAGCACCAAATCAGAGTTGGAGCTACTGCTAGGCATTGGAATTCGACCCATACAATAGATTATTTTAGTTCTATAGTTTATTTGTGGCCAAGGTGAGTGATTAGCATTGTTTTTACACTAATTATGGCTAATTAGGGGTGATTAGTGATAATTAGCGAAATTATGGCTCAGAAAAATCTGGAAAAATTTGTAAAATTCTAAAACATTAATTTATGTCTTTGTTAGAAATTTGGGTTAATTTGGTTAAGTTTTGTTAATCCTATCATTAATCGTGCTTAAACATGATTAAGGGGAAAATATGGGTTTTGGGTAGATTTGATTCATTTTAACTTATTGAAATCGTTGTTTTTGTATTTATGGTTTATTATACATGTTGCTATTGTGACGATCCCAAAACCCGTATGACGGTGTTAAGGATAATCATAGGAATATAACTCATTAATCATAATTAGCAGAGCACAAATAATAGCAAACACAATAAATAGAATAATTTTACATAGAGATGACAGCGGAATCATAACTTGTAACGACATCAGAATAGCACAACGTAGGATATAACTTAGTAAATAAAAGGGAAATGATCAGTCAACATCGCCATAGGTGGAATATATACATACAGTGAGACATAATAAAGGTATCAGTCTACATCGCCTGAGGCGATACATATGCATAAGATAAAAATGTTGGAAGTAAAATAGTCTGCATCGCCATAGGAGGAATCATATACATAAGGTAATGATAGCGGAAAGTCAATAGTCAAAATACGAATCTAATCCTCGCCATCAAGCCAAAAGTGCACTCTGTACTGTGGTGCTAAGCCAAAAATACCTGTCATCTGTCAACTAGGCTGCCCGTGTGAAAATAAGGGCACCCGAGTTTGCAAAGTGAAACAAACAATGAGTCAGTCATGGGACTGGTATGAGAAATCTACTTAACTGCTTAAACAACAGTAATAAGGCAAATCATAGGACCACGCCACTTTTGCGGAACGGGTTTGCTCTATTGATTGCCAGTGCATTTAAAACAAAGTAAATTCTTTAAAATAACGCAATGCTTTTAAAAAGAATGAAGCCGTTATAAGACTCAAGTCCCATCATACAATGCAACGCAAACCGGAGGATAGACTTTTACCTTATAATGGCCAAATATGCTTAATACGTGTAAAGCAAAATCATTTGATATTATTACTAGTGCATATATGTTTCAAAAACGAATATCATCATAAATATCAATCATAGGCGGCATAGCTACCATATACTATGTCGCCATACTAGTTCTACAATCAAATCCGTTATTTCGTATTGGAAATTGGATTTCCGTCATGAGTCGAGGCAAGGGGCAAGCTCCTCTCCGCTTCGAGACACTCTAGCAAATGCCTTAGGACTACACACTCTGGGTAGCCCTTGGAATCGGTTGGGCTGGTCCTCCCTTACGTTTGAGGATTAGTTATTCCTGAACACACGTTTCCCGGTCCTTACAGACCTATAATCGAGGCTCCACGCATTCCAACAACAACAAAAATGAAAGTAATATAAATGTCAGCCAGTTTAAGCACTAACACCATCATAGGTAGAAAGAAGCGTCGTGTCCTCCCAGCGGTCCTTATCCCGTTTTCGACTCATACCGAGGTGTGAGGCTCGCGAATCCACGCTATACACAAAGCCAGCCCACGTAGGTCGTGCTTTGATCGTCAACCACAAGACTTTGCTTTGCAACAGAAGCCTTGATCACTACATCTTGGCATGTCACACAGGCAATCCACTCCATACGACTGATTTCTATCGATATATAGCCTCTGAGCTTGTACGTCTTAGAGAAGGGCGTTAAGCAAGAGAATAAATTCTCCACCGCCAAACAGATATATATTTAATAGAGATCAATCAGTACAGAACAAAATCCAATGTCGGACACAGAGTCCATTTACAAGTCCGTTCTGGGTCTGAATGAAACCGGAGGCACCGTATTCCTCGTATATCCGTACAATCAACACATACGTTCAGAGGGCTACTACTTCCGTTCCTTCAAGGTAGCTACTCCAATCGGGAGCCTCAGCAGCGCCCATCCATCCGATACGAAGATCGTCGGTCTTGAACCATCTTTGTATTTTCGACTTCGAATCGTTCGATCAATTATTTGAAATGAGGGTTAGCTCGGCCTTTTCAAATAATTCACGTAATTATAATTCAAATCAATTCTTTCCGTGGTTATATTATTCGACATTCATATTTCAGTTCTTTAGTATAATTTTCATGTCAAACACATACAACCATCAAATATTTAGCAAATCAAGCAAAATTGGTTTATTTCCAATCCATCTCGCTTATAATACTTTATAACGATTTTTCACCATTTTTATTTATTTAAAAATGGCCATATTTAATTAAACGACGTTTCAGGTCGTGCCGTGGCACTGGCGCTGTTTTTCCCTAAATTTGTTCTACACATATCGGGAAATCTAACCGTTGGATTTCTACAAAGTCTACATCACTGGGAAGATATTCCCAAAGTGAACCCAACGGTTCAAGTTTCGTGAAAATCCGACGGTCGGATCTTCCACACTAGTCGTTCGAAGTTACGGTTTCAAAATACGAACTGCAGCGTCTTATTCGGTTTAATTTAATTATATTTATATTTATATATAAATATAATCGATTATGGCGCTGTTTTTCTTCAAAATTGAATTAAACATTCCAGACAATCCAACCGTTGGATTTTTACAAAATTGGTGCCATTGGAAAGATATTTCCAAGGCAGACCCAACGGTTGCGGTTTCGGGAAAATCCGATGGTCGGATCTCTCGTACTAATCGATTGAAGTTACGATTTCAAAACACGAACTGCACGGCCTCGATTCCTTCCAATTCTATTTATATATATATATATATATATAAATATAGTTCATTCTTTAATTTCAATATCGTTTTCACTTCAATTATTTCACTAATGCCTTTATATTTCGAAAAATTTCGCCATAACCTCCTTTGTACGGGAAGGGGTTTGGAAATTTATTGGGCCGTATTAGGTACCCAATAAATCCTATAAAGCATACACATATTTATAGTGATATATTCTGGTGTATACAGGGGAGCGTGCATAGATAATAACTCCAGAGAATAAATTCTCGTCACCCTATCAAGCCTGAGGGAGTGTGTATTTTTAATTACTCCAGAGGATAAATCCTCGTCACCTCATCCCGTGTGGGAATAAATAATCCATGTGTCGTATCTAATAACTAGAGAGACGTGATTATTGTCAACTCCAGACCCATGTGGGGTTTTTATTAATCTGGCAATTTATCGTTATATTTTATATGGTCCATATCAGTCATCAGTTCAACCTGTAATATATAATCATCGCCATACAAGCCTCTCGCTCGTATGGTAAATCTTCAACCTCGTCACACAAACTCCAAATGCTTATGTGGTATATGATGAAGTATGCCTATCGTCAGGAAGTATGCCATGTAGTGTAGTTCAAAATTAATTGTTACTATCCTATGGAAATGTTTATTATTACACATAGAATAACCAGCACTCCGCATCCAATGGCATTCACAGGAGTTGATATAAAAATAAAATTGTGCAGCCAACTCATCAAGGCTTACCTATTTGTCGGGCACGCAAATAATTTCTTTACTCTACAGCTAATCCTTTTTCCCTGTCCGACATATATATATATATATATATATATATATATATGCAGAACAAAGCTAATAATAATATTTCTAGCAAACAAATATTTATTTCAACACGTGTGTATTTTTAGCGAAGCGTATACATGATAAAGGTACTATTTTTATCATCAGAAATATTTATTCAACACGTGAATGTTTTTAACACTTCATATTCACAATAAAAATGTAATTTTTATTGTTTAGTCAATTTATTTAAAATACGAATACCACTCAACACATGAATTTCTATTCAACGAATGAATATCTATTCAACACATGAATGTTCTTTATAGTTTGTGTATATATATATAAATGAGATTTTTATCATTAAACCTATTTATTTAAAATACGAACACCATTCAACACATGAATTTCTATTCAACGAATGAATTTCTATTCGACACATGAATGTTGTTTATAGTTTGTATATATATATGTGATTTTTATCTTTAAAGCTATTTATTTAAAATACGAACGCCATTCAACACATGAATTTCTATTCAACGAATGAATTTCTATTCAACACATGAATGTTGTTTATAGTTTGTATATATGTATAAAAATGTGATTTTTATCGTTAAAGCTATTTATTTCAAATACGAACGCCATTCAACACATGAATTTCTATTCAACGAATGAATTTCTATTCAACACATGAATGCGGTTTCAACATATGAAAATGATTTCAACAAATGAAAATTATTCTAATACATGAATATTTCAGAAAATTTCGGCAGCATAACGGCAAGGTAGTTAAAACCGGGACCGTTCCTAGTACGGCTCCTCGCTCTACCTTAAAACCTCGCGATTTTTGAGAATGGGGATTCATGCATGTGACGATCGGGAATTTCGCTCGGTCCGAACCAGTCGCTAAACCGACCCAGACCGGTCGAAACGCCCTATCGTTTGAGAACACGACAAATCAGGACGCATACAGAAGAACATTTCATTGTATATTACAACAATGCATCAGATTACAAGAATATACAGAGTATGAATGAATATTACACAGAAATATCAGAGATTTAAATTACATTTAAATACATAGCAGCGGAAAATAATATAATACACAACTAGAAGAAGATATACGGATACAAAGCTTTCCGGATATCGTTCCAGCTGTAAACCAGGATCCTGTGAATATAAATCTGCAAAACCAAAACTACTAGCTGCCCGTGTCAAAATAGGGGCACCCAGAGTTTAGGTTAAAACAATAAACTCCAGGTCAGTCATGTGACTGGTGTGAGAACTAAAACAGTTAATCTTTATTTTAAAGTTAGGTAAATCAAGGGACCACGCCGTATAACACGGAACGGGTTTCCTCCCAAGAATACCAGTGCATAAAACAAACAGCGCAATGCTAAATAAAGAAAAATGAAGCTGTTATAAGACCCAGGTCCCATCACACAATGCAACGCAGTCGAGGATAGGGTTTTCCCTTATAACAGCCAAAGAATGCTTGATACGTTTAAAACAACTCATTTGATACTATTATAAGTGCATAGTGCATAAAACACTTCAAATCATAAGTATCAATCCTAGGCGGCATGAGTGCCCCATCCCACTATGTCGCCATACTAGGCTCTACAAATAAAACCGCAAATGTCACGTATTTGGAAATTGGATTTCCGTCTATGAACCGAGGCAAAAGATAGTCCTCAACCGATTCGAGACGCTCTAGCCCGCCCCTCAGGATCAGAACGCATCAACCCTTTAGATCGTCAGGGCCGGTCCACCGATGTGGATTATTATGCCTGAACACTACGTTTCCCCACCCTATGGGGTGTAAGTCTGGTCCGTCAGCCAACCAGAATGCATCGGCCGAAACCGATATAACCGAGGCGCCTCGCAACAGCAACAACCACATAAGTCAAACTCGTCAGGGCGTGTAAAACCACTGACGCCACTTCTAGCTAGAAAGAAACGCAAGTCCTCCCTGATGTCCTCTCCCGTTTTTGGTTCATACCGGGTGTGAAACTCGCGAAGCAAACGTTACACAAAGCTACGCCACAAAGGCCGTGCTTTGATCATCACCACAAGACTTTGCTTTTCAACAAAAGCCTCGATCAATTGCCACTTAGGCATGCCACACAGGCCATTCACTCCATGCGTTTGATATCCATCAATATATAACCCCTGAGCTCGTACGTCTCAGAGAAGGCCGTTAAGCAAGAGAATAAATTCTCCGCCGCCAAGCAGATATATATTTAATAGAGATCAATCACACGGACTAAAATCCAATGTCAGACACACAGTCCATTTACAAGTCCGTTCTGGGTCTGAACGGAACCGGAGGCACCTAGTACCCCGCATATCCATCGATCTCCAAGTACGTCTGGATGATCACTAACTGTTTCCATCTTCTTGGGTGTACAGCCCAATCAAGATCATCAGTAATTACCCAAACGACGTGAAGACCTCCGGTCTTCGACCATCGTCTTCATCTTCGACTTATCGTCGTATCAGTTATTCAGAATGGGATAAACCCGGTCTTTCCGAATAACTCGCGTATATATTATAAAAGTGTTACACAAACACAACATACGCCTCATTCCAATTCATTAGTCACTAACCGTAAATTAATCAAGAGAATAATTCCCCAAATATTAACCCCGAAGGCCGAAACCAACATCAGATCAATATCCAGAAAACCATTCTGCTTAGCTAACCGACAGTTAGTTTCTAAATTTCACATTCATAGGGATAGGTTCCCATTAATTTTATCCAAGATAACTTCCTGAATTTATTCTTTAATCTATCTTTTGAATATCAATTCAAAACTAGTCGGAATTAGCGAACCTTACCGAAGTAATCATTGGTTTTAATTTCCCAATCCCAACCTATTCATCCCATGAAGTAAAACTGGTAATACTTCATATCTAACACCACAGTGTTATTGGTAAATTCAATTACCATTTCACGTTCAAATCTAATTAAAGATTTAACTATCGCCTGGAGCAAAACTGGTGGTACTCCATTTTCGATCATTTCAATCTAATTAAAGATTCATTAAAACTCCACTTAGTTTTAATCGTTAACTGGGTTAAAGAATCAGTGTCATTTTAAAACACGGTTCACGATAAACCCAAAATCAAGTTCATTAATTATTGGGTTAAAGAACGAGTGTTATTTAAAAACACTGTTCACGATAAACCCAAAAATCAATATCGATTCAATTCCAATTAAATATTATTTAATTGGTACACTTCATTAAATCTAAATAAAAAGATTTAATCTTTTCTCAACTGGGTTCAAGAACAGTGTTAGTGAAGACACCATTCACGACAAACCCAAAATCACATTTGATATTCAATATAAGGCTCTGAATAGAAAATATATCGGCTTATATTCAATATCAAATTCTACGATTAACAAATGTCGTATTGAAATAACGATATAAATGTATATCTTTCAAATTCCCATAACAACATCTGTATAATCACGAATTCCAACATCGAAATATTCCGAAGACAATTTCGATTCAAATCCACTCCAATGCAATCATTGGAAATTTTGGTTATTTTTAAAACCCTTTTCAAATTCAATTTATTTATTTAAAAATAAATAGAATTATATTTCTAGTTCAAAACTAGTTCATTTCGATAAAAACCTATTTTTATCTTTTCAAATATGGAGTTTTTCATCCCAAATCTTCACAAATCATTTCTTATGATTTTACACAAATTATTGCTATTTTTAATAATTTTATCAAGGCCCGTACAGTCGATTTCCATCAATGGCCATCGAACTGCACTTACAGCGACCTTTTTCGAATTTGATTTGGACGTATCTCCAAATCCAACCGTTAGATTTCAAATTTCTAATATTCGTTAGAAAGCTCTTTTCGATACGAACCCAACGGTTCCGGTTTTAGGAGAATCCGACGGTCGGATCTCCCGTAATATCCGTTTGAAATAAATGGTCGAAATTCACGAACTGCCGCGGCGCGGCGCGTTCTATTCAGGCCATTATATTATATATATAATATATATAATATATATTTCGTCGATTTCTATTTAAAACGAATTATATAAATAGTTTTAAATTCGTTTCCAAAGCAATTTCAACTTCCTTTTCAATTCAAATCAAAATTGAATTCTTCTTTATAAAATCGTTTCAAAATTCATTTCTATTCAATTCAAATTTCAATTCAATTTGAATTCATTTCAATTTGTTTTCAATTCAATTTGAATTCGTTTCAATTCAATTCATTTCGAAATCATTTTCAATTCAATTCATTTCGAAATCGTTTTCAATTCCATTCATTTCGAAATCGTTTTCAATTCAATTCATTTCGAAATCGTTTTCAATTCAATTCATTTCGAAATCGTTTTCAATTCAATTCATTTCGAAATCGTTTTCAATTCCATTCATTTCGAAATCGTTTTCAATTCAATTCATTTCGAAATCGTTTTCAATTCAATTCATTTCGAAATCGTTTTCAATTCAATTCATTTCGAAATCGTTTTCAATCGATATAAATATCGTTCACGTCAAAATGGCGTCAATCTAATCATCACGGCTTCACATATTTCTATTTTCAAATATTCTATTTCAAATATTTCCTATTATCAAAATATTTGTTATTATCAAAATATTCTTTATTTTCACGATTGGAATGAGGCCCAATCAATTACCATATAAAGTTAATTATATGGGTTTTCATACAACACATGTATATAATAGCAACGATAAATAATCAACCATCAACCAAAGTGCACTACACTGTATAAGCATCAAATATAGATATCTAACGCTTATAACAGTCTGTCAATCGATCGATTGACATATTTAATCAATCAGGATGAGTGAACTTCAAATTTCATCCTAAACACCCGTGTGGGGTTTCAATCAATCAAACACATATTTTATTTGTGCAGTTGGGCGATGTGTAAAATTTATCGACCCAATCAATGTCCTTCAAATAGGTGTACATAAACAAACCGTCTGGTTTGTAAATGAATATTTATTTATTCACATTCACGTTAAAAATTATATTTTTAACGACAAAACATTTTATTCCAACATATGAATTTCTATTCAGTTCATTCTTTAAATAAAATGATATTTTTATTTTTCTAACTTATTTTAGAAAATTTCGGCGGCATAACGGCACGATACTAGAAACGGGACAAGGCCTAGCCTTATCCCCGGTCTAGTGAAGGCCCACGCCATTCACACATCAATCAAATCAATTTCATTATGCAAACCACAAAATTTGGAGTAAGAGTCTAACCTAGCCTTACTCCTTCGCCTTATAACGGCGCACGTCTAATCCTAACCAATTTATCGATTCGATTTTTCACACCACAAACCACATTCAAACCAATATCGCAATCAATCACCAAACAGCCAAACAAACAAGTCCATGGTCTGTGGACGATTGTGTCGGGTGCTACTAAGCACCGTCTGCATCCTAGTATATATATAACTAGAAAAATTAAATTGAAAGGTGAGAAGTTCTCACAGATAGCTATCCTAGCTCCACAGCACTTCCAATGCAGGAAATCTTCAACGTTCTTGCCTTTTCGTCATCTTCGTTGCCCGTAGCCACTACATATGTAAAAATCGAATTTTTACTTCGCTATTCAATATATAAAAATCATATTTTTATTTCGAAGTTCAATATATAAAAATCCTATTTTTCTATCGAAGTTCAATATATAAAAATCCTATTTTTCTATCGAAGTTCAATATATAAAAACTATATTTTTCTATCGAAGTTCAATATATAAAAACTATATTTTTCTATCGAAGTTCAATATATAAAAACTATATTTTTCTATCGAAGTTCAATATATAAAAACTATATTTTTCTATCGAAGTTCAATATATAAAAACTATATTTTTCTATCGAAGTTCAATATAAAAAAACCATATTTTTCTATCGAAGTTCAATATATAAAAACCATATTTTTACAAATATAGATTCCGCCGCCATTTCAAAAATAAAGATTATATTTAATTTTTTTTTCCCAAGTTCAAATCTTTCCTTTCTAAAGTTCTAATCTTTTTATTTTAAAGCTCAAACCTTTTTCTTTTTAAAATCATTTTTCAAATTCAGTTTTTATCACTTAAAAAAAAAGTTTCTAAATGCTTTTCAATTCAGTTTTTATTACTTAAAAAAAACAGTTTTTAAATCTTTATAAATTCAGTTTTTACTTTCTTTAAAAAAACAGTTTTTAAACCTAAAAAAAAAAAATCAATTTAGTTTTAAACCTAATTAAATTTTCAGTTTAAACCTTATTTTATAAATTCAGTTTTTTTTTTTAAATTACGCTTATAAAAAAAATATAAAAATAAAATAATAAAAATATAAAGAAATACTTACAGGGGTGGGGGATCCGCCGGTTGAGGCTCAGGTGGCGGCAGGTGGGTGGCTCGACGTCGGCCAGGGTTTGTGGGAAGGCGGGCGGCGTCTATGGGGGGGTTCGGGTTTGTAGTGGGGCTTCAAGAGGGTGGAGAAGCGGCTGGAAGGGGAGGGGTCGTCGACGGGGGTGGGCGGCGCAATTGCCGGAGAAGAGGGGGGTCGCGGAAGTCGAAATCGAGGGGGGGGGGCGACGGGTTTCTGGATCGACTTTTTTTTTTTCTTTAATGCTTCAGGTTGAACGATAAAAAAGGGGGGAGGGACTGTTGACCACGCAGAAGAATAAACAAGGGTTTTGACCCCGTTTGACTAGGTTATATAATATATAATTTAATATTATTAAATTCTAAAAAGTTGAATTTCCCTCCGAACGCCAAATGAATCCTAACGACTGTCGCCCCTAGCTAAGTACCCCCATTTCGAACACAATGGAATATGTATCGTAAGCTGATTCAATCGTTTGAATCAGTTTCCGTTAAATTTACATTTAAATCACTATATTGAATTTTAAACGTACATTTCAAATTACCGGGGCCACATACTAACTAGAAAAATTCCAGAAAAATATTTTTTAGCTTCGTATTGACGATACGGTCCCAACAAAACTAGTTTCGTCAAATTCTGAGACCGTTAGAAAAATGGCCAACTTCCAGTCGATTAAAAACAACTGAAACTGGTCAAACGCGTTTTCCTTTGCCACGCTCACATATTGATTCGAAAAATTATGAAATTTGGAATCTAGCAATAACTTAACATCACGGACCCAACAAAACTGGTTTCGTCGAAATCCGAGGTCGTTTGCAAAATTGCTATTTTTAAGGGCCTTATATATATAAAAATATATATAAATTCCACAGCGACTATTTCTAATTTTAAACTGGACATATCTTATCATTTCTAAGATGAAATCTTAATTTGTTAACTTCGTTATAAAGATATAGTTATACAGATTCAAATATTTCTTGTTTCGTTCAATTCTGACTTATATTGAATTCTGTATATTCATTTGAAATTAGAAATCGAATTTTCGAACTACCGCGCCATTTTCAATTCCTTTTATAATTATATATAAATATTTATATTCTAACGACGACGCGTATAATATATACGTTCGAATTATATTCAAAATAAATTTCACGTCGATATTATTTAAAATACTTCATTTTAAATAATCAAAATTCGCTAAAATTGCCAAAATAAAAATTTTAAACTGGCCCAGAATTTGCGGGTTGTTACAATCTCCCCCACTTAAAACTTTTCGTCCCCGAAAAGGAACAAAGTCGAAAGTGGTTTGATTAATCAACTCTACGTTCGATCTGGCTTCCATTCTCCAACTCTTTAGTTTCTGAGAATTTTCAAAACTTCAAAAATTTGGCTAACACCCTAAATTTTCGAAAAATTTCGCCATAACCTCCCCTGCACCGGGAGCATCGGGGAATTTCAAATAGCTTCCCCGGTCCTTCAGATCTCAAAAAGAAAAGGAAAAAGCCAAGCGGCTAGCCAATAGGCTCACAAAATCATCATCACCCAAACAAAACAGGAAATTATGTAGTAAACATGTACCTATTTGTCGGGCAAACAAATTTTATTCTCTGGCTCTAGCCTCCTTGCTATGACCTGTTCAATGTAAGATATGTATATGCAAGCAAATGCAACCAATTTTCAATACAGTTCCATATGTGATTCAATTAGGCTAAATGGTTCAAAATTAGCAAACAAATAAACAAACAACCCAAACATCAATCAATTAGTGGATTAACGTTTCAAATTCATAATTTTGATACATATACAAAAATCATGTTTTTGATGCCAAATCACAACAATAGGCCCTATCTAATTTTGGTTCTCACACCAGTCTAATGGAAATATATAGATATCACACCTTCGTCACACGAATATAAATTCTGACGATGAGTACTCAACCATCAGAATCATCTTCGGGCCACTAGAGTATGATTCTATATCTATCCAATATATTAAAACTTCGAATACACGCGGATCAGACGTATACGCAAAATCTTTATATACTGGACTGTCCAACTCAATATAAATAGATAATCAGATACGAATAATTGATTTAAATTTTCAAAACAAAACTTTGTTTTCATTTTAAAAATATACTCTTCACACCCGTTCTAGGATACTACTGATCCAATCTCTAACGAGTCACTCCCATTGGATATTACTAATCCAATATATGATGAATTCTTTCGTACGGTTCTAATGTGCCTTGTTCTCTGAGCTTTGTAAACCAAAGCTCTGATACCAACTGTGACGATCGGGAATTTCGCTCGGTCCGAACCAGTCGCTAAACCGACCCAGACCGGTCGAAACGCCCTATCGTTTGAGAACACGACAAATCAGGACGCATACAGAAGAACATTTCATTGTATATTACAACAATGCATCAGATTACAAGAATATACAGAGTATGAATGAATATTACACAGAAATATCAGAGATTTAAATTACATTTAAATACATAGCAGCGGAAAATAATACAATACACAACTAGAAGAAGATATACGGATACAAAGCTTTCCGGATATCGTTCCAGCTGTAAACCAGGATCCTGTGAATATAAATCTGCAAAACCAAAACTACTAGCTGCCCGTGTCAAAATAGGGGCACCCAGAGTTTAGGTTAAAACAATAAATTCCAGGTCAGTCATGTGACTGGTGTGAGAACTAAAACAGTTAATCTTTATTTTAAAGTTAGGTAAATCAAGGGACCACGCCGTATAACACGGAACGGGTTTCCTCCCAAGAATACCAGTGCATAAAACAAACAGCGCAATGCTAAATAAAGAAAAATGAAGCTGTTATAAGACCCAGGTCCCATCACACAATGCAACGCAGTCGAGGATAGGGTTTTCCCTTATAACAGCCAAAGAATGCTTGATACGTTTAAAACAACTCATTTGATACTATTATAAGTGCATAGTGCATAAAACACTTCAAATCATAAGTATCAATCCTAGGCGGCATGAGTGCCCCATCCCACTATGTCGCCATACTAGGCTCTACAAATAAAACCGCAAATGTCACGTATTTGGAAATTGGATTTCCGTCTATGAACCGAGGCAAAAGATAGTCCTCAACCGATTCGAGATGCTCTAGCCCGCCCCTCAGGATCAGAACGCATCAACCCTTTAGATCGTCAGGGCCGGTCCACCGATGTGGATTATTATGCCTGAACACTACGTTTCCCCACCCTATGGGGTGTAAGTCTGGTCCGTCAGCCGACCAGAATGCATCGGCCGAAACCGATATAACCGAGGCGCCTCGCAACAGCAACAACCACATAAGTCAAACTCGTCAGGGCGTGTAAAACCACTGACGCCACTTCTAGCTAGAAAGAAACGCAAGTCCTCCCTGATGTCCTCTCCCGTTTTTGGTTCATACCGGGTGTGAAACTCGCGAAGCAAACGTTACACAAGGCTACGCCACAAAGGCCGTGCTTTGATCATCACCACAAGACTTTGCTTTTCAACAAAAGTCTCGATCAATTGCCACTTAGGCATGCCACACAGGCCATTCACTCCATGCGTTTGATATCCATCAATATATAACCCCTGAGCTCGTACGTCTCAGAGAAGGCCGTTAAGCAAGAGAATAAATTCTCCGCCGCCAAGCAGATATATATTTAATAGAGATCAATCACACGGACTAAAATCCAATGTCAGACACACAGTCCATTTACAAGTCCGTTCTGGGTCTGAACGGAACCGGAGGCACCTAGTACCCCACATATCCATCGATCTCCAAGTACGTCTGGATGATCACTAACTGTTTCCATCTTCTTGGGTGTACAGCCCAATCAAGATCATCAGTAATTACCCAAACGACGTGAAGACCTCCGGTCTTCGACCATCGTCTTCATCTTCGACTTATCGTCGTATCAGTTATTCAGAATGGGATAAACCCGGTCTTTCCGAATAACTCGCGTATATATTATAAAAGTGTTACACAAACACAACATACGCCTCATTCCAATTCATTAGTCACTAACCGTAAATTAATCAAGAGAATAATTCCCCAAATATTAACCCCGAAGGCCGAAACCAACATCAGATCAATATCCAGAAAACCATTCTGCTTAGCTAACCGACAGTTAGTTTCTAAATTTCACATTCATAGGGATAGGTTCCCATTAATTTTATCCAAGATAACTTCCTGAATTTATTCTTTAATCTATCTTTTGAATATCAATTCAAAACTAGTCGGAATTAGCGAACCTTACCGAAGTAATCATTGGTTTTAATTTCCCAATCCCAACCTATTCATCCCATGAAGTAAAACTGGTAATACTTCATATCTAACACCACAGTGTTATTGGTAAATTCAATTACCATTTCACGTTCAAATCTAATTAAAGATTTAACTATCGCCTGGAGCAAAACTGGTGGTACTCCATTTTCGATCATTTCAATCTAATTAAAGATTCATTAAAACTCCACTTAGTTTTAATCGTTAACTGGGTTAAAGAATCAGTGTCATTTTAAAACACGGTTCACGATAAACCCAAAATCACGTTCATTAATTATTGGGTTAAAGAACGAGTGTTATTTAAAAACACTGTTCACGATAAACCCAAAAATCAATATCGATTCAATTCCAATTAAATATTATTTAATTGGTACACTTCATTAAATCTAAATAAAAAGATTTAATCTTTTCTCAACTGGGTTCAAGAACAGTGTTAGTGAAGACACCATTCACGACAAACCCAAAATCACATTTGATATTCAATATAAGGCTCTGAATAGAAAATATATCGGCTTATATTCAATATCAAATTCTACGATTAACAAATGTCGTATTGAAATAACGATATAAATGTATATCTTTCAAATTCCCATAACAACATCTGTATAATCACGAATTCCAACATCGAAATATTCCGAAGACAATTTCGATTCAAATCCACTCCAATGCAATCATTGGAAATTTTGGTTATTTTTAAAACCCTTTTCAAATTCAATTTATTTATTTAAAAATAAATAGAATTATATTTCTAGTTCAAAACTAGTTCATTTCGATAAAAACCTATTTTTATCTTTTCAAATATGGAGTTTTTCATCCCAAATCTTCACAAATCATTTCTTATGATTTTACACAAATTATTGCTATTTTTAATAATTTTATCAAGGCCCGTACAGTCGATTTCCATCAATGGCCATCGAACTGCACTTACAGCGACCTTTTTCGAATTTGATTTGGACGTATCTCCAAATCCAACCGTTAGATTTCAAATTTCTAATATTCGTTAGAAAGCTCTTTTCGATACGAACCCAACGGTTCCGGTTTTAGGAGAATCCGACGGTCGGATCTCCCGTAATATCCGTTTGAAATAAATGGTCGAAATTCACGAACTGCCGCGGCGCGGCGCGTTCTATTCAGGCCATTATATTATATATATAATATATATAATATATATTTCGTCGATTTCTATTTAAAACGAATTATATAAATAGTTTTAAATTCGTTTCCAAAGCAATTTCAACTTCCTTTTCAATTCAAATCAAAATTGAATTCTTCTTTATAAAATCGTTTCAAAATTCATTTCTATTCAATTCAAATTTCAATTCAATTTGAATTCATTTCAATTTGTTTTCAATTCAATTTGAATTCGTTTCAATTCAATTCATTTCGAAATCATTTTCAATTCAATTCATTTCGAAATCGTTTTCAATTCCATTCATTTCGAAATCGTTTTCAATTCAATTCATTTCGAAATCGTTTTCAATTCAATTCATTTCGAAATCGTTTTCAATTCAATTCATTTCGAAATCGTTTTCAATTCCATTCATTTCGAAATCGTTTTCAATTCAATTCATTTCGAAATCGTTTTCAATTCAATTCATTTCGAAATCGTTTTCAATTCAATTCATTTCGAAATTGTTTTCAATCGATATAAATATCGTTCACGTCAAAATGGCGTCAATCTAATCATCACGGCTTCACATATTTCTATTTTCAAATATTCTATTTCAAATATTTCCTATTATCAAAATATTTGTTATTATCAAAATATTCTTTATTTTCACGATTGGAATGAGGCCCAATCAATTACCATATAAAGTTAATTATATGGGTTTTCATACAACACATGTATATAATAGCAACGATAAATAATCAACCATCAACCAAAGTGCACTACACTGTATAAGCATCAAATATAGATATCTAACGCTTATAACAGTCTGTCAATCGATCGATTGACATATTTAATCAATCAGGATGAGTGAAGTTCAAATTTCATCCTAAACACCCGTGTGGGGTTTCAAACAATCAAACACATATTTTATTTGTGCAGTTGGGCGATGTGTAAAATTTATCGACCCAATCAATGTCCTTCAAATAGGTGTACATAAACAAACCGTCTGGTTTGTAAATGAATATTTATTTATTCACATTCACGTTAAAAATTATATTTTTAACGACAAAACATTTTATTCCAACATATGAATTTCTATTCAGTTCATTCTTTAAATAAAATGATATTTTTATTTTTCTAACTTATTTTAGAAAATTTCGGCGGCATAACGGCACGATACTAGAAACGGGACAAGGCCTAGCCTTATCCCCGGTCTAGTGAAGGCCCACGCCATTCACACATCAATCAAATCAATTTCATTATGCAAACCACAAAATTTGGAGTAAGAGTCTAACCTAGCCTTACTCCTTCGCCTTATAACGGCGCACGTCTAATCCTAACCAATTTATCGATTCGATTTTTCACACCACAAACCACATTCAAACCAATATCGCAATCAATCACCAAACAGCCAAACAAACAAGTCCATGGTCTGTGGACGATTGTGTCGGGTGCTACTAAGCACCGTCTGCATCCTAGTATATATATAACTAGAAAAATTAAATTGAAAGATGAGAGGTTCTCACAGATAGCTATCCTAGCTCCACAGCACTTCCAATGCAGGAAATCTTCAACGTTCTTGCCTTTTCGTCATCTTCGTTGCCCGTAGCCACTACATATGTAAAAATCGAATTTTTACTTCGCTATTCAATATATAAAAATCATATTTTTATTTCGAAGTTCAATATATAAAAATCCTATTTTTCTATCGAAGTTCAATATATAAAAATCCTATTTTTCTATCGAAGTTCAATATATAAAAACTATATTTTTCTATCGAAGTTCAATATATAAAAACTATATTTTTCTATCGAAGTTCAATATATAAAAACTATATTTTTCTATCGAAGTTCAATATATAAAAACTATATTTTTCTATCGAAGTTCAATATATAAAAACTATATTTTTCTATCGAAGTTCAATATATAAAAACCATATTTTTCTATCGAAGTTCAATATATAAAAACCATATTTTTACAAATATAGATTCCGCCGCCATTTCAAAAATAAAGATTATATTTAATTTTTTTTCCCAAGTTCAAATCTTTCCTTTCTAAAGTTCTAATCTTTTTATTTTAAAGCTCAAACCTTTTTCTTTTTAAAATCATTTTTCAAATTCAGTTTTTATCACTTAAAAAAAAAGTTTCTAAATGCTTTTCAATTCAGTTTTTATTACTTAAAAAAAACAGTTTTTAAATCTTTATAAATTCAGTTTTTACTTTCTTTAAAAAAACAGTTTTTAAACCTAAAAAAAAATCAATTTAGTTTTAAACCTAATTAAATTTTCAGTTTAAACCTTATTTTATAAATTCAGTTTTTTTTTTAAATTACGCTTATAAAAAAAATATAAAAATAAAATAATAAAAATATAAAGAAATACTTACAGGGGGGGATCCGCCGGTTGAGGCTCAGGTGGCGGCAGGTGGGTGGCTCGACGTCGGCCAGGGTTTGTGGGAAGGCGGGCGGCGTCTATGGGGGGGTTCGGGTTTGTAGTGGGGCTTCAAGAGGGTGGAGAAGCGGCCGGAAGGGGAGGGGTCGTCGACGGGGGTGGGCGGCGCAATTACCGGAGAAGAGGGGGGTCGCGGAAGTCGAAATCGAGGGGGGGGGGCGACGGGTTTCTGGATCGACTTTTTTTTTCTTTTTCTTTCTTTAATGCTTCGGGTTGAACGATAAAAAAGGGGGGAGGGACTGTTGACCACGCAGAAGAATAAACAAGGGTTTTGACCCCGTTTGACTAGGTTATATAATATATAATTTAATATTATTAAATTCTAAAAAGTTGAATTTCCCTCCGAACGCCAAATGAATCCTAACGACTGTCGCCCCTAGCTAAGTACCCCCATTTCGAACACAATGGAATATGTATCGTAAGCTGATTCAATCGTTTGAATCAGTTTCCGTTAAATTTACATTTAAATCACTATATTGAATTTTAAACGTACATTTCAAATTACCGGGGCCACGTACTAACTAGAAAAATTCCAGAAAAATATTTTTTAGCTTCGTATTGACGATACGGTCCCAACAAAACTAGTTTCGTCAAATTCTGAGACCGTTAGAAAAATGGCCAACTTCCAGTCGATTAAAAACAACTGAAACTGGTCAAACGCGTTTTCCTTTGCCACGCTCACATATTGATTCGAAAAATTATGAAATTTGGAATCTAGCAATAACTTAACATCACGGACCCAACAAAACTGGTTTCGTCGAAATCCGAGGTCGTTTGCAAAATTGCTATTTTTAAGGGCCTTATATATATAAAAATATATATAAATTCCACAGCGACTATTTCTAATTTTAAACTGGACATATCTTATCATTTCTAAGATGAAATCTTAGTTTGTTAACTTCGTTATAAAGATATAGTTATACAGATTCAAATATTTCTTATTTCGTTCAATTCTGACTTATATTGAATTCTGTATATTCATTTGAAATTAGAAATCGAATTTTCGAACTACCGCGCCATTTTCAATTCCTTTTATAATTATATATAAATATTTATATTCTAACGACGACGCGTATAATATATACGTTCGAATTATATTCAAAATAAATTTCACGTCGATATTATTTAAAATACTTCATTTTAAATAGTCAAAATTCGCTAAAATTGCCAAAATAAAAATTTTAAACTGGCCCAGAATTTGCGGGTTGTTACAATGCATCTAGTTCGCACGCAGGCGGCATGTTTTATTTTTATTTCCACAATTCCATTCTAATTTGTTTCAACCACAAGAGGGTATTTTTCAACCACAAAGGTATTTTTCAACCACAATATCAACCACAAACAATTATTTTCAACCATTCGTCATACTACATATTTTCACGCCAATCACAAGCAATAAATATCGTCCATGGTTTGTGGAGAGGGGGGGTATATATATATATTATATTTCACTTTCATTTCAACACAATTCAAAGCATATATGTTTCATACAACGCTTGTATAATTTATACATCGCTCATATAACTTATACAACACATGTACATGAGGCATACAATGCGTATATAATTTACACTTCGCTTATATAATTTATACAACACGATTTCATTCACACAATTTAATTTAGATTTCTCATATTGGTTTTCAAAGTGCTAAAAATCGTAGATAGCTCAGAAAAATCCGCGGTCTCTTCTAGATGGTAGAGAGCCTCCTTGCGGTCCCGATGTTTCCTGTTTCATCGAATTTCGTCAACACATGATAAAGATATGATTTTTCAAAGTTTGCTACACTTAAAAGTGTTATTTTCAAATCAGAAAAATTAAAGCCATTTACCTCAGTAAAACTTCAAAACTAGGTTTTAAATTTCCTCTCGATCCGTGAAGTGTTGTCACGATCAGGTGGTGCAACGTCGAAGTGCTTCAAACAGGGTCTCCAGCGCCGGTGGTGGCACTCAACTCGGTGGACCCTGTAGCGCACGGCGGAGCTCCAAAGACGGCGCCTTCCTCGAGGTAAATAGACGCCAATATCCGACTATACCAGTCGAAGTTTGTATGGATTTATAGAGGAGGGAGAGATGAACAGAAAACTTAACTGGAGGGGGCGCTAAAAGTGGACGTGGCGGTGGCGATTGGGTCGGGAAGATGGGAGCACTTCCGTCGTTCGTGAGGGGGGGGGGGGTTGATCGAGTTTGACCAGTCAAAGTAGAAGTGAGAGAAAAGAGGGGGGTTGACCCATATATTTTATTTTAAATTCAAAAATATCCTTTTGAACAAACGAACATCAATTTCAACCCAATGACTGTCGCCCCTAGCAAAATACCCCCATCTCGGACACAATGGGATATGTTTCGTTGGCCAATTTGACTGTTACAGTCAGTTATTTTGTAATGACCCGGATATTTGACGGTGTAATAATTAACTTATTTAATTATTTAAATAACGAATATATTATTTAATCGTCGACGTTAGAACGTATAATTATATTATAATTAAAATCGAGCTTGAAATGGCGCTGCAGTTCGTTATTTGGCAATTCGAACTTCAACTGAATGTACAGAGTTCGTTTTAAATCGGATTTCTGTGAAACAAGAAACGTGTTGATACCGAAAATTGGTATAACAACCAAAATGGTATTTCTAAACACGTTACCAAATCTGAGGCGAGATGCTTAGAGAGCACGTCACCTTTTCAGAGGCGGGGCGTTAGAAAACCTTTAGAGTTATGTGAGGCCATATCTAACATTCAAAAGCATCAAAATACCAAAATAAAGAAAGAAGACAAGAATTTTATAGTGGTTCGACTCTTATTCGAGTCTACGTCCACTTTGAAGATTGGATTTCATTAATCACCAAAAGATTACAACATTTGCTCCATTATACATTCATACAAGCTCCTTTGACATGCATTTATCCTCACAACCGATTGAAAGAATGGATGAAAGCTTGAAGTATTTTATGCCAATCCCTCCATAGATGCCATGGATGAAAGCTCCTTAGATCTTTGGATGAATGATCAAGAAGAAATGAAGAAGTGCGTGAAATGCTTATGCTTGTTCCTCCATGCCAACTATGCTCCTCATGCTCCAACGTTCCCTAGATTTATGATTGATGATAGAGAAGAGATGTAAGAATGCTTGGAGAAATCCCGAAAGCAATTTGGCAGCACCTCCTCGTAGTTCCAGAAAAGTCCTCCCCAAAATGATGGAGGTAGGGTCCTATTTATAGGCGGAGAAATGGCTGAAATCTTGTATTCAGGGGTCTGATCGGTATTTTCGGTATTTACGGAAATGCCACTGCCAGTTGTTACCAGTTGTTTCCAGCTGTCACGCCATCACAGGTCGTTTCTAGCGCTTTGGACGACCAGGAGCTTCCGCCAGAAGAAAGGACGACCAGGAGGCTGGAATGCAGAGCAGACCGACCAAAGAATACCCTCCAGAAATGTGTGACCAGGATTGAGAACACATCGGAATTGGTTCCCTCAAACATGGGGTTGGTCTTCAGAGAAGGACGACCAGCTGCCCTTTGTATTTGGAGCGATCAGAGACTAGCGGACGACCAAGTTTGGAACGACCAGCTTTCTTTAGCTTTTGGAACGATCGGGTCAGCGCAAAAAAGAGAGCGACCAGGAGTCTCTATCCTCAGGAACAATCAGAATCCTTAGGACGATCAAGGTTCTTCTACTCTTTGGAGCGACCGGGTGCCTTTTGTCTCTGGAGCGACCAGATTTCTTTGGCTTCTGGAGCGATCAGCTTTAGGTCGACAAGGAATCTTGCGCTACGTCCGCTCCCTTTTAATAACGGCAGGACCGATCCCTTCTTCAAAACGATTAAAACCGACCCATATTCACTTGGATCGATCAGATGGATAACATTTTGCCCCTCGAAGTTTCATAGTTTTTATAAAAAACTGTGGGCTTCGAAATATTAGTAGATCGATCTGCTTCAATTAAGGGTCGGTCTTGGGCGCAGTTCTCATGGGTCGGTTCTGGAATTAGCTTGGGGGTCGGTCTTTTCTCCAGTTTTGGAACGCACGAAAAAGCCAAATTCTGGAAGACGAAGAGACAATTCCTAAAAATCCGGAGAGACCAAATTTAACCTATATAATTAATTCATCCCGTCATTTCATTCTCCATTTCTTCTTGGTCAAAATCTTCATCAATGGTGGCTTTCCATTCTTTAAAAAACAAATTGCTCGATCTTTAGCTTACTTCCTTGCCGATTCAAGCTGCTGCTTTACCAACCCGAACTATTCTTCCAAATCCCAGGTACGTTGTTTGCATTCCAACGCTGATTTTGAGTTTGGAGTAGAATGAGTTTGAGGAAGAAGTCACAATAATTCTTTGTAAACCTTCGTTGTTGACATCATTAATCACTTGAGTGCGGTTTTAACCGAGTCATCCTAATGGAATAGGGGAGTGATGATTTCAAAATGAGCAATTTGTTTATCATTTTCGCAGCGATCACGACTTGTTTGTGCAAATGCTTGATTGACTAATGTGTATGAAATCTTTTTGTGATGCATGCTTTGATTTTCCTTCTAGAATCATCTCTTTGTATCATTATTTTTGATGTTTTTACTGTGCATTTGCAATGAAAATTCAAGTTTCCTTTCCTTTGCGCGACCAGACTGGTCTTTTTTAGGACAGTGGTATGGTCGGTTTTTAGATGAGCCGATCCTCCTTCGACCGACCAGAACAGGCTATTTTTAGTTTTACCCGATATGAACGATCCAAATGGATTTAAATCTTGACCGATCAGGGTATGATTGTCTTCAGACTAATCGTAGAGCGACCAGCCTTGGAATTTTTTTTTATCGACCCAATCGAGGCTAGTTTTGCGAGATAAGGTTTTAATTGGCTTGGAACGACCAGGTACTCTTTCAGTCTTGAGCGACCGGGGCCTGACTGACTTGAAGCGACCAGGTGCTCTATCAGCTTAGAGCAACCGGAACTTGACTGGCTTGGAGCGATCAGACGCTTTTCCAGTTTTGAGCGACCGGGGCTTGGCTGTTTTTAGAGCGACCAGGCGCTTTTCCAGTTTTGAGCGACCAGGTCTTAACCAGTTTTTGACTTTTAAAGCGATCAGCCTTAGATAATTTTCAGGCCGACCATTCTTGTTTGACTGATCATGACCGATCAGTTTAGCTCACAACACTGCTTGAACTTGATTGTTGACTAAAAAATTTGTGAAATGTCTGTGCAGGATGACAGGTAAGCATGGTATGCCAGAAAATCCCCAACAGGAGGATAGTGATTCTAAAAGACAGCGCAGAGCTGGTAAATCTCCCGTGCCTGAAGCTTGTTCTGCAACTAGTGATTCTACTGTGAGAACCCCTTCCCTAAATGAACTTCGAGTTATCATAAATAGACCCCAATATTGTGTCTTTCCATGTCACCCCGAGCTTGCTGATCGGTTCAAAGGATACTGCTTGGATGGGGTGTTTATTAATCCTGATATACACCCGTCCGATTATAGAGTGCTTGCTGATGACGTGAACTATATTCAGCTTGATGGGCTGACTCAGCTTGATAAAGTGAAAGATTGGCTTGAAAGACATTTTGACATGCTTAGCAATTACTTGGCTAAAGACTTGACAGGATGGCATGACCTTGTCAACAATCTTTCGGGGCTGAATCGTGAGCATCTCAAGCGTATAGCTCTTTTGGAGGAAGATAAGGCCCTCCTCATTCGAGCTCTCAAGTCTAGGGATAAGACGATTGTCGAACTTTTGGGCCAGGAAAGCGAGGTACTTCCCCCTTCCCCTTGTGATGGGGAAAAATCTCTTGGTAAGAATGCTTGACTTGGGGGTTTCAGATCCGGTGTTTGTAGATATTGTATGATTGGATGTATTAAGCGAGTGCCAGTCCTCGCTTCATGACCCTTTTTACCACCTACTTTTGGTTATGTACGCGACACTGGTAGTTTTATTTTGGTATGTGTATGTGACGATGTTCTGTGTTTTGGTGCTTTTAACCCTGTTATTACTTTCTTCTACGCATTCTGGTTTGTACATTATGCTTGCACACCACACTTTACACATTTTGCTTATTTATGAATTTCCCACTTATAAACGGTTGAGATGATCCTTTGGTATGTGAGAAATCAAGGAGCTGCTTTTGCTATATGCCCCCGCACCAATGGGATATTTCAACTTTAATATATTGAAAATAGATTTGAGATTTGGATGTTTTTTAGCTGTGATCAGAATTAAGAAAGCGTCTGTCATTGCATTGTGACATTTGGAGCTTTTTCATTCTTCATACGACCTTCGCATGTGTCATCATAATCTCTCATCCTTTGTATCTGAAGGTATTAGATATCTGAGAGGTGAGGAAGTGCTTCTTGAAGGTGTCTTAAGTTAAAGACTCAGTAATATCGTAGTCAAGTTTTATCTGACTTTGATTTATTGACTGAGCACCCCTGGAGAAGACTCAGTTTATTATTCGACTGAGAATCCTCGGAGAGGGTTTGGGTTAAGAAACTCGGTTATAACGCGATCAGATTTTGTCTGACTTTGGGTTATTTGACCGAGCACCCCTGGAGAAGACTCAGTTTATTATTCGACTGAGAATCCTCGGAGAGGGTTTGGGTTAAGAAACTTGGTTATAACGCGATCAGATTTTGTCTGACTTTGGGTTATTTGACCGAGCACCCCTGGAGAAGACTCAGTTTATTATTCGACTGAGAATCCTTGGAGAGGGTTTGGGTTAAGATTGCGCTTGCTTTTGGACCATATTTCTTCAGTAAAGCTATGGTGAGTTTTATGCAGGAAAACAGGATGACGAAGGTATCGTGTCCTGTAACCATAGCTGTGCATCTTTTGGATGTGAATATAAAGCTTTGACAGAATCAGAAGTGCTGCTGGATTCATATTCATGTAATTTCATACAAAGTATTTACCATACTCATAGAAAAATACAAAAGAATATGAGTTAGAAAATCATTTAAAATAGCGACGAAGGTGATCACTGTTCCAGGCCCTTGGGAGTTCTATTCCATCTGTAGTTTTGAGCTTAAAGGTACCGTCGAGGAGCTTTTGGTCGATGACAAATGGACCTTCCCAATTGGGGCCAAAGACTCCTGTTGCGGTCATGATTTTCTTTAACACCAGGTCTCCCATTTCAAATGTTCTATGCCTGACCTTTTGATTGAAGTGTCGAGCAATTCTTCTCTGATGGGCGACCATTCTAAGTTCTGATTCAGTCCTTTTCTCCTTGAGTAAATCAAGAGCCTCAAGTTGCAGCTTTTCATTCTCTTCTTGGTTAAAATGAATTCTGCGGTGAGTTGGAACCTCTAACTCCACAAGTATCATTGCTTCTGAACCATATGCCAAAGAGAACGGAGTATGCCCAGTTGCAGTTTTATGAGTCGTACGATAAGCCCATAGGGCGAGTGGCAATTCTTCAATCCAGTTGCCTTTAGCTTTCTCGAGACGCTTTTTAATGGTGGACTTCAGGATTTTGTTGACTGCCTCAACTTGCCCGTTGGCCTACGGGTGGGCAACTGCTGCAAAACTTTTCTGAATATGATATTTATTGCAGAAATCCTTGAATTCATCACTTTCAAATTGCGTGCCATTGTCGGTGATAATTTTCTGTGGAACCCCAAACCTGCATATGATATTTTTCAACACAAAGTTGATTACCTTCTTCGATGTGATGGTTGCCAATGGTTCAGCTTCAACCCATTTGGTAAAGTAATCCACGGCCACTATAGCATATTTGAAGCTCGATTTAGCGGTAGGTAGTGCTCCAATCAAGTCTATGCCTCAGACGGCGAATGGCCAAGGACTCAACATCTGTGTCAACTCAGTTGACGGAGCTCTTGGAATTTTTGCAAATTTCTGGCACCGGTCGCATTTCTTAGTGAATGGCATTGAGTCGAAGTTTACATCGGGCCAAAAATAACCATATCGAAGGACCTTTTTGGCAAGAGTCTGTCCACCAACATGACCTCCACAATCTCCTTCATGTAGCTCCGCCAAAATCGCTTTAGATTCCTCCTTTGTTACACATCGTAGTAATGGCGTTGAATATCCCCTCCTGTATAAATGACCATCTTGGACAAGATACAGGCGAGACTTTCGGAGCAGTTTTCTGCGATCCTTTGGTTTCTCAGGAAGCGTTCCATGAAGTATATAGTTTTTTATAGGGGTCATCCACGAGTCGGGCTCGTTGGTTGTTTCCATAACCCAGTCTATATCGGATTCCTCAATGCTGGAACTAGATAATACTTCCACGGAACTAGATCGAAGATTTGAGGATCTCCGGTGCTAGCTAGCTTTGATAAGGAATCTGCCTTCCAATTTTCTCTGCGAGGAATATGAGAGATAGAATAATATTCCAAGTTGTCGAGAAGTTCTTTGGCTTTAAGCAGATATGTCGGAAGCCTTCCCATCTTAGTCTGGAATTCACCTTTGATTTGGGAAACCATTAGCTGTGAATCACTGAATATTAGTAGACTTTTCAAGCTTAATTCTTTTGCAACCCGCAATCCTCCGAGTAACGCTTCGTACTCGGCCTCGTTGTTGGTGATGGGGAATTCGAATCGCAGAGCACAGCATACATGTCGTCCTTCTGGGGTTTCGAATACTATCCCTGCCCCAGCACAATATTCATTCTTAGCGCCATCAACAAAAAGTTTCCACCTAACGGCCAATTCGTTAGTTTCCTCCATTTCCTCTCCCCTGTCAGTGAATTCAGCAATAAAGTCGGCCAGAGCTTGCCCATTTATTGCTTTTCTGGGGTAGTAAGTGATATCATATTGGCTGAGTTCAATATTCCATCTCAGGAGTCTCCCTGAAGTTTCTGGACGGAACAACACCTGTTTCAAGGGTTGATCGGTAAGGACTTTAATAGAGTGGGATTGGAAATAGGGTCTGAGCTTTTGTGATGCGATGAGCAAGGCATATGCAAGCTTTTCTATCTTTGGATAATTCATCTCTGCCCCAGTAAACCTTTTGCTGATGTAGTATACTGGCCACTGCACTTTGTCTTCCTCCCTAACAAGTGCTGCGCTCAACGCATGGGATGACACTGCAAGGTATAAGAGCAAGCTTTCTCCATCCCTAGGCTTCGATAGCATTGGAGGGGATTCCATGTGCTTGATGAGATCTTCAAATGCTTGCTGGCATTCAGGAGTCCACTGGAAGCTTTTCTTTTCCTTTTTTAATGCATCAAATAGGGGAATGCACCTATCCGTCGCCCTTGAGATAAAGCGGCTCAATGTTGCTACCTTGCCATTTAAGCATTGGAGTTCTTTCTTGGTCCATGGAGCTTGCATTCCTCGTAAAGCAATTACTTGTGCTGGGTTTGCTTCAATGCCCCGAGCATTTACCATGAAACCAAGAAATTTTCCTGATGCTACGCCGAACGAGCACTTAAGTGGATTGAGCTTCATGCCGTATCTCCTTAGGATTTGGAACATTTCATCAAGATCCTCTATATGATTCTTTGCCTTTTTGGATTTTACCAGCATGTCGTCAACATAGACCTCCATAGTCTTTCCAATTTGAGTTTTGAACATCGCGTTCACCAAGCGTTGGTAGGTGGCACCTGCATTTTTCAAACCAAACGGCATTACCTTATAACAATATAAACCACGATCAGTTATGAAACTGGTACTATCCTGGTCTGGCTCGTGCATCATAATCTGATTGTATCCAGAATATGCATCCATGAAAGACAATAGTTCATGCCCCGCTGTTGCATCAACAAGTTGATCAATTCGAGGTAGGGGGAAACTATCTTTTGAGCAAGCCTTATTCAAGTCAGAATAATCAACACACACTCGCCATTTGCCGTTTGATTTTTTCACAAGAACCGGATTGGACACCTAATTAGGATAGGTGGATTCTCGAATGAAACTATTCGTCAATAGCCTATCCACTTCATCTTTCAAAGCTTCAGACCTTTCTGGGCCCTGTATCCGTCTCTTCTGCTTCACCGGGCGCACGTTGTGGTCAATATTCAGCTTATGCACTATTATGTCTGGAGGTATCCCGCACATATCTTAGTGACTCCAAGCGAAGACATCCAAATTTGCTTTCAAAAAACTAATCAATTCCTTTTGCAGCATAGGGTCCAATTGGGAGCCTATCTTTATTAGCTTATTTGTATCACTATCATGGATCTCTATGGAAATGGTAGCTTCAGCTGGTGCTACCTTTTCATCCCCTGCACTGATTTTTCGTGGGTCCATATCTTCCTGCATGCCGTTATATGTTCCAGCGCAGGGGATGGTCATTAATTGCTATAAAGGAGCTTCATGGATGCAGAGAGGAGTCTCCGCATCCTTCTGAATTTCGTATTTCCGAGCTTCAATCAGTTCTGCCATATAGCATTCTCTTGATTCCTGGGGATCCCCTTTGATAACTCCCACCCCATTTGCGGTCGGGAACTTCATCATCAAGCACCAAGGAGCAAGGGCTATCCTAAAGTCGGAAAGTGCTGGCCTTCCCAAGAATGCATTATACCCTGAAGGTGAGTCAATTATAACGAAAGATTGTATCATGGAGACTTGCCTCTCTCCCTCTCCTAGCTCTACAAGGAGATCAATCACACCAATTGGCTGAGTTGGTACGCCAGTGAACCCATGTATTTTGTCTTTGCTAGCTCGCACATTATCCATGGATAGACCCATTTTAGAGAAAGTACTGTAAAACAGAACGTTCACGGATGCTCTGTTATCAATCAACACCTTCTTTACTATTGCTGGACCCAAGCCAATGGTGATCACCATTGGGTCAACAGTTGGAACCAACATTCCGTCGGAATCCCGATCCCGGAAGATAACATCTTCGCAGGATGTTTTAGGCATTTTTCGACAAAGAGAATTATTGCAAACCTCAAAACCATCTCCTTTTAGAATGCTTCTTGGTTCATTGGTATACCTGATCATATCCTCCCAAGTATCCCCTGCAGGATGAGGTCCGCCACTGATTATATTGATAACAGGTCGAAGAATATTCGCAGGTGTTCTTCTATCTTGACTTGAATGGACCTGCTGCCCCTGGGCAGGCTCGGTATCTGATGAACGCTTTACATACTCCTGGAGATGATTTTGCCTTATCAATTCTTCAATCAAGTTTTTCAGGTGTCGACATTCATTAGTGTCGTGTCCCGGTCGATTGTGAAATCGACAGAACCTCCCTGAGTTTGCAGCTTCTTCGGACACCTTCACTGGCTTTGGGCTCGGATAGCCCTCTGCATCCTTCGTTGCCATATATATGTGCTCGATTGTATCATTCAACGGAGTAAAATCCGTTGGCTTGAAGAAACGCCGTTTCTTGGAGTCCTTATCATTTCTAGCATCATTACTGCCTCCTCTCTTTTGACCTTCCCCAAAATTTTCTTGACTATTCTTTTTGGGAGCTTCCTTCCTTTCCGGGACCACCTTAGTTTTGACATTGCCAACGAAATAGATAGGATCATCTTTAAGACACATATATTCCTCAGCTTTATCATAAAATTTCTCTAGCGTCTCAGGTTTCTTTCTTTTTAGCCACCTTCCGAACTCGGACAGCTTATCGATGCCCCCCTTTAAGGCCATTAGAATTAGCCTTGG
Organism: Allium sativum; assembly: GCA_030737875.1. Lineage (NCBI taxonomy): Eukaryota > Viridiplantae > Streptophyta > Magnoliopsida > Asparagales > Amaryllidaceae > Allium > Allium sativum. Next base: position 141,200,598 of record CM060918.1, on the reverse strand, counting down.
CTCTTGGGTCCCTACTTCTTTGTTGTTTGGAGGCGGAACTGGTCTCGGAAGCATCTTGCCAATGTGGCAAAGTCATCAATAGATCGGGGAGGCAACCTTGTGAACCATAATGACGCAACCCCTTCCAAATACACTGGGAAGTATAAGCACTTAAGTTCGTCAGTTGTTTGTGCCCCATCCATGTGTTGATCGTATCGAAACAAGAACACATTGGGGTCGCCTGTCCCGTTATAAGCTTGGATTGAAGGAGGTTTGAATTTGCGTGGGAAAGTTGTCTTTTTAATCCTTTCAGTGAGGGGGGTTTTGGACGGTGCGAATTCCCATTCAGCCTCATTATCGTTTCGAGATTGGCTTTCCTTCATAAGCTGTTGGACCATTTTCTTGAGGCGTTCCTTCTCAGGGAGGCTATCTGCGGGGCGGACACCTTTGTCTTGACCGGAGGCTTGCTTGAGCAAACCATCGCGGTTGCGACTTAGGGGCCCTGGTCTTTCTTGGTTGGAAAGCGCCACTTTGGCAGAATTGGCCGCTTGATGAGAAGTGATCCCTGCAGTGCAGTTCCGATTAGCTTGCTTCGAAGTCTCAGGCTTTCCTTTATCTGGATCGGAGATTTCTTGAAAAGATTTTTCCCGATTTGGGCTAGAAGAAGAAGAACCAGCATCCTCTGCACGAATGGGCTTAGAGGCCACCTTTGCCGTAGCGGCCTGAAGAGCAAAGAGAGAATCAAGTTTTGTCAACATGGCTTTGTTAGCTATCTCTAGCTGTTGTGTCAATCCAGCGACAGCCTGATCAAGCTCGCCTCTTGTGACATTCACACCTCCATTAGATGTCTCTCCCACTTTAAATCTGTTAGCCACGGGGGTCTCATCCCGATTTTCTCCGTTAGAGATTCTAATTCTAGCTTCCATATTTGCTTTTGGCGGCATTATTTCAGAAAGCAATTTGAACTTTGCAGAAAATCCGTCAGAAGGTCCAAATCGCAAGCTGGAGCGAGCTATTTTAAGGCTTAGCTTCAAGATCTCAAGATCTTCGTAGTATACTTGATGCCAGAAAGTAGATCTGGCCCCACGGTGGGTGCCTAATTGTTCATACCAAAAATTGGTATAACAAACAAAATGGTATTTCTAAACACGTTACCAAATCGGAGGCGAGATACTTAGAGAGCACGTCACCTTTTCAGAGGCGGGGCGTTAGAAAACCTTTAGAGTTATGTGAGGCCATATCTAACATTCAAAAGCATCAAAATACCAAAATAAAGAAAGAAGACAAGAATTTTATAGTGGTTCGACTCTTATTCGAGTCTACGTCCACTTTGAAGATTGGATTTCATTAATCACCAAAAGATTACAACATTTGCTCCATTATACATTCATACAAGCTCCTTTGACATGCATTTATCCTCACAACCGATTGAAAGAATGGATGAAAGCTTGAAGTATTTTATGCCAATCCCTCCATAGATGCCATGGATGAAAGCTCCTTAGATCTTTGGATGAATGATCAAGAAGAAATGAAGAAGTGCGTGAAATGCTTATGCTTGTTCCTCCATGCCAACTATGCTCCTCATGCTCCAACGTTCCCTAGATTTATGATTGATGATAGAGAAGAGATGTAAGAATGCTTGGAGAAATCCCGAAAGCAATTTGGCAGCACCTCCTCGTAGTTCCAGAAAAGTCCTCCCCAAAATGATGGAGGTAGGGTCCTATTTATAGGCGGAGAAATGGCTGAAATCTTATATTCAGGGGTCTGATCGGTATTTTCGGTATTTACGGAAATGCCACTGCCAGTTGTTACCAGTTGTTTCCAGCTGTCACGCCATCACATGTCGTTTCTAGCACTTTGGCTGACCAGGAGCTTCCGCCAGAAGAAAGGACGACCAGGAGGCTAGAATGCAGAGCGGACCGACCAAAGAATACCCTCCAGAAATGTGTGACCAGGATTGAGAACACATCGGAATTGGTTCCCTCAAACATGGGGTTGGTCTTCAGAGAAGGACGACCAGCTGCCCTTTGTATTTGGAGCGATCAGAGACTAGCGGACGACCAAGTTTGGAACGACCAGCTTTCTTTAGCTTTTGGAACGATCGGGTCAGCGCAAAAAAGAGAGCGACCAGGAGTCTCTATCCTCAGGAACAATCAGAATCCTTAGGACGATCAAGGTTCTTCTACTCTTTGGAGCGACCGGGTGCCTTTTGTCTTTGGGGCGACCAGATTTCTTTGGCTTCTGGAGCGATCAGCTTTAGGTCGACCAGGAATCTTGCGCTACGACCGCTCCCTTTTAATAACGGCAGGACCGATCCCTTCTTCAAAACGATTATAACCGACCCATATTCACTTGGATCGATCAGATGGATAACAAAACGCATGGATCTGGTGGAGTATATCTTTCTAGTGAAAGAGAAAAATCAGGATTTTGTCGTGTAGATTTTGAGATATGTCCAAATCAAATTTTAAAATAGTCGCTATAGAATCGTTTATCGACCGTAATGGGTTATTCGATATAACTAGTGATAGGGTTTGAATTTGGACAAGGTTCATTTGGGAAGTAGTGATAATTTAATTTTTAGAATTTTATGGTAATTTTTAATTAATTAATTAAGCAACTTTTTATTTGGAGTGTTTTGCACCCTGTGACGATATTGATGGGTTTCACAATATGAGTTAATCTACCGGTATTATTATATTTTTGGGATCGTGACACCGAGCTCGATACAACGGTATCTTTATTTATGTCCGTAGCGTTACGTAAGTATATATATAATTAATAAATTAGAAAATGGTTTAAATGATTTTTCTAAAAATGGATAATAATACAAAATATCCTAACTGTGTATGGGCTTAAACAAAGCCACATCTCCAGTATTCTCAGCCACCTATTCTCCTTTTGCTTCAAACCGAAAACGTGGAAAGAAGGTGACCAAACAAATCAAATAGGAACCCTATAAAATAACTTAAACTTTACTTAAACATAGGTCACTATTTCCATTTCTCTTCAACAAACACGAGCCGCCACGAGAAACTCTCAGCCAAAACATTTCGATCAAAGAGAATCAAACAAATAAAGATACTCCACTTAAGTTGCTGAAACCGATACTTACGATCCTCATCACCTTCACGACAGGCTCACGTTAGAGCTGGAAGACCGAGGCAAAAACGAAATGGTTCAACTGTGTGAAGATGGAGCAGCAGTTTTCTGTGAGGAGGGAGTATAAAATCGGAGTTCACTGGAGGTGTGTATGTACGGGTTCAAGGTTTATACGTGCTTAAGTATTTGGGGAGTCGCATGAAAACATGGAGAGGTAGGAAAGAGATGCACGGTGGGAGTTGAGTGACGCACGGTGTGACTTGTGCGATTTGGTGATTAAAGAGTACGCTGGTTTCGAGACATGGCGGAGCCTGATGTTACGAGCCCTAACGGATGCTGTTGGTGAGGAGGAAGACGCTATAGTGTTGTAGTGGTGGAAGTGATTTTGGGTTTGTTTTGGAGTTTGAGGAGTTTCATGATGATGGATGTGTCGTGGGTGTTCTGTAAGTGGAGCGAGGTGATTGATTTTGAAGTCGATGTCGCATCAGTTTTTGGCCGGTTCCGGCGAGCTGCGATGGAACTGAAGGCTGACCCTTCCGGCGCTGTTAAGGGGAATGATGGCGTTTCGTTCGGTGGTGGAAAAATTTAAAGGGCGATGACGGGTTTTCTTTTCACTGGAAGAGGGAACCGTGATCTCCTCATTTGTTAAGTAGAAGGCGTGATAAACGAAACTGATAAAGGTAATTAATTAGGCTAAGGACACTGTATTGGTGCTTTCTGTTTGTGAAGAACTGTCCTAATGTATGTCGACGGTTTCAACTGTGAGGAGGCATTGTTGTTGACTGCGTTGTAGTGGAAGAGACTGTAGCCGATTGTACGGCTTGGTGATGGTAGAGGGATGGGTGCGAATTGAAGGATGAGCTCGAATGGTGCGTGAAGGGCTTTACTGTGAGGGGATGGGACAAGTTTAAAATAAAATATATAAATGAAAGTGAGGACGTGAATGACACTGGAAGGGACTAGCATTTTAGAGGATGGTTTGAGGAACGAAAATCTTGGGGAGTTGAAGACTATGTGAAGAAGGCTTTGAATGTAATGATAGGATGGTTTCCGTAGTGTTGAACTAAAAGGAGTTGCAGCAAAAATGTGTTGGAGCTGGGCGGACCGATGAGAATGAAACCGACGAAGGAAAGGGGAAAGAAACAGATGGAACTAAACGAACTACTCTAGAATCATGGTGACGTATGGAATTATTCTAGAACTGATCTGGACAAAATTGGATATCGTTGGAATTAACTGGAATGAGTCATTGACAATGGAATCGACAACCCTAAATCGTTATTTAAACGATGATCGTCCAAAGTGAGTAAAACTCACTAACTCTCCTCAATTTATATTTTAATATAAATTGTGCTTTATTTATTGACTGCTGTATATTGATTGTTAAACTGGACTGTTAAATAGATTTGATTGAAAACGTAGTTATAGTTAATCTATGTACTGTTAATCAAATATGGTTCTGTACAGCAGGATATTTCATTTCAAAATGAAATATGATATATATTATACTGTGTAACATCTGTGGATGCAGGGAGACAGGTTGGAGGAATCCGACTGGATTCCTCAACAATTATTTTACTGTTTTCATATATTGTGTTATATGATGTGTTATATAATCTGTTCTGGATTATGTGTGTTAGAATGATATTAATCATTGTTATTCGATATTTTACATATCATAAGAAACCCTGAGTTGTGAAATGGAATATTTCAATGTATATTGAAATAAAGGAATTTTATAAAATCACAGGATTTTATAAAAGGAAATTATTTATAAAACGAACACGGTTTTATAAAAAGGAAAGTATTTATAAAACGAATAGAGTTTTATAAAAGGGATAAATGTTGATAAAACAAATAGAATAGGAAAAAGGAATATTTCAATGTATATTGAAATAAAGGAATTTTATAAAATCACAGGATTTTATAAAAGGAAATTATTTATAAAACGAACACGGTTTTATAAAAGGATGTATTTATAAAACAAATAGAGTTTTATAAAAGGGATATTTATTTAGAAAATAAATAGAATTGAAAAGGAGAATATTTATTTAGAAAATAAATAGAATAAAGGAATATTTATTTAGAACATAAATAAAACGTTATAAATAAGAAATATTTGTAACGGTAATTAGAAGTTAAAAATAGGAAATATTTGTAACGGTAATTAGAAGTTATAAATAGTAAATATTTGTAATGGTAAATAGAAGTTATAAATAGGAAATATTTGTAAAAGTAATTTGAAGTTATAAATAGGAAATATTTGTAACGGTAATTAGAAGTTATAAAAAAGGGAATAGTTGTAACGGAAAATAAACGTTATAAAAAGGAAATTGACGAGATATAAAAGAGATAATCAAATAGAGTTATTCGAATATTAGTTATTTGAATAAGAGTTAAATAAAAAGGAGTTATCAAATAGGGTTATTCGAATATTAGTTATTCGAATAGGAGTAATGAAATAGAGTTAAGCAAAATAGAGTTATTCGAATATTAGTTGTTCGAGATAAGAGTTAATTAAATAGAATTAAACGGAAAGAGATAATCGAATATAATCTATTCGAAATGAGTTAATCGAATATAAGTTATTCGAAGAGAGTTTATCGAATATTAGTTATTCGAAGAAGAGTTAATCAAATAGAGATTACTCGAAAGGGAGTTATATGGTGAATTCGATTATATCGAATTCGGGGAAAGTATTATTTACTTTCCGGTTTTTAAATCAGGATTTATTTATTTATAAATAAATTATTTGTTAGATAAATTAATCAAAGTAAGAAATAAATGTTAGACTTATAAGTTAGATATTTCAGAAGTAAAATTTATAATGTTAGGGTTATAATAAATGTTTTCATAAAGGAAGCGGATTCGTAATCTGAATCCGAGAATTTGCGTAAGCAAATGGTTTTAGAAATTGAAGTGATGAGCTTTATCTATCGCAAGGTTAAGATCGTTGTTCAGTTAAGGTCTGAGAGGTAATTATACCCCAACTTGGTTGACTTCGAAATTGACTAAGGAATAGTTGAAGTTCGATAACAAAGGATGATTAGTAATGCAGTTAAGTAATAAATGACTTATGGATTTAGTAGTCGTAACGATGTTTCATACAGCGTTAGTTGAAATCCATATAAATGAGTTTCGGAAATGTTTTCCAAATATAAATCAAAGATGTTTTCTAAGTGTAGAAATAAGGAAATATGAATATATATATATAGATATATATATTTAGATATATATATATATTCGATGATTGGATCGATAATTCCATTTGGAATTAAGATCGTTGTTTGTACACCGACATGTTTTCATTTGATAGTTAAATCACAGACTATCGAAGTTTTGACCATTTTACGTTGTAAATATGGAGAGACCGGTTGGATTATTATCCAAAGAACCACTCCGTATTGGCATAAGCGTTGTGATCAAATACGATGAAGATAATTGAAGACGGTGTTATGCAAGGGCTGTCCTGTTTACAGAATAGTGCCTTTGGATTCGTTCAGTCCCAGAACGAACGTATATGGGCGAATGTCTGACAGAATATTTCCAATGATCGAATGAGTTGGACTGTACAAATATATATGGTGGCCAACGGATTTATTCCCTTCGCATAAAATCCAGAATCTATTTGTATAAACCCAACTAATGATTTACGGATCTGAAAATGTGGCATTCAAAGTGATCGTGTTATCAATGAAATGGAAAGTAAGCGTAGCTTCTAGCCTCACATCCGGTAAATGACAAAAATCGGGCAGGCAGCATGGCTAAGTCGGTCGCACCGAAGTAGGGTGTATAATCACCTATCTAGAGAATATTCATTTGCTTCTTTAATCTATCAATGTTGTCCCATATATATACGGGAAATGGTTGCTGATCCCAACCGTTGGTGATGTATATTCGATACACTCAAGCGAAATGAGTGGTCGGTCATGTGTGGCTGAGTTGCAAGATGTTCTTGTTGAACTCCAGTGTATCGTTCCTAGAGTACACTGATCGGAAGGTGGTTCCATACCTTGTCATAGTTGGAAATCCAATCATCCAATACGTACCCGCGGTTTTGATTGTATACTATATATGTAGAACGTGAGATGAAAGCGTTTCTGCTAGATTGATATCCAGTGATACTGCTTTTCAAAGATGTTGGATTCTCATAAGGGAAAAACCCGTTCCGTATTCACGGCGTGGTCTTATGAGATATCATATACCTGTTAAAATGATTTGAGTTTACTCACACCAGTCCATGACTGACCCGGAGTTTATTTGTTTTGTTTCCCTAAACTCTTGGGTGCCTAAATTTGTACGGGCAGTCAAGTAGTCAGGATTTACAGATATACTGGAAGAGCTTGGAGCAGGAGGCTTCAGGATCATATAGCTATAGTTATTTCCGCTGTGTTGTAAGTGTTGTACTCTGCAATATTATTGTATACATATACTGTTTGTATTTCAAAAGTATGTTATATTTTATTCGTTCTGCTGTGAGATTCGTGTTACTCTGATGATGATGATCTTCTTCTTCTATTCTAATAGTTCTACCTTATCTATTCTCACCCTCTATCTTCTTTCTATTAGTTTCTTGAATTTCCAGTGCAATTTGGGGTTGGACTTGTGTTATTTAGTCAGCTCAAATTGGACCGGATTTTCGGGTCACTACAATTGGTATCAGAGCTTAAGGTTAAGTGAATTACCTTGGCTCTGTGGCGTAATTCCGTAGAGATGGGATTAGTAATATCCTAGATTGAGTTTGAGTGTATATATACGAGTGAACGTATTTGTTATTTGATATAAAAATTTGTTTTACATTGTGGAGCTTTATTGGTTGAGTGGCTTATGAATTCTGGTCGATGGTGGGGCACCACAATATCGATAGGGGTTTCTAAACACTCGAATACGATGAACCAACATGATATGTTTTGACATTAACATAGTATAATTGGTTGTGTTGGTTGTTATTATAATCAGATGAGATTATAAAAAGGTGAAATGGTTATAGATAACTAATCAGAATTCATATAAGTAAAGTATATGAAATAAGATGAATTAAATCTGAAATTATATCAGAATTAGGAATTAAAATAAGGAAATTTTAAGTTCCTGGGAGATTTTTGAAAATGTTTTCAAATTGGAAGTGTTATAGTATTGAACTCACTTCGATAAACTGGGAAATAACCCTGATGAGTGTGGCCACATCATCAGTGTTCATTTTCAAGTTCTAAGTGACGGATTACTACCAAAGGTTGTGTTTTTGAATTGTTTAAGGAAAACAAGTGTTTAGAAATTCAAAGGTTTTGATTGGTATTATGGTTTCAAATTGATTTGAAATAAACCCAGGAGTATAAATTATGGAATTAAGATTTAACTTATGAAGTTAAATAGATTAAAATATTGAAAGTGAATAAATTAATTTGAATTAAACTTGGACAAGGTTATATATAATATGGAATTATATTGGGATGATATCGAGTAAGTTGATTGATTTTATAATAAGTTGATTGATTTTATAAGGATTTGGAATCAAGAATTGTACTTAAGTTTGAAATGGAATTTGACTTGAGTATAAGCAATTGCTTGAGTTTGAGGATAAAAACTGACAGGAGATGGATTGGAATGACATTGGTATATGTTAAGTTGATAACCAATGGGAATGGTATAATGATATGGTCAGCAAAAAGGTACACGATTATATTTCATATGAGTTGGAATTTATGAGCCAATTTGGCAAGCCGCTTGGCGTTTTGATTTTCTTTTGGGTTGGAGAAGGCATAGAGAGGCGAGTTGTGGTTTTACCGATAGGGCTGTACAAAGGAGGTTATGGCGAAATTTTCCGAAAATTTAAAGTGTTAGAAAATTTTTGAAAATTTAGGTTAGTCGGAAGGAATTAATATTTTTGTCAATATTAATTGGTTCAGTTGAAACTGAAGCTAAGGGGTAAACCGATAAATATTTACCTAATAGATAGGGTCATCCTCTACCTAAGCAATTTCGAGGACGAAATTATTTTAAGTGGGGAAGAATGTAATGACCCGGATATTTGATGGTGTAATAATTAACTTATTTAATTATTTAAATAACGAATATATTATTTAATCGTCGACGTTAGAACGTATAATTATATTATAATTAAAATCGAGCTTGAAATGGCGCTGCAGTTCGTTATTTGGCGATTCGAACTTCAACTGAATGTACAGAGTTCATTTTAAATGGGATTTCTGTGAAACAAGAAACGCGTGGAGCTGGTGGAGTATATCTTTCTATTGAAGGAGAAAAATCAGGATTTTGTCGTGTAGATTTTGAGATATGTCCAAATCAAATTTTAAAATAGTCGCTACAGAATCGTTTATCGACCGAAATGGGTTATTCGATATAACTAAAGATAGGGTTTGAATTTAGACAAGGTTCATTTGGGAAGTAGTGATAATTTAATTTTTAGAATTTTATGGTAATTTTTAATTAATTAATTAAGCAACTTTTTATTTGGAGTGTTTTGCACCCTGTGACGATATTGATGGGTTTCACAATATGAGTTAATCTATCGGTATTATTATATTTTCGGGATCGTGGCACCGATCTCGATACAACAGTATCTTTATTTCTGTCCGTAGCGTTACGTAAATATATATATAATTAATAAATTAGAAAATGGTTTAAATGATTTTTCTAAAAATGGATAATAATACAAAATATCCTAACTGTGTATGGGCTTAAACAAAGCCACATCTCCAGTACTCTCAGCCACCTTTTCTCCTTTTGCTTCAAACCGAAAACGTGGAAAGAAGGTGACCAAACAAATCAAATAGGAACCCTATAAAATAACTTAAATTTTACTTAAACCTAGGTCACTATTTCCATTTCTCTTCAACAAACACAAGCCGCCACGAGAAACTCTCAGCCAAACCATTTCGATCAAAGAGAATCAAACAAATAAAGATACTCCACTTAAGTTGCTAAAACCGATACTTACGATCCTCATCACCTTCACCGACGGGCTCACGTCAGAGCTGGAAGACCGAGGCAAAAACGAAATGGTTCAACTGTGTGAAGATGGAGCAGCAGTTTTCTACGAGGAGGGAGTATAAAATCGGAGTTCACTGGAGGTGTGTATGTATGGGTTCAAGGTTTATACGTGCTTAAGTATTTGGGGAGTCGCATGAAAACATGGAGAGGTAGGAAAGAGATGTACGGTGGGAGTTGAGTTACGCACGGTGTGACTTGTGTGATTTGGTGATTAAAGAGTACGCTGATTTCGAGACATGGCGGAGCCTGATGTTGCGAGCCCTAACGGATGCTGTTGGTGAGGAGGAAGATGCTACAGTGTTGTAGCGGTGGAAGTGATTTTGGGTTCGTTTTGGAGTTTGAGGAGTTTCATGATGATGGATGTGTCATGGGTGTTCTGTAAGTGGAGCGAGGTGATTGATTTTGAAGTCGAAGTCGCATCAGTTTTTGGCCGGTTCCGGTGAGCTGCGATGGAACTGAAGGCTGACCCTTCCGGCGCTGGTAAGGGGAATGATGACGTTTCGTTCGGTGGTGGAAAAATTTAAAGAGCGATGATGGGTTTTCTTTTCACTGGAAGAGGGAACCGTGATCTCCTCATTTGTTAAGTAGAAGGCGTGATAAACGAAACTGATAAAGGTAATTAATTAGGCTAAGGACACTGTATTGGTGCTTTCTGTTTGGAAGAACTGTCCTAATGTATGTCGACGGTTTCAACTGTGAGGAGGCACTGTTGTTGACTGCGTTGTAGTGGAAGAGACTGTAGCCGATTGTACGTCTTGGTGATGGTAGAGGGATGGGTGCGAATTGAAGGATGAGCTCGAATGGTGCGTGAAGGGCTTTACTGTGAGGGGATGGGCCAAGTTTAAAATAAAATATATAAATGAAAGTGAGGACGTGAATGACACTGGAAGGGACTAGCATTTTGGAGGATGGTTTGAGGAACAAAAATCTTGGGGAGTTGAAGACTATGTGAAGAAGGCTTTGAATGTAATGATAGGATGGTTTCCGCAGTGTTGAACTAAAAGGAGTTGCAGCAAAAATGTGTTGGAGTTGGGCGGACCGATGAGAATGAAATCGACGAAGGAAAGGGGAAAGAAACAGATGGAACTAAACGAACTACTCTGGAATCACGGTGACGTATGGAATTATTCTAGAACTGATCTGGAAAAAATTGGATATCGTTGGAATTAACTGGAACGAGTCATTGATAATGGAATCGACAACCCTAAATCGTTATTTAAACGATGATCGTCCAAAGTGAGTAAAACTCACTAACTCTCCTCAATTTATATTTTAATATAAATTGTACTTTATTTATTGACTGCTGTATATTGATTGTTAAACTGGACTGTTAAATAGATTTGATCGAAAACGTAGTTATAGTTAATCTATGTACTGTTAATCAAATATGGTTCTGTACAGCAGGATATTTCATTTCAAAATGAAATATGATATATATTATACTGTGTAACATCTGTGGATGCAGGGAGACAGGTTGGAGGAATCCGACTGGATTCCTCAACAATTATTTTACTGTTTTCATATATTGTGTTATATGATGTGTTATATAATCTGTTCTGGATTATGTGTGTTAGAATGATATTAATCATTGTTATTCGATATTTTACATATCATAAGAAACCCTGAGTTGTGAAATGGAATATTTCAATGTATATTGAAATAAAGGAATTTTATAAAATCACAGGATTTTATAAAAGGAAATTATTTATAAAACGAACACGGTTTTATAAAAAGGAAAGTATTTATAAAACGAATAGAGTTTTATAAAAGGGATAAATGTTGTTAAAACATATAGAATAGGAAAAAGGAATATTTCAATGTATATTGAAATAAAGGAATTTTATAAAATCACAGGATTTTATAAAAGGAAATTATTTATAAAACGAACACGGTTTTATAAAAGGAAGTATTTATAAAACAAATAGAGTTTTATAAAAGGGATATTTATTTAGAAAATAAATAGAATTGAAAAGGAGAATATTTATTTAGAAAATAAATAGAATAAAGGAATATTTATTTAGAACATAAATAAAACGTTATAAATAGGAAATATTTGTAACGGTAATTAGAAGTTATAAATAGGAAATATTTGTAATGGTAATTAAAAGTTATAAATAGGAAATATTTGTAACGGTAAATAGAAGTTATAAATACGAAATATTTGTAACGGTAATTAGAAGTTATAAATAGGAAATATTTGTAACGGTAATTAGAAGTTATAAAAAAGGGAATAGTTGTAACGGAAAATAAACGTTATAAAAAGGAAATTGACGAGATATAAAAGAGATAATCAAATGGAGTTATTTGAATATTAGTTATTCGAATAAGAGTTGAATAAAAAAGGAGTTAATCAAATAGGGTTATTCGAATATTAGTTATTCAAATAGGAGTAATGAAATAGAGTTAAGCAAAATAGAGTTATTCGAATATTAGTTGTTCGAGATAAGAGTTAATTAAATAGAATTAACCGGAAAGAGATAATCGAATATAATCTATTCGAAATGAGTTAATCGAATATAAGTTATTCGAAGAGAGTTTATCGAATATTAGTTATTCGAAGAAGAGTTAATCAAATAGAGATTACTCGAAAGGGAGCTATATGGCGAATTCGATTATATCAAATTCGGGGAAAGTATTATTTACTTTCCGGTTTTAAATCGGGATTTATTTATTTATAAATAAATTAGTTGTTAGATAAATTAATCAACGTAAGAAATAAATGTTAGACTTATAAGTTAGATATTTCAGAAGTAAAATTTATAACGTTAGGGTTATAATAAATGTTTTCATAAAGGAAGCGGATTCGTAATCTGAATCCGAGAATTTGCGTAAGCAAATGGTTTTAGAAATTGAAGTGATGATCTTTATCTATCGCAAGGTTAAGATCGTTGTTCAGTTAAGGTCTGAGAGGTAATTATACCCCAACTTGATTGACTTCGAAATTGACTAAGGAATAGTTGAAGTTCGATAACAAAGGATGATTAGTAATGCAGTTAAGTAATAAATGACTTATGGATTTAGTAGTCGTAACGATGTTTCATACAGCGTTATTTGAAATCCGTATAAATGAGTATCGGAAAACTTTTCCAAATATAAATCAAAGATGTTTTCTAAGTGTAGAAATAAGGAAATATGGATATATATATAGATATATATATATATATATATATTCGATGATTGGATCGATAATTCCATTTGGAATTAAGATCGTTGTTTGTACACCGACATGTTTTCATTTGATAGTTAAATCACAGATTATCGAAGTTTTGACCATTTTACGTTGTAAATATGGAGAGACCGGTTGGATTATTATCCGAAGAACCACTCCGTATTGACATAAGCGTTGTGATCAAATACGATGAAGATAATTGAAAATGGTGTTATGCAAGGGCTGTCCTGTTTACAGAATAGTGCCTTCGGTTTCGTTCAGTCCCAGAACGAACGTATATGGACGAATGTCTGACAGAATATTTCCAATGATCAAATGAGTTGGACTGTACAAATATATATGGTGGCCAACGGATTTATTCCCTTCGCATAAAATCCAGAAACTATTTTTATAAACCCAACTAATGATTTACGGATCTGAAAATGTGGCATTAAAAGTGATCGTGTTATCAATGAAATGGAAAGTAAGTGTAGCTTCTAGCCTCACATCCGGTAAATGACAAAAATCGGGCAGGCAGCATGGCTAAGTTGGTCGCACCGAAGTAGGGTGTATAATCACCTATCTAGAGAATATTCATTTGCTTCTTTAATCTATCAATGCTGTCCCATATATATACGGGAAACGGTTGCTGATCCCAACCGTTGGTGATGTATATTCGATACACTCAAGTGAAATGAGTGGTCGGTCATGTGTGGCTGAGTTACAAGATGTTCTTGTTGAACTCCAGTGTATCATTCCTAGAGTACACTGATCGGAAGGTGGTTCCATACCTTGTCATAGATGGAAATCCAATCATCCAATACGCACCTGCGGTTTTGATTGTATACTATATATGTAGAACGTGAGATGAAAGCATTTCTTCTAGATTGATATCTAATTGTATTTAGTCATTATAATAATATCAGTGATACTGCTTTTCAAAGATGTTGGATTCTCATAAGGGAAAAACCCGTTCCGTATTCACGGTGTGGTCTTATGAGATATCATATACCTGTTAAAATGATTTGAGTTTACTCACACCAGTCCATGACTGACCCGGAGTTTATTTGTTTTGTTTCCCTAAACTCTTGGGTGCTTAAATTTGTACGGGCAGTCAAGTAGTCAGGATTTACAGATATACTGGAAGAGCTTGGAGCAGGAGGCTTCAGAATCATATAGCTATAGTTATTTCCGCTGTGTTGTAAGTGTTGTACTCTGCAATATTATTGTATACATATACTATTTGTATTTCAAAAGTATATTATATTTTATTCGTTCCGCTGTGAGATTCGTGTTTCTCTGATGATGATGATCTTCTTCTTCTTCTATTCTAATAGTTGTACCTTATCTATTCTCACCCTCTATCTTCTTTCTATTAGTTTCTTGAATTTCCAGTGCAATTTGGGGTTGGACTTGTGTTATTTAGTCAGCTCAAATTGGACCGGATTTTCGGGTCACTACATATTTTTCAAATTAAAGTATAAAACATTTAATATTTCATTTGAACGTACATTTCAATTTGCCAGGGCCACAAACTGATTCGAAAAATTCCAGAAAAATAAATCTAGCTATGTTTTGACGATACGGTCCCAACAAAACTAGTTTCGTCCAATTTTGAGATCGTTTGAAAAATGGCCATTTTCTGGTCGACCCCATTTAATAGAAATTGACCAATTACATTTTCTTTTGCTACGCTCACATACTAGCTTCAAAAATTATGAAATTTGAAACCTAGCAATAGTTTGACATCCCGGACCCAACAAAAGTGGTTTCGTCGAATTCCGAGGTCGTTTGCAAAATGTCTATTTTCAAGGGCTATATATTCTATATAGCGACCTTTCTGAAAAATTCATTTGGCCATAACTTTTGATTCCCGCTATGAAACTTCGATTCTTCAGATTTGTTAGAAAGGTATTCATAAACAATTTAAATATTTTTGGTTTCACTAAAATCTGTTATATTTACTACCCGGTACAGTCAGTCAAAATTTGAATTCAAATTTTCAAACTGCCTTACTATTTCCAATTCAATACTTCATTGAAATATTCTATTTCAATTGTTTAAATTCTTTGGAAATAACCAATTTAAAAATTTTAAATTGGCTCGCATTTTCCAGGTTGTTATAGCTATGACTGTATGGTATGCTTTGTGATTGTCTAGAAGTGTTAGATTGGTCGAAAACGTCGTCGAATGGCGTAAACAGCTCGCTAGACAAAGTGTAGGAAAATGCAGAGGACCGGATCAGATCGCCCTTCCGAACCCGACCCATCGTGATACCCGATCCGAACCGCCACGTGAAGACTCCGATGCACCACGATCTGATGTTCAATGAACTGCTCGAGAGAAGGAGCCCGACCCGAGCCGCTTCAGCCTGAGCTCCACAATCCGACCTGAGCATGGTGGCACGACCCGAAGGCACCCGATCTGAACTGATGCACCATGGATGGACTTGAGAGACTCGACCCGATCTGGAGTGTTTACGAAGGAGGACCGAACCGCCAGGACATGTGGACCCTGACCCGATCCGATGGAGGTAGCTCGACCGATCCAAACTGAGATGCTTGGACTTGAGGCGTGAATCACAATCCGAATTTGAAGTATAAACTGAAGTGAAGAACCGATCCGGAGAAGACCAATAACCCGAGATGCAAAGGGAGTCCAAATGGGAAGTTTGTACTCAGGATCCAGTTGGGAACCAACGAGTTAACTTCATGATTAGACTTTGATGCGGGACGTTTGCTAAGGGGTTGTCGATGTCTATAACTTTGGATCACTATGTGTAGGGGGTACGTGAACGGATTGAGGGCCATAGTGGCCTAGGTATGACTAAAGAGCTACAGACCAATGAAGTGGGGTCATTTGTAAAGGTTTGGTCATGACTCCACGTGGTAAGCTTGGTAGTAGCAGTAGTTGTACAAGTCGAACTCCGTCACTACTTCGATGGGTCTAGCGATCGAAGCAGTAGATATCGTATGTTTTACGCACTGAATGAGAGATGTGAGGATTATACGGTATGTAGTGCTAACTCTTTGGTTGCAGGTCCAGGTTCAGGTATGGTTTAGTATACCTGTTATTGTTCTGTTTAGCTGCTTATCGCTCATACCAGACTTTTGTCTGACCCAGAGTTTTATGTCTCTTCTTATTACTCTGGGTGCTCTCACGAGCAGACTAGAGACAAGTTAGCTGGTGATGCACGAGTAGACGTACCTGAGACGAGCAGGAGGCTTTGACGTATGATACATATATAGGTATTCTCCCTTTGTCGCTACTGGTCACTACTTTGGGCATTAGTAGTGCACCCTTCCTTTCTTTTGTTTAGAGATAGTAATTTGAAAAGTTGTAATAAGCTGTATTTAGACTTCCGCTACTCTGATGTTGATGTTGGTTTTAGTTATCAACTTATGCACTGTCTCACCTGTTTTATGTCAAGTACATTATTATTATATTTTGTTCCATGCGCTGTGAGACATTCTACAGGTTTTTGATTAGTTCATTCTCTTCTCTCCTTTCCTTGGCGACCGTTCTGTGCTAGTTGGGAATGTGTACAGCGCACTTTCGGAGGAAATGCCGGTTGGTGCGGGGCGGGCCGTCACAGTTGGTATCAGAGCCAGGTTGCGTAGTTAATCTAGGGAAGTCATTAGGGAGAGATAGTATACATATATGAGAGTGCGTATTTGTGATTATTTTGGTTTTCAAAAACTATATATATATATACTATTAGTATAGTTAAGGATGAATTCGCACTGCACTAGCACCACTATGGAGATGGTTAATCGTTTTCTCTTTACAGATTGAACAATGAGCCGATACGCAAGAGGTGCCGGTAGGGGAGCCAATAATGGTAATGCTGCTGACATGAGGACGATGTTTACTTACCTCAAGAGGGAGATGCTTAGGGATGTGCAGAGGGCAGCTCCCAGTGGTGGTAATGGTGGTGGTCCAATAGTGCAGGCGCCTAGGGCCGATTTCGCCAAGCTGAACAAGTATTATACTAGTCTTGGTGGGAAGCCGTTCCATGGAACGGAGTCGGCTACGGATGTTTAGGATTGGTTGGATAGCTGCGAGTGTATCTTCGAGGACTTGGGTATCGAGGATGCGATGAAGAGAAGGCTAGCATCCAGTTAGCTGCAAGGACGGGCTATGAATTGGTGGAATGCTATAAAGGCAGCTACTCCCGACGATCATATTACTTGGAGGCAGTTTAAGGTTCGCTTTAGCGATAAGTTCATTCCAACTGCTCAGAAGTCGGTGTTGTTTAAGAAATTCTTGGAACTTAAGCAGAATGGCAGAGCTGTCTCGGAGTATATTGCCGAATTCGAAACTTTGTCGAAGTATGGGTTATCTCTTATTGATACTGCCGAGAAGAAGAACGAGAAGTTCATAACTGGCTTGGATCAGTACTTGGGGGAAAGGCTTATTAACCACATCGATGAGACGTTTGAATTGATTGTGGGGAAAGCATTGAGGTCGGAGAGTCTTTACCCTATGTCGAAGACTGAGGTCGCATCTGCAGAGGAGCCAAAGCTGCAAGCAAGCGGTGGAGGCAAGAATGGTTCTCAGAATAAGAGAAAGCAGAATCAGACCAAGGATGGCCAGAAGAAAACGAATAATCAAGATGTTGAGTGCTTCAGCTGTGGTAAGAAGGGCCACCATGCCAAAGAGTGTAGGGCCAAGCTAGCGGATAGGAAGTGCTTCAACTGTGACCAAGTGGGACATCACAAGGACAAATGTCCGCAACCCCCTAAAGAAAAGCAGGTGGTGAAAGCATATGCCCTTAATGCTATTCCTTCTTTGTCAAATGCCCTAACTGGGGCGGAGAAAGGAAAGAATGTTGTTATTCAAGGTATGCTTTCTGTTTACGATGTTCCTGTTAGAGTTTTGTTTGATACCGGGGCTTCCAGTTCTTTCATATCTAGTGACCTGGTAGATAGGTTGGGATTGGAACCCGAGATTGTCGATAGGCCTTTAGTAGTGATGAACCCGATTGGTGGTTCAACATACCTTAGCATGATTTGTCGTAATGTGGTCTTATCGAGTCATGGATGCATGTTTGGTTGTGATTGCTTTGTTTTGGGCTTTACTGGGTTTGGCATTATTTTGGGAGTCGATTGGATCCAAAGATACGGGGTGGTGGTAGACTGTGAGGGCTTTTTGGTGACAGCTAGAGCGGATGACGGGCGGAGGGTAGTGTTTGGTGGTCTACCCGGTGATGGGGTAATGGCTAGTTTTCTAAATTCCCTCGACATCTCGCATAGTGAGTTGTCAGGGTTGCCCGTGGTTGGCCAGTATCCGGACGTCTTCGAGGAAGTGACCGGGCTTCCACCACACTGAGAGAATGAGTTCCATATTGATTTAGTGAAAGATGTCAGACCTATAGTGATGCCACTTCGTCGTATGGCACCAAGGGAGTAGCGAGAGCTCGAGGTGCAAGTCAGCGATCTTTTGAAGAAGGGATTTATTAGAAGGAGTGTTTCTGAATGGGGAGCACCAGTTGTGTTTGCTACCAAGGTGGATGGTTCCCTTCGTTTATGTGTAGACTACCGCGAGTTGAATAAAGTGACGAGGAAGAACAAGTATCCTCTACCACAGATAGATGATTTGTTTGATCAGTTGAGTGGCACGAGAGTATTTTCTCAGTTGGATCTCGCGACAGGTTTTCATCAGCTTAGAGTGGAAGCTAAGAGTATAGCTAAAACGGCATTTCGGACGCCGTCTGGATTTTATGAGTGGTTGGTCATGCCATTCGGGCTGACCAATGCCCTAGCATATTTTGTGGATCTTATGAATAGGGTATTCAGAGATTAGTTGAATAAGTTTGTCCTTGTGTTCATGGATGATATTTTGGTTTACTGGAGGACAGAGGAAGAACACAAGGAACATTTGAGGATAGTGATGGAGGTGTTGAGAAAACACCAATTGAAAGCAAAGTTTTCTAAGTGTCACTTCTAGAAGAGGGAAGTGAGATTCCTGGGCCATGTTGTTTCAGAGAATGGTATTGCCGTGGACCCTGCGAAGGTGGCTACGGTACAAGATTGGTCTACGCCCAAGAATGCAACGGACATAAGAATTTTCTTGGGATTAGCTGGATATTATCGTAAGTTTATCCAAGACTTCTCCAAGATAGCAGCACCGTTGACTCGGTTGACCAAGAAGAATCAAGCTTTTGTCTAGGACGAAAAGTGCGAGAATGCATTCAAGAGTCTAAAGGAAAAGTCGACATGTGCACCAGTGTTATTCATTCCTAAGGGGAATGAAGATAACAGTATATACGGATGCATGTGGTACCAGACTAGGTGCTGTATTGATGCAAGGGGGGTAGGGTTGTAGCTTATGCAAGCCGGCAACTGAAACTGCATGAGAAAAGATACCCTACCCATGATTTGGAATTGGCAGCGATCGTGTATGCACTGAAGATGTGGAAACATTATCTCTTGGGAGAAAGATTCGAGTTGTTTACCGATCATAAATCGTTAAAGTAACTTTTCTCTCAGAAGGATCTAAATCTCCGACAGCAAAGATGGTTAGAATTCTTAGCTTCCTATGATTTCGATATCGCATACAAAGGTGGCTGATGCATTAAGTAGAAGGCATGCCAGTTTAGGGGCTATGTTTCTAGAATGGAAGCAACTAGAGTACATCGTTGGGTATGATTTCAGACCAAAGTGCGAATTGGATCCAGAAATGTTGGCAAGTTTGACGATCAGACCCACTTTGATTAAGCGGATTGGTTCCAGTCAGAGGAACGATCCTAACCTATTGGAAATCATCTCCAAGTTAGAGATGGGTATCGATGAGGAGATGAACAAGTATGGGCTTGATCGAGATGGATGGCTTAGAAAGAATGGAAGACTAGTTGTACCCAGTGTCAATGGATTGAGAGATGAAGTGCTTAGAGAATGTCATCACTCAAAACTGACTATACACCCCGGTGGAAAAAAGATGTACCGAAACATGAAGCAGACCTACTACTGGGAAGGGATGAAAAGAGACATTGGGAAGTTTATATCCAAATGCATAACTGCCAGCTAGTTAAAGCTGAGAAAAAGAAGCCTAGTGGTTTGTTGCAACCATTAGAGATTCCAAAATGGAAATGGGAACAAGTCTCAATGGATTTCATTGATGGGTTACCAAGGACTAGATCGAGCAATGATAGCATTTGGGTGATTGTGGACCGATTGACTAAGAGTGCAAGATTTATACCCATCAAATCAAACAGTACAGCAGCTAAGTTAGCTGAACTATATATAAAGTGGGTAGTGAGATTTCATGGAATACCCAAAGGCATTGTGAGTGACCGAGATCCTTTGTTCACTAGTGGATTTTGGAAGAGCTTACAGGAGGCGTTAGGATCAGAATTACATCTCAGTACCGCGTATCATCCTCAAACTGACGGACAGACAGAGAGGGTGAATCGAGTGTTAGAAGACCTCTTAAGGGCTTATGTACTGGATTTTGGTGGATCATGGGATGACCATTTGCATCTAGTAGAGTTTGCATATAATAATAGCTATCAATCCAGTATCGGTATGGCTCCATTTGAAGCTTTGTACGGAAGACCGTGCAACTCACCGTTATGTTGGGTAGAAACTGGTGAGAAGTTTGTACTTGGACCCGATGTGATAAGAGAAACTTCAGCTAAGATTAAGGTTATCCAACAGCGAATGAAGGCTGCCCAAGATAGGCAGAAGAGTTATGCTGATAAGAGGAGAAAGTAATCAAAATTCTCCATTGGTGACCTGGTGTTTATCAAGATTTCTCCGTTGAAGAGTGTGATACGATTTGGCAGGAGAGGCAAGTTAGCACCAAGATTTGTGGGTCCATTCCCAGTTCTTGAGCAAATTGGGAATTTGGCATATAAAGTTGAATTACCAGAGAAGATGGCAGGAGTTCACAACGTATTTCATGTTTCCCAGTTAAGGAAGTTCGTGTATGACCCAAATGTGACTATTTCACCTGATCAGTTGGATGATATCGAAGTTAAACCCGAGGCGGTTGGGAACCGCAAGCCTATGCGTATTGTTGGGAACGATACGAAGCAATTTCGAAGGAAAGCGGTGAAGTTAGTCAAAGTTCAGTGGGGCGAGAATGAGAATGACTGTACTTGGGAGATAGAGGAGAGCATTAGGAAGACGTATCTAGAACTCTTCGCCTGGTAAGATTTCAGTTTCGATTTCGCCTTTCTACATGCTAGGATAGGTTTGTTTTGTTTGTTTTGAATGTTTGATTGTTGTATGTGGCTGGTAGGCATGCGGGATCCTTTGTATGTTTTGGGTTAAGGAATTTCGGGGACGAAAATTCTTGGGGGGGGGGGGGGGTGTAACAACCAACATTCTACGCATCGAAGGATCGTAGAATATTTCTTTCTTTCACATATGAAGTCGTATGGTCATATAACTTTGGGATACGACTATTGGGGTCATTTCCCATGTTCATGATTTTTCCCGATTTTTAAATGACCATTTTGCCCCTAGCTAATCTTGTTTTGGCCATAACTTTTGATTGGAAAGGAGTTTTGACCTGAAACCACTTCCATTGGCTTTGGATGATGGTTTACAATTTCGTACAGTGGTCAAATTAGCCAAACGGACTTACCATTTAGGAGATATGGCTGAAACAAGTTTCGGATGGTGAAAAACAGCTTAACTGGGCTTAACCGGGTAATTAACAACTAGGCCCAAAGGGGAATTTCGGGTTTTGGAGTATTTAACAGCTGTTAGGGTTAGGGATTTCGGTTTTTCTCATTTCCCCGCTGCCATATACATCTTAGAAAACCCTAACAATGGCCTCCAACATCTAGAATCATCCTTAATCACTTCTTAATCAACTTTTGGCTTAAACTACATCAAATCAAGGAGAAATAGAACCAAATCAGAGTTGGAGCTGCTGCTAGGCATTGGAATTCGACCCATATAGTAGATTATTTCAGTTCTAAAGTTTATTTGTGGCCAAGGTGAGTGATTAGCATTGTTTTTACACTTATTACGGCTAATTAGAGGTGATTAGTGATAATTGTCGAAATTATGGCTCAGAAAAATCTGGAAAAATTTGTAAAATTCTAAAACATCAATTTATGCCTCTGTTAGAAATTTGGGTTAGTTTGGTTAAATTTTGTTAATCCTATCATTAGTCGTGCTTAAACATGATTAAAGGGAAAATATGGGTTTTGGGTAGGTTTGATCCATTTTAACTTATTGAAATCATTGTTTTGGTGTTTATGGTTGATTATACATGTTGCCATGACTGTATGGTATACTTTGTGATTGTCTACAAGTGTTAGATTAGTCGAAAACGCCGTCGAATGGCGTAAACAGCTCGCTGGACAAAGTGTAGGAAAATGCAGAGGACCGGATCAGATCGCCCCTCCGAACCTGACCCGATCGTGATACCCGATCCGAACCGCCACGTGGAGACTCCGATGCACCACGATCTGATGTTCAATGAACCGCTCGAGAGAAGGAGCCCGACCCGAGCCGCTTCAGCCTGAGCTCCACGATCCGACCTGAGCATGGTGGCATAACCCGAAGGCACCCGATCCGAACCGATGCACCACGGATGGACTTGAGAGACTCGACCCGATCCGGAGTGTTTGGGAAGGAGGACCGAACCGCCAGGAGATGTGGACCCCGACCCGATCCGACGGAGGTAGCTCTACCGATCCGAACCGAGATGCTTGGACTTAAGGCGTGAATCACGATCCAAATTTGAAGTATAAACTGAAGTGAAGAACCGATCCGGAGAAGACCAATAACCCGAGATGCAAAGGTAGTCCAAATGGGAAGTTTGTACTCAGGATCCAGTTGGGAACCAACGAGTTAACTTCATGATTGGACTTTGCTGCGGGACGTGTGCCAAGGGGTTGTCGATGTCTATAACTTTGGATCACTATGTGTAGGGGGTACGTGAACGGATTGAGGGCCACAGTGGCCTAGGTATGACTAAAGAGCTATTGACCAATGAAGTGGGGTCATTTGTAAAGGTTTGGTCATGACTCCATGTGGTAAGCTTGGTTGTAGCAGTAGTTGTACAAGTCGAACTCCGTCACTACTTCGATGGATCTAGTGATCGAAGCAGTAGATATCGTATGCTTTACGCACTGAGTGAGAGATGTGAGGATGGTTGTTGTGTTTGATTTGTTTGCCATCATTATGACATGCACACCCCCACCCCCGTTATCTTTACACCATCTGTTCAGTGGCACCTTCGAGTATTGTACGGTATGTAGTGCTAACTCTTTGGTTGCAGGTCCAGATTCAGGTATGGTTTAGTATACCTGTTATTGTCCTGTTTAGCTGCTTATCGCTCATACCAGACTTTTGTCTGACCCAGAGTTTTATGTCTCTTCTTATTACTCTGGGTGCTCTCACGAGTAGACTAGAGACAGGTTAGCTGGTGATGCACGAGTAGACATACCGGAGATGAGCAGAAGGCTTCCATGTATGATACATATATAGATATTCTCCCTGTGTCGCTGCTGGTCACTACTTTGGGCATTAGTAGTGCACCCTTCCTTTCTTTTTTTAGAGACAACTCTGATGTTGATGTTGGTTTTAATTATCAGCTTATGCACTGTCTCGCCTGTTTTATGTCAAGTACATTATTATTATATTTTGTTCCATGCGTTGTGAGACATTCTACTGGTTTTTGATTAGTTCATTCTCTTCTCTCCTTTCCTTGGCGACCGTTCTGTGCTAGTTGGCCATGTGTACAACGCACTTTCGGAGGAAATGCCGGTTGGTGCGGGGCGGGCCGTCGCAGATTTCTTCGAAACAAGAAACATTCGAATATGTTGAGCTATATTTTTCTAACGGAAGTGAAAAATCGGGATTTCGCTTTATAGATTGTAAGTTATGTCCAAATCAAATTTTCAAATAGTCGCTATGAAATCGTTTAAAAACCATAACGATATATTTAATTATAATTAAATATTGGTTTCGAATTTGGACAAGATATTTGAGGCGTAGTTATAATTTAATTTTTAGAATTTTACTGTAATTTTTAATTTGGAAAATAAGTAACTTTTTATTTGAAGTGTTTTGCACCCTAAATCATCATTTTGAGACATCATAGAATTAGTTAACTGGTTTATATTATTATATTTTGGGATCGTGGCACATTGCTCGTCATAACGGTATTTTTACTTTTGTCGGTCACGACTCGTGCATGAATGAAGTAAGGTATAACAAGATATGTTCTAGCTTAAATTATATATTACACCTACACATCTGCATGTTATATGGTTCAAAAAGGTTGAAGCATTTTCTGATAAAATGGTAGGCACATTCTACTCGTTAAAAAGAAAGGAGAATTTATTTACTTGGCTACTAAGTTTTGCACTATTTCCCCTTTCAAAACACAGTAAAACATTACTGTTAGGTAGCGTTTGATTTATGAACTGAGCAGTTAAGGTTCGCGTCTGCATCTGACGTGTCCACAGTGGGACCCACACTTTTTCCCCTTTAAGACGAATGGTTGAAAATGTGGCTTTCGCGTTTGACACGTCAGACACGTCAGACTTGTGTCTGACGCGACGAAATTTCCAGAACAGCCGATCCATTTCTTCTTCTCCTATATATTCACTCTAATTCACTACCTTTTCACTGCCACATTCCACAAACAATCCAAAAATTATAGCTTAAATCCTCATTCCATGGAGAGAAATGAGCTTCTTGCTTTGCGCATGGCAGTACGTCAAAATGGTGATGATTATCTCGAGTGGGAGGTGGGGGGTTATTCTGTCCGCGCTAGATAACAGAAGGGACATCAACCCTTTTTTACTTCTGATTGACAAACCGGAAGAGCTTAGGTGTTGTGTTCTTTATTATGTCCAGAATCCGAGGAATGGATCGATGTAGTTTTTTATGTATTGTGGTAGTTTTTTCTGTATTTCGCAATTGTGTTGTAATGGTGGTTGAATTATGAAATTTAAATTCTGCAATTCGTATTCTTCAATTTGTATTCTGCAATCCGTATTATCCAATTTGTATCTAATTCAATAAACCTACAATAAACACAAAATACAAAAACATTAAAACCCTTCCAAAAAGCCCCTTTCGTAATGCCCCTTCCATAAAATGAACACATTCCACGTTCCCAACAATTCTCCTTCAAATTCCCCTTCCAAATGCCCCTTCCAAATGCCCCTTCCCATTCAAAATCAAATGGACCCTTAATCCCTAAAATCACCTAGGCCTACTGATGTAATAAACATTCTACAAGCACATGCTAAAGAAAGGCTATCAACTTAAATTACCCTACAATATAATACAGACTCTACCTGTATTGAATTAAAGTATGACGAGGGAAAGCATTTAAAGAGAGGAGTGTGGCTTTTATTTGCATTTCCGTGTTTTACGGGAAGTACTGTCTTCGGCAATAATGGAGGAAATAATTTACTTAGCTCGTGTATAATTCATTTGGGAAGGATAAGTGGGCTGGGCCATTTTAGAAATGGTAACGCTAAAATGAAAAAAAGGAAAAGAAAAAAAATAGAAAAGGGCATGAGTTGTTTGCAGACGTGAATGACTTGAGAGGGATAGCTTTGGAAATACTAGGTCATGTTGTCACAGATTAGTGGGGCAGCAAAAGGTGGCATGGGTTTAAGGGGTATTGGGCCAACGGATTACAAGGGTGAGGCCCAATTATTAATGTAAGTTTAGTTTAAATTTTGAGAGTGTATTATATACACGAGTCTACCACGTTTTTCATGGGAAAAAGACACTACCGTGTTATTAGCAGGCGGCTTCGGAATAATTGCACAACATAAACTGGCGGGTGAATTATCTGTGCCAAGAAATCGGGTAAGGTCCGATCATATAAAATCGT
The DNA here is from genome assembly GCA_030737875.1 of Allium sativum. Lineage (NCBI taxonomy): Eukaryota > Viridiplantae > Streptophyta > Magnoliopsida > Asparagales > Amaryllidaceae > Allium > Allium sativum. The sequence goes on along the minus strand of CM060918.1, from coordinate 141,174,536 downwards.
TTAAATTAAATTATGTAAACATATACATAAATTTGTAAATATAATAGCTTGGTCATACAGTGTCCGATTGACAAACAGTCTGGCACGTTGGAACCGTATGGAAGAATATCACACGTTGGAATTGGTTTGAAAAGATCCGAAGCACGCTACAATTTACGATGGAATAAAACGCTTGATTCAGATCATGGAATGTTAACCGTTATTTAACGACTAATGACCAATGTGAGTAAACCTCACTAACTATGTGCAGTTTATATTTTTACAAATATAATCCAGTAATGATAAATGATGATTGATTGTTGTGTGTTGATTGTTTGGTTGAATTGCTGATTTATTGTTTGAAATTATAGATAACGATATATATATATATAAATCGTTAATCAAATATTAATTCTGTTTATCAGAATATTTCATATTGAAATGAAATCGATGTTTTTTTATATTGTTTAACATCTGTTGATGCAGGGAAACAGGTTGGAGGGATCCAACTGGATTCCTCAATATTTATAATACTATTTGTTTTCATATATTGTGATATATGATGTGATGTAAAACGTGTGACAGATTATAATGACACTGGTCTATTTAATTGGTATTTTAAATACCATAAGAAATACTGGAATGTAAAAAGGGAATTTTCAAAGTGTATTTTGAAAATGAAATATTTATAGGAAATAAACATGATATTATAAATGAAATATTTATAGGAAATAACTATAATTATAGAAGGAATATTTATTTGGAAAATAAATATAATTATAAAAGGAATATTTATTTGGAAAGTAAATAGGATTATAAAAGGAAATATTTGGAAATGAATAGAATTTTATAAAAAGAGAATTTTACATTAGGAACGTTTAGACCCGTGCTTCGCTAACAGGTGTAACATGATATTGATTTAAAGTAAATATTTAATAGAAAACTGTTTTAATAGATAAATTAAGGAGAATAGTTTATAAACGATGTTTATAAATTAAGGAAATATTTATCATTTGATAAATTGAATATATAAAATTTGAATTTATATAGAGAAGTAAAATCGGTTTTAACACCGATAATTGAAATGGAATGTGAACGTAGTAGTTATAAAGAAAATTTGCAATGAATAGGATTATAAAAGGAAATATTTGGAAATGAATAGAATTTTATAAAAAGAGAATTTTACATTAGGAACGTTTAGACCCGTGCTTCGCAAACAGGTGTAACATGATATTGATTTAAAGTAAATATTAAATAGAAAACTGTTTTAATAGATGAATTAAGGAGAATAGTTTATAAACGATGTTTATAAATTAAGGAAATATTTATCATTTGATAAATTGAATATATAAAATTTGAATTTATATAGAGAAGTAAAATCAGTTTTAACACCGATAATTGAAATGGAATGTGAATGTAGTTGTTATAAAGAAAATTTGCAATGAGATTATAAATGTTGGAAATGAAATAAGATTTGTATGAATAATTCTGCAAATAAAAATATAAATAGAATTTAGGTTTGAGATATCGTTTTTAAATACGAAATCAAACTGTTTTGATTATATAAAGAAATATTATTCACATCCTATGTGAAAAATTAGATTAGAGTAAATATTTTGCAAATAAAATATTATAAAGGAATTTGGGGCTTGAATTAGGAATTTAAATGGAATTACTGAAATTAGATCTGACTGGAAATTAGCTGAGTTGAATGGCTTTCTAAGTATCGATCTGATGTTGGTTTCGGCCTTCGGGGTTTATACTTGGGAAGTTGTTCTCTTACTAGTTTACAGTTAGAGACTAATAGAGGTGGGAAGATATTGATGCATGAAATCAGAAATGAAAACGTTTTCCAAAGTTAATAACGTATATTTTCTAATTTTAGAAAATAAGGAATTTATGAATATATGGAAACGATAAGTGGGAAATTGGGAAATGAAATGATGATTGATCGATAAGATTTCCATTTGGGAATACGACCATTGTTTGTACACATGTTTTCCTTTGATAGTTAAATCACCGACTATCAAAGATTTTGACTATTTCGGTTGTCAATACGGAGAGACCGGGATCAGATATATTATCTGAAAACCACTCTGTATGGCATTAACGTTGTGAATAAAATATGATGAAGATAATTGAATACAGAGTTATGAAAGGGTTGTTCAGTAAATCCTAGGTAGAAATTGCCTAAGATGGATTTACAGAATAGTGCCTTCGGGTTGTCCAGTCCTAGGACAACTTGAATGGACGAACGTCTGACAGAGTATCCGGTAGATTACGTAAGTTGATCATTTCAAACGTATTTATGTTGGTGGTATAGGAATTCATTTCTCTTAGCATATAGCCATGATATTTTTCGGGAAATCAATTTGTGATTTGATGGGTATGACAATGTGGCATTCAAAGTAAATGAAGGAGTGATCTATTAAAAGATACGTTATGACATCAAGCCTCATCAGCTGGGAAATGACATAAATAGGGCAGGCAACATGGCTAAGTGGGTCGCACCCAAGTAGGGTATACTGTCACCATCTAGAGAATATTCATATTTGTTACTTCTTTCAATTATGTGTCTTCCGGGAACGGTTATGTTGGTATACCATAAGGTGATATATTTGGAACATTCAAGCAAAATGAATGGCCGGTCATGTGTGGCCGAGTTACAAGATGTTCTTGTTGAACTCCAGTGTATCATTTCTAGAGTACACTAATCGGAAGGTGGTTCCATACCTTGTCATAGTTGGAAATCCATTACCTAATAAGAGTTCGCGGTTTTTGATTGTATATTATATATGTGGAACATGAGATGAAAGCAATCCAGTAGATTGCTATTTATTTGATTTAGACATTATTATAATATCAGAAGAGTATGGATTTTAAAAGAAATGTTTTGGGTTATCGTAAGGTAAAAATCATCTGTGTTTATATGTGGATTGGTCTTACGATTATCCTTTCTTTTAAAAGGATTTTAAAAGTTAAACAAATGGTTGGAGTTTACTCACACCAGTCACATGACTGACCCGGAGTTTATTTTGTTTTGTTTTCCCCTAAACTCCTCGGTGCCCAATTTTGTACAGGCAGTCAAGTAATCGAGATTTTACAGATGTATTTGGAGAGCTTGGAACAGGAGGCTTTAGGATTTTATAGCAATTGTTTATTTCCGTTGTGTTGTAAGTGATGTACTTGATAATGATATGTATATTCAAGTACAGATTTATATTTCAAAGCTATGTTATATAGTATATTTTATTCGTTCCGCTGTGTGATTCATGTTACTCTGATTCTATTGTATGTTCTTCTTCTATTCTAATTTTATTTCTATCTATTTCTCACCCTCTAACTTCTTTCTATTAACTATCCGGTATTTCCGATGCTTGGATAGTCGACATTGAGTTTATGTTGATTACCATGGTCGCAAATCCCCTGCGTCGTTACAGATGAGATGTTGTCTACCTCCTGTAGGTATTAAGCAGCTGCATAATATCTCTTGCATTGTGCATTGTTTTCTTTATAGAATTGAGATATGCGAATGACAGAAGTATTAATTAGTATTTAGAGGATTAGTAGCTACTGTTCTCCAATCAATAACAATGTGTTAGGAAACCGCCTCTCAAGGTCATAAGCGATCAGAGGATCCACCTTATATTATATCTTAAAAAAGTTTTAAGTGATTGATGGACCCTCCTATATGTTATATTTTGGGTGAGGTCGTAGGTGGTCAGAGAATTTGCTTCTTTTGATATTATGGTAAGGTAGTAAGTGGTTGGAGGACCCACCTCTTTTGTTATTGAAGTTTTGGAATGATGGATGGTTCAGAGGCTTCATATGAATGTACCATCTCAAGTACAGGTAACATGGTTAATGAGAATGATCTACTTGAGTATAATAGTCAAATTGTCATGCATGCAGTGCAAAGTTAGGCTAGAACAATTAAATTTGTTAGATGTACAAATTGGGCGAAATCAAATGGGATAAATTTGTTTATTGTGCAAAGTTTATACACTTTGTACTCATCAGGGCTTGTTTTGACCCCGATCATCATTACAACTCTCAAGATAGTGTTAAGAGAAGCATGCCATTGGAAGTAGACATGTTTGATATTTCTTTTTGTTCCCTCATGCTCGATATTGGTGTGGCAACTTGACTTTAAGCTAGTAACCATAGTTAATACTTTTTATTCTATCTTATTTTCATTGTGAGTGCTGTCTTTATGATATTTTGATCAAGCTAAGGATAATTATTAGCTTAATTCCATCTATATTGGCTCATGTTTGAGTTTCGATTTTTGTCGAAATTCAAGCTCATAAAAGTGCGGATTGTTACAGATTTTATACTCCATTTAAAAACCGTAATATGCAACCGTCACAATAATTTACATCCGCATGCATCGGAGGTTCATGGTAAGAAAAGGACATCAGAGAGTGATGAGAAGATAAATGGTGTTATTGATATGGTCCATATGGAACATTCGAAATAGTTGAAGAAATCTCGTCTTGAATCATATTACTAGCCCTTGATCTTAGTCCATTTCTTTATCATAGTCTTCCCTCACGTAGTACTCCCTCCTTAATTCTACTCCAAGTGTATCATTCATTGTCCCATCTATGATCTTCAAGGATGCCATATATCATGCAAAGAAGCTTAGAGTGTTAAACATTCTAAAGCAATATTACTTCTCAAAATTCAAGAAAAAAAGGACCTTTTGTTCTTTGGAAGACGACACCGCTCATAATTGGTCACGATTGGTGATGTAGCATTCATATCATACTATCATATACTCATAGTATATGATGGGTCGTCAACCTACCTACTCATCACCTCATCCACCACTCCATTTCAAGTTTAATTCCATTATATTTTGAGTCTCCTTTTGTATTCTTATTTTAGGTTCTAGTAATTAATGAAATTTGATTTTCCAATTATATTGTTTAACTACTTAACTTAAAATAATTAAAACAAAAATACAATAAAAAATAACTATCATTGATAAGACAATTAAGATACCTTTTTCTAATGTCGCTTTAGTAACATAAAACACAGTACTCTTTCATGAATCATTCTCCTTTTGCCCACTTTAATGTGTCCTTTTTTAAAATCAAACAAATACAACATAAACATTATTGAAAAATAAAGTTGTTTGGAATGAAGTGAGAGAATCAGATGAGGTAAAAAAAAGAAAATATTTTGTAATCTATTAAATAATAGTAAAGCAGAAGTTTTTCAAGCTCTGTCCTTTATTCTCTCAATTCTCTCAACTCTCTTTAATTCTCTCAGTTCTTTCAAATGTCCTTTATTTTCACAATTCTCTCAATTTTCCTTAAAACTCTGAAAATACTTTTATTAAATCAAAGTCGTACAACAATACAAATTACAGGTATCATAGATCATAAATCTTCGGATATTTTATATTAATTTTCAATGAAACTGATTTGAACCGACCCTCTTTTCTACACTCACTTGCGCTGTTTGACATCTTCTTCAGAAAGCCATATGTGAAAAAAATGGAGTCGAGAACTGATCTATTAATTGTTGTCTGCTATCTTCTCCCCGACTTTTATACCTCCCGACTTTCGGTGGATTATTCTCTTTATCCGTCTGTTTCTCCGATCCAAGATTGATTGCGCCCTTCGTTCGCCCACTTTCCCCCCTCTAAGGTAGCTATTTGTTAACTCTTCCTACTATGTTTCTAGATTTCAAGTTTAGCGTAATCAATGCTTGTTATTTGCGGGTTTTTTTCCATGTGTTTTACACGGTCTGTATAGCTGTTACTTTCCCTCTACTACTTTGATTTTATAACTAGTGTGTAACACGTGCATTGCATATGAAATACTTAAAAATGATATTTATTATTTTGATGTTAAAATGAGAACTTTGTTATGCAATATATGTTAAATTCTGATGTTAAATACATAAACTATTTTTATTATTATTGTTCGTGTGTAATTTATGTTCTATGGCTTACGTAGATAATATGTATATGTGTGAACTTCAGAATCTTTTTAATCATTTTTGTTATTATATATACATGTTGGGATTGATGTATGTTAGTAATTTATTCAATAAATTAGCAAATACTATTTAATAGATATTATTGAAATACGTTAGATGTTAATTTACGAAATTAGTCTAATTGTATAATATAACAGAAAGAAATTTGGAAAAAAATATAAACTTGATGTGGAGTCGTTGATGTTCAAAGCGAATTTTATGATATAATAATATATGGTAAATTCTTGATATAAATGAATTATAACTGATTTACAAATTAGCATTTTAATTTTTGTTAATATACAATGTTCATGTTATGTTATTTATACTTCTTAATTGGCGTATATTTTTAAGAGTTATTAGAAAAATTGACTAAATACTCTCCTAGATTATTTAAATAATTATAATTTAAGATTTCATGAGCAGTTTAAATATAAGGATTGAAATATATAATATCATGAAAGATTTGAGGAAGCTCAAATTATATAAATGTTAAAATGCAGGTATTCAAAGAGGAATTTATTTTATTCAATCTATGATAAATTTATTGAGATAAGTGTATAATATATTAAAAAATGTATTACTGTTTAGATATATTATTTAAAATGTGTGACTTATTTAACTGTTTATTTGGAAAGAAAACTACTTTTTCCATTTTTGTTGATTGGAACATGGTGTGCATTTTACAACATCACACTTAGCGTTAATTAGATGAATTAACAGTAATTTATTGATTGACTTCATTTGTTAAACTCAAAATCACAAAATTAATTTAAACATATTGACTTAAATGTACATTGTTAAGTGATATTGTGCAGTGTTATATAAATAACTAAATAAATCTTGAAATGTAGACCTTTCCCATTAATATTACAATGTAATACATGGTAAATATATTGACATAAATGAGTTCAACTTTGAACTTATGGTAGTTATTTATGTGTATAATTTGTTATGTGATTGATGAGCTTATATATTTGATTTTTAATCATTTTGTTAATATGAATATGATTAATTTTGATGTGATTTATTAGACGAATCAACGAATAATAGTTTGCTAAAGTTATTTAAATAGTTTTAATACTATGTAATTAATTGTCAAATATGTACTAAAATTAAAATGTAAGAAAAGAATTGAGAGAGACTTAAATGATTATAGAAAATTTGAATCATAGGTATTTGGAGCCCAAAAATCAGAATTTTGTCATTTTTAGTTTTAAAAGAAATATTAGCTATTTAAATTTACTTAAATCACGTAAATCTTGGGTTTTATAATTAATTTAAATATGTGGGCTTAAACATAAAATATTAAGAGTTAAATGTTAATAAATAATTGCGTAAACTTGAAAATGTCCAAATCTAAATGTAAAATGACAATAAAAGTAATATAATGTGACAAAAGTAGTAAATAATTGTAAAATGATAGGCTAATTTAAAATAAAATATCCAGATAGAATTAAAAAGAAGAGAGGAAACTCATATAATTAAGTAGAATGCTTTAAAAGGTTATGCCTTATTATTAAAAATAAAATCATAATTTCAAGGCCATCACATACATGCACTCCTTCCATTGCTTTGGCAATATCATCAATTCCAAAATCGCGCTTATTCCATCTTAAAAAAAAGTTGCATCTGGTTAGCATTTGAGTAGGGCTGTATATCGGACAGGACAGTCCATTGTCTAGCTTGGTCTGAAGCTATAAGATGTCTAGTCTGTGCCTGTCTGATTCTCTTATAGAACAGAGCTTGGACACACTAGTGTTCGATCCGATCTGAAATGTTTGATTTTTTTTCTATTATCCAAGGCTATATCGGACATGATAGTCCGTTGTCCGGCTCGGTCCAAGGCTATATGATGTTCGGTCCGTGTCCGTCCGAATTCTTATTGGATAGAGCTTGGACACACCTTCGTCCGGTCCAGTCCGACCCGTTTACACCCCTACATTTGAGGCGCTTTTCAAAAGCTTTTTATATAAATATACTGAAAAGCTAGGATCTATTGTTGCAGCTTTCATTTCATATGTTTCATGACCACGCTTCATCAGTTGAATTGACATTTTTGTTGGAGGTCATGTAAATCTGAACCGATATTGTATGATGAACTTGTGTTATGCAAACGTCTAGTTAATCCTTAAATTATATGCAACAACAGATATCTGTTTTTAACAATTTAATATTCTGTGTGAGCTCATATTTAAATAATCTTAAACCTTGTTAACCATAACCCATTTAATTAACTTTAACCTTGAGCTTATTAACTAAATCATATTTGATTAATTGAGTTTGTTTACAAATTTATAATTATTCATATCATCCATCTTAATTTTACTCGCATATGTAAGTAACGTGAATACACTTTTGACCAACACCATTTTTTTAAGCAGTTTTGAACATGTACAAGCCCTTCGGTGTCATACAAATACAGTATCGTTAAATACACGTATGTGTGTTTCAGACTACCCACAGCTCAATGTAAACTTTTAAACCTTAAATATGATTAACTATAATTATTAGGAAATAAAATCATAAGGAAAACTGGGGAGTTATTACTAACCCGGTCTCATTACGTTGAGAAGTTACTAAAGCAGTATGGCCATTATGATGACAAACCAGCACCAACTCCTTTAGATCCAAGTATTAAGTTAGAAAAGAACACTGGATGTACGATTTCTCAACTTGAGTATTCTAGTGTTATTGGGAGTCTTATGTATGCTATGCATTGCTCTAGACCCAACATCGCACATGCTATAAGTGTATTGTGTCGATTTACGAGTAACCCAGGTTTCGAACACCGGAAAGCTATTTACAGAGTTTTAGATTATTTAAAAGGAACCACTAACTATGGTTTATCTTATAAGGGATATCCTGCAGTAATAGAAGGATATAGTGATGCAACCTGGAACAATGTAGAATCCAAATCCAAGTCTACGACTGGATGGATATTCACATTAGGAGGCACTGCTGTATCTTGGGCTTCCAAGAAGCAGACATGTATATCTGATTCAACTATGCTATCAGAATTGATTGCATTAGCAGATGCATGTAAGGAAGCGGAATGGCTTAGGAATTTGTTAATGGAAATCCCATTGTGGAAGAAGCCATCTCTAGCAGTCTTGGTTAACTGTGATAATCAAGCAACGATATATAATGTATCTAATAAGACATATATTGGGAAGTCTAGACATGTGAGTCTAGGACATCAGATGGTAAGACAGTTACTCAAAAGTGGAGTTATAACTGTTGACTAAAAAAAAACAAAGAAAAACTTGGCTGACCCACTTACAAAAGGCCTTCTAAAGGTATGGTTTCTATAAAGTCAAAAGAAATGGGACTAAGGTCTATGAATGAAGATTGATCATCCTTAACAAAAACCTAACTTGTGACTTGAAAAGGATAGACAAAGTTCAATGAGTACCAACAGGTTAAGAGTATGATTATGGAAGACTAAATCAATTATCCCATGATACTTAGTGTTGGACTCTGCATGAAAAAAGAATGGATACATCTCCTTAATAAGTCTAGAAACCTTAAAAGGTGTCTCGCAGAAACACCTTAAGAGACTTACCTATATGAGTATGGAAATCAGATCGTTTGCTAGGAAAGTAAGACCTCTTTCTAATGTAGGCTCATGAACCAGGATTAAAGCACATGGCCATTAACATGCTGAGCAATACAGAACCCTCTAACTAAGGAATGAAACACGTGTGATTGTTCCGGTTTTATCACTAAGGGATACTTGGTTCAAGATTCGTTCACCATAGAATCTCGATAGAACTTTGAATGGTTTACACTAAGTAAAGGTTCAAATTCAAAAGACACCTTTTATTTATGTGTTGTTTCCACGATGATGCAAAACTTGATCTTAAAACTACATAGGCTTGATCCCACTTGGGTATGTAGAGGTCACACTAGTGATTCAGCCGTCCATTTTAATTTTTCTTTATTTTGAAAATTGGTGGAGATTTTTAGAAAATTTTCAAATTCATGTTTTGGGTATGGGGTTTTGTTTTGAGGAGAAGTAAGAAAGAAGGAAAAAGGAATGAGAAATGCTCTTTGTCCCACATTGTAGAATGCGTAAGGATATGCCTCTATTTATACAAAGGCTTAATGTATCATATCAAAAGAAGAGAAGGGAGAGATAAGGCAAATGCATGAACATGCATGCATATTAAATATTTAATGGTCAAAAGATGGGCCTTGGGCCTGGGAGCTCTTGGGGTCTCGTGATTAGTTGGTTCGCGAATGCTGTTGAGCCTACTGCTCTACAGACCGTTGAGTTTTTGAATTAGGCGCGCAGATTCGAAACACTTTGAAGCGTTGCAAATCTAAAGGGATGCATCTGTTTGAATTCAAACGGAAATGATTGTTGCAAATAACGGTCGCGATGATTCATGAATGGGCACATCTCACCGCTGCTATAAATACTGACGCTGGAAAGTGTTTCAGATCACTTGAAACTTCTTCTTCTCATACGTTCTGCCATTGCCACACTGTTAAGGCACTGCTAATTTCCGAACTTGCAACCTTTGAGTGGCATTGCATATCTGTTTCTTCTTACTCTCTTCATTCTATTCTTAAATTGCATCATCAGAAACCATATTCTTGAGTTCTTGATCGGATCGAAGATGTACAAACTTTAAAACCGATTTAGTTGTTCCAATGATTTATTGAATCCGGAAAGTCAATAGTTCGATAATTTGTTTGTACCTGTTGGATTGAACTATTGTCTAAAAGAATTTGCTATGCAAATCCTTAAAGTCTGAAGTATGGCAGTATTCATCATCCAATAGCCTCAAACTGCAAAATCCCCAACAAATTTTCAGACAATATCTTCAATCATGGAAGGTTTGAACGCATTGCAAGTTATGAATCAGTATTTGATGATATTGGAGCATTTTGATGGTGAAAACTTTACTCGTTGGCAAGAGACGATGAAGTTCTTCCGGATCGCTATGAAATTGTTCTATATCTTGGTAGACAATTTGGAAGATATACCATGGGAAATCGCTGGCGAGGATGACGCTATGAAAGAGAAATGAGCAAAGCGCAAAGAGGACGATTTTCTATGCAGGGGGCATATTCTGAATGCATTGTCTACTCCAGTCTACAACGCTCACAGGACCTTGGAAACTACAAATGAACTATGGACTGCTTTGGAGAGCAAGTATCGCATATCCGAGGCAAGTAATAAAAAGTTTCATATCTGTAATTTTATGGATTTCAAAATGGTCACCAACAAGTCCATAACTGGACAAGTTAGTGAAATACTACTGTTGGTGAATCAACATAAAGATGCAGGTATTGATCTCCCTGAATCTTTTGTTGTTGGATTTATTATTTCAAGACTCCCAAATCCTTGGAATGATTATAAGAAAAAATTGAAACATGTGAAAACGGATTAAAATTTAGACTATTTACAGCGTCACCTTCGTATTGAAGAGGATTCTCGTAAATGTGAACTAGATGATAATCCGCAAACTGAGTCTTCAAGCTAAGGAAAATAATTTTGAAATTACTGATAAATTAAAGCCTAAGAATGAGACACAGTTTAAGAAGAATGGTAATTCCAAGAACAAAAAGGAGGGTGCCTATCGCTATTGTAACAAACTCGACCACTTTTCCTGAGACTGTCGTCTTCGGAAGAAACAACAAAAAGCGAATGTGGTCGAAGAAAAGCTTGTGGTTGTCGTACAAGAGGCGAACTCCGTTAGTGGCATCGATAATGATTGGTGGCTCGATATTGGAGCAACCATACATGTTTGTAAAGACCGTAATCATTTCAAGATTTACGTTGGGAGTAATGGAGAATCCAACGAAGTTACTAGCGCAAACAAAGTTGCAAGCAAAGTCATGGGAAAGGCACAATTGAACATACATTCACCTCTGGAAAAGTTCTTACATTAGTTAATGCATTTTATGTACCTGATATTGTAAGAAACTGGTTTCTGGATACCAATAAAGGAGGATTCAAGATGGTGTATCAGTCTGATAAGTTGGTTATGTCCAAGAAAAGCAAATTTATTGGACAGGGATATTCTTGCAACGACTTGATTAAGTTGAATCTAATGAAGAAATTCTATGCTTATATTGTTGATTATGTTAATGTAACACCCCACGTTCGTTAATGTCACTCACTAAGGGTATGCATTAACTTTCATGGAGTATTATAAGATTATAGAATAGAATATCACAAGACAGATATATAACTGGTACTTAAAAAAAAATCAAAAGTTATCCATTGCAGCGGAAAAGAAAAACATGTTTGTTTACAACATCAAAACCACATGCTAAAGTCAAGTACACAAATATCCACCTTGTACAAAATTATTATCATAGTGCATAAAAGTAAAACCATAATCCCACTCGAAATAGCCATAATGAAAGAGAGATAAAGCTAAGCATTACTTTCAACACTTCCACGCACTTCAAGAAGAAAGGAACCCAAGTCAAACTGCACTATTCCCACCCTGAGGACCTGGGGGGGAAGAAAAGGAAAGAGGCGAAACAAAAAGGGGTCAGACATAAGTCTGGCGAGTCCAGTGACTTTAACAGTATAATAAGTAAAGTAATAGGATAAGAACATAAACTGGATGTAAGAGATGACTGTAATATAAGCAGGTATGACATGGTAATAAGGTGAGTAAAATAGAACATCGGCTGCGCTCCTAACCACTATACGATATGCTCTGCACCATAATAACATACTAATTACATACTAAAAGATGATCCCTCTTAAACAAACATAACTATAATGGTAATAATAATGATGGTAGTTTCGTGTACCCCTAGCTGCTGTCATAGGCGCCGCCTGCTCCTATCTCCACTAGTTGTACCCACTACCCTCCCCATTCGATCGGCTCCCTAACTCGTAGATACCCATGTTGGTCCCACAGTAGGGTGTATCACTCCCTAAAGTGGCAACCCGATACTACAAAAATGCACAGCTTATACCTACACAATGCAAAAACGTCTTACCTACCAGCCCGGACACATGCATGCACATGACTCCGTTGGACTTGCGTTGCCATCGCTAGCTCTTTATTGACCTCTTACAATCAAACCCAGTAAGCTTGTCCCGTCCTCGACCTAATTCGATCTCACATAGATACAGAATGAGTCATTGGTTGAAAAGGGTCGACAAACTTGACACAAGCTTCCCTCCTAAGCTTGGTCCCCACTAGAAATTCTCACTTAACCCCTTCTTATTTCCATGTCTTCTTACATGTTTCACCATGGATAAGTGCTTCAAATTATATTTCACATGTCACCCACTTAACCCCCATGTATTACTACATGTCTTATCTTGGTTAAGTGTTTATTAAGTCATTATAACTGTAATCTTGCAAGACCTCCCACATTAGATTGTCGTCTTGTGGTTGCTGGATATGCCGGGTGGTTCTGGGCAGTCTTATACCGCAATCCGAATCTAACCTCGTGTCTTTGCACTATTACGTATCTAATTTCTGCCTTTGACATCTCACATTAGATTACAAAATTGCAGTTGTTGGATGTACCGGGCGGTTCCAAGCAGTCTTATACCGCAATTCGAATCTAACCTTGTGTCTTAGGTGTTCATTATCACTTTCTCGATTCATATCCCCAACTTCAAATCTTGGATTATAATATATACCCATACTTTCCAATCTAAATTATGTTCATCATTTTAATCCAAATTTATGTTCATAATCCCATGTAAACAAATTGTACCAATTCATGCCCCAAATCAATTACATGATTTTAAGTCTTTTTATGCCCAACTTCATATTATTCGGTAATTTCCCCAAAACTTTTCCCGCAACGTTCCCACGTCATTCATACAGATAATAATATGTTAGGCTCGCAGTTAACCTAATCTCATAAAAAAGAAACCATGACATCAAAACTGGCATAAAAATAAGCATAAGAAGTGTGAACTGGCATAGAACAACAAAATAGATCTAATTAGGCATATGAACTGGCATAGAGCAACAAAATAGATCTAATTAGCATATGGAACATAAACTGACATAGGACAATAAGATAGATCCAATTAGCATTTGGAACATAAACTAGCATATAACAATAAGATAGATCCAATAAGGCATATGGAACATGAACTTTAGGTGTGAATCTAAAATATAAGAATTCACCAAACATGATATGATTCATCTTACAGGCATGTTAATATTGTCCAATTCACAAACTTATCACAGTTACTTTTAATTAATTATAAGTGAAAGTAACGTGGACTCACAGCGGTAGAAGAGAAAATAGTTCTGAATTCTGTATTCTGAATTTGATTAGATAAACCGTTGTTGTAGAATTTGATTCTTATCTTCCAATATGAATACTCTATTCCGATTTTCTTTTGTGTAGAAGAAAGACTAGTTTAGGTTGTGGAAGCATGGAGGCGTATGAATTAGTGTAATGAAATTAGGGTTAGGTCTAGGTGTGTTTATATAGGTGTATTAGGTGAATTAAAGCCTTTAGATTAGGTTAGGTTCCATCTAAACCATCCAAACCAGAAAAACACATCACCCAGCCAATCTAAGAACGCCACATAAGCCCTAATTCTCCAAAATTCGTTACTACACAGATCTAGCCGATGGGGTCGACCCCTACTGGGGGGGTCGACACCTATGTCGACTCCCTAGGGGGGTCGAAACCCTAGAGCAGGATAATTCCCCCTATCCCGCTTCTTGCTGATTTGAATTTCGAATTTGATTTTAATTATTATTTTAGTCCTGGTTTAAACCGAAATCTTATAAGTTCCATAACATCTTCATACTGTATCTGTTTTACGCAAACTCGGACTCTATCTCAAGCAGAATTCCGAGATGAACGTAATGGCGTAACCTGTTTCCCTTAATTCTTCATATAAAAATTAAGTATTCTTTAATTTGTTAATTTTAATATTATAAAATTACGGGGTGTTACATTCTCCCCTCCTTAAAGGATTTCGTCCCTGAAATCTTCAAGCTAAGAAGAATGTATCCTACCATCCAAACATCCTTCTACTCATCCATCATCCACAAGCATCCATTGTCCTTAAAAGATTTCTAATGCTATATGAACATATGCAAATGTGTGTGTATATGTTCCTTATCTATTGCAAAGATCAGTCGGTCTACTGATTCAGTTGACCTCCTTAATGCAAAATATGATAGTACTATGCGTCCATTATGTATGCAACTATCCCTAATGCACTTTAAAACTTCTATATGAGTGCACAATCATTTACTCAAATGCAACATCCACATGATAACACATCAAATTTCAATAAATAAACAAATATATGCAATATAAAAGTGACTGAGCTGATCTTAGTGCCTAAAGTGTGTGCAAATGCATCCACGAGCAACCACTAGCAACCACTTGCATCCACTAAGCATAACATGTTTCAAACACATGTTTACAACCATAAGATTTTCTACCTAAAGATCGAAGATATAATCGAAAGGATGCACTAAACGATAGAACAAGTATAAACAAAGCAGTAGAAAAAGGAGAAATTAAGAACATACCCTCAAAAAGGAAAGGGTACCATGCACGTATCTTATCTTCCGTTTCCCAAGTCGTGTCTCCTTGATCATCTCTCCATTGGACTTTAACCACCTTGACCTCTCGGTTGCGTAACTTCCTGACCTCCGATCCAAGGATGCATGTAGGAGCTCGTCAGTGGCATCTCGCTCTACTTCCACTTCTCTAAGCATGCTTGGCTCTACTATTTCCGCGATTTCATGTAAACACTCCCGCAAATTCGACACACGAAATACGTCATGAACACCACTGAGCTTCTCGGGCAACTTCACACTGTAGGCCATCTATCCAATTCGCTATGTAATAGGGAATGGCCCTACGAACCTTGGTGCCAATTTCCTTACAGACCCAAAATGAACTACATTCCTCAATGGTGATACTTTAATAAAGACCATGTCTCCAACATTGAACTCAAGATCGGTCCTTCTCTTATCAGCATATGACTTTTGCCTGTCTTGTATCGTCTTCATGCGTCTTCGAATTATGTCTATCTTTTCTAAAGTTTCCCTAATCATCTCGGGCCCAAGCAAATTCTTTTCCGCAGATTCCCACCAACAAGTAGGTGATCGGCAAGGTCGTACATATAGAGCTTCAAAAGGTGTCATGCCATTACTAGTCTAATTGTTGTTGTTGTTGTTGTAGGCGAACTCTACTAATGGAAGATGTTCCTCCCATGTTCCTCCAAAGTCCAAGATGCATAACCTCAAAAGATCTTCTAGAATCTGATTCACTCTTTCTATCTGGCCATCCGTTTGAGGGTGATAAGCGGTACTCGAACACAATTGCGTTCCTACCGCCTCTTGCAAGCTCTTCCAAAACTCATTAGTGAAAATAGGATCTCGATCGCTCACAATACTAGAAGGTATGCCGTGTAGACGAACCATCTCCCGGAGATAAATAGATGTTGACCATGACGCTGTTCTTTTACTCTTGACAGGAATGAAATGGACGCTCTTGGTAAGTCTATCCACTACTACCCAAATCCCCGTATTACCCTTTCTCAACTTTGGCAACCCATCGACGAAATCCATAGAAATACTTCTCCATTTCCACTGTGGAACCTCTAAAGGGTGAAGCAAACTACCAGGCTTCTTTTGCTCAACCTTGACTTGCTGGGACACTAAGCATCTAGAATCGAACTCAGCCACATCCTTCTTCATTCCGGCCCAAAAGAAAACTCGCTTCATGTACATATACATATTGTCTCCACCGGGATGTATGGTCAGCTTAGAACGATGTGCTTCTTCAAGGATTGTCTTTCCCAAACCCTCATCTCGAGGTACGCAAAGTCTCCCATCCCTATGCAACCAACCTTTGTCATCGATAGTATACCTACAAAGATGGCTTGAAGACTCCCTTCTGATGAGCAGGTCTACTATCTCTATCAACTATGGGTCATCTCGTTGTGCCGCACCTATCTGTCCCAAAAGCGTAGGTCATACCTCTAACGATGCCAACAAACCGGGTATATAATCAATAGAGGGTCTAAAGTCAAAGGTAGATATATACTCTAAGCTCTGCCGCTCGACAAACAAAGGACTCAAAGTCAATTCCTTTCTACTCAAGGCGTCCGCTACAATGTTACACTTGCCAGGGGTATATGCAATCTCAAAATCGTAGGATGCTAAGAACTCCATCCACCTCTATTGCCTTCAGTTTAGATCTTTTTGAGAGAACAAGTATTTAAGTGACTTATGGTCTGTATACAACTCAAACCTCTCTCCAAGAAAATAGTGACGCCAAGACTTAAGCACAAAAACTATGGTCGCTAACTCCAAGTCATGGGTAGGGTAATTCTTCTCATGGACCTTCAACTGTCTTCCACATAGCATATCACCCTTCCCTCTTGCATCAAAACTGCGCCAAGTTCTATCCCTTAAGCATCAATATACACTGTGAACGGTTTACTCCCATCCGGCAAAACTAAAACTGGAGCTGTCGTCAATGCCCTCTTTTAACGTTAGAAAGCATCGTCACAGTCAACATCCCAAGAAAAGGTCAAATTCTTTTTCGTCAACCGTGTAAGTGGGGCTGATATCTTTGAAAAGTCCTTGATGAACTTTCTGTAATAGCCTGCTAAACCAAGAGAACTTCTAACTTCTGTTGCATTCTTAGGAATCTTACAATCTTGGATTGCCACTACCTTCGCGGGATCCACAACTATCCCTTACTTAGAGACCACGTGCCCTAAGAACCTTACTTCCTTCCTCCAAAAATGGCATTTGGAGAATTTAGCTTTGAGCTGATGTTCTCGAAGGGTCTCTAATACTTCCCTAAGATGTAGGGCATGCTCTTCCTCGCTCCTAGAGAATATCAAAATACATTCACAAAGACCACCATGAACTTGTTTAGAAACTCCCTAAACACCCTACTCATCAGGTCTACAAAATATGCGGGTGCATTTGTCAAACCAAAAGGCATGACTAGCCATTCAAAGAAACCGCTAGAGTCCTAAAAGCAGTCTTATCTATACTATCCTCAGCTACCCTCAACTGATGAAATCCTGTAGCTAAGTCTAACTGCGAGAAAACCGAAGCACTAACCAAATGATCGAACAAATCATTTATCCTCGGCAATGGGTGTCTATTTTTCTTCATGAGTTTATTTAGCTCCATATAGTCTACATACAGTCTAAGTGAACCATCGGCTTTCGTAGCAAAAACAACTGGAGCACCCCACTCCGAGATACTTCTCCTTATGAACCCTTTCTCAAGCAACTCTTTCACTTGTTTACTAAGCTCCCTCCTTTCTCTTGGAGCCATGTGGCGCATAGGCAATGCAACTAGATTTGCATTGTCCACCAAGTATATATGGAAATCTATCTTGCGTTTTGGAGGTAAGCCCCTAACCTCCTCAAAGACGTCTGCATACTCACGGACTACTCGGACAGATTGCAAATCATCAATAGATGAGTCAAGAGATTATAGGTAGCTAAGCATAACTGAACCCTTAGGATCGCATGAGATATCGAGAAAATTACCCAAACAAGTCAACAGTTTAACCACCCTCCTTTCACAGTCGAGGATGGCACCATATTTGGCTAGCCAGTCCATTCCTAGAATCAACCCATAGCCCGTGAAACCAAGCACATAAGAGTTGCATTCAAACTCAATGCCATACACAAAAATTATCAAACCTCGACACAACATAGAAAGATGAGTCGTACCCCCAGTAGGATTTGAGACTTTAACGGGATCCACTACTATACTAGTATCTAGGTGTAGAGACTCAACAATAGAAGCAAATATGAACGAATGTGAAGCGCCTGAATCAAACAAAGTACGAACAGGATGATCAAAAAGGAAAATCAAACATTCAACAGAAATGTTTCTACCTCTCTCTTGCGGAGGTGCCATGAAATCGTGAATCTGCCCTCTAGAAGTAGACCCTGCCCTTTGTCCTTGCCCTTGTCCTTGCCTCCTTGGGCAGTCTTTAATCATATGTCCTGCCTCACCACACTAGAAGCAACTTGTCTTGTTCTTCTACCTACAGTCCTTGCTTAAGTGGCCCAGTGTTCCATAATTAAAACACCTTTACTTCCCTTTGCCCTTGTTATCCTTACCACCTTTCTTTTGTTGTTGTTGTTCCTTATTTGGATTCCCTTTCTTATCCTGTGCCTTATCTACATTAGCACCTTTCTCCTCTTCATGCATCAACGCCATCTCAACAAGTTTCTCGAAATTATCCCCCATAGGAAGGTAGGACATAGTTAACCCGTGCAATGGTTCATTCAAACCCTTGGCAAATCTCAAGGCCTTCTTATGTGGTGTATTAACTAATTCCATACCAAATCTTGCTAACTGGTTAAAGTTGTTGACGTACTCATTCACAGACAAACTCCCTTGTTTCAAAGCCAAGAACATCTCCATGTACAAACTCTCCTCTGCCTGTGAAAGAAATTTCAACTCAAACCTTCGTCTTAAGTCTATCCACGTCTCCACTAGACGCCCTCCATTAGTTACTTCCCACCAAACGGTAGCTTCGTCCTTCATTAACCAAGCAGCGAGCTGAACCTTCCTTCCATTCTATCTCGAAGATACCAAACAAGTCCTCCATTTCCTTGAGCCAATTTCTAGCCTCGACAAATGTCTCAGTCCCATGAAACAGTTTTCCGCCCATCGCACGGAAGTCTTTGCATATCTTCGAGAGGAGGACGAGTATTTGTTGGGACTGTGGCATTAGCCCTTGCCTCCAGATACCTTCTGAGCCAGCCTGGTATCTGTACGCACTCGGGTATTTCCGGTTCTCCAGACATACTGAAAGGAAAAATGGAGAGATTTAAAACAGAGAATTGAAAGATAGATATATGGCTCTTGGGGATTATGTTTTTCATTATAAACCTTTCTCTTGGAAATACTCTCTTTAAAACATGTTTTTGAAAATACTTCTTTCTAAAAATGCTTTTGAAAATGGCTTTCCAAAATCTGTTATCTGTTTTTGGTAACCTTCACCTCTGATACCACGTGTAACACCCCATGTCCGTTAATGTCACCCACTAAGGGAATGAATTAACTTTCATGGAGTATTATAAGAGTATAGAATAGAATATCACAAGACAGATATATAACTGGTACTTAAAAAAAAATTCAAAAGTTATTCATTGCAGCGGAAAAGCAAAACATGTTTGGTTACAAAATCAAAACCACATGCTAAAGTCAAGCACACAAATATCCACCTTGTACAAAATTATTATCAGAGTGCATAAAAGTAAAACCGTAATCCCATTCCAAATAGTCATAATGAAAGAGAGATAATGCTAAGCATTACTTTCAGCACTTCTAAGCACTTCAAAAAGAAAGGAACCCAAGTCAAGCTTCACTATTCCCACCCTGAGGACTTGGGGGGAAAGAAAAGAAAAGAGGCGAAACAAAAAGGGGTCAGACATAAGTCTGGCGAGTCCAGTGATTTTAACAATATAACCAGTAAATTACCAGGATAAGAACATAAACTGGATGTAAGATATGACTGTAATATAAGCAGGTATGACATGGTAATAAGGTGAGTAAAGTAGAATATCGGTTGTGCTCCTAACCACTGTACGATATGCTCTGCACCATACTAACATACCAATTACATACTAAAAGATGATCCCTCTTAAACAAACATAACTATGATGGTAGTTTCGCGTACCTCTAGCTGTTGTCATAGGCGTCGCCTGCTCCTGTCTCCATTAGTTGTACCCACTACCCTCCCCATTTGGTCGGCTCCTTCACTCGTAGATACCCATGTTGGTCCCACAGTTGGGTGTATCACTCCCTAAAGTGGCAACCCGATCCTACAAAAATGCACGGCTTATACCTACATGATGCAACAGCGTCTTACCTACCAGCCCGGACCAATGCACCCACATGACTCCGTTAGACTTGCGTTGTCGTCGCTGGCTCTTTATTGACCTCTTACAATCAAACCCAGTAAGCTTGTCCCGTCATCGACCTAATTCGAGCTCACATAGATACAGAATGGGTCATTGGTTGAAAAGGGTCCACACACTTGACACAAGCTTCCCTCCTAAGCTTGGTCCCCACTAGAAATTCCCACTTAACCCCTTCTTATTTCCATGTCTTCTTACATGTTTCACCATGGATAAGTGCTTCAAATTATATTTCACATGTCACCCATGTCGCCCACTTAACCCCCATGTCTTACTATATGTCTTATCTTGGTTAAGTGTTTATTAATTCAATATAACTGTAATCTTGCAAGACCTCCCACATTAGATTGTCGTCTTGTTGTTGTTGGATATGCTGGGCCATTCCGGGCAGTCTTATACTGCAATCCGATTCTAACCTCGTGTCTTTGCATTATTACGTAACTAATTTCTGCCTTTGACCTCTCACATTAGATTACAAAATTGCAGTTGTTGGATGTGCCGGGCGGTTCCGAGTAGTCTTATACCGCAATTCGAATCTAACCTCGTGTCTTAGGCGTTCATTATAACTTTCTCAATTCATGTCCCCAATTTCAAATCTTGGATTATAATATATATACCCATAATTTCCAATCTAAATTATGTTCATCATTTTAATCCAAATTTATGTCATAATCCCATGTAAACAAATTGTACCAATTCATGCCCCAGATCAATTACATGATTTCAAGTCTTTTTATGCCCAGTTGCATATTATTCAATAATTTCCCCAAACTTTTCCCATAACGTTCCCACATCATTCGTACATACAATAATATGTTAGGCTCGCAGTTAGCTGAATCTCATAAAAAGGGAAAGAAGAGAAGAGGGGAAGAGAACCATGACATCAAAACTGCATAAAAATAAGCATAAGAAGTATGAACTGGCATAGAACAACAAAATAGATCTAATTAGGTATATGAACTGGCATAGAGCAACAAAATAGATCTAATTAGCATATGAAACATAAACTGACATAGGACAATAAGATAGATCCAATTAACATTTGGAACTTAAACTGGCATAAAACAATAAGATAGATCTAATAAGGCATATGGAACATGAACTTCCGGTATGAATCTAAAAGATAAGAATTCACCAAACATGATATGATTCATCTTACAGACATGTTCATATAGTCCAATTCACAAACTTATCACAATTACTTTTAATTAATTATAAGTGAAAGTAACGTGGACTCACAGCAGTAGAAGAGAAAATAGATTTGAATTCTGTATTCTGAATTTGATTAGCTAAACCATTGTTGTAAAATTTGATTCTTATCTTCCAATATGAATACTCTATTCCGATTTGCTTTTCTGTAGAAGAAAGACTAGTTTAGGTTGTGGCAGCATGGAGGCATATGAATTAGTGTAATGAAATTAGGGTTAGGTCTAGGTGTGTTTTTATAGGTGTATTAGATGAATTAGGTTCCATCCAAACCAGAAAAACTCATCACCCAGCAAATCGGAGAACGCCACATAAGCCCTAATTCTCCAAAATTCGTCACTGCCCAGATCTGCCCGATGGGGTCGACCCCTACAGGGGGTCAACACCTATGTCGACACCCCTAGGGGTCGACACCCTAGAGCGGGATAATTCCCGCCCATCCTGCCTCTTGCTGATTTGAATTTCGAATTTGATTTTGATTATTATTTTAATCCTGGTTTAAACTGAAATCCTCTAAGCTCCATAACTTCTTCATACTGTATCTTTTTTATGCGAACTCGGACTCTATCTCAAGCAAAATTCTAGGACGAACGCAATGGTGTAACCCGTTTCCCTTAATTCTTCTTATAAAAATTAAGTATTATTTAATTTGTTAATTTTAATATTATAAAATTACGGGTTGTAACAATTAATTTGTGGCATGTTAGATTAGGACATTTTAATTTCAAATCTTTTAGAAATATGCATAAATTACGATTAATTTCTGATTTTGATTTCGATTCCATCACTAAATGTGAAATTTGTGTTCAAGCAAAAATACACCGGAAATACTTTAAATCTGTTAAAAGTAATACTGGTTTGCCTGATTTAGTATATAATGATGTGGGTGACTTAAAAAGTCATATCGCCTATGGTGGTAACCAATACTATGTAACATTTAGTGATGATTATACTAGACATGCATATGTATATCTAATGAAAACGAAAGATAAGGCCTTTGATAAATTCAAATTTTACAAAGCAGAAGTCGAAACACAATTAGGAGTTAAAATTAAAGTGTTACATTCAAATCGTGGCGGTGAATATTTTTCAAATGATTTCACTTGGTTTTGTAAACAAAATGGTTTAATTCAGTAATGTACCGCTCTATATACACCACAACAAAATCGCGTTGCTGACAGGAAAAATAGAACTTTAGTAGAAATTGTTAACGCCACGCTCATAAGTTCAAACTTACCCTATAACCTATGGGGTGACGCAATGTTTTCTGCATGTTACGTTTTAAATAGAGTACCACTTAAAAAGAATAATATTTCCCCTTATGAATTATGGTTTAATAGAAAACCAAACCTTACTAGACTTAAAGCTTGGGATTGCTTAGCATATATTAGAAAATCTGACCCTAAACGACCAGAGTTAGGAAATAGGGAATTTAAGTGTGTTTTCATAGGATATTCTCTTAATACTATAACTTATAAGTTCCTTATTTTTGAAACCTTAGAAGTAATAGAATCTGTAGACGTATAATTCTTTAAAAATCAAACTATTGAGAATCCATCGACTTCATCTAGTCCAAAACCAACTGTGACTAATGACATCAATGACGATGATTATGCTCCTGCTCGAAATGGCAAGGAAGTGTCAGTACCAGATAATAGTACTAAACACAGGAGAAGTAAAAGAGCAAGAATAGAGAAGGACTATGGTCCTAACTTCATAACATATCTCATAGAAACCAATAAGGACGAATTCCTTATTGTGACAAGATATGTAATGAACGTCGATGATGATCCTAAAACTTATTCTGAAGTTATGAGTTCCAGAGATTCTGATTTATGAAAAGAAGCTATCAATGATGAAATAAATCCCATAATGTTAAACCAAAATTTGGCTTTATCTGATTTACCTCCTGGTGCTAAAACAATAGGATGTAAATGGATATTCAAGAAAAAGTTTAATACTAATGGATCCATTGATAAGTTTAAAGCCAGACTAGTTGCTAAGGGATATAAACAAAGACAAGGAGTAGATTATTTTGATACATATGCTCCAGTTGCTCGCATATCTTCCATACGTTGTTTAATAGCACTTGCATCAACTCATAACCTAGTCATACATCAAAGGGATGTAAAGACAACTTTTCTAAATGGAGATTTAGAAGAAGAGATATACATGTAACAACCTAAAGGTTTTATAACCCCAGGCCAAGAAAAGAAAGTTTGTAAATGAGTCAAATCTCTTTAAGGCCTGACGCAAGCTCCCACACAATGGCATGAGAAGTTTGATAAAGTTGCACTGTCATTTGGATTCATTGTTAATGATGCATATAAATGTATTTATAGCAAATTGGATAACGATGGTTATGTTATAATATGATTATACATTGATGACATGCTAATATTTGATTCCAATATATCCTGTGTGAATGAAGCTAAAAAGTTACTATCTTCTAAATTTGATATGAAAGATCTAGTAGAGGCTTATGTAATTTTAGGAATTAATATCATTAGGAAAGCTGGGGAGTTATTACTAATCCATTCTCATTACATTGAGAAGTTCCTAAAGAAGTATGGTCATTATGATGACAAACCAACACCAACTCCTTTAGGCCCAAGTATAAAGTTAGAAAAGAACACTAGACGTACCATTTCTCAACTTGAGTATTATAGTGTTAATGGGAGTCTTATGTATGTTATGCATTGCATTAGACTCGACATCGCTCATGTTACAAATGTATTGTATCGATTCACGAGTAACCCAGGTTTCGAACACTAGAAAGCTATTCCCAGAGTTTTAACTTATTTGAAAGGAACCATTAACTATGGTTTATCTTATAAAGGATATCCTGTTGTAATAGAAGGATATAGTGATGCAACCTGGAGCAATTTAGAATCCAAATCCAAGTTTATGACTGGATGGATATTCACATTAGGAGGCACTGCTGTATCTTGGGCTTCCAAGAAGCAGACCTGTATATCTTATTCAACTATGTGGTCAGAATTGATTGCATTAGAAAAATGCATGTAAGGAAGCGGAATGGCTTAGGAATTTGTTAATTGAAATCCCTTTGTGGAAGAATCCATCTCCAGTAGTCTTGATTAACTGTGATAATCAAGCAACGATATATAATGTATCTAATAAGACATATAATGGGAAGTCTAGACAAGTGACTCTAAGACATCAGATAGGGAGACAGTTACTCAAAAGTGGAGTTATAACTGTTGACTACATAGAAACAAAGAAAAACTTGGCTAACCCACTTACAAAAGGTCTTCCAAAGGCTACGATATTTATAGTCAAAAGAAATGGGACTAAGGTCTGTGAATGAAGATTGATCATCCTTAATAGAAACTCAATTTGTGTCTTGAAAAGGATAGACAAAGTTCAATGAGTACCAACAGGTTAAGAGTATGATTATGCAACACTAAATCAATTATCCCATGATAATTAGTGTTGGATTCTGCATGAAAAAAGGATGGATACATCTCCTTAGTAAGTCTAGAAACCTTAAAAGGTGTCTCGCAGAAACACCTTAAGAGGCTTACCTATACGAATATGGAAATCAGGTCATTTCCTAGGAAAGTAATATTGCTTTCTAAAGTAGGCCCATGAACCAGGATTAAAGCACACGGCCATTAACGTGCTGAGCAATATAGAACATTCTAACTAAGGAATACAACATGTGTGATTGTTCCAGTTTTATCATTAAGGGATACTTGGTTCAAGATTCGTTCACCATAGAATCCCGATAGAACTTTGAATGGTCTACACTAAGTAAAGGTTCAAATCCAAAAGATACCTTTTATTTATGTATTGTTTCCATGATGATGCAAAACTTGATCTTAGAACTACATAGGCTTGATCCCACTTGGGTATGTAGGAAGTCACACAAGTGATTTAGCCGTCCATTTTAATTTTTCTTTGTTTTGAAAATTTAGGGAGATTGTTAGAAAATTTCCAAATTCATGTTTCGGGGATGGGGTTTTGTTTAAGGGAAGTAAGAAAGAAGGAAAAATGAATGAGAAATGCTCTTTGTCCCACATTGTAGAATGTGTAAGGGTATGCCTCTATAAATACAAAGGCTTAATGTATCATATCAAAAGAAGAGAAGAGAGAGATAAAGAAAATGCATGAACATGGCAAGCATATTAAATATTTAATGGTCAAAAGATGGGCCATGGGCCTTAGAGCTCTTGGGGTCTGGAGATCAGTTGGGCCGCAAATGTTGTTGGGCTACGAATGTTGTTGGGCCGCGAATGCTACGGACCGTTGTGTTTTTGAATTAGCCGCACGGATTTGAAACGCTTTGAAGCATTGCAAATTTGAAGGGGCGCATCTGTTTAAATTCAAACCGAAACAACTTTTGCAAATAACAGTCGCGATGATTCATGAATGGGCACATCTCTCTTCTGCTATAAATACCGACGCTGGAAAGTGTTTCAGATCACTTGATACTTCGTCTTCTTCTTCTCACACGTTCTACCATTGCCACACTGTTAAGGCGATGCAAATTTTCGAATTTGTAACGTCTGAGTGGCGTTGCAGATCTGTTTCTTCTTACTCTCTTCATTCTATTCTTAAATTGCATCATCAAAAACCATATTCTTGAGTGTTCTTGATCGGATCGAAGACGTACAGACTTTAAATCTGATTTCGCTGTTCTAAGGCTTTATTGAATCCTGAAATTCGATAATTCGATAATCCATTTGTACCTGGTGGATTGAACTATTGTCTGAAAGAATTTGCTACAAAAATCCTTAAAGTCTGAAGTACGGCAATATTCATCATCCAATAGCCTCAAACAACAAAATCCCAACAAATTTTCAGACAATATCTTCAATCATGGAAGGTTTGAGCGCATTACAAGTTATGAATCAGCATTTAATGAAATTGGAGCATTTTGATGGTGAAAACTTTACTCGTTGGCAAGAGACGATGAAGTTCTTCCTGATCGTTGTGAAATTGTTCTATATCTTGGAAGATGATTTGGAAGATATACCATGGGAAACCGCAGGCGAGGAAGCTGCTCTGAAAGAGAAACAAGCAAAGCGCGAAGAGGCCGATTTTCTATGTAGAGGGCATATTCTGAATGCATTGTCTACTCCAGTCTACAATGCTCACAGGACCTTGGAAACTGCAAAGGAACTCTGGACTGCTTTGGAGAGCAAGTATCGCATATCCGAGGCAAGTAATAAAAAAATTCTTATCTGTAATTTTATGGATTTCAAAATGGTCACCAACAAGTCTGTAATTGGATAAGTTAGTGATATACTACTGTTGGTGAATCAACTTAAAGATGCAAGTATTGATCTCCCTGAATCTTTTGTTGCTGCAGTTATTATTTCAAGATTCCCAAATTCTTGGAAAGTTTATAAGAAAAAATTTAAACATGTGGAAACGGATTATAATTTAAATGGTTTACTGTGTCATCTTCGTAGTGAAGAGCATCCTCGTAAACGCGAACTAGATGATAATCCGCAAACTGAGTCTCAGGCTAATGCAAATAATGTTGAAATTACTGATAAATTAAAGCCTAAGAATGAGACACAGTTTAAGAAGAATGGTAATTCCAAGAACAAAAAGAAGGGTGTCTGTTACTATTGTAACCAACTCGGCCACTTTGCCCAAGACTGTCGTCTTCGGAAGAAACAATAAAAAGCGAATGTAGTCAAAGAAAAGATTGTGACTATCGTAAAAGAGGCGAACTCCGTTAGTGGCATTGATAATGATTGGTGGCTCGATACTAGAGCAACCATTCATGTTTGCAAAGACCGTAATCTATTCAAGACTTACGAAGAGAATAATAGAGAATCCAGCGAAGTTACTAGCGCAAACAAAGTTGCAAGCAAAGTTATGGGAAAAGGCACAATTGAACTTACATTGTAATGACCCGGGTTTTTGTCGACTTTGGTTATCGCCATAAACTCAATGATGACTAACCAAACGTCGAAAAATACTAGTCATTAGTGAAAGAAATTAGAGGGTGAGGAAAGATAAGATAGAAACTTAGAATAGAAGAAGAAGAAGAAGAACACAACATCAGAGTAACATGAATCTCACAGCGGAACGAATAACATATAATATATGTAACATAACTTTGAAATACAAATATGTACTTGAATATACATATCATTATCAAAGTACAGCACTTACAACACAGCGGAAATAACTATAGCTATATGATCCTGAAGCCTCCTGCTCCATGCTCTTCTAGTATATCTGTAAATCCCAACTACTTAACTGCCCACACAAATTTAGGCACCCAAGAGTTTAGGGAAAACAACAAAATAAACTCCGCGTCAGTCATGGGACTGGTGTGAGTAAAACAGTTTAAAACAGTTCAAGCAGGTAATCGATATCTCATAAGACCACGCCGTATAACGGAACGGGTTTTTCCCTTATGAGAATCCAAATATCTTTATATCAAAACCTTTTGATATTATAATAATGTCTATCAACACAATATAATGATCATCTAGCAGAAACGCTTTCATCTCACGTTCTACATACATAGTATACAATCAAAACCGCATGCACGTATTGGGTAATGGATTTCCAACTATGACAAGGTATGGGACCACCTTCCGCTTGTGTACCTCTAGAGAGGAATACACTGGGTTCAACAAGAACATCTTGCAACCCGGCCACACATGACCGACCACTCATTTCTCTTGAGTGTATCGAATGTATATCACCAATGGTTGGGATCAGCAACCGTTTCCCGAATGGGCAGTATCGACAATAGATTTTTAGAAGTAAATGAAACTCTAGATCAGGTGATTATACACCCTACTTCGGTGTGACCGACTTAGCCATGTTGCCTGCCCGATTTCTTTCATTTACCGGATGTGAGGCTTGAAGCTACGCTTTATCATCACACCAGATTCACTTTGAATGCCACATCGTTAAATCCATCAAATCATTGATTGACGTCCTCAACCATACATTATGTGTTAGCTAAAAGAAGTTTCCTTCTCCGCTTCCACTCTTGGTACGGTTGGAGAAATCAATACACGTGATCGTCTGGAAATACTCTGTCAGACATCCGTCCATACAAGTCATCCAGGAACAGGATGAACCGAAGGCACTATTCTGTAAACAGGATAGCCCTTGCATAACTCCGTCTTCAATTTCCTTTGGCATATATGATTCGCAACGCTTATGCCAATACAAAGTGGTTCTTTGGATAATAATCCAACCGGTCTCTCCATATTAACAACGTTAAAATAGTCAAAACTTCGATAGTCTGTGATTTAACTATCGAAGAAAAATAGGTGTGCAAACCACGATATTATTTCCAAATTGAAATTTATATCGATCAAACATCATTCAGCATTTATCTCTTTATTTCATTAATTTTCTTATCTCCTATTTCCCTATATTCAATATTTCTTATTTTCTAAATTTGGAAAATATACGTTATTAACAATGGAAAACATTTCCATTTCTTGTTTTCTTTATTAGAAAACATTTCTGGTTTCTTATTTGGAAAACATTTCCAAAGCTTCTTCATTGGACTTAGACAGATGTTTAAACAAACCATCGCGATGCCAACTCAAACCATTTCCTTTAATTACTAAATTCACTTAACCATCCTTTACTATCGAACCTTAACCATTCCTTAGTTAAAAATGAAGTCAATCAAGTTGGGGTAATACTACCTCTCAGACCTTAACTGAACAGCGTTTCTAACCTTGAAATAGGCAAAGTTCACTTTATATTTCTTTAACTAACTTCCTTACTTAACCTTTCTTTCAAATCTTTTCTATTCGATAATTCTTTCCTTCGTTAAGGTATAATCGATAACTCTATTTAATTTATTCTATTCACTTAACTCTTTTGATTTAACTTTAAATCTATTCACTTAACTCCTATTGAATATACTATATTCGATAACTCTTTTAATTCTATTTGAATAAACTATATTCGATTAACTCCTTTTACTTTCTATTCGAATAAACTATATATTCGATTAACTCCTTTATTCTATTCG
Source organism: Allium sativum (assembly GCA_030737875.1). Taxonomy (NCBI): domain Eukaryota; kingdom Viridiplantae; phylum Streptophyta; class Magnoliopsida; order Asparagales; family Amaryllidaceae; genus Allium; species Allium sativum. The sequence continues at coordinate 141,144,477 of CM060918.1, read as the reverse complement.
AATAAACTATATTCAATAACTCCTTTAACTCTATTCGAATAAACTATATTCGATAACTCCTTTAACTCTATTCAAATAAACTATATTCGATAACTCCTTTTGCTTTATTCGGATCACTAATATTCGATAACTCCATTTGAATAACTCCAGTTCGATTTACTTTAATTGATAAATCTAACTGGTTTAACTCTAACTGGTTAACTCTAATTGATTAACTCTAACTGGTTAACTCTAACTGGTTAACTCTAACCGGTTAACTCTAATTGATTAACTCTAATTGGTTAACTCTAACTGGTTAACTCTAATTGATTAACTCTAACTGGTTAACTCTAATTGGTTAACTCTAATTGATTAACTCTAACTGGTTAACTCTAACTGGTTAACTCTAATTGATTAACTCTAACTGGTTAACTCTAATTTGAATAACAAATATTCGATTAACTCTATTCAACTAACTCGATTCGACTAACCCCTTTCGAATAACTAATTCGATTTACTAACTTTCGAATACCATATTCGATTTAACTCCTTTCGAATACCATATTCGATTTAACTCCTTTTACTTTCTATTATAAAGATTTCCTTTTTAACAACATTTATTCATTTTAAAGATTTACTTTTAGTAACGGTTCTCCACTTTAAAATGATTTCCTTCTTATAATAGTTTCCTTTTTATAACGTTTTTTCCCTTTTTCTAAATCTCTCCTATTTATAAATATTCCAATTTATAAATATTTCTTATTTATAAATATTCCATTTATAAATATTTTATTTTTAAATATCACTTTGAAAATATTCCCTTATCAACATTTCAGTATGTATGGTATTCAACATATCAAATCACGATGATCAGTATCGCCCAAACACATATAATCGACAACAGATTATATATCACATCGTATATCACAATATATGAAAAACAGTAAAATAAATGTTGAGGAACCCAGTTGGGTTCCTCAACCTGTCTCCCTGCATCCACAGATGTTATACAATATAAAATCAACATCACTTTCAGTTCCATATGATATATTCTGTTAAACAGAATCAATATAGAATTTCAACTAACTGACTAGCAGTTCAATCAAATAGCAACACACAGTCAATCAGCCAATATTTAACAGTTCTAAAAATACAACAAAATTATAAACTGTTTAGAGTTAGTGAGATTTACTCACATTGGCAGTTCATCGTTAAAGAACGATAAACTGTTATTTGATTTGAATCAAACAATTTATTTCGCCATAAATTCATACGAGCCCCAATCCACTTCCAGTCGGTTCCATTGGGTAGTGTCCATCCATACGATCCTATCGGATCCAGTTTCGTCAAATTCTGATAATGTACAACGAAGTTATACATTTTTATACGTTTGTTAACAATTAACAATCATTAACTTATTAATTAAAAAAATTAGTTAAAACTTAATTATATTTTGAACCCTTACTTTACACGTCAGCATCTTCTTTCTGGATTTCTGTCTTCTCCTTTTACCACGATTTAAAACGCAAGCACCTCCTGATAATTTAACACACAATTCCCATTATTTACACTCCACTACTCACATTCGCCCCCACCCCTTACCTTCAAACTGCCTGCATCACTCCTCACAGCTCCTTCTCCCACAACAAGTCCCACAACAAGTAAACGCTCCAATCTGTTCAAACACTCCCATATTCCAAAAGTATGAGTATCCTCCCTCCTCCCTTTTCAAAAGAAAAACCATATTGACATTAAGTAAAAGCATGTCAACACACCAGGCGTGAACACCCTCCATACGCCATTCTTCCCAAATGGAAACCCATGCCCACTCATTTGCTTCATCTCGAGTTCAAGCAGCTTTCACCATTTCCAAACCTTAAACATGCATGCGAGCTCCTTCATAAAATGGTTTTCCAGTTCCAACTCGCTACAGCAAAAGAGAACACACCACCATATACGTGTTTCCCCCCACCGAACTTCACGCCTACATCATCATATACGTGCCCATTTAGTTCGGTGTAGATTTTCATTTGGCCATTGAGGTATTTGCTGAGAAAAGAGTTTTAGTGGAGAGAAAATGAAACAGAGGGACGGTCGAGTTAAGTTTGCACACATTGTGCCTTTATTATATATGTATATATATATATATATGAGGAGACGTGCAGGCACCAGGATGTTGTAAACATGAGGAGACGTGTAGGAACCAGGACATTGTAAAAATGAGGAGAGGACATGTAGGAAGATAGGGCATAGAAATGTACATATGTTTGTTTGAGTTTATAAGATTCCGGTACCCCGTTACATAGAATTTCGTCCACATACAGACTGATATCGACAAAAATAAAGATCCTTGTGACGAACAATGTGCCACGATCCCAAAAATATAATAATACCGGTAGGTGAACTCATAGGGTGCAAAATACTCCAAATAAAAAGTCGCGTATTTAATTAATTAAAAATTACCATAAAATTCTAAAAATTAAATTATCACTATGTATCAAAAGAACCTTGTCTAAATTCAAACCCGATATTCAAATATCTCTAAATAACCATTGTGGCCACGAACGAATATATCGTTGTACTTCTGAATATTTGATTTGGACATAAATCGAAATCTACACGACGAAATCCCGATTTTTCTCTTCCATCAGAAAGATATACTCCACCAGCTCCACACGTTTCTTGTTTCACAGAAATCCGGTTTAAAACGAATCCTGTACATTCAGTTGAAGTTCGAATTGCCAATTTACGAACTGCAGCGCCATTTCAAGCTCGTTTATAATTATATTATAAACTATACATTCAACTATCGACGATTGAATATATTCGTTATTCAAATTCAATTCCAAGCTGAATTAAATATCACAGATGATCCGGTTCACACCATATCGTCAGTTCAGCCATTTCTGATTATTTCAGAATTAAATATATTATTTAATTTATTATTTTAATTACATATTCATCATTATTTAATTCCACGACCATTAAATTCACTATATCACTATTTATATAATTAAATAAATTAATTATAATACATCTGCCAATGCGGGTCATTACATACATTCATGTCTGGAAAATTTCTTACATTAGTTAATGTATTTTATGTACTCGATATGTGTGATAATTTGGTTTTTGGGTACCTTCTTAATAAAGGAGGATTCAAGATGACGTATGAGTGTGATAAGTTAGTTATCTCCAAGAACAGCAAATTTATTGGATAGGGATATTCTTATAACGGCATGATTATGTTGAATCTAATGAAGAAATCTTATGCTTATATTGTTGATTATGTTTATTTGTGGCATGGTAGATTAGGACATGTTAATTATAAGTCTCTTAGAAATATGCATAAATTAGGATTAATTTCTGATTGTGATTTTGATTCCATCACTAAATGTGAAATTTGTGTTCAAGCAAAAATACACCGGAAATCCTTTAAATCTGCAGAAAGGAATACTGGTTTGCTTGATTTGGTACATAGTGATGTGGGCCACTTAAAAAGTCATATCACCTATGGTGGTAATCAATACTATATAACATTTATTGATGATTACTAGATATGCGTATGTATGTCTAATGAAATTGAAAGGTGAGGCCTTTGATAAATTCAAAATTTACAAAGCAGAAGTTGAAACACAATTAGGAGTTAAAATTAAAATGTTACATTCAGATCGTGGTAGTGAATATTTTTCAAATGAGTTCACTTTGTTTTGTAAACAAAAAGGTATAATTAACCAATGTACCGCTCCATATACACCACAACAAAATGGTGTTGTAGAGAGGAAAAATAGAACTTTAGTAGAAATGGTTAATGCCATGTTTTTAAGTTCAAATTAACCTTATAACCTATGGGGTGACGCAATGTTATCTGCATGTTACGTTTTAAATAGAGTACCACTTAAAAAGAATAATATTTCACCTTATGAATTATGGTTTAATAGAAAACTAAACCTTACTAGACTTAAAGTTTGGGGTTGCTTAGCATATGCTAGAAAACCTGACCCTAAATGACCAAAGTTTGGAAATAGGGCATTTAAGTGTGTTTTCATAGGATATTCTCTTAATAGTATAAAATATAGGTTCCTTATTCTTGACACCTTAGAAGTTATAGAATCTGTAGATGTAGAATTCTTTGAAAATCAAACTATTGAGAATCCATTGACTTCATCTAGTCCAAAATCAACTATGACTAATGACATCAATGATGATGATTATGCTCCTACTCGAAACAGCAAGGAAGTGTAAGTACCATATAATAGTACTGAACACAGGAGAAGTAAAAGAGAGAGAATAGAAAAGGACTATGGTCCTGACTTCATAACATATCTCATAGAAGCCAATAGGGACGAAGTCCTTATTGTGACAAGATATGTAATGAACGTCGATGATGATCCCAAAACTTATTATGAAGCTATGAGTTCCACAGATTCTAATTTCTGGAAAGAAGCTATCAATGTTGAAATGAATTCCATAATTTTAAACCAAACTTGGGTTTTATCTGATTTACCTCCTGGTGCTAAACCAATAGGATGTAAATGGATATTCATGAAAAAGTTGAATACTAATGGATCCATTGATAAGTTTAAAGCCAGACTGGTTGCTAAAGGATATAAACAAAGACAAGGAGTAGATTATTTTGATACATATGCTCCATTTTCTCGCATATCTTCCATAAGTTGTTTAATAGCACTTGCATCAACTCATAACCTGGTCATACATTAAATGGATGTAAAGACAACTTTTCTAAATGGAGATTTAGAAGAAGAGATATACATGGGACAACTTGAAGGTTTTATAACCCTAGACCAAGAAAAGAAAGTTTGTAAATTAGTAAAATCTCTTTACGGCCTAAAGAAAGCTCCATGGCATGAGAAGTTTGATAAAGTTGCACTGTCATTTGGATTCATTTTCAATGATGCAGATAAATGTATTTATAGCAAATCGGATAACAACGGTTATGTAATAATATGTTTATACGTTGATGACATGCTAATATTTGGTTCTAATATATCCTATGTGAATGAAACTAAAAAGTTTCTACCTTCTAAATTTGATATGAAAGATATAGGAGAGGCTGATGTAATTTTAGGAATTAAAATCATTAGGAAATTTGGGGAGTTATTACTAAACTAGTCTCATTACATTGAGAAGTTCCTAAAGAAGTATGGTCATTATGATGACAAACCAACACTAACTCCTTTAGATCCAAGTATTACGTTAGAAAAGAACACTGGGCATACCATTTCTCAACTTGAGTATTTTTGTGTTATTGGAAGTCTTATGTATGTTATGCATTACATTGGAGCCGACATCGTACATGCTATAAGTGTATTGTGTCGATTTACAAGTAACCCAGGTTTCGAACATTGGAAAGCTATTTCCAAAGTTTTAGCTTGCTTTAAAGGAAACATTAACTATGGTTTATCTTAAAAAGGATATCCTGCTATAATAGAAGGATAGAGTGATGCAACCTGGAATAATGTGGAATCCAAATCCAAGTCTATGACTGGATGGATATTCACAGTAAAAGGCGTTATTGTATCTTGGGCTTCCAAGAAACAAACCTGAATATCTGATACAACTATGTGGTCAGAATTGATTGCATTAGCAGATCCATGTAAGGAAGCGAAATGGCTTAGGAATTTGTTAATGGAAATCCCATTATGAAAGAAGCCATCTCCAGCAGTCTTGATTAACTGTGATAATCAAGCAACAATATATAATGTATCTAATAAGACATATAATGGGAATTCTAGACATATGAGTCTAAGACATCAAATGGTAAGACAGTTACTCAAAAGTGGAGTTATAATTGTTGACTTCATAGAAACGATGAAAAATTTGGCAGACCCACTTACAAAAGGTCTTCCAAGGGCTATGGTTTCTATAAAGTCAAAAGAAATGGGACTAAGGTCTGTGAATGAAGATTGATCATCCTTAACAGAAACCCAAATTGTGTCTTGAAAAGGATAGACAAAATTCAATAAGTACTAACAAGTTAAGAGTATGATTATGGAACACTAAATCAATTATCCCAGAATACTTAGTGTTGGATTCTGCCTGAACAAAGGATGGATACATCTCCTCAATAAGTCTAGAAACCTTAAAAGGTGTCTCGTAGAAACAGCTTAAGAAACTTACCTATATGAGTATGGAAATCTGGTCGTTTCCTAGGAAAGTCAGACCACTTTCTAATATATGCTCATGAACCAGGATCAAAGCACATGTCCATTAACGTGTTGTGCAGTATAGAACACTCTAACTAAGGAATAAAACATGTGTGATTGTTCCGGTTTTATTAATAGGGATACTTGGTTCAAGATTCGTTCACCATATAATCTCGATAGAACTTTGAATGGTTTACACTAAGTTTTCAAATCCAAAAGATACCTTTTATTTATGTGTTTTTCCACGATGATGCAAAACTTGATCTTAGAACTACATAGGCTTGATCCCACTTGAGTATGTAGGAAGTCACACTAATGATTCAGCTGTCCATTTTAATTTTTCTTTATTTTAAAAATTGGGGGAGATTGTTAGAAAATTTTCAAATTCATGCTTTGGGTATGGGGTTTTGTTTTGAAGAGAAGAAAGAAGGAAAAGGAATGAAAAATGCTCTTTGTCCCACATTGTAGAATGTGTAAGGGTATGCCTCTATATATACAAAGGCTTAATGTATCATATCAAAAGAAGAGAAGGGAGAGAGATAAGGAAAATGCATGAACATGGCATGCATATTAAATATTTAATAGTCAAAAAATGGGCCTTGGGCCTTGGAGCTCTTGGGGTCTCGTGATCAGTTGGGTGGCGAATGTTGTTGGGTCTGCTGTGCTACGGACCGTTGTGTTTTTAAATTAGGCGCGCGGATTCGAAACACATTGAAGCGTTGCAAATTTGAAGGGGCGCATCTGCTTGAATTCAAACGGAAACGACTGTTGCAAATAACATCACGAGTATTCATGAATGGGCATATCTCTTAGCTGCTACATATACCGATGCTGGAAAGTGTTTCAGATCACTTGAAACTTCTTCTTCTTCTCATACTTTCTGCCATTGTCGCACTGTTAAGGCATTGCAAATTTCCAAATTTATAACGTCTAAGTGGTGTTGCATATCTGTTTCTTCTTACTCTACTCATTCTATTCTTAAATTGCATCATCAAAAACCGTATTCTTGAGTGTTCTTGATCGGATCGAAGACGTACAAACTTTAAATCCGATTTCGCTGTTCCAAAGCTTTATTGAATCCTGAAAGTCAATAGTTCGATAATCCGTTTGTACCTGGTGGATTGAAATATTGTCTGAAAGAATTTGCTACGCAAATCCTTAAAGTCTGAAGTACGGCAATACTCATCATCCAATAGCCTCAAACCACAAAATCCTCAACAAATTTTCAGAAAATATCTTCAATCAGGGAAGGTTTGAGCGCATTACAAGTTATGAATCAACATTTGACAAAATTGAGCGTTTTGATGGCGAAAACTTTACTCGTTTGCAAGAGACAAAGAAGTTCTTCCTGATCACTGTGAAATTGTTCCATATCTAGGAAGTCGATTTGGAAGATATACCATGGGAAACCGCTGGCAAGGATGCCGCTCTGTAAGACAGGCAAAGCGCAAAGAAGATGATTTTCTATGCAGAGGGCATATTCTGAATGCATTGTCTACTACAGTCTACAATGCTCACAGGAACTTGGAAACTGCAAAGGAACTCTGGACTGGTTTGGAGAGCAAGTATCGTATATCTGAGGCAAGTAATAAAAATATTCTTATCTGTAATTTTTTGGATTTCAAAATGGTCACCAACCCATAACTGGACAAGTTAGTGAAATACTACTGTTCGTGAATCAACTTAGAGATGCAGGTATTGATCTCCCTGAATCTTTTGATGTTGGAGTTATTATTTCAGGACACCCAAATTATTGGAATGATTATAAGAAAAAATTGAAACATGCGGAAACGGATTATAATTTAGACGGTTTACAGCATCATCTTCGTATTGAAGTGGATACTCGTAAACACGAACTAGATGATATTCCGCAAACTGAGTCTCAGGCTAAGGCAGATAATGTTGTACTGATAAATTGAAGGCTAAGAATGAGACATAGTTTAAGAAGAATGGTAATTCCATGAATAAAAAGAAGGGTGCCTGTTACTATTGTAACAAACCCGACCACATTTCCCGAGACTGTCTTCTTCGGAAGAAAAAACAAAAAGCGAATGTGGTCGAAGAAAAGCTTGTGGTTGTCATACAAGAGGCGAACTCCGCTAGTGGCATTGATAATGATTGGTGGCTCAATACTGGAGCAACCATTCATGTTTGCAAAGACCGTAATTTGTTCAAGACTTACGAAGAAAATAATGGAGAATCCAGCGAAGTAACTAGCGCAAACAAAGTTGCAAGCAAAGTTATGGGAAAAGGCACAATTGAACTTACATTCTCCTCCGGGAAAGTTCTTACATTGGTTAATGTATTTTATGTACCCGATATGTGTAAGAATTTGGTTTTTGGATACCTTCTTAATAAAGGAGGATTCAAGATGGTGTGTGAGTCTGATAAGTTGGTTATGTCCGAGAACATCAAATTTATTGGACAAGGATATTCTTGTAACGACATGATTAATGTAACATCTCGAATTTTTTTCGATTTTTGTTTGAATATTTAAATTAGTTTAAATATTGAATTGGTTATATAAGTGGAATTTTATATTAATTAAACGAAGTTTGAAACGTATAAATATATATTAAATATAAACGAGCTCGAAATTGTGCGGTAGTTCATAATATTCAGTTTTGAACTTCAGTTGAGTGTACAAGACCCGTTATAAGTCGGAATTCGTTGAAACAAGAAATATTCGAATCTGTTGAACTATAATTTTCTATTGAAAGAGAAAAATCAAAATTTCGTATTTTGTGAGAGTTATGGCCAAATCTAATTTTGAAATAGTCGCTATGGAATCGTATATAAACCGTAACGATTTATTTAAATAAAATAAATCGATTTTAAATCAATTTAACATTTGTTTAACTTGAGAATTAAATATGGAGTTTTAAATTCAAGTTAATTTATTTTGGAATTATATATGTTGATAATAAATCAGTAGATTTGTTTATTTTGGAATCAATTTATATTAAGTCGAATTCAAGGCTAAATCATTAATTTAATTTTATATCTTCTGTATATGGTCAAATTAGACCGTAGAAACTGTTCCAGTGTGTTCAGAATGGTGGTAGAACCCTGGAAATGTCATTCGTTACGCTCAAATAGGGGTTCAGAATTTTAGGATATTTTAAAGTAAATCATACCAGTTAAATAAATAAAAATTTAATCAATTAAATAAAAAAATATTTCATAGGAGACGACCTAAATTAACTAGCACAGGCTACTCTGTAAATGCTCAAAGTCTTCTCTTTTCAATTTCGCATACAATTTCAATTCCTTCTCAATGAAGCTTCACAGAAATGGTACGCTACTCCTGAGCCTACCCTAAGTAGCTGCTTCATTCTTTCTTTTCTATCATCCATCAGATGCTGCAACCCTACTTCTTCCTCATGCCTACGCCAAACTCTATCTGTGTCCAATTGAAAGACAACGTTCTTATCCTCTGGATGATTTGCATATATAAATAAAGGCTATGGCCTTTGTATTTCGTTCATTCTGAACCAACGAGAAAACATTCGATCCTCTTTCTTCCTTCATTTTCTTTTCTTATTCGTTATAAATTGATCCACCGAAACATAAACGAGACAATTCCAAACCTTTCTCTGAGCTATCCTTCGTATAAAAAAAGAAATTGAAAGTGGGGATCGAAATCTCGGATCACGATGGACTCAAGGACGTACTGGAGCACTCGCAAATGAGGGGTTTTATTTTCAATTTCAGGGGTTGAGCGAAAAATCACAGAAGAGGATTAGGGTTATTTCTGAGTGGTGCGATGCTTGGGAAAGGGCGCTATGACTAGGGGAGACTGACGTCAACGCTGACAGCAATTAGGCAGAGTTCGAGACTAGTAAATGTTAGTGAGGAGTGGTGCGAACAGTCTGAAAATGGTTCTGGGTTAGTAAGAAGTTCGACAATGTGGTAATTTGGGTGGTGCGATGTATTTGAGGTAGGGCTATCAATGAGTACCCGAAAAATTCGATATCCATCTAAATCCATATCCAAAATATCCGTTGTCCGCCATTATCCGAAAAGCGGATACGTATATCCGATATTCGAAAAGCTTTTCAAATACGGATACGGTTATAGTTGTATCTGTATCCAAAAAAATATCTGTCTGACTAATTGATGTAATATATATAACTCAAAACAGAAAAATAGAGTAAATAATTGTTTTTTAACTGTTGGATGTTACTATGATATAATTTTTTTTACCATTTTTAGTGAAAAATGGTAGTTTTAGTGTTTAATTTTGGAATATTTTTTGATATGCATATGAATATTAGTAAAAAACAATGTTTCATCATAACATTTTTTATTTTTTGGTTTTTTTAAAAAATATTAGTATAAAAATTATTTTTATGTAGATCCAAACATTTTTATTTATACTCTTAAATTTATTGATTACATGCGGAGCGGATAAATATCTGATATTCACCCGTATTCGAAAATTAAGCGGATACGAATATTCAATATCCGAAAATTAAACGGATACGGATATCCGATATTCGAAAATAGTTTCAGATACAGATATGGCACTATCCATATCCGAAAGTGTATTTTCGGTACAATAATTAATTAATTTAATTATTTAAATAGTGATTTAGAGAATTAAATTGCTTAATTAAATTATAGTGAATATTTAATTAATATAAATAATAGAATAGTGTATTTATTTCTGAAATAGTCGGAATTAGTGAATTGACGATATTGTGTGAATTGGACAATTTAAAATATATAATTCAGTTTAGAATTGAGTTATATTAACGATATATTATACAAACGATAGTTGAACGTATAATTATATTATAATTATAATCGAGCTCGAAATGGTGCTGAAGTTCGTAATTTTGTGATTCGAACTTTAAACGAATATACAGAATCCGTTTTAAGTCGGATTTCTGTGAAACAAGAAACGTTCGGAGCTGGTGAAGTATATTTTTCTAATGGAAGAGAAAAAACAAGATTTCGTTGGGTAGATTTCAATTTATGTCCAAATCAAATTTTATATATTGAATATCGAATAACATGGATTTGAAATATGGAGTTGTAAATCCAGATATGTATATTTTGAAGTCGAATAATATTCTGCTATAAATATATACGATAATATTTATTTATTAACATTTAATTTAATTATTTTTAAATATATTAATATTTAAATCGGTTTATTTAGAGCTTTAAAAATAGCCAGTTTTGAAAACGACCTTCGTTTTCGACGAAACTAATTTTGTTGGATCCGGAATATTAAATAATTGTTAGATTTCAATTTTCGTGATTTTTGAAGTTAGTATGTGGCCGTACGGAATTCTAATGTGAAATATAGTCGATAATTTGACTTTAAAAATACGCTGTGTGAGAAAACAGATTCGGAATTCGACGAAACCAGTTTCATTGGGTCCGTAATGTCGAAATGTAGCTGCATGCCCATTTTCATTATTTTTGGATATTGTGTGTGATCATGAGGATTTTTTAATGATAAATACAATAACGGTTGCTTAAAAATCAATATAAAATTAAATATTAAAATATTATAATTCTCCTATATAACATCCTTAACCAGCCAAACCCTTATTTCAATTTCTCATGGTAAACGCATTTCTGGCCGTCACCAATTTTTTCTTAGGAAACCAATTCCTGAGTTTCAAATCCACAATAAATCAAAACAAATACTATAAACTATCATACTTATATATTTGGATTTCTGAGAGGTTTATTTACACTTCTACATGAGTTTTAAAGGTCTCGGCGTCTTTGTTTTCCGTTGGGTAGTTTCCAGCGAGTACTGCGAGTTTTAGGTTTAACAACTACATTCGATTTTGGGGGAGTTGGTTGTTTTCGATTATGTAGTTGAGTTTGTGATGATCTATGACATCTCGCGTTAAATTTTGGGATTTTATCAAAATAAAAAGTGTCGATGTCTTGTGAGGTACTGTGCGTGAAGTTCACGAAGTCGCGATCTGCAAGGGATGTTCGAGGGCAGTGATTTTGGACGGAGGACGTAGAAAATGAGAAGGAGATTGTGACGGTGTTCTCCGTTTGAATTTTCATAGAAGGTGGAAGGAGAAAATGGGATTTAAAGATTCAAAAAAGGATGTGAATGCTAATCGGGATTTATTGGTTGCGGAGGAAGCAGAAAGCATGGATGTGCTTAGTTGCGGTGTCAGGCTAGTTCAAAGGGCTGAGGCCCAAATGTAAAAGGATTCAATTTTATTTTAATTTGAAAATAGTACGAACTTGTTAACATCATAACATATTTGTACATTATCGAAATTCAGCAAAATAAGATCCGTTTGGGATCGTATGGACGAGGGCTACGTACTGGAACTGGCTAGGAGTGAATTGGAGCTCGATACAATTTATAGCGAAATAAATTGTCTGTCTGAATCAACCGACAGTTATCGTTATTTAATGATGGCCGTCCAATGTGAATAAAACTCACTAACTCTGTTCAATTTATATTTTTATAAATATAATCTAGTATTGATAAATTATGATTGATTGTTGTGTGTTGATTGTTGGTTGAACTGTTAATTAATTGGCTGAAATTATAGATAGAGTTATATATATATAATCGTTAATCAAATATTGATTCTGTTTATCAGAATACTTCATATTGAAATGAAATCGATGTTATTTATATTATTTAACATATGTGGATGCAGGTAAACAGGTTGGAGGGATTCAACTGGATTCCTCAATATTATAATACTGTGTGTTTTCATATACTGCGATATATGATGTAATATATAATCTGTGATTGATTATGATGACACTAGTCATGTTATTTGGAATTTTAAATACCATATGAAATACTGGAATGTAAAAAGGAAATTTCAAAGTGAATATGAAAATGAAAGGATTTATATAAAATGAATAGAATTATATAATAGGATTTATATAGAATAAATAGAATTATATAAAGGGAATTATAAATGAGATTATAAATGTTGGAAATGAAATGAGATTTTATATGAATAATTCTATAATTAGAAATATAAATAGAATTTGGGTTGAGATATTGTTTTTAAATACAAAATCAAACTGTTTTGATTGCAAAAAAGAAATATTATTCACATTTAATGTGAATAAAGGATTTAAGTAAATATTTTGCAAATAAAATATTAAAAAGGAATTTGGGGTTTGAATTAGGAATTTAAATGGAATTACTGAAATTGGAAACTGACTGGAAATTAGTTGAGTTGAATGGCTTTTTGGGTATCGATCTGATGTTGTTTTCGTCCTTCGGGGATAATATGTAGGGGGTTGTTTTCTTACTAGTTTACAGTTAGAGACTGATATATGTGAGAAGATAGTGATGCGTGAACCAGAAATGGAAACGTATTAGAAAATTAGGATTTAATGAATATATGGAAACAAGAAATGGGGAAACGAATAAATATTGATTGATGATTGATCGATAGAATTTCCATCTGGAAATAATATATTTGTTTGCACACATGTTTTTCTTTGATAGTTAAATCACCGATTATCAAAGTTTTTGACTATTTTTCCGTCGTCAATACAGAGAGACCGGGATCAGATGAAACACCCCACCTCCGTTAGGGTCACTCTCAAAGGGAATGCCCTAATTTTGGTGGAGGTTTATAAGTATAAGTCACAGATATACAAGACAGATATAAGAACACATATTTGTAAACAGCGGAAAATCAACAAACTTTTATTTCATGAAAGCAAATACGTGTTACAACAACAACACCATAATTGTCTTACACTTTTTCCAAAACATAACATAACACTTTCATAATCTGTCTTGATTACATTATTTAAAGAAGCATAAATAAAGCATAGATAAACTGCAAAAGCCCCATAGAGTTTGTCCAAAGCCATAGTTCAAAGCGAAAAAGTCCAAGCAATGCATTTCTCTTCTTCAAGCTGGATGTTAAGGCTAGTCAAGCTGCTGTGTTCCCTCCCTGTGGACCTGGGGGGGGGGGGAAACGGAAGAAAAGAAGACGAAAGAAAAGTAGAGTCAGACATAAAGCCTGAGTAAGTCTAGTACTATTTTGTCTATGAATAAAGAACTGGGTATGATAAGTATAAACAAGGAGTGGAAAAACACTCTAACTTGGTTAAGTTGTCTAGGGTCGAATATACTATCGTACCCCATGTTAATCTCTGAACCCATATAAACTAGTTTCCAACTGGCACCCCATAATCAGGGTGATGTGATCCATTCTACGATGATCGGCTCCTACTCGCATAGTTACATGTGTCTTACGGCCCCCGATGTTGTAGTTACCTATGCTGGTCCCACCATGGGGTGTATCAAGTCCCATGGTGGCGACCCGACACAACCTTAGAATGCACAGGTATGCTACTGCTGTCCAGTGCCTTATTTTTCTGCGCCGAAGTGTGTGCACGCCCGCACCCCGTTAGAACCTACACTGCTACACCACCGCCGTCGATTTGACCTCTTACAATCAGCCCAGTAATCGTGCCCCACCCTGCCTAGTTTCAGGGTATCCTGATACACCTTCTAGGGTTACTGCTGAAAAGGGTCCCCCGTTACTAGGTTTTCTATCTCTAGCCAACATGCTAAGTTGGTTAAGTGTTTTCTAACCTAACCCCCACCAGTCCGTTTAGTTTAGCATGTTCTATTTTGATTAAGTCTTTAGTTCACTTAATCCTAACAATCCTGACTCAGCCTTAATTGTCTTATTAAGGCCCTGACCTCTCACATTAGACAGGTATTGTTGTGGCTGCCTGTTGCCGGTTGGTTCCGGGCAGTCTTACGCCACAACTCAGTCTAACCTCGGGTCCTTATTGGGCTCCACGTTTAACCTCCCACATTGGATAGGTATTGTTGTGACTACTGGACAGCCGGGCGGTTCCGGGCAGGTTTACATCACAACTCAATCCAACCTCGGGTTAAACACATCGTATGTTCTACATTTACATATTTTTTCTTTCTTCTTTATTTTCTTATATGTAAATATTTGCGGCCAGTTATTAAGTTAATGGTGTAAAGGTTACACCAATCATGGGCCCAACCCATACTTGAATTTGGGCCCTTCTATTTTATATTTTCATTCATTAGTGATTTTAACCCAACGTTATTTTCCCCTGTTTTACACGTCCGTTTATTATATATATATTGGGCTTAGCCTTTTAAAGCCCAACTTAGCCATGCGAAAAGGGGAGGCTTAAAGCGTGATTACATACACAGAGAGGGGAATGTGAGCGCATGAACTTGCAATATGACGTTGGAAATACAAAATAGAAACTGGTGTACTTGCATAGTAGTGACATATACTTTGGTCATAAAGCATAGGTGACATGAATCAAAGCATGTAAACTTGTAATTATGTTAAGAATATCACTATTGACACATAGGCCTAACTACAACATGAACCTATATTTTTATATCAGGCATAATGTCAAACATAAGCATGGCATAAATATTCATAAGCATGGCATAATGTCAAACATAAGCATGGCATAATGTCAAACATAAGCATGGCATAGGTATAGTTAAATTTGTTCACATAACCATGGCATAAATATTTCTAACATGAAATCATGATTTTTACTTTAGTCATGTAAACTTGCAAAAAGGGATTTTTGAGCCTAGCCTAGCTACGTACCACATATGTCATCATAAAATTCTTGTAAACAAGATAGACTTAATCATGGGTTTCAATTATGCCAAATATCATTCATAGCCTAGCCATATTCATAAGTTTGCAAATAGGTTTTCTAGTACAAAAGCATGGCTTAATACATGATGCCCAATTTTCAACATAATTTCATATGGATTATGATAACCCAAACCTATTCCAATTACTTCATAAAAATGACGTTTGTATAAAAATACACATTATGATGGCATAGTAGCAAAGCCCCAAACTTGCATGAATTTAAATCAACTACATACATGTAGCTTCAACATGGATTACATAATTTGCGAAATATCCCAAGCGTATACTTGCATAGAACTACCGCATGTAGTTCTTTATAATTGAATAACATAATTCAAGAATATCCAAACGTATATAATATTTCAAATTGATAAGAACGCACAAATATAAATTACTTTATTGCCACAATTCAAGCATACAAACCAACACAATTATTTGTTCATACCAAAGTAATACTCTACTTACAATCGTTGCGGCGAATTCTCTAATTTAAGAATTTAGAGATGCGACTCCTTATGACGTAGGCGTTGATTTGCTTTGTTTGAATTGCTTTAGGCTTTAGAATTTTCCTCCTAATCTTCTCTCCAATTTGGTGGCTACCCCTAGTCGTTCCTCAGCAACGTGGCGGCTTTGTTCTTATTTTTGAATGAATAGATTAGGGTTAGTCTAGGGTTGTTTATATAGAGGTTATAAACTGATTAGGACCATTGATGTTGCTTGGATTGATCGTAGCCATTCATTCGCAAGAGAGACCAATTAGAGCCTGCCACCTAGCCCTAATGACAAAGCAAGCTTCTGAAAATCGGCCAAACACAGACCTGGCCAGCCAGGGCTAGACCAGACCTGGCCAGCAGGTCATTTTTGACCTGGGCGCACTTGGCAGGTGCGCCAGGTCAAAAATGTACTGGCGCACTTCACAGGTGCGCCAGTTCATTTTTGTTCTGGCGCACTTCCCAAGTGCGCCAGTGCATTCTGACCCTTTTTCGGTTTTTCGCCCAACTTCGTTCGTCCATAACTTCTTCATACGATATCCGTTTTTCGAAAACTCGAACTCTATTTCGCGTATTTTTCCGAGACGAACGCAATGGCGTATCCCGTTTCCCTTAGTTCTTTGATTTGAAATTAATTATACTTTAATTTGTGAGTTTCACAGTTATAGAATTTGCGGGGTGTTACATTCTCCCCCACTTAAAAGGATTTCGTCCCCGAAATCTTCAAGCTAGGAGGAATGTATATCCTAACATCCAATCATCCATCTACTCATCCATCAAACACGAGCATCCATTGTCCTTAAAAGACTTCTAATGCTTCATGATCATATGCGAAGTGTGTGTGTATACATGTACTTATCTAATGCAAAATCAGGCGGTCTACTGATTCAGTTGACCTCCTTAATGCGAATTATGTAAGTGCCATGAATCCATTATGTATGCAAATTTTCCTATTCATGATTCTACATGAGTGCACAATCATTCAATATAAATGCAACATCCACATGACAACACATTAAAGTTCAACCATATACGAATGCAAACATATATGCATATGCGATATGAAGTGACTGAGCCGATCTAAAACCTAGATTGTGTGTGTATATGCAACCACGAGCAACCACTAGCAATCACTTGCAACCACTTGCAACCATCATCCATAACATGTTTCAATTACATGTTTCCATCCAAAGGGTTTCTACCTAAAAGATAAGGTCGAGGAAATATACCTAAAAAGATAGATAAAAGCGCAACTTAAGGAAAAGGAAAGATCAAGGATGTACCCTCGAACAGAAAAGGGTAGGCTGTACGGATTCTAGCTTCAGTTTCCCAAGTCGCGTCTTCCTCGGCGTCGCTCCACTGAACTTTGACGAGTTTGACTTCACGGTTGCGTAGCTTCTTCACTTCCGTTCCTAATATGCGGGTTGGAACTTTTCTTATGGTTTCTTCGCGCTCCACTTCGGCCTCTTCGAGGATATTTGGCTCTACCACTTCAGCAGACTCACGCAGACATTTTCGGAGATGTGAAACGTGAAAAACGTTGTGGACTCCAGCCAACTTCTCGGGTAGCTCTAATCTATAGGTCATTTTCCAAACTTTCTCAATGATAGGAAATGGTCCTACCTAAAGGTATAGTCGAATGATAGAAGCAAGTAAAAACTTTGTGCCCATTAGGCAATGTCAAAACTGGAAATCTATGCCACATATATATTGATTAGGAGAAGAACTCTCTAAGCATCGGCCCCGAAGACCGAAATCAACATCAGACTGACACCCAAAGAATTACTCAACCCAACCACCATATATGATTCTAGGAAACTAAGCATGATGGACTCCTTTTAGGTCACAAGGGAGTCCCTTCCTAAGACCAACCCGTATCCTATAAAGCCCAAAAACTTTAGTAAAACCAACGAACACCCTCGAGCCCCAACATGTGTTACTAACAGATGAGTCATACTCCCTATGGGGTTTGCAATAGAAATTGGATTAAGAATAGGACCGAGAGGATATACACAAAAGATAGCATGCACGTGAGCTTTACAGGAAGAGAGGGATCAAGGATATACTCTTAAGAAGAGATATGATGCACGAATCTAGTCTTCAATCTTCTAAGTCGCATTTCCTTGAGCTTAACTCCATTATGCTTTGTCTGCCTTTAACTTCACAATTTCGTAGTTTCTTAATTCTTGTTTCCAAAATATGAGTTGGAACCCTTGCCTCTCGTTCCTCTTTCACTTATTCTCCTTCTAGTATACTTGGCTCAAGCATAACTGCGTACTCATGGTTCCATGCAAGCTCTCCAAAATTCACTAGTGAATCTTGGATCTTGTTAACTTACTAGAAGGTATTCCACATAGATGAATTATCTCTAGAAAATAAACAAATGTCAACTATGTTGCCAAATGTACTTACTAAGGTGATTCTTCACAACTCATGCATAAGCGAAATGAACCTTCTGCCTTAGTGGCGAACACTACTGGAGCGCCCCACTCTGAAATGCTCCTCTTAATGAACCCCCTTCTCTAGAAGCTCTTTAATCTGTTTACTGAGCTCTTTCCTTTCCCGTGGAGCCATGTGTCTAACGGGCAACGCAACGGGCTTTGCATTATCTACAAGATATATACGGAAGTCTATTTCCCACTTCGGAGGCAAGCCCTTCACCTCTTCGAAGACATCCGGATATTCCCGGACCCCTCTAATCTGATTTCAAATTTTCAACAGAGGCATCTAGCGATTCAAGATAACTAAGCATAACCGCATACGAGGGATTACAAGAAATTTCCAAAGTATTACCGAGCTGGGTTAGGAGCCTAACAACCCTTTTCTCACAATCAAGGATGGCCCCATTACTAGATAGCCAATCCATACCCAAAATCAAACCATACCCCGAAAAGCCCAAAACAAAGGCACTACGTTGAAATTCTACACTTAGAATAGAAATTTTCAAATCCAAACAGATCATAGACAAATGAGCTGGGCCCCCAATTGGGTTTGAAACAATTAAGGGGTCCTCTACCATACTAGTTTTTAGGTGCAGAGATTCTACTAAAGCAGACGAGATAAAGGAGTGTGATGCGCCAGAATCAAATAAAGTGCGAACGGGGTGATCCTAAAGATAAACTACACTTTCTACAGAAGTATTTATACCTCGCTGTTGCAAAGGTGGCGCTTCCAGCACATGAACCTGTGCCCCTGGGGTGGATCTAGCGCCCTGCCCCTGTCCTCGTTTCTTTGGGCAGTCCTTAGCCCTGTGGCCCGTCTCACCGCAAGAAAAGCACCCACCATTCTCCTTGGCCTTCTTTTTCCGGCAGTCCTTTACTAAGTGCCCCACTTTGCCACAGAAATTACACTTCCTCTTCTCTTTGTTGCCTTCCCCGCCTTTCTTAAAGTCTGTCTTCTTAGGCTGCAAACCCTCTTTCTTCCCTTGAGAGCTTTCTTCCTTTGTCTCTTTCTTGCCCTTATCCTCTTCATTCAGCAATGCCATTTGCACCAATCTTTCATACGTGGCTCCCATGGGTATATGGGTCATGGCCAAACTGTGTAATGGCTCATTCAACCCTTTGACGAAACGGAGAGCCTTCTTGTGCGGGGTGTTGACTAGGTCAAGCCCAAACCTAGCCAGCTCATCAAACTGATTCACATACTCACTGACTGTCTTGTCCCCTTGCTTAAGAAATAAGAATTTTTCCAACTGCAAACTTCTTTCCGCATCTGAGAGAAATTTAGTCTCAAACCTTGCCCTAAAGTCCTCCCATGTCTCCACTGGTCTTTCAGCATTAGTGACTTCCCACCAGTAGGAAGCCTCGCCCTTCAATAGCCACACTGCCAGTTGTACTTTTTGTCTATCCTCTACCTCAAAGATGATGAATAGGTCCTCCGTTTCTTTCAGCCAATTCCTAGCTGCCACGAAGGACTCAGTTCCATGGAAATCCTTTCCTCCCATAGCTTTAAAATCTTTACATATCTTAGCAAAAGTGTTTCCCCGTGGAGGAGGTGGAGGAAAAGGTGCCGCAGCAGCTGGATGATTTCCGGCAGCTGGGGGAGGAGGAATGGTAGGGCCTGGCTGAGTGGCCCTTGCTTCTAAGAACCGTCTAAACCAACCAGGTATTGGCACCCCTTCCGGCAAGTTAAGTTCTTGGGACATGCTGAAACAAAAAGGATAGATTCAAAACGAAGGATAAGAGATAGTACCTATGGCTTTGGGGACTTTGCCTTTTTTTTAAAATAAAATGATATTTTTCTTTTAAAAATGCTTCTTTAAATTTCCTTTTTGAAAATAATTTTTCAAAACTTTTTATCTTATCTGGTAAACCTATGCTCTGATACCAAGTGAAACACCCCACCTCCGTTAGGGTCACTCTCAAAGGGAATGCCCTAATTTTGGTGGAGGTTTATAAGTATAAGTCACAAATATACAAGACAGATATAAGAACACATATTTGTAAACAGCGGAAAATCAACAAACTTTTATTTCATGAAAGCAAATACGTGTTACAACAACAACACCATAATTGTCTTACACTTTTTCCAAAACATAACATAACACTTTCATAATCTGTCTTGATTACATTATTTAAAGAAGCATAAATAAAGCATAGATAAACTGCAAAAGCCCCATAGAGTTTGTCCAAAGCCATAGTTCAAAGCGAAAAAGTCCAAGCAATACATTTCTCTTCTTCAAGCTGGATGTTAAGGCTAGTCAAGCTGCTGTGTTCCCTCCCTGTGGACCTGGGGGGGGGGGGGGAACGGAAGAAAAGAAGACGAAAGAAAAGTAGAGTCAGACATAAAGCCTGAGTAAGTCTAGTACTATTTTGTCTATGAATAAAGAACTGGGTATGATAAGTATAAACAAGGAGTGGAAAAACACTCTAACTTGGTTAAGTTGTCTAGGGTCGAATATACTATCGTACCCCATGTTAATCTCTGAACCCATATAAACTAGTTTCCAACTGGCACCCCATAATCAGGGTGATGTGATCCATTCTACGATGATCGGCTCCTACTCGCATAGTTACATGTGTCTTACGGCCCCCGATGTTGTAGTTACCTATGCTGGTCCCACCATGGGGTGTATCAAGTCCCATGGTGGCGACCCGACACAACCTTAGAATGCACAGGTATGCTACTGGTGTCCAGTGCCTTATTTTTCTGCGCCGGAGTGTGTGCACGCCCGCACCCCGTTAGAACCTACACTGCTACACCACCGCCGTCGATTTGACCTCTTACAATCAGCCCAGTAATCGTGCCCCACCCTGCCTAGTTTCAGGGTATCCTGATACACCTTTTAGGGTTACTGCTGAAAAGGGTCCCCCGTTACTAGGTTTTCTATCTCTAGCCAACATGCTAAGTTGGTTAAGTGTTTTCTAACCTAACCCCCACCAGTCCGTTTAGTTTAGCATGTTCTATTTTGATTAAGTCTTTAGTTCACTTAATCCTAACAATCCTGACTCAGCCTTAATTGTCTTATTAAGGCCCTGACCTCTCACATTAGACAGGTATTGTTGTGGCTGCCTGTTGCCGGTTGGTTCCGGGCAGTCTTACGCCACAACTCAGTCTATCCTCGGGTCCTTATTGGGCTCCACGTTTAACCTCCCACATTGGATAGGTATTGTTGTGACTACTGGACAGCCGGGCGGTTCCGGGCAGGTTTACATCACAACTCAATCCAACCTCGGGTTAAACACATCGTATGTTCTACATTTACATATTTTGTCTTTCTTCTTTATTTTCTTATATGTAAATATTTGCGGCCAGTTATTAAGTTAATGGTGTAAAGGTTACACCAATCATGGGCCCAACCCATACTTGAATTTGGGCCCTTCTATTTTATATTTTCATTCATTAGTGATTTTAACCCAACGTTATTTTCCCCTGTTTTACACGTCCGTTTATTATATATATATTGGGCTTAGCCTTTTAAAGCCCAACTTAGCCATGCGAAAAGGGGAGGCTTAAAGCGTGATTACATACACAGAGAGGGGAATGTGAGCGCATGAACTTGCTATATGACGTTGGAAATACAAAATAGAAACTGGTGTACTTGCATAGTAGTGACATATACTTTGGTCATAAAGCATAGGTGACATGAATCAAAGCATGTAAACTTGTAATTATGTTAAGAATATCACTATTGACACATAGGCCTAACTACAACATGAACCTATATTTTTATATCAGGCATAATGTCAAACATAAGCATGGCATAAATATTCATAAGCATGGCATAATGTCAAACATAAGCATGGCATAATGTCAAACATAAGCATGGCATAGGTATAGTTAAATTTGTTCACATAACCATGGCATAAATATTTCTAACATGAAATCATGATTTTTACTTTAGTCATGTAAACTTGCAAAAAGGGATTTTTGAGCCTAGCCTAGCTACGTACCACATATGTCATCATAAAATTCTTGTAAACAAGATAGACTTAATCATGGGTTTCAATTATGCCAAATATCATTCATAGCCTAGCCATATTCATAAGTTTGCAAATAGGTTTTCTAGTACAAAAGCATGGCTTAATACATGATGCCCAATTTTCAACATAATTTCATATGGATTATGATAACCCAAACCTATTCCAATTACTTCATAAAAATGACGTTTGTATAAAAATACACATTATGATGGCATAGTAGCAAAGCCCCAAACTTGCATGAATTTAAATCAACTACATACATGTAGCTTCAACATGGATTACATAATTTGCGAAATATCCCAAGCGTATACTTGCATAGAACTACCGCATGTAGTTCTTTATAATTGAATAACATAATTCAAGAATATCCAAACGTATATAATATTTCAAATTGATAAGAACGCACAAATATAAATTACTTTATTGCCACAATTCAAGCATACAAACCAACACAATTATTTGTTCATACCAAAGTAATACTCTACTTACAATCGTTGCGGCGAATTCTCTAATTTAAGAATTTAGAGATGCGACTCCTTATGACGTAGGCGTTGATTTGCTTTGTTTGAATTGCTTTAGGCTTTAGAATTTTCCTCCTAATCTTCTCTCCAATTTGGTGGCTACCCCTAGTCGTTCCTCAGCAACGTGGCGGCTTTGTTCTTATTTTTGAATGAATAGATTAGGGTTAGTCTAGGGTTGTTTATATAGAGGTTATAAACTGATTAGGACCATTGATGTTGCTTGGATTGATCGTAGCCATTCATTCGCAAGAGAGACCAATTAGAGCCTGCCACCTAGCCCTAATGACAAAGCAAGCTTCTGAAAATCGGCCAAACACAGACCTGGCCAGCCAGGGCTAGACCAGACCTGGCCAGCAGGTCATTTTTGACCTGGGCGCACTTGGCAGGTGCGCCAGGTCAAAAATGTACTGGCGCACTTCACAGGTGCGCCAGTTCATTTTTGTTCTGGCGCACTTCCCAAGTGCGCCAGTGCATTCTGACCCTTTTTCGGTTTTTCGCCCAACTTCGTTCGTCCATAACTTCTTCATACGATATCCGTTTTTCGAAAACTCGGACTCTATTTCGCGTATTTTTCCGAAACGAACGCAATGGCATATCCCGTTTCTCTTAGTTCTTTGATTTGAAATTAATTATACTTTAATTTGTGAGTTTCACAGTTATAGAATTCGCGGGGTGTTACATCAGATATATTATCTGAATACCACTCCATATGGCGTTAGCGTTTGCGAATCAAATATGAGGAAGATAATTGAAGATGGAGTTATGCAAGGCTGTCCTGTTTACAGAATAGTACCTCCGGTTTGTCCAGTCCCAGGACGACCTGTGTGGAAGAATGTCTGACGGAGTATATTTAATAGATCGTGTAAGTTGATCTCTTCAAACGTATTTACGTTTGGTGGTAGAGGAATTCATTTCTCTTAGCTGTATACCCATGGTATTTTTGGGGAAATCAATTTGTGATTTGGCGGGTATGACAATGTGACATTCAAAGTGAATAAATGGGTGATTTGTCTGAGATAAGCAAGGCCTCTAGCCTCACAACCAGGAAAAGGTATAAAATCGAATAGGTCGCATAGCTAAGTGGTTAGCTGCCAATTAGGGTGTGTTGTCACCTAATCTAGAGAAATTCCATTTACTTCTATAATCTATTTCGATGTTGTCCCTTTTGGGAAACTGTTGCCGATCGCAACCGTTGGTGATAATACATTTGGTACACTCTAGCGAAATGAGTAACTATTTAGCCTGGGTTACAAGATGTTCTTGTTGAAACCGGTGTATTCCTCTCTAGAGATACACTGTTGGAAAGTGGTCCCATACCTTGCCAGTTGGAATCCATTACCCAATAAGCGCCTATGGTTTTTGATTATATATTATGTATGTGGAACGTGAGATGAAACCGTTCTGCTAGATGATTATTATATTATGGTTGATAAACACTATTATAATATCAAAGAGTTTTGATACAAAGATAATTGTTTCTTTCAAAAGGATTTTGAAAGTTGAATCAAGTGTTTTGGATTCTCATAAGGGATAAACCCATTCCGTGTTATACGGAGTGGTCATGTGAGATATTGTTTATGTTTTTTTCCTTAAACTTTTTAAATTGTTTACTCACACTAGTCACATGACTGACCCGGAGTTTATTTTGTTTTGTTTTCCTAAACTCTTGGGTGGCCAATTTTGTATGGCAGCGAGTAGTCAGGATTTTATAGATACTGAGAGCTTGGAGCAGGAGGCTTTAGGATTTTATAACAATTGTTTATTTCCGCTATGATGTAAGTGATATACTCTAATAATGGTATTGTTTACAGATACTGTTTTATTTCAAAGTTATGTTATGGAATATATTTATTCGTTCCGCTATGAGATTCGTGTTTACTCTGATGTTGTGATCTTTTTCTCCTTCTTCTATTCTAATTTTCTATCTTATCTATTCTTACCCTCTAAATTCTTTCATTAATTATCCGGCCTTTTCAATTCTTGGATAGTCGACATTGTGTTTATGTCGATAACCAAGGTCGCGAAAACCCGGGTCGTTACAGTGGTATCAGAGTTGAAGGTTAAGTAATTACCTTGGCTCTGTCATGTGACTCAGTGGAGATGGGGTTAGTAATACCCTACGTTGAGTTTGAGTGTATATATACGAGAGAACATATTTCTAGATTTTATAAAAATGTTTTATATTGTGGAGATTCATCGGTTGAGTTGTTTATGAGTTTTGGTCGATCAGTTTGATCCACTGTATCAGTAGGGGTTTATAAACACTCGAATACGATGAACCGACACTGTATATTTTGAAAAGAGGGTAATGAAATAATTTTACTCAAAATATATTTTGATATAAAGAAAATATATATATAGGTATATATTGGAAATATTATAATATTGGATGTGTTGGTTGTAATTATAATAAGATAAGATTATAATTGAAACGGTTATGTAAATAACCAATTAAAATTCGTATAAGTGTAACAAAATGAATTAAAACTGAATTTAAACCAGAATTGAAATTTAAAACTCTAGGGTTTGGAAAGGTGTTTGTAAATGGAATTGAATTAAATATATGAGAATTTTAAAATCTTGGAAGATTTTAAATTGTTTACAAAGCATTGTGAATGGTATTTTGAAATGTATTTCAAATGAAAGTGTTTAGAAATGGTTTTAAAAGTGATAGAGTGTTGAACTCACTTCGATCGCTGGAAAATAGATTCCGATGATGACAGCTGCATCATCGGTGTTCATTTTAGAGTTGCTAAGTGACGGATTACTACCAAAGATTTTGTTGTTCAAATTGTTTTGTAGAAAAGCAAGTTGTTTTGAATCCTGGAAAGGGATATTTGGTTTTATAAAAGCTAAACTGTTTAAAATTCCCTGGGGAAGGTTGTTTGAATTAAAACAAATTAAAGTAGAATTTGTAAAAGCAAATAGAAATAGAAATTGAACTGAAGCCAGTTAAGTGGAAAATGAACTGAAATAGAAAATATCGAACTAGATTTGATTAGAGATAATTCAAAATGGAATTGGATTAGTAAGCTAAGAGTTGAAATTTAAAATGGAATCTGAGTTAAGAACAGAAGTTGGCATAGGTATAACTGAATGATTGGGATGACATTGATATATGCAGAATTGGTAACACATGGAAAGGATATAATGATATGCCCGACAAAAAGATACAAGTTTATATTTGGTATAAGCATGAGATTTATGAGCCTGTTTAGCAAGCCGCTTGGCTATTTGATTTTCTTTTGGATTGGGAATGGCCTAGAGAGGCGAGTTGTAGTTGTACCGATTGAGCCGTACAAAGGAGGTGCTGGCGAAATTTTTCGAAAAGTTAAGGTGTTAGAAAATTTTCAGGATTTTTTAAAATTTTCGTTAGTAGAAATGAATTAATAATTTAATTAAAATAAATTGGTTTAGTGAAACCGGAGTTAAGAAGTAAACAAATAATTTTAACCCAGTTAATAGGGTGTGTTTTCTACCTTAGCAATTTCGAGGATGAAATTATTTTAAGAGGGGAAGAATATAACGACACATATTTTTCGGTATAATAATTAATTTATTTAATTATTTAAATAGTGATTTAGATAATTAAATGGTTGTTTAATTAAATAATAGTGAATATTTAATTAATATAAATAATAGAGTAATGTACTTATTTCTGAAATAGTCGGAATTAGTGAATTGATGATATTTTGTGAATTGGACAATTTAAAATATATAATTCAGTTTAGAATTGAATTATATTAACGAATATATTATATAAACGACAGTTGAATGTATAATAATATTGTAATTATAATCGAGCTCGAAATGGCGCTGCAGTTCGTAATTTGGCAGTTCGAACTTTAAACGAATATACAGAATCCGTTTTAAGTCGGATTTCTATGAAACAAGAATCGTTCGGAGATGGTGAAGTATATTTTTCTAATGGAAGAGAAAAATCGAGATTTCATCGGGTAGATTTTCATTTATGTCCAAATCAAATTTTCAAATAGGCCCTATGGAATTCTTTTATAATTTATAACGATTTATTTATATTATAAAAGGATTTTTATTTTATATATTGAATATCAAATAACTTGGATTTGAAATATGGAGTTGTAAATCCAGATATGTATATTTTGAACTTGGATGATATTCTGTTGTGAATATATACGATAATATTTATTTATTAATTTTTAAATTTAATTATTTTTAAATATATTAATATTTAAATGGGTTTATTTAGAGCTTTAAAAATAACCAGTTTTGCAAACGACCTCCGTTTTCGAAGAAACTAATTTTGTTGGATCTGGAATATTAAATTATTGTTAGAATTCAATTTTCGTGATTTTTGAAGTCAGTATGTGGTCATACGGAATTTTAATGTGAAATACAGTCGATAATTTGACTTTAAAAATAGTTGTGTGAGCAAACGGACTCGGAATTTGATGAAACCAGTTTCATTGGGTCCGTAACGTCGAACTGTAGCTACATGCCCATTTTCATGATTTTTGGGTCTCGTGTTTGACCATGAGGATTTTGAAATAATAAAAACAACAACGGTTGCTTAAAAATCAATATAAAATTAAATATAAAAACATTATAATTCTCCTATATAACATCCATAACCAGCCAAACCCTTATTTCAATTTCTCATTGTAAACTCATTTCTGGCCGTCACCAATTTTTTCTCAAGAAACCAATTCCTGAGTTTTAAATCCGCAATAAATCAAAACAAATATTATAAATTATAATACTTATATATTTGGATTTATGAGAAGTTTATTTACACTTCTATATGAGTTTTAAAGGTCACGGTGGCTTTGTTTTATGTTGGGTAGTTTCCAGTGAGTACCGCGAGTTCTGGGGTTACCAATTGCATTCGATTTTGGGGGAGTTGGTAGTTTTCAATTACGAAGTTGACTTCTTGATGATCTATGACATCGCACGTGAAATTTGGGATTTTATCAAAATAAAAAGTGTCGATGTCTTGTGAGGTACTGTGCGTGAAGTTCATGAAATTGCAATCTGCGAGGGATGTTCGAGTGCAGTTATTTTGGGTGGAGGACGTAGAGAATGAGAAGGAGATTGTAACGATGTTCTCCGTTTGAATTTTCATAGAAGGTGGAAGGAGAAAATGGGATTTAAAGACTCAAAAATGGTTGTGAATGCTAATCGAGATTGGTTGCGGAGGAAGTAGAAAGCATGGATGTGCTTAGTTGCGTTGTTGGTCCAGTTCAAAGGGATGAGGCCCAAATGTAAAAGGATTAAATATTATTTTAATTTAAAAAATAGTAAGAACTTGTTAACATCATAACTTATTTGTACGTTATCGAAATTCAGCAAAACAAGATCCGTTGGGATCGTATGGATGAGAGCTACGTAATGGAACTAACTAGGAGTGAATTGGAGCTCGCTACAATTTATAGCGAAATAAATTGTCTGTCCGAATCAACCGACAGTTATCATTATTTAACGGTGACCGTCTGTTCAATTTATATTTTTATAAATATAATCTAGTATTGATAGATGATGATTAATTGATGTGTGTTGATTGTTGGTTGAACTGTTAATTAATTGGCTAAAATTATAGATAGAGTTATATATATAATCGTTAACCAAATACTGATTCTATTTGTCAGAATATTTCATATTGAAATGAAATCGATGTTATGTATATTGTTTAACATCTGTAGATGCAGGGAAACAGGTTGGAGGGATCCAACTGGATTCCTCAATATTATAATACTGTCTGTTTTCATATACTGTGATATATGATGTGATATATAATCTGTGATTGATTATGATAACGATGGTCATGTTATTTGGTATTTTAAATATCATATGGAATACTGGAATGTAAAACGGAAAATTTCAAAGTGAATATGAAAATGAAAGGATTTATATAAAATGAATAGAATTATATAAAAGGATTTATATAGAATAAATAGAATTATATAAAGGGAATTATAAATGAGTTTATAAATGTTGGAAATGATATGAGATTTTATATGAATAATTCTATAAACAGAAATATAAATAGGATTTGGGTAGAGATATTGTATTTAAGTACGAAATCAAACTGTTTTGATTGCAAAGAAGAAATATTATTCACATTTAATGTGAATAAAGGATTTAAATAAATATTTTGCAAATAAAATATTATAAAGGAATTTAGGGTTTGAATTAGGAATTTAAATGGAATTACTGAAATTAGAAACCGACTGGAAATTACTTGAGTTGAATGGCTTTCTGGGTATCGATCTGACGTTGTTTTCGGCCTTCCGGGTTAATATGTAGGGGGTTGTTCTCTTACTAGTTTACAGTTAGAGACTGATATATGTGAGAAGATAGTGATGCGCGAATCAGAAATGGTAACGTTTTCCAAAGTTAATAACGTCTATTTTCTAAAATTAGAAAATAAGGATTTGATGAATATATGGAAACGAGAAATGGGGAAATGAATAAATATTGATGATTGATCGATAGAATTTCCGTCTGGAAATAATATAGTTGTTTGCACACATGTTTTTCTTTGATAGTTAAATCACCGACTATCAAAGTTTTTAGCTATTTTTCCGTCGTCAATACGGAGAGACCGGGATCAGATACATTACCTGAAAACCACTCTGTATGGCGTTAGCGTTGCAAATTAAATATGAGGAAGATAATTGAAGACGAAGTTATGCAAGGGATGTCCTCTTGACAGAATAGTACCTTCGGTTTGTCATATCCTAGGACGGCTTGCATGGAAGAATGTCTGACGGAGTATATTTAATAGATCGCGTAAGTTGATCTCTTCAAAAATATTTACGTTTGGTGGTGGAGGAATTCGTTTCTCTTAGCTGTATACCCGTGGTATTTTTGGGGAAATCAATTTGTGATTTGGCGGGTATGACAACGTGACATTCAAAGTGAATAAATGGGTGATCTATCAGATTTAAGCGAGGCCTCTAGCCTCACAACCAGGAAATGGTATAAAATCGGGTAGGTCGCATGGCTAAGTGGTTAGCTGCCAATTAGGGTGTATTGTCACCTGATCTAGAGAAATTCCATTTACTTCTATAATATATTTTGATGTTGTCCTTGTGGGAAACAGTTGCTGATCCCAACCGTTGGTGATAATACATTTAGTTCACTCAAGCGAAATGAGTGACCCGTTATGTTTAGCCTGGGTTACAAGATGTTCTTGTTGAACCCGGTGTATTCCTCTCTAGAGATACACTGTTGGAAGGTGGTCCCATACCTTGCCAGTTGGAATCCATTACCCAATAAGCGCCTGCGGTTTTTGATTATATATTATGTATGTGGAATGCGAGATGAAAGTGTTCTGCTAGATGATTATTATATTGTGGTTGATAGACACTATTATAATATCAAAGAGTTTTGATATAAAGATTATCGTTTCTTTCAAAAGGATTTGAAAGTTTAATCAAGTGTTTTGGATTCTCAGAAGGGAAATACCCGTTCCGTATTATGGGGCGTGGTCTTATGAGATATCGTTTATGTTTTTTCTCAAACTGCTTTAAATTGTTTACTCACACCAGTCCCATGACTGACCTGGTGTTTATTTTGTTTTGTTTTCCTAAACTCTTGGGTACCCATTTTTGTACGGGCAATCAAGTTGTCAGGATTTTACCGATACTGAGAGATTGGAGCAGGAGGCTTCAGGATTTTATAACTATTGTTTATTTCCTTTGTGATGTAAGTTTTATACTCTAATACTGGTATTGTATACATATACTGTTTTATTTCAAAGTTATGTTATGAAATATATTTATTCGTTCCGATGTGAGATTCGTGTTTACTCTGATGTTGTGATCTTTTTCTCCTTCTTCTATTCTAATTTTCTATCTTATCTATTCTCACCCTCTGTCTTCTTTCATTAATTATTCGGCATTTCCGACGCTTGGATAGTTGACATTGTGTTTATGTCGATAACCAAGGTCGCGAAAACCCGGGTCGTTACAAAAAGCATTTGTTGATAGCCCTAAGTTGGGGTGTTTGGAGGGACTGTTTAACGTTGCGATGTGGGTATTTGACAATGGCCAGTATGTTGAATTAAAGGAGCTCGATCTGCTTTGTTTTAGTGGGGGTAATAGTGTGACTGAGGAGTTCGAATTTGTGTGTTTTGGGAGATGGGATTGCAAGTCATTGACTGAGGAGGCATGTTGGAGTGCAGTTGCTGCTTTGGTGATGGATGTAGTGAGGAATTGGGGAAGATGTTGTGGAAATGGATAATGGGTTTGTTATGATAATATAGAGTTGTTTGTTTGCAACAAGACTGTTGAATTTAGGGAAGATGTTGAATGCAGTAAACGGTGAGGATGGGATCAAATGGGATGGTGCAGTCAGGAAGAAAGGTGTACACTTTTTCAAAATTTCAAATTTCGTAAATTAATTAATTAATTTAATTTAGTATCTAATTTAAATGGGTGTTTAATCGATAAATAATAATTAATAATCGTAGGAATATATAAATACAAGACAATTCGAGACAAGCTGGGGCGATAAGGAATTTTAAATGGATATTCAGCACGGAAAAACCGAGGTGAGTTAAACTCACTCAGTTAAATTATTAGGAACTATTTTTAATAGTTCAAATTTTATTTATTTCTTGTTGGATGATTACATGTAACGACCCAGAAAATCTGAACCAATTTAAAATTTTTAAATTGGCTAAAATAATGGATTTTAAATATTTAAAATAAATATTTTAAATAAAGGCGATGAAAACTGAGTTTGAATCGATGATTGAAAACGAATATAATTAATTATAATTATATATAGAATTGAAAATGGCGCGGTAGTTCGATAATTCGATTTCAAACTTCAATTGAATATACTGGGTACAAAACAATCCGGATTTTAGTGAAACCAAAAACATTAGGATCTAATTGATGATATCTTTCCAACGAATCTGACAAATCGAAATTTGATAGCGGGAATCAAAAGATATGTCCTGTTGAAAATTCTGAATAGTCGCTATGGAATTCAGGCCCTTAAAAATGGACAATTTGCAAATGACCTCGGATTTCGACGAAACCACTTTTGTTGGATCCGCAGTGTCAAGTTATTGTTAAGTTTCAAATTTCATAATTTTTCGAATCAATATGTGAGCGTGGAAAAAGAAAACGCGTTTGACCAGTTTCAGTTGATTTTAATCGACTGGAAAATGGCCAATTTTCAAACGGTCTCAGAATTTGACGAAACTAGTTTTGTTAGGACCGTATCGTCAATACGAAGCTAGAAAATATTTTTCTGGGATTTTTCGAATTCGTATGTGGCCCCACTAAATTGAAATGTGTGTTTAAATTGAATATATAAAGAATTACACTTTAAATTCAATGGAAACTGATTCAAAAGATCGAATCAGCTTACGATACATATCCCATTGTGTTCGGAATGGGGGTTAAACGCTATGGACGACAGGCGGTGGGTTTCGTTTCGAGGTCGAAAATAAAAGTTGCTTTTTAGAATTAATTTAATAAATAAAATAATATATATATTTTTCTTTTTAAAAACCCTCACCCCCCCTCTTTCTCTCCTTATTTTCGCTCAGATAAAAAAAAAAAGATCGACGCCCCCCTTTGTCGACCTCGACGCCACCGCCCTGACGACCGCCGAACCCCCCCACCACGCGCCGATCCCGCTCCTCCCCCTTGCGACGCATCCGCCCCCCGTCGAATCAAATCGAGCAGCCCCTCCCCCCCTGAAGCATCGACGCCACCACCACCGAAGACCACTGCCTGCCGCCGACGTCTTCTTTTTCCCCTCCTTCTTCGCAGGTTAAAGTATGTATTTTATTTTATTTTTATTTTAATTCTTTAAAACTGATTTCGATTTTAGGGTATAAAAACTGATTTTAAAAGGTTATAAAAACTGATTTTAGAAAAGTTTAAAAACTGATTTTGAAATGATTTAATTTTGAAAAAGAAAACTGATTTTTTTCGAAAGGTTTAAAACTGAATTGATTTTATTTTAGAACTTTAAAAAGGTTTAAAACTGAACTGATTTTATTTTAAACTTTAAAAAGAAAAAAGATTTGAATTTTAAGTTAAAAGAAAAAAAAGATTTAAACTTTAAAAAGAAAAAGATCAGATTTTTTTTGAATAGAAAAGATCATATTTTTAAAATAGAAAAGACGGAATTTTTATTAAGTAGAAGAAGTAAGATATGATTTTTATATTTTTAAAGCAATAAAAATATAATTTTTACATCACAGGAATATTAAAAATATAATCTTTATATTAAAAATATAATCTTTATATATTGAATAGCGAAGTCAAAATTCGATTTTTATATATTGAATAACATAGTAAAAATTCGATTTTTACATATGTAGAGAATACGGGCAACGAAGCGACAAAAGGCGAGATTGGCGAAGATTTCTCTAAAGGAAGAGTCGTAGTTGGATAGCTATTGGTGAGAATTTCTCACTCTTCAATTCCTTTTACTATATACATATATATGTGTTGAAATAAAAATGAATTGCTATATATAAATATATATATATATATATACGCCCCTCGTCCACAAACCATGGACGATATTTATTGGTTGAAATTGTTGTGAAAATTGATTGATAGCGAATGGTTGTTTGAGATTGTTTGTGATTGATATTGGTTGATTGTGGTTGAAAAATACCCGTTTGAGATTGTGAAATATTTGGTTGAAACCACATAGGATTAGTTTGTGGAAATGAAATAAATATATACATGCCGCCTGCGTGCGAACTAGATGCATGATCCCCATTGTCAAAAACCGCGAGGTTTTAAGGTAGAGCGAGGAGCCGTACTAGGGACGGTCCCAGTTTTAACTACCCTGCCGTTATGCTGCCGAAATTTTGAATAATATTCGTGTGTTTGAATTATTTTCATATGCTTAAACTATATTTATTCATTGAGTAGAAAACCTTCATGTGTTGAATTGATATTCATTCGTTGATTAGAAATTCATGTGTTGAATGGTATTCGCGTTTTAAAATGTAAAAATCACATTTTTATCTATATATAGAAACTATAGAAAACATTCATGTGTTGAATTGATATTCATTCGTTGATTAGAAATTCATGTGTTGAATGGTATTCATATTTTGAAATAAATTGTTTGATAATAAAAATCACATTTTTATCTATATATAGAAACTATAGAAAACATTCATGTGTTGAATTGATATTCATTCGTTGATTAGAAATTCATGTGTTGAATGGTATTCATATTTTGAAATAAATTGTTTGATAATAAAAATCACATTTTTATCTATATATAGAAACTATAGAAAACATTCACTGTTGAATTGATATTCATTCGTTGATTAGAAATTCATGTGTTGAATGGTATTCATATTTTGAAATAAATTGTTTGATAATAAAAATCACATTTTTATCTATATATAGAAACTATGGAAAACATTCATGTGTTGAATTGATATTCATTCGTTGATTAGAAATTCATGTGTTGAATGGTATTCATATTTTGAAATAAATTGTTTGATAATAAAAATCACCTTTTATCGACTATATGAACTGTGTAAAATAATCTCGTTTTAAAAGAAATTGTTTTATGATAAAAATCCTATTTTTATCACCTATATGAACTATATAGAAAAATAGTGTTTTGAAATGAATTGTTTTACAATAAAAATCACATTTTTATTGTATGCATAAATCGTTGAAATGTGAAGTGTTAAAAATAGCCACTTGTTCAAAATAAACATATATGAGTTGAAATATTCATTAATTAGCTAATGAAATGATTTGCACCTATTTATGTAACATTAGAATGAATGGTGTTTTTAAACCAAATAGAAATCAAATATGAAGTTGAATAGAAAATGGTAAATGATAAGAACTGTATATATATGTACATGCATATTCATTGAACATGTTATAGCAAAGGGGCTAGAGGAGAGGAATAAAATTTTGTGCCCGACAAATAGGTACACATTTACCGTTTTGTTTGGGTGATAATTTTATGAGCCTGTTGGCTAGCCGCTTGGCTTTTTCCTTTTCTTTTTGAGATTAGAAGGACCGGGAAAGCTATTTGCGATTTCCCGATGCTCCCGGTGCAGGGGAGGTTATGGTGAAATTTTCCAAAATTTTAAGGTGTTAGAAAAATATTTGAAGTGAAAACGATATGGAAATCATTGAATGAACTATATTTATATAAATATATAAATATAAATAAAATTAAAACGAAACGAAGCTGTTCAGTTCGTATTTTGAAACCATGATTTCAAACAACTAGTACGGGAAATCCGACCATTGGATTTTCCCGAAACCTCAACCGTCGGGTACGCCTTGGAAATATCTTCCCAACGGCACCAACCTTGTAAAAATCCAACGGTTGGATTGTCTGGAATGTTTAATTCAAATCTGAAGAAAAACAGCGCCAGAAACGATTATATTTATATATATATATATAATTATATTTAATCGAATAACGACGCTGCAGTTCGTATTTTGAAATCGAAACTTCAAACGATTGTACCGGGAGATTCGACCGTCGGATTTTCCCGAAACTGGAACCGTTCGATTCGTTTTGAAAAGACCTTTCTAATGATGTAAATTTTGTGAAGATCCAACGGTTAGATTTTCAGATATGTGTAAATCAAATCTGAAGAAAAACAGCGCCACGGCCGCTTTATGGCCCGAAGCGTCGTTTTGAATAAATTAGCTATTTTAAAATAAATAAAAATAGCGATAAATAGTTATAAAATATCATAAGCGATATGGAATGGAAATAAACTGAATTTGCTCGATTTATGTGTCTTTTGATGGTTGAATGTGTTTGGTGTGAAAATTACATTAAAGAACATAATTGATGTTGTCGAATAATTTAACCATTGAGATAAATTGATTTGAAATTCTAAATATACGTAAATTATTTGAAAAGGCCGAGTTAATTCTCATTTCAAATAATCGACCGACGATTTAAAGTCGAAGGTGAAGACGGTGGTCGAAGACCGGAGATCTTCACCTCGTTTGGATGGTAACCGAGGTCCTGATTGGGAGGCATCCCGAAATATGGATAATGAGTGGTGATCGTTCAGACGTACGTGTTGATCGAAGGGTTTGCGAGGTATTTAGTGCCTCCGGTTTCGTTCAGACCCAGAACGGACTTGTAAATGGACTGTGTGTCCGACATTGGAATTTGTTCTGTGTGATTGATAGCCATCAGTTGCACGGTGTGAATTGCCTGTGTGGCATGCTAAGATGCAGTGATCAGGGCTTCTGTTGAAAAGCAAAGTCTTGTGGTGATGATCAAAGCACCGCCTGTGTGGCGTAGCTTTGTGTATAACGTAAATTCGCGAGCCTCACACCCCGGTATGAACCTAAAACGGGAGGAAGGACCTCAGGGAGGACATGCGTTTCTTTCTAGCTAGGGTGGTGTCAGTGACCTACCAGCCCTGACATTTATATACTTTTCACCTATGTGGTTGTTGCTGTTGCGAGGCGCCTCGGTTTGATCGGACGATCCGGGTCCGATGGAGTCATTCGTTGGCTCGTTTACGCCCCATAGGGCGGGGAAACGCATTGTTCAGGAATTTTAATCCACGCCGGTGGACCGGCCCTGTCGCTCCTAGGGTCGATGCGCTCTGACCCTGTGGCTCGGGCTAGAGAGTCGCGAAGTCGGTAAGGACTATCTTTTGCCTTGGTTCACGACGGAAATCCAATTTCCAAATACGACATCGTGCGGTTTTGATTGTATATATATATGGCGACATGATATATGGTACCCATGCCGTCTATGATTGATAGTTATGATTTGAAATTGTTTTCAAAACATATAGACACTAGCAATAATAGCAAATGCCTTTGTTTTATTCGTATCAAGCATATTTTGGCCGTTATAAGGTAAACTCTATCCTCCGGTTTGCGTTGCATTGTGTGATGGGAACTGAGTCTTATAACGGCTTCATTTTTATAAAAAGCATAGCGATGTTTAAAAGAAAGATTTGTTTTAAAGCACTGGCAATCCAATGGAGTAAACCCGTTCCACGAAAGTGGCGTGGTCCTGTGATTGGCCAATTATATATGTGTTGAGTAGATTTCTCATACCAGTCCCATGACTGACTCGTAGTTTGTTTCACTTTCAAACTCGGGTGCCCCTTTTTCTACACGGGCAGCCTTGTATTCAGGTTTAGCTGGTTCTTTTTCTGGATAGCTGGAGCTGGAGATGGATTCTATCATTTATTTCTTTTTATGCTGTTCAGCTCCTATTGTACATATTTTGTTTATTTCCGCTGTAGACATTTATGTATAGCTGAGCTGTATTTGTACTAAGTAAGATCCTGTGTACTGTGTAACCCTGATGATTACTTTTATCCAGTATATTTTGTTGTTCATTATCTGGTGTATTTATTTAATTCTGTTCTGCTATTATCTGTTTCTGTGTTATATTCCAAAGATAACCCTTGTTTCCGTGAGAACGGGATTTTGGGTCGTCTCATTACATGATTAATATAAAGTAATAATAATATATAATAATATTATATAAAAATAATATTGATGGTTGGATAATTCCCGTAGTATCATTAGCAGATGCACGCAGTACCATTAGCGGATGATTTCCTTATGCGCCCCACAATATATATAGTGGATGACCTTCTATACCACGATATCCTGCCTCGAAGTAGGATGGGTATTGTTATTGTTGATTAACATCTGTGGATGCAGGAAAAACAGGTTGGAGGGATCCAACTGGATCTCTCACATTTAAATTGTTTGTTTTTACATATATGCTGATATATTATGTGTTTTATAACCTATTATAGCTTAGATATGTTTGTATGTGTTGGTAACACGGATTGTTGATTTTGAGATACTTTAAATATCCTAA
Source organism: Allium sativum (assembly GCA_030737875.1). Classification (NCBI taxonomy): domain Eukaryota; kingdom Viridiplantae; phylum Streptophyta; class Magnoliopsida; order Asparagales; family Amaryllidaceae; genus Allium; species Allium sativum. The sequence continues at coordinate 141,106,421 of CM060918.1, read as the reverse complement.
ATAACAATATATGGATTTCAAAATGGAAATTGGAATATAAAAAGAATTTTAAAATATTTATTTCAAATGGAAATGGTTAGGTAGAATCCAAATTAAATAGAATTTAAAAGCAAATATTTGTTTAAATAAATATCGTGAAGAAGTGATTTTATATACGACATTATAAGAAATGGAATTATTATTTGGTAAATTTGAGAAAAATGTGTAGTGTGTATGAATTTGGAAAAGAAATGGGAATCGAAAAATAAACCGTTATAGATTGAAATTGTCTCAAGGGAAAATATTTATTTTTAAATAGAAATATTCATTTGAAATCCAAATTATAAATATGATTTAAAGGAAAGATTAGTTTAAAACAAATATATTAATGAGGTGATTTTATAAACAAACATCCATAAAGAAATGAAACGATTACCATTGGTTTGAGTGAGAATTTTGGGGAAAATATGGTTTGAGTGAGAATTTGAAGGAAAGTTGGAAATCGAGAGTATATTTTTAATGGATTGGAATTTTCCAATGGCAAGGAAAATTATAAAAGGGATTATCTGACATAAATATACAATTAGAAGTTATAATTGGAATTTGGAACTTGAAATTTCAAATGTGAAATCAGGTTCGCTAAATAAGTCGAGAATGGATATTATTTTCGGGTAAGGTAAATAGGGGCTAATGCAAATACTACAAATGTATTTTATTGGAAGTAATTTAGAAAGGGTTTTAAATTTATAATTTCTAATTGAATTTAAGTCGAATTAAATTGAACAATATAATATAGATTATATTAAAGTATTTATATAAGATTTTAGATAATAAATCTAAATAGTAAGGAATTTACAAATGCTATTTATATACATGGAATGCGGTTTTATTGAAATAAAGTTGAATTGGGTTGTGACTAATATATAGACATGTTTATGGAAATTGTTAATGAAATCAAGAATTAATTTTATGATGTTTAAAATGAAATTAAATTGGTAAATGAAACTGAATTGGTAACTGGAATCGAATTGGCAAATGAAATTATATTATATAAGAAGTACTTTATTCCAGTTTAGGAATAAATAAATATTTCGAAAATCGTATATCCGATAATAGTTGTAGCATATAGTTTGAAAGTCATATTTATGAAAATATTTGGAATGCTAATAAATTGAGATAAATATCTCAATTAGGGTGATAATGAATAACTGGAATTTTTATTCATTAGAAATTAAGAAATGGAGTTAAGGAAATTATAACTGACTGGGGATTAGTGAGTTGAATGATTTTCTACATGTCGATCTGATGTTGGTTTCGGCCTTCGGGGTTGACACTTAGAGAATTATTCTCTTACTAGTTTACGGTTAGAGAATAATGACCGAGTTGAGAAATACGTGCCAAAAGGTATTTTAAAATGAAACGGACTTTTGAATATGCTTGTATATATAAAAATATAAGAAGATAAATGAGTATTTCAATTATTGGAAAAATAGAGAAGTTTTAAAATACCCAAGGGTTAATCAAAAGAGGATAAAGTGATGGAGAATATTAAAACAGTGAATTAAATTTTCTTTTATGGATGAGTGGATGTTTTATTTGATAGTTAAATAACCAACTATCAAATCTGGCCTAATACGATTGTTGGTACGGAAAGACCGGGATTGAGTTTATTCGAAAACCATTCCAACCCAACTTATACGTAAACGTGGAAGATGATGATTGAAGATGGAGCAGTGGAGATCATGGATCTTTATAAGCGAAAGGACTACTTGTCGAATTCTCTAGAGTCGCGCCTGGAGATATTTTGATGGTGATCCCATCGTGGTTGAAATCGACGGATTGCAAGGACTACTCGCTACTGATCCATAGGGCGATTCCTAGGATGTGGTAGGAGATGCCTTTTGTTTGTCTAGCCCTAGGACAACGTGAATGGACGAATGTCTGACATAGTATATCTAATAGAGCATGAAAGTTGATCTCTTCAAACGTACTCACGTTGGTGGTGGAGGAATTCGTTTCTTTTAGCTTTATACCTATGGTATTTTTGGGGAAATCAATTTGTGATTTGGCAGGCATGACGATGTGGCATTCAAAGTAAATGAAGGAGTGATCTGTCAAAAGATACGTTACGACCTTAAGCCTCACAACTGGGAAATGACAAAAATCGGGCAGGCAACATGGCTATGTGGGTCGCACCCATTAGGGTGTATTGTCACCATCTAGAGAATATTCAATTTTGTTCTTCTTTTCGCTTCTGTATCTCCTAGGAACGGCTATGTTGCTAGCAACCGTATAGTGAAAATATATTCGATACACTCAAGAGAAATGAGTGGTCGGTCATGTGTGGGCCGGGTCGCAAGACGTTCTTGTTGAACGCAGTGTATTCCTCTCTAGAGATACACTATCAGAAGGTGGTTCCATACCTTGTCATAGTTGGAAATCCAATCTCCAATAAGCGCCCATGGTTTTGATTATATACTATATATGTGGAGCGTGATATGCAAGCGTTCCGCTAGATTGCTATTTATTTGCATTTAGACAATATCATAATATCAGAATAATTATGATTTCAAAAATGGTTTGGGTTACCGTAAGATAAAAACCATCCATGTTTATGTGTGGATTGGTTTTACAATTTTCCTTTTCTTTCAAAATGATTTTTAACTTTAAAATCAAGATGGGTGTTACCAATAACTTTAGTGGGTTTTACTCACACTCGTTCAACAGACTGACGTGCGGCTTTTGTACTGCTCGAGTCAGACCCAATTGGGTCAGATCGAGTTGTACAGGTTCAGGGTAAGATGATACGGACTTGAGGAGACAAGCTGGAGGAGTTCAGACGTACGATATATATGTAGATATTATTTCACTGTGTGTTGTAAATGAGGACAAACTCTTATAACTGTCCAGATAAATTGAATGGCCGCTGTACTCTGATAAATTGTAAGTATTGTTTTAAAGTTTCTAATAAAGATTTATTTTTGTATTATACTTTATTCAGCTGCGATGTGAGACTCTGATATTGTTGTTCTTCTTCTTTTCTTCTATTATAATATTTCTTTCTTCCCTATCTCACCCTCTAACTTCTTTCTTAAACGATCTGGATTTTCAGTACTCGAGTTTGGACACAGGATGTATTTGTGTCGAAAATTCAAGCATCGAATTTTCCGGTCCGTTATAGTTAAGTTGAATCCAATGAAGAAATATTATGCTTGCGTTGTTGATTATGTTAATTTGTGGCATGGTAGATTAGGACATGTTAATTATAACTCTCTTAGAAATATGAATAAATTAGGATTAATTTTTGATTATGATTTCGATTCCATCACTAAATGTGAAATTTTTGTTCAAGCAAAAATACACCGGAAATCCTTTAAATCTGTTGAAAGGTACACTAGTTTGCTTGAATTAATAAATAGTGATGTGGGTGACTTAAAAAGTCATATCACCTATGGTGGTAACCAATACGATATAACATTTATTGATGATTATACTAGATGTGCATATGTATATCTAATGAAATCGAAAGATGAGGCCTTTGATAAAATCAAAATTTACAAAGCAGAAGTCGAAACACAATTAGGAGTTAAAAATAAAGTGTTTCATTCAGATCTTGGTGGTGAATGTTTTTCAAATGATTTCACTTTGTTTTGTAAACAAAATGGTATAATTCACCAATATACCGCTCCATATACACCACAACAAAATGGTGTTATTGAGAGGAAAAATAGAACTTTAGTGGAAATTGTTAACGCGATGCTCATAAGTTCAGATTTACCTTATAACCGATGGGGTGACGCAATGTTATCTGCATGTTACATTTTAAATAGAGTACCACTTAAAAAGAATAATATTTCCCCTTATGAATTATGGTCTAATAGAAAACCAAACCTTACCAGACTTAAAGTTTGGGGTTGCTTAGGATATGTTAGAAAACCTAACCCTAAATGACCAGAGTTAGGAAATAGGGAATCTAAGTGTGTTTTCATAGGATATTCTCTTAATAGTATAACTTATAGGTTCCTTATTCTTGACACCTTAAAAGTTATAGAATCTGTAGATGTAAAATTCTTTGAAAATCAAACTATTGAGAATCCGTTGACTTCATCTAGTTCAAAACCAATTGTGACTAATGACATCAGTGACGATGATTATGCTCCTGCTCGAAATAGCAAGGAAGTGTCAGTACTAGATAAAAGTACTAAACACAGGAGAAGTAAAAGAGCGAGAATAGAGAAGGACTATGGTCCTGACTTCATAACATATCTCGTAGAAGCCAATAAGGATGAATTCCTTAATGTGGCTAGATATGTAATGAACGTCGATGATGATCGCAAAACTTATTATGAAGCTATGAGTTCCAGAGATTCTAATTTCTGGAAAGAAGCCATCAATGATGAAATGAATTCCATAATGTTAATCCAAACTTGGGTTTTATCTGATTTACCTCCTGGTGCTAAACTAATAGGTGTAAATGGATATTCAACAAAAAGCTGAATACTAATGGATCCATTGATAAGTTTAAAGCCAGACTAATTGCTAAGGAATATAAACAAAGACAAGGAGTAGATTATTTTGATACATATTCTCCAGTTGCTCGCATATCTTCCATACGCTGTTTAATAGCACTTGAATCAACTCATAACCTAGTTATACATCAAATGGATGTAAAGACAGCTTTTCTAAATGGAGATTTAGAGGAAGAGATATACATGGAACAACCTGAAGGTTTTACAACCCCAGGCCAAGAAAAGAAAGTTTGTAAATTATTCAAATCTTTTTATGGCCTGAAGCAAGCTCCCATGTAATGGCATGAGAAGTTTGATAAGGTTTGTAACACCCCGCGAATTCTATAACTGTGAAATTAGCAAATTAAAGTATAATTAATTTGAAATCAAAGAACTAAGGGAAACGGGATACGCCATTGCGTTCGTCTCGGAAAAATACGCGAAATAGAGTCCGAGTTTTCGAAAAACGGAGTCCGTATGAAGAAGATATGGCCTTCGGGAGTTTCTGAATTAAATTTAAAATTCAAACAGAATAAAACAGTTTAAAATTAAAAGTGGGGCCCAATGGGCCAGGGCGGAAGAACACCCGCCTGACGCACCCAGGTCGACTGGGCTGTCGACCTGGTCTAACCAGGTCGACAGGCCTGTCGACAGGGCTGTCGACAGGGGTGTCGACCTGGTCCAGACCAGGTCGAACCCAGTCCAACCTGGCTGGCCTATTTTATGTTGGTCGATTTTCTGTGGAATGCTTTGTCATTAGGGCTAGGTGGCAGGCTCTAATTGGTCTCTCTTGCGAATGAATGGCTACGATCAATCCAGGCAACATCGATGGCTCTAATCAATTCATAAACCCTATAAAAAGGACCCTAGACTAAACCCTAATCTATTCATTCATAAATAAGAACAAAGCCGCCATGTTGCTGAGGAGCGTCTAGGAGTAGCCACCAAATTGGAGAGAAGATTAGGAGGAAAGTTCTAAAGCCTAAAGCAATTCAAGCAACCTAAACAAATCAAATCAACGCCTATGCCAAAAGGAGTCGCATCTCTAAAATCCTAAATTAGAGAATTCGCCACAACGATTGTAAGTAGAGTATTATTTTGGTATGAACAAATAATTGTGTTGATATGTATACTTGATTTGTGGCGATAAAGTAATTCATATTTGTGCGTTGGAATAATTGTATACGTTTGGATATTCTTGAATTATGTTATTCATTATGAAAAACTACATGCGGTAGTTTTATGCAAGTATGACGTTTGGATATTCGCAAAATATGTAATTTATGTTGAAGCTACATGTATGTAGTTGTTAAATTGAAAATCATGCAAGTTTGGGGTTTTGCTACTATGCCATCATAATGTGTATTTTTATACAAACATCATTTTTGTGAGGAAATTGGAATAAGTTTGGGTTATCATAGTCCATATGAAATTATGTTGATAATTTGGCCTCATGGTCTATGTATTAAGCCATGCTTTGTATTAGAAAACCTATGTGCAAACTTATGAATATGACTAGGCTATGAATTGATATTTTACATAATGGAAAACCATGTTAGGTCTATATTGTTAACAAGAATTATATGATGACATATGTGGTACATGGCTAGGTTAGATTCAAAAATCCCTTTTTGCAAGTTTGCTTGAATATAGTAAACACCATGTTTAGGAATATTTATGCATAAGTATATTTGTACCATCGTTATGTGATTAGACTTAAATCATGATTAAGTTGAACTATGCTTTTGTATTAGTAACAAAAGTAATCCCCTTTGTAAACATGTAGAAACCTTATGAACATGATTTGTTTATGTTTGACATTATGCCTGAATAAAAATATAGGTTTATGTTATAGTTAGGCCTATGTGTCAATAGTGATATTCTTAACTTAACTACAAGTTTACATGGTTTGATTCATGTCACTTATGCTTTATGACCAAAGTATATGTCACTACTATGCAAGTACACCAGTTTCTATTTTGTATTTCCAACGTCATATTGCAAGTTCATGCGCTCATATTCCCCTCTTTGTGTATGTAATCACGCTTTAAGCCTCCCCTTTCCGCATGGCTAAGTTGGGCTTTAAAAGGCTAAGCCCAATATATATATAATAAACGGATGTGTTAAACGGGGGAAAATAACGTTGGGTTAAAATTACTAATGAATGAAAATATAAAATAGAAGGGCCCAAGTTCAAGCATGGGTTGGGCCCATGATTGGTGTAACCTTTACACCATTAACTTAATAATAGGCCGCAAATATTTACATATAAGATATAAAGGAGAATGACAAAATATGTAAATGTAGAACATACGATGTGTTTAACCCGAGGTTGGAATGAGTTGTGATGTAAACCTGCCCGGAACCGCCCGGCTGTCCAGTAGTCACAACAATACCTATCCAATGTGGGAGGTTAAACATGGAGCCCAATAAGGACCCGAGGTTAGACTGAGTTGTGGTGTAAGACTGCCCGGAACCAACCGGCAACAGGCAGCCACAACAATACCTGTCTAATGTGAGAGGTCAGGGCCTTAATAAGACAATTAAGGCTGAGTCAGGATTGTTAGGATTAAGTGAACTAAAGACTTAATCAAAATGGAACATGCTAAACTAAACGGACTGGTGGGGGTTAGGTTAGAAAACACTTAACCAACTTAGCATGTTGGCTAGAGATAGAAAACCTAGTAACGGGGGACCCTTTTCAGCAGTAACCCTAGAAGGTGTATCAGGATACCCTGAAACTAGGCAGGGTGGGGCACGATTACTGGGCTGATTGTAAGAGGTCAAATCGACGGCGGTGGTGTAGCAGTGTAGGTTCTAACGGGGTGCGGGCGTGCACACACTCCGGCGCAGAAAAATAAGGCACTGGACACCAGTAGCATACCTGTGCATTCTAGGATTGTGTCGGGCCGCCACCATGGGACTTGATACACCCCATGGTGGGACCAGCATAGGTAACTACAACATCGGGGGCCGTAAGACACATGTAATTATGCGAGTAGGAGCCGATCATCATTGAATGGATCACATCACCCTGATTATGGGGTGCCAGTTGGAAACTAGTTTATATGGGTTCAGAGATTACCATGGGATACGATAGTATATTCGACCCTAGACCACTTAACCAAGTTATAGTGCTTTCCACTTCTTGTTTATACTTATCATACCCAGTTCTTTATTCATAGACAAAATAGTACTAGACTTACTCAGGCTTTATGTCTGACTCTACTTTTCTTTCGTCTTCTTTTCTTCCGTTTCCCCCCCCCCCCCCCAGGTCCACAGGGAGGGAACACAGCAGCTTGACCAATCTTAACATCCAGCTTGAAGAAGAGAAATGTATTGCTTGGACTTTCCTGTTTTGAACTATGGCTTGGACAATCCACTATGGGGACTTTTGCAGTTTATCTATGTTTTATTTATGCTTCTTTAAATAATGTACTCAAGACAGATTATGAAAGTGTTATGTTATGTTTTTGGAAAAAGATGTAAGACAATCATGGTGATGTTTTTTAACACGTATTTGCTTTTATGAAATAAAGGTTGTTGTTTTTCCGCTGTTTACAAATATGTGTTCTTATATCTGTCTTGTATATCTGTGACTTATACTTACAAACCTCCACCAAAATTAGGGCATTCCCTTTGAGAGTGACCCTAACGGAGGTGGGGTGTTTCACTTGGTATCAGAGCATAGGTTTACCAGATAAGATAAAAAGTTTTGAAAAATTACTTTCAAAAAGGAAATTTAAAGAAGCATTTTTAAAAGGAAAATGTTATTTTATTTTAAAAATGCAAAGTCCACTCCCCAAAGCCATAGGTACTATCTCTTATCCTTCGTTTTGAATCTATCCTTTTTGTTTCAGCATGTCCCAAGAACTTAACTTGCCGGAAGGGGTGCCAATACCTGGTTGGTTTAGACGGTTCTTAGAAGCAAGGGCCACTCAGCCAGGTCCTACTATTCCTCCTCCCCCAGCGGAAGGAAATCATCCAGCTGCAGCGGCACCTTTTCCTCCACCTCCTCCTCGGGGAAACACGTTTGCTAAGATATGTAAAGATTTTAAAGCTATGGGAGGAAGGGATTTCCATGGAATTGAGTCCTTCGTGGCAGCTAGAAATTGGCTGAAAGAAACTGAGGACCTATTCATCATCTTTGAGGTAGAGGATAGACAAAAAGTACAACTGGCAGTATGGCTATTGAAGGGCGAGGCTTCCTACTGGTGGGAAGTCACTAATGCTGAAAGACCAGTGGAGACATGGGAGGACTTTAGGGCAAGGTTTGAGACCAAATTTCTCTCAGATGCGGAAAGAAGTTTGCAGTTGGAAAAATTCTTATTTCTTAAGCAAGGGGACAAGATAGTCAGAGAGTATGTGAACCAGTTTGATGAGCTGGCTAGGTTTGGGCTTGACCTAGTCAACACCCCGCACAAGAAGGCTCTCCGTTTCGTCAAAGGGTTGAATGAGCCATTACACAGTTTGGCCATGACCCATATACCCATAGGAGCCACGTATGAAAGATTGGTGCAAATGGCATTGCTGAATGAAGAGGACAAGGGCAAGAAGGAGACAAAGGCAGAAAGCTCTTAAGGGAAGAAAGAGGGTTTGCAGCCTAAGAAGACAGACTTTAAGAAAGGCGGGAAAGGCAACAAAGAGAAGAGGAAGTGCAATTTCTGTGGCAAAGTGGGGCACTTAGTAAAGGACTGCCGGAAAAAGAAGGCCAAGGAGAATGGTGGGTGCTTTTCTTGTGGTGAGACAGGCCACAGGGCTAAGGACTGTCCAAAGAAACGAGGACAGGGGCAGAGGGCTGGATCCACCCCAGGGGCACAGGTTCATGTGCTGGAAGCGCCACCTCTGCAACAGCGAGGTATAAATACTTCTGTAGAAAGTGTAGTTTATCTTTATGATCACCCCGTTCGCACTTTATTTGATTCTGGCGCATCACACTCCTTTATCTCATCTGCTCTAGTAGAATCTCTGCACCTAAAAACTAGTATGGTAGAGGACCCCTTAATTGTTTCAAACCCAATTGGGGGCCCAGCTCATTTGTCTATGATCTGTGTGGGATTGAAAATTTCTATTCTAAGCGTAGAATTTCTATGTAGTGCCTTTGTTTTGGGCTTTTCGGGTTATGGTTTGATTTTGGGTATGGATTGGCTATCCAGTAATGGGGCCATCCTTGATTGTGAGAAAAGGGTTGTTAGGCTCCTAACCCAGCTCGGTAATACTTTGGAAATTTCTTGTAATCCCTCATATGCGGTTATGCTTAGTTATCTTGAATCGCTAGATGCCTCTGTTGAAAATTTGCAATCAGTTAGAGTGGTCCGGGAATATCCGGATGTCTTCGAAGAGGTGAAAGGCTTGCCTCCGAAGCGGGAAATAGACTTCCGCATATATCTTGTAGATAATGCAAAGCCCGTTGCGTTGCCCGTTAGACACATGGCTCCACGAGAAAGGAAAGAGCTCAGTAAACAGATTAAAGAGCTTCTAGAGAAGGGGTTCATTAGGAGAAGCATTTCAGAATGGGGCGCTCCAGTGGTGTTCGCTACAAAGGCGGATGGTTCACTCCGTCTATGTGTTGACTATAGGGAGCTCAACAAGCTAACGAAAAAGAATAGGCACCCTCTCCCTAGAATTGACGATTTGTTTGAACAGCTTGTAGGAGCGTCTGTTTTCTCCCAACTCGATTTAGCAACCGGTTTTCATCAGCTAAGGGTGGCTGAAGATAGCATCGATAAAACGGCGTTCAGAACCCTAGACGGCTTCTTTGAATGGCTTGTCATGCCTTTCGGCTTGACAAATGCACCCGCTTACTTCGTGGACCTGATGAGTAGGGTATTTAGAGATTTCCCCAACAAATTCGTAGTGGTCTTCGTAGATGATATCCTTATCTTTTCAAAGAGTGAAGAGGAACATGCTCAGCACTTAAGGGCAATCATGGAAACTTTGCGAGTCCATCAACTAAAAGCCAAATTCTCCAAATGCCACTTTTGGAGAGAAGAGGTGAGGTTCCTTGGGCACATAGTATCCAAACAAGGGTTAGCGGTGGACCCTGCTAAGGTAGTGGCGGTACAGGATTGGAAGACACCAAGGAATGCAACTGAGGTCCGAAGCTTTCTAGGACTAGCAGGTTTCTATCGAAAATTCATAAGGGATTTTGCGAAAATCTCAGCTCCGCTCACGAAGTTGACTAAGAAGAATCTAGTGTTCAATTGGGATTTGGATTGCGAATTTGCTTTCCATCGACTGAAAAGGGCTCTTACAACAGCCCCAGTTTTGACGCTGCCAGATGGGAGCAAGATGTTCACTATTTATACGGATGCATGTAGGACAGGGCTAGGCGCCGTCTTAATGCAAGAAGGAAGGGTAGTAGCTTATGGCGGGAGGCAGTTGAAAGTATACGAAAAGAACTACCCAACCCATGATCTCGAGTTAGCCGCCATCGTCTTTGCACTCAAGTCTTGGCGACACTATCTCCTAGGTGAGAAGTTCGAACTTTACACTGACCATAAATCGTTGAAATATCTTTTCTCGCAGAAAGATCTTAACTTGAGGCAACAAAGATGGATGGAGTTTCTTGCCTCGTACGATTTCGAAATCTCCTACACTCCGGGCAAAGGCAACGTAGTAGCAGACGCGTTGAGCCGAAAGAAATTGACCCTAAGCCCGTTGTTTGTTGAAAGACAAAGCCTAGAGTTTATAGCCAGTTTCGACTTTAGGCCTTCCTCCAATTTCGTACCAGGCTTGCTAGCATCTCTCGAAGTGCGCCCAACTTTAGTGGATTCAGTAGGGACAGCACAACGCGAAGACCCTCAGCTTGTGGAAACAATTGATAGGCTAATTAGGGGTGAGACTTCAAGTCACCTCAACAGATACTCCATCGACGATAAGGGTTTGCTAAGGCGAGATGGAAGACTATGCGTCCCACAGACAAAAGATTTAATAAAGAAGGTTCTCGAGGAAGCACATCACTCCAAGATGACGATACACCCAGGCGGAGATAAAATGTACAAAGATATAAAAAGGACTTTCTTCTGGAACGACATGAAAAAGGACGTGGCAGAGTTCGTTTCTAAGTGTATGGTGTGCCAACAGGTTAAGGCGGAACAGAAAAAGCCTGGCGGACTACTACATCCTCTGGAGGTCCCGCAGTGGAAATGGGATAGCATCTCATTGGACTTCATCGATGGGCTGCCTAGGTCTAGGAGAGGCAACACTAGCATTTGGGTAATAGTGGATAGGCTTACTAAAAGCGCCCACTTTTTACCTGTCAAAAGTAAAAGAACTGCCTCATCCCTAGCATCACTTTACCTCAAGGAGATCGTTCGACTCCATGGAATACCATCTAGCATTGTTAGTGACCGAGACCCCATCTTCACCAGCGAGTTTTGGCGGAGTCTGCAAGAAGCAGTAGGAACGCAGTTATGCTTGAGCACAGCCTATCATCCCCAAACCGACGGCCAAACAGAGAGAGTGAACAGAGTTTTGGAGGACCTTTTAAGACTATGCGTCCTTGACTTCGGAGGGACATGGGAAGACCACCTTCCTTTGGTGGAATTTGCCTACAACAACAGCTATCAAGCAACCATCGGAATGGCGTCCTTCGAAGCTTTATATGGAAGACCATGCCGATCGCCCACTTGTTGGTGGGAGTCCACGGATAAGCTCATACTTGGACCAGATATGATCCGAGAGACCTCAGAGAAAGTAGACTTAATACGAAGAAGGATGAAGACGGCCCAAGACAGACAAAAGTCCTATGCCGACAAGAGAAGGACCGACCTTGAATTTGAAGTCGGAGACAAAGTTTTTCTCAAGGTATCACCGCTAAGGAACGTTGTTCGTTTTGGAACCACAGGAAAACTGGCACCAAGGTTCGTAGGGCCATTCCCTATTATCGAGAAAATTGGGAAAATGGCCTATAGATTAGAGCTACCCGAGAAGTTGGCTGGAGTCCACAACGTTTTTCACGTTTCACATCTCCGAAAATGTCTACATGAGTCTGCTGAAGTGGTAGAGCCAAATATCCTCGAAGAGGCCGAAGTGGAACGCGAAGCAACCATAAGAAGGGTTCCAACCCGCATCTTAGGAACGGAAGTGAAGAAGCTACGCAACCGCGAAGTCAAGCTCGTCAAAGTTCAGTGGAGCGACGCCGAGGGAGACGCGACTTGGGAAACTGAAGCTAGAATACGCACTGCCTACCCTTTTCTGTTCGAGGGTACATCCTTGATCTTTCTTTTTCCTTAAGTTGCGCTTTTATCTATCTTTTTAGGTATATTTCCTCGACCTTATCTTTTAGGTAGAAACCCGTTGGATGGAAACATGTAATTGAAACATGTTATGGATGATGGTTGCAAGTGATTGCTAGTGGTTGCTCGTGGTTGCATATACACACACAATCTAGGGTTTAGATCGGCTCAGTCACTTCATATTGCATATGCATATATGTTTGCATTCGTATATGGTTGAACTTTAATGTGTTGTCATATGGATGTTGCATCTGTATTGAATGATTGTGCACTCATGTAGAATCAAGAATAGGAAAATTTGCATACATAATGGATTCATGGCACTTACATAATTCGCATTAAGGAGGTCAACTGAATCAGTAGACCGCCTGATTTTGCATTAGATAAGTTCATGTACACACACACTTCGCATATGATCATGAAGCATTAGAAGTCTTTTAAGGACAATGGATGCTCGTGTTTGATGGATGAGTAGATGGATGATTGAATGTTAGGATATACATTCCTCCTAACTTGAAGATTTCGGGGACGAAATCCTTTTAAGTGGGGGAGAATGTAACACCCCGCGAATTCTATAACTGTGAAATTAGCAAATTAAAGTATAATTAATTTGAAATCAAAGAACTAAGGGAAACGGGATACGCCATTGAGTTCGCCTCGGAAAAATACGCGAAATAGAGTCCGAGTTTTTGAAAAACGGAGTCCGTATGAAGAAGATATGGCCTTCGGGAGTTTCTGAATTAAATTTAAAATTCAAACAGAATAAAACAGTTTAAAATTAAAAGTGGGGCCCAATGGGCCAGGGCGGAAGAACACCCGCCTGACGCACCCAGGTCGACTGGGCTGTCGACCTGGTCTAACCAGGTCGACAGGCCTGTCGACAGGGCTGTCGACAGGGGTGTCGACCTGGTCCAGACCAGGTCGAACCCAGTCCAACCTGGCTGGCCTATTTTATGTTGGTCGATTTTCTGTGGAATGCTTTGTCATTAGGGCTAGGTGGCAGGCTCTAATTGGTCTCTCTTGCGAATGAATGGCTACGATCAATCCAGGCAACATCGATGGCTCTAATCAATTCATAAACCCTATAAAAAGGACCCTAGACTAAACCCTAATCTATTCATTCATAAATAAGAACAAAGCCGCCATGTTGCTGAGGAGCGTCTAGGAGTAGCCACCAAATTGGAGAGAAGATTAGGAGGAAAGTTCTAAAGCCTAAAGCAATTCAAGCAACCTAAACAAATCAAATCAACGCCTACGCCAAAAGGAGTCGCATCTCTAAATTCCTAAATTAGAGAATTCGCCACAACGATTGTAAGTAGAGTATTATTTTGGTATGAACAAATAATTGTGTTGATATGTATACTTGATTTGTGGCGATAAAGTAATTCATATTTGTGCGTTGGAATAATTGTATACGTTTGGATATTCTTGAATTATGTTATTCATTATGAAAAACTACATGCGGTAGTTTTATGCAAGTATGACGTTTGGATATTCGCAAAATATGTAATTTATGTTGAAGCTACATGTATGTAGTTGTTAAATTGAAAATCATGCAAGTTTGGGGTTTTACTACTATGCCATCATAATGTGTATTTTTATACAAACATCATTTTTGTGAGGAAATTGGAATAAGTTTGGGTTATCATAGTCCATATGAAATTATGTTGATAATTTGGCCTCATGGTCTATGTATTAAGCCATGCTTTGTATTAGAAAACCTATGTGCAAACTTATGAATATGACTAGGATATGAATTGATATTTTACATAATGGAAAACCATGTTAGGTCTATATTGTTAACAAGAATTATATAATGACATATGTGGTACATGGCTAGGTTAGATTCAAAAATCCCTTTTTGCAAGTTTGCTTGAATATAGTAAACACCATGTTTAGGAATATTTATGCATAAGTATATTTGTACCATCGTTATGTGATTAGACTTAAATCATGATTAAGTTGAACTATGCTTTTGTATTAGTAACAAAAGTAATCCCCTTTGTAAACATGTAGAAACCTTATGAACATGATTTGTTTATGTTTGACATTATGCCTGAATAAAAATATAGGTTTATGTTATGGTTAGGCCTATGTGTCAATAGTGATATTCTTAACTTAACTACAAGTTTACATGGTTTGATTCATGTCACTTATGCTTTATGACCAAAGTATATGTCACTACTATGCAAGTACACCAGTTTCTATTTTGTATTTCCAACGTCATATTGCAAGTTCATGCGCTCATATTCCCCTCTTTGTGTATGTAATCACGCTTTAAGCCTCCCCTTTCCGCATGGCTAAGTTGGGCTTTAAAAGGCTAAGCCCAATATATATATAATAAACGGACGTGTTAAACGGGGGAAAATAACGTTGGGTTAAAATTACTAATGAATGAAAATATAAAATAGAAGGGCCCAAGTTCAAGCATGGGTTGGGCCCATGATTGGTGTAACCTTTACACCATTAACTTAATAATGGGCCGCAAATATTTACATGTAAGAAATAAAGGAGAATGACAAAATATGTAAATGTAGAACATACGATGTGTTTAACCCGAGGTTGGATTGAGTTGTGATGTAAACCTGCCCGGAACCGCCCGGCTGTCCAGTAGTCACAACAATACCTATCCAATGTGGGAGGTTAAACATGGAGCCCAATAAGGACCCGAGGTTAGACTGAGTTGTGGCGTAAGACTGCCCGGAACCAACCGGCAACAGGCAGCCACAACAATACCTGTCTAATGTGAGAGGTCAGGGCCTTAATAAGACAATTAAGGCTGAGTCAGGATTGTTAGGATTAAGTGAACTAAAGACTTAATCAAAATGGAACATGCTAAACTAAACGGACTGGTGGGGGTTAGGTTAGAAAACACTTAACCAACTTAGCATGTTGGCTAGAGATAGAAAACCTAGTAACGGGGGACCCTTTTCAGCAGGAACCCTAGAAGGTGTATCAGGATACCCTGAAACTAGGCAGGGTGGGGCACGATTACTGGGCTGATTGTAAGAGGTCAAATCGACGGCGGTGGTGTAGCAGTGTAGGTTCTAACGGGGTGCGGGCGTGCACACACTCCGGCGCAGAAAAATAAGGCACTGGACACCAGTAGCATACCTGTGCATTCTAGGATTGTGTCGGGCCGCCACCATGGGACTTGATACACCCCATGGTGGGACCAGCATAGGTAACTACAACATCGGGGGCCGTAAGACACATGTAACTATGCGAGTAGGAGCCGATCATCATTGAATGGATCACATCACCCTGATTATGGGGTGCCAGTTGGAAACTAGTTTATATGGGTTCAGAGATTACCATGGGATACGATAGTATATTCGACCCTAGACCACTTAACCAAGTTATAGTGCTTTCCACTTCTTGTTTATACTTATCATACCCAGTTCTTTATTCATAGACAAAATAGTACTAGACTTACTCAGGCTTTATGTCTGACTCTACTTTTCTTTCGTCTTCTTTTCTTCCGTTCCCCCCCCCCCCAGGTCCACAGGGAGGGAACACAGCAGCTTGACCAACCTTAACATCCAGCTTGAAGAAGAGAAATGTATTGCTTGGACTTTCCTGTTTTGAACTATGGCTTGGACAATCCACTATGGGGACTTTTGCAGTTTATCTATGTTTTATTTATGCTTCTTTAAATAATGTACTCAAGACAGATTATGAAAGTGTTATGTTATGTTTTTGGAAAAAGATGTAAGACAATCATGGTGATGTTTTGTAACACGTATTTGCTTTTATGAAATAAAGGTTGTTGTTTTTCCGCTGTTTACAAATATGTGTTCTTATATCTGTCTTGTATATCTGTGACTTATACTTACAAACCTCCACCAAAATTAGGGCATTCCCTTTGAGAGTGACCCTAACGGAGGTGGGGTGTTTCAAGGTTGCACTGTCATTTGGATTCATTGTTAATGATGCAGATAAATGTATTTATAGCAAATCGGATAACAATGGTTATGTTATAATATATTTATACGTTGATGACATGCTAATATTTGGTTCCAATACATCCGGTGTGAATGAAACTAAAAAGTTTCTATCTTCTAAATTTTATATGAAAGATCTAGGAGAGACTGATGTAATTTTAGGAACTAAAATCATTCGAAAAGCTGGGGAGTTATTACTAACCTTGTCTCATTACATTAAGAAGTTCCTAAAGAAGTATGGTCATTATGATGAAAACCAACTCCTTTAGATCCTAGTATTAAGTTAGAAAAGAACACTTGACGTACCATTTCACAACTTGAGTATTCCAGTGTTATTGGGAGTCTTATGTACGTTATGCATTGCACTATACCCAACATCGCACATGCTATAAGTGTATTGTGTTGATTTACGGGTAAACCAGGTTTCGAACACTGGAAAGCTATTTTCTGAGTTTTAGCTTGTTTGAAAGGAACCATTAACTATGGTTTATCTTATAAAGGATATCTTGTTGTAATAAAAGGATATAGTGATGCAACCTGGAAGTCTACAACTGGATGGATATTCACATTAGGAGGCGCTGCTGTATCTTGGGCTTCCAAGAAGCAGACCTGTATATCATAATTGATTGCATTAGCAGATGCATATAAGGAAGCGGAATGGCTTAGGAATTTGTTAATGGAAATCCCATTGTGGAAGAAGCCTTCTCCAGTAGTCTTGATTAATTGTGATAATCAAGCAACGATATATAATGTATCTAATAAGACATATAATGGGAAGTCTAGACATGTGAGTCTAAGACATCAGATGGTAAGTCATTTACTCAAAACATCTTCCAAAGGCTATGGTTTCTATAAAGTCAAAAGAAATGGGACTAAGGTCGGTGATGAAGATTGATCATCCCTAACAGAAACACAACTTGTGTCTTGAAAAGGATAGACAAAGTTCAATGGGTACCAACAAGTCAGAAGTATGATTATGGAACACTAGATCAATTATCCTATAATACTTAACATTGGATTCTGCATGAACAAAGGATGGATACATCTCTTTAATAAGTCTAGAAACCTTAAAATGTGTCTCGCAGAAACACCTTAAGAGACTTACCTATATGAGTATGGAAATCAAGCTGTTTCCTAGGAAAGTAAGACCGCTTTCTAAAGTAGGCTCATGAACCAGGATTAAATCACATGGCCATTAACATGCTGAGCAATAAAGAACACTCTAACTAAGGAATCAAAATGTGTGATTGTTCCTGTTTTATCATTAAGGGATACTTGGTTCAAGATTCGTTTACCATAGAATCTCGATAGGACTTCGAATGGTTTACACTAAAGGTTCAAATCCAAAAGATAACTTTTATTTATGTATTTTTTCCACGATGATGCAAAACTAGATCTTAGAACTACATAGACTTTATCCCACTTGGGTATGTAGGAATTCACACTAGTGATTCAGCCGTGCGTTTTAATTTTTCTTTATTTTGAAAACTGGGAGAGATTGTTAGAAAATTTTCAAATTCATGTTTTGGGTATGGGGTTTTGATTTGAAGAGAAGTAAGAAAGAAGGAAGAAGGAATGAGAAATGCTCTTTTTCCCACATTGCAGAATGTGTAAGGGCATGCCTCTATATATACAAAGGCTTAATATATCATATCAAAAGAAGAGAAGGGAGAGATAAGGCAAATGCATGAACATGGCATGCATATTAAATATTTACTGGTCAAAAGATTGGCCTTGGACCTTGGAGCTCTTGGGGTCTCGTGATCAGTTGGGCCGCGAATGCTATTGGGCATGCTGTGCTAAGAACCGTTGTGTTTTTGAATTAGGCGCGCGGATTCAAAACCCTTTGAAGTGTTGTAAATTTGAAGGGGCGCATCTGTTTGAATTCAAGCGGAAACGACTGTTGCAAATAACAGTTGCGACGATTCATGAATTGACACATCTCTTCGCTGCTATAAATACCGAAACCGGAAAGTGGTTTAGATCACTTGAAACTTCTTCTTCTTCTCATACGTTCTCCATTGCCACACCGTTAAGGCATTGCAAATTTCCGAATTTGTAACATCTGAGTGGCGTTGCAGATCTGTTTCTTCTTACTCTCTTCATTCAATTCTTAAACTGCATCATTAGAAACCATATTCTTGAGTGTTCTTGATCGGATCGAAGACATACAAACTTGAAATCCGATTTCGCTGTTCTAAGGCTTTATTCAATCCTGAAATTCAATAGTTCGATAATCCGTTTGTACCTAGTGGATTAAACTATTGCCTGAAAGAATTTGCTATGCAAATCTTTAAAGTCTGAAGTACAGCAATATTCATCATCCAATAGCCACAAACCGCAAAATACACAAAAAAAAAATTTAGATAGTATCTTCAATCATTGAAGGTTTGAGCGCATTGCAAGTTATCAATCAGCATTTGACGAAATTGGTGCGTTTTGATGGTGAATACTTTAATCGTTGGCAAGAGACGATGAAGTTCTTCCTGAGCACTGTGAAATTGTTCTATATCTTGGAAGCCGATTTAGAAGATACTCCATGGGAAACCGCTGGCGAGGATGCCGCTCTGAAATAGAAAGGAGCAAAGCGCGAGGAGGACGATTCTCTATGCAGAGGGTATATTCTGAATGCATTGTCTACTCCAGTCTACAGCGCTCACAGAACCTTGGAAACTGCAACAGAACTCTGGACTGCTTTGGAGAGCAAGTATCGCATATCCAAGGCAAGTAACAAAAAATTTCTTATCTATAATTTTATGGATTTCAAAATGGTCACCAACAAGTACATAATTGGACAAGTTAGTGAAATACTATCATTAAAAATCAACTTAAAGATGTAGATATTGATCTCCCTGAATCTTTTGTTGTTAGAGTTATTATTTCAAGACTCCCAAATTCTTGGAACGATTATAAGAAAAAATTGTAACATGCAGAAACGGATTATAATTTAGACGGTTTACATCGTCATCTTCGTATTGAAGAGGATTCTCGTAAACGCGAACTAGATGATAATCCACAAACTGAGTCTCAGGCTAAGGCAAATAATGTTGAAATTACTGATAAATTGAAGCCTAAGAATGAGACACGGCTTAAAAAGAATGGTAATTCAAAGAACAAAAAGAAGGGTTCCTGTTACAATTGTAACAAAGCCGACCACTTTGCCCGAGACTGTCGTCTTCGGAAGAAACAACGAAAAGAGAATGTGGTCGAAGAAAAGCTTGTGGCTGTCGTACAAGAGGCGAACTCCGTTAGTGGCACTGATAATGATTGGTGGATCGATACTGGAGCAACCATTTATGTTTGCAAAGACCGTAATCTGTTCAAGACATACGAAGAAAATAATGGAGAATCCAACAAAGTTACTAGCGCAAACAAAGTTGCAAGTAAAATTATAGGAAAAGGAACAATCGAACTTACATTCACCTCTGGAAAAGTTCTTACATTAGTTAACGTATTTTCCCGATATGTGTACGAATTTGGTTTCTGGATATATTCTTAATAAAGGAGGATTCAAGATGGTGTATGAGTCTGATAAGTTAGTTATGTCCAAGAACAACAAATTTATTAGACAGGGATATTCTTATAACGGCATGATTAAGTTGAATCTAATGAAGAAATCTTATGCTTATATTGTTAATTATGTTAATTTGTGGCATGGTAGATTAGGACATGTTAATTATAAGTCTCTTAGAAATATGCACAAATTAGTATTAATTTCTGATTGTGATTTCGATTCCATCACAAAATGTGAAATTTGTGTTCAAGCAAAAATACACCAAAAATCCTTTAAATATGTTGAAAAGATTACTGGTTTTCTTGATTTAGTATATAGTGATGTGGGTGGCTTAAAAAGTCATATCACCTATTGTGGTAACCAATACTATATAACATTTATTGATGATTATACTAGATATGCATATGTATATCTAATGAAATCGAAAGATAAGGCCTTTGATAAATTCAAAATTTACAAAACAGAAGTCGAAACACAACTAGGAGTTAAAATTAAAGTGTTACATTCAGATCGTGGTGGTGAATATTTTTCAAATGAGTTCACTTTGTTTTGTAAACAAAATGGTATAATTCACAATGTACCACTCCAGATAGATACACCACAACAAAATGGTGTTGCTGAGAGGAAAAATATAACTTTAGTAGAAATGGTTAATGCCATGCTCATAAGTTTAAATTTACATATAACCTATGGAGTGACGCAATGTTATTTGCATGTTGCGTTTTAAATAGAGTACCACTTAAAAATAATAGTATTCCCCTTATGAATTATGGTTTAATAGAAAACCAAACCATACTAGACTTAAAGTTTGGGGTTGCTTAGCGTATATTAGAAAACCTAATCCTAAACGACCAAAGTTAAGAAATAGGTCATTTAATTGTGTTTTCATAGGATATTCTCTTAATAGTATAACTTATAGGTTCCTTATTCTTAACACCTTAGAAATTATAGAACCTGTAGATGTAGAATACTTTTAAAATCAAACTATTGAGAATCCATTGACTTCATCTAGTCCAGAACAAACTGCGACAAATGACATCAATGACGATGATTATGCTCTTGTTCGAAACAGCAAGGAAGTTTTAGTACCAGATAATAGTGTTGAACACAGGAGAAGTAAAAGAGCGAGAATAGAGAAGGACTATGGCCTTGACTTCATAACATATCTCATAGAAGCCAATTAGGACGTAGTCCTTAATGTGACAAGATATGTAGTGAACGTCGATGATGATCCCAAAACTTATTATGAAGCTATGAGTTCCAGAGATTCTAACTTATGGAAAAAGATATCAATGATGAAATGAATTCCATAATATTAAACCAATACTTGGGTTTTATCTGATTTACCTCCTGGTGCTAAACCAATAGGATGTAAATGGATATTCAAGAAAAATTTGAATATTAATGGATCCATTAATAAGTTTAAAGCCAGGCTAGTTGCTAAGGGATATAAACAAAGACAAAGAGTATATTATTTTGATACATATGCTCCAGTTACTCGCATATCTTCCATACGTTGTTTAATAGCACTTGCATAAACTCGTAACCTGGTAATACATCAAATGGATGTAAAGACAGCTTTTCTAAATGGAGATTCAAAGGAAGAAATATACATGGAACAACCTAAAGGTTTCATAATCCCAGGCCAAGAAAAGAAAGTTTGTAAATTAGTCAAATCTCTTTATGGCCTGAAGCAAGCTCCCATGTAATGGCATGAGAAGTTTGATAAAGTTGCACTATCATTTGTATTCATTGTTAATGATGCAGATAAATGTATTTATAGCAAATCAGATAACAATGGTTATGTTATAACATGTTTATACGTTGATGACATGCTAATATTTGGTTCCAATATATCCTGTGTGAATGAAACTAAAAGTTTCTATCTTCTAAATTTGATATGAAAGATCCAGGAGAGGCTGATGTAATTTTAGGAATTAAAGTCATTAGGAAAGCTGGAGAGTTACTACTAACCTTGTCTCATTACATTGAGAAGTTCTTAAAGAAGTATGATCATTATGATGACAAACTAGCACCAACTCCTTTAGATCCAAGTATTAAGTTAGAAAAGAACACTGGACGTACCATTTCTTAACTTGAGTATTCTAGAGTTATTGGGAGTCTTATGTACGCTATGCATTGCACTATACCCGACATTGCACATGCTATAAGTGTATTGTGTTGATTTACGAGTAACCTAGGTTTCGAACACTGGAAAGCTATTTCCAGAGTTTTAGCTTATTTGAAGGGAACCATTAACTATGGTTTATCTTATAAAGGATATCCATATGTAATAGAAGGATATAGTGATGCAACCTGGAACAATGTAGAATCCAAATCCAAATCCAAATCTACAACTGGATGGATATTCACACCACGAGGCGCTGTTGTTTCTTGGGCTTCCAAGAAGCAGACCTGTATATCTGATTTAACTATGTTGTCAGAATTGATTGCATTAGCAGATGCATGTAAGGAAGCGGAATGGCTTAGGAATTTGTTAATGGAAATCCCATTGTGGAAGAAGCCATCTCCAACAGTCTTGATTAACTATGATAATCAAGCAACGATATATAATGTATCTAATAAGACATATAATGGGAAGTCTAGACTTGTGAGTCTAAGACATTAGATGGTAAGACAGTAACTCAAAGTGGAGTTATAATTGTTGACTGCATAGAAACGAAGAAAAACTTGGCTGACCCACTTACAAAAGGCCTTCCAAAGGCTATGGTTTCTATAGAGTCAAAAGAAATGGGACTAAGGTCTGTGAATGAAGATTGATCATCCTTAACAGAAACCCATCTTGTGTCTTGAAAAGGATAGACAAAGTTCGATGGGTACCAACAAGTTAAGAGTATGATTATGGAACACTAAACCAGTTATCCCATAATACTTAATGTTGGATTCTGAATGAACAAAGGATGGATACATCTCCTTAATAAGTCTAGAAACCTTAAAAGGTGTCTCGCAGAAACACCTTAAGAGACTTACCTATATGAGTATGGAAATCAGGCCGTTTCCTAGGAAAGTAAGACCTCTTTCTAAAGTAGGTTCATTAACCAGGATTAAAGCACATGGCCATTAACTTGCTGAGCAATACAAAACACTCTAACTAGGGAATACAACATGTGTGATTGTTCCGGTTTTATCATTATGGGATACTTGGCTCAAGATTCGTTCACCATAGAAATTCGATAAAACTTTGAATGGTTTACGCTAAGCAAAGGTTCAAATCCAAAAGATACCATTTATTTATGTGTTGTTTCCACGATGATGCAAAACTTGATATTAGAACTACATAGGCTTGATCCCACTTTGGTATCTAGGAAGTCACACTAGTGATTCAGCCATCCATTTTAATTTTCCTTTATTTTGAAAATTGGGGGAGATTATTAGAAAATTTTCAAATTCATGTTTTGGGTATGGGGTTTTGTTTTGAAGAGAAGTAAGAAAGAAGGGAAAAGGAATGAGAAATGCTCTTTGTCCCACATTGTAGAATGTGTAAGGGAATGCCTTTATATATACAAAGGCTTAATGTATCATATCAAAAGAAGAGAAGTGAGAGATATGGAAAATGCATGAACATGGCATGCATATTAAATATTTAACGGTCAAAAGATGGGCCTTGGAGTTCTCGAGATCTCGTGATCAGTTGGGCCGCAAATGTTGTTGGGCCTGCTGTGCTATGGACCATTGTGTTTTTGAATTAGGCGCGCAGATTCAAAACGCTTTGAAGCGTTGCAAGTCTGAAGGGGAGCATTTGTTAGAATTCAAACGAAAACGGCTGTTGCAAATAACAGTCGCGACGATTCATGAATGGGCACATCTCTCCGCTGCTATAAATACCGACGTTGGAAAGGGTTTCAGATCACTTGAAACTTCTTCTTCTCATATGTTCTGCCATTGCCACACTGTTAAGGCATTGCAAATTTCCGAATTTGTAACGTCCGAGTGGCGTTGCAGATCTGTTTCTTCTTACTCTCTTCATTCTATTCTTAAATTGCATCATTAGAAACCATATTCTTGAGTGTTCTTGATCGTATCAAAGACGTACAAACTTTAAATCCGATTTCGTTGTTCTAGGGATTTATTGAATCCTGAAAGTCAATAGTTCGATAATCCATTTGTACCTGGTGGATTAAACTATTGTCTGAAAGAATTTGCTATGCAAATCCTTAAAGTCTGAAGTACTGCAGTACTCATCATCCAATAGCCTAAAACTGCAAAATCCCCAACAAATTTTCAGAAAACATCTTCAATCACGAAAGGTTTGAGCACATTGCATGTTATGAACCAACATTTGATAAAATTGGAGCATTTTGATGGCGAAAACTTTACTCATTGGCAAGAGACGATGAAGTTCATCCTAATCACTGTGAATTTTTTCTATATCTTGGAAGATGATTTGGAAGACATACCATGGGAAACCACTAGTGAGAATGCCGCTCTGTAAGAGAAATGAGCAAAGAGCAAAGAGCAAAGAGGATGATTTTTTATTCAGAGGGCATATTCTGAATGCATTGTCTACTCCAGTCTACAACGCTCACAGGACCTCAAAAACTGCAAAGGAACTCTAGACTGCTTTGGAGAGAAAGTATCGCATATCCGAGGCAAGTAATAAAAAATATCTTATCCGTAATTTTATGGATTTCAAAATGGTCACCAACAAGTCCATAATTGGACAAGTTAGTGAAATACTACTGTTGGTGAATCAACTTAAATGTGCAGGTATTGATCTCCCTGAATCTTTTGTTGTTAGAGCTATTATTTCAAGACTCCCAAATTCTCGGAATGATTATAAGAAAAAACTGAAACATGTGGAAACGGATTATAATTTAGATGGTTTACAGCGTCATCTTCGTATTGAAGAGGATTCTTGTAAACGCGAATTAGAAGATAACCCGCAAACTGAGTCTCAGGCTAAGGCAAATAATGTTGAAATTACTGATAAATTGAAGCCTAAGAATGAGACATAGTTTAAAAAGAATGGTAATTCCAAGAACAAAAAGAAGGGTGCATGTTACTATTGTAACAAACTCGGCCAATTTACCCGAGACTGTCGTCTTCGAAAGAAACAGCAAAAAGCGAATCTGGTCGAAGAAAAGCTTGTCGCTGTCGTACAAGAGGCGAACTCCATTAGTGGCATTGATAATTATTGGTAGCTGGATACTGGAGCAACCATTCATGTTTGCAAAGATCGTAATCTGTTCAAGACTTACGAAGAGAATAACAGAGAATCCAGTGAAGTTACTGGCGCAAACAAAGTTGCAAGCAAAGTTATGGGAAAAGGCACAATTGAACTTACATTCACCTCTGGAAAAATTCTTACATTAGTTAATTTATTTTATGTTCCCGATATGTGTAAGAATGTGTTTTTTGGATGAGGATTCAAGATGGTGTATGAGTCTGATAAGTTAGTTATGTCAAAGAATAGCAAATTGATTGGACTGGAATATTCTTGTAATGGCATGATTATGTTGAATCTATTGAAGAAATCTTATGCTTATATTGTTGATTATGTTAATTCGTGGCATGGTAGATTAGGACATGTTAATTTTAAGTCTCTTAGAAATATGCATAAATTAGGATTAATTTTTTATTGTGATTTCGATTCCATCACTAGATATGAAATTTGCGTTCAAGCAAAAAATACACTGGAAATCCTTTAAATCTGTTGAAAGGAATACTGGTTTGCTTGATTTAGTATATAGTGATGTGGGTGACTTAAAAAATCATATCACCTATGGTGGTAACCAATACTATATAACACTTATTGATGATTATACTAGATATGCATATGTATATCTAATGAAATCGAAAGATGAGGCCTTTGATAAACTCAAAATTTACAAAGCAGAAGTCGAATCACAATTAGGAGTTAAAATTAAAGTGTTACATTTAGATCTTGGTGGTGAATATTTTTCAAATGATTTCACTTTTTTTGTAAACAAAATGGTATAATTCACCAACGTACCGCTCCATATACACCACAACAAAATGGTGTTGCTAAGAGGAAAAATAGAACATTAGTGGAAATGGTTAACGCCATGCTCATAAGTTTAGATTTACCTTATAACCGATGGGGTGACGCAATGTTATTTGCATGTTACATTTTAAATAGAGTACCACTTAAAAAGAATAATATTTCCCCTTATGAATTATGGTTTAATAGAAAACCAAACCTTACTAGACTTAAAGTTTGGGATTGCTTAGCATATGTTAGAGAACCTGACTCTAAATGACCAAAGTTAGGAAATAGGGCATTTAAGTGTGTTTTCATAGGATATTCTCTTAATAGTATAATTGATAGGTTCCTTATTCTTGACACCTTAGAAGCTATAGACTCTGTAGATGTAGAATACTATGAAAATCAAACTATTTAGAATCCATTGACTTCATCTAGTCCAGAACCAACTGCGACTAACGACATCAATGACGATGATTACGCTCCTGCTCAAAATAGCAAGGAAGTGTCAATATCAGATAATAGTATTGAATGCAGGAGAAGCGAAAGAGTGAGAATAGAGAAGGACTATGGTCCTGACTTCATAACATATCTCGTAGAGGCCAATAAGAATGAAGTCCTTAATGTGACAAGATATGTAATGAACGTCGATGATGATCCCAAAACTTATTCTAAAGCTATTAGTTCCATAGATTCTGATTTCTGGAAAGAAGCTATCAATGATGAAATGAATCCCATAATGTTAAACCAAAATTGGGTTTTATCTGATTTACCTCCTGGTGCTAAACCAATAGGATGTAAATGGATATTTAAGAAAAAGTTGAATATTAATGGATCCATTGATAAGTTTAAAGCCAGACTAGTTGCTAAGGGATATAAACAAAGATAAGGAGTAGATTATTTGATACATATGCTCCAGTTGCTCGCATATCTTCCATACGCTGTTTAATAGCACTTGAATCAATTCATAACCTAGTCATACATCAAATGGATGTAAAGATACCTTTTAAAAATGGAGATTTAGAAGAAGAGATATACATGGAACAACCAGAAGGTTTTATAACCCCAGGTCTGTGAATGAAGATTGATCATCCTTAACAGAAACCCAACTTGTGTCTGGAAAAGGATAAACAAAGTTCAAAGGGTACCAACAAGTTAAGAGTATGATTATGGAACACTAAATCAATTATCCCATAATACTTAGTGTTGGATTCTGCATAACAAAGGATGGATACATCTCCTTAATAAGTCTAGGAACCTTAAAAGGTGTCTCGCAGAAATACCTTAAGAGACTTACCTATATGAGTATGGAAATCAGGCTGTTTCCTAGGAAAGTAAGACCGCTTTCTAAAGTAGGTTCATTAACCAGGATTAAAGCACATGGCCATTAACTTGCTGAGCAATACAAAGCACTCTAACTAAGGAGTACAACATGTGTGATTGTTCTGGTTTTATCATTATGGGATACTTGGTTTAAGGTTCGTTCACCATAGAATTTCGATAAAACTTTGAATGGTTTTCACAAAGTAATGGTTCAAATCCAAAAGATACCTTTTATTTATGTTTTGTTTCCACAATGATGCAAAACTTGATCTTAGAACTACACAGGCTTGATCCCACTTTGGTTTGTAGGAAGTCACACTAGTGATTCAACTGTCCATTTTAATTTTTCTCTATTTTGAAAATTGGGGGAGATTGTTTGAAAATTTCCAAATTCATGTTTTGGGTATGGGGTTTTGTTTTGAAGATAAGTAAGAAAGAAGGAAAAAGGAATGAGAAATTCTCTTTGTCCCACATTGTAGAATGTGTAAGGGTATGCCTCTATATATACAAAGGCTTTAATGTATCATATCAAAAGAAGAGAATGGAGAGATAAGGCAAATGCATGAACATGGCATGCATATTAAATATTAAATGGTCAAAAGATGGACCTTAGGCCTTGGAGCTCTTAGGGTCTCGTGATCAGTTGGGCCGCGAATGTCATTGGGCCTGCTGTGCTACGAACCGTTGTGTTATTGAATTAGGCGTGCAGATTCGAAACGCTTTGAAGCATTGCAAATTTGAAGGGGCGCATTTGTTTGAATTCAAACGGAAATGACTGTTGCAAATAACAATCGCGACGATTCATGAATGGGTACATCTCTCCACCGCTATAAATACCGACGATGGAAAGTGTTTTAGCTTGAAACTTCTTCTTCTCATGCATTTCGTCATTGCCACACTGTTAACACATTGCAAATTTTCGAATTTGTAACGTCTGATTGGAATTGCATATCTGTTTCTTCTTACTCTCTTCATTCTATTCTTAAATTGCATCATTAGAAACCATATTCTTGAGCGTTCTTGATCGGATCGAAGATGTACAAACTTTAAATCTGATTTTGTTGTTAAAAGGCTTTGTTGAACCCTAAAAGTCAATAGTTCGATAATCCGTTTGTACCTGGTGGATTGAACTATTATCTGATAGAATTTGCTATGCAAATCCTTAAAATCTGATGCACAGCAGTATTCATCATCCAATAGTCTCAAACCACAAAATCCCCAACAAATTTTCAGAAAATATCTTCAATCATGGAAGGTTTGAGCGCATTGCAAGCTATGAATCAGCATTTGATGAAATTGGAGCTTTTTGATGGCGAAAACTTTACTTGTTGGCAAGAGACGATGAAGTTCTTCCTGATCACTATGAAATTGTTCTATATCTTGGAAGACGATTTGGAAGATATACCATAGGAAACCGCTGGCAAGGATCCTGCTCTATAAGAGAAATGAGCAAAGCGCAAAGAGGATGATTTTCTATGCAGAGGGAAAATTCTGAACGCATTGTCTACTCCAGTGTACAACGCTCATAAAACCTTGGAAACTGTAAAGGAACTCTGGACTGCTTTGGAGGGCAAGTATCGCATATCTGAGGCAAGTAATAAAAAAATTCTTATCTATAATTTTATGGATATCAAAATGGTCACCAACAAGTCCATAATTGGATAAGTTAGTGAAATACTACTGTTGGTAAATCAACTTAAAGATGCAGGTATTAATCTCCCTGAATCTTTTGTTAGAGTTATTATTTTAAGACCCCCAGATTCTTGGAATGATTATAATAAAAAAATTGAAACATGCGGAAATGAATTATAATTTAGACGGTTTACAGCGTTATCTTCGTATTGAAGAGGATTCACGTAAACGCGAACTAGATGATAATCCACCAACAGAGTCTGAGGCTAAGGCAAATAATGTTGAAATTACTGATAAATTGAAGCCTAAGAATGAGACACATTTTAAGAAGAATGGTAATTCCAAGAACAAAAAGAAGGGTGTCTGTTACTATTGTAACAAACTCGACCACTTTGCCCGAGACTGTCTTCTTCGGAAGAAACAACAAAAGTGAATATGGTCGAAGAAAAGCTTGTGGCTATCGTACAAGAGGTGAACTCCATTAGTGGCATTGATAATTATTGGTGGCTCGATACTGGAGCAACCATTCATGTTTGCAAAGACCGTAATCCGTTCAAGACTTACGAAGAGAATAATGGAGAATCCAGCGAAGTTACTGGCACAAACAAAGTTGCAAGCAAAGTTATGGGAAAAGGCACAATTGAACTTACATTCACCTCTGGAAAAATTATTACCTTAGTTAATGTATTTTATGTACCCGATATGTGTAAGAATTTGTTTTCTGGATACCTTCTTAATAAATGAGGATTCAAGATGGTGTATGAGTCTGATAAGTTAGTTATGTCCAAGAATAGCAAATTTATTGGACAAGGATATTCTTGTAACAACATGATTAAGTTAAATCTAATGAAGAAATCTTTTGCTTGTATTGTGGATTACGTTAATTTGTGGCATGGTAGATTAGGACATGTTAATTATAAGTCTCTTAGAAATATGCATAAATTAGGATTAATTTCTGATTGTGATTTTGATTCTATCACTAAATGTGAAATTTGTGTTCAAGCAAAAATACACTGGAAATCCTTTAAATTTGTGAAAGGAATACTGGTTTGTTTGATTTAGTATATAGTGATGTGGGTGACTTAAAAAGTCATATCACCTATGGTGGTAACCAATACTATATAACACTTATTGAAGATTATACTAGATATGCATAAGTATATCTAATGAAATCGAAAGATGAGGCCTTCGATAAATTCAAATTTTACAAAGCAGAAGTCGAAACACAATTAGGAGTTAAATTAAAGTGTTCATTTAGGTCGTGGTGGTGAATATTTTTCAAATGATTTCACTTTGTTTTGTAAACAAAATGGTATAATTCACCAATGTACCGCTCCATATACACCACAACAAAATGGTGTTGCTAAGAGGAAAAATAGAACTTTAGTGGAAATGGTTAACGCCATGCTCATAAGTTAAAATTTACCTTATAACCTATGGGGTGACGCAATGTTATGTGCATGTTACATTTTAAATAGAGTACCACTTAAAAAGAATAATATTTCCCCTTATGACTTATGGTTTAATAGAAAACCAAACCTTACTAGACTTAAAGTTTGGGGTTGCTTAGCGTATGTTAAAAAATCTAACCCTAAACGACCACAGTTAGGAAATAGGGCATTTAAGTGTGTTTTCATAGGATATTCTCTTAATAGTATAACTAATAGCTTCCTTATTCTTGACACCTTAGACATTATAGAATATGTAGATGTAGAACACTTTGAAAATCAAACTATTGACAATCCATTAACTTCATCTAGTCCAGAACCAACCGCGACTAATGAAATCAATGACGATGATTATGCTCTTGCTCAAAACAGCAAGGAAGTGTCAGTCCCAGATAATAGTACTGAACACAGGAGAAGTAAAAGAGTGAGAATAGAGAAGGACTATGGTCCTGACTTCATAACATATCTCGTAGAAGCCAATAAGGACGAAGTCCTTAATGTGACAAGATATGCAATGAACGTCGATGAAGATCATAAAACTTATTCTGAAGCTATGAGTTCTAGAGATTCTAATTTCTGGAAAGAAACTATCAATGATGAAATGAATTCCATAATGTTAAACCAAACTTGGGCTTTATCTCATTTACCTCCTGGTGCTAAATTAATAGAATGTAAATGGATATTCAAGAAAAATTTGAATACTAATGGATCCACTGATAAGTTTAAAGCCAGACTAGTTACTAAGGGATATAAACAAAGAAAAGGAGTAGATTATTTTGATACATATGCTCTAGTTTCTCGCATATCATCCATTCGCTGTTTAATAGCACTTGCATTAATTCATAACCTGGTCATACATCAAATGGATGTAAAGACAGCTTTTCTAAACGGAGATTTAGAAGAAGAGATATACATGGAGCAACCTAAAGGTTATAAAACCCCAAGCCAAGAAAAGAAAGTTTATAAATTAGTCAAATCTCTTTATGGCCTGAAGCAAGCTCCCATGCAATGGCATGAGAAGTTTGATAAAGTTACACTGTCATTTGGATTCATTGTAAATGATGCAGATATATGTATTTATAGCAAATCGGATAACAACAATTATGTTATAATATGTTTATACGTTGATGACATACTAATATTTGGTTTAAATATATCCTGTGTGAATGAAACAAAAAAGTTTCTATCTTCTAAATTTTATATGAAAGATCTAGGAGAGGCTGATGTAATTTTAGGAATTAAAATCAATAGGAAAGCTGGGGAGTTATTACTAATCCAGTCTTGTTACATTGAGAAGTTCCTAAAGAAGTATGGTCATTATGATGACAAACCAGCACATACTCCTTTAGATCCAAGTATTTAGTTAGAAAAGAACACTAGACGTACCATTTCTCCACTTGAGTATTCTAGTGTTATTGGGAGTCTTATGTATGCTAGGCATTGCACTAGACCCGACATTGCACATGCTATAAGTGTATTGTGTCGATTTACGAGTAACCCAGGTTTCGAACACTGGAAAGCTATTTACATAGTTTTAGCTTATTTGAAAGGAACCATTAACTATGGTTAATCTTATAAAGGATATCCATATGCAATAGAAGGATATAGTGGTGCAACATGGAACAATGTAGAATCCAAATCCAAGTGTACGACTGGATGGATATTCACATTAGGAGGCACTGTTGTATCTTGGGCTTCCAAGAAGCAGACCTGTATATCTGATTCAACTATGTTGTCAGAATTGATTGCATTAGCAGATGCATGTAAGGAAGTGGAATGGCTTAGGAATTTGTTAATGGAAATCCCATTGTGGAAGAAGTTATCTCCAGCAGTCTTGATTAACTGTGATAATCAAGCAACGATATATAATGTATCTAATAAGACATATAATGGGGAGTCTAGACATGTGAGTCTATGACATCAGATGGTAAGACAGTTACCCAAAACTGGAATTATAACTGTTGACTACATAGAAACGAAGAAAAACTTGGCTAACCCACTTACAAAAGGTCTTCCAAAGGCTATGATTTATATAAAGTCAAAAGAAATGGGACTAAGGTCTATGAATGTAGATTGATCATCCTTAACAGAAACCCAACTTGTGTCTTGAAAAGGATAGACAAAGTTCGGTGTATACCAACAAGTTAAGAGTATGATTATAGAACACTAAATCAGTTATCCCATAATACTTAGTGTTGGATTCTGCATGAAAAAAGAATGGATACATCTCCTTAACAAGTCTAGAAACCTTAAAAGTTGTCACGCAGAAACACATTAAGAGATTTACCTATATGAGTATGGAAATCAGGCCGTTTCCTAGGAAAGTAAGACTGCTTTCTAAAGTAGGTTCATGAACCAGGATTAAAGCACATGG
The DNA here is from genome assembly GCA_030737875.1 of Allium sativum. NCBI lineage: Eukaryota > Viridiplantae > Streptophyta > Magnoliopsida > Asparagales > Amaryllidaceae > Allium > Allium sativum. The sequence goes on along the minus strand of CM060918.1, from coordinate 141,073,494 downwards.
CCATTAACTTGTTGGGCAATACAAAACTCTCTAACTAAGGAATACAACATGTGTGATTGTTCCGGTTTTATCATTATGGGGTACTTGGTTCAAGATTCATTCACCATAGAATTTCAATAGAACTTTGAATGGTTTACACTAAGTAAAGGTTCAAATCCAAAGGATACCTTTTATTTATGTGTTGTTTCCATGATGATGCAAAATTTGATCTTAGAAATACATAGGCTTGATCCCACTTGGGTATGTAGGAAGTCACACTAGTGATTCAGCCGTCCATTTTAATTTTTCCTTATTTTGAAAATTGGGAGAGATTGTTAGAAAATTTTCAAATTCATGTTTTGGGTATGGGGTTTTGTTTTGAAGATATTTAAGAAAGAAGGAAAAAGGAATAAGAAATGCTCTTTCTCCCACATTGTAGAATGTGTAAGGGTATGCCTCTATATATACAAAGGCTTAATGTATCATATCAAAAGAAGAAAATGGAGAGATAAGGCAAATGCATGAACATGACATGCACACTACTCCAAAATAGGGGATTCCCAACAAGTATAGGTGTTACAAATAATTTCTGTAACATTTTAAGTGTTACCGACAGCCTGTGAGCAAATTCCTAGTAACACTTATAAGTGTTACGAATAGAGTATCTGCTAACACTTATAAGGGTTACAAACATATTCATTGCTAACATTTATAAGAGTTACAAACCTATTCCTTGCTAACACTTATAAATGTTGGAACCATAAGATATGGTAACACTTATAAGAGTTACAAACTTATTATGTAATAACCCGGAAAATACGAGCCAATTTAAAATTTTTAAATTGGTTATTTCAAAAGAATTTGAACAATTGAAATAGAATATTTCAATAAAATAGTGAATTAGAAATAGTGAGTTAGTTTGAAAATTTGAATTCAAACTTTGACCGACTATGCAGGGTGGAAAATATAACGGATTTTAGCGAAACCAAAAATATTTAAATCTGTTAGTCAATACCTTTCTAACGAATCTGAAAAATCGAAGTTTCATAACGGGAATCAAAAGTTATGGCCGAATGAATTTTCAGAAGGGTCGGTATATAGAATATATAGGCTTGGAAAATTGATATTTTGCATACGACCTCGGAATTCGACGAAACCACTTTTGTTGGGTCCGGGATGTCAAACTATTGCTAGGTTTCAAATTTCATAATTTTTGAAGCTAGTATGTGAGTGTAGCAAAAGAAAATGTGTTTGGTCGATTTCTGTTAAATTGGATCGACCAGAAAATGGCCATTTTTCAAACGACCTCAGAATTCGACGAAACTAGTTTTGTTGGGACCGTAGCATCAAAACATAGCTAGATTTATTTTTCTGGAATTTTTTGAATCAGTTTGTGGCCCTGGCAAATTGAAATGTGCGTTCAGAGTTAAAAATTAAATGTTTTATACTTTAATTTGAAAAATAACTGACTGTAACAGTCGAATTGGCCTACGAAACATATCCCATTGTGTCCGGAATGGGGGTATTTAGCTAGGGGCGACAGTCGTTGGGTTTAAAAAGGAGTTCGTTTGAGAAAACACTATTTAAAAATTAAATATAATCCTCGACCAATCATATTTCTCCATTCATAAATTAAAAAAAAATCAGAACCCCCCCCCCCCCCCCCCGACCCCGACATCGACGACGGAAACCCTTTTTCCCCTTCCCTGGCGATTTCCGATCGCCACAGCTCGAATTAGCTCCTCCCCCAGTTCAACTTTTTGTAGTTCTCCCTCCCCTCTTCAAATCCATATAAGGAGCTCCCCCTATCGTCGCCTCTACGTCGAGATATCCCCTTCCAAACTTCCGACCTTCAAACCGCCGTCGCCGCCGATCTGCACCACCGAACCCCACCAAACCGCCGCGCGCCTATAGCCCTCTCGAAGCTCTTCCACGTCCAACTTCCTGATCGTCCCCTCGTGCCCCGGTTCTCGCGAAAACCGCAAACCTAGTTTTGAAGCTTTCTGAAAGTGAGTTTTTCTTTGATCTTTACACTTTGAAAAATCTTATCTTTTTGGTGTGTTGACGAAATTCGTTGAAACAGGAAACATCGAGACCGCAAGGAAGCTCTCTACCCAATAGAAGAAGCTGCGGATTTTTCTGACATCGTATCGATTTTTAGCGCTCAGAAAACCAAGGTGAGAAATCTAAATTAACGTGAAATTGAATGGAAAATGTCGTGTATAATTTATATAAGCGAAATATAAATTACATACGTGTTGTATACATCATGTACATGCGTAGTGTAAGCTATATGAGCGAAGTATGAATTTTTACATACATAGAATAATTGATATATGTGTTGAAATGCTAGTGAAATATAGCAAATATATATTATATTATATATATATACTCCCCTCGTCCACAAACCATGGACGATATTTATTGTGATGAATTGGTGTGAAATATTGGATGAAAAATACTAATGGTTGAATAATTGTTTGTGGTTGATATTGTTTGGTTGTGGTTGAAAAATACCCATTGGTGATTGAAATGAATTGGAAAATTTTGTGGAAATAAAAATAAACATGCCGCCTGCGTGCGAATTAGATGCATGAATCCCCATTGTCAAAAACTGCGAGGTTTTAAGGTAGAGCGAGGAGCCGTACTAGGGACGGTGCCGGTTTTAACTACCCTGCCGTTATGCTGCCGAAATTTTGAATAATCTTTGTGTGTTAGAATTATTTTCATATGTTGAAATTATCTTCTTGCGTTGAAATTAAAGCCATATGTTGAAACTATATCCATGTGTGGAAATATTCATGTGTTGAAAAGTGTTGTATGAAAATTAAATTCATTTGTGAATGAATGAAGTGTTTAAACAATAAAAATCACATTTTTATTATATATGAAGTAAGAAAAATATTCGCCTTATATAAATAGTTTCAACAATAAAAATCCCATCTTTCTAATATGAACAACATAAATAAAATGTCCATGTGTGGAAATACTCATTTGTTGAGAAGTGTGTGTAGTGGAAAAGTTCACGTGTTGAATAAAAAGATCGAACAATAAAAATTACATTTTTATTGAAACTATGAAGTGTTGAAACCATACATTGGTTGTATAAATATTTTGAATGATAAAAATATCATTTTTATCATATGTGTGATATGCTAAAGAGATGCGGACGTTGAAATAAATATTTGTGAAAGAAATATTATTTTTAACATGCATAGGAACTAAATAAAATCGTCATGTGTTGAAATCTATTTTAGTTCGCCAAAATTATCATCTTTGAAATGTGAAGTGTTAAAAATAGCCACTTGTTCAAATAAACGTGCATGAGTTGAAATATACATTAACTAGCTAATGATATGATTTTAGCCTATGCATGCAACATTAGAATGAATGGTGTTTTTAAACCAAAGCAAATCAAATATGAAATTGAATGGAAAATGATAAATGTTAGAAATTGTATATATGTACATGCATATCTATTGAACAGGTTAAAGCAAAAAGGGGCTAGAGAAGAGAAATAGAATTTTGTGCCCGACAAATAGGTACACATTTACCGCTTTGTTTGGGTGATGATTTTATGAGCCTGTTGGCTAGCCGCTTGGCTTTTTCTTTTTCTTTTTGATATGAGACGCCCGTGTGGCTATTTGGGAATTTTCCCAGACCCTCCCGTACAAAGGAGGTTATGGCGAAATTTTCCAAAATTTAAAGGCGTTAGTGAAATAATTGAAGTGGAAACGATATAGGAATTTTTGAATGAACTATATTTATATAAATATATAAATATAAATAGAATTAAAACGAAACGTGGCCGTGCAGTTCATGTTTTGAAACCGTGATTTCAAACGACTAGTGCGGGAAATCCGACCATTGGATTTTCCCGAAACCTCAACCGTTGGGTTTGCCTTGGAAATATCTTTCCAACGGCATCAACTTTGTGAAGATCCGACGGCTGGATTGTCTGGAATGTTTAATTCAAAACGGAAGAAAAACAGCGCCAGAAACGATTATATTTATATATATATATATATATAAGTTAATTAAATCGAATAACGACGCTGTAGTTCGTAAATTGAATCGTAACTTCAAATGGTTAGTGTGGAAGATCTGACCGTCGGATTTTCCCAAAACTGAAACCGTTGGATTCGTTTTGAAATGACCTTCCTAATGATGTAAAATTTGTGAAGATCCAACGGTTAGATTTTCATATATGTGTAAAACAAAATTAGTGAAAAGTAGCGCCAGTGCATCGATACGACCTGAATCGTCGTTTATTTAAATATGGCCGTTTTGAATCAAATAAAAATGGCGATATATCGTTATAAAATACTATAGACGATATAGAGTGGAAATAAACCAATTTTGTTGTGTTTGCTTGATATGTGATGGTTGAATGTATTTGACATGAAGATTATAACTAAATAACTGAAATGTGAATGTTGAATAGTCCAACCATGTGATTAATTGGTTTGAAAATCTAAATATACGTGGATTATTTGAAAAGGCCGAGTTTATCTCATTTCAGATAATCGATCGACGTTGAGAAGTCGAAGAGTCGAAGACGGTTGAAGACCGACGATCTCCACATTGGATGGATGGGCGCTACTGATACTCGTGACTGGAGTAGCTACCATGAAGGAATTGAAGTAGTAGCCGTCCAAACATACTGTTGATTGTACGGATATGCGAGGAATTGGTGCCTCCGGTTTCATTCAGACCCAGAACGGACTTGTAAATGGACTGTGTGTCTGACATTGGATTTTTGTTCTGTGTTGATTGATCTCTGTTAAATATATATCTGTTTGGCGGCGGAGAATCTATTCTCTTGCTTAACGCCCTTCTCTGAGACGTACGAGCTCAGAGGTTATGTATTGACAGAAATCAGTCGCATGGAGTGGATTGCCTGTGTGGCACGCCTAAGTGGCATATGATCAGGGCTTCTGTTGCGAAGCAAAGTCTTGTGGTTGATGATCAAAGCATGGTCTGTGTGACGCAGCTTTGTGTATAACGTGAATTCGCGAGCCTCACACCCCGGTATGAGTCAAAAACGGGAGAAGGACCCAAGGAGTGCATGACGTTTCTTTCTAGCTATGGTGGTGTCAGTGACCTCCCAGCCCTGACATTTATATCTACTTTTCACCTGTGTGATTGTTGGAATACGAGGCGCCTCGATTATAGGTCTGTAAGGACCGGGAAACGTGTGTTCAGGAATTGCCAATCCTCAAAAGTAAGAGAGGACCGGCCTTGGAGGATCCAGGGGATTGCTGTGTGCGGTCCCGAGGCATTTGCTAGAGTGTCTCGAATCGGAGAGGAGCTTGCCCCTTGCCTCGACTCATGAAGGAATCTAATTTCCAATACGAAATATGCGGATGTGATTGTATTACTAGTATGGCGACATGATATATGGTACCCATGCCGCCTAGGATTGATATTTATGATTGAATTTGCTTTTGAAACATATATGCACTAGTAATAATATCAAACACTTTTGTTTTATTCGTATGAAGCATCTTTGGCCATTATAAGGGAAAACTCTATCCTCCGGCTTGCGTTGCATTGTGTGATGGGACCTGAGTCTTATAATGGCTTCATTTTATAAAAAGCATTGCGTTGATTTAATCATTTATTTTATTTCATGCACTAGCACTCATTGGAGTAAACCCGTTCCGTGAAAGTGGCGTGGTCCTTTGATTTGCCTTATTATTGTTATTAATAAGTTGAGTAGATTTCTCATACCAGTCCCATGACTGACTCGTAGTTTGTTTCACCTTGCAAACTCGGGTGCCCTCATTTTCACACGGGCAGCCTAGTTACAGGTTTCTGACGCACCTTTTGGCTCATGGCGAGGCTTGACGACACTGTGTTGACTTGGATTTTCTCCGCCATTCTTGTATCTATATTATGATTCCGCCACTGGCGATGTAGACTGATATTCCTTTTGTGTACTCTTTATGTATGATTCCACCTCAGGCGATGGTGACTAATTATGTATCATTATGCACTAAGTTGTATCCTGTACTGTGCTTCTCTAATGTGATGATATCTATATGATTCCGCTGTCATATGTGTGTAAATTATTCTATTTTCTGTTTATGCTATTACCTGTGATCTGCTAATGATGATTAATGTGTTATATTCCAATGATTATCCTTAACACCATGTCACGGGGTTTTGGGATCGTCACAGCTGGTATCAGAGCTTTGGCTAACCTTAGTTCTGGAGTCTAACACATTAAACACTTCGTCAAAATAGAATCAGTAGTATTCTAAGGCGAGTCGCTCATTAGAGATAGGACTAGTAAGGTCCTAGAATGAGCCGAGCAGAATAGCAAAAACAATTGATCAGTCCATCGTTATCTTTCCGTAAAATTTTCTGCTTAACTATGCAATAGACTATCATTTCTGTTAGCTGACTTTTTTCGTTGCTTATACAGAATTTGACAAATGGCTACCAGAGCAGCCGCCGCTAGAGGAGTCCGTGCCGGCCGAGGCCGAGGAAGGGGAGAAATCCCAACTCAAGAAGGACCTTTGATACAACCTCCGGCAGCTCAATACTTCGAGCTTGACCGTGTAGCTAAGAGATATAAGAACTTAGGAGGCAAGACCTTCTCGGGAACTGGCACCGTAATAGAGGCCCTTGCATGGCTCAAAACATGCGAGAAAATTCTTGAAGGCCTAAGGCTAGGGGACGAAGACAAAGCTATCATGGGCGCCTGGCTTATGCAGGAACAAGCTGAATTATGGTGGGAATCTCTTACCGCCGGGAATAGAGAAGCTGGAAGAACATGGGATGGATTCAAAGAACTCTTCAAGGAGAAATATGTCCCAGAACAAGCTCTAGAAAGAATGCACGATGACTTCGCCAATCTCCAGCAAGGGGATCTTTCCGTGCAAGATTATCTGAATAAATTTACAATGTTGTCGCCCTATGCTCCAGAGCTCGTCGCCTCTGCGAAATCCAAAAATAAGAGGTTTATCCTTGGACTGAGACGACAATATCATGATAGAGCCATGGCCCATGTCAAGCTGGATTTCAACGAGCTAGTGGAAATGACATGCAACTATGAAGACCTTGATCAAAGGCATCTGGATCAGGATCGCGCTAGAAGCCAAGCCGGAAACAAGCGCAAGCCTGCTGTAAATCAGGGCGAGTCAAACCAAGCAGCATCTTCAAAACCTCAGACTGGCAAGCCGCCAAGAGGAAATTGCTTTAACTGTGGTAAGCCGGGGCACTACTCAAACGTCTGCACAGCTCCGAAGAGGCAGAAGACGAATTCTCAAGGCTCGAGCCAAGGCTCTCAGAACCCTCGCTCGTGCTTCAATTGTCGCAAGACCGATCATCTGGTCAAAGACTGTCCTTTGCTGAAGAAAGCTACAGTAGCTCATGTCTATGACGGGTCTAGCCCGCCAGCTGCTTCCGATGGAGCAGGTAAACCCGATGTTTTGGGAGGTACCCTTACAATTAAAAATATTCCTGTTTCTGTATTATTTGACACAGGTGCATCGCGTAGTTTTATTGCTAGAAACACCGAGCACAAATTAAAGTTAAAACAGCGAAAGCTCAAAGAATCGGTTGAAATTCATAACCCGATAGGGGGTCCTGTTACTCTCGGTTTATATTGTAGAGTGCCAATCTCTTATTCTTTCTACAAATTTCCTTTTGATTTAATCGTTATGGATTTTCCCAAATTCGATATCATTCTCGGGCTGGATTGGTTAATGAAGTATGAAGCTGAAGTGAAATGTGCGGAAAGAATCGTTAAAATTCGAACGGAGCTTGGACATATATATATACCCTGTCATGGTTCGAATCCGAATAGAGAAGAATTTTGGTCAGCATTAGAACTTATTCCCACTTCCATGGAAAAGATTCCGATTGTTAGCAACTATGCGGATGTGTTTGAAGAAGTTGAAAACTTACCTCCGTAAAGAGAAATAGAATTCCGAATCGATCTAATTCCCAATGCCAGACCAGTGGTGCATCCAATTCGTAGAATGACTCTGAAAGAAAAAAGAAGAATTAGGCGATCAAACTCGTCAACTGTTGTGGAAAGGTCAAATCAGACCTAGTTTTCCTAATTGGGGTGCAGTTGTTGTGTTTGTCCCGAAGTCAGACGTACTCTTCGATTATGCGTTGATTACCGAGACCTCAACAAACAGACGCTTAAAAATAAATATCCATTACCCCGCATTGATGATTTGCTGGACCAATTGAATGGGGCGAAAGTATTTTCCCGAATGGACCTAGCTACAGGTTTTCATCAATTGAGAATAGCAGAAGAGTGTGTTCCTTTGACAGCTTTCAGAGGTCCAGACATATTTTATGAATGGTTAGTAATGCCGTTTGGCCTATGCAACGCTCCAGCATACTTTGTCGATCTAATGAATAGAGTGTTCAGGGGAGTTCTGAATAAATTTGTCCTCGTATTCATCGATGATATTTTAATCTACTCCAAATCAAAACCCGAGCATGAAAAACACTTAGAACAAGTATTGGAGATTCTAAGGAAGAACGTCTTCAAAGCCAAATTCTCTAAATGTGTCTTCTGGCAAGAAGAAGTCAAATTTCTTGGCCATGTCGTGTCAGAGAAAGGAATTTCTGTTGACCCAAGCAAAATAACAGCGATTAAGACTGGAAACAACCCACTACTCCCACAGAAGTTAGAAGTTTTATGGGGTTGGCTAGTTATTATCGGAATTTCGTTAAGGATTTTTCGAAGATATCCGGTCCGTTAACGAAGCTCACAAAGAAACATGAGAAGTTTAAGTGGACTTCCGACTGTGAAGAAGCTTTCCAGGAATTGAAATCGAAGTTGACCACCGCTCCAGTGTTAACAATTATTGATGGCAATCAGGATTTAACGGTTTGGACAGATGCTTCTATTAGAGGTCTTGGTGCAGTGTTAATGCAGAGAGGCCAAGTAGTCGCTTATGCAAGCCGCCAATTGAAACTGCATGAGAAGAATTATGTGACTCATGATCTTGAGTTGCTAGCCATCGTTTTTGCCTTGAAAATCTGGAGGCATTACTTGTTGGGCGAGAAATTTATACTGTACACAGATCATCAATCGTTGAAGTATTTATATACCCAGAAAGATCTGAATCTGAGACAGCAGCGTTGGCTAGAATTTCTTGCAGCATATGATCTTGATATCTTGTATACGCCGGGGAAAGCTAACGTTGTAGCGGATGCACTTAGTAGAAAAACCGCAATTGTTGCCCATCTTATAATTACACCTAGCTTGATCGATAAGATATGTGCTCTCCAGAAGAATGATTATTTCATTCAAAAGATCAAAGGAAGAATCCAGAAAGGAGAACCCTCAAGCTTTCAAGTAAATAAAGAAGGAGTTTTGAGGCTGAATGGGAGAATTTGTGTTCCCAACCTTCCTGAGCTCAAAAGAGAAGTGCTAAATGAATGCCATAAATCCAAATTTTGCATCCATCCTGGGGTGAGTAAAATGTACAACGATATCAAACGCACTTTCTGGTGGAAGGCAATGAAAAGGGATATTTCTTTGTATGTTAGCAGATGCCCTACTTGTCAATTGGTCAAGAGTGACCAACAGAAGCTAGCTGGACTGTTGCAACCGTTGGAAGTCCCAAGTTGGAAATGGGAATAGATTTCCATGGATTTCATAGATGGTTTGCCGTGAACCAAGAAAGGTAATGACAGCATTTGGGTAATCGTAGATCGCTTCACGAAGACTGCCCATTTTATACCTGTCAGGTCCAATAGAACTGCTCAAAGTCTAGCACGGATATATTTCAAAGAAATTGTTAAGCTGCATGGAATTCCCATCAGCATAGTCAGTGATAGAGATCCCCTATTTACTAGCAAGTTCTGGGAGGCTTTCCAGACAGAATTGGGAACAAAACTGAATATGAGCACCGCTTATCACCCTCAAACAGATGGCCAAACTGAGCGGGTGAATAGAATTCTAGAAGATTTATTGCGGGCTTGTATAATTGATTTTGGTGGGTCATGGGAAGATCATTTGCATTTGGCAGAATTCTCATATAACAATAGCTATCAAGCAAGTTTGAGAATGTCACCATTTGAAGCATTATATGGCAGACCCTGCAGATCTCCAGCATGTTGGGTAGAACCTGGCAACAGACTTGTACTAGGGCCCGATATGATTAGGGAAGCATCTGATAAAGTGGACTTCATCAAGAAGCGATTGAAAACCGCCCAAAGCTGACTGAAAAGTTATGCAGACTCTAGAAGGAGAGATTTGACATTTGCTGTTGGTGATCATGTTTATTTAAAGGTTTCTCCGATGAGAGGAGTAATCAGATTTGGCAAGACTGGGAAGTTGGCACCGAGATTTATTGGTCCCTTTCCTATACTTGAGCGAATTGGAACTCTTGCTTATAGGGTTCAATTGCCAGATTGGTTGCCTGGAGTGCACAATGTATTTCACGTATCTCAACTTAGGAGACATGTGCATGATCCGGATCTTGTTGTAGAAGAAGCAGCGCAACGGGATGTGGAGATAACTCCAGAATTAGCACTCAGAAGAGAGCCATTAAAAATAGTTGGCAAAGAAACTAGAGAACTCAGAAGCAAAAAGGTTCATTTAGTTAAAGTGCAGTGGAGCAGTGATCCTAGAGACTGTACTTGGGAAACTGAGGAAAGCATTAAGCAAGCTTACCCCAAATGCAGAGTGGATATCTCTGACTAACTCCGGTGCAAGGTACCTTTACCATACTTTGCATTTACATTTTATTTCCTACTTTACTGTTGTTTCCTTTTCGAGGACGAAAAGTTTTAAGTAGGGGAGATTGTAATAACCCGGAAAATACGAGCCAATTTAAAATTTTTAAATTGGTTATTTCAAAGGAATTTGAACAATTGAAATAGAATATTTCAATAAAATAGTGAATTAGAAATAGTGAGTCAGTTTGAAAATTTGAATTCAAACTTTGACCGACTATACAGGGTGGAAAATATAACGGATTTTAGCGAAACCAAAAATATTTAAATCTGTTAGTCAATACCTTTCTAACGAATCTGAAAAATCGAAGTTTCATAACGGGAATCAAAAGTTATGGCCGAATGAATTTTCAGAAGGGTTGGTATATAGAATGTATAGGCCTGGAAAATTGATATTTTGCATACGACCTCGGAATTCGACGAAACCACTTTTGTTGGGTCCGGGATGTCAAACTATTGCTAGGTTTCAAATTTCATAATTTTTGAAGCTAGTATGTGAGCGTAGCAAAAGAAAATGTGTTTGGTCGATTTCTGTTAAATTGGATCGACCAGAAAATGGCCATTTTTCAAACGACCTCAGAATTCGACGAAACTAGTTTTGTTGGGACCGTAGCATCAAAACATAGCTAGATTTATTTTTCTGGAATTTTTCGAATCAGTTTGTGGGCCTGGCAAATTGAAATGTGCGTTCAGAGTTAAAAATTAAATGTTTTATACTTTAATTTGAAAAATAACTGACTGTAACAGTCGAATTGGCCTACGAAACATATCCCATTGTGTCCGGAATGGGGGTATTAAGCTAGGGGCGACAGTCGTTGGGTTTAAAAAGGAGTTCGTTTGAGAAAACACTATTTAAAAATTAAATATAATCCTCGACCAATCATATTTCTCCATTCATAAATTAAAAAAAAAAATCAGAAACCCCCCCCCCCCCGACCCCGACATCGACGACGGAAACCCTTTTTCCCCTTCCCTGGCGATTTCCGATCGCCACAGCTCGAATTAGCTCCTCCCCCAGTTCAACTTTTTGTATTTCTCCCTCCCCTCTTCAAATCCATATAAGGAGCTCCCCCTATCATCGCCTCTACGTCGAGATATCCCCTTCCAAACTTCCGACCTTCAAACCGCCGCCGCCGCCGATCTGCACCACCGAACCCCACCAAACCGCCGCGCGCCTGTAGCCCTCTCGAAGCTCTTCCACGTCCAACTTCCTGATCGTCCCCTCGTGCCCCGGTTCTCGCGAAAACCGCAAACCTAGTTTTGAAGCTTTCTGAAAGTGAGTTTTTCTTTGATCTTTACACTTTGAAAAATCATATCTTTTTGGTGTGTTGACGAAATTCAATGAAACAGGAAACATCGAGACCGCAAGGAAGCTCTCTACCCAATAGAAGAAGCTGCGGATTTTTCTGACATCGTATCGATTTTTAGCGCTTAGAAAACCAAGGTGAGAAATCTAAATTAACGTGAAATTGAATGGAAAATGTCGTGTATAATTTATATAAGCGAAATATAAATTACATACGTGTTGTATACATCATGTACATGCGTAGTGTAAGCTATATGAGTGAAGTATGAATTTTTACATACATAGAATAATTGATATATGTGTTGAAATGCTAGTGAAATATAGTAAATATATATTATATTATATATATATACTCCCCTCGTCCACAAACCATGGACGATATTTATTGTGATGAATTGGTGTGAAATATTGGATGAAAAATACGAATGGTTGAATAATTGTTTGTGGTTGATATTGTTTGGTTGTGGTTGAAAAATACCCATTGGTGATTGAAATGAATTGGAAAAATTTGTGGAAATAAAAATAAACATGCCGCCTGCGTGCGAATTAGATGCATGAATCCCCATTGTCAAAAACCGCGAGGTTTTAAGGTAGAGCGAGGAGCCGTACTAGGGACGGTGCCGGTTTTAACTACCCTGCCGTTATGCTGCCGAAATTTTGAATAATCTTTGTGTGTTAGAATTATTTTCATATGTTGAAATTATCTTCTTGCGTTGAAATTAAAGCCATATGTTGAAACTATATCCATGTGTGGAAATATTCATGTGTTGAAAAGTGTTGTATGAAAATTAAATTCATTTGTGAATGAATGAAGTGTTTAAACAATAAAAATCACATTTTTATTATATATGAAGTAAGAAAAATATTCGCCTTATATAAATAGTTTCAACAATAAAAATCCCATCTTTCTAATATGAACAACATAAATAAAATGTCCATGTGTGGAAATACTCATTTGTTGAGAAGTGTGTGTAGTGGAAAAGTTCACGTGTTGAATAAAAAGATCGACCAATAAAAATTACATTTTTATTGAAACTATGAAGTGTTGAAACCATACATTGGTTGTATAAATATTTTGAACGATAAAAATATCATTTTTATCATATGTGTGATATGCTAAAGAGATGCGGACGTTGAAATAAATATTTGTGAAAGAAATATTATTTTTAACATGCATAGGAACTAAATAAAATCGTCATGTGTTGAAATCTATTTTAGTTCGCCAAAATTATCATCTTTGAAATGTGAAGTGTTAAAAATAGCCACTTGTTCAAATAAACGTGCATGAGTTGAAATATACATTAACTAGCTAATGATATGATTTTAGCCTATGCATGCAACATTAGAATGAATGGTGTTTTTAAACCAAAGCAAATCAAATATGAAATTGAATGGAAAATGATAAATGTTAGAAATTGTATATATGTACATGCATATCTATTGAACAGGTTAAAGCAAAAAGGGGCTAGAGAAGAGAAATAGAATTTTGTGCCCGACAAATAGGTACACATTTACCGCTTTGTTTGGGTGATGATTTTATGAGCCTGTTGGCTAGCCGCTTGGCTTTTTCTTTTTCTTTTTGATATGAGACGCCCGTGTGGCTATTTGGGAATTTTCCCAGACCCTCCCGTACAAAGGAGGTTATGGCGAAATTTTCCAAAATTTAAAGGCGTTAGTGAAATAATTGAAGTGGAAACGATATAGGAATTTTTGAATGAACTATATTTATATAAATATATAAATATAAATAGAATTAAAACGAAACGTGGACGTGCAGTTCATGTTTTGAAACCGTGATTTCAAACGACTAGTGCGGGAAATCCGACCATTGGATTTTCCCGAAACCTCAACCGTTGGGTTTGCCTTGGAAATATCTTTCCAACGGCACCAACTTTGTGAAGATCCGACGGTTGGATTGTCTGGAATGTTTAATTCAAAACGGAAGAAAAACAGCGCCAGAAACGATTATATTTATATATATATATATAAATATAAGTTAATTAAATCGAATAACGACGCTGTAGTTCGTAAATTGAAATCGTAACTTCAAATGGTTAGTGTGGAAGATCCGACCGTCGGATTTTCCCAAAACTGAAACCGTTGGATTCGTTTTGAAATGACCTTCCTAATGATGTAAAATTTGTGAAGATCCAACTGTTAGATTTTCATATATGTGTAAAACAAAATTAGTGAAAAGCAGCGCCAGTGCATCGATACGACCTGAATCGTCGTTTAATTAAATATGGCCGTTTTGAATCAAATAAAAATGGCGATATATCGTTATAAAATACTATAGACGATATAGAGTGGAAATAAACCAATTTTGTTGTGTTTGCTTGATATGTGATGGTTGAATGTATTTGACATGAAGATTATAACTAAATAACTGAAATGTGAATTTTGAATAGTCCAACCATGTGATTAATTGGTTTGAAAATCTAAATATACGTGGATTATTTGAAAAGGCCGAGTTTATCTCATTTCAAATAATCGATCGACGTTGAGAAGTCGAAGAGTCGAAGACGGTTGAAGACCGACGATCTCCACATTGGATGGATGGGCGCTACTGATACTCGTGACTGGAGTAGCTACCATGAAGGAATTGAAGTAGTAGCCGTCCAAATCTACTGTTGATTGTACGGATATGCGAGGAATTGTTGCCTCCGATTTCGTTCAGACCCAGAACGGACTTGTAAATGGACTGTGTGTCTGACATTGGATTTTTGTTCTGTGTTGATTGATCTCTGTTAAATATATATCTGTTTGGCGGTGGAGAATCTATTCTCTTGCTTAACGCCCTTCTCTGAGACGTACGAGCTCAGAGGTTATGTATTGACAGAAATCAGTCGCATGGAGTGGATTGCCTGTGTGGCACGCCTAAGTGGCATATGATCAGGGCTTCTGTTGCGAAGCAAAGTCTTGTGGTTGATGATCAAAGCATGGTCTGTGTGACGCAGCTTTGTGTATAACGTGAATTCGCGAGCCTCACACCCCGGTATGAGTCAAAAACGGGAGAAGGACCCAAGGAGTGCATGACGTTTCTTTCTAGCTATGGTGGTGTCAGTGACCTCCCAGCCCTGACATTTATATCTACTTTTCACCTGTGTGGTTGTTGGAATACGAGGCGCCTCGATTATAGGTCTGTAAGGACCGGGAAACGTGTGTTCAGGAATTGCCAATCCTCAAAAGTAAGAGAGGGCCGGCCTTGGAGGATCCAGGGGATTGCTGTGTGCGGTCCCGAGGCATTTGCTAGAGTGTCTCGAATCGGAGAGGAGCTTGCCCCTTGCCTCGACTCATGAAGGAATCCAATTTCCAATACGAAATATGCGGATGTGATTGTATTACTAGTATGGCGACATGATATATGGTACCCATGCCGCCTAGGATTGATATTTATGATTGAATTTGCTTTTGAAACATATATGCACTAGTAATAATATCAAACACTTTTGTTTTATTCGTATGAAGCATCTTTGGCCATTATAAGGGAAAACTCTATCCTCCGGCTTGCGTTGCATTGTGTGATGGGACCTGAGTCTTATAATGGCTTCATTTTATAAAAAGCATTGCGTTGATTTAATCATTTATTTTATTTCATGCACTAGCACTCATTGGAGTAAACCCGTTCCGCGAAAGTGGCGTGGTCCTTTGATTTGCCTTATTATTGTTATTAATAAGTTGAGTAGATTTCTCATACCAGTCCCATGACTGACTCGTAGTTTGTTTCACCTTGCAAACTCGGGTGCCCTCATTTTCACATGGGCAGCCTAGTTACAGGTTTCTGACGCACCTTTTGGCTCATGGCGAGGCTTGACGACACTGTGTTGACTTGGATTTTCTCCGCCATTCTTGTATCTATATTATGATTCCGCCACTGGCGATGTAGACTGATATTCCTTTTGTGTACTCTTTATGTATGATTCCGCCTCAGGCGATGGTGACTAATTATGTACATTATGCACTAAGTTGTATCCTGTACTGTGCTTCTCTGATGTGATGATATCTATATGATTCCGTTGTCTTATGTGTGTAAATTATTCTATTTTCTGTTTATGCTATTATCTGTGATCTGCTAATGATGATTAATGTGTTATATTCCAATGATTATCCTTAACACCGTGTCACGGGGTTTTGGGATCGTCACATATTCATTGCTTACACTTATAAATGTTGGAACTATAAGATATGGTAACACTTATAAATGTCAGTACCATAATCCTACTAACTCTTATAAATGTTGGCATACATAAATTGTTAACACTTATATACATCACAGTACGAAATTAAGTGCTTCTCTATTTTTTACACAATTAATATTAAAATTCTCGAAACAAACGAATATAACATATCTTTGTGATTTTCATATCACATATATAATTCAACATATCAATTCAATATAAGGTTTATTACACTTTCATATCTCAGATTCAACAATGTCACATTTTCATAATACTCAAATTTGAGCTACATGCTTCCGATTTCAAAATACCATAATATCATGTCCAAACTGTAAAATATAAATGCACTCGTCACATTCCAAAAACTTTAGAGATAAGATCATTGTCAAGGTCACACGTGTTTGCTTTATTTATGTTTTATCCCTCCTCCACGAGTGCCTGCAAAATATAAATGCACTCATTTTTAGAAGAAGATGACAAGTTGCAATGGAACATTTTTCACTAAGATGGTACATGCATCAACAATCAAAAACCAATCCTTACAATGGCATATCCACCAATCAAGTAAATAGCTTAAAGATCACTCATAAATAGATATGCTTTTGTTGAGTACAAACATAAATAGGAAAACATACAGCTTTAGCCGTGCTAAGTCAACTATCAATAATGCTTTAAGTTTTCAAAACTGAGTTGCAAAATAAGATTTCAAAACTGAGTTGCAACTCATTTTTGAAAACTGAGTTGCATAACTCAATTTTTGAAAAATGAGCAACATAATTCAGTTTCCAAAATTGAGTCGCAAACACACATAGCACAGTCTATAATATGTAATTACCATGCTTTGTAAGTTCTAAAGTTGTAAACAAAACAAATAAGTGAAACTACACAAAATATCTTCAAGTGCAAGAAGCTTAATTGACATACTACCAAAATAGCAAAAACTGGAAAACATTAGAAAAAACCCGTTGCATTTGAAAAAAAACTAGTTTTCAACTCAAATTAATCTAACATCTATAGCTACACACGTAAGTTAATATGTAAGCATGTGTGAATGAGTATTAACCTGCAAATGGCTTGGGAAAAACATGCAATGACACCAACTGCTCGGCAAGCAGCTGACCTAACTGATGGAACTTCATCATTCAATGTTGCATAAAACTATATGAAATATGCAGTAGTTACTGCTAATAATATATTATACTCTACAAGGATATGTGTCTACCTGTGAAAAGGTGTGTGCAAAAAATTTTGAATCTAAAAGCTCGTGTATCATAATATTCAGGCCATTTATCTTCCTCACAAGTTAAAATGGAAGCCAACTCAGGGTTATTTAGAAGCATTTTAGTAGTCAAGTACCCAGCTATGGTCCATGTTTGATACAAATGAGATTGTTTGTCGATGAATCTACCAGCTCGTGTATCGTAATATTCAGGCCATTTGTCTTTGGAAAGCTTCTTTTCAGCTACAGATACAACTCTGTATGCAAGTTCAAGCCTACCCATTTTTATGCAGGTTAGCTGAACTGAAATAATCATATATAATCGAGTTAAATAATGCATATGTAAGCGTTAAAACTGGAAGCATACCAAAGAACTCAAATTCAAATCTTTCCTACACAAGCATTTAAGTAGTGAAATAAAAGAGAACATAAACATGAAAGGCTACATTTTGGTAAAGTCTAAAGAAAGGCTTTGATGTATGAAAATGAAATTTTCAGAAAAAATTATGGCTGTAGAAAATTAATCAATGAAGGGCCTCTAAGATGTATCATGTACAGGAAGAAGTCTATTAGAATGTTCACAATATAGTTAGAACAAATCGCTATTCCCTAAAATTTACTTGCCATAGTAATGTAGGCCATGATCCAGCATTGTGATATGACCATGGACTGCAAATTAGAAGAGGAAATTTTATCATATGAAGCAACCAAATATCAAAAAGTTGGAAGAAATATATTGCGGCAATAAACTGAATAATCTAAAAATTGGAATAAAGCATAGACAGCAGGAAGTATCTACAAATTCTTTTTTTCCTTCATAATGAGACTTTGTTAGAAGGTAAATTGTTGCTAGTTTATCCCATAATTAATGATAAACAACCTGATTTATGTAAATAGTAGAGAATAAAATATTCGATATTTTAATGGATAGCAAACAAAACACTACGTATTTGTATTTCACAGTCAGCAAAACAAATATATCGACTTAGTATTTAGTAAATTAATCTGCTTCATCAAATTAAATGCTCTAAGAAACATTCCATGTCCAATCACTAGTAGCTTACATTTAAAAATACACTTGCCAATAACTTAAAATGGTAGAACGCAGTTGTAACACCCCACGTCCGTTAGTGTCACTCACAAAGGGAATGCACTAAGTTCTGTGGAGCATTTAGGGAAAAAGATGCAGATAAATTACAAGATAGACAGAAATTAAACAGCGAAAAACAAAACTTTGCTTTATTGATAAAACAGTTTGTACAAAGATTTCTTTACAATATCAGAGTGTCATCTGTCTTACAAAATAAAGAAGCATAAAAATACATTTATATTCTCAATGTAGCAAGAACCACCCATAGCATCTGAAAAGAGAATCCAAGCAAAACTTCGACAAATCTTCAAGCTGGGAAAGAGTGACAGTCCAACTTAACGTGAGCTATACTACTCCCTCCTCTACTACCTAGGGGGGAAACGGAAGAAAAGAAGACGAAAGAAAAACAGAGTCAGACATAAAGCCTGAGTAAGTTCAGTAACTTCTAGCATGTGAACATGGAAAAACAAACGACATGAATTAACTGAATCCAAGATTACACCATGACCATAGGGTCAGCAAGATTAGACAAGATAATCACAAGATATGCTAAGATAAGATAAACTGGATATGTTCTAATACTTTCGCCGCTTCGCTATTTCCTTGTTATACTGGTTTCTATATCTCTGCACCACCTAACTAGTGTTCCAACTAGTAACGGTAACGTGATCCCAACCCCTGTAGTTTCCATTGCCTTCAGGCATACATTTATTATTTATTACCTAGATCTAATCTAGGGTTTTCTATCAAGTGCTTTCTAGATTTAACTAGAGTTTACGCTATCTGCTGAACGCTTCTCGAGTTCAGGGTTTATGCCACCTAGTCCAACTAGGGATTACGCTACCTGTCGAATGATGCCCCCAAGTCTAGGACACACTACCAAGAGTGGTATATGTTCCTATACTTCCCCACGCATGTATCGCGAATCGCCATCGCTTGTCTAGATGCACATGTCCTGTAATGTGCGGTCCGAGTCCTGCGACAGGGCAAATCAAGGAATACAGAAATCAGTCGGGAGCTTTCAGATATCTGCCGATGCAGATGCTAAGGTCTGTTTTTATTCCAGTGGCTATGGTCTCACTTGACCCCTCCCTCAGCTTATGAAAGGCACACCTTGTAAAATGAGAACTATACGCCGGCCCCCGGTGCCCCACTATCTTATGGCCATCCTCACCCATAACTAGATAGCAAGTATATGGTCTTTTGGAGTTCTCCGCCTTTCCGCTTCACGTATCTCGTTTGACTCAAGATGGATGGTAGACGACGAGTCGCTATCACAGGGCTACCGTTTGCTCGCCGAATCACGCCAGTCCATCCTAGTCTTTAGTTTGCCATGTATTGCAACCAAGGCATACCCCTGGTTCTTCTACGCAAACCTTAACCTCTGTGGGCCCAGGCGGATCATCTACGGCCTCACAGAGGGATACCAAGAGTACCCTCACGTCCCCTCGAAGCCTCGGGCTTCGTAACCCAATTCGTTGGAGCCTTCTTTTTAATCAGACGGACGTTCGCTCCTCCTCGTGTTATACTAAGAATTACTACTTAGTTTTGTCAACTAAGGTTTACCACTTAGTTTCCAGAATCGTTGTTTTCTTAACTAAGGTTTACTACTTAGCTCCTTTTAACTAAGGTTTACTACTTAGTTCTCTTTCCCGTCAGTTTGGATTGGTTAAGTGTCATTAGTCAATTCAAGCTAACTTAACCCTCTTCATTTATCCAGCTAAGCTGGTTAAGTGTCATCAGCAATTCCCATTGACTTAACCCTACCACAAACCAAGTTATATTGGTTAAATATTTCTTATTACTTAACACTACCCCTTCATCCTGTATTGGTTAAGTGTTCCTTTTTAACATAACCTTGCCCATCTGTTTTAACTAACATATTTTTAATGGTTAAGTATTATCCCTTCATGTTTTAGACTTAACCTCATTCCTTTATCACACCCTGATGGTTAAGTGTTCAGGTTTACTTAACCCTACGGTCTAGCCCAGCTAACATATCAAAATTGGCTAAGTGTATTAGATTTTACTTAACCCCAACCTCTAGTCTAGTTAACATATTAATTTGGATAAGTGTATTAACTTTACTTAACCTCTACAAGTCTCGTTTTGCTACCTAGAGTTTGGTTAAGTGTCTCTATGGACTTAGCCCTCCCATTCTAGCTTAACTGTGTTAAGTTGGTTAAGTGTTCCTATGGACTTAACCCTCCCATTCTAGCTTAACTGTGTTAAGTGTTTTTATGAACCTAACCCCACCCATCAGTTTAGTTGTCATGTTGAACTGGTTAAGTGTCTTAGTTAACTTAACCCTACCATTCTTGTTCTAGCTTTAATTAAGTAGATTAAAGCCACGACCTCTCACATTAGACAGATATTGTTGCGAATACTGGATGTGTCGGTTGGTTCCGGGCAGGTTTACATCGCAACTCAGTCTAACCTCGGGTTAGGCATATTCGTGTTTTCTAAATTCAAAGGGTTTTGGTTATTTTTCAATTCTGGTTTTGAAAGTAACCATCCCGTCTGTCGGATCAGTTAGGGATAGCCAGGGAGAGCAGGAAACTTGTATTTTCCAAACCCAAGCCTAGACACTATCCTCTCTATCACCCTAGAACTTTCTGGTGTGTTATTAAAAGAGATGTCGTTTAACAAACCTTTAATTTGTCTAAGTTTACATTTCTTGTTTAGAACAAATTCTATAAGTAAATTATTCCTAATTTACTTATTTCCTAATTCCCCTTTTAATGTAAATTGTCAACATTCATTCTTACGGCCCATTTTTCCCTCTAAATCATGTTTATGCTTTTAGGTATGTAAACTATACCAAATCAAGTGTCATTAACCATGATTTTGCTAAACCTGCCAATTACTCCCTATTATGGCCAATTTAAAATTTAGGCCAATATATTTACCGTTCCAAATTAACTAATCCAATTCAAATTCAACATTCTAATTCATGTCAAACTAGACTTATTACTCTAGTTCACTATTCATGTAAATGCTAGATTTACATGTCGATACTAGATTTAGGCTACTCAATCTATAGTTCATGTCAAATTTTTCCAACTTGCATTCTTATGAACATGACATAATGCGTGTTCCCAATTTATGCCAATTTCCAAGTTAAACTACGTTTTTTTGTAAATTTCATACTGCATTCCCACCGTTCGTATAATCGTGATTCAGTCTAGATTTATAAATAAAGCTAGGTTCGAAGAAAATAGGGAATGAACCAAAGATGCTATGCGAAAGATAGACATACTAACTGGCATAAAAAGGGTTGAATAACGACGTCGGTTTAAGAACATGGGTAGACCTAACTTAATAGGTAAATTCCCAAGGTCTAAAACCAAAGAAAATCAAGAATAGACAGAATAGAGACGTAGGTTCAAGAACATGGGTAGACCTAACTTAATAGGTAAATTCCCAAGGTCTAAAACCAACGAAAACCAAGGATAGACAGAATAGAAAGATCAGGTTTAGACCCAATTTCACAGCAACCCTTTCCTAGTCAGAAATCATAGGTGTTTACTCACAGTTGTCCTTGTTATGTCATAGGCAATAGTTCATGTTTCCAAATCAAAAGCATAAGCTTAGTCAAGGAAATAATTCTCATAGTCACAGTCACAGTCATAGGCAATGTCCATAGTCATAGGCAATGTTCATAGTCATAGGCAACGTTCACAGTCATAGGCAATGTCCACAGTCATAGGCAATGTTCATAGTCATAGGCAACGTTCATAGTCATAGGCAATGTTCATAGTCATAGAGGCATATAGTCTTATTTGTCCTTGAATCATAACAGTTCTTGATTAGGTCCAAGAATATAGGCACTGATTCGAATAGAGAGAGAGAGATTTGGCATATTCTTTTATTCCTTTAATTTCATGTCACGAACAAAGAAAAACGTTCAAATCTAAAAATAACTGACTTACAGAGATTAGATTAGAATAGAAAGGAGGCGTTGCTATGATTCGTGCGACGTTTAGCCTTTAATCCTTATCTTGAAGCTTTGAATCTCTTCTAGACAACTTGAGCAGCATAACCTTGTCTTGGATTTTTGTATTATCTTCTTATTTTTATATTTTCTCAGAGGCAGCATAAGGATAGAAAAGAATTGTGAATAGAGAAGAAGACCAGGGCTGTTTATATAGTGTTAGGCGGACGAACCTGGTCAGAATGGCGTCTAGATACAGAAGAACGAACTAGGTGCAGAAAACTGGATTTCGGGGCCCAGGTCGACACCCATGTCGACTGGGCAGTCGACATGGGGGGGTGTCGACTGCGCAGTCGACACCCCTGTCGACTTGACCTGGGCGGAAATTTTCCCGCCCTGCCCCCTGTGTGTTTGAATTCGAATTTGGCTCTAGTTTTTAAACTGTTTTGAACTGGGAATTTTCTGAAAACTTTGACGGGCCATATCTTGGTCATACAGACTCAGATTTTCGAAAATTCGGACTCTATTTCGCGTATTTTTCAGAGACGAACGCAATGGCATAGCCGTTTCCGTTGATTTTGATTTTAACTCTTAATTCTGCCTTGATTCGTGAATCTTAGTGTTACAGAATTACGGGGTGTTACATTCTCCCCCACTTAAAAGGATTTCATCCCCGAAATCTTCAAATTAGGAAGAATGTGTCCTACCATCCAATCACCCATCTACTCAACCATTCAGTCACAGGCATTCATTGTCCTTAAAAGATTTCTAATGCTTTCATGTTCATATGCATAGTGTGTGTATATGTCTTTATCTAATGCAAAACCAGGCGGTCTACTGATTCAGTTGACCTCCTTAATGCGAATTATGTCAGTGCCGTGCGTCCAATCATGTATGCAAGCATCCCTAGTTACGCAAATACTATATGCGTGCACAGCCATTCATCCATATGCAACATCCATATGATAACATATCAAGTTCAACTTACAAACAAATACATATCTGTAAATGCAATATGAAAGCGTCCGAACTTGATCTAGTGCCTAATACATATGCATATGCATTCACGAGCAACCATTTGCAACCACTTGCAACCATTCAACCATAACATGTTTCAAATACATGTTTACATCCATTGGCTTCTACCTAAGGATCGATGATATGTCCTAGAGGATATACTTTGGAAAGAGAGAAACAATTATGCGTAAAGCTCCTACAAACAAAAGAAATCAAGGATGCACCCAAGGAAAAAGGGTATGATGCTAGTATCTAGCCTTCTTGAGCTTTACTCCACTGTATCTTAACTAATTTAACTTCACGATTGTGAAGTTTCTGACCTCCATCTCTAAAGTAAACAGATGTCAACTATGATACCAAGTGTATGTACTAAGATGATTAGAGGTCTCTCCTCTTAGCTTATCCATCACGCCATAACTATGAGGGTAAAAAGGTCACTACGCACTTTCTAGAGTGCCTGCCACAACTATTCATCTCTCACGCAAACCATCCTAGTCGAACTCGACATTCCTCAAGTACAAGCCCCAAAGGCCTAAACCAATATCAGACAAGCACCCAAGGAATATCTCCTCCGAACTTAGACGATCTATGTGAGATGATATAAATAAACTCGATAGCTATCCTCAAATCCCTACTAACCAAAAATAAACTGGTCGGACCACCAATTGGATTTGAGACTCTAGTGGGATCTTTCTACTATACAAGTACTATGGTGCAGAGACTCAACTATGGAAGTGGATATGAACAAATGCGAAGCGCTAACACCAAAGGAAAGAGTACGAACAGCAAAACTAGACTCTTCCAACAGAACTCTACTACCTCTCTCCTAGGTACGCTTGGTGGTGAAAGTATGTACTTGCCCTTCTGAAAATCTTTTTCCTCATTCTTGCCCTTGTCCCTAATTATATGCCCTATCATACCCTAGCAAAGATACTTCCTCTTGTCTTAGGTTTTATGATTTCTTTCTCCTTCGTGAGCTAAATCTACATCCATGAATTCCTCATCCTCGGGTTGTGCTCCTTAGCCAAACTCCTCATCCCCTTATGTGTGTAGTCATGTTGACAAATCCCTCGAAAGCTGCCTCCATTGTACGGAAAATCCTACTAAGCTTGGAAGAAAACTAACCGCAGGTGAAACTACTACGGTTATAGATGGAAGTCGGGCACTACTTCGCCCATCGATGAGGTTACCTCCCAGAAAGCCAGGAGCCCCAGAGACTCAAGAAAGAAGGAGACAAGAATTCAAACAGAGGAAGAGAAGGCAATGCGTATGGCTTTGGGGAATATGCCTTTAAAACAAATCTTTTCTCTTGAAAATGCTTCTTTTAAAACCATTTTGAAAATAATTTTTCAAATCTTTTATCTGATCCGGTAACCTTCAGCTCTGATACCACGTGTAACACCCTACGTCCGTTAGTGTCACTCACAAAGGGAATGCACTAAGTTCTGTGGAGCATTTAGGGGAAAAGATGCAGATAAATTACAAGATAGACAGAAATTAAACAGCGAAAAACAAAACTTTGCTTTATTGATAAAACAGTTTGTACAAAGATTTCTTTACAATATCAGAGTGCCATCTGTCTTACAAAATAAAGAAGCATAAAAATACATTTATATTCCCCAATGTAGCAAGAACCAGCCATAGCATCTGAAAAGAGAATCCAAGCAAAACTTCGACAAATCTTCAAGCTGGGAAAGAGTGACAGTCCAACTTAACCTGAGCTATACTACTCCCTCCTCTACTACCTAGGGGGGAAACGGAAGAAAAGAAGACGAAAGAAAAACAGAGTCAGACATAAAGCCTGAGTAAGTTCAGTAACTTCTAGCATGTGAACATGGAAAAACAAACGACATGAATTAACTGAATCCAAGATTACACCATGACCATAGGGTCAGCAAGATTAGACAAGATAATCACAAGATATGCTAAGATAAGATAAACTGGATATGCTCTAATACTTTCGCCGCTTCGCTATTTCCTTGTTATACTGGTTTCTATATCTCTGCACCACCTAACTAGTGTTCCAACTAGTAACGATAACGTGATCCCAACCCCTGTAGTTTCCATTGCCTTCAGGCATACATTTATTATTTATTACCTAGATCTAATCTAGGGTTTTCTATCAAGTGCTTTCTAGATTTAACTAAAGTTTACGCTATCTGCTGAACGCTTCTCGAGTTCAGGGTTTATGCCACCTAGTCCAACTAGGGATTACGCTACCTGTCGAACGATGCCCCCAAGTCTAGGACACACTACCAAGAGTGGTATATGTTCCTATAACTCCCCACGCATGTATCGCGAATCGTCATCGCTTGTCTAGATGCACATGTCCTGTAATGTGCGGTCCGAGTCTTGCGACAGGGCAAATCAAACAATACAGAACTCGGTCGGGAGCTTTCAGATATTTGCCGATGCAGATGCTAAGGTCTGTTTTTATTCCAGTGGCTATGGTCCCACTTGACCCCTCCCTCAACTAATGAAAGGCACACCTTGTAAAATGAGAACTATACGCCGGCCCCCGGTGCCCCACTATCCTATGGCCATCCTCACCCATAACTAGATAGCAAGTATATGGTCTTTTGGAGTTCTCCGCCTTTCCGCTTCACGTATCTCAATTGACTCAAGATGGATGGTAGACGACGAGTCGCTATCACAGGGCTACCGTTTGCTCGCCGAATCACGTCGGTCCATCCTAGTCTTTAGGTTGCCATGTATTGCAACCAAGGCATACCCCTGGTTCTTCTACGCAAACCTTAACCTCTGTGGGCCTAGGCGGATCATCTGCGGCCTCACAGAGGGATACCAAGAGTACCCTCACGTCCCCTCGAAGCCTCGGGCTTCGTAACCCAATTCGTTGGAGCCTTCTTTTTAATCAGACGGACGTTCGCTCCTCCTCGTGTTATACTAAGAATTACTACTTAGTTTTGTCAACTAAGGTTTACCACTTAGTTTCCAGAATCGTTGTTTTCTTAACTAAGGTTTACTACTTAGCTCCTTTTAACTAAGGTTTACTACTTAGTTCTCTTTCCCGTCAGTTTGGATTGGTTAAGTGTCATTAGTCAATTCAAGCTAACTTAACCCTCTTCATTTATCCTGTTAAGTTGGTTAAGTGTCATCAGCAATTCCCGTTGACTTAACCCTACCACAAACCAAGTTATATTGGTTGAATATTTCTTATTACTTAACCCTACCGCTTCATCCTGTATTGGTTAAGTGTTCCTTTTTAACTTAACCTTGCCCATCTGTTTTAACTAACATGTTTTTAATGGTTAAGTATTATCCCTTCATGTTTTAGACTTAACCTCATTCCTTTATCACACCCTGATGGTTAAGTGTTCAGGTTTACTTAACCCTACGATCTAGCCCAGCTAACATATCAAAATTGGCTAAGTGTATTAGATTTTACTTAACCCCAACCTCTAGTCTAGTTAACATATTGATTTGGCTAAGTGTATTAACTTTACTTAACCCCTACAAGTCTCGTTTTGCTACCTAGAGTTTGGTTAAGTGTCTCTATGGACTTAGCCCTCCCATTCTAGCTTAACTGTGTTAAGTTGGTTAAGTGTTCCTATGGACTTAACCCTCCCATTCTAGCTTAACTGTGTTAAGTGTTTTTATGAACCTAACCCCACCCATCAGTTTAGTTGTCATGTTGAACTGGTTAAGTGTCTTAATTAACTTAACCCTACCATTCTTGTTCTAGCTTTAATTAAGTAGATTAAAGCCACGACCACTCACATTAGACAGATATTGTTGCGAATACTGGATGTGCCGGTTGGTTCCGGGAAGGTTTACATCGCAACTCAGTCTAACCTCGGGTTAGGCATATTCGTGTTTTCTAAATTCAAAGGGTTTTGATTAGTTTTCAATTCAGGTTCTGAAAGTAACCATCTCGTCCGTCGGATCAGTTAGGGATAGCCAGGGAGAGCAGGAAACTTGTATTTTCCAAACCCAAGCCTAGACACTATCCTCTCTGTCACCCTAGAACTTTCTGGTGTGTTATTAAAAGAGATGTCGTTTAACAAACCTTTAATTTGTCTAAGTTTACATTTCTTGTTTAGAACAAATTCTATAAGTAAATTATTCCTAATTTACTTATTTCCTAATTCCCTTTTTAATGTAAAATGTCAACATTCATTCTTACGGCCCATTTTTCCCTCTAAATCATGTTTATGCTTTTTGGTATGTAAACTATACCAAATCAAGTGTCATTAACCATGATTTTGCTTTACCTGCCAATTACTCCCTATTATGGCCAATTTCAAATTTAGGCCAATATATTTACCGTTCCAAATTAACTAATCCAATTCCAATTCAACATTCTAATTCATGTCAAACTAGACTTATTACTCTAGTTCACTATTCATGTAAATGTTAGACTTACATGTCGATACTAGATTCAGGCTACTCAATCTATAGTTCATGTCAAATTTTTCCGACTTGCATTCTTATGAACATGCCATAATGTGTGTTCCCAATTTATGCCAATTTCCAAGTTAAACTACGTTTTTAGTAAAATTCATACCGCATTCCCACCGTTCGTATAATCGTGATTCAGTCTAGATTTATAAATAAAGCTAGGTTCGAAGAAAATAGGGAATGAACCAAAGATGCTATGCGAAAGATAGACATACTAACTGGCATAAAAAGGGTTGAATAACGACGTCGGTTCAAGAACATGGGTAGACCTAACTTAATAGGTAAATTCCCAAGGTCTAAAACCGAAGAAAACCAAGAATAGACAGAATAGAGACGTAGGTTCAAGAACATGGGTAGACCTAACTTAATAGGTAAATTCCCAAGGTCTAAAACCAACGAAAACCAAGGATAGACAGAATAGAAAGATCAGGTTAAGACCCAATTTCACAGCAACCCTTTTCTAGTCAGAAATCATAGGTGTTTAGTCACAGTTGTCCATGTTATGTCATAGGCAATAGTTCATGTTTCCAAATCAAAAGCATAAGCTTAGTCAAGGAAATAATTCTCATAGTCACGGTCACAGTCATAGGCAATGTCCATAGTCATAGGCAATGTTCATAGTCATAGGCAACGTTCACAGTCATAGGCAATGTCCATAGTCATAGGCAATGTTCATAGTCATAGGCAACGTTCACGGTCATAGGCAATGTTCATAGTCAAAGAGGCATACAGTCTTATTTGTCCTTGAATCATAACAGTTCTTGATTAGGTCCAAGAATATAGGCACTGATTCGAATAGAGAGAGAGAGAGAGATTTGGCATATTCTTTTATTCCTTTAATTTCATGTCACGAACAATGAAAAACGTTCAAATCTAAAAATAACTGACTTACAGAGATTAGATTAGAATAGAAAGGAGGCGTTGCTATGATTCGTGCGACGTTTAGCCTTTAATCCTTATCTTGAAGCTTTGAATCTCTTCTAGACAACTTGAGCAGCATAACCTTGTCTTGGATTTTTGTATTATCTTCTTATTTTTATATTTTCTCAGAGGCAGCATAAGGATAGAAAAGAATTGTGAGTAGAGAAGAAGACCAGGGCTGTTTATATAGTGTTAGGCGGACGAACCTGGTCAGAATGGCGTCTAGATACAGAAGAACGAACTGGGTACAGAAAACTGGATTTCGGGACCCAGGTCGACACCCATGTCGATTGGGCAGTCGACATGGGGGGGTGGTGTCAACTGCGCAGTCGACACCTTTGTTGACTTGACCTGGACGGGAATTTTCCCGCCCTGCCCCTTGTGTGTTTGAATTCGAATTTGGCTCTAGATTTTAAACTGTTTTGAACTGGGAATTTTCTGAAAACTTTGACAGGCCATATTTTGGTCATACGGACTCCGATTTTCGAAAATTCGGACTCTATTTCGCGTATTTTTCCGAGAAGAACGCAATGGCATAGCCCGTTTCTCTTGATTTTGATTTTAACTCTTAATTCTGCCTTGATTCGTGAATCTTAGTGTTACAGAATTACGGGGTGTTACAGCAGTGTGTTAGAATCTCCAAGATGCTAGCGTATAAAAGAGGTAAAATTGGCCAGCAGTTTTCAGTTGTAATAAGAGGTTGTGCTCAAGAGACCTAAAATAAAAATTATTATCTTTCTTTCCACGAATGGTTACTAGCATATTAATATTGAAATAAGATGGTAATCTCTGAATGGTGATTAAGATAGCATCAGACATGATCTCGGATAAACATTATTGGTAAATACATCACTTAACAATTTTGTCATGGACGGATACCTAACAAGGTGATGTATTGTAGCCGATCCCAATGATTGAATAAGAAGGGACCAAGTAAACTTACGTGTTCTTACGATCACTACCAGTAATTATACTCCATTCTTCATATTCCAAAGCAAGGTAACAAATCTTAAGAGGCATATCACCAACTAAATCATCCCATTTCTCTTCTATAAGATTCAGAATTCACTCTGCTTGTCTTGCAGTGGTCAAAGATGAAACAACAACCAAGATATTTCCTAAGGAGAAGAACCTAAAATCCATGTGAGTAGGCTGGAGATTTCCAATTAAATAGCCTGCTTTTTCAGGTATCCAGTCTCCTAGCCAGCATGGAATTTGATCAGGATATATGTTAAACTTGTTGGTAGCATCATGAGAGTATTCTTTAGTTTTGTATAGTGATATATCCCATTTATTTTTTTTAAGTCAGCCCAGTAATCCTCTCTTATATGAAAAGACAAAGCACTAAGTCTGTTATTAATAGCACGCACAAGATTTTTAGTTCCATCGTTAACAGTAATCATTTCTCGAGAGTAGAGTAGACCTGAATAGAATAAAGCCTGTGGAACGAAACTAATCAATTATTTGACATGGCATAAGCCACAATATGATATATATACTTGATAAGGTGTCATACTAAATTTGGTATTTCAGTTAAACTAGTGGAAAAAAAACTACCTGCTTAGATTAGGATAATTACCGATTGCTTGTTTTAGTGTGGACATTATGATAAGTTTTGGAAGTCCTTTGTTAAAGTCTCCATCTTGTAAGAGAATGCTTAAATTCAGGCTAAGTGCCAATAGTTTTATTAAAACTTGGTTAAGTGGTTAAAAAGCCAAGTTTAAACATAGTATATATTCGCAAATTCAACTTTTGGACACTAGAAATGACCCAACATAGTGTAAGCATAACTTTGTTCCTGCTTATACTTAATTACCATTAGAAAATTGATAATTATATTTTAGCTTGTATATATAGAAAAGAAAAAACTATGTTAAACGATGTAAAAGTTGGAGAGAAACGGTTTAGTGATTGGTTAATGGTACTCAACTTACTTGAATCTCAAGAGGATGTCCATAGATGCCCATTCTGCGATCTATCATGCAAGAGCCATCGTTCACTAACAAAGTAGGGAACATATCAAATCCATCAGTTAAACATAAATTCAGTATCAATTTGATGCCAGTTTGCACATCGACTCTTTCTTGAAATGTGTAGTCTCCTGTGATCTTTCTATGTGCCCTAAGCAAAATAATCCACCACAACCCTGTAAAGGAGCACGTATGCCTATTTACTTATTCCCCATGCATGTGCTGGTTATTAACAAAATCCATAAGGCAAATATGAAAATGTGCAACCAAAGTGC
The DNA here is from genome assembly GCA_030737875.1 of Allium sativum. Classification (NCBI taxonomy): domain Eukaryota; kingdom Viridiplantae; phylum Streptophyta; class Magnoliopsida; order Asparagales; family Amaryllidaceae; genus Allium; species Allium sativum. The sequence continues at coordinate 141,042,470 of CM060918.1, read as the reverse complement.
TTTTTAAAAGTCATATGTTCAGGCACATAAAATAATTCCATTTTGAAGGCGCAAACATAACAATGATACAATATGAATTTAGGATAAATGTGCCTACCATGTGGCATTGATAATTTTCCTACTCAATGCAAAACATCTATTCTTGTGGCCTAAAATATGCATACAGAGAAAACCACATGAAGTGATGCTGCTCCTCCTCCAGGCATTTATTTTTCAAAATTTGATGATTTACCAATAATAACACTATCTAAATCACCATCCAAAACCAAAACGATATTAAAAACATGAATCTGACATAAGCACTTCTGCTAATCAGGTTACTAGCTTGGCTCCTAATATTTATTTTAGTAGAAATACCTCCTTGGGTCCTAATTTTTCTATCAGATTCATCAAAACAATCTGGGTTTAGATTCTACACTAAAAAAGTCAGCAAAGAAGACCAAGTTTAATAAATTGGACTTTGCTAGAGGGCCTGAAGATGGGATGTCAGGGAAGAACCGGATTTGGCGGAATTCACAGGGAACTATTGATTTCAGTTTCCTTCCTCAGCGTGAGACATCAGATCCTTTTTGTAATTATTCCCTGGCACAAAATCCTGGCTTCTAAGCTTTATCGTAAATAAATATTGAGAATGTGTTAGGCACAAAATTACACTACAGATGAGAGAAGTGTTGGTGATAATCTTAAGCCGGAAAATCATTATAAAAAGGATTTGATAAACGCAGATTGATAAGCCTTCATGTTATCAACTGGTCTTGCTAAAATAAATAAAAACTGACAGCTACAAATAAAAAGGTGTAAGTGTAACTATAGTAGAAAATGATAAACTGGGATACACAAATATAAGCAAAAAAAATAATCAAATAATAGATTGCCTAGCTATTACCTATAACGGATACACAAACATAAGCTACAAATTAAACTTAGGATGGTTGGTACAACCGATTGAAGTATATCAACCTCGGCAATCAGTTAAAGATCAAAAGCATAGCTATTATCTATAACGGATCAAAAATGAGCACACAAAGAAAATTGATTGAAAGTTGCCACCTATAGAAAGACTTAACGACCAGTTGACTTCCACATTATACCTTATAAACAAATAATGTGTGTGCATGCGTAATGACTCACCAGAATCAACTGGTGCTACTCTCCCTATAGCAACTTCACCAAAATCAGGAACCAAAACATCCTCATACGAGCCGCTGTTATTATCAAAAGGTGCAGATCCGACTTTAAAACTAGCAGGCATTAAACCCTGACCTGGGCTGTAGAAATCAACAGTCTTTTCCCAGCTCTAGATATAGAACAAAGAACACATAAAAGTTTACCTAGTTTAACAAGTAACCAGCAAAAAAGAAAAACAAATGATGATGCAAGATTGTTACAGTACATGACCAAAGCAACAAAAAGTATGAAAACTCCAATTGTCAACTTTTCAAATCAGTTTACCAATTTGAATACTACTATTAAAGTTAGTACCACAAAAATATAACAAGGCAGAAGTTAATATATTGCACTTGATATAGATCAATGATTATCAAACTTTGTAATGCACGAGAAATTATTTTTCGCTCCCTAATGTAGCAAGCACAAAAAATATTTCAAGTAACATAACTGATAACAACCTGGACTAATTCTATCTAGGCTTGCCAAGTCCATCCACAAAAATAAAAGATTCACATCACTTATCTCCAACGTACACTACACCATAGTGGCCATTGTAAGTCAGTCTGGCTCTATGTCCTACGGCTGTCAAACATGCATTTAGTTAACCATGATTATGTCGAAAATTTTAAAATATTTTATATAATAGCTAGCACTGTGCATCTTAATCCAATTCCATATAATCGTTAAACTTTCAACCATTTATAAGCATACTTAAATCAATCGAACAACACAACAAAGTGAAATCGATTTATTTACCTCTTATCGTAATTCCTAGAAGCTTCCGATTCCTAGAAGCCCCAATTCGAAGTCATGATTGAGAAACGGGTGCAGAGAGAATTTGAGAGGCTAACAACGATTTGAGAAATCCTAAATCCTTAGTATCTGATATCGATATCGATTAGGTAATCCCTGGTATCAATTCATCGAAGTCCTTTTTTTAATTTGATTATGTCGCGGCCTTCGTAGGAATAAGCGTTAGGGAGAAAGGATTGAGGTACCGATTAGGTTATGGCTGAGAGCTTACCATTTTGCCCTCAGAATATAAGGGTTGACTAAGCATACTAACACAAATAAATGTTGACACATTTTTGGTGACACATTTTTACTACCGCAACACATATTAGTGTCACTAGTCTACAACACATATAAGTGTTGGTAGTTGAAAAAAATAAGAGTTGCCAAATGCTCATTATGGTGTAGTGATATTAAATATTTAATGGTCTAAAGATGGGCCTTGGGCCTTGGAGATCTTGGGGACTCGTGATCAGTTGGGCCGCGAATGTTGTTGGGCCTGTTGTGCTACGGACCATTGTATTTTTGAATTAGGCGCACAGATTCGAAACGCTTTGAAGCGTTGCAAATTTGAAGGGGCGCATCTGTTTGAATTCAAATGGAAATGACTGTTGCAAATAACAATCGCGACGATTCATGAATGGGTACATCTCTCCACTGCTATAAATACCGATGCTGGAAAGTGTTTCAGGTCACTAAAAACTTCTTCTTCTCATACGTTCTGCCATTGACACATTGTTAAGGCATTGCAAATTTCCGAATTTGTAACGTTTGAGTGGCATTGCAGATCTATTTCTTCTTACTGTCTTCATTATATTCTTAAATTGCATCATCAGAAACTATATTCTTGAGTGTTTTTTATCGGATCGAAGACGTACAAACTTTAAATCCGATTTCGTTTTTCCAAGGCTTTATTGAATCCTGAAAGTCAATAGTTCGATAATCCGTTTGTACCCGATGGATTGAACTATTGTCTGAAAGAATTTGCTAAGCAAATCCTTAAAGTCTAAGGTACGGCAAAATTCATCATCCAATAGCCTCAAACCGCAAAATCCCCAACCAATTTTCAGACAATATCTTCAATCATGGAAGGTTTGAGCGCATTGCAAGTTATGGATCAGCATTTGACGCAATTGGAGCGTTTTGATGGTGAAAACTTTACTCGTTGGCAAGAGACGATGAAGTTCTTCCCGATCACTGTGAAATTGTTCTATATCCTGGAAGACGATTTGGAAGATATATCATGGGAAACACCTGGCGAGGATGCCGCTCTAAAAGAGAAACAAGCAAAGTGCAAAGAGGACGATTTTCTATGCAGAGGTCATATTCTGAATGCATTGTCTACTCCAGTCTACAATGCTCATAGGGCCTAGGAAACTGCAAAGGAACTCTGGACTATTTTAGAGAGCTAGTATCGCATATCTAAGGCAAGTAATAAAAAATTTCTTATCTGTAATTTTATGGATTTCAAAACGATCACCAACAAGTCCATAATTGGACAAGTTAGTGAAATACTACTGTTGGTGTATCAACTTAAAGATGCAGGTATTGTTCTCCCAGAATCTTTTGTTGTTGGAGTTATTATTTCAAGACTCCCAAATTCTTGGAATGATTATAAGAAAAAATTGAAACATGCAGAAACGGATTATAATTTAGACGGTTTACAACTTTATCTTCGTATTGAAGAGGATTCTCGTAAACGCGAACTAGATGATAATCCGCAAACTGACTCTCAGGCTAAGGCAAATAATGTTAAAATTGCTGATAAATTGAAGCCTAAGAATGAGACACGGTTTAAGAAGAATGGTAATTCCAAGAACAAAATGAAGGGTTCCTGTTACTATTGTAACAAACCCGACTACTTTCCCCGAAACTGTCGTCTTCGGAAGAAACAACAAAAGGCGAATGTGGTCGAAAAAAAGCTTGTGGTTGTCATATAAGAGGCGAACTCCATCAGTGACATTGATAATGATTGGTGGCTCGATACTGGAGCAACCATTCGTGTTTGCAAAAACCGTAATTTGTTCAAGACTTACGAAGTGAATAATGGAGAATCCAGCGAAGTTACTGGCGCGAACAAAGTTGCAAGCAAAGTTATGGGAAAAAGGCACAATTGAACTTACAGAAATCCTTTAAATCTGTTGAAAGGAATACTGGTTTGCTTGATTTAGTATATAGCGATGTAGGTGACTTAAAAAGTCATATCACCTATGGTGGTAACCAATACTATATAACATTTATTGATGATTATACTAGATATGCATATGTATATCTAATGAAATCGAAAGACGAGGCCTTTGATAAATTCAAAATTTACAAAGTAGAAGCCGAAATATAATTAGGAGTTAAAATTAAAGCGTTACATTCAGATCGTGGTGGTGAATATTTTTCAAATGAGTTCACTTTGTTTTGTAAACAAAATGGTATAATTCACTAATGTACCGCTCCATATACACCACAACAAAATGGGGTTGTTGAGAGGAAAAGTAGAACTTTAGTAGAAATGGTTAACGTCATGCTCATAAATTCAAATTTACCCTATAACCTATGGGGTGACGCAATGTTATCTGCATATTATGTTTTAAATAGAGTACCACTTAAAAAGAATAATATTCCCCCTTATGAATTATGGTTTAATAGAAAACCAAACCTTACTAGACTTAAAGTTTGGGGTTTCTTAGCATATGTTAGAAAACCTGACGCTATACAACCACAGTTAGGAAATAGGGCATTAATTGTGTTTCAATAGGATATTCTCTTAATAGAATAACTTATAGGTTCCTTATTCTTGACACCTTAGAAGTTATAGAATCTGTAGAATTAGAATTCTTTGAAAATCAAACTACCGAGAACCCATTGACTTTATCATGTCCAGAACCAACTGCGGCTAATGACATCAATGACGATTATTATGCTCTTGATCGAAATAGTAAGGAAGTGTCAGTACTAGAAAATAGTGCTGAACACAGGAGAAGTAAAAGAGCGAGAATAGAGAAGGACTATGGTCCTGACTCCATAGCATATCTCGCAGAAGCCAATTAAGACGAAGTCTTTAATGTGACAAGTTATGTAATGAACATCGATGATGATCCCGAATCTTATTTTGAAGCTATGAGTTCCAGAGATTCTAATTTCTGGAAAGAATATATCAATGATGAAATGAATTCCATAATGTTAAACCAAACTTGGGTTTTATCTGACTTACCTCCTAGTGCAAAACCAAAAGGATGTAAATGGATATTCAAGAAAAAGTTGAATACTAATGGATCCGTTAATAAGTTTAAAGCCAGACTAGTTGCTAAGGAATATAAACAACAACAAGGAGTAGATTATTTTGATACATATGCTCCAGTTGCTCGCATATCTTCCATATGTTTTTTAATAGCACTTACATCAATTCATATCCTGGTCATACATCAAATGGATGTAAAGACGGATTTTCTAAATGGAGTTTTAGTAGAAGAGATATACATGGAACAATCTGAAGGTTTTATAACCCCAGGCCAAGAAAAGAAAGTTTGTAAATTAGTCAAATCTTTTTATGGCCTGAAGCAAGCTCCCATGTAATGGCATGAGAAGTTTGATAAGGTTGCACTGTCATTTGGATTCGTTGTTAATGATGCAGATAAATGTATTTATAGAAAATCGGATAACAATGGTTATGTTATAATATGTTTATACATTGATGACATGCTAATATTTGGTTCCAATACATCCAGTGTGAATGAAACTAAAAAGTTTCTATCTTCTAAATTTGATATGAAAGATCTAGGAGAGGCTGGTGTAATTTTAGGAATTAAAATCATTCGAAAAGCTGGGGAGTTATTACTAACCAGTCTCATTACATTGAGAAGTTCCTAAAGAAGTATGGTCATTATGATGACAAACCAACACCAACTCCTTTAGATCCAAGTATTAAGTTAGAAAAGAACACTGGACGTACCATTTCTGAACTTGAGTTTTCTAGTTTTATTGGGAGTCTTGCGTATGTTATGCATTGCACTTGACCCAACATTGCACATGCTATAAGTGTATTGTTTCGATTTAAGAGTAACCCAGGATTCGCACACTGGAAAGCTATTTCAAAGTTTTAGATTATTTGAAAGGAACCATTAACTATGGTTTATCTTATAAAGGATATCCTGCTGTAATAGAAGGATATAGCGATGGAACCTGGAACAATGTAGAATCCAAATCAAAGTCTACAACTGGATGGATATTCACATTAGGAGGCATTGTTGTATCTTAGGCTTCCAAGAAGCAGACCTGTATATCTGATTCAACTATGTTGTCAGAACTGATTGCATTAGCAGATGCATGTAAGGAAGCGGAATGGCTTAGGAATTTGTTAATGGAAATCCCATTGTGGAAGAAGCCATCTCCAGTAGTCTTGATTAACTGTGATAATCAAGCAGCGATATATAATGTATCTAATAAGCCATATAATGGGAATTCTAGACATGTGAGTCTAAGACATCAGATGATAAGACAGTTACTCAAAAGTGGAGTTATAACTGTTGACTACATAGAAATGAAGAAAAACTTGGCTGACCCACTTACAAAAGATCTTCCAAAGGATATGGTTTCCATAAAGTCAAAAGAAATGGGACTATGGTCTGTGAATGAAGATTAATCATCCTTAACAGAAATCCAACTTGCGTCTTGAAAAGGATAGACAAAGTTCGATGGGTACCAACAAGTTAAAAGTATGATTATGGAATAGTAAATCAATTATCCCATAATCTTAGTGTAACACCCCACGTCCATTAATGTCGCTCACAAAGGGAATGCATTAACTTCTATGGAGCGTTTTAAGTGAGTATAGAACAGAAACTTAACAACAAGACATATATACACAGTACTTGAAAAATTAAAAACTTTATTTCATTGCAGCAGAAAATACATATGTTTGATTACATCATCAAAACCAGAGCCAAGTACATAATATCCATCTTGACTAAATCGAAGTACATAAATTGAAAGACATAATCCCCAATACAAAATAGCCAGAAATAAAAGAGAGGCTGAATTTTACTTCAGCGATCCAAGCAATCTTCTAAAAGCAAGAAGCACAGCTGTCCAAAATCAAGCTCCATTGGTGCTAGTTCCAACCTGAGCACCTGGGGGGAAGGAAGAAAAGAGGAGGAAACAAAGGGGGTCAGACATAAAGTCTGGCGAGTGCGATAACTTTAACAATATAATCACCAAAGTAACTAGGCTAAGGCATAAGTTGGAAAATCAGGAAATGACCATGAACCATTGAGTATGGAAGAGTAAACAAGGAAACAAGATGAACAACGATATTGTTAAAGCGCACCTAACCCACAATAAGATAATTACTAAACTACACCAACACTATAAGATAATTGCTATACTGCACCACCACTAGTCACCCTAAGGTTGATCCCGCCTACGGACTTAATAATGATATTGGTAGTTTCGTGCACCCCTAGCTGCCTTCATAGGTGCCGTCTGCCCCTATCTCCACTAGGCGTACCCACTACCCCCAAGCGATCGGCTCCCTAACTCGTAGATACCCGTGCTGACCACATAGTGGGGTGCATCACTCCCCAAAGTGGTAACCCGATACCACAAATAATGCACGGCTTATACCTACACGATGCAACAACGTCTTACCTACCAGCCCGGGTCCACACACGCATATGAACCCGTTGGACTTGCGTTGCCACCGCTAACCCGGTTTGGCCTCTTACAGTCAAGCCCAGTATGCGTGTCCCGTCCTCAACTTGGGTCGAGCCTACAAAGATACGTATGGGTTACTGGTTGAAACGGGCCCCCATTACTTGACACAAACTATCCACATAAGCTTGGTCCCCTCTAAGACATCCCACTCAACCCACTTCTTATTCATGTGCACTTACATGTTTAAATTTGGTTAAGTATTTCTAATCGTATTTCAAACGCCACCCAAGGCACCCACTAGATTCCACATGCCACCCAAGGCACCCACTTAACCCCTCATGTCCCACTACATGTTTATCTGGTTAAGTGTTTCTTAATTCATTAAGACCGTAACCTTATAAAGACCTCTCACATTAGACTGGCATTTGTGGTAGCTGGATTTGCCGAGCGGGTCCGGGCAGTCTTACACCACAAAAGAGCCAATTATTACGTATTTAATTTGTGCCTAAGACCTCCCATATTAGACTGGCATTTGTGGCAGCTGGATTTGTCGGGCGGGTCCGGGCAGTCTTACACCACAAAAGAGCCTAACCTCGTGTCTTAGACGATTAATTTCTCCTAATTAATCATCCCCCAATTTGAATTACTTTCCCTATTCAAATTATCAATTAATTCCAAATTTAACTATGGCCATAATCGACTCAATTATGTCCATCTATTTATGGTATGTAAAATCATACCAATTTTCATCACAAATTTATTTTATGCCTTTGAAGGCATCTATGCCAATTAAGTCTTTTAATATTATCTCCTTTTACCCCCACGTTGTACGTTTATTCGTTTAACATAAAATATACGTTAGACTCGAATAGTCTAACTCATGAAATAAAGAGAAAAACATCACAACATACATATAGATAAAACTAGATCTAAACATAGGGGTGAACTTGCTTGTGTGAATGATGTTCTACATCTAAAACTTGCATAGGCCAAAGTTACAACTTGCATAAAACTACATATGTCATAGACCCAAATCTAAAGGTTTGAACTTGTTGAGATAATGGTCACAAACTTTCATAAATCTTGTATGTCATAGATCTACATCTAAAGGTGTAAACTTGCATAGGCAATAACCACAAACTTGCATAACATGATTCGTCTTCCAAACTCATATTTTCATATAAACTTGCGTATGTGATTTATACAACATAACAATGGTGTAAACTTACATTTAAACATGTAAACTAGCATGTAGAATTTGGCATATAACTCACACATGTCATAGCCTAACTTTAGATCCAAAATAGATGTCATGAAGCATATAAGGTTATACATATAATTTTCCCCAACTTGCATATGATTCATATGTTAATAAAAATCTAAACTTGCATACATACTTATGATTTATCATATGAATCAACATACCCAAACTAGCATATGAACAACATGGTGATTCGATTATACATAAGCCAATCATAAAATTACAACATAGATGATCACAACTTTACAAGATAGCATCATAGAATTTACAACATAAACATCACAATTTTACTACATGAATTATTCACATCATATCCAAATAATCCACATCATAACTCGATCCAATTAATTTGCTAATTATTTTATTAAAATTATCGAACTCCCAACTCAAAGAAGGTCTTGCGTTCTGAATTCTAAATTCTGAAGTTGTAATAGCTTTCCCTTGACGAAGATTCGTTGTTAAAGTTGAAAAGAATTGATTTAGACTAGCTTTCTTCTTCTCTAATTGGTGGCGGCTATGCTGAGTTGCTAGGTGACGGCATGGAGGCCATGAATCTATTTTTTTTTTTTAGGGTTTGAGTCTGTAGGTGTTTTTATAGAGTTTAAGATTAGTTTAAGTCATCTGATCAACCCAGAATTAATCCCAGCCAATCAGAGCATATCAGAAACCCTAATGAGTCAGCATCTAGTCATCAACAGCTCATAAAACAAATCTGCCCGGGGGGGAGGGGGGCAGGTCGACCCTATGGTCGACCTGGTCAGCGCAGGTTGACCCCCAGGTCGACCCTATGGTCGACCTGGCCCTGGCGGGAATTTTCCCGCCTAGCCTGTCTGACTCCGAAATTTGAATTTTCTGAAATCTGTTTTGAATTTTCTGAAACTTCCGATGGCCATAACTTCTTCATATGAAGTCCAACTCACGCAAACTCGGACTCTATCTCAACCGGAATTCCGAGACGAGCAACCTGTTTCCCTTAATTCTCATGTCTGAGATTAGTTATTCTTTAATTTGCGAACATTAGTGTTAACAGAAATACGGGGTATTACATTCTCCCCTCCCTAAAGGATTTCGCCCCCGAAATCTCCAAGTTAAGGAGAATGCATATCCTACCATCAAAACAACCATCTACTCAACCATTAAACACAGGCATCCATTGTCCCTAAAAAAAATTAATGCTGTATGAACATATGCAAGAAGTGTGTGTATATTTTCCTTATCTAATGCAAAATCAGGCGGTCTACTGACTCAGTTGACCTCCTTAATGCAAACCATGATAGTGCCATGTGTCCATTATGTATGCGAAAGAATCCTATCGATACATATTGCTTCTACATGCGTGCACAACCATTCACCAAAATGCCGCATCCATATGATAGCTTAACCATTATACATTCATTAGCTTAAATATGCACACACATTTATATGCAATATGCAATATGAAGTGACTGAGCCGATCTAGTGCCTAAAGTGTGTGTACATGCATCCACGAGCAGCCACTAGCAAACACTTGCATCCACATGCATCCATCATACATAACATGTCTCAAACACATGTTTCAACCATAGGACTACCCTATCTAATGGTCAAAGATACTAGCGAGAGGATATACTAAAGATAAGATAAGTACAAGGTAAGTGATAAAGGAGAAATTAAAAGACATGCCCTCGAAAAGAAAAGGGTATAATGAACGCATCTTCTCTTCCGTCTCCCAAGTAGCATTGCTCTCATCATCTCCCCATTGCACTTTGACTAGCTTGACCTCTTGATTCCTCAACTTCTTAACCTCTGACCCAAGAATGCACGTAGGAGCTCGTCGAATCGTCGCATCATGCTCTATCTCCACCTCTCTAAGCAAGCTCGGCTCTACCACTTCTGCGGTCTCGTGCAATCATTTCCTAAAATGTGATACATGGAATACATCATGTACGCCACTAAGTCTCTCGGGCAACTCCACTCCGTACGCCATCTTCCCAATCCTCTCCTTAATAGGAAACGGCCCTACGAACCTTGGTGCTAACTTCCAACCGACCCAAAGCGAACGACGTTCCGTAATGGAGACACCTTGACAAAGACCATGTCCCCAATATCAAACTCAAGATCTGTCCTCCTCTTGTCCGCATAAGATTTCTGCCTATCTTACGCCGTCTTCATCCTCCTTCGAATCAGATCGATCTTCTCTGAAGTCTCTCTTATCATATCGGGCCCAAGCAAGATCTTATCTATAGACTCCCACCAACATGTAGGCGAATGACACGGCCGTCCATAAAGAGCCTCGAACGGTGTCATGCCAATGCTAGACTGAAAGCTGTTATTATATGCGAACTCCACCAACGGAAGATGTTCCTCCCATGTACCTCCGAAGTTTAAGACACACAACCTCAATAGGTCCTCTAGAATACGATTCACCCTCTCGGTCTGGTCGTCCGTCTGAGGATGATATGTGGTGCTCAAACATAACTGAGTCCCTACCGCCTCTTGCAAGCTCTTCCAAAATTCGCTAGTAAAGATAGGATCGTGGTTGCTCACTATGCTAGAAGGAACACCGTGCAAACGAACTATCTCTCGTATGTATACGGAGGCTAACCAAGGAGCAGTCCTCTTACTCTTCACGAGAATGAAATGGGCGCTCTTAGTAAGTCTGTCTACCACTACCCAAATCCCCGTATTACCCTTCCTCGATCTCGGTAATCCATCAATAAAATCCATCGAGACACTTTCCCACTTCCATTATGGGACCTCCAATGGGTGTAATAATCCACCAGGCTTATTTTGCTTTGCTTTTACTTGTTGGCACACCAAGCATCTAGCGACATACTCGGCCACGTCCTTCTTCATGCCGGCCCAAAATTAAACTCGTCTCATATCCATGTACATCTTGTCCCCACCGGGATGGATGGTCATCTTCAAACGATGTGCATCATTAAGAATGGTCTTCCTTAGGTCCTCGTCTTTTGGTACACAAAGTCTACCGTCCCTACGTAACCAACCCTTATCACCTAGAGTATACCTACGGAGATGGCTCGATGACTCCCTCCTTTTGAGCTTCTCTACTAACTCAACCAACTGTGGGTCATCTCGTTGTGCCTCACCAATCCGTCCCAAAAGCGTAGGTCTGACCTCTAATGATGCTAGCAAACCGGGTACGAAGTCAATGGAAGGTATAAAGTCAAACGTAGAGATGAACTCTAAGCTTCGCCGCTCAACAAACAACGGACTAAAGGACAACCATTTTCTACTTAAGGCGTCCGCCACCACGTTAACCTTGCCAGGGGTATATGCTATCTCGAAGTCGTAGGATGCTAAGAATTCCATCCACCTTTGCTACCTTAAGTTCAAGTCCTTCTGAGAGAATAAGTATTTTAGCGATTTGTGGTCAGTGAATAATTCGAATTTCTCGCCAATAAGATAATGGCGCCAAGACTTAAGCGCGAAAACAATAGCAGCCAACTCTAGGTCATGTGTAGGGTAATTTCTCTCATGTACTCTCAACTGCCTTCCACCATAGGCTATTACCCTTCCCTCTTGCATTAAGATTGCGCCTAGTCCTGTTCCACAAGCATCGGTATAAACGGTAAATGACTTACTCCCATCTGGCAACACTAAGACTGGGGCTGTGGTCAAAGCTCTCTTTAGACGTTGGAACGCATCATCACAATCTACGTCCCATGTGAAAACTAAGTTCTTCTTCGTCAAGCGTGTTAATGGGGCTGATATTTTTGTGAAGTCTTTGATAAACTTCCTATAGTAGCCAGCCAACCTTAAGAAACTCCTCACCTCGGTAGCATTTTTAGGGACCTTCCAATCTTGGATGGCCACTACCTTTGCGGGATCCACGACTATACCTTCTTTGGAAACCACGTGCCCTAAGAATCGCACTTCCTTCCTCCAAAAGTGACATTTAGAAAATTTAGCTTTAAGGCTATGCGCTCGAAGAGTCTCCAACACTTCCCTAAGATGTAGGGCATGCTCTTCCTCGTTCTTAGAAAAGATCAAGATGCCGCCCACAAAGACTACCACGAATTTATTAAGGTACTCCCTAAACACCCTACTAATCAAGTCAACAAAGTATTCGGGGGCGTTTGTCAAACCGAAGGGCATCACAAGCCACTCGAAGAAACCGTCTGGAGTCCTAAAGGCAGTCTTGTCTATGCTGTCCTCAGCTACTCTCAACTGATGGAAACCCGTGGCTAAGTCCAACTGCGAAAATACTAAGGCGCCAACTAACTGATCGAAGAGATCGTCAATCCTCGGCAGTGAGTGTCTATTCTTCTTAGTAATCTTATTAAGTTCTCTATAGTCTACACAAAGTCTAAGGGACCCATCTGCCTTCGTGGCAAATACTACTGGAGCACCCCACTCCGACATACTACGTCTGATGAACCCTCTTCTCAAGCAACTCCTTCACTTGCTTACTGAGTTTTCTTCTCTCTCTTGGAGCCATGTGGCGCACTGGCAATGCAACTGGCTTTGCATTATCTATTAGATATATTCGAAAGTCTATCTCACGTTTTGGGGGTAAACCCCTCACCTCATCGAAGACATCAACATATTCATGGACTATTGGAACAGAATGTAAATCATCATCGGATGCGTCAAGGGATTCTAGGCAGCTAAGCATTACTGGACCTCTAGGGTCACAAGAAATATCAAGGGTCTTTCCAAAACGAGTCAACAATCTAACTACCCTTCTTTCACAATCTAAGATGGCCACATATCTTGTTAGCCAATCCATACCTAGAATTAACCCGTAGCCCATGACGCCAAGAACAAAGGCATTGCATTCAAACTCAACACCCAAGATAAACACTCTCAAATCCCGACAAATCATAGAAAGATGAGCCGAACCACCAATAGGATTTGAGACTACTAAGGGATCTGTAACTAGACCAGTATCTAGGTGCAGTGTTTCAACTAATGATGTAGAGATAAACGAATGTGATGCGCCAGAATCGAATAAAGTACGGACAAGATGATCAAACAGAAAAATTAAACTTTCAACGGAAATTGCTCTACCTCGTTCTTGCAGCAGTGGGACCACGAGAGCTTTAACTTGTCCCCTTGTCTGCCCTAGTGCTATAAGAGCCTGCACCTATCCTCCCGAGGTAGACCTTGCCCTCTGCCCTTTCTTTGGGCAGTCCTTAATAAGATGTCCCGCTTCGCCATAGTGGAAACAACCGGTCTTCTATTTCTTCCTGCAATCTTTGCTTAGATGGCCTGGTGTCCCATGGTTAAAGCATCTTTTCTTTCCCTTACCATTGTTTCGTTTGCTACCTTTCTTGTTCTGTTGTTGCTGTTGCGGCTTCTTTTGATCCCCTTTCTTCTCGGGTGCCTTATTATCATTGGCGCCCTTCTTTTCTTCATGCATAAGCGTCATGTCAACTAGCCTCTCAAAGGTAGCCCCCATGGGGATGCGGGTCATAGCTAACCCATGAAGCGGCTCGTTCAAACCCTTAACAAATATCAGGACCTTCTTTTCAAGAGTATTCACCAAGTCCAAGCCAAATCTTGCCAACTGATTGAATTTGTTGATGTACTCTTTCACTGATAGATTCCCTTGCTTCAATGCTAGAAACCTTTCCATGTATAGATTCTCTTCAGCCCGTGAGAGAAACTTCTCCTCAAACCTCCGCCTAAAATCTGGCCATGTATCGACTGGGCGTCCTCCATTAGTGACCTCCCACCAAAACGAGGCCTCATCCTTCATTAGCCAGGCAGCTAACTGGACCTTTCTTCCATCATTCACTTCAAAGATTCCAAATAATTCTTCCACCTTCTTTAGCCAGTTTCGAGCTTCAACAAATGTCTCCGTCCCGTGAAAAGGTTTTCCACCCATTGCCCGAAAATCCTTACATATCTTAGCAAAAGTATCGACGCGAGGAGGAGGAGGAGCATTTGCTGGACCTGCGGTGGCAGCACTAGCCTCGAGATATTGACAAAACCAACCGGGTACATGAATACCCTCTGGTATCTCAGATGCTTCAAACATGTTGGAATGAAAAAGGAAAGATTCAATACAAAAGAACCAAAGGAAAGATATATGGCCCTTGGGGTTATGCTTTCTAAAATAAGCTTTTCTCTTGAAAATACTTTCCTTAAAACATACTTTTGAAGGTATTTCTTTATAAAAGTGGTTTTGAAAAACAACTTTTCAAAATTCGTATCTGTTCTGGTAACCTCCAGCTTTGATACCACGTGTAACACCCCACGTCCATTAATGTCACTCACAAAGGGAATGCATTAACTTCTATGGAGCGTTTTAAGTGAGTATAAAACAGAAACTTAACAACAAGACAGATATACACAGTACTTGAAAAATTAAAAACTTTATTTCATTGCAGTGGAAAATACATATGTTTGATTACATCATCAAAACTAGAGCCAAGTACATAATATCCATCTTGACTAAATCAAAGTACATAAATTGAAAGACATAATCCCCAATACAAAATAGCCATAAATAAAAGAGAGGCTGAATTTTACTTCAGCGATCCAAGCAATCTTCTAAAAGCAAGAAGCACAGCTGTCCAAAATCAAGCTCCACTGGTGCTAGTTCCAACCTGAGCACTTGGGGGGAGGAAGAAAAGAGGAGGAAATAAAGGGGGTCAGACATAAAGTCTGGCGAGTGCGATAACTTTAACAATATAATCACCAAAGTAACTAGGCTAAGGCATAAGTTGGAAAATCAGAAAATGACCATGAACCATTGAGTATGGCAGAGTAAACAAGGAAACAAGATGAACAACGATATCGTTAAAGCGCGCCTAACCCACTATAAGATAATTACTAAACTACACCAACACTATAAGATAATTGCTATACTACACCACCACTAGTCACCCTAAGGTTGATCCTGCCTACAGACTTAATAATGATATTGGTAGTTTCGTGCACCCCTAGCTGCCTTCATAGGTGTCGCCTGCCCCTATCTCCACTAGGTGTACCCACTACCCCCAAGCGATCGGCTCCCTAACTCGTAGATACCCATGCTGGCCCTACAATGGGGTGTATCACTCCCAGAAGTTGCAACCCGATACCACAAATAATGCACGGCTTATACCTACACGATGCAACAACGTCTTACCTACCAGCCCGGGTCCACACACGCGTATGAACCTGTTGGACTTGCGTTGCCCCCGCTAACCCGGTTTGGCCTCTTACAGTCAAGCCCAGTATGCGTGTCCCGTCCTCGATTGGGTCGAGCCCACAAAGATACGTATGGGTTACTGGTTGAAACGGGCCCCCGTTACTTGACACAAGCTATCCACCTAAGCTTGGTAACCTCTAGTACATCCCACTTAACCCACTTCTTATTCATGTTCACTTACATGTTCAAATTTTGGTTAAGTATTTCTAATCGTATTTCAAATGCCACCCAAGGCACCCACTAGATTCCACATGCCACCCAAGGCACCCACTTAACCCCCTCATGTCCCACTACATGTTTATCTGGTTAAGTGTTTCTTAATTCATTAAGACCGTAACCTCATAAAGACCTCTCACATTAGACTGGCATTTGTGGCAGTTGGATTTGTCGGGCGGGTCCGGACGGTCTTACACCACAAAAGAGATTAACCTCGCGTCTTTACAATTGTTATGTATTTAATTTATTCCTAAGACCTCCCACATTAGACTAGCATTTGTGGCAGCTGGATTTGGCGGGCAGGTCCGGGCAGTCTTACACCACAAAAGAGCCTAACCTCGTGTCTTAGACGATTAATTACTCTTAATTAATGATCCCCCAATTTGAATTACTTTCCCTATTCAAATTATCAATTAATTCCAAATTTAACCATGGCCATAATTGACTCATTTATGTACATCTATTTATGGTATGTAAAATCATACCAATTTTCATCACAAATTTATTTTATGCCTTTTAAGGCATCTATGCCAATTAAATCTTTTAATATTATCCCCTTTTAACCCGCGTTGTACGTTTATTCGTTTAACGTAAAATATACGTTAGACTCGAATAGTCTAACTCATGAAATAAAGAGAAAAACATCACAACATACATATAGATAAAACTAGATCTAAACATAGGGGTGAACTTGCGTGTGTGAATGATGTTCTACATCTAAAACTTGCATAAAACTACATATGTCATTGACCCAAATCTAAAGGTGTGAACTTGTTGAGATAATGGTCACAAACTTGCATAAATCATGTATGTCATAGATCTACATCTAAAGGTGTAAACTTGCATAGGCAATAACCACAAACTTGCATAACATGATTCGTCTTCCAAACTCATATTTTCATATAAACTTGCATATGTGATTTATGCAACATAACAATGGTGTAAACTTACATTTAAACATGTAAACTAGCACGTAGAATTTGGCATATAACTCACACATGACATAGCCTAACTTTAGATCCAAAATAGATGTCATGAAGCATAGGTTATACATATAATTTTCCCCAACTTGCGTATGATTCATGTCTTAATAAAAATCTAAACTTACATATATACTTATGATTTATCATACGAATCAACATACCCAAACTAGCATATGAACAACATGGTGATTCGATTATACATAAGCCAATCATAAAATGATAACATAGATGATCACAACTTTACAAGATAGCATCATAGAATTTACAATATAAACATCACAGTTTTACTACATCAATAATTCACATCATATCCAAATAATCCACATCATAACTCAATCCAATTAATTTGCTAATTATTTTATTAAAATTATCCAAAGAATTGATTTAGACTAGCTTTCTTCTTCTCTAATTGGTGGCGGCTATGCTGAGTTGCTATTTGACGGCATGGAGGCCATGAATCTAATTTTGTTTAGATTTTAGGGTTTGAGTCTATAGGTGTTTTTATAGAGTTTAGGATTAGTTTAAGCCGTCCGATCAACCCAGAATTAATCCCAGCCAATCAGAGCATATCAGAAACCCTAATGAGTCAGCATCTAGTCATCAACAGGTCATAAAACAAATCTGCCTGGGAGGGGCAGGTCGACCCCCAGGTCGACCCTATGGCCGACCTGGTCAGGGCAGGTCGACCTGGCCCTGGCGGGAATTTTCCCGTCTGACTCCGAAATTTGAATTTTCTGAAATCTGTTTTGAATTTTCTGAAACTTCCGATGGCCATAACTTCTTCATACGGAGTCCAATTCACGCAAACTCAGATTCTATCTCAACCAAAATTCTGAGACGAACACAATGGCGCAGCCCGTTTCCTTTAATTCTCATGTCTGAGATTAGTTATTCTTTAATTTGTGAACACTAGTGTTAACAGAAATACGGGGTGTTACACTTAGTGTTGGATTCTACATGAACAAAGGATGGATACATCTCCTTAATAAGTCTAGAAACCTAAAAAGGTGTCTTGCAGAAACACCTTAAGAGACTTACCTATATGAGTACGGAAATCGGGTTGTTTCCTAGGAAAGTAAGACTGCTTTCTAAAGTAGGCTCAGAATCAGGATTAAAGCACATGGCCATTAACGTGCTGAGCAATACATAACACTCTAACTAAGGAATAAAACATGTGCGATTGTTCCGGTTTTATCATAAAGGGATACTTGGTTCAAGATTCGTTCACCATAGAATCTCGATAGAACATTGAATGGTTTACACTAAGTAAAGGTTTAAATCCAAAAGATACCTTTTATTTATGTGTTGTTTCCACGATGATGCAAAACTTGATCTTAGAACTACAAAGGCTTGATCCCACTTGGGTATGTAGGACGTCACACTAGTGATTTAGCCGTCCATTTTAATTTTTCTTTATTTTAAAAATTGGGGGAGATTGTTAGAAAATTTTCAAAATCATGTTTTGGGTATGAGGTTTTGTTTTGAAGAGAAGTAAGAAGGAAAAGGAATGAGAAATGCTCTTCGTCCCACATTATAGAATGTGCAAGGGTATGCCTCTATATATACAAAGGCTTAATGTATCATATCAAAAGAAGAGAAGGGAGAGATAAGACAAAAGCATGAACATGGCATGCATATTAAATATTTAATGGTCAAAAGATGGGCCTTGGGCTCTTGGGTTCTCATGATCAGTTGGGCCGCGAATGCTATAGGGCTTGTTGTGCCATGGACCGTTGTGCTTTAGAATTAGGCACGTGGAGTCGAAATGCTTTGAAGTGTTGCAAATTTGGAGGGGCATATCTGTTTGAATTCAAACAGAAACGACTGTTGCAAATAACAGTCGCGAGATTTATGAATGGGCCCATCTCTTCGCTGCTATAAATACCGATGCTGGAAAGTGTTTCAGATTACTTGAAACTTCTTCTTCTTCTCCTCAAACGTTCTTCCATTGCCACACTGTTAAGGCGTTGCAAATTTCCGAATTTGTAACGTCTGAGTGGCGTTACAGATATGTTTCTTCTTGCTCGCTTCATTTTATTCTTAAATTGCATCATCAGAAACCATATTCTTAAGTGTTCTTGATCGGATCGTAGATGTACAAAATTTAAATCCGATTTCACTGTTCCAAGGCTTTATTGAATCCTGAAAGTCAATAGTTCGATAATCCGTTTGTACCTGGTGGATTGAACTGTTGTCTGAAAGAATTTGCTATGCAAATCCTTAAAATTTGAAGTACGACAATATTCATCATCCAATAGCCTCAAACCGCAAAATCCCCAACAAATTTTCAGACAATATCTTCAATCATGGAAGGTTTAAGTGCATTGCAAGTTATGAATCAGCATTTGATGAAATTGGAGCGTTTTGATGTGTAAACTTAACTCATTGGCAAGAGACAATGAAGTTCTTCCTGATCATTGTGAAATTGTTCTATATCTTGGATGACAATTCGGAAGATATACCATGGGAAACCACTGGCGAGGATGCCGCTTTGAAAGAGAAATGAGCAAAGCGCAAAGAGGACAATTTTCTTTGTAGAGGACTTATTCTGAGTGCATTGTCTACTCCAGCCTACAACGCTCATAGGACCTTGGAAACCGCAAAGGAACTCTGGACTGCTTTAGAGAGCAAGTATCGCATATCCGAGGCAAGTAATAAAAAAATTCTTATCTGTAATTTTATGGATTTCAAAATGGTCCATAATTGGACAAGTTAGTGAAATACTACTGTTGGTGAATCAACTTAAAGATGCAGGTATTTATCTCCCTGAATCTTTTGTTGTTGGAGTTATTATCTTAAGACTCCCAAATTCTTGGAATGATTATAAGAAAAAATTGAAACATGCAGAAACGGATTATAATTTAGACGTTTTATAGCGTTATCTTCGTATTGAAGAGGGTTCTCTTAAACGCGATCTAGATGATAATCCACAAACTGAGTCTCAAGCTCGGGCAAATAATGTTGAAATTACTGATAAATTGAAGCCTAAGAATGAGACACAGTTTAAGAAGAATGGTAATTCCAAGAACAAAAAGAAGGGTGTCTGTTACTATCGTAACAAACCCAACCACTTTTGCCGAGACTGTCGTCTTCGAAAGAAACAACGAAAAGCGAATGTGGCCGAAGAAAAGCTTGTGGCTGTCGTATAAGAGGCGAACTACGTTAGTGGCATTGATAATGATTGGTGGCTAGATACTAGAGCAACCATTCATGTTTGCAAAGACCGTAATCTGTTCAAGACCTACGAAGAGAATAATGGAGAATCCAGTGAAGTTACTGGCGCAAACAAAGTTGTAAGCAAAGTTATGGGAAAAGGCACAATTGAACTTACATTCACCTCTGGAAAAGTTCTTACATTAGTTCATGTATCTTATGTACCCGATATGTGTAAGAATTTGGTTTTTGGATACCTTCTTAATAAAGGAGGATTCAAGATGGTGTATGAGTCTGATAAGTTAGTTATGTCCAAGAACAGCAAATTTATTGGACAGGAATATTCTTGTAACGGCATGATTAAGTTGAATCTAATGAAGAAATCTTATGCTTATATTGTTGATTATGTTAATTTGTGGCATGGTAGATTAGGACATGTTAATTATAAGTCTCTTAGAAATATCCATAAATTAGGATTAATTTCTGATTATGATTTCGATTCCATCACTGAATGTGAAATTTATGTTCACGCAAAAATACACCGGAAATCCTTTAAATCTGTTGGAAGGAATACCAGTTTGCTTGATTTTGTATATAGTGATGTGGATGACTTACAAGGTCATATTACCTATGGTGGTAACCAATACTATATAACATTTATTGATGATTATACTAGATATGCATATGTATATCTAATGAAATTGAAAGATGAGGCCTTTGATAAATTCAAAATTTACAAAGCAGAAGTCGAAACACAATTAGGAGTTAAAAAATAAATGTTACATTCAGATCATCGTCGGGAATATTTTTCAAATGAGTTCACTTTGTTTTGTAAACAAAATGGTATAATTCACCAATGTACCGCTCCATATACACCACAACAAAATGGTGTTGCTAAGAGGAAAAATATAACTTTAGTAGAAATGGTTAACGCCATGCTCATAAGTTCAAATTTACCTTATAACCTATGGGGTGACGCAATGTTATCTGCATGTTACATTTTAAATAGAGTAATACATAAAAAGAATAATATTTCCCCATATGAATTAAGGTTTAATAGAAAACCAAACCTTACTAGACTTAAAGTTTGGGGTTTCTTAGCATAAGTTAGAAAACCTGACCCTAAACGACCAAAGTTAGGAAATAGGGCATTTAAGTGTGTTTTCATAGGATATTCTCTTAATAGTATAACTTATAGGTTCCTTTTTCTTAACTCCTTATAAGTTATAGAATCTGTTGATGTAGAATTCTTTGAAAATCAAACTATTGAGAATCCATTGACTTCATCTTGTCCAGAACCAACAGCGACTAATGACATCAATGACAATGATTATGCTCCTGCTCAAAACAGCAAGGAATTGTCAACATCAGATAATAGTATTGAACACAGGAGAAGTAAAAGAGCGAGAATAAAGAAGGACTATGGTTCTGACTTCATAAAATATCTCGTAGAAGCCAATAAGGACGAAGTCCTTAATGTGATAAGATATGTAATGAACGTCGATGATGATCCCAATACTTATTCCCAAGCTATGAGCTCCAGAGATTCTAATTTCTGGAAAGAAGCTATCAATGATGAAATGAATTCCACAATGTTAAACCAAACTTGAGTTTTATCTGATTTACCTCCTGGTGCGGAACCAATAGGATGTAAATGGATATTCAAGAAAACGTTGAATCTTGGGCTTCTAAGAAGTAGACCTGTATATCTGATTCAAATACGTTGTCAGAATTGATTGCATTAGCAGATGTGTGTAAGGAAGCACAATGGCTTAGGAACTTGTTAATGGAAATCCCATTGTGGAAGAAGCCATCTCCAACAGTCTTGATTAACTGTGATAATCAGGCAACGATATATAATGTATCTAATAAGACATATAATGGGAAGTTTAGACATGTGAGTCTATGACATCAGATGGTAAGACAATTACTCAAAAGTGGAGTTATAACTGTTGACTACATAGAAACGAAGAAAAACTTGCCTGACCCACTTACAAAAGGTCTTCCAAAGGCTATGGATTTTATAAAGCCAAAAGAAATGGGACTAAGGTCTGTGAATGAAGATTGATCATCCTTAACAGAAACCTAACTTGTGCCTTGAAAAGGATAGACAAAGTTAAATGGGTACCAACAAGTTAAGAGTATGATTATGTAACACTAAATCATTTATCCCATAATACTTAATTTTGGATTCTACATGAACAAAGGATGGATATATCTCCTTAATAAGTCTAGAAACCTTAAAAGGTGTCTCGTAGAAACACCTTAAGGAACTTACCTATATGAGTATGGAAATCAGGCTGTTTCCTAGGAAAGTAAGACCGCTTTCTAAAGTAGGCTCATGAGCCAGGATTAAAGCGCATGGCCATTAACATGCTGAGCAATACAGAACACTCGAATTAAGGAATACAACTTCTATGATTGTTCTGGTTTTATCATTGAGGGATACTTGGTTCAAGATTCATTCACCATAGAATCTCGATAGAACTTTGAATGGTTTACACTAAATAAAGGTTCAAATCCAAAAGATACCTTTTATTTATGTGTTGTTTCCACGATAATGCAAAACTTGATCTTAGAACTACATAGGCTTGATCCCACTTGGGTATGTAAGAAGTCACACTAGTGATTCAGTCGTCCATTTTAATTTTTCTTCATTTTGAAAATTAGGGGAGTTTGTTAGAAAATTTTCAAATTCATGTTTTGGTTATCGGGTTTTGTTTTGAAGAAAAGTAAGAAAGAAGGAAAAAGGAATGTGAAATGAATGCTCTTTGTCCCACACTGTAGAATGTGTAAGGGTATGTCTCTCTATATACAAAGGCTTAATGTATCATATCAAAAGAAGAGAAGGGAGAGATAAGGGAAATGCATGAACATGGCATGCATATTAAATATTTAATGGTCAAAAGATAGGCCTTTGGGCTCTTGGGGTCTCGTGATCTGTTGGGCGACGAATGGTGTTGGGCATGTTGTGTTGTGGACCATTGTGTTTTTGAATTAGGCGCGCAGATTCAAAACGATGAAGTTCTTTCTGATCACTGTGAAATTGTTCTATATCTAGGAAGACGATTTGGAAGATATACCATGGGAAACCGCTGGCAAGGATGCTGGTCTGAAAGAGAAATGAGCAAAACGCAAAGAGAATGATTTTTCATGCAGAGGGAATATTTTGAATGCATTGTCTACTCTAATCTACAACGCTCACAGGACCTTGGAAACTGCAAAGGAACTCTGGACTGCTTTGGAGAGCGAGTATCGCATATCCGAGGCAAGTAATAAAAAATTTCTTATTTGTAATTTTATGGACTTCAAAATGGTCACCAACAAGTCCATAATTGGACAAGATAGTGAAATACTATTGTTGGTGAATCAACTTAAAGGTGTAGGTATTGATCTCCTTGAATCTTTTCTTTATTGAAGAGGATTCTCGTAAACGCGAACTAGATGATAATCTGCAAACCGAGTCTCAGGCTGACGCAAATAATTTTGAAATCACTGATAAATTGAAGCCTAAGAATGAGACACAGTTTAAGAAGAATGGTAATTCCAAGAACAAAAAGAAGGGTTCCTATTACTATTGTAACAAACCCGGCCACTTTGCCCACGAATATCTATATATACAAAGGCTTATTGTATCATATCAAAAGAAGAGAAGGGGGAGATAAGGCAAATGCATGAACATGGCATGCATATTAAATATTTAATGGTCAAAAGATGGGACTTGGGGCTTTTGGGGTATCGTGATCAGTTGGGTCGCGAATGTTGTTGGGCCTACTATGCTACGGACCATTGTGTTTTTGAATTTGGCACGTGGATTCGAAACGCTTTGAAGCGTTGTAAATCTGAAGGGGTGCATCTGTTTGAATTCAAACGGAAACGACTATTGCAAATAACAGTCGCGATGATTCATGAATGGAAACATCTCTCCGCTGCTATAAATACCGACGCTGGAAAGTGTTTCAAATCACTTGAAACTTCTTCTTCTTCTTATATGTTCTTCCATTGCCACACTGTTAAGGCGTTGAAATTTTCGGAATTTGTAACGTCTGAGTGGCATTGCAGATCTGTTTCTTCTTACTCTCTTCATTCTATTCTTAAATTGCATCATCAGAAACCATATTCTTTAGTGTTCCTTATCGGATCGAAGACGTACAAACTTTAAATCCAATTCCGTTGTTCCAAGGCTTTATTGAATCCTGAAAGTCAATAGTTCGATACTCCGTTTGTACTTGGTGGATTGAACTATTATCTGGAAGAATTTGCTACGCAAATCCTTAAAGTATGAAGTACGACAATATTCATCATCCAATAGCCTCAAACCGCAACATCCCCAACATAGCTGGTAGACTAATCGAACTTCTAGAGGTGCAACAGGGCATGAATGGAAAATTCTACTACGATGGTTAGGCTTGAATGAATGAACCAATGTTTTTTTGGTTTAGCTAAGAATACATAAAACAATGAAAATAAGATTAGACAACATGGACGGAAAAATGAGATTTGATGGGTATTATCGTAAACCAATATTAGGGCAGCAAGCGTGGGAGAGAAAGAAAGGTGAAAGAGACAAATGCACGTTGAAAAGAGTATAGATTGAATGATATAGTGCGTGACGTTTTGCTTTTAAATATGTTGAGGACGCTTCTGAGCTTAGCAAATCAGTGATTATAGTGTGTGTGCATATCTACATATACATACATACATACACACACACACACACACACACATATATATATATATGTATATATGTATGTATATGTATGTATATATATATATATATATGTTTCACTTTTAAATATTTTGAGGACTCTTCTGAGCTTAGCAAATCGAACTCAACGATTATAGTGTGTGGATATACACACATACATATACATATACATATACATATACATCTATATATGTATATGTATATGTCTGTGTGTATACGAATGAGAAGGATTACTTATAGCTTAAAATATACGGAGCAGCATTCAAACAAATGTAACCAACTTTTTTTTTGAAAGGCAAGTGAAATTTATTATTCACAACATCAAGGGTTACAACAACAAAATGCAAATAAAGCTAGTACATCCTCTTGATAATTCCTACCCTAAGAATTAACAGAACTGCTTACTAATGTTTAACTGTGCAACAAGAATGTCCACATATTGAGTATCAATATAAAAGCACCACAACTGCTGCATAATAACCAATGTAGTTTACTGAGTGGCATTACTATTAGATGCAATGATCACAGCTGAGAACCATTACTCTAGAGCACCTATTTTCCATTCATTTTATCAAAACTGCAACAGGAACGACTCACCAGACTAGGAATGTCTAACAGCATGTTCTAACAAAAGCAAGAGCAATCAAAGTTCCACTATAGTCATCTAACAAAACCACATATTGCCAGAAACTCCAAAGACAGTAAAATTTAAATTGAAGAGATCCAAGATTAGGTATAGGGTTGTTTCTCGTATGTCTTCCAAACTTCCTAGCATTAGTTAATGGCATAACATCCTCAGGATTATAATCAAACCCATTATTCAAATCTTCATAAATTTGTTGTTGTTTACCTTTTTGCTTACTACTCGTGGATGTTTTCTTATGCGGTGAAGTAGTTGAACTTTCTTTGGGCGGTGGAGGAAGAAAGAAATGAGATGGAGGATCCAAATGTGAATAGGGCGAGGCTGATGACATTGCAGTACATATAGTACTAGCAGTAGAATGAGTTGATAAAGAAGCATGAGCCGAGAGAACTGAAGTGAAAGATAGACTAAACGTTGAGCCCATGTAGCTAGTTGATGAAGATGGCATTGAAGAAGTGGTACCCAAATCATTTTAGTCAAATCCTATTCAATTTTACTATACAAATTTCCCTCAATAGAATCATCACATGCATCAATCAGATCAATCTGTATTCCATTATTAACTAAAATATCCCAAGCTGTTAATCCATCATCCTCCTCATTATTAGTTCCAATATTATTCTGAGTTTCCAAGTTAACTTGAGTTGCCTGTTCAGCTAAAACTGCTTCATCCCCATTGCTATTTTCAGTGTTATCAGGGTCAAGAGCCTCAAATGGATTCACATTTGCCTTAACCTCCTTAGTTTTAACACCCTCATTACTCACTCCTTTTTTTCAATATTTCTTTTTTTTAGTTCACTTTTACCTAGTTACTTTGATTGGCATTAGTCGGAGCCTTCTTATAATTCTAATATGTAGAAGCTAGATTTCTCACATCACCTTGCTCCTGCACCTCATTTTCCATCCTAACCTTATCATTGGGTTCACATTTATTAGTGTCATAGCCAAAAATATTGCACGAAGTACAGATCCGAGGTCTTTAATCATATGTTAACTTAACAAACGGACATTTTTCTCCTAGCCCATCGACCTCTATTTTCTTTGGTAATTTGAATTCAGATGATACTTCAATCAAAGCTTTAGCATATCGAAATCTTTGCAATTTTTCAGTGCTTCTATCAAAACAAATTAGCTTCCCAACGTGACAAGCAAGCCAGTTAATCCCTAGCAGGATCCAAAGAATACTAGGAATTCTATAGAAATGAACCCATACAGGAACTTTTTTAATCTGTGCTTGTGAATTGCCAATGGTAGGATCCCATCGTGTAATAAAAAACATACGGCCTCTAATAAAAATAGGATCAAACTTAAGGATTTTCTCTCTATCCATTTCATTAGAAAAATTGAAATAAAAATGTATACCATTCGATTTGGTATCTACCTCACCATCTAAGTTCCAATAACGGTTCAAAAAATTAACAACAGTGGTCTAAGAAGAAACCGACGAGGTGATTGCTCCAATACTTCATGCCTTCTTCCCTTACCATATCCGGGGGTTTTTTCGGTTTGCCATCCCTCACAGTATCGAAATGTTGTGGCTTGAAAACGCCTGCATTAAATGGAAGAGAACTGAACAGTGATGCATAATCCATCTTAGTGAATGCAGGAAAGGAGGATAACAAAGAACTCAGGTTAGCAGAGATTCTTTGATCTGGTTTCAAATTTCCATGATTTGGAATCGATGCATCCTGATTAGCTGAATCGCCATGATTACAATTAACGTTAGAAACAATGGGATTAGAAGAAGAATTTCCCAGATCTGAAACGGAGGAATTTGCTCCTATGTTTACATCTGAGGAGATAGCAGTAGATGGATTGACGGTGGATGGTGGTGGATCGGGAGGAATAGGTGGAGAAGAGCGTGATGGTAGAGGAGGGAAACCAGAGTTGAAGGCGGCAGAGGAGGAGGGTGGAGATGAAAAGGGGGATTTGGCAGACGCCATTACGAGGGTCAAAAGTTTTCCTGCTAAATTATCAACCAACTTTTACTTCAGTTGGTATGATTTGGCATAGTAAATGACATTCAAATATATTTTTTGTTTGAAAAAGGAGCATCTAATACGACGTATACCTCATTATGAAAATAATTGAACAATGTAATATGTTATAAGGTTTTTAATCACAATATATTTGGTGTTAACACATACGAAAACTTAACTATGTACAGTAAAAATAAGATTTCCGTAACAACCCGCATTCTACGCATCGAAGGATCGTAGAATATTTATTTCTTTCCCATATGAAGTCGTATGGTCATGTAACCTTGGGAAACAACCAATAGAGTCATTTCTCATGTTCATGATTTTTGTCGATTTTTAAATGACCATTTTGCTCCTAGCTGATCTTGTTTTGACCATAACTTTTGACTGGAAAGGAATTTTGACCTGAAACCACTTCCATTAGATTCATTTGATGGTTTACCTTTCCGTAGAGTGGTCATAATAGCCAAATGGACTTACCGTTTGGGAGATATGACTGAAATAAGGTTTGTAAGGTGAAAAACTGCTTAACCAGGCCAAATAGGGTGATTAGTGAATGGGCGCATAACCCATTTCGGGATTAGGGTTATGAGGTGGCTGAAAAGGGTTAGAGATTCATTCCATTTCAGTTTTCTAGCCTCCACTTACCTCTTAGAAACCCTAAAAATGGCCTCCAACCTCTAAATCACCTCCAAATCAAGGATTAAGCTTAGCAACATCAAATCAAGGGAGAACTTCACCAAATCAACGTTAGAGCTGCTGTTTAGCATTGGGATTCGCACCAAATCAGAGATTTATTTATGATCTAAGTTTTATTTGTAGCTAAGGTGAGTGATTTGCATAGTTCCTCACTAATTATGGCTAATTAAGGGTAATTAGTGTTAATTATCGAATTTAAACATGATAAAATTCTAGAAAAATATTTATTAATTCTTAAATGATGTTTTAGACCTCTGATATGAATTTGGTTTAATTTGGTTAAGTTTTTCTAATCATATCATTAGTTTCACCTAAACATGCTTAAGGGAAAATATGGGGTTTTGGCTATGTTTGATCCATTTTAACCTATCATATAGTTGTTTTGGTGTTGGTGGTTGATTATACATGTTGCAATGACTGTATGGTATGCTTTGTGATTGATTAGAATAGTTGGAATGGTCGAAAACGTCGTCGAGTGGCGTAAACTGCTTGTTGGAAAAAGTGCAGGAAGACATCCGAACCGGATCAGATCGGTTAGGAGGACCCGATCCGAACCCCCACTCGAATTCAGAAGCTCCGATCCGCTCTTACGCTCCATACCCCGATCCGAACAGAGGAGGACAACAAGGACTGGGGAAGCTTCTATCCACTTGCATTTCTCGTGGCATGCATCATCCGATCCGACCCGCATGGTCACCTCCGAATCGAACCGACGCGTGGTGAATGGAATTGAAGAACCCGACCCGATCCCCTAGGGGTGACGTCTTCCGATCCAAACCGATATATTGGGAGGGACCTCGAGGTATCCGACCCGATCCAGTGGAGGATGTTGAAGACCGATCCGAACCGCTATGACATGAAGGCGACGATCCGAACCGATCCGGTGATGACCAATAACCCGAGATGCAAAGGTAGTCCAAATGGAAGTTAGAGCTCAGGATCCAGTTGGGAACCAATGAGTTCACTTCATGGTTGGGCTTTGCTGCGGGACGTGTGCTAAGGAGTTGTTGATGTTCATAACTTCGATTCACCACTGAAAATGGATGATGTGCTACTTATCAGTGCAGTAGAGTCATTATGACTCGAGGGGCAAGGTGATGGTAGCAAGACTACGTTATCAGTGCAGTAGAGTCATTATGACTCGAGGGGCAAAGTGATGCGTAATAAGACTATGAGCCAGTGCATTGGGGTCATTGTGACTCCATGGGGCAGAGTGGACATAGTAAAGGATTGGTGAGGCTATAAGCCAGTGCAGTGGGGTCATTGTGACTCCATGGGGCAAAGTGGACATAGTGAAGGATTAGTGGCTATGTATCAGTGCAGTGAAGCCATTTATGACTTCATGGGGCTAAGTGATCATAGCAAAGTATGTTGGGTGATCGAAGTGGTGAATATCGTATGCTTTACGCACTGAGTGAGAGATGTGAGGATTGTTGCTATGTTTGATTGTTTGCCATCACTATGACATGCACACCCCCACCCCCGTTATCGTTACACCGTTTGAAATGGCACCTTAGAGTGTTGTACAATATGTAGTGCTAACTCTTTGGTTGCAGGTCCAGGTTCAGGTATGGTTTAGTCTACCTGTTATTGTTCTATTTAGATGCTTATCTCTCATACCAGGCTTTATATCTGACCCAGAGTTTTATGTCTCTTCTTATTACTCTGGGTGCTCACACGAGCAGACTAGAGACAGGTTAGCTGGGGATGCGCGAGTAGCTGATTCGGAGGCGAGCAGGAGGCTTCCACGTATGATATACAGATACTCTCCCTGTGTCGTTGGGGGTCGCTACTTGGGCATTAGTAGTGTATGTCCCTTATCTTGCTTTTGCTTTTTGAGACAGTTTGAAAAGTTGTAATAATGTTGACTTTGGATTATAAGCTGTACTTGGATTTTCCGCTGCTATGTTAGTTATTTTCAACTTATGCATTGTCTCACCTGTTTTATGTCAAGTATGTTGTTATTATATTTTGTTTCATGCGCTGTGAGATATTCTACAGGTTCCTTGTTAGTTCATTTCCTTCTTCCCTTTTCTTCTGACGATCCGTTCCGTGCTAACTGGACATGTGTACAGCACACTTTTGGAGTAAATGTCGGTTGGTGCGGGGCGGGCCGTCACATTTGGTATCAGAGCTCTAGGTTGCGTAGTTAACCTAGGGAAAGACACTAGGGAGAGATAGCACGTATACGAGAGAACGTATTTGTGATTACTTTGGTTTTCAAAAGCTATATATATATATACTATTAGTAGTATAAGAATGAAGTCGTACTGCACTAGCACCACTATGGGGTCGTTAATCGTTTCCTCTTTACAGATTGAACGATGAGCCGATATGCTAGAGGTGCTAGTAGGGGGACCAATAATGGGAATGCTCCTGACATGAGGACGATGTTCACTAACTTCATGAGGGAGATGCTTAGGGATGTTCAAGGGGCAGTTCCCAATCCCGGAAATGGTGGTGGTCCAGTAGTGCAGGCGCCTAGGGTCGATTTCGCCGAATTGTGCAAGGATTACACTAACCTTGGTGGGAAGCCATTCTACAGAACGGAGTCGGCCACAGATGTTAAGGATTGGTTGGATAGCTGTGATCGTATCTTCGACGACTTGGGTATCGAGGATGCGATGAAGAGAAGGCTAGCGTCCCGTCAGCTGCAAGGGCGAGCGATGAATTGGTGGAATGCCATTAGAACAGCTACTCCAGAAGATCAGGTTACTTGGGATCAGTTCAAGGCTCGCTTTAGCGAGAAGTTTTTTCCAGCTGCCCAGAAGTCAGTGTTGTTTAAGAGATTCTTGGAACTTAAGCAGAATGGTAGGGCAGTCTCTGACTATATTGCTGAGTTCGACACTTTGTCGAAGTATGGACTATCTCTTATCGATACTCCTGAGAAGAAGAATGAGAAGTTCATTAGTGGGTTGGATGGATATTTGGGGGAAAGGCTTATCAACCACATCGATGAGACTTTTGAATCGATTGTGGGGAAAGCTTTGAGATCAGAGAGTCTTTACCCTAAGTCAAAGACTGAGGCTGCATCTGTAGAAGGGCTGAAGCCACAAGCAGGCGGTGTAGGCAAGAATAATTCTCAGAATAAGAGAAAACAGAACCAATCTAAGGATGGCCAGAAAAAGAACAAGAAAGATGTTGAGTGCTTCAGCTATGGTAAGAAGGGCCATTATGCTAAAGAATGTCGGGCTAAGCCAGCGGATAGGAAGTGTTACAACTGTGGCCAAGTGGGACATCATAAGGATAAGTGTCCACAACCTCTTAAGGAGAAGCAGATTGTGAAAGCATATGCTATTGATGTTGTTCCTTCTTCGTCGAATGCCCCAACTGCGGCGGAGAAAGGAAAGAATGTCGTTATTCAAGGTATGCTTTCTATTTATGATGTACCAGTTCGAGTTTTATTTGATACTGGGGCTTCCCGTTCCTTCATATCCAGTGACCTGGTAGATAGGTTGGGACTGGAACCCGAGATAGTCGATAGACCATTGGTTGTGACGAACCCTATTGGTGGTTCGACTAACCTTAGTATGATTTGCCGAAATTTGGTCTTATCGAGTCATGGATGTATGTTTGTTTGTGATTGCTTTGTTTTGGGCTTTACTGGTTGTGGAATTATATTGGGGGTCGATTGGCTCCAAAGATACGGGGTGGTGGTAGACTGTGAGGGCTTTTTGGTGACAGTTAAGGTGGATGATGGGCAGAGGGTGGTGTTTGGTAGTCTACCTAGTGATGGGGTAATGGCTAGTTTTATAAATTCCCTCGACATCCTGCATGATGAGTTGTCAGATGTGCCCGTGGTTGGCTAGTATCCGGACGTCTTCGAGGAGGTGACCGGGCTTCCACCACACTGAGAGATTGAGTTCCGTATTGATTTAGTGAAAGATGCCAGACCTATAGTGATGCCACTTCGTCGTATGGCACCAAGGGAGCAGCGAGAGCTCGGGGTGCAAGTCAGCAATCTTTTGAAGAAGGGATTTATTAGAAGAAGTGTCTACGAGTGGGGAGCACCAGTCGTGTTTGCCACTAAGGCAGATGGTTCCCTTCGTTTGTGTGTGGACTATCGCGAATTGAATAAGGTAACGAGGAAGAATAAGTATCCTCTACCGTGGATAGATGATTTGTTTGATCAACTGGAAGGAGCAAGGATGTTCTCCCAGTTGGACCTCGCGACAGGATTTCATCAGCTCCTAGTAGCGGATGAGAGTGTTCCAAAAACGGCATTTAGGACGCCGTCTGGATTCTATGAGTGGTTGGTCATGCCATTTGGGTTGACCAATGCACCAGCCTACTTTGTGGATCTTATGAATCGAGTATTCAGAGATCAGTTGAATAAGTTTGTTCTTGTGTTCGTAGACGATATCCTTGTTTACTCGAGGACATAGGAGGAACACAAGGGACACTTGAGGATAGTGATGGAGGTGTTGAGAAAACACCAATTGAAAGCGAAATTCTCTAAGTGTCACTTTTGGAGGAGTGAAGTGAGATTCTTGGGCCATATTGTTTCAGAGAATGGTATTGCCGTGGACCCTACGAAGGTGACTACGGTACAGGATTGGCCTACACCCAAGAATGCAACAGATGTAAGAAGTTTCTTGGGGTTAGCTGGATATTATCGTAAGTTTATGCAAGACTTCTCCAAGATAGCAGCACCGTTGACTCAGTTGACTAAGAAGAATCAGGCCTTCGTCTGGGACGGAGTGTGTGAGAATGCATTCAAGAGTCTAAAGGAAAAGTTGACGCGTGCGCCAGTACTAGTCATTCCTAAAGGGAATGAAGAGATGACGGTATACACGGATGCTTGTGGTACCGGACTAGGTGCTGTATTGATGCAAGGAGGTAGGGTTGTAGCTTATGCTAGTCGGCAGCTAAAGCCGATTAGAAGAAGTATCCTACCTATGATTTGGAACTGGCAGCGATTGTGTTCGCATTAAAGATGTGGAGACACTATCTCTTGGGAGAAAGATTTGAGTTGTTTACCGATCATAAATCGTTAAAGTATCTCTTCTCTCAGAAAGATCTGAATCTCCGTCAGCAGAGATGGTTAGAGTTCTTGGCTTCGTATGATTTTGTTATCGCATACACACCTGGGAAAGGTAATGCGGTAGCCGATGCCTTGAGTAGGAGACATGCCAGTTTGGGGGCTATGTTTCTTAAATGGAAGCAATTGGAGTATATCGTAGGGTTTGATTTCAGACCAAAGTGCGAATTGGATCCAGAAATGCCAGCTAGTTTGGTGATCAGACCCACTTTAATAGAGCGGATTGGTTCCAGCCAGAGGGACGATCCTAATCTATTGGAAATCATCTCCAAGTTAGAGATGAACATCGACGGTGAGGAGATGAATTTGTATGGGCTTGATCGAGATAGATGGCTTAGAAAGAATGTAAGACTAGTTGTACCCAACATGAATGGTTTGAGAGATGAAGTGCTTAGAGAATGTCATCACTCAAAACTGACTAAACATCCCGGTGGTAATAAGATGTATCGAGACATGAAGCAGACTTACTACTGGGAAGGGATGAAAAGAGACGTTGGGAAGTTTATATCCAAATGCATGAATTGCCAGCTAGTTAAAGCCGAGCAAAAGAAGCCTAGTGGGTTGTTGCAACCATTAGAAATTCCCGAATGGAAATGGGAGCAAGTCTCGATGGATTTCATCAATGGTTTACCAAGGACTAGATCGGGACATGATAGCATTTGGGTAACTGTGGATCGATTGACTAAGAGTGCAAGATTTATACCAGTCAAATTGACCAGAACGGCAGCTAAGTTGCAGAATTGTATATGAAGTGGGTAGTGAGATTTCATGGTGTACCTAAAGGCATTGTGAGTGACCGAGACCCATTGTTCACTAGTGGGTTTTGGAAGAGCTTACAAGAGGCTCTAGGGTCAGAATTACATCTCAGTACCGCATATCATCCTCAGACCGACGGTCAGACGGAGAGGGTGAATCGTATATTGGAAGATCTCTTGAGAGCTTGTATATTGGATTTTGGTGGATCATGGGATGACCATTTGCATCTAGTAGAGTTTGCATATAATAATAGCTACCAATTCAGTATCGATATGGCTCCATATGAAGCTTTGTACGGAAGACCGTGCAACTCACCATCATGTTGGATAGAGACTGGCGAGAAGTTTATGCTTGGACCAGATGTGGTGAGGGAAACTTCAGATAAGATTAAGACAATTCAACAACGAATGAAGGCTGCCCAAGATAGGCAGAAGAGCTATGCTGATAAGAGGAGAAGAGATTTAAAATTCTTCGTTGGTGACTTGGTGTTTGTCAAGATTTCTCCGTTGAAGAGCGTGATACGATTTGGCAGGAGAGGCAAGTTGGCACCAAGATTTGTTGGCCCATTCCCAGTTCTCGAACAAGTTGGGAATTTGGCGTATAGAGTTGACTTACCAGAGAAGATGGCGGGAGTTCACAACGTATTTTATGTTTCCCAACTAAGGAAGTTCGTACATGACCCAGATTTGACTATTTCACCTGATCAGTTAGAGGACTTCGAAGTAGAACCAGAGGCGGTTGGGAACCGCAAGCCGATTTGTATTGTCGAGCACGATACGAAGCAACTTCGAAGGAAGGTGGTGAAGCTAGTCAAGGTTCAGTGGGGCGAGAACGAGAATGACTGTACTCGGGAGACAGAGGAGAGCATTAGAAAGACGTATCCAGAACTCTTTGCCTGGTAAGATTTACCTTGTAATTTAGTTATTCCGCATGCTAGGATAGACTTGTTTTGCTTGTTTGATTGTTGTTTTATGGTTGATAGGCATGCGGGACCCTTTGTGTGTTTTAGTTAGGGAATTTCGGGGGCGAAATTTCTTAAGGAGGGGAGAATGTAACAACCGGCATTCTACGCATCGGAGGATCGTAGAATATTTATTTCTTTCCCATATGAAGTCGTATGGTCATGTAACCTTGGAAAACAACCATTAGAGTCATTTCCCATGTTCTTGATTTTTGTCGATTTTTAAATGACCATTTTGCCTCTAGCTGATCTTGTTTTGGCCATAACTTTTTACTGGAAAGGAATTTTGACCTGAAACCACTTCCATTAGATTCATTTGATGGTTTATCTTTCCGTAGAGTGGTCATAATAGCCAAACGGACTTACCGTTTGGGAGATATTGGTGAAATAAGGTTTGGAAGGTGAAAAACTGCTTAACCGGACCAAATAGTGCGATTAGTGAATGGGCCCATAACCCATTTCGGGATTAGGGTTATGGGGAGGCTGAAAAGGGTTAGAGATTCATTCCATTTCAGTTTTCTAGCCTCCACTTACCTCTTAGAAACCCTAAAAATGGCCTCCAACCTCTAAATCACCTCTAAATCACCTTCTAATCAAGGATTAAGCTTAGCAACATCAAATCAAGGGAGAACTTCACCAAATCAAAGTTAGAGCTGCTGTTTAGCATTGGGATTAGCCCTAAATCAGAGATTTATTTCAGATCTAAGTTTTATTTGTGGCTATGGTGAGTAATTTGCATAGTTCCTCACTAATTATGGCTAATTAAGGGTAATTAGTGTTAATTAGCGAATTTAAACATGATAAAATTCTGGAAAATATTTATA
This sequence comes from Allium sativum, assembly GCA_030737875.1. Classification (NCBI taxonomy): domain Eukaryota; kingdom Viridiplantae; phylum Streptophyta; class Magnoliopsida; order Asparagales; family Amaryllidaceae; genus Allium; species Allium sativum. The sequence goes on along the minus strand of CM060918.1, from coordinate 141,006,497 downwards.
AATTCTTAAATGATGTTTTAGACCTCTGATATGAATTTGGGTTAATTTGGTTAAGTTTTGCTAGTCATATCATTAGTTTCACCTAAACATGCTTAAGGGGAAATATGGGGTTTTGGCTATGTTTGATCCATTTTAACCTATCATATAGTTGTTTTGGTGTTGGTGGTTGATTATGCATGTTGCTATGACTATATGGTATGCTTTGTGATTGATTAGAATAGTTGGAATGGTCGAAAACGCCGTCGAGTGGCGTAAACTGCTTGCTGAAAAAAGTGCAGGAAGACATCCGAACCGAATCGGATCGGTTAGGAGGACCCGATCCGAAGCCCCACTCGAATTCAGAAGCTCCGATCCGCTCTTACGCTCCATACCCCAATCCAAACAGAGGAGGACAACAAGGACTGGGGAAGCTTCTATCCACTTGCATTTCTCGTGGCATGCATCATCCGATCCGACCCGCATGGTCACCTCCGAATCGAACCGACGCGTGGTGAATGGAATTGAAGAACCCGACCCGATCCCCTAAGGGCAACGTCTTCCGATCCGAACCGATATATTGGGAGGGAGCTCGAGGTATCCGACCAGATCCAGTGGAGGATGCTGAAGACCGATCCAAACCGCTATGACATGAAGGCGACGATATGAACCGATCCGGTGATGACCAATAACCCGAGATGCAAAGGTAGTCCAAATGGAAGTTAGAGCTCAGGATCCAGTTGGGAACCAATGAGTTCACTTCATGGTTGGGCTTTGCTGCGGGACGTGTGCTAAGGAGTTGTCGATGTTCATAACTTCGATCCACCACTGAAAATGGATGATGGGCTACTTATCAGTGCAGTAGAGTCATTATGACTCGAGGGGCAAGGTGATGGTAGCAAGACTACGTTATCAGTGCAGTAGAGTCATTATGACTCGACGGGCAAAGTGATGCATAGTAAGACTATGAGCCAGTGCAGTGGGGTCATTGTGACTCCATGGGGCAGAGTGGACATAGTAAAGGATTGGTGATGCTATGAGCCAGTGCAGTGGGGTCATTGTGACTCCATGGGGCAAAGTGGACATAGCGAAGGATTAGTGACTATGTATTAGTGCAGTGAAGACATTTATGACTTCATGGGGCTAAGTGATCATAGCAAAGTATGTTGGGTGATCGAAGTGGTGAATATCGTATGCTTTACGCACTAAGTGAGAGATGTGAGGATGGTTGCTATATTTGATTGTTTGCCATCACTATGACATGCACACCCCCACCCTCGTTATCTTTACACCATTTGAAATGGCACCTTAGAGTGTTGTACAGTATGTAGTGCTAACTCTTTTGTTGCAGGTCCAGGTTCAGGTATGGTTTAGTCTACCTGTTATTGTTCTGTTTATATGCTTATCGCTCATACCAGGCTTTATGTCTGACCCAGAGTTTTATGTCTCTTCTTATTACTCTGGGTGCTCACACGAGCAGATTAGAGACAGGTTAGCTGGTGATGCGCGAGTAGCTGATTCGGAGGCGAGCAGGAGGCTTCCACGTATGATATATAGATACTCTCTCTGTGTCGTTGGGAGTCGCTACTTGGGCATTAGTAGTGTACCTCCCTTATCTTGCTTTTGCTTTTTGAGACAGTTTGAAAAGTTGTAATAATGTTGACTTTGGATTATAAGCTGTACTTGGATTTTCCACTGCTATGTTAGTTATTTTCAACTTATGCACTGTCTCACCTGTTTTATGTCAAGTATGTTGTTATTATATTTTGTTCCATGCGCTGTGAGACATTCTACAGGTTCCTTGTTAGTTCATTTCCTGCTTCCCTTTTCTTCTGATGATCCGTTCCGTGCTAACTGGACATGTGTACAACGCACTTTTGGAGTAAATGTCGGTTGGTGCGGGGCGGGCCGTCACAATTTCATAAATAACTTGAACATCAGTTTATCATTTATTCGAGCCAATATCATGCATCAAGACTTTTTTTTCCTTTAAAATTCATAACTAACAACAACTTAATATTATGTGATAAAAAATGGTGAACCCTAAATCGTGAACCCTAATCAAATTACCTAACGAAGTGAACAAATTTGTTTCTGAGAATAGAAACCAACAACCCTCATCGAAGAAAAATATGAAAATAAGGGAAACCTAAGTAATCCAAACCTAGCGCAGAAAATAAGTAGTAAATAGGTGCTTACTTCGGAAGAAGAGCTAGCGAGTTCACAACAGTGGAGCACAGATCCGCTAGGAGCAAATTTGATCGCCTTCGATTTTGGGCTAGGTTGGAGGGAGAAAGTAACATCAAAAGCTGAAGGAAAAGAGGGATGATTTTGATAACTTAGCGCAAGTAGGGTTGAGAGGTAGATTGTTCAAGAGGAAGGAGCTAGGAAGCAGGGGTGCGGCTTCTAGGTGACGTGCGGCGTGTCGGGTGCGGCTGAGCTGCGAGGGTGCAGCAAGAGGTGCATATGCGGTGTGCCATGTGGCATGTCCCCACATTTGGGTTGGGGGGTGCGGGAAGGGTGTGGATTTAGGGTGCGTCGGTGGCATGAAAGGTAAATTTTGGGACTTTTGAGACAACCGTGTTCTTCTTGTTGCGAAAGAAATTGGAGTACGTATTCATTTATTCACTCAATTCAAAGGAATAAGATACTACCAACTGGAGCAGAAGACTTGCTTTTTGTGCACAACAATCTTCGACTCCTTACTAGGAAGAGTGAGCAATACTTTAAAGGAGAAACAAAATTATGGGATGTTGGAGGCGATCGATTTGATCCACTTGATGGTGCCGAAGAGCTTGAGTTAACGAATCTTTCACTTGATGAGGCAGAGATGGAAGCCATGATTATTCAAGACGATAAATATCAAGTGTGAAATGAATGTTTAATTTTTTGCCTTTTAACTATTAAGTTCAAGGATGATGAAATAGTGTATTTGACTATTTGGTTTAATTTTAATTAAACATTTAATTTTCGTAATAGATTTTATCATATATTATAATATTTTTTACACAAGTCGTATCCTACCGCACCTGAATCCTCATATTTTCATATTTGTCGAATCTAGGTATCCTCGTACTACGCACCCGCACCCCCGCATCCATATCCTTGCTTCCTAGGGAAGGAGCAATGGTTTTTCTGCTATTGATATATTGGGGAGACGGTTAAGTTTAAGATGGTGAGAAGGCCTGTGAGCGCTCGATTGCAAACCTAGTAATTATAGTATAGTATAGATACGAATATAGAAGGCATGAAACCAAATTATGAACTGTTTTATCAAGTAGACCATATGATATAGAGAAATATAATATATTTTTTGATAACCTTACAAATTTAATCATTTATGAGTTTAGTTAAAGGTTGGGAGCAGATAGTCTGTTGTATATTGTCCAAATTCGAACATATAAAAATGGAATCTAACTTTCACTGGAAATCAAACAATAATGCATCGTTGGTAGAAAAAGTAACTTACAAATGGAAAAGAAGGAAAGTTTCTATTGTTATCTAAAAATTGAAAAGTAATAGTCAAATCGATATATCTATAGAAATCAATAGTATCTTCCCAAACAATAGCCGAATTAAGATGTTTACTCTCTTTGTGTGGGAAGATTACATACCAATGTTAAAGATACAGTTATTTATTATTCATCAAGAACTGGTAATGCATGTAAAAATAACCAAAAATGTAAAGGAAGAAAATATAATGCATGTTTACCATCATAAATTTTAATATGCAAAAATAATATGTGTACGGGTTGAGTTCAAACTTTGAAATGTAAGAAAACAATTAATATAAATGCATGTTAACACAATACATTAGGACAAAATGCAAAAACAAATAATTTAGATTTCGTTGTGAAATATGATTGCTAACTTACCATATGTGGTTGATCGAGCTGTTATTTCAATAAGCAAATGACTAAACTCAATAAGCAAGCAGACTATGTTATTCTTCCTTTCTTATGCACATAAACTAGGAATAAAACAAACAGGTTTGTTCCAATTAAGTTGCATAAAAATGGTCAATGCCAAACTATGAATATGCATGCACCAACCAAACTATGAAATAAGGGAAACAAAAACAAATTTTAAAGCTAAAATGTAAGTGCCAAAAATTTAAACAAAAAAAAAATTGAACTGCTATTAACAAAAAGAATATGCATAAAAAATAAAGCTAACCGGTTACTTTAGAAGTTGTTTCTTTAAGTGTTATTCCCTTGGACTGCAATGCAAGTACGTGAAATAAATCCGTCAATAACAATCTAAAGCAACAAAATAAACAATAAAACATTACTACGTCGATGGTTTTAAAATTCAAACAAAGAATTTAATTAGTCAATCAATATAATTAGGTATGTGATATGAGAGATGTCACTTTGATATTAAGACAATCAATATCTTAAAAATTAGCTAATTCAATAATAACTACAAACTGACTTACCTAAAGTAACATATGTTTAATCAGCTTATCCAAACCAACCTAATAATACTCGCCAATTGTGTTTTTGACATTCAGATGTAAATAGTAAACATGTAAACATGTATTAACAAATTGGAACAAATAGTTTTAAAAAATGTGATCAAGAATGTAGATTGGTACATTTGAAATTGAGATAATAGCACCGATGAGCCTGGGCTGGCGAACATGGAAGAAGGAACAAATTTGAATTTGGAAGTAAAGGTAGATCTGAAAGTAAATTAAGGGCTAGGGCTAGGATTGCAAAAAAGGGCTAGGAACTCCATTTTTTGGTAAGGGAGGATAAATTTAAGGGGATTCCATCTTATTTTTTATTTGTTAAGGAGGGGTTTGGAATTTTAAAAATAAAATAAAATATAGACTAAAGTACCCCTGCCCTCATCATCCCTTAAACCCTATCGATCAAAATTCAATCTCAATTCGCTCCAAACAAGTCGCGAGGTAAAAAAATTCAAATGTTGATAAATCCCCTTTTTGAAATTTTAGATTTTGTTGAAAAAGATGAATACAATTTGCAGAAAGCAAATGAATTTCGTTCATTTGCACGAACGATGAATACAGTTCGTCATGGAAAGTTTGGATTTTGTTCGAGGGTGAATACAGTGTGTTACAGTTTAGATCTTACAGTTTGATAAGAAAAACAACCTCGCTGCTAGATGATTTGTCAAAAGTAATTACATTAAAACAGTGTACATATTCCAACATTAAAACAAATGTTTGTTAAGTGAATTTATGCTTATGTTCATGTTGTGTTAAGCTTATGTGTATATTGTTACTCTTTTTTTCATTTGTGGCTAGTGTGTTTTGTATGTGTTTATTTTTTGTTATCTTGTTCCATGCTTACTGTGATAGTGAAAACTAAAGTAAACAATGCTTGAATATGTTATTTTTATGTGTGCAGAACATTGATTTTTCATGTATTATTATTTTTCTATGTGTAGAATTAAATTAGAGTTTATGTTTTAAGGTTGCATTAATGAAGAGTATAGGGTTAGTATTGGAAATTTTATTAATATGTTTAAGGGGAGATTAATTTATTTTAACCTCCCTTAACAATTTTAAAATAAACTAAAAATGGTACTCCCCGGGCCCCCTTAACCAAAAGTTGAGTCCCTTTAACAATTCCCTTATAAAATATCCAGAGACTTTTAAGCTACTCATAGGTAATATAGAAAATTAAGGAGAGAACTTGAAATTCTTCTGCTTTACTATTATTTAATAGATTTTATCCCCTTTCGTTGATTTTTGGCCATTCGATAAAGGGAATTTTTTTTCTATTGACAGTTAACTAATGTCCAGTTAGGTTTATTTCTAGATTTATGGTATATATATAAGCTTTTATTTATACTCATGGAATTTTCAAGATGAAAGTGCTTAGTTCCTTAGCTTTTTGCGATGTTTGCCTTCAATTATTTGTATGTTTACATAAAAAGCTAATTTTTTTAGTTCTTTATACATGAAATTTTAGTTGATTCCAGCAGGCAGATTTTATTGGTCGATTCGATATCCTTCTGCTGTTTGTGATAAAATCCTTTTTTGTGGTGGTATGTCCATTTTGCTAGTATTGATTTACTGTTTAAGCTTACAGGTTCTTTAGTTCTCTAAATAAACCTATTTTTACATGCAGCTCAAAATGTTTCTTGGTTTTAAAAAAATAAATGTAGACATTTTTTTTGTTAATACTAAAATGAGATGATTTCATGTGTGGTTATGCATTTGAAAAAATAAATTAAGTATTGATTTTTAGTTATTGAGGTAGCGATTTGAGGAGGAAAATAATGAGGTAACCTTGAGTATTATATCACTTGATAAATTAGTTTCTGGAATTTGCTTCTAAAGGCTTCTATAGGCTCCAATATAGCAATTTATAAATTTGAATTTCCACTGGATTCAAAATATTTAGTAATAAAAATACTTCCCAGAACTTTTGAATACTTACTATTTTTGCTGTTTAATATGCTTGATTATAAATATATTTCAATAAATTTTCCATGTATAAAAGGGCATGAGGTATTAGCTAGATATTCGTTTGAAAATTGCAATCTATGTCTAATAAAAATAGGAAAGTGATTATAACTTTTATTTAAATAGCTGATTTAACGAAGACGTTAAGTGATAACATATTTTGCTACCCTCTTAACTTTTAGTCATTTAGAGAACATAAATTTTTGGACCTGCCATGCTATTTGGAATGCTTGAAGCTTGAAAAGATTAACAACAATAGCAACCATGCAATTAATTGACAAAAAATGGTGATGTTGTTAATCTGCCAACGTATTAAATAATTAATGACATTTAATGAAGAAAATTTTTGTATTATTTTATTTCATATTTGTTTAAGAAAAAGAAAATGCTTCCAACAACTATGTAATTACAGTGCCTTTTTCTTACTTACAATCATATTTTACTTCATTTAAATGTCGTTTATTTCACAATTACCTTTGGAAAAACAAATCAGTGCCATATTCTACAATTTTGTCAATGTTTACTGTCAAAATAGGTTCTTTAAATAAACCTATTTTTACATGCAGCTCAAAGTGTTTTTTTGTTTAAAAAAAATAAATATAGAAATTTTTTATTGCTAATAATAAAATGAGATGATTTCACGTGTAGTTATGCATTTAAAAAAAAAAAATTAGTATTGATTTTTAGTTATTGAGGTAGCGATTCGAGGAGGAGAATAATGAGGTAACTTGAGTATTATATCACTTGATAAATTAGTTTCTGGAATCTATAGGCTCCAATATAACAGTTAATAAAGTTGAATTTCTACTGGATTCAAAATATTCAGTTAAAAAAAATACTTCCCAAAACTTTTGAATACTTACGATTTTTGCTGTTTAATATGTTTGATTATAAATATATTTTCAATAAATTTTCAAGTATAAAAGGGCATGAGGTATTAGCAAGATATTCATTTGAAAATTTTGATTTAATGTCTGATAAAAATAGGAAAGTGGTTATAACTTTTATTTAAATAGCTGATTTAACGAAGACATTAAGTGATAACATATTTTGCTACCCTCTCAACTTTCATTCATTTAGAGAACATAAATTTTGGATCTGCCAATCTGCCATGCAGTTTGTAACGCTTGAAGCTTGAAAAGATTAACAACATTAGTAACCATGCAATTAGTTGACAAAAAAAATGGTGATGCTACTAATCTGCCAAGGTATTAAATAATTAATGACATTGAATAAGAAGTTTTTTGTATTATTTTATTTCATGTTTGCTGTTTTAGAAAAAGAACTTGCTTCCAACAACTACGTAATTACAATGCCTTTTTCTTACTTACAGTCATGTTTTCCTTAATTTAAATGTCATTTATTTCACAATTACCTTTGGAAAAAACAAATCAATGCCACGTTTCACGATTTTGTCAACATTTACTGTCAAAATAGGTTCTTTAGTTCTCTAAATAAACCTTTTTTTTTGGCAAGGCCGACCGGTTTTAAGGTGACCGCAAACACCTTTATTAATAGATAGGAACTGGTACTCTGCACATGCTCAGAGTAACAAATCTGGTTTGAAGTGTCCAGTCACTATCAAAACATCAAATTAGCTAAAATAACAACATAACTTCATACAAAGTATTATCACTAGGTAAGCTACACAATTCCAGAAGAAACTGAGTAGACTTCATTATCATAAAAGATTCCAGTGAATCATATTGACTTAACAATGAATTATTTTGCTTTGTATACTACGGATCATCCCCCTCATCGTAGTAAAATCCGGTGTACGGAGTCATATTAATCTTAAAGTGCCAAAAGCGAAAAGCCAAATCATTCACATTGAAAGGAGCCAATAATCGGTTACGATCCCATGATAGATCCTTCAAGATAACCTCATTGTTATCTCCAACTTCACCGTCATTTCTCATAATCAGTTTGCCATCATCGGGTGTGTAAAATAAACGACTACGGTCTTCCACCTCATCATCAATAAAAATGAAGAAGACATCATTAGTGTCACTATGCATTCCAGAAGGGGCATGCACCCAAGCAGCTTCTTTCTCATTCCAGGAGATATCAGGATCGGGAGGAGCGTCAGGTAAAATAGGGACTGGAGGCACATCCTCATGTACTTCCTCCACTTCTGCATTTGCTATCATCCTACCCGTAGGGACCCATACACGTACAGGTGGCTTAGGTAGGGGAGACTTAACAGGAAGAGGCAAATTTGCTTCATGCTGACAGGTATCGGACCAATGATGTAACAACCCGTATTTTCCATAACCTGTTATAACGTAAATCGAGGCAGAATTTAATTCTAAAATCTGAATCAAGGGAAACGGGCTATGCCATTGCGTTCGTCTTGGAAAAATACGCGAAATAGAGTCCGAGTTTTCGAAAATCGGAGTCCGTATGACCCGATTAAGGCCCAACGAAGTTTTCAGAAAATTGCAAGTTCAAAACAGATTTCAAATTCAAGTTTGAATTTGGAAATTTTGGTCAGATTGGGGCAGGCGGGAAAATTCCTGCCAGAGCACCCAAGTCGACAGCCCTGTCGACTTGGGAGTCGACTTGGTTGGACCCAAGTCGACAGCCCTGTCGACTTGGCTGTCGACTTGGTCCAGCCGGGCAGTTCTGCCTGGTGCACCATTTTGGGTTTGTGTTGAGTTTGGGGGCCAGATTCGGTTTTAAGGGCTGAGATTGGAACTAGGGTTTAATCCTAAGGCTAGAACTAGTCCTAATCTCTATAAATAAGGCCCTAACCTAACCCTAAATCATCATTATCATTATTCATTCTAGTAACTAAACTATGGCAAAATCAATCCTCTCATGGCCTCCACTCTCTTCATAAAATTCCTAAATAAATTTCTATGAGATTTTCCATGCAGACAAGTGCTTTCAAGCTTGTATGAGCATCATTAGCTTGCATTCAAGTCAAGTTTCTATATTTGCATCATAAAGAAAGAGTTTTGATCATTTTGGCTCAAGGGTTTTTATGTTAGAGCTTGCATTTTGGGTCTATTTGATTGCATGAGGGCTTTGTCATATCTTTTGTGCCTTCATAAGTATTGTAAGCCCTTTTCTACTTTCATACTTAAACTCTAAAGTTAAATGTATGATATGCAAGTTTGTCATATGATATGCAAGTTATGATATGCAAGTTGGCCATGTTATGATATGCAAGTTTGTCATATGATATGCAAGTTATGTTATGCAAGTTTGCCAAGTTATGATATGCAAGTTTATATGCAAGTTGGCCATGTTATGATATGCAAGTTTATCATGTTATGATATGCAAGTTTATATGCAAGTTGGCCATGTTATGATATGCAAGTTTATCATGTTATGATATGCAAGTTTGTATGCAAGTTTGCCATGTTATGTTATGCAAGTTTGCTATGTTATGATATGCAAGTTTGCCATGTATGTTATGCAAGTTTGGGGTGATCATTTTGTTCATGTTATCATGTTATGCAAGCTTATCTTGAGTATATGGACATAAAGCTTCAAGCTTTATGCTAAAGGTTGCATTTTGGCAACATGTAAGTTATCATATCTCTTATGATAACTTGCATGTGAGGCCAAATGCGAACTTATGGCCATTTCTACATGTCATTTATCACCATGTATCACCAATATGCTAAGTTTGGTTTTATGCATGCTTTTGTGGCCTAAAAATGTAATATGCAAGTATATGAACACATGTACATTTCGTATGCCACCATGTTGAACTTGTGGCTTCAACACCTTTATGTCATGATTATGCCAAGTTCCCTCTTTCTATCCTTTATGCGCTATTGCGATATGTAAGCGATGGGATTGCGTTTGGGGTTGGGTAAACTTAAAAGACATAAAAACATAAGCTTGGGAATTTACCTATTAAGTTAGGTATACCCTTTGGGAATTTACCTATTAAGTTAGGTCTACCCAAATGCTTGAAAATTTGTAACATGTTTTGGAAACATGATGGACATGACACTTAGAAAATATAAGTGTGACCAACTCGAGGTTGGGTTGAGTTTGTAGCGTAAACCTACCCGGAACCGACCGGCTTAACTAGTTTCTACAAACAATAGGACCCAATGTGAGAAGTTGGCCATGTTGTACCTTGAACCCGAGGTTAGGCCAAGTTGCGGTGTAAAGCTACCCGGAACCGACCGGCTTAACTAGTAACCGCAACAAAGTCTAATGTGAGAGGTTAAGGCGCATTAAATTAATTAATGCCTCATGATTAGGGTTAAGTCATGGTCCACTTAATACTTAACCAATTTGGGCTTGGTAGATTAATCAGGGTTAAGTCGTGAACTCATCGTTACACTTAACCAAGTTAATCCATGATTAGCAAGAGGGTTAAACCGTACTTAACCCACTAGAAAAATCCTAGCAATGGGGGTCCACTCCAGCAGTAATCCCAAGTTTGTATCATTATGACCCTAGGGACTAGGCTAGGGTGGGGGCACGATTACTGGACTGGAGGTAAGTGACCAAAAGCGACGGCAGAGTGGTACGCCGGTGTAGTTCCGGGCGGACCATGGTCGTGCACATAGTCCGAAGCCGGGGAAAACATGCACGGGTACCAGTAGATCGAGACTGTGCACTCATGTTTATGGTGTCCAGGGGTTGACACCCTAGGGCTTGATACACCCGACGGGAGACCCTGCACAGTCTGACTACAATTATGTTTGGGCCGTATTGACACCAACACGTGACGAGTTAGGCTTAGGGAGCCGATCGACTAGACCGTTTGGTTGGACCGCGTATTAGGGTCACTTCATGTTATTGGGCCAAAGCTTGGGCCAAGGGTTCAATACTTGTTTATTCAAGTCATGTTAGTTTGCTAGTACACCTGTGGTGCAAAACCTTAAACCTGATTAAGCGATGACACCTTTATCTACCTTGTTAGTTAATCATCATGTTAGTATGTAGTTATCCTTATGTTCATCTCAGCTTTCATCATGACAGTTAACTTTATCAGTTTACATTGATTGTAGTAAGGCTTACTCAGTCTTTTTGACTGACCTGTTTTCTTTCGCCTCTTTTCTTCCGTTCCCCCCCCCCCCCCAGGTTCTCAGGGTGGGAATATTGGAGCTTAGCTTGGATTTCTGACCGCTTGCTTGTGGGATTTAGCTCATGTACGGCTTGACATGAAGCTAGCTATGGTTATCACTTATTTTGGGGATAGTACTTATGTATTTCAGTTTTTCAGTTGATGTTGTTTTTATCTAGACTTGTTTATTTGGAAAGCTATGTTGTACCAGACTTGTTTTGAAATAGTATGAAATCTTCCGCTGTTTTATCTATGTTATTTACTCTGTTTACATATATGCATATGTTCTTGTTCTACCTTGATATATCATTATGCATGTTTACCTGATTCAAACGCCCCTCCAAAGTCAGGGTGCTTGCAAGAGCCACCCTGGCGGAGGTGGGGTGTTACCTTTGGTATCAGAGCATATGGTTTACGAGAAGGGACAAAAAGGTTTTTAAAACTTTTGGAAAACTATTTTCAAAACCAAGTATAAAGTATTTTCCAAAGAAAAGTCTAGTTTATTTTAAAGGCTATTCCCCAAAAAGCCATTAGCAAAACTCCTTCGTTTTCTCCATTCTGAATCTATCTTTTTCTTCGTTTTCAGTATGGCCGATAACTTTGCCATTCCGGAGGGAGTACACATACCTGTTTGGTATAGGAGACTTTTGGAGGCTAGGGCTACCGAAGCCGGCCCCGCCGATGTTCCTCCTCCTCCGGTAGTTAATGTTCCTCCTCCTCCTGTCGCTAAGGTTCCTCCTCCCCCTTGGCATCCACAAAAGGATTTCGCGGAGATTTGCAAAGACCTCAAAGCAATGGGTTGCAAGAATTTCATTGGAACCGAGATTTATGTAGAGGCAAGGAATTGGTTGAAAGAAACCGAAGATCTTTTTGCCTTCTTTGATATAGATGACCGTAGGAAGGTTTTATTAGCAGTGTGGTTGCTAAAGGAAGAAGCTGCACGTTGGTGGGTGGTCACCACCGCTACTAGGCCAATTGAGACTTAGGATGACTTTCGGGGAAAGTTTGGACTAAGGTTCCTATCACTGAAACAAGGGGACATGACTATTAGGGAATACATAGATGAGTTTAATCAACTGGCTCGGGTCGGTTTAGACTTGGTTAACACAGCTCAGAAGAAGGCCCTATACGTTGCTCTAGGATTAAACGAGCCATTACATGGTTTAGCCGTGACTCATATACCCTTGGGGGCAACTTTCGAGAGTTTGGTTAATATGGCCCTGCTCAATGAAGAGAATAGGAGTGACAAGAAGGAAATCAAGGTGAATGAGTCTCAAAACAAGAAAACGGAGCCCAAAGAGGAGATGAAAAAGAAGGAGGAGAAGTCTAAAGATAAGAAGGGAAAAAGGTGCTTTACTTGTGGGAGCTCGACTCATCTAAACAAGGATTGCAGGAAAAGGAAGGGCACTTGCTTTAACTGTGGAGAAAGGGGACACTTCACTAGGGATTGCCCGAAGAAGCAAGGGCAAGGCCAGGGTCAGGCTCAGCGTGCTGGACCTTCGGGAGGGCAAGTTCATGCTCTCAATACCGCTCCAGTTCCCGATCGAGGTAGTATTTCTGTTGAGAGCCTTATATATATTTCTGATTTTCCAGTTCGTACCTTGTTTGATTCTGGTGCATCGCATAGCTTTATCTCATCTGATCTTGTTGATAGTTTGCACCTTAGTACTAGCTTGGTGGAGGATCCCGTGTGTGTTTCAAATCCAATTGGGGGTTCCGCCCATTTGTCTATTATCTACGTGGATTTGAAAACCTCTATCTTAGTGTAGAGTTCTCGTGTGATGCTTATATTCTCGGTTTCATGGGGTATGGGTTGATTTTGGGCATGGATGGGTTATCCAGTTGTGGAGCCATCCTTGATTTTTGAGCATAGGGTTGTGAAGCTTATGACTCGCCTCGGTAATACCCTAAAAATTTCTAGTAACCCTATGAGTCCCGTCATGTTGTGTTGTCTTGAATCCCTCAACTCGTCTATCGATAGTTTGCAATCGGTGAGGGTGGTCCGAGAATATCCTGATATCTTGGGTGAAGTGAAGGGGGTTACCCCTAAACGAGAGATAAATTTCCGCATTTATCTGGTTGATAATGCCAAGATAGTTTTGTGGCCGGTTAGGCACATGGCCCCGCAAGATGAGAGTTAAGAAAGCAAGTCAAGGAGTTGCTTGAGAAGAACTTCATTAGACGAAGTATATCTGAATGGGGAGCGCCTGTGGTATTTGCTACCAAGGCAGATGGTTCTCTCCGACTTTGTGTTGATTATCGAGAGTTGAATAAGCTGACTAAGAAGAACAGACACCCGTTACCGAGGATTGATGACCTCTTTGACCAGCTTGTCGGTGCTTCTGTTTTCTCTCAGCTTGATCTTGCTACTGGATTCCATCAAGCTCAGGGTAGCTGAAGATAGTATAGACAAGACTGCGTTCAGAACTCCAGATGGATTCTTCGAATGGCTTGTCATGTCGTTCGGCTTGACTAATGCACCCGCCTACTTCGTGGACTTGATGAGTAGGGTGTTCAGGGAGTTCTTGAACAAGTTTTTCGTAGTCTTCGTAGATGATATTCTGATCTTCTCTAAGGATGAGGAAGAGCATGCAAGGCATCTCGTGGAGGTGGTGGATGCGCTTAGAGCGCATCAGTTGAAAGCCAAGACCTCCAAATGTCATTTTGGAGAAAAGAAGTTAGATTTCTTGGGCACATAATTTCTAAGCAAGGCTTAGTGGCGGATCCTGCTAAAGTGGTCGCGGTTTAAGACCGGAAAGCTCTGACGAGGACAATTGAAGTAAGAAGCTTTCTCAGTTTAATTAGTCAGTTAGCGTCCCTTGAGTTTAGACCTACCCTTCTGGAACAAGTAGGGACTTCACAGAAAGAAGACCCGCGGTTAGTCGAGATCATAGACAAGTTGATTCGAGGCGAGATGGTAAGTCACCTCGCTATAGATGACAAGGGATGGCTAAGACGCGATGAGAGAAAGAAGGTTCTTAAGATGCACCTCACCCGAGGAGGTGGCCGAGTTTGTCCCAAGGTGCATGTTGTGCCAACAGGTTAAAGGCCGAGTCATAGAAGCCCGGTGGGCTATTATATCCATTGGAGGTCCCCGCAATGGAAGAGGGAAAAACGTCACGAAGGATTTCGTGAATGGACTGCCTAGGTCAAGGAAAGGGAATAAGAGCATGTGGGTCATAGTAGGTAGACTCACGAAGAGTGCTCATTTCACTCCGGTAAAGAGCGAAAGGACTGCATGATAGCTAGCGACAGTTTACTTTCAAGAAATAAAGCAGTTGCACGAGGTTCCCTAAAGTATAGTTAGTGACCATGACTTAATCTTCACTAGCCAGTTTTGGGATAGTCTACGCGAAGTCATGAGCAAGCAACTGAATCTAAGTACGGCCTATCATTCACCGGTGGATGGTTCATTTCGCTCAAGCATGAGTTATAGAAAATCACGTTGGTAAGAGCAATTGGCAACGTGGATTGGTATTTCCAAGAAAAGTTCTGCTGCATGGAATACTTTATGGTAAGTAAACGAGATCCAGGATTCACTAGGGAATTTTGGAGAGCTTGCATGAAACCATGAGGTCATAGTTATGTTTAAGCCAAGAATGATAAAAGAGTAAGTGAAAGAGGAAGACGAGAGGCGATAATGAAATGGGTTCCAACTCATATTGGGAAATAAGAGTTAAGAAGCCAAGGAATCATGAAGTAAAAGACGGTCAAAGCACAGTGGAGTTAAGCTCAAGGAAACGTGACTTAGAAGACTGAAGGCTAGATACGCTCATCATATCTCTTTTTAAGAGCATATCCTTGATCCTTGTTTTCCTGTGGAACTTACTCGTATGTTATCTTTTTACGTATATCCTCTCGGTCCCGTTCTCGGTCCTATTTCTGTCAGGAGGTATGACTTATTGGCTAGTAATACATGTCAGGGTTTGGAGGGGTCCGTTAGGTTGACTAAAACTTTTGGGCTTTTATAGAATATGGGTTGGGCTAGGAAGGGATTTCTTGTAATCTGAAAGGAGTATATCCTGCTTATCTTCCCGATCTCTTTGTAGCATATCTTTTGCTATCCATGTTTGTCATGATTATCTAGTTTATTATGTTAATCTTGTCATGAGAACCTTAGGTAGAAACCCTTTGGATGAAACATGTGTTTGAAGCATGTTATGCTTGATGGTTGCAAGTGGTTGCAAGTGGTTGCAAGTGGTTACTCGTGGATGCATTATACACGTTAGGCACTAGATCGGCTCACACACTCCTCATATTGCATATGTATGAGTGTTTATGCTTATACATGGATGAAAATTTTTGTGTTATCACATGGATGTTGCATATGGATGTATGTTATGTGCACACATATAGATGTTATACATTATGTTAGGAAATGCATACATATGGATTCATTTCACTAACATAATTTGCATTGATGATATTTGCATTAGATAAGTACATATACACACACCTTTGCATATGTTCATGCAACGTTTAGAATCTTGTAAGGACTATGATTGCTCGTGGATGATGTTTTGAGTAGATGGATGTTGGATGGTAGGATACGTTCTTCCTAACTTGAAGATTTCGGGGACGAAATCCTTTAAGGAGGGGAGAATGTAACAACCCGTATTTTCCATAACCTGTTATAACATAAATCGAGGCAAAATTTAATTCTAAAATCTGAATCAAGGGAAACGGGCTATGCCATTGCGTTCGTCTCGGAAAAATACGCGAAATAGAGTCCGAGTTTTCGAAAATCGGAGTCCGTATGACCCGATTAAGGCCCAACGAAGTTTTCAGAAAATTGCAATTTCAAAACAGATTTCAAATTCAAGTTTGAATTTGGAAAATTTGGTCAGATTGGGCAGGAGGGAAAATTCCCGCCAGAGCCCCCAAGTCGACAGCCCTGTCGACTTGGGAGTCGACTTGGTTGGACCCAAGTCGACAGCCCTGTCGACTTGGCTGTCGACTTGGTCCAGCCGGGCAGTTCTGCCTGGTGCACCATTTTGGGTTTGTGTTGAGTTTGGGGGCCAAATTCGGTTTTAAGGGCTGAGATTGGAACTAGGGTTTAATCCTAAGGCTAGAACTAGTCCTAATCTCTATAAATAAGGCCCTAACCTAACCCTAAATCATCATTATTCATTCTAGTAACTAAACTATGGCAAAATCAATCCTCTCATGGCCTCCACTCTCTTCATAAAATTCCTAAATAAATTTCTATGAGATTTTCCATGCAAACAAGTGTTTTCAAGCTTGTATGAGCATCATTAGCTTGCATTCAAGTCAAGTTTCTATATTTGCATCATAAAGAAAGAGTTTTGATCATTTTGGCTCAAGGGTTTTTATGTTAGAGCTTGCATTTTGGGTCTATTTGATTGCATGAGGGCTTTGTCATATCTTTTGTGCCTTCATAAGTATTGTAAGCCCTTTTCTACTTTCATACTTAAACTCTAAAGTTAAATGTATGATATGCAAGTTTGTCATATGATATGCAAGTTATGATATGCAAGTTGGCCATGTTATGATATGCAAGTTTGTCATATGATATGCAAGTTATGTTATGCAAGTTTGCCAAGTTATGATATACAAGTTTATATGCAAGTTGGCCATGTTATGATATGCAAGTTTATCATGTTATGATATGCAAGTTTATATGCAAGTTGGCCATGTTATGATATGCAAGTTTATCATGTTATGATATGCATGTTTGCCATGTTATGTTATGCAAGTTTGCTATGTTATGATATGCAAGTTTGCCATGTATGTTATGCAAGTTTGGGGTGATCATTTTGTTCATGTTATCATGTTATGCAAGCTTATCTTGAGTATATGGACATAAAGCTTCAAGCTTTATGTTAAAGGTTGCATTTTGGCAACATGTAAGTTATCATATCTCTTATGATAACTTGCATGTGAGGCTAAATGCGAACTTATGGCCATTTCTACATGTCATTTATCACCATGTATCACCAATATGCTAAGTTTGGTTTTATGCATGCTTTTGTGGCCTAAAAATGTAATATGCAAGTATATGAACACATGTACATTTCGTATGCCACCATGTTGAACTTGTGGCTTCAACACCTTTATGTCATGATTATGCCAAGTTCCCTCTTTCTATCCTTTATGCGCTATTGCGATATGTAAGCGATGGGATTGCGTTTGGGGTTGGGTAAACTTAAAAGACATAAAAACATAAGCTTGGGAATTTACCTATTAAGTTAGGTCTACCCTTTGAGAATTTACCTATTAAGTTAGGTCTACCCAAATGCTTGAAAATTTGTAACATGTTTTGGAAACATGATGGACATGACACTTAGAAAATATAAGTGTGACCAACTCGAGGTTGGGTTGAGTTTGTAGCGTAAACCTACCTGGAACCGACCGGCTTAACTAGTTGCTACAAACAATAGGACCCAATGTGAGAAGTTGGCCATGTTGTACCTTGAACCCGAGGTTAGGCCAAGTTGCGGTGTAAAGCTACCCGGAACCGACCGGCTTAACTAGTAACCGCAACAAAGTCTAATGTGAGAGGTTAAGGCGCATTAAATTAATTAATGCCTCATGATTAGGGTTAAGTCATGGTCCACTTAATACTTAACCAATTTGGGCTTGGTAGATTAATCAGGGTTAAGTCGTGAACTCATCGTTACACTTAACCAAGTTAATCCATGATTAGCAAGAGGGTTAAACCGTACTTAACCCACTAGAAAAATCCTAGCAATGGGGGTCCACTCCAGCAGTAATCCCAAGTTTGTATCATTATGACCCTAGGGACTAGGCTAGGGTTGGGGCACGATTACTGGACTGGAGGTAAGTGACCAAAAGCGACGGCAGAGTGGTACGCCGGTGTAGTTCCGGGCGGACCATGGTCGTGCACATAGTCCGAAGCCGGGGAAAACATGCACGGGTACCAGTAGATCGAGACTGTGCACTCATGTTTATGGTGTCCAGGGGTTGACACCCTAGGGCTTGATACACCCGACGGGAGACCCTGCACAGTCTGACTACAATTATGTTTGGGCCGTATTGACACCAACACGTGACGAGTTAGGCTTAGGGAGCCGATCGACTAGACCGTTTGGTTGGATCGCGTATTAGGGTCACTTCATGTTATTGGGCCAAATCTTGGGCCAAGGGTTCAATACTTGTTTATTCAAGTCATGTTAGTTTGCTAGTACACCTGTGGTGCAAAACCTTAAACCTGATTATGCGATGACACTTTTATCTACCTTGTTAGTTAATCATCATGCTAGTATGTAGTTATCCTTATGTTCATCTCAGCTTTCATCATGACAGTTAACTTTATCAGTTTACATTGATTGTAGTAAGGCTTACTCAGTCTTTTTGACTGACCTGTTTTCTTTCGCCTCTTTTCTTCCGTTCCCCCCTCCCCCCCCCCCCCAGGTTCTCAGGGTGGGAATATTGGAGCTTAGCTTGGATTTCTGACCGCTTGCTTGTGGGATTTAGCTCATGTACGGCTTGACATGAAGCTAGCTATGGTTATCACTTATTTTGGGGATAGTACTTATGTATTTCAGTTTTTCAGTTGATGTTGTTTTTATCTAGACTTGTTTATTTGGAAAGCTATGTTGTACCAGACTTGTTTTGAAATAGTATGAAATCTTCCGCTGTTTTATCTATGTTATTTACTCTGTTTACATATATACATATGTTCTTGTTCTGCCTTGATATATCATTATGCATATTTACCTGATTCAAACGCCCCTCCAAAGTCAGGGTGCTTGCAAGAGCCACCCTGGCGGAGGTGGGGTGTTACAAATGACCAAAGGATTTGCAGGTCGTGCAGATTTCAGGTTGCCATCTATATGTCACATCCACATAATGTACTCGATTTTCTATATTAACTTTGATTTGAGTTGGCAAAGGTTTATTAGGAGTTATCTCAATCAGGGCTCTAGCATAAACAAGGTTTCTTCTTGCAACAGTATTAGCATCAAAGCATTTGAGTTTACCTATATGACATGCAAGCCAATTAAGGCCCAAAAGAGGTTGAAGCACAGAGGGAATGTGGGTGAACTGTACCCAGACAGGAATTGAAAGGACCTGTTCACGGACTCTATCAATCGAAGCACTCCAAGAAGTTCCAATGAAAGGTCTCCCATCAATAATAGATGGCGCAGCTTCCTGAACATGTCTCCTCTCATCAGCAGAGGAGAACCTAAAATAATATAATCCGTCAACATAAGTCATTTTCAAGGAGGCACGGATATGCCAGGAATTACGACATGCTGTAAGCATATTAACATCCGGAGGTTTGGAATCCAAGAAAAAGCCAACAAGGTGATCGTTCCAGAATTTTGCAGCTTCATCATGGATATCTTGCGGAGGGATTGATCCATCCTCAGCATGGAGGATATTAAATTCTATTGGCATATATTCCCCCGCAACATGGGGTAGTGAATCAAATAAAGCTGTCCACTTTTTCGGTGCATTTGCTGTTGGGTTATTTGTTGCTGCACCGCAACTTGTGGGTGCAGATCCAGTGGGTTGATTGCTAGCACTGTGTAACTTCAGGGAATTTGGAGTGTTTTGACAAGCTGGATTTTGACTTGGAGAGTTATGAGCCTGGTTAACTGAGGAGATTTGACGAACAGTTGTTGGGCGTTTATTTGTTTGGCAAGTTTCAGAGCTGGCACCCAGAACTTTCAAACTGACATTCTTATATTCACCACAACCCCCAGCGGATCCTAACACAACTTCATCAGAGACCTTAGACTGTCTCAATACTAAAGGAGACGCAATAGCAGCAGTCTCACCCAATACCGAACCCAAGTTCACAAACAGCGAAAAATCTGCTTGCTCGGACTCATTCCTACCTGGAAGAGGCCAAACAGTCGATGCACGTTCTAGCAAAGGAGAAATGGGTGACTTACCCCGGACAGAAGCATTCGCAGAAGGCCCAGCTGTAGAGATTTCCGAAATCAACTTGTTCAACGGGTGACTTTCTGGCAAGGAAAACACAGATCTTGCAGGTGGGGAAGCATCATCTTCTTGTTCAGCATCAGAATCAGAGTGTGATTGCATTGATTTGGCGCGGCTTCCAGATCTGGTTGTAATAGAAGAGGGGAGACGTGGTTTAGATTTTTTTTATTCTTGGCCATAATGTGGAAGGAATAGGAGCGGAGAGGGAGCAGGTGATTATAGAGCGGTGGCGCAAGCAGAGAAGATCTGGAAAGCTGCTATGAAGAAAAAGTATTCCGCCATTAATTAGAAAAAATATTTCTTGTCTTCATTATCATATTATTGCAGCAATCCAAAACCCTATAATCCATGAAACTCGAAAATAAACCTATTTTTACATGCAGCTCAAAGTGTTTCTTGGTTTAAAAAAATAAATGTAGACATTTTTATTTATTATTAATACTAAAATGAGATGATTTTGTGTGGTTATGCATTTGAAATAATAAATTAAGTATTGATTTTTAGTTATTGAGGTAGCGATTTGAGTGGGAGAAAAATGATGTAACCTTGATTATTATATCACTTGATAAAATAGTTTCTGGAATTTGCCTCTACAGGCTCCAATATAGCAGTTAATAAAACTGAATTTCTACTAGATTCAAAATATTCAGTAAGAAAAATGCTTCCCAATACTTTTGAACACTTATTATTTTTGTTGTTTAATATGGTTGAATATAAATAAATTTTCAATAAATTTTCCTATAAAAAAGCATGATGTTTTGTTTGAAGCACACAATTAAAATGACCTTAGACTGTTTGGCAACTCATGACTGTAACCAATCATAAATATCAAACTGAATTGAAAAAATGGGACGATTCAGAGTTCGTTTTACGCTAATACCATCTTTGTGAGTATTGTAAATAATTAGTTGATGTTGTTTTAAATTAAAGGCCATCTAATATTGAAAAGAAACAGATCTGAAGAAAGCGAATTTTATTTATGACCTCAAAAAGGTAAAGGTTACAGATGAAGATGGTATTACATATATCATCCAAAACAGGCCGAAAGCCCAGTAAGCAATAAAGCCCAAGAAACACAAAAAACACAAAAATAAAATGTGTACAACTCTACACCCCCCTCAAGATTGACCCTATGTATAGGCCAATCTTGAAACAAAGACTGAGAAATCATTCCAAGTTTACAAACCAGAGATTTATGTTGATCACCTCCCAAAGGCTTAGTCATAATGTCAGCAATTTGCAAAGTAGATGTGACATATTTGGTTGTAATAAAATTTGACTGCACTTTCTCTCTAACAAAATGTACATCCAGCTTCTGATGCTTGGTCCTCAAATGCTTTGTCTTCTCATGGAAACAGGGGTCCTGAGCAATATACATAGCAGATAAATTGTCACAATGTAGTGTAATAGGTGTGGGAACATCAACACATAAATCTGCTAACAGTTTCTCAATCCAAACTAGTTCTCCAGTAGTGTAACTCATACACCTATATTCGGCTTCAGTATTGCTTTTAGAAACTACTTTCTGCTTCTTTGTCTTCCAAGAAATCAAAGCATTACCAAAGAAAACACAATAACCAGATAAAGACCTTCCAGTATCATCACACATGCCCCCAATCAGCATCACAATATGCATTTAACACTAAATCAGTTCTAGAAGGAAAACATAAACCCATGTTTACAGCACCTTTGAGATACTTTAAAACATGAAATGCTGCATCTAGATGAGGTACCCGAGGTGCTTGAAGAAATTGACTTAGCTGCTGCACTGAATATAATATATCAGGTCTGGTTAAATTCAAATAAAGTAATTTTCCAATTATTCTTCTATAAATTTCTGGATCTGACAAAATATCACCCTCATATGAACTCAACTTCAAACCCTTTGCCATTGGAAAAGAAACTGTCTTGCATTCTTCCATATTATGATCCCTTAACAAATCCATAATATATTTTCTTTGCTTTAGAAAAATTCCCGAAGCTGACCTTGGTACTTCAATTCCCAAAAAATATTTAATCCTTCCTAAATCCTTAATGGTAAATGCCTTATGTAAAAGGGTCTTCAATTCAGAAATTATAGAAGGATCGTTTCCAGTGAGCAGTAAATCATCAACATATGCTACTAAAACAGTAAAATGATCATCTTTCTTCAAAGTATACATAGAATAGTCTTGCTTGGATTGTACAAAACCAAAATTAAGTAAAAACTTACTTAATTCCTAATTCCAGCATCTAGAAGCTTGTTTCAGTCCATAAATAGACCTTTTTAATTTGCAAACTTGATCTGAAGAAGCTCTAACATATCCCGCGGGAGGTGTCATATACACTTCTTCTTGAAGATATCCATGTAGAAAAGCATTATTTATATCTAATTGTTGAATATCCCAGTCTTTTGCAGCAGCTAAAGCTATAACCACTCTTACTGTAGTAAACTTTGCAACTGGATTGAATGTATGCTTATAGTCCTTTCCAGAAATTTGCTTATCTCCCTTTGCAACCACTCGAGCTTTGCATTTATCTATTTGGCCATCAGGTCTAAACTTTGTTTTAAAAACCCACTTAGAAGCTATGGGTTTTTTACCAACACAAAGATTAACTAAATCCCATGTATCATTATTTTCTAAGGCTTCTAGTTCTCAGTTCATAGCTTCAACCCATTCAGGAAAATTCTTTGCTTGATGATAAGAAGATGGTTCAAATGAAGAAAGAACATTTGAAATGCTATGCAAATCATTTGGATCAAACTGAATAGGTAATGGGTCAGAGAAAATATTAGAAGAAAAAATATTTTCTATCTCTGAATTATTAACTTGTTTTGAAGGCAACTTTCCCACAATAAAATCACTATATTTCTTTGGCAATTGAGAGATTCTAGAAGATGTTCTTATTGGTACAATTTGAGGAGTAGAAGCATGATCTGAATTTGAAGAATAATGATCTTGAGAGGATTGTTCAGTTGGAATTGAAAGTGTATTTGAAGGAGATATATATTGTGGAGGAGTAACAGAATATTCATCACAAATATTTGAAGGAAAACTTTGATCTAAAGCTGGATTGACAAGCATTATGTCTTGCTGTGTCTGACTTTCAATTGGAAGAACAGCTGATGTTGACTTGAAAGGGTACACATTTTCTACATAATGAACATCTCTACTAAACACAACTTTGTGAGTGTCCAAATCATAGAGCTTATACCCTTTTTGTCCACGAGGATAACCAATTAATACACATCTTTCAGCTCTTTCAGCAAACTTGTCATGCAACTTTTGAAATGAAAAACATAGGCACCCAATAACTCGTAGAAATTGATAATCAGGAGGTTTATGCATCAATAATTCATATGGTGTTTTCCTTGTAGAATAGAACTTGGCATAATATTTATAAGAGAAGTGGCAACAAGTAGACATTCCCCTCAAAATTTATAAGGCAAACCTGAATGAATCCTGATTGTCCTTGCAGTCTCAAGCAAATGCCTATGTTTTCTTTCAACTCTTCCATTCTGCTGAGGATTACCAGGTATGGATCTCTGATGAACAATGCCTTCGGAAGCAAATAATTGAGAGCAAGAGTCTTGAATTATTTCAATCCCATTATCAGACCTAAACACTTTAATCTTCTTGTTGAACTGAGTAAGCACATATTCAATGAAAGCAGCAATTGTGGAAAACAACATGAACTTTAGAATGCAACAAATATGTCCAAGTATTTCTTGTATGATCGTCCAGAATAGTTAAAAAATAAGTCTCCCCACAAAGAGCTGGTCTATGATACTTACCCCATAAATCAACATGTACAAGATCAAAAGGACTTTCAGCATGAAATTCAGATTGGTAAAATGGAAGTTTATGATGTTTTCCTAACACGCATGCTTCACAAGTAAAATCTCTATTAAGTACTTTCCCTGATACAAATTTCTGAAAATGTTTCATCTTGCTAAAAGAAGGATGCCCTAGCCTAGCATGTAAAATTTTTATGCCGGGCCTATTACAAGAAGTGATAGTGTTGTTAATAGAAGCAAGAGAACAATTATTAAAAGATAAAGGAGAAGATACAAACGACAACATAGATGGAAAATAAATTCTATAAAGACCAAAAACTCTTGATCCAACAGCTTGTAGATGCTTTGAGTCAAGGTCCTGAAAAAGACAAGAGGATTTAGTAAAATTTGCAACTATATTATTTTGATCAAGAAATTTTCCTACAGACAAGAGATTGTTTTTAAATGTAGGAATGTATAAAACGTTTTGTAGTTGCAAATTTGAATTTAAATTCACAGTTCCAGTGTGAGTAACATGAATTTTAGAACCATCAGGCGAAGACACTTTTATAGGTTTTTCTACGTGTTTTATTGAAGCAAATAGTGTTAAATCAGATGTCATATGGTCAGAAGCTCCACTATCAATTATCCATGATTTTTGTTGAAGACAGTTCTCAATAATAGTTGAATAACTATTACCTGCATGATTAATAGAAGCTGCCAATGGATTATCTTCAACATTGTTGGTAGAAATGGAGTTTTGCATCATCTTCATCACCTCATTGTAAAAATTTGTAGCCAAGACTGGATCAAATTGTCCATTTTGACAAATTGCAGAATTCATAGCAACAGATGAAGCTTCAGTAGAATCTGGTTTAGTTCCAAGAATTCCTTGATTTCCAGTAGCTTTAGCCATGTTGATATTCTTCTGAACCACTTTTGCTTTTCCAGTACCATCTTTAATCCACCAGTCAGGATAACCAATCACTTTGAAACATTTTTCAGTAGAATGTCCTTTCCTTTTGCAAAGATCACAAAAATATTCACTCTTCTGCTTTTTACTTTCTCTAAAAGCTCCTTGAACATTTTGGTTAGACAAGTTTTTAACAGCATTGAAAGCATTCATTTATGGCTGTTCATTGCTCTTATCACCAAGTTTATTCTGATGCTCGACTTGTTGTAAAGTATAATAGGCTTTATGATCTGTAGGAAGTGGATCTGAGCTTAAAATATTAGCCTTAACTTGATCATAATCCCTTATGAGTCCAGAAAGAAGCTGCATTAATTTGTTTCTCTGATCATTTTCAACAATTTTTTTTAAAATCCCACAAGAGCAATTTCTTAAAGCTCCACAACTACACTCAGAAAAACCTTCGAGCATCTGCAATTGATCCCAAACCCCTTTTAGGCGAGAATAATATTCAGCAATGCTAAGATCATTTTGACGAGTAGAAGTTAAACTCTGATGTAACTCAAAAATTCTTGGTGCTGTAGTTTGACCAAATCTCTCTGCCAATTCCTTCCATAATTGTGCATAAGAATCAACAAACATGAAGCTCTCAGTTAAGACCTTATCCATCGAATTTAAAATCCAGTACATTACCATGTAATCGTTCCTAATCCACTTTTGATAATCAGGTGAATTAACAGATGGTAAAGGTAAGGTTCCATCAACAAATTGGAGTTTATTTCTTGCAATTAAAGCCATCTTAACAGTTCTTGCCCAATTGATATAATTCGATCCAGTTAAAATATTATTTCCAAGTTGCATACCTGCATGATCCGAATTTGAGAGAAAATACAGATCATTAAAATTCACTCCCTGATTTAACTGAAGATTAGTTTCTGTTCCAGTCGAATCTGAATTCGAATTCGTCATTTCGATTGAAAAATTGAAAGAAGATTTAAGACTGCAGAATCCTCCGAGAACTCTAGAAGATTTGAGGAAGAAACGCCGGCAGAATCACCTGCTCTGATACCATGAAAAGAAACAGATCTGAAGAAAGCGAATTTTATTTATGACCTCAAAAAGGTAAAGGTTACAGATGAAGATGGTATTACATATATCATCCAAAACAGGCCGAAAGCCCAGTAAGCAATAAAGCCCAAGAAACACAAAAAATACAAAAATAAAATGTGTACAACTCTACAAATATAATTTTTCACAATAGTTCAGCAAGTATAGTTTGATGTCATTGTTAATTGACTCTTATATACGAAGGATGAGTGAATTGTATTATAACAAATATATATTAAGAACTCTAAGTAAACTGAAAATTAATGCATATTTTATGGAGATGTAAAATGATTATGTATAACTGCTCATGGTCAAAATGAGAAGAATACCTGACAAAAGGAGAAATAACATTGCATAGCCATATCTGCAACCAAAGATATTTCAATGCATAACCATATTTGCGAGAACTCTTACCAAATTATCATTTCCAACCTGAAAACAAAGTCATGTTTCTTCTTTACCTCACTTCACGACTTAAGAACTGATGGAAAGAGCCCGACACATGTTTGGTAGAAACTATATTTCAATCATTTATATGTGGCTTGACACATATTCGTAGACACAAAATAGCCGAACAAAGACTGTTATAAGTTCGTGCGTTTGCGTGTGTATATATTACCGATGATATGAATCAGCGATAATCACGACTCCATAGTCTCCACCAATAATGCACCTTTTAAAAGGTATCTCTCTATTTGTCATCTTCCTTTCAACAGTTTTCTTTTTATATTACAACAAAATGATAAAGGAATCGAGTTGCAGACAATTAAATATCTTTTGTTTTTTACGTGCAGTATTGGAAAACATAGCTATAAATATTTCTATGACAACTATTTTGAGCTACAACATTGATTATTTTACTTCTCAAAACTCGGATATTGAAGTTGTTACATTTATTAATAGGTAGTAAGAAGATAATAACTACATGAGTAGCTCAAGATAAGGATTAGGAATAACATTCACTTCATAAGCCACCAACACCTAAATTTGTACCTTTTGGTATAGAAAACTGAAATGTGTAAGACATATGTGACACAGTTATATTCACTTAGGCGATTTGTTAATATTTTATTTTTCATTCTGCTTTATTCTGAAAAAAAGTATGTATAATGACCACTGTATATGATTTTCTTCAGATCAACAAGTTTATAGGTTTGCAGTATATGCCGAACCAGATCAGCATGCCTTTTTGTTGCACCAGCCGGTGCTTACTTTTCAAAAGGTATTTTTTTTTGCTTGCTTATTTATTGTTTTGTACTAAAAATTGTATAGAATGTATTGCAAACTCACCTTAGTGTGTATGTTTGTGGCTTTCTTACTAATGAACGTAATTATTAGTTTTCAAATGGAAGCATTTTGTTCCTTCACTGTTTAATGTGTTCGATTTACTACATTTCTAATTTGTGTGAATCATTTTTGCTTAGTTATTTATAAAATGACATTATTTTAGTTTTGTTCAAACATGCTAAAATACATCGTTTCTTAATGTAAATTATCATTTTTCACTTATTCGAAAATAACCTTATTCATGGGCTTCTTTGAACCTGCTAGCATTGAAAATTAAGGGTATATTTGTCGCTTTACTGTATTCTCTCTTACTTTCAATACTTTCTGCTATGCCATTTCCCCACGCCTTCTATGTCCAAGCAACTAATCTGCTTTTATTTCTTTCATTTTTTTCATTATCAAAGCTTCAAACATGAACAAGGAAAATCAAAGCTCTACTTCCTCAAACTATTAAGTAATGGTGTCAATACTTTTTCTGCTTTCAGAGTGATCATCTAATGTGTTAAAATGGAAAAACTAACCATAGACGCACATCTCTGATTTAATTGTCAATGTGGGTATTTTGATCAGTTCTTAAAAGGCTTCAGTTTGCCTCTTCTTTGGTCTACCGCAAAAAAATTAACATAAACAGAAACTTAATTTGGTTCAAACACACAAATGCTTGGCATATTGAAGATATTCTCTGTTGTGTTTATTAATTATTAGTCTATATACCAATATATATATATAATAAGTGCAATTTGTGCTCAAATTTCTTCCATGTATCATAATACGTGTTTTTGTGATGGTCTGATAGTGTACTTTGGCAGGCTATTGCTATTGTTCATCAAGAGGATTAGCAGGTTAGTATTTACTTACAATGGAATTGTTGTGATATGCAATACTATATATGTTGGATTGAAGAGGACGAAGATAGCTTCGGGTCGGAGGTGACCGTTCGCAAATCGGAGCTCGTATGGAGGAGATATGAGCAGGAAGGTTCAGTTTTCATTGGTCTGGAGAGACAGACGTCTGTCATAAGGGATGTCAGACGTCTGATTGCAGGGAATTGGTTTCCCGAGAGCTCAGACAGACGTCTGACACTTCCCCGCAGACGTCTGTGCGGAGTGGTTTTGCCCAAGTAATCTCTGGAAGATGACAGACGTCTGTCAGGAGGTTTGACAGATGTCTGAGCGGGTTTTGGGCTATTTTCGGGCTGAAAATTAGCAAACTGATTTGTGACTAATTCGGTGGCAATTTGGGTAATTGGCCAACCTCTATATAAGATATTTTCTGAAGTGAATTACAGAGAGCTTTTGAGAGCTTGAAGACTTGATTTGGGATCAAGGGTTTATTCTCAAGGGAGAATTAGGGTTTATAACCTAATTCCAATTCTTCAATTTTATTCTCTTCAAACTCTTTTCTATATTGAAATATAGTGATTATTGGATCAATCTCTTGTATTCCTTTCATCGTGGTAATAAAATATTCTCTCCAAAGTGGGTGTACACTAACAAGATATGTTAGTGGAACCACTATAAATCCTTGTGTGATTTATTTTTTGCTACTTTGTCAATAGTTTCTTGCCTGTGATTGAGATTTGGATTGTTCGTGATTGGTTGATATTGGTTTGTGACTAGAGTTATTGCTTTGGTTGTTTTTGCAAGTCTAACAACGATCTAGTCTTCCGCTAGCGCTTTGTGGTTTAAATATGGGATTCGAGTGGTCTTGAATCGGATCAATCACAACGGTTATAACAGTTGGTATCAGAGCTGTTTTGGTGCTTGTTAGGTGTTGTGAAAATGCCGGAGACGGATAGTAGCTCGGTAAGTCCTTCAACCGGAAGTCTGAATAGTGTGGCGCCTTATGTACGGGGTTCGTATGCGGCGTCGGGTTCTCAATTGGTTATTGACAAATGGAATGGTGATAATGACTTTGAGAAGTGGCAATGGAAAATGAAAGCGGTTCTTAGGCGGAATCGGGTGCACCAAGTAGTATTTGATACTCACTTATTGCCAAGTGATATCTCGGATGTTGAGAGAGAGGAAATGGAGGAATAGGCTTACACTACTCTTCAACTTGCTATGGGGGAGAATGTGATCTCCGAAATTAGTGGTGAGACTACCGCTAAAGGTATTTGGGACAAGTTGGAAGAACTTTATATGAAGAAGTCGCTCACTAATCGTTTGATCTTGTTGCGAACGTTTTTCACCTTCAAGATGAAGGAGGGTAATTCGCTTAAGGCACATTTGAATGCCTTTGATTACTTTCTCATGAAGATGAAGGTCGTTGATTTGAAGATTGAGGAAGAGCAAAAGGCGATGATACTATTGTGTTCATTGCCGGATCGCTATATGGGTTTCTCAAATAGCTTGATCTATAACCGGGATACCTTGACTCTAGATGATGTCATGACGGGTCTTCTTAGTGAGGAGTTGAGAGATTAAATGAAGGAAATGAGTGAGGGTAGTAGTGGAGCTAGTAGTAGTCACGGGTTGTTTGTGGAGAAAGAAAAGAATGTGAAGAAAGGAAACCGAGGGCGTTCTAAATCAAGAAAACCCGGTGGAAGAGGTAAATCAAAAGAGAGAAATGGCAAGTGCTTTATTTGCAAGATTCTAGGACATTGGAAAAATGAATGTCCGGACAAAGATAAGAAGGAAGTAGCGTCTTCATCCGTGGCGGTGGAGAGTGGGGTTGGTGAGATAGATGAGAATGTGTTGACGGCGGTAGCATCGGGTGTTTCGGGTAACGAATGGGTTCTCGATTCGGGTGCGCCGTATCATATGACGCCAAATAGATTGTTTTTCGTCCTTTGAGGTCAAAGAGGGAAATGTAATTGCTATGGGAAATGGTGCTATTTGCAAGTCGATGGGTAGTGGCTCCGTGCAAATAAGGATGTTTGGTGGAGTTGTTCGCACGCTCACCAATGTTAGCTATGTTCCGGGACTTAGGAAGTCGCTTACATCTTTGGGGCAATTGGATTCTCTAGGATGCAAGATCACCATCGAGAAGGATTGCTTGAGGGTTTCAAAGGGAGCGCTTGTGGTTATGAATGGTGCTAGCACTCATGGTATATATTTGCTTCAAGGTGTGACCATAGGAGGTGAGACTTGTGTGGGTGTTGATAGTTCTCGTGTCTTGGATGCGACACGGTTGTGGCATTTGAGATTGGGTCATGTCTCAGAGAGGGGTTTGGATATTCTTCGGAAGCTGGAGATGATTGATGATGAGAGTTTCAACAAACTGGAGTTTTGCGAGGAATGTGTCATGGGGAAGCAAACAAGGGTATCATTCGATGAAGGAAAGAATGACTCAAAGGAGGTTCTTGAGTATGTTCATTCGGATGTTTGGGGACTGACACCGGTTGCTTCTTTGGGAGGAGCAAGGTATTATATCTCTTTCATTGATGATTTGTCTCGCAAGGTATGGGTGTATGTAATGGGGGCCAAGTCGGAGGCATTTGCTAAGTTCAAAGTGTGGAAGGCTCTTGTTGAGAATGAAAGTGGTAAGACTTTGAAGGTGTTAAGGACCGACAATGGCGGCGAATATGTCTCGCGTGAATTCTTGGAATATTGTAAGCATGACGGGATCCGGAGACATTTTACTACACCGGGAGATCCGCAATCTAATGGAGTAGCGGAGAGAATGAACCGAACTCTACTTGAGAAAGCTCGATGCTTGAGATTGACATCGGGTTTGTCTAAGGGATTTTGGGCCGAAGCTTTGTCAACCGCGGTGCGTATTGTGAATCGAATTTCGTGCTCGGCCATTAGTAACAAAATTTAGGAGGAAGTGTGGAAAGGGAAGTGTGTGGACTTGAGATATCTTCGTGTGTTTGGTAGCCCGGTTTATGTGCAAGATCCGGGGAATGATAAGCTTGGAGCTAGGGCATTCAAGGGGATCTTGCTTGGCTTCACGGATGGCATGAAAGGCTATCGGATTTGGAATCCGGAAACGAAGAAGGTTGTTAATTCTCGTCATGTCACTTTTGATGAGTCGGATTTATTCAAGGTGAACGAGAACTCATCGGATGTTCCGGATTTGGTTCATGGTGAATCAAAGGGGAAGGAAGTCATTCCCACATTCCGTCCAAGTGGTAGTAGAGTTGAAGAAGCTCGTGTGGTTGAATCGGTTGATGAAACATCACATAGTCCACATGGTTCCTCTAGTGATGATGTTGGTGATGTACATGATACTAGAGAAGTTTCGACTCAAGGTGGAGCCGAAAGGGGTTTAGGTGAAAGTATTGCTACTCGGGTTGGTCGACGTGTAATAAGGCCTCCCAAAAGATACGGTGATTGGAACTACCTTAGCTTTAGTGATCATTTGGACTATGCTCTCAATGTAGTCCAAGATGAGCTGATGGACCTTGATGACATCATGGAGTCGAGAGAGAGCTCGAAGTGGATTTGCGCCATGGAGGAAGATATGCAATCGCTTATGAAGAACCGAACTTGGGAGTTGGTTCCACTTCCTCAAGGAAACCGTGCTATAAGGTGCAAATGGATTTACAAGGTGAAGGATGATGGAAGGTACAAAGCAAGGTTAGTGGCAAAGGGGTTCTCACAAAGGAAAGGAAAGGACTATGATGAAATTTTTGCACCGGTGGTTCGTCATACATCTATCCGAGTTTTACTAGCCATAGTTGTTATCCATGACTTGGAGTTGGAGCAACTTGATGTGAAAACCGCCTTCTTGCATGGAGACTTGGATGAAGACACCTACATGGAGCAACCAAAAGGGTTTGTTGTAGATGGTAAGTCTAATATGGTTTGCAAGTTGAAGAAATCACTATATGGGTTAAAGCAATCGCCTAGACAACGGTACAAGAGATTCGATCATTTCATGCTTGAAAGTGGCTTCCATCGAAGCATCAAGGATGCTTGCGTATATTTCAAGAGGTTGGGAAATGATTGTTGGGTGTATTTACTCTTGTATGTGGATGATTTGCTCATTGCTTCCAAGGATGAAAATGAAATCAACAAGTTAAAGATGATTTTGAAATCGGAATTCGAGATGAAGGATCTTGGAGAAGCAAGAAAAATCTTGGGCGTGGAAATAGGAAGGGACCGAAAACGTTTTGAGTTAAGATTGACTTAAAAGGAATAGATAAAGAAAGTTCTTTGCTGGTTTAGCATGGAGGATGCAAAGGCATTAAATACACCTTTACCTTTGCATATGAAGCTTTCGGAGAAGGGATCACCTATCGGGGATAAAGACAAGGCTTATATGGCAAAGTTGCCATATGCAAGTGCGGTTGGTAGTTTGATGTACGCAATGGTGTGTACAAGGCCCGATATTGCAAATGCCGTCGGGGTGGTTAGTTGGTATATGGCTAATCCGGGGAAATCGCATTGGGAAGCCGTGAAGGCTATATTAAGATACTTGAAAGGCACAACATCTCATGGACTTATCTTTGGCGGTAGTGATGATAGGAGTTGCAAGTTGGTTGGTTATTGTGACTCGGACTACGCCGGTGATAGGGATCAGAGGAAATCAAATTCCGGGTATGTCTTCACACTTGGCGGGATGGCCATTAGTTGGAGATCGCGATTGCAAACCGTAGATGCTTTATCCACTATGGAGGCGGAGTTGATTGTCGTTGTGGAAGCAGCCAAGGAGGCACTCTACTTGAAGCGATTGTTGTATGACTTGGGTTTCGAACATGAAAGTGTTGATGTTCGATGTGATAGCCAAAGTGCTATCCATTTGGCGGAGAATTTGGCATTTAGCTCACGGACCAAGCATATTGAGGTGAGGGAGTCATTTCTTGTTGCCATGGATGAGGGTAAGCTAGTATACCTTCGGAAAGTGCACACAATGGATAATGCGTCCGATATGTTTACGAAGGCATTGCCGTATGGGAAGTTCAAGCATTGCTCGAACTTTATTCACTTGTTGAGTTGCTAGGTGCCACGGGGTGGCACGAGGTGGAGAGAGTGATTTTGTTTGATGAATGATGGAAAGGAATAGCGGTGAGAGATTGGAAATCTATCTTCATGGTAAGTACTCGCTTCACTCCCGAGTACATTGTCTTATGGTGAGACGGTTTTGGTTTGAATGTTTTCAACACTACATTGGCGGGTGGGGGCATTGCCTGAACTCGTTGATGTAGTGCAATGGGCGGTGGCCATGCTGAAGCTCATTGGGGAAACATACAAGTTTGCTTGGTCGAAGGTAGAAGGAAATGCTTGGGTGCATTGGAGTTTGGAGTTGAGATAGTTATAGTATCGAGGTGGAGTGTTGTAATATCCGATACTATACATGTTGGATTGAAGAGGACGATGATAGCTTCGAGTCGGAGGTGACCGTTCGCAAATCGGAGCTCGTATGGAGGAGATATGAGCAGGAAGGTGCAGTTTTCAGTTGTCTGGAGAGACAGGCGTCTGTCATAAGGGATGTCAGACGTCTGACTGTAGGGAATTGGTTTCCCGAGAGCTCAGACAGATGTCTGACACTTCCAGGTAGACGTCTGTGCTATGTGGTTTTGCCCAAGTAATCTCTGGAAGATGACAGACGTCTGTCAGGAGGTTCGACAGACGTCTGAGCGGGTTTTGGGCTATTTTCGGGCTGAAAATTAGCAAACTGATTTGTGACTAATTCGGGGGCAATTTGGGTAATTGGTCAACCTCTATATAAGATATTTTATGAAGTGAATTATAGAGAGCTTTTGAGAGCTTGAAGACTTGATTTGGGATCAAGGGTTTATTCTCAAGGGAGAATTAGGGTTTATAACCTAATTCCAATTCTTCAATTCTATTCTCCTCAAACTTTTTTCTATATTGAAATATAGTGATTATTCGATCAATCTCTGGTATTCCTTTCATCATGGTAATAAAATACTCTCTCCAAAGTGGATGTACGCTAACAAGATGTTAGTGGAACCACTATAAATCCTTGTGTGATTTATTTTTTGCTACTTTGTCATTAGTTTCTTGCCTGTGATTGAGATTTGGATTGTTCGTGATTGGTTGATATTGGTTTGTGACTAGAGTTATTGCTTTGGTTGTTTTTGCAAGTCTAACAACGATCTTGTCTTTTGCTAGCGCTTTGTGGTTTAGATATCGGATTCGAGTGGTCTTGGATCAGATTAATCACAACGGTTATAACAGAAATTTGTTTCGTGTGCATGCATTGAACTTTATTTTCCATCATTTATTAACATTTTCTGCAAGTTATGATGGAGAACGTCGAAAGCTATGTTCGACAACCGACCATGCATTAATAATGTGTTTAATGAATCGTATTTGAAGCAAGTTTACTTATTTGAAGCAAGTTTACTGAAAAGAGAATTACCTTTCCTTATTTGAAGCAAGTTTACTGAAATTGGTGATGTTCTTTAAGTCTTACAAATAAGACTTTGTGATGTTTTTTTTCCTGATGCAGGTGGGACCTTGGGAGTTGCCTATGATGTGTTACATTCAGTGGAATAAGAAGAACGCAACATTTTATTTGTATCTTTCATTGACGAAATGGAACTATTTCTGATCAATTATCACTATCATTGGTTTATTTCAAACCTGCTTACTGATGATAATGTCACAGAGCTATTATCATGTGTTGATGGTACATGATGAACTATTTTCAGTTGCAAAGAATTGTTTGAACGAACCAAACAGGTTATTCTTGAGAAGCTCCACCTGGAGGTTAACCTTTCATCTAAATTTCCTACGGGTAAGACATTATTTTGGTTTTTTCAAACCATTTCTATTTTTTATAAATAGATACCAAATCTAATCGGAATCTTCAAATTTTCCGGTTTCTTTTTTTCTAATTGAAGTATGAACTTTTTACAAAATAATTTTGATCTTTGACTGATGCAATGTTTATTATCATATTGCACTATTTTGATAGTTACTTCTATTGTTTCAACTATTTATTATCAGTTTATTTTGATAATTCTGAAATAAATATATATAAACTGAGCGTAAATTTTATCACATAAGACTTGATCATCCTCTGTTTATAAGACTTTAATATTCTGACTATTAAGTTTTTGTCCAAGGTAATTTTGCTTATTCACCTTTACTTGATTCTGAATTCCATCAAAACATGCCCTTTGGTCCTTTTAATATTCTGTAAATTATATTAGTACCACATTAAGTCTCAATTTGTTTGTCATCATAACTGATTGACCACTCTCATTGTCTCTACCCTAACAGTCCTTATGTTTTTTTTCTACTTTATTCTCTTTTTTACTGTTTCAGGCCCAAATGGTTTGAAGTATACTTTTTATACTGTGGATCGTTCAAGCATGATGCAGTGATCTAATCGAGAAATGCAATCAACATATCTGTATACGTTTTTGAGTCTGTTAAGTTTGTGGCTATAGTTTGATATAAAAATTTGTAAAAAATGTAGGATTAATATATGTGTAATTTTCCTAATAGCAGACAAACTTGGTTCATTTGATATCTGCTATTTCTTAATAGCAGTAGTGGTTTGCACTCTTTACATTTTTATTAAGCTTTGTGCTTTTATCACCATGAAGTCGTTACAATGATAACAGTTTAAAATGGCATTGAATATTAGAATGTTTTGCATAAGCATCTTGCATTCTTCTATAAGTATGAGTTCAATCAATGCATTACATGCTAATTTAGTGGAGCAAATAATTCGGTAGCTATTATATTCTTACCCTAATCACAAGATGTCATAAAAGTTGCTTTACTAGCTGCATACAGTTTTATAAACTTATTTAATTCTTATAACTGTATAATAAACTTTAGTAGCATAGTTAATTATTTTATAAAACTTAATTAGACTGACCAATATCAAAAGCTAATGCATGGCCTGAAATGTATTACCATAATTGCAAGAGAATTCTTATGAACACGTTAGCAGAAAATAAAGAAATAATAGTAATTAGTCATTTTATGTTTGTAATAATGAGTTTTGTTTACATTAGTATTGTTACAAGGAGGAGAAATTATTTGTAAACTACATATGCATTTAATTTGCCTATGTCTACCTCGCTTAATTACAAAATTTGATGATAATGCTCTTAAGCAAAGCAACGATTAAGTTCCCTTTGCCCATTTTCTTCTGTTAGCAAATAAATGATCAAAGAAGCAAGCAAAAATAGTAACATACACAAGATTTTACGTGG
Organism: Allium sativum; assembly: GCA_030737875.1. Lineage (NCBI taxonomy): Eukaryota > Viridiplantae > Streptophyta > Magnoliopsida > Asparagales > Amaryllidaceae > Allium > Allium sativum. The sequence continues at coordinate 140,969,961 of CM060918.1, read as the reverse complement.
AAAACCCTTTGCGGGAAAGAACCACGGGAGAAAGACAAACTTTATTAATTAATTTCTGTAGTTTTTTTACAAGCTGCTTGCATACGAACAATAGCAATGAAACTATCTTCTACTTTCATGCAACCAAAGAAGGAGAGAAGGAGTAAAATAAGGATCTACATAATCCTTTAGATGAGGTGGCTGAAAATATCTCAATGTGAGAGTAAAATAAGGATCTACATGATCCTTTAGATGAGGTGGCTAAAAACATCTCAACATGAGAGTAAAATAAGGATCTACATGATCCTTTTGATTTGCATCAGCTGGACAAGTTCAAATGAGAAATTCAGATCACAAATTAACAATCTCCACCTTGAGACGAATTCTCATCTTGAAGTAGAAAGATGAACTACAAAAAAACGAACTCCTTCAACAAATAAATATCTGCCTTGCTCCAATAGTCCCTAAAGACTATACCGTAACACCAACCAAGCTTGAGCAAAGCTCAAACTTAGTAATTGGCACTGGTTTTGTCATCATATCAGCGGGATTGTCATGAGTACTTATCTTGCAAACATTAACACCACCTTTAGTAATAACATTATGGAGGTAGTGATATCTAACATCAATGTGTTTAGTTCTCTCATGAAACATTTGATCATTTGTAAGACATATAACACTCTGACTATCAGAAAATATAGTAATGCACGATGTATCTCCACAATGCTCAAAGTATAAACCTCTCAGCCAAGTAGCCTCTTTACATGCTTCAGAAATAGCCATATACTCGGCCTCAGTAGTAGATAACGCTACGATTGTCTGCAAGGTTGCTGTCCAACTCACAGCACAACCACCAATGGTGAAAACATAACCTGTTAATGATCTCCTTTTATCCAAATCACCGGCGAAATCAGAATACAAGATATTTTATTACCAAACTGCAAACAAGCATTTGTAGTTCCATGAAGATATCTGAAAATCCGTTGAATTGCTTTCCAATGCTCTCTTCCAGGATTGGCCATGAATCTACTGACAACACACAAAGCATGTGATAAATCAGGACGCGAACAAACCACGACATACATAAGTGAACCGACTGCACTAGAACAGGGAACTTTAGACATGTACTCCAATATCCTCATCTGGTTGTGGACACATGACTGATGACAATTTGAAATGTGCAGCAAGAGGAGTACTTACTGGCTTGACATCAAGCATATTAAAACAACGAAGCACTTTTCTAACATACCCACTCTGACTTAGGTATAATTTTCCAGAAGTTCTATCTTTTGATATCTCCATGCCAAGAAATTTCTTAGCATCCCCCAAATCTTTCATTTCAATCTCTCTACTCAATTACCTTTTCAAAATTTCAATTTCTGCCTTGTCTTGTGAAGCAATCAACATATCATCGACATAAATAGCAAATAAACGGCTAAGTGAGTAGTAATTTTCAAATAGACACAATTATCCTAATTGGACCTTTTAAAACCTTGAGATAGCATAAAAGTGTCAAATCTTTTATACCACTGCCTAGGTGACTGTTTTAATCAGTAAAGAGATTTTTTCAATTTACAGACAAGATTTTCTTTTCCAAGCATGATAAAACCCTCAGGTTGATGCATATAAATATCCTCTTCTAATTCTTCATGTAAGAATGCAGTTTTTACATCTAACCGTTGAAGCTCATAATCATGCCTAACAACAATACTGAGTTAAATGCAAATTGAGCTATGTTTCACAACAAGGGAAAAAACTTCATTAGTCAATACTTGGAATTTGACTGTAACCTTTTGCAACTAATCTTGCTTTGCACCTTGTCTCATCATTTGGAGAAACACCTTCTTTTCTCTTGAAAACCCATTTGCAATGAATAGGTTTCTTCTCTTTAGGCAATTTGATTAAGTACCAAGTGTCATTTCTTTCAAGTGACTTCATCTCATCATGCACAGCAGCTATCCACTTATCAGAATCACTAGAGATAGCAGCCTCAGAATATGAAGAAGGCTCGGCAATACCTTCTATTTCTTCTGCTACAGCACACGCATAAGCAACAACATTTGCTTCCTCAATAAACCTCCTTACTGGTTTTGGAATCCTTCTAGGTCTGCTTGTTGCAATAGATTGCTGCGGTGGTTGCATAACTACTGGAGGATCCTCAACAATGGGTGCTTCATCCTGTCCCTCAATTTCTATGTTTGATGTAACATCTAAATCAATAATATGCTCCATCTAGACATTTGGTTTCTGCTCACTCTCAACAAGATCGTTAGTAGATGGAATATCATGTAGCATAGCAGATTCATTAAACACAACATTTATGCTAATTACAACCTTACTTGTTTCAGGATTCCATAATTTGTAGCCTTTAGCACCAGCCTTATAACAAAAAAAACGCACTTAATAGCTCTTGGCTCTAGCTTTCCATTATCAACATGAGCATAAGCAATGCATCCAAAAACTCTTAATTCAGAATAATTTGCTGGAGAACCGGACCATACCTCAATCAGAGTTTTCTTGCCAATAGCAATAAAAGGAGAGCGATTTATAAGATAACAGGCTGTGGAAGCAGCTTCAGCCCAAAAACATCTATCCAAACCTGCATTTGAAAACATGCAGCGAGCCTTAGAAATGATAGTCATGTTCATACGCTCGGCAACCCCGTTTTGCTGAAGAGTGTGAGGTATGGTGTAGTGCCTAACAATGCCTTCAGCCTTGCAAAATGAATTAAATTCATTTGAACAAAACTCCATCCCATTATCAGTTCGAAGCTTCTTTAGCTTCCTTTCAGTTTGTCTCTCAACCATAGTCTTCCACTCTTTGAAAGCTGAAAAAGCTTCAGATTTATGCTTCAAAAAATAAGGCCAAACTCTTTTGGAATAATCATCAATAATTTTCATCATGTAACAAGCACCACCCATAGATGCTTTCCTAGACGGTCCCCATAAATCCGAATGCACATAATCTAGAATGCCTTCTGTTGTATGAATTGAAGTATTGAACTTCACTCTCTTATGCTTGCCAAAAATGCAATGCTCACAGAACTTCAGCTTGCCTGCATTGTACCCATCAACAAGTCCTCTCTTGTTCAACTCTGACAGACCTAATTCACTCATATGCCCAAGATGCATATGCCAAAGATTAGCAGTATCACAATCAGAAATATTATTTGAGATAACAGAGGCAACATTACCTGAAACAGTAGTGCCTTGAAGATAGTAAAGGCCATTTGTTTGCCTAAGATTACCCTTCATTACAATAAGAGAACCATTTGTGACTTTCAGGATACCACCTCCACCTGAATATTTGTACCCTTTATCATCAAGAGAACTTAAAGAAATCAGATTTATTTTCATGTTGGGAATGAACCGAACATCTATTAAAGTTCTGATTGCGCCATCAAACTCCTTTATCTGAATAGAACCAATTCCTGCTACTTTACATGCCGAATCATCACCCATTAAAACTGAGCCAGCATCATTTATGGGTTCTAAGCTTGTAAACTAATCTCTATTAGGACACATATGGAAAATGCAAGCAGTGTCAAGTATCTATTCATCCTTAATCTCAGTACATCCAGCAAACACGGTAACAACAAGCACCTCATTGTCTGAACTATCATTACAAGCACAATTGACATTAACGTCATCTTCTTTGTTATTCTTTGGTTTGTATGTGCCATTTCTCTTTTCCTTGTTCTACAGCTTATAAAATTCGGATATTTCATGTCCATCCCTCTTACAATATTTGCAAGACTTGTATTTGCCTTTAGATTTAGATCGACCTTTATAGGCATTTAAACCTTTACCTCGAGATCCATTATTTGAATTTTTCTCCTTTGTCCTGCCACGAACGGACAAGCTTTCGGCTTGAGCGCTTGATCCATTTGAAGACACTAGTTGTTTCATTTTCTCCTTGGCGTGCAAGGCTTCATAAACGTCATTTAGAGTGAGAGTATCATGACTATATAATGTGGTATTTTTGAAATTTGAGTAAGAGCTGGGCAGAGAACACAACAGGATTAAACCCAAATCTTCATCATCATATTTGACTTCCATTGCAGCTAAGTTAGAAACAATCTCTTTAAAATCAGAAATATGGTCCAACAAATTACCTCCCTCTTGCAATTTGTGCAGGAACAACTTTTGTTTGAGATTCATTTTACTTGTGAGATCCTTGGTCATACAAATTGACTCCAATTTCAACCAAAGAGAAGCAGCTGTCTTCTTGTTCAAAATTTCTTGCAAAATACTATTATGTAGATCGAGCTGAATTTGAGACAAAGCCTTCTGATCCCTTCATTTCTCATCATCGGTCCATATTTCAAATCTCTTTTTCCCGAATCCATCCAATGCATCATCATAGTCAGCTTGTGCGAGCAACGCCCGCATCTTCACTTGCCACAATGAGAATCGAGTGTTCCGATCCAATAGCGGAAGATCATACTTTAACGACGCCATGCTGAACGAACCCAGACGGAAAAACGAACCAGCACTCTGATACCACTTGTTAGCAAATAAATGATCAAAGAAGCAAGCAAAAATAGTAGCACACACAAGATTTAATGTGGAAAACCCTTTGCGGGAAAAAAGCACGGGAGAAAGGCAGACTTTATTAATTAATTTCTCGAGTTTTTTTACAAGTTGTTTGCATACAAACAATAGCAATGAAACTATCTTCTGCTTTCATGCAGCCAAAGAAGGAAAGAAGGAGTAAAATAAGGATCTACATAATCCTTTAGATGAAGTGGCCGAAAATATCTCGATGTAAGAGTAAAATAAGGATCTATATGATCCTTTAGATGAGGTGGCTAAAAATTTCCGAATGTGAGAGTAAAATAAGGATCTACATGATCCTTTAGCTGGGGTGGCTAAAAATATCTCAAAGTGAGAGTAAAATAAGGATCTACATGATCCTTTTGATTTGCATCTGCTGGACAAGTTCAAATGAGAACTTCGGATCACAAATTAACATGTTCAAGAAGAAAGTTGGAATGGTTTTACCCATTAGAACAACAATAAAATCATTAAACAATAGTTCACATCATGTTGAGCAATTAATATTAGCATGACAATTTTAACCCAAAAAAAATAACTTTGTTATCTAAAACCTTTTTTTTTAATAAGATGTTGGTCTTAAGCTTTGAAAAGAAGGAGAGTTTTTTTTTAACCAATTCACCTATTTAATATGCAAATACCTTAGTATCTACACTAAATAAAATTTGCTACGCTTAAACAAACCAAAGTTAATATAATATTGATTCAATAGTGAGCTTATTTCCAACTATTATCAAATTTGCATAAGCTGCTAATATGTTTTATTTGCATACATCTATGCTGGCTGGTTGTACTTTTGTGTCACTTCGCATGCGTGATGGGTTTGGTATATTGTGTGTATGTTGAGTCTAATTATATGTGTATGTGGATAAAGTACTGCTGTGTATTTTGAGCGCATAGATTGGAGAGTGTATCATTATATTTATGACTTTTGATTTTTCTCTTTATGGTTTTGTTACTAATCATGACAATATTGAATTTCTTCATAACAGAAGTAAATAATGTTCCAAGCTACAAAATTACAATTAGAAATTTTATATAAGAAGGCATTTATTTATTTGTTCATTATTTCGCTATTAATAAATTTGGTCTCATTACTCTTCGCACACGTGTATATATAAGTGAAGCCTTTTTTGATTCGTCAAAACTACCTTATGGGGAAGCAGATGGGTAAATTATAAGGCTAAATTCGTCTTCTCACATTACCAAAACGTTTTCTACCCATTTCTCAACCATGTTTTTATCCACTCTTACCAGTTTCATTTGCAGATCATAAAATTTTGAAAATTTCAATATTTGTATGATATTTGTATTAGCAAAAAACGTATAAAATTCATTTGGATATACAAATACATCTGACTTTTAACATAATTATATACAAAAAGCAATGGCTGCAAATTTAGTTTATGATTATCCTATATTGGTACTATAACACCCCACGTCCATTAAAGTCACTCTCAAAGGGAATGCATTAACTTTTATGGAGTATTATTAGTGTATTAAACAAAATATAACAAGACAAATACATATATTGGTACTTGAAAAATTTAAAACAACTTTTATTGCAGTGGAGAAATAGTTTGATTACAACAACTTCATAACCCAACAGTAAAACTAAGCACACTTAATATCCATCTTGACAAACTTCTTTCTGAGTACATAAAGTAAAAAGCATAACCCCAACATAAGTAGCCATAAAAGAGATGAGTTGAATTTTACTTTCAGCAATCCAAACACTTCCAAAAGAGAGAGAAAGAGACCCAAATCAAGCTCCATTAGTACTAGTCCCACCCTGAGAACCGGGCGGGGGAAGGGGAGGGAAGGAAGAAAAGAGGCGAAAACAAGGGGGTCAGACATAAAGTCTGGCGAGTACAATAACTTTAACAATATAATTATTAAAGTAATTAGGATAAGGCATAAACTGGTAAAACAAGGAATGACTGTGAAACAAGTGGGCAAGACAAAACAAACAAGAGGAATATTCTGATGTTAATCTCGTTCCTAATCACTATAGGATAATTGCTATACTACACCATTACTAGTCACCCTAAATGTTGATCCCGCCTATAGAACATAATAATGATAATGGTAGTTTCATGTACCCTAGCTGCCTTCATAGGTGCCGCCTGCCCCTATCTCCACTAGCTGTACCCACTACCCCCATGCGATCGGCTCCCTAACTCGTAGATATCTGTGCTGGTCCCATAGTGGGGTGTATCACTCCCCAAAGTGGCAACCCGATACCACTAGAGATGCACGGCTTATGTCTACACGATGCAACAACGTCTTACCTACCAGCCCGGGCCCATGCACGCACATGACCCCGTTGGACTTGCGTTGCCACCGTTAACCCGTTTTGACCTCTTACAATCAACCCCAGTAAGTGTGTCCCGTCCTCGATCTAACTCGATCTCACAAAGATACCTAATGGGTTACTGGTTTGAAAAGGGCCCCCCATTCTTGACACAAGCTTTCCACCTATGCTTGGTCCCCACTAGAATTTTCCACTTAACCCCTTCTTGTTCATGTCTTCTTACATGTTTCAATTTGGTTAAGTGTTTCTAATCGTATTTCACATGCCACCCATGTCACCCACTTACCCCCCATGTCCACCACATGTTTACCTTGGCTAAGTGTTACTTAATTCATTAGAACCGTAACCTTGTAAAGACCTCCCACATTAGACTACCGTTTGCGGTTGCTGGATTTGCCAGGCATGTCCGGGCAGTCTTATACCGAAAACGTGCCTAACCTCGTGTTTTTACAATTGTTACGCATATAATTTGTGCCTTTCACCTCTCACATTAGACTACCGTTTGCGGTTGCTGGATTTGCCGGGCGGGTTCGGACAGTCTTACACCACAAACGAGTCTAACCTCGTGTCTTAGGCATTTATTACACATAATTTATTTCACCCTAATATGAATTAATTATCCCTATTCAAATTATCAATAATTTCCAAATTAATCTATGTCCATAATTGTCACCTAAATTATGTCCATACTTTTCATGTATATAAATTATACCAATTAATGTCTCAAATTAATTTACATGCCTTTAAATCCATTTTATGCCAATTCACAATTTGCAAAATTAATATGTTCCCGTTGTCCCCACGCTATTCGTATGTTTTAATATGATATATGTTAGACTCGTAAATAGTCTAATCTTATAAAAAGAAAAGCAATATCACAACTTGCATAACACATAAAATAGATCTAAGAATCATAACATAAGTTTGCATAGGCAATAAATATATATAACATAAATTTGCATAAACTATCATGGATCTAAATATAGATCTAAACATGTAATCGTGAACTTGTATATATGGGTATGGTTTTCCTATAACTTGCATATGAATTTCATACAAACTTACATTCAAACTAGCATATGATTCACATACAAAATTAGCATAGGCAATGGGCATATAGAACATAAATTTGCATAACTATGTACTGCCATGGATCTAAATATAGATCTAAACATAAAAATGTGAACTTGCATATGGATCTAAATATAGATCTAAACATAAAAATGTGAACTTGCATATGGATCTAAACATGTAAATTAATGTCACATGTTTTGCATATAAACTAGCATATGTATATACTTGATTCACATATGAACTTGTGCATAATCCACCTACAGACTTGCATAAGATTCATATATAATTTAACATCCCAAAATTATATAATATTCGCATATGCTTTAACATCCTAAACTTGCATAAGATTCACATATGTTTTAACATCCCAAACTTGCATAAGATTCATAAACTAGCATATGATTTAACATCCCAAACTTATATAAGATTCGCATATGATTTAACATCCTAAACTTGCATAAGATTCACATATGTTTTGACATCCCAAACTTGCATAAGATTCATATACAAATTAGCATATGTAGAAACAAACTTGCATAAAATGAATCAAAGTAAACATGTACAATTGGACATATGAAATAGATCCACAATAACAAAACTGTCATATGTTCACCAACAAATGATAACATCACATGATTCAATAGTCATATTCTCATAATCCCAATTATAACTCATCGCAATTAAATTAATTAATTATTTTATGAAAGAAATTGTACTCATAAAGATAGGTTAAAGAAGAGAATGATTCGTTCGTCTTTTGAATTGGAATTCTGACTTGTTAAATCCTAAGCTTTAGGAAAGAGAACTACCCTAGGAGCAGCATGGTGGCCATGAGACAAATTTTGTTTTGATTTAGGGTTTGAGTCTAAGCACTCTTTTATATAAGTTTGAATCAATCTAAGCTGTTGGATCATCATAGGAACAATCCCAACCATCCATGACTAAATAGAGTTATCTAGAACAGCCACATCAGCCTTAATGACTCAGCTTCGTCACATTTTGGATATGCCCGAGGGGGGGGGGGGGGTAAGTCGACTTGTATGGGTAGGTCGACCCCCAGGTCGACCTGGCCTTTGGGCGGGAGAATTCCCGCCAAGCTTGCTCCCCTGTTTGAATTTTGAATTTCGAATTTATTATTCTGAACTGTTTTTAATTTATTTGAATTCTGAAACTTCGAAAGGCCATAGCTTCTTCATACGGAGTCCAATTCATGCAAACTCAGACTCTATCTCCAGCAGAATTCCAAGACGAACGCAATGGCGTAACCCGTTTCCCTTAATTCTCACTTTAATAATTAAGTGTTCTTAAATTTGTTAACTTTAATATTCACAGAAAATTCAGGGTGTTACATCTCCCCCTTTAAAGGATTTCGCCCCCGAAATCTTCAAGTTAAGGAGAATGTATATCCTAACATCCAATCATCCATCTACTCAACCATCAAACACATGCATCCATTGTCCTTACAAGAATTCTAATGTCGTATGAACATATGCAAAAGGTGTGCGTATATGTTCCTTATCTAATGCAAAATCGGGTAGTCCACTGATTCAGTTGACCTCCTTAATGCAAATCATGATAGTGCCATGCTTCCATTATGCATGAAAAGGAATCCTAACGATACATATTACTTCTACATGTGTGCACAACCATTCATCAGAATGCAACATCCACATGATAAAACAACCATTATACATCCATTAATTTAAATATGCACACACATTTATATGCAATATGAAAGTGATTGAGCTGATCTAGTGCATAAAGTGTGTGTACATTCATCCACGAGCAACCACTAGCAACCACTTGCAATCACTCGCAACCATCAATCATAATATGTTTCAAATACATGTTTACATCCATCGGTTTCTACCTAAGGCTAAAGAGTAGGACTTAGGAGATATACTTAAAAGATAGATATAAGCATGAATAAACTTATGGAAAAAGAGATCAAGGAGGTACCCTCGAAGAGAAAAGTGTAGGTTGCACGTATTTTCCTCTCAGTTTCCCAAGTCACGTCTTCCTCAGCATCACTCCATTGAAATTCAGCAAGCTTGACTTCACGGTTGCGTAGCTTTTTGACTTCCGTACCCAAGATACGAGTTGGAACTCTTCTCACAGTCGCTTCTCATTCCACTTCTACTTCCTCTAGTATACCTGGCTCCACCACTTCCGCAAATTCATGTAAGCATTTTCATAGTTGAGAAACATGAAAAATATTATGAACTCCAGCCAGTCTCTCGGGTAGCTCTACTCTGTAAGCCATCGTCCCAATCCTTTCAATGATAGGAAACATACCTACAAATCTTGGTGCTAGCTTTCCTACGGACCCAAAGCGAATGACATTCCTCAAAGGAGATACTTTAAGGAACACCCTATCTCCAACCTTAAACTCAAGGTCGGTCCTTCTTTTGTCTGCGTAGGACTTTTGTCTATCTTGTGCAGCCTTCATCCGTCTTCTTATCAAGTCCACCTTTTCCGAGGTTTCTCTAATCATGTCTGGCCCAAGTACGAGCTTGTCTGTAGACTCCCACCAATAAGTTGGTGATCGACATGGTGTTCCATATAAATCTTCGAATGGCACCATGCCTATGGTGGCTTGGTAGCTATTGTTGTAAGCGAACTCCACCAAAGGAAGATGATCCTCCCATGTCCCTCCAAAGTCAAGTGTAATGTACCGCATTGTCAGAGGTATTATAATTTATTTATTTAATTATATAAATAGTGATTTAGGGAATTAAATCATCGTTAATTAAATTATAGTGAATATTTAATTAAATTAAATAATAGAACAATATATTTAATTCAGAAATAATCAAAATATTGGAAATCACAATATTCTGTGAACTGGGTCATCCCTAGGATTTAGTTCAGCTTAGAGTTGAATTATATTGACGAATATATTCAATCGACGTTAGTTTGAAACGTAGAATTTTAATATAATTAAAATAGAGCGCGTAACGACGCGGTAGTTCGCTATTTGGCGATTCGAACTTCAATTGAATATACAAGGTTCGTTTTAAATCGGATTTCTATGAAACAAGAAACGTGTGGAGCGGGTGGAGTATATCTTTCTATTGGAAGAGAAAAATCGGGATTTCATCATGTAGATTTTGAGTTACGTCCAAATCAAATTATCAGAAATGCAGCGCCTTGACCATAACGATTTAATTATTTTTTATGTAAGGATTTAAATAGAAATCGAACATCGATATAACTCTGACGATGTAATATCGAGTTGTAAATCCATATAGGAATATTCTGAAGCTGTATGGTATTCCACTATGAATATAGACGATACTATTTATTTTTAAATATTAAATTTAATTATATTTAAATATATTTATATATTTAAATAGGCTATTTAGAGTTTTAAAAATAGCCACTTTTGCAAACAAAGTCGGAATTCGACGAAACTAATTTTGTTGGATCCGCAATGTCAAATTATTGTTAGATCCAAGTTTGGTGATTTTTAGAGTCACTGTGTGGCCGTACGGATTTTTAAAGTGAAAACAGTCAGTATTTTGACAGTTAAAAATACGCTGTGTGAGCATATGAAGTCGGAATTCGACGAAACCAGTTTCGTTGGGACCGTAATGTCGAACTCTAGCTACATGACCAGTTTCATTGAAATTGGGTATCGTATGTAATTATACGAATTTTTAAAATGATAAATTCAAGCCGTAATGGATTATAATCGAATATAATAATGAAAATATCTAGAAAATATCTAAATCCTTATATCCTATAAATACACTAACTTATCTAACCCTAGATAGATATTTCTTTGGTCTAAACTACTAGCCGCCACTTCCTTTCTTCCATAGCAAAGAACAACATAAAGAAATCTTCTTTGAAAAATCATGATAAATGAAATACTCCACGAAATCACTCCATGTTTGATTCATTAGTCACATTTTTGGGCAAGCTGGGATCTCGTATATCATTTGAGTGGGAGCGACTCGATTTCCAGTGCTCGAGTTTTGAGCAGTATGCCTAGGGTTCCAACATGCTATTGATATGAACATCAATTCGAGTTTTGTGTGTTGTTTTTAGGTTCATGGGAGTGAACGACACTCGTTTGGGGATTTTTGGGTGATTTCGAACATAATGATGTCGTTGGAATTTCAGTAGCAGCGTTCAGGGTTGTTCGGTGATTGAGATGTTCACACGATTTTCTGTGCATGAGGCAGAAGACGCGATTCTTGCTGGTAGGGGCGAGTTCATTAAAGTGAGGATGGAATGGAAGAGCAGGCAACTGGTGAAACATCGGTAGTGGTGGCAAGGCTGACGGGTGGTTGTAGGGTGAGCAGTTGCGATCAAAATATGGTCAGAAATGGGTATGTTTTCCTGTAATGGAATTTAAACGAGGGGAAAGATGATTGGCAGAATTAAGAGGAGGATGAGAAAGTGTATTAGCCGCTAATTTTATTCTAAATGGTGATTAAGGTGTCGAAGGAGAATGGACATGAGGAATCGACTTTTGTTTTCACTGTGGAGTTTCTAATTTGGGGAAGAAGCAATTGCGTTAAGGGCTGAACGGGTGAAGGAAGTAATGGGCCGGGGATAAAGGGTGAGGCCCAACGAAATTAAAATTCTATGTTTCCATTTAATTTAAATTGTGTACTAACTTCATAAATTCATAACTTCATCATACGTGATCGAAAATCAGCAAAACAAGATCCGTTGGGAACGTATGGACGGACACTACGTCATGGAACTGACTGGAAGTCCATTGGTGCTCATTTGATTTTATGGCGAAATAAATTGTTTGATTCAAATCAAACAAACAGTTTATCGTTCTTTAACGATGAACTGCCAAAGTGAGTAAAACTCACCAACTCTGAACAATTATATTTTTATAACGTGTTTTTAGAACTGTTAATCATCTGTTGATTGCTGTGTGTTAACTGTTTGGTTGAATTGCTTATGTATGGGTTGAAATTACAGATAACGATGTATATATAAATCGTTAACCAAATATTGATTCTATTTAGCAGAATATTTCATATTGAAATGAAATCGATGTTATTGTATTGTTTAACATCTGTGGATGCAGGGATACAGGTTGGAGGAATCCGACTGGATTCCTCAACATTTATTTTTACTGTTTTCATATATTGTAATATACAATGTGACATAAAATCTGTTATTGATTGTATATGTTGGGATGATATTGATCACTATGATTGGGTATTTAAATACCATAAGAAATACTGAATATAGAAAGAGAAATTTTCAAAGAGTTATTGAAAATGAAATATTTATAAAATCAAAGGATTTTATAAAAGGAATATTTATTAGAAAATAAATAGAATCGATTTAAAAATGTTAAAGAGAATAGGGTATGGTTTTTGAGTAATTGGAACTTGTTATACGTTTATTGAGTTGAGTAAATTTCAAAGTGTTGATCTGATGTTGGTTTCGGCCTTCGGGATTAACACTGAGAGATTTATTCACTTACCAATTTATAATAAGGATCTAATGAATAGAAGTGAAGTGGTAAAAGGAATATTTATTTAGAAAATAAATAGAATCGATTTTAACATCGAGGTTTGAAACGGAATATGAAAGTAGAGCTAACCAGTTAGAGTTAATCAGTTAGAGTTAGAGTTAATTAGTTAGAGTTAACCAGTTAGAGTTAGAGTTATTCAAATGGAGTTAATCAAGTAGAGTTATCGAATATCACTTATTCGAAGTAGAGTTATCGAATATAGTGTATTCGAGAGAAGAGTTATCGAAGATAATTTATTCGAAAAGGAGTTATCGAATATTGGTTATTCGAAGTGAGTAAATCGAATATTGGTTATTCAAAGGGAGTTAATCGAATATAGTTTATTCGAATAGAGTTAGAGGAGTTAATCGAATATAGTTTATTCGAATAGAGTTAGAGGAGTTAATCGAATACAGTTTATTCGAATGGAGTTAGAGGAGTTATCGAATATAGTTTATTCGACAGGAGTTAAGTGAATAGCGTAAATCAAATAGAGTTAAGCAAATAGAGTTAATCCAAAGGAGTTAATCGAATAGAGTTAAGTGGAAAGAGTTAATCGAATATAGTTATTCGAAAGAAAGGTTAAGTAAGGAAGTTAGTTAAAGAAATTTAAAGTGAACTTTGCCTATTTCAAGGTTAGAAATGTTGTTCAGTTAAGGTCTAAGAGGTAGTTCTACCCCAAATTGATTGGCTACGTTTTTAACTAAGGAATGGTTAAGGTCCGACAGTAAAGGATGGTTAAGTGAATTTAGTAATTAAAGGAAATGGTTTGAGTTGGCATAGCGATGTTTTATCTAAACGTCTGCTTAATCCAAACGTAGGAGTTTTGGAAATGTTTTCCAAACAAGAATCAGAAATGTTTTCTAATACAGAAAACAAGAAATGGAAATGTTCCCAATGTAAATAATGTATTTTTTCTAAATATAGAAAATAGTAAATGTTGAATATAGGGAAACAGGAGATGTAAAATGAACTAAAGAGATTAATGTTAAATGATGTTTGTTCGATATAATTTCCATCTAGAAATAATATCGTTGTTTGCACACTTGTTTTTCTTTGATAGTTAACTCACAGACTATCGAAGTTTTGACCATTTTAACGTTGTTAATATGGAGAGACCGGTTGGATTATTATCCAAAGAACCACTCTGTATTGGCATAAGCGTTGCGAATCATATATGCCAAAGATAATTGAAGACGGAGTAAAGTGCAAGGGCTGTTGTATAAGTCTTAGATAACAGTGACTAAGATGAATATACTGAATAGTGCTTTCGATTTGTCCAGTCCCAGGACAACTTGTATGGACGAAGGTCTGACAGAGTATATCCAATGGATCGCGTAAGTTGATCTCTTCAAACGTATTTACGTTGGTGGCGGAGGAATTCGTTTCTCTTAGCAGTATACCCGTTGTATTTTTGAGGAAATCAATTTGTGATTTGGCGGGTATGACGATGTGACATTCTAAGTGAATGAAGATGTGGCATGTAAACCTGAATGACTTGTATGGATGAATGTCCGACAGAGTATTTCCAGAAAGGTCATGTACATTGATTTCTTCAACCGTACCAAGAGTGGAAGCAGAGAAGGAAACTTCTTTAGCTAACACATAATGTACTGTTGTAGACGTCAATTAGTGATTTTCGATGGATATGACAATGTGACATTCGAAGTGAATCTGATATGATGATAAAGCGTAACCTCAAGCCTCATCAACCGGTAAATGACAGAAATCGGGCAGGCAACATGGCTATGTAGGTCGCACCTATTAGGTTGTATAATCACCTGATCTAGAGTTCCATTTATTTCTATAATCTATTGTCGATGATGTCCCTTATCGGGAAACGGTTGCTGATCCCAACCGTTGGTGATATACATTCGATACACTCAGCGAAATGAGTGGTCGGTCATGTGTGGCCGGGTTGCAAGATATTCTTGTTGAACCCAGTGTATTCCTCTCTAGAGGTACACTAGCGAAAGGTGGTTCCATACCTTGTCATAGTTGGAAATCCATTACGCAATACGTGCTTGCGGTTTTGATTGTATACTATATATGTAGAACGTGAGATGAAAGCGTTTCTGCTAGATGATTATTATATTGTGGTTGATAGACATTATTATAATATCAAAGGATTTTTGATATAAAGATATTTTTGATTCTCATAAGGGAAAACCCGTTCCGTTATGCGGCGTGGTCTTATGAGATATCGTTTACTCGTTCAACTGTTTTAAACTGTTTTATTCATACTAGTCCCATGACTGACCCGGGGTTTATTTTGTTTTGTTTTCCCTAAACTCTTGGGTGCCCAATTTTGTACGGGCAGTCAAGTAGTCGGGATTTTACAGATACACTTGGAGAGCTTGGAGCAGGAGGCTTCAAGATTTTATAGCTATTATTATTTCCGTTGTGTTGTAAGTGTTGTACTCTGCAATGTTATTGTATACATATACTGTTTGTATTTCAAAAGTTATGTTATATTTTATTCGATCCGCTGTGAGATTCGTGTTACTCTGATGATGATGTTCTTCTTCTTCTATTCTAAGTTTCTATCTTATCAATCCTCACCCTCTAATTTCTTTCATTAATTACCGGGATTTTTTCGATGTTTGGTTAGTCGTCATCGTGTTTATGTCGATAAGCAAAGTCGCTAAAAATCCGGGTCATTACATCAAGAATGCGCAATCTCAAGAGGTCTTCCAATACTCTGTTCACCCTTTCCGTCTGACGATCGGTTTGGGGGTGAAAGACCATGCTTAAGCATAATTGTGTGCCTACAGACTCTTGCAAACTTTTCCAAAACTCGCTCGTAAAGATAGGATCTCGATCACTCACTATGTTGGAGGGTATCCCATGGAGTCGAACTATCTCTTTAAGATAAATGGATGCTAGGGATGAGGCAGTCCTTCTACTCTTAACAAATATAAAATGGGCGCTTTTAGTGAGCCTGTCCAGTATTACCCAAATACTGGTATTGCCCCTTCTTGACCTAGGCAACCCATCAACAAAGTCCATCGAAATGCTATTTCACTTCCACTGTGGGACCTCTAGAGGATGGAGTAGACCACCAGGCTTCTTCTGCTCTGCTTTGACCTGCTGGCATATCAAACACTTAGCGACGAACTCAGCTACATCCCCCTTCATGCCGTTCCAAAAGAAAACCCTCTTTATATCTTTATACATCTTGTCTCCGCCCGGGTGTATGGTCAGCTTAGAATGGTGCGCTTCTTCGAGAACTGTCTTCACTAAATCTCTTACTTGTGGGATGCATAGCCTTCCATCCCGTCTCGACTAACCTTTATCGTCGTGGAATATCTATTGAGATGACTAGAAGTCTCACCCCTAACTAGCTTATCCATCACATCAACTAGCTGAAGGTCTTCTTGTTGCGCGGTTCCTATTGAGTCCAAAAGAGTAGGCCGCACCTCTAGCGATGCTAACAGACCAGACACAATTTCAGAGGAGGGTCTAAAGTTAAATTTTGCTATATACTCCAAGCTTTGCCTTTCTACAAAGAGAGGACTCAAGGTCATCTTCTTCCTACTTAAGGCGTCGGCTACCACATTGCCTTTGCCTGGGGTATAGGAAATCTCAAAATCATATGAGGCCAGAAATTCCATCCACCTTTGCTGTCTTAAGTTAAGATCTTTCTACGAGAAAAGGCACTTCAACGATTTATGATCAGTATACAATTCAAATTTCTCACCTAGGAGATAATGGCACCAAGACTTAAGCGCAAAGACGATGGCAGCCAACTCTAGATCGTGGGTTGGGTAGTTTCTCATGTACTTTCAACTGTCTGCCTCGATAAGCTACTACCTTCCCTTCTTGCATCAAGACAACACCTAGCCCCGTACCACATGCATCCGTGTATACGGTAAACATTTTTCTCCCATCAGGTAATGTCAGAACTGGGGCTATTGTTAGAGCCCTTTTCAAAGGAAAGCGATATCGCAATCCAAATCCCATGCGAAAGTTAGGTTCTTCTTCGTCAATCTTGTGAGCGAGGCTGGGATTTTTGCAAAGTCTTTTATGAACTTTCAGTAAAAGCCCGCTAGCCCGAGAAAGCTCCGGACTTCGGTTGCATTCCGTGGAACCTTCCAATCTTGCACCGCAACTACTTTTGCGGGGTCCACGGCTAACCCCTCTTTGGACACCACATGTCCAAGAAACCTCACTTCTTCTCTCCAGAAATGGCATTTGGAGAATTTGGCTTTCAGCTGATGTGCACGAAGAGTATCCATGACTTCCCTTAAATGCAAAGCATGCTGTTCTTCATTCTTCGAGAAGACCAAAATGTCGTCTACGAAGACCACCACAAATTTATTAAGGAATTCTCTAAACACCCTGCTCATCAAGTCAACGAAGTAAGCAAGTGCGTTTGTCAAGCCGAAAGGCATGACAAGCCATTCAAAGAAACCATTCGGGGTTCTGAACGCGGTCTTATCAATGCTGTCTTCAGCCACTCTTTGCTGATGGAACCCGGTAGCCAAATCTAGTTGGGAGAAAACAGACGCACCTACAAGCTGATCAAACAAGTCATCTATTCTAGGAAGTGGGTGCCTATTCTTCTAGGTCAGCTTGTTTAGCTCCCTATAATCAACGCATAGGCGAAGTGAACCATCCGCTTTGGTTACGAATACTACTGGAGCACCCCATTCAGAAATACTCCGCCTTATAAACCCCTTTTCGAGTAGCTCTTTGACTTGCTTATTGATCTCTTTTCTCTCCCTTGGAGCCATGTGTCTAACGGGTAGAGCTACGGTTTTGCATTATCAACAAGGTATATGCGGAAGTCTATCTCCCGCTTCAGAGGTAAGCCCTTTACCTCTTCAAATACATCTGAGTATTCACGGACTACTCTAACTGACTGCAAGTTTTCAACAGACGCATCAAGAGATTGTAGGTAACTAAGAATAATAGAATGTATGGGATTACAAGAGATTTCGAGAGTGTTGTCGAGGCGAGTCGTAACTCTAACCACTCTCTTTTCACAATCGAGGATGACACCATTACTGGATAACCAAGCCATGCCTAGAATCAATCCATAGCCCATGAAGCCAAGAACAAAGGCATTGCATTCAAACTCAACGCTCAAGATAGACACTCCCAAATCCCAACAAATCATTGAAAGATGAGCCGAACCACCAATAGGATTTGAGACTACTATGGGATCCGTAACTAGACTTGTATTTAGGTGCAGTGTTTCAACTAACGAAGCAGATACAAACGAGTGTGAAGCGCCAAAATCAAACAAAGTATGAACATGATGATCAAACAGAAAAACCAAACTTTCAACAGAAATGTTTTCTACCTCTTTCCTGTTCTGGTGTCATGAGAGCCTAAGTCTGCCCTCTTGCCTGCCCTGGGGCCATGAGAGCCTGAATCTGCCCTCCAGAAGTGGACCCCGTCCTTTTCCCTTGCCCATGTTTCCTTGGGCAGTCTTTAATTTGATGTCCTGCCTCTCCACAGTGGAAATAGCCAGTCTTCTTCTTTTTCCTACAGTCCTTGCTCAGATGGCCGGATGTTCCACAATTAAAGCACCTTTTCTTTCCTTTGCTATTGTTGTTCTTTCCCCCTTTCTTGTTTTGCTGTTGTGATTTCTTTTGATCCCCTTTCTTCTCCGGTGCCTTATTAGCATTATCACCTTTCTCTTCCTCATGCATAAGCGCCATGTCAACCAATTTCTCAAAGGTAGCCCCCATAGGAATGTGGATCATAGCTAACCCATGTAGTGGCTCATTCAAACCTTTAACGAACCTCAGGGCCTTCTTCTCAGGTGTGTTCACTAAGTCTAAGCCAAATCTCGCCAACTGGTTGAACTTGTTGACGTACTCCTTTATTGATAAATTCCCTTGCTTCAATGCTAAGAACCTTTCCATGTATAAGTTCTCTTCTGCTCGTGAGAGAAATTTCATCTTGAACCTATGCCTGAAATCCATCCTTGTCTCTACTGGACGCTCTCCATTCGTGACCTCCCACCAAAACGAGGCTTCGTCCTTCATTAACCAAGCAGCTAATTGGACATTCCTTCCATCTTCCACCTCGAAGATACCAAATAAATCTTCCACCTCCTTAAGCCAATTTTGAGCTTCAACAAATGTCTCGGATCCGTGAAAAGGTTTCCCGCCCATTGCCCGAAAGTCTTTGCATATCTTTGAAAAAGTATCAACGCGGGGAGGGGGAGGAGGAGGAGCTGCTGCAGCTGGGGGAGGAAGGATGTCTGCTGGGCCTGCGGCGGTGGCCCTAGCCTCTAGATACCTTCTGAACCAGGTTGGTATCGGTATGCCCTCCGGTATTTCAGGTGCCCCAGACATGCCGAAAAGAAAAAGGAAAGCGATTCAAAACGGAGAATCGAAAGAAAGATATATGGCTCTTAGAGGTTATGTTTTTAAAACAAACTTCTCTCTTGAAAATACTCTCCTTAAAACATATTTTTGAAAGTATTTCTTTATAAAAATGCTTTTGAAAAATAGTTTTTTCAAAATCCCATATCTGTTCTGTTAACCTTTAGCCCTGATACCACGTGTAACACCCCACGTCCATTAATGTCACTCTCAAAGGGAATGCATTAACTTTCATGGAGTATTATTAGTGTATTGAACAGAATATAACAAGACAGATACATATATTGGTACTTGAAAATTTTAAAACAACTTTTATTGCAGTGGAGATATAGTTTGATTACAACAACTTCATAACCCAACAGTATAACCAAGCACACTTAATATCCATCTTGACAAACTGTTTTCTGAGAACATAAAGTAAAAAAGCTAACCCCAACATAAGTATCCATAAAAGAGATGAGCTGAACTTTACTTTTAGCAATCCAAGCACTTCCAAAAGAGAGAAAAAGAGATCCAAATCAAGCTACACTAGTATTAGTCCCACCCTGAGAACCTGTGGGGGAGGGGGGAGAGAGGAAGAAAAGAGGCAAAAACAAGGGGGTCAGACATAAAGTCTGGCGAGTACAATAACTTTAACAATATAATTATTAAAGTAATTAGGATAAGGCATAAACTGGTAAAACAAGGAACGACTGTGAAACAAGTGGGCAAGACAAAACAAACAAGAGGAATATTCTGGCGTTAATATCGTTCCTAATCACTATAGGATAATTACTATACTGCACCATTACTAGTCACCCTAAATGTTGATCCCGCCTACAGAACATAATAACGATAATGGTAGTTTCGTGTAACCCTAACTGCCTCCATAGGTGCCGCCTGCCCCTATCTCCACTAGTTATACCCACTACCCCCATGCGATCGGCTCCCTAACTCGTAGATATCCGTGCTGGTCCCACAGTGGGGTGTATCACTCCCCAAAGTGGCAACCCGATACCACTAGAGATGCACGACTTATATCTACATGATGCAACAACGTCTTACCTATCAACTCGGGCCCACACACGCACATGACCCCGTTGGACTTGCATTGCCATCGTTAACCGATTTTGACCTCTTACAATCAAACCCAGTAAACGTGTCCCGTCCTCGATCTAACTCGAGCTCACAAAGATACTTAATGGGTTACTGGTTTGAAAAGGGTCCCCCATGCTTGACACAAGCTTTCCACCTATGCTTGGTCCCCACTAGAATTTTCCACTTAACCCCTTCTTGTTCATGTCTTCTTACATGTTTCAATTTGGTTAAGTGTTCCTAATCGTATTTCACATGCCACCCATGTCACCCACTTAACCCTCATGTACCACCACATGTTTATCTTGGTTAAGTGTTACTTAATCCATTAGAACCGTAACCTTGTAAAGACCTCCCACATTAGACTACCGTTTGCGGTTGCTGGATTTGCCGGGCGGGTCCGGGCAGTCTTATACTGCAAACGAGCCTAACCTCGCATCTTTACAATTGTTACACATTTAATTGTGCCTTTGACCTCACACATTAGACTACCGTTTGTGGTTGCTGGATTTGTCGGGCAGGTCCGACAATCTTACACATAATTTATTTCACCCCAATATGAATTAATTATCCCTATTCAAATTATCAATAATTTCCAAATTAATCTATGTCCATAATTGCCACCTAAATTATGTCCATACTTTTCAGGTATATAAATTATACCAATTAATGTCTCAAATTAATTTACATGCCTTTAAAGCCATTTTATGCCAATTCACAATTTGCAAAATTAATATTTTCTCATTGTCCCCACGCTATTCGTACGTTTTAATATGATATATGTTAGACTCGCAAATAGTCTAATCTTATAAAAAGAAAAGTAACATCACAACTTGCATAACACATAAAATAGATCTAAGAATCATAACATAAGTTTACATAGCCAATAACTTGCATATGCAATGGATATATGTAACATAAATTTGCATAAACTATCATGGATCTAAATATAGATCTAAACATGTAATCGTGAACTTACATATATGGGTATGGTTTTCCTATAACTTGCATATGAATTTCATACAAACTTACATTCAAACTAGCATATGATTCACATACAAAACTAGCATAGGCAATAGGCATATAGAACATAAATTTGTATAACTATGTACTGCCATGGATCTAAATATAGATCTAAACATAAAAATGTGAACTTGCATATGGATCTAAATATAGATCTAAACATAAAAATGTGAACTTGCATATGGATCTAAATATAGATCTAAACATAAAAATGTGAACTTGCATATGGATCTAAACATGTAAATTAATGTCACATGTTTTGCATATAAACTAGCATATGTATATACTCGATTCACATATGAACTTGTGTATAATCCACCTACAGACATGCATTAGATTCATATATAATTTAACATCCCAAACTTATATAAGATTCGCATATGCTTTAACATCCTAAACTTGCATAAGATTCACATATGTTTTAACATCCCAAACTTGCATAAGATTCATAAACTAGCATATGATTTAACATCCCAAACTTATATAAGATTCGCATATGCTTTGACATCCTAAACTTGCATAAGATTCACATATGTTTTAACATCCCAAACTTGCATAAGATTCATATACAAATTAGCATATGTAGGAACAAACTTGCATAAAATGAATCAAAGTAAACATGTACAATTGGACATATGAAATAGATCCACAATAACAAAACTGTCATATGTTCACCAACAAACGATAACATCACATGATTCAATAGTCATATTCTCATAATCCCAATTATAACTCATCACAATTAAATTAATTAATTAATTTGTGAAAGAAATTGTACTCACAAAGACAGGTTAGAGAAGAGAATGATTCGTTCGTCTTTTGAATTGGAATTCTGACTTGTTAAATCCTAAGCTTTAGGAAAGAGAACTACCTTAGGAGCAGCATGGTGGCCATGAGACAAATTTTGTTTTGATTTAGGGTTTGAGTCTAAGCACTCTTTTATAGAAGTTTGAATCAATCTAAGCCGTTGGATCATCATAGGAACAATCCCAACCATCCATGACTAGATAGAGTTATCTAGAACAACCACATCAGCCCTATTGACTCAGCACAGAGTCAGAAATCATCACATTTCATATCTTCCCCGGGGGGAGGGGGTACGTCGACCCCCAAGTCGACCCCTTGGTCGACTTGTATGGGTAGGTCGACCCCTAGGTCGACCTGGCCCTTGGTCAGGAGAATTCCTGCCCAGCCTGCTCCCCTGTTTGAATTTTGAATTTATTATTTTAAACTGTTTTTAATTTGTTTGAATTCTGAAAATTCGGAAGGCCATAACTTCTTCATACGGAGTCCAATTCATGCAAACTCAGACTCTCTCTCCAGCAGAATTCCGAGACGAATGCAATGGCATAACCCATTTCCCTTAATTCTCACCTTAATAATTAAGTATTCTTAAATTTGTTAACTTTAATATTCACAGAAAATTCAGGGTGTTACAGGTACACTATGGTATTACATTGTAAATTTTTTATTTTAACAGAAGTGTCTATATTCTGAAATTTCTATGATTGCTTACAAAATCCATCCAGTATCACATAATTTTATGCATTTATATCAACATAGCTTTAATTATTCATGTAATATTTGTTTTTGTTTATTTGAATAAATTTGACTAATAAGTATTCATTAATTTATATAATATATCTTTAAATGTGACGATTTCAATATGTATATTACATTCATACCTGAAAAGTAGTCAAATAGATTATTCGCTTAAATATAAAGATATATAATTCAAATATCATAAATAGATTATTCGTTTAAATATAAAGATATATAATTCAAATATCATAAATAATATACATGAATAGCATTAACAAAACTGATTTATTATTCATTTATCTTAATAAATATACTTGCATTGCAAAATTTAGTTTCTAACTTTGTCCATGTTTTGATATTCTTATTGCTATGCATTACTTTATCGACTATTTCCCAATCTTTCAGGTTTAGACCATTTATCTATATGTCTCACGAAATCTCAAATTTAAAGTATTTAAAAATCTATATATCAATTGCTTATTCATACACACATACGAATATAAAACACAATAAAAAAATTTGTGTTTAGCTATATGGATATACAAGTCACATACTATACTTATGTACATAAATAATAATAACAAAGTTGATTTTGTAAATCAACTATAATCATTTATGTATATAAACAATAAATTTATCATATGCTACATTGGAAAGTTCTATTTTTAACTTCAAATAACTTCATATTAAGATCTCTATTTTTTTTTTACAAATTCCTTCTCTGTTTATTCATATTATTCACTCTTAATTCAATATATTTTAATTAATTACATAATTTTAAATTTAACATATTTAACAGAAATAGATTAAATAATATATGTTAGTTCATCTAAAACGATTAAAATATGTTATTTTCAACATGAACATTTGCTAATAGTGATAAGAACAATAAAATTGTTGTTTTACTTTAGAGAAATATAAGTTACATGACACATACCATATATAAACATGAATAATAATAATTTACAGTATATTTATTTTGTCAGATTCACCGTAAATTGTATAACAAGATTCAAATATTGACACTAAAATTTTAAATGCTATATTTTATAATACTATCGTGTGCAACGCACGTTTACACACTAGTATTGAAAGTATGAAAGATGAGGCAAGAAGAAGGAGAAAATGGAAAATGGGACGGGCGCGCAGCGGGCCTTTAGGACAAATCCAACAATTACATGGATATCCAAATTGTTGAAATCCATACTCAAATGCAAGGCCAACAGCGTCTGCATTCTTCCAACAGTTTGGATTTCAAGGGGAAAGTTCTGGAATTCCCAAACTGCCGAAGCGCTTGTTGAACAAACGCTTGGAATGAGGTATTTGTTGAACAAACGCCTAACTCCAGACATTTGTTCAACAAACGCCTGGATAATTTCAGACCCCACCTTTCATCTTTCTTTTTCTTTTTCTGCATGTCAATCCCCTCCCACGTTACAACCTTTTTTCCATCCTTGCTTTAATTCTGCTACATCATTTCTTCTCGTAATGATACTGCGTTCAAAATACATTGTCCCCTCCTCCATCGATCTAAACCCTTCCCCGCCCAAAGCACTCCATCGCCAGCAGTTACCCTCCGACCGCCAGTGCTTCAAGCCATCCATCCAGCCACCACATCAGGTGAAAATCCATCGCAGCCGTCCATATTAAATTACTCGCTGAGCTTGAGATGTTTACTGCTGGGAAATTTTCGAATGGGTCGACGGATTTCGAGAAAGAGGAGGAAGGAGCTGGGAGGCTTACATACTTTCATTTTTAAAGGTGGAGCGTCCGTTTTCATTGTTTTTTTGTGACACACTTTTGTACGTGTCCATCATCGAAGGTATATAGGCACATTTACTTTTGTTAATCTTGTATCAAGAGGTCCCACTTTCTGCTGCCACTTTTGTTTTTATCTTTTTAATTCAAGTTGACACGGAGGATTTCTGGACGTTTGTTCAACAAAAGTCCGTTTTTAGGCGTTTGTTGAACATACGTCTGCTTTCAAAGCTGTTGGGAATTTATGAGTTTTAACAATTTGAGAGTGTGAAAAAGTGAAAATCCACCCTGAATCATTGGAGAAGCTCTTGGGGTGAGGACCGTGCTATTCGTGAATGAATACTTGAATTTCACTATTTAATACTCAAAAGTCAGCTTCAAAAGCTCCGCATATCCTCTTTTTTTAATCCTTTTCGTTTTCGTATATTCCTCACTCTTCCTCCTTATAGCCACCATTCGCTTTCTTCTTCTTCCATCGTTTTTATTTTGCGAGCCAACGTCCATTCCCTTAATGAACTCTATACCCAACCTTTCTTATCTACCTCCCTATCCAACTTCTGCTGCTTCTTTATGCTCTTGTTCCTCTTCCTCTTCCTTTAACAACTCTTCAGTTTCGTTTGTGCTTAAAACAAATAATACCTACTGTTACAACCCTTCACAATTATGTACCTCCACAACAAGAATCCATTTAAAGAAGAAACGGTTTTGCTTGGTTCGTGCCAAAGAGGAGAACATTGATATGCTAAACAGTGAAAAGTCCGAAGAGGAAGATGAAGGAGAAGTAAACTCTAGCTCTAATCAACCTAGGAGAATCGCGATCTTTGTCGAGCCTTCTCCGTTTGCGTAAGGATTTTATTTTTTTATTGGTAATTGATTGTTGATTTGATTTATTGTTTAGCAATGTCAATTAAGTTGGATAGTTATTTTGATTTTGCAGTTATGTTTCTGGATATAAAAATCGATTTCAGAATTTCATTAAGAATCTCAGGGAAATGGGAGATGAGGTATGTAGGTTTTGGATGCAGGCCAACAAACAACATGTTAATTGATAAAAAAAAAAGGAACCCAGACCATTTAGAAGTTAAACTTAGTGCACGAGTAGTTAAAACTTAAGACGACTTACAATTATTACTGTTTGTATGCCTACCAACAACTTATAAGGAGACAAAATTAGAACAAGGAGATAAAAATAAGAACATTACTGCTCAATTATGCATGGGAAAACACCCAATTTCAAAAGGCAGTCAAGAGGGTGTAGTGTATTTCTTCACAACCATCGCCAATGCAAAACCAAAAATCATGAAGGAAATATCAAGAGCAGCGCTAAATGCACCACATTATGTGCTTCCTTTTACCCATTCTTCATTTTAACCAACGCCATACGATTACACACTTCAAAATGTCCACCATTTATTTTCGTGCTACCCATTCAGTAAACGGTTTCATACTGCCGAACGGCGGTACAACACCGTCCAGCAACATAGACAGTTCAAAACACACGATTTTATACTGCCGAACGGCCTTCTACTGCCGATCGTACGTGCTGTTTTGAAAAAATCAAATAAACTTTCCAATGGTTCTATACTGCCGTTCGGTGGTATGGTACCGTCCACACTGGGTAAAATATACACCTTTTTTTCTTTTTCTTTTTTGGTAAAAAAAGTCCATAACACGTTGCATTTAGCACCGCTCAATATCAAAGGGCAATGCGGTATCCTGGGTATGTTTCAACTTTTACAGCAAAATCCTATTACAGTTTCAACAATTTTGCCCAAATAGTTTTTCATTTTATTATTCACTTAAAGCTTATTAAAGCTTAGACTAAGTATATTCACATGCCAATAATCTTCTAACTTGTACCAAAATATAAATAAATAGGTATACACCAAAAATTACTTTACATAGACCATCTCTTTTACAGACCTATCCTTATTTTTGTGTTCGTCATCTTCCCTCTTTAGGACGTAAAATATTTTTACACAACAATAAAGGCCCCAGGCACTTAACTAAGTTAAAGATCAATAAACTTAACTTCAATTTTATGCACTAACATTATTACTACAAATATTTATTTATTTATTTTTTAAAAAAATAACTTTTAGTTTCATCAAAATTGGTTTTAGCTTTGGAGAATAAGAACTAAATGCTTTTAAACTAGAGCGCTAGCTGTGAAGGCTGTCTCAATTAATAATTTTCTTTTTATTAAATTCATAAAAATGTATATATGTGATGAAATACTAGTAATATTAGTGTTTTAATGTGATGGGTTAATAAAGACAAAAAATGAATGTAAGGACAAGGGTAAGGTAGTCATAATTTTATTTTTTATTTTTAATGTAGATTATATTTGGTGTATGAATATAATCTATCAAAAAATTATTATGGTAAACTGCTGAGTAGGTATAAAATAAATCGTTCCAAAATGATGATCGAACTAGCATTCATGTGCAACAAACGCTGTAACCCTCTATTAATGATGTTTTTTAAGAAAGGGATGGAGCATACTTCCTTTTTTATTGATTTCTTTTAAAATAAAAAGCATCATTCAACTCTCTATTGAGTGTTTTTCTTATATGTGCAAGTATCCTAAGAGAAGGTTTTCACTTAATCCTGCATGATTCGGAAAAGAAAGAAACGTTTTTAAAAAATGGAGACATGCCTTGAAGCAACTGAATCTCTCTCTAAAATTCTAACAAGAAGTTCAATGTGCAGATGTCTTTCAAAAATTTGTATGTTGTTCCATTCAGTGGCGGAGCCACAATGAGGTTGGGGAGGGCAGGTGACCTCCCAGGATTCAGAGGGAAAAAAAAAAAAAAACTGATTGAATATAATTCTGGAACCCTGAAATTTTCTAACTTTAGCAAATTGATATTTCATTAAGCCTAAGAAGCCACATTAGTGTTAGTATTTCACTGTACAAATTTTTGCAAACGATAGGATAAAAGATTCAAAATTGCAGTCTTTAAAGTCTGAAATGTTTCATTGTTCCCTGGCCAACAAAAGTTCCTGGCTACGCCACTGGTTCCATTTAAGTATAATATGTAACTTTATGGTGTTTGTTATATTATGTAGGTCATGGTGGTGACAAACCATGAAGGTCTGCCTCAAGAGTTTCATGGAGCAAAAATAGTTGGATCTTGGAGGTAAATTGTTTTCACTAAGTACATTACTTTGGTTAGCTACTGGGAATGTCTTGAAGCTTCTCGGAAATTACTTAGAAAGTTTGACAGTGCCAAGGGTTTAAAAATTGTACTTACAATGTTATTTCACATACTTATTTGAAGTACTTGAGCAGCCCAAAGTTTTTTGTAGTTCCTATGCATACTTGCCAGAAGTAGTAGACATCTAGCATTAATTAGTAGTAAGCCTAAAGTGGTATAATTTACTAGTTTCCATACGAATAATTTTCATTGACGTGTATTTTCTAGCTTTCCTTGCCCTTGGTATCAGAAAGTACCGCTTTCCCTTGCACTTAGTCCTAGAATAATCAGAGAAGTAGCAAAATTCAAGCCAGACATAATTCATGCGTCTTCGCCTGGAATAATGGTAATTTTAATGGTCAAGTATGCATGAAGCATATATACAGATATAATTCAATACAATAATTGCTTTAGAGAATTGTTTTCAGGTATTTGGTGCTCTGATAATCGCCAAGCTTCTCTCCGTCCCAATAGTAATGTCATATCACACCCATGTTCCAATGTAAGTCTATTGGAATTGCATGATCTTCTAGTTTCTGACTGTTATTGGATCTTGTTAATCCAAGACAAATATATATTACTCAAATGTTTTAATGTGAGTTGGTTTTACATGTATGACGTCACTTAAAATCATCTTTATATTTGTTTAACTGCTTAGGATTATTTGGTTGTCAAGTTTAGGGCGTTAAGTATTCCTTTCTAGCACTCCCAATTCCTAGCACTTGTCCTTAAAATGTCAAAGCATGTTGACATCATTGTCTATTCCAAGCACAAATTATCCTTGTTCTCTTTCTTTTCTCCACATTTAGTTGAAGAAGATTTTTTTTTTAAGGATCTAAAAATTGACTCACTTGAATTGCATATTCTGTTATGGGACAAAATTATATAATTCACCGTTACCAATATTTAGTCAGTTCACACTTTATATTTCTCTATAAAGCTCTTCCAAGTACCTAACTTTTTCCCCCTTTTCTAAAACAGATATATACCCCGCTACACCTTCAGCTGGTTAGTCAAACCCATGTGGCTGATAATTAGTATGTATATTTCAGAGTCAAATTTTAATTTTGGTCAAATTAGTTGAAAATGTAAAGTATTTTTCTTATATTGTAAATTTGTTTGTTAGAGTTTCTTCACAGAGCCGCTGATCTTACATTGGTGCCTTCTCTTGCAATCGGCCGGGATCTTCTAGCTGCTCGAGTGACATCAGGTATGCCGAATCTACTTTGCATGTTATTTCAAATAATTACTATTGACTGATAATTTTTGTATGTTCTATAGCTAACAGAATACGTCTTTGGAACAAAGGTGTCGACTCAGATAATTTTCATCCTCGATTTCGCAACTATGAAATGCGAGTAAAGCTAAGGTATCGATTTATATACACTAATATGACATAAATAATTGTATAAGCAAATCACTGAATTGGTACTAGATGTTGACTTAATAATTTGCTTATCTTTATTTAGTGGTGGAGAACCAGAAAAACCTTTGCTCATTCATGTTGGACGCTTGGGTGTAGAAAAGAGTTTGGATTTCCTCAAAAGGTTAGCTCAGTTGTCTTAAGGCTAATTAGAAAACTAAATACATAAGCTCTCCACCTATGCATTTAAAGAGCATTAAGTACTTCCTGTGGAGTGCTTAGTACTAAGCTTTCTGTGGGAACTACTTTGAACAACTGGCATGCCTGTGCTGAATTTTGAACTTTTATAGGAACAGTCCACAAACTTGATTTTATAGTGTTTTATGACAACTTTTATGTTAAATTTTCACATGCTTAGTTTGTAAGTCTTTGCATTCTTTCACATTTGGTATTTTTACTGATGCAGTGTTGTGGATAGGCTACCGGAAGTGAGAATTGCATTTATAGGGGACGGACCGTATAGGTAAAAATACACTCATCTAAAGTTGACCGATTTTCCAATTATTTCAGTGCATATGATAATCATGCAATCTTACATAAACCAGTGCAAAACCGTGCTACGCATATGGTGTTCCCATGTAATTTAATGCTAGTACAGTTTAATTTCTTATGATAGTAACATTCCAAACTTCGTCTTGAATTGTGGTAGGAGTGGAATAATGTTCCAAATCCGATTCAAATCGACAACATTCAGTTTTTGTATTGGTACGTTCTTTACATTATCTAATACTAATTGAAATTGAAAATACTTCAGCAACTTGAAAATATTACATTTTCAAGTATCATTATACGGTGGGACATAACTACATAGTAACAACGTTACGCAATCAAATACATGAAACATTTTTATATTTACTTCAAATATTCGTATGAAAATAATAATTGAAATATTGTAATAGTTAACATAATTCAAAGTTAAATAAGCAATCATCATGACACAAAAGAAAAGTGGATGCACGTAAAATTACTTTGGATGACATATTATTGATGACCGTGACATAAGAAAATGCAGTCAGTTAAGCGAACTATGCAAAACTAATAATTATTATTACTAGAATAGAATTATTGTAAACTAAAATAATAATAAGTATAGCAATTTTCTATACTTATTTATTTTATAAAATAATTTTGTCAAGTTATTGAGAATAACAAAACACTTATAAAATATGTACTTATGCATGGAAGCAATAAACGTTCAACTGAAAGAAGTAAACTAAAATTTATAGCAAAAACCAGTTTATCTATTATGAACTAAAATATGTAGAAACCATAAATTACTCGGTAATAAGTTGCACATTTTTACACAAGAAGTAAAGCAAAGTTTCTATTTATTAATTCATTATGTTCTTGTAAGTTTTTCAAAATATTAACTTGATGAAAACATCTTTCACATCACTCATCTTTTTGGAAATATACATTATCTCATTTTCATTTTATTTTATTCATAAAAACTCTACATTTAAACATATTTTTAACTTAAGTTCGTCTGTTTATTCAACAATTTCCACTTTCTTGGTGTCATTTTAATGTAATCAACATTCAATGCTTATACTCTTTGCATAACATCATTACACTAATCACTAACCATGAAATATCTTTATAGTATAATATCAATTTTATCCAAATATAAATTCAACGTTAGCATGCATACTAGTCATATTTTCTATTTATACATACAACACACGCTAAATGGAATACTTACAGTCATGAATGGCTATTATGCATGCAAGGCAAAAATGTAATCCCATTTTATAATATTGCATTCGTCATTTAGTAATTATGTTGAAAGCATAAACAAAACTTACCAAAATAATGTAATCAACATTCAATGCTTATACTCTTTGCATAACATCATTACGCTAATCACTAACCATGAAATATCTCTATAGTAATAAAGAATTGTATAATATCAATTTTATCTAAATTTAAAATTCAATGTTAGCTTGCATACTTGTCGTATTTTCCCTTTATACATACAACACACGCTAAATGTAATACTTACGGTCATGAACGGCTATTATGCGTGTAAGACAAAAATGTAATCCTATTTTATAATATTGCATTTAGTATTATACTAAAAGCATAAATAAAACTTACCAAAATAAGATTATGGTTTGATAATCATATATATTCTTGGTTACGTTATTTTTTTGTCACTAATTAAAGAAAATAAAGTATTCGCTAAGAATGTGTATTGAATCCCTACTCCACTACGTTGAGATCTTATTTTTATACAGTATTTTTTTTTCCAATGAAATTTGCTTACATCTTTGCTCATAAAATTGAAACTTATAATGCATATTATGAAATAATTATAACATAGTGTTTCTCTAACTAATTAACATTGAAATGCGATTAACCATCTCATTCAATTAATGCCAATAAAATAATAAATAATTGTAACTAGTTCTTATTTTGCTTTATATTAAAATTAAATTAAATAGTCAATACATTTAATTCATTTTATTGGCTGCAAGATAAAATTATTCCATATGACCTTCTTTATTTGAAATTATTTACTGTTGACACGGGAAATTGGTCGCATGCCAACACCCGAGTGTAAGTATTTCACTCACAGAATGTAGAAATGGTGAAAAACGCAAGAGTTTTTATAGTCGTTCGGCAAGTTGTGCCTATGTCTACTTTGATGTATACTGTATGGTTACTGTATAGTCCTTTTGATTACAATGATTAGTGTTAGCAATGACAAAGTCCTACCTAGAGCTAACAAACCCTTTGCAATGTCTAAATATCCAAGAATGAAGCTTTAATGTCCAAAAGCCTAAGATGAAGCTTCTATGTCCAAAAGAGTGCAAGTGGCAAACCAAGTGTCCGAAAGAGCCCAAGAATCCAATCCAAATGCCAAGTGGAAGTTCACAAGTCCAAAGAAGTTTTCAAGGAGGAAGAAGTCACGAAGGAAGCCATTAAAAAGCTATAAGTCCAAGAATCTCGTATGCAGAATAACAACCCAAAAAAGATCTAGAAAATACCAAACATGGGGCATTTATAGCAGCAAGCGAGTAGGAGTTCGTCTCTCTAAAATTCATCTCATCGGATTGGTACTGAACCCGGGATTGGTACCGATCCAGAAAGACTTAGCCAAATTCTTGATTTCTTCAATGCTTAGATTCCATTTGCCAAGCCTAGTTCGTATCTGGGGATACGAAATCCAGAAGATGAAAAGATCATACCAACCCGGGAACCATCCAGGGGATACGAAATCTAGAAGATGAAAAGTACCGATTCCGGGATACAAAGTGTCTAATGCCGATCCCGGGATATGAAAACCAAAATGTCGTTCACTGATGCCTTAAAATATTTCCACCATCCTGAAACTTCATCATTCCTTCCGATCACATTGTTTTTGGATTTAACAACGATCCCACGAAGACCAAGAATACCTATCTCGGGATACAGATTTACCAATACCGATCCCGGGATACTTAGTGAGATTTTGCCAATCTTGAGCAATTGTGAGTACCGATCCCAACCGACTTTCGGGGAGTTGTACCAATCCCAGAGTACTTAGCCAAAATTCTGAATTTTCCGAGAATTCCGCGACTTCGTCCAAATCGCTCTGAGCATTTTCGAGTCCGTATTCAAGTCTTAAGCATTCTGATAGCTAGCAATCTAATGCGTGTCTGCCTTGTTAAAAGGTGGGTCAATACTTATAAATGCTAAGTAATCACATTTATAGTCTAGCATTATATACAAGCATACTCGAACTGCTAAAAAATAATAATGGAACATAATATGTAGCAACTCTTGAAGAAGACAAAACTTAAATATCTCATTACTGCATAAGGTTTCTAAGTATTTAGTAGTAGCTATGCACACAAACGGAAAATTATGTTTTTCTTATCATTATTTCAAGGTCTATTAATAACACCATTGGAAATTATACTGAAGCCTATGCTGATTGAGATAAATAAAATTGGATTTTCAAAAAGTAAGTTTAGTTTGTTTATGATGCTATCAAATCATTTAAAAATAAATTAGTTTACAAAACAAATATTGATGATATCAAATGTTGTTACGACGCATCATTTTCAATGGAGAAGTTACAAAGATAAATATTAAGGGGTTAAACGTGAAAACAAGATGCTAGAATTAAGCATGGACAAGCATTTGGATTGAGATTAAACGAGAGAACAAAAAATTATGACCGAAGATTTTACATAATGGAATATATATTGAGAGTAGTTGCGGTTTGAAATAATTGAAATTAATTTTATTAAACTTTATAAATAAAAGGGAATTGACAAGGGTGATTAAAAAAAACATGAATGAGCTTGACGGTAATCTTAATGGGTAAGTGAGAAAGATATAGAGATGGTAACATTTAAAATTAATCGATGATTTTTTTAGAATAAAAAAGGTGAATGAGAACATTTAACAGATCAAATTATGAATAAAATATGCTTTAATTAAGGAGAGAAGCGGTTGGATTTAATTTCAATTTATAGTTAATTGCAGTTAGCTCTGAATAATCTTAATTTTTATTTTTTTCAGCTTTTAGATTACAGAATTAATCATATATCAATACTGAAATTAATTCTATTAGATGCTAGTTAAATCATCTTTTGATTATTATTAGATATGTTCATTCAGTTACAATCAAATACATAATACTAAATAATTAAAGATGAATACGACATAAATAACTATTGACAAATTCATTCAAATTCTATTTCAATTAAAACGTAACAAAAGTATTGGTTGTTTAAAAAGTATCTTTAATTTGATTTCGACTGAGAGTAGAATTGTTTTTGAATTGGAGCTTACATATGAAATTGGAAAATTGAATGATGGATCAATGTAGATGAAAATAAGAATACAAACAGCCGAAATTGATTTTTTTTAAGGTATAATTATATAACACTTGTAAATCAAACATTCACCATGCTAAATGCATTATGAGTACCATTAGTTTTTCCGTATGTTATTGATATCATACACCTGGGATGTGTGAAAATAAATTATAATGGTCTAAATGTAAATAGTTCCTTATATACAGGATAAGAAAAATCATGGATAGGGTGTACTAAAGTTTAATAGATAAATAAATAGATAGAATGATTTAAAATTTGGAAAAGCAACGTGGATCTATAAGCTTACTTTTCATAATTTAACAAACGAAATTGACTTCCAAATTGTATGTACCTTCAAAATTGTATGTGCCTTTAGATATCAATTACAACGTATACAGGTAAACATAAATAGACAGTAGTTCAAAGTGTTTATAATGAAACAACTAAAAATAAATAATCTAATTACGTAAAATAACATACACTTCCTCTTGATGCTTGATTTTGGTCAATTGCACGCCAACACTCAATTCGTATGTGAATTAGGTAATATTTGCAATAATCAATCACTGAACAATCACAAAGTGCATAAAAGTAAATGAAGACAAGGTTTATAGTGGTTCAGCAAATTATGCCTACGTCCACTTGCCGCAATTGATTTATTATACATTTGATTACAAGTACGATGCAATTTATTTGTAAGAATGCGGAAAAGTTGTTAAAATTAGTCCTTAGCAAAGTCCTTGCATAATTGAGTTTCGAAGCTAAGAAGCCATCCTAATAATTAGCCTAGAAATGACCTATTTACAGCTGTAGAAGATATAGATTCGTCCGTGAATATCGACGGGAAAATAAGATCATGATTTGACCTGGCTTTCTGAAAAGTTCGAATCCAATCCCTGGTGGGTGTTCAGTACAGATCCCTCAAGAAGGGATCAATATTGCTTATCCGTACCCCACGACTTCACCATTTCCTGTATCCTATGTTTTCTGTTCGTTCATCCTATTTTTGGCTCAGAACTCATGTTTGATCATACGTTTTCCTCATATCCGCCTGCACTCCTTTGGATTCGAACCATTTGGTCTGGTCAATTTTGTATCTGAGCTTCCCTAGAATCATCTTATTTTTAGTCCAAGTCCTGATGCTGATCACGTGTTTTTACGTGATTCGTTTGTTTTCAATTGTGCTCGATCATCCTATGAACTTCATATCCGATCACTTCGTACTCGGGCACATAGAATTCTTCAGTTCTGAGCTACAGTGCTCGATCCTCTATTTTTGGCTGATCACATCGTGGCGATCACTTCTTTTTCATGGATCCTCGTGAGTATTGGCCTGATCGATCATATCATCTTTAATACCGGTCTGGTGTTTTGCCATGATCATGTCACGTTGATTATTAAATTTCTTTTGATTTGAAGATTCTCGAGTCTACCGATCCGGTTCATCCCGTCACTTCGGATCCGAGCTGGCGCGTTGGTTCTCGTTTTCTATGTGATCAAGTCGTACTGATCACCTGTTTTTGAGTGATCTGACTAAGTTCCTGAGTGATCGATCACTTTCCCAGAAAATACTGATCCGAGTTTTCCATCAAAAAATATTGATCTGAGGCAATTAGAGTCACGCCGATCTGATTTCAGAAGGATCCGACAAAATAATTTTTCCTTATTTCCATGTGTCGATCAATTTATGTTATGTGATCTGATCATGCCGATCACTGTTTTTTCGAAGTGATCTGAAGGTTCTCAAGTCATACCGATCCAATCAAGTATCGTAATCGGGTAAGTTTTCTGTAGCGATCTGCCGAGTTGATCCATATGTTTTGAGTGATTAAAAATTGCCGATCATGGTTTTCACAAGTATTGAACCAAACTTTCCGAAATGATTGGGCAAGTGCCGGATCGATCCAATCTTTGATTTTCGAGGTGATCGAACTGTGTCGATCATGCTTTTCTAAGGTGAGCGTTCTAATTCTGTACGTGATTGATCAGATGAATGTGGAGTGATCCAACAAGCCAATTATGCTATTTCTGAGTGATCGGACGATGTCCGAAGACGATCAAACTGAGTCGAGTCATTTTCTGATTCCTAAGCGAATGTCGATTCTGACGCTTAATCCGAGTTTGCACGAGCCCACACTCCAGTTATAAGTTAAATTTAAAAAATTATCATTTAAATTATTTATTCCTACAAAGTTATTCATGTGATTAACCTAAAGAGAAAGTGAGCATAAATACATATACGAATTTGAAAAAAAAAAAAGTTCTATGGTTATTAATAAAGAAATTATTAATAATAATTTTTCTAAGAAATCTAAAATAAATAAATTTAGTAATTTAAACTGGCCTTGAGATGTACTCAGAATAACCAAAATAAGTTATTTGCTATGTTGAGTATAAGATAAACCAAGGTTCAAAAACTCGGTTTTGGTTTAGGTCGCTTGAAAATTTACTAGTTTCGGATGGTTTCGGCGGTTTCGATTTTTGTTTCGGTTTCGGTCCAAAAATCAAACTTTTATATTTTTTATGAAAAAACTAATGATACATGTTGTAAATCCAGGTAGAAATATAGTCTACCAAAGTTTCATCATTTTTTGATATAAATGTAAGACATTTGTATGTCTGATATGTTCTCAAAGTACAGTTTTATTATATGACAAAAGCCTTTTTTCTATTCTTTTATTTTCTGAAACAAACCCAAAGGCCATCTAAAGTCAAGCCTGGACCATATTTTAAACCTAATTTTCACGCAAGCACGAAACAGAATGGAAAAAAATAAAGAATGAAAATACGAAGCGGGAAAGGGGGAAAGAAAACACTTTCGCCTCTTTCGTCGATTATCGCACTGTTCGATTCGAACAAAAGACAAAAGCCTGCTATGCTCGAATTATACTCTGCTCAACTTTGCTCAGATCGAGCACAAAAATCGAATAAGGTGGCTCGATTGATGGATCTTAGGGTTTCGTACTCGATTTGAAGTTGGATTAGGGTTTTTCATTTGTGATTCGGGTATGTTAATTCCTCCAATCTTTATGCTTCCTTTTATTTTGCTGTTATTCAACCGAAACGAAATTCTCTCCTAATCTCGTACCGGCATAGTTCGAAACCAAGACGAGATGTCTGAGATATCGCGGTTTCGATTTTCGAACGAAACCTCGAACCATGAGATAAACCAAGGTTCGAAAACTGGGTTTCGGTTTCGGTCACTTGAAAATTTACTAATTTCGGATGGTTTCGATTTTTGTTTCGGTTTCGGTTCAAAAACCAAACTTTTTTTTAATGAAAAAAACTAATGATACATGTTGTAAATCCAGGTAGAAATATAGTTTACCAAAGTTTCATCATTTTTGATATAAATGTAAGACATTTGTAGGTCTGATATGTTCTCAAAGTACAGTTTTACATGACAAAAGCCTTTTTTTCTATATTTTTTATTTTTTGAAACAGATCCAAAGCCCATCTAAACCATGGTTTGAAGTCTCGTCCGGAACCGCGAGATTTCGTTCATCTCGTACCGGTTCCGGCGTTGACCGAGACGAAAGCCAGTGTTGTCAATAGCGAATAGCGCAAAATAGCGCAAGGCCTGCGCTATGCGCTATTTTGCGCTATGCGCTATAGCGCGCGCTATAATGTTTTTTTTTTTTGCTTACAGAAAAGAAGATCTTAAAAAAAAACACAGGAAAAAGGCACAAAAGGAAAAAACTGTATGTTTAAAATCTCCAAAAAGAAAAAAAAAACGAAAATGCATGTTCAAAAAAGAAAAAGCAAAATAGCGCGCTATTCATGGCTGCGCTATGATGAAATAGCGCACTATAGCGCGCTATTTTTGCGCTACACGGGACCCCTGCGCTATAAGAACCAAAATAGCGCAACCTGTGCGCTATGCGCTATTTTGCGCTATAGCTATAGCGCTCACTATGACAACTATGACGAAAGCATCCAGTAATCTCGTTTCGTTTATACGAACGTTAAAAAAAAAAACCCAAAGTCGTGAAATCAGACAAGAAAAGGCACGCGTGAATTTGAAAAGGGGAAAAAGCAACATCTCGTGATCCAATAGTAAAATCGTAAACGATTGGAGAGATTAAATTACCACGCAGCCTTCAACAATCTTCGCTCAACTTCAAAATTCTCCCCGAAGCAGATTCAAAACTGCGTCTCGTCTTCAGGTGATTTATTGAATTCACAATTTTTTTTTACCGCCTTCGACTTCAAAACCGTGCTCGAAATTTTCATTTCCCCTCTTCGACTTCAAAACCGTGCTCGAAAGGAGAAAGGGGAGAATTTTGAAAGTCAGTCTGATTTCGTGGACTGCGTGAAAGTATAACGCGTTACCTTATTTTTTATTATTATGTAAAAAAAAAGTAGGTCTGACAAACGTGAGTATATATTGTTTGTTCACGGGCTAGGGCTTTACACCATATATTATAATGGTCTGAGTACCATATTTTACTGGAAACGTTGCACTGTAAAAATGAAAGTAAGTCTGAGTACCAATGTTACATCATTATATTTTTGTAAACTATGCTTCAATGTGGATTTGCAATATTTATTATTAACTTTTTCATAAAAGTATAAAAATTTGATTTTTGGACCGAAACCGAAACAAAAACCGAAACCGTCGAAACCGCCGAAACTGTCCGAAACTAGTAAATTTTCAAATGACCGAAACCGAAACCGAGTTTTCGAACCTTGATCTAAACTCAAGCCCAAACCATATTTTAACCCCAATATTCATGCAAATACGATACATAACGGGAAAAAAAAATAAAGAATGAAAATACGAAGCGGGAAAGGGGGAAAGAAAACACTTTTGCCTCTTTCGTCGATTATCGCACTGTTTGATTCGAACAAAAGGAAGAAGCCTGTCATGCTCGAATTATATTCTGCTCAACTTTGCTCAGATCGAGCACAAAAATCGAATAAGGCGGCTCGATTGATGGATCTTAGGGTTTCGTACTCGATTTGAAGTTGGATTAGGGTTTTTCGTTTGTGATTCGGGTATGTTAATTCCTCCAATCTTTACGCTTCCTTTTATTTTTTTTGTTGTTCAACCGAAACGAAATTCTCTCCTAATCTTGTACCGGCGTAGTTCGAAACCGAAAATAATTATTTTACCGATTTTATTCAATTTTAATAATAATTAATTCTACGAATTAAAATTGAATAAAATCGGTAAAATAATTCTTTTTATTAGTTGCACGATAGCATTATTTTACAGGATCCTTTCTATAAAGCTACAAAAATTAAAGTAGTGTAATTTCAAACTAAATTTATGAAAAATCAATGATAATTACCTCATTGTTCAATATGATCACAAAAAAGGAAACTAAATAACACCATTGGAAAATTTAAGAAGCTCTAAATTTACAAAAATGGTTAATATATAATTTTATAGAAAATAATTTTAGCACGTGAAAGACAATATAAAACATTTAAATAAAAAATTGAAGAACGCTTATTTAGAATTAAAATTTTAGTTACTTCTCAAAGTTACCCTACTGGCTAGATTAAAAATAAACAATATACAAAATCACAGTAAACAAGCAAAAATCAAATGAATGTAAATTTCAGAACAAAACTGGAGAACAAAAACAAAAAGTTTTACTTTACATGTTGTAGACTTTACAAATCAACACGAGATTCTATTGTATCCATATATTTGCAAACCTAGTAACCATCAAAGACATGGTAGACTAGTAAGCTATTTAAACAGAGTAAGAAGTAGACATAGTTTTAGGCTTAAAAAATAAAAACTTGAGGCATATATTTGGAACTAGAAATTAGATCAAAACCACAAGGTCAACCTTAACTTAAATGAAAACGCAAATAATAAAAACTCTAATCTTGATTCAAGCATGGTAGATCTAGTAAGCTATACTTTTTTTGGAAGCCCTTAGATATTTTTTAATAAAAACAATAAAGGAACCGGTATAATACAATCGTTGCAAAACATGAATAGAATTATAAATAATTTATGATGAGTACGAAGCGAAAAGTTATTAACAAATTCAGTCAATTATATCAATTAAATGGATTAAAGATATTGTTTGTTTGAAAAGTTTCCTTAATTTGATGTAGATTGAGATCATAATTATTTTCGAATTAACCAACTTGTGAAATTGGAGAACTGAACGAAGAATTAATGTAGATGAAAATATAAATGCAAACAATCAAAATTGATTAATTATTATATAATTATGTAACACATATGGATGGACATTCATTATGCTAAATGCATTAATGATATCACTAGAAAAAAATCATGTATGTTAATATCATTACACCTGAAATGTATGAAAATAAAAGTATAATGGTCTAAATGTAAATAGTTCCTCGGTTGCTAAAACAAAATAGGAAAATAGCGTGAAGGACAAAATTAAAGAAAAATTCAGACACAAGGACAACAGACAAAAAAAATAGTCTGAATGACACTTTTTAATGTAAAATAGGAAATGATGGTGGGTCCCTGAATTCTTTGATTTACACTAGAAAGTGTCATTGTTGCTAAATTTTTGGCCTTTTGTCCTTGTGTCTAAAAAAACCTTACTAAAATGTAAGTATATAAAATGAGAAGAATCATGGAAAGAGTATGCTAAATTTAAACTTACTCTTATTTATTTATAATTGAATAAACAGATAAGTGATTTGAAAATTTGAAATAGCAACGTTGGTTTATAAACTTACTATTAATAATTTAATAAACGAAAAATTAACTTTTAAATTGTAAAAACCTTTTTAAACATCTACTACAACTTATTCAGGTAAACATAAATGGACAATAGTTCAAAATGGTTATTGTGAAACAAATAAAAAATTAAATAATTTAATTACGTATACTATAGAAAACGACACACAATCAAAAAAAACATAAGATGCTTTGAAACAGAATTAACAATTAAATTCATATCATAAATTTTAAAATGGTTGGATTTACAAAATTATATTTAATTATTCATCCACTCGAAGTTATTCGTGTAATTAACCCAAAGATAAACTGAGCATAATTGAATATCCAAATTTGAAAAAACTAAAAATATTGAATTTATAAATATACTTTCGTGGTTATTAAATAAAAAATTTAGAAAAATAAGAACAAATTTAAGAGATCCAAAATAAATAAATTTAGGTATTTAAAGTCACCTTGAGATCTACTCAGAGTATGCAAAATAAATGATTTTCCAAGCCGAGTGTAAGATATGTACGTGTGTATATATATTCATCAAACGCATAAATCCCGAAGTCCTGTCAAAGCCATTAGATTATGCGACTGCAAGTACGCATTTGTTCAGTAAATGTTCAAATGTTGGTGGAAGTCTGTTCCATTATTATTACGACGGTAAGTCGAGTCGAGTTGACAGATGTCCAACTAATCGACTTGTCGATTAGTCGTAGACTCGACAAATATATTGCTATCACCAAAGAATTGTCTTCCAGTATATTGCTACCAACAAATATATTGTTACTGAACAAAGAAAATAAACAAATGATGCATAAAATTTAAAGTGCAAGTTGCAAGACGGCAGTGGAAAGACGGTGTTGCAGGTTCGGATATTGATTGACTTTCGATCGAAGCTAGGGTTTGAAGTTTTTTCCTGTTTGATAGTCGGTACTCGATCCTTTTTTGTTCGACATTTTTAGATCGATTTTCGATCGATTTGTTTTTTGATCTGTACTAGATATCGATCCTTTTCTGTTTTTTTTATTCGATATAGGTATCGATAAATTCCGGTTTTTTTTCTCTATTTGATGTATTGATAACCGTAGGGTGTTCGATTTTTTTTCTTTCTGAAATGGGCCAATACCAAGCTAGTCGACACCCATAACGACCTAGCCGACTAGACTATTCGATTAGTTGACAAATTTCGATCCAGGCGTCCGAAATTCATACAAAAAGCAAGTCGAGGCTTCCTGTCGATGGTTTGATCTCGACTAGTCAACTAGTCACCAACTAGTCGAGTGCCGTGATAACAGTGGTTTGTTCAATAAACGCTCAAAAGGTAGGAGTTTGTTAGACATATGTTGGAACTCCACTGTTTACTCAAAAGACAGGAGTCTGTTAAATATGTTCCGAGACTCTGAGCTTGTTTAGGGTAACCACATAATGTCATATCCACGTTCTCATTTAAAAAAAAAAATGGATATTAGATATTTGCATCACATGAATGGATGTTGGATGTTTATTTGATAAATCAAAAGGTAAAAATAGTAGGTTGCATTTGGTTTATTTTGAGTTTTGAGTTTTCAACGTTAATTTCAAAAAGTGCGAATATTTGAAGGATAGCGGAGGTGATGTACCAAAAGCGGAAGGATGGTGGAAGGGACGGAGAGACGGTGAATGGATAAATGTTATCGTTCTTCCGCTGTTTCTTAAAATACGGAAAATAATAAAAAGTTGTTTTTTGTTTTGTGTGTTAACTTTGTTTTGTAAAACGATCGTTTTTTCACGATATGTGTGCGCGGTTCGTATCTTTGTATGTACGAAACCGAAAATTGAAAAACATAAACCAAACGCACCAGTAACTTTTGGTTGAACCCAATTTTTTTACTGGTTCGATTGATTGTGAAAGCAAGAAAAAGAAACTTATAGGAAGATGCTATTTTTGAACAGTTAATATGCACTAAATGTATTAATACAAATCATAAATTTAACACAACGATAGATGCGTTATTTATTATAATAAAATACGTATAATTTGAACTTTAATTTGTTAAAAACCCAATGGGTAATTTTCGGATGCTTTTATTTCCGTTTTTCTAGATGCTGCATATCTATCTGTTTCTCGAATAGTAATGCGTACTGCATACCTATCTGTTTATTGGATATGAATGCTGGCGAATTTCGGATTTTTAGATGTTCAGTAACAATTATGTTAACTTTGGCAATTCAACAATTGTGATTTGTACACCGCAGGAAGGATTTAGAGAAGTTGTTCGAGGGCAAGCCAGCGGTGTTCACAGGAATGCTACAAGGAGAAGGACTATCACAAGCCTATGCGAGCGGAGACGTATTTCTGATGCCATCCGAATCGGAGACCCT
Organism: Allium sativum; assembly: GCA_030737875.1. NCBI lineage: Eukaryota > Viridiplantae > Streptophyta > Magnoliopsida > Asparagales > Amaryllidaceae > Allium > Allium sativum. The sequence continues at coordinate 140,926,338 of CM060918.1, read as the reverse complement.
AGGCCTGGTTGTCCTAGAGGCCATGTCGTCCGGTGTTCCCGTGGTCGCTGCACGCGCCGGAGGCATACCCGACATAATCCCGGAGCACCATGATGGCAAGACCAGCTTCCTGTTTGCACCTGGGGACCTCGATGACTGCGTCGGGAAGATCGAGAAGCTGTTGTCGGATGAGAGGTTTAGGATGGCCATGGGTAAGGCGGCTAGGGACGAGATGGAGAAGTTTGACTGGAAGGCTGCCACCAGGAAGATCAGGAACGAGCAGTACGGTGCTGCCATTTGGTTTTGGAGGAAAAGGAGGGCTCAGCTTCTTAGGCCTTTTCTGTGGGTTTCTAGGAGGTTTAGGTCGCATGCTCATGTCACCTACGCTGGTTGAGTCTTCATTGCTGCATTTGTAATATAATTTGTTAAACTATTGCCTATTGGTGTGTTGTAAGTTCAATCTATTGGTTAGGTATACGTGTATACATCATACGCTGATTAAATGTATGATCATTTCTCCTTATCTCCTAATCTCTCTAAGTCTCAATGCTATTATTATAATTCAGTGCTGTTTTGTTGACTTTTAAACTTTGCTGATACGTGTATATTTAGTACATTGATATGAGTATTTTGTTTTCTTCTTTTTAATATCATGACTGAAAAATATCATAAATTATTAAATTACACTTTTATTTCTAACAAACTTTTCAAGGCATTGCTAAATACGTTATTTTGTATTTCATTTTCCACACGGCGTATAACCATTGACAAATACCTTTTTTGTGACAATCAACCACAAGCGACAGTAGTTCAGTGATTGATAATTGTGGAAAACAACGTTGACCGACGTTGTTTGCCATGCAAATTTATTTTATATGGCGTTTGATTGTCATGTGAAATGTCTTTGATATTAGGAAGTAAATAAATTTATTGTGTTTTGTCTATGATTCTGAGAAGAGGAAACCTAGTACCTTTAGTAACACATTATATTTATTAATTGGCAAGATATCCCTATATATAACTTTTGAAATATTAATTTTTTATTTCATGCGTTTTTGGTAGTAAACTAAAAAATAAAATATCCCCAAATTTACTTCTTTTTTATTTGGTTAATACATCATCATACAGGTCATATAAGTCTAAGGGAAGTATCAAACTCTCACTGTGCCATACTCTCGTGGTGACTCTAAATTTACTTTAGATGTATTCAAACATAAACATTTGTTATAATTATTTGTGAAATAAAACTATTTGAATTTAATTGTGCTTGAACTTGAGAGAGCGAGTTAAATATATGATTGCATTAGAATAGGTAATGTAAAATATTTTTAGATAAGTCAACCGATCTTTAATAACAATTGCAACAAAAAACATATTTTTTTGATTGACCAAAACTCATGCATCTATTCCAACAACTAGTAAAGATAGTATATTATTTTTGTTGATACTTCAAACGAAAACATAAACTTTGATCCGACCATGAAAATTTAAAAATATCCTTATGTGCGAACAAGAATCGAAAATTCGGAATACATAGAGAAAACAAATTAACGATTGTTTCTAGAAAAAAGATTTGAAATGTAAATAAAATTACAAGTTAGTAAAAAAAAGTATGCTTTTTTATTATAGTTTTCAATTTATTATTAAAATTTTGTGAAATTTCAATTTTAATACTTTTAGGTTTTTTATATGCATCGGCCATCTTTATAAATACTGCGTTGAAAGCGTAGGCTTTCGGTTCCACCCTGGATTTCAAAAATAACCTTAAAGACGTTTATTATTGTATATAACTTAATAATGGGATTTAGCAATTAAATATTTGTACACATTCAAACTACATTTCTGCAAATATTAATAAATCACAATATCACTTAAAAATAGGATATAATACATAAACATTTGTTATAACATCATCGTTTATCAGTTAGCAATACAAAATAATATTAGAACTAATAAAAAAATAGATATTGCAACTTAGAAATAAAAGTTCAAATTAATTACATATGATTTCAACCCAAAAATATAACTAAATATTTGTGCAAATCATTTTATTTTGAATGTATTGAACATGTACAATTTTAAAAACTTAACTCACACATAAAACATGTGTTATGATTACGTGCGTAATGCATACTATAATGCTGAGTATATACTCCTCATGAGATTGTGCCAAAAAATGAAAAACATTTCACATTTAACCCATTCAACTAATATTTAAAAGGGTTAATTTTTCTTCCATTCACCACAGTAAAATAAGTCACGTTTAATTCGACCAGCTAATAGAAATATAAAATCTGAACGTACAACTTTCTCTCCCATAACTCCTCTCCCTCTTCATTTTTCACCACTAAAGCCACCACTTGTTAACTGACGTTTTGGTCTGGTTACCAGAAGCATTTTAGGCCCACATGACTCGGCCCATCGCATGGTTTGACGGACCAGAAGTGTTGCCAAACATCTCTAGGAATCAAGCCAAGATGGAGTCGCGCAAGAATAGTCGTCATGGCTCACCAAACTGCTCTCGAACAATACAAGTCACGAATCAAGTGAACGCACTCAGAACTATGTGATCGTATCGAACAAATCATGGTTCTAGCGCTAGAAGACTCGGGTCAGATCGCTAGCTGAATTTCGTATCCCTCAGATACGAAATTCACCAACATCAAAGATCACTCGCCCAACACGCGTCGATCACTTCCAAAAGCTTGCGCAACACGCATCGATCAGCTCCAGAACACTGCCCCGGTAACTCCTCTACTTCTCATCCCTCTCCTGGCATCCCAACTTCTCATCGTGAAAATAGGATAGCACCGAGCGGATCACCCTTAAACACTTGATCGACCTGATGTACACAACTCCAAAATCCTGCATTGGCACACTCCAGCTACGCATCCCTCAAAACCTTGCTTACCATGCCTCGCATAGCTCCAAAACCTTGCCTCGGCGACTCCATGGGTCTCGCATCCCTCAAGGATGCAGAACCTCCCGACTTCGCCCCGACCCCGGAACCTCCCGACTACGCCGACCCCGGAACTTCCTGATACATCCTGGACCTCAGAAGCTTCTGATACCGCCCGAACCTTGGAACTAGGGATGGCAATATGGTGGGTCTAGGGTCCTAACCTTCTTGATCCGCTCCTGTTTTGACCCATTTAGACCCGCCTCATAAGGTCTTCGAGGCGGGTAGACCCACAACCCACTTTTTGAGGCCCAGATCTAGGGTCGGGTCCGGGGCACGGCTAACCCACCCCAACCCGACCCGCATGATTGAAACATCATTAAAACACTTTATAACTATAACTATTACTTGTTAATCTTCTTAGGTATACAAGGTTATAACTTAAATTTATATTCTTTTAATCAACAAACTATAAAGTTTTCATAGTGTTAAATTGCATCAATGATAATTATACAATAACAAACGCATACATTTTGAACTATTATCTTACAACTCATTTTATTATATTCTCTTATCATTGTGAACACATTATAATATGTATATAATATTGTGCACATTAGAACACAATATTATTTAGTGATAATATTTATATAATTTAACATTTAGTGATAAAAACGCAAGTATATAAATTTGTGTACATTAGAACACAATATCACCGAGTCACGAGGAGGGCCGGGTCTACCCTGACCCGTACGGGGAAAAATTCCAGACCCACACCGGGTTTACGGGACGGGTCTGGGCCGGAGTTTAAAAAGTCCGGGTCGGGTCTGGGGCACGAGAAACCCGCTCCAACCCGCCTCATTGCCATTCCTACTTGGAACTTCTCGACACATCCTAGACCTTGGAAACTCCTAACACCACCCGAAACTCGGAACTTCCCGACACATCCCAGACCTCGGAAACTCCCGACACCGCCCGGATCTCGGAACTTCCCAACACTCCGAACTTTGGAAACTCCACGACTTCTCATAACCAGCAAGGAAGCTCGACAAAAAGGATCAACTGAACATCGTCAATCATTGTAACTTCTTGTAATGATGTCTCACAGTACTTCTTGAAAGTGAATAAAAGCAGCAGTTCCTTCAAAGTGGTCATAGGTTCAATCCGAACCGAACCACTATAAATTACTGTGTCCTTTACTTTCTTGCACATTACTTGTAACAACTTGGAATTTTTGAACCAATTTAAAATTTATTTTTAATTGATTTTGATAGAAATTAAATCTTCTAGACGAGTTATTTTGAGGATAAACGATGAAAATTTATTTGAAGAAAAGTTAGAACTTATGAATTTATATTAATTATAAAACGAGACTGAAATGGCGCAGTAATTTGAAATTTTGATTTTAAATTTTGAATGAATATGTAGAATTCAATAAAACAAGAAACGTTGGAATATTTAGAATTGTAATTTTGTAACGTATGTAAGAAATTGATATTTTACTTTGTAAATTGTAAGTTATGTCTAATTAAAATTTAGAATAGTCACTATGGGATTTAAATATATTTTTAAAAGGTATATGTAGCCCGTAGGAAAACTCACATTTTGCAAACAGATGAATTTGAACTCGAAACAACTTCCATTGAGTTCAAAATGTCGTTTGCATGTTCAAAAACTATAAGCATCGATATCTTTGAAATTGGAGAAATTTTGGTCTTTTTCATTGGATATAAGACCAAAATATCACTTTTTGCATATGAATGAATTTGGACTCGAAACCACTTTCATTAAGTTCGAAATATCGTTTGCGTGCTCGAAAACTATAAGCTTCGATATGATTCGAGTTTGTGAAAATTGGAACTGGGGTTGGGCCTTGGTTTAGCTAAACCTAGCCTACTCTTATAACCCACTTAGCCCTCTCCTCCTTCATTCATTCTCGCTTCAACAAAGAAAATAGAAAATGGGGAAAGGGAATGGGAAATCAAAATTCCTAAGCTAGGGTTGGCTTCTAGAGATCCAAATAAGGGGAAAATATAAGAGACAACTTGTGTAATCTTCTCCATCTTCTCCATCTTGTTTTCTCTTCGAATTTTAGGATTTCCTATGACGTAACTCTTAGGAAATTCAATTATATGTGTTTAGAAAATAGAAAATGGGGAAAGGGAATGGGAAATCAAAATTCCTAAGCTAGGATTGGCTTCTAGAGATCCAAATAAGGGGAAAATCAAAGAGATAACTTGTGTAAGCTTCTCCATCTTCTCCATCTTGTTTTCTCTTCGAATTTTAGGATTTCCTATGCCCTAACTCTTAGGAAATTCAATTATATGTGTTTAGATTGAAGATTAACAAGCTATTTTGGAAGAGAGGTTGTTCTAGCTTGTCATTGGATCGATTTCTTGCTTATAACGATCAAAGGTGAGAGCGTTGTGAGTTCTTAGTGTCTGTGCCACGAGCTATTAGCTTGTATAGTGTAAATTAGGTTCATTTAGAGTTGTGTATATGCATATGAATTGGTTAGATAAGTATACACTTTCCGGTTCATCAGTTTAGTTTCATAAAATTGGAAATTCTCGTTTTGATTGTGCACACAATCAATTGCACATGCCATGAGTTGTTTTAGCGATATTGTGAAGTTTCGTTGTCGCACCGGCAAGTTCTAAGACTTCACAATTCGCTTATATTGCATTGGATAGCTATGGTCAGAGAATTTGTTCATTCTATAACATATGATCAAAATCATAGCAATCTTATGTATATATGTTTGTGCATGCGTTCTTGAGTTGTTTCGACGAGCTTATGAGGGCTCATTACGATCTAACTTAATTGTATAGCCTCCATAGTTCAACGAAAACGATTCATAAGGGAAAAAGAAAAAAAAGAGATGAATGAGGCTGCTTAACAGCCACCAGTCGACTGGTCCATTTCTTACCAGTCGACTGGTATCTACGTGGACCAGTCGACTGATTTTCGCTGTGGACCGGAGGGGCCTTGATCCACAGTCTAGATTGATCCTGTGTGGCAACCACAATTTCAACAGACCGAATTTCTTTTTTCAAAATTGCACTCTATCGAAACTCGGATTGGTTTGCTCTGGTATCTTACAGAAAAGATAGAGACATAAAACATGTCAGAGCTCAGAAATTATCTCACACTGGAATGGATAAAATATAGTGTAATCAAAATATAGCCCTACCGTATTAATAATACTGCCTAACCAGTATCCAAGGCTATCATGTCCCTGCCACAAATCTAACCTGCAAGTATGTTATGAGGAGGGGGTCAGAACACAAGTTCTGGTGGCTGGATTTAAACTATACACTTTGGATAATCCTACATATACCGTTCAACCATATTTTCTTATTTATTAGGTTACTTGGGTTATCAGCACTCAAGGCATACACACACGTCGTACCCATTTACTTTCCAGTGGATTAACCTAATATAGTATATATGTAGTTAACCCCAATATTAAAGTACACCCCATGGTACTCCACTCGCACGGTCTCCACCGTAACATTATCGAAATATACGCAGTCCCTCATCCTACGTCGTAGTGACGTACGGATAACAATATTACATTCTGCATGTATCTATCATTACTATGCTACGTAAACGTACTGACTGCCACCTTTGTTCGAATCAGACTCCATACCGGAGTAATGGCCTCAACTCCATGATACACCACCCAAAGCCGACATGCATATATCTAGACTGTCCACATACGTATCTTCAATTGTAGCTTGATGCCTCAATCACACGTCCTCTAATGTGCATGGAGTTCCGTTGCAGGGTGACACAAGAAGCACGGAACTCGGTCGGGAGTTTTTCCATATCTGTACAGGCCCGTCTTTAAAGAGCCTCTTTGTACAGATATACCTAGGGTTTGTTTTCGTGGTGGTTATGGCCCCACCTCGGCTCCTCCCTCAACTAGTAAAGACTACCAGAGCTAAGCGACTGCCCCTACGCAAACAATCCAAACATCCATGTGGCTTCTCCCCTCAACCCCTTACTCCGATAGTGAAGAGTGAAATGGTATCTTGGGTTTAGCTCGAGTCTTTCTACATCCCACTGGCTGCCGATGATGGGTGTCCGACGGTCTACTATCCTTGTTGGTCCTGACCCTCTGCCTCCTCGTGAGGCAACCACCGAACCACCATGGTGTCACCTCGTCATAGCATTCTGACTATATAGCTACATCTGCAGTCAAGGCCCACCCACCTAGTAGTTACGTGTAGACCCAACCTCTGTGGACACATCTTAAGACATCTACCGCTGCATAGAGGACTACTAGGAGCACCTTACGTAGCTCAGGAAGCCGCGTGCTTCCCCTTCCAGTCTTTCGCAGCCGTCAGAACAATTAGATGAATGTGCACCCCCTCGTGCCTTATAATACCACGATGATCTACCCCATTGGGTTATTCACCCTCAAACATGTGGACTGGTTCAAGTGCCTCACTTTAATATGTTATTAGACCCTATGTCTAAACATTCTTTTATGCGCTTGCCTTACCTCATCAGGTTTCCTTTTAACTTGGTTATTCTCATTCACATTGAATTCTTATTCAAATTACCAAGTTTTTTCTTTCTTATTAATTTCAGTTATACAATTTAATCCATTTAAATTTATTAATAAGCCCACCACATGTCATTCTCTAGATTATGGCCCAAGGTCTGTAATTCACAACCCTTTTTTATCTTCTTGTTGATTTCATCATTACAATAATATGTTTTACTTAATATGTAATTACGTATATCCAATTCACATGCTTTCTAATTAACATGTCACTTACCATTTATGATTAAATATAACTTATTTCATTTCATAAGTTTTGCTCATTCTTTCTCATTTAATCATAATTCCATTTTACATTGTCAATACAACTTATCGTTGTTTACTTATTAACTTAGTTCTATTAACTAAGGCCCATTAATAAGTTTCTCTACCCGTTTATTATAACATATGTTATAATTTCCTCGTGTCCCTAGGATAAGACTAAACATTCTTATCATGGGTTTCAAACTCCCAAGCTTACGGATTACTTAATTTATAATTAAGTACAATATATTCCCCCTTTTCTTAACTGGTTTCAAGTTTTCCCCTTTACTGATTATTTAATTTATAATTAAGTGTCCCTTAACCCAATTCACCAGTTATCTCATTCCCTTACTAGTTTATTATAACCTAAGTTATAATATTCACTTGTCCCTAGGACAAGTCTACCTATTATACAACATGTTATTTATTTATAATAAGTTATTATCATTCCCCTCTTAAACCATTTACCGTTGTAAACCATTATTCTTCATTCACTGTAATATATATTCCTTATTATATTAAGGAAAACACTTCATGCACCTTATTAGTTTGATGGAAGGAATCTGTGATTTACTTTCATAACGTATTCCCATCTAAATCCGTGGTAGCAAGTAATTTCTTTTCTTTTCTTTATTTACTATGGCTTACTTGCAACAACATTTTCAGAAATAAGTCATTTAGGGAAATACATCACTTTTCCTTCTTATCATACTAACTCAGTTCATTTCATCCCTTCCTTTCATATTTTCTGAGTTAGAAGTTTAATTACCACCATTGTCATTTATTCATATCTTGTTATATATATATATTCGCACCAGACCTCTCACATTAAGACTACACTTGTGGACGCTGGATTTGCCGGGCGGGTCCGGGCAGACTTCTACCACAAGTTGACTTAACCTCGTGTCTTAGCACCATTGCATGTTTTTAATTTTTCACTTAGGCCTCTCACATTAGGTTCAACATTAGTGGTTGCTGGATATGCTGGTCGGGTCTGGACATACTTCCACCACTAATGCAACCTAACCTCGTTCCATAAGTGCAGTTATAATTTCTAATTGTAATCCTAGGCATATTCATCTTCATTTATTCAATTCTATGTATATAATCATACAATCATTCTAATTCACACAGGTAAGGGTTCTGGTATATAAATGGCACAAATCAATATGTGATATGAACAGTGGTAGTTACTGCCAATTTTTTTAACAAGTCTATAACATATCAACATTTCCAACATTTCAACTAATCTTATGTATGAATTTTCAACCATTTATGTTCATATCAGATTGCGCCTCCAAATTAAAGTCACAAAACATAATATATGTTATGTTCCAAAATCCCATTTTAAATTATGCCCCAAATCTCAATATATGTCGCGTGTCTTTCTACATGTAATTAACATTATTTAAAATAACATGTAGTTCTCCAATAGTGTATCATTTACCCAATTCATAGGTTTATAAAATGGATCTATACAACAGAATTTTTTTTTTAAACATTCAAGTAAATGTTCATCTCAACATATTAACTAATTGAACATATTATCCATTTTAGCGCAGTAATGCATTTCATCAAATTAAACCTTCCAATATGTTCATTATGGGGAATGCCAAACGATAGAGGTACTATTACTCAAAAAGTATATTTTAAACCCACACACCTTTCATGCTTTCTCCAAATCTTGGATCTGATCTGTTCTATCATCCATGGTTTCCCCTTTTCCTTTTAATTTGATTCACAACCTAACGGCCATGGATTTATTATTTCATGAAAAGAGAAGGGAAAGAATTTAAATAGATTGGTTCTTAGAAGTTTACCTTGCTTCTATGATTCAATAGTCTTTTTATTAACGATGATTCCTTCTTCCAGATCGCAATTCATAATTCCCCTAGGCTAACATTTTAATTTTCAGAATAGATTTGAGAAGGGAGAGAGAGAGTAATGGCAACGTTCCAACGTAGCCATCAAATTATGAGGCTTTGGGTTAGGTCTAGGGTATTATTTATAGGTGTATGGAGAAACCAGGACCCTCATATTTGTCGAAAAGCCATCTGAATCATCAAAATATCACAAAACCCTAATCTGCCAAAATCTGTCGCAGCTGGGTAGACCCACCTTTGAGGGGGTCGACCCACCTGGGCGGGAAATTTGTCGCCTTCTGAAAATTTGAATTTTGAACCGATTTTTGAATTTCTGGACCCATGTTTGAATTTCTGAACTGAATATATATATATATATATATATATATATATATATATATATATATATTCTTGCGAATATACAAACTTCGAACCCGTGATAACATTTTCGTACGGTGTCCGATTTACGCAAACCAGGTGTCGATTTTGACTAGAATTTCGAGACGGACGCAATGGTGCAGTCCGTTTTACTAAATTATAAATATTTAATTAGGTTATTCTTATTTTATTATCTTACACTAAAAATACGGGGTGTTACATTCTCCCACCCTTAGGAAATTTCATCCCTGAAATTTGATAAGGGTAAAATAAATTAACCCCTCGCATAAAATACATACATCATGTATGCATCCAATTTTTGCAAACATTGTGCACTCTTGCAAAGTGAAGTACAACATAATAATGCATGCATGCCTAATCGGTACCAACTATGTGTATGCAAGCTTTTCAAAAATCCTTTTAAAATATGATGATCGAATCCTAAATATAATGGCAGTTATACCTGAATGCAATATTCTGAAAATCAAAATGATTTTTCATCCAAATTTTCCCACACTCTTACTGAGTAAGAGCATAGGTCATCCAATTATTGCATCCATAATCCTACCAACCAACTTTATTTTTTCGAATTTCAAAAAAAATCTAATTTTCTAAATTCGATTTCTTATGTTACAAAAAGGTGGAAAACGCAAAATTCTGCATCTCCCGCTTTTCTTTTTCATCCTTTTTCTAACCGTACTTGGATTTTATGTAACTATTTATAAAGATTCCCTATTTTCTTGTCCAAGCACAGAACACATAACAAATTTTTTCTTTTGTTATTGTTTTTATTTTTCATTTTATCTTGGAAATTTATATTTTTATCCGTCTTTTCTCATAATATATCATGTTTGTTGCTTTACTGAATTTTTCTGTTCCCTTTTCAATTGTAACATTTCTCTTTTCTTAGTTTATTTAATTATCTGGTCTTAGTTTAAATTTAAATAAGCCTTCTAGTCTTTCAACTAAAACAGGAGAACATACACCTTACACGACTACTACTAAGAGCCAAGAATCTCGACACTATGCCCTCTTCAGAAAAGTCCAAACTATGGGATCCACGACAGGTTTAAGTGTTACTTTAACTACCTAACAAGAACAAAATAATGGAACGATCCCAACAGGAGTGTAGTAACGGGTTTTACCCTTAACATGAAAATTAGCAACAAGATCTAAACACTTACTTGCCCTTTACTATCTGGTAGTCACTACTAATTCTAGCTGTGTACCAACAATTATTTCAAGCAACACCCTAGGATATTCAATGCTTATGCATTTACGGGAACTCACTATTATTCCAAGATAATTTTCGCTATTTACTTTATAGCCTCAAAACTTTTCCCGTCTTTCCTAGGCACTAACCTTTACCTACTCCATACTTTTAAAACATGGTTTGGCCTTTCTTTTTCATTTAAATTTTCTTTAAAAAATTCGAAAGTGTCAAAACTTCATTTTCTTCATGAAAACTTACTTTTGCCAAACCATAAAAAAATGTCATCTTAAAAATGTAAATCATCATTTTTTTCAAATTACAAAACTTGAGTAGATACAAACAACTATTTTCTCTATCGGGATTATGGCTTGTTCTCACCTATAATGTGATGGCCCGCCCCGCACCAACCGACATTTACTCCAAAGGTGCGCTGTACACATGTCCAGTTAGCACGGAACGGGTCGCCAGAAGGAAATGAACTAACAAAGAACCTGTAGAATGTCTCACAGCGCATAGAATAAAATATAATAATAACATACTTGACATAAAACAGGTGAGACAGTGCATAAGCTGAAAACCAGAACTAAACATCATAGCAGCGGAAATCCAAAATACAGCTTATTACAACTTTTCAAACTGTCTCAAAGCAAAAGCAAGATAAAAGAGGTACACTACTAATGCCCAAGTAGCGACCACCAACGACACAGGGAGAATATATATATATATATAATACGTGGAAGCCTCCTGCCCGCCTCTGAATCAGCTACTCGCGCACCACCAGCTAACCTGTCTCTAGTCTGCTCGTGTGAGAAACCAGAGTAATAAGAGGAGACATAAAACTCTAGGTCAGACATAAAGCCTGGTATGAGCGATAAGCGTCTAAAGTGAATAATGACAGGTAGACTAAAACATACCTGAACCTGCAACCAAAGAGTTAGCACTACATACTGTACAACACTTTAAGGTGCCATATCAAACGGTGTAAAGATACGGAGGTGGGGGAGGTGTGCATGTCATAGTGATGGCAAACAATCAAACATAGCATCCATCCTCACATCTCTCACTCAGTGCGTAAAGCATACGATATTCACCACTTCGATCACCCAACATACCTTGCTACGATCACTTTGCCCCATGAAGTCATAAATGGCTTCACTGCACTGATAACGTAGCCACTAATCCTTTGCTATGTCCACTTGCCCCATGGAGTTATTCACCCCATCTGCGCTGGCTCATAGCCTTACTAATCCTTACTATGTCCACTTGCCCCATGGAGTTATTCACCCCATCTGCGCTAGCTCATAGTCTTACCAATCCTTTACTATGTCCACTTGCCCCATGGAGTTATTCACCCCATCTGCACTGGCTCATAGTCTTACTACGGATCACCTTGCCCCTCAAGTCATAATGACTCTACTACACTGATAACGTAGTCTTGCTACCATCACCTTGCCCCTCGAGTCATAATGACTCTACTGCACTGATAAGTAGCCCATCATTCATTTTTTTAGTGGTGAATCAAAGTTATGAACGTCGACAACTCCTTAGCACACGTCCCGCAGCAAAGTCCAACCATGAAGTGAACTCATCGGTTCCCAACTGGATCCTGAGCTCTAACTTCCCATAGTGGACTACCTTTGCATCTCGGGTTATTGGTCAATACTGGGTCGGGTCGGGTTCCTCCTCAAGCCTTCGGTTCGGGTCGGGTATCCTTCATCGAGTCGGGTCGGGTCTTCTTCTGGTACGGTTCGGGTCGGGTGTTTCTCCTCGGGTCGGGTCGGGTGCCATCCCCTTCCAGTTCGTGCTTCCGCTCCGATCCGCCTCCTCATCCTTCACGTACTCCAATCCGATCCATCTTCGTGCTTCCGCTCCGATCCATCCTCCTTAATCCGATCCGATCCCAGTTCAGTTAACGTGGCCTTCCTTTTTGCCAATTTTCTCAAGTGCCAGGTTCTGATCCGATCGAATCCCTTGCCCAGTTCAACATATCCGATCCGAGCCCCCTATCCGATCCGATCCGAACCCTGCACTGTTTTCTAAAACTGTTCCAGCAAGTGTTTACGCCATTCGACGACGTTTTTGACCATTCTAACTATTGAAACCAATCACAAAGCATTTCATACAGTCATAGCAACATGCATAATCAACCACAAACATCAAAACATCAATATGATAGGTTAAAATGGATCAAACATACCCAAAGTCCCACATTTCCCCTTAAGCATGTTTAGGTGAAACTAATGATAGGATTAGCAAAACTTAACCAAATTAACCCAAATTCATATCAGAGGTCTAAAACATCATTTAAGAATTTATGAACATTTTTCCCGAATTTTGTCATGCTTAAATTCGCTAATTAACACTAATTACACTTAACTAGCCATAATTAGTGTAAAACTATGCAAATCGCTCACCTTAGCCACAAATAAACTAAGATCTGAAATAAATCTCTGATTTGATGTGAATTCCAATGCTAAACAGCAGCTCCAAGGTTGCTTTGGTGTAGATCTTCCTTGATTAGAGGTTGCTAAGCTTAATCCTTGACCAAAAGATGATTTGGAGGTGATTTAGAGGTTGGAGGCCATTTTTAGGGTTCCTTGGTGATAAGTGGAGGCTAGAAAACTGAAATGGAATGATTCTCTATCTCATTTCAGCCTCCCCATAACCCCAATCCCGAAATGGGTTATTGGCCTACTCACTAATCACCCGATTTGGCCCGGTTAAGCAGTTTTTCACCCTCCAAACCTTATTTCAGCCATATCTACCAAACGGTAAGTCCGTTTGACTATTATGACCACTCTGCGGAAAGGTAAACCATCAAACGAATCTAATGGAAGTGGTTTTAGGTCAAAATTCCTTTCCAATCAAAAGTTATGGCCAAAACAAGATCAACTAGGGGCAAAATGGTCATTTAAAAATCGACAAAAATCATAAGCATGGGAAATGACTCTAATAAATGTCTCCCAAAGTTACATGACCATACGACTACATATGAGAAAGAAATGAATATTCTACGATCCTCCGTTGCGTAGAATGCGGGTCATTACACTCTCCCCCCCTTAAGAAATTTCGCCCCCGAAATTCCTTAATCAAAACACACACAAAGGTCCCGCATGCCTATCAATCATAGAACAACAATCAAACATGCAAACAAGCAAAACAAGTCTACCCTAGCATGCGGAAAACTAAATTACGAAGTAAGTCTTACCAGGCAAAGAGTTCTGGATATGCCTTCCTAACGCTCTTCTCTGTCTCCCAAGTACAATCATTCTCGTCCTCGTCCCCACTGAACCTTGACTAGCTTCACCGCCTTCCTTCGAAGTTGCTTCGTATCGTGTCCCACAATACGAATCGGCTTGCGGTTTCCAACCGCCTCGGGTTCTACTTCGAAGTCCTCTAACTGATCAGGTGAAATAGTCATATCTGAGTCGTGAACGAACTTCCTTAGTTGGGAAACATGAAATACATTGTGAACTCCCACCATTTTCTCTGGTAAGCCAATTCTATATGCCAAATTCCCGACTAGTTCAAGAACAGGGAATGGGCCAACAAATCTTGGTGCCAACTTGCCTCTCCTGCCAAATCGTATCACGCTCTTCAACGGAGAAATCTTGACAAACACCAAGTCACCAACGGAGAATTTTAAGTCTCTTCTCCTCTTATCAGCATAACTTTTCTGCCTATCTTGGGCAGCTTTCATTCGTTGTTGAATGATCTTAATCTTATCTGAAGTTTCCCTCACCACGTCTGGTCCAAGCATAAACTTCTCGCCAGTCTCTATCCAACATGATGGTGAGTTGCACGGCCTTCCGTACAAAGCTTCAAACAGAGCCATACCGATACTGGATTGGTAGCTATTATTATATGTAAACTCTACTAGATGCAAATGCTCATCCCATGATCCACCAAAATCCAATATACAAGCTCTCAAGAGATCTTCCAATATACGATTCACCCTCTCCGTCTGACCGTCGGTCTGAGGATGATATGCGGTACTGAGATGTAATCCTGACCCTAGAGCCTCTTGTAAGCTCTTCCAAAACCCACTAGTGAACAACGGGTCTCGGTCACTCACAATGCTTTTGGGTACTCCATGAAATCTCACTACCCACTTCATATACAATTCTGCCAACTTGGCTGCCGTTCTGGTCGATTTGACTGGTATAAATCTTGCACTCTTAGTCAATCGATCCACAATTACCCAAATGCTATCGTATCTTGACCTAGTCCTCGGTAAACCATCGATGGAATCCATCGAGACTTGCTCCCATTTCCATTCGGGAATTTCTAATGGTTGCAACAAACCACTAGGCTTCTTTTTCTCAGCTTTAACTAGCTGGCAATTCATGCACTTGGATATAAACTTCCCAACGTCTCTTTTCATCCCTTCCCAGTAGTAAGTCTGCTTCATGTCTCGATACATCTTATTACCACCGGGGTGTATAGTCAGTTTTGAGTGATGACATTCTCTAAGCACTTCATCTCTCAAACCATTCACGTTGGGCATAACTAGTCTTCCATTCTTTCGAAGCCATCCATCTCGATCAAGCCCATACGCACTCATCTCCTCACCATCGATGTCCATCTCTAACTTGGAGATGATTTCTAATAGATTAGGATCGTCCCTCTGGCTGGAACCAATCCGCTCTATCAAAGTGGGTCTGATCGCCAAACTAGCTAGCATAACTAGATCCAATTCACACCTTGGTCTGAAATCAAACCCCGCGATATAATCCAGTTGTTTCCACTCAAGAAACATAGCCCCTAAGCTGGCCTGTCTCCTACTCAAGGCATCGGCTACCGCATTACCCTTCCCAGGTATGTATGCGATATCAAAATCATACGAAGCCAAGAACTCTAACCACCTCTGCTGACGGAGATTCAGATCCTTCTGAGAGAAGAGATATTTTAACGATTTATGATTGGTAAACAACTCAAATCTTTCTCCCAAGAGGTAGTGTCTCCACATCTTCAGCGCAAACACGATCGCTGCTAATTCCAAATCATGGGTTGGATACTTCTTCTCATGAGGCTTTAGCTGTCGACTAGCATAAGCTACAACCCTACCTCCTTGCATCAATACAGCACCCAGTCTGGTACCACAAGCATCCGTGTATACCGTCATCTCTTCATTCCCTTTAGGAATGACTAACACTGGCGCACGCGTCAACTTCTCCTTTAGACTCTTGAAGGCATCCTCACACACTTCGTCCCAGACGAAGGACTGATTTTTCTTAGTCAATTGAGTCAACGGTGCTGCTATCTTGGAGAAGTCCTGGATAAACTTACGATAATATCCAGCTATTCCCAAGAAACTTCTTACATCCGTTACATTCTTGGGCGTAGGCCAATCCTGTACCGTAGCCACCTTCGCAGGGTCCACGGCAATACCACTCTCTGAAACAACATGACCCAAGAATCTCACTTCCCTTCTCCAAAAATGACACTTAGAGAATTTCGCTTTCAATTGGTGTTTCCTCAACACCTCCATCACTATCCTCAAGTGTCCCTTGTGTTCCTCCTCTGTCCTTGAGTAAACAAGGATGTCATCCACGAACACAAGAACAAACTTATTCAACTGATCCCTGAATACTCGATTCATAAGATCCATAAAGTAGGCTGGTGCATTGGTCAACCCAAATGGCATGACCAACCACTCATAAAATCCAGACGGCGTCCTAAATGCCGTTTTCGGAACACTCTCATCCGCTACTCGTAGCTGATGAAATCCTGTCGCGAGGTCCAACTGGGAGAACACTCTTGCTCCTTCCAGTTGATCAAACAAATCATCTATCCGCGGTAGAGGATACTTATTCTTCCTCGTCACCTTATTCAACTCGCGATAGTCCACACACAAACGAAGGGAACCATCTGCCTTAGTGGCAAACACAACTGGTGCTCCCCACTCGGAGACACTCCTTCTAATAAATCCCTTCTTCAGAAGATTGCTGACTTGCACCCCGAGCTCTCGCTGCTCTCTTGGTGCCATACGACGAAGCGGCATCACTATAGGTCTGGCATCTTTCACTAAATCAATACGGAACTCAATCTCTCGGTGTGGTGGAAGCCCGGTCACCTCCTCGAAGACGTCCGGATACTGGCCAACCACGGGCACATCTAACAACTCATCCTGCGGGATGTCGAGGGAATTTACAAAACTAGCCATAACCCCATCACTAGGTAGACTACCAAACACTACCCTCCGCCCATCATCCGCCCTCACTGTCACCAAAAAGCCCTCACAGTCTACCACCACCCCGTATCTTTGGAGCCAATCGACTCCCAATATAATGCCATACCCAGTAAAGCCCAAAACAAAGCAATCACAAACAAACATACATCCATGACTCGATAAGACCAAATTCCTGCAAATCATACTAAGGCTAGTCGAACCACCAATCGGGTTCGTCACAACCAATGGTCTATCGACTATCTCGGGTTCCAGTCCCAACCTATCTACCAGGTCACTAGATATGATGGAACGAGAAGCCCCAGTATCAAACAAAACTCGAACTGGTATATCATAAATAGAAAGCATACCTTGAATAACAACATCCTTTCCTTTCTCCGCCGCAGTTGGGGCATTCGACGAAGAAGGAACAGCATCAATAGCATATGCTTTCACAATCTGCTTCTCCTTAAGAGGCTGCAGATACTTATCCTTGAAATGTCCCACTTGACCACAGTTGAAGCACTTCTTATCCGCTGGCTTGGCCCGACAATCTTTAGCATAATGGCCCTTCTTACCACAGCTGAAGCACTCAACATCTTTCTTGCTCTTTTTCTGGCCACCTTTAGGTTGGTCCTACTTCCTCTTATTCTGAGAGTTATTCTTGCCTCCACCGCCTGCTTGCGGCTTTGGCCCTTCTGCAGATGCAGCCTCAGTCTTTGACTTAGGGTAAAGACTCTCTGATCTCAAAGCTTTCCCCATGATCGATTCAAAAGTCTCATCGATGTGATTAATAAGCCTTTCCCCCAAGTATCCATCCAAGCCAGTAATGAACTTCTCATTCTTCTTCTCAGGTATGTCGATAAGAGACAGTCCATACTTCGACAAAGTGTCGAACTCAGCAATATAATCAGAAACTGCCCTTCCGTTCTGCTTGAGTTCCAAGAACCTCTTGAACAACACTGACTTCTGGGCAGCTGGAATAAACTTCCCGCTAAAACGAGCCTTCAACTGAACCCAAGTAACCTGGTCCTCTGGAGTAGCTGTTCTAATGGCATTCCACCAGTTCATCGCTCGCCCTTGCAGCTGACGAGACGCTAGCCTTCTCTTCATCGCATCCTCAAGACCCAAGTCATCGAAGATACGGTCATAGCTATCCATCCAGTCCTGAACATCCGTGGCCGACTCCGTTCCGTGGAACGGCTTTCCACCAAGATTAGTGTAATCTTTGCACAACTTGGCGAAATCGACCCTAGGCGCCTGCACTACTGGGCCAACACCAATTCCGGGATTGGGAACTGCCCCTTGCACTTCTCTAAGCATGTCTCTCATGAGGTTAGTAAACATCGCCCTCAAGTCAGCGGCATTCTCCTGGTTGGTCCCTCTACCAGCACCCCTCGTGTCTCGGCTCATCGTCAATCTGAAAAAGGGAAACGATTAATGACCCCGTAGTGGTGCTAGTGCAGTGCGACTTCATTCTTATACTACTAATAATATATACATATATAGCTTTTGAAAACCAAAGTAATCACAAATACGCGCTCTCATATACGTACTATCTCTCCCTAGTGTCTTTCCCTAGGTTAACTACGCAACCTAGAGCTCTGATACCAAGTGTGACGGCCTGCCCCGCACCAACCGACATTTACTCCAAAGGTGCGCTGTACACATGTCCAGTTAGCACGGAACGGGTCGTCAGAAGGAAAGGGAAGAAGGAAATGAACTAACAAAGAACCTGTAGAATGTCTCACAACGCATAGAATAAAATATAATAATAACATACTTGACATAAAACAGGTGAGACAGTGCATAAGCTGAAAACCAGAACTAAACATCATAGCAGCGGAAATCCAAAATACAGCTTATTACAACTTTTCAAAATGTCTCAAAGGAAAAGCAAGATAAAAGAGGTACACTACTAATGCCCAAGTAGCGACCACCAACGACACAGGGAGAATATATATATATAATACATGGAAGCCTCCTGCCCGCCTCCGAATCAGCTACTCGCGCACCACCAGCTAACCTGTCTAGTCTGCTCGTGTGAGCACCCAGAGTAATAAGAGGAGACATAAAACTCTGGGTCAGACATAAATCCTAGTATGAGCGATAAGCGTCTAAAGTGAATAATAACAGGTAGACTAAAGCATACCTGAACCTGGACCTGCAACCAAAGAGTTAGCACTACATACTGTACAACACTCTAAGGTACCATATCAAACGGTGTAAAGATACGGAGGTGGGGGAGGTGTGCATGTCATAGTGATGGCAAACAATCAAACATAGCATCCATCCTCACATCTCTCACTCAGTGCGTAAAGCATACGATATTCACCACTTCGATCACCCAACATACCTTGCTACGATCACTTTGCCCTATGAAGTCATAAATGGTTTCACTGCACTGATAACGTAGCCACTAATCCTTCGCTATGTCCACTTGCCCCATGGAGTTATTCACCCCATCTGCGCTGGCTCATAGCCTTACTAATCCTTACTATGTCCACTTGCCCCATGGAGTTATTCACCCCATCTGCGCTGGCTCATAGTCTTACCAATCCTTTACTATGTCCACTTGCCCCATGGAGTTATTCACCCCATCTGCGCTGGCTCATAGTCTTACTACGCATCACCTTGCCCCTCAAGTCATAATGACTCTACTGCACTGATAACATAGTCTTGCTACCATCACCTTGCCCCTCGAGTCATAATGACTCTACTGCACTGATAAGTAGCCCATCATTCATTTTTTAGTGGTGAATCGAAGTTATGAACGTCGACAACTCCTTAGCACACATCCCGCAGCAAAGTCCAACCATGAAGTGAACTCATCGGTTCCCAACTGGATCCTGAGCTCTAACTTCCCATTGTGGACTACCTTTGCATCTCGGGTTATTGGTCAATACTGGGTCGGGTCGGGTTCCTCCTCAAGCCGTTGGTTCGGGTTGGGTATCCTTCATCGAGTCGGGTCGGGTCTTCTTCTGGTACGGTTCGGGTCGGTTGTTTCTCCTCGGGTCGGGTCGGGTGCCATCCCCCTCCAGTTCGTGCTTCCGCTCCGATCCGCCTCCTCATCCTTCACGTGCTCCAATCCGATCCTTCTTCGTGCTTCCGCTCCGATCCGTCCTCCTTAATCCGATCTGATCCCAGTTCAGTTAGCGTGGCCTTCCTTTTTGCCAATTTTCTCAAGTGCCAGGTTCCGATCCGATCGAATCCCTTGCCCAGTTCAACATATCCGATCCGAGCCCCCTATCCGATCCGATCCGAACCCTGCACTGTTTTCTGAAACTGTTCCAGCAAGTGTTTACGCCATTCGACGACGTTTTCGACCATTCTAACTATTGAAACCAATCACAAAGCATTTCATACAGTCATAGCAACATGCATAATCAACCACAAACATCAAAACATCAATATGATAGGTTAAAATGGATCAAACATACCTAAAATCCCACATTTCCCCTTAAGCATGTTTAGGTGAAACTAATGATTGGATTAGAAAAACTTAACCAAATTAACCCAAATTCATATCAGAGGTCCAAAACATCATTCAAGAATTTATGAACATTTTTCCCGAATTTTATCATGCTTAAATTCGCTAATTAACACTAATTACCCTTAACTAGCCATAATTAGTGTAAAACTATGCAAATCACTCACCTTAGCCACAAATAAACTAAGATCTGAAATAAATCTCTGATTTGATGTGAATTCCAATGCTAAACAGCAGCTCCAAGGTTGCTTTGGTGTAGATCTTCCTTGATTAGAGGTTGCTAAGCTTAATCCTTGACCAAAAGATGATTTGGAGGTGATTTAGAGGTTGGAGGCCGTTTTTAGGGTTCCTTGGTGATAAGTGGAGGCTAGAAAACTGAAATGGAATGATTCTCTATCTCATTTCAGCCTCCCCATAACCCCAATCCCGAAATGGGTTATGGGCCTACTCACTAATCACCCGATTTGGCCCGGTTAAGCAGTTTTTCACCCTCCAAACCTTATTACAGCCATATCTCCCAAACGGTAAGTCCGTTTGACTATTATGACCACTCTACGGAAAGGTAAACCATCAAACTAATCTAATGGAAGGGGTTTCAGGTCAAAATTCCTTTCCAATCAAAAGTTATGGCCAAAACAAGATCAAATGGGGGCAAAATGGTCATTTAAAAATCGACAAAAATCATAAGCATGGGAAATGACTCTAATAAATGTTTCCCAAAGTTACATGACCATACGACTACATATGAGAAAGAAAGAAATATTCTACGATCCTCCGATGCGTAGAATGTGGGTCATTACATATAAGGCCGGTTTAGTCTTTTACTACAAGGTGCAGGCATCCACTCTATTCTTAATTCCTGCACTTATTTTGTCCACCAAACAAAATTATCTTAAAATAATTTACCAAAAAGGATTGCCATAAGAATAGAGATTTAAAATCTTTCTTTATTAAAAATACTTGTATGAATTATAATAAGAAAACTAGCGAGCTATACATGCTCTATATTATGGACCTTTTATTGAGAGAATTTTTCTTTAAATAAAATTTTTCGCAAGAAATCACTGTTTGCAAAATATACCCCATTTTCCTTCAAAAACCTAATATGCATACTTTACATATTTAAAACTCATAACTTTTAAGATTAAAACTTGAAAACGCCGTAAACCATTTTTCCAAAACTTTTATAGTTTCAAGTTCTTAAAAGTTAATAATGGGGTTAGACTCAAAGCGGGTTTCCAATTCTTCTAGGCTTTCCTAGACACTTCCCAAGGTCAATTCTTCAACTATATATATTCCTAATCCATTTTTCTCTTTTCAACTTTCTTCAATTTATAAGGTTTTCAAACCCACTAACCCAAAATACTAATCATATGGGATTCACTTTCCTTCCATACAAAGTACATTGTACACTTTGCATCCAATTACCTAAGGGTCTCAAATTTCCTTATTCATTCCTTTAGTGTACAAAACAAACATCCCAATTATACTCTTTTTATTTAGTAGATTCCTCTATGGATCTAGGTATATATATAATATATTTATATTTTTAAAAATACAAATACGTTCACTCACTATTTATATAGGAATCCTAAACCTGGCTCTGATACCAGATGTAACAACCCCAATTTCGACAGACCAATATTTTTTTTCAAAATTCCAATTTATCGAAATTCGAATTGGTTTGCTCTGGTATCCTGCAGAAAAGACAGAGACATAAAACATGTTAGGGCTCAGAAATTATCTCACAGCGGAATGGATAAAATATAATGTAATCAAAATATAGATTTACCATATTAATAATACTGCCTAACCAGTATCCAAGACTATCATGTCCCTGCCACAAATCTAACCTGTGAGTATGTTATGAGGAGGGGGTCAGAACACAAGTTCTGGTGACTGGATTCAAACTATACACTTTGGATAATCCTACATATACCGTTCAATCATATTTTCTTATTTATTAGGTTACTTGAGTTATCAGCACTCAAGGCTTACACACACGTCCTACGCATTCACTTTACAGTGGATTAACCTAATATAGTATATATGTAGTTACCCTGATATTAAGGTATACCCCATGGTACCCCACTCGCATGGTCTCCACCGTAACATTATCGAAATATATGCAGTCCCTCATCCTACATCGTAGTGATGTACGGATAACAATATTACGTTCTACATGTATCTATCATTAATATGCTGCGTAAATGTATTGACTGCCACCTTTGTTCGAATAAGACTCCATACCGGAGTAATGCCCTCAAGTCTACGATACACCACCCAGAGCCGGCATGCATGTATCTAGACCGTCCACCATACGTATCTTCAATTGCAGCTTGATGCCTCAATCGCACGTCCTCTAATGTGCACCGAGTTCCGTGGCAGGGGATACAAGAAGCATGAAACTCGGTCGGGAGCTTTTCCATATTTGTACAGGTCCGTCTTTAAAGAGCTTTTATATACAGATATACCTAGGGTCTGTTTTCGTGGTGTCTATGGCCCCACCTCGGCCTCTCCCTCAACTAGTAAAGACTACCAGTGCTAAGCAACTACCCCTACGCAAACAATTAAACATCCATGTGGCGTCTCCCCTCAACCCCTTACCCCGATAGTGAAGGGTGAAATGGTATCTTGTGTTTAGCTCGAGTCTTTCCGCATCCCACTGGCTGCCGATGACGGGTGTCCGACGGACTGCTATCGTTGTTGGTCCCGACCTCTGCCTCCTCGTGAGGCAACCACCAAACCACCCTGGAGTCACCTCGTCACAACATTGTGACTGCATAGCTAAATCTGTAGTCAAGGCCCACCCATCTAGCAGTTACGCGCAGACCCAACCTCTACGGCCACAGCCTAAGACATCTGCCGCAGCACAGAGGACTACTAGGAGCACCTCACGTACCTTAGGAAGCCGCGTGCTTTCCCTTCTAGTCCTTCGAAGCCATCAGAACAATTAGATGAATGTGCGCTCCCCCTCATGCCTTATAATACCACGATGATCTACACCATTGGGTTATTCACCCTCAAATGTGTGGACTGGTTCAAGCGCCTCACTTTAATATGTTATTAGACCCTATGTCTAAACATTCTTTCACGCGCTTGCCTTACCTCGTTAGGTTTCCTTTTAACTTGGTTATTCTCATTCACATTGAATTCTTATTTAAATTACCAAGTTTCTCTTGCTTATTAATTTCAGTTATCCAACTTAATCTATTTAAGTTTATTAATAAGCCCACAACATGTTATTCCATAGATTGTGGCCCAAGGTCTGTAATCCACAACCCCTTTTTACCTTCTTGTTGATTTCAGCATTACAATAGCATGTTTTACTTAATATGTAATTAATTATATCCAATTTACATGTTTTCTAATTAATATGTCACTTACCATTTATGATTAAATATAACTTATTTCATTTCATAAGTTTTCCTCATTCTTTCTCATTTAATCATAATTCCATTTTACATTGTCAATACGATAATTTAATCATAATTCCATTTTACATTGTCAATACAACTTATCGTTGTTTACTTATTAACTTAGTTCTATCAACTAAGGCCATTAATAAGTTTCTCTACCCGTTTATTAGAACCTATGTTATAATTTCCTCGTGTCTCTAGGACAAGCCTAAACATTCTTATCACGGGTTTTAGACTCCCAAGCTTACGGATTACTTAATTTATAATTAAGTACAATATATTCCCCCCTTTTCTTAACTGGTTTCAAGATTTCCCCTTTACTGATTACTTAATTTATAATTAAGTGTCCCTTAACTCAATTCACCAGTTATCCCATTCCCTTACTAGTTTATTATAACCTAAGTTATAATATTCACTTGTCCTTAGGACAAGTCTACCTACTATACAACATGTTATTTATTTATAATAGGTTATTATCATTCCCCTCTTAAACCATTTACCATTGTAAACCATTATTCTTCATTCACTGTAATATATATATATTCCTTATTATATTAAGGAAAACACTTATGCACCTTATCAGTTTGATAGAAGGAATCAATGATTTATTTTCATAATGTATTCCCATCTAAATCCGTGGTAGCAAGTAATTTCTTTGCTTTTCTTTATTTACTGTGGCTTACTTGCAACAACATTTTCAGAAATAAGTCATTTAGGGAAATACATCACTTTTCCTTCTTATCATGCTAACTCAGTTCATTTCATCCCTTCCTTTCTTATTTTTAGAGTTAAAAATTTAATTACCACCGTTGCCATCTATTCATATCTTATTATATACATATATTTATATATATATATATAAGCACCAGACCTCTCACATTAAGCCTACACTCGTGGACGCTGGATTGTTGGGTGGGTCCGGGAAGATTTCTACCACAAGTTGACTTAACTTCGTGTCTTAGCACCATTACACATTTTTAATTTTTCACTTAGGCCTCTCACATTAGGTTCAACATTAGTGGCTGCTGGATATGCTAGTCGGGTCCGGGCAGACTTCCGCCACTAATGCAGCCTAACCTCATGCCATAAGTGCAGTTACAATTTCTAATTGTAATTCTAGGCATATTCATCTTCATTTATTTAATTCTATGTATATAATCATACAATCATTCTAATTCACACACGTAAGGGCTCTGGTAGATAAATGGAACAAATCAATATGTGATATGAACAGTGGTAGTTACTGCCAATATTTTTAACAAGTCTATAACATATCAACATTTCCAACATTTCAACTAATTTTATGTATGAATTTTCAACCATTTATGTTCATATCAGATTGCGCCTCCAAATTAAAGTCACAAAACATAATATATGTTATGTTCCAAAATCCCATTTTAAATTATGCCCCAAATCTCAATATATATCGCGTTTCTTTTTACATGTAATTAACTTTATTTAAAATAATATGCAGTTCTCCAATAGTGTATCATTTACCTAATTCATAGGTTCATAAAATGGATCTATATAACGGTATTCATTTTTCTTAAACATTGAAGTAAATGTTCATCTCCACATATTAACTAATTGAACACATTATCCATTTTAGCACAGTAACACATTTCATCAAATTAAACCTTCCAATATGTTCATTATGGGGAATGTCAAACGATAGAGGTACTATTATTAAAAAGTATATTTTAAACCCACTCACCTTTCATGCTTTCCCCAAATCTTGGATCTGATCTGTTCTATCATCCTTGATTTCCCCTTTTCCTTTTAATTTGGATCACAACCTAACGACCATGGATTTATTATTTCATGAAAAGAGAAGGGAAAGAGAAAGAATTTAAATAGATTGGTTCTTAGAAGTTCACCTTGCTTCTATGATTCAATAATATTTTTATTAACGTTGATTCCCTCTTCCAGATTTGAATTCATAATTCCCTTAGGCTAACATTTTAATTTTCAAAATAGATTTGAGAAGGGAGAGCGAGAGAGTGAAAGTAAAGGCAGCGTTCCGGCGTAGCCATCGAATTATGAGGCTTAGGGTTATGTCTAGGGTCTTATTTATAGGTGTATTGAGAAACCAGGACCCTCAGATTTGCCCAAAAGTCATCTGAATCGTCAAAATATCTCAAAACCCTAATCTGCCAAAATCTGCCGCAGGTGGGTAGACCCACCTTTGAGTGGGTCAACCCTGGTGTCGACCCACCCTTGAGGGGTCAACCCACCTGGGCGGGAAATTTGTTGCCTTCTGAAATTTTGAATTTTGAACCGATTTTCGAATTTCTGGACCCGATTTTGATTTTCTGAACCTAATATATATATTCTTCTTGCGCGTATACAAACTTCGAACCTTAATAACTTTTTCATACGGTGTCCGATTTACGCAAACCAGGTGCTGATTTTGACCAGAATTTCGAGACAGACGCAATGGCCTAGTCCATTTTACTAAATTCTGAATATTTAATTAAGTCATTATTATTTTATTATCTTACACTAAAAATACCGGGTGTTACATCCAGGCTCTTTCCCAGCCGGAGGCCGGACCGTTTGGCCTTTTTTCTTGACTTTTCAATTTCTCTGATTCACATATTTCAACAGCCCAATTCTTACTAATTCATTTTTTATAAATCATCGATTAAAGAATGACAGAGTGGAAACCAATGGTGAGAACTCTCTCACTCAATTCTTTTGTACCGTTATTTATTGTCATAACTGAATATATGTTAATTGTACGTGATTGCAATATTTGTTTGGTGATTGTTGGAGGTTACAGTTTTAATGTTATCACTATTAAACTGTTTATATATATACGTTGTTAAATAAAACGTTTATATTATAAATTATTTTGGGATGACAATTTACCCACCCGTCTCCCAAATAATAGATGAGTTCACGTGGATTGTGATGTAAACCCCACATGGGTATTGGGATGATAATTTTATACATCGCCTAAGTATACAAAATAAAAACAATTGGATGTTGATTGTAAACCCCACACGGGTCTAGGAATAATAATAACTTCACACATCTCCTTTGTGTTTAGTTGTATGTCAATCGAGCGTTATTTAATTGTTTAATGCTTATACACTTGTAAATTGCACTCTGTATGTGAATTGAATGTTTAATAGTTGTTTATCATTATTTTTGAATGCATGCAATGTACGAAATCCATATAATTAAAACTATATGGTAATTGATTGAGTCACATCTCGATTCAGAATATAAACAAATATTTTAACATAATATTCAGTGAAGAATGAAAATATGATTTTGATATCCGATTTCAGATGGATACTAATACATTATGTAAGATCATAATAAACGACTTGAAAGGATTTTAGATGAAATACTCCACGTTTGTAAATATAAAAGATATTTTTATCTAAATGAACTAGTTAACAACTAGAATAAAGAACTGAAAGAAAGTATAATGGTTTTAATCTAACCAGATTTTTTTCCAACTTATGAATTGGAATGGATTTGGGTGGAAAAAACCTTTGGAATATTTCGATATTGGATTCCATAATTATACGGATATTGTTGAGGAATTTGGAAGATATAGATATCATTATTCCCAATACGATATCCGTTGGTTTCAGAATTTGATATTGAATATAAGCCGATATGATTTCTACTCAGAGCCTTGTATTTAATATCAAATTGGATTTTGGGTTTGTCATGAATGGTGTCTTCAATAACATAGTTCTTAAACCCAGTTGTGAAAAGAATGAATCTTTTAAATAAGATTTAAGGAAGTTTTTCAATTAATAAATATAATTGGAATTAAATGGAAGTTGATTTTAGGTTGATTGTGAACAATGTTTTAAACAACATTATTTCTTAAACCCGATTAACAGTGAAGTTGAGATTTCGAATTTATAAATCTTTATCGTAAGATTTAAATGGAAAATTTCCAAATTAAAGTTTTCCAAATTAATAAAAGAAATTGGAATTGAATGGAATTTGATTTAGTGATAATCGAGATGAGCTTCCGTGAAGCAAGGCATTTACAATTTTTAAAAGGCCTTGTCGTTATTCCGTTTATAGGATTAGTCCGATACAGAAATTTATATTGATTATATACTGTTATGATTTCCGTGAAGGTTCCATTTTGATGGAAGGTGATTTTGGGTTTATCGTGAACGGTATTTTAAATGACACTGGTTCTTTAAACTTGTTAAAGACAGGATTAATTTTTCTAAAGTTTAATAATCATTAATTAATGATTTTTGAGGTTAAAACTATGTGGAGTTTTAATGAATCTTTAATTAGATTGAAATGTGAATGAGGTAATTCAATTTACCGAATTAAAGAAACGTTCGAGAGTGGAGTACCACTAGTTCTTTTTACTCCATGCAATTGTTAAATCTTTATTTAGATTTAAACGTTAAAATGGTACTTTATTTTATCGCTAACACAATAGGTGTTAGATATGGAGTACTTTCAGTTTTGCTCCATGGGATGAATAGGTTGGGATTGGAAAAAATAAAATAAATGGTTACTTCGGTAAGGCTTGTAAATTCCGACTAGTTGGATAAACCTTAATTTGGTTTAAGATTGTTAAAAGATAATACAAAATCTTTTGCAATGGTTTTAATGAATTAAATCTTTGATAAGACTTGTGGGAATAATTCCCAATGTAATGAATATTTGAATAAAAGAATATTCTGGATTGGAATGAGGCGCATGATGTGTTTTTATAGCACTTGATTGTAAAATGCGCGAGTTGTTTGGAAAGACCGGGTTTAACCTATTCTGAATAACTGATACGACGACTAAGTCGAAGATTTGAAGACGCTGGTGGAAGACCAGAAATCTTCACGTCATTTGGATGATTGCTAATGTCTTGATTGGGCTGTACACCCAAGACGATGTAATAAGTGGTGATCATCCAGACGTACTTGGAGATCGACCAGGTATGCAAGGACCTCTCTTCTGTATTGGATATACGGGACGAGGAATAAGGTGCCTCTGATTTCGTTCCGACTCGGAATGAACTTGTAAATGGATTATGTCTGGCATTGTATTTTGTTATATATTGATTGATTCCTATTAAATATGTATCTGTTTGGTGATGGAGAATTTATTCTCTTTCTTAACACCCTTCACTGAGACGTATGAGCTTAGAGGTTATATATTGATAAAAATCAGTTATATGGCATGAATTGTCAATGTGGCATGCTAATATGCTAATGATCAAGGCTTATGTTGAAAAGCAGGGCCTTGTGGATGATGATCAAAGCACGGCTTTAAGTAGCATAGCTTTGTGTATAGCGTTAATTCCTGAGCCTCACACCCCGGTATGAGTCAAAAACGGGATAGTGACTGCAGGGAGTGCACGAGTTTCTTTCTAGCTAGAAGTGGTGTCATGGTATAAAGCCCGGACATTTTTACTTATATGGATGATGTATTATGAGGCGTCTCGGATGTTGAGTGTAACAGCCCGCATTTTACATATCAAAAGATCGTGAAATATTTTTATTTTATTCCCTGAGGGTTGGATCATTCTCATCTTTTGATATGTTGCTTATAGGGATGTGAGACATCTCAATAATTTTTATCGATTTTATTTGTGACCATTTTTCTCCTGTAAGTCTTGTACAGGGCATAACTTTTGGCTTAGGTCGAATCAGAGGGTGTGACCTGTGCCATTAGAAAGGAATTGATGATTGCCTTTATGTAAAGTGGTTACATTAAAGATTTGGCTCAGCGGCTTGCGAGGAATCGCTGTTTTAAGGTTTTTCAGTTGGCTATTCAAGATTTTGAGCCACATTGGGCTGGTTTGAGAAGGCCAAGTAGTGGGCCGATGGAAACTATAAATAGAGGGTAAGAGGTATGGGAAATAGTTTACTTCCCTATTCTCTCATTAGGAGGCCTTGATCTCCTTCTTCCTCTAACATCTTTCCACCATTAAAAATCAAAATCCAAGGAGGAAAATCATATATCTACACAATTAAAGGCTAGATCTACATCAATTGGAGCAAGGATTCACCGGATCAAGGAATTTGATGCGAGGTGCTTGCTATTCGGATTCTTATTTCATCAATTTTAGCTTGTTTTGGCAAATCGGTGAGTTATTTGCATCTCTCACATGGATTCAATGAAGTATATGAATGTTTGAACGTGTTTTCATCAGATTCAAGTGTTTTATCATAGATCTATACCATGACAAGTCTAATTTAATATGAATCACCCTATGATCTAATTTTGCATGTTTAAACCAGTAATTCTTATGCCATTTCATATGTTTATGCAAGTTAGATCCGCAACTTAGTCCATATGTTCATTTATCATGATCTTCGAGCAATTTGCATAATTTTAGTGATAATCGTCGTTTTCATGTTGCTAGTGAATTCATATCGTGTTTGTGGTCATATTTGATGAGTTGGACAAGTTGGTTTCATCGAATATATCGTTTGGCGAAGTTTTGGTCGAAATTGGCGTTGCATAGGAGAAGTGCAGGTTTTGGGTCGTTCATGGCGGGTCGGTCGTTCATGATGTGGTTTTCTTGAAGGAGAAAAAATAGGGCCGGTCGAGCTGGGTCAATCATATGGTCGGTCGAGCTGTTCGAGCAGGGTTGGTTGAGCTGCTCGAGCAGCTTCAGTCGAGCTAGGTCAGTCACAGGGTCGATTGAGCTGTTTGAGCAGGGTTGGTCAAGCTGTTCGAGTAGGGTCGGTCGAGCTGGGTTGGTCACAGGGTCGGTCGAGCTGTTCAAGTAGGGTCGGTCGAGCTAGGTCGGTCACAGGGCCGGTCGAGCAGGGTCGGTCAGTCCAGTGGTGGAGTCATAGGGTCGGTCGCTCCAGGGGGTTGGTCGCACTAGGGTTAATTCTGGAAATTTTATTTTTTGGATACGACTCAAATTTGAACAAAAAAGGCTTATAATTTTTTTCCGGGGCAACCTCATTAACCCTAGCCGCAAAGCGATGATGTGTTTTGGCTCAGTGATGTGTGACTTTGAAGTAGATTCAAGTGGGATTATTTGAAGTGTTGGATGTATTCATTGATCTGTGTAAAGAAACGAATGGGAAGACGACTCAAGGGTGTTTTGAGTTCATGGATAATGGATACCCAAGGGGGACTTAAGTTAATGAGTAGTTATTGGAGTTGATGGCTAAAGATGCGAAAGTCGAGAGATTATGGTTATCGTAAGTTCTAGCAGACTCAAAGAAGGGGTACTTTGGGCAGTCATGAAGGGCTTCGTACCTTGGGCAGTCATGAAGGGCCTAGTTGTTGAGATTTGAGAAGACAAACATATGAGTCATGATGGCGTATGGAGTTCTGTTAGAACTAGGGTTACCATTAGCCCTTGACATATGGCAGTCATGATGGGTCGTCATATGATTAACGATGGTTTCAAAGCAAGATTGGTGGTGATAGCCAAAGTCCGTCATGGATGTTTGATTGTTTGGTTGCTTTGTTTGTATCGTCTCATGTAGATTGTCCAACGTCAAAGGATATGTTCCTTGGGTGCTTGTCTGATATTGGTTTAGGCCTCTAGGGTTTGTACTTAAGGGATGTTGAAATTGATTAGGATGGTTAACATGAGATATGTATAATCTGAATGTTATGAGTGCTTTACCATGATTGAATGAATGTTCTGGTTTCCATGGATGAATAGTTGAATTGTTTAATGTAAAGTCTATCACTGTCGGATGTGGGGAAGATAAGTGTGAGTTCTTCTCTGGTATTAGGTAGTGGTTGGTAAATCTACCTATCCTCATATACTTTATTAATGAAGTTTTTTAGCTTATTGCTCACTAAGACCGTTGTCTGACTCAAGGTTTTATGTTTCCATCTTATTACCTTGGGTTGTTTATCCGTATTTGGATGGGTAGGCTAGCTGGAAGGTCACAAGTGATTGCTTAATGTGGACGATGTAGCTATTCGGAGGCGAGCAGGAGGCTAGCGTATTATCTTTTACAATATAATATTTAGATTTCAACTGTTTGTTATTCTTTGAGTGATGTAGTGAGGCAATTTGTATAAACATTATTTCCAAGTGTATGGATATTACTTTCTGGTTGTTATGAAAGTCTAGTGTTTTTCTGCTTCATTATTACTACCTATTGTATTATATTTTATCCTTGCGTTGTGAGTTACGACATGTTCCGGTGTTGTTTACCTACTCTGATGATCGTCCATAGCTACCTGGCACACCTTTCAGCGCATTATTCCTCTTGTATAGTGCAAGGGTTATGGACGGTCGTCACATCGAGCCAACTAAAAGGCTTAGAGATAGGTTCGATAGGACCGGGAAACGTATTGTTCAGGAATAACTAATCCTCAAAAGTAAGAGAGGACTGACCATGAAGATCCAAGAGGTCATGAGAGTGTGATTCCTGAGGCATTTTCTTTAGTGTCTCGAAATCGGTGAGGAAGATCCCTTGCCTCGACTCATAGATGGAATCTAATTTCCAATACGCGACCTTTCGGTTTTTGTTGTAGACCTATGTATGGCGACATAATATATGGTACATGCGCCGTCTATGATTGATACATTTATATTTGAAGTTGTTTGGACACTATGTACTTATAGTAATATCAAAATGATTTGTTTTAAAGCGTATCAAGCATGTTTGGCTATTACAAGGGAAAACTCTATCCTCCGGCTTGCATTGCATTGTGTGATGGGACCTGAGTCTTATAATAGCTTCATTTTTCCAAAAGAATTGCATTGTTTACAAATTGTTTATTTCAGAGCATTCAAGGGAGTAAACTCGTTTTGTGACTTGCGGTGTCGTCCCGTGATTTACCTTATTTTAAAGTAAAGTTTAATAACTGTTTTGAGTTCTCACACCAGTCCCATGACTGACTCGGAGTTTATTGTTTTAACCTAAACTCTGAGTGCCTATATTTTCCACACGGGCATCTTGTAGTTTTGGTTTTCGTAGATATTTCTTTTCACATGATCCTGGATTACAGCTGGAGCTATATTCGGAAAGCTCTGTATCCGTGTATTTCATTTAGTTGTGTTAGTTGATGTATTTCCACTGAGCATTGTATTTATTCATTTTAAATTTCCTATGTTATGTAATGTATTCTCTGATATTATTTTTCCTCTGTATATTGTATATTTGTACTCTGATATATTGTTGTACTCTGACGTAAATTGTTGTAATAGTAATGAAATGTTCTCATGTTCGTGTTTCGATGCGTCGTATTCTCACGCAATGATGCTGGGCGAGTTCGGTGCGCTACATAATTACTGCACCTCACTCACATTTCCACTCTAGACGTTTAGTTTCAAAATTTTGGAACTCTCGGGCGTTGGCAACCATTTTGGGTGTCAACATTTTGGCGTGCTAGGAAACTTTTTGTCACTTCCTTCAAGGAATCGAAACCTTACCTTTCCTTCTACTCAGTCACTGAGACTTGGGACGATACTTAAGTTTTCTCAGACTTATCGACCAAGCATATCGACAATGGTGAACAAAGGAAAGAACCCCATGGCTTGATCTTCCACTATCGGTCCTGATTCGGAATTTACTCCTCAACCTCGACTCATTGAAGCTCTGACCAACCTTAGTGCTCCCAACCTTGATGCATTCGTCGATCGATCCCAATTCGATAAAATGTCAAGAAAGTTGGGAGAGACTCAAAGAAGCCTTATCGACCAAATCTACTAGAACATCGGATTAACACAACAGCTTCGATAACATGCTCAACGAGACATCCTCCGCCTTCAGGCAGACTTGGGCATTCAGCCTCCGCCAAACTACCTCTTACCGAGCTCCATCCCTAATTCTGTTTAGGATAACTCCCGCTTCAATCGCTTCCAACTTGGGCCTAGCTCTGGTAGGCAGGTCAATGCTCAACCCATTGTTGTGCAAGACTAGCCCACCTTATCTAAGAACTTACTGCATACATTATGCATTGCAAACCACGTCCATGCTCCAGATCGGCGGTCATAGGAGAATCGGACAACCGGGGTCTAAGATTCTTTAGACCAAGACGACATTCATCCTTGGAGACGGCTAAGGCTGCCCACTCTTCAAACAAATCACGTCCGCCACATCCCAGCGGAGCGAACTCCCGTTCTCGCTAGCCTCCTTTGTAACACCCTGAAAGAATCTCGGGTTCATGTCACCGACGATTGGGAAACCAGTGCGAGATGTCACCCTTTCACTCAAGACGTGCTTAATGCCGCATGGCCCTCGCATTTCAATATGCCACAAATAAAACTTTATTTTGGGAATTTGGACCCTCGAGAATTCATACAGCGCTACGAGTCTCGTATGGATTTCGCTCATGCCATACACACCATAAAGTGAAAATGTTTCCTTGTCTTTCTTGAGGATGTACCCCTTCTGTGGTTTACTCGACTTCCGCCAAGACATATATCAACCTTTTCCTAGCTAGCCGAAGGTTTAATTAGTTAGTTCGGCACACACATCCATCAGGTCCCTGACGAAACTCTAACAAGCTACATCGAGAGGTTCGACAACACCTTGGAGAGTGTCGAAGACTTGATCCCTCAGGATAACCTAGATCATCTCATCAAGGGCGTATTCCCTAATTCTGAATTCGAAGCATGGGTCAACCATGCACAACCTAAGACTCTAGAGATCTTTTATGAGAAAGCCAACTACTTCCTACGCTAAGAACTAGCACAAAGGAATTGAGCTTCTCACCTCAACAGCTTACCTTGAGAACGAAGCCCAAAACTCCAATGACTCGAACCTTAATGCTTCACGCAATCCCACTCCAACTTGCAACTTTAGGGGTGGCCACAACAACAAGAGGAAGAGTCTCCGACTTCCATCTTTCCACAACTACAGTCCTCTCAATGACACCCCCAAGAACATCTACCTTGCAACTTGTAATGTCCTGACCTAAAAAAGGCCAAGGCCTAAGGGCCCAATGAGCGCACCAAGGGACTCTACGGAATACTGTTAGTTCCACAACATCTACGGACATGACACAAATAGTTGTCGCCACTTGCAGGACAACATCGATAAACTCATCCGTAAGGGTCATCTCGAGCAGTACCAATAGGGTCCACCGCATGGGATCTCCGAGACACTCAATGCTCATCAAACATTCCAGCTAACCAAGACCTCGATCGACAACTAAATCCCTCAAGGTCGTCCTTTCGGTTCATCAAGACTGCAACAACAATGAGAAGTTGTGGCTTTCGAATCGTCTCATGTGGGTCGCCTTTTGCATCATTCTGAAGTATTGTATCTCTTCCAGATGGCTTATGATCGATGTGTAATCAATCCAGCAGCAACTCTTATGATGTTTATAAAAACGAGCCTCAGTTTCCAAGATCCGCATATGGATCAATGAAGCATCACTACCGTGAATTCACCAGGTCTAACGGATTTAGCCCAACCTATCTAAGCTCAGGCGTACTCTATTAGCAGTCTATTGGCACCACCAATCCAAGACCAATAGACTTAGATGACAAACCTACGCTTGTGCATACTCTAAAGTCGGTCTTTTGGCACAGTTCCACCCAAGCTTCGCATGTCTCGGGCTAATTGAGAAAGAAGTTCACCCACTCGAACTCTACCTGACTCGAGTCTCTCGAGAGTGGAGTTTCGACTGACTCAACCCTGAGTGCAATGTCGAGTCATGATATTTGAGCACTTGGGACCACAATTTCCATGACGCAATGGACCCTGAGGTCATCATCAGAGATATCGGTTTGGAACTCATTCCCACCTTTTCCTCCATTATTGAAGACGAAATGGGAATGGAAAGCAAGCCCTCTTCTCTAGGGAACGCCTCCTCTTCGTTGTGCCATAACCCTTTTCCTCCACCTGATGCTCTGGCTACCCTCCCGTCAATTGGGGGCATGCCGAGAAGTACTACCGGAGGCACGTTTGGAAGAAGGCTCGGGGACACCAGCCCTCTACCAGTCCTGTGGTCGTCCTCTACGATGTAGTGGTCTCCGAGGTTGTCGTCGGAGATACCGGCTCGCAGCTCATTCCCACCTTTGCTCCCTCATCGGAAGCAAAACGGATTTTGAAAATTTTGAATAGCTAGGTGAGATGGAAAGCAAGCCTTCTTCCCCAAAAGATACCTCGTCTTCATTGTTTCGTATACATTTTCCTCCATATGATACTCCAGCCACCCTCCAGTTAACTGGGGGCATGCCGAGAAGTACTACCAGAGGCACCTTTGAAAGTAGGCCCGGGGGCACCAACCCTTCACTAGCTCCTACATTCTCACCAATGACATCATCTCCGCCACTACGGAGGTCGAGCGACCTTTTAGGAGCAAACCCACCACATGAAGAAGATATTCTACAACCGAAGTCTTAGCACCACAGAAGTCATCTACGACATCACTCGATGTTAAAGCTTCCTACATACAAGCACACCAAAATGCGGTGACAACCTTTTGTTTTAACGACTAAAACCATAGTCATCGCCGACCATAAGCTCCATTCTCGGATCGGATTGTGATTACAACGTTATTGGATTAAGAATCGTACCCCGACACTGACAACTCAACCATATATCCACATCTGATGTGCATATCCAAGCGGTCAGTCCAAATAAGTTTGTTTCTCAAACGTTACGCCAATCGGCCGTGTTACATTCGACTTCAATTATAATCCAATCGTGTGACATCATGCAACGATCCGAACTTGCTAACTCATTCTTGGGATCAAACAAAATTCAATAAGTACGCGGGCACGGGGGCAGCCCTTTACCGATCCCTGCACCGGCATAGCCATTGCAAAACCTGAGGTAGATCCTCACCAGTTCTTGCACTGGCATCATCTTCACCACAACCCTTGGAGCAACTGTCTTGAAAGAACGTCCACCTCACGGAGAAGGCAATCCAAAACCAAAGCCTAGGCCTCAGACATCACAAACATTCTATCAGTGTCGAGGCTCCACAAAAGCAAACACTTTGGAACATGATGTCAAACTTTAGCCTAAAAAACTAATGCCACGTCCATCACCGACCACCGGTTTAATGCTTGGTCCGAGATGCGAGCATGTTGTGATTGGTTAAGGATTGGACCTTAAAACTGATGGATCAACTATATTTCCACACTACGTGCACATCCGAGTTGCTAGTTCAAACAAGTCCATTTCTCGAGTGTCATGCGGCAAGGCTACAGGATGCCATTCCTGATCCGATCACACGACGTCATGGAATGAGTCAAGTTCACTTGTCTTCAAAGCCTCGACCACCAAATCAATCTCGACTCAACGACCACATGTGTACTCACCAAATGTCCAACCATCCAAGTACACGCGCTTGGCGTTTGGGTTTGGCCTTACTTCAAAGGAAAATCTATGTGATCTCATGCCACAACATGCACCAAGTATTGTCCTTACAGCTACGTTCGCGTATATGAGTTCTCGAAACATTGACCGTTGGAACCCGCTTGGGACGTTGAACGATTGCGTACTCATGAATCCAAGTGATTCAGCGGAACAAGCCAAACGATCAAGCTCTAGTTTAACGACGTTTCAATAAATGCCTTACACAATCGCGCACCCAAGCTATGGATACGACCATGCATACACGCTTTCGATATCTCGACCGATCAAACTGAATCGATCAATTAACTAATTATGTAATCACAGGCTCAAGTGACCCAAGAATGCACATCGAACGATCAAGTCCTGATTCGGCAATTTTACAAAGGCTAACTTGCGTGATCGCACACCTACAACATGTCGTTTAACGTCATAATACTCATTCCAACTCCAATCGCATCGCGCAAAACCACGTACAAGCGTGTGAGTGCATACACGACCCCAACCCGACAACGAACCATTTACACTTCGGTGTAGCCGGAAGTCGGCAACTAACGTTTAAATTGTTGAATCTACAGAGATTAGACGCCTAAGACAGGTTCCAGCATGAACTACAAGATTCAAACGAGCCAAAACTATCAACAATGCTGGAATCCTGAACTCATACCAACAGTCTTCAATAATGTGTCTCAACAGCTTCAAAGCAGCCAAAAGGTCACGACCAATCGCTAAGCACAACATGGAGATCTTTCCGGCCATCGCCAAACTTATCTCATCTCATAGCATGTCCCATTAGCACAAGAAATACTTTGGGGGGGGGGGAAGTTAACCGATGTTTTAGCTCGGTTACGAGAAGCAGTCCAGGCCCATTGCGTGATTCGGCGACCCAAAAGTGTTGCCAAACATCTTCAAGAATCAAGCCAAGATGCGGTCACGCAAGAACACTCGTCATGGCTCGCCAAACTGCTCTTGAATAATACAAGTCACAAATCAAGTGAACGCACTCAGAACTGTGAGATCGTATCGACCAAATCATGCTTCTGGCACTTGAAGACTCGGGTCAGATCGCTAGCCGAATTTTGTATCCTCAGATACGAAATTCACCAACATCGAAGATCACTCGCCCGACACGCGTCGATCACTTCCAAAAGCTTGTGCCACACGCACCGATCAACTTCAGAATACTGCCTCAACAACTCTTCTACTTCGCATCCCTCTCCTGGCATCCCAGTTCCGCATCATAAAAAAGGATCACGCTGAGCGGATCACCCTCAAACACTTGATTGACCCTACGCACAACTCCAAAATCCTTTCCTGACACACTCTAGCCTCGCATCCCTCAAAATCCTGCTCACCACGCCTCGCATAGCTCCAAAATCTTGCCCCGATGCCTCTATGATCTCACATCCTTCCAAATGCAAAATATCGCATCCCTCAAGATGCGAAAAATCACATCGCTCAAGGATGCGATCTCACATCCATCCGGATACGAAAAATTGCATCCCTCAAGATGCGAAAAATCGCATCCCTCAAGGATGCGATCTCGCATCCTTTTGGATGCAATCACGACTTCACATCGCTCCATGGTGCAAAGCTTTGCATACCTCAAAGTATGGATCACCATGTACCGATCCATCCGAAATGCCTGATCACATCGCGTCGTGCACCTCAAAAACCCGTGCTGCATTGGCTTTCCGCATCCCTTCATAGGATGCGAAATTTCGCATCCCTCCCTAGGATACAAAATTTTTCTTTTCCCACTCTTTTTTTCCTATTCCTATGTCTTACCTACTCCCACCTTCTCCACTCCCTATAAATACCCCCTACCTCATTCTTTACAAGGGTTAACATTTCACTCTCTCCACAACTCAAGTAGGATCTTGGACTCATTATTGACAGCGTAGCCTTTGAGGAAAAAGAAGACCCAAAGCCTTCGATTATCCTAGTACACCCCAGATCTCCCGACTCCGCCTGGACCCCGGAGCCTCTCGACTCCGCCCGGACCCTGAAGCCTTCTAACTCCACCCAAACCCCAACACTTCCCGGTGCATCCTGGACCTTGGAAGCTCCCGATACAACCCGGACCTTGGAACCTCCTGACACATCCCGGACCTCGAAAATTCCCAACACCACCTAGACCTCGGAACTTCACAACACATCCCCGACCTCGGGAATTCCCAACACCGCACAGACCTCGAAACTTCCTGACACACTTCGGACTTTGGAAACTCCATGACTACTTCCGACCAGCAAGGAAGATCGACAACAATGATCAACTGAACAACGTCAATCATTATAACTTCTTGTAATGATGTGTCATTGTACTTATTGAAAGTTTATAAAAGCAACAAAGCCTTCAAAGTGGATAATCTGAACCGAACCACTACAAATTATTGTGTCCGTTACTTTCCTACACATTATTACTGCACCTCACACATTTTTCCGCTCCGGACATTTAGTTTCAAAGTTTTAGAACTCTCAGGAATTACCGATTATTTTGGGCATCAACACCTCCAAAAGGGTAAAATATCAGTAAATTTTTATTACTATTTTATTGTCATTTTGTGACTAAAATTTGATTAAATCTACCTTTTGGAAATTTAAGTTTGGTCCAATTTGTTAGCATAGCAATATTTGTTGAAAGGAATTGTATATGGAGAGATTATCAGAAAAATAGCTAAAACCAGATTAAACGTGCAATGGAACAATTTTTCTTAGATTATCTAAATGACTCTATGGTCAAAAATTACATTTTGACAGGTAAGCTCTTCAATTTTCCACAGTATGATCGCCCTCCTTTTGACGCTTATATCAAGAATTGGATACAGTGCACTCTTTTTTCACTTTCAGTTATTTTTAATAAAAAATGAAACGTAAACATGATCGTTCAAAATTGGAAGACAAATTGTCCATTATACAGGTAACGTCGATGTTGGTCCAGTGGAGTCATTCTAGTCCATGGGTGAAGGCACATCAACTGGGTCCATTGTTAACGACACCATATGTACATAATAACTACAGCTATCGGAAAATATATTGTAATGCTTTGGTTTTTTGGTTTCAACTAGATCACTGCTTATGTAGGACGGTTATGTTGCCACATGAGGAAGTTAGCATAAGTGCTTACCAAGTACTTTAGCATGTTACCCACAACCGATTTAGGATATACTAGTATAACTGCACAACGATGGGAAAACGGACCATTTGATTATCTATGATTTTTTTTTTGTATTTTTTAATTAATCAATAAAAATTTGATTGGTTTAAGAATTTGTTACATTTTTAAAATTTGTTGCATTTTTTACATATTCTACTTAGATCTATCAAATGATATTATAGTAGAAATATGATATTGAAGGTAGATCTAAAGTAGATTTAAAATGTAATGGATATTTAAGAGAAATATTAGACATAAGAATTTGAATCTTTAAAAACATTGGAGAAAACAATTCCGAGAAAGTAAGAATGTCTTTTTGGCTTTACAAAAAAATTATTTTGACAAGTGATAGTACGTTAACATGCCTAACGATCAGTTTGATAAAGAAACATATTTTTAATGAAAATAGTGATTTAAACTTGTGACACATACAAAATAAAAGGATAATTGTCAACAACGTCTTAAACTCATAAACCAATATATGTAGACTTAAATAGGAAATTTGATTGTTTGAAACCCCCCCTCCGGATGAAAAACTCCATATTTGAAAAGATAAAAATAGATTTTTATCGAATTGAACTAATTTGAACTAGAATTATAACTCTATTTATTTTTAAATAAATAAATTGAATTTAAAAATGGTTTTGAAAATAACCAGAATTTCCAATGATTGCATTGGAATGGATTTGAATCGAAATTGTCTTCGGAATATTTCGATGTTGGATTTCGTGATTATACAGATGTTGTTATGGGAATTTGAAAGATATACATATATATATCGTTATTTCCAATACGATATTTGTTAGTCGTAGAATTTGATATTGAATATAAGCCGGTATATTTTCTATTCAGAGCCTTGTATTTAATATCAAATGTGATTTGGGTTTGTCGTGAATGGTGTCTTCACTAACACTGTTCTTGAACCCAGTTGAGAAAAGATTAAATCTTTTTATTTAGATTTAATGAAGTGTACCAATTAAATAATATTTAATTGGAATTGAATTGATATTGATTTTTGGGTTTATCATGAACAGTGTTTTTAAATAACACTTGTTCTTTAACCCGATAATTAATGGAATGTGATTTTGGGTTTATCGTGAACCGTGTTTTAAATGACACTGATTCTTTAACCCAGTCAAAGATTAAAACTAAGTGGAGTTTTAATGAATCTTTAATTAGATTGAAATGATCGAAAATGGAGTATCACCAGTTTTGCTCCAGGCGATAGTTAAATCTTTAATTAGATTTGAACGTGAAATGGTAATTGAATTTACCGATAACACTGTGGTGTTAGATATGAAGTATTACCAGTTTTACTTCATGGGATGAATAGGTTGGGATGGGGAAATTAAAATAAATGATTACTTCGGTAAGGTTCGCTAATCCCGACTAGTTTGAATTGAGATTCGAAAAAAAAAAGAACTTTCCCTCCCCCTTATTTCGTTCTGGCCCCCCTTTCTCGATTCAGTTTATAAAAAAAAAAAAAAAAGAAGAAGAAAACCCTAGCCCGTCGAACGAAAGCCGCCGCCATCCCCTCCGCTCCCCGCCTCCCCTTCACGGCATCGCACCCCCAAAAACCCGATTAATACCAGCTGTGACGATCCCAAAACCCCGTGACACGGTGTTAAGGATAATCATTGGAATATATATAGGTCCAAGCTCCGTTCGGATTTTAACAATTCTTTCCGCACACTTTACTTCAGCTTCGATTTCAATTTACGAACTGCAGCGTCGTTATTCGATTTAATCTAATTATATTTATATATATATATATAAATATAATCGTTTCTGGCGCTGTTTTTCTTCAGTTTTGAATTAAACATTCCAGACAATCCAACCGTCGGATCTTCACAAAGTTGGTGCCGTTGGAAAGATATTTCCAAGGCGAACCCAACGGTTGAGGTTTTGGGAAAATCCAATGGTCGGATCTTCCGCACTAGTCGTTTGAAATCATGGTTTCAAAACACGAACTGCACGACCACATTTCGTTTTAATTCTATTTATATTTATATATTTATATAAATATAGTTCATTCAAAAATTCCTATATCGTTTCCACTTCAATTATTTCACTAACGCCTTTAAATTTTGGAAAATTTCGCCGTAACCTCCTTTGTACGGGAGGGTCTGGGAAAATTCCCAAATAGCCACACGGGCGTCTCATATCAAAAAGAAAAAGAAAAAGAAAAAGCCAAGCGGCTAGCCAACAGGTTCATAAAATCATCACCCAAACAAAGCGGTAAATGTGTACCTATTTGTCGGGCACAAAATTTTATTTCTCTTCTCTAGCCCCTTTTGCTTTAACCTGTTCAATAGATATGCATATACATATATACAATTCCTATAACTTATCATTTTCCATTCAATTTCATATTTGATTTGCTTTGGTTTAAAAACACCATTCATTCCAATGTTGCATGCATAGGCTAAAATCATATCATTAGCTAGTTAATGTATATTTCAACTCATGCACGTTTATTTGAACAAGTGGCTATTTTTAACACTTCACATTTCAAAGATGATAATTTTGGTGAACTAAAATAGATTTCAACACCTGACTATTTTATTTAGTTCCTATGCATGTTAAAAAGAATATTTCTTTCACAAATATTTATTTCAACATCCGCATATCTTTAGCATATCACACATATGATAAAAATGATATTTTTATCATTTAAAATATTTATTCGACAAATAGATGTTTCAGCACTTCATAGTTTCAATAAAAATGTAATTTTTATCGTTCGATCTTTTTATTCAACACATGAACTTTTCCACTACACACACTTCTCAACAAATGAGCATCTCCACACATGGACATTTTATTTATGTTGTTCAAATTAGAAAGATGGGATTTTTATTGTTGAAACTATTTATATAAGGCGAATATTTTTTCATACTTCATATATATATATAAAAATGTGATTTTTATTGTTTAAACACTTCATTCATTCACAAATGAATTTAATTTTCATACAACACTTTTCAACACATGAATACTTCCACACATGGATATAGTTTCAACATATGGCTTTAATTTCAACGCATGAAAATAATTTCAACATATGAAAATAATTCTAACACACAAAGATTATTCAAAATTTCGGCAGCATAACGACAGGGTAGTTAAAACCGGCACCGTCCCTAGTACGGCTCCTCGCTCTACCTTAAAACCTCGCGGTTTTTGACAATGGGGATTCATGCATCTAATTTGCACGCAGGCGGCCTGTTTTTATTTTTATTTCCACAAATATTTCCAATTCATTTCAATCACCAATGGCAGATAGTTCGAGAACAAGCCACAACAGAACGCATACGGAAGAACATTTCATTGTATATTACAACAATGCACCAGATTACAAGAATATACAGAGTA
This sequence comes from Allium sativum, assembly GCA_030737875.1. Taxonomy (NCBI): domain Eukaryota; kingdom Viridiplantae; phylum Streptophyta; class Magnoliopsida; order Asparagales; family Amaryllidaceae; genus Allium; species Allium sativum. Next base: position 140,882,346 of record CM060918.1, on the reverse strand, counting down.
TAAATGAATATTACACAGAAATAACAGAGATTTAAATTACATTTAAATACATCGCAGCGGAAAATAATACAATACACAACTAGAAGTAGATATACGGATACAAAGCTTTCCGGATATCGTTCCAGCTGTAAACCAGGATCCTGTGAATATAAATCTGCAAAACCAAAACTACTAGCTGCCCGTGTCAAAATAAGGGCACCCAGAGTTTAGGTTAAAACAATAAACTCCAGGTCAGTCATGTGACTGGTGTGAGAACTAAAACAATTATTATTCTTTATTTTAAAAGTTAGGCAAATCAAGGGACCACGCCGTATAACACGGAACGGGTTTCCTCCCAAGAACACCAGTGCATATAAGTAAACAGCGCAATGTTAAACAAAGAAAAATGAAGCTGTTATAAGACCCAGGTCCCATCACACAATGCAACGCAGCCGAGGATAGGGTTTTCCCTTATAACAGCCAAAGAATGCTTGATACGTTTAAAACAAATCGTTTGATACTATTATAAGTGCATAGTGTATAAAACAACACCAGATCATAAGTATCAATCATAGGCGGCATGAGCGCCCCATCCCACTATGTCGCCATACTAGGCTCTACAAATAAAACCGCAAATGTCACGTATTTGGAAATTGGGTTTCCATCTATGAACCGAGGCAAAAGATAGTCCTCAACCGATTCGAGACGCTCTAGCCCGCCCCTCAGGATCAGAGCTCGAGTGACCCTTGGATCGTCAGGACCGGTCCACCGATGTGGATTAAACTTAAATCCTGAACATGCGTTTCCCCGCCCTTTGGGGCGTAAATGAGCCAACTAAATGACTCCATCGGTTCGAGAACGTCCGATCAATCCGAGGCGCCTCGCAACAGCAACAACCACATAAGTCAAACTCGTCAGGGCGTGTAAAACCACTGACGCCACTTCTAACTAGAAAGAAACGCATGCCCTCCCTGAGGTCCGTCTCCCGTTTTTGGTTCATACCGGGTGTGAAACTCGCGAAGTAAACGTTACACAAAGCTACGCCACAAAGGCCGTGCTTTGATCATCACCACAAGACTTTGCTTTTCAACAGAAGCCTCGATCAATTGCCACTTAGGCATGCCACACAGGCAATTCACTCCATGCGTTTGATATCCATCAATATATAACCCCTGAGCTCGTACGTCTCAGAGAAGGGCGTTAAGCAAGAGAATAAATTCTCCGCCGCCAAACAGATATATATTTAATAGAGATCAATCACACGGACTAAAATCCAATGTCAGACACACAGTCCATTTACAAGTCCGTTCTGGGTCTGAACGAAACCGGAGGCACCTAGTACCCCGCATATCCATCGATCTCCAAGTACGTCTGGACAATCACTAACTGTTTCCATCTTCTTGGGTGTACATCCCAATCAAGATCATCAGTAATTATCCAAACGACGTGAAGACCTCCGGTCTTCGACCATCGTCTTCATCTTCGACTTATCGTCGTATCAGTTATTCAAAATGGGATAAACCCGGTCTTTCCGAATAACTCGCGTATATTTTAAATAAGTGTTACACAAACACAACATACGCCTCATTCCAATTCATCAGTCACTAACCGTAAATTAATCAAGAGAATAATTCCCCAAATATTAACCCCGAAGGCCGAAACCAACATCAGATCAATATCCAGAAAACCATTCTGCTTAGCTAACCGACAGTTAGTTTCTGATTTCACATTCATAGGGAAAGGTTCCCATTAATTTTATCCAAGATAAATTCCTTGAATTTATTCTTTATTCTATTTTCGAATCTCAATTCAAACTAGTCGGGATTAGCGAACCTTACCGAAGTAATCATTTATTTTAATTTCCCCATCCCAACCTATTCATCCCATGAAGTAAAACTGGTAATACTTCATATCTAACACCACAGTGTTATCGGTAAATTCAATTACCATTTCACGTTCAAATCTAATTAAAGATTTAACTATCGCCTGGAGAAAAACTGGTGATACTCCATTTTCGATCATTTCAATCTAATTAAAGATTCATTAAAACTCCACTTAGTTTTAATCTTTGACTGGGTTAAAGAATCAGTGTCATTTAAAACACGGTTCACGATAAACCCAAAATCACATTCCATTAATTATCGGGTTAAAGAACAAGTGTTATTTAAAAACACTGTTCACGATAAACCCAAAAATCAATATCAATTCAATTCCAATTAAATATTATTTAATTGGTACACTTCATTAAATCTAAATAAAAAGATTTAATCTTTTCTCAACTGGGTTCAAGAACAGTGTTAGTGAAGACACCATTCACGACAAACCCAAATCACATTTGATATTAAATACAAGGCTCTGAATAGAAAATATACCGGCTTATATTCAATATCAAATTCTACGACTAACAAATATCGTATTGGAAATAACGATATATATATGTATATCTTTCAAATTCCCATAACAACATCCGTATAATCACGAAATCCAACATCGAAATATTCCGAAGACAATTTCGATTCAAATCCATTCCAATGCAATCATTGGAAATTCTGGTTATTTTCAAAACCATTTTTAAATTCAATTTATTTATTTAAAAATAAATAGAGTTATAATTCTAGTTCAAATTAGTTCAATTCGATAAAAATCTATTTTTATCTTTTCAAATATGGAGTTTTTCATCCCAATTCTTTCTAAATCATTTCTTATGATTTTACACAAATTATTACTATTTTTAATAATTTTATCAAGGCCCGTACAGTCGATTTCCACCAATGGCCATCGAACTGCACGTATAGCGACCTTTTTCAAATTTGATTTGGACATAATTCCAAATCCAACCGTTAGATTTCTAATATTCGTTAGAAAGCTCTTTTCGATACGAACCCAACGGTTCCGGTTTTAGGAGAATCCGACGGTCGGATCTCCCGTTATGTCCGTTTGAAATAAATGGTCGAAATTCGCGAACTGCCGCGGCGCGGCGCGTTCTATTCAGGCCATTATATTATATATATAATATATATAGTATATATTTCGTCGATTTCTATTTAAAACGAATTATATAAATAGTTTTAAATTCGTTTCAAAAACAATTTCAACTTCCATTTCAATCTAAAGCAAAATTGAATTCTTCTTTATAAATTCGTATTAAAATTCATTTCTATTCAATTCAAATTTCAATTCAATTTGGATTCATTTCAATTCGCTTTCAATTCAATTTGAATTCGTTTTCAATTCAATTCAAATTCATTCATTTTCTAATCAAATCAAATTCGTTATATATTCAATTGAAATCCAATTCGTTATATATTCAATTGAAATCAAATTCGTTATATATTCAATTCGAATTCATTTTCTTTTCAATTCAATTCGAATTCATTTTCTTCTCAATTCGATTCAAATTTTATTTCAAAATATTCGATTTCGAAATCACTTTTCAATATTCATTTTAAAATGAATAAAATCAATATAAATATCGTTCACGTCAAAATGGCGTCAATCTAATCAACATGGCTTCATATATTTCTATTTTCAAATATTCTATTTCAAATATTTCTTTTTCAAATATTTCCTTTTTAAATATTTCTATTTCAAATATTTCTATTTCAAATATTTCTATTATTAAAATATTTCGTTCAACACATGACTAATCTCAACGGATGAGTACTGTCAACACATGAACCTTTATTTTATAGTGAATAAAGATATAAAATTTATTATTAAAATATTTCGTTCAACACATGACCAATCTCAATGGATGAGTACTGTCAACACATGAACCTTTATTTTATATTATTCTTTATTTTCTAAATTGAAATGAGGCCCAATCAATTACCATATAAAGTTAATTATATGGATTCCATACAACAAATGTATATAATAGCAATGAAAAATAATCAACCATCAACCAAAGTGCACTACACTGTATAAGCATCAAATATAGATATCTAACGCTTATAACAGCCTGTTAATCAATCGATCGACATATTTAATCAATCAGGATGAGTGAACTTCAAATTTCATCCCAACACCCATGTGGGGTTTCAAACAATCAAACACAGATTTTATTTGTGCAGTTGGGCGATGTGTAAAATTTATCGTCCCAATCAATGTCCTTCAAATAGGTGTACATAAACAAACCGTCCGGTTTGTAAATGAATATTTTATTTTATTCACTTCACGTTAAAAATTATATTTTTAACGACAAAACATTTTATTTCAACATATGAATTTCTATTCAATTCATTTATTCTATAAAATGATATTGTTATTTTTCTAACTTATTTTAGAAAATTTCGGCGGCATAACGGCACGATACTAGAAACGGGACAAGGCCTAGCCTTATCCCCGGTCTAGTGAAGGCCCACGCCATTCACACATCAATCAAATCCATTGATTTCACCAAACAACCAAATTCAAATCAAATAATCTGACTAATCTATGCAACCAAACAAACAAATCCATGGTCTGTGGACGGTTGTGTCGGGTGCTGCTAAGCACCGTCTGCATCCTAGTATATATATATATATATATATAACTAGAAAACTAAATTGAAAGGTGAGAAATTCTCACAGATAGCTATCCAATCATCTTGACTCTTCTTTGATAGAAATCTTCATCTTTATCAAATTTTTGTCAACTTCGTTGCCCGTAGCCACTACCTATATAACAGTCATATTTTTACTTTGTTAATCAATATATAAAAATCATATTTTTACTTCGATGTTCAATATATAAAAATCATATTTTTACTTCGATGTTCAATATATAAAAATCATATTTTTACTTCGATGTTCAATATATAAAAATCATATTTTTACTTCGATGTTCAATATATAAAAATCATATTTTTACTTCGATGTTTAATATATAAAAATCATATTTTTACTATGCTATTCAATATATAAAAATCAAATTTTTCTTAGCAAATATCACATATGAAAATCTAAAGTTTATACATACAAAAATATAGACTTTATCATATTTATATTAACGTAAAAAATCCTATTTTTATTAACTTAACTGAAAATTTTAAAATAAATTGAAATAAGTAAATAAAAAAACTCACAGTATCTTCATCCGGAGGGGGGGTTCGTCAGCGTGTCAGGGTCAGCAGGGGGTGGAGGAGGTGCGGTGGTGGGTGGTGGCGAGGCCAATGGGTGTGAGGGGTTCGCACGCGTCAGGGGGGCATCGGGTTTTTGGGGAAATCGAGATGGAGAGGGGGAGTCGGTGGTGAGGGGATGGTCTAGGGGTGCGGCGCCGTGAAGGGGAGGCGGGGAGCGGAGGGGATGGCAGCGGCTTTCGTTCGACGGGCTAGGGTTTTCTTCTTTTTTTTTTTTTTATAAACTGAATCGAGAAAGGGGGGGGGGGCAGAATGAAATAAGGGGGAGGGAAAGTTCTTTTTTTTTTTAATTATTTTATATTTGAAAAAGTTGACCTTTACATACGACCTCTAAACGAGGCCCACCGCCTGTCGTCCATAGCGTTTTACCCCCATTATGAATACAATGGGATATGTATCGCAGGCTAATTCGATCGTTTCGATCAGTTTCCGTAGAATTTACATTTAAATCGCTATATTGAATTTTAAACGTACATTTCAAATTACCGGGGTCACATACTAACTCTATAAATCCCATAAAAATATTTTCTAGCTTCGTATTAACGATACGGTCCTAACAAAACTAGTTTCGTCGAATTCTGAGACCGTTTGAAAAATGACCATTTTCCAGTCGATTAAAATCAACTGAAACTGGTCAAACGCGTTTTCCTATGCCACGTTCACATATTGATTCGAAAAATTATGAAATTTGGAATCTAGCAATAATTTTTCATCACGGACCCAACAAAACTGGTTTCGTCGAGATCCGAGGTCATTTGCAAAATGTCCATTTTTAAGGGCCTGAATTCCATAACGACTATTCAGAATTTTCAACTGGACATATCTTTTGATTCCCGCTATGAAATTTTGATTTTTCAGATTCATTGGAAAGATATCATCAAATAGGTTCTACTATTTTTGGTTTCACTAAAATCCGGATTGTTTTGCACCCGGTACATTCAATTGAAGTTTGAAATCGAATTATCGAACTACCGCGCCATTTTCAATTCCTTTTATAATTATATAATAAATATTTATATTCTAACGACGACGTATATAATATATACGTTCTAATTCCATTCAAAATAAATTTCTCGTCGTTTTTATTTAAAATAATTCATTTTAAATAATCAAAATTCGCTAAAATTGCCAAAATAAAAATTTTAAACTGGCCCAGATTTTCGGGTTGTTACAAAATTTGGAAGTTTATGTTGGGGTTTTGTACATAGCGGAAGTTTGGCAAAACACCCGAAAAACAAAACGAAACTTTTTCACCCAATCACTTGGAGATGAATGTGATTGAAATACAAACAAAAACACAAACAATATCGGAAATATAAACACACGATATTCCACCTAACTACCCTCTTTATTGATTCACCAAAATATTGTTTACAACGACCGATCTCAACTATCGTTACAAACAAACACAACTTGAACCAATAACCTTATTAAGAAATAGGCAGAGAATATCTAATGGCTAAAAAATTTGAGGAGAAAAATAATGGAGAACAATGGAAAATTTTCCACCCCTAATGAAGATGTTAACTAGGCCTTTTTATAGAATAAATTGCTTTATACCCAAGTTTTCTTAACACCCAAGTTATTTTCATATATGTCAAAAATCAATTGGATAAGCACCAAATAATCCTGGCTTCACTTTCAAATATCACACAGATATAGCAGCAAATCTCTCCACAAAAATTGGATCTGCATATATAATTTGTTGCCCACAATTGTGATTTGCGTATGACAAATCTCAACACTCCCCCTTGATACCAAATCACAACATCTCCTCCACTCAGCACCAGCCAACTAAGCTCTCACTTTCAACCTACTTTTCTCAATTAACATCATTACAAACCTCCACCATCGTCCACTAATGGTGCACCTCCCTCATCCATGCACCACGCCAATAGCGATCTTCAAAAGCATTTCTAATACCACAAAGACCTCCGTCATGTCATTGTGGATTTCATAACTAAACATCTGTTTTTCTCTTGACATGATCTTTTCATCTTTGGGATCCCTCGAGCTTCATCAACATCTAGACCCTTGTCGATACCATGATCCTTCACCTTAGGACCATCACCAGTGACCATATTAATCTCTCTACCTTGCTGTGGACTAGGTACTTCAATTGTCACCCTCTTTCTACAGTCGACTACCAAACTGACCAACTATATAGGTTTCCCTCCTCCAAAACTCCTTGCATCATCACACAACCACATTTCTTCACTCTCAAAACTCCACCTCGAGTCTCATAAGTGCAACCACAACGATCTAACTGACCATAGATACGAGGTTATGCGAATAAGTGGGTATGTGCCTCACACCTGCCACTTCTTTCAGCACTCCATCATACATACGAAACCTAACAGCTCCAACTCCACAAATTGGTAGCTCTACTCTATTAGCCATTTTTATCATGCAGACACTCTTCTCATACGAAGAAAAACTTTTTACATCTCGACATATATGAAAACAGGATCCTGAATCCATCTTCCAAGGCTCCACAACACTAAATAGGTCATCACATGAAGAACCCCTTCGGTACCTTCATCAAGGTCTGACTGTGCCACATCACTATTATTATCACCTTGCGCCTGCTTCTTCTTCTTCATACCTTGTATATATGAATATCAATCATTGCACTTATGACCTTCCTTCTTGCAATGGAAACAAGTGATTGCACCTTTACCTTTGGCTCCCTTTTTATTCCAAACTGTATCCTTCGAGTCCCTTGCTACCATCACCTTAATTTGAACCGATTTCAACCCCGACCCTTTTCTCTTTAGCTCCTCATTCAAAAGACTGCATCAAACTGTTTCTAAAGAGATAGTTCCATTAGAATTGGAATTAGTCAATGAAACCACTAAAGTCTCCCAGCTTTTTGAAAGAGAACTCATCAACAAAAGAGCCTACAACTCATCATCAAAATTGACCTTCATGTTTGCCAGTCGATTGAAGACATCCTAAAACTCGTTCAAATGGTTTGCAGCTGACTTTTCCTCATCCAACCTCAACTGTACCAGATTTCATACTAGAAAAGTCTTACTTGCAGCACTCTTTGACTAATATAGCGATACTAATTTGTCCCACAAAGCCTTAATGGATTCACAAATAGCCACATGGTGGAACACCGAATCATCCAAATATTGCCGAATCAACACAATCGCCTTTATGTCTATTTTCTTCCACTTTCCCTCATCCATATTCGAGGCTTTCTCCCCATCTCCATCAATGGGATCATGCAAATCATTGAGATATGGAACGTCCTCCATCTTCAACTTCCATAAATCCCAATTCTTCCCATTCAAAATAGCCATCTTTGAAAACGTCATCATCTCCGACATCAAAAAAAAATCAATTTTTTTAATCTAACAAACACTCCAAGCTATGCGGTTATATGAGCTCTGATACCAACTATTGGGGTTTTGTGCACAATGGAAGTTTGACAAAGCACCCGAGAAACAAAACGAATCTTTTTCACCCAATCACTTGGAGATAACTGTGATTGAAATACAAACAAAAACACAAACAATATCGAAAATATAAACACATGATATTCCACCCAACTACACTCTTTATTGATTCACCAAAATACTTTTTACAACCAATCTCAACTATCCTAACAAACAAACACAACTTGAACCAATAACCTTATTGAAAAATAGGTAGAGAAAATCTAATGGCTAAACAATTTGAGGAGAAAGATAATGAAGACAATGACAAAATTTCCACCTGTAATGAAGATGTTAACTAGGTCTTTTTATAGAATAAATATCTTCATACCCAAGTTTTCTTGACACACAAGTTATCTTCATATATGTCAAAAATCTATTGGATAAGCACAAAATAATCCTGGCCTTCACTTCCAAATATCCCACGGATATAGCAACAAATCTCTCAACAAAAATTGGATTTGCATAGATAATTTGTTGCCTACAATTGTGATTTGCGTATCAAAAATCTCAATAGTTTATGCTCTTAAAACATGCAACAATAAAAATATTACAACTATATTCTTAATGTACAAAATCAAGCATGGAATAAAAAAGCAAAAGCTTCAAGCAATTTAGTAAAAAGATTTCAACAGGCAGTTGTTGCAAATACAGGTTTAAGTCAGTCGTCCATGGTAATCATTTAAAAAAGAAGAGCAGTACACAATTTTAATGGGTAAAGGGTAATGGAAACTATTAGTCAACAAACTATTAATTCCTACTTCCAACCGTCAAAGAATTCACAAATCATCCATTATTCGAGTTGGAAAATTTGACAACTTCTGCATGCCACTTATCTACATGATCACTATGAAAAATGTAGCATAGTGCATTAATTTTCAGATTCTTTTTCATAACCCACTTCAATAGAAGCATTATCCTAGTTATGATCTTCACGCATAAATATATCTTCATCTTTGTTATACTTATTTCCTTCATCATCATCCCATTTCATTTGATTTTCTCCATCTATCTCATCATCTCCCACTCCTCTTTCATCGTTATCATCCTTCTCTTCTTCTTCATGAGCTTCTAGATTTGCCACATGAATATCCTCGACAAGGCTAAGGTCTTTTCTTCCTACTCTTATATCAGATTCTCCATGTAACAACCTGAACTCCGACATACCGAATTTATCTTTCAAAATCCTAATCCATCGAAAACCGTGTTCGTAGCTTTGGTATCCTGCAGAAAAGACAGAGATATAAAATATATCAGAGCTCAGAAAATATCTCACAGCAGAATGGACAAAGTATAATATAATCAAATTATAGCCTTACTGCATTAATAATACTGCCTAACTAGTATCCAAAGCTATCATATCTCTGCCAAAAATCTAACCTGCAAGTATGTTATGAGGAGCGGGTCAGAACACAAGTTCTGGTGACTGGATTTAAACTATACATTTTGGATAACCCTACATATATTGTTCAATCACATTTTCTTATTTATTAGGTTACTTTGGTTAACAACACTCAAGGCTTACACACACGTCGTACCCATTTACTTCACAGTGGATTAACCTAATATAGTATATATGTATCTAACCCTAATATTAAGGTACGTCCCATAATACCCCACTTGCACGGTCTCCACCGTAATGTCACAAAAATGTACGTAGTCCCCCATCCTATGCTGGAGTGACGTACAGGTCTCTATATAACAATGTTATGTTCCGCATATATCTACCATTACTACGCACGTAAGCGTATGGACTGCCACCTTCGATCGAATCAGATTCCATCACATAGTAATGCCCTCAAGTCTACGATACACCACCCAGAGCAGACATGCATGTATCTAGACTTTCCCATGTACGTATCGTCAATCGTATTCAATGCCTTAACCGCACATAACCTCTAATGTGCACTGAGTTCCGTGGCAGGGCTATACAAGAAACCAAAACTCGATCGGGAGCTTTTCCATATCTGTACATGCCCGCCTTTAAGAGCCTAAAAATACAGATATCCTTCAAGTCTGTTTTTCATAGTGGCTATGGCCCCACCTCGGACCCTCCCTCAACTAGTAAATACTACAAGAGCTAAGCGACTTCCCCCTAACAAACAATCTAAACATCCAGTTGGCGTCTCCCCTTAACCATCGTGCCTCGATAGTGAAAGGTGGATGGCGTCTTGGGTTTAGCTCTTGTGACACCCCATGTTCATTATTATCACTCATTAAGAGAATGCTTTAAGTTTCGTGAAGCGTTACAGGTAAACAGAAACATTACAAGACAGATAAAAAATAGCAGCAGAATTTAAATTTTATTAATAAGAAAACATCGTAGTTCAAAACATGGTAACATCATATGTTTGAAATGCATAAAACCCAGTACATCAATAAAACTTCTGTCTTATACTTAAAACATCAGAGTACAATAATAAAAGAAGCATAATCTCCAAAACAAAGCCATAGTAGAGAGATATGAAATCGAGCCGTACATCTAAAACAACTCCTAGCAAGATGAAAGCAGAGTCTTGATCAAGCTTGAGTGTTCCCTCCCAGAGAACCTGAGGGGAAACGGAAGAGAAAGAATAGGAAACAAAATAAGTCAGAAATAAAGTCTAGCGAGTCCAGTTACTTTTAGCATATAAATAAGTAAAAGTATCATGATAGGCATATAAAGTGGATAAGAGAGATAGCACCATAAAAGGCAGGTATGACAAGGTAAACAGGATAAACATGATAGAGTATATTGTGCTTTTCTAGTACTTTCCCTTTCTCTCTCTATCTCTCTCTCTCTCTGCACCAATACTAGTGTAACCAGAATGAGATGACCCCAACAACTATAAGATGGTAGACTTAAACGTACTTCTAGTAAGAGGTTTAACCCCATACAACCAACAGGCAGCCCAACATACCAGAGTTACCCCTAAGGATAATAACAGGCTCCTAAATATACCGGAGTCTAGATGTACGCTAATCACTACCCCAATCGATCGGCTCCCTACCCCATAGATACCGTGTGCTGGCCCTATAGTAGGATGTATCGCTTCCTAAAGTGGTAACCCTTCATTTTTAGGATGTGCACAACCATATCTACAGTTGTCGCGGCATCTAAACCTCCTCTGCCGGACCCATGCACGCACATGACTCCGTCGGAGTGCGCCGCCCACAACATCCCCCACATTTGGATCGCTTACAATCAACTCACTAAGCGTGCCTCGACTCCAACCTTGTTTGGAGTACTCGTTTGATACCTATATATGGGTTACTATCTAGAACAGGTCCCACACACTAGATGATACAAGATTTCTCCTACGCTTGCATCTCCACTAGGTTTTCCATAGGTTATGCCATACCAGAGTAAAAGATTGCATAACCCCATAGGTTAAGTTTGTGGCCCTATATATAAATATTACCCACCACCCCAAGATATACTTAACCCTCCCAATGTTTCGTACAAGTTTACTTAACCCCTACTCAAGTTAACATATGCAACCCCTATGGATTCAACTAGGTTAAGTATTCAAGTTTATTACCATATTCATTTATTGTTATTATGTACTAGACCTCTCACATTAAGCCTACAACTTGTGGATATTGGATATGCTGTTTTATTCCGGGCAGACTTCTTCCACAAACCGGGCAACCTCATGTCTTAGCATGTCTCTTGTTTATGCACTTAGAACCCTCACATTAGATTCACCACTTGTGGTTGCTGCATATGTCGGGCGGTTCTGGATAGAATTCCACCACAAGTGCAATCTAACCTCATGTCTAAGTACAGTTACAGTTTTTAATTACTGTAATTCTAGGCATTTCAATTATTAACCAATTATTCCTATGTCGTTATAGGTTTTCATGCCCCTTTTCCAAGTCATGTTCATAATGAACCATATGCCCCAACTTAAGATCTTCAATCATAATTCAATTTATGCCCCAAATTCATGTTCATATATTTCATTCAGATTATGCCTAAATTCCCAATTACAAGTTATGCCCCAATTTTACCGTTTTCCCCTCGTTCCCAATTTAACGCATTCACATATTTCAGCGGCATGCCTAGGCTCGAAGGTAGTCTGGCTATAAAAATAAAAGGGAAAAGATGAAGGGAAGAGGACAGAAATGATCATACTAACAAGATTGACATATAATGGCAGAAATAGGCATAAACATATAGTGGCATAATGATAAGATAGACATATAGGAACAGATCTGATGAATATATGACAATAGAACTGATTCTAACATCATAGGGACCTCATAAACAGGCATGATAAGATCTAAATAATAACTAACTAATAACAGATCTGATTTAGCCACAAACATAATAGGAACATGCATGATGTGATATAAACAGTGAATTAGATCTACAAACAATATCAGATCTGACATGATAAATAGGTATAGGCTTAGATATAGTTCATAGTCATGTCAAAATAACTTAGATACACAGGTTATACCAGATCTGATATGATTCAAATAGTCACAGGCTTAGAACCAACTTATAGTCATGTCAAGATTAACTTTTAAGTATTTAGATCTAAAATTAACATAGACTCACCGTGATCAAATCTGAGAAATAGAAGAAAATAGAAGAAGAATTGCAGATGTTGAATCACATATCTTTGAATTAGCCTAACCCCCGTTGTAGAAGAAATACAAGCTATTTTGGTCTAGGTTGAGGCAACCTCTAGCCTTCCATTGTTTTTGTGTGAAGAAACCAATGGGTATAGGGTCCTATTTATAGCCCAGAACCAATGAATCTAGACTAGAAATCAGTCCATGTTCAGAAGTAGGAATCTGCCCCGGATCTGGGGGGTGTCGACATGGGGGTCGACCTCCCTGTATGGGTGTTGACATGGGTGTCGACACCCTTATGATGGTGTCGACACCTAGAGCAGGAATTTTCCCGCCTAGGTCTTCCATGTGATTTTGAATCATTTTTAATTTCTAGACTTATTTTATTTATATATATTTTTCTTATGCGTATACGAACTTCAAACCTTAGTAACTTCTTCATACAGTGTCTGTTTTACGCAAACCAGATGCTTATTTCAAACAAAATTCTTAGATGAACGCAATGGAGTAATCCATTTCAATTAATTTTGAATATTTAATTAAGTATTATTTAATTTATGTTAAGAAGGATTCTGAGATGAATGCAATGGCGCAATCCCCTACTCAGAGGATTTCGTCCCTGAAATCTTCAAGTTAAGAAGAATGTATATCCTAACATCCACATCCATATACTCATCCACCAATCACATGCATCTAATGTCCTTAAAAATTTCTATTGCTTATATGATAATATGCAAAGGTGTGTGTATATGTCCCAATACTAATGCGAAAGATCAGGCGGTCTACTGATTTAGTCAACCTCCTTAATGCAATGTATGTTAGTGCCATGAATCCATTGTGTATGCGAATAATCCTATTATAACATGTAAGTTCTATATGTGTGCACAATCATCCATCCAAATGCAACATCCATATGATGATACATCCATTTTCATCCATAAAAAGAAGAAAAATGCACACACATCCATACGCAGTATGAGAGTGATTGAGTCGATCTAGTGCCTAATGTGTGTACGTGTATATGCATCCATGAGCAAACACTTGCATCCACTTGCATCTATCAAACATAACATATGTTTACATTCATGAGATTCCTACCTAAAGGTCGAAGATTCAATCAGTAGGATATACTTTAAATGATAGAAACAAGCATAAACAAAAGCTTTGGAAAGGACGTTAAGAACATATCCTTGAAAAGGAAAGGGCACGAAGCGCGAATCTTGTCTTCAGTCTCCCAAGTTGCATCCTCTGGGTTATCTCCCCACTGAACTTTCATCAACTTGACTTCTCAATTGCGTAGCTTCTTAACTTCTGATCCAAGAATACGGGTAGGAACTCGTCTAACTATCGCCTCCCGTTCCACCTCTACTTCCTCCAATATACTCGGCTCTACTATTTATGCAGTATCATGTAAGCACTTCCGCAAATGAGAAACGTGGAAAACATCATGAACACTAGATAGTCTTTCTGATAGCTTTACTCTATAGGCCATTTGGCCAATCCTCTCTATTATAGGAAATGGTCCTATAAACCTTGGTGCCAATTTCCCTACATGTCCAAAGCGAACCACATTCCTCAAAGGTGACACCTTAATGAGAACCATGTCTCCCATCTCAAACTCAATGTCAGTCAGTCTCTTGTCTGCGTATGACTTTTTCTTATCCTGAGTTGTCTTCATTCTTCGTCTAATGAGATCAATCTTTTCAGACGTTTCTCTAACCATATCTGGTCCAATTAGAAGTCTTTCTGTGGACACCCACCAACAAGTCGGTGATCTACAGGGTCGTCTGCACAATGCTTCGAAGGGTGCCATGCCAATACTAGCTTGATAACTGTTGTTGTAGGCGAACTCTACTAAAGGAAGATGCTCTTCCCAAGTCCCTCTGAAGTCTAGGATACACAGTCTTAAAAGATCCTCAAGAACTCTATTCACCATTTCTGTTTGTCCATCAGTCTGAGGGTGATAAGTGGTGCTCAAACACAACTGTGTACCTAATGCTTCTTGCAAGCTATTCCAAAATTAACTGGTGAAAATGGGGTCACGATCACTTACGATACTGGAAGGTACTCCATGAAGACGGACTATTTCATGAACGTAAATTGCTGCCAACTATGCCGTCGTCCTCTTACTCTTAACTGGAATGAAATGAGCGCTCTTAGTAAGTATGTCTACTACAACCTAAATACTGGTGTTGCCCTTCCTTGATCTAGGCAAACCATCGATGAAATCCATAAAGACACTCTCCCACTTCCACTGTGGAACCTCCAAAGGATGAAGTAAATCACCAGGCTTCTTTTGCTCAGCCTTGACTTGCTGGCAAATCAAACATTGAGAAACAAACTCTACCACATCTTTCTTCATCCCATCCCAAAAGAAAACCCTCTTCGTGTCTCTATATATCTTATCACTGCCTAGATGAATAGTCATCTTAGAATGATGGGCTTCTTCTAGGACTGTCTTTAACAAACTCCCAATTTAGGGAACACAAAGTCTTCCATCTCGTCGCAACCACCCTCTATAGTCTATTGAATATGTACTGAGGTGACTAGAAGTCTCCCCTTTACTGAGCTTATCCAATATGTCTAAAATCAATGGATCCTTTCGATGCGAAGCTCCTATCTGATCCATAAGAGTAGGTCACACCTCTAGTGATGCAAATAAACTAGGCAAAAAGTCGGTGGACAGTCTAAAGTCTAAAGTCGATATGAACTCCAAGCTTTTCCTCTCTACAAATAGAGGACTTAAGCCCATCCTCTGCCTACTCAGTGCGTCTGCCACCACATTTTGCCTGCCAGGGGTGTAAGCAATCTCGAATTCATAAGATACTAAGAAATCCATCCACCCTTGTTGCCTTAAACTAAGATCCTTCGGCGAGAACAAGTACTTGAGAGATTTATGATCGGTGTACAACTCGAACTTCTCTCCAAGCAAATAATGGCGCCAAATCTTAAGTGCGAATACTATGGAAGCTAGCTCAAAATCAAGGGTAGGGTAGTTCTTCTCATGAACCCGTAGCTGTTTACCCCCATAACATACTACCCTTTCCTCTTACATCAGAACCGCACCAAGCCATGTACCACATGCATCAGTGTATACTGTAAATACTTTGTTTCCATCGAGCAAGGTCAAGATGGGGGGTGTTGTCAGAGCCCTCTTAAATCATTGAAAAGAAACATCACAATCTATTTCCTATGAAAATGTCAAATTTTTCTTTGTCAGCCTGGTGAGCCGGGGCTGATATCTTCCTATAATAGCCTGCCAATCCAAGGAAACTTCTCACCTCTGTTGCATTCTTTGGGATTTGCCAATCTTGAACTGCAACTACCTTCGCGGGATCTACTACTATCCCATCCTTAGGTACTACATGCCCTAGAAATCTTACCTCTTTTCTCCAAAAATGGCATTTGGAGAATTTCGCCTTAAGCTGGTACGCGCGGAGAGTTTTCAAGACTTCTCTCAAATGTTGGGCATGCTCTTCCTTGCTCTTTGAGAAGATTACGATATTATCAACAAAGACCATGATGAACTTATTTAGAAACTCCCGAAACACCCTGCTCATCAGATCAACAAAATAGGCGGGTGCATTCGTCAATCCAAAAGGCATAACGAGCCATTCAAAGAAACCATCTGGAGTCCTAAAAGCGATCTTGTCTATACTGTCGTCGACCACCCTCAACTGATGAAACCCCAAGGCCAAGTCTAACTGAGAGAAAACTGATGCACCAACAAGCTGATCAAACAGATCATCTATCCTCCGGAGTGGGTGCCCATTCTTATTAGTGAGTTTATTCAACTCCCCATAGTCCACACATAAGCGAAGCGAACCATCCGCCTTAGTTGCGAATACCACCGGAGCACCCCATTCGAATATGCTTCGCCTAATAAACTCTTTCTCAAGTAGCTCCCCTACTTGCTTGCTAAGCTCCCTCCTTTCTCTTGGAGCCATATGGCACACAGGCAATGCAACTGGATTTGCATTGTCTACAAAGTATATACGAAAATCAATCTCACATCTCGGTAGTAATCCCCGAAGCTCATCAAAAACATCAGAATACTCACAGACTACTGGTACAGATTGCAGATCATCGATAGATGAATCAAGTAACTCTAGGAAACTAAGAATGACAGACCCCTTTGGGTCATAAGAAATCTCAAGGGTCCTCCCATGGCATGTCAAAAGTCTAACGACCCTCCTCTCACAATCCATAATGGCAGCATACATAGTTAGCCAATCCATCCCTAGAATTAAACCATAGCCCATAAAACCGAGCACATATGGTCGCACTTAAATTCGGCGCCTAACACAGATATTCTCAAACCCCGACAAATGATGGACAAATGAGTCATACCACCAATGGGGTTTGAGACAACAATGGGATCCCTACCATACTAATATTAAGGTGCAGAGACTCAACCACAGAATCACATATAAATGAATGCGAATCGTCAGAATCAAAAAGAGTTCTAACTGGATGATTGGAAAGAGAAATAAAACTTTCAACAGAAACTTTCCTACCTCGATCTGGAGCACTGGTCACGATTGCATGCACCTGACCTCCAAAAGCTCCTGCCATCTAACCTTGTCCTTGCTTCTTCGAGAACTCCTTAGAAAAGTCTCTGACCTCTCTACAACTGAAGCAAGCATTCTTCCTTCTTTTGCTGTCCTTGATCAAATGACCATCAAGTACACAATTGTAACATTTCCTCTTATCCTTAGCCTTATCGTTCTTTCCTCCCTTCTTTTGTTGTTGTTATTGTTGTCCCTTCTTGGGCCACACTTTCTTGTTTTGTGTTTCCTCCACCTTAACTCTTTCTTTTCAGCTTTATCTTCCTCATGCATCAATGCCATATCAACAAGCCTTTCAAAAGTTGCTCCCATAGGAATATGAGACATAGCTAACCTATGGAGGGGTTCATTTAGCCCTTTAGTAAACTGCAAAGCTTTCTTATGAGGAGTATCCACTAGCTCCAAGCCAAACCTCGCCAGTTGATTGAACTTGTTAACGTACTCTTTGATAATCATGCCTCCTTGCTTGAGTGCCAGAAACCTTTCCATTTGCATGCTTTTCCCAAATTGGAAAAGAAACTTCACTTCGAACCTCTGGCAAAAAACATCCCAAGTGACCAACGGACGCCCTGCTTGCATCACTTCCCACCAGAATGAAGCCTCATCATTTAGCAGCCAAGCGGCTAACTAAATCTTCCTATGATCGTCTGCTTCAAAAATTCCAAACAAGTCCTCCGTCTCTTTGAGACAATTCCTTGCCTCTACAAAAGTTTCGGTTCCTGAGATTGGCTTTCCGCCTATAGCACAGAAATCTTTGCAAATCTTAGAAAAATTATCTGCTCGCCGAGGAGGAGGATGAGGAGCAACAGGTGCAGTTGGGGGAGGAATGTCTGGTATCGTAACACCCTTAGGAATATTAGGTTCCCCAGACATGCTGAATAGAAAAGGAAAAGGGATTCAAACAGAGAATCAAAAGATGTTACATATTTCTTTGGATAATATGTTCTTCAAAACAGACTTTTCTTTTAAAAATGCTTTCTTTTAAAACCTTTTTGAAAATAATATTTAAAATCTTTTATTTGATTTGGTAATCTTCAGCTCTGATACCAAGTGTGACACCCCACATCCGTTAATGTCACTCATTAAGAGAATGCATTAAGTTTCGTGAAGCGTTATAGGTAAACAGAAACAGAAACAGAAACATTACAAGACAGATAATAAATAACAGCAGAATTTAAAATTTTATTAATCAGAAAACATCATAGTTCAAAACATGGTTACGTCATATGTCTGAAATGCATAAAACCTAGTACATCAGTAAAACTTCTGTCTTGTATTTAAAGCATCATAGTACAATAATAAAAGAAGCATAATCCCCAAAACATAGCCATAGTAGAGAGATATAAAACCAAGCCATACATCTAAAACAGCTCTAAGCAAGATGAAAGCAAAGTCCTGATTAAGCTTGAGTGTTCCCTCCCAGAGAACCTGGGGGAAACGAAAGAGAAAGAAGAGGAAACAAAATAGGTTAGACATAAAGTCTATCGAGTCCAGTTACTTTTAGCATATAAAAAAGTAAAAGTGTCATGACAGGCATATAAAGTGGATAAGAGAGATAACATCATAAAAGGCAGGTATGACAAGGTAAACATGATAAACATGGTAGAGTATATTGCGCTTCTCTAGTACTTTCCCTCTCTCTCTCTCTCTCTCTGCGCACTGATACCAGTATAACCAGAATGAGATGATCCCAACAACTATAAGATGGTAGACCTAAGCGTACTTCTAGTGAGAGGTTTAACCCCATACAATCAACAGGCAACCTAACATACCGGAGTTACCCTTAAGGATAATAACGGGATCCTAAATATTCCGGAGTCCAGATGTACCTTAATTATTACCCCAATCGATCGGCTCCTTACTTCGTTGGTACCGTGTGCTGGCCCCACAGTATGATGTATCACTTCCTAAAGTGGCAAGCCTTCGTTTTCAGGATGCACACAACTATGTCTACAGGTGTCACAGCGTCTAAACCCCCTCTGTCGGACCCATGCACACACATGACTCCATCGAAATGCGCCGCCCACACCGTCCCCCACATTTGGATGTCTTTCAATCGGCTCAGTAAGCATGCCCCAACTTTGACCTAGTTTGGAGTACTCGTTTGATACCTATATATGGGTTACTAACTGAAACGAGTCCCACACACAAGATGATAAAAGCTTTCCCCTACGCTTGCATCCCAACTAGGTTTTCCACAGGTTATGCCATACCAGAGTAAAAGATTGCACAACCCCATAGGTTAAGTTTGTAGGCCTATATATAAATATTACCCACCACCCCAAGATATACTTAACCCTCCCACTGTTTCATACAAGTTTACTTAACTCCTACTCAAGTTAACATATGTAATCCCTATGGATTCAACTAGGTTAAGTATTCGAGTTTATTACCATACTCATTTATGGTTATAATGTACTAGACCTCCCACATTAAGCCTACAATTTGTGGATGCTAGATATGCCGGTTGGTTACGGCCAGACATCTTCCACAAACCGGGCTTAACCTCATGTCTTAGCATGTCCCGTGTTTATGCATTTAAACCCCTCACATTAGATTCACCACTTGTGGTTGCTGGATATGTCGGGCGGTTCCCGGCAGACTTCCACCACAAGTGTAATCTAACCTTGTGTCTAAGTGCAGTTATGGTTTATAATTACTGTATTTCTAGGCATTTCAGTTATTAACCAATTATTCCTATGTCGTTATTGGTTTTCCTGTCTGTTTCCTAAGTCATGTTCATAATGCATCATATGCCCCAATTTAAGGTCTTCAATCACAATTCAATTTATGCCCCATATTCATGTTCATATATTTCATTCAGATTATGCCTAAATCACCAATTACAAGTTACGCCCCAATTTTATCGTTTTCCCCTCGTTCCCAATTTAACGCGTTCGCATATTTCAGCAGCATGCCTAGGCTCTAAGGTAGCCTAGCTATAAAAATAAAAGTGAAAAGATGAAGGGAGGAGGACAAAAATGATCATACTAACAATAATGACATATAATGGCAGAAATAGGCATAAACATATAGTGGCATAATTATAAGATAGGCACTATGCAGTTAATGCCCTGCTATTACCTCGCTATAACCCCGCTATATCCTGTAGCACACTACCACCGCTACGCTTTTTCTCAAAGAGCCTTTGATATAGCCTCTCCACTTTAAGCCCCGCTATATTCCGCTATTCTCGATATATCCCGTTATTTGTGCTATATTTTGTTATTTCCACTATATCTCTGATGAAAGAAATGAACTCAAAAAATGAAATTAACACATTAAAAAAATTGTTAAATTAGGGTTTTTAATTGAATTTTTTAATATATACTTTTAGAAACAAAAATACCCTAATATGCTATTGAGTTTAATTAATTTAAATGGATGTTTATGTTTATCTGTCGATATTTGTATATATATGTATTTAAAATTTAAAATTTACGAACTAAAGTTAAATAAAGTGTTAGTTTCTAACTTACTTATCATTTATATATTCATAAAAACATTTTGAAGGAGTTGTATGTGTTATTTTAGAGTCATCCGCTATATCCTGCTATTTCCTCGCCTTATCCCCGCTATGACTTTTTGGTCCTCTGCCGCAATGGATCCGCTAAGCACTTTAACCGCACAGGATAGGCATATAGGAAAATATCTAATGAACATGTAACAATAGAACTGATTCTAACATAACAGGGACCTCATAAACAGGCATGGTAAGATCTAAACAATAACTAACTAACTAATAACATGTTTGATTTAGCTACAAACATAATAGGAACATGCATGATGTGATCTAAACAGCGAATTAGATCTACCAACAATGGCAGATCTGACATGATAAATAGGTATAGGCTTAGATTTAATTCGTAGTCATGTCAGAATAACTTAGATACACAGGTTATAATAGATCTGATATGATTCAAATAGTCACAGGCTTAGATCCAAGTTATAGTCATGTCAAGGTTAACTTTTAAGTATTTAGATCTAAAATTAACATGGACTCACCGTGATCGGATCTAAGAAATAGAAGAAAATAGAAGAAGAATTGTAGATGTTGAGTCACATATCTCTGAATTAGCCTAACCCCCGTTGTAGAAGAAAAACAAGCTATTTTATAAAAATATAAAAATTCAAGCTTAATTTCTAAGTTCAAACACAAGTTAAATTTAAAGGTTTCAATTAAATTTCCAAAGCGACTCATTCAATCGAAATATAGGTATATCTCATTTAGCCACTATTTCAAATCTCGCAAATATCGCCCGGGATCTCCTCCGAGATCTCGTTTTGGGCTCCTTCCGAAACGAAACAGCAAATATCACTCTAAATCTCCTTTCGAATATATCGCCCGAGATATTGCAATATCGAACGATATATCGACCGAGACGAAATACTAGAATATCGTCTGAGATCTTAGTTTTTTTGGTTAAAAATTTAAATATGTGCCTGAACTAGAACAATAATTAAAAAACTCAAATCTAGCCATAACAATCTTTTGTTATTTTACATTTTATATGTTAAATGACTATGTTGTACGTTCGTATATGTTTTACAATGCTTATGATTTTCATATTCATCTTTTTACATACATGTTACTTATGAAATTATGTATTTTATGGTCTATTTGTGCTGAATTTTTTAATGTTTTGGATCCTTTTAATGTTTCATGTCTAACAATATTTCTGTTTTTAGCATATTGCAATTTATAGTGTGAATGATCTTTCGCAAAATAAAGAATAATAAAGTTATTTTGCATTTTAAGTTTAAGTTACTATGTTTTTAATAGCAATCATAAAACTCATTTTGTTAAAATATCAATTTTAACATATCATGTACCCCGAGATTTTTTTCGATATGTACTTTCAAACCCGAAATGAAAATCCGAGATGAACTCTCGAGTTAGACTCATCTCGTCCAAGATCTCCGCCGATATGAGACTGAGTCTATAAAATTCCCGAGACGAAACGTGACAAATATCCGAGATGTAAAACCTTGAATTTAGCCCATATCCAAATTTCCATAAAATTTCATATGATTTGGGAACTTGCAATAGCAGGGCGATAAATGATAAAACAACAAACATACAACAATCACCATGAATGTAGTACATAAATCAAACACTACTATTACATCGAACTATCAATAGTTATTTCAAATAAACTGTCGACAACTAATTCATGTAAATTTCAACTATCACTTCATATGATATAAATGAACAATTCAAGAATTTATCGACCACTAACTAACAACTCATGAAATTAATGATTAGGATTCATGAAATTAATAGTTAACCAATCAAACAAATTTAAACAAACAGTTCAATCAGTTATCAACCAAACAAGCCCAAAATAATTCTAATACATTTCATATGATGTAAATTTGCTAGTATATGAATATTAATCGTGAGAGCGATTCTTACCTTGCGTGGTTTTTGGAAGGTGACAAGGACACGGAAAAAGTACAGCGACCTTAAGCAAGACGCAGACAACGCAACCCACTAACACTACTGATGCCATGAACACAAAAGGAGTTCGCACAAGCTTTCGATTGAATGCAAATCCACTTCAATTTGATTTATTTTAATAGTAAATCAAGATGCTTTAAACTCATGTCTCCTTTCATAATAAAGATGCTCTTATATCCCTATACAATGCTGCACACTCCCAGGTATTGTTCGAACTCTCTCTTTCTCTTATTTTTTTATATACACAAGAAAATTATCCAGCTGAAGAACAAACAACGTAATAGACGCAAGTTTTTCATTGATTGTTCACTAGAAACGGTCGGAGGTGGCTGGACAGGAGGGGGTCAGACTATTGTAGGTGGCTGCTAGGCTTGGTGCAAGTCGTCGGAGAAGGAGGATAGACATTCGACAGGTGCTGGGTCTGAGGAGGCGTTTGGCATGGATGGAGCAAGAGCAATGCAGTAAGTAGGAGGCAGAGATGGACTTGGTGGCAGAATAAAGTGCGATGGAGGGAAAAGGAGGTAGAGGTCTGCGTTGTCATAGCCCGTATTTTATGTATCGGAGGATCGTAAAATATTTTTATTTTATTTCCTAAGGGTTGGATCATCATATTTTAATATGTGGTTTATGGGGTTGTGAGACATGTCCATAATATTTACCGATTTTGTTTGTGACCAATTTAGCACTATTAGTCTTGTCCAGGGAAAAACTGAAACACCCCACCTCCGTTAGGGTCACTCTCAAAGGGAATGCCCTAATTTTGGTGGAGGTTTATAAGTACAAGTCACAGATATACAAGACAGATATAAGAACACATATTTGTAAACAGCGGAAGAATAACAACAAACTTTTATTTCATAAAGTCAAATACGTGTTACAACAACATCCTTGCCAAAAACATAACATAACACTTTCATAATCTGTCTTGAGTACATTATTTTTAAAGAAGCATAAATAAAACATAGACAAACTGCCAAAGCCCCATAGTGGATTGTCCAAAGCCATAGTTCAAAACAGGAAAGTCCAAGCAATACATATCTCTTCTTCAAGCTGGATGTTGAGGTAGGTCAAGCTGCTGTGTTCCCTCCCTGAGGACCTGGGGGGGGGGGGGGGGAAACGGAAGAAAGAAGACGAAAGAAAAATAGAGTCAGACATAAAGCCTGAGTAAGTCTAGTACTACTTTGTCTATGAATAAAGAACTGGGTATGATAAGTAAAACAGGAAGTGGGCAAGCACTATGAACTTGGTTAAGTTGTCTAGGGTCGAATATACTATCGTACCCCATGTTAATCTCTGAACCCATATAAACTAGTTTCCAATTTGCACCCCATAATCAGGGTGATGTGATCCATTCTATGATGATCGGCTCCTACTCGCATAGTTACATGTGTCTTACGGCCCCCGATGTCTGTAGTTACCTATGCTGGTCCCACCATGGGGTGTATCAAGTCCCATAGTGGCAACCCGACACAACCTTAGAGTGCAAAGGTATGCTACTGGTGTCCAGTGCTTTATTTTTCTGCGCCGGAGTGCGTGCACGCCCGCACACCGTTAGAACCTACACTGCTACACCACCGCCGTCGATTTGACCTCTTACAATCAGCCCAGTAATCGTGCCCCACCCTGCCTAGTTTCAGGGTATCCTGATACACCTTTTAGGGTTACTGCTGAAAAGGGTCCCCCGTTACTAGGTTTTCTATCTCTAGCCAACATGCTAAGTTGGTTAAGTGTTTCCTAACCTAACTCCACCAGTCCGTTTAGTTTAGCATGTTCTATTTTGATTAAGTCTTTAATTCACTTAATCCTATCAATCCTGACTCAGCCTTAATTGTCTTATTAAGGCCCGGACCTCTCACATTAGACAGGTATTGTTGTGGCTGCCTGTTGCCGGTTGGTTCCGGGCAGTCTTACGCCACAACTCAGTCTAACCTCGGGTCCTTGCTGGGCTCCATGTTTAACCTCCCACATTGGATAGGTATTGTTGTGACTACTGGACAGCCGGGCGGTTCCGGGCAGGTTTACATCACAACTCAATCCAACCTCGGGTTAAACACATCGTATGTTCTACATTTACATATCTTGTCATTCTTCTTTATTTATATGTAAATATTTGCGGCCCATTATTAAGTTAATGGTGTAAAGGTTACACCAATCACGGGCCCAACCCATACTTGAATTTGGGCCCTTCTATTTTATATTTTCATTCATTAATTCATTTTAACCCAACGTTGTTTTCCCCCGTTTTACACGTCCGTTCATATATATTGGGCTTAGCCTTTTAAAGCCCAATTTAGCCATGCGAAAGGGGAGGCTTATGGCGTATACACAAAGAGGGGAAGGTGAGCGCATGAACTTGCATAAGACGTTGGGAATTCATAATAGAAACTGGTGTACTTGCATAGCGGTAACATAGGTGACATGAATCAAAGCATGTGAACTTGCATAGGTTTAACTACAACATGAACCTATATTCTTATTTAGGCATAATGTCAAACATAAGCATGGCATAAATACTTTTAGCATAAACACGGCTTAATGTCAAACATAAGCATGGCATAAGTAAAGTTCAATTTGTTCATGGCATAAACATAAACAAGTCATTTTCATAAGGTTTCTACATGTTTACAAAGGGGATACTTTGTTACTAACACAAAAGCATAGTTCAACTTAATCATGGTTTAAGTCTAATCACATAACGATGGTATAAATATACTTATGCATAAATATTCCTAAACATGGTGTTTGCTTTAAACTTGCAAAAAGGGATTTTTGAGTCTAACCTAGCCATGTCATCATATAATCCTTTAAAACAAGATAGACTTAATAACGGATTTCAATTATGCCAAATATCATTCCTAGCCATATTCATAAGTTTGCAAAAGCATGACTTAATACATGGATTATGGTGTCAAAATTCCACATAGTTTCATATGAACTATAATAACCAAACTTGTTTCAATTACTTGCAAAATGATTTATGCACAAAAATATACATCATAATGGCATAATAACAAAGCCCAAACTTGCATAAATTTCACTCAACTATATACATGTAGCTTCAACATAGACTACATAATTTGCGCAATATTCCAAACGTATATTTGCATAGAACTACCGCATGTAGTTCTTTATAATGAATAATAAAATTCAAGAATATCCAAACGTATATAAATTGATAAGAACGCACAAATATAAATTACTTCCATTGCCACAATTCAAGCATACACATCAACACAGTTGTTTATTATACCAAAGTAATACTCTACTTACAATGGTTTGATGAATTCTCTAGTTTAGGGATTGAAGACGCAAATTCCTTTGTTGAATTGATTAGCTTTAGGTTGCTTGAATTGCTTTAGGCCTTAGAACTTTCTTCCTAATTCTCTCTTTAGTTGGCGGCTACTCTTTGTCGTTCCTCAGCAACATGGCGGCTATGTTCTTAATTTGAATGAATAGATTAGGGTTTAGTCTAGGGTTGTTTATATAGAGGTTAGGAATTGATTAGAACCCTTGATGTTGCTAGGTTAGATCATAGCCATTCATTAGGAAGAGAGACCAATAAAAACCCGCCACCTAGCCCTAATGACAAAGCAGACCACAGAAATTCGACCAAACACAGACCTGGCCAGCCAGGTTGACTGGGCTCGACCAGGTCGACACCCCTGTCGACAGGGCTGTCGACAGCCCTGTCGACATGGGTAGCCCAGGTCGACAGCCCAGTCGACCTGGGTGGCTAGGCGGGTGTTTTATCCGCCTGGCCCATTGGGCCCCATTTCAAATTATTATTTTATTCTGTTTGAATTTTAAATTTAATTCAAAACTTCCGAAGGCCATATCTTCTTCATACGGACTCCGTTTTTCGAAAACTCGGACTCTATTTCGCGTATTTTTCCGAGACGAACGCAATGGCGTATCCCGTTTCCCTTAGTTCTTTGATTTGAATTTGATTATACTTTAATTCATGAATTTCACAGTTATAGAATTTTCGGGGTGTTACATTCTCCCCCACTTAAAAGGATTTCGTCCCCGAAATCTTCAAGTTAGGAGGAATGTAAATCCTAACATCCAATAATCCATCTACTCATCCATCAAACACGAGCATCCATTGTCCTTAAAAGACTTCTAATGCTTCATGATCATATGCAAAGTGTGTGTGTACATGTACTTATCTAATGCAAAATCAGGCGGTCTACTGATTCAGTTGACCTCCTTAATGCGAATTATGTAAGTGCCATGAATCCATTATGTATGCAAATTTTCCTATTCATGATTCTACATGAGTGCACAACCATTCAATACAAATGCAACATCCACATGACAATACATTAAAGTTCAACCATATACGAATACAAACATATATGCATATGCAATATGAAGTGACTGAGCCGATCTAAAACCTAGATTGTGTGTGTATATGCAACCACGAGCAACCACTAGCAATCACTTGCAACCACTTGCAACCATTCATACATAACATGTTTCAACTACATGTTTTCATCCAAAAGTTTTCTACCTAAAAGATACGGTCGAGGAAATATACCTAAAAAGATAGATAGATAAAAGCGCAACTTAAGGAAAAGAAAGATCAAGGATGTACCCTCGAACAGAAAAGGGTAGGCAGTACGGATTCTATCTTCAGTTTCCCAAGTCGCGTCTCCCTCGGTGTCGCTCCACTGGACTTTGACGAGCTTGACTTCACGGTTGCGTAGCTTCTTCACTTCCGTTCCTAATATGCGGGTCGGAACTCTTCTTATGGTTGCTTCGCGTTCCACTTCGGCCTCTTCGAGGATATTTGGCTCTACCACTTCAGCAGACTCATGCAGACATTTTCGGAGATGTGAAACGTGAAAAACGTTGTGGACTCCAGCCAACTTCTCGAGTAGCTCTAATCTATAGGCCATTTTCCCAATCTTCTCGATGATAGGGAATGGCCCTACGAATCTTGGCGCTAGCTTTCCTGTGGTTCCAAAACGTACAACGTTTCTCAGCGGTGATACCTTGAGAAAAACTCTGTCTCCAACTTCAAATTCAAGGTCGGTCCTCCTCTTGTCGGCATAGGACTTTTGTCTGTCTTGGGCCGTCTTCATCCTTCTTCGTATTAAGTCTACTTTCTCTGAAGTCTCTCGGATCATATCTGGTCCAAGTATGAGCTTATCCGTGGACTCCCACCAACAAGTGGGCGATCGGCACGGTCTTCCATATAAAGCTTCGAAGGGCGCCATTCCGATGGTTGCTTGATAGCTGTTGTTGTAGGCAAATTCCACCAAAGGAAGGTGGTCTTCCCATGTCCCTCCGAAGTCAAGGACGCATAACCTTAAAAGGTCTTCCAAAACTCTGTTCACTCTCTCTGTTTGGCCGTCAGTTTGGGGATGATAGGCTGTGCTCAAGCATAACTGCGTTCCTACTGCTTCTTGCAGACTCCGCCAAAACTCGCTGGTGAAGATGGGGTCTCGGTCACTAACGATGCTAGATGGTATTCCATGGAGTCGCACGATTTCCTTGAGGTAAAGTGATGCTAGGGATGAGGCAGTTCTCTTACTTTTGACAGGTAAAAAGTGGGCGCTTTTAGTAAGCCTATCCACTATTACCCAAATACTAGTGTTGCCTCTCCTAGACCTAGGCAGCCCATCGATGAAGTCCATTGAGATGCTATCCCACTTCCACTGCGGGACCTCTAGAGGTTGTAGCAGTCCGCCAGGCTTTTTCTGTTCCGCCTTAACCTGTTGGCACACCATACACTTAGAAACGAACTCTGCCACGTCCTTTTTCATGCCATTCCAAAAGAAAGTCCTTTTTATGTCTTTGTACATTTTATCCCCGCCTGGGTGTATCGTCATCTTGGAATGATGCGCTTCCTCGAGAACCTTCTTTATTAAATCGTTTGTCTGTGGGACGCATAGTCTTCCGTCTCGCCTTAGCACACCCTTATCGTCAATGGAGTATCTGTTGAGGTGACTTGAAGTCTCACCCCTAATTAGCCTATCAATTATTTCCACAAGCTGAGGGTCTTCGCGTTGTGCTGTCCCTACTGAATCCACTAAAGTTGGGCGCACTTCGAGAGATGCAAGCAAGCCCGGTACGAAATCGGAGGAGGGCCTAAAGTCGAAGCTGGCTATAAACTCTAGGCTTTGTCTTTCAACAAACAACGGGCTTAGGGTCAATTTCTTTCGGCTCAACGCGTCTGCCACTACGTTGCCTTTGCCCGGAGTGTAGGAGATTTCGAAATCGTACGAGGCAAGAAACTCCATCCATCTTTGTTGCCTCAAGTTAAGATCCTTCTGCGAGAAAAGATATTTCAACGATTTATGGTCAGTGTAAAGTTCGAACTTCTCACCTAGGAGATAGTGTCGCCAAGACTTGAGTGCAAAGACGATGGCGGCTAACTCAAGATCGTGGGTTGGGTAGTTCTTTTCGTGCACCTTCAACTGCCTCCCGCCATAAGCTACTACCCTTCCTTCTTGCATTAAGACGGCGCCTAACCCTGTCCCACATGCATCCGTATAAACAGTGAACATCTTGCTCCCATCTGGCAGCGTCAAAACTGGGGCTGTTGTGAGAGCCCTTTTCAGTCGTTGGAAAGCAAATTCGCAATCCAAGTCCCAATTGAACACTAGATTCTTCTTGGTCAATTTCGTGAGCGGAGCTGAAATTTTCGCAAAATCCCTTATAAACTTTCGATAGAAACCTGCTAGTCCTAGAAAGCTTCGGACCTCAGTTGCATTCCTTGGTGTCTTCCAATCTTGTACCGCCACTACCTTAGCGGGGTCCACTGCTAACCCTTGTTTAGATACTATGTGCCCAAGGAACCTCACCTCTTCTCTCCAAAAGTGGCATTTGGAGAACTTGGCTTTTAGTTGATGGACTCGCAAAGTTTCCATGATTGCCCTTAAGTGCCGAGCATGTTCCTCTTCCTCTTTGAGAAGATAAGGATATCATCTATGAAAACCACTACGAATTTGTTGAGGAAATCTCTAAATACCCTACTCATCAGGTCCACGAAGTACGCAGGTGCATTTGTCAAGCCGAAAGGCATGACAAGCCATTCAAAGAAGCCGTCTGGGGTTCTGAAAGCCGTTTTATCGATGCTATCTTCAGCCACCCTTAGCTGATGAAAACCGGTTGCTAAATCGAGTTAGGAGAAAACAGACGCTCCTACAAGCTGGTCAAATAAATCGTCAATTCTAGGGAGAGGGTGCCTATTCTTTTTCGTTAGCTTGTTGAGCTCCCTATAGTCAACACATAGACGGAGTGAACCATCCGCCTTTGTAGCGAACACCACTGGAGCGCCCCATTCTGAAATACTCCTCCTAATGAACCCCTTTTCAAGAAGCTCTTTAATCTGTTTACTGAGCTCTTTCCTTTCCCGTGGAGCCATGTGTCTAACGGGCAACGCAACGGGCTTAGCATTATCTACAAGATATATGCGGAAGTCTATTTCCCGCTTCGGAGGTAAGCCCTTCACCTCTTCAAAGACATCCGGATATTCCCGGACCACTTTAACCGATTGTAAATTTTCAACAGAGGCATCTAGCGATTCAAGATAACTAAGCATAACCGCATACGAGGGATTACAAGAAATTTCCAAAGTATTACCGAGCTGGGTTAGGAGCCTAACAACCCTTTTCTCACAATCAAGGATGGCCCCATTACGGGATAGCCAATCCATACCCAAAATCAAACCATACCCCGAAAAGCCCAAAACAAAGGCACTACATAGAAATTCAACACTTAGGATAGAAATTTTCAAATCCAAACAGATCATAGACAAATGAGCTGGGCCCCCAATTGGGTTTGAAACAATTAAGGGGTCCTCTACCATACTAGTTTTTAGGTGCAGAGATTCTACTAAAGCAGACGAGATAAAGGAGTGTGATGCGCCAGAATCAAACAAAGTGCGAACGGGGTGATCATAAAGATAAACTACACTTTCTACAGAAGTATTTATACCTCGCTGTTGCAATGGTGGCGCTTCTAGCACATGAACCTGTGCCCCTGGGGTGGATCCAGTGCCCTGCCCCTGTCCTCGTTTCCTTGGGCAGTCCTTAGCCCTGTGGCCTGTCTGACCGCACGAAAAGCACCCACCATTCTCCTTAGCCTTCTTTTTCCGGCAGTCCTTTACTAAGTGCCCCACTTTGCCACAGAAATTACACTTCCTCTTCTCTTTGTTGCCTTTTCCGCCTTTCTTAAAGTCCGCCTTCTTAGGCTGCAAACCCTCTTTCTTCCCTTGAGAGCTTTCTGCCTTGGTCTCCTTCTTGCCCTTGTCCTCTTCGTTCAGCAATGCCATTTGCACCAATCTTTCATACGTGGCTCCCATGGGTATATGGGTCATGGCCAAACTATGTAATGGCTCATTTAACCCCTTGACGAAACGGAGAGCCTTCTTATGCGGGGTGTTGACTAGGTCAAGTCCAAACCTAGCCAGCTCATCGAACTGATTCACATACTCTCTGACAGTCTTGTCTCCTTGCTTAAGAAATAAGAATTTTTCCAACTGCAAACTTCTTTCTGCATCTGAGAGAAACTTGGTCTCAAACCTTGCCCTAAAGTCCTCCCATGTATCCACTGGTCTTTCAGCATTGGTGACTTCCCACCAGTAGGAAGCCTCGCCCTTCAATAGCCACACCGCTAGTTGTACCTTTTGTCTATCTTCTACCTCAAAGATGATGAATAGGTCCTCCATTTCTTTTAGCCAATTCCTAGCTGCTACGAAGGACTCAGTTCCATGGAAATCCCTTCCTCCCATAGCTTTAAAATCTTTACATATCTTAGCGAATGTGTTTCCCCGTGGAGGAGGTGGAGGAAAAGGTGCTGCTGCGGCTGGATGATTCCCTTCAGCTGGAGGAGGAGGAACGGTAGGACCTGGCTGAGTGGCCCTTGCTTCTAAGAAACGTCTAAACCAACCAGGTATGGGTACCCCTTCAGGCAAGTTAAGTTCTTGGGACATGCTGAAACAAAAAGGATAGGTTCAAAACGAAGGATAAGAGATAATACCTATGGCTTTGGGGAGTGGACTTTGCCTTTTTAGAATAAAATAATATTTCTCTTTTTAAAAATGCTTCTTTAAATTTCCTTTTTGAAAATAATTTTTTTCAAAACTTTTTATCTTATCTGGTAAACCTATGCTCTGATACCAAGTGAAACACCCCACCTCCGTTAGGGTCACTCTCAAAGGGAATGCCCTAATTTTGGTGGAGGTTTATAAGTACAAGTCACAGATATACAAGACAGATATAAGAACACATATTTGTAAACAGCGGAAGAATAACAACAAACTTTTATTTCATAAAGTCAAATACGTGTTACAACAACATCCTTGCCAAAAACATAACATAACACTTTCATAATCTGTCTTGAGTACATTATTTTTAAAGAAGCATAAATAAAACATAGACAAACTGCCAAAGCCCCATAGTGGATTGTCCAAAGCCATAGTTCAAAACAGGAAAGTCCAAGCAATACATTTCTCTTCTTCAAGCTGGATGTTGAGGTAGGTCAAGCTGCTGTGTTCCCTCCCTGAGGACCTGGGGGGGGGGGGGGAAACGGAAGAAAGAAGACGAAAGAAAAATAGAGTCAGACATAAAGCCTGAGTAAGTCTAGTACTACTTTGTCTATGAATAAAGAACTGGGTATGATAAGTAAAACAGGAAGTGGGCAAGCACTATGAACTTGGTTAAGTTGTCTAGGGTCGAATATACTATCGTACCCCATGTTAATCTCTGAACCCATATAAACTAGTTTCCAATTTGCACCCCATAATCAGGGTGATGTGATCCATTCTATGATGATCGGCTCCTACTCGCATAGTTACATGTGTCTTACGGCCCCCGATGTCTGTAGTTACCTATGCTGGTCCCACCATGGGGTGTATCAAGTCCCATAGTGGCAACCCGACACAACCTTAGAGTGCAAAGGTATGCTACTGGTGTCCAGTGCTTTATTTTTCTGCGCCGGAGTGCGTGCACGCCCGCACACCGTTAGAACCTACACTGCTACACCACCGCCGTCGATTTGACCTCTTACAATCAGCCCAGTAATCGTGCCCCACCCTGCCTAGTTTCAGGGTATCCTGATACACCCTTTAGGGTTACTGCTGAAAAGGGTCCCCCGTTACTAGGTTTTCTATCTCTAGCCAACATGCTAAGTTGGTTAAGTGTTTCCTAACCTAACCCCACCGGTCCGTTTAGTTTAGCATGTTCTATTTTGATTAAGTCTTTAATTCACTTAATCCTATCAATCCTGACTCAGCCTTAATTGTCTTATTAAGGCCCGGACCTCTCACATTAGACAGGTATTGTTGTGGCTGCCTGTTGCCGGTTGGTTCCGGGCAGTCTTACGCCACAACTCAGTCTAACCTCGGGTCCTTGCTGGGCTCCATGTTTAACCTCCCACATTGGATAGGTATTGTTGTGACTACTGGACAGCCGGGCGGTTCCGGGCAGGTTTACATCACAACTCAATCCAACCTTGGGTTAAACACATCGTATGTTCTACATTTACATATCTTGTCATTCTTCTTTATTTATATGTAAATATTTGCGGCCCATTATTAAGTTAATGGTGTAAAGGTTACACCAATCACGGGCCCAACCCATACTTGAATTTGGGCCCTTCTATTTTATATTTTCATTCATTAATTCATTTTAACCCAACGTTGTTTTCCCCCGTTTTACACGTCCGTTCATATATATTGGGCTTAGCCTTTTAAAGCCCAATTTAGCCATGCGAAAGGGGAGGCTTATGGCGTATACACAAAGAGGGGAAGGTGAGCGCATGAACTTGCATAAGACGTTGGGAATTCATAATAGAAACTGGTGTACTTGCATAGCGGTAACATAGGTGACATGAATCAAAGCATGTGAACTTGCATAGGTTTAACTACAACATGAACCTATATTCTTATTTAGGCATAATGTCAAACATAAGCATGGCATAAATACTTTTAGCATAAACACGGCTTAATGTCAAACATAAGCATGGCATAAGTAAAGTTCAATTTGTTCATGGCATAAACATAAACAAGTCATTTTCATAAGGTTTCTACATGTTTACAAAGGGGATACTTTGTTACTAACACAAAAGCATAGTTCAACTTAATCATGGTTTAAGTCTAATCACATAACGATGGTATAAATATACTTATGCATAAATATTCCTAAACATGGTGTTTGCTTTAAACTTGCAAAAAGGGATTTTTGAGTCTAACCTAGCCATGTCATCATATAATCCTTTAAAACAAGATAGACTTAATAACGGATTTCAATTATGCCAAATATCATTCCTAGCCATATTCATAAGTTTGCAAAAGCATGACTTAATACATGGATTATGGTGTCAAAATTCCACATAGTTTCATATGAACTATAATAACCAAACTTGTTTCAATTACTTGCAAAATGATTTATGCACAAAAATATACATCATAATGGCATAATAACAAAGCCCAAACTTGCATAAATTTCACTCAACTATATACATGTAGCTTCAACATAGACTACATAATTTGCGCAATATTCCAAACGTATATTTGCATAGAACTACCGCATGTAGTTCTTTATAATGAATAATAAAATTCAAGAATATCCAAACGTATATAAATTGATAAGAACGCACAAATATAAATTACTTCCATTGCCACAATTCAAGCATACACATCAACACAGTTGTTTATTATACCAAAGTAATACTCTACTTACAATGGTTTGATGAATTCTCTAGTTTAGGGATTGAAGACGCAAATTCCTTTGTTGAATTGATTAGCTTTAGGTTGCTTGAATTGCTTTAGGCCTTAGAACTTTCTTCCTAATTCTCTCTTTAGTTGGCGGCTACTCTTTGTCGTTCCTCAGCAACATGGCGGATATGTTCTTAATTTGAACGAATAGATTAGGGTTTAGTCTAGGGTTGTTTATATAGAGGTTAGGAATTGATTAGGACCCTTGATGTTGCTAGGTTAGATCATAGCCATTCATTAGGAAGAGAGACCAATAAAAACCCGCCACCTAGCCCTAATGACAAAGCAGACCACAGAAATTCGACCAAACACAGACCTGGCCAGCCAGGTTGACTGGGCTCGACCAGGTCGACACCCCTGTCGACAGGGCTGTCGACAGCCCTGTCGACATGGGTAGCCCAGGTCGACAGCCCAGTCGACCTGGGTGGCTAGGCGGGTGTTTTATCCGCCTGGCCCATTGGGCCCCATTTCAAATTATTATTTTATTCTGTTTGAATTTTAAATTTAATTCAAAACTTCCGAAGGCCATATCTTCTTCATACGGACTCCGTTTTTCGAAAACTCGGACTCTATTTCGCGTATTTTTCCGAGACGAACGCAATGGCGTATCCCGTTTCCCTTAGTTCTTTGATTTGAATTTGATTATACTTTAATTCATGAATTTCACAGTTATAGAATTTTCGGGGTGTTACAAAAACTTTTGACTTGGATCGAATCAGGTGTTGATACCTGCGCTATTGGAAAGGAAATGATGATTTCGTTTGCATAGAGTGGTCACATTAAAGATTTGGCTCAGCGATTTGGGAGGAATCGTTGTTTTAAGGTTTTACAGTTGGTTGTTTAGGTTTGGTAAGCCAAAATGGACTGATTTGGTGAGGCCCATTAGTGGGTTAGTAGAGGTTATAAATAGGGGGTAGGAGGCATGGAGAATAGTTTACTTTCTCCATTCTCTCATTTGGAGGAGCTTGTGATCCTCCATTTCTCCATTCTCCTAGACCTTTCCACCATTAAAATTCGAGATCTACATTAGAGAATAGAAGATCACCATTGTTGGAAGCTAGATCTACATCTTTCTAAGGTAGAGATCATCAAATTGAAGAGTTTGGACCAAATTCTTCGCTGTTCGGATCTAGATCTAAGTGTTTTTGGGTTATTTTGGAGAATTGTTAAGTGATATGCATCTCTTGCATGGATTAAATCAAGTATACGAGTGTTTGATCTTGCTTTTCATCAAATTCAAGTGTTTTGTTTTAAATCAACATCATGGTAAGTCTATTTTCATATGAATCGCTATAGGATCTAATTAAGCAACTTAAAACCGGTAATTTCCATGCTATTTCATATGTTTATGCAAGTTATATCCATAATTTAGTTCATATGTTCATTTATCATGATGTTGGTGAAGTTTGTATAATTATGGAAGAAATCATCATTTTTAAGTTATTGTTGGGTTCATAACATGTTTATGGTTAAATTGGATGAATTAGATGAGTTTATTTTGTCGCAATTATTGTTTGGCGAAGTTTTGGCTAAGTTTGGAGATGATTTAAGTCTTTCTAAGAATTGGATCAGCTAGGAAATGGTTCGGTAGGGATTGGATCAGCCGTTCAACAGATGGGTCGGTCGACATAGGTAGTGATGGTTCAGTCGACCTGCTTCAGATGGGTCGGTCGGTCGGTGAGGTACGTGTTGCATCTAGATTAACCTAGAGGGGGTGAATAGGGTTTATTGAGATTTAGAGAGATATTTCAAAATCATTAGATCAAATAATAATAACCATAGCACAGATAACAGAGGAGTAAAAAAGTGCGAGAAGTAAATGACACACAGATATACCCAACTTCGGCAAAACCCTGCCTACTGTTGCATTCATTATGGTTTCTACTAGGTAATAGAACAGATCCCGCTTACAAGACCATGTAAACTCGTGAACCCCCCGCTTCTATTCTAATCCTACACTCAAAACCCTAGACTGATCTATATCCCCTGGATCAGATTTTCCCTAGCCACAACCCCGTAGCCAGTAAACCCTAGTTTTTACAGACTCTAGTAGACTGTCAGTTAACACCATGGACTCTAGAAACTGTTTGAATGGTTGCAAAAGAAAAAAAAATTACAGACAAAAACTAACAAACCCCCTTTAACACTAGAAAGTAGGCCGACCACTCTTCACTTGTGTGTGCACCCGTGATAATTTGTCCCGATCACTTTCTCTTCTGGAAATCAAAAATGCGACGGCGATGAACTAAGGCTTCCTCAATCTTCCCCAAATTGATTCGATTGCTGAAAGATTTCTCATATGAATTCAGTCTCAAGTTGTTTCCCTCTTCGATTGAATGTTATCTGATTTGGGGAATTTGTGGCGATCAAAAAATATTGTGAGTAAAAATGAATTTGACGTCTCTGTTATTCTTTGAAATGATGCTTTGATTTTTCGATACCCAATTGCCTATGATGATAGGTGGTATATATAGGGTAAATAAAACCCTAATATGCCCTGATTTCATGTGTAATTGATTTGATCTGATTATGATTGTTTCCCCTTTTGATTTCCTTGAATGAATTGGATTCCTGGGCTTTGAAATAGCTTGCGTGATTAATTAATGAATTTGGTTGGTTTCGTAAAACATGTGAACTTTGGCAAATTTCGATTTCCACAATTTATTCTTTCCAAATATTGATTGTGTATTTCTGAAAAATAAAAACCTGCCCAAAAACATTCTGTGCTCATTTAAAATAGATTTTACGGAATGAAACCTTTCCAAAATTGCTCCATTGATCAATTACTAAAACATGACACTGATTTGTATAAAATTGGAAGTAATTTGAAATCTTACCAAATATGCTTTTTTGAAACATACTTACTGGATTTCTAGAAATATAATTTTGATAACTCTACCAAGTATGGTGTAAAGGAATATCTGGAAACCAATTTGCAATCTTCCATAAATAAAACTGCATTTTCTTTTCACCTTGAAATCGAGTATTTTGGCCATGAATTGATTCTGCCATCTTGTAGTTGATGACTCTCATGCACTTATGTCTTCATATAAACTGTAGACCGTCTAGCATGTTTCATGTTTGTTGTGCACATAACTTTACATATTATTGTCACTTTGTTGAACTGTTGCCACTATATGTACACTTTAACTAATCCTCTGCATTTGCTTGACTTCTACATGATGCTCTTGTGGCTTGATGTTTCTTGCCTTATACATTGATGCATCTTTGTGGCCATGTACTATTTTTCCATGTCATGCTTGCACACTTGGTTCTTCATAACTGAAATGATGCGTGGACACTTGAAGTTGCACCACCTTGGCACTTGCATTTTCACCACTGCTGCTTCATTCTGACATGTATATGCATGCATCATGTTTCAGGAAGAAAAACTGATCTGCTTGAACTCGTTCACCATAACCATGTCTTGAAAATGAGATATGTGTTGCATTAACTTGCAATTTGAACACCGTCATATTTTGTGCATGCTGTGTTGTCATTGACATGCCATGCTTAACATGATCACCATATATGTTGCCATGTAGCTACATCATTGTGTCACCAGTTTTTAGTTTTGCACTGCTGCACCAACTATTCATGTATGCATATGTTTTGCAAACTTTTTTTACTTCATCTCCATGCTCTTGAGCTGTGTATGGCTTCACTTTGCTTGACATTGAACCAAGTACCACCTGGCATTGAAACTGGAAAGTGTGTATATGCACCATGACCCATTGTTGTTTTGTTGTTACTTCCATTTTCATGTTGTAGCTCTACCATGCTTGAAATTGCTCCATTTTGCTAATCTGGCTCGACCCATTTGTTGATTTCTCCACTTGTCCATGTTTTAAACTGATTATGCTGCTTCCATTTGTGTTGTGTACAACATGGATGCCTCTATTCTTTGTTCATTGTCCTTTTTGGTTGTGCACTGTGTCGAGTTGGTCCACATGGCTGCTCCTTAGTTGCTCACTACTACATTTTGATTGGCGAGGCAGCGCACGCGTGTATATCTATACACGTGTGTTCGTGCAGCCATTAATAATAGTTTTCCATGTCCATGAACTACAATATGTACATACATATTGTCTGCCTTGTGGTATTTACAGTGTATCACTGTGAATATCACAAGTTGTCTAGACACAGACGGGTGGATTAATAAATTGGATCAAGTCACGAAAAATGATGAAAAACACACCATAATTTTAAGGCAAATAAATTTTTAAATAAAAAAATATATATTTGCATGTATTTAGTTTTATTTCTATTGCAGTGTACCGTGTGTGTTTCTGTTTCATGTGACAGGTAAGCAGATGATGACTGGACTGGCTGTGAGCTGTGAAGACAGAAGATGAAACAGTGTCATTGTATGTGAGAGTGAGTCAGAATGTAGATGTATATGAATGATTGTATAACAGACTTTGTATATGAGTGAATGAGAGTTGTAGTGAGGAATTGGTATGTATAAGAAGTGCAGTGTGAAATGTGTTGTATTACTGAAAATGTACAAACAACGAAGTTATAAAATTTGTATTGTTTAAATGTTAAAATAAAATATTATATTCAAATAAAATACTGTTTGAATATTTGAATTCTTGTACAGTCGTATTTTATTTAAATATACATATTATATTCATGTTTGTGATGTATGTATGAAACAGCACAGTTACGAACACATTAAAAATAATATATATTTGGTTGTTATCATTAAACGAAAATCAAATAATTGTGTATACAACGACGTTATATACAACAATCTCCCCCTTTTGATGATGACGAACAAATATTAAGATTTTGAATATAGTAAATGTGTTTGACAGTGAAGAACTGAACTCCCCCTATTTGAAAGTTCCTCCTACAACAGAAACTCCCCCTATAACTATGCATGAGTGAAACGGGATGAAAAGTAAATGAAATTTTAAAAAGAAAATATTTATAATATATTCACTCATAAATCAAAATATCAACCCATTCTCCCCCTTTTGTTATCATCAAAAGAATATAGAGTTTAAAATATAGATGAAAAATGACTAAAAATATAATATTAGTATAAGAGGAAGAACGGTCATCATAAATCTCAATCAATCAAACAAAAATCACAATATTCTAAAAACTAATGGCATATTTCACATTGTAGAGAATGACGAATTTACTATGAAATTTATATATAATGGAGAGAGTTCAAAGCACAATGATTTCCAATTATTTTCAAAAGAATTTTTATAAAAATAAAGCACAAAAACAGTGATGGACTTGGACTATAATTATAAATTCAATTTAAGTGACGCAATCATATAATCTCAAATCCCAATAACTATCAATCAACAAATCATAATATATCATAAGATTTTAACACATTTCACAAATAAGAAAATGGATTGATAGACTGGTTTTTATACAACAAGGAGGATTTCATCTAAAAATTTATTTAGCAATTTTATTCCTTTTTCTTTTTATTTAAGAGCACACTGACCACGCATAACCAGAGCTTGGATTTTTAAATGAGGTCAGTTGCAGGTTAAATTATAAGTAATCTCTTAACCATGCATAACCAGAGCTTGGATTTTTAAATGAGGATAGAGACACGCTTATGTATTAATTATATTTATCATTTTTAGCTCCAAAAGAAAAACTCCTCAGTATATAAAACCAATAT
Source organism: Allium sativum (assembly GCA_030737875.1). Classification (NCBI taxonomy): domain Eukaryota; kingdom Viridiplantae; phylum Streptophyta; class Magnoliopsida; order Asparagales; family Amaryllidaceae; genus Allium; species Allium sativum. Next base: position 140,841,829 of record CM060918.1, on the reverse strand, counting down.
GGATGATAAAAATGTGGTAGGTACATAAGTGGTTGTGAAATAAATTTCTAAATTAATCATATTATGAAACATGCTCAACTATACTGGGATCATTAAAAATTTCAACTATCTCTAATTCTGATTAATAACATACTCTTATTTCTATCACAAATATTTCCACTGTTTATTCAAGATAATTTTAAAAATTATTAAACTCTCCACATTAATATAAAATCATGATGGATGATAGAGTGATGACAGAAATAGAAGATGGTCATGAAATCAACCCCAATTCAAAGATATTATAACAGCTGTTCAATCATCATGAAAATTTAAATAAAATCTCCTCTTGTTGTGAAATATACTGTAGTCACAACTCATCACAATTTCAATAGTCTAATAATAATTTTGATGAATCATAAATACAATTCAATTTGGTTATTTATTTCAAAATCTGAATGATTAATCAATAAATAATTTAAAATTGAAAATCAATTACAAGAGTGAATTCAAAAAGATTTGTACAAGGAAAAAAGAGTGTGTGGATCTATACAAGGTGAAGATTAGAATCTAAGTACAGATGAGTGAGAAAAAAATATAAGGCACTTCTGATACCACTTGTTGTCTCTATTAATGAGAATTTTTATCATGACACCGGAGACGAACAAGGATATCTCAATCAATAAAAAAATATTAATCCCAAGCAGAACAGACTAACAAATCAAGTAAATTCATTACATTTATCAGAGCAGCAAGCAAATTTAATAAACACAAGCAGTCAACAAGAATATTTTTAAAGGTGATTCCTTTTTATCACAGCGGCATAATCAAATAAATTCAAAGCAGACTTTTAAGAGATTTTTTCACAGTTATCTCTGACGGTCATAAAAGATGATTCATGACCCAAGATTAAAAATATAGCTTATTTAAATCATTTGAAGGAATATGAAAATATCAGGATTCAATGAACTGATCACATCAGATTATAATTTTAGAATCGAGATGTGTGTGAGATTCAATAAATCAATAATGTCAAATGATTTCAAAGAAAAAGTATTCAAATCAAATAATCATGAAATGACAGTAAGTTTCAACGACCGGGTTTTTTTTAAAAGATTTTTTCACAAATTTTTCTGATAAGCACAAGAAAGATTTCATATTAATTACATCAGGTTTGAAAGATATTCATAATCCAAAAAAAACATTAATTTAAAATGACTTGAATGGATGTGAATTTTGAGATATAAAGAATCAATCACACAGGATTATTAATTTAAATTCTAAGAGGTGTCTGAGATTCAAAATATCAAAAAAATTCAGATGATTTCAAATAAACAAATTCCAAATAAAATGATCATGAATAAAAATGAATTTCAAGATGTAACACAGGGTTTCAAGTCAATTCAAAATATCCAAGCCAATCTGAAAATCAATGAAATTATCACAACTGAAAAGCAATAGTGTGCTGTAATGAGTACAATATTTCAAGATTTTCGAAATTGAATTAGAAGAAACTCAAAACAGCAAAGGTGTGTGAAATTTCATTAAATATTCGGATCTTCAAAAAAGTTATAATTCAAATTGTAAGTGTTCAAGATATGACATAAATACTTCAGCACTGTTATGAATTCAGAAAACAAAAAAAGAATTAAACTTCAAAATAATTGCAGAAATTTACAAATTTGAATTAAATATCTGGAATTTATTAAAACATTAAAGTTTTATGCAAATGAAGTGACTTTCGAGAAGATCACGAATTCTGCAATTTGAAGTTAAGAAAGCCCAGAATAAAAGAAAATAATATGGCAGTGTCAAATAAAAACAGAAATTTCAAAGAAAATAAACAAAAGGAGGAATAAACAAAGAAAATAAAAACAGAGAATATTAACACAGTTGAGTTTAGAGATCATACCAGATTTACAGAAAACAATGTTGATTCTCTAACTCAAAACAATCTGGCCAAGGAACTCTGAAAGTATCAATGATATGAAATAACTTGAATGCAGTTTCTATTATGAGAAGCAGCTCCTCAGCCTCCTCCGGTACCTAAGAATTTTGAGAATCAAGTGGTCTAACAAAATTAGTAAAACCACTCATAGTTTCATTTACATGTTTTGGTGCCCAGACTTGTTTGTATAACAATCCATCTGAATTTACTTTTTACCCATAGGAACCCAAACTTGTTTGAATTTAGAGAATTCACTTTATTTATTTTTGTGGTCCAAAATGGATCAAATAAATTGTTATCAAACAGATTCTTATCCCGTTTGTGATTAATTTTTTTTGGAATATTCAAAGTTCAAATTTTTAGAATGACCCTTTTTGAAGCAATTTAAAGGATTTTTAAAATCACAAGAATTCAGTTTTTCAAAACCATTTGTTTTTCCAAAACCAAGACCATTTTTGTTTCCTAGAGAAAGTTGTTTTTCAACAATATATTCAAAGATTTTTCTCGTGTTGAAAAACGTTTTAAACTCAATTCATGATCGTTGATTTTGGATTTATGATCAGGATTTTCTCTCATCAGATTTGAACAACAGTTAATGTTGATCTTTCTCCTTTCAGTATCATTTTGTTTCAAAACCAAGTTTTCATTTTCAAGAAATTAGATTTTGGTTTTGGATTCAAAAGCCTCAGATTCAAATTGAATTTGTTTTTCAAATTGTTGTTTCTCAGAACTCTTGAATTTTTCAATCTCGTTCTCAAGCTCTTTCAAAACAGATTCAGTTCTCAACTAGTTTTGATTTTCAGCAAAATCATGTTTGGAATTTTTAGATGTCTTCAAATATCAATTCCTTTTGCAGAAAATTATTTGAACTTAATAACTCAATCTCGTTCTTTTTTAGGATCAGTGTTTCATTCTCAAGCTTTTGAATATTTCCATTGAGATGAACGAGATCAATTTTCAATTTCAAATAGTTTTTACAATCAGAATTTTCAAATTTCTTGACGTTTTCAAGCTTTAATTCCAAACTATTATTTTTGCTAGTCAACTCAAGATTTTTAGATTTCGAAGATTTGTTTTTCAGCTGGAGTTTATTAAGAGATTTAGTTAGATCAACACATATAAACTAAGTCTTCATATGAGAAATTTCCTATCTCAACGTCTGTTGAATCTCCATCGACTGATCCATCTGAATTTTCATTTGTAAATCCAGTTAAGCAGAACTCTGAATCTGAGTTGACTTTCTCGGGTTTTGAGCTATGGTTGTCAGATTTTGCATACTTTGTATTGAGAGTATCCCAGATTCCCTATGCAGCTAAGCAATGGGAGATAAGATTATACTGATCATCATCAATATGAGAATATAAAATATGTGCAGCATGGGAACTAAACTCAATAGTATTCCAATCATATCCATTAACAACAGAATCCCAACATTTCAAATTAACAAATTTTAAATAGGATTCCAATTTTGTTTTCCAATTTAAAAAATATGTACCATTAAAAATTGATGGAGTACGACTGGACAGACTGACTGACAACTATGATGATCCATGACTCTAGAGTTAATGAAATACCTGGTTCTGATACCACTTGTTGGATCTAGATTAACCTTAAAGGGGGTAAATAAGGTTTATTGAGATTTAGAGAGATATTTAAAAGTTACCAGATCAAAGAATAATAAACATAGAAAAAATAACAGAGAAGTAAAAAAGTACGGGAAGTAAATGACACACAGATATACCTAACTTTGGCAAAACCCTACCTACTGCTGCATTCACTAAGGTTTATACTAGGTAATAGAACAGATCCCGCTTACAAGACCATGCAAACTCGCGAACCCCTCGCTCCTATTCTAATCCTACGCTCAAAACCCTAGACTGATCTATATCCCCTAGATCAGATTTTCCCTAGCTACAACCCTAACTGGATTCCATAGAATTTTACAGACTCTAGAAACTTTATGAATGGTTACTAAAGAAAACAATAAAAACAATATAGACAAAAACTAAGAAACCCCCATTAACACTAGAAAGTAGGCCGACCACTCTTCACTTGTGTGTGCACCCATGATAATTTGTCCCGATCACTTTCTCTTCTGGAGATCAAAAATGGCGACGGCGATGAAATAGGGCTTCTCCAATCTTCCCCAAATTGATTCGATTGCTGAAATCCTCATATGAATTCAGTCTCGAGTTGTTTCCCTCTTCGATTGAATGTTATCTGATTTGGGGAATTTGTGGCGATCAAAAAATATTGTGAGTAAATCTGAATTTGATTTCTCTGTTGTTCTTTGAAATGATGTTGATTTTTTGATACCCAATTGCCTGTGATGATGGGTGGTATATATAGGGTAAATGAGACCCTAATACACTCTGATTTCACGTGTAATTGATTTGATTATGCTTGTTTCCCCTTTTGATTTCCTTGAATGAATTGGATTCCTTGGCTTTGAAATAGCTTGCGTGATTAATTGATGAATCTGGTTGGTTTCGTGAAACATGTGAACTTTGGCAAATTTCGATTTCCATAATTTATTCTTGCTAAATATTGATTGTGTATTTCTAGAAAATAAAAACTTGCCCAAAAACATTCTTGTGCTCATTTAAAACCGATTTTACGAAATGAAACCTTTCCAAATTGCTCCATTGATCACTTGCTAAAACATGACACTGATTTGTATAAAACTGGAAGTAATTTGAAATCTTACCAAATATGCTTTGTTGAAACATACTTATTGGATTTCTAGAAATATAATTTTGATAACTCTGCCAAGTATGGTGTAGAGGAATATCTAGAAACCAATTTGCAATTTGCCATAAAAAACTGCATTTTCTTTTCACCTTGAACTTGAGTATTTTGACCATGAACTGATTCTGCCATCTTGTAGTTGATGACTCCCATGCACTTATGTCTTAATATAAACCATAGACCATCCAGCAAGCTTCATGTTTGTTGTGCACATAGCTTTATATATTATTGTCAGTGTTGAACTGTTGCCACTGTATGTACACTTTAACTGGTCCTCTACATTTGCTGGATTTCTACATGCTGCTCTTGTGGCTTGATGATCTTGCCTTATACATTGATGCATCTTTGTGGCCACGTACTATTTTGCCATGTCATGCTTGCACACTTGGTTCTTCATAACTGAAATGTTATGTGGACACTTGAAGTTGCATCATCTTGGCACTTGCATTTTCACCACTGCTGCTTCATTCTAACATGTATATGTATGCATCATGTTTCAGAAAGAAAAACTAATCTTCTTGAACTTGTTCACCATAACCATGTCTTGAAAATGAGCCATATATGTTGCATTAACTTACCATTTGCACACCGTCATGTTTTGTGCATGTTGTATTGTCATTGACATGCCATGCTTAACATGATTACCATGTATGTTGCCATGTAGCTGCACCATTGTGTCACCAGTTTGTATTCTTGCATTACTGCACCAACTTTTCACATATGCATATGCTTTGCAAACTATTTTGACTTTATCTCCATGCTCTTGAGTTGTATATGGCTTCACTTTGCTTGACATTGAACCAAGTACCACCTGGCATTGAAACTGGAAAGTGTGTATATGCACCATGACCCATTATTGTTTTGTTGTTGCTTCCATTTTAATGTTGTAGCTCCACCATACTTGAAATCGCTCCATTTTTTTAATCTGGCTCGACTCATTTGTGTTGATTGCTTCACTTGTCCATGTTTTAATCTGATTATGCTACTTCCATTTGTGATGTGTACAACATGGCTGCCTTTATTCTTTGTTCATTGTCCCTTTTGGTTATGCACTGTGTCGAGTTGGTCCACATGGTTACTCCTCAGTTGCTCGCTACTACATTTTGATTGGCAAGGCAGTGCACGCATGTATATTTATATGTGTATGTTCGTGCAGCCGTTAAGAATAGTTTTCCCTGTCCATGCACTACAATATGTACATACATATTGTCTACCTTGTGGTATTTACAATATATCACTGTGAATATCACAAGCTGTCTAGACACAGATGGATGGATTAATAAATCAGATCAAGTCATGAAAAAAGATGAAAAACACACCATAATTTTAAGGCAAATAAATTTTTAAATAAAAAAAATTATATTTTCATGTATTCAGTTTTATTTCTATTGTAGTGTACTGTGTGTGTTTCGTTTCATGTGACAAGTAAGCAAATGATGACTGGACTGACTGTGAGCTGTGAAGATAGAAGACAGAAGATGAAGTAGTGTTAGTGTATGTGAGAGTGAGTCAGAATGTAGATGTATAAGAATGACTGTATAACAGAAATTGTATATGTGTGAATGATAATTATGGTGAGGAACTGGTATGTATAAGAAGTGTAGTGTGAAATGTGTTGTATTACTGAAAATGTATAAATAGCAGAGTTATAAAATTTGTACTGTTTAAATGTTAAAATAAAATACTATTTGAATATTTGAATTCTTGTACAGTCGTGTTTTATTTAAATATAAATATTATATTTCTGTCTGTGATGTATATATGAAACCGTACAGTTACAGACACATTTAAAATAATTTATATTTGGTTGTTATCATCAAACAAAAATCATATAATTGTGTTTACAACGATGTTATATACAACAGTATGATGGGTCGGTGAAGAGTGTAGAAATATCGGTCGGTCATTACCTGGGAAAGATGGATCGACCGGGAAAAGGGTGTTGGGTCGGTCAGTCAACTTTCCAGGAGTGGGTCGGTTGGTCGAATTTCCAGGAGTGGGAAAATGGATCGATCGGTCATGGCAAGATGTACCGGTCTCTTGTTTGAATTGATGATCGGTCGGTCCGAAAGGGATGGATTGGCTTGCGTTGCATGGATGGGTCGGTTGGCTCCAAGAGAATGGGTCAGTCGCATAGGATCATTTCTAAAAAATTATATTTTTCGGGTACGACTTTGATTCGAAGAAAAGGGTCTAGAAAAAAAATTCAGGAAGAAGTGCCCGAACCCGTGCCACAACGGAGTGGGCCCTAATTGATGTGGTTATGGGCATAAGCACTGTGGTTTATTTCATAGCAAATGGACGTGATGCTATGAATGGTGTTGAATCATATATCGATGTTGTTTGGTACAATTCAAGCAAAATAAGAGGAAGACGAAGGAAAGCATTGCCAAATGGGCAAAGCATTGCTAAGAGGTGCGTGTTAAGCCTTTTTTTCTTGTATTTGTGTGTTCCTTCACCGCAGATTATGGTTAGGGTATAGATTGTAGTTTAGTGGTGATGAAGAAGAAATCGGTAGGTGGTTTTCTAGTATGGCATGAAAAAGAGGTAGAAATTGACTGTATTTAACTGTTTAAAATGGTAGATTCTTACCATTTTAAACTTATTCTGTAAATGGGTTGTCCATAGGTTAATTTGATAAGGGGATGGCTTTTTTTATGATAACAGTTTGTACTTGCCGTTTAAATATCATTTTGTAGTATGTTGTAAATGTGTCGATCAAGCATTGAAATGATATGTTGTATTAAAATATTGAGACATATGTGCACAAAGTGATACATAACAACATTTTTATTGCATGTACAAAATTATATGTTATAACAAAATATTGAGACATACATACACAACGCGAATATGAATGTAATGCATATGCAGAATTATATGACATATCAAAATATTTAGTGCATGTACAAAGTGAGACATACATGCATTAATATTGTGTCTCATTTAGTGATTGTGAATTATACTAAATTAATTTCCACTTTTAGAAATGTCGTCTTGGAAAAGTCGATGAAATTATCAGATCCTGTGCACCTAGCGAGTCAGTCGATCAAGCGTTACAAACGGTTGAGCGAATAGAGGATCCCGAACCTTCAGACTTATTTGGAGAGCAATTGATAGCTAATGAAGATGACGTTGATGCTGGGCTGGCAAAGGGTAAAGCTAAAGGAAAGTGTGGGAAGAAAGGTGCAAAGAAGAAGAAAGGGGTAGCGAAGAAAAAGTACATTGAAATGGTTATCGTTTGCAATTTTTTGGTGGGTGTGACTTGGTACAGTTATACTTATTTTGGCTAACATTATGATATGTGTAATTTTTTGGAGGGTGTGGTGTGTGATATTGTCTGTAAACACTACTTTTGGTGGATGTGATGTGATATTTTCTGTAAACATTACGTTTTGTGGATGTGGTTTATGCTTGAATTTCATATGTTGCTTGAATTTCAAATGTTGTTTCCAATTTCAAATGCTGCTTGAATTCCTAGATTCATTCTCATGTTTCATTTTTAGAAATTCATAAGGTAATAGTGTGATTCAAATCCTGATTGTGCGATGGTGTGTTGTCTAAATCGGTTAAGGTATACCATGTTTCTTTATAAAAATTGGCATTGTGTAGCCGTTTTTAAGTATAGAAACTGTGTAACTTACCAAAAAAGATGAGACAGTAAGCCAGTGCCATATTGAAACGACCCAGACTTCCCGATCCCTAAGGAGACGGAGGAGCCCAGATTGCTTTGAGAACACGACGCATCAGAACATAGAACAATAGAACATTTCATTGCTATTATAACAATTTACATCAGAGTACAAGAATATCAGAGAACAAATAAATAATATACAGTGGAAATACAATATCCAAGATTAATAATTTACATTTTTAATACACAAACATAATATGCAGCGAAAAGTACATCAACTAACACAACTGAAAGAAATATACGGGTACAAAGCTTTCCGAATATAGCTCCAGCTGTAATCCAGGATCCTATGAAAAGAAGTATCTGCGAAAACCTAAACTACTAGCTGCCCGTGTGGAAAATATAGGCACACAGAGCTTAGGTAGAAACAATAAACTCCTAGTCAGTCATGGGACTGGTGTGAGAACTAAAACAGTTATTAACTTTACTTTAAAAGTGGAAAATTTATGGAACCACGCCGTATGACACGGAACGGGTTTACTCCACATGAATACTAGTTTAAAACATAAAACAACGCAATGCTTTTTGAAAAATGAAGCTATTATAAGACTCAGGTCCCATCACACAATGCAATGCAACGCAAGCTGGAGGATAGAGTTTTCCCTTATGATAGCCAAACATGCTTGGTACGTTTAAAACAAATCATTTTGATATTACTATAAGTGCATAGTGTCAAAATCAACTTCAAATATAAATGTATCAACAATAGACGACATGAGCGCCCCATCCTACTATGTCGCCATATAGGTTTACATCCAAAGCCGAAAAATGTCGTATTGGAAATTGGATTTCCGTAATGAGTCAAGGCAAGGGATGGTCTCCTTACCGATTCGAGCCATCTTTAGTGGAATGACCCAGGATCCCCCGTAGTGAACCCTTGGATCCTGCAGTGCCGGTCCACATTTACTTTAGTGGATTAGTTATTCCTGAACATACGTTTCCTTGTCCCATTGGACCTCTAAAGAGGTCAGTACGTCGACCATATGTGCATATAGCCTTATATCCGAGGCGCCTCGCAATCCATAATCCACATAAGTAAAAATGTCTGGGCTCCATACCATGACACCACTTCTAGCTAGAAAGAAACGTATGCACTCACTGCGTCCCTTATCCCGTTTTTGACTCATATCGAGGTGTAAGGCTCGCGAATTAACGCTATACGCAAAGTTATGCTATTTAAAGCCGTGCTTTGATCATCAACCACGAGACTCTTGTTTTCAACAAAAGCCTTGATCATTTGCATCTCAGCATGCACACTGACAGTTCACACCATACAACTGATGTCTATCAATATATAATCTCTAAGCTCGTACATCTCAGAGAAGGGTGTTAAGCAAGAGAATAAATTCTCCACCACCAAACAGATATATATGTAATAGAAATCAATCAATACATAACGAAATCCAATGTCAGACACACATCTAGGTCTGAACGAAACCGGAGGCACCTTATTCCTCATCCCATATGTCCAATACAGGAAAGAGGTCCTCGCATATCCGGTCGATCTCCAAGTACGTCTGGACGATCACCACTTATTACCTTGTCTTGGGTGTACAACCCAATCAAGGCATTAGTAATCATCCAAATGATGTGAAGATCTCCGATCTTCAACTACCATCTTCATCGTCGACTTTCAATCGCCGTATCAGTTATTCAGAATGGGTTAAACCCGGTCTTTCCGAATAACTCGCGTATCTTATAATCAAGTGCTATAAAAACACATCATACGCCTCATTCCAATTCAGAATATTCTTTTATTCAAATATTCACATTTTTATGGAAAGGTTCCCATTTATTTTATCATAGATAAGTTCATTTAAACTATTTCTTTAATCTTCCTTTGAATATCCATTTCAAAAGATTTTATTTTATCTTTTCACAATTCTAAACAAAATTAAGGTTTATCAAACTAGTTGAGATTATCGAGCCTTACCGAAGTAATCATTTATTTATTAATCCCAATCCCAACCTATTCATCCCACGGAGCAAAACTGGTAGTACTCCATATCCAACACCCATGGTATTATCGATAAATTTAATTAACATTTCACGTTCAAATCTAATTAAATATTTAACTATCGCCTGGAATAAAACTGGTGGTACTCCATTCTCGACCATTTCATGGATTTGGTAAATTTAATTACCCCATTCCCAGTTCAATCTAATTAAAGATTCATGAAAACTCTACTTCGGTTTTAATCTCAAAAATCATTACTTAATGATTATTCAAATTTAGGAAATAAATCCCGTCTTTAACTGGGTTAAAGAACGAATGTCCTTTAAAACACCGTTCACAATTAACCCAAATCTTCTTCCATTAACTATGGAATCTTCATGGAAAACAAATCAATATATAATCGATATAAATTTCCGTATCAGACTAATAATATAAATGGAATAATGGCCAAGCCTTTTAAATTCCATATATAGTAACGGTCTTCCTTCACAGAAGCTCATCTCAATTATCACCAAATCGAATTCCATTCAATTCCAATTTAATATATTAAATTGGAAAGTTTTACTTTGGAAATTTTCCGTTAAATTTTAGTAAAATTGTTAATTGGGTTAAAGAACAAATGTCTTTTAAAACATAGTTCATGATAAATCATAATCAACTTTCAATTCAATTCAAATTAAATATCAACTAATTGGTAAAATTCCGTAAATCTTAATATAAAGATTTATTCTTTTCTCAACTGGGTTTAAGAACATTGTTATTTAAGACACCATTCATGACAAACCCAAAATCAAATTTAGTATTAAATATAAGGCTCTGAATAGAAATTATATCGGCTTATTTTTAATATCAATTTCTGAAACCAACAAATATCGTATTGGGAATAACGATACATATATCTTCTAAATTCCTCAACAGTATCCGTATAATCACGGAATCCAATATCGAAATATTCTGAAGATTATTTCCACTCAAATATGTTCCAATTCATCCGTTGGAAAATTTTGGTTATTTTAAAACAATTTCAAATCCAATTTATTTATTTAAAAACATCGGATTAATATCTTAGTTAATAACTAGTTCATTTTGATAAAAAAAAATTCTTTCCAACCTTGGAATTTTTCATCCAAAAACCTCCCAAATCATTTATTACGATTTTACACAATTTTCTCCATATTTTTAATAATTTTATTAAGGCACTTACAGTCGGTTTCCAATAAGGGCCACCGAACTGCATTCATAGCGACCTTCTCTGAAATTAATTTGGACATAGTTTAAAATCCAACCATTCAAATTTAAATCGCTTATATTCGTTGGAAAGATCTTTTTGATACGAACCCAACGGTTCCGGCTTTAGAGAATCAGACGGTCGGATCTCCTGTTATTCCAATTTGAAGTTAATGGTCGAAATTCGCGAACGGTCGCTACGCAGCGCGTTCTATTCAGGCCATTATAATATATATATATATATATATATATATATATATATATATATATATATATAATATATCGTCGATTTCCATTTAAAATGTATTTTATAAATCGTTTGAAAATTCATTTTAAAGCGATTTCAACTTCATTTTCAATTTTCAAAGCAAAATTGAATATTCCTTATCATTATAATATTAAAATGATAATATTTTCAAAATATCTGATTTTGGAATCAATTTTCTTTTCATATTCATTATAAAATGAATAAAATCGATCGATAAATCCATTCGGGTTAAAATGGCGTATACTACTTAACTCGTCTTCATATATTTCAATATTTTTGTGTCCATCCATAATCGGACATCAAGATCATATTTGATTATTCAATGAATATTATTTTAAAATATTCCTTCATTAATTTAATTCTTCACTGAATATTATTTTAAAATATTTGTTATTTTAAAATATTCTTTATCTTAAATATTCTTTATTTCTGAATCGGAATACAACTCAATCAATTACCATATAATTTCAATTATATGGATTTTATACATCGTATGTATACAATAATAATGATAAATAATCATTACACATTCAAACATCATCCAGAGTGCATTTTACAACTGTATAAGCGTTAAAATAAATAAATAACGCTCATTACAGCCTGGTAACCCATCGATTGACATACAACCAGATATTGGGATTAGTGTATGTCAAATATCATCCCAATACCCGTGTGGGGCTTTCAAACAACAACAGTCAATTTAAATAAATCATTGGTTAATAAATTTAACCAATTCCAATTCGGTTTGAATTTTTTCTCTAATTAGCCAATTTTACTATTTAAATTATAAACGGATATTTATAATTTAATTTCACTATCACATTAATATTAACATTATTTTTAACATGTTAGTCATCACAATCACCACACAAATCACCAAATCATCCATAAAAATAAATACTCAACTACCCATTGCCATTTACGGCGCCATAAATGGCCATTCGCGGAGTATGAAATCCGAGTGTAGGTAATATCCATACATCGCTTCCAATTTATGTGATCTGTGCGAATTCGAGTGTTGAACTCCATACAACAGATAAAAATCTATACTGGCAATTCCTATATATTTATAGTTACAAAATAAATCAAATAATTGTACAAAACTTTAGTGAGAGAATTCTCATTTTGGGATCCACTCCGTCATTCTTTAACTGATGATTTAGTTCCGTTTGGATTTGAATTTTCCTGAAATTATAACGTGCTCCATTTCAGTCCTGGTCAGTTCTGAAATGTTGTACTCGCCATTGCGAATCCAACGCAACTGATTTTGTGAAATTCTGATTTCGTACAACAAAGATATGACATATTATACATTTAATTACAATTTAAATAATTAAAATATAATTAATCACACTAATTACAATATTAACCTTCCTCCCCCTTCTGTACAAACCGAACCACCCAGAAACCCATTGTCGACTGTAAAAACTCCACCGCCACCATCCATCGGAGCCACTGGACCCCGATCTGCACCCTCCCCATCGAAGCCCTTCCGGCCGCCACCTACCACCCACAACGTCAGCGAACTCGATCCTTTCCGGCGCCTGATAATCGTGATAATCGTGATCGCACGCTAGCCCTTTGTGGCTCAAAATCGAACGATTTAGATCATGAAAAATGATCTCAGCTGGTCAAGTGATAGATCTCCTGATGCTCCCCAACTTTGCCTTAGTAATGATTTTGAATCGATGAATGGATGTGGAGATTTTAGACGGGGAAGAATGGAGTGATTCTGTTTGTCAAACGATGGGTGGCGGCACGTTTTCTAAATGGGCCAATAGGGTTTAAGGAGAATTCTAATTGGCCTATATATATGTAATTTTATTTTAATTCTTTTAATTCCAAAAATACATATTTACCGATACGAACTCCAAATCAAACCCAATGACTGTCACCCCTAACCAAATACCCCCATTCCGGATGCAATGTGATATGTTTCATAAGCTATTCCACTGTTTTGATCAGTTTTCATCAAAATTAAAATATAAATCCATATATATTGAATTTAAACGTACCTTTTAATTTACCGGGCCACATACTGACTCCAAAAATTACAGAAAAATTAATTTAGCTATGTTTTGACGATACAGTCCTAACAAAACTAATTTCGTCGAATTTGGAGGTCGTTTGAAAAATGGCTATTTTTAAGAGCTATATATAATTTAAAATATATATAAATTCCATAGCGATTATTCTAGATTTTAAACTGGACATAACATTCAATTTATATAATGAAATCTCAATTTCTTACATCCATTAGAAAGATATTGTTGGTTTTACTGAAATACGATTTATATCGAATTCTGTATAATCATTTGAAGTTTAAAATTGAATTTTCAAACTATTGCGCCATTTCGAGTTCGTTTTAATTAAATTCTAAATTCATACGTTCTAATTTCGATTTAAATAAATTTTAAATCGCTATTATTTAAAATAAATCATTTTAAGTATTCAAAACCATTAAAATAGCTAAAATAAAAAAATTAACTTGGTTCGAAAATTCCGGGTTATTACACGTATAAGCACTTTAAGTACGGCGATGGTATGCCAAAAACTCTCGGGTTGAACATATTTGTGGTTGGCATGTGCAGTTGGTTGATCTGTGTCGTAAAATAAGGACGAAAATGGTAATATCTCGTCGTTTACTGAATGCAATTTTCTAGAAACATAAAACGGTAATAACCCACTGTTTTTTACAAAGAAAAAGGGCACACGTGGGCCGTAAAGTCTCAAGTTGAAGTTAATGCTACTGTTTTTCCACTAGCACCAAAACGGTGAGCTGCTACCTAAGTAAGGTTATTTTGGTCCAATAATTATAATGTTTTAAGGGGGGATTAGCTCTAAATGCCCTCCCCTTAACAATTTTTAAAAACAAAAAATATGTAGCCCCATATACAAAACTGGAGTGCGAATAACAATGCCTTTTATAAATAATTGTGAAAAATCGTATATGGCAGTTGTAACCTATATTTTTAAAAGTTAGAAAGTGATACCCTCTTTTGTCGCATCCTAAATGATGTAACAACAGGTATTTGCAGCTTACTAGCTCTTAGATTAGAACGTGTACATTATGACATTAACCAGTTTCCTGAAGGTGATGGTTTCAAAATTTTTATAGAAGGCTGCTGGAGGGCCCGAACAGAGCATGTATGAAATGTCGGAATTCGCATCCAATAGCTGAATTTAGGGGTAGGTGTATTATCCAACGGCTTGGAAGCAATCGGGCCTAATCCCTGACATAATATTCGGACCTTCTAGAATTGCTGATTTTTGTATGTTATAGGTTTAGCTTTGATTTAGTAAAACGAAAGAGCACGTCTTTCGAATCCACTCTTCCAGTTATCAAAGTAAATATTTAGCACTTTATATTACTTCTAACATACGTCAATAAATTTATATTCATTACAAATCAAAATTATACCCAGTTTACGGACCGCTACCTGTTTATATAAATTTAATTAAACGAACATTAAATTTGATAAAACAAACATTGACGTTTTAAATTTAAACATTCCCGAAATCATTTTATGCAAAATAATTATGTTCAAGATCCAATATTCTTATCGTTTATTATTAACTTAATTTTACGGCAAAATTTTAAAGAAGAATTGTATTTCCATATTAATGATCGATTTAACTTCTCTAACTTAAACTAAATGTACGTAATCTAAATACCAATTCAATTTCAAAGTTAGAGTTTAAGTTCTAACACAAACCACTTCTATACTATTGCGGTTATTATTTCACGATCGATAATTATTATTTCAAAACTCATATTTTTATAATTTTATTTTTTATATAAAATTATACTTATATTAAGAAATGAACATGCATAATTTATTAGATTATTAATGTTACCATCAATGTTCGTTAACTAGGCTAGTCAAAATGTACACAATATATATTGTTGACATTTTAATTCGTTACAATTTCTCCTAAACAGTTTAAATTAAAATGTTAATAATTTTATTTATCCATTATCGTATTAGTTCTTATATTAAAGCATTAAAATAAATCAAGGATTCGACTACTAAATTTTCTTTTATAAATAATAGTTAAAAGTTAATGATTCCAACTATACATACAATTTGATAATTATTCCCATTGTTATAAACCACCATTCTCATCATAAATTGTCGTTTATTGGAAATAAATTTGAAATCGTTTACTAATAATATCATAAATTTTATTTTGAAACCATTTTAAATTCAAAAATAAAATTCAATTCAATATTTAAATGGTCGAAATTTGCAGGATGTTACAATCCATCTCCTCTCTAGTCAGATAGAAAGAGGGGTCTCCATGCGCGGAAGCCTCTTGGCTTGCCTCGTTGCCTGCGGCCTGAGCTTAGGAAGAAGTCTCTTCCTTATTTCGCTTCACCATCTTTAGTCCAAAGATGATCTATCCAAATCCTTTTAAGCTAGAAATTAAAGTAGGTGCATGCCCTCTTCCTGGCGCGCCAAAGTGTCGACATGAAAACGTGGAACTCTTAACATTCAACTCCCAAAGTGCGTAATCCACGTACAAATCACAAAATATTCTCATAGTCACAATTACATAATGCAAGAATTAAAATAACATAGGAAACATGCAAGAGTTTTATAGTGGTTCGGCTTAACCTAAGCGTACATCCACTTATAATCCTTTTTTATATCGTCGATTGTAGATTACAATTATTTATTTGTAAGAAAATAGAGAAATAAGATGGTTCATATGCAAAATCCTTATGTCAGTATGGAGTTCATCCTCTTCCAGTCGCAATGTCCTTGCATGCCGAGATGAACCTGAGAAGATTCCCTTCTTAGCTCTCGAAATGCCTATTTATAGATGAGTTTCCGGATCGGGTCGGCATGCCACGTGGTGACCATCCCGGGTTGGGTCGGCCACGTGTCATGTGATCCATATAATCTGGGGAGGCAGCTAGACTAAGCCTTCCTCGAAGTGTGTAATACGACTGTCGATCGATCCAGAAAACTTGTAGTAGGAGCTATGCAGT
Source organism: Allium sativum (assembly GCA_030737875.1). Lineage (NCBI taxonomy): Eukaryota > Viridiplantae > Streptophyta > Magnoliopsida > Asparagales > Amaryllidaceae > Allium > Allium sativum. The sequence continues at coordinate 140,825,012 of CM060918.1, read as the reverse complement.
AAAAGCCCCGCTAAAGCCCCGTAAAAGCACCGATATAGCCCATAGCACTCTCCGGTCGCTAGGCTATTTCAATTTAGCCCCGATGAACAGTAGTTCCTCTTGTAGCCCCACTATTTTTTGTTGCACCTGCTAAATCAACGCTATATACCATCTGTTTTAGAAATATTAATATATAGAGGGGATGATTTAACAAGTTTTCTTTTAAAATAAATCAAAAAGGTTAGTGTAAAGAGTTAATTTTAAGGCATAAGTGCTTTATATACAATAGAAATCTATAATAATCATCGAATCTAGTATGCATAACCATGATATTCTTTGATTTTGTTAAGTAATATTAATTAATATTCATTTATTCTACATACATGATATGAGTATGAAAAATTGATAAATCTTAACTATATATTTTTATGCCTAGTTACCGTTTTTGCACCTCAACTAGATCCTTGCTATTTCCTCGTTTTATCCCCGCTACAGTTTTTTGCACCTCCACCGCTATAGAAGCGCTAAGCGCTTTAACTGCATAGAGTGGGAGTAGGTCAGAGTTTGGCCGAGTTCATAGCCATTGCGAACCGCTTCAGGGTTTGGGTTGGTACGGGTCAGCTCATGCATAGCCGACCCGGGAAGCTCCGATCCGAAGTACGCTTAGTGATGCCTGGAGTGTATCCAAGTTGACCCAGACATGTGGACCCGAGGTCTTCGGGGTAGGAGTTGACGATGTGCTTCAATCCAAAGCTAGGCGTATGAATCCAGGTCGATCTGACCTGTTTGACCCGGGATGTTAATCGAACCGGGACTCCAATAATGCAATATCCAAGTTTCCAAGAGTCCTGGTACTTCAACCAAGTGAACCGAGTTAGCGATATCTTATACTCACATCCTGAGCACTTCGCTTGATAGAAATCTAAGTTGTGACAGCCTTACCAAAAAGGTTGGTCAACACAAGGTATAACATATTTGTGTATAGATGTTCGGATTTACAGTGCATCATATACGTCAGCTCATCCAGTATGCAAATATATGCATGTATATATATTATTATTTTATATTTAAGTATTATATATATGAGACTAAGTTCGTTTGAATAATTTTATTTACATGCATTTAATGCGTGTGTATCAAATATTTGAAATTTAAAGGTATTAATAATATACATACATATTATTATAATATATTCATTTAAATAAAAGTAATTGCTTTAACAATAATATATTCTTATATATTTAATGTAAATAACATATATAATAAAAGTGATATGTATGTATATATATACATATATACAAACATAATATGTACATACGCAGTTAAAGCGCTTAACAGTTCTATAGCGGTGAATGTGCATAATGTTGTAACGAGGATAAAGCAGGGAAATAATAGTGTTATAGCGGAGGTGCAAAAGAGCTTATTAAATGTAAAACTAGATATATAAAATTGATTATTTATCATTATCACACCATTTGTGTAGAAAAAACTAGTATTAATTAATGTTATATAATAACATGTAATAATATCATGGTTATGCACACTAGATTTGATGAATATTATATGTTTCTATCTTGTATTCAACAAATGGGCTAATTTGTTGATTTAATTTAAAAGAGAGTCGGTCAAATCATCGTTTATATAATAACATTGCTAAAGATGATGCTACATAACCTTGATTTAGCAGGTGCAACGAAAGATAACAGGGCTTAAAGTGTTTATTGTTCATCAGTGCTAAATTGAAATAGCGAAGCGGTCAGAGTGTTATACATGTTATAACAGTGATATTATGAGGTTTTAGCTGGCTGTAACTGCACAAAATTATGTACGCATAAATATATATATATTTATAATATAATATATGTATATATACACACACACATAAGGATGGGTAGTCATGTTATTTAGTAGTATAAAGGCTTATGCTTATTTTCTACATGTACCGTAGCTTGGGTGTTATAAACACTATAAACTCATAATAGCTGATGAGTGCAAGTACAAACCCATGTTTCTTAATTTCTAATAAAAGTAGTACGACCATTACTAAACTGATTAGTCTTTTCTTTTGGAAAAGCAAGTTGGTTCTCTATAATGGACCGTGCCATTTTTTCTTAGAAAATAAGAGAAGAGAAAAAGGAATTTTGCATAAGCACAAAACTACCAAACCTAATTTGAAGTGCCAGAACATTGTACAAATGTAACGACACGGATATTTCGGTTATTTGAATTCAAATATTTGAATTAGTTTTAAATATTATATTATAAATATTAATAAATTATTAATATCAATTTCGTTATTTAACGACTACTAAACATTTTAATTTATATTTTAATGGTATCTTATAAGCGGTAGAAACGGCTATTTTCCCAAACGACCTCTGTTGTCAACGAAACAAATTTAATTGGAACCGGAACCTTAACGCGTAACAGTACGTGTATTCCTGTTGTATTAGGAGTTGGTGCGTAACGATGCACATATTTAACGAGCAATGTTAAAGAGCATTAAGCATAGTAACTGAAATAAAATAAATGAAATTAACCGTAGTAAAATAAAAGATATTTTTCTTTACACTAATTTTACTCAATAACAACTACACGACAGTCCATGACTGTTTAGTTCAAGCACAATTGTGAATACTCAAAACCTTGAGTGTACTTCATTTGAGATTCCCAAAAACTAGCACGTTCAACAGGATGAGCAGAAATTTGCATCACATATGGTACCCCTGTATTTTCTTTTGCCACCTAGTAAGCCTATACCCTATTCTATGCACATGCAATTCGTACTATGGCTTCCTTTTTGCCAGCAGATTGAAATGATATAGCAGAGTAGCTGCATCCCTACCGATCTAAACCGTGATTGCCAAGTAAATTTTTGTCGTGCTCTCCAAACAAATGCTATGATGGACAAACAACTGAATCTGTGAGTACCAAGGTCCCTCGTTCTATAAATAGCAGCAGCTTCATTCATTCTAAATCATTTTTTAACTTCCAGTAAACAAAATAATGAAGAAAATGGCTCTAGATCCTTTTAAAAAAAAAATTCTTCATGAATACTCATTCTAAAATCATGACTTATATCTTAAAAATCCTCTTAGACCTCTCCATACATTCACGTTGTCCCGAAACTTCGAACGACACTGTTCGACTATGGACGTCACGAGCGAGGTTAAGGGTTTTTCTAGAGACGCAGTGGTCGATAGGCATTTCCGGGTATGGGGTAATTGTCAGTGGAGTGAGGCGTACACGGGGGAATAATTTTGAGGAATTTTGGAGCAAATATTTTTCGCACCTGACATCAGGCATGGACGTTGGAGAGTGAAGCAGGCCACCGGAGCGAGAGATGAGGGTGTATGAGGGTTTGGCGTGAGGAGAGAAGAGCAATGGTGGTGTTTGAATGGTGGTGCATGGAGTTTAGTGTGGCATTGGATTTTTGCGTACACGGGAATGGAAGGAGAAAAGCTTCAAGCAATTGTTGGGGAAGAAACGTTACTGTTCATTCCGGTTTAGTTTTAACATGGGTTCCATATTGGTTTGTGGGCCTTTGGTCCACCATAAGAAAAAAAATGAACCGAAAGAATTAAACTGGAAGAAGCGTGGTGAACGTGATGGTCAGGAGCAGTGTGAGTTCTGTTAGTGGCATGATGTCGGGTAGGGGCTGCGTGATTTGTGGAGAGGATAAAAGGTGGTATGCGAAGAGGAAATTAAGGATGTGAGTATTATGGAAGCTTTGGGCTTGCAGATAAAAAAGAGAGAGAGAAAGTGAAAAACGTGAGGCCGATAGTGTATAGAAGCAAAGGAATTATAAGTAGCAGAATGGTGTGGGAAGGAAATCCTGTATTGGATGAAGATTGCTATGTATTTTCGTTAAAAGGGGACAAGTGTGCTGTAGCGAACTGATGAGCTTTGGGCCTTTCTCAAATAAAAGGAAAAAAATGCTAAAAAGAAAATGGCTGATGGAAAAGTTTCATTGTGGTTCAAAGAAAGGAGAACCGAAAAGAAAACAAAAGGGAGGATGGGGAACGTGTTACTGTGTGGTGCATGAAGATTTCGGGTTGGGTAGGCGCAGAAATTGATGGGCCAGTGGGCTTTCGGTGATAGAAGAAAATAATAATAATAAAATAAAATAAAAAAAAGATAAGGAAAGAAAGATGTTCGGCAACATTGTGGAAGTGGGTGACAGTCTTCGGGTAACAGCAGGTGGGAACCAACATGGAGCAAAGGAGTTGGGCATCTTGAAGAGAAAAGATGGTATACATATTTGCATTGAACTTATTTACGGTTTATAGTATACTATTTATACACATATGCGTTAAAGTTAAATAGATATAAGGATAAGGGTTTGAAGTCGGGTGAGTTATATTTCTAACAACATATGTAGAGCTGAAGGAGTAATTTAAAAACAAATTTCATGAATTTAGATTTTAGTTTGATGAGCGCATCATAACACCGAATTCATCACTAACTGTTTTATAACAATCCCGACAGTCTGTCATTTCTTTTTCTTATTTGATATATAAATAAGGGGATTATTTATTTAGTTAAAATTGCGTAAACTAAGCCGTGAATAACCTTTGTTTGGACGAACTGGATTGAACCAAATGATCCGCATCGGGATCTTGGAGGTGAGATGAACATTCTGTAACCGAACTGCTTCCATGGTAAAGGGAATCAAGGTGAGTTAAACTCACTCAGCTTTCCGACTTATAATTATTATAAGTCGGGTTTATTATTCGTATGCCATGTTTGCTAATCGTTGGTTGATTTGATTGTTCGGATATTGTTAAATATTGTTATACCGATTATTTAAATTTAACGGTCGGTTAATTTAAATGAAATGACATCGTTATTTTTAACGATGATTTCCCAACAGGGTAACTTACCTTGTTGGTTACATTTATAACAATATAAACATATTTAAATTAAATTGGATGCTTGAATTATTATTTTGGTTGACCGCTACTAGTTGAATTGATTGTTTATTTTCATATGAACATTATATGAACTGTTGAACCCATATGATTGGATTGTTGAATTGGTCATTGATTGTTAAATCCAAATTCAACATTTGTTTAGTTATTAACCAATGGGTGATATTGGTTGAGGAATTTATAGCAGATGGCCAAAACACAAACTATTTTATAAAAATTGATTTACCGTCAGGTAAATCGATAAAAATGAAGTGATGAAATTTACTTTATAACTAAAAATATATTTGTAAATATATTATTTTAAAAATGTAGTTTATATAAAAGAAATAAACGAACCACATATATGTAAATTGTTTAACCAAAAATCACCATTTTTGGTACCAAAATCTACCTTGTGCGAAGCACGTGCTTTATCTTTTATAAAGCAAATTCTTGGATTAATAAGATTGTTAAGCAACTATGAGGCGATTAATAACTGCGATTAACTGTTTTTATGAAAACAATTAGAATAAGGTTATTTTTAAATGGATTATTTAAATTAATTAATTTAAAGACGAGTTAGGTTTGATAAATGAGTTAATCATGTTTTAAATGGACCAAGCCAACTGTATCAACTAAAATTGATTATTAAATTAGTTTATGCCGATTAATATAATAAGATAATCTAACAAATAGTGGTTTAAGTTAACAAGATTTTAAAAAGAAATTTAATATTTATTTCAGTTAGTGATGAAGTGAATTATAGTTTTTAATTAATAACAATTTAAGAAATTATTTATTAAATGAAGTTCAGTAAAGTAATCAAAGAAATAATGAGATATAATTGAATTTCAAAGCGAGTTTGTGAATGGGTTTATATTCAAACTGGGTTTGGTAAGTTAACTTATAAAATGATTTTAAGCGAAAATGATGAGCTTAAAATAAATGTTACTTAATATTTGAGTTAGGTAAAGAAAGCAAGATGGAATAGGGTTTGATATTTAACCAGAGTTGTACAAACGAGTTTGTAAAAGATGTGGCATTAAAGCATTAATTTGAAATTAACGTTGCTAAAAAAGGACATTAAGTTAAATGGTTGAGATTTGAAATACGATTTCCCAAAGAGAACGATTGAAAGTTTTAAAAAGGGATTTAGTGTAATTGAATTTGGTAAAGATTGAATAATAGGATTCGGAATAAAATCCCGATAATGAAACTAATAAATTTAAAGAGGTTGAGATTTAAAAGTAAATGCTTTATTTGCCATGGACTAGATCAATGAAATTAGTAATGATATTATATTTAAAAAGGGAGACTTCAAAGTAAGAAGGTTTACAAAACCGTATGTTAAATAAAATAGTCAAAGGGTAATTGTTGGCGTTAAAACGAAATATAGGTTCTGGAATTACAATTCATATTTATCTCAAGATAAGAATATTGTTGATCAAGGGCTGAGAGGTAATTAAAATACCCCAACTTGAACGACTCCAGGATTACCGAAGGACAATATGAATTGTAATGGTGGAAATATTAGAAGTGATTTATCTTGAGAGATAATAGTGAAACATTATTTGATGAAATTTGGGAATATATACATATAATGATCCAATATGAAAGGAAATATAAGGAGGGGCTTGAGAACGTGGAATGATATTTCCATAAAGAAGTAAAATGGAGATGGGTGAAAATATAACGATATTTTCAAAATGAAGAAAAATGAGATTTGGAATGAGTTGATTCAAAAGGGAAGTGATAATTATTGTATTCAAATAATGAATCAAAGGAGATATCGTAACGGTTTTTTAAAAGGATAAGATGAATTGATTTCCCAATTGTAGATAATAAATAATGTTGCAAAAAAATGTTTTGAAATTGTAGTTAACGAGAATTTGGATATTGTTTTAAGATATTTTTCCGAGTATATGCAATGAGTTGAGTATATTTATATATTAAAACAGAGATATTATTTTATTACAAGTGATATACTATTTTAATGGCCAAGTTACGCTATATACTAGACCAATGGATTTTTTTTTTTTTTTGATGACTGTTTATTTTGATAGTTAAACAACCGACTATAAAAATCTGACCAACGGTATTGGTATGGAAAGACCGGGATCGAATTTATATTCGAAAACCATTCCGACCAATAAATACGAACACGTCTAAGATGCTGATCGAGATGGAGAAATTGAAGACCATAGATCTTCATAAAACGGAAGAGTCACTTACAATCTCTGGCTGATCCCCAGAGATATACTTTGGTTCTGTCGTGGTTGAAATATATGGATTACAAGGACTACTCGCTACTGATCTATAGGGTGATTCCCAGGATGCAGTACGAGGGTGCCTTCCGTTCATATTGTTCCTGGATGACTTGTGTGGATGGTGTGAATGGTGGCCAGATGCCCCAAAAGTCGATTATAACCTCAAGCCTCATCAACTGGGAAATGACAAAAATCGAGCAGGGAGCATGGCTATGTGGGTCACACCCATTAGGGTGTATAATCACCTATCTAGAGAAATTCCTTTTGTTTCTTAAATCTATCGATGCTGCCCCTTTTCGGGAAGCGGTGGGTTGCACCCAACCGTTGGTGATATACATTCGATACACTCAAGCGAAATGAGTGGTCGGTCATGTGTGGGTCGGGTTGCAAGACGTTCTTGTTGAACCCAGTGTATTCGTTTCTGGAGATACACTATCGGCAGGTGCCCCATACCTTGTCATAGTCGGAATCCAATCTCCAATAAGCGCCCGCAGTTTTTTTTGTATAATATATATGTGGAGCGTGAGATGCAAGCGTTCTGCTAGATTCTATTTATTTGTATTTAGACACTATTAGAATATCAGAAGATATATATGATTTCAAAATGTTTGGGGTTATCGTAAGGTAAAAACCATTCGTATTTATGTGTGGATTTAGTATTACGATTATCCTTTTCTTTCGAAATAGTTTTAACTTTAAAATCAAGTTGGATGATATTATAAACTTAGCGAGTATATCTCCTGGTTCACCAGACTGACCCGGTATTTGTATTGCTCGGGTTAGACCGGGTTGCACAGGATCAGGTTATCGGATGCTGCGAAGTCCAAAGACGAGCTGAAGATGTTTAGACTTATGATATTATCTAGTATTATTCCGTTGTGTGATGTATATGAGAACAGATTATTATGACTATCTAGGTGTATTGATGTACTCTGATGATTGTAAGTTTTTATTTCAAAGCTCTCTATAAAGTTTATTTATATATTATATTTTGTTCCACTGCGATGTGAGACTATGTGAAGGTGTTGTTATTTTTCTTCTTCTATTATAATACTTCTTTCTTTCTTATCTCACCCTCTAATTTCTTTCTAATAACGATCTGGTGTTTTTGATTCTTGAAGGTTCGACATAGTGTTTTTATGTTGATTTCCGGGTCGAAAATCCCTGTTTGTTACAGTGGTATCAGAGCAATGGTTTAGGAATAACCTTGGCTATGTGGTATAACTCGATAGAGATTGGGTTAGTAATACCCTAGATCGAGATTGACTGTGTGTGTATATATATAAGAGAGCGTATTTGTAGATTCTATATTTTGCCTAAAATCTATTTTAGAAATAATTTAATAAAATTATTGAAATATTGATTTGCTTATTGAATATGAATGAAATTCAATTTGAATTATAAATTTGGATAGTTAATATAACCAATAGAAATTGAGAATAATAATGTTGATATGAAATGAAATAAATCAGGACTTAACTTAAAGCTAAGTTAAATGAGAACCATAAGATGAAAAGTAAAATAAATGAAAGAATTATCAGTTAATTGAATGTGAACTCAATTGGTGTGGATTATGTTGATTGTTTATTTGTCGAGGGCTAGATTAATAAAATTTATCAACAATCGAATAAATTGAAACTTAGAAAAAAATACTAGTATAATGAAATCGAATGGAATCAACAATGAAATGGAACTAAGTAAATTTAACCCTGTATTAGTTATTTCCATTATATATCGAGTTGAGTGCAGGTTGAAAATGGAAGAGCTATTAATTGCTGAGGATTAGAGTATGGGTTGCCCGACAAATAGGTAAACCTTAATTATTTGATTTGGTGATTGATTTTATACTCCTGAGTTGGGTAGCCACTTGGCTTTATTTTCTTTTGATCGATGTGAGGCCCAGAGTGGCGAATCGTAGTTGTTTGGATCGAACAGTATAGAGGGGGTGTTGATGAATTTTTCGTAAATTTTTAAACTTAGAAATTATTTTGGATAATATTATAATATAATAATTGGGTTTGTGACATTCTTTTTACTTAGCTATTTCGAGGACGAAATTCTTTTAAGGGGGGAAGAATGTAACGACCCGAATATTTCGGTCATTTGAATTCGAATATTTGAATTAGTTTTAAATATTATATTAGAAATATTAATGAATTATTAATATCAATTTCGTTATTTAACGACTACTAAACATTTTAATTTATATTTTAATGGTATCTTATAAGCGGTAGAAACAGCTATTTTTTCAAATGACCTCTGTTGTCAACGAAACGAATTTAATTGGAACCAGAACCTTAAGGCGTAATGGTACGTGTATTCCTGTTTTATTTGGAGCTGGTGCGTAACGATGCACATATTTAACGAGCAATATTAAAGAGCGTTAAGCATAGTAACTGAAATAAAATAAATGAAATTAACCGTAGTAAAATAAAAGATATTTTTCTTTACACTAATTTTACTCAAAAACAACTACACGACAGTCCATGACTGTTTAGTTCAAGCACTATTGTGAATACTCAAAACCTTAAGTGTACTTTATTTGAGATTCCCAAAAAACTAGCACGTTCAACAGGATGAGTAGAAATTTGCATCACATATGGTACCCCTGTATTTTCTTTTGCCAACTAGTAAGCCTATACCCTATTCTATGCACATGCAATTCGTAATCTGTCTTCCTTTTTGCCAGCTGATTGAAATGATATAGCAGAGTAGCTGCATCCCTACCGATCTAAACCGTGATTGCCAAGTAAACTTTTGTCGTGCTCTCCAAACAAATGCTGTGATGGCCAAACAACTGAATCCGTGAGTTCCGACGTCCCTCGTTCTATAAATAGCAGCAGCTTCATTCATTCTAAATCATTTTTTAACTTCCAGTAAACAAAACAATGAAGAAAATGGCTCTAGATCCTTTTAAAAATTTATTTCTTCATGAATACTCACTCTAAAATCACGACTTATATCTTAAAAATCCTCTTAGACCTCTCCACACATTCATGTTGTCCCGAAACTTCGAATGACACTGTTCGACTATGGACGTCGCGAGCGAGGTTAGGGGTTTTTCTAAAGATGCAGTGGTTGATAGGCGTTTTCGGGTATGGGGTAATGGTCAGTGGAGTGAGGCGTACACAGGGGAATAATTTTGAGGAATTTTGGAGCATATATTTTTTGCACCTGACATCAGGTCATGGACGTCGGAGAGTGAAGCAGACCACCGGAGCGAGAGATGAGGGTGTATGAGGGTTTGGCATGAGGAGAGAAGAGGAATGGTGGTATTTGAATGGTGGTGCGTGGAGTTTAGTGTGGCACTGGGTTTTTGCGTACACGGGTATGGAAGGAGAAAAACTTCAGGCTATTTTTGGGGAAGAAACGTTACTGTTCATTCCGGTTTAGTTTTAACATGGGTTCCATATTGGTTTGTGGGCCTTTGGTCCATCATAAGAAAAAAATGAACCGAAAGAATTAAACTGGCAGAAGCGTGGTGAATGTGATGGTCAGGAGCAGTGTGAGTTCTGTTAGTGGCATGATGTCGGGTAGGGGCTGCGTGATTTGTGGGGAGGAGAAAAGGTGATCCGCGAAGAGGAAATTAAGGACGTGGGTATTATGGAAGCTTTGGGCTTGCAGATAAAAAAGAGAGAGAGAAAGTGAAAAACGTGAGGCCGATAGTGTATAGAAGCAAAGGAATTATAAGTAGCCGCATGGCGTGGAAAGGAAATCATGTATTGGAATAAGATTGCTATGTATTTTCGTTAAAAGGGGACAAGTGTGCTGTAGCGAACTGATGAGCTTTGGTCCTTTCTCAAATAAAAGAAAAAAAATTCTAAAAAGAAAATGGCTGATGGAAAAGTTTCATTGTGGTTCAAAGAAAGGAGAATCGAAAAGAAAACAAAAGGGAGGATGGGGAACGTGTTACTGTGTGGTGCATGAAGATTTCGGGTTGGGCAGGCGTTGAAATTGATGGGCCAGTGGGCTTTTGGTGATAGAAGAAAATAATAATAATAATTAAAAAAAAGATGAGGAAAGAAAGATGTTTGGCAGCATTGTGGAAGTGGGTGACAGTCTTCGAGTAACAGCAGGTGGGAACCAACATGGAGCAAAGGAGTTGGGCATCTTGAAGAGAAAAGATGGTATACATATTTGCGTTGAACTTATTTACGGTTTATAGTATACTATTTATACACATATGCGTTACAGTTAAATAGATATAAGGATAAGGTTTGAATTCGGGTGAGTTATATTTCTAACAACATATGTAGAGTTGAAGGAGTAATTTAAAAACAAATTTCATGAATTTGGACTTTAGTTAGATGAGTGTATCATAGTACACTGAATTCATCACTAACTGTTTTATAACAATCCCGACAGTCGGTCATTTCTTTTTCTTATTTGACATATAAATAAAGGGATTATTTAGTTAATTAAAATTGCGTAAACTAAGCCATGAATAACCTTTGTTTGGACGAACAGGATTGAACCAAATAATCCGCATCGGGATCTTGGAGGTGAGATGAACATTCTGTAACCGAACCGCTTCCGTGATAAAGGGAATCAAGGTCAGTTAAACTCACTCAGTTTCCCCACTTATAATTATTATAAGTCGGGTTTATTATTCGTATGTCATGTTTGCTAATTTTTGGTTGATTTGATTATTTTGATACTGTTAAATATTGTTATATCGATTATTTAAATTTAACGGTCGGTTAATTTAAATAAAATGACATCATTATTTTTAACGATGATTTCCAAACAGGGTAACTTACCTTGTTGGTTACGTTTATAACAATATAAACGTATTTAAATTAAATTGGATGCTTGAATTATTATTTTGGTTGACCACTACTAGTTGAATTGATTGTTTATTTTCATGTGAACATTATATGAACTGTTGAACCCATATGATTGGATTGTTTAATTGGTCATTGATTGTTAAATCCAAATTCAACATTTGTTTAGTTATTAACCAATGGGTGATATTGGTTGAGGAATTTATAGCAGATGGCCAAAACACAAACTGTTTTATAAATATTGATTTACCGTCAGGTAAATTGATAAAAATGAAGTGATGAAATTTACTTTATAACTAAAAATATATTTGTAAATATATTATTTTAAAAATCTAGTTTATATAAAGGAAATAAACTAACCACATATATGTAAATTGTTTAACCAAAAATCACCATTTTTGGTACCAAAATCTACCGTGTGCGAAGCACGTGCTTTATCATTTATAAAGCAAATTCTTGGATTAATAAGATTGTTAAGCAACTGTGAGGCGATTAATAACTGCAATTAATTGTTTTTAAGAAAACAAATAGAATAAGGTTATTTTTAAATGGATTATTTAAATTAATTAATTTAAAGACGAGTTGGGGTTGACAAATGAGTTAATCATGTTTTAAATGGACCAAGCCAACTGTATCAACTAAAATTGATTATTAAATTAAATTAGTTTGTGTCGATTAATATAATAAAATAATCTAACAAATAGTGGTTTAATTAAACAAGATTTTAAAAAGAAATTTAATATTTATTTCAATTAGTGATGAAGCGAATTATAGTTTTTAATTAATAAAAATTTAAGAAATTATTTCTTAAATGAAGTTCATTAAAGTAATCAAAGCAATAATGAGATATAATTGAATTTCAAAGCGAGTTTGTGAACGGGTTTATATTCAAACTGGGTTTGGTAAGTTAACTTATAAAATGATTTTAAGCGAAAATGATGAGCTTAAAATAAATGTTACTTAAAATTTGAGTTAGGTAAAGAAAGCAAGATGGAATAGGGTTTGATATTTAACTAGAGTTGTATAAACGAGTTTATAAAAGATGTGGCGTTAAAGCGTTAATTTGAAATTAACGTTGCTAAAAAAGGACATTAAGTTAAATGGTTGAGATTTGAAATACGATTTCCCAAAGAGAACGATTGAAAGTTTTAAAAAGGGATTTAGTGTAATTGAATTTGGTAAAGATTGAATAATAGGATTCGGAATAAAATCCCGATAATGTAACTAATAAATTTAAAGAGGTTGAGATTTAAAAGTAAATGCTTTATTCGCCATTGACAAGGTCAATGAAATTAATAATGATATTATATTCAAAAAGGGAGACTTAAAAAGTAAGAAGGTTTACAAAACCATATGTTAAATAAAAGAGTCAAAGGGTAATTGTTGGCGTTAAAACGAAATATAGGTTCTGGAATTACTATACATATTTATCTCAAGATAAGAATGTTGTTGATCAAGGTTTGTGAGGTAATTAAAATACCCCAACTTGAACGACTCCAGGATTATCGAAGGACAATATGAATTGTAATGGTGGAAATATTAGAAGTGATTATCTTGAGAGATAATAGTGAAACATTATTTGATGAAATTTGGGAATATATATATATATATATATATAATGATCCAATATGAAAGGAAATATAAAGAGGGGCTTGAGAACGTGGAATGATATTTCCATAAAGAAGTAAAAAGGAGATGGGTGAAAATATAATGATATTTTCAAAATGAAGAAAAATGAGATTTGGAATGAGTTGATTCAAAAGGGAAGTGATAATTATGGTATTCAAATATTGAATCAAAGGAGATATCGTAACGGTTGTTTAAAAGGATAAGATGAATCGATTTCCCAATTATAGATAATAAATAATGTTGCAAAAAAATGTTTTGAAATGGTAGTTAACGAGAATTTGGATATTGTTTTAAGATATTTTTCTGAGTATATACAATGAGTTGAGTATATTTATATATTAAAACTGAGATATTATTTTATTACAAGTGATATACTATTTTAATGGCCAAGTGACGCTATATACTAGACCAATGGTTTTATTTTATTTTGATGATTGTTTATTTTGATAGTTAAACAATCGACTATCAAAATCTGACCAATGGTATTGGTATGGAAAGATCGGGATCGAATTTATATTCGAAAACCATTCCGACCAATAAATACAAACGCGTCTAGGATGTAGATCGAGATGGAGAAATTGAAGACCATAGATCTTTATAAAACGGAAGAGTTACTTACAATCTCTGGCTGATCCCCAGAGATATATTGTGGTACTGTCATGGTTGAAATCTACGGATTGCAAGGACTACTCGCTACTGATCTATAGGGTGATTCCTAGGATGCAGTACGAGGGTGCCTTCCGTTCATCCTGTTCCCGGATGACTTGTGTGGATGGTGTGAATGGTGGACAGATGTCCCAAAAGTCGATTATAACCTCAAGCCTCATCAACCGAGAAATGACAAAAATCGAGCAGGCAGCATGGCTATGTGGGTCGCACCCATTAGGGTGTATAATCACCTATCTAGAGCAATTCCTTTTGTTTCTTAAATCTATCGATGCTGCCCCTTTTCGGGAAACGGTGGGTCGCACCCAACCATTGGTGATATACATTCGATACACTCAAGCGAAATGAGTGGCCTGTCATGTGTAGGCCGGGTTGCAAGACGTTCTTGTTGAACCCAGTGTATTCGTCTCTAGAGATACACTATCGGCAGGTGGTCCCATACCTTGTCATAGTCGGAATCCAATCTCCAATAAGCGCCCGCGGTTTTGTTTGTATACTGTATATGTGGAGCATGAGATGCAAGCATTCTGCTAGATTCTATTTATTTGTATTTAGATACTATTAGAATGTCAGAAGATATATGTGATTTCAAAATGTTTGGGGTTATTGTAAGGTAAAAACCGTCTGTATTTATATGTGGATTTGGTCTTACGATTATCCTTTTCTTTCGAAATGGTTTTAGCTTTCAAATCAAGTTGGATGATATTATAAACTTTGCGAGTTTATCTCACTCTAGTTCACCAGACTGACCCGGTATTTGTAATGCTCGGGTTAGACCGGGTTGTACATGATCAGTTATCGATGATGTGAAGTCCAAAGACGAGCTGAAGATGTTCTGACTTATGATATTATCTAGTATTATTCCGCTGTGTGATGTATATGAGAACATATTATTATGACTATACAGGTGTATTGATGTACTTCGATGATTGTACGTTTTTATTTCAAAGCTCTCTATAAAGTTTATTTATATATTATATTTTGTTCCGCTGCGATGTGAGACTATGTGATGGTGTTGTGTTGTTATTCTTCTTCTATTCTAATACTTCTTTCTTTCTTATCTCACCCTCTAATTTCTTTCTAATAACGATCTAGTGTTTTTGATTCTTGAAGGTTCGACATAGTGTTTTTATGTCGATTTCCGGGTCGAAAATCCCTGTTCGTTACAACAAATATAAACAGGAGAGAAATATGGTGCTTCTACTACTATATATGGTTTTAAAATGTACATGCCACATAATAATAATACAATTCAGAACAAGAGTAAAGTCAATAATAGCACAATATTAATACAATTCAAAACTTGTTTGTCTTGCTTAACATTTACAATACATACATTTTTTTTTTTTTGAAAATTGGTACATTTTTATTAACTAATAGAACATTACATAGTACGATTAGCATATTAACCGGAGCAACTGAAAAAAAAATACATAAAACATGAATGTAAGCATTACAAAAGGAAACTAAGAAAATAATTTGTGACCCATGATGAGGTCGTGTCTTCCCACATACGTGCAAACCAACCTTGCACAATTCCTCACAATCTCCACGTCTCTTAGTAGTTTTAACTTTTTTATTTCTTGATGTTCTTTCATGTACCGTATCCGAACAAACAGAAATAACACTGCATAGGCTATCTTCATGTACAGATCCCTTCATGGATACCCCCCCTCACACACACAAATATATATATATAACAAAAGAAAACGTGATACCACACATGTAGAACATAACAAAACACGATACCACACATTAAAATTCCAGTAAATAACATGTTGAACATAACAAAACACGATACCTTCCCTTATAACTTTAGTAAATAACATGTTGAACATAACAAAATATGATACCACACATTTAAACTCAAATACATGCTTAAAACTCATATGCTCACAAATCATAGTGTATGGTTACAACTCAAAGTATATGCTTACAAATCAAGAGTGTTGATGTTTGCTTCAATACCCCCATCCTCTTCACATGACACAAACCCTGAAATTCTTTCCGCATATGAGTTGACCCAATCTTTCAGCATTGATATTGTATATTCGGTGAAAGTACGAAAATGAAGGGGTAGAAGATAAAGGAGAGTTCGACTGTAGCTTAACACCAACAAAACGTGAGTTGTTTACATATCTCATAACGACCATCCTGCCCCTGTTTAACAAGGTTACACGTACCGTGCTAGGAAAGAACATACAACTCATTTTTTTACTTAGCAAGACAACAGTAGTGCCAAATGTTTCAGCAATTATAAATCCGGATTCAGGTATTTGCATCCACCCACTTAACCCATCTGCATTATCACACTGTATCCTCATCTTTATTTCTTTGAAGCCATATTCATCCCATATAGCTTTGTACATATTCGAATGAAGCATTGAATTATCAATCATGGTCTCTTGTACGAAATTACAAGGATTTTTCTGTCTTTGATTATGGAGATTTAGTTGATTGGCCACGACCCAATAGCCACAATTACCGTCACTAGGCATGTCGTATATACGAGTTGTATATGGATGCTTACATCTAGGCATTTGCAATAAATAATTATAGTCAACCTCATTGCTTTTTGTAACCATTGTTTTCATGCCAAGCTTCTTTAAGCCCCGACCAACTGGAGTAAGATTTGAGTTAGAAGATAATGACGCTTCCACATGCTCAAAGAAAGAAGAATCACGTTTAGTGGATTTATCCTTTTTTTATGGTCTTTCCTTTTATAGTCGCAACAGGGTGTTATAAAATGTTAGTTGACTGAGGAAAAGCTATCAATTTCATATCTTGTTGAGTAACAACTCTCACATTATCCGTAGCATCGTCATACCTATGTTTCAATGCTTGTAATTCAGGTAAGTCCATAAAATCAAGAGTGGAATGACTCAGCGTAGGAGGAGTACATGACAGCAGTTTCCAGTAACAATCTATAACACTTATAGGTATAAAGCCGTGTAAGTGTCTGAAGTCTGCCAGCATATGTGCATGTGACGGCCCGCCCACACCAACCGACATTTACTCCAAAAATTTGCGTTGTGCACATGTTCAGTTAGCACGGAATGGTCATCAGAAGAAAAGAAAGAAGACGAGGAATCAACAAAGAACCTGTAGAATGTCTCACAGCGCATGGAAAAAAATATAATAACAACATACTTGACATAAAACAGGTGAGACAGTGTATAAGCTGATACAAACTATCATAGCAGCGGAAAATCCAAAAGCTTATGTTCCACAACATCATTATTACAACTTTTAAAACTGTCTCTAAAGCAAGATAAGGAAGGTATACTACTAATGCCCAAGTAGTGACCACCAACGACACAGGGAGAATATCTATATATATCATACATGGAAGCCTCATGCTCGCCTCCGGATCAGCTACTCGTGCATCACTAGCTAACATGTCTCTAGTCTGCTCGTTTAGGAGCACCCAGAGTAATAAGAAGAGACATAAAACTCTAGGTCAGACAAAAGTCTGGTATGAGCGATAAGCAGCTAAACAGAATAATAACAGATATACTAAACCATACCCAAACCTGGACCTGCAACCAAAGATTTAGCACTACATATTGTACAACACTCTAAGGTGCCATTAACATATAATGTACAAGCATACGGGGGTGGGGGTGTGCATGTCACAGTGATGGCAAACAATCAAGCATAGCAACCATCCTCACATGTCTCACTCAGTGCGTAAAGCATACGATATCCACCACTTCGACCACCCAATACTTTGCTATGGTCACTCTGCCCCATGAAGTCACAACGGCTTCACTGCACTGATCCATAGCCCCTAATCCTTCGCTATGTCCACTTTGTCCCATGGAGTCGTACACACCCCACTGCACTGGCTTATAGCCTTACTAATCCTTTACTATGTCTACTCTGCCCCATGGAGTCGCAACGGCTCCACTGCACTGGCACATAGTCTTACTACGATCACTTTGCCCCTCGAGTCATGATGACTTTACTACACTAATACGTAGCCCATCGTTCCTTTTCAGAGGTGAATCGAAGTTATGAACGTCGACAACTCCTTAGCACACGTCCTGCAGCAAAGCCCAACCATAAAGTGAACTCATTGGTTCCCAACTGGATCCTGAGCTCTAACTTCCATTTGGACTTCCTTTGCATCTCGGGTTATTGGTCTTCATCAGATCGGTTAGGATCGTCGCCTTCATGTCATGGTGGTTTGGATCGGCCTTTAGTATTCCCCATTGGATCGATTCGTGCCAAGCTTCTCCGGATCGGATCATGGTCTTCATCTGGTGGCGGTTCAGATCGGCCTCTTCCAAAGCACACCGGGTCGGATCGCAGTCTCCAAGTCCAATCGTAGTACATCGGTTCGGGTCGGGGTACTATGGCGAATCAGGTCGGGGTACTTCTGGTGGATCGGGTCGGCCGTGATCTCCTCTAGGTTTCAAGTCAACTCGTAGCATGCAGGCTCAGTTCGGATGCAAGGGGGCGGATCGTGGATGGGCCACTCGAACAGTTCGGTTCGGACCTCCCCATCTGATCCGGTCTGGTCCCTGTCCATTTCCTGCATTTTGTCCAACGAGTTTTTTACGCCATTCGACGGCGTTTTCGACCACTCTAGCTATTCTAATCAATCACAAAGCATAACACGAAGTCATAGCAACAAATAGAAGTGACCTCAAACACCAAAACATCAATATTATAGGTTAAAATGGATCAAACATAGTCAAAACCCCGTATTTTCCCTTAAGCATGTTCAAGCATAATTAATGATAGGATTAGCAAAACTTAACCAAATTAACCCAAGTTTCTAACAGAGGTCTAAAACATCATTTAAGAATTTATAAACATTTTTCCAGATTTTATTTACGTTTAAAAACGCTAATTAACACTAATCAACACTAATTAGCCATAATTAGTGTAAAAGCAAGCTAATCACTCACCTTAGCCACAAATAAACCTTAGATCTGAAATAAATCTCTGTTTAGGCGTGAATAGAAATGCAAAACAACATCTCTAATCTTGTTTTGGTGAAGATCTCCCTTGATTTGATGTTGCTAAGCTTAATCCTTGATTAGAAGGTGATTTGGAGGTGATTTAGAGGTTGGAGGCCATTTTTAGGGTTTCTAAGAGGTAAGTGGAGGCTAGAAAACTGAAATGGAATGAAACCCTAACTCTTTTCAGCCTCCTCATAACCCTTATCCCGAAATGGGTTATGGGCCCATTCACTAATCAACCTATTTGGCCCGGTTAAGCAGTTTTTCACCTTCCAAACCTTATTTCAGCCATATCTCCCAAACGGTAAGTTCGTTTCTCACATGTAACCACTCAACGGAAAGGTAAACCATCATCCGAGCCAATGGAAGTGGTTTCAGGTCAAAACTCCTTTCCAATCAAAAGTTATGGTCGAAACAAGATCAGCTAGGGGCAAAACGGCGTTTAAAAATCGGGAAAAATCATGAACATGGGAAATGACCCTAATGGTCGTTTCCCAAAGCCACATGACCATACGACTTCATATAAGAAAGAAATAAATATTCTACGATCCTCCGATGCGTAGAATGCGGGTTGTTACATTCTCCCCCCCCCCCCCCTCCAATAGGAAATTTCGCCCCCGAAATTCCCTAACCAAAACACACAAAAGGTCCCGTATGCCTATCAGCCATAAAACAACAATCAAACATGCAAAACAAGTCTATCCTAGCATGCGAAATAACTAAATTGTAAAGTAAACCTTACCAGGCAAAGAGTTCTGGATACGTCTTCCTAATTCTCTCCTCTGTCTCCCAAGTACAGCCATTCTCGTTCTCGCCCCACTGAACCTTGACTAGCTTCACCGCCTTCCTTCGAAGTTGCTTCGTATCGTGCTCGACAATACGAATTGGCTTGAGGTTCCCAACCGCCTTGGGTTCCACTTCGAGGTCCTCTAACTGATCAGGTGAAATAGTCATATCTTGGTCGTGCACGAACTTCCTTAGTTGGGAAACATGAAATACGTTGTGAACTCCCGCCATCTTCCCGGGTAAGTCAACTCTATATGCCAAATTCCCAACTTGTTCGAGAACTGGGAATGGGCCAACAAATCTTGGTGCCAACTTGCCTCTCCTGCCAAATCGTATCACGCTCTTCAACGGATAAATCTTGACAAACACCAAGTCACCAACGAAGAATTTTAAGTCTCTTCTCCTCTTATCAGCATAACTCTTTTGCCTATCCTGGGCAGCCTTCATCCGTTGTTGGATGATCTTAATCTTATCTGAAGTTTCCCTTACCACATCTGGTCCAACCACAAACTTCTCACCGGTTTCTATCCAACATGATGGTGGGTTGCACGGTCTTCCGTACAAAGCTTCATATGGAGCCATACCGATACTGGATTGATAGCTATTATTATATGCAAACTCTACTAGATGCAAATGGTCATCCCATGATCCACCAAAATCCAATATACAAGCTCTCAAGAGATCTTCCAATATACGATTCACCCTCTCTATCTGACCGTCGGTTTGAGGATGATACGCGGTACTGAGATATAATTCCGACCCTAGAGTCTCCTGTAAGCTCTTCCAAAACCCACTAGTAAACAACAGGTCTCAGTCACTCACAATGCTTTTAGATACTCCATGAAATCTCACTACCCACTTCATATACAGTTCTACTAACTTAGCCGTCGTTCTGGTCGATTTGACTGGTATAAATCTTGCACTCTTGGTCAATCGATCCACAATTACCCAAATGCTATCATGTCCCGATTTAGTCCTTGGTAAACCATCAATGAAATCCATCGAGACTTGCTCCCATTTCCATTCGGGAATTTCTAATGGTTGCAACAAACCACTAGGCTTCTTTTGCTCGGCTTTAACTAGCTGTCAATTCATGCACTTGGATATAAACTTCTCAACGTCTCTTTTCATCCCTTCCCAGTAGTAAGTCTGCTTCATGTCTCGATACATCTTATCACCACCGGGGTGTATGGTCAGTTTTGACTGATGACATTCCCTAAGCACTTCATCTCTCAAACCATTCATGTTGGGTACAACTAGTCTTCCATTCTTTCGAAGCCATCTTTCTCGATCGAGCCCATACAAATTCATCCCCTTACCATCAAAATTCATCTCTAACTTAGAGATGATTTCCAATAGATTAGGATTGTCCCTCTGACTAGAACCAATCTGCTCAATCAAAGTGGGTCTGATCGTCAAACTAGCTAACATCTCTAGATCCAATTTGCACTTTGATCTGAAATCATACCCTGCGATATACACCAGTTGCTTCCATTCAAGAAACATAGCCCCTAAACTGGCATGTCTCCTACTCAAGGCATCGGCTACCGCATTGCCTTTCCCCAGGTGTATATGTGATATCAAAATCAGACGAAGCCAAGAACTCTAACCATCTCTGCTGACGGAGATTCAGATCCTTCTGAGAGAAGAGATACTTTAACGATTTATGATCGGTAAACAACTCAAATCTCTCTCCCAAGAGATAATGTCTCCACATCTTCAACGCGAACATGATCGCTTCCTATTCCAAATCATGGGTAGGATACCTTTTCTCATGCGGCTTTAGTTGCCGACTGGCATAAGCTACAACCCTACCTCCTTGCATCAATACAGCACCTAGTCCGGTACCACAAGCATCCATGTATACCATCATCTCTTCATTCCCTTTAGGAATGATTAACACTAACGTACACGTCAACTTTTCTTTTAGACTCTTGAATGCATTTTCACACACTCCGTCCCAGACGAAGGCTTGATTCTTCTTAGTCAACTGAGTCAACGGTGCTGCTATCTTGGAGAAGTCCTGGATAAACTTACGATAATATCCAGCTAACCGCAAGAAACTTCCCACGTCTGTTGCATTCTTGGGCGTAGACCAATACTGTACCGTAGCGATCTTCGCAGGGTCCACGGCAATACCATTCTATGAAACAACATGGCCCAAGAATCTCACTTCCCTCCTCCAGAAGTGACACTTAGAAAATTTCGCTTTCAATTGGTGTCTTCTCAACACCTCCATCACTATCCTCGAATGTCCCTTGTGTTCTTCCTCTGTCCTCGAGTAAACAAGGATGTCATCTATGAAAACAAGAACAAACTTATTCAGATGATCTCTGAACACCTGATTCATAAGATCCACGAAGCATGCTGGTGCATTGGTCAACCCAAATGGCATGACCAACCACTCATAGAATCCAGACGACATCCTAAATGTCGTTTACGGAACACTCTCAGCCGCTACTCGGAGCTGATGAAATCCCGTCGCGAGGTCCAACTGAGAGAACACTCTTGCTCCTTCCAGTTGATCAAACAAATCATCTATCCATGGGAGGGGATACTTATTCTTCCTCGTCACTTTATTCAACTCGCGATAGTCCACACACAAACGAAGGGAACCATCTGCCTTAGTGGCAAACACAACTGGTGCTCCCTACTCGGAGACACTTCTTCTGATAAATCCCTTCTTCTAAAGATCGCTGACTTGCACCTCGAGCTCTCGCTGCTCCCTTGGTGCCATACGACAAAGTGGCATCACTATAGGTCCGGCATCTTTCACTAAATCAATACGGAACTCAATCTCTCGGTGTGGTGGAAGTCCGGTCACTTCCTCGAAGACGTCCGGATACTAGCCAACCACGGGCACATCTGACAACTCATCATGCGGGATGTCGAGGGAATTTATAAAACTAGCCATTACCCCATCACTAGGTAGACTACCAAACACTACCCTCCGGCCATCATCCTCCCTAACGTCACCAAAAAGCCCTCACAGTCTACCACCATCCCGTATCTTTGGAGCCAATCGACCCCCAATATAATGCCATACCCAGGAAAGCCCAAAACAAAGCAATCACAAACATACATCCATGACTCGATAAGACCAAATTTCGGCAAACCATACTAAGGTTAGTCGAACCACCAATCTGGTTCGCCACAACCAACGGTCTAACGACTATCTCGGGTTCCAGTCCCAACCTATCTACCAGGTCACTAGATATAAACGAACGGGAAGCCCCAGTATCAAACAAAACTTGAACAGGTACATCAAAAATAGAAAGCATACCTTGAATGACGACATTCTTTCCTTTCTCCTCCGCAGTTGGGGCATTCGACGAAGAAGGAATAGCACTTATAGCATATGCTTTCACAATTTGCTTATCCTTAAGGGGTTGTGGACATTTATCCTTATGATGTCCCACTTGGCCACAGTTGTAGCACTTCCTATCCGCTGGCTTGTCCCGGCATTCTTTGGCACAATGGCCCTTCTTACCACAGCTAAAGCACTCAACATCTTTCTTGCTCTTTTTCTGGCCATCCTTAGCTTGGTTCTGCTTCCTCTTGTTCTGAGAGTTATTCTTACCTCCACCGCTCGCTTGTTGTTTTGGCCCTTCTGCAGATGCAACCTCAGTCTTCGACTTAGGGTAAAGACTCTCTGATCTCAAAGCTTTCCCAACAATCGATTCAAAAGTCTCATCGATGTGGTTGATAAGCCTTTCCCCCAAGTATCCATCCAAACCAGTAATGAACTTCTCATTCTTCTTCTCAGGAGTATCGATAAGGGATAATTCATACTTCGACAAAGTGTCGAACTCAGCAATATAGTCCGAGACTGCTCTACCATTCTGCTTAAGCTCTAAGAACTTCCTAAACAATTCCGACTTCTGAGCAGCTGGGATAAATTTATCGCTAAAGCGAGCCTTAAACTGATCCCAAGTAACCTGATCCTCTGGAGTGGCTGTCTTAATAGCATTCCACCAATTCATCGCTCGCCCTTGCAGCTGACGAGACGCTAGCCTTCTCTTCATCGCATCCTCGATTCTCAAGTCGTCGAAGATACGATCACGGCTATCCAACCAATCCTGAACATCCGTGACCGACTCCATTCCGTGGAACGGCTTCCCACCAAGGTTAGTGTAATCCTTGCACAACTTGGCGAAATCGGCCCTAGGCGCCTGCACTACTGGGCCACCACCATTACCGGCATTGGGAACTGCTCCCTGAACATCCCTAAGCATCTCTCTCATGAAGTCAATGAACACCGTCCTCATGTCAGGAGCATTCCCATTATTGGCCCCTCTACCAGCACCCCTCGTGTCTCGACTCATCGTTCAATCTGTAAAGAGAAAACGATTAGCTATCTCGATAGAGGTGCTAGTGCAGTACGACTTCATCCTTATACTACTAATAGTATATATATACATATATATATAGCTTTTGAAAACCAAAGTAATCACAAATACGCACTCTCATCTACGTACTGTCTCTCCCTAGTGTCTTTTCCTAGGTTAACTATGCAACCTAGAGCTCTGATATCAAATGTGACGGCCCGCTCGCACCAACCGACATTTACTCCAAAAATTTGCGTTGTACACATGTTCAGTTAGCACGGAACGGTCGTCAGAAGAAAAGAAAGAAGACGAGGAATCAACAAAGAACCTGTAGAATGTCTCATAGCGCATGGAACAAAATATAATAACAACATACTTGACATAAAACAGGTGAGACAGTGTATAAGCTGAGACAAACTATCATAGCAGCGGAAAATCCAAATATAGCTTATGTTCCACAACATCACTATTACAACTTTTAAAACTGTCTCTAAAGCAAGATAAGGAAGGTACACTACTAATGCCCAAGTAGTGACCACCAACGACACAGGGAGAATATCTATATATATCATACGTGGAAGCCTCCTACTCGCCTCCGGATCAGCTACTCGTGCATCACCAGCTAACCTGTCTCTAGTCTGCTCGTTTAGGAGCACCCAGAGTAATAAGAAGAGATATAAAACTCTGGGTCAGACAAAAGTCTGGTATGAGCGATAAGCAGCTAAACAGAATAATAACAGGTATACTAAACCATACCTGAACCTAGACCTGCAACCAAAGAGTCAGCACTACATACTGTACAACATTCTAAGGTGCCACTAACATATGGTGTACAAGCATACGGGGGTGGGGGTGTGCATGTCACAGTGATGGCAAACAATCAAGCATAACAACCATCCTCACATCTCTTAGTGAAACACCCCACCTCCGTTAAGGTCACTCACAAAGGGAATGCCTTAATTTTGGTGGAGGTTTATAAGTAAAAGACACAGATAAAACGCAAGGCAGATATAAACCCATATAAATAAGCAGCGGAAAAACCAACAGACTTTTATTATCATAAATACGTGTTCATACAGAACATTTCCAACATTGTCTCAAAACAAACTTCCAATTATTACAACCATAATAATGTCTTGATTTTAAAAGTTAAAGAAGCATGAAACATAAATAAAGCTGCATAATCCCCATAAATGATATCCAAAGCCATGGTCCAAATGAAAGAAGTCCAAGAAATACATTCTCTCTCTTCAAGCTGGATGAAAAACTGACTAAGCTGCGGTGTTTCCTCCCTGTGGACCTTGGGGGGGGGAAGAAAAGAAGACGAAAGGAAAATGGGTCAGACATAAGTCTGGTAAGTCTAGCTATATTCCTAGAATGTTAATAATAAAAAGATCATGACTTGCATAAAGTGAGAACAGGACGATATCAGGATAATAGACTATCCTAGAACTAGATAAGGTGTCCTAAAACGAACATCCCTGCGCACCCTATTTTAAATCTCTATCTCTGCACCTACTAATTCTTATACCAACAGGCACCCCGTGATTGGGGTGAAGTGATCCCTTTCTCTTTCTTTAAAAGATCGGCTCCTACTCGTATATTCTCATGTGTCCTACGGCCCTATATGGTAGATACCTATGCTGGTCCCACCATGGGGTGTATCAAGTCCCATGGTGGCAGCCCCGACACAATTCTAGCATGCATAGGGTATACTACAGATGCTCCAGTGCCCTGACTTGTCTGCTCCAGAGTGTGTGCATGCCCGCACTCTGTTAGAACCCACACTGTGCACCAACCGCCATCGCTTTTGACCGCTTACAATCAGCCCAGTAATCGTGCCCCACCCTGCCTAGTTCAGGGTACCATGATACCTAATTGGGTTACTGCTGAAACGGGTCCCCGTTACTAGGTTTTCTAGTCAAACATGTTAAGTGGTTAAGTGTCTGAATGAACCTAACCCCCACCCATCCAAATTATTTAACATGTTGAATTTGGTAAGTATTTATTAAATTGACTTAACCCTATCAGTCCTAACTCAGCTCTAATTGTCTTATTAAAGCACCAACCTCTCAAATTAGAAAAATATTGTTGTGGCTGTCTGTATGGCGATTGGGTCCAGGCAGTCTTACGCCACAACTCAGTTTAACCTCGGGTCTTTATTGGGCCCCATGCCTTAACCTCTCACATTGGATAGCTATTATTGTGACAACTGGACAGCCGGGCGGGTCCGGGCAGGTTTACGTCACAACTCAATCCAACCTCGGGTTAAGCGCGTTCGTATTTTCTAATTTACATTTTAATTATGTAAATTATTCAAATTCAAATTACTGTCACATTCATTTCCAATTAATCTCATTAATTAAGGTAATTAATGCCTTTTTATGCCATAAATCACTTATGTGATTAATGACCAATATGTAAATTAGAAAATATTCAAATTACTGTCACATTCATTTCCAATTAATCTCATTAATTAAGGTAATTAATGCCTTTTTATGCCATAAATCACTTATGTGATTAATGACCAATTTATGGCAAGTTTTCCTAAAATTATCATTTTAACCCAACGTTACCCCGTCCAATATTAGGCTAACCATCTCAGCCTAATTTACGTTCGCATGATTTTTGGTGTAAAGTATTAGGCTAAAAACTTAGCCTAATTTAATATACGCAAATTGGCATAAATTAGCATAAACATGACAAGGGTATAACTTTGGTATTGATGGCATAATCAATATGAACATAATAGGGTGTACTTGCAAAATAACTAACATGAACATTTTAGGGGTGAACTTGCAAAATAACTAACATGAACATTTTAGGGGTGAACTTGCAAAAAGACTAACATAAACATTATAATGTCATAGGTATGAACTTGCACTTATAGGCTAACTCAACATATATGTGTTTTTAACATAGGCCATATTAACAACATACATGAGAATTAGCAATATGAACTAATCCATATACATATGTTAATTTGCAACATAGGCAAATCAACATACGTATATGTGAGTTAGCAACATAGGCTAATCAACATACACATGTGTTAATTAGTAACATAGATTTAAACATACTTGCAAATTAATCCCAACATATGATAAGTGTGAACATGGCATAAGTTTTGTATAAACATGAACATATAGATTTGACAATTGGTCGCATAACTTCACTACATAAACTTGCATAATAAACTACACAATTCTCATAAGATGTTACAATCCAAGTCCATGCTTATACAAATAATCTAATCCAATAATCCCAAATTTAACATGATAATAGAATCAAGTCACTGGCATAGATTAATATTATAAAACATAATAAACATCATACTTAATCATTCTTAATTCAACATGATAATAGAATCAAATCACAAATGTATATTAATAACATAACGAGTATCGTACTATTATCATTTCATCGCAACACATTATATTCATATTAATTCGCATTCTAAAAATGTAGCTAAACTTACAATCGTAGACGGTCTTGTTTTCTGAGTTCTGAAATTCTGAATTTGCAAAGCTTTCCTTTGGGATGACGTTGCTTTGATTCTAATTTGTTGTTGCTTTTT
Source organism: Allium sativum (assembly GCA_030737875.1). Taxonomy (NCBI): domain Eukaryota; kingdom Viridiplantae; phylum Streptophyta; class Magnoliopsida; order Asparagales; family Amaryllidaceae; genus Allium; species Allium sativum. The sequence continues at coordinate 140,797,116 of CM060918.1, read as the reverse complement.
AATCTTTTAGTTTGTATTCGCTATGTTGTTCGTCTCTTTCAAGTGGAGGCTCCCTCTAGTTCTCAGCAGACAGCATGGTGGCTCCAATTCTTATTCTTTTTTTTTTGTGAATTTTTAGTTTGATACCTAGGGTCTTTTTATAGAGTTGCAAGTTAATTTGAGCCGTCGATGAAGCTAGGGTTAACCAGAGCCGTCCGTTGTAAAGAGAAGCCAATTATGTTCACCATTTCTTTCTTAATGTACATTTACTATTATTTGTCAATCCATATAAATATGTACGCATTAGATACATCTCCCCTTTACACATTTATTATTATTTTTGTATGCACATTAGATACATCTCCCATTTACACATTTATTATTATTCTTGTATGCACATTAGATACATCTCCCCTTTACACATTTATTATTATTATTGTATTAGCAACTTTAGTGTTAACAGAAATACGGGGTGTTACATTCTCCCCTCCTTAAAGGATTTCGTCCCCGATATCTCCAAGTCTAGGAGAACATATATCCTACCATCCAAATGTCCATCTACTCAATCATCAAACACGAGCGTCCACTGTCCTTAAAAGACTTCTAATGCTTCATGATCATATGCATCGTGTGTGTACATGTCCTTATCTAATGCAAAAATCAGGCGGTCTACTGATTCAGTTGACCTCCTTAATGCAAATTATTTAAGTGTCATAAATCCATTATGTATGCAAACTATTTCCTATTCATAATTCTACATGAGTGCGCAATCATTCAAACAAATGCGACATCCATATGACAACATATTAAGCTTCAACCATATACAAACATAAACACATATATGCATATGCAATATGAAGTGACTGAGCCAATCTAAAACCTTAGATTGTGTGTGTATATGCATCCATGAGCAACCACTAGCAAACATTTGCAACCACTTGCAACCATCATCCATAACATGTTTCAATTACATGTTTACATCCAAAGGGGTTTCCACCTAAGGATAAAAGGGTAAGGCCAGAGAGATATACCTAAAAAGATAGATACTAACATGACTTTAAGGAAAAAAGAGATCAAAAATGTACCCTAAAAAAGAAAAGGGTAGGCTGCGCGTATTCTATCCTCAGTTTCCCAAGTCGCGTCTTCCTCGGCGTCGCTCCACTGAAATTTGACGAGTTTGACTTCGCGGTTGCGCAGCTTTTTCACTTCAGTTCCTAAGATGCGAGTTGGAACTTTCCTCACAGTTGCTTCACGTTCTACTTCAGCTTCTTCTAGAATGTTTGGATCTACCACTTCCGCTGACTCATGCAGATACTTCCGGAGGTGAGAAACATGAAAGACGTTGTGAACTCCGGCCAGTCTCTCGGGTAACTCTAACCTGTAGGCCATCTTCCCAATCTTTCCGATGATAGGAAACGGCCCTACAAATCTTGGTGCTAGCTTCCCTGTGGATCAAAAGCGAACGACGTTCCTTAAAGGAGATACCTTAAGGGAAACCCTGTCCCCAACCTCAAATTCAAGGTCGGTCCTTCTCTTGTCTGCGTAGGATTTTTGTCTGTCTTGGGCTGTCTTCATTCTTCTCTGTATTAAGTCTACTTTCTCTGAAGTTTCTCAGATCATATCTGGTCCATGTATGAGCTTGTCAGTAGACTCCCACCAACAAGTGGGCAATCGGCACGGTCTTCCATATAAAGCTTCGAAGGGCGCCATTCCGATGGTGGCTTGGTAGCTGTTGTTGTAGGCAAATTCCACCAAAGGAAGATGGTCCTCCCAAGTCCCTCCAAAGTCAAGGATGCAAAGTCTCAAAAGGTCTTCCAAAATCTTGTTCACCCTTTCCGTCTGACCATCGGTTTGGGGGTGATAGGCCATGCTCAAACATAACTGTGTGCCTACAGCTTCTTGCAGACTCCGCCAAAACTCGCTTGTGAAGATAGGATCTATGTCGCTAATAATGCTGGAAGGTATTCCATGGAGTCGAACTATCTCCTTAAGATAAAGAGATGCTAGAGACGAGGCAGTCCTTCTACTCTTGACAGGTAAAAAGTGGGCGCTTTTAGTAAGCCTATCCACTATTACCCAAATGTTAGTGTTGCCTCTTCTAGATCTAGGCAGCCCATCAATGAAGTCCATTGAAATGCTATCCCACTTCCACTGTGGGACCTCTAGAGGATGGAGCAGACCGCCAGGCTTCTTCTGCTCCGCCTTGACTTGTTGGCAAATCATGCACTTAGAAACAAAATCTGCCACGTCCTTCTTCATGCCACTCCAAAAAAAACTCTCTTTAAGTCCTTGTACACTCCCCGCCTGGATGTATTGTCATCTTGGAATGATGTGCCTCCTCAAGAACTTTCTTCACCAACTCCTTTGCCTGTGGGACGCATAGTCTTCCATCCCGTCTTAACCACCTTTTGTCGTTGATGGTGTATCTATCGAGGTGACTAGAAGTCTCACCCCTAACGAGCTTATCAACCACTTTTACAAGTTGAGGGTCTTCTCGTTGTGCGGTCCCAATTGAGTCTAAGAGAGTGGGATGCACTTCTAGCGATGCTAACAGACCGGGTACAAAATCAGAGGAGGGCCTAAAGTCAAAACTGGCTATAAACTCTAGGCTTCGCCTTTCAACAAATAGCGGGCTCAACGTTAGCTTCTTTCTACTCAAGGCATCTGCGACTACGTTGCCCTTGCCAGGAGTGTAGGAAATCTCGAAATCATACGAGGCAAGAAACTCCATCCACCTTTGTTGCCTTAAGTTAAGGTCCTTCTGTGAGAAGAGATACTTCAAAGATTTATGGTCAGTATACAGTTCAAATTTCTCACCTAGGAGATAGTGGCGCCAAGACTTAAGCGCAAAGACGATGGCGGCCAACTCAAGGTCGTGGGTTGGGTAATTCCTTTCATGAACTTTCAACTGTCTTCCGCCATAAGCTACTACCCTTCCTTCTTGCATTAGGACAACGCCTAGTCCTGTCCCGCATGCATCCGTGTATACTGTAAACATTTTGCTTCCATCCGGCAAGGTCAGAACTGGGGCTGTTGTAAGAGGCCTTTTTAAGCGTTGGAAAGCAAACTCGCAATCCAAATCCCAAGAGAAAACTAGATTCTTCTTTGTTAGACTTGTAAGAGGAGCTGAGATTTTTGCAAAATATATGATGAACTTCCGATAAAAGCCTGCAAGCCCGAGGAAGCTTCGGACCTCGGTTGCATTCCTTGGTGCCTTCCAATCTTGCACCGCTACTACTATTGCGGTGTCTACAGCTAACCCCTCTTTGGACACTATATGCCCAAGAAATCTCACTTCTTCTCTCCAAAAGTGGCACTTGGAGAATTTAGCTTTTAACTGATGTGTTCTAAGAGTCTCCATGATTGCCTTTAGGTGCTGAGCATGCTCTTCCTCATTTTTTGAGAAGATCAAAATATCGTCTACGAAGACCACCACGAATTTATTGAGGAAATCTCTGAACACCCTACTCATTAGGTCCAAGAAGTAAGCGGGTGCGTTTGTCAAGCCAAAAGGCATGACAAGCCACTCAAAGAATCCGTCTGGGGTTCTGAAAGTTGTCTTATCGATGTTATCATCAGCTACCCTTAGCTGATGAAATCCGGTCGCCAAATCAGGTTGGGAGAAAACCGACGCTCCTACAAGCTGGTCAAACAAATCGTCAATTCTGGGGAGAGGGTGCCTATTATTTTTAGTCAGCTTGTTTAGCTCCCTATAGTCAACACATAGACGGAGTGAACCATCCGCCTTTGTAGCGAACACCACTGGAGCGCCCCATTCTGAAATGCTCCACCTAATGAACCCCTTTTCTAAAAGCTCTTTAATCTGCTTACTGAGCTCTTTCCTTTCCCTAGGAGCCATGTGCCTAACAGGCAAAGCAACAGGCTTCGCATTGTCAACAAGATAGATGCGGAAGTCTATTTCCCGTTTCGGAGGTAATCCCTTCACCTCATCAAAGACATCCGAATATTCTCGGACCACCTTAACTGACTGCAAATTCTCAACAGAAGCGTCAAGCGATTCAAGATAACTAAGCATAACCACATTCGAGGGATTACAAGTAATTTCCAGAGTGTTACCGAGTTGGGTTAAGAGCCTAACCACTCTTTTCTCACAATCAAGGATGGCACCATTACTGGATAGCCAGTCCATGCCCAAAATTAATCCATACCCCGAGAAGCCCAAAACAAAGGTACTACATCTAAATTCTACACTTAGAATAGAGATTTTCAAATTCATACAGATCATTGACAAATAAGCTGGGCCTCCAATTGGATTGGAGACAACCAAGGGATCCTCTACCATACTAGTTTCTAGGTGCAGAGATTCTACTAAAGCAGATGAAATAAAGGAGTGTGATGCACCAGAATCAAATAAAGTGCGAACTGGGTGATCATAAAGTTATACTACACTTTTTATAGAAGTATTTCAACCTCGCTGTTGCAGAGGAGGTGCCTCCAGTGAATGAACTTGTCCACCCGAAGTGGATGCAGCTTTCTGTGCCTGCCCTCGCCTCTTAGGGCAGTCCTTAGCTATGTGTCATGTTTCTCCACAATGAAAGCAACCACCATTCATCTTTGCCTTCTTCTTCCTGCAGTCTTTCACCACATGTCCAACCACACCACAGAAATTACACTTTCTTGGTTCGCGAGCTTTGTTGTTTTTCCCGCCCTTCTTAAAGTTTGTTTTCTTAGGCTGTAAAGCTTCTTTCTTTCCCTGAGACCCTTCCGCCTTTGTCTCCTTCTTGCCTTTATCCTCCTCATGTAGTAACGCCATCTGTACCATCCTTTCATATGTAGCTCCCATAGGTATATGGGTCATGGCCAGGCTATGAAGCGGCTCATTCAGTCCCTTGACAAAGCGGAGTGCCTTCTTGTGTTGGGTGTTGACTAGGTCCAGTCCGAACCTAGCCAGCTGATCAAACTGGTTGACGTACTATTTGACGGTCATACTTCCTCGCTTAAGGGATAGGAACCTCTCCATTTGAAGACTTCTCTCAGCTTCTGAAAGGAACTTCAGCTCAAATCTAAATCTGAAATCTTCCCACGTTTCTACTGGTCTTTCTGCATTGGTGACTTCCCACCAGTAGGAAGCCTCTCCTTTGAGCAACCACACTTCCAGTCTTACCTTCTGCCCGTCTTCTACCTCGAAGATAACGAAAAGATCTTCGGTCTCTTTCAGCCAGTTCCTGGCTACTATGAAGGACTCGGTTCCATGAAAGTCTTTCCCACCCATAGCTTTAAAATCTCTACAAGTCTTGGCAAAAGCATTTACTCGAGGAGGAGGAGGGGGAATTTCAGCAACTGGGGGAGGAGGAGGAGGAATTGCTGCAGCTGGGGGAGGAAGATTCGCTGGGCCCGCCTCATTGGCCCTAGCTTCCAAGTACCTTCTAAACTAACCAGGTACAGTCACACCTTCTGGAAGGTTAAATTCTCCCGACATGCTGAAACGAAAAAGGAAAGATTCAAAATGATAGATAATTCACATGGCTTTGGAGGATTATGTCTTTCTAAAACTATAAAACAATTCTTTTTCTTGAAAAATGCTTCTTTAAATTTTAATTTGAATATAGTTTCAAAAACTTTTTATCTGGTCTGGTAAACCTATGCTCTGATACCAAGTGAAACACCCCACCTCCGTTAAGGTCACTCACAAAGGGAATGCCTTAATTTTGATGGAGGTTTATAAGTAAAAGACACAGATAAAACACAAGGCAGATATAAACACATATAAATAAGCAGCGGAAAAACCAACAGACTTTTATTATCATAAATACGTGTTCATACAGAACATTTCCAACATTGTCTCAAAACAAACTTCCAATTATTACAACCATAATACTGTCTTGATTTTAAAAGTAAAAGAAGCATGAAACATAAATAAAGCGGCATAATCCCCATAAATGATATCCAAAGCCATTGTCCAAATGAAAGAAGTCCAAGCAATACATTCTCTCTCTTCAAGTTGGATGAAAACTGACTAAGCTGCGGTGTTTCCTCCCTATAGACCTAGGGGGAACGGAAGAAAAGAAGACGAAAGGAAAATGGGTCAGACATAAGTCTGGCAAGTCTAGCTATATTCCTAGAATGTTAATAATAAAAAGATCATGACTTGCATAAAGTGAGAACATGACGATATCAGGATAATAGACTATCCTAGAACTAGATAAGGTGTCCTAAAACGAACATCCCTGCGCACCCTATTTTAAATCTATATCTCTGCACCTACTAATTCTTATACCAACAGGCACCCCGTGATTGGGGTGAAGTGATCCCTTTCTCTTTCTTTAAAATATCGGCTCCTACTCGTATATTCACATGTGTCCTACGGCCCTATATGGTAAATACCTATGCTGGTCCCACCATGGGGTGTATCAAGTCCCGTGGTGGCGGCCCCGACACAATTCTAGCATGCATAGGGTATACTACTGATGCTCCAGTGCCCTGACTTGTCTGCTCCAGAGTGTGTGCACGCCCGCACTCTGTTAGAACCCACACTGTGCACCAACCGCCGTCGCTTTTGACCGCTTACAATCAGCCCAGTAATCGTGCCCCACACTGCCTAGTTTAGGGTACCATGATACCTAATTGGGTTACTGCTGAAACGGGTCCCCGTTACTAGGTTTTCTAGTCAAACATGTTAAGTGGTTAAGTGTCTGAATGAACCAAACCCCCACCCATCCAAATTATATAACATGTTGAATTTGGTTAAGTATTTATTAAATTGACTTAACCCTATCAGTCTTAACTCAGCTCTAATTGTCTTATTAGAGCACCTACCTCTCAGATTAGACAGATATTGTTGTGGCTGCCTGTATGCTAGTTGGGTCTGGGCAGTCTTACGCCACAACTCAGTTTAACCTCGGGTCTTTATTGGGCCCCATGCCTTAACCTCTCACATTGGATAGCTATTGTTGTGACAACTGGACAGCCGGGCGGGTCCGGGCAGGTTTACGTCACAACTCAATCCAACCTCGGGTTAAGCGCGTTCGTATTTTCTAATTTACATTTTAATTATGTAAATTATTCAAATTCAAATTACTGTCACATTCATTTCCAATTAATCTCATTAATTAAGGTAATTAATGCCTTTTTATGCCATAAATCACTTATGTGATTAATGACCAATATGTAAATTAGAAAATATTCAAATTACTGTCACATTCATTTCTAATTAATCTCATTAATTAAGGTAATTAATGCCTTTTTATGCCATAAATCACTTATGTGATTAATGACCAATTTATGGCAAGTTTTCCTAAAATTATCATTTTAACCCAACGTTACCCCGTCCAATATTAGGCTAACCATCTCAGCCTAATTTACATTCGCATGATTTTTGGTGTAAAGTATTAGGCTAAAAACTTAGCCTAATTTAATATATGCAAATTGGCATTAATTAGCATAAACATGACAAGGGTATAACTTTGGTATTGATGGCATAATCAATATGAACATAATAGGGTGTACTTGCAAAATAACTAACATGAACATTTTAGGGGTGAACTTGCAAAATAACTAACATGAACATTTTAGGGGTGAACTTGCAAAAAGACTAACATAAACATTATAATGTCATAGGTATGAACTTGCACTTATAGGCTAACTCAACATATATGTGTTTTTAACATAGGCCATATTAACAACATACATGAGAATTAGCAATATGAACTAATCCATATACATATGTTAATTTGCAACATAGGCAAATCAACATACGTATATGTGAGTTAGCAACATAGGCTAATCAACATACACATGTGTTAATTAGTAACATAGATTTAAACATACTTGCAAATTAATCCCAACATATGATAAGTGTGAACATGGCATAAGTTTTGCATAAACATGAACATATAGATTTGACAATTGGTCGCATAACTTCACTACATAAACTTGCATAATAAACTACACAATTCTCATAAGATGTTACAATCCAAGTCCATGCTTATACAAATAATCTAATCCAATAATCCCAAATTTAACATGATAATAGAATCAAGTCACTGGCATAGATTAATATTATAAAACATAATAAACATCATACTTAATCATTCTTAATTCAACATGATAATAGAATCAAATCACAAACGTATATTAATAACATAACGAGTATCGTACTATTATCATTTCATCGCAACACATGATATTCATATTAATTCACATTCTAAAAATGTAGCTAAACTTACAATCGTAGACGGTCTTGTTTTCTGAGTTCTGAAATTCTGAATTTGCAAAGCTTTCCTTTGGGAAGACGTTGCTTTGATTCTAATTTGTTGTTGCTTTTTAATCTTTTAGTTTGTATTCGCTATGTTGTTCGTCTCTTTCAAGTGGAGGCTCCCTCTAGTTCTCAGCAGACAGCATGGTGGCTCCAATTCTTATTCTTTTTTTTTTGTCAATTTTTAGTTTGAGACCTAGGGTCTTTTTACAGAGTTGCAAGTTAATTTGAGCCGTCGATGAAGCTAGGGTTAACCAGAGTCGTCCGTTGTAAAGAGAAGCCAATTATGTTCACCATTTCTTTCTTAATATACATTTACTATTATTTGTCAATCCATATAAATACGTATGCATTAGATACATCTCCCCTTTACACATTTATTATTATTTTTGTTTGCACATTAGATACATCTCCCCTTTACACATTTATTATTATTCTTGTATGCACATTAAATACATCTCCCCTTTACACATTTATTATTATTCTTGTATTAGCAACTTTAGTGTTAACAGAAATACGGGGTGTTACACTCACTCAGTGAGTAAAGCATACGATATCCACCTCTTCGACCACCCAATACTTTGCTATGGTCACTCTTCCCCATGAAGTCACAACGGCTTCACTGCACTGATCCATAGCCCTTAATCCTTCGCTATGTCCACTTTGCCCCATGGAGTCGTACACACCCTACTGCACTGGCTCATAGCCTTACTAATCCTTTACTATGTCCACTCTGCCCCATGGAGTCGCAACGGCTCCACTGCACTGGCTCATAGTCTTACTACGATCACTTTGCCCCTCGAGTCATGATGACTCTACTGCACTGATACATAGCCCATCATTCCTTTTCAGTGGTGAATCGAAGTTATGAACGTCGACAACTCCTTAGCACACGTCCCGCAGCAGAGCCCAACCATGAAGTGAACTCATTGGTTCCCAACTGGATCCTAAGCTCTAACTTCCATTTGGACTTCCTTTGCATCTTAGGTTATTGGTCTTCATCAGATCGGTTCGGATCGTCGCCTTTATGTCATAGCGGTTCGGATCGGCCTTTAGTATTCCCCACTGGATCGATTCGTGCCAAGCTTCTCCGGATCGGATCGTGGTCTTCATCTGGTGGCAGTTCAGATCGGCCTCTTCCAAAGCACACCGGGTCGGATCGCAGTCTCCAAGTCCAATCGTAGTACATCGGTTCGGGTCGGGGTACTATGGCGGATCGGGTCGGGGTACTTCTGGTGGATCGGATCGGTCGTGATCTCCTCCAGGTTTCAAGTCAACTCATAGCATGCAGGTTCGGTTCGGATGCAAGGGGGCGGATCGTGGATGGGCCACACGAACGGTTCAGTTCAGACCTCCCGATCCGGTCCGGTCCCTGTCCATTTCCTGCATTTGGTCCAGCGGGTTGTTTACGCCATTCGATGGCGTTCTCGACCACTCTAGCTATTCTAATCAATCACAAAGCATACCACAAAGTCATAGCAGCAAATAGAAGTGACCTCAAACACCAAAACATCAATATGATAGGTTAAAATGGATCAAACATAGCCAAAACCCCGTATTTTCTCTTAAGCGTGTTCAAGCATAATTAATGATAGGATTAGCAAAACTTAACCAAATTAACCCAAATTTCTAACAGAGGTCAAAAACATCATTTAAGAATTTAGAAATATTTTTCCAGATTTTATTTACGTTTAAAAACGCTAATTAACACTAATCAACACTAATTAGCCATAATTAGTGTAAAAGCAAGCTAATCACTCACTTTATCCATAAATAAACCTTAGATCTGAAATAAATCTTTGTTTGCGTGCGAATAGAAATGCAAAACAGCAGCTCTAATCTTGATTTGGTGAAGATCTCCCTTAATTTGATGTTGCTAAGCTTAATCCTTGATTAGAAGGTGATTTAGAGGTTGGAGGCCATTTTTAGGGTTTCTAAGAGGTAAGTGGAGGCTAGAAAACTGAAATGGAATGAAACCCTAACTCTTTTCAGCCTCCTCATAACCCTAATCCCGAAATGGGTTATGGGCACATTCACTAATCATCCTATTTGGTCCGGTTAAGCAGTTTTTCACCTTCGAAACCTTATTTCAGCCATGTCTCCCAAACGGTAAGTCCGGTTCTCACATGTGACCACTCTACGGAAAGGTAAACCATCATCTGAAGCCAATGGAAGTGGTTTCAGGTCAAAACTCCTTTCCAATCAAAAGTTATGGCCGAAACAAGATCAGATAGGGGCAAAACGGTCATTTAAAAATCGAGAAAAATCATGAACATGGGAAATGACCCTAATGGTCGTTTCCCAAAGCCACATGACCATACGACTTCATATAAGAAATAAATAAATATTCTACGATCCTCCGATGCGTAGAATGCAGGTTGTTACAGTGCACATGGTAAACCATCAACTTTTCATAAAATACAACCACAATTCTCAATACTCATGTCAATATTTGAAATACTACTTAGTTCGGTTAGCAATAAATCAAGTGCTTTGTAAGAAGCAAATCCCAGTAAATCTTTAAACATGATTCAACATGAAATCTATGTAAAGTCTTAGATGAACTCGTTTCAAATGCATGTTCAGTTGCTACCAATTTATTTTCACGATAACAGTGTGCGCTAGTCCAACACTGTACAAAACTACCTGTAGCTGAGTTAAAATATAGTTTACGACGATGGTGTGTGCTTTCAACTATGCTAATTGAAACGTTGTTAAAGTGTTTCACTTCATTGGTCCAAGCCTACACAAACATATCTTTGTATTTGGTAAGTCAGTTTTTCATTACATATTTCACTGATTTTTTTTTCTTGACAAGCCATTGCATTCTGAAAAGCATTTCGGTTTCGATGATATTCTTCTTCAAACAACGAATTTATCACATTTGTCCAACCTTCCCAAAAAGTTTGTATTCTTTCTTCTCTTCCTCATCGTCTAATACAACCTCTTTATACTCAATCATGATCCGTTTCTTTTTTATAAAATTAGGTTTGCAATTCGCTCGAACAACTTTGGAGATATGCCATGCATAAAGAACGTGCCACGCTGATGGAAACTGTAACGACCTGCATTCTACGCATCGGAAGATCGTAGAATATTTATTTCTTTTTCTTAGTAAGTCGTATGGTCGTGTACTTTTGGGAAACGACTAGTAGGGTCATTTCCCATGTTCATGATTTTTGTCGATTTTTAAATGACCATTTTGCCCCTAGCTGAACTTGTTTTGACCATAACTTTTGACTGGAAACGAATTTTGACATGAAACCACTTCCATTGGATCCGGATGATGGTTTACAATTCCGTAGAGTGGTCATATTAGCCAAACGGACTCACCGTTTGGGAGATATGGCTGAAACAAGTTCCAGATGGTGAAAAACAGCTTAATTGGGCTTAACCGGGTGATTAACAGCTAGGCCCAAAGGGGAATTTCGGGATTAGGAGTTTAAAAGGGCTGTTAGGGTTTGGAGAATACCGTTTTCTCATTTTTCAGCCGTCACTATTCATTCCTCTTAACCTAGCCATGGCCTCCACCCTCTAAATCTCTTCAAAACACCTCTTAATCACTTTCTAATTGAAGATTAGGCTTAGCAAACATCAAATCAAGGAGTATTAGCACGAAAACCGAGGTAGAGCTGTTGTGTAAGATTGGGAACAGTGCCAAATCAGAGAATATTTCAGTTTTGGGGTTTTAGTGGTGGCAAAGGTGAGTGATTAGCTTGCTTTTACACTAATTACGGTTAATTATGGGTAATTAGTGAAGATTAGCGAATTTATACATTAATAAATTCTGGAAAAATTCCTAAAATTCTATAATGATGTTTTATGGCTCTGATAAAAATTTGGGCTAATTTGGATAAGTTTTGCTAATTGTATGCATAATCACGGTTAAGAAGGATTAAGGGGAAAACATGGATTTCTGGGTATGTTTGATCTAAAGTATTTCATGTAAATGATGTTTTAATGTTTGTGATTGATTCTATATGTTGTTACTGCTGTTTGGAATGTTTTGTAATGTCATAGGAAGTTTAGAATGGTTGAAAACGCCGTCATTCGGCGAAAATAGCTTGTTGGAAAAAGTTGCAGATTTTCAGAACCGGTTAGGAAGAACACCCGATCCGAACCGGATAGGAGGAGGAGATCCGAACTGAACTGGATAGGAGGAGGAGATCCGATCCGAACCGAATAGAAGGAGGAGATCCGAACCGAACCGGATAGGAGGAGACACCCGAACCGAACCGGATAGGAGGAGGAGATCCGATCCGAACCGGATAGGAGGAGGAGATCCGAACCGAACCGGATAGGAGGAGACACCCGAACCGAACCGGATAGGAGGAGGAGATCCGAACCGAACCGGATAGAGGAGGAGACCCGAACCGAACCGGATAGGAGGAGAATGCCCGAACCGAACCGAATAGGAGGAAGAGACCCGAACCGAACCGAAGAAGACCATAACCCGAGATGCAAAGGTAGTCCAAATGGGAAGTTTGTACCAAGGATTCAGATGGGAATCAACGAGTTAACTTCATGATTGGGCTTTGCTGCGGGACATGTGCTAAGGGGCTGTCGATGTCTGTAACTTTGGATCACTATGTATAGGAGGTACGTGAACGGATTCAGGGCCACAGTGGTCTAGGTACGACTAAAAGAGCTATACACCAATGAAGTGGGGTCATTTGTAAAGGTTTAGTCATGACTCCATGGGGTAAGCTTGGTGGTAGCAGTAGTTGTACAAGCCGAACTCCGTCACTACTTCGATGGGTCTAGTGGTTGAAAGCGGTATACATCGTATGCTTTATGCACTGAGTGAGAGATGTGAGGATGGTTGCCATGATTGAATTGTTTGCTATCCCTATGACATGCACACCCCCACCCCCGTATTTCTTTACACCATATGTTGATGGCACCTTAGAGTATTGTACAGTATGTAGTGCTAACTCTTTGGTTGCAGGTCCAGGTTCAGGTATGGTTTAGTATACCTGTTATTGTTCTGTTTAGCTGCTTATCGCTCATACCAGACTTTTTGTCTGACCCAGAGTTTTATGTCTCTTCTTATTACTCTGGGTGCTCACACGAGCAGACTAGAGACAGGTTAGCTGGTGATGCACGGGTAGATGATCCGGAGACGAGCAGGAGGCTTCCACGTAATATATATATAGTATTCTCCCTGTGTTGTCGAAGATCACTGCTTGGGCATTGGTGGTGCATCTTCCACTTTAGCTTTCTTTTGTTTAGAGACAGTAGATTTTGAAAAGTTGTAATAAGCTGTATTTGGATTTCCGCTGCTCTGATGTTGACATTTATTATTAGTTATCAGCTTATGCACTGTCTCACCTGTTTTATGTCAAGTATGTTATTATTATATTTTATTCCATGCGCTGTGAGACATTCTACAGGTTCCTTGATTAGTTCATTCTCTTCTTTCTTTTCTTATGACGACCGTTCCGTGCTAGTTGGACATGTGTACAGCGCACACTTGGAGGAAGTATCGGTTGGTGCGGGGCGGGCCGTCACACTTGGTATCAGAGCTCTAGGTTGCGTAGTTAACCTAGGGAAGTTATCAGGGAGAGATAATATACGTATACGAGAGAGCGTATTTGTGGTTATTTTGGTTTTCAAAAGCTATATATATACTATTAGTAGTATAAGAATGAAGTCGTACTGCACTAGCACCACTATGGAATTGTTAATCGTTTCCTTTTTCAGATTGACGATGAGCCGAGATACTAGAGGTGCTGGTAGGGGAGCCAATAATGGGAATGCTGCTGACATGAGGACGATGTTTACTGACCTCATGAGAGAGATGCTTAGAGATGTACGGAGGGCAGCTCCCAATGGTGGAAATGGTGGTGGTCCAATAGTGCAGGCGCCAAGAGTCGACTTCGCCAAGCTGAATAAGGATTATACTAGCCTTGGTGGGAAGCCGTTCCACGGAACGGAGTCGGCCACAGATGTTCAGGATTGGTTGGATAGTTGCGAACGTATCTTCGAGGATTTGGGTATCGAGGATGTGATGAAGAGAAAGCTAGCGTCCCGTCAGCTGCAAGGGCGGGCAATGAATTGGTGGAATGCTATAAAGGCAGCTACTCCCGAAGATCAGATTACTTGGGAGCAGTTTAAAGCTCGCTTTAGCGAGAAGTTCATTCCAGCTGCTCAGAAGTCAGTGCTGTTTAAGAAATTCTTGGAGCTCAAGCAGAATGGCAGAGCTGTCTCGGAGTACATTGCTGAATTCGATACTTTGTCAAAGTATGGGTTATCTCTTATTGATACTGCCGAGAAGAAGAATGAGAAATTCATAACTGGGTTAGATCAGTACTTAGGGGAAAGGCTTATTAACCACATCGATGAGACGTTTGAGTCGATTGTGGGGAAAGCATTAAGATCAGAGAGTCTCTACCCTAAGCCGAAGACTGAGGTTGCATCCGCAGATGAGCCAAAGCCACAAGCAAGTGGTGGAGGCAAGGGTGGTTCCCAGAATAAAAGAAAGCAGAGTCAGACTAAGGATGGCCAGAAGAAAAAGAATAAACAAGATGTTGAGTGCTTCAGCTGTGGTAAGAAGGGCCATTATGCTAGTAATTGTCGGGCCAAGCCAGCGGATAGGAAGTGCTTCAACTGTGGCCAAATGGGACATCACAAGGACAAGTGTCCGCAACCCCCTAAAGAAAAGCAAATGGTGAAAGCATACGCCCTTAATGCTATTCCTTCTTCGTTGAATGCCCCAACTGCGGCGGAGAAGGGAAAGAATGTCGTCATTCAAGGTATGCTTTCTGTTTACGATGTTCCTGTTAGAGTTTTGTTTGATACCGGAGCTTCCAGTTCTTTCATATCTAGTGACCTGGTAGATAGGTTGGGATTGGAGCCCGAGATTGTCGATAGACCTTTAGTAGTGACGAACCCGATTGGTGGTTCTACTAGCCTTAGCATGATTTGTCGTAATGTGGTCTTATCGAGTCATGGATGCATGTTTGTTTGTGATTGCTTTGTTTTGGGCTTTACTGGGTTTGGCATTATTTTGGGAGTAGATTGGCTCCGAAGATACGGGGTGGTGGTAGACTGTGAGGGCTTTTTGGTGACAGCTAGAGCGGATGATGGGCGGAGGATAGTGTTTGGTGGTCTACCCAGTGAGGGGGTATTGGCTAGTTTTCTAAACTCCCTCGACATTCCGCATAGTGAGTTGTCAGGTTTGCCCGTGGTTGGCCAGTATCCGGATGTTTTCGAAGAAGTGACCGGACTTCCACCACACCGAGAGATTGAGTTCCGTATTGATTTGGTAAAAGATGCCAGACCTATAGTGATGCCACTTCGTCGTATGGCACCAAGGGAGCAGCGAGAGCTCGAGGTGCAAGTCAGCGATCTTTTGAAGAAGGGATTTATCAGAAGGAGTGTCTCCGAATGGGGAGCACCAGTTGTGTTTGCTACCAAGGCGGATGGTTTCCTTCGTTTGTGTGTAGACTACCGCGAGTTGAACAAGATGACGAGGAAGAATAAGTATCCTCTCCCGCGGATAGATGATTTGTTCGATCAGTTGAGTGGCGCGAGAGTGTTCTCCCAGTTGGATCTCGCGACAGGTTTTCATCAGCTTAGAGTGGAAGCTGAGAGTATAGCTAAAACGGCATTTCGAACGCCGTCTGGATTTTATGAATGGTTGGTTATGCCATTTGGGCTGACTAATGCCCCGGCATATTTTGTGGATCTTATGAATAGTGTATTCAGAGATCAGCTGAATAAGTCTGTTCTTGTGTTCGTGGATGATATTTTGGTTTACTCAAGGAACGAGGAAGAACACAAGGAACATTTGAGGACAGTGATGGAGGTGTTGAGGAAACACCAATTGAAAGCAAAGTTTTCTAAGTGTCACTTCTGGAGGAAGGAAGTGAGATTCTTGGGCCATGTTGTTTCAGAAAATGGTATCGTCGTGGATCCTGCTAAGGTGGCTACGGTGCAAGATTGGTCTACGCCCAAGAATGCAACAGACGTAAGAAGTTTCTTGGGATTAGCGGGATATTATCGTAAGTTTATCCAAGGCTTCTCCAAGATAGCAGCACTGTTGACTCAGTTGACAAAGAAGAATCAAGCTTTTGTTTGGAACGAAAGGTGCGAGGATGCATTCAAGAGTCTAAAAGAAAAGTTGACAAGTGCACCAGTGTTAATCATTCCCAAGGGGAGTGAAGAGATGACGGTATATACAGATGCTTGTGGTACCGGACTAGGTGCTGTGTTGATGCAGGGTGGTAGGGTTGTAGCTTATGCAAGCAGGCAACTGAAACCGCATGAGAAGAGGTATCCTATCCATGATTTGGAATTGGCAGCGATCGTATTTGCATTGGAGATGTGGAGACATTATCTCTTGGGAGAAAGATTCGAGTTGTTTACTGATCATAAGTCGCTGAAGTATCTTTTCTCTCAAAAGGATTTGAATCTTCGTCAGCAGAGGTGGTTAGAGTTCTTAGCTTCATATGATTTCGACATCGCATATACACCGGGAAAGGGCAATGCGGTAGCCGATGCGTTGAGTCGAAGACATGCCAGTTTAGGGGCTATGTTCCTTGAATGGAAGCAACTGGAGTATATCGCGGGGTTTGATTTCAGACCAAAGTGCGAATTGGACCCAGAAATGTTAGCAAGTTTGACGATCAGACCCACTTTAATTGAGCGGATCGGCTCTAGTCAGAGGGACGATCCTAACCTATTGGAAATCATCTCCAAGTTAGAGATGGGTATCGATGAGGAGATGAGCAAGTATGGGCTTGATCAAGATGGATGGCTTAGAAAGAATGGAAAGCTTGTTGTACCAAATGTCAATGGATTGAGAGATGAAGTGCTTAGAGAATGTCATCACTCAAAACTGACTATACACCCCGGTGGTAATAAGATGTATCGAGACATGAGACATACTTACTACTGGGAAGGGATGAAAAGAGACGTTGGGGAGTTTATATCCAAATGCATGAATTGCCAGCTAGTTAAAGCCGAGCAAAAGAAGCCTAGTGGGTTGTTACAGCCATTAGAAATTCCCGAATGGAAATGGGAGCAAGTCTCGATGGATTTCATTGATGGTTTACCAAGGACTAGATCGGGACATGATAGCATTTGGGTGATTGTGGACCGATTAACCAAAAGTGCAAGATTTATACCAGTCAGATCGACCAGAACGACAGCTAAGTTAGCAGAATTGTATATGAAGTGGGTAGTGAGATTCCATGGAGTACCTAAAAGCATTGTGAGTGACCGAGACCCGTTGTTCACTAGTGGGTTTTGGAAGAGCTTACAAGAAGCTCTAGGGTCAGAGTTACATCTCAGTACCGCATATCATCCTCAGACCGACGGTCAGACGGAGAGGGTGAATCGTATTTTGGAAGATCTCTTGAGAGCATGTATATTGGATTTTGGTGGATCATGGGATGACCATTTGCATCTAGTAGAGTTTGCATATAATAATAGCTACCAATCCAGTATCGGTATGGCTCCGTTTGAAGCTTTGTACGGAAGACCATGCAACTCACCATCATGTTGGATAGAGACTGGCGAGAAGTTTATGCTTGGACCAGATGTGGTGAGGGAAACTTCAGATAAAATCAAGACCATTCAACAACGAATGAAGGCTGCCCAAGATAGGCAGAAGAGTTATGCCGATAAGAGGAGAAGAGACTTAAAATTCTCCGTTGGCGACTTGGTGTTTGTCAAGATTTCTCCGTTGAAGAGCGTAATACGATTTGGCAGGAGAGGAAAGTTGGCACCAAGATTCGTTGGCCCATTCCCTGTTCTTGAACTAGTCGGGAATTTGGCATATAGAATTGACTTACTAGACAAGATGGCGGGAGTTCACAACGTATTTCATGTTTCCCAGTTAAGGAAGTTTGTGCACGACCCTAATGTGGCTATTTCACCTGATCAGTTGGACGATATCGAGGTTGAACCTGAGGCGGTTGGGAACCGTAGGCCTATGCGTATCGTTGGGAACGATACGAAGCAACTTCGAAGGAAGGCAGTGAAATTAGTCAAAGTCCAGTGGGGTGAGGATGAGAAAGACTGTACTTGGGAAACAGAGGAGGACATAAGGAAGAAGTATCCAGAACTCTTTGCCTGGTAAGATTTAATTAGCGATTTAGTTTTCCGCATGCTAGGTTATGTTTGTTTTGCTTGTTTAGCATGTTTGGTTGCTGTGAATGATTGTTAGGCATGCGGGATTCATTGTTTGTTTCTTTGTTAAGGAATTTCGGGGGCGAAATTTCTTAAGAGGGGGAGAATGTAACGACCTGCATTCTACGCATCGGAAGATCGTAGAATATTTATTTCTTTTTCTTAGTAAGTCGTATGGTCGTGTACTTTTGGGAAACGACTAGTAGGGTCATTTCCCATGTTCATGATTTTTGTCGATTTTTAAATGACCATTTTGCCCCTAGCTGAACTTTTTTGACCATAACTTTTGACTGGAAAGGAATTTTGACATGAAACCACTTCCATTGGATCCGGATGATGGTTTACAATTCCGTAGAGTGGTCATATTAGCCAAACGGACTCACCGTTTGGGAGATATGGCTGAAACAAGTTCCAGATGGTGAAAAACAGCTTAATTGGGCTTAACCGGGTGATTAACAGCTAGGCCCAAAGGGGAATTTCGGGATTAGGAGTTTAAAAGGGCTGTTAGGGTTTGGAGAATACCTTTTTCTCATTTTTCAGCCGTCACTATTCATTCCTCTTAACCTAGCCATGGCCTCCACCCTCTAAATCTCTTCAAAACACCTCTTAATCACTTTCTAATTGAAGATTAGGCTTAGCAAACATCAAATCAAGGAGTATTAGCATGAGAACCGAGGTAGAGCTGCTGTGTAAGATTGGGAACAACGCCAAATCAGAGAATATTTCAGTTTTGGGGTTTTAGTGGTGGCAAAGGTGAGTGATTAGCTTGCTTTTACACTAATTACGGTTAATTATGGGTAATTAGTGAAGATTAGCGAATTTATACATTAATAAATTCTGGAAAAATTCCTAAAATTCTATAATGATGTTTTATGGCTCTGATAAAAATTTGGGCTAATTTGGATAAGTTTTGCTAATTGTATGCATAATCACGGTTAAGAAGGATTAAGGGGAAAACATGGGTTTCTGGGTATGTTTGATCTAAAGTATTTCATGTAAATGATGTTTTAATGTTTGTGATTGATTCTATATGTTGTTACTGCTGTTTGGAATGTTTTGTAATGTCATAGGAAGTTTAGAATGGTTGAAAACGCCGTCGTTCGGCGAAAATAGCTTGCTGGAAAAAGTTGCAGATTTTCAGAACCGGTTAGGAAGAACACCCGATCCGAACCGGATAGGAGGAGGAGATCCGAACCGAACCGGATAGGAGGAGGAGATCCGATCCGAACCGAATAGAAGGAGGAGATCCGAACCGAACCGGATAGGAGGAGACACCCGAACCGAACAGGATAGGAGGAGACACCCGAACCGAACCGGATAGGAGGAGGAGATCCGATCCGAACCGGATAGGAGGAGGAGATCCGAACCGAACCGGATAGGAGGAGACACCCGAACCGAACCGGATAGGAGGAGGAGATCCGAACCGAACCAGATAGAGGAGGAGACCCGAACCGAACCGGATAGGAGGAGAATGCCCGAACCGAACCGAATAGGAGGAAGAGACCCGAACCGAACCGAAGAAGACCATAACCCGAGATGCAAAGGTAGTCCAAATGGGAAGTTTGTACCAAGGATTCAGATGGGAATCAACGAGTTAACTTCATGATTGGGCTTTGCTGCGGGACGTGTGCTAAGGGGCTGTCGATGTCTGTAACTTTGGATCACTATGTATAGGGGGTACGTGAACGGATTCAGGGCCACAGTGGTCTAGGTACGACTAAAAGAGCTATAGACCAATGAAGTGGGGTCATTTGTAAAGGTTTAGTCATGACTCCATGGGGTAAGCTTGGTGGTAGCAGTAGTTGTACAAGCCGAACTCCGTCACTACTTCGATGGGTATAGTGGTTGAAAGCGGTATACATCGTATGCTTTATGCACTGAGTGAGAAATGTGAGGATGGTTGCCATGATTGAATTGTTTGCTATCCCTATGACATGCACACCCCCACCCCCGTATTTCTTTACACCATATGTTGATGGCACCTTAGAGTATTGTACAGTATGTAGTGCTAACTCTTTGGTTGCAGGTCCAGGTTCAGGTATGGTTTAGTATACCTGTTATTGTTCTGTTTAGCTGCTTATCGCTCATACCAGACTTTTTGTCTGACCCAGAGTTTTATGTCTCTTCTTATTACTCTGGGTGCTCACACGAGCAGACTAGAGACAGGTTAGCTGGTGATGCACGGGTAGATGATCCGGAGACGAGCAGGAGGCTTCCACGTAATATATATATAGTATTCTCCCTGTGTTGTCGAAGATCACTGCTTGGGCATTGGTGGTGCATCTTCCACTTTAGCTTTCTTTTGTTTAGAGACAGTAGATTTTGAAAAGTTGTAATAAGCTGTATTTGGATTTCCGCTGCTCTGATGTTGACATTTATTATTAGTTATCAGCTTATGCACTGTCTCACCTGTTTTATGTCAAGTATGTTATTATTATATTTTAGTCCATGCGCTGTGAGACATTCTACAGGTTCCTTGATTAGTTCATTCTCTTCTTTCTTTTCTTATGATGACCGTTCCGTGCCAGTTGGACATGTGTACAGCGCACACTTGGAGGAAGTATCGGTTAGTGCGGGGCGGGCCGTCACAGAAACACACTAGCATCTGCATTGGCAAGAGCAATTTCAACGTCCATAATGATAACAGATGGAATTTTTTACCTCGATAGCATGTTCTAACACACTCCAAAGCCCATATATATGATTTGGTAGTTTCACGACTAGTAAAAGCTAACGCAATAGTAAATGATGTCACTGTTAATGTTTGCGACACCATATGAAAACAAGATAACTTATACCTTTTTGTCCTGAATGTGCAATCCAAAAACAGAATTTGTTAAAAACATTGAGCAAGTACAATACATTTCAGATGACTAAAGAGTAAATTAGTAACTTCATTAGTGGCAACATCAACTCTATGGTGCACAAAATATTGATGACTATAAGCCAACTTTATAAATTGTTGTGTAATCGTTCTACCTTCTGTATTAACAAGTTTTAGCTTCACTTTTGCATTGTACACATTTCTTATTATAGATTTGTTCTCGTGGTTGTCGATTTTAATAGCAGTAAGTATATTCCATGGCTTAACACCATTATTTGTCATTGTCTCTACGGTCTTTACTTCACTGTCTTTTAAAGTGCAATATAGGGATGCCCGGTTAATACATTAGGAAGATTGTGATGTCCATTTTTCACTTTCAAAATCCACTTTCCACCTTCTACACAATGTGCCCTTACTTCAAATGGACATTCACACTTTCTACTTCCCGTTCTCTTTTCTTGTCGGTTTAGGAACATACCCCTTCGTCTTATGATCGACAAACTTTTCACTTCTTTCACATACAAGGACCATCCACGACCCTTTTCCATCATCTGCCAAACTTCACACTTTGCTTCTTTTTATAACAATGACAGAGTTTACACTAATTTTCACGCTCCATGCACCATTCTCGTATGCTTTCTTATGATTTGAGCTACTACATCAACAAACAAATACGACGCTTAGAACAAAACTAATATATAAGTAAAAACACCCTTTCATACCTCAATAGTAGTAAAATAAGAAATTAAATAGGGGGTACTAGCAAAGTGATAAGTTCAGTTCCTTTAGTTTATCATTATTTGCATCATCATTTTCCACTTCCATACAATCATCTTTCACTTTATCATAATCAGTGTCAATATAACGTTCAGAAACTATTGCATATTTCTGCTCATCTACTTCGTTGGAAAAGCCATTTGAAGTATCCTGTTAGGGAATGGAGCAATACATCTCCATGTTAGGGTTTGGAACCTAATTGTTAAATACGGTAACAAAATATCGAAAACATATATCAAAACGGTCACAATTTGCCGTTTATTTGCTTACGAAATGGTACTATGCTTCCGTTTATCACTTTCTTTGTTTCGAACTTGGAGCCAACAAAAAAAAAAGTACGACCTCACCCTTTTTTTCTAAAAGTGCTCCACAACGAGACTTTCTATGTTCATTATTTGCATCAATTCGACTTTGCAATTTCGAAGAAAAAACAAATCTTATTTTGTTCAAATTGATCAACCTGTGCAAAAATTTCACTTTGATGAGTACAAATCATATTATCTTTCATCCTCCGGGATAGAATTAGGGTTATGATTCATTGACCTATTTGTATTTATTTTTTTTATTTTTTTTATTTTTTTTTGCAAGTAGTAAAAAATGTTTGGTGCAGTAGGTAGCTAGAGTAATTAATTGTCCAATGGTAAATTGATCTAACAATTAATTAATTATAAAGGAGTTTAGGGTCAAATGTCCTCTTCTTAGCAAAATTTAAAAAACAAAATTTTGTCATGCATTAGAGTGCCAATGATAGTGCCCTTTTTCCCTTTGTTAGATAAATCGAGAGTATTGTTATTAACACTCCCTTTTTGGTTAAGTGGTGACACAAATTTTAGTTTTTAAAATTTTGTTAAGGGGGAGTACACTACAGACTATACCCCACTTAACATTACACAATAATAAAACAAAATTACCCTTAACCAAAATAAAGTTACGACGTGCTGAAATTTGGTCGAGAGTCACCGTTTTTCCGAAGCACGACGTAGATTTGAAAATACGAAAAACGGCTCTCAAGCACCGAACAATCATCATAAAGATAGAAAAATTATGAACGTTTAAAACACAGTAGAGTATAACCGTTTTCGTTGTTTTTGTTAAGTTCGTTATAGAAATAGAAAAGATGTTCTAATGCCATCGTTTTTTATAAATATAACGGTACATTCTTACCGTTTTTACTGGTTCGAGCGCGAGCTTTAAAAAAGCATGAGTTTGATTGGAAAAGGAAACGTTATAGCAAAGTAATTTTGCCCCTTAAAAGTAATACGTGTTACATAAACAAATTGACAGCGTGTACTTCAAATTTATCATCCGTTAACCAAAACGTGAGAGGGTTTACTTTGCTTGCTTTTGTGGTGACCTATTTCATTGACTTAGGGTTTCTATTTAATTATTTCTCTTCAGGACAGTCTTCCCGTTAGCTGTCGCTTCTCCTCAGCTTCTGTCCGCTGCCAATCAAATCTTCGCCGTCTGCCATGCCAATTCGGTGTTGATTGCCTCGTCTTCCGCTCCCAGCGAACTTGCCATCTCTTTTAACACGCGTGTCCAATTCCTCGTAGGCGATACGATTCTCTATTTAGATTTTAAGGTCAAGGTTAGACCGTTTTCTTTAGTTAAGCGTTGAATTACATAAATTAGGTGTAGATGAAGCTGATTAAATTTTTACGTGTAAGGGCTGCGGGTACTTGATAATTCTCAATGTTTGGTGGTTAGTTTAAAGGTGTATTAATATGGGGTAATTCTATTAACACCCCTCATTTTTTCCTTTTCCATCCCACTATAGGTTTAAAAATTAGGGGATTGTTAAAGGGACTACAAATTTGGTTAAGGGGAGGATAATTTTGAACTCTAACTTAGTTTTTTTTTTTTTTTTTTGGGGAGGGAGGGTTTAATTTATTTTAAAAAAGAAAAAGAAAAAAAAGACCTAACTACCCATGATTCATCACTTATGTTAAACACTAACTTACTAAATTCAGCGCAACTACCAAAAGTGCAAATTGCAAAACATCTCAATTACAAAAAGGCTAATTATATTCATACATCTTTACATACACCGTAGAATAAAATAAACTACTATACACTAAAAATTACTTTTCATACACCTTTTTTTTTTTACAATACTAGCCTTATTTTTTTCTTCCTCTTCCCTCTCTAAAATTTTAAAGTTATTTACATAAAATAGGAAACCTATAGCACTAAATAAAGTTTAAATTTAGTAAAATGGATTTTTTTTTTTTTTTTAGTGTACGGTATACAATTTATTATGGTACAAAAAATTCTTAATTTCAGCAAAAGAGACCCTTCTTTTAAATTAAATAACTCTAAATTATCACTTGTAAAAATTATCATAATTCAAATTTTAGGTTTCACGTTAAAAATACATTATGTTCTTCAAGTTATTTTACATAGATTTAATCAAATATCGTTAGTTACAATGTTTTATTTTGATGGGTCATCATTAAAAAGGTAAAAAAAATGTAATAAAAAAGAAGGGTAATTAAGTAATATATATTTTTAGCAAAATAGTGGTATACATAAAGTAATTTTCGGTGTATGAATAGAATTTGCCTTACAAAAATTCGATACAACATATTAGAACAGAATTTTCGTTTTTGCATTTAAAATTAATCATACCAATTCCAATATGAAATTATAATTAATTACCTAATTCGATGTCTTCTGATTACCCATGAAATTTTCTTGTGTCTCTATTACATTAACTATATCCATTGTTTACTTTTATGTGCAACATTAAATTATAACTAGTAATTAAGGTTTAGGCTTTATAGTTTATATTAATGAGGATTGTAGAGGGTTAATATTGAAAATTTAATTTATATGTTTAAGGGGAGGCTAATTTATTTTGTCCTCCCCGTAACAATTATACAATAAATAAAAATTGGTCCTTCCCTTAACCGAATGTGGAGTCCCTTTAATAATTCCCAAAAATTAAAATGATCTATTTACCCTCGAATGTTATTAAACTTGGCATAATCATCATCTCATCTTATATCATGCACTTTAATTACATTGAAATGACAAAATAAGACAAGAATGATAAAGTTAATTGAAGAAGACAGTTATGAAGTACTGCAAAATGATGTTGTATTGTAGATTTGATTTTTTTTCTTAAGAGCTTTTTTTTCGAATTTGATTTACAGTTCTATATTTTTTTTAATTAAACTGAAATATTATTTTTTTAGATTATGCTATTGATTGTAACAAATAAAAAAGTAATTATGAACTACAGTTTTGTTGTTTTTAGATTTCATCTCTTCTTTTGTTTCATTATTAATATTAAGTTCTTTTTCTTTTGAAAGTATAAAACAAAGAGTAGTTTCAGTATAATCCGGGATGGGAAAAGAAAAACATGGGGTGTGATAAATTTTGTTTAAACCATGGTTCGAAAACTCAGTTTCGGTTTCGGTCATTTGAAATTTTACTGATTTCGGACGATTTCGGCGATTTCGGCGATTTCGGTGGTTTCGGTTTCGGTTTCGGTCATGTTTGTTGTTTATAGTGGTTTGCTGAAGAAAATGTAATACTGACCCATCTAGCTAAAATATAAAATATAATCTAATCTAATATTTTTCTACAAAATTAAGTAAATTTAATTCAGACTTAGAATTATACCACATTAAGTGAAATAAGCTTTTCCAGGCTATTTAACCCTTTACGTTTTGTCTTCTAACAGAATAAATAATATTAATTTTACTTCAGGGCCCAGCCCAAATCTATTTTAATCAGCCCATTACCTTTGACCCTTCTCAAGAAAATCGCATCCTCAACGCTACACGAGAAGACACCGATGGAAGCGACACAAGAAAGCAACGGTTTTCAATCTCAATCTGGATCTCAATAGCCATTCGACATGAAATCGATGACATCAGCAGTTGCGTGAGACCGGTGAAGACTGCATCTCGAATCTGAAATCTAGGGTTTGTAGTTTAATTCGCTGAATTTTCTTCTTCTTCGCTATTTTTCTTCTTCTTTGCTATTTTTCTTCTTCACCGTTTGTTCTTCTTCGTATTTTTTTTTTTTTTTTTACGGTTAGCTAGCGAAACGGGTTTTAACCCTAATCTCGGCTCGCTGCTGGCCGGAACCGAGACGAGATGGTCGGAATCTCGGGGTTCCGGCCGAAATCTTAAACCATTGTTTAAACAGTGGGGTGGGAAAGGTAATAGTTGGGGTGTGAATAGATTTAGCCATTAATATGGCTTCGTTGTTAGTTTAGTGTAGTACTATGATTTGAAGGTATACCGAGAATTCAAAAATATATGAAATAAGCATTTTAAGGGATTGGTTTGTATGTCATTATCAATGTATTGCGGATATTATCACTATTCAGCTAATTAGTAGTAGCTCAATGTTGTATAAAATTCCATATAGACAGTAGATGTATATGGTTTTGCACCGTGAACAATTTTAAGTCATAACCAGTCCAAAGCTAAGGCCCCTTTTTGTGTCAAAATGAGTTTTGCTTTTTCAACCGTCTACTTTAAAATACACGAAAGATGCAGAGCATACGAGACAAAGGTCGGTTTGGAAAATGTTTTAACATGTAAGATTGGAAATGTTTTTTCCCCTACTTTTTAAGGAAATATCGAGCTTTCCTTTTATCATTTTCATTTTATTCAGATGGCTAGGATTCTCAAATTTCTCCTCATCTCCCACATCGATTGACGTTCATATTGAAAACACAAAACACAAATGAATTTTCTAGCTAAACACTAGTTAAGGATCTGTTTGATTTCATTTTGAGAGAAGATTTAAATATCTAAGTAATCACGAAGATGGAGAAACGATGTAGGAGATAGATTGTTTTATATGGTTTTGTTATTTTTCAAAACACCAGGAAACAAAACTGTTTTCTAACTTCGTTTCCCAAATTGGTTGCCTTAAAAAACTAAAATACATGCATGGTAAACATTTTTGTTTGGACGGAACCCAAAACTAGAATCGATAAGCCAAATTCAATTTTCTATTTTTAGTTGTTCTATCTATCGATTGGTGTAGGTACAGTTAACTTTCTGAATGCTGCATATCGAAATGGATTTCTGATTACTGACACTGATACATAATGTTATGAAAATTCTTCAAATTTAGGATCTAGTTTGCGATTAATTTTCAGCATCAATCTAAGAGCAGTTTATAAAACTATTTCAATCACCACACCAACAAGCATAAAATATGATTGTGTGGTCTGGTGAAATTGAGCAGCATCCATAGATCCAACGACCCAATTTATTATCTAAAATCAGATTACAAGATAAACTTAGTTGCGTGATTATAGTTACTAAGTACCAATGTTAAGTAAACGAACCTATTATCTCAGTTCTCAAAAGAAGAAGAGTAGATGCACCAATCCGTTAATCCCCAAATTCTGATGTAATCATTTATTAGCATTAGGATTTGGGCATTCAATTTTGAAATGCTTTTGCTTCTTACAATATAAAACCCTTCCCCTTTTCTAGGTCCTCTAGACTGAAAACTAGACTTATACCTTGCGCCAGCATGCTTGGGTTTCCTCTACTCTTGCCTTTCTGAATCATTATCCACAGTGTCGCTTCCACCATATATGTACATGTGTACATGTATATTTACGTAGCAAAAATTATAGAATAATTAATGGGTCAATCTAGCATACAATCACTGCAATAGACACATTGTAGTTATGTTGCCTTCACATTGGAAAACATGTCTCACAACTTCAACTTGTTCTTGAACCCTCGGCCCACAAAGCTGGGATCTGCTTTGTTGGTTTTATTTTGTGATAAATTTGCTATATAAATTGTTCTCAGTGTGAGTTTGAAAATACAAGTAGTTACTCTTATCTGGAGCATTTAAGCCTTAACTGGGACAGTTATATACTTTGAATTCAGGTGTTTATACCATGAAATATAAGAGGTTAAACCCTCTTGCTTGAATTGGTCAATGTAGCACATGAGCAAATATTTTCTAGAAATATCTTTACTAAGTTGATATCCGATCCTGCTGAAATTAACAACCGACCCTTTATACATAATCCCGTATTTACAAAGAATTTCTCTTCATGCAGGCAATAAATCATGGATAATGTAAACGTCTATCATGAGAAGCAGAAACTACAGTTCTGTTTACTGCACGCGCTCAACAACCTTCTCCAGGTATTTTCTCTATGTCAATGTAGAACATGTTCAGTGTCTGCATGAAGAGTAAATACGCTTATTTGATGTATCAATCTAATCGCTATGCTCTTTGCCCAGTATCACTAGAGTTGCCTTATGTATATGTATTGTGTATTCCGAGTATTAACATCTGGCATGATGAAAGCTACTTTTTATCCTTTTGAAGCTCATTGAAGCAGTCCGTTTACCTAGGTTTATACAACTATGTACTAAATGACCTTAAATATAGTTAAATAGAAGCATCAGTTATAGTAGCATAGTAAATCAAATTATGTGAGAAAAATTCCTTTGTCTTAATATATCTTTATTTCACACAAGTTTTGCAATTTTAAGTCTTTTAAGAGGCATTCTTTTTGGCAACTCAAATCATTGTTTAACACGGTTTACAAAGATCTAAATACCTTCTCAGGAAAAAGACTCATTTACTCGACCTGAGTTGGATACAATTGCTGACAAACTTGTCCTCGACGATCCTACCAGAGATAACAAGTGGAGGAACCCTCTCTCTCTTGTCTTCAAACCACATCACAACATCATAACCGGAAACTACGATGTCAATGTCCTCATTTCAGCATTAGAATCCAAAAATTACAAGGTACTCTGGCACGATCGGAGGAAGAAAGCTTCATCAATAAATCTCACAGAAGCAAGTTTACTTGGAATAATCTATAACATCCCTGTACGAAAGTTCGCAGGCCTTTGGAGTGGTAGGCACTGGGTTGCATTACGTAAAATTTCAAACAGTTGGTACAATTTAGATAGCGATTTCTCTACACCACAGCCATTTTCATCTGAAAACGAACTAAAAGCTTTTCTAGATGAAATCATAACCCACGGTGGAGAGATACTGATTGTTTCGCACCATCGAGATTGAAATGAGGCATATGAAAGAAATTTCATGCCTTTTTATTACCGTTTTGTGCTTATTATTCCTCCTTAACATGAATCTTCCTGATATATCAACAAGTAGAAAAATGGTGAAAATCAAGAAATTTAATGCAGTAGAACTCGGAAGACTTGGCGAGTATATGGTAAACATGCTACCTGATGATCTTGCTTTCACAGTTTTCACTCCTTGTGAAGATTCTGTTGAACAAGTTTTAAAATTGACTGCCGTTGAAAGCTTAGTTGATGATAAGATAAATGATACATTTGCTGTTATATCACGCGTGATGGGTTTTTCTACGGTGCCACGGCATGTGTACTCTGAAGATGTGCCGATTATGAATGAGGTTGGTTTTGATTCTATTTCTGGGTATAGATTGTATATTTGGAGAGCTTATAATGGAACTTTGTTTGTCAATAACATAATGTCCGAAAAGGTCGATATGAGAAAGGGTGAAATTGTAGTACATGTGATGAAGGGGGTTGTTATGGATTCTGGGTTTGCTGAATCATTTCAGGCTGATGATGATGACCAAGACGAGGTTAAATGAGGCTATAACCAAGCCTATCAGTTACCACAAAACCATGTTAATACCCAGTCTTTTCATTTCCTGTTTGGTTTATTTTGTATTATCGTTGGACTTAACCAAATTGTCTGTAATATGATATTATAAAGTGATGTTGAAACTGAAATTTTTATGTTAGCGTGTTAATGGACACTTTCAGGGTGCATTTGCTGTACACGTCAGGGTGTTAATGGACTGTTTAGTAAAATCATTGGTCGGATTGATATTCAGGCTATTGCGAGAATTAAACTGCTAAAAGAACCCTCTACTTTTTGAATTTATGATTTCAAATAGAAGGATATTCACTCGGTTAATGGTGTACTATGCACTCATGCAAAACGTTGTAGACGAAATATTAGATCGAAGATATCTTTCTGTCTAATTATTTTCTCTTCCTGCGTGGGCGTTGTTGAAAAAAAAATTAGTGATCAAGTAGCACAGTTTGTGACTATTTCTTGAAGTTTGAAATTTGTTACTACCTCCGATTCTAAATATAAGATGTTTTACTTATTTGCACTAGAATCAAGGATTTAATTAATGGTGCTTGAATTTATACTCAAATTAAGTCTCTCTCTTAAATTAACTTCTGTTCGTGTGCATCTATTGGTTGAAACATGAATAAATGCATAAAAAGTCACATTATTTGTTATGAATAACGGATAAAGAGGGCACTAAAACCTTAAATATCTTATATTTTGAAACAAATCAGACTTCTTAAAACATCTTATACTTAAAAACGGAGGGAGTATATCACTATTTGACGATATTATTGGACCGACGGACTTTAATAGTGTTCAAAAACAAATTAGGACATCAAACTGATATTACCCATATTTTAAAAAATTGCATTGGAGCTATTAATGATCCACGTGAATTATAATCGTTACCAATTGAGTTTATGTATGACCATCAAAGGAACCTTCGAAATTTGAAGGAAAAAGTTTGCAATCTTATACAACAGATTGATGTACATTTACAAGGTTCATGCAAATATTGTAACTTCTATAATAGCTATTCACAATTTTTTACAAAGATACAACTAAGGACATTCTAAGTTTATGGTATATGACGATGGTCGGGATCTAAATTTGAAAGAATGTCTATAGATATATGTATAGATATATGATACTATTCGAACATCAGGAATAAAGATCGTGAATCCGTTCAAACAACCATCATAAATCCCCTGACAGATGTCTGCGGTAATATACGGGATGCATTTGTTGTTGCTAGACTAGGTTATTTATTATTATTGCATAGCAGCAATTGTATTATTATTGTATATGTAATCTGAAATTGTTATATCGTAAATGTACTTCAAAATTGTTGTAAAAATGTAACTCTAATATCGTTATTTTACAATACAATTCATTTATGACAATTTTTTTTAAAACAAAACATAATATATATAACAAAATGGAGAATCTAGCCATTCTCCAACAGCTCACAAAAACAAAAACAGATTATGTAGAAATGACTATATAATCTACGCATACACATAAGTAAGACTATATAAGAAAAACAGCTGAAGAACACAAATAATTACAACCAGAACCAAATGAAACATGAGAGCCTAAATCAATAGGACCCTCTGAAGTCACTTGCCAACGACGAGGAAGACGTCAAAGCCTCCACAAGACCAATGAATAAGGATAGAGAACCAGGACAAGCCTCTGGAAGAGGACAAAAAGCAAAGCCAGACAATTGAAATCTTCTGCTCCCATATAAGTGTAAAATCCAACTGAAAGCTTGAGCTCCACATCCAAAGCTCCATCTCCAATAAGCTCCAGATTAGCACCTCCGGCCAACAAAAACCCGAAGAGATACTATCTAAAAAAAACATATAAAATTGGAACCTACGACACAAGCAAACAACTTAAGAAATAAAAGCGGGGGGGGTGAGGGGATGGAGGAGAGGTGAGTATGTGAAGAGGAGATTGGGGAAACCGCCCGATCTCACAAAATCCGGAGTGGCTTCAGTCGATCCCCGCCCTAGGACCAAGCGGAACTGTGGAAGCAGACAATAAACCCGCCAGCCTCTTCGAGCGAGAGCCTAACACTCCCCTAAACGGCCTACCACGGAAAGTAAGGAAAACATCATTCCTTACCCGCCGAATGATGGTAGGAGGATCCATAGAAATTTCATCAAATATTGCCTTGTTCCGCGAGCACCCGATATGCCAGTAGATTAGGCATGATATAAGACGAAATAAGATCGAACGAATAGATTTACCTGAGATACCAGCCCACCGGTATCTCAATAAATCAGAAAAGGAAGTGGATTTACGTCGAAGGCCAACAAGATTCCCGAAGTAATTCCAAACAGCGGTAGCAGAATAGCTACGGAAAAACAAGTGAGTTAATGATTCCAGCTTACCTGATATGCATCACCTGCAACGAGACACGATAAAGATGTCAATTCTCTGAAGGTTCTCGTCTAGTGGTAACTCTTCATGTAGGCTTCTCCACATAAAAAAAAGAAACCTTCTGAGGAAATCAGACATCCTAGATGAAAGAAAAAAATATGAATACGTGGAGTATGGGTCTTAGCCGAACTCCACGCCGCATGAATCGAGAAAGAACTGTCATCCCATCTGGATCCATCCCCATATGAGTCCGAAAAGGATTTAACGAATTGCATGCATTTGCACGTATAGACATCCTTTGGATATGAAGACCCAACCCCCCTTATTTTGGGACGACAAATGAAGTCCCAAGAAATCCAATGATGCCATTTAGCGTTGTCCTTTATACCCCAGAAAAAGGACGAAACCAACGAACGATAAGAACCGAAGAAGGAAGCAATCAGAGTCATAGCAACAAAGACATGCGAGCTTATAGAGTCCAATACATACTGTATGAGAACCGGTTTTTCTGCCAGAGAAAGAAGACCCGCATTCCAGCGAATGATCTTTCCCCTTGCTTTGTCAGTCAAGGGATCGAAAATGACATTGAGCTTCCTACCTCTGCATAGAATAATACCTAGGTAAGGCAAGGGAAGGGAGGTGGCCTTGAAACCGGTTACGAATTCGAACCAAGAAGATCTAACTGAATACAAGACTTTCACGGAACGAAGCAGCTTTTAGCAAAATTAACGAGTTGGGCCGAGCACCTCTCGTACTGCTGAATGAGGCTAAGCAGACGACGAATAGAGCGACGACTACCATTTGTGAAAATGATAATGTCGTCAGTGAACGATATAAGGAAGATATAAGAGGGAAACCCCTAGGAATGCCAAACTTCTGAATCTGATTTGCTATTATAAGGGAATGTAATCCACGTACGAAAGCCCCGGCAACGATGACAAACATAGAAGGTGAAAGGGGGTCTCCCTGACGAAGCCCCCTTTCCCGCCTTAAAATATCTGTTGGCAGATCCGTTAATAAGAATAAAAGACCAATATTTGAAGATGAGCCTCCAAACAATATCGATATGGGGTTCTGAAAACACGAAAGCCCTTAGAACCTTTATAACAAAAAAAATCAAGACATGCGATCGTAATCCCTAGCCATCTCCAACTTAATGACCATATTAGAACCTCTAACCTTCCGATCAATCAGGGAAACAAGCACTTGGAACAAAAGGACATTGTCCAAGATCAATCGTCCTTTTACAAACCCAACCCGAGAAGACGAGATAATACGTTCCAGAAACGGCGCTAGTCGAGAGGCTAGCACCTTAGAGATAACCTTATTCGAAAAATTACATAAGCTAATCAGACAAAAATCCACGCATGAACGAGGATTCTCGTACTTGGGAATAAGCACCAAATTGGTGGAAGTCCATCCTCGAAGAAGGGTTCCACCAGAGAAGAAAAACCAAATAGCCAGACAAAAATCCGTCTGGATAATCGGCCAAACACTACGATTAAAGATCCCGTTGAAACCGTTAGACCACTCGCACTGCCCTTACTAAGTGCAAAGACGCAAGCATGTATCTCTTCCGAGGAAGGAGGCACAGTAAGGTCCATGCTCTCCTAAGGAAGAACAAGTCTGGGAATGAAAACTGACAGGGCCGGATCCGAAACAGACACAGAGGGAGAACCTAGACAAGTTTGGTAATGAGATAGAACAATCTCTTTAACTTCCTCCGGTGTGGAACCCAAAGAGATATTAGGGCGAAGGATCTGGAGAATCGAAAGAAGACTATTCTTCTTACAGATAGAGGAATGGAAAATTCTGGAGTTTGTATCTCCTTCGCCCACTCACTTGATCCTCGCCTTCTGGCGAAGATAGTCGTTTTCAATATGAAGTTCCGATGAGAAGGCAAGCTAGGATAGCGCCCAAGCCTCCTTATTAGCCGGTGAAGGATCCTCATCAAAGGACCCTTCAGCTAAGATAAGCTTATGAGAAAACGCAACAACGGGAGAGCCAGTAGCAGAAGAGTTCCAAGAATCTTCCATCCCTTGATGGAAAGAGTGGTGGGATCTCCATATACTCTGAAACCGAAAAGAAGACGAACCAGAAAGGGACAAGGGAGAACAATGGAGAATCATAGGAGCATGATCCGAAAAGGTACGATGAAGGTGGGAGACGGAATACGTGAAGGGAAGGTTGAACCAACCTTCTGATCCAAATACCCTGTCAAGCCTGGAAAGAATCTGGTTAGGCCCTTCCTGGTTGTTACACCAAGTAAAGGCTAAACGAACGAAGGAAACCTCAGAAAGACCCAAACGATGATAAAGGCATTAAAATCTGCTACCGCAGCCTGGTTAACAGCATTACCTCCTCGTTTCTCAACTTGACTAGCGACTACATTAAAGCCCCCTCCCAAAACTGAAGCCCCAAAACCAACGTCAAAAAGCGAGAGGAAATAGGACCAGAGGATTAACCTCTCAACCCGATCACACTCGTAGACTGCCGAAAAAAGGAAAGATGTGGCGATGGACGGAGTTGTACAGACCATCGACAGAAGCTGGTCTGAGTCAAACACCAGCTGAACCACCAGTTCTTTAGACCAAAGGATCCAAATCTTATCTGACACATTGGTAATGGTTCCACCAAACCCAAGGGAAAAAACAGTTCTGGTGACCACTTCGGGATCCATGAAAGGCTCTAGAAGAGACACCAGACACACTGAATGCTTCCTAACGATGCGCTTCAACCTAGCCGTCGATGCAACATTACCAATACCACAGACATTCCAGAACAGGAAATTCATCATCTAGAGATGGTACAAAAACAGGAGACCAACAATAAGAGGAGCAACTCCCAAGGGAGAAGACACCCAAGAACAGATCGGATAAGATAAAGCGTATGATGAGTAGATTGTATGATCTTCTCAAATGCCGCTATAAAGCATGTGTGAATGGTGCGAGGTGCCGCTCTTGGTCTTCGATGCAAGGAGCGGAAGGGGACGACAGAAGGACGAGAAGATACTTCAATAGTTTTGGGGGACCCGAAAGATACCCCGAAACCCGTATCTGGCGGATGAGACCTGTCACTCCCCGAAATTCCCCGATCTTCGAAGAGATGGAAAAGCTCGGATTGTGTGATAACACGACGCATCGAAACACAAAACAATAGGATTTTTCATTGCTATTACAACAATTATATCATAGTACAAGAATATCAGAGTACGAATAAATATTACACAGTGGAAAAATAATATCAGAGATTAATAATTTACAAAGCAGCGGAAATAAAATGCATAAATACAATGCATAGCGGAAACACATCAACTACCGCAACTGAAAGAAATACACGGATACAAAGCTTTCCGAATAT
Source organism: Allium sativum (assembly GCA_030737875.1). NCBI lineage: Eukaryota > Viridiplantae > Streptophyta > Magnoliopsida > Asparagales > Amaryllidaceae > Allium > Allium sativum. The sequence continues at coordinate 140,761,846 of CM060918.1, read as the reverse complement.
AGCTCCAGCTGTAAACCAGGATCCTGTGAAAATAAAGAATCTGTGAAACCAAAACTACTGACGCCCATGTGGAAAATATGGGCATCCAGAGTTTAGGTAGAGACAATAAACTCCAATCAGTCATGGGACTGGTGTGAGAACTTAAAATAGTTATTAAACTTTTACTTTAAAATAGGGTAAATCACGGGACCACGCCGTATGTCACAGAATGGGTTCACTCCCATGAATACTTTGAAATAAAACAATTTGTAAACAATGCAAGGCTTTTCGAAAAATGAAGCTATTGTACGACTCAGGTCCCATCACACAATGCAACACAAACTAGAGGATAGAGTTTTACCTTATAATAGCCAAACGTGCTTGGTACGTTTTAAAAACAAATATCTTTGGTACTATCATAAGTGCATAGTGTATAAAACAACTTCAAATATAAATATATCAATCATAGATGACATAAGTACCATATATTATGTCACCATATAGGTTTACAACTAAAACCGAAAAGTCGCGTACTGGAAATTGGATTTCCATCATGAGTCAAGGCAAGGGATGGCCTCCTTATGGAATTCGAATCACCTCTAGCAAGATGACCCAGGATCACACTTATAGGAAACCCTTGGATCCTGCAAGGCCGGTCCACACCTAACGTTTGTGGATTAGTTATTCCTGAGCAATACGTTTCCCGGTCCTATCAGACCTATCACTCGAGCCTTTTAGTTGGCTCTATATCCGAGGTGCCTCGTAAACAATCATCCACATAAGTAAAAATTCCTGGGCTCCATACCATGACACAACTTATAACTAGAAAGAAACGTATGCACTCCTTGCGTTCCTTATCCCGTTTCTAACTCATACCGGGGTGTAAGACTCGCGAATTAACGTTATACACAAAGCTATGCTACTTAAAGTCGTGCTTTGATCATCATCCACAAGGCCCTGCTTTTCAACAAAAGCCTTAATCATTTGCATCTTCGCATGCCGCGTTGACAATTCATGCCATACAACTGATATTCATCAATATATAACCTTTAATCTCATACGTCATGGGTGTTAAGCAAGAGAATAAATTCTCTGCCACCAAACATATACATATTTAATAGAAATCAATCAATACAGAACGAAATACAATGTCAGACACAATCCATTCACAAGTTCGTTCTAGGTCTGAACGAAACCGAAGGCACCTTATTTCTCGTCCCATATGCCCAATATAGGAGAGAGGTCCTCGCATACCCGGTCGATCTACAAGTACGTCTGGACAATCACCACTTATTACCTTGTCTTGGGTTACACCCCAAGTCGAGACATCAGCAATCATCCCGATGATGTGATGATCTCCGGTCTTTAACCACCGTCTTCGTATCTTTGACTTTTAGTCATCGTAACAGTTATTCAGAATGGGTTAAATCCGGTCTTTCTAAATATTGGCGTATCTTTATAATCATCTACACAAAGATAGCACACATCTCATTCCAATCCAGAATATTCTTTTATTCAAATATTCATATCTTTGGGGAAAGGTTCCCAGTAATTTTATTAAAGATAAGTTATTCTAAACTTATTCTTTAATCTTCCTTTGGATATCATTTTAAAAATATTTTATTATGTCTTTTCACTACTTAAACCAATTTAAGGTTTATCAACTCATCAGGATTGATGAGCCTTACTGAAGTAACTATTCATTTCATTATCCCAATCCCAACCTATTCATCCCATGGAGCAAAAGTGGTGGTACTCCATATTTAACACCCATCGTGTTATTGCTAAATTTAATTACCAATTATCGTTCAAATAATTAAAGACTTAACTATCGCATGGAGTAAAACTTGGGGGGAAGGGGGAAGGAAGAGGGGGGTTACTCTATCTCGAACATTTCTTAAATTCGGTAGATTTAATTAGCTTATTCACATCTCAATCTAATTAAAGATTCATTAAAATCTAATTCCGATTTAGTCTTCAATAATCGTTATTTAATGATTATCCAATCTTTGGAAATTAATCTCTTAAAGAACAAATGTTATTTAAAACACAGTTCACGATAAGCCCAAAAATCATTTTCCATTAACATGAAATCTTCACGGAAATTTGAATAATTTATAGTTGATATGAATTTCTGTATCAGACTTATACTATAAATGAAATAATGGCGAAGCCTTTTAAATTCTGTAAATAGTAAATGCCTTCCTTCACAGAAGCTCATCTCGATTATTATTATCGAATTCCATTCAATTCCAATTTAATTAAATAAACTAGAAAACTTCTCTAAATCTTATTTAAAAGATTTATTCCTTTCACTTATGGGTTCAAGAACAATATTATTTAAGATACCATTCACAACGAACTCAAAATCCAATTTGATATTAAATATAAGATCTTAAATGGAAATCATGTCGTCTTATATTCAGTACATAATTCTGAAATTAACAGGTATCGTTTTGGAATAACGATATCAATATCTTCCAAATTCCCACAACAATATCCATATAATCACGGAATTCAAGGTCAAAATATCTGAAGATAATTTCCATTCAAGTCCATTCCAATTTATTCGTTGGAAAACTCCGCTTATTTCAAAACCATTTACAAATCCAATTTATTATTTTTAAAAATCATTGGACTATTATTCTAGTTATTAACTTGGCCATTTAGATAAAAATATCTTTTATGTTTTCAAACTTGGAAATTTAAACCCAAATCTTTCCAAATCATTAATTATGATTTTACATAATTTTTCCATATTTTTTTAAGGCCCTTACAGTCGGTTTCCAATATCGGCCACTGAACTGCATCCATAACGACCTTTTCTAAAATTGATTTGGGCATATTTTAAAATCTAACTGTTCAAATTTAAATCTCATGTATTCGTTTGAAAGATCTTTTCAATACGAACCCAACGGTTCCAGTGAAACACCCCACCTCCATTAAGGTCACTCACAAAGGGAATGCCTTAACTTCGGTGGAGCATTTTTAGTACAAGATGCAGAAAAATTACAAGACAGACAAATAAAGCAGCGAAAAATAAATAAAACTTTATTTCATTGATAAACAGCTTGTACAAAGATTGTTTTACAACGCCAATACGTATTACAAGAAAGCATCTGTCTTGTTTAATATATAAGAAGCACAAACTGACAATAAAGCATGAGCCAGCCATAGCAGTAGAAAATGGAGTTCAAAGCAATGCGCCAAAGAATCTACAAGCTCGGAAAGAGTAAAGGCCCCAAAATGAGCTGAGCTTTTCCCTCCTTGACTACCGGGGGGAAACGGAAGAAAAGAGGCGAAAGCAAACTAGGTCAGACATAAAGTCTGGTAAGTCCAGTGATTCTTAGTATTTCAACGAGGAAAAGGGTCATGACATGAATAAACTAAATATGAGACTAAACCATAGTAACAAGATAACATAGGGTAAGCATGGGATATGGCAAGATAAACTGAATGTACCGATAAACTGAATGTACTGATAAACTGAATATACTGATAAACTGAATGCGCTTCTACTCCTTCTCTGCTTTGCAACTACCCTGTTGTACTGATTCTATATCTCTGCACTACCTACTAGTGTCCAAACTAGTAATCTATGATCATATGATAACGTGATCTCAATCCCCGTATTTGCGGTTGCCTTCAGGTGTACATCTATTTTGGGGGTTCCATTTATTATCTAGATCTAATCTAGGGTTTACTATCGAGCGCTTCCTAGATTCAACCAGGGTTTACGCTACCCAGGGCCACTGGGGTTTATGTTACCTATTGAACGCTTCTCGGATTCAGGGTTTACGCGACCTAGGTCCAACTAGGGATTATGCTACCTACTTTGTATTAATTTTCCATGTGTCTGTGTCAGTCGGCCCTCTCTTGTGTGTAGATACTCTGTGTTGGCCCCACCATAAGGTGTATCAAGCCTTATGATAACGACCCGACACGATTCTAGATGCACAGTTTATAACTACTGGTACCCAGTGCCTGCTTTTTCCACTCCGAAGTACATACACACCCGTGAATCGTCGGAACCTACACTGACGTATCCCCTACCGCTATTTTGACCGCTTATAATCAGCCCAGTAATCGTGCCCCACCCTGCCTAGTTTTAGGGTACCATGATACATCTATGTGGGTTACTGCTGAAATGGGTCCCCGTTACTAGGGTTTCCTGCTGGTTAAGTTCATGGGCCTATATATACAAATATTACCCACCTATACGAGATGTACTTAACCCTCCAACCGATTCTAGCATGTTTTCTTAATGGTTAAGTTTTATGGGCCTATATTTACTAATATTACCCACCTACCCGACGTGTACTTAACCTTTCCACAGATTCAAGCATGTTTATTTAATGGTTAAGTTTTGTGGGCCTATATTTACTAATATTACCCACCTACCCGACGTGTACTTAACCTCGGACTCGTCAAGTCGTGCCGGTTAAGTGGTTCTTGTTAACTTAACCTGTCTTGCTTATCATGTTGGATTGGTTAAGTGTGATTTATTAACTTAACCCTGTTCATTCATCAGGTTATATTGGTTAAGTATCATCCATTCATTCAAGTTAACTTAACCTGCCCACACATCATGTTATATATATATATATTGGTTAAGTGTTCCCCTTGTGTTACTTAACCCCTATCACATATCATGTTATATATATATATATATATATATATATATATTGGTTAAGTGTGTCCTATTAACTTAACCTCACCCACTTGTCTAATTAACATGTTATGACAGTTAAGTGTTCTAATTTTTACTTAACCTCACCCACTTGCCTAGTTAACATGTTATGACGGTTAAGTGTTCTAAATTTACTTAACCTCACCATCTAGTCTAGTTAGCATGTTAAATGCTTACTTAACCTTACCCACTTGTCTAGTTAACATGTTATTATGGTTAAGTGTTCCCTTAGTTACTTAACCTTACCATTTCTGGCTTGATTTATTCATGAGCCTTAATTAATTAATTAATTAAAGCACCAATCACTCACATCAGACATATATTGTTGTGGTTACTGGATGTGTCGGTCGGTTCCGGGCAGGTTTACACCACAACTCAGTCTAACCTTGGGTCTTTCTGGGCTTGATGCACTAACCACCCACATTAGACATGTATTGTTGCGGTCACTGGATGTGTCGGTCGGTTCCGGGCAGTTTTACACCACAACTCAGTCTAACCTCGGGTTAGGCATATTCGTCTTTTACTAAATTTACATATTTACTATTTATGTAAATTTTCCGTAAATCAATTTAGCCTAGATCATATTCAACTGTCATGCAAATTAACATACTTATATTCTATTCCAAAACTTGATTTACCAATCAATTAACCCAACTTGCAATTTATACCAATTTAGATTTTAATATTCCCCCTTTTCAATTCATGCCCAATCTAGGTTAATATTCCAATTTACGGTTCATGTCAAAACTAGATTTAATATTCTAGTTTACCGTTTATGTCCAAAACTTCGTTTACACGCCAATTACACACTTTGCGGCCAATTAAATTTATCAATTTATGCCCAAGTCTAATATGCATGTAAATCATTCACTATTATAGCAAAATTTATATTATGCCAACATATTTATTATGCCAAACTAACTTAATTCAGCTAGCCAAAATTACCGCGCCGTAATCGTACGTATAACATGATTTCACACATTTCTAAGTACTCATGATACTAATAGTATCAAAGCAAGGAATAGGGAATAAGCACGAGAATTGACATAAAAGAATAGCCATGCAAGAATGAACCAAGTACAAAAATAATGGTTCCAATGGGTTTGATGTACATAACAGTGAATAAGAATAAACTAGACAAGTTACACCCCAAGAAATGAGATCCAACATAATTGAGGGAATAGGCATAAGTGATTTGGTCCAACATAATGCCAGTTCGAAGTACAACCTAATATGTTAATGGGAATATGCATAAGTCACTGACTACAATAGTTATAGGCAATTAACCACAATAGTCATGGGTGACTAATCACAATAGTTTCTTAATCAATGTCATAGGCAATAGTCTCATAGTCATGAATCTTGGTAATAGTCTCATAGTCATGAATCATATGCAATAGTCTCAAAATTATGAATCATAGTCATAGGCAACAGTCTTATAGTCATAGTCATGAGTAATAGTCTCTTCGTCATGAATCATAGTCATAGGCGATAATTTCATGGGTAACAGTTTCATAGTCACAGTCATATGTAATAGTCTCTTTGTCATGAATCATAGTCATATGCGATAGTTTCATGGGCAACAGTTTCATAGTCATAGTCTTAGGCAAAAGTCCCATAATCATTGTCATTGGCAATTAGCCGCAATAAGTTCTAGGCCACAATCGAGAATCAGATCCAAAGGCATAGATAACGTTAGATTTGACATAAGCATGAATCAAAGATAATTAACTTGCAAATAGGCACAGTTCTATATTTTAATTTATTACATTCACGAGTCCAATTACACGTTCAAATCTAAGGAATAACCGAACTTATAGTGATCGGTTTAGAAAAGGCGATTTGCTATGATTCGAGTGACGTTGCTTAAAGCGGAATGCCTATGGTCCAACTTGAAGCTTTAACTTGATTTGAATCTCCAATCTGAAGAACTATAACTTGTTTTAATGGAGAATAAGATTTATTTTAATTAGGATTGAGGCAGAGTGTAGGCGTAATGAAGTTGTGTGGAGAAAGTGAAGTTTGGGGGCGTTTATATAGCGTAGAACTCATGAATTTGGTCCAGAAATCAGTCCGAATACATAAAAATGAATTCTGCCTCGGATCTGGAAAAACAGGGCAGGTCGACCCCCAGGTCGACCTATAGGGGGGTCGACCCCCAGGTCGACCCCGTGGTCGACCTAGGTCCTGGGCGGGAAATTTCCCGCCCAGCCTGGTTGTGTGTTTTGAATTCGAAATTTGAATCTGTTTTTATTTATTTAAATTCTTGAAACTTCTGAAGGCCATAACTTCTTTTTACGGAGTCCGATTTACGCAAACTCGGACTCTATCTCAAGCAGAATTTCAAGACGAACGCAATGGCGTAACCCATTTCCCTTAATTCTTCTTCGAAAAATTACTTATACTTTAATTTGTGAAACTTAATGTTACAAAATTACGGGGTGTTACATCCAATTTTAGGAGAATCCGACGGTCGGATCTCCCGTTACATCAATTTGAAGTCAATGGTTGAAATTTGCGAACAGTCGCCGTACGACGCATTTTATTCAAGCCATATAAATATGTATAATATATATACCGTTGATTTCCATTTAAAACTTATTTTATAAAACGTTTATAAACTCGTTTAAAAACGATTTCAAGTTCCATTTCAATTTTAAATTAAAACTGAACATCCCATTTTATTATAATCTCAAAATGATAATCCTTCCAAAATGTCAGATTTTGAAATTCAGTCTCCTCGAAATTCATTATAAAAATAAATAAAATCAATATAAAAATCCGTTCGAATTAAAATAGCGTTCATATATTTAACTCGACTTCATATTTTTATATATTTTCGTATCCATCCAAAATCGGACATCAAAATCAACTTATAATCTTCATTAAATATTGTATTATAAAAATATTGACATTTATTCCGAATTGGAATAAAATCTCAATCAATATCCATATAAATTTATTTATATGGATAACTTCCATCATATACGTCCAATAATACTCGTAAACAACTATCAATATTCAAAATGACATCTAGTGTGCATTTTATTTTTATATAAGCTTCAATCAAATAATTGACACTTATATAAATTCGTCAACCAATCGATTGACCACGATTTCACACAAGGGAGATGTGTGAGTTAAATATCATTCCAAGACCCGTGTGGGGTTTTCAACCAACAATAATAAATTTAAATTCATTACTGATTCATGAATTTAATCATAAATAGTTCAATTCAAGTTATTTTTCAAATTAACTAATTTCCACTGTTCAAATTATAAATGGATATTTATATCCAATTTCAACTAACACAAATAATGTTAACATTATTTTTAATATGTTAAACAACTTAAAATCTCAATCAAAACATAAAACAGTCAATCAAATCATCCATGGGTTTGTAAACAACAGTGAGGTGAGCTAACAGGCACCGTATAACATTTTCTGATAATTAGAACTGATAAAAATCAACACTGGCAATCTTGGTATATTCGGTTATAAAATAAATAACTGTACAAATGATTTGAGCGAGAGAGTTCTCACTTTGATTTCCACTCCGTCAGTCTTTAATTGAGGATTTATTTTTAAACTGACTTAAACGAACTTAAACGAACGTTTAATTTAGCTCAAAATTCAACTTGCTGCATTTCTGTTTTGATCAGTTCCATGTTGTAGAGCTCGACTCCACAATTCCAACGCATCAGAAATCGTCGTATTCTGACATTGTATGCAAAAGTTATGGCATTTTAAACATTGATTATATAACTAACTTTAATTAAAAGGCTAATTACATTCATTAACTTAACCCTCTCTCCTAATCCTTCTTCCAACGTTATGTTCCTTCCAGGTTTCCCAAACCCAAAACCATCGTGCCAAGGGCTTTTGTTCGCACGCAGCACCAGACTCCAGAACTCGATCGACCATGCACATGACGAACGCCATCCTCCATTCTCCCAGCTCCATGAGCGGGCCCCAATTCGGGGGTCCCCCTTCCCTCAAAAACGGTGGCGAACGTTGCCCCTTTGGTCGTGAAAATCCAGCCATCCAGGCCATGAAATCCAATCACATCCGTTCATTATAAAGATATCAAGATGTTCTTCAAATTTTCTTTTATAAGTTTGTTAAATTAGTGTGTGGATTGGAAGAAAAAAGGGAATTAAATCTGGAAAAAATCAGCCATTGAATTCATGTCTGGCGGCTATGTTATGAACTAGAGAATTAGGGTTTATAAAAGTTTATATATATTTATTTTAATATTATTTTATTCGTAAAGGTGAGATTTTGCATTCGAACTCCAAATCAAACCCAACGACTATCGTTCCTAACCAAATACCCCCATTCCAGACACAATAGGATATGTTTCGTAAATTATTTCGATTGTTTCGATCAGTTTTTGTCAAAATAAAAATAAAAATTAATATAATGTTCAATATTGAATTTCAACGTACATTTTTATTTATGGGGGCCACATACTAACTCCAAAAATTATGAAATTTTAAATCTCACTATTTTTTGACGATACGGTCCTACTATAATTAATTTCATCAAATTTGGAGACCGTTTGAAAAATGGCTTTTTTATTAGCCTGTTAAATTCAATTGAATTTACAAAACGTGTTTTAAATTTACTACGCTTACATAATAATTCCAAATGACTTGAAATTTTAAATCTGACAATAATTTGCCGTTTCGGATCCAACAAAAGTGGTTTCATCAAAAATGGAGGTCATTTGTAAAATGACTATTTTTAAGGGCTATATATGTTGAAATATAAATAAATTCTATAGTGACTATTTTAAGTTGGACATAACTTGCAATTTATAAAGAGGAATCTCAGTTTTGTCATTCGTAAGATAATTACAGTTCAAAATATTCCAACGTTTCTTGTTTCATCAAATTTCTATTTATATTGAGTCTTGCATATTCATTCAATGTTTAAAATTAAATTTTCAAACTACCACGCCATTTCAATCTCGTTTTATCATTAATATATATATATATATATATGTTCAAACTTTGTTTTAAATAAAATTTAATTCGTTTATTCTCAAAATAATTCGTCTAAAATATTTAATTTCTATTAAAATCAATTAAAAATAAATTTTAAATTGGTTTTGAAAATACGGGTTGTTACAAGACCTGTAGACGTCAGACCTCGAAGGACAAGAATCTTAGTGATTCGAGATAGTCGATCGTTAATAATCGCTATCTCGTCCTTACTTAAAAAGGAGAAGAAACAAAATCAGATGACACAGAGAAAACATGAGGGGTGAGGGACATAGGGAAATAGGAAAAACCGAGAGAAAAGATGGAAATGTCGCGTTGCCAAGAAGAGGCAACACCGGTTCATGTCTTCACATTACCAAAGTCGGATTGTCATCAGATTGACAACCTCACGATATTGGTAACGTACAAAATCCGATACCCTGATAGTCTACGATAGGTAGAGAAAGTATATGGGGGCCATCTCTCTGGTAACCCGTATAGTGGACCAACACTAGATCCGCTGTACGACTACTACAGTGAGACCACCCATTCCGTAAAACCCTTACCCTATATAACCTCCAACAAGACCAACACAGCCTCATGAACCAAAGCCAAAATGCAAGAGTCACTGATGACACAATGCAGGCCTCGCAGTTACTCAACCGAGCAACCATGCCATCGACCAAAAAACAAACAAACATGTACAAGTCCCCAAACCGCCGAAAATTAAACACGGACAATGTGCAGCCCATGAAAATCAAAGCACGATGGCTAGGACAAGGAAAAACAAAGGTGGCCGAAGAGGCCACAACAATCACTACTGAATAAGCCAACAGGCTATGAGATGAACCAAACAATAAATAAGTTGGCAACACAACAAGAAAGGTAAAGGTACCTAAAAAATAATGATCATTGAACGCACAAGAATCAACAACGGAATAACCAATATTAGCAAGTGGTTATTTGGGAGGCAAGAAACATAAAGGAAACAACACCTACAAGTGACCATCAGCAGTAATAGAAGTAGGGACAACAAACCATACCTGCCGAGCAACAAAACATTGAACTCGATGCGTCTATTACTTGCAATAGCAGCATGAAGATCAATGACCAAAACAGAAACTGATCGATCAGACAACATGCTTGAACCAAAAGGCGCCAACCGATGAGTTAGAAGAACCCAAAACAATATCCAAACTGCGAGACCGTTGACCATTCTCCTCTACTACACCAAGAGTTGCATCCTCTGGCTGTAGAAGAAGAACAAGAGAAGCAATCTTATGCCATTGATGATACATTGCTCCGCGCAACCAACTCGAACAACCAGCAACCCCCTCAGCACCAACAACCTCCTGAGAAACAACATAGGGCTCAAGCAAACAACTAGCAACACCAGGAACACCAACCAACGAGTTACAGATAACAACAGATCCAACCTCCTCATCCGCAAAATCAACAGACAAACCATAAAAAACATTCGAAAAAGAAAGCGGAAGGGCCATAGCAGCATAAGCAGCTGGCTTACCAAAGACCAAAGATAACGAGTCAGGAGAGAGTCTCATAACATGTTTCGAGCGCTAACGGCATCGAGCACATTTCGAGCAACACCCAAAAAAACTTCCCCCATCAACAACAAGAGGGCAACCAAACGAGCTGCTAAACGGTCCATTGATAGTCGAAGGGAAGGGTGGTGCAGTAACACCCCTCCTCGACCTCACGCAGACAATGTCCAGAGGAGAACACATGGGGATGGCGCCAAAGCCAAGTGGGGGTGGTCAAATCCCCATCACCAGCTGGTTCCGTGGACAAGAGCTCACACGAATCACTATCAAAAACTCCTCCGCAATCAAGGGAACCAAAACACAAAACCGGGAACAGACGACGAAATCTTCGCTCTTGAGCACCTTAAGCACAAACGGGGTGCAAACAAGGTGATTAAATCCTCATTTATCCGTTTGATTTCAGAAGCATTCTGAGAACTCATCACCACTAAATAAATTTGCTGACTTAACTTCCCTGAAGGGGAAAAAGTCGAGGCAAAGGCACCAGAGAACGACGACACCAATTCCCAGAAACTACGAAGAATAAACAAAAATATGAACCACGCAAGTTTCTCAAAAGAAGACAGAGATCTCAGCTTCGCAACTAAGGATGATAGACCAGTAATCGCGATGGAAAAAAGTTCAGAGATAACTGCCGCTATCGAAGCATAGATCGCTTCAATAGAGGGACTTGATTTCAGAAAGGAACCGCTACTCACGAAATCACCGATGGTCGAAGCCACAGCCATAGAAAAAACTCAATTCTCGAACCGTAGAATAAAGGGAAAAACACCATCCGGTCACCCAAGAAGGGGAAACAATAGAAGGCTTTAATAAAGCCAGATATAAGAAGCAGGAAAAAAGATTAACGGAGTAGAGGAGCCGAAGGAGTCGCGATGAAGGAAAGAGAGAAAATCGTGTGAGCTAGAAAGAGGCTGCCATTAAAAGAGCCGTTACCGAATTATGTTTTTGATTTATTTATGGCAATATAACATGATTAACAATATAATAAGTAATAACAAAATTAAGAATTGTTAACCCTTTTTTGGCAACAATCTCAACGAGCCAGACCAAAGCCCAAACGCGCAAATGGATATATGTCGCGCTCCAGGTAGCCCAGCAGACGCACGGTCCGAAGCAGTCACATATCGACCCAAGTCCAGCCTAGTCAATCGACAGCTCACTGCGGAAGAATCGCTTCTCTCTTTCGTGAAAGGCGCATTGATCGATTATCTCGGGCCAGCGTGGAAATCTTCTACAAAGCCATTCCACCGTATATCTCGACTTCCAAGGCAATAAAAGCGGTCAAACCACATCCGGAAGAAGCTCTACTTTTGATATACCTTAACGTGGAGGCTACGTCAGCCGCAACTTCCGAGGATACTATTTATGAACAGCAGAATCAGTCCCCAGCCGCTATTCAAACCAATTGATGGGTTCCACGTGTTCAAGCTTTCCTGGAATGGTCGGATCATATTGCAACAGCCCAAGCTGCACTTTCCTCCTATAAATACCCCCAAGCTAAAAGAGAAAAAGGGACTCTTCTCTTCTGCCAACTTCTTTTGCACTTCGATTCTGGAGTTCATTCCTCTTAACCTCTCTCAAGAAGAAGAAAGGAAAATAGCCATCTTCCCTTTCTTCTTTAAACAAAAAAAGCATTGTACTTTTAATAAAAAAAGAGAAATAATATATAAAGTGGACGTAGGCACCGTCTTTGCCGAACCACTATAAAAATTCTGTGTGCGCTCCTCATTCTTTTTGCTTTTACTGCATTTTATAATCTTTACTCGTGTGTTGATCAGACGATTGGGGGTTGATTTTCACTAGTAACCAACTTTTGACACGCCAGGTAGGGGCTAAGTACTGATATTCCGTTAGAGCCTCTGCTCACTTCTGCTTATGGCGAACAAGCGAAAGAAAGATGCACCATCCTCACGTCCTACAAACACTGATGCAACCGATACAGATGTTGCGGAAGCAAGTCACGAAGTTTCATCTCATGACGACATGTCTCGATTCCTTACCCGGGATGACATGGATAAGATAATGGTTGAATTCAGAGAACAAATGGCATCTCAGGGTAAACTCCTCGAACGACAGCAGCAGTTGATGGATCACCTTCTCGGTCGACTGGAGACAGGATTGAACGCTTCAACATCAATTCCTCCACCAGCCGAGACTGGGGCAACAACTGATCTTTGGTCAGCACAGAATCAGGCCATTGATCAGGTTACACCTTTATTTCATCTTGGTTTGGTCCTACCAACCAATCCTTCACAACCAGGAGTATTACTTCCAGCAACCAGCGTAGGTGCAGTAGTAGAAGCTCAGGAGACAGGCGATCGAGATCTAGGCCGTCTGGCATATTTTCCCGCACTCTTGGGAGCAAGTCGACCTATCGAACCAGTCGAGCTACCTCCGGGTCCCTCAGGATCAACGCCATTCCCATTACAATCCGGAATCTTACCACAGACCAGTCTAACCACTCTTCACCTTCAACGAAGAGCTGGTGCAGCCTTCCCTTCAAACGAGGGAAGCCACCGTATTATACCAGTCCTTACCATGGTGGAAGAAAACGCTACCGTAGACCCTCCTAACCTCTCTCCAAACCGGGGCAACCCCGAGACCCGAACATCACATGCTATGCTGGATCAGCCTAGAATCTTTGTTATAGGCATGGTCGACCAACAACTCATCAGGTTCCAGAGGGGCCATTCAACCCAGAACCACCTACTGTGGCTCACCTTCCCTCACACCTTCGCTCTACTCTCGGAAGCCGAGCCCCACCAACGGCCGTCCTTCCGAGCATGCTTTTGCTAGATCCCGCACATAAGCTCTTCCAAATGCAGAGTTAAATTCATGGCAATGACTCCTCGGAGATGGGAGTCAGCTTGTGAGCATCATCCGACATTTTACTCGGGGAAACTCTTCATAGCAGGACATAGACAATGTCAATCGCATCCCCTTCACCAGGGAAATCAGAAATTCTCGAAACCCTCCGGACTTCAAGTTCCCAGCTATCGAGCCATACAACGGTCGCACTGACCCAACCATTCACCTCATGCGATACATGCGACATATGGAAGTACCGGGTGCATCGATCAACGTCATGGCTAAGTGCTTTCCCCTCTTTCTCACAGATATAGTTGGCATGTGGTTTCGGCAGCTAACAACGGCGTCGATCAGCAGTTGGAACACCCTGGTCACCCGCTTCATCGAACAATTCTGAATGCATATCTCCTGACCAAAAAGTGTTATGTTCTTGTCTACCATCAAGCAGCGATCCAGAGAGACGCTCAAGTCCTTCCTAGAAAGATTCAACGCGGCTGTAGCATCTGTCGATCGGCCCAAACCATCGATGGTACTCATGGCCTCCATCGCAGGAGTTCAAAATCGATCAGAATTCTCAATCCCTTTAACCAGAGATCCTCCTAAGGATATAAACGACTTTTACTCCGAGGCCGAAAGATTCCTCCGACAAGAAAATGCCAGCCTTGAAATGGAGAGCCTTGAGGTTTTAGTAGCCAAACAACAAGGTCCATTCAATGGTAACGGCCAGAATAAAGGAAGAGGAAAGGCCCCAAAAAAAACCGAGCGCAATGTGCGACCTCGAAATGAAAATAAATACGATCAGTACACCGAGCTCAATTCCTCTTTGCTCGATATCTATCTCGACATACACGAGTCCTTACCAACTCTAAGGCCACCTCGACGAAAGCCGACCCAGATGGAACTCGATTCTGGCAAGCATTGTATATTCTCCACAACGTAGCTGGACATAATACAAATGAATGCCGACATCTGCGTGATCTCATCGAAGGGCAAGTCAGAAAAGGAGAGCTCGCCGAATATGTCAAAGATCGCGCCCCGGCCATGCCGCCGCGACCTTCTGCCCAAGCTCCTCAGGTCGGTCCTCGAGCTCCTAGGAACGGAAAGGACCCCAAGACTAGCACTTGTGGCATTATCATTAATTAGATTTCTTTTCTTTTGATGTATTTCTTTCAATAACAAGGACACCTTGATATACACATGTATGGGGTTAGGATTTAGCTCCTAGGCATGCTCTGAGATCAACTGATGTCCCCTTAGAATTTATTTCCTTTGTAATAGTTGTTTAACAGTTATGAATTTTATTTTTTTCAAATATCGATCATGTTTGGAAACCTCTAAGCCGAGCATGAATAACGCTCGCCCCTTGTTTTATGTGGTCAGCGCGAAAGCCCACCACCCTTTCTTTTCTTCTAAATGCCTACTCCCTTAACCAAGTGAGACCATGTTTTCTAAATACGAAGTATATATTATACTCCCTCTTTTCTTTTTACACCACGAGCATTCATGCTCGCTAGACAAACTAACTTAACATGAGTCAAGCATTAAAAACACACTTGCCCGAAGCCGAGTATGATTAATACTCGCCACCTCTCTAAGCCGAGCATGGTTAATGCTCGCCACTAAGCCGAACCTGGTTAAGCATTCGCCATCAAGACGGACATGGTTAATGTTCACTACTAAGCCGAGCATGGTTAATGCTCGCCACCCTTCGAAGCCAAGTGAAATAAAATGCTCGACCCATTAGCCTTCTCCAAAAGGAGAATGGTTTATTTTGTATTTGCAGGAACTAACTCTCATACAAATTGCGATCGTCACCTCGGCCTTGATACGGTTCCTGATCGTTGTCGGTTTTCCGACCTTAATACGACCTAGTATGGTCGTCGGTTTTCTGGCCTTAATACAACATCGGAACCATCAGTTTTCTGGCCTTAGTATGGTCCGGCGTGACCAAAGCTGCTCGAGCATTTGTGCTTCGGTTCAAATTTCAGAACACACCTCCCTCTACCGATGAAGATGCATTCTGAGGGGCAAAGTGTTAACCCTCTTTTTGGAAAGAGTCTCAACGAGCCAGACCAAAGCCCAAACGCGCAAATGGATATAAGCCGCGCTTCAGGAAGCCCAGCAGACGCACGGTCCGAAGCAGTCACATAACAGCCCAAGTGCAGCCTAGTCAATCGACAGCTCACTTCGAATGAATCGCTCTCCCAATCGACTGAGTATCTCGCTTCCGTGAAAGGCGCGTCGACCGATTATCACGGGCTAACGTGGAAATCTTCTACAGAACCATTCCACCGTATATCCCGACTTCCAAGGCAATAAAAGCGGTCAAACCACATCCGGACAAAGCTCTACTTTTGATATACCTTTCCGTGGAGGCCACGTCAGCCGCAACTTCCGAGGATACTATTTATAAACAGCAGAATCAGTCCCGAGCCGCTATTCAAACCAACTAATGGGTTCCACGTGTCCAGGCTTTCCCGGAATGGCCGGATCATATTGTAACAGCCCAAGCTGCACTTTCCTCCTATAAATACCCCCAAGCTAAAAGAGAAAAAGGGACTCTTCTCTACCGCCAACTTCTTTTGCACTTCGATTCTGGAGTTCATTCCTATTAACCTCTCTCAAGAAGAAGAAAGGAAAATAGCCATCTTCTCTTTCTTCTTCAAACAAAAAAACATTGTACTTGTAATCAAGAAAGAGAAATAATATATAAAGTGGACGTAGGCACCGTCTTTGCCGAACCACTATAAAAATTCTGTGTGTGCTCCTCATTCTTTTTGCTTTTACTGCATTTTATAATCTTTACTCGTGTGTTGATCGCAAGATTGGGGGTTGATTGTCACTAGTAACCAATTTTTGACGTCAACATTAATGCTCATTTATTTCGTACACTTCATGTATTCTTATTTCAAGAGTATAACGACTTGTATTTTACGTGCCACAATATTATAAAATATTATTTATTTATTTCATATGAGATTGTATAGCTTCGATATCTTGGAAAATGACCCTTAGAGATATTTTCCACATCTATGATTTTTTTTAATCGAAATTCTTTTTGACTATATCGATCTTGGAAATCTTGATCAAACAATATTTTTTTTATTGGAGATTAGATATGGTATGAAATCGCTTCCATTTTTTAGGATGATGGTTTCTATTCTCGTAGATTTATCATACTAGGAAAACAGACTTAGCATTTGAGAGATATTGCTATTTTAACTTTTAAGGGCTCTCGAGCATATATATGGGAAATTAAGCGGGCCCTAGTCCATAAGCCCATTTCAGATCTTGGAGCTAGGAAGGGGTGTTGGGGTTGACGCACATCTTCCTGAAAATATTAGTAAACCTCCATTATTCATCTTTAAACCTAAAAACTTCACATTTTCCACTCAAATTAGCATAATCTTTTTACTAGAGGGCTAACTAGCAAAAAAGGATCTTTTATTTCATACTTTTTGTACCTCAAGTTGTTTACTGCCTAATTTGGAGTCAAGTGGGAGAGTTGTAGGTTTAGCTATTTGGTGAGTGCATGCTTTTAAAAATCACCAGGCGGATGTTAGGTGGTAAGCATGGAGTATGGTAGAAATTAATCGATGATTAATAAGTTGTGCAATAAAAATATCATTTTAGACAAATTTTTAATTTCTTCTTTAGCATAACTAACCACGATGGAACCTCATGGATTTGGATTTGTTTGGAAGAAACTACGAAGAAAACCACTTTGAAACAAAATTTTGTGCTTATAAGGAGCATCAAGCCTATCCATAGAATGTGTTTTTACTTTTTCTATTGGATCAGACTATCCATATTTTATAAATCTAATCCGATGGACCAAACACACTCCAGCAAGTATAAATAAGGCCTTGGCCTCTTCCTCAAACCCTACAATCTATTCTCTTATACGCCTCTATTCGGCTTCTCCACCATTGTTCTAAATTCTAGAAAATAGGACATGTTAGATTTCTTCTTCTTCTCTAACCTATTTCTCTATCTTTCCTAATCTAGTTTTCTTATTAGAGTCTGGAATTGGAAATTTTACGTATATAAAACTTTAACTGGATATATATGTTTAGGAGAAAGTTTGGAATATGATATTTGCAAGGATTCAATCCAGAAACTAGTTCTAAACAGCCTCCTTATCCTTCTAGTAATTCTG
Organism: Allium sativum; assembly: GCA_030737875.1. Lineage (NCBI taxonomy): Eukaryota > Viridiplantae > Streptophyta > Magnoliopsida > Asparagales > Amaryllidaceae > Allium > Allium sativum. Next base: position 140,743,659 of record CM060918.1, on the reverse strand, counting down.
TGAGTAGAAACTATATAAGTTCGCTATTTTCCATACCTTGATAGTGTAGATTTTGATTGTTATGCCTAAAAGTATTTGGATTTACATGAAAAGAAAATACATATATAAATTTCCAAATCCCTTATAAATTGCGGAAATGGTCAATCTTGGGAATATGTTGGGTTTAGATTATGAATATAATAAAATTTGGGATTTTTAGGTGTTTTATAGTTTTGTTAATGGTCTGATTTACTTTTCGTTTAATTGTAAATGGTATATGCGCAAAAACATACGACTTGGTTACTATAACTTATATAGGTTTAAACGTCTATTTATACAAAATAGTTAGTTTGAACATATTGAAATACATGTTACCAAAATCTTAGTTTTGTTTAAAATCATATGAAATGTAAAGCAGCACCAAAAATATGTTATACATATTATTGACATATTACGCCTTGTCCTTTCTTTTATTATAGAGGTAATCTTTAAAACCTAGGTTACAAGTTATTTTGTTTATGTTTGTTATTTCCCTATTATTGATTTGAATGTGAATAAACAGCATGTGTTATGTTGATGAAGTTAGGGAAATAAACTTGTAAACCTTAATTTTATTGATAGGATTGATATTTCTACGTTTTTGGACGTTTCTTTACGCATGCTTTAAAAACATTTTATTTACTACACTTAATAGCGTAATCTACCTGTATTAAACGTGTTTAACTGAAAATTCGAATTTATATGTACCTATAGGAAAATTGTATGTGTGTGAGTATTTAATGGCTTTCATTAATATAAATGACACATAGACACGAGGCTTACTTATAGTAGAAGCCTGTCCGGAACCAACCAGCATATCCAACATCTACAAGAAATCGGGTTAATGTGAGATGTCTAAGTGCCAGAGGCCACTATAATAATTACACTACAACGAAAGGTTAGGACCATTTGTGGCAGAAGTCTTCCCTGAACTGACCAGTAAATCCAATAGCTACAAGGAGTCGGTTTAATTTAAGATGTCCAGTGTAATGGACGCCTGCCTCGAGAACGTATTAAGTGGCCGACCTACCTTGTTTGGGTATTAAGTGGTTAGGACTAGGTCCGTTCCTAAGGTTCACTCCTTGGTTCTGGACCAAAGTCATGGGACCCACCCTTATTAGGTTTTAAATGGTAATTTGGTCTGCCTTATCTGATAATCAGGAGGCATAAAATGGTCTTAAACAATAATGAATGATTGAGGTAGTTCTCTGGAAGTTGTCAACTTCTTATATAGGGGCTTTATGAAGGATTACCTAGGGATGGGTTACTAAGAGTTCCGCCAATCATGTAAAGGTAAATAACTATCTATGAGAAGTACTAAGTGAGAGGAGTTCACTGGTAATGACGACCAATAGTAACACAAGGGTTCGTCGGGGGAAGGTCATAAATGGTAGTTAGACATCTTCCATTGTGAGGTAGTAAGTACTGCTTACTATCTCTCGATTTACATCGGGAGTATATTTGATGATGTTGACGATTAGATAATAAGGTCTTAAGCGACTAGGGTCCGCCATAGGATATTAAGTGATCATAGGAGTATTCCTCCTATAAAATAAATATAAGTAACCTTAAGTGACCAAATAGCAGTCTGCCTCGAAGGGTATTAAGAGATCGTCAAAGTCCTCCCTTATGTATATTAGCCTTAAGGGATTGTAGGGTAGTCCGCCAAATGTATGCATGTGTATGATTATGTTTTGAATTCAATATACATGACCTAAAATGTTTATACTTCCAAGCATAAGAAATAAATTCTTTTAAAATTATGTGATTTTCATTCACTAGAACATTGTTGTTTTGACCCCCTCCTCTTAACAACACATGTTAGTAGGTGGGAACACTTGATTGATGACACGATGAAGACCGGAGCATAGTGTTGGATTTTAATCTTAGTTTATTATTGTCTAGTTGTTATATGTCTTATGGTATATTACTATGGATGTACCTTGATATGCCTTTTGAGACTTGATGTAATCAACATTACTGTGATTTTTATTTTATGGTACATCTACTATTCAGTTATTATATTTTATCTCATCCATTGTGTGATTCTGATTTTTTTAGTTTGAATCAGTTATTTATTTCTTATAAAAACTAACAACTTCCTGAGAATGGCTCTAACTTTTAATAGGCCTTTTCTAGACCAGCATTTAGGCCCATTTTGGGCAAGTTGTTACATTTGGTATCAGAGCCTAGTTTACCCGATTATGTAGAAATATATGTATAAGAGGTGTATTTGTTATCTTAAAAAGATTTTCAAATTATATATACATATATATATATATATATATATTATACTCCTAAGACATAAGCGATTAGGCAATCTTTCTTTCTTTTTTTTCTTTTGGATTAAATACGATCTTAAGATTTTCCAATGAATGTTTTTCCTTTTATAGATAGTAGAAGTTGCGAAAAGTCAACTCGAGCAAGGGAATCCGAGAAAGCCATGATATCTTCCCGAGTCGTTCTTGTAGTACCTAAGGACTATAGAACAAGTTGTCGTTGCCCATGCAACCCCAGCGGAACCAGTAGCTCAAACCGTTAACGTGGTTGTTAACTTCCCTCATCACTATACGGATTTCGTTAGTCTCGGAGGCAAGCCTTTTTGTGGAACCATAGTATTCATAGAATCTAAAGCGTGGATAGCGAAATTTGATGGTGTCTTCAAAGTTACGGGATGGGAAGACCGACTGAAGCGTAGAGTAGCCATTTTACATCTTAAAGGCGAAGCGTTAGAGTGGTGGTACAGGGTTTTTGAGGAAAATGTGGGTAGGATATTTATTTGGGATGAGTTCAAGACCCGATTTGATGTTAAGTTTCTACTTAATGTCGAAGTAAGTCCGCAAGTGGAGAAGTTCACCCAGTTGAAGCAAGGAGATTCATCCTTAAGGGAATATATTGCTAAGTTTACAGAGCTGTATAAGTTTAAGAGGGGTCTTCTGGATACCCCTATGAATAAGGAACTAAGATTTGTGAAGGGACTTTGCTCACCTTTAAGGGAGATGTTATTAGGTTAGGTGATTTTCGGAGCAACTTTTGAGGCACAAGTTGAGACCGCTATTTTATATAATGCGGAGGAAGAAGGGAGAATAAAGGTGAACAAAGTGAAGGTGATTCAAAATTTGGAAAGAATAAGATGAAGAGCTTTTGGTTGAAGAAGAATAGGAAATTTAAGAGAGACGCTAAGGAGTGTGGGAGACGCCATAAGAAAGACCAAGAAGTCAAAGTTATAAGGTGTATCTGGCGAAGCAGGAATTCAAGAGAAAGTTTTATAACTGCCTCGAAGAAGGACATCTTGCTAGGAACTGCCCAAACCTTAAGGGAGGACCAAGTGGGAAGAATTATGGTTGAAATTTAGCACCCTTTCATACTCAACCACTGAAGGACCAAGGACAGCTATCCCTAGAAGGTATCATTTCTATTTTAGGAACTTCTATTCGTACCTTGTTTGATTCTGGATCATCTCATTCCTTTACAGCTAGGAGAGTTATTGATTTCTTGAAACTTCCAACTTATGTTGCTAGCAATCCGATAGTGGTATCCAACCCTATCAGAGGAGTTAAGCAGCTCCTGTTGATTTCTAAAGCAATATTACTAGACATCGACGATGTTGATTTCTCATGTGATGCGTATGTTTAAGCTTTGAGGGGTATGGACTTATCTTAGGGATGGATTTGATATCTTATTATGGGGACATCCTTGATTGTTATTGTAACAACCCAGAATTTTGATAGTAAATAATTATTTAATTAGAAGCTCAAAAATAGTATTTTCTACAAATGATGGAATTTGACTACAAAACTTTAACCGTTGCGTTCGTCTCGGAATTCTGGTCAATTTTTTCGCGAACGAAGTCTGTATGAAAAAGTTACAGCCGAAATACGAAAACGGACGGCAAATAAATAAAACAAAATAATTAATATATAGTAAGAAATATTTACCCCAGCCATAAAGGGTTGCCTTAGGAAAATTATGGTTGTTAGGCTCATAAATGACATTAATTGTAATCAATGGTAATTAAAGATAAAGGGTTGCCTTAGGAAAGTATAACTGTTATGGTCATAAAGGGCAATAAATAGAGGTAAAAGGAAATGGGTGTCAAAAGGGGGATTAATGGATATTGGTTGACATTTAAATGCTAAGTCCAAATTAGGGAAGGTATTAAATAAATATCCTAGGAAAAAAGGAATATAACCTTCCTTATTTATAGTAATGGAAATTGAAAATATAGTTGGACTTAGAAGGTTAATAACGTAAGATATTATAAACCATATAAACCCGTAACGCAAATAAATGGTATGTATAGTATTTATGTATAAAGGGAATAAACGAGAATGACTTAATAATGTTGCGTACTTTATCCCAAAAAGGGAAAGGTGTTAAAGGCAAATAGGGTACGAAATAATAACCTTCGCGTATAGTCCACTTCCTGGGTCCTAAAAGGCTAAGTGATTAGGGTTAAAGAGTCCACCTGGGAATAGGTTTTCAGTATAGAGGTCTTAGATGGCATGTGTTTGTGGGCCTACCCAAACCTGGAAATTAAAATAGTCAGATATGGTCACCTATCCTATGAGAAGTAATAAGCGACTAAGGAGGTTATCTAATAAGGCCAACTAGAAGGTATAACGAATGATAAAATACCTTCTCTCACCTTATGCGGGGCAAGGGTATATACGTGAATGAAGGAAGCCTTAACTAGTAGGGACCGTAGCTAGTGCGCTCTAGTTTATGTTAATGTTGAATACAATATCGAGGGTTAATAAGTGACCAATAGGTCCGCCTAGGGTCTTAAGCGATCAGGAAGAATCCACCCTATCTATCATTGATAGTCAGGTGATAAATAATAAAGAATAGTGAATGGGAATATACATGGAAAACCCGTATCAGGGGCCTACTCTCGATATAGTGAACCAATTAAGCTCTGGTATAAAGGTTTCACAAAAATATATGTAAAGATCCTATCTTGGTAATATAATTTAGGAATACTACTTTGGGAAGAGTAGTAGAGTCATGTGTAAACATTTACAAGGTTGGTCTAGAATCACTAACCTTGTTAGGTACACATCTTGGGTTGAACCAAACGGGATACATCTATGTATTTTAACATGTGTAGTAAATTTCTTAGTCACCAGAACTTGTTGTTCTGAACCCCCTCCTCATTACGACCTCCCAGGTTTCCTAAAGACGCTCGGGTTCTCATAGATTCTTAAGTTTGGCTTTCAGTTATCGTTCTATCTCAGGCTCGGTGTTGGCAAAGTGACTTACTTTGAAAAAGGTAGTTACTTGAGTTAATACTTGTTATCCTATTTTGTTTCCGCTATGAGTTTTCTTTAATCGTACTCTGATTATGCTCATGCTCATTTATTGCAGGTACCAGATTTACATGCTCCATGCTTGGACGTGTTTAAGTTTCGATTTTTGTCGAAATGTGTGGGCATAGAAAAGTGTAGGGTGTTACAGTTATAGGAAGATCGTTTGTTTGAAGAGCCATAGAGGTCATAGTTTAGTAGTCTCTTGTAAGATAGAAACACAAGGGATTTGGCCTTGTTGCATTCTTTGTCTTCGGATACCAAAGGGCCACTCGCAGTTCCTATTATTTGTGAATTTCTGGATGTCTTTGAAGAAGTGATGGGGCATCCTCCCCACAAGGAGATCGCTTTTAGGATAGATCTCAAGGACGCTAGAGCTGTAGCTTTAACATTGATGCATTCAAATCCTAAGGGAAGGACACAGTTGGATAAGCAAAATTTTGAGTTGCTACATAAAGGCTCTATTCGATGGAGTACTTCCGAATGGGTAGTGCCCGTATTATTCGCCACTAAGGATTATGGATCTTTAAGACCATGCATTTATTATAGGGAGCTGAATAAGTTAATCAATAAGAATAAATATTCTTTGCCTCTAATAGATGGCATATTGGATCATTTGGGACGCACCAAAATCTTTTCTCAGCTGGACTTTGCGATAAGATTTCATCAGTTAAGGATTGTGTAATGAACCAAGGATTTCGACAGTTAAAAATATAAAATTTATTAAAATTTAAGGTTAACGGATAATTATATTTGGTTATCAACTTAAAAATTTAGAATTTTATTTTGTTTTAAATTTTTAAAATGGATACTCCTTTTGGAGAGTTAATTTCTAATATGAATGTTGTTAAAAGAAATGTAGTAACAATTGTTAACTTATTGGAATATTTCTATTTTGAATTTGAGTTAAGATTTAGTCGGATTTTGACATAAAATTTTGAATTTATTTTGTATGTAATTTGAGTTACTCTTAAACATAAATTCTTTTCGTAAATTAAATTTTAGGAAGCGCTTTGTCAAAAACAAATGATGTTAATGTTATTTGTTGATTTAATATTTAGCTTTGAATTCATGAAATTATTTTAATATGAACGTTATAGAGAACAAGCAATTTTAACGTCACTAATTAATTGAGCTTCTTGAATTGAGACGAAAATAAATTCGATTTTTGGAGGATAAACCTTGCAATTTAATTTGATTCAATTGATTTTGAAATATAAACAGTGGAAGTATAATTCGATTTTGGAATGAAGAATGGGTTTGCAAAGAAGAAAATACCGTTATCTGTAAAATTTTGATGTTGAAACAAGTAGACAAAATTGTTTATTAAGCCTAACATTGCATTCTAACGTCAATATGAACATTTGGAAAATTTTGTGAAATCTAAGTGGTTGTTATTTTTGAACTTAAATCTTAATTTGCAACATTAACAGTGTTTTGGTTTGACTTAACAAAATCTAAAACTAGGTGCGTTTGACACATTCCTCATCGGTCAGTACATTGAATTTAAATCTGAACCATATCAGATAAAATCTTGGTCAAGATTTAGGCGGTGAAAATAATCTGCCACCTGCTCTTGTTTACTGTGTATCTCAACACCTGTCGTTCCCTCTCTGAAATTGTTTTACACGTATCGTTTTACTTCTATCACTGGTTCCCTTGGCTTGGTTTATAAAATGCGTCCCCTTCTTTTGTCTAAGCACCGCAAATCCATTCTTTTCCTTTTCTGCTAAAACGTTCCTCTAAAATCCAACTTTCCCAAAAATTGATTTTTCCTAATTCGCCATCCATGGCCGCCTCAAATCGACCCCATGTCTCCATCGCTCCTCCCTCCGCTTCTTAGCCGCATTAGTTACCGCCCTGCCACGACTCTCGAGGCCATCGCTTCCACCTACTAATAGCCATCGTTCTCATCACCACAACACCTTATTTCTCCACTAGTGGTTCCACCAAGATCCGTTGCCACCCGCGAAGCCTGTCGCGCCTCCACTGCAAATCAAAAGACGTATCTCCTTCACCAATGTCGTGGACCCACTTCGCGTTGACCGCCAGTCAGAGGACCCCCTGAACCCTGTCCATCTCCTCCGCTCCTTCTCAAACCCTGTAGCCGTGAGAAGCAACTCAAATCCAAGGCATTCTTCGCGGAGAGCCAGGAATAGTTGTCTTATATTCGGCCGATACCAGTCCTGGCACCAACGTTGCAACTCAAACTGAGCACCTTACTCGCTGTGTCATTGCCTCGCTTCGCCGACCAATAGTAAGTTTTCTTAAAGATTAAACTGTTTTCAAGTTGTCCGACTTCGATTTCCATTAGGTATAACTGTTTGCGTTTGTTTCGTTACTGCTTGCGTCATTCGGGTTGGCTGTTTGGGTTAAAAATCTTAGTTGTTGTTCTGCCTGGTATCTTTGCGTTCCTACCTTTCAGATGTACAAGCAGTCATGTTTTATTTGTCTACAAGTTTTGTCACTACATAATCATCCTAATGCACTAGAGTTGCTGAACCATGAATATATAATGTGATTTTTCCCTCCGTCCAAAGCTGATATGGGTTTTGTACTCAATGTTAAGTCAATATTTAGTTTGCATGATTGTTGTACGTTCTTTTGAGCTTAATACCCACGACTGCTCTTGAAAATGATCTATTAGAGGAGGTATTGTTTTAAACCAAAACTGTTAGAGTACCATTTAGACCCCGGTTGACTTTAAATATGTAAGTATTATTGTATATCTGCACGATGCACACACCATCGGCATGCATACATTGTTCTAAACCAACCTGGTTCATATTAGACATTTGTATATCATGACAATTTGCCAATGCCTTCTTTGAATTGACTATGTCGCTCTGCATACTTTTATGTATAATCTTCTTTTGCTTTTAATCTAAGCTGCCCTTTTTGTTGCATGTCTAGTTATATATATGCCACCATATGTGCAGACCTAAAACAACTCAACCTGCTGTTGAAATGCATTCTTTTTCAATTTTTGACACCCATAAACTTGCATGTTATTTACCTGGGTTAAGCACTTCATTATTATAAATTTATTTTGGTAATACTGTAGCATCTCATGAACACTCCTCTCCTTGAAAATTTTTCCCATTCCAGTGCATATATGGGACTACCTAAAAGTATAATGCTTGCCTTGGCATACATGCACCTCATTGGCCGTTAGTATACTGTCTAGTTTAAGTTGAGTAAACGTATTTACTCTTCCTTGGACCTGCACATTGGTTTATATTATTAAAATGCATGTCATTCCATGTTGCCTGCTATTATTTATGCATCCTCATGCACATACCCTTAGTACTATAGTTACTGCAAGGTTCCTTTGTTGCCTTACATACTATAACAGCACTCCCATGATGTATTGCCTCCACCAATCCTCAATCGTGTTTTGCTCTACACTTAGGTTTCACAAAAAAAAAGGTTTCTTCATGATTAAATTTCTCTTATGCATGAACTGCATACTTTGCATGCAGCATGGTTTAAATTTCGACCCTTTTTGGCATGTGTTGTTTTATTAATTCAAGGATTATATTTCACGCATGGAACCGGTCTACTGTTGTTATACTCCTTTTAGTTAAGCGGTTGTGTGATTCAAATCATGTAGTGAATTGCGCCCGGCATGTCCGATTCATAAGCGACAACTGCTGTACTTACTCGTGCATGCTATCTGTTTTTCCTTTTCATGTGTGATTCATGCAATAAACCATATGCGCAGGTTGCATTACTTTTTGACATTCATTTTAATTTTGGGCAGTTCATGGATAAATGACTCGAACCTTTATATAAATCATTGGGATTAAAATATTATACTTAGTGTTTATCGAAGTGTGCTAACTTGAAATAAGTTTAATCCTGACTCGGGTGTTTTGTGTATTTTGCATGGGACACTCGGGTCAGACCCTAAGTGTTCCAGGTTATAGATATCCGCTCGCAAAATCGGAGAGGACGCGAAGACGTGGAGACGCTCGTGCGTGCTACGCTCGACAATAAAGTGTAAAATTTTATTCAGTCAAAATTTCATGTATACAATTATATTTCTTCCGTTGTGCAATTTTGTAAAACTCCGATATTTTATATAAAGTTTTATTCCGTTGCAAATTATTGTACTCTGTGATTCTGCATTGATTCTGTTTAAACCGTGTAATCCAAATAACTACCCGTCGTTTTGAGCGTTTCAAGTCTGTTTAAATACGGATTAGAGACGGTCAAAAAGGCGAATCGTTACAGTTGGTATCAGAGCTTTGGTTCATGCAAAGCTTGGCTTATTCGGTTTAAAGACTCATTAGAGATACGGTAGAAATACCTTAGAATGAGTGGAATTGATGCTAGAATCAGCGGATGTCAAAGAAAAATAAATTTTGAAAGAAGTTTTGAAAATAAAATCCTTTTGAAAGAAAACTTTTGAAATAGAATATTTTAAAAGGAAATATTTTGACAATAAAAGCTTATCTGGTTTTGCGAAAAAGAAAAAAATCGAAATAGAATATCGAGTGTTCGAAACTATCAAAGAAAAATAGAGTAAACAAATGGGATTTTCCAAATGTTTTGAAATCTTTCAATTAACATTTAAGGGTTTAGTGAAAGAAAGATTGACGATACTCGAACGGTAGGTGAAATGAGAGCGGAAATGAGATTGGAATTGACTCGGCTCGGGCTTAAATTTGGTACTTATATGTTCATTTATACCATTTTGTTTAAAGATGATCTTGTTTTGCCTATTATGTCGATCAAATATTATTTGAACTAAGTATTTACATTTAATCCTACTTGAATTTATTTATCAATATATTCTTACTATATTTACATTAAACATATTTCAAATTTATCGGTTTCATACTAAAAATATTATTCTATTCAAATTGATTTTACTGTTTTCCAAATTATCTTATAAGCTATTTTTCTAAATCATTTTGTCCTTAACTATTTAAATTATATTATGTAAACAAGTTATCTTCTATTCAAACTTACTTTATCTTAAACTTAATATTTTGCTTACTATTGGATAAAGGTCCGAACAAGTTTAGTCTGAATCGTTGAGGGTGAATCTAGTCGATGACAGCCAAATCCAAATCAAATTTGAAGTTGTGAAGAGTCGATTTGCAATATGAATCTAGAATAAAAAGAAATATATGAATCAAGTTAAACCAAAATGATACGGAATAGCGAATCGATCTAAAAGAGAACTCTTGAAATTGAGGTGAAATTTTTCGAGGAAAAGTCATCATTTAACAAATGATTTGGAGGAAAAGGAAATTATAAATAAATGAATTGCTTTTAATTAAAGATGATATAATGTGGCAGGAATTGGAAAAAAAACTGCTTTAGTTCAAAATGGCTAGAACCGAAGCACAGAAAGCTGCACGTCGCGAGCGAAGGGAAATTGAGCGTAAAGAGAGGGACAAAAGGATCGCAGAGTGGGTAAGAATATATAAGGAAAAGCAAGGACCTGGTCCCTACGACAATGTCATATGTTATCGATGTCACGAAAAAGGACACTACGCAGCTATGTGTGGAGAAAGAGATAAGGGAAAGAAGAAAGAAGGAAAGATTTGCCGGTCCAACATCTTTTGTTTTAAATGTCGAGATACAGGGCATTTTCCGAGTCGTTGCCTTAAGGTAAAGAAGAAAAAGCGTGCCAAAGTTGTGACGCCTGACGAACCGATAACCTGCTATCATTGTAAACAGGTGGGACACAGAGCTCGAAATTGTTCAGAGAGGCAGCGCGAAAGACAAGCCATATTACGTCCCGCCAGAAAGAATACGATGAAGTATGCTAATGATGATGGCACTATCTCATATCACTGCACGAATTGCAAGAAGTGGGGACATGTCGATGTAAAGTGCACAAATCCTTTCGCAGAGTTTGCTGAAAGAGTAAACACGACGGAGTCGTTTTTGCAAAGATGCGGGGTACCGAGCGAAAAAAAACGATATTCGAGGATCAAGAACCCTAGTTAATGAACTCTAGTAAAACACTTATTCTCATGTCTATGAAGGTTGAATGATAACCTTGAAAAAAAAATATGTTGATGTGAGAAAGATAAGCTGAATTGGTACTGAGAGTAGCTTGGATCCAATGAAAATTAGTGTTGTCTGTTCTATCTTTATCAGTATCATTTGTAACTCTGTTTACCAATTGTTGAAAACTAATTGTTGCCTTATTTAAACTTAGTTAGACTAGCTATTTTATTTGTTTTGTGTACTATTTATCCAAATTTATTTCATTATGGTATTTGCCTATTGTATAACAAATAGCTATTTTATCTTATTATTTATTTAAACTATTTTATCTAAATTATATTGTACTTAATCATTTTAGATGATCTATAAATTGTGAAGCTTTATCTCTTATTCAACTTTCTTGTTTCAACTAATGTTATTGTAAACCTTACAGTTTTACTCAAATTTTGAATGTAATTATTTGAGAAATATATGCGTTTTGATCCAAGCAGTCTTAGTCCGAGTAATTTGTATGTGAAGACTCGATTGAATAACGATATTCGTGAATGACGTGGAAAGAAAAATCCAAATAAAACTTGATGTTTTAAGAATGAAAACAAATTGGAAAATTTTGGATTTTGGAATGACATTGTAAATGATTTTGAGATTGAAATATGGATTTCAAGATTAGTGGAATGGAAGTTTTCGAAACTTATATATATTGATCTATATAAGAGCGACGATTAATTCAAAAACTGGTTGGAAGGAAATTGATACGGATATGAAATCTTATACAAAAGAAGGTACGCAAAAATGATATATTTGAAAACATTATTTGGAAATCTCATGAAATTAGACACTTATGTAAGTGCGATATATCGAAACGTGGAATGAAGTACTATGTATATAGTATCCTATGTTTTCAAAATAAGATATGGGAAGTACCTTCTTGCGAATAATAAATTTATTTGATAGGTATTTCATGTGATGATTGGGTTGTCCGGACGTAAAAATTTTGTATGTTCCCTTCGACTGCATAACGAAATTCGCAGGGCGGGAAGCGCCTACGGCGATAGATGTTTCCTAGGGGATCCAGGCGAAACCATTGTGTCTGCTGCGATTTATGGTCGATTTGTGATGGCGTAATCCGCAGGGCTGGGAGTGCCTACGAGTACGGATGTTTCCTAGGGGATCCAGGCGCAACCATTGTGTATCTGTGGTCCAACTTGAGATATAGGGCATAAGGTGGCAGTGATTGCCTAACCTAGCCGCGTTCTTTGCGTATCTCAGGTTTTTGTTTTGTTAGATGCCTTTTGTTAATTTTCTCATGACGAAATTTGCAGGGAAGCGACTTCCTACGGGTACGGATGTTCCTGGGGGACCCAGGCAAAACCATTGTGTATCTGCGATTTGTGAGTAGTTTTGACAATTGGCATCGGTTGGAACTTCCAATATCTATTTTAAGAATTTTTAAGTATTTTCACTGGAAGTTGAAACAAGTATATTCAAGTACTTAGAGATTGTAGTTGTAAGCCTGGCCAGCGTATGACTAAAATCTGTAAGAACGACAATAACTTGCCAAACTTCGAGTTATCATGTATTTTTAAACTTTAAATAACGAATAAATAACCCGAAGTAAAAACTAAATTAACCACAACTTAATGAATTAAGGAAGAGGATTTTTGATGTTTCAATATCCACAGCTTTGAAATGATATAAATATAAGAAATTTCTCGCTTTACTTATATTTTAATTTGAAAATTTAGAATCAAGTTAATCGTCGAGTTTTGAAAAAGAAAAAAAAAAGAAAAATATGTAATCGAACCGGAAATGGTATTACACTTAGAAATGCATCGATGAGTGTTCGAATAAAAGGCGATTAAACTAGTTGCTTAAAGACATGTTTTGGCGAATAAACCTCACTTAAGAAAATTAGAAGATGACTTTAAAATACCAACTTAAGTTAAGAGGTCATATAAAAAAAAATAACAAAATGTCTAAGTGAGGGAGAAGGTAAATTTTTGCCCTACTTGAATGATATGAAAGAATCAAGTAAGAAATTCTTAACGAATAATCACTTGCGAAATGGAAGTTGAATTAAATTTTATTAGAGTAACCCATGTTGAACTGCTGAGATTTTTCCCTATCCTTGAATTCTTGAACCTGAACGATTCGATCTTGAGTAACTTCATTTTCGGGAACTCAATGAACATTTTGAACTTAGACCATCTTGCCAATGGGCGCCATCTCGACGCCGAACCTTTTGCTAGCCTCGGTTTGACTTAAGCTCATAAGAATTGAATGTGTCGAATCTATGATCCTTTTTCCATCCTCCTTGTGTCATGTATTGAAGAACTAAGGTCTACTTTGATTTGAGTTTTGGGTAAATAAAGGTTGATATAAAAAGTTGTACAAACTTAATTATATGAAAATTTTGTGTATAAATGAACTATTTGACAAATTTTCAAATTTACTAGAATTGTAAGTATTTTATAAGTAAGATTTGTTTAACTTAAGTATAAATTTTACAATTCTCCTTTTCGAGGACGAAAAGTATTAAGTGGGGGAGGTTGTAACGAACCAAGGATTTCGACAGTTAAAAATATAAAATTTATTAAAATTTAAGGTTAACGGATAATTATATTTGGTTATCAACTTAAAAATTTAGAATTTTATTTTGTTTTAAACTTTTAAAATGGATACTCCTTTTGGAGATTTAATTTATAATATGAATGTTGTTAAAAGAAATGTAGTAACAATTGTTAACTTATTGGAATATTTCTATTTTGAATTTGAGTTAAGATTTAGTCGGATTTTGACATAAAATTTTGAATTTATTTTGTATGTAATTTGAGTTACTCTTAAACATAAATTCTTTTCGTAAATTAAATTTTAGGAAGCGCTTTGTCAAAAACAAATGATGTTAATGTTATTTGTTGATTTAATATTTAGCTTTGAATTCATGAAATTATTTTAATATGAACGTTATAGAGAACAAGCAATTTTAACGTCACTAATTAATTGAGCTTCTTGAATTGAGATGAAAATAAATTCGATTTTTGGAGGATAAACCTTGCAATTTAATTTGATTCAATTGATTTTGAAATATAAACAGTGGAAGTATAATTCGATTTTGGAATGAAGAATGGGGTTGCAAAGAAGAAAATACCGTTATCTGTAAAATTTTGATGTTGAAACAAGTAGACAAAATTGTTTATTAAGCCTAACATTGCATTCTAACGTCAATATGAACATTTGGAAAATTTTGTGAAATCAAAGTGGTTGTTATTTTTGAACTTAAATCTTAATTTGCAACATTAACAGTGTTTTGGTTTGACTTAACAAAATCTAAAACTAGGTGCATTTGACACATTCCTCATCGGTCAGTACATTGAATTTAAATCTGAACCATATCAGATAAAATCTTGGTCAAGATTTAGGCGGTGAAAATAATCTGCCACCTGCTCTTGTTTACTGTGTATCTCAACACCTGTCGTTCCCTCTCTGAAATTGTTTTACACGTATCGTTTTACTTCTGTCACTGGTTCCCTTGGCTTGGTTTATAAAATGTGTCCCCTTCTTTTGTCTAAGCACCGCAAATCCATTCTTTTCCTTTTCTGCTAAAACGTTCCTCCAAAATCCAACTTTCCCAATAATTGATTTTTCCTAATTCGCCATCCATGGCCGCCTCAAATCGACCCCATGTCTCCATCGCTCCTCCCTCCGCTTCTTAGCCGCGTTAGTCACCGCCCTGCCACGACTCTCGAGGCCATCGCTTCCGCCTACTAATAGCCATCATTCTCATCACCACAACACCTTATTTCTCCACTAGTGGTTCCACCAAGATCCGTTGCCACCCGCGAAGCCTGTCGCGCCTCCACTGCAAATCAAAAGACGTATCTCCTTCACCAATGTCATGGCCCCACTTCACGTTGACCGCCAGTCAGAGGTCCCCCTGAACCCTGTCAATCTCCTCCGCTCCTTCTCAAATCCTGTAGCCGTGAGAAGCAACTCAAATCCGAGGCATTCTTCGCGGAGAGCCAGGAATAGTTGTCTTATATTAGGCCGATACCAGTCCTGGCACCAACGCTGCCGCTCAAACTGAGCACCTTACTCGCTGTGTCATTGCCCCGCTTCGCCGACCAATAGTAAGTTTTCTTACAGATTAAACTATTTTCAAGTTGTCCGACTTCGATTTCCATTAGGTATAACTGTTTGCGTTTGTTTCGTTACTGCTTGTGTCATTCGGGTTGGCTGTTTGGGTTAAAAATCTTAGCTGTTGTTCTGCCTGGTATCTTTGCGTTCCTACCTTTCAGATGTACAAGCAGTCATGTTTTATTTGTCTACAAGTTTTGTCACTACATAATCATCCTAATGCACTAGAGTTGCTGAACCATGAATATATAATGTGATTTTGCCCTCCGTCCAAAGCTGATATGGGTTTTGTACTCAATGTTAAGTCAATATTTAGTTTGCATGATTGTTGTACGTTCTTTTGAGCTTAATACCCACGGCTGCTCGTGAAAATGATCTATTAGAGGAGGTATTGTTTTAAACCAAAACTGTTAGAGTACCATTTAGACCCTGGTTGACTTTAAATATGTAAGTATTATTGTATATCTGCACGATGCACACACTGTCGGCATGCATACATTGTTCTAAACCAACCTGGTTCATATTAGACATTTGTATATCATGACAATTTGCCGAGGCCTGCTTTGAATTGCCTATGTCGCTCAGCATACTTGTATGTATAATCTTCTTTTGCTTTTAGTCTAAGCTGCCCTTTTTGTTGCATGTCTAGTTATATATATGCCACCATATGTGCAGACCTAAAACAACTCAACCTACTGTTGAAATGCACTCTTTTTCAATTTTTGACACCCATAAACTCGCATGTTATTTACCTGGGTTAAGCACTTCATTATTATAAATTTATTTTGGTAATACTGTAGCATCTCATGAACACTCCTCTCCTTGAAACCTTTTCCCATTCCAGTGCATATCTGGGACTACCTAAGAGTATAATGCTTGCCTTGGCATACATGCACCTCATTGGCCGTTAGTATACTGTCTAGTTTAAGTTGAGTAAACGTATTGACTCTTCCTTGGACCTGCACATAGATTTATATTATTAAAATGCATGTCATTCCCTGTTGCCTGCTATTATTTATGCATCCTCAAGCACATACCCTTAGTACTGTAGTTACTGCAAGGTTCCTTTGTTGCCTTACATACTATAACAGCACTCCCATGATGTATTGCCTCCACCAATCCTCAACCGTGTTTTGCTCTACACTTAGGTTTCACAAAAAAAAGGTTTCTTCATGATTAAATTTCTCTTATGCATGAACTGCATACTTTGCATGCAGCATGGTTTAAATTTCGACCCTTTTTGCATGTGTTGTTTTATTAATTCAAGGATTATATTTCACACATGGAATCGGTCTACTGTTGTTATGCTCCTTTTAGTTAAGCGGTTGTGTGATTCAAATCATGTAGTGAATTGCGCCCAGCATGTCCCATTCATAAGCGACAACTGCTGTACTTACTCATGCATGCTATCTGTTTTTCCTTTTCATGTGTGATTCATGCAATAAACCATATGCGCGGGTTGCATTACTTTGTGACGTTCATTTTCATTTTGGGCAGTTCATGGATAAATGACTCGAACCTTTAAATAAATCATTGGGATTAAAATATTATACTTAGTGTTTATCGAAGTGTGCTAACTTGAAATAAGTTTAATCCTGACTCGGGTGTTTTGTGTATTTTGCATGGGACACTCGGGTCAGACCCTAAGTGTTCCAGGTTAAAGATATCAGCTCGTAAAATCGGAGAGGACGCGAAGACGTGGAGACGCTCGTGCGTGCTACGCTCGACAACAAAGTGTAAAATTTTATTCAGTCAAAATTTCATGTATACAATTATATTTCTTCCGCTGTGCAATTTTGTAAAACTCCGATATTTTATATAAAGTTTTATTCCGTTGCAAATTATTGTACTCTGTGATTATGCATTGATTCTGTTTAAACCGTGTAATCCAAATAACTACCCGTCATTTTGAGCGTTTCAAGTCTGTTTAAATACGGATTAGAGACGGTCAAAAAGGCAAATCGTTACAAATTGCTGAGGAAAGAAAATCTAAGACATCATTTAGGACAACCGATGGTTTGTTTAAAAGGAAAGTGTTGCCCATTGGATTGAAAAATTCCCCCTCCTTCTTTGTGGATTTGATGAGTAAAGTGTTTTAATATAATCTTAATAAGATAGTTATGGTGTTCGTGGACGACATTCTTAAGTTTTCCAAGGACAATAAAGATCATGAGATTCATCTTTGGGAGGTCTTAGTAATTTTGAGGAAAAATCATCTCGAAGCTAAGTTGTCCAAGTGTCACTTTTGGAGAGAGGAATTCAAGTTTCTTGAACATGCAGTTCTAAGGAAAGGTTTGGCTGTAGACCCCGCAAAAGTAGAAGTTGTTCAAGGATGGCAGATTCCTCGCAATGCTTATGGGGTCAGGAGTGTAACACCCTGTAATTTAAATACAATGTAATTACATAATAAGGATAATAAAATAGATATTACTTAATTAAATATTCAGAGTTAGGGAAAACGAACTTTACCATTGTGTCCGTTACAAAATTTTGGTTTAGGTGGACTCTTAAATTTTGTAAATCGAAGTTAATATGAAGAATTTATGGACTTAAGAAGATTTCACGAAAATATATACAGATTATATATATTTAAAATAAAATAAACATCATAGAGGAAGTAAAGGTCACTGGGCGGCCCAATCTGACCGGGTCGACCTATTGGTCGACGTCCCATGTCTAAGGTGGGTCGACCTAGGGGTCAACACAAGTAAAGCTGGGTCGACCCACGCATACACATGAACATATTCCCGAGTTCGTTTTTGGACTGAATTCTTAATTAAGTTCGTTCGCTAACTCAGCATTGCGTGTACAGTTGGATTGGAAAACCTAAAATCTAATGGTAAGGGATTATCCTTGGTAATCTATATAAAGGCTAGAAGCCTCATTATTTTCTGCATACAAATCTATTCTTCCTTCTTTCTCCTCCAAATATTTTCTGAATAAAAATATGGATTATCCTTAAGGAGTGACATCATTTGAGAATGAACATACATCCCAGAGGATATAAGATGTTTAAGGATACGAGGAGGATTTTTTTTGGAAAGGCATGAAGAAGGTTGTTGCTAAGTTCGTTGTAAGGTGTTTGACTTATCGGAAAGTCAAAACAGAGCAAGGTAGGACAACATTTTTATTGTTACCTTTGGAGGTTCCCACTTGGAAATGGGAACATATCTCGATGCATTTCATGGATGGGCTACCAAGGTGTCATAAGGGGAATGAGTCTAGCTACTTGGGTTGTAGTGGATAGGTGGATGAAGAGTGCCCATTTCATTCACATGAAGAAGAGTAGGATCGCAGCTTCATTGATCCAGCTTTATATCAAGCAGATGGTGCGATTACATGGGATTTCGATGAGTATAGTGAGGAATATAGACCATATGCTCACATGCGAGTTTTGGAGGAGCCTGCAGGCAGCTTAAGGGACAACAATTAATTTGAGCACCGCCTATCCTCGCAGACTAATGGGCAAACTAAAAGTGTCAACTGGATTCTTGAAGATCTACTTATAGCCTGTATCATCAATTTTGGAGCAGCATGGGAGCAACATCTGTTCATAGTGGAGTTCTACAATAATAGTTTTAAATCGACGATTGGTACGACCTCTTACGAGGTATTGCACGCAAACTGCCAATATGTTAGTGGGGAACTACTGATAAGGTTCTACTCGGACCCAACCTTATCCATGATTCCACGAGGAAAATTCTTTTGATGCGACAAAGGATGAAGGCAACCTATGACTGATAGAAATCTTACGCTAATAGGAGGAAGGAACTTGAGTTTAGTGTTGGTGATTTGGTCTTCATAAAAGTTTCTCTTAGGAAAACCATCCGGTTTGGAAAGACTGGGAAGTTGGTTTCCAGGTACATTGGGCCATTTAAGATGGTTGATAGAATCGGGAAACTGGCTTATCATGTAGAACTTACCGAGAAATTACTAGGAGTCCATAATGTTTTCCACGTTTCCCATGTTACGAAGTGCCTTCACGATTCTACCGTTAGACTCAAGCTAGATCAAATTGGGGACTTATGGATCTTTGAATTGGAGCCTAGTGTGCCTCGTGCCATCGCGAGGATAGTGGAACACAGAATCAAAAGGCTTCATAATAAATCCAGCAATATCGTTCGAGTACAATGGAGAGATAACCATGCAGAAAGCACATGGGAAACGGAGGAAAAGATGAGGCGGACTCATTCAGAGCTTTTCACGTGTAATTATTTACTCTAAATTTCCTTATGGTTGCATTATGGTTTCTAGATTGGATGGTAGGAATTGTTTGCAGCACAAATGAACCGAGCACTCATATAGAAATTATATGCATATTAGCTTGTTTTGCATACATTTAGCATCACATATTACACTTTCGCGCTAAGACTGAGCTCATGTTAGCAAGTTTGTAGTACATAACCACAACGAGTATGGTTCTTTTATGGATGTATAATAAATAACTTGGGTATGTAAAATGTTTGTTAGAACGAGTTGTGTTTTTTGCCTCTTCAGAAATATTTTAGGATGAAATCTCTTTAAGGAGGGGAGAATGTAACACCCTGTAAAATACACCCTAAATAGACATAGATAATAAAATTAAGAATAAATAATAGTAATTAATAAAATATTAATGGGATGAAAATACGAAAATTAAATAATTGAGAATTAAGCCATGAAAGCCAGTGTATTCATGACGAGATCTAGTCCATTTACATATTTTATTTATTGAAAACTGTGTTCTTATGAAGAATTTATGGATAAAACAAGTTGTACGAAAATGTATACACACAACATTTGAAATTCAAACTATAAGAATATAAATCTAGAATAAAATATTATATGTATGGCATAATGGAATATTCCTTGGGAATTCAAAATTTATGTGTATACATATGTAAGAAGGGGACAAGAATCGAAAGAAACGGAGAGAATCAATCAAATTAATAACATATTTATCAATCAAATTAATAACATATGTAATAAAATAGAAACCAACGTGAAGATTAAATCTCTTAGGGCTCAACCCTTAAAGGGGGTCAACCGCTCCTCTAAGGGAGTCGACAACCCTTTTGGTCGAGGGGGTGGGAGGAGGCTTATTTTGTTAAGGTGTTTTATCTATTTTGCTGGAACAGACAGTCCAGATTTTATAAAACTAATCTAACGGACCAAATACACTCCAATAAGTATAAATAAGGCCTTAGCCTCTCCCCCATACTCGACAATCTATTCTTTTCTACGCCCCAATTATGCTTCTCCACCATTGTTCTAAATTCCAAATAATAAGATATGTTAGATTTATTCTTCTCCTCTAACATATTTCTTTATCTTTTCTAATCAAGTTTTCTTATTAGAGTATGGAATTGGAAATAGTATGTATATAAGACTCTAATTGCATCCTTATATATATATATATATATATATATGAGAAAGTTTGGAATATGATATTTGCAAGGATACAATCCAGAAACTAGTTCTACATAGCCTCCTCATCTTTTTCCTGGTAATTCTATGAGTGACAATTTCGTAAGTTCACTATTTTCTCTATCATGATAGTGTAGATTTGGATTATTATGGTTGAAGGGATTTGGATTTGCACGAAAACAAAATACATCTATAAATCCCCCAAATTCCTTATAAATCGCGGAAATGGTCAATCTTGCGAATATGTTGGGTTTTGGTAATAAATGTAATAAAAGTTGGGATTTTTGGGTGTTGTATGGTTTTGACAATGGTCTCATTTACTTTCTGTTTAATTGTAAATCCGATATATGTAAAAACATAAATTTTGGGTACTGTAACTTATATAGGTTTAAATATCTATTTATATAAAATAGATAGTTTGAACGTATTAATATGCACGTTACCAAATCCTTAGTTTTTGTATAAAATCATATGAAATGTAAATCGGTACCGAAAAGAGGTTATACATATTATTGACACATTACATCTTATTCTTCCTTTTATTATTGAGGTAATCTTTAAATTCTAGGTTACAAGTTACTTTGTTTATGTTTTTCATTTCACTATTATTGATTTGAATGTTAATAAAAATTATGTGCTATGTTAATGAAGTTAGAGAAATAAACTTGTAAACCTTAATTTTGTGGATGGGATTGACATTTCTATGTTTTAGGACATTTCTTTATGTATGCTTTAATTACATTTTATTTATTACTATTAATAATGTACTTTACGTACTATAAATATGTATTAAATGTGTTTAATTAGAAATTCGTATTTAAATGTCCCCATAGGAAAATTACATGTGTGAGTGTTTAATAGCTTTTATTAATATAAATGATATATAAACACTAGATCAACCCCTTCTTATAGTAGAAGCCTTCCCAGAAACGATCGACACCTTGAGCATCTACAAGAAGTCAGGTTAATGAGAGATTTTAGGTGTCAGGGGTCATTGTAATAATTATATTAAGACGTGAGATTAGGTCCACTTGTAGAAGTCCTCCTGGAACCGACCTGTAAATTCAACAACTACAAGGAGTTAGTTTAATGTGAGATGTCAAATGTAATAATTACTTGTCTGATGGAGGCCTGCCTCGAGAAGGTATTAAGTGGCCGACCTGCCTTGTTTGGGTATTAAGCGGTTAGGACTAGGTCCGTTCCTACGGTTCACTCCTTAGTTCTAGACCAAAATAATAGGACCTGCCATTATTAAGGTTTAAATGGTCAGCAGGTCCTTCTCTCATAATCAGGAGGTATTAAATGGTCTCAAACGATTAAGAATGAGTGAGGTAGTTCTCCGTAAATTGCCCGATTCTTATATAGGGACTATGTGAAGGATGACCTAGCGATGGGTTAATAAGAGTTCCACCAATCATGTAATGGGAACCGCATGTGTAAGGGAAGTATTAAGTGGTTAGGAGTTTACTGGTAATGACAGCTAGATAGTAACACAGGGGGTCTGCAGGGGGAAGGTCATAAATAATAGTTTATCGTCTGTAATCCTATGGTAATAAGTGTATGCTTACTATATCTCGATTTACGTTGAGAGTATATATGATGACATCAACAATTAGAAAATGATATCTTAAGTGACTAGGGTTCGCCATAGGGTATTAAGTGATCATAGGAGGATTCCTCCCATAAAATAAATATACGTGGCCTTAAGTGACCAAGTGGGAGTCCACCTCGAAGGGTATTAAGTGAACGTAGAGATCCGCCCTTATATATGTTGGCCTTTGAGTGACTGTAAGGTAGTCCGCCAAATTTATGCTTATGTATAATTGTGTGTGGAATTCACCTAGACATGACCTAACATATTTATAAAGCTAAGTATAGCAAATAGATTCCTTTAAACTTATGTAACGTTCATTTGCTGGAACATTGTTGTTCTAACCCCCTCCTTTTAACAACACAGGTTAGCAGGTGGGAAATCTTTATTGATGAAGACTGGAGCTTGGAATTGGAGATTTGATCTTAGTTTACTATGTCTAGTTGTTTACTATGTCTAGTTGTTTACTATGTCTAGTTGTTATTTGTTTTATAGAATATTACTATTGATGTACCTTGATATGACATTTGAGACTTGATGTAATCAACATAACTGTGGTTTTTGTTTGATGGTACATCTATTTTTCAGTTATTATATTTTATCCCATCCGCTGTGAGACTCTGATTTCGTTCAGTTTGGCTCAGCTGCTTATTTCTTATAGAAACCAACGACTTTCTTAGAATGATTCTAAATTCCAATGAGACTTTCCTGGATTGGGATTTAGGCCCATTTTGGGTAGGTTATTACATAGGCAGGGGCGCTTAGGCAGAGGCCTAGAAAGATTTTTACAACAAAGTTAAGTGATTATAAATTTGGTTATTTGGTGAGTGATTAGATTCTCATTTGATAATTAGGTGATTGAAACGACCCGAATTTCCGTACCCTTTGGATCGACTAATAAAACCACACGTTCAACCCAAATGACACAGAAATACGAATCATTATAAGAAAGAAGTTAGAGGATGAGAAATAGAAAGAAAGAAATATTAAAATAGAAGAAAAACGAAGAACATAAAACTCACAGCGGAACGAATAAAATATATTAGATAACATAGACTATGAAATATAAATCAGTAACTGTATATACATACCATTATCAGAGCACAACGGTTATCCCTGGAACAGTTATAAACACCTTTTTCCAGATACAACATAGTACACAGCGGAAAATATGATAGTCTATAGCCAACTGGTGAAGCCTCCTGCTTCAAACACCTCCAAGTGAATCTGTAACATCCCGATTACTTGACTGCCCGTACAAATTTGGGCACCCAAGAGTTTAGGGAAAACAACAAAATAAACTCTGGGTTAGTCATGGGACTGGTGTGAGTAAACTCCAACCATTTGTTTAACTTTCAAAATCCTTTCGAAAGAAATGATAATCGTAAGACCAATCCACACATAAACACGGATGGTTTTTACCTTACGATAACAAAAAATATTTTTGATATCAAATCCAGTGATATTATAATAATGTCTACAGCAAATAAATAATCATCTAGCGGAACGCTTGCATCTCACGCTCCATATATAATATTAAATCAAAAACCGCAGGGCGCTTATTGGAGATTGGATTTCCAACACGACAAGGTATGGGACCACCTGCCGATAGTGTATCTCTAGAGACGAGTACACTGGGTTCAACAAGAACATCTTGCAACCCGGCCCAAACATGACCGACCACTCATTTCGCTTGAGTGTATCGAATGTATATCACCAACGGTTGGGATCAGCAACCGTTTCCCCGAAAGGGACAACATCGATAGTTTCAAGAACAAATGGAATTTCGCTAGATATGTGATTATACATCCTAATGGGTGCGACCCACATAGCCATGTTGCCTGCCCGATTTTTGTCATTTCCCGGGTTGTGAGGCTAGAGGTTTGAATTATCTTCCAGAACATCTGGCCACCATTCACTTTGAATGCCACATAGTCAGATCCATCGGAAATCACTAATTGATTCCCACAAAAATACTCAGAATGTTTGGCTAAAGAAGTTTCCCTTCTATGCCACCAACTTCGTACGTTTGAAGGAATCAATGTACGTAATCCCTTTGGAAATACTCTGTCAGACACTCGTCCATACAAGTTGTCCTGGGTCTGGACAAACCGAAGGCACTATCCCGTAAACAGGATAGCCCTTACATAAAACTCCGTCTTCAACTTTGTTCATAAGTTGATTCATAACGCTTATACCAATACAGAGTGGTTTTCAGATATTAAATTTGATCCCGGTCTCTCTGTACTGATAACGGAGGTAAGAATAAAATAAAACTTTGATAGTCGGTGATTTAACTATCAAAGGACACCCATACAATCAACGGTCCTATTCCAATTGGAAATTCTACCGATCAAGCATCAAACAACACTGGGCCCCCTTATTATTAATTTCTCATTAAATTATTATTCCCAATTCCTGTTTCTTAATTCCTTGTTGACAATTCATTTCATTTTCTATGTGTAGAAAATATCTCTCATTTTATTTGGGAAAAACATTTCAAATAAACGCAATGTTGTAAACATCGTTGTTATAACTCAACTCACTAATCCTTTATTAGCTAACCATATTGCTCAACCAAGTTTCACCATCGAACTTTAACCCTTCCTCCATCGATCATGAAGTCAATCAAGTTGGGGTATAATTACCTCTCAGACCTTAACTGAACAACATTCTCAACTTTGAAATAGTCAAAGCTCACCACTTTAAACACAACGTCGCTTACACGATTCTCAGATTCGATCAAAGAACACATTCCTTTTACAGAGAAATATTGATTTTAACAGTAGCGTTATAATCGCTGTTTCCAAATATTTGATTTATAAAACATTACTTTTGACAACAGCGTTACAATCGCTGTTCAGAATTATAGAACACTTATTATAATAATAGCACTACAATCGCTATTAAAACAGTTATTATAATGGCAGCGTTAAATTTTCCATTTAGATTACCAAAACATTTATTACAACGGCAACGTTAAAAATCGCTGTTTAGATTTACAAAACCTTTATTATAACAACAGCATTATAATCGCTATTTAGATTTACAAACGCTTACTATAGCACCGTTATAATTTCTGTTTTTCCAAATCTTTGATTACAAGACATTAATTATAATGGCAACACTAAAATCGCTGTTTCCAAACATTCGGTTTATATAAAAATATACTTGTCCTTATGAATTCAATTATTAAGTAAATAATCAAATAATTAAATAACTAAATTTGATTCGAAATAGAAAGTAAAAGTAACTACTTCCCTTAATTCGATATAATTGAATTCCAATAAATAACTTTCTCTCGAATAATCTAAGTCCGATTTCTATTCCCAATTTTGAGATAACACTCATCACTTTCTTTTAAAACGATTACCCATTTCCCCTTTCTCATTCAAATTCCAGTTTAGATTTATATTTCCAATCTAAATTTCCTTTATAGATAATTCATTTGCAAAATAATTTCTTTAACCCATTATTCACTTTAATCATAAATATATTTCTTTTATATATAATCAAATCAGTTTGATTTTATACTTTATATAATGTCTCAAATCCAATTTCCATTTATAACGTCCATTTAGAATTTTCCATAGAAAAGTCTTATTTATATGCCATCCATTTATAATCGCGCTTAAAATTTCCTTTTGCTACATTCAATTCCATTACAAATATCGGTCTAAAACCGCTTTCCACTTTTCAACATAAATTCGAACTTGGATTTATAAACATTGTTTATAAATAACTACTTGTTTTATTTATTAAAACAAGTTTTCTATAAAACCTGTTTCCCTGCATCCACAGATGTTAATCACATCAATATGAAATATCCTGGTAACAGAACTGATAATCAATCAACCATCAACCATTTCGACCAAACAATCATCACATAGTATAAAATAATATAGTAAAATTTAAAACTCGTTTATATAAAATATAAACGAGTCAAAGTTAGTGAGTTTACTCACCTTGGTTCGCAGTTGACGGTCTGCTTTTTGTTTCGTTTAAAATCAAACGGCGTTTGATTTCATCACAAAACTCCGGTAGCTCCGTTTCAGCGAAGTCAGTTCCACGATGTAGATCACCTCGCTATGATTTCGACATAACCAATTTCGCACAACTCATGTTTTTAATTCCTTCACCTTCTTCTACTCCGTCCAGTGCACCGTGTCTTTTTGCCAAATGCCACCACTGTTTGACTCTTCACCAACGCAACTCATCAGTACCAACTGTTTCAAAGCATCACCCCTTTGACCCAGTCGTGTTCGACAATTACCCAATTCATGACATAACTGATCCTCCACCTTGAACCAATCCGCAAGCAAGAAATACTCACGGCCTCTAATAATGTTCAGCACCGCCTGTATAAGCAAGGACGTTTTGTTTCCTGCTCAGTTTAATGGTCATGACCCTACTTTAGACCCTCCATTTTCCCGTTTGAATACTCTATACATGCGAGTAACCACCCACCACTACACCATTGAATACTTCAGCCCATAAATAACTTCAGTGGCCACTTATACTTCAACATAGTACCTGCAACTGCATGACAGATTCTGTCATGTTGCCTTAAAATCACGGTATAAAACTGTGTACCTCATTTCCCAACAAAGTTGCCTTCCTTCCACAAGAAAAATCCGCCACATATACATCCACGTCCATATACGTTTACCTCCAAGAAAGCCCATGCTGACCCATTTCAATAGAGCTGGATTTGTTCTTGGTGATTTCTTCTCAGATGGATTCACGCATGTAACAACCCGAAAATCTGGGCCAGTTTAAAATTTTTATTTTGGCAATTTTAGCGAATGTTGATTATTTAAAATGAATTATTTTAAATAATATCGACGAAAAATTTATTTTGAATATAATTCGAACGTATATATTATATACGTCGTCGTTAGAATATAAATATTTATTATATAATTATAAAAGGAATTGAAAATGGCGCGGTAGTTCGATAATTCGATTTCAAACTTCAATTGAATGTACCGGGTGCAAAACAATCCGGATTTTAGTGAAACAAAAAATAATGGAATCTAATTGAGAATATCTTTCCAACGAATCCGAAAGATCGAAATTTCATAGCGGGAATCAAAAGATATGTCCAGTTGAAAATTCGGAATAGTCGCTATGGAATTCAGGCCCTTAAAAATGGGAATTTTGCAAACGACCTCGGATTTCGACGAAACCACTTTTGTTGGATCCGTGATGTAAAGTTATTGCTGGATTCCAAATTTCATAATTTTTCGAATCAATATGTGAGCGTGGCAAAGGAAAACGCGTTTTGACAATTTTAGTTGAATTTAATCGACTAGAAAATGACCATTTTTCAAACAGTCTCAGAATTCGGCGAAACTAGTTTTGTTAGGACCGTATCGTCAATACGAAGCTAGAAAATATTTTTTGGGAATTTTTCTAGTTAGTATGTGGCCCCGGTAATTTGAAATGTACGTTTGAAATTCAATATAATGATTTAAATGTAAATTTTGATGGAAACTGATTGTAACTATCGAATCAGCTTGCGATACATATCCCATTGTGTTCGGAATGGGGGTAAAACGCTAGGGACGACAAACGGTGGGCCTCGTTTTGAAGTCGAAAATAAAAGTTGCTTTTTGTGGAAAAATAAATAATAAATTAATATATATAATAATAAGGGCGTTGACCTCACTCTCTCTCTTCACTCTCCTTCTTGCCCGTCTGATCTCGATTTAGAAGAAAAAAAAAACGAAGAGCTCAGATGGACCGCGACGCCACCGGAGTTCACCACCGCTCCTCCCTAGAGACGCCGGACACCACCCTCCTCTCTACCGCCGTTCAAGACCCCCACCGAAAACCCCATTCGACCGTGAACCTCCAGCAAACCCTCGACCCCACTTCAGCCGCGCCCCCTTCTATCGACGTTGCTGCCGCCGTGGCCCCTCTGGCCAGCCCCCTACGCCCTTCTCTTTCCAATACATCCTCCGAAGCCCCAATCCCCCACAAACCCTAGCCTCCGGTCATCCAATCCGCCTCCAGGCCGCCTGCGCAAACCCCCACCGCCTTCCTGAACCTTCCAGCCCCTGTTCGGCCACCAACTTCGAACGTAGACCTCTCCTCAAGCCAAGATTCGATTTTTGGTTGATTAACAGCGAAAATGTGAGTTCTCCATTTCCTTTATTTCTTATTTTCATTTATATTTTATAAAGTAAATAGCATTGATCTGAAAATGTGTGGCCCGGATTTAATTGAAAGTTAATTGTTAATATAAATAGCATAGGTAAAACCTGGTTTTTAAATTTAGATATAACATCGATAAAAATCAGATTTTATAATAAAATATATTGTTTTTTCCTTCAGATTTTGATCTATAAAACAACGTTTAAAAAAATGTAATTTTTAAGAGAAAAAGCATTGCTTAAGTTTATGATTTTTAATATAGAATATCGTTGTTTTGAAAATATAGAATATCGTGGTTTGAAAATATATACATCTTTGAAAATATAAGCCATGCAGTTATGTGAAAATATAAACATTTTTGAAAATATAGAATATCATTGTTTTGAAAATATAGAATATCGTGGTTTGAAAATATATACATCTTTGAAAATATAAACCATGCAGTTATTTGAAAATATAAACATCTTTGAAAATATAAAAATATGACTTATATATATAACTTAGCGTTATGAAAATATGGAAAACTGAATTATAAAAATATATTTTTTATAATATAAACATCAACATGAAAATATGATTTTCATTTAGGAAGTAACAGTATAAAAATGTAATTTTTAATATATACTGTGTGAAACAGATCGTTAGAAGCACAGTGAAGATTTCCTACATATGAAGAGTCGTGACGTTTGTTTCAACTATTCTGTGAGAACTTCTCACCTTTCAATTTAATTTTTCTAGTTATATATATACTAGGATGCAGACGGTGCTTAGCAGCACCCGACACCCGTCATCCACAGACCATGGATGGCTTGTTTGTTAAATTGTTTGGTTGTGTAGTTGGTTAGATTATTTGATTGAAATTTGAATTGGTTGGTGAAATGAAATTGATTTGATTGATGTGTGAATGGCGTGGGCCTTCACTAGACCGGGGATAAGGCTAGGCCTCGTCCCGTTTCTAGCATCGTGCCGTTATGCCGCCGAAATTTTCTAAAATAAGTTAGAAAAATAACAATATCATTTTATAGAATAAATGAATTGAATAGAAATTCATATGTTGAAATAAAATGTTTTGTCGTTAAAAATATAATTTTAACGTGAATGTAAATAAATAAATATTCATTTACAAACCGGACGGTTTGTTTATGTACACCTATTTGAAGGACATTGATTGGGTCGATAAATTTTACACATCGCCCAACTGCACAAATAAAATATGCGTTTGATTGTTTGAAACCCCACACGGGTGTTGGGATGAAATTTGAAGTTCACTCATCCTGATTGATTAAATATGTCGATCGATTGATTGACAGGTTGTTATAAGCGTTAGATATCTATATTTGATGCTTATACAGTGTAGTGCACTTTGGTTGATGGTTGATTATTTTTCAATGCTATTATATACATGTGTTGTATGAAAATCCATATAATTAATTTTATATGGTGATTGATTGGGCCTCATTCCAATTTAGAAAATAAAGAATATATAAAATAAAAGTTCATGTGTTGACTGTACTCATTCGTTGAGATTAGTCATGTGTTGAACGAAATATTTTAATAATAAAATTTGCATCTTTATAAATATAAAATAAAGGTTCATGTGTTGACTGTACTCATCCGTTGAGATTAGTCATGTGTTGAACGAAATAATTTAACAAAAATTGTCACACGTGGACAGTACTCATTCGTTGAGATTAGTCGTGTGTTGACAAAAATAAATATTCATTTGTTGAATAGAATATTTGAAAATAGAAACATATGAAGCCGTGTTGGTTAGATTGACGCCATTTTGATGAGAACGATATTTATATCGATTTTATTCATTTTAAAATGCATATTGAAAAGTGATTTCGAAAACACATATTTTGAAATGAAATCGAAATGAATTGAATATATAACGATTTCGTAATGAATAGAATATAAAAACGATTTCGAAATGAATTGAAAACGAATTGAAGTGAAATCAAATTGAATTGAAATTTGATTTGAATAG
Organism: Allium sativum; assembly: GCA_030737875.1. NCBI lineage: Eukaryota > Viridiplantae > Streptophyta > Magnoliopsida > Asparagales > Amaryllidaceae > Allium > Allium sativum. Next base: position 140,713,085 of record CM060918.1, on the reverse strand, counting down.
AAAACGAATTTGATTTCAATTGAAATATATAACGAATTTGAATCAAATAGAAAACCACTTTGAATTGAATGAATTGAAAACGAATTCAAATTGAATTGAAAGCGAATTGAAATGAATTCAAATTGAATTGAAATTTGAATTGAATAGAAATGAATTTTAAAACGAATTTATAAAGAAGAATTCAATTTTGATTTGAATTGAAATGGAAGTTGAAATTGCTTTTGAAACGAATTTAAAACTATTTATATAATTCGTTTTAAATAGAAATCGACGAAATATATATTATATATATTATATATATAATATAATGGCCTGAATAGAACGCGTCGCGCCGCGGCAGTTCGTAAATTTTGACCATTTATTTCAAACGGACATTACGGGAGATCCGACCGTCGGATTCTCCTAAAACCGGAACCGTTGGGTTCGTATCGAAAAGAGCTTTCTAACGAATATTAGAAATTTGAAATCTAACGGTTGGATTTGGAATTATGTCCAAATCAAAAATGAAAAAGGTCGCTGTAAGTGCAGTTCGATGGCCGTTGATGGAAATCGACTGTACGGGCCTTGATAAAATTATTAAAAATAGTAATAATTGGTGTAAAATCATAAGAAATGATTTGGGAAAAATTGGGATGAAAAACTCCATATTTGAAAAGATAAAAATAGATTTTTATCGAAATGAACTAGTTTTGAACTAGAATTATAATTCTATTTATTTTTAAATAAATAAATTGAATTTGAAATGGTTTTGAAAACAACCAGAATTTCCAATGGTTACATTGGAATGGATTTGAATCGAAATCGTCCTCGGAATATTTCGATGTTGGATTTCGTGATTATACAGATATTGTTATGGAAATTTGAAAGATATATATATCGTTATTTCCAATACGATATTTGTTAGTCGTAGAATTTGATATTGAATATAAGCCGATATATTTTCTATTCAGAGCCTTGTATTGAATATCAAATGTGATTTGGGTTTGTCGTGAATGGTGTCTTCACTAACACTGTTCTTGAACCCAGTTGAGAAAAGATTAAATCTTTTTATTTAGATTTAATGAAGTGTACCAATCAAATAATATTTAATTGGAATTGAATTGATATTTATTTTTGGGTTTATCGTGGACAGTGTTTTAAATAACACTCATTCTTTAACCCGATAATTAATGGAATGTGGTTTTGGGTTTATCGTGAACCGTGTTTTAAATGACACTGATTCTTTAACCCAGTTAACGATTAAAACTAAGTGGAGTTTTAATGAATCTTTAATTAGATTGAAATAATTGAAATGGAGTATCACCAGTTTTGCTCCAGGCGTTAGTTAAATCTTTAATTAGATTTGAACGTGAAATGGTAATTGAATTTACCGGTAACACCGTGGTGTTAGATATGAAGTAAGACCCGTTTTACTTCATGGGATGAATAGGTTGGGATTGGGAAATTAAAACAAATGGTTACTTCGGTAAGTTTCGTTAATCCCGACTAATTTGAATTGATATTCAAAAATAGATTAAAGAATAAATTCAAGGAATTTATCTTGGATAAAATTAATGGGAACCTTTCCCTATGAATGTGAAATTTAGAAACTAACTGTTGGTTAGCCTAGCAGAATGGTTTTCTGGATATTGATCTGATGTTGGTTTCGGCCTTCGGGGTTAATATTTGGGGAATTATTCTCTTGATTAATTTACGGTTAGTGACTGATGAATTGGAATGAGGCGTATGTTGTGTTTGTGTAACACTTATTTAAAATATACGCGAGTTATTCGGAAAGACCGGGTTTATCCCATTCTGAATAACTGATACGACGATAAGTCGAAGATGAAGACGGTGGTCGAAGACCGGAAGTCTTCACGTCATTTGGGTGATTACTGATGATCTTGATTGGGCTGTACACCCAAGAAGATGGAAACAGTTGGTGATCGTCCAGACGTACTTGGAGATCGATGGATATGCGGGGTACTAGGTGCCTCCGGTTTCGTTCAGCCCCAGAACGGACTTGTAAATGGACTGTGTGTCTGACATTGGATTTTAGTCCGTGTGATTGATCTCTATTAAATATATATCTGTTTGGCGGCGGAGAATTTATTCTCTTGCTTAACGCCCTTCTCTGAGACGTATGAGCTCAGGGGTTATATATTGATGGATATCAATCGCATGGAGTGAATTGCCTGTGTGGCATGCCTAAGTGGCAAATGATCAAGGCTTCTGTTGAAAAGCAAAGTCTTTTGGTTGATGATCGAAGCACGGCCTTTGTGGCGTAGCTTTTTGTAACGTTGATTCGCGAGTATCACACCCGGTATGAACCAAAAACGGGAGACGGACCTCAGGGGGGACATGCGTTTTCTTTCTAGTTAGGAGTGGCGTCAGTGCTTGAACTGGCTGACGAGTTTGACTCATGTGGATGTTGCTTATTATTACTTGCTGAAAAGCGAGGCGCCTCGTGATATCGGTTTCGGCCGATGCTTCTGGTCGGCTGACGGGCCAGGCTTACGCCCCAAAGGGCGGAGAAACGTATTGTTCAGGCATTATAATCCACATCGGTGGACCGGCCCTGACGATCCAAGGGGCAGTTGCGGCTGTTCCTGAGGGGCGGACTAGAGCGTCTCGAATCGGTGAGGATCTTGCCCCTAGCCTCGGTTCATACCATAAATGATAACCCAACTTCCAATACGACGTCTTGCGGTTTTAATTGTAAACTTATATATGGCGACATAGTGGTATGGGGCATTCATGCCGCCTACGATTGATACTTATGATTTGAAGTTGTTTTATACACTATGCACTTATAATAGTATCAAATGATTTGTTTTAAACGTATCAAGCATTCTTTGGCTGTTATAAGGGAAAAACCCTATCCCCCGGCTTGCGTTGCATTGTGTGATAGGACCTGGGTCTTATAACAGCTTCATTTTTCTCTATTTAGCATTGCGCTGTTTGTTTTATACACTGGTATTCTTGGGAGGAAACCCGTTCCGTGTTATGCGGCGTGGTCCCTTGATTTACCTAACTTTAAAATAAAGAATTAATAACTGTTTTAGTTCTCACACCAGTCCCATGACTGACCTGGAGTTTATTGTTTTAATCTAAACTCTGGGTGCCCCTATTTTGACACGGGCAGCTAGTAGTTTTGGTTTTGCAGATTTATATTCACAGGATCCTGGTTTACAGCTGGAACGATATCCGGAAAGCTTTGTATCCGTATATCTCTTCTAGTTGTGTATTGTATTATTTTCCGCTGCGATGTATTTAAATGTAATTTAAATCTCTGATATTTCTGTGTAATATTCATTAATACTCTGTATATTCTTGTAATCTGATGCATTGTTGTAATATACAATGAAATGTTCTTTTGTATGCGTTCTGTTTTGTGTGTTGTTCTCAAACGATAGGGTGTTTCGAACGGTCTGGGTCGGTTTAGCGACTGGTTCGGACCGAGCGAAATTCTTTGCCGTCACAGTTGTGTAATAACCCGGAAAATGCGAACCAGTTTGAAAATTTTATTTTGGCAATTTTAGCGAATTTTGATATTTAAAATAGGTTATTTTAAATAAAATCGACGAGAAATTTATTTTGAATAGAAATCGAACGTATATATTATACGCGTCGTCGTTAGAATATAAATATTTATATATAATTATAAATAGAATTGAAAATGGCGCGGTAGTTCGATAATTCGATTTCAAACTTCAATTGAATGTACCGGGTGCAAAACAATCCGGATTTTAGTGAAACAAAAAACATTAGGATCTAATTGATAATATCTTTCTAACGAATCCAACAAATCAAAATTTCATAGCGGGAATCAAAAGATATGTCCAGTTGAAAATCCTGAATAGTCGCTATGGAATTCAGGCCCTTAAAAAAATGGACATTTTGCAAACGACCTCGGATTTCGACGAAACCAGTTTTGTTAGACCCGCAGTGTAAAGTTATTGCTAGGTTCCAAATTTCATAATTTTCTGAATCAATATGTGAGCGTGGCAAAGGAAAACGCGTTTGACCGGTTTTAGTTGATTTTAATCGACTGGAAATTGGCCATTTTTCCAACGGTCTCAGAATTCGATGAAACTAGTTTTTTTAGGACCGTATCGTCAATACAAAGCTAGAAAATATTTTTCTGGAATTTTTCAAGTTAATATCTGACCCCGGTAAATTGAAATGCGCGTTCAAATTCAATATATAGAGTTATATGTTGATTTTAACGGAAACTGATTGTAACGATCGAATCAGCCTACGATACATATCCCATTGTGTTCGGAATGGGGGTGAAACGCTATGGACGACAGGCAGTGGGCCTCGTTTCGAGGTCGTATGTAAAAGTCAACTTTAGGTTGAATTAAATAATTAAATAATAATAATAATAATAATAATAAAACCTTTTCCCCTTATATCAGCCCCCCCCTTAAAAACTAAAATCAGAAAGAAAAAATATAAAAAAAAAACCGCTGCTTCCAACCGATGGCGACCGACACCCATCGCCACCCCCACCCTGTAGCCTCTCCGATGGTCAGCGCCGCCCAGATCCAAACCCCCCCATCCCCTGCCTTCCTCGACGGGGCAAAGACCCCCAGCGCCGCGACAACCCAGAAGCTTCCCCCCCCCCTTCAGCTCAGAATCGAAGCCGCCACTAGCCGGAGCCCCTCCTCCTCCGATGACCTCACCGCCGTGCCACAGAAGACCGCCTCGCCCTCCCCTTTCTCTTGTCCCCTTCTGAATCCGCAACCCCCCCAAGCGCCGCCGCCCTCCTTTCTCTCCCTCCTCCCTCTGAACGGAACACTGTAAGTTTTATACGTTATTTTTAATTCGTTTTTTTTATATAATTATTGTTAATTGTTATGTAACTGATTTTATAAAAGAAATCGATTTTCTTTTAGCATAGGAAAGAAAAATTCGGATATATATATAATAGCTATTTAAAAATTTGATTTTTATATTTTTAAAACATTAAAAATTTGATTTTTACATTTTTAAAAGTATCAAGAATATGATTTTTGTATTTTTAAAGTATTAAAAATATAATCTTTACTATATAGAAGATGTAAAAATATGATCTTTGTTTAGGTAGAAGATTAAAAATATCATCTTTATATGTGTAGAAAAATAAAAATGAGATTTTTATAAAGATGAAATCTTTAAATTTATAAAGGCGAAATCTTTATTTTAGAAAAGGCAAAATCTTTAGGTGGAAAATAGCGTGATAAAAATATAATTTTTATCTATATAACATAGTAGTAAAAATATGATTTTTATATATTGAACTTCGAAATAAAAATATGATTTTTATATATTGAATAGCGAAGTAAAAATTCGATTTTTACATATGTAGTGAAAGCGGACAACGAAGGTGACAAAAAGGCGAGGATTTCTCTCAACGAAGAGTCGTGGTATTGGATAGCTATCGGTGAGAACTTCTCACCTTTCAATTTAAATTTTCTAGTTATATATATATATATATATATATATATATATATTAGGATGCAGACGGTGTTTAGTAGCACCCGACACCCGTCATCCACAGACCATGGGTGGCTTGTTTGTTAAATTGTTTGGTTGTGTAGTTGAGTAGATGATTTGATTTGAAATTGAATTGTTTGGTGAAATAAATTGTTTTGATTGATGTGTGAATGGCGTGGGCCTTCACTGGACCGGGGATAAGGCTAGGCCTCGTCCCGTTTCTAGTATCGTGCCGTTATGCCGCCGAAATTTTCTAAAATAAGTTAGAAAAATAAAGAAATAATTTTATTTTACAAATGAACTGAATAGAATATTTTCATAGGTTGAATAAAATGTTTTATCGTTAAAAATATAATTTTTAACGTGAATATGAATAAATAAATATTCATTTACAAACCCGACGGTTTGTTTATGTACACCTATTTGAAGGACATTGATTGGGTCGATAAATTTTACACATCGCCCAACTGCGCAAATAAAATATTTGTTTGATTGTTTGAAACCCCACACGGGTGTTGGGATGAAATATGAAGTTCACTCATCCTGATTGATTAAATATGTCGATCGATTGATTGACAGGCTGTTATAAGCGTTAGATATCTATATTTGATGCTTATACAGTGTAGTGCACTTTGGTTGATGGTTGATTATTTTTCAATGCTATTATATACATGCGTTATATGAAAATCCATATAATTAACTTTATATGGTAATTGATTGGGCCTCATTCCAATTTAGAAAATAAAGAACAACATAAAATAAAGGTTCATGTGTGACAGTACTCATCCATTGAGATTGGTCATGTGTTGAACGAAATATTTTGATAATAACAACTATTTTGAAAAAGAGATATTTGAAATAGAATATTTGAAAATAGAAATTTATGAAGCCGTGTTGATTAGATTGACGCCATTTTGACGTGAACGATATTTATATCGATTTTATTCATTTTGAAATGAATGGAATTGAAAACGATTTCGAAATGAATTGAATTGAAAACGATTTCGAAATGAATTGAATTGAAAACGATTTCGAAATGAATTGAATTGAAAACGATTTCGAAATGAATTGAATTGAAAACGATTTCGAAATGAATTGAATTGAAAACGATTTCGAAATGAATTGAATTGAAAACGATTTCGAAATGAATTGAATTGAAAACGATTTCGAAATGAATTGAATTGAAAACGATTTCGGAAATGAATTGAATTGAAAACGATTTCGAAATGAATTGAATTGAAAACGATTTCGGAAATGAATTGAATTGAAAACGATTTCGAAATGAATTGAATTGAAACCGATTTCGAAATGAATTGAATTGAAAACGAATTCAAATTGAATTGAAAGTGAATTGAAATGAATTCAAATTGAATAGAAATTTGAATTGAATAGAAATGAATTTTAAAACGAATTTATAAAGAAGAATTCAATTTTGATTTGAATTGAAAAGAAAGTTGAAATCGCTTTTGAAACAATTTTAAAACTATTTATATAATTCGTTTTAAATAGCAATCGACGAAGTATATATTATATATATAATATAATGGCCTGAATAGAACGAGCCGCGCCGCGGCAGTTCGTAAATTTCGACCATTTATTTCAAACGGACATTACGGGAGATCCGACCGTCGGATTCTCCTAAAACTGGAACCGTTGGGTTCGTATCGAAAAGAGCTTTCTAATGAATATTAGAAATTTGAAATCTAACGGTTGGATTTGGAGATACATCCAAATCAAATTCGAAAAAGGTCGCTGTAAGTGCAGTTCGATGGCCGTTGATGGAAATCGACTGTACGGGCCTTGATAAAATTATTAAAAATAGTAATAATTTGTGTAAAATCATAAGAAATGATTTGAGAAGAATTAGGATGAAAAACTCCATATTTGAAAAGATAAAAATAGATTTTTATCGAAGTAAACTAGTTTTGAACTAGAATTATAATTCTATTTATTTTTAAATAAATAAATTGAATTTGAAAAGGGTTTTAAAAATAACCAGAATATCCAATGATTGCATTGGAGTGGATTTGAATCGAAATTGTCTTCGGAATATTTCGATGTTGGAATTCGTGATTATACAGGTGTTGTTATGGAAATTTGAAAGATATATATTTATATCGTTATTTCCAATACGACATTTGTTAATCGTAGAATTTGATATTGAATATAAGCCGATATATTTTCTATTCAGTGCCTTGTATTGAATATCAAATGTGATTTGGGTTTGTCGTGAATGGTGTCTTCACTAACACTGTTCTTGAACCCAGTAGAGAAAAGATTAAATCTTTTTATTTAGTTTTAATGAAGTGTACCAATTAAATAATATTTAATTGGAATTGAATTGATATTGATTTTTGGGTTTATCGTGAACAGTGTTTTAAATAACACTCGTTCTTTAACCCGATAATTAATGGAATGTGATTTTGGGTTTATTGTGAACCGTGTTTTAAATGACACTGATTCTTTAACCCAGTTAGCGATTAAAACTAAGTGGAGTTTTAATGAATCTTTAATTAGATTGAAATGATCGAGAATGGAGTATCACCAGTTTTGCTCCAGGCGATAGTTAAATCTTTAATTAGATTTGAACGTGAAATGGTAATTGAATTTACCGATAACACCGTGGTGTTAGATATGAAGTACTACCAGTTTTACTTCATGGGATGAATAGGTTGGGATTGGGAAATTAAAACAAATGATTACTTCGGTAAGGTTCGCTAATCCCGACTAGTTTTGAATTGATATTCAAAAATAGAATAAAGAATAAATTCAAGAAATTTATCTTGGATAAAATTAATGGGAACCTTTCCCTATGAATGTGAAATCAGAAACTAACTATCGGTTAGCTAAGCAGAATGGTTTTCTGGATATTGATCTGATGTTGGTTTCGGCCTTCGGGGTTAATATTTGGGGAATTATTCTCTTGATTAATTTACGGTTAGTGACTGATGAATTGGAATGAGGCGTATGTTGTGTTTGTGTAACACTTATTTAAAGTATACGCGAGTTATTCGGAAAGACCGGGTTTATCCCATTCTGAATAACTGATACGACGATAAGTCGAAGATGAAGACGATGGTCGAAGACCGGAAGTCTTCACGTCGTTTGGGTAATTACTGATGATCTTGATTGGGCTGTACACCCAAGAAGATGGAAACAGTTAGTGATCGTCCAGACGTACTTGGAGATCGATGGATATGCGGTGTACTAGGTGCCTCCGGTTTCGTTCAGACCCAGAACGGACTTGTAAATGGACTGTGTGTCTGACATTGGATTTTAGTCCGTGTGATTGATCTCTATTAAATATATATCTGTTTGGCGGCGGAGAATTTATTCTCTCGCTTAACGCCTTTCTCTGAGACGTACGAGCTCAGGGGTTATATATTGATGGATATCAAACGCATGGAGTGAATTGCCTGTGTGGCATGCCTAAGTGGCAATTGATCGAGGCTTCTGTTGAAAAGCAAAGTCTTGTGGTGATGATCAAAGCAAGGCCTTTGTGGCGTAGCTTTGTGTAACGTTTACTTCGCGAGTTTCACACCCGGTATGAACCAAAAACGGGAGACGGACCTCAGGGAGGACTTGCGTTTCTTTCTAGCTAAAAGTGGCGTCAGTGGTTTTACACGCCCTGACGAGTTTGACTTATGTGGTTGTTGCTGTTGCGAGGCGCCTCGGATTGATCGGTCGTTCTCGAACCGATGGAGTCATTTAGTTGGCTCATTTACGCCCCAAAGGGCGGAGAAACGTGTTGTTCAGGCACTATAATCCACATCGGTGGACCGGCCCTGACGATCTAAGGGGCAGTTGCGGCTGCTCCGGAGACATGGGCTAGATTGTCTCGAATCGGTTGAGGACTATCTTTTGCCTAGGTTCATGGATGGAAACCCAATTTCCAAATACGTGACATTTGCGGTTTTATTTGTAGAGCCTAGTATGGCGACATAGTGGGATAGGGCGCTCATGCCGCCTATGATTGATACTTATGATTTGAAGTTGTTTTATACACTATGCACTTATAATAGTATCAAATAATGTGTTTTAAACGTATCAAGCATGCTTTGGCTGTTATAAGGTAAAAACCCTATCCTCCGGCTTGCGTTGCATTGTGTGATGGGACCTGGGTCTTATAACAGCTTCATTTTTCTTTATTTAGCATTGCGTTGTTTGTTTTATGCACTGGTATTCTTGAGAGGAAACCCGTTCCGTGTTATACGGCGTGGTCCCTTGATTTACCGAACTTTAAAATAAAGAATTATAACTGTTTTAGTTCTCACACCAGTCCCATGACTGACCTGGAGTTTATTGTTTTAACCTAAACTCTGGGTGCCCTTATTTTGACACGGGCAGCTAGTAGTTTTGGTTTTTGTAGATTTATATTCACAGGATCCTGGTTTACAGCTGGAACGATATCCGGAAAGCTTTGTATCCGTATATCTCTTCTAGTTGTGTATTGTATTATTTTCCGCTGCTATGTATTTAAATGTAATTTAAATCTCTGATATTTCTGTGTAATATTCATTTATACTCTGTATATTCTTGTAATCTGATGCATTGTTGTGATATACAATGAAATGTTCTTCTGTATGCGTTCATCTCTACTATATAAAAATTATATTTTTATAATCTCTAGTATATAAAAATCAAATCTTTTCTGTACATGAAGTGAAATAAAAATGGGATCTTTAAATATAATCATCGTTATAAAAACATGATTTTTAACATATACTTCATGAAACAGACCGCGTTGGAAGAACGATGAAGATTTCTTACATACGAAGAGTCGTGGCGTTTGGTTTAGCTAATGGGTGAGAACTTCTCACCTTTCAATTTAAATTTTCTAGTTATATATATATATATATATTAGGATGCAGACGGTGTTTAGTAGCACCCGACACCCGTCATCCACAGACCATGGATGGCTTGTTTGTTAAATTGTTCGGTTGTGTAGTTGGTTAGATTATTTGATTGAAATTTGAATTGGTTGGTGAAATGAAATTGATTTGATTGATGTGTGAATGGCGTGGGCCTTCACTAGACCGGGGATAAGGCTAGGCCTTGTCCCGTTTCTAGTATCGTACCGTTATGCCGCCGAAATTTTCTAAAATAAGTTAGAAAAATAAAAATATCATTTTATTTAAAGAATGAATTGAATATATAACGATTTCGAAATGAAATGAATTGAAAACGATTTCGAAATGAATTGAATTGAAAACGATTTCGAAATGAATTGAATATATAACGATTTCGAAATGAAATGAATTGAAAACGATTTCGAAATGAATTGAATTGAAAACGATTTCGAAATGAATTGAATATATAACGATTTCGAAATGAAATGAATTGAAAACGATTTCGAAATGAATTGAATTGAAAACGATTTCGAAATGAATTGAATATATAACGATTTCGAAATGAATTGAATTGAAAACGATTTCGAAATGAATTGAATATATAACGATTTCGAAATGAATTGAATTGAAAACGATTTCGAAATGAATTGAATTGAAAACGATTTCGAAATGAATTGAATTGAAAACGCTTTCGAAATCGAATATTTTGAAATGAATTCAAATTGAATTGAAAACGAATTGAAATGAATTCAAATTGAATTGAAATTTGAATTGAATAGAAATGAATTTTAAACCGAATTTATAAAGAAGAATTCAATTTTGATTTGAATTGAAATGGAAGTTGAAATTGCTTTTGAAACGAATTTTAAAACTATTTATATAATTCGTTTTAAATAGAAATCGACGAAATATATATTATATATATTATATATATAATATAATGGCCTGAATAGAACGCGCCGCGGCAGTTCGTGAATTTCGACCATTTATTTCAAACGGACATTACGGGAGATCCGACCGTCGGATTCTCCTAAAACCGGAACCGTTGGGTTCGTATCGAAAAGAGCTTTCTAATGAATATTAGAAATTTGAAATCTAATGGTTGGATTTGGAATTATGTCCAAATCAAATTTGAAAAAGGTCGCTGTAAGTGCAGTTCGATGGCCATTGATGGAAATCGACTGTACGGGCCTTGATAAAATTATTAAAAATAGTAGTAATTTGTGTAAAATCATAAGAAATGATTTGGGAAAAATTGGGATGAAAAACTCCATATTTGAAAAGATAAAAATAGATTTTTATCGAAATGAACTAGTTTTGAACTAGAAATATAATTCTATTTATTTTTTAAATAAATAAATTGAATTTGAAAAAAAGGGTTTTGAAAATAACCAAAATTTCCAATGATTGCATTGGAGTGGATTTGAATCGAAATTGTCTTCGGAATATTTCGATGTTGGAATTCGTGATTATACAGATGTTGTTATGGAAATTTGAAAGATATATATTTATATCGTTATTTCCAATACGACATTTGTTAGCCGTAGAATTTGATATTGAACATAAGTCGGTATATTTTCTATTCAGAGCCTTGTGTTTAATATCAAATGTGATTTGGGTTTGTCGTGAATGGTGTCTTCACTAACGCTGTTCTTGAACCCAGTTGAGAAAAGATTAAATCTTTTTATTTAGATTTAATGAAGTATGACAATTAAATAATATTTAATTGGAATTGAATTGATATTGATTTTTGGGTTTATCGTGGACAGTGTTTTTAAATAACACTCGTTCTTTAACCTGATAATTAATGGAATGTGATTTTGGGTTTATCGTGAACCGTGTTTTAAATGACACTAATTCTTTAACCCAGTTAACGATTAAAACTAAGTGGAGTTTTAATGAATCTTTAATTAGATTGAAATGATCGAAAATGGAGTATCACCAGTTTTGCTCCAGGCGATAGTTAAATCTTTAATTAGATTTGAACGTGGAATGGTAATTGAATTTACCGATAACACCGTGGTGTTAGATATGAAGTATTACCAGTTTTACTTCATGGGATGAATAGGTTGGGATTGGGAAATAAAATAAATGATTTCTTCGGTGTGGTTCGCTAATCCCGACTAGTTTGAATTGATATTCAAAGGAGATTAAAGAATAAATTTAAAGAATTTATCTTGGATAAAATTAATGGGAACTTTTCCCAAAGTATAGGAATATTTGAATAAAAGAATATTCTGAATTGGAATGAGGCGTATGTTGTGTTTGTGTAACACTTTTATAATATATACGCGAGTTATTCAGAAAGACCGGGTTTATCCCATTCTGAATAACTGAGACGATGATAAGTCGAAGATGAAGACGGTGGTCGAAGACCGGAAGTCTTCACGTCGTTTGGGTGATAACTGATGATCTTGATTGGGCTGTACACCCAAGAAGATGGAAACAGTTGGTGATCGTCCAGACGTACTTGGAGATCGATGGATATGCGGGGTACTAGGTGCCTCCGGTTTCGTTCAGCCCCAGAACGGACTTGTAAATGGACTGTGTGTCTGACATTGGATTTTAGTCTGTGTGATTGATTTCTATTAAATATATATCTGTTTGGCGGCGGAGAATTTATTCTCTTGCTTAACGCCCTTCTCTGAGACGTACGAGCTCAGGGGTTATATATTGATGGATATCAAACGCATGGAGTGAATTGCCTGTGTGGCATGCCTAAGTGGCAATTGATCGAGGCTTCTGTTGAAAAGCAAAGTCTTGTGGTGATGATCAAAGCACGGCCTTTGTGGCGTAGCTTTGTGTAACGTTTACTTCGCGTGTTTCACACCCGGTATGAACCAAAAACGGGAGACGTACCTCAGGGAGGACTTGCGTTTCTTTCTAGCTAGAAGTGGCGTCAGTGGTTTTACACGCCTTGACGAGTTTGACTTATGTGGTTGTTGCTGTTGCGAGGCGCCTCGGTTATATCGGTTTCGGCCGATGCATTCTGGTCGGCAGACGGACCAGACTTACACCCCATAGGGTGGGGAAACGTAGTGTTCAGGCATAATAATCCACATCGGTGGACCGGCCCTGACGATCTAAAGGGTTGATCCGTTCTGATCCTGTGGCTCGGGCTAGAGAGTCACGAATCGGTTGAGGACTATCTTTTGCCTCGGTTCATAGACGGAAATCCAATTTCCAAATACGTGACATGTGCGGTTTTGATTGTATAACCTATATATGGCGACATAGTGGGATGGGGCGCTCATGCCGCCTATGATTGATACTTATGATTTAAAGTTGTTTTATACACTATGCACTTATGATGGTATCAAATGATTTGTTTTAAACGTATCAAGCATTCTTGGCTATTATAAGGTAAAAACCCTATCCTCCGGCTTGCGTTGCATTGTGTGATGGTACCTGGGTCTTATAATAGCTTCATTTTTCTTTAATTAGCATTGCGCTGTTGTTTTAAGCACTGGTATTCTTGGGAGGAAACCCGTTCCGTGTTATACGGCGTGGTCCCTTGATTTACCTAATTTTAAAATAAAGATTAACTGTTTTAGTTCTCACACCAGTCACATGACTGACCTGGAGTTTATTGTTTTAACCTAAACTCTGGGTGCCCTTATTTTGACACGGGCAGCTAGTAGTTTTGGTTTTGCAGATTTATATTCACAGGATCCTGGTTTACAGCTGGAACGATATCCGGAAAGCTTTGTATCCGTATATCTCCTTCTAGTTGTGTATTGTATTATTTTCCGCTGCTATGTATTTAAATGTAATTTAAATCTCTGATATTTCTGTGTAATATTTATTCGTTTATACTCTGTATATTCTTGTAATCTGATGCATTGTTGTAATATACAATGAAACGTTCTATTGTTTGAGAACGCCCTATCGTTTAAATGATGCATTCGTTTAAATGTATTTTCCGCTCGAAACGCCCTATCGTTTGAGAACGCGACAAAGTAGAACGCATACGGAAGAACATTTCATTGTATATTACAACAATGCACCAGATTACAAGAATATACAGAGTATGAATGAATAAATATTACACAGAAATATCAGAGATTTAAATTACATTTAAATACATAGCAGCGGAAAATAATACAATACACAACTAGAAGGGATATACGGATACAAAGATTTCCGGATATCGTTCCAGCTGTAAACCAGGATCCTGTGAATATAAATCTACAAAACCAAAACTACTAGCTGCCCGTGTCAAAATAAGGGCACCCAGAGTTTAGGTTAAAACAATAAACTCCAGGTCAGTCATGTGACTGGTGTGAGAACTAAAACAGTTATTAATCTTTATTTTAAAGTTAGGTAAATCAAGGGACCACGCCGTATAACACGGAACGGGTTTCCTCCCAAGAATACCAGTGCATAAAACTACAGCGCAATGCTAAATAAAGAAAAATGAAGCAATTATAAGACCCAGGTCCTATCACACAATGCAACGCAAGCCGGGGGATAGGGTTTTTACCTTATAATAGCCAAGAATGCTTGATACGTTTAAAACAAATCATTTGATACTGTAATAAGTGCATAGTGTATAAAACAACTTCAAATCATAAGTATCAATCATAGGCGGCATGAATGCCCCATCCCACTATGTCGCCATATATAGGTTTACAAATAAAACCGCAAAGTCACGTATTTGGAAATTGGATTTCCGTCTATGAACCGAGGCAAAAGATAGTCCTCAACCGATTCGAGACTGTCTAGCCCGAGCCTCAGGGTCAGAGCACATCGACCTTTGGATCCTCAGGGCCGGTCCACCGATGTGGATTAAACTTAAACCCTGAACATGCGTCTCCCCACCCTATGGGGTGTAAGTCTGGTCCGTCTGCCGACCAGAATGCATCGGCCGAAACCGATATAACCGAGGCGCCTCGCAACAGCAACAACCACATAAGTCAAACTCGTCAGGGCGTGTAAAACCACTGACGCCACTTCTAGCTAGAAAGAAACGCATGCCCTCCCTGACGTCCTCTCCCGTTTTTGGTTCATACCGGGTGTGAAGCTCGCGAATCAACGTTACACAAAGCTAAGCCACAAAGGCCTTGCTTTGATCATCACCACAAGACTTTGCTTTTCAACAGAAGCCTCGATCAATTGCCACTTAGGCATGCCACACAGGCAATTCACTCCATGCGTTTGATATCCATCAATATATAACCCCTGAGCTCGTACGTCTCAGAGAAGGGCGTTAAGCAAGAGAATAAATTCTCCGCCGCCAAACAGATATATATTTAATAGAGATCAATCACACGGACTAAAATCTAATGTCAGACACACAGTCCATTTACAAGTCCGTTCTGGGTCTGAACGAAACCGGAGGCACCTAGTACCCCGCATATCCATCGATCTCCAAGTACGTCTGGACGATCACCAACTGTTTTCCATCTTCTTGGGTGTACAGCCCAATCAAGATCATCAGTTATCACCCAAACGACGTGAAGACTTCCGGTCTTCGACCACCGTCTTCATCTTCGACACCACGTCGAATCAGTTATTCAGAATGGGATAAACCCGGTCTTTCTGAATAACTCGCGTATATATTATAAAAGTGTTACACAAACTCAACATACGCCTCATTCCAATTCAGAATATTCTTTTATTCGAATATTCCTATACTTTGGGAAAAGTTCCCATTAATTTTGTCCAAGATAAATTCTTTAAATTTATTCTTTAATCTCCTTTGAATATCAATTCAAACTAGTCGGGGTTAGCGAACCGCACCGAAGTAATCATTTATTTTATTTCCCAATCCCAACCTATTCATCCCATTAAGTAAAACTGGTAATACTTCATATCTAACTGTAACGACCCAGAAAATCTGAACCAATTTAAAATTTTTAAATTGGCTAAAATAATGGATTTTAAATATTTAAAATAAATATTTTAAATAATGGCAATGAAAACTGAGTTTGAATCGACATTTGAAAACGAATATGATTAATTATAATTATATATAGAATTGAAAATGGCGCGGTAGTTCGATAATTCGATTTCAAACTTCAATTGAATGTACCGGGTGCAAAACAATCCGGATTTTAGTGAAATCAAAAACATTAGGATCTAATTGATGATATCTTTCCAACGAATTTGACCAATCGAAAATTGATAGCGGGAATCAAAAGATATGTCCAGTTGAAAATTCTGAATAGTCGCTATGGAATTCAGGCCCTTAAAAATGGACATTTTGCAAACGACCTCGGATTTGGATGAAACCACTTTTGTTAGATCCGCAGTATCAAGTTATTGTTAGATTCCAAATTTCATAATTTTTCGAATCAATATGTGAGCGTGGCAAAGGAAAACGCGTTTGACCGATTTCAGTTGATTTTAATCGACTGGAAATTGGCCATTTTTCAAACGGTCTCAGAATTCGACGAAACTAGTTTTGTTAGGACCGTATCGTCAATACGAAGCTAGAAAATATGTTTTTGGAATTTTTCTAGTTAGTATGTGACCCCTGTAATTTGAAATGTGCGTTTAAAATTCAATATAGTGATTTAAATGAAAATTCAAAAGGAAACTGATTGTAACGAGCAAATCAGCTTGCGATACATATCCCATTGTGTTCGGAATGGGGGTAAAACGCTATGGACGACAGGCGGTAGGCCTCGTTTCGAGGTCGTATGTAAAAGTCAACCTTTTTGCAAAAATTAAATAATTAAATAATAATAATAAAAAAAAATATTCTTCCCTCCTTTTCTTCTGCTTGCCCCCCCCCCCCCCCCCCGATTCATTATTCAGAAACGAAATAAAAAAAAAAACCCTAACCTAATCGAGCCGCTCCTCCCTCCGGACATCGCCGCCAACACCTCGACGCCGACGAACCCTCGCGACGCCCCCCCTCCGTCCGACCCCGCCTTCACCTCGAAACCCTCGAACACCCCCCAGTCGAATCAAATCAAGCCGCCGCCCTGAAGCCACATCGCCGCCGACACCACCGAACAGCCCTCGAAGCCTGCCGCCGACGCTCCTTCTTCTTCCCTCCACTTCGCAAGCTATCGGTGAGAATCTATTTTATTTTTATTTTTATTTTTTTGTTTTGTTAAAAACTGATATTTTTAAATATTAAAAACTGAATGTTTAAGATTTAAAAACTGATTTGTTTAAGATATATAAACTGTTTTTTTTAAAGAATATAAAAAACTGAATTTTTAAAAGATTTAAAAACTGAATTTTTAAAAGATTTAAAAACTGAATTTTTAAAAGATTTAAAAACTGAATTTTTAAAGAATGTAAAAACTGAATTTTTAAAAAGAATTTTAAAAACTGATTTTTAAAGAAAATAAAAACTGATTTTATTTTAAGGTTTAAAATAGAAAAAAGGTTTAAACTTTGAAATAGAAAAAAGGTTTAAACTTTGAAATAGAAAAAGGTTTAATCTTTTAGTAGAAAAAGATTTGAACTTGCAAAAATAAAGATCATATTTTTAAAAAGAGAAAAGACGGGATTTTTATTAGGTAGAAGGAGCAAGACATGATTTTTGTATTTTTAAAGCAATAAAAATATAATTTTTACATCATAAGAATAATAAAAATATAATCTTTATATATTTAATAGCGAAGTCAAAATGCAATCTTTATATATTGAATAACATAGTAAAAATTCGATTTTTTACCTATGTAGAGAATACAGGCAACGAAAGCAACAAGAAGGCGAAATAGGCGAAGATTTCTCTACGTGAAGTTGGATAGCTATTGGTGAGATTTCTGATTTAAAAATATTATATATGTGTTGAAGTAAAAGTGAATTGCTATATATAAATATATATATATGGCGACATGATATGGTACCCATGCCGTCTATGATTGATAGTTATGATTTGAAATTGTTTTCAAAACATATTAACACTAGCAATAATATCAAATGCCTTTGTTTTGTTCGTATCAATCATATTTTGGCCATTATAAGGTAAAACTCTATCCTCCAGTTTGCGTTGCATTGTGTGATGGGAACTGAGTCTTATAATGGTTTCATTTTTATAAAAAGCATAGCGATGTTTAAAAAAAAAGATTTGTTTTAAAGCAATGGCAATCCAATGGAGTAAACCCGTTCCACGAAAGTGGCGTGGTCCTGTGATTAGCCAAATTATATATGTGTTGAGTGGATTTCTCATACCAGTCCCATGACTGACTCGTAGTTTGTTTCACTTTCAAACTCGGGTGCCCCTTTTTCTACACGGGCAGCCTTGTATTCAGGTTTAGCTGGTTCTTTTTCTGGATAGCTGGAGCTGAAGATGGATTCTATCATTTATTTCTTTTTATGCTGTTCAGCTCCTATTGTACATATTTTGTTTATTTCCGCTATAGACATTTATGTATAGCTGAACTGTATTTGTACTAAGTAAGATCCTGTATACTGTGTAACTCTGATGATTACTTTTATCCAGTATATTCTATTGTTCATTATCTGGTGTATTTATTTAATTTTGTTCTGCTATTATCTATTTCTGTGTTATATTCCAAAGATAGCCCTGTTTTCGTCTGAACGGGAATTCGGGTCGTCTCATCGTGGTATCAGAGCTTTGGTTAAGCTTAGTTCTGGAATATAACATTTGAACGAACTCGTCAGAAATAGAACCAGTAGTGTTCTAGGACGGATAACTCAATACAGATAGGATCAGCAATATCCTAGTATGAGTATAGCAGAATCAGAACAACTCGTTAGAGATGGGGTCAGAAGTGCCTCAGAACGAGTCGAGAGTAATATGTTTTTAAATAACGTATTTGTGATTATATATATATAGTCTGGTTTTAGAAATATAATTTTTGAATATATAAAAGATATATATTTTAAAAGTTAAAAAGGTTAGACACAAATTGGATTGGTTGTTGTGTTGTGTGATTGTAGATATATCAAACCACTTTCGACTTTATTCCTTTTCGGGGACGAAAAGTTTTAAGTGGGGGAGATTGTAACGACCCAGAAAATCTGAACCAATTTAAAATTTTTAAATTGGCTAAAATAATGGATTTTAAATATTTAAAACAAATATTTTAAATAATGGCAATGAAAACTGAGTTTGAATCGACATTTGAAAACGAATATGATTAATTATAATTATATATAGAATTGAAAATGGCGCGGTAGTTCGATAATTCGATTTCAAACTTCAATTGAATGTACCGGGTGCAAAACAATCCGGATTTTAGTGAAATCAAAAACATTAGGATCTAATTGATGATATCTTTCCAACGAATCTGACCAATCGAAATTCGATAGCGGGAATCAAAAGATATGTCCAGTTGAAAATTCTGAATAGTCGCTATGGAATTCAGGCCCTTAAAAATGGACATTTTGCAAACGACCTCGGATTTGGATGAAACCACTTTTGTTAGATCTGCAGTGTCAAGTTATTGTTAGATTCCAAATTTCATAATTTTTCGAATCAATATGTGAGCGTGGCAAAGGAAAACGCGTTTGACCGATTTCAGTTGATTTTAATCGACTGGAAATTGGCCATTTTTCAAACGGTCTCAGAATTCGACGAAACTAGTTTTGTTAGGACCGTATCGTCAATACGAAGCTAGAAAATATTTTTCTGGAATTTTTCTAGTTAGTATGTGACCCCGGTAATTTGAAATGTGCGTTTAAAATTCAATATAGTGATTTAAATGAAAATTCAAAAGGAAACTGATTGTAACGAGCAAATCAGCTTGCGATACATATCCCATTGTGTTCGGAATGGGGGTAAAACGCTATGGACGACAGGCGGTAGGCCTCGTTTCGAGGTCGTATGTAAAAGTCAACCTTTTTGCAAAAATTAAATAATTAAATAATAATAATAATAAAAAATATTCTTCCCTCCTTTTCTTCTGCTTGCCCCCCCCCCTCCCCGATTCATTATTCAGAAATGAAAAAAAAAAAACCCTAACCTAATCGAGCCGCTCCTCCCTCCGAACATCGCCGCCAACACCTCGACGCCGACGAACCCTCGCGACGCCCCTCCGTCCGACCCCGCCTTCACCTCGAAACCCTCGAACACCCCCCAGTCGAATCAAATCAAGCCGCCGCCCTGAAGCCACATTGCCGCCGACACCACCGAACAGCCCTCGAAGCCTGCCGCCAACGCTCCTTCTTCTTCCCTCCACTTCGCAAGCTATCGGTGAGAATCTATTTTATTTTTATTTTTATTTTTATTTTTTTGTTTTGTTAAAAACTGATATTTTTAAATATTAAAAACTGAATGTTTAAGATTTAAAAACTGATTTGTTTAAGATATATAAACTGTTTTTTTTAAAGAATATAAAAAACTGAATTTTTAAAAGATTTAAAACTGAATTTTTAAAAGATTTAAAAACTGAATTTTTAAAAGATTTAAAAACTGAATTTTTAAAGAATGTAAAAACTGAATTTTTAAAAAGAATTTTAAAAACTGATTTTTAAAGAAAATAAAAACTGATTTTATTTTAAGGTTTAAAATAGAAAAAAGGTTTAAACTTTGAAATAGAAAAAAGGTTTAAACTTTGAAATAGAAAAAGGTTTAATCTTTTAGTAGAAAAAGATTTGAACTTGCAAAAATAAAGATCATATTTTTAAAAAGAGAAAAGACGGGATTTTTATTAGGTAGAAGGAGCAAGACATGATTTTTGTATTTTTAAAGCAATAAAAATATAATTTTTACATCATAAGAATAATAAAAATATAATCTTTATATATTTAATAGCGAAGTCAAAATGCAATCTTTATATATTGAATAACATAGTAAAAATTCGATTTTTTACCTATGTAGAGAATACAGGCAACGAAAGCAACAAGAAGGCGAAATAGGCGAAGATTTCTCTACGTGAAGTTGGATAGCTATTGGTGAGATTTCTGATTTAAAAATATTATATATGTGTTGAAGTAAAAGTGAATTGCTATATATAAATATATATATATGGCGACATGATATATGGTACCCATGCCGTCTATGATTGATAGTTATGATTTGAAATTGTTTTCAAAACATATTAACACTAGCAATAATATCAAATGCCTTTGTTTTGTTCGTATCAATCATATTTTGGCCATTATAAGGTAAAACTCTATCCTTCGGTTTGCGTTGCATTGTGTGATGGGAACTGAGTCTTATAATGGTTTCATTTTTATAAAAAGCATAGCGATGTTTAAAAAAAAAGATTTGTTTTAAAGCAATGGCAATCCAATGGAGTAAACCCGTTCCACGAAAGTGGCGTGGTCCTGTGATTAGCCAAATTATATATGTGTTGAGTGGATTTCTCATACCAGTCCCATGACTGACTCGTAGTTTGTTTCACTTTCAAACTCGGGTGCCCCTTTTTCTACACGGGCAGCCTTGTATTCAGGTTTAGCTGGTTCTTTTTCTGGATAGCTGGAGCTGAAGATGGATTCTATCATTTATTTCTTTTTATGCTGTTCAGCTCCTATTGTACATATTTTGTTTATTTCCGCTGTAGACATTTATGTATAGCTGAACTGTATTTGTACTAAGTAAGATCCTGTATACTGTGTAACTCTGATGATTACTTTTATCTAGTATATTCTATTGTTCATTATCTGGTGTATTTATTTAATTTTGTTCTGCTATTATCTGTTTCTGTGTTATATTCCAAAGATAGCCCTGTTTCCGTCTGAACGGGAATTCGGGTCGTCTCACTAACACCACAGTGTTATCGGTAAATTCAATTACCATTTCACGTTCAAATCTGATTAAAGATTTAACCATCGCCTGGAGCAAAACTGGTGATACTCCATTTTCGATCATTTCAATCTAATTAAAGATTCATTAAAACTCCACTTAGTTTTAATCTTTAACTGGGTTAAAGAATAAGTGTTATTTAAAACACGGTTCACGATAAACCCAAAATCACATTCCATTAATTATCGGGTTAAAGAACAAGTGTTATTTAAAACACTGCTCACGATAAACCCAAATCACATTTGATATTCAATACAAGGCTCTGAATAGAAAATATATCGGCTTATATTCAATATCAAATTCTACGACTAACAAATGTCGTATTGGAAATAACGATATAAATATATATCTTTCAAATTTCCATAACAACATCTGTATAATCACGAATTCCAACATCGAAATATTCCGAAGACAATTTCGATTCAAATCCACTCCAATGCAATCATTGGAAATTTTGGTTATTTTCAAAACCCTTTTCAAATTCAATTTATTTATTTAAAAATAAATAGAATTATAATTCTAGTTCAAAACTAGTTCATTTCGATAAAAATCTATTTTCATCTTCTCAAATATGGAGTTTTTATCTTTTAATAAATAAAATATTATATCTTTTAATAAATAAAATATTATATCTTTTAATAAATAAAATATTATATCTTTTAATAAATAAAATATTATATCTTTTAATAAATAAAATATATAATATTTTATTTATTAAAAGATATAATATTTTATTTATTAAAAGATATAATATTTTATTTATTAAAAGATACATTTCAATTCAAATCAAAATTGAATTCTTCTTTATAAATTCGTTTTAAAATTCATTTCTATTCAATTCAAATTTCAATTCAATTTGAATTCATTTCAATTCGCTTTCAATTCAATTTGAATTCGTTTTCAATTCAATTCATTTCGAAATCGTTTTCAATTCATTTCATTTCGAAATCGTTTTCAATTCAATTCATTTTGAAATGAAATGAATTGAAAACGATTTCGAAATGAATTGAATTGAAAACGATTTCGAAATGAAATGAATTGAAAACAATTTCGAAATGAATTGAATTGAAAACGAATTCAAATTGAATTGAAAGCGAATTGAAATGAATTCAAATTGAAATGAAATTTGAATTGAATAGAAATGAATTTTAAAACGAATTTATAAAGAAGAATTCAATTTTGATTTGAATTGAAATGTATCTTTTAATAAATAAAATATTATATCTTTTAATAAATAAAATATTATATCTTTTAATAAATAAAATATTATATATTTTATTTATTAAAAGATATAATATTTTATTTATTAAAAGATATAATATTTTATTTATTAAAAGATATAATATTTTATTTATTAAAAGATATAATATTTTATGTATTAAAAGATATAATATTTTATTTATTAAAAGATATAATATTTTATTTATTAAAAGATATTTTCAATTCTATTTATAATTATATATAATTATTTATATTCTAACGACGGCGTATATAATATACACGTTCTATTTCTATTCAAAATAAATTTCTCGTTGATATTATTTAAAATAATCCATTTTAAATAATTAAAATTCGCTAAAATCGCCAAAATAAAAATTTTAAACTGGCCCAGATTTTCGGGTTATTACAATCTCCCCCACTTAAAACTTTTCGTCCCCGAAAAGGAACAAAGTCGAAAGTGGTTTGATTAATCAGCTCTACGCTCGATCTGGCTTCCATTCTCCAACTCTTTAGTTTATGAGAATTTCCAAAATTTCGCTAACACCCTAAATTTTCGAAAAATTTCGCCATAACCTCCCCTGCACCGGGAGCATCGGGGAATTTCAAATAGCTTCCCCGGTCCTTCAGATCTCAAAAAGAAAAAGAAAAAGCCAAGCGGCTAGCCAATAGGCTCATAAAATCATCATCACCCAAACAAAACAGTAATTATGTAGTAAACATGTACCTATTTGTCGGGCAAACAAATTTTATTCTCTGGCTCTAGCCTCCTTGCTATGACCTGTTCAATGATATACACGTATATGCAAGCAGATGCGACCAATTTTCAATACAATTCAATATTTGATTCAATTAGGCTAAATGGTTCAAAATTATCAACCAAATAAACAAACAACACAAACATCAATCAATTAGTTGATTAGCTTTTCAAATGCATAACTTTGATATATAGTCAAAAATCAGATTTTTGATGCCAAATCACAACAATAGGCCTTATCTAATTTTGGTTCTCACACCAGTCAATAGGAAATATATAGAAATCTCACTTTCGTCACAGTTGGTATCAAAGCTTTGGTTTACAAAGCAGAGAACAAGGCACATTAGAACCATACGAAAGAATTCATCAGATATTGGATTAGTAATATCCAATGAGAATGACTCGTTAGAGATGGGATCAGTAGTATCCTAGAACGAGTGTGAAGAGTAGTGTTTTTGATAAATAAAAGTGAAAACAAATTTTGTTTTGAAAATTTAAATCAATTATTCGTATTTGATTATTTATTTATATAGATGTGGACAATCCAGTATATATAGATTTTGCGTATACGTCTGATCCGCGTGTATTCGAAATTTTAATATACTGGATAGATATAGAATCACACTCTAGTCGCCCGGGGATGATGCTGATAATTGTGATCACATTATCAGTATTTATATTCGAGTGACGAAAGTGAGATTTCTATATATTTCCTATTGACTGGTGTGAGAACCAAAATTAGATAAGGCCTATTGTTGTGATTTGGCATCAAAAATCTGATTTTTGACTATATATCAAAGTTATGCATTTGAAAAGCTAATCAACTAATTGATTGATGTTTGTGTTGTTTGTTTATTTGGTTGATAATTTTGAACCATTTAGCCTAATTGAATCAAATATTGAATTGTATTGAAAATTGGTCGCATCTGCTTGCATATACATGTATATCATTGAACAGGTCATAGCAAGGAGGCTAGAGCCAGAGAATAAAATTTGTTTGCCCGACAAATAGGTACATGTTTACTACATAATTACTGTTTTGTTTGGGTGATGATGATTTTATGAGCCTATTGGCTAGCCGCTTGGCTTTTTCTTTTTCTTTTTGAGATCTGAAGGACCGGGGAAGCTATTTGAAATTCCCCGATGCTCCCGGTGCAGGGGAGGTTATGGCGAAATTTTTCGAAAATTTAGGGTGTTAGCCAAATTTTGGAAATTCTCATAAACTAAAGAGTTGGAGAATGGAAGCCAGATCGAGCGTAGAGTTGATTAATCAAACCACTTTCGACTTTGTTCCTTTTCGGGGACGAAAAGTTTTAAGTGGGGGAGATAGTAATAACCCGGAAAATGCGAGCCAGTTTGAAATTTTTATTTTGGCAATTTTAGCGAATTTTGATATTTAAAATAGGTTATTTTAAATAAAATCGATGAGAAATTTATTTTGAATAGAAATCGAACGTATATATTATACGTGTCGTCGTTAGAATATAAATATTTATATATAATTATAAATAGAATTGAAAATGGCGCGGTAGTTCGATAATTCGATTTCAAACTTCAATTGAATGTACCGGGTGCAAAACAATCCGGATTTTAGTGAAACCAAAAACATTAGGATCTAATTGATAATATCTTTCTAACGAATCCAACAAATCAAAATTTCATAGCGGGAATCAAAAGATATGTCCAGTTGAAAATCCTGAATAGTCGCTATGGAATTCAGGCCCTTAAAAAAATGGACATTTTGCAAACGACCTCAGATTTCGACAAAACCAGTTTTGTTAGACCCGCAGTGTAAAGTTATTGCTAGATTCCAAATTTCATAATTTTCTGAATCAATATGTGAGCGTGGCAAAGGAAAACGCGTTTGACCGGTTTTAGTTGATTTTAATCGACTGGAAATTGGCCATTTTTCCAACGGTCTCAGAATTCGATGAAACTAGTTTTGTTAGGACCGTATCGTCAATACGAAGCTAGAAAATATTTTTCTGGAATTTTTCAAGTTAATATCTGACCCCGGTAAATTGAAATGCGCGTTCAAATTCAATATATAGAGTTATATGTTGATTTTAACGGAAACTGATTGTAACGATCGAATCAGCCTACGATACATATCCCATTGTGTTCGGAATGGGGGTGAAACGCTATGGATGACAGGCAGTGGGCCTCGTTTCGAGGTCGTATGTAAAAGTCAACTTTAGGTTGAATTAAATAATAATAATAATAATAATAAAACCTTTTCCCCTTATATCAGCCCCCCCCCCCCCGTTAAAAACTAAAATCAGAAAGAAAAAATATATAAAAAAAATAACAGCTGCTTCCAACCGATGGCGACCGACACCCATCGCCACCCCCACCCCGTAGCCTCTCCGATGGTCAGCGCCGCCCAGATCCAAACCCCCCCATCCCTTGCCTTCCTCGACGGGGCGAAGACCCCCAGCGCCGCGACAACCCAGAAGCTTTCTCCCCCCCTTCAGCTCAGAATCGAAGCCGCCACTAGCCGGAGCCCCTCCTCCTCCGATGACCTCACCGCCGTGCCACAGAAGACCGCCTCGCCCTCCCCTTTCTCTTGTCCCCTTCTGAATCCGCAACCCCCCCCCCAAGCGCCGCCGCCCTCCTTTCTCTCCCTCCTCCCTCTGAACGGAACACTGTAAGTTTTATACGTTATTTTTAATTCGTTTTTTTTATATAATTATTGTTAATTGTTATGTAACTGATTTTATAAAAGAAATCGATTTTCTTTTAGCATAGGAAAGAAAAATTCGGATATATATATAATAGCTATTTAAAAATTTGATTTTTATATTTTTAAAACATTAAAAATATGATTTTTACATTTTTAAAAGTATTAAGAATATGATTTTTGTATTTTTAAAGTATTAAAAATATAATCTTTACTATATAGAAGATGTAAAAATATGATCTTTGTTTAGGTAGAAGATTAAAAATATCATCTTTATATGTGTAGAAAAATAAAAATGAGATTTTTATAAAGATGAAATCTTTAAATTTATAAAGGCAAAATCTTTATTTTAGAAAAGGCAAAATCTTTAGGTGGAAAATAGCGTGATAAAAATATAATTTTTATCTATATAACATAGTAGTAAAAATATGATTTTTATATATTGAACTTCGAAATAAAAATATGATTTTTATATATTGAACTTCGAAATAAAAATATGATTTTTATATATTGAACTTCGAAATAAAAATATGATTTTTATATATTGAATAGCGAAGTAAAAATTCGATTTTTACATATGTAGTGAAAGCGGACAACGAAGGTGACAAAAAGGCGAGGATTTCTCTCAACGAAGAGTCGTGGTATTGGATAGCTATCGGTGAGAACTTCTCACCTTTCAATTTAAATTTTCTAGTTATATATATATATATATTAGGATGCAGACGGTGTTTAGTAGCACCCGACACCCGTCATCCACAGACCATGGATGGCTTGTTTGTTAAATTGTTTGGTTGTGTAGTTGATAGATGATTTGATTTGAAATTGAATTGTTTGGTGAAATAAATTGTTTTGATTGATGTGTGAATGGCGTGGGCCTTCACTGGACCGGGGATAAGGCTAGGCCTCGTCCCGTTTCTAGTATCGTGCCGTTATGCCGCCGAAATTTTCTAAAATAAGTTAGAAAAATAAAGAAATCATTTTATTTTACAAATGAACTGAATAGAATATTTTCATAGGTTGAATAAAATGTTTTATCGTTAAAAATATAATTTTTAACGTGAATATGAATAAATAAATATTCATTTACAAACCGACGGTTTGTTTATGTACACCTATTTGAAGGACATTGATTGGGTCGATAAATTTTACACATCGCCCAACTGCGCAAATAAAATATTTGTTTGATTGTTTGAAACCCCACACGGGTGTTGGGATGAAATATGAAGTTCACTCATCCTGATTGATTAAATATGTCGATCGATTGATTGACAGGCTGTTATAAGCGTTAGATATCTATATTTGATGCTTATACAGTGTAGTGCACTTTGGTTGATGGTTGATTATTTTTCAATGCTATTATATACATGCGTTATATGAAAATCCATATAATTAACTTTATATGGTAATTGATTGGGCCTCATTCCAATTTAGAAAATAAAGAACAACATAAAATAAAGGTTCATGTGTTGACAATACTCATCCATTGAGATTGGTCATGTGTTGAACGAAATATTTTGATAATAACAACTATTTTGAAAAAGAGATATTTGAAATAGAATATTTGAAAATAGAAATTTATGAAGCCGTGTTGATTAGATTGACGCCATTTTGACGTGAACGATATTTATATCGATTTTATTCATTTTGAAATGAATTGAATTGAAAACGATTTCGAAATGAATTGAATTGAAAACGATTTCGAAATGAATTGAATTGAAAACGATTTCGAAATGAATTGAATTGAAAACGATTTCGAAATGAATTGAATTGAAAACGATTTCGAAATGAATTGAATTGAAAACGATTTCGAAATGAATTGAATTGAAAACGATTTCGGAAATGAATTGAATTGAAAACGATTTCGAAATGAATTGAATTGAAACCGATTTCGAAATGAATTGAATTGAAAATGAATTCAAATTGAATTGAAAGTGAATTGAAATGAATTCAAATTGAATAGAAATTTGAATTGAATAGAAATGAATTTTAAAACGAATTTATAAAGAAGAATTCAATTTTGATTTGAATTGAAAAGAAAGTTGAAATCGCTTTTGAAACGATTTTAAAACTATTTATATAATTCGTTTTAAATAGCAATCGACGAAGTATATATTATATATATTATATATATAATATAATGGCCTGAATAGAACGCGCCGCACCGCGGCAGTTCGTAAATTTCGACCATTTATTTCAAACGGACATTACGGGAGATCCGACCGTCGGATTCTCCTAAAACCGGAACCGTTGGGTTCGTATCGAAAAGAGCTTTCTAATGAATATTAGAAATTTGAAATCTAACGGTTGGATTTGGAGATACGTCCAAATCAAATTCGAAAAAGGTCGCTGTAAGTGCAGTTCGATGGCCGTTGATGGAAATCGACTGTACGGGCCTTGATAAAATTATTAAAAATAGTAATAATTTGTGTAAAATCATAAGAAATGATTTGAGAAGAATTGGGATGAAAAACTCCATATTTGAAAAGATAAAAATAGATTTTTATCGAAGTAAACTAGTTTTGAACTAGAATTATAATTCTATTTATTTTTAAATAAATAAATTGAATTTGAAAAGGGTTTTAAAAATAACCAGAATATCCAATGATTGCATTGGAGTGGATTTGAATCGAAATTGTCTTCGGAATATTTCGATGTTGGAATTCGTGATTATACAGGTGTTGTTATGGAAATTTGAAAGATATATATTTATATCGTTATTTCCAATACGACATTTGTTAATCGTAGAATTTGATATTGAATATAAGCCGATATATTTTCTATTCAGAGCCTTGTATTGAATATCAAATGTGATTTGGGTTTGTCGTGAATGGTGTCTTCACTAACACTGTTCTTGAACCCAGTAGAGAAAAGATTAAATCTTTTTATTTAGTTTTAATGAAGTGTACCAATTAAATAATATTTAATTGGAATTGAATTGATATTGATTTTTGGGTTTATCGTGAACAGTGTTTTAAATAACACTCGTTCTTTAACCCGATAATTAATGGAATGTGATTTTGGGTTTATTGTGAACCGTGTTTTAAATGACACTAATTCTTTAACCCAGTTAGCGATTAAAACTAAGTGGAGTTTTAATGAATCTTTAATTAGATTGAAATGATCGAGAATGGAGTATCACCAGTTTTGCTCCAGGCGATAGTTAAATCTTTAATTAGATTTGAACGTGAAATGGTAATTGAATTTACCGATAACACCGTGGTGTTAGATATGAAGTACTACCAGTTTTACTTCATGGGATGAATAGGTTGGGATTGGGAAATTAAAACAAATGATTACTTCAGTAAGGTTCGCTAATCCCGACTAGTTTTGAATTGATATTCAAAAATAGAATAAAGAATAAATTCAAGAAATTTATCTTGGATAAAATTAATGGGAATCTTTCCCTATGAATGTGAAATCAGAAACTAACTGTCGGTTGGCTAAGCAGAATGGTTTTCTGGATATTGATCTGATGTTGGTTTCGGCCTTCGGGGTTAATATTTGGGGAATTATTCTCTTGATTAATTTACGGTTAGTGACTGATGAATTGGAATGAGGCGTATGTTGTGTTTGTGTAACACTTATTTAAAGTATACGCGAGTTATTCGGAAAGACCGGGTTTATCCCATTCTGAATAACTGATACGACGATAAGTCGAAGATGAAGACGATGGTCGAAGACCGGAAGTCTTCACGTCGTTTGGGTAATTACTGATGATCTTGATTGGGCTGTACACCCAAGAAGATGGAAACAGTTAGTGATCGTCCAGACGTACTTGGAGATCGATGGATATGCGGGGTACTAGGTGCCTCCGGTTTCGTTTAGACCCAGAACGGACTTGTAAATGGACTGTGTGTCTGACATTGGATTTTAGTCCGTGTGATTGATCTCTATTAAATATATATCTGTTTAGCGGCGGAGAATTTATTCTCTCGCTTAACGCCCTTCTCTGAGACGTACGAGCTCAGGGGTTATATATTGATGGATATCAAACGCATGGAGTGAATTGCCTGTGTGGCATGCCTAAGTGGCAATTGATCGAGGCTTCTGTTGAAAAGCAAAGTCTTGTGGTGATGATCAAAGCAAGGCCTTTGTGGCGTAGCTTTGTGTAACGTTTACTTCGCGAGTTTCACACCCGGTATGAACCAAAAACGGGAGACGGACCTCAGGGAGGACTTGCGTTTCTTTCTAGCTAAAAGTGGCGTCAGTGGTTTTACACGCCCTGACGAGTTTGACTTATGTGGTTGTTGCTGTTGCGAGGCGCCTCGGTTTGATCGGACGATCCGGGTCCGATGGAGTCATTCGTTGGCTCGTTTGCGCCCCAAAGGGCGGGGAGACGTATTGTTCAGGCATAATAATCCACATCGGTGGACCGGCCCTGACGATCCAGGGGGCAGTTGCGGCTGTTCCTGAGACATGGTAGGCTAGATTGTCTCGAATCTGTTGAGGACTATCTTTTGCCTCGGTTCATAGACGGAAATCCAATTTCCAAATACGTGACTTTGCGGTTTTATTTGTAAACCTATATATGGTGACATAGTGGCATGGGACGCTCATGTCGCCTATGATTGATACTTATGATTTGAAGTTGTTTTATACACTATGCACTTATAATAGTATCAAACGATTTGTTTTAACCGTATCAAGCATTCTTTGGCTGTTATAAGGGAAAACCCTATCCTCGGCTGCGTTGCATTGTGTGATGGGACATGGGTCTTATAACAGCTTCATTTTTCTTTATTTAGCATTGCGCTGTTTGTTTTATGCACTGGTATTCTTGGGAGGAAACCCGTTCCGTGTTATACGGCGTGGTCCCTTGATTTACCTAATGATTTAAAATAAAGATTAATAACTGTTTTAGTTCTCACACCAGTCACATGACTGACCTGGAGTTTATTGTTTTAACCTAAACTCTGGGTGCCCCTATTTTGACACGGGCAGCTAGTAGTTTTGGTTTTGCAGATTTATATTCACAGGATCCTGGTTTACAGCTGGAACGATATCCGGAAAGCTTTGTATCCGTATATCTCCTTCTAGTTGTGTATTGTATTATTTTCCGCTGCCATGTATTTAAATGTAATTTAAATCTCTGATTTTTCTGTGTAATATTTATTCATTTATACTTTGTATATTCTTGTAATCTGATGCATTGTTGTAATAAGCAATGAAATGTTCTTTCGTATGCGTTCTGTTGTGGTTTGTTCTCGAACTATCCGACACTTTCCTTTACGGGGAAGTTACGGGTTTTCACAAGTTGGTATCAGAGCTTTGGTTTACAAAGCTCAGAGAACAAGGCACATTAGAACCATACGAAAGAATTCATCAGAAACTGGATTAGTAATATCCAACGGGAATGGCTCATTAGAGATGGGATCAGTAGTATCCTAGAACGAGTGTGAAGAGTATATTTTTCAAATGAAAACAAATTTTGTTTTGAAAATTTAAATGAATTATTCGTATTTGATTATTTATTTGTATTTATTTGGACAGTCCAGTATATAAAGATTTTGCATATACGCCTTGCAAACGTGTATTTGAAATTTTAATATATTGGATAGATATAGCATCACACTCTAGTCGCCCGGAGATGATATTGATGATAGCGATCGCATCATCAACATTTATGTTCGAGTTTCGAAGGTGGGATTTCTATATATTTACTATTGACTGGTGTGAGAACCAAAAACTATATAGGATCTATTGTTGTGATTTGGCATCAAAAATCTGATTTTTGACTACATATCAAAGTTACGAATTTGAAACTCTAATTCACTGATTGATTGATGTTTGTGTTGCTTGTTTAGTTGTTTGATAAATTTTGAACCATTACGCCTAATTGTATCAAATATTGAATTTTATTAAAAATTAGTCGCATATGCTTGCATATATATGTACTTACCTTGAACAGGTCATAGCAAGGAGGCTAGAGCAGAGAATAAAATTTGTTTGCCCGACAAATAGGTACATGTTTACTACATAATTTACTGTTTTGTTTGGGTGATGATGATTTTATGAGCCTATTGGCTAGCCGCTTGGCTTTTTCTTTTTCTTTTTGAGATTAGAAGGACCGGGGAAGCTATTTGAAATTCCCCGATGCTCCCGGTGCAGGGGAGGTTATGGCGAAATTTTTCGAAAATTTAGGGTGTTAGCCAAATTTTTGAATTTTTGAAAATTCTCAGAAACTGAAAAGTTGGAGAATGGAAGCCAGATTGAACATAGAGTTGATTAATCAAACCACTTTCGACTTTGTTCCTTTTCGGGGACGAAAAGTTTTAAGTGGGGGAGATTGTAACAACCCGAAAATCTGGGCCAATTTAAAAATTTTATTTTGGCAATTTTAGCGAATGTTGATTATTTAAAATGAATTATTTTAAATAATATCGACGAGAAATTTGTTTTGAATATAATTCGAACGTATATATTATATACGTCGTCGTTAGAATATAAATATTTATTATATAATTATAAAAGGAATTGAAAATGGCGCGGTAGTTCGATAATTCGATTTCAAACTTCAATTGAATGTACCGGGTGCAAAACAATCCGGATTTTAGTGAAACCGAAAATAATGGAATCTAATTGAGAATATCTTTCCAACGAATCCGAAAGATCGAAATTTCATAGCGGGAATCAAAAGATATGTCCAGTTGAAAATTCGGAATAGTCGCTATGGAATTCAGGCCCTTAAAAATGGGAATTTTGCAAACGACCTCGGATTTCGACGAAACCACTTTTGTTGGATCCGTGATGTAAAGTTATTGCTAGATTCCAAATTTCATAATTTTTTGAATCAATATGTGAGCGTGGCAAAGGAAAACGCGTTTTGACCATTTTAGTTGAATTTAATCGACTGGAAAATGACCATTTTTCAAACTGTCTCAGAATTCGGCGAAACTAGTTTTGCTAGGACCGTATCATCAATACGAAGCTAGAAAATATTTTTCGGGAATTTTTCTAGTTAGTATGTGGCCCCGTTAATTTGAAATGTACGTTTGAAATTCAATATAATGATTTAAATGTAAATTTTGACGGAAACTGATTATAACTATCGAATCAGCTTGCGATACATATCCCATTGTGTTCGGAATGGGGGTAAAACGCGAGGGACGACAGGCGGTGGGCCTCGTTTTGAAGTCGAAAATAAAAGTTGCTTTTTGTGGAAAAATAAAAAATAAATTAATATATATAATAAGGGCGTTGACCTCACTCTCTCTCTTCGCTCTCCTTCTTCCCCGTCTGATCTCGATTTAGAAAGAAAAAAAAACGAAGAGCTCAGATGGACCGCGACGCCACCGGAGTTCACCACCGCTCCTCCCTAGAGACGCCGGACACCACCCTCCTCTCTACCGCCGTTCAAGACCCCCACCGAAAACCC
Source organism: Allium sativum (assembly GCA_030737875.1). Taxonomy (NCBI): domain Eukaryota; kingdom Viridiplantae; phylum Streptophyta; class Magnoliopsida; order Asparagales; family Amaryllidaceae; genus Allium; species Allium sativum. Next base: position 140,679,068 of record CM060918.1, on the reverse strand, counting down.
CATTCGACCCTGAACCTCCAGCAAACCCTCGACCCCACTTCAGCCGCGCCCCCTTCTATCGACGTTGCTGCCGCCGTGGCCCCTCTGGCCAGCCCCCTACGCCCTTCTCTTTCCAATACATCCTCCAAAGCCCCAATCCCCCACAAACCCTAGCCTCCGGTCATCCAATCCGCCTCCAGGCCGCCTGCGCAAACCCCCACCGCCTTCCTGAACCTTCCAGCCCCTGTTCGGCCACCAACTTCGACCGTAGACCTCTCTCAAGCCAAGATTCGATTTTTGGTTGATTAACAGCGAAAATGTGAGTTCTCCATTTCCTTTATTTCTTATTTTCATTTATATTTTATAAAGTAAATAGCATTGATCTGAAAATGTGTGGCCCGGATTTAATTGAAAGTTAATTGTTAATATAAATAGCATAGGTAAAACCTGGTTTTTAAATTTAGATATAACATCGATAAAAATCAGATTTTATAATAAAATATATTGTTTTTTTTTTAGATTTTGATCTATAAAACAACGTTTAAAAAAATGTAATTTTTAAGAGAAAAAGCATTGCTTAAGTTTATGATTTTTAATATAGAATATCGTTGTTTTGAAAATATAGAATATCGTGGTTTGAAAATATATACATCTTTGAAAATATAAGCCATGCAGTTATTTGAAAATATAAACATTTTTGAAAATATAGAATATCGTTGTTTTGAAAATATAGAATATCGTGGTTTGAAAATATATACATCTTTGAAAATATAAACCATTCAGTTATTTGAAAATATAAACATCTTTGAAAATATAAAAATATGACTTATATATATAACTTAGCGTTATGAAAATATGGAAAACTGAATTATAAAAATATATTTTTTATAATATAAACATCAACATGAAAATATGATTTTCATTTAGGAAGTAACAGTATAAAAATGTAATTTTTAATATATACTGTGTGAAACAGATCGTTAGAAGCACAGTGAAGATTTCCTACATATGAAGAGTCGTGACGTTTGGTTCAACTATTCTGTGAGAACTTCTCACCTTTCAATTTAATTTTTCTAGTTATATATATACTAGGATGCAGACGGTGCTTAGCAGCACCCGACACCCGTCATCCACAGACCATGGATGGCTTGTTTGTTAAATTGTTTGGTTGTGTAGTTGGTTAGATTATTTGATTGAAATTTGAATTGGTTGGTGAAATGAAATTGATTTGATTGATGTGTGAATGGCGTGGGCCTTCACTAGACCGGGGATAAGGCTAGGCCTCGTCCCGTTTCTAGTATCGTGCCGTTATGCCGCCGAAATTTTCTAAAATAAGTTAGAAAAATAACAATATCATTTTATAGAATAAATGAATTGAATAGAAATTCATATGTTGAAATAAAATGTTTTGTCGTTAAAAATATAATTTTTAACGTGAATGTAAATAAATAAATATTCATTTACAAACCGGACGGTTTGTTTATGTACACCTATTTGAAGGACATTGATTGGGTCGATAAATTTTACACATCGCCCAACTGCACAAATAAAATATGCGTTTGATTGTTTGAAACCCCACACGGGTGTTGGGATGAAATTTGAAGTTCACTCATCCTGATTGATTAAATATGTCGATCGATTGATTGACAGGCTGGTATAAGCGTTAGATATCTATATTTGATGCTTATACAGTGTAGTGCACTTTGGTTGATGGTTGATTATTTTTCAATGCTATTATATACATGTGTTGTATGAAAATCCATATAATTAATTTTATATGGTGATTGATTGGGCCTCATTCCAATTTAGAAAATAAAGAATATATAAAATAAAAGTTCATGTGTTGACTGTACTCATTCGTTGAGATTAGTCATGTGTTGAACGAAATATTTTAATAATAAAATTTGCATCTTAATCAATATAAAATAAAGGCTCATGTGTTGACTGTACTCATCCGTTGAGATTAGTCATGTGTTGAACGAAATAATTTAACAAAAATTGTCACACGTGGACAGTACTCATTCGTTGAGATTAGTCGTGTGTTGACAAAAATAAATATTCATTTGTTGAATAGAATATTTGAAAATAGAAACATATGAAGTCGTGTTGGTTAGATTGACGCCATTTTGACGTGAACGATATTTATATCGATTTTATTAATTTTAAAATGCATATTGAAAAGTGATTTCGAAAACGCATATTTTGAAATGAAATTGAAATGAATTGAATATATAACGATTTCGTAATGAATAGAATATAAAAACGATTTCGAAATGAATTGAAAACGAATTGAAGTGAAATCAAATTGAATTGAAATTTGATTTGAATAGAAAACGAATTTGATTTCAATTGAAATATATAACGAATTTGAATCAAATAGAAAACCACTTTGAATTGAATGAATTGAAAACGAATTCAAATTGAATTGAAAGCGAATTGAAATGAATTCAAATTGAATTGAAATTTGAATTGAATAGAAATGAATTTTAAACGAATTTATAAAGAAGAATTCAATTTTGATTTGAATTGAAATGGAAGTTGAAATTGCTTTTGAAACGAATTTAAAACTATTTATATAATTCGTTTTAAATAGAAATCGACGAAATATATATTATATATATAATATAATGGCCTGAATAGAACGCGCCGCGCCGCGGCAGTTCGTGAATTTCGGCCATTTATTTCAAACAGACATTACGGGAGATCCGACCGTCGGATTCTCCTAAAACTGGAACCGTTGGGTTCGTATCGAAAAGAGCTTTCTAACGAATATTAGAAATTTGAAATCTAACGGTTGGATTTGGAATTATGTCCAAATCAAAAATGAAAAAGGTCGCTGTAAGTGCAGTTTGATGGCCGTTGATGGAAATCGACTGTACGGGCCTTGATAAAATTATTAAAAATAGTAATAATTGGTGTAAAATCATAAGAAATGATTTGGGAAAAATTGGGATGAAAAACTCCATATTTGTAAAGATAAAAATAGAGTTTTATCGAAATGAACTAGTTTTGAACTAGAATTATAATTCTGTTTATTTTTAAATAAATAAATTGAATTTGAAATGGTTTTGAAAACAACCAGAATTTCCAATGGTTACATTGGAATGGATTTGAATCGAAATCGTCCTCGGAATATTTCGATGTTGGATTTCATGATTATACAGATATTGTTATGGAAATTTGAAAGATATATATATCGTTATTTCCAATACGATATTTGTTAGTCGTAGAATTTGATATTGAATATAAGCCGATATATTTTCTATTCAGAGCCTTGTATTGAATATCAAATGTGATTTGGGTTTGTCGTGAATGGTGTCTTCACTAACACTGTTCTTGAACCCAGTTGAGAAAAGATTAAATCTTTTTATTTAGATTTAATGAAGTGTACCAATCAAATAATATTTAATTGGAATTGAATTGATATTGATTTTTGGGTTTATCGTGGACAGTGTTTTAAATAACACTCATTCTTTAACCCGATAATTAATGGAATGTGGTTTTGGGTTTATCGTGAACCGTGTTTTAAATGACACTGATTCTTTAACCCAGTTAACGATTAAAACTAAGTGGAGTTTTAATGAATCTTTAATTAGATTGAAATAATCGAAATGGAGTATCACCAGTTTTGCTCTAGTCGTTAGTTAAATCTTTAATTAGATTTGAACGTGAAATGGTAATTGAATTTACCGGTAACACCGTGGTGTTAGATATGAAGTAAGACCCGTTTTACTTCATGGGATGAATAGGTTGGGATTGGGAAATTAAAACAAATGGTTACTTCGGTAAGTTTCGTTAATCCCGACTAATTTGAATTGATATTCAAAAATAGATTAAAGAATAAATTCAAGGAATTTATCTTGGATAAAATTAATGGGAACCTTTCCCTATGAATGTGAAATTTAGAAACTAACTGTCGGTTAGCCAAGCAGAATGGTTTTCTGGATATTGATCTGATGTTGGTTTCGGCCTTCGGGGTTAATATTTGGGGAATTATTCTCTTGATTAATTTACGGTTAGTGACTGATGAATTGGAATGAGGCGTATGTTGTGTTTGTGTAACACTTATTTAAAATATACGTGAGTTATTCGGAAAGACCGGGTTTATCCCATTCTGAATAACTGATACGACGATAAGTCGAAGATGAAGACGGTGGTCGAAGACCGGAAGTCTTCACGTCGTTTGGGTGATTACTGATGATCTTGATTGGGCTGTACACCCAAGAAGATGGAAACAGTTGGTGATCGTCCAGACGTACTTGGAGATCGATGGATATGCGGGGTACTAGGTGCCTCCAGTTTCGTTCAGCCCCAGAACGGACTTGTAAATGGACTGTGTGTCTGACATTGGATTTTAGTCCGTGTGATTGATCTCTATTAAATATATATCTGTTTGGCGGCGGAGAATTTATTCTCTTGCTTAACGCCCTTCTCTGAGACGTATGAGCTCAGGGGTTATATATTGATGGATATCAATCGCATGGAGTGAATTGCCTGTGTGGCATGCCTAAGTGGCAAATGATCAAGGCTTCTGTTGAAAAGCAAAGTCTTTTGGTTGATGATCGAAGCACGGCCTTTGTGGCGTAGCTTTGTGTAACGTTGATTCGCGAGTATCACACCCGGTATGAACCAAAAACGGGAGACGGACCTCAGGGGGGACATGCGTTTTCTTTCTAGTTAGGAGTGGCGTCAGTGCTTGAACTGGCTGACGAGTTTGACTCATGTGGATGTTGCTTATTATTACTTGCTGAAAAGCGAGGCGCCTCGTGATATCGGTTTCGGCCGATGCTTCTGGTCGGCTAACGGGCCAGGCTTACGCCCCAAAGGGCGGAGAAACGTATTGTTCAGGCATTATAATCCACATCGGTGGACCGGCCCTGACGATCCAAGGGGCAGTTGCGGCTGTTCCTGAGGGGCGGACTAGAGCGTCTCGAATCGGTGAGGATCTTGCCCCTAGCCTCGGTTCATACCATAAATGATAACCCAACTTCCAATACGACGTCTTGCGGTTTTAATTGTAAACTTATATATGGCGACATAGTGGTATGGGGCATTCATGCCGCCTACGATTGATACTTATGATTTGAAGTTGTTTTATACACTATGCACTTATAATAGTATCAAATGATTTGTTTTAAACGTATCAAGCATTCTTTGGCTGTTATAAGGGAAAAACCCTATCCCCCGGCTTGTGTTGCATTGTGTGATAGGACCTGGGTCTTATAACAGCTTCATTTTTCTCTATTTAGCATTGCGCTGTTTGTTTTATGCACTGGTATTCTTGGGAGGAAACCCGTTCCGTGTTATACGGCGTGGTCCCTTGATTTACCTAACTTTAAAATAAAGAATTAATAACTGTTTTAGTTCTCACACCAGTCCCATGACTGACCCGGAGTTTATTGTTTTAACCTAAACTCTGGGTGCCCCTATTTTGACAAGGGCAGCTAGTGGTTTTGGTTTTGCAGATTTATATTCACAGGATCCTGGTTTACAGCTGGAACGATATCCGGAAAGCTTTGTATCCGTATATCTCTTCTAGTTGTGTATTGTATTATTTTCCGCTGCGATGTATTTAAATGTAATTTAAATCTCTGATATTTCTGTGTAATATTCATTAATACTCTGTATATTCTTGTAATCTGATGCATTGTTGTAATATACAATGAAATGTTCTTTTGTATGCGTTCTGTTTTGTGTGTTGTTCTCAAACGATAGGGTGTTTCGAACGGTCTGGGTTGGTTTAGCGACTAGTTCGGACCGAGCGAAATTCCTTGCCGTCACAACGCACTAGCTCCTCTTCATCCCAATTGTCACTATACCTTTCCTGTACATACCCTTCCACGTTCAGTTACTCCCCACATATTTTCCAACTCATCTCCATACAACCGAGAACCCAACGCCCTACCTCATTCAACAACAAACCCCGTCGCCACCACCGGAGTCAGCTCTGACCCCACCAGAACGCTCGCCAACAACTCCAGAACCCCATCGAGACCTATGAACTTATACGAGCTTAAAGCTCTCAAATTTCCGAGTTCCATGACATTGAAATCATCGAATTCGATGAAGTATTGGATTTAAACAATTTCGATCTTTGAAAGTGGGAGTTTTTCCTTCGTTTTCCCTTTTGAAGAGGTGACGACGGGAATGCTTTTATCTAGAGAAACAGAAATGAGGAGAGATTTAGGATTTTTAATTATGTTTTGAGGTGGCCATTTCGTTGTTTACCGAAGGAAGAAAAGGCACTGGTGTATCCCTGTACTTATAAAGAGTTGAGAACCGTGGTACTCACAGCATTGAAAACAACGTGCTATGCACGGTATTTGGGATGGCTTGGGGATCACGGATATGTTAGCGTGAGGGGCACGGTTTGTATTGGTTGGGCAAGCAAGCATTTAGTGGTTTGGACGGCAAGCTATTGAAAACTAATCTTGGCACTCACGGCTACAACCCCTTGGAGAACATGGTTTTTAGTTGGCTTGCGAAGCACGGTTTGATTAGTTGGATGTCACGCTAATTTATACGTACAGGAAAAGTAGAGTTTTAAATTATATTATTTTTTAGTGGTAGTAATATACATTTTTGCAAAGCACGGAGGACAAAAACATCAGCTTGGCAGCAGAAGAGAAGCTTTTAAGGGATAAATTCAATAAAAAAAATGTGAGTTTGCTACCAAACTTTCTGATATCCGCATGTTCTAATTTTCTGAAAGCATCAAAATTTGTAAAACAATCGGGCAATCAAAAAGAACATCAGGGACACATATTTCAATGATACATTGAATAAGTCGGTTTTGATGTTAGGGAAAACCATAGATTGCTTATGTTATAAATTACACGTTAAAACTTTGTTTAATTAAATAAATTCTTTATAAATTCTTATATAAACTTCAAATAAAACATTTGAAACAAATTTAAATATTCAGAATTCAACGGTTGAAAATCTGGGTCGTTACATTCCTTCCCCCTTAAAATAATTTCGTCCTCGAAATTGCTAAGGTAGGAAAAGATGCTACATACCCTATTAACTAGGCCCAAAAATCCTTTTTGTTCAATTCTTAATTTCAGTTTAACTGGACCAATTTATTTCAATTAAAATATTAATTTATTCTTACTAACGAAATTTTTAAAGATTCTGAAAATTTTCTAACACTTTAAATTCTGAAAAATTTCGGCAGCATCGCCTCTGCATGGTTCAATCGGCACAACCACAACTCGCCTTTCTAGGCCTTCTCCAATCCAAAAGAAAATTAAAAAGCCAAGCGGCTTGCCCTATAGGCTCATAAAATCATCAAACCCAAGTAATATTGTAAACATGTACCTCTTTGTCGGGCATAATTCTATCTCTTGCATTTTCTTCCATTCAATACCTGCTCAGCATACATATATCCACTTCCAGTTGGTTTCAAATCAATCCAACTTCCAGTTTTGAAATCTCTAATCAACTTCTGATTAGTTCACTTCCATTCTATCGATTCCATTTGATCTTTATTCCAAAATCAATCCACTTATTCAGTTTGAGTTTCAATTTCCATTTAACTTAAGTTAAATTTCAATCCATTTGATACATTTTACCATGTCAATCTATTCAACTTATACAAGTTAAATTTTAATTTTAGAATTCAAATTCCCGGGTCTTATTTCAAATTAGTTTGAAATCATATATTTATAATCGACTCAATTCAAAATATTTGAATTTCTAAATCATCTTGTCCTTTTCAAACAAATTTTTTATTTCCAAATCACTATGGTAGCAATCCATCACTCAGAAACTTGAAAATGAATACCGATAATGTCACGACCCATTATCAGTACTATTTTCTCGCCCCCTGAAGTGATTTCAGTGCTTAATCACTTTTGAAATCCATTTAAAATCACTCTTATTCAAAAATTCTTCAAAGTAATGTTAGATTACTTTTAAAAATACTTCAGAAAATATTTCTAAACAACCGGGATTTAGAATTCCAAATTTTGGTTTGAATTCAATTCCAGTTCATCTTATTTATGTATATTTTCCATATACAAGTTATATTGGGTTATATATAACCATTTCAAAATTTTATAATTCCATTTGATTGTAATAACAATCAACACATTCAATAATTTCAGAAAATTATTACTTTTATATCAAAAATATCCTTTGGGCAAAATTATAACATTTATCCACTTTAAAACAATATTGTGTCAAATTGTTCTGTTCGAGCGTTTAGAAACACCTATCGATACAGTTATACATTATGTATCGACTAGAATTCATAAACCAGCCAACACAATATAAAACAAATTTATATCAAATCTACAAATACGCGCTCTTATATAAATACTCAACTCAATCCAGGGTATTACTAACCTCATCTCTATTGAGTTACGCCACAGAGCCAAGTTTATCACTCAACCTTCAGCTCTGATACCAACTGAAACGACCTGAATTTCCGTACCCTTTGGATCGACTAATAAAACCACATGTCCAACCCAAATAACACAGAAATACGAATCATTACAAGAAAGAAGTTAGAGGATGAGAAATAGAAAGAAAGAAATATTAAAATAGAAGAAAAACGAAGAACACAAAACTCATAGCGGAACGAATAAAATATATTAGATAACATAGACTTTGAAATATAAATCAGTAACTGTATGTACATACCATTATCAGAGCACAACGGTTATCCTTGGAACAGTTATAAACACCTGTTTACAAATACAACATAGTACACAACGGAAAATATGATAGTTTACAGCCAACGTGAAGCCTCCTGCTTCGAACACCTCTTAGTGAATCTGTAACATCCTGATTACTTGACTGCCCGTACAAATTTGGGCACCCAAGAGTTTAGGGAAAACAACAAAATAAACTCTGGGTAAGTCATGGGACTGGTGTGAGTAAACTCCAACCATTTGTTTAACTTTCAAAATCCTTTCGAAAGAAATGATAATCGTAAGACCGATCCACACATAAACACGGATGGTTTTTACCTTACGATAACAAAAAATATTTTTTATATCAAATCCAGTGATATTATAATAATGTCTACAGCAAATAAATAATCATCTAGCGGAACGCTTGCATCTCACGCTCCATATATAATATTAAATCAAAAACCGCAGGGCGCTTATTGGAGATTGGATTTCCAACACGACAAGGTATGGGACCACCTGCCGATAATGTATCTCTAGAGACGAATACACAGGGTTCAACAAGAACGTCTTGCAACCCGGCCCACACATGACCGACCACTCATTTCGCTTGAGTGTATCGAATGTATGTCACCAACTGTTGGGATCAGCAACCGTTTCCCCAAAAGGGACAGCATTGATAGATTCAAGAACAAATGGAATTTCTCTAGATATGTGATTATACATCCTAATGGGTGCGACCCACATAGCCATGCTGCCTGCCAGATTTTTATCATTTCCCGAGTTGTGAGGCTTGAGGTTTGAATTATCTTCCAGAACATCTGGCCACCATTCACTTTGAATGCCACATAGTCAGATCCATCGGAAATCACTAATTGATTACCACAAAAATACTCAGATTGTTTGGCTAAAGAAGTTTCCCTTCTATGCCACCAACTTCGTACGTTTGAAGGAATCAACGTACGTAATCCCTTTGGAAATACTCTGTCAGACACTCGTCCATACAAGTTGTCCTGGGTTTGGACAAACCGAAGGCACTATCCCGTAAACAGGATAGCCCTTGCATAAAACTCCGTCTTCAACTTTGTTCATAAGTTGATTCATAACGCTTATACCAATACAGAGTGGTTTTCAGATATTAAATCTGATCCTGGTCTCTCTGTATTGATAACGGAGGTATGAATAAAATAAAACTTTGATAGTCGGTGATTTAAGTATCAAAGGACACCCATACAATCAACGGTCCTATTTCCAATTGGAAATTCTACCGATCAAGCATCAAACAACACTGGGCCCCCTTATTATTAATTTCTCATTAAATTATTATTCCCAATTCCTGTTTCTTAATTCCTTGTTGACAATTCATTTCATTTTCTATGTGTAGAAGATATCTCTCATTTTATGTGGGAAAAGCATTTCAAATTAACGCGATGTTGTAAACATCGTTATTATAACTCAACTCACTAATCCTTTATTAGCTAACCATATTGCTCAACCAAGTTTCACCATCGAACTTTAACCATTCCTCCATCGATCATGAAGTCAATCAAGTTGGGGTATAATTACCTCTCAGACCTTAACTGAACAACATTCTCAACTTTGAAATAGTCAAAGCTCACCACTTTAAACACAACGTCGCTTACACGATTCTCAGATTCGATCTAAGAACACATTTCTATTACAGAGAAATATTGATTTTAATAGTAGCGTTATAATCGCTGTTTCCAAATATTTGATTTATAAAACATTACTTTTGACAACAGCATTACAATCGCTGTTCAGAATTATAGAACACTTATTATAATAATTGCATTACAATCGCTATTAAAACAGTTATTATAATGGCAGCGTTAAAATTTCCATTTAGATTACCAAAACATTTATTATAACGGCAGCGTTAAAAATCGCTATTTAGATTTACAAAACCTTTATTATAACAACAACGTTATAATCGCTGTTTAGATTTACAAACACTTACTATAGCACCATTATAATTGTTGTTTTTCCAAATGTTTTATTACAAGACATTAATTATAATGGCAATGCTAAAATCGCTGTTTCCAAACATTTGGTTTGTATAAAAATATACTTGTCCTTATGAATTCAATTATTAAGTAAATAATCAAATAATTAAATAACTAAATTTGATTCGAAACAGAAACTAAAAGTTTCTACTTCCCTTAATTCGATATAATCGAATTCCAATAAATAACTTTCTCTCGAATAATCTATGTCCGATTTCTATTCCCAATTTTGAGATAACACTCATCGCTTTCTTTTAAAACGATTACCCATTTCCCCTTTCTCATTCAAATTTCAATTTAGATTTATATTTCCAATCTAAATTTTCTTTATAGATAATTCATTTGCAAAATATTTTTTTTAACCCATTATTCACTTTAATCGTAAATATATTTCTTTTATATATAATCAAATCAGTTTGATTTTATACTTTATATAATGTCTCAAATCCAATTTCCATTTATAACATCCATTTAGAATTTTCCATAGAAAAGTCTTATTTGTATGTCATCCGTTTATAATCGCGCTTAAAATTTCCTTTTGCTACATTCAATTCCCATTACAAATATCGGTCTAAAACCGCTTTCCACTTTTCAACATAAATTCGAACTTGGATTTATAAACATTGTTTATAAATAACTTCTTGTTTTATTTATTACAAAGTCAATCACTGATTGTATAAATCACACCACACATCAAAATCAAGGAAAAACAGTAATATAAATATTGAGGAACCCAGTTGGGTCACTCCAACCTGTTTCCCTGCATCCACAGATGTTAATCACATCAATATGAAATATCCTGGTAACAGAACTGATAATCGATCAACCATCAACCATTTCAACCAAACAATCATCACATAGTATAAAAAACTATGATAAAATTCAAAACTCGTTTATATAAAATATAAACGAGTCAAAGTTAGTGAGTTTACTCACCTTGGTTCGCAGATGACGGTCTGCTTTTTGTTTCGTTTAAAATCAAACGGCGTTTGATTTCATCACGAAACTCCGGCAGCTCCGTTTCAGCGAAGTCAGTTCCACGATGTAGATCACCTCGCTATGATTTCGACATAACCAATTTCGCACAACTCATGTTTTTAATTCCTTCACCTTCTTCTACTCCGTCCAGTGCACCGTGTCTTTTTGCCAAATGCCACCACTGTTTGACTCTTCACCAATGCAACTCATCAGTACCAACTGTTTCAAAGCATCACCCCTTTGACCCAGTCGTGTTCGACAACTACCCAATTCATGACATAACTGATCCTCCACCTTGAACCAATCTGCAAGCAAGAAATACTCACGGCCTCTAACAATGTTCAGCACCGCCTGTATAAGCAAGGACGTTTTGTTTCCTGCTCAGTTTAATGGCCATGACCCTACTTTAGACCCTCCATTTTCTCATTTGAATACTCTGTACATGGGAGTAACCACCCACCACTACACCATTGAATACTTCAGCCCATAAATAACTTCGGTGGCCACTTATACTTCAACACAGTACCTGCAACTGCATGATAGATTCTGTCATGTTCCCTTAAAATCAAGGTATAAACCTGTGTACCTCATTTCCCAACAAAGTTGCCTTCCTTCCACAAGAAAAATCCGCCACATATACATCCACGTCCATATACGTTTACCTCCATGAAAGCCCATGCTGACCCATTTCAATAGAGCTGGATTTGTTCTTGATGATTTCTTCTCAGATGGATTCACGCACCAGCTCCTCTTCATTCCAATTGTCACTACACCTTTCCTGTACATACCCTTCCATGTTCAGTTACTCCCCACATATTTTCCAACTCATCTCCATACAACCGAGAACCCAACGCCCTACCTCATTCAACAACAAACCCCGTCGCCACCACCGGAGTCAGCTCCGACCCCACCAGAACGCTCGCCAACAACTCCAGAACCCCATCGAGACCTATGAACCCATAAGAGCTTAAAGCTCTCAAATTTCCGAGTTCCATGACATTGAAATCATCGAATTCGATGAAGTATTGGATTTAAACAATTTCGATCTTTGAAAGTGGGAGTTTTTCCTTCGTTTTCCCTTTTGAAGAGGTGACGACGGGAATGCTTTTATCTGGAGAAATAGAAATGAGAAGAGATTTAGGATTTTTAATTATGTTTTGAGGTGGCCATTTCGTTGTTTACCGAAGGAAGAAAAGGCACTGGTGTATCCCTATACTTATAAAGAGTTGAGAACCGTGGTACTCACGGCATTGAAAACAACGTGCTATGCACGGTATTTGGGATGGCTTGGGGATCACGGATATGTTAGCGTGAGGGGCACGGTTTGTATTGGTTGGGCAAGCAAGCATTTAGTGGTTTGGACGGCAAGCTATTGAAAACTAATCTTGGCACTCACGGCTACAACCCCTTGGAGAACATGGTTTTTAGTTGGCTTGCGAAGCACGGTTTGATTAGTTGGATGTCACGCTAATTTATACGTACAGGAAAAGTAGAGTTTTAAATTATATTATTTTTTAGTAGTAGTAATATACATTTTTGCAAAGCATGGAGGACAGAAACATAAGCTTGGCAGCAGAAGAGAAGCTTTTAAGGGATAAATTCAATAAAAATAAAAATGTGACTTTGCTACCAAACTTTCTGATATCCACATGTTCTAATTTTCTGAAAGCATCAAAATTTGTAGAACAATCGGGCAAGCAAAAAGAACATCAGGGACACATATTTCAATGATACATTGAATATGTCGATTTTGATGTTAGGGAAAACCATAGATTGCTTATGTTATAAATTACACGTTAAAACTTTGTTTAATTAAATAAATTCTTTATAAATTATTATATAAACTTCAAATAAAACATTTAAAACAAATTTAAATATTCAGAATTCAACGGTTGAAAATCCGGGTCGTTACAGTGATTACACTCTAAACATATTTTAGAAATTATGTAAAAATATATAAAAAGTTTTTGACTTTAATTAGTTATACATGTGAGTTTTAGATGATTTGAACTTGATATGTAAAAGTTTTCTCTTATGGATCCTTAACCTTCACCTTAGATTTAGATTTATTTAAAATAGATACGTTTGGATGTTGGCTGGTGTTTTGGTATCTGTATGATGTATGAATGTTTGCTTAATGTTTGAATGGTTGAAAATGCCAATCAGTTGGCGGCTTAGTTAGAAAGACATTTGAGATCGGTGATAATCAACATGGAAAGTTGAGAATCCCTCAAATTTATTTGAAATTACGTGATAGTCGATTTAGGGTGGCGAGGAAGGCCCCAAAAGACCACATTTTAATTTCCAAATTCTTTTGGAGTTAGTATGCTTAAGATATAGACATTCAAATTATGAATCCGTAAATAATTCAAAGTGTTGGATTGGTGATGATCCAAGAATTCAAATTTCCCAGCTCGAGATGAGATCTATAGGAGGCAACAAGGATAGCCTCTAAAGGTTGCACACTAAAATTTCGAGTCGTTCGGAGCTGGTATGTCAAGTCATGAGCATTTGAAGTATGGATCAGTGGATAATCCTGTGCGTATAGTGCTTAAAATAAGGAAAGTGTGGGATCAATAATGATTCTTAGGGATTAATGATGATCCCTGAAGACGGTGATGATTGCTAGAGATAGATAGAACTTTCTTATGCTTAGACAAAGGGATTGGGGTGTAGACCATGGCTTGTGTAGAGGAAATGGAGCCAAAACCATGTGATTTTGCTAAGTATTGGTTCGTCCCTACGAATTAATATTGATCCGTAAAGCTTCACCTACATGACTCGCGATTCCCTGGAATGACCTAGGGTTGGTTAGCACCTTGTATGTGAAGTCGGGTGCGAGAAAGCAGGGATCAATGGTTGTTTTTTGAGTTTATTGATCGATAGCCATGGATCTATGATGACCCTTACCTTTTGTTCCAAACTTTGTAAGACTGATATGAAGTGATAAGGAAGGATCCATGCGGCTAGGGTCCAAGTTTCAAGTCCTTTGAAGTTTATGTGCTTGAGTTATGGCCATTTGAGGCAAGATCAGTAGTGACAGATCGGTAGCTATAGATTAGTAGTGATGGATCAGTAGCTAAGGAACGATGCGTGGATCGATTGTTTAGTTACTCCAAGTGAGAAGTGGATGAGGACTTAGTGATGTCTGAGGTAACATGTTAGATGGGTGGAGCGATACTATGGGACGTGGTGTGTTCCGACATTGAGTCATGTATATGGAAGATATCGATAACTCTTATTATCTGACCTTTTAACCTCTCTATATTTGGATAGGCTGGACAAGTTAGACTTGAAGGTTATCAACAAAAAAAATCCTTTTAAATTAACCCTAGGGTCCAAAAACTAGGTATAAGAATGATCGCAAGGTAAAGAGAAAACTAACGTAAGAAACAAAAAACAAGAAATTCAACTTAAGTGTTGGATCAATATCTTCCCACCCATGAATCGAAGTTGTTCCCCGGATATTCAACCAGAGTTTCCCTTACTCCTCCATAGGGATGTAAATTTTGTACGAATGCCTAACGTACGTTCATGTCTGTAGCCATAATACATTCGTCCGAGTTCATCCGATGGTCATTTAGGACACGAGTTAGGACAACAAAATTTGTACGAGAAAAAGTCAAAGTTCGGTCCATGTTCGTTCGAATATACCTAATTCCTTGTAATTCGGTATATAGTTGAGAGAAAATCTATTAAAAAGAATAAAATGTGATATAAATAGTCATGTCCGACCTGATCTGTTCATGTCCGTGTCAGAAAAAAATACGTCTATGCCCGATCGAATTTATTTAGGACACGAATTAGGACAACAAAATTTGTTTGAGAAAAAATCTCGTCCAATCCGTGTTCAATCCGATTTTTTTCAGGACAGAAACTGAACACACCTCCGACCGGTCCGGTCCGACCGATTTACACCCCTACTCCTCTAAGCCACCCACCCAGATTCCAAAAGACAGTTTCACGTGCCAATCCATCATTCATATGCATTTGACTATCAATCTCTATGAGAAAATGAAACCAACAATTCCATTTTCTATAGATTCAACATTTGGACTCAAAAGCTAACAAAAATCAAACAAGCTTAAGACCATGAAGCTAACTTTAAGGCGAGTTAAGACATGGCTATCATAAGGTCACATAGGGCAAAGTTAGGGAGCGATATAGACCAACTTGATGGATCTGCATCACTCCTCAATAATCGCTGACATGGCACTTTAATTTCTCGAGGGACATGGTCTAAACGAGGAGATTTGGATGTGGATTTCAGTGTGAGATATTTTCCTTTCCACGGCTATAAATATAGGGGAATTGGGTCATTTTGAAGGATCATTTGACTCTTCTACTTTCTAACTTATCTTGCTTGTACTCTACGAAATATACCGATCCATAAACACTTATACCCGAAATCAAAGAGATAATCAACAAAATCTCTAAGTTATCGTACGATAATACTTGTTGAATCATAGAAATCATTGTATGCTCTATTTTTCCTCCTTTTGCATTGATTTCTCTAGTTTTTATTTTTTTACATCCTCTTGTTGGGTGTTTGTTCCATTTTTGGTGCAAACATTTTGGTGTGTCTGCCGAGAACCATATTCTCAAGATGCAATCAGATTTCCTTTATCTAAGAGAGATAAAATTCTTTCAAATCCAGATTTCTTGCTATTCAGATTTGCAAAAAGTCTACAAAAAGCTATTTTCAATAAGCCTTAGAAAAGACAAAGATATTGCCTCTTTAAGAGCCACCGATGAAGTAGAGAATGTTGCCCTCGAAATGTGGACAAGTTGTTCAGCCTAATGCTATAAATGTCCAGAATTCCTCAGATGCCATACCAAGAATGGACTTAGAGCATATGATGAAAGAACTATAAGAGAACCGTGCAAAGATCAACTGGCCAATCCAGGAAAATAAAAATTCGATGAATAGTTGGTCAACCATCATAGGAAGCTTCAAAAAGAACTAACTCCTCCATACACAAAATCAGTCATTTCCTCGTCCTGACATCATCCTTAGATGAACAAAAGGTAGAGTACAAGCATATTCAACATTGTGACATCGAGACAAGTGCCAAGGGATCGATCCAAGCCAAAATTTATGGTTTAATACCAATCTCACTAGAAAGATCTTTACCAATCCCTAGTATTACAAATTGGATCCCTTAGTTGATGGCAATGCACTACCCGATCATACTATGATCAATAAGGGAGGGAATCATGAGGTTACTACCAAACTATTGCCAGGGAATGTAAACTAAACCGCTAGATGAACAATCCTTATGGAGCTAGAAAAACTTAGGCATTAAGGTATAACCTATAACCTTCGATTGGGCTAAGTAGACTATGATCACCCAAGAAATTATCCAAGAGTCATACTTGGCAAACATGGTAAGAAGTCTTATAAGAGAAATTCAACATCAAACTAACAGAGGTTGATGTACCTCCTCGCGTTAAAATCATTTTATTGAAGCAATCATATGTGCATATCACCCTAAGAGATTCAATATGCTTATGATACCATTATATGAAGGAAAGACATATTCTAGGCGACACCTTATGAAATACCAATGACATATGAATTAAACTAGAGACAATGATGTAGTCTAGACACCGTTTGTGGGTAAAAATGACCAGTTTCGTTTTTTGACATGTAAAAAAAATACGAACAGGACATTTTCTCGATTTTCTTACTGCTAGAAAAGGAGTTGTTGGCATCTGCATCAAACGAGCCATTTTTTCATTTTCTCCTGGTGGAAAAGAAGTGGTTGGCATCCGACGACAAGACGCATCGGGCGCCAACCCCATTTCTACCATCAAAATACCCCACTTAAAACTCACTTAAACCAATTAAACATGTATTATTTTCTTAATTAAACAAAACCAATCTCTCCAAGGCACGTGAAACACCCCACCTCCATTAAGGTCACTCACAAAGGGAATGCCTTAACTTTGGTGGAGGTTTATAAGTAAAAGTCACAGATGAACTCAAGACAGATATAAATACACATATTTTAAACAGCGGAAACCAAACAAACTTTTATTTCATCAATACGTGTATCAAACAAAGATTTCCATAATTGTCTCAAAATACTTCCAACATTACAACCTCATAACTGCCTTGATTATTAAAGAAGCATGAAAACATAAATAAAGTGACAAAAATCCCCATAGTGATATCCAAAGCCATTTTCCGAGCAAGAAAGATCCAAATCATACATCTACGTTCTTGATGCTTGTAAAGACCCTGACTGAGTTGAGCTGTTTCCTCCCTGTGGACCGGGGGGGGGGGGGGAAGAAAGAAAAGAAGACGAAAAGAAAATAGGGTCAGACATAAAGCCTGAATAAATCTAGTAACTCTTCAATATGTGAATAAGAAAAGGGTATGATGGATGTAAACTAAAAATAGGAAAGTGTCATAAGCTAAGGAAGTGTCGAATGTACTATCACACCCATACTATATCTCTGCACCTACTTGAGTTTATTCTAACTGGCACCCCGTGGTGAGGGTGGAGTGATCCCATTCTTATTAAAGATCGACTCCTACTCGCGTTAACATGTGTCATACGACCCCCAAGAATTGTAGATACCTATGTTTGTCCCACCATGGGGTGTATCAAGACCCATGGTGGCGGCCCCGACACAAATCCTCTAAGGCATAGGTTATACTACGGGTGTCCCCAGTGTCCTGGTTGTCTTCTCCGGAGTGTGTGCACGCCCGCACCCCGTTAGACCTACACTATGCACCCACCGCCGTCGTTTGACCGCTTACAATTCAGCCCAGTAATCGTGCCCCACCCTGCCTAGTTTCAGGGTACCGTTGATACCTAACTTTGGGTTACTGCTGAAACGGGTCCCTCGTTACCAGGATTTTCTAGTCAAACATGTTAAGTGGTTAAGTGTATGTATTTACCTAACGCCACCCATCAATTTTTGTTAACATGTCGAATTTGGTTAGGTGTTAAAGTTGACTTAACCCTACCATCTGTCCTTAGCCTCTTAGGAGCACCAGACCACTCACATTAGACAGGTATTGCTACGGTTACTGGATATGCCGGTCGGTTCCGGGCAGGTTTACACCATAGCTCAGTCTAACCTCGGGTCCTTATCGGGCTCAATGCTTAACCACCCCACATTGGATAGGTATTGTTGTGACTACTGGACAGCCGAGTGGGTCCGGGCAGGTTTACATCACAACTCAATCCAACCTCGGGTTAAGCATGTCGTGTTTTCTAAATTTACATATTTTATTACTTCTCAACTATATGTAAATGTCATATCTTTTATTTTTGGGTATTTCAATTCATACCGCTTATGTGTCATAATCGTTGGCATGTGCCAAACATGCCAACATATATTTTCATATTTTACACCCAACGTTATTACCCCCGTTTGTTCGCAACGTTATAACATGTGTTGGGCTTGTCACAATTCAGCCCAACTTTATAAACGTGAGGAAAAGGGGAAATCAAGAACATGTAATACATAAAGGTGTGTGGCGCATGAACTTGCAATTTGGCAATTCGACTAACATATAACATGGGTCATGTGAACTTGCATTCAAATCAAAGTATGACGAAGTAGGTGACATATGAAATGGCATAGTTTAGGCAAATACAAACTTGTGTTCAAACATGTTAACTTGGCATAATATCAACCACAAAACTAGCATGTTGTATATTTACAAAAATGTACAATTTTTACATCTAATCATATAGCCTATTTCAACATGAACTTGCACAGTTTATGAAACATAGATCCAATTATACTTGCAAACATAGATCTAATTATACTTGCCAATAAACATAAGGATGATATCATTGGTTTTGGGTCATATAGGCATAAAAGGTCTATAACATGTTTACACAAATTCTAATTTAGACTAAGGGAATATACATAGTCCATGCCATCGACATATACAAAAGGGATCAATTTCTAGTTTTTGCCACAAGCTTGCAAGTGCCATTGTTTTTCATATACAATTGTTCAATAGGCTTGCATCAATCAATTTATGCCACAAACATCAATACACAAGTCATGATAGAACCATTACAATAAACAAAGATTATAACAACACGATTCTATTTTCATTTACATCGAATCACATCATAGTTTTTATTCATATTTTGAAAGGTCACTATACTTACAACGTGTGTTGAATTCTTGTTTTCTGATTTCTGTTATTCTGATTTGGAGATGCTCTCCTTTGGGTATCAAAGTTGCATTGAATGATTTGATTAAGCCTTAATCTTCTTCTAATTTGATTCGTCTCTTAGGCTTCTTGGCTTGTCTCTAGGCTTTCTAATTGACGGCCATTCCTAGTTCGTCTCCAGCAGCATGACGACTTTTGTATTCTATTATTTGTGTGAATTTAGGGTTAGACTTGAGTTGTATTTATAGAATTTTAAATTGTTTTGAGACGTCAGATGAAGATAGGAGGAATCTAGACCATACAAAGTTCAAAGAGCCAATCAAGAGGTGACACGTAAGCCCTAGTGACTCAGCCAAGCATCAGAATTCGACCAGACCCTGACCAGGCCAGCCAGGACCTGACCAGCAGGTCATTCTGACCTGGGCGCACTTGGCAGATGCACCAGGCTAAAAATGTACTGCCGCACTTCCCAAGTGCGCCAGTTCAACTTTGCTCTGGCGCACTTCCGAAGTGCGCCCGTGCATTCTGACCCGTTTTCTGGTTTTTCTGCCCAACTTCGTTCGTCCGTATCTTCTTCATACGATATCCGTTTTACGCAAACTTGGACTCTATCTCAAGCAGAATTTTGAGACGAACGCAATGGCGTAACCCGTTTCCCTTGATTTCATCATTTATAATTAATTATACTTTAATTTGTGAAGCTTAACGTTATAGAATTCACGGGGTGTTACATTCTCCCCCCTTAAAAGGATTTCGTCCCTGAAATCTTCAAGTTAGGAAGAATGTATATCCTACCATCCAACAGTCCATCTACTAAACCAACAAACACAGGCATCCACTGTCCTTAAAAGACTTCTAATGCTTCATGATCATATGCATAGTGTGTGTACATGTCCTTATCTAATGCAGAAATCAGGCGGTCTACTGATTCAGTTGACCTCCTTAATGCGAATCATGTAAGTGTCATGAATCCATTATGTATGCAAAAAAAAATCCTACTCATAATTCTACATGAGTGCACAACTATTCATACAAATGCGATGACCATATGACAGCATATCAAGTTTTCAACCATAAACAAATAAGAATACATATATGCATATGCAGTGTGAAGTGATTGAGCCGATCTAAGACCTAGATTGTGTGTGTATATGCATCCACGAGCAACCACTTGCAGCCATCAACCATAACATGTTTCAAATACATGTTTACATCCAAAGGGGTTTCTACCTAAGGATAAAGGATAATATCGAGGAGATATACCTAAAAAGATAGATACAAGCACAACTTAAGAAAAAGAGAGGTCAAAGATGTACCCTCAGAAAGAAAAGGGTAGGCAGCGCGTATTCTATCCTCAGTTTCCCAAGTCGCGTCTTCCTCGGCATCGCTCCACTGAACCTTAACGAGCTTCACTTCGCGGTTGCGTAGCTTTTTGATTTCAGTTCCTACGATTCGAGTTGGAACTCTTCTTACAGTTGCTTCACGTTCCATTTCGGCTTCTTCTAGAATGCTTGGCTCCACCACTTCCGCTGATTCATGTAGACATTTCTGGAGATGAGAAACGTGAAAGACGTTGTGAATTCCGGCCAATCTTTCAGGCAGATCTACTCTATAAGTCATTTTCCCAATCTTCTCGATGATAGGGAATGGTCCTACAAATCTTGGTGCTAGCTTTCCTACGGATCCAAAGCGAACGACGTTCCTTAAAGGGGATACCTTAAGGAAAACCCTGTACCCATCCCCAAACTCAAGGTTGGTCCTTCTTTTATCGGCGTAGGATTTCTGTCTGTCTTGGGTTGTCTTCATTCTCCTACGTATCAAGTCCACTTTCTTTTAAGTTTCTCGAATCATGTCTGGCCCAAGTATAAGCTTATCTGTAGACTCCCACCAACAAGTTGGTGATTTGCACGGTCTTCCATACAAGGCTTCGAAGGGTGCCATGCCGATGGTAGCTTGGTAGCTGTTGTTGTAGGCAAATTCCACTAAAGGAAGGTGATCCTCCCATGTCCCTCCAAAGTCAAGAACGCAAAGTCTTAAAAGATCCTCTAAAACTCTATTCACCCTTTCCGTCTGACCATCGGTTTGGGGGTGATAGGTCGTGCTCAAACATAACTGCGTGCCTACAGCTTCTTGCAGACTCCGCCAAAACTCACTCGTGAAGATAGGGTCTCGGTCACTAACAATGCTGGAGGGTATCCCATGGAGTCGAACTATTTCCTTGAGATAAAGAGATGCTAGAGATGAGGCAGTCCTTCTACTCTTGATAGGTATAAAGTGGGCACTTTTAGTAAGCCTATCCATTATTACCCAAATGCTAGTGTTGCCTCTTCTCGACCTAGGCAGTCCATCAATGAAGTCCATTGAAATGCTATCCCACTTCCACTGTGGGACCTCTAGAGGGTGAAGTAGTCCTCCAGGCTTCTTTTGTTCCGCCTTGACCCGTTGGCAGGTCATGCACTTTGAAACGAAATCTGCCACGTCTTGCTTCATGCCGCTCCAAAAGAAAGTCCTTTTTATATCCTTGTACATCTTATCACCGCCAGGGTGTATAGTCATCTTGGAATGATGCGCTTCCTCGAGAACCTTCTTTGTCAACTCCCTTGCTTGTGGGACACATAATCTTCCATCTCGCCTCAGCCAACCCTTATCATCGATGGCGTACCTACTGAGGTGACTAGAAGTCTCACCCCTAATAAGTTTATCAATCACATCAACAAGCTGAGGGTCTTCACGTTGTGCAGCCCTTATTGAGTCCAAGAGAGTAGGGCGTACTTCGAGAGATGCTAACAAACCCGGTACAAAATCCGAGGAGGGCCTAAAGTTAAAACTGGCTATATACTCCAAGTTTTGCCTTTCCACAAAGAGAGGGCTCAGGGTCAGTTTCTTTCGGCTCAACGCGTCTGCTACCACGTTGCCTTTTCCGGGAGTATAGGAAATTTCAAAATCATACGAGGCAAGAAACTCCATCCATCTTTGCTGCCTCAAGTTAAGATCCTTCTAGGAGAAGAGATATTTCAACGATTTATGGTCAGTGTATAATTCAAACTTCTCACCTAGGAGATAATGGCGCCAAGACTTAAGTGCAAAGACGATGGCGGCCAACTCAAGATCGTGGGTTGGGTAGTTCTTTTCATGAACTTTCAATTATCTTCCGCCATAAGCTACTACCCTTCCTTCTTGCATTAGAACAGCGCCTAGTCCCATTCCACATGCATCCGTGTATACTGTGAACATTTTGCTTCCGTCAGGAAAAGTTAGAACTGGGGCTGTTGTAAGAGCCCTTTTTAATCGTTGGAAAGCAAACTCGCAGTCCAAATCCCAAGTGAACGCCAGATTCTTCTTTGTTAGCCTTGTGAGTGGGGCTGAGATTTTCGCGAAATCCCTAATAAACTTTCGATAAAAACCGGCTAGCCCAAGAAAGCTTCGAACTTCGGTTGCATTTCTTGGTGTCTTCCAATCTTGCACTGCCACCACTTTCGCGGGGTCCACAGCCAACCCTTCTTTGGACACTATATGCCCAAGAAACCTTACTTCTTTTCTCCAG
Organism: Allium sativum; assembly: GCA_030737875.1. Taxonomy (NCBI): domain Eukaryota; kingdom Viridiplantae; phylum Streptophyta; class Magnoliopsida; order Asparagales; family Amaryllidaceae; genus Allium; species Allium sativum. The sequence goes on along the minus strand of CM060918.1, from coordinate 140,655,758 downwards.
AAGTGACACTTGGAGAATTTGGCTTTTAGTTGATGTGCACGGAGAGTATCCATGATTTCTTTCAGATGCTGAGCATGTTCTTCCTCACTCTTTGAGAAGATTAAGATATCATCTATAAAGACAACCACAAATTTGTTGAGGAATTCTCTGAACACCCTGCTCATTAGGTCTACGAAATAAGCGGGTGCGTTTGTCAAGCCGAAAGGCATGACAAGCCACTCGAAGAAACCATCTAGGGTTCTGAATGTTGTCTTATCAATGCTGTCTTCAGCTACTCTTAGCTGATGGAACCCAGTTGCTAGATCAAGTTGGGAGAAGACCGTCACACCTACAAGCTGATCAAACAAATCGTCGATTCGGGGAAGACGGTGCCTATATTTCTTGGTCAATTTGTTTAACTCCCTATGGTCGACGCAAAGGCGAAGCGAACCGTCTGCTTTGGTTGCGAACACCACTGGAGCACCCCATTCCGAAATGCTCCATCTAATGAACCCCTTTTCGAGAAGTTCTTTAACCTGCTTACTGAGCTCCTTTCTCTCCCTTGGAGCCATGTGTCTGACAGGTAAAGCTACAGGCTTTGCGTTATCCACAAGATATATGCGGAAGTCTATTTCCCGCCTCGGAGGTTAGCCTTTCACTTCCTCAAAGACATCCGGATATTCCCGGACTACTTAACTGATTGCAAATTCTCATCAGAAGCATCAAGCGACTCTAGATAACTAAGCATAACTGCATTCAAACGATTACAAGAAATTTCTAGAGTATTACCAAGCCGAGTCAAGAGCCTAACTACTCTTTTCTCACAGTCAAGAATGGCACTATTACTGGATAACCAGTCCATGCCTAAGATCAAACCATATCCCGAGAAGCCCCAAAAAAGGCATTACAACTAAACTCAACGCTGAGAATAGAGAGTTTCAAACCCAAACAAACCATTGACAAGTAAGCAGAGCCCCCAATTGGATTTGAAACTACTAAGGGATCTTCTACCATACTAGTGTCTAGATGCAGAGATTCTACTAAGGAAGATGAAATAAAAGAGTGTGATGCACTAGAGTCAAAAAGTGTACGAACTGGATGATCATAAAGATAGACTACACTTTCTACAGAAATATTACTACCTCGTTCCTGCTGAGGTGCCACTAGCGCATGAACCTGACCCCCTGAAGTGGATCCGGCTTTCTGTCCCTGCCCTTTCTTCTTTGGGCAGTCCTTAGCTTGGTGTCCAGTTTCTCCACAATGGAAGCAACCACCCATCTTCGCATTCCTTTTCCGGCAGTCTTTTGATATATGGCCCACAATGCCACAGAAATTTCACCTTCTCTTCTCATGGGGATTATTGTTCTTTCCTCCTTTCTTGAAGTCTGTTTTCTTTGCTTGTAGACCTTCTTTCTTCTCTTCCCCCTTAGTTTCTTTCTTGCTGTGGTCTTCCTCGTGTAGCAACGCCATGTCCACCAGGCTTTCATAAGTCGCACCTGTGGATACATGGGTCATGGCAAGGCTGTGTAGAGGCTCATTCAAACCCTTGATGAAGCGGAGTGCCTTCTTGTGCTGGGTGTTTACTAAGTCTATCCCAAACATGGCCAGCTGATTAAACTGATTAACATATTCCCTGATCGTCATGCTTCCCTGTTTCAGAGTTAGAAACTTTTCTATTTGCAGGCTTCTTTCGGCTTGGGAGAGGAATTTCATCTCAAACCTTGTCCTGAAGTCTTCCCATGTTTCCACCGCCCTCTGAGCATTAGTAACTTCACACCAATAGGAAGCTTCATCCTTAAGTAACCACACCGCAAGTTGTATCTTTTGCCTATCATCCACTCCAAAGATGACAAACAAATCCTCAGTCTCCTTTAACCAGTTTCTTGCTTCAACAAAAGATTATGTCCCATAAAAGTCTTTTCCACCCATAGCCTTGAAGTCTCTACATGTTTCTGTGAAGGCATTTCCAAGAGGAGGCGGAGGAGGAGGAGGAACCGCGGCCACCGGAGGAGGGATGTCTGCTGGGCCCGCGCCATTGGCCCTTGCTTCTACATACCTCCTAAACCAGCCGGGAATCGGCACTCCTTCCGGAAGGTTAAGGTCTCCAGACATGCTAAAACAGAAAGGAAAAATTCAAAACGAAGGATAGAGAAGGATAAATAGGGCACATGGCTTTGGGGGATTTTGTCTTTTTATAAATATAACACTTTTTCAAAAACAAAATGCTTCTTTAAACTTTCTTTTTTGAAAACAATTTTCAAAAACTTTTATCTTGTCTGGTAAACCTATGCTCTGATACCAAGTGAAACACCCCACCTCCATTAAGGTCACTCACAAAGGGAATGCCTTGAGGTTTATAAGTAAAAGCCACAGATGAACTCAGATCAGATATAAATACACATATTTTAAACAGCGGAAACCAAACAAACTTTTATTTCATCAATACGTGTATCAAACAAAGATTTCCATAATTGTCTCAAAATACTTCCAACATTACAACCTCATAACTGCCTTGATTATTAAAGAAGCATGAAAACATAAATAAAGTGACAAAAATCCCCATAGTGATATCCTAAGCCATTTTCCGAGCAAGAAAGATCCAAATCATACATCTACGTTCTTTGTGCTTGTAAAGAGCCTGACTGAGTTGAGCTGTTTCCTCCCTGTGGACCTTGGGGGGGGGGACGAAAGAAAAGAAGATGAAAAGAAAATAGGGTCAGACATAAAGCCTGAGTAAATCTAGTAACTCTTTAATATGTGAATAAGAAAAGGGTATGATGGATGTAAACTAAAAATAGGAAAGTGTCACAAGCTAAGGAAGTGTCGAATGTACTATCACACTCATACTATATCTCTGCACCTACTTGAGTTTATTCTAACTAACACCCCGTGGTGAGGGTGGAGTGATCCCATTCTTATTAAAGATCGGCTCCTACTCGCGTTAACATGTGTCATACGGCCCCCAAGAATTGTAGATACCTATGATGGTCCCACCATGGGGTATATCAAGACCCATGGTGGCGGCCCCGACACAAATCCTAGAAGGCATAGGTTATACTACTGGTGTCCCCCGTCTCCTGGTTGTCTGCTCCGGAGTGTGTGCACGCCCGCACCCCGTTAGACCTACACTGTGCACCCACCGCCGTCGTTTGACCGCTTACAATTCAGCCCAGTAATCGTGCCCCCCCTGCGTAGTTTCAGGGTGCCATTGATACCTAACTTTGGGTTACTGCTGAAACAGGTCCCTCGTTACTAGGATTTTCTAGTCAAACATGTTAAGTGTCTGTATTTACCTAACCCCACCCATCAATTTTTGTTAACATGTCGAATTTGGTTTAGTGTTAAAGTTGACTTAACCCTACCATCTGTCCTTAGCCTCTTAGGAGCACCAGACCACTCACATTAGACAGGTATTGCTACGGTTACTGGATATGCCGGTCGGTTCCGGGCAGGTTTACACCATAGCTCAGTCTAAACTCGGGTCCTTATCAGGCTCAATGCTTAACCATCCACATTGGATAGGTATTGTTGTGACTACTGGACAGCCGGGCGGGTCCGGGCATGTTTACATCACAACTCAATCCAACCTCGGGTTAAGCATGTCGTGTTTTCTAAATTTACATATTTTATTACTTCTCAACTATATGTAAATGTCATATCTTTTATTTTTGGGTATTTTAATTCATACCGCTTATGTGTCATAATCGTTGGCATGTGCCAAACATGCCAACATATATTTTCATATTTTACACCCAACGTTATTACCCCCGTTTGTTCGCAATGTTATAACATGTGTTGGGCTTGTCGCAATTCAGCCCAACTTTATAAACATGAGGAAAAGGGGAAATCAAGAACATGTAATACATAAAGGTGTGTGGCGCATGAACTTGCAATTTGGCGATTCAACTAACATATAACATGGGTCATGTGAACTTGCATTCAAATCAAAGTATGACGAAGTAGGGGACATATGAAATGGCATAGTTTAGGAAAATACAAACTTGTGCTCAAACATGTTAACTTGGCATAATATCAACCACAAAACTAGCATGTTGTATATTCACAATAATGTACAATTTTTACATCTAATCATATAGCCTATTTCAACATGAACTTGCACAGTTTATGAAACATAGATCCAATTATACTTGCAAACATAGATCTAATTATACTTGCCAATAAACATAAGGATGATATCATTGGTTTTGGGTCATGTAGGCATAAAAGGTCTATAACATGTTTACACAAATTCTAATTTAGACTAAGGGAATATACATAGTCCATGCCATCGACATATACAAAAAGGGATCAATTTCTAGTTTTTGCCACAAGCTTGCAAGTGCCATTGTTTTTCATATACAATTGTTCAATAGGCTTGCATCAATCAATTTATGCCACAAACATCAATACACAAGTCATGATAGAACCATTACAATACACAAAGATTATAACAACACGATTCTACTTTCATTTACATCGAATCACATCATAGTTTTTATTCATATTTTGAAAGGTCACTATACTTACAACGTGTGATGAATTCTTGTTTTCTGATTTCTGTTATTCTGATTTGGAGATGCTCTCCTTTGGGTAGAAAAGTTGCGTTGAATGATTTGATTAAGCTTTAATCTTCTTCTAATTTGATTCGTCTATTAGGCTTGTTGGCTTGTCTCTAGGCTTTCTAATTGACGTCCATTCCTAGTTCCTCTCCAGCAGCATGACGGCTTTTGTATTCTATTATTTGTGTGAATTTAGGGTTAGACTTGAGTTATATTTATAGAATTTTAAATTGTTTTGAGCCGTCAGATGAAGATAGGAGGAATCTAGACCATACAAAGTTCAAAGAGCCAATCAAGAGGTGACACGTAAGCCCTAGTGACTCAGCCAAGCATCAGAATTCGACCAGACCCTGACCAGGCCAGCCAGGACCTGACCAGCAGGTCATTCTGACCTGGGTGCACTTGGCAAATGCGCCAGGCTAAAAATGTACTGGCGCACTTCCCAAGTGCGCCAGTTCAACTTTGTTCTGGCGCACTTCCCAAGTGCGCCAGTGCATTCTGACCCGTTTTCTGGTTTTTCTGCCCAACTTCGTTCATCCGTATCTTCTTCATACGATATCCGTTTTACGCAAACTTGGACTCTATCTCAAGAAGAATTTTGAGACGAACGCAATGGCGTAACCCATTTCCCTTGATTTCATCATTTATAATTAATTATACTTTAATTTGTGAAGCTTAACGTTATAGAATTCACGGGGTGTTACAGCACGAATTAGTAGTTATCTTTCAAGAATCGTTATCTGATGATGATTATTTCATAATTTTGAACAACCATAAATGTTTACTAACGATTTTCACAATTGGCATTTAAGAGTGAGAAATATTCGATTCAAACCGAATTAATCGACCCAACGGGTTCATTTCCGTTGGTCTAGTTCGGTTTTAAACTAAATCAGTTTGAATTCGGTTTGCAAAATATTTTTTTGGTTATCGGTTTAATGGAAATTAACCGAACTATTAATTTATTATCTAAATAAATTTATGATATTGTAACACTTAAAATAATTAGATTAGTGATATAATACAAAGGCATTTGTTGCAAATAGATCGAATTTTATTATAAAAATAAAATTTATTATATAAACTTTTTCCAAACATGAATTTATTTTTTATTTGGAGTAAATTCGTCATTTGAATAATAATACTTACTTCAAATTCGGTTAAATCGGTTGTTAACCGAATTAACCAAAATTAATTCGGTTCGGTTTGGAAAAGTTTCGATTTCAATTCAGTTTGAATTTTTAACCTCAAAACTAACTGAACCGACCGAACGCTCAACCCTATTTGGATTTGAATTCAAAATTAATAGCCTATAAGGATTACAGTTTCCGACAGGGCATTGCAATGCGCTCTACTAGGGGTGCTGCCCCTTAAACCTCTATGTCCGGACCGGCCAGGTTGAACGTCGTAAGCGAGGGTGTTTCCCCGCACCCCCCGGGGGTTGCCACAACCTTAGACCCCCCTAAGAGACAATCTTCGACAAATTAAAAAAATTGAACGTATGACAAAATAAAAGTAATAATTAAGTAATTCAATTAAATTAAAAATCACAAACTAAAATACTTTGTTCAAATATCCGCTTAAAATAGCAAACGCATACCCCATTTAACTTCTATTCCATTTAATACCCTACTTAAATAACCCTCTTCCGTTACATGTAAACCCACCCCGAGTGTGGAAGCCTCCCAATCTTTCCGGTGGGAATAGAGACTATGTGGTTTATCCGACTACCATCAATTTCACTTCATCTTTTGATTAATTGGAAATGGAACTTATTGAACAGTTTAGGATGCACACCACTCGCCTGCAGGATACTATGTCTTTATCCAATCTTTTCTAAGGAGCCAAGGAGTCACTCAAGGACTTATTAACAAGGTTTAATACTATTATGACCTAAGTAGAGGAAAAATTTTTTTTAGAGGAAATACTATTATAACCTAAGTACCCAACTCTTAAAATGAATAGATTAGAGGAATGCACCTAGATACTGATTTCGAAGAATAATTATGGAGGAACCTTCCTCCATTCTATATCGTTTTACAATAAAAAACATAGTATCCGTGCAGGGTGGTGGCAAAAAGGCATTAAGAAGGAATGATGTTGGCAAATTGAGAGAAGGGTTTCAAAGCAAGGTAGCTGTGAAACAATCCAAAAAGATTTTCGGGAGTATTGATGTGAACATGCAAAAGAAAAATTTGTGAATAAAAGTGGATTCTAATGGAAATCGAGATTAAAGACTAGATTCAAGGAATCAACAAAGGATCCTCTCATATAACAGTTATAAACCACTCAATAACTGGGAAGGAAATATCTATCTTGCTACCCAAGCCACTAAGTAATATAGAAAGCCTTTTCCGAAATAGCCAATGGAGTAAAGAAAAAGTTTGAAAGTATTGTTGGTTTCATGAAAGTACGGTTATAACATAAACAATTGATACCTTTATGATGTGATCGAAAAGGAGTTTCATCAAAAGAATTTGTAGCGGTTTTTGAAATACCTATAGGATAATAGGCAAGGGACATATGAATCTAAGTGAAGACAAGATGCTTCCAGCGCCGACGAACGTAAAAGGCTCGAAAAAAGACTAATTATCAATATTATTGTCAAAGTTCCCCACCAGATGACAAAAGATCGAATTAAATGGAAAGATACGCCAACACAATAAAACATGTGTAGTATGAGATTTTCCTAGATGTGGAGGATCGTGCTTTGACAAAGAAGTAAACGATGGTTATTGGAGACATCGTGTTTAAAGATAGCGACGTTGATGGGTTGGAGGCCCTGAAGATTGATCCTTTATTTATCTTAGCCATGATTGGCCATGCTTTGGTGAGGAAATTCCTGATTGGTTATGAGAGTCCAATCAAAATTTTGTTTAAGGAGCCCTACGACTAATAGCTTCCGGAGGGTAAGGATTTGAAACTACGCAGAGCACACATTCATGGGTTTAACAATACTACGACTAAACCGGTAGGATACGTGAAGCTACCAGGGTGTTAGTAAATGGAGGCGAAAGGATAGGAGTGAAAATCAGTCGGATCGGACCAGACGGAGGTGTGTTCAGTTTCTGTCCTAAAAAATCAGATCAAACACGGGCCAGTCGAAATTTTTTCTCGGAAAAATTTTGTTGTCCTAATTCATGTCCTAAATAAAACCGGTCGGACATGGACATATATTTTTCAGACACGAACGAACAGGTCGGACATGGCTTTTTATATCACAATTTATACTTTTTATTATATTTTCTCTCAATTATATACCGAATTCCTAGGAATTCGAACAAACATGGACCAAACTGAAAGTGCGTGTACTTGCCAAGTATAAAGTATACTCGGATCGTGTAATATAGAATAACACACAACTACTTGTTTAATGCAATAGTTATGCAAGTAAATATAAAACAGAATGAGATATCACAGAAGCAGTATCACAGATAAGTAAATGCAATAAAAGGAAAAATCACACCAGAGATTTTTATACTGGTTCGGAGCACCGTCCTACGTCTAGTCCCAGACTTCTATCTGGAATTTCACTTATCAACAACCTCACTTAACCCGGAGGAAACAGGTTCACAACACTCGAGCAGCCGAACAAGATTTCATGCCTCTATCAACACGAGGACTTCACAACTTGCCTCTTACAACACGGAGGATTTCACAACTTGCCTCTTACAATACGGAGGACTTCAAACAAGATGAGTAGACTTGTAATTTGATAATGTGTGTTCTAAATAACACGAATTTGTCAATTCTTGCACAACCTTCCTATAATCTTATCCTCAAGTAGAATTTGTATTTGTGAAGATTTGGAAGATGATATCGTGTTTGAAACAAAAGAATAATATATAAATTCTAGGATTCAAGAACGATATTGTGAAGAATATTAGCATTTGAGTGCTTTGAAATTGCAATAGTGAGATCAACAATAAAGAGAATAGATAGAAAGAATTGGTTATTCGATTTGATGATTTCAAAGTGTATTTATAGAAGATAAGTAGTTGTAACCTTTGGTAGAGAGTCACAACCAATAGAAATGATCATTGATGAAAGGAAGGAGAAGCCACTCATGGAGGAATGGAAATGACTATTCAAAAAGTTGCGTCTGTGTAAAAACGGTCGACAGGTAAAAATGGACCAGTAGACTGGAATTTAAATATATATACGTTATATGTATATGTGTGCACGTTCATTGTGCAAACTGGGTAAAACGGTCGACCGGTCTGTTCTGGGCGGTCGACCGGTATTGCTCAGTTTGCACAATTTATGTGCATACATATACATAAGTGTGTATATATATATACTTTGATTATTTGAGGATAGATTTTAACATAAGTGAACACTATTACCATACCAAATAATCAAATTCTAATGATCAATACCATATGAAGCTCCTTATCTTCTTAGATCAATGAACGTCGTCTTTTTGTCGATCATTGCACATTACTTTAGCATAAATCAAAATTCCTTGACTCAACATTCTCCCCCATTTTAATTGATGGCAATATATCTCTGAATTTCCCCCTGTATATAATCTCCCCCTGAATTTGTGCCTGTATAATAACTATTGTTCCTGCATATAATGTTAGTACCATACTTCTCCCCCTTTGTCATCGATAAAAAGGAATGAAATAAGTAGATAAACAATGTAAATGATACAAGCAGAGATTAAAATACCATACACATAACATAGATCATAGAGTACGAACATCAATATGGTTTGAGTTCAAAATAAAACAACGACACCATTTAAGTACAAGTGTCGGATTAAGTCTAGAAAAATACCAAAAGCATAAGTTCATAAAATGATAAAAGAAACTCGGATTATGTTTCCTCGCCTTCTTCTTCTTCTACATCAAGCATTTGAGATTGTCCATGACCTCATCCATGACTAGTGTCAGAGTTAGTGCCCTCCTCCGAAGATGTCCAAGTAAAGGATGGAGGAGCTGGACGTTTACCGGGTCCTGTGCTTGCATGGAAGAAGTGGAAGCTCCACAAGATATTGCCTCCCATATAGACGAGAAGAATGACTTAAGTTTATTAAAACGCTTATCCATTTTTGTGTCCATACGCTTAATTCGAGCTTCAAGAAGGAATTGATTTTGAGCGAGAGTTTCAAGACTTTCTTTCATGGAAGAAGTCGAGCGTAGAAGTTTCACGTCTTCGGGTTTTGGACGAGAAGGTCGAGAGGAGGTTCCATGGTGGCCTTGTTCTTTCCATTGTTCGAAAGGCATTATACTAAAATATGGCTCAGGAATTTTCATACGTTTGATTGAAGCTTTTTTTATGCACTTTGGCCGTGTAATAGGTGATTGAGGTGGATTGATACCACAGTCACTTAAGAGCCGCATAATATATTCGTTGTAGAAGAGATGTGGCTTATTCAACTCATTGACTTGTAAAATTTCATCGAAGATCATTTCAATCCAGTTTATTCGAATTCCACCATAAATTGCATATAAAGCTTTGAAATTCTCTTTGTAAATAGCGTCAAAATTCCCAATTCGAGGGAAAAGAGAATGCATTAAAGGATGGTGAAGAACTCTAGCCGTAGGATGCAAATTTATCGATTTTGTGTTGTCATTATCATCCTCGATGAATTCATGACTTATTTGATTACGGATATGAACAGTACAAAAGGTAGTCGAAAATTTTTCTCCGCCGAAGTCCGAACCAAGCACTCTTGCCATCCTTTCGCAAGAAATAAAAACTTGTTGCCTACATACAACCGACCAAAGACAGTAATTAGGGTTTTCCGGTTTGTATTTGTCGAGATTAAGATTAGCATAGAAAAGCTTGATCATAATATGATTAATTTCAACATTATTATGATTGAAATCAATTAGAGATTCAATATGAGCATTTCTAGATAATTGACGAACTTTGTAGTTGGAGAAATCAGGGAATTGATATACGAACCGGGATGAATTTTGAAATCCTTCATTTGATTCCATCTTGTGATAGCAACCGGATCAAAAATCCATTTCTTGATCGAACTATCTATTGGTTGGAGTTCGGAAGAAGAGGTGGAAGCTTTCTTCATCTTCTTTTGTGGAGGAGCCATGAAATTGATTTGGAGAAAAAAAATTGAGTTCTAGGGCTAGAGAGGTTTTGGAGTTTGAAAAGGTAAAGGTAAAAATGAAGAGATGGGTTGGAAAAAAAATGACCATACGGGTGTATTTAAAAACCCTTCAAACGAAAACCGGTCGACCGGTAAATTATCACCGGTCGACCGTTTTCAACCCGAGAGCAAAACGGTCGACTAGTGGTAATTGACCGGTCGATTGGTTCTAGATACCCTTTAAAAAACAATATCGTATAGGACCGGTCGACTGGTTAGAGATGGCCAGTCGACCAGTTTTAACCCGAGAGCAAAACGGTCGACTGGTCCATTTCTACCGGTCGACTGGTGTTCCAGATGATTGTTTGTCTTGATTTTTTTTTTTTTTTTTGCTCTTCTTTCTGGTTTCGAACGATCTGAACTTTTTATATTTCAAACGGTCGTAAAAATATTGAAATCATTTCAAAAAAAAACAAAGTACATCTATGTTATAAGCATAGAAAAGACTGAAATAAAAGCATAAAGTTTATGAAAACAACAATTAATGAGATGTTCCAGAATTATGATCGGTTGAGTCTTCCTTAACCTCGTTGATTCGAGGTGTCCATGGCGACCATTTCACACCTTCATTACAATTGTAGTTACGATCCCAGGAGTTTGGACTCCTAGAGGAAGAAGGAGCATGCGGCATAGGTTCAAGAACTCCATGTTTGTCCGTGCTACGGAAAAATGAAGCCATGCGTTCTAAGAGAGATAAACGATCGGAAGTAAGTTTTCCCTCGTAATGGAGTTGTCACTGGAGATCCATTTGATGTTTCTGGTAGTGGTGAATCTCATTTATCTTTTCTCTAGTTCGTGGGGAGCAAAACAATGCTTTCTTTTCACGTTTTGACTTTGGTGTATTTCCGGGGGTATGAGTACATTTTGGTCTACTTTTCGGTGTTTCTGGAGAATAGTATTCCTCCGATTCAGAACTAGTGACCGAAATGTGTGACCTTTGTGCACATTCGTCGCAGATATGAGCCATTTTGAAATATTTGAACTCGGTTAAGAATAATATAGAGTCTGAGTAAGGGGATGCAAAAAGGAGAACGAGTGATACACATATATATAGGTTTGTCTATATATAGAGTAATGGTTAAAAAGGTTCAAGGAATATATATCGTAGAAAAAATGAATAGCTCATAATTTCTTACTAAAAATAGCGATAACTAAAAGTAAAAGCACCGATTAAGAAAAGAACTTGACAATTCATATGTATATAACTTAAGAATTTACATATCAAGTTCAGTTCTAGAGATTAAACCAAGCTCTCTACGTAAAGAAATGAAACTTTATTGAAGTAGAGGCTTAGTAAAAATGTCCGCTAGTTAATGTTCAGTCTGGACATATTCAAGACATATGTTTCCTTTTTCAATATTATCTCTCAAGAAATGATGTCGAATGTCAATGTGCTTTGTGCGAGAATGATTTACTGGATTTTTTGATAAGTTAATCGCACTTGTGTTATCACAGTATATAATGGAGTTTGATAAATGAATATCAAAATCACGAAGTGTTTGTTGCATATATAGTACTTGAGTACAAGCAAGAGCAGCTGATATATACTCAGCTTCACATGTCGATAGTGAAACACAATTTTGTTTCTTACTAAACCAAGAGACAAGTGTTTTTCCAATAAATTAGCACGTACCACTTGTACTCTTTCTATCCGTACGAGAGCCTGTGATATCAGCATCACTATAGGATACTAAGTCGAATGGACAATCTTTTGGGTAGAAAAGACCAAAGTCTTTGGTATTATTAAGATAACGTATTATACATTTTACTGTTCGTAAATGTGATTCTTTAGGATTTGCTTGAAATCGTGCACATAGAAAAACACTCATCATTATATCGGGACGACTTGCGGTAAGATAAAGAAGAGAACCAATCATACTTCGATATAACTTCTGGTCAACATTCTTACCATGTTCATCTTTTTTAAGATGTGTAGTTGTACTCATAGGAGTAGGTTTACCAGATGTATTTTCCAAACCGGAGCATTTGATAAGATTTCCATAGTATTTTTCTTGATTAATAAAAATACCGTTAGAAAGTTGTTTGATTTGAAGAACAAGAAAATATGATAGTTCTCCCATATAAGACATTTCAAATTCTTTGGTCATTATATTTGCAAACTCTTTGCAAAGTTTGTCGTTTGTTGAACCAAAGATAATATCGTCTACATATATCTGGATAACCAATATATCTTTTTGAGAATGTTTAATGAATAAAATCTGATCGACTTTACCAATTTGAAATCCTGAATCAGTAAGATAGCTGCGTAATCGTTCATACCAAGCACGAGGTGCTTGTTTTAAACCGTACAAAGCCTTCTTAAGTTTATATACGTAATCAGGATGTTTTTCATGTACGAACAAGGGAGGTTGTTCGACATATACATTCTCTTTGATAAATCCACTTAGAAAAGCACTTTTGACATCCATCTGATAGAGTTTGAAATTGTGATGATAAACAAAGGATAACAAGATTCCGATAGCTTCTAGTCGTGCAACTAGTGCAAAAGTTTCTTCTTAATTGGTACCTTCTTCCTGATTATATCCTTGTGCTACTAATCTTGCTTTATTTCTGGTTATATTTCCTTGTTCATCGGCTTTATTCTTATAGACCCATTTCGTACCAATAACTGACTGATTAGTTGGTCTTGGAACAAGTTCCCAGACACCATTGCGCTCGAACTGATTTAGTTCTTCCTGCATGGCAATGATCCAGTAATCATCAGTAGCAGCTTCTTTTGGATTCTTAGGTTCGATATTTGAAAGAAACGCAACATGATCCATTTGGTTGAGTTGACTCCTTGTTCTAATTTGTGATGTTACTTCTTCAATTACATTTTGAACCGGATGATCTCTTAGTATCCTAGGTGGAGATCGTAATCATGTTGGAGAGGGTATCACAACTGTTTGAGGAATATTCTCAATAATTTCTGAGTTAGAATCAGCATTTGTGACGATTGGATTTTCAGTGACTATAATATCGTCATCATCTGTTATATTATGAGATGGCTTATAGAATTCATCGAATGAAACATGAAGTGAATCTTCAATAGTTTTAGTTTTTTTATTAAATATACGATAGGCCTTGCTCCGTTCCGAATATCCGACAAATATACCTTCATCGGATTTTGGATCAAATTTTCTAAGATGGTCTTTCGTATTTAAAATAAAGCACTTAGAACCAAAAACTTTGAAGTATGAGATATTTGGCTTTCTTTGATTAAATAACTCATAATATGTATTCTTGGTGAGAGGTCGAATAGATACACGATTCAAAACATAACACGCAGTTGCAACAGATTCTGCCCAAAAATGTTTTGGTAAAGTGGATCCATTTAATAATGTTCTTGCACATTCTTGTAAAGTCCGATTTTTCCGTTCTACAACTCCGTTTTCTTGTGGAGTTCTAGGAAATGAAAAATTATGAAATATACCTTTCTTTGTACAAAAATGTTCAAATTCATTATTTTCGAATTCTCCGCCATGATCACTTCTTATATTCTTAACCTTAAGCCCTTTTGATTTTTGAATTCTCTTGACGAAAGATTTGAAATGATCGAAAGTGTCACTTTTGTTTTTCAAGAAAATCACCCAAGTATAACGAGAGAAATCATCAACAATTACAAACACATATCGATTATGATTTATCGACTGAACCTGTGTTGGTCCGAATAAATCCATATGTAGTAGCTCAAGTGGTAATGTTGATATGACTTTCTTGGATTTAAATGATGATTTAGTCAACGTTCCTAATTGACATGCATCACAAATGTTGTCAACTGTAAAACTCATTTTGGGTAGTCCTCTAACTAGATCATTTTTAGCTAGCTTGTCGATAGTTTTGAAGTTTATATGACAGAAGCATTTGTGCCATAGCCATGGATCATTATCATTTGCTACAAGACACATATCTGAATTATGATTGACATTCATATTCAGAATATAAATATTTCTGTCTCTATATCCTTCGAAAACTAACCTATGATCTTTATCTAAGATACTACACTTGTTATCAGAAAAGGAAATGATAAAGCCCTTGTCACATAACTGACTAATACTAAGTAAGTTATGTTTCAAATTTTTAACTAGCATGACATTAGTAATAATAGGTAAGTTAGATGTACCGCAATTGCTCACATCGCTTTTGCCGATGATATAGCCTTTTGAATTATCTCCAAAAGTGACGGAGCCACCATCTAAATAAGTGATATTTGTCAATAAGTTCTTGTCTCCAGCCATATGCTTCGAGCAACCACTGTCCAATATCCACTTTCCTCTTTTCTTAAGTGGGACCTGCAAAAAATAAAATTAAGTTCATGGTACCCACCTTTTTATAGGGTCCTAAGAGTTAGGTCTTAGGAGCAAACCCATACGGGTCCGGTATCCCCTTTATATAAATAATTGGAATTATGATGCACAGTATTCAAAAAATTCTGAATGTATTTGTTCCTAATCAAATTGTTATTTGTTTTAGGAACCCATTATTTGATAGTCTTGACATTTTTCTTTTGAAATTTCACAACCGGCTTTGGTTTGGAATATAATAAACTAAGGTTTTTCTTAGCTCTAGTTTTTTGTACATTTTTCTTTATTTTATTATCAAAATACTTCTTGGTATCTTGTTTCTTATATCCCAAACCTTGTTTATTTGTAGCATATTGTGAATTTTCAATAATTTTTGTCAAATTTTCTCGACCTTTGTTGAAGTTAGAAACATTTTGAGTAATGTCATCTAACTTAGTTGGTAAACTAGCTTTTTCTAGGTCTAGAATTTCGACTTTTTCCTTAAGCTCATGATTTTCAGTAGTAAGAGCATCATTTTTCTCTTTTTGAGTTTCAATTTCATGACTCAAAAGAGATAATTGAGAATCAATATGTAACAGCCCGTATTTTCTGTGAACATAAGAATGACAAATCAGAGAATAATTAAATTGTAACAAAATAATTAAGGGAAACGGGTTACGCCATTGCTTTCGTCTCGAAATTCTTCTTGGAATAGAGTCCAAGTTTTCATAAATCGGACTCTGTATGATGAAGATATGACCTTCAGAAGTTTCAGTAAAAACCAACCCGAAATTAAAAAAAAAATCAGATTTCAAAATTCAAAACAGACACCCGGGATGGGCGGGAAAATTCCCGCCCAGGGGCCCAGGTCGACACTAGGGTCGACTTGGGGGTCGACCTGTGTAAACAGGTCGATACTAGGGTCGACCTCCCCCTATTTCCAGATCCGTGGACAGATGCATTTTTCTATATTCAGACGCCCGTTTTGACCAGATTCGTGACCCCTATGTTATTTAAACACCCCCAAACCTAGCTTTCTCTCCACATAATTTCATCCTGCCTATACTCTGCCTCTATTCTAATAAAAAAATAAAAATGGCGTCGCTACTCTGCTAGAATCAAAACTAGAACTAGTGCATCTTCTTTAAATCTGAATAGAATTAAAAGAGGACAACTATTTTCTAATCTAGTCGATAGTCTACACCAAAGGAGCGCTATTCAGTGTCAGAATACAGATCCCAGAAATCAAGAATCGTTCCCATTTTGTGAGTACAGTTATTTTCAGATATGAAATTTAATAATTATCTTGACATTTTTGTGAATTTGGATCTGAGGTTATGCATACTTTTCTGTGGATCTATCTTGTTAATATTATTTTGACTGTTCTGTATCTGTTCCCTCTCTTTTTTTATAACCAGGCTACCACGAGCCTGCGCCAAATCTCATAAGAGATTAACGCACAAACGCTAAATTTTGGAACAAATAATGGATAATGCATAATTGGACATGACTGATCTTTGACTAATTTGAGAAAAGAACATAGGTTGTAAATTAAGATCTGGAATTAGTGCATACTATGTATGATAGACTGTGATTTAGAAGAAGAATTATTATATGATAGCATATGACTTGGAATTTGGAATATAATGCATGTTATAGTGCAAGATCTGATTGTGAGGACATAATACATGATTAAAATTTAAGATCTAGATTTGGGGCATATTTTATATCACGATCTATGACTTGAAAAGAAAAGAAGGATTTATGACTTAGGAATAAAGATCTATGTTAAAATAAGATAACTATTAATGTGAATGCGCCTAAATATGGGTTTTTGGATATTTGACATCATAGGCTTTAATTTAGCATAATTCATATTGTTTGGGGATTTTTGAGAATATTTTGTACTGTGCAAAGCTTAACTAAAATTTGGGCATATGTTGTATTATGAATTATGACCATGATTTCGGCATGTAAGGTTAGGCTTAATTTATGATTAGGCAAGATATGTAAATAGAATTTTAGAAATGTTTAATCTGTTGAATTTCCTAATCTGCTAAATCTGTTGAATTGCCTAATCTGTTAAATATGTTGAATTGCCTAATCTGCTAAATCTGTTATCTGCTAAATCTGTTGAATTGCCTAATCTGCTATATCTGTTACCTGTTAAATCTGTTGAATTGCCTAATCTGCTAAGTCTGTTATTTGCTAAATTTGTTGAATTGCCTAATCTACTAAATCTGTTGAATCGCCTAATCTGTTAGATCTGTTATCTGTTGAGTTGCCTAATCTGTTGAAAGCTAAATAATTGTAATTTGGGTACGAAAATCGATAGGCTCGATCTAAGATTGAGTAAAAACATGGAAATCTGATTAATCTGTTGTAACCTGTAAAGAAGTTTAATCTGTTAAATGGACATAATTAGTCTGATATCTGTATAATCTGTAATGGAATAAATTGGCTATGACACGAGGTTAGACTCTGTTTGCGGTAGAAGCCTGCCCGGAACCAACCGGCTTAACCAGCAACCGCAAACTGTCAGTCTAATGTGAGAGGTCGTAGGCATAACTAAAATATGCTTAGACACGAGGTTAGGTCTGGCTTGTGGCAGAAGTCTGCCCGGAACCGCCCGGCACATCCAGTTGCCACAAGCTACCGACCTAATGTGAGAGGTATATGCATTAATATTTAATTAATGCAAATTTAAGAGAAATGTGGTGTCTAAAAACATGTTGGGTGGATAGGGTTAAACCAACTGGACTGATGAATCTAATAAACCCGTTTCGTGAATTTGTAGACCCAATACAAAGTTAGGCAATCTGTAAGTCTGTTAAATCCGTACATCTGATCTGTTAATCTAAAAACTTGTTAACTTGATTGTCTGATCTATGAACTAGTAATCTGAACTCTGTCTTAAATCTGTAAACAAGTTAATCTGAAATATGTTAGTCTGGGGACACAAGGTTAGGAGGGGAATTACTTGTGTCTTCTGTTGTGTGGAACCCATATTAGTCAGTAACCCTTTCTGGTATCAAAACTTTGACCCCACGCTATGTAGGGGTCCGGGCACGCTTACTGAACTAATTATAAGCGGTTCATTCTGATAATGGCGAGGGGTGTTGATGGTGCATTCCAACCGGGTCATGTGCGTGCATGGATCCGGTCTGCTCTGAGGATGTAAGACACCGTGACATCTGTAAATAGGTCTGTGCCAATAGGTTGCCACTTTAGGGAGTGATACACCCAACTGTGGGGCCGACACAGGGTATTTATGTATTAGGGAGCCGATCGCTTGGGGTAGGACTTAGGGTACACTTAGTTCTGTATGTTTCAGTTGGTACCGTCTGTTTCTGTTGGGTGGTAACACCTGTCTATTTCTGCATGGTACCGTCTGTTGGGGTGGTAAAGGCCCATTACTAGTGTACACCTAATTCTAGCATTTTGTTTCTGTAGAGATTATTCTGTTTCCGTTTCTGTTTTAGTCTAGACATTAGAGTACACTTAGTTCTGTCTGTTCTGTGGGTACCGTCTCTTTCTGTTGGGTGGTAACACCTGTTTGTTTCTGCGTGGTACCATTTGTTCGGGTGGTAAAGGCCCATTACTAATGTACACCTAATTCTAACATTTTGTTTCCATAGGGATTATTCTGTTTCCATCTCGGATTCCGTTTCTGATTCTGTTTCCATACCTTCTGTCTGTTTGGGTGGTAAAGGCCCATTATTAGCATTATGTTTCTGTACCATCTGCCTCTGTTCGGGTGGTAAAGGCCCATTACTAGCATTCTGTTTCTGTAGAGAGTATTCTGTTTCCATTTTTGTTTCAGATTAGATATTAGGGTAACACCTAATCCTGTTATACTAGTATTAATGCAGAGAAGTGAAAAGCTTAGCTTAGCCTGTATCATTCCGTTCCTTCTGTTAACCTGCTATTTCTGTTACGGTTATCTCTCATCCAGTTTTATTTGCATGTCATGATACTATTATCTGTTCATATGCTGAAGGTCACTGGACTCACCAGACTTATGTATGACCTAGTTTGTTTCATCTTTTTCTTTCCGTTTCCCCCCTCCCCCAGGTTTTCAGCGTGGAAACATAGGAGCTTGATTCAGATTCTCTCTGCTGGAAGTGTTGAAGTATTGCTTGGCTTTGGCTCTATCTTCCCATGGCAGTTTATATTGGGGATTATGGTTTTAAAAACTATGCATTTTGAAGGCTTTTATACGAGACCGATATCTATGTACTTGAATTCCGATATGGTGATTTTGAAAGATGTAACCAAAACTTATTTCTGTTTCTGTTGTAAACAAATAAGTTATAAATTTTTCAAGTACTACTTTATCTGTCATGTAAATTTCTGTTCTGTCTACTAAAAACGCTCCATCAAAATTAAGGCATTCCCTTTGCGAGTGACCTTAACGGAGGTGGGGTGTTACACAATATTAGATGATGGTTCTTGAACTTTTTCAAGTTCCTCTTCTAATATTTTCTTCTCGTCACTTAGCATATCACGTTCAAATTCTGCTCTACTTAAATCTGCTTTGGCTTGTATGCATTGTTGTTTCATATCTTTGAATCTAACTATTAATTTAGCATTAATATCAAGAACTTCATCAAATGTAGGAAATTGTACCTCATCTTCTGTTGCCATGAAACAAACATTTGCTTGTTCATCTTCTGAATCACTGTCACTTTCTGATGAAGATGAGTCTGAGTCATCCCATGTAACTGAGAAAGCTCATTTCTTGGATTTGTCCTTCTTGTGTTTGAACTTGTCATTTTCTAACTTCTTCTTTTGCTCCGGACAATCTTTATGCATGTGCCCCTTTTTATGACAGTTGAAACATTCTATAGCTGACGATGAAGGTTTATTTGAACCAGTTTTTCTTTTATTATATCGACTAGCTTTTCGATGTTTTAGGAATTTTTTGAATCCTTTTGCAATAAAAGCTAAGTCTTCTTCTTTAGATTCTGATTCATTTTCATCCTTCTCAGCATGAAATGCTACATTTTTCTTTTCTTCTTTCTGTTCTTTTCTAGCCTGCAAATTAGCTTCATAGGATATTAGATTTCCTATCAATTCATCTGGCTTCATGACGGAAAGGTCATTAGCTTCTTCATTCGCTAATACTTTTCCTTCCCATTCACTAGTCAGAGAATGTAGGACTGTCGAGACAACATCAAAATATGAATATTTTTGTCCTAAGCCAATAAGTGCATGATGAATAGTTTGAAATCATGAATACATATCATTGATAGTCTCATTTGACTTCATTTTGAAATTTTGAAACCGACTTTTCAGCGTGGCTATTTTGGCTTGTTTAACCTTGTTAGTACCTTCATTAGTAGTTTTTAGCGTTTGCCAAATTTGATAGGCAGTGGTGCAGATACTAACACGATTATATTCATTTTGATCTAATGCAAAAAACAACATATTTATTGCTTTTGCATTTACGGCTGCTGCCGTTTTCTCAGCCGGTGTCCATTCTGAATACTCAGTTGTTGGATTCACTATTTCTTTTTGTGTAGCATTCCAAGCATCATAACTAGTTGACTGCATGTAAAGTGACATACGTGTTGCCCAATAACTATAATTAATGCCATTGAAGAACGGAGGTCTTTGTGTTGATTGACCTTCCGTGTAAGTGGTGTTTTGAGTGCTAGAACTAGGGTTATTTGCCATATTACAAGAATATATCAAATAACTGTGTTACGGTTATAAGATAACCGTGCTTTGATACCAATTGAAAGTGTGTGTGTGCGTGTACTTGCCAAGTATAAAGTACACTCGGATCGTGTAATATGGAATAACACACAACTATTTGTCTAATGCAATAGTTATGCAAGTAAATATAAAACAGAATGAGATATCACAGAAGCAGTATCACATATAAGTAAATGCAGTAAAAGGAAAAATCACACTAGATATTTTTATACTGGTTCGGAGCACCGTCCTACGTCCAGTCCCAGACTTTTATCTGGAATTTCACTAATCAACAACCTCACTTAACCCGGAGGAAACAGGTTCACAACACCCGAGCAGCCAAACGGGATTTCACGCTTCTATCAACATGAGGATTTCACAAATTTCCTCTTACAACACAAAGGACTTCACAATTTGCCTCTTACAATATGGAGGACTTCAAACAGGACGAGTAGACTTGTAATTTGACAATGTGTGTTCTAAATAACACGAATTTTTAAATTCTTGTACAAGCTTCCTATGATCTTGTCCTCAAGTAGAATTTGTATTTGTGAAGATTTGGAAGATGATATCATGTTTGAATCAAAAGAATAATATATAAATTCTAGGATTCAAGAATGATATTGTGAAGAATATGAGCATTTGAGTGCTTTGAAATTG
The DNA here is from genome assembly GCA_030737875.1 of Allium sativum. Taxonomy (NCBI): domain Eukaryota; kingdom Viridiplantae; phylum Streptophyta; class Magnoliopsida; order Asparagales; family Amaryllidaceae; genus Allium; species Allium sativum. The sequence continues at coordinate 140,634,459 of CM060918.1, read as the reverse complement.
CAATAGTGAGATCAACAATAAAGAGAATAGATAGAAAGAATTGGTTATTTGATTTGATGATTTCAAAGTGTATTTATAGAAGATAAGTAGTTGTAACCTTTGGTAAAGAGTCACAACCAATAGAAATGATCATTGATGAAAGGAAGGAGAAGCAACTCATGGAGGAATGGAAGTGACTATTCAAAAAGATGCATCTGTGTAAAAACGGTCGACATGTCAAAATGGACCAGTAGACTGGAATTTAAATATATATACGTTATATGTATATGTGTGCACGTTCAGTGTGCAAACTGGGTAAAAACGGTCTACCGGTATTGCCCAGTTTGCACAATTTATGTGCATACATATACATAAGTGGGTATATATATATATATATATACACACTTTGAATATTTCAGGATAGATTTTAACATAAGTGAACACTACTACCATATCAAATAATCAAATTCTAATGACCAATACCATATGAAGCTCCTTATCTTCTTAGATCAATGAACATCATCTTTTTGTCGATCATTGCACATTACTTTGGCATAAATCAAAATTCCTTGACTCAACAGAAACATGATTTTTTTTTCTTGTACAATTTTTTGTTTCCTAACTCGTGTCATAAATGAAAATCGGACAAACTTGAACGGATGTATTTCGGTCACGGACAAGAAGGGACGTTGGACATTCGTACAAAATTTGCAGCCCTACCAAAGGATAGTGCGGAGGGTCGGTTGTAGTGCTGGATATATACTCTCTATATAATGTCTTCTTTGGTCAACTAGCCCTGGCTAAGTTTAGAGTGGTCGTTGATATATGGTGTTCAACAATGAAGTTCCCAACTAAGAACGATGTGGGAATCGTATAAGGAGAATTGGAAATGAACCACACTTATTATGTAAGTGAAATGAGGGATGCGCATAAAAGAAGAATGGAAAAATATAGATAAATTCTCTACATGCATATCAATCAACATTCTAGCCTTGGCTCGGGTAGCAAGTCGATTCCATATGGGTATGGATCTGAGGAAGGAGTAAGAGGATTGGAGGGTAGCAACTATTGACCTAACGTTTAACATCATGGTCAGCCATGATGATCCATTATAGGTCTTGAAGGTTAAATCTCATCTCGGCTCGAGGATGATAAATGAGTTAGCATGTTTTCTTTGAGCGAATTAGAATGTGCTTGCTTGAGCTCATTCTGACATGTGTGCAATGAATCCAGCGATAGCAAGCCAAGCATAAATCTTGATCCCAAGCCCGTTTCACTGAAGCAAAAATGTCATAGAATGGATCCAAAGAGATCATTTATACTCAAATATGAGGGGGATATATCGAAGGACAACTTCTTTAGCCACGATTTCTTCTATCCAAAATGGGTATCGATCCAGCTCAAGTATGGAAATCTAATGGGAAATGGATCACGTGCATCAACTACTTAGATCTGAACAAGATATGCCAAAAGGAAAACTTTTCAATCCCAAGAATCGATCAGTTGGTAGACTTTATAGCAGGACATGAACTGCTTTCATTTATGGATGCATACTTTGAATACAATCGAATTCCAATGCGTGTACCAAATCAGGAAAACATCAATTTCTTTACAAACCTAGGAATGTATTACTAACTTGTCATGCATTTTGGACTAAAAAAAGTTGGAGCGACTTATCAAATGCCTGTCAATCGTATCCTCAAGGACCAAATTAGATGTTCGATAGAGGTTTATGGTGATGGTATGCTCGTGAGGTCACGATGATCAACCAACCACATTGTTGATTTTGTGAAGATATTTAATGTTATTCAGAAATATGGAATGAAGCTTGATCCATTAAAATGATTTTTCAACGTTGATTCAAGGAAATTATAAGGATTTATCACAAATTTCTGCAAAATTGAAGCTAATCTAGAAAAAAAATCTGGATAATAATGATAATTAAAGCTCCAAAAATGATCAAGGAGTTGCAAAGCGTAAACCCAAAGGTTGTCACCCTGAGTCTATTTATCTCTAAAGCCACTAGAAAATAGATTCCCTTCTTTGATTTGATTGTCAAAGGAATGAGGAATTTCATATGAAGATAAGAATGTGTTGATTCATTACAAGCTCTAGTGGATCACTAAGAGAGGACTTTTACCCTCTCCCAGCCACTGGATCACAAGTACTTGTATGTCTACTTGGCACTGCTGATGCATGCGCTAAGTGTTGCACTTATGCTTAAAGAGAATCAAATCTGCAGGAAAATTTACTATGTAAGAAAGAGGTTAACAAGAGCAGAGAGAAACTGCCTAAAGTTGGAAAACCTTTCGTATTTCATGTTGATTACTTCGAAAAAATCTTGCCCGAACTTTCAAGTTCATCCGATCAATGTTCTAACTGACAAGCCTTTAAGATAAGTCCTATAGTGACTTGAGACTTTTAGGAGGCTATTGAGATGGATCACTAAATTGAGCTAATTGGATATCACTTATCTTCGTCGAAGGGAAATTCGGGACAAGCCTTGATGTATTTACAGTTGAATTCACTTTATGAGACGTTGCTCCAATGAGTAGTGGAGAACATACGGTAAGATGGAAGATTATACTGATAGCGCATCTGACGATAAGTTGTTATGACACTAGAGTCATGTTGGTGACTCTTGAGGAACGTTCGATTTTTTATGCCTTAAAGGTTATCTTTTCTATAACAAACAATGAAGTTAAATACAAGGCCTTGATTACAAAAATCAAACTTGCTAAATAACTAAAAGTGAAAATCCTACAAATCTTCCATAATTCCCAGTTAGTGCTATGCTATAAGAAAGAATTCTACACCAAAGGATCGAGGCTTGCTCCTTATCAAAACCGATTCAACATGCTACCATGTGATATTGAATATTATACCATACTTTAATTTATGAAGAGGAAAATGCAAAAATTGACTCATTTTCCGAGGAAGTGTGGATAGCTCTAAGCATTGATCGTATGGAAGTTAATTGGATCTTGGAGACCGAGCTTAAGAAGGAGTTTTGGATGAATTCTATAAAGAATTATTTGCAATGGAGAATCCTTTAAGAAATAGATAATGAAAAATGCCAATTAATTTGTAAAGCTTTGAGTTTATCACTTAAGAAGGGGTATCATATAGGAATGGCTTCTCAATCCCCTTGCTATAGTGTGTCACCAATAACAAAACCAAACTAATCCTATGATGAGTGCATGAAGGGGATTTCAGCGATCACACTAAGGGATGAGAGACCTTAAAAAAGAAGATACTATGGTGTGGGTACTTCTGGAAAATAGTCAATTGAGTTGTAGTTGATGTACTGGAAGGTGTGACAAGTAATAAAGGTTTGTTAGAGTTCCTAGGGCCTCACCAGTAGAAATCGCTCAAACGATCATTACATGACCATTTGCTATTTTGGAAATTGACATCATAGGAAAATTGCCAATATCTAAGGGTAGAATGAAGTATGCCATTGTTGGAGTCGACTACTTTCAAATGGGCTAAGAAAGATCCATTAGCCGCAATCACGATGAGAAAATGAATTAACTTTGTTATTAAGAACATTGTTTGTCATTTTGGAGTTCCACAAACAATCATATCTGACAAAGTAATCCAATTCAATAACATTGAATTCCAAGAGTTTTACTATGGACATAATCGAAAAGAGATTTTCCATAGTAGCACACACTCGTGCGAATGGAATAGTCAATGTGATAAATAAAATTTTCAAGTGCATTCCCAAAAGCGATAGGCAAAAGGGTAGAGGAAGGTGAGTCAATAAACCCTATTAGTACTATGAGCACATCGACCAACCCACAAGTCTGCGACTGACCATATTTCATTTAGTTTAGCATACAAATTGTAAATTGTAATCTCAGTCGAACTTGAACTATCTTGAAACACCCCACCTCCGTTAGGGTCACTCTCAAAGGGAATGCCCTAATTTTGGTGGAGGTTTATAAGTATAAGTCACAGATATACAAGACAGATATAAGAACACATATTTGTAAACAGCGGAAAAAACAACAACTTTTATTTCATAAAGCAAATACGTGTTACAACAACATCACCATGATTGTCTTACATCCTTTCCAAAAACATAACATAACACTTTCATAATCTGTCTTGATTACATTATTTTTTTTTTTTTTTTTTGCCCCCATAATTCTCATAGACAAACTGCAAAATCCCCATAGTGGTTGTCCAAAGCCATAGTTCAAAACGAAAAGGTCCAAGCAATACATTTCTCTTCTTCAAGCTGGATGTTAAGACTGGTCAAGCTGCAGTGTTCCCTCCCTGTGGACCTGGGGGGGAACGAAAGAAAAGTAGAGTCAGACATAAAGCCTGAGTAAGTCTAGTACTATTCTGTCTACGAATAAAGAACTGGGTATGATAAGTATAAACAAGAAGTGGGAAAGCACCATAAACTTGGTTAAGTTGTCTAGGGTCGAATATACTATCGTACCCCATGTTAATCTCTGAACCCATATAAACTAGTTTCCAACTGGCACCCCATAATCAGGGTGATGTGATCCGTTCTATGATGATCGGCTCCTACTCGCATAGCTACTTGTGTCTTACGGCCCCCGATGTTGTAGTTACCTATGCTGGTCCCACCATGGGGTGTATCAAGTCCCATGGTGGCGGCCCGACACAATCCTAGAATGCACAGGTATGCTACTGGTGTCCAGTGCCTTATTTTTCTGCGCCGGAGTGTGTGCACGCCCGCACCCCGTTAGAACCTACACTGCTACACCACCGCCGTCGATTTGACCTCTTACAATCAGCCCAGTAATCGTGCCCCACCCTGCCTAGTTTCAGGGTATCCTGATACACCTTCTAGGGTTACTGCTGAAAAGGGTCCCCCGTTACTAGGTTTTCTATCTCTAGCCAACATGCTAAGTTGGTTAAGTGTTTTCTAACCTAACCCCCACCAGTCCGTTTAGTTTAGCATGTTCCATTTTGATTAAGTCTTTAGTTCACTTAATCCTAACAATCCTGACTCAGCCTTAATTGTCTTATTAAGGCCCTGACCTCTCACATTAGACAGGTATTGTTGTGGCTGCCTGTTGCCGGTTGGTTCCGGGCAGTCTTACGCCACAACTCAGTCTAACCTCGGGTCCTTATTGGGCTCCATGTTTAACCTCCCACATTGGATAGGTATTGTTGTGACTACTGGACAGCCGGGCGGTTCCGGGCAGGTTTACATCACAACTCAATCCAACCTCGGGTTAAACACATCGTATGTTCTACATTTACATATTTTGTCTTTCTTCTTTATTTTCTTATATGTAAATATTTGCGGCCCATTATTAAGTTAATGGTGTAAAGGTTACACCAATCATGGGCCCAACCCATACTTGAATTTGGGCCCTTCTACTTTATATTTTCATTTATTAATTAATTTAACCCAACGTTATTTTCCCCCGTTTAACACGTCCGTTTATTATATATATGTTGGGCTTAGCCTTTTTAAGCCCAACTTAGCCATGAGAAAAAGGGGAGGCTTAAAGCGTGATTACATATACAAAAAAAAGGGGAATGTGAACGCATGAATTTGCAATGTGACGTTGGAACTACAAAATAGAAACTGGTGTACTTGCATAGTGGTAACATATACTTGGGTCATAAAGCATAAGTGACATGAATCAAACCATGTAAACTTGTAGTTAAGTTAAGAATATCACTATCGACACATAGGCTTAACTACAACATAAACCTATATTTTATTTAGGAATAATATCAAACATAAGCAATTCATGTTTATAAGATTACTACATGTTTACAAAGGTGTTTACTTTTGTTACTAACACAAAAGTATAGTTCAAACTAATCATGATTTCAAATCTATTCATATGGCATAAATATTTCTAATATGAAATCATGATTTTTACTTTAGTCATGCAAACTTGCAAAAGGGATTTTTGAATCCAACCTAGCTATGTACCACATATGTCATCATATAATTCTTGTTAACAATATAGACCTAACATGAGTTTCAATTATTCAAAATATCAATCATAACCTAGTCATATTCATAAGTTTGCAAATAGGTTTTCTAGTACAAAAGCATGGCTTAATACATAGATCATGGTGCCAAAATTTCAACATAGTTTCATATGATCTATAATAACCCAAATTTGTTCTAATTACGTACAAAATGATTTATGTACAAAAATATACATCATGATGGCATAGTATCAAAACCCCAAACTTGCATGAGTTTCAATTAAACAACTACATACATGTAGCTTCAACATGGATTACATGATTTGCGAATATTCCAAACGTATACTTGCATAAAACTACCGCAAACATGTAGTTTTTCATAATGAATAACATAATTCGAGAATATCCAAACGTATGCAATATTCCAAATCGATAAGAATCATAGTAACGCACAAATATGAATTATATTATCGCCACAATCAAGTATACAAACCAACACAGTTATTTGTTCATACCAAAATAATACTCTACTTACAATTGTGTGGCGAATTCTCCAATTTAGGAATTTGGAGATGCGATTTGATTTGATTAAGTTGCTTTATGCCTTTAGAATTTGCCTCCTAATCCTCTCTCCAATTGGTGGCTACTCTTAGTCGTTCCTCAGCAACATGGCGGCTTTGTTCTTATTTTTGAATGAATAGATTAGGGTTGAGTCTAGGGTCATTTTTATAGGGGTTATGAACTGATTAGAACCATTGATGTTGCTTGGTTTGATCGTAGCCATTCATCCTAAAGAGAGACCAATTAGAGCTTGCCACCTAGCCCTAATGACAAAGCAGACTACAGAAAATCGGCCAACATAAAATAGGCCAGCCAGGTTGGGCTGGGTACGACCTGGCTCTGGACCAGGTCGACATGCCTGTCGACAGCCCTGTCGACCTGGTTAGACCAGGTCGACAGCCCAGTCGACCTGGGTGCGTTAGGCGGGTGTTTTTCCGCCCTGGCCCATTGGGCCCCATTTTGGAATTTAAATTTGATTTCCTGAGCTATTTTATTCTGTTTGAATTTTAAACTTAATTCAAAAACTTCCGAAGGCCATATCTTCTTCATACGGACTCCGTTTTTCGAAAACTCGGACTCTATTTCGCGTATTTTTCCGAGACGAACGCAATGGCGTATCCCGTTTCCCTTAGTTCTTTGATTTGAAATTAATTACACTTTAATTTGTGAATTTCACAGTTATAGAATTCGCGGGGTGTTACATTCTCCCCCACTTAAAAGGATTTCGTCCCCGAAATCTTCAAGTTAGGAGGAATGCATATCCTAACATCCAGTCATCCATCTACTCATCCATCAAACACGAGCATCCATTGTCCTTAAAAGACTTCTAATGCTTCATGATCATATGTGAAGTGTGTGTGTGTACATGTACTTATCTAATGCAAAATCAGGTGGTCTACTGATTCAGTTGACCTCCTTAATGCGAATTATGTAAGTGCCATGAATCCATTATGTATGCAAATTTTCCTATTCATGATTCTACATGAGTGCACAATCATTCAATACAAATGCAACATCCACATGACAACACATTAGAGTTCAATCATATACGAAGGCAAACATATATGCATATGCAATATGAAGTGACTGAGCCGATCTAAAACCTAGATTGTGTGTGTATATGCAACCACTAGCAATCACTTGCAACCACTTGCAACCATCATCCATAACATGTTTCAACTACATGTTTCCATCCAAAGGGTTTCTACCTAAAAGATAAGGTCGAGGAAATACACCTAAAAAGATAGATAAAAGCGCAACTTAAGGAAAAGGAAAGATCAAGGATGTACCCTCGAACAGAAAAGGGTAGGCAGTGCGTATTCTAGCTTCAGTTTCCCAAGTCGCGTCTCCCTCGGCGTCGCTCCACTGAACTTTGACGAGCTTGACTTCGCGGTTGCGTAGCTTCTTCACTTCCGTTCCTAATATGCGGGTTGGAACTTTCCTTATGGTTGCTTCGCGTTCCACTTCGGCCTCTTCGAGGATATTTGGCTCTACCACCTCAGCAGACTCATGTAGACATTTTCGGAGATGTGAAACGTGAAAAACGTTGTGGACTCCAGCCAACTTCTCGGGTAGCTCTAATCTATAGGCCATTTTCCCAATTTTCTCGATGATAGGGAATGGCCCTACGAACCTTGGTGCCAGTTTTCCTGTGGTTCCAAAACGAACAACGTTTCTTAGTGGTGATACCTTGAGAAAAACTCTGTCACCAACCTCAAATTCAAGGTCGGTCCTTCTCTTGTCGGCATAGGACTTTTGTCTGTCTTGGGCCGTCTTCATCCTTCTTCGTATTAAGTCTACTTTCTCTGAAGTCTCTCGGATCATATCTGGTTCAAGTATGAGCTTATCAGTAGACTCCCACCAACAAGTGGGCGATCGGCACGGTCTTCCATATAAAGCTTCGAAGGGCGCCATTCCGATGGTTGCTTGATAGCTGTTGTTGTAGGCAAATTCCACCAAAGGAAGGTGGTCTTCCCATGTCCCTCCGAAGTCAAGGACGCATAGCCTTAAAAGGTCTTCCAAAACTCTGTTCACTCTCTTCGTTTGGCCGTCGGTTTGGGGATGATAGGTTGTGCTCAAGCATAACTGCGTTCCTACTGCTTCTTGCAGGCTCCGCCAAAACTCACTGGTGAAGATGGGGTCTCGGTCACTAACAATGCTAGATGGTATTCCATGGAGTCGAACGATTTCCTTGAGGTAAAGTGATGCTAGTGATGAGGCAGTTCTTTTACTTTTGACAGGTAAAAAGTGGGCGCTTTTAGTAAGCCTATCCACTATTACCCAAATGCTAGTGTTGCCTCTCCTAGACCTAGGCAGCCCATCGATGAATTCCATTGAGATGCTATCCCACTTCCACTGCGGGACCTCCAGAGGATGTAGCAGTCCGCCAGGCTTTTTCTGTTCCGCCTTAACCTGTTGGCACACCATGCACTTAGAAACGAATTCTGCCACGTCCTTTTTCATGCCGTTCCAGAAGAAAGTCCTTTTTATGTCTATGTACATTTTATCTCCGCCTGGGTGTATCGTCATCTTGGAGTGATGTGCTTCCTCGAGAACCTTCTTTACTAAATCTTTTGTTTGTGAGACGCACAGTCTTCCGTCTTGCCTTAGCAAACCCTTATCGTCGATGGAGTATCTGTTGAGGTGACTTGAAGTCTCACCCCTAATTAGTCTATCAATTGTTTCCACAAGCTGAGGGTCTTCGCGTTGTGTTGTCCCTACTGAATCCACTAAAGTTGGGCGCACTTCGAGAGATGCTAGCAAGCCTGGTACGAAATCGGAGGAAGGCCTAAAGTCGAAGCTGGCTATAAACTCTAGGCTTTGCCTTTCAACAAACAACGGGCTTAGGGTCAATTTCTTTCGGCTCAACGCGTCTGCCACTACGTTGCCTTTGCCCGGAGTGTAGGAGATTTCAAAATCGTACGAGGCAAGAAACTCCATCCATCTTTGTTGCCTCAAGTTAAGATCCTTCTGCGAGAAAAGATATTTCAACGATTTATGGTCAGTGTAAAGTTCGAACTTCTCACCTAGGAGATAGTGTCGCCAAGACTTGAGTGCAAAGACGATGGCGGCTAACTCAAGATCATGGGTTGGGTAGTTCTTTTCGTGTACTTTCAACTGCCTCCCGCCATAAGCTACTACCCTTCCTTCTTGCATTAAGACGGTGCCTAGCCCTGTCCCACATGCATCCGTATAAACAGTGAACATCTTGCTCCCATCTGGCAGCTTCAAAACTGGGGCTGTTGTAAGAGCCCTTTTCAGTCGTTGGAAAGCAAACTCGCAATCCAAATCCCAATTGAACACTAGATTCTTCTTGGTCAATTTCGTGAGCGGAGCTGAGATTTTCGCAAAATCCCTTATGAATTTTCGATAGAAACCTGCTAGTCCTAGAAAACTTCGAACCTCAGTTGCATTCCTCGGTGTCTTCCAATCTTGTACCGCCACTACCTTAGCAGGGTCCACTGCTAACCCTTGTTTGGATACTATGTGCCCAAGGAACCTCACCTCTTCTCTCCAAGAGTGGCATTTGGAGAATTTGGCTTTTAGTTGATGGACTCGCAAAGTTTCCATGATTGCCCTTAAGTGCTGAGCATGTTCCTCTTCACTCTTTGAGAAGATAAGGATATCATCTACGAAGACCACTACGAATTTGTTGAGGAAATCTCTAAATACCCTACTCATCAGGTCCACAAAGTAAGCAGGTGCATTTGTCAAGCCGAAAGGCATGACAAGCCATTCAAAGAAGCCGTCTGGGGTTCTGAACGCCGTTTTATTGATGCTATCTTCAGCCACCCTTAGCTGATGAAAACCGGTTGCTAAATCGAGTTGGGAGAAAACAGACGCTCCTACAAGCTGGTCAAATAAATCGTCAATTCTAGGGAGAGGGTGCCTATTCTTTTTCGTTAGCTTGTTAAGCTCCCTATAGTCAACACATAGACGGAGTGAACCATCCGCCTTTGTAGCGAACACCACTGGAGCGCCCCATTCTGAAATACTTCTCCTAATGAACCCCTTTTCTAGAAGCTCTTTAATCTGTTTACTGAGCTCTTTCCTTTCCCGTGGAGCCATGTGTCTAACGGGTAACGCAACGGGCTTTGCATTATCTACAAGATATATGCGGAAGTCTATTTCCCGCTTCGGAGGCAAGCCCTTCACCTCTTCGAAGACATCCGGATATTCCCGGACCACTCTAACTGATTGCAAATTTTCAACAGAGGCATCTAGCGATTCAAGATAACTAAGCATAACCGCATACGAGGGATTACAAGAAATTTCCAAAGTATTACCGAGCTGGGTTAGGAGCCTAACAACCCTTTTCTCACAATCAAGGATGGCCCCATTACTGGATAGCCAATCCATACCCAAAATCAAACCATAACCCGAAAAGCCCAAAACAAAGGCACTACATTGAAATTCTACGCTTAGAATAGAAATTTTCAATCCCAAACAGATCCTAGACAAATGAGCTGGGCCCCCAATTGGGTTTGAAACAATTAAGGGGTCCTCTACCATACTAGTTTTTAGGTGCAGAGATTCTACTAAAGCAGACGAGATAAAGGAGTGTGATGCTCCAGAATCAAATAAAGTGCGAACGGGGTGATCATAAAGATAAACTACGCTTTCTACAGAAGTATTTATACCTCGCTGTTGCAGAGGTGGCGCTTCCAGCACATGAACTTGTGCCCCTGGGGTGGATCCAGCCCTCTGCCCCTGTCCTCGTTTCTTTGGGCAGTCCTTAGCCCTGTGGCCTGTCTCACCGCAAGAAAAGCACCCACCATTCTCCTTGGCCTTCTTTTTCCGGCAGTCCTTTACTAAGTGCCCCCACTTTGCCACAGAAATTGCACTTCCTCTTCTCTTTGTTGCCTTTCCCGCCTTTCTTAAAGTCTGTGTTCTTAGGCTGCAAACCCTCTTTCTTCCCTTGAGAGCTTTCTGCCTTTGTCTCCTTCTTGCCCTTATCCTCTTCATTCAGCAATGCCATTTGCACCAATCTTTCATACGTGGCTCCCATGGGTATATGGGTCATGGCCAAACTGTGTAATGGCTCATTCAACCCTTTGACGAAATGGAGAGCCTTCTTGTGCGGGGTGTTGACTAGGTCAAGCCCAAACCTAGCCAGCTCATCGAACTGATTCACATACTCTCTGACTGTCTTGTCCCCTTGCTTAAGAAATAAGAATTTTTCCAACTGCAAACTTCTTTCCGCATCTGAGAGAAATTTAGTCTCAAACCTTGCCCTAAAGTCCTCCCATGTCTCCACTGGTCTTTCAGCATTAGTGACTTCCCACCAGTAGGAAGCCTCGCCCTTCAATAGCCACACTGCCAATTGTACTTTTTGTCTATCCTCTACCTCAAAGATGATGAATAGGTCCTCCGTTTCTTTCAGCCAATTCCTAGCTGCTACGAAGGACTCAGTTCCATGGAAATCCTTTCCTCCCATAGCTTTAAAATCTTTACATATCTTAGCAAAAGTGTTTCCCCGAGGAGGAGGTGGAGGAAAAGGTGCTGCTGCAGCTGGATGATTTCCTTCAGCTGGGGGAGGAGGAACGGTAGGACCTGGCTGAGTGGCCCTTGCTTCTAAGAACCGTCTAAACCAACCAGGTATTGGCACCCCTTCCGGCAAGTTAAGTTCTTGGGACATGCTGAAACAAAAAGGATAGATTCAAAACGAAGGATAAGAGATAATACCTATGGCTTTGGGGAGTGGACTTTGCCTTTTTAAAATAAAATAACATTTTTCTTTTTAAAAATGCTTCTTTAAATTTCCTTTTTGAAAATAATTTTTCAAAACTTTTTATCTTATCTGGTAAACCTGGCTCTGATACCAAGTGAAACACCCCACCTCCGTTAGGGTCACTCTCAAAGGGAATGCCCTAATTTTGGTGGAGGTTTATAAGTATAAGTCACAGATATACAAGACAGATATAAGAACACATATTTGTGAACAGCGGAAAAAACAACAACTTTTATTTCATAAAGCAAATACGTGTTACAACAACATCACCATGATTGTCTTACATCCTTTCCAAAAACATAACATAACACTTTCATAATCTGTCTTGATTACATTATTTAAAGAAGCATAAATAAAACATAGACAAACTGCAAAATCCCCATAGTGGTTGTCCAAAGCCATAGTTCAAAACGAAAAGGTCCAAGCAATACATTTCTCTTCTTCAAGCTGGATGTTAAGGCTGGTCAAGCTGCAGTGTTCCCTCCCTGTGGACCTGGGGGGGGAAACGGAAGAAAAGAAGACGAAAGAAAAGTAGAGTCAGACATAAAGCCTGAGTAAGTCTAGTACTATTCTGTCTACGAATAAAGAACTGGGTATGATAAGTATAAACAAGAAGTGGGAAAGCACCATAAACTTGGTTAAGTTGTCTAGGGTCGAATATACTATCGTACCCCATGTTAATCTCTGAACCCATATAAACTAGTTTCCAACTGGCACCCCATAATCAGGGTGATGTGATCCGTTCTATGATGATCGGCTCCTACTCGCATAGCTACTTGTGTCTTACGGCCCCCGATGTTGTAGTTACCTATGCTGGTCCCACCATGGGGTGTATCAAGTCCCATGGTGGCGGCCCGACACAATCCTAGAATGCACAGGTATGCTACTGGTGTCCAGTGCCTTATTTTTCTGCGCCGGAGTGTGTGCACGCCCGCACCCCGTTAGAACCTACACTGCTACACCACCGCCGTCGATTTGACCTCTTACAATCAGCCCAGTAATCGTGCCCCACCCTGCCTAGTTTCAGGGTATCCTGATACACCTTCTAGGGTTACTGCTGAAAAGGGTCCCCCGTTACTAGGTTTTCTATCTCTAGCCAACATGCTAAGTTGGTTAAGTGTTTTCTAACCTAACCCCCACCAGTCCGTTTAGTTTAGCATGTTCCATTTTGATTAAGTCTTTAGTTCACTTAATCCTAACAATCCTGACTCAGCCTTAATTGTCTTATTAAGGCCCTGACCTCTCACATTAGACAGGTATTGTTGTGGCTGCCTGTTGTCGGTTGGTTCCGGGCAGTTTTACGCCACAACTCAGTCTAACCTCGGGTCCTTATTGGGCTCCATGTTTAACCTCCCACATTGGATAGGTATTGTTGTGACTACTGGACAGCCGGGCGGTTCCGGGCAGGTTTACATCACAACTCAATCCAACCTCGGGTTAAACACATCGTATGTTCTACATTTACATATTTTGTCTTTCTTCTTTATTTTCTTATATGTAAATATTTGCGGCCCATTATTAAGTTAATGGTGTAAAGGTTACACCAATCATGGGCCCAACCCATACTTGAATTTGGGCCCTTCTACTTTATATGTTCATTTATTAATTAATTTAACCCAACGTTATTTTCCCCCGTTTAACACGTCCGTTTATTATATATATGTTGGGCTTAGCCTTTTTAAGCCCAACTTAGCCATGAGAAAAAGGGGAGGCTTAAAGCGTGATTACATATACAAAAAAAAAGGGAATGTGAACGCATGAACTTGCAATGTGACGTTGGAACTACAAAATAGAAACTGGTGTACTTGCATAGTGGTAACATATACTTGGGTCATAAAGCATAAGTGACATGAATCAAACCATGTAAACTTGTAGTTAAGTTAAGAATATCACTATCGACACATAGGCTTAACTACAACATAAACCTATATTTTATTTAGGCATAATATCAAACATAAGCAATTCATGTTTATAAGATTACTACATGTTTACAAAGGTGTTTACTTTTGTTACTAACACAAAAGTATAGTTCAAACTAATCATGATTTCAAATCTATTCATATGGCATAAATATTTCTAATATGAAGTCATGATTTTTACTTTAGTCATGCAAACTTGCAAAAGGGATTTTTGAATCCAACCTAGCTATGTACCACATATGTCATCATATAATTCTTGTTAACAATATAGACCTAACATGAGTTTCAATTATGCAAAATATCAATCATAACCTAGTCATATTCATAAGTTTGCAAATAGGTTTTCTAGTACAAAAGCATGGCTTAATACATAGATCATGGTGCCAAAATTTCAACATAGTTTCATATGATCTATAATAACCCAAATTTGTTCTAATTACGTACAAAATGATTTATGTACAAAAATATACATCATGATGGCATAGTATCAAAACCCCAAACTTGCATGAATTTCAATTAAACAACTACATACATGTAGCTTCAACATGGATTACATGATTTGCGAATATTCCAAACGTATACTTGCATAAAACTACCGCAAACATGTAGTTTTTCATAATGAATAACATAATTTGAGAATATCCAAACGTATGCAATATTCCAAATCGATAAGAATCATAGTAACGCACAAATATGAATTATATTATCGCCACAATCAAGTATACAAACCAACACAGTTATTTGTTCATACCAAAATAATACTCTACTTACAATTGTGTGGCGAATTCTCCAATTTAGGAATTTGGAGATGCGATTTGATTTGATTAAGTTGCTTTATGCCTTTAGAATTTGCCTCCTAATCCTCTCTCCAATTGGTGGCTACTCTTAGTCGTTCCTCAGCAACATGGCGGCTTTGTTCTTATTTTTGAATGAATAGATTAGGGTTGAGTCTAGGGTCATTTTTATAGGGGTTATGAACTGATTAGAACCATTGATGTTGCTTGGTTTGATCGTAGCCATTCATCCTAAAGAGAGACCAATTAGAGCTTGCCACCTAGCCCTAATGACAAAGCAGACTACAGAAAATCGGCCAACATAAAATAGGCCAGCCAGGTTGGGCTGGGTTCGACCTGGCTCTGGACCAGGTCGACATGCCTGTCGACAGCCCTGTCGACCTGGCTAGACCAGGTCGACAGCCCAGTCGACCTGGGTGCGTTAGGCGGGTGTTTTTCCGCCCTGGCCCATTGGGCCCCATTTTGGAATTTAAATTTGATTTTCTGAGCTATTTTATTCTGTTTGAATTTTAAACTTAATTCAAAAACTTCCAAAGGCCATATCTTCTTCATACGGACTCCGTTTTTCGAAAACTCGGACTCTATTTCGCGTATTTTTCCGAGACGAATGCAATGGCGTATCCCGTTTCCCTTAGTTCTTTGATTTGAAATTAATTGCACTTTAATTTGTGAATTTCACAGTTATAGAATTCGCGGGGTGTTACATATCTTTTCATTGAGTAACTCACTATGATCTTAAAGCAAGTAGAGTGCTCTTGCTGAAATCTTTAGATATGATCAATGAGAAGCATGAAGAAGCTAATTTGGGAGTAGTAACACATTGAAATCGAGTCTCTCGATATTATAACACTAAGGTTAGAGCTAGGACTGTTGAAATTGGCGACCTCATGCTTAAACGAATCTTTCCAGCCCCTATGAACATGGGCCCAAGATGGGAAGTTCCATAAGTGATAGGCCAAAAGCTTGGAGGCATGACATTTTAGGCTTGCTAAAGTGGAATGGATCTGACTCTCGAAGGTATGGAATAACGAACATTTACGACACTATTTAACTTCAAATGAATTTTCGTTATAATTGAATCAAGTTATGTAATGAGACGATCGTTGTACGCCTCCGACACCCAAGATAGTGCACTGTGGTGGTGTTAAGCCGATGCAGAGCGATCATCAAGGTTAAACGATATGCAAACAACCTAAGCAATTGTCGTATACCTCATAGAATAACGTGATTGATATAAAACATGCAAGACGATAAATTGCTAATAATGAAACTTAGTATCAGGGTAATAGATCCATACATCATAATAAAGTAGAGTCGTTCAACTAATAATAACTCAAATAAACTGTATTTGAATAAAATTACTATCGAACCCTATACAGAATAACTGAAAACACTAGAGTACAAGTAGATAATACATGAAATAACTTCATGTATGCCTGCATAATAGCTACTCTTTCCCATCTTAAACCATCTCTAGTTTACTTATTTAAGAATACCTAGAAAAAAATAACCATGCATAAAACCCCTGATTATAAAATAGTATGGTATCAGTGATAGTAATCCCAAGTATAGAAGTGAAACATGACAATAAGTATGGAGAACCATATTTGACCTATCCTTGAATCCATGGAGTCAGAATATGTAAAAATGTGCACTACTCGATGGTCATCATGTCAAAAGGTGTTATAGATGGGTGAATACTAAGGTGGAAGTAAACAATCAAACGTAACATCCATCATCCATCCTCATATTCACTCACTCAGTGCATTGGATGCCTAAGAATACTTATTTCCATAATATGTGAACTCATGCCGCTTAATTGTCCAGGAACTAAGTCTTGCCGACTTATAAGGGCTTGAACCAGATGGATGCTTGAATTTCCTAATTTGGTCGAGATAGAGGTCACACCCACTACCCCTTCTTGTCGAGCACCACTAAAACTTCATGTATAGATGATCCTTTTGCATGCGTTATTTGCAACAAAGCTTATCTTAGAAACTATTTCTATGACCCCATCAGGAGTCCCCCTGGTTGGGACTAAGCATTGACAAGCGACTTATTGTCAAACCCGACCACGAGCCCCTACCTCTTCCTAGTCGTTGTCGTTGCTCTGCATCTACTTAGTTGTATTTGGAGTCATTATTCAAGAAGGTACCAAACCACATGAACCCAATGTGATCCATTATGCATGTGCTGACCCAAAGTCTTCTTATTGCCTCAACTTGAATCAAAGCACCAATCCAATGCCTTATCCCAAACACCAATCCAAAACCATGGTGCTTCATATTATCTGAAGTCACATTCCCCACCAGCATCAATTTGAAGTCTACCTATTCCCTATCGGTTCGGAACCACACACTTCCATTGATGCAAAAATAACTCCTTCTGCCAATCTGAAATCAACAACAACTACCGATCTGAAGTTGCATTCATATGCTGATCCAAAGTTGCTCTTGTCTAAGCAACCCAGAATTACTTGCCACATCGTTTCGGGTATCTCCATTTCCAAGTATAAGCACAACAACCCAAAGTCCCTTCGACTGCACTAACTCAAAACTTAGCTAAAATCTAATATGCACCATGCTGGTACGAGACACATCAATTCTAGGTCCATTTTCATTTCGAGCTGAAATTATCCAAGCCATAACTCAAGCTTATGAACTCTGAACTACCTTAAACTTGGTATGTCGCTTCTTAGGGCCTTTTTGTCGCCCCCAACGAATCACACCTCATACAAGCATGAAGCAAGGATCAGAACCGAATTGAATTGGACAACATACCTACAACTATTATTGACATTTGATCGATGTTTGCTTCAATCCAAACATTTTACAACAAGAATGTAACATAAAAAATATGCTTAAACAAGCACTTAGCCTAAACAAAGTAAATCAAAGTGAAAAATATCATATGTTCTTGTGTTTTTTTA
Source organism: Allium sativum (assembly GCA_030737875.1). NCBI lineage: Eukaryota > Viridiplantae > Streptophyta > Magnoliopsida > Asparagales > Amaryllidaceae > Allium > Allium sativum. Next base: position 140,616,609 of record CM060918.1, on the reverse strand, counting down.
TGAATTACTAAACATGATTTCATAAATATGATCCAATTAACCCCACATTAAAAATGTGTAATAACAACATCTATACTATATTATAATTACTGAGTTTGCAATGGAGCGCTCACAGGCCTCGAAATTTGACGCCCTTAATTAAAGCTGAACCGCCTCTCAGATACATTCGTGGTTTTCTCCGTATTTCTCTTCCCTTTCACTGTCTCCTTCCCTAAAAATTCGCATTAAACTTTAGTCGTACTCGCCCCGTGCCCATCGCTCTCCCGAAAGAATCACCGCTGTTCTTCCTCCAATACTCTACCGCATGTCTGTAGCCTGTCCTATTGCCTTCAATTAATCGTTTGCTTAGGGCTTCTCTTCCCCTTTCACCTCAAATCGCCAAACTCTAACCCTGACAAATTCAAAATTTCCGCTGGGCTTTCTTCAAGGTCAGCTGGGCATCACATCGTTATAAGGTAAAATCCTATTACCGTTTGTATATCTTATTCGCATATCGTATCATGTATAAAACCCCGATTTATTTGTCCGTGCTTTATACGATTCTTTTTCTCCATGATTCAATGTTTCATTCGTCTGCGTACTGCTAATGATTAATTTAAGGCCTATTATTTTCTCCATTCCTACAGGTGAAATACAATTTCATTTTTGTACTTACCCATATGTTTTGAAATGTATAGATTTGAGGAGACCTTTTGTAATAACATAACAAATCATATTGATCTATAGATCCTAAAACCATAAGATTTTAAGCCGAAAGTTGTGTACTCACATTTTTAGGTTTCCCTCATTTTAGCAAATGAAAGTTTTGTCATCAAATTGGCATAAATCTGAGATTCTGAAAGTTTTAGCTTAGAACTAATGATAAATTTTTGAGTCCTCAACTCCAATTTTAGCCTTTCCGAATAATTGTATATGGGCACTGCAACTGTATCCGAAATATATTTGTGTGTTCTGTGCAAATTAGTACAAATTTGATGATATATGGGGACAATTATGTACATTCACTCATAGGCCTTCCGCAAAAGTCGTTAGTACTCAAGTTTTGACAAACTCTAAATAGGGAAATATAGCATTTTTGATTGTATATTCTGCTGAGATATGTTTCTTTTTTTAATTTACACTACTTAGTTTGTTTGACTTCCGTACATTATATTTTCCCATATGTTATTTTCCATGCATGAGTTTGATTGTTCTCTTTGCTTATATTCCAATCACTTTTTCCATTTAAAGATGCTCCTTTTTGGGAATCGTCTATTGTTCATTGGATGTCTAAACTACACCGATAAACATGAAGGATAAAAACTGGAAGGTACACTATTCTGTGATTTACTTTCTTTATTTTTGTATGGAATGACGAGGAACTTATGAAGTTGAATTTAATATACCAGTGGTTTTAAACGTAACTTTATTATCTTACTGGGGTTTCAAGACTGTAAATTGTGCGATGTGAATTTAGACATAATATCAATTATTTAGTGAATTTTCTACAATATAAAACAAATAATGTGTTTTGTACTCCGTTTTGTTGGCTGCTGCAATTGGCAAATCATGCTGATATGACTTTGTGTACAATTGTAGAATTGTTACATAGTTCTTAGTAATCACGAAAAGAAGTGAAATTTAACATGCTCATTCATTGCAATGGAACTTTAAATTTTTATGTGAATCGTCGATCATCTTCATTTTCTCTGGACTGAAAATAAGAAAGTTTGTCATGTGTCAACCATTTTTATAAAGAGGATTTTCTTTTAAAGGACAAACTTTGGAATTTTTTTGATGAAAAGTATGGGAAGTTTCAAAATTAGGGAGAATGACACATTTACACTAAAGGTGGAATTCAGGGGGCCCACAAACATTTTCCCATTTACACTATCATTTGGCCTTCTCACTAAATTTTAAACTTTCCATACTTTTCACCAATTTTTTTGTTAAGTTTGTCCTTCTCCCTATTTTCCACTTTTATAAATTGGCATTCACATATGAAGAGATGCTCTTAACATTGTTTTCGTGATATTCATTTAGAATTTTTTTCCTTCCTGCATGTCTACCATACTTCACATTTTTTGTTATTTGATATTATTTACAAATAGTAGCAAGTCCTTTCATAGAGATCAAATCTGTAAACTAGAGGAGAAAAAAATTGGATTAGTGCTCAACTAGCCATGATTGTAAAAAATATTAAAAATTAAAATATAGTATTGCTTTATAGAACTTTAATCTATTTCCACCCCATTTAAAGGACAAAATCAAAATAAGTGCTTTTGTAACAAACTCAGAATAGTAAAAATAAAGCCCATGATTCAATTTCGGAGACAGTCATTCATACGTATGACTAATTTTAACTCCTGAGAGAAGTTCACAGTGCACTGGAATCCTTCTTATTTAATTATACATGGTTTATATGCCATATGCTAAATAATTAAAAAAAAACAATTGGCTTCTACGATATGCTTTAACCACTTATGTATTATATTTAACTATAATTTCTCCACCTGTTTGAAATCAAAGGATAATTTTATTAAAAATTTGTAATTTTTTATGGAATAGAATTGCTTAGGAGTATATAGATGAAAAGCCATACATTCTCAAATTATTTTATAAAGAACTTCAATTACATCATTCGCTCCATAAGTAGAACGATATGAATGCGAATTTGTGTGTTAACCAATTTTACTACAAAGTAGCAGAGGTTAATGTTGCTAGAAATCTAAAACGCACACCCCTTTAACACATGGGAGATACATACAATAAATAACTAATATGATAACTTAGCTACAAAGTAACAATAAAAATGAAATCATGTTTGCTACGTTTCAAATTTTTGTAAATCATTATCAATTGTGAGTTAACTTAACAATAGTGATTGTCTTAAACTCATAAACTACAAAATAACTGAATTTCAATGTAACCTCATAACTACATTAATTTGATACATTACAACAAAATTTTGACAAGAGACAAGAGGTATATCATTATACCATTTCTAAGCGAATACATTAATATCCATAATTCTCTACTTCATGCACATATTTGTGATTTTTTCCTCCCCGACTAAACGCATACAAGTAATGGACAAAAAAAAAATCATTGTATTTTTTGAGGTGTTAATCCACTTTTTTTTATGAACTCATCACTATATTATTACTTATTTAAGAATAAATAATGTATAGAATATTGATCTTTATTACAAATATTGTAATACAAAAACCTTCATTAAATAGAAACTTTTCTTGACCAGTTTTTATTCTATTTGTGAGTATTCATTGTTTTTTATAGTGTACCAATATTGAGTGATCAATTATTAAAAAGGTATTTCTTTTGCACTACTTTATAGAGTTTATAGAGTTAATGTATATTTTGGCTCTGTAGCAGACTAAACAGCAAATTGTGAAGGTTAATAATTTGGGGACCATTCTTTCTTTGATGGGTTTAATGGCATTTCTGGTATGCTTTATGAATATATATTGAATGTGGAATTATCAAATTATTTTGCATTCAATAAGCTTATTCGTCTTATTTGTTTGATTGTATATAATATATTGCATGTTATATTTACTAAAACGATTATATTAACTACACAATGATTATATTAACTACACAATGATGTTATTTATAACTAACAAATTGAAAGTAAAAAATGCACACCATTGACTTAGTTCTATACATTAGAAAAGAAATAAAATGTAATTATAACGAATATTAAAACTTTTTTATTATATGTCTATTTCAAGATCAAATGGAATTTGTTTTGTTTTGCAACTCTATAAATAGTACCATCTCATAATGTTTCACATCTACTGAGATCTCACAATTACTAGAAGTTACTAGGCTTTTGTATTGCTTTAATGGTCTATATAGCTGAAATAAATATAATCTCACATTGGCAAATTGTAACTTATTGGTCCATTACTTCTTTAATCCTATCTATAAGGGGATATTTTTTTCAATTATTTACTAATTCAGATTCAACTATATTGATAATCTTCCTCATACATGTGTAGCAAAATTCTCATAATGATATTCATTTGAATTTAGAACTTAGAATTTTACTAGGTAGATTTTAGAGTAGGCTATAACCTTACATTGTTGTTGAATAAGTTTATTCTAAAGTATTGCTTATCCTATAGTAAAAGCTATTATATAGATGTTATGAGTATAGGTTTTGTTATATCTTCATGTGGAGAACCAGAATATGTTGCATACAGTGATACATAACTGTCTTTTAGCGGTTCATGGTATTTTGAAAGAAAACGTGTTTCCTTTGTAATGGTCTTTTTGAGAACCTGAACTGGTAATTGCATAAATGCATCTAAGCTTTCCTCTTCCCTTAGTGTGACATATGAACTGCAAAATAGTGTTTGTACATAACAAGTGGTGTTTCTTCCATGGTGGGACAAAAGTAAATTACAATATTATAATACATATATAGGCAACCAAGACTCAAGGGTATAGTAACAAATTCACAGTAAATTTATAGTAAGAATCGGTGAATGTATAATACGTGTATAATACTTTATCAAATCACGACTCAAGGCTTCGACAAATGACAGTGATGACCATTGGTGAAGAAGACTAAATAAAAATAGGAAATAAAGTATATATATTGCCAAAATGAATTACAATAGAAGACTATGATACATTCATTTGAAGTATACATTGTGATGGCATGCTTCATGGAAAATATTTGTATCATTGACAGAAAAATGTGATGTGACTAAATTTCATATTTTATCCTATATGTGATTAATTTTATGTACCTATCCCATACGTGACTAAATTTCATAAGCCACATGGATTTCGAAATTTAGAAGGTTTTTATATTTTATGTACCTATCCTATATGTGATTAATTTTGAAATTTGCATTTTTAGTTATATATTTGATTTTTTATTTTTATTTTACGTACCAAAAGAAATTTTATGTTACCAAAATTTTGGATAATTTTGAAATTTTACTAAAAGTAAATATTCAACCTCTGCCTTCTATATTAGTTTTAAACTTTAGACTTTGAAATGTTGATTAATAAATTTGTATAAGGTAATTTCCCTTCATCCTGAATTGTAATTTTGAATGCCTCATGTTTTACATATTGATCCTTCAAAAGCAATTTTAAAATTTGTATTATGCATTTTAAATTGTTGTTATTTTGAGTTATATACATTCTATTTTGCCTAATTTCTCTGCAATTTGAAAATTTACCAATATCAAATACACCATTTTTCAAATTTTGTTATGTTTGATATATATACATTTGCATATTTTATGGAAGGTGAGTGTACTTTTGTGTTTTATTGTGTAAACTGTTCAGATTACTTATTCCATGTTTGTTATATATCTTTTTCAAATTAATTTGGCAACAATGCCATTAGAATCGGTATTAGACTACTTGAGCAGATAGCCTTATCCAAGCTAATTCGTAAAATAAAAATAAAAAACATCAGCATATCTTAAATTTTCGTTCTGCAGTATTCATTCATAATATTGACCGTGATCATATTAAGGCCAGAGGTAGGAAAAATGGGAAAGAGAGTGCAACTTTATATATAGGTGGTACAAGTAAGTATATTTGTCACATACATTATGTATGTAGTGCTAAAATTTATACTTTTCTGTTTTGTGTATTTACTTGAAAGCTTTAAAAACACTTAAATTTTAAAAATTTCCGCGGAGTTTAAAGGCTTCCTTATCTTTACATACCGACCTTGAACAAAATGGTTATAGATTTTGAATTACTAGAATTTACATCTTAATGGGTAATGTATGCTCTTTGGTATATTTTGCATATTTATGAATGATTTTTTTTCTTCAGATGTATTGATATTGAAGTTTAACAAACTGCCCTTTTTTGATGTTTTATGGTAGCACTAGCATACTGTTTTTAATGACGATACATAGTTTTCCATTTTATTATGTATTTGAAATCTTAAAATGCACTATGTTGTAGATTTAAATGCAGCTTAAAGGCTTTCTGCCTTTAAAAGGACTTCATGGGGTAGTCAGTGGTCCTTTGTGTGTGTACACACACACACACACACACATATATATATATATATATATATATATATGTGTGTGTGTGTGTGTGTGTTTGTGTATATATGTGCGCGCGTGAATGCAAAATATTTACAGATTTATTGATTTTTGAGGTTAGAAGCACTGGGGCACTAAACACGATCAAAGCCCTTAATCTTTCTATAATTTGAGCATGATTTCCCCTCTCTTTTTAAAAAAAAAAAAGTTTCCCCATATATTCTTGCATGATCATAAATCTAGAAACTGAATCAACGCCTCATTAAATTTCCTCGCAGCCTCTTGACCGAACATCTTTAATCTTGGGGAGAAGCCTATTAAACAGGTAATTTTAAAGGTGCAATTTGTGAAGTACAAGAAAAGCAGTGAGTATAGTAGCTCATATATGTAAAACCGTTCACTTTCCAGTTGATGCTATCACTAGGGTATCCCTATTTGATCTTTTTTCCAGTATTATTCTTCTAAATTTATCATCTGTTTCTTATTCTTTTGGAAAATATAGTTGGTATTGGTTAGCTTCGCTGCTTGATGTTAAATATATATTGCCAAAAATGCTGATTATTTTGTTAATTTATGAATAGTTATGAATCCATAATTAATGAGTTTTAATTACATACCATATGCTACTATTCTCATCTCATCCATTTTTATTTTATTGTATATTTTGAAATTTCTGATTTATTACAATTTCTTATTTTCCATCAAATTTCTACTTCTAAGCAGTTAATAAATTGCAAGTAAAATTACCAGTTCGAAGCATTTTGTAAAGTTACCCTTTAGTTTCTGCTTTATTATCTTTTCCTTCAGCTGTGTACTTAACGTTTTTTAGGCAATCTAACTAGGCGTCCTATTCATATGCTTTGAACTATTTTCTGAAATTTGGTTTGCGTCAAAAGTTGACTAATTAAATGAATTCAAACCAATGCAGCGAAAATATAAATATTGGATTAACACTTAACAGTTGAAAAGAATTATGGTGTTTGTTCAACAGCAGGATTAGAGAGCAGCGGACAGAAGTAATTTTAAGGTAAACAAATGCCATGTTTGATTACATATTTTCCATGAGAATGTCTAATATTTACATATTTTCCATGAGAATGTCTAATATTTACATATTTATCAGGATTGAATATGCATTTTTGCAATATTTCAATTTTGAACTTTAAATTTTTCCCATAGCTAAGCATAATTGTTTCCATTTACAAAGTATAAATTACATTAATTTAGCACTCAATATGTGGCGTACTCACATAATTTTGTGTTTTCTCTCTTATAATATGAAGCATTAATGGTTGTACAATTATCTCTCTACTTTATGATTAAGTTTTTTTTTTCCAAAATCAACTAAGTATTTAAGGCTTGGGATTATGCTCATAATCTTCTTGAAATGCCAAATATGTAGATTTTCATACATGTACAAGTCAGATACATTACAAGGCCCTGCTAACCATTTAGCTGTTAGTAAAAAGTGCCACCATGTGTAATGACCCGCATTGGCAGAGGTATTATGATTAATTTATTTAATTATATAAATGGTGGTTTAGAGAATTTAATGGTCGTGGAGTTTAATTATGATGAATATTTAATTAAAATAATAAATTCACGGAAAATATTTAATTCTGAAATAATCAGAATTGGCTGGAATGACGATATGGTGTGAACCAGATCATCTGTGATATTTAATTCAGTTTAGAATTGAATTTGAATAACGAATATATTCAATCGTCGACAGTTGAACGTATAGTTTATAATAATTATAAACGAGCTCGAAATGGCGCTGCAGTTCACTATTTGGCGATTCGAACTTCAACTGAATGTACAGGGTTCGTTTTGAATCGGATTTCTGTGAAACAAGAAACGTGTGGAGCTGGTGGAGTATATCTTTCTAGTGGAAGAGAAATATCGGGATTTCATCGTGTAGATTTTCTGTTATGTCCAAATCAAATTTCAGAATAGTCGCTATGGAATTCCTTTAGAATTCGCAACGCTTTATTTACGTTATAAAATGGTTTTCAGTATAATTAGATACCGGGTTCGAATTTAGACGAGGTCCTTTTGAAGCGTAGTGATAATTTAATTTTTAGAATTTTACTGTAATTTTTAATTAATTAAATTAGCAACTTTTTATTTGGAGTATTTTGCACCCCGAATCAGAAATTCGGGCTTTCAAAGTATGAGTTGATCTACCGGTATTATTATATTTCTGGGATCGTGACACCTCACTGAGCACGACTGTACTCTTACTTCTATCTGTAGCGGCCTGATATGAACGAAAGTTTAAATAACAGAGCACACATATTTTGTAACGTACATATATATATATATATATAATAGCTAAACATATTAAACTTTCTTGGACCTTAAGTGTCCACGTTTCAACCTACAACTAACGTTCTCTGTGGTCTCAAGACAAAACACCATGGCTTTCGAAGACCACTCATCCAACTCCAACGCATATATATAAATACCCTTTTAAAAACGTTAAAACCTAAAAACAAATTCTCAGCAAAACACAAAAAGGGTAGCCGCCACCATTCTAAAATGCAAATCAAAAAGAATTCAACCGAAAATCCCTAAAATTTAAAATCCCGCATCTTTATGCTTTCGCTCTCTTCTGGTATGCTGTTCGTCGGGTGCGACGCCTTAAGGTAGGATGAGGTGGTCCGAATCTAAATCGGAAAGGGGTTATTTCATGCGCTTTTCCTGGCAAATGGGTGGTAATTGGGAGCTGAAATCGGAGGCTGGATAGGCTAGTGGAACGATGGTGTTGCGGGCAATGAGGGGTCGGCCTCGATGGTTTCACGGTGGAGTACTGTGCTGAGCGGATGAGGCATTCAAGTCGAGCTGGGAAAAGGGAGTGATGGAACGATGGGGGGGTCGACCTGCTGAGACTAACGGTGGTGTGGTACGATCCAAGTGAGTCAGCGAGGGTGATGGTCTGGGGAAGAAAGGGACGGTGAAGGAGGAGTTGGTGTTTTAAGTCGGTGAAGTCATTTTATTTATTTTTATTGTGAAATGAGTGAATGCCTGGAAATTGCGTGAGTAATGAGGAAGTCGGCTACTTTAATTTCTAACTGAGAAGAACCATGGTTTGTAAAGTGTTTGACTGGGTTGTTGACGCGATGAAAAGGGGGCATCGAGTTCAGCTTGGACGGTTGGCGGTTGAGGGAAATTCGATGAGGATGATTTCAGTGATATCAGTTTGATTTTTAAGGGAGAAAATATCTGTAAATGGGAGCAACCATCGCAAGTTCATTTGGGAGAGAAAGGGGAATAGCGGGTCAAAGGGGATTGGGTATTGGGCCCGGTTATAAAGGGTAAGGCCCATGTTATAAAGAAATAATTGGTTTAATTTAAATTTAAATTAGTATGTAACTTGTAAATTAAATATCTGTGTCATATAATATCAGAATTTCGAATGGTTGGATCCGTTGGGATCGTATGGACGGACACTACCCAATGGAACTGACTAGAAGTCCATCGGAGCTCGTTACAATTTATGGAGAAATAAATTGTCCGTCGAAGTCAAAATAACGCAAACCGTTATTCAACGGTTAACGCGCAAAGTGAGTAAATCTCACTAACTCTGAACAGTTTATAATTTCATGTTGTATTTTTAGAACTGTTAGATATTGGCTGATTTACTGTATGTTGACTGTTTGATTGAACTGCTAGTCAGTTAGTTAAATTTTCTATATTGATTCTGTTTAACAGAATATATCATATAGAACTGAAAAGTGATGTTATCTATATTGTTTAACATCTGTGATGCAGGGAAACAGGTTGGAGGAATCCAACTGGATTCCTCAACATTTATTTTACTGTTTTCATATATTGTGATATATGATGTGTTATATAATCTGTTATGGATTATGTGTGTTGCAATGATGTTGATCATTGTTATTCGATATTGTAAATATCATAAAAAGACCCTGGGATGTAAAAAGAAGTATTTCAATGTATATTGAAATAAAGGAATTTTATAAAATCACAGGATTTTATAAAAGGAATTATTTATAAAACGAACACGGTTTTATAAAAGGGATATTTATTTAGAAAATAAATAGATGTTATAAATAGGAAATATTTGTAACGGTAAATAGAAGTTATAAATAGGATATATTTGTAACGGTAAATAGAAGTTATAAATAGGATATATTTGTAACGGTAAATAGAAGTTATAAATAGGATATATTTGTAACGGTAAATAGAAGTTATAAATAGGAAATATTTGTAACGGTAAATAGAAGTTATAAATAGGATATATTTGTAACGGTAAATAGAAGTTATAAATAGGAAATATTTGTAACGGTAAATAGAAGTTATAAATAGGATATATTTGTAACGGTAAATAGAAGTTATAAATAGGATATATTTGTAACGGTAAATAGAAGTTATAAATAGGATATATTTGTAACGGTAAATAGAAGTTATAAATAGGATATATTTGTAACGGTAAATAGAAGTTATAAATAGGATATATTTGTAACGGTAAATAGAAGTTATAAATAGGATATATGTGTAACGGTAAGTAAACGTTATAAAAAGGAAATAGTTGTAACGGAAAACGTAGTTTAGAAAAAGAAGTTAATCGATGTTAGTTAATCGATTAGTGTTAAAGTTAAAAAGAAGTTAATCGATGTTAGTTAATCGATTAGTGATAAAGTTAAAAAGAAGTTAATCGATGTTAGTTAATCGATTAGAGAATAAAGTTGAAAGGAGATAATCGATGTTAGTTTAATCGATTAGAATAGAAGCAAATGAGTAAATCGAATATAGTTATTCGAATAGAAAGAAAAAGGAATTATCGAATATAGTTTATTCGAAAAAAGTAAGTGAAATGAGTAAATAAATAGCGTTAGTCAAATAGTGTTAGTCCATTAGAGTTAATTGATAAGAGTCAATCGAATATAGTTATTCGAAGGAGGGTTAAGTAAGGAAGTTAGTAAATGGAATACAAAGTGAACTTTGTCTATTTCAAAGTTAGAAATGTTGTTCAGTTAAGGTCTGAGAGGTAGTTCTACCCCAACTTGATTGACTTCATTTTTAACTAAGGAATAGTTAAGGTTCGACAGTAAAGGAAATGGTTTGAGTTGGCATCGCGATGGTTTGTTTAAACATCTGTCTAAGTCCAATGAAGAAGCTTTGTAAATGTTTTCCAAATAAGAAACCAGAAATGTTTTCTAATAAAGAAACAAAGAAATGGAAATGTTTTCCATTGTTAATAACGTATATTTTCCCAATTTAGAAAATAAGGAATATTGAACGTAGGGAAACATGAGATAAGTAAATTAATGAACTAAGAGATGAATGTTAAATGATGTTTGATCGATATAATTTCCATTTGGAAATAATATCGTTGTTTGCACACCTGTTTTTCTTCGATAGTTAAATCACAGACTATCGAAGTTTTGACCATTTTAACGTTGTTAATATGGAGAGACCGGTTGGATTATTATCCAAAGAACCACTCTGTATTGGCATAAGCGTTGCGAATCAAATATGCCAAAGGAAATTGAAGACGGAGTTATGCAAGGGCTATCCTGTTTACAGAATAGTGCCTTCGGTTCATCCTGTTCCTGGATGACTTGTATGGACGGATGTCTGACAGAGTATTTCCAGACGATCACATATATTGATTTCTCCAACCATACCAAGAGTGGAAGCGGAGAAGGAAGCTTCTCTTAGCTAACACATAATGTATGGTTGAGGACGTCAATCGGTGATTTGATGGATTTGACGATGTGACATTAAAAGTGAATCTGGTGTGATGATAAAGCGTAGCTTCTAGCCTCACATCCGGTAAATGACAGAAATCGGGCAGGCAGCATGGCTAAGTCGGTCGCACCGAAGTAGGGTGTATAATCACCTGATCTAGAGTTTCATTTATTTCTAAAATCTATTGTTGATGCTGTCCCATCCGGGAAACGGTTGCTGATCCCAACTGTTGGTGATATACATTCGATACACTCAAGCGAAATGAGTGGTCGGTCATGTGTGGCCGGGTTGCAAGATGTTCTTGTTGAACCCAGTGTATTCCTCTCTAGAGGTACACGAGCGAAAGGTGGATCCATACCTTGTCATAGTTGGAAACCCATTACCCAATACGTGCTTGCGGTTTTGATTGTATACTATATATGTAGAACGTGAGATGAAAGCGTTTCTGCTAGATGATTATATATATACTGTGGTTGATAGACATTATTATAATATCAAAGGTTTTTGATATAAAGATTTTTGGATTCTCATAAGGGAAAAACTCGTTCCGTTATGCGGCGTGGTCTTATGAGATATCATTTACTTGTTCAACTGTTTTTAAACTGTTTTACTCACACCAGTCCATGTTGCGTGCTTGAGGCATGTGTGCGCATGATAGGGGGTTCTCGCTTTTCGTTAGGTGGCGAACGGGAGACTCTTACTCCTACATGTCCCTTTGGTAGGGTTGGTTGTGAAGTCGAAAGGCTGGCCGTAAAATATGGTATTGGGGTACCAATGTAAGCCACGGTGGGGTATTACCTTGCTGCTTTGGAGGATGGGGACGGTTGCAAAGCCTACTCAAAATCCGGGTCGTTACAGTTGGTATCAGAGCTTAAGTTAAGAATTTACTTGGCTTTGTGGCGTGACTCGGTAGAGATAGGGTTTGTAATACCCTAGACTGAGATTGAGTGTATATATATGAGTGAACGTATTTGTATTTGATATAAAATTGTTTTATATTGTGGAGATTCATTGGTTGAGTCGTTTATGAGTTCTGGTCGATCAGTTTGATCCACTGTATCGGTAGGAGTTACTAAACACTTGAATACAATGGTTCGACACGATATGTTTTGAAAAGAGGGTAAATTAAAATAAGTTACCCAAGGTATATCTTGATATAGAGAAGATATATATATATATATATAAATTATAATATAGTGGATATATTGGTTGTTATTATAATCGAGTAAGATTATAAATTAAATGGTTATGTAATTAACCAATCAGAATTCATATAAGTGAAATACGTGAAATCAGATGAGTTAAATCTGAAATTCAAACCAGAAATTTAGTTAAAACTATGGAGAATTGGATAAGTGTTTGTAAATGGATTAGGATAAAAAAATAAGGAAAATTTAAGATCCTGGGAGATTTTAATTTGTTTTACAAGCAGTGAGAATTATATTTTGAAATGAATTTCAAAGTGGAAATGGTTAGAAATGGTTTTATAGTATTGAACTCACTTCGATCGCTGGAAAATAGATTCTGATGATGACAGCTGCATCATCAGTATTCATTTTCGAGTTGTAAGTGACGAATTACTACCAGAGATACTGTTTTGAATTTGTTTTGGGAAAGACAAGTTGTGTTGAATTTCAAAATGGGATTTATAATATAGAATTTGAATTTTGAAACAGATTTGAAATATTAACTTGTTTTAAAGGAAATAAAACGAGAAGTTCCTTTATAAACGAAGTTTATAAATAAAGTGAAAAGAGTTATCATTGGATAATTCAGAAATAAAAATACAAGTGTGAAGTTGAAAGGGAAATCTATTTTCCAAAGGTAGAAATATCGATTTCAAAAGGAATTGAAATCGAGACTTATGTAAAGAACGGATAAAGAAAGTTTGAAAAGGAATTTGAATATAGAAAATTCAAAGGGGGATTTGAATAAAGAGAATTCAAATAGAAATTGGATATAGAAATTCAAAGGGAGTTTGAATATATGAAATTCAATGGAAGTGATATAGAATTTGAATATATGAAATTCAATGGAAGTGATATAGAATTTGAATAGAGGAAATTCGAATATAGAAATCAAATAGAATTTGACATATGGGTAATCAAATAGAATTTGACATAAGAGAAATCGAATGGAATTTGAATAAGGAAATTGAAACGAAATTCAATATAAAATTTGAATAAGAGATTTGAAATGAAATCCAAATATATAATTTGAATAAGGAAATAGAAATGAAATTCAAATATAGAATTTTGAATAAGAGAATTGAAATGGAATTTGAATAAGAGAATTCAAATAGAGTTTAAACTATAGAATTTGAATATATAAAATTTGAATTTTGGATTCAAATTAGTTAATAAGTAAGTTAAAATATATTTGAACATGTCATGTTCAAATATAAAAGTGAAATAGACTAAAGAGTTAATTAACAAAATTTAATTAACGAATTGAGTTGAAACGATCAGGTATAGTTAAAATAGGTTGGGCAGGTATAAATATACATGAGATAGGTACGGATAAGGTATGAAGGCATATAGATAGAATGCTCGATGGAAAGGTATGTATTTAATTCATATAGGAGATTTTATGCGCCGTATCGGCTAGCCGCTTGGCTTTTTCTTTTTCTTTTGGATTGGTAAGGGCCATGGGAGGCTATTTGAAATATCCCGATGCTCCCGGTACAAAGGAGGTTATGGCGAATTTTTCCGGGAATTTAAGGAGTTAGAATATTTTTAAGATAATTTGATAGTTAGGAAATCAACGTATCGATATATATAGAAGTCGATAAGGGGACGAACTTAGAAATAGAATAGTAAAATCAAAAGGAAGTCTAGAATAAAATCTAGTAAGAATAGAAAGAGGAAGCGTATACGTGTTTAAAAGTGAATAAGTAGTTGTGTGGTATTGGTTATTCAAGTAAGGGGTCATATCTGTTTTGACGTTATAAATGTTATTCAGTCAAGGTCTGAGAGGTAGTTATACCCCAACTTGATTGATTTCATTATTAACAAATAAATAGTAAGATTCCAGGCTCGATGATCAATGTGAATAAGAGATAGTCGAATATAGTATTTGGGTTGTCGTAACAATGTTTTACACAACATCCGTTTTAACCCAAATAAGTGTAAGCTGGGAAATAGAATAATAAATATTTCCTAAGTATAGAAATAAACGAGATGGGAAAAGAGATAAGTAATTGGAATATTTTCCAATTATAAATAGCATATATTTTCTAAAGTTTAGAAAATAAAGGAAGGCGATATTCGGAAATGTTTTCCAAATAACGGATAAGGCCAATATGGTCATTGAAAATATTTGGTTAACAAATATTGATAAAAAAATAGAGAAGTGATTTAACTAATGGAATATTGATTATGGGCTCAGTTGAATTTCAAAAAGGAAAAATTTTGATTTTTTGGAAAGAGTAAACTGTTTGAAAATTCCCAGGGAAAGGCTGTTTGAATTAAAAACAAATTTAATAGAAATTTGAGAAATCAGATTTGAATTAAAGTAAAGTCAGTTAAGTGGTAACTGAATTTGAATTGAAATTGTATATGAATGGGATTTGTGAAATTAGAATCCGAAATGGTATTGGATCGAGGAGTTAAGGAATTGAAAATCAAGAATTGAACTTGAGTTGAAATGGGAGTTGGCTTGGATATAAGCGAATGGTTGTATTGGAGATAAATCTGATTTGAAGTTGACTGGCATGACATTGGTATATGCTGAATTGATAGCAGATGTGAGGGATATAACGATATGCCCGACAAAAAGGTACCAGTTTATTATATATATTGGGTATGAGATTTTGATGAGCCGAATTGGCAAGCCGCTTGGCTGTTTGATTTTCTTTTGGGTTGGAGATGGCCCGAAGAGGCGAGTCGGAGTTTGACCGATTGACCAGTACAAAGGAGGTGCTGACGAAATTTTTCGAAGGGTTAAGGCGTTAGAAAATTTTCAGGATTTTTGAAAATTTTCGATAATAGGAATTAATAAATAAAATTTAATTGAAATTAAATTGGTTCAGTTGAAACTGAAGTTAAGAAGTGAACAAATATGTTCTAACCAGTCGATAGGGTCGTCCTCTACCTTTTAGCAATTTCGAGGACGAAATTATTTTAAGTGGGGAAGATTGTAATGACCCGCATTGGCAGAGGTATTATGATTAATTTATTTAATTATATAAATGGTGGTTTAGAGAATTTAATGGTCGTGGAGTTTAATTATGATGAATATTTAATTAAAATAATAAATTCACGGAAAATATTTAATTCTGAAATAATCAGAATTGGCTGGAATGACGATATGGTGTGAACCAGATCATCTGTGATATTTAATTCAGTTTAGAATTGAATTTGAATAACGAATATATTCAATCGTCGACAGTTGAACGTATAGTTTATAATAATTATAAACGAGCTCGAAATGGCGCTGCAGTTCACTATTTGGCGATTCGAACTTCAACTGAATGTACAGGGTTCGTTTTGAATCGGATTTCTGTGAAACAAGAAACGTGTGGAGCTGGTGGAGTATATCTTTCTAGTGGAAGAGAAATATCGGGATTTCATCGTGTAGATTTTCTGTTATGTCCAAATCAAATTTCAGAATAGTCGCTATGGAATTCCTTTAGAATTCGCAACGCTTTATTTACGTTATAAAATGGTTTTCAGTATAATTAGATACCGGGTTCGAATTTAGACGAGGTCCTTTTGAAGCGTAGTGATAATTTAATTTTTAGAATTTTACTGTAATTTTTAATTAATTAAATTAGCAACTTTTTATTTGGAGTATTTTGCACCCCGAATCAGAAATTCGGGCTTTCAAAGTATGAGTTGATCTACCGGTATTATTATATTTCTGGGATCGTGACACCTCACTGAGCACGACTGTACTCTTACTTCTATCTGTAGCGGCCTGATATGAACGAAAGTTTAAATAACAGAGCACACATATTTTGTAACGTACATATATATATATATATAATAGCTAAACATATTAAACTTTCTTGGACCTTAAGTGTCCACGTTTCAACCTACAACTAACGTTCTCTGTGGTCTCAAGACAAAACACCATGGCTTTCGAAGACCACTCATCCAACTCCAACGCATATATATAAATACCCTTTTAAAAACGTTAAAACCTAAAAACAAATTCTCAGCAAAACACAAAAAGGGTAGCCGCCACCATTCTAAAATGCAAATCAAAAAGAATTCAACCGAAAATCCCTAAAATTTAAAATCCCGCATCTTTATGCTTTCGCTCTCTTCTGGTATGCTGTTCGTCGGGTGCGACGCCTTAAGGTAGGATGAGGTGGTCCGAATCTAAATCGGAAAGGGGTTATTTCATGCGCTTTTCCTGGCAAATGGGTGGTAATTGGGAGCTGAAATCGGAGGCTGGATAGGCTAGTGGAACGATGGTGTTGCGGGCAATGAGGGGTCGGCCTCGATGGTTTCACGGTGGAGTACTGTGCTGAGCGGATGAGGCATTCAAGTCGAGCTGGGAAAAGGGAGTGATGGAACGATGGGGGGGTCGACCTGCTGAGACTAACGGTGGTGTGGTACGATCCAAGTGAGTCAGCGAGGGTGATGGTCTGGGGAAGAAAGGGACGGTGAAGGAGGAGTTGGTGTTTTAAGTCGGTGAAGTCATTTTATTTATTTTTACTGTGAAATGAGTGAATGCCTGGAAATTGCGTGAGTAATGAGGAAGTCGGCTACTTTAATTTCTAACTGAGAAGAACCATGGTTTGTAAAGTGTTTGACTGGGTTGTTGACGCGATGAAAAGGGGGCATCGAGTTCAGCTTGGACGGTTGGCGGTTGAGGGAAATTCGATGAGGATGATTTCAGTGATATCAGTTTGATTTTTAAGGGAGAAAATATCTGTAAATGGGAGCAACCATCGCAAGTTCATTTGGGAGAGAAAGGGGAATAGCGGGTCAAAGGGGATTGGGTATTGGGCCCGGTTATAAAGGGTAAGGCCCATGTTATAAAGAAATAATTGGTTTAATTTAAATTTAAATTAGTATGTAACTTGTAAATTAAATATCTGTGTCATATAATATCAGAATTTCGAATGGTTGGATCCGTTGGGATCGTATGGACGGACACTACCCAATGGAACTGACTAGAAGTCCATCGGAGCTCGTTACAATTTATGGAGAAATAAATTGTCCGTCGAAGTCAAAATAACGCAAACCGTTATTCAACGGTTAACGCGCAAAGTGAGTAAATCTCACTAACTCTGAACAGTTTATAATTTCATGTTGTATTTTTAGAACTGTTAGATATTGGCTGATTTACTGTATGTTGACTGTTTGATTGAACTGCTAGTCAGTTAGTTAAATTTTCTATATTGATTCTGTTTAACAGAATATATCATATAGAACTGAAAAGTGATGTTATCTATATTGTTTAACATCTGTGATGCAGGGAAACAGGTTGGAGGAATCCAACTGGATTCCTCAACATTTATTTTACTGTTTTCATATATTGTGATATATGATGTGTTATATAATCTGTTATGGATTATGTGTGTTGCAATGATGTTGATCATTGTTATTCGATATTGTAAATATCATAAAAAGACCCTGGGATGTAAAAAGAAGTATTTCAATGTATATTGAAATAAAGGAATTTTATAAAATCACAGGATTTTATAAAAGGAATTATTTATAAAACGAACACGGTTTTATAAAAGGGATATTTATTTAGAAAATAAATAGATGTTATAAAAAGGAAATATTTGTAACGGTAAATAGAAGTTATAAATAGGATATATTTGTAACGGTAAATAGAAGTTATAAATAGGATATATTTGTAACGGTAAATAGAAGTTATAAATAGGATATATTTGTAACGGTAAATAGAAGTTATAAATAGGAAATATTTGTAACGGTAAATAGAAGTTATAAATAGGATATATTTGTAACGGTAAATAGAAGTTATAAATAGGAAATATTTGTAACGGTAAATAGAAGTTATAAATAGGATATATTTGTAACGGTAAATAGAAGTTATAAATAGGATATATTTGTAACGGTAAATAGAAGTTATAAATAGGATATATTTGTAACGGTAAATAGAAGTTATAAATAGGATATATTTGTAACGGTAAATAGAAGTTATAAATAGGATATATTTGTAACGGTAAATAGAAGTTATAAATAGGATATATGTGTAACGGTAAGTAAACGTTATAAAAAGGAAATAGTTGTAACGGAAAACGTAGTTTAGAAAAAGAAGTTAATCGATGTTAGTTAATCGATTAGTGTTAAAGTTAAAAAGAAGTTAATCGATGTTAGTTAATCGATTAGTGATAAAGTTAAAAAGAAGTTAATCGATGTTAGTTAATCGATTAGAGAATAAAGTTGAAAGGAGATAATCGATGTTAGTTTAATCGATTAGAATAGAAGCAAATGAGTAAATCGAATATAGTTATTCGAATAGAAAGAAAAAGGAATTATCGAATATAGTTTATTCGAAAAGAGTAAGTGAAATGAGTAAATAAATAGCGTTAGTCAAATAGTGTTAGTCCATTAGAGTTAATTGATAAGAGTCAATCGAATATAGTTATTCGAAGGAGGGTTAAGTAAGGAAGTTAGTAAATGGAATACAAAGTGAACTTTGTCTATTTCAAAGTTAGAAATGTTGTTCAGTTAAGGTCTGAGAGGTAGTTCTACCCCAACTTGATTGACTTCATTTTTAACTAAGGAATGGTTAAGGTTCGACAGTAAAGGAAATGGTTTGAGTTGGCATCGCGATGGTTTGTTTAAACATCTGTCTAAGTCCAATGAAGAAGCTTTGTAAATGTTTTCCAAATAAGAAACCAGAAATGTTTTCTAATAAAGAAACAAAGAAATGGAAATGTTTTCCATTGTTAATAACGTATATTTTCCCAATTTAGAAAATAAGGAATATTGAACGTAGGGAAACATGAGATAAGTAAATTAATGAACTAAGAGATGAATGTTAAATGATGTTTGATCGATATAATTTCCATTTGGAAATAATATCGTTGTTTGCACACCTGTTTTTCTTCGATAGTTAAATCACAGACTATCGAAGTTTTGACCATTTTAACGTTGTTAATATGGAGAGACCGGTTGGATTATTATCCAAAGAACCACTCTGTATTGGCATAAGCGTTGCGAATCAAATATGCCAAAGGAAATTGAAGACGGAGTTATGCAAGGGCTATCCTGTTTACAGAATAGTGCCTTCGGTTCATCCTGTTCCTGGATGACTTGTATGGACGGATGTCTGACAGAGTATTTCCAGACGATCACATATATTGATTTCTCCAACCATACCAAGAGTGGAAGCGGAGAAGGAAGCTTCTCTTAGCTAACACATAATGTATGGTTGAGGACGTCAATCGGTGATTTGATGGATTTGACGATGTGACATTAAAAGTGAATCTGGTGTGATGATAAAGCGTAGCTTCTAGCCTCACATCCGGTAAATGACAGAAATCGGGCAGGCAGCATGGCTAAGTCGGTCGCACCGAAGTAGGGTGTATAATCACCTGATCTAGAGTTTCATTTATTTCTAAAATCTATTGTTGATGCTGTCCCATCCGGGAAACGGTTGCTGATCCCAACTGTTGGTGATATACATTCGATACACTCAAGCGAAATGAGTGGTCGGTCATGTGTGGCCGGGTTG
This sequence comes from Allium sativum, assembly GCA_030737875.1. Lineage (NCBI taxonomy): Eukaryota > Viridiplantae > Streptophyta > Magnoliopsida > Asparagales > Amaryllidaceae > Allium > Allium sativum. The sequence continues at coordinate 140,596,201 of CM060918.1, read as the reverse complement.
CAAGATGTTCTTGTTGAACCCAGTGTATTCCTCTCTAGAGGTACACGAGCGAAAGGTGGATCCATACCTTGTCATAGTTGGAAACCCATTACCCAATACGTGCTTGCGGTTTTGATTGTATACTATATATGTAGAACGTGAGATGAAAGCGTTTCTGCTAGATGATTATATATATACTGTGGTTGATAGACATTATTATAATATCAAAGGTTTTTGATATAAAGATTTTTGGATTCTCATAAGGGAAAAACTCGTTCCGTTATGCGGCGTGGTCTTATGAGATATCATTTACTTGTTCAACTGTTTTTAAACTGTTTTACTCATACCAGTCCCATGACTGACCCGGAGTTTATTTTGTTGTTTTCCCTAAACTCTTGGGTGCCTAAATTTGTACGGGCAGTCAAGTAGTCGGGATTTTACAGATACACTTGAAGAGCTGGAGCAGGAGGCTTCAGGATGTTATAGCTATAGTTATTTCCGCTGTGTTGTAAGTGCTGTACTTTGATAATGATATGTATATTCAAGTACTGATTTGTATTTCAAAGTTATGTTATGAAATATATTTATTCGTTCCGCTGTGAGATTCGTGATACTCTGATGTTGTGTTCTTCTTCTTCTTCTATTCTAAGTTTCTATCTTATCTTTCCTCACCCTCTAATTTCTTTCATTAATTACCAGGATTTTTCGACGTTTTGGTTATCGACGTCGTGCTTACGTCGATAACCAAAGTCGCTCAAAATCCGGGTCGTTACACCATGTTTCCAATGTACCATTCAAATAATAACCCTTAATTGGCATCTAAACTAAAAAAGCAAATCCTGCTTATAATCATGATCTAAAGTATAATGCTTATTGGTTAGTTCCTAGATACAAATTAGTTCTAATTAGGGGACAAACCATATAGCATTACGGCACGGTTTCAAATTAATAGCCCAATATTAAATAAAAATTGTAATCAATTCCTAGAGATGGTTTTTAAACCTTGATGGCACTTCTATGTTACCGTTTGATTACGTATGTAAGATTAATGTTTATTTCTACTATTTAAAATTGGATGCATTGCTATATTTCTAAAATTCATCATAAGAGAGAATGTGTGGCATAGCAATGTCTCTTAGGTTTATATATGATAATATGATGTGTTGATAATTTATCATGGCAAAAATACACTTGAATATACAGTTGAATATGTTTAACTAATGTTATATACTATTGGTTAAAATAAAGAACACTAAATAAATCTATTTGCACATTAATTCCATTTATATCACTTGAATATGTTTAAACAATGTTAAATACTATTTACTATTTATAATTGGATGCATTGCTATAGTTCTAAAATTCATCATAAGGAGAATGTGTGGTATAACAATTGCTCTTAGGTTTATATATGATAATATGATGTCTTGATAATTTATCATGGCAAAAGTACACTTGAATATACAATTGAATATGTTTAAACAATGTTATATACTATTGGTTAAAATAAAGAACAGTAAATAACTCTATTTGCACATCAATTCCATTTTCGAATCACTGAATATGTTTAAACAGTGTTATATACTATTGAATTAATGTAAAAGTAAACTACAGTTTTGACATGATTAGTATGAATTATTTGTATCATAATTTATCAAGAACTAAAGATTAAAATACATAGCGTAATTTAAAAGGTGATTATTTTCAAATTAATTTGTAATAATGAATTATCATGGCAAATTAAAAAGGAGTTTATTATAATGAATTGTTTTAACAAAAACCAAACACACGCACACACACACACGCGCGCACACACACACTAACTTATCTCCTATATTTGATATATGAAACAATCATATTTGTGGTTTCATAGAATAATTTACGATATATGAAACAATCATACATAATTTGATAATATATTAATTAGGCTTAACATAATTTAAAAAATAATAAGGTACATGTTTAATTATGATATTATCATATAATAATTTATATCATGAATTGTAAAAGTAAACTATAGAAGTATCATAATGTAAGTATAACGTAAATCACGAGATAATCATACATAATTCTTCTATTAATGTGACGTGCAACCCTTTTTGTATGTCTATAATCTCCTATATTCAAAATAATTTATCCTATGTTTTCACTTTTGGTAAAATGTCACTTATACATTGGTTTGTCTATTACACTTAAACAAATATAATATGTGAATACAGCTTTATTCTGAGATTTATTAGTATTAAATTTCTTTGACTTGACTCAAGGTATAGTAAAATAGAATGACTTTGATATCGATATAAGGACAGTTTCAATTTAACATTCTCGGTGTTTTAATAATTATAAACTGGTAGTAAATTGGTGGTCAAAGAAGTTGAGTCTGTCTGCCTTTTTTCCACAGGTTCTATTTGAGTACTAAGGTTTAACACGGTTGCTTCAGTATTTTATATTTCACATGAATTAATATTTTACATGGTTGCATTCCTGGAAACAACCATGTTATCAAAAGTTATTTTAATATTAATAATTTATATTTTATGCGAATTTAAGTTGTGGCAGGCGCGTGCGGTGTCTACTGATGGTTTGAGGCCAAGCTTTTTACACAATCAATGTTGTGGTATATGTGATACAAGTAATTATATGTTTGGCAACAGTAGTAAATTTCCGTTTCTGTCAAATGTTTGCACTTTATACATTTCGGTTGGACCACGGTACGTTTAAGTTGTTCAACTTATCCCATTCTGAATCGAGTTCTCCTTTTTTTTACAATTCAAAAATAAGATAAATTGTTTGAGCATAAAGATTCATTTTTAAAATCAACTTTGAATAAGTGCGCAGCTTTATTAGATGCATGCACTTTATATAGTTCAGTTTGACTGTAGTACACACAATATGTCGGTTTTTACAGCTTTTGTAACGAATTATCTTATTGCTACTGTCAACAAAATGAAAAGTTGACAGTTCTATCATGAAAATTTACGTTTATGTCTAGAAAAAGTGTAACCATATTTTTTCACAGTGGTGATTGTTTATAATTGTTTTCTGGATATTAAGATCATTGTTTATTTACCTTTTTAAGGTTAAATGGAAATTTTATATTAAATCAAACAACAGTTTATCTCAATAGTACGCCTTGATTCTATAAATAAATACCTTCCTTATTTCAAATCTATATGATCCAAATAAATTCAAATAATGGTAAGGCTGAGACTATAGTTTCATAAAAATAATACTACTAGACCAAGTGCATTTGGTAAAATGTTGAATATGCAAGTATAGAAATAAAGAACATTATGAGTCTGATGTTTGAGATATAATTCTAGATTGGATTGCAATGTACTTCAAAAATAAACAATTTTCAATCCAACATGTCTTATGACTTTGATGTGTCAATTTTAGAATTAGCACAAATAAGATAGATAGATTGTAGGAACAAGAATATCATGCAACTGAACTTCAAACTTAGCAGCCAAAGCTTTTCAGGGAAACCAATATCTTTAAGTCATAATTTTAGTCAAGTGGTTTTTAATTGCATGCGTTACGTAGTAGTTGTGGTCATTGATCAACTGAAAATGTTTTCTCTTTAGTTGGCTCCAATGACCTTCCATTTTGCCTTTCACTTTTGTAATAATAATTCCAAATGTTAATTTATGTCGCAACATCGTTTCCCCAAGCCCAATACTTAGGCAAATGGACCTAATGTGAACGTTGCACTTAAAATTATATCGGTGCGAAATTAGACTACTACGATAGCTTATATTATTCCAACATCAACTGCTTACCTCTTACTAGTCATATAACTTAATATATGATTGAGAAAATTTATCTCATGTAACAAAATGCCAAATTGATTGAGGGCTGATTTTATTCTGACTGTACACATACAAATCTTATAAGAAAGAAGAACCTGGATTTGGCATAGCTATTGAAACAGCATCGGTAAAATTCAATATCGACCTAGAAACATAATACTCAGTCCTACTGCATTATGATTATTACACTTTATTTTTTAAATTGTTCGGATCCATACTGCATCCTCTACTTCGAGAAAAGGGGCTGCTAGCAGAAGGGGCATTCACATGCTATTAGATTAACTTTGTTTTAACTACATTTAGTCTCTGTCATCCATTTTGCTATGTCTTTACATGTTCATATTTCAATAAGCATCTGGTATAAGAACCGTGGTTACATGTTCATTTTTTTTTTTTTTTTTGGTTGTATCAATCAGTGTAGTCAAGGCGCTCGCCTAGGCGCCAGCCTAGGGCTTTTTTGGTCAGCGAGGCGCCAGCCGTGCTCGAGGCGCCAGAAAAGCGCTCGAGGCGGCAAAGCGCTGAAAAAAGCGACGCATAAAAAAGCACGCATCAGTGAGTTTTTTTTTTGTGCCCAAACTGAAAATCGAGCCCACTTGGTTGAAATTAGGGTTAGCCATGTCTAGGTCTGCATCAAATATCGAACAATAATAGAAAAAAAAGAGCGACGAACATCTAAGACGATGTCGACATCAAACAAATCTGCCGATTTTGCTCTTCCTCGACATCGTCTAGAGCTCGAGCCCTTCATTGACCGACAATCGACACCAACCAAATCAACTGTCGATTTCTGTAAGATAAAGTTTTTTTTTTCTCTGTGCAGTGCTTTGCTATTTAAAATGAAGTGCAATTTTTTTTTTTGGGAGAAATGCTGTTTTTTTTAACAAATGCAGTTATTTTTGAACAAATGCCGTTTTATTTAACAAATGCAGTTTTTTCTTTAAAATAAGTGTAGTTTTTTTTTTTAAAAAAAAACAAGTGCAATGCAGTTTTTTTTAAAAAAAAAAACAGGTACAGTGCAGTTTTTTATAAAACAAGTGCAGTTTTTAAACAAAACAAGCGCAATTTATTTTTATTAGACAAGTGCAGTTTTTTTTTTAAAAAAGTCATGCTTAAGGCGCCCAAAAAAGCCCTAGGCACCAAAAAGCGCTAGGCGCCAGCCTGGGACTTTTTGGAGCTTTTTCGCCTTGACTACACTAGTATCAATGTATCGTTTGACTGCTTCCCTAAATTATCATGTACACACAACTAATTCTTTCCATAGTATTGCAAACATTGTTTTATCATTGGTCAGATTTAAATATTCATAAAATGAAGTTTGCAGATCATCCTGCTTAACTTATTAGGGGAATCATCACAACTCATCAATTGCTAATAAAAATCTAAATGATGTTAAGATAGTAAAATAATCTAACTATTAGTGACATAATCATGTTCATCCCATAAAAAAAGAGATGCCTATATTTAATCTAAATGAATACATCTGTGATTTTTCTACTGACACTCATTTATCTTTGCCCATTTAGATGAACAAATATATCCAGTTTTGCAGCACATCGTGTAAGTGAATACTCCTTTTTTTTTAATTTTAGAGCATACAGAGTTATATGAGATTGCTAAAATTAAGATGAATAAAGTGTTAACCCAGGCTATATGGTTTGTTTGGATTGCTAAAAATATCAAAAATTGTAACATCAAGTTTGTTTTTGTGTAAATCTTAAAATTACACCGAATGATAAATTGTAAGCCTCAAATATTACACCGATTCATATATCGGACTTTATCCAATAAATTGCACTATATCATACTGAATTACTTATTCTATGGTTGGCAAGGTTGGAATCACCTATAAAATCAAAATATTGAAAGTGAATTACGTTGAAGTATTGCTGCTGTTATGTATGAGATGCTGGTGCATGTTACAAATTAAAAAGTGTTGCTGGATGGATGGTATTGATGGCATTGAAACAAAATTATATGGTTACGAGTAGTGTTTAATTGCCTTATAAATTTTTTCAGTTGAATAGATTATAATCCCACTTTTCATTGTACATTTTAGTTTGGAGCCGTAGCCTGCTTTTTAAATTAAACTATTGTAACTTCCATGTCTTATGTCCTTTGCTATGTTTCATATTTGTTCTTTTCAGGATTGAATAACTACACATTTTATCTTTGATTCAGGAAAAGTGGTTCACTCCACCAGTATCACCATTTTTGTTATTTTATTAACGTTGCAGATAATTGGCTTGGTGGTGGATTAGAATATTATTGTCAAGGGAAACTTTCCAAAGCCTCATATTCTAGATGTAGTCTACTTTTAGATATGAATTCACCATTAATACCTCATGACTTTTGATGGGTACCTGCTACTGCTACTATGAAAAATGTTCCTTGAGTTGGGTATTCCATTGTAATGGTTGATATTTAAGGCGTTTTGAAACATTATTGATACTAAGATATCTTATTGTTTCATGGTATTTCACGTATTAAGTTGCAGGTCAAATTTGGTGATGGAAATGGAGCAAGAGAGGAGCAACAGAGGTAAGGTGTAACGACCCGGATTTTTGGTCGATTTATTCTAAATATTTAGTATGGTTTTAAATATTGAATTTATAATATAAATGGTATTTTATTGGGTTATCGATTAAATAATCGAAATACGATTTATTTTGATAATTATCGAAATACGAGAACTGATAATTTAATTCAAAGGTAAAATTGAATCGAAACGGTTCAGATGATCAATATATATACTATTTAAATATGAAAGATAATAATAGAAATTTATTGTTGAGGAATTTATTTGTTTTGAATTTAATTTGATTTAATATGGCTATTTTAAATATATGTTCAAATTAAACTGTATAATCTATTTCGTTGAATTTAAAATAGCGTTATAACATTATAACGATGGTCGGTATGCTAAAATAGCGGTTCACGATTTTTAATTGTGAACCTCGAAATATTTGAGTGTGGATAGGCTCGAAATCAAATCGATATCCTTCTAAAAAGAATTAAAATCTCTTGATGTCGAATCATATTAAATTCGAAATCAAATCGATTTAAAAATTGTTATGTACTTAAGAAACATACATTTAATCCTCTGTACCTTCTGTCCCCCCCTTCTTCTATAAATCGCGCGTGTTTTCTTCTATTTTCTTCCTTCTGAAATGAAATGAAATCCGTTCCTCAACATTAAAATCAGATCCTCCCTTTTCATTTCAAACCCGAACGTGGCCTTCTCCTCTTCAATCGAAGTATTCTCTGTATATAGCCGCGATTTCCTCCATTCATTTCAGTAAGAGTGAAGCGATGCCAATTCCTTTTTCTTTCTCCATTTCTTCAATTTAAAACAAAACAAAAGAGTGACTCGATCCCAAGAGAAATTCGAAGTTCAAAATGAAATCAAGCACTCGCGAACTTTGGTTGAAGCTTTGGCTTTGGAGTCGCGTTCGATAATGGGGTTCACTCGAGGTTCTGGGATCAGGAAGTCGCGATGGCCAGATGTGGAAGTCGCGATGGCCAGCTAGGGTTCGAATTAGGTGAAGGTCGAAGCTGATGAGATCGGAATTCCAAGCGATCGAGATTTTGGGGAAAATGAAAATGAGACAAACGGGCTTAGGGCGATGCGAGATGGAGGATGTACAAGCAAAAGGGTTGTTGGGTTCTGTCAGGGTTCGACAGCGGGATTAGGGATCGATTTAGGGTTGGCTTGGCTCGAGACTGGCGAAGTCGGAGGAAGTTTGGGTATGGTTGGAGATTGCGGTGTATGTTATTGGCCAGGGTGAAGGAGTTAACGATGGATAGAGATTGTTGGCGAGATGTTTGGTGAAATGCCGGAAAGAAAGAAAAAAAAAACAGCGGGATTAAGGTAAACATAAATTATTTATATATATATATATTTTTTAGGTTAATTGCATGATAATTCAAATAGAAATTTATTTAGTTGATTTAGTTTTAATTACTAAGTTAATAAATCGGTCCCTTAAGAAATGTTTAAGTTAATATGTGTAAATAGTTGATTCATCTAATATAGACTATTTAAGTAATTTAATTAAATAGTTCAAAATTTGATGAGTAAAAGATTTTATTTTAGGTGCAAATAAAATCCATTCAAGACGACTCGAGAAAATTCTTAAACGCATCAATTTGGAATGAGAATGCTCGACAAATAAAATTCCGGTGAGTAAATCTCACTCACCTTTAGAATTATTTTTATTTCGTTAAAAATAATTCTTTGTTGCTTGTGTGAATGCTTTCTGCTTGCTTTATATATATTAGTTATTTAGGCTATATATATATATATTGGGTTGATTGATTGGTTGGATTCCCGCAGTCTCATTAGCGGATGCCCGCAGTTTCATAGCGGATGATTACCCTATACGCCCCACGCTATGATTAGTGGATGACCTTCTATACCGCGATATTCTGCCACGAAGCAGAATGGGTATTATTTATGTGCTAACATCTGTGGATGCAGGAAAACAGGTTGGAGGAATCCAACAGGATTCCTCAAAAATATATATCTGTTTGTTGTTTGTTTGATTTCATATATATTCATATATGATGAGTTAAAATCAAATAATTGAAAATTGGGTGATTTGATTATTTTAAATATCACTGGGCTTGAATATTGATTTATAAAAAAAAAAAAATCGTGAAAGGATATTGGAGATTTAAAAAGGGGAAATTCTATTTTTAAATAGAATTTGAATTTTAAATGGAATAAAAATATAAACTTGTTTTGAAAAAATAAAACAAGTAGTTCTTTTTAAACGAAGTTTTATAAATAGTTCTTTTATAACGAAGTTATAAATGAAGTGAAAAGAATTATCATTTGATAATTCAGAAATAGAAATACAAGCGTGAAATTGGGATTTGAAATGAAATTTCAAAATATAGGACGTGAAATGAAATTTTTAAATATATAACTCAAATGAAATTTGAGTATAACATTTGAATTTTAAAAGAGAGTTTAAATATTTGAAAAGAAAAAGGAGATTGAATTTTTAGAAATTCAAATAGAAGTTCAAATAGAATTTGAATAGACGAAATTAGAATAGAATTTGAATTCAAGGAATTAAAATAAGATTTGAATTCAAAGGAATTCGAATAAAGAAATTCAAATAAAGATTTGAAGGTAGAATTTCGAAATAGAATTTGAAATTCAAAGAAGCATTGAATAGAATTTGAAATATGGTATTTCAAAGAAGAATTCAAATGTGAAATTTGAATAGAGATTTGAAATGGGAATTTAAATATGAAATTTGAATTGAGATTTGAAATAGAAATTCGAGTGTTGAATTTGAACATGGAATTGAATATAGAAATTCAAGTAGAAATTGAATATGAGATTTCAAAATAGAATTTGAAATAAACTTTGAAAATAGGATTTCAAAATAGGAAATCCAAATAGTTTTGAAATGGAATTTGAATTCAAGGGAATTCAAATGAATTTGAATAATGGAAATTCAAATGGTGTTGAAAATGAGTTTGAATATTAGAATTCAAATGAGGCTGGAAATGAATTTGTATATTAGAATTCAAATAGAAAATGAAATTTGAATATAAGAGATTCAAATTGAATTCAAATAGGATTTAATCTATGGGATTTGAATATGGAATTCAAATGGGTTTTAAACTATGGAATTTTGAATATAGAATTTAAAAAGAAGTTTGAATATTTGAATTTCAATAGAATTCAAATATAGAAATTGGAATATAGAAGTTCCAAGGGAATTTAAATATAGAGTTTGAATAAGAGAATTCAAATGAATTCAAACATGGAATTTGAATATAGGGAATTCAAATAGGAATTTAAGTATTGAATTTGAATGTCAAATAGAAAAGGGATTGAAATTTGAATATGGAATTCAAAGTGAGATTGAAATTTGAATCAAGGAATTCAAATAGAGTTAAATAGAGTTGAATTCATTTTAAAGAAGTTTAAAAAGTTTATATATATATATATAATTAAAACGAACTCGCCGCAGCGCTGCAGTTCGTAAATTGGCGACTCGAACTTCAATCGAGTATACAGGACCCAATTGAAGTCGGATTTCTTTGAAACAAGAAACGACAGGACCGGTTTGATAATAGTTTTCTAATGAAAGAGAAAAATCTGGATTTCGTCAAATAGATTTTTAGTTATGTCAAAATCAAAATTTCAAAAATGCAGCGCCAGAAACCATTATAAACCATAATGGATTTTATATATAAATATTGGGATTTTTAAGCAAATAAAAATCCGGATTTCCATTTAAAAATCTAGACTTGAGTTAGAAAATAAATGTGAACTCAAGTGAAGTAAAGAAGAAGATGATTTTTGAAACAATAATCATATTTTTGATTATTGAATAGAATTAACTAAATCAAAGAAGAATTAGTTAATCGAGTTTGAACTAAAGTCGAACTTTGAAAAGTGAAATTTGGAATTGTAAATATATATTCGAAATCGAATATAGAACTTAAATTGAAATTTGAATTCAATTGATTGATAAGTAAGTGGAAATATATTCGAAACGTGTTATATTCAAATATACAAGCGAGATAGGCAGAGAGTTAGTTAAAGAATTACTTTAACGAATTGAGTCAAACGAGTGTACGAAGTTGAAATAAATGGGACAGGTATAGACATACAGGAGACAGGTATGGGGCAAGGATAATGCAGGTATATAAATAATGTGCTCGACAAAAGGTACATGTTTAATTCATATATGAGGTTTTATGCGCCGTATCGGCAAGCCGCTTGGCTTTTTCTTTTTCTTTTTGAGATTAGAAGATACCGGGAAGCTATTTGAAATTTCCCGATGCTCCCGATACAGGGGAGGTTATGGCGAATTTTTCCGGGAATTTAAGGAGTTAGAATATTTTTAAGAAATTTGACAATTAGAAATCTATATATCGATATATATAGAATCCGACAAAGAAACGAAATCAAAAATAGCGAAAGGGCCAATATGGTTATTGAAATATTTGGATAACAAATATTGCTAGAGGAAATGGAGAAGAGATGTAATTAATGAAATATTAATTAAAGAGCCCAGTGATTTGTGTGATATGTTGGATGAACACTCGTTTTTATTCGATAGTTAAATCACAGACTATCGAAGTTTTGACCATCGTTGTCAATATGGAGAGACCGGTTGGATTATTATCCGAAGAACCACTCCGTATTGGCATAAGCGTTGCGAACCAAGTATGCTGAATATATTGAAGACGGAGTGAAGTGCAAGGGCTTTTCTTTATAGAAATAGTGCCTTCGGTTTCGTTCAATCCCAGAACGAACGTAAATGGACGAATGTCTGACAGAGTATTTCCAATGATCAAATGGGTTGGTCTGTATGAATATATATGGTTGCAACGGATTTATCCCTTAGCATAATATCCAGAATATTTGTGCAAACTTAACTAGTGATTAACGGATCTGACAATGTGGCATTTAAAGTGATTGTGTTATCAAGGAATGGTAAGTAATCGTAGCCTCAGGCCTCAACAACCGGGAAAGGACAAAAATCGGGCAGGCAGCATGGCTATGTGGGTCGCACCCATTAGGGTGTATAATCACCTATCTAGAGAAATTCCTTTTGTTTCTAAATCTATCGATTCTGCCCATTCGGGAAACAGTGGTTTGAGTCCAACCGTTGGTGATATACATTCGATACACTCAAGCGAAATGAGTGGTCGGTCATGTGTGGGCCGGGTTGCAAGACGTTCTTGTTGAACCCAGGTGTATTCGCCTCTAGAGATACATCATCGGAAGGTGGTTCCATACCTTGTCCTGTTGGAAATCCAATCTCCAATAAGCGCCATGCGGTTTTTGATTTTATACTATATATGTGGAGCGTGAGATGCAAGCGTTCTGCTATTTGGTTATTTATTTGATGTAGACATTACTATAATATCACTGGATTTGATATCAAAGTGTTTTGGGTTATAGTAAGGTAAAAACCATCCATGTTTATGTGTGGGCTGGTCTTACTATTATCTTTTCTTTCGAAAAGAGTTTTGGAAGTTAAACAAGTGGTTGGAGTTACTCACACCAGTCCCATGACTGACCCAGAGTTTATTTTGTTTTGTTTTCCCTAAACTCTTGGGTGCCCAAATTTGTACGGGCAGTCAAGTGTTTCAGGCTTTTACAGATACACTTGGAGGAGCTTGAAGCAGGAGGCTTCAACGTTAGTATTTAGAGTTACTTCCGCTGAATCAAATGTTATGTGTACTCTGATGATGGTATGTATATATGTACCAAACAGATTTGTATTTCAAGGCTTATGTTATATAATATATTTTTCTTCGTTCCGCTGTGAGTTTGTGATCTTTGTTTTCTTCTATTCTAATATTTCTTTCTTTCTATTTCTCATCCTCTAACTTCTTTCTAATAATGAGTCGTATTTCTGTGTTATTTGAGTTGGATGTGTGGTGTTTTTAGTCAACTCAGATAGCACGGATTTGCGGGTCGTTTCAGTTGGTATCAGAGCTTAGGTTGAGCGAATACCTAAGCTTGTGTGGCATGTGCTCATTAGAGATAGGGTCAGCAGTACCCTAGAATGAGTTGAGTGTATAGATACGAGAGAGCGTATTTGTTAGTTGATATAAAAATTGTTTTATATTGTGTTGGCTAGTCTGTTGAGTGGTTTATGAATTCTGGTCGAATCGTGGGACGCCACGAAGTCAATAGGGATTTCTAAACACTTGAACAGAAAATACGACATGATATTGTTTTTAAGTGGGTAAATGAAATAATTTAACCCAAAATTTCTATTTTGATATAGAAAGAATAATTTTCTGAAATTATTATAATATATGGATGTGTTGATTGTTAGGATTAGAATCAATGAGATTATAAAATTAGAATGGTTATTTATAACCAAAATAGAATTTGTATAGAAATTGAATATACAAATGAGATGAATTAGAATTAAATTCAAACCAGAATTAAGAATTCAAAATCCTGGGAAGTTGAAAAATATTTTTTTAAAGTATATTAAAATGATATAGATTTGTTTTAGAAGAATTTGAAAGAAAATCATTTTAGATGGATTTTGAAATAATAAAGCACTGAAATCACTTCAGTGGCTGGAAAATAATTCTGATGATGATTGCAACATCATCAGTGTTCATTTCCGAGTTTCTAAGTGAAGAAATTGCTACCTTAGAAAAGTTTTGTTGGAAATTTGTTTGAAAGAAAACAAGTTATTTTGGGAAGAATTCAAATGTTTTGAATTTGAAATGAAAATAAATATATGTATATGGGAAAAGAAAAACCCAGGGATTTGAATTCTGGAATTGAAATTTAACTTAAACAAGTTAAATGGGTCGAAGTGAGTAAATTGATTAGAATCAATTTGAATTGGTTTAATAGAACATAGAGTGGATATAAATGGATTGATCGTAGATCATTCGAATTTAATGTGTGAAGACCAAAAGTTTTGGTTGGAGCTAATTTGTTGAAATATGAGGAGTTGAGTTTCAACATAAGTGAGATTTTGGAAAGTAATGAGTTTGTACCATTTTTCCTACCTTAGCAATTTCGAGGACGAAATTATTTTAAGGGGGAAAGAATGTAACGACCCGGATTTTTGGTCGATTTATTCTAAATATTTAGTATGGTTTTAAATATTGAATTTATAATATAAATGGTATTTTATTGGGTTATCGATTAAATAATCGAAATACGATTTATTTTGATAATTATCGAAATACGAGAACTGATAATTTAATTCAAAGGTAAAATTGAATCGAAACGGTTCAGATGATCAATATATATACTATTTAAATATGAAAGATAATAATAGAAATTTATTGTTGAAGAATTTATTTGTTTTGAATTTAATTTGATTTAATATGGCTATTTTAAATATATGTTCAAATTAAACTGTATAATCTATTTCGTTGAATTTAAAATAGCGTTATAACATTATAACGATGGTCGGTATGCTAAAATAGCGGTTCACGATTTTTAATTGTGAACCTCGAAATATTTGAGTGTGGATAGGCTCGAAATCAAATCGATATCCTTCTAAAAAGAATTAAAATCTCTTGATGTCGAATCATATTAAATTCGAAATCAAATCGATTTAAAAATTGTTATGTACTTAAGAAACATACATTTAATCCTCTGTACCTTCTGTCCCCCCCTTCTTCTATAAATCGCGCGTGTTTTCTTCTATTTTCTTCCTTCTGAAATGAAATGAAATCCGTTCCTCAACATTAAAATCAGATCCTCCCTTTTCATTTCAAACCCGAACGTGGCCTTCTCCTCTTCAATCGAAGTATTCTCTGTATATAGCCGCGATTTCCTCCATTCATTTCAGTAAGAGTGAAGCGATGCCAATTCCTTTTTCTTTCTCCATTTCTTCAATTTAAAACAAAACAAAAGAGTGACTCGATCCCAAGAGAAATTCGAAGTTCAAAATGAAATCAAGCACTCGCGAACTTTGGTTGAAGCTTTGGCTTTGGAGTCGCGTTCGATAATGGGGTTCACTCGAGGTTCTGGGATCAGGAAGTCGCGATGGCCAGATGTGGAAGTCGCGATGGCCAGCTAGGGTTCGAATTAGGTGAAGGTCGAAGCTGATGAGATCGGAATTCCAAGCGATCGAGATTTTGGGGAAAATGAAAATGAGACAAACGGGCTTAGGGCGATGCGAGATGGAGGATGTACAAGCGGAAGGGTTGTTGGGTTCTGTCAGGGTTCGACAGCGGGATTAGGGATCGATTTAGGGTTGGCTTGGCTCGAGACTGGCGAAGTCGGAGGAAGTTTGGGTATGGTTGGAGATTGCGGTGTATGTTATTGGCCAGGGTGAAGGAGTTAACGATGGATAGAGATTGTTGGCGAGATGTTTGGTGAAATGCCGGAAAGAAAGAAAAAAAAAACAACAGCGGGATTAAGGTAAACATAAATTATTTATATATATATATTTTTTTTTAGGTTAATTGCATGATAATTCAAATAGAAATTTATTTAGTTGATTTAGTTTTAATTACTAAGTTAATAAATCGGTCCCTTAAGAAATGTTTAAGTTAATATGTGTAAATAGTTGATTCATCTAATATAGACTATTTAAGTAATTTAATTAAATAGTTCAAAATTTGATGAGTAAAAGATTTTATTTTAGGTGCAAATAAAATCCATTCAAGACGACTCGAGAAAATTCTTAAACGCATCAATTTGGAATGAGAATGCTCGACAAATAAAATTCCGGTGAGTAAATCTCACTCACCTTTAGAATTATTTTTATTTCGTTAAAAATAATTCTTTGTTGCTTGTGTGAATGCTTTCTGCTTGCTTTATATATATTAGTTATTTAGGCTATATATATATATATTGGGTTGATTGATTGGTTGGATTCCCGCAGTCTCATTAGCGGATGCCCGCAGTTTCATAGCGGATGATTACCCTATACGCCCCACGCTATGATTAGTGGATGACCTTCTATACCGCGATATTCTGCCACGAAGCAGAATGGGTATTATTTATGTGCTAACATCTGTGGATGCAGGAAAACAGGTTGGAGGAATCCAACAGGATTCCTCAAAAATATATATCTGTTTGTTGTTTGTTTGATTTCATATATATTCATATATGATGAGTTAAAATCAAATAATTGAAAATTGGGTGATTTGATTATTTTAAATATCACTGGGCTTGAATATTGATTTATAAAAAAAAAAAAAAAAATCGTGAAAGGATATTGGAGATTTAAAAAGGGGAAATTCTATTTTTAAATAGAATTTGAATTTTAAATGGAATAAAAATATAAACTTGTTTTGAAAAAATAAAACAAGTAGTTCTTTTTAAACGAAGTTTTATAAATAGTTCTTTTATAACGAAGTTATAAATGAAGTGAAAAGAATTATCATTTGATAATTCAGAAATAGAAATACAAGCGTGAAATTGGGATTTGAAATGAAATTTCAAAATATAGGACGTGAAATGAAATTTTTAAATATATAACTCAAATGAAATTTGAGTATAACATTTGAATTTTAAAAGAGAGTTTAAATATTTGAAAAGAAAAAGGAGATTGAATTTTTAGAAATTCAAATAGAAGTTCAAATAGAATTTGAATAGACGAAATTAGAATAGAATTTGAATTCAAGGAATTAAAATAAGATTTGAATTCAAAGGAATTCGAATAAAGAAATTCAAATAAAGATTTGAAGGTAGAATTTCGAAATAGAATTTGAAATTCAAAGAAGCATTGAATAGAATTTGAAATATGGTATTTCAAAGAAGAATTCAAATGTGAAATTTGAATAGAGATTTGAAATGGGAATTTAAATATGAAATTTGAATTGAGATTTGAAATAGAAATTCGAGTGTTGAATTTGAACATGGAATTGAATATAGAAATTCAAGTAGAAATTGAATATGAGATTTCAAAATAGAATTTGAAATAAACTTTGAAAATAGGATTTCAAAATAGGAAATCCAAATAGTTTTGAAATGGAATTTGAATTCAAGGGAATTCAAATGAATTTGAATAATGGAAATTCAAATGGTGTTGAAAATGAGTTTGAATATTAGAATTCAAATGAGGCTGGAAATGAATTTGTATATTAGAATTCAAATAGAAAATGAAATTTGAATATAAGAGATTCAAATTGAATTCAAATAGGATTTAATCTATGGGATTTGAATATGGAATTCAAATGGGTTTTAAACTATGGAATTTTGAATATAGAATTTAAAAAGAAGTTTGAATATTTGAATTTCAATAGAATTCAAATATAGAAATTGGAATATAGAAGTTCCAAGGGAATTTAAATATAGAGTTTGAATAAGAGAATTCAAATGAATTCAAACATGGAATTTGAATATAGGGAATTCAAATAGGAATTTAAGTATTGAATTTGAATGTCAAATAGAAAAGGGATTGAAATTTGAATATGGAATTCAAAGTGAGATTGAAATTTGAATCAAGGAATTCAAATAGAGTTAAATAGAGTTGAATTCATTTTAAAGAAGTTTAAAAAGTTTATATATATATATATAATTAAAACGAACTCGCCGCAGCGCTGCAGTTCGTAAATTGGCGACTCGAACTTCAATCGAGTATACAGGACCCAATTGAAGTCGGATTTCTTTGAAACAAGAAACGACAGGACCGGTTTGATAATAGTTTTCTAATGAAAGAGAAAAATCTGGATTTCGTCAAATAGATTTTTAGTTATGTCAAAATCAAAATTTCAAAAATGCAGCGCCAGAAACCATTATAAACCATAATGGATTTTATATATAAATATTGGGATTTTTAAGCAAATAAAAATCCGGATTTCCATTTAAAAATCTAGACTTGAGTTAGAAAATAAATGTGAACTCAAGTGAAGTAAAGAAGAAGATGATTTTTGAAACAATAATCATATTTTTGATTATTGAATAGAATTAACTAAATCAAAGAAGAATTAGTTAATCGAGTTTGAACTAAAGTCGAACTTTGAAAAGTGAAATTTGGAATTGTAAATATATATTCGAAATCGAATATAGAACTTAAATTGAAATTTGAATTCAATTGATTGATAAGTAAGTGGAAATATATTCGAAACGTGTTATATTCAAATATACAAGCGAGATAGGCAGAGAGTTAGTTAAAGAATTACTTTAACGAATTGAGTCAAACGAGTGTACGAAGTTGAAATAAATGGGACAGGTATAGACATACAGGAGACAGGTATGGGGCAAGGATAATGCAGGTATATAAATAATGTGCTCGACAAAAGGTACATGTTTAATTCATATATGAGGTTTTATGCGCCGTATCGGCAAGCCGCTTGGCTTTTTCTTTTTCTTTTTGAGATTAGAAGATACCGGGAAGCTATTTGAAATTTCCCGATGCTCCCGATACAGGGGAGGTTATGGCGAATTTTTCCGGGAATTTAAGGAGTTAGAATATTTTTAAGAAATTTGACAATTAGAAATCTATATATCGATATATATAGAATCCGACAAAGAAACGAAATCAAAAATAGCGAAAGGGCCAATATGGTTATTGAAATATTTGGATAACAAATATTGCTAGAGGAAATGGAGAAGAGATGTAATTAATGAAATATTAATTAAAGAGCCCAGTGATTTGTGTGATATGTTGGATGAACACTCGTTTTTATTCGATAGTTAAATCACAGACTATCGAAGTTTTGACCATCGTTGTCAATATGGAGAGACCGGTTGGATTATTATCCGAAGAACCACTCCGTATTGGCATAAGCGTTGCGAACCAAGTATGCTGAATATATTGAAGACGGAGTGAAGTGCAAGGGCTTTTCTTTATAGAAATAGTGCCTTCGGTTTCGTTCAATCCCAGAACGAACGTAAATGGACGAATGTCTGACAGAGTATTTCCAATGATCAAATGGGTTGGTCTGTATGAATATATATGGTTGCAACGGATTTATCCCTTAGCATAATATCCAGAATATTTGTGCAAACTTAACTAGTGATTAACGGATCTGACAATGTGGAATTTAAAGTGATTGTGTTATCAAGGAATGGTAAGTAATCGTAGCCTCAGGCCTCAACAACCGGGAAAGGACAAAAATCGGGCAGGCAGCATGGCTATGTGGGTCGCACCCATTAGGGTGTATAATCACCTATCTAGAGAAATTCCTTTTGTTTCTAAATCTATCGATTCTGCCCATTCGGGAAACGGTGGTTTGAGTCCAACCGTTGGTGATATACATTCGATACACTCAAGCGAAATGAGTGGTCGGTCATGTGTGGGCCGGGTTGCAAGACGTTCTTGTTGAACCCAGGTGTATTCGCCTCTAGAGATACATCATCGGAAGGTGGTTCCATACCTTGTCCTGTTGGAAATCCAATCTCCAATAAGCGCCATGCGGTTTTTGATTTTATACTATATATGTGGAGCGTGAGATGCAAGCGTTCTGCTATTTGGTTATTTATTTGATGTAGACATTACTATAATATCACTGGATTTGATATCAAAGTGTTTTGGGTTATAGTAAGGTAAAAACCATCCATGTTTATGTGTGGGCTGGTCTTACTATTATCTTTTCTTTCGAAAAGAGTTTTGGAAGTTAAACAAGTGGTTGGAGTTACTCACACCAGTCCCATGACTGACCCAGAGTTTATTTTGTTTTGTTTTCCCTAAACTCTTGGGTGCCCAAATTTGTACGGGCAGTCAAGTGTTTCAGGCTTTTACAGATACACTTGGAGGAGCTTGAAGCATGAGGCTTCAACGTTAGTATTTAGAGTTACTTCCGCTGAATCAAATGTTATGTGTACTCTGATGATGGTATGTATATATGTACCAAACAGATTTGTATTTCAAGGCTTATGTTATATAATATATTTTTCTTCGTTCCGCTGTGAGTTTGTGATCTTTGTTTTCTTCTATTCTAATATTTCTTTCTTTCTATTTCTCATCCTCTAACTTCTTTCTAATAATGAGTCGTATTTCTGTGTTATTTGAGTTGGACGTGTGGTGTTTTTAGTCAACTCAGATAGCACGGATTTGCGGGTCGTTTCATAAGGACAAAAAGAGAGAGTGAGGCAACAAAGCTGATATCAAAAGCAAAACAGTGGTTGACACTGGGGTTTTGGAACTAACGCTGCAAGAAAGGTAGTGCAATATGGTGGCTAACTGCATTATGTGTATAACACGGCTCCAATAGAGATGTAACGTGGAAGTGATAAAAACGAAACATTGAATGTCATTTTGTGTATTCCAACTTAAAATTAATCCTTATATTATTTCGTTTTTAATCTGTTCGTTTTGTAAGTAAAAATAATATAATTCAATGGTGAAGAGTTGGTTGTGGAATGTATGATTATTTGCAGCCTGCTTCAATTTGTTTTTGAGATGAGACCCAATCATACAAATCTTACATACAAGCTATCACTTTATTTATTTATCAGTATTCCAACTTAATTCATGTTACTATACATGTGCTTTATTTGATTTCGAACAGTCAATTGAGTTATAATCAATGTATTTGTTGTCTTTTACGTGCAATACCCATAAAAGTCATTCCTCATGTGTCATGCATTATGTTATTCCAAAGGATTCACGGTCTACAAAGTCAATTTCAAGTGGTTGTTCAAGTTGTCACTATTTACTCAAGATGTCTTTAAATTTACGTTCAATCATCTAAATATTTTAAAAGGACAACAATATTTAAGAAACTTAAAGAAACTGTAGAAACATTTTTCATTAAACGTTTTATTAATTTGAAGCAAAAATAGAAAATGGTTGTTCCTATGTATAAATATTGTGCAATCCAGTATACGAATCATGGGTTAGCACATGGGCCTGCCATAGGGTTTAATATATAAACTTAAAACTTCAATTATAATATTTAAATGTTTAAGACATCAATAATTTTGAAAAATACAATTGATAAACACGAGCTTCTATCTCCAAATAACTAAAAATTCTAAAAAAAGCATGTTAACAAAACCATACGACAAAGTTTCTATTTAAATACATAGGATTTGAATTTAGTTCTTTGGAAGGACTTAATATTAACAAACATAGATGAGACGCATTTGATTATAGAAAATATAAAATACATATCATGTAGTATTTCATGGTAGTAGCTAATGACCATATCACTATTGTGAACTTGAACTTTTTTCATGCTTACTCGCTCTCCATTAGTGTACATTTTATAAATTGTCATATTGATTATTTTTATGGAAATGGGCTATGTACATGATATAGGTTCATTCTGATATGATCACAAATTAAAATTATCAAACTATTCCAAAAGTAGAATGAACTAAAAACGAAGGATTATTACAAAAGTGTAGCTCAAGCCCGTGTGCGAAGCACGAGTTTGCACTTGTTAAATATAATTTATAGGTAATTTTAGAGAATTTTAGGATGGTGTTTAGAGGCTAATATATCCAAATAAGTAAATGAGAGGACTAATTGCTCACCTTAATCTAGACTAGCTCTTTAATCTCATTTGAACATTAATTAACATGGATTCCTAGGTGATTAAAACAACAAATCTTTAAGCTTTAGGCTGATTCTTGTTAATCCCTCCTTAGTCACAAGGTTGGCTAATTAAAGTAAGGTTTATGGTGGATTCTCAGTAGGAGGGTAATTAACGAATTTCTACATCTATTTTGAGAATTTTAAAATGATGGGAGAAGCTTCCCATCGTCTCCTATAGCCTCACGTACTCCAAAATGAAAATGGGTCAAAGGCCCACTTACTAATGAACCTAACCACCTATTTAAGCTGCATAAACCTTGTTATACCTTAAAATAGCCAAACAGTAAGTCTATCTTCTTAATTTGACTACTCTAGAGAAAGGGAAATCATTATCCAAGCATAGTGGAAGTGGTCTCAAACCCTAATTTGACCATAGCCAAAAGTTATGAATGGAATAAAATTCATCATTGGTAAAATGGTCATAGAAAAAGTCGATATAAATCCTGAAGATGCGAAATGATTCTATCCAAATCCCAGAATTATAGAATCATACAACCTTGTATAAAAATATAAATATTCACGTTCCTCTGATACATAAAATATGCGTCATTACGTTCTACCCCTTCCCCCCCCCCCCTTCTTTAGGAATTTCATCCTCGAAATTCTCCAAATAAGTTAATAAAGGCATCCCATATGCCTATTAACCTCATGTCCATATAGGTAACCATCAAAATCAAACATGCACACATGGCAACCAAAACATAAAAGGATAGTCTAAACATATGCTAACATATAGGATATAACACAAGTGTATATTAATGATATCATAGATGAAAATAAGAGCGATGAAAAGTCTTACCAAGTGAAGAGTTATGACTTCCTAAAGCTCTCCTCGGTCTCCTAGTACGATTGCCCTCACTTTAACCCCGTTGGGTATTTAAATCTTCACATCTTCCTTTTAAGCTTGTATCATACTCGATGATAGAAATTGTCTTACGGATCTCTAAAGCTTTCGGCTCCACCTCCATATCATCCAGTTGATCTTTTGTAAGTTATACTTTAGTGATACACAAATTTCCTCAAGTGAAAACATGGAAAACATTGTGTTCTCCAACCATCTTCTAAGATAAGTCAATTCTATAAGCTAAGTTCCCAATTAGCTCAATAATTGAAAAAAGGGTCTACAAACCTTAGTCGCAATTTCCCTTTTCTACCAAGTCGAATCACATTTTTCAAGGCAGAAATCTTAACAAACACCTAGTCACCATAGAAAATTCAAATATTTGCGTCTCTTATTCACGTAACTTTTCTGCTTGTCCCGAGCAATCTTCATCCGCTATTAGATGATCTCATTCTTTTCTGATGTCTCTTTATACATGTTTGGTCCAAGCATCAGCTTCTCGCCGTTTTTCCACCAACATAAAGGAGTGTTGCATAATTTACCATATAAATCTTCATACGGTGTCATGGTGATGCTAGACGGAGAGCCGTTGATGTATGCAAACTCAATAGGATGCAAGAGGCCATCTCACAAACCTCTAAAATCCAATATGAAATATTATGGGAGATCTTCTAAGATATGACTCACTCTTTCTATGAGAAAAGGTACTTCGATCATTTGTGATTGGAAGGTAACTCAAACCTCTCTCCTAAAAGATAGTATTCAAAATTTTCAATGCAAACACAATCATCGCTAATTCCAAGTCATGAATGAGATATCTTTTTTCATGTGGCTTCAATTGTCGATTATCAAAAGTGACAACCTTAACTCTCTGCATTAATATCACACCTAATCCGGTACCATAAGCATCTGTTATACCATTATCTCTTCCATTTGGAATAACAAGCTTTAGTGCATAAATCATCCCTCGTTATACATACATATACATGCTCACATCTTACATCCCAAATGAAATCTTCGTTCTTCTTTGTCAAATGAGTTAACGATGCTGCTATCTTAGAGTAGTCCTGAATGAATCTCAGGTAATACCTAGCCATTCCTAAGAAATTCCTCATTCTTGTAGCACTCTTGGGTGTAGTCTAATCTTTAACCACTGCGACCTTTGCAGGATCTATAGCCATATCCAGCTTCGACATAATAAAACCCAAAAACCTTACTTCTTTCCTTTAAAATGTGACACTTAGAAAACATTGCCTTTAACCGTTGTTCTATCAACACCTCAAGCACGATCCTCAAATTTATCTTAAGTTCCTCTTACATCCATAAATAGACAAAAATAATGTTAAGGAACATAAACATAAACTTATTAAGCGGATCCTTGAAGAAAATATTCACAAGGT
The DNA here is from genome assembly GCA_030737875.1 of Allium sativum. NCBI lineage: Eukaryota > Viridiplantae > Streptophyta > Magnoliopsida > Asparagales > Amaryllidaceae > Allium > Allium sativum. The sequence continues at coordinate 140,573,208 of CM060918.1, read as the reverse complement.
TCAAAAAGTATAGAGGTATCCGGAATTTTGACAATAGATTACTTATTTAATTAGATTTCAAAAATAGGAATTTTTGCAGAAAATGGAATTTGACCATGAAACTATAACCGTTGCATTCGTCTCAGAATTCTGGTCAACTTTCATATTTGGAGTTTCACGAACAGAGTCTATATGGAAAAAAGTTGCGGACAAAATACGAAAAACAGACTGAAATAATAAAATAGAATAAATAAAATATCTAATACCATTTATAACCTGCCCATACTGGGAAAATTGACCAAAGGGCGATCGACCTACTTGGGGGAGCGGTCTGCCGCTTCGGGCAATTACAGCCCAGTGACAGCTAGGGTTATACATATTTTTAATATATAAAATATTATACAACGGACGAATGTTAATTTAATCAAATCTAACAGTTCATAACCAATTCCACTCCTATAAATAAAAGGGTAAGGCCTCATTCTTTTCCACACAAATGTGTAGGCAGCAGCGAATCTCTGCCATTTCCTTTCTCTTCAAATCAGATTTCTTAATCAAAAATATATTTATATACAACCAATCAAACATAAATCATATGGATTTGAAATGGATAACATGATTCAAGTGGAAAAGGATATAAATTGACGTCTAAGCTATTCTACATCAGATTCTCCCCACTTTTCTTATTCTCTTGCAAATGTACAGGTCTGAAAGTATCCCCTTTTCACAATAACTACAGATCTATAAGAATTCGGAAACTATAGGCCTAAAAGGTTATTCAGATTTCAGATTTGGATGCTTTCAGGTGAGTGGGAAATTTATATACAAAGTTACAATAACTTATTATCTCATTTGTATTAGATCTTAAATTTATGCCTAACATTTATCAGATCTGTTTAAAGTATTGTCAAATCTGAAATGACACATATCAGATCTGCTTATGAATGTTGATAAAAAGCTGAAAGTATAGATTTGTAGTTATGAATAAGGTTTTAAATCTCAGATATCGACCACATTTCATCTCGGGGATTTTATAGACTTGATCTCATATCGGGGGAGATTTCAGACGAGATGAGTCTAACTCGGGTGTTCGTCTCAGATTTCTATCTCGGGTCTGAAAGTTCATATCAGAACAATCTCGGGGTACATGATATGTTAAAAAATGATATTTTTTACTGAATGATTTTTATGAATGTTATTAAAAAAACATAGTAACTTAAACTTAAATTGCAAAGTAACTTATTGTTCTTTATTTTGTGAAAGATCATTCATACTCTAAATCCTAATATGCTTAGAACAGAAATATTGTTAGACATAAAACATTAATAGGATCCAAAACATTAAAAAAAATCAGCATAAATAGACCATAAAATACATAATTCCATAGGTAACATGTATGTAAAAAAGATGAATATGAAAATCATAAGCATCATAGAATATATATATGAACATACAATATGGTTATTTAACATGCAAAATGTAAAATAACAACAGATTATCATGACTAGATTTGAGTTTTTTAATTATTGATCTAGTTCAGGCACAGATTTAAATTTTAACCAAAAAAACTAAGAGCTCAGACGATATTACAGTATTTCGTCTCGGTCAATATATCGTTTGATATTGCAATATCTCGGGCGATATATTCAAAAGAGATTTAGAGTGATATTGGTTGTTTCGTTTTGGAAGGAGCCCAAAACGAGATCTCAAAGGAGATCTCGGGCGATATTGGCGAGATCAGGAACAGTGGTTATGAATAATATTATTTTTAGGCTTATTTAATTGTTTATACATATTTCCTACAATTATGTTTGAAAATATATTGTGGTTATTGCAAAACACAGTAGATCACTGTTTAGATGTAGTTTTATTCCAGATCTTTAGTTTCAGTGTTAAATGGTAAATTACGTAATTTTGATCGAAAATATATAAACCTGTTTGTGTTCAATTCTGTTGGGTTTTCGACATAGTTGTTGTAAATATGCCTTTTCCTCAAAATAAAAAGGACATTATTTGAAACCACTAAGAAATATGTCAAATATTGAAGAAGGAAAAAGTTGTGTAAATTCTCGTATAAATACAAATAGATGTATTTGTGCGTAGTCTATGTCAACTATTCCAAAACATACATAACATATATTTCTTGTGGTTTGAAATATGTTTATTCCAATATTTAGGCATAGTTTACAATAACTGCGGTTGACAGTCTTTTTGTGAGATTTAGAACTATATTTTAAGATTGAATACAAAATGGAATGTTTGGTTATTAGTTGAACCAAAACATTAAACTTAACGATAATAATAATACTAAAAGAAAATAACTAAGTTAACTACGCGAAAATTTAGATATAAATATATACATACATTATTCATTTGAATCTACGTAAACGACAAAATATATATAATAATAAATGTTTGAATGTTGGAATGACTTTCATTTTTATGGAATTGTACGTGAAACGACAATCCATATTAAATGAACATATTTGTGGTGATCGTTGTAGCAATCAGTGTAATTGACTGTTATAAATAGGACCATAAATAAATAAATAGCTATTGTAACCAACACTGATTTGGGAAAGGAAAATTTAATTAGGCAATTAAGTCTAATGGTTACAATTTCTAAATTGGCCAGGATTAATGTTGTAAACCCCAATTAGGGAATTAAACAATAACTGTAGTAAGACACGAGGTTAAGCATAATTTGTGGTAGAGGTCTGCCCAGAACCGCCCGGCAAATCCAGCATACACAAGTGGTCGTCAGCTTAATGTGAGGGGTCTGGTGCATAAACATATATATATATATATATATACACAACAAGTGTATTGGGGTACAACAATTTTTTTTTTTTTTGGACAGATAAAATAAGGATATTTCATTGTTAATTAATGTCTTAGGAAAATTATGACCATTAGGCTCATAAATAACATTAATTATAACCAATGGAAGTAAATGGTATTTAAAGATTAATTAATGACTTAGAGAATTATGACCGTTAGATTCATAAATGACATTAATTTTAACCGATGATAGTAAATAAAAACTAAGAGATAAATTGTTGTCTTAGGAAAATATGACCGTTATGGTCATAAATGGCAATAACCCTATTGTGTAGAAATAAACGAATAAAAAGGAGATGAATGGTTACCGACTGCCGAAATACTAAGTCCAGTAAGGAAATTAATTAAATAAATATGCTAGGATAAGGAGAATATAACTTTCCTTATTTATGCAACATAATATAGAAAAGTAAAGAAACAGACTTAGCAGGTAAGTAATGGTAAAATATTATTTACCATAGGAACCCATGACGACAGACGTTTAGCGTACGTATAGTATTCCCATAAAGTGAAACTAAATGGGAATAATTCAATAATGTAGCCCGCTTTACTCCCGTGAGGAGAGGCATTAAAGGCTAATTGGATGCGAAATTGACAATCTTCGTGTATAGTCCGCTTCCTTGGGTCTTAATTGGCTTGGGTCGAGAAGTCCACCTGGGAGTAGGTCTTCTGGTCTAGGGTCTTAAATGGTGTGTGAGGCCTACCCAAACCTGAAATTTTAAAAATGTCTGGTATGGTCATTCCATAGGACTACCTATCCTGCGGGAAGTAGTAAGCGACTAAGGAGATTATCCAACAAGATCAGTTAGATGGTAAAGCGAAACACCATCTCTCACCTTACACGGGGTATTGGTTTATATGCGTGAATGACAGAAGCCTTAACTAGTAGGGCCCCGTAGCTAGTGCTCTCTAGTTTATATTAACATTGAATAAATCATCGAGATGTATTGAGTGACTAACAGGTCCGCCTAGGTCTTAAGTGATCGGGAGAATCCACCTTATCTATCATTCGACGGTAAGGCGTTAAATGGCTAAGGATGTGCGTGTGAATGAGTAAACTCTGTAATTAGGAGTTCACTCTTGATTTAATAATCAGCTAAGTCTTGGTTTAAAGGCTTCATAAATATATGCATAAATGTTCTATCTCAGTATCGTATTTATTAAGAATGTTATCTTGGGAAGGGTAGTTTGAGTCGTGCATAAATTTTTACAAGGTTAGGCTAAAATTACTAAACTTGGAAGACATACATCTTGGGTTGAACCAAACTGGATACATCTGTGTTATACTTTTCCTGTTCACAAAAATCTTGCTGTTCAGGCCCCCTCCTCATTACAACCTCCCAGGTTTCCTTGAGAAGGTCGGATTCTCACAGATGCATAAGTGGCTTTCGGTTCCCGTTCTCTCTCATGCTTGGTATTGACTTGGTGACTCACTTTTATAAGGTAGTTATTTAAGTCAATACTAGTCTATCCTATGTTTTGTTTCCGCTGTGAGTTATTTTATCGTAATCTGATTATGCTCATGCTCTTTTGTTTGCAGGTACAAGATTCCATGCTTCACGCTTGGATGAGTTCGAGTTTCGATTTTTATTGAAATTTGGGCTCAGAAAAGTGTGGGGTGTTACACGTTGGTCTAAATGGCATAACCAACCACTTATAAAACCTTGATGGAATTCGAAATACCGTAATAAACACACTTTTCCTTGACACTCACAACAGATGGACTCCCATTGAGATATCTAGCTAAAAAATATTTTAGCACCACATAGTTGGTCAAATAATTCATCAGTACATGGTAGTGGATACCTTTTCCTCTTCTTCACTTTATTCATCTTATGGTAATCAACGCCAGTCTAAGGAAGCCATATGCCTTCATGGAAAGTACAACATATTCCCCCCAATCACATATTCTCCTATGAATGAACCCTTTACGCAAAAGGTCATTCACTTGAATCTCAAGCTCTTGCTTCTCCCTAGGTGTCATCCCTCTAAGAGGCATCATTATGGGTCTGGCACCCTTCACCAAGTCGATACGGAATTCAATTTCTCTATATAATGGAAGTTCGCTCACTTCCCCAGAGATATCTGGGTACTCCCTAGCAATAGGTACAATCGGCAATTTAACATGTAGAACATGAAGTAAATATAGAAAGCAAGCCATTACCTCATTACCAGGTAGGCATCCCGACACCATTCTCCGTGCATCATCCACTCCTATAATCACTGGTGACCTCTTACAATCCACAACTCTCTATATAGAGCTATTCAACTTCTAGAATAATACCAAACCCAACAAAGCACAAAACAATGCAATCACAATCAAGATAGCATCTATGACTTGATAAAACTAGCCAATTACAAATCATACAATGTCTAGTGGAGCCACCACTCAACCAATTGAGTCCGGTTCTTACTTAACAACCAAATCACTAGATATGAAGAAATGTGAAGCCCCAATGTTAAACAAAAGTCGAATAGAAACAAAAAAAATTGAAAGCATACCATGAATATGATGTCCTTTTATTTTTACTTCACCAATGGGTAATCCAACGAAGTTGGAACATTATTAATAGCTTATGGTTTATCAATCTGCTTCTGCATCGCTACACTAGGATAATCCCTTTTAAAGTGCCAAGGTTTATTGCAGATATAATACTTCTTGTATCCAACCTAGCATTTTTTGATGTAATGGCCCTTCTCCCTACAATTATCGTAGACCACATCAAATTAGGCCTCTTCTTCTATCATTCCTTGGCTTGAAAACATTTTTTATTATTCCACTTTTTCTTGCCCCTGGCCTCCACTTGCAGCTTTGGCTCCTCCTTTGGAGCATTATCAGTAGTAGCCTTGACTTAGGGAAAAGGCTTTCCTATCTCAAGGCTTTTCCAAACAATAGCCTCGAAAATCTCATCAATTTGATTTACAAGCCTTTCCCTCATATGTGATCCAAGCCAATGATGAAGTTCTCATTCTTCTTGGCTAGGGTGTCGATGAAAGGCTTCGATAGAGCATCGAATTTAATAATATACTCGGAGATAGTCATATCCCCCCCGCTTCAGCTCCATAAACATATGAAACAACTCTGAATTTTGAGTAGTCAGATTACACTTCTTTTCAAAGCAAGCTATAAACTTGTAACACCCCACCTCCGTTAAGGTCACTCACAAAATGAATGCCTTAACTTTGGTGGAGCATTTTAGTAAACAGAACAGAAACTTACAAGACAGATAAAATAGTACTTGAAAATTTTATAACTTTATTTCAACAGAAACCGAAATAAACTTGGTTACATCCTTTCAAATCACATTATCAGAATTCAAGTACAAAATATCAGTCTTGTACAAAAGCCTTCAGAATGCATAGTTTAAAATCATAATCCCCATAGAACGGAAGCTATACAGAGCCAAACCATACTTTAAGCACTTCAAGCAGAAGAAATCCGGATCAAGCTAAAGTATTCCCTCCTTGGATAACCTGGGGGGGAACGGAAGAAAGGAGGCGAAACAACAAGGGTCAGACAAAAAGTCTGGCAAGTCCTGTGATTTTCAGTTATGAACAGATAATAATAACATGACATGAAAATAAATCTGGATGAGAGATAACTGTAACAGGTGTAACAGATATAACAGAAGAACAGAATGATATAAGCTATTGTTTTACACTTCTCTGCACTAATACTAGTATAACAGAATTAGGTGTCACCCTAATGTCTAAACTGAAACAGAAACGGGTACAGAGTAATTTAACAGAAACAGAATGCTAATAATTGTCCTTTACCACCCGATCAGAAACAGACAAAAGCAAAAACAGATTAATCTCTACGGAAACAGAATGTAGAATTAGGTGTACACTAGTAATGGGCCTTTACCACCCGAACAGACGGTACCACGCAGAAACAGATAGGTGTTACCACCCAACAGAAACAGACGGTACCAACAGAAACAGACAGAACTAAGTGTACCCTAAAACCCTACCCCAAGCGATCGGCTCCCTAATACATAAATATCCTGTGGCGGCCCCACAGTAGGGTGTATCACTCCCTAAAGTGACAACCAATTGGCACAGACCTATTTACAGATGTCACAGCGTCTTACATCCTCAGAGGCAGACTGGGATCCATGCACGCACATGACCCGGTTGGAACGCACCATCAACACCCCTCTCCATTATCAAAATGAACCGCTTATAATTAGTTCAGTAAGTGTGCCCGGACCCTACTTACTGTTGGGTCAAAGTTTTGATACCATAAAGGGTTACTGACTAATCTGGGTCCCAAACAACAGATGACACAAGTAATTCCCCTCCTAACCTTGTGTCCCCAGACTAACAGATTTCAGCTTAACTTGTCTACAAGTTTCAGACATACAAAATTTAGATTAACTAGTTCACAGATCAGACAATCAAGTTAACAGGTTTTCAGACTAACGGAACAGATGTTCGGATTAACAGGCTTACAGATTAACTGGTTACAGATTAACTGGTTACATATTATCTAACTTTGTATTGGGCCTACGGATTCACGAAACGGGTTTATCAGATTCTTGGTCCAATTGGTTTAACCTTACCCAACACGTTTTAGACATCATAATTATCTCAGATTTTCATTAATTAAATATTAATGCCCAAACCTCTCACATTAGACTAACAGTTTGCGGCTACTGGTTAGGCCGGTTGGTTCCGGGCAGGTTTCTGTCGCAAACTGAGTCTAACCTCGGGTTTCAAGCACGTTATGACTAACTTCTCACATTAGAACCTATTGTTTGCGACCACTGGAATATGCCGGGTGGTTCCGGGCAGAATTACGCCGCAAACTCATTCTAACCTCGAGTTAGCCATGTTTATCTTTGTAGCCAATTAATTAATGATTTACCATTTACACCCACGCCTAATATACATGTCAATTATTCATAACTATAGCCAATTCAGATTATGTCAATAGCGGACTAATTATATCAACTCAACAGATATTGCAGATAACAGATTTTTCAGATTAGGCGACTTAACGGATTTAGCAGATTAAGCAAACTAGCAGATCTAGCATTTTCAACAGACTTAGCAGATGACAGATTTGGCAGATGAACAAATCTAGCAGACTAGGCAGTAGAGCAGAACTAGCAGATTAAGCAATATAACAGAACTAGCAGATTAAGCAATATAGCAGAACTAGCAGATTAGGCAAATATAACATATTTAATCATTCCTTAAAGTTTCATAAACATATCTTGCCTAATTTTAAATTTGGCCTAAGCATGCCTAAATAATTGTCATGATTCACACTATGATCATATACCAAATATAACCATCGATTACTATGCATGGCATATATCCCAAAGATCCCTTACTTAGGTGTTTATTTACATTTAATAGATGTCCTACCTTAATGTAAATCTTTATACCTAAGCCATATTTTCTTTGTCTCAAGTCATATGTTAACATACCATGGTTCCTCTTCTTCCAATTCACAGAATATTCATAGATCTAAATCTAGTTTACAACCTATGTCATTTTTCTTAAATCAGTCACAGATTAACCATGTCCAATTACTCCACATTCATTATTTGTCCCAAACATTTTAGCGTTCGTGCGTTAATCTCTTAGGAGATTGGCGCAGGCTCGTAGTAGCCTGGCTATAGAACAGAAAGAAGAAGAGATACAGAATAAAATAGATCAGAACAGAACATACACAATCTCAAATTCAGATTTACAATCATGTCACAATTATGATTAAAGTTTATATCGGAAAATAACTGCACTTGCCTTGGTTGGATTAAAGAAAGAACTTTAATTGTTGTAGAATCGTTGCAGAAGCTTTAATCTCTAATTCGAATTGAGTTGCTTAGGTTGATGTTGATTAGCTTCTAGTTTTGATTCCAGCAGAGTAGCGACACCATTTTTATTTTTATTTAGAACAGAGGCAGAGAAGAAGCAGAATAGAATTGTGTGTAGAGAAGGCTAGGTCTTAGGTTGTTTTTATAGGTGTAGCAATTCATTTCAGCCATCAGATTGACCCTAAAACCAATCAGGACCATCAAAAATCGTCCCTGGATGTAAAATTTCGAGAGGAACGCAATGGTGATGTCCATTTGACCTAACTCCTGATTCTTAGATTAATTATCCTCATTTTACTATCTTTTCCGTTACACACACCGTTATCGAACTAATTTTTCTTCTCTTTCATGTATTAATTAATTCTTCTTATGCATCACCATTATTTACCTATCATAAGCATATTTTCATATATTTTATTTCATTTTTAATTATACTTAAAAATGCGGGGTGTTACAAAACTACTCCTAAGTAATATGATCCTCGAGTGTAGCAATTGTAATGGTGTTCCACCACTTGTATCTCTCCATTGATGTAATGGTCCAGATTTTTATGATCAGATATTTAAATATTTTATTTAAATATTGGTAGCTAATTAATTGAGCGATGGTTCTAAAGATGATTTTTTGTATACGATCGAATTAAGACTCGAGACTATTCCACTGAGTCTGAATTGTTCGTTACATAGAGAAAAAGTGTAGATTACTATATTTTAAGATTGGACAATTTAAGGGTAAAACTGTCTCGAAATACACGTAAAATTATCGTTTTGGAGAGAAGACTAGAATTTCAATGAAACTTGTACCAACATAACCATATTGTTTTAATGATTTATGCCATCAAGTTTCGTATCGAATGGACTTTCTGTTTGTTCGTGCGAAAATAAAATACAAGTTTGGTTTTATTTCGAAATCAAAGACATTAGAGTTAAGTTATAAAATTGGATTATCTAAACCCTTTAGAAAACTCCAAGTATGAATCTGAGTTGGTTGAAAGTTCTTGTTTTGATTTCCTATAGATCGATTCGCTTAGGGCCAGTTAGTGAATCTCCTCGAAGGGTTTGTTTTGACTTCTTGGGTCTAAAATAGCATATAAAACACATATTTAATGCTTTTATTAATATATAAATAATGAATAAATAGAAAATTAACAATCAACTTAATTATAATTAGTACATTCTTGATTTTAAATAAAAGCGTGCGCAAATATATGTAAATAAATATAAACTTTAATTTAGCTTGATTAAATTTAATATAATATTATACCATTTTATATTCTAAAAGATATACATTAAAAAATTATATTTAAGAACTAATTTTATAATGTACTAGTGCAATTTTTAAATTTATTTCTTTTATAGAAGATATAGTGGAAATAGCAGAATATAACTGAAATAATGGGATATAACGAGAATATCGAAAAATAGCGGGGCTTAAAGCGGAAAGGCAATTTCGGTAGCTATTTAGAAAGGGGATTGTTAAAGGGACTCCACTTTTGGTTAAGGGAGTCCCTTAACCAAAAGTGGAGTCCCTTTAACAATCCCCTTTAGAAATAGCGTAGTGGTAGAAATCTGCTACACGATATAGCGGGGATACGACGGGGTAACAGTGAGGCATTAACTGCACGGCGAGCAACAAGTGGGATTTTGAAGAGGAGATTTTGAAGAGGACAGTCTATAGGCGATGCTAGGAAAAAAAAACGAATAGGACAGTGGGACTGTTGCAAGTGAAGACTAGAAAGATAACAGGGAAAGCGGAAACTAAGGTTGTTCACACTAAGGGGACGGGGAGGCGGCCGTAATGAGAGGAGTATAGGGGAAGAGAAGGAGACAACGACGGATTGAAAGCTGAATTTGAAACGAGATTTGGATCTGACGGTTGAGCCCTAACCACGATGCAGAAAGCTAGGTAAGATGGGGAGAAGAAAGAGAACGTGGAGGGGAGATACAGATTTGAGGAGGTAGTAGGGAGGATCGTAGAGGAAGGATAGATCTGGGAGGAAGTGGGCAGTAAAAACCTAGTCGCCATTGCTGTATAGGGAGCTGATTCTTGGAAAGATATTATATGATCCTAGAAAGTTCTTACATTTGAACAACTCTACTTTGAATAATTAGAATCAACATCTAGATATGAATATGTCTTTTAAGTAATTGTAGGGTGATTTTATCTTTTTAGTTTTTTGGAGAGATCACATGAAATAACAATTTAATATTTAAAAAGTTATATATGTGTGTATTTTGATAAGTTGACTATCTGAGCAAAAGTTACACCTTCTAAACCAACTATTAAATGAAGATAATTAATTAACAAAGAAAGAAATTATAAATGAACTTTATTTGTTAGATTCTACTTTTAGGTGATATTAAAATCTAGCAATATTTGTGGAGCGGCGATTCGAATTTGTAAAGAAAGTTTATTTGATAGAACCTATGTTTGAATGACACAAAAAAGCATATACGCTAGTTCATGCTAATACTAAGACACTAAAGATATTAAAACTATTACTAAAGATGTTGGTTAATTTATCGAATAAAATCTAACATTAAAGAATTCTACTTTGAATAATTAAAATTAACATCTAGATTTTAATGCATTTTAAGTAATTGTTGTGAGATTTTATCTTCTAATGTTTTTGGGAGATAATATGAATTAACAGTTTAGTATTTGCAAATTTATATATTTTGAAAAGTTTACGGTCCGATCAAAAGTTTGCACTTCCAAACTAATTATTAATAAGAATATATGTATCTAATATTCTTGACAGAGTTGAAAATGATCATTAAATATATAGAACTAAAAAAAAAAAAAAAAAAAAAAAAAAAAAAAAAAAAAAAAAAAAATTATCTTGACTTCCAAATCAAGCACAACTCAAGCAAAATTCAACTGATGATATTGCCATGTAAAAAGCGTATGATCAACCGTCACCATTCATCGATTTCATAGTTGGTTTAACCGTCACTATTTAGCAGCAATGTAAATAGTGCCAGCAATGAAATCGATAAATGGTGATATATTTACATGTCAATATCAAGCACAGCACTAACAGAACAGAAGGAACGATCATTGAAAAATGCTAATAAGCTTCTTTATTCTTCTCAATTTGGGGATATTGTCTGGTGCTGTTAGCAATAAAACACAGGACAATGTTACCTTGTATGCTTTATCCACATTCTCATTCACTTGTAATGTAATTAATAAAATATGAAAAGAGAACAAAACATACTAAAAACAGACTAAAATCAAAATAATATAGCAAGTGGTATGTGGCAAAAATAAAAGTAATATAACCTCAGCATTAACACAAGCAATGGACCAACAATCATCTTTCGTATAACAAGTGAAAAAAGTGTGCAACAAATTGAATCACATATAGTAAAAAAATGTATTTTGAAACTCGGTGAAGACATGAAACATAAACCATCTACTACACATCAACACAACCAAATACCTCTCCATATACAACTGAAATCCACACTGGTAAAAAAGAATTAGTACCAAAATTGTACCAGCAGCTAACAGAACTCTTTCGATCAAGATGCGTCCACGTAGAGGACGGGAACAAGTCCAGCCATTTTCCCATCTTTACCTGGTCTTTTCTTCTTTACCTGCAAGACACAAAAATATGCAAGGTGTAAGGATTAAAATAAGTGGCTTTTAAGTATAAGTCCTAAGTTCTTATGTCTTCTGCATTTGTGAGTTTTTTTCCGTAGAAAATTAATTAACTGATACTTATGGATTCCGATTTCAAGATCTTTGGACGGACAATGTAGAGACATAACACTGTCGATAAAGGGAATCATGCCTGCGAGAAACATTCTTGTTTTAATAAGCAACCGCATTAAGTTTCAGCTTTTAAAAAACAGAAAAAGCAAGTTGTTTTTTGGGAACTTTGAACTGGATCTTTAAAAAATTGAAAAATAACAGTATAAAACTCTGTTAGAAAAAGAAAAAAAAAAAAGTGAAATTATTCAATAAGAAACGTATTTAAGGAACAATCATACATGCATAAGAAAAAGGCAACAAAAACATATGTGCAAGTTGGTTAGCATATTAACTAAAAGGACGACAAAAACCCTTTAAAAGTTCCGCTCAGTTCCATCGCCCGTCAAAAATATAGATTTTACGAAAAATCCAAGTCAATGTCAATGTTTCCAACGAAAATGTGCAGTTTACATTGCACATATGTGCAGTTTAAATGGTAAATATTTGCATTTCAGACTGCAAACGCTTGCAGTTTACCTGTACATTTCGTAAATGAAAATTTACATTCTAGACCGCAAGAAACCATATTTTCTAGTTCACACTGCAAATATTTAGTTCACATATATGCATTTCAAACTGCACATAATTGCATTTTAAACTGGAAATATGTGCAGTTTAAAATGCACATTTTCGCTTTAACATCAACATGGGTGTTTTGTGAAATTTGTTTCCTGAGAAGGGTTTCTCGGGAACTAAGTTTGAAAATAATGGGCGGATCCCAATTTTAACCAATGTTGGGAAATGCAAAAGCGTAGATGAGGCAATTTTAGGTCCGTGAGACGAAACTTGAACCCCGAAACATTGACAAGCAAAGTTTTCAGGTAAAAATAAAAAGTAAAATATTTAATAACATTTTAAATTATCCTACACAAGCTGAACAACAAAATCATGGTCTGACTCTGAACAAGTATGCTTTATTCTTAAAAAAAAAAAACAACAACAAAGCCATATATCCCAAACAAGTTGGGGTTGGCTAGATATGGTACCCAAAATTAAAATGAAATAAAATTAATAATGATGATAATACATTTTATATATATATATATACATATATATATATATAAAGGGTTTAAAATAACCAATCAAATAAAAAGTCGTCCGATAAAGGGTTTTTTAAATAATAATAATAATAAGTAAAAATGTTCAATAAAAGTGAAATAAAATCTAAAATAGTAAATAAAAAGTAAAAAGGTTAAGTAAACGTGAAATAAAGTATATATATATATATATAATTAAAAAAAAAAACACCTATGGTTCTGGTACATTGATTGCCAATTTCCATGCACTCCTATCAACTATCAGCTCTTCCGATAAATTCCAGTTACTTAAATCTCTCTTTATTATCTCCTCCCATGTCATTTTAGGTCGACCTCTACCTCTCTTTGGGCCTTCGGCGCGACCTAGAATTCCAGCGCGTACAGATGCATCGTATGGTCTACGTTGGATATGTCCAAACCATCTCAAGCGGTATTGGACTAACTTCTCTTCAATAGGTGCAACTCCAAGTTTTTCCCGAATATCCTCATTTCTAATCCGATCTCGTCTGATATGCCCACAGCTCCAACGCAGCATTCGCATCTCTGCTATACTTATCTTTTGGACGTGTTGCCTCTTAGTAGGCCAACATTCTGCACCATATAACATTGGAGGTCTGATTGTTGTCCTATAGAACTTTCCTTTAAGCTTCTGAGGAATCTTCCGATCACAGAGAATGACAGATGCTAGTCGCCATTTCACCCATCCTGCTTGAATTCTAAAACTAACATCCTTATCAATCTCACCATCAAACTGCAACATAGATCCTAAGTATCGAAACGATTCCTTCTTGGGTACTACTCTACCGGCCAGGGTAACATCTCCGTCATCTGACCTGACACTGCTAAACTCACACTTCATATACTCTGTTTTAGTTCTGCTAAGCCTGAAACCCTTTGATTCCAAGGTCCCCCTCCACAACTCCAGTTGTCGATTAACCCTTATTCTACTTTCATCAATCAGCACAACATCATCGGCAAAGAGCATACACCAGGGAATCTCCCTTTGTATATCTTTTGTGATTTCATCCATCACTAATGCGAAAATATAGGGGCTCAAAGCCGAACCTTGATGTAACCCTATGTTAATTGGAAAGTCTCTGGTCTCACCATCGCATGCCCTAACACTAGTCACAACCCCCTCGTACATATCCTTAATAAGGGTAATATACTTTGATGGCATTCTCTTCCTTTCTAGCGTCCACCACATAACCCTCCTCGGTACTCTATCATAAGCTTTCTCCAGGTCAATAAAAACCATGTGGAGATCTTTCTTTTGCTCCCTGTATCTCTCCATAAGTTGCCTAACCAAGAAAATCGCCTCAGTGGTTGGCCTTCCCGGCATAAAACCAAATTGATTCCTAGAGACACTTGTCAACCTCCTCAAACGTTGCTCGCAAACTCTCTCCCAAAGCTTCATTGTATGACTCATAAGCTTAATTCCTCTATAGTTTGTGCAACTTTGAATATCTCCTTTATTCTTGAAGATTGGAACTAAAATGCTTCTCCTCCACTCATCTGGCATTTTGTTTGATTTGAAAATATTGTTGAACAACTTAGTTAGCCATTTTATCCCTGCATCTCCAAAGCATCTCCACACCTCAATAGGAATATCATCAGGCCCTACCGACTTGCCTGATTTCATACGTTTCAACGCCCCCTTTACCTCAGCTTCTTGAAATCTCCGCATAAAATGTCTATTGGTGCTATCGGATACGTCTTCCAACTCGATCGAAGAGCTATCACTTTCTTCATTGAAAAACTTATCAAAGTATTCTCTCCACCTATTCTTTATCTCATCTTCCTTCACCAAAAGTCTATCATTCTCATCCTTAATGCATTTAACCTGATTGAAGTCCCTTGTTCTCCTCTCGCGTAGCCTAGCTATTCTGTAAACGTCTTTTTCGCCCTCTTTTGTACTTAGCATTTGATACAAATCTTCGTACGCTCGTCCCCTTGCTTCACTTACTGCTCTCTTTGCAGTCTTCTTTGCCACTTTGTACCTGTGCATGTTCTTTTCGCTTCTATGACGGTACATGCATTTGTAGCATTTCTTCTTCTCTTTGATAGCCTTTTGCACCTCGTCGTTCCACCACCACGAATCCTTGGGTTCTCGCTTGCTTCCTCTTGTTATCCCAAATACCTCAGTGGCGACTCTCCGAATGCAAGTTGTCATCGCATTCCACATGACATTTGCTTCTCCTTCCACATTCCAAGCTCCTTCTCCCATCACTCTATCTTTAAACACCCGTGAAGCATCTCCTTTGAGTTTCCACCATTTCGTCCTGCTAATCTTCGCTCTCTTATCCTTCACCACCCGAAGACGAAACACGCATACCAACAGCTGGTGTTGTGAGACGACACATTCTCCAGGTATGACCTTGCAATCAACACAATCTCGTTTACTATCTCTTCTAGTTAGGACAAAGTCAATCTGGTTAGCCTGTTGGCCACTACTGAAGGTGATCAGATGTGATTGCCTCTTTCTAAAGAAGGTATTAGCAATCATGAGATCAAAGGAGAGAGCGAAATTCAAAATCTCTTCACCCTCTTGGTTCCTACTGCCAAATCCAAAACCACCATGCACTCGCTCAAAACCCCCGCTAGATGAGCCAACATGGCCATTGAAGTCTCCTCCTATAAAAAGTTTCTCGCTACTATGCACATTCCTAACCATGACATCCAAGTCTTCCCAGAACTTCCTTTTGGCTTCTTCACTTAGACCTACATGTGAGGCATATGCGCTAATGACATTCAAAACTGTCTCGCCAAGTACTAGCTTAACTAGGATGATCTTATCCCCTCGTCTTTTGACGTCAACCACATTGTTCTGAAGGTTCTTGTCAATCAATATGCCTACCCCGTTCTTGTTACGTATTTCTCCCGTGTACCACAATTTGAAGTCAGTGTTCTCCACCTCCCTCGTTTTTTTTTTTCTTAAAAAAAAAGATTAAAAATAAATAACCAAAATTCTTATGATTTTGGTTTCAATTCTGCACAATTTATTTGAAGATTCCGCAGAATTCCAGCTTTTATTCCTTCAACCAATTCAAATAGATCCGTAAAATTTATTCTAGATTAAGTGAAATCTATTAAGAAATTTCTTTATGGCCAAGGATGTAGCGCAGATTTTATGGCCAAGGATGTAGCGTAGATTTTATGGCCAAGGACACGGGCCTAAGATACTTTGGTCTTCATTTGTCCATTTTTTCCATTGTTTCAAATAAAACAAAGCTATTTCTATCTTCAAAATCCAAGCAGTATCATCAGAATTTACGAAAATCTATATATATTTTGAGCACTTTCTCAAAATCAAAATATATGAATTCAGATCCTAGTAATGATTCCGAAACAAATTGAAGAAATTATGTTTAAGTGATGATAATTCACAGAGGATATGTAATGTTTTGAAAGTGGTGATGTTGTATACTTGTACTGCACGCTGATTATATGTTTTCTAAATACATGTGTTACCGTGGAATATGATGTGTTTTAAATCGAACTTTATTTTCCTGCCCTCGTGACGCAAAATTTATGTGCACGTCCCTGGGCTTCTCAAGGATGTACCCACCTCAGGCCCGTGAAAGCTGTTGACCCTACTGATTTTCAAATAAAATATAGAGAGCCAAAATGACTGACTCTGTTACTCTCTTCTTCACTACTCCATTTCTTCCATAGTTTCATATATATATTAAAAAACCTCTTCTATCCTGAAAATCCAACTAATCAAAACCGAAACTATTATTGCTTTGAACTAGCCTCACCTCATCTTCACAGCTTCTTAGATAAGAATAGATTTTAGATTTATTTACATTTTAGAAAATATGCATGGTTACAATACAAGGTGCAAGTTTATACAACAAGATTAATTCATGAAACTGAATCGATGAAATAAACTGAAAAATACAAAGAAAAAAGTACGAATTTCTGCAGATACTGAATTTAGAAACAGATGTTAATATTTGTTTTGGATGGGATTTGAACTCATGATTTATCATTTGCATACAAGGGTATTTTGGAATGTTCCTGGTAATATTGTAACCCCACTTCAATCAGTCATAAAGATATTTTCTGGTGTCAAATAAAATAAAGTAAACATAATTAAAAAGAAGAAATAGGGATGTGACTAACATATTTTAATCAACAGAGACATTTCTTACTATAGCGTTACAAATAGGGGCTTGAAGGTAAAGACTAAAGACGGATATAACTTACGTAGTACCAACCATCGACTTCGTAGTCTATCTCAACCTCTTCTCCAGCCGTCAAGTTCAACTGCAAAATGAAATAGAGCTCACCATAAAATAATATCAATTTAATCATAAAAAAGAAGAAGAAATCTGATATATTGGAATAGGATTTGTAGTACTTCATCATCTCCACCAGCCGTGAAGTCAAATAATGCTTTCCCAAACTGATTCTCAGAATTCGTGCGATCATCATCATGCGAGCTAAAACTTTGAGAACTACGACTTGCTAATGGGTTCTCAAATGATTCATGTCTTTGAAAAGCAGAAGTAGAATATGGTGGAGGTTCTTCCTTAGCAGGGGAAGTCGATGATTCATACACTGTTGATGGAGCTCCGTAGGAAGTGTTGCTGAACCTGCTAGCAGGGGCTGACCTATTGTCTCCATAGGCAGACGGTTTTGAACTGAAAAGTGAAGGATAATTCATGCCACCAAAATGAGATGATATTGAAGACTCGATTGAGCCTGCAGAATCAGGTGATGATGCCCCAGATAACCCTCCATCATCGTCCTGGAATGGTAGGCATAGGCTTATAAATGTTTATCCGAAATCATTTTTAGAGTGAGAAATAGCTTCACTGGTCATTCACACTACCTCTACTTCGTATGTTTCTAGCAGAGACTTGGCCCACATGTCATCGTAAGCAACTGATGGTCTCGATGTTATTTGCTCTTCCTCGACATCTGGAGCATCCGTTCCAGCACCAGCAAGAAACTCATTTACCTAGCATCAAATGAAAACAACAAAACATTATATGTTATGGATGGATGTGTCATACGTCGCTTCATAAGCAAATACACCATGCGAAATTACTAAAACATTATATTAAACTCGTACAGTAGAATTTTACTCTGTAAAAAAACCACAAGAAAGATATATAAAAGAAAAATATCGATATTTCAATATATTTCTTTGTTACCCTATTTCTTGCTGGGGCATTGCTCTCCCAAGCATCATCGTCTAAGGCCCACGCCATTGCTAAGTCAGGGTCACTTGTATCAGGCTCCTTTTGTGTTTCTTTAGATTCATATATAAGATCCGATATTCCAGTAGCAACAGCTGGATCATTCAGACCAGATGTGGCACTTATATTGTGTCGGTTTCTATATATGTCGATGAGTTTTGCACTGTCATTTTTCAAAACAAGAGATATTAGAAACAGAGCGGGAGTCATTTTTGTATTACAACCGCGAGAATAAGGAGACTCCGTCTACAGACCGACCCTATCTCAAACAAGAAAACCACAAGTATAATAAACAGTATATGCAAAAACTTTACCTGATAGGGCCTAATGGTAGATACTTTGCTCTTGGAACAAAACAAAATAGAGACACTAAATCAAGAAGTCTTTCATGAGTCTCATAAAGCTTTTTCAGTTCTTCATCCATCCACTCTTTTTTATTGTTATCGTGATCACGCATATCTCTGCAGGTATGCAGACAGTATGCACCATAAACAAAAATAATAAATAGCTATATACATACATTTAAAATTCAAATAATAATCCAAATGGGCAAACCTGATCAGATCATCTTGTGCTCTGTACATATCATCAAGAACTTGTAACATAGGGCTTATTAGAGAACCAAGACCTGTGCCACTAGCACCTTGATCTTCACCATTGCTAACTTCTTCCTCTGAAAACTGAGATTGTACTCCACCTTCAGCTAAAGCTTTCAAAAATTCATATATTTGTAACCTGTAGGGTTCACCAGATCTGACTGCAATTGTCATAAGGGCGTTGACAGCAACTATTCGAACCTGAAGGTGAAATTTCCATAATTCCTCATATAGAACATGGTTAAGTGAAGTCATTGTTCTGCAATGAACTTCTATTATGTAATTGTTTTAAGCACTTGCAATCGCTTCATTTTATATATCTATTTATAATAAATTTACATTTTTCACATCTTACTAGTACTACGATATTTAAACAATCCGATAGCACGTCAACCAACATAATTTTTTAGTACATTGCGAAGGCATAAAAATCAACCAGTGGGAACTGGAGCAGAATACAGGTGAATTTTCCACGCAGCAAGCATATTTTTACTCAACTTAATGTTATATATTAGTCCAAGTGGAACGAACTTAATATGTATTACCTCCCAGCTTCCACCAAATGCACACCTTTGAAGCCGAGTCAACGCACCAGCAAGTGTAGGGTTACGTGAACTTGCAGCAGCCACCATCTTATCGGTATCTAACATCATCAAAGCTGTACCAGGCGGTGTTGCAGATTCCCATGCATACTCAGAAGCAGCATAATTTGCATTTTCACCAAGAAACCACACCTATAAACATCAGATGATCAAATCCAATCCTATTTTCTTTTATTTAAAAACATAGATGATGAAAATTCGAATACTCACAGCAGCCTGAACTAATTTTTGTAATGCAAGAGCAGACTTCGGATCAGATGCATAAACCCTATCTACGGAAGTGAGACCTAACATTGACCCAGGTTGAGGAGGTGGTAAATCAAGAACTATTGTGACAGCCTCTAAGGCTGTGTGCTTCCCATCTGGTCCTGCTCCAACCAGGCATGTCTGCATACATTATTGTAGTATCATTAGCAGTGGCGGAGAAATAGGGAAATAATCTTTGATATTCAACGCACACACACACTGTGTGTGTGTGTGTTCGCGCACGTGTGCATCTATAACGCGTGTGTGTACAGTTATGGATCATGCTAAATGATACAATTTAAACAAAGCATGAATCATATGGTAGAAAGCACTATAACACGCGTGTGCGCACAGTTATGGATCATGCTAAATGATACTCCATACACACACACACATATGTTTTTCGGGTCGATATCGATATGGTAGAAAGCATGAATCATATGGTAGACGGGAAAAAAAAACTCGGATGGCAGACTAAAGTTAGGATAGAGACCACAAAGTCAATATGCACACTTAAAGTATCATAAACGATTATTAGAAGCGAGCTCCAGTATCATCAAAGTAAGGCTTAACTGATCATACATTAAACTTTTGCTTTTACATTTTGAGCTCAAAAGATAGAATAGCGTTTAAGGACTTTTTTTATGTATAAATTTAGCAAATCAAACTTTGAGATTTTCTCAATTTAGTATATTCATACGAAGGACCATAAATAAGATATGAATCTGTGATTGTCTGCATCCGATATAAACATAATTCAAGTTAAATTATATGAATATGGTGTTTAATATTCATTTGAGCTCTAAATTTCAAAACAGGAAGTACAATGTTGTTTGTTGTTCTCCTTTTTTAAATATCCATATTGATTTTCATGCTACTATTTAAAATCGTATATATGACAAATGCTTGTATAGAATTCACTTCACGTTCAGACTGAGAACAGAAAACAAAAAGGCCCCTTAATATTGATATAGGTTTGCAGCCTTGCCTTTGCTTTCACTTAAAACATAGATTGCAAATGTTTGAACTAACTAGTGTAATGATGACTTCACATCGAAAACTACAATACTAGCCGGCAGAGACAATGATTTGAGATTTTGTATGATTGAGGGCATTGAAGTTAAGATTCTGTGTTACATGAGTGCTCTTGAAGAGGATCACTCATTTTCAGAAAAAATAAAATCTGCTTGGGTGTTCATTGATGTGCACATGGATCTCGTCTTCATATCAATATGTCGTTCATGGTTGTTACAACGGCAAGTCGGGTCGATAGAGGTCCAACTAGTCGACTAGTCGGACTAGTTATAGACTAGTCGATAAATAAATAAATATGTATGTATATATTAATACATGATATTTGCAGTTTGTATTTCACTTCGGGTTACTTCTTCTCCAGGTCGTATTCCACTTCGTGATTTGCGGTCGATTTCGGGTTAATTAAGATGAGATCCTGAGTATAAATAAATAGACTTCGGGTTAATTCTTCTCCAGTTCGTATTCGACTTCGTGATTTCAGGTGAATTCTTCTCGATTTCGACTTCGACTTCACGATTTGGGGTCGATTTCGACTTCGACTTCACGATTTGGGGTCGATTTCGACTTCGACTTCTGATTTGGGGTCGATTTCGTGATCAAGGTTCGACCTCGTGATTTAGGGTTCGAGTTCGAGTTCGTGATTTAGGGTTCCAGTTCAACTAATGACAAATCGAATCTTCCAGTCGATGCTCCGATGTCGACTAATCGACTAGTCGAGCATTGTAATAACACTGATGTCGTTCAATATTTAGTGTGAATCTCACCTGCTATCTGTGTATGTGTTTTTAGCCCCAATGAAGGTGCTCTAGTCATATGGGGCGATGACCTGATTGATAATAGATGTCAAACACATGAAGCAAGCGAGCGCATTGTAAGTTGTAACAATCAAAATAGGGTGATGAATTTTATGATATAAGCATAACGAAGTAGGAAGAGTGGAAGAAGGGGAAAGATCAGGGAAACAAGACGAAATTGGTTGATTAAAGGCAATACTTTTGGTATTTTGCATGGTGGCTCAGTTGACATCATCTAAGATCTCTCGTCCTATGAATAGAAATATCAGAGGGTCCACGACAAATGTGTTGGACTTTGAAGTTGCCATCATATAATTGAGGCATAAAGTTTAGGGTACTTGAGAACAACGTAAATTTATTGTTCTTTTCCTAAGAACTTATGTTTGTTCGTTTCTGTTAGCAAAATTAGTCGTGTACTTCCAAGACCGTTGTTTTTCTTGATTCAGGTTAGTACTACGTTGTTGTTTAATTCAACCAGATATTTAAGGTTGGCTACTAGATATGCATGCATTTAGATGACTGCTGTGGCTAGTTCACAAAATAAACAATATTTCACCTTTATATATTTCAAATCAACAAACTTCATGTTGAATGACAATAATCGAGGAAAAGAGGACTCACTTTCCATAAAAGTTGCAATACATCAGCATCAATTTTTCCAGGTACTTTTGTGGCAAATATTCTTGCAATTTCAAGCAGAGTGACTGCCATAGTTGGGGTTGCCTGAAAGCCCCAAAAAACAAAACAAGAAGGGTATGATTTCATGGACAGGTCAATATAGGAAATTTCTCGACTACTTTCTATACAAATGGAGATTTTGAAAGAAAAATAATAGTACATACCTTGAACCGAGCATGTAAGGTTAGTAAGATATCGTTTAGCAATGTAGATGGCCAAGCAGGGTCAGACAGTTCAGATGCAATTATAGCTCCAAGTTCATCAAATGATTCGTGAGGATTTTGCATCCAGATCAATGCTTTTATTACCATTCCTCTAACAAAAACGCATTCACAGGCAACAGTTGTACGTACAACTTCCATAAGTGATGCTAGTAAGCTGGCTATTGTATCCTTGCCACTTGTACCATTTGACCGGTGCACTGCCTTGCCAGATGCTGCAGACGAAATTTAAGAGAAAAACGGAAAACTAACCAGCGAGAATCAATTCCAAGATCAAATTTGATATAGACAATTTTAAATGTCCAGGTTTTTCCTGGTACACGTCTACCATCAGTGATGCGATCTCATGCCCCATAGGATCACAGTCAGCCTGATAGACATGGAGCGGGAAAACATGGTACATGTTGCTCGTTTCTTTTGACAGTGTATGTGTAAAAAATTAATTAACTGTTTGAATTAGATTACATGTAGGCATACAGAAATAAACTGAGAACTAGTTCATGTTGTCTTTAAGAATATGTTAGCATCTAATTGCACATATTTGCAGCCTAACTATGTTGTTACAGGTGGAGCAAAGTGAAACACTATGAACTGAATGAAGTTCGTAAAATAAAAGGAGCCACTAAGCAATACCATCGTAAGACGAAGAGACATGTTATAACACCATTAGACACGGTTGTTAAGCTCAAAACTGGAACTTAGATGGATCCCAACAAAATCCAGGCACAACCCTTGACAACATCAAGAATAAAACAGGACAAAATTCTACAGCAAAAAGCACTGATATTGGTTCTTTAACTCATAAAAAATATGTACAAATTTCAGACTTTACCTTTTAGGTGCGAACGTCGCACTTGGACATTACAAATGCTATGTTCATGTTGTTATGTGTGGAATATAGATAATGTCTCACAATCAACAAAAACTAGCACCACCTGCCTTTAAAAAGGGAAGCAAAGAGCTTGACTTGTTACCAAAAAGTATTTACAAGTGAAAGTTCAAGATTTCAGCTTCTGTTTCATTCGCTCAGGGTTTCGGTTGGCACCAAAATTTAGGTCCTGATTTTGCTTCATATATTGGTATTTTCTTCCCCATAGAAATACATAATACACAGTACATCATTATATTTGTGAAAATAAAATATTTAGTATACATATTAAAAAAATTGATTCAGTTATTGATATTTAATATTTTTTTCATTTACTACTATTGAATCTGATCATAACCGACAAAAGTGTAGGTTGCTTGTCCACTTTTTCATTGCACTTTATATGCTTTCATCTTTAAATCTATTGCATATTTATTTCTCTTTTTTTATTCCAATTTTTAATGTATTTAACAATTATTTGACACTCAAAAAAGAGCAAATTAGGAATTGAACCAAAATTTTAACTGGATTCCATCCCGAATATCACTGGAACAACCAAAATTCTGTAGGAATATTGAATACGCTTCGATTACATGCATGTTATACATTTCCAAATTTGTAGAAACCATTTAAAAAAAAAAAAAAATCAAATGAAATAATATGTCTGGTTAGAGTATTTTCGCAGTATGGCTAATTATGGAGCCAGAAACTCAAAATTTTGATAAATATCACTGAAAAATATAAAAAGCTTAGTCTGAAGTGAACCCTTAGGAACAGTATCTGACAGCTAAACGAATTCAATAAGCAAGTACAACATTCATTGAAACGTGTTTAAAGGGGAAAATATTTACCTATAATCTTTAACCCAAAAAAAAAAAAGGTAAGTATTTTCTTCTTATAAAAGATGAAAACAAGGATGTATGCTGACTGCAATACAGATGCACGCACATACAAAATATATAATGCAATGGCTGAGCTAGCTGGATTCTGTAACTGCAATTTGCACGTTTTAGCAAATCTCAAAATCAATTAATTCTAGAAAGGATGTGCCCATTATAAAGATGGATCAAGGAACACAACTGAGATTTAATAAAAATCATAGCAAGTTTAAAATGGATGAAGATACCTTCAGACTGTGAGTTGTCATCCACATCCATATCAATACTTTCAGAATATCCATAAAGCTCGCTTCCTTCATCAATATCATAAAAACCTACCGAATAGGCGGCTGCTCTGCTTTTCCCCATTTCTTGAACTACTCTTGCTGCTGAATGAAGCACCGGCCGAGAAAAATTGCGGAAGGAGCTCTCTAATCTACAGGGAAGAATAATTTATTACTGAAATAAGAAAGAAGCACAATGCAATTCTCGATATTGATTGTATATAAATATTCATGAATCCTCTTCCTATAATATACCTTCTCATAACTAGTTTGATGAGAGGCTGGGGACGCCTCACCTTCGATGCCTTCTCACTTTTATTGTCTTTTGAAGATAAGGATGGTGCTTCAGGCAATTTGAGAATTTCTCTTGTTAATTGGATCCAACCAGCAGCTCGTTCATTAGTCCTGTAGTACCAAGTAAAAATGAGGACTAAGTTTGTAATTACTAATTTTGTTTACTACAGTACAATTCTCCCTAGGGATAAAAAAATCGTCAAGCTTCACTCAGATTTAACGTTTATGTTTTTCTTTGTTAGTTCCAGAAATTAACATAAATTAGGTGAAGGGAAAGTATATCAAATTTACAGTTCAAAACATAGAAATTTATACTGTTGTAAACACAAAGGAGAGTTGAAAAGAGTGATCTCTGTGTGTAATGTTTGTACATTCATCCATGCATGGACACATGTGTGCCTTTGAATAGGAAAAAAGGGAAAAGGATAAAGTGGGTATGTTCCATTTTATATGAAATGCAACTTAGGCATAAGGGTAAAAGTTTCACGAAGCCCTAACATAGAGCACAGCTATGGAGTACGATACACAACATTGCGCACGGCGTGGTATGCGACATAGTGCACGATGTATCACAGCATACTGTGCAACATATATTAAATGCTTTTTAGATAATGTGTGATTCAAATAAAGTAAAATTATTATTTTGTTACACATCGTATTCAATTAGATAAAACTAATATACATGTTATACACACACACACACACACACACACAAAAAAAAAAAACTCAGACACATGATTAATTTGTCTTTATGGGAGGAGTGCAAATCATTGGGTAATCCTATGATTCAGATTTTGTGTTCCTCATTTTGTGTCAAACATTTGTGTCTAAATAGACTTTTCCATATATATATATATATATATATATATATATATATATATATATATATATATGTGTGTGTGTGTGTGTGCGCGCGCGTGCATGCATCTATGTGTCTATATACACACAAAAGCACACACATATATAGACATATGGTATCCATTGTCTATGTAGAAGATTATATCAAATAAGACATAATTTTTAATAAAAAGATATCCAACAAATATAAATGTCATTTTGCAAAAAAGATCACCAAATATAATGCTATAAGATATATTATTGAGTTAAAAAATCAAACCATACTAATAAAAAATTAAATAATATCGTGCATACAGCCAAATAAATAAACACAAACTTGCATATTATATAAGTACAAATATGAAACACCTAAAACAAGCAGTTCTAAAGTGTAATGACAGGACCGACTGATAATCTTAATCTGCCATTTAACACATGAAATAGAAATAGAAAAATACTTATAGTTCAAATAAGTTGAAATATATTGTCACAAACCATATCTAATGAAAAAGAACATCAATGAAAATCAAAATTTTCAAGGTTACTAGAGTTTTCTGATTTTATTTTTTCCAACAAATGGTCTTTTTTGAATTGTTGTGAAATGCGTAGAGCTTATCAAAATACTTTTGATGATAAAATTTTGACATTTGATAAAGAGTGTTGGGTATATTAGCATACTTTTTTAGATAATTTACTGATATTATTATTCTTTGGTTTCATTTAAATAAGTCTAAAATTGTATGTTGTTTTCCAGATATATAGATATGTTCTCATGTATCATCTTCACAAAATTTTGGTTAATTTGAATAATCCTAGCATATTCAAAATATTATTTTAATTTGATGGTTAAAATGGATATTTTAAAGGTTGACATTTGTTAATCCGCTTTTTTTCAAGGCCATCGCATTTTGGATTTCTAGTTATTGGAGTGCTCAGGACTTGAGTATGGACTTAGACGAACTCGGGAAAACTTGATCAAAGCAACGGATTCCACGAAAACATGGAATTTGGATGGCATAAACCTGGATTGATATTCATGTATTGTCTCTGATCGGTATGAATCTGATGGCCTCGGATCGGTGTAACCTCATTTGGCTCCGATCGGTATTACTCTATTTAGCTCGTATCGGTATTTCTTTTTTCTCCATCGGATCGGTATGCTTGCATACCCTCGGATCCGTATAGCGCAATCACCTCGGATCAGCATAGTACTCCCTACTCCGGATCGGTGCAACACATCTTTTGGACTTTAAGCGTTTTGGGCTCAACATGGAATGGATCGGGATATGAATTTGACCTTACCTTCATCGGAGCAACAGAGCATGAAGCCGAATAGGAGTGCCAGGACTTAGCACTGGTCATCACCAGACTGGTCACCCTCGGATCAATACCAATCTGAATCTGAGTATTGGTCCGAGCCAATATTGGTTGGCTGGTCCGAACTCCCTTCTTCTGGACCTGGTCTTCGTGTGATCCTATTTTCGCTCCAGCTTTGTAGGCCAACCCGAGCCCCACACTAAGCGCAGGGACTGCCAACACTCACTTTCTTTTACTCTACATTTCTGTAATCCAAACGGAATGTAATTTGTAATCAAGCAGTATAAACAAAGATTACCTCACTGTGGACGTAGACACGATTTGTTGAACCACTATAAATCTTGTGTTCATTTACGCTTATGTATTTTGTGATTGCTTTGTGTTTCGAATTACTTTACTTCTCTATGATTACTACTTAGCATTTGGGTGTTGCGTTCGACTGACCAAAATCAACGCCAATAACATTTGAGATAACATTTTGAACATGTCAGAAGTTTGGAAATGTTCAAATAAAATTATGCACATGTTGTTTACACTATAGATTGAATATTCATAAAATTTCATTTGATCTCAAATTGTATAAATTCGAAAATCGTAGGCAACGAGAAAAGGAGTCCAGCAAAAAAGGGGTGTAGCAGACCCTTACCCCTTAGATATTCACACCATGCACAAACACACACAATGTGTGTTGGAATGCATGCGTGTGTGCATGCTGAGCTATCAAAGGTAAAATAGAGTGTAAGATATCAATATGGCCTAAACAGAGCTTGGGCGATCTGAAAGGATGATTAGAACTTTCCGATCTTATAATAGCATTATATCCTACAACAAATAAAGCGGCCGATTATTTGAATACAAAACAAAAGACAAATGGTGATACACAAAAAATTTCACTGTTGTTGTCATTACATGAATGGTGGAATTCTGGGTCAATCCAACGATGGGAGATCTCGCTCATCAGATTGTGTTCATATAGATTTCCCATAAACAAAATGTTATCATTAATTGACTAAAATTCGAATAGTTGAAAAAACACAAAATTATAAAAAGATGATACATCTGTACTATTAATAAAGAAAATTCAATGAGCATGTTTTCATGGTGTCTTTTTGAAATTTCGAAGAAACCTCACCACGCAGTTGCAACCTTCACCACCATCCTCTTTCCAACTAACCATCAACAAAATTTTACTACCTACATGCCGCTAATACCACCTACAAAACAACTTGAAATAAAAGAGTTTTAACTATCAAAACATTTACAGCTACCAGTGTAGTCAATAGCAAATAGCGCAAGGCTTGCGCTATGAGCTATTTTACACTATGCGTTATAGCGCACGCTATTGCGTTCATTTTATTAAAAAAATGTAATTAAGTATATCTTGCCTAACTGGAATTTTCTTTCATTTTTTTTTTTTTTCATATTTTGCATCATATTCAAACCGTTCAAGACTCCAAAAACAAACATTACCATATTTTATGCATGTATTAAATATTTTTTGATGCAAAATGTAATTATAGTATTGAAAAATTGATAAGTTCAGATTGTACATTTAAAATAATTAATGGATATAATATATTTGTGTCTTACAAATTTGAAATTTATTCTTATAATTGTGAATTATAATGAAATTTATTCCTATTTATCAACTGTGATGATACATAACTCTAAGAAAAAATGCATGAAAACACACCTTTGCACAAAATATTTAAAAAGAATCTAATGACAAGTACTAAGAAAAAAATTATATAAAAAAAAAGTAAAGTGAAAATAAGATCAAATGAAAATAATAAATGAAGTCTACAATAACAAGATTCAAATAAACAAAAGTCAAACGTGATTCAGGTGTACAATAACAAACATAGAAATTATGTTATGCTTTTAAAATTTTAAAATCTAATCGCATCTAAATCAAAACCATTAATCATTATTTAAACAATCATCAATTTCTTCTTTCGAGTCATGCTCTATGGAATTTTACTTCTAAGTCATTATAAGTACAATAACGTGCTATTTTGGGCTTAATTCACTGTCCAAACATTTAAAAACGAGGCAAAAACAAAATAACGCGCTATTTATAGCTATGCGCTATTTAAAGCTATGTGTTAATTTGTGCTACAATAAAATAGCATGCTATTTTGCGCTATAGGGAACCCTTGGGCTATTATAAGTTCAATAGCGCAAGAACTGCGCTATGTGCTATTTATCGCTATAGTGCACGCTTTGATAACACAGGCAAATAAAAAACTTGTTAAACAATACAAGATGAGCAACATTGAAGTGTAATCTAAGAGAAATCTTTTATGGACTGTGACAAATCTGAAATGATTCTACTGCTGGTAAAAAGAATAAAGGTTAATTCTATTTATGCTTGCAGTGCGTTGATTTCCTTACATTTTTTGAGTGACCAAGGTACCCGACATTTAACTAAGTTAAAAAAAGGAATCTTTAAAAACAGAAAGCCACCAGAGAACGTCTGAAAATTTCTGTTGAATGATATAAAGTAGAGACAGAAATGTCGAAGAGCTTTTGCATTTAATCTTATCACATAAGTAAAATTCAACAAGCTTTTTTGTTTATTACAATTGCTACAGCCCATTAAACCTCCTAAATGTTCAAATTTTCCATTTAATTTTTAAGCAACCATACAACACAAGCATGAAAAAAAATTAAGAAAACTTGACAATAACATTTACGGGAAGAATTCAAATATAAATGAATAAAAATTTGTTGTGAGTTTGTAACAAGGTTCGAGAACTCGGTTTCCGTCTCGGTCTCGGTCATTTGGAGATTTATTGGTTTCGGACAATTTTCAGAAATTTCAGCGATTCTGGTTTTTGTTTCGGTTCGGTCCAAATACCAATATTTGTATTTTAATGAAAAAGTAATAATAAACATTGCAAACCCGTATAAAAATATAGTGTACAAAAATATGATAATGTTCAGGTCCATTTACATATGCAATATTCAAGTCATTCAGTGTGGAAGTTCAACGTGTTCAGGTGCATATGCAATTCAGGTCAGTTCTGGCCCTAAAAAAAAAAGCAATACAAGTATTCAACATTACATATGTTCAACTAGGCATCTACTCAAGTGGACTTACATAACATATATTCTTTAGGACATATAACACAAACAGCAGGAGCCAAAAAAAAGTAATGAAAGGTCAGTCAAACATATATTTAACTGAACATCTCTCCCACTCAGCATATGGTCTCGCGAGAGGGGAAAAAGAAAGTGTGCACAGCTAAAAAAAGTGATGGCAAAAAAAGAAATAGGAAAAAGAAAAATCGACTGTCGATTGCAAATCGAAGCTCGATTTCACATCTGGTAGGCACGGTATTCTTCGAATAGGAAGAAGACTGAAGCATGAGTTCTTCGATTCTGAAGATTGCTGAAGAAGAAATTGTGATAATTGACACTCTTCGATTGTTTGTTTGCACATCTTGTTTCTTCTTTTGCTTTTTTGAATTCGGGATTTCTCGCATGCATTTTTGTCGACTGATTGATTTCGTGATTTAATTTTTTTTTTTTTTTCTATCAATGTTCAAACGGGATGGGATTTTGCCCCAATCCCATCCCGGTGACTGCCAAAAATGGTATGAGGTCATCGAGATCTCGCGGTTCCAGCCAGAACCTCAAACAATGGTTTTGTACAACAAAAATTGTTAAGCTTACTAGTTTTGTAAGAAAAAAAATTGGCTTGTAAAAGTAATGTGTTTAAGCAGAATTTGTGAAAAATAAAAGAAACAATAATCGGTAATTATAAAAACAGCAAAGAGCACTCATGTCGAAGAGCAATTCATTTCCACACTTACAAGACCTGTGGCCTCTGTCTAAAATAGGTAATATCTCGACCAAAATAGGATGTTGAACAAACTAGATCTTGCTAAAATTGGATTTCCTCGGAATATTTTCAAGATAAGATACCTCAAACTTGCCATTTGGCACAAAAGGCTGGTTTGCAAACTTATTATCAAACTTGACTAGTTTCTGCCCTACAAGCAGCCAAGTCGGCATTCTTTTTAACTATCTCGTACTGAGTGTAACTATAAGTTGTGCATATAAAAGTACCCTAAATAGCACAACTCATGTGCGTGCCTACATAAAAAAGGTAGTATTCTCTGGAATGTGTATATGTGCAACTCATAGTTATGCATAAGAATGTGAAAGATTATGTAACTCAAAGTTATACATGACCCGGACCAACAATGAATATGAGTTAGCTATTAGGTACAAACTAGCCTACTTTGATAATACGTTAGCAAATCAGCATGTTTTATTAAAAAAAAATTGGGGTAGCTTATTGTTAAAAATCGTTCGACGGAGGTTGAAATTTGGAGGATGAGAGAAAGGATGCATAAAAAGTATGATATTCTATTTTAGATTGATACTTTACTATTACTATTATTATTATTATTATTATTATTTTATATATATATATATATATATTACATCCGTAGTTGTACAACTTCAAAACAAGTGACGCAAGACTCGACTGAAAACTCACTCGTACTGAAGCAAAACATACAAACTACAAATATAAAATACAAGACTACTATCAGTCTATACCTATACTAGCCCAAATACAAGACGAGACTAGATGTCTTTATATACTATATAGACTCCTTCCTAATGAGGGAGAAACTCTAAGTTCTAGAGGAAGAACATGGCATAAGTTTGGTAGCTTCTTAAATTTCTTTATTTTCTTCTTCTTTCCCTTGATTTGATTAACCATATTTATCCATTCAGGGTTATCAATCACTCCAACGTCTACTTCTGCCTGGACATCATCAGCCGCCTCATCTGATCTCGCCCTACGCACTGTTCTTGATCTTGTCATGACATGTTCAAAAGTTTTGTTGTCTATACTATTGCCATTTGATGCATCCATTTCATTAGCAGTAGCCATGGAATCAATTTCTTCATGCTCAGAAGAATTCATTTCAACTTCACTTGGGTCAGGAATCTGCTTACGGGTCTCGATACAATTATCCTGCTGAACTGGAGAACTAATCAGATCTTGAGAAGATGCATCAACGGGACCTTGCAAATTAGAGCACTGCTCATTGTTATCAATATCCATAGATTTCAGAATAAAGCCTTGAGTAGATACTTGCTTAGGAACCCAGATTTGAATAAACTGACACTGATGCTCTTACGTGTCCAAAACTATGGCAATTTAAGCATTTTGGAGGACATCAATCATACTCGACATCTTGCATTATTAACTTAACATCTTCAGTAAGAATTGGAATTTTCTCAGGGAAAGAAAAACTAGTAGATACTTCAACCAACACCCATTCAAAAGCAATTTTCCTTATTCTGTAAACTTATCTAACTTAAGAGGAATAGCAAGTACAGAAGCAATACGACC
Source organism: Allium sativum (assembly GCA_030737875.1). Classification (NCBI taxonomy): domain Eukaryota; kingdom Viridiplantae; phylum Streptophyta; class Magnoliopsida; order Asparagales; family Amaryllidaceae; genus Allium; species Allium sativum. The sequence continues at coordinate 140,540,527 of CM060918.1, read as the reverse complement.
TATACCCTTCTCCATCCAATATTCAAGAGGCAACCCTGGTAGTCAAATCCAAATAGGTATGGTATTCAAGATATTTTTATTAAGCTTCATACCTATCTCCCAGTGTTTCATCAACATTAACTTCTTATTATAAAAATAGGGCCCTCCTAATATTCTGTCACAGTCCGCCTTATTATCGAACTTAATTATGTAAAAACCGTCTTCCTTAGAGTATATAGTAAAATCTCCTACCGGCCTCCAAACCCTATGAATATATGCTTTAAAACGGGAATAAAACGGTTTAAAATCAACAACATAGATAGCAATTGCATTCTCCCATTGTAATCTGCCCTTCTGACCAATTTCAGATGTCATTTTGGCACAACTCATATTTTGAAATTCCTCGGGTTGATAAATTTTAAGTGGTATATAAGTCGGAACTTGATTACCTAAAACGACTTCAGTCAAAGCACTTACCTTAAAGGATTTCAGATCTAATCATTCTTTATTATCCGTTCATAAAAATTTAAGTAATTAAAATTTAAGTGTTTCAATATATATATATATATGTGTGTGTGTGTGTGTGTGTGTGTATGTATATGTGTGTATATATATATATATGTATATGTATGTATATATATGTATATGTATGTATATATATGTATATGTATATTAACATTATATATAGAGACAGACACTCCAGGACACCCTTATTTGGTAGCACCCCTTTTGCATCTCATTTTAGGTCACTCATTTATAATTAAATAAGTTGATGGGGAGGGGGAAGAGAGTCGGTAGGGAGAGAGAAAGAAACAAGAATGTATGGCGAAAATCAGAGAGGCTATAGGAATGCTGCACTGTTTGGGGTGCTCTTGACCCTACCTCGTATATGTACACATACATATGTGTGTATTATACACACACACATATGTGCGTGTGATTCAATCCATATTAGTAGGGGTGGAATCGGCTCAGTACCGGAACTTTGTATTCAAAACCAGTACCGTACCGACTTTATATGGTAATAGAAAAATCATACCATTACTAGCCAAAGAAATCAGTTACCAACAGTTCGGTTTATGGTTGGTAGAGGTCGGTAATAAGTTATTGCCGTTTACCAGTATGAGATCTTATATATGTATTGTATAAGATATGTGGTAGGTATGGTAATTATCATTGTTAATGCTCGATTACCATTACCGCACCGTATATTTTCATGTGGTTTGGCATACCGTACCAATCAAATCGGTAACCAATTGTTCGGTACCACTTTCGTTGGTAGCTGTTGGTAATGGCTAGTAAGTGGTAATATGGTAAAAAAAGTCCAGTCCTACATATTAGTATGTTTAAATAATTTGCATTTGGTTTTCAACTCAGCAATGACATGTATTTTTTCCTTCCCTCTATATTCCTTATTTTTTTCTAAATTTTGAAAGTGATATTTAAATCGATTCTAATGGAATCCTTATCTATTACAAACAGCGGGAATCATATAAGTTATTATTTTATTTATTTTTCTTTCTACCGATTTGAATCGATCTGCGAAATTTATAGGGATGTTCAATGATGCCAATTCAGAAATTCATTTTAAACAACAAATGAAAAAATTCATCATGTAACTCTCGATTGTTGTTTCAAAAATTATCTTGCTTAATCATGTCGGTATTGAGATAGTAAAGTTATAAAAAAAACTCCCACTGCTAAATTTGTTCGGTTCTTTTTTTTTTGCCAGTAAATAACTGAAGTTTAATAACATATGTTAGTGCAAGCATCTACAATTAATAGTATAGACTTCTTAAGTCGCATGCCTCGACAATTCAAGACATGCGAGGCATACGTTTTGTACGCTTCATATGCCACAAGTTATTAAGGCATAAGTCTTAAAGGTGAAAAAAAAACTTTTAAAGAAAGACCCTGAGCATTCTGTCTCTCGTTACCTCGAGGCGAGTATTGAGGCATGTTTTTTAAAACAATGGTGATGATTAAGAATCTTTTAAGAATTTAGTTTGCTTTATCGAGATCATGAATTTGATTCTACAACAATGTAAGATGCAATTATAACATTGTAGTCATGTAGACAAAATTGGAATAGCTTTTAAAGCCTTTTGAGACACTTAACAAATATTTTAGATGTTTTTGAGAGATTCAACAAGAAAATTATTTATATGATTGTATGCGGAAGACAGATTGATATTTATTTGTAAACTGTTGAATTTTCATAAAGTACAAATTTTAGAAGCTTGATTTTTTACATATGCATAATGCCTATTTTAGAAAGATCACTAAGCTTTCTATTTAATCATGAAAACAGTTTGTTAATATGATGTTCTCATGAAAAGTTGTATTCTAAAGACTCAAATAAAATTGACAGCTGACGTATTAATATGGGCAACGTGAATAACGGACAGAGAAGTAGAAAATAAGGGAGCAGAGATCGGATTTACAAATAATTATAAGATGTGACAGTTTCTTCATTACAACTATTAACGGAAGTCACCATAAAAATCTCTTTAGAAGACTCATACTGAATACCGACATTCTTTGGAAGAAAATATAATCCCTAATTTTTCATGCACATGTGTAAAAGCATATGCAATGTTGCGGACAAATCGTAGATGAGCAATCCTAGTTTATGCCTAATCAACTAAAATTTTCCATTGAATTTGAAGTAAAGTTCACATATTTTTGTACATAAACACATGAAAATATATGACATGACTTGATGTGTCGTATTTTTGTTGGATCTGCCTTAGTACTTTGGGAGGGAGGGGATGCGTAGCGTAGTGTCTGTATATATAGCGTGTTGTACAGATGTACATAATATATATGTTATATGCGTATAGATAGCTATGTTGAATACCAAAAAAGATAATACCTTTCTGCACTGTCTGATTTCCCTAAAATACACATTATTGCCTCAAAACAAACCCGTTCACTAGGATCAAGAAGAAGTTGGTAGAGAATAGAAGTGAACTGTGCTTTAATATCAGGTCTGTCTGGAATTATTATCAAAGTTAGAGATTAATCAAGGATTATAAAACGACGAATATAATCAAAGAAATATACCGTCCAATGAACGTGTCCTAGATAAAGTTTGACACAATCTAGCAAGAGATACTCTAGCAAGAACATCATGTAAATGAAGGACATCCATTAAAGCACCTGCATTGTTAAAAATAGATTAAATAGCTGAGAATGGCATCTTCGCTTTATTTACATAGAATTGTATTTTAGACTCTCTTTTTATTTTATATTTTTATTTTATATCTTTTTAGCAAACATCGGACTTGCTGCAATAAACACACGAAGAAGCAGTTTATTTGCAGCACTACATAACATACAGAGAAAAAACATATTACAAAGGGATCATAAACTTTTGCAACCAGTATAAATGGGGAAGAGAAATATAAGTTTTATAGCTAAATATTTCTAATATACATTTTAGCAGATGTTTGAGGCTTGGGAAAAGAATAATTTGATAGATTCAAATGATGTTTCTTTTTGAATCAGAATGGATCCACACCTCAAAAGTTCATCGACGTGATAACAGAATGAGTATATTATGGGCCAACATCCAAAAAATTCAACATGGATGACCAAGATAATTCCTTGCAACTAAATCTCCAGTGATTGTTGATTAGATAACTATGGTATTTCTCCAGTGTAACTGACTTACCACAAGTAGACTTACAATCAAAATTCTGACATTTCAACAAGAGGTTGAGAAAGAGAAACGAATGAGCCACTTTAGTGATAGATTTACAAGCAAACTAAAGTCTAAATATAAACTCTGTATGCGATTTTATTTTTCATTTGAACTTGGCTATCATATATACCAAAGGATCAAAGTCAAGATCTCTGTGTATGAAAGAACGTTCATTATTATTTTTTTATATCAAAAACATATGAAGAGCACAAGTAGTTTACTTATAATGACTGATGATTGTTATATCAAACACATCTGCAGCTTTAAAACTGAGTAACATATGCTTTCCATGATAGAGCCTTAACGGACGACAATGCTAGTTAATCAATTCTAACTCTGACTGACATATGAGTTACCACCAAGCACGTAACATGATTTAATCTACATACAAGGGAACAAATTCACTGACTCTGAAACACAAATAGACACACTGGTTCTGTTTTCATGCAGACAGCAAATTGGGAATCCGGAATTACAAGAGAAAGTGATGTTGAAAATATAATAAACAATATGTATAAGACAGAAGAAGAGAAACTTTATTTGATAACTTCAGTACCTCCAATTCAACAATTCTAAAATATTTATAGACCAAAAAAGCTAAACTAACACACGTCTGCCACTTGCTATAAGTTTTTGCTTAAAAAATAGAAATGAACTGCTGAATAGGAATAGAATCAAGAATAAGTTACAATGACTTGTTCAAACAGAACACATTTAAAAGAACACGTTTCTAAGAAGTGTTGAAGCAACCTCCAATTATTTAGATTTGAGTTTAAAGTTTAAACTGCAACAAGTGAAACAATATAGGCTACATACCTCCAGATTGTGCATGCTTGCCTACGAAAAAAAAAAGTAACAAAGACGATATCAGTATGGTATCCATGTGATAATTTAACATTTTAACACTATCTTATTCAAATGAATATTTTAAGGGATATTATCCATAAAGTTTGCCTATCATGAAAGAGGTGCAAATATAAAGGGATTTTCCAATGAAAAAGATGTCGTACGTTACTAGAATTATAGAGTTAACCATATATCAACCATAGGTATGAATGGCATGCTATGGCGCATGACACAATGTGGCGGTTGTGCCATTTGAATCTATCCATTGTGCTTCTCCCACGCATGAAGAGACATACTACAAGGCACACAGGCGTATGGCACAAAAGAGACATGTTTTTGTTTATTTATTTTGTTTAATTTTTCAGTTATTTTGTTTTTTTATATTTCCGTTTTTACACTCCAAAATGTCATGAATTTTTCTTTTGCTCGATTCTTCCACTTGCTAACATTAAGAGTAATTGATATAGAAAAACCATTTTCCTCTTGTAATGTTCTCAAAACAAGCCTATGTATTTTATCATTTTACCTTGTAACATAACAATGATAATGTATGACGTCGCTATTTCAGATCTCAAAAATATCGGCAGATGTCTTGTCAAAGATCTTGTTTTGGTCTCCATCCAAACGGAATAGCAAATCTCGATGTATCTCATTTCAAACATATCGTCCGAGATATGGCAATATTTGACGATATACCGCCTGAGATGATATACTGAAATATCCAACGAAATGTCGGTTTTGGGCTAGGATTCAAACCCATGCTTGTTTCAAAAAAAAAAAAAAAAAAAAAAAAAAAAAACACTCTATAATCTTATGCTATTGTAATAGTGAACCCCTCTATTTTAATTGATAAAATTAACCCCAAAATATTTCCTTAAATAAATCAACTTCATGCGAGACATCTAAGTCACATCTCAAAGCACTTAAGGAATTTGCCTTCTAAGATTTATTAATGACTCTTTTTGCCAATTAGCCTGTTAAAAGCCAGATTTTATCTCGGTTTACCTCGATGCTCTTTCTGCCTGTATGTAAATGGAAGATCTGAAAAGAATCATGCTTAATATTTAACTTTTATGTATATTTTGCATACTATATAACTAACGACTATATCGTATATTCATATATATTCTACAATTTTTAGGATTTTCATATTAGATATTTTTTTACATGCATGTTACTTAGAAAATTATGTATTTCATGTTCTGCTTATGTGTAAACTGTTTAGTATGAATATGAATGTTCTTTCGTAGATTAACAATGCAGTGATTTTACAATTCAAGTTTAAGTTATTGTTTTTATAATAGCATTAGAGTATTAATTTTTGACGTATCATATACCCTGAGATGGTTCCGATATGAGCTTTAAGACCCAAGATGGAACTCCGAGATAAACATCCAAGTTAGACTTATCTCGTCCTAGATCTCCCCTGATAGATTGAGTCTTCATAGTCTTTGAGACAAAACGTGACCATTATCCGATATTTAAAACCTTATATGACGCTAATATTAATGTTTAAATATATTATATATTCATTCATATGATGACATGATGAAACTTCTTCGTTTAGATGTGTTTATATCATAATTGACGTAAATTTAAATTATAAACTTTTAAGAGTGCAATATGATCAAAATATAATAATTAATTGTTAAAGAATATTATATTAACCGTCAAACAATTGCTATAAGCTTTTAACTTGAAATTTGCCTTCTAAACAAATGATCGAACATTACTTGGAATAATACAATTGATTTAGTATATGTGTGTAATTTTATAAAATAATGAAAAATCCATACATTTTGTAGGGGTGAGCATTATTCGGTTAAACCAAATAAACCAACTAAACCAATTTATTTTGGTCGGTTTGGTTCGGTTTTGAAATTAAATCGGTTTGTAATTGGTCCGAAAAAATATTTAGTTCGGTTATCGGTTTAACCAAATTAACCGACTTTTTACTATATTTTCAAAATTATCGGTATTATAATAAATATTTTAGGTTAGTTTAGTTATTTAAGTATATAATAATCACCACCTATGTGTCAAAATTAATATTAAAAAGCATAAAATAAAAAATAATAACACTGTAATCATATATTTATAATTTGTTTCAAACTATAGAGAATATTTCAAACACAAAGCGTAAAACATTTTTAGTTTGGTTTAATCGGATAACCAACCGAACCAACCAAACTTAATTTGGTTGGTTTGGTTTGGTTTTCATTTTTACTGGTTTTAGTTTGGTCTGACAAATTTATCATCGGATAAACCAAACCAACCAAGCGCTTTGTGCTTTTATGACCAACATATTCAATAAACAAAGTTAGATTCATTTTAGATAACAGTATACAAAAGATAATTATTATTATATTATTTAGTGGAAAATTATGACAAGTGAATAATAGCTAAATATTAACTCCCTACAAAAAGATAATGTATCATATTCCTTTTAACAATATTCCTTTTAACATATCACATTTTATATGCTAAGCAAATTAGGACTCACATTGTGTTTTGATTTTTGATATACGAGAAATATATTCTATCAAGTTGGATTTTGGATTTGAGTGACTTTTGTTTTGTGTTTTAAATTCTATGTTTATAACATTACGCTTAATTGATATTTTTTTCCAAAAAGATTTTGTTAGGTATCTTTAGTTAAAATATACGAGTTATATTAGTATTGTCTAATTAACTTCAAAATATGAAAAAGTGGAAATTAGGATCTGCCCCTTATTTTCAAGCTTCACGTGTGAAAAGAAAAAAACCTTCTCAAAAACATGTTATAAATTACACTTCTTTTTGGAAAAATAATATTTTACACAAATTTAATCCGAACTTAATCACATGTATTTATGACCAATTTTTTTATCCATTTTGAAAAAGCGTAAATATTTGCAGTTTTTCTTGCAGATATGCTACATTAAAAACAGATGCCTTTTTTTAGTAGGAAAGGCTATGTATTTTGAAACTTAATGAGGTGGTTTTCACAAAAATTCCCTATGGTACTTGTTGTATATAAGTTACCAATACATGCGCAGTAATTCAGAAGGGCACTAGTGTGTCAAAGCTCTTGGGGGTTTTGCAAAACCGTGCACTATGAATAACTACGATATCAAGGGCATAGCGGGGACCAATTACGATTATCTTCCTACATAAAGAGACAAAATGTTTGGAATGGGAAAATACTAACTGCAGAGCTTCTAAAATCTAAACATTCAATCTAGCTATAAACCACTTCAAATACTGACCCAAGGCCATAGCAACAGAAGAAGGGTCTCTAGTAGATAAGTCAGAAAGTATAGCTAAAGAATGCCTCACTGCAACCGGATCTGCAAATGAAATCCTGCAATCACATCAACAGCAAATCGTTTGTTGCATCAAACGATAAGTATTCCACAAGGTTTCATACTTTCAATAGTATATGGAGAAGGATTTCCAATTAATATGTGAAAAAAATATTTTTATATATCATCATATGGTAATTTACTAGTAATACACAATGATGAATGTAACAATCAATTGAGAAAATCAAAGGGTGACTTGCATTGTAACCAATACAGATTATTTTTATGTATCATCGTATGAGGAATTAAACTGGTATTATATAATGATAAATGTGTCAATCAATTGAGGAAATCAAGGAGTAATTTGCATGGTAATCAATACAGATTATTTTTCCACAGCCTACAATGACATAATGCTATTATAATAAGGTATAAGCTAGTTGCCTCATGATTGATAATAAACACTTCCACTAACATGAAGCATATATTCCCTGTTGTGATGTTGGAAATATGGCAAGGTCAATTTACCATTAGGTCATATATCCACGTTATTAGTTAAAAAACACACATATGATAAACATATAACTTACCCTTGGACAGCACGATGTAGGAAAGCAGGGTTTCCAGGATCTAGAGGAAGCCTCCTTAAAGCACTCAGTGAAGCATATTGCAAATTATTCCGGATAACTGACTGCATACGAATATGTACAAGGAAAGAGATCAATAGGAGAATCATCCACTAAGGATAAACCAGCAAATATTGGGATAAACGATGGATGTTTCATGCTACAAAAAATTGTTCAAATATGGTTGCAAAAATAAGATGTCCAGAGAACACTGAACCACACAGTAACAATAATAAGCTTGATCTATGCATCTTGGCAAAAAAAATGCAGATTTATCTATCTCAACTATGATTACCTCTTTATCGCCGCCTGCCTTGCAAAAAATACCTTTTTTTCTTTTCTCTTTTGTATCTCCAACCTGAAAATCAACGGAGAAAAATAAAATTATGAAAGCAAAAAGGCTAGAGAAAGCCAAAAACTATCGCAAAAGACTGACAAATGCTGCAGGTTATAAATGACCAAAGAAAATCGGTGTTTTGAAAAACGTGAGTGAGGTGCTCTTTGAGGCACACCCCAAGGCGAATCGTCCCCAAAAAAGCACCAAGGCACAACCATTAAGGCATTTTTTCTTAAAAACATATGCCTCAACCCTTTGAGGCACAAAAAAAACTAAAAAAAAGGTAAAATGCCTAAAAAAAATGTTGGAAAACGTTTTGGTGCATACTTTTTTTAGCAAAATAAATTTACAACACGCTGCCTAATTGACTTTTGCTCCTTTTTTACTAGTTCGAACTCCATAAGGTATAAAAGAACATAACATGTAATTTCTAATAATAAATAAAAAACTCGATCCATCCAATTTTTTGAAACGGAAATCGATTCTGATTCTAGAATCGAAATCGATTCCTCTACAAGAACTGAAATTGATTCCTCTACAGGAACCGAAATCGATTCCTGAACATCGATTTCAGATCAGGAATCAATTCCGATTCCTGAAAGTGGATTTAATTTTGGTTCCGCTCAATTACATGTGTATATTTCTTCAATAACACGTATACACTTAATTCAGTTTAAATGTACTCTGCTGCTCATCTAGCTTGGATGGTAACATGCTTATGTATTCACTTATTTCAATTTGATCTTACACTATACTTTGAATGTTTTTGAACAACTATATTTTGAATGAATTACTTGTGGTAATTTATGTTTCTTGTATACTATTTGACGTTATTCTATGTCTATTATGATTTTTTTTCCTTCCCTGAAAGGCTTACGCCTCGACGTTTTGAGGCTTACGTCTCAGCTCACGGGCATGAAAACGCCTCACGTAAGCTTTCGTGTTTTAAAACATTGAAGAAAATTACTCTACAGATAGAGGTGACAGGTTTATAGGCCGAGTGAGAATTATAGGTGTGCAGAGAGAACATGACAGGATCAAATTAAATAATTTTAGCAGTACAGAAATGATTTAAACACTTTATATAAAGCTTGAGTAAGTATGAAGAAAAATTGACTTCGGTGATTACCAACCTTTTCCAAAATATCAAAGACAATCTCGTATAACTTCTCCAAAATATCATAACTGCTTGGTGAAGTAGCAGTAAGTGCTTTCAGAGCTGCAAGCCTCCTGGCATGAACTGCAAAACAGTGATGACTATGTGAAAACACAGAATAAAAATGAAAGGTCTAATGCTATATAGCTATATGCGAATCTTTCACACTGCTGCAGTCATATATAATGCAACTAGTATTGCACAAATTAAATAAAAATTGGCCGAGAAGTGGGATTAACTCGGTGCAAATACTAGTTGTGCATCAAATTATTCTGCGCCAAAAAAATTCAGAATCTGCTTAGAAGCAGTATTTGCGTTATCCAGATTGGGACCAGGAAGCAAATTTTCTAAATATATCTATTCTTCTTTTTTCTAGAATGTAACAAATAATCGGAGATATCAAAAAATTCCAGTTAGAAGCAAAACAAAGTTCTTTCACATATTAAAGCAAAAGATAATACATTCAGCATCAGCGTTGGAGGCCTCAGACGTGAGCTGGGCTACAACACGAGGTACGACATCGGCTCTAGTAACACCTCCAGTAGCATCGATATTAGCCAGTGCCTCCCAATTTGGCGTAGGAATTCCACCACCAGGAGTTAAGCCTTGAGAACCTGTTTCTGGCAATATTCTAGCCAAATAGTAGTAAACGTACCGCAAAACATTTCTATCCTCGCATTGCTGAAGAAGCTGTAAAAGAAATAACAGTTACGCTGTACTATTGAGAAAAAATAATCAATATTTGTATGTTTCCACGCATGCCACTAGACACTAATAAACTTTATCAATCTATATCTATAGCACTAATAAAAGGAATTGAGTGAACCTGATTTACTAATCTTCTGACCGCTAAATATCGTTTAAAGTTACGCAAACGTCCTTCAAACTTTTTAATTTCACCTATCTACATTACATGCAAGTGTATTCCGTGTGCCTTGCGCTATTAGTTTCTAATGGAGACAATGTGAGAGTGTTAAAGATCAGCGCATTGGTACAGATGCTCACAAGAAGAGCAATAAAGCTCGATAGCATTCCACCTGACGAAGATGCTTTCTTACTAAACAAATAAACAACTAACGAATTAACAATGAAAGAATTTTAGTTACAGTGTGTTTATGGCTAAGAAGCATTAAATGTGCACTGACTAAGAATGTGGATATATGTGTCTAAATTTTAATCTAGATATAATTGAAGGATTGAATTTTTGTCTCCAAAAAATATTACCGATATCCTATATCTTGATGGAGATTGTAAACTATGAATTAATGTTATGTATACAAAGAAAAATCTGATCACCAACTTAAATGATGTTGCCTCGCCTATATACACATTAATATTCTCTTAATAGCAATACTTATTCCAACTGTTGGGTTGTGTTACACAAAGTGACATGTTCAAATATTTAGCTGCATCAATTATGATCAAGCATGATCAACTGTAGTCATAAGGATTGATATTGCCTGCAACTATCCCATTCAAGCTTCACAAAACACCAACTTTGATAAGTTATTATAGCTTATTAGTTATAACCCATCTGCAGTTTATATACGCATAACCGGGTCTGTAGATAGATTTGATTAATTATATTTGTTAAAGGTTGAATTCTTATTTGATTTGAAACACACGAGCGTGAGAAAACATGTACAGTTACACTGGGTAGTACTCCATATCCATCTGACAGCTTAACTGCCTGCAGTACTAAGGGAAAGAGGCTAAAATGCTGCCTTGTTTGAATCGCAATATGTTGAACTACAAACACAAAACGAAAATCCATTTGAAATAACACAACATATTTTTGCTTAGGTGCAGTGCAGCTGCATACATAGTAAGTAATTTACATAAACAATGATTATCGTGAAAAACATAGCATCTTACTTCAATAAATTCAGAACCTATAATTTTGTGTGCGACATGTGCAAAGATGTTAAGGTAAATATGTAAAATTTCTCTGCAAATTAAAAATCAGAGCAAAATTTTAGGAATGCAAATATCAGAAATTCCTAGACAATGGCAGAAACAAGGAATACACTCAATTCTTTTAAGAATTTATATCTTAATTTGTATGACCCTAAAATGAGAGTGAATACTCAGGTTATGTCAAGTTAAATCATATATTTTTAAATATTAGAATTAATTTTCTGTATAAAAAATTAACAATATAAAAATAAACCTGATTTTCTCTGTTAGAGAATTTGGAGAGAATATGCGACTATGCAAGGAGAAAAAAAAGCATACCATGAGAAGCGATGGAGCTAAAGAAGGATCCACAGAGTTGTACACGGCAAGTTTTGGAAACACAATGTTTACCAACTGCCTCTGAGAACTTTTCTGAACAATGCAAAGAAATTGCACTAATTGCATTAGGGTTTCAAAAAGAGAGAGTAACATGGAAACAGAATATAAGTACCACCACCTACCTGATCGGATGTTGCAGCAAGTTCATGTATGCTTCGTGCCAGCTGAGGATAGGAAATTGGCTGATATGGAAAAGGAAAATCACATCATCAAAACATGATAAATAACAATATCTTCTACTTTTCGGGTGTGTGTACACAGAACTTCACTGGAAAACCCTGACCTAGACGTAATAACAGTTGAGTAGAAATCAAAAGATGCATGGTTTCTATTTTGGCCAGTACAAGTTGTTATTTGTCTGGTGATGTGATTTTCTATGGTAGTAGCATGAGTTTATGTTGCCTGCGTGTATTGCTAAGGACGCTCGGTTTTCCTCTTTTTAATACCATAGAAAATAATAATAATAAACGCAATAATATTTGTCTTTCTTAATACCAAAGTCATTTCACATGATAATCAATTACCACATAAAGTCGTTTTGCATGGAAAACAACCACCAACCAATACCGTTTTCCACGACAACCAACCACCAAACTACTATTGTTCGTTGGTTGATCTCCGTGGAAATGCTATTGGTTGACGATTGCTCGTCATGAAAAAAAAGTCAAAAATGAAGCCCTTGGTGACCATTTAAAAAGCCTGATATTAGTAAGAGTATCGCGTGTGAAAATTTACGTTATTTTTTAGGAAGAGGAAAATGAATGCACTCCGCAACACATTGCCCACGGCACATGTGATCCCTGTTAGCCTCTAGGTCTATAATGAGGGCAGATATATCAAATTAAGACTAAATGTGGTGTCTGGGCATGTGATCCTGTTAACTTCTAGGTCTATAATGAGGCTGGTTATATCAAATTAAGACCAAATGTCGGTCTGTTTGGAGGCTATCACCATGGAGGGCATAGTTTTGGGAAGTGAAATGTGGACTGGAATTTCAACTATTGTGATCCACCAGCTAATCTGGACACACTGATATGCAAATTGTGAACACGGGAAACAGTTTAAGAACAAAAGAACATTGCGCCAAAAAGTGCAACCTTTTTCTTTTTTTGCCTATTGCTAGTTCTGACTGGATTCAAAGCTTTGGCAGCAGATATTGTATCGTTCTGGAACTGGATCAGAGTGGCTTTCTTGGACTTCCGCTCTGTGTTTGTACCAGGTTTTCCGAGAGTAGAAGAAGGTCCCGTCGGATTAGAAGAAACATCGGATCTGTTGACGGAGGTAGCAGAGGCAGAAGCAGTTTTAGAATTGAAAGGAGCTGACGAAGAACTGGAAGGAATCGGTGTTGGATCTGAAGTGATTAGATCCATCAATGTTTTACCGGGGACATCACTGCCACCGGAAGCCATGGCTGAAGAAAGGGAAAAGGGGTTGACGAATAATAGAGTGGCGAGATGGAGGTGAAATCTAGATTCTTGCGTCGTGGTGATTTTTTTGCTGCTATCTCCTTTGAAACTCGTTGCCCGTTCTAACAGGAGTCATACATTCACTTTTCCACTCTGATCGTATTTTACATGAAAAATAGCAGCTCTATTTCCCCTCCTCGTTTTTCCCTTAAATTTATTTTCACATTTAATAATATTTTTACCTTTTAATTCTGAATAAATAAATGAAAATAAATACAAAACTTTTGAAAATGTTGATTTACTGAAATCAAAAAATAATAATCACAAAGTAGAAAACACTCAAATTCATATATTTTTTGTGCTTTATGCTGATAAACAGTTTATACATATTTTTTTTAAATTTTCATTATAAATAGAATATAATAGTAATCTAGTTTGGATGCATCTTGGAATTGTTGCATTCTTATTGCGTATTGCACTAGGAACTAGCCCAGTATTTTAACTTTTAATTTAACGAATAAAAGAAGGTAAACGGGACATGGAAATTTTGGAAAATAGCGAAGTGCAAAAAAGATGGGTGAGTAGATTTATGAAGCGTTAGGGTGAGAGAAGCAAAATAAGGGGTTGTAATAGAATTAACCAATGAATAATACCTTTATTTTACTGCAAATTTGGTCCTAGTGACCGTATTTCATTTGGTATTTTTTTACAGGACACATGTTTCAAAAAATAAGTTTCTGGTCCTTCTATATATATTCAGTTTTCTTTTTTCTTCTATCGCGACGGTCCATAACTTCGATTCAATTCTGATTGAAATCCTTTTTGGGATATCAAGGTCTGTTCAAATTGCTACTAATATTCACGCAATTTCGATTAACTATTCATGTTATACTACTGTCGATTCACGCAATTTTGATTTTTCAGTTATCGATTTAGGTATTTTGATTATTCGATAGATCGATTAACGTCAGATTATTGTTTATTCGATAGATCGATTTACATGGAAGTTGAATTGATAATTCGCTTAACGTCAGGTAATTTAGTTGATTATCAATTCATTTTAGATTATCGATTCATTTCAGATAATTCTTTTCAGATTATTAACGCCAGGTGATTCTTTTCAGATTAACGTCAGACTCTTTATTTGATCAGTTGTTTTTTGGTTTGGCTGTAGGAAGATGAATATTGCAGATGATCAGAGGTATACATAATAAATTTGTTCTTACTGTTGCTGTTATTGTAATTTTAGTGTAATGATAAATAGTTTTATCCTTTTTCTGTTTTTTCTTACAGTAGTGTTGCAACTGACGTACCAAGTGTTTTGGTTGTCATTGATTTTAAGGAAAACAACTTTGGAATTAGGCTTTCTGTGGATTCTACCATTTCTTACTTGCGAAATAAGATATGTGAAGTTTGGGATCATCTTACTCCCTTATGCTTTGATATATTTTATGTTCGGGATTCAAAGAATACTTTTGTTCATACTAACAGTGATTTGCAAGGCATTTTATGCTTAGTATATTTCAAGAAAGAAGACTTTTTAGTTATGTTTGTTAAGTTGAAGGAACTATCTCGTCTTAAGGTTGACAGCAGTAGCATGTCTTGTTCTACTAGTAAGTCCCTTTGTGTTGATGATACAATGAATATTGAATCTGATGGAGTTGATAACAGAGATTTTAGCTTTGAGAAAGAATGTGATTTTACTGAGTTGATGAAGAAAGGTTCGAATTTAGAATTTTTTACGGGGGTTGGTCAGAAATTTGGGTGTGCTTCTGATTTCCGTAAAACTGTTATTGCATATTGTGCTAAAAATGGATTTAAGCCAAAGTTTTTGAAGAATTGCATATAGAGACTAACAGTTCAATGTGCTGTTGAGGGTTGCAGTTTTAATATTCATGCTTCTTGTAAGTTGAAACGGCTGGATCTTTTTCTGGTTAGAAGATTTGAATCTACTCATAGTTGTGGTGGTGGATTTCGATCAATTAACAGTCCTTTGATTAAAAGCGATCTTGTGAAAACTTTAATATTAGATGAAGTTCGTGATGAACCAACTAGAAAAACCAGTGATATTATTACAAGTTTCAAAAGGAATTATGATATTAATTTGATTTATTATTTTGCCTATATGGGTAAAAAAAATTGGCTTTAAAGGAAATTTTTGGTAATGAAGAACAATCGTATAATGATTTGGTTCGGTATTTAAAAGCACTTGATAGAAGTAATCCCAATGGTCATTCTGCTATGGTGGTTGATGAAAGTACTAATCAATTTGAAAAAGTTTTTATATCATTTGAAGCCTGTATTTATAGATTCAAGCATTGCCGACCAATGGTGTTTTTAGATGGCACTTTTTTAAAAGGTCGAAATGGTTGTTTAATGGTTGCAACAGCTAAAAATGGAAATCAAGGTATATGAGTTGCTTTTTAATTTATGTAATTTATTTTTTTATGCTTTAGTAAAATGAGTGGATATTGTATATTGTGGGTGATAAATTGAAATATGTATATTGTGGGTGTATTATAAAATGATAAATTATTTCACTTTTAAACCTGAAATTTGTACAAGAACGGGACGTTACCGAATGAATATGCTCGTGTAGTAGTGTGTAGCAGAAATCCAAATGGAAATCTGACACTAACATGCATATAAAAAACTATTATAGCATATCACGAGAATTATACAATATGTGAATATTTGCATATCTTTTTGACCTTCATAACATGAATTATTCCATGCAACTTGTTTAATGGCTTTGTCCTGCATTGCTTTAAATATTTCCTGGCAGTATGCAGCATGCATGTTACCATTTGGATTATTGGACTACTTGTTTTTGTTTTAGTACATATAATGTGCATGACTTACACATATTATATGATACTTAGATCGAGATCTGGCTATTTGTTTAAGCATGTCTGCAATTTTGTGTAATTGCAATACTGTAATACTGTAAAGTATGTTAACTATTGTAATACTGTAATACTGAATGAATACTTAGATTGAGATCTGGCACATATTATAGTTATGGTATGGCATAGTATACTTGTTTAGTATTGGTTTAACAAGTGTACTGCAATACTGTAAAGTATGTTAAGTGTGCAGTTAGATAAATAAATTGGTTGTGTTTTACATAAAAATTGATAAAAGTTATTATTATTTTATTTTCTAGCCTTGTTATATTTTTTAACACTCATGAATTTCGTTTAATTAGTACTTTGGGATGTATGAATAATGGAGGAAAAAAAAAGTACTAAGCAATAACAATATGTTTAGAATGGGGTACTAATGAAATACTAACAGTATGCAGGTAAGTTAGTAGTAACAATATGTAGCATGCATAACATATGTATAGAACAAAATAGCATGCATAACATATGTTTTTTGTTTAGTAATTTATTTTGTTGCATAACTTTGGACATGAGTGGATATGGGTAGTCATGTCTTCATAGAGTTGAGTTTAGAATATAAGTTTCACATATGCATGGTTTTGAAACTGGTGATTTGTTTTAAGCAAATGTATACTTTTAGCATGTATATAACAATAATTTTCAGATGGCTGTTTTGTGCATGTTTCATATGAAGATTCAGTATATTTTGATACGACTGGCTATTAAGGTACCGCTATATATGCATAGAAATAGTGTATGCAATATAACATATTTTTCGGAGAAGTAAATGCAAAGTTCTGTAAACATAAGTTTCTATATCTATTGTTTTGTGAGCTTGAATTTAGAGTTTGGGTTTCGAAACATATAATAATCCCAGGCACTGATATATGTAATGTTTTGTAACGTTTGTTTAATTTTATTTTTCAGGATTTTTTCCGTTGGCAATGGGTATTGTTGGAAAGGAAAATGAAGAAAATTGGTCTTGGTTTTTGGATCAATTAAAATGTTCAATTGGAGTTGATCGTCCTTTAGTTTTTATTTCTGATAGGCATTGGGGTTTGCTTTTAAGTATTCCTAAAGTTTTTTCATCTGCTTTTGTTTGCATCATATGCAAAATAATGTTGCTTCATTGTAAAAAGTGGAAATGGATTGTGGGTGGCTCATTTGTTGGAACGATGTGTTGTAGCTGCTACTCATCATGATTTTGAAAGAGCTATAGCAAAATATAGGCAAATTGGTGGTGAAAAAGCTATTGAGTTTCTAAAGGATAAGCCTTTTGACCATTGGGCTGATTTATTTTTTCCTGGAAATAGGTATGGTGAGAATAAATCAAATGTTGCGGAAAGCTTTAAATCTTGGATTTTGAAAGAGAGACATCTTCCCATTACTTGTTGTTTAGATGGTATTCGGATCAAGCTTATGAATCAAATGTCTAAACATAGAGAAGAAGCTTCTACTTGGTCTACTGTACTTTGTCCTAAAATGGAGAATCGTTTATTAAAATTAAAAGAAGAAGGTTTTGGTTGGAATGTTTCTCGATCTTCTAAATTTATTTTTGAAGTGCATTCACATATTTCTCACAAAGTTGATCTTGAAAATCGAATTTGTACTTGTAATCAGTGGAGAGTTACCGGTTTCCCTTGTGTACATGCTTTGAAATGCATTATTATGTCAAGGCTTAATGTTTATGATTTTATTGAATATTATTTCACGACTAAGGCGTATAGAGCTTCTTACTCATATGTCATCAATCTTATTCCTACTTTTGATATAAAAAAAAAGATATTATTTCTGAAGGGTCTTATATTGTTCATCCTACTAAGGCTATTCGTGGAACTGGTAGACCAAAAGTTAACAGACTTGGAGGGTTGGATGTATTTCATGGGAAGCAGAATAAGTGCAGAAAATGTAAGAAGTTTGGGCATAATCATAGAAGTTGTGCATTGAGTGGTTGAACTATTTTTATGTTTGATTGTATGTTTGTTTTATGGTAGACCTATGACTAATGGGGTTATTGTTTTTTTTGTTTATCTTTGTTTGAGATATTGTTGAATTGTAAGAAATATTGGATCATTGTTTATTTTGCTTTTTTTATTGCACAGTTGTGATTTGTTTTTGCTGTGAATTGTTATATGAGGAGTTTCATGTTTTATTGTTGATGATGGCTGGTTTATCATTTACTGCAGTTTTATTCTAATGTTATAGCCGATAGTGTAAAGTTAGAAGATCATTTACTGCAGTTTTTTTCTTATGACGGCTGGTTTATTATTTACAGCTGATAGTGTAAAGTTACAACTGATATTGTTTATGATGGCGGTTTATCATTTACTGCAGTTTTATTCTTATGATGGCAGTTTTATTCTTATGATCATTATCGTTTACAGCTGATAGTGTAAAGTTACAGCCGATATTGTTTTATGATAGTTGGTTTATCATTTATTGCAATTTTATTCTTATGTTTTATTGTAAGATATATTGGGTTTTGTTGTGATTTGTTTTATTCTTATGTTACAGCCGATAGTGTAAAGTTACATACACAGTTTTATTCTTATGTTGCTGTGAAATTATAGATTTCGAATTTCGGGATGGATGTTGAAATTTACTGCAGGACTTGAATTCGTTCATAATAGATGACATCGGTTTATCATTTGAGCTTTTACTGGGGTATCTTGATTCGTAAGCAACACCGTCAACATAGTGATTTTTGGCCCTTTGTGGTACATAATGGCTTTGAGTTTGCAGTTCTTTGATTTTTTGTAGATGTTCCAGAGTTGTTTTGTATACTTTTTGCTTTAGACGTGCTGCATGCTTTGACATTACGATTAGTCGGAGTAGAGTTTGAATTTGAGTTTTTCTGAATTATCATTATTGAATCTTAGCTGAACATTGGAATACTCTGTTTGATTTTGAGACTTCTCATTGGTAGGCTTTGTACAGGAAGATGAAGTATTATCTTCTACTACATTATTACACACAGATGTAAACTGAGCACCGTTATCATATATAAGTCTTATCTGAAGTCTTATCTTCTCATTGGTAGGCTATTTGCAAAGTTTAAAAGTCAGGTTATATATATTATATATAAAGGATGTGAATTTTTAAATTAAAATTTGGGCTTTGTGTGATTAGAGGAGTATATAATGAAGGGGGTTTCAAGCGGAAAGGTGGTGAATATGAGAAGTGCGTGAGGATTTTGGTACAAGAAGGTGTAGCGACCCGCCTTTTTGACTGCTTCAAATTGGTAATTAGACCAACTTAAAACGTTCAAACCGACGGTTCGTTATTTAGCTTACAGAGTTTAAAGGCCGAATCAACACAGAAAACACAAAATAAATAAATAACACAGTATTAAACAACAGAAATTTTTTTTATATATTAATCATAATTTGTATACAAGAGTATTTTATACAGCGGAATTTAAAAGTACAGTTGAATACAAGGAAAATACTATTGTTTAAAACTTCAGAGTGCGCCAATTCTTGAAATCCCCAGGTTCGCAAACCTTCGGATCCTAAGCTGTGATCTTTAAACCTGTATTGCTCGGGTCTGACCCGAGCGTTCCATGCAAAAACATAAAACATTTGAGTCAGGATTAATCATAGTTCAAGTAAATTAATTTCAATATAAACTGAAATATAATAGTCAATCCTAAATTCTCAACACAGAGGTCGTATGTAAATTTAACAGGGGCGGTACTTATTTATATCAGTTTCACTTTTCCGTGAGGCGCGGACACAGAAGCTTGCATATGTACTCATGTATAGATGATATACATGAGTACACTGCCTCAGCATCCTGCAAATTTAATAATGCATGCAAACAAACAGTTGTGATATCTGTTCATATAAATTCTATATCAAGTGGAGTGTCTACCCTTATCGGTCTCAAATAATTTCAGGGGCAAGTTGTCATGGGAACCTGCGTGTGTACCCATGTAATACATGTGCACCGCCATGGCTTCCAGAACACAAGATAATAGCACAAGTGATTTTTGGAGCTTGCATATACATGTGTACACGCATATATTGCCGCAACATCCTGGATTAAAATATACCCACACAAGTATAGCGATGGTCACTGATTCAAAGATACGGACGCACGATATCAAAGAGAAGATCGGTACAGCATACACAAATATAAAAGAGTTTCAGGTCTATTTTCGGATTTCAAACCAGATAGTCCCAAAATCAACTAAGCAAAAATGTTGCAAATTCCGTAGACCAGCAAGTGACATGAATACAAGCCACAAATGAAGCTATTTACTTTGACAGTTTAAACCCAATATTGTATAGTCTGCATGAGGTTTTAAATGGTGCTGAAATGTAATATACTGACACTAGTGAAAAGGGTAACAGTTTTCTGCAGCTTGACCATGCATGCAATACATCAAGTATGACAAACTCTCTTTGGGTTTAGCATTTAAATGTCTTAGATATTCTGTCATAAACTTTAGTTACAGAGAACTGAAATTCAAATGGAACATATCGAAGGCTAATAATGTAACCAAGTGATATGTGTTCAGGTGCAATAGTAAAGGCTTTATGGGGGTGGCATGTGCATATTCAGATTTGCACGGTGACTTGTGCCAATAAATGTTTAAGGGCCGAACGGTTCGTGTTATAGCAAGGAATACACTTACTTGAAACCCAAGCTTAATAGAGGCAAAAACTGTAAATCAATTAAGCAAGTATTCCGTAAATACAAGTTCCAGGTTTCGGCCACCATCGATTATGTTTGATCAACATACCAACTCAACACTTTCAGCAATTTACACGAGGCTGGCCCATTCACAGGTAAGTACACTTCTTTATTTAAACCATGCTAGTGACATGTGTTTAACAATGTACGAAATTGGAGACTCATAAGTCCATTATATAAATAGGTTTAGTTCGGTAAGAAGGTAGCATGTTAAATGCTCAAAAAACAAGTGGCATGATGACAACAAAGGTCATCCTATCACAGACCAATTAGAAATTATAAGGACAGCATAGATTGTATGTCAGATCTTTCTAGTGACCAACAGTCAAGTTAGTCATAAAAGGGTATAAAAATAAGTCTATACACATTTGTTCATATATGTATTGCATGAACAGGCAAATGTAAAAAGTTCAAGTGCATAACTGGTTTAAGAAGTCGTGAAAAATCAAGGTACAACTTCAAGCACATGTCAGCAGTTCCAAAGTGATTATACGCATTAAATAAATGATCAACATAAGCTAACCTGCCAATATATAGATAAGATAATGATCAACACTTGATAGCCTGTATTAATAATGGAAGAATGCTTAACACTTGTATTAATAATGCTTAACATAAGCCAACAGGTTTGACATACATAAGTATATGTGCAAACTAGTCAAAAATTTATATGCAGGTGATAATGGATTTCTCAAGTTGTCAAGAGTCTTAACATATAAGCAGTCAACAGTTTATGTGCAGGTGATAGTTAAACAAGTGAATGACAAAATGACCATAATCATGTGAAATTAATAGGAATACACTTCAGAGACTCATATATAAAATGAGTCTGTATAAACCAAGGCTACCAAGATGGTTGCAATCTATATCAAATCACATGCAGGTTTCAAGTTTCAGCCGAAGCCAGGCCACACATATTCATGAACATCCAGGTTTTGATTTAACAAAGCCTAACAGTGATGAATTCATGTTAAACAAGTATTCCGAGTATAACATATCCTGACTACTAGCATTTTTTCTTTTCGACAAGTCTATTTATTATTATTTTTCATGTAAAATTTAAATACAACATCAGTTTGGCAAAAATAAAAAATATGTTTAGAAATTAGAGTATAAATATAAGCAAGAAATCAATTCCACCACCCATAAAACAATTCAAAGCAAGGAAACAATTCAGAGTGTTTCCAAGTTATCAATCATACAAGGGATTTTTCAGATATATCACACAATCAATATTTGGGCATAATATCATTTGTGGTTCGCGGCTATTTACCCAATCAACCGCGCAAGCAATCCATTATCAATCAATTCAAACCCAAGTCAGAAACACCACAAAACCATACTATCAGAATTAGTTTGTATTAAAATTAAAGTACTTGAACTAGAATCAATCAATCGTGAGTTCCTAAAAGAAACTCACCGAACATAGCAGTGGGCAGAGCAAGTAAGCGGGCTCGAGTTGATTCCTGTGACGTTGTGCTCCGAAGCCGGTTTCAGGCAGCGACGAAGGGTGCGGTGGGAGGAAGGTAAAGCGACTTGGCCTCAACGGAAAGGCACTGCCTTGGAGACGACTTTGTTGGCGGCGACTTAATTTTGATGCGGTGGAGTTGGTGTTAACAGGGGAAAAGTTGCAATTTAACTGAAGGCGGTGGCCATTAAATTCCAATTTAAGGAGAGAAAAAAATGATTTTTCTTCTCTGAATGAAATTAGGGAAGACCGATTGATTTTTCTGAAGGAATTGAGGAATGAAGGGTGCGATTTATAAAAGAAGAACCATGGGAAGCAAGGCAGGAACAATAGCGTACGTATTTAACTAGGGACGGTGATATACGGGGAGGCAACATACCGGGAGATATTCATTTGGGGAAAGATTTATTTACGGTTAACTTAATATTAAAACCGCACCGTAACTGACGTTGAGCACTCAGTATTTATACCATAAACATAGTTTCAAATAAGACAAAAATCATATGTACCCTTTCATTTCCTCATCCTGAATTCAATAAAAATTAATTTAATTGTAATACAACTCCGTTCGTACACAATGATGTTTTAATTTTAAACTGTTTCATTTTCTGTTCACAAAATAATCCCGTTCAATTCTAATTCTTGCAAATGTTAAATTTTAATTCCTTTACGAATAACCACATATATCTCAACAAATAAAATTCTCCTATTTATTTGCCGTTAATTTTGTTATTTTAACTAGCGAAATTTCTGGGATGTTACATTCTTCCCCCCCTTTAAAACTTTTCGTCCTCGAAAAGGAAAGATCGCTAGAGTTACATCAACGTATACTCCAAATTTCCATCTTTAGGTGAAAACTTTCCACCACTAATCCAAATATCGATATTTAAGTCATCGATCCTCCTTGTCTGTCCATCATATGTAATTAACTCAAAAAATCAAATTCCTTTTTTTAAAATAATCAATCTTGATCAAGTACGATTTTTCTTTATCTTCCCTGTCGGGTTTTATTCAATTTCATGCTTTTTAAGCTATATTCAATTTCCTTAGACTTATTTTTATCTCAAATGGTTTCTGAGATCGCCCAATTTCTCATTTTATATCATCATATAATTCCTTTTCAAAACCCCTCTTTTTTCGTTTTGATTTCTGCATAGGTTGGACTTATGCATCTCAAATTACCCCCAATTCCTTCATAAATTTCATTTGTCGGTATTCACTTATCTGTCGTTGCACTTATCCCGTATAATTCAAGTTCAAAACAATCACCTTACATTCCATTCATTTAATCTTTTCCAATACTCATTGAACAATGTAAATAATATCTTTTTTTCAAGTCACAAATTATCAACTTGAAAATTTCCAAGATCCGAAATCGTTTATCATTTTTATACAGAAAATATTTGTATTATTATCTCAAAGCTATGGACTTGAAAATACTTCGAAAATCCCTTTCTTAGATATATTCTTATTTCAAAATATCAATTTTGAAATATTTGACAACTCGAAGTTTGACAGTCTATTGTCGTTCTCACAGATGTTAGGCATACGCTGGCCAGGCGCACGACTAGAATCTCCAAGTACTAAATATTCTTGTTTCAACTTCCAGCAAAAATATTTTGAAACTCTTTTAAAACAGATACGGAAAGTACCAATGTGATATTGATATGTTGATTGTTCATGAATCGCAGATACACAATGGTTTCGTCTGGATCCCCCAGAAAGCATCCGTATCCGTAGGAAATAGCTTTCCTGCGAATTTCGTCATGGACAGATTAACGGAAGATATTTTAAGAATCAAAAGACATTCTGAGGTCACTGAGTGTTGATTGCTCTGTCTTAGAATCATGGAAACAAATTAAGGAAATGAAGATACTTCAAGTCATGAGGACAAAACAAGTCCCAAAGACAAATCAGGTCACCAAGACCAATCAAGTCACGAAGACCAATCAAGTCACGAAGACTAACTGCTGCATCAAACAGGTGGCTCACTGTCACTTAGATATCTCAAACATTGCATGGCCCCATTCTACTTTTAGTAACTCTAGTGGTTACATCTCTTTCCCTTGTAGATATGCCATGTGGATCGCAGGTACACAATGGTTACGCCTGGGTCCCCCAGGAAACATCCATACCCGTAAGCTTTCATAGCTCTGCGGATTACGCCCTTATCACGACTGTAGATCGCAGCAAACACAATGGTTACGCTTGGTTCCCCCAAGAAACATGTGTCCGTCGTAGGCCATCTACAGCCCTGCGAATTTCGCTACACGGTCGAATTCCAACGACTCTAGATCGCAGTGATCACAATGGTTACGCCTGATTCCCTCAGGAAACATCCGACCGCCGTAGGCTATCTGCAGCCCTGCGAATTACGCTAGCAGTTGTGCTCAACGACAACTCATGAGTTTTATGTCCGGACAACCTACTACCACCCGCAGCATATCTCAACTAAGCTTGAAATTCATAGAGAAGGAAGGTACTTTCCTTATCTTTATTTTGAAAAACATACGATACTATATACATATAGTATTTTATTTCATATAGTTGGAAATTAATTTTGATCAACACGATTCCTTTATCTTCCGAATGAGTGCTTCATTTATTTTCACGCTCTTTGAACTATACTCAATTCCTTAATTTCTTACTAAATCATTTCTTACGCAGTACTCGAATTTAGTTTACGAATCTACTTCTTTTATGAAAAACATTGATTATAACGATATCATTACAATTTCCACTTAGAAATATTTCGCTTTCAAGATTTCAAATAACATCATACAAATGAGATTAAACCGTTAATAGCAATTTCATAGAGTTCAAAATTTTCATACCCATTCTATTTAAATAATTATACATAGTCTCGATCTATTCAAAACACATACATAGGAGATTTAGGATTACAAACGATAGTATTACGAAACAGAGCTAACTTAATTAGAATTTACAATCTGTTTGTCTGCTTTTCGATCGATGATCTACATCTCTACGTAAATGATATTCAATTTTCTGGAGTCTCCACCAAAGGATTAGTGCATTCCTCATCCACATGACCCCACTTCTTGCGGTTCTTGCAATAATACAGGATGGAGCCGTCTTTATCTACGTACTTCACAGTTTTCTCTCTAGCGACACGCAACACTGCCTGTCGTCCTTGTTGTCTCTCGGAACAGCTTCGAGCTATATGTCCAACTTGCTTACAATGACAGCAAGTGATTGGTTCACCAGATGTCTCAGAGATGGCAGGCTTCTTCTTTCTTACTTTAAGACAGCGATTGGGAAAATGTCCCTTCTCTCTACATTTAAAACAGAAAATATTGGATCCGTAAATTTTCCCTTCTTTCTTCTTTCCCTTGTCTCTCTCTCTGCACGTAGCCGCGTAATGTCCCTTTTTCTGACATCTGTAACAAACAATGTTGTCATAGGGGCCGGTTGTTTGTTTTTCCTTAATTCTCTTCTCGTATTCCAACATTACTTCTTCCCTTCTTTTACGTTCTGCCGCTCTTCGTTCTCGCTGTGCGGCCTTTTGATCTTCAGTCCTCACCATTCTGATTTATCAAAACTCGTTAGTCTCTCGCTTTTTTTTTTGAAAAACATTTCCAATTATCATATTCGTAATTTTACAATTTTATGAAATCTCTTATTATTACTGGGAAAACATTTCAATATATTCGCAAATCTTCATTTTCTGACGAAAATATACTTTATTATCATGAAAACATTCCTAAATTCGCTATTTGTATTCAACAGATGTTAAATACAACATCGTTATTCCCATTTAATTGTTGACACTTATTAGCTCTCTTCACTTAACCCCTCTTTATTTTATTTTCATCAACTTATATTCTTAATTTCAAAATAAAATTCATCGTTTCTTCTTTGAAACGATTTCAAATTTTCCTTTTTCTATTCAAATTGTATTCTTATTTACGATCAACTTTAGTTATCTTTGATTTCTAAGACTCACGCTTAACAAAGTTAATTCATTGTTTCTCTCCTACTTATCTACCTTAGATAACATCCGATGATGGATTCGAGGTTCAAATCCTAAGGGAACTTATTGAAGAACAACTCTGGCAAATCCGGATCCGAAGACTGGGGATTCCGAAGAATTTTAAATCTCAAAATAACTTTTTCTCCGCTGTATTAGTTTCAAAATATTTCCAAAATATTTTATTTTTCGAAATCTATATTATTATTATTTTCAAAACTTTTCTTATTTCAAAAATCGTTTTACTAGTGTCGGTTCTTTTCATTTAAACTCGATAAGCTATGCTTTGAATAAACCAAAGCTCTGATACCAACTGTAGCGACCCGCCTTTTTGACTGCTTCAAATTGGTAATTAGACCAACTTAAAACGTTCAAACCGACAGTTCATTATTTAGCTCACAGAGTTTAAAGGCCGAATCAACACAGAAAACACAAAATAAATAAATAACACAGTATTAAACAACGGAATAAACTTTTATATATTAATCATAATTTTTATACAAGAGTATTTTATACAGCGGAATTTAAAAGTACAGTTGAATACAAGGAAAATATTACTGTTTAAAACTTCAGAGTGCGCCGATTCTTGAAATCCCCAGCTTCGCAAACCTTCGGATCCTAAGCTGTGATCTTTAAACCTGTATTGCTCGGGTCTGACCCGAGCATTCCATGCAAAAACATAAAACACTCGAGTCAGGATTAATCATAGTTCAAGTAAATTAATTTCAATAGAAACTGAAATATAATAGTCAATCCTAAATTCTCAACACAGAGGTCGTATGTAAATTTAACAGGGGCGGTATTTATTTATATCAGTTTCACTTTTCCGTGAGGCGCGGACACAGGAGCTTGCATATGTACTCATGTATAGATGATATACATGAGTACACTGCCTCAACATCCTGCAAATTTAATAACACATGCAAACAAACAGTTGTGATATCTGTTCATATAAATTCTATATCAAGTGGAGTGTCTACCCTTATCGGTCTCAAATAATTTCAGGGGCAAGTTGTCATGGGAACCTGCGTGTGTACCCATGTAATACATGTGCACCGCCATGGCTTCCCGAACACAAGATAATAGCACAAGTGATTTTTGGAGCTTGCATATACACGTGTACACACATATATTGTCGCAACATCCTGGATTAAAATATACCCACACAAGTATAGCGATGGTCACTGATTCAAAGATACGGACGCACGATATCATAGAGAAGATCGGTACAGCATACACAAATATAAAAGAGTTTCAGGTCTATTTTCGGATTTCAAACCAGGTAGTCCCAAAATCAACTAAGCAAAAATGTTGCAAACTACGTAGACCAGCAAGTGACATGAATACAAGCCACAAATGAAGCTATTTACTTTGACAGTTTAAACCCAATATTGTATAGTCTGCATGAGGTTTTAAACGGCGCTGAAATGTAATATGCTGACACTAGTGAAAAGGGTAACAGTTTTCTGCAGCTTGACCATGCATGAAATACATCAAGTATGACAAACTCTCTTTGGGTTTAGCATTTAAATGTCTTAGATATTCCGTCATAAACTTTAGTTACAGAGAACTGAAATTCAAATGGAACATATCGAAGGCTAATAATGTAACCAAGTGATATGTGTTCAGGTGCAACAGTAAAGGCTTTATGGGGTGGCATGTGCATATTCAGATTTGCACGGTGACTTGTGCCAGTAAATGTTTAAGGGTCGAACGGTTCGTGTTATAGCAAGGAATACACTTACTTGAAACCCAAAGCTTAATAAAGGCAAAAACTGTAAATCAATTAAGCAAGTATTCCTTAAATATAAGTTCCAGGTTACGGCCACCATCGATTATGTTTGATCAACATACCAACTCAACACTTTCAGCAATTTACATGAGGCTGGCCCATTCACAGGTAAGTAAACTTCTTTATTTAAACTATGATAGTGACACGTGTTTAACAATGTACGAAATTGGAGACTCATAAGTCCATTATATAAATAGGTTCAGTTCGGTAAGAAGGTAGCATGTTAAATGCTCAAAAAACAAGTGGCATGATGATAGCAAAGGTCATCCTATCACAGACCAATTAGAAATTCTAAGGACATCATAGATTGTATGTTAGATCTTTCTAGTGACTAACAGTCAAGTTACTCATAAAAGGGTATAAAAATAAGTCTATACACATGTGTTCATATATGTATTGCATGAACAGGCAAATGTAAAAAGTTCAAGTGCATAACTGGTTTAAGAAGTAGTGAAAAATCAAGGTGCGACTTCAAGCACATGTCAACAGTTCCAAAGTGATCATACCCAGTAAATAAATGATCAACATAAGCTAACTGACCAATATATAGATAAGATAATGATTAACACTTGATAGCTTGTATTAATAATGGAAGAATGCTTAACACTTGTATTAATAATGCTTAACATGAGGCAACAGGTTTGATGTACACAAGTATATGTGCAAACTAGTCAAAAATTTATATGCAGGTGATAATGGATTTCTCAAGTTATCAAGAGTCTTAACATATAAGCAGTCAACAGTTTATGTGCAGGTGATAGTTAAACAAGTGAATGACAAAATGACCATAATCATGTGAAATTAATAGGAATGCACTTCAGAGACTCATATATAAAATGAGTCTGTATAAACCAAGGCTACCAAGATGGTTGCAATCTATATCAAATCACATGCAGGTTTCAAGTTTCAGCCGAAGCCAGGCCACACATATTCATGAACATCTAGGTTTTGATTTAACAAAGCCTAACATTGATGAATTCATGTTAAACAAGTATTCCGAGTATAACATATCCTGACTACTAGCATTTTTTCTTTTCGACAAGTCTATTATTTTCTTTTTTTTTTCTTTTTCATGTAAAATTTAAATACAACATCAGTTTGGGAAAAATAAAAAATATGTTTAGAAATCAGAGTATAAATATAAGCAGGAAATCAATTCCACCACTCAAAAAACAGTTCAAAGTAAGGAAACAATTCAGAGTGTTTCCAAGTTATCAATCATACAAGGGATTTTTCAGACATATCACACAATCAATATTTGGGCAGAATATCATTTGGGGTTCGCGGCTATTTACCCAATCAATCGCGCAAGCAATCCATTATCAATCAATTCAAACCCAAGTCAGAAACACCACAAAACCATACTATTAGAATTAGTTTGTATTAAAATTAAAGTACTTGAACTAGAATCAATCAATCGTGAGTTCCTAGAAGAAACCCACCGAACGTAGCAGTGGGAAGAGCAAGTAAGCGGGCTCGAGTTGATTCGTGTGGCGTCGTGCTCCGAAGCCGATTTCAGGCAGCGACGAAGGGTACGGTGGGAGGAAGGTAAAGCGACTTGGCCTCGACTGAAAGGTAGTGCCTTGGAGACGACTTTGTTGGCGGCGGCTTAATTTTGATGCGGTGGAGTTGGTGTTAACAGGGGAAAAGTTGCAATTTAACTGAAGGCGGTGGCCATTAAATTCCAATTTGAGGAGAGAAAAAAAATGATTTTTCTTCTTTGAATGAAATTAGGGAAGACCGATTGATTTTTTCTGAAGGAATTGAGGAATGAAGGGTGCGATTTATAAAAGCAGAACCGTGGGAAGCAAGGCAGGAGCAGTAGCGTACGTATTTAACTAGGGACGGTGATATACGGGGAGGCAACGTACCAGGAGATATTCATTTGGGGAAAGATTTATATACAGTTAACTTAATATTAAAACCGCACCGTAACTGACGTTGAGCACTCAGTATTTATACCATAAACATAGTTTCAAATACGACAAAAATCATACGTACCCTTTCATTTCCTCATCCTGAATTCAATAAAAATTAATTTAATTGTAATACAACTCCGTTCATACACAACGATATTTTAATTTTAAACTGTTTCATTTTCTGTCCACAAAATAATCGCGTTCAATTCTAATTCTTGCAAATGTTAAATTTTAATTCCTTTACGAATAACCACATATATCTCAAAAAATAAAATTCTCCTATTTATTTGCCGTTACTTTTATTATTTTAACTAGCGAAATTTCTGGGACGTTACAGCAGGTTTCAAAGAAAAGAAAAAAAGAGAGAAAGTTGGCAAAACAAAATATTAGAGAAGTATGAATACAGGAAGGAACAAAAGGAAGTGTTGAATGAAGCATGAACTAGGGAACCACGATGTACTGAGAAAGCAAAAATCGGTATAACAGTGTGATGGGAACAATTAAATTATGGAATCATTTATGTAATTGAAGTAGGAGCTGAATGTTTGAACAGTGGGAACAAGATGTAACAATTTGTGAAAAAAACAAGATGGCGCTTTTAAAAAATGATAAAATGATAAATTATTTTATCTTTTTTAAAATAATTATTTGTGAATGTAACAGTGTGTTTTATAAAATGATAAATTATTTTATCTTTTTGGTTTAGTTGCGGTTTATTAATACAGGTCTAAAATGATTTGCATGAAATACCAGCTGCCAGATACCAAAGTGAATTTTCTGAGAGTGGGATCAACATGCAGCTTCATATATACTTCAACAAGATATGACCTCGTTCTTAAAATGAATACATAGGAATTTATTTGTTATTGAGATACAATATGCTTGATGATAATAAACCGCACAATTTAATTTTTTGTTCCTTTCTGTTACAGTCTAATTATGCACTTCTATAATGTGTACAAATTAAACTAGTACAAATTATCAATTTTAAATGATAACAGACACCATTTGAATTAGATAAAATTTGATCAGATGTATGGTACAACTTTCAAAACATTCAAACTCAATAACTTCAAAATCTCACGATGCAACCCATAACCCATTCAGACAAACTTCATCATGGAAATTTCATCGGTGCTACTTGTCACACTTTAGATCAGTTCCAATGATCAACCGACCCTTCAAATTTTTTAATACCAGCAACCATTGATGAATTTGAAGGAAAAATCTATTTTTTTTTCAACAAAATTGCAATGCATAGGCATGCAGAGGAATAATTTTTACATTTAACAATACCGTCTCAGGTTCAATAACTACTAACAAAGGTATTATTGACTCTTTACGTTAAAGCTTCACCAACGAGATGAGAACAACAGATTAAACAAATGCGGACTTCAATTGAGTATATAAATTCTTGATGTAAAACCAATGTCGAAAACTAGACAACTTCAATATTATAGGATCTACATCAACATTTTAAAATCAACATTAACAATTTCAAATTACATCAATGTACTAGAATTGAAATACCTATATTAAACACAAATCCTAAATCCTATATTAGACCGAAATTCCTAATTGTCCAGCAGTACTGTCGTGTGATTGATAACAAAGAAATAAATCCATCATGTGTTTAATAACTGGTGTCCATTGTGTGCTCTCCAGCAGTATGAATTACAAACAAAGCGTTCAAGCTGAAGAGCAGAATTTATCCATTATCCAGCAGTATGGTTTATCATGTAATATACTGGATGCGGTTTTTGCTCTTACATCGTCAATATCTTCCAGAGGAACGTTTGCAACAAGATTTCTTCATTCCACCAAATTTCTTAAGTTCATCATAACAAATATTCCACAGTCATATCTGTTGAAAGAAAAAAAAATTAGGGAGTTTAAATGAGTATAAAAAGTGTAAGTAATAACATTTTTACAGAGAAAAACTTAACATTATAGCATAATTAATAATCATAACTTCAAAATTTTCCTTTTGTCATATAAATTGAATAATTAATGTACTTAGATTTTTGTGGCTTCGGTGTTACTTATGAGCCTGGCTTGGGCTAGAAATGCAATTTTGGTTGATGTACACCTTGTATGTTATGTTCTATACTATACAATACTTTATGCACTTTATATATGTATATATGAGCTTACCAACAATAACTGAAATAAGTACAGCAGTAGATGATAAAATTGTTATCATTTATCATTAAGTGATAAAACTATTTATCATTAGTGCAAAGATACATGTTTTTATCTTTTCTAACTATTGCATTAAAATAAGTTGTGTATTATAAAGTTTTTTTTAAAGAAAATTATAGTTCTATATCTTTTGGTATCGGAAAAGCATAAGAAATTGAAAAAGATAAAATTATTTATCTTTTGCTTTTTTTTATATGAAAAAACTACTGATATAAAATTTAAAGTAAACATCAAAGTAACAATTTACTAGTGCAAAAATCATTATTATAAAAATTTGTAAAACTTAAGCTAACATGTTGGTTCACATATGTATATTGCCTTGCCTCATAAATCTGAAATATAGTTGCCATGCACTCTTGCCTAGTTTGTTCCTCAAAATGCATGTTGTTTGAGTATATTTGTGTATGGATGTGATAATTGTATGTGTATATGTATTCCGCTGCAAGTATACATATATCCAAAGAAAATAGCAGTACAATGTAGTGAAGAATAAAATAGTAATGAAATAAAGCAAAATTAATGAAAATAAGAAAACAAATAGATATAATTACTCATTATGCTGTTGAGCACATTGTCCAACTGAAAGTATAGCAGAATTTTTTATGTTTTCCTTGTTTTCTTCACTTTGAAGATTCTTGTTTATATCGTTGACCATTTTTTGCTGTTGATTATATAAAGAATATTTATTGATTCAAGTAACATGAAAAATTCAAATTTTAAAATGGATTACAATTTTTAAAGGTGCTTTTTTATGTCTGCTGCTCATTCTTCCCTTTCTTGCTGAGCTGCAGGGAGAATCATAAAGCGTCCATGTTGAAGATTTAGGTTCAAACATTAGAAGTGTCCAGTGTGAATCTTCATGGACGGGAAATAACATCATACAACATAGCGGGTTTTGTAGTGCCTGAATCACTGCTGGAACAAAGAGGGCTTCTCTGGCATTTTTTATGTTAATAGTGGCACTTTTCTGTCAAAAGAAACAAATATTGTAGTTTAAAAAACTGATTTTACCATCATTAATGAATCGTTAGATGTATATTTAAAAAAAATCTTACCGTCGTTGTGGTGTTAAAGTAGGCTAAGCTTGCACTGATATCGAATTTTTTGGCTATTCTAAGCCAGTAATAATCAATAATCTGGACAGAAAATATCATTAGAGTATTTAAAATAGTAAACTGTCAGAAAATATCATTAGAGTATTTGGCTGTTCACTCTTGCCTAGTTTGCACTATAAAATTTACTGATGCAAAAAGATGATAAATATGTTTAAGGCTATGCAGGTGATGTTCAGTTGGAAGGTTGGAGGACAAATCAGTTTTAATAAATCAAGAATTTGTAATATTTTATAAGATGATAAAACTGT
This sequence comes from Allium sativum, assembly GCA_030737875.1. Classification (NCBI taxonomy): domain Eukaryota; kingdom Viridiplantae; phylum Streptophyta; class Magnoliopsida; order Asparagales; family Amaryllidaceae; genus Allium; species Allium sativum. The sequence continues at coordinate 140,506,574 of CM060918.1, read as the reverse complement.
TTATCTTTTATCATTAAGTGATAAAACCATTTATCATTAGTGCAAAGATACATGTTTTTATCTTTTCTAACTATGGCATTAAATAAGTTGTATATTATGAAGGTTTTTTTTAAGAAAATTGTAGTTCTATATCTTTTTATATTTGAAAAGCATAAGAAATTGAAAAAGATAAAATTATTTATCTTGTGCTATACTTGTTTTTATATGAAAAAAATTATTGATATAAAATTTCAAGTAAACATCAAAGTAACAATTTACTGGTGCAAAAATTACTGATACAAAAATTTATAAAACTGAAGCTTACATGTTGGTTCACATATGTATATTGTCTTGCCGTATAATTTTGAAATATAATCTGAGATATCTTAGTTTTCTATGTGATATATGTATGTGTTAAGCAAATTTACCCTTTACCTAGAAGTAGTGTATTTAAGCTAAAAGACTGTTGGAGTGTTTAGCTCTAATTCGATTAGTATTGTTAAAGTGGAACTTCAATTTCAGAAAGCAAATTACCTATGCTGTGCAAAATTACATTGTCTGACCAATTTGATTATGGGAACCGAGAAATAAATAATATGTAAAGTATAAAAGTGGCTAGTCAATTCTGAGTATAAACCATGGAAAAAGGGTGCAGTGAACAATCATCAGATCATGCACATACAAATACATAAGAAAGATAGTACAAGTATTAAGAATTCAATGTACAACAGAGATTCAACTGTTCTTATTAAAATGTGAATTAATGGTATTCAAGCACGCGTTGTAGTTTGGCTAATTGTTTCCAAAATTGAACCCCCCCGGTAGTCTAGTTGATCCATGCTCAATACTAATGCTAACTAAGCATTGTATACTAAAGTGTAATTAATTTATGGTGCCAAAGTCAAAAACATTGAAAATAATCAAATACTTGCTTTAGAAAAAGAACGTTCATTCAAAGTCATACGTTTAAAAAAAACTTCAGTGATCATAAACACATATAAACATTGATATCAAAAAAAGAGTTGAGAACCTTAGAGTATACTTCTTGGATCAATTAGTGATGACTTGAATAATAATAAATACTTACCTGGCCAACAATAAAATCACCAAAAATAATGTCTTCAAGCATATCTCTATATATGACAATCATGTTTTCATCATGTAAATTATCAACCTCTTCGCTGGAAAAAAAGAAAGGGTGAAATTTGTTACTTTAGCAACTATAAATATATATACTGAGAAATGGCTGTCGAAGAATCTTATATGATTTGTCCACAAACTAGCCGAGAAGCATAGAAAGTTCTTAGTTAAAAACTAAAAATGAAATAAGATCTAACTTCTAAAATATCAATCAAAATTTGTAAGGAAAAAACAAAACTTTAGCAGGATTCACACACTTAGAATGTTCATGTGTTTAACTGTTTTTCACCCAGTTAATGCACTTAACCAACCAACATATAAAAATAAATATGAGCTATTAAGTTACTAATAATTTTCAAAAGGAATAAGAAACTCAATCTGAGATTCAGGGAACTTTACCAATTCCTTAACAAATCCAAAAACCTCATCCCTGGTGATATCATGATTATCAACCCCACTGTTAGTAATTTTTATATTTCTCTTCAAATTTCTACAATAATGATTCCTCTCTTAATCCCAGCCCCTAACTCAACCAAATACTTTATTGCATTCTTAGGGTTATCATGGTTAGAGTTAGAGTTGAGGCTACTGCGGTCATAATCGCAATTAGCTAGAACAGTGAGAAGATGACTGGAGAAGCATGCTTCATTTTGCGTGTCGGACCAACTCCGATAGAAACATGGCTTTATTTTGCAGGGATGAAAATACAACAGAGCAGCGTCAGGAGAGAATCATAATTAGCATTTAACCCTGCTTTATGGAATTCACTACCAGATTGAGCGTGAACAGTGGACAATTTAGGAATATGGTTCTTATTAATTTAAGAATATAAGCTTACTTTATGTCTCCGGTTATTTTGAAGAAATTGGTTATGGTGTTTACTTCATCTTTAGGCAATAACTTGAACAGTGGACAATTTTCTATTTTCCTTTTGCTTTTGCTTTTCCTCATATATTCTGGTGTGCTAAGAGTATCCACATCTATGGGTTCTGGGCTTGCGCATTTTTGCTTTTCTGTTTTCTCTTTTTCTCTTTTCTGTTCTTCTTCTTGATACATAGTTCGATTCCTTTTTTGGCTTGCGCACTTTTGCTTTATTCCTCTTTTGCATTGAACTTGGCTTAGCAAACTTTCTTTTCCTTTTTCTCTTTTCCTTATTTTCTTCAACTTCTTTAAGTTCATGTTGTTCTCGTAATGCTTGAATGTCTTGAGAATTAAGTTGTTCAAAGTATGGGAAATTTTTAGAGCTGTTTATATGACTGAACATAATTTCTTTTTCTGGAATTTCAGTGCTGATGGAGTCATCTTTTAATCTCTTTTCGAATTCTACTCCCAATTTCTTTTCAACTTGTAATTGAGTTTCCAACTATTCAACTTTTTCTTTCAAGTTTGCAATTTCTTTATCTTTGTCTTCTATTTGACTTCGAAGACAGCTTTCTTTAGTCTCATTCTTTTTTTCCTCTTGCAGAGTATTTTTCACTTGTAGCAGCAGATTTTTTTCATCTTTCATGATTTTCTTGAATTTGTTGGCAAATTGGAAACATATAACAAGATAAAGCATGATGTAATTTTGAAACATGTTCTTATTTAAAAATTACTGATATAAAAATTACTGATACAAAAATGACTGATGCAAAAAGATGATAAATATGTTTAAGGCTATGCAGGTGATGTTTAGTTGGAAGGTTGGAGGACAAATCAGTTTTAACAAATCATTAATTTGTAATCTTTTATAAGATGATAAAACAATTTATCATTCATCATTAAGTGATAAAACTATTTATCATTTATCCTTACGTGATAAAACTATTTATCATTAGTGGAAAGATACATGTTTTTATCTTGTCTAACTATGGCATTAAATAAGTTGTGCATTATAAAATATATTTTTTTAGAAAATTATAGTTCTATATCTTTTTGTATCTGAAAAAGCATGAGAAATTGAAAAAGATAAAATTATTTATCTTTTGTTGTATTTGTTTTTATATGAAAAAAATAACTGATGCAAAAATTTTAAGTAAACAACGAAGTAACGATTTACTGATGCAAAAATTACTGGTACAAAAATTTATAAAACTGAAGCTTACATGTTGGTTCACATATGTATATTGTATTGTCCTATAAATCTGAAATATATTAGCCATGCACTCTTGCGTAGTTTGTTCCTCAAAATGCGTGTTGTTCGAGTATATTTATGTATGGATGCGGTAATAGCATGTGTATATGTATTTTGCTTCATGTATAGATGTATCAAAAGAAAATACAATATACCCGTGCTCTGGCATTTTGTGTACTTAATTTGTAAAAGTGAAGCTAACATGTTGGTTCACATAACATGTGCAAAAATTACTGATACATAAATTGTATTGGAATTTAATGATACAATATTTCAATATCTAATTAATTATGGAGATATGTATGGTAATTTCGTTACCTGTTTTGTGCAAGGAATGAATGAAAAAAATGGAAGGAATATTAATGAATAGGAGATATTGGAAATGTTTGTGTAATGGCCCGCAAATCCGTACTATCTGAGTTGACTAATAACACCACACGTCCAACCCAAATTGCACAAAAATACGAATCATTATTAGAAAGAAGTTAGACGATGAGAAATTGAAAGAAATAAATATTTGAATAGAAGAAAACAAGAAAACAAATCTCACAGCAGAACGAATAAAATATATTATATAACATAACTTTTGAAATACAAATCAGTAACTTTATATACATTCCATCATCAGAGCACAATAATTATTCCTGGAACAGTTATAAGCACATGTTCCCAGATACAAACATGGTACACAGCGGAAATATGATAGTCTATAGCTAACTGGTGAAGCCTCCAACTTCTAGCTCTTCCAAGTGAATCTGGAAAATCCCGACTACTTGACTGCCCGTACAAATTTGGGCACCCAAGAGTTAGGGAAAACAAACAAAATAAACTCTGGGTCAGTCATGTGACTAGTGTGAGTAAACTCCAACCATTTGTTTAACTTTCAAAATCCTTTCGAAAGAAAAGATAATAGTAAGACCAGCCCACACATAAACAGTTTTTGCCTTACTATAACCCAAAACACTTTGATACGAAAATCCAGTGATATTATAATAATGTCTAAATCAAATAGATAACAATCTAGCAGAACACTTGCATCTCACGCTCCACATATAATATAAAATCAAAAACCGCATGGCGCTTATTGGAGATTGGATTTCCAACATGACAAGGTATGGAACCACCTTCCGATCAGTGTACTCTAGAGGCGATACACTGGGGTTCAACAAGAACATCTTACAACCCAGCCCACACATGACCGACCACTCATTTCGCTTGAGTGTATCGAATGTATATCACTAACGGTTGGGATCAGCAATCGTTTCCCGAATGGGACAACATCGAATAGAATAAGGAATTAAATGAATCTCTAGATAAGTGATTATACACCCTAATGGGAGCGACCCACATAGCCATGCTGCCTGCCCGATTTTTGTCATTTCCCGGTTGTTGAGGCATGAGGCTACGATTACTTTCTATTCATTGATAGCACAATCACTTTGAATGCCACATTGTCAGATTCGTTAATCACTAATTGATTTGCACAAATATTCTGGGTGTTATGCTAAGGGAATAAATCCGTTGCCACCATATATATTTGTACAGATCAACATATTCGATCATTGGAAATACTTTGTCAGACATTCGTCCATATACGTTCGTTCTGGGACTGAACGAAACCGAAGGCACAATTTCTATTAATAGCAAAAGCCCTTGCACTTTACTCCATCTTCGATTATCTCCATATAATATGATTCGCAACGCTACTGCCAATACAGAGTGGTTCTCGGATAATAATCCAACCGGTCTCTCTATATTGACAACGATATTGACAAATACTTCGATAGTCGGTTATTTAACTATTGAAGAAAAACAAACATCCATTCAAAAATATCAAACAATCACTGGGCCGCTTTTAATTTATATTTCATTAATTCAAACACTTCTCCACTTCCTTATCAATATTTGTTAACCAAATATTCCCAGTAATCTTATTGGTCTCTTACGCTATTTGGAAGAAAACATTTCCATGTATCGCCTTCTTTAATTTCCTATATTTAGAAAATATATTCTATTTGCAATTGAAAACAATTTCAATCACTTATCTCTTTTCTGACTACTTTAATCATACTCAGGAAAATATTTACTTTTATATTTCCAAAATTCCACCACTTGGGTTAAACAAATGCTGTGCAACATCGTTACAACAACCCAAAATATTTTATTCAACTAACTATTATCCAACACTTCTCTTCGAGACCGGGTCTTGCTATTTATCAATTAAAAAATGAAATCAATCAAGTTGGGGAAAAATTACCTCGTAGACCTTGACTGAAAACATCCTCAACTTCAAAACGGCAAAACCACTAACCTCGAATAAACACACCATAGAATCCAATTATTCATTTTTAAAACATGTATATGGTTCGCTTTCTATTTCTAATTTATAGATTTCCCTTTTTGTTTACAATATTCTATTTTTTTATTTCGTTTCCTTATCAAATTCTATATATGTCGATACATTGATTTAATTATCAAATTATCTAAAAAATATTCTAACTCCTTAAATTTCCGGAAAAATTCGCCATAACCTCCCTTGTACCGGGAGCATCAGGATATTTCAAATAGCCTCCCATGGCCCTCACCAATCCAAAGAAAAAGAAAAAGCCAAGCGGCTTGCCGATACGACGCATAAAATCTCATATATGAATTTAAACATGTACCTTTTTGTCAGGCACATAAATTAAAATCTTCATATACTTCATCCCATACCTATCTAACACATGCTCACCTGTTTTCAATTCAATTCAACACTATCCAATCGTTTGAATTCAGTTTCGCTCATTTATTCTTTAATTAGCTATTTTGCCTACTTCCTTCTTTGTTTGAACATAACATATTCAAAGAACATATTTAACTTGCTCATAACAAAATTGAATTTTCCATTTCAATTCTAGTTTCTCTTTCGATTTCGAAAATAAATTTTCAAATCGAATTCACTTATTCAAAGTCCAATATCAATTCAAAATCTCATTAACTAATTACTACTCGAATTAGTTAATTCTATTCAATAATCAAAAATCTGATTTCTGTTTCAAAAATCAATTCATTCCTCCACTTGAGTTCTCATATTGTAACAACCCGAATTTTAACAACATGTTAAAATCATAAATCAAGGCAGAATTAAATTTTAAGATCAGAATCAAGGGAAACGGGTTGCGCCATTGTAGGTTCAGGCGGACTACGTTCGTGCACGTAGTCCGGAGTTGAAAAAGCAGGCATTGGGAACCAGTAGGTTTACACTGTGCGTGCTTGATTCGTGTCGGTGGTTGGCACCCTAGGGCTTGATACACCCTATGGTGGACCTAGCACAGGTGACTACATTCGTGATAGGGCCGTATGACACAGACACATGAACGAGATAGGACTTGTAGGGAGCCGATCGATTAATAGATCATTTCGTGAGACCAAGTAATGGATCATTTCATGACATTGGGCAAGGGATCATTTTATAGTCAACACATGACATGGGTTGGGATACTAGTACGGTTGGTGTAGAGCAAATAGATATCATAGAAATATTTTAATGGTAAAGCAGAGAAATCTTGCGATGCTTGATAGAAATCTTGCGAAATTATACTTAGTTTATCTTGAATGGAAACCTGGCGATGTTATACTTGACAAAAACCATATGAGGTTATTCTTAATTATCTTTCCTATAGCTTATCTTGTCATCATGCTTATGTTTACTTTCAGTTTATTCATGCCATGTTATCTTTACCTGTTTTTATGCTGAAAGTCACTAGGACTTACTCAGTCTTTATGACTGACCCGTTTTGTTTCGCCTCATTTTCTTCCGTTTCCCCCCCCAGGTTCGTAGGGTGGGAATACAGCTTAGTTCGGATCTTACCCAGCTCCAAAGCTCTTTCATGTACGGCTTGGATTTCTCTTGGCTATGGCTTGCTTTGCTTTATTGGGGAATGATTTATAACTATGGTTTTATGCTTCTTTACTATTGCAAGACAGATTTCGATGTAATTGACTTAATAGCATTTTGATGTAAAAGGCTTTAGACCTTACTAGATTTTAAAGCAATGAAATTTGGGTTTTCCTTCCGCTGTTTTATTTATGTTCTGTCTTGTAATATTTATGTGTATGTTTACCTAGATAATACTCCACTAAAGCTAGTGCATTCCCTTTGTGAGTGACCCTAGCGGAGGTGGGGTGTTACATTTGGTATCAGAGCAGAAGGTTACCAGGCTGGGCAAAAGCTTTTAAAAAACCTTCTGAAACTATTTTCAAAACGTTTACAAAGAAGCATTTTTCTAAAGAAAAGTTTTGTTTTACGAAAGGCATGTTCCCCAAAGCCATATGCACTATCTTTTGATTCTCTCCTTGAGTCTCTTCTCTCTTTCTTTTTCACCATAGTTTGTAGGCATACAACACATGTCGGAGGGCAAAGTAGTGCCCAACCTCCATCTATAGCCGTAGTAGTTCCATCTGCGACTAATCTTATTTCAAGCTTTGTAGGGTTGCCGTGCGATGGAGGTAGCTTTCGAGAAACTTGTCAACAAGCTATACAAGGATATTAAGAACGAGGATAAAGAACACAAGCCTAAGGATGAGAAACTTGTTGATAAGGCGTAATCCACGAAGGAGGAAAAGGTGAAAGGGAAGAGGTCAAAGTAAAAGTATAATAAAACCCATGACAAGAAAGAACATCGTTGGTATGGTAAAAAGGGACATGTAGTTGAGTATCATAGGACAAGGACAAGGGCAAAGAACAAGATCGTCGAGAGGGCAATTGTATGCTCTCACTACTAGCATACCTAAGAGAGGTGGTAACGTTTCTGTTAAAAGTTTAGCTTCTCTTTTCTATCATACCATGGGAACTTTGTTTTTATACATCGCATCCTTTTAATTCTGCCTCGATAGTTGAGTCTCTGCACCTTAGTACTAGCGTAGTAGAGGATCCCATTTTTGTCTCAAATCCTGTTGGGGAATCGACTCATGTATTCATGATTTGTTTGGATTTGAGAATGTCTATGCTAAGTGTTGAGTTTAGAAGTAATGCTTATGTTTATGTTTTGGGCTATGGGTTGATTCTAGCGATGGAGTAGTTATCCAGTAAGGGTGACATTCTCGGTTTTGAAAAGAGGGTAGTTAGACTCTTGACTTGCCTCGGTAATACCCTCGAAGTCGCGTGTAACCTTTAGGGTTCTCTCATGATTAGTTACCTAGAATCTCTTGATACATTTATTGATCCGCTCGAGTAGTGTTCACCACTAAGGCGGATGGTTCATTTCACTTATGCATGAGTTGTAGAAAGTCACCTTAGTAAGTACATTTGGCAACATGGTTGATATTTGTTATTTTCAAGAGATAGTTCTTCTGCGTGGAATACCTCCTAGTAAGTGAACGAGATCCAAGATTCACTAGTGAATTTTGGAGAGCTTGCATGAAACCATGAGTACGTAGTTAAGTTTGAGCCGAGTATACTAGAAGGAGGATAAGTGAAAGTGGAACGAGAGGCAACAGTGAAATGAGTTCCAATTCATATTTTGGAAACAAGAATTAAGAATCTGTGAAGTTAAAGACGGTCAAAGTACAATGGAGTTAAGCTCAAGGAAACGCGACTTAGAAGATTGAGGACTAGATACGTGCATCATATCTCTTTTTAAGAGTATATCCTTGGTCCCTCTTTTCCTGTAGAGCTTACTTGCATGTTATCTTTTTCCTCTCGGTCCTATTCTCAATCAAATTTCTGTTGCAAACCCCATAAGGAGTATGACTCATCCGTTAGTAATACATTTTGGGGCTTGAGGGTGTCCGTTGGGTTGACTAAACTCTTTGGGTTTTATAGGATACGGGTTGGTTTTAGGAAGGGATTCCCTTGTGACCTAAAAGGAGTCCATCATGCTTAGTTTCCTCGAAACGTATATTGGTTTGATTGAGTAATTCTTTGGGTGTCAGCCTGATGTTGATTTCGGTCTCCGGGGCTGGTGCTTAGGGAGTTCTTCTCCTGATCAGTATATATGTGACATATATTTCCAGTTTTGACATGGCCTAATGGGCACAAGGTTTTTACTTGCTTCTATCATTCGGCTATACCTTTAGGTAGGAACAATTGGGTGTAAACATGTGTTTGAGACATGTTATGATTGATGGTTGCAAGTGGATGCAAGTGGTTGCTAGTGGTTGCTCATGGATGCATTTACACATTAGGCACTAGATCGGCTCAGTCACCTTTCATATTGCATATGCATGAGTGTTTATACTTGTTTATGGATGAATTTGAATGTGTTATCATGTGGATGTTGCATATGGATGGATGTTTGTGCACACATGTAGTGTTATTGTGACTAGGACTATTTGCATACATGTTGGACTCATGGCACTAGACGTATTTTGCATTAAGAAGATCAATCAGGCCTGATCATTTGCATTAGACAAGGAACATATACACACACTTTCTGCATATGTTCATACAACATTAGAAATCTATTAAGGACGATGGATGCCTGTGATTGATGATTGAGTAGATGGATGATTGGATGGTAGGACACATTCTCCTTAACTTGAAGATTTCGGGGACGAAATCTTTTAAGGAGGGGAGAATGTAACAACCCAAATTTTAACAACATGTTAGAATCATAAATCAAGGCAGAATTAAATTTTAAGATCAGAATCAAGGGAAACGGGTTGCGCCATTGCGTTCGTCTCGAAATTCTACTTGGAAACGAGTCCGAGTTTGCGAGAATCGGAGTCCGTATGAGGGAGATATGACCCTCCGAAGTTTCAGGAATTTTCAGAGTTCAAAACAGCTCGAATTCGAGTTCAAAATTCGAATTTCAAAACCCAGACAGACTGGGCGGGAAATTTCCCGCCCAGCACCCAGGTCGACTGGGGAGTCGACTGGGCAGTCGACACCCCCAAGACCAGGTCGACTGCGCAGTCGACTTGGGTGTCGACCTGGTCCCCGAATCTGCTTTTGGGCCTGGGTGCATTCTGATGTACCTGGTCTCGTTTTCTGCTTAGGTTCGTCCGCCTAATCCTATATAAACAGCCTCTCGCCTCATTCTCTCTACACCATTTCATTCTGTCCTTATGCTGCCTCTGAGAAAATGAATAAAATAATACATAAGTCTGAGACAAGGATATGCTGTTCAAGTCTTTCTAGAGGAGATTCAAATCTAGTTAGGATTCAAGTAAAGATTCAACGGCTTCAAGCAACGACGCCTAGACCATATTGAATCAAATCAGAAGATTTATCAAGTTAGACGTTTCAACGCGACAACGAATCGATTTGTCCTCTCTTAGCCAATCAATGTAAGTTCTAGTTACTTCTTAGATTGAAATGCTTAATTATAATATGGCCATGGAATAAAGTGTAATTGGATGTAAGCATGTTCATCGGTTCAAGTCTATTTCTGTTTCCTCTTGAATCTTGAGTTTTGGGCTTTTCTATCTTTATTCTTTTGTCAAGTTCATGATCTATTCAGCCTGTTGTAAATCAGTTCATGTTAATGTTATTCTCAAGATCTATCTTTTATGCCTGAGATGACGTTTTTATGCCAGTTTCCTCTCTATACCTATTGTTATACAAATTCTACCTTCCCCTATTTATTTTCTTTGATGAACCTAGATCATTTTCGGATCTAGGCCTAAACCGCGATTTGCGTACGATTGAATACGGGGGAATCTTGGGATAATACCTATTTGGATATATGTGTTTGGTGGAATTGATGGCATAACATAAAAATTGAATATTTGGGTATTATCATTATAAGAGTAATTGCAAGAATGGGGATTGGCATATATAATTTGACATGGATTTTGATATATGTAATATGACATGGATCTTGATATATGTAATTTGGCTAGAACTCGTTATGGGTAAATTGGTGTAAACATGTTATACATGTAATTTTGGGTATAAAACTGGATCTATGTAAATTGAGCATAGCTTTGTAAACAAGAAAATCATGAATCTTGACATATGTAAAACGACGTGAATTGAACATATGTAAATCTGGTATGAATTGGGCATATGTAAAAACTGACATGTAACCTAGGACTTGGCCATATGTTAATTATGTAAAATTTGGAGTAGAAACATATATGATAATTTATGACTTGGAGAAAGTTTAATATGAACACGCCTAAGTTGGGTTCTGGGTAGTTGGTATGTATTGGACATCTAGAAGGCACGTAAACATGCTTATGAACTTGAAACATGAATTGGTTATGAATATGAATCATTAACTTGATAATAGGCATAAGTGAAAACATGAAACTTGACATGAAACTCGCCATGAAACTAGACACGAACTTGACATGAAACTTGAACATGGACATGACATTTAGAACGAACTAGAAAATGGCCAACTCGAGGTTGGGTTGAGTTTGTAGTGTAATTCTGCCCGGAACCGCTCGGCAAATCCAGTTACTGCAAACAATAGGATCCAATGTAGGTAGTTGGTCATATCGCACTTGAAAACCCGATGTCAGACTGAGTTGTGGTGTAATTCTGCCCGGAACCGCCCGACATATCCAATGACCACAACAACAGGTCCGATGTGAGAGGTTGGGGTGCATAAATGAATTAATGACTTGATAGGGTTAAGTCATGAATCGCTTGAATACACTTAACCAATTTGACACGATGACTTGATAGGGTTAAGTCATGAACCGCTTGAATATGCTTAACCAATTTGACACGATGACTTGATAGGGTTAAGTCATGAACCGCTTGAATATACTTAACCAATTTGACACGATGACTTGATAGGGTTTAAGTCACGAACCACTTGAATATACTTAACCAATTTGACACGATGGTTTGGTAGGGTTAAGTCACGAACTGCTTGAACATACTTAACCAACTTGACACATGATTCGTAGGGCTAAGTCATGAACTTGAACGACAACACTTAGCCAGTTTGACATGACACGTAGACGGGTTAAGTCACGAACTTGAATGACCACACTTAACCAACATGACATGCTAGACTGATGGGGTTAAGTCTCGAATTTAAATGACAACACTTAACCTGCTGGACGGAAACCCTAGTTACGCGGTCATTTTCAGCAGTAACCCACTAGATGTATCATGGTACCCTGGAACTAGGCAGGGCGGGGCACGATTACTGGGTTGATTGTAAGTGACCAGAACGACGGCTGAGTTGGTGTGCCATTGTAGGTTCAGGCGGACTACGGTCGTGCACGTAGTCCGGAGTTGAAAAAACAGGCATTGGGCACCAGTAGGTTTACACTGTGCGTGCTTGATTCATGTCGGTGGTTGGCACCCTAGGTCTTGATACACCCTATGGTGGACCTTGCACATGTGACTATATTCGTGATAGGGCCGTATGACACAGACACATGAACGAGATATGACTTGTAGGGAGCCGATCGATTAATAGATCGTTTCGTGAGACCAAGTAATGGATCATTTCATGACATTGGGCAAGGGATCATTTTATAGTCAACACATGACACGGGTTGGGATACTAGTACGGTTGGTGCAGAGCAAATAGATATCATAGAAATATTTTAATGGTAAAGCAGAGAAATCTTGCGATGCTTGATAGAAATCTTGCGAAATTATACTTAGTTTATCTTGAATGGAAACCTGGCGATGTTATACTTGACAAAAACCATATGAGGTTATTCTTAGTTATCTTTCCTATAGCTTATCTTGTCATCATGCTTATGTTTACTTTCAGTTTATTCATGCCATGTTATCTTTACCTGTTTTTATGCTGAAAGTCACTAGGACTTACTCAGTCTTTATGACTGACCCGTTTTGTTTCGCCTCTTTTTCTTCCGTTTCCCCCCAGGTTCGCAGGGTGGGAATACAACTTAGTTCGGATCTTACCAAGATCCAAAGCTCTTTCATGTACGGCTTGGATTTCTCTTGGCTATGGCTTGCTTTGCTTTATTGGGGAATGATTTATAACTATGGTTTTATGCTTCTTTACTATTGCAAGACAGATTTCGATGTAATTGACTTAATAGCATTTTGATGTAAAAGGCTTTAGACATTACTAGATTTTAAAGCAATGAAATTTGGGTTTTCCTTCCGCTGTTTTATTTATGTTCTGTCATGTAATATTTCTGTGTATGTTTACCTAGATAATACTCCACCAAAGCTAGTGCATTCCCTTTGTGAGTGACCCTAGCGGAGGTGGGGTGTTACACATATAATTTACAACTCAAAATCTGAAATTTTCTAAATAGAAATTCGGATTTTATTCGCTTAAAATTATTTTATAAAATTAAATAAACCATTATGGTTTTTAAATGGTTATGGAACTGTTTTTCTGAAAATTTGATTCTGACATAACTCAAAATATATACGACGAATGTAACGACCCGCATTCTGCGCATCATAGGATCGTAGAATATTTATTTCTTTCACATACGAAGTCGTATGGTCATGTAACTTTGGGAGACGACTATTGTGGTCATTTCCCATGTTCATGATTTTTCCCGATTTTTAAATGACCATTTTACCCCTAGTTGGCACTGTTTTGGCCATAACTTTTGACTGGAAATGAATTTTGACCTGAAACCACTTCCATTGGCTTTGAATGATAGTTTCTCTTTCCGTAGAGTGGTCACATTAGCCAAACGGACTTACCGTTTGGGAGATATGGCTGAAACAAGTTTCAGATAGTGAAAGACAGCTTAATTGGGCTTAACCGGGTGATTAGCAGCTAGGCCCAAGGGGAATTTCGGGTTTAGAGGTATAGGAGGTCTGATTAGGGTTAGGTTATCACTTTCATTTCAGTTTTGAGCCGCCACAAACCTCCTTGAGACCTTAGTAATGGCTTCCTACATCTAAAACACCCCAAATCACTCTCTAATTGAAGATTAGGCTTAGCAACACCAAATTAAGGAGAAAAAGCACCAAAGCAAGGTTAGAGCCGCTGTTAGACATCAGTATTCGCCCCAAATCAGAGGAGTCTCAGTTCTGAGAATTTCATTTGTGGCCAAGGTGAGTGATAGCATCATTTTGACACTAATTACGGTTGATTAAGGGTAATTAGTGAAGATTAGCGAATTTATACGTAAATAAATTCTGGAAAAATTCTTAAAATTCTAAAATAATGTTTTAAGGCTCTGTTAGAAATTTGAGATAATTTCGATGTGTTTTGTTAATTGTATGCCTAAACATGATTAAGAGTGCCTAAGGGAAAATATGAAGTTTTAGCTACTTTTGATCCATTTTGATTCATTTAAATTGTTGTTGCTGTGTGTGGTTGCTATTACATGTTGCTATGACCCTATGGTATGTTTCATGATTGATTAGAATAGTTAAATTGCTCGAAAACGTCGTCGAATGGCGTAGAAAGCTCGCTGGAAAGTTGCAGAAGTGTGCAGGCTCCGAACCGGTTCGGATCGGAGAAAGGGGTCGGATCGGACTAGGGAACTGACCAAGGGAATCCGAACTGGATGAGGACTTGCCACTGGAAGGAGTTTGGCAGGAAGGAAGGCCATTGTTTAGAGTTGGAGTTGGACAGAAGATCGGATCGGAGCGATGGAGCGGATCGGAGTAAGCTAGGGAGCGGAGCGGATCGGATCGGAAGAGTGATTGGAGGCCAGATCGGATCGACTTGGAAATGCAGGGCTCGGATCGGAAGCAAAGAAGAAATAAGCTAGGGATTGGAGCGCTGGAGGGAAGGACACCCGACCCGACCTGGAGGAGGACCCCGACCCGACCCGGAGGAAGACACCGACCCGACCCGAAGTGGACTACCGACCCGAACCAAGCTAGACGAGGACCACCAATCCGAACCGATCAGGAAGGTTATGCCGAACCAAACCAAGCTAGATGAGGAGCACCGAACCGAACCATACGTGGGCTATTACTACTACGCGATGACTCTTCTGAAGACCCACTCCAATTCGACCAAACCCGAGATGCAAAGGAAGTCCAAATGAGAAGTTAGAGCTTAAGATTCAGATGGGAATCAACGAGTTCACTTCATGGTTGGGCTTTGCTGCGGGACGCGTGCTAAGGAGTTATCGACACCTATAGCTTTGGACCACTATGGTAGGAGGTACGAAGGCGGATTCAGGGCCATTATGGCATTGGTAGAACCAAGGGCTATGACCAATGAAGTGGGTCATTGAAATGTTTGGTCATGACTCCAAGTGTTTGGCTTGGTCACAGCAGGGTTTCTACAAGTCGGGATTCGTCGTTGCCTCAGTTTGTCTAGTGTTCCAAAGTGATAGATGTCGTACGCTTTACGCACTGAGTAAGAGATGTGAGGATGGTTGCTATGGATGATTTGTTGCTATCATTTTGACATGCACACCCCACCCCCGTATTCTTACACTATTTATTATGGCACCTTGGGGTATTGTACGGTATGTGGTACTAACTCTTTGGTTGCAGGTCCAGGTTCAGGTATGGCTTAGTATACCTGTTATTATTCTGTTTAGATGCTTATCGCTCATACCAGGCTTTATGTCTGACCCAGAGTTTTATGTCTCTTCTTATTACTCTGGGTGCTCACACGAGCAGACTAGAGACAGGTTAGCTGGTGATGCACGTGTAGATGATCCGGAGACGAGCAGGAGGCTTCCACGTAATATATATAGTATTCTCCCTGTGTTGTTGAAGATCACTGCTTGGGCATTGTTGGTGTATCTTCTATTTCAGCTTTCTTTTGTTTAGAGACAGTAAATTTGGAAAGTTGTAATAAGCTGTATTTGGATTTCCGCTGCTTTGATGTTGACATTGATTATTAGTTATCAGCTTATGCACTGTCTCGCCTGTTTTATGTCAAGTATGTTATTATTATATTTTATCCCATGCGCTGTGAGACATTCTACAGGTTCTTTGATTAGTTCATTCCCTTCTTTCCTTTCTTCTGACGACCGTCTTGTGCTAGTCGGGCACGTGTACAGCGCACTCTTGGAGGAAATGCAGGCTGGTGCGAGACGGGCCGTCACACTTGGTATCAGAGCTCCAGGTTGCGTAGTTAACCGAGGGAAGTTATCAGGGAGAGATAATATACGTATACGAGAGAGCGTATTTGTGATTACTTTGGTTTTTAAAAAAGTTATATATATATATATATACTATTAGTAGTATAAGGATGGAGTCGTACTGCACTAGCACCACTATGGAGTCGTTAATCATTTCCTTTTTCAGATTGACGATGAGCCGAGATACTAGAGGTGCTGGTAGGGGAGCTAATAATGGGGTTGCTGCTGACATGAGGACGATGTTTACTGACCTCATGAGAGAGATGCTTAGAGATGTGCAGAGGGCAGCTCCCAATGGTGGAAATGGTGGTGGTCCAATAGTGCAGGCGCCAAGAGTCGACTTCGCCAAGCTGAATAAGGATTATACTAGCCTTGGTGGGAAGCCGTTCCACGGAACGGAGTCGGCTACAGATGTTCAAGATTGGGTGGATAGTTGCGAACGTATCTTCGAGGATTTGGGTATCGAGGATGCGATGAAGAGGAAGCTAGCGTCCCGTCAGCTGCAAGGGCGGGCAATGAATTGGTGGAATGCTATAAAGGCAGCTACCCCCGAAGATCAGATTACCTGGGAGCAGTTCAAGGCTCGCTTTAGCGAGAAGTTCATTCCAGCTGCTCAGAAGTCAATGTTGTTTAAGAAATTCTTGGAGCTCAAGCAGAATGGCAGGGCTGTCTCGGAGTATATTGCTGAATTTGACACCTTGTCAAAATATGGGTTATCTCTTATAGATACTGCCGAGAAAAAGAATGAGAAATTCATAACTGGGTTGGATCAATACTTGGGGGAAAAACTTATTAACCACATCGATGAGACGTTTGAATCGATTGTGGGGAAAGCGTTAAGGTCGGAAAGTCTCTACCCTAAGCCGAAGGCTGAAGTTGCATCCGCAGAAGAGCCAAAGCCACAAGCTAGTGGTGGAGGCAAAGGTGGTTCTCAGAATAAGAGAAAGCAGAATCAGGCTAAGGATGGCCAGAAGAAAAAGAATAAGCAAGATGTGGAGTGCTTCAGCTGTGGTAAGAAGGGCCATTATGCTAGTAATTGTCGGGCCAAGCCAGCGGATAGGAAGTGCTTCAATTGTGGCCAATTGGGACATCACAAGGACAAGTGTCCGCAACCCCCTAAGGAAAAGCAAATGGTGAAAGCATATGCTCTTAATGCTATTCCTTCTTCGTCGAATGCCCCAACTGCGGCGGAGAAGGGAAAGAATGTCGTCATTCAAGGTATGCTTTCTGTTTATGATGTTCCTGTTAGAGTTTTGTTTGATACCGGAGCTTCCAGTTCTTTCATATCTAGTGACCTGGTAGATAGGTTGGGATTGGAGCCCGAGATTGTCGATAGACCTTTAGTAGTGACGAACCCGATTGGTGGTTCGACTAGTCTTAGCATGATTTGTCGTAATGTGGTTCTATCGAGTCATGGATGCATGTTTGTTTGTAATTGCTTTGTTTTGGGCTTTACTGGGTTCGGCATTATTTTGGGAGTAGATTGGCTCCAAAGATACGGGGTGGTGGTAGACTGTGAGGGCTTGTTGGTGACAGCTAGAGCGGATGATGGGCGGAGGATAGTGTTTGGTGGTCTACCCAGTAAGGGGGTATTGGCTAGTTTTCTAAACTCCCTCGACATTCCGCATAGTGAGTTGTCAGGTTTGCCCGTGGTTGGCCAGTATCCGGATGTTTTCGAAGAAGTGACCGGACTTCCACCACACCGAGAGATTGAGTTTCGTATTGATTTGGTAAAGGATGCCAGACCTATAGTGATGCCACTTCGTCGTATGGCACCAAGGGAGCAGCGAGAGCTCGAGGTGCAAGTCAGCGATCTTTTGAAGAAGGGATTTATCAGAAGGAGTGTTTCTGAATGGGGAGCACCAGTTGTGTTTGCTACCAAGGCGGATGGTTCCCTTCGTTTGTGTGTAGACTACCGCGAGTTGAATAAAGTGACGAGGAAGAACAAGTATCCTCTACCGCGGATAGATGATTTGTTTGATCAGTTGAGTGGCGCGAGAGTATTTTCTCAGTTGGATCTCGCGACAGGTTTTCATCAGCTTAGAGTGGAAGCTGAGAGTATAGCTAAAACGGCATTTCGGACGCCGTCTGGGTTTTATGAATGGTTGGTTATGCCATTTGGGCTGACTAATGCCCCGGCATATTTTGTGGACCTTATGAATAGGGTATTCAGAGATCAGCTGAATAAGTCTGTCCTTGTGTTCGTTGATGATATTTTGGTCTATTCGAGGACAGAGGAGGAACACAAGGAACATTTAAGAGTAGCGATGGAGGTGTTGAGAAAACACCAATTGAAAGCAAAGTTTTCTAAGTGTCACTTCTGGAAGAGGGAAGTGAGGTTCTTGGGCCATGTTGTATCAGAAAGTGGTATTGCCGTGGACCCAGCGAAGGTGGCTACGGTACAAGATTGGCCTACGCCCAAGAATGCAACAGATGTAAGAAGTTTCTTGGGGTTAGCGGGATATTATCGTAAGTTTATCCAAGGTTTCTCCAAGATAGCAGCACCATTGACCCAGTTGACCAAGAAGAATCAAGCTTTTGTCTGGGATGAAAGGTGCGAGAATGCATTCAGAAGTCTAAAGGACAAGTTGACAAGCGCACCAGTGTTAGTCATTCCTAAGGGGGATGAAGAGATGACGGTATACACGGATGCCTGTGGTACCGGACTGGGTGCTGTATTGATGCAAGGCGGTAGGGTTGTAGCTTATGCAAGTCGGCAATTGAAACCGCACGAGAGAAGATACCCTACCCATGATTTAGAATTGGCAGCAATCGTGTTCGCGTTAAAAATGTGGAGACACTATCTCTTGGGAGAAAAGTTTGAGCTGTTTACAGATCATAAGTCGTTAAAGTATCTATTCTCCCAGAAGGATTTAAATCTCCGTCAGCAGAGGTGGTTAGAGTTCTTAGCTTCCTATGATTTTGACATCGCATACACACCAGGAAAGGGAAATGCGGTGGCTGATGCATTGAGTAGAAGACATGCCAGCTTAGGGGCTATGTTCCTTGAATGGAAGCAACTGGAGTTTATCGCGGGGTTTGATTTCAGACCAAAGTGCGAATTGGATCCAGAAATGTTAGCAAGTTTGACGATCAGACCCACTTTGATTGAGCGGATCGGCTCTAGTCAGAGGGACGATCCTAACCTATTGGAAATCATCTCCAAGTTAGAGATGGGTATCGATGAGGAGATGAACAAGTATGGGCTTGATCGAGATGTATGGCTTAGAAAGAATGGAAAGCTTGTTGTACCCAATGTCAATGGATTGAGGGATGAAGTGCTTAGAGAATGTCATCACTCAAAGCTGACTATGCACCCCGGTGGTAATAAGATGTATCGAGATATGAAGCAGACCTACTACTGGGAAGGAATGAAAAGAGACGTTGGGAAGTTTATATCCAAGTGCATGAATTGCCAGCTAGTTAAAGCCGAGCAAAAGAAGCCTAGTGGGTTGTTACAGCCCTTAGAAATTCCCGAATGGAAATGGGAGCAAGTCTCGATGGATTTCATCGATGGTTTACCAAGGACTAGATCGGGATATGATAGCATTTGGGTGATTGTAGACCGACTGACTAAAAGTGCAAGGTTTATACCAGTCAAATCGACCAGAACGGCAGCTAAGTTAGCAGAATTGTATATGAAGTGGGTAGTGAGATTTCATGGAGTACCTAAAGGCATTGTGAGCGACCGAGACCCGTTGTTTACTAGTGGGTTTTGGAAGAGTTTACAAGAGGCTCTAGGGTCAGAGTTACATTTCAGTACCGCATATCATCCTCAGACCGACGGTCAGACGGAAAGGGTGAATCGTATTTTGGAAGATCTCTTGAGAGCATGTATATTGGATTTTGGTGGATCATGGGATGACCATTTGCATCTAGTAGAGTTTGCATATAATAATAGTTACCAATCCAGTATCGGTATGGCTCCATTTGAAGCTTTGTACGGAAGGCCGTGTAACTCACCATCATGTTGGATAGAGACTGGCGAGAAGTTTATGCTTGGACCAGATGTGGTGAGGGAAACTTCAGATAAGATCAAGGTCATTCAGCAACGAATGAAGGCAGCCCAAGATAGGCAGAAGAGTTATGCTGATAAGAGGCGAAGAGACTTAAAATTCTCCGTTGGCGACTTGGTGTTTGTCAAGATTTCTCCGTTGAAGAGCGTAATACGATTTGGCAGGAGAGGCAAGTTGGCACCAAGATTTGTTGGCCCGTTCCCTGTTCTTGAATTAGTCGGGAATTTGGCATATAGAATTGACTTACCAGAGAAGATGGTGGGAGTTCATAACGTATTTCATGTTTCCCAACTAAGGAAGTTCGTTCACGACTCAGATATGACTATTTCACCTGATCAGTTAGAGGACTTCGAAGTAGAACCCGAGGCGGTTGGGAACCGCAAGCCGGTCCGTATTGTCGAGTACGACATGAAGCAACTTCGAAGAAAGGCGGTGAAGCTAGTCAAGGTTCAGTGGGGCGAGGACGAGAATGACTGTACTTGGGAGACAGAGGAGAACATTAGGAAGACGCACCCAGAACTCTTTGTCTGGTAAGATTTTGACTTCGATTTAGTTTTTCCGCATGCTAGGATAGGCTTGTTTGCTTGTCTTGCACATTTGATTGTTGTATATGGTTGTTAGGCATGCGGGATCCTGTGTATGTTTTGGGGTTAAGGAATTTCGGGGACGAAATTTCTTAAGGGGGGGAGAGTGTAACGACCCGCATTCTGCGCATCATAGGATCGTAGAATATTTATTTCTTTCACATACGAAGTCGTATGGTCATGTAACTTTGGGAGACGACTATTGTGGTCATTTCCCATGTTCATGATTTTTCCCGATTTTTAAATGACCATTTTACCCCTAGTTGGCACTGTTTTGGCCATAACTTTTGACTGGAAATGAATTTTGACCTGAAACCACTTCCATTGGCTTTGAATGATAGTTTCTCTTTCCGTAGAGTGGTCACATTAGCCAAACGGACTTACCGTTTGGGAGATATGGCTGAAACAAGTTTCAGATAGTGAAAGACAGCTTAATTGGGCTTAACCGGGTGATTAGCAGCTAGGCCCAAGGGGAATTTCGGGTTTAGAGGTATAGGAGGTCTGATTAGGGTTAGGTTATCACTTTCATTTCAGTTTTGAGCCGCCACAAACCTCCTTGAGACCTTAGTAATGGCTTCCTACATCTAAAACACCCCAAATCACTCTCTAATTGAAGATTAGGCTTAGCAACACCAAATTAAGGAGAAAAAGCACCAAAGCAAGGTTAGAGCCGCTGTTAGACATCAGTATTCGCCCCAAATCAGAGGAGTCTCAGTTCTGAGAATTTCATTTGTGGCCAAGGTGAGTGATAGCATCATTTTGACACTAATTACGGTTGATTAAGGGTAATTAGTGAAGATTAGCGAATTTATACGTAAATAAATTCTGGAAAAATTCTTAAAATTCTAAAATAATGTTTTAAGGCTCTGTTAGAAATTTGAGATAATTTCGATGTGTTTTGTTAATTGTATGCCTAAACATGATTAAGAGTGCCTAAGGGAAAATATGAAGTTTTAGCTACTTTTGATCCATTTTGATTCATTTAAATTGTTGTTGCTGTGTGTGGTTGCTATTACATGTTGCTATGACCCTATGGTATGTTTCATGATTGATTAGAATAGTTAAATTGCTCGAAAACGTCGTCGAATGGCGTAGAAAGCTCGCTGGAAAGTTGCAGAAGTGTGCAGGCTCCGAACCGGTTCGGATCGGAGAAAGGGGTCGGATCGGACTAGGGAACTGACCAAGGGAATCCGAACTGGATGAGGACTTGCCACTGGAAGGAGTTTGGCAGGAAGGAAGGCCATTGTTTAGAGTTGGAGTTGGACAGAAGATCGGATCGGAGCGATGGAGCGGATCGGATCGGAGTAAGCTAGGGAGCGGAGCAGATCGGATCGGAAGAGTGATTGGAGGCCAGATCGGATCGACTTGGAAATGCAGGGCTCGGATCGGAAGCAAAGAAGAAATAAGCTAGGGATTGGAGCGCTGGAGGGAAGGACACCCGACCCGACCTGGAGGAGGACCCCGACCCGACCCGGAGGAAGACACCGACCCGACCCGAAGTGGACTACCGACCCGAACCAAGCTAGACGAGGACCACCAATCCGAACCGATCAGGAAGGTTATGCCGAACCGAACCAAGCTAGATGAGGAGCACCGAACCGAACCATACGTGGGCTATTACTACTACGCGATGACTCTTCTGAAGACCCACTCCAATTCGACCAAACCCGAGATGCAAAGGAAGTCCAAATGAGAAGTTAGAGCTTAAGATTCAGATGGGAATCAACGAGTTCACTTCATGGTTGGGCTTTGCTGCGGGACGCGTGCTAAGGAGTTATCGACACCTATAGCTTTGGACCACTATGGTAGGAGGTACGAAGGCGGATTCAGGGCCATTATGGCATTGGTAGAACCAAGGGCTATGACCAATGAAGTGGGTCATTGAAATGTTTGGTCATGACTCCAAGTGTTTGGCTTGGTCACAGCAGGGTTTCTACAAGTCGGGATTCGTCGTTGCCTCAGTTTGTCTAGTGTTCCAAAGTGATAGATGTCGTACGCTTTACGCACTGAGTAAGAGATGTGAGGATGGTTGCTATGGATGATTTGTTGCTATCATTTTGACATGCACACCCCACCCCCGTATTCTTACACTATTTATTATGGCACCTTGGGGTATTGTACGGTATGTGGTACTAACTCTTTGGTTGCAGGTCCAGGTTCAGGTATGGCTTAGTATACCTGTTATTATTCTGTTTAGATGCTTATCGCTCATACCAGGCTTTATGTCTGACCCAGAGTTTTATGTCTCTTCTTATTACTCTGGGTGCTCACACGAGCAGACTAGAGACAGGTTAGCTGGTGATGCACGTGTAGATGATCCGGAGACGAGCAGGAGGCTTCCACGTAATATATATAGTATTCTCCCTGTGTTGTTGAAGATCACTGCTTGGGCATTGTTGGTGTATCTTCTATTTCAGCTTTCTTTTGTTTAGAGACAGTAAATTTGGAAAGTTGTAATAAGCTGTATTTGGATTTCCGCTGCTTTGATGTTGACATTGATTATTAGTTATCAGCTTATGCACTGTCTTGCCTGTTTTATGTCAAGTATGTTATTATTATATTTTATCCCATGCGCTGTGAGACATTCTACAGGTTCTTTGATTAGTTCATTCCCTTCTTTCCTTTCTTCTGACGACCGTCTTGTGCTAGTCGGGCACGTGTACAGCGCACTCTTGGAGGAAATGCAGGCTGGTGCGAGACGGGCCGTCACAACGAAATTCAGATTTTTCTCCTCCATTAGAAAACTATTATCAAATCGGTCATGACGTTTCTTGTTTCAAAGAATTCCGACTTCAATTGAGTTATGTATACTCAATTGAAGTTCAAAACGTCAATTTACGAACTGCAACGCTGCGGAGAGTTCGTTTTAATTATATTTTTATATATAAACTTTTAAACTTCGTTAAAATGAATTCAACTCCATTTTAACTCTATTCAAATTCTAATATTCAAACTCCATTTCATTTCTGTTTGAATTCTAATATTCAAACTCTATTTTAACTCTGTTTGAAATCGATATTCAAATTCCCATTTCAAATTCTATTTTCAAATTCTATTTTCAAATTCCATTTCAATCTATTTGAATTCTATATTCAAATTCCATATTTAAACTATTTGAATTCTATATTCAAATTCCATATTTGAAATTTCTTTATTCAAATCCCATTTCACTTTCGATATTCAAATTCTACATTTGAATTTCCTTTATATTTTCTATATTCAAATTCTATTTTTGAATTCCATTTGAATTTTTATTTTCAAACTCTATTTGAATTTCTATATTCAAACTCTATTTGAATTTCTATATTCAATTTCTATTTTAATTTTTTTTATTCTTCAATATTCAATTCCATTGAATCCAAATTCTATTTCAATTCCTTTTATTCAAATTTCCATTTGAATTTTCTTTATTTAAATTCCACTTGAATTTCTATATTCAAATCCCTTTCAATTTTTCTTATTTAAATTCTATGTTTGAATCTCCTTTATTCAAATCCCATTTGAATTTCTATATTCAAATTCTATTTAAATTTTCTTTTATTCTTCTATATTCAATTTAACTTTTATTTAAATAAATTCGAATTAATCGAATTCAAAAACATAAATCCTCACGGTATTTATTTAATTCAATTTATATTCTGACATCAGAATAAATTCCATCGTTTATTTCTTTAAACGATTTTCCCCACCTTTATTTTTAAATTCACATTTGAATTTAAATATTCAAATTATCCAAATGTTAATTTTCCACTTTTAATTTACAAACCCTATTTATTTTACTTGTTTATATATTTAAACAAGTCCCGATTTCAATTTCCTTTGAAATAGATATTTCTACTTTGGAAAAATAGTTTTTCTCCTTTTCAAATTCAAACTTATAATTTATTTCTGAATTATCCAATGATAATTCTCTTCCCTTCATTTATAAACTTCGTTTATAAAAGAACTACTTGTTTAAAAATAAGTTAATATTTCTATTCTATTCAATTTTCAAATTCTATTTTAGAAAAAATAGAATTTCCACTTTTTACTCTGGAAATTTCCTTTTTCGATATTTTTAAAATATCAACATTTAAGCCCAGTGATATTTAAACACCAAACAACCAATTATTTATTTCTGGTTTTCTAACACATCATATATGACAGTATATATGCAAACAAATAAACAAACAGATAATATATTTTTGAGGAATCCACTTGGATCCCTCCAACCTGTTTTCCTGCATCAACAGATGTTAGTCAACAGAAATAATACCCATCCTGCTTCGAGGCAGGATATCACGGTATGAAGGTCATCCACTATCATAGCGTGGGGCGTATAGGGTAATCATCCGCTAATGGTACCGCGGGCATCCGCTAATGATACTGCGGGAATCCAACCAATCATCAACCCAATATATATAATAGTTAACCCTAAATAACTAATATATTTAAAGCAACCAGAAAAATCCAAACAAGCAACAATAATTAATTTTAACGGATAAAAATAATTTTAAATAAAAGGTGAGTGAGATTTACTCACCAGATTCTTTATTTGCCGCCATTCCAGTTTTTAAATTAAATTGAACCACTTCTAGCTCGGATATTCGTAGTCATGGACCAATCCGTCTTGATTCCAATATTTTTGATCCTTGTATAAATTAAATATGCATTGTTCTAAATCAATGACTTTGAATGATACAATTTAAAATCTAAGTTTTCCTTGATCTCATACTCGACAATTACTTTATAATTTAATTACTACACTAGTCAACTACATAGGTTTAAACAATTTTAACGGTTACAAATTTATATAAACCAATTTCCATTTACATTTTTAATAGAGGAAAAAAATATACCTCGTTGAAATAATAACTGACCATAGGGGAATGATATATTTTTCTTACGAGTTTTTGACTTGAATTAAAGATAGCCTGACATTTAACACTAGCAAATAATTATTTACTATAATTCCCTAATTCGAAATAAATTTCGTACCTTAACTACCAGCACTAAATATCAGTTTCCACTGCGTCAAAATCCATCAATGTTCAATGTCCAGATAGTCCCAAGACATAGCTCCATCCGTTTGGCAAACAACATTTCCTGAACTAGAGACCGAATTCCCAAGTCTTCACGGCAAAATCCAACTTTGCTTAACCCTTTATGCACTGCAGTAATTCCCCATTTTCTCTGTAAACCGTTCGAACTCCTCTGTAGCGTCACTTCAGACAAAATCGAGCACCTCCACACATTGAACTCCAACCACGCACCATGCCTGCATCATCATAGTCGCCCCTTTTCACATCTGCTCACCTAGGTCGAGATCCCAACTCGAATTCGCTTGCCATCCCTCTAGCTACTTAAATTGCCAACGCCAGTTAAACTAGGTCTACGGGTTTCAGGTCGAACCTCACAGATTTCGAAGTCGCGACTTCCTTCAGTTATCGCCTCCTTTCCTCCTTCGCGAGAGCATCTCCAGCTAGGCCTCGAGATTCTGGGAGTATCGGGGATTTGAAATGGGATTCTATTCCATCTTCTTCTTCTTCTTTTTTATATAACAGAAGGATCCGATTTTGTTTTCAATTGCAGAAAAATGAAGCAGGGGTGCGGTTTTTATAAGGGAGGAGGGAGACAGTAGTACACGGCAAAATATTTTTAAAGAGTTTAAAAAGATTACGATTTAGATTTTAAATGTAATTTAATTTAATTCGATTTGACTTAAAGAGATTTTTATTTCTTTTTAAATAGATATCGATTTGATTTTTGATTCGATTTCGATCTTATCCATTATAAATATCCCGGGGTTCACAATTAAAAATCGTGAACCGCTATTTTAGCGTACCGACCTTCCTTCCAGTGTTGTAGCGTTATACTGAACTCAACAGAATATTCTATATAATTTAATTCGAACATATTTAAAAATAACATATTAAATTGATATAATATGATTTAAATTCAAAACAAATAAATTCCTTAAAAATAAATTACTATTATTATCGTTCAAATCCAAATAAAAATTCATATTAACCATTTTGACTCCATTTGAAATTGAATTACTTAAGATCCTCGTATTACGATAACTATATCGATAATTCAGTATAAAAATCGATTTATATTACCATCTCAATATTTAAAATAATATTAAATATTTCAATTAAATCAATCACAAATCTGGGTTGTTACATTCTTCCCCATTTAAAATAGTTTCGTCCTCGAAATTGCTAAGGTAGGAAAAATGGTACAAATCCATTGCTTTTCAAAATCTCACTTATGTTGAAACTCAACTCCTCATATTTCAACAAATTTTATTCAACCTAAACATTTGGTTACCATTCACATAACACATCATCTATACTCACATTCATTTATTCTGAATGATTTATCACCAATTCATATTTCATTCAGATGTATCTAAATCCATTCAAATTGATTCTAGTTAATTGATTCGTTTCAATCCATTTAACTTGCTTCAGTTAAATTTAAACTTCAGAATTCAAATTCCTGGGTTTTCCTTTCGAATCCTTCTGAAATCACATAAATATATACATATATATTATTTCCATTTCAAATTCAAACATTTGAATTTTCAATCCACTTGTTTTCTTTCAAAGCAAA
Source organism: Allium sativum (assembly GCA_030737875.1). Taxonomy (NCBI): domain Eukaryota; kingdom Viridiplantae; phylum Streptophyta; class Magnoliopsida; order Asparagales; family Amaryllidaceae; genus Allium; species Allium sativum. The sequence continues at coordinate 140,479,203 of CM060918.1, read as the reverse complement.
TTTCCATCAAAACTTTTCTAAGGTAGCAATCCATCACTTAGAAACTCGAAAATGAACACTGATGATGCTGTAGTCATCATCAGAATTATTTCCCAGCCACTGAAGTGAGTTCAGTGCTTTAACACTTTCAGAATCCATTCAAAAATGATTTTTATTTAATAATCCTTTCAAAATAAAACTATATTATTTTAATATACTTCGAAAATATTTCAAATCTCCCAGGATTTAAATTCTTAATTCAAATTCTGAATCCAATTTTAATTCATTTCATTTGTATATTTCATTCATATACAAATTCAAATTTGGTTATAAATAACCATTTCAATTTTATAATCTCATTTGATTATAATAATAACAACCAACACATCCATATATTATAATAATTTCAAAAATTATTCTTTCTATATCAAAATAGAATTTTGGATAAAATAATTTCATTCACCCACTTTAAAACAATATCGTGTTCAATCTTCTGTTCAAGTGTTTTGAAATTCCTATCGACTTTGTGGCATCCACTGTTCGATCAGAATTCATAAACCACTCAACAGACTAACCAACACAATATAAAACAACTTTTATATCAATTTACAAATACGCTCTCTCGTATATATATACAAACATACATATATATATATATATATACTCAACTCATTCTAGGGTACTATTGACCCTATCTCTAATGAGCACATCCCACCAAAGCCCTAAGCTCTGATACCAACTGTAACGACCCGCAAATCCGTACTATCTGAGTTGACTAATAACACCACACGTCCAACCCAAATTGCACAGAAATACGGATCATTATTAGAAAGAAGTTAGAGGATGAAAAATAGAAAGAAAGAAATATTAGAATAGAAGAAAACAAGAAGACAAATCTCACTGCGGAACGAATAAAATATATTATATAACATAACTTTTGAAATACAAATCAGTAACTTTATAAACATACCATCATCAGAGCACAACAGTTATTCCTGGAACAGTTATAAACACCTGTTTCCAGATACAACCATGGTACACAGCGGAATATATGATAGTCTATAGCTAACTGGTGAAGCCTCCTGCTTCCAGCTCTTCCAAGTGAATCTGAAAAATCCCGACTACTTGACTGCCCGTACAAATTTGGGCACCCAAGAGTTTAGGGAAAACAAACAAAATAAACTCTGGGTCAGTCATGGGACTGGTGTGAGTAAACTCCAACCATTTGTTTAACTTTCAAAATCCTTTCGAAAGAAAAGATAATAGTAAGACCAGCCCACACATAAACACGGATGGTTTTCACCTTACTATAACCCAAGACACTTTGATACAAAAATCCAGTGATATTATAATAGTGTCTAAATCAAATAGATAACAATCTAGCAGAACGCTTGCATCTCATGCTCCACATATAATATAAAATCAAAACCACATGGCGCTTATTGGAGATTGGATTTCCAACATGACAAGGTATGGAACCACCTTCCGATCAGTGTACTCTAGAGGCGATACACTAGGGTTCAACAAGAACATCTTGCAACCTGGCCCACACATGACCGACCACTCATTTCGCTTGAGTGTATCGAATGTATATCACCAACGGTTGTGATCAACAACCATTTCCCAAATGGGGCAGCATCGAATAGAATAAGGAATTAAATGAATCTCTAGATAGGTGATTATACACCCTAATGGGAGTGACCCACATAGCCATGCTGCCTGCCTGATTTTTGTCATTTCCCGGTTGTTGAGGCCTAAGGCTACGGTTACTTTCTATTCATTGCTAGCACAATCACTTTGAATGACACATTGTCAGATCCGTTAATCACTAATTGATTTGCACAAATATTCTGGGTGTTATGCTAAGGGAATAAATCCGTTGCCACCATATATATTTGTACAGATCAACATATTCGATCATTGGAAATACTTTGTCAGACATTCGTCCATATACGTTCGTTCTGGGACTGAAGGAAACCGAAGGCACAATTTGTATTAATAGAAAAAGCCCTTGCACTTTAATCCGTCTTCGGTTATCTTCATATAATCTGATTCGCAACGCTACTGCCAATACAGAGTGGTTCTCGGATAATAATCCAACCGGTCTCTCTATATTGACAACGATATTGGCAAATACTTCGATAGTCGGTTATTTAACTATCGAAGAAAAACAAACATCCATTCAAAAATATCAAACAATCACTGGGCCCCTTTTAATTTATATTTCATTAATTAAAACACTTCTCCACTTACTTATCAATATTTGTTAACCAAATATTCCCAGTAATCTTATTGGTCTCTTACGCTATTTGGAAAAAAACATTTCCATGTATCGCCTTCTTTAATTTCCTATATTTAGAAAATATATTCTATTTGCAATTGAAAACAATTTCAATCACTTATCTCTTTTCCGAATACTTTAATCATACTCAGGAAAATATTTACTTTTATATTTCCAAAATTCCACCACTTGGGTTAAACAAATGCTGTGCAACATTGTTACAACAACCCAAAATATTTTATTCAACTATCTATTATCCAACACTTCTCTTTGAGACTGGGTCTTGCTATTTATCAATTAAAAAATGAAATCAATCAAGTTGGGGTAAAATTACCTCTCTGACCTTGAGTGAAAACATCGTCAACTTCAAAACGGCAAAACCACTAACCTCGAATAAACACACCATAGAACCCAATTATTCATTTTTAAAACATGTATATGGTTCACTTTCTATTTCTAATTTATAGATTTCCCTTTTTGTTTACAGTATTCTATTTTTTTTATTTCGTTTCCTTATTGAATTCTATATATATCGATACATTGATTTAACTATCAAATTGTCTAAAAAATATTCTAACTCCTTAAATTTCCGGAAAAATTCGCCATAACCTCCCTTGTACCGGGAGCATCGGGATATTTCAAATAGCCTCCCATGGCCCTCACCAATCCAAAAGAAAAAGAAAAAGCCAAGCGGCTTGCCGATACGGCGCATAAAATCTCATATATGAATTTAAACATGTACCTTTTTGTCGGGCACATAAATTAAAATCTTCATATACTTCATCCCATACCTGTCTAACACATGCTCACCTGTTTTCAATTCAATTCAGCACTATCCAATCGTTTGAATTCAGTTTCACTCATTTATTCTTTAATTAGCTATTTTTGCCTATTTCCTTCTTTGTTTGAACATAACATATTCAAAGAACATATTTAACTTGCTCATAACAAAATTGAATTTTCCATTTCAATTTTAGTTTGTCTTTCGATTTCGAAAATAAATTTTCAAATCGAATTCACTTATTCAAAGTCCAATATCAATTCAAAATCTCATTAACTAATTACTACTTGAATTAGTTAATTCTATTCAATAATCAAAAATCTGATTTCTGTTTCAAAAATCAATTCATTCCTCCACTTGAGTTCTCATATAATTAACAACTCAAAATCTGAAATTTTCTAAATAGAAATTCGGATTTTATTCGCTTAAAATCCTTTTATAAAATTAAATAAACCGTTATGGTTTTTAAATGGTTATGGCGCTGTTTTTCTGAAAATTTGATTTTGACATAACTCAAAATATATACGATGAAATTCGGATTTTTCTCCTCCATTAGAAAACTATTATCAAATCGGTCCTGACGTTTCTTGTTTCAAAGAATTCCGACTTCAATTGAGCTCTGTATACTCAATTGAAGTTCGAAACGTCAATTTACGAACCGCAGTGCTGCGGCGAGTTCGTTTTAATTATGTTTATACATATAAACTTTTAAACTTCGTTAAAATGAATTCAACTCCATTTTAACTCTATTCGAATTTTAATATTCAAACTCCATTTCACTTCTGTTTGAATTCTAATATTCAAACTCTATTTTAACTCTATTTGAAATCTATATTCAAATTCCCATTTCAAATTCTATTTTGAAATTCTATTTTCAAATTCCATTTCAATCTGTTTGAATTCTATATTCAAATTCCATATTTAAACTATTTGAATTCTATATTCGAATTCCATATTTGAAATTTCTTTATTCAAATCCCATTTCACTTTCGATATTCAAATTCTACATTTGAATTTCCTTTATATTTTCTATATTCAAATTCTATTTTTGAATTCCATTTGAATTTCTATATTCAAACTCTATTTGAATTTATATATTCTATTTCTATTTGAATTTTCTTTATTCTTCTATATTCAATTCCACTGAATCCAAATTCTATTTCAATTCCTTTTATTCAAATTTCCATTTGAATTTTCTTTATTTAAATTCCACTTGAATTTCTATATTCAAATCCCTTTCAATTTTTCTTATTTAATTTCTATGTTTGAATCTCCTTTATTCAAATCCCATTTGAATTTCTATATTTAAATTTTCTTTTATTCTTCTATATTCAATTTAACTTCTATTTAAATAAATTCGAATTAACCGAATTCAAAATCATAAATCCTCACGGTATTTATTTAGTACAATTTATATTCTGACATCAGAATAAATTCCATCGTTTATTTCTTTAAACGATTTTCCCCACTTCTATTTTTAAATTCACATTTGAATTTAAATATTCAAATTAACCAAATGATAATTTTCCACTTTTTATTTAGAAACCCTATTTATTTTACTTATTTATATATTTAAACAAGTCCCGATTTCAATTTCCTTTGAAATAGATATTTCTACTTTGGAAAAATAGTTTTTCCCTTTTTCAAATTCAAACTTATAATTTATTTCTGAATTATCCAAGGATAATTCTCTTCCCTTCATTTATAAGCTTCGTTTATAAAAGAACTACTTGTTTAAAAACAAGTTAATATTTCTATTCTATTCAATTTTCAAATTCTATTTTAGAAAAATAGAATTTCCCCTTTTTACTCTGGAAATTTCCTTTTTTGATATTTTTAAAATATCAACATTTAAGCCCAGTGATATTTAAACACCAAACAACCAATTATTTATTTTTGGTTTTCTAACATATCATATATGACAGTATATATGCATACAAATAAGCAAACAGATAATATATTTTGAGGAATCCAGTTGGATCCCTCCAACCTGTTTTCCTGCATCCACAGATGTTAGTCAACAGAAATAATACCCATCCTACTTCGAGGCAGGATATCGCGGTATGATGGTCATCCACTATCATAGCGTGGGGGCGTATAGGGTAATCATCCGCTAGTTGTACCGCGGGCATCCACTAATGATACTACGGGAATCCAACCAATCATCAACCCAATATATATAATAGTCAACCCTAAATAACTAATATATTTAAAGCAACCAGAAAAATCCAAACAAGCAACAACAATTAATTTTAATAGATAAAAATAATTTCAAATAAAAGGTGAGTGAGATTTACTCACCAGATTCTTTATTTGCCGCCATTCCAGTTTTTAAATTAAATTGAACCACTTCTAGCTTGGATACTCGTAGTCATGGACCAATCCGTCTTGATTCCAATATTTTTTATCCTTGTATAAATTAAATATGCATTGTTTTAAATCAATGACTTTAAATGATACAATTTAAAATCTAAGTTTTCCTTGATCTCATACTCGACGATTAGTTTATAATTTAATTACTACACTAGTCAACTACACAGGTTTAAACCATTTTAATCAGTTACAAATTTATATAAACCAATTTCCATTTACATTTTTAATAAAGGAAAAAAATATACCTCATTGAAATAATAACTGACCATAGGGGAATGATATTATTTTTTATGAGTTTTTGACTTAAATTAAAGATAGCCTGACATTTAACACTAGCAAATAATTAATTACTATAATTTCCTAATTCGAAATAAATTTCATACCTTAGCTACCAGCACTAAATATCAGTTTCCACTGAGTCAAAATCCATCAATGTTCAATGTCCAGATAGTCCCAAGACATAGCTCCATCCGTTTGGCAAACAACATTTCCTGAACTAGAGACCGAATTCCCAAGTCTTCACGGCAAAATCCAACTTTTCTTAACCCTTTATGCATTGCAGTAATTCCCCTTTTTCTCTGTAAACCGTTCGAACTCCTCTGTAGCGTCACTTCAGACAAAATCGAGCACCTCCACACATTGAACTCCAACCACGCACCATGCATGCATCATCATAGTCGCCTCTTTTCACATCTGCTCACCTAGGTCGAGATCACCAACTCGAATTCGCTTGCCATCCCTCTAGCTACTTAAATTGACATCGCCAGTTAAACTAGGTCTACAGGTTTCAGGTCAAACCTCATAGATTTCGAAGTCGCGACTTCCTCCAGTTATCGCCTCCTTTCCTCCTTCGCGAGAGCGTCTCCATCTAGGCCTCGAGATTTTAGGAGTATCGGGGTTTTGAAATGGGATTTGATTCCACCTTCTTCTTTTTTTATATATATAACAGAAGGATCCGATTTTGTTTTCAATTGCAAAACAATGAAGCAGGGGTGCGGTTTTTATAAGGGAGGAGGGAGACAGTAGTATACGGCAATTTTTTTTAAAGAGTTTAAAAAGATCAGGATTTAATTTTTAAATATAATTTAATTTAATTCGATTTGACTTAAAGAGATTTTTATTTCTTTTTAAATAGATATCGATTTGATTTTTGATTCAATTTCGATCTTATCCATTATAAATATCCCGGGGTTCACAATTAAAAATCGTGAACCGCTATTTTAGCGTACCGACCGTCGTTCCAATGTTATAGCGTTATACTGAACTCAACAGAATATTCTATATAATTTAATTCGAACATATTTAAAAATAACATATTAAATTGATATAATATGATTTAAATTCAAAACAAATAAATTCCTTAAAAATAAATTACTATTATTATCGTTCAAATCCAAATAAAAATTCATATTAACCATTTTGACTCCATTTCAAATTGAATTACTTAAGATCCTCGTATTACGATAACTATATCGATAATTCAATATAAAAATCGATTTATATTACCAGCTCAATATTTAAAATAATATTAAATATTTCAATTAAATCAATCACAAATCTGGGTCAGTACAGTTTGTCATTTAATTAGTTGCCTGTTTCATGCAGAAAAGAAACGGAAAGAGACTAAAATTGCAAAAGGGATTGATTGATGGAGAAAAGGGAAATAATCAATCAGTCATATGCCAATTAATTAATGGGATATTTTTTTTCCATAAATTGATTTATTTTACATAAATCAATTGTCTCATCCTCAAGTAATCTTTTCTATATTTAAAGAGAGACATAGAGAATGCTATGTAGTGAGAGATCATTGTATTCTTCATTTCTTTTACTCCACATTAAAAAACTCTGTAATCTCTTGAATATATTAATAAAATCTCTTCCCCAATAAAGTGGACGTACACTATCTCGCGATTGTGAAACCACTATAAATTTGCATATTCTCTGTTGCTTTTATTTTTCTGTTATCTGAGATTTATATTCATTTCAAGTTGTTTGTTCGATCACATCATTGCTGATCCTATTGAGGTTTTTCCGCTGAAAGGGATTGATCACCCCTTACAACTGGTATTAGAGCGAGAATCGCAAAGAAGGTGTTTGGTAGAATGGCAGGAAGAGATGAAAACAATAAAAATAATACGTCAGTGCCAATAGTTGCTCCATACGTCAGAGGCTCCTATGGCGTCAGGATCACAGTTGACGATAGAGAAGTGGAATGGTGAAGGAGATTTAGAAAAGTGGCAGTGGATGATGAAAGCAATTTTGAGAAGAAATCGCGTTCATCGAGTAGTATTTGATACAGAGACATTGCTTGCTGATATTTCATCAGTAGAACTAGAAGAGATGGAAGAATGGGCCTTTACTACTCTTCAGATTGCTATGGGAAAGAATGTAATTTCTGAAATCAGTCAGGAGACAACGGCTAGAGGCATTTGGAAGAAGTTGGAGGACCTCTACATGAAGAAATCCCTAACCAACCGCCTGATCCTATTGAAGACTTTCTTCACTTATAAGATGAAGGAAGGTTCTTCAATTAAGACACACCTAAGTGTGTTTGATGACCTGTTGATGAAGATGAAGGCTGTTGAGTTAAAGATTGATGAAGAACAAAAAGCAATGGTTCTGTTGTGTTCGCTTCCAGAGCGATACACTGGTTTCGCTAACAGCCTTATCTATGGTAGAGACACATTGAAATTAGATGATGTGAAGACATGTTTGCTCAGTGAAGAGTTGAGAGATCAGATGAAAGAGTTCGGTGTTGGTGATAGCAGTGGAGGAAGTAGTAGCTCAGGCTTATTTGCAGAGAGAGGAAGAGCAGAGAAGAAAGTGAAGAACAATAGGGGCGTTCCAATTCTAGGAAGCCTAATTCATGGAGTAAGTCCAAAGATGGAAAGTGCTATAATTATAAGAAACCAGGCCACTGGAGAAGAGACTGTCCAGATTTGGAAAAGAAGACTGATGGTTCTTCATCTATTGCGATGGAGAAAGGCGGTAGCGACTTATTGACAGCGGTTGTATCAGATGTTGCAGACCACTAGATTCTAGATTCTGGAGCATCATTTCACATGACTCCTAATAAGGATTATTTTTCTTCCTTCGATGCCAAAGAAGGAAGTTCTATCCTTATGGGGAATGATGCTACATGCAAGTCTATGGGAGTTGGTTCAGTTCGCATTCACACGTATAATGGGATTGTTCGCACACTTTCAAATGTTCGCTATGTCCCAGGTCTTCGAAAGTCATTGATATCATTAGGCCAATTGGCATCATTGGGATGCAAAATAACCATTGTCAAAGATGGTTCGAGAGTTTCTAGAGAGGCACTTGTATTGATGAAGGGTGTTATGGTGCAAAATCTGTATTTTCTAATGGGTACCACTGTCCATGGAGAATCATGTGTTGGAGTCGATAGTTCTAAAAGTTTGGATGCTACCAAGATTTGGCATATGAGATTAGGTCATACTTTGGAGAAGAACTTAGAGTTGCTTCGTAAGAAGAAAAAGATCAAAGGAGAAATCTTCAACAAGTTGGACTTTTGCAAGGAGTGTGTATTGGCAAAGCAAACCAGAGTTTCTTTTGGCGATGTCATGCATACTTCTAAGAGGGTATTTGATTATGTGCATTCATATGTTTGGGGGCCATACTCTACATCTTCTATTGGTGGAGCATACTATTTTGTTTCCTTCATTGATGACTACTCACGCAAGGTTTGGGTGTATGTAATGAAAGCTAAGTCGGAAGTATTTGAGAAGTTTAAGGTTTGGTTAGCTCTTGTTGAAAACCAAACAGGAAGGAAATTGAAGATTCTTAGATCTGACAATGGTGGCGAATATGTCTCTAAAGAGTTCCTCGACTAATGCAGACAGCATGGTATTAGAAGACATTTTACTACACCTGGTGATCCGCAATCCAATGGGGTTGCTGAGAGAATGAATAGGACTCTACTTGAAAAGGCCCGTTGCTTGATATTGACTGCGGGTATGTCTAAGGGTTTTTGGGCTGAAGCTATTTCGACTGCAGCACATATTATTAATCGGATTCCGTGCTCAGCCATTGATGGGAAGATTCTTGAGGAGGTATGGAGAGGTAAAAACACTTTATTAAGTTATTTTCGTATATTTGGATGTCCAGATTATGTTCACAATACAGGACATGACAAGTTAGAGCCTAGGGCCTCCAAATGTGTTTTTCTTGGTTATACAGATGGCATAAAAGGATATAGAATTTGGAATCCAATTACGAAGAAAGTTATACATTCTAGACATGTGACTTTTGATGAGTCAGCAATGTTCAAACCTTTGGAAGGTTTATCAGAGGGTTCAGACTCAGTTGATGAGAAGCCTGAAAAGACCGAGATTCCCAGTTTTCAAACCCAAATTAGAGCTATCACTATTGATAATAGTGACGGTGCAGTTGAAGATACATCACATGATAGTCCACATATTTCCTCTAGTAATGATGGTGATGGTCATGAAGCTAGAGATGATTCAGCTCAAGGTGGAGCTCAAGGTGGAGCTGAAGGAGAGTCGGGCGATATAGTCATTCGGGCTAGTAAGAGACCAAAGAGAGCTCCAATTAGATATGGAGATTGGCAGTATGCAAATTTGAGCCTTGATGATCAATTTTAGTATGCTTTACATGTAATTCATGATGAACCACTGAGCCTTGAAGAAGCCATGAAGTCGAGTGACAACTCGAAGTGGAATTGCGCTATGGAAGAGGAGATACAGTCTTTGCAAAAGAACAAGACTTAGGATTTGGTACCACTACCTCAAGGAAGCCGAGCCATAGGTTGCAAGTAGGTGGTCAAGGTAAAAGATGATGGTAGATACAAGGCAAGATTAGTAGCCAAAGGGTTTTCACAAAGAAAGGGGCTAGAGTATGATGAAATATTTGCTCCAGTTGTTAGACAAACTTCAATTCGAATCCTACTTGCAATAGTTGCCGCTTACGATTTGGAGTTACAACAACTTGATGTGAAGACCGCTTTCTTGCATGGTGACTTGGAGGAAACCATTTACATGAAACAGCCAGAAGGATTTATTGTAGATGGAAAGTCAGATTGGGTATGCAAGTTGAAGAAATCTCTTTATGGTCTAAAACAGTCGCCTAGACAATGGTACAAAAGGTTTGATTCTTTTATGCTTTCACGTGGTTTTAATCATAGTACTAAAGATGCATGTGTTTATTTTAAGCATTTAAAGAATAATAATTGGGTGTATTTACTTTTGTATGTGGATGATATGTTGAGTGCTTCCAAGGATAAAGCTGAAATTGATGCATTGAAATTGAAATTAAAAGAGGAATTCGATATGAAAGACCTTGGAGAAGCAAAGAAAATTTTGGGGATGTAAATCCAAAGAGATAGAAAGCTTGGACTTTTGAGACTTACTCAAAAGGAATATATTCAAAAGGTGCTTGCTCGGTTTAGCATGGATAGTGCAAAGGCTATCAGTACACCCATGCCTTTGCATATACATCTTTCTAATCAGGGCTCTCCGATCTCAGAAAAGGACAAGGCCTATATGAAGAAGGTGCCTTATGCCAGTGCAGTAGGTAGCTTGATGTATGCTATGGTGTGCACTAGACCTGACATTGCTCAAGCTGTAGGATTGGTTAGTAGATACACGGCAAAATCCGGGAAAATCGCATTGAGAGGCAGTGAAGTACATTTTTAGATATCTTAGAGGAACATCGGATTATGGGCTTGTTTTTTGCGGCAGAAATAAAGATTTCCACTTGGTTGGATTCTGTGATTCAGACTATGCCGGAGATAGGGATAGAAGGAAGTCAACCTCAGGCTATGTGTTCACATTTGGAGGAACAGCTATTAGTTGGAGAGCGAGGTTGCAGACTATAGTTGCTTTGTCTACTACAGAGGCAGAGTTGATAGCTGCAGTTGAGGCAGCTAAGGAGGCAGTTCATTTGAAGAAGTTATTGTGTGATTTGGGTTTCATGCAAAATGCTTGTTTGGTGAATTGTGACAGTCAAAGTGCAATTCATTTAGCTGAAAATCTGGCTTTCAGTTCTAGAACAAAGCATATAGAGGTAAGAGAGTCTTTCCTTATCTCTATGAATGAGGAGAAGTTAGTTCGTCTTTAGAAAATTCACACAAATGAAAATGCAGCAGACATGTTTACGAAGGCATTACCTAGTACTAAGTTCGAGCATTGCTCGAACTTGATTCACTTGATGAAGTGCTAGGTGCCACATGGTGGCACAATGGGGAAGAGAGTGACTTGGTTGAAGTCAATAGAAGATGTGGTATTCTTCTTGTATGAAGAGATATGAGTTGGTTGCACAATGTTTACCTTGTTTTTTGAATGCTTCCAACACTTTGTTGGTGGGCGGTGGCCTTGCCGGAGTTCACTAACAAAGTGCAATGAGGGGTGGCTTTATCAGGAAATCATTGGGAAGCATTCACGTTGGAGTCTCTAGGTTGCATGAGATATTGTATCAAGGTGGAGATTATTGGAGTTTAATGATACAATATTTCCATATCTAATTAATTATGGAGATACGCATGGTAATTTCGTTACCTGTTTTGTGCAAGGAATGAATGGAAAGAAATGGAAGGAATATTAATGAATAGGGGATATTGGAAATGTTTGCCATTTAATTAGTTGCCATATTTCATGAAGAAAAGAAACGGAAAGAGACTAAAACTGCAAAAGGGATTGATTGATGGAGAAAAGGAAAATTATCAATCAATCATATGCCAATTAATTAATGGGATATTTGTTTTTCCATAAATTGATTTATTTCACATAAATCAATTGTCTCATCCCCAAGTAATCTTTTCTCTATTTAAAGAGAGACATAGAGAATGCTATGTAGTGAGAGATCATTGTATTCTTCATTTCTTTTACTCTGCATTAAAAAACTCTGTAATCTCTTGAATATATTAATAAAATTTCTTCCCCATTGAAGTGGACGTACACTATCTCGTGATAGTGGAACAACTATAAATTTGTGTGTTCTCTGTTGCTTTTATTTTTCTGTGATCTGAGATTTATATTCATTTCAACCTGTTTGTTCTGTCACATCATCGCTGATCTTATTGAGGTTTTTCCGCTGAAAGGGATTGATCACCCCTTACAAATTGTTAATGCAAAAAGATGATAAATTTGTTTTAAGGCTTTGCAGGTGATGCTCAATTGGAAGGTTGGAGGATAAATCAGTTTTAACAAATCAAGAATTTATAATCTTTTATAAGATGATAAAATTGTTTATCATTCATCATTAAGTGATAAAACTATTTGTATTCAGTAAACAAACTTGTACAAAACAGGTTACTCAAAATTTTTACTAGACAGTATCTTATTTTGAACGAAATATATATAACCTTTGTTTAACTGTTTTAAAATAACATGATGATAAATTGAACATAGTATGATCAATCACAAGTTGATTCAGAGAAAAGCCAAATTTCTGATGAGGATAAAAAATAGAGTACAGACTGAATGTGCTGAACGAACATGGGACATGTCATAATTCTCTGATCATCGTAAAAAAAATCAAATCATGTCACCACCGCTAAATTACGACAATTAAGTAGCTAAATTATGGCAATTAATGCACCGTACTTGAAGCATGTGAGAAAACAAAGAGTGAGTTGATTATATAATGAAATTTTGTGGCTTCAGTCACTTAATATGTAAAACATGGTCACTATTCTACTACATACGCCCTCCCACCTCCCCCCTCTACCCCCATCCCCAACACACATCCAAAACCACACATGTGTGTACGTATATACCTGTATGCATGTTACATGGTCAATACAGGAATTAAATTTTATCACAATCACAGTGAAAGCACTGCATGTGATGAATACAATAAAAATAACGGTATATGGTCCTTAGTAGTTAGGAGTACTAAGTTTACAATATAATAATAATAACACCCACGTGAGAGAGAAAAGTAGTCACTTTCACTATAAAAACATGTTGGTTCACATAACATGTGCAAAAATTACTGATACAAAAATTGTTGATGCAAAAAGATGATAAATTTGTTTAAGGCTTTGCAGGTGATGTTCAGTTGGAAGGTTGGAGGATAAACCAGTTTTAATAAATCAAGAATTTGTAATCTTTTATAAAATGATAAAACTGTTTATCATTCATCATTAAGTGATAAAACTATTTATCATTTATCCTTAAGTGATAACTATTTATCATTAGTGGAAAGATACATGTTTTTATCTTAAAATAAGTTTAAAAAGAAGGTAATACACAATACTGTTTAAAAATCTTAAGACTAATCAATTGTGAAATATAATTGATAGAAACATGGTATTTACATAGATTCTATATTCATTAAATTTCTTTATGTTTACAAAGACGATGGTGTAGCGAATAATTCAGGTCTGGTGTGGATTCAAATGACAGAAGATCAAGTGGAAAACAACATTATCACAATGAGGTTTCATGTTCAGGATTCAAGTGGAAAACAACATTATCACATGAAGCTGAGCATATTTTCTTTTAGCAACAAAGTGGAAATAACACAGTATATGCATGAATAATTTTCATTCAAAATTGCATGGATAGTGCACAAAAATAATGTATTTCTGGTCCACTTTGGCAATGTTTGTCCTTTTTTTGCCATTGTATAATTAAAATGGCTGGAATGAAGCTGTAAAATCTAGTTGAATCCACTTTAGATTATTCAATTTTTTTGGATTCACAGCTCAAAAACTGTGTTGAAATCATGATGGCTTTGCATGTTTTAGTAAACTAATCACTTTGCCAAAAACTTACACTATGCAAAAGAATGAATGTTTGCATGTTGGTATTTTAGCGTGAACAGCTGAAAATATCAATGATGAATAATGTTTTTCTAGTTGGCAGGAAACCTTGATCCTCCTTGATGTTTACAAATTTTACATTACCATGCTGGAATCTTAGATTATACTAAATGACAAATTCATATACATATGTATATGTTATACTCATGCAGTCAAATACAGCATAAAATGGTAATGCAACAGACCACACATATGCACCAAAATGAATCTTACAGCCTGCACCGACAACTTGCACGTATTGACAGTCAATCGTTAAATAAAAAGATAAAATACCTTTTTTGGCTTGATAGATTTAATAGATACGCTTTTCAACAATGATAAATTCCATTTTACTATTTGTGGGCTTACATTTTCATATCCTTTTTTGGCTGCTATGATTTGTGTTTTTTCATAAATCCAATACTGCAAATTCGGAAAAAAATATCAATTACTTATAAATCAATTCAAGTATCGAAGAGTAACTTGACAAGTAATAACACATACCAATAAGATCATTGAGCATTCGGGCATGCCTCTTGGATCTTTAGCAAATTTTTCAACATTTTTTGAAACATGTGCATGAATTGCTTTTGCCCAAGAAATTGAGTTCATATTTTTCAAATTAAGCACTTTTGGAATAAATCCCCATTGTAGATAAGATTGATTGTTGGGGAAAAGAAATGTGATAACTAATAGCAAAAGAAGTAACTTGATCAAGTCTTCATCTTCAATTTTCTTATCAATAATTGTTTTGATCCTTTTGCTTAAAGTTGTTTTATTTATTCTTTCATGTCTTTCAAAATGCTTATTTAGAAAAACTGAACATTCTTCGTCCAAATTACTTCTACTTATTATCCCAATTGGAAATAAATCTTTCCCTGCCAAAAGGAATACCAAGAATCAAACTTACATCTTCTTCGGTCAATTTTAGCAAATTACCCCCCATTCTAAATGCTTTTTCAGTCTTCACAAATGATGTTATTACTTCTTCTAAGCTTCTCGCACTTTTTCTAAAATCTTTTCTTTGAATTTTATCATCCAGAAATATGTGAAAGAATTTGCTGAAGGGTTTTTTGTTTAGATAAGACAGTCCAGTAGAAGACAAAATGTTTTTCCTTTTTATCTTGGTCATTACCTTAAAGAAAGCATCCAAGTTACATCTATATGAACCACTATACTTTATGCTATCTCTATGTGTCACTTGATATTGATCTACAT
The DNA here is from genome assembly GCA_030737875.1 of Allium sativum. NCBI lineage: Eukaryota > Viridiplantae > Streptophyta > Magnoliopsida > Asparagales > Amaryllidaceae > Allium > Allium sativum. The sequence goes on along the minus strand of CM060918.1, from coordinate 140,463,783 downwards.
CATCCTCGGACTCAGACTCTGACTCTATATCAATGTTTTTACCTATGTCTGCTATTGGTACATTTTTTGCCACATAATAAGAAGATTGTTTAAGTTCTGTCTGTGAATTCAGAAATTTATGCTCAGCTTCAGTGGATTCAGAAGTTGAAACCTGTTATACAAATGAGTGAAATATTTAATAAAGAAATCTAATATGTTGTAATAAAGCTGCTAATAAGTAAAAACTATTTTTGAGGCTGTAAAATAAGCGACTTCACAATCCATTTCAGAAGACATTCTAAATAAGTACCAGCAATTTAACATACACATTTAAGATATATAGCGATGAGGAAATTACTGTGGGCATTCTCAGTTGGAACTGGACATAGTGTATGGATGTTTAAAAGTCACCTTCAACGGTTCAACATACACATTTTTTTGTTATTTAAAAACATCTTTTCTATAAAAATATAAACATTTTGGAAAATGTTTAAGGCTTTGAATGAAAAGATGATAATTATGTTCAGTTGGAGGGTTGGAGGACTAGACAGTTTTAATAAATCCAGAATTTATAATCATTTATAAGATGATAAAACTGTTTATCATTTATCGTTAAGTGATAAAATTATTTATCATTTGTGAAAAAATTAAACTATTTTTTTTATAATTTCATTATTTCTGTAAAAAGATGCATGTTTTTATCTTTTCTAGCTATGGCATTAAATCATTTGTATATCATTAAGTTTATTTTTTAAGAAAATTATAGTTCTATATCTTTTTATATCAGAAAACACATAGAAATTGAAAAAGATAATATTATTTATCTTTTGCTGTACTTGTTTTTATATGGAAAAAAACTTTACTTAATTTTTTTTTTGAAAATTGGTACACTTTAATTCAAAACCAATCATATACTTTGTTTATATGCCTCATCACCAAAAAAAAAGTTACAAAACACAACTACTTCACTTAAAACATGATTACTTAAAACAATAAATAAATTGTAAATAAATAATAACATTACAAAAAAGGATAAGTTTCTTAAAAAGATAAATGTATTTATCTTTTCAAATAACAAAATTTTACTAATGCAAACACAGCTACTTAATTTTTATCCTTTTTTCTAGTTCATTTAAAACATGACTACTTAAAATAATAATTATTGAATAATAAACAAAAAAGAAGCAATTACTAATGCAAAAATTGAATATTGAATATAATGTAAACACTGATTATAACTTACAACTGGTGTTTGTTGAGAGGTTGCTGATATTTGCTCAGAGTTTTGTGTAGAGGTTGGTGTTGTTTGTTTAGAGATTTGCGGAGAGGTTGGTTGTGTTGGTTGAGTAATTGGTGGTGTTTGGATTGGTTGGCTATGAACATCACAAAAAGCATTATTTTGATGTCTTATGTTGAAACATTGCCATCCATTAAATTTGATAAATATGCATTGTGCTCTTTGATCAGCTTTGACTGAACTTCTCATTTTCATGTTATCCTACATATAAATATCATTTTTATGAATAATAATGTCATAATGTATGAAAATTAATAAACAAGAACAGGATCACTATAATAATAACTGCATTAATATAGTTTAGCATGAATATTCTTTAAAAATGTCATCGTCTTTCAATGCTTTTAAGTGCATTAAACTCAAACTGATTAGAATTTAGTAGTGTGAGCTTGACTATGCTACATGATATTAATTTGACAAAGAGGTACAACAGAAACTCACAATGACATGACTGTAGTTAACAACGTTTTACATATAATCTAGTTGCATCTTGGTCTTTATGTTGTCAAAGTACATTATTGAGCATATGAAGTTATAAAGTGAGTAATATCGATAAAATATACACTAACAATGAATCACAAACATTGCTTAAGTCTCCTTTATCTATGCCATACTGAATAGACATAATGGTGATATCTTACTGTTTCATCCTGTGTCCACGAACCTGAAGTATTAAACAATTACTATAACCAATATTTGAACCATACTTTGAAAGTAAGCATATTCAAGTTAAAGGTTTTTGGTATATTAGCTTAAATATTGTACAAAAAAATTCATCAATACAACTCCTAACAAACATTTTTATAATTCGTTCTTTACTCAATCTTACAAACTTGCATATTAATGCATTGGTTTCAACCTGTAGGTATTATGATTAAGAGAGAAAGAGCAAAATGTGTTGTGGATGAGAACATGAATGTAGATTGTTTCCATTAAGTAATTTTTGGTGTATATAAGCACTGTAAAAAATGCATGTATCTTATTATTTAGAAAAAAAACTTGTTTCTTCTAAAGATAAAAGAATTTATCTTTTTTAGTACCAAGACATTTTATAAACATAAATTAGATTATATATGAAACTAATCACAAATAAGCCAACAACAGCGTATTTTATACACACTATTTTTCCTTGAGAGTCTTATACACAAATCAGTAGTCGATAATATATACTGATTTACATATTAGCGATTAGTTTTAGAAATCCAAATCAAAAATCCATAATATATATTGATTTATGAATTAAAAATAACAAATAACAATTATATTAGGGTTTACTGAAATAATACAACTTAATTATGAATTACAAATCAGAAATCCATAATATATACTGATTTACAGTTCTATTAGGGTTTACTGAGTACAAACAATAGTTATATTGATGAAATAACAGTTCTATTCAAGAGGTAATCTATAATATATACTGATTTACTGAGTAGAAACCTATATTTGTTCAAATATAAAACATCGACAGTTAAAAATGTTTAGATTAGGGTTTTTACCTTAGATTTGTGCTGATTTTACAGCGGATGGAGTTTGAAGATGATAAATGCCTGCGATTACCTTCGATTTGTGACGATTTTTACTTAGTTGCTGCGATTTGTGCTGAGCAACTGCGATTACTGCTGATTTGTGATGATTTTTGATGATTTGTGATGATTTGATTATTTTTGATATCGAAATTTTAAAAGAATCAAATTGGACTGAGGAAATTTGAAGTCGAAGTGAATGTGTAATAACCTGGAAATTTGAGCCAATTTAAATTTTTTTATTTTCGTTATTTTAACGAATTTTGAATACTTAAAATGGATTATTTTACATAATAACGACGAGAAATTTATTTTGAATAGAAATAGAACGTATATATTAATTTGAATTGGCGTTATAATATAAATAATTATCTTTAAATTATAAAAGGAAATGAAAATGGCGCGGTAGTTCGAAAATTCAATTTCAAATTTCAAATGAATGTACAGGATTCAAAATAAACCGGATTTTGGCGAAACGAAAAAATTAGAATCTATTTGAGAATATCTTTCCAACAAATCCGAAAAATTGAAATTTCATAGCGGGGATAAAATGTTATGTCCAGTTGAAAATTTAGAATAGTCGCTATGGAATTCTGGCTCTTAAAAATGGAAATTTTGCAAACGATCTCTGTTTTCGACGAAACCACTTTTGTTGGATCCGGGATGTATAATTATTTCTAGATTCCAAAATTCATATTTTTCAGAATCAATATGTGAGCGTGGCGAAAGAAAACGTGCTTTTGTAGTTTCATTCAATTTCGATCGATCAGAAAACGGCCATTTTTCAAACGGTCTCAGAATCTGATGAAATTAGTTTTGTTAGAACCGTATCGTCGATACGAAGCTAGAAAATATTTTTCGGGAATTTTTATAGTCCGTATGTGGCCCCGGTAAATTGAAATGCACGTTCAAATTAAATATATAGATTTATATTTTGATTTTGACGAAAACTGGTCGAAACGATCGAATCAGCTTACGATACGTATCCCATTGTGTTCGGAATAGGGGTAATTAGCTAGGGCCGACAGTCGTTGGGTCTCATTTGGTGTTTGAATTAAAGTCAACATGTTTGGGAAAATTAAATTAAATTAAATAAATTATAACAGCCCCCCTCTTTATTCACTCTCCCCGTCAGATTTTGTAGAAAGAAATAAAAAAAACCCCTAAAACCTAAATCGCTTGCCGCGATCCCCAACCCCGCAACCAAACGCGACGGCGCGCCCCTCCGTTGGCCATCTCCTCCTCCGCCCCTCCTCCAACAGGCCGACACACCTCCCCTCCCTTCCTCTTCTCTCTCCTCCTTCGTTAATTCGAAGACCGTCACCCATAAAACCCCCAATCCGAGAACCATCGGTCGCCTCCTTAGAGCACGCACCACCCCCTGACCACCTCGACCCCACGCCGCCGCCCCCTGACCACCCAACGCCGCCGTGGGTCCCACATTGGTCGTTATTCTTTTTTTTCTCCCACTAACTTCAGTTCTGCAAAAAGGATAGGAGTGTGAGCCCTTCGCAAGACTCCACTTCGTCACCGTGAAGCACCGCTCAAGTCTTCGTGGAGTAGTGATGCTTCGATGTGAGTTTTATTTATTTAGTTTAGTTTAATTTAATTTGAATATCGTTGTAAATGAAGAAAAGGCGAGATTTTTATTTAGATAAAGATACAATTTTTGAAGTGATAAAGATATGATTTTTATTTATAAAAATATAATTTTTATTTATAAAAATATGATTTTTATATTATAAAGATAATAAAAATATGATTTTTATATATGTGTGATAATAAAAATATGATTTTTATATAAGTAGTGAATCAAAAATATAATTTTATATAATGTAGAGAAGAAAAATATGATTTTTATATAGCTAATGAAATAAAAATATGATTTTTATCTACGTGGAGTTGAACTAAAAATATAATCTTCATATATATAGTAGCGTTTTAAAAATGTGATTTTTATATACTAGAGAATATAAAAATGTGATTTTTATATATGTAGTGGCCACAGACAACGAAAGTGACAAAAGGCGAGAACGGCGAAGATTTCCTACATATGAAGAGTCGTGGCGTTTGGTTTAGCTTATCGGTGAGAACTCCTCACTTTTATTTTATTTTCTAGTTGAAATATATACTAGGATGCAGACGGTGCTTAGTAGCACTCGACACACGTTGTCCACAGACCATGGACGACTTGTTTGATTTTGTTGTGTTGCGAAAATTGATTGTGATGTTGAAATAAAATATATATATTCATGTGTTGAAATAAAAGATATATTCATGTGTTGAAATAAAAAATATATTCATATGTTGAAATAAAATATATATTCATATGTTGAAATAAAATATATAATCATATGTTGAAATAAAATATATATATATTCATGTGTTGAAATAAAAGATATATTCATGTGTTGAAATAAAATATATATTCATGTGTTGAAAAAAAAAATCATGTGTTGAAGTAAAATAAATATCTATAAACAAACCGGACGATTTGTTTTTGTACACCTATTTGATTGATATTGATTGGGATGATAAATTTTACACATCGCCCAACTGCACATATAAAAAAAAATCTGTGTTTGTTGATTTGAAACCGCACACGGGTATTGGGATGATATTTGACGTACACTAATCCCGATTGTTTAGTTGTATGTCAATCGATGAGTTGACAGACTGTGTAAGCGTTAATTATTTATATTTAATGCTTATGCAGTTGTGTGGTGCACTCTGGATGATGGTTGATGATTTATCGTTGCTATTACATCCATCTGTTGTAGGGAATCCATATAATTAACGTTATATGGTAGTTGATTGAGCCTCATTCCAATTTGGAAAATAAGGAATATTATAAAAGAAAATTCATGTGTTGAATAAAATAAAAATTCATGTGTTGAATAGAAAGAAAATTCATGTGTTGAATAGAATAAAAATTCATGTGTTGAATGGAATACAAATTCATGTGTTGAATAGAATAAAAATTCATGTGTTGAATAGAATAAAAATTCATGTGTAGAACAAAATAAATATTCATGTGTTGAATAAAAATATAAATTCATGTGTTGAATAAAAAAAATATTTATGTGTTGAATAAAAATACATATTCATGTGTTGAAGAAAATATTCATTTGTTGAATAGAATAACGAAGTTATTGAAATGTATAAAGCCGTGTTGGTTAGATATGCGCCATTTTGACGCGAACGATATTTATATCGATTATATTCATTTTTATAATGATTATAGAAAAAGAAGTGATTTCAAAATATAATATTTTGAAGATATTATCATTTGTATATCGATGATGTGGAATATTCAATTTTGATTCGAAATTGAATATGAAGTTGAAATCATTTCGAAAACGAATTTAAAACAAGTTATAAAATACGTTCTAAAAGGAAATTGACGAAATATATATAATATAGATATTATACATATTAAATGGCCTGAATAGAACGCGCCGTGCCGCGGCAGTTCATGAATTTCGACCATTGACTTCGAATGGATATTACGGGAGATCCAACCGTCGGATTCTCCTAAAACTGGAACCGTTGGGTTCGTATCGAAAAGAGCTTTCTAACGAATATTAGAGATTTGAAATCTAATGGTTGTATTTGGAATTATGTCCAAATCAAATTTGGAAAAGGTCGCTATAAGTGCAGTTCGATGGCCGTTGATGGAATTCGACTGTACGGGCCTTGATAAAATTATTAAAAATAGTAATAATTTGTGTAAAATCATAAGAAATGATTTGTGAAGAATTGAGATGAAAAATTCCAAATTTGAAAAGATAAAAATAGTTTTTTATCGAAATGAACTAGTTTTGAACTAGAATTATAATTCATTTATTTTTGAAATAAATAAATTGGATTTGAACGGGTTTTAAAAGTAACCAGAATTTCCAATAATTGAATTGGAATAGATTTGAATCGAAATTGCCTTTGGAATATTTCGATGTTGAATTTCGTGATTATATAGATACTGTTATGGAAATTCGAAAGATATATTTATATCGTTATTTCCAATACGATATTTGTTGGTTGTAGAATTTGATATGGAATATAAGCTGATATATTTTCTATTCAGACCCTTGTATTTAATATCAAATGGGATTTGGGTTTGTCGTGAATGGTGTCTTCATTAACCCTGTTCTTAAACCCAGTTGAGAAAAAGATTAAATCTTTTTATTTAGATTTAACGAATTATACCAATTAAATGGTATTTAATTGGAATTGAATTTCAATTGATTTTTGGGTTTATCGTGAACGGTGTTTTAAATAACACTCGTTCTTTAACCCGATAATTAATGGAATGTGATTTTGGGTTTATCGTGAACCGTGTTTTAAATGACATTGGTTCTTTAACCCAGTTAAAGATAGGATGTGATTTCCCAAGTTAAACAATCATTGATAGTGATTATTGGGAAAATTAAAACCAAGTGGAGTTTTAATGAATCTTTAATTAGATTGAAATAAACGAGAATGGAGTATCACCAGTTTTGCTCCAGGCGATAGTTAAATCTTTAACTAGATTTGAACGTGAAACGGTAATTGAATTTACCGATAACACTGTAGTGTTAGATATGAAGTATGACCAGTTTTACTTCATGGGATGAATAGGTTGGAATTGGAAAATAAAATAAATGATTACTTCGGTGTGTTCGCTAATCCCGACTAATTTGAATTGATATTCAAAAGAAGATTAAAGAATAAATTTAAAGAATTTATCTTTGATAAAATTAATAGGAACCTTTCCCAAAGTACAAGAATATTTGAATAAAAGAATATTCTAAATTGGAATGAGGCGTATGTTGTGTTTGTGTGACACTTGTTTATTATATACGCGAGTTAGAAAGACCGGGTTTATCCCATTCTGAATAACTGATTCGATGATGTGTCGAGGATAAAGACGGTGGTCGAAGACCAGAGGTCTTCACGTCGTTTGGGTGATTACTGATGATCTTGATTGGGCTGTACACCCAAGAGGAGGGAATCAGTTGGTGATCGTCCAGACGTACTTGGAGATCGATGGATATGCAAGGTACAAGGTGCCTCCGGCTTCGTTCAGACCCAGAACGAACTTGTAAATGGACTTTGTATCTAACATTGGATTTTATTTTGTCTGAATTATTTCTATTAAATATATATCTGTTTGGCGGCGGAGAAATTATTCTCTTGCTTAACGCCCTTCTCTGAGACGTTCGAGCTCAAAGGTTATATATTGATGGATATCAATCGCATGGAGTGAATTGCCTGTGTGGCATGCCTAAGTGGCAAATGATCAAGGCTTTTGTTGAAAAGCAAAGTCTTGTGGTTGATGATCAAAGCACAGCCTGTGTGGTATAGATTTGTGTAGCGTTGATTCACGAGCCTCACACCCCGATTGTGAACCAGAAATGGGAGAGGACCTCAGGGAGGACATGCGTTTCTTTCTAGCTAGGGTGGTGTCAGTGACCTACCAGCCCTGACATTTATATTATTTTCACCTGTGTGGTTGTTGGATTGCGAGGCGCCTCAGATATATCAGTGACTATGTGGAGCCGATGGAGTCATTTGGCTCATTTACGCCCCAAAGGGCGGGGAAACACAGTGTTCAGGCATTTTAATCCACATCGGTGGACCGACCCTGACGATCCAAGGGCTTGACTGAGTACTTGTCCTGAGGCTCGGGCTAGAGAGTCTCTAATCGGTTGAGGACGATCCCTTGCCTCGGTTCACAGATATAAATCCAGCTTCCAATACGTGATAATTGCGGTTTTGATTGTATACCAATATATGGCGACATAGTGGTATGGGGCACTTATGCCGTATATGATTGATACTTATGATTTAAATTGTTTTGACACTATACACTTATAGTAACGATAAAACATGAAATTTCACGTACCAAGCATTCTTGGCTATTATAAGGTAAAAACCCTATCCTCCGGCTTGCGTTGCATTGTGTGATGGGACCTGGGTCTTATAATAGCTTCATTATTCTTTATTTAGCATTGCGCTATTGTTTTATGCACTGGTATTCTTGGGAGGAAACCCGTTCCGTGTTATACGGTGTGGTCCCTTGATTTACCTAACTTTAAAATAAAGATTAATAACTGTTTTAGTTCTCAAAACAGTCACATGACTGACCTGGAGTTTATTGTTTGAACCTAAACCCTGTGTGCCCTTATTTTGACACGGGCAGCTAGTAGTTTTGGCTTTGCAGATTTATATTCACAGGATCCTGATTTACAGCTGAAGCGATATTCGGAAAGCTCTGTATCCGTGTATTACTCCCAGTTGTGTTTTGTATTATTTTCTGCTGCAGTAATGTATTTAAATCTCTGATAATTTATGATGTGTAATATTTATTCATACTTTGTATATTCTTGTATTTAGAGATGGAATTGTTGTAATAAGCAATGAAAGGTTCTTCTGTTTGTGTTCTGATTCGTCTTGTCCTAAGTACAATCCATGATTTCCCGTAAGGGGGATTTCGGGTCGTTATAGCTTGGTATCAGAGCTTTGGTTTACAGAGCTCGGAGAAGAAGACACGTTAGAACCAAACGAAAGAATTCATCAGAGGTTGGATTAGTAATATCCAATGAGAATGAATCGTTAGAGATGAGATCAGTAGCATCCTAGAACGAGTGTGAAGAGTGTTGTTTTTAAAAATAAAAATGAAAACAATTTTTGTTTTGAAAATTTAAATTAATTATTCGTATTTGATTATTTATTTTATATTGAATTTGGACAATCCAGTATATAAAGATTTTGCGTATATGTCTGATCCACGTGTATTCGAAGTTTTAATATACCAGATATATATAGAATCACACTCTAGTCGCCCGTGGATGTTCCGATGGTGGTTCGAAACATCATTAGAATTTATGTTCGAGTGACGAAAGTGGGATTTCTATATGATTTGAATTGACTGGTGTGAGAACCAAAACTAGATAGGGCTTATTGTTGTGATTTGGCATCAAAAACATGATTTTCTGTATATGGATCAAAGTTATGAATTTGAAAAGCTAATTAACTAACTGATTGATGATTGTGTTGTTTGATTATTGGTTGGTTAATTAAAATTTGGGTCATTTAGCCAAATTGATCAAATAGTGAGTTGTATTGAAAATTAGTCGCATTTGCATGCATATACATGTACTAACATTGAACAAGTCATAGCAAGGAGGTTAGAGCAGAGGAGTAAAATTGTTTGCCCAACAAATAGGTACATGTTTATTGTATTTCTTGGGTTTTTGATGATTTTATGAGCCGATTGGCTAGCCGCTTGGCTATTTCTTTTTCTTTTGGATTGGTGAGGGCCATGGGAGGCTATTTGAAATATCTCGAAGCTCCCGGTGCAGGGGAGGTTATGGCGAAATTTTTCGAAAATTTAGGGCGTTGGCCAAATTTTTGAAAAATTTGAGAAGTTCTTAGAAACCGAAAAGTTGAAGAACTTAAGCCATAATTAAAATAATGAAAGTTGAGTTGGTTTGTAAAACAACTTTTGGCTTCGTTCCTTTTCGGGGATGAAAAGTTTTAAATGGGGGAGAATGTAATAACCCGGAAATCTGAGCCAATTTAACTTTTTTTATTTTGGCTATTTTAATGAATTTTGAATATTTAAAATGGATTATTTTAAATAATAATGACGAGAAATTTATTTTGAATAGAAATAGAATGTATATATTTATTTGAATCGGCGTTAGAATATAAATAATTATTTTTAAATTATAAAAGGAATTGAAAATGGCGCGGTAGTTCGAAAATTCAATTTCAAATGAATGTACATGATTCAAAATAAACTGGATTTTGGCAAAACGAAAAATATTAGAATCTATTTGAGAATATCTTTCCAAGGAATCCGAAAAATTGAAATTTCATAGCGGGGATAAAAAGTTATGTCTAGTTGAAAATTCAGAATAGTCGCTATGGAATTCTGGCCCTTAAAAATGGGAATTTTGCAAACAATCTCTGTTTTCGACGAAACCGCTTTTGTTGGATCCGGGATGTAGAATAATTGCTAGATTCCAAAATTCATAATTTTCTGAATCAATATGTGAGCGTGGCGAAAGAAAACGTGTTTTGGCAGTTTCAGTCAATTTCGATCGACCAGAAAATGGCCAATTTTCAAACTTTCTCAGAATCTGACAAAATTAATTTTGTTAGAACCGTATCGTCAATACGAAGCTAGAAAATATTTTTCAGGAATTTTTAGAGTCCGTACATGGCCACTGGTAAATTGAAATGCACGTTCAAATTAAATATATAGATTTATATATTGATTTTGACGAAAACTGGTCGAAACGATCGAATCAGCTTACGATACATATCTCATTGTGTTCAAAATGAGGGTAATTAGCTAGGGGCGATAGTCGTTGGGTCTCGTTTGGTGTTTGAATTGAAAGTCAACATTTTTGGGAAAATTAAATTAAAATAAACAAATTATAATAGCCCCCCTCTTTATTCTCTCTCTCCGTCAGATTTTGTAAAACGAAATAAAAAACCCTAAAACCTAAATCGCTTTACGCAATCCCCAACCCCGCCACCAAGCGTGACGGTGCGCCCCTCCACTGGCCATCTCCTCCTCCGCCCCTCCTCCAACAGGCCGATGCACCTCCCCTCCCTTCCTCTTCTCTCTCCTCCTTCGTTAATTCGAAGACCGTCACCCCTAAAACCCCCAATCCGAGAACCATCGGCCGCCTCCTTAGAGCATCGTACCACCCCCCGACCACCTCGACCCCACGTCGCCGCCCCCTGATCACCCAACGCCGCCGTGCGTCCCCCATTGGCTGATCTTCTTTTTTCTCTCCCAATAACTTCAGTTTTGCAAAAAGGATAGAGAGTGTGAACCCTTCGCAAGACTCCTCTTCGTCACTGTGAAGCATCGCTCAAGTCTTCGTGGAGTGGTGATGCTTCGATGTGAATTTTATTTATTTATTTTAGTTTAATTTAATTTGAATATCGTTGTAAATGAAGAAAAGGCGAGATTTTTATTTAGATAAAGATACGATTTTTGAAGTGATAAAGATATTATTTTTATATTATAGATATAATAAAAATATGATTTTTACATACGTGTGATAATAAAAATATGATTTTTATATAAGTAGTGAATCAAAAATATAATTTTTATATAATGTAGAGAAGAAAAATATGATTTTTATATAGCTAATGAAATAAAAATATGATTTTTATCTAGGTGGAGTTGAACTAAAAATATAATCTCCATATATATAGTAGCGTTTTAAAAATGTGATTTTTATATACTAGAGAATATAAAAATGTGATTTTTATGTATGTAGTGGCTACGGACAACGAAAGTGACAAAAGACGAGAACGACGAAGATTTCTTACATATAAAGAGTCGCGGCGTTTGGTTTAGCTTATCGGTGAGAACTCCTCACTTTTATTTTATTTTCTAGTTGAAATATATACTAGGATGCAGACGGTGCTTAGTAACACCCGACACCTGTCGTCCACAGACCATGGACGAATTGTTTGATTTTGTTGTGTTGCGAAAATTGATTGTGATGTTGAAATAAAATATATATTCATGTGTTGAAATAAAAGATATATTCATGTGCTGAAATAAAACATATATTCATATGTTGAAATAAAATATATATTTATATGTTGAAATAAAAGATATATTCATGTGTTGAAATAAAATATATATTCATGTGTTGAAAAAAAAACATTCATGTGTTTAAGTAAAATAAATATTTATAAACAAATCGGACGATTTGTTTATGTATACCCATTTGATTGATATTGATTGGGATGATAAATTTTACGCATCGCCCAACTGCATAAATAAAAAAATCTGTGTTTGTTGATTTGAAACCCCACATAGGTATTGGGATGATATTTGATGTACACTAATCCCGATTGTTTAGTTGTATGTCAATCGATGGGTTGACAGACTGTGTAAGCATTAATTATTTATATTTTGCTTTTGCAGTTGTGTGGTGCACTCTGGATGATGGTTGATGATTTATCGTTGCTATTATATACATGTGTTATAGGGAATCCATATAATTAACGTTATATGGTAATTGATTGGGCCTCATTCCAATTTGGTAAATACGGAATATTATAAAAGAAAATTCATGTGTTGAATAGAATAAAAATTCATGTGTTGAATAGAAAGAAAATTCATGTGTTGAATAGAATAAAAATTCATGTGTTGAATAGAATAAAAATTCATGTGTTGAATAGAATAAAAATTCACGTGTTGAATAGAATAAATATTCATGTGTTGAATAAAAATATAAATTCATGTGTTGAATAAAATATATATTCATGTGTTGAATAAAAATATATATTCATGTGTTGAAGAGAATATTCATTTGTTGAATAGAATAACGAAGTTATTGAAATATATAAAGCCTTGTTGGTTAGATATGCGCCATTTTGACGCGAACGATATTTATATCGATTATATTTGTTTTTATAATAATTATAGGAAAAAGAAGTGATTTCAAAATATAATATTTTAAAGATATTATCATTTGTATATCGATGACGTGGAATATTCAATTTTGATTCGAAATTGAATAAGCAGTTGAAATCATTTCTAAAACGAATTTAAAACCGTTTATAAAATACGTTTTAAAAGGAAATCGACGAAATATATATATAATATATATATTAAATGGCCTGAATAGAACGCGCCGCACCGCGGCAGTTCACGAATTTCGACCGTTAACTTCGAATGGATATTACGGGAGATCCGACCGTCGGATTCTCCTAAAACCAGAACCGTTGGGTTCATATCGAAAAGAGCTTTCTAACGAATATTAGAGATTTGAAATCTAACAGTTGGATTTGGAATTATGTCCAAATCAAATTTGGAAAAGGTCGCTGTAAGTGCAGTTCGATGGCCGTTGATGAAATTCGACTGTACGGGCCTTGATAAAATTATTAAAAATAGTAATAATTTGTGTAAAATCATACGAAATGATTTGTGAAGAATTATGATGAAAAATTCCAAAATTGAAAAGATAAAAATAGATTTTTATCGAAATGAACTAGTTTTGAACTAGAATTATAATTCATTTATTTTTGAAATAAATAAATTGGATTTGAAAGGGATTTAAAAGTAACCAGAATTTCCAATAATTGAATTGGAATAGATTTGAATCGAAATTGTCTTTGGAATATTTCGATGTTGGATTTCGTGATTATACAGATACTGTTATGGAAATTTGAAAGATATATTTATATCGTTATTTCCAATACGATATTTGTTGGTCGTAGAATTTGATATGAAATATAAGCCGATATATTTTCTATTCAGAGCCTTGTATTTAATATTGAATGGGATTTGGATTTGTCGTGAATGGTGTCTTCATTAACCCTGTGTATAAACCCAGTTGAGAAAAAGATTAAATTTTTTTATTTAGATTTAATGAAGTATACCAATTAAATGGTATTTAATTGGAATTGAATTTGAATTGATTTTTGGGTTTATCGTGAATGGTGTTTTAAATAACACTCGTTCTTTAACCCGATAATTAATGGAATGTGATTTTGGGTTTATCGTGAACCGTGTTTTAAATGACATTGGTTCTTTAACCCAATTAAAGACAGGATGTGATTTCCCAAGTTAAATAATCATTGATAGTGATTATTGAGAAGATTAAAACCAAGTGGAGTTTTAACGAATCTTTAATTAGATTGAAATAATCGAGAATGGAGTATCACCAGTTTTGCTCCAAGCGATAGTTAAATCTTTAATTAGATTTGAATGTGAAATGGTAATTGAATTTACTGATAACACCGTGGTGTTAGATATGAAGTATGACCAATTTTACTTCATGGGATGAATAGGTTTGGATTGGGAAATAAAATAAATGATTACTTCGGTGTGGTTCGCTAATCCCGACTAATTTGAATTGATATTCAAAAGAAGATTAAAGAATAAATTTAAAGAATTTATCTTTGATAAAATTAATGGGAACCTTTCCCAAAGTATAAGAATATTTGAATAAAAGAATATTCTGAATTGGAATGAGGCGTATGTTGTGTTTGTGTAACACTTGTTATTATATACACGAGTTATTCAGAAAGACTGGGTTTATCCTATTCTGAATAACTAATTCGATGATGTGTCGAGGATGAAGATGGTGGTCAAAGACCGGAGGTATTCACATCGTTTGGGTGATTACTGATGATCTTGATTGGGCTGTACACCCAAGAGGAGGGAATCAGTTACTGATCGTCCAGACGTACTTGGAGATCGATGGATATGCGAGGTACAAGGTGCCTCCGGCTTCGTTTAGACCCAGAATGAACTTGTAAATGGACTGTGTATCTGACATTGGATTTTATTCTGTGTGATTGATTTCTATTAAATATATATCTGTTTGGCGCGGAGAATTTATTCTCTTGCTTAACGCCCTTCTCTGAGACGTACGAGCTCAGAGGTTATATATTGATGGATATCAATCGCATGGAGTGAATTGCCTGTGTGGCAAATGATCAAGGCTTTTATTGAAAAGCAAAGTCTTGTGGTTGATGATCAAAGCACGACCTGTGTGGCATAGCTTTGTGTAGCTTTGATTCGCGAGCCTCACACTCTGGTTGTGAACCGGAAACGGGAGAGGACCTCAGGGAGGACATGCGTTTCTTTCTAGCTAGGGTAGTGTCAGTGACCTACCAGCCCTGACATTTATATTATTTTCACCTGTGTGGTTGTTGGATTGCGAGGCGCCTCGGATATATCGGTGACTATGTAGAGCCGATGGAGTCATTTGGCTCATTTACGCCCCAAAGGGCGGGGAAACGCAGTGTTCAGGCATTTTAATCCACATCGGTGGACCAGCCCTGACGATCCAAGGGCTTGACTGAGTACTTGTCCTGAGGCTCGGCCTAGAGAGTATCGAATCGGTTGAGGACGATCCCTTGCCTCGGTGCACAGATGGAAATCCATCTTCCAATACGTGACAATTGCGGTTTTGATTGTATACCTATATATGGCGACATAGTGGTATGAGGCACTTATGCTGTCTATAATTGATACTTATGATTGGAATTGTTTTGACACTATACACTTATAGTAATAATAAAATATGAAATTTCACATACCAAGCATTCTTGGCTATTATAAGGTAAAAACCCTATCCTCCGGCTTGCGTTGCATTGTGTAATGGGACCTGGGTCTTATAATAGCTTCATTGCTCTTTATTTAGCATTGCGCTGTTGTTTTATGCACTGGTATTCTTAGGAGGAAACCCTTTCCGTGTTATACGGTGTGGTCCCTTGATTTACCTAACTTTAAAATAAAGATTAATAACTATTTTAGTTCTCACACCAGTCACATGACTGACTTGGAGTTTATTTTTTGAACCTAAACTATGGGTTCCCTTATTTTGACACGGGCAGCTAGTAGTTTTGGTTTTGCAGATTTATATTCACAGGATCCTGATTTATAGCTGAAGCGATATTCGGAAAGCTCTGTATCCGTGTATTACTCCTAGTTGTGTTTTGTATTATTTTTTGCTGCAGTAATGTATTTAAATCTCTAATAATTTATGATGTGTAATATTTATTCATACTCTGTATATTCTTGTAGTTAGAGATGGAATTGTTGTAATAAGCAATGAAAGGTTCTTCTGTTTGTGTTCCGATTCGTCTTGTCCTCAGTACAATCCGTGATTTCCCGTAAGGGGGATTTTGGGTCGTTATAGAAGGAATTCGTAGAAGTGAAGGAGTTCATAGGGTTCTGGAAAAGTTTTAGTTGGCCATGATGAAATAACGGGTAGGGTAGCGTCCTTAAAACTTATTTTTCTTTTTACGTGGCCTGAAAACTTACTAGACATGGTAGTTTGTCACTACAACATAATTTCCTCTTTATTTTATTACTTAAAAAAAAGAATACAACAACAAAATTTGTTTCAAAATCACATGTAAAACAAACTTTATGCAAACAACCATTTAGGAAATAATGAAAATCACATCCAATCATAATTTTCAATTCAAATAACACAAGCACGTGACGGTTTTAATTTTAATTTTAACCGCATCAAAGCTAATTATTGTTTTTTATTTAATTCTTCGTGTACCTTCTAGTATTAAAGAACCATTAAAAAAACGAAGATATGATTCATTTTGCTACAAAATCACAAGTTTCTTAAAAACATGAGGTCATATATGCCTTAGGGGTGGCAATTAGATCCGACTGATGGACCCGGACCCGACCCGTCGAGTCACGGTTCTAGGTGGGTCAGTTTTTGTCATGTCTGAACTATACTTTTAAAAAATCTGGACTCGACCCAAGCTTCGGTTCGGGTCGGGTCGGGTCGGGTCGGGTCGGGTTATAATACTAAAAATACATGTATTTCAATGTTTTTTGGTCGGTTCTTCCGGACTGAGTCCATTCGGGTCGGGTTTGATCGGGTCTTAAATGTATTTTTCATCACCTAGACGCGACCCGAGACCCTTCGGGGTCGGTTCAGGTTCGGGTCGGGTCGGTCCGGGTTTTCGGTTTTCGGTTCTCAGTTCTAATTGTCGGCCCTAGTATGCCTTAATGGTGTGGAACCTAACTTTATATTTGATTTTACCAACCCTAGATTTTATTAGGTGATTCAACTAAATGTAACAACCCGTATTTTCAATAACCTGTTATACCGTAAATCGAGGCAGAATTTAATTTATAAATCTAAATCAAGGGAAACGGGCTATGCCATTGCGTTCGTCTCGGAAAAATACGCGAAATAGAGTCCGAGTTTTCGAAAATCGGAGTCCGTATGACCCGATTAAGGCCCAACGAAGTTTTCAGAAAAATTCAAAGTAAAAACAGATTTCAAATTCAAGTTTGAATTTGAAAAATTAGGTCAGATTGGGCTAGGTGGGAAAGTTCCCGCCAGAGTACCCAAGTCGACAGCCCTGTCGACTTGGGAGTCGACTTGGTTGGACCCAAGTCGACAGCCCTGTCGACTTGGCTGTCGACTTGGTCCAGCCGGGCTGTTTAGCCTGGTGCACCATTTTGAGATTGTGTTGAGTTTGGGGGCCATATTTGGTTTTAAGGGTTGAGATTGCAACTAGGGTTTAATCCTATGGCCTAAAACACTTGCCTAATCTATAAATAAGACCCTAAGCTAGCCCTAAATCATCATTAATCAATCCTACAACTAAACTATGGCAAAATTTTACCTCTCATGGCCTCCACTCTCTTCATAAAACTCTAAAATTATTTCTAAGAGAGATTTTCCATGCATACAAGTGTTTTCAAGCTTGTATGAGCATCATTAGCTTGCATTCAAGTCAAGTTTCCATATTTACATCATAAAGCAAGGGTTTTGATCATTTTGGCTCAAGGGTTTTTCTATTAGAGCTTGCATTTTGGGTTTAATTGATTTCATAAGGGCTTTGTCATATTTTTGTGACTTCCTAAGCATTGTAAGCCCTTTTCTACTTTCATATTTAAACTCTAAAGTTAATAAATGATGCAAGTTGTGTTTGATCATTATGATATGCAAGTTTACTATGAAGTGTTATGCAAGTTTGCCATGTTATGAAGTTATGTTATGCAAGTTTGATATGCAAGTTTGTCATATGATATGCAAGTTAAGTTATGCAAGTTTGATATGCAAGTTTGTCATATGATATGCAAGTTAAGTTATGCAAGTTTGATATGCAAGTTTGTCATACGATATGCAAGTTAAGTTATGCAAGTTTGATATGCAAGTTTGTCATATGATATGCAAGTTAAGTTATTCAAGTTTGATATGCAAGTTTGTCATATGATATGCAAGTTAAGTTATGCAAGTTTGATATGCAAGTTTGTCACATGATATGCAAGTTATGTTATGCAAGTTTGGGTTGATCCTTTTGTTCATGTTATCATGTTATGCAAGCTTATCTTGGGTTTATGAGCTTAAAGCTTCAAGCTTTATGCTAAAGGTTGCATTTTAGCAACATGTAAGTTATCATATCTCTTATGATAACTTGCATGTGAGGCTAAATGCGAACTTATGGCCATTTCTACATGTCATTTATCACCATGTATCACCAATATGCTAAGTTTGGTTTTATGCATGCTTTTGAGGCCTAAAAATGTAATATGCAAGTGTATGAACATATGAACATTTCATATGCCACCATGTTAAACTTGTGGCTTCAATACCTTTATGTCATGATTATGCCAAGTTCCCTCTTTCTATCCTATATGCGCTATTGCGATATGTAAGCGATGGGATTGCGTTTGGGGTTGGGTAAACTTAAAAGACATAAAAACATAAGCTTGGGAATTTACCTATTAAGTTAGGTCTACCCATTGGGAATTTACCTATTAAGTTAGGTCTACCCAATTGCTTGAAAATTTGTAACATGTTTTGGAAACATGATGGACATGACACTTAGAAAAGATAAGTGTGACCAACTCGAGGTTGGGTTGAGTTTGTAGCGTAAACCTACCCGGAACCGACCGGCTTAACTAGTTGCTACAAACAATAGGACCCAATGTGAGAAGTTGGCCATGTTGTACCTTGAACCCGAGGTTAGACCAAGTTGTGGTGTAAAGCTACCCGGACCCGCCCGGCTTAACTAGTAACCACAACAAGGTCTAATGTGAGAGGTTAAGGCGCATTAAATTAATTAATGCCTCGTGATTAGGGTTAAGTCATGGTCCACTTAATACTTAACCAATTTGGGCTTGGTAGATTAATCAGGGTTAAGTTGTGAACTCATCGTTACACTTAACCAAGTTAATCCATGATTAGCAAGAGGGTTAAACCGTACTTAACCCACTAGAAAATCCTAGCAATGGGGGTCCACTCCAGCAGTAATCCCAAGTTTGTATCATCATGGCCCTAGGGTCTAGGTTAGGGTGTGGGGCACGAATTACTGGGCTGGAGGTAAGCGACCAATAAACGACGGCCGGGTGGTACGCCGATGTAGTTCCGGACGGACTTTGGACGTGCACGTAGTCCGTATTTGGAGAAGTCACCCATGGGTACCAGTAGATCGAGACTGTGCACTCATGTTTATGGTGTCCAGGGGTTGGCACCCTAGGGCTTGATACGCCCGAAGGGTGGACCCGGCACAGTTCGACTACAATTATGTTTGGGCCGTATTGACACCAACACGTGACGAGTTAGGCTTAGGGAGCCGATCGACTAGACCGTTTGGTTGGACCTTGTATTAGGGTCATTTCATGTTATTGGGCCAAAGCTTGGGCCAAGGGATCAATACTTGTTTATTCCAGTCATGTTAGTTTGCTAGTACACCTGTGGTGCAAAACCTTAAACCTGATTATGCGATGACACCTTTATCTACCTTGTTAGTTAATCACCATGCTAGTATGTTGTTATCCTTATGATCATACCCGCTTCTCATGCTAGTTAACTTTATCAGTTTACATTGATTGTAGTAGGGCTTACTCAGTCTTTTTGACTGACCTGTTTTCTTTTGCCTCTTTTCTTCCGTTCCCCCCCCAGGTTCTCAGGGTGGGAATATTGGAGCTTAGCTTGGATTTCTGACCGCTTGCTTGTGGGATTTTAGCTCATGTACGGTTTCGACATGAAGCTAGCTATGGTTATCACTTATTTTGGGGATAGTACTTATGTATTTCAGTTTTTCAGTAATGTTGTTTTTATCTAGACTTGTGTATTTGGAAAATTGACATTATGTTGTACCAGACTTGTTTTGAAATGGTTTGAAATCTTCCGCTGTTTTATCTATGTTATTTACTCTGTTTACATATCTACATATGTTCTTGTTCTGCCTTGATATATCATTATGCATGTTTACCTGATTCAAACGCCCCTCCAAAGTCAGAGTGCTAGCAAGAGTCACCTTGGCGGAGGTAGGGTGTTACATTTGGTATCAGAGCATATGGTTTACGAGAAGGAACAAAAAGGTTTTAGAAAACTTTTGGAAAACTATTTTCAAAACCAAGTATAAAGTATTTTCCAAAGAAAAGTCTAGTTTATTTTAAAGGCTATTCCCCAAAAAGCCATTAGCAAAATTCCTTCGTTTTTCTCCATTCTGAATCTATCTTTTTCTTCGTTTTCAGTATGGCCAATAACTTTGCCATTTCGGAGGGAGTGCACGTACCTGTTTGGTATAGGAGGCTTTTGGAGGCTAGGGCGACCGAAGCCGGCCCCGCAGATGTTCCTCCTCCTCCTCCTCCTCCAGTAGTTAATGTTCCTCCTCCTCCTGTCGCTGAGGTTCCTCTTCCTCCTCCCCCTCAGCATCCTCAAGCTGACTTCGCAAAGACTTGCAAAGATTTTAAAGCAATGGGTGGCAAGAACTTTCAAGGCACTGAGACTTTTGTAGAGGCCAGAAATTGGTTGAAAGAGACCGAGGATTTATTTGCTATCTTTGGGTTAGACGATCAGAGGAAGATCTTGTTGGCGGTTTGGCTTATGAAGGATGAAGCCGCTTATTAGTGGGAAGTCACCAATGGTACTAGGCCTGTTGAGACTTGGGCCGATTTCAGGGCAAGGTTCATGCTTAAGTTTCTATCTTCTGCTGAGGAGAATCTGCAAATGGAGAGGTTCATAACTTTGAAGCAAGGAGATATGTCGGTCAAAGAATATGTGAACAAGTTCAATCAGTTAGCTCGTTTTGGCCTGGATATGGTGAATACTCCTCAGAAGAAGGCTCTTCGTTTTGCTAGAGGATTGAATGAGCCGTTGAAGGGATTGGCTATGTCACATATTCGCCATGGGGCCACGTTTGAGAGTTTGGTTGATATGGCGTTACTTCAGGGAGATGTCAAGAAAGAGACCAAGATGAATGATACTCAAGCCAAGAAGACTGATTCCCAGGGAAAAGGAAATCAGGGTAATCCAAGTGGTCAAAGCAATCAAGGCAATCAGAACAAGAACAAGAATCAAGGCAACAAGGGGAACAACAACAAGGGCAATAACAAAAAGGGAAAGTGCTATTATTGCGGTTCAGTTGGGCATCTTATTAAGGATTGTAAGAAGAGGAAAAGGAAGAATGGTGAATGCTTTTTCTGCGGTGAGACTGGACATTTCAGTAAGGATTGCCCGAAGAAGCAAGGGCAAGGCCAGGGTCAGACTCAGTGTGCTGGACCTTCGAGAGGGCAAGTTCATGCTCTCAATGTCGCTCCAGTTCCCGATCGAGGTAGTATTTCTGTTGAGAGCCTTGTATATATTTCTGATTTTCCAGTTCGTACCTTGTTTGATTCTGGTGCATCGCATAGCTTTATCTCATATGATCTTGTTGATAGTTTGCACCTTAGTACTAGCTTGGTAGATGATCCCGTCTGTGTCTCAAATCCTATTGGGGGTTCCGCCCATTTGTCTATGATATGTGGGGATTTGAGGATCTCTATACTAAGTGTAGAGTTCTTGTGCAGTGCTTATGTTCTTGGTTTTAGGGGATACGGATTGATATTGGGCATGGATTGGCTGTCCAGATATGGAGCCATTCTTGATTGTGAGCATAGGGTTGTGAGGCTCGTGACTCGCCTCGGAAACACCCTAGAAATTTCTTTAATCCGAGAGGTCCCGTCATGCTGTGCTATCTTGAATCACTCGACTCGTCAATGGAAACTCTTCAGTCTGTGAGAGTGGTTCAAGAGTATCCGGATGTTTTCGATGAAGTTAGGGGGTTGCCCCCTAAGCGAGAGATTGATTTCCGCATTTATCTGGTGGATAATGCAAAGCCGGTTTCTTTGCCCGTTCGGCACATGGCTCCGCGCGAAAGGCGGGAGCTAAGTAAGCAAGTAAAGGAGTTGCTTGAGAAGAACTTCATTAGACGAAGTATATCTGAATGGGGAGCGCCTGTGGTATTTGCTACCAAGGCAGATGGTTCTCTCCGACTTTGTGTTGACTATCGAGAGTTGAATAAGCTGACTAAGAAGAACAGACACCCGTTACCGAGGATCGATGATCTCTTTGACCAGCTTGTCAGTGCTTCTGTTTTCTCTCAGCTTGATCTTGCTACTGGATTCCATCAGCTCAGGGTAGCTGAGGATAGTATAGACAAGACTGCGTTCAGAACGCCAGATGGATTCTTCGAATGGCTTGTCATGCCGTTCGGCTTGACTAATGCACCCGCATATTTCGTGGACTTGATGAGTAGGGTGTTCAGGGAGTTCTTGAACAAGTTTGTCGTGGTCTTCGTAGATGATATCCTGATCTTCTCTAAGGATGAGGAAGAGCACGCAAGGCATCTCGTGGAGGTGATGGATACGCTTAGAGCGCATCAGTTGAAGGCCAAGTTCTCCAAGTGTCACTTTTGGAGAAGGGAAGTTAGATTCCTTGGGCATATAGTATCTAAGCAAGGCTTAGCGGTGGATCCCGCTAAGGTAGTTGCAGTTCAGGATTGGAAGACTCCAAGGAATGCAACCGAAGTGAGAAGTTTTCTAGGTCTTGCGGGTTTTTACCGGAAGTTTATTAAGGACTTCGCGAAGATTTCCGCTCCTCTCACTAAATTGACGAAGAAGAATTTAGTTTTTGCTTGTTGCATAGAATGCGAGCTTGCTTTTCAGAAGCTCAAGAGAGCTCTCACATCAGCACCTGTTCTAGATTTGTCCGATGGAGGGAAGTTATTTACAGTATACACCGATGCATGTGGCACGGGGTTAGGAGCTGTTCTGATGCAAGAAGGAAGAGTGATATGCTTTGGCGGTAGATAACTCAAAGTGCATGAGAAGAATTATCCCACTCATGACTTAGAGTTGGCAGCAATAGTATATGCACTCAAGGCTTGGCGCCATTATCTTCTGGGAGAAAGATTTGAGCTTTCTACCGATCACAAGTCATTGAAGTATCTCTTTTCACAGAAGGATCTAAATTTGAGGCAACAAAGATGGATGGAATTCTTGGCGTCCTATGATTTTGAGATAGCTTATACCCCTGGCAAGGGGAATGTGGTAGCAGATGCATTGAGTAGAAAAAGGTTGACTCTGAGTCCTCTATTCGTTGAGATGAAGAATTTAGAGTATGTGGCAACCTTTGATTTCTCTTTGGCGATTGAGTCGATGACCGGTTCTTTAGCATCTCTGGAACTCAGACCTACCCTTCTTGATCAAGTTGGGGCTTCGCAGAGAGAAGACCCTCAGGTAGTTGAGATTATGGATAAGCTGATTCGAGGAGAGGCGTCTAGTCATCTCGCTCGATATTCTATTGATGACAAGGGTTGGCTGAGGAGAGACGGAAGGTTATGTGTTCCAATGGTAGAAGATTTAGTAAGAAAAGTTCTGGAGGAAGCGCATCGCTCTAAGTTGACTATACATCCAGGCGGAGATAAGATGTATAAAGATATGAAGCACATTTTCTTTTGGTGTAACACCCCGTGTATTCTATAACTGTGGAATTAACAAATTAAAGTATAAGTAATTTGAAATCAAAGAACTAAGGGAAACGGGATACACCATTGCGTTCGTCTCGGAAAAATACGCGAAATAGAGTCCGAGTTTTCGAAAAACGGAGTCCGTATGAAGAAGATATGGCCTTCGGAAGTTTCTGAATTAAGTTTAAAATTCGAACAGAATAAAACAGTTTAAAAATTAAAACCGGGCCCAATTGGCCAAGGCGGGAAAACTCCCGCCTAAGACACCCAGGTCGACTGGGCTGTCGACCTGGTCTAACCAGGTCGACAGGGCTGTCGACAGGGCTGTCGACCTGGTCCAGACCCAGGTCGAACCCAGTCCACCCTGGCTGGCCTATTCTATGTTGGTCGATTTTCTGTGGTCTGCTTTGTCATTAGGGCTAGGTGGCAGGCTCTAATTGGTCCCTCTTGCGAATGAATGGCTACGATCAATCCAAGCGACATCAATGGTCCTAATCAGTTCATAAACTCTATAAAATGACCCTAGACTCTACCTAGGTTTCTTACACAATTCTCTAGCCTCCATTGCTCTCTTCTTCTAATAAAAATAAAAATGGCGTCTCTGCTCTGCTGGAATTAAAACTAGAAGATAATCAACATCAGCCTAAGCAACTTAATTCAAACTAGAGATTAAAGTTCTGCAAAGATTCTACAACAAGTTAAAGTTCTTTCTTTAATCCAATCAAGGCAAGTACAGTTATTCTCCGCTATAAACGTTAATTATAATTTTGATATGCATTTAAAACTGAGTTTGAGGTTGTATATATATTCTCTTCTGTTGGATCTGTTTTCTGTGACTGTTCTGTATTCCTTTCTTCTTTTCTGTTTCTATAGCCAGGCTACCACGAGCCTGTGCCCAATCTTATAAAGAGATTAACGTATGAACGCGAAATTTGGGACAATTAATGAATGTTGCGAAATTTGACAAGATTGAATGTATGACTTTAGGTCTGAGGCATAAAATATATTGGACATGTGACTTGGGATTGGATGCATAAATTTGACTATGAACATGTAATTTATGCATGTTGTATGCATAGTTATGTTGTAATTTAGATCTGTAATTAATTAGAAAAATAAGCATATGTTATAAACTAGTTTTAGACCTATGCATATTCTGTGATTAAAGAAGAAGAGGAACCACTGTAAGATTACATATGATTTGAGACTTTGAACAAAATGCATATAAAAGTCAAGATTTGATTTTTAGAAGATATGATTTAAAGATTTAGATTGTTGGGTATAGTTTGCATAATGATTCATGACTTAAAAAGAAGAAGATATGGAAGCTTAGGTGTAAAAGATTTGCATTAATTAGGATATCTATTATTGTGATTACACCTAAATAGGGATTTTTGGATATATGGCATGCATTGGAATTAATGGTTATATTTGGTATAATTTATATGTGAATCTGCTGTAAAATGCTAGTTTAACAAAAATTGGAACATATGTTATAGGGTAAATTATGTCCATATTCTGCGCTATGTAAATGTATGCAAACATGGAAGTATATGATCATATTGTGAATCATGACATTATTTAGGCATATGAACTTAGGCCTAATTTATGGTTAGGCAAGGCATGTAAATAGAACCTTTAGAAATATTAAATTTGCTAAATCTGCTAATTTGCCAAGTTGCCTAAACTGCTAGTTTTGTTATATTGCCTAGACTGCTAATTAGATTGAAATGCCTAATCTGTTAAATTTGTCGGTTGAAATGCCTAACCTGTTATATGCCAAAATCTGCTAAGTTGCTAAATCTGTTAAATCCGTTAAGTCATATAAAATCTGTTATCTGCTATGTTGATATAATCATCCTGTTATTGATATAATCTGAATTGGCATATATATTGGGCGTGCGCATAAACGGTAAATTATTAATTAATTGGCCGCAAAGATAAACATGGCTAACTCGAGGTTAGAATGAGTTTGCGGCGTAAATCTGCCCGGAACCGCCCGGCACATCCAGTGGCCGCAAACAATAGGTTCTAATGTGAGAAGTTAGTCATAACATGCGTAAGACACGAGGTTAGGTCTGGCTTGTGGCAGAAGTCTGCCCGGAACCGCCCGGCATATCCAGCGGCCACAAGCTACCGACCTAATGTGAGAGGTCTGTGCATTAATAATTAATTAATGCAAATCTAAGATAAGAATGACGTCTAAAACGTATTGGGGAAAATAGGGTTAAACCAAAGGGATTAATAGATGTAGTAAAACCCGTCCATGAATCTGTAGGCCCAATACAAAGTTAGACAAATCTGAAAAATCTGTACATCTGACCTGTTAGTCTGAAAACTTGTTAACTTAATTTGTGAATTAGTAAACCTGAATTCTGTATGTCTGAACTTGTAAACAAGTTAATCTGAAATCTGTTAGTCTGGGGACACAAGGTTAGGAGGGGAATTACTTGTGTCATCTGTTGTTTGGGACCCATATTAGTCAGTAACCCTTTCTGGTATCAAAAAACTTTGACCCAACAGTAGGTAGGGTCCGGGCACGCTTACTGAACTAATTATAAGTGGTTCATTCTGATAATGGCGAGGGGTGTTGATGGTGCGTTCCAACCGGTTCATGTGCGTGCATGGATCCCGGTCTGCCTCTGAGGATGTAAGACGCTGTGACATCTGTAAATAGGTCTGTGCCAATTGGTTGTCACTTTAGGGAGTGATACACCCTACTGTGGGGCCGACACAGGATATTTATGTATTAGGGAGCCGATCGCTTGGGGTAGGGTTTTAGGGTACGCTTAGTTCTGTCTGTTTCTGTTGGTACCGTCTGTTTCTGTTGGGTGGTAACACCTGTCTGTTTCTGTGTGGTACCGTCTGTTCGGGTGGTAAAGGCCCATTACTAGTGTACACCTAATTCCACATTCTGTCTCCATAGGGATAAATCTGTTTCTTCTTCTGTCTGTTTCTGATCGGGTAGTAAAGGCCCATTATTAGCATTCTGTTTCTGTTAAAGTATTCTGTACCCGTTCCTGCTTCAATTTAGACATTAGGGTGACACCTAATTCTGCTATACTAGTCTTAGTGCAGAGAAGTGTAAAACAATAGTTTATATCATTCTGTTTTTCTGTTATATTTGCTACACCTGTTATAGTTATCTCACATCCAGTTTTATGTTCATATCATATTATTATTATCTGTTCATATGCTGAAAGTCACTGGACTTGCCAGACTTTTTGTCTGACCCTTGTTGTTTCGCCTCCTTTCTTCCGTTTACCCCCCCAGGTTATCCAAGGAGGGAAATACTTTAGCTTGATCCGGATTTCTCTTTGCTTGAAGTGCTTAAAGTATGGCTTGGCTCTGTATAGCTTCCGTTCCATGGGGATTATGATTTTAAACTATGCATTTTGAAGGCTTTTGTACAAGACTGATATTTTGTACTTGAATTCTGAAATTGAAAGGATGTAACCATATTAATTTCTATTTCCGCTGTAATAAAGTTAAAATTTTTCAAGTACTGTTTTATCTGTCTTGTAAGTTTCTGTTCTATTTACTAAAATGCTCCACCAAAGTTAAGGCATTCCCTTTGTGAGTGACCTTAACGAAGGTGGGGTGTTACACTTGGTATCAGAGCTGAAGGTTACCAGATTTGATAAAAAGTTTTGAAAACTATTTTCAAAAAGGATTTAAAAAAAAAGAAGTATTTTCAAAAATAAAGCTTATTTTGAAAAACATGATCCCCAAGAGCCCTATATCTTTCTTTCAGTCCTTTTTGTATTGAACCTTTCCTTTTTCGTTCCAGCATGTCTGAAGCATCTGAGATACCAGAGGGTGTTCATGTACCCGGTTGGTTTCGTCAATATCTTGAGGCTAGGACCGCCGCTGCAGGTCCAGCAAATGGTCCCCCTCCTCCACCCCCTCCTCGTGCTATTGCTTTCTCAAAAATCTGTAGAGATTTTAGGGCCATGGATGGGAAGGATTTCAAAGGAACTGAATCATTCGTAGAAGCAAGGAATTGGCTCAAAGAAACTGAGGATCTATTCGTTATCTTCGAGGTGGACGATAGGCAGAAGGTACAGTTGGCAGTATGGCTGCTCAAAGACGAAGCTTCCTACTGGTGGGAAGTCACTAACGCCGAGAGGCCGGTTGAGACATGGATGGATTTCAGAACAAGGTTTGAGACAAAATTCCTCTCGCAAGCTGAACGAAGATTACAATTGGAAAAGTTCTTGTCTCTTAAGCAAGGAAGTATGACGGTCAAGGAATACGTCAACCAGTTCAACCAACTAGCAAGATTCGAATTGGATTTAGTCAACACTCAGCATAAAAAGGCTCTCCGCTTTGTTAAAGGATTGAATGAGCCACTGCATAGCCTAGCCATGACCCATGTACCCATGGGAGCAACTTACGAGAAATTGGTGGATATGGCACTACTGCACGAGGAAGACAAGGGCCCGAAAGAGACAAAGAAGGAAGAAGCACAGAATAAGAAAGCGGGGCCCAAAAAGGAAACACAAAAGAAGGATGAGAAGTCTGAAGATAAGAAAGGGAAAAAGTGCTTTACTTGTGGGAGCTCAACTCATCTGAACAAGGATTGCAGAAAAAGGAAGGGCGCTTGCTTCAACTGTGGGGAGATGGGACACTTCACTAGGGACTGCCCAAAGAGACGAGGACAAGGAGGGCAGGCGAACACTCTTGAGGCTAGTGGCTAGGATAGAAATAGGAAAATTTCTATAGTAGGTTTAATTTATTTTTCTGATTATGAAGTCAAGACTTTTTCTCTGATTCTGGTATTTTGATTTTGTAATCGATACTCTGCACTTTAATACTAGTATTATTTCTGAATTCCGCTGTAGACTCAGACCCATAAGGGTTATGGATCATCTGTTTGGGACTGGGGTTTGAGGGATACCTGTGTTAGGCGTCAAGTATGACGCATACATTCTGAGTTTTCGTGGGGTATCAATTTGATGTTGGTTCCGGTCTTTGGGGCCGATACTTAGGACCCATGTCTAATGGGAACCAAATTTTCGTTCTATCTGTACTCGCTTCCATCATTCGACTGTATCCTATCGATCGAATCTTCGAACTTTAGGTAGAAACTAATGGGTGTAAACATGTGTTTGATGGTTGCAAGTGGATGCAAGTGGTTGCCCGTGGATGCATATACACACACTAGGCACTAGATCGGCTCGAAAACACTCTCATACTGCATATGGATGAGTGAGCATTTTTCAATTCTTGTGGATGCAAAATGGTTGATTCAGCACATGGATGTTGCATTTGAGTGAATGGTTGTGCACTCATATAGAAATAATATATATCATCAGAATTCTATTGCATACATGTTGGACTCATGGCACTGACATAATTCGCATTTAGGAGGTCAACTGAATCAGTAGACCGCCTGATTTTGCATTAGGTAAGGAACATATACACACTTTTTGCATATGTTCATACAACATTAGAAGTTTTCTAAGGACAATGGATGCTTGTGGATGATGGTTGAGTAGATGGGTGATTGGATGGTAGGACACATTCTTCTTAACTTAAAGATTTCGGGGACGAAATCCTTTTAAGTGGGGGAGAATGTAACACCCCGTGTATTCTATAACTGTGGAATTAACAAATTAAAGTATAATTAATTTGAAATCAAAGAACTAAGGGAAACGGGATACACCATTGCGTTCGTCTCGGAAAAATACGCGAAATAGAGTCCGAGTTTTCGAAAAACGGAGTCCGTATGAAGAAGATATGGCCTTCGGAAGTTTCTGAATTAAGTTTAAAATTCGAACAGAATAAAACAGTTTAAAAATTAAAACCGGGCCCAATTGGCCAAGGCGGGAAAACTCCCGCCTAAGACACCCAGGTCGACTGGGCTGTCGACCTGGTTTAACCAGGTCGACAGGGCTGTCGACCTGGTCTAACCAGGTCGACAGGGCTGTCGACAGGGCTGTCGACAGGGCTGTCGACCTGGTCCAGACCCAGGTCAAACCCAGTCCACCCTGGCTGGCCTATTCTATGTTGGTCGATTTTCTGTGGTCTGCTTTGTCATTAGGGCTAGGTGGCAGGCTCTAATTGGTCCCTCTTGCGAATGAATGGCTACGATCAATCCAAGCGACATCAATGGTCCTAATCAGTTCATAAACTCTATAAAATGACCCTAGACTCTACCTAGGTTTCTTACACAATTCTCTAGCCTCCATTGCTCTCTTCTTCTAATAAAAATAAAAATGGCATCTCTGCTCTGCTGGAATTAAAACTAGAAGATAATCAACATCAGCCTAAGCAACTCAATTCAAACTAGAGATTAAAGTTCTGCAAAGATTCTACAACAAGTTAAAGTTCTTTCTTTAATCCAATCAAGGCAAGTACAGTTATTCTCCGCTATAAACGTTAATTATAATTTTGATATGCATTTAAAACTGAGTTTGAGGTTGTATATTTATTCTCTTCTGTTGGATCTGTTTTCTGTGACTGTTCTGTATTCCTTTCTTCTTTTCTGTTTCTATAGCCAGGCTACCACGAGCCTGTGCCCAATCACATAAAGAGATTAACGTATGAACGCGAAATTTGGGACAATTAATGAATGTTGCGAAATTTGACAAGATTGAATGTATGACTTTAGGTCTGAGGCATAAAATATATTGGACATGTGACTTGGGATTGGATGCATAAATTTGACTATGAACATGTAATTTATGCATGTTGTATGCATAGTTATGTTGTAATTTAGATCTGTAATTAATTAGAAAAATAAGCATATGTTATAAACTAGTTTTAGACCTATGCATATTCTGTGATTAAAGAAGAAGAGGAACCACTGTAAGATTACATATGATTTGAGACTTTGAACAAAATGCATATAAAAGTCAAGATTTGATTTTTAGAAGATATGATTTAAAGATTTAGATTGTTGGGTATAGTTTGCATAATGATTCATGACTTAAAAAGAAGAAGATATGGAAGCTTAGGTGTAAAAGATTTGCATTAATTAGGATATCTATTATTGTGATTACACCTAAATAGGGATTTTTGGATATATGGCATGCATTGGAATTAATGGTTATATTTGGTATAATTTATATGTGAATCTGCTGTAAAATGCTAGTTTAACAAAAATTAGAACATATGTTATAGGGTAAATTATGTCCATATTCTGCGCTATGTAAATGTATGCAAACATGGAAGTATATGATCATATTGTGAATCATGACATTATTTAGGCATATGAACTTAGGCCTAATTTATGGTTAGGCAAGGCATGTAAATAGAACCTTTAGAAATATTAAATTTGCTAAATCTGCTAATTTGCCAAGTTGCCTAAACTGCTAGTTTTGTTATATTGCCTAGACTGCTAATTAGATTGAAATGCCTAATCTGTTAAATTTGTCGGTTGAAATGCCTAACCTGTTATATGCCAAAATCTGCTAAGTTGCTAAATCTGTTAAATCCGTTAAGTCATATAAAATCTGTTATCTGCTATGTTGATATAATCATCCTGTTATTGATATAATCTGAATTGGCATATATATTGGGCGTGCGCATAAACGGTAAATTATTAATTAATTGGCCGCAAAGATAAACATGGCTAACTCGAGGTTAGAATGAGTTTGCGGCGTAAATCTGCCCGGAACCGCCCGGCACATCCAGTGGCCGCAAACAATAGGTTCTAATGTGAGAAGTTAGTCATAACATGCGTAAGACACGAGGTTAGGTCTGGCTTGTGGCAGAAGTCTGCCCGGAACCGCCCGGCATATCCAGCGGCCACAAGCTACCGACCTAATGTGAGAGGTCTGTGCATTAATAATTAATTAATGCAAATCTAAGATAAGAATGACGTCTAAAACGTATTGGGGAAAATAGGGTTAAACCAAAGGGATTAATAGATGTAGTAAAACCCGTCCATGAATCTGTAGGCCCAATACAAAGTTAGACAAATCTGAAAAATCTGTACATCTGACCTGTTAGTCTGAAAACTTGTTAACTTAATTTGTGAATTAGTAAACCTGAATTCTGTATGTCTGAACTTGTAAACAAGTTAATCTGAAATCTGTTAGTCTGGGGACACAAGGTTAGGAGGGGAATTACTTGTGTCATCTGTTGTTTGGGACCCATATTAGTCAGTAACCCTTTCTGGTATCAAAAAACTTTGACCCAACAGTAGGTAGGGTCCGGGCACGCTTACTGAACTAATTATAAGTGGTTCATTCTGATAATGGCGAGGGGTGTTGATGGTGCGTTCCAACCGGGTCATGTGCGTGCATGGATCCCGGTCTGCCTCTGAGGATGTAAGACGCCGTGACATCTGTAAATAGGTCTGTGCCAATTGGTTGTCACTTTAGGGAGTGATACACCCTACTGTGGGGCCGACACAGGATATTTATGTATTAGGGAGCCGATCGCTTGGGGTAGGGTTTTAGGGTACGCTTAGTTCTGTCTGTTTCTGTTGGTACCGTCTGTTTCTGTTGGGTGGTAACACCTGTCTGTTTCTGTGTGGTACCGTCTGTTCGGGTGGTAAAGGCCCATTACTAGTGTACACCTAATTCCACATTCTGTCTCCATAGGGATAAATCTGTTTCTTCTTCTGTCTGTTTCTGATCGGGTAGTAAAGGCCCATTATTAGCATTCTGTTTCTGTTAAAGTATTCTGTACCCGTTCCTGCTTCAATTTAGACATTAGGGTGACACCTAATTCTGCTATACTAGTCTTAGTGCAGAGAAGTGTAAAACAATAGTTTATATCATTCTGTTTTTCTGTTATATCTGCTACACCTGTTATAGTTATCTCACATCCAGTTTTATGTTCATATCATATTATTATTATCTGTTCATATGCTGAAAGTCACTGGACTTGCCAGACTTTTTGTCTGACCCTTGTTGTTTCGCCTCCTTTCTTCCGTTTCCCCCCAGGTTATCCAAGGAGGGAAATACTTTAGCTTGATCCGGATTTCTCTTTGCTTGAAGTGCTTAAAGTATGGCTTGGCTCTGTATAGCTTCCGTTCCATGGGGATTATGATTTTAAACTATGCATTTTGAAGGCTTTTGTACAAGACTGATATTTTGTACTTGAATTCTGAAATTGAAAGGATGTAACCATATTAATTTCTGTTTCCGCTGTAATAAAGTTAAAATTTTTCAAGTACTGTTTTATCTGTCTTGTAAGTTTCTGTTCTGTTTACTAAAATGCTCCACCAAAGTTAAGGCATTCCCTTTGTGAGTGACCTTAACGAAGGTGGGGTGTTACATTTGGCCTGGGATGAAGAAGGATGTGGCAGAGTTTGTCTCTAGATGTATCATTTGCCAGCAAGTTAAGGCCGAGTCAAAGAAGCCCGGTGGGCTATTGCATCCTCTAGACGTTCCACTATGGAAGTGGGAGAGTATTTCCATGGATTTTATCGATGGGCTACCAAGGTCAAGGAAAGGGAATACGAACATTTGGGTTATTGTGGATAGACTTACGAAGAGTGCTCATTTCATTCCGGTGAAGAGCAAGAGGACCGCATCTTGGCTAGCGTCTGTATATCTTCGTGAGATTGTGAGACTACATGGAGTCCCTTCTAGTATAGTCAGTGACCGTGACCCAATCTTTACAAGTCAGTTCTGGAATAGCTTGCAAGAAGCTATGGGCACGAGGTTGAATCTAAGTACAACTTATCACCCACAGACGGACGGTCAAACCGAAAGGGTGAATAAGGTACTCGAGGATCTGTTGAGGCTTTGTATTCTGGATTTTGGTGGTACTTGGGAAGACCATCTTCCTCTTGTTGAGTTTGCATATAATAACAGTTATCAGGCAAGCATAGGGATGGCACCATTCGAAGCTTTATATGGGAGGCCGTGCAAGTCGCCTACATGTTGGTGGGAGACTACAGATGAGCTTATACTTGGGCCTGATATGATCAGGGATACATCCGAGAAGATCGAGTTGATTCGGAGACGGATGAAAGCGGCCCAAGATCGACAGAAATCCTATGCTGATAAGCGAAGAACTGATTTGGAGTTTGAGATTGGGGATATGGTTTTCGTGAAGGTTTCTCCTTTGCGGAATGTGGTCCGATTTGGAGCCGTTGGGAAGTTAGCACCAAGGTTTGTTGGACCATTCCCTATTATAGAGAGGATCGGGCAGATGGCTTATAGAGTGAAGTTGCCCGAGAAGCTTGCCGGAGTACACGATGTTTTTCATGTCTCGCATCTCCGGAAGTGTTTACATGAATCAGCAGAGGTTGTTGATCCAAGTGTTCTGAAAGATGTGGAAGTGGAGAAAGAGGCTACCTTGAGGAGAGCTCCGATTCGTATCTTGGGGACGGAGACCAAGAAGCTAAGAAATCGAGAGGTCAAGTTGGTGAAGGTTCAATGGGGTGAAGCCGAAGAAGACGCAACTTGGGAAACCGAGGAGAAGATGCGTGGGCTTTATCCATTCCTTTTTGAGGGTACACTCTCAATCTCTTTTCTTTGTTAGCATATCTTTCTCTTTGCTATCCATGTTTATCTAGTTCATCGTGTTAATCTTGTCATGAGAACCTTAGGTAGAAACCCTTTGGATGAAACATGTGTTTGAGACATGTTATGCTTGATGGTTGCAAGTGGTTGCAAGTGTTTGCAAGTGGTTACTCGTGGATGCATTATACACGTTAGTCACTAGATCGGCTCACACACTCCTCATATTGCATATGCATGAGTGTTTATGCTTATTCATGGATGAAAATTTTTGTGTTATCACATGGATGTTGCATATGGATGTATGTTATGTGCACACATATAGATGTTATACATTATGTTAGGAATTGCATACATATGGATTCATTTCACTAACATAATTTGCATTGATGATATTTGCATTAGATAAGTACATATACACACACCTTTGCATATGTTCATACAACATTTAGAATCTTGTAAGGACAATGACTGCTCGTGGATGATGTTTTGAGTAGATGGATGTTGGTTGGTAGGATATGTTCTTCCTAACTTGAAGATTTCGGGGACGAAATCCTTTAAGGAGGGGAGAATGTAACAACCCGTATTTTCAATAACCTGTTATACCGTAAATCGAGGCAGAATTTAATTTATAAATCTGAATCAAGGGAAACGGGCTATGCCATTGCGTTCGTCTCGGAAAAATACGCGAAATAGAGTCCGAGTTTTCGAAAATCGGAGTCCGTATGACCCGATTAAGGCCCAACGAAGTTTTCAGAAAAATTCAAAGTAAAAACAGATTTCAAATTCAAGTTTGAATTTGAAAAATTAGGTCAGATTGGGCTAGGCGGGAAAGTTCCCGCCAGAGTACCCAAGTCGACAGCCCTGTCGACTTGGGAGTCGACTTGGTTGGACCCAAGTCGACAGCCCTGTCGACTTGGCTGTCGACTTGGTCCAGCCGGGCTGTTTAGCCTGGTGCACCATTTTGAGATTGTGTTGAGTTTGGGGGCCATATTTGGTTTTAAGGGCTGAGATTGCAACTAGGGTTTAATCCTATGGCCTAAAACACTTGCCTAATCTATAAATAAGACCCTAAGCTAGCCCTAAATCATCATTAATCAATCCTACAACTAAACTATGGCAAAATTTTACCTCTCATGGCCTCCACTCTCTTCATAAAACTCTAAAATTATTTCTAAGAGAGATTTTCCATGCATACAAGTGTTTTTAAGCTTGTATGAGCATCATTAGCTTGCATTCAAGTCAAGTTTCCATATTTACATCATAAAGCAAGGGTTTTGATCATTTTGGCTCAAGGGTTTTTCTATTAGAGCTTGCATTTTGGGTTTAATTGATTTCATAAGGGCTTTGTCATATTTTTGTGACTTCCTAAGCATTGTAAGCCCTTTTCTACTTTCATATTTAAACTCTAAAGTTAATAAATGATGCAGGTTGTGTTTGATCATTATGATATGCAAGTTTACTATGAAGTGTTATGCAAGTTTGCCATGTTATGAAGTTATGTTATGCAAGTTTGATATGCAAGTTTGTCATATGATATGCAAGTTAAGTTATGCAAGTTTGATATGCAAGTTTGTCATACGATATGCAAGTTAAGTTATGCAAGTTTGATATGCAAGTTTGTCATATGATATGCAAGTTAAGTTATGTAAGTTTGATATGCAAGTTTGTCATATGATATGCAAGTTAAGTTATGCAAGTTTGATATGCAAGTTTGTCACATGATATGCAAGTTATGTTATGCAAGTTTGGGTTGATCCTTTTGTTCATGTTATCATGTTATGCAAGCTTATCTTGGGTTTATGAGCTTAAAGCTTCAAGCTTTATGCTAAAGGTTGCATTTTAGCAACATGTAAGTTATCATATCTCTTATGATAACTTGCATGTGAGGCTAAATGCGAACTTATGGCCATTTCTACATGTCATTTATCACCATGTATCACCAATATGCTAAGTTTGGTTTTATGCATGCTTTTGAGGCCTAAAAATGTAATATGCAAGTGTATGAACATATGAACATTTCATATGCCACCATGTTAAACTTGTGGCTTCAATACCTTTATGTCATGATTATGCCAAGTTCCCTCTTTCTATCCTTTATGCGCTATTGCGATATGTAAGCAATGGGATTGCGTTTGGGGTTGGGTAAACTTAAAAGACATAAAAACATAAGCTTGGGAATTTACCTATTAAGTTAGGTCTACCCATTGGGAATTTACCTATTAAGTTAGGTCTACCCAATTGCTTGAAAATTTGTAACATGTTTTGGAAACATGATGGACATGACACTTAGAAAAGATAAGTGTGACCAACTCGAGGTTGGGTTGAGTTTGTAGCGTAAACCTACCTGGAACCGACCGGCTTAACTAGTTGCTACAAACAATAGGACCCAATGTGAGAAGTTGGCCATGTTGTACCTTGAACCCGAGGTTAGACCAAGTTGTGGTGTAAAGCTACCCGGACCCGCCCGGCTTAACTAGTAACCACAACAAGGTCTAATGTGAGAGGTTAAGGCGCATTAAATTAATTAATGCCTCGTGATTAGGGTTAAGTCATGGTCCACTTAATACTTAACCAATTTGGGCTTGGTAGATTAATCAGGGTTAAGTTGTGAACTCATCGTTACACTTAACCAAGTTAATCCATGATTAGCAAGAGGGTTAAACCGTACTTAACCCACTAGAAAATCCTAGCAATGGGGGTCCACTCCAGCAGTAATCCCAAGTTTGTATCATCATGGCCCTAGGGTCTAGGTTAGGGTGTGGGGCACGAATTACTGGGCTGGAGGTAAGCGACCAATAAACGACGGCCGGGTGGTACGCCGATGTAGTTCCGGACGGACTTTGGTCGTGCACGTAGTCCGTATTTGGAGAAGTCACCCATGGGTACCAGTAGATCGAGACTGTGCACTCAAGTTTATGGTGTCCAGGGGTTGGCACCCTAGGGCTTGATACACCCGAAGGGTGGATCCGACACAGTTCGACTACAATTATGTTTGGGCCGTATTGACACCAACACGTGACGAGTTAGGCTT
The DNA here is from genome assembly GCA_030737875.1 of Allium sativum. Taxonomy (NCBI): domain Eukaryota; kingdom Viridiplantae; phylum Streptophyta; class Magnoliopsida; order Asparagales; family Amaryllidaceae; genus Allium; species Allium sativum. The sequence continues at coordinate 140,426,265 of CM060918.1, read as the reverse complement.
AGGGAGCCGATCGACTAGACCGTTTGGTTGGACCTTGTATTAGGGTCATTTCATGTTATTGGGCCAAAGCTTGGGCCAAGGGATCAATACTTGTTTATTCCAGTCATGTTAGTTTGCTAGTACACCTGTGGTGCAAAACCTTAAACCTGATTATGCGATGACACCTTTATCTACCTTGTTAGTTAATCACCATGCCAGTATGTTGTTATCCTTATGATCATACCCGCTTCTCATGCCAGTTAACTTTATCAGTTTACATTGATTGTAGTAGGGCTTACTCAGTCTTTTTGACTGACCTGTTTTCTTTCGCCTCTTTTCTTCCGTTTCCCCCCCAGGTTCTCAGGGTGGGAATATTGGAGCTTAGCTTGGATTTCTGACCGCTTGCTTGTGGGATTTTAGCTCATGTACGGTTTCGACATGAAGCTAGCTATGGTTATCACTTATTTTGGGGATAGTACTTATGTATTTCAGTTTTTCAGTAATGTTGTTTTTATCTAGACTTGTGTATTTGGAAAATTGACATTATGTTGTACCAGACTTGTTTTGAAATGGTTTGAAATCTTCCGCTGTTTTATCTATGTTATTTACTCTGTTTACATATCTACATATGTTCTTGTTCTGACTTGATATATCATTATGCATGTTTACCTGATTCAAACGCCCCTCCAAAGTCAGAGTGCTAGCAAGAGTCACCCTGGCGGAGGTGGGGTGTTACACTAAATGTAACTTGGATCTCACATTTTTCCTTTTCATTTGTTGGCGAGTCATACTGAACGAGAGTGGTGATTCGAATCTTCTGCTAATATGAATACGGAAGAAGAAAAGGTTGAAACAAATTTTAAGAGAATGTTAAAAGAAATGAGAGACAAAGTAGAAGACATGTGATGAGAAATATAAATGATAAGATGTAAAATTAATTTTCGATGGAGGGCGCGTTGTGTAGGTATTATTGGAGTATTAATAGAATTACCGTAATAAATACTAATTTTTTAAAAATGATGAATTCGAACTTGTGCTACGCACAAGGATGTTTAAAAAAAAATTAACTACTTCGTAATTATATTTTTGTTACCTGATTTTAGTGATAAAATAAAACCCATACGGGTCAGTATATGGAATAGCAATAGCAAGGATTGGAATAATGATATAATGCAAATAGTTTTATTTAATACTTAAACACAAAAGTTAAAACTATAAGATATACAGTATGAGACCTCTTGTGTGTTGTTATTCCAATTTCGATTGGAGGAAGTAAATGCAAGCAACTACAAATAAACCTACCAATAGTTTAGTTTGTTATATTGTTATTTATTAACAGGGACGTATGCAGAATTACTACACAGTGGGTTCAGATTTTTCATTTTCTCAATTCCAAGTAACACATTTTATATTATAATTAAATAAATATATAGATCAAATACTTATATGCAACATTTGATAAAAAATATACAAAACATCACCACAAAATATAAGTTTTAAAACATTATAAAATATGATATACTTTCTTTTTCTAAAAATATCGTTATGCGAAATGAGTTTTCATTGGCAAACAATTCAAGACTTAATATTTGTGAATCGTTGAATGATTTCTTTACTTCTGGTGGTATCTGCTATTATCTTTTCCACATATGACACCAAACAATCATTCAGAGCATCATCATCCCCCAGTCTACTACATATCCTTTTCAATGTTGAAATCTCTTACGAGTGTTACTGTTGCAATGGGCAGTAATAATGTAAAACTTCAAAAAAATGTAAACTTCAAAAAGAAAAAGAAGGATATAGACATTACTAACAAATTCCTATCAACTTAAAAGTTTAATTTTGATTCAAGGAATGTTAGGAGTCGATTTGTAGTTGCTCAAAATTAGGAGAATGTTTAGTTTGTAGAAAAAAGAAAGAACAAATGAAATCTCTATTGCTCTGTAAGATTTCATATAGAGGTACATATTTAGAAACAAAAAAATATTTTGGCGGAGAATTAAAAATTGATTTGGAAGAAATTTATACAGAAGTGTATAAATTGAACAGAATGAACTGTTGTTATTGCTTCCTAAACGGTGTACATGGCAGTGTCCTTATATACAAATGTTTTACACTAAACAGGCCTATTGGACGAAGGCTACCAGCCTAGTGCTTATATAATGAAATGTTATAATGCTGAAGGAATGGCGCAATAGCTCCACTGAAAGCATATTCACAGGAATCATTGATGCAACATTATATATGTATATGTATATATATATATATATATATAATCCAATGGGGTCGGCCTACCCCACTCGGCCTATACTAGGTACGACATTGCTTATTAGCGGGATATATTGGAATTAACTAAATAGAATGACTTAGCTATATGGTTACAGTCCAACAAAAGGGATGAATATGATGACAAATAAAAGTATGGTATTATAAATATGAAAAAATGATGAAAACACATAACATATCAGAAGTACATGCATTCGTACAATTGCAAATTGTAGAAAGATTAAAATAATTATATTAGTAATTTTATATATTAATCTTGAGGATGAACAAAACAATATGTATTTGTTTGTATATATAAATACCATTTCGGATAAGTTTCGATAAATGGTTAAAATACTCCTCGTGTTATTAAAGATTGACCATAAAATGTTTGTAGTGCACTTGACTGATACGCAACAAATATTTAAGACTATAAAGACACGTATTTTCTTAGTCATCAAAACTTTCCATTGTTAAGTAGATGTATTCGAAAGCAAGTTGCTTAACCAACGGTAACTGTTCCCCATTGGAGTCAGTTTATAAACACGAAAATGTAGTTTATTCACCTGTTCATCATGATTCTTTTTTAAAGTAATCACTTGAAACGTGGTAGGTGTTACAAACGTGTTAAGTTAGAGCATCTCCAATGCAAGTGTCTTTTTTATGTTAACTAAATGCCACATAGATAATTAACATTTTCATTCACTTTTTAGTCTCCAATGCAAATGTTAAAGGTATGTGTAATATGATGTGACAATCTTTTTGTTAGACATTGTGAAATGAAATGTTTAGTTATAGACATTGTATTTCATAATGTGAAATGATATACAACCAATACTTTTTTTTTGTATTATTCCTAAAATGACACATGTACAAAATTTAAAGCTTTTGGACATTCGCATTGGAGAGCAAATTTAAATTTTATTGTAGAAGGTAGTTTCATATAATTAACACTGTGGAATAGACATGGACACATAGGCATTTTAAGACATTACATTCAATTAGGATTGAAGATGCTCTTAAAATCCTTGTGGTTGTATAGTAGGAAAATGTATTAATTATTAAGTAGTATGTAGAATTGTAATCAAGGAAGGAGAGGATGAAGCATAGCTGCATTGCAATAATAACACAGTTAGTAATTAAACGGTAAAATAGTTGGCAAGGAATATGCAGAATTGGAGTAAAATAACATACTTAGTAATCAAAAGGTTAAATAGCAACAATAATTATATAGAATGCCATCGGAAGCCATGGCTGAAGAAAGGGAAAAGGGGTTGACGAATAATAGAGTGGCGAGACAGAGGTGAAATCTAGATTCTTGCATCGTGGTGATTTTTTTGCTGCTATTTCTTTTGAAACTCGTTGCCCATTCAAATAGGAGTCATACATTCACTTTTCCATGCTCATCGTATTTTACATGAAAAACAACAGCTCTATTTCCACTTCTTGTTTTTCCTGTCCCACCATAAATTTATTTTCACATTTAATAATATTTTTACCTTTTAATTCTGAATAAATAAATGAAAATAAATATAAAACTTTTGAAAATGTTGATTTGCTGAAATCAAAAAATAATAATCACGAAGTAGAAAACGCTCAAATTCATATATTTTTTGTGCTTCATGCTGATAAACAATTTACACTTCTTCTTTTCATTATAAGTAGAATATAATAGTAATATAGTTTGGATGCATCTTGGAATTGTTGCATCCTAATTTTGTATTGCGCTAGGAACTATCCCAGTATTTTTATGAAGTGTTAGGGTGAGAGAAGCAAAATAAGGGGTCATAATAGAATTAACCATGAATAATACCTTTATTTTATTAGTTAAAAAAAGAATACAACAACAAAATTTGTTTCAAAATCACATGTAAAACAAACTTTATGGAATATAAACTATTTAAAAGTAATGAAAATCACATCCAATCATAATTTTCAATTCAAATAACATAAGCACGTGACAGTTTTAATTTTAATTTAACTGCATCAAAGCTAATTATTGTTTTTATTTAATTATTCATGTATCTTCTAATATTAAAGAAAATCATTAAAAAAACGAAGATATGATTCATTTTGTGACAAAATCACAATTTTCTTAAAAACATGAGGCCATATATGCTTTAATGGTGTGGAACCTAACTTTATATTTGATTTTACTAACCGTAGATTCGATTAGGTGATTTAACTAAATGTAACTTGGATCTGACGGTTTTCCTTTTCATTTGTTCACGAGTCACATTGAACGAAAGTAGTGACTTAAAGCTTTTGCTAAGGTGAATACTGAAGAAGAAAGGGTTGAAACAAATTTTAAGCGAATGTTAAAAGAAATTAAGGAGAAAGTAGAAGATGGTGTGATAGGCAATATAAATTATAAGACATGAAACTAATTTTCGATGAAGTTCTGGTTGTGTAGGTATTATTGGAGTATTAATAGAATTACCTTAATAAATACTATTTTTTTTTAAATGATGAATTCGAACTCGTGCTACCCATAAGGATGTTTTAAAAAAAAACTACTTCATAATTATATTTTTGTTACTTGATTTTAGTGATAAGTTAAAACCCAATGGGTCGATATATGGAAAAGCAATGGCGAGCATTGAATAGTGATATAATGCAAATAGTTTTATTCAATACTTTAACTCAAAAGTTAAAACTATAAGATATACAGTATGAGATCTCTTATGTGGTTATTCCATTTTCACTCAGAGGAAGTAAATGCAGGCAACTGCAAATAGGCCTAACGATAGTTTAGTTTGTTATATTGTTACTTATTAACGGTATATATTGGAATTAACTAAATATAATGACTTAGTTATATGGTTACAATCCAACTAAAGTGATGAATATAGCGACAAATAAAAGTATGATACTACAAGTATGAAAACACTATAAAAAAATGATGAAAACACTTAACACATCAAGAATCTAAGTGTTCTTATAATTGCATATTATAGAAAGGTTAAAATAATTATTTTAGTAATATTATATATTAATCATGAGGATGACCAAGAAATCCGTATTTCTTTGTATATATAAATACCATTTCTATAATAGCCTAACTCAAAAACCAAGCATGAAACTAGTTTCTAGAAATTTTGAATCTACTAATTCGATCTGATTCAAACGTTTAAGCATAATGAATGTGTGTGTATACGCACACACAACACATGACTCATAACTAGAAAACAAATGGTGTGTGTATATATATATCAAAAATAAGATAGATGGAATGAAATGAAATGGTGAAGACACGTGGCATAAAATGAACCATACACATGCGATCATTGGATTAAATGAAATAAAAACACATAAACACATTAGGTGTTCATGTGTAGAAACATTCAAAGACACCTAGGGGGCATGTGTCTACATCCTAAAGCTTGCATAAAGATAAGGTGGACAAGTATCCCAAATCAAATTACCAAACTAGCCTTAAGGAATGCTATAAATAGGGTGGAAATGTTCATTTGTTTTCATACATTCACATAACAAAAACAAAGTAAGATAAAGACGAGAAGATTGTAGGAATCCAACGAAGTAAAATACATGTTCAAGCTATAATTCTAAGGTGAGAAAAATAATTTAAGTGTATTTATTCATTTCACACTTTGAAGAAAAGATGTGAATATTAAGAATGAATGATAGGGCTCGAATCTAAGAAAATGACATTCGGTAATTCGACCATAACTTCGTCGTTTCTTTAATGAAATTTTGATTTCTTTAATGTTTTGGAAAGCTAACTCAAGGGCCTACAACTTTCGTGTCGACCACTTTTTCAAATTCGATGGTTTGTATATCTAAATTTGGATGCAAAGTCGGTAAAAATCTACCCGGAATAGACATGTTAAAAATGCCCTGTGTTGTTGAATTTTATATATTAAATTGATAAATAATTTTAACGGATTTTTTTCATGGTAATGAAGTAGACTAATAAAGTTGTATTCTTAGAAAAATTGGAGTCAAAAACTATATTTATCATGAAGATATAGAATCAAACATTTTGCCCAAAAACTAGTCAAAAAATCGTGTTTTTGAAATTAGCAACACTTTTGATTTACATTCTCTCTTAAATGTTGCAACCCGTAACATAAATGAAGTGTTTCTAACTTTATCTAAACTTTCCGTAGCATCTCATAAACACTATCTTCTCATTTGGACTTTAAGCTTGTAATAAAGTAATTATAAATGTAACCATTTACTTAAATATTTTGAGGTCTTTTCTAACATATATTGGAATATTTTTGAAGTGGTTTTAGTTTTGTCTTCAACCCTTAAATAATTCGATTAAAAAAAAGTAATTTAAGATTACTTCTGAGTAACATTTCCTTAAGTATATTTCATTAGGGGTGCGGCATGAGACAATAGTGTTGGGAAATGGAGTTTTGATGACAAAAACTTAACTAAGTCATATATGCACATATAGTATCATACCTGTTGTGGTAAAATACACTTTAATTGTAGTATCATACTTGTTAGTTTTGATGACAAAAACTAACATCTCTATCTAGAATATATATACACATATATGCAGGACTTGTATACAAGAATTAATATTGAAAACTGTACAGTTTTAGAGTTTTAGAGATTCATAATTCAGAGAAAAATCAAGACTCATGAGTAATCAAGAAATCAAGAGTTCAAGATAAATATAGTAATAGAGTCTAGTTTATGTAAGACTCTGAATAGCACTCTAGGTTCAAATTCAGATTCAAATTCTATTTTTCAAATTCTAATTTTCAAATTCTAATTTTCAAATTCTAATTTTCATATTCTAATTTTCAAATTCTAATTTTCAAATTTAAATTCTATTTCAAATTTTATTCAAATTCTAATTAAGTTTTTCTATTTTACTTTTAATTTTAAACTTGGGTTTTAAAGATTATAACTTTATATATATTTATAATTATGTACTTTTGTACTTATATATTTGTATAGTTTTAAACTTTATAATTTTATAAATATGTTCATATAATTTATATTTATGATTTCATATGAATTTCTACTTTATAATACTTATTTGTATCACTATGTTTTAATTCAAGAATTTCCAGAATTTTATATATATATGTATATATTAAAACACTTGAAAATTACTCAAATTTTGAATAACACATGTCGACATACATATGTGGTCATGTCGACGTATAACTGTCATATTTTCAGTTTTGAAAGGAAGTGCCTTTTCACCATTTGTAACATTCCAGAAACGCTGCAACCTTTCAAATCTTATAAATAGGGACTGATTTCGAAATTTTTCATCATTCTTCTTCTCCATCTTCATCCCTTTTCAATTCCTCCATTATTATTTTATATTTTTATGATTTCTACATTAATACTCTGCTGATTTCAATTCTATTTACATAGAACTTCTTCAATTCTCACTCTCTACTCATTGCACTCTGAATCGAAGTGTTATAGGGTTATTGTAATCATTTGGGATTATTTTGGGATAGTCTAGAAATGGTGTGTTCCTTATAACCGTAAAATCAAGGAAGGAAACAGTGTTAACCTTGTAGCCGGGGAAATCAAGGGTGTTGGAAACAGCGGTGAAGCGACCCGAACTTCCCCGGTCTCCGAAGAGATGAGAAAGAACGAATTACTGTGAGGACAAGACAAATCAGAACGCAGACGGAAGAACATTTCATTGTATATTACAACAATGCCATCAGATTACAAGAATATACAGAGTATAAATGAATATTACACAGAAATATCAGAGATTTAAATTACATTTAAATACATCGCAGCGGAAAATAATATAATACACAACTAGAAGTAATACACAGATACAAAGCTTTCCGAGTATTGTTCCAGCTGTAAACCAGGATCCTGTGAATATAAATCTGCAAAACCAAAACTACTAGCTACCCATGTCAAAATAAGGGCACCTAGAGTTTAGGTTAAAACAATAAACTCCAGGTCAGTCATGTGACTGGTGTGAGAAAAAAAACAGTTATTAATCTTTATTTTTAAAGTTAGGTAAATCAAGGGACCACGCCGTATTACACGGAACGGGTTTCCTCCCAAGAACACCAGTGCATAAAACAAACAGCGCAATGCTAAATAAGGAAAAATGAAGCTATTATAAGACGCAAGTCGGAGGATAGGGTTTTTACCTTATAATAGCCAAGAATGCTTGATACGTTTAAAACAAATCATTTGATACTATTATAAGTGCATAGTGTATAAAACAACTTCAAATCATAAGTATCAATCATAGACGGCATAAGCGCCCCATCCCACTATGTCGCCATACTAGGCTCTACAAATAAAACCGCAAATGTCACGTATTTGGAAGTTGGATTTCCGTCTGTGAACCGAGGCTAGGGATCGTCCTCACCGTCTTCGAGACACTCTAGCCCGAGCCTCAGGGTCAGAGCGCATCGACCCTTGGATCGTCAGGGCCGTTCCACCGATGTGGATTAAAATTCCTGAACACTGCGTTTCCCCGCCCTTTGGGGCGTAAATGAGCCAACGAATGACTCCATCGGACCCGGATCGTCCGATCAAACCGAGGCGCCTCGTAACAGCAACAACCACACAGGTGAAAAGTATATAAATGTCAAGGCTGGTAGGTCATTGACACCACCCTAGCTAGAAAGAAACACATGCCCTCCCTGAGGTCCGTCTCCCGTTTTTGGTTCACAACCGGGGTGTGAGGCTCGCGAATTCACGTTACACAAAGCTGTGCCACACAGGCTGTGCTTTGATCATCACCACAAGACTTTGCTTTTCAACAGAAGCCTCGATCAATTGCCACTTAGGCATGCCACACAGGCAATTCACTCCATGCGATTGATATCCATCAATATACAACCCCTGAGCTCGTACGTCTCAGAGAAGGGCGTTAAGCAAGAGAATAAATTCTCCGCCGCCAAACAGATATATATTTAATAGAAATCAATCACACAGACTAAAATCTGATGTCAGACACACAGTCCATTTACAAGTCCGTTCTAGGTCTGAACGAAACCGGTGTCGGGTGCTACTAAACACCGTCTGCATCCTAGTATATATTTTAACTAGAAAACAAAATTAAAAGGTGAGAAGTTCTCACAGATTTGCTAATCCAACGCCACGACTCTTCTTAGGTAGAAATCTTCGTCATTCTTGCCTCTTGTCGATATTATTTAAAATAGTTCATTTTAAATAATCAAAATTCGCTAAAATTGCCAAAATAAAAATTTTAAACTGGCCCAGATTTCCGGGTTATTACAAGCGGTAACCTTGTGGTCGTGAAATCAAGGGTGTTGTACTTGGATATTGATATAGTAATAAAACTCTGTGCAATCCAGCGTTGCATGGGACTGAACGTAGCAGTAATCCGAACCAGTATAAAATCTGGTGTGTTCTTTCCTTTTTTGCATTTTATTTTTGTTTATTTCTATGTTTGTGTTTAATTCTGTGTCTGTGATCATATATGTTGTGTGTTATTCATATAGTAGATCATATTAGTTTTAAATTTTCTTGAATTCCCTTTAGTGTAGTTTTACCTTAACGATCCATTTCGCATTCCCTAGCAATTGGTATCAGAGCATGGTCTTTCAAAAAGTTCATAATCTGATTTTTGAAAATTTAAAATGGAAAATTTTGAAATAATTGTTAACACTAGTGTTAATTCATGCATTGTATCAATGTTGAAAGAGCCTGCATACAATAGTGTTGAAAATTCAAGCGATCTGCTAAACTGTTACCCAATACAATAAAAGATGTGTTATATAGCTATTGAAAATTCAAAAGTTGAAAAGATGGGTAAAGTGGTTGTTGAAAATTCAAATTTTGAAATGGTGTGTTAAATGGCTATTGAAAATTTATATTCTGGCAAACAAATGGTGGAAATCAAAAAGAACAAATGGATATTGGATAGTGGTTGTTCGAGACTTATGACGGGAAATCCAGAAATACTCAATAATCTAGTATATGAAGATGGTGGAATGGTAAAATTCGGAGATAACTCCAAAGGATACATAATTGGGATCGACAGTGTCGGTAATTCTGAAACTCCTACTATTTCTGATATTTTATTAGTTAGTAATCTAAAACATAATTTACTAAGTATTAGTCAACTTTGCGATAAGGGCTATAAAATAAACTTGGAGAAAGATTAATGTTTTATGAAAGATAGGAATTCAAAAGTAATATTCGAAGGAGATAGAAAGAAAAATATCTATATATTGAGTATGAAAATCTCCAACGATAATCTATGCCTTATGGCCAATACAAGTGACCCTTGGATATGGCATAAGAGATTTGGCCATATAGTTTTCAAATATATTTCTAGGATTTCTAAATTAGATTCAGTTAGGGAATTACCCAAAATGAAATTTAAAGTCAATATATATGCGATGCTTGTCAGTTCGGAAAATTAAAAAGAATTTCATTTAAATCAAATGAGGAAATTACAACCTCAAAACCATTAGCGTTAATTCACATGGATTTATTTAGTCCATCTCAAACCCAATCGATAAATCATAATAGATAAGTTTACGTAATATCCGATGATTTTTCTAAATTTACTTGAACTTTGTTTCTTAAAAATAAAAGTGATGCTTTTGATCAATTTATAACTTTTGCTAAAAGAATTCAAAACTTAATATCCCTAAAAATCAAAACAATACGTAGTAACCACGAAGGAGAATTCGAAAATGAAAATTTTGAATAAAAAGGGAATAACCCATAATTTTTCTGTCCTTAGAACCCCTCTAATAAACGGAGTAGTTGAACGAAAAATAGGGAGTGTGCGAGAACTATATTATCTGATAGTAATTTACCAAATTTTTTTTGGGGTAAGGCAGTTGCAATAGCTTGTTATATTTTAAATAGGATTTCGATAAGACCCTTAACTCATAATACACTATATGAACTTTTGTATAATAAGAAACCAAAAGTATCATATTTTAAAATATTTGTAAGTAAATGTTTTATACTTATTACTAAAGAAAATTTAGATAAATTTGACTTGAAATCCGATAAAGGAATATTTATTGGATATTCAGAGAGAAGTAAGGCATATAGAGTTTTTAATTCAAGAACCAATACTATAGAAGAAACCTTAAACGTATCCTTTGACGAAAATTAAAAAAACATAACACAACGAAGATGAATGTGAAAATGAAGTTAATGAAACAAATCATGAAGATAGTCAATCAAATAAACGAATTAGATTACTAAGAGATCACCCTGTAGAGAATATCTTAGGAGATATTGAATCCGTCATTAGGACTCGTAATCAATTAAACCGTATGAGTAATTCTGCATTTATTTCAACTATTGAACCTAAGAATCCAAAGGAAGCATCTTCGATGATTCATGGATCCTTTCCATGCAAGAAGAAATGAATCAGTTCATTAGGAATGATGTATGGGAACTTGTTCCTAGAACAGAGGATAAAACTATAATAGGAACTAAATGGGTGTATAAAAATAAAATGAATGAACATGGTGAGGTAGTAAGAAATATAGCACGATCAGTAGCACAAGGATATACCCAAGAAGAAGGAATAGATTACGATGAAACTTTTGCCCCCATAAGAAAGCGTTATTTGGATTAAAATAGGCTCCTAAGACTTGGTATGATTGACTAAGAAATTACTTATAACAATCCAACTTCGAAATAGGAAAACTAGATAACACTTTGTTTATTAAAAGAAATAATAAAGATATACAATTAGTACAGATATGTGTTGATGATATAATTTTCGGATCAACAAATAATAAGATGAATAAAGAACTTTTAGATATTATAACCCAAGATTTTGAGATGAGTCATATAGGAGAACTAACATTCTTCTTCGGCTTACAAATTTGCTAATCAAAGTATGGAATATTTATTAATCAAGAAAAATACTCAAGAGATTTAATTAATGAATATAATTTAACAACAACTAATGTGAGACCAACACCAATGGCAACTAATATAGCATTAAGTAAAGATGATACATCAAAAGATATTGATCAAAAATTATATAGAGGAATGATAGGATCGCTATTATATATAACCGCTAATGGACCAGATATAATGCATAGTGTATGTCTCTGTGCAAGGAATCAATCGCAACCTAAGGAAACTCGTTTAAAAGCCGTAAAACGTATTCTAAGGTATATAAAGCAAACATCAGACTTTGGTCTAATCTAACTCTGACTTAGGTGCATCTACTAGAATAGGATCATCGGACTCAGGCTCAGGTGCCTTAAACGACAGTTCATAACGCTTGTGCTTTGATGGATAATACCTCCTCGTGTTCAAATACGGGACTGGAAGAGGACCTGAGGAAGGACCATAGGTGCGCGAAGACCTCTAGCATTATTTTATCCTAATGATGATTCATTCAACTTAGTTTCTTATTGTGACGCTGATTATGCAGGATGTAAATCCAATCGTAAGAGTACTAGTGGAACATGTCACTTCTTAGGGCATTCACTAGTCTCATGATTTAGTAAAAAGCAAAGTACCATATTTTTGTCAACAACTGAAGCAGAATATATCTCTGTTGTTTTGGATTGTTCACAAGTAATATATATCCAACAAACTCTAAATGACTTTGGATTAACAATAAATAAATCACCAATATACTACGATAATACGAGCGCTATAAATATACCTAAAAATCCAACTTATCACTCAAGAACTAAACATATCGATATACGACATCATTTTCTAAGAGATAACGAAAGTAAAGAGAAAATTTCACTTGAATTTATAGAAATAGGTTAACAAATAACAAATATATTAACAAAACAATTAAATGAAGAAACATTTACTAAATTTATAAGAGAATTAGTATTTGTTTATTAAGTGAATTAGAATAATTAAATATAAATAACACTAAAAATCAGAAAAATAAAATAAAAAACATAAATATGTCAACATACATATGTCACTATATTGGCATATAACTGCCAGATTTTTAAAATTAATTCCCACCAAAAGTTAGTTATAATAACCATTTAAACTCTCCACTTCGAATTTTCTTCTTTATTCTCTTATTTCACTTCTATAAAAAATCAAAACCAAAAAAAAAAAAAAAAAAAATGGCCTCCACCAATTGTAACACCCAAATTGACCCTAGACCATCTGAAGGTCCTTTCCAACATTTTACCCTCTCTCATCTAATCAAAATAGAAGAGAAAACGGAATATACTCTTCAAATGCTTGCTGAAATTCAATGTCCCATATTCGGATAAGTCAATAACAAGTTAGACAAGGAAAGATGATACAGAGCCTTCATAAATTTGTAATGGATAATCAAGCAAATCCAATCATCATCGAAGATGATAATCAAGCAATGGAAGAAGAAGAGGAACCAGAAGAGAAGGAGGAAGAAATGATGGAAGAAGAGGAACCTGAGGAGATACAACAAGAAGTCAAGGACGAGGAAGATCAAGTTGTATGTGCAGGTGAAGTCTTGTTCGATTAACAAGGAAATATAATCGAATGAAATGGAGATTTTTGTCTTCATTATCCAAATTGTCCAACCCATAAGTCTCCTATGGTTAAGAACAAATAAAATTTACGTTTCTTTTCAGTTCGTTTCGTTTTGATGTACTACATGCATATTAATTTATGTAATTTGCTTTCTTGTAAATCGCTTGTATAGAAAATCGATGTTTAATATAAGCTTGCTTTATCTCTTATAAGTATTCCATTAGTTTGTTATATAGGCACGAATTTAGGGGGAGTCATCTACATTAAATATTTTGATCACAAGTTATACACATATATATATCTTAGTATTTTATGATTAAAGGATATATATAGAGATATATTTAGGATTCTAGGGGAGTACTTTAATTTAGTATAGGAGTTATTTAGATAGTTATAGGATTTAGGGGGAGTATTTTTAGAATTTCTTTTTGATAATGCCAAAGGGGGAGAAATTATAAAATATAGACTTAGTTTAAGTAGAATATATAGGATTCATACTGATAGAGGTAGTATTAGAAGGATCAACATCAACAGATACGAACAGGTTTGAATATTTTATAAACTAAGGTTGTCATCATAAAAAGGGGGATACTGTTGGACATTGGAGTTTTGATGACAAAAACTTTATTTCAATATTAATTGATTATAAAATATGTACTAACATCTCTATCTAGAATATATACACACATATATGCAGGATTTGTATACAGGAATTAATACTGAAGACTGTACAGTTTTAGAGATTCAAGATATTTAGAATTCAGAGAAGATTCATGACTCATGAGCAATCATGAAATCAAGAGTTCAAGAGTTCAAGATAAATATAGTAATAGAGTCTGGTTTATGTAAGACTTTGAATAGCACTCCAGGTTCAAACTCAAAAAATGTTTTTCAAATTCTGATTTTCAAATTTCAAATTCTATTTTCAAATACTACTCAAATTTTAATTAAGTTTTCCTACTTTACTTTTGATTTTAAAATTGAGTTTTAAATATTATAAGTTTATATTTATTTATAGTTATATACTTTTATACTTATTTATTTATATAGTTTTAAACTTTATAATTTTATAAATATGTTCGTATAATTTATATTTATGATTTCATATGATTTTCTACTTTATAATACTTATTTACATCAATACGTTTTAATTTAAGAATTTCCAGAATTATATATATTAAAACACTTGAAAATTACTCAAATTTCAAATTTTGAATAACATATGTTGACACATATATGTATCCTATAATAACCCAATTTTTGGAACCAGTTTAAAATTTTATTTTTAATTGATTTATTGGATTTTTAATGTTAAAATATTTTATTTTGATAAATAAACGACTTAAATTTTATTTTAATCGAAGTTAGAACGTTTAAATTTAAAATTTAATCAAACGAACTCGAAACAGCGCAGTAGTTTGGAAATTTGGTTTTGAACTTTAAATGAATATACATAATTCAATATAAATTAGAATTAGATAAAACAAGAAACGTTAGAATCTATTTAATTATATTTTTCCAACGAATGTGAAATATTGAGATTTCATATTATAAATTGTAAGTTATGACCATATTAAAAATTTAGAATAGCCGCTATAGAATTTATTTATATTTTAATATTATATATAGCCCTTAAAAATAGCTATTTTGCAAATGACCTCCATTTCCGACGAAACACGTTTGTTGGTTCCGAAACGTCAAATTATTGTCAAGTTTAAAAGTTCAAGTCATTTAGGATTAGTACGTGAGCATGTTGAATTTAAACGCGTTTTCAATTTCAGTTTAAATTTAAGAAGCTAATAAAAAGGTCATTTTTCAAATGGTCTCCAAATTCGACGAAGTTAATTTTGTTAGACCATATCATCAAAACATAGTTGGATTTCAGTTTTCATAATTTTTGGAGTTAGTATGTGGCCCCGGTAAATTAAAATGCACGTTGGAATTCAATATTGAACGATTATATTAATTTATATTTTAATTTTGACAAAAACTGATCGAAACAGTCGAATTGGCTCATGAAACATATCGCATTGTGTCTAGAATAGGGGTATTTAGTTAGGAACGACAGTCGCTGGGTTTGAATTGGAGTTGGGAGATTAAACGAGTTATTTTTGAATTAAATAATATTAAATAATTAGTATAAAATGCCAAGAATTAAACCCTAACCCTACTTTATTTCTGAGCCGCCATCCAGTATTACACGGCCGATATTTTCACATTTCCTCTTCCAAAATTCGCGAAATTTATTAATTAAATTCAAGTACTTCCAATATGAAAATCAAAGAGCTATGCGAGCTCTTCCATTTAGTACGGTTTTGATGATTGGAAGTTGCCCGAGTCGTTCTGGATTGTGGCTCGAACGCCACCACTTCGCGGCTGATTTCAGAGGTAACTGGGCCATCGAGTTGGCCAAGAGGGAGAGAGTGAGGTGGCGGTGCTTCGGCGCGTCGTGTGGGGGTCACAGATCATCGGTTGGTGGCTTCTTAGGCGGCGCACAGCGGATTGAAAAGGTTGGGGATGGGTTCGAAGCCGAAAGTGAATGAATGATAGGCGAGAAGGATTAACAAAGTGATTAGTTAATCTAATTACCTTAAATTATTTATCAAAGTTTAAAATTACATAATTTTTGCAAATAATATCAGAATCAAACGAAATCAGATCCGTTGGAACCGTGATAACGAACACCACAACATGGAACTGACCAGAACGGAAATGGAGCAAGTTGAATTTTTAGCAAAATTAAACATTCATTTAATTTAGTTTAAAAATAATATCTTCAAATAAAGACCAACGGAGTGGAAACCAATGGTGAGAACTCTCTCACTCAAAATTTTGTACAGTTATTTATTTTTATAACTGAATATATGTTGACTGCTTGTGAATAATAATATTTTTTTGGTGATTGATGGATGTTTACAGTTTTAATGCTATAATTATTAAACTATGAAAATAAACGTTTATATAAACTGTGAAAATATGTAAATATGTTGACATGGACTGCGATGTAAACCCCACAGGGTATTGGGATGATAATTTTACACATCGTCCAAGTATACAAATAGTAATATTTTTTGATGGTTGTAAACCCCACACGGGTTTGGAGACGATAATTAATTCACATC
The DNA here is from genome assembly GCA_030737875.1 of Allium sativum. Taxonomy (NCBI): domain Eukaryota; kingdom Viridiplantae; phylum Streptophyta; class Magnoliopsida; order Asparagales; family Amaryllidaceae; genus Allium; species Allium sativum. The sequence continues at coordinate 140,409,469 of CM060918.1, read as the reverse complement.
TCCCTTGGATTTAATTGTATGTCAATCGATGGATCGACAGACCGTGATAAACGTTATTTAATCATTTAATGCTTATACAGTTGTAAATTGCACTCTGGATGTGAATTGGTTATTTAATAGTTGTTTTCACCATTTTTGAATACATGCAATGTATGGAATCCATATAAATAAAATTATATGGTAACTGATTGAGACTGATTCCAATTCAGAATATAAACAAATATTTTAAAATAATATTCAGAGAAGAATCAAAATATGATTTTGATGTCCGATTTTGGATGCACATGAAAATATTGAAATATGTAAAGCCTAGTTAAGTTTTAACTTGAGCGGAATTTTCTATCGATTTTATTTATTTTATACTGAATACCGAAAAGATTTGATTTCAAAATATGATATTTTGAAAATATTATCATTTTATTATTATAATGATATGGAATATTCAATTTTGATTTAAAATTGAAATGGAAGTTGGAATCGTTTTTAAAACGAATTTATAAATGATTTATAAAATACGTTTTAAAATGGAAATCGACAAAATATATTATATAAGTATTTAAATGGCCTGAATAGAACGTTTCGCTCAGCGGCCGTTTGCGAATTTTAACCATTGACTTTAAATGGACGCAACGGGAGATTCGACCGTCAGATTCTCTTAAAACTGGAACCGTTGGGTTCATATCAAAAGAGCTTTCAAATGATGAAAAGAGATTTGAAATCTAACGGCTGGATTTTAAGATATGTCCAAATCAGTTTTGGAAAAAGTCGCTATGGATGTAGTTTGGTGGCCGATATTGGAAACTGACTATAAAGGGTCATAATAAAATTATTTTAAAATGTGAATAAATTGGATTTTGGGTTTTTCGTGAACGATGTCTTTACTAACACTGTTCTTAAGCCCGGTTGAGAAAAGAACAAATCTGTTAACCAAGATTTAATAAAGTTTTCCAATTAATTAATATAACTGGAATTAAATGGTAGTTGATTATGGGTTTATTGTGGACGATGTTTTAAAGGACATTAGTTCTTAAAGCCGATTAACAGTGAAGTTATGATTTGGAATTTTTAAATCTTTTAATTAAGATTTAATGGAATTTTTCCAAAGAGAAGCTTTCCAATTTAATAAAAGAAATTGCAATTGAATAGAATTCGATTTAGTGATAACCGAGATGAGATTTTGTGAAGGAAGACCATGACTATTTATGGAATTTAAAGGGCCTTGCCATTATTCCATTTATAGTATTGATCTGATATGGAAATTTATATCGATTATATACTGTTATGATTTTCATGAAGATTCCATTTTGATGGAAGATGATTTTGGGCTTTATAGTGAACAGTGTTTTAAATGACATTGGTTCTTTAACTAAGTTAAAGACATGATTAATTACCTAAAAGATTTATGTAATGACCCGCACTGTCAGAGGTATTATAATTTATTTATTTAATTATATAAATAGTGATTTAGGGAATTAAATCATCGTTAATTAAATTATAGTGAATATTTAATTAAATTAAATAATAGAATAATATATTTAATTCAGAAATAATCAAAATATTAGAAATCACAATAATCTGTGAACTGGGTCATCCCTAGGATTTAGTTCAGCTTAGAGTTGAATTATATTGACGAATATATTCAATCGACGTCAGTTTGAAACGTAGAATTATAATATAATTAAAATAGAGCTTGAAATGGCGCGGCAGTTCGCTATTTGGCGATTCGAACTTCAACCGAATATGCAGGGTTCGTTTTAAATCGGATTTCTGTGAAACAAGAAATGTGTGGAGCTGGTGGAGTATATCTTTCTAGTGGAAGAGGAAAATCGGGATTTAGTCATGTAGATTTTGATTTATGTCCAAATCAAATTCTCAGAAATGTAGCGCCCTGACCATAACGATTTAATTATATTTTATATAAGGATTTAAATAGAATTCGAACATCGATATAACTCTGACGATGTAATATCGAATTGTAAATATATACAGGATTTTATCTGAGTTGTACGGTATTCCACTATTGTAATAATCCGAAAATCTGGGCCAGTTTAAAATTTTTATTTTGGAAAATTTAACGAATTTTGAATATTTAAAATAGATTATTTTAAATAATAAAAACAAGAAATTTATTTTGAATATATTTAGAAAGTATATATTTATATACACCGTCGTCAAAATATAAATAATTATATATAATTATAAAAGGAATTGAAAATGGCGCGGTAGTTCGATAATTCGATTTCAAACTTCAATTGAATGTACCGGGTGCAAAACAATCCGGATTTTAGTGAAACCAAAAATATTAGGATATAATTAGGAATATCTTTCCAACGAATCCGAAAAATCGAAATTTCATAGCGGGAATCAAAAGATATGTCCAGTTGAAAATTCTGAATAGTCGCTGTGGAATTCAGGCCCTTAAAAATTGACATTTTGCAAACGACCTCGGATTTCGACGAAACCACTTTTGTTGGGTCCGTCATGTCAAATTATTGCTAGATTTAAAATTTCATAATTTTTCGAATTAATATGTGAGTGTGGCAAAGGAAAACGCGTTTGACCAGTTTCAGTTGATTTTAATCGACTGGAAAATGGCCATTTTTCCAACGGTCTCAGAATTCGACGAAACTAGTTTTGTTTGGACCGTATCGTCAATACGAAGCTAGAAAATATTTTTCTGGAATTTTTAGAGTTCGTATGTGACCCCAGTAAATTGAAATGTGCGTTCAAATTCAATATATAGAGTTATATGTTGATTTTAACGGAAACTGATCGAAACGATCGAATCAGCCGACGAAACATATCCCATTGTGTTCGGAATGGGGGTGAAACGCTATGGACGACAGGCGGTGGGCCTCGTTTAGAGGTCGTATGTAAAAGTCAACTTTTTTGAATTAAAAAAAATAAAATAAAAAAAAAATCTTTCCTCTCCTCCGCTTAAATTCCGCTGGCCCTCCCCCCTTTTGATTTTCAGTCGACATTCAGAGAAAAAAAAGAAAAAAAAGGGAACCCAATCGCGAACGATGGCCAGCCTCCCTCCACCCTCCTTCGCCGAAGTCGCCACCGCCCCTCCCCTTCTCCTTCTCCTCCACTACCTCTTCCCCCTGCCCTCGCGACACAGCCCCCCCTTCGAGCAAACCCCCTTCCAACCTGATCTGAAACCCACCGCACCCCCCCCCGTACCGCAACCACCACTCGACTACGCACCTCCACCACCTGCCGAGCCCACCCTCAGCCACCACCTCTAGCCGAGCACCCTCCACCATTCAAAAAGGTGATTTTTACCTTATTTTATTTTATTTAGTTTAAGTAGATTTTACAGATTAAATACAATCAGTTTTATAGATATTATGGCATTGATAAACGCATATAATCTTTATTCATTGATTTGCAAAGTAAAGGAAGGATTTTTATTCATTGATTTGCAAAGTAAAAGAAAGATTTTTATTCGTTCATTAGCTAGGAAAAAGAAGTGATTTTTAATAATAAAAATATGATTTTTATATATTGAATAGCAAAGTAAAAATTCGATTTTTATATATTGAATAGCAAAGTAAAAATGGGATTTTTATATATTGAATAGCAAAGTAAAAGTTCGATTTTTATATATTGAATAGCAAAGTAAAAATTCGGTTTTTATATATTGAATAGCAAAGTAAAAATTCGATTTTTATATATTGAATAGCAAAGTAAAAATTCAATTTTTATATATTGGATAGCAAAATAAAAATTCGATTTTTATATATTGAATAGCGAAATAAAAATTCGATTTTTATATATTGAATAGCGAAGTACAAATTCGATTTTTATATATTGAATAGCGAAGTAAAAATTCGATTTTTAAATATATGAAGTGATTATAAAAATATGATTTTTAGAATTGAAAGTAAACAAATAAAAATGTGATTTTTATTTAAAAAAAAGACAGCAATATATAAATGTGTGATTTTTATGTATGTAGTGGCTACGGGCAACGAAGGTGACAAAAAGGCGAGAACGACGAAGATTTCTATCAATGAAGAGTCGTGGTATTGGATAACTATCGGTGAGAACTTCTCACTCTTCAATTTCTTTTTCTAGTTATATATATATACTAGGATGCAGACGGTGTTTAGTAGCACCCGACACAATCGTCCACAGACCATGGACTTGTTTGTTTGGCTGTGTAGTTGGTTAGATTATTTGGGTTGAATTGAATTGTTTGGTGAAATGAAATTGATTTGATTGATGTGTGAATGGCGTGGGCCTTCACTAGACCGGGGATAAGGCTAGGCCTTGTCCCGTTTCTAGTATCGTGTCGTTATGCCACCGAAATTTTCTAAAATAAGTTAGAAAAATCAAAATATCATTTTTATTTTGTAAATGAATTGAATAAAAATTCATGTGTTAAAATAAAATGTTTTATCGTTAAAAATATAATTTTTAACGTGAATGTGAATAAATAAATATTCATTTACAAACCGGACGGTTTGTTTATGTACACTGATTTGACTGATATTGATTGGGTCGATAAATTTTACACATCGCCCAACTGCACAAATAAAAATCTGTGTTTGATGATTTGAAACCCCACATGGGTATTGGGATAATATACGACATGCACTAATCCCAATAATTAGTTGTATGTCGATCGATTGATTGACAGGCTGTTATAAGCGTTATATATTTATATTTGATGCTTATACAGTGTAGTGCACTTTGGATGATGGTTGATTATTTATCGTTGCTATTATATACATGTGTTGTATGGAATCCATATAATTAACTTTATATGGTAATTGATTGGGCCTCATTCCAATTTAGAAGATAAAGAACATTATAAAATAAAGGTTCATGTGTTGACCGCACTCATCCGTTGAGATTAGTCATGTGTTGAACGAAATATTTTAATAATAAAATTTATATCTTTATCACTATAAAATAAAGGTTCATGTGTTGACTGTACTCATCCGTTGAGATCAGTCATGTGTTGAACGAAATATTTTAAACAAAAACAGTCACACGGGGATAGTACTCATTCGTTGAGATTAGTCGTGTGTTGACAATTTTTTTTTCATTTGTTGAATAGAATAAAGTAATTATTGAAATATATAAAGCCGTATTGATTAGAGATGCGCTATTTTGACGCGAACAATATTTATATCGATTATATTCGTTTTAAATTTGAATTGAATCGAATAGAAAACCAATTTGAATTGAATCGAATAGAAAACCAATTTGAATTAAATCGAATATAAAACGAATTCGAATTGAATATAAAACGAATTTGAATTGAATAGGAAACGAATTCGAACTTGATTTCAATTGAATAGAAATCGAATTTGAATTGAATTGAATAGAAATCGAAATTGAATTCGAATTGAATAGAAAACGAATTTGATTTCAATTGAATATATAACGAATTTGATTTGAATTAAATAGAAAAGAAAACGAATTTGATTTCAATTGAATAGAAAACGAATTTGAATTGAATAGAAAATGAATTGAATTTGATTTGATTAGAAAACGAATTGAATTTGATTTGAATAGAAAATGAATTCAAATTGAATTGAAATTTGAATTGAATTTAAATGAATTTTAAAACGAATTTATAAGGAAAAATTCAATTTTGATTTGAATTGAAATAAAGGTTGAAATTGTTTTTGAAACGAATTGAAAACCATTTATAAAATTCGTTTTAAATAGTAATCGACGAAATATATATTATATGTAACGACCCAGATTTTTGAACAGTTTATTTTAAATATTTAATATGCTTTTAAATATTGAATTCATAATATAAATGAATTTTATATTGGATTTGTCAATTTAATTATCGATATATGATTAAATATCGAATATATTTAATTATCGTAATAGTAACAATTGAAATCAGAAATAAGAACTGATTCGAAACAATTTTTTTCAATTTATATAATTTCTATTTGAATTAGAACTACAATAACAATTTGTTATCAATGAATTGAATTGTTTTGAAATCAATTTGTATTTCAATCAGCTGAATTTAATATTAGTTATCGATTTAAATTTGTTATCTTCTTCATACAACTGAATTAAAATTTAAATCGCATCTGTTAAGTTTAGAATAGCGGTATAACTGGAAGACGTCGGTCGCTAAGTTAATATAAGGGTTTGGGTTGGAGCTAGGGACCCTGAGATATTTTAATACATATTAGATTAAATCAAAATCAAAATAAAATAAAAGAATAAACAAGCCGACCTATCTCTTCTCTAGCAGACCTATCTAACTATGCTAGAGCTGCTGCTTTCATTTCACATACTCGATGTCTTCCATTTTTGAGATCAAGGAGACAACCATTTTAATGACCTGTGTACCTTTGTCTGCTCTCGCGCCTATATATTTGCCCTATCACCTTCGTTACTTTGCTGATTAAAAATCATGAATCCATTTGACCCTCCCGTTCGTTTCTTTCCAGAAGAAAAAAATATATATATCTCGATTCAAAATCCAAAGCTCGGCCTCGTTACTCCTCTGATCGAAATCGAGTATCGCGATTTAGGGTTGCTCAATTCAGCGTGGAAGAGGCTCGCAAGTTAGAAGTTGCGATGGCGATTTGGGGACGTTGGTGAAAGTCGATCACAGTTTGGGGGTTTGCGATTCAACTTGAAACGATGAGGAACCCTTGAGCTCGAAATCGACAGTACTAGAGTTGCGATGGTTTGGAGGGAAAATTAACACTGGTTTTCGCGATTTAGGGGAGCGCGAGGCTTTACTGTGGTGTCTGGAGGGGTGCTGTAATGGTTGAGCAAGTGACCTGGGTACTCGACAGTGGGGGATGACTGGAATCGGGTCTGTCATTCTCTAAATGATGGAGCTTGGTACGCTGAATGTAGTGATACTGTAAAGGGACAGGAGGAATCGAAGGTTGGAAGTATGTGTATTGAAGAAGAGAAGTTGGGTCTGTTGGAATTTCTGAGTTCGAAATTTCCAGTAAACATTCGAATGGATGATGTTGGTTTTGTTTGTGTAGAAGGGTGGATTTAGGTGTGAAGAATATAGAAGCTATTCGAGTATTTGCTTCGTCAAATTAGCCGAGTTATTTCGCAAGACAACAAGGTATACGTTTTACCGAAACTTCAAATACATAGAATAAATTGGTTATTTATTTTAATAGTTAATTTAATGAATATAGCTTAATTGATAAATAAAATAAATAATCATAGGTACTGAATTCACTCGAGTAGATTCGTAGATGCGCAACGATATGGAATTGGATTGGGATATTCGGCAAATAAAAAAAAAGAAAATCAAGGTGAGTAAATCTCACTCACCTTTAGAATTATTTTTATTTCATTAAAAATAATTGTCTGTTGCTTGTGTGAATGTTTTATGGTTGTTTTATATATATTAGTTATTTAGGCTATATATATATATATTGGGTTGATTGATTGGTTGGATTCCCGCAGTCTCATTAGCGGATGCCCGCAGTTTCATAGCGGATGATTACCCTATACGCCCCACGCTATGATTAGTAGATGACCTTCTATACCGCGATATTCTGCCACGAAGCAGAATGGGTATTATTTATGTGCTAACATCTGTGGATGCAGGAAAACAGGTTGGAGGAATCCAACTGGATTCCTCAAAAATATATTATCTGTTTGTTTATTTGTTTGCATATATATTTTTATATATGATGTGTTAGAAAAATAAATAATTCGTTGCTTTGTGTGTTTAAATATCACTGGGCTTAAGTAATGATATTTAAAAATATCGTGGGAGGATATTTGAGATTTAAAAAGGGAAAAAATTCTATTTTTAAATAGAATTTGAATTTTTAATGGAAATAAAAATATAAACTTGTTTTTTTAAAAATAAAACAAGTAGATTCTTTTTAAACGAAGTTTATAAATAGTTCTTTTATAACGAAGTTATAAATGAAGTAAAAAGAATTATCATTTGATAATTCAGAAATAGAAATACAAGCATGGAATTGGGATTTGAAATGGAATTTCAAAATAAGATGTGAAAATGAAAATTTAAATATATAACTCAAATGAAATTTGAGTATAACAATTGAATAGTAGAATTAGAAAAGGAGTTTAAATATTTGAATTTTTTAAAAAGAGATTGAATATTAGAAATTCAAATAGAAGTTCAAATAGAATTTGAATAGACGAAATTAGAATGAAAAATAGAATTTGAATTCAAGGAATTAAAATATAATTTGAATTCGAAGGAATTCAAATAAAGAAAATTCAAATAGAGATTTGGATATAGAATTCGAATGAAATTCAAATATAGAAATTTGAATATGGAAGTTCAAATGAAATTTAAATATAGAGTTTGAATAAGAGATTCAAACAGCATTTGAATAAGAGAGTTCAAAAGGGAATTTGAATAAGAGAATTGAAATAGAATTTGAATAAAGAAATTCAAATAGGGATTTGAATATAGAATTTCAAAATAGAATTCGAAATAAACTTTGAAAATAGGATTTCAAAGTAGAATAGGAAATCCAAATGGTTTGAAATGGAATTTGAATTCAAAGGAATTCAAATGGGTTTGAATAAAGAAATTCCAATGGGATTTAAATATGAGATTTCAAATAGAAATTTAAATGAAGTTTAATATTTAAATTCAAATATGATTTTCAAATATAACCATTCAAAAGGGATTTGATTATAGAATTTAAAGTGGAATTTAATTCAAAGGAATAAATTAAGGTATTGGGATTCAAGAAAATTAAATGTGGAGCTTAACTAATGAATTTGAATTTAGAATTCAAATGGTATTTGTAAATGAATTCGAATTTAGAATTCAATGATGTTTGAAAGAAAATTGGAATATTTTAATTCAAATAGAGTTGGAAATAGATTTGAACATAGAAATTCAAATGGGGTTTGAATATTTGAATTTCAAAAGGGAATTCAAAATGGAGTTGAATATCTAAATTCAAGTATGAATTTCAAATATAGAAATTCAAAAAGGAGTTGAATTAAAGTGGGAATTCGAATAGAGGATTTGAAATGGAATTCGAATAAAGAATTTGAAATGGATTTTGAATAAAGGATTTCAAATGGGATTTGAATACAGGATTTAAAACTATGGAATTTGAAATGTAAAGATTCAAATGAAATTTGGAATATATATATATATCTATATATACATATTAGAATGAAGTTGAATTCATTTTAAAGAAGTTTCAAAGTTTATATATATAAATATAATTAAAACGAACTCGCCACAGCGCTGCAGTTCGTAAATTGGTGATTCGAACTTCAATCGAGTATACAGGACTCAATTGAAGTCGGAATTCTTCGAAACAAGAAACGTCCGGATCGATTTGATAATAGTTTTCTAATGAAAGAGAAAAATATGAATTTCGTCGTATAGATTTTGAGTTATGTCAAAATCAAATTTTCAGAAAAACAGCGCCAGAACTATTTGAAAACCATAACGGTTTATTTCATGTTATAAAAGGATTTTTAAGCAGGAAAAATCCGAAGTTCTATTTAGAAAATTTCAGAGTTGAGTTGTAAAATATATGCGAATTCAAGTTGTGTAAATAAATATGATTTTTGAAACAGAAACCCGATTTTGATTTATTGAATAGAATTAACTAAATTGAATAAAAATTAGTTAAGGAGATTTCGAATGGATATTGGGGTTTGAATAAGTGAATTCGATTTGAAAATTTATATTCGAAATCAAAAAGGAAACTGGAATTGAAATTGAAATTCAATTTGGTTGTGATCAAGTTAAACATTTTATTTGAACATGTTATGTTCAAACAAAGAAGTGAAATAGGCAAAAGGGCTAATTAAAGAATAATTGAGCGAAACTGAATTCAAACGATTCAAAAATTGAATTCAACGAATGGATGGAGTTGAATTGAATTGGAAACAGGTGAACAGGTGTTAAACAGATATGGGATGGAGTATATGAAGATTTAAATTTATGTGCTCGACAAAAAGGTACATGTTTAATTCGTATATGAGATTTTATGCGCCGTATCGGCATGCCGCTTGGCTTTTTCTTTTTCTTTTTGAAATGAGAAGGTACCGGGAAGCTATTTGAAATTTCCCGATGCTCCCGATACAGGGGAGGTTATGGCGAATTTTTCCGGGAATTTAAGGAGTTAGAATATTTTTAAGAAATTTGACAATTAGAAATCTATATATCGATATATATAGAATTCGATAAGGAAACGAAATCAAAAATAGCGTAAAGGGCCAAGATTGATTATTGAAAATATTTGGTTAACAAATATTGATAGAGGAAATGGAGAAGTGATTTAATTAATGAAATATTAATTAAAGAGCCCAGTGATTTGTTTGATATGTTGGATGAACACTTGTTTTTATTCGATAGTTAAATCACAGACTATCGAAGTTTTTGACCATCGTTGTCAATATGGAGAGACCGGTTGGATTATTATCCGAAGAACCACTCCGTATCGGCATAAGCGTTGCGAACCAAGTATGCTGAATATATTGAAGACGGAGTAAAGTGCAAGGGCTTTTCTAGTAATAGAAATAGTGCCTTCGGTTTCGTTCAATCCCAGAACGAACGTATATGGACGAATGTCTGACAGAGTATTTCCAATGATCAAATGGGTTGGTCTATATGGATATATATGGTTGCAACGGATTTATTCCCTTAGCATAACATCCAGAATATTTGTGCAAACTCAACTGGTGATTAACGGATCTGACAATGTGGCATTCAAAGTGATTGTGCTATCAATGAATGGTAAGTAATCGTAGCCTCAGGCCTCAACAACCGGGAAAGGACAAAAATCGGGCAGGCAGCATGGCTATGTGGGTCGCACCCATTAGGGTGTATAATCACATATCTAGAGAAATTCCTTTTGTTTCTAAATCCATCGATTCTGCCCATTCGGGAAACGGTGGTTTGAGTCCAACCGTTGGTGATATACATTCGATACACTCAAGCGAAATGAGTGGTCGGTCATGTGTGGGCCGGGTTGCAAGACGTTCTTGTTGAACCCAGGTGTATTCGCCTCTAGAGATACATCATCGGAAGGTGGTTCCATACCTTGTCATGTTGGAAATCCAATCTCCAATAAGCGCCATGCGGTTTTTGATTTTATACTATATATGTGGAGCGTGAGATGCAAGCGTTCTGCTATTTGGTTATTTACTTGATGTAGACATTATTATAATATCACTGGATTTTCGTATCAAAGTGTTTTGGGTTATAGTAAGGTAAAAACCGTCCATGTTTATGTGTGGGCTGGTCTTACTATTATCTTTTCTTTCGAAAGGATTTTTAAAAGTTAAACAAGTGGTTGGAGTTTACTCACACCAGTCCCATGACTGACCCAGAGTTTATTTTTGTTTTGTTTTCCCTAAACTCTTGGGTGCCCAAATTTGTACGGGCAGTCAAGTAGTCGGGATTTCACAGATTCATTTGAAGGAGCTGGAAGCAGGAGGCTTCACCGGTTAGCTATAGACTATCATATATTCCGCTGTGGACCTTGTTTGTATCTGGAAACAGGTGTTTATAACTGTTCCAGAAATGACTGTTGTGCTCTGATGATGGTATGTATATAAAGTTACTGATTTGTATTTCAAAAGTTATGTTATATAATATATTTTATTCGATCCGCTGTGAGTTTGTGATCTTCGTTTTCTTCTATTCTAATATTTCTTTCTTTCTATTCCTCATCCTCTAACTTCTTTCTAATAATGATTCGTATTTCTGTGCAATTTGGGTTGGACGTGTGGTGTTATTAGTCAATTCAGATAGCACGGATTTGCGGGCCTTTACAGTTGGTATCAGAGCTTAGGTTGAGCGAATACCTAGGCTTGTGTGGCATGTGCTCATTAGAGATAGGGTCAGTAGTACCCTAGAATGAGTTGAGTATGTATATACGAGAGAGCGTATTTGTAAAATGATATAAAAGTTATTTTATATTGTGTTGGCTAGTCTGTTGAGTGGTTTATGAATTCTGGTCGAATCGTGGGACGCCACGAAGTCGATAGGAATTTCTAAACACTTGAACAGAAGATTGAACATGATATTGTTTTAAAGTGAGTAAATGAAATAATTTTACCCAAAATTATATTTTGATACAGAAAGAATGATTTTTTAAATCATTATATTATATGGATGTGTTGAATGTTAATATTATAATCAAATACGATTATAGAAATGAAATGGTTATATCGAACCAAATAGAACTTGTATATGAATAAGATATACAATTGAGACGAATTAAAATTTGATTTCAAAGCAGAAATTGGAATTTTAATCCTGGGAAGTTGAAATATATTTTTCAAAGTATATTAAAATAATATAGATTTGTTTTAAAGGATTTGAAAGAAAATCATGGATTTTGAAATAATAAAGCACTGAACTCACTTCAGTGGCTGGGAAATAATTCTGATGATGATTGCAACATCATCAGTGTTCATTTCCGAGTTTCTAAGTGATGAGTTGCTACCTTAGAAAGTTTTGATGGAAATTTGTTTGAAAGAAAACAAATTGGTTTGAATATTCAAATGTTTTGAATTCGAGATGGAAATAAATATATGTATATATTTATGGGATTTCAAAAGAATTTGAAAAGAAAAGCCCAGGGATTTAAATTCTGGAATTTAAATTTAAGTTAAATGGGTCGAAGTGAATGAATTGATTAGAATCAATTTGAATAGGTTTATTGGAATATAGATTGGATATAAATGGATTGATCGTAGATCATTTGAATTAAATGTGTGAAAACCAAAAGTTTTGGTTGGAGCTAATTTGTTGAAATATGAGGAGTTGAGTTTCAACATAAGGGAGATCTTGAAAAGTAATAGATTTGTACCATTTTTCCTACCTTAACAATTTCGAGGACGAAATTATTTTAAGGGGGGAGAAATGTAACGACCCAGATTTTTGAACAGTTTATTTTAAATATTTAATATGCTTTTAAATATTGAATTCATAATATAAATGAATTTTATATTGGATTTGTCAATTTAATTATCGATATATGATTAAATATCGAATATATTTAATTATCGTAATAGTAACAATTGAAATCAGAAATAAGAACTGATTCGAAACAATTTTTTTCAATTTATATAATTTCTATTTGAATTAGAACTACAATAACAATTTGTTATCAATGAATTGAATTGTTTTGAAATCAATTTGTATTTCAATCAGCTGAATTTAATATTAGTTATCGATTTAAATTTGTTATCTTCTTCATACAACTGAATTAAAATTTAAATCGCATCTGTTAAGTTTAGAATAGCGGTATAACTGGAAGACGTTGGTCGCTAAGTTAATATAAGGGTTTGGGTTGGAGCTAGGGACCCTGAGATATTTTGGTACATATTATATTAAATCAAAATCAAAATAAAATAAAAGAATAAACAAGCCGACCTATCTCTTCTCTAGCAGACCTATCTAACTATGCTAGAGCTGCTGCTTTCATTTCACATACTCGATGTCTTCCATTTTTGAGATCAAGGAGACAACCATTTTAATGACCTGTGTACCTTTGTCTGCTCTTGCGCCTATATATTTGCCCTATCATCTTCGTTACTTTGTTGATTAAAAATCATGAATCCATTTGACTCTCCCGTTCGTTTCTTTCCAGAAGAAAATATATATATATATGTCGATTCAAAATCCAAAGCTCGGCCTCGTTACTCCTCTGATCGAAATCGAGTATCGCGATTTAGGGTTGCTCAATTCAGCGTGGAAGAGGCTCGCAAGTTAGAAGTTGCGATGGCGATTTGGGGACGTTGGTGAAAGTCGATCACAGTTTGGGGGTTTGCGATTCAACTTGAAACGATGAGGAACCCTTGAGCTCGAAATCGACAGTACTAGAGTTGCGATGGTTTGGAGGGAAAATTAACACTGGTTTTCGCGATTTAGGGGAGCGCGAGGCTTTACTGTGGTGTCTGGAGGGGTGCTGGAATGGTTGAGCAAGTGACCTGGGTACTCGACAGTGGGGGATGACTGGAATCGGGTCTGTCATTCTCTAAATGATGGAGCTTGGGACGCTGAATGTAGTGATACTGTAAAGGAACAGGAGGAATCGAAGGTTGGAAGTATGTGTATTGAAGAAGAGAAGTTGGGTCTGTTGGAATTTCTGAGTTCGAAATTTCCAGTAAACATTCGAATGGATGATGTTGGTTTTGTTTGTGTAGAAGGGTGGATTTAGGTGTGAAGAATATAGAAGCTATTCGAGTATTTGCTTCGTCAAATTAGCCGAGTTATTTCGCAAGACAACAAGGTATACGTTTTACCGAAACTTCAAATACATAGAATAAATTGGTTATTTATTTTAATAGTTAGTTTAATGAATATAGCTTAATTGATAAATAAAATAAATAATCATAGGTACTGAATTCACTCGAGTAGATTCGTAGATGCGCAACGATATGGAATTGGATTGGGATATTCGGCAAATAAAAAAAAAGAAAATCAAGGTGAGTAAATCTCACTCACCTTTAGAATTATTTTTATTTCATTAAAAATAATTGTCTGTTGCTTGTGTGAATGTTTTATGGTTGTTTTATATATATTAGTTATTTAGGCTATATATATATATATATTGGGTTGATTGATTGGTTGGATTCCCGCAGTCTCATTAGCGGATGCCCGCAGTTTCATAGCGGATGATTACCCTATACGCCCCACGCTATGATTAGTGGATGACCTTCTATACCGCGATATTCTGCCACGAAGCAGAATGGGTATTATTTATGTGCTAACATCTGTGGATGCAGGAAAACAGGTTGGAGGAATCCAACTGGATTCCTCAAAAATATATTATCTGTTTGTTTATTTGTTTGCATATATATTTTTATATATGATGTGTTAGAAAAATAAATAATTCGTTGCTTTGTGTGTTTAAATATCACTGGGCTTAAGTAATGATATTTAAAAATATCGTGGGAGGATATTTGAGATTTAAAAAGGGAAAAAATTCTATTTTTAAATAGAATTTGAATTTTTAATGGAAATAAAAATATAAACTTGTTTTTTTAAAAATAAAACAAGTAGATTCTTTTTAAACGAAGTTTATAAATAGTTCTTTTATAACGAAGTTATAAATGAAGTAAAAAGAATTATCATTTGATAATTCAGAAATAGAAATACAAGCATGGAATTGGGATTTGAAATGGAATTTCAAAATAAGATGTGAAAATGAAATTTTAAATATATAACTCAAATGAAATTTGAGTATAACAATTGAATAGTAGAATTAGAAAAGGAGTTTAAATATTTGAATTTTTTAAAAAGAGATTGAATATTAGAAATTCAAATAGAAGTTCAAATAGAATTTGAATAGACGAAATTAGAATGAAAAATAGAATTTGAATTCAAGGAATTAAAATATAATTTGAATTCGAAGGAATTCAAATAAAGAAAATTCAAATAGAGATTTGGATATAGAATTCGAATGAAATTCAAATATAGAAATTTGAATATGGAAGTTCAAATGAAATTTAAATATAGAGTTTGAATAAGAGATTCAAACATCATTTGAATAAGAGAGTTCAAAAGGGAATTTGAATAAGAGAATTGAAATAGAATTTGAATAAAGAAATTCAAATAGGGATTTGAATATAGAATTTCAAAATAGAATTCGAAATAAACTTTGAAAATAGGATTTCAAAGTAGAATAGGAAATCCAAATGGTTTGAAATGGAATTTGAATTCAAAGGAATTCAAATGGGTTTGAATAAAGAAATTCCAATGGGATTTAAATATGAGATTTCAAATAGAAATTTAAATGAAGTTTAATATTTAAATTCAAATATGATTTTCAAATATAACCATTCAAAAGGGATTTGATTATAGAATTTAAAGTGGAATTTAATTCAAAGGAATAAATTAAGGTATTGGGATTCAAGAAAATTAAATGTGGAGCTTAACTAATGAATTTGAATTTAGAATTCAAATGGTATTTGTAAATGAATTCGAATTTAGAATTCAATGATGTTTGAAAGAAAATTGGAATATTTTAATTCAAATAGAGTTGGAAATAGATTTGAACATAGAAATTCAAATGGGGTTTGAATATTTGAATTTCAAAAGGGAATTCAAAATGGAGTTGAATATCTAAATTCAAGTATGAATTTCAAATATAGAAATTCAAAAAGGAGTTGAATTAAAGTGGGAATTCGAATAGAGGATTTGAAATGGAATTCGAATAAAGAATTTGAAATGGATTTTGAATAAAGGATTTCAAATGGGATTTGAATACAGGATTTAAAACTATGGAATTTGAAATGTAAAGATTCAAATGGAATTCGGAATATATATATATATATCTATATATATATATTAGAATGAAGTTGAATTCATTTTAAAGAAGTTTCAAAGTTTATATATATAAATATAATTAAAACGAACTCGCCGCAGCGCTGCAGTTCGTAAATTGGCGATTCGAACTTCAATCGAGTATACAGGACTCAATTGAAGTCGGAATTCTTCGAAACAAGAAACGTCCGGATCGATTTGATAATAGTTTTCTAATGAAAGAGAAAAATATGAATTTCGTCGTATAGATTTTGAGTTATGTCAAAATCAAATTTTCAGAAAAACAGCGCCAGAACTATTTGAAAACCATAACGGTTTATTTCATGTTATAAAAGGATTTTTAAGCAGGAAAAATCCGAAGTTCTATTTAGAAAATTTCAGAGTTGAGTTGTAAAATATATGCGAATTCAAGTTGTGTAAATAAATATGATTTTTGAAACAGAAACCCGATTTTGATTTATTGAATAGAATTAACTAAATTGAATAGAAATTAGTTAAGGAGATTTCGAATGGATATTGGGGTTTGAATAAGTGAATTCGATTTGAAAATTTATATTCGAAATCAAAAAGGAAACTGGAATTGAAATTGAAATTCAATTTGGTTGTGAGCAAGTTAAACATTTTATTTGAACATGTTATGTTCAAACAAAGAAGTGAAATAGGCAAAAGGGCTAATTAAAGAATAATTGAGCGAAACTGAATTCAAACGATTCAAAAATTGAATTCAAACGAATGGATGGAGTTGAATTGAATTGGAAACAGGTGAACAGGTGTTAAAAAGATATGGGATGGAGTATATGAAGATTTAAATTTATGTGCTCGACAAAAAGGTACATGTTTAATTCGTATATGAGATTTTATGCGCCGTATCGGCATGCCGCTTGGCTTTTTCTTTTTCTTTTTGAAACGAGAAGGTACCGGGAAGCTATTTGAAATTTCCCGATGCTCCCGATACAGGGGAGGTTATGGCGAATTTTTCCGGGAATTTAAGGAGTTAGAATATTTTTAAGAAATTTGACAATTAGAAATCTATATATCGATATATATAGAATTCGATAAGGAAACGAAATCAAAAATAGCGTAAAGGGCCAAGATTGATTATTGAAAATATTTGGTTAACAAATATTGATAGAGGAAATGGAGAAGTGATTTAATTAATGAAATATTAATTAAAGAGCCCAGTGATTTGTTTGATATGTTGGATGAACACTTGTTTTTATTCGATAGTTAAATCACAGACTATCGAAGTTTTTGACCATCGTTGTCAATATGGAGAGACCGGTTGGATTATTATCCGAAGAACCACTCCATATCGGCATAAGCGTTGCGAACCAAGTATGCTGAATATATTGAAGACGGAGTAAAGTGCAAGGGCTTTTCTAGTAATAGAAATAGTGCCTTCGGTTTCGTTCAATCCCAGAACGAACGTATATGGACGAATGTCTGACAGAGTATTTCCAATGATCAAATGGGTTGGTCTATATGGATATATATGGTTGCAACGGATTTATTCCCTTAGCATAACATCCAGAATATTTGTGCAAACTCAACTGGTGATTAACGGATCTGACAATGTGGCATTCAAAGTGATTGTGCTATCAATGAATGGTAAGTAATCGTAGCCTCAGGCCTCAACAACCGGGAAAGGACAAAAATCGGGCAGGCAGCATGGCTATGTGGGTCGCACCCATTAGGGTGTATAATCACCTATCTAGAGAAATTCCTTTTGTTTCTAAATCCATCGATTCTGCCCATTCGGGAAACGGTGGTTTGAGTCCAACCGTTGGTGATATACATTCGATACACTCAAGCGAAATGAGTGGTCGGTCATGTGTGGGCCGGGTTGCAAGACGTTCTTGTTGAACCCAGGTGTATTCGCCTCTAGAGATACATCATCGGAAGGTGGTTCCATACCTTGTCATGTTGGAAATCCAATCTCCAATAAGCGCCATGCGGTTTTTGATTTTATACTATATATGTGGAGCGTGAGATGCAAGCGTTCTGCTATTTGGTTATTTACTTGATGTAGACATTATTATAATATCACTGGATTTTCGTATCAAAGTGTTTTGGGTTATAGTAAGGTAAAAACCGTCCATGTTTATGTGTGGGCTGGTCTTACTATTATCTTTTCTTTCGAAAGGATTTTTAAAAGTTAAACAAGTGGTTGGAGTTTACTCACACCAGTCCCATGACTGACCCAGAGTTTATTTTTGTTTTGTTTTCCCTAAACTCTTGGGTGCCCAAATTTGTACGGGCAGTCAAGTAGTCGGGATTTCACAGATTCATTTGAAGGAGCTGGAAGCAGGAGGCTTCACCGGTTAGCTATAGACTATCATATATTCCGCTGTGGACCTTGTTTGTATCTGGAAACAGGTGTTTATAACTGTTCCAGAAATGACTGTTGTGCTCTGATGATGGTATGTATATAAAGTTACTGATTTGTATTTCAAAAGTTATGTTATATAATATATTTTATTCGATCCGCTGTGAGTTTGTGATCTTCGTTTTCTTCTATTCTAATATTTCTTTCTTTCTATTCCTCATCCTCTAACTTCTTTCTAATAATGATTCGTATTTCTGCGCAATTTGGGTTGGACGTGTGGTGTTATTAGTCAATTCAGATAGCACGGATTTGCGGGCCTTTACATTATACATATTATATATATATAATATAATGGCCTGAATAGAACGGGCCGCGCCGCGACAGTTCGTGAATTTCGACCATTTATTCCAAACGGACATTGCGGGAGATCCGACCGTCGGATTCTCCTAAAACCGGAACCGTTGGGTTCGTATCGAAAAGTGCTTTCTAACGAATATTAGAAATTTGAAGTCTAACGGTTGGATTTGGAGATATGTCCAAATCAAATTTGGAAAAGGTCGTTGTAAGTGCAGTTCGATGGCCGTTGATGGAAATCGACTGTACGGGCCTTGATAAAATTATTAAAAATAGTAATAATTTGTGTAAAATCATAAGAAATGATTTGGGAAAAATTGGGATGAAAAACCCCATATTTGAAAGGATAAAAATAGTTTTTTATCGAAATGAACTAGTTTTGAACTAAAATTAAAACCCAATTATTTTTAAATAAATAAATTGGATTTAAAAAGGGGTTTTAAATAATCGGAATTTCTAATATATTTGATTGAAATTAAATTAGAAGTGATTGGTGGGTTTATCGTGAACAGTGTTTTAAATAACACTTGTTCTTTAACCCGATAATAAATAGAATGTAATTTAGGTTTGTCGTGAACTGTGTTTTAAATGACACTAGTTCTTTAACCCAGTAAAAGGAGTTTTAATGAATCTGCAACTAGATTGAAATGTGAATTGATAATCTAAATTATCAAATTTAGAAAGTGAGCGAGAATGGAGTATCACCAGTTTTGCTCCAAAGCGATAGTTAAATCTTTAATTAGATTTGAACGTGAAATGGTAATTAATTTTACCGATAACACCGTGGTGTTAGATATGGAGTATTACCAGTTTTGCTTCATGGGATGAATAGGTTGGGATTGGGAAATAAAATAAATAATTACTTCGGTGTGGTTCGCTAATCTCGACTAGCTGGAAAAACCATAATTTGGTTTGAAATGACATCCAAAGGAAGATTAAAGAATAAATTTTAAAGAATTTATCTTGGATAAAATTAATGGGAACCTTTCCCTGAGAATATGAATCAGAATGAGGCGTATGTTGTGTTTGTGTAACATTCGTTTTAATATACGCGGATTGTTCGTAAAGGCCGGGTTTACACCCATTCTGAATAACCGATTCGACGATAAGTCGAAGATGAAGACGGAGGTCGAAGACCGGAAGTCTTCACATCGTTTGGGTAATTACCGACGATCCTGATTGGGTTGTACTGTAACAACCCGAGTTTTAAACAACGTGTTAAGACAAGAATCAAGGAAGAATTAAATTACAAAATCTGAATCAGGATAAACGAGTTGCGCCATTGCGTTCGTCTCGGAAAAATACGCGAAATAGAGTCCGAAATTTCGTAAATCGGAGTCCGTATGACCGAGATATGGCCTCGCGAAGTTTCACGAAAACTCAAATCCGAAAACAGATTTGGATTCAGCCCAAAAAGAGAAGGCGGGAAAATTCCCGCCAGACACACTGGGTGTCGACCCCTGGGTCGACCCCCCCTCCAGGAGGTCGACATAGGTGTCGACCCCAAGGTCGACCCCTCCCCAGGGGGTCGACATAGGGGTTGACCCGTGGGTCGACTCCCCCTGTAGAACTCCGACCTGGTGCACCTGCTTGTCATGTTGGCTCGGTTTTGGAGGATTGTGACGATTTTTGAGGGTTCAGATCTATCCTAGGGTTTATCTTATGGCCTAAACTACTCCTAATCTCTATAAAAAGACCCCTAAGCCTACCCTAAACCCTCACAATTCACTCATGCCACGAAGTGCTGCCCAAATGCCGAGTGATCATGGCCTCCATCTCCAATTCCTAGAGACTATGCATTCAAATCGGATTCAAATCAAAAGGTGCAAGCTTGCTACACCAAATCGAGGCCAAATCAACGTTGCTACGACGGTTTCATGACGGTTCTTCTTCAAAGTAGCCACCTTTCTTCGTCGAGACGATTCATGCTAATTCGCTAAGCCACGCTATGTAAGTTCTAGCTACTTGTAGATTCTAACGGTGGTTCTAATGTGACATGGGATAAAATGAGATGAAATATAAGTATGCTAGCCTATATGAACCTTGTCATGTCTCTTTTGCTTGAACCTATGACCTTTGGCTATGCTTAGTGACTAAATCATGCTATTCATGTTATGATTAACCTAGTTTATCTTGCAAGTTTGAATCTTTATCTATGGAATGCTAGCATGAACCTTTGGGAACCATTTGACTTGTGAAACATTGGCAAAGATTGGACTTTGGGGCTTATGCATGTAAATGAACCCAAACCCCTTATGTTATCATGCATGTTTGTGGCCAAATCCCCTTATGATACCATGCATATTTGTGGCCAACCCCTTCTTGACATCGTGCATGTTTTGAGGCCATTATGTAGCATAGTATCCTTACTATGTTGACTCGCTTTTACTTGGGTTGTAAAACATGATTTGGGGTAGGATAGACGAGCGTGATTATGACATGAAGATTTGGTATGGGATTTCGTGAAAATATGACACTCATGATACACCTAAATGGGGACATGACATGTGGGGTAAACATGGGACTTGAAACTAGACACGGGGGTTGTAAGTGTAATATAACACTAGACCAAACATGAAAGTGGCCAACTCGAGGTTAGGTTGAGTTTGTAGCATAAATCTACCCGGACCCGCCCGGCTTAACTAGTGGCTACAAACAATAGGATCCAATGTGAGAAGTTGGTCATGTCGCGCTTAAGACCCGAGGTTAGACTAGGTTGTGGTGTAAAACTACCCGGACCCGCCCGGCTTAACTAGTAACCACAACAAGGACTAATGTGAGTGGTTGAAAGTGCATTAATTAAATTAATGCCACATGATAAGGTTAAGTAAATTTGACTAATGACACTTAACCGATATGACACGAATGGGTAGGTTAAGTGGGACCGGGCTTGATTTCTTAATGACACTTAACCATACAAGACGATTAGGGGATGGGGTTAAGTAATTTACACTTAACTAATCTGACTTGGTAATTAGATGGGATTAAGTAACCTACACTTAACTAATCTAAACACGGTAATTAGATGAGGTTTGGTAACCTACACTTAACTAATCTAAACACGGTAATTCGATGGGGTTAAGTTAAACACTTAACCAATCTAAACTTGGTAATTCAATGTGGTTAAGTAACCAATACTTAACCAACTTAACATGATAATTTAATGGTGTTAAGAACTTATACTTAATCAATTTTACATGATGATTGATGAGGTTAAGCAACCATACTTAACCAATCTAATGTGAGAACCTGATAGGGTTAAGTCATAAGACCTTTTTAAATATACTTAACCACTATAATACGATTAATGGATGGGGTTAAGTTAACCTATACTTAACCAATCCGACTCGATAATCCGAGGAGGTTAAGATAATCCGTGCTTAACCAATCTAACACGATAACCTGATAGGGTTAAGATAAACAAATACTTAACCAAATTGACTTGATGATTGAATAGGGTTAAGTCATGAGCTTCTTGGTATACTTAAACAACTTGTGGGGCTAGGTCTTGGACTTGAATACTTAGCCAATCTTGACATGATTCATAAGCGGGCTAAGCCATGAACCTGAATAACAACACTTAACCCAATAGGCAAAACCCTAGTAGAGGAACTAGGTAGAAAATCGTAGTTAATCAGGGGTAACGGGGAAATGAAGTTAAGTGGTAAACCTTAGTTAAGTATAACTAAGTAATAATTCTTAGCCAAGGACATGGGACTAGTTCATGAATAGATGAGTAACCTGGTACGGTAGGTCATCGCCTAAAACACGAGGAGGAGCAAATTATCTGACTTAGATAAAGGCTCCAACGAACTGGGTGACGAAGCGGTAGCTTCGGGGGACGTGAGGGTACTCTTGGTATCCCTCTGTGAGGTGGCAGATGGTCCATGAAACCCGGTCTCACAGAGGTTAAGGTCTGCGGTAGAAGAGCCAAGAGTATGCCTTGGTTGCTATGCGAGCGACCTAAAGACGGGGATGGATTAGCGTGGAGTCGACGATACTTGATTTTTGCCCTGGATAGCACGTCGTCGACTACCTACCATCTTTAGTCAATCGTGTATGTACGGAAAGGCAGAGAACTCCCAACAGACCATGGTCTTGCTATCAAGTCATGGGTGAGGTTGGCCCATAGGAAAGTGGGGGCTATAGTGGGGCCGGGATGTGGTTCTCATACATGATTTTCCTTGGATTGCCTTTCAGTAGTTGAGGGAGGGGTCACGTGGGACCATAGCCACGGACACAAAAACAGACCTTGATATCTGCATCAGCAGACGACTTAAAGCTCCCGACCGAGTTCCGTATTTCTTGATTTGCCCTGGCACGGAACTCGGATAGCACATTGAGGAACATGTACGTCTAGACATGGAAAACGATTCACAATACATACGCGGGATAAAAGGCGCGGTTGACGGGCGGCATAATCCCTAGTGGCCCTAGGCGGCCTGAACCCAAACCGAGACACGGAAACGTTCATTAGGTAGCATAATCCCTAGTGGCCCTAGGTGGCATAAATCCTAAGTGAACACGCGATAGTTCATGGTAAGAAAACATAACCAGATCAAGGGTAGCAGTCCAAAACAACACCAAGAATAAAATGGTACTACGTTGAGGTGGTATAGATTGACATGGGAAAGCCCGTACGGCCTACGACAAAGGACTGAACTTATACATGGGAAGAAACATACGAGTTGGGAAACCTACATATGTTATATATTAGGTTGACATGGACCATTACATGACATTGAGCAAGGGATATTCATAGTTAACACATGACGCGGGTAGGGATACTAGTACGAGAGGTGTAGAACAAATATACATGGTAAATACCTTGGGATGTTATACATGATAGATACCGTGGAGTGTTATACATGATAGATACCTTGGGATAGTATACTTGATAGAAACCGGACGATGTGATACCTTGATTTATCTTGACACGTAGTTTATCATGATACCCTAGTTTATCTTGCTACAGTAGTTCATCCAGTTATCTTGGTTTAGCTTGTCTATCTTATCGTCATCCTTATGTTTACTTTCAGTTTATACATGTCATGTTACCTTTACCTGTTTTTATACTGGAAGTAGATAGGACTTACCAGTCTTTATGACTGACCCCGTTTTCTTTTGCCTCTTTGTCTTCCGTTTCCCCCAGGTTACAGGGAGGAAATGCTATTGTTAGTTCGGACTTCTTCTGTTTGAAGGTCATCATGTATGGCTTGGACTTTTCCTGGCTATGGCTACTTTACTGTTTCACTTGGGGAATAATTTATGAAAAGGTTTTTATGCTTCTTTATTATTGCAAGACAGGTTTTGATGTATTCTGATGTAAAAGGCTTTAGACCTTATTTTATAAGGTAATGAAATTTGTTTTACTTCCGCTGTTTTATATATGTTCTGTCTTGTAATATTTCTGTGCATGCTTACCTCGATAATGCTTCACCAAACCTAGTGCATTCCCTTTGTGAGTGACCCTAGCGGAGGTGGGGTGTTACATTTGGTATCAGAGCATAAGGTTACCAGACTGGGCAAAAGTTTTTAAAACCTTCTGAAAACTATTTGAGAAACCGTTTACAAAGAAGCATTTTCAAGAAAAGTTTTGTTTTAAAAGGCTATTCCCCAAAGGCCATTAGCACTATCCTTTGATTCCTTGATTGAATCTCTTTCCCTTTCTTCCCTCCATCTGTAGTCACAGTAGTTCTAACTGTGACTAATCTTTGTCTAGCCACGTAGGTGTTTTCCGTACGATGGAGGTGGTTCTCGAGAGACCTGTTGCCGTGGTACAAGGAAGGATAATAAGAGTAAGGATAAAGAACGCGAGCTTAAGGATAAGCAACTTGTTGGTATGGCTTAGTCCATCAAGGAGGACAAGGACAAGATCATCGGAGAGGGCAATTGTACGCTCCCATTTCTAGGGTACCTAAAAGAGATGGTACCGTTTCTGGTAAAGGTTTAGTCGTTCTTTTCTATCATCCCGTCCAGACTTTGTATTGATCATCGCATCATTTAAGTCTGCCTCGATAGTTAAGTCTCTGCACCTTAGTACTAGCATGGTAGAGGATCCCAGTTTTTGTACAAAAATCTGGTTGGAGAGTTGGTCCATTTATTCATGACTTGTTTGGATTTCAGAATGCCTATGTTTCTAGGCCGTGGATGGATTCCAGGGATAAAGTGGTCATCCAATAAGGGGTGCCATTCTCGGTTTTGAAAGGAGAGTAGTTAGACTCTTGACTTGCTTTGGTAATACCCTCGAAGTCTCGTGTAACCTTCTAGGTTCTGTCATGGCTAGTTACCTAGAATCTCATGATGCAGTTGTTGGTAATCCGTTCGAATAGAATTCGCCGCTAAGGCGGATGGTTCGTTTCGCTTATGCATGAGTTATGGGAATCACCCTAGTAAGTACTCTTGGCAACATGGATTGGCATCGGCAAACGAGATCCAGAATTCCCTAGTGAATTTTGGAGAGCTTGCATGAGTAAGTGGATACGTTTGAGCCAAGTATACTAGGGAAAGGATAAGTGAAAGTGGAATAAGAGGCGACAATGAAATGAGTTCTAACTCATATCTTGGAAATAGGAATCAAGGAGCTACGAAATCATGGAGTTAAAAAGGATGGTCAAGGCACCGAGGAATTAAGCTCAAGGAAACGCGACTTAGAAGACGTAAGGCTAGACACGCACATCGTACCTCTTTTTAAAGAGTGTATCCTTGATCCCTAGTTTTTCCTGTAGAGCTTGCTCGCATGTTATCTTTTGGTGGATATCCTCTCGGTCCTGTTTCGGTTGCAAACCCCGTAAGGAGTTTGTCTTGTTTATCTTCTCGATCCTATCTTGGGAACCTTAGGTAGAACTCTATGGATGTAAACATGTATTTGAAACATGTTATGATTGATATGGTTGTAAATGGTTGCAAGTGGTTGCTCGTGGATGCGCGAATACACGTTAGATACTAGATCGACGCACTCATATTTTGCATTGCATATGCACGAGTATTTATACTTGTTTATGGATGAAATCGAATGTGTTGTCATGTGGATGAATGTTTGTGCACGCATATAGTATTTATATGACTAGGACTATTTGCATACATGTTGGATTCATGGCACTAAACATATTTTGCATTAGAAAGATCATTCAGGCCTGATCATTAGCATTAGCTAAGAAACATATACACACACTTTCTGCATGTGTACATAAAGCATTAGAAGTCTCTTAAGGACAATGGTTGCCTGTGGATGATGTTTTGAGTAGATGGATGGTAGGATACGTTCTTCCTAACTTGGAGATTTCGGGGACGAAATCCTTAAAGTAGGGGAGAATGTAACAACCCGAGTTTTAAACAACGTGTTAAGACAAGAATCAAGGCAGAATTAAATTATAAAATATGAATCAGGATAAACGGGTTGCGCCATTGCGTTCGTCTCGGAAAAATACGCGAAATAGATCCGAAATTTCGTAAATCGGAGTCCGTATGACCGAGATATGGCCTCGCGAAGTTTCACGAAAATTCAAATCCGAAAACAGATTTGGATTCAGCCCAAAAAGAGAAGGCGGGAAAATTCCCGCCAGACACACTGGGTGTCGACCCCCCCTCCAGGGGGTCGACATAGGTGTCGACCCCAGGGTCGACCCCTCCCCAGGGGGTCGACATAGGGGTCGACCCCTGGGTCGACCCCCCCGTAGAACTCCGACCTGGTGCACCTGCTTGTCATGTTGGCTCGGTTTTGGAGGCTTGTGACGATTTTTGAGGGTTCAGATCTATCCTAGGGTTTATCCTACGGCCTAAACTACTCCTAATCTCTATAAAAAGTCCCCTAAGCCTACCCTAAACCCTCACAATTCACTCATGCCACGAAGTGCTGCCCAAATGCCGAGTGATCATGGCCTCCATCTCCAATTCCTAGAGACTATGCATTCAAATCGGATTCAAATCAAAAGGTGCAAGCTTGCTACACCAAATCGAGGCCAAATCAACGTTGCTACGACGGTTTCATGACGGTTCTTCTTCAAAGGAGTCACCTTTCTTCGTCGAGACGATTCATGCTAATTCGCTAAGCCACGCTATGTAAGTTCTAGCTACTTGTAGATTCTAACGGTGGTTCTAATGTGACATGGGATAAAATGAGATGAAATATAAGTATGCTAGCCTATATGAACCTTGTCATGTCTCTTTTGCTTGAACCTATGACCTTTGGCTATGCTTAGTGACTAAATCATGCTATTCATGTTATGATTAACCTAGTTTATCTTGCAAGTTTGAATCTTTATCTATGGAATGCTAGCATGAACCTTTGGGAACCATTTGACTTGTGAAACATTGGCAAAGATTGGACTTTGGGGCTTATGCATGTAAATGAACCTAAACCCCTTATGTTATCATGCATGTTTGTGGCCAAATCCCCTTATGATACCATGCATATTTGTGGCCAACCCCTTCTTGACATCGTGCATGTTTTGAGGCCATTATGTAGCATAGTATCCTTACTATGTTGACTCGCTTTTACTTGGGTTGTAAAACACGATTTGGGGTAGGATAGACGAGCGTGATTATGACATGAAAATTTGATATGGGATTTTGTGAAAATATGACACTCATGATACACCTAAATGGGGACATGACATGTGGGGTAAACATGGGACTTGAAACTAGACACGGGGGTTGTAAGTGTAATATAACACTAGACCAAACATGAAAGTGGCCAACTCGAGGTTGGGTTGAGTTTGTATCATAAATCTACCCAGACCCGCCCGGCTTAACTAGTGGCTACAAACAATAGGATCCAATGTGAGAAGTTGGTCATGTCGCGCTTAAGACCCGAGGTTAGACTAGGTTGTGGTGTAAAACTACCCGGACCCGCCCGGCTTAACTAGTAACCACAACAAGGTCTAGTGTGAGTGGTTGAGAGTGCATTATTTAAATTAATGCCACATGATAAGGTTAAGTAAATTTGACTAATGACACTTAACCGATATGACACGAATGGGTAGGTTAAGTGGGACCGGGCTTGATTTCTTAATGACACTTAACCATACAAGACGATTAGGGGATGAGGTTAAGTAATTTACACTTAACTAATCTGACTTGGTAATTAGATGGGATTAAGTAACCTACACTTAACTAATCTAAACACGGTAATTAGATGAGGTTAGGTAACCTACACTTAACTAATCTAAACACGGTAATTCGATGGGGTTAAGTTAAACACTTAACCAATCTAAACTTGGTAATTCAATGTGGTTAAGTAACCAATACTTAACCAACTTAACATGATAATTTAATGGTGTTAAGAACTTATACTTAATCAATTTTACATGATGATTGATGAGGTTAAGCAACCATACTTAACCAATCTAATGTGAGAACCTGATAGGGTTAAGTCATAAGACCTTTTTAAATATACTTAACCACTATAATACGATTAATGGATGGGGTTAAGTTAACCTATACTTAACCAATCCGACTCGATAATCCGAGGAGGTTAAGATAATCTGTGCTTAACCAATATAACACGATAACCTGATAGGGTTAAGATAAACAAATACTTAACCAAATTGACTTGATGATTGAATAGGGTTAAGTCATGAGCTTCTTGGTATACTTAAACAACTTGTGGGGCTAGGTCTTGGACTTGAATACTTAGCCAATCTTGACATGATTCATAGGCGGGCTAAGCCATGAACCTGAATAACAACACTTAACCCAATAGGCAAAACCCTAGTAGAGGAACTAGGTAGAAAATCGTAGTTAATCAGGGGTAACGGGGAAATGAAGTTAAGTGGTAAACCTTAGTTAAGTATAACTAAGTAATAATTCTTAGCCAAGGACATGGGACTAGTTCATGAATAGATGAGTAACCCGGTACGGTAGGTCATCGCCTAAAACACGAGGAGGAGCAAATTATCTGACTTAGATAAAGGCTCCAACGAACTAGGTGACGAAGCGGTAGCTTCGGGGGACGTGAGGGTACTCTTGGTATCCCTCTATGAGGTGGCAGATGGTCCATGAAACCCGGTCTCACAGAGGTTAAGGTCTGCAGTAGAAGAGCCAAGAGTATGCCTTGGTTGCTATGCGAGCGACCTAAAGACGGGGATGGATTAGCGTGGAGTCGACGATACTTGATTTTTGCCCTGGATAGCACGTCGTCGACTACCTACCATCTTTAGTCAATCGTGTACATACGGAAAGGCAGAGAACTCCCAACAGACCATGGTCTTGCTATCAAGTCATGGGTGAGGTTGGCCCATAGGAAAGTGGGGCCATAGCGGGGCCGGAATGTGGTTCTCATACATGATTTTCCTTGGATTGCCTTTCAGTAGTTGAGGGAGGGGTCACGTGGGACCATAGCCACAGACACAAAAACAGACCTTGATATCTGCATCGGCAGGCGACTTAAAGCTCCCGACCGAGTTCCGTATTTCTTGATTTGCCCTGGCACGGAACTCGGATGGCACATTGAGGAACATGTGCGTCTAGACATGGAAAACGATTCACGATACATACGCGGGATAAAAGGCGCGGTTGACGGGCGACATAATCCCTAGTGGCCCTAGGCGGCCTGAACCCAAACCGAGACACAGAAACGTTCATTAGGTAGCATAATCCCTAGTGGCCCTAGGTGGCATAAATCCTAAGTGAACACGCGATAGTTCATGGTAAGAAAACATAACCAGATCAAGGGTAGCAGTCCAAAACAACACCAAGAATAAAATGGTACTACGTTGATGTGGTATAGATTGACATGGGAAAGCCCGTACGGCCTACGGCAAAGGACTGAACTTATACATGGGAAGAAACATACGAGTTGGGAAACCTACATATGCTATATATTAGGTTGACATGGACCATTACATGACATTGGGCAAGGGACATTCATAGTTTACACATGACGCGGGTAGGGATACTAGTACGAGAGGTGTAGAACAAATATACATGGTAAATACCTTGGGATGTTATACATGATAGATACCGTGGGATGTTATACATGATAGATACCTTGGGATAGTATACTTGATAGAAACCGGACGATGTGATACCTTGATTTATCTTGACACGTAGTTTATCATGATACCCTAGTTTATCTTGCTACAGTAGTTCATCCAGTTATCTTGGTTTAGCTTGTCTATCTTATCGTCATCCTTATGTTCACTTTCAGTTTATACATGTCATGTTACCTTTACCTATTTTTATACTGGAAGTAGATAGGACTTACCAGTCTTTATGACTGACCCCGTTTTCTTTCGCCTCTTTGTCTTCCGTTTCCCCCCAGGTTACAGGGAGGAAATGCTATTGTTAGTTCGGACTTCTTCTGTTTGAAGGTCATCATGTATGGCTTGGACTTTTCCTAGCTATGGCTACTTTACTGTTTCACATGGGGAATAATTTATGAAAAGGTTTTTATGCTTCTTTATTATTGCAAGACAGGTTTTGATGTATTCTGATGTAAAAGGCTTTAGACCTTATTTTATAAGGTAATGAAATTTGTTTTTCTTCCGCTGTTTTATATATGTTCTGTCTTGTAATATTTCTGTGCATGCTTACCTCGATAATGCTTCACCAAACCTAGTGCATTCCCTTTGTGAGTGACCCTAGCGGAGGTGGGGTGTTACATGTACACCCAAGAGGATGGAAATAGTTGGTGGTCGTCCAGACGTACTTGGAGATCGATGGATATGCGAGTAAAGTGCCTCCGGTTTCGTTCAGACCCAGAACGAACTAGTAAATGGATTGTGTGTCTGACATTGGATTTTATTCCGTGTTGATTGATTTCTGTTAAATATATATCTGTTTGGCGGCGGACAATTTATTCTCTTGCTTAACGCCCTTCTCTGAGACGTACGAGCTTAGAGGTTATATATCGATAGATATCAATCGCATGGCATGAATTGCCTGTGCGGCACGCTGAGTTGCATAGATCAAGGCTTCTGTTGAAAAGCAAAGTCTTGTGGTTAATGATCGAAGCACGGCCTTTGTGGCGTAGCTTTGTGTATAACGTGAGTTCGCGAGCCTCACACCTCGGTATGAGTCAAAAACGGGATAAGGACTGCAGGGAGAGCACGACGTTTCTTTCTAGCTTTGGCGGTGTCAGTGACTTACCAGCCCTGACATTTATATACTTTTCACCTATGTGGTTGTTGGATGAGGCGCCTCGATTTTAGGTCTGTTAGGACCGGGAAACGTGTGTTCAGGAATAAATAATCCTCAAACATAAGAGAGGACCAGCCCTGAAGTATCCAGGATTGCCCAGAGTGCGTAGTCCTGAGACAATTGCTAGAGTGTCTCGAAGCGGAGAGGAGCTTGCACCTTGCCTCGACTCATGACGGAAATCCAATTTCCAATACGTGATATTGCGGTTTTAATTGTAGAACTAGTATGGCGACATGATATATGGTACCCATGCCGTCTATGATTTATATTTATGATTGAAAATGTTTTGACACTATACACTTATTATAGTATCAAATGATTTATTTTAAACGTACCAAGCATGTTTGGCTATTATAAGGGAAAACCCTATCCTCCGGCTTGCGTTGCATTGTGTGATGGGACCTGGGTCTTATAATAGCTTCATTTTTCGAAAAAGCATTGCGTTGTTTATTCTATGCACTGGTATTCTTGGGAGGAAACCCGTTCGGTGTTATACGGCGTGGTCCCTTGAATTACTCTCTTTAAAAGTAAAGTTTTAAATACCTGTTTTAGTTCTCACACCAGTCACATGACTGACCTGGAGTTTATTGTTTTAACCTAAACTCTGGGTGCCCCTATTTTCCGCACGGGCAGCTAGTAGTTTTGGTTTTGCAGATTTATATTCACAGGATCCTGGTTTACAGCTGGAATGATATCCGGAAAGCTCTGTATCCGTATATCATCTTCAGTTGTGCTTTGTATTATTTTCCACTGCTATGTAATTTATTGTAATCTCTGATATTTATCGAATGTAATTTATTCATTTATACTCTGTATATTCTTGTATTCTGATGGAATTGTTGTAATAACAATGAAATTTTCTTCCGTCTGCGTTCTGATTTGTCCTGTTCTCAAACGATCAGGGGTTTCGAACGGTCTAGATCGGTTTAACGACTGATTCGGATCGAGCGAAATTCCCTGCCGTCACATTTGGTATCAGAGCTTTGGTTTACAGAGCTCGAGAACAAGACACATTAGAACCATACGAAAGAATTCATCAGATATTGGATTAGTAATATCTAATTAGTATGACTCGTTAGAGATAGGATCAGCAGTATCCTAGAACGAGTGTGAAGAGTATATTTTTCAAATGAAAACAATTTTGTTTTGAAAATTTAAATCGCTTTATACGTATTTGAATATTTATTTATTTTGAATTTGGACAATCGAGTATATAAAGGTTTTGCATATACGCGTCATGAACGTATATTCGAAGTTTTAATATACTGGATAGATATAGAATCACACTCTAGTCGCCCGGAGATGATTCTGATGATTGATATATCATCATCAGAATTTAGGTTCGTATTTCGAAGGTGTGATATCTATATATTTCCATTAGACTGGTGTGAGAACCAAAACTTATATAGCTAGAACACAATGTTGTGAATTGGCATCAAAAACATGATTTTTGACTATATATCAAATTAATGAATTTGAAACGTTAATCCACTAATTGATTGATGTTTGTGTTGTTTGATTATGGTTTGCCTAATTGAATTTTGAACCATTATGCCAAATTGAACCAAATATTGAACTGTATTGAAAATTAGTCGTATTTGCTTGCATATACATGTATATCTTTTGAACAGGTCATAGCAAGGAGGCTAGAGTAGAGAATAAAATTTGTTTGCCCGACAAATAGGTACATGTTTACTATATAATTTACTGTTTTGTTTGGGTGATGATGATTTTATGAGCCTATTGGCTAGCCGCTTGGCGTTTTCTTTTTCTTTTTGAAATCAGAAGGCCTGTATGGCAATTTCGGGATTTTCCCGTGGCTCCCGGTGCAGGGGAGGTTATGGTGAAATTTTTCGAAAATTTAGGGTGTTAGGCAAATTTTTGAAGAATTTGAAAATTCTCAGAAACTGAAAAGTTGGAGAATGGAAGCCAGATCGAACATAGAGTTAATTGATCAAACCACTTTCGACTTTGTTCCTTTTCGGGGACGAAAAGTTTTAAGTGGGGGAGATTGTAATAACCTGTAATAACCCGGAAAATGTGAACCAGTTTAAATTTTTTAAATTTGGTTATTAACAAGAAATTTGAATAGTTGAAATAGTATATTTCAATAAAATATAGAATTGTGTATAATATGGCAGTTTGAAATTTTGAACATAAACTTTGTCTGACTGTACCGGGTGGAAAAT
This sequence comes from Allium sativum, assembly GCA_030737875.1. NCBI lineage: Eukaryota > Viridiplantae > Streptophyta > Magnoliopsida > Asparagales > Amaryllidaceae > Allium > Allium sativum. Next base: position 140,376,198 of record CM060918.1, on the reverse strand, counting down.
ATAACGGATTTTAACGAAACTAAAAATATTTAAATCTGTTCATCAATACCTTTCTAACGAATCTGAAAAATCGAAATTTCATAACGGAAATCAAAAGTTATGGTCAAACGAATTTTCAGAAAGGTCGCTATATAGTATATATAGCCCTTGAAAATTGAGATTTTGCATACGACCTCGGAATTCGACGAAACCACTTTTGTTGGGTCCGGAATGTCAAATTATTGCTAAGTTTCAAATTTCATAATTTTTGAAGCTAGTATGTGAGCGGGGCAAAAGATAACGTGTTTGGTCAAATTCTGTTAAAATGGGTCGACCTAAAAATGACTGTTTTTCAAACGAGCTCAGAATTCGACGAAACTGGTTTTGTTAGGACCGTATCGTCAAAACAAAGCTAGATTTATTTTTCTGGAATTTTTCGATTCAGTTTGTGGCCCTGGCAAATTGAAAGGTACGTTTAAATTAAATATCGAATGTTTTATATTTTAAATTGAAAAATAACCGACTGTAACAGTCGAAATGGCCAACGAAACATATCCCATTGTGTCCGGAATGGGGGTATTTAGCTAGGGGCGACAGTCGTTGGGTTTAAAAAGGAGTCCGTTTGCAAAAACACTATTTAAAAATTTTCTATAAATATCGGCCAATAGGAAATTTTCTTTAAAAAATAAATAATAAAAAGCTCAAAAAACCCTAGCCGCTAGAACTATCGACGACTACAGTCGTTCGCCCCTTCCCGACGAAAATCCCGCCGCCACAGGCGACGCCAGCCAACGCCACCACCCTCAATCGACGCCGCCCACCTCCTTCTTCAAATCCGACCAACCCCCGCTCTTCCTCCCTTCGCCAGCGTCGAGAACGACGACCAGGAAGTCGCCGACTTCACATCGACGCCACGATCGCCAGAGGCGATCGCACCTGCTCCTCCGACCACCGATAGGACCGCCTCGCTCCCCTCTTTCAAGTCCCACTCTCTGATCGGAGCATAGATTCACGGATTTTCTGAAAATCCGAACCCTAGTTTCGAAATCAAAAAGGGGTATACGGCTAAACTGATTTTTACACTTTAAAGCGTTGCAAATTTGTAAAAATCATATCTTTTTGCTATGTTAACGAAATTCGATGAAACAGGAGACACCGTGACCGCAAGGAGGCTCTCTACATTCTAGAAGAAGCCGCGGATTTTTCTGACCTTCCTACGATTTTTAGCACCGCAAGAACCAATGTGAGGAATCTAAACTGTTTGTGTGAATGTAATCGCGTTGTATAAATTATATAAGCAAAGTGTAAATTATATACGCATTGTATACCTCATGTACATGTGTTGTATAAGTTATATTAGCAATGTATAAATTATACAAGCGTTGTTTGAAACATATATGCTTTGAATTGTGATGAAATGCAAGTGAATTATTATATTATATTATATTATATATATATATATATATACTCCCCTCGTCCACAGACCATGGACGATATTTATTGCTTGTGATTGACGTGATACCATATGGTTTGACGAATGGTTGGAAATAATTGTTTGTGGTTGATATTATGGTTGAAAAATACCTTTGTGGTTGAAAAATACCCTCTTGTGGTTGAAACAAAATAGAATAGGATTGTGGAATTGAAAATAAAACATGCCGCCTGCGTGCGAACTAGATGCATGATCCCCATTGTCAAAAACCGCGAGGTTTTAAGGTAGAGCGAGGAGCCGTATTAGGGACGGTCCCGGTTTTAACTACCCTGCCGTTATGCTGCCGAAATTTTCGGAAATGTTTATGTGTTAGAATAATTTTCCTTCATTGAAATTATTTACATATGCGATATCGAATATTCATGTGTTGAGTTGCAATTCATTCGTTGAGTTGAAATTCATGTGTTGAATATTATTTGAATTTAAACAAATGGCTTTAGTAATAAAAATCACATTTTTATGTATATACAAACAATATCGAATATTCATGTGTTGAGTTGCAATTCATTCGTTGAGTTGAAATTCATGTGTTGAATATTATTCGAATTTAAACAAACGGCTTTAGCAATAAAAATCACATCTTTATGTATATACAAACGATATCGAATATTCATGTGTTGAGTTGCAATTCATTCGTTGAGTTGAAATTCATGTGTTGAATATTATTCGAATTTAAACAAATGGCTTTAGAATTAAAAATCACATTTTTATGTATATACAAACGATATCGAATATTCATGTGTTGAGTTGCAATTCATTCGTTGAGTTGAAATTCATGTGTTGAATATTATTCGAATTTAAACAAATGGCTTTAGCAATAAAAATCACATTTTTATATATATACAAACGTTATCGAATATTCATGTGTTGAGTTGCAATTCATTCGTTGAGTTGAAATTCATGTGTTGAATATTATTTGAATTTAAACAAATGGCTTTAGTAATAAAAATCACATTTTTATGTATATACAAACGATATCGAATATTCATGTGTTGAGTTGCAATTCATTCGTTGAGTTGAAATTCATGTGTTGAATATTATTTGAATTTAAACAAATGTCTTTAGCGATAAAAATCGCATTTATATATATATACAAACTATATAGTATATTCATGTGTTGAATTCCAATTCATTCGTTGAGTTGAAGTTCATGTGTTGAATGTTATCATCTTTTAAAAATAAAATGAATCGACATTGAAAACTATATTTTTATGATAAATATGAAGTGTTAAAAATACACATGTGTCGAATAAATATTTTTGATGATAAAAATATTCCTTTTATCATGTATACGCTTAGTTAAAAATACAAATGTGTCGAATAAATATTTTTGATGATAAAAATATTCCTTTTATCATGTATACGCTTAGTTAAAAATACACATGTGGCGAATAAATATTTTTGATGATAAAAATATTCCTTTTATCATGTATACGCTTAGTTAAAAATACACACGTGTTGAAATAAATAATAGTTTGCTAGAAATATTATTATTAGCTTGTTCTGCATATATATACATGTGTTGAACAGGAAAAATGGATTAGCTGTTGAGTAAAGAAATTATTTGCGTGCCCGACAAATAGGTAAACCTTGATGAGTTGGCTGCGCAATTTTATTTATATATCAACTCCTGTGAATGCCATTGGATGCGGAGTGCTGGTTCTTCTGTGTGAAATAATAAACAACGCCATAGGATAGTAACAATTAATTTTGAACTACACTACATGGCATACTTCTTGACGATAGGCATACTTCATCATATTCCACATAAGCAATTGGAGCTTGTGTGACGAGGTGGAAGATTTACCATACAAAAAAGAGGCTTGTATGGCGATGATTAAGTACTACAAGTTGAACTGATGACTGATATGGACTTTATAAATTATAACGATAAATTGCCAGATTAATAAAAACCCCACACGGGTCTAGAGTTAACAATAATCACGTCGCTCTAGTTATTAGATACGGCATATGGACTATTTATTTCCACACGGAAACGGGGTGACAGGAATTTATTCTCTGGAGTGATTATCAGTACATGCTCCCCCGTAAACACCAAAATATATCACTAAAAATATGTGAATGCTTTTTAGGATTTATTGGGTACCTAATACGGCCCAATAAATTTCCAAACCCCTCCCCGTACAAAGGAGGTTATGGCGAAATTTTTCGAAATATTAAGGCGTTAGTGAAATATTTGAAGTGAAAACGAAGTTGAAAATATAAAATCAACTATAGTTGAAATTATAGATTGAACTATTTATATATATATAAATATAAATATAATTAAAAGGAATAGAGGTCGTGCAGTTCGCGTTTCGGAATCGTAATTTGAAACGATTAGTACGAGAAATCTGACCATCGGATTTTCCCGAAACCGCAACCGCTGGGTTCGCCTTGGAAATACCTTTCCAACGGCACCAACCTTGTAAAAATCCAACGGTTGGATTGTCCGGAATGTTTAATTCAAATCTGAAGAAAAACAACGCCAGAATCGTTTATATTTATATATATATAAATATATTTAAATTTAATCGAATAACGACGCTGCAGTTCGAATTTTGAAACCGTAACTTCAAACGACTAGTGTGAAAGATCCGACCGTCGGATTCTCACGAAACTGGAACCGTTGGGTTCGCTTTGGGAATATCTTCCCACTGATATAAACTTTGTAGTAATCCAACGGTTAGATTTTCTGATATGTGTAAAACAAATTAGGAGAAAAACAGCGCCAGTGCCACGGCACGACCTGAAACGTCGTTTAATTAAATATGGCCATTTTTAAATAATTAAAAATGGCGAAAAATCGTTATAAAATATTATAAGCAACATAGGTTGCAAATAAACCAATTGTGCTTGAATTGTTTGATATTTGATGGTTGTATGTGGATGACATGAAATAACACTAAATAACTGAAAGATGGATGTCGAATAATATAACCATATAAAGAATCGATTTAAATTCTAATGACGTGAATTATTTGAAAAGGCCGAGCTAACCCTCATTTCAAATAATTCATCGAGCGATTCTAATTGGAAAATGTAAAGACGATTCAAGACCGACGATCTTCGTATCGGTTGGATGGGCGCTACTGAGGTTCCTAACCGGAGTAGCTACCGGAAAGGGACGGAAGTAGTAGCCGTCTGAACGTATATGTTGATTGGACGGATATACGAGGAATTTGACGCCTCCGGTTCCGTTCAGACCCAGGACGGACTTGTAAATGGACTGTGTGTCTGACATTGGGTTTTGTTCTATATTGATTGATCTCTGTTAAATATATATCTGTTTGGCGGCGGAGAATTTATTCTTTTGCTTAACGCCCTTCTCTGAGACGTACGAGCTCAGGGGTTATATATCGATAGAAATCAATCGTATGGAGTGGACTGCCTATGTGGCATGCCAAGATGCTGTGATCAAGGCTTCTGTTGCAAAGAAAAGTCTTGTGGATGATGATCAAAGCAAGGTCTACGTGGCCTAGCTTTGTGTATTTCGTAGATTCACGAACCTCACACCCCGGTATGAGTTAAAAACGGGATAAGGACCCAAGGAGAACATGACGTTTCTTTCTAGCTATGGTGGTGTCAGTGACCTACCAGCCCTGACATATATATCTACTTTTCACCTTTGTGGTTGTTGGAATGCGAGGCGCCTCGATTATAGGTCTGTAAGGACCGGGAAACGTGTGTTCAGGAATTGCCAATCCTCAAACGTAAGAGAGGACCAGCCTTGGAGGATCCAGGGGTTACCCAGAGTGCGTAGTCCCGAGGCATTTGCTAGAGTGTCTCGAAGCGGAGAGGAGCTTGCCCCTTGCCTCGACTCATGACGGAAATCCAATTTCCAATACGAAATAACGGATTTGATTGTAGAACTAGTATGGAGACATAGTAGATGGTAGCTATGCCGCCTATGATTGATATTTATGATGCTATTCGTTGTTTGAAACATATATGCACTAGTAATAATATCAAATGATTTTGCTTTATAAGTATCAAGCATATTTGGCTATTATAAGGTAAAACTCTATCCTCCGGTTTGCGTTGCATTGTGTGATGGGACCTGAGTCTTATAATGGCTTCATTCTTTCTAAAAGCATTGCGTTGTTTTAAAGGAATTTACTTTGTTTTAAATGCACTAGCAATCACTGGAGTAAACCTGTTCCGCGAAAGTGGCGTGGTCCTATGATTTGCTATTTACTGTTGTTTAACTGTTAAATAGATTCCTCATACCAGTCCGCATGACTGACTCGTTGTTTGTTTCACTTTGCAAACGCGGGTGCCCTTATTTTCACACGGGCAGCCTAGTACACAGGTGACAGGTGGTTTTTGGTTCTGCACAGCGGCATAGCGTGCACTTTTGGCTCATGGCGAGGCTGACTTCATAGAGATGACTTAGATATTCTCCGCCATTACTGTATTTATATTATGATTCCGCCACTGGCGATGGAGACTGATTTACTTTCCGTATTTCTCACTATATGTATATGTATTCCGCCTTCGGCGATGTAGACTGATACTCTTATTATGTCACTGCATGTATGTATTCCGCCTCTGGCGATGATGACTGATCACTTCCCTTTCTTTTTACTAAGTATATCCCACGTTATGCTATTCTGATATTCCTACATGTTGTGATTCCGCTGTCATATCCATGTAAAAGTATTTTATTTATTGTTTCTGCTATTATCTGTACTCTGCTATGATGATTAATGTGTTATTTCCTAATGATTATCCTTAATACCGCCCCTCGGATTTTGGGATCGTCACAGTTGGTATCAGAGCTTTGGTTAACCTTAGTTCCGGGATCTAACACATTAAACACCTCGTCAGAATAGAATCAGTAGTGTTCTAATGCGAGTAGCTCATTAGAGATAGGATTAGCAATGTCCTAGAATGAGCTAAGCAGATTAGCAAAACAATTTGATCAGTACATCATCATTATCTTTCCTTGTATTCCCTTGCTTTATCATTTATGAAAATTATCAAATCTGTGAGCTTGACTCTTTTCTTGCTTATACAGTGCTCTTAGATGGCTACACGTGGAGCAGCAGCTAGAGGAGGCCGTGGAGGCCGAAGAGATGCAGCAGGAGGACGGGGGAATATCCCCGTAGTAGTGGAAGGTCCTATTATTCCGCCACCCGCACCAGAAGACTTTGAGCTCGACAAAGTAGCAAAGAGGTACAGAAATCTTGGAGGGAAACCTTTTACTGGCACAGGCACAGTGACCGAAGCTATCGCTTGGCTGAAAACCTGTGAGAAAATCTTCGAGGGTATGGGTATGGGAACTAACAACAAAGCCCGACTTGGCATTTGGCTCCTTCAGGAAGAGGCAGAGCTGTGGTGGGATGCCATTACCTCTGGGGATGCAGCTGGTACTATCCGGACTTGGGAGTAGTTCAGGACTTTATTCAATGAGAAGTTTGTACCGGAACAAGCTCTAGAGAGGATGCGGGAGCAATTTGCTAATCTCCAGCAGGGAGACCTCTCTATTCAAGACTATCTGAATAAGTTCACTCAGCTATCGCGCTATGCTCCAGAGCTGGTTTTGACCGACAAAGCGAAGAATAAGAGATTCATATTTGGGCTGAAGTGCAAGTATCACGATAGAGCTATGAGCAACATCAAACTCTCTTTTACAGAACTAGTAGAGATGGCTTGCAACTACGAAGACATGGATGAGAGGCATGCTAGCCAAGACCGCGCTAAAAGCTAAGCAGGGAATAAGCGCAAGGCCTCAACAGACCAACCCGAATCTAGCATCACCGCGGCCGCTACTCAAAAACCCGCAAAGATCCCGAAAGGAAACTGCTACAATTGCGGGAAGCCCGGTCATTTCTCTAATGTATGCAAGGCCCCAAAGAAGCTAAGGGCCAATGACTCTGCCGAATGCTACAACTGCCACAAGAAGGGGCACTACAGCAGGAATTGTCCTTTGAAGAAGAGCGCACAAGTGGCCCATGTCTATGACGGGAATACCCCACCAGCTATCACCGATGGATCAGGTAAACCCGATGTCTTGGGAGGTACCCTTACCATTAAAAATATTCCTGTTTCTGTACTTTTTGATACTGGTGCATCATGTAGCTTCATTTCTGGTAATACTGTTCATAAATTAAAATTGAAACGAAGAAAGCTTAAGGAACCAATTAAAGTCCGAAACCCGATAGGAAGTTCTGTTAGTCTCAGTATATACTGTAGGGTGCCTATCTCTTACTCTTTCTACAAGTTCTCTTTTGATTCGATTGTTATGGACCTTTCCAAATTTGATATTATACTGGGGCTGGACTGGTTGACAAAATATAAGGCCGAAGTTAGATGTGCCGAAAGAATCGTTAAAGTCGAAACGAAGCTTGGACCTATATATATACCATGTCATGGCTAAGAAATTAATAGAACAGAATTTTGGTCTTCTTTAGAAGTTATTCCCCCTTCGATAGAAAAGATACCGGTCGTTAAAAACTATGCGGATGTGTTTGAGGAAGTAGAAAACTTACCGCCGCAAAGAGAAATCGAATTTAGAATTGATCTAATTCCGAATGCCCGACCAGTAGTACATCCAATAAGAAGAATGGCCCCGAAAGAAAAAGAAGAGCTAAGTAGTCAAACCCGAGAATTACTTTGGAAAGGTCTGATCAGACCGAGCTTTTCAGCATGGGGAGCCGCAGTAGTATTTGTCCCGAAATCAGACGGTACTCTAAGACTTTGCGTTGATTACCGAGATCTCAATAAACAAACACTGAAGAACAAATATCCTTTGCCCCGAATAGACGATCTGTTAGATCAATTAAATGGAGCAACAATATTTTCCAGGATGGACCTAGCTACGGGTTTCCACCAATTGCGTATAGCCGAAGACTGTGTTCCTTTGACAGCCTTCAGGGGTCCCGATTTATTTTACGAATGGTTAGTAATGCCGTTCGGCTTGTGCAACGCTCCGGCATACTTCGTTGATCTTATGAACAGAGTGTTCCGTGGTGTGTTGAATAAATTTGTTCTAGTCTTCATAGATGACATTCTAATCTACTCTAAGTCGGAAGAAGAGCATGCAAAACATTTAGAACAAGTGTTGAAAATTCTAAGAAGAAATGTCTTGAAAGCTAAATTTTCTAAGTGTGTCTTCTGGCAGAATGAAGTTAAATTCCTAGGCCATGTCGTATCAAAAGAAGGAATTGCTGTAGATCCAAGCAAAATTACAGCGATTCAAAACTGGAAACAACCTACTACGCCCATGGAAGTTCGAAGTTTCCTTGGGTTAGCTAGTTACTATCGGAAATTCGTTCAGGATTTTTCAAAGATATCAGGAGTATTGACAAAGCTTACAAAGAAGCATGAGAAGTTCAAATGGACTCCTGAATGTGAAGAAGCTTTCCAAGAGCTAAAACTGAAGTTGACAACTGCTCCAGTATTGACCATTATAGAAAGCAACCAAGACTTGACCGTATGGACTGATGCTTCTATTAGAGGGCTAGGCGCAGTGTTAATGCAAAAGGGCCAAGTGAACGCTTATGCCAGCCGTCAACTAAAGCCGCATGAAAGAAACTATGCTACTCATGATCTTGAGTTATTAGCTATCGTGTTCGCTTTAAGAATATGGAGGCATTATTTATTAGGCGAGAAATTCGAACTATTTACCGATCATCAATCCTTGAAATACCTATTCACTCAGAAAGATTTAAACCTGAGGCAACAGCGTTGGTTAGAATTCCTTGCGGCATACGATTTTGAAATTCTATACACTCCAGGGAAAGCCAATGTTGTAGCAGATGCGCTCAGCAGAAAGAATGAAATCATCGCCAGTTTTGTCATCACGTCTTCATTAATAGACAGGATCTCGACTCTTCAGAAAGATGATGAATTTATTCAAAGAATCAGTCAAAGAATCAAAGGAGGTGAATCCACAAGTTTTCGACTCGATGACAAAGGGGTTCTAAGATTAAAGGGTAGAATCTGCATCCCAAACCTTCCCGAGCTCAGAAGAGAAATACTTGATGAGTGCCACAAATCTAAATTAAGTATCCATCCCGGTGTGAGCAAAATGTATAACGATATCAAACGCACATTCTGGTGGAGAGCTATGAAAAGAGATACCTCATTATATGTTAGCAGATGCCCCACTTGTCAGCTAGTTAAGAGTGATCAGCAGAAATTGGCTGGATTATTACAACCCTTAGAAATTCCAGGGTGGAAGTGGGAACAAATTTCAATGGATTTCATCGATGGCCTGCCGCGAACTAGAAAAGGAAACGACAGTATATGGGTAATCGTAGATCGCTTCACGAAGACTGCCCATTTCATACCTGTCCGATCCAACAGAACGGCTCAAAGTCTGGCACAGATTTACTTCAGAGAAATAGTTAAACTACATGGAGTGCCGCTCAATATAGTCAGCGATAGAGATCCCCTATTTACTAGCAAATTCTGGGAAGCATTCCAAGAAGAATTGGGGACCAAATTAAATCTAAGCACCGCTTATCACCCTCAGACAGACGGCCAAACTGAGCGGGTGAATAGAATTTTAGAAGATCTATTGCGGGCTTGCGTTATTGATTTTGGAGGCTCATGGGAAGATCACTTACATTTAGCCGAATTCTCTTACAACAATAGCTATCAAGCAAGTTTGGGAATGTCTCCATTTGAAGCATTATACGGTAGACCATGCAGATCTCCCGCATGTTGGGTAGAACCTGGCAACAGACTTGTGTTAGGGCCCGATATGATTCAAGAAGCATCGGATAAAGTCGATTTCATTAAGAAGCGATTAAAAACCGCGCAGAGCCGGCAGAAGAGTTATGCTGATGTGAGAAGAAGGGATATATCGTTTGCCGTTGGCGATTATGTTTATTTAAGAGTTTCTCCAATGCGAGGAGTAATCAGATTTGGCAAGACTGGGAAGTTGGCACCGAGATTTATTGGCCCCTTTCCTATACTTGAACGGATTGGAACTCTTGCATATAGGGTTTCATTACCTGATTGGTTGCCTGGTGTACATGATGTGTTCCACGTATCTCAGCTCAGAAAACATGTTCATGATCCAGATCTTGTTGTAGAAGAAGCAGCACAACAGGATATTGACATAACTCCAGAATTAGCACTCAAGAGGGATCCATTAAAGATAGTTGGCAAAGAAACTAGAGAGCTAAGGAGGAAAAAGATTCATTTAGTCAAAGTGCAATGGAGTAGTGATCCTAGAGACTGTACTTGGGAGACTGAGGAAAGCATTAAACAAGCCTATCCCAAATGCAGAGTGGACATCTCTGACTAACTCCGGTGCAAGGTACCTTTACAATACTTTGCATTTACATTTTATTTCCTGCTTAGCTGTTATTTTCTTTTCGAGGACGAAAAGTTTTAAGTAGGGGAGATTGTAATAACCCGGAAAATGTGAACCAGTTTAAAATTTTTAAATTTGGTTATTAACAAGAAATTTGAATAGTTGAAATAGTATATTTCAATAAAATATAGAATTGTGTATAATATGGCAGTTTGAAATTTTGAACATAAACTTTGTCTGACTGTACCGGGTGGAAAATATAACGGATTTTAACGAAACTAAAAATATTTAAATCTGTTCATCAATACCTTTCTAACGAATCTGAAAAATCGAAATTTCATAACGGAAATCAAAAGTTATGGTCAAACGAATTTTCAGAAAGGTCGCTATATAGTATATATAGCCCTTGAAAATTGAGATTTTGCATACGACCTCGGAATTCGACGAAACCAATTTTGTTGGGTCCGGAATGTCTAATTATTGCTAAGTTTCAAATTTCATAATTTTTGAAGCTAGTATGTGAGCGGGGCAAAAGATAACGTGTTTGGTCAAATTCTGTTAAAATGGGTCGACCTAAAAATGACTGTTTTTCAAACGAGCTCAGAATTCGACGAAACTGGTTTTGTTAGGACCGTATCGTCAAAACAAAGCTAGATTTATTTTTCTGGAATTTTTCGATTCAGTTTGTGGCCCTGGCAAATTGAAAGGTACGTTTAAATTAAATATCGAATGTTTTATATTTTAAATTGAAAAATAACTGACTTTAACAGTCGAAATGGCCAACGAAACAAATCCCATTGTGTCCGGAATGGGGGTATTTAGCTAGGGGCGACAGTCGTTGGGTTTAAAAAGGAGTCCGTTTGCAAAAACACTATTTAAAAATTTTCTATAAATATCGGCCAATAGGAAATTTTCTTTAAAAAAAAAAAAAGCTCAAAAAAAACCCTAGCCGCCAGAACTATCGACGGCTACAGTCGTTCGCCCCTTCCCGACGAAAATCCCGCCGCCACAGGCGACACCAGCCAACGCCACCACCCTCAATCGACGCCGCCCACCTCCTTCTTCAAATCCGACCAACCCCCGCTCTTCCTCCCTTCGCCAGCGTCGAGAACGACGACCAGGAAGTCGCCGACTTCACATCGACGCCACGATCGCCAGAGGCGATCGCACCTGCTCCTCCGACCACCGATAGGACCGCCTCGCTCCCCTCTTTCAAGTCCCACTCTCTGATCGGAGCATAGATTCACGGATTTTCTGAAAATCCGAACCCTAGTTTCGAAATCAAAAAGGGGTATACGGCTAAACTGATTTTTACACTTTAAAGCGTTGCAAATTTGTAAAAATCATATCTTTTTGCTATGTTAACGAAATTCGATGAAACAGGAGACACCGTGACCGCAAGGAGGCTCTCTACATTCTAGAAGAAGCCGCGGATTTTTCTGACCTTCCTACGATTTTTAGCACCGCAAGAACCAATGTGAGGAATCTAAACTGTTTGTGTGAATGTAATCGCGTTGTATAGATTATATAAGCAAAGTGTAAATTATATACGCATTGTATACCTCATGTACATGTGTTGTATAAGTTATATTAGCAATGTATAAATTATACAAGCGTTGTGTGAAACATATATGCTTTGAATTGTGATGAAATGCAAGTGAATTATTATATTATATATATATATACTCCCCTCGTCCACAGACCATGGACGATATTTATTGCTTGTGATTGACGTGATACCATATGGTTTGACGAATGGTTGGAAATAATTGTTTGTGGTTGATATTATGGTTGAAAAATACCTTTGTGGTTGAAAAATACCCTCTTGTGGTTGAAACAAAATAGAATAGGATTGTGGAATTGAAAATAAAACATGCCGCCTGCGTGCGAACTAGATGCATGATCCCCATTGTCAAAAACCGCGAGGTTTTAAGGTAGAGCGAGTAGCCGTACTAGGGACGGTCCCGGTTTTAACTACCCTGCCGTTATGCTGCCGAAATTTTCTGAAATGTTTGTGTTAGAATAATTTTCCTTCATTGAAATTATTTACATATGCGATATCGAATATTCATGTGTTGAGTTGCAATTCATTCGTTGAGTTGAAATTCATGTGTTGAATATTATTTGAATTTAAACAAATGGCTTTAGTAATAAAAATCACATTTTTATGTATATACAAACGATATCGAGTATTCATGTGTTGAGTTACAATTCATTCGTTGAGTTGAAATTCATGTGTTGAATATTATTCGAATTTAAACAAACGGCTTTAGCAATAAAAATCACATCTTTATGTATATACAAACGATATCGAATATTCATGTGTTGAGTTGCAATTCATTCGTTGAGCTGAAATTCATGTGTTGAATATTATTCGAATTTAAACAAATGGCTTTAGCAATAAAAATCACATTTTTATGTATATACAAACGATATCGAATATTCATGTGTTGAGTTGCAATTCATTCGTTGAGTTGAAATTCATGTGTTGAATATTATTCGAATTTAAACAAATGGCTTTAGCAATAAAAATCACATTTTTATATATATACAAACGTTATCGAATATTCATGTGTTGAGTTGCAATTCATTCGTTGAGTTGAAATTCATGTGTTGAATATTATTTGAATTTAAACAAATGGCTTTAGTAATAAAAATCACATTTTTATGTATATACAAACGATATCGAATATTCATGTGTTGAGTTGCAATTCATTCGTTGAGTTGAAATTCATGTGTTGAATATTATTTGAATTTAAACAAATGGCTTTAGCGATAAAAATCGCATTTATATATATATACAAACTATATAGTATATTCATGTGTTGAATTCCAATTCATTCGTTGAGTTGAAGTTCATGTGTTGAATGTTATCATCTTTTAAAAATAAAATGAATCGACATTGAAAACTATATTTTTATGATAAATATGAAGTGTTAAAAATACACATGTGTCGAATAAATATTTTTGATGATAAAAATATTCCTTTTATCATGTATACGCTTAGTTAAAAATACACATGTGTCGAATAAATATTTTTGATGATAAAAATATTCCTTTTATCATGTATACGCTTAGTTAAAAATAAACATGTGGCGAATAAATATTTTTGATGATAAAAATATTGCTTTTATCATGTATACGCTTAGTTAAAAATACACACGTGTTGAAATAAATAATAGTTTGCTAGAAATATTATTATTAGTTTGTTCTGCATATATATACATGTGTTGAACAGGAAAAATGGATTAGCTGTTGAGTAAAGAAATTATTTGCGTGCCCGACAAATAGGTAAACCTTGATGAGTTGGCTGCGCAATTTTATTTATATATCAACTCCTGTGAATGCCATTGGATGCGGAGTGCTGGTTCTTCTGTGTGAAATAATAAACAACGCCATAGGATAGTAACAATTAATTTTGAACTACACTACATGGCATACTTCTTGACGATAGGCATACTTCATCGTATTCCGCATAAGCAATTGGAGCTTGTGTGACGAGGTGGAAGATTTGGCATACAAGCAAGAGGCTTGTATGGCGATGATTAAGTACTACAGGTTGAACTGATGACTGATATGGACTATATAAATTATAACGATAAATTGCCAGATTAATAAAAACCCCACACGGGTCTAGAGTTGACAATAATCACGTCGCTCTAGTTATTAGATACGGCACATGGACTATTTATTTCCACACGGAAACGGGGTGACGGGAATTTATTCTCTGGAGTGATTATCAGTACATGCTCCCCCGTAAACACCAAAATACATCACTAAAAATATGTGAATGCTTTTTAGGATTTATTGGGTACCTAATACGGCCCAATAAATTTCCAAACCCCTCCCCGTACAAAGGAGGTTATGGCGAAATTTTTCGAAATATTAAGGCGTTAGTGAAATATTTGAAGTGAAAACGAAGTTGAAAATATAAAATCAACTATAGTTGAAATTATAGATTGAACTATATTTATATATATAAATATAAATATAATTAAAAGGAATAGAGGCCGTGCAGTTCGCGTTTCGGAATCGTAATTTGAAACGATTAGTACGAGAAATCTGACCATCGGATTTTCCCGAAACCGCAACCGCTGGGTTCGCCTTGGAAATACCTTTCCAACGGCACCAACCTGGTAAAAATCCAACGGTTGGATTGTCCGGAATGTTTAATTCAAATCTGAAGAAAAACAGCGCCGGAATCGTTTATATTTATATATATAAATATAATTAAATTTAATCGAATAATGATGCTGCAGTTCGAATTTTGAAACCGTAACTTCAAACGACTATTGTGGAAGATCCGACCGTCGGATTCTCACGAAACTGGAACCGTTGGGTTCGCTTTGGGAATATCTTCCCACTGATATAGACTTTGTAGTACTCCAACGGTTAGATTTTCCGATATGTGTAAAACAAATTAGGAGAAAAACAGCGCCAGTGCCACGGCACGATCTGAAACGTCGTTTAATTAAATATGGCCATTTTTAAATAATTAAAAATGGCGAAAAATCGTTATAAAATATTATAAGCAACATAGGTTGCAAATAAACCAATTGTGGTTGAATTGTTTGATATTTGATGGTTGTATGTGGATGACATGAAATAACACTAAATAACTGAAAGATGGATGTCGAATAATATAACCATATAAAGAATCGATTTAAATTCTAATGACGTGAATTATTTGAAAAGGCCGAGCTAACCCTCATTTCAAATAATTCATCGAGCGATTCTAATTGGAAAATGCAAAGACGATTCAAGACCGACGATCTTCGTATCGGTTGGATTGGCGCTACTGAGGTTCCTAGCCGGAGTAGCTACCGGAAAGGGACGGAAGTAGTAGCCGTCTGAACGTATATGTTGATTGGACGGATATACGAGGAATTTGACGCCTCCGGTTCCGTTCAGACCCAGGACGGACTTGTAAATGGACTGTGTGTCTGACATTGGGTTTTGTTCTATATTGATTGATCTCTGTTAAATATATATCTGTTTGGCGGAGGAGAATTTATTCTTTTACTTAACGCCCTTCTCTGAGACGTACGAGCTCAGGGGTTATATATCGATAGAAATCAATCGTATGGAGTGGACTGCCTATGTGGCATGCCAAGATGCTGTGATCAAGGCTTCTGTTGCAAAGCAAAGTCTTGTGGATGATGATCAAAGCAAGGTCTACGTGGCCTAGCTTTGTGTATTTCGTAGATTCACGAACCTCACACCCCGGTATGAGTTAAAAACGGGATAAGGACCCAAGGAGAACATGACGTTTCTTTCTAGCTATGGTGGTGTCAGTGACCTACCAGTCCTGACATATATATCTACTTTTCACCTTTGTGGTTGTTGGAATGCGAGGCGCCTCTATTATAGGTGTAGCGACCCGCAAATTTCGACGCTAGAATTCCGACACTAATACATCTCGTTGTCCAAACTCCAGTATCGAAAACCCAGAAAGCTAATAGAAAGAAGTTAGAGGGTGAGGAAAGAAAGAAAGAAATATTAGAATAGAAGAGTAAGAAGATCAGAGTCTCACAGCGGAATGGACAAAATATAATAATCAATAATACTTTTTAAAAGAACTGTATATTACAACATCAGAGTATACATTCAGATCAATACAACACACAACGGAAATAAACTAGTACCAGTATATATATGGAATACGTCTCGACTTCAACTCCATCTTTGTTGCTTCCAGTGGAAACCTGACCTGTAAATATGCTTGGTCTGACCCGAGCACATTTGATTTAAAACAAAATTCACCCGGATCAGTCTGAAATACTTTTCAGTGATAAATTCATACAGCAGCCAACTTGTTTAACTTTGAAATCCTTTTGAAATAAAAAGATAATAGTAAGACCAGTCCACACATAAACACGGACGGTTTTTACCTTACTATAACCCAGAACATTTTGAAATCAATATCTTTTCTGATATTATAATAATGTCTAATCACAAGTAAATAACAATCTAGAGGAACGCTTGCATCTCACGCTCCCCATATATAGTATACAAACCAAAACCGCGTGCGCTTATTGGATATTGGATTCCAACTTGACAAGGTATGGGTCCACCTTCCGCACGTGTATCTCTAGAGGCGAATACACTGGGTTCAACAAGAACGTCTTGCAACCCGGCCCTCACATGACCGACCACTCATTTCGCTTGAGTGTATCGAATGTATATCACCGACGGTTGGGATCAGCAACCGCCTGCCCGAAAAGGGACAGCATCGATCATAGATTAAGAAGCAAAAGGAATTTCTCTAGATAGGTGATCATACACCCTAATGGGGGCGACCCACATAGCCATGCTGCCTGCCCGATTTTTGTCATTTCCCGGTTGATGAGGCTTGAGGCTAGAATTCCTTATCGAACATCTGGCCACCATTCACTTTGAATGCCACATCGTCAGATCCTCTGGATATCACTAATTGACATCCACAAAAATACTCTAGTTGGGAGCTAACCAACTAGGATACGTTTGAAGAAATCAACGTACGTGGTCCTTTGGAAATACTCTGTCAGACATTCGTCCATACAAGTCATCCAGGAACAGGATGAACCGAAGGTACTCTCCTACTGCATCTCATATAGGAATCACCCCATGGATCAGTAGCGAGAAGTCCTTGCAATCCGTGGGTTCAACCACGACAGAATCACAACCCAAATAACTCTGGTTGCAAGCCAGAGAAATTCAACAAGTAGTTCTTCCGCTTATGAAAATCCACGGTCTTCACTTGCTTCGTCTTCACTCGACGTCTTCACGTATTTGCTGGTCGGAATGGTTTTCGAATATAAATTCGATCCCGGTCTTTCCATACCAACAAGCGTATTGGTCAGGTTTGATAGTCGGTGTTTTAACTATCAAATAACAATTGTGTGAATATGAGTTTTGCTGATTAAGCCCTTGACAGTTCTTGGCCTCTTTAAAATATATTTGACAAAATTGTTAATTAACTCTAATATTCGACTTAACTCTATTCGCTTGACTCTAGATCGCAGCGATCATAATGGTTACGCCTGATTCCCTCTGGAAACATCCGACCGCCGTAGGCTATCTGCAGCCCTACGAATTACGCTAGCAGTCGTACGCAATGGCAACTCTAATAAACAAATATTCAAAATAATTTGGAAACAATATTATTATTTATATTCATATTCCCAAAATCTCGCATTTCATTTTCAATACTTCACGTATGGAACACCACGCCAAATCACAACACCTTTCACTCGTTTCAAACCAATACCATTCTTCGATAATAGTGAAGCCAATCAAGTTGGGGTATTTTAGTTACCTCTCAGACCTTGATCGACAACGTTCTTACCTCAGAATGAGTACCTGTTTGTCACTTAACGCTTTTACAAAAATCTCGTTTACCATCTCGATTTCAAACTGGTTTTATAAACCGTTTCATATATTTGAAATCTCGTCCGATCATCTTTTTACCTAATTCCTTTGATTAAGTAAATATCGACGAAATGCCACTTTACATTCTCAAATCATACTTTGCTTATAACATTTTGATTTATAAGTATTTCCAATTATATGTATCGACCAAAGTTTGACACATTCCAATTTATATGTATTTCCTTTGCATTTGTCATGCTTGTCTCTTTACAAATGTTTCGCTCAATAGAATATTTTGACCTTTAAGGTCGACATTTTGGTTTAAAGAATCCTTTTTAAAACCTTGTTGGAATTCTTAATAATAACCTATTCATTATCTTTTCGCCACTTTGCTCGGATTTCATTTCTAAAACAGTTTACACCAATTTGTTCATTACTAGTCTGTTTACTAATTGCCTTACAAATCTCGTTCTTGAATTCACTTTACTTAATTCAATAATTAAGTAAAATATTATTTAAATACCTATATATATTCGTTTACAAATCTCGTTTTGAGAACTTGTATTACACATCTCTTTATAAAACTCTTATCGTCGCTTTATATCAAACCTTATTACCTTCTTAATCATCTCTTAATCGATGCCTAATTAAAAAGTCATCGCTTAAATTCTCATTACTACAAATAATAATTTACTACTATATTAAAACAGTTACTTTGCTTATTAACTTAAAATAACATAATTATCATTCCAAGACTTATTAAATAAGAATTTACTCTATTAATACTAACACTTCACCAATTTCCTTAATATATAGTTAATCAAAGATTTACTAACCTTTTCACTATTCGTTAAACTTTTAACGAATATCCAGAATATATAAACCAACCCTATCCCATTTGTCAATTTTAGGTCAAACGGTTGATGTTACCAATTGTCCATATCCGTTAACTATTAACTGATTTTTATCTTGTCATTTCCCCTTTTCAAATTAATTAAATAATTTAATTAATTTAAAAACGCCATTTAATTGTTTTACCAACAATTATTCCATTTGTCAACCCGTAGGTCAATTTTATGGTTTATGTTCTTAGCACTAGTATAAATCACAAAATCTTATCCATAACCCTTAAACGATTTCTTTTAAAAGCTTGATTAGAATATTTATTCATAAATTTCAAATTTTATAAAATCACTGAAAGACTTCAATTCAGTTATAAAATAATTTATAACTTTAAACTGCGTCAGTTCACCGAACGGTAAACCAACGTCTAAACAACACAATTTTAGGCCATTCACTGCCAATTAACAAATCAACCTTGTCGGTTGATTTTAAACACAACCCAGGTGAATATATATATCAACCATCACGCTCAACAGGGTTTACTACTATATGGGGTTCAATCAGTTCAATATCAACAATATAAATAACATATAAAATATTTGAGGAATCCGGTCGGATCCCTCCAACCTGTTCTTCCCTGCATCACAGCTCGTTATACATTTCATAACAATATATGAAATAAATTTAAATCATCCAATATTTTAAAATGATGAATAACAGCAATCAACCAAACAATAAACAACCAATGGCAACCAATCAACCAATTTATACTTTTGACGGTAAATTATATTTTAATATGAATTTACCACACCACAGAATTCCAGAAGGTGTGAGAATTAACTCACCTATGTTTTCGATCGACGGTTCGCGCATTGCCTTGTTAAATTTTAAACCAGCATTAAGACTAACCGGGAAATCCGGTTGCTCCCATCCCTTTTTGAATCGACGCAACTGTGTAGTGTTCGGTATTGCGACGTCAACGTGACTGGTTTCGCTCGTTCCCGTTTATATATGAACAACCTTAATCATCGATTTGGTCCCTACTAATTCATGCAACCAACCGACAGTATAGAATTCCTCCACGTCCTCCCCTTTTTCCCAAGTATGAAACCACCACACAATGCAGCAGCAGCTCCGCCGATCCCTCTCCTTCACACCATCCCGTTACCAAATCTTTTTTCCCTTTTTTTTCAAAACTCATGAGCCCAAAGCCCGGCCTGTTAGCCCAGATTCGCACCCCGATCGCATACGCCCTCCTGAAGCTCCATTGCATCTCGTTCAGGAAAAACTTCACTACACACAAAACAGCTTACCTCCACATCTCCATTACTGTCTTCTTATATCAACTGCTACTTCGGACCATGCATGCTTACTCCCCCTTCACGTACTACTGTGATCATTATCACTTCCCCAACACTCCACTTCTTCACACGTTTTCTTTTCTTCCCAGCGTCTGTTTCTTTTCTCTCTTCTTTTCTTTTTTCCCTCGTCTCACTTCCGTTGCCACCGACTACCCCCTACGCCATGAACTAGAGCAGCCCCTACCACCTTCGGCCATCTGCAGCAGACCTCGACTGACACAGCACCCGCCCCCTTCTCTCTCTCCAGTTATCTGACTCCACCCTTTCCCAGTACAAACCGCATCACCTTTGTTTTTTTTAAGCTTTCATGATTTAGTGTTTTTTCCAGTTTTGCTGCAACCAAAAAAAAGAAGAAGCACGCTGTTTAAATAGGGAGAGAAAACGTGGAGAGCACGGGTAGGAAGTTTGGCTATCACGTAAAGAGAAATGGCGTGGCTTGCAAGGAATTTAAGATGGTTTGATTGCCAAGAAACCTGAACTGCGTGGCTCCCAAGGCGTTGATTATATGTTATTATATTTTGGGTGTATGATTTAACAATTGCAGCTGTACGTTTTGGGGTAAGCTGATATGCACATCAAATCAGTAAAATTAGTAGCCGTAGCTTAAGCATGCGTGGAAGCTTAAATGGTGTGTGTTACATTTCCATTGCTGTGTTAACATATATATATAGGTTACCGCTGTTTATACGGTAGACAAGACATGGGTTGAAACGTATATATAAAATTTATATGGTACCGCTAACTATTGTCGACCGTTAAATACACGTACCGTGCTATACACCATTTTATCATTTAAGGGCCAATATCGACAAAAATAAAAATACCGTTGTGTCGAGCAACGCCCCACGATTCCAAAAATATAATAATATCGGTAGGTTAACTTATATCGAGAAACCCCAAAACGTTGATATAGGGTGTAAAATACTCCAAATAAAAAGTTGCTTATTTTACAAAATAAAATTTACAGAAAAATTCTAATAATTAAATTATAACTACGCCTCAAAGGACTTGTCCTAATTCGAAGTCAATATTTAATTATATTAAATAATCCGTTACGGCGTATAAACGATTCCACAACGACTATTTCGAAATTTGGTAAGGACGTAAAATAAAATCTGTAATACGAAAACTCGATTTTTCTCTTCCATTACAAAAATATTATCAACTAGATTTAGACGCTTCTTATTTCACCGAAATCCGACTTAACACGAGTTCCGTATGATCAATTAAAGTTGAAATTCAATTTTACGAACTACCACATTGTTTTCGAGTTCGTTTTAAATTAAATATAAATATAAACGCTCAGTCGTCGTTTAATTAACGATTTCGATATTGAATCCCATAAATAATTCAAATAAAATATTTAAAACAATTTAAATATTCAAATATAAATAGCCGAAAAATCCAGGTCGTTACATTCTTCCCCTCTTAAATAAATTTCGTCCCCGAAATTGCTAGGTAAAAAGAATGCTCCAACCGCAATTATTTTGAAAATAATTAATTTAAAATATTATCAAAAATATTACTAAGTTGTAAGATTTTCGAAAAATTCGCCAGCACCTCTTCTGCGCGGTTCAATCGAAACAACTACAAACGCCACTTTGGGCCTCTCTTATTGATCCATATAAAATAAAAGCCAAGCGGCTACCCATCTCGGGTATAAATTCAAACACCCAATCAATAATATTAAGGTTTACCTTTTTGTCGGGCAACTTCATCCCAGTTTTGAAGCAAATCAATCAACAGCTCTTCATTTCCCAATCTGTTCTTCAATCCCCGTGATCAAGTCAATTATCACAGCCTTCTGGTAGTCTTCTCTTTACTCAACTTCCAATGCAAAAACTGATACTGGGTTATATCATATAATCCCATCCAAAAGTCGTTATGCTGGAATTCCTTTCGTTTCAATCCATTAAACTTTTTAATTAACTGCTAGTGGTTTCAATTTAATTCAACCCAGCCAAGCAAGCAACAATCACTTAATCAAATCATTTCGTTTTTCTTTGTTTTTAATTTTTATTTAACTTATCTTTAGTTAAATATTTAATTCCAACTCAAATTTTATTCACCAATTCTATAAATTTAAATTTCCTTCTAGTTCTATTTAAACCATTCAAATTCAGTATATTTGAATTTTATTTCAATTTATTCATGTCAAATCATGCTCAAATCCATACTCATGTAATATATCCCAAACATACAATCCAACAAATTTCCACTCAGTTCGGATTCATTCACCAACACAAGTCAAATTCTTGTTGGCTTGTCTCAATTCCAACTTAAAGGATTCATTTTAACTCATACAAGTTAAAATTCATTCCCATTTCATATTTGAAATGTTTTCAACTTCATATAAGTTTTGAATCAAATAATAACTTGAGAAAATTATAAAATTATAAATTTACCTTCTTATAAAATAATTTTGGTCGAAACAATATAAAAATAATTTTATATTCAAATTACAAATGCGCACTCTCGTGTATATATATACACTCAACTCGATCTAGGGTATTACTTGCCCAATCTCTATCGAGTTACACCACAGAGCCAAGGTTATTCCTAAACCATTGCTCTGATACCAACTGTAGCGACCTGGAAATTTCAACGCTAGAATTCCGACACTAATACATCTCGTTGTCCAAACTCCAGTATCGAAAACCCAGAAAGCTAATAGAAAGAAGTTAGAGGGTGAGGAAAGAAAGAAAGAAATATTAGAATAGAAGAGTAAGAAGATCAGAGTCTCACAGCGGAATGGACAAAATATAATAATCAATAATACTTTTTAAAAGAACTGTATATTACAACATCAGAGTATACATTCAGATCAATACAACACACAACGGAAATAAACTAGTACCAGTATATATATGGAATACGTCTCGACTTCAACTCCATCTTTGTTGCTTCCAGCGGAAACCTGACCTGTAAATATGCTTGGTCTGACCCAAGCACATTTGATTTAAAACAAAATTCACCCGGATCAGTCTGAAATACTTTTCAGTGATAAATTCATACAGCAGCCAACTTGTTTAACTTTGAAATCCTTTTGAAATAAAAAGATAATAGTAAGACCAGTCCACACATAAACACGGACGGTTTTTACCTTACTATAACCCAGAACATTTTGAAATCAATATCTTTTCTGATATTATAATAATGTCTAATCACAAGTAAATAACAATCTAGAGGAACGCTTGCATCTCACGCTCCCCATATATAGTATACAAACCAAAACCGCATGCGCTTATTGGATATTGGATTCCAACTTGACAAGGTATGGGTCCACCTTCCGCACGTGTATCTCTAGAGGCGAATACACTGGGTTCAACAAGAACGTCTTGCAACCCGGCCCTCACATGACCGACCACTCATTTCGCTTGAGTGTATCGAATGTATATCACCGACGGTTGGGATCAGCAACCGCCTGCCCGAAAAGGGACAGCATCGATCATAGATTAAGAAGCAAAAGGAATTTCTCTAGATAGGTGATCATACACCCTAATGGGGGCGACCCACATAGCCATGCTGCCTGCCCGATTTTTGTCATTTCCCGGTTGATGAGGCTTGAGGCTAGAATTCCTTATCGAACATCTGGCCACCATTCACTTTGAATGCCACATCGTCAGATCCTCTGGATATCACTAATTGACATCCACAAAAATACTCTAGTTGGGAGCTAACCAACTAGGATACGTTTAAAGAAATCAGCGTACGTGGTCCTTTGGAAATACTCTGTCAGACATTCGTCCATACAAGTCATCCAGGAACAGGATGAACCGAAGGTACTCTCCTACTGCATCTCATATAGGAATCACCCCATGGATCAGTAGCGAGAAGTCCTTGCAATCCGTGGGTTCAACCACGACAGAATCACAACCCAAATAACTCTGGTTGCAAGACAGAGAAATTCGACAAGTAGTTCTTCCACTTATGAAAATCCACGGTCTTCACTTGCTTCGTCTTCACTCGACGTCTTCACGTATTTGCTGGTCGGAATGGTTTTCGAATATAAATTCGATCCCGGTCTTTCCATACCAACAAGCGTATTGGTCAGGTTTGATAGTCGGTGTTTTAACTATCAAATAACAATTCTGTGAATATGAGTTTTACTGATTAAGTCCTTGACAGTTCTTGGCCTCTTTAAAATATATTTGACAAAATTGTTAATTAACTCTAATATTCGACTTAACTCTATTCGCTTGACTCTAGATCGCAGCGATCACAATGGTTACGCCTGATTCCCTCTGGAAACATCCGACCGCCGTATGCTATCTGCAGCCCTACGAATTACGCTAGCAGTCGTACGCAATGGAAACTCTAATAAACAAATATTCAAAATAATTTGGAAACAATATTATTATTTATATTCATATTCCCAAAATCTCGCATTTCATTTTCAATACTTCACGTATGGAACACCACGCCAAATCACAACACCTTTCACTCGTTTCAAACCAATACCATTCTTCGATAATAGTGAAGCCAATCAAGTTGGGGTATTTTAGTTACCTCTCAGACCTTGATCGACAACGTTCTTACCTCAGAATGAGTACCTGTTTGTCACTTAACGCTTTTACAAAAATCTCGTTTACCATCTCGATTTCAAACTGGTTTTATAAACCGTTTCATATATTTGAAATCTCGTCCGATCATCTTTTTACCTAATTCCTTTGATTAAGTAAATATCGACGAAACGCCACTTTACATTCTCAAATCATACTTTGCTTATAACATTTTGATTTATAAGTATTTCCAATTATATGTATCGACCAAAGTTTGACACATTCCAATTTATATGTATTTCCTTTACATTTGTCATGCTTGTCTCTTTACAAATGTTTCGCTCAATAGAATATTTTGACCTTTAAGGTCGACATTTTGGTTTAAAGAATCCTTTTTAAAACCTTGTTGGAATTCTTAATAATAACCTATTCATTATCTTTTCGCCACTTTGCTCGGATTTCATTTCTAAAACAGTTTACACCAATTTGTTCATTACTAGTCTGTTTACTAATTGCCTTACAAATCTCGTTCTTGAATTCACTTTACTTAATTCAATAATTAAGTAAAATATTATTTAAATACCTATATATATTCGTTTACAAATCTCGTTTTGAGAACTTGTATTACACATCTCTTTATAAAACTCTTATCGTCGCTTTATATCAAACCTTATTACCTTCTTAATCATCTCTTAATCGATGCCTAATTAAAAAGTCATCGCTTAAATTCTCATTACTACAAATAATAATTTACTACTATATTAAAACAGTTACTTTGCTTATTAACTTAAAATAACATAATTATCATTCCAAGACTTATTAAATAAGAATTTACTCTATTAATACTAACACTTCACCAATTTCCTTAATATATAGTTAATCAAAGATTTACTAACCTTTTCACTATTCGTTAAACTTTTAACGAATATCCAGAATATATAAACCAACCCTATCCCATTTGTCAATTTTAGGTCAAACGGTTGATGTTACCAATTGTCCATATCCGTTAACTATTAACTGATTTTTATCTTGTCATTTCCCCTTTTCAAATTAATTAAATAATTTAATTAATTTAAAAATGCCATTTAATTGTTTTACCAACAATTATTCCATTTGTCAACCCGTAGGTCAATTTTATGGTTTATGTTCTTAGCACTAGTATAAATCACAAAATCTTATCCATAACCCTTAAACGATTTCTTTTAAAAGCTTGATTAGAATATTTATTCATAAATTTCAAATTTTATAAAATCACTGAAAGACTTCAATTCAGTTATAAAATAATTTATAACTTTAAACTGCGTCAGTTCACCGAACGGTAAACCAACGTCTAAACAACACAATTTTAGGCCATTCACTGCCAATTAACAAATCAACCATGTCGGTTGATTTTAAACACAACCCAGGTGAATATATATATCAACCATCACGCTCAACAGGGTTTACTACTATATGGGGTTCAATCAGTTCAATATCAACAATATAAATAACATATAAAATATTTGAGGAATCCGGTCGGATCCCTCCAACCTGTTCTTCCCTGCATCACAGCTCGTTATACATTTCATAACAATATATGAAATAAATTTAAATCATCCAATATTTTAAAACGATGAATAACAGCAATCAACCAAACAATAAACAACCAATGGCAACCAATCAACCAATTTATACTTTTGACGGTAAATTATATTTTAATATGAATTTACCACACCACAGAATTCCAGAAGGTGTGAGAATTAACTCACCTGTGTTTTCGATCGACGGTTCGCGCGTTGCCTTGTTAAATTTTAAACCAGCATTAAGACTAACCAGGAAATCCGGTTGCTCCCATCCCTTTTTGAATCGACGCAACTGTGTAGTGTTCGGTATTGCGACGTCAACGTGACTGGTTTCGCTCGTTCCCGTTTATATATGAACAACCTTAATCATCGATTTGGTCCCTACTAATTCATGCAACCAACCGACAGTATAGAATTCCTCCACGTCCTCCCCTTTTTCCCAAGTATGAAACCACCACACAATGCAGCAGCAGCTCCGCCGATCCCTCTCCTTCACATCATCCCGTTACCAAATCTTTTTTCCCTGTTTTTTCAAAACTCATGAGCCCAAAGCCCGACCTGTTAGCCCAGATTCGCACCCCGATCGCATACGCCCTCCTGAAGCTCCATTGCATCTCGTTCAGGAAAAACTTCACTACACACAAAACAGCTTACCTCCACATCTCCATTACTGTCTTCTTATATCAACTGCTACTTCGGACCATGCATGCTTACTCCCCCTTCATGTACTACTGTGATCATTATCACTTCCCCAACACTCCACTTCTTCACACGTTTTCTTTTCTTCCCAGCGTCTGTTTCTTTTCTCTCTTCTTTTCTTTTTTTCCCTCGTCTCACTTCCGTTGCCACCGACTACCCCCTACGCCATGAACTAGAGCAGCCCCTACCACCTTCGGCCATATGCAGCAGACCTCGACTGACACAGCACCCGCCCCCTTCTCTCTCTCCAGTTATCTGACTCCACCCTTTCCCAGTACAAACCGCATCACCTTTGTTTTTTTTTAAGCTTTCATGATTTAGTGTTTTTTCCAGTTTTGCTGCAACCAAAAAAAAGAAGAAGCACGCTGTTTAAATAGGGAGAGAAAACGTGGAGAGCACGGGTAGGAAGTTTGGCTATCACGTAAAGAGAAATGGCGTGGCTTGCAAGGAATTTAAGATGGTTTGATTGCCAAGAAACCTGAACTGCGTGGCTCCCAAGGCGTTGATTTTATGTTATTATATTTTGGGTGTATGATTTAACAATTGCAGCTGTACGTTTTGGGGTAAGCTGATATGCACATCAAATCAGTAAAATTAGTAGCCGTAGCTTAAGCATGCGTGGAAGCTTAAATGGTGTGTGTTACATTTCCATTGCTGTGTTAACATATATATATATAGGTTACCGCTGTTTATATGGTAGACAAGACATGGGTTGAAACGTATATATAAAATTTATATGGTACCGCTAACTATTGTCGACCGTTAAATACACGTACCGTGCTATACACCATTTTATCATTTAAGGGTCAATATCGACAAAAATAAAAATACCGTTGTGTCGAGCAACGCCCCACGATTCCAAAAATATAATAATATCGGTAGGTTAACTTATATCGAGAAACCCCAAAACGTTGATATAGGGTGTAAAATACTCCAAATAAAAAGTTGCTTATTTTACAAAATAAAATTTACAGAAAAACTCTAATAATTAAATTATAACTACGCCTCAAAGGACTTGTCCCAATTCGAAGTCAATATTTAATTATATTAAATAATCCGTTACGGCGTATAAACGATTCCACAACGACTATTTCGAAATTTGGTAAGGACGTAAAATAAAATCTGTAATACGAAAACTCGATTTTTCTCTTCCGTTACAAAAATATTATCAACTAGATTTAGACGCTTCTTATTTCACCGAAATCCGACTTAACACGAGTTCCGTATGATCAATTAAAGTTGAAATTCAATTTTACGAACTACTGCATTGTTTTCGAGTTCGTTTTAAATTAAATATAAATATAAATGCTCAGTCGTCGTTTAATTAACGATTTCGATATTGAATCCCATAAATAATTCAAATAAAATATTTAAAACAATTTAAATATTCAAATATAAATAGCCGAAAAATCCAGGTCGTTACAATAGGTCTGTAAGGACCGGGAAACGTCTGTTCAGGAATTGCCAATCCTCAAACGTAAGAGAGGACCGGCCTTGGAGGATCCAGGGGTTACCCAGAGTGCGTAGTCCCGAGGCATTTGCTAGAGTGTCTCGAAGCGGAGAGGAGCTTGCCCCTTGCCTCGACTCATGACGGAAATCCAATTTCCAATACGAGATAACGGATTTGATTGTAGAACTAGTATGGGGACATAGTAGATGGTAGCTATGCCGCCTATGATTGATATTTATGATGCTATTCGTTGTTTGAAACATATATGCACTAGTAATAATATCAAATGATTTTGCTTTATACGTATCAAGCATATTTGGCTATTATAAGGTAAAACTCTATCCTCCGGCTTGCGTTGCATTGTGTGATGGGACCTGAGTCTTATAATGGCTTCAATCTTTCTAAAAGCATTGCGTTGTTTTAAAGGAATTTACTTTGTTTTAAATGCACTAGCAATCACTGGAGTAAACCCGTTCCGCGAAAGTGGCGTGGTCCTATGATTTGCTATTTACTGTTGTTTAACTGTTAAATAGATTCCTCATACCAGTCCCCATGACTGACTCGTTGTTTGTTTCACTTTGCAAACGCGGGTGCCCTTATTTTCACACGGGCAGCCTAGTACACAGGTGACAGGTGGTTTTTGGTTCCGCACAGCTGCATAGCATGCACTTTTGGCTCATGGCGAGGCTGACTTCATAGAGATGACTTAGATATTCTCCGCCATTACTGTATTTATATTATGATTCCGCCACTGGCGATGGAGACTGATTTACTTTCCGTATTTCTCACTATATGTATATGTATTCCGCCTTCGGCGATGTAGACTGATACTCTAATTATGTCACTGCATGTATGTATTCCGCCTCTGGCGATGATGACTGATCACTTCCCTTTCTTTTTACTAAGTATATCCCACGTTATGCTATTCTGATATTCCTACATGTTGTGATTCCGCTGTCATATCCATGTAAAAGTATTTTATTTATTGTTTCTGCTATTATCTGTACTCTGCTATGATGATTAATGTGTTATTTCCTAATGATTATCCTTAATACCGCCCCTCGGATTTTGGGATCGTCACATAACCCGAAAATCTGGGCTAGTTTAAAAATTTTATTTTGGAAAATTTATCGAATTTTGAATATTTAAAATAGATTATTTTAAATAATAACAACAAGAAATTTATTTTGAATATATTTAGAAAGTATATATTTATATACACCATCGTTAGAATATAAATAATTATATATAATTATAAAAGGAATTGAAAATGGCGCGGTAGTTCGATAATTCAATTTCAAACTTCAATTGAATGTACCGGGTGCAAAACAATCCGGATTTTAGTTAAACCAAAAACATTAGGATCTAATTGGGAATATCTTTCCAATGAATCCGAAAAATCGAAATTTCATAGCGGGAATCAAAAGATATGTCCAGTTGAAAATTCTGAATAGTCGCTATGGAATTCAGGCCCTTAAAAATTGACATTTTGAAAACGACCTCAGATTTCGACGAAACCACTTTTGTTGGGTCCGTGATGTCAAATTATTGCTAAATTTCAAATTTCATAATTTTTCGAATCAATATGTGAGCGTGGCAAAGGAAAACGCGTTTGACCAGTTTCAATTGATTTTAATCGACTGGAAAATGGCCATTTTTCCAGCGGTCTCAGAATTCGACGAAACTAGTTTTGTTAGGACCGTATCGTCAATACGAAGCTAGAAAATATTTTTCTGGAATTTCTAGAGTTCGTATGTGACCCCGGTAAATTGAAATGCGCGTTCAAATTCAATATATAGAGTTATATGTTGATTTTAATGGAAACTGATCGAAACGATCGAATCAGCCGACGAAACATATCCCATTGTGTTCGAAATGGGGGTGAAACGCTATGGACGACAGGCGGTGGGCCTCGTTTAGAGGTCGTATGTAAACGTCAACTTTTTTGAATTAAAAATTAAAAAAAAATAAAAAAAAAAACTTTCCTCTCCTCCCCTTAAATTCCGCTGGCCCTCCCCCCTTTTGATTTTCAATCGACATTCAGAGAGAAAAAAAGGGAACCCTATAGCGAACGATGGCCAGCTCCCTCCACCCTCCTTCGCCGAAGTCGCCACCGCCCCTCCCCTTCTCCTTCTCCTCCGCTACCTCTTCCCCCCTGCCCTCGCGACACAGCCCCCCCCCCTTCGAGCAAACCCCCTTCCAACCTGATCTGAAACCCACCGCACCCCCTCCGTACCGCAACCACCACTCGACTACGCACCTCCACCACCTGCCGAGCCCGACGCGCCCACCCTCAACCACCACCTCTGGCCGAGCACCCTCCCCCATTCAAAAAGGTGATTTTTACCTTATTTATTTATTTAGTTTAAGTCGATTTTACAGATTAAATACAATCAGTTTTATAGATATTATGGCATTGATAAACGCATATAATCT
Source organism: Allium sativum (assembly GCA_030737875.1). Classification (NCBI taxonomy): domain Eukaryota; kingdom Viridiplantae; phylum Streptophyta; class Magnoliopsida; order Asparagales; family Amaryllidaceae; genus Allium; species Allium sativum. Next base: position 140,345,253 of record CM060918.1, on the reverse strand, counting down.
TTATTCATTGATTTGCAAAGTAAAGGAAGGATTTTTATTCATTGATTTGCAAAGTAAAAGAAAAAATTTTATTCGTTCATTAGCTAGGAAAAAGAAGTGATTTTTAATAATAAAAATATGATTTTTATATATTGAATAGCAAAGTAAAAATTCGATTTTTATATATTGAATAGCAAAGTAAAAATGGGATTTTTATATATTGAATAGCAAAGTAAAAATGGGATTTTTATATATTGAATAGCAAAGTAAAAATTCGATTTTTATATATTGAATAGCAAAGTAAAAATTCAATTTTTATATATTGAATAGCAAAGTAAAAATTCGATTTTTATATATTAAATAGCAAAGTAAAAATTCGATTTTTATATATTGAGTAGCAAAGTAAAAATTCGATTTTTATATATTGAATAACAAAGTAAAAATTCGATTTTTATATATTGAATAGCAAAGTAAAAATTCGATTTTTATATATTGGATAACAAAATAAAAATTCGATTTTTATATATTGAATAGCGAAATAAAAATTCGAATTTTATATATTGAATAGCGAAGTAAAAATTCGATTTTTATATATTGAATAACGAAGTAAAAATTCGATTTTTAAATATATGAAGTGATTATAAAAATATGATTTTTAAAATTGAAAGTAAACAAATAAAAATGTGATTTTTATTTAAAAAAAAAGACAGCAATATAAAAATGTGTGATTTTTATGTATGTAGTGGCTTCGGGCAACGAAGGTGACAAAAAGGCGAGAACGACGAAGATTTCTATCAATGAAGAGTTGTGGTATTGGATAGCTATCGGTGAGAACTTCTCACTCTTCAATTTCTTTTTCTAGTTATATATATATATATATATATATATATATATATATATATATATATATATACTAGATGCAGACGGTGTTTAGTAGCACCCGACACAATCGTCCACAGACCATGGACTTGTTTGTTTGGCTGTGTAGTTGGTTAGATTATTTGGGTTGAATTGAATTGTTTGGTGAAATGAAATTGATTTGATTGATGTGTGAATGGCGTGGGCCTTCACTAGACCGGGGATAAGGGTAGGCCTTGTCCCGTTTCTAGTATCGTGCCGTTATGCCGCCGAAATTTTCTAAAATAAGTTAGAAAAATCAAAATATCATTTTTATTTTGTAAATGAACTGAATAAAAATTCATGTGTTAAAATAAAATGTTTTATCGTTAAAAATATGATTTTTAACGTGAATGTGAATAAATAAATATTCATTTACAAACCGGACGGTTTGTTTATGTACACTGATTTGACTAATATTGATTGGGTCGATAAATTTTACACATCGCCCAACTGCACAAATAAAAATCTGTGTTTGATGATTAGAAACCCCACACGGGTATTGGGATAATATACGGCATACACTAATCCCAATAATTAGTTGTATGTCGATCGATTGATTGACAGGCTGTTATAAGCGTTATATATTTATATTTGATGCTTATACAGTGTAGTGCACTTTGGATGATGGTTGATTATTTATCGTTGCTATTATATACATGTGTTGTATGGAATCCATATAATTAACTTTATATGGTAATTGATTGGGCCTCATTCCAATTTAGAAGATAAAGAACATTATAAAATAAAGGTTCATGTGTTGACCGTACTCATCCGTTGAGATTAGTCATGTGTTGAACGAAATATTTTAACAATAAAATTTATATCTTTATCACTATAAAATAAAGGTTCATGTGTTGACTGTACTCATCCGTTGAGATTAGTCATGTGTTGAACGAAATATTTTAAACAAAAATAGTCACACGTGGACAGTACTCATTCGTTGAGATTAGTCGTGTGTTGACAAAAATAAATATTCATTTGTTGAATAGAATAAAGGAATTATTGAAATATATAAAGACGTATTGATTAGAGATGCGCTATTTTGATGCGAACGATATTTATATCGATTATATTCGTTTTAAATTTGAATTGAACCGAATAGAAAACCAATTTGAATTGAATCAAATAGAAAACCAATTTGAATTAAATCGAATATAAAACGAATTCGAATTGAATTGAATATAAAACGAATTTGAATTGAATAGGAAACGAATTCGAATTTGATTTCAATTGAATAGAAATCGAATTTGATTTCAATTGAATAGAAATCGAATTTGAATTGAATTGAATAGAAATCGAAATTGAATTCGAATTGAATAGAAAACGAATTTGATTTCAATTGAATATATAACGAATTTGATTTGAATTAAATAGAAAAGAAAACGAATTTGATTTCAATTGAATAGAAAACGAATTTGAATTGAATAGAAAACGAATTGAATTTGATTTGATTAGAAAACGAATTGAATTTGATTTGAATAGAAAACGAATTCAAATTGAATTGAAATTTGAATTGAATTTAAATGAATTTTTAAACGAATTTATAAGGAAAAATTCAATTTTGATTTGATTTGAAATAAAGGTTGAAATTGTTTTTGAAACGAATTGAAAACCATTTATAAAATTCGTTTTAAATAGTAATCGACGAAATATATATTATATATATTATATATATAATGTAATGGCCTGAATAGAACGCGCCGCGCCGCGGCAGTTCGTGAATTTCGACCATTTATTCCAAATGGACATTGCGGGAGATCCGATCGTCGGATTCTCCTAAAACTGGAACCGTTGGGTTCGTATCGAAAAGAGCTTTCTAACGAATATTAGAAATTTGAAGTCTAACGGTTGGATTTGGAGATACGTCCAAATCAAATTTGGAAAAGGTCGCTGTAAGTGCAGTTCGATGGCCGTTGATGGAAATCGACTGTACGGGCCTTGATAAAATTATTAAAAATAGTAATAATTTGTGTAAAATCATAAGAAATGATTTGGGAAAAATTGGGATGAAAAACCCCATATTTGAAAGGATAAAAATAGATTTTTATCGAAATGAACTAGTTTTGAACTAAAATTAAAACCCAACTATTTTTAAATAAATAAATTGGATTTAAAAAGGGGTTTTAAATAATCGGAATTTCTAATATATTTGATTGAAATTAAATTAGAAGTGATTGGTGGGTTTATCGTGAATAGTGTTTTAAATAACACTTGTTCTTTAACCCGATAATAAATAGAATGTAATTTGGATTTGTCGTGAATTGTGTTTTAAATGACACTAGTTCTTTAACCCAGTAAAAGGAGTTTTAATGAATCTGCAACTAGATTGAAATGTGAATTGATAATCTAAATTATCAAATTTAGAAAGTGAGCGAGAATGGAGTATCACCAGTTTTGCTTCAAAGCGATAGTTAAATCTTTAATTAGATTTGAACGTGAAATGGTAATTAATTTTACCGATAACACCGTGGTGTTAGATATGGAGTATTACCAGTTTTGCTTCATGGGATGAATAGGTTGGGATTGGGAAATAAAATAAATAATTACTTCGGTGTGGTTCGCTAATCTCGACTAGCTGGAAAAACCATAATTTGGTTTGAAATGACATCCAAAGGAAGATTAAAGAATAAATTTTAAAGAATTTATCTTGGATAAAATTAATGGGAACCTTTCCTTGAGAATATGAATCGGAATGAGGCGTATGTTGTGTTTGTGTAACATTCGTTTTAATATACGCGGATTGTTCGGAAAGGCCAGGTTTACACCCATTCTGAATAACCGATTCGACGATAAGTCGAAGATGAAGACGGAGGTCGAAGACCGGAAGTCTTCACATCGTTTGGGTAATTACTGACGATCCTGATTGGGCTGTACACCCAAGAGGATGGAAATAATTGGTGGTCGTCCAGACGTACTTGGAGATCGATGGATATGCGAGGAAAGTGCCTCCGGTTTCGTTCAGACCCAGAACGAACTAGTAAATGGATTGTGTGTCTGACATTGGATTTTATTCTGTGTTGATTGATTTCTGTTAAATATATATCTGTTTAGCGGCGGAGAATTTATTCTCTTGCTTAACGCCCTTCTCTGAGACGTACGAGCTTAGAGGTTATATATCGATAGATATCAATCGCATGGCATGAATTGCCTGTGTGGCACGCTGAGTTGCATAGATCGAGGCTTCTGTTGAAAAGCAAAGCCTTGTGGTTAATGATCGAAGCATGGCCTTTGTGGCGTAGCTTTGTGTATAACGTGAATTCGCGAGCCTCACACCTCGGTATGAGTCAAAAACGGGATAAGGACTGCAGGGAGAGCACGACGTTTCTTTCTAGCTTTGGTGGTGTCAGTGACTTACCAGCCCTGACATTTATATACTTTTCACCTATGTGGTTGTTGGATGAGGTGCCTCGATTTTAGGTCTGTTAGGACCGGGAAACGTGTGTTCAGGAATAAATAATCCTCAAACGTAAGTGAGGACCGACCCTGAAGCATCCAGGATTGCCCAGAGTGCGTAGTCCTGAGACATTTGCTAGAGTGTCTCGAAGCGGAGAAGAGCTTGCCCCTTGCCTCGACTCATGACGGAAATCCAATTTCCAATACGTGATATTGCGGTTTTAATTTTAGAACTAGTATGGCGATATGATATATGGTACCCATGCCGTCTATGATTTATATTTATGATTGAAAATGTTTTGACACTATACACTTATTATAGTATCAAATGATTTGTTTTAAACGTACCAAGCATGTTTGGCTATTATAAGGGAAAACCCTATCCTCCGGCTTGCGTTGCATTGTGTGATGAGACCTGGGTCATATAATAGCTTCATTTTTCGAAAAAGCATTGCGTTTTTTATTATATGCACTGGTATTCTTGGGAGGAAACCCGTTCCGTGTTATACGGCGTGGTCCCTTGAATTACTCTCTTTTAAAGTAAAGTTTTAAATACCTATTTTAGTTCTCACACCAGTCACATGACTGACCTGGAGTTTATTGTTTTAACCTAAACTCTGGGTGCCCCTATTTTCCGCACGGGCAGCTAGTAGTTTTGGTTTTGCAAATTTATATTCACAGGATCCTGGTTTACAGCTGGAATGATATCCGGAAAGCTCTGTATCCGTATATCACCTTCAGTTGTGCTTTGTATTATTTTCCGCTGCTATGTAATTTATTGTAATCTCTGATATTTATTGAATGTATTTTATTCATTTATACTCTGTATATTCTTGTATTCAGAAGGAATTGTTGTAATAACAATGAAATGTTCTTCCGTCTTCGTTCTGATTTGTCCTGTTCTCAAACGATCAGGGGTTTCGAACGGTCTAGATCGGTTTAACGACTGATTCGGATCGAGCGAAATTCCCGGCCGCTACAACTGTGAATATAGACGATAATATTTATTTTTTAAATATAAAATTTAGTTATATTTAAATATATTTATATATTTAAATAGGCTATTTAGAGCTTTAAAAATAGCCACTTTTCTAAATGAATTCGGAATTCGATGAAACTAATTTTTTTGGGTCCGCAATATTAAATTATTGTTAGATTCCAAGTTTGGTGGTTTTTAGAGTCACTGTGTGGCCATACGGATTTTTAGAGTAAAAAACAATCAGTATTTGGACAGTTAAAAATACGTTGTATGAGCATACGAAGTCGAAATTCGACGAAACCAGTTTCGTTGGGACCGTAATGTCAAACTCTAGCTCCATGTCCAGTTTGGTGATTTTTGGGTATCGTGTGTGATCACACGATTTTTTAGAAGGCATAATTAATATTAAAAACTAAAATATTAAATAGTGGGTGAACCAAAACTTGCCACCCAAACACCATTTCAGCCACACAAAAGTAGTAGATCCCGTATATATCATCTTTTCCGCCGTTGGTTTCTTTTACAGGAAGAGAATGGCGAACAAGAAAATCAAAAAAAAAAGAAAAATCCATATAAAATCAACCCAAATTCCATAAATCCTGAAGTAGCTATAATTAGATTCATCATGTTATTCTCTTCGAACTGGTAGGGGTTTTATCGAACTCAATTCAAGTTTCCGTCGATGCCTTCTTTTCAGCGAGCGTTATGGTTGGGCTTTTGGTGAAGCATGGTCGATTTGGGGTGTTTTCGATATCGTGGTTGAATTCACGATGGAGAGTGGGTTCGGTTGTGAATTCCTGATAGGGTTCGGTGATGAAGTTGTTTGGTCCTTTGTGTGGAATCGTGAGAACCTGAGAGCGACGCAACGTACCAGAGGAGATCGAACCGTGTGAGGGGGGTATGTAGTCGAGGAGATTTTGATGAGGAAGTTGTTGGAGTTTTCAGTTTGGTTTAATGGTGGAAGAAGGAGGAGCAGCTTGAGGATTTGAAGAATCGACTGTGTGTTGTGAGAAGGAGCGACGGGTATACGGTTTGGGGAAGAAGCTTTTATTCGGGTTTGGGCTTAGGGGTATTGGGCCTGGAAATGAAGGTGAAAGCCCAGATATTTAATAAACTTATGTTTTAATTTAATTTAAATACACTCATAACTTGTAATGACGATATCTTAGTCATACTATATCAGATTGACAAACCGTAAGTTGCGTTGGGATCGTATGGACGGACCTACACCATGGAGCTGACTGGGAGTGAATCCGAGCTCGTTACAATTTATGGAGAAATAAAATGTCCGTCGCAGTCAAATAAATGCAAACCGTTATTTAACGATTAACGCGCTAATGTGAGTAAATCTCACTAACTCTGAACAGTTTATAATTTCATGTTGTATTTTTAGAACTATTAAATATTGGCTGATTGACTGTGTGTTGACTGTTTGATTAAACTGCTAGTCAGTTAGTTGAATTTCTATATTGATTCTGTTTAACAGAATATATCATATGGAACTGAAAGTGATGTTGATTTTATTGTGTAACATCTGTGATGCAGGGAAACAGGTTGGAGGAATCCAACTGGATTCCTCAACATTTATTTTACTGTGATTTATATATTGTGATATATAATCTGACGTTGATTATGTTTGTTTGGACGATATTTATCGTTGTTATATGGTGTGTTAAATACCATAAGAAATACCAGAATGTGGAAAAGGGATTTTCAAAGTATATTTTGAAAATAATTTATTTATATAAAATCAATGGATTTTATATTATAAAAGGAAAAGGATTTTGAATAAGGGAATTATATTTGTAAATCAAATATAAAGGAATTATATTTGTTAATCAAATAGAAAGGAATTATATTTGTTAAACAAATAAAAAGGGATTTATTTATAAAACAAATATAGAGGAGATATATTTGTGAAATCATATAGAAAGGAAAATATTTGTCAAACAATTAGAAAGAGGAATATTTGTAAAACATTTACAAATAGAAAATATAAAGGAAATATTTGTAGAACATTTACAAATAGAATAAAGGATTATTTATTTAGAAAATAAATAGAATAAAGGATTATTTATTTAGAAAATAAATAGAATAAAGGATTATTTATTTTGAAAATAAATAGAATAAAGGATTATTTATTTAGAAAATAAATAGAATAAAGGAATATTTATTGGGAAAATAAATAGAGGAGTTAATCGAATCGAGTCAATTGAATCGAGTTAATCGAAAGGAGTTAATCGAATAGAGTAAATCAAATAGAGTTAAGCAAAATTAGAAACTGGCTAGAGATTAGTAAATTGAATGGTTTTCTAAGTGTCTATCTGATGTTGGTTTCGGCCTTCGGGATTAATACTTAGGGAATTGTTCTCATACTAGTTTACAGTCAGTGACTGATAGTTATGGAAGAATGGTGAAACGTAATTAATCCATGGAAATGTTTTCCAGTGTTAATAACGTATATTTTCTAAACATAGAAAATGAGGAAATATATATATATATTTATATATGGTTGATGATTGATCGATATAATTTCCACTTGGAAATAATATCGTTGTTTGCACACGTGTTTTTCTTTGATAGTTAAATCACAGACTATCAAAGTTTTGACCATTTTTAACATTGTTAATATGGAGAGACCGGTTGGATTATTATCCAAAGAACCACTCTGTATTGGCATAATCGTTGCGAATCATATATGCCAAAGATAATCGAAGACGGAGTAAAGTGCAAGGGCTATTGTATAAGTCTTATATAACAGTGCCTAAGATGGATGTACTGAATTGTTCCTTCGGTTTGTCCAGTCCCAGGACAACTTGTATAGACGAAGGTCTGACAGAGTATATCTGGTAGATCACGTAAGTTGATCATTTCAAACGTATTCACGTTTGGGGGCGGAGGAATTCGTTTCTCTTATCTTATACCCGTGGTATTTTTGAGGAAATCAATTTGTGATTTGACGGGTATGACGATGTGGCATTCAAAGTGAATGAAGGAGTATTATGTTGAAAGATACGTTGTGACCTCCAGCCTCATCAACTGGGAAATGGTAGAAATCGGGCAGGCAGCATGGCTATGTAGGTCGCACCTATTAGAGTGTATAATCACCTGATCTAGAGTTTCATTTACTTCTAAAAATCTATTGTTGATGCGGTCCCATTTGGGAAACAGTTGCTGATCCCAACCGTTGGTGATATACATTCGATACACTCAAGCGAAATGAGTGGTCGGTCATGTGTGGCCGGGTTGCAAGATGTTCTTGTTGAACCCAGTGTATTCCTTTCTAGAGGTACACTAGCGAAAGGTAGTTCCACAACTTATCATAGTTGGAAAACCATTACCTAATACGTGTTTGCGGTTTTGATTGTATACTATATATGTAGAACGTGAGATGAAAGCGTTTCTGCTAGATGATTATTATATTGTGGTTGATAGACATTATTATAATATCAAAAGGTTTTTGATATAAAGATATTTTGGATTCTCATAAGGGAAAAACCCGTTCTGTTATACGGCGTGGTCTTATGAGATATCGTTTAATGGCTCAATCTGTTTTAAACTGTTTTACTCATACCAGTCCCATGACTGACCCGGAGTTTATTTTGTTTTGTTTTCCCTAAACTCTTGGGTGCCCAATTTTGTACGGGCAGTCAAGTAGTCAGGAATTTACAGATATACTGGAAGTGCTTGGAGCAGGAGGCTTTAGGATTATATATAACTATTGTTTCCGCTGTGTTGTACTTGATAATGATATGTATATTCAAGTACAAATCTTTTATTTCAAAAGTTATGTTATATTTTATTTGTTCTGCTGTGAGGTTCGTGTTACTCTGATGTTGTTGTTGTTGTCTTCTTCTTCTATTCTAAGTTTCTATCTTATCTATTCTCACCCTCTAATTTCTTTCATTAACCATCCGGTATTTTCGACTCTTGATGTTCGATATGTGTTGTATATCGGATAACCAAGGTCGCCTTTTTTCGGGTCGTTTTAGTTGGTATCAGAGCTTAAGTTAAGTATTACCTTGGCTCTGTGGCGTGACTCGGTAGAGATAGGGTTAGTAATACCCTAGATTGAGTTTGAGTGTATATATACGAGTGCGTATTTGTATTTGATATAAAAATGGTTTTATATTGTAGAGATTCATTGGTTGAGTTGTTTATGAATTCTGGTCGATCAGTTTGATCCACTGTATCGGTAGGGGTTTATAAACACTTGAATACGATGGACCGAGACAGTATGGATATGTGATATATTATCATATATAGGTTGTGATTATAATCGAGTAGGTAACATGTGAAATGGTTAAATATAACCAATCATAATTAATATAAGTGAAATACGTGAAATCAGATGAGTTAAATCTAAATTTAAATCAGAATTAATTGGAATTAAAATCCCAGAAATTGGAGAAGTGTTGTAGATGAATCTGAATTAAGTATATGAGAATTTTAAGATCCTGGGAGATTTTAAATTGTTTACAACATGGCAAAAGGATATTTGGAATTGATTTCAAAGTGGAAAGGTTTAGAAATGGTTTTAAAAGTGATATAGTATTGAACTCACTTCGATAGCTGGAAAATAATTCTGATGATGACTGCAGCATCACCAGTGTTCATTTTCGAGTTGATAAGTGACGGATTACTACCGAGGATTTTGTTTTTGAATTGTTTGAGAAAAACAAATTGTTTTGGTACTTTGAAATAAACACTTTGATTTTTGATATGATAAAGTGATTTAAAATTCCTAGGAAAAGATTGTTGAATTAAAACCAATTTGAATTGAAGGTTGGAAAAGCAATTGGAATCAAATTTGAAATCAACTAGGTGAAAATTGAATTAAATTGGGTTAGAATGATATCAAGACAAATTAGATTGATGAGTTAAGAATTTGAAATCAAGAATTGGACTTTGATTTGAAATGAAATTCGACTAAGGTATAAGCGAATGGTTGAATTTGTGGATAAGAATTGATTGGAGTTTGATTGGAAATACATTGGTATATGCTGAATTGACGGCAGGTGAAAGTGATAGAGTTGATATGCCCGACAAAAAGGTACAAGTTTACATTTGATATAAGCATGAGATTTATGAGCTGAATTGGCAAGCCGCTTGGCTGTTTGATTTTCTTTTGGGTTGGAGAAGGCTTAGAGAGGCGAGTTGTGGTTTTACCAATAGGGTTGTACAAAGGAGGTTATGGCGAAATTTTCCGAAAATTTGAAGTGTTAGATAATATTCAGAATTTTTGAAAATTTTAGTTAGTCGGAAGGAATTAATATTTTAGTCAATATTAATTGGTTCAGTTGAAACCAGAGTTAAGGGGTAGACAGACAAACTTTTACCAAATAGATAGGGTCGTCCTCTACCTTAGCAATTTCGAGGACGAAATTATTTTAAGTAAGGAAGAATGTAATGACCCGCATTGTCAAAGGTATTATAATTAATTTATTTAATTATATAAATAGTGATTTAGGGAATTAAATCATCGTTAATTAAATTATAGTGAATATTTAATTAAATTAAATAATAGAATAATATATTTAATTCAGAAATAATCAAAATATTGGAAATCACAATATTCTGTGAACTAGGTCATCCCTAGGATTTAGTTCAGCTTAGAGTTGAATTATATTGATGAATATATTCAATCGACGTCAGTTTGAAACGTAGAATTATAATATAATTAAAATAAAGCTTGAAATGGCGCGGCAGTTCGCTATTTGGCGATTCGAACTTTAACCGAATATATAGTGTTCGTTTTAAATCGGATTTCTATGAAACAAGAAATGTGTGGAGCTGGTGGAGTATATCTTTCTAGTGGAAGAGGAAAATCGGGATTTCGTCTTGTAGATTTTGAGTTATGTCCAAATCAAATTCTGAGAAATGCAGCGCCCTGACCATAACGATTTAATTATATTTTATATAAGGATTTAAATAGAAATCGAACCTCGATATAACTCTGACGATGTAATATCGAATTGTAAATATATATAGGATTTTATCTGAGCTGTATGGTATTCCACTGTGAATATAGACGATAATATTTATTTTTTAAATATTAAATTTAGTTATATTTAAATATATTTATATATTTAAATAGGCTATTTAGAGCTTTAAAAATAGCCACTTTTGCAAACGAAGTCGGAATTCGACGAAACTAATTTTGTTGGATCCGCAATATTAAATTATTGTTAGATTCCAAGTTTGGTGATTTTTAGAGTCACTGTGTGGCCGTACAAATTTTTAGAGTGAAAAACAATCAGTATTTGGATAGTTAAAAATACGCTGTGTGTGCATACGAAGTCGGAATTCGACAAAACCAGTTTCGTTGGGACCGTAATGTCAAACTCTAGCTCCATGTCCAGTTTGGTGATTTTGGGTATCGTGTGTGATCACATGATTTTTTAGAAGGTGTAATTAATATTAAAAACTAAAATATTAAATAGTGGGTGAACCAAAACTTGCCACGCAAACACCATTTCAGCCACACAAAAGAAGCTGATCCCGTATATATCATCTTTACCGCCGTTGGTTTCTTTTACAGGAAGAGAATGGCGAACAAGAAAATCAAAAAAAAAAGAAAAATCCATATAAAATCAACCCAAATTCCATAAATCCTGAAGTAGCTATAATTCGATTCATCATGTTGTTCTCTTCGAACTGGTGGGGGTTTTATCGAACTCGATTCGAGTTTCCGTCGATGCCTTCTTTTCAGCGAGCGTTAGGGTTGGGCTTTTGGTGAAGCATGGTCGATTTGGGGTGTTTTCGATATCGTGGTTGAATTCACGATGGAGAGTGGGTTCGGTTGTGAATTCCTGATAGGGTTCGGTGATGAAGTTGTTCGGTCCTTTGTGTGGAACCGTGAAAACCTGAGAGCGACGCAACGTACCAGAGGAGATCGAACCGTGTGAGGGGGGGTATGTAGTCGAGGAGATTTTGATGAGGAAGTTGTTGGAGTTTTCGGTTTGGTTTAATGGTGGAAGAAGGAGGAGCAGTTTGAGGATTTGAAGAATCGGCTGTGTGTTGTGAGGAGCGACGGGTATACGGTTTGGGGAAGAAGCTTTTATTCGGGTTTGGGCTTAGGGGTATTGGGCCTGGAAATGAAGGTGAAAGCCCAGATATTTAATAAACTTATGTTTTAATTTAATTTAAATACACTCATAACTTGTAATGACGATATCTTAGTCATACTATATCAGATTGACAAACCGTAAGTTGCGTTGGGATCGTATGGACGGACCTACACCATGGAGCTGACTGGGAGTGAATCCGAGCTCGTTACAATTTATGGAGAAATAAAATGTCCGTCGCAGTCAAATAAATGAAAACCGTTATTTAACGATTAACGCGCTGATGTGAGTAAATCTCACTAACTCTGAACAATTTATAATTTCATGTTGTATTTTTAGAACTATTAAATATTGGCTGATTGACTGTGTGTTGACTGTTTGATTGAACTGCTAGTCAGTTAGTTGAATTTCTATATTGATTCTGTTTAACAGAATATATCATATGGAACTGAAAGTGATGTTGATTTTATTGTGTAACATCTGTGATGCAGGGAAACAGGTTGGAGGAATCCAACTGGATTCCTCAACATTTATTTTACTGTGATTTATATATTGTGATATATAATCTGACGTTGATTATGTTTGTTTGGACGATATTTATCGTTGTTATATGGTGTGTTAAATGCCATAAGAAATACCAGAATGTGGAAAAGGGATTTTCAAAGTATATTTTGAAAATAATTTATTTATATAAAATCAATGGATTTTATATTATAAAAGAAAAAGGATTTTGAATAAGGGAATTATATTTGTAAATCAAATATAAAGGAATTATATTTGTTAATCAAATAGAAAGGAATTATATTTGTTAAACAAATAAAAAGGGATTTATTTATAAAACAAATATAGAGGAGATATATTTGTGAAATCATATAGAAAGGAAAATATTTGTCAAACAATTAGAAAGAGGAATATTTGTAAAACATTTACAAATAGAAAATATAAAGGAAATATTTGTAGAACATTTACAAATAGAATAAAGGATTATTTATTTAGAAAATAAATAGAATAAAGGATTATTTATTTTGAAAATAAATAGAATAAAGGATTATTTATTGGGAAAATAAATAGAGGAGTTAATCGAATCGAGTCAATTGAATCGAGTTAATCGAAAGGTGTTAATCGAATAGAGTAAATCAAATAGAGTTAAGCAAAATTAGAAACTGGCTAGAGATTAGTAAATTGAATGGTTTTCTAAGTGTCTATCTGATGTTGGTTTCGGCCTTCGGGATTAATACTTAGGGAATTGTTCTCATACTAGTTTACAGTCAGGGACTGATAGTTATGGAAGAATGGTGAAACGTAATTAATCCATGGAAATGTTTTCCAGTGTTAATAACGTATATTTTCTAAACATAGAAAATGAGGAAATATATATATTTATATATGGTTGATGATTGATCGATATAATTTCCACTTGGAAATAATATCGTTGTTTGCACACGTGTTTTTCTTTGATAGTTAAATCACAGACTATCAAAGTTTTGACCATTTTTAACATTGTTAATATGGAGAGACCGGTTGGATTATTATCCAAAGAACCACTCTGTATTGGCATAATCGTTGCGAATCATATATGCCAAAGATAATCGAAGACGGAGTAAAGTGCAAGGGCTATTGTATAAGTCTTATATAACAGTGCCTAAGATGGATGTACTGAATTGTTCCTTCGGTTTGTCCAGTCCCAGGACAACTTGTATAGACGAAGGTCTGACAGAGTATATCTGGTAGATCACGTAAGTTGATCGTTTCAAACGTATTCACGTTTGGTGGCGGAGGAATTAGTTTCTCTTATCTTATACCCGTGGTATTTTTGAGGAAATCAATTTGTGATTTGACGGGTATGACGATGTGGCATTCAAAGTGAATGAAGGAGTATTATGTTGAAAGATACGTTGTGACCTCCAGCCTCATCAACTGGGAAATGGTAGAAATCGGGCAGGCAACATGGCTATGTAGGTCGCACCTATTAGAGTGTATAATCACCTGATCTAGAGTTTCATTTACTTCTAAAAATCTATTGTTGATGCTGTCCCATTTGGGAAACGGTTGCTGATCCCAACCGTTGGTGATATACATTCGATACACTCAAGCGAAATGAGTGGTTGGTCATGTGTGGCCGGGTTGCAAGATGTTCTTGTTGAACCCAGTGTATTCCTTTCTAGAGGTACACTAGCGAAAGGTAGTTCCATAACTTATCATAGTTGGAAAACCATTACCCAATACGTGTTTGCGGTTTTGATTGTATACTATATATGTAGAACGTGAGATTAAAGCGTTTCTGTTAGATGATTATTATATTGTGGTTGATAGACATTATTATAATATCAAAAGGTTTTTGATATAAATATATTTTGGATTCTCATAAGGGAAAAACCCGTTCCGTTATACGGCGTGGTCTTATGAGATATCGTTTAATGGCTCAATCTGTTTTAAACTGTTTTACTCATACCAGTCCCATGACTGACCCGGAGTTTATTTTGTTTTCCCTAAACTCTTGGGTGCCCAATTTTGTACGAGCAGTCAAGTAGTCAGGAATTTACAGATATACTGGAAGAGCTTGGAGCAGGAGGCTTCAGGATTATATATAACTATTGTTTCCGCTGTGTTGTACTTGATAATGATATGTATATTCAAGTACAAATCTTTTATTTCAAAAGTTATGTTATATTTTATTTGTTCTGCTGTGAGGTTCGTGTTACTCTGATGTTGTTGTTGTTGTCTTCTTCTTATATTATAAGTTTCTATCTTATCTATTCTCACCCTCTAATTTCTTTCATTAACCATCCAGTATTTTCGACTCTTGATGTTCGATATGTGTTGTATATCGGATAACCAAGGTCGCCTTTTTCCGGGTCGTTTTAGTTGGTATCAGAGCTTAAGTTAAGTATTACCTTGGCTCTGTAGCGTGACTCGGTAGAGATAGGGTTAGTAATACCCTAGATTGAGTTTGAGTGTATATATACGAGTGCGTATTTGTATTTGATATAAAAATGGTTTTATATTGTAGAGATTCATTGGTTGAGTTGTTTATGAATTCTGGTCGATCAGTTTGATCAACTGTATCGGTAGGGCTTTATAAACACTTGAATACGATGGACCGAGACAGTATGGATATGTGATATATTATCATATATAGGTTGTGATTATAATCGAGTAGGATTATAACATGTGAAATGGTTAAATATAACCAATCATAATTAATATAAGTGAAATACGTGAAATCAGATGAGTTAAATCTAAATTTAAATCAGAATTAATTGGAATTAAAATCCCAGAAATTGGAGAAGTGTTGTAGATGAATCTGGATTAAGTATATGAGAATTTTAAGATCCTGGGAGATTTTAAATTGTTTACAACATGGTAAAAGGATATTTGGAATTGATTTCAAAGTGGAAAGGTTTAGAAATGGTTTTAAAAGTGATATAGTATTGAACTCACTTCGATAGCTGGAAAATAATTTTGATGATGACTGCAGCATCATCAGTGTTCATTTCCGAGTTGATAAGTGACGGATTACTACCGAGGATTTTGTTTTTGAATTGTTTGAGAAAAACAAATTGTTTTGGTACTTTGAAATAAACACTTTGATTTTTGATATGATAAAGTGATTTAAAATTCCCAGGAAAAGATTGTTGAATTAAAACCAATTTGAATTGAAGGTTGGAAAAGCAATTGGAATCAAATTTGAAATCAACTAGGTGAAAATTGAATTAAATTGGGTTAGAATGATATCAAGACAAATTAGATTGATGAGTTAAGAATTTGAAATCAAGAATTGGACTTTGATTTGAAATGAAATTCGACTAAGGTATAAGCGAATGGTTGAATTTGTGGATAAGAATTGATTGGAGTTTGATTGGAAATACATTGGTATATGCTGAATTGACAGCAGGTGAAAGTGATAGAGTTAATATGCCCGACAAAAAGGTACAAGTTTACATTTGATATAAGCATGAAATTTATGAGCCGAATTGGCAAGCCGCTTGGATGTTTGATTTTCTTTTGGGTTGGAGAAGGCCTAGAGAGGCGAGTTGTGGTTTTACCAATAGGGCTGTACAAAGGAGGTTATGGCGAAATTTTCCGAAAATTTGAAGTGTTAGATAATTTTCAGAATTTTTGAAAATTTTAGTTAGTCGGAAGGAATTAATATTTTAGTCAATATTAATTGGTTCAGTTGAAACCAGAGTTAAGGGGTAGACAGACAAACTTTTACCAAATAGATAGGGTCGTCCTCTACCTTAGCAATTTCGAGGACGAAATTATTTTAAGTAAGGAAGAATGTAATGACCCACATTGTCAGAGGTATTATAATTAATTTATTTAATTATATAAATAGTGATTTAGGGAATTAAATCATCGTTAATTAAATTATAGTGAATATTTAATTAAATTAAATAATAGAATAATATATTTAATTTAGAAATAATCAAAATATTGGAAATCACAATATTCTGTGAACTAGGTCATCCCTAGGATTTAGTTCAGCTTAGAGTTGAATTATATTGATGAATATATTCAATCGACGTCAGTTTGAAACGTAGAATTATAATATAATTAAAATAGAGCTTGAAATGGCGCGACAGTTCGCTATTTGGCGATTCGAACTTCAACCGAATATATAGGGTTCGTTTTAAATCGGATTTCTATGAAACAAGAAATGTGTGGAGTTGGTGGAGTATATCTTTCTAGTGGAAGAGGAAAATCGGGATTTCGTCTTGTAGATTTTGAGTTATGTCCAAATCAAATTCTCAGAAATGCAGCGCCCTGACCATAACGATTTAATTATATTTTATATAAGGATTTAAATAGAAATCGAACCTCGATATATCTCTGACGATGTAATATCGAATTGTAAATATATATAGGATTTTATCTGAGCTGTATGGTATTCCACTGTGAATATAGACGAAAATATTTATTTTTTAAATATTAAATTTAGTTATATTTAAATATATTTATATATTTAAATAGGCTATTTAGAGCTTTAAAAATAGCCACTTTTGCAAACGAAGTCGGAATTCGACGAAACTAATTTTGTTGGATCCGCAATATTAAATTATTGTTAGATTCCAAGTTTGGTGATTTTTAGAGTCACTTTGTGGCCATACGAATTTTTAGAGTGAAAAACAATCAGTATTTGGATAGTTAAAAATACGCTGTGTGAGCATACGAAGTCGGAATTCGACAAAACCAGTTTCGTTGGGACCGTAATGTCAAACTCTAGCTCCATGTCCAGTTTGGTGATTTTGGGTATCGTGTGTGATCACATGATTTTTTAGAAGGCGTAATTAATATTAAAAACTAAAATATTAAATAGTGGTGAACCAAAACTTGCCACGCAAACACCATTTCAGCCACACAAAAGAAGCTGATCCCGTACATATCATCTTTTCCGCCGTTGGTTTCTTTTACAGGAAGAGAATGGCGAACAAGAAAATAAAAAAAAAAGAAAAATCCATATAAAATCAACCCAAATTCCATAAATCCTGAAGTAGCTATAATTCGATTCATCATGTTGTTCTCTTCGAACTGGTGGGGGTTTTATCGAACTCGATTCGAGTTTCCGTCGATGCCTTCTTTTCAGCGAGCGTTAGGGTTGGGCTTTTGGTGAAGCATGGTCGATTTGGGGTGTTTTCGATATCGTGGTTGAATTCACGATGGAGAGTGGGTTCGGTTGTGAATTCCTGATAGGGTTCGGTGATGAAGTTGTTCGGTCCTTTGTGTGGAACTGTGAAAACCTGAGAGCGACGCAACGTACCAGAGGAGATCGAACCGTGTGCGGGGGGGGGGGGGGGGGGGGTATGTAGTCGAGGAGATTTTGATGAGGAAGTCGTTGGAGTTTTCGGTTTGGTTTAATGGTGGAAGAAGGAGGAGCAGTTTGGGGATTTGAAGAATCGGCTGTGTGTTGTGAGAAGGAGCGACGGGTATACGGTTTAGGGAAGAAGCTTTTATTCGGGTTTGGGCTTAGGGGTATTGGGCCTGGAAATGAAGGTGAAAACCCAGATATTTAATAAACTTATGTTTTAATTTAATTTAAATACACTCATAACTTGTAATGACGATATCTTAGTCATACGATATCAGATTGACGAACCGTAAGTTGCGTTGGGATCGTATGGACGGACACTACACCATGGAAATGACTGGGAGTGAATCCGTGATCGTTACAATTTAAGGCAAAATAAAATGTCTGTCGTAGTCAAATAAATGCAAACCGTTATTTAACGATTAACGCGCTGATGTGAGTAAATCTCACTAACTCTGAACAGTTTATAATTTCATGTTGTATTTTTAGAACTGTTAAATATTGGCTGATTGACTGTGTGTTGACTGTTTGATTGAACTGCTAGTCAGTTAGTTGAATTTCTATATTGATTCTGTTTAACAGAATTTATCATATGGAACTGAAAGTGATGTTGATTTCATTGTGTAACATCTATGATGCAGGGAAACAGGTTGGAGGAATCCAACTGGATTCCTCAACATTTATTTTACTGTGATTTATATATTGTGATAAATAATCTAACGTTGATTATGTGTGTTTGGACGATATTTATCGTTGTTATATGGTGTGTTAAATACCATAAGAAATACCAGAATGTGGAAAAGGGATTTTCAAAGTATATTTTGAAAATAATTTATTTATATAAAATCAATGGATTTTATATTATAAAAGAAAAAGGATTTTGAATAAGGGAATTATATTTGTAAATCAAATATAAAGGAATTATATTTGTTAATCAAATAGAAAGGAATTATATTTGTTAAACAAATATAAAGGGATTTATTTATAAAACAAATATAGAGGAGATATATTTGTGAAATCATATAGAAAGGAAAATATTTGTCAAACAATTAGAAAGAGGAATATTTGTAGAACATTTACAAATAGAAAATATAAAGGAAATATTTGTAGAACATTTACAAATTGAATAAAGGATTCTTTATTTAGAAAATAAATAGAATAAAGGATTATTTATTTAGAAAATAAATAGAATAAAAGAATATTTATTGGGAAAATAAATAGAGGAGTTAATCGAATCGAGTCAATCGAATCGAGTTAATCGAAAGGAGTTAATCGAATAGAGTAAATCAAATAGAGTTAAGCAAAATTAGAAACTGGCTAGAGATTAGTAAATTGAATGGTTTTCTAAGTGTCTATCTGATGTTGGTTTCGGCCTTCGGGATTAATACTTAGGGAATTGTTCTCATACTAGTTTACAGTCAGGGACTGATAGTTGTAGAAGAATAGTGAAACGTAATTAATCCATGGAAATGTTTTCCAGTGTTAATAACGTATATTTTCTAAACATAGAAAATGAGGAAATATATATATTTATATATGGTTGATGATTGATCGATATAATTTCCACTTGGAAATAATATCGTTGTTTGCACACGTGTTTTTCTTTGATAGTTAAATCACAGACTATCAAAGTGTTGACCATTTTTAACGTTGCTAATATGGTGAGACCGTTTGGATTATTATCCAAAGAACCGCTCTGTATTGGCATAATCGTTGCGAATCATATATGCCAAAGATAAATGAAAACGGAGTAAAGTGCAAGGGCTATTGTATAAGTCTTATATAACAGTGCCTAAGATGGATGTACTGAATAGTTCCTTCGGTTTGTCCAGTCCTAGGACAACTTGTATAGACGAAGGTCTGACAGAGTATATCTGGTAGATCATGTAAGTTGATTGTTTCAAACGTATTCACGTTTGGTGGCGGAGGAATTCGTTTCTCTTAGCTTATACCCGTGGTATTTTTGGGGAAATCAATTTGTGATTTGACGGGTATGACGATGTGGCATTCAAAGTGAATGAAGGAGTAATATGTTGAAAGATACGTTATGACCTCCAGCCTTATCAACTAGGAAATGATAGAAATCGGGTAGGCAACATGGCTATGTAGGTCGCACCTATTAGGGTGTATAATCACCTGATCTAGAGTTTCATTTACTTCCAAAAATCTATTGTTGATGTTGTCCCATTCGAGAAATGGTTGCTGATCCCAACCGTTGGTGATATTAATTCGATACACTCAAGCGAAATGAGTGGCCAGTCATGTGTGGCCGGGTTGCAAGATGTTCTTGTTGAACCCAGTGTATTCCTTTCTAGAGGTACACCAGTGAAAGGTAGTTCCATACCTTGTCATAGTTGGAAAACCATTACCCAATACGTGTTTGCGGTTTTGATTGTATACTATATATGTAGAACGTGAGATGAAAGAGTTTCTGCTAGATGATTATTATATTTTGGTTGATAGACATTATTATAATATCAAAAGGTTTTTGATATAAAGATATTTTGGATTCTCATAAGGGAAAAACCCGTTTCGTTATACGACGTGGTCTTATGAGATATCGTTCAATGGCTCAATCTATTTTAAACTGTTTTACTCAAACCAGTCCCATGGTTGACCCTGAGTTTATTTTGTTTTGTTTTCCCTAAACTCTTGGGTGCCCAATTTTGTACGGGCAGTCAAGTAGTCAGGAATTTACGGATATACTAGAAGAGCTTGAAGCAGGAGGCTTCAGGATTATATATAACTATTGTTTCCGCTGTGTTGTACTTGATAATGATATGTATATTCAAGTACAAATCTTTTATTTCAAAAGTTATGTTATATTTTATTCGTTCTGCTATGAGGTTCGTGTTACTCTGATGTTGTTGTTGTTGTCTTCTTCTTCTATTCTAAGTTTCTATCTTATCTATTCTCGCCCTCTAATTTCTTTTATTAACCATCCGATATTTTCGACTCTTGATGTTCGATATGTGTTTTATATCGTATAACCAAGGTCGCCTTTTTCCGGGTCGTTACAATTTAATAATCATTAAGTAATGATTACTGAGATTAAAAACGAACTAGAGTTTTAATGGATCTTTAATTAGATTGAAATGGGAATGAGGTAAGTAAATTTACTGAATTCAAGCAATGTCGAGGATGGAGTACCGCCAATTTTACTCTATGCGATAGTTAAATCCTTAATTCGATTTAAAACGTTAAATGATAATTAAATTACCAATAACACTATGGGTGTTAGATATGGAGTACTACCAGTTTTGCTCCACGGGATGAATAGGTTGGGATTGGGATTAATAAAATGAATGGTTACTTCGATAAGGCTCGATAATCCGGACTAGTTCTTAAACCTTAGTTTGGTTTAAGTTATGGAAAGATAAACTAAAATCTTTTGAGAATGATATCCAAAGGAAGAATAAAGAATAAGTTTAAAAGAACTTATCTATGATAAAATTAATGAGAACCTTTCCCTAAAGAAGTGAATATTTGAATAAAAGAATATTCTGGATTAGAATGAGATGTGTGCTATCTTTGTGTATTTATCACATGATTATAAAGATACGTTGGTTATTCGGAAAGACCGGGTTTAACCTATTTTGAATAACTGATATGACGACTAAAAGTCGAAAATATGAAGACGATGGTTGAAGACCGTAGATCTTCACATTGTTTGGATGATTACCGATGTCTTGATTGGGATGTACTCCCGAGATGAGGTAATAAGTGGTGATCATCCAGACATACTTGGAGAACGACCGGATATGTGAGGGCCTCTCTCCTGTATTGGAAATATGGGATGAGGAATAAGGTGCCTCCGGTTTCGTTCAGACCAGAACGGACTTGAAAATGGATGTTATGTATGACATTATATTCCTTTATGATGTATTCGTTGATTTCTGCTAAATATATATCTGTTTGGTAGCGGAGAATTTATTCTCTAGCTTAACATCCTTCTTTGAGACCTACGAGCTTAGAGGTTATATATTGGCAGAAATCAATGGTATGGTATGGATTGACAATGTGACAAGCTGAGATGCATGGATCAAGGCTTTTGTTGAAAAGCAGATCCTTGTGGATGATGATCAAAGCATAACTTTAATTAGCGTAGCTTTGTGTAGCATTAATTCGCGAGCTTCACACACTAGTTTGATGGTAAACTGATGGTTATATTAGTATACTTTCGAGATGAGGATAGATGACAACTTTTAGGGTTGTCATGGATTCGGTCTACTGAGATGTGATGGGTGTGATCGCTCCACCTAGTAGGTATAGGGCTTATACCGGATTCCCAGAAGGATAGAGTAAGCAGTGTTTTCCAAAGCTTTGGACGTAAGCCGCGGTGATACTTGTTTCCTGGATATAGTGTGGATGTTCATTACGGTATTTTCCAAAATCCCTGGACGTAAGCCATGGAGTATTGCACTACGTGATCGATCTTTCGAATCAGTAACCATCATGATGGAAATCCAACTTTCCAATATGAGATTTGCGGTTTTAGTTGTATACCTATATGGCGACATAATAGGATGGGGTATTCTACCGTCTAGGATTGATACATTTACTTTCGAAATTGATTTCTACACTATGCACTTATAGTAATAAAAGATAAATTTTGCGTATTAAGCATATTTGGCTACTATAAGGTAAAACTCTATCTCCGGCTTGCGTTGCATTGTGTGATGGGACTTGAGTCTTATAATAGCTTCATTTTTCTTTTATTTTGCATTGCGATTTTTGTTATATTTCAGGGTATTTATGGGAGTAAACCCGTTCCATGACATGCGGCGTGGTCCCGTGATTTACCTTATTTAAAGTAAAGTTTAATAACTATTTTATTTCACACACCAGTCCCATGACTGACTTAGACTTTATTGTTTCTACCTAAACTCTGGGTGCCCATATTTTCCACACGTGCAGCTAGTAGTTTGTTCTTCGCAAATATTTATTTTCTTAGGATCCTGGATTACAACTAGAGTTTTATTTGCAAAGCTTTGTATTCGTGTATTTCATTCAGTTTGTGGTAGTTGATGTTTTCTGCTGCATATTACATTTATGTGTGTGTATATATATTTCCGTTGTTTTGTAATTTAAATCTCTAATATTTTCCGCTGTGTATTATTTATTTGAACTCTGATATCTTGTACTATAATGTAAATTGTTGTAATAGCAATGAAATGTTCTCGTGTTTATGTTCTGATGCGTCGTATTCTCAACACAATCCGGGCTCCTCCGTCTCTTCGGGGATCGGGGAAGTCTAGATCGTGATAGGTGGTATCAGAGCTTTGGTTTACAAAGTTCGAGAATATGACACATTAGAACTAAATGAAAGAATTCATCAGAGATAGGATTAGTAACATCATATAAGAGCGACTCATTAGAGATAGGATCAGTAGTATCCTAGAATGAGTTTAAAGAGTATCATTAAAAAAACAAGTTTAGTTTTAAAAATTATATCTTATTATAAGATTTAAGTATTTTATTTGATTTTGAATTTGGACTATCGAGTATAAGAAGATTTTGCATATACATCTCGCGAACGTATATTCGAAGTCTTAAATGTACTGGGTAGATATGGAATCACACTCTAGTCGCCCGGGGATGATTCTGATGATGTTGCCACATCATCAGCACTTATGTTCGAGTTTCGAAAGTGGATATCTATATATTTCCAATTGACTGGTATGAAACCCAAAACTTAGTTAGAATTTATTGTTTGTGATTTGGCACTAAAAATATGGTTTTTGAGCATATAAAAGTTATATATGTTTGAAAAGCTAATCAAGTAACTGATTGCTGGTTGTGATGCTTGGTTATTAGTTTATTTAATAAAAAATTGGAATAATAAAACCAATATGCGAATGAAGGTAAATTAAGCCAAATCCAATCAAACATTGAACTAAATTGAAAATTTGTTCGAAATGGATATATCTATAAATGCATATATATATATATATATATATATATTGTACAGGTTATTGCGTAGAATCTAAGAAGAGGAATAAAATTGTATGCTCGACAAATAGGTACATATTTACTATATTTATTGGCTTTGATGATTTTATAAGCCGATTGGCAAGCCACTTGGATTTTTGATTTTCTTTTTAATTGATGAGGGCCCTGTGAGGCAAGTTGTTGTTTTACCGATCAACCCGTACAAAGGAGGTTATGCGATTTTTTTTGAAAATTTAAGGCGTTAGCCAAACTTTGAGAAATTAGGAAGTTCTTAGAAACTGAAAAGTTGAAGAACTTGGGTCAAACGAAGGTTGAGTAGATTAAGTAAACAACCTTCAATTCTTTCTTCCTTTTCGGAGACGAAAAGATTTTAAGTGGGGGAGATTGTAACAACTCAGATTTTTGGAACCAATTGAAAATTTTAGTTTTAATTGGTTTAATGGATTTTTAATGTCAAAATAATTTATTTTGATAAATAAACAACTTAAAATTTATTTAAATTGAAGTTAGAACGTTTAAATTTAAAATTTAATTAAAACGAACTCGAAATGGCCCGGAGTTTGAAATTTTGGTTTTGAACTTTAAACGAATGTGCAGAATTCAATATAAATCAGAACTTGATAAAACAAGAAACATTAGAATCTATTTAATTATATCTTTCTAACAAATGTGAAAAATTGAGAGTTCATATTATAAATTGTAAGGTATGACCATATTAAAGTATAGAATAGTCGCTATAAAATTTATTTATATTTTAATATTATACATACCCCTTAATAATAGCCATTTTGCAAATGATCCGACCTTCGTTTTCGACCAAACCACTTTTGTTGGACTCGGAATGTCAAATTATTGTCAGATTCAAAATTTCAAGTCATTTGGGATTAGTACGTGAGCGTGGTGAATTTGAACACGTTTTCAATTTCAGTTTAAATTTAATAAGCTAATAAAAAGGTCATTTTTCAAACGGTCTCCAAATTCAATGAAATTAATTTTGTTAGGACAATATCATCAAAACATGTTTGGATTTCAATTTTCATAATTTTTGGAGTTAATATGTGACCCCGGTAAATTAAAATGTATGTTGGAATTCAATATTGAATGATTGTATTAATTTTATTTTAATTTTGATAAAAACTTATCGAAACATTCGAATTGGCTTACGAAACTTATCCCATTGTGTCCGAAATAGTGGTATTTGGTTAGGATCGATAGTCGCTGGGATTGAATTGGAGTTGGGAGATTAAATGAGTTATTTTTGAATTTAATAATATTAAATAATTCGTATAAAAGGCCAAGAATTAAGCCCTAACCTTTATTTCTGCGTCGTCATCCAGTATTACACGGCCGATATTTTCACATTTCCTCTTCCAAAATTCGCGAAATTTATTAATTAAATTCAAGAACTTCCAATATGAAAATCAAAGAGCTATGCGAGCTCTTCCATTTGGTACGGTTTTGACAATCGGAAGTTGCTTGAGTCATTCTGGATTGTGGTTCGAACGCCACCACTTCGTGGTTGATTTCAGGGGGAGTCAAGCCATCGAGTTGGCCAAGCGGGAGAGAGTGAGGTGGCTGCACTCCGGCGCGTCGTGTGGGGGTCACAGATCATCGGTTGGTGGCTTCTTAGGCGGCGCAGGCGGATTGAAAAGGTCGAGGATGGGTTCGAAGCCGATAGTGAATGAACGATAGGGGAGAAGGATTAACAAAGTGATTAGTTGATCTAATTACCTTAAATTATTCATTAAATTTTAAAATTCCATAACTTTTGCATATGATATCAGAATCAGACGAAATCAGATCTGTTGGAATCGTGATAACGAACACCACAACATGGAACTGACCAGAACGGAAACGAAACAAGTTGAATTTTTAGCTAAATTAAACGTTCGTTTAATTTAGTTTAAAAATAAAATCTTCAAATAAAGACCAATGGTGAGAACTCTCTCACTCAAAATTTTGTACAGTTATTTATTTTTATAACTGAATATATGTTGACTGCTAATAATATTTGTTTGGTGATTGATGGATGTTTACAGTTCTAATGCTATAATTATTAAACTATGAAAATAAACGTTTATATTAAATTGTGAAAATATGTAGATATGTTCACATGGACTGTGATGTAAAACCTACACGGGTATTGGGACGATAATTTTACACATCGTCCAAGTATACAAATAATAATATTTGTTTGATGGTTGTAAACCCCACACGGTTCTGGGAACGATAATTAATTCACATATCCCTTTTATTGAATTGTGTGTCAATCGATGGATCGATAGACGGTGATAAGCATTATTTAATTATTTAATGCTTATACAGTTGTAAATTGCACTATGGGTGTGAATTGGTTGTTTAATAGTTGTTTATCACTATTTTTGAATACATGTGATGTATGGAATCCATATAAATAAAATTATATGGTAATTGATTGAGTTTGGTTCCAATTCAGAATACAAAATGAATATTTTAAAATAATATTCATAGAAGAATCAAAATATGATTTTGATGTCTGATTTTGGTTGGACACGAAAATATTAAAATATGTAACACCGAGTTAAGTAGAAATATGTCATTTTAACTCGAATGGTATTTTCTGTCAATTTTATTCATTTTATAATGAATATCGAAAAGATTTAATTCCAAAATCTGATATTTTGAAAATATTATCATTTTATTATTATAATGATATGGAATATTCAATTTTGATATAAAATAGAAATGGAAGTTGGAATCGTTTTTAAAACGAATTTATAAATGATTTATTAAACACGTTTTAAAATGGAAATCGACAAAAATATATTATATATATATTTAAATGGCCTGAATAGAACGTTTCGCGTAACGACCGTTCACGAATTTCAACCATTGACTTTGTATGAATGTAAAGGGAGATTCGACTGTTGGATTCTCCTAAAACTGGAACCATTGGGTTTGTATCGAAAAGAATTTTCTAATGATAATAAGAGATTTGAAATCTAACGATTAGATAGGGCTGTCAATGGGTCATGTCGGGTCGGGTTCCGGTCGGGTCAAGTCGGGTTCGGGTTGATTTATAAACGGGTCGGGTCAACCCGTTTATTAAACAAGTCATATTTTCCCAACCCTAACCCGACCCATTTATAAACAGGTTGACCCGACCCGATCCGCGTAACCCGTTTAACTAAATGGGTCGTGTTGGGTCTGGTTTACCCGTTTGACTCATTAATAGATATTGCCTACTGATATAAGCAACAAAAGAGCCAAATCACCAACATGCACACTGTTATATAATCCCCAACATGCAACAAGTTGCAAAGTCACCAACAGACAACACATTTATAAAGTATGAAATCACCATATCCAAAAATCATTTTATATACATAAGTATATACTCCCATACTGCATAAATTAAAGACTACCAGTATGGAAGAGATACAGTTGTTATAAGTAAAATATAACTAACAACATAAAAGAATATATTAGTAAAATATAACTTACATATACGAGCATACTGATTACTGCATTCATAAAAGATTAACACTAACAGTATACATAAAAGACTAACAGTATGGAAGAGATACAACATATAATCGGGTTCGGCCGGTCAAAATCGGGTTAGCAGGTCAACCCTAAACCCACCCGTTTATAAACGGGTCAAATTCGGGTTGACCCGAAAATGACCTGCTAACTAAATCGGTCGGGTTAACCTGCTAATTTCCATGCGGGTTTCGGGTCGGGTCACGGGTTGTGTAGGAAATTGACAGCCCTACGATTAGATTTTAAGATATGTCCAAATCAATTTTGGAAAAGGTAGTTATGGATGTAGTTCAGTGGCCGATATTGGAAACCTACTATAAGGGCCATAATACAATTATTTAAAAATGTGAATAAATTGGATTTTGGGTTTGTCATGAACGGTGTCTTTGATAACACTGTTCTTAAACTTGGTTGAGAAAAGAATAAATCTTTTAACCAAGATTTAATGAAGTTTTCCAATTAATTAATATAATTGGAATTAAACGGTAGTTGATTATGGGTTCATTGTGAACGATGTTTTAAAGGAACTTAGTTCTTAAACCCGATTAACAGTGAAGTTATGATTTGGAATTTATAAATCTTTTAATCAAGATTTAATGGAATTTTTCCAAAGAGAAGTTTTCCAATTTAATAAAAGAAAATGGAATTGAATGGAACTCGATTTAGTGATAATTGAAATGAGATTCTGTGAAGGAAGACCATTACTATTTATGGAATTTAAAAGGCCTTGCCGTTATTCCATTTATAGTATTGATCTGATACAGAAATTTATATCGATTATATGCTGTTATGATTTTCGTGAAGATTCCATTTTGATGGAAGATGATTTTGGGGTTTACCGTGAATTGTTTTAAAATGACATTGGTTCTTTAACCCAGTTAAAGACAGGATTAATTTCCTAAAAGATTGAATAATCATTAAGTAATTATTTATGAGATCAAAACCGAACTAGAGTTTTAAATCTTTAATTAGATTGAAATGGGAATGAGGTAAGTAAATTTACTGAATTCAAGAAATGTCGAGGATGCAGTACCCCCAGTTTTACTCTATGCGATAGTTAAATCTTTAATTAGATTTAAAACGTTAAATGATAATTAAATTACCGATAACACTATGGGTGTTAGATATGGAGTACTACCAGTTTTGCTTTATGGGATGAATAGGCTGGGATTGAGATTCATAAAATGATGGTTATTTCGGTAAGGCTTGATAATCTCGACTAGTTCTTGAACCTTAATTTGGTTTAAGTTGTGAAAAGATAACATAAAATCTTTTGAGAATGATATCCAAAGGGAGAATAAAGAATAAGTTTAAAAGAACTTATCTTTGATAAAATTAATGAGAACCTTTAACTAAAGATGTGAATATTTGAATAAAAGAATATTTTGGATGGGAATGAGATGGGAGCTATCTTTGTATATTTATCACATGATTATAAAGATATGTTAGTTATTTGAAAAGACCGGGTTTAACCCATTCTGAATAACTAATACGATGACTAAAAGACGAAGATTTGAAGATGATGGTTGAAGACCGGAGATCTTCACATCGTTTGAATGATTATTGATGTCTTGATTGGGATGTACACCCAAGAGGGGTAATAAGTGGTGATCATCCAGACGTACTTGGAGATCGACTGGATATGCGAGGGTCACTCTTCTGTATTGGACATATCGGATGAGGAATAAGGTGCCTTCGATTTTATTAAGACCCAAAATGGACTTGCAAATGGATGTTATGTCTGACATTGTATTCCTTTATGTTGTATTCGTTGATCTCTACTAAATATATATCTGTTTGTTGGTGGAGAATTTATTCTCTTTCTTAACACCCTTCTCTGATACGTACGAGCTTAGAGGTTATATAATGGCAGAAATCAATGGTATGGTATGGATTTACAATGTGCATGCTGAGATGCATGGATCAAGGCTTTTGTTGAAAAGCATAGCCTTGTGGATGATGATCAAAGCATAACTTTAATTAGTGTAGCTTTGTGTAGCGTTAATTAGCGAGCCTTACACACTGGTATGATGATAAACTGATGATTAGATTAGTATACTTTCGAGATGAGGATAGACAACAACTTTTAGGGTTGTCATGGATTTGGTCGACTGAGATATGCTGGGTGTGATCGCTCCACGCTAGTAGGGATAGGGCTTATACCGTATTCCCAGAAGGATAGAGTAAGCGGTGTTTTCAAAAGCTTTGGACGTAAGCCACGTTAATACTTGTTTCCCTGATATAGTGCGGACATACATTACTGTGTTTTCCAAAAGCTGTAACACCCCGTAATTTTAAAATGGGACAGAAGAGGTAATTAAAGAATAATTAATCTTTAAAATAAGAATTGGGTGAAACGGGTTACGCCATTGCATTCGTCTCGGAATTTTTCTTGAGATAGAGTCCGAGTTTGCATGAATCGGACTCCGTATGAAGAAGTTATGGAGGTTAGAAGTTTTCAAGTTTAAGCGGAAATTAAATTAAATTAAAAATTAAATAAATCGAGTTCGAAATCCAAATCTACAGAGAAGGCTGGACGGGAAAAGTCCCTCCATAGGGTGTCGACCCCCTTAGGGGTGTCGACACAGGCGTCGACCCCCATGTAGGGGTCGGCTCCAGCGAGCTGATCTGGACAATGACGATTTTCTGAGGTGTTAGGGCATATGTTTCATGTTCTGGTTGGCTCTCTTAGGTTTGGATGCCTTTGATGACTCCTAGGTTGATCTAAAGGCCCATATTAATCCTAAAATTCTATATAATCACCCCAAACTGAAACCTAGACCTCACAACCCTAAACTATGATGTTGTCATGCTGTTCATCTACAAACTAACCTAGCCGCCACCATAACAAATCAAATTCTAGATTAAAGACAAAAAAAATAAGAGATAAAGATTCAAAGCCTAGGAATTGCGAAAAAGAATTCTAGAACAACAACGAACGAATCAACGCCTACGTCAACGGATTAGCTTAGCAACTTCAGAAATCAGATCCCAGAATTCAAGATCCGTTTTCTGTGAGTGCAGTTACTTTCACAAGATAATTGTTTAAACGTAATTGTGATGAGTTATGAATTGGATTGTATGAAAATGTTTGTAAATCATATTTAATTTTATGTCTTTGCAAACTATGTTTTGATTTATGCTTGATTTGATTCATTATATGTAAGTTATGTTCTATGTTAATTCATATGTCTAATTTCATATGCAAGTTATGAATGATTATATGCAAGTCATGTTCTTATATGTAAGATCATATTTTATATGTTCATATGTTTAGATCTACATGTTTATATGATTAGATCCATATCAGTCCATATGTTTAGAACTATATATTCATATGTTTAGATCTACATGTTTATATGATTAGATCCATATCAATCCATATGTTTAGAACTATATGTTCATATGTTTAGATCTACATGTTTATATGATTAGATCCATATCAGTCCATATGTTTAGAACTATATGTTCATATGTTTAGATCTACATGTTTATATGATTAGATCCATATCAGTCCATATCTTTAGAACTATATGTTCATATGTTTAAATCCATGCAAGTTTATGTTTATATCTAGACCAGTTCATATGTTTAAATCCGTGCAAGTTTATGTTTAAATCCATGCTAGTTCGCACTCAATATGTTGATTAGATCTATTTTTATATGTTTACTAGATTTATGCCGTCTTAGATCTATATTGTTTATGCTAGTTATGATGTCATGTGTTTCCTCCCTTTTTTCCTTTTTTTATGAGTTGGGCTAATTGCGAGCCTAATATATCACATGAACTATACGTACGAACGGCGTGGGAACGTTGGGGAAAAGTCTGGGTAAAAGTTGAATATTATGTAATTGGCATAAAAAGGGGTTGTAATCATATAATTAATTTTTGGCATAACTAGAAAATGTGGCATAACTTGAATTGACCACACTTATGGATAATTTACATATAAATTTGGACATGAATGGTAAATTTGTAAATTGGCTAAAAGATGAACGTGTCTAACTCGAGGTTAGATTGAGTTGCGGTGTAAGACTGCCCGGAACTGCCCGACAAATCCAGCGACCGCAACAACATAGATCTAATGTGAGAGGTTAGCGCATTAAGCCCAAAAACCCGAGGTTAGAATGAGTTTGCGGTAGAAGTCTGCCCGGAACCGCCCGGTACATCCAGCAACCGCAAACGACAGTTCTAATGTGAGAGGTTGGTGCTTTAATGAATAAATTAAAGCTAAGGAATAGACATGCTAAAAGTGGAAAGGTTAAGTAACATATGAACAAGTGACACTTAACCAATACAACGTGTTAGGTAGGTGGGTTAAGTTAACATGGACAAGAAGACAACTTAACCAATATTACATGAACAAAGTGGATAGGGTTAAGGCAAGCTTAACCAATAATACATATGGACTTGATAAGGGGAAGGGTTAAGTAAATCTTGGGTAAGTGGGTAATATTAGTATATATATAGGCCCACAAACTTAACCGTTAAATAAACATGTGTGAATCAGTGAGAAGGTTAAGTAACATATTAATAGGCAACACTTAACCAGTACAACATGTTAATTAAGCAAATGGGTGGGGTTAAGTTAAATTGAGAACAATTAACCATTATAACAAGTTGATTACGAAACCCTAGTAACGGGGACCCATTTCAGTAGTAACCCATATAGATGTATCATGGTACCCTGAGCTTGGCAGGGTGGGGCATGATTACTGGGCTGATTATAAGCAGTCAAAATAGCGGCGGGTGGTGCAGCAATGTAGATTCCGACGAAGTATAGGCGTGCATGTGCTCCGGAGTGGAAAAAGCAGGCACTGGGCATCAGTAGTATACACTGTGCATCTTGAATCGTGTCGGGTTGCCATCATGGGAATTGATACACCCCATGATGGGTCCAGCATAGATATCTATATAAAAGTAGGGCTGAATGACACAAGTAATGGATACATACAAGCGAGGTCGAATGACACAAGTAATAAATACATGCGAGTTAGGGATCCGATCGAACGAGGAAGGTAGTGGGTACAATTTATAGGGGTAGGAGCAAAAAGGGGCACCTACGATAGCAGCTAGGAGTACACGAAACTACCATTATCATGATTAGTAAGAGGGATCAACTTTTAGTATGGGACAAGTAAGGGTGCGGTGTAACTAGTAATGATACAGTGTTACTAGCATTGGTGCAGTGTAGTAATTATCCTATAGTGATTAGAAGCGCAATCAACGTTATATCTTGTTCATCTTGTCTGCTTTGTCGTGCCTATTTATTCTACAGTCATTTCTTGCTTTCCAGTTTATGTTCTTATCCTGTTACTTTAATGATAATATTGTTAAAGTCACTGGACTCACCAGACTTATGTCTAACCTAGTTTGTTTCGCCTCTTTTCTTCCGTCCCCCCCAAGGTTCTTAGGGAGGAAATACTCAAGCTTATTTCAAATATCTCTTTCTTCCAGCTTGAAGTTGAAAGGTGTATTGCTTGGCTTTGATTCTGTGTATGGCATTTTTCTGTTGGGGATTATGGCTTTAAAATTATGTACTCTGAAGATTTTGTACAAGACTGATATTATGTACTTGATTTTGGTATTTGGAAATGTAATCAAACTTATTACTGTTTCCGCTGCAACAAAATTACAAAATTTTCAAGTACTACTTTTTCTGTCTTGTAATATTCCGTTCTGTTTACTTATAATGCTCCATGAAACTTAATCCATTTTCTTTGTGAGTGACATTAACGGAGGTGGGGTGTTACACATGGTATCAGAGATGAAGGTTACCAGAACAGATAAAAGATTTTGAAATTAGTTTTAAAAAGTATTATTTTCAAAAACATGTTTCAAAGAAGGAGTTTTCAAGAGAAAGATTTACTATGAAAAACATAATCCCCAAAAGCCATATATCTATCTTTCAATTCTTTGTTTCAAATCTCTTCCTTTTTCCTTCTTGAGTCTCTTTCTCCGCGTTTAGATGCCTTTCCTAAGATATGAAAGGACTTCGGTGCGATGGGCGGAAAACCTTTTCATGGGAATGAGACGTTTGTCGAGGCTATAAATTGGCTCAAGGAAGTGAAAGACTCGTTTGGTATCTTGGAGACAGACAATGGAAGGAATGTTTAGCTAGCTGCTTGGTCGATGAGGAAGTTTAGGCTGAGGAACACAACCCAAGGATGAGGAATTTGTTGATATGGCTTTAATCCATGAATAAGGTAAAGGAGAAAGTGGAAAGAATAATTAACCCCCGTAACAAAACAAGGTGTCTTTATTTTGGTATAACGGGCCATATAATTAAGGACTGTAGGAAGAAGAAGAAGCATGGTTGTTGCCATTGCAGCGAGGCAGGACATATGATTTAAGATTACCCAACGAAGAGGGGACAAGGGCATGGACAAAGGACATGACCTACTTTTGGAGGACAGGTTCTTGCTCTCATGGCACCAGGACAGGAGAGAGACAGAAGCATTTCTGTTGAAAGTTTGATTTTCCTTTTTCGGTCATCCTGTTCAAACTTTGTTTGACTCTTGCGCTTCGCAATCGTTTGTATCTGCTTCGTTAGTTGAAATACTACACCTAAATACTAGTCTAGTTATGGATCCTATTGTAGTCTCAAATCCTATTGGTGGTTCGGCTCACTTATCTATGGTTTGTCGGGTTTTGAGAGTGTCTATCTTGGGCATTGGGTTTGGATGCAACGCCTTCATTCCTGGTTTCACGGGATATGGCTTGATTCTAGGTATGGATTGGCTAGCCAGGCATGGTGCCATCCAAGACTGTGAAAAGAGGGTAGTTAGACTGTTGACTCGTTATGGAAAGACCCTTAATATTTTTTGTGACCTTAGGGATTCAGTGATGCTTAACTACTTAGAATCTCTTGACGCATTCATCGTTGATTTGAAATCTGTTCGTGTAGTCCGTGAGTATGGTCTTTGATGAGGTTCAGGGTCTACCCCCGAGGCGTGAGATAGACCTCCGAATATACTTTATAGGTAATGAAAAGCCAGTTGCATTGCCAGTGCGCCACATGGCTCCAAGAGAGAGAGAGGGAACTCAGTAAACAAGTTGGGGAGCTACTTGAGAAAGGGTTCATAAGAAGAAGCATTTCGGAATGGGGTGCTCCAGTTAGCTGGTGCTTCGGTTTTCTCGTAGTTGGACTTAGCTATAGGATTTCGCAAGTTGAGGGTAGATGAGGATAGCAAAGATAAGACTTCTTTTAGGACTCCTAACGGTTTCTTCGAAGGGCTCGTCATACCTTTTTTTTATGAATGCACCCACATATTTCGTAGACTTGATGAGTAGGGTGTTTAGGGAGTTCCTAAATAAGTTTGTGGTAGTCTTTGTGGATAATATTTTGATTTTCTCTAGAAGCGAGGGAGAGTATGCCCTACATCTTAGGGAAGTCTTAGAGACCCTAGAGCGCATCAACTCAAAGCTAAGTTCTCCAAATG
Organism: Allium sativum; assembly: GCA_030737875.1. Taxonomy (NCBI): domain Eukaryota; kingdom Viridiplantae; phylum Streptophyta; class Magnoliopsida; order Asparagales; family Amaryllidaceae; genus Allium; species Allium sativum. The sequence continues at coordinate 140,310,209 of CM060918.1, read as the reverse complement.
TCATTTTTGGAGGAAAGAAGTGAGGTTCTTAGGACACGTGGTCTCTAAGGAAGGGATAGCAGTCGATCCTACAAAGGTGGTAGCAATCCAAGATTGGAAGGTTCCTAGAAAAGCAACGGAAGTAAGAAGTTTTCTAGGGTTGGCGGGCTACTATAGGAAGTTCGTTAAGGGCTTTCCAAAGGTATCAGCCCCAGTTTTGACTTTGCTAGATGGGAGCAAACCGTTCACAGTATATACCGGTACTTGCGAGGCAGGGCTTGTAGCAGTTTTCGATGCAAGAGGAAACGGTGATATACAATAGGCAGTAGGTACGCAGTTATGTTTGAGCATTGCATATCGTCCACAGACGGATGAACGGATAGAAAGGGTAAATAGAATTCTTGAATTTCTTTTGAAGTTATGCATCCTAGATTTTAGAGGACATGAGAAGAGCACTTTCCGTTTGTGGAGTTAGCTTATAACAACAGTTATTAGGCTAGTATTATGGTTTTTATGGACGACAGTGTCGATCACCAACTTGTTGGTGGAAATCCACGGATAAGATTTTACTTGGGCCAGATATGGTTAGGGAAACTTCTGAGGAGATAGACTTGATTCGAAGATGAATGAAGATGGCACAGAGCCGACAAAAGTCAAACGCTGACAAGAGACGAACCGACCTTGAGTTCGATGTTGGAGACACGGTTTTTATTAAAGTGTCACCGTGGAGGAACGTAGTTCGCTTTGGGGAGTGTGGGGAAATTAGCACCAAGGTTCGTAGGGCAATCCCCATTACATAAAGAATTGGACAAACAACATAGTGAAGTTGCTGAAAAAGTTTAGTGGTGTTCATGACATGTTTCACGTGTCGCATGTGAGGAAGTGTTTACATGATACCGCGGAAATAGTGGAGCCAAGCATGCTTAGAGAAGTGAAAGTGGAGCAAGATGCCATGATTAGACGAGCTCCTACATGCATCTTTGGATTGGAGATCAAGAAGTTATGCAACAGAGAGGTCAAGTTGGTTAAAATCCAATGGAGAGATGATCAAGGAGACGTGACTTGGGAAACGGAAGACAAGATGCATACGCTGTACCCTTTTTTTTTGAGGGGATATTCTTAACTTCTCCTTTTTCTATCACTTTGTTTAGACTTATTCTATCGTTTAGTATGTCCTCTCGATTATGTCTTCGATCTTTAGGTAGAAAATCCTATGGTTGTAAACATGTGTTTGAGACATGTTATGTTTGGTGGATGCAAGTGGATGCAAGTGTTTGCTAGTGGTTGCTCGTGGATGCATTTACACACACATTAGACACTAGATCAGCTCAGTCACTTTCATATTGCATATGCATATATGTATTTGTATATGGATTGAAACTTGATGTGTTATCATATATATGTTGCATTTGTATGAATGATTATGCACTCATGTAGAAGTTATAAAGTACGATTAGGAATAATTGCATACATAATGGACTCATGGCACTGACATAATTCGCATTAAGGAGGTCAACTGAATCTTAGACTGCCTGATTTTGCATTAGATAAGAACATATACACACACTATGCATATGATCATGAAAGCATTAGAAACCTCTTTAAGGACAATGGATGCCTGTGATTGAATGGTTGAGTAGATGGATGTTGGATGGTAGGATACACATTCTTCTTGACTTGAAGATTTCGGGGACGAAATCCTTTATGTAGGGGGAATGTAACACCCCGTAATTTTAAAATGGAACATAAGAGATAATCAAAGAATAATTAATCTTTAAAAGAATATTTGGGTTAAACGGGTTACGCCATTGCGTTCGTTTCGGAATTCTGCTTGAGATAGAGTCCGAGTTTGTGTGAATCGGACTCCGTATGAAGAAGTTATGGAGGTTAGAAATTTTCAAGTTTAAGAAAAAATTAAATTAATAATTATATAAATCGAGTTCGAAATTCAAATCTGCAGAGAAGGCTAGGCGGGAAAGTCCCATCATAGGGTGTCTACACAGGTGCCGACCCCCCTACCCCTCCGTAGGGGTCGACTCCAGCGAGCTGATCTGGACAGTGACGATTTTCTAAGGTGTTAGGGTATATGTGTCATGTTCTGGTTGGCTCTCTTGGGTTTGGATGGCTTTGATGACTCCTAGGTTGATCTAAAGGCCCATATTAATCCTAAAAATTCTATATAATCACCCCAAACCTCAACCCTAGACCTCACAACCCTAAACTATGATGCCGTCATGCTGTTCATCTACAAACTAACCTAGCCGCCACCATAACAAATCAAATTCTAGATTAAAGATAAAAAGATAAGAGATAAAGATTCAAAGCCTAGGAATTGCGTAAAGGAATTCTAGAACAACAACGAATGAATCAACGCCTACATCAACGGATTAGCTTAGCAACTTCGGAAATCAGATCCCAGAATTCAAGATCCGTTTTCTGTGAGTGCAGTTACTTTCTCAAGATAATTGTTTAAACGTAATTGTGATGAGTTATGAATTGGACTGTATGAAAATGTTTGTAAATCATATAAAGTTTATGTCTTTGCAAACTATGTTTTGATTTATGCTTGATTTTATTCATTATATGCAAGTTATGTTCTATGTTAATTCATATGCCTAATTTCATATGCAAGTTATGTATGCAAATTTGCTCGATCTATGCAAGTTATGAAAGATTATATGTAAGTCATGATCATATATGTAAGATCATATTTTATATGTTTAAATGCTTAGATATACATGTTTATATGATTAGATCCATATCAATCCATATGTTTAGAACTATATTTTCATATGTTTAGATCCACATGTTTATATGATTAGATCCATATCAGTCCATATGTTTAGAACTATATGTTCATATGTTTAAATCCGTGCAAGTTTATGTTTAGATCTAGACCAGTTCATATGTTTAAATCTGTGCAAGTTTATGTTTAGATCCATGCTAGCTCGCACTCAATATGTTGATTGGATCTATTTTTATATGTTTACTAGATTTATGCCATCTTAGATCTATATTGTTTATGCCAGTTATGATATCATGTGTTTCTTACGTTCTTTTCCTTTTTTTATGAGTTGGGCTAATTGCGAGCCTAATGTATCACATGAACTATATGTACAAACGACATGGGAACGTTGGGGAAAGGTCTGGGTAAAAGTTGAATATTATGTAATTGGCATAAAAAGGGGTTGTAATCATATAATTAATTTTGGGCATAACCAGAAAATGTGGCATAACTTGAATTGACCACGCTTATGGATGATTTACATGTAAACTTGGACATGAATGGTAAATATGTAAATTGGCTAAAAGATGAACGTACCTAACTCGAGGTTAGATTGAGTTGCGGTGTGACTGCCCGGAACCGCCCGTCACATCCAGTGACTGTAACAACATAGATCTAATGTGAGAGGTTAGCGCATTAAGCCCAAAAACCCGAGGTTAGAATGAGTTTGCAGTAAAAGTCTGCCTGGAACTGCCCGGCACATCCAGCAACCGCAAACAACAGTTCTAATGTGAGAGGTTGGTGCTTTAATGAATAAATTAAAGCTAAGGAATGGACATGCTAAAAATGGAAAGGTTAAATAACATATGAACATGCGACACTTAACCAATACAACATGTTAGGTGGGTGGGTTAAGTTAACATGGACAAGAAGACAACTTAACCAATATTACATAAACAAAGTGGATAGGGTTAAGGAAAGCTTAACCAATAATACATATGGACTTGATAAGGAGAAGTGTTAAGTAAATCTTGGGTAAGTGGGTAATATTAGTAGATATAGGCCTACAAACTTCACTGTTAAATAAACATGCGTGAATCAGTGAGAATGTTAAGTAACATATGAATAGGAAACACTTAACCAGTACAACATGTTAATTAAGCAAATGGGTGGGGTTAAGTTAAATTGAGAACACTTAACCATTATAACATGTTGATTAGGAAACCTTAGTAACAGGGACCCATTTCAGCAGTAGCCCAACCTGAGCTAGGCAGGGTGAGGCACGATTACTTGGCTGATTATAAGCGGTCAAAATAGCGGTGGGTGGTGCAGCAGTGTAGATTCCGACGGAGTATGGGCGTTCACGTGTTCTGGAGTGGAAAAAGCAGGCACTGGGCATCAGTAGTATACACTGTGCATCTTGAATCATGTCGGGTTACCATCATGGGAATTGATACACCCCATGATGGGGCCGTCACAGGTATCTACATACAAGCGGGGCCAAATGACACAAGTAAAGAATACATACAAGCGAGGTCGAATGACATAATTAATAAATACATGCGAGTTAGGGAGCCGATCGAACGAGGAAGGTAGTGGGTACAACTCGTGGGGGTAGGTGCAAAAAGGGCCACCTACGATAGCAGCTAAGAGTACACGAAACTAATTATGATTAGTACAGGGGATCAACTTTTAGTATGGGACTAGTAAGGGTGCGGTGTGACTAGTAATGATACGGTATTACTAGCATTGGTGCAGTGTAGTAGTTACCCTGTAGTGATTAGAAGCGTAATCAACGTTATATCTTGTTCATCTTGTCTGCTTTGCAATGCCTGTTTATTCTACAGTCATTTCTTGCTTTCCAGTTTATGTTCTTATCATGTTACTTTAATGATTATATTGTTAAAGTCACTGGACTCACCAGACTTATGTCTGACCTAGTTTGTTTTGCCTCTTTTCTTCCGTTTCCCCCCAGGTTCTTAGGGAGGAAATACTCAAGCTTAGTTCAGATACCTCTTTCTTCTAGCTTGAAGTTGAAAGGTATATTGCTTGACTTTTATTCTATATATGGCATTTTCTGTTGGGGATTATGGCTTTAAAATTATGTACTCTGAAGGTTTTGTACAAGACTGATATTATGTACTTGATTTTGGTATTTGGAAATGTAATCGAACTTATTTCTGTTTCCACTGCAATAAAATTACAAAATTTTCAAGTACTACTTTTTCTGTGTAACAACCCGTATTTTCAATAACCTGTTATAACGTAAATCGAGGCAGAATTTAATTTATAAATCTGAATCAAGGGAAACGGGCTATGCCATTGTGTTCGTCTCGGGAAAATACGCGAAATAGAGTCCGAGTTTTCGAAAATCGGAGTCCGTATGACCCGATTAAGGCCCAATGAAGTTTTCAGAAAATTTCAAGTTCAAAACAGATTTGAATTTCAAGTTCAAATTTCGAATTTCGGGCCTGGAAGGCTAGGCGGGAAATTTCCCGCCAAGCCAACCAAGTCGACAGGCCTGTCGACTTGGCAGTCGACTTGGTTGGACCCAAGTCGACAGCCCTGTCGACTTGGTTCAGCCGGGCAGTTTTGCCTGGTGCACCATTTTGGGGTTTTGGTTAGGTTTTGGGGCCAGATTCGGTTTTAAGGGCTGAGATTAGAATTAGGGTTTAATCCTAAGGCTAAAACTAATCCTAAACTCAATAAATAAGCCCCTAACCTAACCCTAAATCATCATTATTCATTCAAGTAACTAAACTATGGCAAAATCATTCCTCTCATGGCCTCCACTCTCTTCATAAAATTCCTAAGTTATTTCTATGAGAGATTTTCAATGCATACAAGTGTTTTCAAGCTTGTATGAGCATCATTAGCTTGCATTCAAGTCAAGTTTCCATATTTACATCATAAAGAAAGAGTTTTGATCATTTTGGCTCAAGGGTTTTTCTATTGGAGCTTGCATTTTGGGTTTATTTGATTGCATAAGGGCTTTGTCTCAATCTATATATTTTTGGGTCTTCATAAGCATTGTAAGCCCTTTTCTACTTTCATATTTAAACTCTAAAGTTAAATGAATGATGCAAGTTTGGTTGATCATTATGATATGCAAGTTTGCCATGTTATGTTATGCAAGTATGCCATGTTATGATATGCAAGTTTACCATGTTATGCTATGCAAGTTTGCCATGTTATGATATGCAAGTTTATCATGTTATGTTATGCAAGTTTTCCATGTTATGATATGCAAATTTATCATGTTATGTTATGCAAGTATGCCATGTTATGATATGCAAGTTTACCATGTTATGCTATGCAAGTTTGCCATGTTATGATATGCAAGTTTATCATGTTATGTTATGCAAGTTTGCCATGTTATGATATGCAAGTTTATCATGTTATGTTATGCAAGTTTGCTATGTTATGATATGCAAGTTTGCCATATGATATGCAAGTTATGTTATGCAAGTTTAGGTTGATCATTTTGCTCATGTTATCATGTTATGCAAGCTTATCTTGGGTTTATGAGCTTAAAGCTTCAAGCTTTATGCTAAAGGTTGCATTTTGGCAACATGTAAGTTATCATATCCCTTATGATAACTTGCATGTGAGGCTAAATGCGAACTTATGGCAACTTCTACATGTCATTTATCACCATGTATCACTTATATGCTAAGTTTGGTTTTATGCATACTTTTGAGGCCTAATGATGCAATATGCAAGTATATGAACATATGTACATTTCATATGCCACCATGTTAAACTTGTGGCTTCAACACCATTTGTCATCTTTATGCCAAGTTCCCTCTTTCTATCCTTTATGCGCTATTGCGATTATGTAAGCGATGGGATTGCGTTTGGGGTTGGGTAAACTTAAAAGACATGAAAACATAAGATTGGGAATTTACCTATTAAGTTAGGTCTACCCATTGGGAATTTACCTATTAAGTTAGGTCTACCCAAATTCTTGAAAACTTGTAATATGTTTTGGAAACATGATGGACATGACACTTAGAAAATATAAGTGTGACCTACTCGAGGTTGGGTTGAGTTTGTAGCGTAAACCTACCCGGAACCGACCGGCTTAACTAGTTGCTACAAACAATAGGACCCAATGTGAGAAGTTGGTCATGTTGTACCTTGAACCCGAGGTTAGACCAAGTTGTGGTGTAAAGCTACCCGGAACCGACCGGCTTAACTAGTAACCGCAACAAAGTCTAATGTGAGAGGTTAAGGCACACTAATTAATTAATTCCTCATGATTAGGGTTAAGTCATGGTCCATTTAATACTTAACCAATTTGGGCTTGGTAGATTAATCAGGGTTAAGTCGTGAACTCATCGTTACACTTAACCAAGTTAATCCATGATTAGCAAGAGGGTTAAACCGTACTTAACCCACTAGAAAATCCTAGCAATGAGGGTCCACTCCAGCAGTAATCCCAAGTTTGTATCATTAAGACCCTAGGGACTAGGCTAGGGTGGGGGCACGATTACTGGACTTGAGGTAAGTGAACAAAAACGACGGCAGAGTGGTACGCCGATGTAGTTCCGGACGGACTATGGTCGTGCACGTAGTCTGTATTTGGAGAAGTCAAGCATGGGTACCAGTGGATCTAGACTGTGCACTTATGTTTATGGTGTCCAGGGGTTGACACCCTAGGGCTTGATACACCCGACGGGAGACCCGACACAGTCTGACTACAATTATGTTTGGGCCGTATTGACACCAACACGTGACGAGTTAGGCTTATAGGGAGCCGATCGACTAGACCGTTTGGTTGGACCTCGTATTAGGGTCACTTCATGTTATTGGACCTCGTATTAGGGTCACTTCATGTTATTGGACCTCGTATTAGGGTCACTTCATGTTATTGGACCTCGTATTAGGGTCATTTCATGTTATTGGACCTCGTATTAGGGTCATTTCATGTTATTGGGTCAAAGCTTGGGCCAAGGGATCAATACTTGTTTATTCAAGTCATGTTAGTTTGCTAGTACACCTGTGGTGCAAAACCTTAATCCTGATTATGCGATGACACCTTTATCTACCTTGTTAGTTAATCATCATGCTAGTATGTTGTTATCCTTATGTTCATCCCTGCTTCTCATGCCAGTTAACTTTATCAGTTTACATTGATTGTAGTAGGGCTTACTCAGTCTTTTTGACTGACCTGTTTTTCTTTCGCCTCTTTTCTTCGGTTCCCCCCCCCCCAGGTTCTCAGGGTGGGAATATTGGAGCATAGCTTGGATTTCTGATCACTTGCTTGTGGGATTTTAGCTCATGTACGGTCTTGACATGAAGCTAGCTATGTTCATCACTTATTTTGGGGATAGAACTTATGTATTTCAGTTTTTCAGTGATGTTGTTTTTATCTAGACTTGTGTATTTGGAAAGTTGACATTATGTTGTACCATACTTGTTTTGAAATAGTTTGAAATCTTCCGCTGTTTTATTTATCTTATTTACTCTGTTTACATATATACATATGTTCTTGTTCTGCCTTGATATATCATTATGCATGTTTACCCGGTACAAACGCCCCTCCAAAGTCAGAGTGCTTGCAAGAACCACCCTGGCGGAGGTGGGGTGTTACATTTGGTATCAGAGCGTATGGTTTACGAGAAGGAACAAAAAGGTTTTTAAAACTTTTGGAAAACTATTTTCAAAACCAAGTATAAAGTATTTTCCAAAGAAAAGTCTAGTTTATTTTAAAGGCTATTCCCCCAAAAAGCCATTAGCAAAAATTCCTTCGTTTTTCTCCATTCTGAATCTATCTTTTTCTTCGTTTTCAGTATGGCCGATAACTTTGCCATTCCGGAAGGCGCTCAAGTACCTATTTGGTTTAGGAGATACATGGGGGAAAGGGCAAGTAAAGCCGACCCCGCGGACATTCCTCCTCCCCCTCAGCATCCTCAAGCTGACTTCGCAAAGACTTGCAAAGATTTCAAAGCAATGGGTGGCAAGAACTTTCAAGGCACCGAGACTTTTGTAGAGGCCAGAAATTGGTTGAAAGAGACCGAGGATTTATTTGCTATCTTTGGGTTAGACGATCAGAGGAAGATCTTGTTGGCGGTTTGGCTTATGAAGGATGAAGCCACTTATTGGTGGGAAGTCACCAATGGTACTAGGCCTGTTGAGACTTGGGCCGATTTCAGGGCAAGGTTCGTGCTTAAGTTTCTATCTTCTGCTGAGGAGAATCTGCAAATGGAGAGGTTCATAACTTTGAAACAAGGAGATATGTCTGTCAAAGAATATGTGAACAAGTTCAATCAGTTAGCTCGTTTTGGCTTGGATATAGTGAGTACTCCTCAGAAGAAGGCTCTTCATTTTGCTAGAGGATTGAATGAGCCGTTGCAGGGATTGGCTATGTCACATATTCCCCATGGGGCCACGTTTGAGAGCTTGGTTGATATGGCGTTACTTCAGGGAGATGTCAAGAAAGAGATCAAGATGAATGATACTCAAGCCAAGAAGACTGATTCCCAGTGGAAAGGAAATCAGGGTAATCCAAGTGGTCAGAGCAGTCAAGGCAATCAGAACAAGAACAAGAACAAGAGTCAAGGCAGCAAGGGGAACAACAACAAGGGCAATAACAACAAGGGGAAGTGCCATTATTGCGGTTCAGTTGGGCATCTTATTAAGGATTGTAAGAAGAGGAAAAGGAAGAATGGTGAATGCTTTTTCTGCAGTGAGACTGGACATTTCAGTAAGGATTGCCCGAAGAAGCAAGGGCAAGGCCAGGGTCAGACTCAGCGTGCTAGACCTTCAGGAGGGCAAGTTCATGCTCTCAATGCCGCTCCAGTTCCCGATCGAGGTAGTATTTCTGTTGAGAGCCTTGTATATATTTCTGATTTTCCAGTTCGTACTTTGTTTGATTCTGGCGCATCGCATAGTTTATTTCATCTGGTTTAGTTGAAAGTTTGCACCTAAGTACTAGTCTAGTTAATGATCCCGTGTGTATTTCAAATCCAATTGGGGGTTCCGCCCATTTGTCTATTATCTACGTGGATTTGAAAATCTCTATCTTGGGTATAGAATTCTCGCGTGATGCTTATATTCTCGGTTTCATGGGGTATGGGTTGATTTTGGGCATGGATTGGTTGTCCAGTTTTGGAGCCATTCTTGATTTTTGAGCATAGGGTTGAGAGGCTCATGACTCGCCTCGGTAATACCCTAAAAATTTCTAGTAACCCTATGAGTCCCGTCATGTTGTGTTATCTTGAATCCCTCAACTCGTCTATCGATAGTTTGCAATCGGTGAGGGTGGTCCGAGAATATCCTGATATCTTGGGTGAAGTGAAGGGGGTTACCCCTAAACGAGAGATAGATTTCCGCATTTATCTGGTTGATAATGCCAAGATAGTATCGTGGCCGGTTAGGCACATGGCCCCGCAAGATGAGAGTTAAGAAAGCAAGTCAAGGAGTTGCTTGAGAAGAACTTCATTAGACGAAGTATATCTGAATGGGGAGCGCCTGTAGTATTTACTACCAAGGCAGATGGTTCTCTTCGACTTTGTGTTGATTATCGTGAGTTAAACAAAGAGAATAGACAACCATTGCCAAGGATCGATGATTTGTTTGATCAGCTTGTAGGAACATCTGTTTTCTCTTGATCTTGCTACTGGATTCCATAAGCTCAGAGTAGCTGAGGATAGTATAGACAAAACTGCGTTCAGAACTCCAGATGGATTCTTAGAATGGCTGGTCATGCCATTCGGTTTGACTAATGCACCCGCCTACTTCGTGGACTTGATGAGTAGGGTGCCTAGGGAGTTCCTGAACAAGTTTGTCGTGGTCTTCGTAGATGATATTCTGATCTTCTCTAAGGATGAGGAAGAGCATGCAAGGCATCTCGTGAAGGTGATGGATACGCTTAGAGCCCATCAGTTGGAAGCCAAGTCCTCCAAATGTCATTTTGGAGAAAAGAAGTTAGATTTCTTGGGCACATAGTTTCTAAGCAAGGCTTAGCGGTGGATCCCGCTAAAGTGGTCGCGGTTCAAGACCGGAAAGCTCCGACGAGGACAAGTGAAGTAAGAAGCTTTCTCAGTTTAATTAATTAGTTAGCGTCCCTTGAGCTTAGACCTACCCTTCTGGATCAAGTAGGGACTTCACAGAAAGAAGACCCGCAGTTAGTCGAGATCATGGACAAGTTGATTCGAGGCGAGATGTTAAGACACCTCGCTATAGATGACAAGGGATGGCTAAGACGCAATGAGAGAAAGAAGGCTCTTGAAGATGCACATCACTCGAGGAGGTGGCCGAGTTTGTCCCAAGGTGCATGTTGTGCCAACAGATTAAGGCCGAGTCATAAAAAGCCCGGTGGGCTATTACATCCATTGGAGGTCCCCGCAATGGAAGTAGTAAAGCGTCACGAAGGATTTCGTGGATGGACTGCCTAGAACAAGGAAAGGGAATACGAGCATGTGGGTCATAGTAGGTAGACTCACGAAGAGTGCTCATTTCACTCCGGTAAAGAGCGAAAGGACTGCATCATAGCTAGCGACAGTTTACTTTCAAGAAATAAAGCGGTTGCACGAGGTTCTCTAAAGTATAGTTAGTAACCATGACTCAATCTTCACTACCCAGTTTTGGGATAGTCTACGGGAAGTCATGGGCAAGCAACTGAATCTAAGTACGGCCTATCATTCGCAGGCGGATGGTTCATTTCGTTCAAGCATGAGTTATAGAAAATCACGTTAGTAAGAGCAATTGGCAACGTGGATTGGTATTTCCAAGAAAAGTTCTGCTGCGTGGAATACTTTATAGTAAGTAAACGAGATCCAGGATTCACTGGTGAATTTTGGGGAGCTTGCATGAAACCATGAGGTCATAGTTATGTTTAAGCCAAGAATGATAGAAGAGTAAGTGAAAGAGGAAGACGAGAGGCGACAATGAAAGGGGTTCCAACTCATATTGGGAAATAAGAGTTAAGAAGCCAAGAAATCATGAGGTAAAAGACGGTCAAAACATAGTGGAGTCAAGCTCAAGGAAACGTGACTTAGAAGACTGAAGGCTAGATACGCGCATCATATCTCTTTCTAAGAGTATATCCTTGATCCTTGTTTTCCGGTGGAACTTACTTGCATGTTATCTTTTACATATATCCTCTCGGTCCCGTTCTCGATCCCATTTCTGTTGTAAACTCCATAAGGGGGTGTGACTCATCGGTTAGTAATACATGTCAAGGTTTAAAGGGGTCCTTTAGGTTGACTAAACCTTTTGGGCTTTTATAGAATATGGGTTGGGTTAGGAAGGGATTTCTTGTAATCCAAAAGGAGTATATCTTGCTTATCTTCCCGATCTCTTTGTAGCATATCTTTCTTTTGCTATCTATATCGTGTTAATCTTGTCATGAGAACCTTAGGTAGAAACCCTTTGGATGAAACATGTGTTTGAAACATGTTATGCTTGATGTTTGCAAGTGGTTGCAAGTGTTTGCAAGTGGTTACTCGTGGATGCATTATACACATTAGGCACTAGATCGGCTCACACACTCCTCATATTGCATATGCATGAGTGTTTACGCTTATTCATGGATGAAAATTTTTGTGTTATCACATGGATGTTGCATATGGATGTATGTTATGTGCACACATATAGATGTTATACATTATGTTAGGAATTGCATACATATGGATTCATTTCACTAACATAATTTGCATTGATGATATTTGCATTAGATAAGTACATATACACACACCTTTGCATATGTTCATAGAACATTTAGAATCTTGAAAGGACAATGATTGCTCGTGGATGATGTTTTGAGTAGATGGATGTTGGATGGTAGGATACGTTCTTCCTAACTTGAAGATTTCGGGGACGAAATCCTTTAAGGAGGGGAGAATGTAACAACCCGTATTTTCAATAACCTGTTATAACGTAAATCAAGGCAGAATTTAATTTATAAATCTGAATCAAGGGAAACGGGCTATGCCATTGCGTTCGTCTCGGGAAAATACGCGAAATAGAGTCTGAGTTTTCGAAAATCGAAGTCCGTATGACCCGATTAAGGCCCAATGAAGTTTTCAGAAAATTTCAAGTTCAAAACAGATTTGAATTTCAAGTTCAAATTTCGAACTTCGGGCCTGGAAGGCTAGGCGGGAAATTTCCCGCCAAGCCAACCAAGTCGACAGGCCTGTCGACTTGGCAGTCGACTTGGTTGGACCCAAGTCGACAGCCCTGTCGACTTGGCTGTCGACTTGGTTCAGCCGGGCAGTTTTGCCTGGTGCACCATTTTTGGGTTTTGGTTAGGTTTTGGGGCCAGATTCGGTTTTAAGGGCTGAGATTGGAATTAGGGTTTAATCCGAAGGCTAAAACTAATCCTAAACTCTATAAATAAGCCCCTAACCTAACCCTAAATCATCATTATTCATTCAAGTAACTAAACTATGGCAAAATCATTCCTCTCATGGCCTCCACTCTCTTCATAAAATTCCTAAGTTATTTCTATGAGAGATTTTCAATGCATACAAGTGTTTTCAAGCTTGTATGAGCATCATTAGCTTGCATTCAAGTCAAGTTTCCATATTTACATCATAAAGCAAGAGTTTTGATCATTTTGGCTCAAGGGTTTTTCTATTGGAGCTTGCATTTTGGGTTTATTTGATTGCATAAGGGCTTTGTCTCAATCTATATATATTTTTGTGTCTTCATAAGCATTGTAAGCCCTTTTCTACTTTCATATTTAAACTCTAAAGTTAAATGAATGATGCAAGTTTGGTTGATCATTATGATATGCAAGTTTGCCATGTTATGTTATGCAAGTATGCCATGTTATGATATGCAAGTTTACCATGTTATGCTATGCAAGTTTGCCATGTTATGATATGCAAGTTTATCATGTTATGTTATGCAAGTTTGCCATGTTATGATATGCAAGTTTATCATGTTATGTTATGCAAGTATGCCATGTTATGATATGCAAGTTTACCATGTTATGCTATGCAAGTTTGCCATGTTATGATATGCAAGTTTATCATGTTATGTTATGCAAGTTTGCCATGTTATGATATGCAAGTTTATCATGTTATGTTATGCAAGTTTGCTATGTTATGATATGCAAGTTTGCCATATGATATGCAAGTTATGTTATGCAAGTTTGGGTTGATCATTTTGCTCATGTTATCATGTTATGCAAGCTTATCTTGGGTTTATGAGCTTAAAGCTTCAAGCTTTATGCTAAAGGTTGCATTTTGGCAACATGTAAGTTATCATATCCCTTATGATAACTTGCATGTGAGGCTAAATGCGAACTTATGGCAACTTCTACATGTCATTTATCACCATGTATCACTTATATGCTAAGTTTGGTTTTATGCATACTTTTGAGGCCTAATGATGCAATATGCAAGTATATGAACATATGTACATTTCATATGCCACCATGTTAAACTTGTGGCTTCAACACCATTTGTCATCTTTATGCCAAGTTCCCTCTTTCTATCCTTTATGCGCTATTGCGATTATGTAAGCAATGGGATTGCGTTTGGGGTTGGGTAAACTTAAAAGACATGAAAACATAAGATTGGGAATTTACCTATTAAGTTAGGTCTACCCATTGGGAATTTACCTATTAAGTTAGGTCTACCCAAATTCTTGAAAACTTGTAATATGTTTTGGAAACATGATGGACATGACACTTAGAAAATATAAGTGTGACCTACTCGAGGTTGGGTTGAGTTTGTAGCGTAAACCTACCCGGAACCGACCGGCTTAACTAGTTGCTACAAACAATAGGACCCAATGTGAGAAGTTGGTCATGTTGTACCTGGAACCTGAGGTTAGACCAAGTTGTGGTGTAAAGCTACCCGGAACCGACCGGCTTAACTAGTAACCGCAACAAAGTCTAATGTGAGAGGTTAAGGCACACTAATTAATTAATGCCTCATGATTAGGGTTAAGTCATGGTCCACTTAATACTTAACCAATTTGGGCTTGGTAGATTAATCAGGGTTAAGTCGTGAACTCATCGTTACACTTAACCAAGTTAATCCATGATTAGCAAGAGGGTTAAACCGTACTTAACCCACTAGAAAATCCTAGCAATGAGGGTCCACTCCAGCAGTAATCCCAAGTTTGTATCATTAAGACCCTAGGGACTAGGCTAGGGTGGGGGCACGATTACTGGACTTGAGGTAAGTGAACAAAAACGACGGCAGAGTGGTACGCCGATGTAGTTCCGGACGGACTATGGTCGTGCACGTAGTCCGTATTTGGAGAAGTCAAGCATGGGTACCAGTGGATCTAGACTGTGCACTTATGTTTATGGTGTCCAGGGGTTGACACCCTAGGGCTTGATACACCCGACGGGAGACCCGACACAGTCTGACTACAATAATGTTTGGGCCGTATTGACACCAACACGTGACGAGTTAGGCTTATAGGGAGCCGATCGACTAGACCGTTTGGTTGGACCTCGTATTAGGGTCACTTCATGTTATTGGACCTCGTATTAGGGTCACTTCATGTTATTGGACCTCGTATTAGGGTCATTTCATGTTATTGGGTCAAAGCTTGGGCCAAGGGATCAATACTTGTTTATTCAAGTCATGTTAGTTTGCTAGTACACCTGTGGTGCAAAACCTTAATCCTGATTATGCGATGACACCTTTATCTACCTTGTTAGTTAATCATCATGCTAGTATGTTGTTATCCTTATGTTCATCCCTGCTTCTCATGCCAGTTAACTTTATCAGTTTACATTGATTGTAGTAGGGCTTACTCAGTCTTTTTGACTGACTTGTTTTTCTTTCGCCTCTTTTCTTCCGTTCCCCCCCCCCAGGTTCTCAGGGTGGGAATATTGGAGCATAGCTTGGATTTCTGATCACTTTCTTGTGGGATTTTAGCTCATGTACGGTCTTGACATGAAGCTAGCTATGGTCATCACTTATTTTGGGGATAGAACTTATGTATTTCAGTTTTTCAGTGATGTTGTTTTTATCTAGACTTGTGTATTTGGAAAGTTGACATTATGTTGTACCAGACTTGTTTTGAAATAGTTTGAAATCTTCCGCTGTTTTATTTATCTTATTTACTCTGTTTACATATATACATATGTTCTTGTTCTGCCTTGATATATCATTATGCATGTTTACCCGGTACAAACGCCCCTCCAAAGTCAGAGTGCTTGCAAGAGCCACCCTGGCGGAGGTGGGGTGTTACATTCTGTCTTGTAATATTCCGTTCTATTTACTTATAATGCTCCACGAAACTTAATGCATTCCCTTTGTGAGTGACATTAATAGACGTGGGGTGTTACAAAAGCCCTGGACGTAAGCCATGGAGTATTGCACTATATGATCAATCTTTCGAATCAGTAGCCATCATGATGGAAATCCAACTTTCGAATAAGAGCTTTGCGGTTTTAGTTGTATACCAATATGGTGACATAATAGGATGGGGTATTATGCCGTCTAGGATTGATACATTAACTTTCGAAATTGATTTCTACATTATGCACTTATAGTAATAAAAGATAAATTTCGCATATCAAGCATATTTGACTATTATAAGGTAAAACTCTCTCCTCCGGCCTGCGTTTCATTGTGTGATGGGACCTGAGTCTTATAATAGCTTCATTTTTCTTTTATTTTGCATTGCGAGTCTTGTTTTATTTCAAGTTATTTATGGGAGTAAATCCGTTCCGAGACGGCATGGTCCTATGATTTACCTTATTTTGAAGTAAAGTTTAATAACTGGTTTAGTTCTCACACCAGTCCCATGATTGACTTGGAGTTTATTATTTCTACCTAAACTTCGGATGCCCATATTTTCCACACGGGAAGCTAGTAGTTTTGGTCTTCGCAAATACTTCTTTTCCCAGGATCCTGGATTACAGCTAGAGCTATATTCAGAAAGCTTTGTATCCGTGTATTTCATTCAGTTTGTGGTAGTTGATGTTTTCCGCTACACATTACATTTATGTGTGTGTGTGTATATATATATTTCCATTGTTTTGTAATTTAAATCTCTGATATTTTCCACTGTGTATTATTTATTTGAACACTGATATCTTGTAGTCTGAAGTAAATTGTTTTAATAGCAATGAAATGTTCTCATGTTTGTGTTCTGATGCGTCGTGTTCTCAACACAATCCGGGCTCCTCCGTCTCTTTGAGGATTGGGGAAGTCTAGATCGTGATATGTCCATGTCGACATATAACTGTCATATTTTCAGTTTTGAAAGGAAGTGTCTTTTCCCCAATTGTAACGTTCCAGAAGCGTTGGAACTTTTCAAATCTTATAAATATGGGCTGAATTTTTTTCATTATTCTTCTTCTCCATCTTCGTCTCTTTTCATTCCTTCATTATTATTTCATATTTTTTTATGATTTCTACACTTATACTCTACTAGTTTCAATTTTATTTATATAAAACTTCTTCTCACTCTCTACTAATTACTCTCTGAATCGAAGTACTATTGAAGAGTTATAGGGTTGTTGTTATCACTGGGATTGTTTTGGGATAGTCTGGAAACAGTGTGTTCCTTGTAGCCGTAAAATCAAGAAAGGGAACGGTGTTAATCTTGTAACCGGGGAAATCAAGGGTGTTGGAAACAATGGTAACCTTGTGGCCGTGAAATCAAGGGTGTTGTACTTGGATATTGATATAGTAATAAAACTGCGCAGTCCAACGTTGCGTGGGACTGGATGTAGGAGTAATCCGAAACAATATAAAATCCGATGTGTTCTTTCCTTTTTTGCATTTTATTTCTGTGTTTGTGTTTGATTCTATGTCTGTGATCATCTCTGTGGTGTGTTATTCGTATAGTAGATCATATTAGTTTTTCTTAAATTCCTTGAAAACACTATTCACCCCCTCTACTGTTAGTTTTGCCTTAATGATCCATTTCGCATTCCCTAACAAGTAGATCTTGGGTAGTGCACTATTATTCTGTGTTGGTATTGAGTCGAGTAGAGTACGTCCCTACTTAGTAACGGAATGCCGACCGTAATGGGATAAAATACCCTAAAATCTAACTAAATCGAGGGTGTGGTTTAGATTCGTAAACATATATTTTGATAAATTATGGGTTTTGATGGGATGAAGTTATTATAAACTTGCTTGATTTAATATCTCGAAGTCTTCCTTGTTTATTATTTTAAGCTTTGGATTGATGAAAGCTCTAAAGAAGATATTTATAATGAAACTATAATACAACCCATTAAGATATGACTTGAAAAATATAACTTAGTTAGCTATCTCACTAGGTTTATGTTGCTCATGATGCTACACTTAAAACATTTATGGTTTAGATGGATAGTTTGTTGCTTTGAAGTGAAGCTTGTATCATATATATTTTCTCTTTATGTACTACTACAAGAAAAATACCTTATTGCAACTCGCTATTTACAGCTGGCGTCAAATGACAGTTGCAGTAAGTGATATTTAGCAACAAATCTTTCGTGGAAGTTGCAATAGATAAGATTTAACAACAGGCCTTTTCTTCCTATTGCGAAAAACAATTTTTTCGCAACTGCTCCTTCCTACCAATTGCAAAAACATACTTTTAGCAACTGCGCTTTCATAACAGTTGCAACAGACATATTGTTTGCAACCACGCTTTCATGACAGTTGCAGTAGACATATTTTTTGCAACTGCGCTTTCATACTAGTTGCAAAAAAAATATTTGGCAACTATTTTCGCCAACTGCAATAACTGTAATTTTTTATAGTTGGTAAAGCCAGTTGCAAAAAATATATTTTTAAAAATTATTTCTTCCCCAACTTTTGGTAACATAATTACTATTAAATACAAAAGTACAAATTGATAAATAATATTTAGTTATAATATAAGAATGTTTAAGTAATAGTAGTTAATTGATATTACTTAATACTTTAGTAGTTAATTAATATGAAAATTGAGTAATATATACTTATAAAATATGAAAAATTAAAACATATGATTATCAATTAGTCCGTTTGAATCTCTAATATTAATTTACAGGGAAAATTATTTTTATTATTTTTTATTTAATAATTGTAATTGATAATTATATTAATATTCAATAATTTAAAACTTATAACTAAAATAAAAATATATTCATAACAGAGAATTAGTTTCTTCAATGGCAGAGCTCCTCTTCTTAGTGGCGCCTTAGATCTGGCCTCTATTCTTGCGCCTCCGCTTCTAAACCCCCTCTAACCTTTTCGTTGCTCTTTTCCCATCTTCATGGCAAAAAAAAAAACAAAGTCTCCTTCTGTATCAACTATAATGACAAGATCTGTCAACCGCTCAAATTCACTCCAGTCTTTACTGATTTTGAGCTTGACCCTGAAATTGTCGTTGCTCCGCCTTCTAGACCCATTTACACACTACCTGAATCCCATCCCTTGAACGCCCTCATTGCCGAATATGCTACTAGACCTTCTGCTACCACGCCGTCACTAGACCGGGGTAAGACTCCCTTAACTTCAATGATTGCACAATCTTCTTCTGTTTGGTCGTTGCCTGGCAGTTTGTCAGAAACAGTGAATATTGGGTCAAGGAATTTTAATTTGGGTTTGAAATATGGATCTGTTGGGTGTGTAAATGCTCATGAGTCAGTAGCGAGGGGTGCTGCGTCACCTATAAGTGGTAGTCTGATTGCCAATTTACCCCTAGTCCCACCGTCAATTATTAAATTGCCTTGCTCACCACCTACTTGACAAAATGTTGTTAACAAAGCTGCTTCACCTATTGTTCCTCCTATGAATGCCAGGCCAAACTGGACATCCCTCTTTGTGAAACTTCCCAACATTGCTAGTGACTATTCTCCTATTGAGTTCTCAGTCCCCTTTGACAAGCATGGCTCAATTCCGCCTCTTGAATTGCTGCAGGAAGCGTCAGTATTTTGGAAGGATCAATTGGTCGGGTTTTTCTTGGACTCCAAGCCTCCAAGAGTGGATATGAATTTAGAATGTCGTAAGACGTGGAGACTAAGGGGTAATATGAGGTTAACCTTAGTAGATGGGCTCTTTTACTTGAAGTTTCATTGCCCGAGGAAAGACTTCGTGTTTTAGAGGGTCCGCTAGCAATAATTAATGGAAAGTCGTTCATTGTTTCACATTGGAGCAGGTCAGTTATAAGGTTATGGAACAGGTCCTCTCCATTCCTATTTGGACCCAATTCACACATGTCCCTTTTGTTCTTCATCCACTTCTTGGGCTGAATTAGTTGGTCTGTGTAATGGCCCGAATTCCCGCACCCTTTGGGTCGACTAATAACAGCACACGTCCAACCCAAATGACACAGAAATACGAATCATTTTTAGAAAGAAGTTAGAGGATGAGAAATAGAAAGAAAGAAATATTAGAATAGAAGAAAATGAAGATCACAAACTCACAGCGGAACGAACAAAATACATTATATAACATAACTTTTGAAATACAAATGTAACACCACACCTCTGCTAGGGTCACTCACAAAGGGAATGCACTAGGTTTGGTGAAGCATTATCGAGGTAAACATGCATAGAAATATTACAAGACAGAACATATATAAAACAACGGAAGTAAAACAAATTTCATTACCTTATAAAATAAGGTCTAAAGCCTTTTACATCAGAATACGTCAAAACCTGTCTTGCAATAGTAAAGAAGCAAAAAACCTTTTCATAAATTATTCCCCAAAATAAAGTGGTGAAGCAGCCATAGCCAAGAGAAGACCAAGCTATACGTGATGACCTCCAAGCAGAGGAAGTCCGAACTAAATAACAGTGTTTCCTCCCTGAAAACCTGGGGGGGGGGGGGGACGGAAGACAAAGAGGCGAAAGAAAACGGGGTCAGTCATAAAGACTGGTAAGTCCTATCTACTTCCAGCATAAAAACAGGTAAAGGTAACATGACATGCATAAACTGAAAGTAAACATAAGGATGACGACAAGATAGATAAGATAAACCAAGATAACTGGATGAACTACTGTAGCAAGATAAACTAAGGTATCATGATAAACTACGGTGTCAAGATAAATCAAGGTATCACATCGTCAGGTTTCTATCAAGTATACTATCACAAGGTATCTATCATGTATAACATCCCACGGTATCTATCATGTATATTTGCTCTGCACCTCTCGTACTAGTATCCCAACCCGCGTCATGTGTTAACTATGTATGTCCCTTGCCCAATGTCATGTAATGGTCCATGTCAACCTAATATATAACATATGTAGGTTTTCCTAACTCGTATATTTCTTTCCATGTATAAGTTCAGTCCTTTGCCGTAGGCCGTACGGGTTTTCCCATGTAAATCTATACCACCTCAACGTAGTACCATTTTATCCTTGAAGTTGTTTTGGACTGCTACCCTTGATCTGGTTATGTTTTCTTACCATGAACTATCGCGTGTTCACTTAGGATTTATGCCACCTAGGACCACTAGGGATTATGCTACCTAATGAACGTTTCCGTGTCTCGGTTTGGGTTCAGGCCACCTAGGGCCACTAGGGATTATGCCACCCGTCAACCGCGCCCTTCATCCCACGTATGTATCGTGAATCGTTTTCCATGTCTAGACGCACATGTATCTCAATGTGCCACCCAAGTTCCGTGCCAGGGCAAATCAAGAAATACGGAACTCGGTCGGGAGCTTTAAGTCGTCTGCTGATGCAGATATCAAGGTCTGTTTTTGTATCCGTGGCTATGGTCCCACGTGACCCCTCCCTCAACTACTGAAAGGCAATCCAAGAAAAATCATGTATGAGAACTACATCCCGACCCCACTATGCCCCACTTTCCTATTGGCCAACCTCACCCATGACTCGATAGCAAGAACATGGTATGTTGGGAGTTCTCTGCCTTTCCGTTCGTAAACGATTGACTAAAGATGGTAGGTAGTCGGCGACGTGCTATCCAGGGCAAAAACAAGTATCGCCGACTCCACGCTAATCCAACCCAGTATTTAGGTCGCTCGCATAGCAACCAAGTTATACCCTTGGCTCTTCTACCGCAGACCTTAACCTCTATGAGGCCGGGTTTCATGGACCATCTGCCACCTCACAGAGGGATACCAAGAGTACCCTCACGTCCCCCGAAGCTACCGCTTCGTCACCCAGTTCGTTGGCGCCTTTATCTAAGTCAGATAATTTGCTCCTCCTCGTGATTTAAGCGATGCCCTACCGTATCGGGTTACTCATCTATCTGTGAACTGGTCCAAATCCCTTGACTAAGAATTATTACTTAGTTTCCTAAACTAAGGTTTACCACTTAGTCTCCTTTCCCGTTATCCTTGTTAATCCCTGTCTTCCACCTAGTCTCCTGAACTAGGGGTTTGTCTAATGGGTTAAGTATTGTCATTTAAGTTCATGACTTAACCTGCCTACGAATCATGTCAAGATTTGGCTAAGTATTCAAGTCCAAGACCTAGCCCTACAAGTTGGTTAAGTATACCAAGAAGCTCATGACTTAACCCTATTCAATCATCAAGTCAAATTGGTTAAGTATTCGTTTATCTTAACCCTATCAGATTATCGTGTTAGATTGGTTAAGCATAGATTATCTTAACCTCATCGGATTATCGAGTCGGATTGGTTAAGTATAGGTTAACTTAACCTCATCAAATCATCATGTATAATTGGTTAAGTATAAGTTACTTAACCCCATAAAATTATCATGTTAAGTTGGTTAAGTACTGGTTACTTAACCTCATTGAATTACCAAGTTTAGATTGGTTAAGTGTTTAACTTAACCCCGTCGAATTACCGTGTTTAGATTAGTTAAGTGTAGGTTACTCAACCCCATCCAATTACCATGTTTAGATTAGTTAAGTGTAGGTTACTCAACCCAATCCAATTACCGTGTTTAGATTAGTTAAGTGTAGGTTACTTAACCCCATCCAATTACCGTGTTTAGATTAGTTAAGTCTAAGTTACTTAACCCCATCTAATTACCGTGTTTAGATTAGTTAAGTCTAAGTTACTTAACCCCATCTAATTACCGTGTTTAGATTAGTTAAGTCTAAGTTACTTAACCCCATCTAGTTACCAAGTCGGATTAGTTAAGTGTAAATTACTTAACCCCATCCCCTAATTGTCTTATATGGTTAAGTGTCATTAAGAAATCAAGTCCGGTTTAACTTAACCTACCCATTCGTGTCATATCGGTTAAGTGTCATTAGTCAAAATTACTTAACCTTTTCATGTGGCATTAATTAGATTAATGCACCCCAACCTCTCACATTAGACTTTGTTGTGGTTACTAGTTAAGCTAGGCGGGTCTGGGTAGCTTTACACCACAACCTAGTCTAACCTCGGGTTTTAAGTGCTATATGACCAACTACTCACATTGGGTCCTATTGTTTGTAGCCACTAGTTAAGCCGGGCGGGTCCGGGTAGATTTATGCTACAAACTCAACCCAACCTCGAGTTGGCCACTTTCATGTTTGGTCTAGTGTCATATTACACTTACAACCCATACGTGTCTAGTTTCAAGTCCCATGTTTACCCCACATGTCATGTCCACATTTAGGTGTATCATGAGTGCCATATTTTCATGAAATCCCATGTCAAATTATCATGTCATAATCACGCACGTCTAACTTACCCCAAATCGTGTTTCCAACCCAAGTAAAAGCGAGTCAACATAGTAAGGATAATATGCTACATTTTGGCCTCAAAACATGCACGATGCCAAAAAGGGATTGGCCACAATCATGCATGGTATCATAAGGGGTTTGGCCTCAAAATTTGCATAGCATCATAAGGGGTTTTTGGCCACAAACATGCATAGTATCATAAGGGAATTTGGCTACAAACATGCATAGTATCATAAGGGAATTTACAAACATGCATAGTATCATAAGGGAATTTGGCCACAAACATGCATAGTATCATAAGGGAATTTGGCCACAAACATGCATGATAACATAAGGGGTTTGGGTTCATTTACATGCATAAGCCCCAAAGTCAAGTCTTTGCCAATGTTTCACAAGTCAAATGGTTCCCAAAGGTTCATGCCAACATTCCATAGGTAAAGATTCTATCTTGCAAGATAAACTAGGTTAAACATAACATGAGAGGCATGATTAAGTCGCTAAAACTTAGCCCATGGTCATAGATCATTGAAAAGGGCCAAAATTAGGTTCACATAGACTAGCATACTTATGTTTCATCGCATTTTATTCCATGTCACATTAGAACCACCGTTAGAACCTACAAGTAGCTAGAACTTACATAGCGAGGCTTAGGGAAAGATCATGAATCGTCTTGACCAAGAAAGGTGGCTCCTTTGTTGAAGAATCATCATGAAATTTGCGTAGCAACGTTGATCCACTCCCTTGATTTGATGTAGCAAGCTAGCACCTTTGATTTGGATCCGATTTGAATGCATAAGCCCTTGGAGTTGGAGATGGAGGCCATGATCAAGATAGATTTTGGCAGCACTTAGTTGCTAGAATGATTTTTAGTGATTTAGGTTAGATCCTAGGGTGTTTTTATAGAGATTAGGAGTAGTTTAGGCCCTTAGATTAACCCTAGGATAGATCTGAACCCTCAAAACCCGTCACAGGCCAATAGACTAGACCCGAGAGCATGTCTTGAGGAACAAGTCAGGCACACCCAGGCCAACTGGCCGACCACCCAAGTCGACAGGGGTGTCGACTAGGCAGTCGACACCACCTGGGGTGTGTCGACTCCCAAGTCGACTCCCCAGTCGACTTGGGGGTGGCGGGAATTTTCCCGCCTGTCCTGCTTGGCTGAATTTGAATTCTGAATTCAAATTTGAACTGTTTTTGAACTTGAAATTTTCTGAAAACTTTGACGGGCCATAACTTGGTCATACGGACTTCGATTTTCAAAAACTCGGACTCTATTTCGCGTATTTTTCCGAGACGAACGCAATGGCAAAGCCCGTTTCCCTTGGTTCAGATTTTATCATTAAATTCTGCCTTGATTCTTGTCTTGGTATGTTGTAAAAATTCGGGTTGTTACATTCTCTCCAATTTAAAGGATTTCGTCCCCGAAATCTCCAAGTTAGGAAGAACGTATCCTACCATCCATCATCCATCTACTCAAAACATCATCCACATGCAACCATGGTCCTTAAAAGACTCCTAATGCTTTATGAACACATGCAGAAAGTGTGTGTATATGTTCCTTAGCTAATGCTAATGATCAGGCCTGAATGATCTTTCTAATGCTAAATATGTTTAGTGCCATGAGTCCAACATGTATGCAAATAGTCCTAGTCATATAAACACTATATGTGTGCACAACCATTCATCCACATGCAACATCCACATGATAACATATTCAATTTCATCCATAAATAAGTATAAATACTCATGCATATGCGATGCAAAATGTGAGTGCGTCAATCTAGTATCTAACGTGTATTCGCGCATCCACGAGCAACCACTTGCAACCATTTGCAACCATATCAATCATAACATGTTTCAAATACATGTTTACATCCATAGAGTTCTATCTAAGGTTCCCAAGATAAGATCGAGGAGATAAACAAGACAAACTCCTTTCGGGGTTTGTAACAGAAACAGGACCGAGAGGATATCCACCAAGCGATAGCGTGCAAGCAAGCACTACAGGAGAACCAGGGATCAACGATATACTCTTAAAAAGAGACATGATGCGAGCGTCTAAGCCGCATTTCCTTGAGCTTAATTCAATTGTGCCTTGACCGCCTTTGACTTCATGATTTCGTAGCTCCTTGATTCCTATTTCCAAGGTATGAGTTGGAACTCATTTCACTATCGCCTCTCGTTTCACTTCCACTTATTCTTTCCCAAGTATGCTCGGCCCAAACATATCTGCGTACTCATGCAAGCTCTCCAAAATTCACTAGTGAATTCTGGATCTCGTTTACCGATGTCAATCCATGTTACCACGTGCACTTACTAGGGTGATTCCTATAACCCATGCTCAAGCGGAGTGAACCATCCGTCTTATTGGCGAACATTACTCGATCGGACCAGAGATTTCCGATAAATGCATCAAGAGATTCTAGGTAACTAACCATGACAGACTCATAAGGTAACACGAGACTTCGAGGGTATTACCACAGCAAGTTAAGAGTTTAACTACCCTCTTTTCAAAACCGAGAATGGTATCCCTTACTGGATAACCACTTCATCCCTAGAATCCATCCATAGCTCAACAATAGAAGCATTGCTTCTAATCTCAACACTTGGCATTTACACTCTCAATTCCAAACAAGTCATGAATAAATGGACCGATCTCCAACCAGATTTTGGGACAAAAGTGGGATCTTCTACCATGCTAGTACTAAGGTGCAGAGACTTAACTATCGAAGCAGACTTAAACGATGCGATGATCAAAACAAAGTCTTGACGGGATGATAGAAAAGAAAGGCTAAGCCTTTTACAGAAACGGTACCATTCCTCTTAGGTACGCTAGAAATGAGAGCATACAATTGCCCTCTCGCTGATCTTGTCCTTATCTTCCTTTGTGGATCAAGCCATACCAACAAGTTGCTTATTCCTAAGCTCGTGTCCTTTATCCTTGCTCTTATTATCCCTTCTTATAACTTCGGTAACAGGTCTCTCGAGAACTTCCTCCATCACACGGGAAAACACTTACGTAGCTAGACAAGAATTAGTCGCAGTTAAAACTACTGTGACTACAGATGGAGGAAAGAAAGGAAAAGAGGTTCAATCAAGGAAACAAAGGATAGTGCTAATGGCTTTTAGGGAATAGCCTTTAAAAAAACTTTTCTTGAAAAATGCTTCTTTGTAAACGGTTTCTCAAATAAATTTCAGAAGGTTTTAAAAACTTTTGCCCAGTCTGGTAACCTTCTGCTCTGATACCAAATGTAACACCACACCTCTGCTAGGGTCACTCACAAAGGGAATGCACTAGGTTTGGTGAAGCATTATCGAGGTAAACATGCACAGAAATATTACAAGACAGAACATATATAAAACAGCGGAAGTAAAACAAATTTCATTACCTTATAAAATAAGGTCTAAAGCCTTTTACATCAGAATACGTCAAAACCTGTCTTGCAATAGTAAAGAAGCATAAAACCTTTTCATAAATTATTCCCCAAAATAAAGCGGTGAAGCAGCCATAGCCAAGAGAAGACCAAGCTATACATGATGACCTCCAAGCAGAGGAAGTCCGAACTAAATAACAGTGTTTCCTCCCTGAAAACCTGGGGGGGGGGGGAACGGAAGACAAAGAGGCGAAAGAAAACGGGGTCAGTCATAAAGATTGGTAAGTCCTATCTACTTCCAGCATAAAAACAGGTAAAGGTAACATGACATGCATAAACTGAAAGTAAACATAAGGATGACGACAAGATAGATAAGCTAAACCAAGATAACTGGATGAACTATTGTAGCAAGATAAACTAAGGTATCATGATAAACTACGGTGTCAAGATAAATCAAGGTATCACAACGTCAGGTTTCTATCAAGTATACTATCACAAGGTATCTATCATGTATAACATCCCACGGTATCTATCATGTATATTTGCTCTGCACCTCTCGTACTAGTATCCCAACCCGCGTCATGTGTTAACTATGAATGTCCCTTGCCCAACGTCATGTAATGGTCCATGTCAACCTAATATATAGCATATGTAGGTTTTCCCAACTCGTATGTTTCTTTCCATGTATAAGTTCAGTCCTTTGCTGTAGGCCGTACGGGTTTTCCCATGTAAATCTATACCACCTCAACGTAGTACCATTTTATCCTTGAAGTTGTTTTGGACTGCTACCCTTGATCTGGTTATGTTTTCTTACCATGAACTATCGCGTGTTCACTTAGGATTTATGCCACTAGGACCACTAGTGATTATGCTACCTAATGAACGTTTCCGTGTCTCGGTTTGGGTTCAGGCCACCTAGGGCCACTAGGGATTATCCCACCCGTCAACCGTGCCCTTTATCCCACGTATGTATCGTGAATCGTTTTCCATGTCTAGACGCACATGTATCTCAATGTACCACCCGAGTTCCGTGCCAGGGCAAATCAAGAAATACGGAATTCGGTCGGGAGCTTTAAGTCATCTTCTGATGCAGATATCTAGGTCTGTTTTTGTATCCGTGGCTATGGTCCCACGTGACCCCTCCCTCAACTACTGAAAGGCAATCCAAGAAAAATCATGTATGAGAACTACATCCCGGCCCCACTATGCCCCACTTTCTTATTGGCCAACCTCACCCATGACTCGATAGCAAGAACATGGTCTGTTGGGAGTTCTCTGCCTTTCCATTCGTACACGATTGACTAAAGATGGTAGGTATTCGGCGACGTGCTATCCAGGGCAAAAACAAGTATCGCCGACTCCACACTAATCCATCCCAGTCTTTAGGTCGCTCGCATAGCAACCAAGGCATACCCTTGGCTCTTCTACCGCAGACCTTAACCTCTGTGAGGCCGGGTTTCATGGACCATCTGCCACCTCACAGAGGGATACCAAGAGTACCCTCACGTCCCCCGAAGCTACCGCTTCATCACCCAGTTCGTTGGAGCCTTTATCTAAGTCAGATAATTTGCTCCTCCTCGTGTTTTAAGCGATGACCTACCATATCGGGTTACTCATCTATCTGTGAACTGGTCCAAATCCCTTGACTAAGAATTATTACTTAGTTTCCTAAACTAAGGTTTACCACTTAGTCTCCTTTCCCGTTATCCTTGTTAATCCCTGTCTTCCACCTAGTCCCCTGAACTAGGGTTTTGTCTAATGGGTTAAGTATTGTCATTTAAGTTCATGACTTAACCTGCCTACGAATCATGTCAAGATTTGGCTAAGTATTCAAGTCCAAGACCTAGCCCTACAAGTTGGTTAAGTATACCAAGAAGCTCATGACTTAACCCTATTCAATCATCAAGTCAAATTGGTTAAGTATTCGTTTATCTTAACTCTATCAGATTATCGTGTTAGATTGGTTAAGCATAGATTATCTTAACCTCATCGGATTATCGAGTCGGATTGGTTAAGTATAGGTTAACTTAACCTCATCAAATCATCATGTATAATTGGTTAAGTATAAGTTACTTAACCCCATAAAATTATCATGTTAAGTTGGTTAAGTACTGGTTACTTAACCTCATTGAATTACCAAGTTTAGATTGGTTAAGTGTTTAACTTAACCCCGTCGAATTACTGTGTTTAGATTAGTTAAGTGTAGGTTACTCAACCCCATCCAATTACCGTGTTTAGATTAGTTAAGTGTAGGTTACTCAACCCCATCCAATTACCGTGTTTAGATTAGTTAAGTGTAGGTTACTTAACCCCATATAATTACCGTATTTAGATTAGTGAAGTCTAAGTTACTTAACCTCATCTAATTACCGTGTTTAGATTAGTTAAGTCTAAGTTACTTAACCCCATCTAATTACCATGTTTAGATTAGTTAAGTCTAAATTACTTAACCCCATCTAATTACCAAGTCGGATTAGTTAAGTGTAAATTACTTAACCCCATCCCCTAATTGTCTTATATGGTTAAGTGTCATTAAGAAATCAAGTCTGGTTTAACTTAACCTACTCATTCGTGTCATATCGGTTAAGTGTCATTAGTCAAAATTACTTAACCTTTTCATGTGGCATTAATTAGATTAATGCACCCCAACCTCTCACAATAGACTTTGTTGTGGTTACTAGTTAAGCCGGGCGGGTCCGGGTAGCTTTACACCACAACCTAGTCTAACCTCAGGTTTTAAGTGCTATATGACCAACTACTCACATTGGGTCCTATTGTTTGTAGCCACTAGTTAAGCCGGGCGGGTCCGAGTAGATTTATGCTACAAACTCAACCCAACCTCGAGTTGGCCACTTTCATGTTTGGTCTAGTGTCATATTACACTTACAACCCATACGTGTCTAGTTTCAAGTCCCATGTTTACCCCACATGTCATGTCCACATTTAGGTGTATCATGAGTGCCATATTTTCATGAAATCCCATGTCAAATTATCATGTCATAATCACACATGTCTAACCTACCCCAAATCGTGTTTCCAACCCAAGTAAAAGCGAGTCAACATAGTAAGGATACTATGCTACATTTTGGCCTCAAAACATGCACGATGCCAAAAAGGGATTGGCTACAATCATGCATGGTATCATAAGGGGTTTGGCCTCAAAATATGCACAGCATCATAAGGGGTTTTTGGCCACAAACATGCATAGTATCATAAGGTAATTTGGCCACAAACATGCATAGTATCATAAGGGAATTTACAAACATGCATAGTATCATAAGGGAATTTGGCCACAAACATGCATAGTAACATAAGGGAATTTGGCCACAAACATGCATGATAACATAAGGGGTTTGGGTTCATTTACATGCATAAGCCCCAAAGTCAAGTCTTTGCCAATGTTTCACAAGTCAAATGGTTCCCAAAGGTTCATGCCAACATTCCATAGGTAAAGATTCTAACTTGCAAGATAAACTAGGTTAAAAATAACATGAGAGGCATGATTAAGTCGCTAAAACTTAGCCCAAGGTCATAGATCATTGAAAAGGGGCAAAATTAGGTTCACATAGACTAGCATACTTATGTTTCATCGCAATTTATTCCATGTCACATTAGAACCACCGTTAGAATCTACAAGTAGCTAGAACTTACATAGCGAGGCTTAGGGAAAGATCATGAATTGTCTTGACCAAGAAAGGTGGCTCCTTTGTTGAAGAATCATCATGAAATTTGCGTAGCAACGTTGATCCACTCCCTTGATTTGATGTAGCAAGCTAGCACCTTTGATTTGGATCCGATTTGAATGCATAAGCCCTTGGAGTTGGAGATGGAGGCCATGATCAAGATAGATTTTGGCAGCACTTAGTTGCTAGAATGATTTTTAGTGATTTAGGTTAGGTCCTAGGGTGTTTTTATAGAGATTAGGAGTAGTTTAGGCCCTTAGATTAACCCTAGGATAGATCTGAACCCTCAAAACCCGTTGTAACAACCCGTATTTTCAATAACCTGTTATAAAAGAAATCGAGGCAGAATTTAATTTATGAATCTGAATCAAGGGAAACGGGCTATGCCATTGCGTTCGTCTCGGAAAAATACGCGAAATAGAGTCCGAGTTTTCGAAAATCGGAGTCCGTATGACCCGATTAAGGCCCAACAAAGTTTTTAGAAAATTTCTAAATAAAAACAGATTTTTCAAATTCAAATCTAAGCTTGGAAATTGGGCCAGTTGGGCCAAGGCGGGAAAATTCCCGCCACAGTACCCAAGTCGACAGCCCTGTCGACTTGGGAGTCGACTGGGTCTGACCAGGTCGACAGCCCTGTCGACTTGGCTGTCGACTTGGCTCAGACACCCAGTTCTGCCTGGTGCACCATTTTGGGGTTTGTGTTGAGCTTGGGGGCCAGATTCGATTTGGAGGGTTGAGATGAGAACTAGGGTTTAATACTATGGTCTAAATCACTAGCCTAATCTATAAATAAGACCCTAACCTACCCTAAATCATCATTAATCTAACCTACAACTAAACTATGGCAAAATCAATCCTCTCATAGCCTCCACCCTCTTCATAAATTCCTAAATCAATTTTCAAGAAATTTCCATGCATACAAGTGTATTTAGGCTTGTATGATCCTCTTTAGCTTGCATTAAAGTCTTGTTTCTCTATTGGCATCATAAAGGAGGAGTCTTGATCAAGTTTGCTTGCATTTTGGGGTTTTAATTAGTTGCATAAGGGGGTTTCTTACATTTGCTATACTCATTTGAGTCGTCATAGCATTGTAAGCCTATTTCTACTCTTGTATTTTAACTATGAAGTTAATATGTTATGTTGCAAGTTGAGTTTGGGGTTAATCATGATATGTGCTTTGATCTTATGATTTTATGCATAAGCTTACTCTATGCATGTTAGTAAAGTCATTACCTTGGCCTTATGCATAGAAAGATATGATCTTTGGTTGGAAAGGTTGCATGATGCAACTTTGAAACTCTCATAAAACTTGTATTAACATGCATATAATGTTATATGCATGTTACTAGTTCTTATCTCATGCTATCTATGGCCATGTTCCGCCTATTTGCCAAGTTTGATGTTATGTATGCATATGAACCTTATGCAAGTTGAAACCATGTTATGCATGCATATGAACCTTATGCAAGTTGAAACCATGTTATGCATGCATATGAACACTATGCAAGTTAAAATGATGTTATGCATGCTTATGAATATCTTGCAAGTTGATAACATGATATGCAAGTTTATGATCACATCTTTGTCTCATATGCCACCATGTTTAACTTGTGGCTCCAACACCTTTATGTCATGATTTTGCCAAGTTCCCTCTTTCTATCCTTTATGCGCTATTGCGATATGTAAAGCGAGGGGATTGCGTTTGGGGTTGGGTAAACTTAAAAGACATAAAAACATAAGCTTGGGAATTTACCTATTAAGTTAGGTCTACCCATTGGGAATTTACCTATTAAGTTAGGTCTACCCAATTGCTTGAAAATTTGTAATGTGTTTTGAAAACATGATGGACATGACACTTAGACAACATGAGGATGGCCAACTCGAGGTTGGGTTGAGCTTGTAGCATAAACCTACCCGGAACCGACCGGCTTAACTAGTGGCTACAAGCAATAGGACCCAATGTGAGTAGTTGGTCATGTTGCACGTGAAACCCGAGGTTAGACTAAGTTGTGGTGTAAACCTACCCGGACCCGCCCGGCCTAACTAGTAACCACAGCAAGGTCTAATGTGAGAGGTTGGGTGCATTAAATTAATTAATGCCACATGGTAGGGTTAAGTCATGGACCGCTTGAATACTTAACCAATTAAACACGATGGGTTGGTAGGGTTAAGTCATGAACCTTGGGTACACTTAACCAACTTGGTACTTGGATGAGTTGGGTTAACCACATTTAACCCATTAAGGAAACCCTAGTTACGTGGTCCTTTGCACCAGTAACCCTCTTGGTTGTATCATGATACCCTAGGGACTAGGCTAGGGTGGGGCACGATTACTGGGATGACATGTAAGCGACCAAAACGACGGCTGTGTAGGTGCGCCGGTGTAGGTTCAGGCGGGCCATGGTCGTGCACATGGTCCGGAGTTGAAAAAGCAGGCACGGGCACCAGTAGGTTTAAACTGTGCATGCTTGGTTTGTGTCAGTGGTTGACACCCTAGGACTTGATACACCCTAGGGTGGACCTAGCACAGTTTAGCTACACTTCGTAGTTGGGCCGTAAGACACCGACACTTGACGAGTTAGGCTTTAGGGAGCCGATCGACTAGACCGTGCTAGTTGGACCTTGATTTAGGTCATTCATGATGTTGGGCCAAACTTGGGCCTGGGGATCACTTCTTGTTTACACTTGACATGACTTGTGAAACTAGTACACTTGGTGCAAACCTCAACCTTGTATATGCGGGGCCACACTTGATCTATCTTGTTGACTTTTTTTTTTTACCATGCTAGTTATCATCCTATGACTCATCCTTGTTTACATATACAGTTAACTTTATTAGTTGTTGTACAATAGTAGGTAGGACTTACCAGTCTTTTGACTGACCCATTTTCTTTCGCCTCTTTTCTTTCGTTTCCCCCCCTCCAGGTTTACAGGGCGGGAATACCAGTACTTAGCTTGGATCTTAGCTGCTTTTCTTGGATAGCTCACGTATGCTTTGGACTTGAGCTCGCTGTGGTTTTCTACCTTGGGGATAGCTACTTTATGTTTTCCTTTCCAGTTTCCAGTTTTATGTTTCTAGACTTTGTTTATGGAAAATAATGATCAAGTACTGGGTTGTAACTTAACTCATGGTTTTGATATGCTAGTTTCTATCCGCTGCTATATTTACTCTGTTTTTACTTATATGTTCTGTCTTGTGATATCTGCATGCATGTTTACCTTGTTTAAACGCCCCTCCAAAGTCAGTGCCCTTGCAAGAGTGGCACTGGCGGAAGTGGGGTGTTACATTTGGTATCAGAGCATAAGGTTTACGAGGTTGGAGCAAAAAGGGTTTTAAAGTTGCTTTTAAAAGCTATTTTCAAAACCAATTAAGTATTTTCCAAAGAAAAGTCTAGTTTATTTTGAAAGGCTATCCCCCAAGAGCCATAAGCACTATCCTTCGTTTCCTCGTTCTAAATCTATCTTTTCCCTTTTTCAGCATGGCCGATCTCAATCTTCCTGAGGGAGTCACCTTTCCCGGATGGTTCCGGAGGTACTTGGAAGCTAGGGCCAACAATGCAGGTCCAGCAACCACTCCCACTATCACTGAGGTTCCACCCCCTCCTCCTCCTCCTCAGCAACCGCAAGCCGATTTCGCCAAGGTTTGCAAGGACTTCAAGGCAATGGGTGGCAAGAATTTTGTTGGCCCGAGACTTTTGTAGAGGCAAGAAATTGGTTGAAGGAGACCGAAGATCTCTTTGCCATCTTTGATATAGAGGACCGTAGAAAGGTTCTGTTGGCGGTTTGGCTACTAAAGGAGGAAGCTTCTTATTGGTGGGAGGTCACCAATGCTACTAGGCCCGTAGAAACCTGGGCCGACTTTAGGGCAAGGTTTGGGCTTAAGTTTCTATCGTCTGCAGAGGCAAATTTGAAACTAGAAAAGTTCATAGCCTTGAAGCAAGGAGACATGACAGTGACAGAGTATGTGAATAAGTTCAACCAGCTTGCCCGATTCGGTTTGGACATGGTCAATACTCCCGAGAAGAAGGCTCTACATTTTGCGCGAGGGTTAAATGAGCCATTACAAGGTCTAGCCATGTCACACATACCCATGGGGGCCACTTTCGAGAGCCTAGTAGACATGGCATTGCTGCAGGGAGAGGATAAGAATGGGAAGAAAGAAGTCAAGCCCAATGAGACTCAGTCTAAGAAGACAGACTCCAAGTGGGGAGGGAATCAGAGTAATCAGAGTAATCAGAGTAACAAGAACAACAAGAACAACAAGGGACACAAGAACAAGGCAAAGGACCCAAGAAAGTGCAACTTCTGTGGGATCGTTGGGCACATAGCCAAGGACTGTAGGAAGAAGAGAATGAAATTGGGTGGGTGCTTTCACTGTGGAGAGACAGGACATTTTAGCAAGGATTGCCCTAAGAAGCAGGGGCATGGACAGACTCAACGTGCAGGTTCATCCGGAGGGCAAGTGCATGCTCTCAACGCCGCTCCAGTTCAGGATCGAGGTAGCATTTCTGTAGAAAGTCTTGTTTATATTTCTGATTATCCTGTTCGCACCTTATTTGATTCTGGCGCATCGCATAGTTTTATTTCTTCTGACATTGTTGAAAGTTTGCACCTAAGTACTAGCTTAGTTGAGGATCCCGTTTGTGTTTCGAATCCGATTGGGGGTTCAGCCCATTTGTCTATGATCTGTATGGATTTGAGGATTTCTATCTTGACCGTAGAATTCTCGTGTGATGCTTATGTTCTCGGGTTCACGGGATACGGGTTGATCTTGGGCATGGATTGGTTATCCCGCTATGGAGCCATTCTCGATTGTGAGCATAGGGTGGTGAGACTCATGACGCGCCTTGGTAATACCCTAGAGATTTCTTGCAACCCGCTAGAGCCCGTCATGCTATGTTATCTTGAATCTCTTGACTCGTCTATCGATGATCTGCAATCTGTAAGGGTGGTTCGAGAATACCCTGATGTTTTCGAAGAAGTTAAGGGGTTACCTCCTAAGCGAGAGATAGATTTCCGCATTTATCTGGTTGATAACGCTAAGCTAGTCTCCTTACCAGTTAGGCACATGGCCCCGCGTGAAAGGAGAGAGCTCATTAAGCAAATCAAGGAGCTACTTGAGAAGAATTTTATTAGGCGAAGCATTTCCGAATGGGCTGCTCCTGTGGTGTTCGCTACTAAGGCGGACGGCTCGCTTCGTCTATGTGTTGATTATCGAGAGTTGAACAAGCTGACCAAGAAGAATAGGCATCCATTACCGAGGATAGATGACCTCTTCGACCAGCTTGTTGGTGCTTCTGTTTTCTCTCAGCTTGACCTTGCTACTGGATTCCATCAGCTCAGGGTAGCTGAAGACAGTATAGACAAGACTGCGTTCAGGACTCCAGATGGATTTTTCGAATGGCTTGTCATGCCGTTCGGCTTGACTAATGCACCCGCATATTTCGTGGACTTGATGAGTAGGGTGTTCAGGGAGTTCTTGAACAAGTTTGTCGTGGTCTTCGTAGATGATATTCTGATCTTCTCAAAAGACGAGGAAGAGCATGCTAGACATCTCAGGGAAGTGATGGATACGCTTAGAGCCCATCAGTTGAAAGCCAAGCTCTCCAAATGTCACTTTTGGAGAAAGGAAGTCCGGTTTCTTGGACATATAGTTTCTAAGCAGGGTATAGCTGTGGATCCCGGGAAAGTGGTTGCAGTTCAAGACTGGAAGACTCCTAAGAATGCAACCGAAGTGCGAAGCTTTCTCGGTCTGGCAGGCTATTATAGGAAGTTCATTAGAGACTTCGCTAAGATTTCAGCCCCTCTCACTAGATTGACGAAGAAGAACTTAGTCTTTGCATAGGACTTAGAGTGTGAGCTCGCTTTTCAAAGGCTCAAAAGGGCCCTTACCACAGCTCCAGTTTTGGCATTACCCGATGGCGGTAAGATGTTTACCGTGTATACCGATGCATGTGGCACGGGGTTAGGCGCTGTTCTAATGCAGGTGGGAAGAGTGATATGTTATGGGGGTAGGCAACTTAAAGTTCATGAGAAGAACTACCCCACTCATGACTTGGAGTTGGCGGCGATTGTCTTTGCACTCAAGTCCTGGCGCCACTATCTTTTAGGCGAAAGGTTTGAGTTGTATACTGATCACAAATCACTCAAGTATCTCTTCTCGCAGAAAGATCTGAATCTTAGGCAGCAAAGGTGGATGGAATTCTTGGCATCGTATGACTTCGAGATAGCTTATACCCCTGGCAAGGGTAATGTTGTGGCTGATGCACTAAGCAGAAAGAGGTTGACCCTAAGTCCTCTATTCGTTGAGATGAAGAATTTAGAGTATGTGGCAACCTTTGATTTCTCTTTGGCAATTGAGTCGATGACCGGTTCTTTAGCATCTCTGGAACTCAGACCTACCTTTCTTGATCAAGTTGGGGCTTCGCAGAAAGAAGATCCTCAGATAGTTGAGATTATGGATAAGCTAATTCGAGGAGAGACGTCTAGTCATCTCGCTCGATATTCTATTGATGACAAGGGTTGGCTGAGGAGAGATGGAAGGTTATGCGTTCCAGTGGTAGAAGATCTAGTAAGAAAAGTTCTTGAAGAAGCGCATCGCTCTAAGTTGACTATACATCCAGGCGGAGATAAGATGTATAAAGATATGAAGCGTATTTTCTTTTGGCCTGGGATGAAGAAGGATGTGGCAGAGTTTGTTTCTAGATGTATCATTTGCCAGCAAGTTAAGGCCGAGTCGAAGAAGCCCGGTGGGCTATTGCATCCGCTAGACGTTCCACTTTGGAAGTGGGAGAGTATTTCCATGGATTTTATTGATGGGCTACCAAGTTCAAGGAAAGGGAATACGAGCATTTGGGTCATTGTGGACAGACTTACGAAGAGTGCTCATTTCATTCCGGTAAAGAGCAAGAGGACCGCATATTGGCTAGCGTCTGTATATCTTCGCGAGATTGTGAGACTTCATGGAGTCCCTTCTAGTATAGTCAGTGACCGTGACCCAATCTTTACAAGTCAGTTCTGGAATAGCTTGCAAGAAGCCATGGGCACGAGGTTGAATCTAAGTACTGCTTATCACCCACAGACGGACGGTCAAACCGAAAGGGTGAATAGGGTACTCGAGGATCTGTTAAGGCTTTGTATTCTGGGTTTTGGTGGTACTTGGGAAGACCATCTTCCTCTTGTTGAGTTTGCATATAATAACAGTTATCAAGCAAGCATAGGGGTGGCACCATTTGAAGCTTTATATGGGAGGCCGTGCAAGTTGCCTACATGTTGGTGGGAGACTACAGATAAGCTTATACTTGGGCCTGATATGATCAGAGATGCATCCGAGAAGATCGAGTTGATTCGAAGACGGATGAAAGCGGCCCAAGACCGACAGAAATCCTATGCTGATAAGCGAAGATCTGATTTGGAGTTTGGTGTTGGAGATATGGTTTTCGTGAAGGTTTCTCCTTTGCGGAATGTGGTCCGATTTGGAGCCGTGGGGAAGTTAGCACCGAGATTTGTTGGACCCTTCCCTATTATAGAGAGGATCGGGCAGATGGCTTATAGGGTGAAATTGCCCGAGAAGCTTGCCGGAGTACACGATGTTTTTCATGTCTCGCATCTCCGGAAGTGTTTACATGAGTCAGCAGAGGTTGTTGAGCCAAGTGTTCTGGAAGATGTGGAAGTGGAGAAAGAAGCTACTTTGAGGAGAGCTCTGATTCGCATCTTGGGGACGGAGACCAAGAAGCTAAGGAATCGAGAGGTCAAGTTAGTGAAGGTTCAATGGGGTGAAGCCGAAGAAGACGCAACTTGGGAAACCGAGGAGAAGATGCGTGGGCTTTATCCATTCCTTTTTGAGGGTACATTCTCAATCTCCTTTCTTTGTTAGCATGTCTTTCTCTTTGCTATCCATGTTTGTCTAGTTATCGTGCTAATCTTGTCATGAGAACCTTAGGTAGAAACCCTTTGGATGAAACATGTGTTTGAAACATGTTATGCTTGATGGTTGCGAGTGGCTGCAAGTGGTTGCAAGTGGTTACTCGTGGATGCATTATACACGATTAGGCACTAGATCGGCTCACACACTCCTCATATTGCATATGCATGAGTGTTTATGCTTATTCATGGATGAAAATTTTTTGTGTTATCACATGGATGTTGCATATGGATGTATGTGATGTGCACACATATAGATGTTATGCATTATGTTAGGAATTGCATACATATGGATTCATTTCACTAACATAATCTGCATTGATGATATTTGCATTAGATAAGTACATATACACACACCTTTGCATATGTTCATATAGCATTTAGAATCTTGTAAGGACAATGATTGCTCGTGGATGATGTTTTGAGTAGATGGATGTTGGATGAGGATACGTTCTTCCTAACTTGAGAGTTTCGGGGACGAAATCCTTTAAGGAGAGGAGAATGTAACAACCCGTATTTTCAATAACCTGTTATAACAGAAATCGAGGCAGAATTTAATTTATGAATCTGAATCAAGGGAAACGGGCTATGCCATTGCGTTCGTCTCGGAAAAATACGCGAAATAGAGTCCGAGTTTTCGAAAATCGGAGTCCGTATGACCCGATTAAGGCCCAACAAAGTTTTCAGAAAATTTCTAAATAAAAACAGATTTTTCAAATTCAAATCTAAGCTTGGAAATTGGGCCAGTTGGGCCAAGGCGGGAAAATTCCCGCCACAGTACCCAAGTCGACAGCCCTGTCGACTTGGGAGTCGACTGGGTCTGACCAGGTCGACAGCCCTGTCGACTTGGCTGTCGACTTGGCTCAGACGCCCAGTTCTGCCTGGTGCACCATTTTGGGGTTTGTGTTGAGCTTGGGGGCCAGATTCGATTTGGAGGGTTG
Source organism: Allium sativum (assembly GCA_030737875.1). Lineage (NCBI taxonomy): Eukaryota > Viridiplantae > Streptophyta > Magnoliopsida > Asparagales > Amaryllidaceae > Allium > Allium sativum. The sequence goes on along the minus strand of CM060918.1, from coordinate 140,271,067 downwards.
AGATGAGAACTAGGGTTTAATCCTATGGTCTAAATCACTAGCTTAATCTATAAATAAGACCCTAACCTACCCTAAATCATCATTAATCTAACCTACAACTAAACTATGGCAAAATCAATCCTCTCATGGCCTCCACTCTCTTCATAAATTCCTAAATCAATTTTCAAGAAATTTCCATGCATACAAGTGTATTTAGGCTTGTATGATCCTCTTTAGCTTGCATTAAATTCTTGTTTCTCTATTGGCATCATAAAGGAGGAGTCTTGATCAAGTTTGCTTGCATTTTGGGGTTTTAATTAGTTGCATAAGGGGGTTTCTTACATTTGCTATACTCATTTGAGTCGTCATAGCATTGTAAGCCTATTTCTACTCTTGTATTTTAACTATGAAGTTAATATGTTATGTTGCAAGTTGAGTTTGGGGTTAATCATGATATGTGCTTTGATCTTATGATTTTATGCATAAGCTTACTCTATGCATGTTAGTAAAGTCATTACCTTGGCATTATGCATAGAAAGATATGATCTTTGGTTGGAAAGGTTGCATGATGCAACTTTGAAACTCTCATAAAACTTGTATTAACATGCATATAATGTTATATGCATGTTACTAGTTCTTATCTCATGCTATCAATGGCCATGTTCCGCCTATTTGCCAAGTTTGATGTTATGTATGCATATGAACCTTATGCAAGTTGAAACCATGTTATGCATGCATATGAACACTATGCAAGTTAAAATGATGTTATGCATGCTTATGAATATCTTGCAAGTTGATAACATGATATGCAAGTTTATGATCACATCTTTGTCTCATATGCCACCATGTTTAACTTGTGGCTCCAACACCTTTATGTCATGATTTTGCCAAGTTCCCTCTTTCTATCCTTTATGCGCTATTGCGATATGTAAAGCGAGGGGATTGCGTTTGGGGTTGGGTAAACTTAAAAGACATAAAAACATAAGCTTGGGAATTTACCTATTAAGTTAGGTCTACCCATTGGGAATTTACCTATTAAGTTAGGTCTACCCAATTGCTTAAAAATTTGTAATGTGTTTTGAAAACATGATGGACATGACACTTAGACAACATGAGGATGGCCAACTCGAGGTTGGGTTGAGCTTGTAGCATAAACCTACCCGGAACCGACCGGCTTAACTAGTGGCTACAAGCAATAGGACCCAATGTGAGTAGTTGGTCATGTTGCACGTGAAACCCGAGGTTAGACTAAGTTGTGGTGTAAACCTACCCGGACCCGCCCGGCCTAACTAGTAACCACAGCAAGGTCTAATGTGAGAGGTTGGGTGCATTAAATTAATTAATGCCACATGGTAGGGTTAAGTCATGGACCGCTTGAATACTTAACCAATTAAACACGATGGGTTGGTAGGGTTAAGTCATGAACCTTGGGTACACTTAACCAACTTGGTACTTGGATGAGTTGGGTTAACCACGTTTAACCCATTAAGGAAACCCTAGTTACGTGGTCCTTTGCACCAGTAACCCTCTTGGTTGTATCATGATACCCTAGGGACTAGGCTAGGGTGGGGCACGATTACTGGGATGACATGTAAGCGACCAAAACGACGGCTGTGTAGGTGCGCCGGTGTAGGTTCAGGCGGGCCATGGTCGTGCACATGGTCCGGAGTTGAAAAAGCAGGCACGGGCACCAGTAGGTTTAAACTGTGCGTGCTTGGTTTGTGTCAGTGGTTGACACCCTAGGACTTGATACACCCTAGGGTGGACCTAGCACAGTTTAGCTACACTTCGTAGTTGGGCCGTAAGACACCGACACTTGACGAGTTAGGCTTTAGGGAGCCGATCGACTAGACCGTGCTAGTTGGACCTTGATTTAGGTCATTCATGATGTTGGGCCAAACTTGGGCCTGGGGATCACTTCTTGTTTACACTTGACATGACTTGTGAAACTAGTACACTTGGTGCAAACCTCAACCTTGTATATGCGGGGCCACACTTGATCTATCTTGTTGACTTTTTTTTTACCATGCTAGTTATCATCCTATGACTCATCCTTGTTTACATATACAGTTAACTTTATTAGTTGTTGTACAATAGTAGGTAGGACTTACCAGTCTTTTGACTGACCCATTTTCTTTCGCCTCTTTTCTTTCGTTTCCCCCCCTCCAGGTTTACAGGGCGGGAATACCAGTACTTAGCTTGGATCTTAGCTGCTTTTCTTGGATAGCTCATGTATGCTTTGGACTTGAGCTCGCTATGGTTTTCTACCTTGGGGATAGCTACTTTATGTTTTCCTTTCCAGTTTCCAGTTTTATGTTTCTAGACTTTGTTTATGGAAAATAATGATCAAGTACTGGGTTGTAACTTAACTCATGGTTTTGATATGCTAGTTTCTATCCGCTGCTATATTTACTCTGTTTTTACTTATATGTTCTGTCTTGTGATATCTGCATGCATGTTTACCTTGTTTAAACGCCCCTCCAAAGTCAGTGCCCTTGCAAGAGTGGCACTGGCGGAAGTGGGGTGTTACACCCGTCACAGGCCAATAGACCAGACCCAAGAGCATGTCTTGAGGAACAAGTCAGGCACACCCAGGCCAACTGGCCGACCACCCAAGTCGACAGGGGTGTCGACTGGGCAGTCGACACCACCTGGGGTGTGTCGACTCCCAAGTCGACTCCCCAGTCGACTTGGGGGTGGCAGGAATTTTCCCGCCTGTCCTGCTTGGCTGAATTTGAATTCGGAATTCAAATTTGAACTGTTTTTGAACTTGAAATTTTCTGAAAACTTTAACGGGCCATAACTTGGTCATACGGACTCCGATTTTCGAAAACTCGGACTCTATTTCGCGTATTTTTCCGAGACGAACGCAATGGAACAGCCCGTTTCCCTTGATTCAGATATTATCATTAAATTCTGCCTTGATTCTTGTCTTGGTATGTTGTAAAAATCCGGGTTGTTACAACAAATCAGTAACTTTATATACATACCATTATCAGAGCACAACGGTTATCCCTGGAACAGTTATAAAAACCTATTTCTAGATACAACATAATACACAGCAGAAAATATGATAGTCTATAGCTAAGTGGTGAAGCCTCCTGCTTCAATTTCCTCCAGGTGAATCTATAAAATCCCATCTACTTGACTGCCCGTACAAATTTGGGCATCCAAGAGTCTAGGGAAACAAAACAAAATAAAACTCTGGGTCAGTCATGGGACTGGTGTGAGTGAACTCCAACCATTTGTTTAACTTTCAAAATCCTTTCGAAATAAATGATAATCGTAAGACCGATCCACATATAAACACGGATGGTTTTTACCTTACGGTAACCAAAACATCTTTGATATCAAATCCAGTGATATTATAATAATGTCTACATCAAATAAATAGAATCTAGCGGAACGCTTGCATCTCACGCTCCATATATAATATAAAATCAAAAACCGTAGGGCGCTTATTGGAGATTGGATTTCCAACATGACAAGGTATGCAACCACCTTCCGATAGTGTATCTCTAGAGGAGAATACACTGGGTTCAACAAGAACTTCTTGCAACTCGGCCCTCACATGACTGACCACTCATTTCGCTTGAGTGTATCGAATGTATATCACCAACGGTTGGGATCAGCAACCGTTTCCCGAAAGGGACAACATCGATAGATTTAAAGAATAAATGGAATTTCTCTAGATAGGTGATTATACATCCTAATGGGAGCGACCCACTTAGCCATGCTGCCTGCCCGATTTTTGTCAATCCCCGGTTGTGAGGCTTGAGGGTTTGAATTATCTTCCAGAACATCTGGCCACCATTCGCTTTGAATGTCACATCGTCATACCCGCCAAATCACAAATTGATTTCCCCAAAAATACCATGGGTATAAAGCTAAGAGAAACGAATTCCTCCGTCACCAAACGTAAGTACGTTTGAAGAGATCAACTTACGCGATCTATTAGATATACTCTGTTAGACATTCGTCCATTCATGTTGTACTGGGACTGGACAAACCGAAGACAACGTTCCATTAATCCATCTTGGGTAATTTCTACCTAGGGTTAACAGAACAACCCTTGCATTTTACTCTTTCTTCAATTACCTTCAGCATAAGTTGATCCATAATGCTATATCAATACAGAGTGGTTTTCAGATATTAAATCTGATCCCAGTCTATCCATACCGATAACGAAGGTATAAAATAAATCAAAACTTTGATAGTCGGTGATTTAACTATCAAAGGAAACAACCATACAATCAACGGTCCTATTTCCAAATGGAAATTCTCCCGATCAACCATCAACAACACTGGGCTCCCTTCAAAACAATTCCTTATTATATTATCATTTACATTTCTCGTCTTTCGTATCCCTTTTCAGCTCGATTTCCACTCTCGATTCTTTGAAAAACATTTCCAATATTATAATTTCTTTATTCGAGAAAATATCTCTCATTTTATTTGGGGAAAACATTTCAAATTAATGCGATGTTATAAAACATCGTTATTATAACTCAATCTACTTATCATTTATTAACTCACCATATTGCTAATCAATCTTCATTACCGAACCTTAACCATTCCTCCATCGATCATGAAGTCAATCAAGTTGGGGTATAATTACCTCTCAGACCTTAATTGAACAACATTCTCAACCTTGAAATAGTCAAAGCTCACCACTTTAAAAAAAACGTCGCTTACACGACTCTCGGATTCGATCTAAGAACACACTCTCTTTGCAGAAAAATATTGATTATAACGATAGCGTTATAATCGCTGTTTTCAAATATTTGATTTATAGACATTTTTTTAACAACAGCGTTACAATCGCTGTCTAGAATTATACAACATTTATTATAACAATAGCATTAAAAACGCTATGTAAAATTTTCAACACATTTATTATAATTGCAGCGTTAAAAATTGCTGTTTAAATTTTACAAGACATTTATTATAATGGCAGCATTAAAATCGCTGTTTAAATTTATAAAACAGAACTATAAGCTTATATAAACATATTTTTCAATCGAAATTCTTCCTTATCTCTTTTCCATTAAAGACCTTACTTTAATGTTTCATTCAATTCTTAAGTAATTGTTTTAGAACCATCACCTTAGTTTAAAATACCTTCCAAACTTTGTTTGGATTTCCTTTCAAATCCCTTTTGAAAACGAATTTCCTTTTTCCCTTTTATTCAAATTTCCAAATTCAAATCCCCTTTACGAATAATTTCACTTTAAAACGTTATTCACTTTAGTCGTGAATAATATTCCCTTTTATATAATCAAACCCATTTGATTTCATTCCTTTGAATCAAATTTTTCCTTTATTAATTGCTAATCATTCACAAAAATTGTTTTTATTATATCCATTTAAAATCTCATTTAGAATTTCATTTATAATCGCTAAGTGTTAAACAGTTTACAATTATCAATTTCAAACCCATTTCCACTTTCTATATATATTCAAACCTGACTTTATATTTCAATTTATCCGATGATAAATAATTCACTTAATTTATATTCTCGTTTATAAACAACTTCTTAAATAATTAACATGTTTTAATTTCAACTCTATTCGAAGTTATATTTCTATTTTGAAAATGAAATTCCATTTTTAAATTTCAATTTCCTTTTTCCTCTCATTCAAAAATGTTTTACGGTATCTAAAATACCAAGTTTCAAGGGCCAGGGTAAATCAAACACAACATGTCCAATCAGGGATTATATAACATATCAATATCACAACCAAAAACAGTAAAATAAATGTTGAGGAATCCAGTTAGATCCCCCAACCTGTTTCCCTATATCCACAGATGTTCATAAAATCAATAATATTATTTCACATCAAAATGAAATATCAAAACTAATAATCGATCAACGATGTAATCCTATCAACCAATTTTATCCACTATTCAACCAAGCAACCATCACACAGTATAAAATTACTGTAAATAAATTTCAAAACTTGTTTATATAAAAATATAAACGAGGCAAAGTTAGTGAGTTTACTCACCTTGTTTTGCAGTTGACGGTTCTGATTTTTATCTCCTTTACAATCAAACCAACGTTTGATTTTATCACGAATATTCCAATGGCTCGATTCTGCTCCACATCAGTTCCATCATGAAAATCTTGTTTTTACGACTTCGACGTAACCGACATCGTTCGATTCTGTTAACAAATGACTAAGTTACAAATGTTCCAACGTTTTACTTAAATTTAAATAATTTAAATGAATAACCATGGTCATTAGATTTAATTAATACCTAGTTAATGTAAATGAATTTCCGCTAATCACCTTCGATTCTCAGGAAAAACCCGGAGGCTTGTCTTTGCTAAAAAGAATCGCAGTACTCTCCTTTTCATCATATGTGCCTCCACCCATAACATTTGTAACCTCCCTTAGTTAAAGTAAATAATTACGTTTCTAATCCTTCGTAGACCCCTTAAACCATCAAAATAATCTTGTCTTCCCCGTTCAGCTAAACGAAGCTGCAAAAAAAAATCCCAGTTCCCTTGGCCGAACTATGACCGACCTCCTTGCTGCAACGTCCACTGATTGACGTCGCCACTACTGCCACCAACCTCCATTTTACCTCATTCCCCAATCGTTGCCCTCAAGATCACTGCGATGGCCCCTTTTTACCTTGCTCACTTCAGTATTCAACCCAACGTCGCCACTTACATTCATCTTCTCAGATCCAAAACAACAGGAACCCCTTGGATAGCCTACACCAAAAAGAACTGCAACCTGTGCACCCAAAGAACGACCGAACCCAAAACATTTCCTCACCTTACAGTGCTTCGCTCCCTTTCTATTTTGTTTGAACTAAAATCACCAGTCTACATGTGAGAACAATAGCTTCTCCTCCTTAATACTCTTCTTCCCTGTGCTTCCTTGACTCGTCAACACCCAGATCCGCAACAGTCCACCGTCTCAACCCTTTACCGATGAGCAAAACCAGCCCTAGGCCAACAGCCATAGCCGAGCTTAGCAGAAAAACAAAACCCATTGCACCTATACAGCTCAACCGCCATGAAAAGCATGCAGCAACAAAGGAAATTAGAGGGGCTCATATATGTTGGGATCCTTGGAGTTTGATTTAATTTATACGAATGGTTCAGTTTGGAGCTTGCGTTTTTATTTCGTTGCAGCTTTGGTGTTTGGAGAATGGGAAAGACACAAAGCAATATATAATACAACATACTTGGCACCCACGGAATAGAATAGGATAGGTTAGCAGACTAATGTTGGGAAAGAAAGAGGAAAAGACTGCATAAATAACTCCACCCACGTGCATTCATACGGACTTAACAATGGTTTGGCGGACACGGAAACATCAGCTTGGAGGTTACGGTATTAACTTACTTGGATAGCACGGTTCTCTGATGACTTCATACGTATGATTTAAGGGACGTTGAACGCACTGTGTATAAAGTTTACAAGGCAAGCTTGAGCTTAGGCATGTACTGAGGTAGTAGGCTATTTCGTTAGTGTTAAGTTCTCTGATGACAATGTTATGGTATTTATATGTTTTGCTTTAATTGTCATGTGGTATTGCTGATGCTTACTTCATATATGATATTAAGACTTAATTCATATAGCATTCTACTTATATGCATTTTGACTTGATTCTTACTGAGTTCTCCGGCAAAACTAAATGATCAAAGTGAATTTTGCATAATACTTCTATAAAAATGGTACATAATATTATACAATTATGTAAATAGAATAAAACCAGAATCATGCACATATGGACTGCTATGGACAGAAATAAGAGTGCGGCCGTGTCCAGTGAGGTACAACGATCCCAAAAATATAATAAAACCGGTAGTTTAACTTATATTATGAAACCCCAAAATATTGATATAGGGTGCAAAATACTCCAAATAAAAAGTTGTGTATTTAATTAATTAAAAATTACAGTAAAATTCTAAAAATTAAATTATAACTACACCTCAAAAGAACCTTGCCCAAATTTGTAACCAATCTCTAGTTATATTAAATAAACTGTTATGGTCTATATGCGATTCCACAACGACTATTTCAAAATTTAATTTGGACATAACTTTTTATTCCCGCTATGAAATCTGGATTTTCCACATTCGTTGGAAAGATATTTTCAGACAAATTCAAATATTTCTTGTTTCGCTAAAAGCTGATTTATTTTGAATCATGTCCATTCATTTGAAATTTGAAATCGAATTTTCAAACTACCATGCCATTTTGAATTCGTTTTATAATTTAATTATAAACTATACGTTCAAACTTCGTTTTATAATTAATTTCCTTATAAAACCCTTTTTAAATTATCAATACAACATTTAAAACAAATTTAAATGTTCAAAATAAAATGGCTAAAAATCTGGGTCGTTACAGTCTGCCATATCGGAAAATTGAAATGTTTGATGTAAATACTACAGCCAGGAAGAACTTAGCTTACACCAAAGCATTAATTGAGATTACCCTGGATAAGGCCTTACCTATCAAAGTTAGGCTTAAAGACCGACAATACTTTATGGAGGTCAAATATAAATGGAAACCTGACATTTGCATGACTTGCAAATCTTTTTGTCATACGATTGACACTTGTGGTGTCACTACAGGTACTTTGCCCCTTTCGGAAGCCCCCACTTCCACGTCCTCCTATTCGTGTTTGGGCTCGTAAGGCCATAGTCGATGATCCTATCACCGATCCACCTGTAACTATTTCACCTGTTTCTGATCCTCCTGTACTCGTCAAGGAGGATCTTGGCGCTAGTGATCCAGATATCTCTTGGGTTGAGGGGTAGAGAGCTTGGGTGTATGCTCCCTCTGGCACGCATTTTGAAACTCCATATTTTTTTATAAATATATTGGGGAAGCAGGGGAACGTCGACGTCTTTTCTACAATCCTGTTGATAATGACGTAAAATTGTGGGATGATGGTGTAATTAGTGATGATAACTCGTTGCTCATGCAGGACACTTCCTGGGATAGGAATCTTATTTTACTGTCGAACAGCTTCGTACTATGTGGATGATTTGGCTTATCGCCTTTGAGACTTTGCACGGACTATGACCCATTTCACAGGACCTATTTCCGGAACGACTTGGCTTCAGTTGTAGTGTAGTTTTTCTTCGGTTACCCTTTTGTTTGCAGTCATCTTGTGATATTTGATATTTTGTTTGTACTGAAGGTGACTGGACACTTCAATCTAGAGTAGCTACTTTGCGCATGTGCAACATACATGTTTCCTTTCTATCTACAGAAAAGTGGTACGCCCACTATAGAAACAGTTTTCCTTGCAAAAAAAATATGTTCATAACATTTTATTTTCTTCTTTAAATTTTCATGAAATTAAAAAAAAATCTAAGGATAAGATAACACTATAAAGAGATCGTTAATTCAGAAATATTCATAAAATTTAAAAGTAAAATTTTGAATTTTCTATAAAGATAAAGAAATTCGTAAAATATAAAATAAAATTTATTATAATATGTATTGCAGTCTTACAACTTTATTCATCACTATACAAGCTTTTTATGGTTCAACCCAATTTTTTCACTTTAAATCTAAATAGTTTTTCTCCGAACAAATTTATAATAATTTATTTTTAATTAGTTCCATTTGTTAGCTACATGTTTTGGCTTGCGTTTCGTAAAAAAGTTCATTTCCCTCTTTCACTCATGAAACCTTGTAATCCACAAACTTCCCCTGAAATTTACGGACCCCTTTTCTCCACCTCCATATTTGAAGCAGCCTCCATAATATTCCGTAATCCTTCCCATCGGTTTCGGTATATCTACAACTGCAACTTTGTAGGGAGTCATCTCGTTCTGGGAGCATCTCCGGTTGTTTTATGACTTGTAATCTTACGACTCATAAGATTCACGGGAGATTTTGTAAAATCTCCCAACAAACACGCATCAATTTTATTGGTGCACGTTAATTTTATAGAAGTACGCCGATTTAATCGCGTTTTAAGCTAACGGCCGATTAAATCGACGCCCTGCTTAGCGCGCATATAAATATGGCACGCTGGGCCAGAAAACCTCACAACCCCACTTAATCTGCACGCTCCACCAATAGTAGAGACATCAATTCAGGATTTACGGATTCTTCATGAGTTACCGTCGGGATTCACTCGTCGTTCGTTTACTGCTCTCAAGACCATTCATCTATAATTTCTTAATTTAAAATATATCTTTATTGAACTGTTCAATAGTTCACCAAAGTAAGTAGGTAGTATGAATTTTTATTTTATAGTTTAGTAACCGACCAAAAAAATATTTTTACTAGATGCGCTACATTTGCGTTCGTGGGAGTTGAGCGATGCAAAGTTTATTACACATGCCTTTGACGTACTACCACTTGTTATTTTAGAGAGGCTACTGGCCAGTCCATTCGATTTTTTCTTATAGATTATACCACCATAATTCTTTGATCGACCGTTGCTAGAGGTCTTATTAGAGAGATGGTGGCCTACGACACACACTTTCCACTTTCCTGATTTTGAGCTAGGTATCACCCCCAGCCGATTTTTATATGCTTATAGGGATTGGGATAGGCGCCTCTGATAGAATCCCCTCCCATTTGACTCCTCCTGTGAGTCACTCGAGTCTTACTTGCAGTATTTTCCCGATTTCGCCGCCCATCAGATATCCTTTGGAGTCATTTCCATTGCATATTTACTTGAGTACATTCTAGCACATTTGGATGCAGTGGGTATGCAGGATGTTGTATTCCGGGCTTCCCTTTATATCCCTTTGGTTCGAATTTTTTTTTGAACCAAAAGAGTGTGATTCGATTGGGATACCTAGCAGCAAGCCGATTTAGAGCATCTGCATATGATTGATTGGGGCTCAACTATATTGGGATGTCTATAAACTGTACTGGACTCTTACGCTTTTTGAGAGGTTCGACAGACGTTTGGTTTTTGGTACATGTTGTCGTGCTGGTACTACGAGTAAACGACTAACATGCATCCTCGCTTAGCTTCGACCGGCAGTCATGCTACCGAGTCCTTTTTCCCACGCATGCATTGGTGAGAGAATAGTCACGTTGTCTAGCGTGCTCCTGCTGGTGTAAGAAATAAATTGATGGAGGCCCGATCTTAGATTGATTTGAGGACGAGGGCCAACATATTACGAGCACCGTGGACTACTTATTAGATTTCTCCGTCAGAGGGTGGCCCACTAAGTGATGGACACCCATTAGTCATTGCATGTCGTTTATTAGTGTGTCATGTCGCTTGCTCCCGCCATCCTACCTTCCTATTTGGTACTTGGGAGATCGCTGTTATTATCAGGGGCCCGATGAGTTGCATGTACCCGGAGATCCACTTTATGCTGATGATATGTTCGGGTTGCGTCGTTCCACCGAGAGATAGTAAATACAGAATTTGAGATAGGCAAGATGGGTTGATACACATTTTTTCTTATTACCAGGAGCAGATTTTGATACTTATTGGCATCGAGTTGCTCCTCGGCAGTACATATTACCGGTTTACAGTCGGCGAGTGAACTCCGATCACATAAGACCTCGAGTGGCTACTGGTAAAGTTCATCCACCACCGTTTACTTTTAATCCGGCCCCTTCACAGTACTCCGATCATCCTATGAATTTTGCTCTTGCCGACACATTACAGGCATATGATCTTAGCGGTACACCGATATCCCTGCTTATTGTCTACCCACCAGATCACATGGTCGCTGGTATCCCTAATACTGGATTGTATCCTACGTATGAGGGAATATTCATACTTGTAAATTTATTAGCTAATTTATTTTAAGGTACGCAAATTGAGTTTATATGTTCTTTTATTATAGTTTGCACTCAGGCTAGACTAATTATAGTTTGCACTCAGGCTAGACTAATGTAGACAAAATATAGATGGCACTGCTACATTCTCAGTCGATATATCAGGAGCACTAGGCGATAGTGCAGGGTTTGCAACCCCTGATTGACGACTTATAGGCTCGACTAGTGGCGTTAGGTGGTGGGGTTAGTGGTGCAGGAGGATCAGGTGATGCAGGACGACTAGGTGATGCTGGTGGATCAGGTGCTGCTCGAGGATCAGGAGATATTGGTGACGACGATGATGATGTTCAGTATTACGACGATGCTGACATGGAGGAGGATGGTGAGGATTTTGAGCACGATGATGATGGTGATGCATGGATTTACGATGATGTTCATGAAGATCACGATGGTGATGTGGTTTTTTTTATCATGATGTATATATGTATCTGCCTTTTTGTATTGGACTATATGTTTTTTGTCATGTTTACTCGTGTTTTGATGATGTCATGTCAATTCGTGCTCTACTAAATTATACGATTTACCTGGTATGTTTATTCATATCAATATATATATATATATATATATATTATGATGTTCTGTGTTATGGATCATTGTGTGTTACATGTTGTTCCTTTCAAATTTTCCTTTACATGTTCCTTTAACATTTATATAGCGACCTTTTGGATATTTTGGTTTGTCATAAGTTGAAATCTACATACGAAAACCCGAGTTTTCTTTTTCATTAGAATTCAATAATCAAATAGAACATGGTGATTGGATTTTCAGAAAATTTCGACGAATTTTGGAACATGTAGATTCGATTGAAATTCAAAAATGTATAAATACGAATTACCATGATGTTACGAGCTCGTTTTCATATAATTTATAAATTAAACGTTCAAACCTCAATTATTAAATAATTTCCTTTCAAAATTTCCTTTCCATTTAAATAATATATCGATAAATTTCATAAACGTTTATATATCAACCTTTAAAAAATTTGGTTTGTCATAAGTCGAAATCTTTAATATGAAAACCTGAATTTTCTTTTTCATTGAAATTCAATAATCAAATAGATCATGTTCATTGGATTTTCAAAAAATTCCAATGAATTTTGGACTAGGTAGATTCGATTGATTTTCAGAAAATACATATATAGGAGACGATTCTAATTCTTTGACTCCTCTCAAATTTTAATTTTCGTTTTAAAATAGGGGACAACCCTAATCATTTGACTCATTTTCGATTTAAAATAGGGGACAACCCTAATCGTTTGACTCCTTTTTGATTTAAAATAGGAGAGGACCTAAATCGTTTGACTCCTTATTGATTTAAAAAAGGGGACGACACTAATCATTTGACTCCTTATCGATTTAAAATAGGGAACGACCCTACTCATTTGACTCCTTATCGATTTAAAATAGGGACGACCTTAATCGTTCGACTCTTTAACGACAAAATAGGGGACGGCCCCAATCGTTTGACTCATTATGGACAAAGGGACACTCGTGCCAATAAAGTCGTACACCAAACACTGTAATGATGTTTGTACGAAATTGTGTAGTAATGATGATTTAGTTCTTAATTTAAACGTAAGCGTTCTACAGGATTTTGCACGTGTTATTAACCAGCTATTATTAACGTCCAAAACCTATCACATTTTGGGAAAGGTATGAAATTTAAAAAAAACACCCATTTTGGTCAAAGTAAAAGTAGTCTTTGTAATTGTATTTTGACCGTTTTATACTCGTTGTATGAAAAGATGAAAGGTATATATTCATTGGAGTAAAATTTGATCGTTGTATAGTCATTTGGATCGTTAAAAAATCAAAGTTTTAAATCTTGTGGTGTTGGGTGATAAAGCACCGATTTTACCAGTGCGGGACGAATAACGTTGACTAAGTCGACGTGCTTTGGAAAAATCGGTTCGCTTTGTTTTGTGTCGATAAAATCGGCGCCCGAGGCCAATTCCCAATTCAGGATTGGCCCCTAACATTTTCTTGAATATTACATTAAGAAATACTTGTTGGGGAAGAAAATTGTGCGCAATTATCGATTCAGGGTAGGAATCAACATCTGTTGGAGAAGCTCTAACAAGCCTGTCACCGTTATTAATTCTATTCGCACACTTTAAAACCCTAATTTTAAAATTTAGAAATGGCACCTAAAGTCGAAAAGCAACCCATGGAGAAAAAAGCCACCATCGAAGGTACCACCGAGAAGGAGTCTGCAGCGATGGTGAAGACTCTGTTTGGTAAGAAGCCCTGAACCGAGAAGAAGCTTCCCGCAAAGGACTCTTCTGCTAGCGCCAACAAGAAGAAGGGGAGGAAGGCCATGTCGATCGAGACCTAGAAGATCTATATCTTCAATGTTTTGAAGCACATCCATCTTGACATCAGGATCTCCACAAACCAATGGGAATCATGAACTTATCCATTTGAATTTGTAGATATAAGTCGTCCTTCCCTTTGGTAAGAACAGTAAGTCTTCGAACTTGCATCATAGAACTATGTTATTATTGGGTTTGTAAACTAAAATAAAATACAATAATCATAGATTTGGAAGTACTGAAACGTTCATTGTCCCATACTCATGGGATGACCATATAGAATCATAAAACAAATAATTTATGTAGATTTTTTGAAATAAATAAATATCGAGACAGCAGGGACAAAACTAATGTTGATAACAGAAAAGATTTCAGAGGTTGGGCTACCTCAGTTTCACTCAAAGTAGACATATCAAATAATGTATAAAGAAATTGCAGGAGTCAAATACATTATTCGAAATAACATTTTCCAGAAATCTAAATTTCAACTAAGTTGAAAAGAGAAATCTATGAACCTAGTAAGCATATAGGAAAGGATGTTAAAATCCGAAGAAGCTAAGTTAAAAGCAACAACAACCATTTTTTGAAATGGATAGGCAATAAAGTTAACTATGTAAGAATTGAAAACTGATTTTTTTTTCAAAAATATGTCGACTTCATCGTAATATTCATATACTTCCTATATATCTATGATATTTTATAAAGGTTACAAAAACAAAGATTAAATTTCCAAGTGCATAACCATGTCAAAATATCAGGAAGTTCTAAATGAGAACGGTCCTATGTGATCACATACTTTAACCTTTCATTTTGTCCATGTGATCACAAGTTTGCTTTCATATTTTATCTGATATTTCTAGGAATATTTGCGATTTTGATACTTTCCCTCTTTTACGGATACTAATTATAATCCTATCTTATTTTTATTTATTTGATTGTTCTAAAATTTATTTTTCCACTCACTCTTTTTTTCTCCAAATTTTGTTTGGTAGAGTATGTTGTGTCATTCTATATTGCATCTCGGTTGTGCATAGTTGTCCGCAAAGTGTATCATAATGTGCGAATTTTAAACCTGGAAAAATCTTCGTTTTCACCTGGTAATACAAAACCGAGCAACCTATTTCGTCACCAGTTTTATAAGATTGTATGTTTCAGAGAGTGTAGTTAAATTTAATGATCTTGTCGAGCTTTATCGAGTGAATTTTGGGGGTGTGTATAGTAGCCGAAATCTTTTAATAGACAGAAATTATCATAGACGTGAATATAATCAAGCTCCACTGATAATAGGCAAGGACAACTGGCATAAAGAAATCATAGAATTCCTTGATTCAAGTTGATCAATCTTATACTTCAATACCTTTTGTTATTGTTTGAAATGACAAGCAAGAAATGAAGTATTTTAATGCATTGATGTCCACTTCTTTCTACATATACTTAATACAAGAGTAGTTAGATATGCATTTTCGGCTCTCTAAATCTTTTGAGTTTGATTGACATTTATGCCAATAATCATGATGAACATTTTAGCATGCGCTAATCAATTCATATTAATGGGCATACATGATACTTGTTTTAAACATGCCAATAATAGTTGAAAATTTTGAACATATACTTTAAGATTTTAGTCAGTATGATGGAAATTTATCCATTATGGTCCAACTCCAATGATGATTGAGACATAATTCGATCCAAATTCCAGTTTTGGTTTTTAGTGCTCAAACAGGATGCTGTAAATGATGCAAGAAGAATCAATTTATTTAACAGTTGGTCCTTTCTATTAAATCCAACTCAGTTTTGTTCACAAAATCCTGAACAATTATAAATTCAATAATCGAATCTACTTTCATCCCTGAGCCCAATGAATATACATAAAAAACAAAGGAAAATTTTGATATAATTTGTAATCAATTATTGATGTATTGTTATAAGAAAAAAGTATCAAAATTTGAAATATGAATAAATTGGATTTTTAAATATCTTCGAAATTGACTGGAATTTCTAAAATCTCAAAATGGAACAAATAAACGACTAACTAAGTATATGCGAACATTGTCGTGGTTCATTCATAATTTGCTATGAACTTAACATTGTCATGCAAACTGGTAATAACTTACATCACCACAAATTTAAAATGGATGATTGTTTGGTTTTTGTGACGACCGCCCATAACCCCAGCACTAACAGAAGGAATAATGCGCTGAAAGGTGTGTCAGACAGCTATGGATGATCATCAGAGTAGGTAAACACAAGTGGAACCTGTCGTAGATCTCACAACGCAAGGATAAAATATAATTGAACGTATATAACAGGTAATAGTAATGAAGCATCATATAGCAAACTTTTCAAACTTTCGCAACATCCTGAAAGGTTATCAAACGAATACCAAAGTTTGTACATAAGGTCTCACTACAACCCTCATAGAGCACACAACAACGAAATAGAAATACTAGATAGTAATAAAACCGGTACGCCAGCCTCCTGCTCGCCTCCCCACATCATCATCGTCCTCACTAATAACCTGTAACCTGCTACTTAGTTTGCCCATCCACAATCGGATGGACAACCCAAGGTAATAAGATGTAACATAAAACCTTGAGTCAGACAACAGTCTTAGTGAGCGATAAAATAGCTAACAAACTTCAATAATAAATTATATGAGAATAGGTAGATTAAAAAACCAATCTACCAAACACCAGAGAAGAACTTAACTCCCGTCTTCCCCGCATCGGACAGTGATAGCCTTTACATTAAACAATTCAATCATTCATCCATAGAAACCAGAACACCCATTCAATCATGGTAAAGCATTCATAACATCCAGATTATATATATCTCATGTGAACCATCCTAATCGAATTCAACATCCCTCAAGCACAAGCCCCAGAGACCCAAACCAATATCAGACAAGCACTCAAGGAACATCTCCTTTGACATTGGACAACCTACATGAGACTGTACAAACAAAACAACTAATCATCAATGACCGACTCTGGCTATCACTGTCAATCCTGCTTTGAAACCATCGTTAATCATATGATGGCCAACCATGCCACATGTCAAGGGCTAATGGTAACCCCAATTCAAGCATACACTCCGTACGCCTTTCAACAATACGTATGTATGTCCAACCTTGACAGCTAGGCCTTTCAACGATACCCAAGGTACTCGACCTACAACCGGTCTTTTGGGTGCCCCCATCGTACCCCTACTTTGAGCCTGCTAGAACTTACGATAATGATAATCTCTCAGCCTTCTCGTCTCTAGTCATCCAACTTAACGATTTTTCATAGCCCAAGAAACCTTCTCGAGCAACATTATCCACCAACTCACGATCTTTGAGTTGTCACCTCATTAGCTATTCTACACCGATCAACGAACACCTTCCAACACTTCGAACCTTCCAACTTGAATTTACTTCGAAGTCACATCATCGCCGAACCAAGTTACAGCACTGTGCTACGGCTTGACTAGGGTTCGGGGGTTGCCCCCGGTTTTTTTCAAGCCCTTTTCTTCCAACCCGGGTCCTACCCGAAAAACATACTTTTTCAGAAAATGACCCTATGCGACCGACCCCCGGGTACGACCGACCCCAACATGTGAGACCGACCCAAGCTCTGCTCGACCTAACATGACCGACCAGACCACTCTGCTCGACCCAACATGACCAACTAGACCACTCTGCTCGATCCCTCCTTCGCGACCGATCCAAACACCTCACCAAGACATGACCGATCCGATCCATGTTTGTTCGACCCAAAACATGACCGACCCGACTACATTATGGTGTGACCAAAACCACTGCATAACCCGTATGTTGATCGACCCAACTTGCTCGATCCAACCTATTCGACCCAACATGCTCGAACGACCCAACCATTTCTTTTCATCCAAGAAAACCTCCCCATGGTTCGACCGACCCTCCATGTTCAATCCACCATGTCCAACCCTCTATGTTCGACCCAAAACCTGCATTCTCCATTGCAACTCCAACTTCGACCGAAACTTGATGAAACCTGCTCATCCAATATGATCATTAGCATGATATGAAATCAACAATAACACCAATATGACAATTCCATCAACAAACATGTAAAATTCACCAAAATCACCATAAATGTACATATGGGCAAAACCATGGATCTAACTTGTACATACACATGAAATAAGATTGAAATCGTTAAACTAAACTTGCTTAAATAGATCATTGGGTGATTCATGTCAGAATAAACTTGATTAGATCTATGGAAAAACACTTAAATATGACAAAAAACATGATCAAACATTCATATACTTCATTGCATTCATGTGAGAGATGTAAATCACTCACCGATTCCCCCAAACAAGCAAAAATCAAAGGAAAATGAATCCGGACAGCAAGCACTTTGCACCAAACACCTTGATCTGATGAATCCTTGCCTCAATTGATAGCCTCTAATGGTATATATCTTCAATTTCCCTCCTTGGATTATGATTTTTAATGGTGGAAAAGTGTTAGAGAAAGGAGGAGCACAAGGAACCAAAATGAGAGAATTGAAAACTAAAAACATTTCATATATCCCTTACCTCCTATTTATACCCTTCCAATAGCCCACCAATGGGCCTTCCCAAATCAGCCCATTGTGGCTCTCCAAACCTGAACAACCAACTGAAAAACTTTAAAACAGTGATTCCTCCCAAACCGTTGAGCCAAATCTTTAATGTAACCACTCTACGGAAAGGCAATCATCAATTCCTTTCCAATGGCGCAGGTCTCACTCTCTGATTTGGCCTGAGCCAAAAGTTATGCTTTATACAAGACTAATAGGGGCAAAATGGTCACAAACAAAATTGGTAAAAATTATGGACATGTCTCACATCCCCATAAGAAACATATCAAAAGATGAGAATGTTCCAACCCTCATGTGAAATAAAAATATTTTATGATCCTCTGATACATAAAATGCGGGCTATTACAGTTTTTTTTTGTCATGTTTTACGTCCATACTAAATTTGTACATTTACATATTTCTACCAATTTGCATATTTGGGTGGCTAATTCATTTCATTAGCCACTCTATAATATTTGGTTTCTCAACTTCTTCGGCAGTCGTGATTGCCTTGTCATAAGATAAGTACTTTTTGGGATATAGTGTAGCTGGAAATAGCAAAATCATACCACTCTGTGCAAACATAATTAAGGGAGCTGGTGATGCATTTTATGCTCAAATTAAGTTTTTGGACTTCTAGTTCCCTTGCACATTTCATTTGACATTATATAAAAAATCATTTTTGTCGAATTCTAGATATATAAGGTCTAAGTTAGTGTTTTTATCTAACTTTCAATTGATACGTAATCAACTTGATAATAAGACACATATAACATGCTAACTGGTGATTTTTATTTGTTCTCTTTTCATCAAGCGCACTTCACATTTATGCAAGTTGCTGTATAAGGTTTAAAATTTGAAAATTCGACCACAAAATAACTTTTCAAATAGGTCTTTCTTTTTTGAAAATCTCTAAAAAAAAGTGTTAAAAACTTTCAAATTTTAAATCTTATTTCAGTTTATATTAATTTTCCTATTTATACAGAAAAATAAAATGATAATGGGTTACAAAATGGGTTCGGTCAAAACTCGACCTACCCATTTAGACCCAACCCAACCCATTTGACACCTATAACTACAACTTTCAAAGCTTAGGTCATGGAATCCATTAATTCTATTGAGAAGTCAGGTGACACAAATTCTTTGGAAAACATGGGGAAATAACAATAACTGGCAGCAGTTCTTTTATTCATGATTAGGGAATCAGATCGATCATATGTTTATGATAGTCTTGATACATATGGACCAAGGTACTTCACTGTATTTCTCTTTACATATACCAAGTAGAAATAATAATTGCTTGTTGGCCAGTAAAACTTATCCACAGGACCACATTTCATAACTTTCGCTGTCAAAACTTTTTTGTTTCCAAGAAAAATTGACTCAAAAGGTACTTAGAATCAACATAAAGAAAAGAGAAAATATACTCATGTGATATCGTTAGATTTAGCATACTAATGTAGTAAAATGGAATAGATTTCGTATTATTTTTTGTTATGAGTATCCTTCCGTTGGTATTATATTTCACAAGTTTGGCAATGGATATCGTCATCATGTTGTAATTATAGAATGTTAAATAGGGAATTTAGGGACATTAATTTATAAAATTCATGGAGGAATCATCATTTATGACAGTTGAATTAGCTGAGTATTTTATCATGCCTTTTTATTTTTTGACAAATTTGATTTTGTCCCTTGATTTTTGCATAATCTTGAATAGTAATAAAGGCATACTCTGTTCCTTTCGCCCTTCATTTACAGGTAAAATCGTCCATGGTTTACTTGATGACTATAAAAATACTACCGAAAACAACTATAATTAATTTGACTGTATTTACTGATTTATTTACACAATTTATTTGATGAATGCAAAAAGTTTCAGATTTATTGCATTTACCTTTTTATGCAGATAATACAAATAGTGAAAAAAAGACTTGGTAAAACTATTTGGATGAAGATTTTTGCAGAAGAAGAGTCAATTACATTGTTCTTTCCCTTGCCTCAGATTAGTGATTTGGCACTATCCCTCAACAAATATGAGCTAATCTACTATTTTACATATCCGTTGTCCGTACTCAATTTGTCTTATGTTTTTTTTACAGCAAAAATGCAATGTCTTGTTACTGAAGGAATTTTTACCAAGGGAAGGTTGAAAAAGGTATATTAGTTATAGTTAATACAAATTTTTCTGTCGAAGCATCAAGAATTTGTATTCTGTGATTGCAAATTTATTCCTAGATTTAGAGTTTAAATAGACATGCATATGTAACCTATACAATTTCCTAAAAGATTTGTATCGATGCTTTGTACGAACATGATTATGTTTAGCTTCATTTGAGTGCAATTATTCCCATTATTTTTTAATGACAAGTATATATTGATTATTATAAGCATAAACAATTTATGATTGTTAACTCAGTGCATTACTTATTTCTTGTTTATGTCTGTTGGAAATGTATGTTCACTTATTTCTTGGTAACATGTGCTTTCATTATTACATTCAAATAATGATGGATTATAATAGGCAAATGGGTTTCTTGAATTTTGCAACGGGCATATAGTGTTGCAAATATTCAAATTGCAACTATCTTAAACAGTTGTGGTTGCGTCATTTACAACTGTTAGAAATAGTTGTAGTATCACACTTTTCCAATGTCTATTATAGGTTTGCAACTGGCATTTGTTGCAACAACAAAGGCTAGTTGCAAAAAAAGGTGCTATTGCAACTGGAAATAATAGTGGAGAAAAGCGCCGACCTATTACAGCTTTGGCAATCTAGACGGAAGCGGGTATGTTGCAATTGGTCTACTGCAACAGAAATTGCCAGTTGCGAAAAAGGTTTTTGTTGTATGTACTCATATGTATAATTAGTTGATAGTTAAACTCTTGGTTCTTGTTAAACATGTTATATGATGAGATGATTGTATAATAACTCTACCATTTAAAATCATGTACTTTGAATGATTTTATATTCCGATATACTTTTGTTACGTTGTGATACTATTCTTTTAACATTGTGGCTTATATATAACAACGTCGCTTCTAGATAAATGTACCAGAAGGGGGGTGTTACAATAATTGGTATCAGAGCATAGGATTGAGTAGTGCTTTTGGAAAACTATATAGTATCACAATTTAATATGTTGGAGTAGGAAGTTTATACAACTATTGACATCTTTTTGACTATTTGCAATTATAAGTTATGGCAAGCAACATAACTTGGTGTACGGGGATTCATGGGATGATGTTAAGTGCACCACAATACCAAACGAACGATTAGTTGTTGCAAGCCACAAAAAGAAAAAACATGTGATTAAGAGGAGAACAAAAACGATTCTCCTTTATGAGACATGTGAAGTTTACAATAGAGTTAATGACTATGAAGAAGGTTTAAAAAGAGACCTTATTCTCTACAGTTTACGTCAAAAGATGAAACCTTTTGAGATGGAATTAAAATGGCGGAAAGTACCGACTATGGAGAAGCGTTAGAATTTCTAAGGCAAAAAGGAGCACTACCACTACAAGGACGGAATGCAAGATGTAAAAGATTTCCAAATAAGATAGTTGAACAGTACAACAAAGAGGAGTCCGAGTCAGTTGGCTCAAATGACTACTCTCAAGAAGTTACTGGACCTCCTTGAAAAGTGAATGACAAAAAGGGTCCTTCTCCATCAAATGAATTAATAGTGATATACTGAAAGAAAATGAAATAGGAAGTTAAATATTAGTTAATGTATCAAGTAGCATGTGTGACTATCTACATTTTGGGGAGGTTGTAAATGAACACCCAAATTTTGTTTGTAGATAAGGGTTATAAGTAAAATAATGTAACAAGCCGGAAAATCAGAACCAATTTAAAATTTTTATTTTAGCAATTTTAATGAATTTTGAATATTAAAAATGATTTATTTTAAATAATAATGACCAAAAATTTATTTATATCAAAGTTAGAACAAATAAATTTATTTTAATTATATAACGAGCCTGAAATGACGGGGCAGTTTGAAAATTTGATTTCAAGTGAATGTACAGGATTAAAAATAAATTGGATTTCAGTGAAACAAGAAATATTTGAATCTGTTTGAAAATATCTTTCTAACAAATG
This sequence comes from Allium sativum, assembly GCA_030737875.1. NCBI lineage: Eukaryota > Viridiplantae > Streptophyta > Magnoliopsida > Asparagales > Amaryllidaceae > Allium > Allium sativum. Next base: position 140,248,287 of record CM060918.1, on the reverse strand, counting down.
CGAAAAATCCAGATTTCATAATGGGAATAAAAAGTTATGTCCAATTGAAAATTCAAAATAGTCGCTATGAAACATATATATTCTAATATTATATATAGCCCAAAAAGTCACTGTTTGCATACGGATGAATTTAAACTCGAAACCACTTCCATTGAGTTCAAAATGCCGTTTACAACTTTGAAAAGTATAGACTTCGATATATTTCGAGATCCGGAATAGTGGCAATTGGATGGGTTTTCGGTTAGCAATACATAGCTCTTAAAAAGTAAAATTTTGCGTATGAGCTCAGAATTCGACGAGATAAATTTTTCTGGATTCATAATGACAAATAATTGTTAAGTTCCAAAAGGCGCATCGAACGGAGTCATGTGGCCATGCAAAACAAAACCATTTGTTCAAAAACCGGTAGTCATTTTACAAAGGAAGATTATTGATACGACCTCAGAATTCGATTCCGACTTTTTTTGGATTCGTATCGTCTAATAATGGTTAAATCCAAAAGGCCATAATTTTTGGAGTTAGTGTGTGGGCGTGCAAGAAGAAAAGGTGCGCCAAAATCGCATTTTTGAGCAATATCTAAGCATCTTTGACAATTTTAACGGATGGTTAAACGAAATCGGAATTCGACGAAACTTGTTTCATTGGACTTCACTTGATGTCTACTATCTCGTATTCGAAATCCATAGCAAACGTAGATCGTTTGCATTCGGACGATAAGCGAGAAACGAGCATATAATCACTTTCCTTCTATTTGTTTCTCACTTTCTTCCTCTTCCTCGTTTTCTTTTTTTCTCTTTAATGGGGAACCATCCCCAAACCCAACAGCCGCCCTCCTCCCCTGCTAACCGCTGCACCTCCAGCCGCCACTGCCCACCCCCTCCTCTCTCTCTCTCCTCTTCTCTCTCTCTCTCCATTTGTGAACCCTAGCCCTTAAATCCACCACCACCAGCCACCATGGGCCCCTCCACCGTCGCCGCCACCCACTAGCACCACTACCCAAGTCAGTCAGGCCCTACGCCGCCCCCCTCTAGGCACCAGTTCGGCCGTGGGCCCCGCTCCTCAAAAATCACATTTTCCTCAAATTTCCCATTTTGCATACAACACCCTGTCAATATTTTGCCAATAGCTCCCAAACCGTGCATTTCTAGCCAAAACTTCACAGTACCAAAGTCGAAGAACACGATTTTCTCTTCGATTTGGCTATATGGGAGTCCTATTTTGGATTGCGGAGCTGTCCGGAAAACACGTCCGAAAATCGCGGATCTGCTGCTGTTTTTCGCAACTTCTGGCGAATTGGTGCAGTTTTGGAAGAAAGTCCACTAGACAAAGTTGTCCGGAATGGCGCGTTTAGGCTAATGACGAATTTTGGTGAAGATTGGAGGCCGTATGAAGATTATAGATCAAAAAGGCGAAATCGGACGACGGGAACGACAAAATGGAGACCGCACGACCAAATTCTACAGTGGAAGTGTCGAGGCGATTGGTATAGCTTGGGTGAGAATTTCTTCTCACTCTAATTTTGTTTCCAGTTAAATATATACTAGGATGCAGATGGTGCTTAGTAGCACCTGACATCTTTGTTTGAAACCATGGATGTTTGGTTGTTTGTTTTGATTGATTCATTTGTTTGAATTTGGTTTCGGGATGTGAATGGAATGGATTGAATGGTATGTGTAGGGCACGGGCCAGTATTAGGCGAGGGATAAGGCTAGACCTTATTTCGGTTCTAGTATCGCACTGTTATGCTGCCGAATTTTTTTAAAATATGTTAGAACAATAAAAATATCATTTTTATTGTATAAATGAACTGTATAAAATATTCATATGTTAAAATAAATATTTTATCGTTAAAAATATAATTTATGAATCGGGCAATTTGTTTATGTACACACATTTGACTGATATTGATTGGGACGATATATTTTACACATCGCCCAACTGCACAAATAAATTCTATGTGTGTGTGTGTGTGTGTGTTAATTGAAACCCCACATGGGTATTGGGATGATACTCGATGTACACTAATCCCAGTTGTTTAGTTGTATGTCAATCGATTGGTTGACAGACTGTTGTAAGCATTAACTATTCATAATTAATGCTTATGCAGTTGTGTAGTGCACTCTGAATGATGGTTGATTGTTTATCATTATTGTTATATACATGTGTTGTATGAAATCCATATAACTAACATTATATGGTAATTGACTGTGTCTGATTCCAATTCAGAAGGAAAGAATATTTTAAAATAAAGAATATTTTAAAATAACGAATATTTTAAAATAATATTCTATAAAGGATTAAAAGGTGATTTTGATGTCCGGTTTGGGATGGACACGAAAATATTTAAATATATAAAGCCGTGTTGATTAGATTAACACCATTTTGACGTTAACAATATATATATATATTTTATTCATTTATACAATGAATATCAAAAAAGAAATTATTTCAAAATCAGATATTTTGAAAATATTATCATTTATATATTATAATGATAAGGAAAATTCAATTTAGATATAAAATTGAAAATGAAGTTGGAATCATTTCAAAACCAAATTTATAAATGATTTATAAAATACGTTTTAAATGGAAATCGACAAAATATATATTTTATATATATTTAATGGCCTGAATAGAACATGCTGTGCCGCGGCTGTTCGCGAATTTCGACCATTGACTTCGAATTGACATTACGGGAGATTCGACCGTCAGATTCTCCTAAAACTGGAAATGTTGGTGTAACGACCTGCATTTTTTTAACGATATAATAATTAATCTATTTAATTATTTGAAATACGGTTTGGTAATTTAAAATGGTTTAAATTAAATAACTTTGAATATTTAATTAAAATAATAATTAAATAATATATTTAATTCTGAAATAATCAGAATTAGTGGAATTCACAATATAGGGTGAACTGGGCAATTTATAATATATAATTTAGCTTAGAATTGAATTAGAATAAAGAATATATTTAAATAACGACAGTTTGAACGTATAATTATATTATAATTAAAATCGAGCTTGAAATGGCGTGGCAGTTCGCTATTTGGCGATTTGAACTTCAACTGGATATACAGGGTCCGTTTTAAATCGAATTTCTGTGAAACAAGAAACGTTAGGAGCTGGTGAAGTATATTTTTCTAGTGGAAGAGAAAAATCGGGATCTCGTCGTGTAGATTTTTAGTTATGTCCAAATTAAATATTCAAAAAAACAGCGATATATTCGTTCATGGCCATAACAGTTATTTAAAAGTATGTGAATATCTGGTTTGAATTTAGACAAGGTTCTTTTGAGACGTAGTGATAATTTAATTTTTAGAATTTTACCGTAATTTTTAATTATTTAAATAAACAACTTTTTATTTGGAGTGTTTTGCACCCTGTATCAGTGATTTTTGGGTTTCACAATATGAGTTAATCTACCGATGTTATTATATTTTTGGAATCCTAGCACATCGCTGATTTCAATGGTATTTTTATTTTTGTCGATTTATGTCCAAAATGAGTGGAGTTTACGAAATGTATACGGATGTTTTCTTATAACAATTTAAACCAACACATTGTACTCCTTAAGACCACAAATACCAAGTGTCGCTTCAAAAAGGTCACGTCTCCAAAGATATAACCCTATAAAATAAACTTAATTCCTTCTAACTAATTCTTATTCTGGTCAAAAAAGTTACACCGTCGGTTTTCTTCAATAAACCCCAAAGGAAAACATAAACTTTGAAATTCTAAAATAAATCCAATTCTCTTCTAAAAATTCCGAAACTACAATCATTGAACTCGTTGTTCAATTCCCTTCATCCTCATATACATATCGTTTGGTTCGAAAGCCATTTTTGTCGCTGCGAAGGACCCAGCGTATGAACCCGTGATACTAGGGTTAAGGATTCAGTGACATTGAGGCTCCTGATCGAGAAATGGGTTTTGTAATTGGTTCTAGGATGGAAAATCGCACTTGTAGTCGGATTTTGGGCTTCGGGTGAGTTAGGTTATGTTTTGGGGTTGGCGATTTACTGGTGGCGTGGGTATTGATCTGAAGTCGAGTATCCAAAGTGGTGATCGAACTTGGCATGAAGGGGTTGGTGATGAAGAGAATTCGAAAGGGAAGAAGATGGTCTATTTTGGTTGGCAAACCGTTGTGAGTTGAGTAAGGGAAGTGAAGGATGAAAGGTCAGTTATGGCTATTACGAAGTAGTAGGTTCGGTTTTCTCTGGTGGAAGATGAAGTAATGCGGATCGGGTTTTTAAAGGTGATGATGGGCCGCTTTGATTTTCTAAAGCCCACAAAAACTTTTTAATTTGTTTAATTTAAATTCAAATTGGTATATTAACTTGTAAATCAAATATCTCATTCGTACTGTATCAGAATCACGAACGGTCGGATCCGTTGGGATCGTATGGACGGACATTACAGGATGGAACTGACTGGAAGTCCATCGGAGCTCGTTACAATTTATGGCAGAATAAATTGTCCGTCTGAATCAAGCGATGGTTATCATTATTAATGATGATCATCCAATGTGAGTAAAACTCACCAACTCTGAACAGTTATATTTTTATAACGTATTCTTAGAACTGATAATTATCTACTGATTGCTATGTGTAAACTGTTTGGTTGAATTGCTTGTGTATTGGTCGAAATCATAGATAACGATATAAATATAAATCGTTAATCAAATATTGATTCTATTTAGCAGAATATTTCATATTGAAATGAAATCGATGTTAATTATACTGTTTAACATCTGTGATGCAGGGAAACAGGTTGGAGGAATCCACTGGATTCCTCAACATTTATTTTATTGTTTTTCATATATTGTAATATATGATGTGATAGATAACATGTTGATGATTATGTGTGTTTGGATGATATCGATCACCGTTGTTTGATATTTTAAATATCATGAAAATACTGGGATGTAAAAAGGGAATTTCAAAGTGAATATTGAAAATAAACTATTTATAAAATCAAAGGATTTTATAAAAGAGAAATTATTTTTAAAATAAATAGAAGATTTTATAAAATGGAATATTTATAAATAGGAAATAAATAGAATAATGGAATATTTATAAATAGGAAATAAATAGAATAATGGAATATTTATAATAGAAAATAAATAGAATAATGGAATATTTATAAGTAGAAAATAAATAGAATAATGGAATATTTATTTAGAAAATAAATAGAATAAAGGAATATTTATTGGGAAAATAAATATAGTTAATGAAAAGGAGTTAATCGAATTTAGTAATTCAAAAGGAGTTAATCGAATTTAGTATTCGAAGGAGTTAATCGAATTTAGTTATTCGAAACGAGTTAGTCAAGCATGGTTAGTCGAGTCAAATTAATCGATTATAATTAATCGAAAGGAGTTAATCGAACAGAGTTAATCAAATGGAGTTAAACAAAAAAATTAGAAACTAACTAGAGATTAATAAGTTGAATGGTTTCCTAAGTATCGATCTGACGTTGGTTTCGGCCTTCGGGGTTTATACTTAGGAAGTTGTTCTCTTGTTTGTTTATAGTTAGAGTCCGATAGATGTGGAAGAATAGTGATACGTAATTAAGTCATGGAAATGTTTCCCAGTATTAATAACATATATTTTCTAAACATAGAAAATAAGGAAACATGAATGAATATATATATATATGTGTGTGTATATATATATATATATATATATATGGTTGATGATTTGATCGATAGAATTTCCATCTGGAAATAATCTCGTTGTTTGCACACGTGTTTTCTTTGATAGTTAAATCACCGACTATCAAAGTTTTAACCATTTTAACATTGTTAAAATGGAGAGACCGGTTGGATTATTATCCGAAGAACCACTCCGTATTGGCATAATCGTTGCGAATCAAGTATGCTGAATATATTGAAGACGGAGTAAAGTGCAAGGGCTGTTGTATAAATCTTAGATAACAATTGCCTAAGATGGATGAACTGAATAGTGCCTTCGGTTTGTCCAGTCCCAGGACAACTTGTATGGAAGAAGGTCTGACAGAGTATATCTAATAAATCGCGTAGGTTGATCTCTTCAAACGTATTCACATTTGGTGGCGGAGAAATTCGTTTCTCTTAGCTGTATACCCGTTTTTTTTGGATAAATCAATTTGTGACTTGGCGGGTATGACGATGTGACATTCTAAGTGAATGAAGATGTGGCATGTAAAGGATAAGCGTAGCTTCTAGCCTCACATCCGGTAAATGACAAAAATCGGGCAGGCAGCATGGCTATGTAGGTCGCACCTATTAGGGTGTATAATCACCTGATCTAGAGTTTCATTTATTTCTAAAAATCTATTGTCGATGCTTTCCCATTCGGGAAACGGTTGCTGATCCCAACCGTTGGTGATATACATTCGATACACTCAAGCAAAATGAGTGGTCGGTCATGTGTGGCCGGGTTGCAAGATGTTCTTGTTGAACCCAGTGTATTCCTATCTAGAGGTACACTAGCGAAAGGTGGTTCCATACCTTGTTATAGTTGGAAACCCATTACCCAATACGTGCTTGCGGTTTTGATTTGTATACTATATATGTAGAATGTGAGATGAAAGTGTTTCTGCTAGATGATTATTATATTGTGGTTGATAGACATTACTATAATATCAAAAGGTTTTTGATGTAAAGATATTTTGGATTTTCATAAGGGAAAAACCTGTTCCGTTATATGGCGTGGTCTTATGAGATATCGATTACTTGTTCAAACCGTTATAAATTGTTTTACTCACACCAGTCCCATGACTGACCCGGGGTTTATTTTGTTTTGTTTTCCCTAAATTCTTGGGTGCCCAATTTTATACGGGCAGTCAAGTTGCCTGGATTTTATAGATATACTTGGAGAGCTTGGAGCAGGAGGCTTCAGGATTATATAGCTATAGTTATTTCCGTTGTGTTGTAAGTGTTGTACTCTGGTAATGTTACTGTATACATATACTATTTTCATTTCAAGGATATGTTATCTATTACATGTTGTTCGTTCCGCTGTGAGATTCGTGTTATTCTGATGTTGTATCTTCTTCTTCTATTCTAAGTTTCTATCTTATCTATTCTCACCCTCTAACTTCTTTCATTGACTACCGGTATTTTTTGATGTTTGGTTAGTCGTCATTGAGTTTATGTCGATAACCAAAGTCGCTGAAAAACCGGGTCGTTACAGTTGGTATCAGAGCTTAAGGTTAAGTGAATTACCTTGGCTCTGTGGCGTGACTCAGTAGAGATGGGGTTAGTAATACCCTAGATTGAGTTGAGTGTATATATACGAGTGAACTAACTTGTTATTTAATATAAAAATGGTTTTTATATTGTTGATATTTATTGGTTGAGTGGCTTATGAATTATAGTCGATGGTGGGGCACCACAACATCGACAGGAATTTCTACACACTCGAATACGATGAACCGACATAGTATGTTTTGAAAAGGAGTAAATGAAATAATTTTACCCAATTATATTTTGATATAAACAAAATATGGATATTTGAATTATTATTGTATAATTGGATGTGTTGGTTGTTATTGTAATCAAATAAGATTATAAAAATTGAAATGGTTATATAAATAACCAAGTAGAATTCATATAAGTATAATATATGAGAATTTTAAAATCCTGGGAGATTTTAAATTGTTTACAAACATTGGAAAGGATATTTTGAATTGATTTCAAAATGAAAGTGGTTTAAGAAATGGTTTTGAAAGTAATATAGTATTGAACTCACTTCGACCGCTGGGAAATAGATTTCGATGATGACAACTACATCATTGGTATTCATTTTCGAGTTGTAAGTGACGGATTACTACCAAAGATTTTGTTTTCGAATTGTTTTGAGGAAACAAGTTGTTTAGAAATTCAAAGGTTTTGAATTGGTATTATGATTTCAAATTAATTTGAAAGAAAAAACCAGGAATTTTAAATTTCTAGAATTTAAATTTAACTTATAAAGTTAAGTAAGAGGAGAGTGATAAAAGTATTTAAAATCTGGAATTGATCAGAGAATAATCTGAACTGGAATTGAGGGATAAGTTAAGAGTTCGGAAAATTTTGATTTGGGGTTAGAATGAAATTGGGCTTCGATATAAGCGAATAATTGTGTTGAGATTTGGTTGATTGAAATTGATTGGAAATCGATTGGTATAGATGGATATATGGTCTACAGTTATTGAGTAGAAGCAAGTGAAAGTGATATAATGATATACCCGACAAAAAGGTAAAAGTTTATATTTCATATGAGTTTGGTGATTTATGAGCCGATTTGGCAAGCCGCTTGGCTATTTGATTTTCTTTTGGGTTGGAGATAGCCCAGAGAGGCGAGTTGGAGTTTGAGCTATTGACCAGTACAAAGGAGGTACTGGCAATTTTTTTTGAAAAGTTGAAGTGTTAGAAAATTTTCAGGATTTTTGAAAACTTTCGTTGATAAGAATAAATTAATAATTTAATTGAAATTAAATTGGTTCAGTTAAAAACTGAAGTTAAGAAGCGAACAAATAAGTTTTAACCAATCAATAGGGTTTGTTTTCTACCTTAGCAATTTCGAGGACGAAATTATTTTAAGTGGGGAAGAATGTAACGACCTGCATTTTTTCAGCGATATAATAATTAATTTATTTAATTATTTAAAATATGGTTTGGTAATTTAAAATGGTTTAAATTAAATAACTTTGAATATTTAATTAAAATAATAATTAAATAATATATTTAATTCTGAAATAATCAGAATGAGTGAAATTCACAATATAAGGTGAACTGGACAATTTATAATATATAATTCAGCTTAGAATTGAATTAGAATAACGAATATATTTAAATAATGACAGTTTGAACGTATAATTATATTATAATTAAAATCGAGCTTAAAATGGCGCGGCAGTTCGCTATTTGGCGATTTGAACTTCAATTGGATATACAGGGTCCGTTTTAAATTGGATTTCTGTGAAACAAGAAACGTTAGGAGCTGGTGAAGTATATTTTTCTAGTGGAAGAGAAAAATCGGGATTTCGTCGTGTAGATTTTTAGTTATGTCCAAATTAAATGTTCAGAAAAACAACGATATATTCGTTCGTGGCCATAACGGTTATTTAAAAATATTTGAATATCGGGTTTGAATTTAGACAAGGTTCTTTTGAGACGTAGTGATAATTTAATTTTTAGAATTTTACTATAATTTTTAATTATTTAAATAAACAACTTTTTATTTGGAGTGTTTTGCACCCTGTATCAAAGAGTTTTGGGTTTCACAATATGAGTTAACCTACCGATGTTATTATAATTTTGGAATCCTAGCACATCGCTGATTTCAACAGTATTTTTATTTTGGTGATTTAGGTACATAATGAGTGGAGTTTACGAAATGTATACGGATGTTTTCTTATAACAATTTAAACCAACACGTTGTACTTCTTAAGACCACAAATACCAAGTGTGACTTCAAAAAGGTCACGTCTCCAGAGATATAACCCTATAAAATAAACTTAACTCCTTCTAACCTAATTCTTATTCTGGTCAACAAAGTTACGCCGTCGGTTTTCTTCAATAAACCCAAAAGGAAAGCGTAAACTTTGAAATTCTAGAAAAAATCCAATTCTCTTCTAAAAATTCTGAAACTACAATCACTGAACTCGTTGTTCAATTCCCTTCATCCTCATATACATATCGTTTGGTTCGAAAGCCATTTTTGTCGCTGCGAAGGACCCATCATATGAACCCGTGATACTAGGGTTAAGGATTCAGTGACATTGAGGCTCCTGATCGAGAAATGGGTTTTGTAATTGGTTCTAGGATGGAAAATCGCACTTGTGGTCGGATTTTGGGCTTTGGGCGAGTTCGGTTATGTTTTAGGGTTGGCGATTTACTGGTGGCGTGGGTATTTATCTGAATTCGCGTTTCCAAAGTGGTGATCGAACTTGGCATGAAGGGGTTGGTGATGAAGAGAATTCAAAGGAGAAGAAGATGGTGTATTTTGGTTGGCAAACCATTGTCAGTTGAGTAAGGGAAGTGAAGGATGAAAGGTCGGTAATGGCTATTACGAAGTAGCAGGTTCAGTTTTCTCTGGTGGAAGATGAAGTAATGCGGATCAGGTTTTTAAAGGTGATGATGGGCCGCTTTGATTTTCTAAAGCCCACTAAAACTTTTTAATTTGTTTAATTTAAATTCAAATTGGTATTGTAAATCAAATATCTCGTTCGTACTATATCAGAATCATGAAGGTCGGATCCATTGGGATCATATGGACGAACATTACACGATGGAACTGACTGGAAGTCCATCGGAGCTCGTTACAATTTATGGCAAAATAAATTGTCCATCTGAATCAAGCGATGGTTATCGTTATAGTTATTAACGATGATCGTCCAATGTGAGTAAAACTCACCAACTCTGAACAGTTATATTTTTATAACGTATTCGTAGAACTAATAATTATCTGTTGATTGCTGTGTGTTAACTGTTTGGTTGAATTGCTTGTGTATTGGTCGAAATCATAAATAACGACATATATATATATATTGTCAATCAAATATTGATTCTGTTTAGCAGAATATTTCATATTGAAATGAAATCGATGTTAATTATACTGTTTAACATCTATGATGCAGGGAAACAGGTTGGTGGAATCCAGCTAGATTCCTCAACATTTATTTTATTGTTTTTCATATATTGTAATATATGATGTGATAGATAATCTGTTGATGATTATGTGTGTTTGGATGATATCGATCACCGTTGTTTGGTATTTTAAATACCGTGAAAAATACTAGGATGTAAAAAGGGAATTTCAAAGTGAATATTGAAAATAAACTATTTATAAAATCAAAGGATTTTATAAAAGAGAAAATATTTATAAAATAAATAGAAGATTTTATAAAAGGAGATTTTATAAAATGGAATATTTATAAATAGGAAATAAATAAAATAATGGAATATTTATAAATAGGAAATAAATAGAATAATGGAATATTTATAAGTAGAAAATAAATAGAATAATGGAATATTTATAAGTAGAAAATAAATAGAATAATGGAATATTTATAAGTACAAAATAAATAGAATAATGGAATATTTATTTAGAAAATAAATAGAATAAAGGAATATTTATTAGGAAAATAAATAGAGTTAATGAGAAGGAGTTAATCGAATTTAGTTATTCGAAAGGAGTTAATCGAATTTAGTACTCGAAGGAGTTAATCGAATTTAGTTATTCGAAACGAGTTAGTCAAACATGGTTAGTCGAGTCGAATTAATTGTTTATAATTAATCGAAAGGAGTTAATCGAACAGAGTTAATCAAATGAAGTTAAACAAAAAAAATTAGAAACTGACTAGAGATTAATAAGTTGATTTGTTTCCTAAGTATCGATCTGATGTTGGTTTCGGCCTTCGGGGTTTATACTTAGGAAGTTGTTCTCTTGTTAGTTTATAGTTAGAGTCTGATAGATGTGGAAGAATAGTGATACGTAATTAAGCCATGGAAATGTTTTCCAGTGTTAATAACATATATTTTCTAAATATAGAAAATAAGGAAATATGAGTGAATATATATATATATATGGTTGATGATTTGATCGATAAAATTTCCATTTGGAAATAATATCGTTGTTTGCACACGTGTTTTCTTTGATAGTTAAATCACCGACTATCAAAGTTTTGACCATTTTAATGTTGTTAATATTGAGAGACCGGTTGGATTATTATCCGAAAAACCTCTCCGTATTGGCATAAGCGTTGCGAATCAAGTATGCTGAATATATTGAAGACGGAGTAAAGTGCAAGGGCTGTTGTATAAATTTTAGATAACAATTGCCTAAGATGGATGTACTATATATGTTGTATAAATCTTAGATAACAATTGCCTAAGACGGAGTAAAGTGCAAGGGCTGTTGTATACTATTTATGTTGTATAAATCATAGTTGGAAACCCATTACACAATATGTGCTTGCTGTTTTGATTTGTATACTATATATGTAGAACGTGAGATGAAAGCGTTTCTGCTAGATGATTATTATATTGTGGTTGATAGACATTACTATAATATCAAAAGGTTTTTGATTTAAAGATATTTTGGATTCTCATAAGGGAAAAAACCCGTTCCGTTATACGGCGTGGTCTTATGAGATATCGATTACTTGTTCAAACCATTTTAAATTGTTTTACTCACACCAGTCTGATGACTGACCCAGATTTTATTTCGTTTTGTTTTCCCTAAACTCTTGGGTGCCCAATTTTATATGGGCAGTAAAGTAGTCAGGATTTTACAGATATACTTGGAAAGCGTGGAGCAGGAGGCTTCAGGATTATATAGCTATAGTTATTTCCGCTGTGTTGTAAGTGTTGTACTCAGATAATGTTACTGTATACATATACTGTTTTCATTTCAAGGATATGTTATCTATTATATGTTGTTCGTTCCACTGTGAGATTCGTGTTACTCTGATTTTGTATCTTCTTCTTCTTCTATTATAAGTTTTTATCTTATATATTCTCACCCTCTAACTTCTTTCATTAACTACCAGTATTTTTCGATGTTTGGTTAGTCGTCATTGAGTTTATGTCGATAACCAAAGTCGCTGAAAAACCGAGTCGTTACAGTTGGGATCGTATCGAAAAGAGCTTTCCAACGAATAGAAGAGATTGAAATCAAACGGTTGGATTTGGAATTATATCCAAATCAAACATGGAAAAGGTCGCTGTAAGTGCAGTTTGATGACCGTTTATGGAAATCGACTGAAAGGGCCTTAATAAAATTATTAAAAATATTAATAATTTGTGTAAAATCATAATAAATGATTTGGAAAGAATTAGGATGAAAAATTCCATATTTGAAAAGTTAAAAATATATTTTTATCGAAATGAACTAGTTATTAACTAGAATTAATAATCCAATAATTTTTAAATAAATAAATTGGATTGAGAATGGGTTTTTAATATAACCAGAATTTCCCATATACGAATTGGAGTGGATTTGAATGGAAATAATCTTCGGAATATTTCGATATTGGATTCCATGATTATATGGATATTGTTATGGAAATTTGGAAGATATATTTTATATCGTTATTTCCAATACGATATTTGTTGGTTTCAGAATTTGATATTGAATATAAGCCGATACAATTTCTATTCAGAGTCTTGTATTTGATATCGAATTGGATTTTGGGCTTGTCGTGAATGGTGTCTTTATTAACACTGTTCATAAACCCAGTTGAGAAAAGAATAAATCTTTTAATTATGATTTAGTGAAGTTTTCCAATTAATTAATATTTAATTGGGATTGAATGAAAGAATTGGATTTTTGGGTTTATCACGAACGGTGTTTTAAATAACACTTGTTCTTTAACCCGATTAATAGTGAAGTTAAGATTTGGAATTTATAAACCTTTGATTAAGGTTTAACGGGAATTTTCCAAAGTAAATTTTTATAATTTAATATATTAAATTGGAATTGAATGGAATTCGATTTGATAATAATCGAAATGAGCTTCTGTGGAGGAAGACTGTTAATATATATGGAATTTAAAAGGCTTTGTCGTTATTCCATTTATATTATTAGTCGGATACGGAAATTGATATCGATTATATATATTGATCTGTTTTCCATGAAGATTCCATAATTAATGGAATGTGATTTGGGTTTATCATGAACTGTGTTTTAAATGACATTAGTTCTTTAACCCAGTTAAAGACAGGATTACATGTCTTACATTGCATTTTGAGCTGTATGGTTGATCTCTGCTAAATATATATCTATTAGGTGGCGAAGAATTTATTCTCTTGCTTAGCACCCTTCTCTATGACGTACGAGCTTAGAGTTTATATATAGGCAGAAATAAATAGTACGGTGTAGATTGTCGACGCGACATGTTTGATTTTCCAAAGTTAAATAATCATTAATATTGATTTTTGGGAAGATTAAAACTAAATGGAGTTTTAATGAATTTTTAATTAGATTAAAATGTGAATGAGATAATTTAAATTATCAAATTTGCGAAATAATCGAGAATGGAGTATCACCAGTTTTGCTCCAAGCGATAGCTAAATCTTTAATTAGATTTGAACGGAAAATGGTAATTAATTTTACCGATAACAACGTGATGTTAGATATAGAGTAATACCAGTTTTGCTCCATGGGATGAATAGGTTGAGATTGGGAAATATAACAAATGATTACTTCGGTAAGATGCGCTAATCCTGACTAGTTTGGATAAACCTTAATTTGGTTTGAATTAATATCCAAAGGAAGGTTAAAGAATAAATTTAAAGAATTTATCTTTGATAAACTTAGTGGGAACCTTTCCAAAAGGATATGAATATTTAAATAAAAGAATATTCTGGATTGGAATGGGAGATCGACTGGATATGCATGGACCTCTCTCCTGTATTGGATATATGGGACGAGGAATAAGGTGCCTCCGGTTTCGTTCAGACCCAGAACGAAATAGTAAATGGATGTGTGTATGACATTGGATTTTATTCTGTGTTGATTGATCTCTATTAAATATATATCTATTTGGTGGTGGAGAATTTATTCTCTTGCTTAACACCCTTCTCTGAGACGTACGTGCTCAGAGGTTATATATCGATACATCAGTTGCATGGCGTGAATTGTCATTGTGGCATGCTGAGATGCAAATGATCAAGGCTTCTGTTGAAAAGCAGAGTCTTGTGGTTGATGATCAATGCACGACCTTAAAGGGCCTAGCTTTGTGTATAGCATTAATTCGCGAGCCTTACACCTCGGTATGAGTCAAAAACGGGATTGGACCTTTGGGAGAACACGACATTTTTTTCTAGCTATGGGTGGTGTCATGGTATGGAGCCCAGACATTTATTATATTTGTACCTATGTGGACGATGGATAGTGAGGCACCTCGGATATATTGGTTACTACGGAGTCGATGGATATAGGTCCGATAGGACTGGGAAATGTGTGTTCAGGAATAACTAATCCTCAAATATAAGGGAGGACCGACCCAACCGATCCAAGGGTTCACTGCGAAGGATCCTGGGGCATTTGCTAGAGTGTCTTGAATCGGAGAGGAGCCATCCCTGGTCTTGACTCATGACAGAAGTCCAATTTCCGATATGTGACATTTCGGTTTTAGTTGTAAACCTATATGGCGACGTATTAGCAAGGGATACTATGCTGTCTATGATTGATACATTTATATTTGAAATTGTTTTATACACTGTGCACTTATAATAGTATCAAATGATTTGTTTTAAAAATACCAAGCATGTTTGGCTATTATAAGGTAAAACTCTATCCTCCGGCTTGTGTTGCATTGTGTGATGGGACCTGGGTCTTATAATAGCTTCATTTTTCCAAAAAGCATTGCGCTGTTTATTTTATCCACTGGTATTCTTGGGAGGAAACCCGTTCCGTGTTGTACGTCGTGGTCCCTTGATTTACCAAATTTTAAAGTAAATTTTTAAATAACTATTTTGGTTCTCACACCAGTCACATGACTGACTTGGAGTTTATTGTTTTAACCTAAATTCTGGGTGCCCCTATTTTCCACACGGGCAGCTAGTAGTTTTGGTTTTGCAGATATTATATTCACGGGATCCTGGATTTACAACTGGAACTATATTCGAAAAGCTCTGTATCCGTGTATTCTTTTCGGTTGTGTTATGTATTATTTTCCACTGCATTGTATTTAAATGTAATTTACATCTCTGATATTTTTCAAATGTATATTATTTATTCATACTCTGTTATATTCTTGTACTCTGATGTAATTATGTTCTTCTGTTTGTGTTCTGATTTGTTGTGTTCTCAACTCAATCCGGACTTTCCCTTACGGGCGAGTTTAGGTCGTTTTAGCTGGTATCAGAGCTTTGGTTTACAGGGCTCGAGAACAAGACACATTAGAACTGAACGAAAGAATTAATCAGAGATTGGATTAGTAATATCCAATGAGAATGACTCGTTAGAGATAAGTTTAGTAGTATCCTAGAACGATGTGAAGATTGTTATTTTTAAAGTAAAAATGAAAACAAATATAGTTTTGAAAATTTTATATAATTATACGTATTTGAGTATATTATTTTATTTTGGACAATCGAGTATATGAAGATTTTGCATATATGCGTCATGAACGTATATTCGAAGCCTCAGTATACTGGATAGATATAGAATCACACTCTAGTCGCCCGGAAGTGATTCTAATGATTGTAGCTACATCATCAGAGTTTATGTTCAAGTTTCGAAAGTGTGATATCTATATATTTCCAATTGACTGGTGTGAGAACCAAAACTAGATAGGATTTATTGTTGTAAATTGGCATCAAAAATACGATATTTGTATGTATATATATAAGTTATGTGTTTGCAACAATAATCGACTAATTGATTGCTGATTGTGTTGTTTGATTAACTAAAATTTTGAATCATTAAGCCAAATTGAATCAAATATTGAACTGACTTGAAATTTGATTGCAATTGCATATATGTACATGTGTATATAATGAACAGGTCATAGCAAGGAGGCTAAGAAGAGGAATAAATTGTATGCCGACAAATAGGCAAATGTTTACTATATTTCTTGGGTTTGGATGATTTTATGAGCCGCTTGGCTTTTTCTTTTGGATTAGTGAGGGCCCTGCGTGGCTAGTTGAGGTTTTAAAGGTCTCCCCGTACAAAGGAGGTTATGGCGAAATTTTTCAAAAATTTAGGGTGTTTCCAAATTTTTGAAAAATTAGAAAATTCTTAGAAACTGAAAAGTTGAAGAATGAAAGCCAGAATGAAAGTTGAGTTGGTTAGTTAAACAACTTTCAGCTCCGTTCCTTTTCGAGGACGAAAAGATTTTAAGTAGGGGAGATTGTAACAACCCGGAAAATCAGAACCAATTAAAAATTTTATTTTAGCAATTTTAATGAATTTTGAATATTTAAAATGATTTATTTTAAATAACGACTAAAAATTTATTTAAATCAAAGTTAGAACGAATAAATTTATTTTAATTATATAACGTGCCTGAAATGGCGGGGCAGTTTGAAAATTCAATTTCAAATTTCAAATGAATGTACAGGATTCAAAATAAATCAGATTTTAGTGAAACAAGAAATATTTGAATCTGTTGAAAATATCTTTCCAACGAATGTGAAAAATCCAGATTTCATAACGGAAATAAAAAGTTATGTCCAGTTGAAAATTCAAAATAGTCGATATGAATTATATATATATATATATATATTTAATATTATATATAGCCCAAAAAGTCACATTTTGCATACGGATGAATTTGGACTCGAAACCACTTCCATTGAGTTCAAAATTTCGTTTGCGACTTCGAAAAGTATAAACTTCGATATATTCCGAGATCTGGAATAGTGGCAATTGGATGGGTTTTCGGCTAGCAATACATAGCTCTTAAAAAGTGAAATTTTGCGTATGAGCTCCGAATTCGACGAGATAAATTTTCTGGATTCATAATTACAAATCATTGTTGAGTTCCAAAATGCACGTCGAACGGAGTCAGTATGTGGCCGTGCGAAGCAAAACCATTTTTTCAAAAATAGGCAGTCATTTTACAAAGGAACATTATTGATACGACCTCAGAATTCGATTCCGTCTTTTTTTTGGATTTGTATCGTCTAAAAATGGTTAAATCGAAAAGGCCATAATTTTTGGAGATAGTGTGTGGGCGTGCAAGAAGAAAAGGTGTGCCAAAATTGCATTTTTGAGCAATATCTGAGCATCTTTGACAATTTTAACAGATGGTCAAATGAACTTGGAATTCAATGAAACTTGTTTCATTGGATTCGTCTTGACATCTACTATCTCGTGTTCGGAATCCGTAGCAAACGGAGATTGTTGGTATTCAGACGATACATGAGAAATGAGCATATAATCACTTTCCTTCTATTTGTTTCTCACTTTCTTCCTCTTCCTCCTTTTTCTTTTTTTCCTCTTTAACGGGGAACCATTCCCAAACCCATCAACCGCCCCCTCCCCTGCTGACCGCCGCACCTCTAGCTGCCACCACCCACCTCCGGCCACCCCTCCTCCTCTCTCTCTCCTCTTCTCTCTCCCCCCATTTGTGAACCCTAGCCCCTAAATCCACCACCACCCGCCACCGTGGGTCCCTCCACCACCGCCGCCACCCACCAACACCACCACCCACGTTAGTCAGTCCCCATGTCGCCCCCTCCAGCCACCAGTCCGGCTATGGGCTCCTCCTCCTCAAGAATCACATTTTTCACAAATTCCCCGTTTTGTAAATAACACTGTCACTATTTCGCCAATAACTCCCAAACCGTGCATTTCTAGCCAAAACTCCATAGTACCAAAGTCGAAGAGCACGATTTTATCTTCTATTTGGGTATATGGAAGCCCTATTTTGAAATGCGGAGCTGTCTGGAAAATGCGTCCAAAGATCGCGGATCTACTGCTGGTTTCGCGATTTTCGGCGAGTTGGCGCAGTTTTGAAAGAAAGTCCACTAGGCAAAAGTTGTCTGGAATGACGCGTTTAGGATGGTGAAGAAGTTTGCTGAAGATTGGAGGCCGTATGAAGATTCTAGAACAAAAGAGGCGAAATCGAACAACGAAAACGACAAAACGGAGACCACACGACCAAATTCTACAGTAGAAGTGTCAAGGCGATTGGTATAGCTTGGGTGAGAACTTCTTCTCACTCTAATTTTTTTTTCAGTTAAATATATACTATGATGCAGACAGTGCTTAGTAGCACCCGACACCTTTATTTGAAACCATGGATGTTTGGTTGTTTATTTTGATTGATTCATTTGTTTGAATTTGTCTTGGAATTTGAATGGAATGGATTGAATTGGTATGTGTAGGGCGCGAGCCAGGCGAGGGATAAGACTAGACCTTATTCCGGTTCTAATATTACGCCGTTATGCTGCCAAAATTTTCTAAACTATGTTAAAACAATAAAAATATCATTTTATTGTATAAATGAACTGTATAAAATATTCATATGTTGAAATAAATATTTTATCGTTAAAAATATATTTTTTAACGTGTATATGAATGAAAATAAATATTCATTTACGAATCGGACGATTTGTTTTTGTACACTCATTTGACTAATATTGATTGGGACGATATATTTTACACATCGCCCAACTACACAAATAAATTCTGTGTGTGTTGATTGAAACCCCACACAGGTGTTGAGATGATATTTGACGTACACTAATTCCAATTGTTTAGTTGTATGTTAATCGATTGGTTGATAGGCTGTTGTAAGCGTTAATTATTCATAATTAATGCTTATTCAGTTGTGTAGTGCACTCTGGATGATGGTTGATTATTTATCATTGTTGTCATATACATATGTTGTATGAAATCCATATAACTAACATTATATGGTAATTGACTGTGTCTGATTCCAATTCAGAAGGAACGAATACTTTAAAATAAAGAATATTTTAAAATAACGAATATTTCAAAATAATATTCTATAAAGGATTAAAAGGTGATTTTAATGTCTGATTTGGGATGGACACAAAAATATTTAAATATATAAAGCCGTGTTGATTAGATTAACGCCATTTTGACGTGAACAATATTTATATCGATTTAATTCATTTTTATAATGAATATCGAAAATGGAATGATTTCAAAATCAGATATTTTGAAAATATTATCATTTATATATTATAACGATAAGGAAAATTCAATTTTGATTTAAAATTGAAAATGAAGTTGGAATCGTTTTAAATCGAATTTATAAATGATTTATAAAATACGTTTTAAATAGAAATCAACGAAATATGTATAATATAAATATATTTAATGGCCTGAATAGAATGCGCCGCACCACGACCATTCGCGAATTTCGACCATTGACTTCAAATTGACGTTATGGGAGATCCGACCGTCGGATTCTCCTAAAACCGGAACCGTTGGGTTCGTATCGAAAAGTGCTTTCCAACGAGTATAAAAGATTTGAAATCTAACGCCTGGATTTGGAATTATGTCCAAATCAAACTTGGAAATGGTCGTTGTAAATGCGATTCGATGACCGTTTATGGAAATCGACTGAAAGAGCCTTAATAAAATTATTAAAAATATTAATAATTTCTGTAAAATCATAATAAATGATTTGGAAGGAATTTGGATGAAAAATTCCACATTTGAAAGGATAAAAATATATTTTTATCGAAATGAACTAGTTATTAACTAGAATTAATAATCCAATATTTTTTAAATAAATAAATTGGATTAAGAATGGGTTTTTAATATAGCCAGAATTTCCCATATATGAATTGGAGTGGATTGGAATGGAAATAATCTTTGGAATATTTCAATATTGGATTATGTGATTATACGATATTGTTATGGAAATTTAGAAGATATATTTTATATTGTTTTTTCCAATACGATATTTGTTGGTTTCAAAATTTGATGTTGAATATAAGCCGATAAAATTTCTATTCAAAGCCTTGTATTTGATATCGAATTGGATTTTGGGCTTGTCGTGAATGGTGTCTTTATTAACACTGTTCTTAAACCTAGTTGAGAAAAGAATAAATCTTTTAATTAAGATTTAGTGAAGTTTTCCATTCAATTAATATTTAATTGGGATTGAATGAAAGAATTGGATTTTTGGGATTATCGTGAATGGTGTTTTTAATAACACTTGTTCTTTAACCCGATTAACAGTAAAGTTAAGATTTGGAATTTATAAATCTTTGATTAAGATTTAACGGGAATTTCCTAAAGTAAAGTTTTCCAATTTAATATATTAAATTGGAATTGAATGGAATTCAATTTTATAGTAATCGAAGTGAGCTTCTGTGGAGGAAGACTGTTAATATATATGGAATTTAAAATGCCTTGTCATTATTCCATTTATATTATTAGTCGGATAAGGAAATTGATATCGATTATATATATTGATTTGTTTTCCATGAAGATTCCATAATTAATGGAATGTGATTTGGGTTTATCGTGAACTGTGTTTTAAATGACATTAGTTCTTTAACCTAGTTAAAGACAGGATTACATATCTAATATTGTATTTTGAGCTGTGTGGTTGATCTCTGCTAAATATATATTTGTTTGGTGGTGGAGAATTTATTCTCTTGTTTAACACCCTTCTCTAAGACGTACGGGCTTAGAGGTTATATATAGGCAGAAATCAATAGTACAGTGCAGATTGTCGATGCGGCATGTTAGATTTTCCAAAGTTAAAGAATCATTAAGATTGATTTTTTGGAAGATTTAAACTAAGTGGAGTTTTAATGAATCTTTAATTAGATTGAAATGTGAATGAGATAATTTAAATTATCAAATTTGGGAAATGATCGAGAATGGAGTATCACTGGCTTTGCTCCAAGCAATATCTAAATCTTTAATTAGATTTGAACAAGAAATGGTAATTAATTTTATCGATAACACCGTGATGTTAGATATGGAGTATTAACATTTTTTCTCTATGGGATGAATAGGTTGGGACTGCGAAATATAACAAATGATTACTTCGGTAAGGTGCGCTAATCCCGACTAGTTTGGATAAACCTTAATTTGGTTTGAATTAACATCCAAAGAAAGATTAAAGAATAAATTTAAGGAATTTATCTTTGATAAAATTAGTGGGAACCTTTCCCAAAGGATATGAATATTTAAATAGAAGAATATTCTAGATTGGAATGGGCGTATGTTGTGTTTTTATAGCACTTGTTTATTATATACGCGAGTTATTCGGAAAGGCCGGGTTTATACCCATTCTGAATAACTGATTCGTCGATGAAGACGGTAGTTGAAGACTGGAGGTCTTCACATCGTTTGGATGATTACTGATGTCTTGATTGGGCTGTACACCCAAGACAAGGTAATAGGTAGTGATCGTCCAGACGTACTTGGAGATAGACCGGATATGCGAGGACCTCTCTCATGTATTGGACATATGGGACGAGGAATAAGGTGCCTCCGGTTTCGTTTAGATCTGGAACGAATTAGTAAATAAATGTGTGTCTAACATTGGATTTTATTCTATGTTGATTGATCTCTATTAAATATATATCTGTTTGTTGAAGGAGAATTTATTCTCTTGCTTAACTCCCTTCTCCGAGACGTAGGAGCTCAGAGGTTATATATCGATAGACATCAGTTGCATGGTGTGAATTTCCAGTGTGGCATACGGAGATGCAAATGATCAAGGCTTATGTTGAAAAGAAGAGTCTTGTGGTTGATGATCAATGCACGGCCTTAAAGGGCCTAGCTTTGTGTATAGCATTAATTCGCGAGCCTCACACCTCGGTATGAGTCAAAAACGGGATCAGACCGTTCGGAGAACATGGCGTTTCTTTCTAGCTATGGGTGGTGTCACGGTATGGAGCCCAGACATTTATTATATTTTTACCTATGTGGATGATGGATAGCGAGGCACCTCGAATATATCGATTACTACGGAGCCGATGGATATAGGTCTGAAAGGACCGGGAAACGTATGTTCATGAATAACTAATCCTCAAACGTAAGGGAGAACCCGCCCAACCGATCCAAGGGTTCGCTGCGGGGGATCCTGAGGCATTTGCTAGAGTGTTTTGAATCAGAGAGGACCATCCCTGGCCTCGACTCATGACAGAAATCCAATTTCCAATACGTGACATTTCGGTTTTAGTTGTAAACCAATATGGCGACGTAGTAGCATGAGATACTATGCCGTCTATGATTGATACATTTATATTTGAAGTTGTTTTATACACTATGCACTTATAATAGTATCAAATGATTTGTTTTAAACTTACCAAGCATGTTTGGCTATTATAAGGTATAACTCTATCCTCCGGCTTGCGCTGCATTGTGTGATGGGACCTAGGTCTTATAATAGCTTCATTTTTCCAAAAAGCATTGCGCTGTTTATTTTATGCATTGGTATTCTTGGGAGGAAACCCATTCAGTGTTATACAGCGTGGTCCCTTGATTTACCAAATTTTAAAGTGAAGTTTTAAATAATTATTTTAGTTCTCACACTAGTCACATGACTGACCTCGAGTTTATTGTTTTAACCTAAACTCTGGGTCCCCCTATTTTCCACACGGACAACTAGTAGTTTTAATTTTGCAGATATTATATTCACAGGATCCTTGATTTACAACTGGAACTATATTCGAAAAGCTCTATATCCGTGTATTCTTTTCAGTTGTGTTATGTATTATTTTTCGCTGCTATGTATTTAAATTTAATTTAAATCTCTGATATTTGTCAAATTTATATTATTTATTCATACTTTGTTATATTCTTGTACTCTGATGTAATTGTTGTAATAAGCAATGAAATGTTCTTCTATTTATGTTCCGATTTGTCGTATTCTCAACTCAATCCGGGCTTTCCCTTATGGGTGAGTTTGGGTCGTTTTAAATAACATGTTTGTGTGTTCATGACTTGAGTATGTCATTAAATATTCTTTATAATTGAAGATGTATGTCATCTGTGACGATAACTAGATATTTTTATTGAAGGTCAACTCTACAGCTCGAAGTCAAGAGGCTTAGTCCTCCACACAAGCAAATGCTATGGAATTGTTCGCATCTTTTATTAAGCGAATGCAGCATGTTTCTTCAACATCTTTGACGAATAGCCTTTTAAGTCGTTTTATAAGTTTAAAGCCAGAGAAATTTGTTGGAGATGCTGATCCAGTTAAGGCAGAGTAATGGATTCAACATCTGGAGGATATATTTGAAGTTTTGGAATGTAGTGAAGTCAATAAGGGGAAGTTGGCAGATTTTCAATTATCAGAGGATGCTCAAAATTGATGGGAGTAAGTACAAACAACTACTAGCCCAGATGAGATAGAACAGATGATATAGGAAGAATTTAAGGAAAAATTCTTAGAAAAGTATTTTGTTAGACCAAAATCTGGGCCTAACACCCAAATGCAAATCGAAAATCACAGAATGCAGAAAAAAGTAAATAAAGAGGAGACACACGAAGTTTTTATAGTGGTTCGGCTGAAACCAAGCCTACGTCCACTTTATCTCTTCTTAAATCCTAAGAAGTTACAAGTACAATTCTCTTGATTTATACACAAAATCCTCGTGTTTACAATGAAAAGGGGTAAGAAATCATAAGATTATACATGAAATCCTCGTGTTATAATGTGGAATTTGGCTCCTTTGCTACTGAAATTGCTTTGTAGAGAGCAATGGTGGAAGCTGTGAGGAGTTAGAGCCAAAAGATCCTTGAAAATGCCTTCAAATGGTGTATTTATAGCTGTAGGAGAGCTTCTGAGAAGACCGGTTCGTGATGGGGTACGTGGCACCCGATCTGGGAAAATAGGAGAGCGAATAGCCTTGAGAATATGTTAGAACAAGCTGCGTAGGAGCAGGTTCGGTGGTCGGATTGTGGTTACATAGGGCTAGCCGAGCCGGTGGTTCAATGGTGACAAGCTGGAGTGGTTGGGTCATGGTCTACATGTGCTCCACGAGTCGGGGTGCTTCACGAGACGAGGTGCATCACGAGACGAGGTGCATCACTAGCAGGGGCGGATCCCACGAGCCTATGTCATGTTCTGAGTTTTCGGTACTAGGTTACACCCCTTCACGGAAATGGGCATAACTTTCAAACCGTAAGGCCGATTGAGCCAAACCAAAGCTCAAACTGAAGCTAATTTAGAGTTCTACAAGAGTTACGGAGGTTAGCTTTGTAGTTGCTGTTTTCGGTCCAGAAAAGGTCATCTGGTAGGAGTTCCGACCAGTTCTTTGTTGATGACGCGACTTTGACCAAATCGCTTCCTGTCTACTGACAACGTTCTCCATATTCGAGCGCGATGCTATTCAGATATTCAGTGTGACAGCTTTTACCAAAAAGTGTGTCAACAAGTTTGCCCCCCAGAACATATCTTGCTGGTTGAAGGAAGATGTGTTCTGGATAGTCCAGGAAATCTATAAGCTATAAAAATTCGATAATGCCATGACCTTGCCGGATCTGCCAGCTGCAGATAGAATCCATACCCGTAAAGAGATAAAGGAAAAACAAACGTGCCAAATCCTGGCGATATTGTTCAAATTTTCTGAGCATAAACCATGCTTCGGCGTCTAATGAGCATAAACCATACTCAAGGGACGTTTGTGTCATCCTGCCAAATCTTGGCAAGGGCTAACATTTCCAGGCATAATCCATTCCAAAAGTCCAAATTGAGTATAATCCATACCCGATTTCTTTTGTCACATCCTGACAAGACCGTTTGCAGGGCATAATCCATACCCTGGAGTTCAAACCGAGTATAATTCATACCCGATTTCTTTTGTCATATCCTAACAAGACCATTTGCCGTTCCTAAGTATAATCCATACTTAAGATTCCAAAGTGAGTATAAACCATACTTAGACCAAAAGTAGAGCTACACTTGCCACAACCTGACAAGATAGTCCGTCCCTAGGCATAATCCATACCTAGAGTTCCATAATAAGTATAAGCCATACTTTAACCGAAGTTGAGGATCCTGCCACATCCTGACAAGATACTTAAATTCTCCAAACATAATCCATGCTTGGAAAGTCCTTATTCAATTCAAAATGCAAAACCAAAGCAAAACCTGATTGGTTTGACACCGAGTCCAGAGCACGCTTTGGGGATAGATCCTAACCCTCTGTGTGTACTCCGATTCAACCAATCGAAAAACCTAATAAAGCAAAAACAAATCTTAAAGCCTAAGAAATGCAGAAAATGAAAGCTGATCTCATCCAGATCAGTTGATGATGAGCCCACGAGAGCTCGATCCAGGGTCATTCCCTCTCCGGGGAGCAGGTGGTGGAATCGCAGGTGTTGTTTGTGGTTTCACATACTCGGGCAGCTCTCCACGTCTAACCCGTTCCTCAATCAAATCATGAAGATGTCTGCACTCATTCGTGTCATGTCTGTCCATATCGTGGAATAAGCAATGCTTTCCAAAATCGCGTTCCCTTTGCGATGGCTCTCTTCTGGGAGGCTTTGGGTAGGAAACAACACCGTTTGTGTCCATGTAAATGTCAGAAAGTGAAGCAATGAGCTCAGCATACTTTTCATATCTGGGCCCTCTCCGGGGCTGAGTGTTGCGATCATTCTTGATGGTGGTTTTTCCTTTGCCATTTCCAGAATCAGACAGTTCTCCATCTTTGAGCATGTTGACATCGAGAACTTTCTTCTCAGAAGCTGCGTCTTCCTCATGCAGAAATCTATCCGATTCAAGGTCGAACTCGCTGAGACTCCGTGGTGGGTCTCGATACAAAGATTTTTTGAACTCCGAGTTATCTAGAATGCTGGATACTGCTGCCATCAGTACCATCGATTGTTCAGGGCGATCAACTGATGCTGCTGCAACGTTGAATCTTTCCAGGAATGAACGCAGAGTTTCTCTGGGCCTCTGCTTAATTGTAGCGAGTGACAAGATGTTCTTGGGTCGAGCGATGTGGACCCGAAACTGTTCAAGGAAGCGAGCGACCAACATATTCAAGCTATTGATCGATTCCGTCTCTAGCTGTCGAACCCACATGGCTGTTATATCAGTCAGAAAAAGTGGAAAACATTTAGCCATGATGTTTTCTGATGCCGATTGAACTTCCATATGTCGTTTGTAGCGCATGAGATGCACAGTAGGATCTATCCTGCCGTTGTAAGGCTCTAGTTGTGGAAGTCTGAAATCCGGGGGATTGCAGGAATTCCTGATTTCCTGAGTGAAAGGATTGTGATTGACGTCGTCCACGTCGTTCTGATAAGTGTGGCCTCTCGTGAGGCATTGAATGAGATTGGCAAGCCGATCGCCCTCAAAAAGTTGTTGCAAGTTGCCAAGACCAGAGCCAGTGCCCCCAGCGTTGAATGCAAGAGAAGATGGAAGCTGGTGAGCTGTCATGAGCAGGTCGCGGGTCTCCGTTCATGGTTCAGGGGAGGCGACCCGACCCGGTCGTGAATCATGGAGGTTGGCACGTGAGGCCGAGTCGTGAAGCACGGGGGTGATCCGACTGGGTCCTCGAGGTAGGTCACGAACCAGTTGTTGTTGAGCAAATGGGAGCAAGTTGCTGGGATCGACTCGTGAGCCTGGTGGTGCACCACGATCTGGATCGCGATCTAGAGGTGTATCACATGATGGTTGATGCTGTTGAACGGGGGCTTGCAATCTGGTGTTCATATGATCTAGAGCTGAAGTAGATCGCAGTGCATTTCCAAGAGCGAGTGGGTTGCCTCCGAGTCCTAGTGATGCACGAGCCGCTTCTGTGGCCTCGTTTCCAATGACTTGATCGTTACTCTGCCTTCCATCCATCCGAGCGAAGAATCCGTCAATCATCTCCTGTTGTTTTTGGATGTGATCGTCTTGCCTTGCCATTTGATCTCTCAATTCAGCGAGAACGCCGTCCATCTCGCCTCTAGTTAAGTATGCAGAAGGGTTTTCATGAGATGAAGCCTCATGGATGGCCTCGTTCCTTGTGTCTTCAGCGTCAGCATCATCAGCATGAGTGGAAGTTTTGGTTTTCTTCCTTTTGATTGCCATTGAGTTTCCTTTCAAGCTAGAAGTTGAAGTTGTCGTGTGCCCCCTACCTGGCGCACCAAAATGTTAGACCAAAATCTGGGCCTAACACCCAAATGCAGATTGCAAATCACATAGTGCAGAAAAAAGTAAATAAAGAGGAGATACATGAAGTTTTTATAGTGGTTCGGCTGAAACCAAGCCTACGTCCACTTTGTCTCTTCTTAAATCCTAAGAAGTTACAAGTACAATTCTCTCGGTTTATACACAAAATCCTCGTGTTTACAATGAAAAGGGGTAAGAAATCATAAGATTATACACGAAATCCTCGTGTTATAATGTGGAATTTGGCTCCTTTACGGCTGAAATTGCTTTGTAGAGAGCAATGGTGGAAGCTGTGAGGAGTTAGAGCCAAAAGATCCTTGAAAATGCCTTCAAATGGTGTATTTATAGCTGTAGGAGAGCTTCTGGGAAGACCGGTTCGTGATGGGGTACGTGGCACCCGATCCGGGAAAATAGGAGAGCGAATAGCCTTGAGAGTAGATCAGAACAAGCTACGCAGGAGCAGGTTCGGGGGTCGGGTCGTGGTTACATAGGGCGAGCCAAGCCGGTGGTTCAGTGGCGACGAGCTGGATTGGTCGGGTTGTGGTCTATATGTGCTCCACGAGTCATGGCACTTCAAGAGACGAGGTGTATCACGAGACGAGGAGCATCATGAACAGGGGCGGGTCCCATGAGCCGATGTCATGTTCTGAGTTTTCGGTACTAGGTTACACCCCTTCACTGAAATGGGCATAACTTTCAAACCGTAAGGCCGATTGAGCCAAAACTAAGCTCAAACTAAAGCTAATTCAGAGAGCTACAAAAGTTACAGAGCTTAGCTTCGTAATTTCTGTTTTCAGACCCAGAAAAGGTCATCTGGTAGGAGTTCCGGGCAGTTCTTTGTTGATGATGCGACTTTAACCAAATCTCTTCCTGTCTTCTGATAACGTTCTCCATTTTCGAGCGCGATGCTATCCAGATATTCAGTGTGACAGCTTTTACCAAAAAGTGTGTCAACATGTTTCTTAAAGAATGAGAGAGAGAGAGAAGATGGAAACAAAATTTTAAAATCTTTCCCAAGAAGGTATGTCAGCAGCTTAATACCAAAATAAGTTTGAAACACTATCCCAATTCTGAAATCATTCAATTAATACACCTAAAATGCATTTTAGACGATTTACGAAGGGAATAATTCGTCCCATAAGAAGACATGCTATTGGCGATCGAGGTAAAACTTATGAGATGATAGTAGCTGAAGCTTTAAATCTAGATGAAGATTATCTTGAGTTCCAGCAAGAAAGGAAGGCTTCAAATAAAAGGAAACCAATCGAATTTTCCGACAATCAAAACAAGCCAGACGAGAAAAGGAAGAAATAAGCTGAAGAAAGTAAAGGACCGATGGGATGAGAAAAGGAATCTAACAAAATAGGGAGAAGTTACCAATGCAATGAAACAATACACATTCTCCAATCTATACAAAGGCAATCATGTGTTACAATTGTAATGAATCTGGGAACATTAGTTGGAATTGTAAGAAGCCAAGGAAGGACAATAGAGGACAACAAGACGAGTATATGCAGTTATTTCTGAACAGGCTCAAGTAGAAGGTACCATATTTCTTTTTTTACTTTCAAGATAGAATTTTATTTCATACTGGTGCCACATAGAACAAAAATTGGTTTTAACTGCAATGGTTCCCAACGTTTAAATCATAATGCCTTCGAAACCTTGTTCCAGCGGAATTACTATTTGTGAAAATGCCATCTTGCCTCTTTATGTCACTTTTACTAAGAAAGTTAAATCATTTCCATTGGCTAATTTATTTCCCTCGTTCTACACTTTTCTTCCACTCCAATTCCTTTTTCATCCACCCATGTTCTTCACTTTCGTCAATACTTAATATATTCCTTCAACGATACATCATGCCTTAATCCGCTCGAGTAGGTACGTTGACCAATTAAGGTCTAATCCATTTCGAATCGATTATGCGCTAATTCTCCAATATTGTTTCAGTTTTTTTGACTCATATGTGGAGTTTTTAGGGTTATTCAGATATTAGGATTATTCTATTTTCTAGTTTGGATTCTAAAATTTTTAGGGTCCATTCAAACACGAAGGGGTTCGGATTCTGCACATGATTTTTTTTGGAAAGCAAAACGTGGTCGAGAACTAATATTATCTTTGCTGTAAATCTCAAGGAATAGGTGAGTAACACTCATGAAACCTCTTTCTATGTGTGTGCTCATATTACTAATCTCAACGAAGTTTATATGAGATAATGTGTGTTTGCTGACTTTTTGAGTTACTATTTAACGAAATCATGATAAGGATTTATTGTTGGAACCAGTTGCGTGAATCCATTGTTTAATATTTAGTTTGGTTGGCAGTTCATGCTTACATTCTTGGAATATTACACTTTATTTAGGTTGGCAATTACCTAACTTGCTTAAAATAACAAGAGCATGCTGTGAATGCGTTTCTATTTGTGTTTGTTGCTAACCTTGTTGTTAAAGTTGCCATATGTGGTATTGAAAAACAAATGTTTCGTTATGTTAAGGTTATGTTTAAGGAATCGACTAATCTAATTTTGAGTAGAGTTAGTTATGATAGTCAACGTCGTGATATTTGTGTAGCATTGTATATAGTTTTAGCACTCACTAAAGAACATTTTAAAAAAACTGATTAATATAATGACTTTGAGCACACATTGTAAATAATTTCACTTACGTGCACTTTAAAATAGATTGTGTAAAATTATAGTTATATAGTAATAAATTTGTACTTTGTAAATTGGTATGAATGTTTGACATGTTTTAGAGCATATGTATATGCATTATCTTATATTTTAGTACAAAAGACTTCACTTTGAATATACGGGGCAAATACTTGCACTTGCCTGCATATTGAAGAAGATAACTCAAGTTTCATTCAATCAGTCCAAATATTTGTATTGCAAAGAACTAGTAAAAATATATGTCTTTCTTTGCATTTAAGATAGTGCAAATATTTACACTTACATGCATTACAAACTAGATTGTATGAAAATTGCTTCTTAGCGATAATCTTGCACTTTGTAAGTGTGTTTATATGTTTAGCGTATAAAAATACATTTTATCTTAGTAGAAATATTGTACAAAATATCATGCACTCTATTAATTTAAAGCATAGATAATGTTATTGGTATACACAAACGAAAATTAATACATGTCTGTTTAGTTGATTTTATTTGAATTCATTGATTGATATTTGTTTCCATTAGGATTGTTAGACCCAAAAGTGGTTCTAACACCCAAATTGATTAAAAGCAAGATGAAATGAGATAAAAACAAAAATGAACACGCAGGATTTATAGTGGTTCGGCGAAGAAATGCCTACGTCCACTTATCTTTCACTATATTCAATAATTCAGTTGCAAATACAATGTAATTGTCACTTGACTTCACTCACAACTCGCTTATATTCACTCAATAGAATAAAACAAATAATGAAAGAAGATTTGGATTCTCCGGGAGTAATGGAGTTCGGGTTATGGAGGTAGTTGAATTCTCAAAGTGCTGAAAAAAGATCCTTCTCTTTGTCTCCAGACGGGGTATTTATAGGCGTGAATTTGCTTGAAACTTGATCCGGGTCGGGGCCACATGTCATCCATCCCACTATCTTCGGGTTCGGATGAACTATTATGTTGACAGCGCATCAAAGGAACGAACGTTATGGGTAGGAACTGGTCATAGCCGGTCCGGATATCCAGACGATTTTGCAGGAGAGTAACATGGAGCATGGGTTCGGGTCGGAGACGCGCAGATAAGGGGTTCGGATCGGGATACCCGATCCGAACCGGATTGGCTTAGATGCGATGCTCTCTTCTTCTCTAATCTGCTCCGCTCCGATCCATTTTCGTGGCAAACAGGTGGCTTTACGATCCAATCGAGATTTAGTTGCCCTCCGATCCGATTAGATATGCCTTACCAATTTACTCAACAGGAGTTCACCGATACGAACAGAGGACTCTTTCCGACCCGAACCGATGGTTTGCTCTGACCCGATCCGAACAGCTGCTGCTATCTAATCTAGATTGTAGTGTCTTCTCCAATCCGAACCGAAGTCTTCTAATTAAAAATGCCCTTCAATGTTTGGTTTCTTGACTTTGTGTTGCCTAGTTCACAAAGTAGGCTAACATTTTGCCCCCTCAAAGGATGCTTCTGTTGTATACGAAGCGTGCTTTGATGTCGTTTGAAATGCTAGTCCTTGAATCAGAACAGTCAGAAAGTCACTTCTGTTCGTTTGTGAAGATGCGTTGCTTCATGAAGACATGTCTCTTATTGCTTATATATATGTCGTGAAACACTTGATTCATTTTCTTCATTTTTGAGTCAAGTCCAGAAGTCCTTCTCAACATATAGTATTCTTCTCAAGTATGTTCTTTCCTAGTTTTTCTTTTAAATCCAATTCGAATGCTAGAGGAATGCACATATTTCTACCCGGTTCGGTGGCGCGACCCGGTTCGGTGTCTGACTCGAGCACCTTTTCTTCCTGTTTCGCTTTGCACTGGGTTGATGGGCCAGAAGATGTGGGCTGGCTTGGACTCGGTCCGAACGGAGTAAAACACGGGGAATACAAAGAGCCATCTCACGTCTTATATAAACTCGACCACCCAAACTCTTCTACCTTCTTTACTCCCACAATTCTTGTTCTCCCAGTTTTACACCGAAACCCCACTTCCTAAAAAATCTAAAAACTCCAAACTCCTCGTTTCAATCTTCGAATAAAACATCTAGGTATTTTAAATCTCCGATTATTTATGTAATAACTGATTTCAACTAGAATTTGCGTTTAGATCGAGCGATTGGAGTGTGGCGTTTGTTGAACTCTGACGCCTGGGTCTCCTCCACCGTTTGTCATCGTCGTTGATGGTGTCTTCGCCGCCTCGAGGTAGCAACGGGGGTCATTGGGATCCAGCGTTAAACGTTCAAGCACATACACATTAACGCTTAACTTCGTTTGGGTCTAGTGAAATTTGAAGACGAGAAAGGGGAGAATTGGAATTGGGTTCGGTTCGGGTAAGGAAGTGCTGAAGCAGCGGAGGGGAGGACAAGTTCATATGTTAGGATCGGGTCGGAATGAAATGCAATGTGGAGAAAGCCATGCTTGCCCGACCAGGTCGGATCGGAAGAGATAGAGAAAGGAAAAGGACGTATGGATCCTTTTGTTTGCTGAACCGCTCCGAATGCTTATTCCGATCCGGTTTTAAACTACCACATATGAACTTCTTCTCCGAATCAAACAACACGCAGACCCGAGCCGATCCCAGCTATATGCACATCCGATCCGAACCCAACAATAAACACACCCTACCCGAACTGAATGATATGCATATTCCAACTCAAAGCACAAGACTTTATCCAACCAGGGTTAATCAATGCCTGACATAATCTTCAACTTAATGAACAGTTAGGGTAGTGCCTTATGAACGTAAACGATCATCAAGATTTATTCTGAACATCGCCGCTCCGTTAGAACTTCGCATTATGCTTTTAAGTGTTTTTCTTCTCATGTTTTGCGCACACTACACACACTTTAGCTCACACATATGCACAGGGGGCACGGGATAATTTACTCTAATCCGTGCTATTGCTTCTTCAATAGTTCTATGACAATGAGGCCCAGACGCTCTTCCCGTCTAGCTGAGAGGAAAGAAGCCCCGGAAACTTCTAACAAAATCACTCTTGAGGATATATCTTCTTCGTCTGATCCAGAATGGGACAGCGAGGGTCCAGATTACGGGGTTGGACATCGGGAAAGCGACGAGGTGTCTTCAGAGAATGAAGTTTCTCTGGGTTTTGAGGAGGAAGGAGGGATTGGTGACAATCGAGCACCCGATGAATTTGAATCAGCCATCATATTAGAATCACCCTTGGACTCTGTTGA
This sequence comes from Allium sativum, assembly GCA_030737875.1. NCBI lineage: Eukaryota > Viridiplantae > Streptophyta > Magnoliopsida > Asparagales > Amaryllidaceae > Allium > Allium sativum. The sequence goes on along the minus strand of CM060918.1, from coordinate 140,214,893 downwards.
ATCAACAATTGACAACGATCGACTTGTTCGAATTTGCCTAAAATATGGAATAATGAAAAGGGACACCCTAGTGCCCTCACGCTCTGACCGTCCCCACAACCCTCCAGAAGGATATATGACAGTCACTCGATTGATGTGCATGGTCGGCTCCATTCCTTCATTCTCTCCTTTCATCGTTGATTTCTTAAGACAAATGCGGATTGCCCCCATGCAGTTGCATCCCAATTCATATGCCTATTTACACACCTTGTACATAGCATATCGTGAAATCCTAGGCATAGAGCTCACGTTCGATGACGTTCATTTCTTTTATAATTTCAAGCATCGTACTCGAGAGACTCCATCCTTCTGCTACTTTGAATCAGTCCCAAAAAGGAAGATAATCTCTGCACCATTTAGCAGTAAAGCTGGAGATTCCAGACTAGAATGGTTCTACATAAAGCAACAGTCTGGATGCGCCAGGAGATGGACAAAATCAAGTAAAGCGTTGATTTTCCGAACCCGGACTCTATACACTTGAATCATCACCCTGACCTGTTTTCCTTTTTGTTTGCAGTCGACAATCCCAAACAGATATCAGATCAGGTGTTCTTTGATCGGATGCACCTACTTCTTAATGGCGATCAAAAATTCTTGACTATCGACGAGGTCCTTAAAGATGAATACCTTCACTTTCATGGGCTGCTATCTGTTTTTCGTAGCATCGGTCATGGGACGGTCCCTTACGCATACATTCCTCTAGTGGAGATAGTTCCAGAGACAGGAGAAGGCTCGGGAATTCCTACAGCGCCTCTTCAAACTTCACCTTCTCCATCTTCCACACAAGATGATGAATTGGCTAATCTGGCCGAAAAGCATCGTGAGGGGTATGTTGCCCCCGAGGAAACTACCTCTCTAGACAAATCAAAATCCTCCCAAGAGTCGCCACTTCATGCTTCCGAATGGGATGTTCCTAGCACTGATGAGCACATATTTCAGGGTTTGGGGGATCTCCCCTTACCTGAGACTATATATACTTCAGAGGATTTCAGGAAGGATCCTTTAGTCTTCACCTCTTCCGAAGAAACTACTCCCGCTAAGGCCAGAGAACCTGCCTGCACTAGTCTAGCTTCAGACTCGGGTTGGTTGGGGGGAAACACGCCACTTAGGATGCACTTTACACCACAGCATTAGCATTCGTTGCACTTCTTTCTCCATGTATCCATTAATTCTAAACTTCGTTTATTTTATCGTGCAGGTACAATGTCTCGATCCTACTATGATATAAGAAAACTTCGTCGTAGCATGTCCAATCCTCCTCAGGATGTCGAGTATGATCGCTGGGATGATCGTGGTAGGGAGGAGAGAAGACCTTATGATCCCTATCGTTCTCGACCCTCACGTTCCCGCTCACCAGTTAGGCCGGAACAAGAGAAATACAAAGGTTACCAAAGCCGTAGGGAGGAGGACAGACCACAATCCAAAGACTCCTCCTCTTCCTATGAGAAACGCAGTAGAGAGAAAAGTCCTCCAAAGGAAACCGGGTCTCGAAGTAAGCAAAAGGTCCCTGCTACTAAACGACCTAGGACAGACAAAGAGACTACAGAATCCTCTTCAGGAAGGGACACCGAATTGACAATCCTCGCTCCTCCCCCACCAGATGCGGGAACTGCAATAAAGCGGGCATATTTGAAAGAGCAATTTCCCGAACACTACTTCGAAACTCTGACTTTTTTACCTGCCCTTGAACCTATTTCGTCTAATTGGGCAGATGAGGCCAAAGCAAAGATTGATGCGGTGCAAAAACAATATACTGAGATGTTCAAATATTCGCGCAATCTTTCTAAAATCATCCGCACTCTAATCACAAATACTGATTCAATGCAAAAGACCGCGGAGGAGGATACTAAGGCCTTAAAAGCTCTAGGAAAAGATTTGGAAGACACTCAAGCTCAGCTAGCGGTCGCTCAAAGGGACGCTTCTAATTTCAAACAACAATTCGAGGACATGCAAAAACGTTATCACGATTTGCTTGAATCTCATACTCAGGAGCGTTCTGAATTAAAAAAGCAAGCTGACGAGGCCAAGTCAGAGGCTGCTAAGACACGCATTGCTTATGCTGAGCTTGAGCGGAAAAACGCCGAGTTAGCAAAGAGGAGTGCTGAATTAGAAAAGAAGAATGCTGACTTGGCTTCAAAGCTGTTGGAGGCAGAGAACAGGGCTGCTCTGGCCGAGGGCAATGTGGAGTGTGCTATTAAATCTGCGGAGGATGCCCGCAAGCAACTATCAGAGGCGGAGGCTGATATTCATGGCTTCGGCGAGCTAATGATTGAATTCTTCGCACATATTATTCGTCGTCGAAACATTTCTTGGATCGAGGACTATCCATCCACTCTGGTTCAAGTATGGAATCAAATCGTTGAGTGGGAAAAAGAAGAACTTAAGGTCAATTCTCTTGATGAAGATAAACTGATGGAGAAATACTTGAGAGATGATGAACCGGAGCGTCTAGCTGAAGGGCGCCGCCTCATTGCTGAGGCCATGGAAGAAGAGAGACGGAAGTCTAAACAAAAAACCATTCTCAAAGCTGGTTCCTCTTCTTTTGCCCCTGCAACCTCCGAAGTAGAAGGGTATGATCCCGAAAATCCGGGAATTCCTCGAACAACCCTGCTATCCCCTATTCCTGAACTAACCCCAGAGGTAGTGGTCACCCCCGCTGATAAGTCTTCGGAAGGTATCGCTATCTTTTCTCCTCAATTTGCCAAAGCTATTTCTACCTTTCGCCATGTGATTGAACAATCGATGAGAGACCCTTTGTTTTCGCCTGAGTTGATAATCGTTGCTTCTCATTCTGTAGGTGTTGAATCATCCGAAAAGACAGATGTAGCTCAAGGAGTTGTCGCTGGGACAAAGCCCGCTGATAGGGCCAAAGAAGGGGAAGACAAGGCTGCTTCTATAGACTTGGGGGATGGAAGTGAGCCAACTAAGGTCACCACTCCCCATGATGAAGAAATGATAGCAGCTTTAAAGGACGACGGAGGAGACGGGGGGCATGAAGAGGAACCGGAAGTTGCAATAACTGGGGAGTCGAAAAGCGCTGATGACGTTACCTTGGCTGCCATGAAGGCTGATCAAGATAAGCGCTTGCAATTAAAGGCCGAAGAACTAGACCCTGAGGTCCTCAAGCCCCTCGCAGTTGTGGATGCGGGATCAAGGTTAGTTGTTAAGCTCTCAACTAGATCTATTACAGAAGAACTTGCTAAAAAATCTTCTCTTGATTCCAGTGCCCCGCCCTCCGGGAAGAAGTCTACTGGCTCCAGTACCGCATCTTCAGGGAAAAAGAAATCGAAGCGAATCTTGACCGAGGCCGAGAAAGAAGCAAAGGATGCGGAGAAAGCCGCCAAGAAATCCAAGGCTCATTCCAAATCTAAATAGTGGATTGTCCTGTATCTTTTTAGTATTTTTGTGAACCAATAATTGCTGCTACAAAAGCAGCTCCTGCACTTTCTTTTCTAGCTATTTCCCTGTACAAATTCATTCATCTGTAAATAAAAATAATTCACTTTTTGCAATGTTTGTTTGTTAGTAGTTATGCATGTCTACAGTTGTGAAACGAAACTGTGGAGGGAGAAATATGTGTATGCACATGTATCCCCAGTCAATTTCCACAAGTTATTCAATGCTTAACCAAGCAATCTGAATGCTCCCAATTCTCTGACGGGATAGCACTTCCTGTGTCGTCAGTACCTGTCGTTTTTTCTGGCATTTCTTTTATACTCTCCCTCTTTCTCTTGAGAGTTAGAGTTCGAGTTCAGTCATCTGTTTATTCCCCGGTCGTTCAACGGGGAAAGACTTCTTTCTCGGCGCTCAGTCAGAGACGCCTTTATACTCTCTTTCTCTCTGGAAAGTTAGAGTTAGGAGGAGAATTTCTTTTTCAGCGCTCAGTCGGAGACGCTTTTATACTCTCTCTTTCTCTGGAGAGTTAGAATTAGGAAGAGAATTTCTTTTTCAGCGCTCAGTCAGAGACGCTTTTATACTCTCTCTCTTTCTCTGGAGAGTTAGAGTTAAGAATGTCGTTTTCTCATTCTTTTATGTCTTATTGCACAAATAATTGTTGTGCTTCTTTTTATGTCTAAACTGTTTTCAACCTTTTTAGGCTCTGAGTTATCCTGTATTTTATAATCACAACAGAATAACTGATGAATGTAAATGCATAAAACTAAATAACACACAATATTTTTATAGTGGTTCAGCTAAGTCGTAGCCTACATCCACTTTATAGTCCTTTATTCATATCATCAGATTTTCCCAAGGCAAGGCGTGCCTTATTACAGAGTTCACAGGAAAAATAACAAAAAGTACAGCATTTCTAATCCAAATATCGCATTAAGTGTTGGGCATTCCATGCTCGAGGGACTTCTTCGCCATCTACGGTCGTTAACTTGAAGGTTCCTTTTTCAAGTTTCCGTTGGATGACAAAGGGTCCTTCCCATTTTGGGCCAAGGTGAGGAAGGGATGGAAAAACTCTCTTTAGCACCAAATTTCCTGGTTCAAAAGTTCTGAGGCGAACTTTTTTGTCATAATAGCGTGCCATCTGACGCCGATGTCTTGCTGCACGCAAGTCTGCTTCGTCCCTTTTCTCTTCGATTTCATCAAGAGACTCAAGTAAGAGCGTCCGATTCGTCATCGGGGCATAATACGTCACCCTGTGGGAAGGAACTTCCAGTTCAACTGGAATTACTGCTTCTGAGCCAAAGGAGAGAGAGAAAGGGGTATGACCGGTGGCTGTCTTAAATGTTGTTCGATATGCCCACAAAGCTAGGGGCAATTCATCAACCCACTTTGCCTTTGCACGCTCTAATCGCTTCTTGAGGATGGATTTTATTACCTTGTTTATTGCCTCTACTTGCCCATTCGATTGCGGATAGGCAACCGCAGTATATCGTTTGTCTATCTTATACTTCTGGCAAAAATTTCTGAATTCAGTGCTATCAAATTGGGTCCCGTTGTCAGTAATAATCGTCCTTGGGATCCCGAATCGGCATATAATATTTCTGACCACAAAACTTATCACCTTTCTTGTTGTGATCTTAGTCAAGGGCTCAGCTTCCACCCACTTCGTAAAATAGTCCACGGCTACTATTGCATACTTAGCTCCTCCTTTAGCAATTGGTAAAACTCCAATGATATCAATTCCCCATGTGGCAAATGGCCAAGGACTCACCATCGATTTAAGCTGGGTTGACGGTGCCCTGGGGATTTTGGCGAATCTCTGGCACTTATCGCAGCGTCGTGAATAATCAGCTGCATCTTTGTTGATCGTAGGCCAGAAGTATCCGTACCGCAATATTTTCTTTGCTAAAGTTTGACCTCCTGTATGATCTCCACACTCACCTTCATGTACTTCTCTTAGTACATGCTTGATGTCGTCGTGTGCTATACATCGTAACAGGGGCATAGAAAATCCTTGTCTATAGAGAGTATCATCTTGTATGACATATCTGGTAGCTTTGCGAACTACAGCTCTTTTCTCACTCTTCTTCGATGGGAGTGTCCCATTCTTAAGGAAATTCTTAATTGGAGTCATCCATGACTCCTTCTCTGGTTCCGCTTCAAAAGCGAATTCAATTTCCATTGACTCAAAGCTTGGCGACTCCAACGTTTCAATTGGAATTACTTCAGTCTCTTCTGGATTGTCGGAACTAGCCAGCTTTGCCAGTCTATCCGCTTTCTGGTTTTCAACTCTGGGAATATGTGTTATGTTGTACCGCTCTAAGCTATTCAATAGCTCTTTCACTTTCTTGAGGTAGGCGATAAGTCGAGGTCCTCGAGCCACGAATTCCTCTCGTACTTGACAAACAACAATCTTAGAGTCACAAAATATGTCCATCATTTTTACTCCGAGGTCTTTAGCAAGTTTCAGCCCGGCAATCAGGGCTTCATATTCAGAGTCATTGTTAGTTGCCGAAAATTCTAATCGCAGGGCGTAATATAACGACCGTCCCTCGAGAGCGACTAAGACAATTCCAGCTCCGGACCTTCGGTCATTCTTAGCTCCATCTGTATATAATTTCCACGGATTCATCTCTAGCTCATCCTCGGATTTAACCACTCGGTCATTGATTATTTCCTCCTCTGGAATGGTGAACTCCGCAATAAAGTCTGCTAGAGCTTGCCCCCTGATTGACCTTCGTGGTTGAAAATTCAAATCAAACTGACTTAGTTCTATGTTCCATTTGATCAACCTTCCCGATGCTTCGGGTCTCTGCAATACCTGCCTTAAGGGCTGGTCGGTGTATATAGTTATTGGATGGGCTTGAAAATAGTGACGAAGTTTTCGGGATGCGATCAGGAGGCTGTAAGCGAGCTTCTCAATTTTTGGGTAATTGCGCTCTGCCGCTGCTAATTTCTTACTTACATAATACACCGGCCTTTGTACTTTGTCTTCTTCTCGAACCAGAGCCGTGCTGACAGCATGAGCCGAGACTGCCAAATAAACAAATAATTCTTCGTGATCTACGGGCTTTGATAAAATTGGCGGTTTCTCTAGCAGTTCTAACAGATTTTGAAAGGCCTCAACACAATCCGGAGTCCACTGGAAGTTTCTCTTTCCCCTTTTTATCAAATCAAAAAACGGAACACATTTATCTGTGGCTTTGGAGATGAATCTACTCAGCGCTGCTACTTTTCCTGCAAGACTTTGGACATCTTTAATTCTCCTCGGTTCTTCGATGTTTCTAATCGCTGCTATCTGGCTAGGGTTGATTTCAATTCCTCGGGAACTTACAATGAAGCCAAGGAACTTTCCCGATGCCACTCCAAATGAGCATTTCAGAGGGTTCAATTTCATCCGGTACTTTCGCAAGATACCAAACATTTCCGCTAAGTCTTGCGTATGGCTGGAAGACTGCTTTGATTTGACAAGCATATCATCCACATAAACTTCCATAGTTTTTCCTATTTGATCATAAAACATTCTATTTACCAAGCGCTGATAAGTAGCTCTAGCGTTTTTTAACCCGAATGGCATTACAACATAACAATATAGCCCCAAATTCGTAATGAAACTCGTATGCTCTTGGTCTGGTACATGCATAGGAATTTGGTTGTATCCAGAATATGCGTCCATGAAAGAGAGAAGTTCATGATCTGCTGTCGAATCTACAAGCTGGTCAATCCTGGGAAGTGGGAAACTATCTTTCGGGCAAGCCTTATTTAAATTTGAAAAATCAATGCAAGTCCGCCACTTTCCGTTTGGCTTCTTTACTAAGACGGGATTCGATATCCAGTCGGGATATGTCGAATCTCGAATAAATCCATTCTGCTTCAACTTCTCTACTTCCTCTTTGAGAGCAGCCGACCTCTCTGGGCCCAACATGCGTCTCTTTTGCTTCACAGGCGGATGCTTCGGATTTACATTCAATTTGTGACTTATAATGGATGGTGATATCCCACACATGTCAGCATGGGTCCAGGCAAACACGTCTAAGTTTGCCTTCAAGAAGTCCGTTAGTTCTTCAGCACGACGTGGATCCAATTGAGAACCAATCTTCAAAACTTTCGTCGGATCTGCTTTATCAATGGGAATTTCCACTGTCGCTTCATTGGGAGTTGCATTCCTAGCCTCTGGTTCCTCGTCTTTTCTGGGATCCAGGTCTTCAGGCGTTCCTTTGGGCAACTCCCTCGGGGTCAATCTCTCTAATTGCTATGCCGAGTCCCCCTTTGAGGGAGACGAGGCATCCTTACTCTCAACATTAAATCCTTTCATCAACATCTTTAGTTCGGCCACATAGCAGGCCCGTCCGGAAACTTGATCCCCTCTCATTACTCCAGTTCCGGCTTCGGTTGGGAACTTAAGTAACAAGCACCAAGGGGCGATACAAACTCTAAATTCAGCGAGGGCAGGTCTCCCCAAAAATGCGTTATAAGGCGAATCTACGTCCAATACCACGAACTGAAGCATTCGCACTCTTCTACGTTCTCCTTGCCCCAGGGTCACGGGCAACTCTATGTATCCCATGGGAGCTGTCGTCGCCCCGTTGAAGCCTCTAATCCATCCTTCACAAGGTTTCAGATCTTCGGACTCAAGCTTCATCTGATCAAATGACTTCTTGAACAAAATATTAACGGAACTTCCATTGTCTACTAATACCTTATGGACCAAGGCCGTCCCAATGGTGGTAGTAATAACCAACGGATCATTGGTGGGTGATTGTATCCCAGTATTGTCTCGACTGCGAAATACCACGTCGTCGAACATGGTCTTCTGTTGTTTTATGGGGGTGACATCTTCCAAATCATCACCTTCATTCACGTCTAGATGCTTGGCAGCATTCACATATTGATCCATTGATCTGAAACTTCGGATTGCCGGGTGAGGTCCGCCTACTATGGAGTTGATAACAATTCCTTTACCTTTCTGCTGCGCTGTAGGCTTGGGAGCAGGTAGAATCTGTTTTGGAGCCTGCTCACCTTGCCCCCTGTCTCTCGGGGCAACCTTGTACTCATCCAACTTCCCTTCACGCAACAGTTTTTCAATCACATCCCTCAAATGCCGACATTCATTAGTTGAATGCCCGTGAGTTCCGTGAAAAAAGCAAAATTTCCCTGTCGCCATTTCTTTCTCGGTCGAATCACGAGGTGGCGGTCTTTTGTACTGCAACACATTGTACGTATCCAGGTAAATATTTTCCAGGGTGTCGTTCAATGGTGTATAATTCTCGTAGTTCTGGAATCGGGGTCTTTTGTTAGGGTCACTTCCCCTATTTCTGTTTCTTCTGTTACCGCTCGAATTACGGTTATTGTTGTTGTTTCCCCCACTTCCAGTATTGCTGTTTCCACCCTTGTTTCCTACATTTACTTCAACCTTGCCAGAATTCTCCCCCGACTGCTTCACGGCGATATTACTCTGCACATTCTCCTTTGAAGCCGTCTCAGACTTTCTCTTTCGGTTTGCCCTGGCCTCCTCTCACCTTAAATAAATATCGGCTTTTTCGTAGAATATCTCCCTTGTGGGGGGTGTCTTCCCAGAAAGGTAGTCTCCAAATTCAGATTCAGGATCGACTCCTTCCTTCAATGCCATCAGAATAGTGGGCTCATGCGGGTCACTGACCTCAGTTACAGCTTGGTTAAAACGATCAAGATATGCCCTTAAAGATTCTCCTGGTGCCTGTTTGATTCTCGATAATTCAATAACACTTTTGGACTTTCGGGCATGTAGTCGGAACTGGTTCATGAAACGCTCGCTTAGTTCCTTGTAATTAGAAATCGAACGAGGAGGAAGTCGGGTAAACCAGAACAATGCCACATCTTCTAGGTAGATTGGGAATGCTTTGCACTTCACTTCATCTGGAGCAGCAGCAGCATTCATGAGCCACGAATACCGCATCAAATGCTGTCCCGGATCAGTCCTTCCGTTGTACTTGTCCATTTGTGGCAAGTTAAAGCGTCGGGGAAATTGGAAGTCGAGGATATCGTCGGTGAAGGGAGTTAGTCTTCATTTGTATAATTCCGGCTCTCGGACATAATTTGGCGAACCATTGCCTGTACATCAGCATTAGTTAGGGGCCGCTCAGGTTCCCTGGCCCTAGTATCCGAGTTCCTTCTGGGCTCTTGCTCAGGAGATGCCCTTCTTCTACGAGCTGCCTCTGCTCGATTCTGTTCCCTGCGTTCCCGGTCGATCTCGGGAGGAGGGGACTGGAGTCTTTGCCCCCGAGTGGGGTCATTGTTTCCTAATGCTCGTGCGATATCCTCACGAGATCCCAAAGATCCAAATGTCAGCTGCTCCACGTTCTGAGGTCGCTCGAGTGGCCTTCGTTCACGGGGCCTCTCTTCCTCGGAAGATGAAGATTGATCTACTGGTGTGTGACGAACCGGTGATGGAGTTCTCTGTCGACGGAGTTCACTAATCTTCCGACTCATGAGCCTCATATTTTCCTGCATCATGAGATTAGTGTGCTCGTGAACTTTCATGGCTTCCCTTGTGCTCTCAAGCATGTCAAGCAAGCGCGAAAAATCTCCTTGAGTGATGGGCGCAGATGGATTGACCTGATCACCAACCCTGGCGGCTGGAATTGGAGCATTCGTAGGGACTCGAGTAGAGGTTCCAGCTTCACCAAGCATCGGGTCGGGTCGGAGGTAAGAGGTCGGATCGGATCGGAGCTGGGGTGCCTGGTCGGATCGGTACGCAGCGAGCAGCTCGGGTCGGTTCAGATTGGGGGAATGCACTGCTTCAGAGTCTCCTACCCGGATCGGATCGGAGCTCTCCCCCTGCTGTCGGCTCGGATTTCCTGCATAGATTCTTCCTGCTGCTGAACTCTGCCCCTGAGACCTTGTTACAACAGCATTTTGCTGATCTTCGCCAGCTCCATTTCCTCGAACAGACTGAACTTCCTTGCCTTTTCCTTTGGCCATGAGTCTTTGACAATCACTTCAACGAATGTAAAAAAGCGGAGAAACTTAAGGATTCACTTCTTTGAACTCAACGGTCCAAAAAGTAGAAAGAGATCCCGGAAAATAAAGAATTTAGATGAGGGTTCTCAGTGAAAGCACCAAAATGTTAGACCCAAAAGTGGTTCTAACACCCAAATTGATTAAAAGCAAGATGAAATGAGATAAAAGCAAAAATGAACACGCAGGATTTATAGTGGTTCGGCGAAGAAATGCCTACGTCCACTTATCTTTCACTATATTCAATAATTCAGTTGCAAATACAATGTAATTGTCACTTGACTTCACTCACAACTCGCTTATATTCACTCAATAGAATAAAACAAATAATGAAAGAAGATTTGGATTCTCCGGGAGTAATGGAGTTCGGGTTATGGAGGTAGTTGAATTCTCAAAGTGCTGAAAAAAGATCCTTCTCTTTGTCTCCAGACGGGGTATTTATAGGCGTGAATTTGCTTGAAACTTGATCCGGGTCGGGGCCACATGTCATCCATCCCACTATCTTCGGGTTCGGATGAACTATTATGTTGACAGCGCATCAAAGGAACGAACGTTATGGGTAGGAACTGGTCATAGCCGGTCCGGATATCCAGGCGATTTTGCAGGAGAGTAACATGGAGCATGGGTTCGGGTCGGAGACGCGCAGATAAGGGGTTCGGATCGGGATACCCGATCCGAACCGGATTGGCTTAGATGCGATGCTCTCTTCTTCTCTAATCTGCTCCGCTCCGATCCATTTTCGTGGCAAACAGGTGGCTTTCCGATCCAATCGAGATTTAGTTGCCCTCCGATCCGATTAGATATGCCTTACCAATTTACTCAACAGGAGTTCACCGATCCGAACAGAGGACTCTTTCCGACCCGAACCGATGGTTTGCTCTGACCCGATCCGAACAGCTGCTGCTATCTAATCTAGATTGTAGTGTCTTCTCCAATCCGAACCGAAGTCTTCTAATTAAAAATGCCCTTCAATGTTTGGTTTCTTGACTTTGTGTTGCCTAGTTCACAAAGTAGGCTAACAAGGATTTTATTCCATGGTCAATTAAATGCCTTTACAAATTTTCAACCCAGTAATGATTGTGTTGTAGGAATAAAACATGATTGAAATTGCTGTCCAAACCCTAAAGAATTGTCGATTGGTCAAAACGATGACACCGGGTTAGTTTATCAAACTTTCTTCTCGACAAATTCTTGAAACCTCAAAGGACAGTGCGATCTAAACATCGATAATGGTATTTAAGATTTTATATGCTATATTTTTACTTCACCAACACTATTGATTCTTCTGTCTTTAAGTACTTGTCAAAGCAGAGTCGGTTCATTTGTCCTTACCGATTGGTATCAACATATTATATTTTTTTGATCTTACATTTTAAAGGAGTTTTTTCTTTGCTAGTGCTGCACAAAGTTGTGGAGCATTGGATTGAAAGGTGCGGATTTTTATTATCTATGACAGTCAAGTGCATCATCCTGTCCTTGCCTCTGACAAAGTATCTTGCTTTTATTTCCTCTATGAATTATGAACTCTCCAAAATAATGGAATGTATTTTACTATATTTTTTGTTACCATAAAATGTTTTTTTAATCTCAGGTAAGATCAGCATTAGAAGATGCTAAAAAGATGGCAATTATGTCAAAGTCATATTTCTATATGTACTTTAATTGATTAGTTCTTGTTACTATATTATGAATGATGTTTTTTCTCATATAAACTAAAATAGCTGCTTTCATAACAAGAGATTGAGGTGGGAAATGAATGTTTTGATAAATATTTGGTTTCAATTTGATTGATAAACGAGTTGAATAAATGAAAATGATGTAAAATCTGGAACAAAGGAAAAGCCCAAGTTAAATAGTTAAATGCATGTGGTTTCAACCATTGAAGTTAATTATATTATTTTCATGTAAATGATGTGATAGGGGCGCACCTTGTACTAGACCTTGCATAGTGCATATTTGTCGTTTTATTCAAGGCGAGGCACTCATATATAAGTTGTTATATTTTTTGAGGATTTTTAGCACTGAACACAACAACCTAAGGAGACCATAATGAGAACTTTCCTAAATGAAGATCGGTTTATTTAGGGAGTTACTAAATTAAGTGACTACATTCAATGGACTAACAATTAATTTTAAATGTAACACTAACATGGTAGGATCTTCTATCGAAGTTCGTTGTAAATGTATAGTAGTGCTGTCAGGAAGTTTCTTTCAGATCCATGTCAGTAGGGCTTATTATTTTTAGGATACTATGACTTATTTCCATGAAAATGGAATGATCGCATGTTATTAAGAAACAAATTATGAGTTGTATGTATATACGTGGAGGTAAGAGAGATATTGACCTAGCTTTCTGTGGACTGGTTGAGGAAACACTTCGAAATGATGAAAATTATAAAATAAAGTTTTCGGTCATTAAAGAGATTCGCAATATGCCTAGGTTTGTTCTTCATTACTTCTCGGGAGTTTTAGTTGAGGAACTCCCAGGCTCGATGGAATTCACTACGTTAATACAACCTCACTACAACAAGAACACCATGTTACAACTTTAATTTTACAATAGTCACAAACTGACAGTTGTAATTTTACAACTGTTCTTTATTGGAAGTTGTAAATAACATATTTTTAACAACTAATTTACTTTTCCGGTTGTAATAGATATCTATTACAACCTTTATTTTTTGTCAATTGTAATAGATATCTATTACAACCTTTATTTTTCGTCAGCTGTAATAGATGGCTATTTTCGATATTAATAATTAGTATAATTAATAATTAATAATTACTAAGAAGTAATCATTTATCTTAATAATAAGAAGCAATAGTCAAGAAGTAATATTTAATATTTAGTAATCTATTTTTGATAATTAATAATTAAATGTTTTTATTAGAAAATTGTACAAACTTATTTTTAGCAGTTTTTTTCTACTTGTTACAATAGTGGCCTATTAGATATTAACAATAGCTAATATATAATAACTAATAATATCACCAATATTTAAGAATAATTAATCAGTAGTAATTATGCTTTTCTAGAAAAATAGTAATTGTTTTTTAGGGTGCGTTTTTTGCGAACGGTAACGAGTTGAGTGTGGAACGTTAGTGAACGGGGAATGCGTTCTTTGCTGCAAATGGGGTATTTGAGCGTGGTGTTTTAACCGGGTATTTATATGTAATGTGATTTTTAACTTATTTGCTTTAAATTAATTAAATACTGATTTCACATAAAAAACGACTACATTTCATTAAACGAAACAAAAATACAAGTAGAATGTTTATCACTGAAAATAAAACTACTTCCAACAACGAAGACCTTTGTCAAATATGAACAAAATATTGAAAGTGTTTTCAAAAACCTTTGTCAAATATGATCCCCTATGGAGGGGGGTCCAGGGGTGACAACCCCCTTTAGGTGGGGGTGCGGGGGTAATGCCCCTGCTAACGGGGTTCGACCTGCCCAGTCAGGTCGTGGGGGTCCAGGGGGCAGCGCCCCTAGCGGGGTGCGGGCATCCCCGTCCAAAACGATATGTAATAATTAACTTTCGACAATTAACTTTATACATATTAAAATTTATAACAACTATTAAATATTTAATATTTAACAATTGATACTATATACATAATAATTAACTTTCAGTTATGGTTAAAAAATAATTAAAAAGTAATATTTAATACCCTTTAAGAAATCCAAGAAATTCATATTATTAGTTAATATAAAATTTGACTTGTTAATTATGTTTTTAATACGCTTCTTAAAAATTGATGAAAACTTAGTTGGGTTAATATACATTTGGTGGCATCTCATGAAAATGTGGCGGCATCTCATGAAAATTTAGGCGGAAAGCACCATTGGCTTCAAACTCACGCTCAAAGCTACAGATCCACATATTCATCCTCAAAAATTGGCATTTTACATAAATTTCCACGCTCAAAACTCAAGCTGCAAATCCAACATCAGCTTTTCCATTTCCTCCTCCCAAACTCACCAACCCCTCCTAAGCTCAAAACTCTATAGATCAAAAATCTCAAACCGGGCACGAATAATGTTATGACTGTTTCAAGAAGAATCATCTTGCAGCTTCGCGGTCGTGAGTTGATTTAGTCTCCACATTGGAAAACAATTTCTTACTAGACTTCTGCCAAATTCACGGTTTAGACGACTTAGGTTTAAAAAAACATACCTTAGTTTTTAGTTGTTTGATTTTCAAAATTTGCTTTTTAATATTATAATGGCCATTTGATTCATTGTTCACCGCAATTAAGAAACTTGTCTGATGTGGTGAAACTAATTTATTTTACGATGTAGTGGGTCACTTAGGATTTTCCAAATAGGTAGATGAAGTGTTTGTTCAAATTACTAATTGGATTTGGAGCTTGACGTTGTAAATAATTCATGTATCTTGTTTGTTGGATAAGGGTTTTGTTATTTATTTCTGACTGAACTATTTTATTTATATATTGTTAGAACGATGTATGTTTTACTGGACACCTTATGTAGTAGAATATATTTATACATTTTTTGTTAGACTAATTAACAGTCTTCTCCAATGTATGAATCAACCATATTCCAAATGATGCTCTACACTTTTGTTTCACTTGTCCATGCATGATGTTGTTCTTCATTTTAGATAACAAAATCAGTTCCCTAACTCTTCCTAATTTACATTAGCAGATTCTGCTACAATTTTATTGATGAGCAAAATTAATTTTAAATTTTGATTATGTTAGTTTAGTACAAGCTGATTATCTGTTTTGTTCAACGAGTTCAACTGGACATTTTATATATGCAATAGATTGTAACTGTTTATATACAGATGTTTGCATTATCAATTGTACATACATATCATGTTTCTTCATTATTATTAGTATTATTATTATTTTTTCAAAGTTCGTTTATGTTGTTAATAGGACTATAAATTTGGCAACACAGGTTTAACTCTTACAACCTTCCCTGTACATGATTGAAATATGACTTAGTTTGGTGGCGAATATCTGTCTTAGCACCGTCATCATTGTTAGTAGCACCGTCTTCATGCATCACCATAGAAGTTATTGT
This sequence comes from Allium sativum, assembly GCA_030737875.1. Taxonomy (NCBI): domain Eukaryota; kingdom Viridiplantae; phylum Streptophyta; class Magnoliopsida; order Asparagales; family Amaryllidaceae; genus Allium; species Allium sativum. The sequence continues at coordinate 140,199,409 of CM060918.1, read as the reverse complement.
GCACTAGGTTTTTCATTTTTATGAAGCAAGTAATTATGCATGTCGTACTAATTATAGACTTCAAACAAAAGTTCTCATGCTAACCTTGAAACTTAACATTGCCAAATCGTTTATACCTAATTGATGTTGACAGGATTCTAAGATTATGGGATACTGGATGCTTTCAGGCTCTAACATTGCCAAATGGTTTATAACCTATAAATTGCATTATGTGGAAACTGGGAAATGGCCTAAAACAAATCTCAAAATTGGGTTAAACAACTTCAATTTTCTTGAAGCATCCCAAGATGGATCAGGTACTCTTAGCTTAGAATTTATTTCTCTACTTGTAGGTTCTTTTGATTCAAATTTCAGTTAATTTATTTCTCTACTTTAATATACTTCATTCTTATTGCTTAATATGTTACTTCATATAGTTTAATTCAAGAACACCTGCATCATTGCGAGAAAATCTCAAATTCATTAGAAGTCAACTCAAGAATGAAGTTCATTGCAAGACCAACAGCATTGCGATCAAATCTCAATTTCATTATATTTGTATTACTCCTAGTGATGTATATTTATGAAAGATGACTTCAAGTCATTTGGATTTTAGAGTCTTGGATAATGGACTTTGTAGTTGCTTTATGTACTTGAGACACTTATATGATTTATAAATTCAACGTATTATGTAAAAAAATGATGAGAGTTTGAAAATTCTAATATATTGTTTTGGTTCATGTTTTAAGTTTGTTTGATATCTTAAATTTTGTAAATAATATGCTCTGAAATGAATTCTTTTATTAGTAATATGTATATAATTTGTTCATATACTACAACTGTAAAATAGAACTTTTAATAAAATATATTACAACAATTATAAACAGTTGTAATAAAGTTTATTACAATGGTGAAAAACAGTTGTAAAATATACACTTCACAACGGTGTCGCAACGGTGCAAAAAAGTTGTAAAAGGTTTCAGTCTATTACAACTTCTTAATATACGACGGTTTCCCCCACCGTTGTAAAAAGTCTTTTACAATTGTTTTCCACCGTTGTAATATGGTCAATTTGTTGTAGTGCCTGGTTCAACTCAAGTTCCGGAGATCAAGAAGTTTCAAGGAATCAATTTAGTAACTCCCAAGATAAATAAAGGTTAGTTGGTTTGTTAACCAGACCAATTTATTAAACATTAAGACATAAAAAAAGGGTCACCCTATTTGAATGGGAGAAGGTACTGACCAAACACTTAGGGCTACTGTCGATTTTGTTCTCAGGACAGTCATATGAAAGTGCAAAATTGAAAAGGTTATCAACGGAATCATGGAAAACTCAAAACATGAAACTTACAGATAATGAGTGATAGATCGATATATGTGATTTTTCCTTATGAACTTCACTTTAACTTGGCAAGTTTACCTAATCTTTTTTATCTGAACTGATTTTTGATAACACAGTGAATTCAATCAAGACCGAGAGTTCCTCAACAAGAACTCCCGGGAAGTAATGAAGAACATCCCAAGTCATGATGCGAAGTGTTTCTCCAAGCTAAAAATATTCGTCCATTTGATCAACTTCATCATTTCAAAGTATTTCCTCAACCAACCTATAGAAAGCTTGTTCAGTACCTCTTTTACCTCTAGGTATATGCATATAACTCGTGATTTGTTACTTTATAAAATGTGAACGTTCCATTTTCATGGAATTTGGTCGTAGTATCTTAAAGATACTAAACACCTCATCGATGTGGTTCTAAAATAAACTTTCTAGCAGCACTGCTTAACAGTATCAGGATCTGCAAAAGTTGATCTTGGCACGCGTTCAGATATTAAGTGACTACACTATACCGATTAAGTGACCACATTAATGGAATGACATTTAATGTGGCCAAACACTATAATTTTTTAATTTGTCAGTTTTTGTTAATATAAGGTAGATCCCCTTGATTTCATTCTATACTTTCAGTGTTCCTCACAACTGATTCACATGAGAAGCTCACTTAATAACTACGAGTTACTGAATTCACAGGCAATACATGTCAACTTGATAGAGACGTTACAACATGCTATTGGTCTATAACCAATTATTTGTGAGATTTTATCTATTTTAGGAACCAGTGTAATAATTAATGTATGATTCAAACCCTTAAGAGTATCTCATGTAAAATACTGGTAATTAACTACAGTAGTCAACTCATCCTTTTCATATGTGGGTACTTCATATATCATCAAGAATTAGGTACTTCATGAAACATTTAACATTATACTGATATAAAGTATACAAATAAATTTACCATCTTTCTAATGGTAATTCATTGCTAATGGTGCACTGCACCATAGAAGATGTGCATATGTGCACCACTGTAGTGGTGCAAATGCACCACAGCGGGGAAATACACCACAGTAGTGGTGCACCTGTGCACCCTTGGGCTAAAATCCATAGAACATTATAAGTCTTTTTTTTTGGTAAAGGGCACTTTCGTTGTGTAATCCAATGGTCTAGAATGCTTTATAAACTGTGAAGATCGACTTATGATTGATTTTATAGCTACAGCTTCACTTGACGGTTGGTCATCTCTAACTAACTAATTCTAATTGACAATATGTCGACTGTGCCTTTTTCCATACTGTGCTGAATGTTACAAATTCAAGTTTATATTGTCTTCTATAATGCTTGCATGTCAGTTCGAGAAAATGTGCTTTGGCTTGTGTGAAGGTGACATTATCTGTCCTTTTTACTTGACTTCTCGTAAAGATAATTACCTGCATTTTAATGTTTAGCTTGTGCTGATGATACATATCATAAAAATGTTATACTTATCATAAAATTGTTCATACAAGTGTTATATTGATTTACAGTACAAGGATTTTATAATATATGTTACGTGTATGACTATTGTTATATAGCTGATACATATCATAAAAATTTCCTTGCAAGCTCAGGAGAAGCATTATGTTACATATGGCAACTCAGTTTCTTCTTAACTGATCACCCAAAAGGGACAAAGACAATTTGTGTTAGGCTCTTGCCTCATCAATATCAATAATCAAGATTGCATAATTTCTTGTAGTTTCCTGCGGGCTCAAATTGTGTTTGGTCATCAATGATCAAGTTGAACCTGAATCATATTTGTAATCTCGACTATTGATATTGATGAGGCAAGAGTCGAATAGCATGAAAATTGGGAAGATTCATATTACCGAGTCCTACAATCAATGGAAACGACAATCCATTCCAATTCATTTCTTATCATCTAATATATATTTATTTGTATTTTTAGTATCATAGCAGCCCCACTAATAAAATAAATTCTTACAACCAGCATCTGTACCTCCCATCTCTGAGCTTGGCCCCGATGCTCAATTTGAACTAATGGTTGCAGAAACTTTAAGCAAAAAGAAAATTGTAATAAAGACTACTCCTACATCAGGTTGAACTTCTGTCTAGAACTCAAGTAAATGTTTCAAACAATTTTACAGTAGCACTGCTAACAATTTTATATCTATCCCATTCTTCTCGTATTTTTCTTCCTTTATCATGTTGAACTTTAGCTTGCTTTATCAGTTATTCTATTCAACTAGTGCGAACCCGTGCTACGCATATGGGTTGTACTTGTATGCATGTTACAAAGAAATGTAATACAATAGTATTCTCATTAGCAATCCTTCACTTCGGGTTAATTAATATATTTAAAATCCTAAGATTGAATTATTTCAAACTTTGAGGTGGTTGGATGGCCCTGGCCATACGATTTCATCAATTCACCATATAAAGCGGAAGAAATGGTTTCATGAAACCATCTATAAACCAATCTATACATATACGCTTTATTTTCATATTGTAGTTCCTGATATTTGTTCAAGTGGCCAAATCCTATTGGGTGAAAAAAACCGCATGCAACATGGTTCTTTTTTGTGACTTTCGGCTCACAAATATGGAAATAAGTACACTGTAATGTGGATGCAATGTGCAGAAGTAACAAAATTGAATTAAAAACTTCATGAGGCTGCATTTCTGTACAAAAATTTTAATACAGAGCAGAAAAAATATATTAAAGATTAACCGAGTACGTAATTATCTAAAGGCCTACAAATAGTTACAGAAAAATATAGTAGGACACTGATTATTAATGCTACGTGACCTACGAATTTTTTTGGCTTCACATTAATTCATTCAAGGAGCGCTAATTTTGAAATAAGCCACGCCTACATAATTAATGATGCTGCATGGCTTACTACACAACATGCATTCTCCAACAAAAAACCAAATATCTACAACGGTAAGGATAGAATTAATTTTCACACCCAAATACATTTGAACAAAAGATCTGTCAACTTTCTACAAAATCTATATTTGGATCTGGTGCAACCGCTGGTCTTCAGAATTAGTAGCTGCAATTTCATTTATATTGATAGTGATTGGGCGTAGCTCATTTCCTATGGACTGGTTGATAACATAGATGTAACTGTATTTTTGAAGCTGCAAGTAAAGTGGTTTGTTTCAAGCTACAACGATTACTGATTTTATGCAGTAGCTGATGCATGTCCTTACATTAACGTGAAATGTATATTGGTTTATATTGGATGTAAGGAAAGGAATGGGCAAGATTATTAATTTTTTGGCTATTGAAAACAGAACAATACAACTTTTGTACATAGAAGCTTGCTTCACCAATGATCTAAAGCAATAATTTAAGCATATAATAGAATGATGAAAGATTTGGCACTTTTTACCCAATAATCTAAAGTTGGTACCCAAGTAATATTTTACATAAAATGATGATGCTTTGAAGAGTAGGCACAATTATGTATAGTAAAATAAGAGTCTGTAGGGATTAACTTAGTAGAACGCAAAGTACATTAAATGATAAAAGAAAATAGTACACTGCTCAAGGATTAAAAGAAGAAAAACATGTATAAATTAAAAGTGGTGGGTAATATGTTCTCTTCAAAGTTTCCAAGCGGTATAGTGTGAGCAGGGCTGAATTAACAGCGCTACATAGTTGGATTAGTTCTCTCCCAAGTCAGGACATGTTGTTTTCCAGCACATGTTCATTGAAAACATTGTTGTTAGAATCTATGCAGATTGTAAAACAATACTAAATGCATATTGAATAGGAATTAAAACGTTGCTAGATGTTAGATAACATCTGTTTGTGGATCAAGCTTCCTCAATGCATGGAAAATGGACGTTGAGCAAAACATTTTATCCAAGCATAGGTAGTAACATAAGTCACAATGGACAAAGTAGTAAAAGGTGGTGGTCAAGGTGATTATAAAATTTAGTACCGGATGTATGTTGCCATAAAAAAGGTAGAGATGAGTATAAAATGTAGGCAACATCAGAGTGCGGTTTGTATAAATAAAACAAAGGAAAAATTAATCTAGGTAAAATTTTATATCTTCAAATTAGACTGGGTAGGAAGAGAAGAATCACAGTGCATGCCCCTTCTTTATTAACTTCCAACAACAAATATCAGGCAAATAGCAAAGAACTCAGGCAAAAAAGCTTAAAATACCTGTTATAAATTGTCACAACAAAAAACAAATATGCATGCGTTTGCGTTAACTTCACATTTACACATAATTACTATAAACAAATGACATGTAACCTATCAAATTTTTAGTTTTTTATGTCATGTATACTCTTCAGATATATGTTCATGCAGTAACATAATGTGTCATCGATGTAATTTAGCATATGTATATGACATACGCAACAAACGCATAAAAGAAAGTTTGATTGAAATCATTGATAAAGTACAAAGGAAAAACGCAAACTTGGGATAAAGTGCAAAGATAAAAATAAAAGAATAAAAAAAAACAACAACATGTAGAATTATGTTTGAATTTGTTAAAGTTGTCACATGAAACTGAGACTCCAATCTGGACGGGTTACAACTTGTTTCCATGCGGGTGAAACATTTTATTTGGTTAATGTGTCCTTATCCAAAACCATAACATAAATTAGTTAAATATTCATTGAAAAAGTATAACAAAAGGGATTTGCATTTTTATTTATGTTTATTTCAATAAATGAATATATGTTTAACGCTTTAAACATGCTTCCTCTACCAGCGCAAAATATATTACACTTACATTGTTATAAAAACTGGTAATTTTTCTGACAACATGAGTAATACTTATTCAAACAGAGTAGTCTTCTTGATGTCTCAAGGATTAAATTCATGATCTTTAAACCAACATCTAAAGTGCCACCCTATACCACTTGAGCTAGAGGTCCTTAACTTTTCAAAAATTGATTATTATTTTGGTTCTTAGCAGAGGAAGATGAAGGACACAATCACCTCGCTCAAAAGAGAGAGTAATGGTTCAAAAAAGAATGTCGATATGCAAAATTGTCAAAACAAAAGTAAGGCAGAAAAGCTGATGTGCATAAAATAAGCTCTTTGTTTGTTTCTCACTAACCTATAGTATTCTCCAAAATTATTCTCTTAAGAAAAAACAGTGTAAATAGTGCTTTACTTAAATTTCTTATATGTTGTCATATTACACCATTATTATAAAGATTTAATAACGTATTGTATGGTTCTATAAACTTGTAGAAAATTGTTTTGAATATTCAATCAATTTACACAATCAGTATTATCTACTGAATTCAATGTTCTATATTATTAGTTTAGAGTGCGAAATTTTAGCAAGATAAAGGCATCATCTACACATGCATCAAGCAACAAAGTCTGAAAATTATAGTTTAACCAAAATTTAGTAAATAATTTTTTTTGTTTTAACTGAGTTATAGTCAGTCTGAATACTTGATTTGATAAAAATACGAACTTTCACCGTATTGAGATGATCTCTTATATTGTAATAATCGGTACGCATTAGAGAAGTGTTTAAAGATGAGTTGTTGAAAATTTTAGGAAGTAAAAAGCAAAACTTTAAGCTTAGAAATGTTTTGTTTAAGAAGCCATTGAACTTTCCAAAAAGCTGCCAAAGGAAAGTAAGGAGAAAGAAAACAAAAATGGAAAGAAATGTGAAAATGAGATTTTTTTTTTTTTTTTCTTATTAGAAAGGATGGATTGAAATCACTATTTTACCCTTAAGAACAATAACCTTCTTGAAATCAGCGACAACTCATTTTTGATTTTTTCTTATTTCATTTACACCTAAGTTACTATTCTTCTTAAACTTATGATACTTGTGTACCTTTTACCTCTTTTATTTCATTAAAAGAAGTAAGTGGAAAGTGTATTTTCATGCTTTACTTAAACTTAATCAATTATATTTTAAACCTTAATCAAGGTATAATAGTAATGTATATATGTGCATATTTATGTCAAAAGGTTTTACAACCTCTTCAATAATTTTTGACGTTCAAATTTTTGAAAATGTTTTTCGATCATTTTTTTTGTCTTCAAACTAAATATTTTTGTAAACAAACTTTAAAAACCAATTTATTATCATTAGTTATTGTTAAAAATATGTTTTTAGTTATAAAACACATTAAAATAATAATTAAAAATATATTTAATTACCGACATTCGACGGGATTGAATTCTAAGTTGTCACAACGGACGTGATAATTTGCCAATCAGGTGATCAACACCAAAGTCAGTTTAGCACAGTTAAAAGTTGAGAAATGTTAATGGCGAATTCTAATTGATATACAGAAGGAAAGGTTGCTTTAAATGATGGTTTGGTGATTTTTAGTAACTTTCTTTTAAATGGCTCTTGTATCAGTTTTCCTACAGGAATTTATATGACACATAGCCAAGGCAATAATATAACAAGCTATGCATACAATTTTATAGGCTCTGTCATTTTCTATGTTGAATGTCAAAGTTGTAGCAAGTCTAGACAAATTTAGAGTATCCCACTAGAATAATTATCATTTTTTTGGTTTATATAACTTAAGTTATTTAATATAATAAACACTTGATACGTGATACTTATTCACCGATTTTAGACCACTAAAAAAGGTGATATATAAGTTACTATAGATGCTTGTTATACATTATTTGAATCCCTACAATATCAAAGGTTCCCAGTAGGCCATTGGGAGTTTGTACTTCCATTCATTTTGTATATGCCTTCATTTCATTTCTATTATGCATACATCATAATGGGATCTAAAGTATGCATAATAATAAGATGATTTATTTTAGATTCGGCACATATCCACATTGCCATAGGGAAAAATATTTATGTAATATATTTTACCTTAGTATATTTGGTATGATAGCTTTTCAGTAACAATACACAATTAGAAACATTAGAAGCTCATATCGTCAAGAAAATTAACCATGACGAAATTAATAAACAAACTTCATTCATAATTCAGTAAAGTTTATCAGTGGTTTATAAATAATATTTTGAAAGACTGAACAAACTTACCTTAAAACTGCATTTCATCACTTCCATTTTTGAATCTGACCTGCATCGTCTCGTACACCCCAAACAAATCTGCTTGCCACTGTTAGTTCAACAATTTAGCCCGCAATATGAATTGTCTCTAAAAGACAATAGTACAATATATATGATATGTTAGTCGCAAATTATGTCATTCATCCATATTTTAACAACAACTAAAAGAAAAAACACAAGTTGATTTTCATTATAAAAAACAGTACCATATGTATATTTAACTAAAATGTGGAGTTAAGTGGCACATACAATTGAAGGTCTGCTCTATATATGAGTATTTATCATGGAATTAACCTACTGAAATTACTATTCTACTCCATCTAGTACACATTATACATTATTGGAAAATAATATTTATGTATGTGTGGGCGATATAGAAGTTTCCAACCATTTATTGTTTTCTGACTTGTCATAAAGATATAAGAACATGTTATCCGCTATTAATCATAATATATAGCTAAAATACTCGGACAAATTAAATGATGTTCTTCATAATTACATACAGTTAAAATCACAATGAGTAAGGTGCAATCTTAAGTATCTTAATCTACATTAGATAAACAAAAAGTCAACATTTGTAGACATTTCAAGTGATAAAAGAAACAATAAACTCCAATATAGTTTACTACTAATAATTCTTTTTGATAAAATGAAATTTAAGTGCTTCAAAGCATGAAAACTATGCACCTACGTTGACTCTTTTTTAAGGAAATGTAAGAAATGTTGAACATGGATCCAAAAAATATGATAGCTACCCAATATAGAACAAAAAAGCCATGTAATCATTGGAATATGGATCCAAAGTATGAATTATGTGTTGCATTGTTAACTATATTGAGGTGGAAAGTAGAATCATTCAAGTAGAATGAACAAATATGCACAAATTGATCACTAAAAGTATAATTAAGGTCTAAATGTACATTCGTAACAATGTGATGATTGAATATAACTGCCTTTTGGTTACCCAAATGATTTGGCAATCAACGTAGCTCATCAATTCATTGTTCCTGTTAGTGTAGAAAAAGAATTCAGCTATGTTACAAAAAAGAGAAAAATCATGTCTTTATCCAATGCTCGAAATTAATATATAACACATCAAATACCAAAAGTTGCAGAAATTTTAATATACTAACAAAGTGATTTTCAACACTTTCTTACACAAAATTTATATCTGATTGGTTTTCAAGAGTGAACCCGTGCAACGCACGCGTATTTCAGTATAAATGCTACTAAAGTACTATGATAAAAATATTCTCTCATGACTTGGAGTCATAAGTAAACCCATGCATTTATTTCAGTAATAACATCAACGATAGTGTTAATATTACGCACATACAATTTCGAAAAAGTAGGATTGGCAATTCATGGAGCATGGTTTGTTCTTACTAAAGGAGGTTTATGTCTCATTTATTCACTTAGATGTAATGTCAACTCTAGAATATACTGCACATACATCCCAACAAAACAAAGCAAACAACATTTAACTCCCTAGAAGGCAGTATGAGGACTATACATTAACACAGGATAATGCAAACATATTTTGTCATTGCGGCTGTAAGCATATGAATTGACAAGTCGCTGCCTAATATACTATGTTATCTGTTATAGAAAAATACATTAAGTACTTTAAAATAACTTTAAAAGATATTTATTGCTTCCATTTTAAAATTGTTTGTTGTTTCAAAGGGTCGTCAAATGGGCGCCTAAATGGATTCCAGCACGTAAAATTGTTTTTTTATAAATTAAACTATAAATTCTTGCTTCTCTGACTGTAGTTTATAGTCTAATTTTAATATGCATAATGATATCTATATATTTCATGTAACTTTGTTATAAAAGAGTAGTAACAAAGATATGAAATTAACTTAGGTTTTGGAATTTGTATCAAAATTGTTAAATGTAGTAAGTACATTTTTTTGGGTCCAAACATGTATTTTATACGTTGTCGGAAGAATATAATATAAAATATATATCAACATATTTATATAGAAAATTAAAGAAATCAACAAACTGGAATTTCTAAAATTTATTATAATATGAATTAACTTAGGTTAGAATATGTATTAAATAATTTTTTGGTTATATCTCTTTATTTTGGTTAGAATCCAAAACATAGAATCCAAAAAAATTGTTATAATATGCAGAATTCAGAGTATTGTTACTATTTATTTTGGTTATATCAAATAAATTTTGGTTGGTTTTGGAATTTTGACTATGGTTCTGTTTTGGATTCTAATATTTTTTTCTGCAAAAACACATCAATGGATAATTTGTACTTGTATTCAATGAAAAGTATGCTTACTATCATGTTTCAGTATTTGTTTTTTGCTTCCTTTACATAGTATGTATTTTCCGCAATTTTTTCACTACTATTTTGGCATTGGGGAGGGTAAATTCAGAATTCGAATCGAAACCAAAATTTAGATCAAATTTCATCCAGATTATGGGTAAAAGCAGAATATGTTACTTAAATGTTTGGAATTGTAGACCATGCTACAAACATCTCAATAAAGCATATAAGTATACCGGTTGAGAAAAAAGAAATCAATGGAGTATAGTATTTGCCCGAAATGCAAATTGCTTCAAAATACAATACTTCACCAATTGTCCTGTATTGGACCAGTGCTAAAGGCACGTCCAAAAGAAATGCGCGTGTATAAAGTAAGCATCTTTTCTTATGTAAAATTATACAAAGACACACGTGAAATCATGTTATATATTTTATCATGCAGACTATAAGTTACGCAAAGTTTATTACCTCTATTGAAGTATAGTATAGACACAAGATCAAATGGAAATGAATCTAGTCAGTAGATCATTAACAAACCATAGGCAAAAGAAGCACATCCAATTATGCTAGATATAATATTGTTTAAACATTAAAACTTTAAATAACATCTTTGCATGCACAATATCACTTATACATAATATATTTTTGAAATCACGCATGTTTGCTTGCATAATATAATTTTCTATTTTTCCGTCAATTTGGGATGGTGATGCGCATATCTCACTTAAAAATAGCTTGCGTTGATGCATCAACTTGAGTTTTTCTGGATTATCTAGCTACGGGAGCTGGATGTAGATGACCAGTCCAACCTTGGCATTGTAACCCATGCCCAAAAATCTATCCAAACATAATTAATTATTACACGGCTAAAGGATTATCTAGCTGTAAATTTTGAATTATGAATAATATATGGTCAATACTTAATTCGTAGTAAGTCGGAGTATACATACAATTATCTTCATGAAACATTAACAAAACCATGTCACGCCCTGTTCACAAAGAAAAAGTATACTAAAATTGAAATATGTAATAACTAAGCAAAAGCTTGAAACATGTAGACAAAGTTGTTGCTGCTTGAAGGACATACCAGCTACATCTGTAGCATTGAAGCAGCTACAGCTTGGACAGTGGAGCTGATGCAGCTCGGACATGAATTTGTTATTACTTAGAGATCATAGTTGCAGCTCGATGCGTGAAGCTACTTTACTTCGGTGTTCGGAGTTGTTGTAGCTTGGTTAGCAAATCAAGATCTCCAATGACATCGATCCCACTCAACTTGTCTATTATAAAAGTACAACATGGATTTTCATGTATCAATCATATATCTCTTAGTTCATACACTTTTTCAGGTAGATTGAGGTAATAACCATGTCTAATACCATCTATTCGCAGCCTAAACATCTGTTAACAAATTAAAATACCTTAATGCAATGCCCAGAATAACACGGACAAAAATCCTCAAGCAAGTGGATATCGCAAAGGCCAAACGAAGTTACTGACACAAGTGAAATCGTAATTATTAAATAGTCCATTAAAAAGATATTGTACATGACTAAGGTGTAAAATTAAATAAAATTGGTGTGCAAGACAAAGTAGTATTTGGAACAATAATGCAAACAATTCAGAAAAAGGAAATCATGCGCATGTGTAAAACTTGGGCTGTAGTAGTAACAAAATTTTCGGATGGATCGTCTATGCAATGGAAAATAGTCCATTAAAAAGATACTGTACATGACTAAGGTGTAAAATTAAATAAAATTGGTGTGCAAGACAAAGTAGTAATTGGAACAATAAAGCAAACAATTCAGACAAAGGAAATCATGCGCATATGTAAAAGCTTGGATTGTAGTAGTAACAAAATTTTCGGATGGATCGTCTATGCAATGGAAAAACGAAAGTCAAATGCAGCCATTAATGCAATTATGGTTCTTTTCATAATACAATTAATGAAAAGTTGAAGGGGTATAACGCATATGTTTTTTTTGCTTCCCTCTATGTGTGTGTTTGAAGGGGTAAAGGTGTTCATAAAATGGGGAACCATAGGACATGTTTTTCATACGTTTATTGTCATATCGAGCCAAAAATTAGTATAATTGTAAATAATCGTATAATGGGATTATTTTGCAAGAATTTATGTTTCTGCAGATAATATAACAAATTCCCATAAGGAACGTTCTATTGTGCTTCTTTGACCTATAGTTAAAAATCATTAAATCGTAATTCGAAAGAGAAATAAGAGTATAAATGATAACATCAATAGTTGAATTCACTAAAATGAAAATTCAACAAAAATGATAGTATCAGCAACAAAAATTAATGAAAAGCGAAATACGCTATAAATGATAGAATTAACAATAGGTTGAATGAAAAGGGAAAAAAATTTAGCAAGAAGGAAACATACGAATTAGCCAGATATCGGACAATCTGACAAAATAATATTTGCAGTAGATATGTAGGTGTCAGGCTGGTTTAGATTTAAGGAAAAAAATGTAGTCTAATATTACTATTTATATCTCAATATCACTTCTAATTATCATCTGATTTCATAGCACGATCCAAAATTAAACAACTTTTGATGAACGTACCAAGTTGTTTGCAAACATTGGATTTATAGTAGAATAACATGTACCCAGGGTTAGCACATGATATGATTCCAGGGAGCCTAACGGTTAAGCTATACAATAGTTTAGAAGACATCCATATGGCAGGTTTGATAAGGACAAAACAAACTTATATAGGAAGATGATTTGGTAGAATTTTTTTTGATTTATAACTAAGAGAACCGTAAGACTGGATGCAAAAAATAGTTTATCGTGATGTCACTAAATACTCCTATAAGTTGAAGAACAGGAACATGGTCTTGAAAAAAGCTTTAAGGAATAGTAAAAATCCCAAACGATTCAAAATACATATACAATGCTACAAACAGGAAAAAAAATGATATTTCTTTTCTGAGCCGTTTTGAAATCAATGTCACATAACTTCCATTACAAAGTGCAGACAGTACAAGTTAAGCTGAATGCTTTTTGCACCATCCCCAAATTTATTGAATTCTTAATTATTCTTGGTACTCATATATCAAAGAATGTTGATCTGTCACTTAGGCAAATATGAAAGTAACAAAAAGAAGTTCTATATAATAGCAAGCATATGCAGTTTAAAGGAGAGGGGAAAAAAATAAACATAACCTAACAGTTGATCTGTCACTTAGGCAAATGAAAAGCATAAAATCAATGGAGGCAGAGAAGAACAAAATACATACCAGCATGGGAACCCTAATCGGTCGATGGTTGCAATTGCAAAGTTGAAAGGCCTTGCAGCTCCCGTGTTAGTGGAAGGAAATAGAGCTCGACGCTGGTGCAGAGGGAAAGGAGTGGAACATAATCTACGGCTAATGAAGCAGGATTGAGCAGCAGGGCGATGTTGGGACAACTGTATATATATTTAGCATTGGGCGGAAGGGGAGGGGAACGAATTTGGGTGAAACTGATTTAGCGTTACGACAGGGAGAAACGGGACTCTGGGTAAACAGCAGGGGAGCCATTGGATTTTAGATGCGGACAGATGGCAGCATCATGATTTGTTGTTAAAAGTGGAACTAAAAAGGCTCTGTGAAAAGATTGTTCTTTCATATAATATAATAGAAATAGATAGATTTGTTTAGTTTCTTCTTTATGTTAAAAACGTAGAACTGAAATTTGGTTTACTTGATCAAAATTCAAGCTAGGCGTCCATCCATGCAAATTGCTTCAAGTTTGTCATAAGAGAGATGTGAGTGTCTACACGCTAGCATCAAGGAGGTAAGAATATAAGTTCATGGTGTTTTATTTATTATCGATTATGAATATTTGTAAATTGCTCAGTTTTCTCCATGTCCCAACTATATATTGGATTTTCAGTTAGTGTTTATAAAGTATATCCATAAAATTTGTATTGTTTAAGGCATGGAGCTATACATAGTTCAAGGATGTATTTGATTTTCAACTGTTTGAAGTCTTTTTGTAGTAAGAGAATGATATTCTTTGGTTTGGTGAACTTTGGTATGTAATAGATATGTGCAAACATGGTGCATGAATATTTTGCAAATTTGAATGTTTATTATAATGTGTTGAATTATCATATTTTGTTTACATGATTATCGTTTGAACATGTTCTTATATATTTAGATTTCTATGGTATTATTGTATAATATTATTTTACTATTTAATAACATCGGATATTAATGAATATCGTGGGGTAAGTGCAAAGAAAACACGGTAATATACGCATAGTGTTTAAAAATGCTAAGGAAAAGGAAATGGCGAGGTATACACAACATTTAAGAAATGTTAACAAAAAGAATTGGAGAGGTATACACAGCGTTTCATAAATGATGAGAAAAGAAAATGATGATTTATGACAAAAGTTAATATCAATATATACACAACACAGCCTAAACACTGTAAACACTGGTATTTTACAACGTTTCTAAAAGTGCAATTAAAATTCGAGGACCTAGTACCACATGTCATTATACAACGTTCTTAATTCCATTGTTAAAACTTTTTACAGCATTTTCCTAATGCTATTAAAAGTATTTTTTGTATTGTGTACACATTCTCTTATATCTGAAATTTTTACTACTAAGATAGGATTACCTATCGAGCAACTATCGAACCCTTTGATAGTAGTCTGTTTAGTATAAGGGAGGACTAAACTTGAGAGTATGTGTAGAAATTGTATCCTTAATATTGAAGGTAAGTATGGTGGCTAATTTAATTATCATCCTAATGGAACGTTTTGATATCATCCCTGAGATGGATTGGCTTTCAATATATCAAGCCTTCTTGATTTGTCACAAACAAAACCATAAGTTTGCGAATTCAAGAACATGAAACCTTTGTCTACTCATGTAATAAAGATAAAGATGCTTTTATATCTTGATATGTCGCTCACATCAATATTAAGGATAAGGGCCGAACGGTGGACCAAATCCCGATAGTAAACTAATTTAAAGAAGTTTTTTAGGAAGTACCATGATTACCATCAAAAAGAGAAATTGATTTTAGTATCGACATAATCCCTGGTACCACTCATATTGCTAAAGAAGCTTATCATTTGTCTCCTACAGAAAATCAATAATTAAAGAAACAAATTAAGGAGATGGAGGATCAAGGATTTATTAGACATAGTAAATCTCCTTAGGGAGCACCAGTGTTGTTTGCAAAGAAGCATGATGGAATGCTTCGCTTGTGCATAGATTACCGAGAGCTTAATAAGGTAACAATTAAGAATAAACACCCATTGCTCTAGATCGACGACTTATTTGATCAACACCAAGGAGCTACAGTATTTTCAAAATTTTACTTAAGATCCAGGTGTCATCAATTAGGAATAAAAGAAGAAGACATTCCAAAGGCAACTGTCCAAACACGGTATGGACACTAGGAACTTGGTGTTGCCTTTTGGCCTTACCAACGCTCCAGCAGTATTCATGGATTTAATGAGTTGTGTGTTCCGTCCATTTCTTAATCATTTTGTTATTGTGTTTGTTGATGATATCCTTATCCACTCAAATAAAAAGGAGGAACATGAATGTTATTTGCGTTTATGTCTCCAAACACTAAAAGAACATCGGCTATATGCAAAATTAATTAGATGAGAATTCTAGTTGGAGGAAGTAAAATTTCTTGGATATGTTTTCTCAAATAATGGAACAGGAGTAGACCAATTAAAGGTTGAGGCGGTGTTGAAATGGAACCCTCCGACAACACCAATAGAAGTTCGAAGTTTTCTAGGATTAGCTAGTTATTAGAGAAGATTTATTCAAGATTTCTCAAAAATAGCGTCAATATTAAAAAAGTTAACTCATAAGGAAAAAAATATTTGGAATGAATATAGGAAAACATTTGAAACCTTAAAGAAAAGATTGAACGAGGCACCAATTTTGTCTTTTTCTAGGAGTGGAATCCCATATAAAGTATATTCTGATGCATGCAGACAAGGATTAGTATGTGTATTAATGCAGGAGGACACAGTTATTGCTTATGGTCCTCGTCAATTAAAGTTGCATGAAGCCAATTATCCAATTCATGATTTAGAATTGATCGTAATCGTATTTGCTTTAAAATTTTGGTGGCATTACCTTTATAGGGAAAATCTATGTTTACTCAGACCATAAGAGTTTAAAATATTTGTTCTCTAAAAAAGAATTAAATATGAGACAAATAAGGTGGATGGAATTTTGAAATGATTATGATTTTACATTGCAGTATCATCCAGGAAATGCAAATATAGTTACAAATGCATTAAGTCAAAAAAACTATGGTGTAGTAGCCAATTTAATGATAAGAGAGTGGAGAGCTCTAGAGAATCTTGATGATATGAATGCTTACACAAGGATAATTAATGGATCCATGGTTAAGAAAGTAGCACTTTTATGTAATCTTATTATTTGGCCAACTCTAGTAAGTGGAATATTGAAACCCTAAGAAGAAGATAAGGAATTAAAGGAGTTATTTACGAAGATGAAAGGCAAAGAATCTATAGATTGGAACATTGGTAAAGATGGAGATTACAGATTCAAAAATCGAATTTGTGTTCCAAATCAAACTGAACTGAAAAATGAAATTCTTAGTGAAGCACGTCGATCAAGGCTTACAGTGCCTCCAAGAAGAGCAAAAATGTTTAAGGATCTTAAACGTCAGTTTTGGTGAAATGAAATGAAGAAGGATGTCATTGAATTTGTGACCAAATGTTTCATATGCCAACAAATTAAAGCTAAGCAGCAACGACCAATAGGACTACTACAACCACTTTCTATTGCTGAATGGAAATGGGAGCATGTAATAATGGATTTTACTAGTGGATTACCAATGAAAAAACAAGGTCATGATGCAACATGGTGCTAATGATATTTTTCATCAACACCGAGGTATGAGGTTATGGTTGTGGATCTAGGGTAATTTAGGGATTATTTAGTTCCTGCAAGTTTGAGTTAGTTCACCGTTTCCTAGATGTCAAGGTCTGAAGCCCGAAGAATAGTAACTCTTCCTTTAAAGAGGTGAGTATCACACTTACGAGACTCAAGGACCAACAATTACCTTGAGATAAGGGCTTCATGACTCAGCACAAGTAGAAAGCCAAAGGGCTTATGAAGGGTTATTTCGGTAATTTAGTCCTTTTAAGCTTGACTAAATTCACCGCTCCTTAGATATCAAGACCCTTAGTCTAAAGATTAGTTACTCTTGCTTCAAGTGGTGAGTATCACGTTTACAAAAATTAAGGACCAATAATTACCTTAGTACGGGGCTACAACAATCGTACTAATTGGAACTAAAATATGCATTAAGGATTTTTAGGTAATTGTTGGAAAAATAAGGTTGAGGAGAATTGATACGCATCAGCACAACAATACGCCATATAGTATGCAAAATAGTAAGAACAAACAATTTATAGTGGTTCAGTTCGGATTGAACCTACGTCCACTTTAAGAGGTTTGATGATTTTATTCATGGAGGAGGTTACATAAGAAATCCCCAGTTTGATTTAAAAATTAGGGTTATCTCTATTAGAAATGAGTACATGATTGTGGAATGAGAAAAGTCCTCAAAATGTGACCCTTGGAGTCTTATTTATAGAGGATTTGGGCCCCCTTTTGCTACGATCGTGCTGTAAAGCCATCTTTTGGTTCCACTTCTTGTTGCTAGTTTTTGCCACTTTTTTCATTTCTGTTGTCGTAATCTTGCTCGTCGTTTCTCTGTTGTCGGTGTCGTTACCATTCTGGTGTTGTTCTCTACTGTCGTCACCACTCTGGTATCATCTTTTTGGTACCCCTTTTTTGGTATCACCTTTCTGGTTTTAGTGTCGTCCCTACTCTGGTGTCATCATTTTGTTGTCGTTGCCACTCTAGTTTCGTCATTCTATTGTCGTCACCACTCTGGTGTCGCCTTTCTGGTGTTGATTCTTGGTGTCACCCAACCGTTTTCCTCACTTAGTCTTTGGTATCATCCTCCATGATACTTATTAACATTATTTTGGCTTTGGACTTGCTACCTTCATGTTTCTACCTCTAAGACTTCAGTACTACAGTTTCGGTATCGTCCTTGATATTGGATTAACTACTTCTTATACTTTGTTGCTTTGGTATCCATCCGATGTCTTTATTATCTTGGTATCGACTTTATGTACTTGTCTTCCTTGTTCTGGTGTCGTCACTAAGCTAATGGTCCATTGTATGTTGGTGTCAACACCAGGTCTTCGTCTTCTTCTTTTCTTTCTCTTTTAGAACCATTGTTATGGTTGTTCCCTTATGAATTCTTTTCCATCTTGGTATCGATTTATATACTTGCTTTCCTGGCTTTGGTGTCGTCACCAGGGTAGTATCCTACTGTATGATGGTGCTGACACCATACTTTGCTCTTTTCTTCCCTACTATCTTAGCGTTATTGCTGTTGCTTCTCCTAATCTTCGGCTATCGGTGTCGGATTGATATCATTGTGCTCTGGTGTCAGCCTTAGTTCTCTCGGGCCTCTTCTTTAATGTCGATGTAATTTTGGTATTGTCTTCCTAACGATACTAGGTGTTGCTACTTGGTTGCGACCTGGACTTTTTTGCTGCCACTATTGGCTTAACTTTCTTCTCTTGGTGTCGATATAGCTATTGCAAAAGCTTTTCCTTTTGGTATTGATTTCCCAGCTCTTGGAGTTTGCTCATGGTATCACCTTAGCTTCCTTTAAGTCTTTAGTAGGATCTGATTTTATCACCTAAAACCCTTTGTTCTTCTGGTTTAGGAGCTTTCGCCTCTTTATATTTGGCTGATGCAAATTTTGGTGTTTACAGTTAGCCCCTCTAATATAAAGAGGCTTTTGTTCTTTAGGATAAAAATCCAAGGACTCTTGTGTAGCCTTTCTGTGGCTTAAGAAACACTAGGGAAAATTTTCCATTAGTTTTAGCACAACCTAAGATAATGATATAAGAAAGGATATTAGGTTTACTTAAACGGTAGCACTGAAGTTAAACATGAAATTATGAAATCTTATGAGTTTAACCATATAATATGCAAACCTAACAATGTATTTACATGGGTCTTTTTAACGTGAGTTCAGATATTTAGGACCTTTTTTTTAACAGAAATAGGAAATTCAAAATTTAAATTTGGCTACTTAGCATCAAGAGTTCATTCTTGAAAATGTGAGATAGCAATCTAAAATCGAGACTTGGATGTTTGCAATATGAGTTCATGGACCCTCTTTTAGTAATAAATAAAGGAACAAAAACCCCTATTTAAGTGCTTTGGAAATAGGACCAGAAATCCACTCCTGGAGATAACAGAAATTCTGAAGCCCAGAATCAAGCATTTGTAATAGAAGGCCAGAATTCCATCTCTGGAAATAATAGAAATCCTGAAAAAATTACTTCGATCTTTATGCGAACTTCCTTCACTTTTTTCTATGTAAAATACAATAACTAATATTTCTTGCATTAGTCCCTTTCATAGTGTTCAATGTTTCATCCACATTGTCTTGAGTGTTGTTTTGACCAAGTTTGCATAGTAAACGATATATATGTAGCATAAAGGTTTAACTCATGTGTTATCTATGAAATGGCTTTTGTAATAAATTTGTTAATTATGTAGATTCTACTTGGAGACTTTTGCTTGTGTTTTAAATATCTTTACCCAGGTTTTATTGCATTATTCTGTGTAAAGATTAACACATAACATTTTTGTGTCGGTCTTGTTGAATGTGTATGACAACTTGCACAACCTATCTGAGACACTATCTGAATTATAACCAAGTGATATACAAGCTTGCGATAAGGTGATATGACCATTTATATTTGAATAACATTCATGCTTAATGTAAATTTAGAGAACCTCCCAGTGTGATATTCTAAGGAGATATAGCTTTCGTTGCAAGGTTTCAAATAGAAGGCTTGAGGTACCAACCCGAGTGCCAATTAAAGAGTCCTCTTTTGGAAATAAGGCAGTAGGCTTGATCTCTTACTTGGGCATAACAATAGTAATCCAGAAACCCTATTTTGGAAATAAGAATGGAAAATTCATGATCCTGATTCAGGTATTAAGATAAGGAAAATATGAGAATTCATTTCTAAAAGTACTATAAGTTTAGAATATCTATCTAGCAATATAAGGAAAAGGTTCAAAACTCTAACTTGAATTTGTGAAATATAATTATAGCAACTCATTCCTTAGGAAATGGGTTTTATATTCTCAAGACCCAGATTAGGGTTTTAAAGTAGAAGTCCAGAAACCCTCCCTTGGGAATCTATAAGTTAAAGCTTTATGATCCGTATTCATGCATTTATAATAAGAAACCAGAAATCCATATCCGTTAATAATAGAAGTCCCGAAGCGAGGCCCAGATTAGGTTGTTTAATAGAAGATCAAAAATCCATTTCTAGCAATATTCATAGTCCCAAACAAAACCCAGATTCGGGTGTTTAATAGAAGACCAGAAGTCCATTTTTGGCAATAATCGAAGTCCCAAACCAAACACAAATTTGGGTATTTAATAAAAGACCAGAAATTCACTTCTGGCAATAAATAGAAGTCTCGAGCCAAACCCAGATTTAGGTATTTAATAGAAGACCAGGAATCCACTTCTGGCAATTAATAGAAGTCCCGAATCTAACATAGATTTGGGTGTTTAATAGAAGGCCAAAAATCCACTTTTGGCAATTAATAAAAGTCCCAAACCAAACCCAGATTCGAATATTTAATAGAAGACCAGAAATCCATTTCTGGAAATTAATATAAGTCCTGAACCGAACCCAAATTCGGGTGTTTAATAGAAGACCAGAAATACACTTATGACAATTAATAGAAGTCCAGAATCAAACCTAGATTCGGGTATTTAATCTTTGCTTGAGGTTCCATTTCGGCCTTTTGAGCCACTCTCTTGGCTTTTGTTCTGATTTGCAAGTTGCTTCCTTGAGCTTTGATTTGATTTAATGAGCCACTCCTTTGGGCTTTGACTTAATCTGATGAGCCACTCCTTTGGGCTTTGATTGGCCGTTTCAGCCTTGTTCTTTAAGCAGAGGTTTTACATGATTTAATTTCTCCCTTCGAGCTTTTATTTCCTTCTACAAGATAAGATGCGAGCAGAGGATGTACATGCTCTGAGTGCTTCTTTTGAGCTTTTGTTCCCTTCTGCAGGGTAAGATGTGAGCAGAGGATGTACGTGCTCTGAGTGCTTCCTTTGAGCTTTTGTTCCCTTCTGCAAGATAAGAAGTAAGTTGAAATGGAACGTGCTTATCTGTAGAGTAGAGATTAGAATGTTCTCATCTTCAGAGCAGAGGTTAGTTATAGTTTCAAGAACACAGTTTGTGTAGCATTGAGCACATAACTCGCATAGTGATGAGTGCACTGCTCGCGTAGTTTACACAACTTGTGTAGTGAGGATGAACACACAACTTGTATAGTGATTAGCACACAACTCGTGTAGTGTAAATCATAAATATCTAAAGCAGGGTCAAAGTTACTTAGATGGTCAAACCCCTAATAACCATCAATGGTTATTGAGGGAAAGTGTAATCATATTAAGCTAGAAGATAGGCGAATTTAACCAAATATCGTATAACTGCTTAACTTGAGAACTTATGAATAGAATACAAAGTCCATTGTCAAACACAAAACAAAAATAGTTGTGTTTGAACTCATCACATCGAGATATTAAGAAATCCCCTCGATGTCATGGTATTCCTTGTTTCAATCAAAAAATAGTTGTGTTTGAACTCATCACAAAAATAGCACTTTTATGTAATCTTATTACTTGGCGGTGAATATTTGATCCGCCTTAGACTCATTGAGCTAACTACTCTATCGAATAAAATTGTACTCTTAGTCCCTTCTTACTAAAATAAAGAAGACAGGGTCCTAAGTTTACCTAGGCCAAGATCTTATTCTAAACTTAGTACTATAGAACTACCAATTAAGCTCACTATTTCTAGTAAGGTCATCTAAATATGAACCATATGAAGCATCCATACACAAGTAAAAGATGTCTGTTGAACTTAGAAATTAATAGAGTAGGAATTACTCGGATTGGAAGAAGTGTTGCTAAGGGATTATATAACATCTAGCTACCTTTCTGAAATGTGGGACACGAAAGTTCTATATGTCCCGGAGTATGGAAAATGTGATAAGTATGGGACTTAGGACATTTACTAGAGTAACGGTCCATTGACCCGCGATTGTAGCAGTTTCCATGAGTAAAGTTAGAAGTTCCAGATCCAGAGGTTTCCTGGTTACCTCTGAGCTCAGTACCAGCATCATAAAAGTTAGAAAACCTGAATTTAGGATAGGTAGGCACAAAAGTGGTCCGCCGCCGCTATAACATTTGTTTTGAGATCAAGCGGTCATTGGGTTGCTCCCCATTTAACTTCGATGAACTCTTGTAGGTGTTCTTCTTGGATGAACCCTTATATTATATCCTCTAGAGCCTTGCATTCATTAGTTCTATGTCCATTCATCTTGTGATGTTTGCGGTAATTCCCTCCCAATTCAGGATAATTTTTGGCTTTGAAAGTTGACTCTCTCCTTCGTTGTAGCATATATGTATGAGATCGGTTTTCTCAGGACTACAAAATTAAGTTTAAGTCCTTCCAACTTTGGCTTTTTCTGATCTTTATAAAATCTAAGCTTCTTGCCTCGAGGTTCCTGATCAGAGCGAGATTTCCCATCTTCTCCCCAGTTACGGAGTCTCTTCCTCGAATGATACAATTCCTCTAGGCGAATGAACTTACTTGCTAGATGATAAAATTCTTGTAGGTCTTGACATCCATGTGATCTCCTTCCAAAATGGGGTATTCTCAATCAGCCTCGAATGGACGACTACAAGCTTATCTCAGTTACTCATGTCCCCTGCTTTCGAATCTTCAACATTTGATTGTTTTATAGTCGGCTAGAGACTATTCTTGTCCTTGTTACTTATAATGGCGGATTAGTCCATAATTGGATCCTTATTGCCGCATAATCGTGCAAAGAACTCATAAAAAAATTGTCCCCATGAACATATGGTTTTCCTTTGATATCGGTGATACAATTTAATGGTTATTCCTCGTAGTGTGATCGGAAACATTGGGCATCGAGTATCCCTTGAAGCGCTTTGGAAATCCATATAACTCTCAAAGGCAGTGAGGTGCTCGTCGGGGCCTGTAGTCCCATCATATATGAAACATGGTGCCTATATACTAGATGGAGCTTCAGTCTTCTTATCTTCCTATCTTCTGGCAGCATTAGGCTTCTATTCTCTTTTGAACTGGTTACCTATCTTAATACTTGGTTGCTTCTTCACAAAGCGAGGGTTTAATTTGGCTATCAAACTCTTAAGGTGCCATTACTCTCGACTTTTCTTCATAAGGTACTATCTTTGAGGACCTTTGAGCCAAGTCTACTTTAATAAATCTTTTAGTAGTATCAATTTGCATTGTGAAGTACAATATTTCCAATTCATCTTTTGTTAAAGTTGAAGGTCCCTCGGTTTCCAATTTTGTTGAGTTGGTGTTCTTTTCCAGAATGGGCGATGTATTGCAACCTTATTCACAACCCCCTTTTGACTTAACCATCTCTAATCAATCTTTGGATTATCTCATTATGATGATAATAGGATTAAGGATGGAGTGAGAAATTGTTACGAAAGTATGAACGATAAGGACAGAGGTATGGGAGATGAGGACGGAGGTTCAAGGCTATATTATTCTTCAAAAAACTTTTGGATCAATGATGTTTGAAGTAGTAACTCAAGATTTAGGGGACCGTTGTTAAGGCCACTTTATCCATGATCTTCTTTCTTCAATGCTTAATCCAGTAGGATGGAATAACTACGGATGTGGTAAGGTTATCCAAAGAAACAGAGGTTTAGGCCCTTCTTCTAGCACCAAAATGTTAACGATATTTTTCATCAACACTGAGGTATGAGGTTATGGTTGTCGATCTAGGGTAATCTAGGGATTATTTAGTTCCTGCAAGCTCACTACACCAAAACAGGGGATTCCGAATGAGTATAAGTGTTACAAATAATTACCGTAACACTTCTCAAGTGTGACCACTGGCTTGTGGGGAATTGGTCGATCAAGTTGTAACACTTATAAGTGTTACAAACATACTCATTGCTAACACTTATAAATGTTGGGACCTTAAGATACAGTAACACTTATAATTGTCGGTATCATAATCCTACTAACGCTTATAAATGTTGGCTTAACTAACACTTATAATTGTCCATATCATAATCCTACTAACGCTTATAAATGTTGGCATACCTAAATTGCCTTGTTAATTTTATAGTTTTGCAACATTTATAACCACTGCTAATCCAAAATATTGGTAACACTTATATGTGTTAAAATACAAAATTATGTTCTTTTCTATATTTTACACAATTATTATTTAAATTCTTAAAACAAATGTATATAACACATCTTTAGGATTTCCTTATCACATATATAATTCAACATATCAATTCAATATTATAATATTCTGTACACTTCAATATCTCAAATTCAACAATTTCACATTCACATAATACTCAAATATCAGCTACAAGCTTCCAATATCAAAATACCATAATATCATGTCCAAACTACATAAAGAAAGATAAAGTTTTACTAAATACACTTAGAATTTTAAATATTGTGAAGGTGAAATGCGAGCCATATCACAAAACCTCCATCTAAAATTATAGATATTGTCTAGGTCACATGTTTGCTTCCTCGTTGTCGTTGCATTCCAATTTCTATATTTTTCTCTTCTTCCACGAGTGCCTACAAAATATAAATGCACTCATTTTTATTGACAAAAATAGAAGTCATCATAAAGACAGACCAAAACTTTGATATATATATATATATATAGTATACAAATGTAAATACTAACATATGTGTGAGCACATGGGAATGTGCCTGTGAAACTAGGAACTTAAACTAATTGCATTGTTAGACGGAAACATCTACAAAATCAAATTTGGAAATGAAGTTCAAAAAATCAATCAAAGGTAAAACTTTAACAATTAATTTATTCCAGTTCTCTACAATGTCATGCGTAGTTCGAACTGGAGGATGTTAAACTACTACAACAAAATGCCAATAAACTACCATGAATAGTAACTTGATTTGCATTTTTATAGAGAAGTCATCTTGAGCAAATGAGAATTATTGCATAAAAGAAGAATGTGCTGGAATGGGTGTATGGAGCAGATGTTATTTGTGAGTAACATACTTGTCTATCACATAGTACATATATCCATACATATAGCATGTTATTTAGATTTATAGAATCTATGTTAGTATAAGGACCATGTATTATACAATATACATCCCTAACTCTTATAAGGACCAATATATGATAGTATAAGGACCATATATTGGTCAAAGTGATGCAGCTTTATAAGAGTAGAAGGTCAAATTTTGATACTATTTTTTTCTTTGAAGAAATAATATTGATTACGGAAAAAAAGGATTTGCGTGGTATCATTTTGAAAGGGGGAATTTTTTTTTGTGCATTATTTTCTTTGTTTTAGTTACCAGGATACTAAAAATCAAGCGCAATTAATTATGCTGATAGGCTGAAATCAGGTTGAACAAAAACACTACAGCAGAGTGTTTTACTTTGTGTTTGTTTGAAATAAGAAGTTGGATTATTGAAAGCCAACCAGTTTTAACTGAGTATGTTTACAAACAAAGATGAATGCTTGTTAAGTATTTTTATAGCACAACAATAAGCGTTCAGAAGTTCAATTAACACTGTAAAAATGCTTACTATCTACCAAAATACTTATTGAAATAGTAAGTGCTTGATGACGTTGAACGCTTCTTGATAGAAAAATAGAAGATATCGGTCTTGAAATAAAGCATATTTCAAACTAAATGGGAAGCCATAACTTTTTCTAGCACATTGATCGTTCAGATCTTCATCTCTTTTCTCAACAACATAGAAATCCATCTTGATATTTTCAACACATCGCAAACTAATCTCCAACACCAATCGATAGCCTTCTGTCTCCTCTCGGTATGACCTGACGCAGCAATGAATAAAGAAGTGTGGATAAATCATAGCCCTGCGATATCTCTTTGGTCATCGCTTCAATATCAATTGACGGTGCATTGCTATTAAAGCGGTAAGATGATTCTTTTTATTTCAAAATAGCATAAACTGTATTTTAAAGTAACATAAATGCACCCAAACCGCATTGGTCATTGTATTATCAAACGCATCCAAATAGGATCATATTGGATATTAGTCCATCAAATGTGATAATCTGTGATATTATGAGGACCATATTGGATCATCCAAAAACCTAGGTTTGAAGTGAGCTTGCATGAGTTATTTAACTAGAAAAACGAAATACTAACCTGAAAGTTTATCTAAATGAAAAAGTTGTTCAGGTTCTCGGTGATGAGGAAGTCTTTGGTCTTCGCTGCTGTCGTTCATGTACCAAGCTCGGAAAACTTACTCAATCCTATCTTGTATAAGCCTACGAGGTTAGTTGTAACGACCCGAAATTTCAGAACCAATTTAAAATTTTTATTTTAGTTATTTTAATGGGTTTTGAATATTTAAAATGATTTATTTTAAATAATAATGACTAACAATTTATTTAAATCAAAATTAGAAACATAAATTTATTTTAATTATAAAACGAGCTTGAAATGGCGCGGTAGTTTGAAAATTTGATTTTAAACTTCAAATGAATATACAGAATTCAATATAAGTTAGAATTTAATGAAACCAGAAATGTTATAACCTGTAAACTATATCTTTCTAACGAATTCAAAGGACCGTATCGTCAAAACATAACCAGATTTATTTTTCTGTAATTTTTGGAGTCAGTATGTGGGCCTGGTAAATTAAAATGTACGTATAAATTCAATTTATATTTTAATTTTGATAAAAACTGACTGAAACAATAGAATTATCTTACGAAACATATCCCGTTGTGTCCAGAATAGAGGTATTTAGCTAGGGCGACAGTCGTTGGGTTTGATTTGGAGTTCAGAGCGGTGAACAAGTTATTTGCGAATTTAATATTATTTAAATAAATATATATATAAACCAAATTTCAACCCTAACCCTAGGGTATATTTCGGAGCCTCCAGTTCATTTTCAATGGTTGGGAACGCTCAATTCTTTTTCCATTTTTTCTCTAAATCCATACTGAATTGGATCTATGTTCTAAAACAAAAATCGAAGCTCTTTCTTAGCTCGTCAAAATCATATGGATACAATCAAAGCTAGTTAAGTAGATCAAGCTGATTTCGCGGCCGATGGTGGGTGCAAGCGGTGCCATCTTCTAGGCGTAGGTGAAGCAGGGCGTCGTCGTCGAAGGGGAAGTGTCTGATTTAGATCCAGTCAACGGTGGCAAGCGCAAGTTGAAACCCTAATTGATCGACAGATGGGTTCAGTTTAATTGAAGCATTCCTGGTAGAAGACGATGGGAAAAAAAGAAGTGCGGCCCATTTTAGTTAAATGTGTAATTAGGATTTTATTAAAATTAATTATATGTTAACTACTTAATTAAAGTAATTAAGATTTAAACAGTCATAACTTCTACAAACAAGATCAGAATTCAATGATTCAAATTGCGTTGGAACTCTGACAACAAACTCTATGCGATGAACCTAGTTGTGAAAAGAAAACCCGTCAATTAAAGACTGACGGAGTGGAACCCAATGTGAGAACTTCTCACTAAAATTCTTGTACAATTATTTATTTTATAACTGCATATATGAACTGCCAGTATTGATTTTTATTAGTTTTTAATTATCATAAATGTATATTGTTAGCCTACTTCGTGACCAGGCTACCCAAAGCAAAGATCATGTTAACACACTTTTTGGAAAATGCTGTCACATATGGAATCTCTGGATAACATCACTCTCTGGCATTGGAAGCATCATCAGAAGACACAGGGCAGTTCGGTTAAAATCACAACATCAGTATAAACTGGACCAAAACCCCTATCAAACGACCTCATTTGGATCTAAACACATCAAATACTTGTAGCCCCCTGAATTAGCTTCAAGTAGAGCTTTCGTTTGGTACAATCGTCCTTACGGTTTAGAAGTTATGTCTGTTTCCGTGAACACATGCAGAAATATGAAAAACATGGATTTTGGCATTTTTGATGATCGGTTCAAGAGCACCCCCGGGGGCAGATCGTGACCACCCCCTGGGGTCGGATCGTGACCACCCCCTGGGGTCGGATCGTGACCAGCCCCCGGGGTCGGATCGTGACCACCCCTAGGGTTGGTTCGTGACCATACATGCTGACCATCACCATCACGACCATTACCAGCTCACCACCCCGGCTCACGAACCGTGACCACGAACCGCGACCTTGATCCGCTACTACGCATGTAGATTTTGACCTATTCTCGAGGCTATGATTGCTCCTACTTTCCCGGATCGGGTGCCACGTGTCCTACCACGACCTGATCAACATATGGGCTCTCCTACAGCTATAAATACACCTCCAGAGGGCATTTTCAGGGGACTTTTGGCATCTCAACATCCATGGCTTCCATGGCTAACACTTCCCCATGAATAACCACCATCTTCCTCAATAAAATCAATGAATCCAGAGAGAATTATTCATTGAATTCGAATGATTAAGAGACAATCTTTATTGTAATTGTAATCTGTGAATGAAATGAGAAAATATGAAGTGGACGTAGGCTCGTTAACGCCGAACTACTATGAAAATCCTTTTGTCTTGCTTTTTCTCTTATTTTTCAGTTATTTCTTCATTTCCTATGCTCTAAATTCGACAATTTGGGTGTTAGGACCATTTTTTGGTCTAACATTTTGGTGCTTTCATTGAGAGTTGAATTCTCAACCTATCGAATTACTATTCTACTATTTGGATTTGAAAGTTCGAAGAAAACAATCCGTGTTTCAACCTTTTTTTGAAGATTTCATTGATTTGATAAAGTCAGAACCTTGTGTCTTCGAAGAAAACAAAGAAATCGCAAGCTTCACGACCAAATGAAGGATGAATAGATAACACGTAGCAGCAGGTGACCGGCTCGTGTCTCGCGGCTTGCAGGGGGGATCGCGACCCGACCCATTGATGTTATCAAGATATGCAGGGCTACAGCGACTTGAAGATGCTTTAGAGTTAAAAGAGGCTCGTGGATATAGACTCGTGGTCCATGGGTAGAGATGGCACGCTCATGAACCAATCTGAAAACAAACCGCGACACACATGATACCGATCGCCAAGCTGGGCCACGAACCGGATGGACTTGCGAACAACGAACCTGAAGACAATGGCGATTCAGAGATATATCTGATTCATGAGCGGCTCAATACATCACGAATCGACCCGGAGCAACCTCCATGACCCGACCTGGAGCAAGTGAGTGAACCGCGACCCAGAAAAATGATGACGAACAAGGTTCACGACCCGATCTGGAAAAGTGACAGTTTTTGGAAAAAAATACAATTTTTAGATCATTTCAGAAAAGGCTCCATCGTCCAAATTGAAAAAATCGTGCGGTTCCCACATTTTCAACCTAACCGGCTAGGTCGATCGCTGTCGGAACTGTAGGGCCCGGACCCCTACCAGCGCTGCGCCCGGACTCGCTGACGGCCTCGCCTTCGGCTCGGAGCACGGCTCACCTTCGGCTCGGAGTACTTTTTATCCTGCAATAATCATTAAGGCTTATCAACCGAGATTCAGTAGATAGTCTGAGGAAATCGACAGCAAATTGGCAACGGCGGGAATTCTTCCTAGAGCCATCACACCTATTTATTGATGTTATTCAATGTGAGTAGCTAATGAAAAGATTCGGCATGCCGGCTATGACGGTATACGAGATAGTGATTGTATCACAACAGCCTCCTCCCCCAAAGCCCCGATGGTGTATTGATTTCACTAATGCAACTGATGATGTTCCTGAACGAGCAGTGATCACCTAGTTTACATGACTTAAACCTGTCCAACTGATGAAGTCCCAGATGCCGTTAACATAAAACAATCTGGACACTATTCTGAAGATGACTCAGAAGATCCCAACGACCATGATTCTCAATGATGTGATGTCTGATAGCAAATAAGGATCCTGGCACTATAAAGTTACCCTCCACTTGAATGATGTAATGAAAGATAAATGTTCTATGGTTTGCTCCCTGAATAGCTTGCCTAACCTTTGAAATGCTTATTTTCCGTCAACCGCATCAAGGGAGATTGGTTTCCATCGACTAAGGGTTAGATCAACACACTTTGATTCCCAGAGTCTACTGCTAAATATCCCAACTGAAGATAGAGCGGGAATGGTCTATGGTGGCCAAGTTATGGGAGAAGCTGATTATTTGGCTAGATAGAATATGCTACGCAACATAGATGGCGTGAAACTCAAAGACGCTTCCCCTCCAAATGAAATGGAGTGTGAAGGAGGCGTCAATATTGTGAATAAAGGGAGCATCAAAAAAGGAATTACCCAATGATCTGCTCGAAGACATAGATCCCAGAGAGGATGGTGATTCGAGATGCAGAAGGGTAACATCTAATGGCGCAACTGCACATGTTCTGACCGTCGACGCTGATCTGACTAAGGTCTTGAAATCGGATCTCATATAGACCTCTTCCAAAAAAGGGAACTTACTTGCTTTTTACAGCAAATAAGGCGTATGCTCGGTCCAGGGAAAGCATCTGCCTTGAAAGCCCATGGAAGTCCATGTAGATGATACTCTTATGAAGTCTGAGCGATCCACCTATTTCGTTTCAGACCTAATAGAAATGTTCAATATTTGGAATAAAGCTAAACCCTTTGAAATGTTTGTTTGCCGATTGCATCAGGAAAGCTTCTTGGCCTCATAGTTAGTTTACACAGGATCGAAATCAACCCTGATCAAATTGGGACGATCCTAAACATCCATGAACAACAAAGAATTAAATTTGTCTGATGCTTAGCAGGAAAGTTGGCACCACTTGCAGGTAATAAGGATAGGGTCCAGAAACTAGCCTATAATGTGAGCAAGAAGGTAGCCGTGGTAGAACGCAACTACCCAAAGATTGAAAAGCTTGTCTACAGCTTGCTGATTGTTCTGAGAAAGCTCCCCCGCTACTTCCTAGATCATCCTATTGTGATACACACTCATTAGCCACTACGACAGGGCCCGCAGCGACCTGAGGCATCTAGAAAGTTGCTCGAACGAAACATAGAGCTAAACCAGTTTGATCTCAATTCCCTCCTAAAGAGGTCCGTACGGGAGCAAGCATTAGCCAACTTCATCACTGAATGTACCGTTCCCGAAAAGGATATGTTAGATGAAGAAAATGGCCCCTCGGAATGAAAGACGAAATCAAGCATCTGGAAACTGTATACAGATGGTGCAGGAAATGATCGACGATCCAACGCCAGAGTTTTGCAGATAACCCCCGAAGGGTGGCCAGAAAGGTATTCTAGTCGAAGAAACTACAACTCGCAGCTTACCTAGAACCAGTAGAAGAGCTATTGGGTGGATTGGAATGTTACAACATGCCTCATATTCCGCACATAGAAGGTATATAATCTGACCAAGTTAGAAGGTTCCGACAATCCAGAAAAGATAGAGATGATCCCAATTAAGACACTACGAACTCCGACCATTGATCATATGGAAGTTGATCCAGTGTTGGATACTACACCCGAACGAGAATCATCGACAACCTCCGTAAGAAACTTCTTGCAGCACGGAGTGCTTTCGGCAACGAGAATGAATGGCGTACCACCGTTCGTTATGCCTTAAGATATCACATGCAAGACGACATGGCTTATTTCCCTTGGAAGGTTGTCCCGAGATAGAAATCAACGAATCCCATTGCTAAATTCACCGCCCTGAATGATTTGACAGATTCACACTTCCACTCCCTTCATCGATTATATGCCAAGCAAACTCGTGCCCCAAACGCTGGGGGCAACTGGAAATTCGAGCGCGGTTCGCTCAAGATTACATCTGATTCAAGGCTGATGCATCCTAGATTTGTATAACCGACTGCCTTAGTCTTGCTCGAAGATTGGAAAATTAAAGGTTTGGAACACTTAAGCCTAAATGTTGAATGATTGTCTGCATACCATCTTCTTGTCCCCGATATGGCATTGAAGACATATCAGCAAATTTATGAGATATGACTATTTCACCAGCAGCAGTATCCTATTTCCTAGCATAGAAAGTGAAAAAGTTTCTATAAGCATGAATCCATTGTTCTCATGCCAATTTCCATCCTAACAACCAATGCAATGATATGCTACCATTAGCGACACAATCATGACTTCCTGACGCTCAATCCTTGCCCTTGGCTTGAGGGCAAGAAGGCGATTCAAAAGAGATGCGACCTTAGCACTCCAAGGCTCTGATTGAGGTCTAATTGTTCTTGAAACTGTGGCCCCAGAATAATTTGAAAAGATATTCATCATCAGCTTAAGATTCTGGCAGCCATCCCTTGGTAGAGACAGGATAAGCCAGAGTTAACCGGCAAGGAACATGCAATGTTATTTCCGCTCCGAATAATATTCATCCCTTTAACAGGATTATTCTTTAACCATGAATCTTGTATTTTCATGCTTAATGAGTAATTAATGTAATTAACTCAGAAAAATTTATATATGGATTGTGTAGGTACCTCAGATCTGGTACCGATCAGACTTTTAACACCTGCGTGCAGAGTTATGGAGCACTGCTGTAACGGGTCCGGCTGGACTGCTCGTTTGCAAAGCCACGCCCTCCATCTAAAGAAAGTTGTATAGCTTAAGGTGGATCCCAGATGACCATCCAATCCTTGGCTTATACATGGCAGACCACAAGACAATTGTACATAAATCATCGAATTGCAAAGTCGGAATCCGACTCCAGATGGACGCGGTGTGACCATTTATATGGCTCGATCCTATCCTCGATGCCACCAGATTACATGAATCCTGATAGGGGATAGCAGTGCCCATAAATATTCTTATTTTCAAATCATGAAATTTTCTTTTACATGCCTCTTGAGTTATTGACATGAATAACTCATATGATATGAATGATGCAGGTACCCGAAGTTTGGTGCCAACTACTCCTCCCATAGATTGTTTGGAGGAACACAAAGCCTTGGAAAACATTTCCCAACTGTTTGACTGACTGATGCTATCCATAAAGCTTGGATAAAAATATAAACCTAGGATGGGTGTGACCCGACCACTTGTCCGAAAAGCTCCATTCGCCAGAGTGAAGCGTGAAGCATGGACCAGAACCAATGTCGAGAACGACATCCGAAACGGCAGAGTCCCACTCTTTGAACTAGAGTGCAGAAGGAACGCCGGGGCGAATGATATGACCGTTCGCCTAAACCACTCTAACTCTCATGATTCAAGAGAGAGTATAAAGGACCAGAGAGAATGTCTATGAGGCGTAAAGGTGCACCGTGACTAAAACCACCTCAAAATACACTCCACCCCGCTAAAGGATCGGGAGAGTATAAAGGCGCTAGAGACTTAGCTCCCCCAGAACTTCTGCCCCGCTGAAGGATCGGTGAGCAAACTAAGAAACGAGCTCGAACTCTAACCTGCTGAAAGATTGGGAGAGTATAAAGGTGCTAGACACTTAGCGCCACAAGAAGTCTTAACCTGCTGAAGGATCGAGAGAGTATAAAGGCATGATGACACATGCCACTCAAGGGCTCCTATCCTGTTACACGATTGGGAAAAAGAATGAAAGCGAAGCCCGAATCCTCCATGTCCGGACATGGGGCCAACACAGTTATGGTCCTAATCAATCCTCAGCAAGCCCTGGCCAGGCACTAAGTTAATGATTGATTGGGGGCATACCCATACATACATACTACTTTAGTGCATTTTCATTTATAGTTGCATTGATAACTTATAATGTTTCATGAACTATTCGCTTATTTGCTTATGGAATGCTCGCAGGTGCAAGATAATGCGAAAGAAACAAAATTTCATTTACCAAGTGCAGGTTCGTAGAACAAAGCTAAACAAAACGCGAGGGCCGCACTCGCAACAATAATAACAGACCAGTAGGAAGAAACTAAAGGGGGGACGTGCAGAAGGCTGACACCAATGCCCAATGCTAAACTTCCTACGCAATTCAAGACGGTGACCGAAAGGAAGCCTTGAGAATGAATTATTCAGTGACATGTCATGCGACTTAATATTCGCAACTAGGAAGGACCCGGTGAAGCCCTGGGATTTTTGGATTTCTATCCAGCCTTAATACGATCCTGAGTGGTCATTGGTTTTCCGGTCATAATACGATCTGGCACGATCGTGGCATTCAGGAATAAAGATTTCCCCAACTATCCAGAATATGCCATCCTTCGTCTAAATTTGAAAGGGAATTGATCCGGCTATCTATCTTATGCCGTTACCCCTGAACTGAGGGCATAACCATTGAAAATATTCACAAACGACATAGCTTACGTGCTTCTATTTAACTTATGTTGTGATCTTTACAGGCCCCTTGAGTCCACGAAACGAATGCAGAGAGAATGTCCATTTGCTAGTCCAAATTTACTTCTAGATTGGAAAGTTCAGATAAGGCTGGGCATATCCTATGCAGCAATTAGGGCCTGGATAGGAGACAAGACATTAGCATGGACCGAGTACCAACATATCGATTTTCACCCAACTCTGAGTCATGATGCGAAGAGGGAGTATGAAATACATGGATTCGAAGTCTACTACTCAGAACAAAATCCCATGGATGGGGACATGAAATATGAGCCTTAGGTAACATAGTTTTACTACCCGATGTCTATATTCAGAATTGAATGATAGAAGCCTGATTGACGGCTACTACTCATGTGGAACCAAGAAGCCCAAGGCCGACCTTTACCTATTTCAAGACTTCACGCTAGAGGCGCCAGCGCCGAATCAGAACCAAACAACAATCATCAATTCGCCGGAAATGATAAAATCGAAATTCAAGCAATAACGAACTTGGCACAGTCAGATAGCAACCATCAACTCGGGTTGAACACGAGCCAACCAGCATGCATGCAGCATGCGGCTCCGATTCAGAACATCATGGATGGAAACATGGTCAATAGAACAACTATCTGCAACATCCTAGATGAGAATGCAAGAATTGTAACAAACTCAGGTTATGCACGACTAGCATTAGCCCCAAACCGAATGGATACTCGAGCGATATTTCACACTCAGCTCCAAGCAAGAACATGTCAATTCGAAGATCAGGAACTCGGTCGGGTCGAATAACTCGAATTATCACCAGGGGGCAATATCGAAGCAGAAACAAGAACTCAGCAAAGACCACCTTTGTAATCTCAGATTCAATGCTAGGGGCACCAGCCATGATACTGACAATATGCAACAATTCTTTGATGGCAACCTACTTACCAGTTTGATTCGGCGCCTCTGGAGAGGCGGCACTTCTCAAGATGATATGGATAACGACAATCACAGCCCTTACATATAGGACATCATGATCCCCTGTTATTCCCCCAGATTTTAAATTTTCTCTGTAACGAGATTTTCTTAGAACTTTGATGAATTCAACCCTGAGGTGGACATACTTCCATGACAAGAAGGTGTTAACGTTGAGAAGAAGGACCAAGATGCTTTTCCAACTAAAGAATGGAGCACCTTCCAATTCCTGAAGTGATAAGGACAAAGGAAAAGCCCTGGAAAACAATGACAAGAATATGCAATTCCAAAGAGAATCTATACCACTAATCAACCTCATGATCTTGTTTGTCAAGTTCAATTGAACCCAGCATGAGAAAGAGACTCAACAAGACTGTGACGACCATTTCAGACTATGCTGAAGCATAAACGGAGGGGCCCAACTGACTTCATAACAACATTTATCCACTCGCATTTAGCAACCTTACTTAACTCCACAACTGATCCAATGTGAGTAACCAAATTTGCTGACGTCCAATGAGGCAATCCTCACTATCCGACCAAAGAGTAGAGATCGGACATTTGCGTATACAACACCAACTTTTGCTGATTCGAGAGAAAGCACTAAATGTCTTGGGTCGACTAAGATTGTTGAACCTGTAACTTTTACCCGATGCAATGACTGGAAGTATAAGACCCTGAAGATTGGATGCCCGATTGACTTAATTTAACCCGCATCGTTGCTGGGGGAGTAAACCCTAACTTCGCTTATCCTCCGATGGCACTAAGGGCACGATCGTCGATGCGCGGGCTGACCATAAAGACACCTTGGCTAGGAGCAAGATTCAAGACATGTACAATACGACTCTGGAGTATGACCCGACTCATCTTTTCCGACCAAGCGAGCTAGCTTGCGGATCAAATGTGAACTTAAAGACTCTTACTACACTAGATGGAAGGTGTGACGAACTTATCCACTGCCTTACGACAGTGACGATCATACGAGCATTAGTTACCATGATTTCAACTGCATCTCTTACTGACGTTCATGTGATTATTGAATTATGAAACGATCCAGAGCGATTGTGGATTCCTTAAAATACGGCCCGATACGACTGTGGATTCTTTAATTTTTTTGGCATGATCCAGAGTAATTGTGGCTTTCGGGATCCTTATTGTTACGATTTGATGCTATCGCGGAGCCCTATATTAATATCCCGATGCCGAGATAGTTTGACGCCGAGTACAGATAACAGATTCATATGTTGATTCTGATGTGCTTTATCCCAGCAGTTCAGGTAACAGCTCAGAGCCTGAAGATCCTTGAACTACCCCATTATTTGGGTGGCTACTTCATACATAGACTCACATGTAAGAGAAAGTCCAACCCAACCATGTGCTCAACTTACAAGGAATGATGACATTGTTTGGTAACGACCTGTGCATGTAGGATCATTTCCGAGAGCCAACGCCTGTGTATGTAGGATCATTTCTGAGAGCCAACGATCCAGCGTGACTTTTGATGAATGAATTAGACCTCTTGATTCGATGAGGTTTAAACGATTACATGATCATCTCAAATGCCTCTTCCATAAAACTTAGCCTAACTGGCTCCAATGGAAGTAATGCAATAGATGAATAAAGCTTTCTCAAGGATAAATGACGTTCCAAAGAGATTTAGCTCAACATGTTCAAAGCACATCTCATCTGCGATAAGATGTACTTTGGAGCTCAAAATGTTAGCCTGTTTGTGACCAGGCTACCCAAAGCAAAGATCATGTTAACACACTTTTTGGAAAATGCTGTCACATATGGAATCTCTGGATAACATCACTCTCCGGCATTGGAAGCATCATCAGAAGACACATGGCAGTTTGGTTAAAATCACAACACTAGTATAAACTGGACCAAAACCCCTATCAAACAACCTCATTTGGATCTAAACACATCAAATACTTGTAGCCCTCTGAATTAGCTTCAAGTAGAGCTTTCTTTTGGTCCAATCGGCCTTACGGTTTGAAAGTTATGTCTGTTTCTGTGAACACATGCAGAAATATGAAAAACATGGATTTTGGCATTTTTGAAGACTGGTTCGTGAGCACCCCCAGGGGGCGGATCGTGACCACCCCCTAGGGGCGGATCGTAACCACCCTCGGGGTCAGATCGTGACCACCTCCTGGGGTCGGATCGTGACCACCCCCAGGGTCGGCTCGTGACCATACATGCTGACCATCACCATCACGACCCTTACCAGCTCACCACCCCGGCTCACGAACCATGACCACGAACCGCGACCAGGACCCGCTACTACGCATGTAGATTTTGACCTATTCTCGAGGCTATGATTGCTCCTACTTTCCCGGATCGGGTGCCACGTGTCCTACCACGACCTGATCAACATATGGTGTAACGACCCAGATTTTCAACCATTGAATTCTGAATATTTAAATTCGTTTAAATGTTTTATTTGAAGTATATATAGAAATTTATAACGAATTTATTTATAAAACGAAGTTTAAACATATAATTTATAATATAATTTAAAACGAGTTCAAAATGGCGCGGTATTTGAAAATTCGATTTCAAATTTCAAAACGAAGGTACAGGATTCAAAATAAATCGGATTTTAGCGAAATAAGAAGTATTTGAATCTGTTTGAAATTATTTTTCCAACGAATGTGAAAAATCCAGATTTCATAGCGGGAATAAAAAGTTATGTCCAAATCAAATTTTCAAAAAGTCGTTATGGAATCGTATATAGGCCATAACGATTATTTAAATATATTTGAATAACGGTCTCGAATTTGGCAAGGTTCTTTTGAGGCATAGTTATAAATTATTTTTTAGAATTTTACTATAATTTTTAATTAATTAAATGTGCAACTTTTTATTTGGAGTATTTTGCACCCTATATCAATATTTTGGGGTTTCATAATATAAGTTAAACTACCGGTATTATTATATTTTTGGGATCGCGGCACATTGCCCGTCACAATGATATTTTTATTTTTGTCTATAGCAGTCTGTAAAGGAATTAAATTTTACATAGTGGATACCCTTATTTACTAACATTTTGACCTGCTAAACATTCCACTGTGTTATTAGCCTGGGACCTCCATATTACATTTGTTCCCTACGTTGTAACTCCCTGGTGCATCATGAGGCCAATTACCTTTTTCTTTTATCCAATACGCATTAACCTGCCCCTTCCTTGAAAGTCCATATCGAAACTAAATGAATGCATGAAAACCCAGGAAAACGTGCTTACCACGGAAACGAAACAGTGCCAACCAAGGAAACATGCGTACCATGTAACGTGCCAACCACGGTTTACTTCATGAAAAGGACCCTTATCCTCTTTCTCTTCTATATAAGGTGTATGTTGTTTCACCTTTACAGCTCCTGGACTCGGTTCCGCTTCATACTTCTTGATTCGATACTCCCTTGTCTGTTTTCCCCGCTTTCTCACCCTCCCCTGTTCATGTTGAATTCCTTGTTGCTTTCCGATCCAACCCCTACGCTATCTTCCACCACTAAGCAGTCTCCGGAGTGCGCCTTACCTTTGCCAGTGCCATGGCAGCTCTAGGCCGAGCCTCCTACTCTAGGAGTGACTGGCGGCCCTCTTTATTGCTTTTGGGTGTAGAAGCAGAAGCTTCTTGAAGCTGTATGATCTATAGGAAGGTGTTGAGAGAGGCTAGTCGAGCTGAGAAAGGTGGTGAGAAGGAGGATGGTGTCTTCGGTTTTGGGTTTTGTGAAGAAGCGATGATGAAAGGGAGAGGGAAGCGCATGTTAATACTGGGAAGATGAAGCTTACGTTGGGAGGTGGGGTTGTTTGTTTTAATTTAGGAGGAGCAGTGGTTAGATAATCAGAAGCTTGGTCTATTTTGGGTTTGTAAGTCGAGATGTTAAATCGAGGTGTAGGATAACCGTGAGCGCCGGAGCAGTGGAGATCGGTCAGAGGGGATGGTCGGGTCAAAGGCGAGCCGAAGGAGAGATATGGGGCGGCCTGTAGTTCACCGGAAGTGGTGCAGATAATTGTGAAAGCGGTGGAGGTTAAATTCGATACTGGTAATGGGAAATTTAGGATTTTCTTTTTCCCTGAAAAGAGTAAAACACGTGATTTGAAATTACTTAGGATTAAAATGGGGGTCAATTAAGTAACAGGAAATCAGGGATTTATATAATAGTAATTCACAATTAAGGGTAATAATTACAGTCAAGTTTAATTATAATTATTTTAAATCAACTTAACATTCAAATTTTTATAACATGATCATATGCTAACAGAATTGGGTGAAACAAGTCACATTCGAACCGTAACGACGAGATCTATGTTATGGAGTTGATTTCGCTACAAAACAAAGCTACTGGAATTTCATTGTAAAATCGAACTCCTGTTTGATTTTAATTGAAATAAAAGCTGAACCGTCAACTGCGAAATAAGGTGACCAAACTCACTAACTCTAGTTTTATATATATATATAATTTTTAAAATTTATGTATAATAATTTTATATGGCATGTTGGTTGATTGAATGGATGGTTGATGAATTGGTTGAAATGGTTGAGTAGTTAAATATATTTAATCATTGATTGAATATTGATCTGCTTATCCCGATACCTTAGATTGGAATTGAAATTGATGTTGTTCACATTGATTAACATCTGTGGATGCAGGGAAAAAGGTTGGAGGGATCCAATTGGATTCCTCAACATTGATTTACTGTTTTTATTTATTGTACTGTATGATGTGTTATACAATTTATAATTCATTATTTTGTGTTTTAATTAACCTGGCCCCAGGATTTTGGTATTTAATACCGTAAAATAATTTCAACCATTAAAAAGAAAATTTGAAATATTTAAATGATAATTTATATTCAAAAATAGAAGTATATTTCAAATGGATCTAGTAATAGAAATTTGTTTTAGAGAATAAAACAAGGAGTTGAGTATAAATGACAATTTAGTGAAATTTCTACCATTGGATAAATGGAAATTATAAATTCAAGTTAGGAAAGTAGAAATCGATTTTTTTACCAACATTTGTAAATGAAAAACGAGCTTAGCAAATTTAAATGAAATTATAAACAAGATGATGAACGGATAGAAATAAAATAAGATTTTGTGAATGATTTTACCCTTGGAAGTTAATAAAGAGAATTTGAGGTTTGAAATATTTTAATTTATAACTATGTAAAGAGATCAACTTGTCTATTTCTATTTAATCAAGAAGTTATCTACCTTGATTATAGTCGATGTTGAAACTAGCCATTAGTTAATCAATAGTAATAAAAGGGAGTATCTTTTTAAATGGATTTTGGTTAAAAGGGTAATCGAGTTGTGATAAAGTTTTTGGTCGAACTTAGAAAAGGGTTTATACAAGATTTGGATAATGTATCCAGATACGATAATCAGGTTATGA
Organism: Allium sativum; assembly: GCA_030737875.1. Lineage (NCBI taxonomy): Eukaryota > Viridiplantae > Streptophyta > Magnoliopsida > Asparagales > Amaryllidaceae > Allium > Allium sativum. The sequence continues at coordinate 140,157,981 of CM060918.1, read as the reverse complement.
AAGCAAATCTCGAGACGAGGCGATGTTTAAATTAAGTAAAAGTGATATGATTAAAAAGAGATTTTCATTTAATGAAATTAAATGGGGTTAACATAAAGGGTGGTGAACGGAAATCCAAACAAAGCTTAAAAGGTATTTTAAACCAAGGCGATGATTTTAAACAATTACTTAAGAGCTAAATTAAACATCGTAATTGAAATAAGGCCTCAATGAAAAGAGACAAGGAAGAATTTTGATTGGAAACAAATGTTTATATAAAGATATAAGTTTATAATTATATCAAGTATTTGGGAACAACAATTTTAACGCTGTCATTATCATAAATGTTTTATCAATCTAAACAGCGATTATAGCGCTATTGTTATAATATTTGTTTTGAAAATCTAAACAGCAATTATAGCGCTGTTGTTTTGTAAAACTAAATAGCAATTATAGCGCTATTGTTATGACATATGTGTTATAAATCTAAACAGCGATTGCAAAGCCATCGGTAAATTAAAGGTTTTATAAATCAAATATTTGGAAAACAGCGATTGTAACATTGCCGTTATAATCAATGTTCTTCTGTAAAAGAAGTGGATTCCTAGATAAAATCTGTGAGTTGCGTAAGCGATGCCTTGTTTGAAGTTCTGAGCTTTGACTATTTCAAAGTTGAGAATGTTGTTCAGTTAAGGTCTGAGAGGTAATTATACCCCCAACTTGACTGACTTCATGATTGACGAACTAATAGTTAAGGTTCGATAGTGAAGGTGAGAAATATGGTTAGTAATGAATGAGTAAATTGTGTTAGCTATAATAACGATGTTTTTGCAACATCGCATTAATTTAAAGGATTTTGAATTTGTTTTCCCTAATAAAATGAGAGCTATTATCTACACATGGAAAACGAAATAAATTGGTAAGTGAGGAACTAAGAAAAATTGAAATTTGGAAAGGTAATGTAATCAGGAAGTAAATTAAAGAGGGGCCAGGGTTTAGATGTTTGATCGGTAGAATTTCCATTTGAAAATAGGACCGTTGATTGTATGGATGTTTCTTTGATAGTTAAATCAACGGCTATCAAAGATTTGATTTATTTTATACCTTCGTTATCAATATGGAGAGGCTGGGTTCAGACTTAATATCTGAAAACCACTCCGTATTGGTATAAGCGTTATGAATCAACTTATGTTGAAGACAATTGAAGACGGAGTAAATGCAAGGGCTGTTCTGTTAATCCTAGGTAGAAAATTGCCCAAGATGTATTTATAGAACAGTGCCTTCGGTTTGTCCAGACCCAGGACAACTTGTAAGGACGAGTGTATGACAGAGTATCTCCAAAGGGATTACGTACGTTGATTCCTTCAAACGTACGAAGTTGGTGGCATAGAAGGGAAACTTCTTTAGCCTAACAGTCTGAGTATTTTTGTGGGAATCAATTAGTGATTTCCGATGGATATGACGATGTGGCATTCAAAGTGAATGGTGGCCAGATGTTCTGAAAGATAGTTCAAACCTCAAGCCTCACAACCGGGGATTGACAAAAATCGGGCAGGCAGCATGGCCATGTGGGTCGCACCCATTAGGATGTATAATCACCTATCTAGAGAAATTCCATTTGTTCTTTAATCTATCGATGCTGTCCCTTTCGGGAAACAGTTGCTGATCCCAATCGTTGGTGATATACATTCGATACGCTCAAGCGAAATGAGTGGTCGGTCATGTGAGGGCCGGGTTGCAAGACGTTCTTGTTGAACCCAGTGTATTCGTCTCTAGAGATACACTATCGAAAGGTGGTCCCATACCTTGTCATGTTGGAAATCCAATCTCCAATAAGCGCCCTGCGGTTTTCGATTTTATATTATATATGGTGCATGAGATGCAAGCGTTCCGCTGGATTGTTATTTATTTGATATTGACAATATTATAATATCATTGGATTTGATATCAAAAATATTTTTGGTTATCGTAAGGTAAAAACCATCCGTGTTTATGTGTGGATCGGTCTTATGATTACCATTTCTTTCGAAAGGACTTTTAAAAGTTAAACCAATGGTTGGAGTTTACTCACACTAATCCCATGACTGACCCAGAGTTTATTTTGTTTTGTTTTCCCTAAACTCTTGGGTGCCCAAATTTGTACGGGCAGTCAAGTAGTCGGGATTGTACAGATTCACTTGAAGGAGCTTGAAGCAGAAGACTTCACCAGTTAGCTATAGACTATCATATTTTCCGCTATGTACTATGTTGTATCTGGAAACAGGTGTTTATAGCTGTTCCAGAGATAGCTGTTGTGCTCTGATGATGGTATGTATATAAAGTTACTGGTTTGTGTTTCAAAGTTTATGTTATCTAATATATTTTATTCGTTCCGCTGTGAGTTTGTGATCTTCGTTTTTTCTTCTATTCTAACTTTTCTTTCTTTCTATTTCTCACCCTCTAACTTATTTCTAAAAATGATTCGTATTTCTGTGCAATTTGGGTTGGACATGTGGTATGATTAGTCAACTCAAAGGGTACAGATTTGTGGGTCGTTTCATTTGGTATCAGAGCTGAAGGTTAAGTAATTACCTTGGCTCTGTGGCATGACTCAATAGAGATGGAGTTAGAAATACCCTAGGTTGAGTTTGAGTATATATACGAGAAATCGTATTTGTAGATTGATATAAAAATTGTTTTATATTGTATTGATTGATTTGTTGAGTGGTTTATGAATTCTGGTCGATACAGGATGTACAATTGTATCGATAGGTGTTTCTAAACTCTCGAACAAAGATATTCGATACAGTATTGTTTTAAAATGGGTAGATGAAATAATTTTACCCAAAAGTTATTTTGATATAAAAGAAATAATTTTGAATTATTATAGTATATATGAATGCGTGGATTGTTATTACAATCAAATGAAATAAAAGAATATTGAAATGGTTATATAATTTGTATACGGATAATGCATACAAATGAGATAAACTAGAATTAAATTCAAACCATAATTTGAATTTAAATCCCGGGAGTTTAGAAATATTTTTTGAAATATTTTTAAGAGTAATATAACATTACTTTAAAGTATTTTTGAATAAGAATGATTTTAAATGGATTTTAAAAGAGTTTAAGCACTAAAATCACTTCAGGAGGCGAGAAAATAGTACTGATAATGGGTCGCGACATTATCGGTAGCCATTTTCCAGCTTCTGAGTGACAGATTGCTACCATAGTAATTTGAGAATGAAAAATTTTGTTTGAAAAGGAAATGCTGATTTAGAAATTCAAATGTTTTGAATTGATTTGATTATAAATATATGAATATAAATATATATGATTTCAAACAAATTTGAAATAAAACCCGAGAATTTGAATTTTGAAATTGAAATTTAAGTTGTATAAGTTGAATATATGGAAATGGTAAAAGTGTATCAAATAAATTGAAATTTAACTTAGGTTAAATAAATTTGGATTGAATAAGAAATAATTTCGAATGAAATTAACTAAAGCGAGAAGTTTGAGATTTGAATTATAATTCGTCTTGTACACAACAAGTTGAATATATAATTTGGAGGTGTTAAATTGGAATCAAGTTGTGATGAATTTGCACCCAAGCGGGATAAGTAGATTGGTTTTGAAATACAAATCAAGTTTGAGCTATAGAATGAAAGTGAACTGGGAACCAAGAGTTGAATTGATTTGGAATCGATTGAAGTAGATGTTGAGTTGGCATTGAATGGAAGCAAATGAAAGAGATAGAATTATGCCCGACAAAAAGGTACACGTTTACAATATTATTTGGGTTTGATGATTTTATGAGCCTATGGGGGCAAGCCGCTTGGCTTTTTGATTTTCTTTTGGATTGGAAAAGGCCTAGAAAGGCGAGTTGTGATTGTGCCGATTGAGTCGTGCAGAGGAGATGCTGCCGAAATTTTTCGAAAATTTAGAGTGTTAGAAAATTTTCATAATTTTTTTTAAATTTTTGTTAGTAAAAATAAATAAATATTTTAATTTAAAAAAACTGGTCCAGTTAAACTGAAGTTAAGAAGTGAACAAAAAGGATTTTTGGACCTAGTTAATAAGGTATGTAGCATCTTTTCCTACCTTAGCAATTTCGAGGACGAAATTATTTTAAGGGGGAAGGAATGTAACGACCCAGATTTTCAGCCGTTGAATTCTGAATATTTAAATTGGTTTAAATGTTTTATTTGAAGTATATATAAAAAATTTGTAACAACTCGGAAATTCTGAGCCAGTTTAAAATTTTTATTTTGGCAATTTTAGCGAATTTTGAATATTTAAAATGAATTATTTTAAATAATATCAACGAGAAATTTATTTTGAATAGAATCGAACATATATATTTATATACGTCGTCGTTAGAATATAAATAATTATTTGTAATTATAAAAGGAATTGAAAATTGCGCGGTAGTTCGATAATTCGATTTCAAACTTCAAATGAATGTACCGGGTGCAAAATAAACCGGATTTTAACGAAACCAAAAATAATAGGATCTAATTGAGAATATCTTTCCAACGAATCCGAGAAATCAAAATTTCATAGCGGGTATCAAAAGATATGTCCAGTTGAAAAGTTTGAATAGTCGTTATGGAATTCAGGCCCTTAAAAATAGCCATTTTGCAAACGACCTCGGATTTCAATGAAACCACTTTTGTTGGATCCGCGATGTTGAATTATTGCTAGATTCCAAATTTCATAATTTTTTGAATCAATATGTGAGCGTGGTAAAGGAAAACGTGTTTGACCAGTTTTAGTTGATTTTAATCGACTGGAAAATGGCCATTTTTCCAGTGGTCTCAGAATTCGTTGAAACTAGTTTTGTTAGGACCGTATCGTCAATACGAAGCTAGAAAATATTTTTCTGGAATTTTTAGAGCTCGTATGTGACCCCGGTAAATTGAAATGCGCGTTCAAATTCAATATATAGAGTTATATGTGGATTTTAACGAAAACTGATCGAAACGACCGAATCGGCCTACGATACAGATCCCATTGTGTTCGGAATGGGGGTGAAACGCTATGGACGACAGGCGGTGGGCCTCGTTTAGAGGTCGAATAAAAAGTCAACCTTTTTGAAATTAAATAATTAAAATAATTAAAAATAAAATTCCCCCTTCTCTCTTCCTTTTTAACTTCAGGCCCCCCCTAATCCTTTCTCTCCCATTTGAACGATCAGCAAAAAAAAAAACCTACATCGTCGATCGCGCCCCCTCCCCTTCACCGTCTGCCGCCGCCGCTTCTTCCTTCCCCCTCCCCTTCTTCTTCTTCTCCCTTCGCCGTTACTCCTCCGCAACTTCCCCCCTCTCCTCTGTAGAACGCGCCCTCCCCGAGACAACCCACCACCGCGAAGACCCCCATCCTCCTGTGCCTCCTCCTCCTTGCGTCATCCCTCCTAGAGCCGCCAACTCCGACCTCGCCTCCCTCGAATCCAAACGCAGCAAAAGGGAATCCCCCTTTTCCTTCTTCTTGCTATAAGTATCCCTATTTATTTAATTTAGTTAGTTTATTCAATTTTCTTTTCTGTTTTTATATATAACGTAAATAACAGTTATGATTTTTCTTTGAGTAGAAACTGATTTTTCTTTGATATATGAATATAATCTTTCATTATAGGAAGATATGATATTTTATAGTGTAAAGAAATTATATTTTTGAAAGGGTTTAAGGTTAAAAATATAATTTTTATAAGGTAAAAAGGATAAAAATATGACCTTTATATAGTAGAAGATATAAAAATACTATTTTTATATAAGTAGTATATTGAAAATAAAATTTCTATATAATAGAGAATATAAAAATATAATCTTTATATTTGAAAAGGCGAAATCTTTATGTATAGAATAGCGTGATAAAAATATAATCTTTATTATATGAACACCGATATAAAAATAGAATTTTTATCTATATAGTATCGATGTATAAATAGAATTTTTATCTATATAGTAGCGATGTAAAAATAGAATTTTTATCTATATAGTAGCGATGTAAAAATAGATTTTTATCTATATAGTAGCGATGTAAAAATAGAATTTTTATCCATATAGAGTGATAATAAAAATATAATTTTTATATACATAGCAACAATATAAAAAGGTGATTTTTATATATGTAGTGGCTATGGGTAACGAAAGTGACAAAAGGCGAGAACAGTGATGATTTCCTATAATTGAAGAGTCATGGCGTTGGATTAGCTAGTCTGTGAGAACTTCTCACTTTAAATCTTCTTTTCTAGTTATATATATACTAGGATGCAGACGGTGCTTAGCAGCACCCGACACCCGTCGTCCACAGACCATGGATGGCTTGTTTGTTTGATTGATGTGTTGCGAAAATTGATTGTGTTGCGGAATGATTGAATAATAAAATTGTAAAAACCCGTAACTTCCCCGTAAAGGAAAGTGTCGGATAGTTCGAGAACAAACCACAACAGAACTCATATAGAAGAACATTTCATTGTATATTACAACAATGCATCAGATTACAAGAATATACAGAGTATAAATGAATAATACACAGAAATATCAGAGATTTAAATTACATTTAAATACAACGCAGCGGAAAATAATACAATACACAACTAGAAGAGATATACGGATACAAAGCTTTCCGGATATCGTTCCAGCTGTAAACCAGGATCCTGTGAATATAAATCTGCAAAACCGAAACTACTAGCTGCCCGTGTCAAAATAAGGGCACCCAGAGTTTAGGTTAAAACAATAAACTCCAGGTCAGTCATGGGACTGGTGTGAGAACTAAAACAGTTATTAATCTTTATTTTAAATCATTAGGTAAATCAAGGGACCACGCCGTATAACACGGAACGGGTTTCCTCCCAAGAATACCAGTGCATAAAACAAACAGCGCAATGCTAAATAAAGAAAAAATGAAGCTGTTATAAGACCCAGGTCCTATCACACAATGCAACGCAAGCCGGGGGATAGGGTTTTCCCTTATAACAGCCAAAGAATGCTTGATACGTTTAAAACAGATTATTTGATACTACTATAAGTGTATAAAACAACTTCAAATCATAAGTATCAATCATAGGCAGCATGGGTACCATATATCATGTCGCCATATATAGGTTTACAAATAAAACCGCAAGTCACGTATTTGGAAATTGGATTTCCGTCTATGAACCGAGGCAAAAGATAGTCCTCAACCGATTCGAGACAATCTAGCCCATGTCTCAGGCAAGTACTCAGTCAAGCCTTTGGATCGTCAGGGCCGGTCCACCGATGTGGATTAAAATGCCTGAACAATACGTCTCTCCGCCCTATGGGGCGTAAGTCTGGTCCGTCAGCCGACCAGAATGCATTCGGCCGAAACCGATATAACCGAGGCGCCTCGCAACAGCAACAACCACATAAGTCAAACTCGTCAGGGCGTGTAAAACCACTGACGCCACTTCTAGCTAGAAAGAAACGCAAGTCCTCCCTGAGGTCCGTCTCCCGTTTTTGGTTCATACCTGGTGTGAAACACGCGAGGTAAACGTTACACAAAGCTACGCCACAAAGGCCGTGCTTTGATCATCACCACAAGACTTTGCTTTTCAACAGAAGCCTTGATCATTTGCATCTTAGCATGCCACACAGGCAAACCATCCTATGCAACCGATATCAGTCACACAGAATGAAATCCGATGTCAGACACACAGTCCACTTACAAGTCCGTTCTGGGTCTGAACGAAACCGGAGGCACCTAGTATGAGACGACCCGATTTCCCGTTCTCACGGAAACAAGGTTATCTTTTGGAATATAACACAGAAACATATAATAGCAGAACAGAATTAAATAAATACACCAGAATGAACAACAAAATATACTGGATAAAAGTAATCATCAGAGTTACACAGTATACAGGATCTTACTTAGTACAAATACAGTTCAGCTATACATAAATGTCTACAGCGGAAATAAACAAAATATGTACAATAGGAGCTGAACAGCATAAAAAGAAATAAATGATAGAATCCATCTTCAGCTCCAGCTATCCAGAAAGAACCAGCTAAACCTGAATACAAGGCTGCCCGTGTAGAAAAAGGGGCACCCGAGTTTGAAAGTGAAACAAACTACGAGTCAGTCATGGGACTGGTATGAGAAATCCACTCAACACATATATAATTGGCTAATCACAGGACCACGCCACTTTCGTGGAACGGGTTTACTCCATTGGATTGCCAGTGCTTTAAAACAAATCTTTCTTTTAAACATCGCTATGCTTTTTATAAAAATGAAACCGTTATAAGACTCAGTTCCCATCACACAATGCAACGCAAACCGGAGGATAGAGTTTTTACCTTATAACGGCTAAGATATGCTTGATACGAATAAAACAAAGGCAATTGATATTATTGCTAGTGTCTATATGTCTGAAAACACTTTCAAATCATAACTATCAATCATAGACGGCATGGGTACCATATATCATGTCGCCATATATATATACAATCAAAACCGCATCGTCTCGTATTTGGAAATTGGATTTCCGTCATGAACCAAGGCAAAAGATAGTCCTTACCGAATTCGAGACGCTCTAGCCCGCCCCTCAGGATCAGAGCTCGAGTGACCCTTGGATCGTCAGGGCCGGTCCACCGATGTGGATTAAAATTCCTGAACAATACGTTTCCCCGCCCTTTGGGGCGTAAACGAGCCAACGAATGACTCCATCGGACCCGGATCGTCCGATCAAACCGAGGCGCCTCGCAACAGCAACAACCACATAGGTGAAAAGTATATAAATGTCAGGGCTGGTAGGTCACTGACACCACCCTAGCTAGAAAGAAACGCATGTCCTCCCTGAGGTCCTTCCTCCCGTTTTAGGTTCATACCGGGGTGTGAGGCTCGCGAATTTACGTTATACACAAAGCCACGCCACACAGGCGGTGCTTTGATCATCACCACAAGACTTTGCTTTTCAACAGAAGCCCTGATCACTGCATCTTAGCATGTCACACAGAATAAATCCTATGTCAGACACACAGTCCATTTACAAGTCCGTTCTGGGTCTGAACGAAACCGGAGGCACTAAATACCTCGCAAACCCATCGATCAACACGTACGTCTGAACGATCACCACTCATTATCCATATTTCGGGATGCCTCCCAATCAGGACCTCGGTTACCATCCAAACGAGGTGAAGATCTCCGGTCTTCGACCATCGTCTTCATCTTCGAATTTCAATCGTCGGTCGATTATTCGAAATGAGAATTAACTCGGCCTTTTCAAATAGTTCACGTATATTTAGAATTTCAAATCGATTTATTTCAATGGTTAAATTATTCGACAACACTGGTTTTGTCCTTTAATGTAATTTTCACACCAAACACATTCAACCATCAAACATCACATAAATCAAGCAAATTCAGTTTATTTCCATTCCATATCGCTTATGATATTTTATAACTATTTATCGCTATTTTTATTTATTTTAAAATAGCCATTTTATTCAAAACGACGCTTCGGGCCATAAGGCGGCCGTGGCGCTGTTTTTCTTCAGATTTGATTTACACATATCTGAAAATCTAACCGTTGGATCTTCACAAAATTTACATCATTAGAAAGGTCTTTTCAAAACGAACCCAACGGTTCCAGTTTCGGGAAAATCCGACGGTCGGATCTCCCGGTACAATCGTTTGAATTTTCGATTTCAAAATACGAACTGCAGCGTCGTTATTCGATTAAATATAATTTTATTTATATATATAAATAAATATAATCGTTTCTGGCGCTGTTTTTCTTCAGATTTGAATTAAACATTCCAGACAATCCAACCGTTGGATTTTTACAAGGTTGGTGCCGTTGGAAAGATTATTCCAAGGCGAACCCGACGGTTGAGGTTTCGGGAAAATCCAATGGTCGGATTTCCCGTACTAGTCGTTTGAAATCACGGTTTCAAAATACGAACTGCACGGCCTCGTTTCGTTTTAATTTTATTTATATTTATATGGTTATATAAATATAGTTCATTTAATGATTTCTATATCGTTTTCACTTCAAAAATTTTTCTAACACCTTAAATTTTGGAAAAATTTCGCCATAACCTCCCCTGCACCGGGAGCGTCGGGAAATCGCAAATAGCGTCCCGGTCCTTCTAATCTCAAAAAGAAAAAGAAAAAGCCAAGCGGCTAGCCAATCAGGCTCAAAATCATCACCCAAACAAATCAGTAAATGTGTACCTATTTGTCGGGCACAAAATTTTATTCCTCTTCTCTAGCCCCTTTGCTATAACCTGTTCAATGAATATGCATGTACATATATATACAGTTCATATCATTTTTCATTTTCTATTCAACTTCATATTTGATTTCTATTTGGTTTAAAAACTCCATTCATTCTAATGTTACATAAATAGGTGCAAATCATTTCATTATCTAATTAATGAATATTTCAACTCATATATGTTTATTTTGAACAAGTGGCTATTTTCAACATTTCACATTTCAACGATTTATGCATACAATAAAAATGTGATTTTTATTGTAAAACAACTCATTTCAAAACACTATTTTTTTTTTTCTATATAGTTCATGTAGGTGATAAAATAGAATTTTTATCCTAAAACAATTTATTTCAAAATATGAATACCATTCAACACATGAACTTCTAAGCAACGAATGAATATCAATTCAACACATGAATGTTTTCAATAGTTTTTAGATATAGATAAAAATGTGATTTTTATTATCTAACAGTTTATTTCAAAATATGAATACCATTCAACACATGAATTTCTAAACAACGAATGAATATCAATTCAACACATGAATGTTTTCGATAGTTTTTAGATATAGATAAAAATGTGATTTTTATTATCTAACAGTTTATTTCAAAATATGAATATCATTCAACACATGAATTTCTAAACAACGAATGAATATCAATTCAACACATGAATGTTTTCGATAGTTTTTAGATATAGATAAAAATGTGATTTTTATTATCTAACAGTTTATTTCAAAATATGAATATCATTCAACACATGAAGTTCTAAACAACGAATGAATATCAATTCAACACATGAATGTTTTCGATAGTTTTTAGATATAGATAAAAATGTGATTTTTATTATCTAACAGTTTATTTCAAAATATGAATATCATTCAACACATGAATTTCTAAACAACGAATGAATATCAATTCAACACATGAATGTTTTCGATAGTTTTTAGATATAGATAAAAATGTGATTTTTATTATCTAACAGTTTATTTCAAAATATGAATATCATTCAACACATGAATTTCTAAACAACGAATGAATATCAATTCAACACATGAATGTTTTCTATATAAGGAATAAATATAGTTTAAGCATATGAAAATAATTCAAACACACAAATATTATTCAAAATTTCGGCAGCATAACGGCAGGGTAGTTACACCGGCACCGTCCCTAGTACGGCTCCTCGCTCTACCTTAAAACCTCGCGGTTTTTGACAATGGGAAACATGCATCTAGTTCGCACGCAGGCGGCATGTATATATATTTATTTCATTTCCACAAACTAACCCTATGTGGTTTCAACCAAATATTTCTCAACCACAAATGGGTATTTTTCAACCACAATCAATCCAATATCAATCACAAACAATCCCAAACAATCATTCAATTTTCACCACAATTTCAACCAATAAATATCGTCCATGGTTTGTGGACGAGGGGGCGTATATATATATATATATATATTTATTTATATATAGCAATTTATATATAGCTATTCACATTCAATTTCAACACATATATATAAAAAAAAATTTAATCAGAAATCTCACCAATAGCTATCCACTTCACGACTCTTCTTAATAGAAATCTTCGCCTATTTGTCGCTTTCACCCGTATTCTCTGCATATGTAAAAATCGAATTTTTACGATGCTATTCAATATGTAAAAATCGAATTTTGACTTCGCTATTCAATATATAAAAATATGATTTTTACTTCGACTTTCACATATAAAAAATATGATTTTTACTTTTGCTTTCACATATAAAAAATATGATTTTTACTTTTGAAAGAAATTCAGTTTTTAATTTTTAAAAACCAAATCAGTTTTTATATTGTTTAAAATTTCAGTTTTAAAATTCTTTTATAAAAACAGTTTTAAAATTCTTTTATAAAAATCTGTTTTACACTTTTAAAACTTTCAGTTTTTATACTTTAAAAAAAATATTCAGTTTTTTTTCTTTATAAAAATTTCAGTTTTTAATTCTTTCAAAAATTCTGTTTTTATAATCTTTTAAAAATTTCTGTTTTTAAAATCTTTTAAAAATTCTGTTTTAAAATCCTTTTTAAAAATTCTGTTTTAAAATTCTTTTAAAAATTTCTGTTTTTAAAATCTTTTAAAAATTTCTGTTTTTAAAATCTTTTTAAATCAGTTTTAATCCTTATAAAAAAAAATCTGTTTTAAACCCTTATAAAAAATCTGTTTTTATACCCAAAATCGGAATTTTTATATTAAAAATAAAAAAAATGAAATAAAATAAAAACGTACCTGCAAAAAAAAAAAGGGGGGGCGACTCGTCCTCGTCGGCGGCGGGCTTCGAAGGGGGGGGGGCTCGCGCTGCTTTCGAGGTGGGCGGCTTCGATGACGTCGGCGGCAGCTTCGAAGGGGGGGGGGCTCGCGCTGCTTTCGAGGTGGGCGGCTTCGATGACGTCGGCGGCAGCTTCGAAGGGGGGGGGGTGCTCCGCGATGGGTCGTCGGCGTCGAGGTGTCGGGAAGAGGCTGGCGATTTAGGTTTAGGGTTTGGGGGTTTTTTTCTTTTTTTTTTTTTTTTTCCCTGGATTGTTTTATAACGAACGGGGGGGGGGGCCAAGCAGAAGATAAGGGGAGGGAGGGAATTTAAAATATTATATTTTTTTTTTTTATTTAATTATTCAAAAAGTTGACTTTTACTTACGACCTCGAAACGAGGCCCACCGCCTGTCGTCCATAGCGTTTTACCCCCATTCCGAACACAATGGGATATGTATCGCAAGCTGGTTTGATCGTTACAATCAGTTTCCTTTTGAATTTACATTTAAATCACTATATTGAATTTTAAACGTACATTTCAAATTACCGGGGTCACATACTAACTAGAAAAATTCCAGAAAAATATTTTCTAGCTTCGTATTGACGATACGGTCCTAACAAAACTAGTTTCGTCAAATTCTGAGACCGTTTGAAAAATGGCCAATTTCCTGTCGATTAAAATCAACAGAAACTGGTCAAACGCGTTTTCCTTTGCCACGCTCACATATTGATTCGAAAAATTATGAAATTTGAAACCTAACAATAACTTGACACTGCGGATCTAACAAAAGTGGTTTCGTCGAAATCCGAGGTCATCTGCAAAATATCCATTTTTAAGGGCCTGAATTCTATAGCGATTATTCAGAATTTTCAACTGGACATATCTTTTGATTCCCGCTATCAAATTTCGATTGGTCGGATTCGTTAGAAAGATATTACCAATTAGGTTCAAATGTTTTTGGTTTCACTAAAATCTGGATTGTTTTGCACCCGGTATATTCAATTGAAGTTTGAAATCGAATTATCGAACTACCGCGCCATTTTCAATTCTATTATATAATTATATTTAATTATATTGGTTTTCAAATGTCGATTCAACTCAGTTTTCATCGCCATTACTTAAAATATTTATTTTAAATATTTAAAATCCATTATTTTAGCCAATTTAAAATTTTTAAATTGGTTCAGATTTTCTGGGTCGTTACAATCTCCCCCACTTAAAACTTTTCGTCCCCGAAAAGGAATAAAGTCGAAAGTGGTTTGATAAATCTACGATCACACATCACAACAACCAATTTGTTTTTAATATTCAGAGTATAGAATAAACAATACACATCCATGGGAAGAAAATAGCAACAGAATAGAATAGAGAATTATATGGTAATGCAAGGTAGGGTAAATGTACCTTGCACCGGAGTCAATCAGAGATATCCACTCGGCATCTAGGATAAGCTTTCTGAATGCTCTCCTCAGTTTCCCAAGTACAATCTCGCGGATCTCCACTCCATTGCACTTTGACTAAGTGAACCTTCTTGTTTCTCAGCTCTTTGCTTTCTTTGCCGATAATCTTTAGCGGCTCTCGCCTCACAGCTAATTCTGGAGTAATTTCAATATCCTGCTGAGCTGCTTCTTCCACGATCAAGTCTGGATCATGAACGTGCTTTCGAAGTTGAGATATGTGAAATACATCATGCACACCAGGCAACCAGTCAGGCAGTTTGACCCTATAAGCGAGAGTTCCAATCCGTTCCAGAATAGGAAACGGACCAATGAATTTGGGTGCTAACTTCCCAGTTTTACCGAACCTGATAACTCCTCTCATCGGCGATACTTTCAAATACACATAGTCGCCAACCTCAAAGGATATATCTCTTCTTCTTTTATCGGCATAGCTCTTTTGTCGGCTTTGAGCGGCGAGTAATCGCTTCTTAATAAAATCGACTTTGTCGGCCGCTTCTCGAATCATATCAGGACCCAACACAAGTCTATTTCCAGGCTCGACCCAACAAGCAGGAGATCTGCACGGTTTACCATACAATGCTTCGAATGGCGACATTGTCAGACTCGCCTGGTAGCTGTTGTTATAAGAGAATTCAGCCAAATGCAGATTGTCTTCCCATGATCCACCGAAATCTATAACACAAGCCCGCAATAGATCTTCTAAAATGCGATTCACCCTCTCAGTCTGACCGTCTGTCTGAGGATGATAAGCGGTGCTCAAGTTTAACTTCGTTCCTAGCTCGACTTGAAATGCTTCCCAGAATTTGCTAGTGAATATTGTATCTCTATCACTTACTATACTGAGCGGCACTCCATGCAGTCTAACTATTTCCCTGAAGTAAATATGCGCCAGACTCTGAGCGGTTCTATTTGATTTGACAGGTATGAAATGGGCGGTCTTCGTGAAACGATCTACGATCACCCAAATACTGTCATTCCCTTTTCTGGTTCTGGGCAAACCATCAATGAAATCCATAGAAATATGTTCCCACTTCCAGCCAGGAACTTCTAGCGGTTGTAATAATCCAGCTAATTTCTGTTGGTCGCTTTTGACTAGCTGACAGGTGGGGCATCGGCTTACATATAAAGAAATGTCCCTTTTCATCGACTTCCACCAGAAAGTGCGTTTGATGTCATTATACATTTTGCTTACTCCTGGATGGATACTGAGTTTTGACTTGTGGCATTCATCCAGTACTTCCTTTCGAAGTTCAGGAATGTTAGGGACACAGATTCGACCTTTGAGCCTTAAAATCCCATCATTATCAACTTGAAAACTCGAGGGTTCGCCTTGTTGAATTATCCCCCTGATCTTCTGAATGAAGTGATCATCCTCCTGAAGAGCAGATATCTTATCTAGCAAAGAAGTTGTGATAATAAAACTGGCGATCATTACATTCTTTCTGCTTAACGCATCGGCCACGACATTGGCTTTTCCTGGAGTATATATAATTTCAAAGTCATATGCTGCAAGAAACTCTAGCCAACGTTGCTGTCTCAGATTTAAGTCCTTCTGAGTGAACAGATACTTTAACGACTGGTGATCTGTAAACAGTTCAAATCTCTCGCCCAGAAGATAGTGTCTCCAGATTTTCAATGAGAATATGATAGCCAATAACTCAAGATCATGAGTTACATAATTTTTCTCGTGCGGCTTCAGTTGACGGCTAGCATAAGCAATCACTTGGCCTCTTTGCATCAGCACTGCCCCAAGGCCTTCTCTAGAAGCATCAGTCCAGACTTTTAAATCTTGGTTGCCATCGATGATGGTTAACACTGGAGCTGTCGTTAATCTTAACTTTAGCTCTTCGAAAGCCTCATCATTTTCTTGAGTCCATTTGAATTTAGAATGCTTCTTCGTAAGCTTTGTTAAATGGCCAGATATCTTAGAAAAGTCCTTAACGAACTTCCGATAATAGCTAGCCAATCCGAGAAAGCTGCGGACTTCAGTGGGAGTACTGGGCTGTTTCCAATTCTGAATAGCTGTGATTTTGCTTGGATCCACAGCGATTCCCTCTTTCGATACGACGTGGCCCAGAAATTTCACTTCATCTTGCCAGAATATACATTTGGAAAATTTGGCTTTTAATACATTCCTTCTGAGGATTTCTAGAACCTGTTCCAGATGCTTTTCATGTTCGGCCTTTGATTTAGAGAAGATTAGAATATCATCAATAAAAACCAGAACAAATTTATTCAAAACCCCTCTGAACACTCTATTCATCAGATCGACGAAATAAGCTGGAGCGTTACATAAGCCGAACGGCATTACTAACCACTCGTAGAACAAGTCGGGGCCTCTGAACGCTGTCATTGGAACACACTCTTCGGCAATTCGAAGTTGATGGAAGCCCGTAGCTAGGTCCATTCGTGAAAATACTTGTGCTCCATTTAATCGATCCAACAAATCATCAATCCGCGGCAATGGATACTTGTTCTTTATAGTCTGCTTGTTTAGATCACGATAATCCACACATAGACGTAAAGTACCGTCAGATTTTGGGACAAATACCACGGCTGCACCCCAGTCAGAGAAACTAGGCCTGATCAGACCTTTCCATACTAGCTGTCGTGTTTGATTGTCTAATTCCTCCTTCTCTTTCAAGGACATTCTTCGAATAGCGTGAACTACCGGCCTTGCATTGGGAATCAAAGCAATCTTGAAATCTATTTCTCTCTGCGGAGGTAAGCGAACAACTTCTTCGAACACATCCGCATAGTTCTTGACGATAGGAATATCTTTAACGAGGTCAGGAATATTCTCTGTGATCTCAGGGATATTTTCTATTTGGGCTGGAGAAACATTCAAAGCTGCCCAGAAGTCTTTTCTATTAGCATTCTGACCTTCACAGGGAATGGTTATATAATCGCCTGATTTAATCTTTGCCTTCACGATTCTGTCGGCGCATTTAACTTCAGCTTCATATTTGGTCAACCAGTCTAACCCCAAGATAAGATCAAACTCTTTAAAATTCATGACGACTGCGATGGTAGGAAACCGATAACGAGAGAAAGAAACCGGCACTCCACAAACCCAACTGAGATCAATGGAACCCCCAACTGGATTCTGGACAGTCATTGGTTCCTTAAGCTTTTTCAAATTCAAATCCAGTTTCTTAGCTGCATCTTTGGAAATGAAGCTTCGTGACGCGCCTGTGTCAAACAGTACTTTGACTGGAATGTTTTTGACAGTAAGCGTGCCTTCTAAAACGTCAGGCCTTTCTTGACTAGCTGAGGGCTCGGAAATTTCTGCTATTTCATTTACTTGAACTATTTCAGTCTTTCTGAGTAGCGGGCAGGCCTTTAAAAGATGACCCGCCTGATGACATCCACTACATTTTCTATTCTCTTGAAATCCCTTCTTGGGTGGGAACTTATTCTTTCTTTGTTGGTTCCAAGATTTACAACTTATCGCCAAATGTCCTTTTCTATTGCAGCTTGAGCACGTGGCGGTCGTTATTCGTTCGTTACCAGATTCAGCCCTTTTTCTCTTGGCACTGGGTTTCTTATTGACCTCCGACGTTGTACTTGCCTCAGGAATATCAGATTCCGACTCTGCTTTGTCACTAGAACTGACTTCTTCTTCGTCGCGTAACATTCCTTTCTTATGGAGGTCTTCATACTGATAAGCCATGTAAATCATTTCTGAGAAAGGAAGCTTCACATGCCCTAATACCTTATTCTGGTATTTCCTTTGAAGCCCGTGAATAAATCTCATATTCTTCCTCTTCGGATTTTGAATTAGATGAGGAGCGAAGTGAGCAAGTTCATTGAATTTCTTATGATATTCGGGAATGGTCATATCACCTTGTATTAGATAAGAAAATTCATCACATAATCTCTCGGTTACTTCGGGAGGAGTAAATCTTCCTAGGAAAATTACTTTAAATCTGTCCCAGGTGATATCACCTTCTGGATTATCTTTGATGATGGTTTCCCACCAAATTAAAGCTTCTTCTTTAAGCGCCCAAGATGCTACTAACCGTTTCTGGTCATCTCTTAGCTGGATATGCTCAAAGATTCTCTCGACAGAACTCATCCAAGCTTGAGTTTGAATAATAGATTCATTGCCCGAGAATTGTGCTCCACCCAGATTTCGATATCTCTTGAATAGAGCCTCTAGGTCGGGTTCTGTATTCCTTCTGTTTCTGGCACTCATTTTTCTAGTACTTCTGCAATTAGCAGATCAAGTGTCAGGTCACAGAAAAGAAAATTTTCAAACATAGAAACATATACTTCAAATGTAAATGTGTCTATTGTGGTGAAATTCCATTCTGCTTTACTCATACTAGGATATTACTGATCCTATCTGTATTGAGTTACCCGTCCTAGAACACTACTGGTTCTATTTCTGACGAGTTCGTTCAAATGTTATATTCCAGAACTAAGCTTAACCAAAGCTCTGATACCACGTTGAGACGACCCGATTTCCCGTTCTCACGGAAACAAGGTTATCTTTTGGAATATAACACAGAAACATATAATAGCAGAACAGAATTAAATAAATACACCAGAATGAACAACAAAATATACTGGATAAAAGTAATCATCAGAGTTACACAGTATACAGGATCTTACTTAGTACAAATACAGTTCAGCTATACATAAATGTCTACAGCGGAAATAAACAAAATATGTACAATAGGAGCTGAACAGCATAAAAAGAAATAAATGATAGAATCCATCTTCAGCTCCAGCTATCCAGAAAGAACCAGCTAAACCTGAATACAAGGCTGCCCGTGTAGAAAAAGGGGCACCCGAGTTTGAAAGTGAAACAAACTACGAGTCAGTCATGGGACTGGTATGAGAAATCCACTCAACACATATATAATTGGCTAATCACAGGACCACGCCACTTTCGTGGAACGGGTTTACTCCATTGGATTGCCAGTGCTTTAAAACAAATCTTTCTTTTAAACATCGCTATGCTTTTTATAAAAATGAAACCGTTATAAGACTCAGTTCCCATCACACAATGCAACGCAAACCGGAGGATAGAGTTTTTACCTTATAACGGCTAAGATATGCTTGATACGAATAAAACAAAGGCAATTGATATTATTGCTAGTGTCTATATGTCTGAAAACACTTTCAAATCATAACTATCAATCATAGACGGCATGGGTACCATATATCATGTCGCCATATATATATACAATCAAAACCGCATCGTCTCGTATTTGGAAATTGGATTTCCGTCATGAACCAAGGCAAAAGATAGTCCTTACCGAATTCGAGACGCTCTAGCCCGCCCCTCAGGATCAGAGCTCGAGTGACCCTTGGATCGTCAGGGCCGGTCCACCGATGTGGATTAAAATTCCTGAACAATACGTTTCCCCGCCCTTTGGGGCGTAAACGAGCCAACGAATGACTCCATCGGACCCGGATCGTCCGATCAAACCGAGGCGCCTCGCAACAGCAACAACCACATAGGTGAAAAGTATATAAATGTCAGGGCTGGTAGGTCACTGACACCACCCTAGCTAGAAAGAAATGCATGTCCTCCCTGAGGTCCTTCCTCCCGTTTTAGGTTCATACCGGGGTGTGAGGCTCGCGAATTTACGTTATACACAAAGCCACGCCACACAGGCGGTGCTTTGATCATCACCACAAGACTTTGCTTTTCAACAGAAGCCCTGATCACTGCATCTTAGCATGTCACACAGAATAAATCCTATGTCAGACACACAGTCCATTTACAAGTCCGTTCTGGGTCTGAACGAAACCGGAGGCACTAAATACCTCGCAAACCCATCGATCAACACGTACGTCTGAACGATCACCACTCATTATCCATATTTCGGGATGCCTCCCAATCAGGACCTCGGTTACCATCCAAACGAGGTGAAGATCTCCGGTCTTCGACCATCGTCTTCATCTTCGAATTTCAATCGTCGGTCGATTATTCGAAATGAGAATTAACTCGGCCTTTTCAAATAGTTCACGTATATTTAGAATTTCAAATCGATTTATTTCAATGGTTAAATTATTCGACAACACTGGTTTTGTCCTTTAATGTAATTTTCACACCAAACACATTCAACCATCAAACATCACATAAATCAAGCAAATTCAGTTTATTTCCATTCCATATCGCTTATGATATTTTATAACTATTTATCGCTATTTTTATTTATTTTAAAATAGCCATTTTATTCAAAACGACGCTTCGGGCCATAAGGCGGCCGTGGCGCTGTTTTTCTTCAGATTTGATTTACACATATCTGAAAATCTAACCGTTGGATCTTCACAAAATTTACATCATTAGAAAGGTCTTTTCAAAACGAACCCAACGGTTCCAGTTTCGGGAAAATCCGACGGTCGGATCTCCCGGTACAATCGTTTGAATTTTCGATTTCAAAATACGAACTGCAGCGTCGTTATTCGATTAAATATAATTTTATTTATATATATAAATAAATATAATCGTTTCTGGCGCTGTTTTTCTTCAGATTTGAATTAAACATTCCAGACAATCCAACCGTTGGATTTTTACAAGGTTGGTGCCGTTGGAAAGATTATTCCAAGGCGAACCCGACGGTTGAGGTTTCGGGAAAATCCAATGGTCGGATTTCCCGTACTAGTCGTTTGAAATCACGGTTTCAAAATACGAACTGCACGGCCTCGTTTCGTTTTAATTTTATTTATATTTATATGGTTATATAAATATAGTTCATTTAATGATTTCTATATCGTTTTCACTTCAAAAATTTTTCTAACACCTTAAATTTTGGAAAAATTTCGCCATAACCTCCCCTGCACCGGGAGCGTCGGGAAATCGCAAATAGCGTCCCGGTCCTTCTAATCTCAAAAAGAAAAAGAAAAAGCCAAGCGGCTAGCCAATCAGGCTCAAAATCATCACCCAAACAAATCAGTAAATGTGTACCTATTTGTCGGGCACAAAATTTTATTCCTCTTCTCTAGCCCCTTTGCTATAACCTGTTCAATGAATATGCATGTACATATATATACAGTTCATATCATTTTTCATTTTCTATTCAACTTCATATTTGATTTCTATTTGGTTTAAAAACTCCATTCATTCTAATGTTACATAAATAG
Organism: Allium sativum; assembly: GCA_030737875.1. Lineage (NCBI taxonomy): Eukaryota > Viridiplantae > Streptophyta > Magnoliopsida > Asparagales > Amaryllidaceae > Allium > Allium sativum. The sequence goes on along the minus strand of CM060918.1, from coordinate 140,136,921 downwards.
GTGCAAATCATTTCATTATCTAATTAATGAATATTTCAACTCATATATGTTTATTTTGAACAAGTGGCTATTTTCAACATTTCACATTTCAACGATTTATGCATACAATAAAAATGTGATTTTTATTGTAAAACAACTCATTTCAAAACACTATTTTTTTTTTTCTATATAGTTCATGTAGGTGATAAAATAGAATTTTTATCCTAAAACAATTTATTTCAAAATATGAATACCATTCAACACATGAACTTCTAAGCAACGAATGAATATCAATTCAACACATGAATGTTTTCAATAGTTTTTAGATATAGATAAAAATGTGATTTTTATTATCTAACAGTTTATTTCAAAATATGAATACCATTCAACACATGAATTTCTAAACAACGAATGAATATCAATTCAACACATGAATGTTTTCGATAGTTTTTAGATATAGATAAAAATGTGATTTTTATTATCTAACAGTTTATTTCAAAATATGAATATCATTCAACACATGAATTTCTAAACAACGAATGAATATCAATTCAACACATGAATGTTTTCGATAGTTTTTAGATATAGATAAAAATGTGATTTTTATTATCTAACAGTTTATTTCAAAATATGAATATCATTCAACACATGAAGTTCTAAACAACGAATGAATATCAATTCAACACATGAATGTTTTCGATAGTTTTTAGATATAGATAAAAATGTGATTTTTATTATCTAACAGTTTATTTCAAAATATGAATATCATTCAACACATGAATTTCTAAACAACGAATGAATATCAATTCAACACATGAATGTTTTCGATAGTTTTTAGATATAGATAAAAATGTGATTTTTATTATCTAACAGTTTATTTCAAAATATGAATATCATTCAACACATGAATTTCTAAACAACGAATGAATATCAATTCAACACATGAATGTTTTCTATATAAGGAATAAATATAGTTTAAGCATATGAAAATAATTCAAACACACAAATATTATTCAAAATTTCGGCAGCATAACGGCAGGGTAGTTACACCGGCACCGTCCCTAGTACGGCTCCTCGCTCTACCTTAAAACCTCGCGGTTTTTGACAATGGGAAACATGCATCTAGTTCGCACGCAGGCGGCATGTATATATATTTATTTCATTTCCACAAACTAACCCTATGTGGTTTCAACCAAATATTTCTCAACCACAAATGGGTATTTTTCAACCACAATCAATCCAATATCAATCACAAACAATCCCAAACAATCATTCAATTTTCACCACAATTTCAACCAATAAATATCGTCCATGGTTTGTGGACGAGGGGGCGTATATATATATATATATATATTTATTTATATATAGCAATTTATATATAGCTATTCACATTCAATTTCAACACATATATATAAAAAAAAAATTAATCAGAAATCTCACCAATAGCTATCCACTTCACGACTCTTCTTAATAGAAATCTTCGCCTATTTGTCGCTTTCACCCGTATTCTCTGCATATGTAAAAATCGAATTTTTACGATGCTATTCAATATGTAAAAATCGAATTTTGACTTCGCTATTCAATATATAAAAATATGATTTTTACTTCGACTTTCACATATAAAAAATATGATTTTTACTTTTGCTTTCACATATAAAAAATATGATTTTTACTTTTGAAAGAAATTCAGTTTTTAATTTTTAAAAACCAAATCAGTTTTTATATTGTTTAAAATTTCAGTTTTAAAATTCTTTTATAAAAACAGTTTTAAAATTCTTTTATAAAAATCTGTTTTACACTTTTAAAACTTTCAGTTTTTATACTTTAAAAAAAATATTCAGTTTTTTTTCTTTATAAAAATTTCAGTTTTTAATTCTTTCAAAAATTCTGTTTTTATAATCTTTTAAAAATTTCTGTTTTTAAAATCTTTTAAAAATTCTGTTTTAAAATCCTTTTTAAAAATTCTGTTTTAAAATTCTTTTAAAAATTTCTGTTTTTAAAATCTTTTAAAAATTTCTGTTTTTAAAATCTTTTTAAATCAGTTTTAATCCTTATAAAAAAAAAATCTGTTTTAAACCCTTATAAAAAATCTGTTTTTATACCCAAAATCGGAATTTTTATATTAAAAATAAAAAAAATGAAATAAAATAAAAACGTACCTGCAAAAAAAAAAAAAGGGGGGGCGACTCGTCCTCGTCGGCGGCGGGCTTCGAAGGGGGGGGGCTCGCGCTGCTTTCGAGGTGGGCGGCTTCGATGACGTCGGCGGCAGCTTCGAAGGGGGGGGGGGCTCGCGCTGCTTTCGAGGTGGGCGGCTTCGATGACGTCGGCGGCAGCTTCGAAGGGGGGGGGTGCTCCGCGATGGGTCGTCGGCGTCGAGGTGTCGGGAAGAGGCTGGCGATTTAGGTTTAGGGTTTGGGGGTTTTTTTCTTTTTTTTTTTTTTTTTTCCCTGGATTGTTTTATAACGAACGGGGGGGGGGGGGGGGGGGGGGGGGGGCCAAGCAGAAGATAAGGGGAGGGAGGGAATTTAAAATATTATATTTTTTTTTTTTTATTTAATTATTCAAAAAGTTGACTTTTACTTACGACCTCGAAACGAGGCCCACCGCCTGTCGTCCATAGCGTTTTACCCCCATTCCGAACACAATGGGATATGTATCGCAAGCTGGTTTGATCGTTACAATCAGTTTCCTTTTGAATTTACATTTAAATCACTATATTGAATTTTAAACGTACATTTCAAATTACCGGGGTCACATACTAACTAGAAAAATTCCAGAAAAATATTTTCTAGCTTCGTATTGACGATACGGTCCTAACAAAACTAGTTTCGTCAAATTCTGAGACCGTTTGAAAAATGGCCAATTTCCTGTCGATTAAAATCAACAGAAACTGGTCAAACGCGTTTTCCTTTGCCACGCTCACATATTGATTCGAAAAATTATGAAATTTGAAACCTAACAATAACTTGACACTGCGGATCTAACAAAAGTGGTTTCGTCGAAATCCGAGGTCATCTGCAAAATATCCATTTTTAAGGGCCTGAATTCTATAGCGATTATTCAGAATTTTCAACTGGACATATCTTTTGATTCCCGCTATCAAATTTCGATTGGTCGGATTCGTTAGAAAGATATTACCAATTAGGTTCAAATGTTTTTGGTTTCACTAAAATCTGGATTGTTTTGCACCCGGTATATTCAATTGAAGTTTGAAATCGAATTATCGAACTACCGCGCCATTTTCAATTCTATTATATAATTATATTTAATTATATTGGTTTTCAAATGTCGATTCAACTCAGTTTTCATCGCCATTACTTAAAATATTTATTTTAAATATTTAAAATCCATTATTTTAGCCAATTTAAAATTTTTAAATTGGTTCAGATTTTCTGGGTCGTTACATAGTACCCCGCATATCCATCGATCTCCAAGTACGTCTGGACGATCACTAACTGTTTCCATCTTCTTGGGTGTACAGCCCAATCAAGATCATCAGTAATTACCCAAACGACGTGAAGACCTCCGGTCTTCGACCATCGTCTTCATCTTCGACTTATCGTCGTATCAGTTATTCAGAATGGGATGAACCCGGTCTTTCCGAATAACTCGCGTATATTTTAAATAAGTGTTACACAAACACAACATACGCCTCATTCCAGTTCATTAGTCACTAACCGTAAATTAATCAAGAGAATAATTCCCCAAATATTAACCCCGAAGGCCGAAACCAACATCAGATCAATATCCAGAAAACCATTCTGCTTGGCTAACCGACAGTTAGTTTCTAAATTTCACGTTCAAATCTAATTAAAGATTTAACTATCGCCTGGAGCAAAACTGGTGATACTCCATTCTCGATCTTTTCAATCTAATTAAAGATTCATTAAAACTCCACTTAGTTTTAATCTGTGACTGGGTTAAAGAATCAGTGTCATTTAAAAACACGGTTCACGATAAACCCAAAGTCACATCCCATTAATTATCGGGTTAAAGAACAAGTGTTATTTAAAACACTGTTCACGATAAACCCAAAAATCAATATCAATTCAATTCCAATTAAATATTATTTAATTGGTACACTTCATTAAATCTAAATAAAAAGATTTAATCTTTTCTCAACTGGGTTCAAGAACAGTGTTAGTGAAGACACCATTCACGACAAACCCAAATCACATTCATTAATTATCGGGTTAAAGAACAAGTGTTATTTAAAACACTGTTCACAATAAACCCAAAAATCAATATCAATTCAATTCCAATTAAATATTATTTAATTGGTACACTTCATTAAATCTAAATAAAAAGATTTAATCTTTTCTCAACTGGGTTCAAGAACAGTGTTAGTGAAGACACCATTCACGACAAACCCAAATCACATTCGATATTCAATACAAGGCTCTGAATAGAAAATATATCGGCTTATATTCAATATCAAATTCTACGATTAACCAATGTCGTATTGGAAATAACGATATAAATATATATCTTTCAAATTTCCGTAACAACATCCGTATAATCACAAATTCCAACATCGAAATATTCCGAAGACAATTTCGATTCAAATCCACTCCAATGCAATCATTGGAAATTTTGGTTATTTTCAAAACCCTTTTCAAATTCAATTTATTTATTTAAAAATAAATAGAATTATAATTCTAGTTCAAAACCAGTTCATTTCGATAAAAATCTATTTTTATCTTTTCAAATATGGAGTTTTTTCATCCCAATTCTTTCTAAATCATTTCTTATGATTTTACACAAATTATTACTATTTTTAATAATTTTATCAAGGCCCGTACAGTCGATTTCCATCAATGGCCATCGAACTGCACTTACAGCGACCTTTTTCGAATTTGATTTGGACGTATCTCCAAATCCAACCGTTAGATTTCAAATTTCTAACTTTCATTAGAAAGCTCTTTTCGATACGAACCCAACGGTTCCGGTTTTAGGAGAATCCGACGGTCGGATCTCCCGTAATGTCCGTTTGAAATAAATGGTCGAAATTCACGAACTGCCGCGGCGCGGCGCGTTCTATTCAGGCCATTATATTATATATAAAATATATATAATATATATTTCGTCGATTTCTATTCAAAACGAATTGTATAAATAGTTTTAAAATCGTTTCAAAACCTATTTCAACTTCCATTTCAATTCAAAGCAAAATTGAATTCTTCCTTATAAATTCGTTTTAAAATTCATTTCTATTCAATTCAAATTTCAATTCAATTCAAATTTCAATTCAATTTGAATTCATTTTCAATTCAATTCACTTTGAATTTGTTTTCAATTCAATTCACTTTGAATTCGTTTTCAATTCAATTCATTTCGAAATCGTTTTCAATTCAATTCATTTCGAAATCGTTTTCAATTCAATTCACTTTGAATTCGTTTTCAATTCAATTCATTTCGAAATCGTTTTCAATTCAATTCATTTCGAAATCGATTTCAATTCAATTCATTTCGAAATCGTTTTCAATTCAATTCATTTCGAAATCGTTTTCAATTCAATTCATTTCGAAATCGTTTTCAATTCAATTCATTTCGAAATCGTTTTCAATTCAATTCATTTTCGAAATCGTTTTCAATTCAATTCATTTCGAAATCGTTTTCAATTCAATTCATTTTGAATTCGTTTTCAATTCAATTCATTTCGAAATCGTTTTCAATTCAATTCAATTCATTTCGAAATCGTTTTCAATTCAATTCATTTCGAAATCGTTTTCAATTCAATTCATTTCGAAATCGTTTTCAATTCAATTCATTTCGAAATTGTTTTCAATTCAATTCATTTCGAAATCGTTTTCAATTCAATTCAATTCATTTCGAAATCGTTTTCAATTCAATTCATTTCGAAATCGATTTCAATTCAATTCATTTCGAAATCGTTAAAATCGATATAAATATCGTTCACGTCAAAATGGCGTCAATCTAATCAACACGGCTTCATAAAGTTCTATTTTCAAATATTCTATTTCAAATATTTCTTTTTCAAATATTTCTATTTTAAAACTGGAATGAGGCCCAATCAATTACCATATAAAGTTAATTATATGGATTTTCATACAACACATGTATAATAGCCTTGAAAAATAATCAACCATCAACCAAAGTGCACTACACTGTATAAGCATCAAATACAGATATTCAACGCTTATAACAGCCTGTCAATCAATCGATCGACATATTTAATCAATCAGGATGAGTGAACTGCATATTTCATCCTAACACCCGTGTGGGGTTTCAAACAATCAAACACAGATTTTATTTGTGCAGTTGGGCGATGTGTGAAATTTATCGACCCAATCAATATCATTCAAATAAGTGTACATAAACAAACCATCTGGTTTGTAAATGAATATTTATTTATTCACATTCACGTTAAAAATTATATTTTTAACGATAACACATTTTATTTTAACATATGAATTTCTATTCAGTTCATTCGTTAAATAAAATGCTATTTTTATTTTTCTAACTTATTTTAGAAAATTTCGGCGGCATAACGGCACGATACTAGAAACGGGACAAGGCCTAGCCTTATCCCCGGTCTAGTGAAGGCCCACGCCATTCACTCATCAATCAAATCAATTTCATTTTGCAAACCACAAAATTTGGAGTAAGGGTCTAACCTAGCCTTACTCCTACGCCTTATAACGGCGCACGTCTAATCCTAACCAATTTATCGATTCGATTTTTTTTCACACCACAAACCACTTTCAAACCAATATCTCAATCAATCACCAAACATCCAAACAAACAAGTCCATGGTATGTGGACGGGTGTCGGTTGCTTCTAATAAGCACCGTCTGCATCCTAGTATATATATATATAACTAGAAAAATAAATTGAAAGGTGAGAAATTCTCACCTATAGCTATCCTAGCTCCACGGCACTTCATTGCAGAAGTCTTTGCCGTTTTCGCATCTTCGTCAGCTTCGTCGCCCGTAGCCACTATATATATAAAAATCGAATTTTTATTTCGCTATTCAATATATAAAAATCGAATTTTTATTTCAAAGTTCAACATATAAAAATCGAGTTTTTATTACCCTACTATATAGACAAAAATTATATTTTTATTACGCTATTTTCTATATAAAGATTTCGCCTTTTTAAATTTAAAGATTTCACCTTTTTAAATTTAAAGTTTTCACCTTTTTAAATTTAAAGTTTTCACCTTTTTAAATTTAAAGTTTTCACCTTTTTAAATTTAAAGTTTTCACCTTTTTAAATTTAAAGTTTTCACCTTTTTAAATTTAACCACTTTATCTCAACGTATATAAAATAAAAATCAGATTTTTATTTCGCCACATACATAAAGATGATATTTTTATATTTTCTATCCTATAAAGATTATATTTTTAATACTTTAACAATATAAAAATCCTATTTTTAATATTTCTATATAGTAAAGACTATATTTTTATCTTCCTACCATATAAAAGATTATATTTTTAATTCTTTAAAAATATAAAAACTATATTTTTATCACTTTAAAAATATAAAGATCGTATTATATTACTTTTAAAAATCAAATCTTTTCTGTTTTAAAAATCACGTCTTAAAATAAATAAATAAAATCAGTTTTAAAATAAATAAAATCAGTTTAAAATATACTTAAAAATCAGTTTAACATAAGTAAAATAAAATAAAATAAAACAGTTTAAAAGTAAAAAGGAAAACAGTAAACTTACAGGGGGGGTTTGGGGCGTTCGCTGTGGGCTTCCAGAGGAGGGAGAGGCGGCGCAGAAGAAGAAGGAGGGGGGGTTGATCGGAGGTCGGAGGTGGGGCCTGCGGTGGCTGGCGGCTCGAAGGGGGGGGGGGGGTCTGCGTCGTGGGTTTGGCGGTTTTTACAGAGGAGCGAGGGGAGAGAGAAGCAGGCGGAGGAGAAGCGGGAAGAGGGGCAGAGGATCGGAGGGGGGGGGTCGGCGCCAGGGCGCGGCGATCGCCAAGGGGGCGGCGGGCGGGTCCGATCCCCTTTCTTCTTCTTTTTTTTTTTTTATTTTTATTTCGTTTCTGAACGAAAACGAGAGGGGGGGGGGGTTATATAATTTTTTTTTTTTTATTATTTTAATTAATTTATATTTCAAAAAGTTGACTTTTACATACGACCTCGTAACGAGGCCCACCGCCTGTCGTCCATAACGTTTTACCCCCATTCCGAACACAATGGGATATGTACCGCAAGCTGATTCGACTGTTTGAATCAGTTTCCGTTTAATTTGCATTTAAATCACTATATTGAATTTTAAACGTACATTTCAATTTACCGGGGCCACATACTAACTAGAAAAATTCCAGAAAATATTTTCTAACTTCGTATTGACGATACGGTCCTAACAAAACTGGTTTCGTCCAAATCCGAGGTCATTTGCAAAATGTCCATTTTTTAAGGGCCTTATATATATAAAAATATATATAAATTCCACAGCGACTATTTCTAATTTTAAACTGGACATATCTTATCATTTCTAAAGTGAAATCTCAGTTTCTCAACTTCGTTGGAAAGATATCATCAATTAGATCCTAATGTTTTTGGTTTCACTAAAATCCGGATTGTTTTGCACCCGGTACATTCAATTGAAGTTTGAAATCGAATTATCGAACTACCGCGCCATTTTCAATTCTATTTATAATTATATATAATTATTTATATTCTAACGACGACGCGTATAATATATACGTTCGAATTATATTCAAAATAAATTTATTGTCGATATTATTTAAAATAATTCATTTTAAATAATCAAAATTCGCTAAAATTGCCAAAATAAAATTTTCAAACTGGCCCAGATTTTCCGGGTTGTTACAATCTCCCCCACTTAAAACTTTTCGTCCCCGAAAAGGAACAAAGTCGAAAGTGGTTTGATTATTCAGCTCTACGTTCGATCTGGCTTCTATTCTCTAACTTTTTAGTTTCTGAGAATTTTCAAAATTTCAAAAATTTGGCTAACACCCTAAATTTTTGAAAAATTTCGCCATAACCTCCCCTGCACCGGGAGCATCGGGGAATTTCAAATAGCTTCCCCGGTCCTTCAGATCTCAAAAAGAAAAAGAAAAAGCCAAGCGGCTAGCCAATAGGCTCACAAAATCATCATCACCCAAACAAAACAGGAAATTATGTAGTAAACATGTACCTATTTGTCGGGCAAACAAATTTTATTCTCTGCTCTAGCCTCCTTGCTATGACCTGTTCAAAGATATATATGTATATGCAAGCAAATGCGACCAATTTTCAATATAGTTCAATATTTGATTCAATTAGGCTAATTGGCTAAAAATTAGCAAACAAATAAACAAACAACACAAACATCAATCAATTAGTGAATTAGAGTTTCAAATTCATAATTTTGATACATACTGAAAATCTTGTTTTTGATGCCAATTCACAACAATAGGCCCTATCTAATTTTGGTTCTCACACCAGTCCATAGGAAATATATAGAAAGCCCACTTTCGTCACTCGAACATAAATTCTAATGATGGAGCTCCATCATCAAAATCATCTCCAGGCGATTAGAGTGTAATTCTATATCTATCCAGTATATTAAAACTTCAAATACACGTTTGCAAGGCGTATATGCAAAATCTTTATATACTGGACTGTCCTAATCAATATAAATAAATAATCAAATACGAATAAGTGATTTAGATTTTCAAAACAAAAATTGTTTTCATTTTAAAAATTTACTCTTCACACTCGTTCTAGGATACTACTGATCCCATCTCTAACGAGTCATTCCCGTTGGATATTACTAACCCAATATTTGATGAATTCTTTCGTATGGTTCTAATGTGTCCTGTTCTCTGCTTTGTAAACCAAAGCTCTGATACCAACTGTAAAAACCCGTAACTTCCCCGTAAAGGAAAGTGTCGGATAGTTCGAGAACAAACCACAACAGAACTCATATAGAAGAACATTTCATTGTATATTACAACAATGCATCAGATTACAAGAATATACAGAGTATAAATGAATAATACACAGAAATATCAGAGATTTAAATTACATTTAAATACAACGCAGCGGAAAATAATACAATACACAACTAGAAGAGATATACGGATACAAAGCTTTCCGGATATCGTTCCAGCTGTAAACCAGGATCCTGTGAATATAAATCTGCAAAACCGAAACTACTAGCTGCCCGTGTCAAAATAAGGGCACCCAGAGTTTAGGTTAAAACAATAAACTCCAGGTCAGTCATGGGACTGGTGTGAGAACTAAAACAGTTATTAATCTTTATTTTAAATCATTAGGTAAATCAAGGGACCACGCCGTATAACACGGAACGGGTTTCCTCCCAAGAATACCAGTGCATAAAACAAACAGCGCAATGCTAAATAAAGAAAAAATGAAGCTGTTATAAGACCCAGGTCCTATCACACAATGCAACGCAAGCCGGGGGATAGGGTTTTCCCTTATAACAGCCAAAGAATGCTTGATACGTTTAAAACAGATTATTTGATACTACTATAAGTGTATAAAACAACTTCAAATCATAAGTATCAATCATAGGCAGCATGGGTACCATATATCATGTCGCCATATATAGGTTTACAAATAAAACCGCAAGTCACGTATTTGGAAATTGGATTTCCGTCTATGAACCGAGGCAAAAGATAGTCCTCAACCGATTCGAGACAATCTAGCCCATGTCTCAGGCAAGTACTCAGTCAAGCCTTTGGATCGTCAGGGCCGGTCCACCGATGTGGATTAAAATGCCTGAACAATACGTCTCTCCGCCCTATGGGGCGTAAGTCTGGTCCGTCAGCCGACCAGAATGCATTCGGCCGAAACCGATATAACCGAGGCGCCTCGCAACAGCAACAACCACATAAGTCAAACTCGTCAGGGCGTGTAAAACCACTGACGCCACTTCTAGCTAGAAAGAAACGCAAGTCCTCCCTGAGGTCCGTCTCCCGTTTTTGGTTCATACCTGGTGTGAAACACGCGAGGTAAACGTTACACAAAGCTACGCCACAAAGGCCGTGCTTTGATCATCACCACAAGACTTTGCTTTTCAACAGAAGCCTTGATCATTTGCATCTTAGCATGCCACACAGGCAAACCATCCTATGCAACCGATATCAGTCACACAGAATGAAATCCGATGTCAGACACACAGTCCACTTACAAGTCCGTTCTGGGTCTGAACGAAACCGGAGGCACCTAGTACCCCGCATATCCATCGATCTCCAAGTACGTCTGGACGATCACTAACTGTTTCCATCTTCTTGGGTGTACAGCCCAATCAAGATCATCAGTAATTACCCAAACGACGTGAAGACCTCCGGTCTTCGACCATCGTCTTCATCTTCGACTTATCGTCGTATCAGTTATTCAGAATGGGATGAACCCGGTCTTTCCGAATAACTCGCGTATATTTTAAATAAGTGTTACACAAACACAACATACGCCTCATTCCAGTTCATTAGTCACTAACCGTAAATTAATCAAGAGAATAATTCCCCAAATATTAACCCCGAAGGCCGAAACCAACATCAGATCAATATCCAGAAAACCATTCTGCTTGGCTAACCGACAGTTAGTTTCTAAATTTCACGTTCAAATCTAATTAAAGATTTAACTATCGCCTAGAGCAAAACTGGTGATACTCCATTCTCGATCTTTTCAATCTAATTAAAGATTCATTAAAACTCCACTTAGTTTTAATCTGTGACTGGGTTAAAGAATCAGTGTCATTTAAAAACACGGTTCACGATAAACCCAAAGTCACATCCCATTAATTATCGGGTTAAAGAACAAGTGTTATTTAAAACACTGTTCACGATAAACCCAAAAATCAATATCAATTCAATTCCAATTAAATATTATTTAATTGGTACACTTCATTAAATCTAAATAAAAAGATTTAATCTTTTCTCAACTGGGTTCAAGAACAGTGTTAGTGAAGACACCATTCACGACAAACCCAAATCACATTCATTAATTATCGGGTTAAAGAACAAGTGTTATTTAAAACACTGTTCACAATAAACCCAAAAATCAATATCAATTCAATTCCAATTAAATATTATTTAATTGGTACACTTCATTAAATCTAAATAAAAAGATTTAATCTTTTCTCAACTGGGTTCAAGAACAGTGTTAGTGAAGACACCATTCACGACAAACCCAAATCACATTCGATATTCAATACAAGGCTCTGAATAGAAAATATATCGGCTTATATTCAATATCAAATTCTACGATTAACCAATGTCGTATTGGAAATAACGATATAAATATATATCTTTCAAATTTCCGTAACAACATCCGTATAATCACAAATTCCAACATCGAAATATTCCGAAGACAATTTCGATTCAAATCCACTCCAATGCAATCATTGGAAATTTTGGTTATTTTCAAAACCCTTTTCAAATTCAATTTATTTATTTAAAAATAAATAGAATTATAATTCTAGTTCAAAACCAGTTCATTTCGATAAAAATCTATTTTTATCTTTTCAAATATGGAGTTTTTTCATCCCAATTCTTTCTAAATCATTTCTTATGATTTTACACAAATTATTACTATTTTTAATAATTTTATCAAGGCCCGTACAGTCGATTTCCATCAATGGCCATCGAACTGCACTTACAGCGACCTTTTTCGAATTTGATTTGGACGTATCTCCAAATCCAACCGTTAGATTTCAAATTTCTAACTTTCATTAGAAAGCTCTTTTCGATACGAACCCAACGGTTCCGGTTTTAGGAGAATCCGACGGTCGGATCTCCCGTAATGTCCGTTTGAAATAAATGGTCGAAATTCACGAACTGCCGCGGCGCGGCGCGTTCTATTCAGGCCATTATATTATATATAAAATATATATAATATATATTTCGTCGATTTCTATTCAAAACGAATTGTATAAATAGTTTTAAAATCGTTTCAAAACCTATTTCAACTTCCATTTCAATTCAAAGCAAAATTGAATTCTTCCTTATAAATTCGTTTTAAAATTCATTTCTATTCAATTCAAATTTCAATTCAATTCAAATTTCAATTCAATTTGAATTCATTTTCAATTCAATTCACTTTGAATTTGTTTTCAATTCAATTCACTTTGAATTCGTTTTCAATTCAATTCATTTCGAAATCGTTTTCAATTCAATTCATTTCGAAATCGTTTTCAATTCAATTCACTTTGAATTCGTTTTCAATTCAATTCATTTCGAAATCGTTTTCAATTCAATTCATTTCGAAATCGATTTCAATTCAATTCATTTCGAAATCGTTTTCAATTCAATTCATTTCGAAATCGTTTTCAATTCAATTCATTTCGAAATCGTTTTCAATTCAATTCATTTCGAAATCGTTTTCAATTCAATTCATTTTCGAAATCGTTTTCAATTCAATTCATTTCGAAATCGTTTTCAATTCAATTCATTTTGAATTCGTTTTCAATTCAATTCATTTCGAAATCGTTTTCAATTCAATTCAATTCATTTCGAAATCGTTTTCAATTCAATTCATTTCGAAATCGTTTTCAATTCAATTCATTTCGAAATCGTTTTCAATTCAATTCATTTCGAAATTGTTTTCAATTCAATTCATTTCGAAATCGTTTTCAATTCAATTCAATTCATTTCGAAATCGTTTTCAATTCAATTCATTTCGAAATCGATTTCAATTCAATTCATTTCGAAATCGTTAAAATCGATATAAATATCGTTCACGTCAAAATGGCGTCAATCTAATCAACACGGCTTCATAAAGTTCTATTTTCAAATATTCTATTTCAAATATTTCTTTTTCAAATATTTCTATTTTAAAACTGGAATGAGGCCCAATCAATTACCATATAAAGTTAATTATATGGATTTTCATACAACACATGTATAATAGCCTTGAAAAATAATCAACCATCAACCAAAGTGCACTACACTGTATAAGCATCAAATACAGATATTCAACGCTTATAACAGCCTGTCAATCAATCGATCGACATATTTAATCAATCAGGATGAGTGAACTGCATATTTCATCCTAACACCCGTGTGGGGTTTCAAACAATCAAACACAGATTTTATTTGTGCAGTTGGGCGATGTGTGAAATTTATCGACCCAATCAATATCATTCAAATAAGTGTACATAAACAAACCATCTGGTTTGTAAATGAATATTTATTTATTCACATTCACGTTAAAAATTATATTTTTAACGATAACACATTTTATTTTAACATATGAATTTCTATTCAGTTCATTCGTTAAATAAAATGCTATTTTTATTTTTCTAACTTATTTTAGAAAATTTCGGCGGCATAACGGCACGATACTAGAAACGGGACAAGGCCTAGCCTTATCCCCGGTCTAGTGAAGGCCCACGCCATTCACTCATCAATCAAATCAATTTCATTTTGCAAACCACAAAATTTGGAGTAAGGGTCTAACCTAGCCTTACTCCTACGCCTTATAACGGCGCACGTCTAATCCTAACCAATTTATCGATTCGATTTTTTTTCACACCACAAACCACTTTCAAACCAATATCTCAATCAATCACCAAACATCCAAACAAACAAGTCCATGGTATGTGGACGGGTGTCGGGTGCTTCTAATAAGCACCGTCTGCATCCTAGTATATATATATATAACTAGAAAAATAAATTGAAAGGTGAGAAATTCTCACCTATAGCTATCCTAGCTCCACGGCACTTCATTGCAGAAGTCTTTGCCGTTTTCGCATCTTCGTCAGCTTCGTCGCCCGTAGCCACTATATATATAAAAATCGAATTTTTATTTCGCTATTCAATATATAAAAATCGAATTTTTATTTCAAAGTTCAACATATAAAAATCGAGTTTTTATTACCCTACTATATAGACAAAAATTATATTTTTATTACGCTATTTTCTATATAAAGATTTCGCCTTTTTAAATTTAAAGATTTCACCTTTTTAAATTTAAAGTTTTCACCTTTTTAAATTTAAAGTTTTCACCTTTTTAAATTTAAAGTTTTCACCTTTTTAAATTTAAAGTTTTCACCTTTTTAAATTTAAAGTTTTCACCTTTTTAAATTTAACCACTTTATCTCAACGTATATAAAATAAAAATCAGATTTTTATTTCGCCACATACATAAAGATGATATTTTTATATTTTCTATCCTATAAAGATTATATTTTTAATACTTTAACAATATAAAAATCCTATTTTTAATATTTCTATATAGTAAAGACTATATTTTTATCTTCCTACCATATAAAAGATTATATTTTTAATTCTTTAAAAATATAAAAACTATATTTTTATCACTTTAAAAATATAAAGATCGTATTATATTACTTTTAAAAATCAAATCTTTTCTGTTTTAAAAATCACGTCTTAAAATAAATAAATAAAATCAGTTTTAAAATAAATAAAATCAGTTTAAAATATACTTAAAAATCAGTTTAACATAAGTAAAATAAAATAAAATAAAACAGTTTAAAAGTAAAAAGGAAAACAGTAAACTTACAGGGGGGGTTTGGGGCGTTCGCTGTGGGCTTCCAGAGGAGGGAGAGGCGGCGCAGAAGAAGAAGGAGGGGGGGGGGGGTTGATCGGAGGTCGGAGGTGGGGCCTGCGGTGGCTGGCGGCTCGAAGGGGGGGGGGGGTCTGCGTCGTGGGTTTGGCGGTTTTTACAGAGGAGCGAGGGGAGAGAGAAGCAGGCGGAGGAGAAGCGGGAAGAGGGGCAGAGGATCGGAGGGGGGGGGTCGGCGCCAGGGCGCGGCGATCGCCAAGGGGGCGGCGGGCGGGTCCGATCCCCTTTCTTCTTCTTTTTTTTTTTTTTTTATTTTTATTTCGTTTCTGAACGAAAACGAGAGGGGGGGGGGTTATATAATTTTTTTTTTTATTATTTTAATTAATTTATATTTCAAAAAGTTGACTTTTACATACGACCTCGTAACGAGGCCCACCGCCTGTCGTCCATAACGTTTTACCCCCATTCCGAACACAATGGGATATGTACCGCAAGCTGATTCGACTGTTTGAATCAGTTTCCGTTTAATTTGCATTTAAATCACTATATTGAATTTTAAACGTACATTTCAATTTACCGGGGCCACATACTAACTAGAAAAATTCCAGAAAATATTTTCTAACTTCGTATTGACGATACGGTCCTAACAAAACTGGTTTCGTCCAAATCCGAGGTCATTTGCAAAATGTCCATTTTTTAAGGGCCTTATATATATAAAAATATATATAAATTCCACAGCGACTATTTCTAATTTTAAACTGGACATATCTTATCATTTCTAAAGTGAAATCTCAGTTTCTCAACTTCGTTGGAAAGATATCATCAATTAGATCCTAATGTTTTTGGTTTCACTAAAATCCGGATTGTTTTGCACCCGGTACATTCAATTGAAGTTTGAAATCGAATTATCGAACTACCGCGCCATTTTCAATTCTATTTATAATTATATATAATTATTTATATTCTAACGACGACGCGTATAATATATACGTTCGAATTATATTCAAAATAAATTTATTGTCGATATTATTTAAAATAATTCATTTTAAATAATCAAAATTCGCTAAAATTGCCAAAATAAAATTTTCAAACTGGCCCAGATTTTCCGGGTTGTTACAAAAATATTCTTGTGTTGAAAGGAAATAAAATATTTATATAGTTAAAAATATTTTATCGTTAAAATATATTTTTTTTAACGTGAATGTGAATAAATAAATATTTATAAACAAATCGACCGATTTGTTTATATACACTGATTTGACTGATATTGATTGGGATGATAAATTTTACACATCGCCAAACTGCACGAATAAAAATCTGTGTTTGTTGATTTGAAACCCCACGCGGGTGTTGGGATGATATTTGGGTACACTAATCCCAATTATTTGATTGTATGTCGATCGATAGGTCGATAGACTGTGTAAGCGTCGATCATTTATATTTGAGGCTTATGCAGTTGTGTGGTGCACTTTGGATGATGGTTGATTGTTTATCGTTGCTATTATATACATGTGTTTTATGGAACCTATATAATTAACATTATATGGTCATTGATTGGGCCTCATTCCAATCGGGAAAATAATGAAAATTATAAAAGGAAATTCATGTGTTGAATATAAAATTGTCATGTGTTGACGATGTGCATGTGTTGAAACTATTTATGTGTTGAGTGAAATATTTTAAATAATAAAATTTACATCTTTATCATATTAACAATTAGAAGCTACTTCACAGTGGAGTCTGATTGAAAATCAAACGATAGATACCATAGTTTTATAAAATATTTTACATAACAAAAATAGTCGTGTGTTGACAGTACTCATGTGTTGAGATTGGTCGTGTGTTGAAAGAAATATAGATTCACGTGTTGAATAGAATAAATATTCATTTGTTGAATAGAATAACGAATTTATTGAAATATATATATATAAAGCCGTGTTGATTAAAGTTGCGCTATTTTGACGTGAACTATATTTATATCGATTATATTCGTTTTTATAATGAATCTAGAAAAGAAGTGATTTCAAAATATAACGTTTTGAAAATATTATCATTTATATAGTAATGATATGAAATATTCAATTTTGATCTGAAATCGAATATAGAGTTGAAATGGTTTTGAAAACGAATTAAAAACGATTTATAAAATACGTTTCAAAAGGAAATCGATGAAATATATAATATATATATATTTTATATATAATGGCCTGAATAGAACGCGCCGCGCCGCGGCAGTTCGTGAATTTCGACCATTGACTTCGAATTAACGTTGCGGGAGATCTGACTGTCGGATTCTCCTAAAACCGGAACCGTTGGGTTCGTATCGGAAAGAGCTTTCCAATGAATACTATAAATTTGAAATCTAACGGTTGGATTTGGAATTATGTCCAAATCAAATTTGGAAAAGGTCGTTGTAAGTGCAGTTCGATGGCCGTTGATGGAAATCGACTGTAGGGCCTTGATAAAATTATTAAAAATATTAATAATTTGTGTAAAATCAAAATATGTGAATTGGAAAGAACTGGGATGAAAAACTCCATATTTGAAAAGATAAAAATAGATTTTTATCGAAATGAACTAGTTTTGAACTAGAATTAAAATCAATTTATTTTTGGAATAAATAAATTGAATTTGAAAGTGATTTTAAAAATAGTCAATATTCCCAATACGTGAATTGGACTGGAGTTGAATCGAAATTACTTCGGAATATTTTGATATTGGATTTCGTGACTATACAGATATTGTTATGGGAATTTGAAAGATATGTTTTATATCGTTATTTCCAATACGATATTTGTTGGTTTCAGGATTTGATATTGAATATAAGCTGGTATATTTTCTATTCAGAGCCTTGTATTTAATATCAAATGTGATTTGGGTTTGTCGTGAGTGGTGTCTTCATTAACACTGTTCTTAAGCCCAATAGAGAAAAAGATTAAATCTTTCTATTTAGATTTAATGAAGTGTATCAATTAAATAATATTTAATTGGAATCAAATTTGAATTGGTTTTTGGGTTTATCGTAAGCGGTGTTTTGAACAACACCTGTTCTTTAACCCGATTAACAATAGAGTGCGGTTTTGGGTTTATCGTGAATCGTGTTTTAGACGACATTGGTTCTTTAACCCAATTAAAGACAGGATATTGATTTTTGAAAAGATTAAAACTAAGTGGAGTTTTAATGAATCTTTAATTAGATTGAAATGTGAATTGATAATTTAAATTATCAAATCTGAAAGGTGATCGAGAATGGAGTACCATCAGTTTTGCTCCAAAGCGATAGTTAAATCTTTAATTAGATTTGAACGTGAAATGGTATTTAATTTTACTGATAACACCGTGGTGTTAGATATGGAGTATTACAAGGTTTTCTCCGTGGGATGAATAGGTTGGGATTGGGAAATAAAATAAATAATTACTTCGGTGTGGTTCGCTAATCCCGACTAGTTTGGAAAACCATAATACGGTTTGATATGATATCCAAAGGAAGATTAAAGAATAAATTTAGAAGAATTTATCTTTGATAAAATTAATGGGAACCTATTCCCTAAGAATGTGATCTTGTGAATAAAATAATATTCTGAATTGGAATGAGGCGTTCGTTGTGTTTGTATAACATCTGTTTATCATATACGTGGGTTATTCAGAAAGGCCGGGTTTATACCCATTCTGAATAACCGATTCGACGAGATGTCGAAGATGAAGAAAGTGGTTGAAGACCATAAGTCTTTACATCGTTTGGGTGATTACTGATGATCTTGATTGGGTTGTACACCCAAGATGAGGGAATCAGTTGGTGATCGTCCAGACGTACTTGGAGATGGATGGATATGCGAGGAAAGTGCCTCCGATTTCGTTCAGACCCAGAACGAACTGGTAAATTGATTGTGTGTCTGACATTGGATTTTATTCTGTGTTGATTGATCTCCATTAAATATACCTCTGTTTGGCGGCGGAGAATTTATTCTCTTTCTTAACGCCCTTCTCTGAGACGTACGAGCTCAGAGGTTGTATATCGATGGACATCAGTCGCATGGAGTGAATTGCCAGTGTGGCACGCGTAAGTGGCAATTGATCAAGGCTTCTGCTGAAAAGCAAAGTCTTGTGGTTGATGATCAAAGCACGGCCTGTGTGGCGTAGCTTTGTGTATAACGTGAATTCGCGAGCCTCACACCTCGGTATGAGTCAAAAACGGGATACGGACCCAAGGAGTGCACGGCGTTTCTTTCTAGCTATAGTGGTGTCAGTGACCTACCAGCCCTGACATTTATATACTTTTCACCTGTGTGGTTGTTGGATACGAGGCGCCTCGGATATAGGTCTATAAGGACCGGGAAACGTGTGTTCAGGAATAATTAATCCTCAAAAGTAAGAGAGGACAGGCCTTGGAGGTTCCAAAGGATCATAGTGGGGTCCTGAGGCATTTGCTAGAGTGTCTCGAATCGGAGAGGAGCTTGCCCCTTGCCTCGACTCATGACGGGAATCCAATTTCCAATACGTGATATTGCGGTTTTAATTGTAGAACTAGTATGGCGACATGATATATGGTACCCATGCCGTCTATGATTGATATTTATGATTGAAATTGTTTTGACACTATGCACTTATAATAGTATCAAATGATTTGTTTTAAACGTACCAAGCATGTTTGGCTATTATAAGGGAAAACCCTATCCTCCGGCTTGCGTTGCATTGTGTGATGGGACCTGGGTCTTATAATAGCTTCATTTTTCCAAAAAGCATTGCGCTGTTTTGATATATGCACTAGTGTTCTTGGAAGGAAACACGTTCCGTGTTATACGGCGTGGTCCCTTAAATTACTATCTTTTAAAGTAAAGTTTTAAATAACTGTTTTAGTTCTCACACCAGTCACATGACTGACTTGGAGTTTATTGTTTTAACCTAAACTCTGGGTACCCTTATTTTCGACACGGGCAGCAAGTAGTTTTGGTTTTGCAGATTTATATTCACAGGGTCCTGATTTACAGCTGGAACGATGCTCGGAAAGCTCTGTATCCGTGCATTACTTTCAGTTGTGCTTTGTATATTTTTCCGCTGCTATGTATTTAAATGTAATTTAAACCTCTGATATTTGTTGAATATAATTTATTCATTTATACTCTGTGTATTCTTGTATCTGATGGACTTGTTGTAATAACAATGAAATGTTCTTCCGTTTGTGTTCTATTTTGTGTCCAGTCCTCAATTCTATCCGGGCTTTCCTTCATGGGGAAGTTCGGGTCATCTAAGTTTGGTATCCGAGCTTTGGTTTACAGAGCTCGAGAACACGACACATCAGAACCATACGGAAGAATTCATCAGATATTGGATTAGTAATATCCAATTAGAATGACTCGTTAGAGATAGGATCAGTAGTATCCTAGAACGAGTGTGAAGAGTATATTTTTCAAATGAAAACAAATTTGTTTTTAAAATTTAAATCGTTTTATACATATTTGATTATTTATTTATTTTGAATATGGACAATCGAGTATATAAAGATTTCGCGTATACGCGTCATGAACGTATAGTCGAAGTTTTAATATACTGGATAGATATAGAATCACATTCTAGACACGCGGGGATAATTCTGATGATGTGGCCACATCATCAGTATTCATATTCGAGTTTCGAAGGTATGATTTCTATATATTTCCATTAGACTGGTGTGAGAACGAAAACTTATATAGATAGATTCATTGTTGTGAATTGGCATCAAAAACATGATTTTCTGTATATATATATATATATCAAAATTATGAATTTGAAACTCTAGTTCACTAATTGATTGATGGTTGTGTTGTTTGTTTATTTGTTTGATAATTTTGAACCATTTAGCCTAATTGAATCAATTATTGAATTGTATTGACAATTGGTCGCATTTGTTTGCATATACATGTACTTACATTGAACAGGTCATAGCAAGGAGGCTAGAGCAGAAGAATAAAATTTGTTTGCCCGACAAATAGGTACATGTTTACTATAATTTACTGTTTTGTTTGGGTGATGATGATTTTATGAGCCGATTGGCTTTTTCTTTTTCTTTTTGAGATCAGAAGGCCTGTATGGCAATTTCGGGATTTTCCCGGTGCTCCAGGTGCAGGGGAGGTTATGGCGAAATTTTTCGAAAATTTCGGGTGTTAGCCAAATTTTTGAAGAATTTGAAAATTCTCAGAAACTGAAAAGTTGGAGAATGGAAGCCAGATCGAACGTAGAGTTGATTAATCAAACCACTTTCGGCTTTGTTCCTTTTCAGGGACGAAAAGTTTTAAGTGGGGGAGATTGTAACAACCCGGAAATTCTGAGCCAGTTTAAAATTTTTATTTTGGCAATTTTAGCGAATTTTGAATATTTAAAATGAATTATTTTAAATAATATCAATGAGAAATTTATTTTGAATAGAACCGAACGTATATATTTATATACGTCGTCGTTAGAATATAAATAATTATTTGTAATTATAAAAGGAATTGAAAATGGCGCAATAGTTCGATAATTCGATTTCAAACTTCAAATGAATGTACCGGGTGCAAAATAAACCGGATTTTAATGAAACAAAAAATAATAGGATCTAATTGAGAATATCTTTCCAACGAATCTGAGAAATCAAAATTTCATAGCGGGTATCAAAAGATATGTCCAGTTGAAAATTCTGAATAGTCGCTATGGAATTCAGGCCCTTAAAAATTTCCATTTTGCAAACGACCTCGGATTTCGACGAAACCACTTTTGTTGGATCCGCGATGTCGAATTATTGCCAGATTCCAAATTTCATAATTTTTCGAATCAATATGTGAGCGTGGCAAAGAAAAACGTGTTTGACCAGTTTTAGCTGATTTTAATCGACTGGAAAATGGCCATTTTTCCAGCGGTCTCAGTATTCGATGAAACTAGTTTTGTTAGGACCGTATCGTCAATACGAAGCTAGAAAATATTTTTCTGGAATTTTTAAAGCTCGTATGTGGCCCCGGTAAATTGAAATGCGCGTTCAAATTCAATATATAGAGATATATGTGGATTTTAACTAAAACTGATCGAAACGACCGAATCATCCTACGATACAGATCCCATTGTGTTCGGAATGTGGGTGAAATGCTATGGACGATAGGCGGTGGGCCTCGTTTAGAGGTCGAATAAAAAGTCAACATTTCTGAAATTAAATAATTAAAATAATTAAAAATAAAATTCCCCCTTCTCTCTTCCTTTTTAACTTCAGGCCCCCCCAATCCTTTCTCTCCCATTTGAACGATCAACAGAAAAAAAAACCCTACATCGTCGATCGCGCCCCCTCCCCTTCACCGCATGCCGCCGCCGCTTCTTCCTTCCCCCTCCCCTTCTTCTTCTTCTCCCTCCGCTGTTCCTCCTCCGCAACTTCCCCTCTCCTCTGTAGAACTCGCCCTCCCCGAGACAACCCACCACCGCGAAGACCCCCAACCTCCTGTGCCTCCTCCTCCTCGCGTCAGCCCTCCTAGAGCTGCAAACTCCGACATCGCCTCCCTCGAATCTGAACGCAGCAAAAGGGAATCCCCCTTTTCCTTCTTCTTGCTGTAAGTATCACTGTTTATTTAATTTATTTAATTTAGTTAGTTTATTCAATTTTCTTTTCTGTTTTTATATATAACGTAAATAACAGTTATGATATTTCTTTGAGTAGAAACTGATTTTTCTTTGATATATGAATACGATCTTTCATTATAGGAAGATATGATATTTTATAGTGTAAAGAAATTATTTTTTTGAAAAGGTTTAAGGTTAAAAATATAATTTTTATAAGTTAGAAAGGATAAAAATATGACCTTTATATAGTAGAAGATATAAAAATACTATTTTTATATAAGTAGTGTATTGAAAATAAAATTTCTATATAATAGAGAATATAAAAATATAATCTTTATATTTGAAAAGGTGAAATCTTTATGTATAGAATAGCGTGATAAAAATATAATCTTTATTATATGAACACCAATATAAAAATAGAATTTTTATCTATATAGTATCGATGTAAAAATAGAATTTTTATCTATATAGTAGCGATGTAAAAATAGAATTTTTATCTATATAGTAGCGATGTAAAATTAGATTTTTATCTATATAGTAGCGATGTAAAAATAGAATTTTTATCCATATAGAGTGATAATAAAAATATAATTTTTATATACATAGCAACAATATAAAAAGGTAATTTTATATATGTAGTGGCTACGGGTAACGAAAGTGACAAAAGGCGAGAACAGTGACGATTTCCTACAACTGAAGAGTCGTTGCGTTGGATTAGCTAGTCGGTGAGAACTTCTCACTTTAAATCTTCTTTTCTAGTTATATATATACTAGGATGCAGACGGTGCTTAGCAGCACCCGACACCCGTCGTCCACAGACCATGGACGGCTTGTTTGATTGATGTGTTGTGAAAATTGATTGTCTTGTGGAATGATTGAATAATAAAATATTCTTATGTTGAAAGGAAATAAAATATTTATATAGTTAAAAATATTTTATCGTTAAAATATATAATTTTTAACGTGAATGTGAATAAATAAATATTTATAAACAAATCAACCGATTTGTTTATATACACTGATTTGACTGATATTGATTGGGATGATAAATTTTACACATCGCCCAACTACATGAATAAAATTTTGTGTTTGTTGATTTGAAACCCCACACGGGTGTTGGGATGATATTTGGGTACACTAATCCCAATTATTTGATTGTATGTCGATCGATAGGTCGACAGACTGTGTAAGCGTCGATTATTTATATTTGAGGCTTATGCAGTTGTGTGGTGCACTTTGGATGATGGTTGATTGTTTATCGTTGCTATTATATACATGTGTTGTATGGAACCCATATAATTAACATTATATGGTGATTGATTGGGCCTCATTCCAATCGGGAAAATAATGAAAATTATAAAAGGAAATTCATGTGTTGAATATAAAAATAGTCATGTGTTGACGATGTGCATGTGTTGAAACTATTTATGTGTTGAGTGAAATATTTTAAATAATAAAATTTACATCTTTATCATATTTACATCTTTATCATATTTACAAATAGAAGCTACTTCACAGTGGAGTCTGACTGAAAATCAAACGATAGATACCATAGTTTTATAAAATATTTTACATAACAAAAATAGTCGTGTGTTGACAGTACTCATGTGTGGAGATTGGTCGTGTGTTGAAAGAAATATAGATTCATGTGTAGAATAGAATAAATATTCATTTGTTGAATAGAATAACGAATTTATTGAAATATATATATAAAGCCGTGTTGATTAAAGTTGCGCTATTTTGACGTGAACTATATTTATATCGATTATATTCGTTTTTATAATGAATATAGAAAAGAAGCGATTTCAAAATATAACGTTTTGAAAATATTATCATTTATATAGTAATGATATGAAATATTCAGTTTTGATCTGAAATTGAATACAGAGTTGAAATGGTTTTGAAAACGAATTTAAAATGATTTAAAAAATACGTTCCAAAAGGAAATCGACGAAATATATATAATATATATATTATATATATAATGGCCTGAATAGAACGCGCCGCGCCGCGGCAGTTCGTGAATTTCGACCATTGACTTCGAATTGACATTGCGGAGATCCGACCATCGGATTCTCGTAAAACCGGAACCGTTGGGTTCGTATCAAAAAGAGCTTTCCAATGAATACTAGAAATTTGAAATCTAACGGTTGCCAAATAAAATTTGGAAAAGGTCGATGTAAGTGCAGTTCGATGGCCGTTGATGGAAATGGACTGTACGGGCCTTGATAAAATTATTAAAAATATTAATAATTTGTGTAAAATCAAAATATGTGAATTGGAAAGAACTGGGATGAAAAACTCCATATTTGAAAAGATAAAAATAGATTTTTATCGAAATGAACTAGTTTTGAACTAGAATTAAAATCAATTTATTTTTGGAATAAATAAATTGAATTTGAAAGTGATTTTAAAAATAATCAATATTCCCAATACGTGAATTGGACTGGAGTTGAATCGAAATTACCTTCGGAATATTTTGATATTGGATTTCGTGACTATACAGATATTGTTATGGGAATTTGAAAGATATATTTTATATCGTTATTTCCAATACGATATTTGTTGGTTTCAGGATTTGATATTGAATATAAGCCGGTATATTTTCTATTCAGAGCCTTGTATTTAATATCAAATGTGATTTGGGTTTGTCGTGAATGGTGTCTTCATTAACACTATTCTTAAGCCCAGTAAAGAAAAAGATTAAATCTTTCTATTTAGATTTAATGAAGTGTATCAATTAAATAATATTTAATTGGAATTAAATTTGAATTGGTTTTTGGGTTTATCGTGAGCGGTGTTTTGAACAACACCTATTCTTTAACCCGATTAACAATAGAGTGCGGTTGTGGGTTTATCGTGAATCGTGTTTTAGATGGCATTGGTTCTTTAACCCAATTAAAGACAGGATATTGATTTTTGAAAAGATTAATACTAAGTGGAGTTTTAATGAATCTTTAATTAGATTGAAATGTGAATTGATAATTTAAATTATCAAATCTGAAAGGTGATCGAGAATGGAGTACCATCAGTTTTGCTCCAAAGCGATAGTTAAATCTTTAATTAGATTTGAACGTGAAATGGTAATTAATTTTACCGATAACACCGTGGTGTTAGATATGGAGTATTACCAGTTTTTCTCCATGGGATGAATAGGTTGGGATTGGGAAATAAAATAAATAATTACTTTGGTGTGGTTCGCTAATCCCGACTAGTTTGGAAAACCATAATACGGTTTGATATGATATCCAAAGGAAGATTAAAGAATAAATTTAGAAGAATTTATCTTTGATAAAATTAATGGGAACCTATTCCCTAAGAATGTGATCTTGTGAATAAAAGAATATTCTGAATTGGAATGAGGCGTTCGTTGTGTTTGTATAACATCTGTTTATCATATACGTGGGTTATTCAGAAAGGCCGGGTTTATACCCATTCTGAATAACCGATTCGACGAGATGTCGAAGATGAAGACAGTGGTTGAAGACCATAAGTCTTCACATCGTTTGGGTGATTACTGATGATCTTGATTGGGCTGTACACCCAAGATGAGGGAATCAGTTGGTGATCGTCCAGACATACTTGGAGATGGATGGATATGCGAGGAAAGTGCCTCCGATTTCGTTCAGACCCAGAACGAACTGGTAAATGGATTGTGTGTCTGACATTGGATTTTATTCTGTGTTGATTGATCTCCATTAAATATACCTCTGTTTGGCGGCGGAGAATTTATTCTCTTGCTTAACGCCCTTCTCTGAGACGTACGAGCTCAGAGGTTGTATATCGATGGACATCAGTCGCATGGAGTGAATTGCCAGTGTGGCACGCGTAAGTGGCAATTGATCAAGGCTTCTGCTGAAAAGCAAAGTCTTGTGGTTGATGATCAAAGCACGGCCTATGTGGCATAGCTTTGTGTATAACGTGAATTCGCGAGCCTCACAACTCGGTATGAGTCAAAAACGGGATACAGACCCAAGGAGTGCACGACGTTTCTTTCTAGCTATGGTGGTGTCAGTGACCTACCAGCCCTGACATTTATATACTTTTCACCTGTGTGGTTGTTGGATATGAGGCGCCTCGGATATCGGTCTGTAAGGACCGGGAAACGTGTGTTCAGGAATAATTAATCCTCAAAAGTAAGAGAGGACCGGCCTTGGAGGTTCCAAAGGATCATAGTGGGGTCCTGAGGCATTTGCTAGAGTGTCTCGAATCGGAGAGGAGCTTGCCCCTTGCCTCGACTCATGACGGGAATCCAATTTCCAATACGTGATATTGCGGTTTTAATTGTAGAACTAGTATGGCGACATGATATATGGTACCCATGCCGTCTATGATTGATATTTATGATTGAAATTGTTTTGACACTATGCACTTATAATAGTATCAAATGATTTGTTTTAAACGTACCAAGCATGTTTGGCTATTATAAGGGAAAACCCTATCCTCCGGCTTGCGTTGCATTGTGTGATGGGACCTGGGTCTTATAATAGCTTCATTTTTCCAAAAAGCATTGCGCTGTTTTGATATATGCACTAGTGTTCTTGGAAGGAAACCCGTTCCGTGTTATACGGCGTGGTCCCTTGAATTACTATCTTTTAAAGTAAAGTTTTAAATAACTGTTTTAGTTCTCACACCAGTCACATGACTGACCTGGAGTTTATTGTTTTAACCTAAACTCTGGGTGCCCTTATTTTCGACACGGGCAGCAAGTAGTTTTGGTTTTGCATATTTATATTCACAGGGTCCTGATTTACAGCTGGAACGATGCTCGGAAAGCTCTGTATCCGTGCATAACTTTCAGTTGTGCTTTGTATATTTTTCCGCTGCTATGTATTTAAATGTAATTTAAACCTCTGATATTTGTTGAATGTAATTTATTCATTTATACTCAGTGTATTTTTGTATCTGATGGAATTGTTGTAATAATAATGAAATGTTCTTCCGTTTGCGTTCTATTTTGTGTCCTGTCCTCAATTCTATCCGGGCTTTCCTTCACGGGGAAGTTCGGGTCATCTCAAATTTATAACGAATTTATTTATAAAATGAAGTTTAAACGTATAATTTATAATATAATCTAAAACGAGTTCAAAATGGCTCGGTAGTTTGAAAATTCGATTTCAAATTTCAAAATGAAGGTACAGGATTCAAAATAAATCGGATTTTAGCGAAATAAGAAATATTTGAATCTGTTTGAAAATATTTTTCCAATGAATGTGAAAAATCCAGATTTCATAGCAGGAATAAAAAGTTATGTCCAAATCAAATTTTCAGAAAGTCGCTATAGAATCGTATATAGGCCATAACGGTTATTTAAATATATTTGAATAACGGTCTCGAATTTGGGCAAGGTTTTTTTGAGGCATATTTATAATTTAATTTTTAGAATTTTAATATAATTTTTAATTAATTAAATACGCAACTTTTTATTTGGAGTATTTTGCACCATGTATCAATATTTTGGGGTTTCATAATATTAGTTAAACTACCGGTATTATTATATTTTTGGGATCGTGGCACATTGCTCGTCACAATGATATTTTTATTTCTGTCTATAGCAGTCTATAAAGGAATTAAATTTTACATAGTGGATACCCTTATTTACTAACATTTTGGCCTGCTAAACATTCCACTATTTAATTAGCCTGGGACCTCCATATTACATTTGTTCCCTACGTTGTAACTCTCTGGTGCATCATGAGGCCAATTCCCTTTTTCTTTGATCCATTACGCATTAAGCTGCCCCTTTCTTGAAAGTCCATATCGAAATTAAATGAATGCATGAAAACCCAGGAAAACGTGCTTACCACGGAAATGAAACCGTGCCAACCAAGGAAACGTGAGTACCACGTAACGTGCCAACCACGGTTTACTTCGTGAAAAGGACCCTTATCCTCTTTCTCTTATATATAAGGCATATGCTATTTCACCTTTACGGCTCCTGGACTCAGTTCCGCTTCATACTTCTTGATTCGATACTCCCTTGTCTGTCTTCCCCACTTTCTCACCCTCCCCTGTTCCTGTTGAATTCCTTGTTGCTTTCCGATCCAACCCCTACACTATCTTCCACCACTAAGCAGTCTCCGGAGTGCGCCTTACCTTTTCCAGTGTCATGGCAGCTCTAGGCCGAGCCTCCTGCTCTAGGAGTGACCGGCGACCCTCTTTATTGCTTTTGGATGTAGAAGCAGAAGCTTCTTGAAGCTGTTTGATCTATAGGAAGGTGTCGAGAGAGGCTAGTCGAGCTGAGAAAGGCGGTGAGAAGGAGGATGGTGTCGTCAGTTTTGGGTTTTGTGAAGAAGCGATGGCAAAAGGGAGAGGGAAGCGCATGTTAATACTGGGAAGATGAAGCTTACGTTGGGAGGTGGGGTTGTTTTTTTTAAATTAGGAGGAGCAGTGGTTAGATCGGAAGCTTGGTCTGTTTTGGGTTTGTATGTCGAGATGTTAAATCGAGGTGTAGGAGAACCGTGAGCGCCGGAGCAGTGGAGATCGGTCAGAGGGGATAGTCGGGCCAAAGGCGAGTCGGAGGAGAGATATGCGGCGGCCTGTAGTTCACCGAAAGTGGTGCAGATAATTGTGAAAGCGGTGGAGGTTAAATTCGATACTGGTAATGGGAAATTTGGGATTTTCTTTTCCCCTGAAAAGAGTAAAACACGTGATTTGAAATTACATAGGATTAAAATGGGGGTCCATTAAGTAATGGGAAATCAACGATTTATTTAACAGTAATTCACAGTTAAGGGTAATAATTATAGTCAAGTTTAATTACAATTATTTTAAATCAACTTGATATTCAAATGTTTATAACATGATCATATGTTAACAGAATTGGGTGAAACCAGTCACGTTGGAACCGTAACGACGAGATCTATGTTATGGAGTTGACTTTGCTACAAAACAAAGCTACTGGAATTTCATTGTAAAATCGAATGCCTATTTGATTTTAATTGAAAGAAAAGCTGAACCGTCAACTGCGAAATAAGGTGAGCAAACTCACTAACTATAGTTTTTATATATATATGTAATTTTTAAATTTTTATATATATTAATTTTATATGGCGTGTTGGTTGATTGAATGGGTGGATGATGAAATGGTTGAGTAGTTAAATATATTTAATCATTGATTGAATATTGATCTGCTTATCCCGATACCTTAGATTGGAATTGAAATTGATGTTGTTCACATTGATTAACATCTGTGGATGCAGGGAAAAAGGTTGGAGGGATCCAATTGGATTCCTCAACATTGATTTACTGTTTTTATTTATTGTACTGTATGATGTGTTATACAATTTATAATTCATTATGTTGTGTTTTAATTAACCTGGCCCCAGGATTTTGGTATTTAATACCGTAAAATAATTTCAACCATTAAAAAGAAAATTTGAAATTTTTAAAAGAGAATTTATACTCAATAATAGAAGTATATTTCGAATGGATCTAGTAATAGAAATTTGTTTTATAGAATAAGACAAGGAGTTGAGTATAAATGACAATTTAGTGAAATATCTATCATTGGATAAATGGAAATTATAAATTCAAGTTAGGAAAGTAGAAATCGATTTTTTTTACCAACATTTGTAAATGAAAAATGGGCTTAGCAAATTTAAATGAAATTATAAACAAGATGATGAATGGATAGAAATAAAATAAGGTTTTGTTAATGATTCTACCCTTGGAAGTTAATAAAGAGAATTTGAGGTTTGAAATATTTTAATTTATAACTATGTAAAGAGATCAACTAGTTTATTTCTATTTAATCAAGAAGTTAACTCCCTTGATTGTAGTCGATGTTGAAACTAGCCATTAGTTAATCAATAGTAATAGAAGGGAGTATCTTTCTAAGTGGATTTCGGTTAAAAGGGTAATCGAGTTGTGATAAATTTTTTGGTCAAACTTAGAAAAGGGTTTTTACAAGATTTGGATAATGTATCCAGATACGATAATCAGGTTATGAAAGCAAATCTCGAGACGAGGCGATGTTTAAATTAAGTATAAGTGATATGATTAAAAAGAGATTTTCATTTAATGAAATTAAATGCAATTAGCATAAAGGGTGTTGAATGGAAATCCAAACAAAGCTTGAAAGGTATTTTAAACCAAGGCGATGATTTTAAACAATTACTTAAGAGTTAAATTAAACATCGTAATTGAAATAAGGCCTCAATGAAAAGAGACAAGGAAGAATTTTGATTGGAAACAAATGTTTATATAAGGATATAAGTTTATAATTATATCAAGTATTTGGGAACAACGATTTTAACGCTGTCATTATCATAAATGTTTTATCAATCTAAATAGCGATTATAACGTTGTTGTTATAATATTTGTTTTGAAAATCTAAACAGCGATTATAGCGCTGTTGTTTTGTAAATCTAAATAGCAATTATAACGCTATTGCTATGACATATGTGTTATAAATCTAAACAGCGATTGTAAAGCTATCGGTAAATTAAAGGTTTTATAAATCAAATATTTGGAAAACAGCGATTATAATGCTGCCGTTATAATCAGTGTTCTTCTGTAAAAGAAGTGGATTCCTAGATTAAATCTGTGAGTCACGTAAGCGATGCCTTGTTTGAAGTTCTGAGCTTTGACAAAGTTGAGAATGTTGTTCAGTTAAGGTCTGAGAGGTAATTATACCCCAACTTGACTGACTTCATGATTGATGGACAAATAGTTAAGGTTCGATAGTGAAGGTGAGAAATATGGTTAGTAATGAATGAATAAATTGTGTTGGCTATAATAACGATGTTTTTGTAACATCGCATTAATTTAAAGGATTTTGAATTTGTTTTCCCTAATAAAATGAGAGCTATTATCTACGCATGGAAAATGAAATAAATTGGTAAGTGAGGAACTAAGAAAAATTGAAATTTGGAAAGGTAATGTAATCAGGAGGTAAATTAAAGAGGGGCCAGGGTTTTAGATGTTTGATCGGTAGAATTTCCATTTGGGAATAGGACCGTTGATTGTATGGGGGTTTCTTTGATAGTTAAATCACTGGCTATCAAAGATTTGATTTAATTTGTACCATCGTTATTAATATGGAGAGGCCGGGATCAGATTTAATATCTGAACACCACTCCGTATTGGTATAAGCGTTATGAATCAACTTATGTTGAAGATAATTGAAGACGAAGTAAATGTAAGGGATGTTCTGTTAATCCTAGGTAGAAAATTGCCCAAGATGGATTTATAGAACAGTGCCTTCGGTTTGTCCAGACCCAGGACAACTTGTAAGGACGAGTGTCTGACAGAGTATCTCCAAAGGGATTACGTACGTTGATTCCTTCAAACGTACGAAGTTGGTGGCATAGAAGGGAAACTTATTTAGCCTAACAATCTGAGTATTTTTGTGGGAATCAATTAGTGATTTCCGATGGATATGACGATGTGGCATTCAAAGTGAATGGTGGCCAGATGTTCTGAAAGATAATTCAAACCTCAAGCCTCACAACCAGGGATTGACAAAAACCGGGCAAGCAACATGGCTATGTGGGTCGCACCCATTAGGATATATAATCACCTATCTTGAGAAATTCCATTTGTTCTTTAATCTATCGATGCTGTCCCTTTCGGGAAACGGTTGTTGATCCCAACCGTTGGTGATATACAATCGATACACTCAAGCGAAATGAATGGTCGGTCATGTAAGGGCCGGGTTGCAAGACGTTCTTGTTGAACCCAGTGTATTCGTCTCTAGAGATACACTATCGGTAGGTGGTCCCATACCTTGTCATGTTGGAAATCAAATCTCCAATAAGTGCCCTGCGGTTTTCGATTTTATATTATATATGGAGCGTGAGATGCAAGCGTTCCGCTAGATTATTATTTATTTGATATAGACATTATTGTAATATCGCTGGATTTGATATCAAAAATATTTTTGGTTATCGTAAGGTAAAAACCATCCATGTTTATGTGTGGATCGGTCTTACGATTATCATTTCTTCTGAAAGGACTTTTAAAAGTTAAACCAGTGGTTGGAGTTTACTCACACTAGTCCCATGACTGACCCAGAGTTTATTTTGTTTGTTTTCCCTAAACTCTTCGGTGCCCAAATTTGTACGGGCAGTCAAGTAGTCGGGATTGTACAGATTCACTTGAAGGAGCTTGAAGCAGAAGACTTCACCAGTTAGCTATAGACTATCATATTTTCCGCTGTGTACTATGTTGTATCTAGAAACAGGTGTTTATAACTGTTCCAGAGATAGCTGTTGTGCTCTGATGATGGTACGTATATAAAGTTACTGGTTTGTGTTTCAAAGTTTATGTTATCTAATATATTTTATTCGTTCCACTGTGAGTTTTTTATCTTCGTTTTTTCTTCTATTCTAACTTTTCTTTCTTTCTATTTCTCACCCTCTAACTTCTTTCTAAAAATGATTCGTATTTCTGTGCAATTTGGGTTGGATATGTGGTATGATTAGTCGACTCAAAGGGTACGGATTTGCGGGTCGTTTCATATGGGCTCTCCTACAGCTATAATTACACCTCCAGAGGGCATTTTCTTGGGACTTTTGGCATCTCAACATCCATGGCTGCCCTGACTAACACTTCCCCATGAATAACCACCATCTTCCTCAATAAAATCAATGAATTCAGAGAGAATTATTTATTGAATTCGAATGATTGAGAGACAATCTTTATTGTAATTGTAATCTGTGAATGAAATGAGAAAATATGAAGTGGACGTAGGCTCGTTAACGCCGAACCACTATAAAAATCCTTTTGTCTTGCTTTTTCTCTAATTTTTCAGTTATTTCTTTATATCCTATGCTCTAAATACGACAATTTGGATGTTAGGACCATTTTTTGGTCTAACATATACGGTGCTAGTTAGCTCACCTCCCTCGTCCACAGGCCATGGACGATTTAACTGATTGTATTGTGTTGTGATTGTGATGCGAAATTGAATATATATATATATATATGCGTTGTATAATATATATATACACACGTACATATATATATATATATATATATATATATATATATATATATATGCGTTGTGAAAATTATATATATATGCGTTGTGAAAATTATACATATGTATATATATATATATATATATGAGTTGTGAAATTATATATATGTGTTGTGAAATAAAATATACATATGTGCTGTATTAAATATAAATGTGTTGTGAAATTATATATATATGTTGTGAAGTAAAATATACATATGCGTTGTATAAAATTATATATGCAATATATAAAATCATCATGCTATGGAATAACTATTAGTTCGTTAAAAATATGATTTTTAACATATATATGCACTGTATAAAATGGTCATGTATTGAAATAATTATTGGATTGTTAAAAATATAATTTTTAACATATATATGCAATATATAAAATGGTCATGAAATGGAATAAATATTTGTTCGCTAAAAATATGATTTTCAACATATATATGCACTGTATAAAATGGTCGTGTTTTGAAATAATTATTGGATTGTTAAAAATATAATTTTTAACATATATATGCACTGTATAAAATTGTCATGTAATGGAATGTTCAATTTTGATTTAAAATTGAAATGGAAGTTGGAATCATTTTTAAAACGAATTTATAAGCGATTTATAAAATTCGTTTTGAATAGAAATTGACGATATATATATATATATATATTGTAACACCCCGTGTTTTCTGTGAACGTATAGGTAACAAATCAGAGGATAATTAATTTTTAAAATAAGAATCAAGGGAAACGGGTTGCGCCATTACGTTCGTCTCAGAATTCTGCATGAAAACGAGTCCGAGTTTGCGAGAATCGGAGTCCGTATGAAGGAGATATGACCCTCCGAAGTTTTAGGAAATTTCAGAATTGAAAACAGCTCGAAATTCGAATTCAAAATTCGAATTCAAACCCAGAAGCGGGCTGGGCGGGAAATTTCACACCCAGGGCCCAATTTGACTGGGGAGTCGACTTGGCAGTCGACCCCCCGGACCCAGGTCGACTGGGCAGTCGACCCTCCCAGACCAGGTCGACTGGGCAGTCGACCTGGGGGTCGAGCCCTGGTCGAACCTGGTGCGTGTGTGTCCGATTTTGAGGGCTGTGACGTGTTTTGACGGACCTGATGTGTTCTAGGGTTAATCTGAGGGCCTAAATGAGTTCCTACACCTATAAATACACCCTAAGACCTAGCCTTCTCTACACACAATTCTATTCTGCTTCTTCTCTGCCTCTGTTCTAAATAAAAATAAAAATGGCGTCGCTACTCTGCTGGAATCAAAACTAGAAGCTAATCAACATCAACCTAAGCAACTCAATTCAAATTAGAGATTAAAGCTTATGCAACGATTCTACAACAATTAAAGTTCTTTCTTTAATCCAACCAAGGCAAGTACAGTTATTTTCCGATATAAACGTTAATTCTGATTGTGACATGAATTGTAAATCTGAATCTGAGGTTATATCTGTTCTGTTTAGATCTTATTTTGTATCTCTTTCCTCTTTCTGTTTTATAGCCAGGCTACCACGAGCCTGAGCCAATCTCATAAGAGATTAACATACGCTAAAATGTTTGGGACAATAAAATGAATGATGCATAAATTGGGCATGACTAATAGGTGACTGATTTGAGGAAAGAACCTGGACTGTAGCCAGAACGTAAATCAAAGACATATGACTGGACATGTTATATTTATAACATAAATGGGTATTGAACATATGATTTGTGATAAAGAGAATATGGCTTAGGTATAAAGATTTACATGAGAGTAGGGTATCTATTAATGCAAATAAACACCTAAGTAAGGGATTTTTGGGATATATGACATGCATAGTAATCGATGGCTATATTTGGTATAATTTATATATGAATCTTCTGCACTATGCAAGTTTAATAAAAATTGAAACATATGATATATGGTAAATTATGACCATAATCTGTGCTATGTAAGTTTAATGCAAACATGGGGTATATGATCATATTGTGAATCAAGACTATTATTTATGCATGTGAACTTAGGCAAGATTTATAATTAGGCAAGATATGTTTGTGAAACTTTAAGAAATGATTAAACCTGTTATATTTGCCTAATTTGCTAGTTTTGTTACATTGCCTAATCTATTAGTTCTGTTATATTGCTTAATCTGCTAGTTCTGCTCTACTGCCTAGTCTGCTGGATCTGTTCATCTGCCAAATCTGTCATCTGCTAAGTCTGTTGAAAATGCCAAATCTGCTAAACTAAATTTGTTGAGATGCCTAATCTGCTAAATCTGCTAGTTTTCTTAATCTGCTGTATGTCTGTTAAGTTGATATATTTAGTCTGTTATTGACATAATTTGAATTAGCTATGAATAATTGACATGTATATTAGGCGTGGGTATAAATGGTAAATCATTAATTAATTGGCCGCAAAGATAAACATGGCTAACTCGAGGTTAGAATGAGTTTGCGGCGTAGTTCTGCCTGGAACCGCCCGGCATATTCCAGTGGTCGCAAACAATAGATTCTAATGTGAGAAGTTAGTCATAACGTGCTTGAAAACCCGAGGTTAGACTCAGTTTGCGACAGAAACCTGCCCGGAACCAACCGGCCTAACCAGTAGCCGCAAACTGTCAGTCTAATGTGAGAGGTTTGGGCATTAATATTTAATTAATGAAAATCTGAGATAAATATGATGTCTAAAACGTGTTGGGTGGGTAAGGTTAGACCAATTGGACCAATGAATCTGATAAACCCGTTTCGTGAATCTGTAGGCCCAATACAAAGTTAGACAACCTGTAACCGGTTAATATGTAACTAGTTAATCTGTAAGTTTGTTAAATCCGTATATCTGATCCG
This sequence comes from Allium sativum, assembly GCA_030737875.1. Classification (NCBI taxonomy): domain Eukaryota; kingdom Viridiplantae; phylum Streptophyta; class Magnoliopsida; order Asparagales; family Amaryllidaceae; genus Allium; species Allium sativum. Next base: position 140,100,105 of record CM060918.1, on the reverse strand, counting down.
TTAGTCTGAAAACTAGTCTATGAACTAGTTGATCTGAATTCTGTATGTCTGAACTGGTAAACAAGTTAAACTGAAATATGTTAGTCTGGGGACACAAGGTTAGGAGGGGAATTACTTGTTTCATCTGTTGTTTGGGACCCATATTAGTCAGTAACCCTTTCTGGTATCAAAACTTTGACCCAATAGTAGGTAGGGCCCGGGCACGCTTACTGAACTAATTATAAGCGGTTCATTCTGATAATGGCGAGGGGTGTTGATGGTGTGTTCCAACCAAGTCATGTGCGTGCATGGATCCCGGTCTGCCTCTGAGGATGTAAGACGCCGTGACATCTGTAAATAGGTCTGTGCCAATTGGTTGTCACTCTAGGGAGTGATACACCCTACTGTGGGGCCGACACAGGGTATTTATGTATTAGGGAGCCGATCGTTTGGGGTAGGGTTTTAGGGTACACTTAGTTCTGTCTGTTTCTGTTGGTACCGTCTGTTTCTGTTGGGTGGCAACACCTGTCTGTTTCCGCATGGTACTGTCTGTTCGGGTGGTAAAGTCCCAATTACTAGTGTACACCTAATTCTACATTCTGTTTCCGTAGGGATTTATCTGTTTCTGCTTCTGTCTGTTTCTGTTCGGGTGGTAAAGGCCCATTACTAGCATTCTCTTCTGTGGAAATTATTCTGTACCCGTTTCTGTTTCAGTTTAGACATTAGGGTGACACCTAATTCTGTTAAGCTAGTATTAGTGCAGAGAAGTGTAAAGCAATAGCTTATATCATTCTGTTCTTCTGTTATATCTGCTACACCTGTTACAGTTATCTCTCATCCAGTTTTATGTTCATGTCATGTTATTATTATCTGTTCATAAATAAAAATCACTGGACTTGCCAGAATTTTTGTCTGACCCTTGTTGTTTCGCCTCCTTTCTTCCGTTTCCCCCCAGGTTTTGTAGAAGGGAATACTCTAGCTTGATCCAGATTTCTTCCGCTTGCAGTGCTTAAAGTATGGCTTGTCTTCTTCTGTGGGGATTATGATTTTAGACTATGCATTCTGAAAGCTTTTGTACAAGACTGATATTTTGTACTTGAATTCTGATATTGTGATTTGAAAGGATGTAACCAAGTTTGTTTCGGTTCTGTTGAAATAAAGTTATAAATTTTTCAAGTACAGTTTTATCTGTCTTGTAAGTTTCTGTTCTGTTTACTAAAATGCTCCACCAAAGTTAAGGCATTCCCTTTGTGAGTGACCTTAATGGAGGTGGGGTGTTACATATATTATATGTATAATGATCTGAATAGAACACGTGGCGCATCGGTCGTTCGCGAATTTCGACCATTAACTTTAAATTGATGTAACGGGAGATCCGACCGTCGGATTCTCCTAAAATTGGAACCGTTGGGTTCGTATCAAAAAGATTTTTCCAATGAATACATGATATTTTAAATTTGAATAGTTAGATTTTAAAATATATCCAAATCAATTTCAGAAAAGGTCGCTATGGATGCAGTTCGGTGGCCGTTATTGGAAACCGACTGTAAGGGCTTTAATAAAATTATTAAAAATATGGAAAAATTGTGTAAAATCATAATAAATGATTTGGAAAGAGTTTGAATGAAAAATTCCAGTTTTGAAAAGATAGAAGATATTTTAATCTAAATGACCTAGTTATTAACTGGAATAATAATCCACTTATTTTTAGAAATAAATAAATTGGATTTGTAATTGGTTTTAAAATAACCAGAATTTTCCAATGTTTGAACGGGAATGGATTCGAATGGAAATAATCTTTAGAATATTTCGATATAGGTCTCCGTAATTATACAGATATTATTGAGGAATTTGGAAGATATAAATATCGTTATTCCCAATATGATATTTGTTGGTTTCAGAATTTGATATTGAATATATGCCGATAAAATTTCTATTCTTAGCCTTGTATTTAATATCAAATTGGATTTTGGGCTTGTCGTGAATGGTGTCTTTAATAACACTGTTCTTAAACCCAGTTGAGAAAAGAACAAAATTTTTACTTAAGATTTAGAGAAGTTTACCAATTAATTAATATTTAATTAAAATGGAATTGAAGTTGGATTTTTGGGTTTATCATGAACAGTGTTTTAAATAACAGTCGTTCTTTAACCTAATTAACGGTGAAGATATGATTTGGATTTATAAATATTTTAATTAAGATTAATTGGAAATTTTCCAAAATAAAGTTTTCAAATTTAATATATTAAATTGGAATTGAATGGAATTCGATTTGGTAATAATCGAGATGAACTTCTGTAAAGGAAGACCGCTACTATTCATGGAATTTAAAAGGCCTTGGCATTATTCCATTTATAGTATTAGTTCAATACGGATATTTATATCGATTATATACTGTTATGATTTCTGTGAAGATTCTATATTAAATGGAAGATGAATTTGGGGTTTATCGTGAATAATGTTTTAAACGACATTTGTTCTTTAACCCAAATAAAAGTAGGATTAATTTCCAGAAAGGTGAATCATTAAATAATGATTTTTGAAGATTAAAACTAAGAAAAGTTTTAGTAAATCTTTAATTAGATTTGAATGAATGAATGGTGATTAAATTTACCAAAACATGAGATGTGGTATAAACTAAATATACTTGGTTGTTGATATTCATGATTGTGAGTGATTGATTGCAGTTTTTGAGCAAACTATGCTTTTACAATTAGCATTGGGTTGGGTAGAAATATTTGTATGCTAACGTCTTGCAAAACACTTCACGATTTGACTATGAGGTGTTAGCGATGTCGAGTTCATTTCAAATTTATTGAATGATTTTGAAATGATATTTTTCTTAAGTGACAATTTTGGACAGGGGATGTTTTATAAAACAGAAAGGATTTTAAGGCCTAAACCCGATGTTGCCGAAATGATTTAGAAAAGTATTATGTGTTTGACATTGTAGTCCATCGCATAACTGATTAGTTGCTATTGATGATATATCTGTTTGGTGGCGGAGAATTTATTCTCTTGCTTAACACCTTTCTTTGAGATGTACGAGCTCAAAGGTTATGTGATTAATAGTGACTGATTATATGTGTGGATTGCTAATGTAGAATACTATATCTTGGAAAGTACTTGTAATTATTATGTTGTGAAATGATTTTCCCTACTTCGGGATATGAAATGATTTAGTATGTGGCTAAAGATTTGGGTAACCCAGAAGAGTCTAAAAGTGTGAGGGCGATGGATTTTCTCCGAGGGTATGGGGGTGCATTGTCAGTGTAGCCTGCTCCATAATGAGAGGTGCATATATATATATATATATATATATTAAGTTGGAAAGGCACGTACAGCCTTGTCTGAGGGTCGTGCTTGGTATTTGGTTGCATACTTGTTTGTATGCATTGTTATGTTTTGGAATTCATATTTCCAAAGATTTGGTTTGAGATCCCGAAGTGAAATCTACTTAGATATAAAAGCTAGATATGTATTTCAAAATGATTTGAAATAATAAATCGGGAAATAAAGTCCAAAGAAATAATTTCTGTAAAGTGATATGGGTTTAAAAAATCAAAATTTGGGGTTAAGCCTAAATGGGTAAATTGAAAAATTGCATGTTGTATAATGCATTGTAGATCCATATGTCTATTATTGGTTATTGTTTATGCACTGACAATTTAGTGCAGTAAACCCGTTCCGCGTAGCGGCGTGGTCCCTTGATATGCCATATTTATATAAGTTAATAATAACTGTTTTTAGTTCTCACACCAATCCCATGACTGACTCGGATTTTATTGTTTCTACCTAAACTCTGGGTGCCCATATTTTCCACACGGGTAGCTTGTAGTTTTGGTTTTGCAGATTATTTCATTTAGCAGGATTTTGGATCCAAGCTTAAAGCTATGTCCAGAGCATTGATAGTCTTCCGCTATGTTAGTTTAATTTTTTTTGCTGCATTGAATTTCATTCGTTGTAAATTTATTTTTCGCTATATATTATTTTCGATACTCTGATATTCTGTACTCTGATGTAACATTATTATGATGTTTATAAAAGTCTTATGTTGTTTTTTCTAATGTGTTGTGTGCCCAAAGTTATCGTATCCGCCATTTTGGTTCGATTTAAATCGGTTTAACAATCGATTTGGATCGACCGAGAAGGAGCGTCACTACATTAGTCCTTTTCTCTTAACAGTTTGGATTTCCATTTGCTCGAAATACTTGCATCATACATCAGAATGTCAACATGGCCACTATAAACATCAATAAATAAATCAAATTGTTAGCCATGAGTACAAAGAATAAGCACGTTACAACCAATATTTGCACCCTTCCAACAATAACTGAAACCTTATACAAAAGCTGCTAACCATCTAACTATTGTTGATTTTCAATTTTAATTCCAAAAAGAAGAAAGGAAAAAGAGTCTAAAATCAGTTAACAGACTGTTTTGTTCTACTTTTTAGATATAGGATCGATGTTAAATTTAGTAATGCAATGTGAATATAAAACTCAGTATCCACAATCAACATTTGTTTTTCAAGAACCATGGCCGGTTAACTTAAAGCAATATCATACATACAAAGTTTCACGTAAAAAATAGAGAGTACACCTGACTATGCAAACACTATTTTACTTCACTTCCTATGTCACAAGCAGTTAATTAACAGAGCATCACAAATGCACTCACACATACTACTAAGTATATGTACGCCTACTTCAAACATCAATCTTTAAAGTTGTACTATGTTGTTTATACATACGTGATAGCGACACAAAGAAATATCAATAAGTGGTATTCACATAATAAATAATTTCCAATATTTTGATCAGTTACTATGATCACTTAGTCAAAATCATGTGGAATAGACATTTAGAAGAAACAAATATAATAACGTTGACAACCATTTTCAATATGTTGCATGTTAAGCGCTGAACATGACTGGCCTAAATTATAACACAACTTAAAAATAGATATTAAGTGTAAAAATGAAATTTATATCATTGAAAAAAGTAAGAAAAAACAAACGTTTGCTTCAAAAACTTTAACACTATGGATAGTTAATAGCGTATGAAATCTTCTTATCAAACTAGTATACATGATCAAAGATAAATAAGCACAAGAAGGTCAATACCTTTTACAAATCTATCTCCAAACTCCAGAACAAAGAAATGGCAGTTCATGTAGAGTTACACAACAATCCTGAAGAGATACATTCCTTTGAGACAAAACATACAACAATCAGAAATCAAACATTTGAATAGAAAAGCATAAATTAGATATAAAGTCATAGGCTAATCGACATAAAAGTAGTAGCAGTTTACATGTATTTTACGCATATTGTTTCTGACTACAATTGTTTAAGGAGGAGATCAATATATATATATATATATATATATATATGATTGTATTTACATGCAAACGTAAAATCCCACAAATACCCAAAGTATTGAAAGGTTCAACTATCTTACAAGATATGTAATCTGTCATGTAAGGTACATCAAAAAGAGAGAGAAAATCTTAAAAAGGTGCAAATCATAATATCAACTAAATTTATGTTCTGTCAAGTATGTATATAATTAAAAACAACAACAATAATATATAACAGTAAATACAAATAAAATAAATATAAAAATAGTTGTAATGTTGGATATGAATTCCTCAATTATGTTTTGGCAAGTACTGATAACATCTATTACGCACTTGGTATCCATGACTGCTCCAAGAGAATGCACCATATATAATTAGCCAAACATCCAAATTATGTAACCATTCATTGATTATGAGGTGTAATTATCAATGATATATTCATAAGAAAAAAACTATATAAGAACCTTGAAGTTGCAAAGGGTCATCCATATAGCATTGGAAAGTTGCTTAGATTGCTAATATACTGCTCTTTTCCTTGGATCTCATTTTTTATTCACTAATAACCGATTAAGAATATACGACATCAATATGTATCTAATTTTAGTGCAATATTACTTAATACAAAAAATACAATAATACAAGTACCTTGACTAGAATCATCAACCTCTTTACTTACGTACATCTATCCAATAAACAAAAAAGGACAAAAAAGAAAGTTAGTTAACAAATTAGGCAACTTTGTCAACTGTACAATCTAGAGACATATGCCAATTAGTAATTACCTGCAAGTGGCTCTTGACATGAGCAATATTAAGTCCTTTAACATTTATCTTCTATAAAAAAAAAATCTTTGGAGTTTCTCTTGGAATCAAGTTATGAAAAAATATTATACTGAGTCCACCTCTGCCTAGGAGTCTTTGATAGGCTTATCTAGTGGATCAAGATCGACATAAAATAAAAATTACAGTGCAACTAATGAGAATTGCAATCAATGTCGATAAGGGCATAAGTATCGATCCTTAGCAGTAGAAATGAAAATTAAAGACATAAATTACTAGTGGTGGAATGAAATCAAACCTCAAATTACTAAATCGGCCATTGAGTTTCCAAATGTAAACTGAAATCGAAATGGAAATCATCAAAGGAGATGAAACTGGAATCGAAATCATCGAAGGAGATGAAACTGGAATCGAAATCATCGAAGGAGATTAATGATGAAGCGGAACCATCGACAAAATATTTAATCAATCATGGAACAGATAAATTAACGAAGCGCTTGAGAGAAACCCTAACTAATAGGGAAAATTGTGGCCGAACTGGGGCTTGAGAGGATTTAAGCATCATAAGAAGAAAAATGTAAAATATTACCAAATACTGAAAATCCTAGTTAATTGCTAGCAAGCTTATCCATTATTCTAACACATAGACACGTTAAAAGAATATCCAAAGAAATGTTTTTTTACCAATACAGTTTTATGTATTCTAACACTTTTTATTATCAGGTGCTTATAACATCTATAAGTGTTAGATATAGAAAAATATAATTGTTGGAAAATCGCTAATTTGGTGTAGTGAAGTTTGGGTTAGTTCACTGTTTCCTAGATATCAAGGTCTTAAGCTCGAAGATTAGTTACTCATCCGTCAAAGATATGAATATCATGCTTATGAGACTCAAAGACCAATAGTTACTTTGGGATAAGGGCTTCATGAACTCGACACAAGTAGAAAGCTAAAGAGCTTATGAAGGATTATTTTGGTAATCTAGTCCTTTTAAGCTTGACTGAATTTACTGCTCCTTAGGTATAAGACTCTTGATCCGAAGATTAGTTACTCTTCCTTCAAGAGGTGAGTATCATGCTTACGAAACTTAAGGACCGACATTTACCTTGGAATGAGGCTACAACAATAATCACTAATCGGAACTAAAATATGCATTAAGGATATTTAGGTAATTGTTGGAAAGATTGGGTTGAGGAGAGTTGATACGCATAAGCACAAAAATACACCATATAATATGCAAAATAGTAAGAACACACAATTTATAGTGGTTCGGTTCGTATTGAACCTACATCCACTTTAAGGGATTTGATGAATTTATTCATGGAGGAGGTTACATAAGAAATCCCCAATTTGATTTACAAATTAAGGTTAGCTCTCTTAGAAATGAGTACAAGATTGTGGAATGAGAAAAGGTCCCCAAAATGTGACCCTTGGGTCTTATTTATAGAGGATTTGGGCGCCTTTTGCTGCTGTTATGTGGTAAAGCCACCTCTTGGTGCCACTTCTTGTTGCCACTTTTTCGGTGTCACCTTTCTGCTGTCGTCATCATGTTGTCATTTCTATAGTCTTGGTGTTGCCACCATTCTGGTCTCGGTGTCGTCACCATTTTGGTATTGTTTTCTGTTGTTGCCACCATCTGGTATCACCTTTCTGGTATCTCCTTTTTTGGTATCACTTTCTGGTATCGATGTCGTCATTATTATGGTGTCTGTGTCGTCGCAACTCTAGCGTCATTATTCTGTTGTCATCAACACTCTAGTTTCGTCATTCTGCCATCTTCACCACTCTGGTGTCATTTTCTGCCGTCGTCACCACTCTGGTGTCGCCTTTCTGGTGTTGATTCTTGGTGTCACCCAACTGTTTCCCTCACTTAGTGTTTGGTATCATCCTCCATGATACTTATTAACATTATTTTAGTTTTGGACTTGCTACCTTCATGTTTCTTCCTTTGAGACTTCGGTACCGCGGTTTCGGTATCATCCTTGGTATTGGATTAACTGCTTCTTGTACTTTATTGCTTTGGTATCCATCCGATTGCTTTATTATCTTAGTATTGACTTTATGTACTTGTCTTCCCTGTTCCGGTGTCGTTACTAAGATAATGGTCCATTGTATGTTTGTATCGACAGCGGGTCTTCATCTTCTTCTTTCCTTTCTCTTTTAGCATCATTGTTATGGTTGTTCCCTAATGAACTCTTTTCCATCTTGGTGTCGATTTTATATAATTGTTTTCTTGGTTTCGGTGTCGTCACCAGGCTAGTAGTCTACCTTATGCCTGTGCCGACACCATACTTTGCTCTTTTCTTCCCTACTGCCTTAGCGTTATTGCTGCTGCTTCTCATAATCTTCTGCTATCGGTGTCCAACCGATATCCTTGTGCTCTGCTATTGTCCTTGATTCTCTCGGGCCTCTTATTTAATGTCGATGTAATTTTGGTATTGTCTCCCTAATGATGCGAGGTGCGACTGCTATGTTGCGACCTGAACCTTTATGCTGTCGGCATCGGCTTAGCTTTCTGCTCTTGGTGTCGATATAGCTATCCTAAAAGCTTTCCTTGTGGTAATAATTCCCCAGCTCTCGTAGCTTACTCTTGGTGCAGCCTTAGCTTCCTTTTAGTCTTTTTTCTACTAGGTTCCGATTTTATCGCCTAAAGCCCTTTGTTCTTCTAGTTTAGGAGCATCTGCCTCTTTATATTTGGCTGATGCAAATTTTGGTGTAAGAATGTGTAATAATCGCTTGACAAAATCAGCACATTTCATACCTCATAACAAGACCAACTCAATCGAGAAATTGAGTAGACTCTATTTGAAAGAAATTGTTCAATTACATGGTATACCAATTACCATTGTTTCAGAAGAGACTCACAGTTCAATTCAAGATTTTGGAGAAGTCTTCAAAAAGGAGTAGGTACGTCAATAAACCTAAGTACAACCTTTTATCCTCAAACAAATGAATAAACTGAAAGGGTGGACCGAGTCATAGAAGATATGTTAAGATATTGTATAATGAAATTTGAAATCACATGGGAAACTCACATACCATTAATGGAATTTGGATATAATAATAGTTATCATGCAATTATTGGTATGGTCCAATTTGAAGCTTTGTATGGAAGGCCTTGTCATTTGCTACTGTATTGGGCTAAAGTTGGAGATCGTGAGCTTCTCGGTCCAGACTTAGTAAAGGAAACAACCGAGAAGACTTCTATCATAAGGGAAACATTGCAGCTAGCAAATGCAGGAAAAAGAGTTATGCGAATCATAGAAGAAAGGATTTGGAATTCGAAGTAGGAAATCAAGTTCTTCTTAAGGTTTCTTTAGTATGAGGCGTAATGCGATTTGGAAAGAAGAAGATAAAACTATCATCGAGATTTATCGAACCATTTCTTATTATCAAGAATATTGGAAAAGTTGCATGCCAACTTGATTTACCTGAGAAATTATAAGATATTCATAGTCACATTTCAATGCTACGAAAGTATATTTCTGGCCCATTTCATGTGATTGATTTAAGCGACATTGATGTTGAAAAGGGGACCAAGTACATTCAAATACCTGTTCGAATTCTTGATAGAAAAGTTAAGAAACTTAGAACAAAAGAAAATCCCTTACTGAAAGTTCAATGGAACCACCGTAATGAAGATGAAGCATCATGGAAGATTGAATCATAAATTTGTAGATATTATCCAGAATTGTTTGAAACTTAGTTTTTGAGGACAAAATCTTTTTCCAAGGGTGGTGGAGTGTAAAGCCTAACTCAAAAAACAGGCATAAAAACAATTTCTAGAAATTTTGAATATACTAATTCGATCTGATTCAAACATTTAAGTATAATGAATACATATAATATATATATATATATATATGTATATAAACATATATAACACATCGCTTATAAATAAAAAAACAAATGGTATATATATTTCAAAAATAAGATAGGTAACATGAAAAGGTGAAGACACATGGCATAAAATGAACCATACACATATCATTGGCTTAAATGAAATAAAGACACATAAACACATTAGGCATCCATGTGTAGAAACATCCTAAGACACCTAAGAAGGGCATGTGTCTACATCCGAGAGCTAGCAAAAAGATAAGTTGGATAAATGTTCAAAACCAAACTACTAAACTAGCCTTAAGGAATGCTATAAATAGAGTGGAAATGTACATTCATTTGTTTTCCTACATTCACATAACAAAAACAATGTAAGATAAAGAGGAGAAGATTATAAGAATCAAAGGGAATAAAATACAAGTTCAAGCTGCAATTATAAGGTGATAAAACTATTTAAATGTACGTATTCATTTCATACTTTGAAGAAAAGATGTGAAGATTAAGAATGAATGGTAGGGCTCGAACTTATGAAAATGGTGTTTGGTAAATTGACCATAAATTCCTCATTTCTTAATGAAAATTTGATTATGTTAATACTCTAGAAAGCTAACTCAAGGACCTACAGCTTATTGACCACTTTTTCAAATTCGATGGTTTGTATACCTAAAATTTGGATGCAAAGTCAGGTAAAAATCTATCCAAAATAGACATGTTGTAAATGCCCCATGTTATTGAATTTTATATATTAAACTGATAAATAATTTTAATGGTTTATTTTCATGGTAATGAAGTAAACTAATAAAGCTACATGCTACAGAATATTTGGAGTCAAATACTATATTTATCATGGAGAAATAGAATCAAACATTTTGCCCAAAAACTAGTCAAAAAACCGAGTTTTTGAAATTAGCCACACTTTTGATTTACAACACCTCTTAACTATTGTGACTCATAACGTAAATGAAGTGTTTTTAACTTGATCTAAACTTTCCGCAGCATATCATAAACACTATCTTCTCATTTTGAACTCTAAATTTGTTATAAAGTAATTATAATTGTAACCATTTACTTAAATATTTTGAGGTCGTTTCTAACATATATTGGAATATTTCCGAAGTGGTTTCAGGTTTGTCTTAAACCCTTAAATTATTGAATTAAAAAAAGAATATAAGATTAATTTTGGAAAATATTTCCTTAAGTATATTTCTTTGGGAGTGTGGTATGGGATAATAGATTTCCGGTAGTGCACTATTATTTTATGTTGGTATTGAGTCGAGTAGAGTACATCCCTACTTAGTCACGAGATGCTGACCGCAATAGGATAACATATCCTAAAATCTAAACTAAATCGAGAGTGTGGTTTAGATTCAAAAACATATATTTTAATAAATTATGGGTTTTGATGGAATGTAGTTATTATAAACTTGTTTGATTTTGTACCTCAAAGTCTTCCTTGTTTTTTTTTTTTTGAACTTTGGATTGACGAAACCTTTGAAGAAGTGATTTATAATGAAACTATAATACGACCCATTAAGATATGACTTGAAAACTATAGCTTAAATAGCTATCTCACTGGGTCTGTGTTCATCATGATGCTACATTTAAAACATTTCAGGTTTAGATGGTTAGTTAGCTGCTTTGAATTGAAGACTTTTATTATGTATATTATCTCTTTATGTACTTATACGTATAATTAATTGATAGTTAAATCTTGGTTCTTTGTAAACATGTTATATAATGAGATTATTGTATAATAACTCTTCCATTTAAAATCTTACAGTTTGAATGATTTTATATCCCGATATACTTTTGTTAAGTCGTGATACTATTATATTAGCATCATGGCTTATATGTAGCATTGTCGCTTCTATATAAGTGTACCAGAGTAGGGGGGTTACAATTTCGGATAAGTCTCAATAAATGGTAAAAATTCTCCTTATCTTATTAAAGATTGACCATAAATTGCTTGTAGTGTTCTTGATTGATACGCAACAAATATTTAGGAATATATAGACATGTATTTTCTTAGTCATTAATGCTTTCCGTTGTTAAATAAAAGTATTTGAAAGCAAGTTGCGTAACCAACGGTAAGGACTGTCTAGTATACAACGTTGATCATTCTTCAACTGTTCCCCATTGTTGTTAGTCTATGAACACAAAAATGTAGTTTCTTCACCTGTTTATCATAAAAAAAATTGAAGTAATCACTTGAAACATGGTAGTTGTTAGAAACGTCTTGAGTTAAAATCCTTGCAGTTGTATAGTAGTGACATTGCTGTCTAAAGGGAAATGTATTCATTGTTAAGTAGTATGTAAACTGGTAATCAAGGAGAGGATGAAGCAAAGCTGAATTACAATAGTGTGGTGCTAAGGGCACCCCCAATATGTTCTTCCTAATACCACGACTAAAAGTACCACAAGAATTAGTATTACACTCTTCTTAATACCACACACTTAAAAAATAGGAGCTACCATACTGTTTTACCTTATTTCTATTTCGCTCGATATTTGTTTGTCCTCATTTCTAAAACCGATCAACGAGTTAAACCTTACATCTATAACCGATAAACGAATTCGACACCGCAATGCCGAGGAATATACAAAAGCCTTGAATAAGGTTTGAATTAAGCAAACTAGAAGAGAAAGTAAGAGATTATGGTTTTTAGATCACCATATAATTGGGAGATTACCATACAAATTTGAATTTTCCCGTGATAGATGCAAAGAAGACAGTGATTATGAGAGATTAGGGTTTTAGATTAGCTTAGTACGTGATTAGTTCGACAAATAATGACTGAGTGAGAGATTAGAATGGAGAGTTAATGTGATATTATGAAGCATACAAAATTTAATGAGTTTTATTTTTGTAATTGCGGTATTAGGAAGAACATATTGGGGGTAACCTTAGCACACACTTGCAATAATAATACAGCTAGTAATTAAAAGGTAAAATAATGGCAAGGGATATGTAGAACGTGGAGTATAATAACATACTTAGTAATCAAAAGGTTAAGTAACAACAACAACTATATAGAATGCATAGGATATTTAGTTCACTTATTTAGATGGTTACTGAATGGTACGTAGATAAAGACTCTAAAAGTGCTTAAATGTTTGGCATGTCCATGAGCATTTGATGGTCAAATAAATTTAGTAGTTAATATGGAATGATGATATAGTTGTAAAAAAATGGCTACCCAAAACTCAAATAAACTTCATGAATTACTACTAGACTTAGGGTTACGAAAGAGCAGTAATTAAGGGACTGTTGTTTTCATGTAACATGAATGACTTATATACAAACCATCGGTATCATTTCTACCTTCTCAATATTTTAAGCTAAAAAATCATTAACTATGGAGATCGCTTATTTTTTGCTTCTCCTTTAACTATAAATTTTGTAATATTTTCTAACAATCTTATTCATAGAAGAAATGTAATTTCCTTTAAATTACATAACTAAATATGAAAGATATAATATAAGAAAGTTTACCATGAAAGGTTATTGTTTATAGGAAATTATTGTGAAGGATAGAATTAGCAAAAAAATTATCCATAAGGACAAGGGGCAAAAAAATTAACCACAAGGACAAACTTTAGTGCAAAGTATGAAATGATAGTGGGTCCCTGAATTCCTCCCTTTATACTAAGAAGTTCCCTTATGGTTAAAATTATAGCCCCTTGTCCATATGGATAGTTCTTTTGTTAAGTTTGTCCTTGTGCCTAAAAACCCATATTGTTTAATGCTGGAATATTAGTGGATAAGTGGTTCCAATCCTTATCGGCGATACATATAATTAAAAATAAATAAACTATAAATATTGAATAATTTTAGTTAGATTCAAAAAAGTTATGTAACAAGAACAACAAAAATATTAAATAGAAATAGAAAAAAACCATAATTACTTAAAAAAATACTTAGTCAAATAGACAATAAGGAAATTTGTACTTTATTAAAAAATAATAATAACCATTAACGCCAAAAATGGCACTGACCCAGATTTTAGCGAAAGCGCCACCCTTTTATGGGGAAAATAGTATAAAACATATAAAAATAAATGAAAAGGGTAAGAAATAGACAGTAAAGAGAGAGAGAGACATTTTTATAGTGGTTCAGCCATTGTCGAGGCCTACATCCACTTTGAATATCTCTTATTATTAATATTGTCAAGCCAAATACAATGAATCACAACTGATTACAACAATCCCTGCAGTAAAGATTAATAGGAAATCACAAGTACTAGTGGTTATAGGAGAATTATGATAGCCAAGCTAGATGACCTAAGTTTGCTATCTTTGGAGATGAAATGTTGAAGTTGGAGATGAACCATGGATGTTAGAAATGAAGAATGACTTTTGCAGCGTTCCGGCAGGGCAAGGATTGAATCCCCTTTTCTATTGGAGAGCATGCTGTATTATATAGTTCTAGGAGGTATTAGACCAAGCTCAGCCACATACATGCCTGACATAACATGAAGAAGGCACACCCAAAGTCATATTGCTACATATCTTAACATTATGGACCGGTACCGATCCATGGCCCGTGGACCGGTGCTGGTCCATGGAATTATATGATTTCAAAATGCAAACTTCATAACTTGCTTTCCTTAGTCCTTATGAGCCCTCTTGTTAGACTTCGTTTGACTAGCTTTGGTAACCCGTCGTCTCATCCCACATGCACTTCCTGCCAGTCCATCGAGCAATCGTAGGTAGGTTGATTCAAATGACTTGAAACTTTGTTGATTGGCTTGTTGGATGCTTAGAGTCACCACAACGTAAATGTTGAGTCGATATTGATTTACCCTATGGATCGGTACCGGTCCATGGGGAATGGATCGGTGCCGGTCCATCGGGAATGGATTGGTGCCGGTCTATGGATTTAGCAGATAGCGCTTCGAAACTTCTTATGCAGCTATCCATCACCATTTGGAGCCTGCCCATCGAGTTCAAGCTTGTTTCGAGATTGCGTTGTCTCTTTTCCTTGTGAATATTCTTTTTGGGTTCAAAACCGGGTTAACAATAACTCTATGTCTTTAAATAATCTTGAGTCTGGCTAGTTAAATGGTTTCAACCATATGTGTATGTCCAGAAAAGTTAATATGAAAACAATTTTGTATGGTAGTTTTTTTGTTATCATTTTTTTCCCATATTGCATACATCAAGATAGAGAGTCATGGTTTACTTATCTCACAATTATAACTGCAGCTGGATACATATTAAGACTGCAAAAACCTCCATTATGCATGACATTGGAACTCTGCCATATACAATTATCTAACTAAATGTTTTAATGGTAGCTGAATCATAGATAACGACAACATAATATTTGGAAAAATTTAATATCGTATGATGATAAAGCACTTAGTGTAAATCATTTAAGGCCAAAGATAATGAATTTTAAATATGGTTCAACTGTATTTGGCTTGAAAGTCAGTTTATATAAATTCGTCTTCATATGTTGATTATTATGAATTGAAATTATATCTATAAATACACAAGCACACACATACATATTTTTAAATTTGAAAGTGAATCTATATTAGGTGTAAGGTAAATTATAAACACAAGTGGCTAAAACCTAGACTAAATAAGCATGGCTCAGTCTATATGTGCACTCAGATTTATGGTCGCACGGTAGTTGAAATGCTTATATATACTTTCAATAAAAGGAAATTAAAAATCCAAAATTTAATACAATTCAATCCCCACATCTTGTAATAAAAGAAATGAGAAAAGTATCATCTAACCTAAAGGTGTAGAATATTTTGATTCAATTACTGTTATTCTCATAATCAGGATTTTGGAATGTTTATTTAGTTAAGGACCAGCTATATTAACCCTAAAGGAAAATTTTATTTGGCTAATTTGGTATTTATAAAATACTGATCCAGCACCTAATTAGCAGAGTACTGCAATGTCAGAAAAATTGGGCCTTTTGCGAAAGCGACCAGGATCTTATTCACCCAATTACTTAAAGATGGTTTCTATGGGAAAATAACACAGATATGAAATTACGTACACAAACGCAAGATATTCCACCCAATCACCCTATTTGTTGATTCACAAAACAAATTTTGTTTACACTTAATAGATCAAAAACCAAAAGAAAACAAACTACAATTGAATCAATAACCTTATTGAGAAAGGGAAAGAATATTTAGATGACTATAACTTATTGTTGGAGAAGGAAAACAATGAAGAATGACGACAAACCCTTAGATCAACTATTTTGGTCTCATTCTCATCCTATAATCCAACCCTATATGCTAATTTTATAGGAAAATAGGAGGCGTAGGAAAAATATCCAATTTGCCTTCAGAATAATTAGGAATATATTCCTCAAATAACTGGTCAAAATAGGAAACCTGCCTCAGACGTCTGACTGGGATGGTCATATGTCTGTCCAAGCTCTCGGGTTACAAAACCCTGGCAACTCAGACATCTGACATAAATGGCTTAGACGTCTGAGCTAAAGTTCAGCACAAAACTGCCCCCTTTGAGTTATTGCACGATCTTCCTACGAACTCCAGTTCACACACCATCTTCTCTGCTACAAAGCACTCATCAAAACCTATCGTCTTTAAAATACATGTGATTGAATATCACAAATCACAACAGTCCACCTTGATATGTAATTACATCATCAAGAAAACTTCCAACAATCAACAAACAAGTCATCCAGCACTTTCAATGACACCTACTCTCAATTAAACCATCACAAAAACAACATACCGCCCGCAAAAGATGCATCTTCCCCCTAAGATGCACCACGAAACACTAACAGTCTAAAACTGTTTATAATACCACAAGGATCTCCACCTTGTGGATTTTCCCAATCGACACCTATCTCCCACTTGATCAAAGCTCCTTCCGCGATCTCTACCGATCCTTCGAGCACCATCAACATGAAGATCCAAGTCGAAAACATGATCCTCAATTCTAGGATCATTGGCAACGACCATATTAAACTCTCTACCTTGCTGTGGACTAGGTTCTTCAACCGTCACTTGCCTTCCACAGTCGACCACAGAACCGACCAACCTATAAAAATTTCCTTCCTGCAAAACACCTCTCATCATAACACGGCCACCCTTATTCACTCTCAAAACTCCACCTTGAGTATCATAAGTGCAACCACGACAATCCAACTGACCAATAAAAATGAGGTTATGCGAACAAGTAGGGACATGTCTAACCCAAGAGACTTCCCTCACTACACCATCATGCATATGAAACCAGATAGATCCAATACCACAAACCGATAGCTCTACTCCATTGGTCATTCTAATCATGTCAACATTCTTCTCACAAGATGAAAAACACTTCACATCCTTACAAATGTGAAAACTGGCTCCTTGGTCCATATTCCAAGGATTAACTTCACTAAACATGACATCATAAAAAGCATCACTAATGGAACCTGCAACAAGACCTGCATGTCCCTCATCACTACTATCACATCCGCAGCCTTCTTCTTACCCTTCTGATAAGCATAACAATTTTTGCGTACGTGGCCTTCCTTACGACAATGATGGAAAGTGATAGGACCTTTACCATTAGCCCCCTTCTTTTTCCATCTTGTATCTTTATTCGAGTCTCTTGCTACAATAGCCTCACCTTGAACTGATTTCAAACCCGATCCTTAGTTCCTCATTCAAAAGGTTGCTTCATACCGTTTCCAAAGAGATAGCTCCATTAGCATTAAAATTACTCAATGAAAAAACCAAAGTCTCCTAACTTTCTAAAAGAGAACCCATCAATAAAAGAGTCTGCAACTCATCATCAAAATTGAATTTTCTAACTGACTGATCACATCTTGAAATTCGTTCTCTACAATAGACTTTTCCTCATACAATCTCAACTGTACAAGCTTTCGAACCAGAAAAGCCTTACATATAGCTCTCCTAGACTCATACAAAGATACCAACTTGTCTCACAAATCCTTTGCGAACTCACAACTAGCCACATGATCGAATACCAAATCATCAAGGTACTACCGAATCAAGGCAATCATCTTCTTATCCATCTTCTTCCACTTTCCCTCATCCACATCCAAGGGCATCTTCCTATCTTAATCAATTGGAACATTGAGGTAAAGCACATCCTCTATCTTAGGCTTCCAAATCGCCCAATTTCTTCCATCAAAAATAGTCATCTTCGGAAATGCCATCATATTCGATATAACAAAAATAAATTTTCTAATCCAAAATCACTCTAAGCTTTGCAATGATCTAGCTCTAGTACCAATTGTTAAAAAAAATTGCGCTTTTTGTAGAAGCGACCAGGTTCTTATTCACCTAATTACTTAAAGATGATTTATATGAAAAAAATAACACAGATATGAAATTACATGCACAAACACAAGATATTCCACCCAACCATCCTGTTTATTGATTCACAAAACAAGTTTGCTTTACACTTAATGTATCAAAAACCAAAAGTAAACAAACTACAACATTATTAAGAAAGGGAAAGAATATCTAAATGAATACAATATATTGTTGGCGAAGGAGAACAATAATAAACGATGGCAAATCCTTGGATCAACTATTCCGGTCTCAATCCCATCCTATAATCCAACCTTAGATGGTGCTTTTATAGGAAAATAGAAGGCCTAGGAAAAATATCCTTAGAATATAATCCTCAAAAAACAAGTCAAAATAGGAAACCGGCCTCAGATGTCTGACCGGGATGGTCAGACGTCTTTCCATGCTCTCGGGTTACAAAACCCTGGCAACTCAAATGTCTGACATAAATTGCTCAGACGTCTAAACTGAAGCTCAACACAAAACTGCCTCCTTTGAGTTGCTGCATGGTCTTCCTTTGAACTCCAGTTCACACACTATCTTCTCCACTACAAAGCACTCATCAAAACACATCGTCTTCAAAATACATGTGATTGAATATCACAAATCATAACACGCAAAGCATAATAGTAAGAGGGATAACATTATACTTTAGATCACTATGTACCGTATTAAATTAATTACAGTTCATATCCTTTATAGATCTTTAAAGATTAAGCACTGAAATAAGTATATGTCAAGCGCTTCTGAATTATGAAGGGTCAACTATAAATTATTGAAAAACTCAAGAATTAGTAAGGATAAACACATTATGTTTGCATTAAACATGATCATCATATATTCCAACGATCGATGCACTTCATCTAACCTTAATATAAGATGACTGCCATACTAATGTGAATCCCTTCATATCATTCATGGATAGAGAGAGTATACAACTTTTCCAACAATAATAACATATACACAAACAATAATAAAGCTAATAAATCATCGACAAGAGCTCAAAAAATTTCAAACCCATGAATATAAATTTATGGGCTAGTGAGAATTAATAAATCAAATGTAACTGTTTGGTAAATTCTAGAATTCGTTGGTATAAAATTGCAATTCATAGAATATAATATGAGGGAATGAGAATTAATATAACATGATAGTAATCTTGTTTCCTTTTTAATATTTCCTATGAAAATTCTAAAGAGGAAAACTATTAAATATTTTTGTCTGTGCATCAAAAGGTTAAAAAGCCACTGTATTACTATCATAGTATACCGTTACCTTCTTATCGTTGAACTTGTATTTAAAAATCAAACTTGAAAATTCAATATGACATTCACTTTTAAGCTAACTTAGGTAACAAGTAAAATGAAATAGAAGAATAAGACTATATTATACGTTTACAACTCTTAAAAAATCCCTTGAATACAAAAGGATTAGAAGATGAGCTTGAAAACACAAACATCTATTTCAAAATTTCAATTATATGCGAAGGGTCGATTATGTAAGATTCATGTTATTTTATAGATCAAAAGAATATTACAAAAAAAGGATAAGGTAAAAAATATTGTACTTTAACTTCCATTTCTATAGATCCATGAAATATCAGTAGCTCTAATTAATAATGAATCCAAAACCAAACTTACCATTTACAGAAGTCACTTTTGGAATTGTGGTTTGCAATGAAATAAATAAAATATCAACTAAATACCTATTGAAACAAATCTAATCAATTAGTGTGAAATTCCATTTGTACCCTGTCAATATTACAGAACAATTTGTGCGTAGGGAACTTATAGTAGCATTTATAATGTACCTATGGTTAATATACAAGTTTTATTATGCAAGTAATATCTCATTTCCCAAATCTCTTGTAGTTAAAAGTATGCTTCATATCTTACATGGTAGGGGCACAATGCTCAAATGTGATATGACTTGGAAAAACCATTAGTTCAATTCTTTGGACAAAAGACCATCTTTAAAGCTTATAGCTAGACCGATCCATAAATAATTGGAAAATTCACGTCCAATTGAAAAGAAAAGTTAGCAAAACTTAAATTATGTAAGTGAAATCATGCAAAAAAATTCGTTTATAGAAAAAGATTGAATAATGTATTGATTTAGCATACCCCAAAATAGATAACATAGTAGTCGGACATGCGTACAGGTTAACCACTATTTAATCTAGAACACATACAAACCCATTTAGAAATAGATGTAAACATATTCAAGATAATATATACACATGCAACATTATTATGGGTAGTGTGTGCATATAAAAGATAAGGTTGTAATTGACAACATTACTAAAAATTAAGATTTTAAATGAAAAAATTACTTAATATTTAATAGACAATTGCATTATTTACTTACATTGTCATAACAAATTCTTATTGTAACTAAAGAAAGTTATATACCCATCCAGAAATAGAAGTAAACAAATTCAAGATGATATATACATATATGCTATTATTACAATAATGAATGCACCTAAAATTTAAGGTTTTAATTGACAACGTTACTTAATATTCCTAAAGATTTGACGAGCAGTTGCATTATTTACACACATCATCATAAGGTCTACTAATTGTAAACGTACAAACTCAGTAAGGTAATTAAAGCTTTTGTTGCTCAAGGAGTCTATAGAAAGCGCTGAGTGCAAATTCAAAAATATATGGTTGGTAACAGTAAGCCCTCATCATTTTTCATGTACACATATCGAGTATTTATGGTATTTCTTAGGAGATTTGATAGTAAAATTATCTCAAGAATATTATCCTAATAGACAAATAAAAAAACAGATGCAAAAATCAAATAATATAGAATTTTCTCCTCCAGATCTTACTGAAAGAAACTCATACATTATTAGTTTGATTAAGGTATTATGTCCTTTCTTCTTTAGGAAAATCATTTATTTTTAATAGAAAGACTTAAAGGTCAACTGGATTGTAAGATCCCAAAGGGTTATCATTATAAACAAGTTCGTTGAATATTATAATAATTCCATATTGCAGTTTAAATGCATGGAGCGTCTGTTTCCTGTAAACGACAGATGTTATAATAGACATATTGGTATATTTACTTGGAACACTAATTGGAGGAAAAAAATTAAAATAAACATATAATGACATAATAGTTAGAATCATAATCGATAAAAATTAATAAAAAATTGCCTCATCCCTAAAATGATGATATAATAGTTCAACGTAGATGCAAATGAGCTCAATTTGCAGTACTAACTACCTAACCATTTGGTTCAATTCGCATCCTTAATTACGGAAAGATGAAAGTAAATACGTGGAAAATAGGGAAAATTACTTATTTTTAATAGCAAGACTTAATGCTCGATTGAATAGCAAAATCTAAAATGATCATCGTTATAAATAAGTTCATTCAATATTAAAATAATTCCAAATTGTACCATAAATGCATGGAATATTTCTTTTAAAATTAATGTTATGGAAGACCAACTGTATCTTTGCTTGCAATACCAATGGGGGAGGAATTTAAGAAAACATATACTAACATAATATTTTGCATTATCATAGCTAAATATAAAATGAAAATAAATTAATTTAATCTCAATCCTAAAAATGGTGACACAATAGTTACGTGCAGATGCAAATTAACTCAATTTCAGTACTAGTTCCTTGACCAGTCGGTTCAATTAGTGTACCATACCGGAAATTTCAACACTCGAATCTAGACACTAACACATCCCATGTCCAAACTCAAGTATCATAACCCAGAAGCTAATAGAAAGAAATTAAAGGGCGAAATAAGGAAGAGAGAAAGTTAAGAATAAAAGAATAAGAAGAACCAACACAACACATAGTCTCACATCGCAGCAGAACAAAATATAATATATAAATAGAATTCATTGAGAGTTTGAAATAAAAACCTACAATCATTTGAGTACATCAGTACATCACGACAATTATAATAACCTATCCTCGTATGCAACACAGTGGAATAAACTAGATAGATATCACAGATTTGAACACCTCCAACGCGTCTTCTGAAATCCATTACAACTTAACCTGAACTTGTAAAACCCGGTCTAACCCGAGCATTTACAAACACTGGATCAGTTTGGTGAACTAGAGCGAGAAAAACTCGCTAAGTTTATAATATCATCCAACTTGATTTTAACGTTAAGACATTTCCTTTCAAAAGAAAAGGATAATCGTAAGACCAAATCCACAAATAAACACGTACGACTTTTACCTTACGATGACCCAAGACATTTTGAAATCAATATCTTATTCTGATATTATAATAGTGTCTAAATACAAATAAATAACAATTTAGCAGAACGCTTGCGTCTCACGTTCTACATTTATAATATATAATCAAAAACCACAGGCGCTTATTTGAGATCGGGTTCCGACTATGACAAGGTATGGAATCACCTGCCGGTAGGGTATCTCTAGAGGGGAATACACTAGGTTCAACAAGAACAACTTGCAATCCGGCCACACATGACCGACCACTCATTCCGCTTGAGTGTATCGAGCATATATCACCAACGGTTAAGGGCTACCCACTGTTTCCCGAAAAGGAACAACATCGATATAGATTAAAGAAGGAAATGAAATTTTCCCTAGATAGGTGATAATACACCCTAATGGGAGCGACCCACATAACCATGCTACTTGCCCGATTTCTTCCATTTCCCGGTTGTTGAGGCTTGAGGTTATACTTCTCTTTTAGAACATCTTGCCACCATTTACATCGTCCATACAAGTCATGTAGGAACATAATGGACTGAAGGCACCCTCCTACCACATCCTAGGAATCACACTATAGATCAGTAGCGAGTAGTCCATGCAATCCGTATATTCAAGTCATGAACGAATCATTGTTAACTCTAGGGATTAGCCAGGGGTGCTTAACAATAGTTCTTCTGCTCGTGAATATTTACGGTCTTCAATTGCTCCATCTTCAATCGGCATCTTTCACGTATTTGTTGGTTCAGAATGGTTTTCAAATATAAATTCGATCCCTCTCTTTGCGTACCAACACGCGTTAGGTCAAATTTTGATAGTCGGTTATTTAACTATCAAAATAAACAATCATAAAAACAAAATAAATCCATTGGTTTATTACACAACGTCACTTGGCCATTAAAATAATATATCAGTTGTAATACCAAAAATAATGTATCAGCTTTAATATATTAATACTTTCAAATCATTTTATTCTAATACTTAGAAAATTTATCTTAAAATCATATCCAATTTCCCATTAACTACCATTTTCAAATCATTTTCCATAACATTACTTATTATCTTATCGATTCCACTTTTCATTTGTAAAACAGCGTTGTGACATCTCCTTTGGCTTCGTTATTTAAACACCATAATCATCACTTACCTTTATGGAATAAATCTATTCTAAATATCATATCCTTACTTTTGAAAATACTATTATATTTCAGACATCTCCTTTTATTTATCTCTTTACTATGAAAATACAATTTCATATTCTCAAGCCCTTTTTATTCCCTTTTATTTTGGAATTCCATTGTATATTTCCAAGTTCTTCAAATAATGTTATATTATTATTTCATAAAACAAATTACTTCTGACATCTCCACCATTACAACTAATATCATCCTCCGACAATCCTGAAGTTGTTCAGGTTGGGGTATTTAAATTACCTCTCAAACCTAGATTAACAACGTTCTTATCTTAAGATAGATATTAGTTGTAATACCAAAACCGATATTTGCCAATATCAAAACATATCCCTTTTTAATTCTATCTTGATGAAACATCATCTCTTATTTAAAATAGCGGATCTATATTGCATTTTATAACTCAACTCGTTTAACTACTCTAATTCAAACTTTGGTTTCCGTTTAATTTCGCATTTCATATCTCTATTAGTTTCTAACTATAAATCAGTAAGAAAATAATTTCCTAAATATCAACCCCGAAGGCCGAAACCAACATCAGATCAATATACAAAAAATCAGTTATCTCAACTGATCCCCAGTTAAGTTCTAATTCTTTAATTACAAATCCTGGCATTTACTTTATTCAAATGTCATTTCTAATAACCCCTTTCAATAATATATATTCAAAAGAGAAATCCGGGTTTTATAACTTCACAAAATCTTGAATTTCATATAATCCAATTAAATATGATTCAAAAATAATTAAATTAAAACTTCGGTTTAATCATAACTTATATTATTATAAACCTTAAATCACTTAAATATTTATTAAACTATAAACATGGCTTTTAAACTTCACAAACTTACATTACTAAGTTTTACATTCCCAGATTATCATTTCAATTATTATTAAATAACTAATAATCAAATTTCAACATTTATTAAAATAAAATTGGGTTACTTCACCATTAACTACTTCCATTAAATTAATAAAGTAATTTAATAAAACAATCTCAGTTAATGTAGCCTCTAAACATGATTTACTCCTTATTCAATGCCACTTAGCCCTTTCCATTTTAAATTAATTAATAATATAATTAATTAAAATAATTCCATTTACTTTTATTATTATTAAATTAGTAATAATCAATCCCAATACAATCCCATTTTAATTGTTTCTTTAAACAATTAATTTAGTTATTAATCGTCACATTCATTCATGCTTACTTGCTTGTCAATCTCATTAATATAAGAATTTACATTATAAAATCATTTAACTACCATTATAAACGTTGATAAGTAAATAATAAATATTTAATTCCTTTTATAAACTTCCATTTAAAATAATAGAATTTAAAATCAATCTTGAGTCATAAAACAAATTTTATAACTTTATCTCTATCGATTTACCAAAAGGTAAATCGGTCTTTATAAAATAGTGTATATTTGGCCATCTGCCATTAATTCTTTAACCAACACTACTTATTGGTTAATGTCAAAACAACGTTGAATTTTGATTCAACAATCGGTAACCCAATCAATAACCCAATCATATTTGTTAGACAGTTCATATTATGATAATATGAAAACAAACAATAGATTTAATTGATAACGGTCAACTAATAACAACCATTCCAGCATCCAATTTAATTTAATACGTTTATATTATTATAAACGTAACAAACAAGGTAAGTTACCTCGATTGGAAATAACCGTTAAAAATAACAATGTCATTTTATTTAAATTAAACTAACGTTTAATTTGCATAATAGATATAAAATATTTAACATCATCAGATCAACCAACAATTAGCAAACATAGCACACAAACAATAAACCCGACTTATAAAAATTATAAGTGGGATAATTTAGTGGGTTTAACTCACTTTGATTACCGTCCGTCGTTAAAAATCTTATTGTTAATTAAATTAAACTAGTGTTTAATTTAATTAAAAATTTCGGTTACTCCCAGTGCTGACCAAACCAGCTCTATCTCGTAGCGTTCGTCCCTGCGGTTCCAACGAAACTGACCGCGCTTGATTCAGATCACATTCAGTCGAGATATTAAGTTAATACGATTTTATAAACATTCATTTTATATTTAACTTGAATTTTAAATGTAAATGGGCCTCACCCAATTCACTTTAGCCTATGTCCTACGCAAACTGTTTTCGACCGTGCACAATTCCAACATCTCAACGCAAGGACGATCTCAACTCCTACCTCCCATAATCTTGTTCCCACTTTCACGCATATTTTTTTATATAAAAAAAACGAAAGCCCGCCGGCCTAATGAATTAAAAGTTGCCCATGTTCATGCACCCTTAACCCGCGTTACACAGTTCCATCTTCCCCATTTACATATTTTCCTTCCTCCTGACCCACGCGTACATGCTACCCGTTTTCTCCATATTCGCAACTCCCCCATATTTGCTGAAATTCCGACACTACCCATATCATGAATCCACCGCACAATTTTCTCATCAACTCTCCATGAAACCGTGCACCATCCAGTCTCCCAAACCTCACGATGTACCCACACTGACTTTTCTCCTCATCTTTGCCAACGCGAATAACAACTTCCCCCTGCTGTATACTTTCTTCCCCAAACTTATACTTCTTCCTAAATCACTCCATGCATGCAAAACCCATGCATTCTACCCACTCCACTCGTCTGCTATGCGTCCCCAAAAAAAGCCAGTCACCGAAAAATCTCCACCACATCATCTAGCATCAGCCTACCCGGAACCCATCAGCTGATCGCAATCTTTTTTATGTTTTCTTAGTTGGGGTTCTTTTTGGGGTAAAACTCTCTGGTTTCAAGGGTACAATAACATCATCGAAGTGAATGGAAGAAAGGGTTTCCGTTTGCGAAAGAACAAAGAGTCATGCCATTTTATTTTGCTGAAGGAATGAGGCTAATAGGTGTATTTATAGAAGAAAAAAATAAAACAGATAAGAACAACGCCGCTCTTGATGTACCGCATAGGAGTAGAGAGGGTTCATATAGAAATAAATTTGCATGCAGTAGTTTAATCATGCGAAAGATGGAAAAGTAGGAGTAGTGGGGGAAAGATAGAAGAGCTGATACGCATTGTCATAGCGCTGTGTATATAGGAGCTTCAATGTTTTTTTCTTCATTCGTCGGTGATAGGTTACTTCAATATGTGGGTAGCTACGGTACTTTATGGGAGAGGCAACGAGTTATATACTTTGCTTAGCCTTTAAGTTTGTGCCTAACTTGGCTTAGGGTTGGAGAAATATACAATGTATACATGGATTGCCATAAATAATAGGGTATTCTTGCAAAATGTTCAGGGTACAGTTTTCTTAAATATGATATTATATACGGTAGCTTGTGTACATCATAAGATATCATAGACTTGTAGGAATTTTTATTTCATTCTATTAGACCGGTTGCTTGGATATTAAGGTTTATGTTTGAATTTTTATTTGTTTTTTATATGGTTGGTTTTCATTTGCTATTTACCGCTGTCCCTTAAATATACGCATCGATACACACGAATTTCAAAAGCAATGAAAACGGACACACCGCTACGCTTCAACGTTCCGGTCCTAACGAAATTTATTTCATTGAAAACGACTCCGTTTGCACAACGTTGTTGTTTTAAATCCAATATATTTATCGGTTCGCGTTTAAATTGCACCTACGAATAAAACAACTCCAATTGGCTCCAAAATGGAAATCTAGCAATATGGCTACACGTATTCCAATAAAATTCGTTTCGTCGAAAAGGGAGGTTGTTTGAAAAGCGGCTATTTTTGTGGCTTATGTAATATTATAAATAAATTGGAAAATAATTAAATTAACATAACAAATTATTATCGCCATATATATCCAAATAAAATAATATATCACTCTAAATATAACCAATATGGAATTATTACTCAATATTTATATTTTCGAGTTAAACAATACTAGAATTGTGTAGAAATCCTTTTTATAATTATTAAATACTCGTTATCGTTTATAAACGAATCCATAGTGACTATTTGAAATTTTGAATTGGACATAAAACAAAATCTATAATATGAAAATCCAAATTTTCTATTCCATTAGAAAATTATAATCAATAAGATCCAAATGTTTCTTGTTTCACAGAATTCCAACTTATAACGGATCTTGTATATTCAATTGAAGTTCAAAACTCAATATTACGAACTACTACGCCGTTACGAGTTCATTATATATTAAATGTAAATTTAAACATTTAATCATCGTTTAATAACGAATTCAATATTACTAATCCATTAATATTTCTAATATAATATTTAAAACAATTTAAATATTCAAATTCAAATAGTTAGAAAATCCGGGTCATTACATTCTTCTACCCTTAAAAGAATTTTGTCCTCAAAATTACCAACTTAGAAGAACGATCCAAACCGATTAATTTCAAAAATATTATCCAAAAATATCTAAGTTCAAAATTTTACAAAAAAATTGCCAGCACCTCCTCTTTACTATTTGATCCAAACAACTATAAAAGCCTTACATTAACTAAAATCAAACAACTATAAAACATTTTACCTTATAATGACCTAAAACATTTTGAAATCAATATCGTATTTTGATATTATGATTGTGTTTAAATACAAATAAATAACAGTCTAGCAGAACACATGCACCTCACGTTCTACATATACAGTATACAATCAAAACTATTGGCCCTTATTGGAGATTGGGCTTCGACTATGACAAGGTATGGAACCACCTACCGATAGTGTATCTCTAGAGGGAATACATTGCGTTTAACAAGAATATCTTGCAACCCGACCACACAAGACCGACCACTCATTTCGCTTGAGTGTATCGAAAATATATCACCAACGTTTGGAAGCTACCCACCGTTTCTCGAAAATGGACAGCATCGATATAGATTAAAGAAGGAAATGAAATTTTCTCTATATAGATGGTAATACACCCTAATGGGAGCAACCCACTAGCTACGCTACTTGCCTGATTTCTGTCATTTCCCGGTTGTTGAGGCTTGAGGTTATACTACTCTTTTAGAACATCTGGCCACCATTCACATCGTCCATACAAGTCATCCAGGAACATGATGAACTGAAGGCACCCTCCTACCACATCCTAGGAATTACCCTATAGATTAGTAGCGGGTAGTCCTTGCAATCCTTAGATTCCAATCACAACAGAATCATTGTTAACTCTAGGGATCATCCATAGGTGTTTAACAATAGTTCTTCCGCTCATGAAGATTTACGGTCTTCAATTGCTCCATCTTCAATCATCATCATTCACGTATTTGCTGGTTCAGAATGGGTTTCGAATATAAATTCGATCCCGGTCTTTCCATATCAGGACACATGTTATGTTTGATTTTGATAGTTGGTTATTTAACTAACAAAATAAACAATCATAAAAATAAAATAAATCCACTAGTTTATTACACAGCGTCACTTGGCCATTAAAATAATATATTAATTGTAATACCAAAAATAATGTATCAACTTTAATTTATTAATACTATCAAATCATCTTATTCTAATACTTAGAAAAAATATCTTAAAATCATATTCAATTTCCCATTAACTACCATTTCAAACCATTTGCTATAGCATTACTTATTATCTTATCGATTTCACTTATCATTTGTAAAACAATCGCTGCGACATCTCCTTTGGCTTCATTATTTAAACACCATAATCGTCACTTACCTTTTTAGAATAAATTTATTCTAAATCTCATCTCCTTACTTTTGAAAATATCGTTATATTTTCACAAATCTCCTTTTATTTATCTCTTTACTATGAAAATATCATTTCATATTCTCAAGCTTTTTTTATTCCTATTTATTCTGGATCCCATTATATATTCCCAAGTTCTTCAAATAACGTTACATTATTATTTCACAAAATAACTTACTTCTTTCATCTCCACCACTACAACTAATATCATCCTCCGACAATCATGAAGTCCTTCAAGTTGGGGTATTAAATTACCTCTCAGACTGTAATGACCCGGTTTTTACATATATCGCTAACACAAATATTAATTAATCATAAGTACGTTTCTACAAATACGATTTAAAAATCCATACTTTAAAATATTTCAAACATGTAAAAGGTTTAATTGCCATTTTCCTTTACATGCATGATAGCACGTACAAGACAACATTTGTTTAAATTCATTTTTTTTTATACATGTAGGTAGGACAACACTTATACATAGCAAGTTTTTAAAATGCCATTTTTTATTTCACATGTTTTGTTCATTTTTTCAAAGGATTTGAAATTTTGGTTTTTGCAAATTTCTTGAGTAAATAAAAGACAAGACACTTAAACAAATTTTTATACAAGGCTACCACTTCCATTGCTATAAAAGTTCAAGTGAAAATCCTTTGTTCACATATACATAAACCAAAACATGGAGTGCCATTCTCTTTTGCAAACATGTTTTCACATATAAAATTAAGGATACAACCTATCATAGTAATAGGCTAGCATCTAGGACCTAAGATTTATTATCAAGAATATCTTCACATGGCCAAATCATCTTTGATTAAATATTTTCAGTTTTTAAGATCTTTTTCTTTTCCTACATGTGATTTCTGAAAATGCTACCTCTCTTGTCGTTGTAAAATCATGCTATATTGTCATCCCATTTCACGAATAGAACACACATGATTTTGCACTAGCTTGTGTATCTAAACATGATATTTGGATGTGCACTAGAACCTATTCTAACACAAAGATTTTCTAAGATTTTCCATGCACATTTCATCACATGCCGAGATCATTTTGTACAAAGATTTCAGATTTTGTATCACCTTGGAAGCCAAGGTAGAATTTTATATATTTTTATGGTTAAATCATATTGTCATGTGGAAAATATGGTTTAGGAATCCAAGAAAATCTAAGCATGTATGGTACAAAAGATAGCCACCATATTTGTTCACACCAAAAAAATATTTAAAGAAAAACATGGTTGTACCATTTGCATTTAAGGTGATAGTTCCTAGAAGACCAATAGGAGAAGAGGATGTTCTTGCTTAGGTGATTTCAGTATGAATGTTGGCTGATATAAGCCATGTGAATTTGGGTAGTGGTGCTTTGATTTAGAAGGAAAAAGATTTTCTAAGTGTCAATCATTGTCTCAATAAAATCTAAAAACTGATTTTGCTCTTTTTCCAAAACCAGTATTTAATACACTCATATTTTATTATTTTTCTACTACTATAAATAGACCATGAGCATGCATATTTTTCTTCACAACAAAAAGAATTCGAATCAAGTTAGTGAACAAAAAACTGAGAACTTCTAACCTGACTGGTGAGTAAACCCTTTCTAAATTTACTTCTTGTTATTTCTGTTTTAGACTAAAAGATTGAATTTGGCCTTGTGATGATTTGGTTTAGGATTGTATGTCTTGTTGCATATCAATTTTTTTCTAATCAAAGCATTATTGTAGGTACTTAAGTCTTTAAGTATCAAGTGTTTAGAAAGTGTACCATACAGTAAGTACCAGGACCTGTTATCCTTGTTTAAATCCTTCATACAACTGATCAGTTAAATTTATGTTAGAAGACTTAACTAAAATGCTATACTAGTTTTTAAACCTGACGGTCTAAAAGTGAAACAAACATTTCAAAATACACTTTATGAAACAAGAGAAAGCACTGATCCTCTCTGTTTCATCAAAAATCCAATTTGCGTAAAAACCCAACTTGAATGTATAAATGGAATCAGGTATGAAAATAATGATTTCTAGAAGTGGTTTCACGATTTTTAGGGTCTTGGATTGTGAGTTATGCTAGGATGATCGGAATTTTAATATTGATCAAATTTCGATCACCCAAGAGGTTGGAGGTGAAGTATCATCTAAGATCAAGGATGTTAGGAAAAATGCGAAATAATTTTTCTAATGTGTAAAATCGAAGAATTTGATCGAATTAGGTAAATTGTGTACTTTTTGGGTTCGGGTTTCATCATCGAACTGCTCTTCGAGGTGGTCGCTAGGGAGGTGCGGTCCAAGGGGGCTAGAGGCGTCAGGATGTCAGGGTGACGTGGTAGCAAGCGGGCGGTGGCACGTGGTCAGGGCGAGGCACGGTGGAGGTTTTCTTGGATGGTTTTTTTTTCTGGAAATGGTGATGAACGGTGAAACGTCACAGTCAATATGGAGGAGGTGATCGGGTTGGTGGAAAAGGATCAGTGGAGGACGGGTGACCTTGTAACAGCCCGCATCTCCGTTCAACGCAAGATATTGTCCCCAACTTAGCCACCGTGTAGGTGTGGGGTTTTGTTCCTCAAAAGGCCTCGGCGTTAGAAAGAGATGGGCTATACTATGTAAGTACCCACTTCACACAGGCTTCCACGATGTGGGACTTAGGGGTGTTACATCCTCCCCACCTACAGAGCCCAACATCCCCGTTGGCTCACAAACACCTCACCCAGGCGCTGCGGTCCATACAGGAGCCACAATTCCGACTGGGTATTGGCTTTAATACCACTATAATAGCCCACATCTCCGTTCACACAAGATATTGTCCCCAACTTAGCCACCGTATAGGTGTGGGGTTTTGTTCCTCAAAAGGCCTCGGCGTTAGAAAGAGATGGGCTCTACTATATAAGAACCCACTTCACACAGGCTTCCACGATGTGGGACTTAGGGGTGTTACAGACCTGTGTCAGTGGTCAGAAGTGATAGACATGGGCCGGGGCGTGTGTGCACGTGCACGAGCAAGTGGGGTGATCGAAAGCAGAAACGCCATGATTTTGTAGTGGTCTACCGTGGTCTCAGGGGGTGGTAGTTCTCTGATGTGGTACTACCAAGTGGTAGTGGGATGGTGCACGAGATCTTGGGGGTGATCATGCCAGAAATTTCGCGATTCGGGGGGTGGTACTTTGGCACTTGGGCTGATCAAGTGGTACTTTGCAAGATCATGGGAAACCAGGCCGGTACCATGTGCGCACACCACAGTTTTTGATGTGGTACTTTCATCAAATTGGTACACTGGTACTTTGGGCTTAAAATAAGGTTTTTAAATATAAATCAGATTAAAACCAGTTTTAATTAAAATAATAAATTAAATATAGAGTAGAAATAAATAAGTAAAAGGGAATTTTTTTATTTAGATTGGTATGTGAAAAGAAGAAGGAGATTCAGTATAAGGTATAAAAGAGAAATTTGACAAAATAATATAAAGTGTATAAATTATAGATCATAAATTTAATTCATTTATGAATAATTAGAATAAGAAATAATTACGAGAAATAATTTTCTAAAAGAATAATGTAAGTATTTTTTTTTAAAGTGACGAACAAAGTTGAAAGAAAAAACATGTGCGGCGCGCACACTGAAATTGTCCATTTTTAAGAGATGATTAAAATACCCAGATGTAAGCAAAATAAATCATATATTGTTTTATTTGACTAAAATTCATAAACAAGGAAAAATAAAAATAACATTTTTTTAAAAAAATGTCAAGTAGAAATGGGGGAAGTCGATCAAGTGTAGAAGAACAGAAATGGTTTTGATAGAAGTCGAGAAATTAGCGCAGAAGCTGTAATTTTATTAAATTATAAATTTAGATTCTAATTTAAATTAGAATTTATTTTCTAATGAAATATTTAAATTTTAAACAAACAAGGTAAAGAGAAATCGTATGCAACACATACGCTAAATGTGTCAGTTTTATATTGTAATCTAAAATTCCCTGGTACAATCAACTGATCATGTACAATTCTGTACTTTATAAAATAAGAACCGTAAATCATATTTTAATCGTGTTTAAAAAGAATTATTTCATTAATCGTTTCGGGATTAAACATTCCAGTTTGAATTGATTATACGCCGCGCGTCAGAGATAAATGAAGACGGCAATATACAAGGACTATTCTTGAATTGTACCTTCGGTTTGTCCAATCCCAGGACAACTTGTATGGCCGAATGACTGAAAAAGTAATTCTAACTAATCACGTATGTTTATCTTTTCAAACGTATTTATATTGTGGCAGAGTAATTCATTTCTCTCGCTTTATACCTATAATATATTTTTAAGGAAGTCAATTAGTGATCGACAAGTTTTGACAATGTGGCATTCAAAGAAATAAGCAGTGATGATGAAAAGGTAAGTCTAGCCTCAATCCTCACACCCAGAAAATGAAAAAAATCGGGCAGGCAACATGGCTATGTGGGTCGCTCCCATTAGGATGTAGCATCACCTATCTAGAGAAATTCCTTTTGTTCTTACTCTATCGATTCTGTCCCATTCGGGAAATGGTTGCCGTACACAACCATTGGTGATATACATTCGATACACTCAAGAGAAATGAGTGGTCGGTCATGTCTGGGCCGGGTTGCAAGACGCTCTTGTTGAACTTAGTGTATTCGCCTCTAGAGATACACTATCGGAAGGTGGTTCCATACCTTGTCATTGTTGGAAATCCATTATCCATATGCGCCAAGTGGTTTTTATTTGTATACTATATAGGAGAATGAGAGATGCAAGCATTCTTATAAATTCTAAATTATTTATGAAAAACCACTAGACAGTATGATGATATCTGATTTAAAGTATACAAAGTGTTTTATTCTCATAAGGTAAAAACCCGTTCCGTATTCATGGCGTGGTATTATGAGATATTTTTATTTGTTTTAAAATTGTTTACTCATACCTGTCCCCAGACTGACCCGGAGTTTACTTTTATGTGTTTCCCTTAAACTCTTGGGTATTCATAACACTTGTTATGAATAGACAAGTGAATCAGATTAGTAAAAAACCTGGAAAGCTAGAATGAAACTTTCTGTGTGCTGGTCTACTTATCATATCTACTATATAATTATAAGTCCGCAAGTTAGCCGTCAATGATATGTATAATTAAAGATGTACTATGAAGTGGCTTGTATCCCTAGATCTATGATGCTCTGATGTAATATGTATTACTGTGTAATATTATGAAGTATTATCTTTTGTAAAAATTCCGCTATAAGATTCTGATGTTTCCTGTGATTTTATCTTCTATCTATTCTTATTCATATTAATGGCACAACTTCCGATATGTTCGAAAGTTAGGTCGTTATAGTTGGTATCGGAGCTTAGGTTACTGATTACCTAGGCTTTGGGTGAGTGTGAGAGAGCGTATCTTTATTAAAAATTTAAAACAAATAAATTAAATTTAGATCAACTTGAAGGATATACTTAAGTCAGTTATATTAAATCAAGTCTTAATTGACAACCTTTTATATTCAGGTGATTAAAATGAGTAATCGAGGACGAAGAGGTCGAGCTAGTGGAACTTCCACCACTACTGGTCGTAATACTAGATCCCAGGATAAAGGAGAAACTGTGGAGGAAGTTGCACCAGTCCAGCAGGATAAAAGCTTTGCAACTATTTGTAAGGAGTATACGACTCTGGGAGGAAAAGTTTTCAAAGGGACTGAACCTTTCCTCGAAGTCCAAGCATGGTTGAGGTCCTGTGAGAGGATTTTCAAAGGACTGAAGTTGAATGATGAGCAAAAACATCTCTTAGCTTCGTGGCAACTCCAAGAAGCTGCTGCATTTTGGTGGGATGCTCAAACTACAAATGTTCCCGAAGAACATTTTACTTGGGATAAATTAAAAGAAGCATTTGAAGCACAATTCTGCCTATCGTTGGAAAAACTAGGATGCATCGGGATTTCATCGATCTCAAACAAGGGAACATGAAAATATCTGAATATGAAAATAAGTTCAATGCGCTTTCTTGTTTCGGGCCAGAACTAATCAACACTCCACTCAAGAAGAATGAAATGTTTATAGCAGGATTGAAGGAAAGCCTGCAAGTTCAAATGATTGGACATCTCAGGATTCCATTTGTCGATCTGGTGGATATGGCAGTTCGTTATGAGGCACCAGAGGGAAGAAGCCAGTTGCAAAATAGCAGATAGGAGAACCCAGTGGCGAGAATTCCAACAAAAGGAAATTTAATCCGAACTGGGACAACGAGGGAATACCAAAATGGGGGAGAAAGCCAAAGAGCGTTATAAAGATACGCAATGTCATAGCTGCAAGGAGAAGGGACACATTGCTAGGTTTTGTACGAAGCCAGCAGGGGAAAAGCCATCGCAAATTCAGCAACCGGAGCAACCTCAACAGAAACCAAAGGAAACAAGTGATGTTATTCCCTAAAAGTTTTCATGTTATAATTGTCATCAACCTGGGCACTTGGTTAAAGACTGTCCACTTATGAAAAAGGCACAACAACCAAAGGTCTATGCTTTAATGGATATGTCATCAACTTCTGAGAATGTGAAAATGAAAGGAGC
The DNA here is from genome assembly GCA_030737875.1 of Allium sativum. Lineage (NCBI taxonomy): Eukaryota > Viridiplantae > Streptophyta > Magnoliopsida > Asparagales > Amaryllidaceae > Allium > Allium sativum. The sequence continues at coordinate 140,064,156 of CM060918.1, read as the reverse complement.
TTCAGAAGGTACCTTAATCTTTTTAGATAAAAGGACTAAATTAACTAGGGCCAGCCTTAAGATAAATTAAATATGGTTGGATTAAATTAGAAAAATATCCAATCATATTGATGCAAGAAATCGGGTTAGAATTTTAAATTGAATTAAAATTTGGATTTCCTGTAATTAAGTCTAGACTTAAGTATTAATTGAATATGAACTTAGGTAAAGTGAACTGGTCTATTTGTGAAATAAAATCAGATTTGTGAGTCCTGAAAAGGAGATAACTAATGTAAAAATAAATTAGTTAAGGACGACAGTGGACGAAACTTAACGGAGTTAAGTGAATTGACTGATAAGTTAAAAAGGGAATTTGGACAGATACATATGCTTGTGCAAGATTGATTCAAATCAATGAAGTGAATAAGCCCTGAGATCTATTTTCCAAATAAAATTAAAGATATTTGGAAGTTGATGAGAATTTAAGAGATGTAAGATAAGAAGTAGTAATGCATAAATGGAAATGTTTTCCAACCATAATAACAGATATATCCAGTTATGGAAATAGCTGTTATAAATAAAATATTTATTGATGTGTGTCGATAACTCTAAATCTACTATTTACAAATTTCGAGGACAAAATTTTTATAAGGGGGTATAATGTAATGACCCGGTTTTTACACATATCGCTAACACAAATATCAATTAATCATAAGTACGTATCTACAAATACGATTTAAAAATCCATACTTTAAAATATTTCAAACATGTAAAAGGTTTAATTGCCATTTTCCTTTACATGTATGATAGCACGTATAAGACAACATTTGTTTAAATTCATTTTTTTTATGCATGTAGGTAGGACAACACTTATACATAGCAAGTTTTTAAAATGCCATTTTTTATTTCACATGTTTTGTTCATTTTTTCAAAGGATATGAAATTTGGGTTTTTGCAAATTTCTTGAGTAAATAAAAGACAAGACACTTAAACAAATTTTTATACAAGGCTACCACTTCCTTTGCTATACAAGTTCAAGTGAAAATCCTTTGTTCACATATACATAAACCAAAACATGGAGTGCCATTCTCTTTTGCAAACATGTTTTCACATATAAACTTAAGGATACAACCTATCCTAGTAATAGGCTAGCATCTAGGACCTAAGATTTATTATCAAGAATATCATCACATGGCTAAATCATTTTTGATTAAATATTTTCAGTTTTTAAGATCTTTTCTTTTCCTACATGTGATTTCTGAAATTGCTACCTCTCTTGTCATTGTCAAAACATGCTATATTGTCATCCCATTTCACAAATACAACACACATGATTTTGCACTAGCTTGTGTATGTAAACATGATATTTGGATGTACACTAGAACCTATACTAACACATAGATTTTCTAAGATCATTTCATCACATGCCGAGATCATTTTATACAAAGATTTCAGATTTTGTATCACCTTGGAAGCCAAGATAGAATTTTATATATTTTTATGGTTAAATCATATTGTCATGTGGAAAATATGGTTTAGGAATCCAAGAAAATCTGAGCATGTATGGTACAAAAGATAGCAACCATATTTGTTCATATCAAGAAAATATTTAAAGAAAAACATGGTTGTACCATTTGCATTTAAGGTGATAGTTCCTAGAAGACCAATAGGAGAAGAGGATGTTCTTGCACAGGTGATTTCAGTATGAATGTTGGCTGATATAAGCCATGTGAATTTGGGAGTGGTGCTTTGATTTAGAAAGAAAAAGATTTTCTAAGTGTCAATCATTGTCTCAAGAAAATCAGAAAACTGATTTTGCTCTTTTTCCAAAACCAGTATTTAATACACTCATATTTTATTATTTTCTACTACTATAAATAGACCATGAGCATGCATATTTTTCTTCATAACACAAAAGCATTCAAATCAAGTCAGTGAACAAAAAACTGAGAACTTCTAACCTGACTGGTGAGTAAACTCTTTCTAAATTTACTTCCTGTTATTTTTGTTTTTGGCTGAAAGATTGAATTTGGCCTTGTGATGATTTGGTTTAGGATTGTATGTATTGTTGCATATCAGTTTTTGTCTAATCAAAGCATTATTGTAGGTACTTAAGTCTTTAAGTATCAAGTGTTTAGAAAGTGTATCATACAGTAAGTTCCAGGACCTGTTATCCTTGTTTAAATCCTTCATACAACTGATCGGTTAAACTTACGCTAGAAGACTTAAATGAAATGATATTCTAGTTTTTAAAAACCTTCACATAGTCACCTGATGGCCTAAAAGTGAAACAAACATTTCAAAGTACACTGTGTATGAAACAAGAGAAAACATAGATCCTCTCTGTTTCATCATAAATCCAATTTGCGTAAAAAACCCAACTTGAATGTATAAATGGAATCATGTATGAAAATGATGATTTTTAGAAGTGGATTCACGATTTTTAGGGTCTTGGATCGTGAGTTATGCTAGGATGATCGGAATTTGAATATTGATCAAATTCCGATCACCTAAGCGGTTGGAGGCCGTGTGGTTGGAGGTGAAGTATCATCTAAGACCAGGGATGCTAGGGAAAATACAAAATAATTTTTCTAATGTGTAAAATCGAAGAATTTGATCGAATTAGGGTAAATTGTGTACTTTTTGGGTTCGGATTTCATCAACGAACTGCTTTTCGAGGTGGTGGCTAGGGGGTGCGGTCCAGGGGGGCTAGAGGCGTCGGGATGTCAAGGTGACGTGGCAGCAAGCGGGCGATGGCACGTGGTCAGGGCGAGGCACGGTGGAGGATTTCTTGGATGGTTTTTTTTTGGAAATGGTGATGAACGGTGAAACGTCACAGGCAACGTGGAGGAGGTGATTGGGTTGGTTGAAAAGGATCAGTGGACCAAGAGTGACCTATATCAGTGGTCAGAAGTGATGGACGTGGGCCGGGGCGTTTGTGCACGTGAACGAGCAGGTGGGGTGATCGGAAGCAGAAACGCTATGATTTTGTAGTGATCTACCATGGTCTCAGAGGGTGGTACTCTGATGTGGTACTACCAAGTAGTAGGGGGATGGTGCACGAGATCTTGGGGGTGATTGGGCTAGAAATTTCGCGATTCAGGGGGTGGTACTTTGGCGCTTTGGGCTGATCAAGTGGTATTTTGCAAGATTATGGGAAACCAGGCCGGTGTCACGTGCGTACACCCCAGTTTTTGATGTGGTACTTTCATCAAATTAGTACTTTGGTACTTTGGGCTTAAAATAAGGTTTTTAAATATAAATCAAATTAAAACCAGTTTTAATTAAAATAATAAATTAAATATAGAGTAGAAATAAATAAATAAAAAGGAAATTTTTTATTTAGATTGATATGTGGAAAGAAGAAGGAGATCGAGTATAAGGTATAAAAGACAAATTTAACAAAACAATATAAAGTGTATAAATTATAGATCATAAATTTAATTCATTTATAATAATTAGAATAAGAAATAATTATGAGAAATAATTTTCTAAAAGAATAATGTAAGTATTTTTTTTAAAGTGACGAACAAAGTTGAAAGAAAAACCATGTGCGGCTGCGCGCACACTGGAATTGTCCATTTTTAAGAGATGATCAAAATATCCAGATATAAGAAAAATAAATCATATATTGTTTTTTTTGGCTAAAATTCATAATAAGGAAAAATAAAAATAACATTTTTTGAAAAAAATATCAAGTAGAAATGGGGGAAGTCGATCAAATACAGAAGATCGGAAATGGTTTTGATAGAAGTCGAGAAGTTAGCGCAGAAGCTATAATTTTATTAAATTATAAATTTAGTTTATAATTTATATTAGAATTTATTTTCTAATGATATATTAAAATTTTAAACAAACAAGGTAAAGAGAAACAATATGCAACACATACGCTAAATGTGTCAGATTTAAACTGTAATCTAAAATTCCCTGGTACAAGCAACTGATCATGTACAGTTCTGTACTTTATAAAATAAGAACTATAAATCATATTTTTATCGTGTTTAAAAAGAATTATTTCGTTAATCGTTTCAAAGAGACCGGATTAAACATTCTACTTTGAATTGATTATATGCCGCGCGTCAGAGATAATTAAAGACGGCGATATACAAGGACTATTCTTGAATAGTACCTTTGGTTTGTCCAATCCCAGGACAACTTGTATGGACGATTGTCTGGCAAAGTAATTCTAACTGATCACGTACGTTGATCTCTTCAAACATATTTATATGGTGGCAGAGGAATTCGTTTCTCTCGCTTTATACCTATAATATATTTTTGAAGAAGTCAATTAGTGATTGGCAAGTTTTGACAATGTGGCATTCAAAGAAAAAATCAGTGATGATGAAAAGGTAAGTCTAGCCTCAAGCCTCACACCTAGGAAATGAAAAAAATCGGGCAGGCAACATGGCTATGTGGGTCGCTCCCATTTGGATGTAGCATTACCTATCTATAGAAATTCCTTTTGTTCTTACTCTAACGATTCTGTCCCATTCGGGAAATGGTTGTCGTACACAACCATTGGTGATATACATTCGATACACTCAAGAGAAATGAGTGGTCGGTCATGTGTGGGCCTGGTTGCAAGACGTTCTTGTTGAACCCAGTGTATTCGCCTCTGGAGATACACTATCGGAAGGTGGTTCCATACCTTATCATAGTTGGAAATCCATTATCCATACGCGCTAAGCGGTTTTTATTTGTATACTATATAGGAGAACGTGAGATGCAAGCATTCTTTTAAATTCTAAATTATTTGTGAAAAACCACTAGATACTATGATAATATCTGATTTAAAGTATACAAAGAGTTTTATTCTCATAAGGTAAAAACTCGTTCCGTATTCACGGTGTGGTCTTATGAGATATTTTTATTTGTTTTAAAATCGTTTACTCATACCAGTCCCCTGACTGACCAGGAGTTTACTTTTCTGTGTTTCCCTTAAACTTTTGGGTATTCATAACACTTGTTATGAATAGACAAGTGAATCAGGTTAGGAAAAAACTTAGAAAGATGGAATGAAACTTTCTGTGTGCTGGTCTACTTATCATATCTACTGTATAATTATAAGTCTGCAAGTTAGTCGTCAATGATATGTATAATTAAAGATGTACTATGACGTGGCTTGTATCCCTAGATCTATGATGCTCTGATGTAATATGTATTGCTTTGTAATATTATGAAGTATTATCTTTTGTAAAAATTCCGCTGTGAGATCTGATGTTTCCTGTGATTTTATCTTCTATCTATTCTTATTCATATTGATGGCGCAACTTCCGATGTGTCTGAAAGTTGGGTCGTTATACAGACCTTAATTAACAACATTCATATCTTAAGATAAGTATCAGTTGTAATACCAAAACCGATATTTACTAATATTAAAACAAATCCCATTTTAATTCTATCTAGATGAAACATCATCTCTTATTTAAAATATCGGATCTATATCGCATCTTTAGAACTCAACTCATTTAACTACTCCAATTCAAACTTGGGTTTCCATTTGATTTCCCATTTCATATCCCCATTAGTTTTAACCGTAAATCAATAAGAAAATAATTTCCTAAGTATCAACCTTGAAGGCCAAAACCAACATCAGATCAATATTCAGAAAATCTATTATCTCAACTAATCCCCAGTTATGTTCTAATTCTTTAATTTCAAATTCGGGCTTTACTTTATTCAAATGTCATTTCTAATAACCCGTTTCAGTAATATATATTCAAAAGAGAAATTCGGGTTTTGTAACTTCACAAGATCTTGGATTTCATATGATCCAATTAAATAAGATTTAAAAATAACTAAATTAAAACTTTGATTTAATCATAACTTATTATTATAAACCTTAAATCGCTTAAATATTTATTAAACTATAAACATGGCTTTTAAACTTCACAAACGTACATTACTAAGTTTTACATTCCCAGATTACCACTTCGATTATTATTAAATAACTAATAATCAAATTTCAACATTTATTAAAATAAAACTAGGTTACTTCACCATTAACTACTCCCATTAAATTAATAAAATACTTTAATAAAACTATCTCAGTTAATGCAGCCTCTAAACATGATTTACTCCTTGTTCAATTCCACTTAGCCCTTTCCATTTTAAATCAATTAATAATATAATTAATTAAAATAGTTTCTTTTACTTTGATTGTTGTTAAATTAATAATAATCAATCCCAATACAATGCAATTTTAAATGTTTCTTTAAACAATTATTTTAGTTATTAATCGTTACATTCATTCATGCTTACTTGCTTATCAATCTCATTAATATCAGAATTTACATTATAAAACCATTTAACTATCACTTATAAACGTAAATAAATAAATAATAAATATTTAATTCCTTTTAAAAACTTCCACTTAAAGTAATAGATTTTAAAATCGATCTGCAGTTATAAAATAAATTTTATAACTTCTTCTCTATCGATTTACTTAGAGGTAAATCGGTCTTTATAAAATAGTGTATATTTGGCCATCTTCCATTAATTCTTTAACTAATACTACTCATTAGTTAATATCAAAACAACATTGAATTTTGATTCAATAATTGGTAACCCAATCATATTGGTTAGACAGTTCATATGATGATAATATGAAAACAAATAATAAATCTAACTGATAACGGTCAACTAATAACAGCTAACCAGGCATCCAATTTAATTTAATACGTTTATATTATTATAAACGTAACCAACAAAGTAAGTTACCCCGATTGGAAACAATCTTTTTAATAATAGATAAAAAATATTTAATATCATCAAATCAACCAACAATTAGCAAACATAACACACAAATAATAAACCCAACTTATAAAAATTATAAGTGGGATAACTGAGTGAGTTTAACTCACCATGATTACCATCCATCGTTAAAATGCTTGTTTTAATTAAATTAAACTGGTGTTTAATTTAATTAAAAAATTTGGTTGCTCCCTGTGCTGACCAAACTAGCTCCATCTCGTAGCGTTCGTCCCTGCGGTTCCAACATAACCGACCACGCTTGATTTTGATCACATACAATCGAGATATTAAGCTAATACAGTTTTATAAACATTTATTTCATATTTAACTTGAATTTTAAATGTAAATGGGACTCACCTAATTCACTTTATCCCGTGTCCTACCCAAATTGTTTTCAACTATGCACAATTCCAACATCTCAATGCAAGGAAGAACACATCTCCTACCTCCCATAATCTTGTTCCAAATTTCACGCATATTTTTTTATATAACAAATAAATAGAGCCCACTGGCCCAATGAACTAACAACAACCCATGTTCATGCACGCAAAACCCGCCTTATACCGTTCCATCTTCCCCATTTATATATTTTCATTATTCCTGACCCATGCGTACACGCTACCCATTTTCTCCATATTTGCAACTCTTCCATTTTTGCTGAAAATCTGACAACACCCATATCACAAACCCACCACACCATTTTCTCATCAACTCTCCACGAAACCGCGCACCATCCAGTCTCCCAAACCTCATGATGTGCCACCACCGACTTTCTCCTCATTTTTTCCAATGTGAACAACAGCTTCTCCCTTCTGTATACTTTCTTCCACAAACTTATACTCCTTCCTAAATCACTCCATGCGTGCAAAGAAGCTTCTAGTGCACCTTGATTTGACATGTCGTAATAATAAAGGCTTGATTTGACATGTCGTAATAATAAATGCTTGATTTGACATGTCATGATAATAAAGATTTGAATATAAATGAAATTGTGACACATATGCCACTTATATGTAAACTTCTAGTGCACCTTAAAGGACAACTAAGTGGGAATGTTTCATCATCATACGGTATGCATGAAGGACAAATGTTTTAAGAAGAAGGATAGTTTAGTGGCTTCTCTTGGAAGACAGTTCTTAGCTTCTCTTATATATATATATATATATGTGTGTGTGTGTGTGTGTATATATATATAGATTTCATTTGCAAAAAAGCTATTCTCGTTTTGATTGCTTCTCATGTTCTTTAAGAATCTCACTATTCACTTTTCCAAATCCTAAAATGCTTCTATCAGCCAATAATGGCTTCTACTACCACTAATCCACCATTTAAGTATCTAATTACCTAATTAAGTGCAAATCAAGTCAGATTAACATCACATCAAGACAAAAGCTGCCGCCACGTGTTGAAATCCAAGCCATACACTTTTCTTTTTAGAACTAATTTATTTTGGGTGATTAAGGTGAGTAAGTGTATGATTATTCACTAACTAGAGTAGATTAGTGTGTGGATTGCTTATAAAAATATGTAAAAATGCTTATAATTTATTATTAGTCATGTTATGACACATATATAAGTTTGGGTAGATTTGCAAATCCAGGATCTAAAGGAATTAAGGGGAAAGCATGCTTCTTTTGGTATTTTGATCTTGTTCAGACAATGCATAGGGACACTTGGGTGATTGCAAACACCGTTGATTGGCGAAATATGGTGTTAAAATCATAAAATACATTCAACAGGTTTTGGTTCGAGTATCTTACCCTAGAAATTCAACCCGAAAAAATATTGCCGGATTGACATGAAATTTTGTGGGAGCAACAAGGAAGGTCCCTGAAGGCCTTAGTCCAAATTAAAAGTCATTTGGAGTTATGGATACCAAGTTATGACACTTTGAAGTTGGTTCTATATTTTTGGATCTAATTTATTCGAGAGCACCGAACTGGATCTAGTTAGATACGGAGCATCGAACTTGATCTAGTTAGATCCGAGAGCATCGAACCGAATGTTGTTTGATCCGGGAACATCGAACCGAATCTAGTTAGATTAGGGAGCATCGAACTAGATGTTGCACTACGCCATAGACGGCCTACTGCAAAGAAAATTCAAGGTGCTGCTAGCTATAATGTAACTATAGGTATGTTGATTTTTGTCTATTGCAACACATTCTTTAAGGTGTTAGCATAGATATCAGCATTGTGTTGCAGTAGCTATAGTTATATTCAAATTAAAAAAATTAACAAAATTTTACACCTCAGCGATCCACGCCATCAATTGAAACTAAATCTCAACCATCAATCCACACCTCAATTATTTTTATTTCCCACTTTTATTTTCATCCACCCGCTTCTTTTCATTTCCTTCACGTCCCCAAATTTCCAAAATCAATTGAATACCTAATTTCCAAAATGAAAATGCCTGAACGATATATCAAATGACCATACCCGATAAATCAAAATTTTCAATCAATTTTACAATCAGAAATCAAATTAAAACCAAAGTCTCGTAAATCGATAAACTTGTCACTGGGTTGGTGCTCGATTTCGGGTTTGAGAGCTTGATTGCGATTAATAGAAACTAGATATGATTTACAATCAGATCTGCTCGATTTCAGGTATGAGTGCTCAATTTCGGGTTTTTCAATCAATTTTTGTTCCTGATGGATGGAAAAGAGCCCTTCTGATTGAAGGGGGAAAAGATATTTTCACTAATGCTGCAGTAACATTTAATGGAATAATCCGAGCTATCAGGGAAAAGGTTAGATTGGTAGATGTTACTATTACTTACTTCATGTGTAAAGTCCTGTATTTGTGTGTGTGTGTGTATTCATTGTATCTACAGGAGGTGTTAGGGAAAAGGTTTGATACATATTATTTATCAACCCTTAAACCATCAAGAGATGAATTAAACACATTTTTCCTACACTCTATTTCATACATATATCTGAGAAACGTTTCATTTTCACACTAATATTCGATATTAATCCTTGCAGTGAGGTGTCCATTGTAGTGGCCCGGAAAGCCGTACTATCCGAGCTGACACATGTCCAACTCAAATAATACAGAAATACGAGTCATTAGGGTTAAAGAAAAAGAAACAGATAGAAGATAGAACAGAAATAACAAAATAGAATCTCACAGCGGAACAAATAAAATATATTATATAACATAACTTTTTGAAATACAAAACTGTATTGTATATATATACCATCATCAGAGCACAATACAATATTTGATACAGCGGAAATAACTCTAAAATAACTAACAGTGAAGCCTCCTTCTTCGAGATCCTCCAAGTGTATCTGTAAAAATCTGAAACATTTGACTGCCTGTACAAATTTGGACACCCAAGAGTTTAGGAAAAAAAAACTCTGGGTCAGTCATGGGACTGGTGTGAGTAAACTCTAACCTTACTGTTAACTTTGAAAATACTTTGAAAGAAAGGGTAATAGTAAGAACATCCCACACATAAACATGGATGGTTTTTATCTTACTATAACCAAAACATTTTTGATATCAAAATCTAGTGATATTATAATAAAGTCTAATCAAATAAATAACCAAATAGTAGAATGATTGCATCTCACACTCTACATATATGGTATAAAATGAAAAACCGCAGGGCGCTTATTGGAGATTGGATTCCAACCATGACAAGGTATGAGACCACCTTCCGCTCAGTGTACTCTAGAGGGGATACACTGGGGTTCAGCAAGAACGACCTGCAACCTTCCCACACATGACCGCCCACTCATTTAGCTTGAGTGTAGCGAATATATTGTCACCCACAGTTGTCGGCCGTCCAACCGTAATCCATAAGATACAGAATCGAAAGAAGAACAAATAATTGAATTTTCTTTAGATCGGTGACAAATATACTCTTCTTGGGAATGACCCAACTAGCCATGCTGCCTGCCCGATTTTTTCCATTTCCCAGTTGTATGGCTTGAGGCTACGATAATCTTTCAAAACATCTAGCCACCATTCACTTTGAACGCCACATCGTCAAACCCGTCAAATCACTAGTTGATCATCCCAAAAGTATTACGGGTACAAAAGCTAAGAGAAACAAATTTCTCCTCCACCAGACGTAATATCTTGAAAAGATCGTCTTATGTGATATGCTAGGAATACTCTGTCAGACATTCATCCATACAAGTTGTCCTGGGTCTGGACAAACAGATCAGCCCTTGCATTTCACTCCATCTTCCATTTCTTCGGCATAATCTAATTTACAATGCCTATGCCTATATAGAGTGGTTTTCAGATAATAAATCCAACCGGTCTCTCCATATTGACAACGATGATCAAAAATCTTTGATAGCCGGTGATTTAACTATCAAAGAAAAAATAAACATCCCTCAAACAATTACACAATAACTAGCCCTTTCTAATATTTTATATTAAATTCATTTTCTTAACGAATTATATATATATATATACAGTTATATCGATTTCTATCATCAAAATTTGTTAAAAATATTCTAACTCCTTAAATTTACGAAAAATTTCGCCAGCATCTCCTTTGTACCCGTCAATAGTTCAAACCCCGGCTCGCCTCTCTAGTCCCTTTCCATTCATAAAGAAAATCAAAAAGCCAAGAGGCTTGCCCAGTAGGCTCATAAAATCTCATATGGAAATTTAAACGTGTACCTATTTGTCGGGCACTTAAATTATAATCTTCATTCTCTTCATATTCTTAATCCCATGCCTGTTTAACATATATGCGTCCATTTCCAATTCATTTCAATCAATTCAACCATTTTTACCAAAATTCTTAATTAGCTCTGTTTATGCCTATTGCTCCTTTAATCTGAATATATCACATTTAATTTGGTTTATATTCACTTATACTCAATTCAAACTCAATTTCATTGCTCGCTTCCAATTTCTAATCCAAGTTTTATATTAGAATTTCCAATCTCGACTAATAAATTCAATTCATTTAAACTAAGTTAAATTTAAATCAAAACTCTATTAACTAATCCCTTTTGAAATTAGTTAACCTTATTCGATAAACAAAAATCTGATTTCTGTTTCAAAAATTAATTCATTTCCTCCACTTGAATTCATATTTAATTTATAACTCAAGTTCAGATTTTTCTATTGGAAATTCGGATTCTTATTAACTCAAAATCCTTTATTTAATTTAATAAACGGTTATGGTTTAAAAACGATTATAGCACTGTTTTCCTAAAAATTGGATTTTGACATAACTACAAATCTATAAGGTGAAATTTAGATTTTTATCTTCCATTAGAAAATTATCATTAATAGGTTCAAACGTTTCTAGTTTTGTCAAATTCCGACTTATTCTGAGTTCTGTATATCAAATTGAAGTTAGAATCGTCAAATTACAAACTACCGCACTACAGCGAGTTCATTTTAATTAAATTAAATATAACGTTTAGAACTTTATTATAAAATAATTCAACCCCATTTTCAATAAACTAAAAATAAATTAAGCCCATTATCCAAAATCTAACTTCACAATTCAGATTATTCAACTTGTCAATTTCTTTATGCCACATTCATAATTCAGTTATGAACTTAACCAAAACTCACTTCTATATTCTATTCTAATTCCTTAAATTATTTATAAAATTCGATATACTCGGATTTCAATTATAAATTCCTTTTTATGGGAATAATCAATTAATTCAACATCATTTACCATTACAAACTAATATCCTCCCTCGATAATAGCGAAGTCGTCCAAGTTGCGATATTTTATTTACCTCTCAGACCTTGATCGACAATATTCTTATCTTGAAAAGATAACAGCTTGTAACACCGAAACTGATTAAATCTTAGCTTCTAATCTATTAACATATGGTTTTCTAAGCCATATTCACTTTGGAAAAATCCATTTCTAAAATATCTGATGAAAATTTCTTCATCACATTTATAAACTTTGTTTATAAATTAACTCCCTTATTTTATATATTAAAACAACTTGCACTTGAATTCGATTCTCATTTAATTTATTATTATTTACATATATAAACCTATAATCCATTTCATATTAAATCTAATTCAATATCTTTTCTAAAAAGAATAATTTTATTTCTATAATTTTGACATCATCGAATTCAAATCATAAATCCATATGGATTTATTTCAATCCAATTTACATTCCAAACATTGGAATAAATTCCATCGTTTTCTTCTTGAAATTATTTCAAAATCACTTTTTTTTAAAAAAAATCCTACTTGAATTAAAATTTCAAGTTATCCAATAATAGTATTTTTTTTTCTTATTTAAAAATATCGTTTATAAATTCCGTATCTTGTTTTAAATAGTAGAACAAGTTTTCGATTTCAAATTCCATTTGAAATCTAATTTCCATTTCAAAAAATAAAGTTTTCCATTTTAAATTCATACTTGAATTTAAAATTTAGTATTATCAAATGATAATATTTCTTTCCATTTATAAACATCGTTTATAAATTCAGCTACTTGTTTTTTTATTATTAAAAACAAGTTACTATTTCTCATCTCACTCGAAATTCCATTTTTTGTAACTAAATTTTCCCTTTTTAAATCTAGAAATCCCTTTGTGTAATATTTTTAAATATAAAGGTCTAGGGCCAATGAAATTCAACATCCGAACACAAACAATTAATCTAATTCAACACATCACACATGAACAGGTAAACAATAAAAATAACTTTTGAGGAATCCACTTGGATTCCTCCAACTTGTTTTCCTGCATCCAAGATGTCAAATAACATAATAATGCCCGTCCTGCTTCAAGGCAGGATATCGCGGTACAAAAGGTCATCCACTCATATATCATGAGGAGGTAGGGTCATCCGCTAATGATACTACGGGCATCCGCTAAGGGTACTACAGGAAATATCCAATATATATATATAATAACCACAATCACCAAGCCTAGGTATAACTAACATATATAATAACCAAGTCTAATGAATAATTTGCAAATGCATCCAAGCAGCCAACAATTTAGTTTTAATGATAAAAATAAATATTTAAGTGAGATTTACTCAGCTGATTTCTAATTGCAAAATATCCAATTAAATTTCCCTATCATCGCAGCTCCAAATCAACTCAAATTGTCTCGAATATATTTTATTTTTGTACCTATGATAATTTAATTTTTACTTAACGATTTAACAATAATTAAATTAAATTAATTACTAATTAAATAAATGAACTATTTTGCATAATTTAAATTCGTAAATTATACCTTATTGCCAAAGACATATCAGCTCTGCCTTCCGCAATATCCCTTTACGAAATCGCTACAACCTACACCCAAATTCTCCGAGGAAAACATGACTTCAAACCCTACTGCCTATTTTCAGTCGTCTCACCCCTCCACCGTTTACCAATTTACACAAACCTATACCTAAAACCACTTACTGTTGCACCTCCCAAAACCCAAGTTCAATGCCTGAAAATTCGTACTTCTCCATTGACATGAGTTCACGCCTTCATCTCCCTCAAACTCGTCCCCAAAAACCTGAACGACTTTGAAATCATATACCCCAAAAATCCACATTCAAGCTCGCCCAACACTTCGCACCATACTCACGTTCAACAGATGTCACTCCACTCCCCAAACCAATATTAGTTCAACAAATTTCTACATCAACTTCTTCTCATACCCTTCTACAAATCATGCCGAACTCCTCTTAGGTCCGCTCAACATCATGCCTTCGAGCTCCACTCTTGTCACACACCAGTATCGACATCGTAATCCATACACAAATCTTCTAACAACCCTACGACAATCACCCAGTTCCCTTCGAACGCGATGAACATTTGCATCTCGTGACCAAACCCTAATAAGCGTCGCATGCTAATCCTTCCTTATCCCTGAATTCGTAATCGAATTTGATTTCTTTCTTCTTTTATTTTTATTTTTATTTCACAGTGGACTTGATTTTGCAATTGACTGGTAAAAAGGAAAGTAAATTAAACGAATGCAAAGGGCAGTGAATTTGGCTTCGTGGGTTTTAAAATGGAGAATACAAAGATATCGGTTTTGATTAAAATTGAGGGAGGCCTCTTTAATTTTGGTTTGGAGGAAATGAACGATGGGAAAAGGTTGCGGCCATTCTAATTCTTAACTGAGGTTCGTTTGATTACTGAGAAAGAGGATATCACGATTTAAATGAAATGAAACGACCCGAACTTCCCCTTTCGGGGAAGCCCGGATTGAGTTGAGAATAACACTCATCAGAACACAAACAGAAGAACATTTCATTATTATTACAACAATTTACATCAGAGTACAAAAATATTCCAGAGTATGAATAATTATTAAACATTGAAAATACAACATTAGAGATTTAAAATTACATAGCAGCGGAAAATAATACATAAGTATAATGTGTAGCGGAAAATAACAACTTACATAACTGAAAGAAGTATACGGATATAATGTTTCTGAATATAGCTCCAACTGTAATCCAGGATCTTGTGAAAGGAAATATCTGCGAAAACCAAAACTACCAACTGCCCGTGTGGGAAATATGGGCACCAAGAGTTTAGGTTAAAACAATAAACTCCGAGTCAGTCATGGGACTGGTATGAGAATTAAAATAGTTATTAAATCTTTACTTTAAAAGTTGGGAAATCATGGGATCACGTTGTATAACATGGAACGGGTTTACTCCACATGAATCTTGTTTTAAATTAAAACAACACAATGTTTTTTTGGAAAAATGAAGCTATTATAAGACTCAGGTCCCATCACACAATGAAATGCAAGCCGGAGGATAGATTTTTCCCTTATAATAGCCAAACATGCTTGACACGTTTAAAACAAATTATTTTGATATTATTATAAGTATATAGTGTCAAAATCGATTTCAAATATAAATGTATCAATCATAGACGGCATGGGTACCATATATCATGCCGCCATACTAGTTCTACAACTAAAACCAAAAAATGTCATATTAGAAATTGGGTTTCCTCTTTGAGTCAAGGCTAGGGATCGTCCTCTCTGAAGTCGAAACACTCTAGCCTGTGCCTCAGGATACAGTCGCAACTACACCTGGATCTTCAGGCCCGGTACACACATACTTTAGTGGATTGGTAATTCCTGAACAATATGTTTCCCTGCCCTAGGGGCATAAAATCTGAGCCACTAGGGAATCAATATCCGATGCGCCTTGCGATCCATCATCCACATAAGTAAAAATATCTGGGCTCCATACCATGAAACCACTTCTAGCTAGAAAGAAATACATGCACTCCCTGCAGTCACTATCCCGTTTTTGACTCATACCGGGGTGTGAGGCTCGCGAATTTACGCTTTACACAAAGCTATGCTAATTAAAGCTGTGTTTTGATCATCAACCACAAGACTCTGCTTTTCAACAAAAGCCTTGATCATTTTCATCTTAGAATGCCACACTGACAATTCACGCCATGCAACTGATGTCTATCAATATATAACCTCTAAGCTCGTATGTCTCAGAGAAGGGTGTTAAGTAAGAAAATAAATTCTCCGCCACCAAATAGATATACATTTAATAGAAATCAATCAATAAAAAGTGAAATCCAATGTCAGACACTCTTCCATTTACAAGTCCATTCTGGGTCTGAACGAAACCGGAGGCACCTTATTCCTCGTCCCATATGTCCAATACATGAGAGAGGTCCTCGCATATCCATCAATCTCCAAGTACATCTGAACAATCACCACTTATTACCTTGTCTTGGGTGTATATCCCGATCAAGACATCAGTAAATATCCAAACGATGTGAAGAACTCCGGTCTTCAACCATCGTCTTCATCGTTGACTTTTGGTCGTCGTAGTAATTATTCAGAATGGGTTAAACCCGGTCTTCCTGAATAACTCGCGTATTTTATAATCAATAATCAAGTGCTATAAAAACACATCATATGCCTCATTCCAATTTAGAATATTCTTTTATTCCAATATTCACATTATTAGGGAAAGGTTCCCATTAGTTTTATCAAAGATATATTCTTTTAAATTTTCTCTTTAATCTTCCTTTTGATATCGATTTCAAAAGATTTTAATAACTATTCGGGATTATCGAAACTTACTAAAGTAATCATTTATTTATTAATCCCAATCCCAACCTATTTATCCCATGGAGCAAAACTAGTAGCACTCCATCTAACACCCACGGTGTTATCAGTAAATTTAATTACCATTTAACGTTCAAATCTAATTAAAGATTTAACTATCGCCTGGAGTGAAACTGGTGGTACTCCATTCTTCATCATTTCATGAATTCGATAAACTTAATTATCTCATTCCGATTTCAATCTAATTAAAAAAAATTAAAACTCCAATTTGGTTTTAATATCAAAAATCATTACCCGATGATTATTCCAATTTAAGAAATTACTCTTATCTTCAACTGGGTTAAAGAACCAATGTCATTTAAAACACAGTTCACGCATCTTCGATAACTATGGAATCTTCGCGGAAATCATAATAGTGTATAATCGATACAAATTCCCGTATCAGACTAATAATATAAATGGAATAGCGGCAAGGCCTTTTAAATTCCATATATAGTATCGGTCTTCCTTCACAGGAGCTCATCTCGATTATTACCAAATTGAATTCCATTCAATTCCAATTTAATATATTAAATTGGAAATCTTTACTTTGGAAAATTTCCATTAAATCTTAATATAAAGATTTATAAATTCCTAATCATCTCTTCACTGTTAATTGGGTTAAAGAACAAATGTAATTTAAAACATTGTTTACGATAAGACCAAAAATCCAATTTCAATTCAATTCTAATTAAATATTAATTAATTGGTAAACTTCTCTAAATCTTAATTAAAAGATTTATTCATTTCTCGGTTGGGTTTAAGAACAGTGTTATTGAAGACACCATTCACGACAAACCCAAAATCCAATTCGATATTAAATATAAGGTTCTGAATAGTAATTATATCGGCTTATATTCAATATCAAATTCTGAAACCAACAAATATTGTATTGGAAATAACGATATATATGTATCTTCCAATTCCTCAACGACATCCGTATATTCATTGAATCCAATATCGAAATATTTCGAAGATTATTTCTATTCAAATCCATTCTAATTCATACATTGGAAAATCTTGGTTAGAATAAAACCATTTCAAATCCAATTTATTTATTTAATAACATTGGACTATTGTACTAGTTAAAAACTAATTCATTTCGATAAAAAAATAATTTTTTATCATTTCAAATATGGAATTTCTCATCCAAAATCCTTCCAAACCATTTACTATGATTTTACATAATTTTTCCATATTTTTAATAATTTTATTAATCCCCTTACAGTCGGTTTCCAATAACGACCACCGAACTGCATTCATAGCGACCTTTTTTAAAAACTGATTTGGACATATTTTAAAATCCAACCGTTAGATTTCCAATCTCTTATATTCATTGGAAAGCACTTTTCGGTACGAACCCAACGGTTCCGGTTTTAGGAGATCCGATGGTCGGATCTCCCGTTAAATCAATTTGAAGTTAATGGTCGAAATTCGTGAACGGAAGCTGCGCGTTCTATTCAGGCCATTAAATAAATAAATATAAATATAAATATATATATATATATATATATAATATCGTCGATTTCCATTTAAAACGTATTTCATTAAAATATTTATAATTTCGTTGTGAACAATTTCAACTCCATTTTCAATTTTAAATCAAAACTGAATATTATATATCTTTATTATATTAAAATGATAATAATTTCAAAATATTAGATTTTGAAATCACTTCTTTTTGATATTCATTATAAAATGAATAAAATTGATCGATAAACCCGTTCGGGTTTAAATGGCGTTTAACAACATAACTATTTTTATTGTTCAAACATTTTATTCAACACATGAATATTTTATAGTTTATACATTCAATAAAAATGAAATTTTTATTGTTTAAACAATTTATTCAACACATGAATATTTTATATAGTTTACACATTCAATAAAAATGATATTTTTATTGTTCAAACATTTTATGCGACAAATAAATATTATATATGGTTTATACATTCAATAAAAATGATATTTTTGTTGTTCAAACATTTTATTCAAGACATGAATATTTTATATAGTTTATACATTCAATAAAAATGATATTTTTATTGTTCAAACATTTTATGCGACACATGAATATTTTATATGGTTTATATATTCAATAAAAATGAAATTTTTACTGTTCAAACATTTTATTCAACTAATGAATATTTTTATAGTTTATACATTCAATAAAAATTATATTTTTATTGTTCAAACATGTAACAACCCGGAAAATCAAAACCAATTTAAATTTTTTATTTTAGCAATTTTAATGAATTTTGAATATATAAAATGATTTATTTCAAATAATAACGATTTAAAATTTATTTAAATTGAAGTTAGAACGTATATATTTATTTTAATTATATAACAAGCCTGAAATGGCGTGGTAGTTTCAAATTTCGATTTCAAATTTCAAATGAGTGTACATGATTCAAAATAAATCGAATTTCAGTAAAAACTAGAAATATTTGAATCTGTTTAATAATATCTTTCTAATGAATGTGAAAAATCCAGATTTCATAATGGGATTTGAAAGTTACGTCCAGTTGAAAATTTAAAATAGTCGCTATGGAATTTAATATAATATATAGTCCTTAAAAATAGCTACTTTGCAAATGACCTCCGTTTTCGACGAAACCACTTTGGTTGGATCCGGAATGTGAAATTGTTGCTAGAATCCAATTTTCATAATCTTAGAATTAATATGTGAGCGTGGCAAAAGAAAACGCGTTTGGTATTTCAGTTTGAATTGGATCGACCTGAAAATGACCATTTTTCAAACGGTCTCCAAATTCGATGAAATTAATTTTGTTAAGACCGTATCATCCAAACATAGCTAGATTTATTTTTCGAGAATTTTTGGAATCAGTACGTGGTCCTGACAAATTAAAATGTACATTCAAATCTAATATTGAATTTGAAGAATAACTGACTGAAACAGTCAAATGGGCTTACGAAACATATTCTATTGTGTCCGGAATGGGGGTATTTAGCTAGGAGCGACAGTCGTTGGGTTTGATTTGGGGTTCATATAGATAAATGGGTATATTTGGAAATTAAAGGAATTAAAATAATAAATAAATATAAATATATTATCCAATCATCGTTGACCAGATCATATCGCTCAAAAAACCCGTTAGCCCCTCTTACGAATGACGGAAGGAGATGATTCCTTCTTTCCTCCACAACTTCAAATCCACACAGTAAAATCAAACCAACCTTTAGAGGATTTTGTAGAGCATCCCTCAAGCTTCAATCCATACTTGTTTCGCCCTCGATCGTTTGATATTTCTCGAGATTCGACGCTCCAAAGGTTCAACGTTCGCGCCCTATTTCCTCCACCGCCTCTGGTTCGAGTTCATCGGGGTTAGGGTCCATTGGAGCGCCACTCCTTGCTCTTCGGTGTGGTAAATCTGATCATCTTCATACTATAAGGATTTGGAGAAAAATCCGACCCTAGTTTTGAACCATATTGGGAGGTAACGACCTATGTTTATTTAAAAGGGTTTCCACACTTTAAAGCATTGCAAAATTGAATTTAATTATAAAAATCATATATTTTTCATATGTTGTCGAAATCCAGTGAAACAAGAGACATTGGGACCGAGACATCGTACGCTACATTCTAGAAGAGACCAGAGAATTTTTGGAGTCTCTACAATTTTAGAAGGAGCGGAACCCAATGTGAGATTTCTAAATTCAAATTGGAATGGAATAGCAATGTATAAATTATATAATCGATGTATAAATTATATAAGCATTGTATATCTCACATACAAGCGTTTTATAAATTATATATGTGATGTATAAATTATATATACATTGTAAAAATCATATATGCATTGAATGGAATTGAAATGAAATTGAAATGGAAATAAATAAATATATATATATATACACACACACACACACTCCCCTCGTCCACAGACCATGGATGATATAAATTGTTTGGATTGTGATTGTGAATGATTGATTGTGGTTGCAAAAAAATTGGTTGTGTTTGTGGTATGTTCATTGTGGCATGAAAATGAATTGTATTGTGGAAATCATTGAAATAAAACCCCTTGTATCGCCGTGAGGTCTAGGATAGCAGAGGAGTCGTACTAGGGACGGTGCCGGTTTCAATTACTCTCCCATTATAATGCCAAAATTTTCTGAAATATTCATGTGTTGTTAAATATTCATGTTTGAAATAAATTGTTTGAACAATAAAAATCACATTTTTATTATATATATGAACCACTAAAATATTCATGTTTGAAATAAAATGTTTTAACAATAAAAATCACATTTTTATTGTATGTAGTAACCTTAAAAATAGTCGAAGGCTAAAATAATTATTTGTTGATTGAAAATATTATTTTTACAATGTATATGAAGTGTTAAAAATAACCATGAGTTAAAATAAATATTATTATTTTTAACATGTATATGAAGTGTTAAAAATAACCATGAGTTAAAATAAATATTTGTTGATTGAATATATTATTTTTAACATGCATATGAAGTGTTAAAAATAGTCATGTGTTGAAAAATATTTTTGTTCGCTAAAAATATTATTTTTAACATGTATATGAAGTGTTAAAAATAACCAGGAGATAAAATAAATATTTGTTGATTGAAAATATTATTTTTAACATGTATGTGAAGTGTTAAAAATAACCATGAGTTAAAATAAATAATTTTTGATTAAAAATATTATTTTTAACATGTATACGAAGTGTTAAAAATAATCATGAGTTATAATAAATATTTGTTAATTGAAAATATTATTTTTAACATGTATATGAAGTGTTAAAAATAGTCATTTGTTGAAAAATATTTTTGTTCGCTAAAAATATTATTTTTATCACATATATGAAGCGTTAAAAATAACCACGGGTTGAAATAAATGCTTATTCATTAGAAATATTATTTTTAACATGTATATGAACTGTTAAAAATAACCATGTATGAGAATAATTATTTGTTCGCTAAAAATATTATTTTTAATGTAGATATGCATATATATATATATATATATATATATATATATATATATATGCTGAATAGGAAAATGGATTTGCTGTTGAGTAAAGAATTTATTTGCATGCCCGACAAATTAATAAGCCTTAATGAGTTGGCTGCGCAATTCTATTTATTATATAAACTCCTATGAATGCCATTGGATGAGTTGTGCTGGTTGTTCTGTGTAAGATTATAAACAACACCATAGAATAACAATGATTAATTTTGAACTACATTGCATGACATACTTTGTGAAGATAGCTTACTCTATCATATACCACATCAGCATTTGGAGCTTGTGTGATGAGGTTGGAATTACCATACAAGGGAGACGTTTGTATGGAGATGACTGCATTTCAGGTTGAACCGAAGACGAACTGTTGATTTCATAGCATATCATATTCCATATAAGCATGTGGAGCTTGTATTACGAGGTTGAGATTACCATACGGGCAAGACGCTCGTATGGTGAGGATTGAATTGCAGGTTGAACTGAGGACTGATATGAACTAAATAAAACATACCGGTAAATTGCTAGATTTAATAAAAAAAACCACATGGGTCTGGAGTTGACAATAATCACATCTCTCTAGTTATTAGATACGACACATGGATTATTTATTTCCAACATTGGACAAGGTGACGAGATTTATCTCTGGAGTTGTTATACACACTCCCTTGGGCATAGATAGGTCATTAAAAATTGTGTGTGCTTATATTGGATTTATTGGGTACCTAATATGGTCCAATATATTTCCAAACCCCTCCCCATACAAAGGAGGTTATGGCAAAATTTTTCAAAATTTAAAGCCATTAGCCAAATTTTTGAAGTGAAAACGGTTTAGAAATCGTCGAATAAATTATATATATAATAAAAATAAAACGAATCGTGCAGCTGTAGTTCGCGTTTTGAAACCATAATTTTAAATGATTATTACGGGAGATCCGACCATCAGATTATCCCGAAATTGGAACCGTCGGGTTCGCTTCGGAAAGATCTTTCCAACGATATAAAATTCGTTAAGATCCAATGGTTAGATTTCGTGAAATGTCTAATCCAAATTTAGACGAGAGCAGCTCCAGTGCCATCGAATGACCTAAAACGTCGCTCGATGAAAATTGACTATTTTTATATATATAAAAATAGTGAAAAATCATTATAAATGATATGGAATGGAAATAAACCAATTTTACTTGGTTTATTGGATATTCTGATGGTTAGATGTATTTGTTATGAAATTATTTTGTTGGATTGAAACGGAATGTCGAATAATTTAACCATGGAAAAGAATTGATTCAAATTCTATGTATACGTGAATTATTTGAAAAGGTCGAGTTAATTCTCATTTCAAATAATTGATCGACGATTAAAAGTCGAAGATATGAAGACGGTGCAAGATCGGCGATCTTCACATCAAATGGATTACTACTGATGCCCTGGATCAGTTAGCTCCCAGGAGGGGTTACAGTGGTAGTGGTCCAGACGTATTTGTTGATTGTTCGTATGTGCGAAGGCCTCTCTCCTGTATTGGACATATGGGACGAGGAATAAGGTGCCTCCAATTTCGTTCAGACCCAGAACGAACTAGTAAATGGATGTGTGTCTAACATTGGATTTTATTCTATGCTGGTTGATTTCTATTAAATATATATCTATTTGGTGGCGGAGAATTTATTCTCTTGCTTAACACCCTTATCTAAGACATACGAGCTTAGAGGTTATATATCGATAGACATCAGTCGCATGGCGTGGAATGTTAATGTGGCATGCTGAGATGCAAGTGATCAAGGGTGTTGTTGAAAAGCAGAGCCTTGTGGTTGATAATCAAAGCTCGGCTTTAAATAGCATAGCTTTGTGTATAGTGTTAATTCATGAGCCTCACACCCCGGTGTGAACTAGAAACGGGAGAAGGACCCCAGAGAGGACATGCATTTCTTTCTAGCTAGAAGCGGTGTCATGGTATGGAGCTCAGACATTTTTACTTATATGGATGATGGAAAGCGAGGTACCTCGGATATATCAGTCACTATAGGGCCGATGGATTATATGGTCGACATACTCACCATTACGTTCCATAGGGTGGGGAAACGTATTGTTCAGGAATAACCAATCCTCAAAACGTAAGAGAGGACCGACCCTGACACTCCTAGGTGCAGTTGCGAGTGTAGCCTGAGACATGGTAGGCTAGACTGTCTCGAATTCGGTAAGGACGATCCCTTGTCTTGGTCTATGATGGAAATCTAACTTCCAATACGACATTGTGCGGTTTTGATTGAAAATCTATATATGATGACACAGTAGATGGTAGCTATGCCACCTATGATTGATATTATGATTGAAATTGTTTTTGAAACATATATACACTAATAATAATATCAAATGATTTCTTTTTATACGTATCAAGCATATTTTGGCCATTATAAGGTAAAACTCTATCCTCCGGTTTGCGTTGCATTATGTGATGGGACTTGAGCCTTATAATGGCTTCGTTTTTGTAAAAAGCATTGCGATGTTTAAATGATTTACTTGTTTTATGCACTGGCGATCTAATGGAGTAAACCCGTTCCACATTAGCAGCGTGTTCCTGTGATTAGCCTTATTATTAAATAGGTTAAGTAAGATTTCTCATACCAGTCCCATGACTGACTGCAGTTTGTTTCATTTTGCAAACTCGGGTGCCCCTATTTCTACATGGGCAGCCTTGTATTCAGGTTTTAGCAGGTTCATTCTGGATAGCTATGGAGCTGAAGATGGATTCTATCATTTTTATTATGATGTTCAGACTTTGTTATGTATATTATGTTAGATTCCACTGCAAACATTTATATAAAGCTGATACTGTATTTTGTACTAAGTATGATCCTGTTATGTTGTGTAACTCTGGTGACTATATTTGTTCCAGTGTAATTTGATGTATATTATCTGGAGTAATTCTATATTTCTGTTCTGCTGTTATTGTTTATGTGTTATATTCCACTGATTATCCTTGCTTCTGTGGTACGGGAGTTTGGGGTTATCACAAAACATTTTATTCAACACATGAATATTTTATAAAGTTTATACATTCAATAAAAATGATATTTTTATTGTTGAAACATTTTATGTGACACATGAATATTACATATGGTTTATACATTCAATAAAAATAATATTTCTATTGCTCAAACATTTTATTCAACACATGAATATTTTATATAGTTTTTACATTCAATAAAAATGATATTTTTATTGTTCAAACATTTTATGCGGCACATGAATATTATATATGGTTTATACATTTAATAAAAATGATATTTTTATTGTTCAAACATTTTATGCGACACATGAATAGTTTATATGGAATATTCATTATTTAAAAATATTTATATATTATATTCTTTATTTTTAAATACTCTTTATTTTAAAATATTCTTTATTTCTGAATCAGAATGCGACTCAATCAATTATGATATAATTTTAGTTATATGGATTTCATACATCGCATGTGTTCAACAATAATGATAAATAATCATTAAACAGTCCATTCACATCCAAAGTGAAATTTACAACTGTATGAGTATTAAAATAAATAAATAACGCTCATCACAGCCTGTCAATCCATCGATTGACATATAATTAAATATTGCGATTAGTGTATGTCAAATATCATCCCACTAACTGTGTGGGGTTTTCAAACAACAACAGTTCATTTAAATAAATCATTGGTTAATAAATTTAACCAATTCTAATTTGGTTTGAATTATTTTTCTGCTTAGCCAATTTTACTGGTTAAAATTATAAATAGATATTTATAATTTAATCTCAACTACCACCTTAATGTCAACATTATTTTTAATGTGTTAATCATCACAACATCAAAAACAAAACACAATACAATCAATTAATTCGTCAATGGTATGTGGACGAGGGAGGTGAGCTAACAATTTATAATGATTAAAACTGATAAAAACCTACACTGGTAATTCTATATATTTTTATACATAAATAAAATAACATGATAAAATATAATTTAGTGAGGAGTTCTCACCTTGGGTTTCCACTCCATCATTTTTTTATGCAAAGGAATGTGACCTTTTTGGCTCCAAAGCGCACGTATAACATCCAAATCATCAAAATCAGTTTTATCTCGTCGATACGGTTCCAACGCATCTTGTTTCGCTGAATTTTGAGCTCATATGAAAAAGTTATGCTTTTTTTCAATTTTCATGTACATATATTTTATTCACATAATTATTTAATTTATTAATTACCTTAATCATTACTAATTACATCCTCTAATCTTTTTCTTCCTCCCCGAAACTAACGTATACACAGTAGCCCCATGTCCCTCTTCATGCAATCTTCCTTCACTTCTTTCTCCTTTGTTTCTCCACGAAATCACAAACCGTAAACACCGTTCTCCTTCTCTTCTTCTCCTCTACAATCTCAACATCATGAATCTCAAACACAAGCTTGCTTCCAAAAAATGTGTTTACTGTTATCCCATGAACGCATGCTCCAGGTCCCGACACTTTTTGTCACCGAATCGCCTCAAATTTGGCCAAAACGTGATATTCTACCTTCTAAACACCAAAACAAACTCGAATTCATGCATCGTCACTTCTATGTGAAGAACCATCCAACCCTAGCTTGCATACGTCCAAAAAACGCACGCTATAAATTTTTAAGCATACAAAATCTTCACCAAACTCAACCAAATTGATATGTGTGGAAGCTTACACTCATACGAGTTCAAAGATCTAAGCTTTGCAATTTGTAGAATTTTCTTTGATTTGTTATGGATTTTATAAGTTGCATTTAGGTTTAGGAAATGTGGAGAAAAGGGACTACGGTAAATGAATGATTAGGATTAGGTTTAAGAAGTGTTTAGGATGTTATATATTAGGTGCAAATTATTTTTATATTAACTTTATTTTTTTTGTGCTCAAATTTTGCTTACTTTCATTGTTTAAAAATCCATGACCACCTATGGGTCCCTTTTTCGCTGAAAATTGACATGCAGCTACTCTTTGACATTACGGACCCAACAAAACTAGTTTCGTCGAATTCCGTGTCCATATGCACAAACAACGAATTTTCAAAGCCAAGATATTGTTTGTTTCTCACTTTAAAATCACGCCTGGTCACATACTAATTTCAAAAATCATGAAATTTGGAATCTTATCATTATTCAACGATACAAATCCAAAAAAAAAAGTAGAATTGAATTCCGAGGTCGTCTGAGTAATGTTCATTTGTAAAACTGCTCAAATTAGCTTTAAAAATGCGATTTAGCCGTACCTTTTCTTCTTTTACGCCCAAACGCCAACTCCAAAAATCATGGCCTTTTGGATTTAACCATTATTATATAAAACGAGTCTAGAAAAAAAAAGAATAGAATTCTGAGCTTCCTAGCAAAATTTCATTTTTTAAGGGCTATGCGATGATTTTAAAAATCAAAATTTTAAAATTTCCAAAACAAAGCTTATAAATCAATTTAATAATTCTGCTGAGTTTGTTTTAAGTAAGATAAAATATAAAATCTAATTTTAAAATTGTTCTCAAATTTAGTTAGCAAAAATTACCAATTTATGTTCGCACATTTATTAAAATAGCTTAAATCAAAATTTGAAATTAGTTTTGAAAATGTGGGTTGTTACAATCTTCACCACTTAAAATCTTTTCGTCCTCAAAAAGTAAAGGAGCTAAAAGTTGTTTAACTAACCAACTTCACTTTCATTCTTCAACTTTTCAGTTTATAGGAATTTTCTAATTTCTCAAAAATTTGGTTAACACCCTAAATTTTAGAAAATTTTCGCCATAACCTCCTTTTTACGAGTTGATATTTAAAACCGCAACTTGCCTCACAGGGCCCTCATCAATCCAAAAGAAAAAGAAAAAGCCAAGCGGCTAGGCAATCGGCTCATAAAATCATCAAACCCAAGAAATATAGTAAATATGTACCTATTTGTCGGGCATACAATTTTATTCCTCTTCTTAGCTTCCATACTATGACATGTTCACACACACACACACACACACACATATATATATATATATATACATATATGCAATTCAATTCAGTATTCGATTCGATTTGGCTAAATTTTACCTTTCATATTCTTATATTGGTTTGATTATTCTGGTATTTTTATTCAGTTGAACTGATAATCACACATCACAACCAGCAATCAAATAGTTGGTTAATTTTTAAACCATATAACTTTCTATATATGTATATATATTCTTAAAAATCATACTTTTAGTGCCAAATCACAAATAATAAATTCTAACTAAGTTTTGGTACTCGCACCAGTCAGTTGGAAATATAAAGATATCCCACTTTCGAAACTCGAACATAAATACTGATGATGGTGCATCATCACCATAATTATCCCCGGGCGACTAGAATGTGATCCTATATCTATCCAGTATATTTGAGACTTCGAATATACGTTCATGACGCGTATATGCAAAATCTTTATATACTCGATTGTCCAAATTTAATATAAAATAAATTTCTCAAATACGAATAATAAGATAAAATTTTCAAACTCATTCTAGGATGCTACTGATGCTATCTCTAACGAGTTATTCTTATAGGATATTACTAATCCTATCTTTGATGAATTCTTTTGTTTGGTTCTAATACGTCCTGTCCTCGTGCTTTGTAAACCAAAGCTCCGGTACCAAAATGAAACGACCTAAACTTCCCCTTTCGAGAAAGCTCGGATTGAGTTGAGAACAACACTCATCAAAACACAAAAAGAAGAATATTTCATTATTATTACAACAATTTACATCAGAGTGCAAGAATATTCCAGAGTATGAATAATTATTACACATTGAAAATACAACATCAGAGATTTAAAATTACATACCAGCAGAAAATAATACATAAGTATAAGGTGTAGCGGAAAATTATGACTGACATAACTGAAAGAGATATACGGATACAATGCTTTCTGAATGTAGCTCCAAATGTAATCCAGGATCTTGTGAAAATAAATATCTGCGAAAAACAAAACTACCGACTACCCGTGTGGAAAATATGGGCACCTAGATTTTAGGTTAAAACAATAAACTTCGAATCAGTCATTGGACTGGTGTGAGAACTAAAACAGTTATTAAATCTTTACTTTAAAAGTTGGGAAATCATGGGACCACACTGTATAACACAGAACGAGTTTACTCCACACTAATCTTATTTTAAATTAAGACAACGCAATGCTCTTTGGAAAAATGAAGCTATTATAAGACTCAGGTCCCATCACATAATGCAACGCAAGCCAGCGGATAGAGTTTTCCCTTATAATAGCAAAATATGCTTGGTACGTTTAAAACAAATTATTTTGATATTACTATAAGTATATAGTGTCAAAATCGATTTCAAATATAAATGGATCAATCATACACGGCATGGGTACCATATATCATGTCGCCATACTAGTTCTATAACTAAAACAGAAAAAAATGTCGTATTGGAAATTGGGTTTCCATCTATGAGTCGAGGCTGGGGATCGTCCTATTCGAGTTCGAGACACTCTAGCCCGTGCCTCATGATACAGTCGCAACTGCACCTGGATCTTCAGGGTCGGTCCACACATACTTTAGTGGATTGGTAATTCCTGAACAATATGTTTCCCTGCCCTATGGGGCGTAAAATCTGAGCCACTAGGGACTCAATATCCGAGGCAGCTCGCAATCTAACATCCACATAAGTAAAAATGTCTGGGCTCCATACCATGACACCACTTCTAGCTAGAAAGAAACGCATGCACTCCCTGCAATCACTATCCCATTTTTGACTTATATCGGGGAGTGAGGCTCGTGAATTTACGGTATACACAAAGCAATCAACCATAAGACTCTGCTTTTCAACAAAAGCCTTGATCATTTGCATGTTAGCATGTCACACTGACAATTCATGTGACGGCCGGGAATTTCGCTCGATCCGAATCAGTCGTTAAACCGATCTAGACCGTTCGAAACCCCTGACTGTTTGAGAGCAGGACAAATCAGAACGCAGACGGAAGAACATTTTATTGTTATTACAACAATTCCATCAGATATAAGAATATACAGAGTATAAATGAATAAATTACATTCGATAAATATCAGAGATTACAATAAATTACATAGCAGCGGAAAATAATACAAAGCACAACTGAAGGTGATATACGGATACAGAGCTTTCCGGATATCATTCCAGCTGAAACCAGGATCCTGTGAATATAAATCTGCAAAACCCAAAACTACTAGCTGCCCGTGCGGAAAATAGGGGCACCCAGAGTTTAGGTTAGAACAATAAACTCCAGGTCAGTCATGTGACTGGTGTGAGAACTAAAACGGTTATTTAAAGTTTTACTTTAAAAGAGAGTAATTCAAGGGACCACGCCGTATAACACGGAACGGGTTTCCTCCCAAGAATACCAGTGCTTAAGATAAACAACGCAATGCTTTTTCGAAAAATGAAGCTATTATAAGACCCAGGTCCCATCACACAATGCAACGCAAGCCGGAGGATAGGGTTTTCCCTTATAATAGCCAAACATGCTTGGTACGTTTAAAACAAATCATTTGATACTATAATAAGTGTATAGTGTCAAAACAATTTCAATCATAAATATAAATCATAGGCGGCATAGCTACCATCTACTATGTCGCCGTACTAGTTCTACAATTAAAACCGAATTACACGTATTGGAAATTGGATTCCGTCATGAGTCGAGGCAAGGGGCAAGCTCCTCTCCGCGTTCGAGACACTCTAGCAAATGCCTCAGGGATACGCACTCTGGGCAACCCCGGATCTTCAGGGCCGGTCCTCACTTACGTTAGAGGATTAATTATGCCTGAACACACGTTTCCCGGTCCTTACAGACCTATAATCGAGGAACCTCGCATTCCAACAACCACATAGGTGAAAAGTATATAAATGTCAGGGCTGGTAAGTCACTGACACCACCAAAGCTAGAAAGAAACGTCGTGCTCTCCCTGCAGTCCGTATCCCGTTTTTAACTCATACCGAGGTGTGAGGCTCGCGAATTCACGTTATACACAAAGCTGCCACGTAGGCGTGCTTTGATCATCAACCACAAGACTTTGCCTTTCAACAGAAGCCTTGATCATTGCATCTTAGCGTGCCACACAGGCAATTCATGCCATGCGACTGATGTCCATCGATATACAACCTCTGAGCTCGTACGTCTCAGAGAAGGGCGTTAAGCAAAAGAATAAATTCTCCGCCGCCAAACAGATGTATATTTAATAGAAATCAATCTACACAGAATAAAATCCAATGTCAGACACACAATCCATTTACAAGTCCGTTCTGGGTCTGAACGAAACCGGAGGCACTTTCCTCGCATATCCATCCATCTCCAAGTACGTCTGGACGACCACCAACTATTTCCATCCTCTTGGGTGTACAGCTCAATCAGGATCGTCAGTAATAATCCAAATGATGTGAAGACTTCCGGTCTTCAACCACCGTCTTCATCTTCGACATATCGTCGAATCGGTTATTCAGAATGGGTGTAAACCCGGACTTTCCGAACAACCCGCGTATATTAAAAACAAATGTTACACAAACAAAACATACGCCTCATTCCAATTCATATTCTCAGGGAAAAGTTCCCATTAATTTTATCCAAGATAAATTCTTTAAAATTTATCCTTTAATCTTCCTTTGGATGTCATTTCAAACCAAATTATGGTTTTCCAAACTAGTCGAGATTAGCGAACCACAACGAAGTAATTATTTATTTTATTTCCCAATCCCAACCTATTCATCCCATGAAGCGAAACTGGTAATACTCCATATCTAACACCATGGTGTTATCGGTAAAATTAATTACCATTTCACGTTCAAATCTAATTAAAGATTTAACTATCGCTTTGGAGCAAAACTGGCGATACTCCATTCTCGCTCATTTCTATATTTGATAATTTAGATTATAGATTCACATTTTGACCTAATTGCAGATTCGTTAAAACTCCTTTTACTGGGTTAAAGAACTAGGTGTTATTTAAAACACAGTTCACGACAAACCCAAATCACATTCTATTTATCATCGGGTTAAAGAACTAGTGTTATTGAAAACACCATTCACGATAAACCCACAAATCAATTCTAGTTCAATTCAAATCAAATATATTAGAAATTCCGATTATTTAAAACCCCTTTTTAAATCTAATTTATTTATTTAAAAATAAAAACCCGGGTTTTAAATTGGGTTCAAACTAGTTCATTTCGATAAAAAACTATTTTTACCTTTTCAAATGTGGAGTTTTTCACCCCAATGTTTCCTAAATCATTTCTTATGATTTTACACAAATTATTGATATTTTTAATAATTTTATCAAGGCCCGTACAGTCGATTTCCAACAATGGCCATCGAACTGCACTTACAGCGACCTTTTCTGAATTTGATTTGGATGTATATCCAAATCCAACCGTTAGATTTTGAATTTCTAATATTCGTTAGAAAGCTCTTTTCGATACGAACCCAGCGGTTCCGGTTTTAGGAGAATCCGACGGTCGGATCTCCCATAATGTCCGTTTGAAATAAATGGTCGAAATTCACGAACTGCCGCGGCGCGTTCTATTTAGGCCATTATATTATATATATAATATATATAATATATATATTTCGTCGATTTCTATTTAAAACGAATTTTATAAATCGTTTTAAATTCGTTTCAAAAACAATTTCAACTTCCATCTCAATTCAAATCAAAATTGAATCTTTCCTTATAAATTCGTTTTAAAATTCATTTCTATTCAATTCAAATTTCAATTCAATTTAAATTCATTTCAATTCGTTTTAAATTCAATTCGAATTCGTTTTCAATTCAATTCGATTACAAAGTCGTTTTCTATTCGATTCAATTCAAATTGGTTTTCTAATCAAAATTCATTTCATTTTCTATTTGAATCAAATTCATTTCGTTTTCTATTTGAATCAAATTCATTTCGTTTTCTATTTGAATCAAGTTCATTTCGTTTTCTATTTGAATCAAATTCAAATTGGTTTTCTATTCGATTCAATTCAAATTCGTTATACATTCAATTGAAATCAAATTCGTTTTATATTCAATTGAAATCAAATTCGTTTTCTATTTAATTCAAATCAAATTTGTTTTCTAATCGATTCAAATCAAATTTGTTTTCTAATCGATTCAAATCAATTCATTTTCTAATCAAATCAAATTCAATTCATTTTCTATTCAAATCAAATTCAATTCATTTTCTATTCAATTTGAATTCAATTCATTTTCTATTCAATTTGAATTCAATTCATTTTCTATTCAATTTGAATTCAATTCATTTTCTATTTAACTTGAATTCAATTCATTTTCTATTCAATTTGAATTCAATTCATTTTCTATTCAATTTGAATTCAATTCATTTTCTATTCAATTTGAATTCAATTCATTTTCTATTTAATTTGAATTCAATTCATTTTCTATTCAATTTGAATTCAATTCATTTTGGTTTTCTATTCGATTCAAATTCGTTATATATTCAATTGAAATCAAATTCATTTTATATTTCATTTAATTCAAATTTCATTTCAAAATATGCGATTTCGAAATCACTTTTCAATATTTATTTTAAAATGAATAAAATCGATATAAATATCGTTCACGTCAAAATGGCGTCAATCTAACCAAAACGGCTTCATATATTTCTATTTTCAAATATTCTATTCAACAAATGAATATTTATTTTTGTCAACACACGACTAATCTCAACGAATGAGTACTGTCCACGTGTGACTATTTTTGTTATTTAATATATTTTATAAAATTTAAGGTATCTATCGTTTGATATTGAATCAGACTCCAACCGTAATTTAGTGAGAGAACGATTTCCTGAATATTAACCCCGAAGGCCGAAACCAACATCAGATTAATATCCAGGAGACCACTCATCTCATCTATTTTCCAGTTGATTTCTAATTCTATATATGATAAAGATGTAAATTCTATTGTTAAAATATTTCGTTCAACACATGACTAATCCCAACGGATGAGTGCAGTCAACACATGAACCTTTATTTTATAATATTCTTTATCTTCTAAATTGGAATGAGGCCCAATCAATCACCATATAAAGTTAATTATATGGATTTTCATACATCACACGTATATAATAGCATTGTAAAATAATCAACTATCAATCAAAGTGCACTACACTGTATAAGCATCAAATATAGGTATCTAACGCTTATAACAGCCTGTCAATCAATCGATCGACATATTTAATCAATCAGGATGAGTGAACTTCAAATTTCATCCCAACACCCGTGTGGGGTTTCAAACAATCAAACACAGATTTTAGTTGTGCAGTTGGGCGATGTGTAAAATTTATCGACCCAATCAATGTCCTTCAAATAGGTGTACATAAACAAACCGTCCGGTTTGTAAATGAATATTTTATTTATTCACATTCACGTTAAAATTATATTTTTAACGATAAAACATTTTTATTTTAACATATGAATTTCTATTCAGTTCATTCTTTAAATAAAATGATATTTTTATTTTTCTAACTTATTTTAGAAAATTTTGGCGGCATAACGGCATGATACTAGAAACAGGACGAGGCCTAGCCTTATCCCCAGTCTAGTGAAGGCCCACGCCATTCACACATCAATCAAATTCACCAAACAACCAAATTCAAATCAAATCATCTAACTAATTTATGCAACCAAACAAACAAGTCCATGGTCTGTGGACGATTGTGTCGGGTGCTACTAAGCACCGTCTGCATCCTAGTATATATATATAACTAGAAAAAGAAATTGAAAGGTGAGAAATTCTCACCGATAGCTATCCAATCATTTTGACTCTTCTTTTATATAAATCTTCTTCATTCTCGCCTTTTTATCATCTTCGTTGCCCGTAGCCACTACATATGTAAAAATCACACATTTTTATATTTTGATGTCTTTAAAATAAAAATCACATTTTTTTTTGTTCACTTTCAATTTAAAAATCATATTTTTATAATCACTTCATATATTTAAAAATCGAATTTTTACTATGCTATTCAATATATAAAAATCGAATTTCAAAAAAATATATATTTCGCCATTATAAAAATAAAGATTTCGCCTTTTCAAATATGAAGTTTTCGCCTTTTCAAATATAAAGTTTTCGCCTTTTCTATTATAAAGGTTACATCTTTATTTTGCTACACATAGAAAGATGCCATTCTTAATATTCTACGCAAACAAAAATCATATTTTTTTACATCGTCTATATAGTAAAGACTATATTTTTAATACTTTAAAAATATAAAAATCATATATATATTTTTTCCACTACATATATAAAAAGTATATTTTTTTTCCTTACTACTTGAATAAAAATAACATTTTGAACCTTTCTATCATAAAAAAATTATATTTTTAATCCTCTACATAATAAAGATTATATTTTTACCACTTTAAAAATATAAAAATCCAATTTTTAATTTTTTTTTAAAAACCCATTTTTAATCTATGCTATATATATATTCAATTTTTTCCATGCTAATTATACATAAAATAGCATTTTTTTATTTTGCTAAAATATAAAAGAAAATAGAAAAAAAAACTGATTTATATATAAAAATTAATAAATCACTTACAGTATTTATCTGGAAAGGGGAGGGGTTTGCGGTCAGCATCGGGATAGGGGAGGGGGTTTCTGGTCGAGGCTAAGGAGGAGGATGGGGGGTGAGGGTATCGATTTCGCGGCGGCGCAGGGGAAAAGGGGGCGCGGGGCTCGATGTCACAGGCCGGGGGGGTGCTCGATGTCGCAGGCGAGGGGGAAGAGGGGGGGGTCTCTGATGAGGCGCGGTGGACCTTGGGGAGGGCGGCGGCTCCTCTCCGCCTTCGTCGCCTCCTTCTTCTTCTTTTTTTTAATTTGTATTTCTGAAATGAAACGAACGTGGGGGGGGGGGGGGGGGCAGAAAGATAAAGGGAGGAGGGAGAGGAAATTTTTATTTTTAATTATTTAATTTCTAAAAAGGTACTTTTACATACGACCTCGAAATGAGGTCCACCGCCTGTCGTCTATAGCGTTTTACCCCCATTCCGAACACAATGGGATATGCATCGTAAGCTGATTCGAACGTTACAATCAGTTTCCGTTAAATTTACATTTAAATCACTATATTGAATTTTAAACGTACATTTCAAATTACCGGGGTCACATACTAACTAGAAAAATTCCCGAAAAATATTTTCTAGCATCGTATTGACGATACGGGCCTAACAAAACTAGTTTCGTCGAATTCCGAGACCGTTGGAAAAATGGCCAATTTCAAGTCGATTAAAATCAACTAAAACTGGTCAAACGCGTTTTCCTTTGCCACGCTCACATATTGATTCAGAAAATTATGAAATTTGGAATCTAGCAATAACTTGACATCACAGACCCAACAAAACTGGTTTCGTCGAAATCCGAGGTCGTTTGCAAAATGCTCATTTTTAAGGGCCTGAATTCCATAGCGACTATTCAGAATTTTCAACTGGACATATCTTTTGATTCCCGCTATGAAATTTCGATTTTTCGGATTCGTTGGAAAGATATTCACGAATAGATCCTAATGTTTTTGGATTCACTAAAATCCGGATTGTTTTGCACCCGGTACATTCAATTGGAGTTTGAAATCGAATTATCGAACTACCGCGCCATTTTCAATTCTATTTATAATTATATATAAATATTATATATTCTAACGACGACGTATATAATATATACGTCGAATTCTATTCAAAATAAATTTTCTCGTCGATATTATTTAAAATAATCTATTTTAAATATTCGAAATTCGCTAAAATTGCCAAAATAAAAATTTTAAACTGGTTCAGAATTTCCGGGTTATTACAATCTCCCCCACTTAAAACTTTTCGTCCCCGAAAAGGAACAAAGTTGAAAGTGGTTTGATTAATCAACACTACGCTCGATCTGGCTTCCATTCTCCAACTCTTTAGTTTCTGAGAATTTTCAAATTTTCAAAAATTTGGCTAACACCCTTAATTTTCGAAAAATTTCGCCATAACCTCCCCTGCACCGGGAGCATCGGGGAATTTCAAATAGCTTCCCCAGTCCTTCTAATCTCAAAAAGAAAAAGAAAAAGCCAAGCGGCTAGCCAATAGGCTCATAAAATCATCATCACCCAAACAAAACAGTAAATTAGGTAGTAAACATGTACCTATTTGTCGGGCAAACAAATTTTATTCTTCGGCTCTAGCCTCCTTGCTATGACCTGTTCAATGATATACATGTATATGCAAGCAAATGTAACCAATTTTCAATACAATTCAATATTTGATGCATTTAGGCATAATGGTTCAAAATTAGCAAACAAATGAACAAACAACACAAACATCAATCAATTAGCGGATTTAACGTTCAAAATTCATAATTTTGATATATATACAAAAATCATGTTTTTGATGCCAATTCACAACAATGTATTCTAACTATATTAGTTTTGGTTCTCACACTAGCCTAATGGAAATATATAGAAAATCACACCTTCGAAACACGAAAATAAATATTGGTGATGGCGCGCCATCATCAGAATCATGTCCGGGCGACTAGAGTGTGACTCTATATCTATCCAGTATATTAAAACTTCGAATATACGTTCATGACGCGTATATGCAAAACCTTTATATACTCGATTGTCCATATTCAAAATAAATAAATAATCAAATACGTTTAAAATGGTTTAAATTTCAAAACAAAATTGTTTTCATTTGAAAAATATACTCTTCACACTCGTTCTAGGAAACTACTGATCCCATCTCTAACGAGTCATTCTCATTGGATATTACTAATCCAATATCTAATGAATTCTTTCGTATGGTTATAATGTGTCTTATTCTCGAGCTCTGTAAACCAAAGCTCTGATACCAAATGTGACGGCCGGGAATTTCGCTCGATCCGAATCAGTCGTTAAACCGATCTAGACCGTTCGAAACCCCTGACTGTTTGAGAGCAGGACAAATCAGAACGCAGACGGAAGAACATTTTATTGTTATTACAACAATTCCATCAGATACAAGAATATACAGAGTATAAATGAATTAATTACATTCGATAAATATCAGAGATTACAATAAATTACATAGCAGCGGAAAATAATACAAAGCACAACTGAAGGTGATATACGGATACAGAGCTTTCCGGATATCATTCCAGCTGAAACCAGGATCCTGTGAATATAAATCTGCAAAACCCAAAACTACTAGCTGCCCGTGCGGAAAATAGGGGCACCCAGAGTTTAGGTTAGAACAATAAACTCCAGGTCAGTCATGTGACTGGTGTGAGAACTAAAACGGTTATTTAAAATTTTACTTTAAAAGAGAGTAATTCAAGGGACCACGCCGTATAACACGGAACGGGTTTCCTCCCAAGAATACCAGTGCTTAAGATAAACAACGCAATGCTTTTTCGAAAAATGAAGCTATTATAAGACCCAGGTCCCATCACACAATGCAACGCAAGCCGGAGGATAGGGTTTTCCCTTATAATAGCCAAACATGCTTGGTACGTTTAAAACAAATCATTTGATACTATAATAAGTGTATAGTGTCAAAACAATTTCAATCATAAATATAAATCATAGGCGGCATAGCTACCATCTACTATGTCGCCGTACTAGTTCTACAATTAAAACCGAATTACACGTATTGGAAATTGGATTCCGTCATGAGTCGAGGCAAGGGGCAAGCTCCTCTCCACGTTCGAGACACTCTAGCAAATGCCTCAGGGTTACGCACTCTGGGCAACCCTGGATCTTCAGGGCCGTTCCTCACTTACTGTAACACCCCGCCTCCGCTAGGGTCACTCGCAAGGGAATGCACTAGCTTTGGAGGGGCATTATTGGTAAACATGCACAGAAATATCACAAGACAGAACATATAAAATAGCGGAAGTAAAATCAAACTTTCATAAACATTAATAATTAAGGTCTAAAGCCTTTTACATCAGAGTACATCAAAACCTGTCTTGCAATAGTAAAGAAGCATAAAGACTTTTTCATAAATTATTCCCCAAGTAAAAACAGTAAAGTAGCCATAGCCAAGAAAAGTCCAAGCCATCCATGATGACCTTCAAGCAGAAGAAGTCCGAACTAAACAACAGTATTTCCTCCCTGTAACCTGGGGGGGAAACGGAAGAAAAGACGCGAAACAAAACGGGTCAGTCAAAAAGACTGAGTAAGCCCTATCTACTATCAGCATAAAAACTAGTAAAGTTAACTGACATGAGAAACTGAGATGAACATAAGCATGATGACAAGATAGATAAGCTAAATCAAAATAACATGATGAACTACTGAACTCAGATAAACTAAAGTGTCATGATAAATTACGATGTCAAGATAAAACAAGGTATCCCATCGTCAAGTTCCTGTCAAGTATAATATCCCCAAGATATCTATCACGTATATCGCCCCATGGTATCTATCCTGTACATCTGCTCTGCACCTACCGTACTAGTATCCCAACTGTATCATGTGTTATCCGTGAATGACCCTTACTCAAAAGTCGTATAATGGTCCATGTCAACCTAATATGCTGCATATATAGGTTACTCAACTCATATGTTCCTTTCCGTGTATAAGTTTAGTCCCTTGCCGTAGACCATACGGGCTTTCCCATGAGATTCTATATTACTTTAACATAGTTCCATGATCCTTAAGATCGGTTTGGACTGTTACCCTAAAGCTAGCTAGGGTCTTCCAACATGAATTATCGTTTGTACAACTAGGACTTATGCTACCTAGGACTACTAGGGATTATGCTTACCTATTGCACGTTTCCGTATCTCGGTTTTGGTTCAACCTCCCAGGGCTACTAGGATTTACGCTAACCGTCAACCGCGCCCTTTTTCCCACGTATTCATCGTGAATCATTTTTCCATGACTGTATGCACATGTATCACATCGTGCCATCCGAGTCCTGTCATAGGGCAGACCAAGAAATACAGGACTCGGTCGGGAGCTTTCGATTTATCTGCCGATGCAGATGCTAAGGTCTGTTTTTCTTATACGTGGCTATGGTCCCACGAGACCACTCCCTCAACTAGTGAAAGACAAGACAGGATAAATCCTGTATGAGAACACAACACTGGCCAACCCACATCCAAGCCTTACCGCACCCATAATTAGATAGCAATTATGGTCTTTTGGGTGTTCTCTGCCTTTCCGTACGTACACGCTTGACCAAAGATGGTAGGTAGCCTGACGAAAATGCAATCTAGGGTACGACCGTGTATCGTCGACTATCCCCTATCCATCCCCGTCTTTAGGTTGCTCGTATAGCAACCAAGGCATACTCTTGGTTCTTCTACCGCAGACCTTAACCTCTCATGAGCCTAGTATAATCACCTGGCAGCTCACAGAAGGATCCCAAGAATACCCTCACGTTCCCCGAAGCCGCTGCTTCGTTACCCAGTTCGCTGGAGCCTTTATCTAAATCAGATACTTGCTCCTACTCGTATACTTAAACGATGACCTACCGTATTAGGTTACTCATCTATCTATGAACTGGTCTAAATTTTCTTGACTAAGAATTATTACTTAGTTATCCTTCAACTAAGGTTTACCACTTAGCCTCATTCCCATTATCCCTGTTAATTACGGTTTATCCACCTAATTCTCCGAACTAGGGTTTATATAATGGATTAAGTGTCACTTAAGTTCATGACTTAACCCGTCTACAAATCATGTCAAAATTGGCTAAGTATCCAAGTCCAAGACTTAACCCTACAAACCATGTGTCAAGTTGGTTAAGTATATTAAGCAATCCACGACTTAACCTCGTCTAATTATCATTCTAGATTGGTTAAGTATATATTTACTTGACCCTATCAATTTACTTAGTCAAAGCGGTCAAGTGTATTCAAGCGATTCGTGACTTAGCCTTATCATGTTTTCACGTTAGATTGGTTAAGTATTGGTTAACTTAACCACATCAAATTAACGAGTTAGATTGGTTAAGTATAGGTCACTTAACCACCTTAAATCATCGTGTTAGATTAGTTAAGTGTTTAACTTAACCCCATTAAACTACCAAGTGGGATTAATTAAGTCTAGGCTAACTTAACCCCATCCGATTTCCATGTTTAG
The DNA here is from genome assembly GCA_030737875.1 of Allium sativum. Classification (NCBI taxonomy): domain Eukaryota; kingdom Viridiplantae; phylum Streptophyta; class Magnoliopsida; order Asparagales; family Amaryllidaceae; genus Allium; species Allium sativum. Next base: position 140,023,242 of record CM060918.1, on the reverse strand, counting down.
ACTAGTTGAGTCTAATCTTAACCCATCCATTAACTGTATTCTTCGGTTAAGTGTCATTAAGAAAACTTACTTAACCCTACCAAATTATCGTGTTGGATTGATTAAGTGTTGGTTAACTTAATCCCCGTCCACTAGTCGTATAAAAATGGTTAAGTGTCATTAGGCAAATCAAGTTACTTAACCTACCCAACCTTGTCATGTTTTGTTAAGCATCATTAGCCTAATCAATTTACTTAACCCATTTGTCCATGTCATATTTGGTTAAGCGTCATTAATCAAATTAACTTAACCCTATTATGTGGCATTAATTACTTAATGCACCTCAACCTCTCACATTAGACTTTGTTGTGGTTACTAGTTAAGCCGGTCGGTTCCGGGTAGCTTTACACCACAACTTGGTCTAACCTCGGGTTCAAGCACAACATGACCAACTTCTCACATTGGGTCCTATTGTTTACAACTACTAGTTAGGCCGGTCGGTTCCGGGTAGCTTTATGTTGCAAACTCAACCCAACCTCGAGTTGGTCACACTTATATTTTCTAAGTGTCATGTCCATTATGTTTCCAAAGCATATTACAAATTTTCAAGCAATTGGGTAGACCTAACTTAATAGGTAAATTCCCAATGGGTAGACCTAACTTAATAGGTAAATTCCCCAGCTTATATTTTCAAGCATACTTACATGTCAACTTCCATGTTATATTTCAAGTCATGTTTTCAAGTATAAACACATGTCATATTTAACGTTACATGTTGTCATGTTTATACCCATTTACCCAAATCATGTTCATGTCATTATGTTTTCCCATAATGTGGCCCCAACGCTTTTAGACTCGCATATACGTTCGCAACAACGTAATGGATTAAAAGAAGAGACTTGGCAAAGGCATGACAAAAATGGATATTAAGCCACAAGTTAATCATGGTGGCAAATGAGGCACAAATGTGTTCATTAACTTGCATGTTACATTCTTAAGCCTCAAAAACATGCATAAACCCAAACTTGGCACATAAACGAATCATGGTGACAAAAGACATGGAATGATGACTAGTAACTCGCATATATCATCATATAAGGGTTATGACTTCATATGCAAGTTGACATAAAGGTTATGAAGGTTCTCATGTTGCATAATACAACATTTCAACATAAAGGTTATAGCTTTTAGCTTACGAGATCAAGATAATGACTTCATAAACTTGCATGACATGATAGCATGTATCATACTCAATGATCAAACCCAAACTTGCAACATGAACATTTAACTTCATAGTTAATATCTAAGAGTAGGAAAAGGGCTTACATTGCTATGAAGGCACAAAAGATATGATAAAGCCCTTATGCAATCAAATAGACCCAAAATGCAAGCTCTAACATAAAAACCCTTGAGCCAAAGTGATCAAAACCCTTGCTTTATGATGCAAATATAGAAACTTGACTTTGAATGCAAGCTAATGACACTCATACAAGCTTGAAAACACTTGTATGCATGGAAAATCTCTCATAGAAACAATTTAGAAATTTTATGAAGAGAGTGGAGGCCATGAGAGGTAAAATTTTGCCATAGTTTAGTTGTATGAATGAATAATGATGATTTAGGGTTAGGTTAGGGTCTTATTTATAGATTAGGCAAGTGTTTTAGGCCATAGGATAAAACCCTAGTTGCAATCTCAGCCCTTAAAACCGAATCTGGCCCCCAAACTCAACACAAACCCAAAATGGTGCACCAGGCAGAACTGCCCGGCTGGACCAAGTCGACAGCCAAGTCGACAGGGCTGTCGACTTGGGTCCAACCAAGTCGACTCCCAAGTCGACAGGGCTGTCGACTTGGGTGCTCTGGCGGGAATTTTCCCGCCTGGCCCAAACTGGCCCAAATTTCCAAATTCAAACTTGAATTTGAAATCTGTTTTTACTTTGAAATTTTCTGAAAACTTCGTTGGGCCTTAATAGGGTCATACGGACTCCGATTTTCGAAAACTCGGACTCTATTTCGTGTATTTTTCCGAGACGAACGCAATGGCATAGCCCGTTTTACTTGATTCAGAATTTAAAAATGAAATTCTGCCTTGATTCTCGTTTTAACATGTTATCGAAATACGGGTTGTTACATTCTCCCCACCTTTTAGGATTTCGTTGTAACGACCCAGAAAATCTGAACCAATTTAAAATTTTTAAATTGGCTAAAATAATGGATTTTAAATATTTAAAATAAATATTTTAAATAATGGCGATGAAAACTGAGTTGAAATCGACATTTGAAAACCAATATAATTAATTATAATTATATAAAGAATTGAAAATGGCGCGGTAGTTCGATAATTCGATTTCAAACTTCAATTGAATATACCGGGTGCAAAACAATCCGGATTTTAGTGAAACCAAAAATAATGGAATCTAATTGATGATATCTTTCTAACGAATCCGACCAATCGAAATTTGATAGCGGGAATCAAAAGATATGTCCAGTTGAAAATTCTGAATAGTCGCTATGGAATTCAGGCCCTTAAAAGTGGATATTTTGCAAATGACCTCGGATTTGGATGAAACCACTTTTGTTAGATCCGTAGTGTCAAGTTATTGTTAGGTTTCAAATTTCATAATTTTTCGAATCAATATGTGAGCGTGGCAAAGGAAAACGCGTTTGACCAGTTTCTGTTGAATTTAATCGACTGGAAATTGGCCATTTTGCAAACGGTCTCAGAATTCGACGAAACTAGTTTTGTTAGGACCGTATCGTCAATACGAAGCTAGAAAATATTTTTCTGGAATTTTTAGTGTTAGTATGTGACCCCGGTAATTTGAAATGTACGTTTAAAATTCAATATAGTGATTTAAATGTAAATTCAACGGAAACTGATTGTAACCATCGAATCGGCTTGCGATACATATCCCATTGTGTTCGGAATGGGGGTAAAACGCTATGGACGTCAGGAGGTGGGCCTCGTTTCGAGGTCGTATGTAAAAGTCAACCTTTTTGCAAAATATAAATAATTAAATAAAAAAAAAATCTTTCCCTCCCTTTATCTTCGTTCTGGCCCCCCCCCCCCCCGTTCACTTTTATTTCAATGAACAAAAAAAAAAAAGAAGAAAGCAGCAGCGGAAGCCGCCGCCTTCACCGACGGTCAGAAACCTCCACCGCCCTCCGATCTTCTTTACCCCCCTCTTCCTGGCATCGGTCCCTCCTCCTCCTTCAATTCGACACCCCCCGAAGCCGTTCAAGACCCAGAAGCCGCCCCCGCGTTCAAAGCCCTAGCGCCACCCCCCCCCTCGAAGCACCTCCACGCAGCCACCACCGTTCGAAACCCCGAGTGCCACCTTCGAGAGCCTCCGACGAACTGCGAAGTTCTCCCCCCCGTAAGTATTTCCTTTTATTTTTATTATTTTATTTTTATTTTATATAAACGTGGTTTAAAACTGAAAATTAAATTAGGTTTAAAACTGAAAATTAAATTAGGTTTAAAACTGAATTGATTTTTAAAAGGATTAAAACCAGTTTTTTTTAAGGTTTAAAAACTGAAAGTTTAAAACTGAAATTTTTAAAAGTTTAAAACTGAAATTTTTAAAAGTTAAAACTGAATTTTTAAAAGTAGTTTAAAACTGAGATTTTTTAAAGTTAAAACTGAAATTTTTAAAAGTTTAAAACTGAGATCTTTAAAAGATTAAAACTGTTTTGAAAGAAAGGTTAAAACTGATTTTTCGAAAAAGGATTTGATCTTTAAAAAGGAAAAATCATATTTTTATATATCGAAAGTCAAAAGGAAAAATCATATTTTTATATATCGAAAGTCGAAGTAAAAATTCGATTTTTATATATTGAATAGCATCGTAAAAGTTCGATTTTTACATGTGTAGAGAATACGGGTGAAAGCGACAAATAGGCGAAGATTTCTATAAAGGAAGAGTCTTGAAGTTGGATAGCTATTGGTGAGATTTCTGATTTAAAAATATTATATGTTTCTGTGTTATATTCCAAAGATAACCATGTTTCCGTGAGAACGGGAAATCGGGTCGTCTCATTCGTCCCCGAAATCTCCAAGTTAGGAAGAACATATCCTACCATCCATCATTCATCTACTCAAAACATCATCCACAAGCAACCATTGTCCTTAGATGATTTCTAATGCTGTATGAATACATGCAAAAGGTGTATGTATATGCACTTATCTGATGTAAATGATCAGGCCTGAGTGGTCTAATGCAAAATATGTATAGTGCCATGTATCCAACATGTATGCAAATAGTCCTAGTCATATAGATACTATATGCGTGCACAATCATTCATTCATATGCAACAACCGCATGATAACACATTCGATTTCATCCATAAACAAGTATAAATACTCATGCATATGCAATATGAAATGTGACCGAGTTGAGCTAGAATCTAATGTGTATTCGCGCATCCACGAGCAACCACTTGCAACCATTTGCAACCATATCAATCATAACATGTTTCAAATACATGTTTACATCCATAGGGTTCTACCTAGGATTCCCTGAAACAGGGCCGAGAAGATAAACAAGACAAACTCCTTACGGGGTTTGTAACAGAAAATAGGACCGAGAGGATGTCCACAAAAGATAGCCTACAAGTAAGCTCTACAGAAAACAGGGATCAAGGATATACTCCCAAAAAGAGATATCATGCGTATCTAGTCTTTGACCATCAAAGTCGTATTTCCTCGAGCTTAATTCCATTGTGCCTTGACCGTCCTTTAACTTTGCGATTTCGTAGCTTCTTATTTCCTGTTTCCATAACATGAGCTGGAACTCATTTCTTCGTCGCCTCTCGTTCCACTTGCACTTATCCTTTTCCTAGAATACTTGACGCAAACATGACTGCGTACTCATGATCTCATGCAAGCTTTCCAAAATTCACTAATGAATCTTGGATCTCGTTTATATACTATAAGGTATTCCATGTAGAAGAACTTTCTCTTGAAAGTAAACAGATGTCAACCCAGTTATCAAGCGCACTTACTAGGGTGATCTCTATAACCCATGCATAAATGAAGTAAACCATCCATCTTATTGGCGAACACCACTCGATCGGGCTTCAAATTTCCAATAAAGGCATCAAGGGATTCTAAGTAACTAGTCATGACAGAACCTCAAAAGATTACACGATACTTCGAGGGTATTACCAAGGCTAGTCAAAAGGTCTAACTACCCTCCTATCAAAACCGAGAGTGGCACCCCCTACTGGATAACCACTTCATCCCTAGAATCCATCCATAGCTTATAAACATAAGCATTATTTCCAAACTCAATACTTGGGCATAGACATTCCCAAATCCAAACAAGCCATGAATAAATGGACCGATTCTCCAATGGGACTTTGAGACAAAAATGGGATCCTCTATTACGCTAGTACTTAAGGTGCAGAGACTCAACTACCGAAGCGGACTTAAATGATGCGGGGATCAAAACCAAGTCTTGGCGGGATGATAGAAAAGAATAACTAGATCTTCAACAAGGATGTATTCCCCCTACTCAGGTACTCTAGTGAGGGTATACAATTGTCTTCACGATGATCTTGTCCTTGTCCCACAATACTTAACTATCCGTCCCGTTTCACCATACCAAAGATACTTTCTCGTTATGGGTTGAGCCATACCAACAAGTTGCTCATCCTTAAGCTCGTATCCTTTATCCTCTTTCTCACGATCCTTTCTTATAACGCGGCCACTGGTCTCTCGAGAACCACCTCCATCGTATGGAAAACACTTTCGTAGATAGAAAAGACTAGTCGCAGTTAAAACCACTGTGACTACAGATGGAGGAAAGAAAGGAAAAGAGATTCAATCAAGGAAACAAGGATAGTGCTAATGGCCTTTGGGGAATAGCCTTTTTCTTTTAAAAGAAAATTTTCTTGAAAAATGCTTCTTTGTAAACGGTTTTTCAAATATTTTTCAGAAGGTCTTTAAAAACTTTTGCCCAGTATGGTAACCTTCTGCTCTGATACCACGTGTAACACCCCGCCTCCGCTAGGGTCACTCGCAAGGGAATGCACTAACTTTGGAGGGGCATTATTCGTAAACATGCACAGAAATATCACAAGACAGAACATATAAAATAGCGGAAGTAAAATCAAACTTTCATAAACATTAATAATTAAGGTCTAAAGCTTTTTACATTAGAGTACATCAAAACCTGTCTTGCAATAGTAAAGAAGCATAAAGACTTTTTCATAAATTATTCCCCAAGTAAAAACAGTAAAGTAGCCATAGCCAAGAAAAGTCCAAGCCATCCATGATGACCTTCAAGCAGAAGAAGTCCGAACTAAACAACAGTATTTCCTCCCTGTAACCTGGGGGGGAAACGGAAGAAAAGAGGCGAAACAAAACGGGTCAGTCAAAAAGACTGAGTAAGCCCTATCTACTATCAGCATAAAAACTAGTAAAGTTAACTGACATGAGAAACTGAGATGAACATAAGCATGATGACAAGATAGATAAGCTAAATCAAAATAACATGATGAACTACTGAACTCAGATAAACTAAAGTGTCATGATAAATTACGATGTCAAGATAAAACAAGGTATCCCATCGTCAAGTTCCTGTCAAGTATAATATCCCCAAGATATCTATCACGTATAACGCCCCATGGTATCTATCCTGTACATCTGCTCTGCACCTACCGTACTAGTATCCCAACTGTATCATGTGTTATCCGTGAATGACCCTTACTCAAAAGTCGTATAATGGTCCATGTCAACCTAATATGCCGCATATATAGGTTACTCAACTCATATGTTCCTTTCCGTGTATAAGTTTAGTCCCTTGCCATAGACCATACGGGCTTTCCCATGAGATTCTATATTACTTTAACATAGTTCCATGATCCTTAAGATTGGTTTGGACTGTTACCCTAAACCTAGCTAGGGTCTTCCAACATGAATTATCGTTTGTACAACTAGGACTTATGCTACCTAGGACTACTAGGGATTATGCTTACCTATTGCACGTTTCCGTATCTCGGTTTTGGTTCAACCACCCAGGGCCACTAGGATTTACGCTAACCGTCAACCGCGCCCTTTTTCCCACGTATTCATCGTGAATCGTTTTTCCATGACTGTATGCACATGTATCACATCGTGCCATCCGAGTCCTGTCACAGGGCAGACCAAGAAATACAGGACTCGGTCGGGAGCTTTTGATTTATCTGCCGATGCAGATGCTAAGGTCTGTTTTTCTTATACGTGGCTATGGTCCCACGAGACCACTCCCTCAACTAGTGAAAGACAAGACAGGATAAATCCTGTATGAGAACACAACACTGGCGAACCCACATCCAAGCCTTACCGCACCCATAATTAGATAGCAATTATGGTCTTTTGGGTGTTCTCTGCCTTTCCGTACGTACACGCTTGACCAAAGATGGTAGGTAGCCTGACGAAAATGCTATCTAGGGTACGACCGTGTATCGTCGACTGTCCCCTATCCATCCCCGTCTTTAGGTTGCTCGTATAGCAACCAAGGCATACTCTTGGTTCTTCTACCGCAGACCTTAACCTCTCATGAGCCTAGTATAATCACCTGGCAGCTCACAGAAGGATCCCAAGAATACCCTCACGTTCCCCGAAGCCGCTGCTTCGTTACCCAGTTCGCTGGAGCCTTTATCTAAATCAGATACTTGCTCCTACTCGTATACTTAAACGATGACCTACCGTATTAGGTTACTCATCTATCTATGAACTGGTCTAAATTTTCTTGACTAAGAATTATTACTTAGTTATCCTTCAACTAAGGTTTACCACTTAGCCTCATTCCCATTATCCCTGTTAATTACGGTTTATCCACCTAATTCTCCGAACTAGGGTTTATATAATGGATTAAGTGTCACTTAAGTTCATGACTTAACCCGTCTACAAATCATGTCAAAATTGGCTAAGTATCCAAGTCCAAGACTTAACCCTACAAACCATGTGTCAAGTTGGTTAAGTATATTAAGCAATCCACGACTTAACCTCGTCTAATTATCATTCTAGATTGGTTAAGTATATATTTACTTGACCCTATCAATTTACTTAGTCAAAGCGGTCAAGTGTATTCAAGCGATTCGTGACTTAGCCTTATCATGTTTTCACGTTAGATTGGTTAAGTATTGGTTAACTTAACCACATCAAATTAACGAGTTAGATTGGTTAAGTATAGGTCACTTAACCACCTCAAATCATCGTGTTAGATTAGTTAAGTGTTTAACTTAACCCCATTAAACTACCAAGTGGGATTAATTAAGTCTAGGCTAACTTAACCCCATCCGATTTCCATGTTTAGACTAGTTGAGTCTAATCTTAACCCATCCATTAACTGTATTCTTCGGTTAAGTGTCATTAAGAAAACTTACTTAACCCTACCAAATTATCGTGTTGGATTGATTAAGTGTTGGTTAACTTAATCCCCGTCCACTAGTCGTATAAAAATGGTTAAGTGTCATTAGGCAAATCAAGTTACTTAACCTACCCAACCTTGTCATGTTTTGTTAAGCATCATTAGCCTAATCAATTTACTTAACCCATTTGTCCATGTCATATTTGGTTAAGCGTCATTAATCAAATTAACTTAACCCTATTATGTGGCATTAATTACTTAATGCACCTCAACCTCTCACATTAGACTTTGTTGTGGTTACTAGTTAAGCCGGTCGGTTCCGGGTAGCTTTACACCACAACTTGGTCTAACCTCGGGTTCAAGCACAACATGACCAACTTCTCACATTGGGTCCTATTGTTTACAACTACTAGTTAGGCCGGTCGGTTCCGGGTAGCTTTATGTTGCAAACTCAACCCAACCTCGAGTTGGTCACACTTATATTTTCTAAGTTTCATGTCCATTATGTTTCCAAAGCATATTACAAGTTTTCAAGCAATTGGGTAGACCTAACTTAATAGGTAAATTCCCAATGGGTAGACCTAACTTAATAGGTAAATTCCCAAGCTTATATTTTCAAGCATACTTACATGTCAACTTCCATGTTATATTTCAAGTCATGTTTTCAAGTATAAACACATGTCATATTTAACGTTACATGTTGTCATGTTTATACCCATTTATCCAAATCATGTTCATGTCATTATGTTTTCCCATAATGTGACCCCAACGCTTTTAGACTCGCATATACGTTCGCAACAACGTAATGGATTAAAAGAAGAGACTTGGCAAAGGCATGACAAAAATGGATATTAAGCCACAAGTTAATCATGGTGGCAAATGAGGCACAAATGTGTTCATTAACTTGCATGTTACATTCTTAAGCCTCAAAAACATGCATAAACCCAAACTTGGCACATAAACGAATCATGGTGACAAAAGACATGGAATGATGACTAGTAACTCGCATATATCATCATATAAGGGTTATGACTTCATATGCAAGTTGACATAAAGGTTATGAAGGTTCTCATGTTGCATAATGCAACATTTCAACATAAAGGTTATAGCTTTTAGCTTACGAGATCAAGATAATGACTTCATAAACTTGCATGACATGATAGCATGTATCATACTCAATGATCAAACCCAAACTTGCAACATGAACATTTAACTTCATAGTTAATATCTAAGAGTAGGAAAAGGGCTTACATTGCTATGAAAGCACAAAAGATATGATAAAGCCCTTATGCAATCGAATAGACCCAAAATGCAAGCTCTAACATAAAAACCCTTGAGCCAAAGTGATCAAAACCCTTGCTTTATGATGCAAATATAGAAACTTGACTTTGAATGCAAGCTAATGACACTCATACAAGCTTGAAAACACTTGTATGCATGGAAAATCTCTCATAGAAACAATTTAGAAATTTTATGAAGAGAGTGGAGGCCATGAGAGGTAAAATTTTGCCATAGTTTAGTTGTATGAATGAATAATGATGATTTAGGGTTAGGTTAGGGTCTTATTTATAGATTAGGCAAGTGTTTTAGGCCATAGGATAAAACCCTAGTTGCAATCTCAGCCCTTAAAACCGAATCTGGCCCCCAAACTCAACACAAACCCAAAATGGTGCACCAGGCAGAACTGCCCGGCTGGACCAAGTCGACAGCCAAGTCGACAGGGCTGTTGACTTGGGTCCAACCAAGTCGACTCCCAAGTCGACAAGGCTGTCGACTTGGGTGCTCTGGAGGGAATTTTCCTGCCTGGCCCAAACTGGCCCAAATTTCCAAATTCAAACTTGAATTTGAAATCTGTTTTTACTTTGAAATTTTCTGAAAACTTCGTTGGGCCTTAATCGGGTCATACGAACTCCGGTTTTCGAAAACTCGGACTCTATTTCGCGTATTTTTCCGAGACGAACGCAATGGCATAGCCCGTTTTACTTGATTCAGAATTTAAAAATGAAATTCTGCCTTGATTCTCATTTTAACATGTTATCGAAATACGGGTTGTTACACTTACGTTAGAGGATTAATTATGCCTGAACACACGTTTCCCGGTCCTTACAGACCTATAATCGAGGCGCCTCGCATTCCAACAACCACATAGGTGAAAAGTATATAAATGTCAGGGCTGGTAAGTCACTGACACCACCAAAGCTAGAAAGAAACGTCGTGCTCTCCCTGCAGTCTGTATCCCGTTTTTAACTCATACCGAGGTGTGAGGCTCGCGAATTCACGTTATACACAAAGCTGCCACGTAGGCGTGCTTTGATCATCAACCACAAGACTTTGCCTTTCAACAGAAGCCTTGATCATTGCATCTTAGCGTGCCACACAGGCAATTCATGCCATGCGACTGATGTCCATCGATATACAACCTCTGAGCTCGTACGTCTCAGAGAAGGGCGTTAAGCAAAAGAATAAATTCTCCGCCGCCAAACAGATGTATATTTAATAGAAATCAATCTACACAGAATAAAATCCAATGTCAGACACACAATCCATTTACAAGTCCGTTCTGGGTCTGAACGAAACCGGAGGCACTTTCCTCGCATATCCATCCATCTCCAAGTACGTCTGGACGACCACCAACTATTTCCATCCTCTTGGGTGTACAGCTCAATCAGGATCATCAGTAATAATCCAAACGATGTGAAGACTTCCGGTCTTCAACCACCGTCTTCATCTTCGACATATCGTCGAATCGGTTATTCAGAATGGGTGTAAACCCGGACTTTCCGAACAACCCGCGTATATTAAAAACAAATGTTACACAAACACAACATACGCCTCATTCCAATTCATATTCTCAGGGAAAAGTTCCCATTAATTTTATCCAAGATAAATTCTTTAAAATTTATCCTTTAATCTTCCTTTGGATGTCATTTCAAACCAAATTATGGTTTTCCAAACTAGTCGAGATTAGCGAACCACAACGAAGTAATTATTTATTTTATTTCCCAATCCCAACCTATTCATCCCATGAAGCGAAACTGGTAATTCTCCATATCTAACACCATGGTGTTATCGGTAAAATTAATTACCATTTCACGTTCAAATCTAATTAAAGATTTAACTATCGCTTTGGAGCAAAACTGGCGATACTCCATTCTCGCTCATTTCTAAATTTGATAATTTAGATTATAGATTCACATTTCGACCTAATTGCAGATTCGTTAAAGCTCCTTTTACTGGGTTAAAGAACTAGGTGTTATTTAAAACACAGTTCACGACAAACCCAAATCACATTCTATTTATCATCGGGTTAAAGAACTAGTGTTATTGAAAACACCGTTCACGATAAACCCACAAATCAATTCTAGTTCAATTCAAATCAAATATATTAGAAATTCCGATTATTTAAAACCCCTTTTTAAATCTAATTTATTTATTTAAAAATAAAAACCCGGGTTTTAAATTGGGTTCAAACTAGTTCATTTCAATAAAAATCTATTTTTACCTTTTCAAATGTGGAGTTTTTCACCCCAATTTTTCCTAAATCATTTCTTATGATTTTACACAAATTATTGATATTTTTAATAATTTTATCAAGGCCCGTACAGTCGATTTCCAACAATAGCCATCGAACTGCACTTACAGCGACCTTTTCTGAATTTGATTTGGATGTATATCCAAATCCAACCGTTAGATTTTGAATTTCTAATATTCGTTAGAAAGCTCTTTTCGATACGAACCCAACGGTTCCGGTTTTAGGAGAATCCGACGGTCGGATCTCCCGTAATGTCCGTTTGAAATAAATGGTCGAAATTCACGAACTGCCACGGCGCGGCGCGTTCTATTCAGGCCATTATATATATAATATATATAATATATATTTCGTCGATTTCTATTTAAAATGAATTTTATAAATCGTTTTAAATTCGTTTCAAAAACAATTTCAACTTCCATCTCAATTCAAATCAAAATTGAATCTTTCCTTATAAATTCGTTTTAAAATTCATTTCTATTCAATTCAAATTTCAATTCAATTTGAATTCATTTCAATTCGTTTTAAATTCAATTCGAATTCGTTTTCAATTCAATTCGATTTCAAAGTCGTTTTCTATTCGATTCAATTCAAATTGGTTTTCTAATCAAAATTCATTTCGTTTTCTATTTGAATCAAATTCATTTCGTTTTCTATTTGAATCAAATTCATTTCGTTTTCTATTTGAATCAAGTTCATTTCGTTTTCTATTTGAATCAAATTCAAATTGGTTTTCTATTCGATTCAATTCAAATTCGTTATACATTCAATTGAAATCAAATTCGTTTTATATTCAATTGAAATCAAATTCGTTTTCTATTTAATTCAAATCAAATTTGTTTTCTAATCGATTCAAATCAAATTTGTTTTCTAATCGATTCAAATCAATTCATTTTCTAATCAAATCAAATTCAATTCATTTTCTATTCAAATCAAATTCAATTCATTTTCTATTCAATTTGAATTCAATTCATTTTCTATTCAATTTGAATTCAATTCATTTTCTATTCAATTTGAATTCAATTCATTTTCTATTTAATTTGAATTCAATTCATTTTCTATTCAATTTGAATTCAATTCATTTTCTATTCAATTTGAATTCAATTCATTTTCTATTCAATTTTAATTCAATTCATTTTCTATTTAATTTGAATTCAATTCATTTTCTATTCAATTTGAATTCAATTCATTTTGGTTTTCTATTCGATTCAAATTCTTTATATATTCAGTTGAAATCAAATTCGTTTTATATTTCATTTAATTCAAATTTCATTTCAAAATATGCGATTTCGAAATCACTTTTCAATATTTATTTTAAAATGAATAAAATCGATATAAATATCGTTCACGTCAAAATGGCGTCAATCTAACCAACACGGCTTCATATATTTCTATTTTCAAATATTCTATTCAACAAATGAATATTTATTTTTGTCAACACACGACTAATCTCAACGAATGAGTACTGTCCACGTGTGATTATTTTTGTTATTTAATATATTTTATAAAATTTAAGGTATCTATCGTTTGATATTGAATCAGACTCCAACCGTAATTTAGTGAGAGAACGATTTCCTGAATATTAACCCCGAAGGCCGAAACCAACATCAGATTAATATCCAGGAGACCACTCATCTCATCTATTTTCCAGTTGATTTCTAATTCTATATATGATAAAGATGTAAATTCTATTGTTAAAATATTTCGTTCAACACATGACTAATCCCAACGGATGAGTGCAGTCAACACATGAACCTTTATTTTATAATATTCTTTATCTTCTAAATTGGAATGAGGCCCAATCAATCACCATATAAAGTTAATTATATGGATTTTCATACATCACACGTATATAATAGCATTGTAAAATAATCAACTATCAATCAAAGTGCACTACACTGTATAAGCATCAAATATAGGTATCTAACGCTTATAACAGCCTGTCAATCAATCGATCGACATATTTAATCAATCAGGATGAGTGAACTTCAAATTTCATCCCAACACCCGTGTGGGGTTTCAAACAATCAAACACAGATTTTAGTTGTGCAGTTGGGCGATGTGTAAAATTTATCGACCCAATCAATGTCCTTCAAATAGGTGTACATAAACAAACCGTCCGGTTTGTAAATGAATATTTTATTTATTCACATTCACGTTAAAATTATATTTTTAACGATAAAACATTTTTATTTTAACATATGAATTTCTATTCAGTTCATTCTTTAAATAAAATGATATTTTTATTTTTCTAACTTATTTTAGAAAATTTTGGCGGCATAACGGCACGATACTAGAAACAGGACGAGGCCTAGCCTTATCCCCAGTCTAGTGAAGGCCCACGCCATTCACACATCAATCAAATTCACCAAACAACCAAATTCAAATCAAATCATCTAACTAATTTATGCAACCAAACAAACAAGTCCATGGTCTGTGGACGATTGTGTCGGGTGCTACTAAGCACCGTCTGCATCCTAGTATATATATATATATATAACTAGAAAAAGAAATTGAAAGGTGAGAAATTCTCACCGATAGCTATCCAATCATTTTGACTCTTCTTTTATATAAATCTTCTTCATTCTCGCCTTTTTATCATCTTCGTTGCCCGTAGCCACTACATATGTAAAAATCACACATTTTTATATTTTGATGTCTTTAAAATAAAAATCACATTTTTATTTGTTCACTTTCAATTTAAAAATCATATTTTTATAATCACTTCATATATTTAAAAATCGAATTTTTACTATGCTATTCAATATATAAAAATCGAATTTCAAAAAAAAAATATTTCGCCATTATAAAAATAAAGATTTCGCCTTTTCAAATATGAAGTTTTCGCCTTTTCAAATATAAAGTTTTCGCCTTTTCTATTATAAAGGTTACATCTTTATTTTGCTACACATAGAAAGATGCTATTCTTAATATCTACGCAAACAAAAATCATATTTTTTTACATCGTCTATATAGTAAAGACTATATTTTTAATACTTTAAAAATATAAAAATCATATATATATTTTTTCCACTACATATATAAAAACTATATTTTTTTCCTTACTACTTGAATAAAAATAACATTTTGAACCTTTCTTTCATACAAAAATTATATTTTTAATCCTCTACATAATAAAGATTATATTTTTACCACTTTAAAAATATAAAAATCCAATTTTTAATTTTTTTTTAAAAACCCATTTTTAATCTATGCTATATATATATTCAATTTTTTCATGCTAATTATACATAAAACAGCATTTTTTTATTTTGCTAAAATATAAAAGAAAATAGAAAAAAAAACTGATTTATATATAAAAATTAATAAATCACTTACAGTATTTATTTGGAAAGGGGAGGGGGTTTCTGGTCGAGGCTAAGGAGGAGGATGGGGGGTGGGGGTATCGATTTCGCGGCGGCGCAGGGGAAAAGGGGGCGCGGGGCTCGATGTCACAGGCGAGGGGGGGTGCTCGATGTCGCAGGCGAGGGGGAAGAGGGGGGGGTCTCTGATGAGGCGCGGTGGTCCTTGGGGAGGGCGGCGGCTCCTCTCCGCCTTCGTCGCCTCCTTCTTCTTCTTTTTTTTTATTTGTATTTCTGAAATGAAACGAACGTGGGGGGGGGGGGGGGGGGGGCAGAAAGATAAAGGGAGGAGGGAGAGGAAATTTTTAGTTTTAATTATTTAATTTCTAAAAAGGTACTTTTACATACGACCTCGAAACGAGGTCCACCGCCTGTCGTCTATAGCGTTTTACCCCCATTCCGAACACAATAGGATATGCATCGTAAGCTGATTCGAACGTTACAATCAGTTTCCGTTAAATTTACATTTAAATCACTATATTGAATTTTAAACGTACATTTCAAATTACCGGGGTCACATACTAACTAGAAAAATTCCTGAAAAATATTTTCTAGCTTCGTATTGACGATACGGTCCTAACAAAACTAGTTTCGTCGAATTCCGAGACCGTTGGAAAAATGGCCAATTTCAAGTCGATTAAAATCAACTGAAACTGGTCAAACGCGTTTTCCTTTGCCACGCTCACATATTGATTCAGAAAATTATGAAATTTGGAATCTAGCAATAACTTGACATCACAGACCCAACAAAACTGGTTTCGTCGAAATCCGAGGTCGTTTGCAAAATGCTCATTTTTAAGGGCCTGAATTCCATAGCGACTATTCAGAATTTTCAACTGGACATATCTTTTGATTCCCGCTATGAAATTTCGATTTTTCGGATTCGTTGGAAAGATATTCACGAATAGATCCTAATGTTTTTGGTTTCACTAAAATCCGGATTGTTTTGCACCCGGTACATTCAATTGGAGTTTGAAATCGAATTATCGAACTACCGCGCCATTTTCAATTCTATTTATAATTATATATAAATATTATATATTCTAACGACGACGTATATAATATATACGTCGAATTCCATTCAAAATAAATTTTCTCGTCGGTATTATTTAAAATAATCTATTTTAAATATTCGAAATTCGCTAAAATTGCCAAAATAAAAAATTTAAACTGGTTCAGAATTTCCGGGTTATTACAATTCACGCCATGCAACTGATGTCTATCAATATGTAACCCCTAAGCTCGTATGTCTCAGAGAAGGGTGTTAAGAAAGAGAATAAATTCTCTGCCACCAAACAGATATATATTTAATAGAAATCTACCAATACATAATGAAATCCAATGTCAGACACACATCCATTTACAAGTCCGTTCTAGATCTAAACGAAACCGGAGGCAACTTATTCCTCATCCTACATGTCCAATACAGAAGAGAGGTCCTCGCATATCCGTCAATCTCCAAGTACGTCTAAGCGATCACCACTTATTACCTTGTCTTGGGTGTACAGCCCAATCAAGACACATTATTCATCCAAACGATGTGAAGAACTCCGGTCTTCAACCACCGTCTTCATCATCGACTTTTGGTCGTCGTAGTATTTATTCAAAATGGGTTAAACCCGGTCTTCCCGAATAACTCACATATTTTATAATCAATAATCAAGTGCTATAAAAACACATCATATGCCTCATTCCAATTTAGAATATTCTTTTATTCCAATATTCACATTATTAGGGAAAGGTTCCCATTAATTTTATCAAAGATAAATTCTTTTAAATTTTCTCTTTAATCTTCCTTTTGATATCGATTTCAAAAGATTTTATTAACTAGTCGGGATTGTCGAACCTTACCAAAGTAATCATTTATTTATTAATCCCAATCCCAACCTATTCACCCCATTCTTGATATCAAATCTGATTAATCGGTAAATTTAATTACCATTTCACATTCAAATCTAATTGAAGATTTAACTATCGCTTGGAGTGAAACTGGCGGTACTCCATTCTCGATCATTTCATAAATTCGACAAACTTAGTTATCTCATTCCCTTTTCAATCTAATTAAAAATTTATTAAAACTCCAATTTGGTTTTAATATAAAAAATCATTACCTTATGATTATTCAAATTTAAGAAATTAATCTTATCTCTAACTGGGTTAAAGAACCAATGTCATTTAAAACATAGTTCACTATAAACCCAAAATCATCTTCTATAACTATGGAATCTTCACGAAAATCATAATAGTGTATAATCGATACAAATTCCTGTATCAGACTAATAATATAAATGGAATAGCGGCAAGGCCTTTTTAATTCCATACTGGTCTTCCTTCACAGAAGCTCATCTCGATTATTACCAAATCAAATTCCATTCAATTCCAATTTAATATATTAAATTGGAAATCTTTACTTTGGAAAATTTCCACTAAATCTTAATAAAAAGAATTATAAATTCCCAATCATCTCTTCACTGTTAATTAGGTTAAAGAATAAATGTTATTTAAAACATTGTTCACAATAAGCCCAAAAATCCAATTTCAATTCAACTCTAATTAAATATTAATTAATTGGTAAACTTCTCTAAATCTTAATTAAAAGATTTATTCTTTTCTCAATTGGGTTTAAGAATAGTGCTATTGAAGACAACATTCACAACAATCCCAAAATCCAATTTGATATTAAAGATAAGGTTTTGAATAGAAATTATATCTGCTTATATTCAATATCAAATTCTGAAACCAACAAATATCGTATTAGGAATAATGATATGTATATCTTCCAATTCCCCAATGACATCAGTATAATCACAGAATCCAAAATCGAAATATTCCGAAGAATATTTCTATTCAAATCCATTCCATTTCATACATTGGAAAATCTTGGTTAGATTAAAACCATTTCATCCAATTTATTTATTTAAAAACAATGGAATATTATACTAGTTAATAACTAGTTCATTTCGATAAAAATATATTCTTTTATCATTTCAAATATGGAAGTTCTCATCCAAAATCCTTCCAAACCATTTATTATGATTTTACATAATTTTTCCATGTTTTTAATAATTTTATTAAGCCCCTTACAGTCGGTTTCCAATAACGGCCACCGAACTGCATTCATAGCGACCTTTTTTAAAACTGATTTGGACATATTTTATAATCCAACCATTAGATTTCCAATATCTTATATTCATTGAAAAGCTCTTTTCGATACGAACCCAACGGTTCTGGGTTTAGGAGATCCAATGGTCGGATCTCCCATTACATCAATTTGAAGTTAATGGTTGAAATTCGCAAACAGTCACTGTGCGGCGCGTTCTATTTAGGCCATTAAATATATATATATATATATATACATATATATATAATATGTATCATCAATTTCCATTTAAAACGTATTTCATAGAAATATTTATAATTTCGTTTTAAAATAATTTCTACTCCATTTTCAATTTTAAATCAAAACTGAATATTCTATATCTATATCATATTAAAATGATAATAATCTCAAAATATTAGATTTTGAAATCACTTCTTTTCGGTATTCATTAGAAAATGAATAAAATCGATCGATAAACCTATTTGGGATAAAATGGCGTTTAACTACATAAATATTTTTATTGTTCGAACATTTTATTCAACACATGAATATTTTATAGTTTATACATTAAATAAAAATGATATTTTTATTGCAAACATTTTATTCAATGAATGAATATTTTATATAGTTTATACATTCAATAAAAATGATATTTTTATTGTTCAAACATTTTATGCGACACATGAATATTATATATGGTTTATACATTCAATAAAAATGACATTTTTATTGTTCAAACATTTTATTCAACACATGAATATTTTATATAGTTTATACATTCAATAAAAATGATATTTTTGCTGTTCAAACATTTTATGCGACGCATGAATATTATATATGGTTTATACATTCAATAAAAATAATATTTTTAGTGTTCAAACATTTTATTCAACACATGAATATTTTATATAGTTTATACATTCAATAAAAATGATACTTTTATTGTTCAAACATTTTAAGTGACACATGAATATTATATATGGTTTATACATTCAATAAAAATGATATTTTTATTGTTCAAACATTTTATTCAACACATGAATATTTTATATAGTTTATACATTCAACAAAAATTACATTTTTATTGTTCAAACATTTTACGCGACACATGAATATTATATATGGTTCATACATTCAATAAAAATGATATTTTTGTTGTTCAAACATTTTATTCAACACATGAATATTTTATATAGTTTATACATTCAATAAAAATGATATTTTTATTGTTCAAACATTTTATGCGACACATGAATATTATATATGGTTTATACATTTAATAAAAAAGGATATTTTTATTGTTTAAATATTTTATTCAACACATGAATATTTTATATAGTTTATACATTCAACAAAAATGATATTTTTATTGTTCAAACATTTTATGCGACACATGAATACACATGAATATTATATATGGCTTATACATTCAATAAAAATAATATTTTTATTGTTCAAACATTTTATGCGACACATGAATATTTTATATGGAATATTCATTATTTAAATATATATATTTATATTCTTTATTTTTAAATACTCTTTATTTTAAAATATTCTTTATTTCTGAAACGGAATGCGACTCAATCAATTACCATATAATTTCAGTTATATGGATTTCATACATCGCATGTGTTCAGCAATAATGATAAATAATCATTAAATAATCCATTTACATCCAGAGTGAAATTTACAACTGTGTGAGCATTAAAATAAATAAACAACGCTCATCACAGCCTATCAACCCATCGATTGACATATAATTAAATATTGGTATTAGTGTATGTCAAATATCATCCCAATACTCGTGTGGGATTTTCTAACAACAACAGTTCATTTAAATAAATCATTGTTTAATAAATTTAACCAATTCTAATTCAGTTTGAATTATTTTTCTACTTAGCCAATTTTACTAGTTAAAATTATAAATAGATATTTATAATTTAGTCTCAACTACCACCTTAATGTCAACATTATATTTAATGGGTTAATCATCACAACATCACAAACAAAACAGAATACAATCAATTAAATCGTCCATGGTCTATGGACGAGGGAGGTGAGCTAACAATTTATAATGGAAGTAATTACGAAAGTCCCTTCAACTCCATGTCTGAATAAAATAAAGCGGTAATAAATTCTAAAAAAAATCAATTGATTAATTCATGGTAAAATCCCTGCGCGATGCATTTTATTCCAATTTTAACGAAGCGGGATCCAACTACTCGATACAATGATCTATTAGATCGTGTCCTTAGGCACCGCAGTGCAATCATATCATGCCTAAACTGGGCATGTATATTTCTAGGTTTTCACAGTTTTGGTTTGTATATTCATAATCAATTCTATTTTTTCTTGTTTTTTTAGTCCTTACTTTAATACAATTTTTCAAGATACGAAGGCTTCTTATTCCACAACAATGAAAGCACTTTTTCATTCTTTCATATACTAGGGGATTTCACTTGGAAAAGAAAATGTTCTTAAAACTGATAAAAACCTACACTGGCAATTCAATATATTTTTATACATAAATAAAATAACATGATAAAATATAATTTTGTGAGGAGTTCTCACATTGGGTTTCCACTCTGTCATTTTTTTATGCAAAGAAATGTGACCTTTTCGGCTCCACAGTCCACATACGACATCCAAATAACTCCAAATCAGTTTTATTACGAAGCTCTCGTCGATACGGCTCCAAAGCATCTTATTTCGCTGAATTCGGAGTTCATATGAAAAAGTTATGCTTTTTTCAATTTTCATGTACATATATGTAATTAACATAATTAATTAATTACCTTAATCCTTACTAATTACATCCTCTAATCTCTTTCTTCCTCCCCAAAACTAACGTATACACAGCAGCCCCATGTCCCTCTTCATGCAATCTTCCTTCACTACTTTATCCTTCGTTTCTCCATGAAATCACAAAACGTAAACACCATTCTCCTTCTCTTCTTCTCCTCTACAGTCTCAACACATGAATCTCAAACAGAAGCTTGCTTCCAAAAAATGCATTTATTGTCATCCCACGAATGCATGCTCCAGGTCCTGACACTTTTTATCGCCGAATCGCCTCAAATTTGGCCACAATGTGCTATTCTACCTTTTAAACACTAAAACAAACTCGAACTCATGCATCGTCATTTCTATGTGAAGAACCATCCAACCCTAGCTCGTATTCATCCAAAAAACGTACGCTGTAAATTTTTGAGCATACAAAATCTTCACCAAACTCAACCAAATTGATATATGTGGAAGCTTACACTCATACTAGTTCAAAGATCTAACATTAGAAATTTGTAAAATTTTCTTTGATTTGTTATGGATTTTAGAAGTGGAATTTAGGTTTAGGAAATGTGGAAAAAAGGAGCTATGGTGAATGAATGATTAGGATTAGGTTTTAGAAGTGTTTAGGATGTTATATAGTAGGTGGATATTATTTTTATATTAACTTTATTTTTTTTTATACTCAAATTATGCCTATTTTCATTGTTTAAAAATCCGTTTGACCACCTACGGATCCCCTTTTTGCTGAAAATTGACATGCAGCTACTCTATGATATTGCGATCCAAAGAAACTGGTTCCGTCGAATTCCGAGTCCATATGCACAAACAATGAATTTTTAAAGCCAAAATATTTTCTGTTTCTCACTTAAAAAATCATGCCCAGTCACATACTGAAACACCCCACCTTCGTTAAGGTCACTCACAAAGGGAATTCCTTAACTTCGATGGAGCATTGTAGGTAAAAGATACAGATAATTTACAAGACAGACATGTAAACAGTGGAAAAACTAAATTTATTTCATACGTACATGGTTCAGTTAAAACATTACAACAACTTTCTCAAACCAACTTCCAAATTATTACAATAAAATCTCTGTCTTGAATTAAAACATAAAGAAGCATTAAAATAACAGTAAGGCAGCATAAATCCCTAATAAGAGAGTATCCAAAGCCATAGACCAAGGAAAGAGAATCCAAGCAATACATCTACTCTGTTCAAGCTGGAAATGTACCGAACTAGGCTGAAGTATTCCCTCCCTGCGGACCTGGGGAGGGGGGGGGGGGAGGGAATGGAAGAAAAGAAGATGAAAGAAAATGGGTCAGACATGAGTCTGGTAAGTCCAGTGATTATTTAGCATGTAAACAAGAAAAAGGATTATGACATGAATAAACTGAACCTAGGACAGTACCCTAGAAATAAGATAATAAAACTGAATATGTTATCGCACTCATTTCTATTTCTCTGCAACCACTTACAAGGGTTTAAACTAGCACCATGTGTTCAAGATAAATGATCCCCTTTTTCGATCAGCTCCTATTCGTATACGTTTAATGCTTGTGTCATTCGGCCCCGCTTGATTGTAGATACCTGTGCTAGTCCCACCATGGGGTGTATCAAATCCTATGGTGGCAACCCGACACAATTCAAGATGCACAGTGGATAATTACCGATGCCCAGTGCCTGCTTTTTCCACTCTGGAGTACATGCACGCCCGCACTCCGTCGGAACCTACACTGACGCACCACCGGCCGTTGTTTTGACCGCTTATAATCAGCCTAGTAATCGTGCCCCACCCTGCCTAGTTCAGGGTACCATGATACATCTACGTAGGTTACTGCTGAAATGGGTCCCTGTTACTAGGGTTTTCTAATCAACATGCTAAAATGGTTAAGTGTTCTCAAATTAACCTAACCCCACCCATCAGTTTAGTTAACATGTTGTATTGGTTAAGTGTTTCCTTAATTAACTTAACCCTACCATTCATGTCTTAGCTTTAATTTATTCATCAAAGCAACACCACTCACATTAGATATGTGTTGTTGCGGTCGCTGGATGTGCCTGTTGGTTCCGGGTAGTCTTACACCGCAAGTCAATCTAACCTCGGATTCTTTTGGGCTTGATGCGCTAATCTCTCATATTAGATTTATATTGTTATGGTTGCTGGATGCGCTGGGCGGTTCAGGGCAGTCTTACACCGTAACTCAATCTAACCTTGGGTTAGGCATATTCGTCTTTTACTTAATTTACATATATAATTATTATATATATGTAAATTATCCACAATTATTGCCATTCAGGTCATGCCCCATTTACCCACTAGATCATGTTCATAATTTTTAGGTATATAAATTATACCAATTTACGCCACTAATCATTTATATGATTATGGGCCAAACTATGCCAATAAATTTGAAATATAAGGTTTTTCCCAACGTTACCCCCGTTATATGTTTGCAAAATTTTACATAGAATGTCAGGCTCGCAACTTATCCTAACTTATATACAAAAGGGGAAAGAAAGGAACATGTACCATTCCTACAAAAATAATAAGGATCTAACTAAACATGTGTCATATAAGTTTGGCATAAAACAATGAACATGCATTTTTCGATCCAATTAACATGAATCTTAAGCATATGAAATTACACAAATCCAACTAGACATGTAAATGTAAACTTTTATTTGGATCCAATTAATATGAATCTTAAGCATATGAAATTACAAAAATCCAACTAGGCATGTAAATGTAAACTTTTATTTTGGATCAAATAAACATGAATCTTAAGCATATGAACAGGGACTTACATAGAATTACACAAATCCAATTAGTCATGTAAATGTAAACTTTTATTTTGGATCCAATTTTCATTGATATAAACATAGGATAATGTAGATCTAAACATATACATGACTTAGCCTAAAAACTTGCATGTAACATAACATGAAAAAGTCACCAAATTTACATAATACACGATTGGTTTAACATACAACATAATAAGTCCAACAAACCATAATAGTCTCATAGGCATATATGATAAAATCGTTACAAGAATAGACATGAATCAGCATCACCATTATCTTACAACTAGGCATGACTCTAGTTTTCACTTTATTACAAATCATAACTTTTAATTGTTCACATCTAAATAATAACAGGACTTACAAACAAAAGAAAGTCTTGTTTTCTGGGATCTGTTTTCTGAAACTGAAAGGCAATCCATTGACGTAGACTATCTAATTTTGATTTGATTCGTAGCTTCTAACCTGCTTTCTATTTTGAGAAGAAATGGTGGCTAGGCTAGGTCGATCATGGACAGCATGGTGGCTCCTTGGAATGAAATTGTGTGATTTAGGATTGAGGAATAGGGTTGCTTTTGTAGAGGTTTAAACTTATGTGAGCCGTCAGATCATCCTAGAAGCAATCAAAACCGTCCAGACTAGATAGAATTATCCAGAAATTGCCACCTATGCCCTAGTGACTCAGCAACAAGTCAGAAAATCGTCACTGTTTGGATATTGGCTAGGGGGTCGACCCCTATAGGGGGGTCGACACCCCAGTCAAAACCCCTCTTGGGGGTCGACACCTATGTCGACCCCCCTGGAGGAGTCTATCCCTATGAGCGGGAATTTTCCCGCCCAGCTGAGCCACGTGATTTTTGAAATTCGAACTGTTTTGTTTATTAAATTATTTAATTATATGATTTTCTGTTTAAACATGAAATCTTCTGAACTCCATAACTTCTTCATACGGAGTCTGATTCATGCAAACCCAGACTCTATCTCAAGCAGAATTCCAAGACAAACGAAATGGCGTAACCCACTTCCCTTAATTCTCACTTTTACAAATTAAGTATCCTTTAATTCGTTACTTTAATAAACGTAGAAAATATAGGCTGTTACATTCTCCCCTCCTTAAAGGATTTCGTCCCCGAAATCTTCAAGTCACGAAGAGTGTATATCCTACCATCCAATCGTCCATCTACTCAACCATCAAACACCGACATCCATTGTCCTTAAAAGATTTCTAATTCTTTCATGATTGTATAAATAGTGTGTGTATATGTCCTTATCTAATGCAAAATCAGGCGGTCTACTGATTCAGTTGACCTCCTTTGTAACACCCCACCTTTGTTAAGGTCACTCACAAAGGGAATGCCTTAACTTTGATGGAGCATTTTAGCAAATAGAACAGAAACTTACAAGACAGATAAAACAGTACTTGAAAAATTTATAGCTTTATTACAACAGAAACCGAAGTAAGTTTGGTTACATCCTTTCAAATCACAATATCAGAATTCAAGTACAAAATATCAGTCTTGTACAAAAGCCTTCAGAATGCATAGTTTTTAAAATCATAATCCCCACAGAAGATGCCATAAGAAGTTAAGCCATACTTTACGCACATCAAGCAGAAGAAATCTGGATCAAGCTACAGTATTCCCTCCTTAGAAAACCTGGAGGGGAGGGGGGAAACGTAAGAAAAAGGGGCGAAAACAAGCAAGGTCAGACATAAAGTCTAGCAAGTCCAGTGACTTTCAGCATATGAACAGATAATAATAATTATGACATGAAAATAAAATTGGATGCGAGATAACAGTAACAGGAGTTGCAGATATACTTAGGTTAAACAGAAAAAGAACAGAATGATGTGAGCTACTACTTTTCACCTCTCTGCACTAATACTAGTATAACAGGATTAGTGTCACCCTAATGTCTAAGCTGAAGCAGAAACAGAACGCTAATAATGGGCCTTTACCACCCGAACAGAAACAGACAGAAACAGAATGCTAATAGTGGGCCTTTACCACCTGAACAGAAGTTACAGAAACAAAAACAGATTTATCCCTATGGAAACAAAATGTAGAATTAGGTGTACACTTAGTAAATGGGCCTTTACCTCCCGAACAGACGGTACCACGCAGATAGGTGTTGCCACCCAATAGAAACATACGGTACCAACAGAAACAGACAGAACTGAGTGTACCCTAAAACCCTACCCTAAGCGATCGGCTCCCTAAACATAAATACCCTGTGTCGGCTCCACAATAGGGTGTATCACTCCCTAAAGTGACAACCAATTGGCACAGGCCTATTTACAGATGTCACGGCGTCTTACATCCTCAGAGGCAGACCAGGATCCATGCACGCACATGAACCCGGTTGGAATGCACCATCAACACCCCTCGCCATTATCAGAATGAACCACTTATAATTAGTTCAGTAAGCGTGCCCGGACCCTACCTACTGTTGGGTCAAAGTTTTGATACCAGAAAGGGTTACTGACTAATATGGGTCCCAAACAACAGATGACACAAGTAATTCCCCTCCTAACCTTGTGTCCCCAGACTAAAAGACTCCAGATTAATTTGTTTACAAATTCAGACATACAGAGTTCAGATCAACTAGTTCACAGATCAGACAAGTTTTTAGACTAACGGATTAGATATACGGATTTAACAGATTTACAGATTTGTCTAACTTTGTAACTGGGCCTACAGATTCACGAAACGGGTTTGTTAAATTCATTAGTCCAATTGGTTCAACCCTATCTACCCAACACGTTTTAGACATCATATTTATCCCAGATTTGCATTAATTAAATATTAATGCACAGACCTCTCACATTAGGTCGGTAACTTTGGCCGCTGGATATGCAGGGCGGTTCCGGGCAGACTTCTGCCACAAGCCAGACCTAACATCGTGTCTAAGCATATTTTAGTTATGCCTACGACCTCTCACATTAGACTGACAGTTTTGCGGTCGCTGGTTAAGCCGGTTGGTTCGGGGCAGGCTTCTACCGCAAACAGAGTCTAACCTCGTGTCATAGGTAATTCATTCTAATATAGATTTTTCAGATATCCGACTAATTCTGTTTATTTAACATATTAAACTTCTGTACAAGTTACAGCAGATTATTCAAGTTTCTATTAACAAGTTTTGCTCAATTTTAAATCGAGCCTACAGATTCACTTACTTCAAATTTCAGCATTTCAGTTCCAACAGATTACGTCATTCAACAGATAAGAGATCTTGCAGATTAGGTTATTTAGTAGATTTAACAGATAAGGAAATTTAACATAATTAGCAGATTAGGCAATTCAATCTAATTAGCAGTTTAGGCAATATAACAGAACTATCATATTAGGCAATATAACAGATTTAGCTGACAACAGATTTAGCAGATTATATATATCTAAAACTCTATTTACCTATCTTGCCTAATCATAAATTTAGCCTAAACTTATATGCCCAAATCAAGGTCATAATTCATAATACAATATATGCCCCAAATCTTAGCCTTAATATTCCCATTTACAGTTCATGTCAAAACTAGATTCAATATTCTAGTTTACCATTTTTGTCCAAGACTAATACACATGTAAATCATTTTCTATTATATCCAATTCAGATCATGCCAACATATTGTTATGCCAAATTAACTTAATTAAGCTGTGCCCAACCCCCGTATAACATATTTCCACAAGTTCTCTAAACACTCATGAAATGGCCCTAGCAAAAGGAATAGAGGATAAACACAAGAAAGAATAGGCATGCAATAATGAACCACATATAATGATAATGGCCCTATTAGGCTCGATGTACATAACAGTGAATGGGAATAAACTAGCAAGGTTACATACTAAATATGAGATCCAACATCATTAAGGGAATAGGCATAAGATACTAGCTACAATAGTTATAGGCAACTAACCACAATAGTCATGGGCGACTAATCACAATAGTTTCTTATTCAATGTCATAGGAAATAGTCTCATAGGCGTGAATCATTGTCATATGCAATAGTCTCATGAATCTTAGTCATAGGCAATAGTCTCATGAATCATAGTCATAGGCCATAGTCCCATAGGCATGAATCATAGTCATAGGCAATAGTCTCATGAATCATAGTCATAGGCAGTAGTCTCATGAATCTTAGTCATAGGCAATAGTTTCATATCCAATTATGCATTATTCATTATTTGTCCCAAAATTTAGCGTTTGTGCGTTAATCTCTTATGAGATTCGACGCAGGCTCGTACTAGCCTGGCTATAGAACAGAAAGAAGAAAGAGATACAGAATAAGATAGATCTAAACAGAACAAAATAGACATAACCTCAGATTCAGATTTACAATCCATGTCACAATCATAATTAACGTTTATATCATAAAATAACTGTACTTGCCTTACGTGGCTAAAGAAAAGGATTATAAATCGAATTTGATGCAGAAACGTTGATTAATCTACTTCGATTGTTGTTGCAGCTCTAAACTTTAATTTGAATTGTGAACGAACACTTGAGATTAGATTTAGAGGAGGCGGCTAGGGTTTAAGAGAGCGTTTGGTAGCATAATGGTGTCATAGACAATATTCTATGAATTAGGGTTAGGTTAATCACATATTTATAGGTGTAGAGAGTGTTTCAGAATCATTAGAACACCCTAGAAGCCATCAGGTCCGTCCAACACATCAAAAATCGTCATTAGAACTCTCTAGAACCATGTGCAGGTTTCTGGCTCGACATGGGCGGACTTCCCAAGTGCGCCAGTGTATTTTTGTGCTGGCGCACTTCACAAGTGCGCCAGTGCATTTCTGGCCTATTTCCGGTTTTTTTGCCTAACTTCGTTCGTCCATATCTCCTTCATACGGTATCCGTTTTATGCAAACTCGGACTCTATCTCAAGCAGAATTTCAAGACGAACGCAATGGCGCAACCCGTTTCCCTTAATTCTTCTCCTAAAAATTAAGTATACTTTAATTTGTTACTTATACGTTCATAGAAAATACGGGGTGTTACATCCTTAATGCAAATTATGTTAGTGCCATGAGTCCATTATGCATGCAATTATTCCTAATCATACTTTCTACATGAGTGCACAATCATCCATACAAATGCAACGTCCATATGATAACATTCCAGGTTTCAATCCATATACAAATACATATATGCATATGCAATATGAAAGTGATTGAGCCGATCTAACACGTAATGTGTGTGTATATGCATCCACGAGCAACCACTAGCAACCACTTGCAACCACCCGCAACCATCAATTATAACATGTTTCAAATACATGTTTACATCCATTGGTTTCTACCTAAGGATAAAGAATAGGACCGAGGAGATATACTTAAAAAGATAGACATAAGCATGTATAAACTTATGGAAAAAGAGATTAAGGAGGTACCATAAAAAAGAAAAGGGTAGGCTGCGTGTATTTTTCTCTCAGTTTCCTAAGTCGCGTCTTCCTCAGCGTCACTCCATTGAACTTTAACAAGCTTGACTTCACGATTGCGTAGGTTTTTGACTTCCGTACCCAAGATACGAGTTGGAACTCTTCTCACAGTTGCTTCTTGTTCCACTTCTACTTCCTTTAGTATACTCGGCTCCACAACTTCCGTAGACTCATGTAAGCACTTTCATAGTTGAGAAACATGAAAAACATTATGAACTGCAGCCAGTCTTTCGGGTAGCTCTACTCTGTAAGCAATCGTCCTAATCCTTTTAATGATAGGAAATGGTCCTACAAATCTTGGTGCCAACTTTCCTATGGACCCAAAGCGAATGACATTCCTCAAAGGAGATACTTTAAGGAACACCCTATCTCCAACCTCAAACTCAAGGTCGGTCCTTCTTTTGTCTACATAGGATTTTTGTCTATCTTGTGCACTCTTCATCCGTCTTCTTATCAAGTCCACCTTTTCTGAAGTTTCTCTAATCATGTCTGGCCCAAGTACGAGCTTGTCTATAGACTCCCACCAACAAGTTGGTGATCGGCATGATATTCCATATAAACCTCGAAGGGTGCCATGTCTATGGTGGCTTGGTAGCTATTGTTGTAAGCGAATTCCTCCAAAGGAAGATGATCCTCCCATGTTCCTCCAAAGTCAAGAATGCACAATCTCAAGAGGTCTTCTAACCATCGGTTTGGGGGTGACAGGCCGTGCTTAAGCATAGTTGTGTGCCTATAGCCTCTTGCAAACTCTTCCAAAACTCGCTCGTAAAGATAGGATCTCGATCACTCACTATGCTGGAGGGTATCCCATGGAGTCTAACTATCTCTTTAAGATAAATGGATGCTACAGACAAGGCAGTCCTTCTACTCTTAACAGGTATAAAGTGAGCGCTTTTAGTGAGCTTGTCCACTATTACCCAAATACTGGTATTGCCCTTTCTTGACCTAGGCAACCCATCAACAAAGTCCATCAAAATGCTATCCCATTTCCACTGTGGGACCTCTAGAGGATGATGCAGACCACAAGGCTTCCTCTGCTCCACTTTGACTTGCTGGCATATCAAACACTTAGCGACGAACTCAGCTACATCCCTCTTCATGCCCTCCCAAAAGAAAACCTTTTTATGTCTTTATACATCTTGACTCCACTTGGTATATGGTCATCTTAGAATGGTGTGCTTCTTTGAGAACCGTCTTCACCAAATCCCTAGCTTGTGGGACGCATTGTATTCCATCCCGTCTCAACTAACCCTTATCATCGATGGAGTATCTATTGAGGTGGCTAGAAGTCTCACCCCTAATTAGCTTATACATAATATCAACTAGATGAGGGTATTCACGTTGAGTGGTTCCTATTGAGTCAAAAAGAGTAGCCCGCACTTCTAGTGATGCTAACAAACCAGGTACAAATTCAGAGGAGGGTCTAAAGTCAAAGTTTGCTATGTACTCCAAGTTTTGCCTTTCTACAAAGAGAGGACTTAAGCTTAGCTTCTTTCTACTCAAGGCTTCTGCTACTACATTGCCCTTGCCAGGGGTATAGGAAATCTCAAAATCATATAAGGCCAGAAATTCCATCCACCTTTGTTGTCTTAAGTTAAGATGTTTTTGTGAGAAAAGGTACTTTAATGATTTATGGTCAGTAAACAATTCAAACCTTTCTCCTAGTAGATAATGACGCCATGACTTAAGAGCAAAAAAAATGGCAGCTAGCTCCAAATCATGAGTTGGATAGTTTTTCTCATGTACATTAAACTACCTTCCCCCATAACAAACCACCTTGCCTTCTTGCATCAAGACAATGCCTAATCCTGTACCGCATGCGTCTATGTATACGGCAAAACTTTTTGCTCCCATCAGGCAATGTCAGAACTGAGGCTGTTGTTAGAGCCCTTTTCAGGTGTTGGAAAGCAACATCGCAATCCAAACCCCAAACGAAAGCTAGATTCTTCTTTGTCAATCTTGTGAGTGAGGCTGAGATTTTTGCAAAGTCTTTAATGAACTTTCGATAAAAGCCCGCTAGCCCGAGAAAGCTTCGGACTTCGGTTGCATTCCGTGGAACCTTCCAATCTTGCACTGCAACTACTTTTGCGGGGTCCACAGCTATCCCCTCTTTGGACACCACATGTCCAAGAAACCTCACTTCTTCTCTCTAGAAATGACATTTGGAGGATTTGGCTTTCAGCTGATGTGCACGAAGAGTATCCATGACTTCCCTTAAATGCAAAGCACGCTCTTCTTCATTCTTCGAGAAAATCAAAATGTCGTCTATGAAGACCACCACAAACTTATTAAGGAACTCCCTGAAAACCCTGCTCATCAAGTCAACGAAATAAGCGAGTGCGTTTGTCAAGCCGAAAGGCATGACAAGCCATTCGAAGAAACCATCCGGGGTTCTGAACGTGGCCTTATCAATGCTGTCTGCAGCCACTCTTAGCTGATGAAACCTAGTAGCCAGATCTAACTGGGAGAAAACCGATGCACCTACAAGGTGATCAAACAAGTCGTCTATTCTTGGAATTGGGTGCCTATTCTTCCTGGTCAGCTTTTTTAGCTCCCTATAGTCAACGCATAGACGAAGTGAACCATCCGCTTTGGTTGTAAACACTACTGGAGCACCCCATTCAGAAATACTCCGCCTTATAAACCCCTTTTCGAGTAGCTCTTTAACTTGCTTGCTGAGCTCTTTCCTCTCTGTAACACACCGTATGTTGAATAACTTGCTATAATATAAAACAGGGCAATATTTAATTTTAAAATCTGAATCAAGGGAAATGGGCTATGCCATTGCGTTCGTCTCGGAAAAATACGCGAAATAGAATCCGAGTTTTCGAAAATCGGAGTCCGTATGACCCAGATATAGCCCGAAGAAGTTTCAGAAAATTTAAAAACAAATTTAAAAACAAAAATTTCAATTTTCAGAAGTCGCGGGAAAAATCCCGCCAGACCTAGGGGGTCGACTGGGGAGTCGACCTCCCCCCCAGGTTGACTGGGGAGTCGACCCTAGGGTCGACCTGGGGGTCGACCTCCCTGGTCGAGCCCAGGTGACCTGGGTGCACCAGCTTGTCTTTTGGGCTGTGTTTTGATGGCTAGGACGTGATCTGACGGCTCTAATCTGATTTAGGGTTAATCTAATGGCCTAAAACACCTAACTACTCTATAAATACACCCTAAGACTACCCTAATTCGTACTAAAAATAGAAACAATGCCGTCATGCCGTCAAAATGCAACTTGAAGGAGCCGCCATCAATTTGTAGAAGAAGATAGCATCTCAAATCAATCTCTAATCAACTCTAGCAACTTAATCTTCTTCTTAGGAGTGCTAATCAACAAGTTGTGAGTTTTGTATAGCCTTAATGACCAATTATTGAAATGATTATGATAGGATATAATGAGGTTATGGCTATGAATGTGGATCAATGCAAGTTATACAAGTTATATGCTATGTGTTAATGATGTTATGCAAGTTATATGCTATGTGTTAATGATGTTATGCATGATATGCAAGTTAAATGCTATGTGTTTGTGATGTTATGCAAGTTATGCAAGTCATATACTACATGTTCATGATGTTATGCAAGTTATGCAAGTCATATACTACATGTTCATGATGTTATGCAAGTTATGCAAGTCATATGCTACATGTTCATGATGTTATGTAAGTTATGCAAGTCATATGCTATGTGTTTGTGATGTTATGCAATTTATGCAAGTCATATGAGAAACATTGATCCATTATGACACCATGATTATGCAAGTTTGATGTATGATTATATGCAAGTTCATATATGATATGTTATGCAAGTTTGGTGTATGATTATATGCAAGTCCATATATGACATGTTATGCAAGTTTGGTGTTTGATGATATGCAAGTAACATGTGCAAGTTTACACCTTAGTATGATATGCATACATATGCAAGTTAACCCCTTTGTATGTCATACATACATATGCAAGTTTACCCCTTTGTATGACATAAATAACTTATGCAAGTTAACCTCCTTATGACATACGTGATTCATGCAAGTTTGGGTTGATTATTTATGCTAGTTGGGTTGATGCTATATGCATGTTGACACCTTTAAACCCATGTTGATGCTAATGTTATGCAAGTTGAACCCATTATATTTATGATGAATCTTCCCTTTTATGTCATGTTAGCGAATTACGTGGGGAACGATGGGGTTAATATAAATGTTAATGAAATGGTGTGAAGTTGGTATGATTATGCATACCATAAAGTGATGGACATAATTGAGTCAATTATGTACATCGTTAAAATTGGAATTAATTAGGGAAAATTAATTCGGGGGTGATTAATTAGGTGTAATTAATCGACTAAGACACGAGGTTGGACCCTTTTGTAGCATAAGACTGCCCGGAACCGACCGGCAAATCCAGCGGCTACAAATGATTGGCCCAATGTGAGAGGTCTTAGGCACAAACTATATACGTGACAAGTGTAAAGACACGAGGTTAGACTCGGTTATGGCGTAAGGCTGCCCGGACCCAACCGGCAAATCCAGCTGCCATAAAAGAGAGTCTAATGTGAGAGGTCTTTACAACGGTTACGTTCTTAATCAATTAAGAAACACTTAACCAAATAAGCATGTAGTGGGCATGAGGGGTTAAGTGGGTGCCTTGGGTGGCATGTGGACATCAAGTAAGTGCCTTGGGTGGCATGTGGAAATCTAGTGGGTTGCCTTGGGTGGCAATAGAAAATACGATTAGAATACTTAACCAAGTGGAAACATGTAATTAAACATGATTAAAGGGTTACGTGGGATGCACTAGATAAATTGACAAGCTTAGGTGGTAGCTTGTGGGGGCCCATTTCAACCAGTAACCCATATGTATCTTATTGGGCTCGACCCATGTCGAGGACGGGACACGCGTACTGGGATTGATTATAAGAGGCCAAAACGGGTTAGCGGGGCAACGCGAGTCCAACGGGTTTCATATGCGTGTGTGGACCCGGGCTGGTAGGTAAGACGTTGTTGCATCGTGTAGGTATAAGCCGTGCACCATTTGTTGTATCGGGTTGCCACTTTGGGGAGTGATATACCCCAATGTGGGGCTAGCACGGGTATCTACAGTAGGGAGCCGATCGCTTGGGAGTAGTGGGTATACCTAGTGGAGATAGGGGCAGACGACACCTATATAGTCAGCTAGGGGTACACGAAACTACTTGGTAAATTTACTAAGTCCTTGGGTGGGATCAACCTTTAAGTAGGAATGACTGGTGTGGTGCAGTTAGTAATTATCCTTGGGTGGGTAGATGCGTCTTTACCGTTATCCTAGTTCACCTTATGTCTAGTTGGCTACTTAGTGTAGTCATTTATCCCCAGTCATCCCGTACCAAGTTTATATCATACCCTAATTACTTTAATAATTGTGTTGTTAAAGTTATAGGGCTCACTCAGACTTATGTCTAACCCCGTTGTTTTTATCTTTTTCCCCCTCAGGTCCTCAGGTTGGGCCTGGCACTAGTGGGCTTTGATCAGACTTCTTTATCTATCTCTTGGAGCTTGGACCGTGATGTAAAGCCCAGCTTATCTTTTCTTTTATGGCTATTGTTTATGTAGTGGGATTATGTACTTATGTTTTTATCAGGATGGATATTTAGTACTTGACTCTTTATGGTGTTGTAACTAAACATGTTTACCTTCTGCTGCAATGAAATGATGTTTTAGATTTTCAAGTATTTATGTCTGTCTTGTGTAATTTTTCTATTCTATATTCACTTAAAATGCTCCACCGAAGTTAAGGCATTCCCTTAATGAGTGACCTTAGCGGGTATGGGGTGTTACACGTGGTATCAGAGCGAAGGTTACCGGAACAGATAAAATTTTTAGAAAACTATTTTTATAAAAACATTTTTGGAAGAAGTATTTTCAAAAACATGTCTTTAAAGAGAAAAGTTTTTGAAAGAAAAGCATAATCCCCAATAGCCATATCTTTATCTTTCGAATTCTCCGTTTTGAATCTTTCCTTTTTCGTTTCATCATGGCTAAGGATCTTAACTTTCCGGAGGGTGTGACGATACCAGTATGGTATAGGAGATTGATGGAGGCTAGGGCCGCCACTGCGGGTCCAGCAAATGTTCCTCCACCAACCGTAGCACCCGATCTTCCTCCTCCCCCTCCTCCTCCTCGCACGGATACTTTTGCTAAGACTTGCAAGGAATTTAAAGCTATGGGAGGGAAACCTTTTCAGGGATCAGAAACTTTTGTGGAGGCTAGAGATTGGCTTAAGGAGGTGGAAGAGTTGATATACATCTTTGAGATGGAAGAAGGAAAGAAAGTCAAGTTAACTGCTTGGTTGATGAAGGGAGAGACCTCATTCTGGTGGGAGGTCACTAATGGAGAACGCCCTGTTGAATCTTGGGCGGATTTCAGGCAAAGATTTGTGGCAAAGTTTCTCTCAAGGGTGGAGGAAAACTTGTATATGGAAAGGTTCTTGACTCTAAAGCAAGGAAATCTCTCGGTGAAGGAATATGTCAACAAGTTTAATCAATTGGCAAGGTTTGGCATAGACATGGTGAATACACCGGAGAAGAAGGCTTTGAGGTTC
The DNA here is from genome assembly GCA_030737875.1 of Allium sativum. Lineage (NCBI taxonomy): Eukaryota > Viridiplantae > Streptophyta > Magnoliopsida > Asparagales > Amaryllidaceae > Allium > Allium sativum. The sequence continues at coordinate 139,987,316 of CM060918.1, read as the reverse complement.
ATTAAAGGCTTGAATGAACCGATGCATGGATTGGCTATGACTCATATCCCTATGGGAGCCACCTTTGAGAAGCTAGTTGACATGGCACTCATGCATGAGGAAGAGAAGGGTCTCAATGCTAATAAGGCACCCGAGAAGAAGGGAGATCAAAAGAGACCTCAACAGCAACAAAACAAAGGTAGGAAAGGCAACGGTGGCAAGGGAAAGAAGAAGTGCTTCAATTGCGGGATACCAGGCCACCTAAGCAAAGATTGTCGGAAGAAGAAGAAGACTGGCTGCTATCACTGTGGCGAAGCAGGGCATCTAGTGAAGGATTGCCCCAAGAAGGGGCAAAGGACGGGATCTACCTCAGGAGGACAGGTGCAAGCTCTTATGGCACCGGGTCAGGCAAGGGGGCAAGTTCAGGCTCTCGCGGTTCCACCAACTCAGGAAAGAGGTAGAACTATTTCCGTTGAAAGTCTGGTTTTTCTACTTGATCATCTTGTCCGTACATTGTTTGATTCTGGCGCATCGCACTCGTTTATCTCATCATCATTAGTTGAGTCACTGCACTTAGACACCAGTCTAGTAGATGATCCCTTGGTTGTTTCAAACCCAATTGGGGGCTCCACTTATTTGTCCATGATATGTTTGGGTTTGAAGATTTCTATACTTAGCATTGAGTTTAGATGTGATGCTTTTGTTTTGGGCTTCACGGGCTATGGGTTGATTTTGGGCATGGACTGGTTATCCAGTAATGGTGCCGTTCTTGATTGCGAAAGGAGAGTTATTAGGCTGATGACCTGCTTGGGGAACACTCTCGAGATCTCTTGTAATCCCATGGATTCTGTTATACTTAGTTATCTTGAATCGCTTGACTCTTCGGTCGAGAGTTTACGATCTGTTAGAGTGGTCCGGGAATACTCGGATGTGTTTGAGGAGGTGAAGGGCTTACCTCCGAAGCGGGAGATAGAATTACGAATATATCTGGTGGATAATGCTAAACCGGTATCTTTACCAGTGCGCCACATGGCTCCTCGTGAGAGGAGGGAACTCCATAAGCAAGTAGGGGAGCTGCTTGAGAAGGGGTTCATAAGACGAAGTATATCGGAGTGGGGTGCTCCAGTAGTTTTTGCTACGAAGGTGGATGGGTCCCTCAGACTTTGTGTAGACTATAGAGAACTCAACAAGCTCACAAAGAAGAATAGACACCCATTACCGAGGATTGATGATCTTTTTGATCAGTTGGTTGGCGCTTCAGTATTTTCTCAATTGGACTTAGCCACGGGGTTTCATCAGTTGAGGGTGGCTGAGGATAGCATAGACAAGACTGCCTTTAGGACTCCGGATGGTTTCTTTGAGTGGCTGGTGATGCCATTTGGGTTGACGAACGCCCCTGCATACTTTGTTGATTTGATGAGTAGGGTGTTCAGGGAGTTCCTTAATAAGTTCGTGGTGGTCTTTGTGGATGACATCTTAGTCTTTTCTAAGAGTGAAGAAGAGCATGCCCTACATCTTAGGGAAGTGTTGGAGACTCTTCGAGCGCATAGCCTTAAGGCTAAATTTTCTAAATGTCACTTCTGGAGGAAGGAAGTGCGGTTCTTGGGGCATGTGGTCTCCAAGGAAGGGATAGCTGTGGATCCCGCGAAGGTAGTATCTATTCAAGATTGGAAGGTTCCAAAGAATGCTACCGAGGTGAGGAGTTTCTTGGGGTTGGCTGGCTACTATAGGAAGTTTATCAAGGACTTCGCGAAGATATCAGCCCCATTAACTCGCTTGACGAAGAAGAATCTAGTCTTCGCATGGGACGTAGATTGTGATGATGCGTTCCGACGGTTAAAGAGAGCTTTAACCACAGCTCCAGTCTTAGTGTTGCCAGATGGGAGTAAGCCATTTGTTGTCTATACCGATGCTTGTGGGACTGGACTGGGCGCAGTCTTAATGCAAGAGGGAAGGGTAATAGCCTATGGTGGAAGGCAGTTGAGAAAGCATGAGAAAAATTACCCTACCCATGATTTAGAGTTAGCCGCTATTGTTTTTGCGCTTAAGATTTGGCGCCATTATCTTCTTGGTGAGAGATTCGAATTGTTCACTGACCACAAATCATTGAAATACTTGTTTTCTCAGAAGGATTTGAACCTGAGACAACAAAGGTGGATGGAGTTCTTAGCATCCTATGATTTCGAGATAGCGTATACCCCTGGCAAGGGTAACGTGGTGGCGGACGCCTTGAGTAGGAAAAGGTTGTCCTTGAGTCCATTGTTCGTGGAACGACGAAGCTTGGAATTTATCTCGATGTTTGATTTCAGACCTTCAGTTGATTATGTACCTGGTTTGCTAGCATCCTTGGAGGTCAGACCTACTCTTTTGGGGCGGATTGGCGAGGCACAGCGGGACGACCCACAGTTGGTTGAGTTGGTAGAGAGGCTCATAAGGGGGGAGTCGTCCAGCCATTTGAGTAGGTACACCCTAGACGATAGGGGGTGCTTGCATAGAGACGGTAGGCTTTGTGTACCGCAAGACGAGGGTTTGAGGAAGGCTATTCTTGATGATGCACACCGTTCTAGGATGACCATTCATCCCGGTGGGGACAAGATGTACCAAGACATGAGGCGAGTTTTCTTTTGGGCTGGTATGAAAAAGGATGTGGCCGAGTATGTCGCTAGATGCTTGGTGTGCCAACAAGTGAAAGCGGAGCAAAAGAAACCCGGTGGGTTGCTTCACCCATTGGAAGTTCCGCAATGGAAGTGGGATAGTGTCTCGATGGATTTTATCGATGGGTTACCTAGATCGAGGAAGGGTAATACGGGAATTTGGGTTGTGGTAGACAGACTTACTAAAAGCGCCCATTTCATACCTATGAAGAGCAAGAGGACTGCTCCATGGCTAGCTTCAGTTTATCTTCGAGAGATAGTTCGATTGCATGGGGTACCCTCTAGCATAGTGAGTGATCGAGATCCTATCTTCACTAGCGAGTTTTGGAAGAGTTTGCAAGAAGCAGTGGGGACTCAATTGTGTCTGAGCACCGCATATCATCCTCAGATGGACGGCCAGACCGAGAGGGTGAATCATGTTCTGGAAGACCTTTTGAGGCTTTGTATCTTGGATTTTGGAGGTACATGTGAAGAGCATCTTCCATTGGTGGAGTTCGCATATAATAACAGCTTTCAGTCCAGTATTGGTATGGCTCCTTTCGAAGTTCTTTATGGAAGGCCTTGTCGATCACCTACATGTTGGTGGGAATCTACGGATAAGATCTTGCTTGGGCCCGATATGGTTAGAGAGACTTCGGAAAAGATTGATTTGATTCGAAGAAGGATGAAAGCAGCGCAGGATAGGCAAAAATCTTATGCGGACAAGAGGAGGACGGATCTGGAGTTTGAGGTTGGGGACATGGTCTTTGTCAAAGTATCTCCATTACAGAATGTAGTTCGCTTTGGGTTCGTTGGGAAGTTAGCTCCAAGATTTGTTGGGCCGTTTTCTGTTAAGGAAAGGATTGGACGGATGGCATATAGGGTGGATTTACCCGAGAGACTTAGTGGTGTACATGACGTATTCCATGTGTCACATTTGAGGAAGTGCCTATATGAGACCGCAGAGGTAGTAGAGCCGAGCTTACTTAGAGAAGTGGAGGTAGAGCGTGATGCAACTATTCGACGAGCTCCTACCCGCATCCTTGGGTCAGAAATTAGGAAGTTGAGGAACAGAGAGGTGCGGCTTGTCAAAGTGCAATGGGGAGAAGATGAGAGCAATGCTACTTGGGAGACAGAAGCGAAGATGCATTCATTATACCCATTCCTTTTTGAGGGTATGTCTTTTAACTTCTCCTTTATCGTTTGTCTAGTACTTATCTTATCTTTAGTATGTCCTCTCATTAGTACCTTTGACCTTTAGATAGGGTAAAACCTATGGTTGAAACATGTGTTTGAGACATGTTATGTTTGATGGATGCGTGTGGATGCAAGTGTTTGCTAGTGGTTGCTCGTGGATGCATATACACACACTCTAGGCACTAGATCGGCTCAATCACTTCATATTGCATATTGCATAAAATTGTGTGTAGGTAGCTATATTAATGGATGTATAATGGTTGTGTTATCATATGGATGATGCATTTTGGTGAATGATTGTGCACTCATGTAGAAATAGTATGTGTCGATAGTTCTTTCGCATACATATTGGATGCATGGCACTATCATGGTTTGGATTAAGGAGGTCAACTGAATCAGTAGACCGCCTGATTTTGCATTAGACAGGGAACATATACACAAACTCTTTGCATATGTCCATACAGTATTAGAAACTCTAAGGACAATGGATCCCAGTGTTTGATGGTTTAGTAGATGGTTGTTTGGTTGGTAGGATACGTTCTTCTTGACTTAGAGATTTCGGGGACGAAATCCTTTAAGTAGGGGAGAATGTAACACCCCGTATGTTGAATAACTTGCTATAATATAAAACAGGGCAGAATTAAATTTTAAAATCTGAATCAGGGGAAACGGGCTATGCCATTGCGTTCGTCTCGGAAAAATACGCGAAATAGAGTCTGAGTTTTCGAAAATCGGAGTCCGTATGACCCAGATATGGCCCGAAGAAGTTTCAGAAAATTTAAAAACAGATTTAGAAACAAAAATTTCAATTTTCAGAAGTGGCGGGAAAAATCCCGCCAGACCCAGGGGGTCAACCTGGGGGTCGACTGGGGAGTCGACCCTAGGGTCGACCTGGGGGTCGACCTCCCTAGTCGAGCCCAGGTGACCTGGGTGCACCAGCTTGTCTTTTGGGCTGTGTTTTGATGGCTAGGACATGATCTGACGGCTCTAATCTGATTTAGGGTTAATCTAATGGCCTAAAACACCTAACTACTCTATAAATACACCCTAAGACTACCCTAATTCATACTAAAAATAGAAACAATGCCGTCATGCCGTCAAAATGCAACTTGAAGGAGCCGCCATCAATTTGTAGAAGAAGATAGCATCTCAAATCAATCTCTAATCAACTCTAGCAACTTAATCTTCTTCTTAGGAGTGCTAATCAACAAGTTGTGAGTTTTGTATAGCCTTAATGACCAATTATTGAAATGATTATGATAGGATATAATGAGGTTATGGCTATGAATGTGGATCAATGCAAGTTATGCAAGTTATATGCTATGTGTTAATGATGTTATGCATGTTATGCAAGTTATATGCTATGTGTTAATGATGTTATGCATGATATGCAAGTTAAATGCTATGTGTTTGTGATGTTATGCAAGTTATGCAAGTCATATACTACATGTTCATGATGTTATGCAAGTTATGCAAGTCATATACTACATGTTCATGATGTTATGCAAGTTATGCAAGTCATATGCTACATGTTCATGATGTTATGCAAGTTATGCAAGTCATATGCTATGTGTTTGTGATGTTATGCAAGTTATGCAAGTCATATGAGAAACATTGATCCATTATGACACCATGATTATGTAAGTTTGATGTATGATTATATGCAAGTTCATATATGATATGTTATGCAAGTTTGGTGTATGATTATATGCAAGTCCATATATGACATGTTATGCAAGTTTGGTGTTTGATGATATGCAAGTAACATGTGCAAGTTTACACCTTAGTATGATATGCATACATATGCAAGTTAACCCCTTTGTATGTCATACATACATATGCAAGTTTACCCCTTTGTATGACATAAATAACTTATGCAAGTTAACCTCCTTATGACATATGTGATTCATACAAGTTTGGGTTGATTATTTATGCTAGTTGGGTTGATGCTATATGCATGTTGACACCTTTAAATCCATGTTGATGCTAATGTTATGCAAGTTGAACCCATTATATTTATGATGAATCTTCCCTTTTATGTCATGTTAGCGAATTACGTGGGGAACGATGGGGTTAATATACATGTTAATGAAATGGTGTGAAGTTGGTATGATTATGCATACCATAAAGTGATGGACATAATTGAGTCAATTATGTACATCGTTAAAATGGAATTAATTAGAGAAAATTAATTCGGGGGTGATTAATTAGGTGTAATTAATCGACTAAGACACGAGGTTGGACCCTTTTGTAGCATAAGACTGCCCGGAACCGACCAGCAAATCTAGCGGCTATAAATGATTGGCCCAATGTGAGAGGTCTTAGGCACAAACTATGTACGTGACAAGTGTAAAGACACGAGGTTAGACTCAGTTATGGCGTAAGGCTGCCCGGACCGAACCGGCAAATCCAGCTGCCATAAAAGATAGTCTAATGTGAGAGGTCTTTACAACGGTTACGTTCTTAATCAATTAAGAAACACTTAACCAAATAAGCATGTAGTGGGCATGAGGGGTTAAGTGGGTGCCTTGGGTGGCATGTGGACATCAAGTAAGTGCCTTGGGTGGCATGTGGAAATCTAGTGGGTTGCCTTGGGTGGCAATAGAAAATACGATTAGAATACTTAACCAAGTGGAAACATGTAATTAAACATGATTAAAGGGTTAAGTGGGATGCACTAGATAAATTGACAAGCTTAGGTGGTTGCTTGTGGGGGCCCATTTCAACCAGTAACCCATATGTATCTTATTGGGCTTGACCCATGTCGAGGACGGGACACGCGTACTGGGCTTGATTATAAGAGGCCAAAACGGGTTAGCGGTGGCAACGCGAGTCCAACGGGTTTCATATGCATGTGTGGACCCGGGCTGGTAGGTAAGACGTTGTTGCATCGTGTAGGTATAAGCCGTGCACCATTTGTTGTATCGGGTTGCCACTTTGGGGAGTGATACACCCCACTGTGGGGCCAGCACGGGTATCTACGGTAGGGAGCCGATCGCTTGGGAGTAGTGGGTACACCTAGTGGAGATAGGGGCAGACGGCACCTATGTAGTCAGCTAGGGGTACACGAAACTACTGGGTAAATTTACTAAGTCCTTGGGTGGGATCAACCTTTAAGTAGGAATGACTGGTGTGGTGCAGTTAGTAATTATCCTTGGGTGGGTAGATGCGTCTTTACCGTTATCCTAGTCCACCTTATGTCTAGTTGGCTACTTGGTGTAGTCATTTATCCCCAGTCATCCCATACCAAGTTTATATCATACCCTAATTACTTTAATAATTGTGTTGTTAAAGTTATAGGGCTCACTCAGACTTATGTCTGACCCCGTTGTTTTTATCTTTTTCCCCCTCAGGTCCTCAGGTTGGGCCTGGCACTAGTGGGCTTTGATCAGACTTCTTTATCTATCTCTTGGAGCTTGGACCGTGATGTAAAGCCCAGCTTATCTTTTCTTTTATGGCTATTGTTTATGTAGTGGGATTATGTACTTATGTTTTTATCAGGATGGATATTTAGTACTTGACTCTTTATGGTGTTGTAACTAAACATGTTTACCTTCTGCTGCAATGAAATGATGTTTTAGATTTTCAAGTATTTATGTTTGTCTTGTGTAATTTTTCCGTTCTATATTCACTTAAAATGCTCCACCGAAGTTAAGGCATTCCCTTAATGAGTGACCTTAGCGGGTGTGGGGTGGTACACTCTCCCTTAGAGCCATGTGTCTAACGGGTAGAGCTATGGGTTTTGCATTATCAACAAGGTATACGCGGAAGTCTATCTCCCGCTTCCGAGGTAAGCCCTTTACCTCTGAGTATTCATGGACTACTCTAACAGACTGCAAGTTTTCAACAGACGCATCAAGAGATTCTAGGTAGCTAAACATAACAGAATGCATGGGATTACAAGAGATTTCGAAAGTGTTACCGAGGCGAGTCATAAGTCTAACCACTTTCTTTTCACAATCGATGATGACACCATTACTGGATAACCAATCCATGCCTAGAATCAACCCATAGTCCGTGAAGCCCAAAACATAGGCATTACATCTAAACCCAACGCTTAGTATAGAAATTTCCAAATCCAAACAAATCATTGACAAATAAGCCGAGCCCCCAATTGGATTTGAAACAACCAAGGGATCCTCTACTATACCGGTGTCTAGGTGCAGAGATTCAACTAAAGCAGTAGATATAAAAGAGTGCGATGCGCCAGAATCAAAGAGTGTATGAACAGGATGATCAAAAAGATAAACTAAACTCTCAACAGAAATATTTCTACCTCGTTCTTGCAGAGGTGCTATGAGAGCGTGAACCTGCCCTCCAGAAGTAGATCCAGTCCTCTGCCCTTGCCCTTGCTTTGTTGGGCAGTCCTTAACCATGTGTCCTATCTCGCCGCAGTGAAAACAACCACCCATCTTCCTCTTTTTCTTCCTGCAATCCTTAATCAGACGTCCAGGAATGCCACAAAAATTACACTTCCTCTTGTCACGGGGTTTGCTTTTCTTTCCGCCCTTCTTTGAATCTGTCTTTTTATTCTGCGATCCCTCCACTTTCTTATTTTGAGGTACTTCCACCTTTGCCTCTTTCTTGCCATCCTTGTCTTCCTCTTATAACAGTGCCATGTCCACCAGTCTCTCATAAGTTGTACCCATAGGTATATGGGACATAGTTAGGTTGTGCAGTGCCTCATTCAACGCTTTGACAAAACGAAGTGCCTTCTTATGGGGAGTGTTCACTAACTCCAGTCCGAATCCAGCTAGCTGGTTAAATTGGTTGACATATTCCTTGACCAACATACTTCCCTGTTTAAGAGCTGAGAAATTCTCCATCTGTAGGCTACGTTCAGCTTGTGAGAGGTATTTCATTTCAAACCTCATTTTGAAATCCTCCCGAGTTTCAACTAGTCTCTCAGCATTAGTAACTTCCCACCAATAAGAGGCTTCGTCTTTACGCAACCATAAGACCAACTGTATCTTCTGCCTAGCGTCCACTTCAAAGATAACAAACGTGTAACAACCCGTATTTTAATAACATGTTAAAACCATAAATCAAGGCAGAATTAATTTTTAAAATAAGAATCAAGGGAAATGGGTTGCGACATTGCGTTCATCTCGAAATTCTTCTTGGAAACGAGTCCAAGTTTTCGAAAAACAGATTCCGTATGAGGGAGATATGACCCTCCTAAGTTTTAGGAATTTTCAGAATAAAAAACAGCTCGAAATTTGAATTCGAAATTCGAATTCAAACCCCAGCGCAGGCTGGGCGGGAAATTTCCCGGCCAGGACCAGGTCGACCTGGGGGTCGACACTATGGTCGACCCCCCAGGGGCCAGGTCGACCCTATGGTCGACCTGGTGCCAAAACCCAGTTTTGAGCCTGGGTTCATTCTGATGTTTTTGGTCTCGTTTTCAGTCTAGATTCATTCGCCTAATCCTATATAAATAGCCCCCAAACCCCATTCTCTTTACACCATTATTATCTAACCTTATGCTGCACAAATTCTTGATGGACATGGCCTCTTCTTCTTCTTCAAAATTAAATTAAAAATAAAGTAAATCAAATCAAGGGAATTCTTCTACCTTCTTCTTCAAGCAACATAAGATTCACAAATTAGGGATTTTCTGCTATAATCAAATCAAGATTCAACGATTCAACAATTCGATGACTAGTTTCTAGATTCAACTTCTGCATCTCAATTTCTTAGTCCACGATCTGTAAGTTCTAGTTACATTGAGATTTAAACTTGTTAATTGTAATTTGGACATGAGATAAAGTGAAATTGGACTTAAGTATGATAATCGATTCACATCTATTCTAGTTTCCATCTTGGATCTTGACATTTGGGAATATTACTATGAAATCAGTTTGGACCTATTCATGTTGTAAATCAAACCCTTTCATGTCCATAACATTATCATGCCTGTGATGTTGAATAAGTCTATTATTTACAAGTTTGGGACTATCACCTTATGCCATGACTATCAACTTATTATGCTAGATTTGAAATCCTATTATTTTCTATATGCCAGTGATGTTGTAACCAATTATCTCAAGTTATGTCATGCTAGTCTTGTAATCCCTTTTATCACTTTATGCTCGTCCTTTTTGCCTATCATAGTTTTGATGCTATTCCCTTTATTTCTGGATTTGGATTTAGTTGTAATTTAGATCGATTCACGTTTATATGCGATGGGAATACAATTTGGGTAGATTAGGAAAAACATGAATTGGTTATGAACATGAATCATGAAATTGATAATAGGCATAAGTTGAAACATGAAACTTGACGTGAAACTTTCCATGAAACTTGACACGAACTTGACATGAAATTTGAACATGGACATGAACTAGAATGAACATGAAAATGGCCAACTCGAGGTTGGATTGAGTTTGCAGTGTAATTCTGCCCGGATCCGCCCGGCAAATCCAATGACTGCAAACAATAGGATCCAATGTGGGTAGTTGGTCATACCGCGCTTGAAACCCGAGTTCAGACTGAGTTGTGGTGTAAATCTGCCTGGAACCGCCCGGCATATCCAGTGACCACAACAACAGGTCTGATGTGAGAGGTTGGGGTGCATTAATGAATTAATGCCACATGATAGGGTTAAGTCATGAACATGAAAGACAACACTTAACCAACTTGACAAATGATTAGTGGGGTTAAGTCATGAAATTGAAAGAAAACACTTAACCAACTTGACATGCTAGAATGATAAGGGTTAAGTCACGAATTTAAATGACAACACTTAACCTGTTGGACGGAAACCCTAGTTACGCGGTCCATTTCAGCAGTAACCCACTTAGATGTATCATGGTACCCTGGAACTAGGCAGGGTAGGGCACGATTACTGGGCTGATTGTAAGCGACCAGAACAATGGCTGAGTTGGTGCGTCAGTGTAGGTTCAGGCGGACTATGTCGTGCACGTAGTCCGGAGTTGAAAAAGTAGGCATTGGGCATCAGTAGGTTTACACTGTGCGCGCTTGATTCGTCTCGGTGGTTGGCACCCTAGGGCTTGATACACCCTATGGTGGACCTAGCACATGTGACTACATCCGTGATAGGGCCGTATGACACAGACACACGACGAGCTAGAACTTGTAGGGAGCCGATCGATTAATGGATCGTTCCGTAGGACCCCGAAATGGGTCATTTCATGATATTGGGCCAAGGGATCATTTCATGGTGAATATATGACATAGGTTTGGGATACTAGTATAGTTGGTGCAGCGAATCTTGAACATGCGATGCTATACTTGATTTATACTTGATTTATCATGTCATCTTAGTCTATCTTGCCCATCTCGACATCATCCTTATGTTTACTTTCAGTTTATACATGTCATGTTACCTTTACCTGTTTTTATGCTGAAAGTCACTAGGACTTACCAGTCTTTATGACTGACCCGTTTTCTTTTGCCTCTTTTTTCTTTCGTTTCACCCTAGGTTCTCAGGGAGGAAACTCTAGCACTTAGCTTGGATTTCTATTGCTTTCGGTTCAGCTCATGTACGGTTTGACCTTGAGCTCTACTATGGCTGCATTTCTGCTATTTTGGGGAATTATGCTATTTTTGCTGTTTAAGCTTTTATGCTTCTTTATTTATGCAAGACAGAATTTGTTTTAATGGAAAATGATGACTTTGGCTATTTGGTACTTTGGATGAAAAAGGCTTTGACTATTTTGAAAGTAATGAAATTTATCTTTTGATCCTTCCGCTGTTTTATTTATGTATGTCTTGTAATATTTCTGTGATTGTTTACCTCGATAACGCTCCTCCAAAACTAGTGCATTCCCTTTGTGAGTGACCCTAGCGGAGGTGGGGTGTTACAAAACAAGTCCTCGGTTTCTTTGAGCCAGTTCCTTGCTTTTACAAATGACTCAGTCCCATTAAAGTTCTTTCCACCCATGGATCAAAAGTCTCTACATTTCTTTGAGAAAGCATTTACACGAGGAGTCGGAGGAGGAGGAACGTCTGTTGGGCCTGCATCATTAGCCCTAGCCTCTAGGTACCTTCTAAACCCGCTAGGTACCGGTACGGCCTCTGAAAGGTTAAGATCCCCAGACATGCTGAAACGAAAAATAAAAGATTCAAAACAAAGGATAGAAAGGTAGTGCATATGGCTTTGGGAGATTATCCCTTTTAATATAAAAACATCACTTTTTCTTGAAAATGCTTCTTTAAACTTCTTTTTGAAAATTAGTTTCCAAATTTTTTATGTGATCTGGCAACCATCAGCTCTGATACCAAGTGAAACACGCTACCTTCGTTAAGGTCACTCACAAAGGGAATGCCTTAACTTCGGTGGAGCATTATAGGTAAAAGATACAGATAATTTACAAGACAGACATATAAACAGCGGAAAAATTAAATTTATTTCATAAGCATGGTGCAGTTAAAACATTACAACAACTGTCTCAAACCAACTACCAATTTATTACAACAAAACCTCTGTCTTGAATTAAAACATAAAGAAGCATTAAAATAACAGTAAGGCAGCATAAATCCCCAATAAGAGAGTATCCAAAGCCATATCCCATGGAAAGAGAATCCAAGCAATACATCTACTCTCTTCAAGCTGGAAATGGTCCGAACTAGGCTAAAGTATTCCCTCCCTGCGGACCTGGGGGGGAAACGGAAGAAAAGAAGATGAAAGAAAATGGGTCAGACATGAGTCTGGTAAGTCCAATGATTATTTTGCATGTAAACAAGAAAAAGGATTATGACATGAATAAACTGAACCTAGGACAACACCCTAGAAATAAGATAATAAAACTGAATATGCTATCGCACTCATTTCTATTTCTCTACACCCATTCACAAGGGTTTCGACTTGCATCATGTGTTCAAGATAAATGATCCCCTTTTTCGATCGGATCCTATTCGTATATGATTACCGCTTGTGTCATTCGGCCCCGCTTGATTGTAGATACCTGTGTTGGTCCCACCATAGGGTGTATCAAATCTTATGGTGACAACCCGACACAACTCAAGATCCACAGTGTATAACTGCTAATGCCTGGTGCCTGCTTTGTCCACTCCTGAGTACGTGCACGCCCGCACTCCGTCGGAACCTACACAGGCGCACCACCGGTCGTTTTGATCGCTTATAATCAGCCCAGTAATCGTGCCCCACCCTGCCTAGTTCAGGGTACCATGATACATCTATGTGGGTTACTGCTGAAATGGGTCCCCGTTACTAGGGTTTTCTAATCAACATGTTAAAATGGTTAAGTGTTCTCAAATTAACCTAACCCCACCCATCAGTTTAGTAAACATGTTGTATTGGTTAAGTGTTCCCTTAATTAACTTAACTTTACCATTCATGTCTAAGCTTTAATTTATTCATCAAAGCACCAACCACTCACATTAGATATGTATTGTTGCGGTCTCTGGATGTGCCGGTCGTTTCCGGGCAGTCTTACACCGCAACTCAATCTAACCTCGGGTTCTTTTGGGCTTGATGCGCTAACCTCTCACATTAGATCTATATTGTTATGGTTGCTGGATGTACCGGGCGGTTCCGGGCAGTCTTACACCGTAACTCAATCTAACCTCGGGTTAGGCATATTCGTCTTTTACTTAGTTTACATGTTTACTCTTTATATATATATATATATATATATATATATTATCCACAATTATTGCCATTCAAGTCATGCCCCATTTACCCAGTAGATCATGTTCATAATTTTTAGGTATATAAATTATGCCAATTTACACCACTAATCATTTATATGATTATGGGCCAAACTATGCCAATAAATTTAAGATTTTTCCCAATGTTACCCCCGTTATACGTTCGCAAAATTTTACATAGAATGTTAGGCTCACAACTTATCCTACCTTATATACAAAAAGGGAAAGAAAGGAGCATGTACCATTCCTATAAAAATAATAAGGATCTAACTAAACATGTGTCATATAAGTTTGGCATAAAACAATGAACTTGCATTTTTGGATCCAATTAACGTGAATCTTAAGCGTATGAAATTACACAAATCCAACTAGACATGTAAATGTAAACTTTTATTTGGATCCAATTAATATGAATCTTAAGCATATGAAATTACAGAAATCCAACTAGGCATGTAAATGTAAACTTTTATTTTGGATCCAATAAACATGAATCTTAAGCATATGAACGGGGACTTACATAGAATTACACAAATCCACGTAAATGTAAACTTTTATTTTAGATCCAATTTTCATAGATCTAAACATAGGAGAATATAGATCTAAACATATACATGACTTAGCCTAAAAACTTGCGTGTAACATTGTAACAACCCGGAAAATCTGGGCCAGTTTAAAATTTTTATTTTGGCAATTTTAGCGAGTTTTGATTATTTAAAATGAATTATTTTAAATAATATCGACGAGAAATTTATTTAGAATATAAATCGAACGTATATATTATACGCGTCGTCGTTAGAATATAAATATTTATATATAATTATAAATAGAATTGAAAATGACGCGGTAGTTCGATAATTCGATTTCAAACTTCAATTGAATGTACCGGGTGCAAAACAATCCGGATTTTAGTGAAACCAAAAATAATGGGATCTAATTGTGAATATCTTTCCAACGAATCCGAAAAATCAAGATTTCATATCGGGAATCAAAAGATATGTCCAGTTGAAAATTCTGAATAGTCGCTATGGAATTCAGGCCCTTAAAAATGGACATTTTGCAAATGACCTCGGATTTCGACGAAACCAGTTTTGTTGGGTCCGCAGTGTCAAGTTATTGCTAGGTTTTAAATTTCATAATTTTTCGAATCCATATGTGAGCGTGGCAAAGGAAAACGCGTTTGACCAGTTTCAGTTGATTTTAATCGACTGGAAATTGGCCATTTTTCTAACGATCTCAGAATTCGACGAAACTAGTTTTGTTAGGACCGTATCGTCAATACGAAGCTAGAAAATATTTTTCTGGAATTTTTCTAGTTAGTATGTGGCCCCGGTAATTTGAAATGTACGTTTAAAATTCAATATAATGATTTAAATGTAAATTTAACGGAAACTGATTGTAACAATCAAATCAGCTTGCGATATATATCCCATTGTGTTCGGAATGGGGGTAAAACGCTATGGACGACAGTCGGTGGGCCTCGTTTCGAGGTCGTATGTGAAAGTCAACTCTTTAGGATAAAATTTATTAATTAATTAATAAAAAAAAAAAAATATAAAAAAAATATTATCTCCCCCCTTTACTACCCAGGCCCCCCCCCCCCCCGATTTCATTCTTCAGAACAAAATAAAAAAAAAAAAAAAAAAAAAAACCTGTCGCAGGCGATTTACCACCGCCCCCCCCTCTGCCGCCGCCGCCTCATCCTCTTCCTCCACTTCCTCTCCGCCCTCCCAGTTCCCCCTTCTCGTCGAATCCGCACCCTAATCGAACCCCCCCTCTTCTTCTCCCTCCGACCTCTTCCCTTGGCACCGCACCGCCGCCGAAACCCACACCCACCCGCAGGTCCCCCTCCTCCTCCTTCCTCCGAACCCTCGACGAAGCTCCCCCCTCCGATTCTGCAAACCTCGACGAAGCTCCCCCCTCCGATTCTGCAAACCTCGACGAAGCCCCCCTCCGACCACTCGACAGCCCTATGTAAGTTTTACTTATTTGATTTTTATTTTTGTTAAAATAGAAAAAGAAACTGATTTTTATTTAAAATAGAAAAAGAAACTGATTTTTATTTAAAATAGAAAAAGAAACTGATTTTAGATTTAAGAATTAAAAACTGATTTTTAATTTTAGTGTAAAACTGATTTTTAATTTTAGTGTAAAACTGATTTTTAATTTTAGTGTAAAACTGATTTTTAAAATTTAGTTTAAAACTGTTTTTTTAATTTAAGTTTAAAACTGCTTTTTTTTATTTTGATTTTTAAAAACTGAATTTTTAATGATTTTAAAAACTGATTTTATTTTAAAAGGTTTAATCTTTTAATAAAAAAAAAAAAAAGATTGTTTTGAAAACATATATGAAATTGTTTTGAAAATATATGTTGTTTTTAAAAAATAAAAACAACTTTGTTTTTAAACAAAGGATATGAACTTTAAAAATGAAAAGGCGTGTTCTTTGAAAGTGAAAAGGCGAAATCTTTATTTTAGAAAAGGCGAAATCTTTATTTTAGAAAAGGCGAAATCTTTATTTTAGAAAAGGCAGAATCTTTAGGTGGAAAATAGCGTGATAAAAATATAATTTTTATCTACATAACATAGTAATAAAAATTCGATTTTTATCTGTTGAAAAGCAAAGTAAAAATATGGATTTTTATATATTGAACTTTGAACTAAAAAATTCGATTTTTATATATTGAACTTTGAAATAAAAATTCGATTTTTATATATTGAACTTTGAAATAAAAATTCGATTTTTATATATTGAACTTTGAACTAAAAATTCGATTTTTATATATTGAACTTTGAACTAAAAATTCGATTTTTATATATTGAACTTTGAACTAAAAATTCGATTTTTATATATTGAACTTTGAACTAAAAATTCGATTTTTATATATTGAACTTTGAACTAAAAATTCGATTTTTATATATTGAATAGCGAAGTAAAAATGTGATTTTTACGTATGTAGTGAAAGCAGCAACGAAGGTGACAAAAAGGCGAAACGACGAAGACTTCTGCAAATGAAGAGCCGTGGAGCTAGGATAGCTATAAGTGAGAATTTCTCACCTTTCAATTTATTTTTCTAGTTATATATATATACTAGGATGCAGACGGTGCTTAGTAGCACCCGACACAATCGTCCACAGACCATGGACTTGTTTGTTTGGCTGTTTGGTTATTGATTGTGATATTGGTTTGAATGTGGTTTGTGGTGTAAAAAAAAATCGAATCGATAAATTGGTTAGGATTAGACGTGCGCCGTTATAAGGCGAAGGAGTAAGGCTAGGTTAGACTCTTACTCCAAATTTTGTGGTTTGCAAAACGAATTGATTTGATTGATGTGTGAATGGCGTGGGCCTTCACTAGACCGGGGATAAGGCTAGGCCTCGTCCCGTTTCTAGTATCGTGCCGTTATGCCGCCGAAATTTTCTAAAATATGTTAGAAAATAAAAATATCATTTTATTGTGTAAATGAATTGAATAGAAATTCATATGTTGAAATAAAATGTGTTATCGTTAAAAATATAATTTTTAACGTGAATGTGAATAAATAAATATTCATTTACAAACCAGACGGTTTGTTTATGTACACCTATTTGAATGACGTTGATTGGGTCGATAAATTTTACACATCGCCTAACTGCACAAATAAAATATGTGTTTGATTGTTTGAAACCCCACACGGGTGTTAGGATGAAATTTGAAGTTCACTCATCCTGATTGATTAAATACGTCGATCGATTGATTGACAAGCTGCTATAAGCGTTAAATGTCTATATTTGATGCTTATACAGTGTAGTGCACTTTGGTTGATGGTTGATTATTCATCGTTGTTGATATATACATGTGTTGTAGAAAATCCATATAATTAACATTATATGGTAATTGATTGGGCCTCATTCCAGTTTCGAAAAAAAAAAGAAATATTTGAAATAGAAACATTTGAAATAGAAATGTTCGAAATAGAATATTTGAAAATAGAAATATGTGAAGCCGTGAGGATTAGATTGACGCCATTTTGACGTGAACGATATTTATATCGATTTTATTCATTTTAAAATGAATATTGAAAAGTGATTTCGAAATCGAATATTTTGAAATGAATTGAATTGAAAACGATTTCGAAATGAATTGAATTGAAAACGATTTCGAAATGAATTGAATTGAAAACGATTTTGAAATGAATTGAATTGAAAACGATTTCGAAATGAATTGAATTGAAAACGATTTTGAAATGAATTGAATAGAAATGGATTTTAAAACGAATTTATAAAGAAGAATTCAATTTTGATTTGAATTGAAATGGAAGTTGAAAATGTTTTTGAAACGAATTCAAAACTATTTATATAATTCGTTTTAAATAGAAATCGACGATATATATATTATATATATATTATATATAATATAATGGCCTGAATAGAACGCGCCGCGCCGCGGCAGTTCGCGAATTTCGACCATTTATTTCAAACGGGCATTACGGGAGATCCGACCGTCGGATTCTCCTAAAACCGGAACCGTTGGGTTCGTATCGAAAAGAGCTTTCTAACGAATGTGATAAATTAGAAATCTAACGGTTGGATTTGGAGTTACGTCCAAATCAAATTCGAAAAAGGTCGCTGTAAGTGCAGTTCGATGACCGTTGTTGGAAATCGACTGTACGGGCCTTGATAAAATTATTAAAAATAGTAATAATTTGTGTAAAATCATAAGAAATGATTTAGAAAGAATTGGGATGAAAAACTCCCTATTTGAAAAGATAAAAATAGATTTTTATCGAATTGAACTAGTTTTGAACTAGAATTATAATTCTATTTATTTTTAAATAAATAAATTGAATTCGAAAAGGGTTTTAAAAATAACCAAAATTTCCAATGATTGCATTGGAATGGATTTGAATCGAAATTGTCTTCGGAATATTTCGATGTTGGATTTCGTGATTATACAGGTGTTGTTATGGAAATTTGAAAGATATATATATTTATATCGTTATTTCCAATACGACATTTGTTAGTCGTAGAATTCGATATTGAATATAAGCTGATATATTTTCTATTCAGAGCCTTGTATTGAATATCGAATGTGATTTGGGTTTGTCGTGAATGGTGTCTTCACTAACACTGTTCTTGAACCCAGTTGAGAAAAGATTAAATCTTTTTATTTAGATTTAATGAAGTGTACCAATTAAATAATATTTAATTGGAATTGAATTGATATTGATTTTTGGGTTTATCGTGAACAGTGTTTTAAATAACACTTGTTCTTTAACCCGATAATTAATGAATGTGATTTGGGTTTGTCGTGAATGGTGTCTTCACTAACACTGTTCTTGAACCCAGTTGAGAAAAGATTAAATCTTTTTATTTAGATTTAATGAAGTGTACCAATTAAATAATATTTAATTGGAATTGAATGGATGTTGATTTTTGGGTTTATCGTGAACAGTGTTTTAAATAACACTTGTTCTTTAACCCGATAATTAATGGGATATGACTTTGGGTTTATCGTGAACCGTGTTTTAAATGACACTGATTCTTTAACCCAGTCACAGATTAAAACTAAGTGGAGTTTTAATGAATCTTTAATTAGATTGAAAAGATCGAGAATGGAGTATCACCAGTTTTGCTCCAGGCGATAGTTAAATCTTTAATTAGATTTGAACGTGAAATTTAGAAACTAACTGTCGGTTAGCTAAGTAGAATGGTTTTCTGGATATTGATCTGATGTTGGTTTCGGCCTTCGGGGTTAATATTTGGGGAATTATTCTCTTGATTAATTTACGGTTAGTGACTAATGAATTGGAATGAGGCGTATGATGTGTTTGTGTAACACTTTTATAATATATACGCGAGTTATTCGGAAAGACCGGGTTTATCCCATTCTGAATAACTGATACGACGATAAGTCGAAGATGAAGACGATGGTCGAAGACCGGAGGTCTTCACGTCGTTTGGGTGATAACTGATGATCTTGATTGGGCTGTACACCCAAGAAGATGGAAACAGTTAGTGATCGTCCAGACGTACTTGGAGATCGATGGATATGCGGGGTACTAGGTGCCTCCGGTTTCGTTCAGACCCAGGACGGACTTGTAAATGGACTGTGTGTCTGACATCGGATTTCATTCTGTGTGACTGATATCGGTTGCATAGGATGGTTTGCCTGTGTGGCATGCTAAGATGCAAATGATCAAGGCTTCTGTTGAAAAGCAAAGTCTTGTGGTGATGATCAAAGCACGGCCTTTGTGGCGTAGCTTTGTGTAACGTTTACCTCGCGTGTTTCACACCAGGTATGAACCAAAACGGGAGACGGACCTCAGGGAGGACTTGCGTTTCTTTCTAGCTAAAAAGTGGCGTCAGTGGTTTTACACGCCCTGACGAGATTGACTTATGTGGTTGTTGCTGTTGCGAGGCGCCTCGGATTGATCGGTCGTTCTCGAACCGATGGAGTCATTCGTTGGCTCGTTTGCGCCCCAAAGGGCGGGGAGACGTAGTGTTCAGGCATTTTAATCCACATCGGTGGACCGGCCCTGACGATCCAAGGGTCACTCGAGCTCTGATCCTGAGACATGGTAGGCTAGATTGTCTCGAATCGTTGAGGATCTTGCCCCTAGCCTCGGTTCATAGATGGAAACCCAATTTCCAAATACGTGACTTTGCGATTTTGATTGTATAACCTAGTATGGCGACATAGTGGGATGGGGCGCTCATGCCGCCTATGATTTATACTTATGATTTGAAGTGTTTTATACACTATGCACTTAAAATAGTATCAAATGATTTGTTTTAAACGTATCAAGCATTCTTTGGCTGTTATAAGGGAAAACCCTATCCTCGGCTGCATTGCATTGTGTGATGGGACCTGGGTCTTATAACAGCTTCATTTTTCTTTATTTAGCATTGCGCTGTTTGTTTTATGCACTGGTATTCTTGGGAGGAAACCCGTTCCGTGTTATACGGCGTGGTCCCTTGATTTACCTTTGAAAATAAAGATTAATAACTGTTTTAGTTCTCACACCAGTCACATGACTGACCTGGAGTTTATTGTTTTAACCTAAACTCTGGGTGCCCTTATTTTGACACGGGCAGCTAGTAGTTTTGGTTTTGCAGATTTATATTCACAGGATCCTGGTTTACAGCTGGAACGATATCCGGAAAGCTTTGTATCCGTATATCTCCTTCTAGTTGTGTATTGTATTATTTTCCGCTGCTATGTATTTAAATGTAATTTAAATCTCTGATATTTCTGTGTAATATTCATTTATACTCTGTATATTCATGTAATCTGATGCATTGTTGTAATATACAATGAAATGTTCTTCTGTATGCGTTCTGTTGTGGCTTGTTCTCGAATTATCCGTCGCTTTCCTTTACGGGGAAGTTACGGGTCTTCACAGTTGGTATCAGAGCTTTGGTTTACAAAGCTAGAGAACAAGGCACATTAGAACCATACGAAAGAATTCATCAGATATTGGATTAGTAATATCCAACGGGAATGACTCGTTAGAGATGGGATCAGTAATATCCTAGAACGAGTGTGAAGAGTATAGTTTGAAAGTGAAAACAATCTTTGTTTTGAAAATTTAAATCAATTATTCGTATTTGATTATCTATTTATATCGAGTTGGACAGTCCAGTATATAAAGATTTTGCATATACGCCTTGCAAACGTGTATTTGAAATTTTAATATACTGGATAGATATAGAATCACATTCTAGACACCCGGAGATGGTTCTGATGATTGATCGATCATCATCAGAATCTATGTTCGTGTTTTGAAGATGTGATATTTATATATTTCCTATTGATTGGTGTGAGAACCAAAATTAGATAGGGCTTATAGTTGTGATTTGGCATCAAAAATCTGATTTTTGTATATGTATCAAAATTATGAATTTGAAGCTCTAATTCACTAATAGATTGATGTTTGTGTAGTTTGTTTGTTTGTTTGATAATTTAGTGCCTTTATGCCTAATTTAACCAAATATTGAATTGTATTGCAAATTGGTCGCGTTTGCTTGCATATACATATATATCATTGAACAGGTCATAGCAAGGAGGCTAGAGCAGAGAATAAAATTTGTTTGCCCGACAAATAGGTACATGTTTACTACATAATTTACTGTTTGTTTGGGTGATGATGATTTTGTGAGCCTATTGGCTAGCCGCTTGGCTTTTTCTTTTTCTTTTTGAGATCCAAAGGACCGGGGAAGCTATTTGAAATTCCCCGATGCTCCCGGTGCAGGGGAGGTTATGGCGAAATTTTTCAAAAATTTTAGGGTGTTAGCCAAATTTTTGAAATTTTAGAAATTCTCAGAAACTGAAAAGTTGGAGGATGGAAGCCAGATCGATCGTAGCGTTGATTAATCAAACCATTTTCGACTTTGTTCCTTTTCGGGGACGAAAAGTTTTAAGTGGGGGAGATTGTAACAACCCGGAAAATCTGGGCCAGTTTAAAATTTTTATTTTGGCAATTTTAGCGAGTTTTGATTATTTAAAATGAATTATTTTAAATAATATCGACGAGAAATTTATTTAGAATATAAATCGAACGTATATATTATACGCGTCGTCGTTAGAATATAAATATTTATATATAATTATAAATAGAATTGAAAATGACGCGGTAGTTCGATAATTCGATTTCAAACTTCAATTGAATGTACCGGGTGCAAAACAATCCGGATTTTAGTGAAACCAAAAATAATGGGATCTAATTGTGAATATCTTTCCAACGAATCCGAAAAATCAAGATTTCATATCGGGAATCAAAAGATATGTCCAGTTGAAAATTCTGAATAGTCGCTATGGAATTCAGGCCCTTAAAAATGGACATTTTGCAAATGACCTCGGATTTCGACGAAACCAGTTTTGTTGGGTCCGCAGTGTCAAGTTATTGCTAGGTTTTAAATTTCATAATTTTTCGAATCCATATGTGAGCGTGGCAAAGGAAAACGCGTTTGACCAGTTTCAGTTGATTTTAATCGACTGGAAATTGGCCATTTTTCTAACGATCTCAGAATTCGACGAAACTAGTTTTGTTAGGACCGTATCGTCAATACGAAGCTAGAAAATATTTTTCTGGAATTTTTCTAGTTAGTATGTGGCCCCGGTAATTTGAAATGTACGTTTAAAATTCAATATAATGATTTAAATGTAAATTTAACGGAAACTGATTGTAACAATCAAATCAGCTTGCGATATATATCCCATTGTGTTCGGAATGGGGGTAAAACGCTATGGACGACAGTCGGTGGGCCTCGTTTCGAGGTCGTATGTGAAAGTCAACTCTTTAGGATAAAATTTATTAATTAATTAATAAAAAAAAAAAAATATATAAAAAATATTATCTCCCCCCTTTACTACCCAGGCCCCCCCCGATTTCATTCTTCAGAACAAAATAAAAAAAAAAAAAAAAAAAAACCTGTCGCAGGCGATTTACCACCGCCCCCCCCTCTGCCGCCGCCGCCTCATCCTCTTCCTCCACTTCCTCTCCGCCCTCCCAGTTCCCCCTTCTCGTCGAATCCGCACCCTAATCGAACCCCCCCTCTTCTTCTCCCTCCGACCTCTTCCCTTGGCACCGCACCGCCGCCGAAACCCACACCCACCCGCAGGTCCCCCTCCTCCTCCTTCCTCCGAACCCTCGACGAAGCTCCCCCCTCCGATTCTGCAAACCTCGACGAAGCTCCCCCCTCCGATTCTGCAAACCTCGACGAAGCCCCCCTCCGACCACTCGACAGCCCTATGTAAGTTTTACTTATTTGATTTTTATTTTTGTTAAAATAGAAAAAGAAACTGATTTTTATTTAAAATAGAAAAAGAAACTGATTTTTATTTAAAATAGAAAAAGAAACTGATTTTAGATTTAAGAATTAAAAACTGATTTTTAATTTTAGTGTAAAACTGATTTTTAATTTTAGTGTAAAACTGATTTTTAATTTTAGTGTAAAACTGATTTTTAAAATTTAGTTTAAAACTGTTTTTTTAATTTAAGTTTAAAACTGCTTTTTTTTATTTTGATTTTTAAAAACTGAATTTTTAATGATTTTAAAAACTGATTTTATTTTAAAAGGTTTAATCTTTTAATAAAAAAAAAAAGATTGTTTTGAAAACATATATGAAATTGTTTTGAAAATATATGTTGTTTTTAAAAAATAAAAACAACTTTGTTTTTAAACAAAGGATATGAACTTTAAAAATGAAAAGGCGTGTTCTTTGAAAGTGAAAAGGCGAAATCTTTATTTTAGAAAAGGCGAAATCTTTATTTTAGAAAAGGCGAAATCTTTATTTTAGAAAAGGCAGAATCTTTAGGTGGAAAATAGCGTGATAAAAATATAATTTTTATCTACATAACATAGTAATAAAAATTCGATTTTTATCTGTTGAAAAGCAAAGTAAAAATATGGATTTTTATATATTGAACTTTGAACTAAAAAATTCGATTTTTATATATTGAACTTTGAAATAAAAATTCGATTTTTATATATTGAACTTTGAAATAAAAATTCGATTTTTATATATTGAACTTTGAACTAAAAATTCGATTTTTATATATTGAACTTTGAACTAAAAATTCGATTTTTATATATTGAACTTTGAACTAAAAATTCGATTTTTATATATTGAACTTTGAACTAAAAATTCGATTTTTATATATTGAACTTTGAACTAAAAATTCGATTTTTATATATTGAATAGCGAAGTAAAAATGTGATTTTTACGTATGTAGTGAAAGCAGCAACGAAGGTGACAAAAAGGCGAAACGACGAAGACTTCTGCAAATGAAGAGCCGTGGAGCTAGGATAGCTATAAGTGAGAATTTCTCACCTTTCAATTTATTTTTCTAGTTATATATATATACTAGGATGCAGACGGTGCTTAGTAGCACCCGACACAATCGTCCACAGACCATGGACTTGTTTGTTTGGCTGTTTGGTTATTGATTGTGATATTGGTTTGAATGTGGTTTGTGGTGTAAAAAAAAATCGAATCGATAAATTGGTTAGGATTAGACGTGCGCCGTTATAAGGCGAAGGAGTAAGGCTAGGTTAGACTCTTACTCCAAATTTTGTGGTTTGCAAAACGAATTGATTTGATTGATGTGTGAATGGCGTGGGCCTTCACTAGACCGGGGATAAGGCTAGGCCTCGTCCCGTTTCTAGTATCGTGCCGTTATGCCGCCGAAATTTTCTAAAATATGTTAGAAAATAAAAATATCATTTTATTGTGTAAATGAATTGAATAGAAATTCATATGTTGAAATAAAATGTGTTATCGTTAAAAATATAATTTTTAACGTGAATGTGAATAAATAAATATTCATTTACAAACCAGACGGTTTGTTTATGTACACCTATTTGAATGACGTTGATTGGGTCGATAAATTTTACACATCGCCTAACTGCACAAATAAAATATGTGTTTGATTGTTTGAAACCCCACACGGGTGTTAGGATGAAATTTGAAGTTCACTCATCCTGATTGATTAAATACGTCGATCGATTGATTGACAAGCTGCTATAAGCGTTAAATGTCTATATTTGATGCTTATACAGTGTAGTGCACTTTGGTTGATGGTTGATTATTCATCGTTGTTGATATATACATGTGTTGTAGAAAATCCATATAATTAACATTATATGGTAATTGATTGGGCCTCATTCCAGTTTCGAAAAAAAAAGAAATATTTGAAATAGAAACATTTGAAATAGAAATGTTCGAAATAGAATATTTGAAAATAGAAATATGTGAAGCCGTGAGGATTAGATTGACGCCATTTTGACGTGAACGATATTTATATCGATTTTATTCATTTTAAAATGAATATTGAAAAGTGATTTCGAAATCGAATATTTTGAAATGAATTGAATTGAAAACGATTTCGAAATGAATTGAATTGAAAACGATTTCGAAATGAATTGAATTGAAAACGATTTTGAAATGAATTGAATTGAAAACGATTTCGAAATGAATTGAATTGAAAACGATTTTGAAATGAATTGAATAGAAATGGATTTTAAAACGAATTTATAAAGAAGAATTCAATTTTGATTTGAATTGAAATGGAAGTTGAAAATGTTTTTGAAACGAATTCAAAACTATTTATATAATTCGTTTTAAATAGAAATCGACGATATATATATTATATATATATTATATATAATATAATGGCCTGAATAGAACGCGCCGCGCCGCGGCAGTTCGCGAATTTCGACCATTTATTTCAAACGGGCATTACGGGAGATCCGACCGTCGGATTCTCCTAAAACCGGAACCGTTGGGTTCGTATCGAAAAGAGCTTTCTAACGAATGTGATAAATTAGAAATCTAACGGTTGGATTTGGAGTTACGTCCAAATCAAATTCGAAAAAGGTCGCTGTAAGTGCAGTTCGATGACCGTTGTTGGAAATCGACTGTACGGGCCTTGATAAAATTATTAAAAATAGTAATAATTTGTGTAAAATCATAAGAAATGATTTAGAAAGAATTGGGATGAAAAACTCCCTATTTGAAAAGATAAAAATAGATTTTTATCGAATTGAACTAGTTTTGAACTAGAATTATAATTCTATTTATTTTTAAATAAATAAATTGAATTCGAAAAGGGTTTTAAAAATAACCAAAATTTCCAATGATTGCATTGGAATGGATTTGAATCGAAATTGTCTTCGGAATATTTCGATGTTGGATTTCGTGATTATACAGGTGTTGTTATGGAAATTTGAAAGATATATATATTTATATCGTTATTTCCAATACGACATTTGTTAGTCGTAGAATTCGATATTGAATATAAGCTGATATATTTTCTATTCAGAGCCTTGTATTGAATATCGAATGTGATTTGGGTTTGTCGTGAATGGTGTCTTCACTAACACTGTTCTTGAACCCAGTTGAGAAAAGATTAAATCTTTTTATTTAGATTTAATGAAGTGTACCAATTAAATAATATTTAATTGGAATTGAATTGATATTGATTTTTGGGTTTATCGTGAACAGTGTTTTAAATAACACTTGTTCTTTAACCCGATAATTAATGAATGTGATTTGGGTTTGTCGTGAATGGTGTCTTCACTAACACTGTTCTTGAACCCAGTTGAGAAAAGATTAAATCTTTTTATTTAGATTTAATGAAGTGTACCAATTAAATAATATTTAATTGGAATTGAATGGATGTTGATTTTTGGGTTTATCGTGAACAGTGTTTTAAATAACACTTGTTCTTTAACCCGATAATTAATGGGATATGACTTTGGGTTTATCGTGAACCGTGTTTTAAATGACACTGATTCTTTAACCCAGTCACAGATTAAAACTAAGTGGAGTTTTAATGAATCTTTAATTAGATTGAAAAGATCGAGAATGGAGTATCACCAGTTTTGCTCCAGGCGATAGTTAAATCTTTAATTAGATTTGAACGTGAAATTTAGAAACTAACTGTCGGTTAGCTAAGTAGAATGGTTTTCTGGATATTGATCTGATGTTGGTTTCGGCCTTCGGGGTTAATATTTGGGGAATTATTCTCTTGATTAATTTACGGTTAGTGACTAATGAATTGGAATGAGGCGTATGTTGTGTTTGTGTAACACTTTTATAATATATACGCGAGTTATTCGGAAAGACCGGGTTTATCCCATTCTGAATAACTGATACGACGATAAGTCGAAGATGAAGACGATGGTCGAAGACCGGAGGTCTTCACGTCGTTTGGGTGATAACTGATGATCTTGATTGGGCTGTACACCCAAGAAGATGGAAACAGTTAGTGATCGTCCAGACGTACTTGGAGATCGATGGATATGCGGGGTACTAGGTGCCTCCGGTTTCGTTCAGACCCAGGACGGACTTGTAAATGGACTGTGTGTCTGACATCGGATTTCATTCTGTGTGACTGATATCGATTGCATAGGATGGTTTGCCTGTGTGGCATGCTAAGATGCAAATGATCAAGGCTTCTGTTGAAAAGCAAAGTCTTGTGGTGATGATCAAAGCACGGCCTTTGTGGCGTAGCTTTGTGTAACGTTTACCTCGCGTGTTTCACACCAGGTATGAACCAAAACGGGAGACGGACCTCAGGGAGGACTTGCGTTTCTTTCTAGCTAAAAAGTGGCGTCAGTGGTTTTACACGCCCTGACGAGATTGACTTATGTGGTTGTTGCTGTTGCGAGGCGCCTCGGATTGATCGGTCGTTCTCGAACCGATGGAGTCATTCGTTGGCTCGTTTGCGCCCCAAAGGGCGGGGAGACGTAGTGTTCAGGCATTTTAATCCACATCGGTGGACCGGCCCTGACGATCCAAGGGTCACTCGAGCTCTGATCCTGAGACATGGTAGGCTAGATTGTCTCGAATCGTTGAGGATCTTGCCCCTAGCCTCGGTTCATAGATGGAAACCCAATTTCCAAATACGTGACTTTGCGATTTTGATTGTATAACCTAGTATGGCGACATAGTGGGATGGGGCGCTCATGCCGCCTATGATTTATACTTATGATTTGAAGTGTTTTATACACTATGCACTTAAAATAGTATCAAATGATTTGTTTTAAACGTATCAAGCATTCTTTGGCTGTTATAAGGGAAAACCCTATCCTCGGCTGCGTTGCATTGTGTGATGGGACCTGGGTCTTATAACAGCTTCATTTTTCTTTATTTAGCATTGCGCTGTTTGTTTTATGCACTGGTATTCTTGGGAGGAAACCCGTTCCGTGTTATACGGCGTGGTCCCTTGATTTACCTTTGAAAATAAAGATTAATAACTGTTTTAGTTCTCACACCAGTCACATGACTGACCTGGAGTTTATTGTTTTAACCTAAACTCTGGGTGCCCTTATTTTGACACGGGCAGCTAGTAGTTTTGGTTTTGCAGATTTATATTCACAGGATCCTGGTTTACAGCTGGAACGATATCCGGAAAGCTTTGTATCCGTATATCTCCTTCTAGTTGTGTATTGTATTATTTT
Organism: Allium sativum; assembly: GCA_030737875.1. NCBI lineage: Eukaryota > Viridiplantae > Streptophyta > Magnoliopsida > Asparagales > Amaryllidaceae > Allium > Allium sativum. The sequence goes on along the minus strand of CM060918.1, from coordinate 139,958,925 downwards.
CCGCTGCTATGTATTTAAATGTAATTTAAATCTCTGATATTTCTGTGTAATATTCATTTATACTCTGTATATTCATGTAATCTGATGCATTGTTGTAATATACAATGAAATGTTCTTCTGTATGCGTTCTGTTGTGGCTTGTTCTCGAATTATCCGTCGCTTTCCTTTACGGGGAAGTTACGGGTCTTCACAAACATAACATGAAAAAGTCACCAAATTTACATAATACACGATTGGTTTAACATACAACATAATAAGTCCAATAAACCACAATAGTCTCATAGGCATATATGATAGAATCGTTACAAGAATAGACATGAATCAGCATCACCATTATCTTACAACTAGGCATGACTATAGTTTTCACTTTATTACAAATCATAACTTTTAATTGTTCACATCTAAATAATAACAGACTTACAAACAAAAGAAAGTCTTGTTTTTAGGGATCTGTTTTCTGAAACTGAAAAGCAATCCCTTGACGTAGACTATCTAATTTTGATTTGATTCGTAACTTCTAACTTGCTTTCCAGTTTGAGAAGAAATGGTGGTTAGGCTAGGTCGATCATGGATAGCACGGTGGCTCCTTGGAATGAAATTGTATGATTTAGGGTTGAGGACTAGGGTTACTTTTATAGAGGTTTAAACTTATGTGAGCCAATAGATCATCCTAGGAGCAATCAGAACCGTCCAGACTAGATAGAGTTATCCAGAAATTGCCACTTATGCCCTAGTGACTCAGCAACAAGTCAAAAAAGATTCAGCAACAAGTCAGAAAATCGTCTCTGTTTGGATCTGAGCAAGGGGGTTGACACCCCAGTCGACACCCCTCTTGGGGGGTCGACCCCTATGTCGACCCCCCGGGGGGGAGTCAACCCCTATGGGCGGGAATTTTTCCGCGCAGCTGAGCCACGTGATTTTTGAATTTCGAACTGTTTTGTTTATTAAATTATAGAATTTTCTGTTTAAACATGAAATCTTCTGAACTCCATAACTTCTTCATACGGAGTCCTATTCACGCAAACCTCTATCTCAAGCAGAATTCCGAGACGAACGAAATGGCGTAACCCGCTTCCCTTAATTCTCGCTTTTACAAATTAAGTATTCTTTAATTCATTACTTTAATAAACATAGAAAATACCGGGTGTTACACATATTGATTTTAAAAATCAAGAAATTTGGAATCTTACCATTATTCGATGATACGAATCCAAAAAAAAATAGAATCGAATTCTGAGGACGTCTGAATATTGAATCCTTTGTAAAACTGCTCAAATTAGCTTTAAAAATGCAATTTTAGCATATTTTTTCTTCTTGTATGCCGAAAAGCCAACTCCAAAAATCATGGTCTTCTGGATTTAACCATTATTAGACGATACGAGCCCAAGAAAAAAACGGAATCGAATTCTGAGCTTCCTAGCAAAATTTCATTTTTAAGGGCTATTCGATGATTTTAAAAATCAAAATTTTAAAATTTCCAACACAAAGCTTATAAATCAATTTAATAATTCTACTGAGTTTGTTTTAAGTCAAATAAAATATAAAATCTAATTTTAAAATTGTTCTCAAATTTTATTTAGAAAAAATAACCTATTTATATTCACATATTCATTAAAATAGCTTAAGTCAAAATTTTAAATTGGTTCTGAAAATGCAGGTTGTTACATAAGAGGGGAGAGGAACCAATTCATATTTTCCATCAAAACGTTGTTTGCCTAATATTGAAGAAGAAAGACAATCTTGTCTGCTCAAGGGAAGTAATGTCTGTGCTTTGAAATTTGGTAGGTCGGCTGATTGAGTTTTATTTTAATTGATTAATTTTATATAAAACAATACCTCAAATTATCTCGTAGTCCAGACTCACCATTCTTAACCCCTATCTAGTCGCAACAACCGAAATTTTCAAGATTATACGATATTTTGAACTCAATGGAATTGGTTTTAAAATGGAATAACATTATTAAATTAAATTAAATCGTTTAAAATACAAACCAATTTTTGAACAATTAATTTTGTCAAAAATAAATTATTATTATCCTTTTGTGTCAATACAGAATTTATATTAGTATACTGAATTGTTTTGATTCAGTTTTAACTTCAAATTCAATTAATTTTGTTTTTATATTACGATAACTCAATATACACAAAATAAATCTTATATCGATTATTCAATCGGTAAATTCAAAATAAAAATTCATTTATAATTCCAATTAAAATTTAAAATTAATTTACATATTCATTATAAAACAGCTAAAAATCAGGGATGTTACATTCCTTCCCCCTTAAAAGAATTTCGTCTCCCGAAATTACTAAGGCCGAAGATATGCTACAAACCCGTTAACTTTTCAATAGCCCACATTGTTACAACTCAGCATCTCATATTCTATAACTCAAGTCCTATACAACTTCAAGTTTTCATGGAAATATTTAATTTCTACTTCCCATCGGAATAATATAAATATATACATTTATTTTATAACCATTTCAAATTCAAAACACTTGAATTTTCCTAAAAAAACTTGTTTTCTTTCAAACAAATTCCCATCAGAAATGGTAGCAATCCATCACTTAGAAACTCGAAAATGAACATCGATGATGTCCGGATCATCATCGGAATTATTTTCCAGTGATCGAAGTGAATTCAATGCTTTATCATTTTCAAAATTCATTCAAAATGATTTCTATTCAAGAAAACCTTCCAAAACAAAGCTATATTATTTTAATATACTTCGGAAAAATATTTTCCAACTTTTTGGGGTTTAAATTCCAATTCTGGTTAAAATCTAATTTTAGTTCATCTCATTTGTATATTAAGTTTTATACCATTTCAATATTATAATTTGATTATAATAATAGTATCCAACACAACTACATATTATAATAATTTTCAAAAAATTATTTTTTTCATATAAAAATATATTTTTGGGTAAATTTATTTCATTTACCCTACTTTTAAAACAATAATGTGTTGAATTACTCTATTCAAGTGTTTATAAATACCATTCGATACAGTTGCTCATACTATACGACCAGAGTTCATAAACAACTCGACAAACCAACCAACACAATATAAAACAAATTTTTTATATCAACTTACAAATACGCTCTCTCATATATACACTCAAACTCATTCTAGGATACTACTGACCCTATCTCTAATGAGTAAACCCCCAACAAAGCTTAGGTGTTCGCTCAACCTAAGCCTGATACCAACTGTAGTGTCCCATAAATCCGTGCTATCTGAGCTAACTAATACAACACATGTCCAACTCAAATAATACAGAAATACGAGTCATTAGGGTTAAAGAAAAAAACAGATAAAAGGTAGAACATAAATAACAAAATAGAATCTCAAAGCAGAACGAATAAAATATATTATAGAACATAACTTTTTGAAATACAAAACTGTATTGTATATATAGACCAACATCAGAGCACAATAAAATATTTGATACAGCTGAAATAACTCTAAAATAACTAATGGTTAAGCCTCTTGCTTCGAGCTTCTCCAAGTGTATCTGTAAAAGCCAGAAACATTTGACTACCCATACAAATTTGGGCACCCAAGAGATTAGGAAAAACAAACAAAATAAACTCTGTGTCAGTCATAGGACTAATGTAAGTAAACTCTTACCATATTGTTTAACTTTGAAAATCCTTTGAAAGAAAGAGTAATAATAAAACCAACCCACACATAAACATGGACGGTTATTATATTACTATAACCATAAAATTTTTGATATCAAAATCTAGTGATATTATAATAATGTCTAATCAAATAAATAACCAAATAGTGAAACGCTTGCATCTCACGCTCTACATATATACTATAAATGAAAAACCATAGAGCGCTTATTGGAGATTGAATTCCAACTACGACAAGGTATGGGAACACCTTCCGCTCAGTGTACTCTAGAGGGGATACAATGGGGTTCAACAAGAACGTCTTGCAACCCGGCCACACATGACCGCCTACTCATTTATCTTGAGTTTAGCGAATGAATTGTCACCCACGGTTGTCGGCCATCCACCGTAATTTGTAAGATACAGAATTGAAAGAAGAATAAATAATTGAATTTTTTCAAGATCGTTGACAAATATACCCTGCTTGGGAATGACCCAACAAGCCATGCTGCTTGCCAGATTTTTGTCATTTCCCAGTTTTGAGGCTTGAGGCTACGTTAATCTTTTAGAACATCTAGCCACCATTCACCTTGAATGCCACATCGTCAAACCCGTCAAATCACTAGTTGATCTTCCCAAAAGTATTACGGGTATAAAAGCTAAGAGAAACGAATTTCTCCGCCACCAGACGTAATACCTTGAAAAGATCGTCTTATGTGATCTATTAGGAATACTCTATCACACATTCGTCCATACAAATTGTCCTGGGTCTAGACAAACATATCATCCTTTGCATTTCACTCCGTCTTCCATTTCTTTAGCATAATCTAATGCGCAACGCCTATGCCTATATAGAGTGTTTATCGGATAATAAATCCAACTGGTCTCTCCATTTTGAGAACGTTGGTCAAAAATATTTGATAACCGGTGATTTCACTATCAAAGGAAAAATAAACATCCCTCAAACAATTACACAATCACTGTCCCTTTCTAATATTTTATATTAAATTTATTTTCTTAGCAAATTCTATATATGTCGTTATATTATTTCTTTGTCAAAATTTCTTAAAAATATTCTAACTCCTTAAATTTCCGAAAAATTTCACCAGCACCTCCTTTGTACCGGTCAATAGCTCAAACCCCACCTCGCCTCTCTAAGCCTTTTCCATTCAAAAAGAAAATCAAAAAGCCAAGTGGCTTGCCCAGTAGGCACATAAAATGTCATATGGAAATTTAAACGTGTACCTGTTTGTCGGGTACTTAAATTATAATCTTCATTCTCTTCATATTCTTCATCCCGTACCTGTTTAGCATATATACGTCCATTTCCAATTCATTTCAATCAATTCAACCCTTTTTACCAAAATTCGTTAACCACTTCCTTAGTTAACTCTTTTTATGCCTGATGCTCCTTTAATCTGAATATATCACATTCAATTTTGTTTGTATTCACTTATACCCAATTCAAACTCAATTTCCTTGCTCGCTTCCAATTTCTAATCCAAGTTTTATATTCGAATTTCCAATCTCGACAAATAAATTCAATTCATTTAAACTAAGTTAAATTTAAATCAAAACTCTATTAGTTAATCCCTTTTGAAATTAGTTAACCTTATTCGATAAATAAAGATCTGATTTCTATTTCAAAAATTAATTCATTTACTCCACTTGAGTTCATATTTAATTTAAAACTCAAGTTTAGATTTTTCTAATGGAAATTCGGATTTTTATTCACTCAAAATCCTTTATTTAATTTAATAAACTGTTATGGTTTAAAAACGATTATAGCACTGTTTTTCTGAAAATTTCATTTTGTCGTAACTCTAAATCTATAAGGCAAAATTTAGATTTTTCTTTTCCATTAGAAAATTATCATTCAACAGGTCCAAACGTTTCTAGTTTCGTCAAATTCCGACTTATACTGAGTTCTGTATACTAAATTGAAGTTCGAATCATCAAATTACGAACTACCGCACTGTGGCGAGTTCGTTTTAGTTAAATTAAATATAATGTCTAGAACTTTGTTATAAAATAATTCAACTCCATTTTCAATAAATTAAAAATAAATTAAGCCCGTTATCCCAAATTTAACTTCACAATTCAGATTATTCAACTCATCGATTTCTTTATGCCACAAGCATAACTTAGTTATGAATTTAACCAAAACTCACTTCTATATTCAATTCCAAGTCCATAAATTATTTATAAAATTCGATATACTCGGATTTCAATTATAAATTCCTTTTTATGGGAAAAATTAATTAATTCAACATCATTTACCATTACAAACTAATATCATCCCTCGATAATAGTGAAGTCGTTCAAGTTGGGATATTTTATTTGCCTCTCAGACCTTGATTGACAGCGTTCTTATCTTGAGATAGATAATTGCTTGTAATACCAAAACTCGATTAAATCTCAGCTTCTAATCTATTAAAATATGTTTTCTAAGCCATATTCACTTTGGAAAAATCCATTTCTAAATTATCTGATGAAAATTTCTTCACCACATTTATAAACTTTGTTTATAAATTAACTCCCTTATTTTATATATTAAAACAACTTGCATTTGAATTCGATTCTCATTTTATTTATTATTATTTTTATATATATAAACCTATAATCCATTTCATATTAAATTTAATTCAATGCAATTTCAATATCTTTTCTAAAAAGAATAATTTTATTTCTATAATTTCGACATCGTCGAATTCAAGTCCTAAATCCATGTCGATATATTTCAATCCAATATACATTCCGAACATTGGAATGGATTCCATCGTTTTCTTCTTGAAATGATTTCAAAATCACTTTTTTTTTTTAAAAAAAATCTTGCTTGAACTAAAATTTCAGGTTATCCAATAATAGTATTTTTTTCTTATTTAAAAAAATCGTTTATAAATTCCGTCTCTTGTTTTAAATTGTAAAACAAGTTTTCGATTTCAAATCCATTTGAAATCTAATTTCCATTTTGAAAAATAAAGTTTTCCATTTTAAATTCATACTTGAATTTAAAATTTAGTATTATCAAATGATAATATTTCTTTCCATTTATAAACATCGTTTATAGATTCAGCTACTTGTTTTTTATTATTAAAAATAAGTTAATATTTCTCATCACATTCGAAATTCCATTTTTTTTATTAAAATTTCCCCTTTCAAATCTAAAAATCCCTTTGTGTAATATTATTAAATATAAAGATCTAGGGCCAGTGATATTCAACATTCGGACACAAACAATTAATCCAATTCAACACATCACACATGAATAGGTAAACAATAAAAATAAATTTTGAGGAATCCAGTTGGATTCCTCTAACCTGTTTTCCTGCATCCACAGATGTCAAACAACATAAATAATACCCATCCTGCTTCAAGGCAGGATATTGCGGTATAAAAGGTCATCCACTCATATATCGTGAGGCGATAGGGTCATCCGCTAATGATAATGCGGTCATCCGCTAATCGTACTGTAGGAAATATCCAATATATATATATAACCACAATCACCAAGCTTATTTATAACTAACATATATAATAACCAAGACTAATAAATAATTTGCGAATGCATCCAAGCAGCCAACAATTTATTTTTAATGATAAAAATAATTTTTGAAATTAGATTTACTCACCTGATTTCTAATTTCAGAATATCCTATTAAATTTCCCTATCATCGCAGCTCCAAATCTACTCAAATTGTCTCGAATATATTTTATTTTTGCACCTATGATAATTTAATTTTTACTTAATGATTTAACAATAATTAAATTAAATTAATTACTAATTAAATAAATGAACTATTCTGCATAATTTAAATTTGTAAATTATACCTTATTGCCAAAGACATATCAGCTCTGCCTTCCCCAATATCCCTTCACGATATCGCTACAATCTACACTCAAATTCCTCGAGGAAAACATGACTTCAAACCCCATTGCCTATTTCAAGCGTCTCATCCCTCCACCATTTACCAATTTACACAAACTTATACCCAAAATCACTTACTGTTGCACCTCCCAAAACCCAAGTTGAATGCCAAAAAATTCGAATTTCTCCATTAATATGAGTTCATTCCTTCATCATCCTCAAACTCGTCCCCAAAAACCTAAACGGCTTTCAAGATGCACACCCCAAAAATCCACATTCAAGCTCGCCCCTCTGAACACTTCGCACCATACTCACATTCAATAGATCTCTCCCCACTTCCTAAACCAGTATCAGTTCAACAAGTTTCTACATCAACTTCTTCTCATATCCTTCTACAAACCATGTCGAACTCCTCCCAGATCCTCTCATCATCATGCCCTCAAGCTCCACTCTTGTCACACACTAGTATCGACATCGTAATCCATACACAAATGTTCGAACAACCCTACGACAATCACCCAATTCCCTTCGAACGTGATGAACAGTTGCATCTCGCGATTGAACCTTAATCAGCATTGCACGCTAATCCTTCCTTGTCCATGAATTCAAATTCAAATTCATTTTTTTTTTGCGGCGGACTCTATTTTGCATCTGACTGGTAAAAGGAAAGTAAATTGAATGAATGCAAAGGACAGCGAATTTGGCTTCGTGGGTTTTAAAACGGAGCAAACAAAGGATATCAATTTTGATTAAAATTGAGGCAGGCGACTTTAATTTCGGTTAGGAGGAAATGAATGATGGGAAAAGGTTGCAGCCATTCTAATTCTTAACTGAAGTTTGTTTGATTACTGAGAAAGAGGGTATCGTGATTTAAATAAGAGGGGAGGGGAAACAATTCGTACTTTCCATTAAAACGTTGTTTGCCTAATATTGAAGAAGAAAGACAATCTTGTCTGCTCGAGGGAAGTAATGTCTGTGCTTTGAAATTTGGTAGGTCGACTGAGTGAGTTTTATTTTAATTGATTAATTTTATATAAAACAATACCCTAAATTATTTTGTAGTCCATACTCACCATTCCGAACCCCAATCTAGTCTCAACAACCGACATTTTCAAGATTATACGATATTTTGAACTCAATGGAATTGATTTTAAAATGGAATAACATTATTAAATTAAATTAAATTAAACCGTTTAAAATATAAACCAATTTCTGAAAAATTAATTTTATTGAAAATAATTTTTATTATCGTTTTAAGTCAATACAGAATTTATATTAGTAGACTGAATTGTTTTGATTCAGTTTTAACTCCGAATTAAATTAATTCTGTTTCGTATTACGATAATTCAATATACAAAAAATAAATCATATATCGATTATTCAATCGATAAATTCAAAATAAAAATTCATTTATAATTCCAATTAAATATTTAAAATTAATTAAATTCCCTTGTTTCGTCGTGGCACACCCCCCCCCCAAGCACCCCCGACGAATGGGGGAACATAAAAAGCCTTTCGTTTCCCCCCCGGACCTTGCCGCCTTCCTTAACAATCCCTCGAGCCTCCTTTGCGCAACCTTCCTCATAGAAGTCGCCGCCCCGAAGGCTGGATTCTACAGTGGAGAAGGCTTTCATAAGAATTTGGCAAGGAGAGACCTTATTATGTATTGTAAAAGAAGGGGCCTACTGATAGAGCTTATAAAACAGCTAAAAATCAGGGACGTTACATCCATCCACTATACCACTAACTTATAATAATACTTAATTGCAGCGTTAATTTTTAAGATATAGAACCATTATTATCCAGGGTGTTTCACTAAGCTTGAATATAGATGTTGTGAGCTAGACAGATTTGAGAATAACAAGGTTGAAATTCTGAATTGCCTTGGGATGTACAACACATTAGGTCACTGACTTGTCTTTATATGCGATTATTAAACCAGTATACATTAAAAAAAGGAAACCAAATATGAACTCAACATTTGTGAGATGTACTCAACATTTATGAGCTGTAGATATGTAGCTTGGTCAGTTGTCCCGTTTGGTAGGCATGTGTTTGAAAACAAGCACACTACCCGATTGAGTACAAGAAAAAATAATGGTAATTGTCAATACATCAAAGTAACTTCAAAGCATGTCTTATATATCATTTGAATTATATAAGAAGTGCAATATTATAGCGAATTCAATAAGTTATTTCTTATTGACAATTACTGAAGTTTTTTCAAAGCAACCCAAAGACATGATTCTGATACCATTGGACCAAAGCTCCAGTTGATTCAATGTCGTCACAAGTAAGTTGCCTTTTATATCGGATCACTGTTAGTGCCCTTCTTGATAATGTTTGCATAATATAAGCTAAGGTAATATTTGTAATATGTTTGTACTGATCTTAGTATGTATGATTGTACAATAAAAGAAGAAGTTTCTTCCAAGTTTTGCAACATTTGAATCGACATCCATTTGTATATGTGGGTATATGACTGCATGCGTTAACTTTTACAAACATGACAGTCCATAATACACCAGGTTTTTTATTGATTCATAATTAATTTTTTATATTCCTAACCAGCTTATACTGTTAAACAACATGTCAATGTATGTTAAACGAAAACAACCATATTTATTTGATCTCAAAATATGGATTGAGAATACCATGGTTCTTTTTTATATAGTTTGTACGAAGTTTATGTATGTATGGAATGATATAGTGTATTAATCAGTGTATAACCCTTTAATGGTATTTTGTATGGAATACATATGTTAAATATATATTATTCTATGTTTACAGTACTTCTATGCGAAGATGTATAACATCTTTAAGGCACATCTACAGATGATTTTGCCACTTGGAACAAATATCCTAGATGCTTATGCAAATGAATCAAGTGAGGAACAAGCTTAAATATATGTTTTCAGTAAATTAAATGGTGGTTTGTAGAGTAGTGTGGCAGTAGCAGTGTTAGTATCTTACGCTTTTGGCTTGCAAATTTATCAATACAATATATGTTCTCCTAATTGTAGTTCTAACTAGTTTATTATGCAAGGCACCAAGACATATACGCTATCTACATTGGTTAGCTTTACTTATTTTGTGCATTTCTCATTATATTGTTTCTGCTATGTCAAGTTGTGACCACCTTCGAGAAGTTTTCGAAGAACAAATGGGTTTGAGTGACAAGGATATTGTTGCTTTGTCTGGAGGACACACTTTAATACACTTCATTTTTGAATCACCATACTATATGGTTCTTGGAATCATATTGCACACACATAAATCATATTGCACACATAATTCATTTGCATAGGTTTTCCAATTTGGTGAATTTTGCATGATAGGTTTACTAAGTGAGGTAATTGGTAACTTCTGCTCAGTATTTTTGGGCTCTTTGGACTTGATTGCAGATTTAGAGCAGAGTAGGCTTTTTATCCTTATTTACTAAAGTTGATGTGCATCAAACGTTTATTTTGGCTTTTTGTTGTTTGAAACAAAACTTGATGTTCCCTTTGTTGGTTTGAAACAAAACTTCTGGATTCTGCCTATTGCTCTTATTATATGTTCTTGTAGTTAATAGTGCATGTCCCCTCTAGAGTGTTACTATCGCCAAACATTGTCATAATTATCTGGGTATGGTAGTGAAAGTCGAGGGTTATGTATTAACCATGCTATATAACTCTACCAAAGAACGTGTAAGTGGTTTCTTTAGTTTCTATTGGAAACTCTCAATAACTTCTTAAACAACTAATTTTTAAAACACAGATCTGAGTTTTTGCTGATAACGTTGTTGAATGCTCTGAACAGGGGTATAATTCTCTACATCTGTTCAATGTTAGTAATATGATTAGTTTGGATACATGTAAACTATATATTGAACTTTAATTTATAGTGGCCTTCAGCTCTGATTGAGTCTCACAAAGATAAGGTTAGTTCTAGTCTACTGTGCGTATTTCTATAATTGACAGGTGTGCAGATGGCTAGATAGATAGATATGGAAGTAGTTGAAGACTGTATGTGTCAGAGAGTGTTAGTGAGTCTGTATATGAGTGAATCGAGTGACAATGTAGTGAGGAATGTATGTAAATATGAATGACTGTGTAATATACCAGTGAATGTACAACAGTGGAGTCAGAAAATTTGTACTTTGAAATGTTGAAATAAAATATTTATTTGAATAAAATAATGTGTTTGAATATCCAATTATGTCAGTAGTATATTATTCAATAAATATCGTTATATTCAACAAAATGTTGCAGTATGTGATGGTAGATGTTATAGTATGTTATACTAAACATTGTAGTATTTGATGGTAAATGTTGTGATAAACTAGAAAATTATTGCCATTGGATAGTAAAGTGTTACTATAGATAATGTGGGGCCCACTTTTAAGTAAAATTAGTATCTGTGGCTACACCATGAAAATGTCGCCATTGGATGGTAAAGATGGTGCCTTTGACTCAAGGACAACAAGACAAAATGAAACACTGAAAACGTGTTGCTTTTGCTCTTTGTTGGCCTACAACAGCATTTTTTGGCACTTACTGCATCACTACACTGGTGTTGCAGTAGGCCATCTATGGCGTAGTGTTGTTAGATTTGGGAGCATCAAACTGTATGTTGCTAGATCCGGGAGCATCAAACTGAGACTTTCCTATCCGGACTTATTCTATATGGAACTTATCATATCCGAGAATGTGCAAAGGGAATGGGATTGTGTGGTGTGGCATTACTTATTGATGACGTTTAGACTCTTTTGAAGACCAACTCCAATACGACTAGTTAAACCCGAGACGCAAGAAAAATTTAAATAGGAAGTTACAACCAAGGATGTAGATGGAAACCATCAGGGTGACTTTTAAGTTGAACATGTGTAATAGAGATATCGATATTCGTAACCTTGGTACATCATATAGGGAGTGACAAAATAATGGATCAGAGCCAATGCAGTGTGGACTGATAGACCTGGACGGTGTGGACTGGGTAGGATTTTCAGTTATAGCTCATGCGGTGGGGCATACCAATAGACAAATAGCTCATGCGGTGGGGACCTCCAGTGTCTTGAGTGATTTGATGACCAAAGTAATGAATATCGTATGCTCAATACACTGAGTGAGTGAACGCGAGGATGTTTTCTATGATTCGATGATTGCTATCACAATGACCCACACACACTCCTCCACTTTAGTGTCTTGATTACCATTGAGTAGAGTACATGATTATTTATGCTAACTCTTTGGATGCACTGTCAGTTCAGGTATGACTCTTCATACCTATTGTATTATCCTATTTAGTGATTAATATTACTATCACTCACACCAGACTTTGTCTCACTAGGAGTTTTATGCATTGCTTCTTATTACTCTAGGTGCTCTTAAATGAGAAGACTGGAGACATGTTGGAGCGTTCGAGCAGCTAGTTGGAGACGAGCAGTGTAACGACCCGGAAAAATGCGATCTTGGTTATCCGATATACAACACATATCGAACATCCAAGGATCGAAAATAACCGAATAGTTAATGAAAGAAATTAGAAGGTGAGAATAGATAAGATAGAAACTTAGAATAGAAGAAGAAGAAGAACACAACATCAGAGTAACACGAACCTCACAGCGGAACGAATAACATATAATAGATAACATAACTTTGAAATATAACAGTTATGTATACAATAGCACTTATCAGAGTACAGCACTTACAACACAGCGGAAATAACTATAGCTATATGATCTTGAAGCCTCCTGCTCCACGCTCTTCCAGTATATCTGTAAAACCCGACTACTTGACTGCCCGTACAAATTTAGGCACCCAAGAGTTTAGGGAAAACAACAAATAAACTCTGGGTCAGTCATGGGACTGGTGTGAGTAAAACAGTTTAAAACAGGTATATGAACAAGTAAACGATATCTCATAAGACCACGCCGCATAACGGAACGGGTTTTTCCCTTATGAAAATCCAAAATATCTTTATATCAAAAACCTTTTGATATTATAATAATGTCTATGTACAAATAGATATCAACTAGCAGAAACGCTTTCATCTCACGTTCTACATATATAGTATACAATCAAAATCGCAAGCACGTACTGGATAATGGATTTCCAACTATGACAAGGTATGGAATCACCTTCCGATCAGTGTACTCTAGGAACGATACACTGGAGTTCAACAAGAACATCTTGCAACTCAGCCACACATGACCGACCACTCATTTCGCTTGAGTGTATCGAATGTACATCACCAACGGTTGGGATCAGCAACCGTTCCCGTATATATATATGGGACAACATTGATAGATTAAAAGAAGCAAATGAATATTCACTAGATAGGTGATTATACACCCTACTTCGGTGCGACCGACTTAGCCATGCTGCCTGCCCGATTTCTGTCATTTACCGGTTGATGAGGCTAGAAGCTACGCTTTATCATCACATCAGATTCACTTCGAATGCCACATTGTCAGATCCATCGAAAATCACTAATTGACGTTTACAACAGTACATTACGTGTCAGCTAAAAGAAGTTTCCTTCTCCGCTTCCACTCTTGGTATAGTTGAAGAAATCAATGTACGTGATCGTCTGGAAATACTATGTCAGACATCCATCTTCATTCACTTAGAAATGTCACATCGTCATACCCGCCAAATCACAAATTGACTTATCCAAAAATAACACGGGTATACAGCTAAGAGAAACGAATTCCTCCGCCACCAAACGTGAATACGTTTGAACAGATCAACTTACGCGATCCATTGGATATACTCTGTCAGACCTTCGTCCATACAAGTTGTCCTGGGACTGGACAAACCGAAGGCACTATTCTGTAAACAGGATAGCCCTTGCATTTTACTCCGTCTTCAATTATCTTTGGCATATATGATTCGCGACGCTTATGCCAATACAGAGTGGTTCTTTGGATAAAAATCCAACCGGTCTCTCCATATTAACAACGTTAAAATGGTCAAAACTTCGATAGTCTGTGATTTAACCATCAAAGAAAAACAAGTGTGCAAACAACGATATTATTCCCAGATGGAAATTATATCGAACAAACATCTTTTAACATTAATCTCTTTAGTTCCTTTATTTACTTATCTCCTGTTTCCCTATATTCTAAATTCTTATTTTTCTTTTATCAGAAAACATTTCTGATTCTCGTTTGGAAAACATTTCCAAAACTCTTTTACGATCAAACCTTACCATTTCTTAGTTAAGAAGGAAGTCACTCAAGTTGGGGTATAATTACCTCTCAGACCTTAACTGAACAACGTTATAACTTCGAAATGGTCAAAGTTTATCTTTTAATCTTTAACAACTTCTTTACGCCTTTCTCGGATTCAATTTTACTAGTCCGCTTCTATATTTAAAACATTGGTTATAACGATAACGTTATAATCCCTACTTTCGAATTATCTAACTTTAATTATAACTTCTATTCTTATTAGTGAATACTTAACCTAACACTTATTTATTTATAAATAAATAAATCTCTATTTAGACACTGGAAAGTATAAGTACTTTCCCGAATTCGATATAATCGAATTTGCCGATTAACTCTCTTCGAGAAATCTCTATTTGATTAACTCTTCTTCGAATAACCTATATTCGATTAACTTCTTCTCGAATAAACGATATTCGAAAATCTCTCTTAGAATAACTAATATTCGATAACTCTTCCTTTTCAAATATCTCATATTTGAAAATCTCACTTCGATTAAACTATAATCGATAACTCCCTTCGATGAAACTATCATCGATAACTCCTTTCGATGAAACTAACATCGATAACTCCTTTCGATGAAACTAACATCGATTAATTCCTTTCGATGAAACTAACATCGATTAATTTAACTCGACGAACTGAACTTATTTACTTTACTCGATCATCTTGACTTGATAACTTAACTTGCTAACTTAACTCGATTATCTTAACTTGATTATCTTAACTTGATTACTCATATCGAATAACTAATATTCGATTTAACTCCATTTAACTCTATTCGAATAACTACTATTCGATTAACTCTATTCAACTCTATTCGAATAAACTATTATTCGACAACTCTATTCGCTTGACTCTAGATCGCAGCGATCACAATGGTTACGCCTGATTCCCTCAGGAAACATCCGACCGCCTTAGGCTATCTGCAGCCCTGCGAATTACGCTAGCAGTCATACAAGATGGCAACTTACCCTGAATACTATGTTTGACTAACTCTGTCTCAAATAACTATATTTGATTAATTCTAGTTCGTGTTAACTCTAATCGATTAACTCTAACTAATTAACTCCAACTGGTTAATTCTAACTGATTAACTCTAACTGATTAACTCTAACTGGTTAACTCTAACTGATTAACTCTAACTGGTTAACTCTATTTGACTAACTCGACAAACTAACCCCTTTCGAATAACATATTCGATTAACTAACTTCGAATACCATATTCGATTTCTCCTTTCGAATGTCTATACTCGATTAACTACTTCGAATACCATATTCGATTTCTCTTTTCGAATGTCTATATTCGATTAACTAACTTCGAATACCATATTCGATTTCTCCTTTCGAATGTCTATACTCGATTAACTACTTCGAATACCATATTCGATTTCTCCTTTCGAATATCTATATTCGATTAACTAACTTCGAATACCATATTCGATTTCTCCTTTCGAATGTCTATACCCGATTAACTACTTCGAATACCATATTCGATTTCTCCTTTCGAATATCTATATTCGATTAACTAACTTCGAATACCATATTCGATTTCTCCTTTCGAATGTCTATATTCGATTAACTAACTTCACTTTATAAAGATTTCCTTTTTAACAACGTTTTATTCATTGGAAAAGATTTACTTTTAAATAACGGTTCTACCCTTTAAAAATGATTTCCCTTTTTATAATGTTTCCTTTCCAATTCTATTTGTAAATGGTTTACAAATATTTCCTTTTCAAATTTATACTTGAAATATTCTAACTCCTTAAATTCCCGGGAAAATTCGCCATAACCTCCTTTGTAACGGGAGCATCGGGAAAATCCCCAAACTCGCCACACAGGCCTTTCCATTCAAAAAGAAATGTTTTGAATTTATTTCCTTTTTAAAATATCTCCTATTTATAAATATCCCAATTTATAAATATTCCTTATTTATAAATATTTAAATTTATAAATATCTCTTATTTATAAATATTCCAATTTATAAATATTCTATTTTCAATATCACTTTGAAAATTCCCTTATCTACATTCCGGTATGTTATGGTATTCAATCATATCAAATCACGATGTTCAATATCGTCCATACACACACAATCAACAACAGGTTATAATTCACATCATATATCAAAATATATGAAAAACAATAAAATAACTGCTGAGGAATCCAGTCGGATTCCTCCAACCTGTTTCCCTGCATCACAAATGTTAGACAGTATAGATAACATCACTTTCAGTTCCATATGATATATTCTGTTAAACAAAATCAATATAGAAATTTTACTAACTGACTAGCAGTTCAATCAAACAGTCAACACACAATCAATCAGTCCATATTTAACAGTTCTAAAAAAATATAACATGAAAATATAAACTGTTCAGAGTTAGTGAGATTTACTCACCTTGACGCGTTAGCCGTTAAATAACGGTTTGCGTTATCTGATTCAGTTGGACAATTTATTTCACCATAAATTGTAACGAGCTCGGATTCACTCCCGGTCAGTGTCATTGTGTTGCTCCCGTCCATACGATCCCAACGCAACTTACGGTTTGTCAATCTGATTTCATATGACCGAGATATCGCGTTGCGAAGTTAATACATTTTAAATTTAAATTAAACTTAACATTATTTATTTAGTGGGCCTTAACCCTTTACACCTCACGGCCCACTCCCATTTCAAAAGCCCATCCGCCACTTTAAAACACCTGACCCGATCCTATTTCCTTCTTCCCAAATCAAAATACGATCTGCTCCTCTTTCTAAAATCAAACCCGACCCTTTGACCAACAGTTGACCCACGTTTGCTCCTCCTCCGTCCATCGACAACCACCGCCGACCACTCCGTTCAACGCAGCATCCAAGACCGCACCCTCTCCACATCACCGTACTTCCTCTGATGTCCCCCCTCTGGTTGCGACGGATGTCTCCTCCCAGATGAGGATCGACAGTTTAGTGCCCTAAATTCCACCAATAACCCACACGAGCCTCAAATCCTCACGGGAAATCCAAATCTGAACTCGAATTTTAACACCAATCCCTTAATCGATAGAAACCCGCAACCCTAGGTCGATCGTGACCTCGCTGGGTATTTTGCAGCGAACAGAAGAAGGATCGAACTACCAAAAACCTATGTAGAAAAGAAGCGCATCATTCGGTGATCACAGAAATGTGTATTCAATGATTTTAGCATTTTTATTTCAATTGTTTTGGGATTTTTCTTTGGATGGTTTTTGTTGTGAAGCTAGAAATGAACGGCGAATTCATTTGTTGACTTCTGAGGAATTTGGTTTAGGGTTTAGAAAGTAGTGTGGTGTATTTATAGGGTAAGGAAAATATCTAGATATTTTTAAAAAGGAATATTCTCGGTATATTCTCCATTTTTAATTCGTTTTTGACTTCTAAAAATTCGTGTGATCACACACGATACCCAAAAATCACGAAACCGGACATACTGCTAGAGCTTGACATTCTGGTCCCAACGAAACTGGTTTCGTCGAATTCCGACTTCGTATGCTTACACAGCGTATTTTTAACCGTCAGGATATCGACTGTATTTCACTCTAAAAATCCGTACGGCCACACAGTGCCTCTAAAAATCACGAAACTTCACATCTAACAATAATTTGATATTGCGGATCCAACAAAATTGGTTTCGTCGAATTCCGACTTCGTTTGCAAAAGTGGCTATTTTTAACGCTCTGAATGACCCATTTAAATATATAAATATATTTAAATATTATTAAATTTAATATTAATAAATTAATATTATCGTATATCTTCACATATGATATCGTACAGATCCAGAATATCATATCAGAATTTACAGTTTGCTATTTCAGATTTTAGATTTATCGATATTCAGTTTATATCGAAAAATCTCTTTTATAACGTATATAAAGCGTTGCAAATTATAAAGGAATTCTACAGCGACTTTTCTGAAATTTGATTTGGACGTGAATCAAAATCTACACGACGAAATCCCGATTTTTTTCTTCCACTAGAAAGATATACTCCACCAGCTCCACGCGTTTCTTGTTTCACAGAAATCCGGCTTAAAACGAATCCTGTACATTCAGTTGAAGTTCGAATCGCCAATTCACGAACTGCAGCGCCATTTCGAGCTCGATTTTAATTATAATATAAACTATACGTTCTAACGCCGTCGATTCCATATATACGTTAATATATTCTGAATCGAAACTCAACCACATCTCGTATACTATTCAATTCACACTCTGTTGTGAATTCTACTATTTCCGACTACCTCGACATTATAATATATTATTATATTATAATTATTAATTAAATATTCAATATTATTTAATTAAACGATCATTAACTTCTCTAAATCACCAATTATATAATTAAATAAATTAATTATATATCTCTAAAAATGCGGGTCATTACATTCTTCCCCACTTAAAATAATTTCGTCCTCGAAATTGCTAAGTTAGAGGACGACCCTACCTATTGGAATTTCTAAGATTTGTTTACCCCTTATTTCTGATTTCAACAGAACCAATCAATATCGACTAAGATATTAATTCTTCCGACTAACTAAAATTTTCAAAAATTCTGAAAATTTTCTAACACTTTACATTCTCGGAAAATTTCGCCAGCACCTCCTTTGTACTGGTCAATAGCTCAAACTCCAACTCGCCTCTCTGGGCCTTCTTCAACCCAAAAGAAAATCAAAACGCCAAACGGCTTGCCAAGTCGGCTCAGAAATCTCATGCTTATATCAAATATAAACTTGTACCTTTTTGTTGGGTATATCAACTTTATCCCTTTCACCTGCTGTCAGTTCAGCATATACCAATGTATTTCCAATCAAACTCCAACCAAGTTATTCTTAACACAACCATTCGCTTATTCAAGCCGAATTCAATTTCAAATTCGAGTTTCAAATTCCAAACCCTTAACTTATCATTTCAAATCCAAATCCAGATTATCCGCTAATCAATTCTATTTTCATTTAACTTAGTCAAGGTTAAATTCTAATTTATTATTCACTTTCACCATTTAACTTCATAAGTTAAATTTAAATTTCAAATTTCAAATTCCTGGGTT
The DNA here is from genome assembly GCA_030737875.1 of Allium sativum. Taxonomy (NCBI): domain Eukaryota; kingdom Viridiplantae; phylum Streptophyta; class Magnoliopsida; order Asparagales; family Amaryllidaceae; genus Allium; species Allium sativum. Next base: position 139,939,147 of record CM060918.1, on the reverse strand, counting down.
CATTTCAAATTAATTTGAAATCACAACACCAATTCAAAACATTTGAATTTCTAAACACCTTGTTTTCTCAAAACAATTCAAATCAAAATCTTTTGTAGTAATCCACCACTTAGAAACTCGAAAACCACACCGATGATACTGCGCAGTCATCATCGGAATTATTTTCCAGCGACCCAAGTGATTTCAATACTATATCATTTCAAAACCATTACTGAATACTTCCATTTTGAAAACATTTCAAAATCTCCCAGGAACTTAAAATTTCCTTATTTTAATTCCAAATATGATTTGAATTCATATTTACTTCATCTTATTTCATATACTTTACTTATATGAATTCTAACTGGTTATTCATAACAATTTCACTTTATAATCTTACTCGATTTTACTAGCAACAAATATATCCTATATATGATAATATATCACATATTCATACTGTGTCGGTCCATCGTATTCAAGTGTTTATTTACTCCTACCGATACAGTGGATCAAACTGATCGACCAGAACTCATAAACAACTCAGCCAATGAATCTCCACAATATAAAACCATTTTTATATCAAATACAAATACGCACTCGTATATATACACTCAAACTCAATCTAGGGTATTACTAACCCTATCTCTACCGAGTCACGCCACAGAGCCAAGTAATTCTAAACTTAAGCTCTGATACCAACTGTAACGACCCGGAAAAATGCGATCTTGGTTATCCGATATACAACACATATCGAACATCCAAGGATCGAAAATAACCGAATAGTTAATGAAAGAAATTAGAAGGTGAGAATAGATAAGATAGAAACTTAGAATAGAAGAAGAAGAAGAACACAACATCAGAGTAACACGAACCTCACAGCGGAACGAATAACATATAATAGATAACATAACTTTGAAATATAACAGTTATGTATACAATAGCACTTATCAGAGTACAGCACTTACAACACAGCGGAAATAACTATAGCTATATGATCTTGAAGCCTCCTGCTCCACGCTCTTCCAGTATATCTGTAAAACCCGACTACTTGACTGCCCGTACAAATTTAGGCACCCAAGAGTTTAGGGAAAACAACAAATAAACTCTGGGTCAGTCATGGGACTGGTGTGAGTAAAACAGTTTAAAACAGGTATATGAACAAGTAAACGATATCTCATAAGACCATGCCGCATAACGGAACGGGTTTTTCCCTTATGAAAATCCAAAATATCTTTATATCAAAAACCTTTTGATATTATAATAATGTCTATGTACAAATAGATATCAACTAGCAGAAACGCTTTCATCTCACGTTCTACATATATAGTATACAATCAAAATCGCAAGCACGTACTGGATAATGGATTTCCAACTATGACAAGGTATGGAATCACCTTCCGATCAGTGTACTCTAGGAACGATACACTGGAGTTCAACAAGAACATCTTGCAACTCAGCCACACATGACCGACCACTCATTTCGCTTGAGTGTATCGAATGTACATCACCAACGGTTGGGATCAGCAACCGTTCCCGTATATATATATGGGACAGCATTGATAGATTAAAAGAAGCAAATGAATATTCACTAGATAGGTGATTATACACCCTACTTCGGTGCGACCGACTTAGCCATGCTGCCTTCCCGATTTCTGTCATTTACCGGTTGATGAGGCTAGAAGCTACGCTTTATCATCACATCAGATTCACTTCGAATGCCACATTGTCAGATCCATCGGAAATCACTAATTGACGTTTACAACAGTACATTACGTGTCAGCTAAAAGAAGTTTCCTTCTCCGCTTCCACTCTTGGTATAGTTGAAGAAATCAATGTACGTGATCGTCTGGAAATACTATGTCAGACATCCATCTTCATTCACTTAGAAATGTCACATCGTCATACCCGCCAAATCACAAATTGACTTATCCAAAAATAACACGGGTATACAGCTAAGAGAAACGAATTCCTCCGCCACCAGACGTGAATACGTTTGAACAGATCAACTTACGCGATCCATTGGATATACTCTGTCAGACCTTCGTCCATACAAGTTGTCCTGGGACTGGACAAACCGAAGGCACTATTCTGTAAACAGGATAGCCCTTGCATTTTACTCCGTCTTCAATTATCTTTGGCATATATGATTCGCGACGCTTATGCCAATACAGAGTGGTTCTTTGGATAAAAATCCAACCGTCTCTCCATATTAACAACGTTAAAATGGTCAAAACTTCGATAGTCTGTGATTTAACCATCAAAGAAAAACAAGTGTGCAAACAACGATATTATTCCCAGATGGAAATTATATCGAACAAACATCTTTTAACATTAATCTCTTTAGTTCCTTTATTTACTTATCTCCTGTTTCCCTATATTCTAAATTCTTATTTTTCTTTTATCAGAAAACATTTCTGATTCTCGTTTGGAAAACATTTCCAAAACTCTTTTACGATCAAACCTTACCATTTCTTAGTTAAGAAGGAAGTCACTCAAGTTGGGGTATAATTACCTCTCAGACCTTAACTGAACAACGTTATAACTTCGAAATGGTCAAAGTTTATCTTTTAATCTTTAACAACTTCTTTACGCCTTTCTCGGATTCAATTTTACTAGTCCGCTTCTATATTTAAAACATTGGTTATAACGATAACGTTATAATCCCTACTTTCGAATTATCTAACTTTAATTATAACTTCTATTCTTATTAGTGAATACTTAACCTAACACTTATTTATTTATAAATAAATAAATCTCTATTTAGACACTGGAAAGTATAAGTACTTTCCCGAATTCGATATAATCGAATTTGCCGATTAACTCTCTTCGAGAAATCTCTATTTGATTAACTCTTCTTCGAATAACCTATATTCGATTAACTTCTTCTCGAATAAACGATATTCGAAAATCTCTCTTAGAATAACTAATATTCGATAACTCTTCCTTTTCAAATATCTCATATTTGAAAATCTCACTTCGATTAAACTATAATCGATAACTCCCTTCGATGAAACTATCATCGATAACTCCTTTCGATGAAACTAACATCGATAACTCCTTTCGATGAAACTAACATCGATTAATTCCTTTCGATGAAACTAACATCGATTAATTTAACTCGACGAACTGAACTTATTTACTTTACTCGATCATCTTGACTTGATAACTTAACTTGCTAACTTAACTCGATTATCTTAACTTGATTATCTTAACTTGATTACTCATATCGAATAACTAATATTCGATTTAACTCCATTTAACTCTATTCGATTAACTCTATTCAACTCTATTCGAATAAACTATTATTCGACAACTCTATTCGCTTGACTCTAGATCGCAGCGATCACAATGGTTACGCCTGATTCCCTCAGGAAACATCCGACCGCCTTAGGCTATCTGCAGCCCTGCGAATTACGCTAGCAGTCATACAAGATGGCAACTTACCCTGAATACTATGTTTGACTAACTCTGTCTCAAATAACTATATTTGATTAATTCTAGTTCGTGTTAACTCTAATCGATTAACTCTAACTAATTAACTCCAACTGGTTAATTCTAACTGATTAACTCTAACTGATTAACTCTAACTGGTTAACTCTAACTGATTAACTCTAACTGGTTAACTCTATTTGACTAACTCGACAAACTAACCCCTTTCGAATAACATATTCGATTAACTAACTTCGAATACCATATTCGATTTCTCCTTTCGAATGTCTATACTCGATTAACTACTTCGAATACCATATTCGATTTCTCTTTTCGAATGTCTATATTCGATTAACTAACTTCGAATACCATATTCGATTTCTCCTTTCGAATGTCTATACTCGATTAACTACTTCGAATACCATATTCGATTTCTCCTTTCGAATATCTATATTCGATTAACTAACTTCGAATACCATATTCGATTTCTCCTTTCGAATGTCTATACCCGATTAACTACTTCGAATACCATATTCGATTTCTCCTTTCGAATATCTATATTCGATTAACTAACTTCGAATACCATATTCGATTTCTCCTTTTGAATGTCTATATTCGATTAACTAACTTCACTTTATAAAGATTTCCTTTTTAACAACGTTTTATTCATTGGAAAAGATTTACTTTTAAATAACGGTTCTACCCTTTAAAAATGATTTCCCTTTTTATAATGTTTCCTTTCCAATTCTATTTGTAAATGGTTTACAAATATTTCCTTTTCAAATTTATACTTGAAATATTCTAACTCCTTAAATTCCCGGGAAAATTCGCCATAACCTCCTTTGTAACGGGAGCATCGGGAAAATCCCCAAACTCGCCACACAGGCCTTTCCATTCAAAAAGAAATGTTTTGAATTTATTTCCTTTTTAAAATATCTCCTATTTATAAATATCCCAATTTATAAATATTCCTTATTTATAAATATTTAAATTTATAAATATCTCTTATTTATAAATATTCCAATTTATAAATATTCTATTTTCAATATCACTTTGAAAATTCCCTTATCTACATTCCGGTATGTTATGGTATTCAATCATATCAAATCACGATGTTCAATATCGTCCATACACACACAATCAACAACAGGTTATAATTCACATCATATATCAAAATATATGAAAAACAATAAAATAACTGCTGAGGAATCCAGTCGGATTCCTCCAACCTGTTTCCCTGCATCACAAATGTTAGACAGTATAGATAACATCACTTTCAGTTCCATATGATATATTCTGTTAAACAAAATCAATATAGAAATTTTACTAACTGACTAGCAGTTCAATCAAACAGTCAACACACAATCAATCAGTCCATATTTAACAGTTCTAAAAAAATATAACATGAAAATATAAACTGTTCAGAGTTAGTGAGATTTACTCACCTTGACGCGTTAGCCGTTAAATAACGGTTTGCGTTATCTGATTCAGTTGGACAATTTATTTCACCATAAATTGTAACGAGCTCGGATTCACTCCCGGTCAGTGTCATTGTGTTGCTCCCGTCCATACGATCCCAACGCAACTTACGGTTTGTCAATCTGATTTCATATGACCGAGATATCGCGTTGCGAAGTTAATACATTTTAAATTTAAATTAAACTTAACATTATTTATTTAGTGGGCCTTAACCCTTTACACCTCACGGCCCACTCCCATTTCAAAAGCCCATCCGCCACTTTAAAACACCTGACCCGATCCTATTTCCTTCTTCCCAAATCAAAATACGATCTGCTCCTCTTTCTAAAATCAAACCCGACCCTTTGACCAACAGTTGACCCACGTTTGCTCCTCCTCCGTCCATCGACAACCACCGCCGACCACTCCGTTCAACGCAGCATCCAAGACCGCACCCTCTCCACATCACCGTACTTCCTCTGATGTCCCCCCTCTGGTTGCGACGGATGTCTCCTCCCAGATGAGGATCGACAGTTTAGTGCCCTAAATTCCACCAATAACCCACACGAGCCTCAAATCCTCACGGGAAATCCAAATCTGAACTCGAATTTTAACACCAATCCCTTAATCGATAGAAACCCGCAACCCTAGGTCGATCGTGACCTCGCTGGGTATTTTGCAGCGAACAGAAGAAGGATCGAACTACCAAAAACCTATGTAGAAAAGAAGCGCATCATTCGGTGATCACAGAAATGTGTATTCAATGATTTTAGCATTTTTATTTCAATTGTTTTGGGATTTTTCTTTGGATGGTTTTTGTTGTGAAGCTAGAAATGAACGGCGAATTCATTTGTTGACTTCTGAGGAATTTGGTTTAGGGTTTAGAAAGTAGTGTGGTGTATTTATAGGGTAAGGAAAATATCTAGATATTTTTAAAAAGGAATATTCTCGGTATATTCTCCATTTTTAATTCGTTTTTGACTTCTAAAAATTCATGTGATCACACACGATACCCAAAAATCACGAAACCGGACATACTGCTAGAGCTTGACATTCTGGTCCCAACGAAACTGGTTTCGTCGAATTCCGACTTCGTATGCTTACACAGCGTATTTTTAACCGTCAGGATATCGACTGTATTTCACTCTAAAAATCCGTACGGCCACACAGTGCCTCTAAAAATCACGAAACTTCACATCTAACAATAATTTGATATTGCGGATCCAACAAAATTGGTTTCGTCGAATTCCGACTTCGTTTGCAAAAGTGGCTATTTTTAACGCTCTGAATGACCCATTTAAATATATAAATATATTTAAATATTATTAAATTTAATATTAATAAATTAATATTATCGTATATCTTCACATATGATATCGTACAGATCCAGAATATCATATCAGAATTTACAGTTTGCTATTTCAGATTTTAGATTTATCGATATTCAGTTTATATCGAAAAATCTCTTTTATAACGTATATAAAGCATTGCAAATTATAAAGGAATTCTACAGCGACTTTTCTGAAATTTGATTTGGACGTGAATCAAAATCTACACGACGAAATCCCGATTTTTTTCTTCCACTAGAAAGATATACTCCACCAGCTCCACACGTTTCTTGTTTCACAGAAATCCGGCTTAAAACGAATCCTGTACATTCAGTTGAAGTTCGAATCGCCAATTCACGAACTGCAGCGCCATTTCGAGCTCGATTTTAATTATAATATAAACTATACGTTCTAACGCCGTCGATTCCATATATACGTTAATATATTCTGAATCGAAACTCAACCACATCTCGTATACTATTCAATTCACACTCTGTTGTGAATTCTACTATTTCCGACTACCTCGACATTATAATATATTATTATATTATAATTATTAATTAAATATTCAATATTATTTAATTAAACGATCATTAACTTCTCTAAATCACCAATTATATAATTAAATAAATTAATTATATATCTCTAAAAATGCGGGTCATTACAAGCAGGAGGCTTTTATGTACTATATACGGGTATCCCTGTTACGTCCATTGATCACTGCTTTGGGCATTAGTAGTGTATTTTGTTTAGAGATAGTATTTTTGAGATGTACTTATATATGACTCATTAGATATTTTGTTGTCAATGTGAATCTACTACTCTAATGTTTATGGTTCAGTTTTTAGCTTATATACTATCTCACTTGTTTTATATCATGACTTATATTATTATTATATTTTATCCATATACTGTGAGATATACGACAGGTTATATTGGTTTCCTTACTTTAACTTTGGCGATCGTCCTGTATTAGTTGGGCACCATCATGACGTAACTCATTAGGTGTCGGCTGATACATAACAGTTGTCATATTTGGTATCAGAGCCTAGGTTGCGTAGTTTAGCCTAAGTGGGTAGTACCAGGGGATGAGTAAATATATACGAGAGCTCATATTTCAGGTATTTTGTTTTTCAAAGATATATATATATATATATATATATATATATATGCATGTATATACAATTAGTACACTTAGGGGTGAAATCGCACTGCACATGCACCGCTAAATAAGATTTCTTTTAAAGATGATTAATCGATTTCTTTAAGGTTGAACGATGAGACGTCAGATAAGAAACATTGCTAAAAACTCTAGCACCAGGGTTGATGAAGGAGCAGGCTCAGGAGCCACTAATGCTAATGCTTCTGATATGTAGACGATGTTTAATGCTTTCATGAGAGATGCTTAGAAACGCTCAAGGAGCTGCTCCCAATGCCGTTGAGGGTGGTGGTGCACTTGTGCAGGCACCTAGTGCCGACTTTGCCAACTTAAATAAGAAATTTACCAATCTGAGAAGTAGATCGTTCCAAGGAATGGTGTCGGCTACGAAGGTTCAGGATTGATATTTGTGAGTGCATCTTTGGGAACCTTTGTGTAACGACCCGGATTTTCGGCCATTGAATTCTGAATGTTTAAATTAGTTTAAATATTTTAATTGAATTATATAAAGGATTTTATAATGAATTTATTTATAAAACGAAGTTTGAACGTTAATTTATAATATAATTATAAAACGAGCTCGAAATCGCGCGGTAGTTCGTAATATAGAGTTTTGAACTTCAACTGAGAATACAGAATTCGTTATAAGTCGGATTTCTGTGAAACAAGACACGTTGGAACCGTATTGATTATAATTTTCATATGAAAGAGAAAAATCTAGATTTCGTGTTATAATTTGTTAGTTATGGTCAAATCAAATTTTGAAATAGTCGCTATGGAAAATCGTTATATAAATATAGGCCTTTAAAATAGCCGTTTTGCAAACAGACTCAGATTTCGACGAAATCAGTTTCATTGGGACCGTATCGTTAAATTATTGTACGGTGTTGAATTGCGTGGCAAACCGATGTCGTATGTGACCACGGTAGCCGTAAACGCTCGTTCAGTGCAATTAAATTAATTCAACTGAATAAAGGGATATTGGAGTGTAACTTGAACAGACGATCAAATCAGGCCACGAAACCAGTTCCAGTGAGTTCGTAGCGTCGGATATAGTCAGGGTAGGTATATAGTTTGTTATTTTTAGAGATCGGCAAATTTGGTGTTCAGAAGGGCATTGCGGTACGCGCCAAAAACAGTCTACCGGGGCAACAGTCTCAGAATGCGACGAAACTAGTGCCGTTGGGTTCGTATCGAAAAGTTATTGTCAGTGTTCGCAGTTTCAAGTTGATTTGATTTATCTGGTGATCGTGAAAAATTTAAACGCGTGTTCATTTCTGGTTTTATAAAGGAATTTTTTTCAAACAATGTCGGAATTCGACGAAACTTGTCCCATTGGTTTCTGAATACCTTTTTACACCAGGATTAGCTTTTTAATCAGTAAACAGACTGTTCATTTATATGATTATTCGTTCATTTCCCTGGATGTCAATTCATCGGACCTATATTCTATCCTTATCATTTTTTAATAGGACTATAGGACCAACAAGAAAACGTGTTGTCCAGACTATTGAAGTGTGCCTGCCAAGGTATATAAATGAAATAATTGGAACGTGACTGCCAATCTATTTTAACACCGTGCCTGCCAAGGTTTTACAAACCGTGCCCCTCACGCTAACATACCCGTGATCCCCAAGCCACTTTGTTTCCGTGTGTGTCAAGGCAACAGATGCCGTGCTTGCCAAACTGCCTTGCCTTTAAATACAGGCTGTATTCATTCGTTTGCAGATTTGGGGGAAAAATACCCATCACATTATAAATCAAGCCGCCACTTCAAGTCAAAATTAAAAATTGAATACACAGTATAACCATTCCATTTTAGATCTATTTACATTCCTGAATCGAAGTCTTCTTTTCCATATATATTTTATAAGACCTGAACACCATTTCAGTGCTTCAAGCTTCATCGTGGAAACCAACAGTGTGACGCGGATGCTAAGAAAGGACACCGGAGCTGCTGCGATGAGGAATCAGAGAACCAGGGCTGCGAACTCAAAGCAGTAGTAGGAAGGACTCCGGCGATCTCCAGGGATGGATCCGGTGATGTCAGCGGTCAGTAAAAGTGGTTTCTCTTTGAAGGAAATTTTGGGGAAAGAAAGGTACGAACAGTAGCTAAGTTTACATTGTAGATGCGGTTTTTGGTTGGGTTAAAAGTCGACTACGGGGTTGAAGGGTGCGGTTCTGTGTGATGTAGTGGCCATCATGGAGAGTGGTTGCACAGTATTGAGTAGGAGGATGCTTTGTACGAGAATTGTGAAAAGGAGGTTCCAAACCTTGAACAATAGTTGGACGTGAAAGGGAAGTATATGGGGGTGAATGAAGTTGTGATATGAGATTCAAAGTGGGACAGGTCTTGGTGCTAGAAAAGGGTGAGTTCTGAGGTAGTGGTTGAAGTGTTTCGTTATACATTGGTTTGCTGCCTTTGTGGTACAGCACTTTGGGAAGTTTCGAACGAAAATGAAGTGATGGAGTGACGACCGTAATAAATTGAGGATGGATATATTGGTAGTGTCGATTGTGAGTGGTTAGCAGTGAACGGACGGATGAATTCAAAGATGTGCATCATCAGAATGTTTAACAGGGTGAATAACGAATTGGACGGAGCCGATCACCTTAGAATCATAGCGACGAGTTCTTCGTTGCGAAACTAATGTGGTTGAGAATAAAGCTGCAGAAACTTCATGATAAAATCAAGCGTCGTTTGATTTTAAGACGAAAACAAAAGCAGAACCGTCAACTACGAACAAAGTGAGTAAACTCACTCGTTTTAAATTATTTTATAATGTGAAATGGTTGCTTGGTTGAATAGTTGATAAATTGGTTGATATAATCATCGTTGATTGATTTATTTCATAAATGCGATATTTTTGATGTTATTAACATCTGTGGATGTAGGGAAACAGGTTGGAGGGATCCAACTGGATCCCTCAACATTTTATTTACTGTTTTATTTAATAGCGATATATGTAATGCTACATTATCCATGGTTGAATTTGTGTGTTTGATTTACCCTGGCCCTAGGAACCTGGTATTTTAGATACCGTAAAATATCATCGAATGTGAAAAAGGGAATTAGAATTTAAAAGCAGGGTTTATTTCCAAATTAGAAATAATTTCCTTTCATTGAATTGCAAATGGAAACCTATTCCATTGGGTAAACCAAGAAAAATGTTATAAATAAAGATATAAATTAAGTGGATCATTAACCATTGGATAAATAAAAGGGTGAGTTCAAAAATGAATGTATATTTGAAAGTGAGTATCGGTTTTGAAACCAATATTTGGAAATGGATTTGAATTTAGCAAATTACAGAGGGAAGTTTAAAGAAAGATTTTCGAATGCTTAAAATAAAAGAATAAATAGTTTAAAACAAAGGAATATTTTGCAAATAAAATGTATATAAAAAGGGGATTTATAGAAATCGAATTAAGTGGTTAGAAGAATGTATAGTTTTCAAATATGGTTAAAGGAGAACTTGAATTGTTGAAAATAAACAGAGTTTATAAATGAACAACGGAAGCGTGTGCGCCGCACACGGTATTTTATTCAAAACAGCAATCATAACGCTGTTGTTTTAAGAAATGCTTTTATAAGTTTTAAACAGCGATTATAACGCTGTCCTTGTAAGAAATGCTTTTATAAAACTAAACAGCGATTTTAGCACTGTTGTTATAATAAAGGTTGTTAATATATATACAGCAATTTTAGACGCTGCTGTTATAATAAATGTCTTGGTAAATCTAAATAGCAATTTTAACACTGCCGTTATAATAACTGTTTTAATAGCAATCTTAATGCTATGGTTATGATAAGTGTTTTATAATGCTAGATAGCGGTTTTAACGCTGTTGTTGAAAGCAATGTTGGGTTTAAAGTTGTGAGCTCTGAATATTTCAAAGTGAATGATAGCAAGGGTTGGTTAGTGATATCGTTAATTAACGAATGATTTAGGATTTAAGTCATAGTAACGATGTTTATAACATCAGAAAATTTAAAGGATTTAGAAATGTTTTCTAACTGGAATAAAAGATGTTTTCTCAATAAAGGAATTATATATTGGAAATGTTTTCCGATATTCAAGTTAGAAAATAAAAGTCATATTAAAGTTATTATATTTCGGATGCAGGGAATTATAACACCATTGTTATAATCAAGTGATTCCTGAAAAGGAAGTGGATTCATAATCGAATCCGAGAGCAACGTGAGAAAATGTGTTAAAAGATTGGAAAGATGAACCTTGTCTATTTCGAAGTTAGAAATGTTGCTCAGTTAAGGTCTGAGAGGTAATTATACCCCAACTTGATTGACTTCGTTTTAACTAAGAAATGATTAAGGTTCGATAGTGGAAAGTGGTTAAGTGGAGAACCAAATGAAGGAGATTTGGCATAGTGATGTTTATTCAAACATCTGTTTAATCAAATGAAGAAGATTTGGAAATGTTTTCCCAAATGAGAATCAGAAATGTTTTCTGAATATAGAGGACAGAAATGGAAATGTTTTCCAATGTTAATAGAATATATTTTCTAAATATATTAAATAAGGAATGTAAATGAAAGTGAAAAGGGAAATGAATAAATGAATGAACAAAAAGGGATAAACGTTGGATGATGTTTGGTCGATAGAATTTCCTTTTGGGAAATAATATCATTGTTTGCACACCGACATGTTTTCATTTGATAGTTAAATCACCGACTATCAAAGTTTTGACCATTTTAACGTTGTTAATATGGAGAGACCGGTTGGATTATTATCCAGAGAACCACTCCGTATTGGCATAAGCGTTGCGAATCAAGTATGCTGAAAATCTTGAAGACGGAGTTATGCAAGGGCTATCCTGTTTACGGGTTAGTGCCTTCGGTTTGTCCAGACCCAGGACAACTTGTATGGACGAGTGTCTGACAGAGTATTTCTAAAGGGGATTACGTACGTTGATTCCTTCAAACGTACGAAGTTGATGGCATAGAAGGGAAACTTCTTTAGCCTAACAATCTGAGTATTTTTGTGGGAATCAATTAGTGATTTCCGATGGATCTGACGATGTGGCATTCCAAGTGAATGATGGCCAGATGTTCTGGAAGATAATTCAAACCTCAAGCCTCATCAAACCCGGAAGTGGACAAAAATCGGGCAGGCAGCATGACTATGTGGGTCGCAACCATTAGGATGTATGATCACCTATCTAGAGAAATTCCTTTTGTTCTTAAATCTATCGATGTTGTCCCTTATCGGGAGACGGTTGCTGATCCCAACCGTTGGTGATATACATTCGATACACTCAAGCGAAATGAGTGGTCGGTCATGTGTGGGCCGGGTTGCAAGATGTTCTTGTTAAACCCAGTGTATTTGCCTCTAGAGATACACGTTCGGAAGGTGGTCCCATACCTTGTCAAGTTGGAATCCAATCTCCAATAAGTGCCTGCGAGTTTGATTGTATATTATATAGGTAGAGCGTGAGATGCAAGCGTTCTACTAGATCTTAATTACTTGTGATTAGACATTATTATAATATCAGATAATATATGATTTCCAAAGTGTTTTGGGTTATCGTAAGGTAAAAGCCATCCGTATTTATGTGTGGATTGGTCTTACGATTATCTTTTCTTTTGAAAAGGATTTTGAAAAGTTAAACAAATGGTTGGAGTTTACTCACACCAGTCCCATGACTGACCCAGAGTTTATTTTGTTGTTTTCCCTAAACTCTTGGGTGCCCAAAATTTGTACGGCAGTCAAGTAGTCGGGATTTTACAGATTCACCTGGAGAAGGTTGAAGCAGGAGGTTTCACCAGTTAGATATAGACTATCATATTTTCCGCTGTGTATTTGGTTGTATCTGGAAACAGGTGTTTATAACTGTTCCAAGGATAATCGTTGTGCTCTGATAATGGTATGTATATACAAATACTGATTTGTGTTTCAAAAGTATGTTATCTAATATATTTTATTCGTTCCGCTGTGAGTTTGTGATCTTCGTTTTCTTCTATTCTAATATTTCTTTCTTTCTACTCCTCACCCTCTAACTTCTTTCTAATAATGGTTCGTATTTCTGTGCAATTTGGGTTGGACGTGTAGTGTTATCAGTCGACTCAAAGGGTACGGATTTGCGGGTCGTTTCATTTGGTATCAGAGCTGAAGGTTAAGTGATTACCTTGGCTCTGTGGCGTAACTCAATAGAAATGGGGCTAGTAATACCCTAGATTGAGTTTGAGTGTATATATATGAGCGCGTATTTGTAGATTTGAGATAAAATTGTTTTATATTGTGTTGGCTGGTTTGTTGAGTGGTTTATGAATTCTGGTCGATACAGGATGGACAACTGTATCGATAGGTGTTTCTAAATTCTCGAACAAACAATTCGACATGGTATTGTTTTAAAGATGGGTGGATAAAATAATCTGCCCAAAGATTATTTTGGTATAAAGGATTAATTTCTGAAATATAATTATATGTGAATGTGTTAGTTGTTATTACAATAAAATGAAATTATGAAATATTGAATTGGTTATATAACCAAGATAAACTAGAATAAAATTCAAACCATAAATTGGAATTTAAATCCCGGATATTTTGAAACATTCCTTGAAGTATTTTAAAGGTAATATGGCATTAGTTTGAAGAGATTTTGAACAAGGATGATTTTAAATGGATTTTAAAAGTAATTAAGCACTGAAATCACTTCAGTGGCGAGAAAATAATCCTGATAATGGACTGCAGCATTATCGGCATTCATTTTCAAGTTTCTGAGTGACGGATTGCTACCATGGTAATTTGGGAATGAAAATATGTTTGAAAAGGACAAGTTATTCAAATGTTTTGAATTGAGTTGATTATAATGTATATAAATATATATGATCTTCAAACTAATTTGAAATAAAACTCGGGAATTTGAATCCTGAATTAAAGTTTAACTTGTGTAAGTTGTAGAAATTAAAATGGTGGAAGCAAATCAATGAATTGAAATTTAACTTTAGATAAATAAAATTGGATTAAATTAGAGATAATCCAGAATGAATAAAACAAAGAGAAAGGATTGAAATTGGAATTAATAAAGTGAACTCGACTTATGAATAAGAAAGTTGAATATATTGGATGTTGTTGAATGGGATTGAATTGGATTCAAGGATAATAAGGGGATTGGTTTAAATAGAAATCATATTTGAATGGATATAATGGAAGTGAACTAATCAGAAGTTGATTAGAGATTTCAAAATGGAAGTTGGATTGATTTGAAACCAAGTGGAAATGATGTATGCTGAGCAGAATGGAAGCAAATGCAAGAGATAGAATTATGCCCGACAAAAAGGTACATGTTTACAATATTGTTTGGGTTGATGATTTTATGAGCCTATGGGGCAAGCCACTTGGCTTTTTGATTTTCTTTTGAATTGGAGGAGGCCTAGAAAGGCGAGTTGTGGTTGTACAGATTGAGCTGTGCAGAGGAGATGCTGCCAAAATTTTTCAGAATTTAAAGTGTTAGAAAAATTTTAGAATTTTTGAAAAATTTCGTTGGTAAGAATAAATAAATATTTTAATTGAAAATAAATTGGTTCAGTTAAGTTGAAATTAAGAAGTAAACAAAAAAAAAGGATTTTTGGACCTAGTTAATAGATTATGTAACATCTTTTCCTACTTAGCAATTTCGAGGACGAAATTATTTTAAGGGGGAAGGAATGTAACGACCCGGATTTTCGGCCATTGAATTCTGAATGTTTAAATTAGTTTAAATATTTTAATTGAATTATATAAAGGATTTTATAATGAATTTATTTATAAAACGAAGTTTGAACGTTAATTTATAATATAATTATAAAACGAGCTCGAAATCGCGCGGTAGTTCGTAATATAGAGTTTTGAACTTCAACTGAGAATACAGAATTCGTTATAAGTCGGATTTCTGTGAAACAAGACACGTTGGAACCGTATTGATTATAATTTTCATATGAAAGAGAAAAATCTAGATTTCGTGTTATAATTTGTTAGTTATGGTCAAATCAAATTTTGAAATAGTCGCTATGGAAAATCGTTATATAAATATAGGCCTTTAAAATAGCCGTTTTGCAAACAGACTCAGATTTCGACGAAATCAGTTTCATTGGGACCGTATCGTTAAATTATTGTACGGTGTTGAATTGCGTGGCAAACCGATGTCGTATGTGACCACGGTAGCCGTAAACGCTCGTTCAGTGCAATTAAATTAATTCAACTGAATAAAGGGATATTGGAGTGTAACTTGAACAGACGATCAAATCAGGCCACGAAACCAGTTCCAGTGAGTTCGTAGCGTCGGATATAGTCAGGGTAGGTATATAGTTTGTTATTTTTAGAGATCGGCAAATTTGGTGTTCAGAAGGGCATTGCGGTACGCGCCAAAAACAGTCTACCGGGGCAACAGTCTCAGAATGCGACGAAACTAGTGCCGTTGGGTTCGTATCGAAAAGTTATTGTCAGTGTTCGCAGTTTCAAGTTGATTTGATTTATCTGGTGATCGTGAAAAATTTAAACGCGTGTTCATTTCTGGTTTTATAAAGGAATTTTTTTCAAACAATGTCGGAATTCGACGAAACTTGTCCCATTGGTTTCTGAATACCTTTTTACACCAGGATTAGCTTTTTAATCAGTAAACAGACTGTTCATTTATATGATTATTCGTTCATTTCCCTGGATGTCAATTCATCGGACCTATATTCTATCCTTATCATTTTTTAATAGGACTATAGGACCAACAAGAAAACGTGTTGTCCAGACTATTGAAGTGTGCCTGCCAAGGTATATAAATGAAATAATTGGAACGTGACTGCCAATCTATTTTAACACCGTGCCTGCCAAGGTTTTACAAACCGTGCCCCTCACGCTAACATACCCGTGATCCCCAAGCCACTTTGTTTCCGTGTGTGTCAAGGCAACAGATGCCGTGCTTGCCAAACTGCCTTGCCTTTAAATACAGGCTGTATTCATTCGTTTGCAGATTTGGGGGAAAAATACCCATCACATTATAAATCAAGCCGCCACTTCAAGTCAAAATTAAAAATTGAATACACAGTATAACCATTCCATTTTAGATCTATTTACATTCCTGAATCGAAGTCTTCTTTTCCATATATATTTTATAAGACCTGAACACCATTTCAGTGCTTCAAGCTTCATCGTGGAAACCAACAGTGTGACGCGGATGCTAAGAAAGGACACCGGAGCTGCTGCGATGAGGAATCAGAGAACCAGGGCTGCGAACTCAAAGCAGTAGTAGGAAGGACTCCGGCGATCTCCAGGGATGGATCCGGTGATGTCAGCGGTCAGTAAAAGTGGTTTCTCTTTGAAGGAAATTTTGGGGAAAGAAAGGTACGAACAGTAGCTAAGTTTACATTGTAGATGCGGTTTTTGGTTGGGTTAAAAGTCGACTACGGGGTTGAAGGGTGCGGTTCTGTGTGATGTAGTGGCCATCATGGAGAGTGGTTGCACAGTATTGAGTAGGAGGATGCTTTGTACGAGAATTGTGAAAAGGAGGTTCCAAACCTTGAACAATAGTTGGACGTGAAAGGGAAGTATATGGGGGTGAATGAAGTTGTGATATGAGATTCAAAGTGGGACAGGTCTTGGTGCTAGAAAAGGGTGAGTTCTGAGGTAGTGGTTGAAGTGTTTCGTTATACATTGGTTTGCTGCCTTTGTGGTACAGCACTTTGGGAAGTTTCGAACGAAAATGAAGTGATGGAGTGACGACCGTAATAAATTGAGGATGGATATATTGGTAGTGTCGATTGTGAGTGGTTAGCAGTGAACGGACGGATGAATTCAAAGATGTGCATCATCAGAATGTTTAACAGGGTGAATAACGAATTGGACGGAGCCGATCACCTTAGAATCATAGCGACGAGTTCTTCGTTGCGAAACTAATGTGGTTGAGAATAAAGCTGCAGAAACTTCATGATAAAATCAAGCGTCGTTTGATTTTAAGACGAAAACAAAAGCAGAACCGTCAACTACGAACAAAGTGAGTAAACTCACTCGTTTTAAATTATTTTATAATGTGAAATGGTTGCTTGGTTGAATAGCTGATAAATTGGTTGATATAATCATCGTTGATTGATTTATTTCATAAATGCGATATTTTTGATGTTATTAACATCTGTGGATGTAGGGAAACAGGTTGGAGGGATCCAACTGGATCCCTCAACATTTTATTTACTGTTTTATTTAATAGCGATATATGTAATGCTACATTATCCATGGTTGAATTTGTGTGTTTGATTTACCCTGGCCCTAGGAACCTGGTATTTTAGATACCGTAAAATATCATCGAATGTGAAAAAGGGAATTAGAATTTAAAAGCAGGGTTTATTTCCAAATTAGAAATAATTTCCTTTCATTGAATTGCAAATGGAAACCTATTCCATTGGGTAAACCAAGAAAAATGTTATAAATAAAGATATAAATTAAGTGGATCATTAACCATTGGATAAATAAAAGGGTGAGTTCAAAAATGAATGTATATTTGAAAGTGAGTATCGGTTTTGAAACCAATATTTGGAAATGGATTTGAATTTAGCAAATTACAGAGGGAAGTTTAAAGAAAGATTTTCGAATGCTTAAAATAAAAGAATAAATAGTTTAAAACAAAGGAATATTTTGCAAATAAAATGTATATAAAAAGGGGATTTATAGAAATCGAATTAAGTGGTTAGAAGAATGTATAGTTTTCAAATATGGTTAAAGGAGAACTTGAATTGTTGAAAATAAACAGAGTTTATAAATGAACAACGGAAGCGTGTGCGCCGCACACGGTATTTTATTCAAAACAGCAATCATAACGCTGTTGTTTTAAGAAATGCTTTTATAAGTTTTAAACAGCGATTATAACGCTGTCCTTGTAAGAAATGCTTTTATAAAACTAAACAGCGATTTTAGCACTGTTGTTATAATAAAGGTTGTTAATATATATACAGCAATTTTAGACGCTGCTGTTATAATAAATGTCTTGGTAAATCTAAATAGCAATTTTAACACTGCCGTTATAATAACTGTTTTAATAGCAATCTTAATGCTATGGTTATGATAAGTGTTTTATAATGCTAGATAGCGGTTTTAACGCTGTTGTTGAAAGCAATGTTGGGTTTAAAGTTGTGAGCTCTGAATATTTCAAAGTGAATGATAGCAAGGGTTGGTTAGTGATATCGTTAATTAACGAATGATTTAGGATTTAAGTCATAGTAACGATGTTTATAACATCAGAAAATTTAAAGGATTTAGAAATGTTTTCTAACTGGAATAAAAGATGTTTTCTCAATAAAGGAATTATATATTGGAAATGTTTTCCGATATTCAAGTTAGAAAATAAAAGTCATATTAAAGTTATTATATTTCGGATGCAGGGAATTATAACACCATTGTTATAATCAAGTGATTCCTGAAAAGGAAGTGGATTCATAATCGAATCCGAGAGCAACGTGAGAAAATGTGTTAAAAGATTGGAAAGATGAACCTTGTCTATTTCGAAGTTAGAAATGTTGCTCAGTTAAGGTCTGAGAGGTAATTATACCCCAACTTGATTGACTTCGTTTTAACTAAGAAATGATTAAGGTTCGATAGTGGAAAGTGGTTAAGTGGAGAACCAAATGAAGGAGATTTGGCATAGTGATGTTTATTCAAACATCTGTTTAATCAAATGAAGAAGATTTGGAAATGTTTTCCCAAATGAGAATCAGAAATGTTTTCTGAATATAGAGGACAGAAATGGAAATGTTTTCCAATGTTAATAGAATATATTTTCTAAATATATTAAATAAGGAATGTAAATGAAAGTGAAAAGGGAAATGAATAAATGAATGAACAAAAAGGGATAAACGTTGGATGATGTTTGGTCGATAGAATTTCCTTTTGGGAAATAATATCATTGTTTGCACACCGACATGTTTTCATTTGATAGTTAAATCACCGACTATCAAAGTTTTGACCATTTTAACGTTGTTAATATGGAGAGACCGGTTGGATTATTATCCAGAGAACCACTCCGTATTGGCATAAGCGTTGCGAATCAAGTATGCTGAAAATCTTGAAGACGGAGTTATGCAAGGGCTATCCTGTTTACGGGTTAGTGCCTTCGGTTTGTCCAGACCCAGGACAACTTGTATGGACGAGTGTCTGACAGAGTATTTCTAAAGGGGATTACGTACGTTGATTCCTTCAAACGTACGAAGTTGATGGCATAGAAGGGAAACTTCTTTAGCCTAACAATCTGAGTATTTTTGTGGGAATCAATTAGTGATTTCCGATGGATCTGACGATGTGGCATTCCAAGTGAATGATGGCCAGATGTTCTGGAAGATAATTCAAACCTCAAGCCTCATCAAACCCGGAAGTGGACAAAAATCGGGCAGGCAGCATGACTATGTGGGTCGCAACCATTAGGATGTATGATCACCTATCTAGAGAAATTCCTTTTGTTCTTAAATCTATCGATGTTGTCCCTTATCGGGAGACGGTTGCTGATCCCAACCGTTGGTGATATACATTCGATACACTCAAGCGAAATGAGTGGTCGGTCATGTGTGGGCCGGGTTGCAAGATGTTCTTGTTAAACCCAGTGTATTTGCCTCTAGAGATACACGTTCGGAAGGTGGTCCCATACCTTGTCAAGTTGGAATCCAATCTCCAATAAGTGCCTGCGAGTTTGATTGTATATTATATAGGTAGAGCGTGAGATGCAAGCGTTCTACTAGATCTTAATTACTTGTGATTAGACATTATTATAATATCAGATAATATATGATTTCCAAAGTGTTTTGGGTTATCGTAAGGTAAAAGCCATCCGTATTTATGTGTGGATTGGTCTTACGATTATCTTTTCTTTTGAAAAGGATTTTGAAAAGTTAAACAAATGGTTGGAGTTTACTCACACCAGTCCCATGACTGACCCAGAGTTTATTTTGTTGTTTTCCCTAAACTCTTGGGTGCCCAAAATTTGTACGGCAGTCAAGTAGTCGGGATTTTACAGATTCACCTGGAGAAGGTTGAAGCAGGAGGTTTCACCAGTTAGATATAGACTATCATATTTTCCGCTGTGTATTTGGTTGTATCTGGAAACAGGTGTTTATAACTGTTCCAAGGATAATCGTTGTGCTCTGATAATGGTATGTATATACAAATACTGATTTGTGTTTCAAAAGTATGTTATCTAATATATTTTATTCGTTCCGCTGTGAGTTTGTGATCTTCGTTTTCTTCTATTCTAATATTTCTTTCTTTCTACTCCTCACCCTCTAACTTCTTTCTAATAATGGTTCGTATTTCTGTGCAATTTGGGTTGGACGTGTAGTGTTATCAGTCGACTCAAAGGGTACGGATTTGCGGGTCGTTTCATTTGGTATCAGAGCTGAAGGTTAAGTGATTACCTTGGCTCTGTGGCGTAACTCAATAGAAATGGGGCTAGTAATACCCTAGATTGAGTTTGAGTGTATATATATGAGCGCGTATTTGTAGATTTGAGATAAAATTGTTTTATATTGTGTTGGCTGGTTTGTTGAGTGGTTTATGAATTCTGGTCGATACAGGATGGACAACTGTATCGATAGGTGTTTCTAAATTCTCGAACAAACAATTCGACATGGTATTGTTTTAAAGATGGGTGGATAAAATAATCTGCCCAAAGATTATTTTGGTATAAAGGATTAATTTCTGAAATATAATTATATGTGAATGTGTTAGTTGTTATTACAATAAAATGAAATTATGAAATATTGAATTGGTTATATAACCAAGATAAACTAGAATAAAATTCAAACCATAAATTGGAATTTAAATCCCGGATATTTTGAAACATTCCTTGAAGTATTTTAAAGGTAATATGGCATTAGTTTGAAGAGATTTTGAACAAGGATGATTTTAAATGGATTTTAAAAGTAATTAAGCACTGAAATCACTTCAGTGGCGAGAAAATAATTCTGATAATGGACTGCAGCATTATCGGCATTCATTTTCAAGTTTCTGAGTGACGGATTGCTACCATGGTAATTTGGGAATGAAAATATGTTTGAAAAGGACAAGTTATTCAAATGTTTTGAATTGAGTTGATTATAATGTATATAAATATATATGATCTTCAAACTAATTTGAAATAAAACTCGGGAATTTGAATCCTGAATTAAAGTTTAACTTGTGTAAGTTGTAGAAATTAAAATGGTGGAAGCAAATCAATGAATTGAAATTTAACTTTAGATAAATAAAATTGGATTAAATTAGAGATAATCCAGAATGAATAAAACAAAGAGAAAGGATTGAAATTGGAATTAATAAAGTGAACTCGACTTATGAATAAGAAAGTTGAATATATTGGATGTTGTTGAATGGGATTGAATTGGATTCAAGGATAATAAGGGGATTGGTTTAAATAGAAATCATATTTGAATGGATATAATGGAAGTGAACTAATCAGAAGTTGATTAGAGATTTCAAAATGGAAGTTGGATTGATTTGAAACCAAGTGGAAATGATGTATGCTGAGCAGAATGGAAGCAAATGCAAGAGATAGAATTATGCCCGACAAAAAGGTACATGTTTACAATATTGTTTGGGTTGATGATTTTATGAGCCTATGGGGCAAGCCACTTGGCTTTTTGATTTTCTTTTGAATTGGAGGAGGCCTAGAAAGGCGAGTTGTGGTTGTACAGATTGAGCTGTGCAGAGGAGATGCTGCCAAAATTTTTCAGAATTTAAAGTGTTAGAAAAATTTTAGAATTTTTGAAAAATTTCGTTGGTAAGAATAAATAAATATTTTAATTGAAAATAAATTGGTTCAGTTAAGTTGAAATTAAGAAGTAAACAAAAAAAAAGGATTTTTGGACCTAGTTAATAGATTATGTAACATCTTTTCCTACTTAGCAATTTCGAGGACGAAATTATTTTAAGGGGGAAGGAATGTAACGACCCGGATTTTCGGCCATTGAATTCTGAATGTTTAAATTAGTTTAAATATTTTAATTGAATTATATAAAGGATTTTATAATGAATTTATTTATAAAACGAAGTTTGAACGTTAATTTATAATATAATTATAAAACGAGCTCGAAATCGCGCGGTAGTTCGTAATATAGAGTTTTGAACTTCAACTGAGAATACAGAATTCGTTATAAGTCGGATTTCTGTGAAACAAGACACGTTGGAACCGTATTGATTATAATTTTCATATGAAAGAGAAAAATCTAGATTTCGTGTTATAATTTGTTAGTTATGGTCAAATCAAATTTTGAAATAGTCGCTATGGAAAATCGTTATATAAATATAGGCCTTTAAAATAGCCGTTTTGCAAACAGACTCAGATTTCGACGAAATCAGTTTCATTGGGACCGTATCGTTAAATTATTGTACGGTGTTGAATTGCGTGGCAAACCGATGTCGTATGTGACCACGGTAGCCGTAAACGCTCGTTCAGTGCAATTAAATTAATTCAACTGAATAAAGGGATATTGGAGTGTAACTTGAACAGACGATCAAATCAGGCCACGAAACCAGTTCCAGTGAGTTCGTAGCGTCGGATATAGTCAGGGTAGGTATATAGTTTGTTATTTTTAGAGATCGGCAAATTTGGTGTTCAGAAGGGCATTGCGGTACGCGCCAAAAACAGTCTACCGGGGCAACAGTCTCAGAATGCGACGAAACTAGTGCCGTTGGGTTCGTATCGAAAAGTTATTGTCAGTGTTCGCAGTTTCAAGTTGATTTGATTTATCTGGTGATCGTGAAAAATTTAAACGCGTGTTCATTTCTGGTTTTATAAAGGAATTTTTTTCAAACAATGTCGGAATTCGACGAAACTTGTCCCATTGGTTTCTGAATACCTTTTTACACCAGGATTAGCTTTTTAATCAGTAAACAGACTGTTCATTTATATGATTATTCGTTCATTTCCCTGGATGTCAATTCATCGGACCTATATTCTATCCTTATCATTTTTTAATAGGACTATAGGACCAACAAGAAAACGTGTTGTCCA
Source organism: Allium sativum (assembly GCA_030737875.1). Lineage (NCBI taxonomy): Eukaryota > Viridiplantae > Streptophyta > Magnoliopsida > Asparagales > Amaryllidaceae > Allium > Allium sativum. The sequence continues at coordinate 139,915,821 of CM060918.1, read as the reverse complement.
GACTATTGAAGTGTGCCTGCCAAGGTATATAAATGAAATAATTGGAACGTGACTGCCAATCTATTTTAACACCGTGCCTGCCAAGGTTTTACAAACCGTGCCCCTCACGCTAACATACCCGTGATCCCCAAGCCACTTTGTTTCCGTGTGTGTCAAGGCAACAGATGCCGTGCTTGCCAAACTGCCTTGCCTTTAAATACAGGCTGTATTCATTCGTTTGCAGATTTGGGGGAAAAATACCCATCACATTATAAATCAAGCCGCCACTTCAAGTCAAAATTAAAAATTGAATACACAGTATAACCATTCCATTTTAGATCTATTTACATTCCTGAATCGAAGTCTTCTTTTCCATATATATTTTATAAGACCTAAACACCATTTCAGTGCTTCAAGCTTCATCGTGGAAACCAACAGTGTGACGCGGATGCTAAGAAAGGACACCGGAGCTGCTGCGATGAGGAATCAGAGAACCAGGGCTGCGAACTCAAAGCAGTAGTAGGAAGGACTCCGGCGATCTCCAGGGATGGATCCGGTGATGTCAGCGGTCAGTAAAAGTGGTTTCTCTTTGAAGGAAATTTTGGGGAAAGAAAGGTACGAACAGTAGCTAAGTTTACATTGTAGATGCGGTTTTTGGTTGGGTTAAAAGTCGACTACGGGGTTGAAGGGTGCGGTTCTGTGTGATGTAGTGGCCATCATGGAGAGTGGTTGCACAGTATTGAGTAGGAGGATGCTTTGTACGAGAATTGTGAAAAGGAGGTTCCAAACCTTGAACAATAGTTGGACGTGAAAGGGAAGTATATGGGGGTGAATGAAGTTGTGATATGAGATTCAAAGTGGGACAGGTCTTGGTGCTAGAAAAGGGTGAGTTCTGAGGTAGTGGTTGAAGTGTTTCGTTATACATTGGTTTGCTGCCTTTGTGGTACAGCACTTTGGGAAGTTTCGAACGAAAATGAAGTGATGGAGTGACGACCGTAATAAATTGAGGATGGATATATTGGTAGTGTCGATTGTGAGTGGTTAGCAGTGAACGGACGGATGAATTCAAAGATGTGCATCATCAGAATGTTTAACAGGGTGAATAACGAATTGGACGGAGCCGATCACCTTAGAATCATAGCGACGAGTTCTTCGTTGCGAAACTAATGTGGTTGAGAATAAAGCTGCAGAAACTTCATGATAAAATCAAGCGTCGTTTGATTTTAAGACGAAAACAAAAGCAGAACCGTCAACTACGAACAAAGTGAGTAAACTCACTCGTTTTAAATTATTTTATAATGTGAAATGGTTGCTTGGTTGAATAGTTGATAAATTGGTTGATATAATCATCGTTGATTGATTTATTTCATAAATGCGATATTTTTGATGTTATTAACATCTGTGGATGTAGGGAAACAGGTTGGAGGGATCCAACTGGATCCCTCAACATTTTATTTACTGTTTTATTTAATAGCGATATATGTAATGCTACATTATCCATGGTTGAATTTGTGTGTTTGATTTACCCTGGCCCTAGGAACCTGGTATTTTAGATACCGTAAAATATCATCGAATGTGAAAAAGGGAATTAGAATTTAAAAGCAGGGTTTATTTCCAAATTAGAAATAATTTCCTTTCATTGAATTGCAAATGGAAACCTATTCCATTGGGTAAACCAAGAAAAATGTTATAAATAAAGATATAAATTAAGTGGATCATTAACCATTGGATAAATAAAAGGGTGAGTTCAAAAATGAATGTATATTTGAAAGTGAGTATCGGTTTTGAAACCAATATTTGGAAATGGATTTGAATTTAGCAAATTACAGAGGGAAGTTTAAAGAAAGATTTTCGAATGCTTAAAATAAAAGAATAAATAGTTTAAAACAAAGGAATATTTTGCAAATAAAATGTATATAAAAAGGGGATTTATAGAAATCGAATTAAGTGGTTAGAAGAATGTATAGTTTTCAAATATGGTTAAAGGAGAACTTGAATTGTTGAAAATAAACAGAGTTTATAAATGAACAACGGAAGCGTGTGCGCCGCACACGGTATTTTATTCAAAACAGCAATCATAACGCTGTTGTTTTAAGAAATGCTTTTATAAGTTTTAAACAGCGATTATAACGCTGTCCTTGTAAGAAATGCTTTTATAAAACTAAACAGCGATTTTAGCACTGTTGTTATAATAAAGGTTGTTAATATATATACAGCAATTTTAGACGCTGCTGTTATAATAAATGTCTTGGTAAATCTAAATAGCAATTTTAACACTGCCGTTATAATAACTGTTTTAATAGCAATCTTAATGCTATGGTTATGATAAGTGTTTTATAATGCTAGATAGCGGTTTTAACGCTGTTGTTGAAAGCAATGTTGGGTTTAAAGTTGTGAGCTCTGAATATTTCAAAGTGAATGATAGCAAGGGTTGGTTAGTGATATCGTTAATTAACGAATGATTTAGGATTTAAGTCATAGTAACGATGTTTATAACATCAGAAAATTTAAAGGATTTAGAAATGTTTTCTAACTGGAATAAAAGATGTTTTCTCAATAAAGGAATTATATATTGGAAATGTTTTCCGATATTCAAGTTAGAAAATAAAAGTCATATTAAAGTTATTATATTTCGGATGCAGGGAATTATAACACCATTGTTATAATCAAGTGATTCCTGAAAAGGAAGTGGATTCATAATCGAATCCGAGAGCAACGTGAGAAAATGTGTTAAAAGATTGGAAAGATGAACCTTGTCTATTTCGAAGTTAGAAATGTTGCTCAGTTAAGGTCTGAGAGGTAATTATACCCCAACTTGATTGACTTCGTTTTAACTAAGAAATGATTAAGGTTCGATAGTGGAAAGTGGTTAAGTGGAGAACCAAATGAAGGAGATTTGGCATAGTGATGTTTATTCAAACATCTGTTTAATCAAATGAAGAAGATTTGGAAATGTTTTCCCAAATGAGAATCAGAAATGTTTTCTGAATATAGAGGACAGAAATGGAAATGTTTTCCAATGTTAATAGAATATATTTTCTAAATATATTAAATAAGGAATGTAAATGAAAGTGAAAAGGGAAATGAATAAATGAATGAACAAAAAGGGATAAACGTTGGATGATGTTTGGTCGATAGAATTTCCTTTTGGGAAATAATATCATTGTTTGCACACCGACATGTTTTCATTTGATAGTTAAATCACCGACTATCAAAGTTTTGACCATTTTAACGTTGTTAATATGGAGAGACCGGTTGGATTATTATCCAGAGAACCACTCCGTATTGGCATAAGCGTTGCGAATCAAGTATGCTGAAAATCTTGAAGACGGAGTTATGCAAGGGCTATCCTGTTTACGGGTTAGTGCCTTCGGTTTGTCCAGACCCAGGACAACTTGTATGGACGAGTGTCTGACAGAGTATTTCTAAAGGGGATTACGTACGTTGATTCCTTCAAACGTACGAAGTTGATGGCATAGAAGGGAAACTTCTTTAGCCTAACAATCTGAGTATTTTTGTGGGAATCAATTAGTGATTTCCGATGGATCTGACGATGTGGCATTCCAAGTGAATGATGGCCAGATGTTCTGGAAGATAATTCAAACCTCAAGCCTCATCAAACCCGGAAGTGGACAAAAATCGGGCAGGCAGCATGACTATGTGGGTCGCAACCATTAGGATGTATGATCACCTATCTAGAGAAATTCCTTTTGTTCTTAAATCTATCGATGTTGTCCCTTATCGGGAGACGGTTGCTGATCCCAACCGTTGGTGATATACATTCGATACACTCAAGCGAAATGAGTGGTCGGTCATGTGTGGGCCGGGTTGCAAGATGTTCTTGTTAAACCCAGTGTATTTGCCTCTAGAGATACACGTTCGGAAGGTGGTCCCATACCTTGTCAAGTTGGAATCCAATCTCCAATAAGTGCCTGCGAGTTTGATTGTATATTATATAGGTAGAGCGTGAGATGCAAGCGTTCTACTAGATCTTAATTACTTGTGATTAGACATTATTATAATATCAGATAATATATGATTTCCAAAGTGTTTTGGGTTATCGTAAGGTAAAAGCCATCCGTATTTATGTGTGGATTGGTCTTACGATTATCTTTTCTTTTGAAAAGGATTTTGAAAAGTTAAACAAATGGTTGGAGTTTACTCACACCAGTCCCATGACTGACCCAGAGTTTATTTTGTTGTTTTCCCTAAACTCTTGGGTGCCCAAAATTTGTACGGCAGTCAAGTAGTCGGGATTTTACAGATTCACCTGGAGAAGGTTGAAGCAGGAGGTTTCACCAGTTAGATATAGACTATCATATTTTCCGCTGTGTATTTGGTTGTATCTGGAAACAGGTGTTTATAACTGTTCCAGGGATAATCGTTGTGCTCTGATAATGGTATGTATATACAAATACTGATTTGTGTTTCAAAAGTATGTTATCTAATATATTTTATTCGTTCCGCTGTGAGTTTGTGATCTTCGTTTTCTTCTATTCTAATATTTCTTTCTTTCTACTCCTCACCCTCTAACTTCTTTCTAATAATGGTTCGTATTTCTGTGCAATTTGGGTTGGACGTGTAGTGTTATCAGTCGACTCAAAGGGTACGGATTTGCGGGTCGTTTCACTTTGACTCAATGATCTACAAAGAGGAGATTGGATTCACGCCAACTTCAAGGCAGGCCTATTGTAACGACCCCGTTTTTGGCTAGTTCTATAATACAGTTACTTCGAATTTATTTAAGAAACTTATTTAAAACAAAGTATGTGTGTGTGTAAAATAAGTAAGATTTTGTCATTTATTCTATATTTTAATCTTTGGAAAAATATAGATAATACTGGATTGAAAATATTATAGAGAAATCTAAATTAGAAACTATTTAAATTCATTGTGTGTATATATATTAACTCAATTCGGATATAGTTGTATGTACGCGAGCAAATGTTATTTTAACATTTTTGCTTTTTGCATTTAAATATTTGTGAAAAATCAAAATAAGCATTTTTTAAAATCCTAAACGTATGTATGTATAGATACATAATGGAATGTTCCTTAACATATATATGTGTGTATGAAAAATGTTTTATGATATTTGTACTTTTACTTCATTTTATGTTGTTTTAAAAGCCTATATAAGAAAATAAATAATTAGATTACTTCATGGAAAAGAAATCAAGGAGACTTAAGCATTCATGAACCTAAAGGTATGCAACAAATAATAGGCGAGCTGTGCATAAGCACATAGGGATGCATTAATGAGAAAAGCCTTCACATAACTCACTTTCAATCACATACCATACTGCAGCCATGTTCATTTAAAGCTTAGATAGCTTGGCAGCAAAGTATGTTCCTTTTTCCCCCTTTGCGCAGGTGTTTGTACAAATATAGGTGTTGAAATAGATGGCAACTGTGCCTATAAGCATCTAATACAAATCAAAACAGCTGAAGCACTAATACCCTAAGCTATGACATTTCCAATCAATCAAAGAAAACCAGCAGCAACTAACTTCACATCAGCAGCCATGTTTTCCTCTCTACTAATTAATTAATGCTATAATATTTTAAAGCCTAAAATTCCTCTATAAATACTCACCCAATATCAGACATTCCATTCACACAAACCTATCAGTTTTCGAATTTAAGTAGAGTGAAAACTTGGAACATGATGGCGGCAAAAGCTTGGCAAGGAAAACCTGAACTAGTGGATGAATCTAGAGTAAAATTGGAAGTAGAATGTGAGTAAACTTGTACATACTCTCTGTTTTAAAAACTGCTATCTTCATACAAGTATTGCGCATACTTAAATGTGTGTGTGTGTGTGTGTATGTGTATATATATATATATATATATATATATTTCACATTAGTATGTTTGCTATTGGTATGTTGTTAAGTTTAGAAACCCATTGTGAAACATAATTGAACCCGCTCTATGAACACAGGCACAGAAACTGTATTCCCTGTTAGGAATTATCCATAGTTTGATTATAAGGCAAAATCCTGATTTATTTAGATATGTGTCTATATATTCTCCTCACAAAATTTATGTAGAAACTCAGAAGCTTAAGAGTAGCCGAGCCTTTAAGTGAAGCAGATAAACATTTTTCTACTCTTTTTTAAAGTTAGTTATTGATAACGATGACTGTGTCATGCCATTCGTGTATGAGATTTAGGCATGGGTGTTTGTTAAGAAAGGGTTGGAGCTAAGTATGGGTTCATGTCTTTATGTTGAAAACTGTAGGATCTATTTTGCTAGCAAATTTAGTCACACTTTAGTATATAATCTTTGTCACATAATCATAAACCTGCACATATGCACCAAGTCCATTTAAAGTTGTTCGGACCAAAATTCATGACATGCTAGCTTGTTGCAAATTCCCAAATCGCCTATTAGTTATAGAAAAAGGGAAAGCACAACATGTTATTGACATAGGAAATAGGAAGGGACATTTTAGCTAGAATTTTTAGCTCTTTCAAATCTTTAGACAGTAGATTCTATCAGCCCAAAGATCAGCACGACCATGGACCTTAGCTATTGCATCTACATGTTTAAGGTAAAGCATACTATATTTAACAAATGAAACTAAAGATAGCAGGAAAGGGGAACTCCTATTTTATCGACCGGTCAAAATAAATAAATAAAAACAAAAGATACAGAAGGAGAATGGGTCATCGCATACCTATGACCAAGGCTTAGCGATGATGGAGCTATATGGTGGGGGAACGAGCCATTTGTAGTGATGTCATGTGTGTAATGCATCAGGTGAATCATCAAAATATGATGCAGGATGTTGGGGGTGAAACTAGGCTCGGTAACGGGCTTTAGGAGTGGGAAGACACTAGTGGAGGGAGTCGTGACCGCTGAACGGCAAGCTGATGCTTTATGCATGTGCACAAGAGCATTGTCGTGAATTATAGTGGAAAACAGGGAGCGAAAGAAGGTGGAACAGGAACTTTGATGGCTTGAACGCGGTTTATATGGTATGAGGAGTAGTGATTGGCTTGGAACTTGAAAGAAGTGGAGCGGTTGTTGGCATGTGAACTGGACATGAATCATGCATGGCATGATGGATTCGGAAGGTGTGGCTGGTAAACATTTAACTAATATAAGCTAATACAAAAGAAATAAAATATAGATTAAAGAAAAAGAGAATAATCGTAGTAAGAAGGCAAAGCCTTTGTAAATAGACGGGAAGAGAGGAATGTCAGCAGCAATAGAAAGAACCAGGAGTGCAGGCAATTGGGTTTAAAGACCTGATGCGTGGGGTTTTAAGGATGGAAATGGCAACAGGAAATTTGAAAAGAAGTAGCAGGAGGATTAGAAGAGAGGGAGCGTGGCTATGGTCTGTTTGGGCCAGACTAGGCTTAGGAAAAATAAAACAAAATAGAATAAAGGAAAATGGGCTAAATGGATATTTAGGCCAGAGTTTTAAAGAAGAAAAAAATAATATATAAAAGATAAGAAGTTGGGCTGGAGTTATTGGGCTAGGAAGTGGGCTGCAGGCTTAAGAATAGGAAATGTAATTAAAATAGAAAAGAATAAAAAGGGAAAGATAAGAAGGTAAGGTAGAAAAATAAGAAATAAGTAGAAAAAGGAAATAAAAATAAAATAAAATAAAATAAAAGGAGATTTTTAATTTAATAAGATCGTAGAGAAATGAAATATCTTGGCAGGTGGAAGGAAGGACATTAGCAGGGAAAACAAAACACAGAAGCTTGGTATAAGAGTTTCAACGAGTTTGAAAATAAAAGAAGAAAGGAGATAATTATAAATCAAGTTATTTATAATTATAAAGAGATAATTTACATAGTATAACAAAGGTATAAATTGTCGTATAAACAAGCAGACATTTTAGAATAAAGTACCGTGTGCGACGCACACGTTTTAGTTATTCATTTATAAAGGGTAGTCAAAATTTAATAAATTACTATGTACGACACACGCGCTTAAGTTGGTCATTTATAAAAGATAGTCAAAATGTCTGGATTTAAACAATGCAGACATATACCATTCTGTTTGGTTGAAGCTTATAAATTAAAAAGTATATAAAATGAATTGTGCTAAGTTGATAACTATTCCATTGAACAAGAATTGTTTCTTATGTATCGACTAACCATAAAAGGCAGCGTGCTATTCATTTCGAAGAGTCCGGAAATAATATTCCCAAATTATTAACTATTAAATAAAATAACTCGATGAATAACTTACTATTTCCAAATGAAATCAAGTTGATCAGATAAAAAGAATCGAGAAGAAATATTATTCACAATTCTCTAAGTAAATAACATTTAAAATAAGTGTTTATAGATGTGGTTTGGTTGTAAAAGAAATTAGTAAGGGAATTAGGTAAATCTTCTAATAATAAGATTATTCTATAGTTCACAAGTTAAATCGAATTGAAAAATCGAATATGCCGAAATTAGGGAAATATAGTTTACTTCCTGTTTTAATAAAAGATTTAGTTATTTAATTTATTTACAGAAGTAAAGTATAAGCTAAAATAAATGTTTTATATCTCAGAGTATGGATTACAACAATACTGTTATAATCAACAATTTCTGTAAAGGGATAGACTCGTAAACTAGATCAAGTTTAAATAGATAAAATATGGAAATTTTTAACCAATTTTGAACGATGATTGGTTAATGTTGAATTGAAGAACTATAATCGACAAGTTATGTTGTGGGAATTAATGGTTGATTGATTTGATAGTTATGTTGTGATTATTTTAACTTAAATAGTTTAAAGTAAACATTTACACATCATTCTGTATTAGATCACCATATAAAATTGACACGACCCAAACTTCCCCGATAAGGAAAGCATGGATTGTACTGAGAACAAGCCACATCGGGACCAAACAGAAGAACATTTCATTGTTTATTACAACAACTCCATCAGAATACAAGAATATACAAAGTATGAACAAATATTATACATTTACTAAATATCCTAGATTACAGTAAATTACATAGCAGCGGAAAATAATACAAAACACAACTGAAAGGAGATATACGGATACAGAGCTTACCGAATATCATTCCAGCTATAAACCAGGATCCTGTGAATATAAATCTGCAAACCAAAACTACTAGCTGCCCGTGTCAAAAATAAGGGCACCCAGAGTTTAGGTTAAAACAATAAACCCCAGGCCAGTCATGTGGCTGGTGTGGGAACTAAAACAGTTATTATTCTTTATTTTCAAAGTTAGGTAAATCAAGGGACCACGCCGTATAACACGGAACGGGTTTCCTCCCAAGAATACCAGTGCATAAAACAAACAGCGCAATGCTAAATAAAGAACAATGAAGCTATTATAAGACCCAAGTCCCATCACACAATGCAACACAAGCCGGAGGATAGAGTTTTAGCTTATAATTGCCAAAAAATGCTTGGTACGTTAAAACAAATCATTTGATACTATTATAAGTGCATAGTGTCAAAACAATTTCAATCATAAGTATCAATCATAGATGGCATAAGTGCCCCATACCACTAGGTAGTCATATATAGGTTCTACAATCAAAACCGCAAAGTCACGTATTGGAAGTTGGATTTCCATCTGTGAACCGAGGCAAGGGATCGTCCTCACCGCTTCGAGACTCTCTAGCCCGAGCCTCAGGCAAGTACTCTGTCAAGCCTTAGGAGCCACAGGGCCGGTCCACTCGATGTGGATTAAATAAAACCTTGAACACTACGTCTCCCCGCCCTTTGGGGCGTAAATGAGCCAAATGACTCCATATCCGAGGCGCCTCGTAATCCAACAACCACACAGGTGAAAATAATATAATGTCAGGGCTGGTAGCTCACTAAAACAACCCTAGATAGAAAGAGACGCACGTTCTCCCTGGATCCTTCTCCCGTTTCTGGTTCACACCAGGGTGTGAGGCTAGCGAATCAACGCCATACACAAGGCTATGCCACACAGGCTGTGCTTTGATCATCAACCACAAGACTTTGCTTTTCAACAGAAGCCTTGATCAATTGCCACTTAGGCATACCACATAGGCAATTCACGCCATGCGCCTGATGTCCATCAATGTATAACCTCTGATCCTGTACGTCTCAGAGAAGGGTGAAGTAAGGTAATAAATTCCCCTTCACCAGGCAGATGTATATTTAATAGAGATCAATCAACACAGAGCAAAATCCAATGTCAGACACACAGTCTATACAAGTTCGCTCTGGGTCTGAATGAAACCGTAGGCACCTTGTACCTCGCGTATCCATCGATCTCCAAGTACATCTGGACAACCGCCAACTGATTCCCTCCTCTTGGGTGTACAGCCCAATCAAGATCATCAGTAATTATCCAAACGATGTGAAGACCTCCGGTCTTCGACCACCGTCTTCATCCTCGACACATCGTCGAATCAGTTATTCAGAATGAGATAAACCCGGTCTTTCTTAATAACCCGCGTATATAATAAACAAGTGTTACACAAACACAACATATGCCTCATTCCAATTCAAAATATTCTTTTATTCAAATATTCTTATACTTTGGGAAAGGTTCACATCAATTTTATCAAAGATAAATTCTTTAAATTTATTCTTTAATCATCTTTTGAATATCAATTCAAACCAAATTATGGTTTATCCAAACTAGTCGGGATTAGCGAACCTTACCGAAGTAATCACTTGTTTTAATTTCCCAATCCCAACCTATTCATCCAATGAAGTAAAACTGGTATACTTCATATCTAACACCATGGTGTTATCGGTAAATTCAATTACCATTTCACGTTCAAATCTAATTAAAGATTTAACTATAGCTTCGAGCAAAACTGGTGATACCCTATTCTCGATCATTTCAATCTAATTAAAGATTCATTAGAACTCTACTTGGTTTTATCTTCCCAAAAATCACCATTAATGATTATTTAACTTGGGAAATCATATCCTATCTTTAACTGGGTTAAAGAACCAATGTCATTTAAAACACGGTTCACGATAAACCCAAAATCACATTCCATTTACAATGGAATCTTCATGGGAAACAAATCGATATATAATCGATATAAACTCCCATATCCGACTAATAATTTAAATGGAATAACGGCAAAGCCTTTTAAATTCCAGATATATTAGTTGTCTTCCTCCACAGAAATTCACTTTGATTATTACCAAATCGAATTCCATTCTATTCCATTTTATTTTATTAAATTGGAAAACTTTACTTTGGAAAATCTCCTTTAAATCTTAACAAAAGATTTATAAATTCCAAATCACATTTCACTGTAAATCGGGTTAAAGAATGAATGTCGTTAAGACACAGTTCACGATAAACCCAATTCACATTCCATTAATTATCGGGTTAAAGAACAAGTGTTATTTAAAACACCGTTCACAATAAACCCAAAAATCAATTCAAATTCAATTCAAATTAAATACCATTTAATTGATATACTTCATTAAATCTAAATAAAAAGATTTAATCTTTTTCTCAACTGGGTTTAAGAACAGTGTTAATGAAGACACCATTCTCGACAAACCCAAATCCCATTAGATATTAAATACAAGGCTCTGAATAGAAAATATATCGGCTTATATTCAATATCAAATTCTACGACCAACAAATATCATATTGGAAATAATGATATAAATATATCTTTTAAATTTACATAACGATATCTGTATAATCACGAAATCCAACATCGAAATATTCCAAAGATAGTTTTGACTCAAATCCATTGCAATTCAATTATTGGAAATTCTGGTTACTTTTAAAACCCTTTTAAATCCAATTTATTTATTTCAAAAATAAATGGATTATAACTCTAGTTCAAAACTAGTTCATTTCGATAAAAATCTATTTTTATCTTTTCAAATATGGAATTTTTCATCCAAATTCTTTCCAAACCACTTCTTACGATTTTACACAAATTATTACTATTTTTAATAATTTTATCAAGGCTCGTACAGTCGATTTCCATCAATGGCCATCGAACTGCACTTACCGCGACCTTTCCCAAATTTGATTTGGACATGATTCCAAATCCAACATTAGATTTCACATTTCTAATAATCTTTAGAAAGCTCTTTTCGATACGAACCCAACGCTTCCAGTTTTAGGAGAATCCGACGGTCGGATCTCCCGTAATGTCCATTCGAAGTCAATGGTCAAAATTCGCAAACTGCCGCAGCGCGGTGCGTTCTATTCAGGCCATTATATATATAATATATATATTATATATATTTCATTGATTTCCTTTTACAACGTATTTTATAAATCGTTTTAAATTCGTTTTCAACTTCCTATTCAATTTCTAATCAAAATTGAATATTCCATATCATCGATATATATATATATATAAATGATAATATTTTCAAAACGTTATATTTTGAAATAAATTCCTTTTCGATATTCATTATAAAAATGAATATAACCGACATAAATATCGTTTAGGTCAAAATGGCGTCAATCTAATCAACACGGCTTTATATATTTCAATAACTTCGTTATTTTATTCAACAAATGAATATTTTCTTCGACACATGAATATATACTTTATTCAACACATGAATATATATTTTATACAACACATGTATTTTCTTTTATTCAACACATGAATATATACTTTTATTCAACACATGATTTTTTTTTATTCAACACATGAATATTCTTTATTTTCCACATTGGAATGAGGCCCAATCAATTACCATATAATGTTAATTATATGGATTCCATACAACACATGTATACAATAGCAACGATAAATAATCAACCATCATCCAGAGTGCACCACACAACTGCATAAGCATTAAATATAAATAATTAACACTTACACAGTCTGTCAACCAATCGATCGACATACAACTAAATAATTGGGATTAGTGTATGCCAAATATCATCCCAACACCCGTGTGGGGTTTCAAATCAACAAACACATATTTTTATTTGTGCAATTGGGCGATGTGTAAAATTTATCGTCCCAATCCATATTAGTCAAATGTGTGTACATAAACAAATCGTCCGATTGTTTATAAATATTTATTTTATATACACGTTAAAAATTATATTTTTAACTATAAATTATTCTATTCCATTCCACATCACACAATAAACGTTCACAACACATCAATCAAACAAACAAGTCATCCATGGTCTGTGGACAACGGGTGTCGGGTGCTGCTAAGCACCGTCTGCATCCTAGTATATATTTCAACTAGAAAACAAATTAAAAGTAAGGAGTTCTCACCTTTGGGTTCCACTCCGTCATTTCATTTCTGAATGCTTTGGATTCGCCCGACATTCCAACTCAACCATTTCACGCTGTTCATGATAAAAATAACATTTTTAACCAACGATATTTATAAATAAAACTCACATTTTTATTACGCTATATATAAATATTAAAAACCATGTTTTTGTCTTGCTACAAATATTATAAAGATTAAATTTTTATAACTCTATGCATACCATAAAAATTGTATTTTTATGATGCTATCATATAAATAAAAATCAAATCTTTATTCGCTATTTAGATTTTAAAAATCATGTTTTTATACTTTTCAAAATCATGTCTTTTTATAACTAAAAATCTTATCTTTACTAAGATAAAAATCCTTTCTTTTCTAACATAAAAATTTAAACTTTTTTTGTGCATAAAAATCTAATCTTTCTTTAACAAGAATCCTAACTTTCTTTATACAAAAATCTAACTTTCTGCATATAAAAATTCTAACTTCCTCATATAAAAATTCTAACTTTCTCATATTAAAATTCTAAGCTTTTTGTTATAAAAATTCTAAGCTTTTTGTTTTCTTTTGTTAAATAAAATCAGAAAAAAATAAATAAAAATAAAATAAAAACAAACAAACTTACTGTGATTTACACTGGACTTGGGGGGAGGGGAGAATGGCGCGCCAGAGGTCGTGGAGGGGCAGTAGGAGGTCTTGATAGGCGGTGGGGGGACCCTAGGCAGCGGCGGCGGTCTTCGATCTGCGGTGCTCATGAACTTGCGATGAATATCGGGCCGATGAGGGTTCGAGAGGGGCGGATTCGTGAGGGAAGGGGGTCGACGTTGCTTGGAGGAGGGGGGAGGGGGTCGATCGTCGACGGTGACGGTCTGAAAACGGGGCGACGGGATAAGGGCTCGGTTCGGTTTCTCTTTTTTCGTTAGGTTTGACTGAGAATCAGTGGGGGGAGACAGACCAGGTATAGGGAGAAAAGGGGGCCATTATATAATTTAATTATTATTTATTTCCATAAGAATTGACTTTTCATTCAAATCTCATTTCGAACCCAACGACTGTCGCGCTAGCTAATTACCCCCATTCCGAACACAATGGGATATGTCACGTAGGCCAATTCGGCTGTTACAATCAGTTTTCATCAAAATCAAAATATAAATCTATACATTAAATTTGAACGCACATTTCAATTTACCGGGGCCACATACGGACTCTAAAAATTCCCAAAAAAAATATTTTCTAGCTTTGTACTGACGATACGGTTCTAATAAAACTAACTTCATCAAATTACGTGACTGTTTGAAAGATGGCCATTTTCTGGTCGATCAAAATTGACTGAAACTGTTAAAACACGTTTTACTTCGCCACGCTCGCATATTGATTCAGAAAATTACGAATTTTGGAATCTAGAAATAACTAGACATCCCGGATCCAACAAAAGTGGTTTCATCGAAAACCGAGGTCGTTTGCAAAATTTTCATTTTTAAGGGCCAAAATTCCATAGCGATTATTCTGAATTTTCAACTGGGCATATCTTTTTATTCCCGCTATGAAATTTCAATTTTTCGGATTCGTTGCAAAGATATTTTCAAATAGATTCTAATATTTTTGGTTTTGCTAAAATCTGATTTATTTTGAATCATGTACATTCATTTGAACTTTTAAATTGAAATTTCAAAATACCGCGCCATTTTCAATTCCTTTTATAATTTCGAGCGTCACGGCACGCGCTTCGCACGTGACCACTGCACACGCTTCATGCGTGGTGATGGCATGCGCTCCGCACGTGATTGTGGCACGCGCTTCACGCGTGAATATTCCAATTCAAAATTTTTTGATAAAACTCAAAAAAAAAATCGAATTCATGTTAATTCATTATTTTAACTCAAAATTTATCTATTGTTTAAAATGGAAAAAAGTACTGAATGAATATGTTTAAATGTAATTGTCTTACTCTGCAAGCTTTCTTCAGTTTGAACCAAGAAAACTTAACACAATTTTGTAATATATTTAATCCCACCTTGTCGCCCTTTCCTCCAAGCATGCTCCTGCAAGGTCCGAAAGGCCACCCTCTACTGCACTCGCCTTCACCTACACCTTCTCCCAACTCAACCACACCCACTCCACCACCCCTCCCTAACACCTCTGTCGACCACCATATTTGGATCTCTACCACTTGCACCTACCTCACAGCTTATTCGATATCAAAGCCTCCTTTTGGATCCTCACCTTCATCTGCAAATGTTACTGCTCTCCACCCTTTAAATTAGAAAAAAAACATCAGATTGTTTGGTGAAATAATAATAATGTATATGAAGAAAATATTTATGTCATAAAATTATAGAAGAGGTATGTAGAAAAGAAAATATGAAAGGATTATGATTTATGGAGGAGGAGAACTTGTGCAAGAAGGAGTGGAAAGCAAAAGAATTAGGGTGAAAGATATAAGAACCAGTATTTATAAGACAACATAGTAGTTTCTAGAAGCCAACATGTATGGTATGAATGGATGGAAATTTTAATTTATTTTGGATCAATAAAATTAGTGGGTGTATTTTTATACATTGAGGCTAATGAATTTAATTGAATTGATTATATGTTTTGAGATTTAGCTGCTTTATTTGTAGTGTTTATTTATAGCTTCTCACGTATAATATTTCAAATTTAGACTCCACCTCATTTTGTTGTTTCCCCCTTACCATTTTTGTCTACATTGACTTATTTACGCTTTTTTCATGCTATTTCCCCTTCTTCCTCCTCCCCTAATTATCTCTCTTTATATGTTATTCATTTCTATTTATATTTACATATGGTTATTCCTTTTTCCTTACATGCATATTATTTGGTCAGTTGCCCAAAATTTTGCATTTGTTGCCTCATTTGATTCAATGTTTAACATATTAAATTCTTTTATGATAAATGAGATGCATTATTTAGGTCCATTTTAAAATTGACATTAATTTTGTTAACTTGATTGGAATCTTTCAGTGTAAAAAGAATTGTATGTTAATTATAATCAATGAGTTATTAATATAGTACATATATGTTTATGTTAAACAATAAATTAATGGAAATTTATGCTGAAAACGCTTTTTTCATGTTATTTCCCTCTATATATAAATTAGTGCGTATATGTAAACAAATTGTGGCAACAAAGGAGGAAACAAATTAGTGCGTATGTAAACAAATTGTGTGGCATAGAGGAAATTTAGGATATCGGTGCATGGCATAGAGGAAATTTAGGATACCAGTGCATAAAGGATAACTGACTGGTAATACTGACGATAAATCGGTGGAAATTCTAGAATGCTGCTTATGCTATTCTTGGGTAAGATGGAGTAATTATTGCCAATCCTATTCTTTCTGGACCTATCTATTTGGCATATGCAATATATTACGAAATCAGTATGATTTTTTTCCAAATATTTTAAGGGGCATTTTCGGTAGTTTGTGTGTACACCAAAAAGTGTGACACCAAACCTATTCCGATTATTTGTAAAGATATTATGAAATCATTATGATTTTTTTCCAAATATTTTAAGGGACATTTTCGGTAGTTTGTGTGTACACCAAAAAAGTGTGACACCAAATCTATTCCGATTATTAGTAAAGATAAATAATTATTTATATTCTAACGAGGATCCAAATAAATATATTCATTCTAATTCTATTCAAAATAAATTTCTCGTCGTTTTTATTTAATATAATTCATTTTAAATATTCAAAATTCACTAAAATTGCCAAAATAAAATTTTTTAAATTGGCACAGATTTTCCGGGTTGTTACAATAAATCTGTATGTTGAATCTTATATGTAAAATAATTTTACCAAATAAACCATGATAATCAGTCTGGATATAGAAATCACATTAAATATGTTGATTTAATTACTATTAAGTATCACTTGACCCTACAAGATATTAACATTGTCGTTTCGAAGAATCCGGAATCTATATTCCACTTCGATTCGATTTATATGAGCCAGAGATTATTAAAGACAACCGAAGGCGGTGTTTACGTAAGGACTATTCTAGTTACATAATGGTGCCTTCGGTTTGTCCAGACCCAGGTCAACTTATATGGACGAATGTTTGACAGAGTACACCTAACAGATCACGTAAATTGATATCTTCAAAACTATGTTTGGTGGCGGAGGAATTCGTTTCTCTTAGCTTTTTACCCGTGGTTTTGGGGAAACCAATTTTTGATTTGATGGGTTTGACGATGTGACATTTAAAGTGAATAAAGATATATTGTTAAGTTATAACCTCAAGCCTCACAACCGGGAAATGACAAAAATCGGGTAGGCAGCATGGCTATGTGGGCCGCTCCCATTAGGGTGTATAATCACCTAATTAGAGAAAGTTCATTTCCTTCTTTAATATATTCGATGCTGTCCCTTTTTGGGAAACGGTTGCTGATCCCAACCGTTGGTGATATACATTCGATACACTTGAGCGAAATGAGTGGTTGGTCATGTGTGGGCCGGGTTGCAAGACGTTCTTGTTGTACCCTGTGTATTCCCCTCTAGAAATACACTATCGACAGAGGTTCCATACCTTGTCATAGTCGGAAATCCAATCTCCAATAAGCACCCGTGATTTTGTTTGTATACTATATATGTTGTAACGACCTGGAAAAACTGAACCAATTTAAAATTTTTAAATTGGCTATTTTAGTTGATTTTAAATATTTAAAATAAATATTTTAAATAACAACGACGAAAAGTAAGTCTGAATCGACATTGAAAATGAATATAATTATTTCTAATTATAAACAAGGCCTGAAATGGCGCGGTAGTTTCAAATTTTGAATTCAAACTTTGACTGACTGTACCAGGTGCAAAACAAAACGGATTTGAGTGAAACCAAAAATATTTAAATCTGTTAGTGAATATCTTTCTAACGAATCTGAAAAATTGAAGTTTCATAGCGGGAAGAAAAAGTTATGGCAAAATGAATTTTCAGAAAGGTCGCTATAGAGTTTATATAGCCCGTGAAAATGACCATTTTGCAAACGACCTCGGAATTCAACGAAACCACTTTTGTTGGATCTGGGATGTTAAACTATTGCTAGATTTCAAATTTCATAATTTTTGAAGCTAGTATGTGAGCGTGGCAAAGGAAAATGTGTTTGGCGATTTCTATTAAATTGGATCGACCAGAAATGGGCCATTTTTCAAACGGTCTAAGAATTCGACGAAACTAGTTTTGTTGGGACCGTATCGTCAAAACATAGCTAGATTTATTTTTCTAGAATTTTTCGAACCAGTTTGTGGCCCTGGCAAATTGAAATGTAAGTTCAAATCGAATATTGAATGTTTTATACTTTAATTTGAAGGAAAACTGACAGAAACAGTCGAATGGGCCTACGAAACATATCCCATTGTGTTCGGAATGGGGGTAAAACACTAAGGATGACAGTCCTTGGGTCTGGATTAGAGTTCGTGTGTGAAAGGGGGTATTTTCGAAATTTAAAAATATATAAATTAAAGAAAAAACGTGATTGGTCCACGCATTCTTCTCTCACCCCGTTTTTTTTCTGAAACCCCCCCTCCCGATCAACCGCGGCGCTACTTCGATCCTTCCCACCTCTTTTCCTCTCGCACGCACTAATATCGAGCGCCCCAGTTAAGGTTTTTGAAGAGCTCCTCCTCCTCTCCAAATCCATACTTGATTCACCTTCCCTCGCCCTGTATTTCGTTCGAACGGAGGTCACGAAGTCGCGCCGTTCAGCCTCGAAATCCTCCTCCCTGGCGCGCGCGAGTTCGACGCGGTTGGCACCCCCTGGAGCGGTTTTCGAAGCTCTCTCACGCTGCTAAGGCCGATCGATGAATAGCTTCACGGATCGAGCAAAAATTTAAAACCTAGTTTTGAACAGGTTTAAAAAACATACGGCGGTTTATTTTATTTTATATACTATAGCACTTCTAAGTGCTATGGTTTTTGATTTCTTTGTAAAAATCATATCCTTTTCGTTTCTTGACGAAATTCAGTGAAACAAGAGACAGTGGACTTGCGTGGACGTCTTCTACATTCTAGAAGAGACCGCATATTTTTATGAGCCTTCTGCTATTTTAGGTGGAGTGGAACCCAATGTGAGATTTCTGAATTATAAACAATATGGAAAACGACGATGTATAAATTATATAGTCGATGTATGAGTTATATAAGCATTGTACACCTCATGTATAAGCGTTGTATAAGTTGTACGTTCGATGTATAAGTTATATATGCATTGTAAAAGTTATATATGTGTTGAAATGGAAGTGATATACTTATATAAATATATATATATATATATATATATATATATATACACGCCCCTCGTCCACAAACCATGGACGATATTTATTGGTTGTGATTGGTGTGAAAATTGGTTGATAGCGAATGGTTGATTAGAATTGTTTGTGGTTGAAATTGATTGATTGTGGTTGTAAAATACCCGTTTGTGGTTGAGAATTATTTGGTTGAAACCACATAGGATTAGTTTGTAGAAATGAAAAAATATACATGCCGCCTGCGTGCGAACTAGATGCATGAAATCCATATTGTCAAAAGCTGTGAGGCTTTAAGGTAAAGCGAGGAGTCGTACTAGGGACGGCCCCTGTTTTAACTACCCTGCCGTTATGCTGCCGAAATTATGAATAATATTCATGTGTTAGAATTATTTTCATGTGTTGAAACTATATTCGTGTTTTGAATAGAAAACCTTCATGTGTTGAATAGAAATTCATTCGTTGAATAGAAATTCATGTGTATAGATTGTTTTATAATAAAAATCCTATTTTTATCACCTATATGAACTATATAAAATAGTCGTGTTTTGAAATTAATTGTTTTGCAATAAAAAACACATTTTTACTATATACATGAATTGTTAAAAACAGCGAAGTGTTGAAATAATTGTCGGTTGGATAAAAATATCATTTTTATCAAATGTATGAAAAGAATATAGTTTTGAAATCGAAGAATCGATTATATTTATATATATATATATAAATTTAATTGAAATATATCAAATAATGAAGCTGCAGTTCATGTTTTGAAACCGTGATTTCAAACGATTAGTGCGGGAGATCCGACCATCGGATTTTCCCGAAACTGAAACCGTTGGGTTCGCTTTGGAAATATCTTTCCAACGACACCTACTTTGTAAAGATCCAACGGTTGGATTGTCTGGAATGTTTAATTCAAATCTGAAGAAAAACAGCACCAGAATCGATTATATATATATATATATAATTAAATTAAATCGAATAACGACGCTGCAGTTCGTATTTTGAAATCGAAACTTCAAACGAGTGTACCGGGAGATCCGACCGTCGGATTTTCCCAAAACTGGAACCGTTGGGTTCGTTTTGAAAAGATCTTTCTAATGATATAAAATTTGTGAAGATCCAACAGTTAGATTTTCAGATATGTGTAAATCAAATCTAAAGAAAAACAGCGCCACGGTCGCGTTATGGCCCGAAGCGTCGTTTGAATAAATTGGCTATTTATAAAAATAGCGATAAATCGTTATAAAATATTATAAATGATATGGAATGTGAAATTTAGAAATAACTGAAGGTTAGCTATGTCAAAGGCCTTTCTGGTAAGTATTTGGATTTCGGTTCTCTTTACGGGTTTAATTTAGGACATAGTTCATACTATGTTGACATTATTGTGACTAATGAATTGGAATGAGGCGTATGTTTTGTTTGTGTAGCACTAGTTATTTATATACGCGAGTTGCTCAGAAAGATCGGGTTTATACCACTCTGAATAACTGAATCGACGATAAGAAATCGAAGATGAAGACAACGGTTGAAGACCGGAGATCTTCACCTCGTTTGGATGGTAACTGATGTCCTGATTGGGAGGCATCCCGAAATATGGATAATGAGTGGTGATCGTCCAGACGTACGTGGAGATCGATGGGTATGCGAGGTATATAGTGCCTCCGGTTTCGTTCAAACCCAGAACGGACTTGTAAATGGACTGTGTGTTTGACATTGGAATTCATTATGTGTGATTGATAGCCATCAGTTACATGGCGTGAATTGCCTGTGTGGCATGCTAAGATGCAGTGATCAGGGCTTCTGTTGAAAAGCAAAGTCTTGTGGTGATGATCAAAGCACCGCCCGTGTGGTGTAGCTTTGTGTATAACGTGAATTTGCGAGCCTCACACCCGGTATGAACCAGAAACGGGAGAGGACCTCAGGGAGGGCATGCGTTTCCTTATAGCTAGAGGTGGTGTCGGTGCTTGAACTGGCTGACATTTATATTACTTTCACCTATGTGGTTGTTGCTGTTGCGAGGCGCCTCAGATATATCGGTGACTATGTGAAGCCGATGGAGTCATTCGTTGGCTCATTTACGCCACAAAGGGCGGGGAAACGTAGTTTCAGGCATTTTAATCCACATCGGTGGACCGGCCCTGACGATCCAAGGGTCGATGCGTTCTGATCCTGAGACTCGGGCTAGATAGTCTCGAATTCGGTAAGGACTATCTTTTGCCTTGGTTCATGATGGAAATCCGATTCCCGAATATGTGACTATGCGGTTTTGATTGTATATATATATGGCGACATGATATATGGTACCCATGCCGTCTATGATTGATAGTTATGATTCGAAATTGTTTTTGAAACATGTAAACACTAGTAATAATATCAAATTCTTGTGTTTTATTCGTATCAAGCATATTTTGGCCATTATAAGGTAAAACTCTATCCTCTGGTTTACGTTGCATTGTGTGATGGGAACTGAGTCTTATAATGGCTTCATTTTTATAGAAAGCATTGTGATGTTTAAAAGAATTATTTGTTTTAAAGTACTAGCAATCCAATGGAGTAAACCTGTTCCGCGAAAGTGGCATGGTCCTGTGATTGACCATATTATAAGTGTGTTAAGTAGATTTCTCATACCAGTCCCATGACTGACTCATAGTTTGTTTCACTTGCAAACTCGGGTTCCCCCTTTTCTACACGGCCAGCCTTGTATTCAGGTTTTATCCGGCTCTTTCTGGATAGCTGGAGCTGAAGATGGATTCTATCATTTATCTCTTTTTATGCTGTTCAGCTCCTATTGCACATATTGTGTTTGTTTCTGCTGCAGACATTTATGTATAGCTGAACTGTATTTGTACTAAGTATGATCCTGTATATTGTGTAACTCTGATGATTTTGTTTATCCAGTGTATTATTTGTTCATTATCTTGTGTATTTATTTATTTCTGTTCTGCTATTATATGTTTATATGTTATATTCCAAAGATTACCCTTGCCACCATCAGTACGGGGTTTGGGGTCGTCACATATATGGAGCGTGAGAAGCAAGCATTTCGCTAGATTCTAATTTATTTGTAGAAACCCTAGATATTATTATAATATCAGAATAATATATGATTTCAAAAATTGTTTTGGGTTATCGTAAGGTAAAAACCATCCGTGTTTCTGTGTGGATTGGTCTTACGATTATCTATTCTTTCAAAAGAATTTTCCCAAGTTAAATAGGCTGTTTAAAATCGTTTACCCACACCAGTCCCGTGACTAACCCAGAGTTTATTTGTCTATGTTTTCCGTAAACTCTTGGGTGCCCAAATTTGTATGGGCAGTCAAATAGTTCAGGATTTTACAGATATCCTGAAAGGAGCTTGGAGCAGAAGGTTTCATTGATAGATATATAGGTTTATTTCCGCTGTATTGTATATGTGATGTACTCTGATGACATATGCAAGTTCCCAAGTATTTTTTATTTCAAATGATGTTATATATTATATTTAGTTCATTCCGCTGTGAGATTCGTGTTACTCTATTGTTGTGTTATTTTCTAGCTTATTTCTTCTATTCTACTTTTCTTTCTATTTATCACCCTCTAACTTCTTTTTATTAATGATCCAATATTTCCAATACTTAAATGGTCGACATGTTATATAGGAGGCATATTTATGTCGATTTTCAGGATCGAAAATCCTTGGGTCGTTACAGTGGTATCAGAGCTGTAGGTTAAGAATAAACTTGGCTCTGTGGCATGACTCGATAGAGATGGGGTTAGTAATACCCTAGATTGAGTTTGAGTGTATGTATATAAGCACGTATTTGTTAATTAATTAAAAAAAATCGTTTATCTTGTGTTGATTGGTTTATCGAGTGGTTTAAGAATTCTGGTCGGTACAGGAGTCGACACTGTATTGAAAACTGTTTTTAAACTCTTGAATAGAGTAATTCGACATAGTAGTGTTTTAAAAGCTGAGTAAATGAAATAATTTTACTCAAAAACATATTTTGATATAAAGGAATAATTTTCTTAAATTATTATAAATAAATGTATTGATTTCTATTTTGATCTGATTATAACATCAAGGTGATTATATAAAACCAAATTAGATTTGTATAAAACTGTAATGTATAAATAAACAAACTAGAAATGGAATTTGAAATTCTGGGAAATTTGAAGATTTTTTTTAATTTGGAATTTAATATTTTAACTGGAGTAAGTTAAATGGATTAGAGTTTAACTAAGGTTAAATTGGTGAGTTAAATAGGATTTGGGTTTAAAAGGAGAATTCGAAGCAGATAAATTTGTTTGAACAAGTTGATTCAAAATAATGAAGTATATCATATTTGGAATTTATTTCCCAAATAAAATCAAGGATATTTTCTTAAAATAGAAAATTTGATAAATATGGGATGATAAAGAATTAAAATATGGAGTTAAGAATTGGAGCCTAATTGAAGATTGATGGAGTAAAATGATTTTCCGAGTATTGATCTGATGTTGATTTCGGTCTTCGAGATTAATATTTAGAGAATCGTCCTCTTATTGATTTGCGGTCAGGGACTAATTGATGTGGAAGAGTTGAATACATGAATAAGAAATGAGAATGTCTTCCAATCGGAATAACAGATAATTAATTATTGATGTATTAAATGTTTTCATTTCTATGAAATGTTTTGATGGGTAATCTGTGTGTTTTGGATGCCTTGATTATTAGGGGATGACCCACATATGTGTTTTGTTTTAAGTTTATGACTTGATATATAACTGGAATCTCCTCGTTACTTTAATTTTGGGGACGAAATTCTTTTAAGGGGGTATATTATAACGACCCCGTTTTTGGCTAGTTCTATAATACAGTTACTTCAAATTTATTTAAGAAACTTATTTAAAACAAAGTATGTATGTGTGTAAAATAAGTAAGATTTTGTCATTTATTCTATATTTTAATCTTTAGAAAAATATAGATAATACTGGATTGAAAATATTATACAGAAAACTAAATTAGCAATTATTTAAATTCATTGTGTGTATATATATTAACTCAATTCGGATATAGTGGAATATATGTGAGGTAATGTTATTTTAATATTTTTACTTTTTACATTTAAATATTTGTGAAAAATCAAACTAAGTATTTTTTTTAAAATCCTAAACATATGTATGTATGTATGCATGTATAGATACATAATGGAATGTTCCTTAACATATATATGTTTGTATGTAAAACTTTTTATGATATTTGTATTTTTACTTCATTTTAAGTAGTTTTAAAAGCATATGTAAGAAAATAAATAATTAGATTACTTCATGGAAAAGAAATCAAAGAGACTTATGCATTCATGAGACTAAAGGTATGTAGCAAATAATAGGTGAGTTGTGTATAAGCACATGGGGATGCATTAATGAGAAAAGCCTTCACATAACTCACTTTCAATCACATACCATACGGCAGCCATGTTCATTTAAAGCTTAGATAGCTTGGCAGCAAAGTATGTTTCTTTTTCCTCCTTTGCGTAGGTGTTTGTACAAATATAGGTGTTGAAATAGATGGTAGCTATGCCTATAAACATCTAATACAGATCAGAACAGCTGAAGCACTAATACCCTAAGCTATGATATTTCCAATCAATCAAAGAAAAACCAGCAGCTACTGACTTCACATCAGCAACCATGTTTTCCTCTCTACTAATTAATTAATGCTATAATATTTTAAAGCCTAAAATGCCTCTATAAATACTCACCTAAGATCAGACATTTCATTTACACAAACCTATCAGTTTTCGAATTTAAGTAGAGTGAAAACTTAGAACGTGATGGCGGCAAAAGCTTGGCAAGGAAAACCTGAACCAGTGAATGAATCCAGAGTAAAATTGGAAGTAGAATGTGAGTAAACTTGTATATACTCTGTTTTAAAAACTGCTATCTTCATACAAGTATTGCGCTGTAACAACCCGTAAAATGCGAGCCAGTTTGAAATTTTTATTTTGGCGATTTTAGCGAATTTTGAATATTTAAAATAGATTATTTTAAATAATATCAACGAGAAATTTATTTTGAATATAATTTGAACGTATATATTATATACGTCGTCGTTAGAATATATAATAATTATATATAATTATAAAAGGAATTGAAAATGGCGCGGTAGTTCGAAAATTCGATTTCTAATTTCAAATGAATATACAGAATTCTATATAAGTCAGAATTGAACGAAACAAGAAATATTTGAATCTGTATAACTATATCTTTGTAACGAAGTTAACAAACTGAGATTTCATCTTAGAAATGATAAGATATGTCCAGTTGAAAATTCTGAATAGTCGCTATGGAATTCAGGCCCTTAAAAATGGACATTTTGCAAATGACCTCGGATTTCGACGAAACCAGTTTTGTTGGGTCCGTGGTGTCAAGTTATTGCTAGGTTTTAAATTTCATAATTTTCCGAATCAACATGTGAGCGTGGCAAAGGAAAACGCGTTTGACCAGTTTCAGTTGATTTTAATCGACTGGAAAATGGCCATTTTTCCAACGGTCTCAGAATTCAACGAAACTAGTTTTGTTAGGACCGTATCGTCAATACGAAGCTAGAAAATATTTTTATAGAATTTTTCGAGTTAGTATGTGACCTCGGTAAATTGAAATGTACGTTTAAAATTCAATATAGTGATTTAAATGTAAATTCAACGAAAACTGATCGTAACAGTCGAAGTGGCCTACGATACATATCCCATTGTGTTCGGAATGGGGGTAAAACGCTAGGGACGACAGTCGTTGGGCCTCGATAGGTGTTCGAATTAAAAGTCAACATTTAGGGTTTTGAAAAATAAAATAAAAAAATATATAATTAAACCTATAACTACCTTTCTCCCTCTCTCTCCTTCATTTACCGGTCAACGCCCCCTTTATAAAAAAAGAAAAGAAAAAGAAAACCTAATCTAAATCGCGCAGCCCCCCCCTCGACGGAGCGTCCTCCTCCGTTGCCACCAGGTGGCGCCGCCCACTACTAGACCCCCCCCCCCTCCGACTTGCAAACCTCGACGAAGCCGACCC
This sequence comes from Allium sativum, assembly GCA_030737875.1. Classification (NCBI taxonomy): domain Eukaryota; kingdom Viridiplantae; phylum Streptophyta; class Magnoliopsida; order Asparagales; family Amaryllidaceae; genus Allium; species Allium sativum. The sequence goes on along the minus strand of CM060918.1, from coordinate 139,889,328 downwards.
CCCCCCCTCCGACTTGCAAACCTCGACGAAGCCGACCCCCCCCTCCGACCTGCAATGCCTCGACGAAGCAGACCCCCCCCTCCGACCTGCAAACTCCGACGAAGCCGACGCCCCCCCCATCTTCGCATGCAGTAAGTATTTTTATTTTACTTTTATTTTTATTTTTATTTTAGAGTTAAAAACTAATTTCGATTTTATGTTAATTTATAAAACTGATTTTATGTTAATTTTAAAAACTGATTTTATGTTAATTTTAAAAACTGATTTTATGTTAATTTTAAAAACTGATTTTATGTTAATTTTAAAAACTGATTTTATGTTAATTTTAAAAACTGATTTTATGTTAATTTTAAAAAAAAACTGATTTTATGTTAATTTTAAAACTTTGATTAGAAAAAGGTTAAAACTTTAAATAGAAAAAGGTTAAAACTTTAAATAGAAAATATAAATTTGAAATGATTTTTAAATATAAAAATTAGCATTGTTGAAAATATATCTATATCGCAAGGTTTTGAAAATATATGGTAATGTTTTAAAAATATATATCATATGATTTTTATATATTGAAAAGCGAAGTAAAAATTCGATTTTTACATAGGTAGTGAAAGCGGGCAACGAAGATGACGAAGATGCGATGACGATGAAGATTTCTATCAATGAAGAGTCGTGGAGCTAGGATAGCTATAAGGTGAGAATTTCTCACCTTTCAAATTTATTTTCTAGTTATATATATATACTAGGATGCAGACGGTGTTTAGTAGCACCCGACACAATCGTCCACAGACCATGGACTTGTTTGTTTGGCTGTTTGGTTATTGATTGTGATATTGGTTTGAATGTGGTTTGTGGTGTGAAAAATCGAATCGATAAATTGGTTAGGATTAGACGTGCGCCGTTATAAGGCGAAGGAGTAAGGCTAGGTTAGACTCTTACTCCAAATTTTGTGGTTTGCATAATAAAATTGATATGATTGATGTGTGAATGGCGTGGGCCTTCACTAGACCGGGGATTAGGCTGGGCCTTGTCCCGTTTCTAGTATCGTGCCGTTATGCCGCCGAAATTTTCTAAAATATGTTAGAAAAATAAAAATATCATTTTATTGAATAAATGAATTGAATAGAAATTCATAGGTTGAAATAAAATGTTTTATCGTTAAAAATATAATTTTTAACGTGAATATGAAAATAGTGAAGTGAACAAAATAAAATATTCATTTACAAACCGGACGGTTTGTTTATGTACACTGATTTGACTGACATTGATTAGGACGATAAATTTTACACATCGCCCAACTGCACAACTAAAATCTATGTTTGATTGTTTGAAACCCCACACGGGTGTTGGGATGAAATATGAATTTCACTCATCCTGATTGATTAAATATGTCGATCGATTGATTGACAGGCTGTTATAAGCGTTGAATATCTATATTTGATGCTTATACAGTGTAGTGCACTTTGGTTGATGGTTGATTATTGTTCAATGCTATTATATACATGTGTTGTATGGAAATCCATATAATTAATTTTATATGGTAATTGATTGGGCCTCATTCCAATTTGAAAAATAAAGAAAATTTGAAAATAGAAATTTATGAAGCCGTGTTGATTAGATTGACGCCATTTTGACGTGAACGATATTTATATCGACTTTATTCATTTTGAAATGAATATTGAAAAGTGATTTCGAAATCGGCGATTTCGAAATGAATTGAAAACGATTTCGAAATGAATTGAATTGAAAACGATTTCGAAACGAAATGAATTGAAAACGATTTCGAAACGAAATGAATTGAAAACGATTTCGAAATGAATTGAATTGAAAACGATTTCGAAATGAATTGAATTGAAAACGAATTCGAATTGAATTGAAAGTGAATTGAAATGAATTCAAATTGAATTGAAATTTGAATTGAATAGAAATGAATTTTAAAACGAATTTATAAAGAAGAATTCAATTTTGATTTGAATTGAAATGGAAGTTGAAAATGTTTTTGAAACGAATTCAAAACTATTTATATAATTCGTTTTAAATAGAAATCGACAAAGTATATATTATATATATTATATATATAATATAATGGCCTGAATAGAACGCGCCGCGCCGCGGCAGTTCGTGAATTTCGACCATTTATTTCAAACGGACATTACGGGAGATCCGACCGTCGGATTCTCCTAAAACCGGAACCGTTGGGTTCGTATCGAAAAGAGCTTTCTAATGAATATTTGAAATTTGAAATCTAACGGTTGGATTTGGAGTTACGTCCAAATCAAATTTGAAAAAGGTCGCTGTAAGTGCAGTTCGATGGCCATTGATGGAAATCGACTATACGGGCCTTGATAAAATTATTAAAAATAGTAATAATTTGTGTAAAATCATAAGAAATGATTTAGAAAGGATTGGGATGAAAAACTCCATATTTGAGAGGATAAAAATAGATTTTTATCGAAATGAACTAGTTTTGAACTAGAAATATAATTCTATTTATTATTAAATAAATGAATTGAATTTGAAAAGGGTTTTGAAAATAACCAGAATATCCAATGATTGCATTGGAGGGGATTTGAATCGAAATTGTCTTCGGAATATTTCGATGTTGGAATTCGTGATTATACAGGGGTTGTTATGGAAATTTGAAAGATATATATTTATATCGTTATTTCCAATACGACATTTGTTAGTCGTAGAATTCGATATTGAATATAAGCCGGTATATTTTCTATTCAGAGCCTTGTATTGAATATCGAATGTGATTTGGGTTTGTCGTGAGTGGTGTCTTCACTAACACTGTTCTTGAACCCAGTTGAGAAAAGGTTAAATCTTTTTATTTAGATTTAATGAAGTGTACCAATTAAAGAATATTTAATTGGAATTGAATTGATATTGATTTTTGGGTTTATCGTGAACAGTGTTTTAAATAACACTCGTTCTTTAACCCGATAATTAATGAATGTGACTTTGGGTTTATCGTGAACTGTGTTTTAAATGACACGGATTCTGTAACCCAGTTAAAGATTAAAACTAAGTGGAGTTTTAATGAATCTTTAATTAGATTGAAAAGATCGAGAATGGAGTATCACCAGTTTTACTCCAGGCGATAGTTAAATCTTTAATTAGATTTAAACGTGAAATGGTAATTGAATTTACCGATAACACTGTGGTGTTAGATATGAAGTACTACCAGTTTTACTTCATGGGATGAATAGGTTGGGATTGGGAAAATAAAATAAATGATTACTTCGGTGTGGTTCGATAATCCCGACTAGTTTGAATTGATATTCAAAGGAGATTAAAGAATAAATTTAAAGAATTTATCTTGGATAAAATTAATGGGAACTTTTCCCAAAGTATAGGAAATTTTGAATAAAAGAATATTCTGAATTGGAATGAGGCGTATGTTGTGTTTGTGTAACACTTTTATAATATATACGCGAGTTATTCAGAAAGACCGGGTTTATCCCATTCTGAATAACTGATTCGACGTGGTGTCGAAGATGAAGACGGTGGTCGAAGACCAGAAGTCTTCACGTCGTTTGGGTGATTACTGATGATCTTGATTGGGCTGTACACCCAAGAAGATGGAAACAGTTAGTGATCGTCCAGACGTACTTGGAGATCGATGGATATGCGGGGTACTAGGTGCCTCCGGTTCCATTCAGACCCAGAACGGACTTGTAAATGGACTGTGTGTCTGACATTGGATTTTAGTCTGTGTGATTGATCTCTATTAAATATATATCTGTTTGGCGACAGAGAATTTATTCTCTTGCTTAACGCCCTTCTCTGAGACGTACGAGCTCAGGGGTTATATATTGATGGATATCAATCGCATGGAGTGAATTGCCTGTGTGGCATGCCTAAGTGGCAAGTGATCAAGGCTTCTGTTGAAAAGCAAAGTCTTGTGGTGATGATCAAAGCACAGCCTGTGTGGCACAGCTTTGTGTAACGTGAATTCGCGAGCCTCGCACCCCGGTTGTGAACCAAAAACGGGAGACGGACCTCAGGGAGGGCATGCGTTTCTTTCTAGATAGAAGTGGCGTCAGTGGTTTTACACGCCCTGACAAGTTTGACTTATGTGGTTGTTGCTGTTGCGAGGCGCCTCGGTTTGATCGGACGATCCGGGTCCGATGGAGTCATTTGTTGGCTCACTTACGCCCCAAAGGGTGGGGAAACGTAGTGTTCAGGCATTTTAATCCACATCGGTGGACCGGCCCTGTCGCTCCAAGGGTCACTCGAGCTCTGATCCTGTGGCTCGGGCTAGAGAGTCACGAATCGGTTGAGGACTATCTTTTGCCTCGGTTCATAGACGGAAATCCAATCTCCAAATACGTGACATTTGCGGTTTTATTTGTAAACCTATATATGGCGACATAGTGGCATGGGACGCTCATGCCGCCTATGATTGATACTTATGATTTGAAGTTGTTTTATACACTATGCACTTATAATAGTATCAAATAATGTGTTTTAAACGTATCAAGCATGCTTTGGCTGTTATAAGGTAAAAACCCTATCCTCCGGCTTGCGTTGCATTGTGTGATGGGACCTGGGTCTTATAACAGCTTCATTTTGCTTTATTTAGCATTGCACTGTTTGTTTTATGCACTGGTATTCATGGGAGGAAACCCGTTCCGTGTTATACGGCGTGGTCCCTTGATTTACCTAACTTCAAAGTAAAGATTAACTGTTTTAGTTCTCACACCAGTCACATGACTGACCTGGAGTTTATTGTTTTAACCTAAACTCTGGGTGCCCCTATTTTGACACGGGCAGCTAGTAGTTTTGGTTTTGCAGATTTATATTCACAGGATCCTGGTTTACAGCTGGAACGATATCCGGAAAGCTTTGTATCCGTATATCTACTTCTAGTTGTGTATTGTATTATTTTCCGCTGCTATGTATTTAAATGTAATTTAAATCTCTGATATTTCTGTGTAATATTCATTTATACTCTGTATATTCTTGTAATCTGATGCATTGTTGTAATAAGAAATGAAATGTTCTTCTGTATGCGTTCTGTTGTGGCTTGTTCTCGAACTATCCGCCGCTTTCCTTTACGGGGAAGTTACGGGTTGTTTCATTTGGTATCAGAGCTTTGGTTTGCAAAGCTCAGAGAACAAGACACATTAGAACCATACGAAAGAATTCATCAGAGATTGGATTAGTAATATCCAACGGGAATGACTCGTTAGAGATGGGATCAGTAGCATCCTAGAACGAGTGTGAAGGGTATATTTTTCAAATGAAAACAATTTTGTTTTGCAAATTTAAATCAACTATTCGTATTTGATTATTTGTTTATATTGATTTTGGACAATTCAGTATATAAAGAATTTGCATATACGCCTTGCAAACGTATATTCGAAGTTTTAATATACTGGATAGATATAGGACCGCACTCTAGGAGCCCGGAGATGTTCTGATGGTGGTTCGAAACATCATCAGCATTTATTTTCGAGTGACGAAGGTGTGATACCTATATATTTCCATTAGACTGGTGTGAGAACCAAAACCTATATATATAGCTAGGACACATTGTCGTGAATTGGCATCAAAAACATGATTTTTGTATATATATCAAAGTTATGAATTTCAAACTCTAATTCAACTAATTGATTGATGTTTGTGTTGTTTGTTTATTTGTTTGCTAATTTTTAGCCATTTAGCCTAATTGAACCGAATATTGAATTATATTGAAAATTGGTTGTGTTTGCTTGCATATACTTGTATATCATTGAACAGGTCATAGCAAGGGGGCTAGAGCCAGAGAATAAAATTTGTTTGCCCGACAAATAGGTACATGTTTACTACATAATTTACTGTTTTGTTTGGGTGATGATGATTTTTTGAGCCTATTGGCTAGCCGCTTGGCTTTTTCTTTTTCTTTTTGAGATTTGAAGGACCGGGGAAGCTATTTGAAATTCCCCGATGCTCCCATTGCAGGGGAGGTTATGGCGAAATTTTTCGAAAATTTAGGGTGTTTTTGAAATTTTTGGAAATTCTCAGAAACTGAAAAGTTAGAGAATGGAAGCCAGATCGAACGTAGAGTTGAATTATCAAACCACTTTCGACTTTGTTCCTTTTCGGGGACGAAAAGTTTTAAGTGGGGGAGATTGTAACAACCCGTAAAATGCGAGCCAGTTTGAAATTTTTATTTTGGCGATTTTAGCGAATTTTGAATATTTAAAATAGATTATTTTAAATAATATCGACGAGAAATTTATTTTGAATATAATTTGAACGTATATATTATATACGTCGTCGTTAGAATATATAATAATTATATATAATTATAAAAGGAATTGAAAATGGCGCGGTAGTTCGAAAATTCGATTTCTAATTTCAAATGAATATACAGAATTCTATATAAGTCAGAATTGAACGAAACAAGAAATATTTGAATCTGTATAACTATATCTTTGTAACGAAGTTAACAAACTGAGATTTCATCTTAGAAATGATAAGATATGTCCAGTTGAAAATTCTGAATAGTCGCTATGGAATTCAGGCCCTTAAAAATGGACATTTTGCAAATGACCTCGGATTTCGATGAAACCAGTTTTGTTGGGTCCGTGGTGTCAAGTTATTGCTAGGTTTTAAATTTCATAATTTTCCGAATCAACATGTGAGCGTGGCAAAGGAAAACGCGTTTGACCAGTTTCAGTTGATTTTAATCGACTGGAAAATGGCCATTTTTCCAACGGTCTCAGAATTCAACGAAACTAGTTTTGTTAGGACCGTATCGTCAATACGAAGCTAGAAAATATTTTTATAGAATTTTTCGAGTTAGTATGTGACCTCGGTAAATTGAAATGTAGGTTTGAAATTCAATATAGTGATTTAAATGTAAATTCAACGAAAACTGATCGTAACAGTCGAAGTGGCCTACGATACATATCCCATTGTGTTCGGAATGGGGGTAAAACGCTAGGGACGACAGTCGTTGGGCCTCGATAGGTGTTCGAATTAAAAGTCAACATTTAGGGTTTTGAAAAATAAAATAAAAAAATATATAATTAAACCTATAACTACCTTTCTCCCTCTCTCTCCTTCATTTACCAGTCAACGCCCCCTTTATAAAAAAAAAAAAAAACCTAATCTAAATCGCGCAGCCCCCCCCCCCCCCTCGACGGAGCGTCCTCCTCCGTTGCCACCAGGTGGCGCCGCCCACTACTAGACCCCCCCCTCCGACTTGCAAACCTCGACGAAGCCGACCCCACCCCCCCCTCCGACTTGCAAACCTCGACGAAGCCGACCCCCCCCTCCGACCTGCAATGCCTCGACGAAGCAGACCCCCCCCCCTCCGACCTGCAAACTCCGACGAAGCCGATGCCCCCCCCATCTTCGCATGCAGTAAGTATTTTTATTTTACTTTTATTTTTATTTTTATTTTAGAGTTAAAAACTAATTTCGATTTTATGTTAATTTATAAAACTGATTTTATGTTAATTTTAAAAACTGATTTTATGTTAATTTTAAAAACTGATTTTATGTTAATTTTAAAAACTAATTTTATGTTAATTTTAAAAAAAAACTGATTTTATGTTAATTTTAAAACTCTGATTAGAAAAAGGTTAAAACTTTAAATAGAAAATATAAATTTGAAATGATTTTTAAATATAAAAATTAGCATTGTTGAAAATATATCTATATCGCAAGGTTTTGAAAATATATGGGAATGTTTTAAAAATATATATCATATGATTTTTATATATTGAAAAGCGAAGTAAAAATTCGATTTTTACATAGGTAGTGAAAGCGGGCAACGAAGATGACGAAGATGCGATGACGATGAAGATTTCTATCAATGAAGAGCCGTTGAGCTAGGATAGCTATAAGGTGAGAATTTCTCACCTTTCAAATTTATTTTCTAGTTATATATATATACTAGGATGCAGACGGTGTTTAGTAGCACCCGACACAATCGTCCACAGACCATGGACTTGTTTGTTTGGCTGTTTGGTTATTGATTGTGATATTGGTTTGAATGTGGTTTGTGGTGTGAAAAATCGAATCGATAAATTGGTTAGGATTAGACGTGCGCCGTTATAAGGCGAAGGAGTAAGGCTAGGTTAGACTCTTACTCCAAATTTTGTGGTTTGCATAATAAAATTGATATGATTGATGTGTGAATGGCGTGGGCCTTCACTAGACCGGGGATTAGGCTAGGCCTTGTCCCGTTTCTAGTATCGTGCCGTTATGCCGCCGAAATTTTCTAAAATATGTTAGAAAAATAAAAATATCATTTTATTGAATAAATGAATTAAATAGAAATTCATAGGTTGAAATAAAATGTTTTATCGTTAAAAATATAATTTTTAACGTGAATATGAAAATAGTGAAGTGAACAAAATAAAATATTCATTTACAAACCGGACGGTTTGTTTATGTACACTGATTTGACTGACATTGATTGGGACGATAAATTTTACACATCGCCCAACTGCACAACTAAAATCTGTGTTTGATTGTTTGAAACCCCACACGGGTGTTGGGATGAAATATGAATTTCACTCATCCTGATTGATTAAATATGTCGATCGATTGATTGACAGGCTGTTATAAGCGTTGAATATCTATATTTGATGCTTATACAGTGTAGTGCACTTTGGTTGATGGTTGATTATTGTTCAATGCTATTATATACATGTGTTGTATGGAAATCCATATAATTAATTTTATATGGTAATTGATTGGGCCTCATTCCAATTTGAAAAATAAAGAAAATTTGAAAATAGAAATTTATGAAGCCGTGTTGATTAGATTGACGCCATTTTGACGTGAACGATATTTATATCAACTTTATTCATTTTGAAATGAATATTGAAAAGTGATTTCGAAATCGGCGATTTCGAAATGAATTGAAAACGATTTCGAAACGAAATGAATTGAAAACGATTTCGAAACGAAATGAATTGAAAACGATTTCGAAATGAATTGAATTGAAAACGATTTCGAAATGAATTGAATTGAAAACGAATTCGAATTGAATTGAAAGTGAATTGAAATGAATTCAAATTGAATTGAAATTTGAATTGAATAGAAATGAATTTTAAAACGAATTTATAAAGAAGAATTCAATTTTGATTTGAATTGAAATGGAAGTTGAAAATGTTTTTGAAACGAATTCAAAACTATTTATATAATTCGTTTTAAATAGAAATCGACGAAGTATATATTATATATATTATATATATAATATAATGGCCTGAATAGAACGCGCCGCGCCGCGGCAGTTCGTGAATTTCGACCATTTATTTCAAACGGACATTACGGGAGATCCGACCGTCGGATTCTCCTAAAACCGGAACCGTTGGGTTCGTATCGAAAAGAGCTTTCTAATGAATATTAGAAATTTGAAATCTAACGGTTGGATTTGGAGTTAAGTCCAAATCAAATTTGAAAAAGGTCGCTGTAAGTGCAGTTCGATGGCCATTGATGGAAATCGACTATACGGGCCTTGATAAAATTATTAAAAATAGTAATAATTTGTGTAAAATCATAAGAAATGATTTAGAAAGGATTGGGATGAAAAACTCCATATTTGAGAGGATAAAAATAGATTTTTATCGAAATGAACTAGTTTTGAACTAGAAATATAATTCTATTTATTATTAAATAAATGAATTGAATTTGAAAAGGGTTTTGAAAATAACCAGAATATCCAATGATTGCATTGGAGGGGATTTGAATCGAAATTGTCTTCGGAATATTTCGATGTTGGAATTCGTGATTATACAGGGGTTGTTATGGAAATTTGAAAGATATATATTTATATCGTTATTTCCAATACGACATTTGTTAGTCGTAGAATTCGATATTGAATATAAGCCGGTATATTTTCTATTCAGAGCCTTGTATTGAATATCGAATGTGATTTGGGTTTGTCGTGAGTGGTGTCTTCACTAACACTGTTCTTGAACCCAGTTGAGAAAAGGTTAAATCTTTTTATTTAGATTTAATGAAGTGTACCAATTAAAGAATATTTAATTGGAATTGAATTGATATTGATTTTTGGGTTTATCGTGAACAGTGTTTTAAATAACACTCGTTCTTTAACCCGATAATTAATGAATGTGACTTTGGGTTTATCGTGAACTGTGTTTTAAATGACACGGATTCTGTAACCCAGTTAAAGATTAAAACTAAGTGGAGTTTTAATGAATCTTTAATTAGATTGAAAAGATCGAGAATGGAGTATCACCAGTTTTACTCCAGGCGATAGTTAAATCTTTAATTAGATTTAAACGTGAAATGGTAATTGAATTTACCGATAACACTGTGGTGTTAGATATGAAGTACTACCAGTTTTACTTCATGGGATGAATAGGTTGGGATTGGGAAAATAAAATAAATGATTACTTCGGTGTGGTTCGATAATCCCGACTAGTTTGAATTGATATTCAAAGGAGATTAAAGAATAAATTTAAAGAATTTATCTTGGATAAAATTAATGGGAACTTTTCCCAAAGTATAGGAAATTTTGAATAAAAGAATATTCTGAATTGGAATGAGGCGTATGTTGTGTTTGTGTAACACTTTTATAATATATACGCGAGTTATTCAGAAAGACCGGGTTTATCCCATTCTGAATAACTGATTCGACGTGGTGTCGAAGATGAAGACGGTGGTCGAAGACCAGAAGTCTTCACGTCGTTTGGGTGATTACTGATGATCTTGATTGGGCTGTACACCCAAGAAGATGGAAACAGTTAGTGATCGTCCAGACGTACTTGGAGATCGATGGATATGCGGGGTACTAGGTGCCTCCGGTTCCGTTCAGACCCAGAACGGACTTGTAAATGGACTGTGTGTCTGACATTGGATTTTAGTCTGTGTGATTGATCTCTATTAAATATATATCTGTTTGGCGACAGAGAATTTATTCTCTTGCTTAACGCCCTTCTCTGAGACGTACGAGCTCAGGGGTTATATATTGATGGATATCAATCGCATGGAGTGAATTGCCTGTGTGGCATGCCTAAGTGGCAAGTGATCAAGGCTTCTGTTGAAAAGCAAAATCTTGTGGTGATGATCAAAGCACAGCCTGTGTGGCACAGCTTTGTGTAACGTGAATTCGCGAGCCTCGCACCCCGGTTGTGAACCAAAAACGGGAGACGGACCTCAGGGAGGGCATGCGTTTCTTTCTAGATAGAAGTGGCGTCAGTGGTTTTACATGCCCTGACGAGTTTGACTTATGTGGTTGTTGCTGTTGCGAGGCGCCTCGGTTTGATCGGACGATCCGGGTCCGATGGAGTCATTTGTTGGCTCACTTACGCCCCAAAGGGTGGGGAAACGTAGTGTTCAGGCATTTTAATCCACATCGGTGGACCGGCCCTGTCGCTCCAAGGGTCACTCGAGCTCTGATCCTGTGGCTCGGGCTAGAGAGTCACGAATCGGTTGAGGACTATCTTTTGCCTCGGTTCATAGACGGAAATCCTATCTCCAAATACGTGACATTTGCGGTTTTATTTGTAAACCTATATATGGCGACATAGTGGCATGGGACGCTCATGCCGCCTATGATTGATACTTATGATTTGAAGTTGTTTTATACACTATGCACTTATAATAGTATCAAATAATGTGTTTTAAACGTATCAAGCATGCTTTGGCTGTTATAAGGTAAAAACCCTATCCTCCGGCTTGCGTTGCATTGTGTGATGGGACCTGGGTCTTATAACAGCTTCATTTTGCTTTATTTAGCATTGCGCTGTTTGTTTTATGCACTGGTATTCTTGGGAGGAAACCCGTTCCGTGTTATACGGCGTGGTCCCTTGATTTACCTAACTTCAAAGTAAAGATTAACTGTTTTAGTTCTCACACCAGTCACATGACTGACCTGGAGTTTATTGTTTTAACCTAAACTCTGGGTGCCCCTATTTTGACACGGGCAGCTAGTAGTTTTGGTTTTGTAGATTTATATTCACAGGATCCTGGTTTACAGCTGGAACGATATCCGGAAAGCTTTGTATCCGTATATCTACTTCTAGTTGTGTATTGTATTATTTTCCGCTGCTATGTATTTAAATGTAATTTAAATCTCTGATATTTCTGTGTAATATTCATTTATACTCTGTATATTCTTGTAATCTGATGCATTGTTGTAATAAGAAATGAAATGTTCTTCTGTATGCGTTCTGTTGTGGCTTGTTCTCGAACTATCCGCCGCTTTCCTTTACGGGGAAGTTACGGGTTGTTTCATGCGCATACTTAAATGTGTGTGTGTGTATATACACACACACACACACACATTACATTAGTATGTTTGCTGTTGATATGATGTTAAGCTTAGAAACCCATTGTGAAACATAATTGAACCCGTGTTATGAATACAGGCACACAAACTGTATACCCTATTAGAATTATCCATAGTTTGATTCTAAGGAAAAAACCTGATTCATTTAGATATGTGTTTATATATTCTCCTCGTAAAATTTATGTAGAAACTCAGAAGCTTAAGAGTAGCCGAGCCTTTAAGTGAAGTAGATAAACATTTTTCTACTCTGTTTTAAATTTGTTGTCGATAATGATGACTGTGTCATGTCATTCATGTGTGAGATTATGCATGGGTTTTTGTTAAGAAAGGGTTGGAGCTAAGTATGGGTTCATGTCCTTTTGTTGAAAACTGTAGGATCTGTTTTGCTAGCACATTTAGTCACACTTCAGTATGTAATCTTTGTCACAGAATCAAAAACCTACACATATGCACTAAGTCCATTTAAAGTTGTTCGGACCAAAATTCGTGGCATGCTAGCTTGTTGCAAATTCCCAGAATCGCCATTACTTATAGAAAAAGGGAAAGCACAACATATTATTGACATAGGAAATAGGAAGGGACATTGTAGCTAGAAGTTTTAGCTCTTTCAGACCTTTAGACAGTAGATGCTATCAGCCCAGAGATCAGCACGACCATGGACCTTAGCTGTTGCATCTACATGTTTAAGGTAAAGCATACTTATATTTAACAAATGAAAATAAAGATAGTAGGAAAGGGGAACTCCTAGTTTATCGACCGGTCAAAATAAATAAATAAATAAATAAAAACAAAAGATACAAAAGGAGAATGGGTCATCCCCGGCCTATAACCAAGCTTGGCGATGATGGAGCTATATGGTGGGGAACAAGACATTTGTAGTGATGTTATGTATGTAATGCATCAGGAGAATCATCAAAATCTGATGTAGGATGTTAGGGGTGAAACTGGGCTCGGTGACGGGCTTTAGGAGTGGGAAGACACCAGTGGAGGGAGTTGTGACCGCTGAACGGCAGGCCGATGGTTTGTGCACGTGCACAAGGGCATTACCGTGAATTGTAGTGGAAAAAAGGGAGAGAAAGAAGGTGGAACAAGAACTTTCATGGCTTGAACACGGTTTATATGGGATAAGGAGTAGTGATTGGATTGGCAGTTGAAAGAAGTGGAGCAGTTGTTGGCATGTGAACTTGACGGGAATCATGCATTGGCATGATGGATTTGGAGGGTTTGGCTGGTAAACATTTAACTTATATAAGCTAATACAAAATAAATAAAATATAGATTAAAGAAAAAGAGAATAATCGTAGTAAGAAGGCGCAGCCTTTGTAAATAGAAGGGAAGGGAGGAACGTCAACAGCAAAAGAAAGAACCAGGAGTGCAGGCTATTGGGGTTAAAGACCTAATGCATGGGTTTTAAGGATGGATATGGCAGCAGGAAATGTGAAAAGAAGTAGCAGGAGGATTAGAAGAGAGGGAGCATGGCTATGGGCTGTTTGGGCCAGACTAGGCTTAGGAAAAATAAAACAGAATAGAATAAAGAAAAGTGGGCTAAATGGATATTTGGGCCGGAGTTTTAAAGTAGAAAAAATAATATATAAAAGATAAGAAGGTGGGCCGGAGTTATTGGGCTAGGGAGTGGGCTACAGGCTTAAGAATAGGAAATGTAATTAAAATAGAAAAGAATAAAAAAGGAAAGATAAGAAGGCAAGGTAGGAAAATAAGAAATAAGTAGAAAAAGGAAATAAAAATAAAATAAAGTAGTAAAATAAAAATAAATAAAAGGAGATTTTTAATTTAATAAGATCGAAAACAAATGAAATATCTTGGTAGGTGGAAGGAAGGACATTAGCAGGGAAATCAAAACACAGAAGCTTGGTGTAAGAGTTTCAACGAGTTTGAAAATAAAAGAAGAAAGGAGATAATTATAAATCAAGTTATTTATAATTATAAAGAGATAATTTACAAAGTATAACAAAGGTATAAATTGTCATATAAACAAGTAGACATTTTAGAATAAAGTACCATGTGTGACGCACATGTTTTAGTTATTCATTTATAAAGGGTAGTCAAAATTTAATAAATTATCGTGTACGACGCACACGCTTAAGTTAGTCATTTATAAAAGACAGTCAAAATGTCTGGATTTAAACAATGTAGGCATACCATTCTGTTTGGTTGAAGCTTATAAATTAAAAAGTATATAAAATGAATTGTGCTAAGTTGATAACTATTCCATTGAACAAGAATTGTTTCTTAAGTATCGACTAACCATAAAAGGCATCACGCTATTCATTTCGAAGAGTCCGGAATTAATATTCCCAAATTATTAACTATAAAATAAAATGACTCGATAAATAACTTGGAATAGTATTTCCAAATGAAATCAAGTTGATCATATAAAAAGAGTCGAGAAGAAATATTATTCACAGTTCTAAGTAAATAACATTTAAAACAAGTGTTTGTAGATGTGGTATAGTTGTAAAAGAAATTAGTAAGGGAATTAGGTAAATCTTCTAATAATAAGATTATTCTGTAGTTCACAAGTTAAATCGAATTGAAAAATCGAATATGTCGAAATTAGGGAAGTATCGATTACTTCCCGTTTTAATAAAAGATTTAATTATTTAATTTATTTACAGAAGTAAAGTATAAGCTAAAATAAATGTTTTATATCTCAGAGTATGGATTACAACACTACCATTATAATCAACAATTTCTGTAAAGGGATAGACTCGTAAACCGGATCAAGTTTAAATAGATAAAATATGGAAATAATCATTTTTAACCAATTTTGAATGATGATTGACTGAAGTTGAATTGTCGAACTATAATCGAAAAGTTTTGTTGCGCAAATTAATGGTTGATTGATTTGATAGTTATGTTGTGATTATTTTAACTTAAATAGTTTAAAGTAAACATTTACACATCATTCTATATTAGATCACCGTATAAATCTGTATGTTGAATCTTATATGTAAAATAATTTTACCAAATAAATCCTGATAATCAATTAGGATATAGAAATCACATTAGATATGTTGATTTGATTACTATTAAGTATTACTTGACCCTAAAATATATTAACGTTGTCGTTTCGAAGAATCCGGAATCTATATTCCACTTCAATTCGATTTATACGAGCTAGAGATTATTGAAGACAACTGGAGACGGTGTTTACGCAAGGACTGTTCTGGTTACATAATGGTGCCTTCGGTTTGTCAAGACCCAGGACAACTTATATGGCCGAATGTTTGATAGAGTACACCTAATAGATCGCATAAATTGATCTCTTCAAACTATTCTTGGTGATAGAGGAATTCGTTTCTCTTAGCTTTTTATCCATGGTTTTGGGGAAACCAATTTGTGATTTGACGGCTTTGACGATGTGTCATTCAAAGTGAATAAAGATACATTGTTAAGTTATAACCTCAAGCCTTACAACCAGGAAATGACAAAAATCGGGCAGGCAGCATGGCTATGTGGGTCGCTCCCATTAGGGTGTATAATCACCTATCTATAGAAAATTCATTTCCTTCTTTAATCTATTCGATGCTGTCCCTTTTCGGGAAACGGTTGTTGATCCCAACTGTTGGTGATATACATTCGATACACTGAAGCGAAATGAGTGGTCGGTCATATGTGGGCCGAGTTGCAAGACGTTCTTGTTGAATTCCCCTCTAAAGATACACTATCGGCAGGTGATTCCATACCTTGTCATAGTCGAAAATCCAATCTCCAATAAGCACCCGCTATTTTGTTTGTATACTATATATGTGGAGCATGAGGTGCAAGCGTTCCACTAGATTCTAATTTATTTGTGGAAACCCTAGACATTATTATAATATCAAAATAATATATGATTTCAAAAATTGTTTTGGGTTATCGTAAGGTAAAAACCGTCCGTGTTTATGTGTGGATTGGTCTTAAGATTATCTATTCTTTCAAAAAAAAATCCCAAGTTAAACAAGCTGTTTAAAATCGTTTACTCACACCAGTCCCATGACTGACCCAGAGTTCATTTTTCTATGTTTTCCCCTAAACTCTTGGGTGCCCAAATTTTGTATGAACACTCAAGTAGTTCGGGATTTTACAGATATCCTGGAAGGAGCTTTGAGCAGAAGGCTTCATTGATAGATATATAGGTTTATTTCCACTGTATTGTATATGTGATGTACTCTGATGACATATGTAAGTTCGCTACTATTTTGTATTTCAAATGATGATATATATTATATTTTATTCATTCCCCTATGAGATTCGTGTTACTCTGTTGTTGTTGTGTTATTTTCTAGCTTATTTCTTCTATTCTACTTTTCTTTCTTCCTATTTCTCACCCTCTAACTTCTTTCTATTAATGATCCGGTATTTCCGATACTTGAATGGTCAACATGTTATACAGGAGGCGTATTTATGTCAATTTTCAGGGTCGAAAATTCTTAGGTCGTTACACCTATGAATTGGTGAAATGTTATGAAAGCTGCCACTTCTAAGGACTAGTTTACTTAGGAGTAATCTAAAGCTCAATTTTGTGGAAGTTTATTTCGGCTGCTCAGAAGTCGAATATGTTTTGAAAATTTACATAGCTTGAGAAAATTGGTAGCACCGTTTTTGAGTACATTGCTGAGTTCGATACTTTGTCGAAATATAGGATGTCTTTTATTGATACCGCCAAGAAGAAGAATGAGAATTCATCACTGGATTGGATGATTACTTGGGAGAGAGGCTTATCAATCATATTGATGAGACTTTTGAGTCTATCATGGGAAAATATATGAGGTCAGAAAATCTTTATCCTAATTCGAAGACTGAAGTCATCGTTGCTTCTGAAGTTGAGCCAAAGCTGCATATGGGCGGTGGAGGTAAGAAGTTTCCTAATAAAAGGAAGCCCTTTCCG
Organism: Allium sativum; assembly: GCA_030737875.1. Lineage (NCBI taxonomy): Eukaryota > Viridiplantae > Streptophyta > Magnoliopsida > Asparagales > Amaryllidaceae > Allium > Allium sativum. The sequence continues at coordinate 139,872,178 of CM060918.1, read as the reverse complement.
TCCAAGAATAGACAAAAAAAGAAGGCTAAGTCAGAATTAGCTTGTTATGAATGCAGCAGGAAGGACCATCTTATCAAGGAATGTAGGTCCAAGCCAGGGTGAAGAAGTGCTTCAATTGTGGCAAGGAGGTTCACTTCAAGAATGATTGTGCAAAGCCTCCAAAAGATAATGTAACACCCCACATCTGTTAGTGTCACTCACAAAGGGAATGCACTAAGTTCTGTGGAGCATTTAGGGTAAAAGATGCAGATAAATTACAAGACAGACAGAAATTAAACAGCGGAAAATAAAACTTTGCTTTATTGATAAAATAGTTTGTACAATGGTTTCTTTACAATATCAGAGTATCATCTGTCTTACAAAATAAAGAAGCATAAAAACAACATTTATATTCCCCGATTTTAGCAAGAGCCAGCCATAACATCTGAAAAGAGAATCCAAGCAAAACTTTGAAAAATCTTCAAGCTGGGAAAGAGTGGCAGTCCAACTTAACCTGAGCTAAACTATTCCCTCCTTTACTACCTGGGGGGGGGGACGGAAGAAAAGAAGACAAAGGAAAAACAGAGTCAGACATAAAGCCTAAGTAAGTTCAGTAACTTCTAGCATGTGAACATGGAAAAACAAAACGACATGAATTAACTGAATACAAGATTACACCATGACGATAGGTCAACAAGATTAGACAAGGTAGTCACAAGATATGCTAAGATAAGATAAACTGGATATGTTCTAATACTTTCGCCGCTTCGCTATTTCCTTGTTATACTGGTTTCTATATCTCTGCACCGCCTATCTAGTGTCCCAACTAGTAACGATAACGTGATCCCAATCCCTGTATTTTCCATTGCCTTCCGGCATACATTCATTATTTATTACCTAGATCAAATCTAGGGTTTTCTATCAAGTGCTTTCTAGATTTAACTAGAGTTTACGCTATTTGCTGAACGCTTCTCGGATTCAGGATTTATACCACCTAGTCCAACTAGGGATTATGCTACCTGTCGAACGATGCCCCCAAGTCTAGGACACACTACCTAGAGTGGTATATGTTCCTATACTTCCCCACGCATGTACCGCGAATCGTTATCACTTGTCTAGATGCACATGTCCTGTAATGTGCGGTCCGAGTCCTGTGACAGGGCAAATCAAGGAATACAAAACTCGGTCGGGAGCTTTCAGATATCTGCCGATGCAGATGCTAAGGTCTGTTTTTATTCCAGTGGCTATGGTCCCACTTGACCCCTCCCTCAACTAATGAAAGGCACACCTTGTAAAATGAGAACTATACGCCAGCCCCCGGTGCCCCTCTATCCTATGGCCATCCTCACCCATAACTAGATAGCAAGTACATGGTCTTTTGGAGTTCTCCGCCTTTCCGCTTCACGTATCTCGATTGACTCAAGATGAATGGTAGACGACGAGTTGCTATCACAGGGCTACCGTTTTCTCGCCGAATCACGCCGGTCCATCCTAGTCTTTAGGTTGCCATGTATTGCAACCAAGGCATACCCCTGGTTCTTCTACACAGACCTTAACCTCTATGAGCCCAGGAGGATCATCTGCAGCCTCACAGAGGGATACCAAGAGTACCCTCATGTCCCCTCGAAGCCTCGGGCTTCGTAACCCAATTCGTTGGAGCCTTCTTTCTACTCAGACGGACATTCGCTCCTTCCCGTGTTATACTAAGAATTACTACTTAGTTTTACTAACTAAGATTTACCACTTAGTTTCCAGAATCGTTGTTTTCTTAACTAAGGTTTACTATTTAGTTCCTTTCCCGTCAATTTGGATTGGTTAAGTGTCATTAGTCAATTCAAGCCAACTTAACCCTCTTCATTCATCCTATTATACTGGTTAAGTGTTATCAGTAATTCATGTTGACTTAACCCCACCACAAACCAAGTTATATTGGTTAAGTATTTCTTATTACTTAACCTTACCCATTCACCCTGTATTGGTCAAGTGTTCCTTCTTAACTTAACCTTGCCCGTCTGTCTTAACTAACATGTTATTAATGGTTAAGTATTATACCTTCATGTTTAGACTTAACCCTATTCTTTTATCACAATCTGATGGTTAAGTGTTCAAGTTTACTTAACCCTACGGTCTAGCCCAGATAACATATCAAATTGGCTAAGTGTATTTACTTAACCCTAACCTCTAGTCTAGTTAACATGTTAATTTGGCTAAGTGTATCAACTTTACTTAACCCCACCTTCTAGTCTAGTTAACATGTTAGTTTGGCTAAGTGTTTTCTTAGTTACTTAACCCCTACAAATCTGGTCTTGTTACCATAAGTTTGGTTAAGTGTCCTTATGGACTTAGCCCTCCCATTCTAGCTCGACTGTGTTAAGTTGGTTAAGTGTTCCTATAGACTTAACCCTCCTATTCTAGCTTAACTGTGTCTGTATGAACCTAACCCCACCCATCGGTTTGGTTATCTTGTTGAATTGGTTAAGTGTCTTGGTTAACATAACCCTACCATTCTTGTTCTAGCTTTAACTAAATAAATTAAAGCCGCAACCACTCACATTAGACAGATATTGTGGCGATTTCTGGATGTGCCGGTTGGTTCCGGGCAGGTTTACATCGCAACTCAGTCTAACATCGGGTTAGGCATATTCGTATTTTCTAAGTTCAAAAGGGTTTTGGTAAATTTTCAAATCAGGTTTTGAAAGTAACCATCCCGTCCGTCGGATTAGTTAGGGATAGCCAGGGAGAGCAGGAAACTTGTATTTTCCAAACCCAAGCCTAGACACTATCCTCTCTGTCACCCTAGAACTTTCTGGTGTACCATTAAAAGAGATGTCGTTAATAAACCTTTAATTTGTCTAAATTTACATTTCCTCATTTAGGCAAAATTCTATAAGTAAATTATTCTTAATTTACTTATTTCCTAATTACCCTTTTAACGTAAACTGTCAACATTTATTCTTATGGCCCATTTTCCCCTCTATATCATATTTATGCCTTTTGGTATGTAAACTATACCAATTAAGTGTCACTAACCATGATTTTGCTAAACCTGATGGTTATTCCCAATTATGGCCAATTTCAAATTTATACCAATATACTTATTACGCCAAATTAGCTAATCCAATCCTGATTTAACATTCTAATTACAGTTCACGTCAAACAAGGCTTATTATTCTAGTTCATAACTCATGTAAATGCTAGATTTACAAGTCAATACTAGACTCAAATTACACATCCTATAATTCATGTTAAATTTATCCAATTTGTATTTCTATGAACATGCCATAATTCATGCTCCCAATTTATGCTAAATTCCAAGTTTATAACTACGTTTTTAGTACATTTTCACATTATGCCCAAATCGTATTCCCACCGTTCGTATAATTGCGATTCAATCTAGATTATGGATAAATCTAGACTCATAGAAAATAGGGAATGAACCCAAGATGCTATGAAAAAGGATTGACATAATAACTGGCATAAAAGGTTTGAATAACGACGTAGGTTCAAGAACATGGGTAGACCTAACTTAATAGGTAAATTCCCAAGGTCTAAAACCAAAGAAAACCAAGAATAGACAGAATAGAAACGTAGGTTCATGAACATGGGTAGACCTAACTTAATAGTTAAATTCCCAAGGTCTAAAACCAAAGAAAAGCAAGAATAGACAGAATAGAAAAATCAGGTTTAGACCCAATTTCACAGTCACAAAACTTAAGCAACACTTTTCCTAGTTAGGAATCATAGGTGTTTAGTTACAGTTGTCCTTGTTATGTCATAGGCAATAGTTTATATTTCCTAATCAAAGGCATAGGCTTAGTCAAGGAAATAATCCTCATAGTCACAGTCACAGTCATAGGCAATGTTCATAGTCATAGGCAATGTCCATAGTCATAGGCAAATGTTCATAGTCATAGGCATATGGTTTTAAGGTCCATAGTTTCATAGTCACGGTCTTATTTGTCCTCGAATCAAAATAGTTATTAATTAGGTTCAAGAGTATAAGCACTGATTCGAATAGAGAGAGAGAGATTTGGCATATTCTTTTATTCCTTTAATTTCATGTCACGAACAGAGAAAAACGTTCAAATCTAGAAATAACCGACTTACAGAGATTAGATTAGAACAGAAAGATGGCGTTGCTATGATTCGTAGAAAAAAAGTCGTTGCAGTCGTTCGAATCTTCCCTAGAATTCTAGCTTGAATCTCCTCTTTGAAAGTCTTTGAGCAGCACCTCCTCGTCTTGATTTATTATATATATATATATATATATTATTTTACTTATTATTTAATTAAGAGGAGGAGAGGAAGCCATGTTCCCTAAGAATCTTTGCAGCACAAGGGTAGAGAAGAATTGTGAATAGAGAAGGAGTCTAGGGCTGTTTATATAGTGTAGAAGTCAACGAATCTGGTCAAGATGGCGTCCGAATACAGAAAAACGAACTAGGTGCAGAAAACAGGAAAAAGCAGGGGGGTCGACCCCCAGGTCGACTACCCAGTCGACCTAGGTGACCAATGTCGACTACCCAGTCGACTTGGGTGCCTTGGGCGGGAAAATTCCCGCCCAGCCCAATCTGGGTCTGTTTTGAATTTCGAACTCGACCTGTTTTGAAATCTGAACTTCGCTGAATCTTTCGGAGGCCGTATCTTCCTTATACGGACTCCGATTTACGCAAACTCAGACTCGTTTTCATGCAGAATTCCGAGATGAACGCAATGGCGCAGCTCGTTTCCCTTGATTTTGATTTTAAATTCTAATTCTGCCTTGATTTGTGAATATTAGCGTTACAGAATTATAGGGTGTTACATTCTCCCCAACTTAAAAGGATTTTGTCCCCGAAATCTGCAAGTTAGGAAGAATGTGTCCTACCATCCAATCACCCATCTACTCAACCATTCAACCACAGGCATTCAATGTCCTTAAAAGATTTCTAATGCTTTCATGTTCATGTGCATAGTGTGTGTATATGTCTTTATCTACTGTAAAATCAGGCGGTCTACTGATTCAGTCGACCTCCTTAATGCGAGTCATGTCAGTGCCATGCGTCCAACCATGTATGCAAGCATCCCTAGTTGTGTAAATACTATATGCGTGCACGGCCATTCATCCATATGCAACACCCATATGATAACATATCAAGTTCAATTTACAAACAAATACATATCTGTAAATGCAATATGAAAGCATCTGAACTGATCCAGTGCCTAATACATGTGCATATGCATTCACGAGCAACCATTAGCAATCACTTGCAACCATCAACCATAACATGTTTCAAATACATGTTTACATCCATTGGCTTCTACCTAAGGATCGAAGATACGACCTAGGTGATATACTTTGGAAAGAGAGAAACAATTATGTGTAAAGCTCCTAAAAAAAAGAAATCAAGGATGCACCCTCAAGGAAAAGGGTATGATGCTAGTATCTAGCCTTCTTGAGCTTTACTCCACTGTATCTTAACTAATTTAACTTCATGATTGTGAAGTTTCTGACCTCCATTTCCAAAGTAAACAGATGTCAATCACGGTACCAAGTGTATGTACTAAGATGATTAGAAGTCTCCCTCTTATTCGACATGCCATACTATAAGGGTCGAAAGGTTACTATGTGCTTTTTAGAGTGCCTGTCACAACTATTCATCTCTCACGCAAACCATCCTAGTCGAACTCGACATTCCTCAAGTACAAGCCCCAAAGGCCTAAACCAATATCAGACAAGCACCCATGGAATATCTCCTCCGAATTTAGAGGATCTACGTGAGATGACATAAACAAACTCGATAGTTATTCTCAAATCCCTACTAGCCAAAAATAAACTAGTCGGACCACCAAATGGATTTGAGACTCTAGTGGGATCTTTCTATTATACAAGTACTATGGTGCATAGACTCAACTATGGAAGCAAATATGAACTAATGCGAAGCGCTAAAACCAAAGGAAGTAGTACGAATAGCAAAACTAGACTCTTCCATCGGAACTTTACTACCTTTCTCCTAGGCACGCTTGGTGGTGATAGTATGTACTTTCCCTTCTGAAAATCTTGTTTCTCTTTCTTGCCCTATCATACCCTAGTAAAAATACATCCTCTTGTCTTAGGTTTTATAATTTCTTCCTCCTTCGTGAGCTAAATCTTCATCCATGAATTCCTCATCCTAGGGTTATGCTCCTTAGCCAAACTCCTCATCCCCTTCTGTGTGCAACCATGTTGACAAATCTCTCGAAAGCTGCCTCCATTGTACGGAAATCCCTATAAGCTTTGAAAGAAAATTGCCCGTAGGTGAAACAAATATGGCTATGGATGGAAGCCAGGCACGACTTCGCCCATTGATGAGGTTACCTCCCAGAAAGCCGGGAGACCTAGAGACTCAAGAAAGAAGGAGACTAGAATTCAAACGGAGGAAGAGAAGATAGTGCATATGGCTTTGGGGAATATGTCTTTAAAAAATATCTTTTCTCTTGAAAATGCTTCTTTAAAAACTGTTTTGAAAATAATTTTTCAAATCCTTTACCTGATCTGGTAACCTTCAGCTTTGATACCACGTGTAACACCCCACATCCGTTAGTGTCACTCACAAAGGGAATGCACTAAGTTCTGTGGAGCATTTAGGGTAAAAGATGCAGATAAATTACAAGACAGACAGAAATTAAACAGCGGAAAATAAAACTGTGCTTTATGGATAAAATAGTTTGTACAATGGTTTCTTTACAATATCAGAGTATCATCTGTCTTACAAAATAAAGAAGCATAAAAACAACATTTATATCCCCCGATTTTAGCAAGAGCCAGCCATAGCCTCTGAAAAGAGAATCCAAGCAAAACTTCGACAAATCTTCAAGCTGGGAAAGAGTGGCAGTCCAACTTAACCTGAGCTAAACTATTCCCTCCTTTACTACCTGGGGGGAACGGAAGAAAAGAAGACGAAGGAAAAACAGAGTCAGACATAAAGCCTGAGTAAGTTCAGTAACTTCTAGCATGTGAACATGGAAAAACAAAACGACATGAATTAACTGAATACAGGATTACACCATGACGATAGGGTCAACAAGATTAGACAAGGTAGTCACAATATATGCTAAGATAAGATAAACTGGATACGCTCTAATACTTTCGCCGCTTCGCTATTTCCTTGTTATACTGGTTTCTATATCTCTGCACCGCCTATCTAGTGTCCCAACTAGTAACGATAACGTGATCCCAATCCCTGTATTTTCCATTGCCTTCCGGCATACATTCATTATTTATTACCTAGATCAAATCTAGGGTTTTCTATCAAGTGCTTTCTAGATTTAACTAGAGTTTACGCTATTTGTTGAACGCTTCTCGGATTCAGGATTTATGCCACCTAGTCCAACTAGGGATTATGCTACCTGTCGAATGATGCCCCCAAGTCTAGGACACACTACCTAGAGTGGTATATGTTCCTATACTTCCCCACGCATGTATCGCAAATCGTTATCGCTTGTCTAGATGCACATGTCCTGTAATGCGCGGTCCGAGTCCTGTGACAGGGCAAATCAAGGAATACAGAACTCAGTCGGGAGCTTTCAGATATCTGCCGATGCAGATGCTAAGGTCTGTTTTTATTCCAGTGGCTATGGTCCCACTTGACCCTCCCTCAACTAATGAAAGGCACACCTTGTAAAATGAGAACTATAAGCCGGCCCCCGGTGCCCCTCTATCCTATGGCCATCCTCACCCATAACTAGATAGCAAGTATATGGTCTTTTGGAGTTCTCCGCCTTTCCGCTTCACGTATCTCGATTGACTCAAGATGAATGGTAGACGACGAGTTGCTATCACAGGGCTACCGTTTTCTCGCCGAATCACGCCGGTCCATCCTAGTCTTTAGGTTGCCATGTATTGCAACCATGGCATACCCCTGGTTCTTCTACGCAGACCTTAACCTCTGTAGGCCCAGCAGGATCATCTGAAGCCTCACAGAGGGATACCAAGAGTACCCTCACGTCCCCTCGAAGCCTCGGGCTTCGTAACCCAATTCGTTGGAGCCTTCTTCTACTCAAACGGACATTCGCTCCTTCCCGTGTTATACTAAGAATTACTACTTAGTTTTACTAACTAAGATTTACCACTTAGTTTCCATAATCGTTGTTTTCTTAACTAAGGTTTACTACTTAGTTCCCTTTCCCGTCAATTTGGATTGGTTAAGTGTCATTAGTCAATTCAAGCCAACTTAACCCTCTTCATTCATCCTATTATACTGGTTAAGTGTTATTAGTAATTCATGTTGACTTAACCCCACCACAAACCAAGTTATATTGGTTAAGTATTTCTTATTACTTAACCCTACCCATTCACCCTGTATTGGTTAAGTGTTCCTTTTTAACTTAACCATGCCCGTCTGTCTTAACTAACATGTTATTAATGGTTAAGTATTATCCCTTCATGTTTAGACTTAACCCTATTCTTTTATCACAATCTGATGGTTAAGTGTTCAAGTTTACTTAACCCTACGGTCTAGCCCAGATAACATATCAAATTGGCTAAGTGTATTTACTTAACCCCAACCTCTAGTCTAGTTAACATGTTAATTTGGCTAAGTGTATCAACTTTACTTAACCCCACCTTCTAGTCTAGTTAACATGTTAGTTTGGCTAAGTGTTTTCTTAGTTACTTAACCCCTACAAATCTGGTCTTGTTACCATAAGTTTGGTTAAGTGTCCCTATGGACTTAGCCCTTCCATTCTAGCTCGACTGTATTAAGTTTGTTAAGTGTTCCTATAGACTTAACCCTCCCATTCTAGCTTAACTGTGTCTGTATGAACCTAACCCCACCCATCGGTTTGGTTATCTTGTTGAATTGGTTAAGTGTCTTAGTTAACTTAACCCTACCATTCTTGTTCTAGCTTTAACTAAATAAATTAAAGCCGCTACCACTCACATTAGATAGATATTGTTGCGATTACTGGATGTGCCGGTTGGTTCCGGGCAGGTTTACATCGCAACTCGGTCTAACCTCGGGTTACGCATATTCGTGTTTTCTAAGTTCAAAAGGGTTTTGGTAAATTTTCAAATCAGGTTTAGAAAGTAACCATCCCGTCCGTCGGATCTGTTAGGGATAGCCAGGGAGAGCAGGAAACTTGTATTTTCCAAACCCAAGCCTAGACACTATCCTCTCTGTCACCCTAGAACTTTCTAGTGTACCATTAAAAGAGATGTCGTTAATAAACCTTTAATTTGTCTAAATTTACATTTCCTCATTTAGGCCAAATTCTATAAGTAAATTATTCCTAATTTACTTATTTCCTAATTACCCTTTTAACGTAAACTGTCAACATTTATTTTTATGGCCCATTTTCCCCTCTATATCATATTTATGCCTTTTGGTATGTAAACTATACCAATTAAGTGTCACTAATCATGATTTTGCTAAACCTGACGGTTATTCCCAATTATGGCCAATTTCAAATTTATACCAATATACTTATTACACCAAATTAGCTAATCCAATCCTGATTTAACATTCTAATTACAGTTCACATCAAACTAGACTTATTATTCTAGTTCATAACTCATGTAAATGCTAGATTTACAAGTCAATACTAGACTCAAATTACACATCCTATAATTCATGTTAAATTTATCCAATTTGTATTTCTATGAACATGCCATAATTCAGGTTCCCAATTTTTGCCAAATTCCAAGTTTATAACTACGTTTTTAGTATATTTTCACATTATGCCCAAATCGTATTCCCACCGTTCGTATAATTGCGATTCAATCTAGATTATGGATAAATCTAGACTCGTAGAAAATAGGGAATGAACCCAAGATGCAATGAAAAAGGATGGACATAATAACTGGCATAAAAGGTTTGAATAACGACGTAGGTTCAAGAACATGGTAGACCTAACTTAATAGGTAAATTCTCAAGGTCTAAAACCAAAGAAAACCATGAATAGACAGAATAGAAACGTAGGTTCAAGAACATGGGTAGACCTAACTTAATAGGTAAATTCCCAAGGTCTAAAACCAAAGAAAACCAAGAATAGACAGAATAGAAAAATCAGGTTTAGACCCAATTTCACAGTCACAAAACTTAAGCAACACTTTTCCTAGTTAGGAATCATAGGTTTTTAGTCACAGTTGTCCTTGTTATGTCATAGGCAATAGTTTATATTTCCTAATCAAAGGCATAGGCTTAGTCAAGGAAATAATCCTCATAGTCACAGTCATAGGCAATGTTCATAGTCATAGGCAATGTCCATAGTCATAGGCAAATGTTCATAGTCATAGGCATATGGTTTTAAGGTCCATAGTTTCATAGTCACGGTCTTATTTGTCCTCGAATCATAACAGTTCTTAATTAGGTTCAAGAGTATAAGCACTGATTCGAATAGAGAGAGAGAGATTTGGCATATTCTTTTATTCCTTTAATTTCATGTCACGAACAGAGAAAAACGTTCAAATCTAGAAATAACTGACTTACAGAGATTAGATTAGAATAGAAAGATGGCGTTGCTATGATTCGTAGAAAAACAGTCGTTGCAGTCATTCGAATCTTCACTTGAATTCTAGCTTGAATCTCCTCTTTGAAAGTCTTTGAGCAGCACCTCCTCGTCTTGATTCATTTTATATATATTATTTTACTTATTATTTAATTAAGAGGAGGAGAGGAAGCCATGTTCCCTAAGAATCTTTGCAGCATAAGGGTAGAGAAGAATTGTGAATAGAGAAGGAGTCTAGGGCTGTTTATATAGTGTAGAAGTCAACTAATCTGGTCAAGATGGCGTCCGAATACAGAAAAACGAACCAGGTGCAGATAACAGGAAAAAGCAGGGGGGGTCGACCCCCAGGTCGACTACCCAGTCGACCTGGGTGCCCCAGGTCGACTACCCAGTCGACCTGGGTGCCTTGGGTGGGAAAATTCCCGCCCAGCCCAATCTAGGTCTGTTTTGAATTTCGAACTCGACCTGTTTTGAAATTTGAACTTTGCTGAATCTTCCGGAGGCCATATCTTCCTCATACGGACTTCGATTTACGCAAACTCGGACTCGTTTTCATGCAGAATTCTGAGACGAACGCAATGGCGCAGCCCGTTTCCATTGATTTTGAATTTAAGTTCTAATTCTGCCTTGATTTGTGAATCTTAGCGTTACAGAATTACGGGTTGTTACAGATAAGCAGTTGGTGAGAACATACATTATTAATGTTGTTTCTTGTTCATCTAATGCCCAAACAACGATGGAGAAGGAAAAGAATTTTGTCATCCAAGATATGCTTTTAGTTTATGGTATTCCTGTTAGAGTTCTGTTTTGATACTAGGGCTTCCCATTTCTTTATGTCTAGTGACCTAGTAGATAGATTTAAAATTGGAACCCGAGATTGTTAATCGACCTTTGGATGTGACAAACTGGATTGTTGGTTCTACTAGCCTTTACATGATTTGTCATGGGTTGGTCTTATCGGGTCATGGATTCATGCTTGCTTGTGATTGTTTTGTTTTGTTATTTACTAGATTTGGTATTATCCTCGGATTCGATTGGCTACAGATGCATGGGGTGGTGTTAAACTGTGTAACGACCCAGAATTTTGGTCGATTAATTTTAAAATTTAATATTCATTTTAAATATTTAGTTGATAATATAAATGAATTTTTATATTATGTTATCAATTTAATAGTCGATTTTGATTTAATATCAAATATATTAAATTATTGTATTACGAAATACAGTTGAAATCAAAGTTAAATACGGAGTCAAAAACAATTTAGATGATCAGTATAAATTCTGTTTGAATATAGACGATAATAGAAATAATTTATTACCAGCGAATTGTTTTATTTCTGAATTTAAAATATTTTATATCGATTTAAAATGATTATTCTACATACGTTCAAATTAAATATCAAAATGTATTCAACTCAGTTCAGAATAGTGTTGTAATATTGGAACGACGGTTGGTACGCTAAAAATAGCGGTTCACGATTTTAAATTACTGGACCACGAGATATTTGATTGTGGATAGGTTCGAAATCAAATCGATATCCATCTAAAAAGAATAAAAATCGCTTTATATCGAATTAAATTAATGAGCCACCCTATTTCTTTTATACTTGAGCTACTACCCTACCCTGTACTAGCGCAGAGATATTTCTTCCATGCTAAGTCTTCCTCTCCTTTATTTAAACAAACCGTGATTTTCTTTTCTCCCATTTCATCGTAGCTGAAGAAAAAAAATCAATCAAAACAAAAAGAAATCACAAACGGAAACCATGATTCAGAAATCGTGATGATCTGAAGCTTCACAATAATTGAAGAGAATCACATGTTAATGAATCGCGATCCCCTAAGGCTCGACATCGACACTGGGATGTTTGCGAGAGGATACAGCGATGGACTGGAAGATCGATTCAAGGGAAATTGTGAAGTTCGATTCAAGGCAACGATAGATGACTTGGGTATGAAGCTTGAATTTTGGTACGCAATATGGTCTGGTGATTACGGCTGTTAACAGTAGGCTAGGGCACAAGAGGGTCGCGATTCATTTTTGGGGTGCGTGAATTTGACGCGATGTAGTGTAAGGGAGTTACGAGGTCAGAGGAATAGGGAGTTTGAAAGAGGGTCAGAAGGAAGAGGGGAGTCAGGTGATAAAGTTCACGATGGGATTGTGGTTAAGATAGATGGATTCGACCTGATGTTGGCACAACAGGGGGCTGTTGTTGATGATAAGCGAAAATGTTGATACAATGATGAAGTATAGTAGCTGCATGTAGTAAGGAGGGGTGGAAGTTAGGTAACTTTGGTGGTGGTCCTGCTGTTGAAATGGATTTAGTGACAGTGGGCTTGCAGTGTTGGAGCTATTGACGGTAAAGGGTAATTTATAATATAAGTGTTATTTATTTGATATTAGAATATATAAACAAACCAATATAAGTCATGGTTTTATTAGGGCTTCCATTGATTTTGGTTATGGGTATGATTGCAAAAGTGATGAGGGGATTGTGATGAAGCTTAGTGTCTGGTTTCAACATACGAGGAGCAACAATTTTGGGGCTGTATCAAGTACAAGTGAACTAGTGATCGATTGTGTTAGCTTCATAGTTATTCAGGTAGCAAGGTATATGAATTGACGAATTTAAAATGCATAGGAAATTTATTTATCTGTTTAAGGAGTTAATTTAAATTAATAATCATTTAATCATCAAATAAAATATCGTAGGAATAAAATATATTCAAGACAATTTGAGATGATACACAGCTGAGACAATTTGGAATTAAATTGGATATTTGGTAAAGGAAAATCACGGTGAGTAAATCTCACTCACCTGTTACTTAGAATTATTTTTATTCGGTAAAAATAATTGTTGTTGCTTGTTTGAATGCTTTCTGGTTGATCTAAATATATTAGTTATTTAGGGTTGACTATTATAAATATATATATATATATATTGGGTTGATGATTGGATTGTTCTTGCAGTCTCATTAGCGGATGCCCGCAGTACCATTAGCGGAAGATTTCCCTATGCGCCCCACAAATATATATTAGTGGATGACCTTCATACCATGATGTCCTACCTCGAAGCAGGACGGGTATTATTTATGTTGACTAACGTCTGTGGATGCAGGGAAAACAGGTTAGAGGGATCCAACTAGATTCCTCAAAAATATTATTGTTTGTTTGTTTCACATATATTATTATATATAATGTGTTAGAAAAACCTGTGATTGATAATTAGGTGTTTTGAGTGTGTTTAAAAATTACTAGGGCCTAAAGATATGTAAAAATACCGTGAAAAGGGTATCTGAGATTTAAAAGGGGAAATCTATTTTAATAAAATAGAATTTGAATTTCGAATTGACTACAAAAAATATATTAACTTGTTTTGAATATAAAACAAGTATTGGAATTTATAAACGTTATTTATAAATCGATAATGCGGGATTTGAAATGAATTTATAAACATGGTTTATAAATTAATAATGCGGAGAAGTGAAATGAATTTATAAACAGTGTTAATAAATAAAGTGGAAAAAATTATCATTGAATAATTCGAATATTTAAATCCAAATGTGAATTTAAAAATAGAAATGGGGAAATCATTTTAAAGAAATAAACGATGGAATTTATTCTGATGTTCAGAATATAAATAGAACTAAAATAAATCCAAAAGGATTTATGATTTTGAATTTCGATTAATTCGAATTTATTCAAATATAAATTCAAATGGAATTTGAATATAGAAATTCAAATGGAATTTGAAGATAAAAAAATTCAATTAGAAATTCAAATGGAATTTGAAGATAGAAAATTCAAATAGAGAATTGAAAATAGATTTTGAATATAGGGAATTCAAATAGAATTTGAATCTATAGAATTCAAATAGAATTTGAGTATAGAAAATTCAAATAGAATTTGAATGTAGAAAATTCAAATAGAATTTGAATATAGAAATTTCAAAGAGAACTGAAAATAGAATTTGAAAATAGAAAGTTGAAATCATTTCGAAATGGGGACGACGGAATATATTTCAGAATTCAGATTTTAAACAGAATAGAAAAATAAATCCAAAGGATTTATAATTTATAAAAGGAATTGGAATTTAATATAGAATATCGAAGTATAAATATTATCGAGTAAGGAAAAATCGACAATTTTAGATAATCGAAAATAGTATGTTGAATTGGGAAAAAATTGATTTGATATGTATTAAAAGTATATCAGCATGGAGTTGAATTTGTTGTAAATGATGTTTAAACATTTATTTATATATATATATAATTAAAACGAACTCGCCTCAGCGCTACAGTTCGTAAATTGGCGATTTGAACTTCAATTGAATATATAGAACTCAACTGAAGTCGGAATTCTTTGAAACAAGAAACATCAGGACCGATTTGACAATAGGTTTCTAATGGAGGAGAAAAATCTGAATTTCGTCGAATAGATTTTGAGTTATGTCAAAATCAGATTTTCAGAAAAACAGCGCTAGAACCATTATAAAACCATAACAGTTTATTTAAATAAATAAAATGATTTTGAGCAAATAAAATCCGAATTTCATTTAGGAAGAATCCAGATTTGAGTTATAAATAATATCTGAACTCAAGTGGAGTAATGAAATGATTTTTGAAACAAAATCAAACTAGATGTTTAATTGTTGAGTAGAATTAACTAATGTGAGGAAAAATTAGTTAATGGAATTTTAAATCAAAATTGGACTTTGGATCAGAAAAAAGGGTTTGTGAATTCATATTCGAAATCGAATTTGAAACTTGAATTAGAAATGGTATTCGATTGTTTTGAAAATAAATTAATTTATATTTGAACGTGATATGTTCAAATAACAAGTGAAATAGGCTAAGAAGCTAATTAAAGAATAAATGGGCGAAACTGAATTCAAACGAATGGATTGAGTTGAATTGAATTGAAAACAGGTGAACATGTGTTAGACAGGTATATGATGAATTATATGAAGATTTTAATTTATGTGCCCGACAAAATGGTACACGTTTAAATTCTATATGAGGTTTTATGCGCCTTATCGGCAAGACGCTTGGCTTTTTCTTTTTTCTTTTTGATTAGAGAGGCCTATGTGGCAGTTTAGGGATTTTTCCGATGCTCCTGGTACAAAGGAGGTTATGGCGAAATTTTCCGGAAATTTAAGGAGTTAGAATATTTTTAAGAAATTTTAATAACTGGAAATCGATGTATCGATATATATAGAATTCGGTAAGGAAACAAACTTAAAAATAGAATATTATAAACAAAAAGGAAATCTATAGTCTGGTAATAGAAAGAGAAATGTATATACGTTTTAAAAATGAATAATTGGCTTTATATGATGTGGATTATTCGAGGTAAGTAGTTTTGTCTGTTTTGTAGTTAATATTATTTTCAGTCAAGGTCTGAGAGGTAATAATACCCCAACTCGATTGATTTCATTATTAGCTGATAGATAGAAAGATTCAGTCTCGAAGAGAAATGTTTAAAGAAATTTAGTCGAATGCAGTGTTTTAGGTTGTTATAACGATGTTTTACACAACATTCGTTTTAACCCAAGTAAGTGGAAATTTTGGAAATACAATAAATAAATATTTCCTGAGTGTAGAAATGAACGGTTGTGAAAGAGATTAGTAATTGGAATATTTTCCAATTATTAATAGAAGATATTTTCTAAATATAGAAAATAAAAGAAGTCGATATATGGAAATGTTTTCCAAATAGCGTAAGAGGCCAAGATGTTTATTGAAAATATTTGGTTAACAAATATTGATAAAAAAAGAAATGGAGAAATGATGTAACTAATAAAATATTAATTAAGGGGCCCAGCGATTGTTTGATGCTGTGAATGGGTGTTTGTTTTTCTTCGATAGTTAAATAACCGACTATCGAAGTATTTGCCAATATCATTGTCAATATGGAGAGACTGGTTTGATTGTTATCCGAGAACCACTTCGTATTGGCACTAGCATTGCGAATCAGATTATATGAAGATAATCGAAGACGGAGTAAAGTGAAAGGGCTTTTTCTATTAATAGAAATTGTGCCTTCGGTTTCGTTCAATTCCAGAACGAACACATGTGGACGAATGCTGACAGAGTATTTCCAATGATCGAATATGTTGGTCTGTATAAATATACATGGTGGCAACAGATTTATTCCCTTAGCATACTATCCAGAATATATTTATGCAAATCAATTAATGATTAACGGATCTGACAATGTGCCATTCAAAGTGATTGGGCTATAAATGAATGATAAGAAATCTTAGCCTCAGGCCTCAACAACCAGGAAATGAAAAAAATCGGGCAGGCAGCATGGCTATGTGGGTAGCTTCCATTAGGATGTATAATCACCTATCTAGATAAATTCCTTTTACTTCTTTAATCTATCGATGCTGTCCCTTTTTGGGAAACAGTTGTTGATCCCAACCGTTGGTGATATATATTCGATACGCTCAAGCGAATTGAGTGGTCGGTCATGTATGGGTCGGGTTGCAAGATGTTCTTGTTGAACCTAGTGTATTCCTCTCTAGAGATACACTATCGGAAGCTGGTTCCATACCTTATCATAGTCAAAATCCAATCTCTAATAAGCGCCCTGCGGTTTTTGATTTTATACTATGTTTGTGGAACGTGAGATGCAAGCGTTCCGCTAGATTGTTATTTATTTGATTTAGACACTATTATAATATCACCGTATTTTTGTATCAAAGTGTTTTGGGTTATAGTAAGGTAAAAACCGTCCATGTTTATGTGTGGGCTGGTCTTACTATTATTTGTTCTTTCGAAAGGATTTTGAAAGTTAAACAAATGGTTGGAGTTTACTCACACCAGTCCCATGATTGACCCAAAGTTTATTTTGTTTGTTTTCCCTAAACTCATGGGTGCCCAAATTTGTACGGGCAGTCAAGTAGTCGGTATTTTACAGATTCACTTGGAGGAGTTTAAAGCAGGAGGCTTCACGAGTTAGCTATAGACTATCATATATTCCGCTGTGTACCATGTTTGTATCTGGAAACAGGTGTTTATAACTGTTCCAGGAATAACTGTTATGCTCTGATGATGGTATGTATATAAGTTACTGATTTGTATATCAAAAGTTATGTTATTTAATATATTTTATTCGTTCCGCTGTGAGTTTGTGATCTTCAGTTTCTTCTATTCTAATATTTCTTTCTTTTTATTTCTCATCCTCTAACTTCTTTCTAATAATGATTCGTATTTCTATGCGATTTGGGTTGGGCATGTGGTGTTATTAGTCAACTCAGATAGTACGGATTTGTGCGCCGTTACAGTTGGTATCAGAGCTTAGGTTGAGCAAATACCTAGGCTTTGTTGGGGATGTGCTTATTAGAGATAGGGTCAGTAGTACCCTAGAATGAGTTGAGTGTATATATGTACAAGAGAGCGTATTTGTTGATTGATATAAAAACTTGTTTTATATTGTGTTGGCTAGTCTGTTGAGTGGTTTATGAATTCTGATCGATGTGTGGGACGCCACGGAGTCGATAGGAATTTCTAAACACTTGAATAGAGAAATTTGACACGATATTATTTTTAAGTGCGTAAATGAAATAATTTTACCCAAAATTCTATTTTTGATATAGAAGTAATAATTTTTTTTGAAATTATTATAATACATGGATGTGTTGGATGTTAAAATTATAATCAAATAAGATTATAAAAATGGAAATAGTTATGTATAACCAGTTATAATTTGTATAAGAATAAAAAATACAAATGAGATAAATTAATTTCAAACCAAAATTTGGAATTTTAAATCCTGGGAAGTTGGAAAATATTTCCAAAGTATATTAAAATAAGATAGTTTTATTTTGAAAAGATTTTTTTAATAAAAATCATTTTGAATGGATTTTGTAAAATGATAAAGCACTGAACTCACTTCAGTGGCTGGGAAATAATTCTGATGATGGTCGAGACATCATCAGTGTTCATTTTCGAGTTCTAAGTGATGAATTGCTACCTTAGAAAAGTTTTGATGAAAAATTGTTTGAAATAAAACAAGTTGTTTTGGAAAGTTCAGATATTTTGAATTTGAAATAATTATACAATATTTGTATATATTTGTGTGATTTCAAAAGGATTTGAAATAAAAACCCGGGAATGTGAATTCTAGAATTAAATTTAACTTAAGCTAGTTAAATGGGTTGAAGTGAATCAACTGACTAGAATCAATTTGAATAGGTTTAATGGAATATAGATTGGATATAAATGGATTGATCGTAGATCATTCGAATTAAATGAAGGAAGACCAAAAGTTTTGGTGGAATTGAATTTGTTGAAATATGAGGAGTTGAGTTTCAACACAAGTGAGATTTTGAAAAATAGTGGATTTGTACCATTTTTCCTACCTTAGCAATTTCGAGGACGAAATTATTTTAAGGGGAAAGAATGTAACGACCCAGAATTTTGGTCGATTAATTTTAATATTTAATATTCATTTTAAATATTTAATTGGTAATATAAGTGAATTTTTATATTATGTTATCAATTTAATAATTGATTTCGATTTAATATCGAATATATTAAATTATCGTATTACGAAATACAGTTGAAATCGAAGTTAAATATGGAGTCAAAAACAATTTAAATGATCTGTATAAATTCTGTTTGAATATAGACGATATAAAAATAATTTATTACCAGCGAATTGTTTTATTTCTGAATTTAAATTATTTTCTATCGATTTAAAATGATTATTCTATATACGTTCAAACTAAATATCAAAATGTATTCAAATCAGTTCATAATAGTGTTATAATATTGGAGCGACGGTCGGTACGCTAAAAATAGCGGTTCATGATTTTAAATTACTGGACCCCAAGATATTTAATTGTGGATAGGTTCGAAATCAAATCGATATCCATCTAAAAAGAATAAAAATCGCTTTATATCGAATCAAATTAATGAGCCACCCTAATTTTTGGTACTTGAGCTACTACCCTACCCTGTACTAACGCAGAGATATTTCTTCCATGCTAAGTCTTCCTCTCCTTTATTTAAACAAACCGTGATTTTCTTTTCTCCCATTCCATCATAGCTAAAGAAAAAAATATCAATCAAAACAAAAAGAAATCACAAACGGAAACTGCGATTCGGAAATCGTGATGATCTGAAGCTTCACAATAATCGAAGAGAATCACATGTTAATGAATCACGATCCCCTTAGGCTTGACATCGGCACTAGGATGTTTGCGAGAGGATACAACGATGGACAGGGAGATAGATTCAAGGGAAATTGTGAATTTCGATTCAAGGCAATGATAGAGGATTTGGGTATGAAGCTCGATTTTGGTATGCAATATGGTCTGGAGATTACGGCTGTTAACAATAGGCTAGGGCACAAGAGGCTCGCGATTCATTTTTGGGGTGCGTGAATTTGACGCGATGCAGTGTAAGGGAGTTGTGAGGTCAGAGGAATAGGGAGTTTGAAACAGGGTCAAAAGGAAGAGGGGGGGTCAGGTGATAGAGTTCACAATGGGATTGTGGTCAAGATAGATGGATTCGACTTGATGTTGGTACAACAGGGGGCTGTTGTTGATGATAAGCGACAATGTTGATACAATGATGAAGTATAGTAGATGCAGGTAGTAAGGAGGGGTGGAAGTTAGGTAACTTTGGTGGTGGTCCTGTTGTTGAAATGGATTTAGTGACAGTGGGCTTGCAGTGTTGGAGCTATTGACGGTAAAGGGTAGTTTATAATATAAGTGTTATTTATTTGATTTTAAAATATATAATCAAACCAATATAAGTCATGGTGTTATTAGGGCTTCCATTGATTTTGGTTATGGGTATGATTGAAAAAGTGATGAGGGGATTGTGATGAAGCTAAGTGTCTGGTTTCAACATACGAGGAGCAACAGTTTTGGGGCTGTACGAAGTACAAGTGAACTAGTGATCGATTGTGTTGGCTTCATAGTTATTCTGGTAGCAAGGTATATGATTTGACGAATTTAAAATGCATAGGAAATTTATTTATCCGTTAAAGGAGTTAATTTAAGTTAATAATCATTTAATCATCAAATAAAATATCGTAGGAATAAAATTCATTCAAGACAATTCGAGATGACTCATGGCCGAGACAATTTGGAATTAAATTGGATATTTGGTAGAGGAAAATCACGGTGAGTAAATCTCACTTACCTGTTATTTAGAATTATTTTTATTCGGTAAAAATAATTGTTTTTGCTTGTTTGAATGCTTTCTGGTTGATTTAAATGTCTTAGTCATTTATGGTTGACTATTATATATATATATATATATATATATATTGGGTTGATGATTGGATTGTTCCCGCAGTCTCATTAGCGGAAGCCCGCATTACCATTAGCGGATGATTTCCCTATGTGCCCCATAAATATATATTAGTGGATGACCTTCATACCGCGAAGTCCTGCCTCGAAGCAGGATGGGTATTATTTATGTTGATTAACGTCTGTGGATGCAGGGAAAACAGGTTGGAGGGATCCAACTGGATTCCTCAAAAATATTATTGTTTGTTTGTTTCACATATATTATCATATATGATGTGTTAGAAAAACCTGTGATTGATAATTGAGTGTGTTTAAAAATCACTGGGGCCTGAAGATATGTAAAAATATCGTGAAAAGGGTATTTGAGATTTAAAAGGGGAAATCTATTTAAAAAAAATAGAATTTGAATTTCGAATGGGCTATAAAAAATATTAACTTGTTTTAAATATAAAACAGGTATTGGAATTTATAAACATTGTTCATAAATCGATAATGCGGAATTTGAAATGAATTTATAAACATGGTTTATAAATTATTAATAGGGAGAAGTGAAATGAATTTATAAACAGTGTTTATAAATAAAGTGGAAAAAATTATCATTGAATAATTCGAATATTTAAATTCAAATGTGAATTGAAAAATAGAAATAAGGAAATCATTTTAAAGAAATTAACGATGGAATTTATTCTGATGTTCAGAATATAAATTGAACTAAAATAAATCCATAAGGATTAATGATTTTGAATTTCGATTAATTCGAATTTATTCAAATAGAAATTCAAATGGAAATTGAATATAGAAATTCAAATGGAATTTGAAGATAAAAAAATTCAAATAGAAATTCAAGTGGAATTTGAAGATAGAAAATTCAAATAAAGAATTTAAAATAGAATTTGAATATAGTGAATTCAAATAGAATTTGAATATATAGAATTCAAACAGAATTTGAGTATAGAAAATTCAAATAGAATTTGAATGTAGAAAATTCAAATAGAATTTGAATATAGAAATTTCAAAGAGAACTGAAAATAGAATTTGAAAATAGAAAGTTGAAATCATTTCGAAATGGGAGCGACGGAATATATTTCAGAATGTGGATTTTAAACAGAATAGAAAAATAAATCCAAAAGATTTATAATTTATAATTTATAAAAGGAATTGGAATTTAATATAGAAGATCGAAGTATAAATATTACCGAGTAAGGAAAAATCGACAATTTTAGATAATCGGAAATAGAATTGGGAAAATATTGATTTGATATGTATTAAAAATATGCCAGCATGGAGTTGAATTTGTTTTAAACAAAGTTTAAACATTTATATATATATATATATAATTAAAACGAACTCGCCGCAGCGCTGTAGTTTGTAAATTGGCGATTCGAACTTCAATTGAATGTATAGAACTCAGTTAAAGTCGGAATTCTTTGAAATAAGAAACGTCAGGACCGATTTGATAATAGTTTTCTAATGGAGGAGAAAAATCTGAATTTCGTCGAATAGATTTTGAGTTATGTCAAAATCAGATTTTCAGAAAAACAGCGCTAGAACCATTATAAAACTGTATTGGTTTATTTAAATAAATAAAATGATTTTGATTAAACAAAATCTAAATTTCATTTAGGAAGAATCCAGATTTGAGTTATAAATAATATCTGAACTCAAGTGGAGTAATGAAATGATTTTGAAACAAAATCAAACCAGTTGTTTAATTGTTAAGTAGAATTAACTAATGTAAGGAAAAATTAGTTAATGGAATTTTAAATCGAAATTGGACTTTGGATCAAAAAAAAAGGGTTTGTAAATTCATATTCGAAATCGAATATGAAACTTGAATTAGAAATGGCATTCGATTGTTTTAAAAATAAATTAATTTGTATTTGAACGTGATATGTTCAAATAACAAGTGAAATAGGCTAAGAAGCTAAGTAAAGAATAAATGGGAGAAACTGAATTCAAATGAATGGATTGAGTTGAATTGAATTGAAAACAGGTGAACATGTGTTAGACAGGTATATGATGAAGTATATGAAGATTTTAATTTATGTGCCCGACAAAAAGGTATACGTTTAAATTCCATATGAGGTTTTATGCGCCGTATCGGCAAGCCGCTTGGCTTTTTCTTTTTTTCTTTTTGAATGGAGAGGCCTGTGTGGCAGTTTGGGGATTTTCCCGATGCTCCTGGTACAAAGGAGGTAATGGCGAAATTTTCTGGAAATTTAAGGAGTTAGAATATTTAAAAAAAAAATTAATAACTGGAAATCAATATATCGATATATATATAGAATCCTGTAAGGAAACAAACTTAAAAATAGAATACTATAAACAAAAAGGAAATATATAGTCTGGTAATAGAAAGAGAAATGTATATACGTTTTAAAAATGAATAACTGGCTTTATTTGATGTGGATTATTCGAGGTAAGTTGTTTTGTCTATTTTGAAGTTAATAATATTTTCAGTCAAGGTCTGAGAGGTAATAATACCCTAACTCGATTGATTTAATTATTAGCTGATAAATAGCAAGATTCAGTCTCGAAGAGAAATGTTTAAAGAAATTTAGCCGAATGCAGTGTTTTGGGTTGTTATAACGATGTTTTACACAACATTCGTTTTAACCCATGTAAGTGGAAATTTTGAAAATATAATAAATAAATATTTCCTGAGTGTAGAAATGAACAGTTGTGAAAGAGATTAGTAATTGGAATATTTTCCAATTATTAATAGAAGATATTTTCTAAATATAGAAAATAAAAGAAGTCGATATATGGAAATGTTTTCCAAATAGCGTAAGAGGCCAAGATGTTTATTGAAAATATTTGGTTAACAAATATTGATAAAAAAAGAAATGGAAAAATGATGTAATTAATAAAATATTAATTAAGAGGCCCACTGATTGTTTGATGTTGTGAATGGATGTTTGTTTTTCTTCGATAGTAAAATAACCGACTATCGAAGTATTTGCCAATATCGTTGTCAATATGGAGAGACTGGTTGGATTGTTATCCGAGAACCACTCCGTATTGGCACTAGCGTTGCGAATCAGATTATATTAAGATAATAGAAGATGGAGTAAAGTGCAAGGGATTTTTCTATTAATATAAATTGTGCCTTCGGTTTCGTTCAATCCCAGAACGAACGTATATGGACGAATTCCAGACAGAGTATTTCAATGATCAATTATGTTGGTCTGTATAAATATTCATAGTGGCAACGGATTTATTCCCTTAGCATAATATCCAGAATATATTTATGCAAATCAATTAATGATTAACGGATCTAACAATGTGGCATTCAAAGTGATTTGGTTATAAATGAATGATAAGAAATCGTAGCCTCAGGCCTCAACAACCGAGAAGTGACAAAAATTGGACAGGCAGCATGGCTATGTGTGTCGCTCCCATTAGGGTGTTGTAACACCCCATGAATTCTATAACATTGAGCTTCACAAATTAAAGTATAATTAATTATAAATGATGAAATCAAGGGAAATGGGTTACGACATTGCGTTCGTCTCGAAATTCTGCTTGAGATAGAGTCCAAGTTTGCGTAAAACGGATATCGTATGAAGAAGATATGGACGAACGAAGTTGGGCAGAAAACCAGAAAACGGGTCAGAATGCACTGGCGCACTTGGGAAGTGCGCTAGAACAAAGTTGAACTGGCGCGCTTGGGAATTGTGCCAGTACATTTTTAGCCTGGCGCACCTGCCAAGTGCGCCCAGGTCAGAATGACCTGCTGGTCAGGTCCTGGCTGACCTGATCAGGATCTGGCCGAATTCTGAGGCTTGGCTGAGTCACAAGGGCTTACATGTCACTTTCTGATTGGCTTCTCTTGAGATGGATGGTCTGGATTCACTCTAGCTTCATCGACGGCTCTAATTAGATTGAAATTCTATAAATACAACTCAAGTCTAACCCTAAATTCACACAAATAATAGAATTTAAAAGCCGTCATGCTGTTGGAAAGGAACTAGGAATGGCCGCCAATTAGAAAGCCTAGAGACAAGCCAACACTAAAGCTTAGAGACGAATCAAATTAAGAAGAAGATAAAAGTTTAATCAAAATTAATCAACGCAACGTTAGTCTACCCAAAGGAGCGCATCTCAGTTTCAGAATTCAGAATCCAGAATTCAAGATTCTGCATTCATTGTAAGTATAGTAACCTTTCAGAATATGGATAAAAACTGTGTTGTGATTCGATGTAAATGAAAATAGAATTGTGTTGTTATATTGCATAAATTCTATGTATGGTAATGATTCTGTCATGACTTGTGTATTGATATTTGTGGCATTAATTGATTGATGAAAACCTATTGGATATTTGTATATAAAAGTGATAGCAATAGCAAGTTGTGGCAAAAACTAGAAATCTGATTCCTTTATGTACATGTCGATGGCATGGATTATATATATAATCCGTTAGTCTAAGTTAGAATTTATGTAAACATGTTATAGACCTTTTATGCCTACATGACCCAAAACCTATGATATAATTCTTATGTTTATTTGCAAGTATGATTGGATCTACGTTTATTTGCAAGTATTATTGGATCTACGTTTATTTGCAAGTATCGTTTGGGTTTCATAAACTATGCAAGTTCATGTTTGTTTGCAAGTACAATTGGATCTATGTTGAGTATCGTTTGGGTTTCATAAACTATGCAAGTTCATGTTTGTTTGCAAGTACAATTGGATCTATGTTAAGTATCGTTTGGGTTTCATAAACTATGCAAGTTCATGTTGAAATAGGCTATGTGATTAAATGTTGTAATTGGACCTTTTGGTGAATATACATCATGCTAGTTTTGTGTTTGACATTATGCCAAGTTCAACATGTTTAAACACAAGTTTGTATAAATCAAAACTATGCCAATTCATATGTCACCTACTTAGTTATCCTTTGATTTGAATGCAAGATCAAATGGCCCATCATTTATGTTAGTATCGTTAAATTGCAATTTCATGCGCCACACACCCTTATATGCTGTAAAATATTACATGTTATGGATTTTCCCTTTTTTCTCACGTTTAATAAAGTTGGGCTGAATTGTGTCGAGCCCAACATTTGCTATAATGTTGCGAACGTTACAAACGAGGGTAATAACGTTGGGTGTAAAACATGAAAAATATATGTTGGCATGTTTGGCACATGCCAACGACAAAGACATTTGAGCGGTATGAATTAATATACCCAAAAATAAAAGATATGATATTTACATATATAATTAAGAAGTAATAAAATATGTAAATTTAGAAAACACGACGTGCTTAACCCGAGGTTGGATTGAGTTGTGATGTAAACCTGCCCGGAACCTCCAGGATGTCCAGTAGTCACAACAATACTTATCCAATGTGGGTGGTTAAGCATTGAGCCCAATAATGACCCGAGGTTAGACTGAGCTACGGTGTAAACCTGCCCGGAACCGACCGGCATATCCAGTAACCATAGCAATACCTGTCTAATGTGAGTGGTCAGGTGCTCCTAAGAGGCTAAGGACATATGGTAAGATTAAGTCAACTATAACACTTAACCAAATTCAACATGTTAACAAGAATTGATGGGTGGGGTTAGGTAAATACAGACACTTAACCACTTAACATGTTTGACTAGAAAATCCTGGTTACGAGGGACCCGTTTCAGCAGTAACCCAAGTTAGGTATCAACGGTACCCTGAAACTAGGCAGGGTGGGGCACGATTACTGGGCTGATTGTAAGCGGTCAAACGACGGCGGTGGGTGCACAGTGCAGGTCTAACGGGGTGCGGGTGTGCACACACTCCGAAGCAGACAACCAGGGCACTGGGGACACCAGTAGTATAACCTATGCCTTCTAGAATTTGTGTCGGGGCCGCCACCATGGGTCTTGATACACCCCATGGTGGGACCAGCATAGGTATCTACAATTCTTGGGGGCCGTATGACACATGTTAACACGAGTAGGCGCCGATCTTTTAATAAGAATGGGGATCACTTCACCCTCACCATGGGGTGCCAGTCAGAATAAACTCAAGTAGATGCAGAGATATAGTATGGGTGCGATAGTACATTCGACACTTCCTTAGCTTGTGACACCATCCTATTTTCAGTATATATCTATTATGCCCTTTTTCTTATTCACATACTGAAGAGTTACTAGATTTACTCAGGCTTTATGTCTGACCCTTTTTTCTTTTCGTCTTCTTTTCTTTCGTCCCCCCAGGTCCACAGGGAGGAAACAGCTCTGATCAGTCAGGCTCTGTACAAGCTTCAAGAACGTAGATGTATGATTTGGGTCTCTTTTGCTCGGACTATGGCTTTGGATATCACTATAGGGATTTTTGTCATTTTATTTATGTTTTCTGCTTCTTTAATTATCAAGACAGTAATGATGTTGTAATGTTGGAAGTATTTTGAGACAATGTTTGGTTTTGAACACGTATTGATGAATAAAAGTCTGTTGGTTTCCGATGTTTAAGATATGTGTATTTATATCTGTCTTGAGTTTATCTGTGGCTTTTACTTATAAACCTCCACCAAAATTAAGGCATTCCCTTTGTGAGTGACCTTAACGGAGGTGGGGTGTTTCACTTGGTATCAGAGCATAGGTTTACCAGATAAGATAAAAGTTTTTGGAAATTGTTTTCAAAAAGAAAGTTTAAAGAAGCATTTCTCAAGAAAAAGTGTTATATTTATAAAAGACAAAATCCCCCAAAGCCATATGCACTATCTCTTTCTATCCTTCATTTTGAATCTTTCCTTTCTATTTCAGCATGTCTGGAGACCTTAACCTCCCGGAAGGAGTGTCGATTCCTAGCTGGTTTAGGAGGTACTTGGAAGCAAGGACCAATGGCGCGGGCCCAACAGACATCCCTCCTCTAGTGGTCGCGGTTCCTCCTCCTCCTCCACCTCCTCGTGGAAATGCCTTCGCAAAAACATGTAGAGACTTCAAGGAAATGGGTGGAAAAGAATTTTATGGGACAGAATCCTTTGTAAGGGCAAGAAACTGGCTAAAGGAGACTGAGGATCTGTTTGTCATCTTCGGGGTTGATGACAGGCAAAAGATACAACTAGCGGTATGGTTGCTAAAGGATGAAGCTTCCTATTGGTGGGAAGTTACCAATGCTCAGAGGGCGGTGGAAACGTGGGAAGATTTCAGGACAAGGTTTGAAATGAAATTTCTCTCCCAAGCGGAAAGTGGCCTGCAAATGGAAAAGTTCCTAACTCTGAAACAGGGGAGCATGATGACCAGGGAATATGTTAATCAGTTTAATCAGCTGGCCAGATTTGGGCTAGACTTAGTAAACACCCAACACAAGAAGGCACTTCGCTTCGTCAAGGGTTTGAATGAGCCTCTACATAGCCTTGCCATGACCCATGTATCCACGGGAGCGACTTATAAAAGCTTGGTGGACATGGCATTGCTACACGAGGAAGATCACGACAAGAAAGAAACTAAGGGGGAAGAGAAGAAAGAGGGTCTACAAGCAAAGAAAACAGACTTCAAGAAAGGAGGAAAGAACAATAAGCCCCGTGAGAAGAGAAGGTGCAATTTCTGTGGCATTGTGGGCCATATATCAAAAGTCTGCCGGAAAAGAAAGGCGAAGATGGGTGGCTGCTTCCACTGTGGAGAGACTGGGCACCAAGCTAAGGACTGCCCAAAGAAGAAAGGGCAGGGACAGAAAGTCGGATCCACTTCAGGGGGTCAGGTTCATGCACTAGTGGCGCCTCAGCAGGAACGAGGTAGTAATATTTCTGTAGAAAGTGTAGTCTATCTTTATGATCATCCATTTCGTACACTTTTTGACTCTGGCGCATCACACTCTTTTATTTCATCTGCCTTAGTAGAATCTCTGCATCTAGACACTAGTATGGTAGAAGATCCCTTAGTAGTTTCAAATCCAATTGGGGGCTCCGCTTACTTATCAATGGTTTGTTTGGGTTTGAAAATCTCTATTCTCAGCGTTGAGTTTAGTTGTAATGCCATTATCTTGGGCTTCTCGGGATATGGTTTGTTCTTAGGCATGGACTGGTTATCCAGTAATAGTGCCATTCTTGATTGTGAGAAAAGAGTAGTTAGACTCTTAACCCAGCTTGGTAACACTCTAGAAATTTCTTGTAATCCTTTGAATGTTGTTATGCTTAGTTATCTAGAGTCTCTTGATGCTTCTGATGAGAATTTGCAATCAGTTAGAGTAGTCCGGAAATATCCGGATGTCTTTGAGGAGGTGAAAGGCTTACCTCCGAGGCGGGAAATAGACTTCCGCATATATCTTGTGGATAACGCAAAGCCTGTAGCTTTACCTGTCAGACACATGGCTCCAAGGAAGAGAAAGGAGCTCAGTAAGCAGGTTAAAGAACTTCTCGAAAAGGGTTCATTAGACGGAGCATTTCGGAATGGGGTGCTCCAGTGGTGTTCGCAACCAAAGCGGACGGTTCGCTTCGCCTTTGCGTCGACTATAGGAAGTTAAATAAATTGACCAAGAAAAATAGGCACCCTTTTCCCCGAATCGACGATTTTTTTGATCAGCTTGTAGGTGCAACGATCTTCTCCCAACTTGATCTGGCAACTGGGTTCCATCAGCTAAGAGTAGCTGAAGATAGTATTGATAAGACAGCGTTCAGAACCCCAGACGGTTTGTTTGAGTGGCTTGTCATGCCTTTCGGCTTGACAAACGCACCCGCTTATTTCGTAGACCTAATGAGCAGGGTGTTCAGAGAATTCCTCAACAAATTTGAGGCTGTCTTCATAGATGATATCTTAATCTTCTCAAAGAATGAGGAAGAGCATGCCCAGCATCTGAAAGAAATCATGGAAACTCTTCGAGCTCATCAACTAAAAGCCAAATTCTCCAAGTGTCACTTCTGGAGAAAAGAAGTAAGATTTCTGGGGCATATAGTGTCCATAGAGGGGTTGGCTGTGGACCCCATGAAAGTGGTGGCAGTGCAGGATTGGAAGACACCAAGAAATGCAATCGAAGTTCGAAGCTTTCTTGGGCTAGCCGGTTTTTACCGAAAGTTTATTAGGGATTTCGCGAAAATCTCAGCCCCACTCACAAGGCTAACAAAGAAGAATCTGGCGTTCACTTGGTATTTGGACTGCGAGTTTGCTTTCCAACGATTAAAAAGGGCTCTCACAACAGCCCCAGTTCTGACCTTGCCGGATGGAAGCAAATTGTTCACAGTATACACGGATGCATGTGGAACGGGACTAGGCGTTGTTCTAATGCAAGAAGGAAGGGTAGTAGCTTATGGTGGAAGACAATTGAAGGTTCATGAAAAGAACTACCCAACCCACGATCTTGAGTTAGCCGCCATCGTCTTTGCACTTAAGTCTTAGCACCATTATCTCCTAGGTAAGAAGTTTGAATTATACACTGACCATAAATCGTTGAAATATCTCTTCTCGCAGAAGGATCTTAACTCGAGGCAGCAAAGATGGATGGAGTTCCTTGCCTCGTATGACTTTGAAATTTCCTATACTCCCGGCAAAGGAAACGTGGTAGCATACGCGTTGAGCTGAAAGAAACTGACCTTAAGCCCGCTCTTCGTAGAGAGGCAAAGCTTGGAGTATATAGCCAGTTTTAACTTTCGGCCCTCCTCGGATTTTGTATCGGGTTTGTTAGCATCTCTCGAAGTATGCCCTACTCTCTTAGACTCAATAGGAGCTGCACAACATGAAGACCCTCAGCTTGTTGATGTGATTAATAAACTTATTAGGGGTGAGACTTCTAGTCACCTCAGTAGATACGCCATCGATGATAAGGGTTGGCTGAGGCGAGATGGAAGATTATGCGTCCCACAAGCAAGGGAGTTGACAAAGAAGGTTCTCGAAGAAGCGCACCATTCCAAGATGACTATACACCCTGGCGGTGATAAGATGTACAAGGATATAAAAAGGACTTTCTTTTGGAACGACATGAAACAAGACGAGGCATACTTCATTTCTAAGTGCATGACCTGCCAACGGGTCAAGGCGGAACAGAAGAAGCCTGGAGGACTACTTCATCCTTTAGAGGTCCCACAGTGGAAGTGGGATAGCATTTCAATGGACTTCATTGATGGACTGCCTAGGTCGAGGAGAGGCAACACTAGCATTTGGGTAATAGTGGATAGGCTTACTAAGAGCGCCCACTTTATACCTATCAAGAGTAAAAGGACTGCCGCATCTCTAGCATCTCTTTATCTCAAGGAAATAGTTCGACTTCATGGGATACCCTCCAGCATTATTAGTGACCGAGACCCTATCTTCACAAGTGAGTTTTGGCGGAGTCTACAAGAAGCTGTAGGCACACAGTTATGTTTGAGCATGGCCTATCACCCCCAAACCGATGGTCAGACGGAAAGGGTGAATAGAGTTTTGGAGGATCTTTTAAGACTTTGTGTTCTTGACTTTGGAGGGACTTGGGAGGATCACCTTTCTTTAGTGGAATGTGCCTATAACAACAGCTACCAAGCTACCATCGGTATGGCACCCTTCGAAGCCTTGTATGGAAGACCGTGCAAATCACCAACTTGTTGGTGGGAGTTGTGACGGCCCGCCCCGCACCAACCGACATTTACTCCAAAAGTGTGTTGTACACATGTCCAGTTAGCACGGATCGGGTCGTCATAAGGAAAAGGAAGAAGGAAATGAACATACAAAGAACCTGTAGAATGTCTCACAGCACATAGAACAAAATATAATAATAACATACTTGACATAAAACAGGAGAGACAGTGTATAAGCTGAAAATCAGAACTAAACATCATAGCAGCGAAAATTCAGAATACAGCTTATTACAACTTTCAAACTGTCTCAAAGTTAAAGTAAGATAAATGAGGTACACTACTAATGCCCAAGTAGCGACCACCAACGACACAGGGAGAATGTGCATATATATATATATATATATATATATATATATATATATATATCATACGTGGAAGCCTCCTGCCCGCCTCCGAATCAGCTACTCGCGCATCACCAGCTAACCTGTCTCTAGTTTGCTCGTGTGAGCACCCAGAGTAATAAGAGGAGACATAAAACTCTGGGTCAGACATAAAGCCTGGTATGAGCGATAAGCATCTTAAGTGAACAATAACAGGTAGACTAAAACATACCTGAACCTGGACCTGCAACCAAAGAGTTAGCACTACATACTGTACAACACTCCAAGGTACCATATCAAACGGTGTAAAGATACGGAGGTGGGGGAGGTGTGCATGTCATAGGGATGGCAAACAATCAAACATAGCATCCATCTTCACATATCTCACTCAGTGCGTAAAGCATACGATATTCACCACTTCGATCACCCAACATTCCTTGCTACGATCACTCTGCCCCATGAAGTCATAAATGGCTTCACTGCACTGATAACGTAGCCATTAATCCTCTGCTATGTCCACTTTGCCCCATGGACTCACAAGAACCCCACTGCACTGGCTCATAGCCTTACCAATCTTTACTATGTCCACTCTGCCCCATGGAGTCACAAGAACCCCACTGCACTGGCTCATAGTCTTACTACGCATCACCTTGCCCCTCGGGTCATAATGACCCTACTGCACTGATAACGTAGTCTTGCTACCATCACTTTGCCCCTCAGGTCATAATGACCCTACTGCACTGATAAGTAGCCAACCATTCCTTTTTAGTGGTGAATCGAAGTTATGAACGTCGACAACTCCTTAGCACACGTCCCGCAGCAAAGTCCAACCATGAAGTGAACTCATTGGTTCCCAACTGGTTCCAGGATCCTGAGCTCTAACTTCCATTAGGACTACCTTTGCATCTCGGGTTATTGGTCAATACTGGGTCGGGTCGGGTTCCTCCTCAAGCCATCGGTTCGGGTCGGTGTCCTTCATCCGTTCGGGTCGGGTCTCCTTCTGGTGCGGTTCGGGTCGGGCATTCCTCTGGGTTCGAGTCATATGCTTCTCTTCGGGTCGGGTCGGGTGCTTCCCTTCGGGTCGGGTCGGGTGTCCCTTCTTGGTTCGTGCTTTCGATCCGTCTTCATGCTCCCTTCATATGCTCCTATCCGATCCGCTTTCGTGCTCCCTCTCTGATTCGTCTTCGTGCTTCCACTCCGATCCGTCCTCCTCGATCCGATCCGTCTTCCTTTATCCGATCCGATCCCAGTTCAGCTAGTGTGGCCTTCCTTTTTGCCACTTTTCCCAAGTGTTGGGTTCCGATCCGATCGGGTCCTTTGCTCAGTTCAACATATCCGATCCCAGCCCCCTTATCCGATCCGATCCGAACCCTGCACTGTTTCTGCAACTGTTCCAGCAAGTGTTTACGCCATTCGACGACGTTTTCGACCATTCTAACTATTGGAATCAATCACAAAGCATTTTATACAGCCATAGCAACATACATGATTAACCACAAACATCAAAACATCAATATGATAGGTTAAAATGGATCAAACATACCCAAAATCCCATATTTCCCCTTAAGCATGTTTAGGTGAAACTAATGATAGGATTAGCAAAACTTAACCAAATTAACCCAAATTCATATCAGAGGTCTAAAACATCATTTAGGAATTTATGAACATTTTTCCCGAATTTTATCATGCTTAAATTCGCTAATTAGCACTAATCACCCCTAATTAGCCATAATTAGTGTAAAACTATGCAAATCACTCACCTTAGCCACAAAATCAAGGTTTTAAATATCGGATATCGGTCATGTTTCGTCTCGGGGATTTTGGCGACTCGGTATCGTTTCGGGGGAGATCTCGGAGGAGATCTCGGAGGAGACGAGTACATCTCGGGCGTCCATATCGGATTTACATCTCGGAATTTAAAGTTCATATCGGAACCATATCGGCGTACATTTTATGTTAATAATTATGTATACTAAAAGTCTAAAATACAAAGAAACTGAGCTTACCTGATTTGTAAATCACATCATATACCATAGTCATTGATAGCTCGTAAGAACATCCATGTCATTTCCATCTTGTATAGTTGAATCTACATAATACAAAGAAATTATAAGTTATTAGGATAAGATAACATACAATGCACATATATATATATATAACAACACAAGAGACATAAATAACAACAGCATGAAGTAGGCAAATATTGTATATAACATGTACAGAAAAAACAAGAATATAAGTGTGGTGCACAAAAGTATAAAGCCAAACATAATTTCTTAATAAGTTGAATATTCTTACACAAAACATGCAACAAAGTGCATGATGGTCAAATCAAAATAAAACAAAATTTTGACCAATTATATTTCTAAATTAGTAAATTTATACCAAGTATACTAACAAAACGAGTCAATAATATATTTTATAAGGTTATTCATCATCAAATTCCGAATCAGATTCTGAAGATGATGTAGTTTCTTCATTTGATATCATATCTAATTCATCTTCTTCAACCAAGATTTCTTTCCCCTTTCTTGATGAACTCTTCCCATGGTATGTTTTAGCTTTCCTTTTAGCTCTTTTAGACACTTCATTTCCCATAGCTTTAGAAACTTCTGCCCATGTTAATCCCTCTCCGGGGAAAACTTCATCATCCGTATCTTTGTCTGAAAATGTACTATCGACATTAGCATTTCTAGAGCAACCAACCCATTCATCCACCAGCCCTTCATGACTACTAGGAGCTAAAAGAGCATCTCTTTTGTTTGTACCAAATTTTGCTTTAAGTTGAGAATTGAACTTGACAAAAACTAAATCTCTAAGTTTATCTGCATGCAGCCTGTTTCTTTTTTTTGTGCACCTGCAATTGTTGAAGATAAATGTATTACAAAAATGCTTTAAAATTGAAATGTTAGTCTACTCTACTTAATTTCTTGCATGGTTGCATTGTCGAATATTTATAAGAAACTGAGTCCTTTTACATATTTTCAGGTTGGTTACTGCTAGTGATGAGCATAATTTAGAACAACAAAAGACAGCCAAGAAATATGACAAAAATATGGGTTCATGGCAGTCTGCAATGTCGAAATATGACAAAAATATGAGTCCTTTTACATATTTTCAGGTTGCATGGTTGCATGTAAAATTAGAATAATACAGTCTGACGAAATATAAAATTAGAATCAAATCTATGTACCAATTCTATAATTAGCAATGTTATAATTGTTATGTAACGACGGTCAGAACAAAGCCCCTTTTCCTTGCACGCATATGAGCTGGCACACAACTCCCATATAACAAAAGGAATCCCTTATGTTACATGCCTACCAGCTCATATTTGTACACAATTCCTTCAATATATTCCGTGATGTGGGACTATTGTATCCAAACCGTCATTCCTCCTTAACAACATGCAAGGCAATCCTAACAGTCTCCCTCTTGACTCGCATCCTACGAGTATCTTTTGAGAGCACTGCCTTGCCCGCATGGCCCAGTCCGTAACCTTCGGCTCTGATACCACTGTTATGTAACGACGGTCGGAACAAAGTCCCCCTTCCTTGCACGCATATGAGCTGGCACACAACTCCCATATAACAAAAGGAATCCCTTATGTTACGTGCTTACCAGCTCATATTTGTACACAATTCCTTCAATTTATTCCATGATGTGGGACTATTAATTCCAAACCATCATCCCTCCTTAACAACATGCGAGACAATCCTAACAATCTCTCCCTTGACTCGCATCCTACGAGAGCATTGCCTTGTCCGCATAGCCCAGTCCGTAACCTTCGGCTCTGATACCATTGTTATGTAACGACGGACGGAACTAAGCCCCCTTCCTAGCACGCATATGAGCTGGCATACAACTCCCATATAGCATAAGCCGATGTTTCATTAGCAACAATATGAAACACTGAATTATCCAAAAAACATCGAATAGATGCAGCGGCCTTCCTATCCATAGTCTCCCATTTTGCTTCGGATAGATTGCTTGGTTTTTCCCTATTATTCTCCAGTGGCTGATGAAGATCATTAAGATAAAGGAATTCTTCCATCTTTGCCTTCCATAACCCCCAATTTCTTCATTAAGCTTTTCAATAATTATTTTATCCATATTCAAACCCTCTCCAAAAAATTTGTGTCGAAGGCTCTGATACCAATTGTTAGTAACGATGGTCGGAACAAAGTCCCCCTTCCTTGCACGCATATGAGCTGGCACACAACTCCCATATAACAAAAGGAATCCCTTATGTTACGTGCCTACCAGCTCATATTTGTACACAATTCCTTCAATTTATTCCATGATGTGGGACTATTAATTCCAAACCAGCATCCCTCCTTAACAACATGCGAGACAATCCTAACAATAATGTTGTAATGGGTTCATGTTATTTTGAAATCACATGCATTTATAACATTCATGAATGAGAAGAAAACAATATAAGGGTGAACAAGCAAGTTTGTCATGCAAGTTTGTTACAGAACTTCCAGGAACTATATACATGCAAGTTTCAAAGATTAGAAGTAGGTTACAAATATTTATGTTTACCATCTCAAATGCACTCCATGCTCTCTCACATCCCGATGAGCTAGTAGTCAAACTTAGAACTCTTATTGCCATTTTTTTCAAATCCGATGCAGACCCACCATGCATTTTCCACCAAGATACTAGAAAATAAGTTGTTTCATATGAGCACATTACACATCAGACGCATACTATAAAAATAGATAGCAATAAATTATTCAAAGAAAAGCACCTGGATTAAATGAAGCTCTTTGATTCCTTCTATTATAAAATCACAAATGTACTTAGCATTGTGTATTTCTCCGGAAGCATTCTTTGAGTGCATAAAAATAGTCTTTGAGTTGCAGTTCACTACTAGATTCATTATACTTCTTCCTCTTCTATCCGTCCATGCATCCGTCATGAGACTACAACCTTGAATTCTACATGCTTCTTTAAAAGATTTCAAACTTTCATCCATTTTATCTTTTTCAAGAGGAAGAAACCTTTCACTAACTTCATGCATCGATGGCGCTTTTAAATTAGGACCATATAAACCAATGGCTTGCTCCATTTCTTTAAAAGAACTCAAGGTAACAACATTGAATGCAATCCCCGTTTCAAAAAGAAATCTAGCTATGTAGCCGCAAGTATTATCTCTTTCTTTCTTCTTGATTTCACTAAGATTTGATTGAGTCAATCCCTTTGTAGCTTCATAAGAAGCAGGATATACATGTTTATCCATAGGTCCTCTTACATTTGTGTTACTAGAAGTTGATCTTTCGAACCCATGCATAGCATCGCCCTCGCCAATTGACACGTTATTCACGACCATTTGCCGTTCTAATTCTTTAGCTTCTTTTTTAGATTTGGACAAGGTTAATAATTCTATTGCCTTTTGCCTAATTTCAGCGGAGACCTTTGTACAAGCTTCAAAATTACCTTGTTTACCGGCTAGATGTTCTTTTAATTGTGTGATCCCTCCGCTCATCTCTTTGCTGCAATATTTGCATTTAGAATTCCTTCCGCTTTTAAGTTTGATACCATGCTCCCAAAATTGATCGCCTTTGTTTTTGGAACTTGTTTCAATTATCAATGGTGGATTGTTTGAAGCGTTGGATGATGTATCCATCCTACAGGTAACAAATGTTGGTTATGAAACAAGTTTCAACTTGAACTTGTAAATTATAGTGTAACATCTTACTTTATAGTGTAACATCCATCTGCACAGTGTACTCATAAATTATAGTGTAAAAATGATTGCACGGTTAGTAAATTTATTAGTTGATAAAATGAAAATATGCTGGCTAAATGTAGAGCACCATCATTACAGTCAAATTTCAGCTGCAAAGCAAGAATTTTATCAGCTATAAGAATAAAACAATAACTGTTATCACCATCTCATGAACATATAAGGTTTATACAGTATATAAATGTGCTGGTAACCAAATTACCTAAGCTCAAGTTAATACATATCAGCTGCAGGGTTTATATAATATGACTCACCATGGACCTGCAAATATTAGTTGTCCATAATCGACTGGAGCAGAATTTTAAACATGTAACATGAAATGGAAAAACTAAACAGCTGGTACAATAAAAGTGTAAAAACAAAAACAAACGAACATTCTTTCTATTTATAAAAAGCTACAAAAGCTGAAAAAACATCTCTTCCAACATGAGTGAAAAAACCCTAATTTATGTACCTGAGAGGGAAAAGCGGCTGTTGCGACTTCCGAGCTGAGAAGGATCAGACCTGAAGAGGCGCCTTGCGAGCAGGAAAGGGCTGAAGCGAGAAAAAAATGTTTTTTTCCTTTCTGAGAGAAGCGATTTTGATTCAGGAATATCGATGTCTGATGGATAACGAAGTTTTGAAGAGAGAAGTAAAAGCAAAGATACATCGTGAAGGGCTTATACGGGCTACTTTGAGAAAAAACCCTATTTCTTGCTGATGGGCTTATACGGGCCTTGCTTATTTAAAAAAAAAATTATCGGGTGATATCTCGTCATTTCGTTTCGGTCAATATGTCGGCCGATATTTGTAAATATCGGCTGATATATTCGAAACGAGATAGTCACCGATATATCATGTTTCGTCTCGTTTTGGGCTCAAAACGAGATCTCCCCCGAGATATCGGCCGATACGGCCGATATTTAAAACACTGCACAAAATAAACTAAGATCTGAAATAATTCTCTAATTTGATGTGAATCTCAATGCCAACAGCAGCTCCTATATTGATTTAGTGAAGATCTTCCTTGATTAGGGGTTGCTAAGCTTAATCCTTGACCAAAAGATGATTTGGAGGTGATTTAGAGGTTGGAGGCCATTTTTATGGATCCTTGGTGATAAGTGGAGGCTAGAAAACTGAAATGGAATGATTCTCCATTGCATTTCAGCCCTCCCATAACCCTAATCCCGAAATGGGTTATGGGCCTACTGACTAATCTCCCGATTTGGCCCGGTTAAGCAGTTTTTCACCCTCTAAACCTTGTTTAAGCCATATCTCCCAAACGGTAAGTCCGTTTGGCTATTATGACCACTCTACGGAAAGGTAAACCATCAAACGAATCAAATGGAAGTGGTTTCAAGTCAAAATTCCTTTCCAATCAAAAGTTATGGCCAAAACAGTACCAACTAGGGGCAAAATGGTCATTTAGCAATCGACAAAAATCATAAGCATGGAAAATGACTCTAATAGATGTTTCCCAAAGTTACATGACCATACGACTTCATACGGGAAAGAAATAAATATTCTACAATCCTATGATGTGTAGAATACGGGTCATTACAGGAGTCTACAGATAAGCTTATACTTGGGCCAGACATGATTCGAGAGACTTCGGAGAAAGTGGACTTGATACGTAGGAGAATGAAGACTGCCCAAGACCGACAGAAATCCTACGCCGACAAAAGAAGGACCGACCTTGAGTTTGAGGTTGGGGACAGGGTTTTCCTTAAGGTATCACCTTTAAGGAACGTCGTTCGCTTTGGATCCGCCGGAAAGCTAGCACCAAGATTTGTAGGACCGTTTTCTATCATCAAGAAGGTTGGGAAGATGGCTTATAGATTAGAGCTACCCGAGAAACTGGCCGGAGTTCACAACGTCTTTCATGTTTCTCACCTCCGGAAGTGTTTGCATGAGTCTGCGGAAGTGGAGGAACCTAGCATTTTAGAAGAAGCCGAAGTGGAACGTGAAGAAACTGTGAGGAGAGCTCCAACCCGCATCTTAGGAACTGAAGTGAAAAAGCTACGCAACCGCGAAGTCAAACTCATTAAAGTTCAGTGGAGCGACGCCGAGGAAGATGCGACTTGGGAAACTGAAGACAGAATACTGGCTGCCTACCCTCTTCTTTTTTAGGGTACATCTTTGACCTCTCTTTTTCCTTAAGTAGTGCTTGTATCTATCTTTTTAGGTGTATCTCCTCGATATTTTATCCTTAGGTTGAAACCCCTTTGGTCGTAAATATGTATTTGAAAACATGTTATGGATGATGGCTGCAAATGGTTGCTAGTGGTTGCTCGTGGATGCGTATACACACACACCTTAGGTTATAGATCAGCTCAGTCACTTCATATTGCATATGCATATATGTATTCTCATTTGTATATGGTTGAAAACTTGATATGTTGTCATATGGTTGTCGCATTTGTATGAATAGTTGTGCACTCATGTAGAATTACGAGTAGGAAAAATTTGCATACATAATGGATTCATGACACTTACATGATTCGCATTAAGGAGGTCAACTGAATCAGTAGGCCGCCTGATTTCTGCATTAGATAAGGACATGTACGCACACACTATGCATATGATCATGAAGCATTAGAAGTCTTTTAAGGATAGTGGATGCCTGTGTTTGTTGGTTGAGTAGATGGACTGTTGTATGGTAGGATATACATTCTTCCTAACTTGAAGATTTCGAGGAAGAAATCCTTTTAAGGGGGGAGAATGTAAAATCCCGTGAATTCTATAACGTTGAGCTTCACAAATTAAAGTATAATTAATTATAAATGACGAAATCAAGGGAAATGGGTTATGCCATTGCGTTCGCCTCGAAATTCTGCTTGAGATAGAGTCTAAGTTTGCGTAAAACGAATATCGTATGAAGAAGATATGGATGAACGAAGTTGGGCAGAAAAACCAGAAAATGGGTCAGAATGCACTGGCGCACTTGGAAGTGCGCCCGAGCAAAGTTGAACTGGAGCACTTGGGAAGTGCGCCAGTATATTTTTAGCCTGGCGCACCTGCCAAGTGCGCCCAGGTCAGAATGACCTGCTGGTCAGGTCCTGGTTGACCTGATCAGGGTCTGGTCGAATTCTGAGGCTTGGCCGAGTCACTAGGGCTTACATGTCACTTTCTGATTGGCTTCTCTTGAGATGGATGGTCTGGATTCACTCTAGCTTCATCGGCGGCTCTAATTAGATTGAAATTCTATAAATACAACTCAAGTCTAACCCTAAATTCATACAAATAATAGAATACAAAAGCCGTCATGCTGCTGGAAAGGAACTAGGAATGGACGCCAATTAGAAAGCCTAGAGACAAGCTAACACTAAAGCTTAGAGACGAATCAAATTAAGAAGAAGATAAAAGTTTAATCAAAATTAATCGCAACGTTAGTCTACCCAAAGGAGCGCATCTCAGTTTCAGAATTCAGAATCCAGAATTCAAGATTCTGCATTCGTTGTAAGTATAGTGACCTTTCAGAATATGAATAAAAACTGTGATGTGATTCGATGTAAATGAAAATAGAATTGTGTTGTAATATTGCATAAATTCTATGTATGGTAATGATTCTGTCATGAATTGTGTATTGATATTTGTGACATTAATTGATTGATGAAAACCTATTGGATATTTGTATATGAAAGTGATAGCAATAGCAAGTTGTGGCAAAAACTAGAAATCTGATTCCTTTATGTACATGTCGATGGCATGGATTATATATATAATCCCTTAGTCTAAGTTAGAATTTATGTAAACGTGTTATAGACCTTTTATGCCCACATGACCCAAAACCTATGATATCATTCTTATGTTTATTTGCAAGTATGATTGGATCTATGTTTATTTGCAAGTATTATTGGATCTATGTTTATTTGCAAGTATCGTTTGGGTTTCATAAACTATGCAAGTTCATGTTTGTTTGCAAGTACAATTGGATCTATGTTAAGTATCGTTTGGGTTTCATAAACTATGCAAGTTCATGTTTGTTTGCAAGTACAATTGGATCTATGTTAAGTATCGTTTGGGTTTCATAAACTATGCAAGTTCATGTTGAAATAGGCTATGTGATTAAATGTTGTAATTGGACCTTTTGGTGAATATACATCATGCTAGTTTTGTGTTTGACATTATGCCAAGTTCAACATGTTTAAACACAAGTTTGTATAAATCAAAACTATGCCATTTCATATGTCACCTACTTAGTTACCCTTTAATTTGAATGCAAGATCACATGACCCATCATTTATGTTAGTATCGTTAAATTGCAAGTTCATGCGCCACACACCCTTATATGCTGCAAAATATTACATGTTATGGATTTTTCCCTTTTTCTCACGTTTAATAAAGTTGGGCTGGATTGTGTCGAGCCCAACATTTGTTATAATGTTGCGAACGTTATAAACGGGGGTAATAACGTTGGGTGTAAAACATGAAAAATATATGTTGGCATGTTTGGCACATGCCAACGACAAAGACATTTGAGCGGTATGAATTAATATACCCAAAAATAAAAGATATGATATTTACATATATAATTAAGAAGTAATAAAATATGTAAATTTAGAAAACACGACGTGATTAACCCGAGGTTGTATTGAGTTGTGATGTAAACCTGCCCGGAACCGCCCGGCTGTCCAGTAGTCGCAACAATACCTATCCAATGTGGGTGGTTAAGCATTGAGCCCAATAATGACCCGAGGTTAGACTGAGCTACGGTGTAAACCTGCCCGGAACCGACCGGCATATCCAGTAACTATAGCAATACCTGTCTAATGTGAGTGGTCGGTGCTCCTAAGAGGCTAAGGACAGATGGTAGGGTTAAGTCAACTATAACACTTAACCAAATTCAACATGTTAACAAGAATTGATGGGTGGGGTTAGGTAAATACAGACACTTAACCACTTTACTTGTTTGACTAGAAAATCCTGGTAACGAGGGACCCGTTTCAGCAGTAACCTAAGTTAGGTATCAACGGTACCCTGAAACTAGGCAGGGTGGGGCACGATTACTGGGCTGATTGTAAGCGGTCAAACGACGGCGGTGGGTGCACAGTGCAGGTCTAACGGGGTGCGGGCGTGCACACACTCCGAAGCAGACAACCAGGGCACTGGGGACACCAGTAGTATAACCTATGCCTTCTAGAAT
This sequence comes from Allium sativum, assembly GCA_030737875.1. NCBI lineage: Eukaryota > Viridiplantae > Streptophyta > Magnoliopsida > Asparagales > Amaryllidaceae > Allium > Allium sativum. The sequence continues at coordinate 139,829,733 of CM060918.1, read as the reverse complement.
TTGTGTCGGGGCCACCACCATGGGTCTTGATATACCCCATGGTGGGACCAGCATAGGTATCTACAATTCTTGGGGGCCGTATGACACATGTTAACACGAGTAGGAGCCGATCTTTTAATAAGAATGGGGATCACTTCACCCTCACCATGGGGTGCTAGTCGGAATAAACTCAAGTAGATGCAGAGATATAATATGGGTGCGATAGTACATTTGACACTTCCTTAGCTTGTGACACCATCCTATTTTCAGTATATATCTATCATGCCCTTTTTCTTATTCACATACTAAAGATTTACTAGATTTACTCAGGCTTTATGTCTGACCCTATTTTCTTTCGTCCCCCCCCCGGTCCACAGGGAGGAAACAGCTCAGTTCAGTCAGGCTCTGTACAAGCTCCAAGAACGTAGATGTATGATTTGGGTCTCTTTTGCTCGGACTATGGCTTTGGATATCACTATGGGGATTTTTGTCACTTTATTTATGTTTTCTGCTTCTTTAATTATCGAGACAGTAATGATGTTGTAATGTTGGAAGTATTTTGAGACAATGTTTGGTTTTGAACACGTACTGATGAATAAAAGTCTGTTGGTTTCCGCTGTTTAAAATATGTGTATTTATATCTGTCTTGAGTTTTTCTGTGGCTTTTACTTATAAACCTCCACCAAAATTAAGGCATTCCCTTTGTGAGTGACCTTAACGGAGGTGGGGCGTTTCAGGTGTATAATCACCTATCTAGAAAAATTCCTTTTACTTCTTTAATCTATCGATGATGTCCCTTTTCGGGAAACGGTTGCTGATCCCAATCGTTGGTGATATACATTCGATACACTCAAGCGAAATGAGTGGTCGGTCATGTGTGGGACGGGTTGCAAGATGTTCTTGTTGAACCCAGTGTATTCCTCTCTAGAGATACACTATCGGAAGGTGGTTCCATACCTTGTCATAGTCGGAATCCAATCTCCAATAAGTGCCCTGCGGTTTTTGATTTTATACTATGTATGTGGAACGTGAGATGCAAGCGTTCCGCTAGATTGTTATTTATTTGATTTAGACACTATCGTAATATCACTGGATTTTTGTATCAAAGTGTTTTGGGTTATAGTAAGGTAAAAACCATCCATGTTTATGTGTGGGCTAGTCTTACTATTATCCTTACTTTCGAAAGGATTTTGAAAGTTAAACAAATGGTTGGAGTTTACTCACACCACTCCCAAGACTGACCCAAAGTTTATTTTGTTTGTTTTCCCTAAACTCTTGGGTGCCCAAATTTGTACGGGCAGTCAAGTAGTCGGGATTTTACAGATTCACTTGGAGGAGTTTGAAGCAGGAGGCTTCACCAGTTAGCTATAGACTATCATATATTCCACTGTGTACCATGTTTGTATCTGGAAATAGGTGTTTATAACTGTTCCAGGAATAACTGTTGTGCTCTGATGATGGTATGTATATAAAGTTACTGATTTGTATTTCAAAAGTTATGTTATTTAATATATTTTATTCGTTCCGCTGTGAGCTTGTGATCTTCATTTTCTTCTATTCTAATATTTCTTTCTTTCTATTTCTCATTCTCTAACTTCTTTCTAATAATGATTCGTATTTCTGTGCGATTTGGGTTGGACGTGTAGTGTTATTAGTCAACTCAGATAGTACGGATTTGCAGGCCGTTACAAACTATGAGAAGTCTTCAGTGAACATGGGGGTGGATGATAGGAAGATGGTTGTGTTGGGCTTTTTAATTGGTGATAGGGTGATGGATAGTTTTTTGTGTTCCCTCGACAGCTCGCATGATGAGTTATTGATGTGCCTATTGCTTGCGAGTATGCGGAATTCTTTAAGGAGGTTACCGAGCTTCCACCACACCGGGAGATTGAGTTCCGCGACGAATGGTACCAAAAGACAACAAGAGCTCGAGGTGCAAATGAGTGGCCCCTTGAGAAAGGGGTTTACCCAGAGAAGTATTTCTGAGTGGGGAGCACATGTTTTATTCGCCATAAAGGCGGATGGTTCCCTTTGGTTGTGTGTAGACTACCATGAGCTAAACAAGGTGATGAGAAACAACAAGTATCCTCTTCCGTAGATACCTGATTTAGTTGAACAATTGAATGGTGCATGATATTTTCTCATCTAGACCTTGCGACAGGATTCCATAAGCTACAAGTAGCAGAGGAGAGTTTACCAAAGACAACATTTTGAATGTCGTTTGGTTTCTATGAGTGATTGGTCATTCCACTCCGGTTGACCAATGCACCAGCATACTTCGTGGATCTCATGAATAGTGTTTTTAGAGATCAATTAAATAAGTTCATGTTTGTGTTCATTGATGACATTCTGGTCTACTCACGGACAGAAGAAGAACACAAGGAGCATTTGAGAATTGTGATGGAGGTTGTAACATCCTGGATCTTTACAGTATAATAATTAATTTATTTAAATAATGATTTAGAGATTTAAATGGTTATATAATAAAATAACATTGAATATTTAATTAATATAAATAATTAAATAATATATTTTATTTCCGAAATAGTCGGAAATAGTAGAATTCGAAATGTTGTGTGAATTAGATGATTTAACTAATTTAATTCAGTTTAGAATTGAATTGTAATAACATTAATGGCGTTAGAAAATATAGATTATATTATAATTTTAATCGAGCTCGAAATGGCGCGGCAGTTCGTAATTTGGAGATTCGAACTTTAAACGAATATATAGAATCCGTTTTAAGTTAGATTTCTGTGAAACAAGAAACGTTCGGAGCTGGTGAACTATATTTTTCTAATGGAAGAGAAAAATCGGGATTTCATCCTGTAGATTTTGATTTATGATCAAATCAAATTTTCAAAAAGTCGCTATGGAATTCTTTATAATTTATAGCAATTTATTTATATTATAAATGGATTTTCAATGTAGATTGAATACTGATTTAATCCGGATTTGAAATGCCGAGTAATAAAATCAGATAGGAATATTTTGGAGCCGTATGATATACTATGTGAATATATACAATAAAATTAATTCGTTAATATTAAATTTAATTATTTTTAAATATGTTAATATTTAATTGTTATATTTAGAGCTTTAGAAAATAGCAATTTTTGCAGACGAACTCCATTTTCGACGAAACTAATTTTGTTGGATTCGGAATATTAAATTATTGCTAGATTTCAATTTCCGTGATTTTTGGAGTCAGTATGTGGTCGTACTGGATTTTAATGTGAAAAATAGTTGATAATTTGACTTTAAAATACATTGTGTGAGCAAACAGACTCAGAATACAACGAAACTAGTTTCGTTGGGTTTGTAATGTCAAACTGTTGGTTCATGTCCATTTTCATCAAAATTGGATATTGTATGTGATCATATGGAATTTTTAATTACAAATGGAAGTTACGATTGAATAAAAATCAATATAATAACATTATAAAATAATATAACATTTACCTATAAATACGTCCCAATCTTTGTAACCCTAAGGATATTTTTCTCTGTTCAAAAATAGAAGCTGCCAACACTATACTTTAAAACGTGAAAATAAGGTCTTCAAAAATCCAAAGAAAATTGGATTAAAATCTATAAATCATTCTAGGTATATATTTGAGTTCCTGGGATGGTGTTCTTCAGTTTTATATGGATTTTTTGGTCGTTGTCTTCATAACAATGTGAGGAAGCCTTTCAACATCTCATGAGATGTATGCATCGAGGTTCATTTTGGTTATAGGATTTGGACTGAGGGGTTGATCTTGGTCTTTGGTACCAAGTTTTGGGGATTTCTGTGCTATTAAAGTTCATCGTTTTGTTCGATGGTGCATGGAAAATGCCTGGAATGGAAATCTCTTTGTGTGTATGCGAGTGGATAAAGTCGTATTCAGGGTGAAAGAGAGTTTGATGTGAGAAAGGCTGGTCTAGTGGTGTTGGTTTTCAGTGTGCGTGGAGGGAGTTTGAGGGTGTGATGTTTCATTAATGGCATTCAAAATTACGGAGTAAGAACCATGTTTTAGGAGGAACAAGCTGAATGATTAAGTAACGGTTTAAGTGCAATTTAGATTTTACTGTTTATTAAATTAATAGGTTAATGACAGGTTAATTATTTGAAGTTTGTTAAGTAACAAGGGAGAATGGAAGCCTTGAAGGATCGGTATTGGCTTTAAGTGGAGATGCAGATTTCGACAGGGATATTTGAGGGAGAAGAGGAATGCAGGTCTGGGTATTAAGAAGGAGACGGGCCGGATTTTTGGTAAAGCCCATAATGAATTTAAATCTAAGTTAAATTATTTTATAAATAGTGTATTAAGTTATAACATCATAACTTTATCATACATTATCCGAATTCAGCAAAACTAGATCCACTGGGGTTGTATGGACAAGGGCTACATAATGGAACTGATTGGGAGTGAATTGGAGCTCATTACAATTTATAGCGGAATAAATTGTCTGATCTGAATCAACGACGGTTACCGTTTTTTAACGATAAGCCACCAATGTGAGTAAATCTCTCCAACTCTGACCAGTTTATATTTTCATAACGTATTTTTAGAATTCGATAATTGATGGTTGATTGTTGTGTGTTGACAGTTTAGACTAATTGTTAATTGATTGGTTGAAATTATAAGATCTAGTTATATATATATATATATATATATCATTAATCAAATATTGATTCTGTTTATTAGAATTTTTCATATTGAGGTGAAATTGGTGTTAATTATATTGTTTAATATCTGTGGATACACGGAAACAGGTTGGAGGGATCCAGCTGGATTCCTCAATATTTATAATATTGTTTCTCATAAATTGTGATATATCATGTGATATAATCTGTGATTGATTATGATGACACTGGTCTTGTTATTTGGTATTTTAAATACCAAAAGAAATACTAGAATGTAAAAAGGGAATTTTCAAAGTGTATATTGAAAATAAAATATTTGTAAAAAAAATAGAATTGTAAAAGGAAATATTGTGAAATAAATAGAATTATTTGGGAAATGAATAGGATTTTATAAAAGGAAATAATGATAAAATCAAAAGATTTTTAAAAGGAAATAATTATAAAATCAAAGGATTTTATAAAAGAAAATAATTATAAAATCAAAGGATTTTATAAAAGGAAATAATTATAGAATATAAAGGGTGTTATAAAAGGAAATAATTATAAAATGAAAAGGGTTTTATAAAAGAGAATTTTACATTTTGGATGGTTTAGACCCGTGCTTCGCACACGGGTGTAAGATGATATGAATTTTAAGTAAATATTTAAATTGAATATGTTTCTAACAAATAAATTGAGAAGACTAATTTATATATAATGTTTTATAAATTTTATAAAATATTTATCATTTGATAAATGGAATATATAAGACTGAAACTATATAGAGAAGTAGAATCGGTTTCAATGACGATATTTGAAATCGAATGTGAACGTAGAAGTGTAAAGGGATTTATAAATAAGATTTTTACGAATAGTCTATAAATTGAAGTATAAATAGAATTTGGAATTTGGATGTTGTTTTTAAATACGAAATCAAACTGTTTGATTTGATAAAAGAAATATTTTTCACATTTGATGTGAATAAGGGATTAAAGTAAATATTTTGCAAAATGAAAATATTATAAGGGAAACTGGTTTTGAAATAGGAATTTAAGTTGGTGTTAAACGAATATAAATCATTCGAAGAGAGACAATCGAATATCAATTATTAGAAGAGAGTTAATCGAACATAGGTTACTCGAAGAGAGTTAATCGAATATTAGTTATTGGAATAAAGTTAATTGAATATAAGTTATTCAAAGAGAGATTATCGAATATAGTTTATTCGAAGAGAGATTATCGAATATAGTTTATTATAAAGAGAGTTATCGAATATGGTTTACTCGAAAGAGAGATTGTCGAATATAGTTTATTCGAAAGAGAATTATCGAATAGAGATTTTTTGAGAGAGAATTATACATTAGGATTCGACTATATCGAATGTAGGAAAGTACTATTTACTTTCCGGTTTTTAAATCAAGATTTTTTTTATTTAATAAATCGTTTATTTATTTATTTAAATTAAGGTATAAAAGTTTTATTTAAATTTAAATATTTCAAAAGTAGGGATTATAATGTTTTCATATAACAAATATTTTTCATAAAAGCATTGGATTCGTGAACTGAACCCAAGAGTTGCATAAGCAATGATTTGGTAAGAAGATAAGAAATGGAATTAAGGAATTTAGAAACTAATTGGAAATCAATTAAGTTGATTAGCTTTCTGGGTATCGATCTGATGTTGGTTTCGGACTTCGAGGTTGATATTCAGGGAATTGTTCTCTTACTGGTTTATAGTTAGAGACTGATAAATGTGAGAGGATAGTGATGCGTGTTATAAGGGATGGAAATTTGTTTTCCAATGTTAATAACGTTTATTTTCTAAATTTAGAAAATAAAGGTTTACGAATATATGGAAAAGGGAAATAGGGAAATGAATAATGATAAATTAATGTAAAGGAAAATGTTGATTGATGACTGATCGATAAAGATTCCATTTGGAAATAAGATCGTTGTGTTTATGGATATTTTCCTTAGATAGTTAAATAACCGATTATTAGAGTTTTGACCATTTTTCCATCGTCAATATGGAGAGAACTAGATCATATTTATTATTTGAAAACCACTCCGTATGGCTAGCGTTGCGAATCAAATATGGTGAAGATAATTGAAGACGGAGTTTATGTAAGGGCTATTCAGGCAAATCCTAGGTAGAAATTGCCTAAATGGGTTTACAGAATAGTGCCTTTGGATTGTCCTGTCCCAGGACAACCTGTATGGAAGAATGTCTGACAAAGTATATTCAATGGATCGCGTAAGTTGATCTCTTCAAATGTATTTACGTTTGGTGGCGGAGGAATTTGTTTCTCTTTGCTGTATACCCGTGGTATTTTTGGAGAAATCAATTTGTGATTTAGCGGGTATGACAATGTGACATTCAAAGTGAATAAATGTGTGATCTGTCAGAGATAAGCGTGGCCTCAAGCATCATAACCAGGAAATGGTATAAAATCGGGTAGGTCGCATGGCTAAATGGTAAGCTGCCAATTAGGGTGTATTGTCACCTGATCTAGAGAAATTTCATTTACTTCTTTAACCTATTTCGATGTTGTCCCTGTCGGAAAACGATTGTTGATCCCAGCTGTTGGTGATAATACATTCGGTAAACTCAAGCGAAATGAGTGACCGGTCATGTTTACCCTAGGTTGCAAGATGTTCTTGTTGAACCAGGTGTATTCCCCTCTAGATATACACTATCGGAAAGTGGTCCCATAGCTTTCCAATTGGAATTCATTACCCAGTAAGTGCCACAGTTGATTATATATTATGTATGTAGAACGTGAGATGAAAGCGTTCTGCTAGATGATTATTATATTATGGTTGATAGACACTATTATAATATCAAAAGAGTTTTGATATAAAAGATCATTGTTTCTAGCAAAAGGATTTTGAATGTTAAATCAAGTGTTTTGGATTCTCATAAGGGAAAAGCCCGTTCCGTGTTATACGATGTGGTTTTATGAGATATTGTTTATTTTCTCAAATTGTTTTAAATTGTTTACTCATACCAGTCACATGTATGACCCGGAGTTTATTTTGTTTTGTTTTCTCTAAACTCTTGGGTGCCCAAATTTGTATGGGCAGTCAGGTAGTCGGGATTTTACAGATGTACTGAGAGCTTGGAGCAGGAGGCTTCAGGATTATATAGCTATTGTTATTTCCGCTATGCTGTAAGTGTTGAACTCCAATAATGGCATTGTATACAGATACTGGTTTTATTTCAAAGTTATGTTATATAATATATTTATTCGTTTCGCTGTGAGATTCATGTTACTTTGATGTTGTATTTGTGTTCTTCTTCTTCTATTCTAATTTTCTATCTTATCTATTCTGACCCTCTAATTTCTTTTGATTGACACTACGATATTTTCGATTCTTGAATAGTCAACATGGTGTTGTGTATCGATTTTCAAGGTCGAAAAATCGCGTTCGTTACAGTGGTATTAAAGCTAAAGGTTAAGTAATTATCTTGGCTCTATGGTGTAACACCATAGAGATAGGGTTAATAATTACCTAGATTGAGTGGAGTGTATATATATGAGAGAGCGTATTTGTAGACTTTTATAAAAAAATGTTTTATGTTGTGGCGATTTATTGGTTGAGTTGTTTATGAGTTCTGGTCGATTAGTTTGATCCACTCTATCGATAGGAGTTTCTAAACACTTGAATACGATGAACCAACATAGTATGTTTTGAAAGAGGATAAATTAAATAATTTTACCCAAATTATATTTTGATATAAAAGAATGAGTGATATTAGAAATATTATAGTATATTAGATGTGTTAGTTGTTTTTATAATCGAATGAGATTATAATTGTAATGGTTATATAAATAACCAATCGAAATTCGTATAAATGATATATATAAAAATCAAATGAATTAAATATGAAATTAAAAGTTAGAATTGGAATTAAAATTCCTATAACTTGGAAAAATGTTTGTAAATGGATTTGAGTAAGTATATGGAAACTAAAAAATCTAGGGAGATTTTGGAAATGTTTTCAAGCATTATAAAGGATATTTTGAACCGATTTCAAAATGAAAGTGGTTAAAGAATGAATTTTGAAAGTGATATATTATTGAACTCACTTCACTTGCTGGAAAATAATTCTGATGATGATCCGGACATCATCGGTGTTCATTTTCGAGTTCTAAGTGTTGGATTACTACCAAAGATTTTGTTTTGAATTGTCTTGAGTAAAACAAGTTGTTTTGGGATCAAAAAAATGAAAGTTTGATTTTTTATATGGTAAATGGTTTAAAATTGCTAGGGAAAGATTTGTTTGAATTAAAACAAATTAAATTAGAATTTGGGAAAGCAAATTGGAATTAGAATTGAAACCAGTTAAGTGGAAATTGAGTTGAAATAGAGTAATATCGTGTAAAATTGGATTTGCGAAATATAAATTTGAAATGGTATTGGATTGATGAGTTAAGAGCTTGGGATCGAGAAAGGAACTTGAGTTGAAATGAAATTTAACCTAGGTATAAATGAATAATTGGTTAAGAATAAATTGATTGGAGTTGATTGGGATGACATTGGTATACGCAAAATTGATAGCAGATGGAAATGATATAATGATATGCCCGACAAAAGGGTACAATTTTACATATATATGAGTTTGGTGATTTATGAGCTTGTTTGGCAAGCCACTTGGCTGTTTAATTTTCTTTTGGATTGGAGAAGGCCAAGAGAGGCGAGTTGTAGTTGTACCGATTGAGCCGTACAAAGGAGACGCCAGCGAAATTTTCCGAAAATTTTAATGTTAGAAATTTTTTTAGAAATTTTGGAAATTTTCGTTAGTAGGAATAAATTAGTTATTTAATTAAAATTTATTGGTTAAGTTGAAATTGAAGTTAATAAATAAAAAATATTTTTTAATGCAGTTAAGAGGGTTTGTTTTCTATCTTAGCAATTTCGAGGATGAAATTATTTTAAAGGGGGAAGAATGTAACATCTTGGATTTTACAGTAAAATAATTAATTTATTTAATTATTTAAATAAGGATATAGAGATTTAAATGGTTATTTAATAATATTGAATATTTAATTAATATAAATAATTAAATAATATATTTTATTTTCGAAATAGTCGGAAATAGTAGAATTCAAAACGTTGCGTGAATCAGATGATTTAACTAATTTAATTCAGTTTAGAATTGAATTATAATAACATAAATGGTGTTAGAATGTATAAATTATATAATAATTATAACCAAGCTCGAAATGGCGCGGCAGTTCGTAATTTGGCAATTTGAACTTTAAACGAATATACAGAATCCATTTTAAGTTGGATTTCTGTGAAACAATAAATGTTCGAAGCTGGTGAACTATATTTTTCTAATGGAAGAGAAAAATCGGGATTTCATCATGTAGATTTTGATTATGATCAAATCAAATTTTCAAAAAGTCACTATGGAATTACTTTATAATTTATAGCGATTTATTTATATTATAAATGGATTTTTAATATATATTGAATACTGATTTATTCTGGATTTGAAATGTCGGGATATAAATTCAAATAGGAATATTTTGGAGCTGTATGATATTCTATGTGAATATATAAGGTATATTTTAATTTATTAATATTAAATTTAATTATTTTAAAATATATTAACATTTAATTGGTCTATTTAGAGCTTTAGAAAACAACCATTTTTGCAAACGACCCTCGTTTTCGACGAAACTAATTTTGTTGGATCCGGAATACTAAATTATTGCTAGATTTGAATTTCCGTGATTTTTAGAGTTAATATGTTGCCGTACAGGATTTTAATGTGAAAAAAGTCGATAATTTGACTTTGAAAATACGCTGTATGAGCAAACAGACTCGGAATTAGATGAAAATAGTTTCCTTGGGTCCATAGTGTCAAATTGTAGGTATATGTATGTTTTCATCAAAATTGGATATTGTATGTGATCATACTGGATTTTTAATTACAAACGGAAGTTACGATTAAATAAAGTCAATATAATAACATAATAAAATAATATAAAATTTACCTATAAATACATCCTAATCTTTCTAACCCTAAGGATATGTTTCTCTGGTCAAAAATAGAAGCTGCCAACACTATACTCAAAAACGTGAAAATAAGGTCTTTAAAAATTCAAAGAAAATTGGATTAAAATCTATAAATCATTCTAGGTATATATTTGAGTTCCTGGGATAGTGTTCTTCAGTTTTATATGCTTTTCGCTGATATCGAAGGATTTTTTGGTCGTTGTCTTCATAACAGCGTGAGGAAGGTTTTCAGCATCTCGTGAGATGCAGGCTTCGAGGTTCATTTCGGTTATGGGATTTAGACTAAGGGGTTGATCTTGGTCTTGCGTACAAAGTTTTGGGGATTTATGTGCTATTAAAGTTCACTGTTTTGTTCAATAGTGCGTAGAAAAGGCTTGGAATGGAAATCTCATTTCGTATATGCGAGTAGATAAGGTCGTATTCAGGGTGAAGGAGAGTTCGATAAGAGAAATACTAGTCTGGTGGTGTTGGTTTTCAGTGTGCGTGGAGGGAGTTTGAGGGTGTGAATATTTCTTTAATGGCGTTCAAAGTTACGGAGTAAGCACCCTATTTTAGGAGGAAGGAGCTGAACGATTAAGTGAGGGTTTAAGTGCAATTTAGATTTTACTATTTCTTCAATTAATGGGTTAATGATGGGTTAATTATTTGGAGATTGTTAAGTAACAAGGGAGAATGGATGCCTTGAAGGATCGGTATTGGCTTTAAGTGGAGATGCAGATTTCGACAGGGATATTTGAGGGAGAAGAGGAACGCAAGTCTGGGTATTAAGAAGGAGATGGACCGGATTTTTGGTAAAGCCCATAATGAATATAAATCTAAGTTAAATCATTTTATAAATAGTGTATTAAGTTATAACATCATAACTTTATCATAAATTATCTGAATTCAGCAAAACTGGATCCGTTGGGATCATATGGACGAGGGTTATGCAATGGAACTAATTCGGAATGAATTGGAGCTCGTTACAATTTATATCGAAATAAATTGTCTGATCTGAATCACCGACGGTTATCCTTATTTAACGATAAACCACCAATGTAAGTAAATCTCACCTACTCTGATCAGTTTATATTTTCATAACGTATTTTTAGAATTTGATAAATGATGGTTGATTGATGTGTGTTGACATTTTAGATTAATTGCTAATTGATTGGTTGAAATTATAAGATTTAATATATATATCATTAATTAAATATTGATTTTGTTTATTAAAATATTTCATATTGAAGTGAAATTGATGTTAATTATATTGTTTAATATCTGTGGATGCAGGGAAACAGGTTGGAGGGATCCAACTGGATTCCTCAATATTTATAATATTGTTTTTATATATTGTGATATATGATGTGATATATAATCTATGATTGATTATGATGACACTGGTCTTGTTATTTGGTATTTTAAATACCATAAGAAATACTGGAATGTAAAAAGGGAATTTTTAAAGTGTATATTGAAAATAAAATATTTGTAAAACAAATAGAATTATAAAAGGAATTATTTGGAAAATAAATAGAATTATTTGGGAAATGAATAGGATTTTATAAAAGGAAGTAATTATAAAATCAAAGGATTTTATAAAAGGAAATAATTATTAAATCAAAGGATTTTATAAAAGGAAATAATTATAAAATCAAAAGGGTTTTATAAAAGGAAATAATTATAAAATCAAAAGGGTTTTATAAAAGGAAATAATTGTAGAATGAAAAGGGCTTTATAAAAAGAGAAATTTACATTAGGAAGGTTCAGACCCGTGCTTCGCACACAGGTGTAACATGATATGGATTTCAAGTAAATATATAAATAGAATCTATTTTTAACAAATAAATAGAGAAGACTAATTTATAAATAAAGTTTTATAAATTAAATAAAATACTTATCATTTGATAAATGGAATATATAAGTCTTAAATTATATAGAGAAGTAGAATCGGTTTCGGCACCGATATTTGAAATCGAATGTGAACGTAACAGCGTAAAGGGAGTTATAAATTAGATTTTTACGAATAGTCTATAAATAGAATTTGGAATTTGGGTACAAAATCAAACTGTTTGATTTGATAAAAGAAATATTTTTCGCATTTGATGTGAAGAAGGGATTTAAGTAAATATTTTGTGAAATGAAAATATTATAAAGTAAACTAGTTTTGAAATAAAAATTTAAATTGGAGTTAATCGAATATAAATTATTCGAAGAGAGTTAATCGAATATCAATTATTCAAAGAGAGTTAATCGAATATAGGTTATTCGAAGAGAATTAATCGAATATTAGTTTTTGGAATAGAGTAAATCGAAGATAAGTTATTCAACGAGAGATTATCGAATATGGTTATTCGAATAGAGTTAATCGAATATATTTTATTCGAAGAGAGATTATCGAATAGAGTTTATTCGAAAGAGAGTTATCGAATATAGTTTATTCGAAAGAGAGATTGTCGAATATAGTTTATTCAAAGAGAATTCCTGAATAGAGATTTTTCGAGAGAGAATTATACATTGGGATTCGACTATATTGAATGTAGGAAAGTACTATTTACTTTTCGGTTTTTAAATCAAGATTTATTTATTTAATAAATCGTTTATTTATTTATTTAAATTATGGTATAAAAGTTCTATTTAAAGTTAAGTATTTCGAAAGTGGGGATTATAATGTTATCGTATGACAAATATTTTTCATAAAAGAATTGGATTCGTGAACGGAACCCAAGAGTTGCGTAAGCAATGATTTGATAAGAAGATAAGAAACAAAGTTAAGGAATTTAGAAATTGATTGGAAATTAGTTAAGTTGAGTAGCTTTCTGGGTATCAATATGATGTTGGTTTCGGGCTTCGAGGTTGATATTCAGGGAATTGTTGTCTTACTGGTTTATAGTTAGAGACTGATAGATATGAGAAGATAGTGAAGCATGGATAAGAGATGGAAATATTTTCCAATGTTAATAACGTTTATTTTCTAAATTTAGAAAATAAGGGTTTACTATTATATGGAAAAGGGAAATAGGGAAATAAACAAATTAATGTAAAGGAAAAATGTTGACTGATGATTGATCGATAAAGATTCCATTTGAAAATAAGATCGTTGTGTGTATGGATATTTTCCTTTGATAGTTAAATAACCGACTATCAGAGTTTTGAACATTTTTCCTCTGTCAATACGGAGAGACCGGGATCAGATTTATAATCTAAAAATCATTTCGTATGGGCGTTAGCATTGCGAATTAAATATGATGGAGATAATTGAAGACGGAGTTTATGCAAGGGCTGTTATGGCAAACCCTAGGTCTAAATTTCCTAAGATGGATTTATAGAATAGTGCCTTCGGATTGTCCAGTCCCAGGACAACCTGTATAGAAGAATATCTGACAGAGTATATTCAATGGATCATGTAAGTTGATCTCTTCAAACGTATTTACGTTTGGTGGCATAGGAATTCTTTTCTCTTAGCTGTATACCCATGGTATTTTTAGAGAAATTAATTTGTCATTTGGCGGGTATGACGATGTGACATTCAAAGTGAATAAATGTGTTATCTATCAGAGATAAGCATGGCCTCAAGCCTCACAACCAGGAAATGGTATAAAATCGGGTAGGTCGCATGCTAAGTGGTTAGCTGCAAATTAGGGTGTATTGTCACCTGATCTAGAGAAATTTCATTTACTTCTTTAACCTATTTCGATGCCATCCCTTTCAGGAAACAATTGTTGATCACAACTGTTATTGATAATACATTCGGTACACTCAAGCGAAATGAGTGACCGTCATGTTTAGTCTGGTCACAAGATGTTCTTGTTGAACCCGATGTATTCCTCTCTAGAGATACACTATCGTAAGGTGATCCCATACCTTTCCAGTTGGAGTTCATTACCCAATAAGCGCTGCGGTTTTTGATTATATATTATGTATGTGGAACGTGAGATGAAAGCATTCTACTAGATGATTATTATATTGTGGTTGATAGACACTATTATAATATCAAAAGAGTTTTGATATAAAAGATCATTATTTCTTGCAAAAGGATTTTGAATGTTAAATCAAGTGTTTTGGATTCTCATAAGGGAAAAACTTGTTCCCTGTTATACGGCGTGGTCTTATGAGATATCGTTTAATTTCTCAAACTATTTTAAATTGTTTACTCATACCAGTCCCATGACTAACCTGGAGTTTATTTTGTATTGTTTTCCCTAAACTCTTGGGTGCCCAAATTTGTACGGGCAGTCAAGTAGTCAGGATTTTATAGATATACTGAGAGCTTGGAGCAGAAGGCTTCATGATTATATAGCTATTGTTATTTCCGCTGTGTTGTAGGTATTGTACTCCGATAATGGTATTGTATACAGATACTGGTTTTATTTCAAAGTCATGTTATATAATATACTTATTCGTACCGCTGTGAGATTCGTATTACTCTATTGTTGTATTCGCCTACTTCTTCTTCTATTCTAATTTTCTATCTTATGTATTCTCTCCCTCTAATTTCTTTCTATTGATACTCCAGTATTTTTGATTCTTGAATAATCAACATGGTGTTGTGTGTCAATTTTCGAGGTTGAGAAATCGCGTTTGTTACAGTGGTGTTAAGGAAACACTGACTAAAGGCTAAATTTTCTAAATATCACTTCTGGAGGAGGGAAGTGAGGTACTTGGGACATGGCTAAATTTTCTAAATATCACTTCTAGAGGAGGGTAGTGAGGTTCTTGGGACACGTTGTTTCTGAAAATGGTATTGTCATGGTCCCTACGAAGCGACAATACAAGATTGGCCTATGTCCTAGAATGTAATTGATGTGAGTAGTTTCTCTGGACTAGCTGCATATTATCATAAGTTTATCCAGGACTTCTCCAAGATAGCAGCACCTTTAACTCGATTGGCTAAAAAGAATCAGGCCTTTGTCTAGGATGCAAGATGCGAGTATGCATTTAAGAGCTTAAAGGAAAAGTTAATGTGTGCTCCAGTGCTAGTCATTATGAAAGGAAATAAGGAGATGACGGTATATACCGATGCTTATGGTACCAGACTGGGTGCGGTGTTGATGCAAGGGAGTAAAGTTGTCGCTTATTCTAGTCGGCAACTAAAACCACACGAGAAGAGGTACCCCACACTTAGAATTGGCATCGATTGTGTTCACATTAAAGATGTGGAGGCATTATCTTTGAGAGAAAGATTCAAGTTGTTTACCAACCACAAATCATTAAAGTATCTTTTTTCCCATAAAGACTTAAATCTCCGTCAACAATGATGGTTGAAATTCTTGGCTTCCTATGATTTTAATATCGCATACACCTTGGGAAAGAGAAATGCGGTTGTTGATACATTAAGTAGGAGATATGCTGGTTTGGGGGCTATGTTCCAAGAATGGAAGCAACTGGAAAATATAGCTGGGTACAATTTCAGACCTAGATGTAAATTAGAGCAAGAGATGTTGGCTAGTTTAACAGTTAGACCAACTTTGGTCAAGCGGATTGGTTCTAGTCAAAGGAGCTATCCTAGATTGTTGGAGACCATCACTAAGGTGGAATCTGATGTGGATAATGAGGTTAGGGATATGTATGAACTTGGCCGCGAGGGTTGGCTTTAGAAACGTAGGAAATTGGTTGTACTCGACGTCAATGGATTAAAAAATGAAGTACTTAAAGAATGCCATCACTCAAAGTTAACTACACATCCCGGCAGTCATAAGATGTATCGAGACATGAGGTGAACGTATTACTTGAAGGTAAAGGACATTGGGAAATTTATCTCCAAATGCATAAATTGCCAATTAGGTAAGGCAAAGCAGAAGAAGCCCAGTGGCTTACTCCAACCACTAGATGTTCACGAATGGAAATAGGAGAAAGTTTCGATGGATTTTATTGATGGTTATCCTACGACTCATGCGAATCATGATAGTATTTGGGTTATTATGGATAGGTTGACCAAAAGTGCCAGGTTTATACCTGTTAAGTCAAAAAGAACGACAACCAAGTTAGCAGAATTGTATGTGACGTGGGTTGTGCGATTCCATGGAGTGCCTAAAGGCATTATGAGTGACTGGGATCCAACGTTTACTTGTGGATTATGGAAGAGTTTGCAAGAAGCTCTGGGGTTAGAGTTACATCTTAGTACCGCATACCATCCTCAAACCGATGGTCAGACAGAAAGGGTAAATCGAATATTGGAATATCTCTTTAGAGCGTGTATCCTAGATTTTGGAGGTTCATTAGATGACCATTTGCATTTGGTTGAGTTTGCATACAATAGCAATTATCAATTAAGCAACGGTATGGCTCCCTATAAAGCCTTATATGGGAGACTGTGCAATGCTACTTCATGTTGGTGGGTGGCAGGTGAGAAATAGATACTTGGAACAGATATGGTTAGAGAAACTTCTGAAAATATTTAAAATATTCAACAACGAATGAATGCCGCTAAAGATAAGCAGAAGTGCTACGCCGATAAGAGGCGGAAAGACTTAGAATTCTCAGTTGGTTATTTGGTGTTTGTCAAGATCTTCATATAAGGAATGTGATTCAGTTTGGTTGTAAGGGAAAGTTGGCACCAAGGTTTGTTGGTCCAATTCCAGTCCTTGAGTGGGTTTGGAAATTTGGCATATAGAGTTGAGCTGCCTCAGAAAATGGTTGGGGTGCACAATGTATTCCATGTTTCCTATTTGAGAATGTTTGTGCAAGACTCTAATATAACTATCACATTGGACCAGTTAGATGAAGTCGAGGAGGAACCAGAAACCACTGTAACCCATAGACCAATTCATGTCGTCGAATAGATACGAAACAGCTTAGGAGGAACACAGTGAAACTGGTCAAGGTTTAGTGGAGTAAAAGCGAGAGTGATCGTACTTGGGAGACCGAGGAAAGAATGAGGATGTTCTATCAAGAGTTTTGACTACGTAAGTTTCATCCATCACTCTTGAAATTTCCATTCGTGATATCATCGATTTTCTCGTTTAGTATCCCATATGTTAGGATAAGCCTAAATTATTTTGCTTTCATCCCTATTATGTATGTTTAATTGCTTATGGACGATTGATAAGATGCATGATAATCTTATTTGTTACTTAAGGAATTTCGAGGGTGAAATTTCTTAAGGAAGGGAGAACGTAACGACCGGTATTTTACATATTGGAAGATCGTAGAATATTTATTTTATCTTCATATAAGGTTGTATAATAGTATAATTGAAGCGACCCGAACTTCCCCGGTCTCCGAAGAGATGAGAAAGAACGAATTACTGTGAGGACAAGACAAATCAGAACGCAGACGGAAGAACATTTCATTGTATTTACAACAATTCCATCAAATACAAGAATATACAGAGTATGAATAAATAATATACATCACAAATTATCAGAGATTACAATAAATTACATAGCAGCGGAAAATAATACAATACACAACAAGAAGAGATATACTGATACAAAGCTTTCCGGATATCATTCAAGCTGTAAACCGGGACCCTGTGAATATAAATCTGCAAAACCAAAACTACTAGCTGCCCGTGTCAAAATAAGGGCACCCAGAGTTTAGGTTAAAACAATAAACTCCAGGTCAGTCATGGGACTGGTGTGAGAACTAAAACAATTATAAATCTTTATTTTTAAAGTTAGGTAAATCAAGGGACCACACGGTATAACACGGAACGAGTTTCCTCCCAAGAATACCAGTGCATCAAACAAACAGCGCAATGCTAAATAAAGAAGAATGAAGCTATTATAAGACCCAGGTCCTATTACACAATGCAACGCAAGCCGGGGGATAGGGTTTTCCCTTATAATAGCCAAACATGCTTAGTACGTTTAAAAACAAATCATTTGATACTATTATAAGTGTATAGTGTATAAAACAACTTCAAATCATAAGTATGAATCATAGGCGGCATGGGTACCATATATCATGTCGCCATACTAGGCTCTACAAATAAAACCGCAAATATCACGTATTTGGAAATTAGATTTCCATCTATGAACCTAGGCAAAAGATAGTCCTCAACCGATTCGAGACTCTCTAGCCCGAGCCTCAGGCAAGTACTCAGTCAAGCCTTTGGATCGTCAGGGCCGGTCCACCGATGTGGATTAAAATGCCTGAACACTGCGTTTCCCCGCCCTATGGGCCTAAGTGAGCCAACGAATGACTCCATCGGACCCGGATCGTCCGATCAAACCGAGGCGCCTCGCAACAGTAACAACCACATAAGTCAAACTCGTCAGGGCATGTAAAACCACAGATGCCACTTCTAACTAGAAAGAAACGCATGCCCTCCCTGAGGTCCGTCTCCCGATTCGGGTTCATACCGGGTGTGAAACTCGCGAAGTAAACGTTACACAAAGCTACGCCACAACGGCCGTACTTCGATCATCAACCACAAGACTTTGCTTTTCAACAGAAGCCTTGATCATTCGCCACTTAGGCATGCCACATAGGCAATTCACTCTATGCGTTTGATATCCATCGGTATATAACCCCTGAGCTCGTACGTCTCAGAGAAGGGCGTTAAGCAAGAGAATAAATTCACCGCCGCCAAACAGATATATATTTTATAGAAATCAATCACACAGACTAAAATCCAATATCAAACACACAGTCCATTTACAAGTCCGTTCTGGGTCTGAACGAATCCGGAGGCACCTAGTACCCCGCATATCCATCGATCTCCAATTACGTCTGGACGATCACCAACTGTTTCCGTCTTCTTGGGTGTACAGCCCAATCAAGATCATCAGTAATTACCCAAACGACGTGAAGACCTCCGGTCTTCATCTTCGACACCACGTCGAATCAGTTATTCAGAATGGGATAAACCCGGTCTTTCTGAACAACTCGCGTATATATATAATAAACACGTGTTACACAAACACAACATACGCCTCATTCCAATTCAGAAATTTCTTTTATTCAAATATTCTTATATTTTGGGAAAGGTTCCCATTAATTTTATCAAAGATAAATTCTTTAAAATTTATTCTTTAATCTCCTTTGAATATCAATTCAAACTAGTCGGGATTAGCGAACCACACTGAAGTAATCATTTATTTTAATTTCCCAATCCCAACCTATTCATCCCATGAAGCAAAACTGGTCATACTTCATATCTAACATCACGGTGTTATCGTTAAATTCAATTACCATTTCACGTTCAAATCTAATTAAAGATTTAACTTTCGCCTGGAGTAAAATTGGTGATACTCCATTCTCGATCATTTCAATCTAATTAAAGATTCATTAAAACTCCACTTAGTTTTAATCTGTGACTGGGTTAAAGAATCCATGTCATTTAAAACACGGTTCACGTTAAACCCAAAATCACATCACATTTCAATCAGTCCCTAACCGTAAATTAGCAAGTGAACAATTCCCTAAGTATTAACTTCGAAGGTCGAAACCAACATCAGATCAATACCCCAGAAACCATTCAACTTAACTAATCTCCAGTTAGTTTCTGATTTTCTTAACTCTGTTGGATCTAAGAACAGTATTATTGAAGATACCGTTCACGACAACCCAAAATCACATTCTATTAATTATCGGGTTAAAGAACAAGTGTTATTTAAAACATTGTTCACGATAAACCCAAAAATCAATACCAATTCAATTCCAATTAAATATTATTTAACTGGTACACTTCATTAAATCTAAATAAAAGATTTAATCTTTTTCTCAACTGGGTTTAAGAACAGTGTTAATGAAGACACCATTCACGACAAACCCAAATCACATTTGATATTAAATACAAGGCTCTGAATAGAAAATATACCCGATTATATTCAATATCAAATTCTACGACCAACAGATATCATATTGGAAATAACGATATATGTATCTTTCAAATTCCCATAACAATATCTGTATCATCACGAAATCAAGACAATTTTGATTCAAATCCATTCCAATAATTATTGGCAATTCTGGTTATTTTCAAAACCATTTCAAATCCAATTTATTTATTTAAAAATAAATAGAATTATAATTCTAGTTCAAAACTAGTTCATTTCGATAAAAATCTACTTTTATCTTTTCAAATATGTAGTTTTTCATCCCAATTCTTCACAAATCATTTCTTATGATTTTACACAAATTATTACTATTTTTAATAATTTTATCAAGGCCCGTACAGTCGATTTCCATCAACGGCCATCGAACTGCACTTACAGCGACCTTTTCCAAATTTGATTTGGACATAATTCCAAATCCAACCGTTAGATTTAAAATTACTAATATTCTTTAGAATGCTCTTTTCGATACGAAACCAACGGTTCCGGTTTTAGGAGAATCCGACGGTCGGATCTAATATTCAAAATTCGCGAACTACCGCGGCGTGGCGCGTTCTATTCAGGCCATTATATAATATATATAATATATGCTTCGTCGATTTCAATTCAAAACGTGCTTTATAAATCGTTTTAAATTCGTTTTCAAAACAATTTCAACTTCTTTTCAAATTCAAATCAAAATTGAATTTTTCCTTATAAATTCGATTTAAATTCATTTCAAATTGATTTCAATTCAAATTGATTTTAAATTCAATTTCAGTTCGTTTTCAATTCAATTTCAATTCGAATTCATTTCTATTCGATTTCAATTCGAATTCATTTATATTCAATTACAATTCGAATTCATTTATATTCAATCTCAATTCGAATTCATTTCTTTTCAAAATATCAGATTTTGAAATCACTTTCGATACTTATTATAAAATGAATAAAATCGATATAAATATCGTTCACGTCAAAATGGCGTCAATCTAATCAACACGGCTTCATATATTTCTATTTTCAAATATTCTATTTTGAATATTTCTATTTCAAATATTTCTATTCAAATATTTCTTTTTCAAATATTTCTATTCAAATATTTCTATTCAAATATTTCTTTTTCAAATATTTCTATTCAAATGTTTCTTTTTCAAATATTTCTTTTTCAAATATTTCTTTTCAAAACTGGAATGAGGCCCAATCAATTACCATATAATGTTAATTATTTGGATTTTCTACAACACATGTATACAATAACAACGATGAATAATCAACCATCATCCAAAGTGCATTCTACACTGTATAAGCATCAAATATAAATATTCAACGCTTATAACAGTCTGTCAATCAATCGATCGACATACAACTAGCTAATGGGATTAGTGTATGTCATATATCATCCCAATACCCGTGTGGGGTTTTCAAACAATCAAACACAGATTTTATTTGTGCAGTTGGGCGATGTGTAAAATTTATCGTCCCAATCAATATCAGTCAAATGTGTGTATATAAACAAATCGTCCGATTTGTTTATTTTATTTCATTTCATATATACGTTAAAAATTCTATTTTTAACTATAAAATATTTTTAACTATATAAATATTTTATTTCATTTCACATCACATCACACAATCAACTACACATCAAAATCAAACAAGCAAGCATACAATCCGTCCATGGTCTGTGGACGACAGGTGTCGGGTGCTACTAAACACCGCCTGCATCCTAGTATATATTTTAACTAGAAAATTAAATTAAAGGTGAGAAATTCTCACCGATTAGCTAATCCAATCCCACGACTCTTCTTATGCAGAAATCTTCGCCGTTCTCGCCTCTTGTCACTTTCTTTTTCCGTATTCTCTACATATGTAAAAATCGAATTTTTACTTTGCTATTCAATATATAAAAACGAATTTTTACTTTGCTATTCAATATATAAAAATCGAATTTTTACTTTGCTATTCAATATATAAAAATCGAATTTTTACTTTCACTTCGTTATATAAATTATATTTTTATATTTCTCTTCGCTTAATAAAGATTATATTTTTATTACTCTCCATGAATAAAAATCATATTTTTACTATCATGCCTATATAAAAATCATATTTTTAATATGTCACTAGTATAAAAATTATATTTTTAACCTTTCTATATGATAAAAATTATATTTTTACATCCTAAAAATCGTATATTTTCAGTCTAAAATCAAATCTTTCTCCAAAATCTAATCTTTAACCTTACAAAAATCTAGACTTGCTTATAATTAAAAACTAAACTCAGATTTTAAATAAATAAAAATTAAAAATAAACTTACAGTAAAATTAGCGAGTGGGGGGCTTCGCTGAGATGAGTCGCGGCTTGGAGGAGGAGCAGGCGGAGGTGCAGGTCATCGGAGGTAGGGAGGGGGTCGGTGGGGCCTGAGGGCGAGTCGGCGGGGCGGAATTGGGTGGAGGTGTGTTGGGATTGGAGCTGCCATCGTTCGAAGAGGAGAGAGAAGGGAAGCGGGGTGGAGGCGTGTGCCTGGCGCGGCGGCGCGATGAACGGGGGGGGGGGGGGGGCGCTGAACAACATCGGTTTTTTTTAAACCTAATTTTGAATCTGACGTGTAAATAATGGAGAGAGGGGGAGGTGATAAGGGAAGAAGGGTTTGACTTTTTTTAATTATTATTATTTAAATATTCCAAGAAGCAACTTTTTATTTCGAACTCGAAACGGGACCCACCGCCTGTCGTCCCTAGCTAATTACCACCATTCCGAACACAATGGGATATATATCGTAAGCTGATTCGATCGTTTCAATCAGTTTTCGTTAAAATCAACATATAACTCTATATATTGAATTTGAACGTGCATTTCAATTTACCGGGGTCACATACTAACTAGAAAAATTCCCGAAAAATATTTTCTATCTTCGTATTGACGATACGGTCCTAACAAAACTAGTTTCGTCAAATTCTGAGACCATTTGAAAAATGGCCATTTTTCAGTTGATTAAAATCAACTGAAACTGGTCAAACGCGTTTTCCTTTTCCACGCTCACATATTGAATTCAAAAATTATGAAATTTGATATCTAGCAATAATTTGACATCACGGATCCAACAAAAGTGGTTTCGTCGAAATCCGAGGTCATTTGCAAAATGGCTATTTTTAAGGGCTTGAATTCCATAGCGACTATTCAGAATTTTCTACTGGGCATATCTTTTGATTACCGCTATGAAATTTTGATTTTTTTTTCGGATTCGTTGGAAAGATATTATCAATTAGATTCAAATATTTTTGGTTTCACTAAAATCCGGTTTAATTTGCACCCGGTACATTCATTTGAAGTTTGAAATCGATTTATCGAACTACCGCGCCATTTTCTATTCCTTTTATATTTATAATAAATATTTATATTCTAACGACGATCGATATAATATATACGTTCGAATTCTATTCAAAATAAACTTCTCGTCGTTATTATTTAAAATAATTCATTTTAAATAATCAAAATTCGCTAAAATTGCCAAAATAAAAATTTTAAACTAGCTCGGATTTCCGGGTTATTACAATCTCCCCCACTTAAAACTTTTCGTCCCCGAAAAGGAACGAAGCCGAAAGTTGTTTCACAAATCAACTCAACTTCCATTATTTTGATTACGGCTTAAGTTCTTCAACTTTTCAGTTTCTAAGAACTTTTCAAATTTTTCAAAAATTTGGCTAACACCCTAAATTTTCGAAAAATTTCGCCATAACCTCCCCTGCACCGGGAGCACGGGAAAATCCCGAAATTGCCATATAGGCCCTCTGATCTCAAAAAGAAAAAGAAAAAGCCAAGCGGCTAGCCAATCGGCTCATAAAATCATCATCACCCAAACAAAACAGTAAATTATGTTAAACATGTACCTATTTGTCGGGCAAACAAATTTATTCTTCTGCTCTAGCCTCTTTGTTATGACCTGTTCAATGTAAGTACATGTATATGCAAGCAAATGCGACTAATTTCCAATACAATTCACTATTTGATTCAAATTGGCTACATGGTACAAATTTTAATTAACCAACCAATATCCAACAACACAACCATCAATCAATTAGTGGATTAACGTTTCAAATTCATAATTTTGATACATATACAGAAAATCATGTTTTTGATGCCAATCCACAACAATAGGCCCTATCTAATTTTGGTTCTCACACCAGTCAATAGGAAATATATAGAAAGCCCACTTTCGTCATACAAACATAAATTCTAATGATGGAGCTCCATCATCGAAATCATCTCCGGGCGATTAGAGTGTAATTCTATATCTATCCAGTATATTAAAACTTCAAATACACGTTTGCAAGGCGTATATGTAAAATCTTTATATACTGGACTGTCCAAATCAATACAAATAAATAATAAAATACGAATAATTGATTTAAATTTTCAAAACAAAATTTGTTTTCACTTTAAAAATATACTCTTCACACTCATTCTAGGATACTACTGATCCTATCTCTAACGAGTCATTCCCATTGGATATTACTAATCCAATTTCTGATGAATTCCTTCGTATGGTTCTAACGTGTCTTGTTCCCTGAGCTTTGTAAACCAAAGCTCTGATACCAAATGAAGCGACCCGGACTTCCCCGGTCTCCGAAGAGATGAGAAAGAACGAATTACTGTGAGGACAAGACAAATCAAAACGCAGATGGAAGAACATTTCATTGTATTTACAACAATTCCATCAGATACAAGAATATACAGAGTATGAATAAATAATATACATCACAAATTATCAGAGATTACAATAAATTACATAGCAGTGGAAAATAATACAATACACAACTAGAAGAGATATACGGATACAAAGCTTTCCGGATATCATTCCAGCTGTAAACCAGGACCCTGTGAATATAAATCTACAAAGCCAAAACTACTAGCTGCCCGTGTCAAAATAAGGGCACCCAGAGTTTAGGTTAAAACAATAAACTCCAGGTCAATCATGGGACTGGTGTGAGAACTAAAACAATTATAAATCTTTATTTTTAAAGTTAGGTAAATCAAGGGACCACGCCTTATAACACGGAACGGGTTTCCTCCCAAGAATACTAGGGCATCAAACAAACAGCACAATGCTAAATAAAGAAGAATGAAGCTATTATAAGACCCAGGTCCTATCACACAATGCAACGCAGGCCGGGGGATAGGGTTTTCCCTTATAATAGCCAAACATGCTTAGTACGTTTAAAAACAAATCATTTGATACTATTATAAGTGTATAGTGTATAAAACAACTTCAAATCATAAGTATCAATCATAGGCGGTATGGGTTCGCCATACTAGGCTCTACAAATAAAACCGCAAATGTCACGTATTTGGAAATTGGATTTCCATATATGAACCAGGGCAAAAGATAGTCCTCAACCGATTCGAGACTCTCTAGCCCAAGCCTCAGGCAAGTACTCAGTCAAGCCTTTGGATCGTCAGGGTCGGTCCACCGATGTGGATTAAAATGCCTGAACACTGCATTTCCCCGCCCTATGGGGCGTAAGTGAGCCAACGAATGACTCCATCGGACCCGGATCGTCCGATCAAACCGAGGCGCCTCGCAACAGCAACAACCACATAAGTCAAACTCGTCAGGGCGTGTAAAACCACTGACGCCACTTCTAACTAGAAAGAAACGTATGCCCTCCCTGAGGTCCGTCTCCCGTTTTTGGTTCATACCGTGTGTGAAACCCGCGAAGTAAATGTTACACAAAGCTACGACACAACGGCCGTGCTTCGATCATCAACCACAAGACTTTGCTTTTCAACAAAAGCCTTGATCATTCGCCACTTAGGCATGCCACACAGGCAATTCACTCTATGCGTTTGATATCCATCAGTATATAACCCCTGAGCTCGTACTTCTCAGAGAAGGGCGTTAAGCAAGAGAATAAATTCTCCGCTGCCAAACAGATATATATTTAATAGAAATCAGTCACACAGACTAAAATCCAATGTCAGACACACAGTCCATTTACAAGTCCGTACTACGTCTGAACGAAACCGGAGGCACCTAGTAGCCCGCATATCCATCGATCTCCAAGTACGTCTGGCCGATCACCAACTGTTTCCATCTTCTTTGGTGTACAGCCCAATCAAGATCATCAGTAATTACCCAAACGACGTGAAGACCTCCGGTCTTCGACCACGGTCTTCATCTTCGACACCACGTCGAATCAGTTATTCAGAATGGGATAAACCCGGTCTTTCTAAACAACTCACGTACATATATAATAAACACGTGTTACACAAACACAACATACGCCTCATTCCAATTCAGAATATTCTTTTATTCAAATATTCTTATATTTTGGGAAAGGTTCCCATCAATTTTATCAAAGATAATTTCTTTAAAATTTATTCTTTAATCTCCTTTGAATATCAATTCAAACTAGTCGGGATTAGCGAACCACACTGAAGTAATAATTTATTTTAATTTCCCAATCCCAACCTATTCATCCCATGAAGCAAAACTGGTCATACTTCATATCTAACACCACGGTGTTATCGGTAAATTCAATTACCATTTCACGTTCAAATCTAATTAAAGATTTAACTATCGCCTGGAGTAAAACTGGTGATACTCCATTCTCGATTATTTCAATCTAATTAAAGATTCATTAAAACTCCACTTAGTTTTAATCTGTGACTGGGTTAAAGAATCCATGTCATTTAAAACACGGTTCACGATAAACCCAAAATCACATCACATTTCAATCAGTCCCTAACCGTAAATTAGCAAGTGAACAATTCCCTAAGTATTAACCCCGAAGGCCGAAACCAACATCAGATCAATACCCCCAGAAACCATTCAACTTAACTAATCTCTAGTTAGTTTCTGATTTTCTTAACTCTGTTGGGTCTAAGAACAGTATTATTGAAGAAACCGTTCACGACAACCCAAAATCACATTCTATTAATTATCGGGTTAAAGAACAAGTGTTATTTAAAACACTGTTCACGATAAACCCAAAAATCAATACCAATTCAATTCCAATTAAATATTATTTAACTGGTACACTTCATTAAATCTAAATAAAAGATTTAATCTTTTTCTCAACTGGGCTTAAGAACAGTGTTAATGAAGACACCATTCACGACAAACCCAAATCACATTTGATATTAAATACAAGGCTCTGAATAGAAAATATACCGGCTTATATTCAATATCAAATTCTACGACCAACAGATATCGTATTGGAAATAACGATATATATATCTTTCAAGTTCCCATAACAATATCTGTATCATCACGAAATCCAACATCGAAATATTCCGAAGACAATTTCGATTCAAATCCATTCTAATAATTATTGGCAATTCTGGTTATTTTCAAAACCATTTCAAATCCAATTTATTTATTTAAAAATAAATAGAATTATAATTCTAGTTCAAAACTAGTTCATTTCGATAAAAATCTATTTTTATCTTTTCAAATACGGATTTTTTCATCCCAATTATTCACAAATCATTTCTTATGATTTTACACAAATTATTACTATTTTTAATAATTTTATCAAGGCCCGTACAGTCGATTTCCATCGAACTGCACTTACAGCGACCTTTTCCAAATTTGATTTGGACATAATTCCAAATCCAACCGTTAGATTTCAAATTTCTAATATTCGTTAGAAAGCTCTTTTCGATACAAACCCAACGGTTCCGATTTTAGGAGAATCCGACGGTCGGATCTCCCGTAATATCCGTTCGAAGACAATGGTCGAAATTCGCGAACTGCCGCGGCGCGGCGCATTCTTTTCAGGCCATTATATTATATATATAATATATATAATATATACATCATCGATTTCAATTCAAAACGTGCTTTATAAATCGTTTTAAATTCGTTTTCAAAACGATTTCAACTTCTTTTCAAATTCAAATCAAAATTGAATTTTTCCTTATAAATTCAATTTAAATTCATTTCAAATTGATTTCAATTCAAATTGATTTTTAATTCAATTTCAGTTCGTTTTCAATTCGAATTCATTTATATTCGATTTCAATTCGAAGTCATTTATATTCAATTACAATTCGAATTCATTTATATTCAATCTCAATTCGAATTAATTTCTTTTCAAAATATCAGATTTTGAAATCACTTTCGATACTCATTATAAAATGAATAAAATCGATATAAATATCGTTCACGTCAAAATGGCGTCAATCTAATCAACATGGTTTTATATACTTCTATTTTCAAATATTCTATTTCGAATATTTCTATTTCAAATATTTCTATTCAAATATTTCTTTTTCAAATATTTCTATTCAAATATTTCTATTCAAATATTTCTTTTTCAAATATTTCTATTCAAATATTTCTTTTTCAAATATTTCTTTTTCAAATATTTCTTTTCAAATCTGTAATGAGGCCCAATCAATTACCATATAATGTTAATTATATGGATTTTCTACAACACATGTATACAATAACAACGATGAATAATCAACCATCATCCAAAGTGCATTCTACACTGTATAAGCATCAAATATAAATATTCAACGCTTATAACAGTCTGTCAATCAATCGATCGACATACAAATAACTATTGGGATTATGTATGTCATATATCATCCCAATACCCGTGTGGGGTTTTCAAACAATCAAACACAGATTTTATTTGTGCAGTTGGGCGATGTGTAAAATTTATCGTCCTAATCAATATCAGTCAAATGTGTGTATATAAACAAATCGTCCGATTTGTTTATTTTATTTCATTTCATATATACGTTAAAAATTCTATTTTTAACTATAAAATATTTTTAACTATATAAATATTTTATTTCATTTCACATCACATCACACAATCAACTACACATCAAAATCAAATAAACAAGCATACAAGCCGTCCATGGTCTGTGGACGACGGGTGTCGGGTGCTACTAAACACCGTCTGCATCCTAGTATATATTTTAACTAGAAAATTAAATTAAAGGTCAGAAATTCTCATCGATTAGCTAATCCAATCCCACGACTCTTCTTATGAAGAAATCTTCGCCGTTCTCGCCTCTTGTCACTTTCATTTCCCGTATTCTCTACATATGTAAAAATCGAATTTTTACTTTGCTATTCAATATATAAAAATCAAATTTTTACTTTGCTATTCAATATATAAAAATCGAATTTTTACTTTGCTATTCAATATATAAAAATCGAATTTTTACCTTGCTATTCAATATATAAAAATCGAATTTTTACTTTGCTATTCAATATGTAAAAATCGAATTTTTACTTTGTTGTTCAATATATAAAAATCGAATTTTTACTTTCACTTCGTTATAAAAATTATATTTTTATATTTCTCTTCGCTTAATAAAGATTATATTTTTGTTACTCTCCATGAATAAAAATCATATTTTTACTTTCATGCCTATATAAAAATCATATTTTTAATATGTCACTAGTATAAAAATTATATTTTTAACCTTTCTATATGATAAAAATTATATTTTTACATCCTAAAAATCATATATTTTCAGTTTAAAATCAAATCTTTCTCAAAAATCTAATCTCTAACCTTATAAAAATCTAGACTTGCTTATAATTAAAAACTAAACTCAGATTTTAAATAAATAAAAACTAAAAATACTTACAGTAAAATTAGCGAGTGGGGGGCTTCGCTGAGATGAGTCGCGGCTTGGAGGAGGAGCAGGCGGAGGTGCAAGTCATCGGAGGTAGGGAGGGGGTCGGTGGGGCCTGAGGAGGAGTCAGCGGGGCGGAATTGGGTGGAGGTGCGTTGGGATTAGAGCTGCCATCGTTCGAAGAGGAGAGAGAAGGGAAGCGGGGGGAGGGAGAGAGGCGGAGTGGGGTGGAGGCGCGTGCCTGGCGCGGCGGCGCGATGAAGAGGGGGCGGGTGGGCGGCGCTGAACAACGTCGGGTTTTTTTTTAACCTAATTTTGAATCTGACATGTAAATAATGGAGAAAGGGGGAGGTGATAAGGGAAGAAGGGTTTGACTTTTTTTTATTATTTAAATATTCCAAGAAGCAACTTTTTATTTCGAACTCGAAACGGGACCCGCCGCCTGTCGTCCCTAGCTAATTACCACCATTCCGAACACAATGGGATATGTATCGTAAGCTGATTCGATCGTTTCAATCAGTTTTCATCAAAATCAACATATAACTCTATATATTGAATTTGAACGCGCATTTCAATTTACCGGGGTCACATACTAACTAGAAAAATTCCCGAAAAATATTTTCTAGCTTCGTATTGACGATACGGTTCTAACAAAACTAGTTTTGTCGAATTCTGAGACCGTTTGAAAAATGGCCAACTTTCAGTCGATTAAAATCAACTAAAACTGGTCAAACGCGTTTTCCTTTGCCACGCTCACATATTGAATTCAAAAATTATGAAATTTGAAATCTAGTAATAATTTGACATCACGGATCCAACAAAAGTTGTTTCGTCGAAATCCGAGGTCGTTTGTAAAATGGCTATTTTTAAGGGCCTGAATTCCATAGCGACTATTCAGAATTTTCAACTGGGCATATCTTTTGATTCCCGCTATGAAATTTTGATTTTTTTGGGATTCGTTGGAAAGATATTATCAATTAGATTCAAATATTTTTGGTTTCACTAAAATCCGGTTTAATTTGCACCCGGTACATTCATTTGAAGTTTGAAATCGAATTATCGAACTACCGCGCCATTTTCAATTCCTTTTCTATATATAATAAATATTTATATTCTAACGACGATCGATATAATATATACGTTCGAATTCTATTCAAAATAAACTTCTCGTCGCTATTATTTAAAATAATTCATTTTAAATAATCAAAATTCGCTAAAATTGCCAAAATAAAAATTTTAAACTGGCTCGGATTTCCGGGTTATTACAATAACATTGAGAAATGACTAATAGGTTCATTTCCTACTTTCATTGTTTTTGTCGAATTCTAATATGGTCATTTTACCACTGAGGTATCTTGTTTTGCACATAACTTTTGATGAGCAAGGATATAAGATCTGAAACCACTTCCATTAGATTCAGATGATGGTTTTTCATTCCGTAGAATGGTTACATTAAGCAAACAGACTTACTATTAAGGAGAAATGGCTAAAATAATGATTTGATTTGACATGTCATATTAATAAAGGTTTGATTTGATATGTCATAATAATAAAGGTTTGATTTGACATTTGATTTGATATGTGATGATAATAAAGGTTTAATTTGATATGTCATGATAATAAAGATTTGATTTGACATTTTATGATAATAAAGATTTAATTTGACATTTAATTTGATATGTCATAATAATAAAGATTTGACTATAAATGAAATTATGACACATATGCCACTTAGATGTAAACTTCTAGTACACCTTTAAGGACAACTAAGAGGGCATGTGTCATCATCCTACGGTATGCATGGAAGATGAAGGACAAGTGTCTTAAGAAAGAAGAAGGATGAAAGTTTAGTGGTTTATCTTTGAAGCCAGTTCTTAGTAGCTTCTCTTAAAAGCCTGTTTTTAGTGGCTTCTCAAAGAAGCTTCATTTCACACACACACACACACACACACACACACACACATATATATATATATATATGTATGTATGTATGTATGTATATATATGGAGTTCATTTGGAAAGAAGCTATTTTTGCTTTGACGGCTTCTCCTGTTCTCTAGAAATCCCCCTATTCATTTTTCCAACTCCCAAATAGCTTCTACTCAACCATTAATGGCTTCTACCTACCACTAATCCACAATTTAAGTATCCAACTACCTAATTAAATGCAAGTTAAATTAACACCACATCAAGATAAAATCTACTACCACGTGTTGGAATCCAAGTCAAACACTTTTCTTTTTCCAATCTAACTTATTTTGGGTGATAAAGGTGAGTAATAGTACGATTATGCACTATTATAGTAGATTAGCATACAGGTTGCTCATAAATATATGTAAAAATGCTTATAATTCATTATTAATCATACTATGACACGTATATAAGTTCGAGTAGATTTGAACTTGATTTGTAAATCCCGGATCTGAAGGTATCTAATGGGATTAAGCGGCAAACATGCTTCCTTGGGGTGTTTTGATCTTGTTTAGACAGTGCATAGGAATACTCGGGTGGTTGCAAACACCATATAGTGGCGAAATATATTGTTAAAATCACTAAAAACGCATTTAGCGGTTTCCGGTTCGAATATCCTATCCGGGAAATTCGATCAAGAAAATTATTATTGGATTGACACGAAATTTTGTGGGAACAACAAGGAAGGTCCCAAGAGGCATTAGTCCAAATTTCAAGTCATTTGAAGATATGGAGATCAAGTTGTGGTGCTTCGAAGTTGGTTCTATATTTTTTGATCTAATTAGATCCGAGAGCATAGAACCAGATCTAGCTAGATTCAAGAGCATAGAACTGGATCTATTAGATCCGGGAGCATTGAATCGTATGTTGTCAGATTCGGGAGCATCGAACCGGATCTAGTTAGATCTGGGAGTATCGAACCGGATGTTGTTAGATCCGGGAGAATCAAACCGAGACTTTCCTAACTGGACTTTCCTATCTGGACTTAATCTACTTGGAACTTATCCTTTTCGAGAATGTTCAAAGGGAATGGGTTCGCGTGGCATGGAATTACTTCTTGATGATGGCTAGACTCTTTTGAAGACCAACTCGAATACGACTAGTTAAACCCCCAGATGCAAGAAAACTTTAAATAAGAAGTTACCACCAAGGATCCAGATGGGAACCATCGGGGTAACTTCTAAGTTGAACCTCGTTGTAGGAACATGTGTAACGGAGATATCAATATTCGTAACCTTAGTACCTCATTGAGGGAATGACACAAAACCAGATCAGAGCCAATGCAGTGTGGACTGATCGGCCTGGACCTAGAGGTAATGCAGTGTGGTCTGGGTAGGGTTTTCAGCTATAGCTCATGAGGTGGGCATAGCGATAGACATGTGGAGCTCATGCGGTGGATTCCGCCAGTGCCCTGATCGATGACGACCAAAGTACCAAATATCGTTTGCTCAATACACAGTGTTAGTGAACGTAAGGATGTTTGCTATGATTGGATTATTGCCATCATGATGATGCACACACACTCTTCCGCTTACACTCAGTATCTTGATTACCATATAGTAGAGTACATGATTATTTGTGCTAACTCTGTGGATGTAGTGCCAGGTCAGGTATGACTCTTCATACCTATTATATTATCCTATTTAGTGATTAATATTACTATTGCTCACCCCAGACTTCGTCTAAATTGGAGTTTTATGCATTGCTTCTTATTACTCTGGGTGCTCTTAAATGAGCAGACTAGAGACAAGTTGGTGTACTCGAGTAGCTGGTCAGAGACGAGCAGGAGGCTTCTACATACTATATGTACTCTTATCCCAGTTACTTCCGTTGATCACTACTTTAGGCATTAGTAGTATATTTTGTGTAGAGACAATATTTAGGAGATGTACTTATATATGACTCGTTAGATATTTTGATGTTAATGTGAATCTACTACTTTGATGTTTATGATTCAATTTCAGCTCATATACTGTTTCACCTGTTTTATATCATCACTTATGTTATTATTATATTTTATTCCGTGTGCTGTGAGATATATAATAGGTTATACGGGTTTCCTTACTTCAACTTTGGCGATCGTCCTGTATTAGTTGGCATCATCACAGTGTAACTCATTGGGTGTAGGCTAGTATAGGGCGGTCATCACAAGTATGAAATTTGAAAATTGAAGTATGAAATTTTGAAATTTGAAAATTTAGAATTTGAAAAATTAAAATTTTAAATTTTAAAATGTAAAATAAGAAATTTTGAAATCTTAAAAATTTAAAATTTCAATTCTGAAATTCGAAAATTCAAAATTCAGATTTTTTGGAATTTTTTCTTGTAGAATCTTTTCAATTACAAAATTAATTTACAGAATTTGAAAAAAAATTGCTTTTGAAATAAGTTGAAAATTGCATTTTAAAAGTTGGTATATATTGTTTGTCCATATTACTTTTGTCTTTTATAAGCAAAAAGTAACTTATTTATTGTCATCCAAACGACCCCAAAGAGCAGTATTGTCAGGTATCTACTGTAACACCCCACCTCCGTTAAGGTCACTCTTAAAGGGAATGCCTTAATTTCGGGGGAGCATCATAGGTAAAAGATGCAGATAAATTACAAGACAGACAATTAAAGCAGCGGCAAATAAATAAAAATTTATTTCATTGATAAACAGCTTGTACAAAGATTGTTTTACAATACCAAGGTATCCTGTCTTGTTTACAAAAATAAAGAAGCATAAAACGGTTTCCCCAAATAAAGCATGAGCCAGCCATAGCAGTAGAAGAGAGAGTCCAAGGCAACACGTCAAAGGGTCTTCAAGCTTGGAAAGAGTAACGGTCCAAACAAACCTGAGTTATTCCCTCCCTGACTACCTGGGAGGGAACGGAAGAAAAGAGGCGAAAGCAAACTAGGTCAGACATAAAGTCTGGTAAGTCTAGTGATTCTTAGTATTTAAACGAGGAAAAGGATCATGACAGGAATAAACTAAATATAAGATTAAACCATAGCAACAAGATAATATTGGATAAGCATGGAATATGGCAAGATTAACTGAATGTACCAATAAACTGAATGCGCTTCTACTCCTTCTCTGCTTCGCAACTACCCTGTTTATACTGATTTCTATATCTCTGCACTACCTAACTGGTGTCCAAACTAGTAATCTATGATAACGTGATCCCAATCCCCGTATTTGCGGTTTCCTTCAGGTGTGCTTCTATTATGGGCATTCCGTTTATTACCTAGATCTAATCTAGGGTTTACTATCGAGTACTTACTAGATTCAACCAGGGTTTATGCTACCCAGGGCCACTGGGGTTTATGCTACCTATTGAACGCTTCTCGGATTCAGGGTTTACGCGACCTAGGTCCAACTAGGGATTATGCTACCTACGTGTATTAAATTTCCATGTGTCTGTGTCATCGACCCTCTCTTGCGTGTAGATACTCTATGTTGGCCCCACCATAAGGTGTATCAAGCCTTATGATAGGGACCCGACACGATTAAAGATGCACAGTGTACTGGTACCCAGTGCCTGCTCTTTCCCACTCTGGAATACGTGCACGTCCGTAAACCGTCGGAACCTACATTGACGTACCCCCTGCCGTTATCTTTGACCGCTTATAATCAGCCCAGTAATCGCGCCCTACCCTACCTAGTTTCAGGGTACCATGATACATCTATGTGGGTTACTGCTGAAATGGGTCCCCGTTACTAGGGTTTCCTGCTGGTTAAGTTTATGGGCCTATATTCACTAATATTACCCACCAACCCGATGTGTACTTAACCTTCCGACTGATTCAAGCATGTTTATTTAACGGTTAAGTCCTATGGGCCTGTATTTACTAATATTACCCACCAACCCGATATGTACTTAACCTCCTACTCGTCAAGTCGTGTTGGTTAAATGGTTC
This sequence comes from Allium sativum, assembly GCA_030737875.1. Taxonomy (NCBI): domain Eukaryota; kingdom Viridiplantae; phylum Streptophyta; class Magnoliopsida; order Asparagales; family Amaryllidaceae; genus Allium; species Allium sativum. The sequence continues at coordinate 139,793,890 of CM060918.1, read as the reverse complement.
TTATTAACTTAACCTTTCTCGCTTACCTTGTTTGATTGGTTAAGTGTGATCTATTAACTTAACCCTGTTCAGTCATTAGGTTATACTGGTTAAGTATTCCCTATTTAACTTAACCGCATTAGCTCATCAAGTTATATTGGTCAAATGTCATTACTCAATTCAAGTTAACTTAATCTATCCACCCGTCACGTCATGTTGGTTAAGTGTTTCCCTCTGGTGTTGACTTGACCCTACCTCAATTATTATATTGGTTAAGTGTTTTCCTCTTGTATTGCTTAACCCCACCACATGTCATTACATATTTTGGTTAAGTGTTACCTTAGTTAACTTAACCCTATCATCTGCTTAATTAACATGTTACAACGGTAAAGTGTTCTAAATTTACTTAACCTCACCCACTTGTCTAATGAACGTGTTGTAACGGTTAAGTGTTCTAATTTTACTTAACCTCACCCACTTGCCTAGTTAACATGTTATTACGGTTAAGTGTTTCCCTAATTACTTAACTTCACCATTTCTATCTTGATTTATTCATGAGCCTTAATTAATTAATTAATTAAAGCACCAACCACTCATAATAGACAGATAATGTTGTGGTTACTGGATGTGCCGGTCGGTTCCGGGCAGGTTTACACCACAACTCAGTCTAACCTCGGGACTTTCTGGGCTTGATGCACTAACCACCCACATTAGACAGGTATTGTTGTGGTCACTGGATATGCCGGTCTGTTCCGGGCAGTTTTACACCACAACTCAGTCTAATCTCGGGTTAGGCATATTCGTCTTTTACTAAATTTACATATTTACTATTTATGCAAATTTTCGGTAAATCAATTTAGCCTAGATGATATTTATTTGTCATGCAAATTTGCATATTTATATTCTATGCCCAAAACTTGATTTACCTATCCATTAGCCCAACTTGCAGTTTATACCAATTTTAGATTTAATATTCCCCTTTTACAATTCATGCCCAATCTAGATTAATATTCCAATTTACAGTTCATGTCAAAACTAGATTAAATATTCTACTTTACCGTTTATGTTCAAAACTTGGTTTACACGCCAATTTCACCCTTTGCGGCCAATTTAAATTTATCAACTTATGCCCAAGTGTAATATGCATGTAAATCATTCACTATTGTAGCCAATTTAGACTATGCCTATTTATTATGCCAAACTAGCTAAATTAAGCTATGCCTAAATTCCCGCGCCGAAATCCTACGTATAACATGATTCCACAAGTTTCTAAGTACTCATGAAATGATACTAATAGTATCAAAGCAAGGAATAGGGGATAAGCACGAGAATTGACATAAAAGAATAACCATGCAAGAATGAACCAAATACAAACATAATGGTTCCAATGGGTTTGATGTACATAACAGTGAATAGGAATAAACTAGACAAGTGACAAACTAAATATGAGATCCACATAATCAACGGAATAGGCATAGGTGATTTGGTCCAACATAATGCTAGTTCAAGGTACATCATGATCGGTTAATTGTAACAATGGGAATAGTCATAAGCAACTAACTACAATATTCAAAGGCAATTACCCACAGTAGTCATGGGCGACTAATCACAATAATTTCTTAACTAATGTCATAGGCAATAGTCTCATAGTTATGATTCATAGTCGTAGGCAATAATTTCATAGGCGACAGTTCATGGCCATAGTCTTAGACAAAGGTCTCATAGTCATAGTCATAGGCAACAGTCTTATAGTCATAGTCATATGTAATGGTCTCTTTGTCATGTATCATAGTCATAGGCGATAGTTTCATAGGCAGCAGTTTCATAGTCATTGTCTTAGGCAAAAGTCCCATAATCATAGTCATTGGCAATTTGCCATAATAAGTTCTAGGCCACAATCGAGAATCAGATCCAAAGGCATAGATAACGTTAGATTTGACATAAGCATGAATCAAAGATAATTAACTCGCAAATAGGCACAGTTCTATATTTAATTTATTACATTCACGAGTCCAATTACACATTCAAATTTAAGGATAACCGAACTTACAGTGATAGGTTCAGAAAAGGATAATAAGATAGCGTTGCTATGATTCGCATGACGTTGCTTGAAGCAGAATGCCTACAGTCCAATCTTGAAGCTTTAACTTGATTCTCTTTTAATTCTAGTTTTGATACCAGTAGAGTAGCGATGCCATTTTTATTTTTAATTAGAATTGAGAAAGAGTATATGCAGAATGAAATTTTGTGGAGAGAAAGCTAGGTCTGGGGGTGTTTAAATAGCATAGGGGTCACGAATCTGGTGAGAAAGGCGTCCAGGTGCAGAAAATTGGATATGTCTCCAGATCTGGAAAACAGGGGGGAGGTCGACCCTAGTGTCGACCTATTTACCTAGGGCGACCTTAGTGTTGACCTGTGTAGGTAAATTGACCCCCAGGTCGACCCTAGTGTCGACCTGGGTCCTGTCTGTTTTGAATTTCGGGCTAAAAATTCTGAAGGCCATATCTTCTTCATACGGAGTCCGATTTATGCAAACTTGGACTCTATTCCAAGCAGAATTTTGAGACGAATGCAGTGGCATAGCCCATTTCCCTTAATTATTCTGTTACAATTTAATTATTCCCTGATTTGTTACTCTTATGAACTTAGAAAATACGGGGTGTTACATTCTCTCCCCCTAAAGGATTTCGTCCCCGAAATCTTCAAGTTAAGAAGAATGTGTCCTACCATCCAATAATCCATCTACTCAACCATCATCCACAAGCATCCATTGTCCTTAGAAAACTTCTAATGCTTTCATGATTCTATGCATATTGTGTGTACATGTCCTTATCTAATGTAAAATCAGGCGATCTACTGATTCAGTTGACCTCCTTAATGCGAATTATGTCAGTGCCATGAGTCCATCATGTATGCAATTATCCCTAATCATGTAAGTACTATATGTGTGCATATTCATTCATCCATATGCAACATCCATATGATAACACATCAAGTTTTAATCCATCTACAAATACATATATGCATATGCAAACATGAAAGTGACTGAGCCGATCTAGTGCCTAATGTGTGTATATGCATCCACGAGCAACCACTAGCAAACACTTGCATCCACCAAACATAACATGTCTCAAACACATGTTTACATCCATTGGCTTCTACTTAAGGATCGAGGATAGGACCGAGAGGATATATTTAAAAGCTAAAGACCAACATGCAAATAGATTTTTAAAGAAAAAGAGGAATAAAGGATATACCCTTAAAAAGGGTAAGATGCGCATATCTAGCCTTCAGTCTTCTAAGTCGCATCTTCTTGAGCTTCACTCCACTGTACCTTATTTAATTTAACTTCATGGTTGCGAAGCTTCTTGACCTCCATTTCCAAAACCCGCTAGTAAAGATAGGCCCTCGATCACTTACTATGCTAGAGGGTATCCAATGTAGTCGAACTATCTTTCCAAGATAAACAGATATTAACCATGACATCGAGTGTATATCCTAAGATGATTAGTGGTCTCTCTTCTAATTAGCTTATCTATCATGCTGCAAGTCTGAGGATCCAAAGCTAGTGGTTACTATGTGCTTATTACCTCTCTTAAGGTCAGTCTAACTTAGGGTGCCAGCCCCAACCATTTATTTCTCACGCAAACCATTCTAGTCGAACTCGACATCCCTCAAGTACAAGCCCTAAAAGCCTAAACCAATATCAGATAAGCAACCGAGGGAAGCCTCCTTCGAATTTGGACGATCTATGTGAGATGATACTAGCAAAACAACCAAACAATATAGTACTTTACCGACTCTAGCTATCCTCACCAATCTTGCTCCAGAATTATCGTTGATCGCATAACGGCTTTGCATTGTCAACTAAATATATGCGGGAGTCTGTCTCGAGTTTCAGGAGGAAAACCCCTACCCTAATCAAAACATCTTGTGTACTCATGGACTACTCCAATGGATCGAAAATCGTCGATAGATAAGTAAAGTGATTCTAGGTATCTAAGACAAACTGATCCCTTAGGATCGTACGAAATCTCAAGGGTATTCTCGAGGCAAATCGAAAATCTAACTATACTAGCTAACCAATCAATTCCTAGAATCAACCCATAGCCCAAAAACATAAGCATAAATATAGCTATTCTCAAATCTTCACAAGTCAAAGATAGATGGGTCGAACCAGCAATTGGATTCGAGACTATAATGGGATCCTCTACTACACAATACCTAGGGTGTAGAGACTCAACTATGGAAGCAGATATATACGGATGTGAAGCGCTAAAATCGGAAGGAGTACTAATAGGATAATCAAAAAGGAAAAACTCTTTCAACCAAAATTTTACTGCCTATATCTCAGGTTTGTCGGCGGTGAGAACATGCACTCGCCTTCCGGAAAATCATGTCCCTTGTTCTTGCCCTTGTCCTCAATTATATGACCCGTTATACCCTAGTAAGGATACCTCCTCTTGTCTTAGGTTTTACTATTTCTCTTCCTCCCCACCTTTGTGAGCGAAGTCCATATCCATGGGTTCTATATCCTTGTCTTGTGCTCCGTAGCCAGACCCCCTCATTCTCAACCTTGCCATCCTTGTGTAACTTGTTGGCATGTCTCTCAAAAGCTGCTTCCATCGCACGGAGAATCCTACAAAGCTCGAAAGAAAATTAGCCGCAGGTAAAACTGCTACGGCTACAGATGGAAGTTGGGCACTTATTTGCCCTTTGACAAGTGTCATGAGTCTTGTCGAGCCTACGAAACCATGTTGCGATGAGGTTACCTCCCAGAAAGCCAAGAGCCCCGGAGACTCAAGAAAGAAAGAAACAAGGATTCAAAAAGAGGATCAAAAGATAGTGCATATGGCTTTGGGGAATATGCCTTTAAAACAAAACTTTTCTTTTGAAAATGCTTCTTTTAAAATCGTTTGAAAATAATTTTTCAAATCTTTTTATCTGATCTGGTAACCTTCAGCTCTGATACCAAGTGTAACACCCCACCTCCGTTAAGGTCACTCTTAAAGGGAATGCCTTAATTTTGGTGGAGCATTATAGGTAAAAGATGCAAATAAATTACAAGACAGACAATTAAAGCAGCGGCAAATAAATAAAACTTTATTTCATTGATAAACAGCTTGTATAAAGATTGTTTTACAATACCAAGGTATCTTGTCTTTTTTACAAAAATAAAGAAGCATAAAATGGTTTCCCTAAAATAAAGCATGAGCCAGCTATAGCAGTAGAAGCGAGAGTCCAAGGCAAAACGTCAAAGAGTCTTCAAGCTTGGAAAGAGTAACGTTCCAAACAAACCTGAGTTATTCCCTCCTTGACTACCGGGGGGAACCGAAGAAAAGAGGCGAAAGCGAACTAGGTCAGACGTAAAGTCCGGTAAGTCCAGTGATTCTTAGTATTTAAACGAGGAAAAGGGTCATGACAGGAATAAACTAAATATAAGACTAAACCTTATCAACAAGATAATATGGGATAAGCATGGAATATGGCAAGATAAACTGAATGTACCGATAAACTGAATGCGCTTCTACTCCTTCTCCGCTTCGCAACTACCCTGTTTATACTGATTTCTATATCTCTACACTAACTAACTGGTGTCCAAACTAGTAATCTATGATAACGCGATCCCAATCCCCGTATTTGCGGTTGCCTTCAGGTGTGCTTCTATTATGGGGATTTCGTTTATTACCTAGATCTAATCTAGGGTTTACTATCGAGTGCTTACTAGATTCAACCAGGGTTTACGCTACCCAGGGCCACTGGGTTTTATGCTACCTATTGAACGCTTCTCGAATTCAGGGTTTACGCGACCTAGGTCCAACTAGGGATTATGCTACCTACGTGTATTAATTTTCCATGTGTCTATGTCAGTCGGCCCTCTCTTGCGTGTAGATACTCTGTGCTGGCCCCACTATAAGGTGTATCAAGCCTTATGATAGCGACTTGACATGATTCAAGATGCACAGTGTATAACTACTAGTACCCAGTGCCTTCTTTTTCCCACTCCGGAATACGTGCACGCCCATAAACCGTGGGAACCTACACTGATGTACCCCTGCCGTTATCTTTGACCGCTTATAATCAGCCCAGTAATCGTATCCCACCCTGCCTAGTTTCAGGGTACCATGATACATCTATGTGGGTTACTGCTGAAATGGGTCCCCGTTACTAGGGTTTCCTGCTAGTTAAGTTTATGGGCCTATATTTACTAATATTACCCACCAACCCGATGTGTACTTAACCTTCCCACTGATTCAAGCATGTTTATTTAGTGGTTAAGCCCTGTGGGCCTATATTTACTAATATTACCCACCAACCCGATATGTACTTAACCTCCCACTCGTCAAGTCGTGTTGGTTAAGTGGTTCTTATTAACTTAACCTTTCTCGCTTACCTTGTTGGATTAGTTAAGTGTGATCTATTAACTTAACCTTGTTCAGTCATCAGGTTATATTGGTTAAGTATTCCCTATTTAACTTAACCCCATTAGCTCATTAAGTTATATTGGTCAGGTGTCATTACTCAATTCATGTTAACTTAATATATCCACCCGTCACGTCATGTTGGTTAAGTGTTTCCCTCTGGTGTTGACTTGACCCTACCTCAATTGTTATATTGGTTAAGTGTTTTCCTTTTGTATTACTTAACCCCACCACATGTAATTATATATTTCGGTTACGTGTTACCTTAGTTAACTTAACCCTATCATCTGCTTAATTAACATGTTACAACAGTTAAGTGTTCTAAATTTACTTAACCTCACCCACTTGTCTAATGAACGTGTTGTAACGGTTAAGTGTTCTAATTTTACTTAACCTCACCCACTTGCCTAGTTAACATGTTATTACAGTTAAGTGTTTACCTAATTACTTAACCTCACCATTTCTAGCTTGATTTATTCACGAGCCTTAATTAATTAATTAAAGCACCAACCACTCACATTAGATAGATATTGTTGTGGTTACTGGATGTGCCGGTCGGTTCCGGGTAGGTTTACACCACAACTCATTCTAACCTCGGGTCTTTCTGGGCTTGATGAACTAACCACCCACATTAGACAAGTATTGTTGTGGTCACTGGATATGCCGGTCGGTACTGGGCAGTTTTACACCACAACTCAGTCTAACCACGAGTTAGGCATATTCGTCTTTTGCTAAATTTACATATTTACTATTTATGCAAATTTTCTGTAAATCGATTTAGCATAGATCATATTTATTTGTCATGCAAATTTGCATATTTATATTCTATGACCAAAACTTGATTTACCTATCCATCAGCCCAACTTGCAGTTTATACCAATTTTAGATTTAATATTCCCCTTTTACAATTCATGCCCAATCCAGATTAATATTCCAATTTACGGTTCATGTTAAAACTAGATTTAATATTCTAGTTTACTGTTTATGTCCAAAACTTGGTTTACATGCCAATTTCACCCTTTACGGCCAATTTAAATTTATCAACTTATGCCCAAGACTAATATGCATGTAAATCATTCACTATTATAGCCAATTTAGACTATGCCTATTTATTATGCCAAACTAACTAAATTAAGCTATGCCTAAATTCCCGCGCCGAAATCGTACGTATAACATGATTCCATAAGTTTCTAAGTACTCATCAAATGATACTAATAGTATCAAAGCAAGGAATAAGGGATAAGCACGAGAATTGACATAAAAGAATAGCCATGCAAGAATGAACCAAATACAAACATAATGGTTCCAATGGGTTTGATGTACATAACAATGAATAGGAATAAACTAGACAAGTGACACACTAAATATGAGATCCACATAATCAAGGGAATAGGCATAGGTGGTTTAGTCCAACATAATGCTAGTTTAAGATACATCATGATCGGTTAATTGTAACAATGGGAACAGTCATAAGCAACTAACTACAATAGTCATAGGCAATTAACCACAATAGTCATGGGAGACTAATCACAATAATTTCTTAACTAATGTCATAGGAAATAGTCTCATAGTTATGATTCATAGTCGTAGGCAATAATTTCATAGGTGACAGTTCATGGCCATAGTCTTAGACAAAGGTCTCATAGTCATAGTCATAGGCAACAGTCTTATAGTCATAGCCATATGTAATGGTCTCTTTGTCATGAATCATAGTCATAGGCGATAGTTTCATGGGCAACAGTTTCATAGTCATAGTCTTAGGCAAAAGTCCCATAATCATAGTCATTGGAAATTTGCCACAATAAGTTCTAGGCCACAATCGAGAATCAGATCCAAAGGCATAGATAACGTTAGATTTGACATAAGCATGAATCAAAGATAATTAACTCGCAAATAGGCACAGTTCTATATTTAATTTAGTACATTCACGAGTCCAATTTCACGTTCAAATCTAAGGATAAACGAACTTACAGTGATCGGTTCAGAAAAGGAAAATAAGATAGCGTTGCTATGATTCGCATGACGTTGCTTGAAGCAGAATGCCTATGGTCCAATCTTGAAGCTTTAACTTGATTCTCTTTTAATTCTAGTTTTGATTCCAGTGGAGTAGCGATTCCATTTTTATTTTTAATTAGAATTGAGGCAAGGTATAGGCAGAACGAAATTGTGTGGAGAGAAAGCTAGGTCTGGGGGTGTTTAAATAGCATAGGGGTCACGAATCTGGTGAGAAAGGCGTCCAGGTGCAGAAAAATGGATCTGTCTCCAGATCTGGAAAACAGGGGGGAGGTCGACCCTAGGGTCGACCCTAGTGTCTACCTGTATACCCAAGTCGACCCCCAGGTCGACCTTAGTGTCGACCTGTTTAGGTAGGTTGAACCCAGGTCGACCCTAGTGTCGACCTGGGTCATGTCTATTTTGAATTTCCGGCTGAAACTTCTGAAGGCCATATCTTCTTCATACGGAGTCCGATTTACGCAAACTTGGACTCTATTCCAAGCATAATTTCGAGATGAACGCAATGGCGAAGCCTGTTTCCCTTAATTATTCTATTACAATTTAATTATTCCCTGATTTGTTACTCTTATGAGCACAGAAAATATGGGGAGTTACATTTACGGGGACAGGACGAAGAACACATAAAAGAACAATGTAGGGCGATTACAAATATATATAGAGAGAAGAGCGATAGTTTAAAACCTTAAATGGCGTTACATATCAGTAGTTGTTGTTGACTTATCTAATAGAAGATAGAGAAAATGTGAGGGATTAGGAAAATCTAAATGACTGTAACTAAGGACTTGAAGAGACAACATTAAATTCAAATTAATTTTTCATTCCTAGAAATATGTAAATAATTGCATTAACTTCAATTTAATTTTCATGCCTAGAAATATGTATATAAGTGTAACATAAAGGTTTCAAAATGTAGCATTAACTTCCATTTAAGCAAACATTAACTTTAATTATTTCTTTAGACCTAAAATTAATGTAAAGTTTTGAAAATGCAACATTAATTTCAATTTAAAATCTCGGTAACAACCTAAAGTTTTTAATGATTTTAAATAAGGTGGATAACTGAAATATAACTTTAAATCCTAATTTTAAATTATAATTTATTTTAAATTATAATTTATTTTGAATGTTTGCATTCTATTTCTGAATATAAATTTAAAATGTGTGTTTCTAAGTTTATTAACAAATATAAAATGATCATTAATTCAGAACATAAAAGTTTTGGACTAATATGAAATCAGTTATTAATCAAATGCTGAAAATTGATTCTTTAAATATAATATTTTTATGTAAAATTGATGTTGTAAATTTTAAAATGAAAATGACAACTTTTGCTTGCTCCGTTTAAACCAATTTATACGGCCGATTTACGTAGCGGCAACCGATATAGCGCAATTAACATTGAAATTTGAAAATTGAAATTAAAATACGAAATTTTATATTTAAGATGTGTTTAACTAAACATAGGTTAAGAATAAATTTCATTGAAAAGTACACCTCATGTTTAGTTAAATTTGAATGAATTAGTTCGAAAATAAATTAGGAACTTAGGTATTTTCTATCTAAAAATACTAGATGACTTTCTAAGCAAAACAACATTTTCGTTTCTCAAAATTCGAACGTTTGTTGTTTTGAATATGTGATTTTGTCCATAAAATGTGGAAACTATCAACATACATACCTTGAATTCTGAAATATCAGAAATTTGAGTAGTCACTTGATTTGAACGGACTTTGTCAGTTACCAATTGCATCGGTTCATACATTTCAAAAAACAAAGGCGTGACCCTACTTTCTCTCCCCCTCGTGATTCCAATCTTCACGCATATTTTCTTCCTTCCCTTTATTTCTTGAAAACCATGCAAGACATCTCTCCCATGCATGATTTTTTTCCTCTATTTTCATGATAATCACTTCATTTCATTTACATTATCCTCTCGTTATATATTTCTTCTTTATCTTCCATTCCTTGAAAATATATAAAATAAATTTTCTCACTTCCATGTCTCTCCACCCGAAGCCAACCAGAATGTGCCCATCCTTTCCTCGAAACCGGATAACCCATTAAATCCAGGGTTCAATGGCCACATACCCTAAACCTAAGTGCCCATCGCCAGCAAACACCACCGTGCATCTCCGAGTTCGTTTCTTCCCATCAGTGCTCAGTCCCTCCGTTCATCCTTCTCTGCCCAGATCTGACGTAAGCCCTAATGCTGGCCATTCTCTTTATTGGTCAAAGCAAAGTCAGGCCAAAAGCCTGTAGTTTTCCTTGTGGAGTTTTGTTGTTTTCCTCCTTCATTTTTTTCTTCTAAAGTTTAAAAGAAGCTTGTTGATTAATTCACTCTTCACATCCTGGCCTAACAAAAGTATATACCGAAGAATTATCATTTGTTTATGCCTTCTTATTGCTAGGAAGGCCTACTTATATAAAAGAAGAGGTTGAAAACATTTTTAGCCATGCCAATTTGGATGTTGTGTTAAGGTTTGTATTTACTATTCAGTGGAAACTTTGTCTCTCTTTGCTATAAAAAATATAAAAAAGTGAAACCTGGTTTTGCGGTTTTGATCTGGGTTTGGTCACTGATCTGATTGTGTTATAGTCTTACTTAATCTGACCTTAAGTCGTGCTTGTTCACTATATTCGTGTTTGGATACGTCGTTCCATTCTGTATTCACTCGTTTGTCATCTCCGCTCAATGTTATGAAAGGTGAGTTTATCTCACACTTGACTTACATGTTCATGAATGTTAAATTCAACACAAATGAATTATTGTGAAATGTGCAGGATTACTAGTAAAAATCATTTTATTTGATATATACACCTTTCGTATATGACAGGTTATGACACAACCTATATATGACACATAGGTGCACAAATGATATATGATTTGTGTTGCAATAAAATTGGTGCTACGTAATAATTTATTTATGTTGCTCAATTCCCATAGGTTTAGAAAAATTACTATGGTTTAAAATAATACATTCTTGAACCATTGTACAAAATTAGGAAATAAACTAAATTGATTTGGAATGCGGGTTGAAATGATATATACATGGGATTCGAATTTTAATCATGGATTGAAATGATACATATTTGTATTACTTGGCCTAGGCAGAAAACTATATAAAGACACCAATGTTTTATTTTAAAAATTATTTTCTAAATATTTTTTTGCTTTAATGAAGTTATTTAAATATTTTAACTATAACATAATTTTAAAATTTAAAACATTTAAATTATTTTATAAGTAATTTAATAAGTATTTTATTATAGTTTATATTCTTTAAATTTTAAAATTAATATATAGTTCTATATAAAAATAGATTTTCTTAATATTATAAATTTGAAAGGTTTAAAAGAGAAGTTTGAAATTTAATTTCAACTTAATTTATTTATAATATTTCACTAAAATGGAATTTACTAGATTAAGTCAAAATAATTTTCTAGATGTGATTTAGAAAATTTATGAGATGGGTTATGTTGATTTTGCTGTGATTATGATATTAATGAATTTATTTCTGTTAAAAAGTATGAAACTAAATAAATTAAATTGATAATAATTTATCAAGTAAATAATTTGAGTCTAAATATAATTAATGCAAATATTTAGAATCAATTATATGTGGAAAGTAAAAATAAATTGACAGATTTTAAGACATGATTTGAAATGAATCAGGGGAATATGATTTAAGTAATAATATCCAAAAACCAACTTGAATATTATTGTGGAATAAATTGAAATTATATTTTACTATTAAGGCTAACATTGAGTCGAATTGATGTTTTGAAATCTAAATTTATAATAAGTCAAATTTTATAACTACGGATATTTTGGTTCTAATTGGATTGTTATTTATATCAAACTATTTTACTTAAATTTAATTTTTCATACTAATCATCTTTATAACTATTTAATTTCAACTATATTTATCTATTAAAGTTTTACAACTATTTTAATAAAATATCTAATATTTTTTTACTATTATAACCTTTATAAATATTTTAATAAAACTCCTTTTATAAAACTATTTTTTATCAAATCTAATATTATATATAATAGCTATTTGAAATTTAAACTATTTTGAATATATTTTACTATTAAAATAAGTCTTTTTTGGTCCAAGCTATTAGATCTGAAGTGTTAATATAAGGAATTTTGAATAACGATATGAGATATTGAAATTTGAAACTAAATGAAATTTGTTAACGAATGTTTGGTAATGTTGAACGAAATCTAGTAATAAATTAATTAATTGAAATATGTGAAGTTAACTGGTTAAAATAAAACCAACATCTTTGTTATTTGATTTATGATATTTTAATTTGATTTTAAACATAAATGACCATAGTGTGAAATAAGCGATTGGCTGTTAAAGAGATCGAGGTTGGATATTGCCATACTCTGTTAATATCGAGAACCAATTTAACAACTGTGCACGTGGTGGAAAATCTATAATGATGTAGGTTGGTTTGGCAGCAAACGCTATTGGAATGAAGTAAGAGAACGATGATGGATAATTTTGACTTCGGGTCATAGTTGAAATGACTAAAATAGGAGTTATGCCATGATTAAGTAAGGTTGCACCTTTTATCGGACACACATCTTCGGTACCATATCTCTTATTTTGTGATTGATTGTTAGCCACCTTTGATTATGGGAATGTGTTTCGAGGTGGGAGGCATTTGCAGCTATGCATTTCCATCGATCCTGGTGTGTAATTGGTAGAATCGTACTCTGGGTATTGTCTCGTGTACCTTGTCATATTATCATAATCGACCCCCTTACGATATTGATTTGATGTTGCCGTAAATTGGCGCATCCTTGTCCACCAACCATTTGGCAGGTGATTTATTTGCAATGTTTTTGACAATGTTTATAAACGGTGTAAGAGTAATAATGGTAGTATCGCTTACGTTATTTTCAATAGTATATTTACCTTAGCTACTATTATAGTAATGTATCGTATTATATAATAAATAATTTAACGGATCCTTAAAGGATGAAAATCTCAAATATCCTTTAATTTTCTGATGCACTACATTTGAGCATTTTACTTGAGTTGATTTACTTAAAAGAAATGTTGGTCCTGATCTGAGTGTTTTGTTTATGCATTATTGTTCAGGTCAGACCCAGCAATGCAGTATTGAGATTACATCTTTCGAAGATGGAGACTTATTGAAGACCTGCTCTCTATCCATTTATGGTAGTTATTTCTTTATGTATTATAAATTCTCGTATTTAGACTTCCACTGTATTTAATTCTATCATTCTTGTATTATGTATAAATTTTGAAATTTTTATTTAGTAGCTTCATGAACTACTATTGCATTTATTTATTCTATTGTGAGATACTCTGTTTTTCTATATTTGTGTTTTTGTTCATGTTTATGTTTGTGTTTATTTGTGATTCTGTGATGATTTTATATTTCAACCCCATAATTATAACAATCTCTATTTCGAACGATTGGATTTTATTTTATTATTGACTTTAATATAATAAATAGTCGGTCGTTACATGTGGTATTAGAGCTTTGGTTTAATAAAAATCTTTGCTTATGGGGTTTAAAACTCACTAGAGATAGGGTAGAAATACCCTATAATGAGCAAACCCAGTTGTAGAATTTTTCTAGAGAGAGCGATATTTTGAAAAGTATAAATAGTTTTAAGAGGTTTCAAATGAGTTTAAATTATGTTAAATATAAAATTTTGTTTTTAAAGTTAACCTTCTCTAGGAGTTTCTTTATCTTGAATCAATCTCATTTATTAGGTTTCTCTTTGATTAGGATTTCCTATATCTAGATCCCGGTCCTCGTTCTAAATACACTTTAGGAAATTATAATAGATGGTTTCTGAAATCCTAAATTTTCTCTAATTTGTTCTAAGTAGGGTCACCGCCCTTTGTGGATTTATGTTAATTAAGCTCTTTTGTTATTCAACTATTAGTTCAAGTCTGACTTATTTTGACATAACTAGATAAATTATGTACGTAAGTTTTAAATATAACTCATATTAAGAATTAATGAGAAATATGAAAATATTTTGATACTTAAGGTTATAATGATTTAGAGTATTAATTGATACAATAATTTATTTTGAAAATATTATATGAATTTAAAAGCTGTGGTATTTAGAAATTTATAAGATGATCTATTTGTAAATAAAAGTAGATTGTTGAATTCAAGTGAAATGATTTTGAGAAAATAAAATACATAAATTGATGATATGCCATATTAGTTATATTTATTAAAGATGATATCTTAAAATTATTAACTTTAAAAAGTATGAGTCATTAATCTGAATTCAGAAAATGAAATATTAATATTAATTTTGTAACGCCCCGTATTTTAACTACACTAAAGAGGATAAATTAAAGAATAATTAATTTAATATTTATAATTAAGGGAAATAGACTACGTCATTGCGTCCGTCTTGAAATTCTGGTCAAGATAGACACCTGGTTTTGCGTAAAACGGATAACATATGAAGAAGTTATGGATGGTAGAAGTTTGACGAAGAGAGCAGGAAAAACCAGCGCACTTGACAAGTACGCCAAGGTATTTTTGCATTGGCGCACTTGTAAAGTGTGCCCATGTTAATTTTCGGCATCCGGACCCCTTCATGTGGGTGTCGACCCATGGGCCGACCCCTTAGGGCTGACGTAGCATATCGAATTCTGGGGGCTGGTAGCTGTATATATGGCTCCATTTCTCTTGTTTTCTACACTGAAAATAATGGAGGCTTAGATGTTGTCGGTGTCTGAACTGAATCAAATCTCTTTCTTCTTCTACAATCTAATTAATCAAATTTAGAGATTCAAGTGTTTCAAGTGTAGATCTGAGATCCAAACTTCACTTTTCTCCTCCTATTCTTCTAGATTTGATCATTGTGGGTTCAAGTTACCTTTAGAATTGAATAATTAAAAGTAAGACATCATATGACTATAATTCGGGTATATGCTTAGGATTGAATCATATCAGATCTAGTGTAATTTGTGAATCTATGAAATTATGAATTAACTATGACTTGGATCTTAACCTTTATCATGTTAGATCTACTTTTGATTATAGATCTAATTCTATTTAGATCATTTTGTACCTATCATTTTGTAGTTGATTTGGATCTTAAACTTTATCGTGTTAGATCTACTTTTGATTATAGATCTAGTTCTATTTAGATCATTTTATACCTATCATGTTGTAGTTGATTTGGATCTTAACCTTTATCATGTTAGATCTACTTTTGATTGTAGATCTAATTCTATTTAGATCATTTTGTACCAGTCATGTTGTAGTTGATTTGGATCTTAACCGTTATCATGTTAGATCTACTTTTGATTATAGATCTAATTCACTTTTTAGATCATTTTGTACCTATCATGTTGTGGTTATTTTGGATTTGTCATTAGTTGTACATGTTTTCGATTTAGATCTAAACTTTCACCTAATTGTCATGACAAGTTTACCTTGGTTTCACTGTTTAGATTACCTTGTTTCTATCATATTGCGGTTAAATAGGATCTATTATTAGTTTGACATCTAAATTATTATTTATACCTTATCATGCCACCTATGACATCCCTATTATGTTAAGACTGATTCTAATATCACGTGGTCACTAGATCCGTTCATATATGTCCATCTTATCATTATGTCATTATATGATTATTCCACCACATGTTTATATCAATCTTGTTAGAATAATCATTTCTGTCACCCGTCCCTTCTATTTTAGCCTGGCTACTTTCTAGCCTAGGCATGACGTTAAATTATGCGTATATGTTAAAATGCGAATGAGGGGAAAAACAATATAAATTGGACATAATTTGTAAATGGAAAGTTTGGCATAACTTAATGTTTATGAACATGAATTTGGGCATGTAATTAATTATGAACATAATTGGGCAAAAAGATGCATGAACACCTATAAAAACATAGGTATAATTAATTAATAATTGAAATGCCTAGGATTACAGTAATTAGAAACTGTAGTGGCACTTATGACATGAGGTTAGATTGCACTTGCGGTGGAAGTATGCCCAGAACCAACTGGCAAATCCAGCAATCGCAAGTGATGAATCTAATGTGAGAGGTCTTAGTGCACAAATACGAGACATGCTATGACATGAGGTTAAGCCCAAATTGTGGAAGAAGTCTGCCCAGAACGGACCGACATATCCAGTGTCCACAAGTTGTAGGCCTAATGTGGGAGGTCTAGCACATTTTAACCATAATTGAATATGGAAATAAACATGAAAACTTAACCTAGTTGAATCCATATGGATTGTGTAAATATGTCTGTTTGAATAGGGTTAAGTAAACTTGAATCAAACAGTAGGAGGGTTAAGTACATCTTGGGTTGGTGGGTAATATTTGTATATATAGGCCCACAAATTTAACCTGTTAGGGTTATGTAATTAAAGACACCGTTAGGTAAGCATAACCAGTGGAGGGGATGCAACACAAAGGGGAGAGATTGCATCATCTTGTATGGGACCCATTTCAGTCAGTAACCATATGTAGGTATCGAACGAATACTCCGAACTAGGTCGAAGTAGGGGCATGCTTACTGAACTGATTGTAAGAGATCCAAACGTGAAGGACGGTATGGGCGGCGCATACCGACTGGGTCCTGTGTGTGCATGGTCCAGACAGTGGAAGATAAGACGCCGTCACATCGGTAGATATGGTTGTGCACATCAACTAAGGGTTGCCACTTTAGGTAGTGATACCTCCTTCTGTGGGGCCGACACAGGGTACCTACGGAGTAGGGAGCCGATCGATTAGGATTGTAATAAGGGTACATCTAGACTCTAGTAAGTTTAGGAGTACGTTATTGGGGCTGCCTGTGGATTGTATGGGGTTTAAACGTCTCACTAGAAGTACGCCTAAGTCTATCATTTCATACATGTTGGGGATTATCTCATTTTGGATATACTAGTATTAGTGCAGAGAAAACTCAACAAGCGCAATATACTCTATTATGTTTACCTTGTCACACTTACCTATTATAATGATATCTCTCTTATCCACTTTTTATGCCTTTCATGATACTTTTACTTATTTACTTGTTAAGAGTAACTGGACTCGCCAGACTTTAGGTCTGACCCTTTTTGTTTCCTCTTCTTTCTTCCGTTTCCCCCCTAGGTTCTCAGGGAGGGAATTCTCAGGCTTAGTCAGGATTCTGCTATTGTCTTGCTTGGAGCTGCTATATGTATTGCTCAAGCTTCTATCTTTTCCACTATAACTATGTTTTCACTTGGGGATTATGCTTGTTCTATTTTGTACTCTGATGTTTAAGAATAAGACAAATGTTTTAATGATGTAATGGTTTTCATGTATTTCAAACATGGGATGTTTTGACTATGCTACTTTATGATAAATAAAGTTTTTATTTCCACTGCTATTTTTATGTCTGTCTTGTAATATTTTTGTTTCTGTTTACCTATAACGCTTCATGAAACTTAATGCATTCCCGTTGTGAGTGACATTAACGGATGTGGGGTGTCACAAATTTGTTTTTGGAATGCTTATGAAACGAAATTTTTACTTATATGGATATATAATAATTTACAAATGAATAGTGATTTTGAAATTTATAATATAAACTAAACTTATAAGTATTAGATGGACTTTATAAGAATGACTTTAAGTAAACTCTAATTTATAATTGTTGCAAAGCTAAGGAAGGTATCATGGTCAAGCTAGTTAGTGTAGTTATTTAAAAAGGTGGTTGGTTTGAAAGGGTTGGAAAAAAATAATCTTTCTTGTATTGTGACCAGTAAAATTATAATATTGTGGATTTGATTTGATGAAATTAAATTTGATATAAACTAAAATGGTATAGATATTTGAATTCCTCGAAATCCTATGTTTGAGGCATAAGTTTCAATAATTTTTTGCAAATTTGGACTAGCAAGCATTAAACAAGAAAAATTCTTACTTTCATTTATTTTTCTTACTGCTTGCGCATGTTGATCAGTTCAACGGCTAGGATTCTTTTTGAGTCTACCATACAAAATAGTTGCATCCTTGGCTAAGTTTATATAATAGGATGAAACATGATTTAGACTTCCTAGAAATCTTGTAATTAGGTTTACTCGTTATTTCATTTGGAAATTTCAAAGCAAATTTTATACTTATGCTTATAGGAATGATTTTACACTTCTCTATATTATGATCTAAAAACCTTACATCTATCTGAAATATATACATTTTTGGTTTAGATATTACCAAACCATTTTGTATAACTATTGTCTTGAAATTTCTAGGTGTTTAAAATGGGTTTCAATATCCTTTGAGAAGACTAGGATATCATCAATATAAACTATTATAAATTCACTATAAGGAATAAAAATATCATTCGTATCTTTTTCAAAATTCTAAAGGAGCATTCTTTAGACCAAATGACATAACTCTCCACTTATAATGTCATATGGGAACAATAAAAGCAGTTTTATGCTAATCAGATTCGGAAATTTGTATTTTCCAATAACCTGATTTCAAGTCGAATTTGGAAAATATGATAACATCAAATAATCTATCTTTTAAATCTTTCTTATTAGTGATTGGGTGCCTTATCCATTTTAAAGCTTTATTAAGAGGTTTGTAGTTTATTACTAATCTAGGAGCGCATCTTTCTTGTTCGCTATGTTTATTGACATAAAATGTTGTACAAGACCATAGAGATTGTGAAGGCCTTATTAATCCTTTTTGTAAAAGGGATTCAATTTCTTTTATACATAATATTAAATATTCAGAATTCATCTGGCAAGGTCTCGCTTAGTTGGATTCTTTTTCTCATCAGCATCATCTTCACAAGGAAGATTAACAATGTGCTTTTTATATTCCAAAAGGTACCTAGATGCTCGTTACATATTTCTATGGAAAACATATTAAAGATCATTTTGATTGTTCTTGTAATTTGAATTTTCAGTTTTTCTTGTAAAGTTAACGTACGTAATTCTTGTTTAAGAAAATTCAAATGTAATTTTTTTTTATATTACAAGATCCTTAGTTTCATGTATAACCATTGTAAAAGGTTTTATTATAAACTTATAGTAGGTGTATTTTTATAAGTTTGTGTTGTCCCATTTTTATCAACATGGTTTATAGGATATACCTTATCTATAAAGGGTGTTTCTTGAATTTCTTGGTTTGTGATATCTTTTACTAGCAAAAACTCACTTGAATACAAGTTTTCTTCTTACAAATATAGGCTTGTGGGATTTTAAAGCTTATATTATGTTTTTAAATTCCTACATGGCTTAATGAATTTGTAGTTTTATGGAAATATCTAGTGGGTATTAATCCTTCTTGTATTACATTCATGTCTGCATCGCTATCAACTAATGAAGTCAATTCCTTTTGAAAATAATTGTCAATTAAAAGTGTAATTTTAATAAACCATTTTTGTGAAATAACAGTATCTAATGTAGATAGATAATCTCCTTGTTTTGAAAGATCTGTTCGACTATTATCAAAAGTTGTTATTTGTTTCGATGTTTCCAATAAGGATACCTTCTAATCTAGAATTTTATTTTTGTTTTTAATTGCTTGAATTTCCCTTTTATTGTTTTGAATTTCTTCGAAGAGATCCTCTATATTGTAGGGCATCTATCTTTTGTCTTTCTTTAAAGAGTTTATAAATTTCATTAATAGAATATGGATTTTGAGATATTTTTGCATTTATTCCTTGAGAAGTTGTATTATTTTGACATTTTTTGGAATATATTCCATTTGATCTATTAATTTATGTCGTAATTTTGGATCTTTCACCCTTTTAAGGAACTCTAAAATATTATTATTGACTAAAACATTTATATCCTAAATTCAAAATTTGATAAAATGTTATAAAAAAATTCGCCTTCACTTTCATTGTTCTTGGTTGGATTTAAACATGATTAACAATTCAAATATGGCTCATAACATCCCTCAGATAAAGATTCATCATCCAATACTTTAAGATTTTTAGAATCATAGGAATTGGTTTCAGATTCTTCATTTTCCGAACTAATTTCAGTATCATAGTTTAGTAAAGGTTTGGATTGCATATTTTAAAATTCATCATCAGCATGTAAGTTATTAGTTTTCTTTTTCAACTTACATTTATTAGCATAATGTCCCACTTTTCCACATTTATAACAATGAGCAATTTTATCTTTCTTCTTTTCTTTGGGCCTTTTGTTCTAATTTTCTTTTAGCATAATGTTTCTTTTTATGAAAAGGTTTGACAGTTTTAGTTACTTTTATGATTTTTTCTAATAACTAGCTACAAATTGCCCTAATTGATTTTTTCTGATAACTTATATTATTTAATTCGTTGATTTAACTTTATTCATTGCATAATGATTAACCTTCTTAGATGTATGTTCCAATAAGTGTACCAGAAGTATAATTTTCATATGTAATATTAACTTTATCTTTTCTTGAAATTTTCCTTACCCTTTCTGCAAATAAAGAAGGAAGGCTATCTATAAATTTTGATTTCCAATGAAAACAATTTCACTCTGGTAGTTCCATTATTCTATTTAAAAATATATATTTATACCATCTGAAGTCTATTAATGTTTTACATCTTAGATTTTGTAAAAGAGTATGAGTATTTTCGCTATTGTCGACTATTCTTCTAATGAAATGGTCTAAAATGTGACTATTAAAGTATATGCAACATTTTGTACTACTTGCCCCTCTTCTTATTTTATAGCATTGCCAGTTTCAGTTTTATTTGCTAGAGATGGATAAATATCCACCCAACCTTTTAATTATCCAGTGCATCCAGTAACTATCATTTTTGCAAAAGTAACGTTAGAGTTACAATTACTTTGTACTGTACATAAGCATACGGTGAGCAATATTATATATTTGCTTTTCAGAATATCCATCTATATTCAAATTCATAAGTTTCCTTACCACTATAACTATTAGTAACAATTTAATCTTGTTTTTCGTGTAAATTAACCATAAGAGAGGGTCTCCTATTGTAAAATAATTTTTGGCACGGTTTACCATAATGGTCAAGTTTTTTTTTTCATCTTGAATTACTTCTTAGAGTTTTTTGTGTTTTCTAGGCTTGAAAAATATTCATCTTAAAGAATATTTATTTTCATATCTTTAAAAAAAAATCATTTTTTTCAAAATCATTTGTTAATTTTATTTTAAAAGCTTTAATTTTAGTAGATGGCCAAAGCGTTGAAGATGCAACAACTTCATTTAAATCTATCAAATCTTTGGTCTCTATCTAGACATTATATTTACCTTGATTAACTGCAGGATATACTACTTCTATTCTATTATGTAATGAACACATTTATTCTTCTACGATATTTTCGTATAGGTCGGTATAATTGTAACAACCCGGAAAATCATAACAAATTAAAAATTTTATTTTGGCAATTTTAATGAATTCTGAATATTTAAAATGAATTATTTTAGATAATAACAACTATAAATTTTTTTTTTAATAGAATTAGAATGTATGTATTTATTGGAATCGTAGTTAGAATATAAATATTTGTTTCAATTATAAAAGGAACTGGAAATGGCGCGGTAGTTTGAAAATTCGATTTCAAACTTCAAATGAATGTACAGGATTCAAAATAAATCAGATTTTAGTGAAACCAAAAATATTAGAATCTATTTGAAAATATCTTTCCAGTGAATCTGAAAAATTGAAATTTCATAGCGGGAATAAAAAGTTATGCCCAGTTGAAAATTTAGAATAGCCGCTATGAAAATATAGCCCTTAAAAATAGCGATTTGGCAAATGACCTCCATTTTCGACGAAACCACTTTGTTTGGATCTAGAATGTCAAATTACTGCTAGATTCCAATTTTCATAATTTTTGGAATCAATATGTGAGCGTGGCGAAGTAAAACGTGTTTTGACAGTTTCAGTCAATTTGGATCGACAAGAAAATGACCGTTTTTCAAATAGTCTCCAAATTTAATGAAATTAGTTCTCTTAGGACCGTATTGTCAAAATATAGCTAGATTTATTTTTCTGGAATTTTTGGAGTCAGTATGTGGCCTCGGTAAATTAAAATGTACGTTGAAATCAATTTTGAACGTTATATTAATTTATATTTTAATGAAAATTGATCAAAACAATTGAATTTGCTTACGGGACATATCCCATTGTGTCCAGAATGGGGGTATTTGGTTAGGGACGATGGTCGGCGAGTTCGATTTGGAGTCCAAATTAAAAAGTTACTTTTTGGAATTAAAAATAATAAATTATATAAGGTCAAACATTCTCTCTCCCTCACACTCTCTTTTCCATCATTAAAAATCAAAAAAAGAGAAAAAACCCGACGTTCTCCTCTTCTGCCGCTGCTCCTCCTCCCCGCTGGCCGCCGCTACTCCTCCTCCTACTCCTCCCTCTCCTCCTCCTCTTCTTCTTCCTCTTCTTTCTCTCATCATTTCTATGCAATCCCTAAACCCCAAATCAATTTCCACATCCACCACCCTCCTCCGTCGGCCACCCACCACCACCCCCACCCCAGTTAGGTCCCACGCCACCCTCTAGCCACCCGGCTCCGGCCGTGGGCCCCGCCAAGTCCAAAAACCCATTTTTCTCCAAAAATCTCATTTTGCATAGAACACCCTGTCACTATTTCGCCAATAACTCTCAAATCTTGCATTTCTGGCCAAAACTCCACAATACCAAAATCGAAGAGCATGATTTTTTCTTTTATTTGGTATATGGAAGTCCTATTTTGGATTGCGGAGCTATCCGGAAATCGCATCCAAAGTCTGTTATCCAAATACTATCCAAATACTGTCTTTTCGCGATTTCCGGTGAAATGACACATTTTCAGAAGGAAGACCACTAGGCGAAAGTTGTCCGGAATGATGCTTTTAAGCTTGAAAAGAAGATGATGTGAAGATTGGAGCTCGTTTGCAAATTCTGGAACCAGAACAACAAATCCGAGCGATAGAAAATATGTGAGTTTTCTCCGCTTTAAAGCTTCTATGGTTTTTGACGTATGAAGTATGTAAAGTTATGATTTTTATTTATGTAAATTTATGATTTTTTTTTATATAAAGTTATGATTTTTAATTACATAAAGTTTTGATTTTTAATTACATAAAGTTATGATTTTTAGTTATGTAAAAATATCATTTTTGGTTAGTTAAAAATAGGATTTTTATCGTAGGAAGGAAATATTTTTGGCAAGGTTAAAAATATGATTTTTAACTAGTGTATGGCATGGAAATGTTTTTAGAAAGATAAAAATATGAATTTTAGATTATATATATTATTTATAAAATGGTCATACAAAGAAATAATTATTAATTGGCTAAAAATCCGATTATTATATATGTAGTAGCGATATAAAAATGTGATTTTTATAATGTTAACATCGTGTTAAAAATATGATTTTTATCTATGTAGCAGCGTTATAAAAACATGATTTTTATGTACATGTAGCGAAATTAAAAAAATGATTTTTATATATGTAGAGTACTAAAAGTATAATTTTTAGCGAAGTAAAAATATAATTTTTAGAATTGAAATAAAAATGTGATTTTTACAATGAAAAGAGTGAAGAAGATTGCGTTGGAATTCCAGGCAAGTCAAGGATACTCTGAAGTTTAGAAATTAAAATGGCGGAGTGGAAACCAAAGGTGAGAACTCCTCACTATAATTTTCTTTGTACAGTTATTTATTTTGTAACTACATATATGAACTGTTCCCCGTCGTCCATAGACCATGGACGACTTGTTTGATTGTTGATTTGGTTGATTAGATAATTTGGTTGAATTTGGTTGTTTAGGTGAAATGAATTGTTATGTGTGTATGGCACGAGCCAATATCAGGAGAGGGGTATTGCTAGGCATTACCCGATTTCGTTATCGCGCCGTTATGCCGCCAAAATTTTCTAAAATATGTTAGAACAATGAAAATATTATTTTTATTGTGTAAATGAACCGAATAAATAATTTATCGTTAAAAAAATAATTTTTAACGTGTATATGAATAAAATAAATATACATTTACAAATTAGACGATTTGTTTATGTACACTTGTTTGACTGATATGGACTGGGACGATAAATTTTACACGTCACCCAACTGCACAAATAATATTCTGTGTTTGTGGATTGAAAACCCCACACGGCTGTTGGGATGATATTTGACGTACACTATTCCCAACTGTTTAGTGGTATGTCAATCGATTGATCGACAGGCTGTTGTAAGCGTTAAATATTTATATTTAATGCTTATGCAGTATAGAATGCACTCTGGATGATAGATGATTGTTGATTATGGTTGTTATATAAGTATATTGTATGAAATCCATATAAATAACATTATATGGTAATTGACTGTGTCTGATTCCAATTTAGAACGAATGAATATTTTAAAATAACGAATATTTTCAAATAATATTCAGAAAAGAATCAAAATATGATTTTGATGTCCGATTTAGGATTGACAGGTATATATTTAAATATATGAAGCCGTGTTGATTAATCTAACGCCATTTTAACGTGAACGATATTTATCTCGATTTTATTCATTTTTAAAATGAATATGGAAAAGGAATTGATTTCAAAATTTATTTTTTTGTAAATATTATCATTTATATGTTAATGATATGGAATATTCAATTTCGATTTAAAATTGAATATGAAATTGAAATCGTTTTGAAAATGAATTTAAAATGATTTATAAAATACGTTTTAAATGAAAATTGATGAAATATATATTATATATATAATATAATGGCCTGAATAGAACGCGCTGCGCTGCGGCAGTTCCCGAATTTCGAACATTGACTTCGAATGGACATTACGGGAGATCCGACCGTCGGATTCTCCTAAAATGGGAACCGTTAGGTTCGTATCGAAAAGAGCTTTCTACGAATATTAGAGATTTGAAATATAATGGTAGGATTTGGAATTATGTCCAAATCAAATTTGAAAAAGGTCGTTGTAAGTGTAGTTCGATGGCCGTTTATGGAAATCGACTGTACGGGACTTGATAAAATTATTAAAAATATCAATAATTAGTGTAAAATCATAAGAAATGATTTGGAAAGAATTGGAATGAAAAATTCCATATTTCAAAAGATAAAAATATATTTTTATCGAAATGAACTAGTTATTAACTAGAATTATAATCCAATATTTTTAAATAAGTAAATTAGATTTGAAATGGTTTTAAAAATAACCAGGATTTCCAATATATTAATTGGAATGGATTTGAATCGAAATTGTCTTCGAAATATTTCGATGTTGGATTTCGAAATTATACAGATATTGTTATGGAAATTTGAAAGAAATATTTATATCGTTATTTCCGATACGATATTTGTTGGTTGTATTATTTGATATTGAATATAAGCCAATATACTTTCTATTCGGAGCCTTGTATTTCATATCAAATTGGATTTTGGGTTTATCGTGAATGGTGTCTTCAGTAACACTGTTCTTGAACCCCACGTGAAGAGGATAAATCTTTTAATTAAGATTGTTAGAGTTTCCAATATATTTAATAATTGGAATAAAATGGAATGTGAATTGAGTTTGTCGTGAACTATGTTTTTAACGACATTCGTTCTTTAACCCGATTTACAGTGAAATGTGATTTGGAATTTATAAATCATTTGTTAAGATTTAAAGAAGATTTTCCAAAGTAAAGTTTTCCAATTTAACATATTAAAATGGAATTGAATGGAATTCGATTTGGTAATAATCGAAGTGAGCTTCTGTAGAGGAAGACTGTTAATATATATGGAATTTAAAAGGCTTTGTCGTTATTACATTTATATTATTGGTTGGATACGGGAGTTCATATCGATTATATATATTGATTTGTATTCCATGAAGATTCCATTGTTAATGGAATGTGATTTTTGGTTTATCGTAAGCTGTGTTTTAAATGACATTAGTTCTTTAACCCAGTTAAAAATAAGATTTATTTCTTAATTTTGAATAATCATCCAATTATGATTTTTGGAAATTAAAACTGAATTAGAGTTTTAATGAATCTTTAAATAGATTGAAAGATGAATTTGATAACTAAATTTATCAAATTCAAGAAATGATCGAGAATGGGGTACCACCAGTTTTACTCCAGGCGATAGTTAAATCTTTAATTATATTTGAACATGAAATGGTAATTGAATTACCGATAACACTGTGGTGTTAGATATGAAGTATTACCAGTTTTGCGTCATGGGATAAATAGGTTTGGATTGGGAAATTAAAACAAATGATTACTTCGTTAAGGTTCACTAATCCTGATTAGTTTGTATAAACCATAATTTGGTTTGAATTGATATCCAAAGGAAGATTAAAGAATAAATTTAAAGAATTTATCTTTGATAAAATTAATGGGAACCTTTCCCAAAGGATATGAATATTTAAATAAAAGAATATTCAGAATTGGAATGAGGCTTATGTTGTGTTTTTATAGCACTTGTTTATTATATACGCGAGTTATTCAGAATGACTAGGTTTATCCCATTCTGAATAACTGATTCGATGATATGTTGAGGATGAAGACTGTGGTTAAAGACAGGAGGTCTTCACATCGGTTGGATGATTACTGATGTCTTGATTGGGTTGTACACCCAAGACAAGGTAATAAGTGGTGATCGTCCAGACGTACTTGGAGATCGACCAGATAAGCGAGGACCTCACTCCTGTATTGGACATATGGGACGAGGAATAAGGTGCCTTCGGTTTCGTTCAGACCCAGAACGAACTTGTAAATGGATGTGTGTCTGACATTGGATTTCATTCGGTGTGATTGATATACATCGGTTGCATAGCATGAATTGCCCGTGTGGCATGTTGAGATGCAAATGATCAAGGCTTCTGTTATAAAGCAGAGTCTTGTGGTTGATAATCAAAGCACGGCTTTAATATAGCATAACTTTGTGTAGCTTTAATTCGCGAGCCTCGCACCCTAGTGTGATCCATAAACGGGAGAGGATATCAGGGAGGGCATGCGTTTCCTTCTAGCTAGGAGGGGTGTCTGGGTTTTACACGCCCAAATGTTTTATTTATGTGGATGATGGATAGCAAGGCGCCTTGGTTATATCGGTCTCTGTGGAGCCGATGGATAGTCTTTATTCAGACCAGATTGACGCCCCATAGGGCAGGGAAACGTAGTGTTCAGGCATTTTAATCCACATCGAGTGGACCGGCCCTGACGATCCAAGGCTTGTCTGTGCGCTTGCCTAAGACACGGGCTAGAGCGTCTCGAAGCGGTAAAGACGATCCCTTGCCTTGGTTCACAGATGGAAATCCAACTTTCAATACGTGACTTTGCGGTTTTGATTGTAGAGCCTAGTATTGGCAACATGATATATGGTACCCATGCCACCTAGGATTGATACATTTGTATTTGAAGTTGTTTTATATACTATGCACTTATAATAGTATCAAATGATTTGTTTTAAACATACCAATCATGTTTGGCTATTGTTAGCCCACTTTGTGAACTGGGCAACACAAAGTCAAGATGTGAAATATTGAAGAGCTTGAAAAACACTGAAGCGGGTCGGATCGGAGCAGTATAGCGGTTCGGATCGGATAAAGTCTGCTGTTCGGATCGGTGAGCTATTGTTGTTGGAATTAGAGAGGCACGTCTGTTCGGATCGGAGAGCAACCTATTTCCAGCTGGAGCGGAGAGCAATAGATCTGAGCGGAGCAGAGTAAACACAGGAATTAGTCCTAAGTCAATCCAGATCGGATCGGGTATTCCGATCCGAACCCCTTGCGCATACCCCTCCGACCCGAGCCTGTCTTCCACGTCACTCTCCTGCATGAGCGCCTGGTTATTCGGATCGGTTGTGACCAGTTCCTACCCTCAACGTCCACTACTCTGATGCGTTGTCAACATAGAAATTCATCCGAACCCGAGGCTGATGGGATGAATGACACGTGGCTCCGATCCGGATCGGGTTCTGAGCAAATTCTCACCTATAAATACCCCGTCTGGAGGCAAAGAAAAGGATCTCTTTTCTGGCACTTTGAGAGTTCAACCACCTTCATAACCCGAATTCCAGCACTCCCGGAAAATCCAAATCTTCTTTCATAATTTGTTTTTAGACAATTGAGTGATTGTAAGTGAGTTGTGAGAGAAATCAAGTGAATATTTCATTGTACTTGCAACTAAATCAGTGAAAATAGTGAAAGACAAGTGGACGTAGGCATTTCTTCGCCGAACCACTATAAATCCTGTGTGTTCATTTTTATTTTTGATCTCATTTCATTTTTCTTTTAATCAATTTGGGTGTTAGAACCACTTTTTGGTCTAGCAACTATTATAAGGGAAAACCCTATCCTCCGACTTGCGTTGCATTGTGTGATGGAACCTGAGTCTTATAATAGCTTTATTTTTCCAAAAAACATTGCATTGTTTTGTTATATGCACAGGTATTCTGGGGGGAACCTGTTCCGTGTTACACGGCGTGTTCCCTTAATATACTCCATTTTAAAGCAAATTTTTAAATAACTGTTTTAGTTCTCACACCAGTTACATGACTGACCTGGAGTTTATTGTTTTGACCTAAACTCTGGGTGCCCCTATTTTCCACACGGGCAGCTAATAGTTTTCGTTTTGCAGATTTATATTCACAGGATTCTGGTTTACAGCTGGAATGATATTCGGAAAGCTCTGTATCCGTATATTCCTTTCAGTTGTGTTTTGTACTATTTTCCACTGCATTGTAACTTGTAAATCTCTAATATTTAGTAAATGTGTAATATTTATTCATACTCTGTATATTCTTGTATTCTGATGAAATTATTGTAATAAGCAATGAAATATTCTTCTATTTGTGTTTAGATCTGTCGTGTTCTCAATTCTATCCGGGCTTTCCTTCACGGGGAAGTTTGGGTCGTCTCATTTGGTATCAGAGCTTTGGTTTACAAAGCTCGAGAACAAGACACATTAGAACCGAACGAAAGAATTCATCAGAGATTGGATTAGTAATATCCAATGGGAATGACTCATTAGAGCTGGGATCAGTAGTATCCTAAAATGAGTCTGAAGAGTGTTGTTTTAAAATAAATATAAAAGCAAATTCTTTTTGAAGACTTAAACCATTTTATACACATTTGAATATTTATTTTAAAAAAAATTCGGACAATCTTGTATATAAAGATTTTGCATATATGTTTGATCCACGGGTATACGAAGTCCAAAATATACTAGATAGATATAGAATCACACTCTAGTCGCCCGGACATGATATTGATGAAAGCACGTGCATCATCAGTATTTATGTTCGAGTTTCGAAAGTGGGATATCTATATGTTTCCAATTGACCGGTATGAGAACCAAGACTAGATAGGGTTTATTGTTGTGAATTGGCATCAAAAACTTGATTTTCTCTCTCTATATATATATATATGTATGTATATGTATATATATATATATCAAAATTATGAATTTGAAACATTAATTCACTAATTGATTGATGGTTGTGTTGTATGATTATTTGTTAACCAATAAAACCATTATGTGAATGAACGGTAAATATAACCAAATTGTATCGAATATTGAAAATTGGTTGAAATTGCATGCATGTACGGTCATAGCAAGGAGGCTAGAGAAGAGGAATAAAATTGTATGCCCGACAAATAGGTACATATTTACTAATTTATTTGGGTTTGGATGATTTTATGGGCCGATTCGCTAGCCGCTTGGGTTTTTCTTTTTGAGCTGAGAGGGCATGTGTGGCAGTTTGGGGATTTTCCCGGTGCTCCCCGTGCAAAGGAGGTTATGGCGAAATTTTTCGAAAATTTATGGTGTTAGCCAGATTTTTGAAGAATTTGAAAATTCTTAGAAACTGAAAAGTTGAAGAATGAAAGCCAAACTGAAAGTGGAGTTGATTAGTAAAACAACTTTCATCTCCATTCCTTTTCGAGGACGAAAAGATTTTAAGTGGGGGAGATTATAACAACCCGGAAAATCAGAACCAATTTAAAATTTTTATTTGGCAATTTTAATGAATTTTGAAAATTTAAAATGAATTATATTAAATAATAACAACTAGAAAATTATTTTGAATAGAATTAGAACGTATGTATTTATTGGAATCGAAGTTAGAATATAAATTATAAAAGGAATTGGAAATGGCGTGGTAGTTTGAAAATTCAACTTCAAATCAAATTTCAAATGAATGTACAGGATTCAAAATAAACCGGATTTTAGTGAAACCAAAAGTATTAGAATATATTTGAAAATATATTTCCAACAAATCTGAAAAATTGAAATTTCATAGCGGGAATAAAAAGTTATGCCTTGTTGAAAATTCAAAATAGTCGCTATGAAAATATAGCCATTAAAAATAGCGATTTTGCAAACGACCTCTGTTTCTGACGAAACAACTTTGATTAGGTCCGGAATTTCAAATTATTGCTAGATTCCAATTTTCATAATTTTTGGAATCAATATGTGAGCGTGGCGAAGTAAAACATGTTTTGACATTTTCAATCAATTTGGATCGACCAGAAAATGACCGTTTTTCAAACGGTCTCCAAATTCGACAAAATTAGTTTTCTTAGGGCCGTATCGTCAAAACATAGCCAGATTTATTTTTCTGGAATTTTTAGAGTCAGTATGTGGCCCCGGTAAATTAAAATGTATGTTTAAATCAATTTTAAATGTTATATTAATTTATATTTTAATTTTAATGAAAACTGATCGAAACAGTTGAATTTTATTATGGGACATGTCCCATTGTGTCCGGATTAGGGGTGACTATCAGTGAGTTCGATTTGGAGTCCAAACTAAAAAGTTACTTTTTGGAATTAAAAATAATAAATTATATAAGGTCAAAACTTCTCTCTCCCAAACAACACTCTCTCTTCCATCACTCAAAATCAAAAAAAGAGAAAAAACTGACGTTCTCCTCTTCCTCCGCTGCTCCTCTTCCCCGCTGGCCGCCGCTCCTCCTTTTCCTCCTCCTCCTCCCTCTCCTCCTTTTCTTCTTCCTCTTCTTTCTCTCTTCATTTCTATGCAATCCCTAAACCCCCAAATCAATTTCCACGTCCACCACCTTCCTCCGCCGGCCACCCACCACCACATGCACCATCCCCCACCCCAGTCATGCACCACGCCGCCCTCTGGCCACCCATCTTCGGTCGTGGGCCCCGCTAAGTCCAAAAACCCATTTTTCTCTAAAAATCCTGTTTTGCATAAAACACCCTATCACTATTTCGCCAATAACTCCCAAATCTTGCATTTCTGGCCAAAACTTCATAGTACCAAAATCGAAGAGCACGATTTTCTCTTCTATTTGGTATATGGAAGTCTATTTTAGATTCTGAAGCTGTCCAGAAAATGCGTCAAAAATCTGCTGTCCAAATACTGTCTTTTCGCGATTTCCGGCGAAGTGGCACATTTTCGGAAGGAAGACCACTAGGCGAAAGTTGTCCAGAATGGCGCGTTTAAGCTAGAAAAAAAGGTGGTGTGAAGATTAGAGCTCGTTTTCAAATTCTGGAACCAGAACAACAAATCTGGATGATAGAAAATATGTGAGTTTTCTCCGCTTTAAAGCTTTTATGGTTTTTGATGTATGAAGTATGTAAAGTTATGATTTTTATTTATGTAAAGTTATGATTTTTATTTATATAAAGTTATGATTTTTAATTACATAAAGTTTTGATTTTTAATTACATAAAGTTATGATTTTAAGTTATGTAAAAATATCATTTTTGGTTAGTTAAAAATAGGATTTTTACCGTAGGAAGGAAATATTTTTGGCAAGATAAAAAAATATGATTTTTAACTAATGTATGGCATGGAAATGGTTTTAGAAAGATAAAAATATAATTTTTAGATTATATTTGTTTTTTGTAAAATGGTCATACAAAGAAATAATTATTAGTTGGCTAAAAATCCCATTTTTATATATGTAGTAGCGATGTAAAAATGTGATTTTTATAATGTAAATGTCGTGTTAAAAATATGATTTTTACCTATGCAGTAACGTTATAAAAATATGATTTTTATGTACATGTAGCAACATTAAAAATATGATTTTTATATATGTAGAGTATTAAAAATATAATTTTTAGCGAAGTTAAAATATAATTTTTAGAATTGAAATATAAATGTGATTTTTACTATGAACAGCGTGAAGAAGATTGCATTGGAATTTCAGGCAAGTCAAGACTGTTCTGAAGTTCAGAAATAAAAATGGCGGAGTGGAAACCAAAGGTGAGAACTCCTCACTATAATTTTCTTTGTACAGTTATTTATTTTATAATTGCATATATGAACTGTTCCCCGTCGTCCACAGACCATGGACGACTTGTTTGATTGTTTGGTTTAATTGATTAGATTACTCTGTTGAATTTGGTTGTTTGGGTGAAATGAATTGTTATGTGTGTATGGCGCGAGCCAATATCAGGAGAGGGGTAATGCTAGGCATTATTCGGTTTTGATATCGCGGCGTTATGCCGCCAAAATTTTCTAAAATATGTTAGAACAATAAAAATATTATTTTTATTGTGTAAATGAACCGAATAAATATTTTATCATTAAAAATATAATTTTAAATGTATATATGAATAAAATAAATATTCATTTACAAATCAGACGATTTGTTTATGTACACTTATTTGACTGATATGGACTGCGACAATAAATTATACACATCGCCCAACTGCACAAATAATATTCTGTGTTTGTGGGTTGAAAACCCTACACGGGTGTTGGGATGATATTTGACGTACGCTAATCCCAACTGTTTAGTGGTATGTCAATCGATTAATCGGCAGACTGTTGTAAGCATTAAATATATATTTAATGCTTATGCAGTGTAGAATGCACTCTGGATGGTGGATGATTGCTGATTATGGTTGTTATATAAGTGTGTTGTATGAAATCCATATAAATAACATTATACGGTAATTGATTGTGTCTGATTTCAATTCAAAACGAACGAATATTTTAAAATAACAAATATTTTCAAATAATATTCAGAAAAGAATTAAAATATGATTTTGATGTCCGATTTGGGATGGACACGAATATATTTAAATATATAAAGCCGTGTTGATTAATTTACGCCATTTGGACGTGAACGATACTTATCTCGATTTTATTCATTTTTATAATGAATATTGAAAAGGAATTGATTTCAAAATTCAATTTTGAAAATATTATCATTTATATGTTAACGATATGCAATATTCAATTTTGATTTAAAATTGAATATGAAGTTGAAACTGTTTTGAAAATGAATTTAAAACAATTTATAAAATACGTTTTAAATGGAAATCGACAAAATATGTTATATATATTATATATATAACATAATGGCCTGAATAGAATGGGCCGCGTTGTGGTAGTTCGCGAATTTCGACCATTGACTTCGAATGTACATTACGTGAGATCCGACCATCGAATTCTCCTAAAACGGGAACTGTTGGGTTCGTATCAAAAAGAGCTTTCTAACGAATTTTAGCTATTTGAAATATAATGGTAGGATTTGGAATTATGTCCAAATCAAATTTGGAAAAGGTCGCTGTAAGAGCAGTTCGATGGCCATTAATGGAAATTGACTGTACGGGCCTTGATAAAATTATTAAAAATATCAATAATTAGTGTAAAATCATAAGAAATGATTTGGAAAGAATTGGGATGAAAAATTCCATATTTGAAAAGACAAAAATAGATTTTTATCGAAATGAACTAGTTATTAACTAGAATTATAATCCAATATTTTTAAATAAGTAATTTGGATTTGAAATGGTTTTAAAAATAACTAGGATTTCCAATATATGATTTTGAATTGATTAGAATCGAAATTGTATTCGGAATATTTAGATGTCGGATTTCGAGATTATACAAATATTGTTATGGGAATTTGAAAGAAATATTTATATCGTTATCTTCGATACAATATTTGTTGGTTATAGTATTTGATATTGAATATAAGCCGATATATTTTCTATTCAGAACCCTGTATTTAATATCAAATGATATTTTGGGTTTGTCGTGAACGGTGTCTTGAGTAACATTTTTCTTGAACCCCACGTGAAGAGGATAAATCTTTTAATTAAGATTGTTAGAGTTTCCAATTATATTTAATAATTGGAATAAAATGGAATGTGAATTGGGCTTATCGTGAATTGTGTTTTTAACGACATTCGTTCTTTAACCCGATTTACAGTGAAATGTGATTTGGAATTTATAAATCTTTTGTTAAGATTTAAAGGAGATTTTCCGAAGTAAAGTTTCCCAATTTAACATATTAAATTGGAATTGAATGGAGTTCGATTTGGTAATAATTGAAGTGAGTTTCTGTAGAGGAAGACTGTTAATATATATATATATATATGGAATTTAAAAGGATTTGTTGTTATTCCATTTATATTATTGGTTGGATATGGGAGTTCATATTGATTATATATATATATATATATTGATCCGTATTCCGTGAAGATTCCATTGTTAATGGAATGTGATTTTGGGTTTAGCGTGAGCTGTATTAGTTCTTTAACCTCGTTAAAATATGATTTATTTTTTAATTTTGAATAATCATTAAGTAATGATTTTTGGAAATTAAAACTGAAGTAGAGTTTTAATAAATCTTTAAATAGATTGAAAGGTGAATTTGATAACTAGAATTATCAAATTCAAGAAATGATCGAGAATGGGGTACCACCAGTTTTACTCCAGGCGATAGTTAAATCTTTAATTATATTTGAACGTGAAATGGTAATTGAATTTACCGATAATACTGTGGTGTTAGATATGAAGTATTACAAGTTTTGCTTTGTGGGATA
Organism: Allium sativum; assembly: GCA_030737875.1. NCBI lineage: Eukaryota > Viridiplantae > Streptophyta > Magnoliopsida > Asparagales > Amaryllidaceae > Allium > Allium sativum. The sequence goes on along the minus strand of CM060918.1, from coordinate 139,758,714 downwards.
AATAGGTTGGGATTAGGAAATTAAAATAAACGATTACTTCGGTAAGGTTCGCTAATCCCGATTAGTTTGGATAAACCATAATTTGGTTTGAATTGATATCCAAAGGAAGATTAAAGAATAAATTTAAAGAATTTATCTTTGATAAAATCAATGGGAACCATTCACAAAGGATATGAATATTTAAATAAAAGAATATTCAGAATTAGAATGAGGCGTATGTTTTGTTTTTATAGCGCTTGTTTATTATATACGCGAGTTATTCAAAAAGACCGGGTTTATCCCATTCTGAATAACTGATTCGACGATATGTCGAGGATGAAGATGGTGGATGAAGACCGGAGGTCTTCACATCGTTTGGATGATTACTGATGTCTTGATTGGGCTGTACACCCAAGACAAGGTAATAAGTAGTGATCGTCCAGACGTACTTGGAGATCGACCGGATATGCGAGGACCTCTCTCCTGTATTGGACATATGGGACAAGGAATAAGGTGCCTTCGGTTTTGTTCAGACCCGGAACGAAATTTTAAATGGATGTGTGTCTGACGTTTGATTTCATTTGGTGTGACTGATATACATTGGTTGCATAGCGTGAATTTCCTGTATGGCATGCTAAGATGCAAATGATCAAGGCTTCTATGGAAAAGCAGAGTCTTGTGGTTGATGATCAAAGCACGGCTTTAATATAGCATAGCTTTGTGTAGCGTTAATTCAGGAGCCTCGCACCCCGGTGTGAACCAGAAACGGGAGAGGACATCAGGGAGGGCATGCGTTTCCTTCTAGCTAGGAGTGGTGTTTGGGTTTTGCATGCCCAGGCGTTTTACTTATGTGGATGATGGGTAGCGAGGCGCCTCGGTTATACCGGTCTCTGCGGAGCCGATGGATGGTCTTTATACAGACTAGATTGATGCCCCATAGGGCGGGGAAACGTAGTGTTCAGGCATTTTTATCCACATCGAGTGGACCGGCCCTGGCGATCCAAGGCTTGTCTGCGCGCTTGCCTAAGACATGGGCTAGAGCGTCTCGAAGCGGTAAGGACGATCTCTTGCCTTGGTTCACAGATAAAATCCAACTTCCAATACGTGAATTTTTGGTTTTGATTGTAGAGCCTAGTATTGGCGACATGATATATGGTACCCATGCCGCCTAGGATTGATACATTTATATTTGAAGTTGTTATATACACTATGCACTTATAATAGTATCAAATGATTTGTTTTAAACTTACCAATCATGTTTGGCTATTATAAGGGAAAAACTTATCCTCTGGCTTGTGTTGCATTGAGCGATGGGACCTAAGTCTTATAATAGCTTCATTTTTCCAAAAAGCATTGCGTTGTTTAGTTATATGCACTGGTATTCTGGGAGGAAACCCGTTCCCTGTTATACGGCATGGTCCCTTGATATAATCCATTTTAAAGCAAAGTTTTAAATAACTGTTTTAGTTCTCACACCAGTCACATGACTGACCTGGAGTTTATTGTTTTAACCTAAACTCTAGGTGCCCCTATTTTCCACACGGGAAGCTAGTAGTTTTGGTTTTGCAGATTTATATTCACAGGATCCTGGTATACAGCTGGAATGATATTCGGTGTATCCGTATATTCCTTTAAGTTGTGTTTTGTATTATTTTCTGCTGCATTGTAACTTGTAAATCTCTGATATTATTAAATGTGTAATATTTATTCATACTCTGTATATTCTTGTATTCTGATGAAATTGTTGTAATAAGCAATGAAATGTTCTTCTGTTTGTGTTTTGATCTGTCGTGTTCTCAATTCAATCCGGGCTTTCCTTCATGGGGAAGTTCGGATCGTCCCATTTGGTATCAGAGCTTTGGTTTACAAAGCTCGAGAACAAGACATATTAGAACCGAGCGAAAGAATTCATCAGAGATTGGATTAGTAATATCCAATGGGAATGACTCGTTAGAGATGGGATCAGTAGTATCCAAGAATGAGTCTGAAGAGTGTTGTTTTAAAATAAATATTAAAAGCAAATTTTGTTTTGAAGATTTAAACCATTTTATACGTATCTGAATATTTTTTTTTTTTTTGGATATTCTAGTATATAAAGAATTTGCATATGCGTCTGATCCACGGGTATACGAAGTCCCAAATATACTAGATAGATATAGAATCACACTCTAGTCGCCTGGAGATGATACTAATGATAGCACGTGCATCATTAGTATTTATGTTCGAGTTTCGAAAGTGGGATATCTATATGTTTTCAATTGACTGGTGTGAGAACCAAAACTAGATAGGGTTTATTGTTGTGAATTGGCATCAAAAACATGATTTTATATCTATATATCAAAATTATGAATTTGAAACATTAATTCACTAATTGTTTGATGGTTGTGTTGTATGATTATTTGTTAACCAATAAAACCATTATGTGAATGAATGGTAAGTATAACCAAATTGTGTCGAATATTGAAAATTGGTTGAAATAGCATGCATGTACATGCAAATGTATTGAACAGGTCATAGCAGGGAGGCTAGATAAAAGGAATAAAATTGTATGCCCGACAAATAGGTACATTTTTACAAATTTATTTGGGTTTGGATGATTTTATGAGCCGATTGGCTTTTTTTTTCTTTTTGAGATGAGGGGGCCTATGTGGCGGTTTAGGGATTTTCCCGGTGCTCCCCGTGCAAAGGAGGTTATGGCGAAATTTTTCGAAAATTTAGGGCATTAGCCAAACTTTTGAAGAATTTGAAAATTCTTAGAAACTAAAAAGTTGAAGAATGAAAGCCAAACTGAAAGTTGAGTTGATTAGTAAAACAAATTTCAGCTCCGTTCCTTTTCGAGGACGAAAATATTTTAAGTGGGGGAGATTGTAACAACCCGGAATATCAGAACCAATTTAAAAATTTTATTTTTGCAATTTTAATGAATTTTGAATATTTAAAATGAATTATTTTAAACAATAACGACTAGAAATTTATCTTTGAATAGAATTAGAACGTATGTATTTATTGGAATCGGAGTTAGAATATAAATATTTATTTTAATTATAAAAGAATTGGAAATGGCGCGGTAGTTTGAAAATTCGATTTCAAAGTTCAAATGAATGTACATGATTCAAAATAAACTGGATTTTAGTGAAACCAAAAATATTAGAATCTATTTGAAAATATCTTTCCAACGAATCTGGAAAATTGAAATTTCATAGTGGGAATAAAAAGTTATGCCTAGTTGAAAATTCAGAATAGTCGCTATGAAAATATAGCCCTTAAAAACAACGATTTTGCAAACGACCTCCATTTCCGACGAAACCACTTTGGTTGAATTCAGAATATTAGATTATTGCTAGATTCCAATTTTTATAATTTTTGGAATCAATATATGAGCATGGCGAAGTAAAACGTGTTTTGACTATTTCAGTCAATTTGGATCGACCAGAAAATGATCGTTTTTCAAACGGCCTCCAAATTCGACGAAATTAGGTTTCTTAGGACCGTATCATCAAAACATAGCCAGATTTATTTATTTTTTCGAAATTTTGGAGTCAGTATGTGGCCCCGGTAAATTAAAATGTACATTGAAATCAATTTTGAACGTTATATTAATTTATATTTTAATTTTAATGAAAACTAATCGAAACAGTTGACTTGGCATACGGAACATATCCCATTGTGTCCGGAATGGGGGTATTTGGTTAGGGACGATAGTCGGTGAGTTCGATTTGGAGTCTGAATTATAAAGTTACTTTTTGGAATTAAAAATAATAAATTATATAAGGTCAAACCTTCTCTCTCCCTCACACTCTCTCTTCCATCATTCAAAATCAAAAAAGAGAAGAAAAAAAAACGATGTTCTCCACTTCCGCCGCTGCTCCTCCTCCCTGCTGGCCGCCGCTCCTCCTTATCCTCCTCCTCCCTCTCCTCCTCTTCTTCTTCCTCTTCTTTCTCTCTTCATTTCTATGCAATCCCTAAACCTCCAAATCAATTTCCACGTCCACCACCCTCCTCCGATGGCCACCCACCACCACCTGCACCATCCCCCGCCCCAGTCAGGCCCCACGCCGCCCTCTGGCCACCCAGCTCCGGCCGTGGGCCCCGCCAAGTCTAAAAACCCATTTTTCTCCAAAAATCCCATTTTGCATAAAACACCCTGTCACTATTTCGCCAATAACTCCCAAATCTTGCATTTTTGGTCAAAACTCCACAATACCAAAATCGAAGAGCAATCTTTTCTCTTGAATTGGTATATGGAAGTCCTATTTTGGATTGCGGAGCTGTCCGGAAAACGCGTCTGAAGTCTGTTGTCCAAATACTATGTTTTTGCGATCTCCGGCAAAATGACACATTTTCGGAAGGAAATTCACTAGGCGAAAGTTGTCCGGAATGGCACGTTTAAACTATTAAAAAGGATGGTGTGAAGACTGGAGCTCGTTTGCAAATTCTTGAACCAGAACAGCAAATTCGGGCGATTGAAAATATGTGAGTTTTCTCCGCTTTAAAACTTCTATGATTTTTGATGTATCAGTATGTAAAGTTATGATTTTTATTTATGTAAAATTATGATTTTTATTTATATAAAGTTATGATTTTTAATTACATAAAGTTATGATTTTTAATTACATAAAGTTATGATTTTTAGTTATGTAAAAATATCATTTTTGGTTAGTTAAAAATAGGATTTTTATCGTAGGAAGGAAATATTTTTGGCAAGATTAAAAATATGATTTTTAACTGGTGTATGGCATGGAAATGTTTTAAGAAAGATAAAAATATGATTTTTAGATTATATATGTTATTTATGAATTGGTCATACAAAGAAATAATTATTAGTTGGCTAAAAATCCAATTTTTATACATGTAGTAGCGACATAAAAATGTGATTTTTATAATGTAAACATCGTGTTAAAAATATGATTTTTACCTATGTAGTAGCATTATAAAAATATGATTTTTATGTATCTGTTGCGACATTAAAAATATGATTTTATATATGTAGAGTATTAAAAATATAATTTTTAGAATTGAAATAAAAATGTGATTTTTTACTATGAACAGCGTGAAGAAGATTGTGTTGGAATTTTAGGCAAGTCAGGACTGTTCTGAAGTTCAAAAATAAAAATGGCGGAGTGGAAACCAAAGGTGAGAACTCCTCACTATAATTTTGTACAGTTATTTATTTTATAACTGCATATATGAACTGTTCCCCGTCGTCCACACACCATGGACGACTTGTTTGATTGTTTGGTTTGGTTGATTAGATTATTTGGTTGAATTTGGTTGTTTGGGTGAAATGAATTGTTATGTGTGTATGGCGCGAGCCAATATCAGGAGAGAGGTAATGCTAGGCATTACCCGATTTTGATATCGCGCCGTTATGCCGCCAAAATTTTCTAAAATATGTTAGAACTATAAAAATATTATTTTTATTGCGTAAATGAACCGAATAAATATTTTATCGTTAAAAATATAATTTTTAACGTGTATATGAATAAAATAAATATTCACTTACAAAACAGACAATTTGTTTATGTACACTTATTTTACTGATATGGACTGGGACGATAAATTCTACACGTCGTCCAACTGCACAAATAATATTATGTGTTTGTGGATTGAAAATCTCACACGGGTGTTGGGATGATATTTGACGTACACTAATCCCAACTGTTTAGTGGTATGTCAATCGATTGATCGACAGGCTGTTGTAAGCGTTAAATATTTATATTTAATGCTTATGCAGTATAGAATGCACTCTGGATGATGGATGATTGTTGATTATTGTTGTTATATAAGTGTGTTGTATGAAATTCATATAAATAACATTATATAATAGTTGACTGTGTCTGATTCCAATTCAGAACGAACGAATATTTTAAAATAACGAATATTTTCAAATAATATTCAGAAAAGAATCAAAATATGATTTCGATGTCCGATTTAGGATGGACACGAATATACTTAAGTATATAAAGCCGTGTTGATTAATTTAACGCCATTTTGACATGAACAATACTTATCTCGATTTTATTCATTTTTATAATGAATATTTAAAAGGAATTGATTTTAAAATTTAATGTTTTGAAAATATTATCATTTATATGTTAATGATATGGAATATTCAATTTTGATTTAAAATTGATTATGAAGTTGAAACCATTTTGAAAATGAATTTAAAACGATTTATAAAATATATTTTAAATGGAAATCGACTAAATATGTATTATATATATATATAATATAATGGCCTGAATAGAACGTGGCGCGCTACGGCATTTCGCGAATTTCGACAATTGACTTCGAATGGACATTACGGGAGATCTGACCATTGGATTCTCCTAAGACTGGAACCGTTGGGTTCGTATCGAAAAGAGCTTTCTAATGAATATTAGAGATTTGAAATCTAACGGTTGGATTCGGAATTATGTCCAAATCAAATTTGGAAAAGGTCGTTGTAAGTGCAGTTCGATGGTCGTTTATGGAAATCGACTGTACGGGCCTTGATAAAATTATTAAAAATATCAATAATTAGTGTAAAATCATAAGAAATGATTTGGAAAGAATTGGGATTAAAGATTCCTTATTTGAAATGATAAAAATAGATTTTTATCAAAAAGAACTAGTTATTAATTAGAATTATAATCTAATATTTTTAAATAAGTAAATTGGATTTGAAATGGTTTTAAAAATAACTAGGATTTCCAATATATCAATTGGAATGGATTTGAATCGAAATTGTCTTCGGAATATTTCGATGTTGGATTTCGAGATTATACAGATATTGTTATGGAAATTTGAAAGATATATTTATATCGTTATTTCTGATACGATATTTGTTGGTTGTAGTATTTGATATTGAATATAAGTCGATATATTTTCTATTCAGAGCCTTGTATTTAATATCAAATGAGATTTTGGGTTTATCGTGAACGGTGTCTCGAGTAACAATGTTCTTGAACCCCACGTGAAGAGGATAAATCTTTTAATTAAGATTGTTAGAGTTTCCAATTATATTTAGTAATCGGAATAAAATGGAATGTGAATTGGGTTTATTGTGAACTATGTTTTTAACGACATTCATTCTTTAACTCGATTTACAGTGAAATGTGATTTGGAATTTATAAATCTTTTGTTAAGATTTAAAGGAGATTTTCCAAAGTAAAGTTTTCCAATTTAACATATTTAATTGAAATTGAATGGAATTCGATTTGGTAATAATCGAAGTGAGCTTCTGTAGAGTAAGACTGTTAATATATGTGGAATTTAAAAGGGTTTGCCGTTATACCATTTATATTATTGGTTGGATACGGGAGTTCATATCAATTATATATATATATATATATATATATATATTGATCTGTATTTCATGAAGATTCCATTGTTAATGGAATGTGATTTTGGGTTTATCGTGAGCTGTGTTTTAAATGACATTAGTTCTTTAACCCAATTAAAGATAAGATTTATTTCTTAATTTTGAATAATCATAAAGTAATTATTTTTGGAAATTAAAACTGAATTAGAGTTTTAATGAATCTTTAAATCGATTGAAAGGTGATTTTGATAAATAAAATTATCAAATTCAAGAAATGATCGAGAATGGGGTACCACCAGTTTTACTCCTTGCGATATTTAAATCTTTAATTAGATTTGAACGTGAAATGATAATTGAATTTACCCATAACACTGTGGTGTTAGATATGAAGTATTGCCAGTTTTGCTTCATGGGATAAATAGGTTGTGATTGGGAAATTAAAACAAACGATTACTTCGGTAAGGTTCGCTAATCCCGACTAGTTTGGATAAACCATAATTTGGTTTGAATTGATATCCAAAGGAAGATTAAAGAATAAATTTAAAGAATTTATCTTTGATAAAATTAATGGGAACCTTTCCCAAAGGATATGAATATTTAAATAAAAGAATATTCAGAATTGGAATGAGGTGTATGTTGCGTTTTTATAGCACTTGTTTATTACATACGCGAGTTATTCAGAAAGACCGGGTTTACCCCATTCCGAATAACGGATTCGACGATATGTCGAGGATGAAGACGGTGGTTGAAGACCGGAGGTCTTCACATCGTTTGGATGATTATTGATGTCTTGATTGGGCTGCACACCCAAGACAAGGTAATAAGTGGTGTTCGTCCTGGCGTACTTGGAGATCGACTGGATATGCGAGGACCTCTCTCCTATATTGGACATATGGGAGGAGGAATAAAGTGCCTATAGTTTCTTCCAGACTCGGAACGAACTCGTAAATGGATGTGTGTCTGACATTGGATTTCATTCTGTGTGATTGATATACATCGGTTGCATAGCGTGAATTGCCTGTGTGGCATGCTGAGATGCAAATGATCAAGGCTTCTGTTATAAAGCAGAGTCTTGTGGTTGATGATAAAAGCACGGCTTTAATATAGCATAGCTTTGTGTAGCGTTAATTCGCGAGCCTCGCACCCCAGTGTGAACCAGAAATGGGAGGGGACATCAGGGAGGGCATGTGTTTCCTTCTAGCTAGGAGTAGTGTCTGGGTTTTGCACGCCCAGGCGTTTTACTTATGTGGACGATGGATAGCGAGGCGCCTCGATTATATCGGTCTCTGTGGAGCCGATGGAGGTCTTTATACAGACCTGATTGACGCCCCATAGGGCGGGGAAACGTAGTGTTTGGGTATTTTAATCCATATCGAGTGGATCGGCCCTGACGATCCAAGGCTTGTCTGCGCTCTTGCCTGAGACACGGGCTAGATCGCCTCGAAGCGGTAAGGACGATCCCTTGCCTTGGTTCATAGATGGAAATCCAACTTCCAATACGTGACTTTGCGGTTTTGATTGTAGAGCCTAGTATTGGCGATATGATATATGGTACCCATGCCGCTTAGGATTGATACATTTATATTTGAAGGTTTTTCATACACTATGCACTTATAATAGTATCAAATGATTTGTTTTAAATGTACCAATCATGTTTGGTTATTATAAGGGAAAACCTTATCCTCCAGCTTGCATTGCATTGTGTGATGGGACCTGAATCTTATAATGGCTTCATTTTTCCAAAAAGCATTGCGCTGTTTTGTTATATGCACTGGCATTCTGGGAGGAAACCCGTTCCGTGTTATACGACGTGGTCCCTTGATATACTCCATTTTAAAGCAAAGTTTTAAATAACTATTTTAGTTCTCACACAAGTCACATGACTGACCTGGAGTTTATTGTTTTAACCTAAACTCTAGGTGCCCCTATTTTCCACACGGGCAGCTAGTAGTTTTGGTTTTGTTGATTTATATTCATAGGATCCTGGTTTACAGCTGAAATGGTATTCGGAAAGCTTTGTATCTGTATATTCCTTTCAGTTGTGTTTTGTATTATTTTCCGCTGCATTGTAACTTGTAAATCTCTGATATTTAGGAAATGTGTAATATTTATTCATACTCTGTATATTCTTGTATTCTGATGAAATTGTTGTAATAAGCAATGAAATGTTCTTCTGTTTGTGTTCTGATCTGTCTCGTGTTCTCAATTCAATCCGGGCTTTCCTTCACGGGGAAGTTAGGGTCGTCTCAATAATTTTGCTTTTCCATTATTTTTTATACATTTTACAATAACTTGCTAAGTTTCGTTTTCGAAGTATTTTGAGAAGGCATTACAAATTAATGATTTTCCAATTATTTCAATTTAAAAAAATGACTGAGGTAGATAAATTCCTCTAAAAGTACGTTCATTTGAAAGCTTGTTGTTAGACCAAAAAATGGCACAAGCAACCAGCAATCGTATGTAGAGCATGGAATATGAAGAGATGACTAAAAAATAAGAAATTACAAGACAACAACAATTTTATAATGGTTCGGCGTTAATAAGCCTACATACACTTTATAATTCTCTTAATTACACCAGAAAGACGAAGTTACAATGAACGATATTGTCAGAATCTCTTATACAACACCGTTTGTGGTGATTTTCTCAAGTTACAATGATGAATATAGATAATATTTCGAGATGTAAGTGGTTGGTAACCACGTCTGAGTCATGCAGTGCTTGCATGGGCCAAAAAGAACTTGACCCTCCAAATGCTGCATTTATAGGCCTGGTAGGTGCTCGGATCGAACATACCACGTGGCATTCGATCTGGGAAAGTAGAACATAGTGGGCACGGTTATAGGGTAGTTGCAGCGCATTTCCAGGAAGTTAGTAGGCCAGTATGAGGCGTGTCGGTTTGAAAATAAACATGTGACATAAGATCCGAGATAGCAAGAGTTAGTGGAGTGCTGACCGTGGGAGTGGGTCATTAGCACAGTATCTGGATTCAGGCTCTATTTGATCCAGATTCCATTTGATCTGGGCTCTATTTGATACGGATTCCATTTGATCCGGTTATGCTTTTGATGTTGCTAGGCTTAGACGAGCCCAAAGGTAATCGAATTAGGGGTTAAGCCAGCGGTGTCCAAGTTCGTCCAGGCCCATGCTTGATCCTTGATTGGCTCTATGCGTGGTAGCTCATAGGGTGACGACCTTGACAAAAGGCAGTTCAACATTTTTTCCCAAAAGTACATTGCGTAACAGATGGGTTGACTTTGAATAAGTCAAGCTACATCTCTTTAGAACGTCACTCACCCTTGAGAAGGCTGTGTCGAATTGTTGCGTCTTCTTGAATAGTTACGTCACTTGGACTCTTTCCTATATAAATAGCTTTTCATGCGTCACGCTGCTTTCATTGAATCTTATCGGGCCAAAGTCTGTGGCTAAATTAGTCGAGATGATAAAGTAATCATTAAAACATTGTCGAGTTAAGAGGTCGAATTCTTTCACCATAAGTCGTGTTGGATCGTTGGCTCCCTTTTGTGTTTGTACATGCATAGGTCATTGCCAAACGATGTCATCTTACGGTGCATGGTTGAGTCAGACCTTTTTTACATACAAGTCACAGCTGGTAAAGTTTCCCATGTCATAAGAGGCGAAGGAAGTAAAATTCCTCTTAGTCTTTCTTTTGGGTCGATTATCGAGCCAAGACCCGGTTTGATGTTTCTAACTCGAGATGTCTTCAACTATCATTTTATATCAAGTCATGTTTCGAGACGTCCGTTCATTTCAAATTCCTTTCCAATAAATCAAAAGTTGTCACTATAGTCTTGAATTGTAATCAATCCTCCCAAAGGTAGCTCTTAGCTGAACCGAGTTTTTCGAACCGGAGTTGGAAGGTGAGAGGAGGAGTCGAGCTGTAGTATAGGTGGATCTTCAAGTTTTAAGCTGTCAGTTGATCCCGATTCTTGTTACTTTCCATTGTCATAATCAATCGTGTAGGAACAAGTCGGTCATGCATAAAATGGTCATTGTCTTATTCATTCTCCTACCTTCCTCATGGGTTGTCGAGTGATGAGTACATTGATCTCGCGTATGCAATAGAGGTCTATTAAGCTTTGGCTTATGATGAAAGAAGCATCACGTCAAGCTGAATTCCATATGTTATGTTATTGTGTCGGTGGTAGTTGCATTGAACACCTCAGTGATATGCTTCCCATTCATTGTGCTTGAGGTTCATCACTTATCTTTTAATTCTGGATGATGATTTGTTACTCAGTTGTATGGGCATTGATCTAAGGAGTTCAATATGGAGTCATTCTTTGGCTATTGTCTAGGATCTTGCTAAACTCTATATACAAGTATTGTTAAGAAGGTGCAACTCTCTTCTTCTCGTTAGATTGCACATCTAGATTCCATCAAAGGATAGTAAGGTTGGAAAATATGCAAAAAGTTATTAGTCAGTCAAGTCTTTCCCCTTGTGGCCTGCATCCCTTTCCCTAAGTCATCAGAGTTTAGATGAGTAGTAGACGTCAAATCCATATTTTATTTAGATTCATACTCCCTCGTCGAATCTGAGTTAGAGTTGGATGCAAAGCGATTTATTGCTACACAGCCCCTACTAATCTCTAGTCTCTCATCCAAGGTTTAGGGATCGGATTCATGTGCAGAAAGGTCAGACTGTAGTCGCCTCGATGCTCCCATTTTCCTCCTGCTTCAAGGGGAAAAGTCAAAGACAAATCGGATATGTCACACCCAATACGAGATAAGACGGTCAATTTCTATCTGGTTTTATGCGAGCCTTCCAGTCGGGAAGTAAGAAAGGATTGGTCAATGGATGGTTACCCTGCATCTGCTTCGTGGTCCTGAAGAGGACTGTCAGGATCAAAGCATAAGTCAAACATCAACAAATAAGCTATTCCATTTTTAAACACCTTTTATAGCTTTGCCTCCGGTCTGGGGGTAGTGCCAGAAAATAGGTGGTCGGGCCGTACTCGTTTTAAGCTTAGACATATATGCATGAAAGTATAGCTTTCCGAGGGTAAACAAATGGGTTTTCTAAATTCCATTCAATATACTTGTAATGTACCACTCATTGTTGCACTTAGGTCATGATCAGTCACACATGGGCATGTCGACTAGAGACATTGCCCCAAGGCCTCCTTTTGGTCGTTACCTTAAGTCGTGTGGGTAGTCTAGCATTAGGTGTCGGCGTCAGCCCTCCGAGTGTGGCCCTTTGTTGTTGTGCACGAGAGTGGTTGCCGCTATTTTGCTTTGTGTGTATACATAAGCCTACAATTTGAATAGAATAATTCGTTTAATCATGCAAGTTACTAAGTCAATTTTTAAGTCACAAGAAATTCTAGCTTGAAATAAAAACATGCTAAGTGCTAAGTTGTCTCGCTTAGAAGTCTCTCTTAGAGTGATTAAATTTCAGTGTACCAAGTGTCCTAGTTTGGAGGTATAGTATACATAGCTTCTAGTTAGCTTTGAATCACTAGTTGTGTCTGAAACGTGTTCGGAGTTAATTTAGAAGCCTATGCCCATGCCCCCAACATCGGTGGGAATAAGGTTAAGTCATTTGGACGACCGATCCGTAAGTCTTTTATACTCCTACCCTCGGTCGGAGGGCGATCGAGTTTGTGTGGATGCCGTAGTATCGCCCTGTATACTCTTTTTCAAGTCGTGAGAGTTATGGGTTTAGTGGTTCTAAATCACGATGCACCATTCACACTAACCCAATAGGTTTATACTCCCTTTCAAGTCGTGATAGTTAGAGTTGTGGACGTCATGAAATATTCCTTTATACTCTCCCAAAGATAGTCCGGGTTAGAGTTATGGATGTCATGGCTTAGACTTTATACTCTTCCATCGTCGGTTTGGGTTAGAGTTATGTAGTGAGTGGTCATTTGCCTTTGGGCGGCTATCACACTCGTCCTTGGTTTATACTCATGTCCAAACTCCGAGGACAATAGTTGTTGGGCAAGCAGTCATATTACATTTGCCTTGGCGTCGTTCCTCTTGCCTCTATGTCAAAGGCAAAGGTCGTCTTGAGGATGGTCGTATCACATCCACATTGAGTTTATACACCTTCCGTTGGAAACATGAGAAAGAGTTAAAGACGTCAATGGGAGAGAGGTCGAGTCATACTCATCCTCGTCTTCGCATTTCTCTTTTTCCCCCAAATTGAAGGCAAAGGCTGTCAGATGGACTGTCATGTCGTGTCCGAACTGAGTTAAATTTTTCTTGCCGTCTCAAGGGCACAGGCATTGTTCTGATGAATTATCGGCTCACATTTGTTTTATTGTCATTCTCATTCCCCGCACATCAAGGGTAAAAAGTCATTATGAAGTTCAATGGATCGCGCCCCTTTCACCATTGAATTCTTCCATCAGATCGAGGGATGGAGTTGCTGATCTACTAGGTGGTCATGTCACATCCGAATACATCCCTATGTCTTGCCTGGTGAATCAAAGGCTAGAGGTTGAGGAGGAACCATAGGTATGCTTATGCGCAGATAGCACACGTTGAACTCATCTGCATTTATTCTCATGCCCCTTGCGTCAATGGCAAAAGGTCAGTGGATGAATGGTCGAACTCAACCTATGTTAGATTGTTGGCATGAGGCCAAGAGTAAGTTGGTGAATGGTCAAATCACATTCGCCAAAGCTTTATGTTCTCCCAGTCGAACTGCGGGAGGTCTAATTGGTACCAAACTCTAGGTACCTGCATCATTCATATACAAATTTACATGAGTTAGTCATGTCAATAACCCAGGAAGCATGTAAAGGTAAGACGCATGGATGGAAAGTAAGTATGTTGAAGGGCAGTGTTTCCTCCTCTGTTTGGATTTATGTAATCCAATGGCGTCGAGCGCAGGATCTAGTCATATGGACGGTCGAACTGCGTCCACTCAGAGTCGGATTCCGACTTCGAAATGCAAAGATCGATGCACAATTGTCTTGAGGTCTATGACACATGAGCCAAGGAGTGGATGGTCATATCAGATCCACCTTGAGCTATAAATCTTCCCTCAAACGGAGGGCATGGTTTTGTAAACGAGAGGTTAAGTTGGGCTCGTCATGGCACTGCTCTGTGATTTTGCTAGCGGGTGTTAGAAGTCTGCTCGATACTAGACTCTAGGTACCTACACTATTCATATATAAATTAATATGAGTTAGTCACATCAATAACTCATAAAGCATGCAAAGATCATAGAAGTTATCAAAAAGTAATTCTTTTTGAAGAAATGAATATGAATTTGAGTGATTATGGATTCATATATTCTTTATCAATATGATTTTCTTTGTCCTCTCTCTGTTATGAGATAATTGCCAGAGTTTTTAGCTGATGAAGGATATATTTTCAAATTATTATGGGTCGGCAGTGCCAAGAATGAATAGACCTTGCTCGGGGTCTTAAAATGACAAAGGCGATTAGGCGGACTTTAGTGAGTGAAAGATGATATTGTGTTTCTTTTGACTTGCATTCTTGCCCCTATGTCAAGGGCAAGGGATGAGGGTCAGATAATTAGATCAAGGCCATTACTAGTAGCATCTCATCTTGTCGGTGCTAGCATAGTAATCGATGGGAGAATAATAGATCCATGCTAATAGAAGCTTCACCCTTTCATGTACACGAAGTGGGATATGGGGGCTAGGAGGATAGATGTGCCTCGTCCATCTACAACTACCTTTTCGATCCTGCATTGAGAATAAGAGATGATGTATAGCCAATCAAACAACATCTAGACTTAAGTGTTTCAAACCTTTAACTTGCCAATCTTCGAGAAAGTCTAGAGTAATCGACCAAACTTCAAATACAGGTACGGTCATGCAAGGCTATAATGTATTAAATTTGGATTCGATGATGGAATCATGAGCAATCTGCGCTTGGATTTCCGAGTTGCCCCTGCGTTTGGGGAACGAGTCAATCAACATACGATCCATGAACGGAGTCAAATTATGAGCCTTCCCATTCTAATACTAGAACGTTGGCCATTAGAAGTCTCACTCATATACATCTTTCGTTAGTCGAATGACTACTTCTTTTGAAGCATTATGTGGTGTAGTGAACTTAGCAATGAGATTTGTTGATGTTTATCCTGGGATGGCCTTCAGATAAGAAAGGGTAATGTCGAATTATTCCAATTTGATATTCCATTTAGTTAGTCTTCCAGATGGCTCAGGTCGTTGTAAAACCCATCGTACCAGCTGATTGGTCTAGATAGTGATTGGGTAAGCCTGAATACGGTAGCATGGCTTGTGAAGCTTTGAGTGTTGTTTGTAAGTTCTGTCGCAACAAAAGTATGAAGTAGAGAGCAGATGGCTGAGGCCACATGACGGCTGATATACAGTTGAGTTGCTGTCATCTTAATGAGGTCCATAGGCGCGATCATGGCCTTTGAAGGTTTAATATTATTGGACTTTGGGCATCTAAGTATGTTTCTTTGACGCTTATCAGGTGGAAACCAAATGCCATCGGTGTGTTTGATTGCAAATGGTCAATGCAAAGTTAATTAGGTTCCACCAGGTGGTGAGTCGCAAGACATATGTCTTTCGTCATGATATATGAGTGAAGTGTAGCTTTGGAATTTTGGGATCCTTGGTCGCTTTTTAGTATCCCATCATCGAGACTTATCATCGCTAAAATATCTGAGTCATCTTGGGAATAGGTCCCGAACTGCTCCATATCAGCCTCATTTGATTCAGTCAGTTGGGTAGGAATTTGTTGTGTAAACTTAGTGGTCACCACTCATTTAAGAATAATATTGGTTGCATTGATGAAGTCTATACGCCGTTGGAACCCTTAAAAAAGAGACTATCAGGAATTAGTCTTTCCCACATATGCCATCATGGTTAGCATGTAGAATCTATTTATGAACTCCCCACATTGAATAACATTAGTAAATAGGGGTCATAACTCAAGGATGAAATCCAGTCATTGCCATTTTGCTGTTGATATTCTCGGACAGACCGCTGAATCTTGGTTTTTGGGTCTTGATGATATTTTTTAATAAAAATGACCCTATCTTGGATCTGACATGTCTGCAGATCAGATCGAACATGCCTCCAGATAGGATCGAAGAATTAGTTTGAACCGAACACTCCGAGTCGAGGAGCTCGATTCGGATGCCATCAACCCAGAATTCTTTTAACCGAGATTGTTCGACCCAAAGTCCCTCATTTTGGGAAAGCTCGATCATAAGAAGGTTCGCATGTCTTCTTGGCTCGATGTCGAACTGGCAACTAAAGCAAATACTGGACTTCGTTGGTTGTTGCTGCTAGAAGGCATGAAGGTGGCTTCATATCCAAAAGTCATAATTCTTGCAAATCAATAAAAAATAGATAATTCGCAGGATTTCCTCTTTGGACTTGGCGATCCAACAAGTAGACTAGAAAATCCTTAGATGTTGAGAATCTTTATTTCACAGTGAAAGCACCAAACTATTAAACCGAAAATGGTACAAACAACCAAGAATCGTATGTAGAGCATGGAGTGTGAAGAAATGACTGAAAAAAGTAAGAAAACAAAAGACAACAAAAATTTATAGTGGTTCAGCGTTAGCTAGCCTACTTCCACTTTATCATTCTCTTCATTACATCAAAAAAACGAAATTACAATGAAAGATATTGTCAAAATCTCTTATACAACACTGTTTCTGTAGTTATAATGATGAATATAGATAATATTTCTAGATATAAGTGGTTGGTAGCCATGTATGATTCGTGCAGAGCTTACATGAGCCAAAAAGTCCTTGAATTCTCCTCCAAATGCAGCATATATTTATAGGCTTGGTAGGTTGTCAAATCAAACAGACCACGTGGAATTTGATCTGGGAAAGTAAAACATAGTGGGCACAGTTACAGGCAGTTACAATGCACTTCCAGGAAGTTAGTGGGCCAGTTTGAGGCATGTTGGTTCGAAACTAGACACGTGGCATGAGATCCAAGGAAAGTAGGAGTTAGTGGAGTGCTGACTATGGGAGTGAGCCATTAGCACAATATCCTTATTCCATTCGATCCGGGCTCTATTCGATCTGGATTCCATTCGATCCGGGCTCTATTCGATCTGGATTCCATTCGATCCAAGCCCCATTCTATTGGGATTCCAATCAATCCGATTATTATTTTGATGTTGTTGGGCTTAGAAGAGCAAAGAGTTAATCAGACCGGGGGTTGAGCCATTAGTGTCCGAGTTTGTCCAAGCCCATGCTCGAGCCCTAATTGGCTCTATTTATGGTAGTTCATAGGGTGAGGGCCTTGCCAAAAGGCGGGTCAACACTTGTAATCCTTTTTTAATATAAAATTATATTGTTCTACACAGTTTGATACAAACAAAAGAACAACAGGAAATAATATATACTTTTTAGATGTGAATTCATAAAATTTATTTTGGTAATAATTTTGTACCTGTTTTGAAAAGATTTTAAAGGACCATTCTGTAAAAGGTTCCCATTTTGGTAAATTGAATTCAATTTATAAATTTTTCCTAGCTCGAGACATGACTAAAATCTATTTTAATCTTATTATCCATTAAATAGAAATTTATTTTGGATTCAGTTATATCTGCATATTGAGCGTTGTAGACACCCTTTACAATATTATTTTTATTTACATGTAATCTTTTAACAAGGTTATTTCTTTTAATAAATTCGTCATCGATAATTTTCTTTTCGTAGGTTGAGCTTCTAGGCGTCTCAATAGTATAGTCTAACGGTGAAATATGAGAGTAAAAAAGATTTATTTCTAGATACATTATATTTATCAGATTTGTTCGTAATATGTTTAAAAGGATGACTATCCATATGTATTTGGATAGATCCTTCTGGAGTTTGACTAATACTAGTTATATTATTACTCATTGTAGATTGTGGAGGCACAACTTTCTCAATTTGCTAACTATCTGGTAATAAAATTTCTTTCCATTTTATTGGCCTTCTTGTAGTAATATTTGATTTACTAAAATTTGTTTTCATTATAGTTGTTTCATTTGAAGGTTTATCTATTATTTTACACTATATAATTAATGTATGAGCCGGCTTATAGTAAATTCGGTAGCATATACAATTTACTTCTAAATATGAAACATAGTTACAACCATGCACCTTTTATTTAGTGTAAGAGAATCAAATATATCTACGTCAGTTAAGGACAGTTGTAGATTTGGATACACACCAGAATAAACTTTTCCATGAGCTAAGTTGGGTTGTATCAAACCCATTACCAATTTTTTCCAATCCATATTTCTTCCTTCTCTTAAAGATAATACAAATTTGTCTCGCAACACCCAAAATTTCAACGGATCCAGATTTTTCACCAAAAAACTAAATCCAATTCCATTAAAGCTTGAATTGATTTGTCTGGTATCCGGTAGAAAGATAAAGATAAAATATATCTAAGCTCATAATGGAATATCTCACAACGGAACGAATAAAATGTAATAGTAAGTTAATGCTTACCATAATAATGACATTTCCTAACAAGTGTCTCTAAGCTGTATAATCTTTGTCGCCTATCTAACATGTAGGTTTGTTATGACGAGGGGGTCAGGACAAAAGTTCTGATGAATGTAAAAATTATACTTTCTATAAATAACACTACATATACTGTTCTACCAATGGTTTACCTTTATTAAGTTATTTGGGTTTATTACACGTTACACCTTTAGATTTATGCATAAATCGTACCATCTATTCCTAGGTAAATTAACCTAATAAACCATATATATGTAGCTATATTCCTAACATTTCAAGGTACTGTGAAAACATACAAAATATCCATCATCACGCTACGAAAGTGTATTAGACCAGGCTACGAAGGCGTGCGAAGTCTTTATCGCTACGAAACGAAATATTACTAGGTCGGGCAACGAAAGCATACCAAGCCTCCATCGTCGGCTATCAAAGCTCCCTCTACAAAAGTCAGTCGGGGGACTTCTATATTTGTAAAGGACAACTTCATTAGGCTTACATTACCGATATCCATAGATTGGTCTGTCTCTTTTCTCGGTGGTTATGGCCCCACTTGTCTCCTTCAACTAATGAAAGACCAATCAAAAGAGCTAAGTAACCATACCCCTAACAAATAATCTAAGCATCCAATTTGGCGTTGTCTCTCATCCAATGTCTCGATAGTGAAAGATCATTGGCCTATTGGTTTAGCTTTAGTCTTTCTCATACTCACTATGATTAACAATGACAGGTATCTGATGACTTACTATCCTTGTTGGGTCTTGGCCATGAAGCCTGCTCTCGGAGCTAAGGCGGCCATCGAATCCTAGAAATCATGCCATCAGCCGTTTAGGCTGCCCTTGACGTAAATGCAACTAAGGCATACTCTATGGGTGCACGAAAACAAACAGATATGCCTTTTTGGGTACAGCTTCATCAGGCCTACCATAAAGGGTCATCTCAGAGTATCCTCACGTCCTATAAAAGTCCCACACTTCGTTCTAGTTCCATCGAATAGTATGTTGGACGTGTTCCCACCGTGTCTTCGGATAACTACGATGACTTTCCCCGTTGGGCACTTCATCACCTCGGACTGGACCAAACAAATGTCGCTATTTTGTTAGACCCTACGTCTAATTTACCATTACGCATTTTACTTATTTCTCTTTTCTTTGATTTACAATTTTCTTTAATCCATTTAATCCGAATATTTGTTATTTGTTAATCTACCTTATTAGTTATCATAGAACCATTTAATAACTATAGAATTGTCTAGTCCTAAGGCCAATATAAAATATCTCTTAATCGCAAGACTACAGTAGAATTATAGACTCGTAACCTTTTAAGTCAATATGTTCATATTAAAACCTAACACCTAATAACAAGGCAATAATAGAATATTAGGCTCGTAACTTAACACATTTTAAGTCAATATGTTCAAATTAAAGCCCAACTGTCCTTTCAACCATTCTCTGTCATATCCATATTTGCAAATAAACCATGTTTGTTTATTATGATTTCTCAACTATCATATTTAGGAAATATAGATTATAGTTCATTTTTTCTGTCACAACATGCATCGTAGTCATACGATTATGCTTACTAAACTTAATCTACACTTTCAAGATTATTTATAATCAGCCTTCATTTCAAATTTAACTATAACCTTCATTTTTGTAACCCAAACTGGTTATTACGATTCATCTTTGTCTCGGTACAATTATTATAATAGGTTACATTCATTTACAATTTATCATGTGTTTAACCTAATTTCTTACTTCTTTTCTTTACATAACATCTTTCAGTTATGTTACCCTATTTCTTTTATCTTCATAATTTATTCTTTAGAAAGTTAGGTCTATTCCTGATTGATTGGTTACTAAAACTGTTTAAGAATTTATTTCCATAGTTAAGGTAATCACTGTAACATAAACCCATAACTATAAGCTATTCCTTTTCACATGTTTTTGGTTATGGAATTATTACACAATACGGTTGAATCCCTATTTCGTACTAATCACTGTCTTTACTTTTTTTCATGCTTACGATTATATTTCCTATTTTTTCCACTGACCTACTATGCAAATATATTCCCTTTTTCTTAACCAATCAATATAGGCTATTCCTAACTTTTCAACCTCTTTTCAATTTCAACATATATTCCCTTTTTATTAGTTTTGGCATAGGTGTTCACTTAACCTCAAATCATCAAATCCTCTCATATTCATAACTCCAAATAGAATATATTTTTTCAACATGCGCTAACAGAAAGGTTTACAATCGGTCGCATAATTTAGGCACACAATTCAGTTGTACACATATGCAAATATTATACGTACATATATATATATATTGTGCATAACCAAAATTCAACATAAAACTATAAAATCCGATGCAGAAAGCGAGGAAAGAGGACAGAGAGAACATGTTATAAATTTTTCAGGAATCAAGTGATATCATATACTATTCAATAAAATATAATTTAAATTCACTCACTTTGCATTTTACACTCCAAATTCTGAATCTAATTCGTATCTAGGCTTATTATCTGTTCGGACATGAAATCTGGATATTTAAATGTCGAAACCTTTGCTTTTGCCTCCAAATCTCAAATCAAATAACCCTAATCTATTTTGTTTTCGAAGAGTTTGGAGGAGAAAATGAATGACAACGCTCCAGCGCTCTCTCAGAAAACATGAGTTCAAAAGCTAGGCCATGTAGGTATATTTATACATGTCCAATCTAGCCGCGTCCTTGGGATTTAAAATAATTAATTCCAAACCATCAAAGCAAACCCGAGCTCGAATGCAGCCTTGAAAAACATTTTTGACCGACATAAGTTGACCAATAGGCATGCCTGGGTCGACCCAACTGATACATGGGTATATCCATGGCGATTTAATTAAATCGATGGGTCTTCAATCGATTTGTGGTTTATTTCTTGTTTCTTTTGACTAATTACATATATATTTCTAGGCCCATTTTGTTTATTTCACTATTTTACTATTTTCTTCTCCGATTTTGGCATATATCTAAATTTCAAACACGTAATTTATATGCGCGTATACTGTGAAATTTTTTATGTATATTTACACAAGATTTCAAATGTTATTCTCATTATGTTCCTATTAATGTCATTAAAGACACACATTAACTTTCAAATTCAAATGCGCGTTGTTTCTGAAACTTATACATTTATTTATGTATATGGAATAAACAAATATATATTTACGCATGCTTAATTAGTCTGTTTTTAAACTTTAACGTTACATTTTATTTATTACTTTATAATGTGCTATTAATTAACTTCCATTCATTCTTCTGTAACATTTTCTTTTTATTTGATTCTATTTGTCAGATACGTTTATTTTAGAATTCAAGTGCATGCCACCTCAGATACTTATGTCTATACATATTTTTATATACATGTATGTTCACGTGCGTGTCAACATTCCAGAATAAATTATCTACTTTCAACTTTGATATTATTTTGCGTTTAATTCTCTTTTACTGCTATGAACAACAAGCATTGTCAATTTAAAGTAATACTGCAATTTTAATGTTTATTAGTTTCTCTTTCTTGAATTAGTTCATTTTACAACATGCATTTGTTTCCAAATTTCAAATACACATTACTCATGTTATTATTTTGATAATCTTATTAATTAAAATGCAGGGTATTACATTTATGGTAGCCCTTCTAAGGTTAAATGCTTTAATGCAATTTGTATTATGCCTATGCATAAAACTTGTGTGTTTGTCCAGGATTTATGTCCTTACTACTTAGCAACTTAATAACCATTTATCATTATCTAAAGAGACAAATTATTTACTGGTTTTAACTACTTGCTTTAAGCCAAGTTTCCCAAAAATTCCTAGTTTGTATATAACCTTGGGTTCAATTTTAGGACTCTTCCTTTTGAAAGATTATGTGTACACAAAATTTTATACGTATATATAAAAACATGCACACACATATGTGTGCGTGTACACACAGCATACATATGAAGAGGGTTATATGGCACTATTGTTTCGGAGCATCCTTTTTGCGCCCGAACCACGACCAAGCTAGTTTATAAATATATAAATTTGGATTTGAAATTACTAACACTATTTTTTTAATAACAGGCTACATACATGCACACGTACACAATATGTACATATATATATATATGACTTTACATGTATAGATGTATAAATAAGCATTTTTTTAAAATTTTGAAATATATACATATATATAGGGTCAGTTAGCCACACGTCCCTGTTACTGTTTATAATTCAAACGACATCCTCTATAAAGTTTCTATTCAGAGTCGGTCCCTATTTTTGGGACTTACATGTTTTTTTTTAAAATGCAGTGCAGTATAAAAAGATAATTCAAAAAATTGAAAATATTTGCAGAATAATGCTGGAAAAACATGAAATAAATCGGCAAAGTATGCAGTTATAAGCAATAACTATATACATGTATGCAGTTATTCATCCTGAGTTTACATTGAAAATATGGATGAATAACTGCATATATGTATGCAATTATTACTTATTCCTGTTAATATGTATGCATATAAAGTTGAATAATTTTGTATGGCTTGCGAATAACTGCTGAAATGTATGCATTTTTATTGTATAACTGGTGAAATGTATGCAAAAATATTAAAACAGATGAAAGCTTATGAATATGTGCTGAATGTATGCATTTATTGCTTATAAATGCTGAAATGTAAGCAACAATGCTAAAAAAATGGTGTATGGTTGAAAAAACAAACGATGATTGAATTATTGCATCGAACGATGCGTTTATTGCAGTATTACTGCATACATTTCCGCAGTAATACTACAGTTTGATGCATAACTGCAATTGTTGCTGAAATATATGCAACTATTGCAAATAAATACATCGTTTGATGCAATATACTGGTGATTTTCTATTTTTTGTTTTTTGCCTTTTGATGCGTTTTTTGATGGTTTTAATGTCTGAATTTGATGATGATTAGTTGTTGTATTTAATTATGAATTTTTGTGATTTATATTTTGCTGATTTAAGAAAAATAGGGGTGTAAATTATAAAAAATCAAGGCCGGGATGTGACGTGAATTTCCAAACCTTTCAGGGATGAGAGCCTAATTTTCACATATGTGTGTGTGTGCACACGCATGCGCACACACACACACACACATATATATATATATATATATAAGTTAATATACAAGGATGGTTATATAGCACCTTGGCTATACAAGTTAATATATAAGGATGGTTATATATAACATATATATAAGTTAATATATAAGGATGGTTATATAGTGCACGCACACACACACACACACACACACATATATATATATATATATATATATATATATATATATAAGGATGGTTATACACGCACACACACACACACACATGTGTATATGAGGATGGTTATATAGCACCACTGTTTTGGAGCAGCCACTTTGCATTCATACTGCAACCACTCGTTTATATTTAAATACAATCTACTAACCTTCTTTCCCACTCATATATTAAAACCTTGAATTCTCATGAATATCAGCCACAAGTTCAAAATAAAATAATAAAGTGAAGTGGCAAAAGATATAAAGTATATTATTTAATTTGGAACTCATAGACGATATTCATGGAGATTTGAGGTATAGCCTATCCTTAAGTGTGTGTGTGTATAATATGTATGTGAGCATAAACTGAAACCTCTTAGGAGTACAACACCCTAAATGCTCCTTGATTTCCACCACAAGCTTCGTTAATATTTGTACTTCTCTCTTTTCTCGCCATCGCTATTATCAAATTGGAGCTTGTGATGCAAATCAAGTACATTTGGTAGGTTGCACCATTTCGAGTGCCACTAAATGCTCTTATTGATTTATTTGTATGTAAAAACACATTTCGCAGTGCACATTTTTAGTGATAGTTGAAACAAAAATACAACTTTTATCCAATTGAAAAATTCCAGAAATGCCTTTGCATGTAATGTAGGGTCCACGAGTTCAAATTCCATAGAAAATAAACCTTAGTATGTATTTTTAAATGTAAATTTTGGAATGCAAATAAGGTTATAAGTTTAAAACTCTATTTGAGAAAAAAATCAATTTCATTCTTCAAGTACTTTTGATTTATTTTTTTAATCAAAAACCGTCTTTATTAGTAGTTGTCTTGGAAGCACGGACTTTTGATCTAACCACAAATTACCCAAAATACCCTTATATATAATTTTTAAAATATTAATTTGTTCTTTCATGTGATCTTTCTAACAAACTAGAAGTTAAAATCTCGTTACGATTGTTTTAGGCAAATTCAATCAAGTTTTCTTTAATATCTCTTAAAAATCGGATTTAATAATTATACTTTCTTTACAAATTCATACGACTTTCACCAAATAACAACAAATTTTAATATTACTTGCAAATATGATATAATAAACTTTGTCACAAAATCATTCTTTACTAAATAATAATTAAAATAAAAATAAAATAAATTAAAAAAGATATTGCAATTTAGAAATAAATATTCAAACTAACAACAAGTACGTTAGATGGAAAATTATAATTAAATATTCATGCAAATCGTTTCTTCTTAAATATGTCAAACATATACAATTTGAAAAAAAAAAAGATCATGTGCAAAAAACATGGCATGATCATGCGCAAAGCGTGTGCCGTAACACTCTTGCTAATAGTTGTACTAGAAACACAACTTTTGTTCTAACGGCAAAGTTCCAAAATACTTGTACATCAAGTAAGAGGTTGGGAGTCCAAATATAACTAAGAAAAAAAATTAATATCTAAATAGAAATTTTGGAACATACAAGTTCAAAATTATGTTCTAGCGAAAAACAATAATTACTATCTATTGTTTGTTTTTCACTTTTTTTTTGGCAAAGCCGACCGGTTTTTAAAGTGACCGCAAACACTTATTATTATAACAAATAATAATTGCAAATCATACAGGAGATTGATAGGATATCAACCTACAACATCAGTTTTAAGATGGACCGTCCACCATAGACGTTTCCATAGTGGAACATCCACTGCTACAAAGGCTTGCTTAAAGCATAGGAGCTAGTAACTAAGAATAGAGTACTAATTACTTACTCCACGTAGGGATATGAATTACATTTGTCGTAGCATAATAAATAAAACTGACCTACAAGAAGCCTATTCTAAATACAGTGCAACGCAATACAACACCATTCTTATCGACTACCCAAGCAAGTACCTACAGCCAAAAGCAAACCAAAATTTACATCCCATCGTGTACCCAAACTAAATCACTCCAAGGCAGTAGGAAAACTACCGGTCAACAACAAGTTGTAGTGACATGATAACAAAACCAGAAAAACTGCACCAACCAAGATATCAAACAGTAATGACATGAACCAAGTGGCATGGACAACAGTAGCACCCAGATGACCAATCTCCAAAACTCCTAAATGATCGTTCCACAAACACACTCAACACTGACCTACAACCTTGTACTAACTACACTATCTCCAACTCGGAAGCCAACAAAATGACAACCACAAGTAAGACAGCCGAACAAAATCCACATAAGGCACAACATAGACCTACACTATAAGACCATGCACGCAAAGCAATCTCTACAGTTGCTCACCAAGCAAGAGACAATAATCTGCTTCACCTTTGCAATCTTGGTAAATATAAGAATTTGACAAGCAAGGCATACCAGGCAAGAATGTAGGCATCGCAAAAAAATATGGAATAAGACCGAACAGTGAACCAGGGGCACTTCGCGTCGGTGTCGAAGCTTCTACCATCCTAGTAGGTCGAACCACACCCAGCAATTGATGAACCCCTGACTGTAAAAGATGCAAGAGCACTAGCATAGTAAACCATCCCAAATCTCCTAGCACTAGCCAGACTAACACCGGATATAAATTAACCATGCAATCACTAAGAACACACCTGCTCGGATTCCTCGTATAGCACATTACTGAAAAGGTACTGCAGGGAGTCGCAGAATCAGATCTGCATAGGCTATAAAGATGGGATCACAAAAACCAGGAGGGACACCATGCTACGAAGGAGAAGGGTAAAAATGAGCAAGCAAGGGTGAAGGTGTAGCATCCTAGAAAAATTTGATGCTCGAGTTTAGACACTAATACATCCCATGTCCAAACTCAAGTACCAAAAAACCCAGAAATATAGAAGAAAGAAATAAGTGGGTGTTTAAGAAAGAAATTTAACAATAAGAAGAAGAACCAACCTAGAATCTGAGTCTTACATCCCAGCGGAATAAAATATAATATAGAAATAAATCTTGATTGAGAGCTTTTGAAATAATACATACAATCATCAGAGTACATCAATACATCTAGACAGTTATAATCACCTATCCTCATACACAACACACAACGGAATAACAACTAAATAATACCATACATCTAAAGTCTTCCAACTCGTCTCTTTACAACATCCGATAACCTAAAACAGTAAAACTCCATTTGACCCGAGCATTGCAAACACCAGAATCAGTATGGTGAACCAGCGTGAGAAAACTCACTAAGTTTATAGGTATCATCCAACTTGATTCTAAAGTCAAAATCTTTTCGAAAGAAAATGATAACCATAAGACCAAATTTATACATAAATAATGATGGTTTTTACCTTATGATAACCCAAAATATTTTGGAATCGTATATTTTCTGATATTATAGAAATGTCTAAATTAAATAAATAACCATCTAGCAGAACGCTTGCATCTCACGCTCTACATACATAATATACAATCAAAACCCGCAGGACCTTATTGGATAATGGATTCAACAATGACAATGTATGGAACCACCTTCTGATAGTGTATCCCTAGAGAGGAATATGCTTGGTTCAACAAGAACATCTTGCAATCCGGCCACACATGACTGACCACTCGTTTCTTTTTAGTGTTTCGAATATATTGTCACCTGTGGTTGGATCCAACACAACTATTCCCAGGATATACAGAAGTGATACAAGAACAAAATGAATATTCTCTTGATGGTGACAATACACCCTAATGTGAGTGGCCCACTTAGTTATGCTGCCTCCCCGATTTTTGTCATTTTCCAGTTGATGAGGCTTGAGGTTACAATTACCTTTTAGAACATCTGGCAACAATTCAATTTGAATGCTACATCGTCAGATCCGCCAAATCACTAATTAATGCCCACAAAAATACTCTGGGATTCTAAGCAATAAAAACGAATTCCTCTACCACCAACAGAAGTATGTTTGTAGAAATCAATGTATGCGATCCTTTGGAAATACATTGTATGATATTCGTCCATACAAGTTGTCCTAAGACTAGCAAAACCGAAGGCAATCTCCTACCACATCCTAAAAATCACACTATAGATAAGTAGGGAGTAGTCCTTGCAACCATATATTTCAATCATGATAGAATCACTGTCAAAATATCTCCAGGGATCAGCTAGAGAATTTCAACAATATCTCTTCCACTCTTGAAGATTTACAGTCTTCAATTGCTCCATCTCAATGGGGATCAGATATCCTCTTCGTTTACGTATTTGTTGGTTTAGAATGGCTTTTGAATATAAATTCGATCTCAGTCTTTCCGTACCAACAATGCTTTAGGCATGATTTTGATAGTCAGTTATTTAATTACCAAAATGAAAAATCATAAATATAAAACAGATCCATTGGTTTATCACATAATATCACTTGGCCATTTTAATTTTCTATTCGTTAATCAAAATCTTTAAATCTCCCAATATTTGGAACGTAGCATTTTACTTCTTATTTCAAAAATAATATTATACTCAAACGCTTCTATTCAACTTATCGAACTTTTCGAATTATAGTTTATAATATTATACTCTCTCTTTGGAAACCTTATTACAAACTTATATATGTTTTCTTAATTTAAATATTAAGTAAATTATTATTTAAACCATTTTCACATTAACTTTAACTATGTTTTAAAAACATTATATACAAGCCTTGACTCTATTACAAATGGAATCCTTTTTATAAAATTTTGATAAGTTTATTCCAAACCCAATTTAATTACATCTCGACAAAACCTCATCTCTTATTCATTATAGAGAATTTAGATCACTTCGTTATAACTTAACTTGCCAAACCACTTGATCTCGAATTTGGGTTTTAGTTTCGATTTCCCTTTCAAACCTTCATTGCTCCCTAACCATAAATAAGTAAGAAAATAATTCCTTAAATATCTATCCCTAAGGATAACCAACATCAGATCATTACTCAGAAAATCAATTTACTCAACCAATCTCCAGTTATGTTCCAATTCCTTAAATTTCACATCTTGAGCTTTAATTTTATTCATAAGCCATTCCTAATAACTCGTTCCCACAATATATTCAATAAAGCTTGGGTTTTATAAATTCGTCCAACATAGATTTTATGAAATCCAACTAAATAGAATTTCAAATATGAATTCACTTTAAAAACTTAACCTATATTATTATTAACATCAAATCACTTAGAATTTCATTAAAACTATAAACATGGCTTTTAGACTTCATAAATTACCAATACTAAATTTTACCTTCCAAGATTACCACTTTGATTATTATTAAATAACATTTACCAAAATAAAAATGGTTTACTCCACCATTAAATATTCCCATTAAATTAACAAACAAATCTAATAATCAATTTTAGTTAAATGGTTGGCTTTGTCAACTCGAAACACATGATTAACTCATTAATCAATCCTCATTTAATCTTTTCATTTAAATATAATTAATTTAAATAATCGCATTTACATTGATTATTATTAAATAAATAATAATCAATATCAATATATTCCTATTTTAATTATTTCTTAAAAATAATTAACCTCGGTTATTAATCGTTATGTTAATTTCTACTCACTTGCTTATCAATCTTATTAATCTTAATAATTTGTTTTATAAAACCATTTAATAATTACTTGAATAATAAATATTTATTATTTATTTCCATTCCATAAACTTCCATTCTAAATTATATATTTCAAATCTGTTTTAAGTTGTAAAATAAATTTCATAACTACATTTCTATCGATTCATTTGACGGTAAATCAATCTTCTAAAACGAGGTATATTTATAAGCCGTCTACTACCAATTTCTCTACCAATACTACCCATTGGTCAATAACAAAATAAACGTTAAATTTGAATCCAACGATCAATAATCAAATCAGTCAGCCAATCAGATTGGGTAAATAGCTCATATATTGATAATAAGAAAATAAATAGTAAATTTAAGGAATCCAGTTGGAACCCTCCAACCTGTTTTTCCCTACATCCAAATAGGTTACCTCAAATAAAACAATCCATTCAATACGATAATATATTATAAACATGAAAAATTAATTCAACTGATAACGGTCAACTAATAATAACAGTCCAAGCATATAATTTAATATATTATGTTTATATTATTATAAACGTAACCAACAAGATAAGTTACCTCAATTGGAAATAATCTTTAAAAATAACGATTGGTTTCAATTAAATTGAACGAACATTTAATTTAATTCAATTATGTAAAAATATTTAGCATATATTCAAACACTCAATAAATCATCCAATAATTAGCAAACAAAGCACAGAATCATTAAACCAGACTTATATAAAATATAAGTGGGACAAATGAGTGAGTTTAACTCACCTTGATTTAATTTCATCGTTGAAACGCTTGTTTTTAATTAAATTAAACTGGTGTTTAATTTAATTAAAAATTACAACTGCTATCGATCCTAACCAAACCAATATCATCTCGTAGCTCCCATCCGTACGGTCCCAACGAGACCGACCTTGCTCGTTTCTGATAAGGTATGGTATTAAATTAATAAGTTTATAAAAGCACTTACTTTAATTAACTTTAATTAAAATAAAATGGGCTTTACCCAAACATACGTTAGCCCGAACTCTCTTCTGATTGCTCTTGCATCATTCAGAATTTCTCATGCATGCTGCAAACGCGAGCAGCCTTTATCCCATAACACTTTTTTCTTCCCTATACGGTTTTTTTAGCCCAAAGCCTACCATTTCCGTGCATAGCCAACCGGCAACGTATCTCCTTCCTCACCTGTTTTTTTTTCATCCGATCTTCGTATCCTGCTCACACATTTTTTTACATATAAATAATGACCCAACCCATTTCCTCAAGCCCATGTCCCCAATACCCAAACCTTGTACAATTGTTTCTTCCCCAAACTGATGCTCTTCTTCATCCTGAGCTCATAGTGTACATCTCATGCATGGTTTATATATGACACCTCAAAACTTCCCATGATGCTTCGAAATAAATACACAGTTCAACTCCACCATCCAAGGCCAACTCGTTAACACCATCACTGTCTCCTCCAGGGCACTGCAGCGCCGACCGGCTCGTAATTGCAAGCTCCACATTCGACATTAATTCTTTCCAGATTTCACGAAATTTCACCCGCTCGCATGCCACACCTTGTTGATCCATCCTCCACACTTTAAATCACGTATCACTTCCTGAATCTCGAGAAAATTACATTCCTAATCAACGATAACTAAAAAAATTCACGACAACAATGGTCTCGAAACCCAACAAAAATACACGGAGTTGAAGAGGATGGACTCATGAACTTACCCATATACGTTTCATGATTTAAAACTTGTCGTATGATTTTATATTAATTTTTACAATGGTCAAATACATTTTTACTTCACTAGTTGTTTTCATTCAGGAATCATGCGCGAAGCTTGCGTATTTATAATGGAAGAAATACAAGATAATGTTCTATCCATGGTACATCTTAGGTTATAAATCTAGCCGTGTAACTTTCCTAGTTGTGCATTGTTATATCCTCTATTCCAACCTGTATATTAGGTAAGCAGATCCAAATTTTAGGCATGTGAATGCTTAAAGAATAGGTAGTTGTGCTATATATTTCTTGCTTAGAGATGAAGAATTAAAATATATATGTAGTATTTTATTTACTTAGGCATGATTTTGACTTTTTTGTAGGCCTCTATATTAATGTAGATGGGTACATTTGTGCTTCTAGGCAGCATGAATATTTAGGAGAGGAGTCATGTGCATGGGCCTTAGAAGTAGGGTAGGTCAGCTAGAAAAATATGGAGAACATGGTGTATAAATTTTATATATTTATGTGAAGGTCTATGTGTGTTGAGTCTTAGGTAGGCTACAGTTTAAACATAGGGTAAAGTAGGCCGCGAGGCTTAAGCATACGTATATTTTTATTTGTTTATTACTTAGGGTAGAAGTTTATTTTATTTATTACAATTAATAAATTTAATTTCTACCGCTGTTTAACGTTGCACATTAAATATATGCATAACTACACATAGTCTCTAAATGCAACGAAACTATACACACTGCTATGTCTTGATGTTACGGTTCCAATGAAATTAATTTTAACCAACTCCGTTTTCATAACGACATTATTTTAGTTTCAATTTATTTTGTCGTTTCTCATTTAAATGTTGCAGACTCACAAAATAACTCTGATTGACTCCAAATTGGAAATCTAGCAATAATTAGCTATACGGATTCCAATAAAATTCGTTTCTTCAAAAACGGAAGTCATTTGGAAAAAAGATATTCATATAGCTTATATAATATCAATAAAATATAAATAAATTTCAAAACAATTATATTAAAGTTAATAACGAATTATAATCATATATATCCAAATAAAATAATATATCACTTTAGATTGAACTAATATGGATTTATAACTCAACATTTACATTTTCAAGTTAAACGACATTTAAATTATACAAAAGTTCCTATTATATTTATTTAATAAAAGTAATCGCTTACAAATGTATTTTGTATTATAAAAAAGTACCTATTATATTTATTTAATAAAAGTAATTGTTTAAAAATGGATTTTGTATATTCTATTGAGGTTCAAAACCCAATATTACAAACTACCACTTCATTACGAGTTCATTTTTAAATTAATATAAATATAGACTTTCATCGATATGTAAATGAATTCTATATTAATAATCCATTAATATTTCAAATATAGTATTTAAAACAAGTTTAAATATCCAAATTCAAATGACCAAAAAATTCGGGTCGTTACAGTAGGAAGTAGAAGGTGGGTAGGAACGGAGCAGAAAGATGAGTACGGAGATACAGGGTTTAGATTTACAAGTTAGTACGGGGTTGGGGGTTCACCCACGCATGTCGAAAGCAGGGTAGAGGAGTAAGAAGAGGTGACAGAGAGTCGATCGAAAAGAATTGATGAGGAGACAAAACAGAAAGGGGAGGTGGAAACGTAGAAAGGAGATAGAAAGAAAGAAAACTCTGCCGCCATTAACGGGTGGAGGACCCCAAACTATGTATAGCTTTTGCTATAAAATCTCAAGTAATTCTCTCAAAGATAGATATAAATGGACTTGATACTTTCACATGGTTTTTTTAATCCACATGTGTTACTTGTGCCATAAAATCTCATGTATTTTTATTTAATGATTTAATTTATATTTTGATTTCAATTTTATTTTGATTTATTTAAATTCAACCCATTTTGGATTTTATAGGATAACTATTTTGATATTGATATAAAACTAAATTTATTTTGTTGCCTAAAACATTGTTCAACTTTTATTTGCCAGAATCTGTTTCCATCTGTTTGAACTAAAAGCAATCATTTCCGTCTGAATTGTAAAAGCCATCCGTTTTCGTTTTATTTTATTTTTGAAAACTGCCATGTGCCTTTTCAAATTTCAAATGTTGGTTCCCTTTTTTAGCAACCCTTCGTCTCCCCATTTTGTGTCCATTCTCTCCTTTTATATTACCAAGCGTTGTCATTTTCAAGGTTTACCGATTCCTAAGCCTACTTTCGTGACCAAAGAAAAAACATAATATTATATACATGGAAGCTCTTCATATACTTCTTCACCAAACAATTCAAAAGCTACTCACTTTCCATCTTGTTTTATTCTCCATGTTTTATTCCCTTACCCATCACTGTTATTCCCATCGCACCGAGTTTTCCTCCCACCTGTGCAACCCCACCCACCCACGAAGCCGACCATCCCCGTTGCTCCACCATATTAATTCTGATCTCAGACGAGCCCATCCGAAGACTTGATCACAAACCTGCTACTATGTCCCCTAGTCCCAAGCTTCGACTGACCTCCGCCACATCCATTTACCTCTGCTTCGAACTAGTGTCGAACTCGACCCCTGCGTGTTTTTCTTGGCATGCATGAATATGTGAGTGTGTTGAGTGTTGGTATGTGTTATGTATTGCCTGCATGATGTTGTTTGTGTGTATAACATTGTGTGGGTTGTTTAGTTCGTGGGTGTGTGGGCTTTTTTGGTTTGCATGTTTGGGTTTAATGTTTTATATGGGTTAGTTTTTGTGTGCGTGGTGCATATTTATATGTCTGTGTCTTCTTATATGTGAATCTAACGTGTGTATGTGTGTGTATAAATTTGTGTTGTGTTTGTTGCACACGTATTTATGTGTGTTGGGTTATATGTTGTGTGCGTGAATGGGTATGATTGTTAGTATATATTTCTGTGTTGTGTCATTTTGTTTTTAGGATGAGTTGAACTTTAAATATATATATATGTTATAAAAAAATTTGTGTATATATATATAAATATATAATAGTTTTGTGTAAATAATTACTGTGTTTATTTTGGTTGAATTGAGTCAGTGTAGTGTTTATTTTTGAGTCGAGTTTGGTGTTGAGTTCGGAAACGGTTCCCAAAGCCCAATAGCCATATCGATCCATTGAGAAGCCCTTCCTCCTCTTATAAAATAAATAAATTATATATTAAGAGGTTACCATGATCGAATTCGTTTTGAGTCATGCTTGGAAGTCGTCATTTCATTCTGTGTCAATTCGTCTGCTGTCTCCATTCTGTACCACGAATGGCGAGTTCATCTCATGTAACGATCCGAACTTCCATACCCTTTGAGTCGACTAATAACACTACACGTCCAACCCAAATTGCACAGAAATACGAATCATTATTAGAAAGAAGTTAGAGGATGAGAAATAGAAAGAAAGAAATGTTAGAATAGAAGAAAATGAAGATCACAAACTCACAGCGGAACGAGTAAAATATATTAGATAACATAACTTTGAAATATAATTCAGTAACTTTATATACATACCATCATCAGAGCACAACTACTATTTCTGTAACAGTTATAAACTCCTGTTTCTAGATACAACATAGTACACAGCGGAAATATAGTAGTCCATAACTAACTGGTGAAGCCTCCTGCTTCGAGCTCCCCCAAGCGAATCTGGAAAATCCCGACTACTTGATTGCCCGTACAAATTTGGGCACCCAAGAGTTTAGGGAAAACAAAACAAAATAAACTCTGGGTCAGTCATGGGACTGGTGTGAGTAAATTCCAAACATTTGTTTAACTTTCAAAATCTTTTCGAAGGAAATGATAATCGTAAGATCGATCCACACATAAACACAGATGGCTTTTAACTTACGATAATCTAAAAACATTTTTATATCAAAATCTGGTGATATTATAATAGTGTCTAAATCAAATAAATAGAATTTAGCAGAACGCTTGCATCTCACGCTCCATATATAATATAAAATCAAAAACCGCAGGGCGCTTATTGGAGATTGGATTTCCAACATGACAAGGTATGGGACCACCTGCTGATAGTGTATCTCTAAAGGAGAATACACTGGGTTCAACAAGAACGTCTTGCAACCCGACCCTCACATGACCGACCACTCATTTCACTTGAGTGTATCGAATGTATATCACCAACGGTTGGGATCAGCAACCGTTTCCCGAAAGGGACAGCATCGATAGATTAAAGAAGCAAATTGAATTTCTCTAGGTAGGTGATTATACATCCTAATGGGAGCGACCTATATAGCCATGATGCCTGCCCGATTTTTGTCAATTCCCGGTTGTGAGGCTTAAGGTTTGAATTACCTTCCAGAACATCTGGCCACCATTCACTTTGAATGCCACATCGACAGATCCATTGGAAATCACTAATTGGTTTCCACAAAAATACTCAGATTGTCATGCTAAAGAAGTTTCCCTTCTTTGCCACCAAATTCGTACGTTTTAAGAAATCATCGTACGTAATCCCTTTGGAAATACTCTGTCAGACACTCGTCCATACAAGTTGTCCTGGGTCTGGACAAACCGAAGGCACCGTACTATTAATCCATCTTGGGCAATTTCTACCTAGGGTTAACAGAACAGCCCTTGCATTTTACACCGTCTTCAATTATCTTTAGCATACGTTGATACGTAACGCTTATAAAAATACGGAGTGGTTTTCAGATATTAAATCTGATCCCGGCCTCTCCATACTGATTACGGAGGTATAAAATAAATCAAAACTTTGATAGTCGGTGATTTAACAATCAAAGAAACATCCATACAATCAACGGTCCTATTTCCAATTGGAAACTCTACCGATCAAACATCACACAACACTGGCCCCTTTTTATATTATATTATCGATTTCAAACCTCTACCTTTCCTATCTTTCCAAAGCTCGATCGCCTCTCTAGATTCTATTGGAAACATTTCCAATATTCTAATTTCTCTATTCAATAAAATATCTCTTATTTTAGTTGGAAAACATTTCTAATTGTTTACAAAATCCTTATTTCTATATTCATAAAATATATGTTATAAATATCGGAAAATATTTCCATTTCTTAATTTCTCGTTGACCAATTCGTTTCATTTTCTATGCGTAGAAAATATCTCTACTTTTATTTGGGGAACATTTCAAAATCCTTTTTAAATTAAACCGATGTTATAAAAACATCGTTATTATAACTCAACCCATGTATTGTTCATTAACTAACCATATTGCAAACCAATCTTCACTATCGAACCCTATCCATTCCTTTATCAATCATGAAGTCAATCAAGTTGGGGTATAATTACCTCTCAGACCTTAATTGAACAACATTCTCGATTTTGAAATAGCCAAAGTCCACACTCCAACAAAACATCACTTATGTGACTCTCAGATTCAATCTAAGAATCTACTTTCTTTATGAAAAAACATTGATTATGACGGTAGCGTTATAATTGTTGTATTTGATTTATAAAACATTAATTATAATGGTAGCATTAAAATCACTGTTTAGACTTACAAAGCATTTATTCTACAACAGCGTTATAATCGCTGTTTAGACTTACAAAACATTTAGCATACAACAGCGTTATAATCGCTGTTTAGACTTACAAAACATTTATTATACAACAGCGTTATAATCGCTGTTTAGATTTATAAACATTTATTATAGCAGCATTATAATCGCTGTTATTCCTACAATATATTAATTATAACGACAACGTTAAAATCGCTGTTTTTTTTCAAACCAATTCCTTTATAACGATTTCAATTTACAAAACGTTATCACAATTATTTTATATTCCAAATTTTTGAATAAAACTTATTGTTCTCATTTTAAAACGATTATCCAATTTCCTTTTTCATTAGAGTTTCAATTTTGATTTATATTTCAAATCTAAATTTCCTTCAAAGATATTTTATTTGCAAAATATTTCATTTAAACTATTATTCACTTTATTCATAAATATATTTCTTATATATATAATCAAATCCGTTTGATCTTATACTTTATATAACATTTCAAATCCAATTTCCATTTATAATGTCTATTTAAAATTTTTCATAGAAAATCTCATTTTTATATTCTATTCCTATGTAAATCTCTTTCACAATTTCCTTTGTAACCGATAAGTTCAAACCCAACTAAAGTTAATGATTTCAAATTCCGTTTCCATTTTTCCCAATAAATTCAGACTTTGAATTTATATTTCAAGTCCATCAAATGATAAACATTTTATTAAATTTAAAATGTCGTTTATAATATACTTCTTGTTTTATCCATCTGGAACAAATCCCTTTTTTCTTCTTTCAAGTCCATTCGGAATTTTATTTATATTTTAGAAATAAATTTCCCTTTTAAAAACTCATGTTCTTCTTTTACATTTAAAAATATTTTACGATATTTAAAATACCTAAAATTCTAAGGCCAATGATATTCAAACACAACATGATCAATCCCAAGTTATATTACACATCAAATAAATAAAAACAGTAATAAAAATGTTGAGGAATCCAGTTGGATCCCTCCAACCTGTTTCCCTGCATCTGCAGATGTTAGTCAACATTAATCATAGTAAATAGCGCTAATAATTGATTATTGGTATAACTATATCAACTATCCAACCTATTTTATCAACCATTCATCCAAATAACCATCACATAGTTTAAATTTAAAAATAGAAACGAGGAAGAGTTGGTGAGTTTACTCACCTTGTTTCGCAGTTGGCGGTTCTGCGCTTTGTTTCGTATTGAAATCAGACGAGGGTTTGATTTTATCACGAAATTCCCATAGCTCTGATTTTAGCCATAATGGTTCCACAACGAAGATCTTCTCGTCATGGTTCCAACGTATCTGGTTGCGACCAATTCTAATCACAAACGAGTAATATATAGATATTATTACAAGTTTCAACCAATTTAACTTCATTAGCAATTAGTTTAATAATTAGTTAACTTTTAATTACCACGTTTATATTAATGCTTCTTCTTTCAACATCAGCAAATCGAACCCGACTCTTGTTTAAACTCATATGAACTTCCTCTTTATCTCTCTCCACTGTTTTTACCCAGGACCGATCTTCCATCAGAAAAACCGCACGCTGACCTCAATTCCCAAACAAGTAAACATCCCAATGTTATACTTCCTCTACCCAGTAATATAACCCTCATCTCCTGCTACTGTTATCACCATGCCTCAACTTCCCTCTGTCTTCTAACACCTAATGCAAAAACCGACCGCACCAGGTCATTACCCTTTACAACCGCAACCACTCACACCCACCAGAGCCACCATTAACCCGCCGACACCTCTCCCTACCCAGTTACGATGCCAGCTCATCTTAAGTCTTCCCATAATTCGAACGCATATTACCCCAATTCTACTGCTTTTCATTTGCATTACCCCAATTACCTCTCTTCCTACCTCGTTCATCCCAACAGCCCGTCCTTCCTCCATTCCACACCATAAAAATTTAAACTAAGATAACAACAGTCATTCACTTACCACCCTCCTCCTTTTTCACCCGACACCGTTAAGCTTGTACCTTCCATTTGCTTAGCGTCCTCTGCCGAGACTCCGCACTTCTCAGTACACAGGCGCCTCCGACAACCGGCGTCGGCCCCCCATCACCAGCGGACCACCACGACGCTCCCTACCATCTTCGATTTCCATACCTCATGGTTTTAGAGCAGCGGTGGATCAAAGGAAGGGTTTGGCTGTGTTTCATAAAATAATGAAGCAGCTGTTTCCGTTTGGAACCAGAGAGAGAATGCTGAGTTTTATTTTTGCTTAAGGGAAGAGAATGAAATAGGGTATGCATTTAAATAGGTAGAAATTACATGGTGCCCAAGTATTTAGTGTGTAGAGTAGCTGTAAGGTATGTATAGATGCGTTGATTTTTAGTTACTTTGTCGGCAAGGAGTGTTGGTATTGTACAAA
The DNA here is from genome assembly GCA_030737875.1 of Allium sativum. Classification (NCBI taxonomy): domain Eukaryota; kingdom Viridiplantae; phylum Streptophyta; class Magnoliopsida; order Asparagales; family Amaryllidaceae; genus Allium; species Allium sativum. Next base: position 139,719,452 of record CM060918.1, on the reverse strand, counting down.
AATCTTGGGGTTGATGCGTGTGCAGGGAAAAAAGGATGGGAAAGGGATGAGGAAAAAAAATGCTAAAGCATGTGATATGTCAGTATCGTTTCAACATAGGCATGTCGACCCTTCACACTAGCCTGATTTAGAACGTACATTTTCAACTATAAGTAACCAAAAGTCTCCTTTTGTGTCTACAGGCATTTAAACCCAAGCAGCTTCAATACATCTTCGGCCAACGTGAATAGCTTCGGGTCAGTCTCATAAATATGATTTGATTTACAATAGATTTTTGTTAAGGGTACTTGTTGCGTAAATCTTCGTTCGTTTATGGATTGCTACTGACAAAAATAAGAATACGATCGTGTCCAACGAGGTGCCACGGTCCCAAAAATATAATAATATCAGTAGTTTGACTTATATTATGAAACCCCAAAATATTGATATAGGGTGCAAAATACTCCAAATAAAAAGTTGTGTATTTAATTAATTAAAAATTATAGTAAAATTCTAGAATTAAATTATAACTACGCCTCAAAAGAACCTTGTCCAAATTCAAGACCGATATTTAAATATATTTAAATAACTGTTATGGCTTATATACGATTCTATAGCGACTATTTCTAAATTTGATTTGAACATAACTTTTTATTCCCGCTATAAAATATGGATTTTTCACATTCGTTGGAAAGATATTTTCAAACAGATTCAAATATTTCTTGTTTTGCTAAAATCCGATTTATTTTGAATTATGTACATTCATTTGAAATTTGAAATCAAATTTTCAAACTACCGTGCCATTTTAAACTCGTTTTAATTATATTATAAATAATACGTTTAAATATCGTTTTATTAAATAAATTCCTATGTATAATTCAAATAAAACATTTTAAATATTCAGAACTCAATGGCAAAAAAATCCAGGTCGTTACATTCCTTCCCCCTTAAAATAATTTCGTCCTCGAAATTGCTAAGTAGTAAAAATGTCTCAACCTATTAACTTAAATTCTTCTGTTCCATTTCTAAACTTTTAATCCCAAGTGATCCAATTTGTTTCAATCCAAATAACAATTTATTTCTATTAGCAAAAATCTTGAAAATTTTCTAACTTTCTAAATTTTCGAAATTTTTTGCCAGCATCTTCTTTGCACGGCTCAATCGGTTCAACCACAACTCGCCTATCTAGGCCTTCTCCAATTCAAAAGAAAGTCAAAAAGCTAAGCATCTTGTCCATAGGCTCACAAAATCATCAAACCCAAGTAATATTGTAAACATGTACCTTTTTGTCGGGCATAATTCTATCTCTTGCATATGCTTCCATTCAATATCTGCTCAGCATACATATATCCTTTTCCAATTGGTTTCAAATCAATCCAACTTCCAGCTTTAACTCTCTAATCAACTTCTGATTAGCTCACTTACATTTTACCAATTCAAATCTGATCTTTACTTCAGGGATCAAACCACTTATTTGGTTTGAGTTTCAATTTCCATTCACAATTTAACTCTAACCAACAATATCCAATATATATTCATCTTGTTTATATCGAATTCACTTAAAAATTCAAATCTCAACATTTCTCTTTACTTAATTTCATTTGGGATTATCTCCATCCAATCTAATTTTCGTTTAACTTAAATTAAATTCCAATCCAATACAATTCTGCATTCAATCCAAATTCCTTACATAATGGATTTAAACTAATTTATTTACTTTCCAAGGGTTCACACAATTTTGTATGCTTCAATATATGTCCAATGATAACCCAGTTCATATCATTTTCTTATAAACCATTTATTGGGCCAAGTTTCCATCTAGTTTCAAACAAATTCCATTTCAATGGATTTCGAACAAATTTTGTTTTCTTTAGGGTCGTCCTGCCTCATTTAACTAAACTTTAGTTAAATTTAATCAATTCGATTTTGCTTGCACCTTTTTAATCTATTTAACTTATATTAAATTCAGAATTTGAATCCCCAAGGTTTATTTCAAATTAGTTTGAAATCATATAACTATACACATATATTTAAAATCTTTTTGCAATTTCAGAAGACTTGGATTTTATAGAAATAACTTGTTCATTTCAAACCAATTTCCAATCAAAGAATTTTCATGGTAGCACTCCACCACTCAGAAACTTGAAAATGAATACTGATAATGTCGCGACCCGTTATCCGAATTATTTTCTCGCCACTAAAGTGATTTCAATGCTTAATTACTTTCAAAAAAAAATCATTTAAATCGATTCTATTTCTAAATTCCCTTCAAAGTAATGCTAGATTACCTTTGAAAATAGTTTAGAGAATATTTCTAAATATCCGGGATTTAAATTCCAATTCCGAACAATCCAATTGTAATTCAGTTCATTTGTACATTCCATTCTTATACAAATCCCATTTGATTTCTCAACATTATAATCTTATTTGATTATAACGATAACAACCAATAATTCTAGAAAATTATTCCTTTATATCAAAATAATCTTTGGGTAAAATTTATTCCATTTACCCACTTTAAAACAATACTGCATTGAATTGTTTTGTTCGAGAGTTTAGAAACACCTATCGATACAGTTGTACTTCCTGTATCGACCAGAATTCAAAAACCACTCAAACAAACCAGCCAACACAATATAAAACAATTGTATATCAAATCTACATATACGCGCTCATATATATATACACTCAAACTCAATCTAGGGTACTACTAACCCCATCTCTATTGAGTTACGCCACAGAGCCAAGGTTATCACTCAACCTTCAGCTCTAATACCAAGTGTAACGACCCGAACTTCCGTACCCTTTGAGTCGACTAATAACACTACACGTCCAACCCAAATTGCACAGAAATACGAATCATTATTAGAAAGAAGTTAGAGGATGAGAAATAGAAAGAAAGAAATATTAGAATAGAAGAAAACGAAGATCACAAACTCACAGCGGAACGAGTAAAATATATTAGACAACATAACTTTGAAATATAATTCAGTAACTTTATATACATACCATCATCAAAGCACAACTACTATTTCTGGAACAGTTATAAACTCCTGTTTCCATATACAACATAGTACACAGCGGAAATATAATAGTCCATAGCTAACTGGTGAAGCCTCCTGCTTCGAGCTCCCCCAAGCGAATCTGGAAAATCCCGACTACTTGACTGCGCGTACAAATTTGGGCACCCAAGAGTTTAGGGAAAAGAAAACAAAATAAACTCTGGGTCAGTCATGGGACTGGTGTGAGTAAATTCCAAACATTTGTTTAACTTTCAAAATCTTTTCGAAGGAAATGATAATCGTAAGACCGATCCACACATAAACATGGATGGCTTTTACCTTACGATAATCCAAAAACATTTTTATATCAAAATATGGTGATATTATAATAGTGTCTAAATCAAGGAAATAGAATCTAGCAGAACACTTGCATCTCACACTCCATATATAATATAAAATCAAAAACCGCAGGGCGCTTATTGGAGATTGGATTTCCAACATGACAAGGTATGGGACCACCTACCGATAGTGTATCTCTAGAGGCGAAAACACAGGGTTCAACAAGAACGTCTTGCAACCCGGTCCTCACATGACCGACCACTCATTTCACTTGAGTGTATCGAATGTATATCACCAACGGTTGGGATCAGCAACCGTTTCCCGAAAGGGACATCATCGATAGATTAAAGAAGCAAATTGAATTTCTCTAGATAGGTGATTATACTTCCTAATGGGAGCGACCCATATAGCCATGCTGCCTGCCCGATTTTTGTCAATTCCCAGTTGTGAGGCTTGAGGTTTGAATTACCTTCCAGAACATCTGGCCACCATTCACTTTGAATGCCACATCGTCAGATCCATTGGAAATCACTAATTGGTTTCCGCAAAAATACTCAGATTGTTAGGCTAAAGAAGTTTCCCTTCTTTGCCACCAAATTCGTACGTTTGAAGAAATCAACGTACGTAATCCCTTTGGAAATACTCTGTCAGACACTCATCCATACAAGTTGTCCTGGGTCTGGACAAACCGAAGGCACCGTTCTATTAATCCATCTTGGGAAATTTCTACATAGGGTTAACAGAACAGCCCTTGCATTTTACACTGTCTTCAATTATCTTTAGCATACGTTGATACGTAATGCTTATACCAATACGGAGTGGTTTTCAGATATTAAATCTGATCCCGGCCTCTCCATAATGATAACGAAGGTATAAAATAAATCAAAACTTTCATAGTCGGTGATTTAACTATCAAAGAAACGTCCATACAATCAACGGTCCTATTTCCAATTGGAAATTCTACCGATCAAACATCACACAACACTGGCCCCTTTTTATATTATATTATCGGTTTCAAACCTCTACCTTTCCTATCTTTTCAAAGCACGATCGCCTCTCTAGATTCTATTGGAAACATTTCCAATATTCTAATTTCTCTATTCAAGAAAATATCTCTTATTTTAGTTGGAAAACATTTCTAATTGTTCACAAAATCCTTATTTCAATATTCATAAAATATATGTTATAAATATCGGAAAATATTTCCATTCCTTAATTTCTTGTTGACCAATTCGTTTCATTTTCTAGGCATAGAAAATATCTCTACTTTTATTTAGGGAACATTTCAAAATCCTTTTTAAATTAAATCAATGTTATAAAAACATCGTTATTATAACTCAACCCATGTATCGTTTATTAACTAACCATATTGCAAACCAATCTTCACTATCGAACCTTATCCATTACTCTATCAATCATGAAGTCAATCAAGTTGGGGTATAATTACCTCTTAGACCTTAATTGAACAACATTCTCGATTTTGAAATAGCCAAAGTCCACACTCCAACAAAACATCACTTATGTGACTCTCAGATTCAATCTAAGAATCTACTTTCTTTATGAAAAAACATTGATTATGACGGTAGCGTTATAATTGTTGTATTTGATTTATAAAACATTAATTATAATGGTAGCATTAAAATCACTGTTTAGACTTACAAAGCATTTATTCTACAACAGCGTTATAATCGCTGTTTAGACTTACAAAACATTTATCATACACCAGCGTTATAATCGCTGTTTAGACTTACCAAACATTTATTATACAATAGCATTATAATCGTTGTTTAGATTTACAAACATTTATTATAATAGCGTTATAATCGTTGTTTAGATTTACAAACATTTATTATAATAGCGTTATAATCGTTGTTTTTCCTACAATACATTAATTACAATGACAACGTTAAAATCGCTGTTTTTTTTTTCAAACCAATTCCTTTATAATGATTTCAATTTACAAAACGTTATCACAATTATTTTATATTCCAAATTTTGGAATAAAACTTATCGTTCTCATTTTAAAACGATTATCCAATTTCCTTTCTCATTAGAGTTTCAATTTTGATTTATATTTCAAATCTAAATTTCCTTTAAAGATATTTTATTTGCAAAATATTTCATTTAAACTATTATTCACTTTATTCATAAATATATTTCTGATATATATAATCAAATCCGTTTGATCTTATACTTTATGTAACATTTCAAATCCAGTTTCCATTTATAATGTGTACTTAGAATTTTTCATAGAAAATCTCATTTTTATATTCTATTCCTATGTAAATCTCTTTCACAATTTCCTTTGTAACCGATAAGTTCAAACCCAACTAAAGTTAATGATTTCAAATCCCGTTTCCATTTTTCTCAATAAATTCGGACTTTGAATTTATATTTCAAGTCCATCCAATGATAAACATTTTACTAAATTTAAAATGTCGTTTATAATATACTTCTTGTTTTATCCATTTGGAACAAATCCCTTTTCTTCTTTCAAGTCCATTCGCAATTTTATTTATATTTTGGAAATAAATTTCCCTTTTAAAAACTCATGTTCTTCTTTTACATTTAAAAATATTTTACGATATTTAAAATACCTAAAATTTTAAGGCCAATGATATTCAAACACAACATGATCAATCCCAGGTTATATCACACATCAAATAAATAAAACAGTATTATAAATGTTGAGGAATCCAGTTGGATCCCTCCAACCTGTTTCCCTGCATCCACAGATGTCAGTCAACATTAATCATAGTAAATAGCGCTAATAATTGATCACTGGTATAACTATATCAACTATCCGACCTATTTTATCAACCATTCATCCAAACAACCATCACACAGTTTAAATTTAAAAATAGAAACGAGGTAGAGTTGGTGAGTTAACTCACCTTGTTTCGTAGTTGGCGGTTCTGCGCTTTGTTTCGTATTGAAATCAGACGAGGGTTTGATTTTATCACGAAATTCCCACAGCTCTGATTTTAGCCATAATGGTTCCACAACGAAGATCTTCCCGTCATGGTTCCAACGTATCTGGTTGCGACCAATTCTGATCACAAACGAGCAATATATAAATATTATTACAAGTTTCAACCAATTTAACTTCATTAGCAATTAGTTTAATAATTAGTTAACCTTTAATTACCACGTTTATATTAATGCTTCTTCTTTCAACGTCAGCAAATCGAACCCGACTTATGTTTAAACTCATATGAACTTCCTCTTTATCTCTCTCCATTGTTTTTACCCAGGACCGATCTTCCATCAGAAAAACCGCACGCTGACCTCATTTCCCAAACAAGTAAACATCCCAATGTTCTACTTCCTCTACCCAGTAATATAACCCGCATCTCCTGCTACTGTTATCACCATGCCTCTACTTCCCTCTGTCTTCTAACACCTAATGCAAAAACTGACCGGACCAGGTCATTACCCTTTATTACCGCAACCACTCACACCCACTGGAGCCACCACTAACCCGCCGTCACCTCTTCCTACCCAGTTACGACGCCAGCTCATCTTAAGTCTTCCCAAAATTAGAACGCATACTACCCTAATTCTACGGCTTTTCATTTGCATTACCCCAGCTACCTCTCTTCCTACCTCGTTCATCCCAACAGCCCGTCCTTCCTCCATTCCACACCATAAAAATTCAAACCAAGATAACAGCAGTCATTCACTTACCACCCTCCTCCTTCTTCACCCGGCACCGTCAAGCTCGTACCCTCCATTTGCTTAGCGTCCTTTGCCGAGACTCCGCACTTCTCAATACACAGCGCGCCTCTGACAACCGGTGTCAGCCCCCCTCCATCACCAGCGGACCACCACGAGGCTCCCTACCATCTCCAATTTCCATACCTCATCGTTTTAGAGCAGCGGTGGATCGAAGGATGGGTATAGCTGCGTTTTAGAAAATAATGAAGCAGCTGTTTCCGTTTGGAACCAAAGAGAGAATGCGGAGTTTTGTTTTTGCTTAAGGGAAGAGAATGAAACAGGGTATGCATTTAAATAGGTAGAAATTATGTGGTACCCAAGTACTTAGTGTGTAGGGTAGTTGTAAAGTATGTATAGGTGCGTTGATTTTTAGTTACTTTGTCGGCAAGGAGTGTTGGTATTGTACAGAAATCTTGGGGTTGATGCGTGTGCAGGGAAAAAGGATGGGAAAGGGATAAGAAAAAAATATATGCTAAAGCATGCAATATGTCACTATCGTTTCAACATAGGCATGTCGGCCCTTCACACTAGCCTGATTTAGAACGTACATTTTCAAATATAAGTAACCTCCTTTTGTGTCTGCAGGCATTTAAACAAAAGCAGCTTCAATACATCTTCGGCCAACGTGAATAGTTTCGGGTCAGTCTCCTAAATATGATTTGATTTACGTTAGATTTTTGTTAAGGGTACTTGTTGCGTAAATCTTTGTTCGTTTATGGATTGCTACTGACAAAAATAAGAATAGGTCGTGTCCAGCGAGGTGCCACGGTCCCAAAAATATAGTAATATCAGTAGTTTGACTTATATTATGAAACCCCAAAATATTGATATAGGGTGCCTCAAAAGAACCTTGTCCAAATTCAAGACCGATATTTAAATATATTTAAATAACTGTTATGGCTTATATACGATTCTATAGCGACTATTTCTAAATTTGATTTGAACATAACTTTTTATTCCCGCTATGAAATATGGATTTTTCACATTCTTTGGAAAGATATTTTCAAACAGATTCAAATATTTCTTGTTTCGCTAAAATCCGATTTACTTTGAATCTTGTACATTCATTTGAAATTTGAAATCGAATTTTCAAACTACCACGCCATTTTAAACTCGTTTTAAGTATATTATGAATAATACATTCAAATATCGTTTTATTAAATAAATTCCTATATATAATTCAAATAAAACATTTTAAATATTCAGAACTCAATGGCAAAAAAATCCGGCTCGTTACATCTCACACCCGACTTACAGTGTTTCATGGATGTTAAATTCTGCATTGATGAACTGTAGTGAAATGTATAGGATTGCTAGTAGAAATTGTTTACTTGATATGTACACTTTCATGTATGACACGATATATTTATATGATATGTAGGTGCCCTGATGATATATGATTTTTGATTTGATGCTAGGTGCTACTTATTTGTTTATGTTGTTGATTTCCCTAGTTTTAGGAAAAATCACTATAGGTTGAAATGATACATATCCGAACGGACATTAGAGTATTGGAAAATCTTTATGGGATCAAATGATAGATTGAACGATTTTTACTGAATTTAAATGATATATACCCATAAAATTTAAAATTGCGGATTGAAATGATAAATATTCGTATCATTTGACCGTAGGGTAGAAAATTATATACAAACACCATCGGTTGTGTTATTGAAGTAAAGTGATTTTGAAATTTTGATTTAAACAATAACTTAAAATTATATATATATATATATATATATATTAAATTTAAAGATTTTTTAAAACCTAATTTTGTAGATTTTAAGTTTAATGCTTTAAAGTAGTTTTATGAATAACTATGGATGTAAATATGTATTTATGATTTTACTTATAATTTATTTTATTTAAAAACTATATAATTTAATAATGATAATAATAATAGTATTTTATACGTTAATCTAATATATTACAATAATTATTTTAAAAAGTTATTTTATAATTTATAAAACTTATATATAAATATAAATATACTTTTTAAAATTTAATTTTAATATATTTTATAAACTTTATTAATAAACTTAAAGATAGATAGGTTGAGATTTCGTGATTTAAATTTAAGGTTTAAAGATTAAATTTAAATATTGATATTTGATTAAATGTAAGAACTTATATAAGATATGAATTTGATTTGATTGAGTATGAATTTTTATGAGAAATGAACTTGAATTGCAAAAATTGATTTTTCAATTTGAATTTCTAAATTGAGGGAAACAAATTTAGATAGGAAAATGAATTCAATTGTAAAGTGACTGAATGTGAATTTGAATATATATAAATTGATTTGATATGAATTTAGAGAATTTATAAACTGAATTTATAAGAATGATTTTAAATGATTTGAATCTATAAGTTAGAATTTGAATAGTACGACTTGAAAATATAAAATATGATATAAATTGTTTGAATTGAAATATAAGATTTGAATTGTATATGTTGAATTTGAACAGAAATGTTGTATTTTTATGAATCGACTTTAAAAAGATTCTTAAAACTGAAATTGGATTATATGAATTGTTTGAACCGGGAATTCGACGAAATTATATCAAACTAAAATACCGTCAAAGTTAAATATTTTAGCATTGATTTATACTATATTTTGAGACCTTTACCATAAGGTTATTTATCTCGATTTGATTAAGTATGTATTTTTCAAAATTAAGTATAATCAAAGTTGGGTATTTAATTTTGATTTCAAATTTGAATTTTAGAATTTATGTAAATGATTTTAAAGTGATTATAAAACGACCACAGTGTTAGGGATTGTAGAATGGACCGCTAAGGCAATACTGATACTAGTGTGATGACCCCAAACTTCTGTAGTACGAAAGCATGGATAATCATTGGAATATAACATAATTACAATAATAGAAGTTCTCAGATAACATCATAACACATAAATCATTGCAGCGAAAATATAAATGTCATCAACATCACAACATCAAAAACATCAGAGTGGCACAGTTACATGATACAACTCATCATATAAAAGTCTCAGCGAATAGAAATAAGTCTAAAACTCCATCAAGTACAACATAGATCAATGATGTCTAAATGTCTCGGAGTAGAAATAAAAAGATAAAAATGTTCATCGTCTTCCTTTCATCAGCATACTTCAATCTAGCATATGTCCAAAATAACCTGAACCTGTCACTTGGCTGCCAGTGTGAAAAAGATGGAACCCGAGTTTGCAAAGTGAAACAAACTACGAGTCAGTCGTGGGACTGGTATGAAAAATCTTTCCTAAATTATCTAACGGTATGGCTAATCACAGGACCACGCCGCTAATGCGGAATAGGTTTACTCCATTGAATTGCCAGTGCATAAATTATATAATTTTTTTATTCAAAACAAAGAAATGCTTTTTAGAAAAATGAAATCATTATAAGACTCAAGTCCCATCACACAATGCAATGCAAACCAGAGGGTAGAGTTTTACCTTATAATGATCAAACATGCTTGATACGTATAAAATAATATTTAAATATTATTATTAGTGTCCAATTAGTTTTAAAATACTTCAAAGTAAATGTATCAATCCTAGACGGCATAGTACCCATCCTACTATGTTGTCATATATAGGTTTACAATCAAAACTGTAATGTTGTATTGGAAATTGGGTTTCCATCATGAGTCGAGGCTAGGGATCGTCCTCTCTGATTCGAGACACTCTAGCAAATGCCTCAGGATCACACCTACTTGCAACCCTTGGATGCGGTAGGGCCGGTCCACAAATACTTTAGTGGATTGGCAATTCCTGAACAATACGTTTCTCGGTCCTATTGGACCTATCGATTGGCCACTATCGACCAATATAACTGAGGCGCATCATAATCCATCATCCACATAAGTAAAATGTCAGGGATTGAAAAACCCTGATACCACTTCTGGCTAGAAAGAAATGCATGCACTCCCTATGGTCCTTATCCCATTTTTGACTCATACTAGGGTGTGAGGCTCGCGAAATTGCGCTATATCCAAAGGTACGCCTAAATAGGTAGTGCTTTGATCATCAACCAAAAGGCTCTGCTTTTCAACAAAAGCCTCGATCATTTGCATCTTGGCATGCCATATTGACAATCCACGCCACGCGATCAATAGCTATCGATATATAACCTCTGAGCTCGTGCGTCTCAGAGAAGGGTGTTAAGAAAGAGAATGAATTCTCCGCCACCAAACAGATATATATTAAATAGAAATAAATTCACATAGAATGAAATTCAATGTCAGACACACATCCATTTACAAGTCCGTTCTGGGTCTGAATGAAACTGGAGACACCTTATTCCTCGTCACGTATGTCCAATACGGAAGAGAGGTGCTCGCTTATCCGGACAATCAACAAGTACGTCCAAACAACTACCACTTTAACCCTTTCCTGGGAGTGTCCCCGTGTCGGGCATCAGTAGCCGTCCATTCGATGTGAAGATCGCTGGTCTTAAATCACCATCTTCAATATCTTCGATTTAATCGTCGTATAATTATTTGAAATAAGATTGAACTCGGTCTATTCAAATAATTCTCGCATATGCATAATTTAAACCATCTCATATTGTTAATATTATTTTATAACGATTTATCGCTATTTTTATTTATATAAAAAATAGCTCAATTTAATTTAACGACGCTTCAAGTCAATAGGCGGCCCTGGCGTTGTTTTTACCCCAATTTGATTTACACTTTTCTCGAAATCTAACCGTTGGATTTTAACAAAATTCATATCGTTGGAAAGATCTTCCCAAAGCGGTCCTAACGGTTCCAATTTTGGGAAAATCCAACAGTCGGATCTTTCGGTATAATTGTTTAAAGTTATGATTCTGAAACGCGAACTACCGCGCGCGATTCGTTTAATTTTAATTTATATATATATATATATATATATATATATATAATTATATATAAATATAAACCATCCGACGATTCCACTGACATGTTTAATATGCCCAATGAAAGAATATTTTATTGGCACAACACACTATATGTTCGTACTGTCAAATAAAATGTATTTTATTTACATGACAACTGAGCTAATGAAAAATAAAAAGGTAATTTTTTATTTTCATTATTTGTATGCAATTTCTATTTTTAACAAATAAAAAGAAATATTTTATTTGTATGTAGTTTCAATGCATGTTTTGGCAATAAAAATAATTCTTAAATTAATATACATATTCTAATGTGTGCATTTGACAATAAAAATGATTCTTTGACTTGTATACAAATTCTAATGTATGCATTGACAATAAAAATAATTCTTAAATTAACATACATATTCTAATGTGTGCATTTGACAATAAAAATGTTTCTTTGACTTGTATACAAATTCTAATGTATGCATTGACAATAAAAATGATATTTTCACTTACATACAAATTCTAATGTATGTATTGACGATAAAAATGATATTTTGACTTGCATACAAATTCTAATGTTTGCATTGATAATAAAAATGATATTTTGACTTGCATACAAATTGTAATGTATGCATTGACGATAAAAATGATATTTAACCTTGCATACAAATTCTAATGTATGCATTGTCGGTAAAAATGATATTTTAACTTAGCATACAAATTCTAATGTATGCATTGACGATAAAAATGATATTTTGACTTTGCATACAAATTCTAACGTATGCATTGTCGATAGAAATGATTCTTTGACTTGCATACAAATTCTAATGTATGCATTGATAATAAAAATGATATTTTCATTTTTGTTGACAAATCTATTTCAACAAAATGATTAAAATGATATTTTCATTTTCGTTGACAATTCTATTTCAATAAAAAGGATAAAAGTGATAATTTCAATTTTGTTAACGATTCTAATTTAACAAAATTAATATTTTTGCTCCAACACAAATCTATTAAACAAAAATGTCAATTTTTGTTTAATAGATCTATTTAACAAAAATTTAACTTTTGTTTAACTCAAATCTTATTTAACAAAAATGTAACTTTTGATTCACTCAAATCTTATTAACAAAAACGCTAATTTTTGTTTCACTCAAATCTTTTTTTTTTTTACTCAAATCTTATTAACAAAAGTGCTAATTTTTGTTTCACTCAAATCTTATTAACAAAAATGCTAATTTTTGTTTCACTCAAATTTTATTAACAAAAATGTTAATTATTGTTTCACTATTATATTTTGACAAAAATGTATATTTTATTTCAACAATTTTAGTTGACAAAAAATGTGTATTTTTGTTTCAACCTTTTTAATTGACAAAAATGTGTATTTTTTGTTTCGACCTTTTTAACTGACAAAAATGTATATTTTTGTTTCAATCTTTTTAACTGAAAAAAATGTATATTTTTATTTCAACATTTTTAATTGACAAAAATGTATATTTTTATTTCAACCTTTTTAATTGACAAAAATGTATATTTTTGTTTCAACCTTTTTAATTGAAAAAAATGTATATTTTTGTTTTAACCTTTTTAATTGACAAAAATGTATATTTTTATTTCAACCTTTTTAATTGACAAAAATGTATATTTTAGTTTCAACCTTTTTAATTGACAAAAATGTATATTTTTATTTCAACCTTTTTAATTGACAAAAATATATATTTTTATTTCAACCTTTTTAATTGACAAAAATGTATATTTTGTTTCAACCTTTTTAATTGACAAAAATATATAATTTTGTTTCAACCTTTTTAATTGAAAATTTTGTCAATTTTAATCCAATTATTCCAATATGTCACAATGACAATTTTAATCCAATAATTCTTTTCCAACAAAAATTGGTATTTTTGTTTTCAGTAGTTTTATTCAACACAAACATCATCAAAACAATGGATCTACATAACAACATCAGTTCTAGATCAAATCACGTATTATACAAATAGAATTTAACAGCGTATAATTTAACCACATCAATTCTTGATCAAATCACGTATCATGATTAAGTAATTTTAATTATATATAAAAAGAAGTAGAATTTCTCAAAGTGCTTTTAACTCTGAATAATTCAGAATCGAATTTTTGTCCAAAATCTGATCTGCTTCGAATCAGTTCTAATCAGTCCAGAAATGTAGATCTCGGACTCACGATCACAGGGTTCTGAAATCATTCAACTCTGAGTTCGTATGCATTAATTATGAATTTATTAAGGTAAATAACATTTTAAATTAATTAATTAAATAATATAAAATAGAATTGCTCTATCTTCTTCCTTCAGGAAAAGTGGCCGCGTGTTTACCCAATTTGTTCGATCCTAGGGTTGGAGTTTTCGACCAAACCATTGAGCTTCGCGACAATCAGAGACCACCACGCCGGAGAGGAGAAGGAGGTGCGCTTGGGGGGGGCCACGCGATGGCGTTCGATCACCCCAGGGAGGAGTGGCGGCGGTCGCAACGTGGCAGCTTCCCGGGTCTGGAACTCGTCAGTTGCTCGACAATAATTGCAGTTGTCCGTATGGATGTGGAGAGGTAAAGGAGCACTACAATGTTGTCAAAAGGAAGGAGGAGTTCTATTGTATGGATCGAAGGACTTTAATGGGAGAAGAGTTGAGCAATTTCAGCCGTGAACCGATGTAGATGATGGCAGCTACTGTATTAGGTATTAGGGTTTTGATTTTTTAATCTATAATTATAAATAAATAAAATATTAAATCCTTTAATTATTAGTTTAAGCCCATTAACCCATAACAGCACCAAATTCAACCCAACGAGAGTTATCCCTAGCCAAATGCCCCCGTTTCGGACACAGCGGGTTAGGTCCAGTCAGCCCAATTAATCGTCTTCAGTTTGTTTTCTTTAAATTAGAATTTAAATCATTTTTTTATTTAATTCGGTCGTACACTTAAATTTACCGGGGTCACATACGGACTCCGAAAATTCCCAAAAAATAAATCTAGCTATGTTTTGACGATACGGTCCTAACAAAATTAATTTCATCAAATTTGAGCATCGTTTGAAAAATGATCCTTTTAACGGTCGATTAAATTCAACAGAATTTATCGAATGTAGTTTAATTTACCACGCTCACATATTAATTCCAAAAATTATGGAAAATTAAACATAGCAATAATTAGATATTCTGGGTCTGACAAAAATGGTTTCGTGGAAAAACGGAGGTCGTTTGCAAAATGACTATTTATAAGGCCTATAAATTATATTAAATTCCATAGCGACTATTCTGAATATTTGACTGGCCATAACTTTTTATTCCCGCTATGAAATTTCAAATTTTCGGATTTGTTGGAAAGATATTTTTAAACAGATTTAAATATTTTTGGTTTCACTAAAATCCGATTTATTTTGAATCATGTACGTTCAGTCAAAGTTCAGATTCAAATTTTCAAACTGCCATGCTATTTACATTCAGTCAAAGTTTAGATTCAAATTTTCAAACTGCCGTGCTATTTCTAACTCCTTTTAAAATATATATTCGTCCTAACTTCGATTTGAATAAATTTTAAATCGTTATTATTCAAAATAAATTATTTTAACTATTCTAAATTCATTAAAATAGCCAAAATAAAAAAAATTAATTGGTTCTGATTTTTTGGGTTATTACAACTAGATTGGGGGTGAATAGTGTTTTTGGGAATTTAAACAAAATCTAAAACTTATATGATATACTATATGAACTAAACACCACAGAAACAATCACATACATAGAATTGAACATAAACACAAAGATAAACAAACAAAAAGTGCAGAAAAGGAAAGAACACACCGGATTTCAATCACATACATAGAATTGAACATAAACACAAAGATAAACAAACAAAAAGTGTAGAAAAGGAAAGAACACACCGGATTTTATACTGTTTTGGAATTGCTCCTACGTCCAGTCCCACACAACACTGATTGCGTAGAGTTTTATTGCTATATCAATATCCAATTGCAATCCTCCTTGATTTCACGGCTATAAGGGATACCACCGATTCTACACACATACTTGATCAAGTATATCCTCCTTGATTTCACGGCTACACGGAATACCACCGATTACCCATCCTTGATTTCATGGCTACAAGAGATACCACTGGTTACCTGTCCTTGATTTCATGGCTACAAGGGATACCACCGATTTCACCCAACCCAAACAATTACAAATAGCCCTATAACTCTTCAATAGCACTTGATTCAGAGAGTAATGAGTAGAGACTGAGAAGAGAAGAAGTTTAATGAAAATAGAATTGAATTCGGTAGAGTATAAGTGTAAAAATCATAAAAATGTGAAGATATAATGGTGTAAAGAAAGGAGATAAAGATGGAGAAGAAGAATGAATAAAAAAATTCGAAATCAACCCTATTTATAACATATGAAAGGTTGCAACATTTATGAACCATCTCAAATAGTGAAAAGACACTTCCTTTCAACTTTGAAAAAATGACAGTTATATGTCGACATTGGGCAAAATATATGTCGACATCTCTTGTTCAAAATTGGATTTTGAGCATTTTTCAAGTGTTTTGATATATATATATATATATATATGTATGTATGTATGTATGTATATGTATATAATTCTAGAAATTCTTGTATTTAAACATAGTGTTATAAATGAATGTTATAAAGTAGGAAATCATATGAACAAAAAAATTATAAACAAAACAAACATATTTATAAAATTATAGAGTTGAAACTATATATAAAGTATATAAAAGTATAAATATACCAAACTTGTAAAACTTGAGTTTGAAGTCAAAAGTAAAGTAAAGAAAATAAAATAGAGAAGACAGAGATTAAAGATAGATTTTGAAAATAGAATTTGAAATCATAAATTGAAAAACATAATTTGAATATCAATTTAAATTTGAACCTGGGGTGCAATTTAGAGTCTTACATAATCTAGACTCTATTACTATATTTGTCTTGAACTCTTGAAATCTTGAATATTCATGAGTCTTGAATCATCTCCGAATTCTAAATCTCTAATATATTTGAACTGTACAATCTTTAGTAATAATTCTTGCATATAAATCTTGCATATGTATATATACATATATTCTAAACAAAAGTGTTAGTATATATTTTATAATCAATTATTATTGAAATAAGGTTATTGTCATCAAAACTCCATTCTCCAATGATCTCCACCTTTTTGATGATGACAACATTAGTTTATAAAATATCATACCTATATATACCTACTGATGATGATCCTTCAAATACTCCTCCTATCTATATGACTCATATAAACTATGTCTATATTTTATAATTTCTCCCCTTTTGGCATTATCAAAAAGAAATTCTAAAACTACTCCCTCTAAATCGTATAATTGTCTAAATAAAACCTATAAGTAACTAAGTAATTCCTAAATCAAAGTAGAATTCTCCCCTTAAGTAAAGTATTTTCATTTACAATCCTTATATACTCCCCCTTAATTCTTTCCTATATAACAAGGTAATAAAACACTTATGTTACACAAAACAAGCAATATATTTAATAATTATTTTTACAAGTGATACTATATGTACATTTTATACATGTAATTAACGAAAAGGAAAGAAAATACACAACAAGAATCGAATCAAAATCTATAATCTACTTGTTCTTAACTATAGGAGAAATTTGAGTAGGGCAATTTGGATTATGAAGACAAAATTCTCCATTCCTTTCAATCATATTTTTGTTGTGATCATATAGGACTTTGCCCACACAAATGACTAGATCCTCTTCGTTTGAAACTTCTTGTTTCTCTTCCTCGGCTTCCTCTTTATCTGTTATCTCTTCTTCCTCTTCCTTTGGTTCCTCTTCTTCTTCTATAGGTTCATTATCATCTTCGATGATAATCAGATTAGCCTGATTATCCGTTATAAACTTAAGGAGGCTTCTTATCATTTTTCCTTGCCTATTTTGTTCTTGGCTCATCCTTATTTCAAGTACTTTTATTTCGGACATCAGTGCAAAACATACTCCATCTTTTCTTCTATTTTGATGACACGAGATAGCGTAGATCATTGAAAAGGACCTTCGGATGATCCAGCGGACGAATAGGTATTGATTTGGGTGTTTAAATTAGTGGAGGCCATTGTTTATTTTAGTTTAGAATTTTTACAGAAGTGAGAAATGAAAATGAAGAAGAAAAGTCGAAGTAGAAAGTTTAAATAATTAATATAACTAACTTTTTATGGGAATTAATTTTAAAATTCTTGCAGTTATATGTCGATATATACATAAATGTATGTCGACATACTTGTCTTTTAAATTTTATTTTTCTGATTTTTTATGTTATATATATATATATATATCACTACACCATATCAGCCAATTTGGCACACCAGGATGCGGGCGTAAAATTGGGCTATAAGCCGTATCAAATTTGACAGTGCTCAAATCCGTATCAAACTAAGTTTTGCGATCCGCACCACCCCAGACACCCTTAATCTAACCGTCCATCAACGAAGTCCCGGATTAGTTCATTTGATGCGGCTTTGGACCGTATCAAATTCCCCCCCCCCCCCCCCACTCCGTACCTGTACATAGGCACGATCGAGTTTTGCCTTATCAAAACTTTCGGTCGAATAATCCCTCTTTTTATTTTGCAATGGCGACCACCGAATACCCAAATCAGGGTTTTGGTACTCAACCGACTTCCTTTGTCAATAGTCGATCCACCGCAGTCCATGAGTTATCATCATCTCGCGATGCCTTCAGCTGACCGGAGAAGCCTCAGTCCACCGCTGTCCATCCTTCTCGTCGCCTCTGGAGGTGAGTACTAGATCACCGTTAAATTTAAATATAACTTGGGTTTAATTTTTGTTTAATTTGAATTCAAATTGGGTTTAAATTAGGTTTAATATGCTGCTATTATGTTTAAATTGGGTATTATCCCCAGTATTATAGTGCGCCAGTGTATTTGCTATCATTTACTTGTGCTGTATTTGTCTACCTTGAATTCAGACACATTTGATTGTGCTGCCCTGCTCATTTGTATGTATTATTGCACCATGTACACTGATCCTTATAACTGATCTGAAGTGCATGTGTATGATTTGATTTTAGAACTAAAGCATACAAGTTTTGTTGACTGGGCTGCATGTATCTGGTAATTGATATTGGGAAATTTGTGTGATTGAGTAGAAATGTTGGTGATGGATG
Organism: Allium sativum; assembly: GCA_030737875.1. Taxonomy (NCBI): domain Eukaryota; kingdom Viridiplantae; phylum Streptophyta; class Magnoliopsida; order Asparagales; family Amaryllidaceae; genus Allium; species Allium sativum. The sequence continues at coordinate 139,700,328 of CM060918.1, read as the reverse complement.
CATGAATGAAAATAGAGTGGCATTTATAGGTTGAGATTTAGTCAATTTGTTTGGTATGTCATGTGTGTCACATTGCGTGTGAGTAAAGGCGTAAAACTACTTTTCCATTTATGACTTGCTGCATTGAACCAAGTTGCTTTGTGCTCATGTAACAAAACTTACGTGCAAAAATAGAAGCTGACTATTAATATAACATGTATGCAGCATGTAGCCTCCGTCATTTAGATGAAGCTAATAAGCATGGATGTGAGTTTGTTGATCTAAACTTCAGGTAATATCTCGCTTTTTCTATAAAAATTTATGTGTTATGGTATTATAGATACATGAAAATTTATGTGCAAAAATACTTCATTTGATTTCTATAACCTTTGCGGCGAGATCAGTTCGGCCATAAGATTTTGCAAGTGCACGTTTTGTTGCTGCAAACATGGCCTGAGTCCATTTTTGAGTGTCCATAACTCTTTCATATCAAGTCGGAATTCATTAATTCTTTTAGCCTCAAAGTCGTAACCAGAAGCGATTTTAGATCAGGTCAAAACTAGAGTATGAGTCCATGTTTGAAGCTCTGAATAGGGCTGGTTAAGGATGAATAGGGCTGGTTAAGGGCGACCACTCGTAGAACTTGCTAATGCAATGTTATATCTACATTGCAGCCAAGTGACAATAATGAGAACTATAATAATGTGGACATATCCTCTATATTGCTCTTTAATTAGGCTATAACAACTATCTTTAATCGAGACTCAGTCTCGACTGAACAAGTAAAAATGTTGTAGACTTGCAATATTCACCTACTAATGAAAATAATAATGTGGACAGATATCCTATCCTAAACTATGTGGTTTGCTCTTTTTTACAGGTCTTTGTAGTGTATATGCTATATGCTATCCGAGCTAACTTATTACCGGGACTTGGATTGAATAGCGTGTTGATCTTCCTGAAGGGTCCCTTTATGTCTTGGATAGAATGCAATGTTTTGGTGGATGTTCATCTTGAAGGAAGCATTTATTCAACAAGCTCACGACGCCGGTTCAGTTATTTATCACAGCTTATTGTAATGTAACATTATATATATTCTTTAGTGTAATGAAACAACGTGTACTTATTTATTGTAATGTAATCAAATAGCATGTATCATTATATATTGTAATGTAATGAAATATTTCATACAAATGTTTCATTTACAGTTACAATTGTGAACTAGTGTATCCTGTGTTATATATGCTTTGTGTTACAAATAATATGTGCTGCAGTTTCTGATTATATATATATATATATATATATATATATATATATATATATATATATATATATATATATATATATATATATATTAGATATGGTTTTTAGCCGTATCTACATACACTTTAGATACGGCTAATAGCTGTATGTTAATCTTTTGAGATACGGGTTAAAGCCGTATCTAATAATTTAACACGCCACTTTTTGATACGGCTATTTACCATGCCCAACATCTTTAGATAAGGCTAAAAACACAGCCTAATCAGCATATATGGTGTAGTGTATATGTTAGTATATTTAATTATTCAAACTCACTAAATGAATATATGCCTAATTTTCTTCTAAATTTAGTAAATATTACTTCGTTTAATGGTTTTGTTAATATATTTGCTATTTGTTTATATGTTTCAATAAATTCGAGCGAAATTTTCTCTTTACTTACGTTACTCTTAGAAAATGATGTCCTATATCAATATGTTTAGTTCTTGAATGATGAGTTGGATTTTAAGAAATATTTATAACACTCGTATTATCATAGTATATCGGTGATTTATTTATTTTTAATCCAAAATCATTTAGGGTTTGTTGCATATTTACTGTGAACAAGCCAAAACAACAGAGATATATTCTGCATCAGTTGTTGACAAAGATACAGTATTTTGCGTTTCACTAAACCACGAGATTAGTGAATGTCCTAAGAAGTGACATATTCCACTAGTACTTTTACGATTGGATTTACACCCCGCGTAGTCAGCGTCACAGTAAGAAACTAAGTCGAATGAATCATCCTTAGGGTAAAATAATCCAAAGTCTGATGTATGCTTTACATAACGTTTTATGGCTTTTAAATTTGTTTGCTTAGGTTGCGATTTATATCTTGCACGAAGACATACACTATGCATTATATCTGGTCTACTAGCAGTTATGTATAATAACGATCCTATCATTCCTCTATATAATGTCTTTAGATGTACCATCTTACTTAATGCCATATTAGTTTCCATAGGTGTTGGTCTCCAAATAGTTGTTAGATTATATTTATTAATTAGATCTTTTCCGTATTTTTCTTGATTAATAAATATTCCATTCTTTAATTGACGTATTTGTAATCCTAAGAAGAATGCTTGTTCTCCCATATGACTCATTTCAAATTCTTGGATCATAATACCTGAAAATTCTTTATTCATCTTATCGTTTGTTAATCCAAAAATTATATCATCAACATATATTTGAACTAATTGTATGTCTTTATTGTTCTTCTTAATAAACAAAGTATTATCTAATTTTCCTACTTCAAAATTTGATTGTAACAAATAATTTCTTAATCTATCATACCAAGTCCTAGGAGCCTGTTTTAAACCATATAACGCTTTCTTTAACTCATATACGTGATCTGGTAATTTTTCGTCTTCAAATAGAGGTGGTTGTTCTGTATATACGTCTTCTTTAACAAATCCATTTAGAAAAGCACTTCTAACATCCATTTGATATAATTTGAAATTATTATGGTTTGCACAGGTTAGTAAAATCCTAATAGCTTCTAGTCTTGCTACGGGGGCAAAAGTTTCATTGTAATCTATTCCTTCTTCTTGCATATACCTTGTGCTACTAGTCGTGCCTTATTTCTTATGACCTCACCGTGTTCATTCATTTTATTTTTATAAACCCATTTGATTCCTATTATAATCTTATCCTCTAGTCTAGGAACAAGTTCCCACACATTATTCCTAGTAAACTGATTTGGTTCTTCTTGCATAGCAAGTATCCACGAATCATCAGAAGATGCTTCCTTTGGATTCTTTGGTAGTTGAAATAAATGTTGTATTACTCGTATTATTTAATTTATTGCGGGTTCTAACAACGGATTCAATATCTCCTAAGATATTTTCTATAGGATGGTTTCTAAGTAATCTAATTCTTTTATTTGGTTGATTATCTTTATAGTTTATTTTATTAATTTTATTTTCACATTCATCTTCATTGTTTTGAGTTATACTTTTATAATTTTTGTCAAAAGATACGCTTAAGGTTTCTTCTATGGTATTGGTTCGAGTATTGAAATTTGTATATGCTTTACTTCTTTCTGAATATCTAATAAATATTTCTTTATCGGATTTCGAGTCAAACTTGTCTAAATAGTCTTTAGTATTAAGTATAAAACATTTACTTCCAAATATTTTAAAATATGACACTTTTGGTTTCTTATTATACAAAAGTTCATAAGGAGTTTTATGAGTTAAAGGTCTAATTGAAATTTTATTTATAATATAACAAGTTGTTGCAACTGCCTCAGCACAAAAATTTCTTGGTAAATTACTATCCGATAACATAGTTCTCACACACTCTTGTATCGTTCTTTTTTTGCGTTCGACTACTCCATTTTGTTGAGGGGTTCGCGAAATTGAAAAATTATGGGGTATTCCCTTTTCGTTACAATATTTTTCAAATTTTTGTTTTCAAATTCTCCGCCACAACCACTTCGTATTGTTCTGATTTTTAGTGATAATGAATTTTGAATTCTTTTAGAAAAAGTTTTAAATTGATCAAACACATCACTTTTATTTTTAAGAAACAAAGTCCAAGTAAATCTAGAAAAATCGTCGACTATTACACAAACATATCTATTATGATTTATCGATAGGACTTGAGATGGACCAAATAAATCCATATGAATTAACTTTAATGGTTTTGAGGTAGTAATTTACTCTTTTGATTTAAATGAACTTCTCTTTAATTTTCCAAATTGACAAGCGCCGCATAAGTTATTAACTTTAAATTTCATTTTGGGTAATCCTCTAATTGAATCTAGTTTAGAAATCCTAGAGATGTGTTTGAAATTTATATGACCAAATCTCTTATGCCAGATCCGGGGATCACTTGTATTGGCCATAAGATATAGGTTATCGCTGGAGATTTTCATACTCAATATATAGATATTTTTCTTTCTATCTCCTTCGAATATTACTTTTGAATTCCTATCTTCTATAAAACATTTATCCTTTTCAAAGTTTATTTTTTAACCCTTATCGCAAAGTTGAATTATACTTAGCAAGATGTGTTTTAAATTCCTAACTAATAAACATCAAAAGAAATAGAAGTTTCAGAATTACCGACATTGTCGATGCCAATAATGTAACCTTTAGAGCTATCTCCGAAGTTCACCATTCCACCATCTTCGTATTTTAGATTATTGAGTAATTCAGGATTTCTCGTCATATGTCTCGAATAGCCACTATCTACTATCTATTGTCCTTTTTAATTTCCACTAATTGCTTTCCAGAATTTGAATTCTCAACAGCCATGTAACATGCCAGTTCGGAATTTGAATTTCCAACAACCAGCTTTTCAGAATTTGAATTTTAAAAAGCCACCATTTCAGAATTTGAATTACCAACATCCACTTCATCCATCTTTTCAACTTTTGAATTTTCAAAAGTCATAAACCACATCCTTTCCTGGATTGGACAATATTTCAGTAGATCACATGAATTTACAACATGATTATATGCAAACTCTTTCAACATTGAAACAATGCATGAATTAACACTTGTGTTAACAGATATTCCAAAATTTTCCATTTAAAATTTTTCAAAAGTCAGATTATGAACTATTTGATAGACCTTGCTCTGATACCAATTGTTAGGGACTGCGGAATGGATTGTTAAGGCAATACTAAACTTAGAGGGGTGTGAATTGTGTTTTTGGAAACTTAAACAAAATTAAAACTTATATGATATACTATATGACTCAAATACCATAGAAACCATCACAGACACAAAATTAAACACAAAGATAAACAAAAAAAGTGCAGAAGCAAAAGCAATGTTGGATGGCTTGAACCCTTGTTAATGACATCCTCTTCCTCTCTGAGCAACCTCTCTTCCTCGTCCTCCTTTAACCTTGATTCATCCTCTTTCCCTCCTCTCGTCTGACTCCCTCTCCCCCTGGTTCTAAGATAATTCTTGATGGGTCTTCATTGTTAAACCTTGATGGGTCTTCTTCTTTGAATCTTGATAGCACTATTCCTCTGTAATCAGGTATCATCGATCCTTCAAAGCTCTCTTCTATTGCTTATCAATCTGATTTCGCCTTTGGGAATACCAATTTGAATATTGGAATTTCTTCAGACACTTCGGAATTTGCCTTTGCTGCTGATAGGAGTAATGTTGGTAATCTTGAATTTGTCTCTCATATTAATCCAGTTCAGTCTCTTCCTAATTGTTCTTTGCCTAATGCTACTTCATCTAATCTGTCAGTTTCGTTTTCCTAAAAACTCATCTTCATCTCTTGCTTCCATGAAAATTGATTATCTTTTTCTTTTCAAAACCCTGCCTCGTAATGTTGGGAGCTATAAACCCATTCATTTTGACATTCCTCAAGATGGTTAACCTAAATCTTTCCCAGATCTTGTCAAGAATGAAGGTTCTAAAATACTGGGGAGATTATCTAGTGGGATTTTTTCTTGATGGATCTCTTTCATATTTGACTGTGGCAAATTTTTTATGTAATAAATGGAAGCTTTCCGGTGAGGTTGACATTATTGCTGATGGGATGCATTTCTGAAAGGAGATACAGAACAACAGTTTACTTATCAGGGTTATTCTGAAAGGAGGCAATATAGTGTAAACAATGTAAGGAGAAAAAGTCATAATAATACTTAGCTGAAAGGAAATAATAACGAATAGAAAGATGTTTTGCATAAAAAGAAGAAAGTTTGGTAGAGGAAGGAAAGTGATAGAAAACAGTCAGTAGTTGATGAAGTAAATAGAACCGTTGATGAAATGGTGGAAGAGGTTGGTAGAGAGCATTTTATGTTTGATGAATCAAATAATAATGAGGAGATGAACTTAGACTTAGATAAAGAAGTATTTGATAAAAGAAATTCAAAGGTTTATCAAGTTGATGAAAAAGGCTGCGGCCACCAGTAAAGTAGTTCAGGAATAGAAAATAGAGATCAAGACAGAATTCAAAATGAAGATGAAGTGTCTGTTTTGATTGATGATAATCTCCTTTACAAAAATCCTTTTGATGTCTTTCATGAAATTAATAATCAACATTCATCTCTTTCTGGAGCTTCTATATCACTAGCTTCATCTTCCTCACATGGAAAATCCATTACCTCATCTATCACTTCATCTGCGTCAAAATCTTTGTCCTGTTCCTCCTTTTTTAGCACTCCATCCACTAGTAGATCCTCTTCACCTTATATGAACCTTTCAATTCGTCCTGATATTAAGCTTCCCTCATCTCAATTAGCTTCCACTTCTTCCAAATCAATATCTTCTTTGAGTGATCTTAAGAGAATTGGTAAGAGAAAAGAAAATCCACGGATGTACATGATCTTAGTGATGGGAAAGATTATAGGCCTTAAATGCCTTCAAACAATACCCACAAGTCATACATACACGGGGTAATCCAACCACCCTAGTTAATCCTCTTCCATTCAAAGTTTTGGTAGAATTCTGATTTGCTAGAATCCATCTTTCCCTGATCAATCCATCCTCTCAAAATCTGATCAATTTATTCATTCTACGTGCATTCATGCCCCCTTCTAATTCCACTTTTCAAATGACTGTTATTTATGCTCATAATGCTACAGCTCTTCATAAGCCTTTTTTGGATAATATGCATCTGTTAAACTCATCAAATGCTCCTTGGATTATTGGGGGAGATTTCAATTGTATGTTCTCTTGTCATCATAAATTTGGTGGCATTCCATTATCCATCAATGATATTGCTCAGCCTTATCAAATCCTGTCTTTTTCCTATAAAATCCTTTGGCTTGAATTTTACTTGGATAAATAGTTCCCATTCAGGTAATCCAACTCTTTGTAAACTAAACCATATTTTTGCCAACAATCAGTTCATTCAACTTTGTCGTAAATCCTATTATCTTTCTCAACCTTCATCTCTCTCTGATCACTGTTCCCTATTGCTTGATTGGGGTATTGTTGAAGCCAATAACAAGGGTAAAATAATTTTTTAATTTTTTAATTTTTGGTTACAAAATGCGGATTTCACTAACGTTTTAATGTAGGTGTGGTCTAATAAGTTTCCTTTTGATCCTCTTAATTCTCTTATGTGAAAATTGAAGCAACTTAAATTTCATTTAAGAGCTTGGGCATCTATCAATTTTGGTAAAGGATATGATTTATCATTGAAAATTAGAGAAGAATTGAGTGTTTTGCAGGTGGCTATGCAAAGGAATTCTTATGATTTATTCCTACAACAAGAAGAACAGCCTTTGAAGACAAATTTGAAGTCCTCTCTAGAAATGGAATATCAAGCTTCAATGCAGGCATCTTATTTGAGGAAGGTTAAGGAAGCTAATAGAAATATGAAATATTATCATAATTATCTGAAGGTAAAGAAACCAAATTCTATTTTCTTTATTAAGGATGTGTATGGTAATATGCAGTATCAAGAGAAAGACATGAATGATGCTTTTGTGAATTACTTCTCTTCAATTCCAGCTCCATCAAATCCTTTCCAGATTGAACTAGAACCTTATAATAATATTTCTTTGCCTTACATTTCTATCTCAATCAAATGACTTGCTTTCTATTGTATCATCCACTGAAATTAAAGAAGCAGTATTTGGTTTGAATGCATCAAGTTGTGTGTTCCTGATGGCTACAATGCCTACATTCTTCAAAAATGTTGGAATATTGTTGGTGAAGATTTGATTAATGGAATTAAGCATTTTTTTCCTGCATAGTAAACTACCAGCTAAACTTGCTTCAACTTCTATAGCACTGATTCCTAAAGTTGATAGTCCAGAGTTAGTATCGGATTTCAGACCTATATCCTATTGTAATGTAGTTACAAAGTAATTTCAAAAGTGATTGCAAATAGACTTCAGCAAATTCTACCATCCCTTATTTCACCAAATCAATCAGCTTTTGTGAATGGAAGATCCATAAGTGATAATATGCTCATAACTCATGAATTACTGTGTGGTTACAATAGTAAATCTATCTCTCCTAGATGCATGATCAAGTTAGACATTCAAAAGCCCTTTCATTCAGTTTCTTGGCATGCCACTCTAGCAGTTTTATCACGCATGAATTTTCCAATGCCTTTCTTATCATCAATTTGCACGTGCATTTCCTCACCAAGCTACTCAATTACAAGAAATGGCAGTCTACATGGCTTCTTCAAGGAAACAAAAGGGGTGAGATAGGGTGAACCCATTTCTACGTTCATGTTCATCATAGTAATGGAATTACTAAACTCCCTTTTAATTTATCAAGTGGAAAATGGTAATTTGTAGTTGCATCCTTGCTGCAAGGAGCCACAAATTATTCATCTCCTATTTGCTGATGATCTAGTAATTTTCACAAAGCCAACCGTTTCTAATATTCAATGTATTCTTGAGACTTTGGATAATTTTTATGCTCCAACTGGTCTACAAATAAACTTGAAGAAATCACATATTCTGATAGTTGTTCTCTCCCAGGCTAATGAGGAGGAGATTATAATTTTTCTGGTTTGTTGGAATTGCCCTCAACTCATTCTATTAGGGTCTCTCTCTTATTAGCTCTCAAATTTCTAAGAAAAATTGCATGCCTTTTATGAAAATAATATAGACAAGCTTAAACGATGGCTTAGTTGTAAACTATCTCAAGCAGGTAGGCTAACGATTGTGCAATCAATAGTTATTTCTATCACAACATATTGGAGTAGACATTTTATCTTACCAAAGAAGCTTCTATCCATGATAACAAGTGCTCTCAATAAATTTCTTTCGCACGGAGATCCGTTTTCAAAGAATATGACTCCTATATCATTTAATAAGCCTTATGAAGGTAAAAATCATGGAGGGCTTGGTATTACAAATATTTTCATATGGAATAAGGCTACTATTTCATGCTATTATCAAAAGTTATTCATTGATGATAAATGTTTATGGACGAGATGGATTAAGCACAATATGATAGTCAACAAGAATTGTTGGACAATGTTAATACCATATTTTTGTAGCTGGAGTTGGAGAGCCATTCTAAATCTTAGAGGAGATTTCTTGCCTTTCATTCAGTATAGTAGAAGGAAGTTATCTCGGATCTTTTTCTGGAATGATCCATGGGCAAAGCAAGGACTAATTCTAAATGAAGTTGTGGATTATAATCTTAAGGTTAATTCAGGGATTCCAAGTAATGCATCAGTTTTTAATTATTTGCATGAAGATCATCTTGAATTACCATATTCGATCTCAACTGTTCTTAGAAATCTATGGAATGATTTAGCAACAAATCTGAGAATTGTAGAGGATGATGTTTTAATGTGGAATGGTAAACTGCACTCTGTAAATAATGTATACAATCTGCTCAAGAATGAAAAGCCAGTTTTTACTTGGGCTTCTCGGATTTGGAACACTGAAAGTCCAGCAAAAGAAATCTCCTTAGTGGAAAGTAATGGCTAATGCCATTAATACAAAGGACAAATTATATTCTCTGAGTATTATAAATGACAATAGATGTATGTTATGTGAGAGTGAGACTGAATCAAATGTACATCTTTTCTTTGAATGCAAATATGTGTATCAAATTTGGAATAGGCTTCTTGCTACCGGTGGATATCATAGAGCTTCCATAAATAGCACGAAAGATTGGTTTAATATTTTCAAATTCATAAGATGGAAGAGCATGCGGGCAAGAGCATTGCTGAAGTTGCTAAAGCTTTTTGTTTCTTTGATCTAGCAAGAGAGGAATAATAGGATTTTTGGAAGTGGATTTAACACAAAGGGTCAATTATTTTTCAATGATTCTTAATAAGATGCAGAAGAGTTTGGCCGACCAATTCTATTCAAGTTTGAATTGCAGGCTCAATGATTACATTTTTTTGGTGGAAATTTGGTTTTGCACCGGTGAATGAATGCTGAGTTTTTTTCTGTGGTCCATTGTAACTCATTTTATTATTATTATTTTCTCAGCATGGTATGTAGTCATGTATATTTGAGGTTTTTTGATCATATGTGAAGGCTGTAAGATACTTGTAAAGCTACTTGTACATGTTATTATGTGAAAAAAACTTTTACTGCCTTTCTAAAAAAAAGTGTAGAAAAGGAAAGAACACACCGGATTTGTACTGGTTCGGAATTGCTCCTACGTCCAGTCCCACACAACACTGGATTGCGTAGAGTTTTATTACTATATCAATATCCAATTACAATCCTCCTTGATTTCACGGCTACAAGGGATACCACCGATTCTACACACACACGCACTTGATTAAGTATACCTTCCCTGATTTCACGGCTACATGGGATACCACCGATTACCCGTCCTTGATTTCACGACTACAAGGGACACCACCGATTTCACATAACCTAAACAATTACAAACAACCTTACAACTCTTCAATAGCACTTGATTCAGAGAGTAATGAGTAGAGAGTGAAAAGAGAAGAAATTTAATGAAAATAGAATTGAATTCAGCAGAGTATAAGTGTAGAAATCATAAAAATGGGAAGATATAATGGTGTAAATAAAGGAGATGAAGATGGAGAAGAAGAATGAACAAAAAATTCGAAATCAGCCCCTATTTATAACATTTGAAAGGTTGCAACGTTTTTGAACTGTCACAAATAGTGAAAAGACACTTCCTTTCAATTTTGAAAAAAATGGTAGTTATATGTCAACATAAGGCAAAATGTATGTTGATATACCCTTGTTCAAAATTGATTTTTGAGCATTTTTCAAGTGTTTTGATATATATATATATATATATATATATATATATATATATAATTTTTGAAATTCTTATATTTAAACATAGTGTTATAAATGAATATTATAAAGTATGAAATCATATGAAAACATAAATATAAACTATATAAACTTATTTATAAAATTATAGAGCTAAAACTATATAAATATAAAGTGTATAAAAGTATAAATATATAAAACTTGAGTTTGAAATCAAAAGTAAAGTAAAGAAAATAAAATAGAGAAGATACAGATTAAAGATAGAATATGAAATCAGAAATTGAAAAACAGAATTTAAATTTAAATTTGAATTTGAACTAGAGTGCTATTTAGAGTCTTACATAATCTAGAATCTATTACTATATTTGTCTTGAACTCTTGTAAACTTGAATACTCATGTAACTTGAATCATCCCTGAATTCTAAAATTCTAATATCTTTAAATTGTACAGTCTTTAGTAATAATTCCTGTATATGAATCCTGCACATGTGTGTGTGTGTGTATATTCTAGACAAAAGTGTCACTATATATTTTATAATCAATTATTATTGAAATAAGGTTGTTTTCATCAAAACTCCATTCTCCAACACACAGAGTGGAAAATATAAATGTTTGGTTGTTAAAGAGACCGAGAACGGCTATTGTCATACTCTCTACCGATATCAAAAACCACTTTAACAACTGTGCACGTGGTGAAGAATCCAAAATGAATTAGGATGATTTGGAGGCAATTACTGGATTTGAAGAAAGAGAACGATAATGGATAGCCTTGACCTTCGGGTCATAAATGAATGACTAAAATAAGAGCCATACCCAGACCGATGCGAGTTAGCTACTCTTAGCTGGCATGCTTCTTCGATACCATACATATTACTATATGACTGATTTGAGCGCCTTTGAATTTGGTAGTATTGTCTGAGGTAAGCAGTAGTCGTGACTATGCGTTACCACCAACTTGGGTCTGCAATCCGGTAGAATTCTATTGGTGGGTACTGCCTCGATACATTGTCATATTTATCCTGATCGAGCCCCCAACAATTTTGATTTGTACCATACCTATGGATGCCCTCTCATAGCCACTAGTTTACGGTGGATTTTACTGTACCTGCATAGACTACGGTATTATAAAAGGTGTAAGAGTAATAATAGTAATCCCGCTTACGTTGTTTTTAATATTATATATAACCATAGACACTATTATAATAGTGTACTTTATTATATGCATATAGTTTAATGGATCCTTAGAGGACAGTGATCCCAAGTATCCTTTAAGTTAATGAGGCATTTCATTGAACATTTCATTCGAGTTAGCTTATTTCCATGAGAATTATAGTCCTGATCCGAGTTGTTTTATTTTTCATTTTTTCTCGGATCTGGTTGAGTATAACAGTTTTCGAGATTCGCTCTTGAAGCTTGCAGCTAATATTACGTTTCACTCACTTGTATCTACCTATTCAGTTGATCCTGTTTTCATCTTTTCTTGGTGTTTCTATTTCATACAATTATCATTTATTTATGTATTAGAAATTCATTGTATTAGACTTACGTTGTATTTTTTAGGTAAACTATGATGTAAAATTTTCTTTAGTAGCTTCATGAACTACTATTGTATTATTTAATTTCCACTGTGAGATATTATATTGCTCTGTGTCTATGTATGTGGTCCGTGATTCTATGATTTATTCAATTTACCTCGGAAGCTAATAACAATCTATCATTGTAGACGGTTCGAGTTTGACATGTTTTGTCGATTCGACACGGACAAAATGGTGGGTCGTTAAAGTTGGTATCAGATTAAATCTTTAGCCTATGGGGTAAAATCTCATTAGAGATATGGTAGTAATACTCTAGAATGTGGGGGATCAGTCGCAGAATCCTTCTTAAGAGAGGGAGAGAGAGAGGGAGAGGGAGAGAGAGAGTGAGCATATTTTGAAAGTATAAATAGTTTTTAAAATTGTTTAAAAACAAATATTTTTTGATATAATTAAAATTTTATTTATATTTAAACCTTCTTCTGAAATTTCCTTTCCATTTGAATCCATCTTCCTTCATAGACCCTCTTTGATTAAGTTCTTTCATTCATTCATGTTTTAGAATCCTCTAACTTATCCTTGTTCAAAACAAGGTAAGAAGTAGATGGAGTGTATAAGTCTTGCAGCGAGTTCATTCTTATTGAATATTGGTTTGAAACTGGTATTTTGAAAGGTATTGTAATGTAAGATTTCTCTTGATGTTACATTGAAATTTTGATATATATATATATATATATATATATTTATGGAAGATGTATATTTGCAAATAACATTATGTTTGGTAATACTAATATTTTGAAAAGAATTGATGTTTATACTTTAAGATTTTATATTTTATAAACTACATATTTTAAATAGGATTTAAAGATGAAGCTTTTGTAATTTTTGATATATATCTATGTTGAATAATATTTTGGAAAAGTTAATATATTTTGGACATTTTAAGTAGAAATGCTCTTTATTTGAAGGGTAAATATTTTGAGAATCTTGTTAAATTGTTGAAATCCATAACTGTATAGTTTATAAATGTATGTATACAGAAATTTATAAATTTAAATGGGTTTCTAAAGATTTTTAAATTATGATGCATATATACATATATATATATATATACACATGTGTTAAACTTATGGAATTAAACAAGTTTTATAAGTTTAAATATGGATAACTTGGGTTTGAAAATATTTAGGAATAATATTGTTATGTATTTGATTTTATAATAATATTGTTGTATTTTTACTAAGGATTAAGGTTGAATTTTTATTAAATAAACGAGTGGGGGAGAGATATAATTTTCCTTACTTAAATTTTAATTTTAAATGATTTCAAATATATTAGTTATAATATATGATTGGGAAATTTGGTATATATTTATTATGTTTAAATGTAGGAAGATGTTTTGAGTAGTTACTTGACGTTAAAGTTGACTTATCGAATACTTAGTGATTTGGATATACATCTAATCAATGTATATGTTAAATCCTATATGTACTTGGTAGATATAGAGTCACACACTAGTCACTTAAAGATGATTCTGTTGATAACCGCGACATCATCGGTATTAATTTTCGAGTATCGGACGTGGGATAACTATATGATTCTGATTGAGACATCGAGTGAATACTTAAAACTATTTTAAAATGTTTGGGAATATTTTAACTTTTTTTATATATATATTTCAAATTATGGGCATGAGAATAGATATGAACCATTGGTTTAAATATATTAATTATTTAATTTCTATTTCCCTACCTCATTTCTTTTCGAGGACGAAAAGATTTGAGTGGAGGAGACTGTAACAACATGAATTTTAACTGTATTTTTATTTAAATATTTAATTTTAATTTTGATTTCTATTTTATTTTTATTTATATAAACTCGGTCATTTGGGTTTTATTAGATAACTATTTTGATTTTGACATAATACCAAATTTATTTCGTTGCCTAAACATCGTTCAACTTCTATTTGTCAGAATCTATTTCCGTCTGTTTGAATTAAAACCATTCGTTTTCGTCTGAATTGTAAAAGCCGTCCATTTTCTATTTTATTTTATTTTGAAAACAGTTATGTGCCTTTTTAAATTAACGTTGGTTCCCTTTTTTTAGCAACCCTTCGTCTCTTCATTTCATGTCCATTCGCTCCTTTTATTTTACCAAGCGTTGTCATTTTCAAGGTTTACTGATTCCCAAGCCTACTTTCGTGACCAACGGATAAAAATGTAATAATATATATAAGGCAGCTTTTTGTATACTTCTACACCGAACAGTTAAGATGCTATCCACTTTTCTATCTTGTTTTCTTCTCCATGTTTTATTCCCTTCCCCATCACTATTATTCCCATCGCATCGAGTTCCCCTCCCACTTGCTCGCCCATGAAGCCGACCATCCCCGCTGCTCCACCATATCAAGTTTGATTTCAAACGAGCCCATTCGAAGACTTGAGCACGAACCCGACTGCCACGTCCCCCTATTTCTAAGCTTCGACCGACCTCCGCCTCATCCATCTACCCCTACTCTGAACCAGTGTCGAACTCGGCCCCTGCATCTTTTTCTTAGCATGCATGAATATGTGAGTGTGTTGTGTTGGTGTGTGTTATGTATATGCTTCCGTGATGTTGTTTGTATGTAGTGTTTTGTGTGGGTTATTTAGTTCATGGGTGTGTGGGTTGTTTTGTCTTGCGTGTGTGGGTTTAATGTTTTATATGGGTTAGTTTTTGTGTGTGTGGTGTATATTTATATGTATGTGTCTTTTTATATACGGTTTTAACGTGTGCATGTGTGTGTATAAATTTGTCTTGTGTTTGTCGCATGCGTATTTGTGTGCTTTGGGTTATATCTTGTGTGCGTGAATGGGTGTGATTGTGAGTATAAATATCTGTGTTGTGCCATTTTGTTTTTGGGGTCAGTTGAATTTCAAACATATATACGTTAAATTTTTTTGTATGTGTGTATATATATATATAATAGTTTTGTGTAAAGAATTATTGTGTTTATTTTGGTTGAATTGAGTCGGTGTTGTGTTTATTTTTGAGTTGAGTTTGGTGTTGAGTTCGGAAATGGTTCCTAAAGCCAATAGCCATACCAATCCGTTGAGTAACCCCTCCACCTCTTTTAAAATAAATAAATTATATATTGAGAGGTTATCGTGATTGAATCCATTCCGAGTCATGCCTGAAGGTCGTCGTTTCATTCTGTGTCAACTTGTCTGCTGTCTCTATTCTGTACCACGAAAGGTGAGTTTATCTCACACCTGAGTTACATTGTTTCATGGACGTTAAATTCAGCGTAGATGAACTGTTGTGAAATGTATAGGATTGCTAGTAGAAATTGTTTACTTGATATGTACACCTTTCACATATGACATGATATATTTATATGACATGTAGGTGCACTAATTATATATGATTTGTGATTTGATGATATTGATGTTATGTGATAACTTATTTGTTTATGTTGACTTACCTAGTTCGAGAAAAAATCACTATGGGTAGAAATGATACATATCCGAATAGACATTCGAGTAGGGAAAATCGTTATGGGCTGAAATGATAGACCTGAACGATTTTTAATGAATTTAGGATTACGAGTTGAAATGATACATACCCATAAAATTTAAAACTGAGTATTGAATTGATAAATATCCGTATCATTTGACCATAGGGTAGAAAATTATATTCGACCACCGTTGGTCGTGTTTTCGAAATAAAGTGATTTGGAAATTGTAATAACCCGGAAATCCGAGCCAATTTAAAATTTTTATTTTGGCAATTTTAGTGAATTTTGATTATTTAAAATGAATTATTTTAAATAATAACGACGAGAAATTTATTTTGAATGGAATTCGAATGTATATAGTTATATAGATCGTCGTTAGAATATAAATATTTATTTTAATTTATAAAAGGAATTGAAAATGGCGCGGTAGTTCGATAATTCGATTTCAAATTTAAAATGAATGTACCGGGTGCAACATAAACTGGATTTTAGTGAAACCAAAAATATTTGAATATATTTGATAATATATTTCCAACGAATCCGAAAAATCGAAATTTCATAGCGGGAATCAAAAGTTATGTCCAGTTGAAATTTTAGAATAGTCGCTATGGAATTCTGGCCCTTAAAAAGGGGAATTTTGCAAACGACCTTGGATTTCGACGAAACCACTTTTGTTGGATCCGTGATGTCAAGATATTGCTAGATTTCAAATTTCGTAATTTTTCGAATCAATATGTGAGCGTGGCAAAGTAAAACGTGTTTGACCAGTTTTAGTTGATTTTAATCGACTGGAAAATGACCATTTTTCAAACAGTCTCAGAATTCGACGAAATTAGTTTTGTTAGGACCGTATCGCTAATACGAAGCTAGAAAATATTTTTTTTGGAATTTTTCGAGTTAGTACGTGACCCCGGTAAATTGAAATGCACGTTCAAATTCAATTTATAGAGTTATATGTTGATTTTGACGAAAACTGATCGAAACGATCGAATCAGCTTACAAAACGTATCCCATTGCGTTCGGAATGTGAGTAATTAGCTATAGACGATAGGCGGTGGGTCTCGTTTTGAGGTCAAAAATAAAAGTTGCTTTTTGAAATAAATAAATAAATAGAAAACCCTCTCTCCTCAAACATACCCACCCCCCTCCCCTCAAAACCAGTTCAGAATCGATAAAGAAAAAAAAGGGGCGGACGGCGGGGAGAAAGACCGCCGCCGCGGCCACTAGGGGGCGGCGCGCCTCCAGCGCCGCCACCTAGGAAAGCCCCCCCCCCCCCGCCTGCTCTTCCCCCTCCTAAAACGCGCGAGACCTCCCCGCCCCCCCTCCCCAATCCTCCATCGCAACGCCCCCTCCTCCTGTTGCTGCCGCCGCTGCTACTTCCTCCCTTCAGCCCCTCTTCTCCTTTCTTCCTCTAGGCACTGTGAGTTTTCTTTTTATTTTAATTATTTGAAATATTCTGTTTTGTTTAACTAAAGTAGCTTTGTTTACTTTCTGATTTTTAAAAATATAAAAAAAAAAAGAAATAAAAGGAAGGGATTTTTAGAAAGAAAAAGATTAGATTTTTAATGAGAGAAAAGGTCGGATTTTTATATACGATGTTAGCGAAGAAAGGTTGGATTTTTATCCGAATAACGATAGGATTTTTATTATGTAAACATCGTTATAAAAGTGAAAATATAATATTTTTATTTATAAAAATATGATTTTTATATTTTGGAAAGAATAAAAATTCAATTTTTAATTTATAGAAGAGATAAATAAATGATTTTTTATAATGAAATCGCGAAAAGATTATGTCTTTGAAGTAGGAAAAATATGATTTTTATATTATATAGAGAATAAAAATTTGATCTTTATATAGGTAGCTAATTAAAAATTTGATTTTTATTATATATACGTTGAAATAAAAATGTGATTTTTACAGCGATGGTATAAAAATTCGATCTGTATATTAGAAGTAGATATATAAAAATATAATTTTATATAGAGAATAGTGTGATAAAAATAGAATTTTTATCTATATAGTAGCGGTGTAAAAATAGAATTTTTATATACATAACAACAATATAAAAATGTGATTTTTATATATGTAGTGGCTACGGACAATGAAATAGACAGAAGGGCGAGAACGACGAAGATTTCTACATATGAAGAGTCGTGGTATTGGATTAGCTATCAGTGAGAACTTCTCACTTTAAATCTTCTTTTCTAGTTAAAAATTATATACTAGGACGCAGACGGTGCTTAGTAGCACCCGACACCCGTCGTCCACAGACCATGGACGGCTTGTATGCTTGTTTGTTGTGTTGTGAAGTTTGTTCGTGATGCTGATGTGAAGTGGATAATAAAATATTCATGTGTTGAAATAAATTAATTATCGTTAAAAATATAATTTTTGACGTGAATGTGAATATAGTGAATGTGAATAAATAAATATTCATTTACAAACCGGACGGTTTGTTTATGTACACCTATTTGAAAGATATTGATTGGGACGATAAATTTTACACATCGTCTAACTGCACAAATAATATTCGGTGTTTGTGGATTGAAACCCCACACGGGTGTTGGAATGATATTTGGCATACACTAATCCCAATTATTTAGTTGTATGTCGATCGATTGGTCGACAGACTGTGTAAGCGTTGATTATCTATATTTAATGCTTATGCAGTTGCGTGGTGCACTTTGGATGATGGTTGATTATTTACCGTTGCTATTTATATACATGTGTTGTATGGAATCCATATAATTAACATTATATGGTGATTGATTGGGCCTCATTCCAATTGGGAAATAATGAAGATTATAAAAGAAAATTCATGTGTTAAATAGAATAAATAGTCATGTGTTGACGATGCTCATGTGTTGAGAATTCATGTGTTGAAAGTGTATTCATGTGTTGAATAAAATATTTATACAATAAAATTCACCCTTTTTATTGTAAGTAAGAAGAAATATAGATTCATGTGTTGAATAGAATAAATATTCATTTGTTGAATAGAATAACGAAGTTAGTGAAATATATAAAGCCGTGTTGATTAGAGATCCGCCATTTTGACTGAGCGATATTTATATCGATTATATTCATGTTTAAAATAATTATAGAAAAGGTAGTGGTTTCAAAATATAACGTTTTGAAAATATTATCATTTATATAGTAATGATATGAAATATTCAATTTTGATTTGAAATTGAATATAGAGTTGAAATGGTTTTGAAAATGAATTTAAAACGATTTATAAAATACGTTTTTAAAAGGAAATCGACGAAATATAATATATATATATATATATTATATAATGGCCTGAATAGAACGCGATGCGATAGCTCGTGAATTTCGAACATTGACTTCGAATGGACATTACGGGAGATCCGACCGTCGGATTCTCCTGAAACCAAAACAGATGGGTTCGTATCGAGAAGAGCTTTCCAATGAATATTAGAAATTTGAAATCTAACGGTTGGATTTGGAATTATGTCCAAATAAAATTTGGATAACGTCGTTGTAAGTGCAGTTCGATGGCCATTGATGGAAATCGACTGTACGGGCCTTGATAAAATTATTAAAAATATTAATAATTTGTGTAAAATCATAATATGTGAATTGGAAAGAACTGGGATGAAAAATTCCACATCTGAAAGGATTAAAAAAAATTCGAAATGAACTAGTTTTGAACTAGAATTAAAATCAATTTTATTTTTAAAATAAATAAATTGAATTTGAAGTGGTTTTAAAAATAATCAGAATTTCCAATACGTGAATTGGGATGGATTCGGATCGAAATTATCTTTGGAATATTTCGATGTTGGATTTCGTGATTATACAGATATTGTTATGGGAATTTGAAAGATATATTTATATCGTTATTTCCACTACGATATTTGTTGGTTTCAGAATTTGATATTGAATATAAGCCGGTATATTTTCTATTCAGAGCCTTGTATTTAATATCAAATGTGATTTGGGTTTGTCGTGAATCGTGTTTTAGGGGACATTGGTTCTTTAACCCAGTTAAAGACAGGATATTGATTTTTGAGAAGATTAAAACTAAGTGGAGTTTTAATGAATCTGTAATTAGATTGAAATGTGAATTGATAATTTAAATTATCAAATTTGGAAAGTGATCGAGAATGGAGTATCACTAGTTTTGCTCCAAAGCGATAATTAAATCTTTAATTAGATTTGAACGTGAAATGGTAATTAATTTTACCGATAACACCGTGGTGTTAGATGTGGAGTACTACCAGTTTTGCTCCATGGGATGAATAGGTTGGGATTGGGAAATAAAATAAATAATTACTTCGGTGTGGTTCGCTAATCCCGACTAGTTTGGAAAACCATAATATGGTTTGAAATGATATCCAAAGGAAGATTAAAGAATATATTTAGAAGAATTTATCTTTAAAATTAATGGGAACATTTCCCTAGGAATCTGAAAATTTGAGTAAAAGAATATTCTGAATTGGAATGAGGCGTATGTTGTGTTTGTGTAACACGTGTTTATTATATACGCGGGTTATTCGGAAAGGCCAGGTTCATACCCATTCTGAATAACCGATTCGACGACAAGTCGAAGATGAAGACGGTGGTTGAAGACCGGAAGTCTTCACATCGTTTGGGTGATTACTGATGATCTTGATTGGTCTGTACACCCAAGAGGACGGAATCAGTTGGTGGTCGTCCAGACGTACTTAGAGATCGATGGATATGCAAGGAAAGTGCCTCCGGTTTCGTTCAGACCCAGAACGAACTTGTAAATGGACTGTGTGTCTGACATTGGATTTCATTCTGTGTTGATTGATCTCTATTAAATATACATCTGTTTGGCGACGGAGAATTTATTCTCTTGCTTAACGCCCTTCTCTGAGACGTACGAGCTCAGAGGTTGTATATCGATGGACATCAGTCGCATGGCATGAATTGCATGTGTGGCACGCCTAAGTGGCAAATGATCAAGGCTTCTGTTGAAAAGCAAAGTCTTGTGGTTGATGATCAAAGCACAGCCTGTGTGGCGTAGCTTTGTGTATAGCGTGAATTCGCGAGCCTCACGCCTCGGTATGAGTCAAAAACGGGATAAGGACTCAAGGAGTGCACGACGTTTATTTCTAGCTAGTGGTGGTGTTAGTGCTTAAACTGGCTGACATTTATATATATACTTTTCACCTGTGTGGTTGTTGGAATGCGAGGCGCCTCGGATATAGGTCCTATAGGACCGGGAAACGTGTGTTCAGGAATAATTAATCCTCAAAAGTAAGAGAGGATCGACCTTGGAGGTTCCAAAGGATCATAGTGGGGTCCTGGGACATTTGCTAGAGTGTCCCGAATCGGAGAGGAGCTTGCCCCTTGCCTCGACTCATGACGGAAATCCAATTTCCAATACGTGATATTGCGGTTTAATTTGTAGAACCTAGTATGGCGACATAGTGGTATGGGTCATTAATGCCGTCTACGATCGATATTTATGATTGAAATTGTTTTGACACTATACACTTATAATAATATCAAATGATTTGCTTTAAACGTATCAAGCATGCTTTGGCTATTATAAGGTAAAAACCTTATCCTCCGGCTTGCGTTGCATTGTGTGATGGGACCTGGGTCTTATAATAGCTTCATCTTTCTTTATTTAGCATTGCGCTGTTTGTTTTATGCACTGGTATTCTTAGGAGGAAACCCGTTCCGTGTTATACGGCGTGGTCCCTTGATTTACCGAACTTTAAAAACCAATATTAATAACTGTTTTAGTTCTCACACCAGTCACATGACTGACCTGGAGTTTATTGTTTTAACCTAAACTCTGTGAGACGACCCGAAATCCCGTTCTCACGGAAACAAGGGTTATCTTTTGGAATATAACACAGAAACAGATAAGAGCAGAACAGAATTAAGTAAATGTGTACCTATTTGTCGGGCACAAAATTTTATTCCTCTTCTCTAGCCCCTTTGCTATAACCTGTTCAATGAATATGCATGTACATATATATACAGTTCTTATCATTTATCATTTTCTATTCAACTTCATATTTGATTTCTATTTGGTTTAAAAACACCATTCATTCTAATGTTACATACATAGGTACAAATCATTTCATTAGCTACTTAATGAATATTTCAACTCATATATATATTTATTTGAACAAGTGGCTATTTTTAACACTTCACATTTCAACGATTCATGCATACAATAAAAATGTGAATTTTATTGTAAAACAACTCATTTCAAAACACTATTTTTCTATATAGTTCATATTGGTGATAAAAATAGGATTTTTCTTATAAAGCAATTTCTTTTAAAACGAGATTATTTTACACAGTTCATATAGTCGATAAAAGGTGATTTTTTATTATCAAACAATTTATTTCAAAATATGAATACCCTTCAACACATGAATTTCTAATCAACGAATGAATATCAATTCAACACATGAAGGTTTTCTATAGTTTCTATATATAGATAAAAATCACATTTTTATCTATATGAATACCCTTCAACACATGAATTTCTAATCAACGAATGAATATCAATTCAACACATGAAGGTTTTCTATAGTTTCTATATATAGATATAAATCACATTTTTATCTATATATAGAAACTATAGAAAACCTTCATGTGTTGAATTGATATTCATTCGTTGATTAGAAATTCATGTGTTGAAGGGTATTCATATTTTGAAATAAATTGTTTGATAATAAAAAATCACCTTTTATCGACTATATGAACTGTGTAAAATAATCTCGTTTTAAAAGAAATTGCTTTATAAGAAAAATCCTATTTTTATCACCAATATGAACTATATAGAAAAATAGTGTTTTGAAATGAGTTGTTTTACAATAAAATTCACATTTTATTGTATGCATGAATCGTTGAAATGTGAAGTGTTAAAAATAGCCACTTGTTCAAATAAATATATATATGAGTTGAAATATTCATTAAGTAGCTAATGAAATGATTTGTACCTATGTATGTAACATTAGAATGAATGGTGTTTTTAAACCAAATAGAAATCAAATATGAAGTTGAATAGAAAATGATAAATGATAAGAACTGTATATATATGTACATGCATATTCATTGAACAGGTTATAGCAAAGGGGCTAGAGAAGAGGAATAAAATTTTGTGCCCGACAAATAGGTACACATTTACTTAATTCTGTTCTGCTCTTATTTGTTTCTGTGTTATATTCCAAAAGATAACCCTTGTTTCCGTGAGAACGGGATTTCGGGTCGTCTCACTCTGGGTGCCCCTATTTTCTACACGGGCAGCTAGTAGTTTTGGTTTTGCAGATTTATATTCACAGGAACCTGGTTTACAGCTGGAATGATATCCGGAAAGTCTGTATCCGTATATCTCTTTCAGTTGTGTTTTGTATTATTTTTCCGCTGTAGTACTGTATTTAAATCTCTGATATTCTTTGTTGTATAATATTTATTCATACTCTGTATATTCTTGTATCTGATGGAATTGTTGTAATTAACAATGAAATGTTCTTCTGTTTGCATTCCAATTTGTCCTGTTCTCAAAACGATTAGGGGTTTCGAACGGTCTTGGTCGGTTTAACGATCGATTCGGATCGAGCGGAATTCCCGGCCGTTACTTCATGGTATCAGAGCTTTGGTTTACAAAGCTCAGAGAACAAGACACATTAGAACCATACGAAAGAATTCATCAGAGATTGGATTTGTAATATCCAATGGGAATGACTCGTTAGAGATAGGATCTGTAGCATCCTAGAACGAGTGTAAAGGGTGTTGTTTTGAAAAATAAAATTGAAAACAATTTTTGTTTTGAAAATTTAAATCAACTATTCGTATTTGAATATTTATTTATATTGATTTGGACTATCCAGTATATAAAGATTTTGCGTATACGTCTGATCCGCGTGTATTCGAAGTTTTAATATATTGGGTAGATAGAGAATCACATTCTAGTCGCCCGAAGATGATTCTGATGGTTGAGTACTCGTCGTCAGAATTTATCTTCGAGTGAGGAAAGTGTGATATCTATATATTTCCATAAACTGGTGTGAGAACCAAAATTAGATAGGGCCTATTGTTGTGAGTTGGCACCAAAAATGTGATTTTTGACTATGTATCAAAGTTATGAGTTTGAAACGCTGATCAACTAATGGATTGATGGTTGTGTTGTTTGATTATTGTTTGATTCATAAATTTGAACCAAATAGTAAATTGTATTGAAAATTTATCGCATTTGCTTGCATATACATGTACTTACATTAAACAGGTCATTGCAATGAGGCTAGAGCAGAAGAATAAAATTGTTTGCCTGACAAATAGGTACATGTTTACCATAATTTACTGTTTTGTTTGGGTGATGATGATTTTATGAGCCGATTGGCTAGCCGCTTGGCTTTTTCTTTTTCTTTTGGATTGAAGAAGGCCATGGGAGGCTATATAAAATATCCTGAAGTCCCCGGTGCAGGGGAGGTTATGGCGAAATTTTTCGAAAATTTAGGGTGTTAGCCAAATTTTTGAAAACTTTGAAAAGTTCTTGGAAACTGAAAAGTTGAAGGACTTAAGCCGTAATGAAAATAATGAAAGTTGAGTTGATTAGTTAAACAACTTTCGGCTTCGTTCCTTTTTTAGGACAAAAAGTTTTAAGTGGGGGAGATTGTAATAACCCGGAAATCCGAGCTAATTTAAAATTTTTATTTTGCCAGTTTTAGTGAATTTTGATTATTTAAAATGGATTATTTTAAATAATAATGAAGAGAAATTTATTTTGAATGGAATTCGAACGTATATAGTTATATAGATCATCGTTAGAATATAAATATTTATTTTAAATTATAAAAGGAATTGAAAATGGCGCGATACTTCGATAATTCGATTTCAAATTTAAAATGAATGTACCGGGTGCAAAATAAATCGGATTTTAGTGAAACCAAAAATATTTGAATATATTTGATAATATCTTTCCAACGAATCCAAAAAATCAAAATTTCATAGCGGGAATCAAAAGTTATGTCCAGTTGAAATTTCAGAATAGTGGATATGGAATTTTGGCCCTTAAAAAGGGGAATTTTGCAAACGAGCTCGGATTTCGACGAAACCACTTTTGTTGGATCCGTGATGTCAAGATATTGCTATATTTCAAATTTCATAATTTTTCGAATCAATATGTGAGCGTGGCAAAGGAAAACGCGTTTGACCAGTTTTAGTTGATTTTAATCGACTGGAAAATGGCCATTTTTCAAATGGTCTCAGAATTCGACGAAATTAGATTTGTTAGGACCGTATCGCTAATACGAAGCTAGAAAATATTTTTTGGGAATTTTTCGAGTTAGTAAGTGACCCCGGTAAATTGAAATGCACGTTCAAATTCAATTTATAGAGTTATATGTTGATTTTGACGAAAACTGATCGAAACGATCGAATCAGCTTACGAAACATATCCCATTGCGTTCAGAATGGGGGTAATTAACTATGGACGACAGGCGGTGGGTCTCGTTTTGAGGTCGAAAATAAAAGTTTTTTTTGAAATAATTAAATAAATAAAAAAATAGAAAACCCTCTCTCCTCAAACATACCCCCCCCCCCCCCGGGTCAAAACCAGTTCAGAATCGATAAAGAAAAAAAGGGGGGGCGGACGGCAGGGAGAAAGACCGCCGCCACGGCCACCAGGGGGCGGCGCGCCTCCAGCGCCGCCACCCAGGAAAGCCCCCCCAGCCTCCTCTTCCCCCTCCTAAAACGCGCGAGACCCCCCAATCCTCCACCGCAACGCCCCCTCCTCCTGTTGCTGCCGCCGCTGCTTCTTCTTCTTCCTCCCTTCAGCCCCTCTTCTCCTTTCTTCCTCTAGGCACTGTGAGTTTTCTTTTTATTTTAATTATTTGAAATATTCAGTTTTGTTTAATTAAAGTAGCTTTGTTTACTTTCTGATTTTTAAAAATATAAATAAAAAGAAGAAATAAAAGGAAGGGATTTTTAGAAAGAAAAAGATTAGATTTTTAATGAGAGAAAAGGACGGATTTTTATATACGATGTTAGCAAAGAAAGGTTGGATTTTTATCCGAATAAAGACATGATTTTTATTATGTAAACATCGTTATAAAAGTGAAAAGATTATATTTTTATTTATAAAAATATGATTTTTATATTTTGGAAAGAATAAAAATTCGATTTTTAATTTATAGAAGAGATAAGTAAATGATTTTTTCTAATGAAATCGCGGAAAGATTATGTCTTTGAAGTAGGAAAAATATGATTTTTATATTATATAGAGAATAAAAATTTGATCTTTATATAGGTAGCTAAATAAAAATTTGATTTTTATTATATATACGTTGAAATAGAAATGTGATTTTTATTGCGATGGTATAAAAATTCGATCTTTATATTAGAAGTAGATATATAAAAATATAATTTTATATAGAGAATAGTGTGATAAAAATAGAATTTTTATCTATATAGTAGCGGTGTAAAAATAGAATTTTTATATACATAGCAACAATATAAAAATGTGAATTTATATATGTAGTGGCTACGGACAATGAAATAGACAGAAGGGCGAGAACGACGAAGATTTCTACATATGAAGAGTCGTGGTATTGGATTAGCTAGTCGGTGAGAACTTCTCACTTTAAATCTTCTTTTCTAGTAAAAAATTATATACTAGGATGCAGATGGTGCTTAGTAGCACCCGACACCCGTCGTCCACAGACCATGGACGGCTTGTATGCTTGTTTGTTGTGTTGTGAAGTTTGTTTGTGATGCTGATGTGAAGTGGATGATAAAATATTCACGTGTTGAAGTAAATTAATTATCGTTAAAAATATAATTTTTGACGTGAATGTGAATATAGTGAATGTGAATAAATAAATATTCATTTACAAACCGGACGGTTTGTTTATGTACACCTATTTTAAAGATATCGATTGGGACGATAAATTTTACACATCGCACAACTGCACAAATAATATTCAGTGTTTGTGGATTGAAACCCCCCACGGGTGTTGGGATGATATTTGGCATACACTAATCCCAATTATTTAGTTGTATGTCGATCGATTGGTCGACAGACTGTGTAAGCGTTGATTATCTATATTTAATGCTTATGCAGTTGTGTGGTGCACTTTGGATGATGGTTGATTATTTACCGTTGCTATTTATATACATGTGTTGTATGGAATCCATATAATTAACATTATATGGTGATTGATTGGGCCTCATTCCAATTGGGAAATAATGAAGATTATAAAAGAAAATTCATGTGTTAAATAGAATAAATAGTCATGTGTTGACGATGCTCATGTATTGAGAATTCATGTGTTGAAAGTGTATTCATGTGTTGAATAAAATATTTATACAATAAAATTCACCCGTTTTATTGTAAGTAAGAAGAAATATAGATTCATGTGTTGAATATAATAAATATTCATTTGTTGAATAGATTAACGAAGTTAGTGAAATATATAAAGTCGTGTTGATTAGAGATCCGCCATTTTGACGTGAGTGATATTTATATCGATTATATTCGTGTTTAAAATAATTATAGAAAAGGTAGTGGTTTCAAAATACAACGTTTTGAAAATATTATCATTTATATAGTAATGATATGAAATATTCAATTTTGATTTGAAATTGAATATGGAGTTGAAATGGTTTTGAAAACGAATTTAAAACGATTTATAAAATACGTTTTTAAAAGGAAATCGACGAAATATATATATTATATATAATGGCCTGAATAGAACGCCCTACGCTGCGGTAGTTCGTGAATTTCGACCTTTGACTTCGAATGGACATTACGGGAGATCCGACCGTCGGATTCTCCTGAAACCAGAACCGTTGGGTTCGTATCGAGAAGAGCTTTCCAATGAATATTGGAAATTTGAAATCTAACGGTTGGATTTGGAATTATGTCCAAATCAAATTTGGAAAAGGTCGCTGTAAGTGCAGTTCGATGGCCATTGATGGAAATCGACTGTACAGGCCTTGATAAAATTATTAAAAATATTAATAATTTGGGTAAAATCATAATTTTTTCATTAAAGAACTAGGATGAAAAATTCCACATTTGAAAGGATAAAAATATTTTTTTTCGAAATGAACTAGTTTTGAACTAGAATTAAAATCAATTTTATTTTTGAAATAAATAAATTGAATTTGAAGTGGTTTTAAAAATAATCGAATTTCCAATACGTGAATTGGGATGGATTCGAATCGAAATTATCTTTGGAATATTTCGATTTTGGATTCCGTGATTATACAGATATTGTTATGGGAATTTGAAAGATATATTTATATCGTTATTTCCAATACAATATTTGTTGGTTACAAAATTTGATATTGAATATAAGCCGGTATGTTTTCTATTCAGAGCCTTGTATTTAATATCAAATGTGATTTGGGTTTGTCGTGAATCGTGTTTTAGGGGACATTGGTTCTTTAACCCAGTTAAAGACAGGATATTGATTTTTGAGAAGATTAAAACTAAGTGGAGTTTTAATGAATCTGTAATTAGATTGAAATGTGAATTGATAATTTAAATTATCAAATTTGGAAAGTGATCGAGAATGGAGTATCACCAGTTTTGATCCAAAGCGATAATTAAATCTTTAATTAGATTTGAACGTGAAATGGTAATTAATTTTACCGATAACACCGTGGTGTTAGATGTGGAGTACTACCAGTTTTGCTCCATGGGATGAATAGGTTGGGATTGGGAAATAAAATAAATAATTACTTCGGTGTGGTTCGCTAATCCCGACTAGTTTGGAAAACCATAATATGGTTTGAACCAAAGGATCATAGTGGGGTCCTGGGACATTTGCTAGAGTGTCTCGAATCGGAGAGGAGCTTGCCCTTGCCTCGACTCATGACGGAAATCCAATTTCCAATACGTGATATTGCGGTTTTATTTGTAGAACCTAGTATGGAGACATAGTGGTATGGGTCATTAATGCCGTCTATGATTGATATTTATGATTGAAATTGTTTTGACACTATACACTTATAATAGTATCAAATGATTTGTTTTAAACGTATCAAGCATGCTTTGGCTATTATAAGGTAAAAAACCCTATCCTCCGGCTTGCGTTGCATTGTGTGATGGGACCTGGGTCTTATAATTGCTTCATCTTTCTTTATTTAGCATTGCGCTGTTTGTTTTATGCACTGGTATTCTTGGGAGGAAACCCGTTCCGTGTTATACGGCGTGGTCCCTTGATTTACCGAACTTTAAAAACCAATACTAATAACTGTTTTAGTTCTCACACCAGTCACATGACTGACCTGGAGTTTATTGTTTTAACCTAAACTCTGGGTGCCCCTATTTTCTACACGGGCAGCTAGTAGTTTTGGTTTTGCAAATTTATATTCACAGGAACCTGGTTTACAGCTGGAATGATATCCGGAAAGCTCCGTATCCGTATATCTCTTTCAGTTGTGTTTTGTATTATTTTTCCGCTGTAGTACTGTATTTAAATCTCTGATATTCTTTGTTGTATAATATTTATTCATACTCTGTATATTCTTGTATCTGATGGAATTGTTGTAATTAACAATGAAATGTTCTTCTGTTTGGATTCAAATTTGTCCTGTTCTTAAAACGATTAGGGGTTTCGAACGGTCTTGGTCGGTTTAACGATCGATTCGGATCGAGCGGAATTCCCGGTCGTTACTGAAATTCTGATTTAAAAAATAACTTAAGATTATATATATATATATGTATTCTTTGGTGCTTTCTAGTCCTATTATTTGGTGCTTTCTAGTCCTTGATTTTGTGTTTTGCAGCTGATTTTTTTTTGCTTTCTTTGTAATACGTGTTATTGCTTTTTTTTCCTCAGCTTGTATATGTAACTGTTGAGTGAGATTTATACTTGCGTATAGGTTACTTTGTAATAGGTTTATATGCTAAAATTTTTTTATTGTCTTTCGAAATTATTCTAAATTTAAAGCTTTTTTAAAACCGAAATTTTGTTAATTTTAATTATATGTTTTAAAGTAGTTTTATGAGAAATTATGGATTTAAATATATATTTAAGATTTTCCTTATAATTTTATTTATTTTGAAATTATATAATTTAATTAAGATAATAATATTATTATTTTATACATTAATCTAATATATTATAATAATTATTTTAAATTATTTTACAATCTATAAAACTTATATATGTATATAAATCTATTTTCCAAAATTTAATACTAATATATTTTATAAACTTTATTAATAAACTTAAAGATAGATAGGTTTAGATTTCGTCATTTAAATTTAAGGTCTAAAGATTAAATTAAAATACTGATATTTGATTAAATGTAAGAACTTATACGATATGAATTTGAATTGATTGAGTATGAACTTTTACGAGAAATGAACTTGAATTGTACAAATTGATTTTTCAGTTTGAATTTCTAAATTGAGGGAAACGAATTTGGATAGGAAAATGAATTCAATTGTAAAGTGACTGAATGTGAATTTGAATATATATGAATTGATTATATAAATCGATTTGATATGAGTTTAGAGATTTTATAAAACAAATTTATAAGAATGATTTTAAATGATTTGAATCTATAAGTAAGAATTTGAATTGTATGACTTGAAACTATAAAATATGATATAAATTGTTTGAATTGAAATATAAGATTTGAATTGTATATGTTGAATTTAAACCGAAATGTTGGATTTTTATGAAGCGACTTAAAATAAATTCTTAAAAGTGAAATTGGATTATATGAATTGTTTGAACTTGGAATTTGACGAAATTATATCAAACTAAAATACCATCGAAGTCAAATATTTTAGTATTGATTTATACTATGTTTTGATACCTTTACGATAAGATTATTTAAATCGATTTTATTAAGTGAGTAGTTTTCAAAATCAAGTATAATCGAAGTTGGGTATTTAATTTTCACTTCAAATTTGAATTTGTGAATTTATATAAATGGTTTTAAAGTGATTATAAAATGACCACGGAGTGGAAAATGTAAACGTTTGGTTGTTAAAGAGATCGGGATCGGCTATTATCATACTCTTTACCAATACTGAAAACCACTTTAACAGCTGTGCACGTGGCGGAGAATCCAGAATGAAGTAGGGTGATTTGGAGGCGATTACTGGATTTAAAGAAAGAGAACGATAATGAATGGCATTGACCTTCGGGTCGTAATTGAAATGACTAAAACATGAGCCATACCCATGCCAATGTGAGTTAGCTACTCTTAACATGCATGCTTCTTTGATACCATATATATTACTTTGTGACTGATTTGGGTGCCTTTGAGTTTGGGAGTATTGTCCGAGGTGGACGGTAGTCGCGGTTATGTGTTACCACTAACCTGGGTCCGCAATCTGGTAGAATCCTACTGATGGGTATTGTCTCGATGCCTTGTCATATTTATCCTGATCGATCCCCTTCGATTTTGATTTGTACTGTACCCATGGAGCGCCCTTTGAAAGCCATTAGCTTATAGTGGATTTTATGGTATCTGTATAGACTACGGTATTATAAACGGTGTAAGAGTAATAATGGTAATCCCGCTTACGCTATTCTCAATAGTATATTTAACCATAGACACCATTATAATAGCGTATTATATTATATGTGTATAGTTTAACGGATCCTTAGAGGATGGTGATCCCAAACATCCTTTAAATTACTGATGCATTTCATTGAACATTTCATTTGAGTTGATTTAGTTCCATGAGAATGTTAGTCCTAATTTGAGTTGTTTTGTTTTGCATTATTGCTCGGATCAAATCGAGTATTACAGTTCTCGTGATTCACTCTTGGAGTTTGAAGCTTATATTGGGTTGCACTCACCTGCATCTACCAATTCAGTTGATCCAGTTTTCATCTATTCTTGGTGTTTCTGTTTCATACTATTACCATTTTTTATGTATTAAAAATTCATTGTATTATACTTCCGCTATATTGTTTAGGTAAACTCTGATGTAAAATTTTATTTAGTAGCTTCATGAACTACTATTGTATTACTTAATTTCCGCTGTGAGATATTATACTCCTCTGTGTCTAGGTTTGTGATTCTATAATTTATTCTATTTACCTCAGAAGCTAATAACAATATGTTGATTTGGATGGTTCGAGTTTGACATGTTTATAGATTCGACACGGTCAAAAGGGAGGGTCGTTACAACAATTACACACTGAGATGTTGAACCATGTATATTATTTACGTTGCATATGCACATATACACACATTATGATACGTGCACACCTTATATTATAGATAGTATAATAAATGAAACTTTATTTATAAATTGAATAAATTATTGATTTTTTTTGTAGAAAAAGTAAACTTTTAATAAATTTAGACTTCTAGACCTAACATGATCCAAAATATTGTATTTCTTTCCGTAATATTTCCATTTACTGCGCTATGTGTTGCCTAGGATCCAACATTTCCAATTCCATGCTCTGTCTTCCTTGTGGTCCTATAGGATTGTAACTTTCCCCGACTCTCTACACTTTAATCGCTTTGAGATTGCTCGATTAGGCTTATTGAATAGTTTTTTAAAGAGAATATTTCCATTTTGCACGCTTAACTAGTATGTTTTAAACATGTACGTGACCAAAATGTGGTGTTTGTTAACTTCGACAGTTATTGGTCTGTTTAAATAATTTATTTGCAATCACCCTTTGAAAGGAAATAAAACACTCAGAAAAATGATAAGACAATTTGACGAAAATTAGTTTACCTTACCAAATGTGTTTCATCAAAGAAACAATCATGATTTATCCATTTTAACTTGAACATTTATGAATCAAATGTTTATGGTAGAATATTATTTCTCGTAACGACCTATCAAAGAAAGCGCTCTTTTATGATAAATGTTCCTTATATTATAATAATTTATAATTTTGTCCTAAAAAACATCATAGTCTTGATCGACACCTTTGATCAAATTGGTTAGTATAATGCATCGAAGGTAGCATAAATCGTAGTCTTCCACTAGGTCCAACTAGCAATAATAAATGCTTCTCCAACTAAAATTGTACTATCTTCAGAATCAAATCCCTGAAAACAACATCTTACAACATCGATGTATAAATCATAAAATATTGTTGTTGAAGAGAAACGAGATTATAATGATTTTTGGTGTAGTATATTGGTGTTGTGACAAAAGAAGAGAATGTAATGTATGATATTTATAGAACAAGAAAAGAGATAGCCGTAAAACAGTCATTCAAGAATAGTCATCTTTGTGTGTTTGTTCTACAAGTGCTTAAACAAGCATTTGAAACCGCAAATAAAATAATCCATACCCAAAATTATCTGTCCCTCCGTATCCAACCAATCAACACCCCCCGAATTCCACCTTTTTGCGATTAATCCCTATTTTTTTCTGACTTAATTGCAAAAGAGTGAAAATCAGGAATTCTGGTTGGTTGGGTACAGAGGGACAGAGAATTTTGGATATAGACGATTAGCTCTCTTCGAAACCATGCACTTGTTCAACAAATGCTTGAAGATTGGACATTTAAATAATAACTCAAACAGATTAAAGACACCCAATTCTTTCATTTGAATTTGCAATCAATTACAAATTTTACATTTGTTACCAGGAGTGAGCGTTTATTGGTTAAAATAAAATAAACCAACCAAACCAATAATGTTTGGTTGGGTTCGATTTTGTGATTTGATTTGAAGGTTTTTCTTTTTATTTATATGTTACTTCGGTTTATTGGTCGGGTTTGGTTATTAATACATGAAAACTGAATCAGCCACCAAATATAAATTTAAAGATCATCTTTTTTTGAAGTGAAAAATTTACCATAACAGTGCTATTAGTTAATTACAATATATTTTCATTATAATTTTTTTTTTCACTTCATATAAATATTTAAAAAAAAGAGTTTTTATTTCAAAATATTTGCATTGTATGAGCTCAATTAATTGCTTTAATCTTATATCAACAACTAGAATATCTATTTCAGTTTAAGATAAATGAAATAAATCAACCAACCTAAACTAAATATTACTTGTTTGGTTGGTTTTTTTTTTTTGTTTTTTTTTTTTGTTTTTTTTTAATATTTGTTTACTTGGGTTTAGTTTATGTTCTTGAATGGTTATTCTGATTTCAACTTTTTTGATCAGTTCAAACCGAACCAATCATTTGCTCATTCCTATTTTCTATGACATGATTTGGATTTATATTTTTGTTTATACTCGGTTTGAAAGTGCAAACTTTTGATTCGATTGTGAACTATTCACAATACTCTAGACTTATAAATAATTCAAGCTTTATCTATTATTTACATACAACTGCTAATAAAGAATGATTTCATATTTTTTTTCTAACCTATAATTTCTAGGCTTGACAAAAATTGTTTAAACTAGCATATAACATCACTATTTCAATAAGTATATTTTAATGTTTACGTGTTCATTGAAATGAGAGTAGTCAAATGCTATTACTGTACATTTTTTTTAATACCAGTTGTAGTAATACATTTGTGTGTATTTTTTTTTGTTAGCGTGCGCAACAAAATATCATTCACACATGATTTTTTTTTTTTTTTTTTTTTTTTTAGCGTGAACTACCGATACATCCTCTATCGATATTATTTTATCCTAAAATTATCGAAATGTTAAAAATATGATCAAACAAATAAATGTTACTTACAAATTAATTTTTGTATTAACTAAAATTAAGGAAATTTCAAACCTATGAGAAAATTAAATGAAGCCTATGAAAATATTTTCCAAAGCTGCTTTGGTGGAAGAAAGCGGGGTAAAAACATGAATAAAGCAAAACGACTAGCACCTTCTTCATAATTCTTCACCCCGCTGCAAAGCTCCAGAAATGTCCATGGACAACAACCTCGAAATATCTACACAATCTCTTCCAAAACCCCCAATATAAACAGCACACACAACGCATTCGAAATCATCTATAATCAAACATCATCGAAATCTAACAACCACCAAACTCATCAGACGATGTCGATCATTCCTGGATTCAGCGCCAAATCCACCAACATTTTCGATCCGCTATCCCTCGATCTATGGGATCCGTTCGATCGATGCCCGTTTCTGAAGGACATCGTCCGTCCGTCCCCCAACGAACGTTCGCAGGTGCTGAACGCGCGAATCGACTGGAAGGAAACACGTGACGCTCACGTGATAAAGGCCGATCTCCCCGGTCTGAAAAAGGAGGAGGTGAAGATCGAGGTGGAGGATGGGAAGGCGCTGAAGATAAGCGGAGAGAGGAAGGAGGAAGAGAAAACGGAGGCGGATGACAGGTGGCATCGGGTGGAGAGAGTGAAAGGGAAGTTTGAGAGGAGATTGTGGCTGCCTGAGAATGCGAACGTGGAGGGAGTGAAGGCAGAGATGGAGAATGGAGTGCTGACCGTCACTGTGCCCAAATTGGAGGTGAAGAAACCGCAGGTGAAGGCCATTGAGATCATGGGTTGAAAACCGTAACTGGTTACGGTTTGCTTCAGTGGCGAGTGAACAATGGATGCATTAGGTGCGCTGTTTTCTATCTTAATCTGGAATAAAAGAATCGTGTGTTAAAGGAGTTGTTTGTACTTTGTAATATGTGGCTGTTCATGTATTGATCCATCTTTCATCTGTGTAATTTATGAATGTGAGTTAATTTCTCCTTGTATGTCCTAATTCCCCCACCTTTGTTGGGTTCATTCTTCTTCTTCCTCCAATTTATTATTATTATTGGTTTCTTTTTTTAAATGGATCGAGATGCAATTCTTAAGACAATTGGATGAAACTTGATTAAAGGTCCGTTTGATTTTGAACTAGAAGGGACATTATTGGAAACGGAGATTGTGTTTCCTTTACGAAAGAGGCATTTTGGAAGGGGCAGAGTTATTATTTTATTGTTTTTGTAAATATTATTTTTAATTGTTTGTTTTTATTGTTGAACAGAATAGTAGAACGCAGAATACACATAGCAGAATTCAAATTGCAGAATATAAATTTCAAAAAAAAAAACATAATTGCGGAATATAAATTGCAGAATACAAATTGCGGAATACAAATTACATAATTATTAAATATAGAAAACAAGCTATTGGGGTGCGTACTGAGGTGGATACAGATAGGGAGTCATGTTAAACTGTCTGTATCGTAATGCTTGTTTGCGGGCCTCGATTTCAAAACGCAACCAGCCTCTTGCTTCGTCATTAGGAAGAATCATGAACGTATCTTGATTATTCTTACTTGTGAGAATTGATATTGCGTGGGGTATGCCAATACCATCAAATGTTCTTGCACGATCTATTGCTTGCTTAACCTTTGGAATTTCAGTACATAGTGGACTTGCGTTAGAGGATGGCGAATTACTAGCATTTGTATCAGGATGTGAATTCGGACTGTCGGAGTCAGAACGAGATTTCTTGGCCATTTGCCTGGAGTGTGTCATTTCAACAATTTCTTCTAACTTCGAAGAAGTTTCAGTTCTACCTCTTCTGCCAGACCGAGGTTTAGATGAAGAACCTGCACCCCGTTGTTGGTTAGGAGGCTCAGGAATCGCTTGTTGAGTCTGAATGTTTTCTAGTGGCACTTGAGTTTCATCGAAGAAGAACGTGGGATGTGCGGACTCGGGTGGAGGAGAATGTGGCTCTGGTTGCACGTTTTGACTAGTAGAGCCTGGAGTGTAAGAGCCAGATCCTGTTGCAACGCTGTTGCCGAATATGTGCTCCAGTTCGGTCAAATTTTCTATTGGGGACGTCTTGTACTTTAACACCATAGATCTGTACTCCTAAATAGAGAATTAAGTTGTAAACTAGTATATGAAATACAATATTGAACTTGTAATTTTACAAAAAAGGAGTTAACAATGTTTTACCGCCACTCGGTCCGCCCACCAACTTTCGCTTCCACTCACTGTTCCGTATTTTGGATCTCATCCGATGCCCGTTTTGTCATTCAAATTGCGCCATACAGTCCATTTCCTTTTATAAGCGTTGTACTTAGCCGTCACTTGTTCAGTAGAGACTGGGATTTCGGTCCGTGAAGTAGCTAAAAACTCGTTCAGAGTAGCTGTAATCCTCTTGTGTATCCCTTTTTTGTTCTTTCCAGCAACTTGGTAAGCTTCAACATCTATACGGAGAAACTCTGAAGTTGCAAACGAAGACCATACTTTTGGAGGACGGCGAAATGTTGCTTTCGGACGATTTACTTCAGCCATTGTCGTTGAAAACTTGATAAGTTTGTTGTGTGATTTGTTGAAGGAAATGGCGTGGATGGTGAAGTGAAGAGGTTGGATTTATAACTTGGCAAAATATAGCCGTTTGTAAATTTTTCTGTTGGCGTCTGACGTCGCGTCAGTCGCGTCTGACTCTAAAGCTCCAATTTTAACCGTTCGGCTTGAAGGGGCAAAAGTGTGAGACCCACAGTGGACGCGTCTGACGCCGACGCGAACTTTAACTGTCCAGTTTACAAATCAAACGCTACCTAAGTCAATTGGGGTAACGTAAGAGCATCCCAACGGATGCATTCCAATGAAGGTTGTTGAAGCAACCGTTTGGTTGCTACAACATCCCCGGTTTAGCCGGTCTTGAAAAAGCCATCTAATTGAGGAATCCTTTAGCCAGTAAGGAAGGGGAATGTTTTTTTTTTAAATCCTCCTTTAGCCAGTATGGAAGGGGGAATGTCTTTTAAAAAAAATCCTCCTTTAGTCAGTTTTTTCAAAGTTGACTAAGGCAAAAACGACCCTGCTCTCCGTTGGGGTTGTTCGAATCAATCGACTTTGAGTTAACCACGAGCAACCCACGTTGGGTTGGGTATGCTCTAA
This sequence comes from Allium sativum, assembly GCA_030737875.1. Taxonomy (NCBI): domain Eukaryota; kingdom Viridiplantae; phylum Streptophyta; class Magnoliopsida; order Asparagales; family Amaryllidaceae; genus Allium; species Allium sativum. The sequence continues at coordinate 139,662,600 of CM060918.1, read as the reverse complement.
TGATGAAGTAAGAGCAAGTACGCTTTACATATTTATTTGTATAGTCGATCAATGTAATCCTGGTATGACAATTTCATTAGCTATGTCATCTGCAACTGTTGTCGTTTTGAAGTTTCCATATTAATCTTTTCTAAGCGTTCTGTTTTTACCATTTTCCGTATTGTAATACTCATTTAGACATTCTTTTGCAATAAAATTGAGACCATCATCATGAACTATAAAATTTGGATCATACGTGTTTGTATTTTATGTATGTTGTTGCGTATAGCTGTTCAGAGTTACAATTTTTGTCAAGTTTTGAATGTGTATGTTCCATATTTTTCAAAATAACGAACTTTTATTTTTTAGACGTTGAATGTATTCTCGATTTTCATACGTAAATTTAAATGGTAGAAATTAGAAAATTTAATTATCAATAAGGTTGATTTGCTGTTCCTCAAAAATGAGAAATACGTATGTAACATTACTATACAGTGACAAATGCCAACTTTGAAGTAAAAAACCCGATTCAACTACATAGCTGTTCAAATGAAGGATGAGAGAAATTTAAGCTTCTATCATGAACATCAACATCTGAATTAATTTTTTTACTATCATGCCCAGTAACTTTCCAACCAGTTACAACGTAGGTTAACAGTAAATCGAATTAGCGTGCAGTTAAGATACTCTTTGTAGAATAACATTTTCATCGTATATATAGGACAACTCAATCATGAGGTATGTGTATCATTACATGCATCTATTGCATTAACACAACTTTAAATAGTATCAATTTTTAACTTTACTTTCATGAGGAATAATATTGAATTATGGGTCAACTAGCTTGATAACATCTAAAACAAGTAATTATATATCGTCTAAAATAATATGTAAATAGTAATATAAAATGGGAAAGTCTATTTAGACAGAAAATTTAGACATAATTGATGACACGGGTAATCTCTACCATTGGAACACCCCATAAATTACACCTCTCCACATAAAGACAAAAAGATCCAACGGTTGAGGCTTTGTGTTTCTAAGTTTATGTCTAATTTTGTGTTCAAATAGCCGCCCCATATAAAATTGTGCTATTTAACTGTTGGAATTTTTCATCCATTTGTCGATTGGAGAGCTCGCAGAAACATTGTATACAAATATGGCTATCGTTTTTCGGACCTCAACGCCTTCCGTTATAGTTTGACAATAAATTTTCAGTTGCATAGCGAGAGAAAAAACAAAGCATTTTCATGTAGACAACGTTCTTGTGGTCATTCAACACGTTTCCCATCGATAGTAGACTGGTAAATTCTAACATGCACATTTTATTAGGGTCGGCCGTTAATTTCCAACACAACCTGAAATACGACTCGTAGCCTGCACGAAAAAAACCCGACCCAGCTCATTTATAGATGGGTCAATTTTTGGTTAATCCGCTTTGACCTGTTTAATAAACGGGTGGGTTTCGGATTGACCCGTGAATCCGTTTTTGACCCGCAATGACCCGTTTAATATAAAATATATTTTTATTCATCAATATGCAATTATGCATACACGGATCGGGCAGAGCCTGCTAGACTTAGTGTTGTTACTTTTATTTACTATTTTTGTGAATTCTGCGTACAAACACTTACGGATTACCCTAGCTTACACTTTACACCAAGTCGTCACTACCTTAAAATTTTAGAAGTGTGGATTTTATATGCTCATGTATTGTTTCTTATGTTTATATTTTGCTAAATGCATTTCGGAAATGCAGACTGTTATTAAGAATACATTCAAATAAACGGGTTTATGGGTTCATAGGTCAACTTGTTTAACCCGACCCGACCCGACCCGACCCGACCCGACCCGACCCGACCCGTTTAAAATAAACGGGTTACACGGATCGCGTCAGGTCAACCCGTTTGTAAATAGGTTGGGTTCGAGCTGAGAAAATATGATTCATTTAATAAATGGGTTGACCCGACTCATTTAATAATTGATACAAACTCGAGTTAACCCGAACCCGACCCGACACGATCCATTGACAACCCTATATCTGACGGGTATCTCTCCTTGTTCTAATAGTCGCATATTGTAAAATCTTAGTTGTCGGAATTTGTGCCTGAATATGCCATTTTTTATATAGAAAAAAAATGTTTGAAGGTAATGGTAAAGGAGAGGATGTAAAGTAAAAGAAGATGGCGAAGAAGAACAAAGAAAAGGTTGAAGATATAGATTAAAAAAGACGTGCCTGATGACAATGGCTCGTTTTCCTATGTTGGAGGCACGTTGGACGTGTCCAAGATGTAAACCGAGCAAATTTGATGCATGTGTATATCAGGAACGCCTGATACTCATTGTGAGTTGAGTTCCATTTTCCATAAAACATTCCCATATGCTCCGGGCTCTCTATTGTTTCTCATCAAGGCCACTATATTAATTGGGTGGTTTAGCTCTATCTCTTCTTTCTTGGCCAGAGTTGAAAGATCTGATGTGGGAACGGTGCCTAAATATTTGTATTGTATTAAAATGCTATTAAGTAGGCTACTTTATATCTAAATATAAGCCCTTTGAATTAAGATGCTGAGACTGTCGTTTCGGATGTTGGTAACAACTCAGGGGGTCATTGTTGTATCCATTTGATGGTAAAAATCCAGTTTGATGGTTATAATAGAGTGTGTTTGTAACGAACCAAGATTTTTAACGTTTAAAAGAAAAAGTATATACATATATGAAATTTATTTAAATTGATATTTAAGAAATTTGTATTTATTTAAATTTAAACTTGAGTTCATTTATTTTATTTTAGGTTTGAATTGGATTTTTTATAATGAATTTAAGTTTGAATTTGGAATATATTTTAAGATGTGTTTGAAATAAGCTTGTATTTTTTTACCTAGGGTATAATAAGTGAGATATAGTCCTTAAAATATCGTTTATAAGTTTGTTACTTTATTTTATTTGGAAAAAAAACATTTTGAGTACACTTGTTCTCCATTAGTTGAGGTAAGGGACACTTGTTTATGCTGGACTAAGTCAAATGCCATCTGTTCAAATCGTTCGCTAGTTGCTTAGCGCGTGTCCCCTTCTTTGTTTCACCGTGCCCGTTGTCTACTTTTCACCTTGTCTTTCCCTTTAAGCTTCACCATCCATCTTCGTTTATTTACTTTCCCATTTTTTCTCTTTTCATGGTTCATACCTTCAGCCAAACAAAAGAGAAAAATCCTCGAATCCCTAAATAAATTTTCAATGGCCACCGGTTTCCAGAAGAAATCGCCACCGAGCTGCTCACTCCACCGCCGACTGCCGTGGGTTTTCCAGTCAATCATCGCCCAACTGCATGACCCTCTTGCTCCTCGGAAACCGCAGACCACCTCGCACCCCTGAAAATCACTTCTTTCCCAAATCAAGTTCGCTCCTTCCAAAATCGTTCCTTCCCTAATCTAATTCAACCGCAGCCGTACTCGTCAAAGGCCTACCGTTCCTGATGCCGTTGTACCCACTTGAACCCTGTAGCCGCAGCAACCACATTCTGCAAATCTGAGCCCAACAGTTGATCCATCACCTTCTCAGCCTACTCGATGTCCCCGCGTGTCGTTCCTCTCGGGTCGTACCACTACGGAAATTAAATGTAAGTTTACTTATGATTAAAGTTATTGCAAGTTTTCTCACTTCGTTTCCCTAAATATGATTGGTGTGGAGACTTTTATCTATTGTTTTATCGTCTTGTCGACCTTTACGAACCTGTCGATCTCCATTAAGTTCCATTGAAATGCATGTTGAATCTCTTGTCCGTTAGATGATTGGGTGTATGTTACATGGGTCTACATATATTTATTGCTATGGGTGTTGCTACCAGCATTTTGCACAATCCATGGGAGTGCTATAGCGCCACCATACTTATGCATCCTCCTTTTATTATTTTTTCAAACTGTCCCCAGTAAAAGTGTGCGTAGCCCTTTCCGTTTGGTCTTGAGGTCCTCCGTTCCTTGCATGGCATGTACATGCAATGACCTTGCTGATTTCATATTGATGCATAATGTTTTTCTTTTACAAAGTAGGAACCTTTACTCTTTTGTGGATCATGCTACCTTCATCTTATTTTGGAACCATAAACTATATGCTGTGTCATCGAGTAATTAGTTTACTGTAGCCTTCATGTGCTTCCAAATCTATGTACATACTGCTCGTCAGACTTTGTAAATTCCAAACCGGCCACTGATTAAAATTTTACCCTCTCGCATGAGCGTATTTTGAGTTGCTCTGTTTATTTAACTAGGTTCTCTTTGGGTCATGTCTTTGCCTACTGCCTTAATTTCCCCAAACTCATTCATTCTATTTCAATTTGGTGTTTCTCCATGCTAAGTTCCCGCATGCATCGACTGTATGCGGCATAGTTGAGCTTGGCCTCCCCTGGTTATGTAGGTCATGGTCACTAGTAAATCTTACCGGTGGAACTCATTATATATTAGGCTAAAAAAAAAGAAGAAGAAGAAGAAAAAAAAAAGAGTAAGTTTAGTTTAAATACTGAGAAGAAGCTTAGATTTGTTTAGATGTCCAACTAGAGTGCTTAGTTTAGTCTTTCATCCTATTGCTATGTGTTTGTATGTTCTTTATGCAGCTCATGTATAGTTTGACTACTTCGTCTTATATCGTTTAATGTGTTTTAGTAACAATAACATCTTTTTACTAATGTTTGTGCATGCTCATACCAACCTATCCAGTGAGTATAATTGATTTTTCCCATTCTTTAACGAGTGATCAGTGCTTAAACATAGTTGAACCTTTGATTGCTTCCCTTTTTGCGTGTAACCTACATATTTTCCAATGTATTAAGTTTAGGCAACACAGATAAAAATATTTTGAAAGTATGTGAAGAAAAACCATCTTGCATGTTAGAACTGGTTTCATGACAGACTAAGTTTTGTCCATCCAAAATACCCTATTTGAACGTTAGATAGTATACCTTGTTGTATGTTATCATTGCCCGGTTTGAACAAATGCTTTGGCTGACATTTCAAAATAAGGTATACACCATGTTCTTTGAATGCATGGAAGGAACTGAACCTATATGTTATTGCACGAACTTAAGCATTTAAACATTGAACTTGGTTTTTTGGTAACTGCTTAGTTATGCAATACTGCATGTGACTAATATTTGCATTTCATGCGCCTGTAGCAATAAAAGTGTCCATTTACCTTACTTTAACACTTCATGCATGTTACCCAACCTATGAAACGTTTGCTATATTTCGCATTAAATTGATCCTGCCATGATATGGAAGCCTGTTACATTTAAATATTCAAGTGCTATCAGTCCCGGTCTTACGCAGTTCGAAATCCATTGTCTTGTATATGTATTCGCGGTCATTAGTTTATAACTAAAGTTGCAAATATGTCGCGCATAGATGTCACTTAGCCTTTTCGTTAGTTTCATGCAAGTTCGATAATCCATTGGCATGTTTGGCACAGTCATGGGCGTTATACTCGAATCATTTACAAATTTAGGATTTAACTAATTATATTATGTGTTTACCGAAGTTTGCTAACTTGAAATAAGTTTAATCCTGACTCGGGTGTTTTGTGTATTTTGCATGGGACACTCGGGTCAGGTCCTAAGTGTTCCAAGTTTAGATATTTCAGCCCGCAATGAACTGGAGAGGATGTGGTGACGTGAAGACGCTCGCACGCGCTAAGCTCGGCAAAACAGTAACTTGCTTGGAAAAATTTATTCGTTTAAACTTTATGTAAAAATTATACTTATCTTCCGCTGTAAATTTGTACAACTCTGATATTTATATTGAAAATTTTATTCCGCTGAAATTATTGTACACTGTGATTCTGTATTGATTCTGTTTAAACCGTGTAAGCCAATAACAATCTGTCGTTTTGGACGTTTCGAGTTGGTTTAAATACCGATTTGGAACGGGCAAAATGCCAGGTCGTTACAGTTGGTATCAGAGCTTTGGTATGACAAAGCTTGGCTTATTCGGTTTAAAAACTCATTAGAGATAAGGTAGAAATACCTTAGAATGAGCATAATTAATGCTAGAATCAGCGGAATTTGAAAATAAATCATTTTTAAAAGAGATTTTTGAAATAAAATATTTTGGAAAAATAGCTACTTTTCGGATTTCCTACGTAAAAGCGTGCGATATAGTTTCGTAATCCGTCGTTGAGTTGTTTACAATTACCAAGAAAAATATAGGTGAATAATGAATTGGATTTTCCAAATATTTTGTGGAAAGAGAAAAGAAAAAGAAGATTTTAGGACGAAATAAGAAAATTGAAATGCAAGTCTTCGAAACTTAAATGATCTATGTAAGGACGGTGATTAATTCGAGAATCATTGTTAGAAAAGGGATTTTACCGAAGATAAATCAAGGCGAGTACTAAGTGTAGATCTGCGGAAATATTTTGAAACTTGGTAGAAATTAAAATTTTGATGTAGCTGAATTTGATGATACTCGACTTGAGAAACGATGGTTGATGAGACTTGAACTGAATCGGTACTGAGTTTGACTTGGATCTAGTTAAAGAAGTATTGCTTTCATTATAACAAATATATTTATCATCTTATTCGAATACTTTTATTTTAAATCCTAGTCTATTCCAAAATTTGTTTTACTAATATATACTAAAATCTATTTTGTACCAAACTATCTATATTTTTGTTTTACAATTTACTTAAACTATTTTCCTAAATCATTTTGTATATAATTATTTAACCTATATTATATAAGCATTTTATCCTATTTTCTTATTCAAACTTATTTTATTTTTAAACTCACTATTTTATTTACTAATTGATAAAGATTCGAACGAATTTGGTCCGAATTGATTAGAGTAAAAATTTCAGTCGTGACATGTAATCCAAATCAAATTAGAAGTTTGGAAAATTCGATTTGCAAATATGAATCTGGAAAATGAGAGAATATTTGGATGTAGTTAAACTATAAAGATATCGAATAGAGAATTGATTAATATGTCAAAATAAAATTTGAGTTGAGGTAAAAGTTTCAAGAAAATTTAGATTGAAGTAAGAAACTCAAATAGGGATCAAGATACAAGCTTTCGAACTGATGAACATAAGGAAATGGTTAAGTCGAAAACTATTGTTTGTTGATATGAGACGGAATCTTATACAAGGAAAATATATACGAAACGTGAATTGGAAATTTTATGACATTTGATATGAAGGTTTTCAAAGCGTGTATACGAACAGATTATATAAGAATGTCAGTAGTTCAGAAATTATAGATTTGAAAGATAACCTATGTATAATGAAAACAGTTGCGAGTATTTATTTGACGTCTTGGTTGGACGATCAAGTATGTAAGGATTTTGCATATACGTCTAATCAACGTATATATGAAGTCCAATATATACTAGATGGGTATAGAATCACATTCTAGTCGCTTGGGGATGATTCTGGTGATTGATCGATCATCAACAGTATTATTTTTGAGTTTCGAAAGTGGGATGACTATATATTTCTGATTGAGACGTTGAAAAATACTTAAAGCTGTATAGATAAACAATTGAAAAGGTTTTGCGACTTCCTCACGTTTTAGAATATAAATTGATTTTGCAAATGATTTTCGAAGTATTAACGATATTATGTTAGGTAGCGGGATATGCAAAATAAATTTAGTGGTTGAGAATAAGATAACTAAGTCTAAAAGTACTTGGATGATAAGCGATAAGCGAAAATTCAACTTTTGTCAATGGAGGAGAAGATACACTTAAGAGGAGAATCTCACTTAAAGAAGTGGAAAGCGAAATTATGAATGTGCATGTAAGAGATCTTAATCATTAAAGAAATCATATTTAAGATATTTTGAGAATATCCCCATTAGTGTTCTTAAATTTGGATTGGTATATGGTTAACCTTACGATCGGACCTAAAGTTCTAAGTGGGGGAGAAGTCTATTTTCCCCAATTGACACTTTGTAAATAAATGTGAACTTATTGAGTTTGACCAAAGCATTCACTTACGATGACTTGGATTTTTGTGTATGTAACTTTTTCTCGAAAGAAAAATAGTAGAAAGGATGTGATATGAATGAATCAAATGAGATGCAATGGAATATAATAAGTACGGTTTAAGCAAACAGAAGGAACGAATTGATTAAATTATATGTTTGCCATTGTCGAAAGAGACTGATAAGAATGACTGAATCGAATGGAAATTACTCAATACTTAATCCCTTGCGATGCAAAGAAAGAAAATGAAATGTGAAGTAAGAATTACTTAAGAGAGAATGTAATGAAAATAACGAGTGCCCTTGTATGCATTTGATTTTCCCATCTTGGCTTTGGCTAACCATTTAAATTCGAACCTTTTTCTCTTGAGTAATGACATTCATACCCGTTTATTTTAAGGATTTGGCCAAGTGTCTTGATTTGGACCATTATACCTTTGATGATCATGTGACCTCGAACTTCTGTGTTGAGCGCATGGAATTTTACTTGGTCATGTATGTATGCCCCTTTCGCCGTATGTTGAACAATACCAAGATTGGTTTCAAACTAGATAATTGATTATCCAAGATATTATGTAACGGAACCATAATAAATGAGCATTTTATAGTAATTAAAAGTGTTTGAAATATATAATCCAACTTATGCAAAGAAAATTGGATTTTGAAATGTTAACTTTGAGAATTTGGTTTCGCAAATTTTGAACTTAATGCTTTGGAATGTTTTACCAATATAGTTTGAATATAGGTGCGCATAATTAGAGTGCGTAGCAGAAGCGTGATGGTATTTATGAATAGAAAGTGTTCAAGAAATTTGCCAACTAATTGAATGTGGAAACCTTTTCAGCACGAGTTGATATTTGCAATGAGAAAGAATAAAATAAAGTTATATACTTTAAATGGAGCTGAACGAAAAGGTTATTTGACTATATGAATTCTAAGATATTGATTTAAAACCCTTGAAAATTCTAGATTATGAGAATATGAAACTTATTTGGGAATCTCAGAAATGTTCGGAACCGTTTGAAATGAAATTTGATCTAAAAAAAAGGTTTGATATAAGTAGTATGGAATGAATTTCCCAAGCTCTAAAATTTAAAAAGCTTACTTGATTTGAAAGAATGATAAGAAGATCAAATTGATCAAATTTGATTTCCAATTGTTGGAAGGAAAATTTATGGAAAAATGAATCCCTTGGAGATGTGTAATTGTCGAAAGTGTTATTTCGAAATAAATTGAAATTTATGAAACATGATAAGACTCTATGATTCTTAAAAGATTAGAAACGCTTGAAATGATTAAATAAGATCATTGATTCCGAAGATATGAAAACATAAGTTGTATGTTGGAAATTGAAAATTTTAGTTTAACGAAATAGTTTTCCAACTACTTTGAATATGATAAATAGTTTATAAGTTGATTTATGAACTAAGAAAATTTCGACGACTTGAATCCCGATATTTGAAATGTTTGAAACACAACAATACTATGATTGAAAGTATTTGCGAATTATTGTTGAGAAATAATCTATGACTTCGGGATATGAAATGATTTGATATCTTCATGGATGCGGGTGACCTGTGACTAAACAAAGGGTGTGTGTGACTTAGGGTGAGCAACCTAGGCATATACGGTGTCCGTGTCTGGACGAAAACCGAGAGATATATAAGCTCCGCGATTTTGAGCTTGGGGGTCCGTGTCTGGACGAAAACCGTGATGTACACTTCGCTTGGGATCCCTCGATGATGGTATTTGGGAAGAGCAACCTAGGCATATACGGTGTCCGTGTCTGGACGAAAACCGAGAGATATATGTGCTCCGCGATTTTGTGCTTGGGGGTCCGTGTCTGGACGAAAACCGTGATGTATACTTCGCTTGAGAACCCGTGACGATGGTCTGCTTTAGGCGTCCAGAGCGACCTTAATTATCTATATTATTGCGTACGATAGGCGGTCCCTAGGCTTTGTCATGGGAAACTTAAGGAAATGAAACAGAATTTACTATTATTATTATTATTATTATTGACTAGAAGTTGAAACAAGTATATTTAGAACTTGTATATTTTAGCCACGCGCCTAATTAACGCATGTCTAAAGTTTGCAAGAGCGACAATGGACTTGTTAGGCTTCGAGTTAGCAAGTGTTTATCATATATATTCGAAATTTTTAAAAGCGATCCTGGCTTTGAAATCCCGAGGTGAAGTATGAATCTTTATATGAAAAATATGCAGTAATTCTATGGTTTGAAATGAAAATGGGATTCTAAGTTCGAAGAAATCGTTTTGAGGTTTTCAAATGTTTTACCAATTTATGATTTCAAATTATAGCAAATATCTTTTTTTAGTTTGATATAATGTCTTAAGGGTTGACATATTTTCAAGCTTATTATAAATTGTAAGAATTTTTGTCCAACCAATTTTTATAAATAAGGTTTATTTTACTTAAGTATAAATTTTACAACCTCTCCTTTTCGAGGGCGAAAAGATTCAAGTGGGGGAGATTGTAACGAACCAAGATTTTTAACGTTTAAAAGAAAAAAGTATATACATATATGAAATTTATTTAAATTGATATTTAAGAAATTTGTACTTGTTTAAATTTAAACTTGAGTTCATTTATTTTATTTTAGGTTTGAATTGGATTTTTTATAATTAATTTAAGTTTGAATTTGGAATATATTTTAAGATGTGTTTGAAATAAGCTTGTATTTTGTTTACCTAGGGTATAATAAGTGAGATATAGTCCTTAAAATATCGTTTATAAGTTTGTTACTTTATTTTATTTGAAAAAAAACATTTTGAGTACACTTGTTCTCCATTAGTTGAGGTAAGGGACACTTGTTTATGCTGGACTAAGTCAAATGCCATCTGTTCAAATCGTTCGCTAGTTGCTTAGCGCGTGTCCCCTTCTTTGTTTCACCGTGCCCGTTGTCTACTTTTCACCTTGTCTTTCCCTTTAAGCTTCACCATCCATCTTCATTTATTTACTTTCCCATTTTTTCCCTTTTCATGGTTCATACCTTCAGCCAAACAAAAGAGAAAAATCCTCGAATCCCTAAATAAATTTTTAATGGCCACCGGTTTCCAGAAGAAATCGCCACCGAGCTGCTCACTCCACCGCCGACTGCCGTGGGTTTTCCAGTCAATCATCGCCCAACTGCATGACCCTCTTGCTCCTCGGAAACCGCAGACCACCTCGCACCCCTGAAAATCACTTCTTTCCCAAATCAAGTTCGCTCCTTCCAAAATCGTTCCTTCCCTAATCTAATTCAACCGCAGCCGTACTCGTCAAAGGCCCACCGTTCCTGATGCCGTTGTACCCACTTGAACCCTGTAGCCGCAGCAACCACGTTCTGCAAATCTGAGCCCAGCAGTTGATCCATCACCTTCTCAGCCTACTCGATGTCCCCGCGTGTCGTTCCTCTCGTGTCGTACCACTACGGAAATTAAATGTAAGTTTACTTACGATTAAAGTTATTGCAAGTTTTCTCACTTCGTTTCCCTAAATATGATTGGTGTGGAGACTGTTATCTACTGTTTTATCGTCTTGTCGACCTTTACGAACCTGTCGATCTCCATTAAGTTCCATTGAAATGCATGTTGAATCTCATGTCCGCTAGATGATTGGGTGTATGTTACATGGGTCTACATATATTTATTGCTATGGGTGTTGCTACCAGCATTTTGCACAATCCATGGGAGTGCTATAGCGCCACCATACTTATGCATCCTCCTTTTATTATTTTTTCAAACTGTCCCCAGTAAAAGTGTGCGTAGCCCTTTCCGTTTGGTCTTGAGGTCCTCCGTTCCTTGCATGGCATGTACATGCAATGACCTTGCTGATTTCATATTGATGCATAATGTTTTTCTTTTACAAAGTAGGAACCTTTACTCTTTTGTGGATCATGCTACCTTCATCTTATTTTGGAACCATAAACTATATGCTGTGTCATCGAGTAATTAGTTTACTGTAGCCTTCATGTGCTTCCAAATCTATGTACATACTGCTCGTCAGACTTTGTAAATTCCAAACCGGCCACTGATTAAAATTTTACCCTCTCGCATGAGCGTATTTTGAGTTGCTCTGTTTATTTAACTAGGTTCTCTTTGGGTCATGTCTTTGCCTACTGCCTTAATTTACCCAAACTCATTCATTCTATTTCAATTTGGTGTTTCTCCATGCTAAGTTTCCGCATGCATCGACTGTATGCGGCATAGTTGAGCTTGGCCTCCCCTGGTTATGTAGGTCATGGTCACTAGTAAATCTTACCTGTGGAACTCATTATATATTAGGCTAAAAAAAAATAAAAAAAATAAAAAGAAGAAGAAGAAGAAAAAAAAAAGAGTAAGTTTAGTTTAAATACTGAGAAGAAGCTTAGATTTGTTTAGATGTCCAACTAGAGAGCTCAGTTTAGTCTTTCATCCTATTGCTATGTGTTTGTATGTTCTTTATGCAGCTCATGTATAGTTTGACTACTTCGTCTTATATTGTTTAATGTGTTTTAGTAACAATAACATCTTTTTACTAACGTTTGTGCATGCTCATACCAACCTATCCAGTGAGTATAATTGATTTTTCCCATTCTTTAACGAGTGATCAGTGCTTAAACATAGTTGAACCTTTGATTGCTTCCCTTTTTGCGTGTAACCTACATATTTTCCAATGTATTAAGTTTAGGCAACACAGATAAAAATATTTTGAAAGTATGTGAAGAAAAACCATCTTGCATGTTAGAACTGGTTTCATGACAGACTAAGTTTTGTCCATCCAAAATACCCTATTTGAACGTTAGATAGTATACCTTGTTGTATGTTATCATTGCCCGGTTTGAACAAATGCTTTGGCTGACATTTCAAAATAAGGTATACACCATGTTCTTTGAATGCATGGAAGGAACTGAACCTATATGTTATTGCACGAACTTAAGCATTTAAACATTGAACTTGGTTTTTTGGTAACTGCTTAGTTATGCAATACTGCATGTGACTAATATTTGCATTTCATGCGCCTGTAGCAATAAAAGTGTCCATTTACCTTACTTTAACACTTCATGCATGTTACCCAACCTATGAAATGTTTGCTATATTTCGCATTAAATTGATCCTGCCATGATATGGAAGCCTGTTACATTTAAATATTCAAGTGCTATCAGTCCCGGTCTTACGCAGTTCGAAATCCATTGTCTTGTATATGTATTCGCGGTCATTAGTTTATAACTAAAGTTGCAAATATGTCGCGCATAGATGTCACTTAGCCTTTTCGTTAGTTTCATGCAAGTTCGATAATCCATTGGCATGTTTGGCACAGTCATGGGCGTTATACTCGAATCATTTACAAATTTAGGATTTAACTAATTATATTATGTGTTTACCGAAGTTTGCTAACTTGAAATAAGTTTAATCCTGACTCGGGTGTTTTGTGTATTTTGCATGGGACACTCGGGTCAGGTCCTAAGTGTTCCAAGTTTAGATATTTCAGCCCGCAATGAACTGGAGAGGATGTGGTGACGTGAAGACGCTCGCACGCGCTAAGCTCGGCAAAACAGTAACTTGCTTGGAAAAATTTATTCGTTTAAACTTTATGTAAAAATTATACTTATCTTCCGCTGTAAATTTGTACAACTCTGATATTTATATTGAAAATTTTATTCCGCTGAAATTATTGTACACTGTGATTCTGTATTGATTCTGTTTAAACCGTGTAAGCCAATAACAATCTGTCGTTTTGGACGTTTCGAGTTGGTTTAAATACCGATTTGGAATGGGCAAAATGCCAGGTCGTTACAGTGTTTGTGATGAATATGGTTTAAAATGAATATGGTTTGAATACGAACGGTGTATTGAACGAGGTATATTAAGGAATGAGGTACGCATTTGCAATTATGAACGTGTAATTGAGGAGATCAAATCCATTATACCCAACTTTCTGTGTACCTCTGTACCTAACCAATCAGCATCCTATGATTTTCACTTTTTGCAATTAAGTCCGAAAAAGAAAGAGGGCTTAATTGCAAAATGATGGAAATCAGGGGGTGTTTATTGGTTGGGTACAGAACAAATTGGATACAAGGGATTTTCTTCGGTAATTGAGCGTGGTATTTAATTTATACTTTTAAATTTAATTATTTTATAATTAACTAATTATTTGTTTTTAGTTGTATAATATGCATTCAATACTTATTTCATTAGAATAAATAAACAAGTCATAGGATTTCATTAGAATAAACGCATTTATTTTCTATTTTAAATAGATAAATTGTAAAATTCCAAATTGCCTGTATTCAATCAAACCAGCTTCATGCTAGAAGTTTTACTTAAAATTATTTAAAATGATGTCATTGCAAAGCGGAGTCGGGGTGGCAACCCTCCAAGGTGGGTTGGTTTATTTTAAACAAGCACTACTATTTTATAACACTTTATAATGTAGAACACTTTGATATGATCTTAACGTAAAATAACGTTTCTCAAGCGATCCTAATTTACACAAATTATTAACTTTAGAAAATTTTAAATTTATAAAATAATAATGTGTCGGATGCCATTGGGTCGATTGTTTTGAATAAGTTGAATGTATTTATGGTGGGTCAGCTCCATTGGGGCGATCGACACGTCTGATTCGTCAGACACGTCACCAAAAATAGTTATCTGCAAATTTACTATGAATGCTTCCTAATTCGTTTTGTGGTAGCGTTGAGGGTCATTTAGTTGAGTGCATTAATGCAAATGTCAAATTATTTCAACAATAAATGTTAACATGTATGTTTAGTCCTCAGTCATTAGTTGTCAGTCTCATAACAGCCTCATGTGCTTGCTGTAAAGTTTACCTTTTTGCCAAGGACTGCGGTACGCCTAGTTTTTTTGATATGGTCGAGATTGATGATGTGGTGGTTCATTATGTCGAAGTTTTGCAAGAGATTGTTGTATATTGGTCTAACCATTTGATTGATGATGTGGTGGTTCATTATGTCATTTATTTTTACACTTGTGATTTTGTGCACTTTGTGTCGAATACGACATTGTTATTTTCTGGCTTTTTGCATCTTTCCAGCATGTTTCTATGGTAACAATAGTGATGGAAATGGTTATATTTCTCTTGTATGCTAGTAGTTTGTGTGCTTTTACCTAGCTTATGTTTTTTGTTCTCTTTTCGTTGTTCCTACATCTGTGTCAAACGCTTGCGACAATTGTTTCCTCAACAAAATTGGCAGTCCATTCAAAAGCCGGCTAGCCTTGCATAAAAATGCTGAAAGATATGGATAAGCAAACCAAATATGTTGAAATCAAAATAATAAAACCGAAGATCACCAGATCCATATTTTTAAAAATTAAAGCCATCCAAACATATAATATTTGATACGTTTTGCTCATAGAATTAAATCTTTTAGATGTAGATATACGATACAAGATTAAAATAATTAGTTGAGCTCTTATAATGTAAATATGTTAAAATAAAAACTTTTTTTCTAAAAATATTTACATAAAATGTAATGATTTGAAATTTTAACGACTTGAAATTTTATCGCTTTGGTTTGAAATATTTAATTTATTAAAATATTTAAATAATTATTTCCTCTAAAAAAATAAAAATACTTTTTATGATTAAAATATTCTCTTTTAATTTATAACTAATGATAAGAAAATCATTTTTAAATTTTATTTACAAAACATTTAATTAAAAAAATTATGATCAACTTTTTTTTTCATAAGTGCTTATTTTTATAGTGTAAAAATTGTTTGAAACGTTGTAGAAAATAAAAAAACTTATAGACACATATAGAGAAATTAAATTAACTTAAATAAATATTAATGTTGATTGTTAACAATGTTTAATATAATGTTGCTTTGATTTTTAGAATAAAAAAAATGAATTTAGGAATTAAAAGAGAATCTAAAATACATTATCACTTCATTTAGTACACAAATGATACATTAGCTTAATAGTTCATGTCAGATAAATATGGAGGCAAAATCTATGTACAAGGACAAGAGCTGAAAGGGGAGTAGATAAAGCATGATGAAGTGGCACATGATTGTGAAGGGTATTTGTATAAGGTATAAAGGTAATTTTATAATCTCATTCATAGAAAACATAATTCAACTTCTCTCCTTTCAGTATTTCATTTCACTTCTCATTAGAAAAAATCATTCTCCTTTCTAGGATTTCAGAAATCTTCTTGATGGCTTCCCTCTTACTTTATTAAAATTTAAAATTAAGTTTTTTTCTTTTTAAATATTTTTGTAAACTTGTTCATGCTTTATTTCCTTTTTCCACCACCTCTTCTTTCATTTTTAAGCCTTATTACCTTCTTATAAGCTAAGGTCGGGGCCCAATATGCCTAGGTGGAGACTAATTTAAACCTTTCCAAGCCAAAAATCCACTTTTTTGAGTGATAGAGTAAGGATCTAGGTAATAGTAAAGCTAGCAAGGTTTTGCTAGGTTTAAAGTGAAAATGCTGGCACTTTTATTCAAAATTTCTAACTTAGATTTTATTGTATTCTTGTTTTGATGAAACATGACTTAATTATAATGATAAATCCTATACATACTTATGTGCTTAATATATATATATATATATGTATATGTATGTATATATATGGGTGTGTATTATTGTGTGTAAAAGTGGTTCTGATTCGGTTATGTTTGTGTAGGTTTGGGTAAAGTTGTTAAGTTTCGAATATAACCTTTCTTTCTTTGTTGGATGCGGTAAATGCATGAATTGGTTAGTTTGCGAATGCTATAATGAAAGTCGTTGTTGTTACATTAAGACTGTTGGATTATTAACCTAAAATTAATTTTTGGGAATTTTACATGATCAACTTAGATTTAGTTTTCAGAACCTTACTTTAATTTTTTTTCAAAATCCCTTTATTAAGTTTATAAAGAAGCTGATATAGAAGTAAGAGAAATTATAATCCTATTTAATATGAAAATCAAGCTCTGAAAATGACTAATTTTACAACGATAGGCACTACAGTGCTGCTCGTAAAAATGAGCTGTTTTCAAATTTAAAATTAATTTTTATCTTAAATATGCTTTGGAAATGATTTTAAAACTTATTTCAACTATAAATAAGTAATTATCACAATTAACCAGGGTAATACTTAATTATTCATTTACAAGGCAATTTATACTTAAGTTAAATTAATTAGGTTTGTTATAATTTGTATAATTAATAAATGTTAATTATTGTTTAATGACTTAATTTAAGTTTAAGTAATGATGATTAATTATTTGATTAAGATTAATTAGTGTTAATTATTTAATTAAAAAGGGTTTAGACATTTAATTACTATTAATTAAGTTAAGATTTAATTTAAGAACTTAATTAAGATTATTAACTTCTTTATAGAGCTTTAAATAAATATTTAATTTTTGATTAAAGCTTAATGTTGGTCTTAATTATTTATTCAAGGTCTACTTAATATTTAATTAATCATTTGAAAGTTAATTGAAGGTTTAATTATTTATTAAAAATTTAATTTGAGTCAAATTATTTATTAAACAAATAATAATTATTTAATTAGTATTTTCGGGTTTATTAATTATTTTAACAAAAGTTGATGTTATTAAATTATTTAATAAAGGCTTTTAAACTTGAATACTTAGGTTCTAAAGATGTTATAATCTAAGGGATTTCTTTATTTATCACCCTTAAGTAACCAAAATGATTATGAGCTAAGTGACATTTGTTAGTGGAACCAAACATCATTCTGTTATTAGTATAACTTGATTGTTGTGCATCGACATCCATGGTAGATTCTGCTATAACCTAGAGTGGATTTTATTGGACATCTCTTAAGCGGAATAAAATCCAATTTGCTATTATATTAACTTGAGTATGTGTTAGCACAAAAATTCCATGTTTGCTATTATTATCACTTGGATACTTCATATATGTTGATTTATAGTATATAATTGATTCCTTTTATGTATCTGATTGTTATATAAATGTCAAGGCTGCAACTTGGATATGTTAACTCAATTAGATAAGAACTATTGGAATCTCTCAGCGTCTCTCTAGTTTGGAAATCCAATATTTTATCCTTTTTAAAAGGTTCAAAATTAATTATCATTTTAAAATTGATATCTAAGAGATGATTAGTAATGATTTATTAAGGATATTTTGAAGTAAGTTAATACACTTTAAATGATTGTTTAAAGCCATTATTTTGTTAATATAGTTTAAGACAATTAATAATAGAGTGTTTTAACTAATACCTTGTTTATTTAAAAGTGCTTTGAATAATTCATTTATAAAAAAAATCTATAAATGATTTTGTGCATTTATAAATAAAGTTAATAAATGATTTTTGATAGTTATACGAATTTATAAAGGATTAATTATCAAAAATAATCTGAAGTTTAACGTGTCTTCCCATAATAATCCCAAATTTGGATTATTTCTGAATAATCCGAAGTTTGGGGGTGTCTTCCCATATTAATCCCATATACTGATGTCTTCCCATATTAATCCGAAGTTTGGGGGTGTCTTCCCATATTGATCCCAAAATAACACGTCAAAAGTCACTGGGATCAATATGGGAAGACACCCCCCAAACTTCAGATTATTCAGAAATAATCAAAACTTGGGATTATTATGGGAAGACATATTAAACTTCAGATTATTCTTGACAATTAATCCATTTATAAATAGTTGGTATTTATTATAGAGCTTCACAAAATAAACTTACAGACTTGTAAATGTTTATTAAATTAATTTAGGATTTAAGTAAAGGAGTTTTCCATTAATAAAAAGGTTTATTAAAAGGATTTACATAATGAGTTAAAAAAGAATTTATTATTTAGGCTACACTTTTCTGTAATTTAAAAAATGTTGTTCACTTCCTTAATGTGATTTCAGAACGAGAAATCCTTTTTAACACTTTCGAAATATACTTAGGTTGTGGAGATTATCATATGTATGTTCTAACAAGTATTCTTTTTTTTGCAAACAAAAATGTGTGATCTTCTAAAGAGAAGAGAGCACACATACATAATAAAAACAAAAATGATACAATACCGATAACAGACTCAAAATGAGACAAAAGGAATACAAACACAACAATAAGAATGTAAAGGAAAGTAGATAGATGAGCTCCGGATAAACCACCGCCCATCTTACTTCAGTATCGAATTCCGGCAAAGCCACCACCCGATATTGAAGTAAATCTACTCCAATACAAAAGCCAGACTCTCCCAACAAAAACAACAAAAAGGGTACATAACACCCCGATAACTCTCTATCTTACACACACAATAAAGAACCAAAGCAAAAACAATCGCCAATCCAGACAGCTATCCACAAAGCTCCACATCTAAATCAACAACCAATCCGGACAACAACCAACCAAGCTCCACAGCCAAAATCAACAACCTGAAACCTGTAAGAAACTAGGCAAAACGTAAGTACCCATCACATATATGTATGACTATATGTCTTTATATATACATATCAATATATATATATATATGTAAATAGATACATATCCATACATATATGTGAGGAAATAACAAAAAGAGAAAAACAAACAAAACCAAAAAACAGAAATTAATAATAGATGCGAGAAATATTACCCCTAAAATAATTATTAATTCTAATAAACAAACTCAAGTTAAACCTAACCTTACGCAAATAACAACCAAAGCGAGGACCACCAAAAAACTTAAAACGCGAGTTGAACATCCAATCCAGACAGTAATTAACTATCTTGATGATTAAATTATCAACAGACATCAAAATAGAATGAAAAAAAATCTCTGATTCCTCTCCAACCATATAAACCAACAGATGATAGTAACTAAAGAATCCAACACATACCTCTGCCTAGAATTATAAACAAATCTATACCTATCCCAATACTCAGTACAACAACTAAAAGAATTAGAACAATCAAAAGCAAAATCCTTAAAACCATGATTAAAATAAAATTGGTAAAAAAGCAGGAGAAAAATAAATGATCAACATCTTCAACCAAAAGAATACAAAAACAACAATTAACATTAAAAATAATATTCATCTTCTTTAAAAGCTCAACCGTATTAAGTTTCTTATGAATAATCAACCACATAAGAAACTTAGCTTTAGAAGGAGAATTAGAATTCCAAAGGAACTTAAAAGGAAGCAAAGAAACACCAGAAAAATTAATAAAATTATACATGGAGTTAACAGAGAAAACTGAACTCCTATCCAGACCCCAACTAAAAGAATCACCATTCTCATCCAAATTATACAAGGCTAATTTAGCTTTAACTAAGGCTAATTGCCTTAACAAACCCCCTTCTAGAATATTATCAAAGGAAAACTCCCACGGGGGATCTAAATTGTAACAACCCGAAAATCTGGGCCAGTTTAAAATTTTTATTTTGGCAATTTTAGCGAATTTTGAATATTTAAAATGAATTATTTTAAATAATATCGACGAGAAAATTTATTTTGAATATATTTAGAACGTATATATTATATACGTCGTCGTTAGAATATAAATAATTATATATAATTATAAATAGAATTGAAAATGGCGCGGTAGTTCGATAATTCGATTTCAAACTTCAATTGAACATACCGGGTGCAAAACAATCCGGATTTTAGTGAAACCAAAAATGATAGGATCTAATTGATAATATCTTTCTATCGAATCCGAAAAATCAAGATTTCATAGCGGGAATCAAAAGATATGTCCAGTTGAAAATTCTGAATAGTCGCTATGGAATTCAGGCCCTTAAAAATGGAAATTTTGCAAACGACCTCGGATTTCGACGAAACCAGTTTTGTTGGGTCCGTGATGTAAAGTTATTGCTAGGTTTCAAATTTCATAATTTTTCGAATCAATATGTGAGCGTGGCAAAGGAAAACGCGTTTGACCAGTTTCAGTTGTTTTTAATCGACTGGAAAATGGTCATTTTTCCAACGATCTCAGAATTTGACGAAATTAGTTTTGTTAGGACCGTATCGTCCATACGAAGCTAAAAATATTTTTTGTAGAATTTTTAGAGTCCGTATGTGGCCCCGGTAAATTGAAATGTACGTTTAAAATTGAATATATAGATTTAAATGTAAATTTAATGAAAACTGGTCAAAACGGTCGAACTGGCTAACGTATCATATCCCATTGTGTTCGGAATGGGGGTATTTAGCTAGGGGCGACATTCGTTGGGTTTGATTTGGAGTTCGTATCAATATACAAGTAATAATGGAATAAAATATTATTAAATAATTATTATAAATACCCTAGATTTTCTAAACCCTAGTCAACCTGGTCAAACTCCATATCGCGCCTCCAGTTTTAGACGACGGAAATGCTCAGATTTTTTAGCTTCGATTTCGTGCGATCTACTTGATTAATTCAAGTAATTTCAAAACAAAATTCAAGAGTAAATCGTGGGCTTCAGGATCATATGGTCAAGACCGTCGTTCGTTCAATGTACGGGGGGATTTGGGGCCTCAAAGTTCACCGCTTCGTAGCAGTTTTTAGAGGGGTGGGGGCCATCGAGTTGGCCAAGGCGGGGTGTCGCGGGGGCGTCGCAAGGAGGCGCCGCTCATGGTGGCAGCCGATCAACCGGAAAGCGGCTGAGGGAGGAGCAAAGTTGAGCCCTAGAAATCGACCTCAATTTCCAACAGTTCGGCCTTGAACGAAGGAGATAATAACCAGAGAAGGTAACGGTTTCTTTTAAAATTATTATCATTATTATTATTATTATTTTTGTAAATTTAGTTAATTAAAATATAAACGTGAATTTTAAAAATAAATATACAGGGTTTTTAAATAAAAGAAAATTAACATTGTTTTTAAATGTGTTTTTGAAAATAAAATAAAATTAGAAGTGTGTTAAATTAAATTAGAAAAGATTTGATTTTTAAATTAGAATAAGATTTGATTTTTAAATTAGAAAAGATTTGATTTTTAAATTAGAATAAGTTTGATTTTTAAATTAGAAAAAAGATTTGATTTTTAAATTAGAATAAGTTTGATTTTTAAATTAGAAAAAAGATTTGATTTTTAAATTAGAATAAGTTTTATTTTTAAATTAGAAAAAAGATTTGATTTTTAAATTAGAATAAGTTTTATTTTTAAATTAGAAAAAAGATTTGATTTTTAAATTAGAATAAGTTTGATTTTTAAATTAGAAAAGATTTGATTTTTACAATACTAAAAATTCGATTTTTATATATTGAATAGCATACTAAAAATTCGATTTTTATATATTGAATAGCATACAAAAAATTCGATTTTTATATATTGAATAGCATACTAAAAAATTTATTTTTATATATTGAATAGCATACTAAAAATTCGATTTTTATATATTGAATAGCATACTAAAAATTCGATTTTTATATATTGAATAGCATACTAAAAATTCGATTTTTATATATGTAGTGGCTACGGGCGACGAAGATGACGAAGATGCGATAACGATGAAGATTTCTATCAAAGAAGAGCCAAGATGATTGGATAGCTTTCTGTGAGAAATTCTCACCTTTCAATTTCATTTTCTAGTTATATATATATACTAGGATGCAGACGGTGCTTAGTAGCACCCGACACAATCGTCCACAGACCATGGACTTGTTTGTTTGGTTGCATAGATTAGTCAGATTATTTGATTTGAATTTGGTTGTTTGGTGAATTTGATTGATGTGTGAATGGCGTGGGCCTTCACTAGACCGGGGATAAGGCTAGGACTTGTCCCGTTTCTAGTATCGTGCCGTTATGCCGCCGAAATTTTCTAAAATAAGTTAGAAAAATAAAAATATCATTTTATTGAATAAATGAACCGAATAGAATATTCATAGGTTGAATAAAATGTTTTATCGTTAAAAATATAATTTTTAACGTGAAGTGAATAAAATAAAATATTCATTTACGAACCAGACGGTTTGTTTATGTACACCTATTTGAAGGACATTGATTGGGTCGATAAATTTTACACATCGCCCAACTGCACAAATAAAATATGCGTTTGATTGTTTGAAACCCCACACGGGTGTTGGGATGAAATTTGAAGTTCACTCATCCTGATTGATTAAATATGTCGATCGATTGATTGACAGGCTGTTATAAGCGTTAGATATCTATATTTGATGCTTATACAGTGTAGTGCACTTTGGTTGATGGTTGATTATTTTTCAATGCTATTATATGTGTGTAATGCATGAAAATCCATATAATTAACCTTATATGGTAATTGATTGGGCCTCATTCCAATTTGAAAAATAAAGAATATTATAAAATAAAGGTTCATGTGTTGACAGTACTCATCCATTGAGATTGGTCATGTGTTGAACGAAATATTTTGATAATAAAATTTACATCTTTATCAATATAAATAAAGGTTCATGTGTTGACAGTACTCATCCATTGAGATTGGTCATGTGTTGAACGAAATATTTTGATAATAAAATTTACATCTTTATCAATATAAAATAAAGGTTCATGTGTTGACAGTACTCATCCATTGAGATTGGTCATGTGTTGAACGAAATATTTTGATAATAAAATTTACATCTTTATCAATATAAAATAAAGGTTCATGTGTTGACAGTACTCATCCATTGAGATTGGTCATGTGTTGAACGAAATATTTTGATAATAAAATTTACATCTTTATCAATATAAAATAAAGGTTCATGTGTTGACAGTACTCATCCATTGAGATTGGTCATGTGTTGAACAAAATATTTTAGTAATAAAATTTACATCCTTATCGATATAAAATAAAAGTTCATGTGTTGACAGTACTCATCCATTGAGATTGGTCATGTGTTGAACGAAATATTTTGATAATAACAACTATTTTGAAAAAGAAATATTTGAAATAGAATATTTGAAAATAGAAATTTATGAAGCCGTGTTGATTAGTTTGACGCCATTTTGACGTGAACGATATTTATATCGATTTTATTCATTTCGAAATGAATTGAATATATAACGATTTCGAAATGAATTGAATATATAACGATTTCGAAATGAATTGAATTGAAAACGATTTCGTAATGAAATGAATTGAATTGAAAACGATTTCGTAATGAAATGAATTGAATATATAACGATTTCGAAATGAATTGAATATATAACGATTTCGAAATGAATTGAATATATAACGATTTCGAAATGAATTGAATTGAAAACGATTTCGAAATGAATTGAATTGATAACGATTTCGAAATGAATTGAATTGAAAACGATTTCGAAATGAATTGAATTGAAAACGATTTCGAAATGAATTGAATTGAAAACGATTTCGAAATGAATTGAATAGAAAACGAATGTGATTTCAATTGAATATATAACGAATTTGATTCGAATAGAAAACCAATTTGAATTGAATCGAATAGAAAACCAATTTGAATTGAATCAAATAGAAAACCAATTTGAATTGAATCGAATAGAAAACGACTTTGGAATTGAATTAAATTGAAAACGAATTCAAATTGAATTGAAAGCAAATTGAAATGAATTCAAATTGAATTGAAATTTGAATTGAATAGAAATGAATTTTAAAACGAATTTATAAAGAAGAATTCAATTTTGATTTGAATTGAAAAGAAAGTTGAAATTGCTTTTGAAACGATTTTAAAACTATTTATATAATTCGTTTTAAATAGAAATCGATGAAGTATATATTATATATATTATATATATAATATAATGGCCTGAATAGAACGCGCCGCGCCGCGACAGTTCGTGAATTTCGACCATTTATTTCAAACGGACATTACGGGAGATCCGACCGTCGGATTCTCCTAAAACCGGAACCGTTGGGTTCGTATCGAAAAGAGCTTTCTAACGAATATTAGAAATTAGAAATCTAACGGTTGGATTTGGAATTATGTCCAAATCAAATTTGAAAAAGGTCGCTGTAAGTGCAGTTCGATGGCCGTTGATGGAAATCGACTGTACGGGCCTTGATAAAATTATTAAAAATAGTAATAATTTGTGTAAAATCATAAGAAATGATTTAGAAAGAATCGGGATGAAAAACTCCATATTTGAAAAGATAAAAATATTTTTTTATCGAAATGAACTAGTTTTGAACTAGAATTATAATTCTATTTATTTTTAAATAAATAAATTGAATTTGAAATGGTTTTGAAAATAACCAAAATTTCCAATGATTGCATTGGAATGGATTTGAATCAAAATTGTCTTCGGAATATTTCGATGTTGGATTTCATGATTATACAAATGTTGTTATGGAAATTTGAAAGATATATATATATATATCGTTATTTCCAATGCGATATTTGTTAGTCGTAGAATTTGATATTGAATATAAGCCGGTATATTTTCTATTCAGAGCCTTGTATTGAATATCAAATGTGATTTGGGTTTGTCGTGAATGGTGTCTTCACTAACACTGTTCTTGAACCCAGTTGAGAAAAGATTAAATCTTTTTATTTAGATTTAATGAAGTGTACCAATTAAATAATATTTAATTGAAATTGAATTGATATTGATTTTTGGGTTTATCGTGAACAGTGTTTTAAATAACACTCGTTCTTTAACCCGATAATTAATGAATGTGATTTTGGGTTTATCGTGAACCGTGTTTTAAATGACACTGATTCTTTAACCCAGTCGAAGATTAAAACTAAGTGGAGTTTTAATGAATCTTTAATTAGATTGAAATGATCGAAAATGGAGTATCACCAGTTTTGCTCCAGGGGATAGTTAAATCTTTAATTAGATTTGAACGTGAAATGGTAATTGAATTTACCGATAACACTGTGGTGTTAGATATGAAGTATTACCAGTTTTACTTCATGGGATGAATAGGTTGGGATGGGGAAATTAAAATAAATAATTACTTCGGTAAGGTTCGCTAATCCCGACTAGTTTGAATTGAGATTCAAAAATAGAATGAAGAATAAATTCAAGGAATTTATCTTGGATAAAATTAGTGGGAGCCTTTCCCTATGAATGTGAAATTTAGAAACTAACTGTCGGTTAGCCAAGCAGAATGGTTTCCTGAATATTGATCTGATGTTGGTTTCGGCCTTCGGGGTTAATATTTGGGGAATTATTCTCTTGATTAATTTACGGTTAGTGACTAATGAATTGGAATGAGGCGTATGTTGTGTTTGTGTAACACTTATTTAAAATATACGCGAGTTATTCGGAAGGACCGAGTTTATCCCATTCTGAATAACTGATACGACGATATGTCGAAGATGAAGACGGTGGTAGAAGACCGGAAGTCTTCACATCGTTTGGATAATTACCGACGATCCTGATTGGGCTGTACACCCGAGAGGATGGAAATAGTTGGTGGTCGTCCAGACGTACTTGGAGATGGATGGATATGCGAGGAAAGTGCCTCCGGTTTCGTTCAGACCCAGAACGGACTTGTAAATGGACTGTGTGTCTGACATTGGATTTTAGTCCGTGTGATTGATCTCTATTAAATATATATCTGTTTGGCGGCGGAGAATTTATTCTCTTGCTTAACGCCCTTCTCTGAGACGTACGAGCTCAGGGGTTATATATTGATGGATATCAATCGCATGGAGTGAATTGCCTGTGTGGCATGCTTAAGTGGCAAATGATCAAGGCTTCTGTTGAAAAGCAAAGTCTTGTGGTTGATGATCGAAGCACGGCCTTTGTGGCGTAGCTTTGTGTAACGTTGATTCGCGAGTATCACACCCGGTATGAATCAAAAACGGGAGACGGACCTCAGGGAGGGCATGCGTTTCTTTCTAGTTAAGAGTGGCGTCAGTGCTTGAACTGGCTGACGAGTTTGACTCATGTGGATGTTGCTTATTATTACTTGCTGAAAAGCGAGGCGCCTCGTGATATCGGTTTCGGCCGATGCTTCTGGTCGGCTGACGGGCCAGGCTTACGCCCCAAAGGGCGGGGAAACGTAGTGTTCAGGCATAATAATCCACATCGGTGGACCGGCCCTGACGATCTAAAGGGTCGATGCGCTCTGACCCTGTGGCTCGGGCTAGAGAGTCACAAATCGGTAGAGGATCTTGCCCCTAGCCTCGGTTCATACCATAAATGATAACCCAACTTCCAATACGACGTCTTGCGGTTTTGATTGTAAACTTATATATATGGCGACATAGTGTTATGGGGCATTCATGTCGCCTATGATTGATACTTATGATTTGAAGTTGTTTTATACACTATGCACTTATAGTAGTATCAAATGATTTGTTTTAAACGTACTAAGCATGTTTGGCTGTTATAAGGGAAAACCCTATCCTCGGCTGCGTTGCATTGTGTGATGGGACCTGGGTCTTATAACAGCTTCATTTTTCTTTATTTAGCATTGCGCTGTTGGTTTTATGCACTGGTATTCTTGGGAGGAAACCCGTTCCGTGTTATACGGCGTGGTCCCTTGATTTACCTAACTTTAAAAATAAAGATTAACTGTTTTAGTTCTCACACCAGTCACATGAATGACCTGGAGTTTATTGTTTTAACCTAAACTCTGGGTGCCCCTATTTTCGACACGGGCAGCTAGTAGTTTTGGTTTTGCAGATTTATATTCACAGGATCCTGGTTTACAGCTGGAACGATATCCGGAAAGCTTTGTATCCGTATATCTACTTCTAGTTGTGTATTGTATTATTTTCCGCTGCGATGTATTTAAATGTAATTTAAATCTATGATATTTCTGTGTAATATTCATTTATACTCTGTATATTCTTGTAATCTGATGCATTGTTGTAATATACAATGAAATGTTCTTCTATATGCGTTCTGTTGTGGCTTGTTCTCGAACTATCCGACGCTTTCCTTTACGGGGAAGTTACGGGTTTTCACATAAATCTCTTCTATAAACATCTGCAATTAGGGCATTCTTAAAGCCGCAATTATAAAAAAGCTCACTAAATTCAATTTTAAGCGGCACACGAGAAATCCAAGCATCATGCTAAAAGTAAGTAAGATTACCAGAATGAACAGTCACCTTACAACCTAACTTGAAAAGATCATAAACGTACAAAACAGACATCCAGAAATAAGATAACCTATTAGATAATCTAAAACTAGACCCAACAATAAACTCACCCTAGGGTAATAGAATTTGATAACAATAGACTTCCAAGTAGCCGACACATCAGGGCACCTAAATCTCCATAACCATTTGGCTAACAAGGAAGAACTAAAATTATAAAGATTGATTATTCCCAGACTCTCATCCTTCTTGGGCTTACAACACACCTCCCAGTTAACGAAGCATTTATAGCCTCTACAAATAGGAACACCACTCCAAAGATAATTACGCCTGATTTTGTCAATTTTCTCAATAACCCATTGAGGAAAACAATGAACAACCATCCAATAAGTAGGAATAGCGGATAACACCGAATTAACAAGGACTAATCTGCCAGCTCTAGACAGAAATCTATTATTCCAACACGATAATCTGTTATTGATCTTATCTATTATTACTAACCAATCTTCCTTCTTAAGCTTCGAAGGCCAAATCTTAAAACCTAGATAATCAAAAGGGAATTTCATGACAGAACTATTCAAGGTACTAGCAACCAAAGGCTCAACATTGTCAAAATCATTAAGGACCATAACAGCACTCTTGTCGAAATTGATTCTGAGTCCAGATAACATTTCAAAACAATACAGAATAAACTTAAGAGCTATAATATGCTTAGGCAAATGCGAGGAAAATAATAATGTATTATCTACAAATTGGAGAATAGATACTTCATTATTGAATTCCTCATTACCCACACTACCTAAGACACCTAATCTCACAGCTCTCTTAATAAATCTAGAAAAAAAATCAGCCACTAAGTTAAACAGAAAAGGTGAAAGGGAATCACCTTGTCTAAGACCTCTCTTAGATTGAATCTTCTTGCCCACAACCCCATTAACAACAATACTAGAGCAACCAGACCTAAGCAAGAGCAAGATCCAGTTGATCCATCTTACACTAAAACCCCTTGCAAGACATAACTCACAGAGAAAATCCCAATCAACAGAGTCAAACGCCTTCTCAAAATCTATTTTCAAGATCGCACAAGAAAAATTATTTTTACAACAGACATTAATGTACTCCTGCACAACTGCCACTCCATCCACTATATTTCTACCCTTGATAAAGGCCGTTTGTGAACAATCAATAAGATCGTTCATCTTAATACTAAGCCTGTTAGCAAGGACTTTGGAAATAATCTTAACCGAATAATTAATTAAAGAAATAGGCCTGAAATCCTTAAGAGAATTAGCACCCTCTCTCTTATGAATAAGGATAACATTAGCAATGTTAAAACTATCTAAACACAAATCACCACTATAAAGATCATTAAAAAGATTAATAAAATCAAATTTCAAAACCTCCCAAAACTGCTAGTAAAAAAGTACAGAAAAACCATCAGGCCCAGGAGCTTTGTCACTAGGCATATCACAGATAGCCTTCCAAATCTCCCGTTCTGAGAAAGGTCTATCTAAATCAGCTAGCTCAACCTTAGTGGCCGGCGGAAAAATGTCATTCCATCTAACATTAATCCTTCTCTTAGTCTTAGGCTCAAGAATCTGTTTATAATCCCTAGTAAAAGCTTCATTTAATTCCATCTGAACGGTCACCTCCACATCATTAATAAAAATAGAATGAATCAAATTATCACGTCTCCTCTTATTAGCCACACTATGAAAGAACTTCGTGTTATTATCCCCCTCCTTAATCCATTGAACACGGGATCTTTGCTTCCACATGATCTCTTCTTTCTCTAACATCAACTTGAGATCATTTCTAAGGTTACAAAGTCTATCCTTCTCATTGGGATTAAGAATCCTAGACTCACCAACCTTGTCTAAATCTAACATCTCACACAAAATCTTATCTTTCTTAACTCTAACACCCCTAAAAATGAACTTATTCCACCTCTTGAGAAAAAATCTTAACTTGCCAAGCTTAGCAACAAAAATCTTCGCAGAATAGCCTCTATACATATCATTGAAGTAAAATAAAGAATTCCACTTAACCGAAACAAGATTTAAAAAACTAGAATCTAAAAGCCACATCTTCTCAAATTTGAAGCTGTTGCTAATAGAAATATTCGAATCGCACGAAAGGATGATAGGACAGTGATCAGAAAATAAAAAAGGCAAACCCTTAACTCTACAAATAGAGAACCTATCATCTACCTCAGTACTAATAAAGACTCGATCTAATAAGGCAAAAGAAGGACTATCTCTGACATTAGACCAAGTGAACGACCAATTAATTATAGGAATCTCAATCAAATTATTATCAAAAATGAAATCATTAAATTCCTCCATGTCAGAGAAATTACCTTCCTGAGGAGATCTCTCCCCTAAAAATCTAGTGACATTACAATCTCCCCTACAATCCATTGATTGGGGAAAGAATTTCTAAACACAGAACATTCATCCCACAATATCCTCCTCTCAATTTTTGTATGGGGACCATATACATTGGAAATGCCCAGCAAAGAATTATCTACAAGAGAAGCTAAAATGATATGCAAAGAACATAACTTAGGAAATTCCTGAACCAGTTTAAACAGATTATCCTTCCAACCAATCATAAGCCCTCTGGCACTGCCTATAGCCGGAAGACAAACCCAATTACGAAGGAGGGACCCACCTAAACATGCAAAGAAAGTAAAATCGGGGTTCTCGATTTTAGTCTCCTGAAGCAAAGCAATATCAATATGAAAATATTTGAAAAACGTCCTAACCTTAGCACATTTTTTCAGATTGTTTAGACCCCTAATATTCCAACTAACGATCCTCATCGACTCAAGGAGATAACTCTATCTAATTCCCTACTCCTAATGTACTCCACATCTAACTCAATATCAAAAAATAAAAAAGCAGTATCATTAGCGAGCTGAAATAACTGACTAGACGAAAGACTACCCAAAGCAAAAGGAGAATAATCACTACCATAAATAGGAGTCATACCTAAGCCCAAACCCAAATTGGTACTACTAGCGTTCGGGCTCGAGAACTTACCACCAGAAGAAGAGGATCTATATCTAATCCTAACACTGCGACGAACCAAACCAGAACTGGGAACAACACTCCTACGTCTCCTCCTCCTAGCCGTAGAAGTGGAACCAACACTACCATGCGAAAGACCATCTCGGACCACGATCAATCCATCACCATCCAAAGAACTAAAATCATCACTAGCAGCGAACACCGGAACAAGCAAATCACTCTTCCAAAGAGGCACACTATAGCAAGGCCTCATATACAATCTTAAAAGACTCATGCCCTCCTCCCTCAACATCACAGAACATACATCCTTGTCCAACAAAAGCGAAAAGCCTCTCAAATCAATACAGTCCAACTGAGAAACAAGCACAACAAACCCCTCACTAACCACCACAATGATGCTATCAATGGATGAAGTAGCTACAGCTCCATCAAAACAACCTAAAAAACCAGTCAAACCTCCTCTAGTCAAAGCTACCACATCACAATCACAAGAGAACAGACTGTCATCCTTAATTTCATCCTCTCTAATAGTATCCGCGGCAAGACTGTCCTCCATGCCCTCACTCACCAAGAAAAATGACATTTGCTTATCTTGCTTGCAACCAGAAAAAGAAGAGTCCAATAATTTACCTCTTCTTCCTAGCTTAATTCTTCCCACTTTAAAACCTCTCCTCTTCAATGTGGGATTCTTCAGCGATTTCCTCTTCAAAGACTCTGAATCACCACCCGTCCCTTCCAACCTGGAAACCTCTTTAACATCAAAATTCTCCAACAATTTGAAACTATTCGACAGTTCCACATCCTCATCCACGTACCATTCTAACCCCTCCTCTAAAGATAATCTAGAAGGAGAAACCTCTGCATCACTAACGGCAACATATCCCACCATGTCTATAGAATCAAACCCTATCATCACGTCCTTTACCTTCGCATTAATGAAGGACAAACAATCAGAAAACATAAAACCATCCCAGCTACCCAAACAGTTCATAACATCAGGATAGAAATACACTGGGTCTGCATGCTGAAAAAACTCCACAGAATCCACCCTTTCATCTTCAAGAAACGACCCCTCTTCATCAAACGACCCCAACTGATCCTTCCCCACTTGATACTCAGTACTCGCACGAACAGAAGGCAACCCAAATCTCGAGTTAAAGGGAACATCACAGTTAAAATTTTGAAAAGCAACTGATCTGCGATCAATATTAATAACAGTATTAATAACATCAAAATGTTTCAGAATCCCTTCCAATAACATAAAGACTTTCCTTTTATTTCTTGAAGACGAATCAGCAAATAACCTTCTCAATTTCAACAGATTCAAGCTAAAGGAAAATGTGTGTTCCTTCCTACTCAACGGCCTAGGCAAAGGAAGAAATTCGACATCAGTAATAACTCTTTCACTCCATAAGATCCCATCAACAAGACCTTCCAAGTGCCAACCCAACAACAACAACAAATAAGCCCCAACATTCTCCTGATAATGAGAATCCAAATCATAAAGATCCAATAACGAGATTATGATCTGACATATCCTTAAATAGTTAAAATGCAAGAGCTCGAATAAAGAATTGCCACGAAACATCTCCAGACAACTCGATTTGCGATGGTTGATGCCTCCATACATGAAACATCGGAGGCCGTTTCTGCAATCCTTCACTAAGTGGAAAGAATCCTCACATATGAAACAGAAATGCTTTCTGGGATTTTTCCTAATAAAAGAGTTGTTAACAGACGCATAATTCCAATCTGAAGAGAAAGAAGACCGCCTTAACACATCCGCATAAATACATTGAGAAAAGCTCCTTAGATCGACCAGAGACTTTGGAGAAATAGAAGAGAGAGAACTAGAAAAATCAAAACAAGAATTAGAGCAGAGATGAGAATCTGCCATTTTCTTGGATAAGTTGTCAAAACATTCTAACAAGTATTCTAAAATGAGATTTTATAGGTGAAAGATTCATTTAAATAGGCTTAGTTGTTGTCATTACAATTGGACCCTTGGATTGTGTGTATTGCATGTTATTTGACAATTAAATAATTGATTATCAAATAGTGCATATAATCTAACTTTGGAGATATATAGAAGAAATATGCGAGTTATATGGCGTCGTCATCCTTGATAATGATTTACAGTATGCATAAACCTCATTTTGTTTTCTTAGGACAAACTAAACAGTTAGGAGGTGAACTCCGCTTTTATCCTTTGTCTGTTTATTTTCTAAAGAACCGAGATTGAGTTTACAAGTACGTAACAACTCAGAATTTTGGTGATAATTAAATTAGTTATTTACTTAAGTTCCAAAAATGGAATTTCTAAAAATGATGGAACTTGACCAAGAAACTTGCACCATTGCGTTCGTTACGAAATTCCGGTCAACTTTCATGCTTGGAATTTCGCAAACGGGGTTCATATGTAAAAGTTAAGGAAGAAATATGAAAACAAATGGAAAATAAATCAAGAGAATCTTTAATTAATACACACCATTTATAACCCTCCTTTACTGGGCAAACCGACCCAGGGAGGTCGACCGTAGTGTCGACCACATGGGTGTGCATTTGCCCAGCGGTAGTTAGCATAGGTGGGTTTATTTTATATATAAAAGTTATACAAATGGGCCAATCTTTACGATATTAAATCTAACAGTTAAGGGTCGTTTCAACACCTATAAATAAAGGGATAGACCCCCATTCTTTTGCACACAATTCTGAAAGCAGTAGCGAGGCTCTGCCATTTTCTTTTCTTCCAAATCCCTTCAAAAACAAAACATATACAGATTAAATAAACATAGATCTAAGAAGAATGAAATAAGATTTTTGTGCAAAAGAGTTGATGCTACGAATAGGTGTTCTTCCATTCAAATTTCCTTCCTCTTTCCTGTTTCTTGAAGATCTAGAAATCTAAAAGAAACCCCTTTTTGAAATAATTGTAGACCTATAAGATTTAGTAATTGTAGGACTAAAAGTTTTGTTCAGATTCAGATTTGGGTAGCTTTCAGGTGAGCGGGAAATTATATACATCATGTATAATAACCTACTTAATCCGTTTGTGTAGATCTGTATTATTTTCCTAAAAGTTTTCAGATTTGTTTATTGTTCTTGTCAAATCTGAAATAATATGTTGTGGTTTGAATAATGAATTTGTAGGT
Source organism: Allium sativum (assembly GCA_030737875.1). Classification (NCBI taxonomy): domain Eukaryota; kingdom Viridiplantae; phylum Streptophyta; class Magnoliopsida; order Asparagales; family Amaryllidaceae; genus Allium; species Allium sativum. The sequence continues at coordinate 139,628,566 of CM060918.1, read as the reverse complement.
ATTTTCAGTTAATACTCTTTTATTTCCTACAATTGTTCATAGATTTGTTTGTGGTTATTGTAAACACCTCGGGTCTGGAAATTAGTCCCAAAATCATTATTAGATTTGTAGTAATTATTCCAGATTATTAGATTTTATAACGACCTTAATTTTTAGCCGTTTAGACTAAAACGTTTAAATTGGTTTTAAACGTTGATTTGGAAATTTGAAGAACTCGAATTCAAGTATTTTGAGTATTAAATCAATTTGAATAATAAAATAATAAATTTAATTTTGAAATAGTCAGAATAAAAGGAATACGAGATACTTTATGAACTGGGTAATATAAAAAGATTTAGTTAAGTTTAGATTTAAATTATAATAAGAAATTCCTTTATTAAACGAAACTTGAACGTATAATTTATATTTAATTTATAAACGAGCTCGTAACGTCATGGTAGTTCATAATATTATGTTTTGAACTCCATTCGAATATACAGAACCCAATATAAGTCGGAATTATTTAAAACAGAATCGTCCGAATCTACTTGATTATAATTTTCTAATGAAAGAGAAAAAAAATCAAGATTTCATATTATAAATTTTTAGTTAAGTCAAAATCAAATTTTCAGAAAGTCACTATGGAATCGTTTATTAACCATAACGACTTATTAATAAAATAAAAGGGGTTATAATAATTTTAATACCGTATTAACCTGAAAATTAAATTACTAAGCTTAAAATCCTGAATTAATTATTTTGAAGTTATATAGGATTCTCTTTGTGTATATATATCATGATAATATTGTAGAATTTTTTAACGTTCTAATCTGCATCCAAAATTAATGTTTAACAGTTTAAACAAGGATCGATAGCAAGAATAGTAAATTAAACTAAGTCAATTAGGGTTTTGTACCTTTCTAGATCCACTAATTTGGGGAAGAAGAAGATCGTTATTATTCGAATTGATCAGGTCAACAAGGGGCTGGCCCTCTAGATGTGTCCACGAATGCATGCATCAATTTTGTCTTACGAGTTGAAGAAGAAGATGGGATCGGTGCTAGCGCAATCAGACTCGGTTTTCTTTTCCCAAATTTTACATCGTTTTATGTTCTATCTGTTATCTTTCACAAACTAGGGTCGGACCCTTTATTATGTTAAAACGAGAGATTAAGGGAACGTGCAACCCGGTTTTACCATTTCAAACCAAAGAAAGTGTCAACGTTTGACCCATTTAGTTAAGAACGGTTTTTCCATTCTTTCATACGTTCTTATGTGTTACCCGATGGGTTACCATAACGTTGGCAATGATTTTTAATTGTATTTTAAAACATAAACAGTGATTGGCATATAGCAATACATCGATGCTACCCAAGTTATAATAAGATCAACGATTCGATACAACATTTCTGTGACCGGTGTATCAATGTAATATAATCCTTTTAGCCAATATATCTAGAATTAAACTTGAGGCATGGAACGTATCACCCTCTTTATAATTTAATCCTTTTATCTTGATCGATGAGTAGACTATTTATAACAAATCAATATTTGAGCATGGCCATGCATTTCATAGTCTGACTCAATCAAGAGGCCCATGGATATCACCTATAGGGTTAAATTCCATCTAGATCATTCATAATTTTCATTCGATTCAAGACGCATCCAATAATCACCTTTATCATCTACCATGTTACAAGTAACTTTAGATGATATCAAAACACAAATATCCTCGAATAAAATTATAAAGATTTCAGGTCTGAGGACCATTTCATCACTTTCACTATGTAAATAACTTATGATACTATTAATTATATTCCATGTAATTTTTCTCACGTTGGGTCAGCCTGATACGTTATTCTCTAATACGTATTTATGTCTTGACATTAATATCATGTATATTAATGATCAATGAGATGTGATCATCAATCAATCAACATACTAGTCTCAATGTTTTATTGTTGTCCTATATAAACAATAAAACTTGACTAGGGACATTTAAGAATTAGAATACTTAATATATTATATAATCTCAAGTTCAAGTCTTGCTCGAACTATATAATTCCGTATTATTATTCTAAGGACTTCTATTATGTTAATATTTATATTACGTAGTAAATATAACATAACAGCATATATTTTATTCCAAACAAAATAATAACATCAACAACGTTATTAATTATATCAAATGGATTGCCTATAGGGCATAAACTCTATAAATATTCCACTTGCACTAGAGTCAATCATTCATGTATCATATACTCATGAAACTAGTGTGACTATTAAACTTTTGTTGCGATAGAGTTTAATTCAGCAGGTCTACAACATTATAACTTTTGTAACTTTGCAGATATGTTCATTTCCTCTGTGAACAAGTTAACATAAAAAATATATTCCTTAAATATATGTTTGGATCGATAATGAGTTTAAGGTTGTAGACTTGAGCAACAGCCACATTGTTATCGCAATGTAAGCCATTGGGTCAACAATGAATTAAGTTCAATTATGAACTTCTTAACCCAAACATTTTCTTTATTAGAATCAGCATCTTTTTCTTGTTTTAAAACTAACATTATTTCATAATAATTAATGTGTTATCATTATATAACATTAGAATTATTGTGTCACTTCCACTCAATTTCTTGTCTATACAAGATTCAATGGTATTTTGTGGTTTCCGAGACATTTCGAACTCTATTTCATTCCTAATGGTATTTTAGAGACTTGCTCTCTTTTAAAAGGTTACCAATTCGAGCAATAAACATTTCATTCTTAGAGGATTTATAGAAATAATATCTTTTTCTTCTTTTGGATATCCCACGAAATAATTATTAGATTTGGATCCGATCTATATCAGAAGCAATACGTTTAACAAAAGCTTCACATTCCAAATCTTTGTAATAGGCACATTAGGACATTTCCTAATCCTTATCTTATATGGCGTCTTCAAAATCGTTTTAATATGATTAAATGCAATTGTTCTAAATTTAATTTATTGGAAGATCTATATGACTTGTCACTGATCATACCATATGTTATAAGGTGTGATTTTTCTTTTCAGACACACCATTTCAAAATGGTGTTTTAAGTGGAGTGAGTTGTGAAACAATTTCACACTCATTTGGATAGTCATTAATTATTGGCTTAATTATTCTCTCGATTTGTTCGAAGAGTCTTTATGTTCTTTATCAAAACTGGTTTTCAACTTCATTTTTGAATTCTCTGAACTTTTTCAAAGGATTCTGATATGTGTTTCATAAGATACACATATCTATATCTGTTGACATCATCAGTGAATATTATGAAGTAATAAAACCTGCCTCTAGCTTATGTATTCATTGCTACATATACATCGTTATGTACGAGACCCAATACGTATCTCCTATTCATTGTGTCAAGTGAAAGCTGATTCGGTTATTTTGCCTAATAAACAAGATTTGCAATCTTCATATGATTCGAAATCAAATGATTTCAAAATTCCATCATTATGGAGTTTTGATACACTTTCTTGTTTATATGGGCTAACTGGCAATGCTAAAGGTATGTTGAATTTAAATCACTAAATTTAATCCACTCATCATTTATGTCAAGTACATTATATTTAACGATTTATAAAGATCATTAACTATATGTGAAATTCCATAGATATTTCATTTAAATAAAATAAATAACAATTATTCTTTTATTACAAATGAAATCATACTTGTCTTAACAAGGTTGATAATAACATCCATTTTATATGTAATTTCATAATAAATTATTTTATTAATTTAATTAAGCCAGTATATAGAACAAGAATCAACTTCCTGTGGATAATCCAAGAACGTTTTCTTTATTTCCAATCGTAAGTCCACTTGTCCTTTTATCAGATTTCTACTTATTTTGTAATTTCTATAAATTTACATATATATATATATTATATATGTGATTCATATCTAGTATCTAATACCAGAGATGTATAAGTAGATTGTTATGACATTTATATCTTATTCGGTTGAAGTCACACTTCAGTTTTCAATTTAGAACTTCGATATTTGTAAAACAATTACGTTAATTTGTCTGAGGACATTCCTCAAATTTCAATGTTAGTCAAGAAATTTGATTTAATTCAATTTATCCTTCTTAAGGATTAATTTAAATTATTGAAGTTATTTATTATTTAATATCTACAGTAGATAATAAATAATAATCGATTATATAATAGTTATATAATATAAATAAAAAAATTAGACAATCAAAATTTATATTAACATAAATGTATAATTTAAACTAAAATACGCTCCCACTCAAATTAGCATCCCTTTGTTTATATATATATATCAGTATGTGTTTGTATATATAAATATATATATCGGTATATATATACAATGGTGTTCCATAATCTGTTTATAGTCATGCCATGACCAACCTTTGGCTACGCCCCAAAACACAACCTTGTAGGTAGACATATTATGTCAATTATATCGTGTGTATAATTCTTGGACCGCACGATGAACATTTTGTTCAGTATTATTTATTTGCTCATAATGTAGAATAATTCATGCTATTGTCTCTAAGGCCATAATCCTATTATGCAGCCTTAGTTAAATCAGACCCAATAATATAGTCGAAGCACCACAATTACTCCTACCGCATATAACTAAAATAAGAGGATGCACAATGCTTTGGCATTAACTACATCCTGTTATGATTTTTGTGTACAGCGGAAGATTGACATAATGCCAATAAAAATAGGAACTTTATCACCCAATCACTTGAAGATGAATTTCATTGAAAAACAAAAAAATCAACACAAATAATATCAAAAATACGAGCACACGATATTCCACCCAATCATCGTCTTTATTGATTCACGAATAAAAAATTGTTTACAATCGATCTCAACTATCATTACAAATAATTACAGCTTGAACCAATAACCTTATTGAGAAATAGGTAGAGAATATTTAATAGCTAAATAATTTGAAGGAGAACACTCAATTTGGAATAGCTATAATGATCACTCTTGGTGGCTCTTACCACCACTCTTGGTGGCTCTCACCCACACCTAATGAAGATGTTAGCTGACCCTTTATATAGAGAGAGTTGCTTCATGCCCAAGAAAACTTGGCATCCAAATTATCTTCATATATGTTATAAAACTATATGGATAAGCACCGGATATCCTTGCAATAAATGTCCACAAATATAGCAATCAATATCTCTCTATAAAATCTAGCACCAAATCTCTTCATCAAATTTAGCACCAAATCTCTTTATCAAATCTAGCAACAAATCTCTTCACAAAATATGTAAGATTATTTATTGCTCAAAATTTTGATTTGCGTATCACCAATTTCAACACTCCACCTTGATACCCAATCACAACATCTCCTCCACTCAAACAATAGCCCCTTGGCTCTCACTTTCAACCTCTTCTTTCTCAATTAACACCATCTCGATTTTAATGGCTACAAGATAAAACCATCATGTCTTCTATTCAAGTCCAGGCTCCATTGATTTACAGGCTCAATCACACCTTCTTGATTTCATCAGGTCACAAGATTACCTAATTGATTTCCAAGCTCAATCACACCTCCTCTTTATCGATATACTCCTACCACTTGATCCCTCTTTATCTACATGGATCCCTCGAGAATTATCAATGTGAAGACAACAATTGATAACATGATCCTCAACGGATCCACAACAGTGATAAAAACCAACCTCTCCACCTTACTGCGGACTAGGTTCTTCATTCCAAATTCTCAAAATCTCCTACTCCACAATAGCCATCCATGAAAGCAACATCATCTCCGACATCTACAATCTTCAATCTAAAATCACTCTAAGCTATGCGATGAACTGGCTTTGATACCAAACTGTTGTGATTTTTGTGCGCAGCGGAAGATTGATAAAACGCCAATAAAAATAGGATCTTTATCACCCAATCACTTGAAGATGAATTTCATTGAAAAACAAAAAAATCAACACAAATAATATCGGAAATATGAGCACAGGATATTCCATCCAACCACCCTCTTTATTGATTCACTAATATAAAAAATTGTATACAACCGATCTCAACTATCATTACAAACAATTACAGCTTGAAACAATAACCTTATTGAGAAATAGGTAGAGAATATCTAATGGCTAAATAATTTGAAGGAGAACACTCAATTTGGAATAGCTAGAATGATCACTCTTGGTGGCTCTTACCACCACTCTTGGTGGCTCTCACCCGCACTTGGTGGCTCTCACCCACACCTAATGAAGTTGTTAGATAACCCAATTTTATAAAGAAAATTGCTTCATGCGCAAGAAAACTTGGCATCCAAATTATCTTCACATGTGTTATAAAACTATTTGGATAAGCACAAAATATCCTTGCAATAAATGTCCACAAATATAGCAATCAATATCTCTCCATAAAATCTAGCACCAAATCTCTTCATCAAATCTAGCACCAAATCTCTTCATCAAATATAGCACCAAATCTAGCAACAAATCTCTCCACAAAATATGTAAGATTATTTGTTGCTCAAAATTTTGATTTGCGTATCACCAATTTCAACACATCCAATGAGATTGGGCACTGATAGGTGTACATATTGGAAGGCTTCGCCATAACTTAATATAACAAAATTTGTTTTAGTGGGAATTTATATTTTGTAGTGGCGAACAATATTAGAGTCATTTACACATATCAAAATATATGTATTTTATATTCGTATAATTAATTGGATTTGAATAAAATACACGAAGTGTGTGTGTGTATATATATATATATATGTATGTATGTATGTATGTATGTATAATAGGAAGTGTGCTTATTTAGTTTTTGAACATTTCAAAACATAAAATACAGTTCAACATTTTGTACTGCCAAAACCTATTGACCGCTTGTTGTATTATAGCTTTAAAAGGGGCATAATTGGAATACTTGCATCTTTTATATAATCATGCCTAATCGTTTATTAGGGCCCAATGTTGCACAACGTGCTGGAGTTATCTTATATATACATATATATACATGTATGTATTCATCTTATATATATATATATATATATATATATATATACACGAACCATTAACTAACATTGGCACATAAAAGTATAACACATTTCGTATGACAATTATATATAAAAGCTTACATGCCAGACTTACATTTAAGTGGCTGTTACAAAATTATGTACATTATAATACAGAGAGACAATATAGGCTAGATATAAATACAAATGCTAAAACATTTTTCAGACAATTTTTCCAGATATCGAAATTAATACATCCTGCTTCATGTACATCATTTTACACAAATACATAATTGCATCAATATCCTGATAATAAACAAGTCATACTCGTTTTAATTTCAAAGCAGGTTAGCCACGGTTGCTCCTGCCAATCCAAAAAATTGTGCTCTCACCTTTCAACTGAAACAATTTCACTATTGGTTGCACCCCTCTTGTTTCTAAATTAAAATTCACAATGGTCATCCTGTCTTATTTATATGAATATATACATCAAATGCATATCATACATAAATATATGTAGTGATCAATATACATCGAATGTATATATTATCTGCTAACTGTTGTATGTATGTATGTAATAACCCGGAAAATGTGAACCAATTTAAAATTTTTAAAATTGGTTATTGTCAAAGAATTTAAACAAATGAAATTGCATATTTCAATAAAATAATGAATTGGGAATAGTGAGGCAGTTTGAAAATTTGAATACAAACTTTGTCTGACTGTACCGGGTGGAAAATATAACAGATTTTAGCGAAACCAAAAATATTTAAATCTGTTTATGAATACCTTTCTAACGAATCTGAAAAATCTAAGTTTCATAACGGGAATCAAAAGTTATGGCCAAATGAATTTTCAGAAAGGTCGCTATATAGAATATATAGCCCATGAAAATATATATTTTGCATACGACATCGGAATTCGACGAAACCACTTTTGTTGGATCCGGGATGTCAAACTATTGCTAGGTTTCAAATTTCATAATTTTTGAAGCTAGTATGTGAGCGGGGCAAAAGAAAATGTGATTGGTTAATTTCTGTTAAAATGGGTCGACCTGAAAATGGACATTTTGCATACGAGCTCAGAATTCGACGAAACTGGTTTTGTTGGGACCGTATCGTCAAAACAAAGCTAGATTTATTTTTCTGGAATTTTTCGATTCAGTTTGTGGCCCTGGCAAATTGAAATGTACGTTCAAATTGAATATAAAATGTTTTATACTTTAATTTGAAAAATAACTGACTGTAACAGTCGAATTGGCCAACGAAACATATCCCATTGTGTCCGGAATGGGGGTATTTAGCTAGGGGCGATAGTCGTTGGGTTGAAATTGGTGTACGTTGGCTAGAAAGGATATTATAGGAATTTAAAATTTTAATATAATAGAAAATACCCTTCATTTTCTCTCACATCAGAAAAGTCAGTCAAACCTCTGAAACGAACGACGCAAATCACTCGAATCTTCCCAACTCGATCGCCGCCGCCACAGGCGATTTCGCCACCGCCTCCAGTTAGCTTTTCCGAACGCCTTCCTCCTCTCTTTCAATCAAACCAACCCTCGACTGAAACCATCCCCTATCGACGTCGAATTTCGCCCAGGAAGTCCGCACCTTTAGAGCGCCGCCGAGCCACGTAGGAGCCACCGAGCTGCACCTCACCACCGTCGATAGGAAGCCTGTTCGTTGCTCTTCGACGTCGTATAGTCTGATCTGGACATCGAGCTACGGTTTTGGTTTAAATTCTAAACCTAGTTTCGTAGGTTTGCAAAACATTCTGCTTTGAATTTATGAATTGAAAATAACACTTTTAAGTGTTGCAAAACTTTGAAAAATCATATCTTTTTAGTGTGTTAACGAAATTCGATGAAAAAGGAAACATAGGGACCGCAGGGAGGCTCTCTACCATCTAGCAGAAGCTGCGGATTTTTCTGATCTTCCTACGATTTTTAGCACTTCAAAAACCAATGTGAGGAATCTAAATTAAATTGTGTGAATGGAATCGTGTTGTATAAATTATATAAGCGAAGTGTTAATTATATACGCATTGTATACCTCATGTACATGTGTTGTATAAGTTATATTAGCGATGTATAAATTATACAAGCGTTGTATGAAACATATATGCTTTGAATTGTGATGAAATGCAAGTGAATTATAGAAATAATATATATATATATATATATACTCCCCTCATCCACAGACCATGGACGATATTTATTGCTTGTGATTGGCGTGATATTATATGGTATGACGAATGGTTGGAAATAATTGTTTGTGGTTGATATTGTGGTTGAAAAATACCTTTGTGGTTGAAAAATACCCTCTTGTGGTTGAAACAAATTAGAATAGGGTTGTGGAAATGAAAATAAAACATGCCGCCTGCATGCGAACTAGATGCATGATCCCCATTGTCAAAAACCGCGAGGTTTTAAGGTAGAGCGAGGAGCCGTACTAGGGACGGTCCCGGTTTTAACTACCCTGCCGTTATGCTGTCGAAATTTTCTGAAATATTCATGTGTTAGAATAATTTCCATTTGTTGAAATTAATTACATATGTTGAAACCAATTTTCATGTGTTGAATTGAAATTCGTTCGTCGAGTTGAAATTCATGTATTGAATATTATTATAATCTTAAACAAATAGCTGTAGCGATAAAAATCACATATATATATATATAAACTATAGAGAATATTCATGTGTTGAATTGAAATTCATTCGTTGAGTTGAAATTCATGTGTTGAATATTATTCGAATTTTAAACAAATAGCTGTAGCGATAAAAGTCACATTTTTATATATATAAAAACTATAGAGAATATTCATGTGTTGAATTGAAATTCATTCGTTGAGTTGAAATTCATGTGTTGAATATTATTCGAATTTTAAACAAATAGCTGTAGCGATAAAAATCACATTTTTATATATATACAAACTATAGGGAATATTCATGTGTTGAATTGAAATTCATTCGTTGAGTTGAAATTCATGTGTTGAATATTATTCGAATTTTAAACAAATAGCCGTAGCGATAAAAATCACATTTTTATATATATACAAACTATAGAGAATATTCATGTGTTGAATTGAAATTCATTCGTTGAGTTGAAATTCATGTGTTGAATATTATTCGAATCTTAAACAAATAGCTGTAGCGATAAAAATCACATTTTTATATATATACAAACTATAGAGAATATTCATGTGTTGAATTGAAATTCATTCGTTGAATTGAAATTCATGTGTTGAATGTTATCGTATTTTAAAATAAAATGAATAGACAATAAAAACTACAGTTTTATTGTGAATATGAAGTGTTAAAAACATTCACGTGTTGAATAAATATTTTTGATGATAAAAATATTTCTTTTATCATGTATACGCTTTGATAAAAATACACACGTGTTGAAATAAATATTAGTTTGCTAGAAATGTTATTATTAGCTTTGTTCTGCATATATATACATGTGTTGAACAGGGAAAATGGATTAGCTGTAGAGTAAAGAAATTATTTGCGTGCCCGACAAATAGGTAAGCCTTGATGAGTTGGTTGCGCAATTTTATTTTTATATCAACTCCTGTGAATGCCATTGGATGTGGAGTGCTGGTTATTCTGTGTGAAATAATAAACATCGCCATAGGATAGTAACAATTAATTTTGAACTACACTACATGGCATACTCCTTGACGATAGGCATACTTCATCATATTCCACATAAGCATTTGGAGCTTGTGTGACGAGGTGGAAGATTTACCATACGAGCGAGAGGCTTGTATGGCGATGATTTTATACTACAGGTTGAACTGATGACTGATATGGACTATATAAAATATAACGATAAATTGCCAGATTAATAAAAACCCCACACGGGTCTGGAGTTGACAATAATCACGTCTCTCTAGTCATTAGATATGGCACATGGACTATTTATTCCCACACGGGACGAGGTGACGAGGATTTATCCTCTGGAGTAATTAAAAATACATGCTCCATCAGGCTTGACAGGGTGACGAGAATTTATTCTCTGGAGTTATTATCTATACACGCTCCCCTGTAAACACCAGAATATATCACTATAAATATGTGGATGCTTTATAGGATTTATTGGGTACCTAACACGGCCCAATAAATTTCCAAACCCCTTCCCGTACAAAGGAGGTTATGGAGAAATTTTTCGAAATATTAAGGCGTTAGTGAAATATTTCAAGTGAAAACGATGTTGAAATTAATGAATGAACTATATTTGAAATAAAAGAATGAACTATATTTATATATATATATATATAAAAATAGAATTGAAAGGAATCGAAGCCGTGCAGTTCGTGTTTTGGAATCGTAATTTGAATCGAATAGTACAAGAAATCCGACCATCGGATTTTCCCGAAACCGCAACCGCTGGGTTCGCCTTGGAAATATCTTTCCAACGGCACCAACTTTGTAAAAATCCAACGGTTGGATTGTCTTTAATGTTTAATTCAAATCTGAAGAAAAACAGCGCCAGAATCGTTTATATTTATATATAAATATAAATATAATTAAATTAAATCAAATAACGACGCTGTAGTTCGAATTTTGAAACCGTAACTTCAAACGACTAGTGTGGAAGATCCGACCGTCAGATTTTCACAAAACTAGAACCGTTGGGTTCGCTTTGGGAATATCTTCCCAGTGATATAGACTTTGTAGAAATCCAACGGTTAGATTTTTCGATATGTGTAAAACAAATTAGGGAAAAAACAGCGCTAGTGCCACGGCACGACCTGAAACGTCGTTTAATTAAATATGACCATTTTTAAATAAATAAAAATGGCGAAAAATCGTTATAAAATATTATAAGCAACATGGATTGGAAATAAACCAGTTTGGCTTGATCTGCTTGATATTTGATGGTTGTATGTGTTTGATACGAAAATTATACTAAAGAACTGAAATGTGGATGTCGAATAATATAACCATGGAAAGAATTGATTTGAATTCTAACTACGTGAATTATTTGAAAAGACCGAGCTAACCCTCATTTCAAATAATTGATCGAACGGTTCGAATTGGGAAATACAAAGACGATTCAAGACCGACGATCTTCGTATCGGTTGGATGGGCGCTGCTGAGGTTCCTGATTGGAGTAGCTACCGTGAAGGAATGGAAGTAGTAGCCGTCTGAACGTATGTGTTGATTGGACGGATATACGAGGAATTTGACGCCTCCGGTTTCGTTCAGACCCGGAACGGACTTGTAAATGGACTGTGTGTCTGACATTGGATTTCGTTCTATACTGATTGATCTCTGTTAAATATATATCTGTTTGGCGGTGGAGAATTTATTCTTTTGCTTAACGCCCTTCTCTGAGACGTACAAGCTCAGAGGTTATATATCGATGGAAATCAGTCGTATGGAGTGGATTGCCTATGTGGCATGCCAAGATGTTGTGATCAAGGCTTCTGTTGCAAAGCAAAGTCTTGTGTTTGATGATCAAAGCACGGCCTACGTAGCCTGGCTTTGTGTATAGCGTGGATTCGCGAGCCTCACACCTCGGTATGAGTTAAAAACGGGATAAGGACTACAGGGAGAGCACGACGTTTCTTTCTAGCTATGGTGGTGTCAGTGACCTACCAGCCCTGACATTTATATCTACTTTTCACCTATGTGGTTGTTGGAATGCGAGGTGCCTCGATTATAGGTCTGTAAGGACCGGGAAACGTGTGTTCAGGAATAATTAATCCTCAAACGTAAGAGAGGACCGGCCCTGAAGCATCCAGGGGTTACCCAGAGTGTGTAGTCCTGAGGCATTTGCTAGAGTGTCTCGAAGCGGAGAGGAGCTTGCCCCTTGCCTCGACTCATGACGGAAATCCAATTTCCAATACAAGATAACGGATTCGATTGTAACTTATGTATGGCGACATAGTGGCATGGGACGCTCATGTCGCCTATGATTGATATTTATGATGCTATTCGTTTTTGAAACATATATGCACTAGTAATAATATCAAATGATTTTGCTTTACACGTATTAAGCATATTTTGCCATTATAAGGTAAAACTCTATCCTCCTGCTTGCGTTGCATTGTATGATGAGTCTTATAATGGCTTCATTCTTTTTAAAAGCATTGCGTTGTTTTAAAGAATTTACTTTGTTTTAAATGCACCAGCAATCACTGGAGTAAACCCGTTCCGCGAAAGTGGCGGGGTCCTATGATTTGCTTATTACTGTTGTTTAAACTGTTAAGTAGATTTCTCATACCAGTCCCCATGACTGACTCGTTGTTTGTTTCACTTTGCAAACGCAGGTGCCCTTATTTTCACACGGGCAGCCTAGTTCATAGGTGACAGGTTGTTTTGGCTCAGCACTGTAGTATGGAGTGCATTTTTGGCTCATGGCGAGGCTGACTTCACCGAGATGACTTTGACATTTTCCGCCATTATTGTATCTATATTATGATTCTGCCACGGGCGATGCAGACTGTTTTACTTCCAGTACTTATTATCGTATGTATATGTACCGCCTTCGGCGATGTAGACTGATACCCTTATTATGTCTCACTGCATGTATATATTCTGCCTCTGGCGATGGTGACTGATCATTTCCCTTTTATTTACTAAGTTATATCCTACGTTGTGTTATTCTGATGTTGTTACATGTTATGATTCCGCTGTCATATCTATGTAAAATTATTCTCTTTATTGTTTTTGCTATTATCTGTACTCTGCTATGATGATTGATGTGTTATATTCCAATGATTAACCTTAATACCGTCACACGGATTTTGGGATCGTCATATTTGGTATCAGAGCTTTGGTTAACCTTAGTTCCGGAGTCTAACACATTAAACACCTCGTCAGGATAGAATCAGTAGTGTTCTAAGGCGAGTCGCTCATTAGAGATAGGATCAGCGATGTCCTAGAATGAGCTAACCAGATTAGCAAAACCCATTTGATCAGTATGTCATTACCTTTCCTTATATTCCCCTGCTTTATCATTTATGAAAGTTATCAATTCTGTGAGCTTGACTCTTTTCTTGCTTATACAGTACTCTATCTGATGGCTACACGAGCAGCAGCAGCCAGAGGTGGCCGTAGAGGCCGAGCAGGCATAGCAGGAGGACGGGGGAATATCCCCGTAGCTGAGGAGGGCCCTAATATACAGCCACCAGCACCCCAGGACTTTGAGCTAGACAGAGTAGCAAAGAGATATAGGAACCTGGGGGGGAAACCCTTTTCTGGCCTTGGTACAGTGATAGAGGCTATTGCTTGGTTGAAGACCTGTGAAAAGATTTTTGAAGGCATGGGATTGGGGACCAACAACAAAGCGCGTCTAGGTATTTGGCTCTTACAGGAAGAAGCAGAGTTGTGGTGGGATGCCATCACCTCAGAAGATGCAGCAGGTACTGTTAGGACCTGGGAACAATTCAAGAAAATGTTCAACGAGAAGTTCGTACCTGAGCAGGCCTTAGAGCGGATGCGAGAGCAGTTTGCTAATCTCCAGCAGGGAGATCTCTCTATCCAAGATTACCTCAATAAATTCACTCAGCTGTCGCGCTACGCTCCAGAGCTTATTATGACCAACAAAGCTAAGAACAAGAGGTTTATATTTGGGCTACGGCGCAAGTACCATGACAGAGCCATGAGCAACATCAAACTCTCCTTCTCAGAATTAGTGGAAATGGCCTGCAATTATGAAGATATGGATGAAAGACACTCCAACCAAGACCGCGCCAAAAGCCAAGCTAGAAATAAGCGCAAAGCTTCAGCAGATCAGCCAGAGTCCAGCATTTCAGCGGCCGCTACTCAGAAATCTGGAAAGATACCTAAAGGAAGCTGCTACAACTGTGGGAAGACAAGACATTTTTCTAATGTGTGCAAAGCCCCAAAGAAGCTAAAGGCAAATCCAGACCGCAGCTCAGCCGAATGCTACAACTGCCATAAGAAAGGGCACTATAGTAGGAATTGTCCTCTGAAGCAGAATGCACAAGTGGCTCATGTGTATGACGGGGAGGCCCCGCCAGCTATCACCGATGGATCAGGTAAACCCGACGTCTTGGGAGGTACCCTTACCATTAAAAATATTCTTGTTTCTGTACTTTTTGATACCGGTGCATCACGTAGCTTCATTTCTGGTAACACTGTTAGTAAGTTAAAGTTAAAAGTAAGAGATCTTAAAGGATCAATTAAAGTTCAAAACCCGATAGGGGGTTCTGTTAGTCTCAGTTCGTACTGCAGAGTGCCTATCTCTTATTCATGTTACAAGTTTCCCATCCACTTAATCGTCATGAATTTATCTGAATTCGATGTTATTCTCGGTTTGGAATGGTTAATCAAATATAAGGCCGAAGTTAGAGGTTCCGAAAGAATTGTTAAAGTCGAAACGAAGCATGGACCTATATATATACCATGCCATGGCTCAGAAATTAGTAGAACAGAATTTTGGTCTTCTTTGGAAGTTACTCCCACTTCATTAGAAAAGATACCGGTCGTTAAAAACTATGCGGATGTGTTTGAAGAAGTCGAAAACTTACCGCCGCAAAGAGAAATTGAATTCAGAATAGATCTAATTCCTAACGCCCAACCAGTTGTACATCCAATTAGAAGAATGACCCCGAAAGAAAAAGAAGAGTTAGGTAGTCAAACTCGAGAATTGCTTTGGAAGGGTCTGATTAGGCCGAGCTTTTCAGCTTGGGGAGCAGCAGTAGTGTTTGTCCCGAAATCAGACGGTACTCTAAGACTTTGTGTTGATTACCGAGATCTAAATAAGCAGACACTGAAGAACAAATATCTATTGCCACGCATAGGTGATCTGTTAGATCAATTAAATGGGGTGACAGTATTCTCCAGAATGGACCTAGCTACAGGTTTCCACCAATTACGCATAGCCGAAGACTGTGTTCCTTTGACAGCCTTCAGGGGTCCCGATTTATTCTACGAATGGTTAGTAATGCCATTCGGCTTGTGTAACGCTCCTGCATACTTTGTCGATCTTATGAACAGAGTGTTCCGTGGTGTATTGAATAAATTTCTTCTGGTCTTCATCGATGACCTTTTAATCTACTCCAAGTCAGAAGGCGAGCATACAAAGCATTTAGAACAAGTATTGATAATTCTGAGGAGAAATGTCTTGAAAGCTAAATTTTCTAAGTGTGTCTTCTGGCAGGATGAAGTTAAGTTCCTTGGCCATGTCGTATCAAAGACAGGGATTGCTGTAGATCCAAGCAAAATTACAGTGATTCAGAACTGGAAATAGCCTACTACCCCCACCGAAGTTTGAAGTTTCCTTGGATTGGCTAGTTACTATCAGAAATTTGTTCAGGATTTTTCAAAGATATCTGGTGTATTGACAAAGCTTACAAAGAAGCATGAGAAATTCAAATGGACTCCCGAATGTGAAGAAGCTTTCCAGGAGCTGAAACTGAAATTGACAACGGCTCCAGTATTGACAATTATAGAAGGCAACCAAGACTTGACTATATGGACAGACGCTTCTATTAGAGGGCTAGGCGCAATATTAATGCAAAAGGGCCAAGTGGTCGCTTATGCCAGCCGTCAGCTGAAGCCGCATGAAAGAAACTATGCAACTCATGATCTTGAGTTATTAGCTATCGTGTTTGCTTTGAGAATCTGGAGGCATTATTTATTGGGCGAAAAGTTCGAACTATTTACCAATCATCAATCATTGAAGTATCTATTCACTCAGAAAGATCTAAACTTGAGACAACAGCGTTGGTTAGAATTCCTTGCAGCATACGATTTTGAGATTCTATACACTCCAGGGAAAGCCAATGTTGTCGCAGATGCGCTCAGTAGAAAGAATGAAATCATCGCCAGTTTTGTTATTACTTCTTCCTTAGAAGATAAGATTTCTATTCTCCAGAAAGACGATGAATTTATTAAAAGGATTAGTCAGAGGATCCGAGAAGGAAAAACTTCAGATTTTTGCCTAGATAGCCAAGAGGTCCTAAGATTACGAGGGCGAATTTGTGTGCCAGAAATTCCTGAGCTCAGAAGGGAAGTACTTGATGAATGTCACAAGTCTAAACTGAGTATCCATCCCGGTGTGAGAAAAATGTATAACGATATCAAGCGCACAATCTGGTGGAGGGCTTTGAAAAGAGATATTTCATTATATGTTAGCAGATGCTCCATTTGTCAGCTAGTTAAGAGCGATCAGCAGAAATTAGCTGGATTATTACAACCATTAGAAATTCCAGGATGGAAGTGGGAGCAGATTTCGATGGACTTAAATGATGGTTTGCCTCGAACTAGGAAATGAAACGACAGTATATGGGTGATCGTAGATCGCTTCACGAAGACTGCCCATTTCATACCTGTCCGATCCAACAGAACAGCTCAAAGTTTAGCATAGATTTACTTCAAAGAAATAGTTAAACTGCATGGAGTGCCGCTCAATATAGTCAGTGATAGAGATCCCCTATTTACTAGCAAATTCTGGGAAGCATTCCAGACAGAATTGGGAACCAAATTGAATCTAAGCACCGCTTATCACCCTCAGACAGACGGCCAAACTGAGCGGGTGAATAGAATCCTAGAGGATTTACTGCAGGTTTGCATTATTGATTTTGGCGGCTCATGGGAAGATCCCCTATTTACTAGCAAATTCTGGGAAGCATTCCAGACAGAATTGGGAACCAAATTGAATCTAAGCACCGCTTATCACCCTCAGACAGACGGCCAAACTGAGCGGGTGAATAGAATCCTAGAAGATTTACTACAGGCTTGCATTATTGATTTTGGCGGCTCATGGGAAGATCACTTACATTTAGCCGAATTCTCTTATAACAATAGAAGATTTACTGTAGGCTTGCATTATTGATTTTGGCGTCTCATGGGAAGATCACTTACATTTAGCCGAATTCTCTTATAACAATAGCTATCAAGCAAGTTTGGGAATGTCTCCATTTGAAGCATTATACGGTAGACCGTGCAGATCTCCCGCATGTTGGGTAGAACCTGGTAATAGACTTGTGTTAGGGCCCGATATGATTCGAGAAGCATCCGATAAAGTCGATTTCATTAAGAAGCGATTGAAAATCGCACAAAGCTGACAGAAAAGTTATGCTGATGCGAGAAGAAGAGATTTATCATTTGCCGTTGGCGATTATGTTTATTTAAGAGTTTCTCTGATGCGGGGAGTAATCAGATTTGGCAAAACTGGGAAGTTGGCACCGAGATTCACTGGTCCCTTTCCTATACTTGAACGGATTGGAACTCTGGCATATAGGGTTTCATTACCTGATTGGTTGTCTGGTGAACATGATGTGTTCCACGTGTCTCAACTCAGAAAACATGTGCATGATCCGGATCTTGTTGTAGAAGAAGCAGCGCAACAGGATATAGACATAACTCCAGAATTAGCAGTCAGAAGAGAGCCATTAAATATCGTTGGCAAAGAAACTAGAGAGCTAAGGAGCAAAAGGATTCATTTAGTTAAAGTGCAGTGGAGTAGTGATCCTAGAGACTGTACTTGGGAGACTGAGGAAAGCATTAAACAAGCCTACCCCAAATGCGGAGTGGACATCTCTGACTAACACAGGTGCAAGGTACCTTTACAATACTTTGCATTTACATTTTATTTCCTGCTTTGCTGTTGTTTCCTTTTTGAGGACGAAAAGTTTTAAGTGGGGGAGAATGTAATAACCCGGAAAATTTGAACCAATTTAAATTTTTTAAAATTGGTTATTGTCAAAGAATTTAAACAAATGAAATTGCATATTTCAATAAAATAATGAATTGGGAATAGTGAGGCAGTTTGAAAATTTGAATACAAACTTTGTGTGACTGTACTGGGTGGAAAATATAACAGATTTTAGCGAAATCAAAAATATTTAAATCTGTTTATGAATACCTTTCTAACGAATCAAAAATATGACTGATATGGACTATATAAAATATAACGATAAATTGCCAGATTAATAAAAAACCCACACGGGTCTGGAGTTGACAATAATCACGTCTCTCTAGTCATTAGATACGGCACATGGACTATTTATTCCCACACGGGATGAGGTGACGAGGATTTATCCTCTGGAGTAATTAAAAATACACGCTCCATCAGGCTTGACAGGGTGACGAGAATTTATTCTCTAGAGTTATTATCTATACACGCTCCCCTGTAAACACCAGAATATATCACTATAAATATGTGGATGCTTTATAGGATTTATTGGGTACCTAACACGGCCCAATAAATTTCCAAACCCCTTCCCGTACAAAGGAGGTTATGGCGAAATTTTTCGAAATATTAAGGCGTTAGTGAAATATTTGAAGTGAAAACGATGTTGAAATTAATGAATGAACTATATTTGAAATAAAAGAATGAACTATATTTATCGAATTATCGAACTACCGCGCCATTTTCAATTCCTTTTATAATTATAAATAAATATTTATATTTCTAACGACGACGTATATAACATATACGTTGAATTATATTCAAAAATAAATTTCTCGTCGATATTATTTAAAATAATTCATTTTAAATGTTCAAACTTCGCTAAGATTGCCAAAATAAAAAATTTAAACTGGCTCAGATTTTCGGGTTGTTACAACGGCTCCTCGCGCTAATCAGGCCTCGTTGCAGTACAAAGGTCATATTTTCCTAATACAATTTTTTTCTACTATACAATGAATTTTCCGCAGACACGATCTATTATGTTTCAACCAAAATCAAATAACCACAATCACAACCAAATTCACCACAATACAATCAAGTCGTCCATGGTCTGTGGACAATGGGTGTCGAGAGTTTCTAAACTCCATCTACATCCTAATATAATTTTTATTTATTTAATTTGGATTAAGAAATCTCACTTTGCTGTTTATTTCTTTTAAAATTATAGAAGGCTCCAAAAATTATCTGATCAATTCAGGAAAGTAGATCGCGAATTTACGGTCCCAACGCTTCCTGTTTCATCTGATTTCGATTTCGTATGAGAATGATATGAAATTACAAAGGTTGATCACATTTTAAAATTAATTAATAAATAAAAACCACCTTCTCCTTTAAAACAGTTTCAGGTCGACGCTCTTCGAGATTTGTTCAATTCTAGGTTTTGAAATTGCATTCGATCTGTTGGGTTTGAAGACAATCGGTTATTGCCACGGTGAGGGGCTTCAAGCGGCACACCTGGGGGGTCCCACCACGATGAACTCGGTGGCACGGTGGAGGCACGATTCGAGGTGATGCGGCAGTCCTTCAAGCGCGTGGAATGAGGTGATGGCGCAGGTCCAGATGATCTCCACCGTTTGTATGTGAAGATGGTCCTGAGTTCTTCAAAAATCTCTTAGGAAGTTCTGTGATTCGTTGGGAGATGGTGGAGATCGAAGGGAAAAAAATTTTGAGCTCTTCACGCCATTGAAACGAGAAGAAGGCAGTTGTTTTCTTTTTAAAAAGAATTAGGGTTTTCTAATATAATATATATATAATATTATATTTAATAAAAATTTATTCACAAAATAGTGGTTTAACTCATCGAACTCCAAATCAAACCCAACAACTATCGCCCCTAGCTAAATACCCCCATTCCGGATACAATGGAATATGTTCCGAAAGCCCATTCGACTGTTTCAGTCAGTTTTTCTTTAAATCAAATAATAAAACATTTTATTATTTAATTTGATTGTACATTTTAATTTACCGAGGCCACAGATTGACTCCAAAAATTCCCAAAAAATAAATCTAGCTATGTTTACACGATACGATCCTAACAAAATTAATTTCGTTGAATTTGGAGACCATTTGAAAAATAGTCATTTTCTGGTCGATCGAAATTGACAAAACACATTTCCATTTTCCACGCTTACATATTAATTCCAAAAATTATGAAAATTGGAATCCTGCAATAATTTGACATTCCGGATCCAACCAGGGTTGTTTCATCGAAAACGGAGTTCGTTTGCAAAATGGCTATTTATACGGGCTATATAAAATAATTCCATGGCGGTTATTATGAATATTCAACTGGCCATAACTTTTGATTCTCGCTATGAAATTTCAATTTTCCAGATTCCTTGGAAAGATATTCTTAAACGGGTTCTAATATTTTTGGTTTCACTAAAATCCAACTTATTTTGCATCCTGTACATTCAGTCAAATTTCACATTCAAATTTTCATACTACCGTGCTATTTCTAACTCCTTTTATAATTAAAATAAATATATTCATTCTAACTTCGATTTTTAATTGCTATTATTTAAAATAAATTATTTTAACTATTCAATATTAAACAAAATAGCTAAAATAAAAATTTTAAATTGGCTCTGGTTTTCCGGGTTGTTACAGAATTACTACTGTTAGTAGTACATATGTTTATATATATTTGATATAGCAGATTTGGTACAACTTTTACACCAATTTACTTTTTACAAATATTTCATGTCATATATGTTTTATGGATATATCACAATCATATATAGTCAATGGCATTGCATGTTTAAAACCATGTATAATTATATCATGATATCTTATCATTAAATTTAATGCAAGATGGTATGGGTCACTATGGATATAATAAAATAAACTTATTAAGAATTTCACTGTAAATCAAATTTGCAGGAGATTCACTAGTATGTGCAATACATCAATATTAATCAAGTTAAATGGCCATATCAAATATACAGTTTGTTAACTTAGTATTTTGTATCAGGTAGAACTTTTAATACCTTTATATACAATTATCAATTTATTAATAAGAAACTAATATCTGAATCCATACACTCAAAAACAAATATCATGAAAGAATAAAACAAACATTATTAAAGTAGAAAACAAGTTATACTTTCTTCAGCTATCATATAACATTGAAATCATTTTTAAACCCTTAATATAAGATGAAAAACAACCCATTTCAAATATTAGTAAACTTGTTAGTGCATTGCTAATACACTAATGTACATATTATAAATATGACTTGATTGTAACCATATATATATATATATATAACATCTAATGTACTAATCATACATTCCATGCTTATTAGAGGTTCATGATAGTGCATTCATGTGTAATTACAAGTACATGTAAAGCCATAGATATATGGAGACGACCCAAACTTGCCCTTACAGGAAAGCCCGGATTGAATTGATAACACGACAAATCAAAACACAAACATAAGAACATTTCATTGCTTATTACAACAATTACATCAGAGTACAAGAATATTACAGAGTTCAAATAACAAACAGCAGAAAATATCAGAGTTTTAAATTACAAAGCAGAGGAAAAATAATACATAAGTACAATGCATAGCGGAAAATAACAACTGACACAACTGAAAGAGATATACGGATACAAAGCTTTCCGAAGATAGCACCAATTTTAATCCAGGATCCTATAAAAAGAAATATCTGCGAAAACCAAAACTTCTAGCTGCCCGTGTGGAAAATATGGGCACCAAGAGTTTAGGTTAAAATAATAAACTCCGAGTCAGTCATGGGAATGGTGTGAGAACTAAAACAGTTATTAGCTTGATTTTAAAGTTAGGTAAACCAAGGGACCATGCCATATTACACGGAACGGGTTCACTCCTGATAACACGACAAATCAGAACACAAACATAAGAGCATTTCATTGCTTATTACAACAATTACATCAGAGTACAAGAATATAATAGAGTTCAAATAACAAACAACAGAAAATATCAGAGTTTTAAATTACAAAGCAGAGGAAAAATAATACATAAGTACAATGCGTAGTGGAAAATAACAACTGAAAGAGATTTACGGATACAAAGCTTTCTGAAGATAGCTCCAATTTTAATCCAGGATCCTATAAAAAGAAATATCTGCGAAAACCAAAACTACTAGCTGCCCTTGTGGAAAATATGGGCACCAAGAGTTTAGGTTAAAATAATAAACTCCGAGTAAATCATGGGACTGGTGTGAGAACTAAAACAGTTATTAGCTTGATTTTAAAGTTAGGTAAATCAAGGGATCACGCCGTATAACACGGAACGGGTTTACCCCCCATGAATACCAGTGCATAAAAATAACAGTGCAATGCTAAAGAGAAAAATGAGGCTATTATAAGAATCAGGTCCCATCACACAATGAATGCAGTCGAGGATAGAGTTTTACCTTATAATAGCCAAATATGCTTGATACGCGAAATTTCATATATTTTTTTATTATTACTATAAGTGAAGAAATCAACTCCAAATATAAATGTATCAATCATAGACGACATGAATGTCCCATACCACTATGCCACCCATGGTATACAAATAAAACCACAAAATGTCGTATTGGAAGTTGGATTTCCATCATGATGGCTACTGAACTGGAAGATCGATCGTGTAGTGCAATACTCAATGGCTTACGTCCCGTGCATGAGAAAACACCGTAATGCACATCCGCACTATATCCAGGATATCGAGTATCTCTGCGACTTACGTCATGTTCATGAGAAAACGTCGCTTACTCTATCCTTCTGGGAATCGGGGGGTGTGACCTATCCCTACCAGGTGTGTAGCGACCACACCCAGCCTATCTCGGTCGACCAAATCCATCCTCATATCGAAAGTATACTGATCTAACCATCAGTTCACCATCATACCGATGTGTGAGGCTCGCGAATTAACGCTACACAAAGCTATGCTAATTAAAGCTATGCTTTGATCATCATCCACCAAGCTCTGCTTTTCAAAAAAAGCTTGGATCACCGCAACTCAACATGGCACACAGTCAATCCATACTGTACCAATGATTTCTGCCAATATATAACCTCTAAGCTCGTACATCTCAGAGAAGGGTGTTAAGCAAGAGAATAAATTCTCCTCCACCAAACTGATATATATTTAGCAGAGGTCAACAAATACAGTATAAAGGAATACACTGTCAGACATACCATCCATTTACAAGTCCGTTCTGGCTCTGAACGGAGCTGAAGGCACCTTATTTCTCATCTCGTATGTCCAATAAAGGAAAGAGGCCATTGCATATCCGAACAATCAACAAATACGTCCGAACGGCTACCACTGTAGCCCCTTCAAGGTAGCTACAACAATCATGGGCATCAGTAGCAACTCATCCATTCGATGTGAAGATCGTCGATCTTGCACCGTCTTCAATCTCTTCAACTGTTAGTCGTTGTATCAATTATTCAGAATGGGTTAAACCCGGTCTTTCCGAATAACTCACATATCTTATAATCAAGTGCTATAACAACACATCATATGCCTCATTCCAATCCAGAATATTCTTTTATTCGTATTTCTTTATTCTAGAAAGGTTATCATTAATCTTATCAAAAATTATCACTTTCAAATACAGTGATTAATCCATTTCTTTGGAAATCATTTCAAAAGATTTTATAGTATCTTTTCACAGTTTAAACCAAATAAGGTTTATCAAACTAGTCGGGATTAATGTCTTACCGAAGTAATCATTCACTTACTTATCCCATCCTAACCTGTTCACCCCAGGAGCAAAACTGGTAGTACTCCATATCTATTCCCTAAACTCTTGGGTGCCCAAATTTGTACGGGCAGTCAAGTAGTTCAGGATTTTACTGATTTATCTGATGAAGCTTAGAGCAGAAGGCTTCAGTGTAAAATATTTAGAGTCTATTCCGATGTGTTGTATTTTGTACTCTGATGATGATATGTATATGTATACAGAAAATTTTGTATTCCGAAAGTGTTTTATACATTATATTTTATTCCGCTACGATGTGAGATTCTGTGTTGTTTCTATTCTTCCTCTTCTATCTTTTTCTTCTTTATTTCATAATGATTCGTATTTCTTTGCAGTTTGGGTTGGACGTGTGATGTATGTAGTCAACTCAAATAGTACGGATTTGTGGGCCATTACACCTCTCTCCATTTTACCGTGTAAAATAATTTCCTTAGTTAGGATGTCTTTAACTAAGCAATACTTAGGGTAAAATTCAAAGAATACATCGTTATCTTGAGCAAATTGTGATACACTAATTAAATTCTTTTTGATCTTTGGTACTCTTAATTGGTTATGTAAAAATAATTGCTTTTTGCCTTTAAAAAAAGCACTGCCAACATGAGATATATTTATACACTTACTGTTGCCCATGGAAATAAATTGTTTACCTTTATACTCCTTTCCACCAAGATTTAAGTTATCTAGATTTTTGGTGAGATGATGTGTTGTCCTGAGTCAAGGTACCAGTTGTCATCCTGAATAGTTTCGAGTTTTGCCACATCATACTGACTATTATTTCTATTGGTGTTTTCATTGCTATTACCACTTGATTAAGCTTATGCCATGTTAACATTAAGGTTGCTGTTATTTCTTTGACTTTGATTTGCTTTGTAGCTTGAGTTGAATCTGAAATAGCAATTCATTGCTGTGTGACCAATTTTCTAACAAATCTGGCATTTTTGTCTATTGTTATTGTTCCATCTACCTCTTCCTTTGGCTCTTCTTGCACCACCACCTCTCTGGTATGATTGATCATTTCTTATATTACCTTGATTTTTATCTTTAAATGCAGTTGCAATATTGGTTGTGTAGTCGATTTCTTGAGTTCTTTTTGCATTGATTCTTGCTTCATGAGATAGTAGGATACTGTTGACTTCATCTATTGGTGGTAATGCCTTTTGAGAGGCGATAACAGCCACAACAACTTCATAATCATTATTTAATCCATTAACTAAGTAGAGAACTTGATCAGAATTTGATACTCTATTACCAGTAATGTTTAGTAGATCACACAGCTTCTTTACCTTAGAGATATATTCCCTCATAGAGAGATCATTCATCTTGATGCTTTGTAGTTGATTTTTATAATATAGCGCTTTTGCAGATGATTGACCGTTGAATTCTTTTTCGACAGTTATCCATATTTCATTGGATGAATTATATCTAATCACTTGTGGTAGTAAACTTGCACTTATAGAAGATAGGAGCCAAGATCCTATAAGCCTATCTTGCCTATGATACTTCACATAATTTCCATTAGGCACAGTTCTATTTTCTTTATCAGTTATGTATTTTGCCGGAACATCAATAGTTCATAGGATGTACCCTTCAAGGCCATATCCTTGTATAGTTGTTTCTACTTGTAGTTTCCAAAGAAGATAATTATCTTCTTCTAGATGAACTGTTATTAATTGAATTTGTGGACTAATAACAATTTTAATCAATTATTGTGCAGGTGTATTTGGGTTAATTGGATTTGAACTAGATGATATAGAGAATGAATGATCACCCATTGTGGTATCAAATGATGATCACAATCAAAAAACAAGATGCAACAACAAAAGATGCCGAGACTATTCAGATTTAAAGATTGTCATCTGAATAGGAAAGTAACAACCGAATTCTTGATTCAGTAATGAGTCTCTTCTTCAATGAACTGTACTCTGAGAAAGATTCTGGCATTGCTCTGCCTGTTTTTGTGATTTCTTTGATTTCTTGAACTATCTCCTAGCGACTTTGTGTTGTTGCAAAGAAAATATTGCACACTAATTGATGCAGCCCAATCTTGATGCTTTCTTGATTGTTGGCACGACACATAATCTGGTGATGCACTATTTTCTTCCTCAAGTGATGAGTTCTATGAACTCTGATGAGAAATACTCAGATGATGAGAATTCTCTGATGAGTATTTAGTTCAAAAGCACAATCGCAGTGGAGAGATTTATCTCTGCTATATTCCTGTTAGGCTTATATGAAGCTTTGATACCAAATTGAGAATCAAAGTAGAATACAGAGACGGAGAAGACAAACTTTTGTTATTGATTTTGTAAAAATGGCTGAATGAATTGATATAGCCTTCGTTACATATATTTATATATGATAGCCTGTAACGTTTGGCCAATAACGTTTTGTAATAATGCAGAAATTAAAACAAAGCCAGGTGGGCTTAGCCGAACCCATTTACAAAGTAAGAAATATAAAATAGCGGTGGATCAGAAGTTAGCCGACATATCTTCATTCTGTTCTGTAACACTAGTAAATTGAAATTTTGTACACGACGAGCTCACTTGAGCTATAAAGCGTGAAATGCACCATAAACTATTTGTACCTGCAAATGACTTCTTACCAGTTTAATATACAAACTACAGTTATATGATGTATACTTACAACTTTATTCAAAGTTTCAGCAAACAAAACTGACCTCGATATGGCAAAATTTGGGTTTCCAGTTATTGAAATAAACAATTTGAAGGATTTGCCTATCCCATAATTCATCTGCAAAGCAACAAAAGAAACTAAAATTAATTAAACATATTCTAAACATAATATAATGATTCTGAGAAGTGATTAAAAGAAATGAAATTCATACCATTTTATTTTTAGCATTAAAAAATGACATGAATTACCAGCAATAACTTCAAATGATTAATACAAACTTACATCTTTTCATTTCCTGATACAGCAAATTAGAATTTACAGATCGATCAGAATTAGCGTTATTCAATGGCTGGGTGATCGACATGAACGGAGGCGCTGTGTCGATACGAGTTTTTTTCAGAACGATTAGGGAATGAGAAAATTATAGATTTGTGAATATTTTGTTTCCAAAACAAGTCTGATTGAATTAAAATAACAAAAATCAAAACGAAAATTTGTAGAAAAATAAGTAGAAGAAAAAAAAATGTGGAATGCTAGAGAAGAAAAGGTCCGACTGAAAATAATGAGAGTTTGAAATGATAATCGGTAGAAAAATAAACAGAAGAAAGGGAAAGCGTAGAATTTGGAAGTAGAAAGGGAGCAAGAAAAATAACGGAGAAGAAAGAGCAATATGTTTTTGGCTTCAGACAAAATTGATTTCTTCCCACAGTAAGCAAACCTACCTAAGGTCGGTTTGAAAACTTTCCTAACGGTCAGTTTCAATATCCCAACCTTTTATGCATACCTTATGAAAACAGCTTTTTTTCAAGTGTTTCGTCTCAAATGGGCATTTTCGTGAGTTTACAATAGAAACAACTATTTCAGGAGATGAATACTCTTGTACTATGATTTATGATTGAAAAAAAATTGAATAATTAATGTGTAAATCATCCGCTGGTTTCAAATAAATCTTTTGGTGTGTAGAAAAAAAGGAGAATTGAATCCGTACCGTTGATATTTTCTAATATATTTTAGGTCTTTTTTTCCATTAATTTTTTCGCTTGGTTGAATTTGTTGGCGAAAATGTCATTATGAAGACTAAACTTCTATTAATTCCCAAACTTAGCGTTTATTGCCAACGTCCCATCAACATATTTTTTTTAATTCCCAAAATGATTACCTATGTACATGAAATGCACTCTCATGGCATGCAACACTGATCAAAATGCTTATCCACTGAAATATGCAATAAGTTCTCGTTGTTATAAAACTATTTTTAACAATAATAATTAGATATACTAATATGTAAATACATTACAAATCATTATTATGTTAGATTAAATAAATATGTGCCAATATCCTTTGTTAACCTTTTTAACGCGGTTCAGAAAACAATGATTCAGATGCATCTCAAAGCATGCAAGCGCTAAACCGATCGAGCGCAAGGTGGTCAAACTATATACAGTCGGTCACGCAAGCACTATATACGGTCTGGTTGCTCGTTCATTAGCTCCACGCGGGTCGAGCTCCATCGGTCGTGCGCCTCCAAATCGGTCAGTCGCGTATGCAAAATGAAACGCTTGCTCGTTCATGCATAAAGTTGTCGTTCAGGAAAGATGCTAACAAGGATCTGCGTTGTTTCTGATATAAATATCTACCGCGTTTAAGCACTATTAACGTATGGGTTGGGCATTTGTTATAAAGACATGCTGATTGTATAATTTGGATATATACAGCATAACACACATGATATGACATGTCAGCTCATGTGGCGCAACTACAGTAATCACATGGTTGTACCATGTTGTATGAACGTAGAGTATGAGTGCTTTTACACCATGAATCAATAAAGCATTCCCAAATAAGTAAAGTTCACAATATATGAACGAGAAACACAATTCTAACATGATGGGCATTATAGCACAGTTTTTGCAACATATAAGTATAGGGAAACAACACGGAATGCATTACATGCACACGCGACATGTTATAGTAGTTAGAAGTTGATCAGTATAAGTATACACGGAGGCTAGCTAAGAAGGGGTCGGTCATATCTTATATCCTGCCGGCTCGTTCATATCCATTGGAGTGCACTGGTCGAGCACCGACCCTACAGGAAGGGTCGAGCGCCATCTCCATACCAGGGTCGAGCAGCTCATCCTAGCGGGGTCAGCACGTCACATCATTAACCTGGTCAAGCAGAGTGGGTTAAAAATAATTCAACAAAGTATAAAAGAGAGGATGACATACTTGTAATTAATGAACCCCATTTTGTACAGTGATGTGAAAAGGAAATGAGATGGCATGATGGTAATTCTTGTTCCCTATTTTTAATAGTATCAATGCATGGATATATGCAGTCGCTTGTCCATGTGAAACTGAGAAAAGGTGGGACCGCTCGTTCACTGGGTATAAGGCTCGTTCAAAAAAGAAAACAACGGTGCACATGATACCTGCTCGCACACAAATATGGTCGCTTGTTCATGATCAGGGGGTCGCTCATGCACTACTTTATAGTGGTCGGTCGTTCATAATATTCATTGTCGTTCGTGCGCCGTGTACAACTGGCTCCAGCTGGCCGATGGCAAATTCGTTAATATTTCTATGTTTGACCAAAACCGGGCACATCATAATTACAGGATTGCCACCTGGTCCAAACTTCTCCTATAAATACCCCCTTTCATCACAATTCAAAGGACTGATCTAAGCCACCTAGAAGGGCTGTTATTTCGGTTTTCCACCATTTCTAAGCTTCCCAAGCTACATTATTAGCTTCCTAAGCTCACTCCTTCCTCCAACATCAAGTGGATCTCATCTTCTCCAAATACTATTAATTCTTACTCCAATTCAATCCAAGTGATCTCCATCCGCCACTACTCCCCTTTAAAGCATGGATCTAACACCAATTCATAATGGAATCAAGGAAAATTATCTAATCACGAGATATAATCCGTTCCTTCTCAAATCCAAGTTAGATCTAAAGCGTAAAGAGAGTAAAAAGTGGGAAATCATCATAAAGAGAATGAACAAGTGTAATAAGTGAGATGTATGAGATCATGAACTTTGTAAATTTCTCCATGATAATGAAAATCACTTCAAAAGTGGATGTAGATCTTTCCTAGATCGAACCACTATAAAAATCCTCGTATTCTTTACTTGCATTTGCGATTGTGGTCTCATTTTCTATTGCATACCTTTTTGGTGATGTGTCGATAAAGACACATTTGGTGTTGACCCATTTTTGGTTAATACATTTGGTGCCCACCATAGGGTCACGTTCGCACTTGCTTCTCTCACACTCTCTCAAGGTTGAAGGCCTTGCATTAAAGTTCCAAACCACCTCCTTCTCTAAAATCATGGCTAAATCTAAGAAAGCTACAAGCAAAACTGTTGGAGGAAACGATAATGTCACTAATGAGACTACGCCACTTACTAACCGTTTCTATGTTAGCGAAAACTCAGTGGATGGAGCCAGTGTGACTAAAAATGAATTAAACGCCGCCATTGCCAACATAAACCAAAGAATGGATGCCTCTACTAAAGCTACGATGGAGAAACTTGACGCCATCCTTAATGCTCAACCAAATCCAGCCCCTCTGAAAGTCCATGTTGATCTCGAAGAAAATGGCAACTTGTCCGCTTCTGATCTTAACCGCAACGACAACATGGAAGACGATAATGATTGGTTGAGTGACAAAGACAAAGCCAACATCGAAGGCTCGAAACCAAAAGCTAAAAGTCATTCCAGAGGGAAGGCTCTAAGGGCTACCAGTCCCGTCACGAGGGCACCTCCTCGTCAGGAAGGTAAAGGACCTAAGCTCTCTAACCAAGATTGCTTGCCTAGACGAACATTTGGTAAAGAGCTCGGCTTCACAGAGTGGCATATCACTGAAGAATACATCTCGGATATGATAGAACAAATCATGAAGAAGAATCAAGCTGGCAATGGCAATGAAAGAAAATAGGACTTATCTCCTGACGTGTCTCCGTTCACCGAAAGAATCCTTGAAGCAGAGTGTCCAAAGAAGTTCAATCCTCCAACTTTTCCTCCGTACAACGGCCTTATTGATCCTAATTACTTTCTGTTCAAATACAAATGGCATATGAGTGCGGCTAAGGCAATAGACGAGATGAGATGCACATACTTTCCCCTCTACTTAGAAGGTGTTTCATCATTATGGTTCACAAAGCTGCCACCGAAATCCATAGACCGGTTCTCTGACCTAACCAAAAAGTTCAAGGAGCAGTTCTGCTTGTATGTTACAAAGGCTAAGAATGCTATAATGCTCTCAGCAATGAAGCAGAAGCTAGGGGAAACTGTTAAAGCCTTTCTCGATTGATTCAATTTTGTCTTGACTGAAGTAAGGAATCCACAGCCATGCATAGTCCTCATGGCTTTACTTGATGCTATAGACAAAACAAGCAAATTCGGTAGATGGATAAAGATGAAGGAACCGAATACACTTGACAAGTTTTATAAGAAAGCGGAGGAATATATAAGAGTGGATGAAAACCATGTTCCTCTTCAGATCGTTGGTAGTAACCAACTTCTTGAAGCTCCCAAAAGTGCTGCTATTCAATGTAATCAACAGAAAACTCAGGGGCAGAAGTGAGCTAATGACGGGAATGATAACAAAGCTAATAAGAAGTTTCGCCTGTATGACTCGTCGGAGCTAACTCCCTTGAATGACATTCCTAAAAACACTTACCTTGCCAAAAAAGGATGTAGAAGATTACCTGGAGCCTCGACCAATGAAGATGAATGACCATCTAACCAAATCTAGGAAGTTCTGTCGGTTTCATAATCAGCTAGGTCACAATGCCAACGAATGTAGGCATTTAAAATCATTAATCGAAGAGCTGATTAGGAAGAACGGCCTGCAACAATATGTGAAGAATCCCCATAAGGAAAATCCTTCTGCAACTCCTTAGGGGCAAAGGGCATCAAATGGCCAATCTGGTCCAAGCAACAGAGCTTCTGCTCAAACTAGTCCAAGGCCGATAATCAACTGACAACCGTTGATGATGATCTAATATACTTGACTCAGAATAAGCAATCTCCTTCGCATTTACTTTACTTCTTGCTATGTTCTACTTTCTTGTAAACAGTCTGTAATGATTTACATGAATTTTACTGAACAATAGCTTTATGAATGAAATCTTATCTGCCTATATAAATCTCTTACTTGCAAAATGTACAAAATTTGCTAAAAATGATTCTCTCATCGCAGGCCATTCCATAGGCATTCGCTTCCTCAAATTCCGACCAAGTAAGACAGTCCTAATAACATCAATTCAAGTGTCAGGTGCTATAAGCATCGATATGCATAATGCAAGGACGAAGAGCACCACTTCGAAAAGTGAATAGGAAAAGTCCCAATGAGTCAAACAGTAAAGAGGGAAGCGAACAACCACGGATCTAGAATCCCAAAGGTTGCGGGAATTCGTTGCGCGAAACGGAGCATGGGAGTTCACTATAAGTGAAACGAAGCGTGGGAGTTCATGGCACGAAGTGATGCAACCCTTCAAGGTCGCTGGAATTCGTTGTGCAAAACAAAGCACGGGAGTACACTATAAGTGAAACAAAGCATGGGAGTTCGTGGCCCGGAGCGATGCAACATCACCAAAAGGTTCGCGGGAATTCGTTGCGCAAAATGTAGCACGGGAGTTCACTATAAGTGAAATGAAGCATGAGAGTTCATGGCACGAAGCGATGCAACCTCACCAAAAAGTTCGCTAGAATTCATTGTGCGAAAAGAAGCGCGGGAGTCCACTATAAGTGAAATAAAGAGTTGGAGTTCGTGGCGCGAAGCGATGCAACCCTCTAAGGTCGCTAGAATTCGTTGTGCGAAACGAAGCGTGGGAGTTCAGCATAAGTGAAAAGAAGCGTGGGAATTCGTGGCGCGAAGCGATGCAACCTTCCAAGGTTGCTTGAATTTGTTGCGTGAAACGAAGCACGGGAGTTCACTACAGGTGAAACGAAGCATGGGAATTCGTGGCGTGGAGCGATGCAACCTCACCAAAAGGTTTGCGGGAATTCGTTGCGCGAAACGTAGCGTGGGATTTCACTATAAGTGAAACGAAACATGGGAGTTCGTGGAGCGAAGGGATGCAACCCTTCGAGGTCGCAGGAATTCGTTGCGCGAAACAAAACGTGGGAGTTCACTATAAGTGAAACGAAGCGTGAGAGTTCGTGGCGCGAAGTGATGCAACCACACCTAGACCTCACTAGCATTCGCACCGCGAAACGATGCGACAATAAAAAATCATTTACATAGAGAAAGCAACTTCTCCATAGGAGAGATCAATAACGCTTATTGAATTCTATCATGTTGACTCAGTCGACATGAGAAGAAAAATGTTGGATTATTATGGCCTCTTCAAAACAAGGGGAATCCAATAGAGTCTCCGATGTCAGAAATGATCAACAAAGTAAACAAACATTCAACAGTAGAAATTCTTCACATAATGAAGACTAATGATGACCTCCTAAGCTGGGGGCATAAATACTTCAAGATTTCTCCGAAGAGGAGCCAAAAACAATCACAAATACGTATTTCTCAAATGTGAAATATCGTATACCATCATATAAGTCATTAAAACGATAACGCTTGAAATCCATAGTCGACTTAAGTCGATTAGTTGATCTTGAGAGTTAACGCGAATTCGAATTAGATATCGTGTTTGTATATATAATATTTGACATGTTATTAACCATTGAATAAAATAAGTCATGTGCAAACACTTTATTCAATTCAAGTCAAAATTCGTATAATTCATTACTTAATGATTAACTAACCCACTATCGATATGGACAGTCAATGGTGAGTATAAGTCCAAAATTGTGCAATCGCTTGCTTCAGTTACAGAACATGTGACACGAAGCATACGAATTCAGAGTATAATTTGCCATAACAGACGAAAAGCTATAACTGGATCTCAATGCAAAATGTGTCAATAGCAACGTTCACTTCGAAGCCCGCATTTTCATAAGTAAAAAATATAAGCTTCGAGGGGCAAATGTTAACTCCGTTTTTAACGTGGTTTAGAAAACAATGGTTCGGACACATCTCAAAGCACGCAAGTGCTAAATCATTCGAACGCAACGTGGTCGAACTATATACGGTCGATCACGCAAGCACTATAGATGGTCAGTCGCGCAAGCACTATATACGGTCTGGTTGCTTGTTCATTAGCTCCATGCGGGTCGAGGTCCACCGGTTGTGCGCCTCCAAGTCGGTCAGTCCTGTATGCAATATGAAACGCTCTCTTGTTAATGCATAAAGTGGTCGTTCAGGAAAGATGCTAACAAGGATCTGCATTGTTTATGATAGCAATATCTACCGTGCTTGAGCACCATTCACATATGGGTTGGGCATTTGTTATAAAGACATGTTGATTATATAATTTGGATATATAAAGCATAACACACAAGATATGACACGTCAGCTCATGGCACAACTAAAGTAATCACATGGCTGTACCATGCTGTATGAACGTAGAGTATGAGTGCTTTTACACCATGAATCAATAAAGCGTTCCCAGATAAGTAACGTTCATAATATATGAACGATAAACACAACTTTAACATGATGGGCATGCCAACAAAGTTTTTGCAACATACAAGTATAGAGAAACAACACGGAATGCATTACATGCACACGTGGCATGTTATAATAGTCATGAGTTGATCAGTAGAAGTATACGAGGAGGCTAGTTAAGAAGGGGTCAGTCATATCTTATACTCTGCCGCCTCGTTCATATCCATTGAAGTGCACGGGTCGAGCACCAACTCTATAGGAAGGGCCGAGCACCGCCTCTAAAGTATAAAAGAGAGGATGGCATACTTGTAATTAATGAACCCCATTTTGTACAGTGATGTGAAAAGGAAACGAGGTGGCATGATGGTAATTCTTGGTCCCTATTTCAAACAGTATCAACACATGGATATATGCAGTCGCTTGTCCATTTGAAACTGAGAAAAGGTAGGACAACTCGTTCATTGAGTACAAGGCTCGTTCACAAAAGAAAACTACGGTGCACGTGATACCTGCTCGCAAACAAATATGGTTGCTCGTTCATAATTAGGGGGTGCTCTTGCACTACTTTATAGTGGTCGGTCGTTCACAATATTCCTGGTCATTCGTGCAACCGTGTACAGCTGGCTACAGCTAGCCGATGGCAATTTCGTAAATATTTCTATGTGCGACCAGAACCCTGCACATCATAATTACGGAATTGCCACCTGGTTCAAAATTCTCCTATAAATGCCCCTTTCATCACAATTCAAAGGACCGATCTAAGCCACCCCGAAGGGCTGTCATTTCGGTTTTCCACCATTCCTAAGCTTCTCAAACTCCATTAATGGCTTCCTAAGCTCACTCCTTCCTCCAACATCAAGTGGATTCCATCTTCTCCAAAAACCATTAATTCTCACTCTAATTCAATCCAAATGATCTCCAACCGCCACTCTCCTCTATTTAAAGTATGGATCTAACACCAATTTCATGATGGAATCAAGGAAAATTATCTAATCACGAGATCTAATGTGATCCTTCTCAAATCCAAGTGAGATCTGAAGTGTAAAGAGAGTAAAAAGTGGGAAATCATCATATAGAGAATGAACAAGTGTAATAAGTGAGATGTATGAGATGATGAACTTTGTAAATTTCTCCATGATAATGAAATCACTTCAAAAGTGGATGCAGATCTTTCCTAGATCGAACCACTATAAAAATCCTCGTATACTTTACTTGCATTTGTGATTGTGATCTCATTTTCTATTGCATACCTTTTTGGTGAAGTGTCGATAAGACACCTTTGGTGTTGAACCATTTT
Organism: Allium sativum; assembly: GCA_030737875.1. Lineage (NCBI taxonomy): Eukaryota > Viridiplantae > Streptophyta > Magnoliopsida > Asparagales > Amaryllidaceae > Allium > Allium sativum. Next base: position 139,592,705 of record CM060918.1, on the reverse strand, counting down.
TGGTTAAAACATCCTTTTATCTTCTACTAATTTATAATCTATGCTCATCTCATGAGTTATGTTCAGTAGAATATTCAAATTGTCCATCAACTATAGTTTAACTTGTTTGTTTGGCAATGCGAAGTAAAATGGTGGAGTAAACCACAAATTAGCAGGTTTGGTACGAAGATGGCGATGATGTTTTATTCAATTTCTTTATTCAGATAAATTTATGTGTTAGCTCTAAATTTATGATTGAATTCCATAACCACTAAACAATTTACTTAAATTTATTTATAAGTAATTTATTTTTGCTACCAATAATTACTTATTTTTTTTACTTGAAAAAGCACATTTAATTTGTTTGCTTAAAAGTCCTCTTCAGATTTGCGAATTGTGTTTTTCACTAAACATTTAAATTTGTAAGAGTATGCAATGAACATCAACATTTCACTCAACTTTATCAGTAATATCTTTTTACTTTTAGGTGATTAAAATTATATGATATTGGTGTTCTGCAAATAAAGATAACACACTATCTTACCTACCGTTAATTTCTTTATTCTGGGAACCTTTAATCTATAAAGATTTCTTGGGTTTATCTTACTATAGTCCTATTTTCCTACAAAATGTGTTTATGTTTTAGTTTTTTAACAGTTTTAAAACCTTTGCATGATGAATGTATTTAAGATTTAATATTTCTCATTTGTACAATAGTCGTATGATTACCACTTTGTCAGCAATGAGAATGTTCTTGGCAAAAGGCTCCAACATTACTCTTGGATGCACATTTGCTAAAAACCGCTTACGGAATAAGGTAAAAACTCCCCGTCCTTGAGGATTCACATCGTCTGCGTATAATCTTGGAAGAGCGAAGCATGATATGATTCGATGTCATAGAGATCAAGACCTAAAATTGACATAAAGAACAACCGTTTAATATCCAGTTGTTTGGAAATCAGTGTGTGTTTTATGAATACAAGAGGTGATAAAATGAGAAAACGTAAAGCATAGGAAACGCAGCCAACGTCAAGGGTACAAGGAAGAAGGGAAGAAGTTTATAGGGATTAAGAGAGTGCCATGAAGGTCTGATGCTATTGTTTGATGATTTCTCTACTTTGTCTTGCATGTTTGAATTGGAAAATGATGGGATTTATTTTTGGTTTGAAGTTCACCGTAAAGGCATTTTGAATTTTTTTCGCTATTTGTAAACTATTTGAAGATTATAGGACTACTTTGGAGATTACATAATAGTATTATACTACTTGTAAACTGGCTTTTTTCATCATAACCTCTTAGTTTATTATTAACATTACTGAATTTTATTTGTTAAGAAATGTTGCATTTCTTATATGCGCTCTTAAAATATTACAAACTACTTTTTCTTTGCTGTATTATTTAGAAAAGAGCGCTGAAGCTAGAGAAAGAGAACCAAAACACAAAGTGGAGCATGAGGAAAAGGCACGTAAAATAAAGGCTAAATCTAAAACATCCAAGGTAACATTTTTTATAAAAAAAATACTTTATAATTTTTCCTCATAAATCATTAATGGAGATGATTTCAGTTTATCTTAGCTAGACGCCAGACCTATTTCAGTTTATCCATCTTTTCTTGTTTATCCAATTCAGTTTATATTCGATGAGTGTTGAACTACTTACCATATAAATTTTTAACATGACTCCTACTTGATTGCTCATAAGCACATTTCATTTAACAAAAATAAAATAAAAAGAAAAATCTTAAAGAAAACCCAAATTTTTTAGAACTTCTTATATTTATTACCAGTTCTTCTTCCGTGCTATGGTATGGTCACCTTTAGCTAAGGATGTCCCTTTTACGTACAGAATTGAGACGACCCGATTCCGCTCGCCTTATGAACTGACAATAAACTACACAAGTTCAGTCCAAAAAGAAAGCTTCATCGGAAGGTCCTGCGATAAATCAAATTTCTGACCTTTGACAGTCGATACTTAACACATCCAAGATGTTCGTGTACCACAAAAATCAAATATCGCAAACTCGATTCATCGGGGTTTTACAGAGCAAACACAGCGGAACAGAAACAAAAGAGAAGACCAGAATCTCACAATGGATAGAATAATATAATATTTGTTAGCCTGCTTTGTGACTAGGCTATACAAATCTCAGAGGATGAATACACTTGAAGACAAGAGACATTGCAAACCAATAAGAAAGATTCATCGGATCGAATGTAGGATGTTGTTTTGGGTCGGATCGGACACCATCTTCACACGATTCAGATCAGAGCTTACAGATTAACACCCTCTCATCCGTTTACAAAGGACTAGGCTCAATCAAAGAAGACCAGATCGGATCAAATTTACACAATGGAAAAGTTATGAGCCAAGTGATGGGCATTGGCTCGGTTTGGGGACTCTCTCACCGACCCGACCCAATATTGTTGAGACGAAGCAGTTACGCGGGACGGTTACACACCATGAGCAGTTGCCACCCATGTTCCCACGTTGCATATGCATTGTCATCACCCCGTAGCATCTAATTTTGAGATTCATGGGACGGACCCCGCGTGTAACCCGAACCGGATGGATTTCAGCCTATAAATACACCAAAACACTCCATCTTGAAGGATCTTTTGGCCATTTGTCTACTCCAACTCTATCACCAATGAATTTTCTCTATTATTTCAGATTATACATAGAATTTTTTAGTATAATTCTACAAAATTGAGATAAATTGTCGATTGTATTCGTGAGATTGAGTAGATATCATTATTATACTTGTATTCCGTTCATCTATTAGTGAAGTATAAAGTGAACGTAGGCTCGTTAACGTCGAACCACTATAAATCTTGTGTTCTTTTTGTTTCATTCTCTTTAGAATTATCGTCTAATTGGGTGTTAGAACCATTTTTTTGTCTAACATTTTTGGTGCTTTCATTGAGAAACCTGAATTTTCAACAGTCCGGATTACCATTCTACTTTTTGGATTCTCAAGTTCGAAGAAGTTAGTCCGCTTTTTCCAGTATTTTTGAAGTTTTTGTTAATCTCAAGAAATTCAGGCTTTATGGCTAATGGAAAAGGAAAGGAATCGCAATTTTCTTGGGAAAATGAGGCGAGTGGCAACCAACAGGTGATAGTTGTAACCAGGTCACGGGGGAACGGCTTAGGGCCGAACCAATCCGCAAGAGGATCCCCGACCCGACCCGAACTCAGTGCACCGAACCGAACTAGTGATGCTAATTTGAATTGAATTGGTAGAGCTAATCCGGACCGAACAAAAAGTTTGAATGTCACTGGTAGTGTTCCTCCGAACCAAACTAAAGGTGCAATTATGACTCGATCTGGTTACAACTGAGGCTGGTACTTCTACTTGAGCTACCACGAATGTTCCAATGCCATAAACGACAACTAATAATCAACCATCTGCTTCCACACCCATCTCACACATGGATTTCTCACGCTTGCTAGATATGTTGGATAAAACTAATGATGCCTTGGAAGTCCAGAGATGTGAAAGCATCGCTATGCAAGAGAACATGAAGAACATGGGTAGGCAGGTAGACGAACTTCACAGGCAAAGAACCCCTTCTCCCTCTCATCATCTCGTTGAAGACCATTCATCCTCTTCGGATTAAAGGCGTCCACGTTAGAGGAGGCCGTACGAGAGACCCAAGAATCTTGAAGAATGACATTCGGATCATTGGGATCTCGCGAAGATGCGGCCCTTGTCTTAGGATCTAACGTCCCGAGCCTGAGGGAACCAATGTTGTTGCTAATGCGGGGATCTCATGTGCTTCCCAGAGATCCCGACATCATTAACCCTACTCAAGTACAACTCCTCCAGTCCACTCGTCCTGTGAATGACCGGGATCGTAAGGGGCGGGGAAATTCAACTGCTAGAAGGGCATCACTTGACATAAGGACTGGACATATCAGGATAACCAGAAGTGCAGATCCCGAACCAACGCTAACCAAGCCGGTGTGGAAGCGATGGTGCGCCAGATTATGGCTGACAGCAAATAGTACACCAATGAAGATTGGGGCATTGAGCATAGCCATGCCCTTTTTACTGATGATATCCTAGATTTCCAATTCTCACGACAATTTATCCTGCCCTAAATGGATCGGTATGTAGGAAGAACCAATCCAAGGCAACATTTGATGAGGTATTCATGGTACATGAATGCTGCGGCGGCTCCCGATGCTGTAAAATGCAAGGCTTTTCCCATTTATCTAAAAGATGTCGTATTGATGTGGTTTACTCGACTCCCCCTCAGTCCGTTTCCAATTTCAAAGAGCTAGGTGAGATGTTTATGTTCCAATTTTGACTCCATACACGGAAGTCCAAGAGTGTCATCGAATTATCCGAGATCAAGCAAGCTTCTGGTGAATCTTTGAAGTCATGCTTAGATCGCTTCAACCTGGCGGTTACTGAAGTAAGTGACCTGCATGAAATGTCCATCTTGATGGCACTCATAGATGGGGTTGATAAGGACACCGAGTTCGGAGGATACTTAGCTGGAAAATGACCTTAACAAGGGAATTGTTTTATGAAATGGTAAATATTCGCCTGCGACGAGAGGAGATATACGCTAATCGAAAAAGAAAACCCAATGGAGTCCCCAGAGAGGACATTCAGAGTAATGTTGCCATCAAGCGATCAGGAGACAACACAGGAAATGTTGAAGTGAATGTTGGTAATAAAAATTGAGGAAATGGTAACTAGGGAGGAAAAAGCGGCAAAAGAAACACGAATCGGGGGAACAATTCCAGAAAGAGACCTCGATTTCAAACTTTTGAGAATTACAGAGCGACACTTTGGAAAATATCTATTTGGATACTTATAATGTCGTCCAGTATAAGAAACCTCCACCTAGGGATTCGACCGAGAAAGAACGCGAAACCGAGATTTTTTTTTATTCCACGAGACTTATGGGCATTCTACAAATGAGTGCCGCCATTTGAGAGATGCCGTTGAAAAACTGCTTCGTGTGGGAAAGCTAGACGAGTACAATGCCGCGCCCAAAGGATAAAGGGCAAGGAGGGCAAACTCCAAATCAGAACTAGCCTGCCTCCAAACCCACTGCCCAGCAAAAGGGAAAGAATATTGTCATTAACACCATTATTTTTGGACCACATCCAGTTGGATCTAGCAACAGAACAATGGAGCAGTATGTTAACACAGCCAAACACCCAGAAATAAAAAAATGTAGCAATCTTGAAGAAATCTCACCAGTGAAGCAGCAAAAGACAGTTGTTGATGATGTTGTCTTCCAAGATAGAGAGAGTGTTGGTGTTGAAGCGCACAACACCGATCCATTAGTGATAACTACCATTATCGGACCTGCAGCAGTTAAGAAAGTCCTTGTGGATAACGGGAGTTCTTTTAACATCCAATTTAAAAAAAAACTTTTGATCATATGAAATTAGAAATGAAGGATTTAAAGTTGTATGGAGGGTGGATACGTGGCTTTAATGGATCATCAACCACACCAAATGGAATGATAGACTTATCAGTAGATCTAGGGGAGGGAGAGCGCCGAAGAGTAAGGATTCTCCAACTCGTGATCATGGATGTTGATTCACCTTACAACGCTTTCCTATGCCGACCGGCCCTTGCAGAGTTTAGAGCATGCATCGCATCCTGGTGCTTGTTAATGAAATTCCCAGCTGAAGCTGGAGAGGGGATGATTTGTGGTGACCAACTTACTAGAAGATCCTGTTATCTTGCGGAATTAAAGATGCTGCGCAACGGAAAAGATACAGAACCTAAGAATACTTCCTCTCCTGCTAAGGAAAACCCAGCATAGCAACTAAAGACAATATCGCCGAGGGTGTCGCCTGACGACCTACCCGGAGATATCGATCCTAGAGTGGACAAAGAACCAGGAAGCAGGAAGGCAATGCCTAATGAAGCAACCGTAGATATTCTAATTGATAACGACGACCCGACAAAGGTCTGGAAGATCGGATCTCACTTGGATCCCCTTCGGACGAGGGAATTAACAGACTTTTTGAAAGCAGACCTTGACGTGTTTGCTTGGACCCATGCGGACATGTGTGCAATTTCTCCCTCGATCATGAGTCATTCATTAAGCATAAACCCAAAGGATCCACCTGTGAAACAAAAGAGGCGTATGTTGAGTCGAGAAAGGTCAGCAGCCTTGAAAGAAGAAGTGAAGAAGCTAAGAGACAATGATTTCATCAGAGATTCAACATATCCTGACTAGGTATTAAACCCCGTCTTGGTTAAGAAATCCAACGGGAAGTGGTGAACATGTACTGACTTTTCTGATCTAAACAAAGCCTGCCCAAAGGATAGTTTTCCACTCCCCAGAATCGACAACTAGTAGATTCAACGGCGGGACATGAACTTCTCTCCTTCATGGATGCATATTCAAGGTACAACCAGATCCCTATGCATGTGCCAGATTAGGACCATACCAGTTTTATCACGGACTTGGGGTTGTACTGCTATGTGGTGATGCCTTTTGGGCTAAAGAATGTTGGAGTCACCTATCAACGCTTGGTGAACCGAATGTTTTACAACCAGATCGGGAAAACAATGGAAGCTTACGTGGACGATATGCTTGTAAAGTCCAGGCGATCGTGCGATCACGCAAAGGACTTGACGGAGATGTTTGGAATCCTACGACGACACGGAATGAAGCTAAACCCCTTGAAATGTTCATTCGGGGTTAGATCAGGAAAATTCCTCGGTTTTATAGTTAGTTCTCGTGGAATCGAGATTAATCCTGACCAGATCGCGGCAATCAGGAACATAGAAAAGCCACGAAAGATTAGAGATGTTCAAAGCTTGGCGGGGAAGGTTGCAGCATTGTGTAGGTTTATTTCCAAAGTCACAGAAAATGCTTTCCTTTCTTTGACTTGATCAGACAAGGAAAAAGAAATTTCCAGTGGACCCCAGACTGTGTAGAAGCCTTTCAAAATTTATTGGATCTGTTAGAGAAACCCCCGATATTATCCAAGCCGGTAGACCATGAGGATTTATTCGTATATTTGGCAATATCATCTCATGCCATCAATTCAGCTCTGGTATGAGAGGAAGACAAAGTTCATAGGCCGATATATTATGTAAGCAAGAAGTTAGCGGTAGCGGAACGCAATTATCCAAAGATAGAGGAACTTGCTTATAGCCTCCTGATTGCATCCCGAAAACTTCATCATTATTTCTAAGCTCATCTAATTGTTGTGTACACTTATCAGCCACTCCGACAAGTACTACAGCGCCCTGAAGCGTCTGGAAGATTTCTTAAATGGAATATCTAATTCAGTTCGACCTAAACTTTAAACCAAGAAGATCATTAAGGAGGCAAGCATTAGCTGGCTTCATCGCTAAATTTACGATCCCCGAGGAGGATGTGTTAGATGATAAGGCTAGCCCCTTATAGCTAAATTTAGAACATAGCCCCTGGAAACTATACACAGATGGAGCTAAGAATGATCGATGAACCTGCGCCGGAGTCGTTTTGACAACTCCTGAAGGATGATCAATTTACTATGCATTACGGTTTGAATTCTCTGCAACCAACAATGATCCCGAATACAAGTCCCTAATTGCTGGATTGAAACTCACTAAGTAATAGAGGTGACCACGCTAGACATCTTCTGTGATTCTAAAATTGTTGTTTTCCAGGTTCGAAAGGAGTTTCAGGCTAAGGGACCTCGACTTGTCACTTACTTAGATAGAGTAGAGGAGTTGTCAGACAACTTGGAACATTATAGCATAACTCACATTCCGCAAACGGAAAATCAAAAGGCAGACAGACTAGCTAAGTTAGCAAGCTCTAACAATCCGGAAGAGACAGAGATGGTTTCGATTGAGGTACTAGAGTCCCCAAGCATCGATCAGATGGAAGTCGATCCGGTATTGGAAACCGAGCCGGAGAGAGAATCATGGATGACACCAATAAAGAACTTCTTGCAAAACGGAACACTCTCGGCAAAGAAGAATAAGAGGCGGGTTTTGGTTCGTAAATCCGCGAGATATGTCATGCAAGAAAAAGTTCTTTATCGTCAAGGATTTTCAATGCCCTTGCTCCGATGTATAGCACATGACGACATTAAGCGTGTACTAAAGGAAGTGCACAAGGGTGAGTGTGGAGATCATACCGGAGGTCAAATACTGGCAAAGAAAATATATCTATACGGCTACTTCTGGCCGATCCTAAATCGAGATGCAGCTAATTATTCACGATGCTGCGACAGGTGCCAGAAATTCGCAAAGATTCCCAAAGCACCCTCTAGTCAACTTAAGCTGATGGTGAGCCCATGGCCATTTGCTACATGGGGAATAGACATCATTGGAAGTCTACCGATCGCCGAAGGTGGAGCAAAATATGCAATTGTGGTCGTAGATTACTTTAAAAAGTGGGTGGAAGCCGAACCATTAACTACGATCACAACAAAGCTGGTGATTAATTTTGTTGTCAAGAACATTATTTGCCAATTTGGGATACCCAAAACCATCATAACTGATAATGGAACCCAGTACGATAACACTGACTTCAAAAATTTCTGCTAGAAATACAAGATTGATAAGAGATACACCATAGTGGCTCACCTACAATCTAGTGGACAGGTCGAAGAAATAAACAAAATCATTAAGTCCATTTTGAAAAAGAGGTTGGAGAAGGAAAAAGCCATGTGGGTCAACGGAATACCATTAGCATTATGGGCATACCGAATGACTTAAAAGACAACAACAGGTCAAACCCCCTTTTCACTTCCTTTTGGATCAGAAGCAGTCATTCCAGTGGAGTTGAAAGTTCTCTCTCACAAGACAACGTACTATGATCCGATGACGAACAGAGTGCTTCTTCTTGAATCCCAGGACATGGTTGAAGAAAAAAGAGATGAAGCGGACTTACGTGCCTCAAGGCATAGACACAAGCTGCGTGATACTATAACCAAAAGGTTCGGCCTCAAACCTTTGAACCTGGAGACTTGGTCTTGAAACGTGTCTTCCCGACTGCCGTACATCTGGGTCCGAAATGGGAAGGACCATTCAATGGAAACTTGATACAGGAGCTTTCAAGCTAGCAACTGTAGATGGTAAGGAAGTATCCAGAGCATGGAATGCCCAACACTTGCGGCAATACCTGACTTAAGATTGTACAATTTCTTTAGTTTTATAAACTATGTAAAAAGGCACGACTTGCCTAGAAAAGTCTATTTAATATAAACAAAAGATTATAAAGTGGATGTAGGTAATGGTTTGGCCGAAACACTATAAAAATGTTGTGTGTCATTTATTTTCCTTCATTTTATCTCTTTATATCCTGTGGTTATTTTACTTTGGTATGAAGTATTAAACTTGAATTGAAAATTGGGAACAAGTATAACACTCGAACCGGTGAGGCTCCGCCTTAAAGAAAGTTAGGTATTGAAAGAAAACCGGGGCGAACGAGATAACCGTTTGCATAATAGAATGTAAAGGACGAGAAGACGACACCCTAAACTCTAACTCTCATGATTCGAGAGAAAGTATAAAGGACGGGAAGACGACGACCTCAAGGCGTGATGGTGCACCATGATTAAAGACCGCCTTGACCACACTCTAACCTGGTCATATGATAGGAGAGTATAAAGGCGCTAAGAACAAGTGCTCATTAAAAAGGATCCATACCCCACTGAAGGATTGGGGGGAAATTTATTGATGAACTTAATCAATCCCGAACAAGCCCTGGCCAGGCATTTTATTCAAGATTGATTGGGGGCATACACATACACATCACTTCTCCCTATTGTTGATTATTTAATTTAGCAATGTAAATTTTTTTTGCATTGCACATATTATTGTTTGTAGGGAAGCTTATATAGGATTTTTTATCTGATCTGTGATGTGACTTATCCTTTGTTATTCACATTAATAATGTTTTAACTACTAATACATTTAGTTGAAATGAATGACAAACTTGCAAATATTTGACATCGCGGGAAAGCAAGCTATTTTATTTATATAAGTGCAGGTTTATAAAACAAGACTAATAAAAAGATGCGAAGGTCGCACTTGCTACAATAACAGCAGGGCAGTGGAAAAAAAATGAAAGAACCAAATCACGTTTCACTTGGATTTGGGGGAAGGCTTGGACATTCGAGCAACTTGGATTTAGGGGAAGGTTTGGACATTCGAGCAGCCTTTTGTTTCTCTTTTTCTTCCTTCTCAGCATCCGTGAGAAGGCACTTATTTGACTTCTTCTTTTCTTTGGGAGGAGTGACTTGGGGAGCAATAGATGATTGAGATGTTAGTTGAGAAGTGATGGACTTTGAAAGCTTGACGACTACCTTTCTCCCCGGGGGTACTGACTGAATAGGATTAATGTTTAGAGGTTTTTCGGTCTCTCCCTTAACTTTAACTTTGAAAAGTGCATCAGTCTTTGCCTTCATTTCAGTCAGAATCATATCGTCAACTTCTCCCGAACCTCCAGTTACGATAACATCGTCATCTTCCTCATTTCCTTCATTACCATCATTGTCATCGTCGCCTTTCAGAGCTTCTATCATGTCTCCATCCTTGGGAGTCTCGATGTTGGATATCATGATGGCTTTATCACTGGCTTCTTCCTGCTTCTTCTCAGCCCTATCAGTAGATTTTGGCTAGGTGACCTCTTACTGTTTCTTCTCAGCCTTCTCAACAGACTTTGCATCGGTTACTCCTTCTTGTTTCTCATCCGGCTTTGCACCTACAGGATGAGAAGCGACGGTTATTAAATCAGGAGAAAACTCGAGTTCTTCAATTGTTTGTCCAACAATATGACAAAAAGTTGAAATAACTCTAACAAATTAAGATGAAAAGGCGTAGATAACTTAATACGACTTCTCAACATGAGCAACAGGCAATAATAGGAGATTGGAAAGATGTCTTGGAAAATTCCTGTATTCTCTGGATCATACCCACCCTAATTCGGTAGCCCCAGTGGCAACAGACGAAAAGTCGGTTTTGACAGTCTTTTTTCCCTTAAGTTGGTGCATCTCCTCCTCCATAGCAGCAGCAATAAATTTACGCCCTTCAGTTAAGCGTACTGACTCCTCACCCTTTAGATATTTCTCACTGGGTTTTACTTCATCAATGGAGTCCACCTTGAGATCTTTCTTCTCTCATTCAACAACCTGGTCCCACATATAAAGTAGAGTTGTTGGGTAGTCTTTGATCCAAGAGATGTCCCAATAACGGATTACTTGAGCAAAAAACTGTATCATGAGCTCACTAAAGTCATCCAGTTCTTTTTGGGCTACAGAAAGTTGTGCATTAGCATCCTCAGCAGATTTAATAGCAATGCTTGCATTCCCTTTGGCTAGGATTGCCCTCGATTCGATTTCCATTAGCTTGGCTTCCAACTCAGCATTCTTCTTCGCTAACTCTGCCTTCTCTTTCTCAAGACAAGCACAAGTTGACTTTGCCTTGCACTTTTATATTTAGCATCCTCAGCTTGTTTCTTCAAATCCAAGCATTCCTGACTATAAGCTTCCAGTTCATTACGCTTTTGTAGCTCCTCGTGTTGTTTCTTGTAATTGTCAGCATTGCGCTGCGTAAGAGCAAGTTGAGCTTGTGCGTCCTCCACTTCTTTTTCCGTCTCTTTCAAGATGATATCATCATACTCGGCCATTTCCTTCATATTTTTTTTAAATCAGTGATTAAGTCTCGAATGACTTTGGAAAGATTGTGCGAGTACTTGGATATCTCCTTGTATTGCTTATCCACTAAGTCTATTTTATCCTTGATTTCATCTACCCAATTCGAAGGTACTAGCTCGAGGGCAGGAATGAAAAGCATATTATCAAAGTGGTGATCGGGAATTTAAGTTTCAGTTTTGCTTTATTCTCGAAATCGAGTGTCACAGGCTTTGCTATTGATAGATCGACTTCTCGTTGCTTAGTAGATATAAGGGCCATTTTACCTTTCTATGGCCCTTTCTCAGAAGTTTGGTTTTGTCTTGTGGATCGGGATGTTTTGGTGCTAGCCTTTCCTGACAATGTTTTTCCTTTGGAAGAATTGGAACCTTGGGTTGTGCTTTATCTCCTTCACGATGGTCCTGATGGCTCCTATGCTTATCAGGTCTAACCGACGGGGAAAACGGGAGCGTGAAGAATAAGGACGACCAGAATCATAATGTCTCCTACTATCTCTTCCGCGACTATCATCTCGATCATGTTCCGTATTAGAGTCAAATCTGGGCATGGTTGAACGAACATTTCTAAGAGGGTAGCTGTAGCGCGTCATTTGTCCTGCATAATGACACAAGCAAATATTAGAATCAGGATTAATATGGTACACAAGTGTTGTAATGTAACACCCCACGTCCATTAATGTCACTCACGAAGGGAATGCATTAACTTCCATGGAGGTTATAAGTGAATATAGAACAGAAAAATTACAACAAGACAGATAATAAATAGTACTTGGAAATCTAAAACTTCATTTTATTGCAGCGGAAATTAAACATGTTTGTTACATCATAAAACCATAGATCATAACCAAGTACAATATCCATCTTCATAAAAACAAAATACATAATCCCATTACATAAATAGCCATTAAAAAGATAACAAGCTGGACTTTACTTCAACGGTCCAAGCTTTCCAAAGAGAGATGAAGCAATTCAATCAAACTCCACTAGAGCTGGCCCCAACCTGAGGACCTGGAGGGGGAAAAAGGATAGAAATAGAGGGGGTCAGACATAAAGTCTGACGAGTATGATAATTCTAACAATACTATTATCAAAATAACTAGACTAAGGCATAAGCTGGAAGACAAGTAAATGTCTATGAACTCTTTAGAAGATACAGATAGCGTTTAAGATAACATTAAAGATAACGGTAAAGGCACACCTAATTATTAACGAATGATTACTACACTGCACCGCACATTACTACACTGCACCACACCAGTCACCCTATTGTTTGATCCCACTTGCTTCACACAGAAACTTTATAAATAGCCTTACGTACCCCTAGCTGACTACATAGGTGTCGTCTGCCCCTATCTCCACTAGGTGTACCCCACTACCCACTTTCGATCGACTCCCTACTCGTAGATACCCGTGCTGGCCCCACAGTGGGGTGTATCACTCCCCTAAAGTGGCAACCCGATACAACTTGAGAATGCACGGCTTATACCTACACGATGCAACAACGTCTTACCTACCAGCCCGGGTCCACACACGCATACGAAACCCGTTAGACTTGCGTTGCCACCGCTCCCCGTTTTGGCCTCTTACAGTCGAACCCAGCATGCGTGTCCCGTCCTCGACTTGGGTCGAGCCCAAAAAGATACGTTTGGGATACTGGTCGAAATGGGCCCCCACAAGCTACCCACCTAAGCTTGTCACTAGTATATCCCACTTAACCCTCTTAGTCATGTTCATTTACATGTGTTTGGTTAAGTCTTACTAATCGTATTTCACATGCCACTAAGGGCACCCCCTAGATTCCTCATGCCACCCAAGGCACCTACTTAACCGCCATGTCCCACCTTACATATTTATCTGGTTAAGTATTTCTTAATTCATTCAGGCCATAACCTCATAATGACCTCTCACATTAGACTGGCATTTATGGCAGCTGGATTTGCCGGGCGGGTCCGGGCAGTTTTACACCATAAAAGAGTCTAACCTCGTGTCTTTACAACCGTTATGCTTTAGTTTAGGCCTAGGACCTCTCACAATTGGCTGACATTTGTGACCACTGGATTTGTCGGGCGGGCCCGGGCAGGTTTACGTCACAAACGAGTCCAACCTCGTGTCCTAAGCATTGATTAACACTTAAAATCTTTTACCCCAGTTTTAATAATTCCCTATTCAAATTATTAATTAAGTCAACTTTTAGTGATGTCCATAATTGACTCAATTATGGCCATCCACTTATGGCATGCAAAATCATATCAATTGCACCCCAACTTTTTAATATTAAATCCTTAATATTACCCCTACCCCACGTTTATACGTTCGCTTATTCAATGCATAATATAGGCTAGACTTGTATAGTCTAACACCTAGCACAAAGATAAATTATCACAACATATAGACAATTAAAATAAATCTAATCATAATAGGGGTGAAACTTGCATAAACTACACATGTTAAGGATCAAAAGGTGTCAACTTGTTAAATGTCTCAATTTATATGATATGATCATAGCCCAAATCTATACATAAACTTGCATATGGGGTTTTTAGGCAACATAATGATGGTGTGAACTAGCATAGGATATGACATATGTCATAGCATAATTCTAGATGTCATAATAGATGTCTTCGTATATGTTCATAACTTTTCTAATCAATCTAACTTGCATATGTGACTTGTCATATAGATCAACATAACCCAAACATGATGATTTAATTAATATGAACTAACTAGCATAGATGGTAACATCATGGCCTTTTTAACATGTATGATTCATCACAACTTAGCATAGAAACTTTCAACATACATAACATCATCATAGCATGATTTACAACATATAAGATATCATCATCACATAACATTGGATTTACAATATACATGATAGCAAAAGGGGTTTACAACAACATATTTGATAATTCACATCATCTACTCATAATCCATTCATAACTCAACCTAATTAAAATGATAATAATCTTGTTAAGATCATCATACTCACAATTTAGAGAAGAAAAGAGAGAGTTTTGCTTTGCTTTAGGGTTGAGAGAATTAGAATTGAATTTGCTTTTCTTCTTTCTTAGTTGGCGGCGGCTCCATTGATTTCCATGGCGACGGTAACTATTCTATTTTAATTAGGTTTAGGGTTAGCATTAGGATGTATTTATAGGTGTAGGAAGTTATTTAGGACCATTAGATTAACCCTGAACCATGAGAACCAATCAAATGCAAAATCTGCATTTGAGCGAATCGGCCCACGGGTTGACAGCCAAACACCCTGGATTAACCCCTAGTCGACCCAGATGGGCTCGGGTCGACCTCAAAAATGGGCCGGTTCGGTTATTCCCCCTCCCAATTCGCTGTTTTGAACTTTTTCGCATATTTATTTATTTAATTATATATATATATATATATCAATATATATATATTTCTCTGCGTAACCTATTTCACTTAATTCTTTTCTAAAATTAAGTATACTTTAATTTGTGAATTTTAATGTTATAAAATTACGGGGTGTTACATGTAACGTGCAATGCAAGTGTGTTGTGCGTATCCTAAGTGATTCCCCCAACAGATCAGAGCCTATAGCTAGGACTATGTAGTCTCCTCGGCCTTCACGGGAGTAACATCTTCCTTGGAAGTGGGAAAGAAAGAATCAATTCCAAAAATGGCATCGGGAAGGGGAAGCTTCCCCAAACCCTGATATATGGAATCGTCTATGAAATATTCACCAGCTTGAGACTTGGTTAATGGTGGTGTCTTCGGAGAAGTCCGTTTTTGGGGAGTGGCAGCATCCTCAGGAGTAACATATTTATGCCTATCTCCAATAGGTATATTCACTAGTACATCGTCTTGAATTGGCATAGGAGAAGGGATCTTTCGGAGTGTAGTTGGATCCTCACCCCTGGTCGTTCCCTCACCGCCTAATTGCAATTCTTGGTTGGATCCTACAATTTCTTGATGCTTCGATATTCTCCCTTCTCGATTAAAGTTTCAGCGGGTCCCTCGACTGGTGGCACATACACATAAGGACCTTCCCCGTGGCCTATGCTACGAGTCATAGCAAGTAGGCGATGGTGATGAAGTTAGTCATCTACTTAACAATCTCTGAGGTTAGAAATTTTTGATCACCATTAAGCAAATGATTCAGGCGATCAAAGTACACTTGGTGCACTTCCTTTTTCGGATTAGGAACTGCAAGTAAAAATGAGATAAATCAATACATTTATGGCAGCAGTTAAAGCAAGAATATCAAAGTCCAAAGCTTACTTGATTTGAGTCATTGCCTAGCGCATCTCGATTGTTGTTTGTTATAAAACCATTCGGGTTTTACGTCACCTACTTTACTGCTAAATGTCTCATCGATAATCTTCATTTTTGGTAGAGAATCAAAGTACACGAAAGACGGTGTCTCTTTTGTTCGGTGTTTGAAATTGTAGAAAAAGCATATGTCTTCGAAAGTGATTCATGTCCCCAAAATTCCCCTATAAGCGATATACAATGTGTACAGGTAGGCGTAGGTATTTGGGTGAAGTTGTATGGGGGCAATTTGCATTCGTCTTAGAAATTCGACGATGAATGGTGAAAATGGAGGGATGTCCCCCACAACGTACATCAACCAACTAATCGCCATGTACCCTTTGAGCGGATTATGAGGCATGTCTATTTTAGTTGCCGCTTTGGTATCTTTCCGAAGAATTCCATGTTATAAACATATTCGTGTAAGCTTGAGGTCATAATCGTTGGTTCAACTGAGTCTAAAGGTGCTCCTAAGGTAGTGGATTCTCAAATTCGTTAGGACAATTACATCCTACACCTCCTTCCTCTTCCTCATCAACGAAAACTTCATTTCCAGATGATTTCCGACTTTCGTGAATTTCTATTTCATAGTCCGAGCCGGCACTATCTAATGTTGATTCTGAAGTAGAGGGTACATCATCGAGATTGGGATTTTCGGATGGCCCTACAATCTTTTTTCTCTCTGCCAATATGGATGAACGTCTTCCAGACACCATCGCTGTACTATCCAAGAGATAATAGAAATCAGAGTGTAGTTTCCCGTGTCCCCCGTGTGTTTATGTGCTAATCTATGCCGGTGCGTACAATACTGAAGCCAGAAAATATAAAAGTAAGCAGGATAAAATATAGTGCAATGGAAAGTTAGTAATCATTTGTTCATTTAGTCTGAGAATGTCCCATTATAAAGGATCTATTCTAACTGTCCGTGAGATTTCAAGTTATGCTTGGTGTTGGTTAAGTTGTACATAAAGTTGTGCGCTGCAAAGTCGCTTTGATAAAGCTCTGGTCTTCACCAATTTTGAATGATGCGAATTCAAGTTTTGCTTGGTGTTGGTTTAGTTGTACATAAAGTTGTGCGCTGCAAAGTCGATTTGATAAAGCTCTGGTCTTCACCAAGTTTGAATGATGAGAATAGGTCATGCATATGTTTCATATTAAAGGCCATCGGTTCGGTACGGAGGACTAAGTCTTAGGTGGCGAGTTAGTTCGGAGGACCAAGTCTTTGACGGCGGTTCGACTCAAAGGTTCGTATGTAGGCATAATGTCAGAATGATAATATTTGGTTGAATTCACCAGTTCGATTAGGAACCACTAGGGGAGTCGGCAACAATTTGGTTAAGGATTTGTGAAGGAAACCAACTCGGTTCAGGTTAAGATCCTTTATGGAATTATCTCTACCCGGATTGGATCGAATCCCCCCGAACCCAATAAATAAAACTCAACCCGAACCAACCATCTCACTGCAACTCCGTTACTTCGCTTGAACACTTCACAATCCACTTTTAAATCATCTATTCCGATCCAAACTGTATCTTCTCCTTCAGCCCACCGACTTCTCCCTCTTTCTCACTATACCAAGATTTAAACCTCTCGCTACCCATCACAACTACATCGCGCCATTACTTAGAGGTAATGAAAATATTGCTATTGATAGTAGCGCTCCAGTTGATTCCAGCATCGATCTCGCCATCGATTCAACCAAAACAATACGAATTAACAAGTAAAATTGGAGATAATCCATGTGAAATCGAAGACTAAAACATATGTGATGAGGAATTTGAACCTACCGATGATTGAATTCAGGAATCGAATTGGAGTTGGCGAAGAGGAATCTAAGGTTTGTTTTTCTAAAAACTGGAAGATGAAATGCGGCAGCAAATGTAAGAGAAGGATAGGAGAGATTGGTTTATATAGTAATTACTTAAGACCATTCGTATTCCTATGGGTTTGATGGCCCTATCCGACCTGCCTAGAAAGTAAACCAAATTATTAGAAAGGCCCTTCAGCCCATAGTATTACAGCGGACCGAGTGCGAAGTGGATCAAAATGAACCGAACGGACCCAAAGCGAGTTTTCTAGATTCAACAGCATGACTTAGTAGATAAAAAAGGAAATAAATAATTCAAAGGAAAACTATTAAGACCCATGCAAAATACACATCAAGAAAATTACCTAGAAGAAATGCTCAGACCTTATACGAAACCTTGAAATTATTGGAAGCAACAAAAGATTTTTTTTGATTCCATGACGTATTTATAGGCCTTATTGATACCAGAATACGCGACTGCCTAAAGCATCATGAACCAACCAAAAGACACGACTGTTGACTAACGTTGATTCGCAAACAAACAGGTTGATTGTTTCGAAGCATGCTTCATCTTCAATGAAAACGTACTTCGAGGGGCAAAATGTTAGCTGCTTTATGACCAGACTATACAAAGCTCAGAGGAAAAATACACTTGAAGACAAGAGACGCTGCATGCCGATAAGAAGGATTCATCGGATCGAATGTAGGATGCAGTTTCAAGTCGGATCAGACACCATCTTCACCCGGTTCAGATTGGAGCTTACAGATTAACACCTTCTCACCCGTTTACAAAGGACCAAGCTCAATCAAAGAAGACCAGATCGGATCGAATTTACACACCGGCGAAGTTGTGAGCCAAGTGATGGACATCGGCTAGGTTTAGGGACTCTCTCACCAACCGGACCTAATATTACTAAGACGAAGTAGCTACGCGGGACGATTACACACCTTGAGCAGTTTCCACCTACGTTCCCACGGTGCATATGCGTTCTCATCACCCAGAGCATCCTAATTCGAGATTCATGGGTTGGACCCCATGTGTAACCCGAACAGGATAGATTTCAGCCTATAAATACACCACAACACTCCATATTGAAGGATCTTTTAGCCATTTGTCTACTCCAACTCCATCACCAACGAATTTTCTCTATTATTTTAGATTATACTTAGAATCTTTGAGTATAATTCTACAAAATTGAGAGAAATTGTTGATTGTATTAGTGAGATTGAGTAGATATCATCATTGTATTTGTATTCCATTCATCTATTAGTGAAGTATAAAGTGGACGTAGGCTCGTTAACGCCGAATCACTATATATCTTGTGTTCTTGTTGCTTTTTGTTTCATTCTCTTTAGAATTCTCGTCTAATTGTGTGTTAAAACCACTTTTTGATCTAACTATATTCAATATAACATTATAGTGGAAACTTTTACAACATCTGAGATTAACAATCCTTACATCATCAATCCGTAAACATCCAAGTATATATAGTATAGTATGCCCAGCCATCTGACTAAGAACTCCAGCTTTCATAATTAACTGGGAACTCCTCATCTACCTGCTTAGACCTGAAACACTCTCGGATCTGACCCGAGTGTCAAACACTAAGATCTGACCCTAGTGTCAAACACTTAGGTCATGCTTAGATTAACCAGTTTGAAAACTGGATAACAAACCATAAACCGTATCTTACAATTATTAACCAAGATTCAAAACTTCCAAACTCATGCTTTTGATAAAAGGAAGCTATTAGAAGACTCAAGTCCCATCATACAATGCAACGCATACCGAAGGAAAGAGTTTTTCATTATAATAGTCAAATATTTGATAACTTAAAAAATATTTTGATATTATTATTAATGTCTAGGCGTGAAAATCACTTTTGAAAATAAATGTGTAAATGTTAGTTCGCATAATGCCTCTTCCTATTATGCTGGCTATTAGGTTACAAATGAAAACGCAAAAGCACTTACTGGAAATTGGATTCTGTCAATGAACTAAGGAAAAGGATCTTCCTTAACCATTCAGAACACTTGGAAAATGTCCCAGGACTCACACGCATGTGATCCTTCGGAGCGGTAGATCCGTCTAGCAATAACGGGCTGATTAGACTCTTTCCTGAACATATGGTTCCCCGTTCATAACCGACCATCATCTGAGGCGCTTTGGTCCATCATCCACATAAATAAACCTTCCTGGGATCCATACCATGGCATCACTTTTCCGCTAGATAGGAACGTTAGTCCATATCTCTATGGTCCATCATCCTATTTTAGGCTCATTCTGGGTGTGAGATCCTAGAGTCAACGTCCACAATGCTCTAGTTTTCAACACAAGCTTTGATCTATCTGCCAACAACACTTAACATTTCATATTGTCAATTCATAATATATGATCGGTGTATATTAATATATATCCCTCTGAATACATACGTCTTAGAGGAGGGTGTTAAGCTAAGAGAATAAATCCTCTGCCACCAACTGATATAACATTAATAGAAACCGATCGGTTATGTTCTAAAATACAACATCAGACACACATTCCATTTACTAGTCCGTTCTGGGTCTGAATGAAATAGAAGGCACCTTATTCCTCATCTAATTAAGGAGAGAGGCCCTTTCACATCCGGACAATCAACAAGTACGTCCGGACTACTTCCACTATAACCTTTTCATGGGAGCTAACCATATCCAAGGCATTAGCAAGCAATCCATTCGATGTGAAGATTTTTGGTCTTCCATCATCTTTGACTTTTAAATCGTGTATAATTATTCAAAATGGTTTAAACCCGGTCTTTTCAAAAAAACTAACATCTAAACAATTTTTTTTTGGATTATTAACCCAACAATTAGGTCTCCTTTAAATGGAAATCATTTCATAAGATTAAATCTTATTTTCACATTTAGTTAAGCTATAGGCTTCCAAAGTCATCTTTTGAATTCTATTAACCTTATAAAAAGGTTTACACAAGGTTTGTATTCAATTTGTGAATTAAAAACCTTTATTCCTAAATGTTTCTTAAAAACCGTTATAAAAGGCATTGCAAAAAAACCTATTTCTTGTTAACAAATTTTTATCATTCAAAACCATATATATTTGGCCCATACCTCTTTCAAATCATTTATTATAATTTATAATAATTTTTCCCTATTTTTATTTATTTAAAAATAAACCATTTCAGTCTAATCCAATTTCGGGTCATTAAGCTGCACTAGCGCTGTTTTTATCCAAATTTGGACTTATTTCAAAATCTAACCATTGGATTTTAAAATTCTTCATATCGTTATAAAGCCACTTTCATTTCTAACCCAATGTTTTTTGTTTTGAAAAAAATCCGATGGTTGGATCTTCGGTATGTCAATTTGAAGTTACAGTTCAAAATTCGCGAACTACCGCTGCGCAACGAGTTCTATTCTGACATACTTCGATTTATCTTATAAATTTTATCGAATTGCTTTTAAAATAGTTTATAAATTATGTAATAATTTTTGAAAACTATATTTTCCATTTTTCACTTTAAAACTCAATATCTCCATTAAATAGCTATTATAATATTATTTTATTATTAAAATAATATTATTTTACAAACCCAAATTTCCCTGACATCCATCATAAAAATAAATAAGATAGTTTGTAAAGAAAATTCTTTTAAAACCTTACCTAGATACCCTAACTTAACTTCACTTTTTTTGGTTACAATTCATTTTAAAATAAAAACTTCGATAGGCCTTAACCTTCTTTTAATTTCTCTAAATATGTTTCTTTCTTTTTCAAATGTTCAATGTAATGATTTAAACTTTACATCCATCCATGATTGGACGTTAAATTTTGATTTTATTTTTCATCATTATTATATTAATAAAATATTCATTAAAATCACTTTTATGAATGGAGACTTAACCAATGAGTCAATAATCATAATTTTTGGCCATTTTTAACTATGGTAATCACATACCATATTCTGAATAACCCTGATAACATTCAATCATGACTATACCATATAAGCCTTAAACCATTTACGCTTATATGGTTTTGTCAATTAACAGATTAACCTTCAATATACAATCATCGATCAACATATGCATTCAATATCAATGGGGTTCAATCCAGTAACCAATATCAAGTTAATTTCTATTATAATGACCATTTAAAGTTCAAACTCATTTCCATGTCAACATATTCGATTCTATGTTCCATATACTTAAGTGACAATATAAATTTCACTTAAAAATCAAATTTTTTTCCGTACTACATATCATTAATCCACCCCACACATTATCAAATCACATAACCATATAATTCACTTGCATACAACATACAATACCAATAACTATTATATAAAAAAATTAATTCCAAACGTGAGCTTATAATTGCTCACCCTACTATTCCACTCCGTCTGATTTTAATTGTAGGACATCTAAGTGATCCCGGATGATTTTGGCAGCCTTACGACATCATTAGGGCTTTCTGAATATCATTTGGGCAGAGGTTGTATGCTATGGAGTTTCGGAAATTAACGCGCAAATATACGGGTATATTTTTGGTTCGAAGAGAAAATGAAGAGGGGTTTAAGAGCAAATGGGGTTCGGGTTTGAGGAGGTGAGTCACGCTGGCCTAGTGCGTATGTTAGTGGGGCCAGGTGGTAGCAGGGTGGGCTGAGGAGGTGGCGGGTTGGGGGTTTTAAGGGGAGAGAGGTGTTGTAGTGGAGTTGTAACACCACACACCCGCTAAGGTCACTCATAAAGGGAATGCCTTAACTTCGGTGGAGTATTTTAAGTGAATATAGAACAGAAAAATTACAACAAGACAGATATAAATAATACTTGTTAACTAAAACATCGTTTCATTGCAGCAGAAGGTAAACATGTTTGGTTACAATAACAAAACCATGAAACAAGAGTCAAGTACTAAATATCCATCCTGATAAAAACATAAGTACATAATCTCACTACATACTAATAGCCATAATAGAAAAGATAAGCTGGGCTTTACATCAACGGTCCAAGCTCCAAAAGATAGATAAAGCAATCTAATCAAAGCCCACTAGTGTTAGGCCCACTCTGAGAACCTGAGGGTTGGGGAAAAAAGATAAAAACAACGGGGTCAGACATAAGTCTGAGCGAGCCCTATAACTTTAACAATACAATCATTAAAGTAATTAGGGTATGATATAAACTTGGTACGGTAATGACTGGGGATAAATGACTACACTAAGTAGCCAACTAGATATAGGATGAACTAAGATATCGGTAAAGACGCATCTACCCACCCAAGGGTAATTACTACACTGCACCACACCAGTCTTTCCTAACTTAAAGGTTGATCCCACCCAAGGACTTAGAAAATATTACTAGTAGTTTCGCGTACCCCTAGCTGACCACATAGGTGCCGTCTTCCCCTATCTCCACTAGGTGTACCCACTACTCCCCAAGCGATCGGCTCCCTAACGTAGATACCCGTGCTGGTCCCACAACGGGGTGTATCACTCCCCAAAGTGGCAACCCGATACAACCAATGGTGCACGACTTATACCTACACGATGCAACAACGTCTTACCTACCAGCCCGGGTCCACACACGCATATGAAACCCGTTGGACTTGCGTTGCCACCGCTAACCCGTTTTTGGCCTCTTATAGTCAAGCCCAGTATGCGTGTCCCGTCCTCGACTTGGGTCGAGCCCACAAAGATACGTTTTGGGTTACTGGTTGAAATGGGCCCCCACAAGCTACCCACCTAAGCTTGTCTCTTTTCTAGTGCATCCCACTTAACCCTTTAATCATGTTTAATTACATGTTTCCACTTGGTTAAGTATTCTAATCGTATTTTCTATTGCCACCGAAGGCAACCCACTAGATTTCCACATGCCACCCAAGGCACTTACTTGATTTCCACATGCCACCCAAGGCACCCACTTAACCCCTCATGCCCCACTACATGCTTATCTGGTTAAGTGTTTCTTAATTGATTAAGAACGTAACCTTTGTAAAGACCTCTCACATTAGACTATCTTTTATGGCAGCTGGATTTGCCGGTCGGGTCCGGGCAGCCTTACGCCATAACCGAGTCTAACCTCGTGTCTTTACACTTGTCACGTATTTAGTTTATGCCTAAGACCTCTCACATTGGGCCAATCATTTGTAGCCGCTGGATTTGCCGGTCGGTTCCGGGCAGTCTTATGCTACAAAAGGGTCCAACCTCGTGTCTTAGTCGATTAATTTCACCTAATTAATCACCCCCATATTTTGAATTAATTCTCCCTAATTAATTCCAATTGAATGATGTACATAATTGACTCAATTATGTCCATCCACTCATGGTATGCAACATCATACCAATTTCACCATAATTTTGTTAACATGAATATTAACCCCATCGTTCCCCACGTAATACGCTAACATGACATACTTAAAAGGGAAGATTCATCACAAATACAATGGGTTCAACTTAGCATAACATTAGCATCACATGGGTTTTAAAGGTGTCAACTTGCATATATGACCATAGCATCAAACCCAACTAGCATAAATAATCAACCCAAACTTGCATGAATCACATATGTCATAAAGAGGGTAACTTGCATAAGTTACTTATGTCATACAAAGGGGTAAACTTGCATATGTATGTATGACATACAAAGGGGTTAACTTGCATATGTATGCATATCATACAAAGGTGTAAACTTGCACATGTTACTTGCATATAATCAAACACCAAACTTGCATAACATATCATATATGAACTTGCATATAATCAAACACCAAACTTGCATAACATGTCATATATGAACTTGCATATAATCAAACACCAAACTTGCATAACATGTCATATATGAACTTGCATATAATCAGACACCAAACTTGCATAACATGGTGTCATAATGGATCAATGTTTATCATAGTGATTTGCATAACTAGCATCATGAACATATAGCATAAATTACACCCAACTTGCATAACTAGCTTCATGGGCACATAGCATCAAACTTGCATAACTTGCATCATGAACATATAGCATACAACTTGCATAACTAGTATAATGAACATATAGCATAAAACTTGCATAACTAACATCATGAACACATAGCATATGACAACATAACTTGCATTGATCCACATTCATAACCATAACCTCATTATATCCTATCATAATTAGTTTAGCAATTGCTTGCTAAAGGCATAGAAACTCACAACTTGTTTATTAGCACTCCTATGAAGAAGATTTAGTTGCTAGAGTTGATTAGAAGTTGATTTGAGAAGCTATCGTCCTCTTTAATTTGATGGAGGCTCCTTCAAGTTGCATTTTGACGGCATGATGACGTTGTATCCAATTTTAGTATGAATTGGGGTAGTCTTATGGTGTATTTATAGATTAGTTAAGTGTTTTAGGCCATAGGATTAACCCTAGGATAGTTTAGAGCCATCAGATCTCGTCACAAGCCACCAAACACAGCCCAAACCCCTTCAGACTGCACCCAGGCCAAACTGGCTGAGCAAGCCAGGTTGCACCCTGTGTTGACAAGGGTGTCGACACTACAGTCGACACGCCCCCATGTGTTTCGACTCCCCAGTCGACACGGGGGTCGACCTGGTGCAGGCGGGAATTTTCCCGCCTAGCCCCATTTATGCATTTGAAATATGTTTTCCGAAATTTGAATTTTCTGAAGACTTCGTTGGGCCTTAACTGGTTCATACGGACTCCGATTTTCGAAAACTCGGACTCTCTTTCGCGTATTTTTCTGAGAAGAACGCAATGGCATAGCCCGTTTCCCCTGATTCAGATCTTAAAATTTAATTCTGCTCTGATTTATTTTATAACAAGTTATTCAACATACGGGGTGTTACAGGAGTTTTAAGGGATGTATTGTGGTTTAAATGGGAAGGGGGATCCATGACATAGGGTGGTAGTAGCGGGGGACCTGGGCAACACAGGTGGGCTGAGAAGGGGGTGCGATGGAGCAAGAACTGAGGGAGAAAGGGAGGGACAAAAGATCGAAAAGGAAGTAAATTGAAAATGGAAGAAAAGGGGTCTCATATTTATAGGAAAATGGAAAGCACTCGGATCACTGAGGTGTCGAAACTAGGGAGTAGAGAGAAAGCACATATGATAGCCCCTTGTTTGACAACTCAAAGAAAACACGAAACTCTGATAATCGTTTAGGCGTGAACACAAACTTAAGGTACGTGTAGTCTATCTTCATGTTACCTACTCGTGTGAGCGCATACTCATTTTGTTTGCTACAAATTTGAAATTTTGCTTCAATTTTTAGATATGGTTTCAATGAAACTAATCTCATCAAGTTCCGGGTCCGTTTACTCAAAATGTGCTAGTTCGATTTCAAATTATTGATCGTTTTACATTCAAATTTAGCACGGTCACATACTAACTCCGTTTGATGCGAAATTTGAAATCCTACCATATTTTGATGTTTTGGATCATATTAAATTCATTTCATCGGATTCTGAGGTCATTTGCAAAATTTCTATTTTCCAGGCTATGTAAAATAATATTTAAAAAAAAACAAAAATGTGTGATCTTCTAAAAAGAAGAGAGCACACATATATAAGATAAAAAAACAAAAAGGCTACAATATCCGACCACAATAACAAAAGGAGACAAGAGCAAAACAAATCAAGACTATATGAATGTAAACGAAAGTAGATAGATGAGCTTCCGATAAACCATCGCCCATCGTACTTCAATATCGAATTCCGGCAGAGCCACCACCCGATAGAGAAGTATATTTACTCCAATACAAAAATAGTCACTCTAAGCTAAATACAAACAAAAAGATAACAGAAACACCCCAAAAAACTCTCCGAAACCGCACACAAAAAACACCAAAGCAAATATCAACCATCAGTCTGAAAACTATCCACTAAGCTCCTCAGCTAAAATCTATAACCTGAAACCAGAAAGAAACTAGGCAAACCATTAGTAACCATCACATATATATATGAGTATATGAGTATGTGTGTGTGTGTGTGTATATATATATATCTAAGAAATATATATATAACCTTACATATATGTGAAGAAGAAAAAAGAAGAAAAAGAGACTAACAAGCAACCCAAAAAAACAGAAATTAACAACAAATGCGAGATCTATTACATCTAAAATATCTATTAATTCTAACAAATAAACTCAAATTAAATCTAACCTTAATCAAAAAACTCTCAAAACGCGAATCACCAAAAAAATTATAGTGCGAGTTAGACATCCAATCCAGACAGAAATTAACAATCCTAATGATTAAATTATCAACAAAAACTAAAATAGAGTGAAAAAATCTCTGATTCCTCTCCAACCATATGAACAAGCTAATGATAGTAATTAAGTAATCAAAAATATATCTCTGCCTAGAATTATAAATAAATCTACCACAAACCCAATAATCAACACAGCTACTAAAAGAATTAAAACATCTAAAAACAAAAAAAATCCTTAAAACCATAATTAAAATAAAATTGGTAATATTGCAAGAAAAAAATAAATAATGATCAACATCTTCGTCTAAAAGACTACAAAAACAACACTTAACATCAAAAATAATATTCTTCTTCTTTAAAAGCTCCACCGTATTAAGTTTCTTATGGAAAATCAACCACATAAGAAACTTTGCTTTAGGAGGAGAATTAGATTTCCAAATAAACTTAAAAGGGAATAAAGAAACACCAGTAAAATTAATAAAGTTATACATAGAATTAACAGAGAACACTAAACTCTTTTCAAAACCCCAACTAATACAGTCTCTATGCTCATCCAAATGATACAAAGCTAACTTAGCTTTAAGTAAGGCTAATTGCCTTAGCATACCCCCTTCTAAAATATTATCAAAGGAAAACTCCCACGGGGGATCTAAATCCCCTCTATAAACATCTATAATCAAAGAATTCTTAAAATAACAATTATTAAAAAGCTCACTAAATTCAATTTTAAGAGGCAAACGAGAAATCCAAGCATCATTGCCAAAAGAAAGTAAGGTTCCCCGCATGAACAGTCAACTTACAACATAAATAAAAAATCAAAATAATTCAATACATACTTCCAAAAATGAGATAATCTATTAATACAACTAAAACTAGAACCAACAATAAACTCACCCTCATAATAATAAAATTTGGACACAATAATCTTCCACGTAGCCAACACATCTGGCACCTAAATCTCCAAATCCATTTGGCTAACAAAGAAGATTTAAAATTATATAAATCAATGATCCCCAAGCCTCCATCCTTCCTGGGTTTACAACACACCTCCCAGTTAACTAAACATTTATAACCTCTACAAATTGGAGCACCACTCCAAAGATAATTACGCCTGATTCTGTCAATTTTCTCAATAACCCATTGAAGAAATCTATGGACTGTCATCCAATAAGTAGGAATAGCAGACAACACAGAATTAACAAGAACTAATCTACCTGCTCTAGATAGAAATCTATTATTCCAACTCGATAATCTATTATTAATCTTATCAATAATAACTAACCAATCATCCTTCTTAAGATTCGAAGGTCTAATCTTAAAACCCAAATAATCAAAAGGAAATTTCATGACAGAACAGTTCAAAGTGCCAGCAACCAGATATCCCTATCATTAATAACCATTAAAGCACTCTTATCATAAGACCAGATAACATCTCAAAACAATAATGAATAAACTTCAGAGCAATAATGTGCTTTGGCAAGTGAGAGGAAAATAATAATGTTTCATCTGCAAATTGGAGAATAAATAATTCATTGTTAAATTCCTCATCACCAATACAACCTAAAACACCAAATCCAACAACTCTCTTATTAATTCTAGAGAAAACATCAGCTGTTAAATTAAAAAGAAGAGGTGATAGGGGATCACCTTATCTTAGACCTATCTTGGATTGAATCTTCTTGCTTACAACCTCATTAACAACAATCTTTGAACAACCAGACCTAATAAAAAGCATGATCCAGTTAATCCATCTGACACTAAAACCCCTAGCAAGACATAACTCGCAGATAGAATCCCAATCAAATGAATCAAAATTCTTTTCAAACTCTAACTTCAAAATAGCACAAGAAAGATTATTTTTACAGCAGGCATTAATATACTCCTGCACAGCAGCCACTCCATCCACTATGTTTCTTCCTTTGATAAAGGTTGTTTGGGAACAATCTATAAGCTCATTCATCTTAATACTAAGCCTATTAGCTAGGACTTTGGAAATAATCCTGACGGAACAATTAATTAAGGAAATAGGCCTAAAATCCTTTAGAGAATTAGCACCCTCTCTCTTATGAATAAGGATAACATTAGCAAAATTAAAACTGCCTAAACGTAAATCACCACTATAAAAATCATTTAATAAGTTTATAATATCAAATTTTAGGACCTCCCAAAACGGCTTATAAAAAAGAACAGAAAAACCATCAGGCCCAGGAGCTTTGTCACTAGGCATATCACAAATAGCCTTCCAAATTTCCCGTTCAGGGAAAGGCCTATCTAATTCTACTAACTCCACCTTAGTATTAGGCGGATAAATGTCATTCCATCTAACATTAATCCTTCTCTTAGTCCTAGCTCCAAAAAACTGCTTATAATACCTAGTAAATGCCTCATTTAGTTCCCTCTGAATGGTCACTTACATCATTAATAAAAATATAATGAATCAAATTATCACGCCTCCTCTTGTTAGCCACACTATGAAAGACCTTCGTGTTGTTATCCCTCTCCTTAATCCATTGAACTCGGGCCCTTTGCTTCCACATGATCTCTTCTTTTTCTAAAATCAGCTTGAGATCATTCCTAAGGTTGCAAAGTCTGTCCCTCTCATTGGAATTAAGAATCCTGGACTCGCTAATCTTGTCTAAATCTAACAACTCACACATTATCTTATCTTTCCTAATTCTAACACTACCAAAAAATATACTTATTCCAACGCTTGAGAAAAAATCTTAACTTACCTAGCTTTGCAACAAAAATCTTTGCAGAGTTACCCCTATACTAGTTATCAAAATAGAACAAAGACATCCACTTGACAGAAACAAGATTAATAAAACTAGAATCCAGTAATCACATCTTCTCAAATTTGAAACTATTACTAATAGAAATATTCAAATCACACGAAAGTATGATGGGACAATGGTCAAAATATAAAAAGGCAAACCCTTAATTGTACAAATAAAAAATCTATCTTCTACCTCAGTACTAATAAAAAAATCTATCTAGTAAAGCAATAGACGGACTATCTCTGACATTAGACCAAGTAAATGATCTATCGTCAAGAGGAATCTCAATCAAATTATTATCTAAAAAGAAATCATTCAATTCCTCCATATCAAAGAAATCACCTTCTCGAGGTGATCTGTAACGACCCGCATTCTACGAATTGGGGGATCGTAGAATATTTATTTCTTTTTCATATGAGGTCGTATGGTCGTGTCACATTGGGGGACGACTATTAGGGTCATTTCCTATGTTCACGATTTTTGCCGAATTTTGAATGATTGTTTAACCCCTAGCGAATCTTGTTTTGTCTATAACTTTTGATTAGTAATGAGTTTTGACCTGAAAGCACTTCCATTGGATCCGAATGATAGTTTACCTTTCCATAGGGTGGTCACATTTGTCAAATGGACTTACCTTTTGGGAGATATGGCTGAAATAAGGTTTAGAAGGTGAAAAACAGCTTAACCAGACTAAATAGGGTGATTAGCAGCTAGGCCCACTGGGGGATTTCGGGATTAGGATTACATAAGGGCTGAAAAGGGTTAGAGAAACCTTCCTTTGTCATTTTTGCAGCTGCCGTTTACCTCTCTTCAATCTTAGCAATGGCCTCCACCTTCAAAATTCATCCCAAATCGCTTTCTAATCGCATATTAGCTTAGTCTACACCGAATCAAGAGGATTAGCACCAAATAAAAGTTGGAGCTACTGAGTTGCATTGGAAATCGCACCTAAACAGTAGTAAAGTTCAGATCTAAAATTCATTTGTGGCTAAGGTGAGTGATTTGCATTGTTTTTCACTAATTACGGCTAATTAGGGGTGATTAGTGTTAATTAGCGAAATTACGCATATTAAAATTCTGGAAAAGTATGTAAAAATTCTTAAACATTATTTTGGGGCTTTGATAGAAATTTGGGTTAATTTGGATATGTTTTGCTAATCCTATCATTAGTTATGGTTAAGCATGATTAAGGGGAAAACCATGGGTTTGGGTATGTTTGATCGATAATAACCTATATGCTTGATGTTTTGACCTTGTTGATTGATCCTATACGTTACTACTACTGTTTGGAATGTTGTATGATTGACTAGTAAAGTTAGAATGGCTGAAAACACTGTCATATGGCGAGAATGGACGATATAAGCTCGTTGGAAAAACTACTGGGATCCGGATCGGATCGGATATGGGAAGGGGGTTCCGATCGGATAGGATTGGTCGAATCGAACCAACACCAGAGACAAGGAATCCGAACCAAATTGGAGTCTAGGCAGAAGAAAGAGTATGGCAACAAAGGAAGGCCGCTAGCTTGGAGTTGGAGTTGGAGTTGGAGTGAAGCACCGAATCGCACCGAGATCCATGAGCACCGAACCGAACAGGGGACGTTGAACTGAAGTGAGGTGAAGTATAGGAGCCGAACCAAGACACACGAACCGAACCTAGGTAGAAGACATACGAACCGAACCGAGACGGGAACATCGACCCGAAGCAAGAAGGGGAGACCGGACTGAACTGAACATGGGTCTTGAGCATTATAAACCCGAACCGAACTGGAGTTCCAAACCGAACCGAGCATATGCCTCTGATTATACGCGATAACTCTTCTGAAGACCAACTCCAATTCGACCAAAACCCGAGATGCAAAGGAAGTCCAAATGGGAGGTTATTACTCAGGATCCAAATGGGGATCAACGAGTTAACGTCATGAGTTGGGCTTTGCTTGCGGGACGTGTGCAAAGGGGTTACTGATGTTTATAGCTTTGACTCACCACTGAGAGACGGATATTGGCTATGGATCATTATAGTGGAGTTGTCATGACTCCATGGGGCAAAGTGATCGTAGTATGGCTATGAGCCAGTGCAGTGGAGTTGTTATAATTCCACGGGGCAGAGTGGACATAGCAAAGTATCAATGGTTATGGATCAGTGTAGTGGAGTCCTCATGAATCCATGGGGCAGAGTGATCGTAGCAAAGAATTAGGTGATCAAATTGGTAGATATCGTATACTTTACGCACTGAGTGAGAAATGCGAGGATGATTGCTATGTTTGATGTTTTCTATCACTATCACATGCACACACCCCTCCCCATTATTTTCACATTATGTGCTAGTGTCACCTTAGAGTATTGTACATCCTGTTTTGCTAACTTTTTGGTTGCAGGTCCAAGTTCAGGTATGGTTATGTATACCTATTACTGTTCTATTTTTACTGCTTATCGCTCATACCAGACTTTTGTCTGACCCAGAGTTTTATATCTCTTCTTATTACTCTGGGTGCTCCTAAACGAGCAGATTAGAGATAGGTTAGCTTGTTATGCATGAGTAGCTATCCGGAGACGAGCAGAAGGCTTACACGTATTATTCCCATATATTCACCCTGTGTTGTTGCTAGTCACTACTTTGGGCATTAGTGATGTACCTTCCTACTTTGCTTTGGAGACATTTTTAAAAGTTTTAATAAAGATGGTTTGGATCATAAGTTGTATTTTGAATTTTTCGCTGCTATGATGATTTAGTTTTCAGCTTATGCACTATCTCGCCTGTTTTATATCAAGTTATGTTATTATTATATTTTGTTCCATGCGCTGTGAGATATACTACAGGTTCTTTGTTGATTCATCATCTCCTTTCTTTTCTTTTGACGACCATCCCATGCTGGTTGGGCATCGGCACAGTGCGTTTCATTGGAAATGTCGGCTGATGCGGGGCGGGCCGTCGCATTTGGTATCAGAGCTCTAGGTTGCGTAGTTAATCTAGGGGAAGACACGAGGGAGAGATAGTATACGTATATAAGAGAGCCTATTTGTGATATTCTGGTTTTCAAGAGCTATATCTATATATATACTATTAGTATATATAAGGATGAAGTCACACTGCACTGGCACCACTGAAGAGATGGTTAATCGTTTCTCTTTATAGATTGAACGATGAGCCGATATACGAGGAATACTAGTTCAGGAGCCAATAATAGAATTGCTTCTGATATGAGGATGATGTTCACTGACTTCATGAGAGCGATGCTTAGGGATTTTCAGAGGGCAATTCATAATGCTGCTAACGGTGGTGGCGCAGTAGTGTAGGCGCCTAGGGCCGATTTCGCCAAGCTCTGTAAGGACTACACTAGTCTTGGTGGAAAGCCATTCCATGGAACGGAATCAGCTACGGATGTTCAAGATTGGCTTGATAGTCATGAGCGTATCTTCGAGTATCTAGGAATTGAAGATGCAATGAAGAGAAAGCTAACATCCCACCAGCTGCAAGGACGGGCTACGAATTGGTGGAACGCTATTAAGGCAGCTACTTCTGAGGATCAAGCTACTTGGAATCAGCTTAAGACCCGCTTCAGTGATAAGTGTATCCCAACTGCCCAGAAGTCGGAGTTGTTTAGGAAGTTCTTGGAGCTTAAGTAGAATGGTAGGGCAATCTCGGAATATATTGCTGAGTTCGATACTTTATTGAAGTATGGATTATCTCTCTTATCGTACTACCGAGAAGAAGAACGAGAAGTTCATAACTGGTTTAGATCAGTACTTGGTAGAAAGGCTTATAAACCATATTGATGAGACTTTTGAATCGATTATAGAGAAAGCATTGAGGTCAGAGAGCCTTTATCCTAAGCCCAAGACTGAAGTCGTTGTTGCATCTGCAGAGGAGCCAAAGCCGCAGGCAAGCAGTGGGGGCAAGAATAATTCTCAGAATAAAAGGAAGCAGAGTCAAACCAAGGATGGTTAGAAAAAGAAAGACATGAAAGATGTAGAGTGCTTTAGCTGTGGCAAGAAGGGCCATTATGTTAAAGAATGTCGAGCAAAGCCAGCGGACAGGAAGTGCTTCAACTGCGGCCATGTGGGATATCACAAGGATAAGTATCCACAACCACCCAAAGAGAAGCAGATTGTGAAAGCATATGCTATTAATGTTGTTCCTTCTTCGTCGAATGGCCCCAACTGCAACGGAGAAAGGAAAGAATGTCGTTATTCAAGATATGCTTTCCATTTATGATGTTCCTGTTCAAGTATTGTTTGATACTGGGGCTTCCCATTCCTTCATATCTAGTGACCTGTAGATAGGTTGGGATTGGAACCCGAGATAGTCGAAAGACCTTTAGTGGTGACGAACCGGATTGGTGGTTCGACTAGCCTTAGCATGATTTGCCGAAATTTGGTCTTATCGAGTCATAGATGTATGTTTGCTTGTGATTGCTTTGTTTTGGGCTTTACTGGGTTTGGCATTATTTTGCGAGTCGATTGGCTCCAAAGGTACGGGGTAGTGGTAGACTATGAGGGATTTTCGGTGACTATTAGGGCGGATGATGGGCGGAGGGTAGTGTTTAGTGGCCTACCTAGTGATGAGATGATAGCTAGTTTTCTAATTTCCCTCGACATTCCGCAGGACGAGTTATCAGGGGTTCCCATTGTTGGCCAGTATCTGGACATCTTCAGGGAAGTGACTGGACTTCCACCACACCGAGAGATTGAGTTCCGTATTGATTTAGTGAAAGATGCCAGACCTATAGTGATGCCACTTCGTCGTATGGCACCAAGGGAGCAGCGAGAGCTCGGGGTGCAAGTAAGCGATCTTTTGAAGAAGGGATTTATCTGAAGAAGTGTCTTCGAGTGGGAAGCAACAGTTGTATTTGCCACTAGGGCAGATGGTTCGCTTTGTGTATGTGTGGACTATCGCGAGTTGAATAAAGTGACTAGGAAGAATAAGTATCCTCTTCCACGGATAGATGATTTGTTTGATCAACTGGAAGAACAAGTGTGTTCTCCCAGTTGGACCTCGCGACAGGATTTCATCAGCTTCGAGTATCAGCTGATAGTATTCCTAAAACGACCTTCCGGACGCCGTCTGGATTCTATGAGTAGTTGCTCATGCCATTCAGGTTGACCAATGCACCAGCATATTTTGTGGATCTTATGAATAGAGTTTTCAAAGATCAGTTGAATAAGTCTGTTCTTGTGTTCGTGGACGATATTCTTGTTTACTCGAGGATAGAGGAAGAACACAAGGAACATTTGAGAGTAGCGATGGAGGTGTTGAGAAAACACCAATTGAAAGCGAAGTTTTCTAAGTGTCACTTCTGGAGGAGGAAAGTGAGATTCTTGGGCCATGTTGTTTCAGAGAATGGGATTGTCATGGACCCTGCGAAGATGGCTACAGTACAAGAGTGGTCTACGCCCAAGAATGCAACAGACATAACAAGTTTCTTGGGGTTAGTTGGATATTATCGTAAGTTTATCCAAGACTTCTCCAAGATAGTGGCACCATTAACTCAGTTTACCAAAAAGAATCAAGCTTTTGTTTGGGATGAAAGGTGTGAGAATGCATTCAAGGGTCTAAAGGAGAAGTTGACGTGTGCACCAGTGTTAGTTATTCTTAAGGGGAACGAAGAGATGACGGTATACATGGATGCATGTGGTACCGGACTAGGTGTTGTATTGATGCAAGGAGGTATGGTTGTAGCTTATGCTAGTCGGCAACTGAAACCGCATGAGAAAAAATACTCTACCCATGATTTGAAATTGGCAGCGATTATGTTCGCATTGAAGATGTGGAGACAATATCTCTTGGGAGAAAGATTCGAGTTGTTTACCGATTATAAGTCGTTAAAGTATCTCTTCTCTTAGAAAGATCTAAATCTCTAAGAGCAAAGATGGTTAGAATTCTTGGCTTCCTTTAATTTTGATATCGCATATACACCAGGAATGGGCAATGCAGTAGCTGATGCATTGAGTAGGAGACATGCCAGTTTAGGGGCTATGTTTCTTGAATGGAAGCAACTGGAGTACATCGCAGGGTACGATTTCAGACCAAAGTGCGAATTGGATCCAGAGATGTTAGCAAGTTTGACGATCAGACCCACTTTGATTGAGCGGATTGGTTCCAGTCAGAGGGGCGATCCTAACCTATTGGAAATCATCTCCAAGTTAGAGATGGGTATCGACGAGGAGATGAACAAGTATGGGCTTGATCGAGATGGATGGCTTAGAAAGAATGAAAGATTAGTTGTGCCTAATGTTAATGGATTGAAAGACGAAGTGCTTAGAGAATGTCATCACTCAAAACTGACTATACATCCTGATGGTAACAAATGTATCGAGACATGAAGTAGACCTACTACTGGGAAGGGAAGATAAGAGACGTTGGGAAGTTTATATCCAAATGCATGAATTGCCAGCTAGTTAAAGCTGAGCAAAAGAAGCTAGCGGCTTGATGCAACCATTGGAAATTCCAGAATGGAAATGGGAACAAGTCTCAATGGATTTCATTGATGGGTTATCAAGGACTAGATCGGGTCGTGATAGCATTTGGGTGATTGTGGACCGATTGGACAAGAGTGCAAGGTTTATACCCGTCAAGTCGAAAGAACAACAGCTAAGTTAGCAGAATTGTATATGAAGTGGGTAGTGAGATTTCATGGAGTATCCTAAGGCATTGTGAGTGACCGAGATCCATTGTTTACTAGTGGGTTTTGGAAGAGCTTACAAGAGGCTTTAGAGTCAGAATTATATCTCAGTACCGCGTACCATCCTCAAACCGATGGTCAAACAGAGAGGGTGAATCGCATATAGAAGGATCTCTTGAGAGCTTGTATATTGGATTTTGGTAGATCATGGGATGACCATTTGCATCGAGTGGAGTTCACATATAATAATAGTTATCAGTCTAGTATTTGTATGACTCCATTTGAAGCTTTATACGGAAGATCGTGCAACTCACCGTCATGTTGGTTAGAAATCGGTGAGAAATTTGTGCTTGGACCGGATGTGATAAGAGAAACTTCAGGCAAGATCAAGGTTATCCAACAGCGAATGAAGGCTGCACAAGATAGGCAGAAGAGTTATGCTGATAAGAGGCGAAGAGAATTGAAATTCTCCGTGGGCGACTTGGTGTTTGTCAAGATTTCTCCGTTAAAAAGCATGATTTGATTTGGTTGGAGAGGCAAGCTAGCACCAAGGTTTGCGGGTCCATTACCAATTCTCGAGCAAGTTGGGAATTTGGCATATAAGGTTGGATTACCTGACAAGATGGCAGGAGTTCACAACGTATTTCATGTTTCCTAGTTAAGGAAGTTCGTGCACTACCCCGATATGACTATTTCACCGGATCAGTTGGATGACATCGAAGTAGAACCCGAGGCGGTTGGGAACCGCAGACCGATCTGTATTGTCGAGTACGATACGAAGCAACTTTGAAGCAAGGCGGTGAAACTGGTCAAGGTTCAGTGGGGTGATAACGAGCATGACTGTACTTGGGAAACAGAGGAGAGCATAAGGGAGCGTATCCAAAACTCTTTGCCTGGTAAGATTTTAATTGCAATTTAGCTATTCCGCATGCTAGAATAGACTTGTTGTGTTATAATGTGTGTTTGGTTTTTTGTAGATGGCTGATAAGAATGCAGGACCTACTCTATGTATTAATTAAGGAATTTGGGGGCGAAATTTCTTAAGGGGGGGGGGGGGGGGGGGAATGTAACAACCTGCATTCTACGTATCGAAGGATCGTAGAATATTTATTTATTTTTCATATGAGGTCGTATGGTCGTGTAACTCTGGGGGATGACTATTGGGGTCATTTCCCATGTTCACGATTTTTGTCGAATTTTGAATGACCGTTTTGCCCCTGGCGAATCTTGTTTTTCCTATAAATTTTTTTTGGTAATGAGTTTTGACCTGAAACCACTTCCATTGGATTCGGATGATGGTTTACCTTTCTGTAGAGTGGTCACCGTTGTCAAACGGACTTACCGTTTGGGAGATATGGTTGAAATAAGGTTTAGAAGGTGAAAAACAGCTTAACCGGGCCAAATATGGTGATTAACAGCTAGGCCATTGGGGGATTTCGGGATTAGGGTTACATAAGGGCTGAAAAGGGTTAGAGAAACCTTTCTTTGTCATTTTTACAGCCGCCATTTACCTCTCTTCAACCCTAGCAATGACCTCCACCTTCTAAATTCATCCCAAATCGCTTTCTAATCGCATATTAGTTTAATCTACACCGAATCAAGGAGGATTAGCACCAAATCAAAAGTTGGAGCTGCTGAGTTGCATTGGAAATCACGCGTAAACAGTAGTAAAGTTCAGATCTAAAATTCATTTGTGGCTAAGTGAGTGATTTGCATTGTTTTTCACTAATTACGGCTAATTAGGGGTGATTAGTGTTAATTAGCGAAATTACGCATGTTAAAATTCTGGAAAAATATGTAAAAATTCTTAAATATTATTTTAGGGATCTGATAGAAATTTGGGTTAATTTGGATATGTTTTGCTAATCCTATCATTAGTTATGGTTAAGCATGATTAAGGGGAAAACCATGGGTTTTGGGTATGTTTGATCGATAATAACCTATATGCTTGATGTTTTGACCTTGTTAATTGATCCTATATGTTACTACTACTGTTTGGAATGTTGTATGATTGACTAGAAAAGTTAGAATGGTTGAAAACACCGTAGAATGGATGATATAAGCTCGTTGGAAAAACTACAGGGATCCGGATCGGATCGGATCGGATATGGGAAAGGGGTTCGAATCAGATAGGATTGGTCGAACCGAACCGACACCAGAGACAAGGAATCCGAACCGAACCGGAGTCCAGGCAGAAGAAAGAGTATGGCAACAAAGGAAGGCCGCTAGTTTGGAGTTGGAGTGAAGCACCGAATCGGACCGAGATCCATGAGCACCGAACTGAACAGGGGACGTTGGACTGAAGTGAGATGAAGTATAGGAGCCGAACCAAGACACATGAACCGAACCTAGGCAGAAGACATACGAATCGAACCGAGATGGGAACACCGAACTGAAGCAAGAAGGGGAGACCAGACCGAAATGAACATGGGTCTAGAGCATTATATACCCGAACCGAATCGGAGGTCCGAATCGAATCGGACGTATACCTCTGCTTATACGCGATGACTCTTCTGAAGACCAACTCCAATTCAACCAAAACCCGAGATGCAACGGAAGTCCAAATGGGAGGTTATTACTCAAGATCCAAATGGTAACCAACGAGTTAATGTCATGAGTTGGGCTTTGCTGCGGCACGTATGCAAAGGGGTTACCGATGTCTATAGCTTTGACTCACCACTGAGAGACAGATATTGGCTATGGATCAGTGCAGTGGAGTTTTCATGATTCCATGGGGCAAAGTGATCGTAGCAGGGCTATGAGCCAGTGCAGTGGAGTTGTTATAATTCCATGGGGTAGAGTGGACATAGAAAAGTATTAGTGGTTACTGATCAGTGCAGTGGAATCGTCATGACTCCATAGGGCAGAGTGATCATAGCAAAGAATTGGGTGATCAAAGTGGTAGATATCGTGTACTTTACACACTGAGTGAGAGATGTGAGGATGATTGCTATGTTTGATGTTTGCTATCACTATGACATGCATACCCCCATCCCCATTATTTTCACACCATGTGCTAGCGTCACCTTACAATATTGTACATCCTGTTGTGCTAACTCTTTAGTTGCAGGTCCAGGTTTAGGTATGGTTATGTATACCTGTTACTGTTCTGTTTTTGCTGCTTATCGCTCATACCAGACTTTTGTCTGATCTAGATTTTTATGTCTCTTCTTATTACCCTGGGTACTCCTAAACGAGCAGACTAGAGAGAGGTTAGCTGGTTATGCATGAGTAGCTGTCCGGAGACGAGCAGGAGGCTTACACGTATTATTCCCATATATTCTCCCTGTGTTGTTGCTGGTCACTACTTTGGGCATTAGTAGTGTACAATCCTACTTTGCTTTAGAGACAGTTTTAAAAGTTGTAATAAAGATTGTTTGGATCATAAGCTGTATTTTGAATTTTCCGCTGCTATGGTGATTTAGTTTTCAGCTTATGCACTGTCTCGCCTGTTTTATGTCAAGTTATGTTATTATTATATTTTGTTCCATGCGTTGTGAGATATACTATAGGTTCTTTGTTGATTCATCGTCTCCTTTCTTTTCTTTTGATGACCTTCCCGTGCTGGTTGGGCATCCGCACAACGCATTTCATTGGAAATGTCGGCTGGTGTGGGGCGGGCCGTCACATGATCTCTGTCCAAAAAATCTAGTGACATTGAAATCTCCCCCCCCCCCCACAATCCATTGATTAGGGGCATGATTCCTAAAATCGAAACATTTGACCCATAATAATCTCCACCCTATTTTGGCATGGGGACCATACACATTAGAAATACCCAGAATAGAATTAACAGAAAGAGAAGCTAAAATGATGTCCAAAGAATACAATTTAGGAATCTCCTGAATGAGCCTAAATTGATTATCCTTCCAACCGATCATAAGTCCCCCGGCACTACCAATGGCCGAAAGACAAGCCCAATTTCTAAAGTGAGATCAACCTAACCACAAATAAAAACTAAGATCAGGATTCTCAATTTTAGTTCCTGAAGCGAAACAATATCAATATGGAAATCTCTAAAAAAAAGCCCTAACCTTATCACATTTTTTTGGCTCGTTAAGACCCCTAATGTTCCAACTAACAATCCTTAACATCTTAAAGAATTAACTTTCTCTAATTCCCTACTCCTAATGAAATCCGCATCTAACTCAACGTCAAAAAAAATAAAAGCAGTATCATTAGCCAGCTGAAATAACTGACTAGTAGAAAGGCTACCCAAAGTAAATGGTGAATAGTCACTACCATAAACAGGAATCATACCTAAGCCTACACTCGAAACACTACTACTAGCGCTCAAGCTCGGGAGCTTACCATGAATTGAAGAGGAGATAGATCTAATCCTAGCACTACGATGGACCAATCCAGTAATGGGAGTTACTCTCTTACGTCTCCCCCTCCTAGAAGATGAAGTGGACATATCTCTGACGGAGAAACCCCGCTGCTAACCTCTTAAAAAGTATCTCTATCTCAATCCCTGAATTGGACAAAAGAATCCACCACCGTATAGGTCAACTCACACCTCGTAATAGGCACACTGAAACAAGGCCTCATAAACAAGGAAAATAATCTCGCACCCTCCACACCCAAAGACACAGAACATCCGGTCTCATTCAACAAAAACAAATAACCTCTCCCATCCAAACGCATTCGTCCATTAAACATAACAAACTGCTCTGTCCAAACACCACACTCAAGCACACTACCACAGCCACCAGTAAAACCACCGATAAAACCATTGACATTACCCAAAAATCCACCCACCAAACATCCTCTAGC
The DNA here is from genome assembly GCA_030737875.1 of Allium sativum. NCBI lineage: Eukaryota > Viridiplantae > Streptophyta > Magnoliopsida > Asparagales > Amaryllidaceae > Allium > Allium sativum. Next base: position 139,551,611 of record CM060918.1, on the reverse strand, counting down.
AGAAAATGATTCACTGCAAACCATAGGAAAGAGACAGACCTCACTACTTCCCTTCACACCAGCGAAAAAACTGCAATGGCTCTTATCGAAATCACCTCCCAAGTCCAAATTCGCAGAACTCGAAACCAAAGTTTTATCTTGCATCAAAACACAAGATCTGGACCTATTCTTACACCTCGAAAAATCAGCAGAAACACCCCTACCACGCTGAAAATTATCAGCCAAGCCAACTTTACGCCTACTAACCTTAAAACATCTCCTCTTCTTAGCAACAGACTTCATGGATATTTCCTGAAAATCATCAGGAACGCAACAAAACCCCTCCTTTCTAGATTCGTCCTTATCCTCAATCTTCCTCAGCGACTCAAAACTATTGCTCAGATCAATGTCATTAGCTACAAACCAATCTAAACCATCTTTGTTGCGAGAAAAATTCATGTCTCTAATAAGAGAGCACTGAGAATGACTGACATTCTCACAAAACTGCATATCAACCCAGTCAAAGCCAGTCATCTTTTCCTTACCCTTACGATTTCTCAAAACATTTTGTCCTCAACAACAATAGAACAAGAATCATCATAACTTCCTAAACACTCCTTAACCGATGGGTCAAGCAACAAAGGATCGAGCCGCTGTACATTCCAAAAACATCCAGGAGAAACCTTCTTCTCTTCATCATGAGTCACCAACCCTTCGTCATGCACAAAAAACATATCAGACTCTAAGACAACATCCATATCCATCCTCTCAGCCACATCCACAAAATTAGAAAAACCCCTAGGCTTCGAAACAATGACCTCATCTCCCAGTGGAAACCCCTTAAACTTGGCAACACAACGGTCACGGTTAACAGCAGTGTTGATTGTATCAAAGTGAAACAGAATCTCATACAAAAGCAGGAAAGCCTTCTTCTTGTTTAACAAGCATGACTTAGAAATTATCCTTCACAATTTTAGGAAATTTAAACAGAAGAAGAAGGCATGCTCCTTCCTTTCCAAAGGCCGTGGTAATGGGGGAAACACAACAGAATTTGAAACAGCCGGAATCAGCTTACGCCACAATAAACCATCAACAAGTCCCTCCATATGCTAACCCAACAACAGAAAGATATACGCCTCATCGATCTCTTTTTTAGAATAACCTAAAGCGAAAAGATCCACCAGAGCACTCAGTTTTTGGCATAACTTCAAATAATTGAAGCGCATTAGTTTAATGACAGATTTTCCTTTATAATTCTCTGGATGCTTGTTCTTCTAATGTCCTAAACCTCTACATCTAAAGCAACGAATTGAATTTCTGCAATCTCTCGCTATATAACAAGAATCACCACATCTGAAGCATATTCGCCTTCTTGAATAAATCTTTCCAGTAGTATTCTTGTGAGAGAATGAAAATCGATTTGAAGCAAGATCAGGTCTGGGATTAGATTGTTGTAACACCTCCGCGTATGATCTCTGAAATCCTCCCCTAAGATCAACGAAGGAGGAGATATTATCGGAGGGATATAGCCAGAATTATTAAAACAAGAACGCAAGTCAGAAACAGAAGCCTCCACCATTGTTTGTTAGTCGATTTTGATTTTCAGTGAAACTAGATATAAAATAATAAAAATCACATATGTAAAATAATATTAGTTTATCGATTTAAAATTGACTAAAAATTCTTATATATATTATTAAAACTTGAGATTAAAAATTTTCATTAGTTCCTAAATTTCAGGTTGTTACAAGAATCCACAAATAGATATGGAAAAACAAATTGTTTGTTTAGTACATGATCAAGTGAAGGTCATCCATCAACAATGCATTGTCCATTTGTGCGCTTTAAGCGATGGATTTTACTAGATCAAGAACACAATAGTGAATATTGGAAAATTTCCTTGCTACGATCATTTGTATTTTATTGACCAAAGTAGTTATGGTGTGAAAAAAGTAACAATTACTATAGTTTTCAAATATTATGCCTAACTTGAAGTATTTACTAATATTTCATTGCCTTCTTCCTTGAAGAGATGTACCTAAATAATTGAAAAGACATACATACACAAAAAAAATAGTTTTAACCATGACAACTACTAGCATTCATCCAACAAATGCATTTAGAAGTTATTATAAATGAGTCTTTAAAACGTCGATACAACATTAAGCTCAAAGCATTTCTCATGATGTGTTATTTTTTTGGTCACCTTTTGAGGAAGAAGATCGATTGTGCCTCTTTATGTTTGAAAGAGGAGGATTTCATTGGAAGGAAAATGCACATGTATAGAAGCAATAAATTCTGCAGAGGTTGAAGAAATAATGTTCTTTATGAGTTCAAGGAACTAACAAACCTGAAATATATAAGGAAGCTCCTCTACACAAATTAGATTTGTTCTGTATATACTATTTTCGAGTACCAGGAGGTGCATTTTCCTCTGGAATATTATTGTTCGGGTGCAACCGGACTACTATCGATCCATTTATTTTTTACTTCTTTTTAGACATGTTTGTTCCTCTATTTAGTTGTTTACCTAGGGTAATCGGTCTACTTCCATATAGCCCTTCCCTGAGGCTGTGTTTCGATCTCCTACGTGCGAAAGGGGGGATCCTATGGGAATTACTCGGATTCCTTTGATTTTGTTTTTTAACTGATTCCTTACATCACCCAGGTTTATACCTTTAAGATTGCATATTTTGTATCATTATTTAATACTCAGCTGCCACGAATAGATAGTATATATAATGTATGGGTCAATTAAGAAACATATATTCTTGGGAAAAATTGGTTAGTGAAGGTTAACCATTAGGGATCAGTCTAAAACTAATTAAACTGGTAGAATTCTTTTTGTTATGAGACTACGAGCGCAGATCATAAGTGCGGTTAACTTAATGCGTTTCAAAAATCAGACGGCGATATTATCAACTGTTTGTAGTCTATGACTAAAGGCGAAGTTGAGAAGATCAAATATATTTTATATGGCCATTCTCAAAATTTTCTATTTTAGTGTATTTAGATGTGTAAAAGATGTAAAAGGAAATCAAGTATTTACCTGACATCAATTTAATTAGGAAAACAAAACAAAAGGAGATAAAATAAAGGTCTTACAATAAAACTATTAGTATAATATGTAACCTGGATTCTTTTAAGAATCAGTTAGCATTATCAATAGTCATCTGGACTATGATTATATGCAAAACAGATAAAATATTAGAACAGTAAACCAATTGAGAAACTTAATTGAAAGCTTAAGAGTGTTTTATAAAATTTTAGCTAGGTTAATTATGTTATATGAAAAACTAATTAAATATATAAAAATTAACTAAATAAGTTTCATAAGGATTAGCTGAGGTATTAAAAAATAATTATCTTTTATAAAAAGATTAATCATATTAACTAAGTTTTATAAAAATAATTACATTAACTAATTTTCATAAAAGTAATTACATTAACTAAGTTTATATAATTTAACTAAGTTTATTTAAAATAACCATGTTTCATAAAAACTAATGAAGTTTATAAAAATTATTTAAATTATACAAAAATTGACCAAGGTAATAAAGTGTTAAAATTAGTTTAAGTTTATGATAATTAATTAGATTTTATAAAGTTAATAGAAATTAAATTAGTTGTTTAAAACTAACAAGGTCTTGTAAAAGTTAAATAAGATTTATAAAAATTAAATAAGCATCAAAAAAATTAACTAAGTTACTTAGTTTAATAAAATTTAACTATGTTTTATGGAATTTTAACTATATTAGCTTAGTTTTATAAATTCAACTTTATTTAATAATAGTTTAACTAGATTAAATTTGATGGAAATTAACCTAATTTATAAAAAATTGACAGAAACCAAGTTGATTATATTTGATCTCTATAGCAGTATGATATACGATTGCCCTTGTAATATTTCTTAAATCCTAATTAGTATTCTTATTATTTTTATTTGTTTTAATTAACTATTTTATTTGATTGCATTTGTTTCTACTCATTTTGCAGATTTTTACTTGTCTGTGTTTTAGTGAGTATTTTGCTTTTTAACTCTATATTTTTAATACAGTGTATATATGTGCTTTTGTTCAAATAATATAAGGAGTGTGACATCACATTGTTTATTTAGGAGTGATAGAAGAAACTATAAACTGCCACCTTCTTTTTATCTCTTTCTACCTACTTTATGAAGTTTCTTAGCCGGTAAAGAAGATGAAATTTGGATCATTTACGTTTTAAATTTAGATAAGTTTTTAAAATATTTAATGCACAATCTACAATTTATTAAGCTATTCACTATAACAAGTTTTGACATCGACAAGGAAGTGGGAAAACAATTTACACACAGTAACTAATTTGCTAAGCTAATCACTATAGCAAATTATGACACTAACACAAAAGTTTAGTTAATGATGAACTAAATAATTTGGTTATATTTCCCAATTATTATCTCATCTACTTCATGCTACATAATTATAATTTGTGCATATTTTTTCCGTTTTTAGTTGAATATGAACTTCGTGATTTCACACGAACATTGATAAACTGGGACAAATGAATAAGGACAATTTGCCACACAAATGACTTTGATTGAGCGTATTTACCATGCATCATTCAGATGTAGTTTGTTGTATATTATGGGGCACTGGATTGATAAACTTCAATCACAATTATATCATATATTACATACTTTATTTTTGTTATTCAAATTTCTGATGTTGTAGCAGGTATATCGTGTTGATGGAGTCACTAACATGATTGTCTAAATAGACATCAGAAATTTTATTTTATTTATATAGTGCAAAAAATAGGATCCTGTGTCAATGCATCTGCACTACCGCGTTTTATATTTTTGAGAGCTACGAATTTGTCAACAATTATGTCTGAATCTGAATTTATCTTCACATTTAGGTACCGTTCTCAGCGATTATTTGCCACGTTCGGGACGTGTTGGCGTCCGACGCGTCCGACACATGAACGTGGTATTCCACATCCACCCACGACAAGGGTGAACGGGTGGAAAATGAACCATTGACGTCCGACGCGTCGGACGCCAATGGTTCATTTTCCAGCTTCTTCTCCAACGGCTCCCTCCCTCAATTTCTATAACTACCGCCACTTCTATCCATCATCTTCCTACACTTCTAACCCATCATCACCTCTTCAACGTTAATGTCCACCTCCATTTAATCTTTCAATTCTTCCTCCGATGAAGATGATTTACTTGATATTTACAGGATCTCATGGTGCATGAATTTACAAAGAGGTCATATGACGCGAATTATTACGTTGGAGTATATCGGTTTAGCTTGGGTCATCGATATTCTGAACGGGCATCAACAACGTTGTCAAAATAATTTTCTTAAGAAAAGACTTTGTTTCTACTCATTATGTAACAAACTAAAACAACATGGTCTATCTTCAACGGCAGAAATTTGTGTTAACGAAATAGTTAGTATTTTCGTTTACACAATGACTACTGGGATCTCAAGCAGACAACTAAGCGAGAGATTTCAAAGATCAGGTAGCACAATCTCCATCTATTTTCATGTTGTTTAAATGCTTTTCAATTACTTGTTGCTGAGATAATAAAACCGGATGATCTACAATTTAATACTGTTCCACATCACATTAGCAGTTCAACTCGGTATTATCCATATTTCAAAAACTATTTTGGTGTGATAGATGGAACACACGTAGCTGCACACTTACCTGTTGCTCAAGTTATCCCATATATTGGAAGAAAAAGTTGAGCTACGCAGAATAAATTAGCAGTATGTTCTTTCGATTTACAGTTTACTTATGTTATGGCTGATTGGGAAGGGACTGCCCATGATAGTAGAATTTATAATTCGGTTATAAATGATAGAAACTCCAACTTACCTAAACCTCCGGATAGACAATATTATTTGGTCGATTCGGGATATCCACTTCAGACTGGATATTTACTACCTTGTCGAAATATGAGGTATCATATTCCGCATTTTCGTGAAACCGTGAATCAAGAAAAATTGGTTAATGAAGTGTTTATTTTCTACCATTCTAGTTTACGGATGGCCATTGAAAGAACTTTTGGCATTTGTAAAAAAAAGTTTGTCATTTTGAGGAATATACCAACATATTCATTTCAAACACAAGTCAAAATGGTCGTAGCTACAATGGCCAGGTATTTGAGATACTATCAGAGATCAATTGGTGGTTGCAGGGCTGCGCTGAAAAATACTATTGTTTCTATATTTGTATCTTTATTTGTATTTGTATTTGTATTTGTATTTGTATTTGTATTTGTATTTGTATTTGTATTTGTATTTGTATTTGTATCTGTATGTGTATCGGTATTTGTATTTCCCCGTTCAAATAACCCATTCAAATACCCCATTCAAATACCCCATTAGTAGCTAAAAACGCATTCCATGTTCACAATAGTGCCACGCTCAAATGCTCTGTTTCTTTTGCCGAGAACACACCCTTACTTTTTATAAGTTGAGAGCTACTGCGTTTTATATGCTTGAGAGCTACAAGTATTATCCATTTATATCATTATATGTTACAATTTTGAGATAGGAACACTCACATTAGACTTTGTTCATTTTCTTTATGTGTAATTATGTTTCACCGTGTAGGATTATCAGCTATTTCTAGAGATGGGCATAAACCGCACAGCAACGCAGAAACCGCCCAGACCGAACCGCAAAAACGGTGTGGAAAAACCGCGTCGAATTCTCTCTAAAGCAAATATCCCAGACCGAACCGAGTCGCAACAATACGGTGCGGTTGCAGTTTGAACCAATCGTTTTAAACCGGATCGAACCGCATACCTACACTTATAATGTTATGATAAGGATATAACTAATTCCAATCTATTTTTTTATTTCAACAATATATATCCATTTTCAACATATATTGTTATATTAATAATAATCGTTATCCCAAAGTAATTTTTTTTATAGTTTTAGTATATTAGTTTCTATATCATTGTTTTGGATATGCTAATTATAATCTGATTTACCTTACTTAATGTTTATGCATTGATTAACGTTGATGTTTGGTTAATGTACTAAAACAATTTCATTTTTCATTAATTGTAAAATTGAAGTATTATAGAGTTAGAAACTAATCTTTCAATTCAGGATAATTCTATGCGTTTTAACCTTTAAGTGATACAACATCACACAATTGTAAATTGATTGTTGATGAAAGTAATTCTCTTATTTCATTTTTGATACAGGTTCAAACCGGACTGAGCCAAAACCAGACCGTATTACATTAAAACTGAACTGAAACCGAACTATTTAAACATTAGTATGATGGTTTGTATTCTAGATCAACTGTTTGACGCGTTGCGAAAGCGGTTTGGAATCCGAACCGCACCAGATCGAACTGCACCCATCCTTATTCATTTCAATGTGCTAGTTGTAGTAAATTAATATGGAGCTTCTACTTGCTGCGTTTTCCTACGCTGGAAAGCTCTCGTGCGATTGCCGTGTTATCCAGTGATTTCCTTATGTAGAATTTATTGATCTGATTACCTTGTTCTATGAATCTTCAATATGACCTCAGTGCTAACTGAATAATTAGCACATAACTAAATTGATTTTAAAACAAATGAGCCAAAAAGGTATTCATCCATTTCGGCTGCTACCTACCAACAACACAATAGCCATGTGCTATTCCTATTTTATGTAGTAGCACATGTTGGCTACCTTTTTGACCATCTGATCGGACTTAAGTCGAGCAAGGGTGCTGGCTTACTTTCCCCGCGGTGCAGCACTGCGCTTGGCCTTGAGTCTTGTTCCTCTGTACATTAAAAAAAAGTAGAGTGAAAATTCAATCTCAGTGAGCAGTGAATATATGCTTACTGTGCGTGAGTTATTTGTATTGCATGTGTTTGGCGAGATTATTTATAAGTTAATAAATGACATGTTCTCATGCATTTTGGAAGTTACGGATTGTTTCTGGTGATTAACTTTTCTTCTGAATGTACTAACAATACTGAAATTTTTGCTTTATAGACAGATAGACGACACTGATGGAAAACATTGTTGCAATTAGCTATGGGTCGAAGTTATTCTTAATGTTAAGACTATATTTTCTTTGTAAGAATGTATGAACTTTTTTTTGGTCGCTACTACTTGTGTATGTGTATGTTTGATGTCTCGCTATTTTTTTGTGAAATATCATAGACGTATTGTGTATGTTTGATGTAAGAATACTGCATATTTTGATTATATAATTTTATTTGTTGGTTATGAATTTTGTGATCAATATAAAATGTGTTATTAATATGATGCGTCGATTACGAAATGTGGTACTGATATAATACGTTGATTTTAAATAGCCATAAAAATACTAAGATTGATTTTGGACTTTTTAGGGTGTTTTCAAAATACTATTGAAATCATTCATGGCAAATTTTCAACGGCATTCTAAAGTACCGTAAATAGTTTTTTTTTTTGAAAATTGGCATATTAACACTTACAATAATTAATAAACACCATAAATAAACATCATAACAAAAAATATACATTGTAGTTTCTTTTCTTTGCTAGTAAAAAACGCTCAGAAATATTTTGTATGACATCCAAAAAAGGGTGAAAAAATTCTAACAAAATCAACCTAAAACCCCATGAAATGTACTAATAGCACAAGAAAACCGCCATTGAGCAATACTTTTCATAGCATTCTATTATTGATATAGTGTGATTCTAACTTTTAACTGCATGTCGATACACAACGTATGTAAAAACGTTGTTAATACCTTTTATAGCATTTTTTAATCGCTGTAAAAAAAGTCCTATTTATCGTAGTATAAATGCTTCCAAGTGCTTCCTTTCAAGGAACATGGCTTCTAATCTAACATGTATTCTACTTAATGCATCTGCTACTGCATTCCCTTATCCTGGAGTGTAAGAAATATCAAATTCACAAGAGGTCAAAAGCTTTTACTACCACTGCCACCAAAGGTTGAGATCCTTCTAAAAGAAAATATACTTCAAGTGCTCATGGAATAGCTATAATATTTACCTTAACAAAGAGTTGCCTCCATATCTTCAAAGAAAATATAATCACCGTTAATTTCAAGTTATGCGTTGGATAATTCCTTTCATGTGGATTCAGCTATTGATTTGCATTAGTGAAAAATCAAAACTACTTCAAAACTGGTACCATATGTATCTGTATATACCATAATTTCTTCATTACCACTATAAATAGTCAAACTGGTGCATTTATCAACTTATCCTTTAAAGCCACAAATGCATGCTCACATCTAGTATTCCATAGGTAGGCTTTATTCGTCAAGTTAGTCAATGGTGCTGCAATGTTTGATAAGTCCTTTATGAAGCATATATAATACCCAACTAATCCATGGAAACTCCTCGCATCACTATCATTTTTTGGTTGGTTCTAATCCTGGATCATTTTCATTCTTGCAGACCTACTGCTCTCTTTTGTCATCGTACGATATGTCCTAAGAACTTTGCTTCTTCCTTCCAAAATTGACACTTCAAGAACTTATCCCTTAACTTGTGATTTCTTAAATTTTCGGGCATCAATCTCGAGTGTATCTCATGCTCTTTCTAAATTCTACAGTGAATCAGAATATCATCCACAAACAAAAGCACAAACTTGTTCAAATGGTCTCTAAAGACTTTATTCATTCGATCCACAAAGAATGCTGGAGTACCGGTCGATTCAAAAGCATCACCAACCACACGTAGAATACTAAAGGTGTCTAAAATGCAATAATATGGATACTTTCTTTTTTCACTCTAGGTTAGGGAAATCTCATTGCTAAGTTTATCTAAAAGCCACCTTTGCTTCATGCATATGATTGAATAAGTCATCAATCAGTGGATGTGGATATTTATTCTTCCTTGTCTTATTCAGCTCAAAATAATCGACATACAATCTCAAAATGCCATCAGTCTTAGCTGCGAATACAAAAAGTGCAGCCTACTAGGATCTAATTCTCCAAATGAATCATTTCCTCAATGGGTTGTTCAATTGCACATCGAATTCTTTTACTCTTTGGGTTCCTTCTACTATGGATTTCAATATGCCTCGAAGGCATAAGCATTGGCCATGCTTCACCCACTAAATTGATTTGTCTATGTGGAGGTAATCCATACGCTTCTTCGAAGACACTTGCGTACTCTTCAGCGGTAAGCACAAACAAAAATCCTTCTATTGGAACTTCTAGTGAATATTAAAAAAAATCTAACCAATAACCTCATAACCCAATAGGTGGGGTATTACTGCCATTCATGCTTCCATATTCTCAATTGTCACCTCTAGCTTCTCGCAATCCACTACTCCGCATACTTCCTAAGCTAGTCCATGCATAAAATAGCTCCAAACCTAGTAAGACTTAAGATAAAGAAATCAGAAACAACTGAATATCCATGATTCGATAATACTAGGCCATGAAAAATAATACAAAGACTAGTAGACCCTCCAATTGGGTTCGTCACAATCAATGGTCGATCTATCTGAAGTTCCAAACCTAGTATGCATGTTAGTTTACTAAAAGAAAAAGAATGTGAAACTCTAATATCAAACTGAACTCTAATAAAATATTTCTAATGGAAAGCATATTTTGCACCACTATTGAATTTCACTTATACTTAGCAACAGGAACATTAGATGTTGTCGAGACTGCATCAAAAACATATTCTTTCACAATCTACTTATCCTTTGGTGGTTCCAGACAATCCTTCTTAATGTGTTGCGACTTATCACGGTTAAAGCACATCATTTCCTTAAAAGCCTTGCAATCCTTGAGGAAGTGGTTCTTCTCTTTACAATTGTGGAAAATCATCTCACTTTTTCCCTTCTAATGTCCTCCTTTACATTGTTATTTCCTCTACTATTCTATTATTGTTTAATCTCCTCTTTCTAAGCAACAACAATAGTAATCCTATTGTGACGACTCACTTACACCACCGGCTATGTAGTTAAATCCCCGCTAAAGCCCATAAAATCCCGCTATATCCCGTAGCACTCTCCGGCCGATACGCTATTTCAATTTAGCCTCAATGAACCGTAGTTCCGCTTTAATCCCCACTATTTTTCCGCTGCACTTGCTAAATCAACGCTATTCAGCACCCGCTTTAGCAATATTAATATATAGAGGATGATTTGACCAGTTCTCTTTTAAATTAAAATAAAAAGTTAGTGTAAAGAATTAATTTTAAGGCATAAGTGCCTTATGTAAGATAGAAATCTATAATAATTATCGAACCTAGTATGCATAACCATGATATTTTTATTTTGTTAAGTAATAGTAATTAATATATGTTTCTTCTACACAAATGATATGAGAATAATAATTAATTAATGTTAATTATATATTTTTACATATGGTTAACATTTTTGCACCTTCGTTGTATCCCCGCTTTATCCGCGCTACAACTTTTTACACCTCCACCGCTATAGAACTGCTAAGCGCTTTAACTGCAAAGACCACCGGTGCTCATAGCTAAAATTTGCACTGTACAAACACCTGATCGATATACTGTGATTGTCAAGGGAAAGAAATAGTATAAAAGAAGAGGAAAGAAGAAGAAATAATAGAAGAAGAGAATAGAACATAAACACAATCACGAAACATGTCGTATATCTCATAACACATCAGATAACATATAATAATCAATCTCATATACAAAACATATGAGACAATAATAACTATTTAAATCGTTTAATCAGAGTATACATGAACATAGAGTAATATAAAATAGTAATAGAGTTTACACAAGAGATACAAAAACCCAAGCTAATAAATTGTCTCAAACAAAGAGACATAGAATTGTTAAGGCTCCATAGTGCTACACAGCGAAATAAACAATAAGGATACAAGTATACATGTGTAAAATGTAGCCTCTTGTTAATCTACATGTGCAGCTCCAGGTTATATACACAACACACCCCCCGTCACCCGGTCTGCTCATTAGCATCGTCGATGACCACCCAAGGTCATAAGAGGGAAATAAAACCTTTGGTCAAACAAAAGTCTAGTATGAGTGATAACAAATCTCGAAGTACTGTAAAAGTTGTAATAGTATATATGACGCAGAGGGTATGAGAAATCATACTTGCCCTTCCCCTACATCCACAGAGTTGGCACATAACTATTGATATATGCTACACTATGACAAACATCGTATAAATAGGGTGTGACGGATTTAAGCACTAAATGGTAACCATAGCATTTATCAACCATCCTCACATTCATTCACTTAGTGCATAAAGCATATGGTATCCAGTAATCTAATCACCCCATTAATCAAAGCACTGGTAGGCCCTATTGCATGAGCTTCACAAAACTATCGCTATGTCCCACTACATAGACTTTAACCGATAACCCTACCCAGTCCACACTGCAATGACTCTAGGATCCAGGCCAGTCATTCCACACTATATTGGCGTTGATCCATCCTTGTGCCACTCTCTAAAAGTGTACCGAAGTCATTTTTTTGAAAGCAAAATGTGTGATCTTCTAAAAAGAAGAGAGCACACATATATTTATTAATGGAAAAAGTGATTACAAATATAGACTGCCAGCTAAAAAACAGAAACAACTACACATGCTGACACTAGTCTCTCCCAACAACAAACAACAAAAAACGAGAGAAAAGACTACCTCCTCACAAACACTCCAACACAGAACATAAAAAAAACACCAGTGCAAAGACCATCACCAATCCAAAACAGCACGTTGCAATCCCCTCAGCATAACTACTTCTCAAGTCCTGAGTCCAAAAAAGCGAAACACAGCTATCAGAATCTGGAATAAGATCTAATACGCGCACTACGACGAACTAATCCCGCTCTGGGATAAACTCTCCTACGCTTGCCACTCCTAGACATCGGATCTCCAGACTGACTAAGAGTCTCAAAAACCGGCATCTCATCCTCATATGATATTCATCTCAATATGACTTAATGTCGTCCTTTCAACATCACAAGGAAAAGAAATCCATTACAGCAGCCATGCTTCCCGCCTTGGAATCATTGTCGTTGAATGACGAACCACCGTCTAGAAGTTCCACATCCTTGCCTCAAGAAAAGCTGCTAATCGAAGAGCAATCGCGTCGAAATCGCTGTCGAACAAACCATCAGATCCTGCTCCTCGAAATTGCACAATTATCCATGTTAAATTGACCAAATGGTCGATAGCAGCAGTAATCGATATCGACCACTTCATACTAATCGGTAACAACTACTCAGATCACCTATTTAACCAAAATTTGTTCAATACACATCCAATGAAAATGTCCGGCATTCATCATGAAACCCAGCTCGTCGCTAATCCTTCCACCATCTCAGATCAGTCATCAAGATCCAGTGTTGCTCTGTCTAAAAATATGTTGTCGAGCTTCGATTCTGCAACGTCATCAAATCCGTCGCTAAGTTAAAATGCAACTCCGTCATCAAATCCATCCATGCACTCTGAAGCTCCATTGAGACTATATCTTATCTGTTTGAGTCTAATTAACATGTGCATTTGATCGATAAACTCCCCAGACTCTAACAAACGAAATACTTTCTAATATTAGATCGTCTACAAACGATGTTTTAAACAAAACTAAGCAAACAATTCAACCAATGGTCATCCCAATTCCTAAACTACTATATACACATCCATAACAGTAGTAAAAAATCAAATAGGACTAGTCCATAGCAATCAAAGTGAAATAAGTGTCCAAATAACCTATGTCTAACAATGTGGTCAAAATAGCGCGTAAACAGGTACATAGCGTGCAATAACGAACAAACAAGTAAAATGTGATAATCATGTTTAAAACTACCTAAATCACTTTATAGTCTTTTTATTAAATGTTTACTAGGTTCAACTATCCTAAATACTATGTTTTATAACAGAAAAATGTTAAAACGTCAAAACTAACTATATGAACTGTGACACCCCATGTACGTTAATGTCACTCATTAAGAGAATGCAATAAGTTTCGTGAAGCGTTATAGGTAAACATAAACATAAACATTACAAGACAGATAATAAATAGCAACCGAATTTAAAAAAATTATTAAGCAGAAAACATCGGTGCAAAACATGGTTACATCATATGTCTGAAATGCATAAAACCCAGTACATCAATTTTTAAAACTTTTGTCTTGTAGTTAAATCATCAGAGTACAGTAATAAAAGAAGCACAATCCCCAAAACATAGCCATAGTAGAGAGACATGAAATCAAGTAGTACATCTAAGCAGCTCCAAGCAAGATGAAAGCAAAATCTTGATCAAGCTTGAGTATTCCCACCCTGAGAACCTAGGGGGGACAGAAGAGAACGAAGAGGAAACAAATGGGTCAGACATAAAGCCTGGCGAGTCCAGTTACTTTTATCATATAAATAAGTAAACGCATCATGACAGGCATATAAAGTGGATAAGAGAGATAACATCAAAAAGGTAGGTATGACAAGGTAAACAGGATAAACATGATAGATTATATTGCGCTTCTCTAGTACTTTCTCTTTCTCTGCACCAATACTAGTGTCGTATGAAAAAGATGATCCCCACAAGTATAAGATCGTAGACTTAGGTGTACTTCCAATGATAGGTTTTACCCCATACAATAATAGGCAGCCCAACATACTGGAGTTACCCATAAGGATAATAACGGGCTCCTAAACATACCAGAGTCTAGATGTACTCTAATTACTACCCCAATCGATCGTCTCCCTACTCCGTAGATACCCTGTGCTGGCCCTACAGTAGGATGTATCACTTCCTAAAGTGGCAATCTTCATTTTCAGGATGTGAACAGCCATATCTACAGGTGTCACGGCGTCTAAACCTTCTCTGCCGGACCCATGCACGCACATGACCCCGTCGGAGTGCGCCGCACACACCGTCCTCCACTTTTGGATCTCTTACAATCAGCCCAGTAAGCATGCCCCGACTCCGACCTAGCTCGGATTTGATACCTATATATGGGTTACTGACTGAAACGCGTCCTACACTCAAGACGATACAAGCTTCCCTCTACGCTTGCATCACCACTACTAGGTTTTCCACAAGTTATGCCATACCAAAGTAAAAAATTGCATAACCCCACAGATTAAGTTTGGGGGCCTACATATAAATATTACCCATCAACCCAAGATATACTTAACCCTCCCACCGTTTCATAAATCTTACTTAGCCCCTGCTCAAGTTAACATATTCAATCCTTATGGATTCAACTAGGTTAAGTATTCAAGTTTATTACCATATTCATTTATGGTTATAACATGCTAGACCTCCCACATTAAGCCTACATCTTGTGGATGCTGGATATGTCGGTTGGTTCCGAGCAGACTTCTTCCACAAGTCGGGCTTAACCTCGTGTCTTAGCACGTTTCGTGTTTATGCACTTAGACCCCTCACATTAAATTAATCACTTGTGGTTGCTGGATATGTCGGTCGGTTCCGGGCAGACTTCCACCACAAGTGTAATTTAACATCGTGTCTAAGCGCAGTTACAGTTTCTAATTACTGCAATTTTAGGCATTTCCATTATTAACCAATTATTCCTATGTCATTATAGGTTTTTATTCCCCTTTCCCAAGTTATGTTCATTATGTATCGTACACCCCAAATTCAGATCTTCAATCAAAGTTTGGTTTATGCCCAAATTCATATTCATGTATTTCGTTCAAGTTATGTCTAAATTTCCACACACAAGTTATACCCCAATTTTAATGTTTTGCCCTCATCCCCAATTTTACGCGTTCGCATATTTCAGCGGCATGCTTAAGCTCGAAGGTAGCCTGGCCATAAAAATAAAAGGGAAAAGAAGAAGGAAGGAGGACAGAAATGAACATAATAACAAGATTGACATATAATGACATAAATAGGCATAGCAACTAATAAACATACAGTGACAAAGTTGGGCATAATGACAAGATATGCATGTAGGAACAGATCCGATGAACATGTGATAGTAGAACTGATTCTAACATAATAGAGACATCATAAACAGGCATGATGAGATCTAAATAATGAATTAGATCAACAAACAATGGCAGATCTAACATGATAAATAGGTTTAGGCTTAGATCTAGTTCACAGTCAAGTCGGAATAACTTAGATAAGCAGGTTATGATTCAAATAGTCACAAGCTTAGATCCAAGTTATAGTCATGTCAAGATTAACTTTTAAGTATTTAGATCTAAAAATAACGTAGACTCACCATGATTGGATCTAAGAAATAGAAGAAGGATTGCAAATATTGAATCACAGATCTCTAAACTTGAATGACTTGATTGCTGAAGAAGAAAAGGCTTAATTTAATCTGGGTAGAAGCAGCGTCTAGTTCTTCATTGTTTTTTGTGTGTAAACACAAGAGAAATAGGGTCTTATTTATAGCCTAAATCCAATGAACCAATTCAAGAAAGGAGTCTACGTTTAAACAGAAGAATCTGCCCATATCTACGGTGAGGGGGTCGACCCCCCTTGGTGGGTCAACCCATGGGTCGACACCCCCCTGATGGGGTCGACACCAATGGGAGGGATTTCCCCTGCTCCCTTCCAGCCGCTCGATTTTGAACTGTTTTGAATTTTGGAACTTGTTTTATTCATATATAACTGGCTTATATGTATACAAACTTTAAACCTTAATAACTTCTTCATACGGTGTCCCTTTTACGCAAACCAGGTGTCTATTTTGACCAGAATTCCGAGACGAACGCAATAGCCTAGTTCGTTTCCCTTAATTATGAATATTTATTTAATTATTATTTAGTTTACCATCTTTATTGTTGGTAAAATTACAGGGTGTTACATTCTCCCCTACTCAAAGGATTTCATCCCCAAAATCTCTAAGTTAAGAAGAATATATATCCTAACATCCATCACCCATTTACTCATCCACCAATCACAGGCATCCATTTTCCTTAAAGGCTTCTAATACCTATATGAACATATGAAAAGGTGTGTGTATATGTCTTTATACTAATGCAAAAGATCAGGTGGTCTACTGGTTCAGTTGACCTCCTTAATGCGATGTATGTTAGTGCCATGAATCCAACTTGTATGCAAATAATCCTATTATATTAAGTAAGTTCTATATGTGTGCACAATCTTTCATCCAAATGCAACATCCACATGATAATACACTCATTTTCATCCATTAAAAGAAGAAAAGTGCACACACGTCCATATGCCGTATGAGAGTGATTGAGCCGATCTAGTGCCTAATGTGTGTGTATGCATCCACGAGCAATCACTAGCAAACATTTGCATCCACTTGCATTCATCAAACATAACATGTCTCAAACAAATGTTTACATTCACAGGATTCCTACCTAAAGGTCGAAGATTCGATCGATAAGATATACTTAAATGATAGAAACAAGCATAAATAAAAGATCTGGAAAGGAAGTTAAGAACATACCTTTGAAAAGAAATGGGTACGAAGCGCGAATCTTGCCTTCGGTCTCCCGAGTTGCATCCTCTTGGTTATCTCCCCACTGAATTTTCATCAACTTGACATCTTGGGTGCGTAGCTTCTTAACTTATGATCCAAGAATATGGGTAGGAATTCGCCTAACTGTCGCCTCTCGTTCCACCTCTACTTCCTCAAGCATACTCGGCTTAACTACTTCTGCGGTATCATGTAAGCACTTCCGTAAATGAGAAACATGGAAAACATCATGAACACGGTACAGTCTCTCTGGTAGCTTTACTCTATAGGCCATTTGACCGATTCATTCTATTATGGGAAATAGCCCTACAATATTGGTGCCAATTTCCCTATAGACCCAAAGTGAACCACATTCCTTATTGGTTATACCTGAATGAAAATCATGTCTCCCACCTCAAACTCAATGTCAGTCCTTCTCCTAAATGCATAGGTTTTTTACCTATCCTGAGTGGTCTTCATTTGTCGTCTAATAAGATCAGTCTTTTCTGAAGTTTCTCTAACCATTTCCGGTCTAAGCAGAAGTCTTTCTGTAGATTCCCACCAACAAGTTGGTGATCTACAGGGTTATCCGAACAATGATTCGAAGGGTGCCATGCCAATGCTTGCTTAATAACTGTTGTTGTAGGCGAACTCTACTAAAGGAAGGTGCTCTTCCCAAGTCCCTTCGAAGTTTAGGATACACCGTCTTAAAAGATCCTCAAGGACTCTGTTCACCCTTTCTGTCTGTCCATCGTCTGAGGGTGATAAGCGATGCTCAAACACAACTGTGTACCTAATGCTTCTTGCAAGTTCCTCCAAAATTCACTAGTGAAAATGGGGTCACGATCACTTACGATACTAAAAGGTACTCCATGAAGACGGACTATCTCACGAACGTAAACTGCTGCCAACCATGTCGTCATCCTCTTACTCTTAACTGGGATGAAATGAGCGCTCTTAGTAAGTCTGTCTACTACAACCCAAATACTAGTTTTGCCCTTCCTTGATATAGGAAAACCATCGATGAAATCAATAGAGACGCTCTCCCACTTCCACTGTGGGACCTCCAAAGGATGAAGTAAACCACCGAGCTTCTTTTGCTCAGCTTTGACTTGCTAGCAGATCAAACATTGAGAAACAAATTCTGCCACATCTTTCTTCATCCCAGCCCAAAAGAAAACCCTCTTCATATCTCTATACATCTTATCACCACATGGATGAATAGTCATCTTAGAATGATGGGCTTCTTCTAGGACTGTCTTCAACAAAATCCCAACTCATGGAACACAAAGCATTCCATCTCATCGCAGCTGCCCTTTATCGTCTATGGAATATCTACTGAGGTGACTAGAAGTCTCCCCTTTACTGAGCCTATCCAAGATGTTTGAAATCTATGGATCCTCTCGCTAGGAAGCTCTTATCTGATCCATAAGAGTAGGTTGCACCTCTAGTGATGCTAATAAGCCAAGAAAAAACTCGATGGAGGGTCTAAAGTCAAAAGTCGGTATAAACTCCAAGCTTTTCATCTCCACAAACAGAGGACTTAAGGCTATCCTCTGCCTACTCAGTGCATCCGCCACCACATTACCCTTGTCAGGGGTAAAGAAATCTCAAAGTCATAAGATGCTAGGAACTCCATCCACCTTTATTGCCTTAAATTAAGATCCTTCTGCGAGAACAAGTACTTGAGAGATTTATGATCGGTGTACAACTCGAACTTCTCTCCAAGCAAATAATGGCGCCAGGTCTTAAGCGCGAATACTATGGAAGCTAGCTCTAAGTCATGGGTAGGGTAGTTCTTCTCATGAACCCTTAACTTTCTACCTCCATAACACTCTTCCCTCTTGCATCAAAACCGCACCAAGCCCTGTACCACATGCATCAGTGTATACTGTAAGCACTTTGTTCCCATCGGGCAAGGTCAAGACTGGGGCTATTGTCAGAGCCCTCTTCAGTCATTAGAAAGCAACATCGCAATCTATATCCCACGAAAACGTTAGATTCTTCTTCGTCAACCCGATGAGTAGGGCTGACATCTTTGTGAAGTCTTTAATGAACTTCATATAAAAGCCTGCTAACCCCAGAAAACATCTCACCTCTGTTGCATTCTTTTGGATCTGCCAATCTTGAACTGCAACTACCTTCGTGGGATCTACTGCTACCCCATCTTTAGAAACCACATGCCCTAGGAATCTCACCTCTGTTTTCACCAAAAAAAATGGCTTAAACACCAAAGGTACTAGAATTGTACTTCACTGATACAGTAAGAAAATAAATGGAGCCGTACTTAATAACAATTGAAAGTAAAAATGCGAATAAGGAAAAATAGAGACGAGATTTAGAGTGGTTCAGCATTATGCCAGGCCTACATCCATTATGAAGATTACTTGCATTCTTAAAATGGAGATTACAAAATACACCAACTCTCTTTTTTCATACATCTCTATATTCACTCAAAATACTCTCATTTATACATATCAATCCTGGGATTTTATGAGAAAATGGTAGAGTTTAAGGAGGAGAAGGGTGGATGAATGATTGAGAAGGAGGATGTCTTTCATTTTTCGATTACAAGGTTGTACTAGGCACCATGGCCAAACTAGTGATGAACCTTTGAATGGAGAAGATGGTCAATCTTTAAGGAATGATTGAAGATAGAATTTAGTAGCACTTCATGGTTCAAAAGATTCGATCCCCTTTATGTTGACGGCCATGGCCTATTTATAGGTGAGCCTCCTCGGAGAAGTGAGCTGAAGTTCATATATGTAAGTGACGGATCATTTCAGCCAACAATTACCAAAACACCACTGCTTGGTTGTTGCCAGCTATCTGTAGTTGTATCCAGCTGTCATGTGCAAGCAACTTTATAGGAGCAATTGTTTTGAGTAGTCGAGTGGTTGACTTTAGTCAATGCCCTTCAGGTGTGGTTATATCTGGCAATTGGTGAATAGTTATCTGATTCTTTTGATTGCGAAACGAGCGTGCGACTAAGATCATACTTATGGTCGAGCGACTTTATAAGAGTGGAGTGTGGGACTAGAATCACTTCTTCTTTGTATCTTGTATGACTGACCTCCTTGGCTCAAGAGCGTTCGACCTTCACTGTCTTTGTACCGTGCCATTTTTCTGTATGGTTGTGCTATATGGTTGCTCCTGCTTATGTTAGATGGACGACTTGTCTTGTTTTGGTATTCGAGCGGATTCGTTCTGATGCGAACGACCGACCTTTGCCTACGTGCCCGAGTCACGACTTGCATCTGAATTTGGTTAAAGACAAGGGCTCCTAAAATGTTGCAAGTGCTTGTTTTGCAATTCTAACCTAGGCTCGGTCTTTTAACGGACAAATATTTGCCCCTCGAAGCTTGTAGTTTTTTTAACTATAAGCTTCGAAATAGTGAGATACAACACATTGGGTGGATTTAATCCAATTTCTGTAAAATAGGCACTCTTATCAACAGTATATGTTTATAAAACTTAAAACACTCTTACAGTCGTCTACTTACGGACACCTGACAGGCTTGCTGTTTTTTGGGTATGTTAAACCGGGTCACCGGGTTTCAACTGAGTTGTCCTATCATTTTAATTTTCTCATTTTTTTTAAAAAAAGGGCCTTCTAGTCCTCTTTAAATATCGTCTCTTCATTTTCCCGCTTTTTATATCCTTCTGATAAACACATTTCAATTACGATTCCACTGTAGAAGACTCCGTCGTTGCCTCTCGAAACTTTGATTTTCTTTGCTTGGTTAATCGTTTCACCTGATCTTTTTAGTTGAAGTTTTTCGACTTCATCTCCAACTACAGCACTCCTTCTTCCAAATTGAATCTATCTATTTGTCTGTAAGTGAATTTTCTTCTTTTAAATCCTGACTTTGAGTTAATCCACTTGGTTTTGTAAACGGGTTCCCAATTGGTAAAAGAAAGACCAAATCGCTTGAACATGTACGGCTGTGGTGTTTGGAAAATGTCGATTCGACTTAGTATGTATTTGGATCTCATGTGAAATCATTTGGCAGTTCTGATTTGTACAAAAAACCCTTTGGTTTTTTATTTCAATCGTATGCCTGCAAGTTGCTTACTATAGTGCCTTTGAAACGACGTTTTCCAATCCACTACGCCTTAACTAGATGTCCAATGGAATACTTATGCCATAGAAATATTTCTGCTCTTTTCCCTTTTACTGCTGCTAGTATTCTTTTAACATGTGCGATCAGTAATTTCCTGTAATCGATCAGACTAGAGCTTGTGTTTCTCGTACTTTTGAATTTGTGATTCTTCCTTCATATGATTATATTACCAGTGAATCCCATTGCTGGGTGTGACTGATGATTTTTATTCAAAAGGCATATCTGCCCAGAGTTGCTTCTTTTTAATAATTAGCAACTGAAGTTGCAGCTTATTTTCTAAGCATATTCATCTGCGTTGAAATGCAGACTAAACACCAATTCAGTCGAAACCCTAGCAAAACCATCATGTCTGGAGAACAAAAGGGTTCGGGTCAGGCAATTGAAGTAGCCCCTGCCGCTAGTTCTGAATTGAACGTTAGCCAGATTTATCCTCAACCTCGCTTTCTTGAAGGGGTTCCTTCTGGTTGCCGTAAATCGACACTCTCTTTTGATCTATACTTACAAATGTGTGCTCGCTTTGGGTTTTTAAAGGACGAAGCCAAATTTCCAAGGAAAGAAGATTCGACCGATCGTCCGCCTCCTAGGTGTGTGACAGTTAATTATCACATGTTATCTAGTGGGGCAATTCCTCCTTTTAACCCTTACCTAGAGTCCGTTTTGCGGCAACTGGCCATTGCCCTATATCAGTTGCATCCCAGTGGGTACCAAATATTTCTCGGGATGTACATACTTTTCATGAAAATCCGACAGCAAGAACCTACATTTGCAAACATTTGTTCTTTATATGCTTTTAAAAGGAGGGAAGATGATGGTCCTTCTTTCATTTTTATGGAAACCAGGCATGGCAGAATTATTATCGGCTTGAAGGATGGTGCCAAGGGGTTTCCGGATCAATATTTCTACGTCTGGTGCCCTTGTAGGTTCTACGGGCAATGGATGGAGGGAGGTAATCACATTTGCCCTAGAATTTTAATTTATCTTTCTTTCTCATTCGACTTTCTTTCTGATTTAGCAGTGATCCCCTCTGTTGCGGGCCTTACTCTAGACCAAGCTCTCCTTAATTCTTTAGTTGTTGTTGATAAAACTGGAAGAAGTGGGTAGGCATTGCTTTTAGAGGAAAACCTTCGCAAATACCCGTTGATTCATCCTACACGATATCTTAAGAAAACTCTGTCCCATCCTTAACATTCCATTAGCAAACCTCCTACTAAAAGGAAACGCTTAACCCATGGTGATAGTAGCCAATCTTTACCTATGATCACTGAAGGGAATGATAAGGGGGAAGACGAGAACATAGATGGCTCGAAGGCTGGTATTATTTCCGAAAAGATCGTTGAAAACTCCGCTCCCTTTATTACTCAAGAAGGGGGTCTCGCAGGAACTTCAGGAGGTCCGAGGGATTTAGATACCATCAATTACTTTGATCAGGGTGACATTATGATTTCTGGTCCTGTGACATCCGATATGGAAAGAACTCGAAAGTCTAGTCAGTGTCCTGGGAAAGCTTTTGACTTAACAACTCCTTTTGAAATCGGTTAGGTGTTATCACTCGCACGGCATGCTTCTTTCTCATAACCCTCATAATTTTTGACTACTTGCTAAAATCTTGTTTTGTTTCTTAGGTATAAACATGGGACATTCGCTATGGGATAGTTTTGCCTATCAAGCTGGTTTTACGATCCATAAAATCTTTTACAATCTCGCCTTTCTCGCCATTTGAAACGCTCCCAATCGTCTTTAAATTCTCAGACCTGGCATATCCCTGACCTCCCAATGAATGATTCTTTAAGGAGGGGAGGACCTGATTGTGCAAAGACATTGATCAAAGACAATAATAGAAGACACCTCATAGAAAGGAAAAAAAGTAGGATCGACCAAGGAAAGAATGAGATTCAGAAGTGCTCCTCATCACTTGAATCCCTTGAACGATCCATCATCCCAACTTCTGCACAAATTCAGATGATACGCGACCGCCCCCTTATAAGGTTCCAGCCAGAAATTTGATACTTAAGGATCGCTTCGGTGGCTGGGATCTGTGGGGAATGTATTTTGACTTAGATTTACATCCAGATGACACACGGGATGCTGTTAATAATCTGGACACCATAAAGAGTTGTATGATTGCTCAGTTTATCACCGCTAAGGATCATCTCGAAACACATTTGAATTTGGCCGTAAATAATTTTGACAAATGGCTAGAACATTGGGACAAATTTGATTATGAGTTTCAAAGATTAAATGCTCGGCACCTTGACCATATTGATATCTTAGAAAATGATAAAGCTGGACTGGTTCGCTTGGTCAAATCTCGAGAATCTAAAATTTCCTCTTTAAAGAGTGGGAACATCAAAGTGAGCAACCTAAAGGCCAAAAATGACGAGCTTAGGAAAGAGCTGGAGGTTGTGCGAAGGCAACTTCGAGAAGTCCAGTCTGCTCAAGAACTTGCCGAGTGCCATCGAGCCTTAGAGAGACGGGCTTGACTTCTTCTAAACAGGAAAAAATGGTTCTCGAGGGCAAGATTACTTCGCAAAATGAGATCCTTAGAACTCTTGAAGAAAGCAAAAACAATCTGCGTAAAGAACTTGATGAAGCCAGAATCAGGATTGACAATACTTTGTTCCAATTTTATATTTGCAGTGTCATGAGTCGTGGAAGTTCAAGTTATTTGAACAATTTCGACGGACTTTGGCCCTGGTCTGAGAACAGGTGCTTCTATATTCCAATAATGCTGATGATGAATATCTTCAAGAGAGGCTCTTGGAAGGTGAAGATCGTAGGGCTTTGGCTGAGGGCAGGAAGATATTGGCGAACGAGCGAGCTCAATCTTTTAGGGGAGAAAATCCAGGTGTTATCATTACTTGTTACCCATCCTGATCCATTGGGATTGAAGTTTCGAGTTCTCATATTCCTTCTGTAGATCACTATGCCCTAGATGTTGTCGGAATTCACCCCGTTACCGAGCATTCAGTTCAAGGAAATATTGTTAAACAGTGCGCGAGCCATGACAACACTTCTTTAAATGTGAACAATTACGAGGTCGACCTTGCATACCCAGTAACCCCAGGTAAAATTGATATCTATCAGTCTGCCCCGCATTTGGATTTCCTTACTTCTTCACCTAGGTTTGCTGTGCTTGTTATTCACTTTCATTAGGTGTGCTATCGCCACCTCCTTTGCCTGCTTGTGGTACTACTGTTCAAACTATCGTCGTTGATTCTGTCTTAATATCTACCAGCTTGATTCTGTCTTAATATCTACCAGCACTAACCGTCGCATCACACCTTCACCATTTTTTATTGACGTGTCAGATCCAGAAGATGAGGACGGGATTTAGAATACCACGGCTGTGTCTACTTTGGTACACAAAAGGAAACCAATTTGCAAGTAGTCCAGAATCATTAACATGTCGTTTCCTTATAGTTCTTTGTGTAAACAGATCAGTAAGAGATGAATGTCAAGCAGTTAGTCCATCCTTTGCTTCTCTATTAAACAATAGCATTTATGACTTTTGTACTCTGATTTCAATCTATTCCCTTTATTTGTTACGCATTTAGACCGGTTGTATATGCGAGTGTTGGCCCTCGCTTAATATTTTTATGTGCGCACACTCACGTTTGTATCACTTGGTATTATAATAGTCTTACCATTTTGCTTTTATGAGTGACAACACTCCATGAGGAATTATTTTCATCAGCCGCGCGAACTTATCGTTCGTTTATTTTTTGGGGTAAAGTTTTAACGAGTCTGTGGTATGTTTTGAGTGTGTATTGTTGACTTTTACACAATGGTAATGTCCCCATACCAAAGCTCTTTATAATTTTATAGATTTTCTTAATTTTAGTCACGATTTCAATTGATCAGTTCATGATTTTTGAATTGATGTTCAACCACATCTCCTGCTAACTTGGTTGTATAAGTTTTTTTTAGGGACTAGGTTTTTTTTAGAGACATGCGAGGTCATTATGTGTTTTTTTGGGGTGCCCCCAAGGGAGGTCTTGGGTTTCAATTTTCGATCCAAGTTTGGTCTTGCTCGTCCTAATTTTTCTAGAACTGAAAAGACCTCGTTGGATACCCCCTTTCGGTTAGGATTTCTATTACCCATTTTCGGCTAGGATTTCTAATTTGTGTTGGTCCTTCTAGCATGTTTTGCTGGTCCAGCACTAGAACCGGTGTTTTTAGCCGAAGTGTTTTATCCGTGGGACAATTTAAATATTATGTTTGTACCTTTCTTAAAGCATGATGTCAACTCCTTCAGTGGACGCTTACCGAGAGTTTAGTGCCTTTTGTAGCATCAAAGTACAGCCTTTTCTTGAGGCGATGTGCTTACTTATTTTTCTTTACTTTGCGTGGTACTCCTTGCTTTTCAGATTACTTTTCCTGGAAACATGAATTTGGGAGTCTTCATTATGGTTTAACTGTAGATGAGCGATTGCCTCTATATTACGCCTACATTTGAGAAATTGGCTTTTAGTATGAACTCATAAGTATGTCATCTTAGGTAAGCACCCAATCTTTTAACTTGCAAACATTCATTTAATATTAAGCAAGTGAATCATTGTCTACTGCTTACAAGAGTATATTAAGTAATATAATAGAGCAAAATAACTACTAGTTCTTGGATAATAAAACAACATGAAGTAATGAAGTGGAACAAGATAACGGAGGTCGCTTGTTCAGAGCTCTGGTTACTGATCCTCAAGTAGGCGTTGACCTCGGATTGATCTGGGTGACTTCCTCAAAGCTTGTTGCCCCTTGTTCGTAGAGAATTGAGACAACATTCACAGTCTTGCACATATTGTTGCAAATGATTCTCCCTGACCAGCTCCTCAATTAATGATTTTAAATGCCAACACTCATCGGTATCGTGTCCTGATTGGTTATGGAATTGACAAAACCTTCCTGATTTTATGGTGACATCTCCGATTTTCATTCGCTCTGGAACTGGATACTTTTCAGTGCTCTTAGTGGCCATGAAGATATTCCCTACGGTGTTGTTGAGGGGTGTAAGATCAAAGATCCAAAGTTACATACAAATAGCCTAATATCGCTGCACCCCAATCGAACGAATGCAACTGCTCTATGTCTACAAGGCTAGCCAAAAAACCAAGTCTAATAATCCCTCTGTTGTTGCTAAAAAAGGCGGAACCAAATAGGTATAATAGAAAGGCCCTGATAACAGGGGGTGCATAGCCACAGTGGTCCGATGTGTAGTGACATAGGCATACAGAGTAGGTAAGCTAACGGCTCCTGAAGAAACGACATGAGGATCTAAACCCGGTAACTGCTCTGAAAAACTATCAAACTTCTCAAATGATACATCAAAGGGAATGGGGTGGCGACCTGGACGACCAATCTCGATGCCCGTGAGGACGTAAAAATCCAAAGGAGTAAGCCCTAACTCAAAATCAACAAAGTGAAATGTGTGTGTAGTAGGCCACCATCGCTCACTAATAGCGTCTACAAGGCATCAGTCAACATGAGCAAACCTAGGTAAATCTAAAAAGTCGCCAAATGGTGTATCACGGAGTCTAAGTGATATAGGCTCGGGTAACTGCTCAAAAAGCGTCGTACAACATGACCAACTACCTCACATAGCAATATGTCGAACCTAAACGTATGTAAATTTGTTGTAAACATGCAACATTAAACAACATTCATGAATAGTAAAAAGGTTATACGTAACAAAGTTAAAATTATACTTGAGGTGTCGCAACAGCAACAGACACTCGGTGTGTAAATGTCGCAGGCAGATCGTGCAATACTCTAAGGCTTGCAACAGTCACGGTGGCATCTGGTGCGGCATGTACTGGTTGGACATTAGGATCTGTTGGAGGATGGCTGACCAGTCTACCAGACTTAACTTTACGTGGCGGCATTTCGTCGTAGATATTAATAAAAAAAAATTAAAAGGAGGGAAATTAAAAAAAATTATGAATTGAAAAATGAGCATTTCCGCCTGATATAGGCGGAAATATTCAAGCGGTTGTTGATGAACTGCGTAGGCTCTACGCGGTTGTTCAACAAACGCGCGCTTTTTTTCTTGAATAGCCCTTTTTTTAAAAAGCCACGCGTTTGTTGAAAAACCGCATAGTCACATGCGGTTGTTGAACAACCGCCTGGACCTACAAACTGTTGTGATTCCCCAATTTCCGGAGTGTGGATAATCAAAATACGAAAATCCGCACTCCAGAACAGTTGGAGATGCTCTAAGCGAGTGAAAGGAACGACGAAATCTATTATTAAATAATAGCAAAGCAAAATGAATTTTTATCTCTCCTTGGTTCTCTCAATTCTCTCAATTCCCTTTGCTTATCTAAGTTCTTTTAATTCTCCTTTGAAACTCTAAAGATACTATTATTAAATCAAAATAATACAACAATTTAAATCTATTAAATAATAGAAAGCATAACTTTTTAAATCTCTTCTAGATTTTAGCAGTTTTAGTTTTCTCTTTCATCCTTAATTTTCTCTAGTATTTTATTTTTAAATTAGGTTACCATTTTACATCTATTTATTGTTTGTCTTACATTTTTTTCTCACTTGCTAAAAAATCCCTTTCTCAAATTTTAGCTAGCAGTAGCTATAAGGGTACTTACAACTTTTGTGTACCATTTGTTCCACCTTAATCCACGTTCTAATGCATCTAACTACCCATGTTTTTCGCAATTACCGCTTTCTGCTTTCTTCACAATTAACTTTCTCTTCCCCCAATTACTAAGAAAAAACAAATTACCTGGACGGGGAATCAATCAAAAGAGAATAAAATACATATGTGATGAGTTCCGAGGTCCAAATCTACAGCAGTTTCAACCAAAAGCCATCTTCCCCATTCTTCCTCTTACAGTCGCTCAGGTCTTTCCATCTCAGTGTTGATCGTCGAGAAGTGCTTTCAAAGTGGTTCTAGCGCGCTACACATTTTGCTAAAACTTTCTGCTCGAATGTTAGTCATTTATTGATTTGCCAACTTTAATTTTGCAATTTCCTTTACCGTTCCATGTAAACTGTTATTTTGTTTACAGTTAAAATTTTGATTTTATAAGCTATTTGCTTCAAAACAAAGTTATAAATGATTGAACATGCATTTTGAAGTTTAAACTGTTTTTTTAGGGTATAATTTACAGTAAATCTTCTGAAAGAAAAGGAAAAGGACATTCCAATTGCTTAATATTGTAAGTTTAATTTCTAGCTTCATTCATTCTTCTATTTTTCCATAAAGTTTATGTTTATTCTCACAAATTTTTTTGTTTGTTTTGATTTGCATATTGCTGCAGGGTCTTCATGGGAATTATGTGGAAACGAGTACCACAAATCTATTAAATAATAGTAAAGCAGAAGAATTTCTAGCTCTCTCCTCTTGATTCTCTCAATTCTCTCAATACCCCTTAATTATCTTAGTTCTCTCAATTCTCCTTAAAACTCTAATGATACTTTTATTAAATCAAAATAATACAACAATTTAAATCTATTAAATAATATAAAGTAGAACTTTTTAAATCTCTTCTTGATTTTAGCAGTTTTAGTTTTCTCTTTCATCCTTAATTTTCTCTGGTATTTTATTTTTAAATTAGGTTACCATTTTACATCTATTTATTGTTTGTCTTACATTTTTTTCTCACTTGCTAAAAAATCCCTTTCTCAAATTTTAAATAGTAGTATCTATAAGGGTACTTACATCTTTTGTGTACCATTTGTTCCACATTAATCCACGTTCCAATGCATCTAACCACCCACGTTTTTCACAATTACCACTTTCTGCTTTCTTCACAATTAACTTTCTCTTCCCCCAATTACTAAGAAAAAACAAATTACCTAGACGGGGAATCGATCAAAAGAGAATAAAATACATATGTGATGAGTTCTGAGGTCCCAATCTACAGCAGTTTCAACCAAAAGTCATCTTCCCCATTCTTCCTCTTACAGTCGCTCAGGCATTTCCATCTCAGTGTTGATCGTCGAGAAGAGCTTTCAAAGTGGTTCTAGCGCGCTACACATTTTGCCAAAACTTTCTGCTCGAATGTTAGTCATTTATTGATTTGCCAACTTTAATTTTGCAATTTCCTTTACCGTTCCATGTAAACTGTTATTTTTTACGGTTAAAATTTTGATTTTATAAGCTATTTGCTACAAAATGAATTTATAAATGATTGAACATGCATTTTGAAGTTTAAACTGTTTTTTAGGATATAATTTACTGTAAATCTTCTGAAAGACAAGGAAAAGGACATTCCAATTGCTTAATATTGTAAGTTTAATTTCTAGCTTCATTCATTCTTCTATTTTTCCATAAAGTTTATGTTTATTCTCACATAAATTTTTGTTTGTTTTGATTTGCATATTGCTGCAGGGTCTTCATGGGAATTATGTGGAAACGAGTACCACAAATTTTATTAATATGTATAGTCATGTAGGCAAAAATTTCTCAGTTGTTTTATTTTATTTCGCTCCATTAATGATTGCTTGATTTGAGCACATCACTTATTTATGCTTAAATTTTACAAATTCAACTTCAGTGTTTCAAGCCGAACCATTATTATTTCTCTTTATTTACTTTGTTGTTGTGAGCTTGATTTTCCACGTTATTTCATTTCAGTACTGATACTCTATGTTAGTTGCAATATTTGGGTCGGATGATAGCTTTACTACCAAACTGGGATT
Source organism: Allium sativum (assembly GCA_030737875.1). Classification (NCBI taxonomy): domain Eukaryota; kingdom Viridiplantae; phylum Streptophyta; class Magnoliopsida; order Asparagales; family Amaryllidaceae; genus Allium; species Allium sativum. The sequence continues at coordinate 139,521,459 of CM060918.1, read as the reverse complement.
ATAGCCAGGTAGTTGAAAATTAGCTATTTGTTTTGATTATATGGTTATAATATGTGGTTAAGTGAGTATTTGTATTTTGTTTTGAATATACAGTTATGATATTATAGTTCAGTAGTTGCGGTTCTTTTTTATATTGATCTTTATTTTATGTCGTTTTAGTCTTCTATAATTGCACTTTTATACAAGGTTGAAATCCTTTAAAGCACGAACATCAAATACATTTTAGAATGTGTTTGAAGTGAGATGCAGCGCATAAGATACATACAACTGTCTGTTTCCTTTCTTTTTTCCTAGAGGTCTGACGTCTCTATAATAGTCTAATATCTACAAACGAGATCGTATTCATTTGCATATACGTTCTTATTACCATTACAGTTAGAAAACTTATAATTTGATCATTTTGACATAAAAGAAGAGACCATATTTTGGCTAATCAGATTTTTCAGGTAGTTTAATATTTGAAATTTTCGAACATTACAGTTTGTATACAATGTTCAACTTATATATCTAAGTTTTTCTTACCTATGCATGAGTCTAATCCTAAGTTTGACATTGTTGTTGTTATGTTGATTAAAAAGTTTTAAGGGTTGTTCTGTATTTTCCAGTTTCCATAAAGTATACAACAAGAGGTTATGACTTGGTTTCTTGATTTAACACTATTAAATGGTATGCATGCATTAAAAGGTGGTTATGGTGATATTTTCCTTTACGCTTATAACTGCATTTACATAAAATTAAATTGTATAGGCTGCAGCCTACACTCTTCAACTTTGTGCATTCTCAACTCTCATTTTCCTTTTCCAGACTTGAAATTTCAAGTGTAGACTAAAGTTTTATGGTTGTTTAATTGTAGTATAGTTTAAAAAATATCCAAAATAGGTTTAAACTTTTGGGACAATTAATGGACTAGGAAGAAATGAGCGTTGAATCCCTGGAAGTTTACCAACTTATGCAGGACATTTACCATGAGAAGAAGGCATACAAAAGGTTGAGAAAGGCAGCAGGATAAATGAAAGATTCGAGTAGCAAGGAGGATGAATGCCAAGATGTGGAGATGAGCAAACTGAGAAAAACTAATGAATGGCCGAAAATAGGAAAGGCGAAAGAGATTAGCATAAGAAAAATGCCTGAATGGTAACTTATAGTCTGTGTAACACCCCGAATTTTCTGTTAACTGTAAAATAACAAATTAAAATATAATTAATTCTAAATGATAGAATTAAGGGAAATGGGTCATGCCATTGCGTTCGTCTCGGAATTCTACTTGAGATAGAGTCCGAGTTTGCGGGAATCGGACTCCGTATGAAGGAGTTATGACCTCCGGAAGTTTCAGAATTCAAATTTAAAATTTAAACAGTTCAAATGAAGTTCAAAATTCGAAAAACAAACCCAAACTGGGCTGGGCGGGAAAATTCCCGCCCAGGCACCAGGTCGACCTGGGGATCGACCTGGATGACCAGGTCGACCTGGTCGTCGACCTGGTTTGGTCCTTGCTGGCCTGGTCGATCTCTGGTCGAATTTCTGAGCTTGGCTGTGTCACTAGGGCTGATTTGTCACATTCGGATTGACTCCTCTCGAAGTGAATGGTCTAGATTCATCTATGATCATCTGACGGCTCAAATCAATCTGAAATTCTATATAAACAACTTAAGTCCCCAACCTAAATTCACATAAAAAAAATTAGAGACGGAGTCGCCATGCGGTCGGGAGAAAACTGAGAGGAGCCTCCACTTGTAGAAAAGCTTAGAGATGAGCCAAAACTAAAGTAAAACAAGAATCAATCAACATTTGTCTACCTAAAGGAAAGCAATTCAAATTCAAAATTCAGAAATCAGAAAACAAGACCGTCGTTTGTTGTAAGTATAGTGATTTTTCCGATGGGAATAAAATTAAGACTTGATTCGATGTAAATTGGAAGTGGAATTGTGCTATTGTATAACGATGATGTTAATTCATATCTATGTATTGAAATGGTTGTATTGTGAATGGTTGGAATGTTTGTGGTTAAATTTACTTGGTGTTGGATCCATTCAAATGAAAACAACATCATATGCAAGTTGTATAGTTCATGTTGTAATCTACACCTATATGTTTATGTGATTATATAAGTTGTTTGTGATATGCCCAAGTTAAGATCTCATGTATGTACTTTATGCCTAAATGATTAAGTTCATATACATGTTCATATGTTTATACAAAAGTTGCAAAGTTCATAATTGGATCCATGCCAAGATCCATTTTAATACAAGTTTCATGTTATAGTAGTAAACATGATTGGATCTAGTTCACACATGCGATGAAATTATACATACTTTATGGACATGTCATATTCTTGTCATATGTTAGTGATTTTCGATGTTATGCCTAGATCTAAACATGTTTAGGCTTATGTTGTCTAAATCATATGCTAATTCATGTGACACTTGTTTAGTTAGATTCCCCTTTTTAATGCAAGTTCACATGACAAGTTGAAACGCATGATTCAGTCTATGTTGCAAATTCACATATATGTATGTTGACTATTTTGCAAGTTCACACCTATGATGTTCATATTGACTATGCCAAGAATGCCAAGTTTACACCTATGTCATGGTTATGTTTATGAATTTCTTTATGCCAATTTTGTGTACGCTAAATTAGACTAAGTTTTTAGCCTAATATTATATGTTAAAAACCATGCGAACGAAAATTAGGCTAAGATTGTTAGCCTAATATTTAGACGGGGCAACGTTGGGATAAATTGGTAATTATAGGAAACTTGACAAAAATTGGTGAAAATATATGAAATTGGCATGTTTGTCACATGCCAAAATTGGTGCACTTGAATGGTATAGATTCTCATACCAAAAATGTTAAACTTGGAAAGTGGGCCATGACATTTAATTGTTAGCAAATTTACATATAACAAGTAATAAAGACAAATATGTAAATTTAGAAAATACGAGTATGCTTAACACGAGGTTGGATTGAGTTGTGATGTAAACCTGCCCAGACCCACCCGACTGTCCAGTAGTCACAGCAATACCTATCCAATGTGGGTGGTTAAGCATTGAGCCCAATAAGGACCCGAGGTTAGACTGAGTTGCGGTGTAAATCTGCTCGAAACCGACCGGCACATCCAATAACCGTAACAATACATGTCTAATGTGAGTGGTCGGTGCCTTAAAAAGCCAAGGACAGACAAGTCAGGATGGTAGGGTTAAGTTAACTAAAACACTTAACCAATTCAACATGTTAAATTAAACTGATGGGTGGGGTCAGGTAAATACCGACACTTAACCACTTAACATGTTTGACTAGAAAACCCTAGTAACGGGAACCCATTTCAGCAGTAACCCAATTAGGTATCATGGTACCCTGAAACTAGGCAGGGTGGGGCACGATTACTGGGCTGATTGTCAGCGGTCAAAAGCGACGGCGGTGGGTGCAACAGTGTGGGTTCTAACGGAGTGCGGGCGTGCGCACACTTCGGAGCAGACAAACAGGGCACTGGGGGCACCAGTAGTTTAACCTATGCATTCTAAGGATTGTGTCGGCCCACCACCATAGGGCTTGATACACCCCCTGATGGGACCAGCCTAGGTATCTACAATCTTTGGGGGCCGTAAGACACAGATGATTATGCGAGTAGGAGCCAATCTTTAGAAAAAGGGGATCACTTCACCCTGATCATGGGGTGCTAGTTGAGGCAATGCAAGTATGTGCAGAGATATAGTGTGGGGTGCGATAGTATATTCGATTAAAACTGCTTTATCTTAGTTTATGATACTTCCTATTTCTAGTTTATACCTATCATGCCCTTTTTCTTATTCACATACTGAAGAGTCACTAGACTTACCAGGCTTTATGTCTGACCCTATTTTCTTTCGTCTTCTTTTCTTCCGTCCCCCCCCCCCCCCCCAAGGTCCACAGGGAGGAAACAACCCAGCTTAGTCAGACTCTTTGCAAGCTTCGAGATAGTAGATGTACGGTTTGGATTTTCTTTCCTTGGCTATGGTTGTTGGACACATTCTATGGGGATTTATGCAGTTTTAATTATGTTTTTATGCTTCTTTATTTAATAACCAAGACAGAAATGATGATGTAATATTTTGGAAGTTATTATGTGACAGTTATGAAAATGTTTTGTATGAACACACATTTATGAAATAAAAAGTCTGTTGTTTTCCGCTGCTTATATATATGTGTTTATATCTGTTTTGTGTTTTATATGTGACTTTTACTTACAAACCTCCACCAAAGTTAAGGCATTTCCTTTGTGAGTGACCTTAATGGAGGGTAGGGTATTTCACTTGGTATCAGAGCACAGATTTACCAGACTAGATAAAAAAGTTTTTGAAACTATTTTCAAAAAGAAGTTTAATGAAGCATTATTTTCAAGAAAAAGAGTTATTTTTAAAAGGCATATTTCCCCAAAGCCATATGCAGTATCTCTCTATCCTTTTGTCTTGAATCTTTCCTTTTCGTTTTAGCATGTCTGGGGACCTTACTCCCCAGCTACAGACGCTTTTACTCCTCCTCCTCCTCTACGTGAAACAGCAAGCAGAAGAATCACATAACAAGAAGACGGATAATAGTCAAGGAGGAAAGGACCACAACAATAATAACAAGACACGTGAGAAAAGGAAATGTTATTTCTATGGAATTGTTGGGCATATAGTCCAGGATTGTAGAAAGAAGAAGATGAAGAAGGGAGCATGCTTTCAGTGTGGTGATATTGGACATATCAACAAGAACTGCCCTAAGAAGCAAGAGCAAGGCCCGCAAGCAGGACCTTCTGGTGGTACCTCTTTAACTTCTTCTCCTAGATGCTTTATTTTATCTTGCTTATCTTCTCAATCCTATCTTGAGAACCTTAGGTAGAAATATTTCTGTAGAAAGCTTAGTTTATCTCTATGATCATCCAGCTCACACTCTCTTTGATTCGGGTGCATCACACTCCTTTATTTCATCTGCTTTAGTAGAATCTCTGCACCTAGATACTAGTATGATAGAAGATCCCTTGGTTGTTTCAAATCCAATTGGGGGCTCGGCTTATTTTTCGATGGTTTGCTTGGATTTGAAAATCTCTATTCTAAATGTTGAATTTAGATGTAGTGCCTTTGTTTTGGGCTTCTCAGGATATGGACCGATCTTAGGCATGGATTAGTTATCCAGTAACGGTGCCATTCTTGATTGTGAGAAAAGAGTGGTTAGACTCTTGACTCGGCTCGGTAACACTCTAGAAATTTCTTGTAATCCCTTGAATGATGTTATGCTTAGTTATCTAGAGTTCCTTGACGCTTCTGTTGAGAATTTGTGGTCGGTTAGAGTGGTCCGGGAATATCCGGATGTCTTTGAAGAGGTGAAAGGCTTACCTCCGAAGCGGGAAATAGACTTCTGCATATATCTTGTTGATAATGCAAAGCCCGTAGCTCTGCCTGTTAGACACATGGCTCCAAAGGAGAGAAAGGAGCTCAGTAATCAAGTTAAGGAGCTTCTCGAGAAGGGGTTTATAAGGAGGAGTATCTCGGAATGGGGTGCTCCAGTGGTGTTCGCCACAAAAGCAGATGGTTAACTACGTCTTTGTGTGGACTATAGGGAGCTAAACAAGCTGACTAAAAAGAATAGACACCCGCTTCCCAGAATAGACGATTTGTTTGATCAACTTGTAGGTGCGTCGGTCTTTGTAACACCCCACGTCCATTAATGTCACTCACAAAGGGAATGCATTAACTTCCATGGAGGTTTTAAGTGAATATAGAACAGTAAAATTACAACAAGACAGATATAAAATAGTACTTGGAAATTCAAAAACTTTATTTCATTGTAGCAGAAGTCAAAACATGTTTGATTTCATCATAACACCATATTCAATGTCAAGTACAATATCTATCTTGATAAAACAAGTACATAATCCCATTACATGAATAGCCATTAAAAAGAAAGATAACAAGCTGGACTTTACTTCAGCAGTCCAAGCTTTCCAGAAGATAAGCGATCCAACTAGACTCCACTAGAACTTGGCCCAACCTGCGGACCTGAAGGGAGAAAAAGGATGGAAAAGAGGGGGTCAGACATAAAGTCTGGTGAATATGATAATTCTACAATACTATTACCAAAATAACTGGACTAAGGCATAAGCTGGAAAACAAGAAAATGTCTATGAAGAGCAGATTAAGGACATAGACAATCGCTAAAGGCAACGTTATAGGCGCTCCTAAATACTAAAGGATAAACACTATACTGCACCACACCAGTCACCCTAAAGATTCATCCCACTTAGCTTCACTTGGAAACTTTCCCAATGGCTTTACGTACCCCTAGCTGACTACATAGGTGCCGCCTGCCCTTATCTCCACTAGGTGTACCCTACTTCCCATTATTCGATCGGCTCCCTAACTCGTAGATACCCGTGCTGGCCCCACAGTGGGGTGTATCACTCCCCTAAAGTGGCAACCTGATACAACGGACATGCACGGCTTATACCTACACGATGCAACAACGTCTTACCTACCAGCCCGGGTCCACACACGCATATGAAACCCGTTGGACTTGCGTTGCCACCGCTCCCTGTTTTGGCCTCTTATAGTCAAACCCAGTATGCGTGTCCCGTCCTCGACTTGGGTCGAGCCCACAAAGATACGTTTTGGGATACTGGTTGAAATGGGCCCCCACTATTTACCACAAGCATTCCACCTAAGCTTGTCCCCATTAGTCCATCCCACTTAACCCACTTAGTCATGTTCATTTACATGTGTGTTTGGTTAAGTCTAATCGTATTTCAAATGCCTCTAAAGGCAACCACCAGATTCCTCATGCCACCCAAGGCACCTACTTAACCCCCATGTCCCACCTTACATGATTATCTGGTTAAGTATTTCTTAGTTCATTAAGGCCATAACCTCATAAAGACCTCTCACATTAGACTGGCATTTATGGCAGCTGGATTTGCCGGGCGGGTCTGGGCAGTCTTACACCATAAAAGAGTCTAACCTCGTGTCTTTACAACTGTTATGCTTTAGTTTGGGCCTAGGACCTCTCACATTGGGCCGACATTTGTGACTACTGGATTTGCCGGGCGGGTCCGGGCAGGTTTACATCACAAACGGGTCCAACCTCGTGTCCTAAGCATTGATTATTAATAATAATCCACTTTCCCCCAATTTTAATAATTCCCTACTTGAATTATTAATTACTTCCAATTTTTAACAATGTCCATAATTGACTCAATTATGGACATTCATTCATGGTATGCAACATCTTACAAAATTGCACCCAATTTATTAATTCCTAATATTACCCCTACCCCACGTTTGAACGTTTATTCGCAAAATATATGTTAGACTCGAATAGCCTAACTCATAGCATAAAAGAGATTATCATAATAACAACATGTATATGTGACCAAATGAATCATAATAAGGGGTGAAACTTGCATATGTCCAACTTGCATGGATTATACATGTCATGGATCTAAAGGTGTCAACTTGTTCAAAATTCACCTAATATGATCTCAATCAATTTTCATAAACTTACATATGAACATGTGTGAATCAACATCATTTATTTTTTTAACAACATGGTTTTATATGGGTACACCTAACTCAATAGGCAAATTCCCATAATCAAATTTTATTTAATTATAGTTTCAAGTTTATGGGTACACCTAACCTAATAGGCAAATTCCCATAAACAAGATCCATTTAAATTAAGAAAAAAAACATAACTTTAAGCATGATCCAACAACATGATTTTTCAACATAATATAGCATGATTTATAACATGGCATAGTATGATAGTATAACATAGCTTGACATGATTCTCAACATAGCACGACATAGCATAAGAGAATTTACAACATAGCATGACATAGCATATATAATTTACATCATACGACAACATAATAACATAATAAGAGATCCACAATATATAGAATTTACAATTACAAATCACATCACTTTCTTGTGATCCATTCATAACTGAGTCAAATTAGTTTGTAATAGTCTTGTGAGAATCATCATACTCACCAACAAAAGAAAAGAATTAGAGAAAGAGAGATCTTTTGATTTGATTTGTGTAGATTTAGTTGTAGATGATTAGGCTTCCTCTTCTTAGTTTGTGACGGCTATGCTGAACTCCATGGCAGCAGCATGACGGTAGCTTATCTAATTTTACAAGTGATTTAGGTCTAAGGTCTACCCACTTATTTATAGATTTTAGAATTCATTTAGGCCATTAGATTTAACCTAGAAATAACCGCAGCCGTTCAGACAAGATGGGGTTTATCTTGTTGACTCAGCAATGAGTCAGAAGTGACTCAGCAAACACTCAGCATATTAATAAACTTCTATTCATGTCATAAATATATATATATTTTCTACAATGTACATATCAGATACATCCCCCTTTACTTATTATTGTTTTTATATACATATTAGATACATCCCCTCTCTCACACACTTATTAATATTTTTATATTCATATTAGATACATCCCCTCTCTTACATACTTATTAATATTTTTATATTCATAATAGATACATCCCCTCTCTTACATACTTATTAATATTTTTATATTCATATTAGATACATCCCCTCTTCTACACACTTATTATTATTTTAGCAACTTTAGTGTTAATAGAAAATTCGGGGTGTTACATTCTCCCCTCCTTTTAGGATTTCGTCCCTGAAATCTTCAAGTCTGGAAGAATGTATATCCTACCATCCAAACGTCCATCTACTCATCCATCATACACAGGCATCCATTGTCCTTACAGACTTCTAATGCTTTCATGTTTAAATGCACAGTGTGTGTATATGTCCGTATCTAATGCAAAATCAGGCGGTCCACTGATTCAGTTGACCTCCTTAATGCAACTATGATCGTGCCATGCATCCATTATGTATGCAAAAGATTCTTAATGCTACATAATACTTCTATATGCGTGCACAACCATCATCTGAATGCAGCATCCACATGATAATACAACCATCGTTCATCCATTTTACTAAATACATCCATATATATGTGCAATATGCAATATGTAGTGACTGAGCCGATCTATTGCCTAAAGTGTGTGTATATATGCATCCACGAGCAACCACTAGCAAACACTTGCATCCATTTTGCATCCATCATACATAACATGTCTCAAACACACGTTTCAACCATAGGATTATCCTAACTAAAGGTCAAAGATACTAATGAGAGGACATACTAAAGATAAGATAAGATAAGCTAAGCGATAAAGGAGAAATTAAAAGACATGCCCTCAAAAAGAAAAGGGTACAACGAACGCATCTTCTCTTCTGTCTCCCAAGTTGCGTTGCTCTCATCATCTCCCCATTGCACTTTAACCAGTCTGACCTCTCGATTCCTCAACTTTTTGATCTCCGACCCAAGAATGCATGTAGGAGCTCGTCTAATTGTTGCATCACGCTCTATTTCCATCTCTTTAAGCAAGCTCGGCTCTACCACCTCCGCGGTCTTGTGCAAACACTTCCTCAAATGTGATACATGGAATACGTCGTGTACTCCACTAAGTTTCTCAGGCAACTCCACCCTATATGCCATCTTCCCAATCCTGTTTTTTACAGGAAACGGCCCTACAAACCTTGGTGCTAATTTCCCCACGGACCCAAAGCGAACAACATTCTGTAACGGAGACACTTTGATAAAAACCATGTCCCCAATGTAAAACTCAAGATCTGTTCTCCTCTTATCAGCATACGATTTTTGCCTATCTTGTGCTGCTTTCATCCTCCTTCGAATCAACTCAATCTTCTCCGAGGTTTCCCTAACCATATCGGGCCCAAGTAGGATTTTATCGGTAGATTCCCACCAACATGTAGGCGAACGGCAAGGCCTTCCATAAAGAGCTTCGAAAGGTGCCATGCCAATACTAGACTGAAAGCTATTATTATATGCGAATTCTACTAACGGAAGGTGCTCTTCCCATGTACCCCCAAAGTCTAGGATACAAAGCCTTAAAAGATCCTCTAGAATGCGATTCACCCTCTCGGTCTGGCCGTCTGTCTGAGGATGATATGCGGTGCTCAAACATAGCTGAGTCCCTACCACCTCTTGTAAACTCTTCCAAAATTCGCTAGTAAAGATGGGGTCACGGTCGCTTACTATACTAGAAGGAATACCGTGCAAACGAACTATCTCCTTAATGTATACAGAAGCCAACCACGGAGCAGTCCTCTTACTTTTCACGGGAATAAAATGGGCGCTTTTAGTAAGTCTATCTACTATAACCCAAATCCCCGTGTTACCCTTCCTTGATCTTGGTAATCCATCCACAAAATCCATTGAGATGCTTTCCCATTTCCATAGTGGAACTTATAATGGGTGAAGCAACCCACCGGGTTTCTTTTGTTCTGCTTTAACTCGTTGGCACACCAAGCATCTAGCGACGTACTCGGCCACATCCTTTTTCATACCGGCCCAAAAGAAAACCCGCTTCATATCTTTGTACATCTTATCCCCGCCGGGATGAATGGTCATTTTTGAGCGATGAGCATCATCAAGAATGGCCTTCCTTAAGTCTTTGTCTTGTGGTACACAAAGTCTATTATCCCTTCGTAACCAACCCTTATCGTCTAGGGTATACCTACGAAGATGGCTTGACGACTCCCCCCCCCCTTTGAGCTTTTCTACTATCTCAACCAACTGTGGGTCGTCTCGCTGTGCCTCACCAACCCGTCCTAGAAGTGTAGGTCTAACCTCCAAGGATGCTAACAGACCGGGTACTAAGTCAACGGAGGGTCTAAAGTCAAACATAGAGATGAATTCTAAGCTTTGTCGTTCAACAAACAACGGACTCAAGGACAACCTTTTCCTACTTAAGGCGTCTGCCACCACGTTACCCTTGCCCGGGGTATATGCTATTTCAAAATCGTAGGAGGCTAAGAATTTCATCCACCGTTGCTGCCTTAAATTCAAATCCTTCTGAGAGAATAAGTATTTTAATGATTTGTGGTCAGTGAACAGTTCGAATTTCTCACCAAGAAGATAGTGACGCCAAGACTTAAGCGCGAAAACAATTGCGGCTAGCTCTAAGTCATGCGTGGGGTAATTCTTTTCATGAACCCTCAACTGCCTTCCACCATAGGCTATTACTCTTCCCTCTTGCATGAGGACCGCGCCAAGTCCCGTCCCACAAGCATCAGTATAGATGGTAAACGGTTTATTCCCGTCTGGCAGCACTAAGACTGGGGCTGAAGTTAAGGCTCTCTTTAAACGTTGGAACGCATCATCGCAATCTTTGTCCCACGTAAAAACCAGGTTCTTCTTCGTTAGCCGTGTTAATGGAGCTGATATTTTTGCGAAGTCTTTGATAAACTTCCTATAATAGCCAGCCAACCCCAAGAAACTTCTTACTTCGGTTGCATTTTTAGGGACCTTCCAATCTTGGATGGCCACCACCTTTGCGGGATCCACTGCTATCCCTTCTTTGGAAACCACGTGCCCTAAGAACCGTACTTCCTTCCTCCAGAAGTGACACTTAGAAAATTTTGCCTTAAGGTTATGCGCTCGAAGGGTTTCCAACACTTCCCTAAGATGTAGGGAGTGCTCTTCTTTATTCTTAGAAAAGACTAAGATGTCATCCACAAAGACTACCACGAATTTGTTAAGGTATTCCCTAAATACCCTACTCATCAAATCAACAAAATATGCAGGGGCGTTTGTCAAACCAAAGGGCATCACTAGCCATTCATAGAATCCGTCAGGAGTCCTAAAAGCAGTCTTATCTATACTATCCTCAGCCACTCTCAGTTGATGAAAGCCAGTGGCTAAGTCCAACTGCGAAAACACTGAGGCGCCAACTAACTGATCAAAGAGATCGTCAATCCTCGGCAGTGGGTGTCGTTTCTTTTTAGTAAGCTTGTTTAGTTCTCTATAGTCCATACAAAGTCTAAGATACCCATCCGCCTTTGTGGCAAAAACTACTGGAGCACCCCACTCCGATATACTACGTCTTATGAACCCCTTCTCAAGCAACTCCTTTACTTGCTTATTGAGTTCCCTCCTTTCACGAGGAGCCATGTGGCGCACTGGCAAAGATACGGGTTTAGCATTATCCACAAGATAAATTCGAAAGTCTATCTCCCGCTTTGGAGGTAAGCCCTTCACCTCCTCAAACACATCCGGATATTCCCGGACCACTTCTACCGATCGCAGGTTCTCTACAGACGCGTCAAGCGATTCAAGATAACTTAGCATAACGGAATTTATGGGATTACAAAAGATGTCGAGAGCATTACCAAGGCGAGTCACAAGCCTAACTACTCTCCTTTCACAATCAAGAATGGACCTATTTCTAGACAACCAATCCATTCCTAAAATTAGCCCATAGCCCGTGAAGCCCAATACATAAGCATCACATCTAAATTCAACGCTAAGTATAGAGATTTTCAAATCCAAACATATCATGGTCAAATGAGCCGAACCCCCAATTGGATTTGAAACGACCAAGGGATCCTCTACTAAACTGGTGTTCAAGTGCAGTGATTCAACTAATGATGCAGAGATAAACGAATGAGATGCGCCAGAATCGAATAAGGTACGGACAGGATGATCAAACAGAAAAACTAAGCTTTCAACAGAAATTGTTCTACCTCTTTCTTGCAGCGGTGGGGCCGCAATAGCCTGAACTTGCCCCCTTGCCTGCCCTGGTGCCATAAGAGCCTGCACCTGTCCTCCCGAGGTAGACCCTGCCCTCTGCCCCTTCTTTGGACAGTCCTTCACTAAATGTCCCGCATCTCCACAATGAAAACAACCAGTCTTCTTTTTCTTTCTACAATCTTTGCTGAGATGGCCAGGCGTCCCACAATTGAAGCATTTCTTCTTCCCTTTGCCATTATTGTTTTTACCACCCTTCTTATTTTGCTGTTGGGGTTTCTTCTGATCCCCTTTCTTTTCAACTGCCTTATCCTCATGCATAAGTGCCATTTCTACTAGCTTTTCAAAGGTGGCTCCCATAGGGATGTGGGTCATAGCCAACCCTTGCAACGGTTCATTCAAGCCTCTAACGAACCTCAAAGCTTTCTTCTCTGGCGTGTTCACCAACTCCAAGCCAAACCTTGCTAACTGATTAAATTTATTGACATATTCCTTTACTGATGAGCTCCCTTGCTTTAGTGCCAGGAATTTTTCCATATTTAAGTTCTCCTCTGCCCTTGAAAGAAACTTTGCCTCAAACCTTCGTCTGAAATCCGCCCATGAATCAACTGGACGTTCCCCGTTAGTGACCTCCCACCAAAACGAGGCCTCTCCCTTCATTAACCAAGCAGCTAAACGGACTTTCCTCCCATCTTCCACTTCAAAGATATCCAACAATTCCTCAGTCTCCTTAAGCCAATCTCTGGCCTCCACAAACGTCTCAGTCCCTTGAAAAGTTTTTCCTCCCATAGCCTTGAATTCCTTGCACGTCTTTGCAAAAGTGTCAACACAAGGAGGAGGAGGAGGAATGGGTGCAACTAGGGGTGGAGGAGTATCCGCTGGGCCTGCAGTGGTGGCCCTAGCCTCCAAGTATCTCCTAAACCACCCTGGAATCGTCACACCTTCTGGGAGATTAAGATCTTCAGCCATGCTGAAACGAAAAAGGAAAGATTCAAAATGGAGAATTCGAAAGATAAAGATAAGGATGTGGCTATTTGGGATTATGTTTTTCATAAAAACTCTCTTTAAATAACATGTTTTTTTTTTTTTTTTTGAAAGCACTTCTTCCAAAAATACTTTAGAAAAAAAAATATTTTTCTAAAATTTTTTTTTATCTGTTCTGGTAACCTTATGCTCTGATACCACGTGTAACACCCCACGTCCATTAATGTCACTCACAAAGGGAATGCATTAACTTCCATGGAGGTTTTAAGTGAATATAGAACAGTAAAATTACAACAAGACAGATATAAAATAGTACTTGGAAATTCAAAAACTTTATTTCATTGTAGCAGAAGTCAAAACATGTTTGATTTCATCATAACACCATATTCAATGTCAAGTACAATATCTATCTTGATAAAACAAGTACATAACCCCATTACATGAATAGCCATTAAAAAGAAAGATAACAAGCTGGACTTTACTTCAGCAGTCCAAGCTTTCCAGAAGATAAGCGATCCAACTAGACTCCACTAGAACTTGGCCCAACCTGCGGACCTGAAGGGAGAAAAAGGATGGAAAAGAGGGGGTCAGACATAAAGTCTGGTGAATATGATAATTCTACAATACTATTACCAAAATAACTGGACTAAGGCATAAGCTGGAAAACAAGAAAATGTCTATGAAGAGCAGATTAAGGACATAGACAATCGCTAAAGGCAACGTTATAGGCGCTCCTAAATACTAAAGGATAAACACTATACTGCACCACACCAGTCACCCTAAAGATTCATCCCACTTAGCTTCACTTGGAAACTTTCCCAATGGCTTTACGTACCCCTAGCTGACTACATAGGTGCCGCCTGCCCCTATCTCCACTAGGTGTACCCTACTTCCCATTATTCGATCGGCTCCCTAACTCGTAGATACCCGTGCTGGCCCCACAGTGGGGTGTATCACTCCCCTAAAGTGGCAACCTGATACAACGGACATGCACGGCTTATACCTACACGATGCAACAACGTCTTACCTACCAGCCCGGGTCCACACACGCATATGAAACCCGTTGGACTTGCGTTGCCACCGCTCCCTGTTTTGGCCTCTTATAGTCAAACCCAGTATGCGTGTCCCGTCCTCGACTTGGGTCGAGCCCACAAAGATACGTTTTGGGATACTGGTTGAAATGGGTCCCCACTATTTACCACAAGCATTCCACCTAAGCTTGTCCCCATTAGTCCATCCCACTTAACCCACTTAGTCATGTTCATTTACATGTGTGTTTGGTTAAGTCTAATCGTATTTCAAATGCCTCTAAAGGCAACCACCAGATTCCTCATGCCACCCAAGGCACCTACTTAACCCCCATGTCCCACCTTACATGATTATCTGGTTAAGTATTTCTTAGTTCATTAAGGCCATAACCTCATAAAGACCTCTCACATTAGACTGGCATTTATGGCAGCTGGATTTGTCGGGCGGGTCTGGGCAGTCTTACACCATAAAAGAGTCTAACCTCGTGTCTTTACAACTGTTATGCTTTAGTTTGGGCCTAGGACCTCTCACATTGGGCCGACATTTGTGACTACTGGATTTGCCGGGCGGGTCCGGGCAGGTTTACATCACAAACGGGTCCAACCTCGTGTCCTAAGCATTGATTATTAATAATAATCCACTTTCCCCCAATTTTAATAATTCCCTACTTGAATTATTAATTACTTCCAATTTTTAACAATGTCCATAATTGACTCAATTATGGACATTCATTCATGGTATGCAACATCTTACAAAATTGCACCCAATTTATTAATTCCTAATATTACCCCTACCCCACGTTTGAACGTTTATTCGCAAAATATATGTTAGACTCGAATAGCCTAACTCATAGCATAAAAGAGATTATCATAATAACAACATGTATATGTGACCAAATAAATCATAATAAGGGGTGAAACTTGCATATGTCCAACTTGCATGGATTATACATGTCATGGATCTAAAGGTGTCAACTTGTTCAAAATTCACCTAATATGATCTCAATCAATTTTCATAAACTTACATATGAACATGTGTGAATCAACATCATCTATTTTTTTAACAACATGGTTTTATATGGGTACACCTAACTCAATAGGCAAATTCCCATAATCAAATTTTATTTAATTATAGTTTCAAGTTTATGGGTACACCTAACCTAATAGGCAAATTCCCATAAACAAGATCCATTTAAATTAAGAAAAAAAACATAACTTTAAGCATGATCCAACAACATGATTTTTCAACATAATATAGCATGATTTATAACATGGCATAGTATGATAGTATAACATAGCTTGACATGATTCTCAACATAGCACGACATAGCATAAGAGAATTTACAACATAGCATGACATAGCATATATAATTTACATCATACGACAACATAATAACATAATAAGAGATCCACAATATATAGAATTTACAATTACAAATCACATCACTTTCTTGTGATCCATTCATAACTGAGTCAAATTAGTTTGTAATAGTCTTGTGAGAATCATCATACTCACCAACAAAAGAAAAGAATTAGAGAAAGAGAGATCTTTTGATTTGATTTGTGTAGATTTAGTTGTAGATGATTAGGCTTCCTCTTCTTAGTTTGTGACGGCTATGCTAAACTCCATGGCAGCAGCATGACGGTAGCTTCTCTAATTTTACAAGTGATTTAGGTCTAAGGTCTACCCACTTATTTATAGATTTTAGAATTCATTTAGGCCATTAGATTTAACCTAGAAATAACCGCAGCCGTTCAGACAAGATGGGGTTTATCTTGTTGACTCAGCAATGAGTCAGAAGTGACTCAGCAAACACTCAGCATATTAATAAACTTCTATTCATGTCATAAATATATATATTTTTTCTACAATGTACATATCAGATACATCCCCCTTTACTTATTATTGTTTTTATATACATATTAGATACATCCCCTCTCTCACACACTTATTAATATTTTTATATTCATATTAGATACATCCCCTCTCTTACATACTTATTAATATTTTTATATTCATAATAGATACATCCCCTCTCTTACATACTTATTAATATTTTTATATTCATATTAGATACATCCCCTCTTCTACACACTTATTATTATTTTAGCAACTTTAGTGTTAATAGAAAATTCGGGGTGTTACAGTCTTCTCCCAACATAATCTGACTACTGGGTTCCATCAGCTAAGGGTAGCTGAAGATATCGTTGATAAAACGGCGTTCAGAACCCCAGACGGTTTCTATGAGTGGCTTGTCATGCCTTTCGGCTTGACAAACGCACCCGCTTATTTCGTGGACCTAATGAGCAGGGTGTTCAGAGAATTCCTCAACAAGTTTGTGGTTGTCTTCGTAGACGATATTTTGATCTTCTCAAAGAATGAGGAAGAACATGCTCAGCATCTGAAGGAGATCATGGAAACTCTTTGAGTTCATCAGCTAAAAGCCAAATTCTCCAAGTGCCACTTTTGGAGAGAAGAAGTCAGATTTCTTGGACATATAGTGTCCAAATAGGGGTTAGCTATAGACCCCGCGAAAGTGGTGGCAGTGCAAGATTGGAAGACACCAAGAAATGAAACTGAAGTCCAAAGCTTTCTTGGGCTAGCCGGTTTCTACCGAAAATTCATTAGGGATTTCGCGAAGATCTCAGCTCCACTCACAAGGCTAACAAAGAAGAATCTGGCGTTCGCTTGGGATTTGGATTGCGAGTTTGCTTTCCAACGATTAAAAAGGGCTCTCACAACAGCCCCAGTTCTGACTTTGCCAGATGGAAGCAAGATGTTCACCGTATACACGGATGTTTATGGTACGGGACTAGGCATTGTTCTAATGCAAGAAGGGAGGGTAGTAGCTTATGATGGAAGACAACTGAAAGTTCATGAAAAGAACTACCCAACCCACGATCTTGAGTGGGCCGCCATCGTCTTTGCGCTTAAGTCTTGGCGTCATCATCTCCTAGATGAGAAGTTCGAATTATATACTGACCATAAATCGTTGAAGTATCTTTTCTCGTAGAAGGATCTTAACTTGAGGCAGCAAAGGTGGATGGAGTTCCTTGCCTCGTATGATTTTGAGATTTCCTATACTCCTGACAAAGGCAACGTAGTAGCAGACGCGTTGAGCAGAAATAATCTGACCCTAAGCCCTCTCTTTGTAGAATGGCAAAGCTTGGAGTATATAGCCAGTTTTGACTTTATGCCCTCCTCTGATTTTGTACTAGGTTTATTGACATCACTAGAAGTACGGCCTACACTTTTAGACTCAATAGGGGCCGCACAACGTGAAGACCCTCAGTTTGTGGATATGATTGATAAACTAATTAGGGGTGAAACTTCCAGTCACCTCGATAGGTACTCCATCGATGATGAGGTTGGCTAAGGCGAGATGGAAGACTATGCGTCCCACAAGCAAGGGATTTAGTAAAGTTGGTTCTCGAGGAAGCACATCATTCCAAGATGACAATACACCCAGGTGGGGACAAGATGTACAAGGACGTAAAGAGAGTTTTCTATTGGAGCGGCATGAAGAAGGACGTGGCAGATTTCGTTTCTAAGTGTGTGACATGCCAACAGGTCAAGACGGAACAAAAGAAGCCGGGAGGACTGCTTCATCCTTTAGAAGTCCCGCAATGGAAGTGGGATAGCATTTCAATGGACTTAATTGATGGGTTGCCTAGGTCAAGAAGAGGCAATACTAGCATTTGGATAATAGTGGACAGGCTTACTAAAAGCGCCCACTTTATACCTATCAAGAGTAGAAGGACTGCCTCGTCTCTAGCTTCTCTTTATCTCAAGGAAATAGTCGACTCCATGGAATACCCTCCAGCATAGTGAGTGACAGAGATCCCATCTTTACGAGCAAATTTTGGTGGAGTCTGCAAGAAGCTGTAGGCACACAGTTATGCTTGAGCACGGCCTATCACCCCCAAACTGATGGTCAGACAGAAAGGGTGAATAGAGTATTAGAAGATCTTTTGAGACTATGTGTTCTTGACTTCAGAGGGACTTGGGAGGATCATCTTCCTTTAGTGGAATTCGCCTACAACAACAGTTACCAAGCCACCATCGGTGTGGCGCCCTTCGAAGCTCTATATGGAAGACTGTGCCGATCACCGACTTATTGGTGGGAGTCTACTGACAAGCTTATACTTGGGCCAGACATGATTAGAGAGACTTCGGAAAAGTGGACTTGATACGAAGGAGAATGAAGACCGCCCAAGATAGATAGAAATCCTACGCAGACAAAAGAAGAACTGACCTTAAGTTTGAGGTTGGGGACAGGGTTTTCCTTAAGGTATCCCATTTAAGGAACATCGTTCGCTTTGGATCCGCAGGAAAGCTAGCACCAAGATTTGTAGGACCATTCCCTATCATCGAGGAGATTGGGAAAATGTCTTATAGAGTAGAGCTGCCCGAAAGGTTGGCTGGAATCCACAACGTCTTTCACGTTTCTCATCTTCGAAAATGTCTACATGAATCTGCGGAAGTGGTGGAGCTAAGCATTCTAGAAGAAGCCGAAGTGGAACGCGAAGCAACTATGAGGAGAGTTCCAACTCGAACCGTAGGAACATAAATCAAAAAGCTACGCAACCGCTAAGTCAAGCTCGTTAAAGTTCAGTGGAGCGACACCGAGGAAGACGCAACTTGGGAAACTGAGGACAGAATACGCGCGGCCTACCCTTTTCTTTTTGAGGGTACATCTTTGATCTCTCTTTTTCCTTAAGTTGTGCTTGTATCTATCTTTTTAGGTATATCTCCTCGATATTATCCTTTATCCTTAGGTAGAAACCCCTTTTGGATGTAAACATGTATTTGAAACATGTTGTGGTTGATGGCTGCAAGTGGTTGCAAGTGGTTGCTAGTGGTTGCTGGTGGATGCATATACACACACAACCTAGGTTTTAGATCGGCTCAATCACTTCATATTGCATATGCATATATGTATTCATATTTGTATGTGGTTGAAACTTGATATGTTGTCATATGGATGTCGCATTTGTATGAATGGTTGCGCACTCACGTAGAATTATGAGTAGGAAAAATTTGCATACATAATGGATACATGGCACTTACATGATTTGCATTAAGGAGGTCAACTGAATCAGTAGACCGCCCGATTTTTGCATTAGATAAGGACATATACACACACTATGCATATGATCATGAAGCATTAGAAGTCTTTTAAGGACAATGGACGTCTGTGTTTGTTGGTTGAGTAGATGGACGAGTGGATGTTAGGACTTACGTTCTCCTAGACTTGAAGATTTCGGGGACGAAATCCTTTAAGGAGGGGAGAATGTAACACCCCGAATTTTCTGTTAACTGTAAAATAACAAATTAAAGTATAATTAATTCTTAATGATAGAATTAAGGGAAACGGGTTACGCCGTTGCGTTCGTCTCGGAATTCTGCTTGAGATAGACTCCGAGTTTGCGGGAATCGGACTCCGTATGAAGGAGTTATGACCTCCGGAAGTTTCAGAATTCAAATTTAAATTTCAAACAGTTCAAATGAAGTTCAAAATTCGAAAAACAGACCCAAACTGGGCTGGGTGGGAAAATTCCCGCCCAGGCACCAGGTCGACCTGGGGGTCGACCTCGGTGACCAGGTCGACCATTGGGTTGACCTGGGGGTCGATCTGCCCAGTCGACCTGGTTTGGCCCTAGCTGGCCCGGTCGGTCTCTGGTCGAATTTCTGAGCTTGGTTGTGTCATTAGGGATGATTTGTCACATTCTGGTTGGCTCCTCTCGAAGTGAATGGTCTAGATTCATCTATGATCATCTGAGGGCTCAAATCAATCTGAAATTCTATATAAACAACTTAAATCTCCAACCTAATTCACATTAAAAAAATAGAGATGGAGTCGCCATGCTGTCGGGAGAAAACTGAGAGGAGCCTCCACTTGTAGAAAAGCTTAGAGACGAGCCAAAACTAAAGTAAAACAAGAATCAATGAACGTTTTTCTACCCAAAGGAAAGCAATTCAAATTCAGAAATCAGAAAACAAGACCGTCGTTTCTTGTAAGTATAGTGATTTTTCCGATGGGAATAAAATTAAGACTTGATTCGATGTAAATTGGAAGTGGAATTGTGCTATTTTATAACGATGATGTTAATTCATATCTATGTATTGAAATGGTTGGAATGTTTGTGGTTAAATTTACTTGGTGTTGGATCCATTCAAATGTAAACAACATCACATGCAAGTTGTATAGTTCATGTTGTAATCTACACCTATATGTTTATGTGATTATATAAGTTGTATGTGATATGTCCAAGTTAAGATCTCATGTATATATTTTATGCCTAAATGATTAAGTTCATATACATGTTCATATGTTTGTACAAAAGTTGCAAAGTTCACAATTGGATCCATGCCAAGATCCATTTTAATACAAGTTTCATGTTATAGTAGTAAACATGATTGGATCTAGTTCACACATGCGATGAAATTATACATACTTTATGGACATGTCATATTCTTGTCATATGCTAGTGATGTTCGATGTTATGCCTAGATCTAAACATGTTTAGGCTTATGTTGTCCAAATCATATGCTAATTCATGTGACACTTGTTTAGTTAGATTCCCCTTTTTAATGCAAGTTCACATGACAAGTTGAAACCCATGATTCAGTCTATGTTGCAAATTCACATATATGTATGTTGACTATTTTGCAAGTTCACACCTATGATGTCCATATTGACTATGCCAAGAATGCCAAGTTTACACCTATGTCATGTTTATGTTTATGAATTTCTTTATGCCAATTTTGTGTACGCTAAATTAGGCTAAGTTTTTAGCCTAATATTATATGTTAAAAACCATGCGAACGAAAATTAGGCTAAGATTGTTAGCCTAATATTTAAACGGGGTAACGTTGGGATAAATTGGTAATTATAGGAAACTTGACATAAATTGGTGAAAATATATGAAATTGGCATGTTTGTCACATGCCAAAATTGGTGGCACTTAAATGGTATAAATTCTCATACCAAAAATGTTAAACTTGGAAAGTGGGCCATGACATTTAATTGTTAGCAAATTTACATATAACAAGTAATAAAAACAAATATGTAAATTTAGAAAATACGAGTATGCTTAACACGAGGTTGGATTGAGTTGTGATGTAAACCTGCCCGGACCTGCCCGGCTGTCCAGTAGTCACAACAATACCTATCCAATGTGGGTGGTTAAGCATTAAGCCCAATAAGGACCCGAGGTTAGACTGAGTTACGGTGTAAATCTACCTGGAACCGACCGACACATCCAGTAACTGTAACAATACCTGTCTAATGTGAGTGGTCGGTGCTTTAAAAAGCTAAGGACGGACAAGTCAGGATGGTAGAGTTAAGTTAACTAAAACACTTAACCAATTCAACATGTTAAATTAAACTGATGGGTGGGGTTAGGTAAATACAGACACTTAACCACTTAACATGTTTGACTAGAAAACCCTAGTAACGGGGACCCATTTCAGCAGTAACCCAATTAGGTATCATGGTACCCTGAAACTAGGCAGGGCGGGGCACGACTACTGGGCTGATTGTAAGCGGTCAAAAGCGACGACGGTAGGTGCAACAGTGTGGGTTCTAACAGAGTGCAGGCGTGCACACACTTAGGAGAAGACAAACAGGGCACTGGGGGCACCAGTAGTATAACCTATGCATTCTAAGGATTGTGCCGGGCCGCCACCATGGGACTTAATACACCCCATGGTGGGACCAGCATAGGTATCTACAATCTTTGGGGGCCGTAAGACACAGATGATTATGCGAGTAGGAGCCGATCTTTAGAAAAAGGGATCACTTTACCCCGATCATGGGGTGCCAGTTAAGGCAATGCAAGTAGCTGCAGAGATATAGTGTGGGGTGCGATGGTATATTCGATTCAAACTGCTTTATCTTGGTTTATGATACTTCCTATTTCCAGAGTATACCTATCATGCCCTTTTTCTTATTCACGTACTGAAGAGTCACTGGACTTACCAGGCTTTATGTCTGACCCTATTTTCTTTCGTCTTCTTTTCGTCCCCCCCCCCCCCCGGTCCACAGGGAGGAAACAACCCAGCTTAGTCAGACTCTTTGCAAGCTTTAGGATAGTAGATGTACGGTTTGGACTCTCTTTCCTTGGCTATGGCTGTTGGACACATTCTATGGGGATTTATGCAGTTTTAATTATGTTTTTATGCTTCTTTATTTAATAACCAAGACAGAAATGATGATGTGATGTTTTGGAAGTTATTATGTGACAGTTATGGAAATGTTTTGTATGAACACATATTTATGAAATAAAAAGTCTGTTGTTTTCCGCTGCTTATATATATGTGTTTATATCTGTCTTATGTTTTATCTGTGACTTTTACTTACAAACCTCCACCAAAGTTAAGGCATTCCCTTTGTGAGTGACCTTAATGGAGGGTGGGGTGTTTCAGTCTGTGAGTTAATTTTTATCTAATTGAATTAGTTATTTGCATGAACTAAATTCTATTGTAAAATTAATTTTACATAGCCTTTAACTAAGTAACAAAGCTAATATTATTTTATTTTACAAGCTCTCCTTTTACATTCAGTACAATATGCTACAAGATATCTGCAGTTACCATTTTACCTTCTTTTATTTTAAATTTTGTTAACGACAAAACCGTACTCATTTTGATATATGTTCTTATTACCATTACAGTCAAAAGGTTCGTAGTTTGATCATTTTGACATAAAAGAAGAGACCATGTTTTCGCACATGATTATGTTTTGTCTATGCCGTACTTTATCCCCAAACCTTTGCAAAACTGGAAGTAGTAATGATTGTTGATGACAGTTTGGTCATTCCATAATTTTATGTTACAACTACTAAAAGTACATTCCGCTAATATAATGCCAAATTTTGATCATTGAATGAGTAAAACTGGTAGCCAAGTAAATGGAAATAAATTTTAATCAACTTAATTGATTTATTTATGAATATAATTAAACACAATTTACCAATCATTTATTTTATTTCACTTTTGAATTTTGTTCATGCAAGTTCGAGCAAAGGTGATGTAGTTCTATTTCTAGATGCTTAGAATTTTTGAATTTTGATAAACTATATATAGGAGCATTTGTTTGACAAAATGGGTTCAGTCTCCATGTGCCGACTAATGATGGTGTGGTGGAAAAGAGAGAGTTTTTGTTTCAGTTAGGATTTAGACCTTTAAACGAAAAGGAAACATGTAAGAATGATGCTTCAGATTGGGCATGCTTCAACAATAACACGATAAATTTGAAGGTCAATCTTCCCAAAGGATTAATAAATCCTAGCGCCTATACATTTGGTGAGCTTTTTCATATGCATTTTGTATTATGAAATTAGAAGTCTTAATTTTCTAAATATTTCATGAGAATATATCATATTGATTTAATATTCCTATGATGTTACAAATATATAGTGTATGGATGCAATGATAGCACGGAATAAGTATATGAAGGTGTCAAGCAAGTTGCCTTCCAATTATTAGGGGTTTAAACTGTAAGTACCTCTTAACAGTGCTTTACTTATATTGTTTGATGATATCTTTTTCTCTAAGTTAAATTATATTAACCCAAATTTCTTTTTAAACAACTGGGTTGAGATGGCAGGAAGTGTGTTGATATAAATGAAATCCTACCGGGAAGACTCTAGAGGTGAAACCCATTATTCCTTTATCCGTTGATGCTCGGCTAAATAAAAAATAGAGTACACGTAATATGTTTCATTATTACTACACAAAAATGTTATCGCTTGCATTACGGTCCTTTCAACGTCCATTCGTTGGGTCTTTGCTATCATTTATGGTATCATGTTTGGTTGTGATAATCATAATCTATTGCATCAACCCTTAGAGGACATTTGTCATAATATTATATGAAATCATGTTCAACAACTGTATAAGTTGGAACTATTCTGTTAAGTATAGTGACCATGGTTTTTTTACATGTGTCAGGGTTTCATATCAATCCAAATAAGTTGAGCAGCCTATCTCAGCGTTATGAATGCTAGAAAAGTGGTTTTGTATTTATGTTTTTGTAGGTTATAGTCTTCAGATTCAAAACTTAGAGGACCTTACTTTGACCGATACAGTGGTTTTCTCTTATATATTATTACTTTTAACTTTTTTGTATATGTATTTTTTGTCTAAATATAGTGAAATGATTTTTTTTCAATGGTAATGTCTGACAGAATAATAGTCAAATCCTTAAAGCTATATTTCTCTCACACATGGATGTAGATGAGTTATTGGATAATTATTGTAGAGACAGAAGTGTCGTGATATTTTAAAATTAAACTAATGGCTTTTTTTGCATCGAAGGCGAGCGCTATAAAAGTTGGCTATTCTGTTCTTCATCCAAATTATTATGATTTTCTCCAATTTGATCGAGTTTTACAGTTTTTTTATATGCAAATAACACTGATGTCATTTCAAGTATAGCTCAGTTTTGATCGACTCAATATTGAATTGGTCAAATCGAATTGTTGTCATTTCAAATGACATCAGTTTAATATTCTTTTTCAATTTACGTGACGGCTAAAAAATAACAATAATGAATGATGGAATGCATTGACGTCATTTCAAATGGTGTCAATGCATTTTTTTTCAACATTTACATTGACTACATTTCAGATACAAGCAGCATAAATTCTAAAAATAAATAAATACTGATGTCATTTTGAATGACGTTAGTGTGTGTTGGTCAATTCAACGTTGAGTTGGTCAAAATTGAGCAACATTTGTAATTTATTTTGATATTGGGTTATTTGCTCAATAAGTTTGTAAAGATGGACTAAACTAACAGAAAAAAATACAATTTATTAGTGATCACTCTTAGGAAAAGACCACCGTAAATTGAAAAAAATTACTTAAACAACAGCGTACATTGAAAATGGATGTTTTCCAACCATTGATATTAACAGCAACCATATTAACCCTAACAATGGTCATCATGCTATTGATATTTGAATTGCCAACTATTGATTGCTCATTTATTGTTATTTGAAAATGGATATTCCTGACTATCATTATATTAATTGAGGAATCAAATCCCCTATACCCAAAATCCTCTATTCTCTTGTATTCAACCAATCAGAGTCCCCTGATTTTCATTTTTTTTTGCATTTAATTCCAATTTTTCTCTCTTCTTAATTGCAAAACAATGGAAATCAGGAGGACTTGATTGGTTGGGTATATGGGGTAAAGAATTTGAGTACGGAGGGATTTGCTCTCATTAATTTAATGCCAATAAATTGCTTGCACTGATAATTAACGATGAAAATCCATGGCTAACATATTAATCCTATAAACCAGGACGTTGCTAGCAAGAGACATTTGAAAATGGATATTAATATTAACAGCAGTCGTATCTATTAAATAATAGTAAAGCGGAACCTTTTAAAGCTCCATCATTAATTTCTAGGAGTTTTCTCTCTTTTCCTTAATTCTCTAAAGATATTTTATTTTCAAATCAGTTTACCACTTTATTGTTTCTGTCACATTAACATTTTAATATGGACATTTCAAAGTTTACACAATTATTTATCAAAATTAGCTTCTAACATTTCACATTTAAATCCACACATTTAAATTAATTACAAAATCCAAAATTTAAGTAATTTAGATAAATTTAATTAGCTAATATTTCTTTTTAATACTAAAAGTGACAAAATTATGTTGTTTGGCTCTAAATACAGACACTTCAGTTTTTCGTTAATCATTTAAGTCTCTTTCAAGTTTTTTTTAACATTTTACATTTAGTACCATATTTTTACAATTAACTACATAATATTAAAACAATTAAATAGCTTTAGCAGACTATTATATATTCATTGATTCGCCTAATAAATCACATAAAGTTTAAACATACTCATATTAACAAAAATTAAAAAAATAATCAAATATATAAATGCATCAATCATATAACGTAAATTATATACATAATTAACTATCATAAGTCAAAATTGAACTCATTTACGTCAATATATTTACAGTGTTTTCTGTTGTAATATTAATGTCAAACATTTCATTGATTCGCCTAATAACTCACATCAAGTTTAACCATATTCATATCAACAAATATGAAAAGAAAAAAAAATCAAATTTATAAATGCGTCAATCACATAACATAAATTATATACATAATTAACTATCACAAGTTCAAAATTGAACTCATTTACATTAATATATTTGTCATGTAGTGCATTGTAATATTAATGTCAAACACCTACGCACATTTCAAACTTTATTTAGTCATTTACAAAATAGTTCACAACATCACTTAACATTGTACATCTAAGTTAATATGTTTAAATTAATTATGTGATTTTGAATTTAATAAATGATATTAATCAATAAATTGTTGTTAATTCATCTAATTAACGTCAAGTGTGATGTTCTAAACATCATGTTGGAAAACAATGGCTGAGTCGCGGACTAGGTCGCTTTCTTGGAGACGATTCGGCGATCTGGTCAGAGGTGCAAACCAGTTCGTTCCTTCGCCGCCGCCTCTAGGATAAAACAGCCTCTAAGAACGATAACTGATCTGCTTGCACAACAAATCAGTGCAGATTTGCACTTTCGAAAATAATATTGCTCGAAATTTTTGAAAGAAAGCTTTTAGTGGCGGAGGCTAGAAGAAAACAGAATTCGGTGTATTTTCTTGTCTGCAGATACAAAGTATATATAGAACGAGAATTAGAGTTTGGGAGAAAAAATCGAATCTGCTAAAATTTCGGGAGACAAAGTTTTTACCGTTGCAGAAAAAAAAAATTATCGGTGCAGAAAATAATTTTCCATAAAAAAAATGGTTCGAAAACTGCAAAGTTTTATGGTCCAAAAATATAATTGTCTACACCACAAAGCCCAAGCCCGAGCCCGCACTGGACCAGGCCGGGTCGAGTCGGTCAGTCGGTCGCGCGCGTGTGTGGTGTTCATGATGCATGGTCTCCCTCCTCACAACAAAGCATGTATTGGGAGCCCAAGGCCCCAACATGCTTTCTTAGAAACAAGTATAAATCCTTGCCTCTTCCATATAATCCCATGATGTAGGACTATTCACGCATAGGAGCCATTCATACACTTATTCAACATTTTTAATAATTCACTTAATGTTTGTAAAACATTTCCAACACATCATGTTCATATTAACAAAAATGACAAAATTAGTTTTTTTTTTTAAATACAAAGTTAAATAAGTTACACAGTTTATATAATATATGTAAACAATAAAAAAAATTAACATATTATACATTTATCTCAATAGATATATCATAAATTAAAAAAAATCTATTTTAAATACATGCATTTTAACATTTCTACAATTATTTGCTGAACTTCATCAATTCTTTCATGATATTTTATATTTTATTTCATATATTTAAACTACTCATGAAATCTTAAATTTATTTAATAATCTTTAGAGTATGTATAGTCCATTTTTCTAATAGTTCTTAAAAATATACGTCAATTTTACTATGTATATAATATATTCATATTACAAATGGTAGCTTTCCATACAACTGTAAAGATGTGTAAATTGCATAACATGAACTATGTATATCTAAAACAATGACAAAGTTAATTTGTAAATTAGATATGATTCATTCATGTCAATTATTTATCATATTTATATTATATCATAAAAATATTGAACATCAATAACTCCACAATAATTTTTTACATCTTTTGCAAAGAATATATTTAATTCTTCTTGCTATGCTATACAATTAAACTGACTTCGTAATTTTACATTTAACTTATTCAAAAAAATTATATTAAAAAATATTTGTTAATTCATCAAATAGGTTACTAACATTCATCAATTTCAACATGCATATCTATATTGACAAAAATGAATAAAAATATTCTCAAATACACATACATATATATATTTATGTATGTTATAGAACATAAACACACAAACAATAATAATAATTTTGATTAATAGTTTTTTTATTTCACATTAAACGTCATATATTGCATAACAAAGTTGTCTTTTTAACATTAAAATAATGAATATTATTTTTAATACTATCGTGTGCAACGCACGAGTTACACACTAGTGTAATCTGGGAGAAGCAAGGCAGGGACGCTTCAGCTAACAGTCCATGTGCCATGCTGGGATTCACTCCTTTTGGAGATTGGAGAGGGCTTGTATGCTATCGAAACATAACTCAGCTTTAATAGTATAGTGTGTGTGTGTGTGTGTGTATATATAACATAATACAAATATATTTATTGTTTTAATTTTTTTTGACTAAGTAAATAAATATTGTTTTAAAATTCAAATTTTATTTTAAACACTCATGCAAAAAAATAGTTTTCCTATTATTAGAAAAAAGATATATTTTTTTTGAAGCTTTTTTGCAAATAGTTATGATTTTTGAAAGTCTATTCTAGTCAAATGTCAAAATTAATGTTTTTCACTTTTAAAATTTCATTGTGCCTATGTGATTATATTCTTATAAACATACATATATGAATTAAATATTGGTTGTTTGCAATATAACTTTGGCTGGTTCTATTTGCACCCCTCTTGTTCCCTTTCACACCCCGCTAATTTATAAAATTTTAATATTCCGAAATTGCCCTCCCTCCAGATCACAAAATAACACGTTTAAAATAAATAATCGTGCAAATAAGCTTGAATGTAACTAGGTTTATGTAAAATCCTCGCTCGGTCTGAGTGAGGTTTGCATGCTAACCTCGCTACCATCAAACTAGATTTGTATTATAACCTAGTTAGGGTCGAGTGAGGTTTGTATGATAACCTAGTTTGGAGTAAGCGATGTTTGTGAATCAACCACGTCATATTTGTACGTGATTCAAAAATTATAATGGTATTTTGGGTATAAATCGGGGTGTGAAGAGGAAAAACTGGGGTGCGATGGTTTTTTAAAGATGAATGGGGTGGGAAAGGAGAAAAGCGGGGTGGAAATAGAATTAGCCTATAACTTTATGCTATTTATAATATTTTACATTATAAGGCAGAAAAGCGTCGTTTAGTCTGGCGACTGTAAATGGCGTCTAGGGAAAATCCTCTATCTCTACCATTTTCGTGACTCCTCGAAACCCTCTTTTCTTCACTTCGCTTCCACAATTATCTCCACTCCTCTATCCCTAGCTTATGCCATGCGTGGTTGCAGACAATTTGAAGCTTTATCAAGCAATGGATCTAAGTAGAGGCAACACATCTTTCTTCTTCCTCAATAATTCTAAGCAGTTGGTACCCAAAATCTCAATTGTCGCCTCTTCAAGCTATTCGAAGAATGATTTCAGGTAATTACTTTATCGAGTTCTTCAATTGGTTGTTCTACTTTGTTTGGAAGTCGTGTCGCTATTGTGGAGTTTGTAACAGAGCAATAACTCCTAATTCTTGATTTATTTTCGCGTTTCGATGTATTTCCTACATATGTAATGGTGTATTCTGAGTTTTAGGTATTTATTGTTTTGCTTATTATCGTCTTGATGGTAGAACTGGCGATGGTTGTGTTTTTTGGATGTCTGATATTTGTGAATTGGTGTTTGGTTGCCATTCGGTTGTCTATACTTCAATCCTATTCATGTTCTTCAATGCTATAACTGATTTCAGTTGGGTTCTCTTTGAGTTCTGGCATGCCGGTTTATGATAGTTCACAGGATTTGAAGCTACACAAGCTAACGTTCTAAACATAGCTTGCTACTTTCTATTGAACGTCAAATCCTACCAATCTCATGGAGAACCTACCTGGCCTGCAGATGAGATGGTTTTGGTGTATGCCGAACCACTTTAATGTAATTTTCATATGTCAATTCTGAAGAGTCAAGCTGTTTGGTGTAGGTTTCGAGAATGCAGAATGGGGCAGTACGGTTTAGCTACACTGCAGCGAGTCCGAGTTTGTTCACACCACTTTATGTGGTGTGAACATAACACCGGTTCCCATTGGTGGAAATCAGGGGACCCATCACACCACATAAAGTGGTGTGAACAAACTCACAGTACACTGTAGCTACTTGCAGCTGCACTATTAGGTCACATCTTCCAAGAATTTCTGGCTACTCCACAAAGCTACTTTGTCCTTGTTGTGTACTTATGTACTTAGTTATGTACTAGGTTTATTATTGTAGCTTGTAAACTAATATGTAACTGCTTCGCTGTAATGTATATTTACAATGTGTGACTCGCTACGTGGAGCAATGGTGGACTGACCACCTTAAAAACCGTAACGTGTAGTCTAGTAAATTAGCTAGCTCCAGTGTTCTAAAACAGTTAGGTATAGTGGACGGAACACTATAAACTCCATATGTGGTGGACGGTCCACCTTAAAAACCGAGTTAACCGACTGCTAACTACAGTCACCTACACAATATTTTAATTCTATTACTAGTCATAATAAAAGAGTGTTACATAACATTATATAAACCAGTCGGATATGCCAAAAAAATACATCTTACATTATATTTATCTCATTGTTTATATCATGATACAAACATACCTGTATATTATTTAATCTAATGTTTAGTTTAAACTCTTAATGAAGTTGTATATATTTACCATGAGCATAAGGTGTTCAAATATCTAGTCTAAAAAAAATTAAAACAGAGTAAACATTTACAAAAGTTAGTTGTAAACTTTAAGAAAAGTTAGTTGTATACTTTTAGAAAAGTTAGTTGTAAACTTTTAGAACAGGTAGTTCAAATGATTAAATAATATTAGATGTTAAAACATAAGAACCTATTTATGCCAAAACAACAATGAATTTGATGGCATGTTATAAAATTATTTGGCACGATATAAATCCAAGGTTAGTGGAATATAATAATAAAAAATATTTTTAGAGCTACTTCCCTGCTCGATGGATTGGTTACTTGGTTCTGACCTGCATTATTTAATACGATCAATTTTGCTTATGTGATGCATGTGCACATGAGGGAATGATATAAAAAAACCATTGTAAGATCTTTTGGATGTTATAAAATGGCTTCAACATGTATGTAATGTTACCTTTTTGTGTGTGTATATGAACATGTCAATCATTTATGAAAATGTGGATGAGACTATATTATTTTAGAAAATTATTAAACATCTAAACGAAGTAATCAACTATTACCCAAGTGGATATAGCCAAGTTGGTACCCAAATCAATTATATTTTTAACCTTTAACAGTAAATGTAATTGTTATCAGATGATTGTTGAAATGCATAATTTGTAACTAAGATGCACACTTTTGTGCTTATGTAATATTTATTGATTTATTTAAATAAGTGCCATGATCCCAGAAAGCTAGGCGTGGGATGATAAAGGAGGATTGAAAATCAAAGTGAACTTAATCCAAAACTCTTTTCCTTCCCTTTATTTCATATCCAAAATAGGCTGCATATTTAGAATTATATAACTTTTTGACCTTTAAAATTTTAAAGGTTTAGTCAACTATTAGATAAAAGGAGTAAAACATGAAATAAATTTCTTTTTAATATAGATATTTCATAATAGGAAATTTCATTAGTTAAAGCACAAAATAATGAGCTTAAGAAGATTTTAGATGCACAAATGAGACTACATGGATTAAATAAAACCTAATGATAACAATTTTGTTTGACAATTGTTTATAATATATAAGAAAAGGAAATATATCATTTATAATATGATAACACGTGAATATGGCATGAAGTTGCAACTACGGTTGTCAACTGATACTTTCGGATACGGACAGTGCCATATCCGTATCCAAAATTATTTTCGAATATCCGTATCTGTTTAATTTTCGAATATCGGATATTCGTATCAGCTTAATTTTCGAATATGGATGGATATCAGATATTTATCTACTCCGTCTGTAATTAATAAGTTTAAGAGTATAAATAAAAATGTTTGGATCAACATAAAACAATTTTTATACTAATGTTTGTAAAAGACTAGAAAATAAAGAAATGTAATGACAAAACATTGTTTTATACTAATATCCATAAGCATATCCAAAAATATTCAAAAATTAAACACTAAAAGTACCACTTTTCACTACAAGATGACAAAAATTTATTCATAGTAACATCCAACAGTTACAAAATAATTATTAACTCTATTTTTCTGTTTTGAGTTATATATATTACATCAATTAGTCGGACAGATATTTTTCGGATACGGGTAACACTATAACCATATCCGTGTCCGAAAAACTTTTCAGACATCAGATATCTGTATCCACTTTTCGGATAATGCTGGACAACAGATATTTTTCAAATTTTTGGATATGGATTCGAACGGATATCAGATTTTGGGGTATTCATTGACAACCCAAGTTGCAACCATGTAATCTTAACGTGGACTAATACTTAGTTTGAAGGCTAGAATTGTGATGACCCCAAACTTCCGTAGAACGAAAGAAAGGATAATCATAGGAATATAACATAATTACAACAATAGCATATCTCAGATAACATCATAACACATAAATCATTGCAACAGAAATAGAAATGTCATCAACCTCACAACATCAGAGCTGCACAGTTACAGGATACAACTTAGCAAATAGAAGTCTCAGCAAAAAGAAATAAGTCTCAATCTCCATCAAGTACATCATAAATAAAGGATGCCTAAATGTTTCAAAGCAGAAATAAAAGATAAAATGATTTTCATCTTCAGCCCACAAGCATGCTCCAATCCAGCATATGTGCATAAATACCTAAACCTGTCACTTGGCTGCCCATGTGAAAAGCGGGCACCCGAGTTTGCAAAGTGAAACAAACTACGAGTCAGTCATAGGACTAGTATGAGAAATCTTTCCTAACTTATCTAACAATATGGCTAATCACAGGACCACGCCGCTAACGCAGAATGGGTTTACTCCATTGGATTGCCGGTGCATAAGTTTAATAAATTTTTATTCAAAACAATGCAATGCTTTTTAGAAAAATAAAATCATTATAAGACCCAAGTCCCATCACACAATGCAACGCAAACTGGAGAATAGAGTTTTACCTTATAATGATCAAACATGCTTGATACGTGGAAAATAATAATTTTATATTATTATTAGTGTCTAACCAGTTTTAAAATACTTCAAAGTAAACGTATCAATCCTAGACTGTAACACCCCGTATTTCTGTTAACACTAAAGTTGCTAATACAAAAATAAATGTGTAAAGGGGAGATGTATCTAATGTGCGTACAAGAATAATAATAAATGTGTAAAGGGGAAATGTATCTAATGTGCATACAAAAATAATAATAAATGTGTAAAGGGGAGATGTATCTAATGCATACGTATTTATATGGATTGACAAATAATAGTAAATGTACATTAAGAAAGAAATGATGAACATAACTGGCTTCTCTTTACAATGGACGACTCTGGTTAACCCTAGCTTCATCGACGGCTCAAATTAACTTGCAACTCTATAAAAAGACCCTAGGTCTCAAACTAAAAATTAACAAAAAAAAGAATAAGAATTGGAGCCACCATGCTGTTTGCTGAGAACTAGAGGGAGCCTCCACTTGAAAGAGACGAACAACATAGCGAATACAAACTAAAAGATTAAAAAGCAACAACAAATTAGAATCAAAGCAACGTCTTCCCAAAGGAAAGCTTTGCAAATTCAGAATTTCAGAACTCAGAAAACAAGACCGTCAACGATTGTAAGTTTAGCTACATTTTTAGAATGCAAATTAATATGAATATCATGTGTTGCGATGAAATGATAATAGTACGATACTCGTTATGTTATTAATATATGTTTGTGATTTGATTCTATTATCATGTTGAATTGAGAATTATTAAGTATGATGTTTATTATGTTTTATAACATTAATCTATGCCAGTGACTTGATTCTATTATCATGTTAAATTTGGGATTATTGGATTAGATTATTTGTATAAGCATGGACTTGGATTGTAACATCTTATGAGAATTGTGTAGTTTATTATGCAAGTTTATGTAGTGAAGTTATGTGACCAATTGTCAAATTTATATGTTCATGTTTATGCAAAACTTATGCCATGTTCACACTTATCATATGTTGGGATTAATTTGCAAGTATGTTTAAATCTATGTTACTAATTAACACATGTGTATGTTGATTAGCCTATGTTGCTAACTCACATATACGTATGTTCATTTGCCTATGTTGCAAATTAACATATGTATATGGATTAATTCATATTGCTAATTCTCATGTATGTTGTTAATATGGCCTATGTTAAAAACACATATATGTTGAGTTAGCCTATAAGTGCAAGTTCATACCTATGACATTATAATGTTTATGTTAGTCTTTTTGCAAGTTTGTACCTATGACATTATAATGTTCATGTTAGTTATTTTGCAAGTTCACCCCTAAAATGTTCATGTTAGTTATTTTGCAAGTACACCCTATTATGTTCATATTGATTATGCCATCAATACCAAAGTTATACCCTTGTCATGTTTATGCTAATTTATGCCAATTTGCGTATATTAAATTAGGCTAAGTTTTTAGTCTAATACTTTACACCAAAAATCATGCGAACGTAAATTAGGCTGAGATGGTTAGCCTAATATTGGACGGGGTAACGTTGGGTTAAAATGATAATTTTAGGAAAACTTGCCATAAATTGGTCATTAATCACATAAGTGATTTATGGCATAAAAAGGCATTAATTACCTTAATTAATGGGATTAACTGGAAATGAATGTGACAGTAATTTGAATATTTTCTAATTTACATATTGGTCATTAATCACATAAGTGATTTATGGCATAAAAAGGCATTAATTACCTTAATTAATGAGATTAATTGGAAATGAATGTGACAGTAATTTGAATTTGAATAATTTACATAATTAAAATGTAAATTAGAAAATACGAACGCGCTTAACCCGAGGTTGGATTGAGTTGTGACGTAAACCTGCCCGGACCCGCCCGGCTGTCCAGTTGTCACAACAATAGCTATCCAATGTGAGAGGTTAAGGCATGGGGCCCAATAAAGACCCGAGGTTAAACTGAGTTGTGGCGTAAGACTGCCCGGACCCTACCGGCATACAGGCAGCCACAACAATATCTGTCTAATCTGAGAGGTTGGTGCTCTAAGAAGACAATTAGAGCTGAGTTAGGACTGATAGGGTTAAGTCAATTTAATAAATACTTAACCAAATTCAACATGTTAAATAATTTGGATGGGTGGGGGTTATGTTCATTCAGACACTTAACCACTTAACATGTTTGACTAGAAAACCTAGTAACGGGGACCCGTTTCAGCAGTAACCCAATTAGGTATCATGGTACCCTGAACTAGGCAGGGTGGGACACGATTACTGGGCTGATTGTAAGCGGTCAAAAGCGACGGTGGTTGGTGCACAATGTGGGTTCTAACAGAGTGCGGGCGTGCACACACTCTGGAGCAGACAAGTCAGGGCACTGGACCATCAATAGTATACCCTATGCATGCTAGAATTGTGTCGCGGCCGCCACCATGGGACTTTATACACCCTATGGTGGGACCAGCATAGGTATCTACCATATAGGGCCGTTGGACACATGTGAATATACGAGTAGGAGCCGATCTTTTAAAGAAAGAGAAAGGGATCACTTCACCCCAATCACGGGGTGCCTGTTGGTATAAGAATTAGTAGGTGCAGAGATAGAGATTAAAAATAGGGTGCGAAGGGATGTTCGTTTTAGGACACCTTATCTAGTTCTAGGATAGTCTATTATCCTGATATCGTCCTGTTCTCACTTTATGCAAGTCATGATCTTTTTATTATTAACATTCTAGGAATATAGCTAGACTTACCAGACTTATGTCTGACCCATTTTCCTTTCGTCTTCTTTTCTTCCGTTTTCCCCCCCCAGGTCCACAGGGAGGGAACACCGCAGCTTAGTCAGTTTTTCATCCAGCTTGAAGAGAGAGAATGTATTGCTTGGATTTGTTTCATTTGGACCATGGCTTTGGATATCATTTATGGGGATTATGCAGCTTGATTTATGTTTCATGCTTCCTTAACTTTTAAAATCAAGACAGTATTATGGTTGTAATAATTGGAAGTTTGTTTTAAGACAATGTTGGAAATGTTCTGTATGAACACGTATTTATGATAATAAAAGTCTGTTGGTTTTTCCGCTGCTTATTTATGTGTGTTTATATCTGTCTTGTGTTTTATCTGTTTCTTTTACTTATAAACCTCCACCAAAATTAAGGTATTCCCTTTGTGAGTGACCTTAACGGAAGTGGGGTGTTTCATAGACGATATAGTTACCATATACTATGTCGCCATATATAGGTTTACAATCAAAACTGTAATGTCGTATTGGAAATTGGGTTTCTATCATGAGTCAAGGCTAGGGCGATCTCCTTACCGATTCGAGACACTCTAGCAATATCCCAGGATCACACCTACGGGCAACCCTTGGATCCTGCAGGGCCGGTCCACAAATACTTTAGTGGATTAGTTATGCCTGAACACACGCTTCCCGGTTCAATTGAACCTATAATTTGGTCACTATTGACCAATAAATCCAAGGTACCTCATAATCCATCAACCACATAAGTAAAATGTCAGGGCTTGCTAAACTCTAATTCCACTTCTAGCTAGAAAGAAACATGTGCACTCCCTACGTTCCCTTGTCCCGTTTTTGACTCTTACCGGGGTGTAAGGCTCGCGAGGTAACGTTATACACAAAGCTATGTCAAAATAGGCTATGCTTTGATCATCAACCACAAGGCTCTGCCTTTCAAAAAAAGCCTTGATCATCTTCATCTTGGCATGCCACATTGACAATCCACGCCATGCGATCGATAACTACCAATATATGACCTCTGAGCTTGTGCGTCTCAGAGAAGAGTGTTAACCAAAAGAATAAATTCTCCGCCACCAATCAGATATATATTAAATAGAAATCAATTTACATGGAATGAAATCCAATGTCAGACACACATCCATTTACAAGTCCGTTCTAGGTCTGAACGTAATCGGAGTCACCTTATTCCTCGTCAATACAGAAGAGAGGTGCTTGCTTATCCAGACAATCAACAAGTACGTCCAAATAACTACCCCTTTAACCATTTACTGGGAGCTAACCAATGTCGGGCATCAATAGTTATCCATTCGATGTGAAGATTGAAGTCTTCAATCACCGTCTTCAATATCTTTGAATTAAATCGTTGTATAATTATTTGAAATGAGATTGAACTCGGTCATTTCAAATAATTCTCGCATATATATAATTTAAAACCATTTCATATTGTTAATATTATTTTATAACGATTTATCGCTATTTTTATTTACATAAAAATAGCATAATTAATTTAACGACGCTTCGGGTCAATAGGCGCCCTGACGCTGTTTTTATGAAAATTTGATTTACACTTTCCTAGAAATCTAACCGTTGAATTTTAACAAAATTTATATCGTTGGAAAGATCTTCCCAAAGCGGTCCTAACGGTTCCAGTTTTGGGAAAATCCGAGGGTCGGGTCTTTCGGTATAATCGTTTAAAGTTACGATTCCGAAACGCGAACTACCGCGCGTGATTCGTTTAATTTTAAATTATATTTATATATAAAATTATATATACATATAAGATGATTCCACTAATGTATTTAACATGCCAAATAAAAGAATGTTTTAATTTGCATAACCATTTCTACATGTTTGTAATATCAATAAAAAAGATATTTTAACTTTGTATACACATTCTAATATATGCATTATCAATAAAAATGATCCTTTGACTTTGCATATAAATTCTAACATATGCATTGTCAATGAAATGTTATTTTAATTTTGCATATAAACTCTAATATATGCATTGCCAATAAAAATATTATTTTAACTTTGCATATAAATTCTAATGTATGCATTGCTAATAAAATGTTATTTTAACTTTGCATATAAATTTTAATATATGCATCGTCAATAAAAATGTTATTTTAACTTTGCATATAAATTCTAATATATGCATCATTAATAAAACATTATTAAACTTTGCATATAAACTCTAGTATATGTATCGTTAATAAAATGTTATTTAAACTTTGCATATAAACTCTAGTATATGCATTGTTAATAAAAATGATTCTTTGACTATTGTTGAAAATTCATTTTTCCTGGTTTCTAAGATTACATTAAAAATGTGAATTATTAATGTAGACATGTTTTTATTTTAAAACATGAACATTTCTCTATTTCCTTACATTACATTAAAAATGTGAATTTTTAATGTAGACATATTTTTATTTTAAAACATGAATATTTTTCTAGTTCTTATTTCAATTCAACAAAATGATAAAAATGGTTCTTTTCATTTTTGTTGAAAATTCTAATTCAACAAAATGATAAAAATGGTTCTTTTCATTTTTTTTGAAAATTCTAATTCAACAAAATGATAAAAATGGTTCTTTTCATTTTTGTTGAAAATTCTAATTTAACAAAATGATAAAAATGTTTCTTTTCATTTTTCTTGAAAATTCTAATTCAACAAAATGATAAAAATGGTTCTTTTCAATTTTGTTGAAAATTCTAATTCAACAAAATGATAAAAATGGTTCTTTTCATTTTTGTTGAAAATTCTAATTTAACAAATGATAAAAATGTTTCTTTTCATTTTTCTTGAAAATTCTAATTCAACAAAATGATAAAAATGGTTCTTTTCATTTTTGTTGAAAATTCTAATTCAACAAAATGATAAAAATGGTTCTTTTCATTTTTGTTTCTACTCAACCATTAAACAAAAGTGGTAATTTTTGTTTCAACTAAACTATGCAGCAAAAGTGATAATTTTTGTTTCAACTAAACTATGCAGCAAAAGTGATAATTTTTGTTTCAACTAAACTATGCAGCAAACGTGATAATTTTTGTTTCAACTGAACAATGCAGCAAAAGTGATAATTTTTACTTCAACTAAATTATGAAACAAAAGTGATAATTTAAATGAAATCTTTTCATTATAAACTTTTTATCCTAATCTTTTTATTATAATCTTATTATTATAATGAAAACAAATTTTTGACAAAAACCATGTTCCATGTAAACAATAAAAATGGGATTTTTATTGTAAATCTAAATTTGACAAAACTATGTTTCATGTTAATAATAAAAATGAATATTTTTTTGTTAATCTAAATTTTTGACAAAACTATGTTTCATATTAACAATAAAAATGAATATTTTATTGTTAATCTAAATTTGACAACACTATGTTTCATGTTAATAATAAAAATGAATATTTTATTGTTAATCTAAATTTTGACAAAACTATATTTCATGTTAACAATAAAAATGAATATTTTATTGTTAATCTAAATTTGACAAAACTATGTTTCATATTGACAATAAAAATGAATATTTTTTTGTTAATCTAAATTTGACAAAACTATGTTTCATATTAATAATAAAAATGTATATTTAATTGTTAATCTAAATTTGACAAAACTATGTTTCATATTAACAATAAAAATGAATGTTTTATTGTTAATCTAAATTTGACAAAACTATGTTTCATATTAACAATAAAAATGAATATTTTATTGTTAATCTAAATCTAACAAAATTAACAATAAAAATGAATATTTTCTTGTTAATCTAAATTTGACAAAACTATCACTACAACAAAAAACACTTTTCGCAACAGGCAAAATATGTTGCAGAAGGCCTATTGCAACAGGCCATCGCCCGTTGGCATAGCCGAAGTTGCTAAAGGTCTGCAACAGTTTTCGCCTGTTGCAATAAGATGTTGCAGTATACTTTTTTGCAACGGGCTTTTGTTGTTGCAACAGCTACTTTTTCAACAACAAATGACCGTTGTAAGCCCCTATTAGGTATCGACAAACAAGATACCACAACTATTTTTTACCGTTGCAGTAAGTCAAATTACAACAGTTACTGATCGTTGCAATAGGCAATTTTGCAACAGTCTATTACCTGTTGCAAATTTTTAACAGATAGTGATACCACAACCGTTTTTGACAGTTGCAATAAGTTCAAGTACAACTGCTATTTACTGTTGCTAATGACTCAACTGCAACTGACAGTTGCATATGCTACATTCGATTCATCAATATCAAAATTTGATAATTTACTGTAGTAAAGATAAGACATATTACAAAGAAATACACATACATCTAAAAATACATTGACAAAACAAAAGATTCACTAACTTTAACATTCCAAAACATTAGTTGAAGTTACATTCGAAAATTAGCATAGTAACAAACATGATTCATACATAATATAAATGCATCATACCGTACCAACAATTCCAAAATATAGCATAACATAACATTTAAAAGCTATGCAGCACATATTACTCTAGTGAAATGAAGTCTTTGTGTCCAACGGCCTCTTTAATGGTGTACGTCTCCGAATTAGGCCTTAGTAGAAAAGCTTCAGGATCCACGGCTACGTTAACCCATACCTTCCAAAAGCAATACGGTACACGTTAAAAATCTAATTTTAACGCAAATAGTGAAAGCAAAGACCAACATAATGAAAGTTGAGCAATACAAGAAAAATATCATAAAAGAAAGCTGAAAACCATAAATAGTTTAATACTGCTTGCACACAATTTATAGAAGATAAACATATAATACTGCTGCATATATACTATAGTTATGAAGGTCATGGATCATC
Source organism: Allium sativum (assembly GCA_030737875.1). Lineage (NCBI taxonomy): Eukaryota > Viridiplantae > Streptophyta > Magnoliopsida > Asparagales > Amaryllidaceae > Allium > Allium sativum. Next base: position 139,480,253 of record CM060918.1, on the reverse strand, counting down.
TCTGCTCTGATAATGAAGGGTTAACCCATTGATAATGCATGTGTATTATACATATAATACAGTGGTACACACTCATGCATCCTAGTAAATTCTGTGATTTCAGTTATCCATTCAACATGTCAAACAACCATTTATTTAACCAATCGCTTGTGGTTTATATATAGCCAGAAGCTATCTGAAAGAAAACAATAGACTATCTAAAATTTTTCATAACCAATCACTTGTGAAGTAAAAGCTATTGCTGTCGAAGGGATCATCACTTGTTTGCAAGACGCAATAGACTATCTGAAAAAGAAAAAAAGTATGGCTACTCCTCCATGTCTCGATTTTTAAGCTACGTGTACTGTCAAATATTCAAACCTTTGCTAACACTTTAAAATATTTTGTGAAAAAATTCCTTGAGGGCAAAAAAATCATATTAATTAGTTTACCAACACAAATGTTTATTGATTTGAGCCTAAAAAACGAGATGTAAATACATTAATAGGGCACCCAAAACAAGTATCATGAACAATATTTAAACTTATAGCAATTTGCTTAACTAATCAGTTGATCAATATAAGATTAAATCTATTAATTGGTAGGATATTCAGCTTGCAATGGAACAATGGATGTTTATCCCTCACATTGTCGAAGAGGTAGCAGAGCTCGAATCCGGAAAAATCAAAAAAGTACCCAATCCGAAGGCAGAGCTACGTAAATTGGCTCTAACATGTAAAGATATATACCAGAGCTACGTAGGGACATTGACACAAGCATTTGGAATAGAATTGGCAGTTTAGTGTTTTGCACAACTGGCTTGGAAGCAACATGGACTTGAATAATTGGCGTTCTGGTAGAAACAAGTTTGGGGTCTGGGTTAACACACATAGGATTGGAAAGCATCATTACTTTTAATATTTGGAGGGCAAGCAGGATCAGGGAGTGTGTTATGTAACACAGCGGGTTTGGAAGGCACAATCACAACTTCACTATTCAAATCTTTACTGGTCGTATTCATATTATTCAATTCCACGGATAAGCGACCAGATGCATTCCCAATACCCGACATATTTGGAAATTTACCTTTAAAGCTCGCAAAGTTGGAACCATCTAGGTTAACAAAGACATTGACTCATGACCATCTCTGAGCTTCCTGCACACAACCATTAAGCAATAGGGTAACAGACGCGGTTACCAGGTCGTGGACGCTAGATGAAGGAACGGTTGGGTTTAAGAAGGCCAATTCTTTAGCGAGCTCTTGCAATAGAAGGGAGCTACCTGGAAGTACTGCTGGCACTAGGGAACATTAACGTTGCCAAGATCTGAAAAGATTCACCTAGATCAAGTAACACTGTTTGAAAAATGGGGTTTGGACTTCTTTTTCTTTGGCACAGGAAAGAGGGGTGAGTTATGAGAGCGATCAAGAAGAAGGAGGCTGTGAATAGATTAAGATGTGACAAGACGAAAAAAAGGTGGGAGATTCAGAAGACGGTGGATGTCCTTATCGCTAAGAGGGGCTGCCACTAATGTTCAGCAAGTATTAATCAAGAATTTTAAATGTGTTGGAGTTTGTAATAACCTAGGGTAAACAAATTGTATCTAGTTCTGTAAATTTTAAAAGCAACAGGAATAAAATATGATTTTGCGAGCCTAACTCATATAATAAGTCAAGATGAAAAAATTGCGGTTCATTAGGAAATTTGTATATATTGGAATGAATTAAATTCTTTTAGAATTATATTTTTTTTTCAATTTGTGTTTCTAATATTATATTATGATGGTTTTAATGAATGTTGAAAATATAAAATATTGATTAGTAATTAATATTTAAGTAGAAATATATTTTCAATATGAAGTATTAAGTGGTTTTAATATGATAATTAATAATTTGTGAATTTATGTTTGGAAAACGTAAGTTGTTGAAATTATAAAATAAATTCATGCTCGTCTGAAACCCCTCTTTAAATAAGGGTGGAAACAGAACCTCGTTGCCTATTTGCCTTACGTTAGCGGCGCAATGCAGAAACCAACACAGGAATGCTGCGATGATAGAATGTTCCGAAATGTCTCTGTGTTTTGATAATAGAAATGCCTGCTGCTTGCAATAGCGATGCCAGAATCGCCGACTGGCCATGTATGTGTTTCTTAATTTCTAAAAGATAAATGCTAAGCACACTCGTTATACTTTCTATTTGCATGGCAAAGTGTGTGGTAAACGATCATTGACAGCATAAATGTAACGATCGATGGATCCACGCTCCCAACCAATTAGTTACAATTAGAACATTTGATATCTTTATTATCGGAAAAGAACGTGTTTTGGTTTGAAAAACGTTTGATTGTATGCAGCAATCTTGAAGCAGAGATGATCCAAGAACGTGTTGTGCCGCATCAAATAGAAAAATGTTTGTAAAGATTTTTTTTTTTCGACTTGCAGTTGAATTTTTTGTAAGGTAGGTGACAGTGTTGAATTCTATGTTCTGTCAACTAATAATAATATAATAAATAAACCGTAAGCTATATTAACATGACAAGCTTTCAACTTGCAAGCAAATAAAACCGGAACACACTACCCAGAACACTAAGATGAAGGTGATATCACATTATTAACCCATACCTTCCAGAAGTCCTGCCCAAGTTTCATAAAGTGTACTGTAGCATTCGGATCGGTGCTTGCAACCGTTCCTTATGCAACTATGTTCTTATTCAAACCCAATAGCTTGCACTTCCTTTTAAACAAACTTTCGGGACTTTGCTATTTTGACGATCTACAATTTGCACATTATTACTTTCACGGTGCGACTACAAACCAAAAAAATATTAGCTGAAACAAAAACAAAGTTGAAACAGAGCTGAAAAAATTGGCTGGATGCTTGGGTACACTAATTTGCTTTCTCTTGGTTCTGATATTTATGTATAGATTGCATAAATCTACCGGCATATATAAAATTACCGGTTGAGCTCCATAGTTAGCTCATTTTATCGATAATATAGTAAAACAAACATTCAAGTAGCATTTATACCTAAATCTGTGTTTCCTACAACCAAATCTAGTTGCTGCCATGCCTTTGGAAGAATAGAATTCACAGAATAGATACAAATACTGATACTATTTGATTGTTTAGAAAACTAATAATAATCTGTATTGCAAATAATGATAAGAATAGGATCACTGTCATTAGTAACATCTGGTCCCTTAGTGATTTGCCTATCCACTTTTGACTTCATCATTTTGTGATGTAAAATATCTTTCGAAATCAAATCATATATTACCTGTGCCGTATGAGTACGAGGAGTCTCCAAATGTGGTGCATTATCGATCCCCTTTTCATTCGTGTTCTGTAAAATGTATAATGTTAGATACTATAACTTACTATAACATATCATATATTCATAAATAGGGCTAACTATCTATAACTTACTGTAATGACCAATTTAGTTAACTCTTCTACTTTAGCCGTCAAGCTAGCAACTTGGTTTTCCAATACAGACACCTTTTTTGAATTGCTTACACGAATACCAATTCGAGATGGTACAATGCCATAGCCTAGTCCTCTCACTCTTCCCTTATGCTCGGTGCCAAAAACCTTCGACACTCCATCTTCACCTATCGATGACATTCCCTGAGAGCTATGAGTGCTACTGCTATGCTCTTTTATCTTAGCCTGCAGATTTTTGTAATAAAAAAAATCCACATTAATAAATGAGCTCTAAAATTATGTTGGTTGAAGGTAAAGGAGCAGTTTTGATTGATGGTTTCCATTAGATGTTAACTGAAGTAATAGATGAGCTGGGGAACAGCGAGTTGTAGGCTAATGCAAAGGCAGGTTGGGAAATTATGTTGCCACAAGAATCTAACAGGCAGTTCCAATCATTTTTGTTTCTTCAACTAAAAGCCAATCTATGAATAATATTGTTCACCAACTCAAAGATGAAACCGTATGTAGGATAGTTTAGTTTTGTGCCAGAAAAAAAATCTTCTGTTAAAATTATGCATCAAGGTAAAGCAAGAAAAATTGCATGGAGAAACACATTTACTAAGTTGACGAAGAACATACATGAGATGGAAAGTTGTCGATCAATTTTTTTTTCAAAGGAAAACATGACAAAGTTGATGTATATATCATATAGGCATCCTAGAGCGCGTCTCCACAATATTAATCCAGAATCGGAATGTTCATATCCCAATAAAATCTTAATGTGAAAGCTTCAATCGTACCCTTTACTATCTAGAAATAGTCATTTGTGCCAACCTGTTTTCTTCCAGGTTGTTTTTTAATTAGTAATTATCATAGATCAATAACCAATAACTAAAAATTACTATATTTGAGTCGATCGTAGGGAATCCAAGCCAACAAAAATTTGTCGGGAGCATAATACGAGGGATTAAAACCAAGCAATTTACTATTTTATCTCCTTCATACATAATAGTTTCATACTGATTGGAGAACAACTTCTACAGTAAAACAAAATTGAATCTTAAATTCGTTTCATCACAGATTTGAACAGGATGGGGATTAATTGAAATCGAGCAAGCAATTACAACAAAGGAAACGTAGGTTTGAATTTTACCTGATACCAGAGCGCCGCCACGAAGCGGAACGATTTTGAGACTGGAGATTGAACGTCGGCACGAACGGAGAGCTCCTGGACGGATCGATTGAATGAGATGTCGAATGGCGGCGGATCGATTGAAGATGGAGGAAACGTGGGATCGCAAACTAGAGTTAAGAAGTGGAAAGCGAGGAAAGGAGACAATAAGTTTCACGCAACGTACAGAAAGGTTAAAAAATAAAACGCGTTCTTACTTTCTGAAATTGAGTACTGCTTGGACGCGTGACTAATTGCAGAGGATTTTTTATTAACTCATGTACTTGCACTTATTTTAAAAGCAAACAATAATAACTTTTAAGATTATATGGGAACTAAATTATGATTACCAAATATCATACATTAATAAATATATTAATTAGTAATAATTAGCCCACATTAATATATAGTTATGTATCAAATAATAATTATTTATTATATTATGATAATTACTTATTAAAATCTAACTCATTATTTACTAATTTTATTGATTGCTTGTTATTTCGGAACTATAACCAAATGTTAATCATATAATTTCCAAATATATATATATAATAATTTTCAATAATAATAATAATTTTCATTGCATACATATATATACATATATAATTATATAATTATATTACAACTGGATATTACTTGGAGAAAAAATAATTTTCAAAAGTATGTTATTCGCAACAGGCTTTACCACTTGCAAAAAATTTACAGTTATCGCAAGTGGTAAAGAAAGTTGCTAAATATATATTGTTTGCAACTAGTTTGAAATTGTAGTTGCAAATAATATTTCTATTGCAACAGGAATGAAAGTGCAGTTGCTAAAAGTATGTTTTTGCAACAGGCACGAAATTGCTGTTGCGAATAATGTGCTTTTCGCAACAGCAAGAATAAGTCTGTTGTTAAATCTTATCTATTGTAACAACAACAAAAGGCCTGTTGCTAAATATCATTTACTGCAACTGTCATTTGAAGCCTGTTGCAAATAGCTAGTTGCAATAAGGTATTTTTCTTGTAGTGTATGTTTCATATTAACAATAAAAATGAATATTTTATTGTTAATCTAAATCTAAACAAACCATGTTTCATGTTTCTAAATTAAAGATGAAACTTATATTATAAAATCAAATCAACATTCATAGATTTGAAATAAAAATAAAATCTTTTATTTCAAATTGAGATCTAACAATGAATTATAGATTCAAATAAAAGAAAGAATTTCTATTGTAGATCAAAATCTAACAACCATGAGCATCACAATCAACAATCAACATATTCAAATCCCAAGCATCACAGATCTGATTTTATTAACATAACTACATGTATTCTGAATAGCGAGAAATAATTAAAATTTTAATTATAAAAATAGAAATCTCACAATCGTGTTTTAATTCTGAATAATTCAGAATCGAAATTTTTGTCCAAAATTTGATTTGCTCCGAATCAGTTCTAATCAGTCCAGAAGTGTAGATCTCGGACTCACGATCGTAACGGATCTGAAATTATTCAATTCTGAGTTTGTATGCATTAGTTATAATTTAATTTAGTTCGATAATAATTTTAAAACAAATTAATTAAATAATTAAATTTGAAAATTAACCTCTTTCTTCTTCAACAGATTTAGGCTGCGGGTATCCTCTTTTTGTTCAATCCTAGGTTTAGTTTTTTCGATCAATACTTGAAGTTTGGTGCCGATCGGCCACTGCCACACGGAGGGGCTACGAGAGGCACGCCTAGGGGGTCCACCACCGTGAGGTGCGATCGTGGCAGGGACTTGGGAGGCGCTTGAAGCGGAGCGGGTTCGGGGAGCTGGCTCTCTTCGGATGCTTAATGGAAAAATGCAAACTTGGTATGGATTCATAGAGGAAGAATTTCTCTACAAAAACCTTAAATGGACGAGATGATTTTATTGTGTAGATGGACTGTTATTGGGGAGGGAAGCTTCGAAGATTTCTGGCCATGGAATGAGGAGGTCTGCGGCTGTGTACTAGGGTATTAGGGTTTCTTATTCTATAATATAATAATATTAAATGTTCTAATTACTATTTAGCCCATTAATCCTTAACAGCTCCAATTTCAGCCCAGCAAAAGTTATTCCTACCCAATTTCCCCCGTTCCAGACACAATGGGCTAGGTCCCGTCAGCCCAAACAACCGTCTTCAGCCTGGTTTCGTTAATTTAAAATTTAATCATTTATTTATTTTATTCGATCGTACATTTAAATTCACCGGAGCCACATACGGACTCCGAAAATTCCTGAAAAATAAATCTAGTTATATTTTGAAGATACAGTCCTAACAAAATTAATTTTATTGAATTTGGAGACCGTTTGAGAAATGGCCTTTTTAACGATCGATTAAATTCAACAAAAATTATCGAACGCAGTTTAATTTACCATGTTCACCAATTAATTCAAAAAATTATGGAAAATTGAACTTAGCAATAATTTGACATTCCAGATCCGACAAAAATGGTTTCGTCGAAAACGGAGGTCATTTGTATAATGGCCATTTATATGAGCTATAAATTATATTAAATTTCATAGCGACTATTCTGAATATTCACCTGGCCATAACTTTTTATTCCCGCTATGAAATTTCGATTTTTCGAATTCATTGGAAAGATATTTTTAAACAGATTTAAGTATTTTTTATTTCACTAAAATCCGATTTATTTTGAATCATGTACATTCAGTCAAAGTTCAGATTCAAATTTTCAAACTGCCGTGCTATTTCTAACTCCTTTTAAAATTAAAATAAATATATTCATTCTAACTTCGATTTAAATAAATTTTTAATCTTTATTATTTAAAATAAACTAATTTAACTATTCAAAATTCATTGAAATAGCCAAAATAAATTTTTTACATTAGTTCTGATTTTCCGGGTTGTTACAATCTCCCCCACTTAAAAGCTTTTCGTCCCCGAAAAGGAAACAATAGTAAAGTAGGAAAAAAACGGAAAATGCAACATATTGTAAATGTACCTCAGCACAAGAGTTACTCGGAAATTTCCACTCTGCACTTTGGATAAGCCTGTTTGATGCTATCCTCTGTCTCCCATGTACAGTCTCTAGGATCCCCTTTCCATTGCACTTTGATTAAGTGGATCCTCTTGTTCCTCATAACTCGGGTCTCTCTGCCAACAATTTTCACTAGCTCCCTTCTCCCTACTAAGCTCGGGGTAATCTCCAAACCTTATTGTGATGCTTCCTCTACAATCAAGTCTGGATCATGTACATGCTTTCGGAGATAAGGCACATGGAATACATCATGCACCCCTGGCAACCAGTCAGGTAACTGCACCCTATAAGCAAGAGTTCCAATCCTTTCGAGAATAGGAAATGGACCAATGAATCTCGGTGCCAACTTCCCCGTCTTCCCAAAACGAATTACACCTCTCAGTGGGGAAACCCTCAAGTACACATAACCACCAACAGAGAATTCTAAATCCCTACTTCGTGAGACTGCATAGCTCTTATGTCGGCTCTAAGAAGCCAGTAGTCGCTTCTTGATGAAATCAACTTTATCTGATGCTTCACGAATCATGTCGGGGCCTAATACTAATCGATTTCCTGGTTTCACCCAACATGCGGGAGATCTGCATGGCCTGCCATATAATGCTTCAAATGGCGACATCTGCAAGCTTGCTTGGTAACTGTTATTATAAGAGAACTCAACCAAGTGAAAGTGATCTTCCCATGACCCGCCAAAATCAAGAATGCATGCTCGCAACAAGTCTTCTAATATGTGGTTCACCCTCTCAGTCTGGCCATCTGTCGGAGGATGATAGGCGGTGCTCAAATTCAACTTTGTCCCTAGCTCTTCTTGGAATGCTTCCCAGAATTTGCTAGCAAATATCGAACCACGATCACTAACAATGCTACTTGGAACTCCATGCAGTCGGACAATTTCTCTGAAATAAAGCTGCACCAGACTTCGAGCAGTTCTATTAGATTTAACAGGGATAAAATGGGCGGTCTTAGTGACACGATCTACAATCACCCATATACTGTCATTGCATTTTCTTCTTCGGGGCAAGCCATCAATAAAGGCCATAGAAATTTGGTCCCACTTCCATCTTGGGACCTCTAGCGGTTGCAACAATCCTGCAAGCTTCTGTTGATCGCTTTTAACTTGTTGACAGGTGGAACATCTAGCAATATATATGGAAATGTCCCTCTTTATAGATCTCCACCAAAATGTGCATTTGAAGTCATGATACATCTTGCTCACCCCTGGATGAATATTAAGCTTAGATTTGTGACATTCATCCATTACTTCATATTCTGAGCTCAGGAAGGCTCGGAACACAAATTCGGCCTAACAGCCTCAGAACCCCTTTGTCGTCAATCTGGAAACTCGTGGGTTCGCCTTCACTAACTCTTTTGCTAATTCTCTAAATAAATTCATCATTCTTCTGAAGAGAAGAGATCTTATTAATCAAGGAAGGTGTAATAATGATATTGGCAATGATAAGATTGGTGTTGGCCGCATTCTTCCTGCTGAGCGCATCGGCTACAAAATTGGCTTTCCTTGGAGTATATAGGATGTCCAGATCATAGGCCTCAAGAAATTCTAATCAACGTTGCTGCCTCAAATTCAAGTCTCTTTGGGTGAACAAATACTTCAAGGATTTGTGATCAGTATACAATTCGAACTTCTCACCCAAAAGATAGTGCCGCCATATCATTAAAGCAAACACTATGGCCATCAACTTAAGATCATGAGTGGGGTATCTTTTCTTATGTTGTTTCAACTGACGGCTAGCATATGCAACTACTTTGTCCCTTTGCATAAGCACCGCACCAGTACCTTCTATAGAAGCATCTTTCCATACTTTCAAATCTTGATTACCATCAATAATGGTCAACACGGGAGCAGTGGTCAGCCTCAATTTCAGCTCTTGGAAAGCTGCCTCACATTCGGGTGTCCAAATAAACTTTGTATGCTTCTTAGTCAGCTTCGTCAATGGACAAGATAGTTTCGAAAAATCTTTAGTGAATTTCCGATAATAGCCAGCCTATCCTAAGAAACTTCTGACTTCTGTAGGAGTTCTCGGCTGCTTCCAATACTGGATGGCTGAGATCTTGCCTGGGTCTACTGAAATGCCTTTCTTCGATACAACATGGCCGAGGAATTTCACTTCTTCTTGCCAGAATATACATTTTGAGAATTTGGCTTTCAGCACATTATTTCTCAAAATCTCCAAAACATCTTTCAAATGCTTTTCATGCTCAGCAATGGATTTAGAAAAGATTAAGATATCATCGATGAAAACCAGCACAAATTTATTTAAGACATCCCGGAATACTCTGTTCATCAGATCGATAAAGTAGGCTGGAGAATTACATAAGCCGAACGACATTACTAGCCATTCATAGAATAAGTCTGACCCTCTGAAAGTTGTCAAAGGAACACATTCTTCGGCTATGCGCAATTGATGGGAACCTGTAGCTAGGTCCATCCTAGAGAATACTTGCACTCTATTCAAGCGGTCCAACAGATCATCAATACGCGGCAATGGATATTTGTTTTTCAATGTTTGCTTATTGAGGTCACGGTAGTCCACACATAGTCTGAGGGTGTCGTTTGACTTTGGGACAAACACCACTACTACACCCCAATTTGAGAAGCTAAGCCTGATCAGACCCTTCCATAAAAGCTGTTTAGTTTGATTACTCAACTCCTCTTTTTCTTTCAGTGTCATTCTCCGAATAGGATGCATAACGGGACTTGCATTCGGAACTAAGTCAATCCTGAAGTCAATTTCTCTACGCGGAGGTAAGCTATCAACTTCTTCAAACACATCTGCATAATCTCTGACAACATGAATATCCTTAATAGAAGCAGGAGTAACTTCTAGAGAAGACCATAATTCTTTCCTATCTGTGGCTGAGCTGTGGCATGGTACAACAACTATATCTCCGAATTTGGTCTTAATTTTGACTATTCTTTCAGCACATAGTACCTCAGCCTCATAATTTGATAGCCAATCCATTCCAAGTATGATATCATACCCAGAGAAATTCACGACAATAAAATTAAAAGGGAACTGGAAGTAGGAATAAGAAACAGACACTCTACAATACTGATCGAGAATAAGTGAACCTCCTATCAGACTATAAGCTCTAATCAATTCTTTAAGTTTTCTTGATTTCAGTTTTAACTTTTTAATTGCATCACTAGATATGAAACTTTGCGATGCACCAGTGTCAAATAATACTGTAACAGGGATGTTCTTAATTGTAAGAGTACCTCCTAAAACATCGGGTTTACCTGCTCCCTCGGAAGAAGCTGGTGCAGCCGCTCCATCGTATACATGAGCCACCTCAGATTTCTTCAATAGAGGACAATTTCTGATAAAGTGCCCCGTCTTATGGTAGTTAAAGCACTCCTGAGATTCCAAGGATTCTGACCGCGATTCTGACTGGGTCCAGACTCATTCCTCCTTGGTTTCTTTGGAGCTCGGCATTCGTAGTCAAAACGCCCCATCTTCTGGCAATTGAAGCATCTCACCTTGGCCTTCTTATTTCCTTGGGGCTTGGTGGCTGAAGAGTTGCTCACCTCTGGTTTCTTGTCAGCTTGCTTCCTCTTGTTATTATTCTGATTCTTCTCCCGCTCTTGCTGCGAATTTCTGTCATTGTCCTCATATCGACAAGCCATCTCGATCACCTCATTAAATGGGAGCATAATGTGTGCTATGACTCTGTTCAGATATTTCCTGGGGAGGCCATTAATGAATCTTTTGTTCTTCTGGACACGGTCCCGAATTAATTCTGGAGCATAGCGTGAGAGCTTTTCAAACTTCCGCATATATTCTGAAATAGTCATATCTCCTTGCTGCAAGTTGGCAAATTGATCGTGGAGACGCTCTACTTCCTGCGGAGGAATAAACTTCTCATTGAAGAGTTCCTTGAATTTATCCCAAGACATGTCGGCCTCATTATTTCCAATTACCAATTTTCAGCCTCATCCTTTAATAGCCACAGTGCCAAAAAACGCTTGCGGTGGTCTTCTAATTCCAGGCCTCAAATATCTTCTCGTAATTTTTGAGCCAAGTCTGAGCTTCTATTATTGTCTCCCTTCCTGTAAATGACACGCCCCCTAAATTCCTGAACTTTTTGGCTACCTTGTCCAGGTCAAAAGGCTGTTGGGGTGGAGGTGGTGGTGTTACAGCCTCGGGGGTGGGCTGCCTCTGAGCAGTGGGGGTCTCATCTCTTACTGGTCCTCTGGCTCCACCTCTGCCTCAGGCTCTTGCTCTCGCTCTAGTGCTCATTTTCTAGTTAGTTCTGTACCATCAAGGAAAGAGTCAGACCAACAGAAATGATAATTTTAAAGGGAAGGTTTAAGCAGAGACATATGGAAAGATGATAATGATGTAATGACCGATTAATATGTGCTATTCTGCTGTGCTCATTCTAGGACATTACTAATCATATCTCTAATGAGCTACTCACCTTAGAATACTACTGATTCTTTCTAGACTAATTGTTTTAAATATGTTATACTCCGAGGCTAAGGTTAACCTTTAGCTCTGATACAAATTATGATGACCACAAGCTTCTGTAGAACGAAAGCAAGGATAATCATAGGAGCTACTCACCTTAGAATACTACTGATTCTTTCTAGACGAATTGTTTTAAATATGTTATACTCCGAAGCTAAGGTTAACCTTTAGCTCTGATACAAATTGTGATGACCACAAGCTTCTGTAGAACGAAAGCAAGGATAATCATAGGAATATAACATAATTACAACAATAGCATGTCTCAGATAACATCATAACACATAAATCATTGCAGCGGAAATAGAAATGTCATCAACATCACAACATCAGAGTAGCATAGTTACAGGATACAACTCAGCAAATAGAAGTCTCAGCAAAAAAAATAAGTCTTAATCTCCATCAAGTACATCATAAATAAAGGATGTCTAAATGTTTCAAAGCAGAAATAAAAGATAAAATGATCATCATCTTCAGCCCACAAGCATGCTCCAATCCAGCATATGTGCATAAATACCTAAACCTGTCACTTGGCTGCCTGTGTGAAAAGAGGGAACCCGAGTTTGCAAAGTGAAACAAACTACGAGTCAGTCATGGGACTAGTATGAGAAATCTTTCCTAGCTTATCTAACAATATGGCTAATCACAGGACCACGCCGCTAACGCGGAACGGGTTTACTCCATTGGATTGCCAGTGCATAAGTTTAATAAATTTTTATTCAGAACAACGCAATGATTTTTAAAAAAATGAAATCATTATAAGATTCAAGTCCCATCACACAATGCAACGCAAACCGGAGGATAGAGTTTTACCTTATAATGATCAAACATGCTTGATATGTGGAAAATAATATTTTTACATTATTATTACTGTCTAACCAGTTTTAAAATACTTATAAGTAAATGTATCAATCCCATACGGCATAGCTACCATATACTATGTCACCATATATAGGTTTACAATCAAAGCCGTAATGTCGTATTGGAAATTGGGTTTCCCTCATGAGTCAAGGCTAGGGACGATCTCCTTACCGATTCGAGACACTCTAGCAATGTCCCAGGATCACACCTACGGGCAACCCTTGGATCCTGCAGGGCCAGTCCACAAATACTTTAGAGGATTAGTTATGCCTGAACACACGCTTCCCGATTCTATTGAACCTATAATTTAGTCACCATCGACCAATAAATCATAAGGTACCTCATAATCCATCAACCACATAAGTAAAATTTTAGGGCTTGCAAAACCCTAATACCACTTCTAGCTAGAAAGAAACATGTGCACTCCCTGCGTTCCCTTGTCCCGTTTCTGACTCTTACCGGGGTGTGAGGCTCGCGAGGTAATGTTATACACAAATCTATGCCGAAATAGGCTATGCTTTGATCATCAACCACAAGGCTCTGCTTTTCAACAAAAGCCTTGATCATCAGCATCTTGGCATGCCACATTGACAATCCACGCCATGTGATCGATAACTACCAATATATAACATCTGAACTCATGCGTATCAGAGAAGGGTGTTAAGCAGGATAATAAATTCTCCGCCACCAATCAGATATATATTTAGAAATCAATTTACATGGAATGAAATCCAATGTTAGACACATATCCATTTACAAGTCTGTTCTGGGTCTGAACGAAACCGGATTCACCTTATTCCTTGTCTCGTATGACCAATACAGAAGAGAGGTGCTCGCTTATCCGGACAATCAACAAGTACGTCCGGACAACTACCACTTTAACCCTTTACTGGGAGCTAACCGATGTTGGGCATCAGTAGTTATCCATTCGATGTGAGGATTGTCGGTCTTCAATCACCGTCTTCAATATCTTTGATTTAAATCGTCGTATAATTATTTGAAATGTGATTGAACTTGGTCTTTTCAAATAAATCTCACATATATATAATTTAAAACCATTTCATATCGTTAATATATTTTTATAACGATTTACTGCTATTTTTATTTATATAAAAATAGCTCAATTAATTTAACGACACTTCGGGTTAATATGCGGCCCTAGCATTGGCTTTATCAAACTTTGATTTACACTTTTCTCGAAATCTAACTTTTGGATTTTAGCAAAATTTATATCGTCGGAAAGATCTTCCCAAAGCGGTCCTAACGGTTCCAGTTTTGGGAAAATCCGACGGTCGGGTCTTTCGGTATGATCGTTTAAAGTTACGATTCCGAAACGCGAACTACCGCGCGTGATTCATTTAATTTTAATTTATATTTATATATAAAATTATATATAAATATAAACCATTTGACGATTCCACTAACGTACTTAACACGCAAAATGAAAGAATGTTTTAATTTGCGTAACCATTTCTACATGTTTGTAATGTCAATAAAAAGGATATTTTAACTTTGCATACACATTCTAATAAATGCATTGTCAAAAAAAAATGATTCTTTGACTTTTCATATAAATTCTAACATATGCATTGTCAATGAGATGTTATTTTAATTTTGCATATAAACTCTAATATATGAATTGTCTATAAAAATGTTATTTTAACTTTGCATATAAATTCTAACGTATGCATTGCTAATAAAATGTTATTTTAACTTTGCATATAAATTCTAATATATCAATCGTCAATAAAAATGTTATTTTAACTTTGCATATAAATTCTAATATATGCATTGTTAATAAAATGTTATTTATACTTTGCATATAAACTCTAGTATGTGCATCGTTAGTAAAATGTAATTTAAACTTTGCATATAAACTCTAGTATATGCATTGTTAATAAAAATGATTCTTTGACTATTGTTGTAAATTTCTTTTTCCTAGTTTCTTACGTTACATTAAAAATGTGAATTATTAATGTAGACATGTTTTTACTATAAAACATGAACATTTCTCTATTTCCTTACATTACATTAAAAATGTGAATTTATAATGTAGGCATATTTTTATTTTAAAACATGAACATTTTTCTAGTTCTTATTTCAATTCAACAAAATGATAAAAATGGTTCTTTTCATTTTTGTTGAAAATTCTAATTCAACAAAATGATAAAAATGGTTCTTTTCATTTTTGTTGAAAATTCTAATTCAACAAAATGATAAAAAAAGGTTCTTTTCATTTTTATTGAAAATTTTAATTCAACAAAATGATAAAAATGGTTCTTTTAATTTTTGTTGAAAATTCTAAATCAACAAAATGATAAAAATGGTTCTTTTCATTTTTGTTGAAAACTCTAATTCAACAAAATGATAAAAATGGTTCTTTTCATTTTTGTTGAAAATTCTAATTCAACAAAATGATAAAAATGGTTCTTTTCATTTTTGTTTCAACTAAACCATTAAAAAAAGTGATAATTTTTGTTTCAACTAAATTATGCAGCAAAAATAATAATTTTTGTTTCAACTAAACTATGCAGCAAAAGTGATAACTTTTGTTTCAACTAAACTATGCAGCAAAAGCGATAACTTTTGTTTCAACTAAACTATGAAACAAAAGTGATAATTTAAATGAAATCATTTCATTATAATCCTTTTATCCTAATCTTTTTTTATAATCTTATTATTATAATGAAAACAAATTTTTGACAAAAACCATGTTCCATGTAAACAATAAAAATGGGATTTTTATTGTAAATCTAAATTTGACAAAACTATGTTTCTAGTTAATAATAAAAATGAATATTTTATTGTTAATCTAAATTTTTGACAAAACTATGTTTCATGTTAACAATAAAAATGAATATTTTATTGTTAATCTAAATTTTGACAAAACTATGTTTCATGTTAACAATAAAAATGAATATTTTATTGTTAATCTAAATTTTGACAAAACTATGTTTCATATTAACAATAAAAATGAATATGTTATTATTAATCTAAATTTGACAAAACTATGTTTCATATTAACAATAAAAATGAATATTTTATTGTTAATCTAAATCTGACAAAACTATGTTTCATATTGACAATAAAAATGAATATTTTATTGTTAATCTAAATTTGACAAAACTATGTTTCATGTTAACTATAAAAATGAGTATTTTATTGTTAATCTAAATTTGACAAAACTATGTTTCATGTTAACAATAAAAATGAATATTTTATTGTTAATCTAAATTTGACAAAACTATGTTTCATATTAACAATAAAAATGAATATTTTATTGTTAATCTAAATCTAAACAAACCATGTTTCATGTTTCTAAATAAAAGATGAAACTTATATTATAAAATAAAATCAATATGCATAGATCTGAAATAAAAATAAAATCTTTTATTTCAAATCGAGATCTAACAATAAATTATAGATTCAAATAAAAGAAAGAATTTCTATTCTAGATCAAAATCTAACAACCATGAGCATCACAATCAACAATCAACATATTCCAATCCCAAGCATCACAGATATGATTTTATTAACACAACTACATGTATTCCGAATAGCGAGAAGTAATTAAATTTTTAATTATAAAAATAGAAATCTCACAATCGTGTTTTAATTCTGAATAATTCAGAATCGAAATTTGTGTCCAAAATTTGATCTGCTCCGATTCAGTTCTAATAAGTCCAGAAGTGTAGATCTCGGACGCACGATCATAACGAATTTGAAATTATTAAATTCCGAGTTCATATGCATTAGTTATGATTTAATTTAGATTGATAATAATTTTAAAACAAATTAATTAAATAAATTAATTTGAAAAATACCGTCTTTCTTCTTCAACAGATCTAGGCCGCGGGTTTCCTCTTTTGGTTCAATCCTAGGTTTTAGTTTTTCGATCAATACTTGAAGTTTGGTGCTGATCGGCCACTGCCACACAGAGGGGCTACAAGAGACGCGCCTAGGGGGTCTACCACCGTGAGGTGCGATCGTGGCAGGAGGCTTGGGCGGCGTCTGAAGCGGAGCGGATTTGGGGAGCTGGTTCTGTTCAGATACTTAATGGAAAAATGCAAACTTGGTATGGATTCATAGAGGAAGAACTTCTCTACAAAAACCTTAACTGGACGGAATGATTTTATTGTGTAGATGGAGAGTTATTGGGGAGGGAAGCTTCTAAGATTTCTGGCCACGGAATGAGGGGGGCGGCGGCTATGTACTAGGGTATTAGGGTTTCTTATTCTATTATTTATAATATAATAATATTAAATGTTCTAATTACTGGTTTAGCCCATTAATCCTTAACAGCTCCAATTTCAGCCTAGCAAAATTTGTTCCTACCCAATTGCCCCCGTTACGGACAAATGGGCTAGGTCTCGTGAGCCCAAACGATCGTCTTCAGCCTGTTTTCTTTAATTTAAAATTTAAATCATTTATTTATTTAATTGATCGTACATTTAAATTCACCGAAGCCACATACGGACTCTGAAAATTCCCGAAAAATAAATCTAGCTTTGTTTTGATGATACGATTCTAACAAAATTAATTTCGTCGAATTTGGAGACCGTTTGAAAATGGTCTTTTTAACGGTCAATTAAATTCAACAAAAATTATCGAATGCAGTTTAATTTACCACGCTCACAAATTAATTCCAAAAATTATGGAAAATAAAACTTAGCAATAATTTGACATTTCGAATCCGACAAAAATGGTTTCTTCGAAAAGAGAGGTAGTTTGTATAATGGCCATTTATACGGGCTATAAATTATATTAAATTTCATAGTGACCATTCTGAATATTCACCTGGCTATAACTTTTTACTCCCGCTATGAAATTTCGATTTTTCGAATTCTTTGGAAAGATATTTTTAAATAGATTAATATATTTTTAGTTTCACTAAAATCCGATTTATTTTGAATCCTGTACGTTCAGTCAAAGTTCATATTCAAATTTTCAAACTACCGTGCTATTTCTAACTCCTTTTTAAATTAAAATAAGTATATTTGTTCTAACTTCGATTTAAATAAATTTTAAATCGTTATTATTTAAAATAAATTATTTTAACTATTCAAAATTCATTGAAATAGCCAAAATAAAAATTTTAAATTGGTTCTGATTTTCCGGGTTGTTATAAGAATGAAATGTTTTGGTAATTAGCAGTAATAATACAAAACCCAAAACCAAAATCCAAGGCTAAGTAAAGAAAACTAATTATGAAATCAAAATTTTAAAGAAATGTAATGAACTATGAGAAGAGGTATAATTTCGACATAACCATTATGACAACTTATCAAGTTGAACGTGCTTAATCTTGTCTACCTAAAAATTACAACTACATTTAATAAAAGCATAGGTCGAACAAAGATTGCAACTGCAAAGAATAAATAAAAGAGAAAATTAGCCTCACATCCTTAAAATTAAAGTTAATAAGGCTCACATCCTCCCCTTTATACACATATAAATTTCATCCCTGTTTTCAAAATAGCGCCTAATAATTTCCACAATTGCCCATTTTGAGATCTACGACATTTAATTTTATCTCACGCCTTAATTGACGGATCAAATCCGATATTTTTTTATTCGTGATTTTTTTTTCTTAAACGCATTTTTCTGTGTAAATGGCGGCGGCAACATCTATTACAAGTTCTGAACTTTGATTTCTGTCTATATACAATTTGAATTGATCGGCTATTTTTTCCAGTGATTTTATTGATCGAACTATCGTGTATGAAATGGATGTGTCTTCCTTCAGGTAAAATATACTTTTATATTATTATTTTTAAATTTTGGCACACTCATTTCAGGTCTTGATCGATTTTTTTTGATTTTTTATACTAAATTAACGGAGTTGTCTATTTTATCGATGGATAGTGTAATTATTTTGTAAAGTTTCATTTTTGTTGCTGATTTAAGGAAGTATAAATTAATTTGTCAACATATTTTTTAATCTGCGTACTAATATGCAATTTTTTGGTATATATGCATACAGGTCTACTGGAATTTCTATTCGTCTGCGTGCCTGATGGTTAGTTGCATACTTCTATGAATATATTTCTAATATATTCATAGTTCTATTTTTCTGGACTTATTTTTTAATGTAGTCTGTGCAAATGTTCTAAAATTTTGCATGTATGTATGTACATATTTCTGTTATTTGCATATATATATATATATGCATCTAGTTATAAGTATATGATTTTGTTTTGGTACTTTTCTTTGAATACTACATATTAAGCTGATTAATTTTTATTATTTTTATTTTTCAATCAGTGGTCCTGCAAATATTGGTGTATTGGTGCTGTTGAAGTATGGGAATGATAGTTGTTCTATTCAATCCATTCTTTTGTTGGCTTCACATAACCGTGAGGATTTTTTGGTTTTTTTGTCAACATTTTCAAAATTATTCTATACAGTTGCATAGAAGTGTGCAATTAATACGTATATTTGCGTAGATTTATGCAGTTTTAATGAATACATGTATCAACGTTGCTACTATTTTTGCACTGATTAGTAAATGTATAAAACCATTCCTACTTGCTATAGACAGGTAAAAAAATATTCTTGTAAATCTGTACTGTATGCAAGTTTTTTAGATTGTTGCATATAAGTATGCAACTATTCTAATTAGTTGCACCCCAGGTATGAAAAATTTAGGATCTATTCATAATCTGTTAACTGTCTACCTTTTCACCTTTTACTCCTAAAATTTGTAAATTTAAGCGGCTGATTCTACTCTTTTTATTTCATATTTTAATCCATATTTTTTTTTAACATTTAGCTCATACGGCCAGCATTTTGTACAAAATAAATTTTTAAAAAAATCTGTTGAACTAATGCATTGCATTTTTTTCACTTACTTCTGGAAATACATATAAAACAAGTACATAGCTATCCAAAATATTATGCACAATTTTTTCTTTTCATATGGAATGTTGCATTATACAATCACAATAATAAAATGATACGCAGTATCATAAATACATACAAGTACCGAATAAAACAGATAAAGCACAAAGGACACGTCTCCATACTTCAACCATGTTATGCGGCATCCAAGGCTCAGGGCTCGAAAACAAAGTAAAGGAGGCATGGCGAGCCCTATTTTCATGGCACAGACCTTCCTTTTAGATGTAGCGTAGTGTTTCGATTTGAAAACAAGACCAAAACCACTTGCTTGACGTGCTGGCTACCGTAGTGTCGAGCATCTCCAGATTGGCGGGGAGGAATAGGCATACTTCAGCAACAGTTTGAGCTAAAAGCTTCCATGCGTTGCCAAAGTACCAGGCAGATTTCCAGTAAACAAACACCAAACCAGAGAGGCACAATACAGTGGCTTGTTCAATCAAAATACAGCTGAAAACACGTAAAACGTCCTCAAGAAAAGCACGAACATGTACATGTAACTAAATAACCATAAACATCACTTCAGAATATCATGTAAAATTAAAAATACTCTGTAACGGTAAGGAATTTCGCTTGACCTGAATCGATCGTTAAACCGACCAAGATCGTTCGAAACCCGTGATCGTTTTGAGAACAGGACAAATCGAAATGCAAACAGAAGAACATTTCATTGTTATTACAACAATTCCATCAAATACAAGAATATACAGAGTATGAATAAATATTATACAACAAAGAATATCAGAGATTTAAATACAGTACTGCAGCGGAAAAATAATACAAACACCACTGAAAGAGATATACGGATACAGAGCTTTCCGGATATCATTCCAGCTGTAAACCAGGATCCTGTAAATATAAATCTGCAAAACCAAAACTACTAGCTGCCCGTGTGGAAAATAGGGGCACCCAGAGTTTAGGTTAAAACAATAAACTCCAGGTCAGTCATGTGATTGGTGTGAGAACTAAAACAGTTATTTAAAACTTTACTTTAAAAGAGAGTAATTCAAGGGACCACGCCGTATAACACGGAACGGGTTTCATCCCAAGAATACTTGTGCATATAACAAAACAACGCAATGCTTTTTGGAAAAATGAAGCTATTATAAGACGGAGGTCCCATCACACAATGCAACGCAAGCCAGAGGATAGGGTTTTCCCTTATAATAGCCAAACATGCTTAGTACGTTTAAAACAAATAATTTGATACTATTATAATGTACAGTGTCAAAACAATTTCAATCATAAATATCAATCATAGGCGGCATGGGTACCATCCATCATGTCGCCATACTAGGCTCTACAAATAAAACCGCAATATCACGTATTAGAAATTGGATTTCCGTCATGAGCCGAGGCAAGGGGCAAGCTCCTCTCTGATTCGAGACACTCTAGCAAATGTCTTAGGACCCCACTATGATCCTTTGGAACCTCCAAGGCCGGTCCTCTCTTACTTTTGAGGATTAATTATTCCTGAACACACGTTTCCCGGTCCTTACAAACCTACAACCGAGGCGCCTCGCATCCAACAACCACACAGGTGAAAAGTATATAAATGTCAGCCAGTTTAAGCACTGACACCACCACTAGCTAGAAAGAAACGTCGTGCACTCCTTGGGTCCTTATCCCATTTTTTACTCATACCGAGGTGTGAGGCTCGCGAATTCACGCTATACACAAAGCTACGCCACACAGGCCATGCTTTTATCATCAACCACAAGACTTTGCTTTTCAATAGAAGCCTTGATCATTTGCCACTTAAGCGTGCCACACAGGCAGTTCACTCCATGCGACTGATGTCCATCGATATACAACCTCTGAGCTCGTACGTCCTAGAGAAGGCGTTAAGCAAGAGAATAAATTCTCCGCCGCCAAACAGATGTATATTTAATAGAGATCAATCAGTATAGAATAAAATCCAATGTCAGACACATAGTCCATTTACAAGTTCGTTCTGGGTCTAAACGAAACCGGAGGCACTTTCCTCGCATATCCATCGATCTCCAAGTACGTCTGGACGATCACCAACTGTTTCCCTCCTCTTGGGTGTACAGCCCAATCAAAATCATCAATAATCACCCAAACGATGTGAAGACTTCCGGTCTTCAACCACTGTCTTCGTCTTCGACTTAACGTCGAAACGGTTATTCAGAATGGGTATAAACCCGGCCTTTCTGAATAACCCGCGTATATAGTAAACACGTGTTACACAAACACAACATACGCCTCATTCCAATTTAGAATATTCTTTTATTCAAATTTTCACATCATTAGGAAATAGGATCCCATTTATTTTATCAAAGATAAATTCTTCTAAATTTATTCTTTAATCTTCCTTTGGATATCATTTCAAACCGTATTATGGGTTTCCAAACTAATCAGGATTAGCGAACCACACTGAAGTAATTATTTATTTTATTTCCCAATCCCAACCTATTCATCCCCTGGAGCAAAACTGGTAATACTCCATATCTAACACCACGGTGTTATCAGAAAAATTAATTACCATTTCACGTTCAAATCTAATTAAAGATTTAACTATCGCTTTGGAGCAAAACTGGTGATACTCCATTCTCGATCACTTTCCAAATTTGATAATTTAAATTATCAATTCACATTTCAATTTAACTACAGATTCATTAAAACTCCACTTAGTTTTAATCTTCCCAAAAATCAATATCCTGTCTTTAACTGGGTTAAAGAACCAATGTCACCTAAAACACGATTCACGACAAACCCAAATCACATTTGATATTAAATACAAGGCTCTAAATAGAAAATATACCGGCTTATATTCAATATCAAATTCTGAAACCAACAAATATCGTATTGGAAATAACGATATAAATATATCCTTCAAATTCCCATAACAATATCTGTATAATCCCGGGATTCAACATCGAAATATTCCAAAGACAATTTCGATTCAAATCCACTTCCACTTTATATATATTGGAAATTCTGGTTATTTTCAAAACCAATTCAAATTCAATTTATTTATTTCAAAAATAAATTGGTTTTAATTCTAGTTCAAAACTAGTTCATTTCGATAAAAATCTATTTATATCTTTTCAAATGTGGAATTTTTCATCCCAGTTCTTTCCAATTCACATATTATGATTTTACACAAATTATTAATATTTTTAATAATTTTATCAAGGCCCGTACAGTCGATTTCCATCAACGGTCATCGAACTGCACTTACAACGAACTTTTCCAAATTTGATTTGGACATAATTCCAAATCCAACCGTTAGATTTCAAATTTCTAATATTCATTGGAAAGCTCTTTTCGATACGAACCCAATGGTTCCGATTTTAGGAGAATCCGACGGTCGGATCTCCCGTAACGTCAATTCGAAGTCAATGGTCGAAATTCACGAACTACCGCAGCACGGCGCATTCTATTCAGGCCATTATAAATATTATATATATATATATTATATTTCGTCGATTTCCTTTTAAAACGTATTTTATAAATCGTTTTAAATTCGTTTTCAAAACCATTTCAACTCTATATTCAATTTCAAATCAAAATTGAATATTTCATATCATTACTATATAAATGATAATATTTTCAAAACGTTATATTTTGAAATCACTACCTTTTTTATATTCATTATAAAAACGACTATAATCGATATAAATATCGTTCACGTCAAAATAGCGCAACTCTAATCAATACGGCTTTATATATTCCAATAAATTCATTATTCTATTCGAAAAATGAATATTTATTCTATTCAACACATGAATCTATAATTCTTTCAACACATGACTAATCTCAACACATGAGTACTGTCAACACACGACTATTTTAGTTATGTAATATATTTTATAAAATTTTGGTATCTATCGTTTGATTTTTAATCAGACTCCAACCGTAAAGTAGTTTCTAATCTTAAATATGATAAAGATGTAAATTTTATTGTTAAAATATTTTACTCAACACATGAATAGTTTCAACACATGAGCATCGCCAACACATGACTATTTTTATATTCTAATATTCTTTATTTTCCCAATTGGAATAAGGCCCAATCAATTACCATATAATGTTAATTATATGGTTTCCATACAACACATGCATATAATAGCAACGATGACCAATCAACCATCATCCAAAGTGCACTACACAACTGCATAAGCATTAAATATAAATAATTAACGCTTACACAGCCTGTCGACCAATCGATCGACATAAAATTAAATAATTGGGATTAGTGTATATCGTATTTTATCCTAATACCCGTGTGGGGTTTCAAATCAACAAACACAGATTTTTATTTATGCAGTTGGGCGATGTGTAAAATTTATCGACCCAATCAATATCAGTCAAATCTGTGTATATAAAAAATTGGCCGATTTGTTTATAAATATTTATTTATTCACATTCACGTTAAAAATTATATTCTTAACGATAATTAATTTATTTCAACACATGAATATTTATTTTTTAATCATTCGACAACACAATCAATTTTCACAACACATCAATCAGACAAACAAGCCGTCCATGGTCTGTGGATGACGGGTGTCGGGTGCTGCTAAGCACCGTCTGCATCCTAGTATATAATTTAAAATAGAAAAGAAAATTTAAAGTGAGAAATTCTCATGGACTAGCTAAACCAACACCACGACTCTTCATATGCAGAAATCTCCGTCGTTGTTAGACCAAAAAGTGGTTCTAACACCCAAATTGATTAAAAGCAGAATGAAATGAAATCAAAAATAAAAATGAACACACAGGATTTATAGTGGTTCGGCGAAGAAATGCCTACGTCCACTTGTATTTCACTATTTTCACTGATTTAGTTGCAAGTACAATGAAATGTTCACTTGATTTCTCTCACAACTCACTTACAATCGCTCAATTCTAAAAACAAATAATGAAAGAAGATTTGGATTTTCCGGGAGTGCTGGAATTCGGGTTATGAAGATAGTTGAACTCTCAAAGTGCCAGAAAAAAGATCCTTTTCTTTGTCTCCAGACGGGGTATTTATAGGTGAGAATTTGCTCAGAACCCGATCCGGATCGAAGCCACGTGTCATCCATCCCATCAGCCTCGGGTTCGGATGAATTTCTATGTTGACAACGCATAAGAGTAGTGGACGTTGAGGGTAGGAACTGGTCACAGCCGATCCGAATAACCAGGCGCTCATGCAGGAGAGTGACATGGTAGACAGGCTCGGGTCGGAGGGGTATGCACAAGGGGTTCGGATCGGCATCTCCGATCCGACCCGGATTGACTTAGGACCAATTCTCTCTTCTTTTTACTCTACTCCGCTCCGATCTATCTCTGTAGCAATTGGGTGGCTTTCCGATCCGACTGGAAGTAGATTGCCCTCCGATCCGAATAGTTGTGCCTCTCTAATTCCAATAGCAATAGTTCACCGATCCGATCAGCAGACTTTACCCTATCCGAACCGCTACCCTGCTCCGATCCGACCTGCTCTAGTGTTATTCAAGTTTTTCAATATTTCACATCTTGACTTTGTGTTGCCCAGTTCACAAAGTGGGCTAACATATTTTGCCCCCTCAAAGGATGCTTCTGTTGGAGACGGAGCATGCTTTGACCATCAATGCATAGCGCTCTTCGAGGTAATTTCTCTTTTGATTTTCCTTGCGTTTTTATCTTTTTCTTCAAATTTCAATTCAGTTCGTTGCTGAGCTAAAGAACTCGGTTCGGTTCGGTTCCCGATTCGAACAGACTCCTTCTCCTTTCTATTTTCCACTGGACTATTGGGCCAAGCTTTACTTCTGGACTGCCTATCCGATCCGAACGGGGGTTCTGCTATTGGGCTATCGGTCCTATCCGAATGGGGAGACGAATAGTCACACTCCTCTTCTATATAAACACTGCCTCCTTCCTTCATTCATTTTCACTGTTTTACTGCTTGAGTTCTGCAAAACGAGAAAGAATTTTCTCCGTGAAACCTCAAAATTCTTCTTAATTCTCGAAGTAATCACACTGGTAGGTTATAAAACTTTGAACAATCCCTTTTTTAATTACTCCCGATTCGAATTCATAGACGATTAGGATGACTTGAGCATGAAATTCTGATGAACTTGCCGCCGTGACCCTCCCTCGTCATCATCACCAATAAACTCGTCGTCGTCTCGAGATTGGAATGGAAGAGATTATAATCCGTTGTTAAGTGCACCAGCGTAGAATTGCTTGGCTTCGATTTGGGTGAATGGCACGAAATTGGCTTCGGAATTGGATAGGGAAGAAAGAGGGTGAAGGAGAAGAAGAAGATGATGGAGAATCGGTTCGGTTCGGAGGGACATGGAAGTTGAAAAAAGTGAGGGAAAGAGGAAAGGAGTTCAGGAAATCGGATCGGGTCGGGGCACGTAAAGAAAGAAAAAAGAAAAGAAATCCAGGAGATCGGATCGGGTCGGAGCAAGTATTTAAAGAAGGGAAAAAGGAGCTTACCTAACCGGATCGGGTCGGACCGTAAGATGTCAGAGGAGAAATAAAACTACGTGATCCGATCCGAACCGTTAGGGGACTTTGCCTCCGATCCGATCCGTCTTTGACTTCTGAGTTTCAATGTAATATTCAAGCCTAAGGCCACGCCCCCGATCCGATCCCAATGAATGGATCCGAACCGAACCGAAGCACAGTCTACCTTAACGCATAAAAACTCGTCTAACTGGCCCAATCAACTTTTGGCATGATCTTCAATTTAATGGACAGTTAGGATAGTGCCTTGCGAACGTAACCGGACATTAAGAATTACTTCAACTCTTTATATCTTGCCAAACTTTTTCGTCGCACTTTTGAACATTTACTTTGCACTTTCCGTATACACTGTTTACACTTTAGTTTGCACACACGCACGGGGGGATACGGGCTAATTTGCTCTAATGTGTGCTATTGCTTCTTCAATAGTTTTATGACCATGAGACCCAGACGCTCTTCCAGATTAGCCGAGAGGAAAGCAGCCCCGGAAACCTCTAACAAGATTACTCTCGAGGACATATCTTCTCCGTCGGATCCAGAATGGGATAATGAGGGTTCGGACTATGACGTCGAAAATCGTAAAAGTGACAAAACGTCTTCAGAGAATGAAGTTTCTTTAGGGTTTGAAGAAGAAGGAGGGGTTGGCGACGACCGGGCTCCTGATGAGTTTGAATCGGCTGTCATATTGGAATCGCCCCAAGATTCTGTTGAATCAACAATTGATAACGACCGACTTACCCGAATTTGTTTGAAATATGGGATAATGAAAAGGGACACTCTAGTGCCTTCAAGCTCTGACCGTCCCCACAACCCTCCAGAAGGATATATGGCGGTCACTCGGTTGATGTGTATGGTCGGTGCTATCCCTCCATTTTCTCCCTTCATCGTTGACTTTCTAAGACAAATGCGGATTGCCCCCTTGCAGCTGCATCCCAATTCTTATGCCTACTTGCACACTTTGTACATAGCATACCGTGAGATCTTAGGCATAGAGCTCACGTTCGATGACGTTCATTTCTTCTATAACTTCAAACATCAGACTCGAGAGACTCCATCTTTCTGCTATTTTGAGTCTGTTCCTAAAAGGAAGATAATCTCGGCGCCATTCAGCAGTAAAGCCGGAGATTCCAGACTGGAATTGTTCTACGTGAAGCGACAGCCTGGATGTGCCAGGAGGTGGACAAAATCAAGTAAAGCACTGATTTTCTAAATCCGGGTTCTATACACTCGAGTCATCACCTTAACTTGTTTTCCTTTTTGTTTGCAGTCGACAATCCAAAACAGATATCAGATCAGGTGTTCTTTGACCGGATGCACCAACTTCTTAATGGCGATCAGAAATTCTTGACTATCGATGAAGTCCTTAAAGACGAATATCTTCACTTTCATGGGTTGTTATCTGTTTTTCATAGTATTGGTCATGGGACGGCTCCATACGTATATATTCCTCCAGTGGAGGTAGTTCCAGAGACAGGAGAAGGCTTGGGAGTTCCTACAGTGCCTCTTCAAACTTCACCTTCTCCATCTTCTACTCAGGATGACGAATTGGATAACCTGGCCGAAAAGCATCGTGAAGGATATACTGCCCCCGAGGAGGCTACTTCTCTGGAAAAGTCAACATCCTCCCAAGAGTCGCCACTTAATGCTTCCGAGGGAGATGTCCCTAGTACTGATGACCCAATATTTCAGGGTTTGGGGGATCTCCCCTTACCTGAAACTATATACACTTCAGAGGATTTTAGGAAGGATCCTTTAGTCTTCACCTCTTCTGAAGAGACCACTCCTGCTAAGGCCAAGGAGCCTTCCCGTACTAGTCTAGCTTCAGACTCGGGTTGGTTGGGGGGGAACACACCACTTAGGACACACTTTATACAACAGCATTAGCATTCATTGCACCTCTTTCTCCGTGAATCCATTGATTCTGAATTTCGTTTGTCTTATTGTGCAGGTACGATGTCTCGATCCTACTATGATATCAGGAAGCTTCGCCGCAGCATGTCTAATCCACCTCAGGATATCGAGTATGATCGCCGTGATGATCGCGGCAGGGAGGAGAGAAGGCCTTATGATCCCTATCGTTCTCGACCCTCACGTTCTCGCTCTCCCGTTCGGTCAGATCAAGAGAAGTACAATGGTTATCAAAGCCGTAGGGAAGAGGACAGGCCACAATCGAAAGACTCCACCTCTTCCCACGAAAAGCGCAGCAGAGAGAGAAGTCCTCCAAAGGATACTGAGTCTCGAAGTAAGCGCAAGGTCCCTGCTACTAAACGACCTAGGACAGACAAAGAAACTACTGAATCCTCCACACACAGGGACACTGAATTGACGATCCCCGCTCCTCCCCCACTAGATGCGGAAACTGCAATAAAGCGAGCGTATTTGGAGGAGCAGTTTCCCGAACACTACTTCGAGACTCTGACTTTTTTACCGGCCCTTGAACCTGTTTCTTCTAAGTGGGTAGATGAGGCCAAAGCGAAGATAGACGCGGTTGAAAAACAGTATTCTGAGATGTTTAAATATTCACATAATCTTTCCAGAATTATCCGTACTCTAATCACGAATGCTGATTCAATGCAAAAAACCGCGGAAGAAGATGCTAAGGCCTTAAAGAACCTTGGTAAAGATTTGGAGGACACACAGGCCTAGCTTGCTATTGCTCAGAGGGACGCTTCCAACTTCAAACAACAGTTTGAGGACATGCAAAAACGTTATCATGACTTGCTTCAATCTCACACTCAAGAGCGTTCTGAGTTAAAAAAGCAAGCTGATGAGGCTAAGTCAGAAGCTGCTAAGACACGCCTTGCTTATACTGACCTCGAACGGAAAAATGGCGAGTTAGCAAAGAGGAATGCTGAACTAGAAAAGAAGAATGCTGACTTGGCTTTGGAGGCAGAGAACAGAGCTGCCCTGGCTGAGGGCAATGTGGAGTGTGCTATCAAATCTGCGGAGGAAGCCCGCAAACAACTGTCAGAGGCGGAGGCTGATATTCAGGGTTTCGGCGAATTAATGATTGAATTCTTCGCACATATCATCCGTCGCCGAAACATTTCTTGGATCAAGGATTATCCACCCACTCTAGTTCAAGTATGGAATCAGATCGTCGAGTGGGAAAAGGAGGAGCTTAAGGTCGATTCCATCGATGAAGATAAGCTAATGGAGAAATACTTGAGGGATGATGAGCCGGAGCGTCTAGCTGACGGGCGCCGCCTCATTGCTGAGGCCATGGAAGAAGAGAGACGGAAGTCTAAACAGAAGAATGTTCTCGAAGCTGGTTCCTCTTCTGCTGCCCCTGCGACTTCTGAAGTAGAGGGGTATGATCCTGAAAATCCGGGAATCCCCCGAACAACTCTGCTATCCCATATTCCTGAAACAGCATCAGAGGTAGTAGTCACCCCTGCCGAGAAGTCTTCGGAAGGTATCCCTACCTTTTCTCCTCAATTTGTCAAGGCTATTTCTACCTTTCGCCATGTGATTGAGCAATCGATGAAAAACCCATCGTTTTCGCCTGAGTTGATAACTGTTGCTTCTCATTCTGTAGGTATTGAGCCATCCGAAAAGACAGATGTGACTCAAGGAGCCACCGCCGGGGTAGAACCTACAGAAAAGGCAAAAGGAGGGGAGGACAAGGCTGCTCCTATAGACTTGGGAGAAGGAAGTGTGCCGACTAAGGCCGCCATTCCCCATGATGAAGAAATGATAGCAGCTTTAAAGGATGATGGCAGTGACGAAGGTCATGAGGAGGAACCAGAAGTTGCAATAGTCAGGGAGTCAAAAAATGCTGATGATGTTACTTTGGCTGCAATGAAAGCTGATCAAGACAAACGCTTGCAATTGAAAGCCGAAGAACTAGACCCCGAAGCCCTCAAGCCCCTCGAAGTTGTGGATGCGGGATCAAGGTTAGTTGTTAAGCTCTCAACTAGATCTATTACAGAGGAACTCGCTAAAAAATCTTCTCTTGATTCCAGCGCTCCGCCCTCCGGGAAGAAGTCTACCGGTTCCAGCACCGCATCTTCTGGAAAGAAGAAATCAAAACGAATCTTGACAGAGGCCGAGAAAGAAGCAAAGGATGCGGAGAAAGCCGCCAAGAAGTCCAAGGCTCACTCAAAATCTAAATAGTGGATTGCCTTGTGTCGTTTTAGCATTTGATGAACCAACAATTGCTGCTACAAGAGCGGCTCTTGCACCTTCTTTTTTTAGCTACTCTCCTGTACAAATTCATTCATTCGTAAATAAATAAAAAATAATTCATTTTCTGCAATGTCTGTTTGTCAGTAGTTCTGCACTTATGTAAAAATGCATGTCTTACTATAGTTATGAAATGAAGTTACGGAGGGAGGATATATGCGTAAACATATATGCCCCCAGTCAATTCTCACAAATTATTTAATGCTTAATCAAGCAATCTGAACGCTCCCGATTTTCTGACGGGATAGCATTTCCTGTGTCGCCAGTGCCTGTCGTTTTTTCTGGCATTTCTTTTATACTCTCCTGTTTTATACCCAGGTTAGAGTTCTTACTGAGGCGGTCCCTTGTCTGGGTGCACCTTCATGCCTCAGAGGAAGTCATTTTCTCGTCCTTTTATACTCCCTATCTCTCTGGAGAGTTAGAGTTCGAGCTCAGCAATCTATTCATTCCTCGGTCTTGCGGCGGGGAAAAATCTCTTTCTCAGCGCTCAGTCGGAGACGCTTTTATACTCTCTCTCTCTGGAGAGTTAGAGTTAGGGGAAGAATTTCTTTTTCAGCGCTCAGTCGGAGACGCTTTTATACTCTCTCTCTTTCTGGAGAGTTAGAGTTAAGAATGTCGTTTTCTCATTCCTTTATGTCTTGTCGCACAAATAGTCGTTGTGCTTTTTCTTATGTTTAAACTGTCTTCAATCTTTTCTGGTTTTGAATCATCCTGTATTCCATAATCACAACAGAATAATCGATGAATGTATATATATAATGCATAAAAGTAAATAACACACAATATTTTTATAGTGGTTCGGCTAAGTCGTAGCCTACATCCACTTTATAGTCCTTTATTCATATCGTCAGATTTTCCCATGGAAAGTCGTGCCTTATTACAGAGTTCATAAGAAAAATAACAAAGAGTACAACATTTCTAATCCAAATATCGCATTAAGTGTTGGGCATTCCATGCTCTAGGGACTTCTTCGCCATCTACGGTCGTTAACTTGAAGGTTCCTTTTTCAAGTTTCCGTTGGATGACAAAGGGTCCTTCCCACTTTGGACCGAGGTGGGGAAGGGATGGAAAAACTCTCTTTAGCACCAAATCTCCTGGTTCAAAAGTCCTGAGGCGAACTTTTTTGTCGTAATAGCATGCCATCTGACGTCGATGTCTTGCCGCACGCAAATCTGCTTCGTCCTTTTTTCTTCGACTTCATCAAGAGACTCAAGTAAGAGTGCCTGATTCGTCATCGGGTCATAATACGTAACTCTGTGGGAAGGAACTTCCAGTTCAACTGGGAT
Organism: Allium sativum; assembly: GCA_030737875.1. Taxonomy (NCBI): domain Eukaryota; kingdom Viridiplantae; phylum Streptophyta; class Magnoliopsida; order Asparagales; family Amaryllidaceae; genus Allium; species Allium sativum. Next base: position 139,448,488 of record CM060918.1, on the reverse strand, counting down.
TACTGCTTCTGAGCCAAAGGAGAGAGAGAAAGGGGTGTGACCAGTAGCCGTCTTAAATGTTGTCCGATATGCCCACAAAGCTAGGGGCAATTCGTCAACCCATTTTGCCATTGCGTGCTCTAACCGTTTCTTGAGGATGGATTTTATTACTTTATTTATTGCCTCAACTTGCCCATTTGACTGCGGATAAGCCACAGCAGTGTATCGCTTGTCAATCTTATACTTCTGGCAGAAATTTCTGAATTCAGTGCCATCAAACTGGGTTTCGTTGTCGGTTATAATCGTTCTTGGGATCCCGAATCGGTATATAATATTTCTGACCACGAAACTTATCACCTTTCTTGCCGTGATTTTGGTCAAGGGTTCAGCTTCCACCCACTTCGTAAAATAGTCCACGGCCACTATTGCATATTTCGCTCCTCCTTTAGCAATCGGTAGAACTCCAATGATATCAATTCCCCACGTGGCAAATGGCTAAGGACTCACCATTGATTTAAGTTGGGTCGACGGTGCTCTGGGGATCTTGGCGAATCTCTGGCACTTATCGCAGCGTCGTGAATAATCAGCTGCATCTTTATTAATTGTGGGCCAGAAGTATCTGTATCGCAATATCTTTTTTGCTAAAGTCTGACCTCCTGTATGATCTCCACACTCACCTTCGTGCACTTTTCTCAGTACACGTTTGATGTCGTCGTGTGCTATACATCGTAACAGGGGCATAGAAAATCCTTGCCTATAAAGAGTATCATCTTGCATGACATATCTGGTAGCCTTGCGAACTACGGCCCTTCTCTCACTCTTCTTTGATGGGAGTGTCCCATTCTTAAGGAAGTTCTTAATTGGGGTCATCCATGACTCTTTTTCCGGTTCCGCTTCGAAAGCGAACTCAACTTCCATTAACTCAAAGCTTGGCGATTCCAACGTTTCAATTGGAATTATTTCAATCTCTTCTGGATTGTCGGAACTAGCCAGCTTTGCCAGCCTATCCACCTTCTGGTTTTCGGCTCTTGGGATGTGTGTTATATTGTACCGCTCCAAGCTACTCAATAGCTCTCTCACTTTCCTGAGGTAGGCGATAAGTCGAGGTCCCCGAGCCACAAATTCCTCTCGCACTTGGCAAACAACGATTTTGGAGTCACAGAATATGTCCAACGTTTTTATTCCGAGGTCTTTAGCAAGCTTCAGCCCGGCAATCAGGGCTTCATATTCAGAGTCATTGTTAGTCGCCGAAAATTCTAATCGTAGAGCGTAATATAACGACCGTCCTTCAGGAGTGACTAAGACGATTCCAGCTCCGGACCTTCGGTCGTTCTTGGCTCCATCTGTGTATAGTTTCCACGGATCTATCTTTAACTCATCCTCGGACTTAACCACTCTGTCATCGATTACTTCCTCCTCTGGGATGGTGAACTCCGCAATAAAGTCTGCCAGAGCTTGCCCCCTGATCGACTTTCGTGGTTGAAAATTCAAATCAAACTGACTTAATTCTATATTCCATTTGATCAACCTTCCCGATGCTTCGGGTCTCTGCAACACCTGCCTCAAGGGCTGGTCGGTGTATATGGTTATTGGATGAGCTTGGAAATAATGACGAAGTTTTCGAGATGCGATTAGGAGGCTGTAAGCGAGCTTCTCAATCTTTGGGTAGTTGCGCTCTGCCGCTGCTAATTTCTTGCTTACATAATACACTGGCCTTTGTACTTTGTCTTCTTCTCGAACCAGAGCTGTGCTAACGGCGCGAGCCGAGACTGCCAAGTAAACAAACAGTTCTTCGTGATCTACTGGCTTTGACAAAATCGGCGGTTTCTCTAGCAGTTCCAATAAATTTCGAAAGGCCTCAACACAGTCCGGGGTCCACTCAAAGTTTTTATTTCCCCTTTTAATAAAATCAAAAAACGGAAAGCACTTGTCTGTAGCTTTGGAGATGAATCTACTCAACGCGGCTACTTTCCCTGCAAGACTTTGGACATCTTTAATTCTTCTTGGTTCTTCAATGTTTCTAATCGCTGCTATTTGGCTAGGATTGATTTCAATTCCTCGGGAGCTCACAATGAAGCCTAGGAATTTTCCCGACGCCACTCCAAATGAGCATTTCAGAGGATTCAACTTCATCCGATACTTTCGCAGGACACCAAACATTTCCGCCAAGTCTTGCGTATGGCTGGAGGACTATTTCGATTTGACAAGCATATCATCCACGTAAACTTCCATAGTCTTCCCTATTTGATTATAAAACATTCTGTTCACCAAGCGCTGATAAGTGGCTCCGGCATTTTTCAATCCGAACGGCATTACGACATAACAATATAACCCCAAATTCGTAATGAAGCTCGTATGCTCTTGATCTGGCATGTGCATAGGAATTTGATTATATCCGGAATATGTGCCCATGAAAGAGAGAAGTTCATGACCTGCTGTCGAATCTACAAGCTGGTCAATCCTGGGAAGTGGGAAACTATCTTTTGGGCAAGCTTTGTTCAAATCTGAAAAATCAATGCAAGTCCGCCACTTTCCATTCGGCTTCTTTACCAAGACAGGATTCGATATCCAGTCGGGATATGTCGAATCTCGAATAAATCCGTTCTGCTTCAGCTTCTCCACTTCCTCTTTGAGAGCAGCCGACCTCTCTGGGCCCAGCATACGTCTCTTCTACTTCACAGGCGGATGTTTCGGGTTTAAATTTAATTTGTGACTTATAATGGATGGCGATATCCCACACATGTCAGCATGGGTCCAGGCAAACACGTCCAAGTTTGCCTTCAAGAAGTCCATTAGTTCTTTGGCCCGACGTGGATCCAATTGAGACCCAATCTTCAAAACTCTTGTTGGATCAGCTTCATCAATGGGAATTTCCACTGTCGCTTCATTAGGAGTTGCGTTTTTAGTCTCTGGTTCCTCGTCTTTTCTGGGATCCAGGTCTTCAGGCGTTCCTTTGGGCAACTCCTTCGGGGTCAATTTCTCTAATTGCTATGCCGAGCCCCCCTTTGGGGGAGGCGAGGCATTTTTACTCTCGATGTTAAGTCCTTTCATCAACATCTTTAATTCGGCAACATAGCAGGCCCGTCCGGAAACTTGATCCCCTCTCATTACTCCAGTTCCGGCTTCGGTTGGGAACTTAAGCAATAAACACCAAGGGGCGATACAAGCTCTGAACTCAGCAAGGGCAGGCCTTCCCAAGAATGCATTATAAGGCGAATCTACGTCCAATACTACGAACTGAAGCATCCGCACTCTTCTGCGTTCTCCTTGCCCCAAGGTCACGGGGGCAATTCTATGTATCCCATGGGAGTTGTTGACGCCCCGTTGAAGCCTCTGATCCATCCTTCACATGGCTTCAAATCTTCAGATTCAAGCTTCATCTGATCAAATGACTTTTTAAATAAAATATTGACAGAACTTCCGTTGTCTACTAATACCTTATGAACCAAGGCCGGCCCAATGGTGGTAGTAATAACCAACGGATCATCAGTGGGTGATTGGATCCCAGTATTATCTCTGCTGCGGAATACCACGTCGTCAAACATGGTTTTCTGTTGTTTTATGGGGGTGATATCTTCCAAATCATCACCTTCATTCACATCTATGTGCTTGGCAGCATTTACATATTGATCCATCGCTCTGAAACTACGGATTGCCGGGTGAGGTCCACCCACTATGGAGTTGATAACAATTCCTTTACCTTTCTGTTGCGCTGTAGGCTTGGGAGCAGGTAGAATCTGTTTTGGAGCCTGCTCTCCTTGCCCCCTGTCCCTCGGGGCAACCCTGTATTCATCCAACTTCCCTTCATGCAGCAACTTTTCAATCACATCTCTCAAATGCCGATATTCATTGGTTGAATGCCCATGAGTTCCATGAAACAAACAAAACTTCCCAGTCGCCATTTCTTTCTCTGTCGAGTCACGAGGTGGCGGTCTTTTATATTGCAAAACATTGTACGTATCCAGGTAAATATTCTCCAGGGTGTCGTTCAATGGTGTATAATTCTCGTAGGTCTGGAATCGGGGTCTTTTGTTAGGATCACTTCCCCTATTTCTATTTTTTCTGTTACCGTTCGCATTACGGTTATTGTTGTTGCCCCCGTTTCCAGCATTGTTGTTTCCACCCTTGTTACGCACATTTACTTCAACCTTTCCGGAACTTTCCCCAGACTGCTTCACGGCGACGTTGCTCTGCACATTTTCTTTTGAAGCCGCTTCAGACTTTCTCTTCCGGTTTGCCCTGGCCTCCTCTCGTCTTAAATAAATATCGGCTTTTTCATAGAACATCTCTCTTGTGGAGGGTGTCTTCCCAGAAAGGTAATCCCCGAACTCAGATTCAGGATCGACTCCTTCCTTTAATGCCATCAAAATGGTGGGCTCATGCGGGTCACTAACTTCAGTCACAGCCAGGTTAAAACGGTCAAGTTATGATCTCAAAGACTCTCCTGGCGCCTGCTTAATTCTTGATAATTCAATAACACTTTTGGACTTTCGGGTATGAAGTCGGAACTGATTCATAAAACGTTCGCTCAGTTCCTTATAATTCGAAACCGATCGAGGGGGAAGTCGGGTAAACCAGAACAGCGCCACATCTTCTAAATAGATCGGGAATGCTTTACACTTCACTTCATCAGGGGCAGCAGCAGCATTCATGAGCCACGAGTATCGCATCAAATGCTGTCCCGGATCAGTTCTCCCATTGTACTTGTCCATCTGTGGCAGGTTAAAACGCCGGGGAAACTGGAAGTCGAGGATATCGTCGGTGAAAGGAGTATGGCTTCGCTCAATGCCATAATCTTCATTTGTATAGTTCCGGCTCTCGGACATAATCTGGTGCACCATTGCCTGTACATCAGCATTAGTTAGGGGCCGTTCAGGTTCCCTGGCCCTAGTATCCGGGTTCCTTCTGGGCTCTTGTTCAGGAGATGCCCTTCTTCTTCGAGCTGCTTTTGCTCTATTTCGTTCCCTACGTTCCCGGTCGATCTCGGGAGGAGGGGACTGGAGCCTTTGCCCCCGAGTGGGGTCATTGTTTCCTAGTGCTCGTGCAATATCCTCGCGAGACCCCAAAGATCTGAATGTCAGCTGCTCCACATTCTGAGGTCGTTCGAGCGGCCTTCGTTCACGGGGCCGCTCTTCCTCGGAAGATGAAGACAGATCCACTGGTGTGTGACGAACCGGTGATGGGGTTCTCTGTCGACGGAGTTCGCTAATCTCCCTGCTCATGAGCCTCATATTTTCCTGCATCATGAGATTAGTGCGCTCGTGGACTTTCATAGCCTCCCTAGTACTCTCGAGCATGTCAAGTAAGCACGAGAAATCTCCTTGAGTAATGGGCGCAGACGGATTGACCTGGTCACTGACCCTGGTGGCTGGAATCGGAGCATTTGTAGGGACTCGAGTAGAGGTTCCAACATCACCAAGAGTCGGTTCGGATCGGAGATGGGAGATCGGGTCGGTTCGGAGCTGGGGAGCCTGGTCGGGTCGGTACATGGCAAGCTGCTCGGGTCGGTTCAGATTGGGGGAATGCACTGCTTCAGAATCTCCTACCCGGATCGGATCGGAGCTCTCCCCCTGGAGGCGGTTCGGGTTTCCTGCATCGGTTCGTCCTGCTGCTGAACTCTGCCCACGAGACCTTGTTACAACCGCATTTTGCTGATCTTCGCCAGCTCCATTTCCTCGACCAGATTGAACTTCTTTGCCTTTTCCTTTGGCCATGATTCTTCGGCAATCACTTCAACAAATATCCAAGGGCGTTGAAACTTGAGGATTAACTTCTTTGAACTCAATGGTACAAAAAGTAGAACGATAATCCCGAAAAACAAAGAATTCAGATGAGTTCTCAGTGAAAGCACCAAAATGTTAGACCAAAAAGTGGTTCTAACACCCAAATTGATTAAAAGCAGAATGAAATGAAATCAAAAATAAAAATGAACACACAGGATTTATAGTGGTTCGGCGAAGAAATGCCTACGTCCACTTGTATTTCACTATTTTCACTGATTTAGTTGCAAGTACAATGAAATGTTCACTTGATTTCTCTCACAACTCACTTACAATCGCTCAATTCTAAAAACAAATAATGAAAGAAGATTTGGATTTTCCGGGAGTGCTGGAATTCGGGTTATGAAGGTAGTTGAACTCTCAAAGTGCCAGAAAAAATCCTTTTCTTTGTCTCCAGACGGGGTATTTATAGGTGAGAATTTGCTCAGAACCCGATCCGGATCGGAGCCACGTGTCATCCATCCCATCAGCCTCGGGTTCGGATGAATTTCTATGTTGACAACGCATCAGAGTAGTGGACGTTGAGGGTAGGAACTGGTCACAGCCGATCCGAATAACCAGGCGCTCATGCAGGAGAGTGACATGGAAGACATGCTCGGGTCAGAGGGGTATGCACAAGGGGTTCGGATCGGCATCTCCGATCCGACCCGGATTGACTTAGGACCAATTCTCTCTTCTTTTTACTCTACTCCGCTCTGATCTATCTCTGTAGCAATTGGGTGGCTTTCCGATCCGACTGGAAGTAGATTGCCCTCCGATCCGAATAGCTGTGCCTCTCTAATTCCAATAGCAATAGTTCACCGATCCGATCAGCAGACTTTACCCTATCCGAACCGCTACCCTGCTCCGATCCGACCCGCTCTAGTGTTATTCAAGTTTTTCAATATTTCACATCTTGACTTTGTGTTGCCCAGTTCACAAAGTGGGCTAACAGTCGTTCTCGCCCTTTTGTTACTTTCATTGCCCGTGGCCACTACATATATAAAAATCACATTTTTATGTTGTTGCTTTGTATATAAAAATTCTATTTTTATATCGCAACTATATAGATAAAAATTCTATTTTTACAATGGTTTTCATATAATAAAGATTATATTTTTATCACACTATTTTATATATAAAAATTATATTTTTATATCGCTCTTCTTCCCATAAAGAATATATTTTTATAACGCTCCTTCCTATATAAAAATTATATTTTTATATCTACTTCTAATATAAAGATCGAATTTTTATATCATTGCTATAAAAATTCCATTTTTATTTCAACGTATATTTAATTAAAAAACATATTTTTATTACTTCTACTTTATAAAAATTATATTTTTATTCTTTCTATAGTATAAAAATCATATTTTTATCCTTCCTATGATATAAAAATCATATTTTTATCCTCTATACTATATAAAAATTTCGCCTTTCTCCTCATAAAAATATTATCTTTTTAACTTTAAAAATATAATCTTTCTACTTATAAAAATATTGTTTTTCTACTTATAAAAATATAGTTTTTCTACTTGTAAAAATATAGTTTTTCTACTCGTAAAAATATAGTTTTTCTACCTATATAAAATCAGGTCCATACTTTGTTCATAGAAAATAAACGAATTAAATTAAATTAAGAAAACTTACAGGGGGTTAGGGGGGAAGGGTTCGCTTGCGCTTGGATGAGAGGAGGAGGCAGGGGGTCTCGGTCGGGCGGGTGGAGGCGCTGGAGGCGGTGCTGGACTAAGGGGGGGCTCGGCGGTTTTGAAGAGAGGTGGGAGAGGTCGGATGCGGAGGAAGGTCAAGGGGAGGGAGGTGCGAGAGGGAGGGGGGTTCGGCGTCGCCGTTTGGGGGGGGGGGGGGCGGGCGACGTGATCGGCGCCGCCTTGGGCGGTGGCCGGAGGGCTAGGGAACGAGCGCCCTTTTTAAAAAAAACTGAAAAGTGAGAGCGAGAGAGAGCTTAGGGGTGAGGGTTATTATATTATATATATTTAATTATTTATTAAATTCCAAAACGCAACTTTTTATTTCGAACTCGAAACGGGACCCACCACCTGTCGTCCCTAGCGTTTTACCCCCATTCCAAACACAATGGGATATGTATCGTAGGCTGATTCGATTGTTTCGATCAGTTTTCGTCAAAATCAAAATATAACTCTATATATTGAATTTGAACGCGCATTTCAACTTATCGGGGCCACGAATGAACTCTAAAAATTCCCGAAATATATTTTCAAGCTTTATATTGACGATACGGTCCTAACAAAACTTATTTCATCGAATTCTGAGATGTTTGAAAAATGGCCATTTTCTGGTCGATCCAATTTAATAGAAATCGACCAAACACATTTTCCTTTGCCACGCTCACATACTAGCTTCAAAAATTATGAAATTTGAAACCTAGCAATAATTTGACATCCCGGATCCAACAAAAGTGGTTTCGTCGAAAACCGAGGTCGTTTGCAAAATTTCCATTTTTAAGGGCCAGAATTCCATAGCGACTATTCTGAATTTTCAACTGGACATAACTTTTGATCCCCGCTATGAAATTTCAATTTTTCGGATTCGTTGGAAAGATATTCCCAATAAGATTCAAATATTTTTGGTTTCACTAAAATCCGGTTTATTTTGCACCCGGTACATTTATTTGAATTTTGAAATCGAATTATCGAACTACCGCGCCTTTTTCAAATCCTTTTATAATATTAAATAAATATTTATATTCTAACAACAACGAATATAAATATATACGTTATATTCCTATTCAAAATAAATTTCTCGTCGATATTATTTAAAATAATTCATTTTAAATAATCAAAATTCACTAAAATTGCCAAAATAAAAATTTTAAATTGGCTCGCATTTTCCATGTTGTTACAATCTCCTCCACTTAAAACTTTTCGTCCCCGAAAAGGAATGAAGCTGAAAGTTGTTTAACTAATCAACTCAACTTCCATTATTTTCTTTACGGCTTAAGTTCTTCAACTTTTCAGTTTCTAAGAACTTTTCAAATTTTTCAAAAATTTGGCTAACACCCTAAATTTTCGAAAAATTTCTCCATAACCTCCCCTGCACCAGGGACTTCGGGATATTTCATATAGCCTCCCATGGCCTTCTTCAATCAAAAAGAAAAAGAAAAAGCCAATCGGCTCACAAAATTATCATCACACAAACAAAACAGTAAATTATGGTAAACATGTACCTATTTGTCGGGCAAACAATTTTATTCTCTGCTCTAGCCTCCTTGCTATGACCTGTTCAATGTAAGTACATGTATATGCAAGCATTTTCAAACAATTTTCAATACAGTACGACATTCGGTTCAATTAGGCTAAATGGTTCAAAATATCAAACCAATAATCAAACAACACAACCATCAATCAATTAGTGAATTAACGTTTCAAATTCATAATTTGATATATATATATACAGAAAATCATGTTTTTGATGCCAAATCACAACAAATAATCTATATAGTTTCGATTCTCACACCAGTCTAATGGAAATATATAAATATCACACCTTCGAAACACGAACATAAATATTGATGATGCCATGGTCATTATCAACATCATCTCTGTGCGAAAAGAGTGTGGTTCTATATCTATCCAGTATATTAAAACTTCGAATATTCGTTCATGACGCGTGTATGCAAAACCTTTATATACTAGATTGTCCAAATCAATATAAATAAATTATTCAAATACGTATAAAATGGTTTAAATTTCAAAACAAAATTTGTTTTCATTTGAAAAATATACTCTTCACACTCGTTCTAGGATACTATTGATCCTATCTCTAACGAGTCATTCTAATTGGATATTACTAATCCAATATCTGATGGATTCTTTCGTATGGTTCTAATGTGTCTTGCTCTCAAGCTCTGTAAACCAAAGCTCTGATACCAAATGTAACGGTAAGGAATTTCGCTCGATCCGAATCGATCGTTAAACCGACCAAGACCATTCGAAACCCCTGATCGTTTTGAGAACAGGACAAATCGGAACGCAAACAGAAGAACATTTCATTATTATTACAACAATTCCATCAGATACAAGAATATACAGAGTATGAATAAATATTATACAACAAAGAATATCAGAGATTTAAATACACTACTGCAGCGGAAAAATAATACAAACACCACTAAAAGAGATATACGGATACAGAGCATTCCGGATATCATTCCAGCTGTAAACCAGGATCCTGTGAATATAAATCTGCAAAACCAAAACTACTAGCTGCCCGTGTGGAAAATAGGGGCACCCAGAGTTTAGGTTAAAACAATAAACTCCAGGTCAGTCATGTGACTGGTGTGAGAACTAAAACAGTTATTTAAAACTTTACTTTAAAAGAGAGTAATTCAAGGGACCATGCCGTATAACACGGAACGGGTTTCCTCCCAAGAATACTTGTGCATATAACAAAACAACGCAATGCTTTTTGGAAAAATGAAGCTATTATAAGACCCAGGTCCCATCACACAATGCAACGCAAGCCGGAGGATAGGGTTTTCCCTTATAATAGCCAAACATGCTTAGTACGTTTAAAACAAATCATTTGACACTATTATACGTGTATAGTGTCAAAACAATTTCAATCATAAATATCAATCATAGGCGGCATGGGTACCATCGATCATGTCGCCATACTAGGCTCTACAAATAAAACCGCAATATCACGTATTGGAAATTGGATTTCCGTCATGAGCCGAGGCAAGGGGCAAGCTCCTCTCTGATTCGAGACACTCTAGCAAATGTCTCAGGACCCCACTATGATCCTTTGGGACCTCCAAGCCCGGTCCTCTCTTACTTTTGAGGATTAATTATTCCAGAACACACGTTTCCCGGTCCTTACAGACCTATAACCGAGGCGTCTCGCATCCAACAACCACACAGGTGAAAAGTATATAAATGTCAGCCAGTTTAAGTACTGACATCACCACTAGCTAGAAAGAAACGTCGTGCACTCCTTGGGTCCTTATCCCGTTTTTGACTCATACCGAGGTGTGAGGCTCACGAATTCATGTTATACACAAAGCTACGCCACACAGGCCATGCTTTGATCATCAACCACAAGACTTTTCTTTTCAACAGAAGCCTTGATCATTTGCTACTTAGGCGTGCCACACAGGCAATTCACTCCATGCGACTGATGTCCATCGATATACAACCTCTGAGCTCGTACGTCTCCGAGAAGGGCGTTAAGCAAGAGAATAAACTCTCCGCCACTAAACAGATGTATATTTAATAGATATCAATCAGCATAGAATAAAATCCAATGTCAGACACACAGTCCATTTACAAGTTCGTTCTGGGTCTGAACGAAACCGGAGGCACTTTCCTCGCATATCCATCGATCTCCAAGTACGTCTGGACGATCACCAACTGTTTCCCTCCTCTTGGGTGTACAACCCAATCAAGATCATCAGTAATCACCCAAACGGTGTGAAGACTTCTTGTCTTCAACCACCGTCTTCATCTTCGACTTATCGTCGAATCGGTTATTCAGAATGGGTATAATTCCGGCCTTTCCGAATAACCCGCGTATATAATAAACACGTGTTACACAAACACAACATACGCCTCATTCCAGTTCAGAATATTCTTTTATTCAAATTTTCACATCATTAGGGAATAGGTTCCCATTAATTTTATCAAAGATAAATTCTTCTAAATTTATTCTTTAATCTTCCTTTGGATATCATTTCCAACCGTATTATGGTTTTCCAAACTAGTCAGGATTAGCGAACCACACCGAAGTAATTATTTATTTTATTTCCCAATTCCAACCTATTCATCCCCTGGAGCAAAACGGGTAATACTCCATATCTAACACCACGGTGTTATCGGTAAAATTAATTACCATTTCACGTTCAAATCTAATTAAAGATTTAACTATCGCTTTGGAGCAAAACTGGTGATACTCCATTCTCGATCACTTTCCAAATTTGATAATTTAAATTATCAATTCACAATTCAATTTAACTACAGATTCATTAGAACTCCACTTAGTTTTAATCTTCCCAAAAATCAATATCCTGTCTTTAACTGGGTTAAAGAACCAATGTCACCTAAAGCACGATTCACGATAAACCCAAATCACATTTGATATTAAATACAAGGCTCTATACCGGCTTATATTCAATATCAAATTCTGAAACCAACAAATATCTTATTGGAAATAACAATATAAATATATCTTTCAAATTCCCATAACAATATCTGTATAATCACGGAATTCAACATCGAAATATTCCAAAGACAATTTCGATTCAAATCCACTTCCACTTTATATATATTGGAAATTCTGGTTATTTTCAAAACCAATTCAAATTCAATTTATTTATTTCAAAAATAAATTGATTTTAATTCTAGTTCAAAACTAGTTCATTTCGATAAAAATCTATTTTTATCTTTCCAAATGTGGAATTTTTCATCTCAGTTCTTTCCAATTCACATATTATGATTTTACACAAATTATTAATATTTTTAATAATTTTATCAAGGCCCGTACAATCGATTTCCATCAACGGTCATCGAACTGCACTTACAGCGACCTTTTCCAAATTTGATTTGGACATAATTCCAAATCCAACCGTTAGATTTCAAATTTCTAATATTCATTGGAAAGCTCTTTTCGATACGAACCCAATGATTCCGGTTTGAGGAGAATCCGACAGTCGGATCTCCCGTAACATCAATTCGAAGTCAATGGTCGAAATTCACGAACTACCGCAGCGCGACGCATTCTATTCAGGCCATTATATATATAATATATATATATTATATATTTCGTCGATTTCCTTTTAAAACGTATTTTATAAATCGTTTTAAATTCGTTTTCAAAACCATTTCAACTCTATATTCAATTTCAAATCAAAATTGAATATTTCATATCATTACTATATAAACGATAATATTTTCAATACGTTATATTTTGAAATCACAACCTTTTCTATATTCATTATAAAAACGACTATAATCGATATAAATATCGTTCATGTCAAAATAGCGCAACTCTAATCAACACGGCTTTATATATTCCAATAAATTCGTTATTCTATTCAACAAATGAATATTTATTCGATTCAACACATGAATCTATATTCTTTCTACACATGACTAATCTCAACACATGAGTACTGTCAGCACACGACTATTTTTGTTATGTAATATATTTTATAAAATTTTGGTATCTATCGTTTGATTTTTAATCAGACTCCAACCGTAAAGTAGTTTCTAATCTTAAATATGATAAAGATGTAAATTTTATTGTTAAAATATTTTACTCAACACATGAATAGTTTCAACACATGAGCATCGTCAACACATGACTATTTTTATATTCTAATATTGTTTATTTTCCCAATTGGAATGAGGCCCAATCAATTACCATATATTGTTAATTATATGGATTCCATACAACACATGTATATAATAGCAACGATAACCGATCAACCATCATCCAAAGTGCACTACACAACTGCATAAGCATTAAATATAAATAATTAACGCTTGCATAGCCTGTCGACCAATCGATCGACATACAATTAAATAATTGGGATTAATGTATATCGTATTTTATCCCAATACCCGTGTGGGGTTTCAAATCAACAAACACAGATTTTTATTTGTGCAGTTGGGCGATGTGTAAAATTTATCGACCCAATCAATATCAGTCAAATCAGTGTATATAAACAAATCGGTCGATTTGTTTATAAATATTTATTTATTCACATTCACGTTAAAAATTATATTCTTAACGATAATTAATTTATTTCAACACATGAATATTTATTTTTCAATCATTCCACAACACAATCAATTTTCACAACACATCAATCAAACAAACAAGCCGTCCATGGTCTGTGGACGACGGGTGTCGGGTGCTGCTAAGCACCGTCTGCATCCTAGTATATAATTTAAACAAGAAAAGAAATTTTAAAGTGAGAAATTCTCACCGACTAGCTAAACCAATACCACGACTCTTCATATGCAGAAATCTCCGTCGTTCTCGCCCTTTTGTTACTTTCATTGCCCGTGGCCACTACATATATAAAAATCACATTTTTATGTTGTTGCTTTGTATATAAAAATTCTATTTTTATATCGCTACTATATAGATAAAAATTCTATTTTTACAATGGTGTTCATATAATAAAGATTATATTTTTATCACACTATTCTCTATATAAAAATTATATTTTAATATCGCTCTTCTTCCCATAAAGAATATATTTTTATAACGCTCCTTCCTATATAAAACATATATTTTTATATCTACTTCTAATATAAAGATCGAATTTTTATATCATTGCTATAAAAATTCCATTTTTATTTCAACGTATATTTAATAAAAAAACATATTTTTATTACTTCTACTTTATAAAAATTATGTTTTTATTCTTTCTATAATTTAAAAATCATATTTTTATCCTTCCTATGATATAAAAATCATATTTTTATCCTCTATACTATATAAAAATTTCGACTTTCTCCTCATAAAAATATTACCTTTTTAACTTTAAAAATATAATCTTTCTACTTTTAAAAATATAGTTTTTCTACTTATAAAAATATAGTTTTTCTACTTGTAAAAATATAGTTTTTCTACTCGTAAAAATATAGTTTTTCAACCTATATAAAATCAGGTCCATACTTTGCTCATAGAAAATAAACGAATTAAATTAAATTAAGAAAACTTACAAGGGGTTAGGGGGAAGGGTTCGCCTGCGCTCGGATAAGAGGAGGAGGCAGGGGGGTCTCGGTCGGGCGGGTGGAAGCGCTAGAGGCGGTGGTGGACTAAGGGGGGGCTCGGCGGTTTTGAAGAGAGGAGGGAGAGATCGGATGCGGAGAAAGGTCGAGCGAAGGGAGGCGCGAGAGGGAGGGGGGTTCGGCGTCGCCGTTGAGAGGGGGGACGTGATCGACGATGGCGGGAGGGCTAGGGCATGAGCGCCCTTTTTTTTTTTTTTTATTTTAAAACTGAAAAGTGAGAGAGAGAGAGAGAGCTGAGGGGTGAGGGTTATTATATTATATATATTTAATTATTTATTAAATTCAAAAAAACAACTTTTTATTTCGAACTCGAAACTGGACCCACCGCCTGTCATCCCTAGCATTTTACCCCCATTCCAAACACAATGGGATATGTATCGTAGGCCGATTCGATCGTTTCGATCAGTTTTCATCAAAATCAAAATATAACTCTATATATTGAATTTGAACGCGCATTTCAATTTATCGGGGCCACGAATGAACTCTAAAAATTACCGAAATATATTTTCAAGCTTCGTATTGACGATACGGTCCTAACTATGATTTTTATATATAGAACTTCGAAATAAAAATATGATTTTTATATATAGAACTTCGAAATAAAAATTTGATTTTTATATATAGAACTTCGAAAGAAAAAAATTCGATTTTTATATATTGAATAGCAAAGTAAAAATTCGATTTTTATATATTGAATAGCAAAGTAAAAATTCGATTTTTATATATTGAATAGCAAAGTAAAAATTCGATTTTTATATATTGAATAGCAAAGTAAAAATTCGATTTTTATATATTGAATAGCGAAGTAAAAAAATTCGATTTTTACATAGGTAGTGAAAGCGGACAACGAAGGTAACAAAAGGCGAGTTGGCGAAGATTTCCTGCATTAGAAGTGCCGTGGAGCTAGGATAGCTATATGTGAGAATTTCTCACCTTTCAATTTCTTTTCTAGTTATATATATATACTAGGATGCAGACGGTGCTTAGTAGCACCCGACACAATCGTCCACAGACCATGGACTTGTTTGTTTGGTTGCATAGATTAGTTGAATTATTTGTTTGAAATGAATTGAATTGTTTGGTGAGATGAAATTGATTTGATTGATGTGTGAATGGCGTGGGCCTTCACTAGACCGGGGATAAGGCTAGGCCTTGTCCCGTTTCTAGTATCGTGCCGTTATGCCGCCGAAATTTTCTAAAATAAGTTAGAAAAATAAAAATATCATTTTATTGAATAAATGAACCGAATAGAATATTCATAGGTTGAATAAAATGTTTTATCGTTAAAAATATAATTTTTAACGTGAAAGTGAATAAATAAATATTTATAAACAAATCGGCCGATTTGTTTATATACACTGATTTGACTGATATTGATTGGGACGATAAATTTTACACATCGCCCAACTGCACAAATAAAATATGTGTTTGATTGTTTGAAACCCCACACGGGTGTTAGGATGAAATTTGAAGTTCACTCATCCTGATTGATTAAATATGTCGATCGATCGATTGACAGGCTGTTATAAGCGTTGAATATTTGATGCTTATACAGTGTAGAATGCACTTTGGATGATGGTTGACTATTCATCGTTGTTGATATATACATGTGTTGTAGAAAATCCATATAATTAACATTATATGGTAACTGATTGGGCCTCATTCCAGTTTCGAAAAAGAAATATTTGAAAGAGAAATATTTGAGAATAGAATATTTGAAAAAGGAAATATTTGAAAAGAAATATTTGAGATAGAAATATTCGAAATAGAATATTTGAAAATAGAAACATATGAAGCCGTGTTGATTAGATTGACGCTATTTTGACGTAAACGATATTTATATCGGTTTTAGTGATTTCGAAATGAATTGAATTGAAAGTGATTTCGAAATGAATTGAATTGAAAGTGATTTCGAAATGAATTGAATTGAAAGTGATTTCGAAATGAATTGAATTGAAAGTGATTTCGAAATGAATTGAATTGAAAACGATTTCGAAATGAATTGAATTGAAAACGATTTCGAAATGAATTCAAATTGAATTGAAATTTGAATTGAATAGAAATGAATTTTAAACGAATTTATAAAGAAGAATTCAATTTTGATTTGAATTGAAATGAAAGTTGAGATTGCTTTTGAAACGAATATTAAAACTATTTATATAATTCGTTTTAAATATAAATCGACGAAGTATATATTATATATATTATATATATAATATAATGGCCTGAATTGAACGCGCCGCGCCGCGGCAGTTCGTGAATTTCGACCATTTATTTCAAACGGACATTACGGGAGATCCGACCGTCGGATTCTCCTAAAACCGGAACCGTTGGGTTCGTATCGAAAAGAGCTTTCTAGCGAATGTTAGAAATTTGAAATCTAACGGTTGGATTTGGAATTATGTCCAAATCAAATTGGAAAAAGGTCGCTATACGTGCAGTTCGATGGCCATTGGTGGAAATCGACTGTACGGGCCTTGATAAAATTATTAAAAATAGTAATAATTTGTGTAAAATCATAAGAAATGATTTGTGAAGATTTGGGATGAAAAACTCCATATTTGAAAAGATAAAAATAGATTTTTATCGAAATGAACTAGTTTTGAACTAGAATTATAATTCTATTTATTTTTAAATAAATAAATTGAATTTAAAAAGGGTTTTGAAAATAACCAGAATATCCAATGATTGCATTGGAGTGGATTTGAATCGAAATTGTCTTCGGAATATTTCGGTGTTGGAATTCGTGATTATACAGGTGTTGTTATGGGAATTTGAAAGATATATATTTATATCGTTATTTCCAATGTGACATTTGTTAATCGTAGAATTTGATATTGAATATAAGCCGATATATTTTCTATTCAGAGCCTTGTATTGAATATCAAATGTGATTTGGGTTTGTCGTGAATGGTGTCTTCATTAACACTGTTCTTGAACCCAGTTGAGAAAAGATTAAATCTTTTTCTTTGGATTTAATGAAGTGTACCAATTAAATGAGATTTAATTGGAATTGAATTGATATTGATTTTTGGGTTTATCGTGAACAGTGTTTTTAAATAACACTCGTTCTTTAACCCGATAATTAATGAATGTGATTTTGGGTTTATCGTGAACTGTGTTTTTAAATGACACTGATTCTTTAACCCAGAGAAATATTAAAACTAAGTGGAGTTTTAATGAATCTTTAATTAGATTGAAATATCGAAAATGGAGTATCACCAGTTTTACTCCAAGCGATAGTTAAATCTTTAATTAGATTTGAACGTGAAATGGTAATTGAATTTACCGATAACACCGTGGTGTTAGATATGAAGTATAACCAGTTTTACTTCATGGGATGAATAGGTTGGGATTGGGAAATAAAATAAATGATTACTTCGGTGTGGTTCGCTAATCCCGACTAGTTTGAATTGATATTCAAAGGAGATTAAAGAGTAAATTCAAAGAGTTTATCTTGGATAAAATTAATGGGAACTTTTCCCAAAGTATAGGAATATTTGAATAAAAGAATATTCTGAATTGGAATGAGGCGTATGTTGTGTTTGTGTAACACTTTTATAATATATACGCGAGTTATTCAGAAAGACCGGGGTTATCCCATTTTGAATAACTGATTCGACGTGGTGTCGAAGATGAAGACGGTGGTCGAAGACCGGAAGTCTTCGTGTCGTTTGGGTGATTACCGATGATCTTGATTGGGCTGTACACCCAAGAAGATGGAAACAGTTTGTGATCGTCCAGACGTACTTGGAGATCGATGGATATGCGGGGTACTAGGTGCCTCCGGTTTCGTTCAGACCCAGAACGGACTTGTAAATGGACTGTGTGTCTGACATTGGATTTTAGTCTGTGTGATTGATTTCTATTAAATATATATCTGTTTGGCGGCGGAGAATTTATTCTCTTGCTTAACGCCCTTCTTTGAGACTTACGAGCTCAGGGGTTATATATTGATGGATATCAAACGCATGGAGTGAATTGCCTGTGTGGCATGCCTAAGTGGCAATTGATCGAGGCTTCTGTTGAAAAGCAAAGTCTTGTGGTGACGATCAAAGCAAGGCCTTTGTGGCGTAGCTTTGTGTAACGTTTACTTCGCGTGTTTCACACCCGGTATGAACCAAAAACGGGAGAGGACGTCAGGGAGGGCATGCGTTTCTTCCTAGCTAGAAGTGGCGTCAGTGGTTTTACACGCCCTGACGAGTTTGACTTATGTGGTTGTTGCTGTTGCGAGGCGCCTCGGATTGATCGGTCGTTCTCGAACCGATGGAGTCATTTAGTTGGCTCGTTTACGCCCCATAGGGCGGGGAAACGCATGTTCAGGGTTTAAGTTTAATCCACATCGGTGGACTGGCCCTGAGGATCCAAGGGTCACTCGAGCTCTGATCCTGAGGCTCGGGCTAGGCAGTCTCGAATCGGTTGAGGACTATCTTTTGCCTCGGTTCATAGACGGAAATCCAATTTCCAAATACGTAACTTTGCGGTTTTATTTGTAAACCTATATATGGCGACATAGTGGCATGGGACGCTCATGTCGCCTATGATTGATACTTATGATTTGAAGTTGTTTTATACACTATGCACTTATAGTAGTATCAAATGATTTGTTTTAAACGTATCAAGCATTCTTTGGCTGTTATAAGGGAAAACCCTATCCTCGGCTGCGTTGCATTGTGTGATGGGACCTGGGTCTTATAACAGCTTCATTTTTCTTTATTTAGCATTGCGCTGTTTGTTTTATGCACTGGTATTCTTGGGAGGAAACCCGTTCCGTGTTATACGGCGTGGTCCCTTGATTTACCTTACTTTGGAAACAAAGATTAAAAACTGTTTTAGTTCTCACACCAGTCACATGACTGACCTGGAGTTTATTGTTTTAACCTAAACTCTGGGTGCCCTTATTTTGACACGGGCAGCTAGTAGTTTCGGTTTTGCAGATTTATATTCACAGGATCCTGGTTTACAGCTGGAACGATATCCGGAAAGCTTT
The DNA here is from genome assembly GCA_030737875.1 of Allium sativum. NCBI lineage: Eukaryota > Viridiplantae > Streptophyta > Magnoliopsida > Asparagales > Amaryllidaceae > Allium > Allium sativum. The sequence goes on along the minus strand of CM060918.1, from coordinate 139,428,977 downwards.
GTATCCGTATATCTCCTTCTAGTTGTGTATTGTATTATTTTCCGCTGCGATGTATTTAAATGTAATTTAAATCTCTGATATTTCTGTGTAATATTTATTCATTTATACTCTGTATATTCTTGTACTCTGGTGCATTGTTGTAATATACAATGAAATGTTCTTCTGTATGCGTTCTGATTTGTCGTGTTCTCAAACGATAGGGTGTTTCGAACGGTCTGGGTCGGTTTAGCGACTGGTTCGGACCGAGCGAAATTCTTTGCCGTCACAGTTGGTATCAGAGCTTTGGTTTACAAAGCAGAGAACAAGGCACATTAGAACCATACGAAAGAATTCATCAGATATTGGGTTGGTAATATCTAATGGGAATGACTCGTCAGAGATGGGATCAGTAGTATCCTAGAACGAGTGTGAAGAGTATATTTTTCAATTGAAAACAATCTTTGTTCAGAAAATTTAAATCAATTATTCGTATTTGATTATTTATTTTATATTGATTAGGACAATCCAGTATATATAGATTTTGCGTATACGTCTGATCCGCGTGTATTCGAAGTTTTGATATACTGGGTAGATATAGAATCACCTTCTAAGTCGCCCGGAGAGAACTCTGATGGTTGATGCATCATCATCAGAATTTATGTTCGAGTGACGAAAGTGGACTTTCTATATATTTCCTATTGATTGGTGTGAGAACCAAAATTAGATAGGGCTTATTGTTGTGATTTGGCATCAAAAATGAGATTTTTGACTATATATCAAAGTTATGAATTTCAAATGATAATTCACTAATTGATTGATGTTTGTGTTGTTTGTTTATTTGTTTGCTAATTTTTAGCCATTTAGCCTAATGGAACCAAATATTGAATTGTATTGAAAATTGGTCGCATTTGCTTGCATATACATATACTTATATTGAACAGGTCATAGCAAGGAGGCTAGAGCCAGAGAATAAAATTTGTTTGCCCGACAAATAGGTACATGTTTACTACATAATTTCCTGTTTTGTTTGGGTGATGATGATTTTGTGAGCCTATTGGCTAGCCGCTTGGCTTTTTCTTTTTCTTTTTGAGATCTGAAGGACCGGGGAAGCTATTTGAAATTCCCCGATGCTCCCATTGCAGGGGAGGTTATGGCGAAATTTTTCAAAAATTTAGGGTGTTAGCCAAATTTTTGAAATTTTGAAAATTCTCAGAAACTAAAGAGTTGGAGAATGGAAGTCAGATCGAGCGTAGAGTTGATTAATCAAACCACTTTCGACTTTGTTCCTTTTCGGGGACGAAAAGTTTTAAGTGGGGGAGATTGTAATAACCCGGAAAATCTGGGCCAGTTTAAAATTTTTATTTTGGCCATTTTAGCGAATTTTGATTATTTAAAATGAATTATTTTAAATAATATCGACGAGAAATTTATTTTGAATATAATTAGAACGTATATATTATATACGTCGTCGTTAGAATATATAATAATTATATATAATTATAAAAGGAATTGAAAATGGCGCGGTAGTTCGAAAATTCGATTTCTAATTTCAAATGAATATACAGAATTCAATATAAGTCAGAATTGAACGAAACAAGAAATATTTGAATCTGTATAACTATATCTTTGTAACGAAGTTAAAAAACTGAGATTTCATCTTAGAAATGATAAGATATGTCCAGTTTAAAATTAGAAATAGTCGCTGTGGAATTTATATATATTTTTATATATATAAGGCCCTTAAAAATGGACATTTTGCAAACGACCTCGGATTTCGACGAAACCAGTTTTGTTGGGTCCGGGATGTAAAGTTATTGCTAGGTTTCAAATTTCATAATTTTTCGGATCAATATGTGAGCGTGGCAAAGGAAAACGTGTTTGACCAGTTTCAGTTGATTTTAATCGACTGGAAAATGGCCATTTTTCCAACGGTCTCAGAATTCGACGAAACTAGTTTTGTTAGGACCGTATCGTCAATACGAAGCTAGAAAATATTTTTCTAGAATTTTTCTAGTTAGTATGTGACCCCGGTAATTTGAAATGTACGTTTAAAATTCAATATAGTGATTTAAATGTAAATTAAATGGAAACTGATTCAAATGATCGAATCAACCTACGATACATATCCCATTGTGTTCGGAATGGGGGTGAAACGCTATGGGCGACAGGCAGTGGGCCTCGTTTAGAGGTCGTATGTAAAAGTCAACTTCTTTGAATTTAAAATAATTAAATAATAAAATATAAAAAAATAAAACCCCCCTTTTTCTCCTTAACCAGGCCCCCTCCCCCCCCCCCCCCCCCCGTTGAAATCATTTCAGAACAAATCAGAAAATCGAAAAAAAAAAAAGAAGAAAAGAGGACGGACGGAGCTCGCCACCGCCGATCCTTCCGCCACCCCGTCGACGCCCCGCGCCGCCTACCGTCCCCTCCCTCCGCGACCTCTCCCTCTCTCTATTCCCTCGATTCCCGTACCGCGAAACCCCCTCTCCGACCCATCAGAAGACCCCCACCCCCCAGCAGCGCCGCGAGCCGCCCCGCACCCCCTCCTCCGCCTTCCTTTCTCCCCTTCCTCCCTCTTCTCCTCCGACCAGCGAGCCGCTCCACCCCCTCAGCCTCCTTCGCCCCTTTTCAAAAACTGCCAGTAAGTTTCTATTATTTATTTAGTTTATTTTAAATTCAGTTTTAAGTATAATTACAATGTTCAAATTCAATTTTAAATTTATATAAAACATTGAAGAAAGTTTTGGTATTTAGTTCATGGAAAATTTGATTTTTTATCGAATAAAAGATGAGATTTTTAACTAGCTAAAAGGGGAGATTTTTAGCCTCATAAAGATGCGATTTTTAATTATAAATATCGTTTAGAACTTCGAAATAAAAATTTGATTTTTATATATAGAACTTCGAAATAAAAATATAATTTTTATATATAGAACTTCGAAATAAAAATATGATTTTTATATATAGAACTTCGAAATAAAAATATGATTTTTATATATAGAACTTCGAAATAAAAATTTGATTTTTATATATAGAACTTCGAAAGAAAAAAATTCGATTTTTATATATTGAATAGCAAAGTAAAAATTCGATTTTTATATATTGAATAGCAAAGTAAAAATTCGATTTTTATATATTGAATAGCAAAGTAAAAATTCGATTTTTATATATTGAATAGCAAAGTAAAAATTCGATTTTTATATATTGAATAGCAAAGTAAAAATTCGATTTTTATATATTGAATAGCAAAGTAAAAATTCGATTTTTATATATTGAATAGCAAAGTAAAAATTCGATTTTTATATATTGAATAGCGAAGTAAAAAAATTCGATTTTTACATAGGTAGTGAAAGCGGACAACGAAGGTAACAAAAGGCGAGTTGGCGAAGATTTCCTGCATTAGAAGTGCCATGGAGCTAGGATAGCTATATGTGAGAATTTCTCACCTTTCAATTTCTTTTCTAGTTATATATATACTAGGATGCAGACGGTGCTTAGTAGCACCCGACACAATCGTCCACAGACCATGGACTTGTTTGTTTGGTTGCATAGATTAGTTGAATTATTTGTTTGAAATGAATTGAATTGTTTGGTGAGATGAAATTGATTTGATTGATGTGTGAATGGCGTGGGCCTCCACTAGACCGGGGATAAGGCTAGGCCTTGTCCCGTTTCTAGTATCGTGCCGTTATGCCGCCGAAATTTTCTAAAATAAGTTAGAAAAATAAAAATATCATTTTATTGAATAAATGAACCGAATAGAATATTCATAGGTTGAATAAAATGTTTTATCGTTAAAAATATAATTTTTAACGTGAAAGTGAATAAATAAATATTTATAAACAAATCGGCCGATTTGTTTATATACACTGATTTGACTGATATTGATTGGGACGATAAATTTTACACATCGCCCAACTACACAAATAAAATATGTGTTTGATTGTTTGAAACCCCACATGGGTGTTAGGATGAAATTTGAAGTTCACTCATCCTGATTGATTAAATATGTCGATCGATCGATTGACAGGCTGTTATAAGCGTTGAATATTTGATGCTTATACAGTGTAGAATGCACTTTGGATGATGGTTGACTATTCATCGTTGTTGATATATACATGTGTTGTAGAAAATCCATATAATTAACATTATATGGTAACTGATTGGGCCTCATTCCAGTTTCGAAAAAGAAATATTTGAAAGAGAAATATTTGAGAATAGAATATTTGAAAAAGGAAATATTTGAAAAGAAATATTTGAGATAGAAATATTCGAAATAGAATATTTGAAAATAGAAACATATGAAGCCGTGTTGATTAGATTGACGCTATTTTGACGTAAACGATATTTATATCGGTTTTAGTGATTTCGAAATGAATTGAATTGAAAGTGATTTCGAAATGAATTGAATTGAAAGTGATTTCGAAATGAATTGAATTGAAAGTGATTTCGAAATGAATTGAATTGAAAGTGATTTCGAAATGAATTGAATTGAAAACGATTTCGAAATGAATTCAAATTGAATTGAAATTTGAATTGAATAGAAATGAATTTTAAACGAATTTATAAAGAAGAATTCAATTTTGATTTGAATTGAAATGAAAGTTGAGATTGCTTTTGAAACGAATATTAAAACTATTTATATAATTCGTTTTAAATATAAATCGACGAAGTATATATTATATATATTATATATATAATATAATGGCCTGAATTGAACGCGCCGCGCCGCGGCAGTTCGTGAATTTCGACCATTTATTTCAAATGGACATTACGGGAGATCCGACCGTCGGATTCTCCTAAAACCGGAACCGTTGGGTTCGTATCGAAAAGAGCTTTCTAGCGAATGTTAGAAATTTGAAATCTAACGGTTGGATTTGGAATTATGTCCAAATCAAATTGGAAAAAGGTCGCTATACGTGCAGTTCGATGGCCATTGGTGGAAATCGACTGTACGGGCCTTGATAAAATTATTAAAAATAGTAATAATTTGTGTAAAATCATAAGAAATGATTTGTGAAGATTTGGGATGAAAAACTCCATATTTGAAAGGATAAAAATAGATTTTTATCGAAATGAACTAGTTTTGAACTAGAATTATAATTCTATTTATTTTTAAATAAATAAATTGAATTTAAAAAGGGTTTTGAAAATAACCAGAATATCCAATGATTGCATTGGAGTGGATTTGAATCGAAATTGTCTTCGGAATATTTCGGTGTTGGAATTCGTGATTATACAGGTGTTGTTATGGGAATTTGAAAGATATATATTTATATCGTTATTTCCAATGTGACATTTGTTAATCGTAGAATTTGATATTGAATATAAGCCGATATATTTTATATTCAGAGCCTTGTATTGAATATCAAATGTGATTTGGGTTTGTCGTGAATGGTGTCTTCATTAACACTGTTCTTGAACCCAGTTGAGAAAAGATTAAATCTTTTTATTTGGATTTAATGAAGTGTACCAATTAAATGAGATTTAATTGGAATTGAATTGATATTGATTTTTGGGTTTATCGTGAACAGTGTTTTTAAATAACACTCGTTCTTTAACCCGATAATTAATGAATGTGATTTTGGGTTTATCGTGAACTGTGTTTTTAAATGACACTGATTCTTTAACCCAGAGAAATATTAAAACTAAGTGGAGTTTTAATGAATCTTTAATTAGATTGAAATATCGAAAATGGAGTATCACCAGTTTTACTCCAAGCGATAGTTAAATCTTTAATTAGATTTGAACGTGAAATGGTAATTGAATTTACCGATAACACCGTGGTGTTAGATATGAAGTATAACCAGTTTTACTTCATGGGATGAATAGGTTGGGATTGGGAAATAAAATAAATGATTACTTCGGTGTGGTTCGCTAATCCCGACTAGTTTGAATTGATATTCAAAGGAGATTAAAGAGTAAATTCAAAGAGTTTATCTTGGATAAAATTAATGGGAACTTTTCCCAAAGTATAGGAATATTTGAATAAAAGAATATTCTGAATTGGAATGAGGCGTATGTTGTGTTTGTGTAACACTTTTATAATATATACGCGAGTTATTCAGAAAGACCAGGGTTATCCCATTTTGAATAACTGATTCGACGTGGTGTCGAAGATGAAGACGGTGGTCGAAGACCGGAAGTCTTCGTGTCGTTTGGGTGATTACTGATGATCTTGATTGGGCTGTACACCCAAGAAGATGGAAACAGTTTGTGATCGTCCAGACGTACTTGGAGATCGATGGATATGCGGGGTACTAGGTGCCTCCGGTTTCGTTCAGACCCAGAACGGACTTGTAAATGGACTGTGTGTCTGACATTGGATTTTAGTCTGTGTGATTGATTTCTATTAAATATATATCTGTTTGACGGCGGAGAATTTATTCTCTTGCTTAACGCCCTTCTCTGAGACTTACGAGCTCAGGGGTTATATATTGATGGATATCAAACGCATGGAGTGAATTGCCTGTGTGGCATGCCTAAGTGGCAATTGATCGAGGCTTCTGTTGAAAAGCAAAGTCTTGTGGTGACGATCAAAGCAAGGCCTTTGTGGCGTAGCTTTGTGTAACGTTTACTTCGCGTGTTTCACACCCGGTATGAACCAAAAACGGGAGAGGACGTCAGGGAGGGCATGCGTTTCTTCCTAGCTAGAAGTGGCGTCAGTGGTTTTACACGCCCTGACGAGTTTGACTTATGTGGTTGTTGCTGTTGCGAGGCGCCTCGGATTGATCGGTCGTTCTCGAACCGATGGAGTCATTTAGTTGGCTCGTTTACGCCCCATAGGGCGGGGAAACGCATGTTCAGGGTTTAAGTTTAATCCACATCGGTGGACTGGCCCTGAGGATCCAAGGGTCACTCGAGCTCTGATCCTGAGGCTCGGGCTAGGCAGTCTCGAATCGGTTGAGGACTATCTTTTGCCTCGGTTCATAGACGGAAATCCAATTTCCAAATACGTAACTTTGCGGTTTTATTTGTAAACCTATATATGGCGACATAGTGGCATGGGACGCTCATGTCGCCTATGATTGATACTTATGATTTGAAGTTGTTTTATACACTATGCACTTATAGTAGTATCAAATGATTTGTTTTAAACGTATCAAGCATTCTTTGGCTGTTATAAGGGAAAACCCTATCCTCGGCTGCGTTGCATTGTGTGATGGGACCTGGGTCTTATAACAGCTTCATTTTTCTTTATTTAGCATTGCGATGTTTGTTTTATGCACTGGTATTCTTGGGAGGAAACCCGTTCCGTGTTATACGGCGTGGTCCCTTGATTTACCTTACTTTGGAAACAAAGATTAAAAACTGTTTTAGTTCTCACACCAGTCACATGACTAACCTGGAGTTTATTGTTTTAACCTAAACTCTGGGTGCCCTTATTTTGACACGGGCAGCTAGTAGTTTCGGTTTTGCAGATTTATATTCACAGGATCCTGGTTTACAGCTGGAACGATATCCGGAAAGCTTTGTATCCGTATATCTCCTTCTAGTTGTGTATTGTATTATTTTCCGCTGCGATGTATTTAAATGTAATTTAAATCTCTGATATTTCTGTGTAATATTTATTCATTTATACTCTGTATATTCTTGTACTCTGGTGCATTGTTGTAATATACAATGAAATGTTCTTCTGTATGCGTTCTGATTTGTCGTGTTCTCAAACGATAGGGTGTTTCGAACGGTCTGGGTCGGTTTAGCGACTGGTTCGGACCGAGCGAAATTCTTTGCCGTCACACTAACAAAACTAATTTCATCGAATTCTGAGGCCGTTTGAAAAATGGCCATTTTCTAGTCGATCCAATTTAATAGAAATCGACCAAACACTTTTTCCTTTGCCACGCTCACATACTAGCTTCAAAAATTATGAAATTTGAAATCTAGCAATAATTTGACATCTCGGATCCAACAAAAGTGGTTTCGTCGAAAACCGAGGTCGTTTGCAAAATTTTCATTTTTAAGGGCCAGAATTCCATAGCGACTATTCTGAATTTTCAACTGGACATAAATTTTGATCCCCGCTATGAAATTTCAATTTTTCGGATTCTTTGGAAAGATATTCCCAATAAGATTCAAATATTTTTGGTTTCACTAAAATCCGGTTTATTTTGCACCCGGTACATTCATTTGAATTTTGAAATCGAATTATCGATCTACCGCGCCTTTTTCAAATCCTTTTATAATTATAAATAAATATCTATATTCTAACGACGACGAATATAAATATATACGTTCTATTCCTATTCAAAATAAATTTCTCGTCGATATTATTTAAAATAATTCATTTTAAATAATCAAAATTCACTAAAATTGCCAAAATAAAAATTTTAAATTGGCTCGCATTTTCCGGGTTGTTACATACTCAATTCAGTGCCCAAAATAACAAATTACTTCAGTTTACACACTACACAAACAAGTACGTGTAGTCCAAAAATCAAAACAGTAGTCAACATTTTCAAGTCAAACTAAAAAGCCCTAATCTTCCATTCTAATCACTACGTTTGTTATATTCTGATTTCAACCAATTCTGTGTCAGGAGACTCTGCTCAGTCCAACTATACAGTTTACAACTGAGTATTTCGTAAGCAAGCTCGGCGCGTTGTTGAGTAACAGCCTCAAAACCATATATATCTTCATCTCTTACAGTTTCTTTGTTCGCACATCTATGTTTCATCATGTTTATAACAAACATGCCACAATCGACCCTGCAGAAATATATAAATCATAATCAGTTTGTTTCAATTATCTTATTTGGGTCTATAACAAGCGTAGATATTCATATTTATTCTCAATGTCTATGAAGCATTATATGTATTCAACTTTCAGAAATACTAGCATATATGTATGAATTTATTAACAATATCTGCTTATCATTATGCTATTACTCATATTTCATACGAAAATACTGGTGACTTGCAGACATGTATGCAGATATAGTCATTATCTGCATACAAACATGCATATATTGCCATTATTTGTAAAAGTCTATGCAAATGAATTTTCTGTGTTTGACTGCATACTTTAACGACAGAATTTAATCTGACTACATACACTTATCAAGTTGCTAATATTTGCAAACTTTCCAACATCAATTAAATTTTATTTGCATACAATTATGCAACTAAATGTAGACAGTAGCACATAAGAATGAAAGTTTTTCGTTTAAATGCATCATTACATGCAACAATACGTTTAAAACTGCATAGTTGCATAAAAAATATTCTACATAATATTATTCCATAATCCAAACAAAATCCAAATAAAAAAAATTCTTCAGTTTCTTCAATGTTTTTTCTCTGTATTAAGATGAACATTGATTTTTATTAACAATGCTTAAATGCTTTCGCTTACAAAGAAACAAATGACATCTGAACATTTGCATGCTTATTTCTTATTAGCTGCATAGTAATTTTAAACAAAAGTTAAATGTTTGTACAATTTAATGCAACAATTCTAAAAAACTGCATTAACTAATGAAATAATTCAATGTTAGTTCCACACTTGACTGAAAAACTTATGTTACACATCATACACTAATTAAAGTATAAAACTTAACTTTACACACTGATCATATTGCTGATAGTTGAACTCTTTCTGTACTAAATAAATTTTAACTGAATTCAATGGTGCAACTAAAGGTTTACAATGGCATAGTTGACTGAAACTTTTTTAATACACTGCATACTTTACTAAAACAAATAATTATAACTGCGTACACTTATCAAAATAATGATAGTAAAACAGTTTTCTACATCATTAAAATTTAAGTGCATACAATGAAGCAACTAAATGCTGATTGTTGCACATTTAAATGAATTTTCTATGTTTAACTGCATACTTTAACAATAGAATTTAATCCTACTACATACACTTATCAAGTTGATAATATTTCCAGACTTTCCAGTATCAATTAAACTTTTTCTGCAAACACTTACGCAACAAAATGTAGACAGTAGCACATAAGAATGAAAGTTTTCTATTTAACCGCATACTTAAATGCAACAATATGTTTAAAATTAGTACTTTGACTAACTAATTTCTGAAATGCATCCACTACAAATATATGCATTCAAACATTCAATTATTATGCATTCTTGCATTAAATCATACAGATTTACTACATGTAAAATATACAATCAAATAAGAATACCATACAAATTCATACTGTTGTGTACTAATTAGAAGATAAAGACATAATAACAACGTACGTTTCTGCAAAAATTCTTATTACTATCATACAATCATGTAAGATTTGTTCTTCATATCTACAAAACAGTCGAATATGAAACAGGGCAATGAAATTTATACCTTTTTTTTCGCCATTCCATATAAATTGAAAACGACGACAGCTAATTCGGAGTACAAGAGGAAAATCTTTATTAAAAAGAAGATCGCCGCCTATTGATTAACAGAAGAATTAAAAAGCGATTTTTTGTTCGAGGGTTTGGAAGAAACGTGGAATTAGGGATTTGAACGAGAATAAAGGAGCATTTAGACTGAGTAAAGGAGGACGCATTGTTATCAGAGGGTTTTATTAATTCGTAAGGGTAGAAATGGAAATATCTCAGCGGCATTTCAAAAATAGGGATGTGTTTTACATTCTTTTTATCAGCGGGTTTTTTTATATTTTAGAACTTAATAGGGACCTCTAAAAAATGCACCCTAAATAAAATCTGGATGCTTTAGAATACCTCACATCATTTTCCAACTAATATTTAATCTACACCGATATTAATTGAAGTTAATCATTTTCATTCACATTAGAACTTTTATTCTTTTCATGATAAACCAAATCTTTTGCCCAATCTGAACCATTCTGTAACGACCAATTTTTGACTAACTCTGCTAAATACAATAATTTATAGGTTGTAACAGTAATTAGTTAAATGGAATAAAATAGGATCTAAATATTTGAGAAAATTGAGAATAATCATTTTTATAAAATCCTAAGTATATATTTTATTTTGTTACGTTCTTTAGCATACATACATACATACATATATATATATATATATATATATAAGTAACTAATGCTTTATCATGTTGTTTTCTATTTTTAATTTGTTTTAACTCATGTAAATATAGAAATAACTTAAGTTCATTTTAGGATTACTTCATAATGAATAAAACAAAAGAACATATGCATTAAATAAAAGATTTAACATTTATGAACTAAAGATCAAAAACCATTAATGAGGATATTTTGTTTGTACAAGGATTTGCCATTTAAATCTATTTAGTACATAGCCATCTAATGGGTAAGGTTGTTTGAAGGCAAAGTTTTTTTTTTAACATTTAGTACATGGCCTAGTACATAAATATGTACTAAAAAATATTGGGCATGCACAAAGCCTGGGGAGAAATAAATGAGAATACCCTAAGCATAAATTTTTTCCAATCAAAATGAAAACTTGAGAATTCCTGAAGCAACCTAAGTCAAGAACAAAAAATGACGGAGAATAAATAAAGTGAGTAAACACATTTAAAATCCCATGAATTCAAGAAAGTGATGCCTATCTATATGTGATTATATGTTCAAACTCATGTTAGTTACTGATGTATGCAACTAACTCATTTTATTTAGTGATATATGCATGGATGCTCAAACATTTACCTTTGAATGTTCAAAACCTGATGCTTGAAACAATGTCACCAACATTCAAAATTCAATAACTTGATATATAAATGATTTTAGTAATAGTTGTAAACATGAAAAATGTTTCATTTCCTCTCTAGTTTCAGTTTAAAAATTCTCATCTAAAAGTATATTATATACAGCTAGTAATACGTAATTTACAAAGGATGATGCATAGTTGGTCAGATTTCGAAGTTTCAAATTATACGATTCAGGTTGATAATGTCATTTGGAATTACAAATCATGATTTTCAAATAAAAATGAAGATTTTATAGTGCTTGGGTTGGAGAGAAATATTGAGATGAATGGAAAATGTTCGCTGGGAATTTTCAAGGTGGAGGAGATAATTGGAGGTCATGATTTTTGGGTGGAGCTGCTGGACGGTGTAGGGAACCAGGTAAAATTCTTGCAAATTTTTTAAAAGGTTTAGTTTGATCGGAATAGCTAAGTTTAAGGTTTTGGAGTGTAAATGGGCTACATGTATTCATCGTGGTGCGGCATCACCTTTAATGCATCAGAGGTCGCTGTACTTGGGGAGAAGGTCAAGCCTTGGGTCAGCGTCGTACTGCTGAGGCGGGGTGGTGTATGGCCTACGACAGTGGTTGTGGGAGATCGGTTTGTAGCCGGAGTTTGAAGTATGGAGTTCGACCGTGACATAAATTTTAGAGCGAATGGAAACTGGAGCTTCCTGGTGAGGGGTGACATGGTCAGATGGCGACGGCGCACCTATGGAGGGAGTTGTGACGGATGGAAGGTGGTCTGGTGGGTTGTGCTTGTGCACACAGGACATGCATGCAATTTATAGTATATTGGAAGGAAATAAAGAAAAGAAATGGGAAGGGAGCAGCAAAGTGAAGGAAAAGAAAAGGAAGGGAAGAGGAGTGCAGGTCGAGGGGTTGGGCTTGTGAGACGACCCGAACTCCCCTGCTAAGGAAAGAACGGATTGAGTTGAGAACAAGCCACATCGGAACACAAATAGAAGAACATTTCATTACTTATTACAACAATTTACATAAGAATACAAGAATATACAGAGTATGCATAAATATTATACATCAGAAAAATATCAAAGATTCAATTTACATTACATAGCAACGGAAAATAATACAAAAACACAACTGAAAGAGATAAACGGATACAGAGCTTTCCGAATATCATTCCAGCTATAAACTAGGATCCTGTGAATATAAATCTGCAAAACCAAAACTACTAGTTGCCCGTGTAGAAAATAGGGGTACCCAGAGCTTAGGTTAAAACAATAAACTCCTGGTCAGTCATGTGACTAGTGTGAGAGCTAAAACAGTTATTTAAAACTTTACTTTAAATCAGATATATCAAGGGACCACGCCATATAACACGGAACGGGTTTCCTCCCACGAATACTAGTGCATATAACAAAACATCGCAATGCTTTTTGGAAAAAAATGAAGCTATTATAAGACCCAGGTCCCATCGCACAATGCAACGCAAGCCGGAGGATAGGGTTTCCCTTATAATAGCCAAACATGCTTGGTACGTTAAAACAAATCATTTGATACTATTATAAGTGCATAGTGTATAAAACAACTTCAAATATAAATGTATCAATCCTAGACGGCATGGGTACCATATATCATGTCGCCAATACTAGGCTCTACAATCAAAACCGCAATTGTCACGTATTGGAAGTTGGGTTTCCATCTGTGAACCAAGGCAAGGGATCGTCCTCACCGCTTCGAGACGCTCTAGACCGTGTCTCAGGCAAGTACTCAGTCAAGCCTTTGGATCATCAGGGTCGGTCCACTTGATGTGGATTAAAATGCCTGAACACAACGTTTCCCCGCCCTATGGGGCGTCAATGAGCCAATTTGTAACGACCCGGATTTTTTCTGCTATTTTGATTCAAATATTTAAATCTATTTTAAATATTTTATTTAAATTATTTATGGGATTTAATATTAAAATCACGACTGAGCGTTTATATTTATATTTAATTTAAAACGAACTCGAAAAGTGCGGTAGTTCGTAAAATTGAATTTCAACTTCAATTGACTATACTGAATCCATGTTGAGTCGGATTTTGGTGAAACCAGAAGCGTCTGAATCTAGTTGATAATATTTTTCTAATGGAGGAGAAAAATCGAGTTTTCGTATCGTATATTTTATTTTATGTCCAAATCAAATTTTGAAATGGTCGCTGTGGAATCGTTTATACGCCGTAACGGATTATTTAATATAATTAAATATTGGCTTCGAATTTAGACAAGTCCTTTGGGGCGTAGTTATAATTTAATTTTCAGAATTTTACTGTAATTTTTATTTCGTAAAATAGGCAACTTTTTATTTGGAGTATTTCGCACCCTGTATCAACATTTTGGGATTTCACAATATAAGTTAATCTACCGATATTATTATATTTTTGGGATCGTGGCACACTGCTGAGCGCGACCGTATATTTATTTCTGTCGACAACGAATCGCAAAGTTTACGGACAAAATTTTATATAGCGGTGCACGTTTTACTTTAAAAACTAAAAAAAACATTGGTCCATATGAATGAAAATATTTTATGCGTAGCTAGTATATGTTTTAAAACAACCTACCCTGTAAACCTCCATACACCTATCTGCAAACTCCATTCTTCTATATCTACGTTGTAACCTCAACAAGACCATGCCGCATACATTGTCAACCCCTATTGAGTGTCCTGCAACCCTAAGCTGCACATATTTTTACTCTCCTAGGTCCACACGAAAAGAAGCAGTATGAGTTTTCAAATCCAGGCAGCCATATGAACGAGACAAATGGTTTTTAGCAAACAATGAGCACATGCCTGTACGCCTACCCTATGCACTTCCGCTCCATTTTTCTTTCCAGCTATCATTTTCCCAGATGTCCTCTTCTGTCTCATAGCTATCCTATGATTCGAAATCTCACTGTAATGAAAGAAGAAACATATACATATATCTTTTTTCTGCCTCTAGCAAAGCCTAATCTATATTTGCACAGGCTATCCCACACTAACCTATCAAATTCAAATGCAGTCTATACAAATGCAACTGGTATATGTATTACTTAAGGATTAAGAAAGTGAGGCTGCCATCTCTTCTTTCTTTCACATGAATTTACAAGTGCATGCAAAGCTATTAACCTGCACAGACCTACCCACGTGTACTGTATACCCTACTCAATACCCTGAGGGCCAAGGTGTTTCCCTCAATAAATAGGTACATGTGCATCCATTTCCATATGGAGAATCTTAGTGTAGTAACCAAATTTATGCGTGGCTTCCTCTAAAATAAAATCAAAACCAATTAAAATGAACACTGGTAGCAGCACGTCGTTGGGGCTTGGGTAAGAGGGGAGAGCTCGTCGGAGTCCCGGTGGCCGGATGATGACGTGGCAGTTGACGTTGAGGGAGGGGTGCAAGCGTGCGATGGGAAGAAGTATGGCGGCCGTACTGTTCAAAGTAAGGAAGGAGGAGGCGTCGCGGTTACGGATGGATGGAGAGGTGCATGGGCTCACGTTACATGCAGTAATGATGGTTGTAGTATACAAACGAGGATGGGTATCTTGTTGTACTGGGAAGTGAGGAGATGAAGACACTGTGCGGATGTGGTTTAGTGGAGGCACGGGCTGACAGTGTGTGGACTTTACACGTGGGCTTGGGCCTGAAAAAGAAAAAAAAACGTGAAGGAGGAATAGTTTTTGGGAAGGACGGGTTTGAGTGTTTTTGCATGGAGATGGTGAGGCGCAAATTTATGTTGGAAGTGGAGAAGTGAGTGACACGAGAGAAGTGGGATGCATGATGTAAACATGGTGGTGGATGATTCTTTTGCTGTAGCGAACGAGGCAAGGGAAGGTGGACTGTTCGAACAATGCGGTTGGGTACTAGCATTAGATCGGGGCGTAGGCTCTTCAAGTGAAGAAAGAAAAAATTATTTCGTGAGCAGGAAACTAAAATCAATGGAGTGAGATTTAGTAAGTCTTACCTGAAGTAAATGGGAAGAAGAAGTAAAGGGTAGATGGGCCGTTGTTTTGTACAGCGGGCTTTGGGCGGGTTTTGGACCACATAAAAAAAAAGAGACGTGAAGTGTAGCTGGCATTTGCGAGGGGGAGTATGGAATGTTTTTGCATGAAGCGTTTTTTCTAGAATGCAATATGTTTCGGAAATAAGGAAGAAGAACGGCATGGTGGTTGCGGGGAAAAACATGATCGACAGAAGTAAACGCGGGGGTGAAATGGAAGCAATTAAGGTAATATAAGTATTGATGATAAATTTTTAATTTATTGATTTAGTCTTAAAGTTATTTTAGCTGAGTATAATAATTAAAACATAAGGTTGGAACAACCATGATTCGTTCACCCGGTATCAGAATTTTGCGAAACAAGAACTGTTGGAGTCACCGTGGAGAAACAACGCGGAACGTCAATCAAACAAGGTGTTAATTCTCACACATTTCTGAAATACTAGGATGTGCTAAATTCGTATAATTAAATTTAATTGGTTGATTTGATGCTTTGGATGCCTATGGTTTCTTTCATGGTTGACGTTAATTATATCATCGTCATTAAAATATTTCTATGTACTGATATGAAATATTATAATGATCTGTGATGCAGGGAAGAACAGGTAGGAGGAATCAAACTGGTTCCTCAAATATTTAATATGCTGTTATTTCATATTCTATGAACTGTTTAAAACCCATTGACTTTAAAACCTTGTTGGTTGTTGGTTGTGGTTGAACTTTGAATCCATATATAGTATTGATTACAGAATAAATAGCAAATAGCCAAGATATACACCGTTTTATAAAGATCGATTCACCGTCAGGTGAATCGTTAGAAATGAGGTTATAGAATATATTTTATAACCGAATATAGATTTTATTCAATATATTAAATGAAGTTCTAAAAAGATAATAAATCAATCACACATATACATTGATTTGTTTTAATCACAAATCGTCGTTTTGGTTTAACCAAAATCTACCGTGCGCGAAGCACGTGCTTATCAAGTGGGTATTAAACGATTTTATTTAGCTAATTCAAGTGGCCAGGATTAACGTAACAATTAGAATGGGTTTATATTGATATTGATCAAAGTGAATAGAATTATTTAGATTAATTAATTAATTATTAATTTATTTAAATTGGAAGATAAATTAAGATTTGATTAACAGTTAATCATGTTAGAAGTTGACTAAGTCAACTATGTTAACTAAAATGGATTTATTAAATTTATTTATATTTATTTAATGGGAATGATAAATTGGTTTTGAAGAAGAAATGATAATTCATCAAGATGGAACTAAAATGGGATTTGTTGCGATAAAGGGAATGGGTATCGGTTTTGGTATTACAACTGATATCTATCTTACGATGAGAACGTTGCTGATCAAGGTTTGAGAGGTAATTAAAATACCCCAACTTGAACAGTTTCTAGATTATCGAAGGAGGTTATTAGTCATAATGGTGAAGGTGTTAGAATAAAATATTTTGGGGAAAATAAAAGTGTAACGTTACTTGAAGGATTTAGAAATATATAACGAGATTCGAAATAAAAGGAAATAAAAGGGGCTTGACGGTATGAAATGATTGGTGGGATTATAGCGATATTTTCAAAGTTATGAAATGAGATTTAAAGGGGTTATTCTAAAAAGATGAATGTTTATTTTGGTCTTCAAATAACGAATCCGAAGAAGATGTCGTAATGATTGTTAGATCGAAAGATAATAAGGAATATCATAGCAGTGTTTTGAAATGTTAAAGTGAAGGTAAAGTAGATATGATTTTAAGAAATTTTCTAGATATATAAGTAAAAAGGATTTGAGTATAATTATATATTAATATATTATAAGGGTCAAATGATGCTGTGTATAAATCAATGGATTTGTTTATTTTTATGGTTGTTTATTTTGATAGTTAAATAACCGACTATCAAAATCTGACCCAACGTTATTGGTACGGAAAGACCGGGATCGAATTTATATTCGAAAACCATTCCGACCAATAAATACGAATACGTCGAAGATGCTGATCGAGATGGAGCAATTGAAGACCGTAAGTCTCCATGAGCGGAAGAACTATTGTTAAATACCTCTGGCTGATCCCCAGAGTTAACGATGTTTCTGTCGTGATTGGAATCTGCGGATTGCAAGGACTACTCGCTACTGATCTATAGGGTGATTCCTAGGATGAGGTAGGAGGGTGCCTTCGGTTCATCCTGTTCCTGGATGACATGTATAGACGATGTGAATGGTGCCCATATGATTCAAAAGTCGATTATAGCCTCAAGCCTCATCAACCGGGAAATGACAAAAATCGGGCAGGCAGCATGGCTATGTGGGTCGCACCCATTAGGGTGTATTGTCACCATCTAGAGAATATTCATATTTGTTACTTCTTTTCATTTCTGTATCTCCCGGGGATTACGGTGGTCGCGCGACAAAAAGCCGTAAGGTGATAATATACTTGATACACTCAAAAGATATGAGTGGTCGGTCATGTGTGGGCCGGGTTGCAAGACGTTCTTATTGAACCTAGTGTATTCGTCTCTAGAGATACACTATCGGCAGGTGGTCCCATACCTTGTCATAGTTGGAAATCCAATCTCCAATAAGCGCCTGTGGGTTTTGACTGTATACTATATATGTGGAGCGTGAGATGCAAGCGTTCTACTAGATTCTATTTACTTGTATTTAGACACTATGATAATATCAGAAGAAGATATTGATTTCAAAATGATTTGGGTTATAGTAAGGTAAAAACCGTCCGTGTTTATGTGTGGGCTGGTCTTACTATTATCCTTTGTTTCAAAAGGATTTCAAAGTTAAACAAGTTGGTTGCTGTATGAATTTATCATTGAAAGTATTTCAGACTGACCCGGGTGAATTTTGTTTTAAATCAAATGTTCTCTGGTCAGACCGAGTATATTTACAGGTTAGATTTCGCTTGGAGCTTCAGAAGAGGAGTTGAAGTCGAGACGTATTCCATATATATACTGGTACTAGTTTATTTCCGCTGTGTGTTGTATTGATCTGAATGTATACTCTGATGTTGTAATATACAGTTCTTTTAAAAAGTATTATTGATTATTATATTTTGTCCATTCCGCTGTGAGACTCTGATCCTCTTATTTTTCTATTCTAATATTTCTTTCTTTCTTCCCTCACCCTCTAACTTCTTTCTATTAGCTTTCTGGGTTTTCGATGTTTGAGTTTGGACACGGGACGTGTTAGTGTCTGGATTCGAGCGTCGAAAATTCCGGGTCGCTACAGTTGGTATCAGAGCAATGGTTTAGAAATAACCTTGGCTCTGTGGTGTAACTCGATAGAGATTGGGCTAGTAATACCCTAGATCGAGTTGAGTGTATTTATGCGAGAGCGCGTATTTGTAATTTGGATATAAAATTATTTTTATATTGTTTCGACCCAAAATATTTTATAAGAAGGTAAAGTTTATAATTTTCTCAAATTATTTTATTCAAACTTGTATGAAGTTGGAAACATTTCAAATATGAAATGGGAATTAATTTTAACTTGTATGAGTTAAAATGAACCCTTTTGAATTGGAATTGAGACAAGCCAACAAGAATTTGACTTGTGTTGGGTAAAATAAAAGGTGAATGAATCCAAACAGAATGAACGGAAATTTGTTGGATTGTATGTTTGGGTATATTGCATGAATATGGATTTGAGTTGTATTTAGAACAAATGAATGAGTTAAGCCCAATAAAAGGAGATTCAAGGATAATGAATTTGAATGATATCCAAAGTGGAGCTAAGTACAGATTGCAAAAGACTATGAAGTGGTTACACAGATTGGGAGTACAGATTGACAGACGAAGAGCAGTTAGTTGGGTTGCTTTGAAATTGGAATCGAGTTGCCCGACAAAAAGGTAAACCTTAATATTATTGATTGGGTGTTTGAATTTACCCGAGATGGGCAGCCGCTTGGCTTTAATTTTCTTTGGATCAATATGAGAGGCCCAGAGTGGCGTTTGTAGTTGTTTAGATCGAACAGTACAGAGGAGGTGCTGGCGAATTTTTCGAAAATTTTCGAAACTTAGAAACATCTTTGATAATATTTTTAATTAATTATTTTGGTAATAGTTGGAGTTTGAACATTCTCCTTACTTAGCAATTTCGAGGACGAAATTTATTTTAAGGGGGGAAGAATGTAACGACCCGGATTTTTTCTGCTATTTTGATTCAAATATTTAAATCTATTTTAAATATTTTATTTAAATTATTTATGGGATTTAATATTAAAATCACGACTGAGCGTTTATATTTATATTTAATTTAAAACGAACTCGAAACAGTGCGGTAGTTCGTAAAATTGAATTTCAACTTCAATTGACTATACTGAATCCATGTTGAGTCGGATTTTGGTGAAACCAGAAGCGTCTGAATCTAGTTGATAATATTTTTCTAATGAAGGAGAAAAATCGAGTTTTCGTATCGTATATTTTATTTTATATCCAAATCAAATTTTGAAATGGTCGCTGTGGAATCGTTTATACGCCGTAACGGATTATTTAATATAATTAAATATTGGCTTCGAATTTAGACAAGTCCTTTGGGGCGTAGTTATAATTTAATTTTCAGAATTTTACTGTAATTTTTATTTCGTAAAATAGGCAACTTTTTATTTGGAGTATTTCGCACCCTGTATCAACATTTTGGGATTTCACAATATAAGTTAATCTACCGATATTATTATATTTTTGGGATCGTGGCACACTGCTGAGCGCGACCGTATATTTATTTCTATCGACAACGAATCGCAAAGTTTACGGACAAAATTTTATATAGCGGTGCACATTTTACTTTAAAAACTAAAAAAAAACATTGGTCCATATGAATGAAAATATTTTATGCGTAGCTAGTATATGTTTTAAAACAACCTACCCTGTAAACCTCCATACACCTATCTGCAAACTCCATTCTTCTACATCTACGCTGTAACCTCAACAAGACCATGCCGCATACATTGTCAACCCCTATTGAGTGTCCTGCAACCCTAAGCTGCACATATTTTTACTCTCCTGGGTCCACACGAAAAGAAGCAGTATGAGTTTTCAAATCCAGGCAGCCATATGAACGAGACAAATGGTTTTTAGCAAACAATGAGCACATGCCTGTACGCCTACCCTATGCACTTCCGCTCCATTTTTCTTTCCAGCTATCATTTTCCCAGATGTCCTCTTCTGTCTCATAGCTATCCTATGATTCGAAATCTCACTGTAATGAAAGAAGAAACATATACATATATCTTTTGTCTGCCTTTAGCAAAGCCTAATCTATATTTGCACAGGCTATCCCACACTAACCTATCAAATTCAAATGCTGTCTATACAAACGCAACTGGTATATGTATTACTTAAGGATTAAGAAAGTAAGGCTGCCATCTTTTCTTTCTTTCACATGAATTTACAAGTGCATGCAAAGCTATTAACCTGCACAGACCTACCCATGTGTACTGTATACCCTACTCAATACCGTGAGGGCCAAGGTGTTTCCCACTATAAATAGGTACATGCGCATCCATTTCCATATGGAGAATCTTAGTGTAGTAACCAAATTTATGCGTGGCTTCCTCTAAAATAAAATCAAAACCAATTAAAATGAACACTGGTAGCAGCACGTCGTTGGGGCTTGGGTAAGAGGGGAGAGCTCGTCGGAGTCCCGGTGGCCGGATGATGACGTGGCAGTTGACGTTGAGGGAGGGGTGCAGGCGTGCGATGGGAAGAAGTATGGCGGCCGTACTGTTCAAAGTAAGGAAGGAGGAGGCGTCGCGGTTACGGATGGATGGAGAGGTGCATGGGCTCACGTTACATGCAGTAATGATGGTTGTAGTATACAAACGAGGATGGGTATCTTGTTGTACTGGGAAGTGAGGAGATGAAGACACTGTGCGGATGTGGTTTAGTGGAGGTACGGGCTGACAGTGTGTGGACTTTACACGTGGGCTTGGGCCTGAAAAAGAAAAAAAAAGTGAAGGAGGAATAGTTTTTGGGAAGGACGGGTTTGAGTGTTTTTGCATGGAGATGGTGAGGCTCAAATTTCTGTTGGAAGTGGAGAAGTGAGTGACACGAGAGAAGTGGGATGCATGATGTAAACATGGTGGTGGATGATTCTTTTGCTGTAGTGAACGAGGCAAGGGAAGGTGGACTGTTCGAACAATGCGGTTGGGTACTAGCATTAGATCAGGGCGTAGGCTGTTCAAGTGAAGAAAGAAAAAATTATTTCGTGAGCAGGAAACTAAAATCAATGATGGAGTGAGATTCAGGAAGTCTTACGTGAAGTAAATGGGAAGAAGAAGTAAAGGGTAGATGGGCCGTTGTTTTGTACAACGGGCTTTGGGCGGGTTTTGGACCACATAAAAAAAAAGACGTGAAGTGTAGCTGGCATTTGCGAGGGGGAGTATGGAATGTTTTTGCATAAAGCGTTTTTTCTAGAATGCAATATGTTTCGGAAATAAGGAAGAAGAACGGCATGGTGGTTGCGGGGAAAAACATGATCGACATAAGTAAACGCGGGGGTGAAATGGAAGAAATTAAGGTAATATAAGTATTGATTAGAAATTTTTAATTAATTGATTTAGTCTTAAAATTATTTTAGCTTGAGTATAATAATTAAAACATAAGGTTGGAACAACCATGATTCGTTCACCCGGTATCAGAATTTTGCGAAACAAGAACTGTTGGAGTCACCGTGTAGAAACAACGCGGACCGTGAATCAAACAAGTTGAGTTAATTCTCACACATTTCTGAAATACTAGGATGTGCTAAATTCGTATAATTAAATTTAATTGGTTTATTTGATGCTTTGGATGCCTATGGTTGCTTTCATGGTTGACGTTAATTATATTATCGTCATTAAAATATTTCTATGTACTGATATGAAATATTATAATGATCTGTGATGCAGGGAAGAACAGGTAGGAGGAATCAAACCGGTTCCTCAAATATTTAATATGCTGTTATTTCATATTCTATGAACTGTTTAAAACCCATTGACTTTAAAACCCTGTTGGTTGTTGGTTGTGGTTGAATTTTGAATCCATATATAGTATTGATTACAGAATAAATAGCAAATGGCCAAGATATACACCGTTTTATAAAGATCGATTCACCGTCAGGTGAATCGTTAGAAATGAGGTTATAGAATATATTTTATAACCGAATATGGATTTTATTCAATATATTAAATGAAGTTCTAAAAAGAGAATAAATCAATCACACATATACATTGATTTGTTTTAATCACAAATCGTCGTTTTGGTTTAACCAAAATCTACCGTGCGCGAAGCACGTGCTTATCAAGTGGGTATTAAACGATTTTATTTAGCTAATTCAAGTGGCCAGGATTAACGTAACAATTAGAATGGGTTTATATTGATATTGATCAAAGTGAATAGAATTATTTAGATTAATTAATTATTAATTTATTTAAATTGGAAGATAAATTAAGATTTGATTAACAGTTAATCATGTTAGAAGTTGACTAAGTCAACTATGTTAACTAAAATGGATTTATTAAATTTATTTATATTTATTTAATGGGAATGATAAATTGGTTTTGAAGAAGAAATGATAATCCATCAAGATGGAACTAAAATGGGATTTGTTGCGATAAAGGGAATGGGTATCGGTTTTGGTATTACAACTGATATCTATCTTACGATGAGAACGTTGCTGATCAAGGTTTGAGAGGTAATTAAAATACCCCAACTTGAACAGTTTCAGGATTATCAAAGGATGATATTAGTCGTAATGGTAAAGTTGTTAGAATAAAATATTTTGGGGAAAATAAAAGTGTAACGTTACTTGAAGGATTTAGAAATATATAACGAGATTCGAAAAAAAAGGAAATAAAAGGGGCTTGATGGTATGAAATGATTGGTGGGATTATAGCGATATTTTCAAAGTTATGAAATGAGATTTAAAGGGGTTATTCTAAAAAGATGAGTGTTGGTTTTGGTCTTCAAATAACGAATCCGAAGAAGATGTCGTAATGATTGTTAGATCGAAAGATAATAGGGAATATCATAGCAGTGTTTTGAAATGTTAAAGTGAAGGTAAAGTAGATATGATTTTAAGAAATTTTCTAGATATATAAGTAAAAAGGATTTGAGTATAATTATATGTTAATATATTATAAGGGCCAAATGATGCTGTGTATAAATCAATGGATTTGTTTATTTTTATGGTTGTTTATTTTGATAGTTAAATAACCGACTATCAAAATCTGACCCAACGTTATTGGTACGGAAAGACCGGGATCGAATTTATATTCGAAAACCATTCCGACCAATAAATACGAATACATCGAAGATGCTGATCGAGATGGAGCAATTGAAGACCGTAAGTCTCCATGAGCGGAAGAACTATTGTTAAATACCTCTGGCTGATCCCCAGAGTTAACGATGTTTCTGTTGTGATTGGAATCTGCGGATTGCAAGGACTACTCACTACTTATCTATAGGGTGATTCCTAGGATGCGGTAGGAGGGTGCCTTCGGTTCATCCTGTTCTTGGATAACATGTATGGACGATGTGAATGGTGCCCATATGATTCAAAAGTCGATTATAGCCTCAAGCCTCATCAACCGGGAAATGACAAAAATCGGGCAGGCAGCATGGCTATGTGGGTCGCACCCATTAGGGTGTATTGTCACCATCTAGAGAATATTCATATTTGTTACTTCTTTTCATTTCTGTATCTCCCGGGGATTACGGTGGTCGCGCGACAAAAAGCCGTAAGGTGATAATATACTCGATACACTCAAGAGAAATGAGTGGTCGGTCATGTGTGGGCCGGGTTGCAAGACGTTCTTATTGAACCCAGTGTATTTGTCTCTAGAGATACACTATCGGCAGGTGGTCCCATACCTTGTCATAGTTGGAAATCCAATCTCCAATAAGCGCCTGTGGGTTTTGACTGTATACTATATATGTGGAGCGTGAGATGCAAGCGTTCTACTAGATTCTATTTACTTGTATTTAGACACTATGATAATATCAGAAGAAGATATTGATTTCAAAATGATTTGGGTTATAGTAAGGTAAAAACCGTCCGTGTTTATGTGTGGGCTGGCCTTACTATTATCCTTTGTTTCAAAAGGATTTCAAAGTTAAACAAGTTGGTTGTTGTATGAATTTATCATTGAAAGTATTTCAGACTGACCCGGGTGAATTTTGTTTTAAATCAAATGTGCTCGGGTCAGACTGAGTATATTTACAGGTTAGATTTCGCTTGGAGCTTCAGAAGAGGAGTTGAAGTCGAGATGTATTCCATATATATACTGGTACTAGTTTATTTCCGTTGTGTGTTGTATTGATCTGAATGTATACTCTGATGTTGTAATATACAGTTCTTTTAAAAAGTATTATTGATTATTATATTTTGTCCATTCCGCTGTGAGACTCTGATCCTCTTATTCTTCTATTCTAATATTTCTTTCTTTCTTCCCTCACCCTCTAACTTCTTTCTATTAGCTTTCTGGGTTTTCGATGTTTGAGTTTGGACACGGGACGTGTTAGTGTCTGGATTCGAGTGTCGAAATACCCGGGCCGCTACACAATTGACTCCATCGGTCCCGGATCGACCGATATAACCGAGGCACCTCGCTATGTATCATCCATATAAGTAAAATGTCGGGGCGTGCAAAACGCTGACACCACTCCTAGCTAGAAGGAAACGCATGCCCTCCCTGATGTCCTCTCCCATTTCTGGTCCACACCGGGGTGTGAGGCTCGCGAATTAACGCTACACAAAGCTACGCTATATTAAAGCCGTGCTTTGATCATCAACCACAAGACTCTGCTTTTCAATAGAAGCCTTGATCATTTGCATCTCAGCATGCCACACAGGCAATTCACGCTATGCAACCGATGTATATCAATCACATAGAATGAAATCCAATGTCAGGCACACATCCATTTACATGTTCGCTCTGGGTCTAAACGAAACCGGAGGCACCTTATTCCTCCCACATATGTCCAATACAGGGGAGAGGCCCTCGCATATCCATCGATCTCCAAGTACGTCTGGACGATCACCACTTATTACTTCGCCTTGGGTGTACAGCCCAATAAAGACATCAGTAATCATCCAAACGATGTGAAGACCTCCGGTCTTCAACCACCGTCTTCATTTTCGACACATTGTCGAATCAGTTATTCAGAATGGGATAAACCCGGTCTTTCTGAATAACTCGTGTATATAATAAATAAGTGCTATAAAAACACAACATATGCCTCATTCCGATCCAGAATATTTCTTTGTCCAAATATTCATATACTTTGGGAAAGGTTCCCATTAATTTTATCAAAGATAAATTCTTTAAATTTATTCTTTAATCTTCCTTTGGATATCAATTCAATCTAATTAAATATGCATTAAAACTCCACTTGGTTCTAATCTTCCCAAAAATCAATATTAACGATTGTTTAACTTGGGAAATCATATCATGTCTTTAAATGGGTTAAAGAACCAATGTCATTTAAAACACGGTTCACGATAAACCCAAAATCACATTCCATTCCATTCCATTAGCATTTAACCGTAAATTAGCAAGTGAACAATTCCCTAAGTATTAACCCCGAAGGACGAAACCAACATCAAATCAATACCCAGGAAACCATTCAACTTAACTAATCTTCAGTTAGTTTTTGATATTTTTAACTCCATTGGGTCTAATAACAGTATTATTAAAGATACCATTCACGACAACCCAAATCACATTCCATTCCATCAGCCTTTAACCGTAAATTAGCAAGTGAACAATTCCCTAAGTATTAACCCCGAAGGCCGAAACCAACATCAGATCAGTACCCAGGAAGCCATTTAACTTAACTAATCCCCAGTTAGTTTTTGATTTTCTTAACTCCGTTGGGTCTAAGAACAGTATTACTAAAGATACCATTCATGGCAACCCAAACCACATTCCATTAATTATGGAATATTCATGGAAAACAAATCGATATATATATAATCTATATAAACTTCCATATCCAACCGATTATATCAATGGAATAATGACAAGGTCTTTTAAATTCCATATATATTAATTGTCTTCTTCTACAGAAGCTTACTTCGATTATTACCAAATCGAGTTCCATTCAATTCCAACTTAGTATGTTAAATTGGAAAACCTTACTTTGGAAAATCTCCTTTAAATCTTAACAAAAGATTTATAAATTCCAAATCCCATTTCACTGTAAATCGAGTTAAAGAACAAATGTCGCTAAAATATAGTTCACAACAAACCCAATTCACATTCCATCAGTCACTAACCGTAAATTAGTAAGAGAACAATTCCCTAAGTGTTAACTCCGAAGGCCGAAACCAACATCAGATCAATACCCAGGAAACTGATCGATGCTTTCCTAAGAACACGAAAAGCGTGAATTTTAAAATAAATACTACAAGCGCACAGATCGTGTAGTATGCAGGTCAAATCATAGGGAGGCAAATTAAAAATTATTATTCATAGAATTTCGTGGGTGAATTAGACGACTTTTGAGTAACAATTGAAATTGCAACACTTAGGATTATCGTTGAAACTAATCAAACGATTAATCACTAATGAAAGTAAATTACAAAACAAGAATAAAAATGCAGAAAAAAATGCAGAATAGAAATAACAATAGAAATGAAATTGGGATTATCGTTGAAACTAGTCAAACGATTAATCACTAATGAAAGTAAATGTAAAATACAACTAGTACTCTACAAAATCTAATTGTGTAGATGACACTAGTTGCTAAGAAATAGAAAAAAGCAGAAAATAAAAAGAAGAACTTTGTTAATGGAGAAGAAGATAGAAAATGGAATGGTGGCTACAATGATATTACAAGGGTATTTATAGGAGATAACCAAACCCTAACTCTAATTACAAATGGGCCTAGCTATTTCAAGTAAATTTTAGGCCTTTTGTCATTTGGAACAAGTTCTAGGCCTTTTATCCTTTTCTCTTGCAAGCCTCCTTTAATTTGAGATGTGCACGGCCTTTTTATCATTCATTTTCTTGTCCAACAGCAACTAATGTGAGATCTTCATCTACAATTCTTCAAAATGTAAATATATAGCAATCTGATCTCCATTTCTCTACTTTTCTGGTTGCATGCAGGCTGGGTTGGACTATCTCTAAAAGTGACAAAACAATACCCAAGTAATATTTAATTATATACAAAAGATAAGATATAAGAGCATAAAATAAACGCATTTCTATGTTAATTAGAAACCATTCAACTTAACTAATCTCCAGTCAGTTTCAAGTTTTCTTAACCCCATTGCGTTTAAGAACAATATTATTAAAGATACCACTCACGACAAACCCAAAATCCAATTTGATATTAAATACAAGGTTTTGAATAGAAAATATATCGGCTTATATTCTATATCAAATTCGGAAATCAACAAATATCATATTGGAAATAACGATATATATATATATCTTTCAAATTTCCATAACAATATTTGTATAATCATGAAATCCAACATCCAAATATTCCAAAGACCATTTCGATTCAAATCCATTTCCAATTCATATATTGGAAATCCTAGTGATTTTTAAAACCATTTCAAATCCAATTTATTTATTTTAAAAATATTTGGATTATAATTCTAGTTCATAACTAGTTCATTTCGATACAAATCTATTCTTATCTTTTTAAATATGGGATTTTTCACCCCAATTCTTTCCAAACCATTTATTATGATTTTACACTAATTATTGACATTTTTAATAATTTTATCATGGCCCGTACAGTCGATTTCCATAAACGGCCATCGAATTGCACTTACAACGACCTTTTCCAAATTTGATTTGGACATAATTCCAAATCCAACTGTTAGATTTCAAATCTCTAATATTTGTTAGAAAGCACTTTTCGATACGAACACAAAGGTTCCGGTTTTAGGAGAATCCGATGGTCGGATCTCCCGTAATGTCCATTCGAAGTCAATGGTCGAAATTCGCGAACTGCCGCTGCGCAGGGCGTTCTATTCAGGCCATTATATATATATATATATATATATATATATATATATATATAATATACTATATATATTTCATCGATTTCCATTTAAAACATATTTTATAAATCATTTTAAATTCGTTTTCAAAACGATTTCAACTTAATATTCAATTTCAAATCAAAACTGAATATTCCATTTCATCGATATATAAATGATAGTATTTTCAAAACATTAGATTTTGAAATCAGTTTCTTTTTTTGATATTCATTATAAAAATTAATAAAATCGATATAAATATCGTTCATGTCAAAATGGAGTCGATCTAAACAACACGACTTTATTATTTAAATATATTTGTGTCCATCTTAAACCAGACATCAAAATCAGATTTTGATTCTTTACTGAATATTATTTTAAAATATTCGTTATTTCAAAAATAATCGTTATTTCAAAATATTTATTCTTTCTGAACTGGAATCAGACACAGTCAATTACCATATAATTTGATTATATGGATTTCATACACACGTGTACACAACAACAATCAAACATAGTCAACCATCATCCAAAGTGCATTCTACACTGCATAAGCATTAAATATAAATATTCAACGCTTATAATAGCATGTCAATCAATCGATCAACATATAACTAAATATTGGAATTAGTGTATGTCCAGTTTCATTCCAATACCCGTGTGGGGTTTCAATCAACAAATAATGAATTTTATTTGTGCAGTTGGGCGATGTGTAAAATTTATCATCCCAATCAATATCGGTCAAATGTGTGTACATAAACAAATCATCCGATTTGTTTATGAATATTTATTTTATTCATATACACGTTAAAAATTATATTTTTAACTATAAAATATTTATTCCATTCCACATCACACAATCAATTTTCACAACACAATCAAACGAACAAACAAGTCGTCCATGGTCTGTGGACGACGGGTGTCGGGTGATACTAAGCACCGTCTGCATCCTAGTATATATTAACTAGAAAATAAATTTCAAAGTGAGAAGTTCTCACTTTGGGTTTCCACTCCACCATTCTATATTTCTGAATTTCTGAACTGTTTGGATTTGGTTCATTTCCATCACGTTGTGTTCTTCAACATAATTCCAACGCAATCTGCTTCATACGATTTATAAGTTAAAAAATCATATTTTGATTTCAACGCTACCTATATAAAAATCATCTCTTTTCTAATATATAAAAATCATTTCTTTTCTATATTAAAAATCAAATCTTTTTTGTTATTAAAAATCCAATCTTTTTACTTTATAAAATTTCAATCTTTTCACTTTGTAAAAATTCGATCTTTTCACTTTTTAAAAATTCGATCTTTTCACTTTATAACACTACTATATATAGAAAAATCATATCTTTATAATGCTACTGTATATATAAAAATCTTATTTTTAAACGCTACTGTATATAGAAAAATCTTATTTTTATAACGCTACTTCATTATATAAAAAAAACAATGCTTCTTCAATTTTCAAAAACTTTACTAATTTTATTTTAAAACATTACTAATTTTATTTTCAAGACTTTACTAATTTTATTTTCAAACATTACTGCTATTTTATTTTCAAATATTATTACTATTTTATTTTCAAATATTATTGCTATTTTATTTTCAAAAACACAATTTTTTCCTATGCTATATATATATATATACATAAATTTACATTTCTATTTCAAAACTACGCATATACATCATATTTTTTATTATAATCCTAGTTATATAAAAACCCTACTTATATTTTAAAGTTGTATATATAAACCCTATTTTTATTATAAATACAATGCCATACAGATTTCAAAACTATGCTATTTTCTTTTACAAAATAACTGCTATTTTCTTTTACAAAATTACTTAGAGTAATAAAATAAATAAACACAAAAAAGAAGAAGAAGGAATGCTCACTATTTCCAGGCCGGCGTTTAGTCCCCCCTTCTAAACTAGGGTTCAGATTTGCAGGAAATTGGAGGGGCTTGACGGTGATCGAACATCACCACGTGGGGGGGGCTTGGAAAACCGCACCAACCCCTATCCCAGCATTGAACTCGGTGGTGTCAAAGAGGAGACAAGGCGGCGCGAACTTCTGATGTTTGAGGGGTCGATTCTCTAAACACACTCCACCAGATTTGATCAAACTACCCTGGATTGAAAGCCCTCACTTAGTTGTTGAATTTTGCTTCAGGAATTAACTGATTTCATTGTGTAAATTCTTCACAAAATGAGTTTAAATTTTCGAGCAACATCCGACATTCACTGGTTCAAGGCGGCTTAAGGTCTGACCGAGAAATGGTTTGACTAGGGAGTGGAGAGAAAGGTTGTTATTTATATTAAATTTTATAATATTTTATTCCTTTTTATTTTGCTTTTGCATATGAACTCTAAATCAAACCCAACGACTGTCGCCCCTAGCTAATTACCCCCATTCCGAACATAATGGGATATGTATCGTAAGCCAGTTCAGCTGTTTCGATCAGTTTCCGTTTGATTTAAAATACAAATCACTATATTTTAAATTCAAACGCACATTTTAATTTACCGGGGCCACATACGAACCCTAAAAATTCCATAAAAAGTATATCTAGCTTCGTATTGATGATACGGTCCTAACAAAACTAATTTCGTCAAATTTGAAGACCGTTTGATAAAAGGCCATTTTCTGGTCGATCCAAATTGACTGAAACTGTCAAAACACGTTTTCTTTTTCCACGCTCACATATTGATTCAGAAAATTATGAATTTTTAAATCTAGCAATAACTTGACATCCCGGATCCAACGAAAGTGGTTTCGTCGAAAACGAAGGTTGTTTGCAAAATTTCCATTTTTAAGGGCCAAATTTCCAAAGCGACTATTCCGAATTTTCAACTGGGCATAACTTTTTATCCCCGCTATGAAATTTTGATTTTTCGGATTCCTTGGAAAGATATTCTCAATTAGATTCTAATATTTTTGGTTTCGCTAAAATCCGATTTATTTTGAATCCTGTACATTCATTTGAAATTTGAAATCGAATTTTCGAACTACCGCGCCATTTCCAATTCCTTTTATAATATAAAATAAATATTTATATTCTAATGTCGATTCAATTAAATATATACGTTCTAATTCTATTAAAAAATTTCTCGTCATAATTATTTAAAATAATTCATTTTAAATATTCAAAATTCATCCACTACAAGAAAAACAGCATTTAGTAGCGACAGAATCCGCTGCTAATCGGTCGCTATATTGGCTTTAGCGACGGATTGCCTGCATAACATGGTGGTTCGTAAAAACCATGAAAGTAATTGTGTCAGATTTAGCGATGGAATATAGCATGAGTTTTCCGACAGTTTTCCGTCATTTTACTATTTATATATTAAAAATATAATTTTATTTATTAATTTAATTTTAATTTATTTACTGACATTTTAGCGATGGAAAAGTATTTTTTAAAATCATTATTTATAATTATCCATCGGTAAACCCTTGCAAGATAGCAATGGATTTGCGACAAATAATTTTTATTTAAAAAACTTTTGCTGGCAATCTGTCGCTATTCCCCTTCTGATATATATATATATATATATATATATATATATATATAAGCATGCAGACGTAATTAATATTAAAAAACGTCACGTGCAAGCTTTTTTGTATTTACGAACTTGAAATACACAAAAACAAATCTATATATTTTTATGTATATGCATTCACAAATCATCCATCTGTCTATCGAATAGTTCCAATATTATATCATACAATTAACGTTGAATTAATTACAAACAAACCAGTTTTCACTCCATACAATAAATTTTATATTGATGCTTTGTCCAATGGCATATATGGGAAGTACAAACTACAAGTCTAAGTCCCCTAATACATGTGTATGCTACCAACTTCTTCGATGGTTTCAATGTTCTTTCATTTACATATCTTTTGTGCTCACCTTTCCTTCTTCCATGACTTCTTGCACCTGCAACATTATTCATCGCATATAAGTTTGAAAGACAGTAAAACTAAGGTAAACATGTAACAGCGGACTATCACAATGTGGTGTTGTACTAAAAGAAATAGGAAATTATACTTAACATCTCGAAACCAGACTAATAATTCTTCAAAGTAATAATTCCAATTTTGATACTCCAGAAAGATCCAAACGAAAAGAAAACACATTATTATAAATAGTGATAAAACTTATTATTTCTAAATAATAATGATTACATATATTATAGTACTACATTGTATATATAAGAAAGAACTTACAAATTTTGTTGTATATAAAAAAAACTATCAAAGTCGCACTGAACCTATTTGATCATATTTCAAACTTTTTGTTGGTAGCAGGAATGCAGTAGGTCTCCTAATGCATATACAACAGTTTTGTTGCTAATATAATAACTATGATATTTCTATTACTGTCTCTAAACATCCACAACTCTCATGGTCATGAACTGATTAACTTGAGATTTGGAACGTTCAAATGTGTATTGGTGTTCATCGATGTATAGGTGTATGTACAAGTAAATCGAATATCCAAGCTCCTGAATGCAGCCCTAACACGACGTCTTCAAAACTGTCAGTATGTTCGCATTACAAGTTGTAACATTGGAACAGACAAACATTTATCAGCAATACTAGTGAAAATCTTGTTACGGAATAATCAAAAGTATGCCGCAAAAGAATGTGTACTAATTTAGTAATGAAATCTAATGACTAATCTTAGATATAATGAATCAATTTAGATATTTGATTGTAAAAATGAATGAACTAATAAGTAATACGCATACTGCCTTCAGATATTTGAGAAATTGTTTAAAACCATGTGTAGTAATGAATGAACTAATATGA
Source organism: Allium sativum (assembly GCA_030737875.1). NCBI lineage: Eukaryota > Viridiplantae > Streptophyta > Magnoliopsida > Asparagales > Amaryllidaceae > Allium > Allium sativum. Next base: position 139,395,526 of record CM060918.1, on the reverse strand, counting down.
AATTTGTATGGTATTTAAACTATTAAAAAAACTGAAGTAAAACTTATCAAAAATACCTTATATCAATCCATTTTAATGTATCTTGACTCTGCTTCTAACAGGTGAAACAAAACTGCAAAGAAAATGGGTGAACTTCACTGATCTGAATAAGAGATTGATGCAGGAATCGAAAGTGTTGCCATTAGACAGTGTACTGCTCTGATACCATACTAAAGAATGTAAAGTAAATTTTATTAATACTTCCGAGTGATGTTACTGAGACAATGTACAAGTTTATGTAGTATTGTTAACACAGAGTGAAACGCAACGTTAGAAACTGAAAGGACGGAAATACCTCTGTAAACCTAGGGTATATGATATCTTGATGTACATTGATTTTTAGTATTTAATTGTATGTTTGTAGACAATATGATGTAGACGTTCCTTTCATATCCTGTAAAAAAAACTTCAATCTGATAAGGACACTCAACAAATATTTACATGCAGCTATGCTCATTACTAAGCTCAACTACACATAATAAAAGACTATACTGTTGAATGAATAGTCTTATACATAAACACTGTCTGCACAACAAAATAATTGATTGTAAATGAATGCAAATCTGAAACTCACCCTGAATCCATGAATAGCGGCCTAATTGATTGCACCACTACTTGGCGCCTCGCCTACCCACTATCGCTTAGACTCAGCCACCACGCTGTCTGCACCTTCAACCATGCAACCTCCGACGAGCCTCATACATAAACATATGAATGCAAATATTGGCATAGTAACATCTGTTTTCAATAAGAAAATAAGGCAAACTCACAAGATGTAACTTAGATTCTTTCATCATATCAAGTGACTAAGTGAGGATTATAAATATTCTAACCTTTGCAATACATGACGTCTCATTAAGTACTTCAGCATAAACAATCAAAACTAAGCCTTTGAAATAACTGCAATGCCCGTTGTTGATATTGAAAAACTCGATTTTAATATAATTATTCCTTATCATCCATGTGATTGCACATGTAGTTAAAAGCTTGCTTTTGTGATCATCTACATTTTAACTTAACACAAAAATAGTCAATTAAGGATGAGACCATGACGACATAAGGTTGACGTTCATGACATAATGATATTAAGCATCAATTGGCTTACCCCAATTTTGTTATTCATAAAATATAAATGTTCTATTGTCAAGAAAGAAACTTCACATAACCAAACATACCATCGTTATAATGCATTCTCGACAAGAAAATCTTGAAAATAGGTTAACATAAGCTTTTTGATGGAAAATTGAGGTTAACAGGAAAGTATGACCGCAAAAATCATTCTCAGGTTCTAACTTGTTTCAAATTAATCAACTACAAACGAAGTTTATGCAAAAAGATCTCTAAAGCATGTAAAATGAATGTATGTGTGCATAGTGATGTAATCATACATGTGAAAATAAAAAAACACCCAACATCATAACCGAAAAGCATATTTATCTTTAAGTTAGTCTTTATTTCGATCTCTTTAATATTCACTAGTAGAACTATGATACTAGTAGCGTACTAACCTTATACGAACTTTGTAAAAGAAGATAAGTTATGGCTTTTAACTAACTTGGGGGCAAACGAAATGAAAAAAAAGGTACTATGGTTCATGCAATAGTATCAAAGTTTTATAAAATAATTTCATTAGAAAATTTCCGCTAAAAGCACTTGCAACTGAAGTGTAAACCAAATCAACTTCAAATTAATCAGGAAAAGCGAATATTTAGATTTAGGAATGTAATACCAAATTTAAGAATCTCATTTGATATTTTGCATTTGTGTTTTAAAATTTTATCATTCATAAATCTTATTAATTAACATATTATCTTCATGATCAATGTTTGCACTATATACCGTTGAATTTCCAGCTGATAGTTTCATGTTAGAACTATCTACACTATATACTATAGAAAACAAAAAAAGTAAGATAAAAGAAGAATTTTTTTGGTGTAGAAGTTTTGGATTATAGAGTGGTGGTACTAAATTGATAAAGGGGAAATATGGATTACTAACTTGTTTACTCAGATAAAACATGAAGCATGAACATTACATTACAAACACAAGCTTTGACTTTATATTTCAGTAAATAATAGTTGGAAACTGTAAGATCCAAACTCAAATATCAGTGAAAAACGTTTACTTCATCTAAGGCCAAAAAAAAAACATTTTTCTTCAAGTTTAACGACCACATATCAAACATGAACAAGTTACACGCAATAGTCTAACATTCAAATCAAATAATAAATTTAAAACGAAATAGATCACAGGAAACACCTTTCAAATTCTAAACATGATGACATGATCTGTAAAAGAGAAAATAATTCCAGTCAATTAGAAAAGTGAATAACAAACCCTAATTTGAGATTGAAATTACGAAAATAAATATTCTGAAAATCAAATACTGAAAGAAAATAGAAAGATAATACCAGAAAGTAATAAAATGGAAGAAATCAAATCTTCGTCCGCAACCAGATTGACGAGATCTAAACAACTTTTTTCTGTATGCAGAAATAAAAAAATAAAAAAGAGGTTGAGGAAATCTAAGCGAATTTTCTTTAGCGTGAGGAGAAATGAGAACCGGAGATGGCAATAAGCCTATAACGCTAGATTGAAATCTGAACCAATGGATTAATATCTTATCCAACGGCTGACGACATGAGGCATTGAAGATGCAGATTGCCAGATTGGTAACGGATACCTGGGCTGTTATTTTGCATTAAAACCCTTTTAATACATTAAGATATTAACGTGTTAGGTAAATAAATAATAAAATGTGATTGATTGGGAACAAACCTACACTATTTGTAAATAATTTCGCAGCAGTAGTTTCATAAGAAGAAGAAATCTTGTTAATATAATAAAAACTATAAATACCTATTTATTGTTTCATAAATAATGTGAATATAACAAACTTATAACACCAAAAAGTTTGCAAGGTTTAAAATTTAACTATATCATGTAAGTGTATTATTAACATTAATTATGTAAAATTTAACTACATCATGTAAGTGTATTATTAACATTAATTATTAACTTGAATTTTTTGAATTTCGAAATTCTTTTATATTTATTTAACTTCTTATTTTTAAACTTTGACCACTTTGTTTTTCTTAAATACTAATTATTTATCAAGTAATACGTACCAATCAATTTCTTAAAAGCAAATGTGTATTAATAATTTCTTGATGTTAATTTAATTAATCGTATTAAAGACTATTAAATAATCATTGATTATCAAAACAAATTTAATAAACATCGAACAACAATGTATTTTATTAATTACTATTACCTCTTATTTATATTATATAGTAATTAATAATTAATCAGCATTAATTTTCAAAAAAAATCAACATTAACTATTGAATTTTATTTACTTCTAATAGTTATTATTTATTATTAATTACTAATGTATTATTAACATTAATTATTTAAAATTTAAATTTACTAATTAATTACTAAGTAATAACACAAATTTAAAACATTTAATAAATAAAAAATAAAAAAGTTCGTTTCAGATCTCTTGGAAAACTGCAGGAAAATAGCTTCAAAATTATGTCGACGGTAATCCGACTCTATTAGCAACGGAATTTAGCGTCAAATATTATATGACGGTAAAGAGCTGCAATTTCCATTGATTTAGCGACAGAATTACTATTTAACGGTAACAATTTATAATAAGATGACATATAAAATCCAAAATATTTTCTCTTACAAAGCCCATGGAAATCCGCCGCTAATTAGCGACGGAATTTTCCACTGCTAAAAATTTGTCGCTAATCTCGGTTTTTCTTGTAGTGATTAAAATTGACAAAATAAAAATTTTAAATTGGTTTCGATTTTCCGGGTTGTTACAGCCTGTGAGCTATGAAGGAAATAGGAGAAAAAGCAAAAGAAGGAAGAAAAGAAAAGAAAATGAAGAAAGAAAAGAATGGAAAGAAGAAAAAAGGGGTGAACCATGGTGATCGGTTATGTGGTGATGGGTTCAACCATGGTTTGTAGCAAAAGAAACAATTATGATTTGTTTAGATGTAGAATTATGAATTCTATAACTTTAACTATTTGTTTATTTTAAAATAAAATAACAAAATAATATATATAATAATAGTTAATAATCGTATTGGTTTCATAATAGCCAAATGGAATTGTAAGTAGAAACCCACGTAATGAATTTGAATTTTAAACCTTCATCGATACCTATATATATAGTTATTAACAAAGTTGTACTTTAAACAAGTGGAAATTAAAATAAATAAATAAATAATGGAATTTATTCATTTATTTCTCTAAACCGGAAAATTTGTTTAAATACAATTTGTTGAACTATAGTCCTTGATATGTCGTGATTATGGGAAGTGGTTAACTACCAGTGATGTTGTATTGTAATGGGTTCAAATGTTTTGAAATAAACATTGGGATGTTATTTTAATTTAATCAACTCAGGTCGATAACCATTTTATAATTTGGAAATGATATCACAATCGAATTAAAGACAATTAAATATGAATATTGAAATTCATTTGAATACGATAACCTATTTTCTATTGAGTATCACTTGGCCCTAAAAGACATTAAAGTTGATCGTCTCGAAGAGTCCGGAATATGTATTCCACTTCGATCTAATTTACACGTTGCAAGTCAGAGATTATTCAAGATAAATGAAGATGGAGTTATGCAAGGGTTGTTCTGTTAATCCCAGGTAGAAATTGCCTACGATGGAATTATAGGATAGTGCCTTTCGTTTTCCAGTCCCAGGACAACTTATGTGGACGAATGTCTGACAGAGTACGCCTAAAGATCATGTACATTGATCTCTTCAAACTTATTTATGTTTGGTGGTAGAGAAATTCATTTCTCTAATCTTTAGGCCTTTGATATTTTTGGGTAAATCAATTAGTGATTTAGTATGTTTGACGATGTAGCATCTAAAGTGGAAGAAGACATGATAATGATATGTCAAAAGGTAAGCATGGCCTCAAGCTTCACAAACCTAGAAATGAAAAAAAAGAAGTAGAAAGCATTGTTATGTGAGTTGCTCCCATTGATGTATTATCAACTGTTCTGAAGAAATTTCACTTGTTTCTTATTATATCGCTACTGTATGATTTCGTTAATGCTAGTTGACCACAATTGTTAGTGATAAATACATCTGGTACACTCAAGTGGAATGAGTGGTCGGTTCTGTGTGACCAGATTGCAAGATGTTCTTGTTGAACCCAGTGTATTCCTTTTCAGAGATACACTAACAGAAGGTGGTTCCATACCTTGTCACAATTGGAAATCCATTATCCATAAGCGCCATGCGATTTTGTTTGTAAACTATGTAATGGAATGTGAGATGCAAGCATTCCGATGGATTCCAATTTATTTTGAAAGCCTAGGCACTATCATATTATCTATTTCGATATACAAAGTGTTTTGGTTCTCATAAGGGAGAAATACGTTTCGTGTTTATGTGCGGCGTGGTCTCGTGAGATACCCTTTATTTCTCAGCTTGTTTTAAATGGTTTACTCACATCAAACTTATGTCTAACCCAGAGTTTATTTTTCTGTGTTTTCCCTAAACTCTTGGGTACTCATAACAATTGTTATGAGTAGACAAGTGATCCGGTGTTGAATGGAACTTTTGGAGTAGCTGGACGGAAAGTTTCTGAAGCAACATATTAATAATATCAATGTCTATTTATGAAGTTTGTAAGTTGTAATTGTCATGTAACCATATATGTGAAGTATTGTACTCTGACGTATCATGACTCTGATACATAATATTATGTGATATTATATTATGTTCAGTTCCGCTGTGAGATTTTGATGTTTTCTTTAGTTCTGTCTTCTATCTAGTTCTTATTCTTTAATAATGACATGACTTCTGAGGTCATCTGAAATCGGGTCGTTACACATTCACCTCTTCCACCAAGAACTTGGAAAATACACTTAAGCAGTTAGTATGTTTGTGTGTTAGATGTTTGATTTTTGTATTGATTTTTTGAATATATTTTCAATAGATCGTGCATGTGTACCTAATACTTTACAAAACAAAGTCAACTTATTGTACTTTTTTAAATTGGTTAATACATCACTATATAGGTCAAGAGGGAGTCTCGAACTTATCGTACTTGTGAATATGAGATTTTTTGCTAATTCATTATGTTTCATGATGTATAGAATCTATGGTCAATTTTAATTCAATTTACTTTTACTTTATTTTCAATCTGCATTCCCTTTATTCATTCAAATTTAGCACCATATATTTCATAACTATGAATTTTAAGTTAAGCATTGCCATATATTTCAAATTTCTTCTAGTATAACAAAAGTGGTTTCATATTCATTATGAGAAAATATGTTTGTGTTGAATGCACATATCGACGGCTGTGTGATCAATAAAGTTTAGCTTTTGCCCAGAGTACCCTTATTGTACTCATATGATGCACTAATTGTTTAAGTTGCTTTCCTAAAATCGAGCTTCGGTCTTTCATTTTGATTTTATTTTGCATACTTGGCAACTAGTTGTGTTTATTATACAAACTTTGTTCTTCCATTTGATGAAGTGGCAAAAAAGAGGCACGTTTTACATCCTTGGTAACAATTTAGGTTTGTTATACAGACTTTGTTCTTTGATTTGATGGACGGGAAAGAAAGTGACATATTGATTTGTTAACGTGTGCACAGGCACATTTCCTTATCAACTTTTAGTTCAACGTAAACATATATGTAACACCCCTTGGTTTGGAATGGAGTTAAAAGTCCTACATCAAAAAAATAACGGTATGAAGTGAGAACTATACTAAAGCCCAACCTCCCAAAAGAAATGGATAACCTTACAGAAAGAAGCATATTATTTTAGCTCGTATGAACAAAAAGGACATTTCCATTTTATATGGATCTAAGCTAAATAACTCATACACATAAGATTGTACTGAACCGAATATGTTAAACTAGCAAGAAAAAAAAGATTTATAGCTTCAATTTGGAAACTAATAGTTACATTCATTACCAAGAAAATAACAAACATATGCACTCAGGTGAGTTGGCAATTCTTTGTATGAAGCAATAAATATGTAAGAATAAGAAATAGAATATCTTTTGAAAATAAAGAATTATCATGTGCAACAAAAAAAACTTGTGTAATCTAGTTCGACGTATACTACAAACCTCTAAACTCTCTTGTCTAAATAAATCATGAATAGTTGTCATTATACATATTTCTTTTTAGAAATAGGCAAAATGGATATATATATATATATATATATATATAAACACACACACACAAACCATTAAAGAAAATACAACACATATCGCATATGCCCTACAAATTTAAGTTTTCTATACTACATTTCATCAATAATGCCACTACTACGCAAGTGAAAAGACATCATGTTTTCTAGTTTGATTAATAGAACAATAGATTCTTTAGTTAGTTAAACGTTTTTCACTACTCATGTAAACATTTTTCTAGGACATGTACGAAGAGACCATGTATGTTGTAAAAATATCACTTTGATATCTGCATGCAAGTCCTGTAATTGACATTTGTATCATAGTTGGAAATATATCTGAAAATAAAGTGAAGTCACACATAAACTAAAACATATCCAAGACATGCACAATGTAACAACCCCTATTTTTGGGTACCCTGGCTAATCAGATTGTTGTGTGTTTTTGGTTGATTTAAAATTAAAAAGATTAAAATACAAGTTCGTGAGCCTAACTCAAATAATAATCTAAAATAAGAAAACAAAAGAATTATGATTTTCAGAATTGTTTGTACTGAAATAATTTTTATATAACAAGGAATCTATTCCAATCTTGTTTATAAATCATAGTTTGGTGATTAAAGCGAGTATTGAAAATATAATATGTTTATTAGTAGTGTATTAAAATGTAAAATATAATTTCTATTTGAAGTGTTAATTTTGTTTTAACAAGATAACTAGCAATTTGTGAATTTGTCAAAACACCCTGCACCCCTTAGCGTTTTCCAAAATAGAATCATGTTAACAAATATGTTCCATTGTAGGTATAAACACATAAATACATCACATAAACTAAGATTTCACAAGACATAAATAAATATAAAACGGAAGAAGAAGACAATTTATGTAAGATAAAAGAAGCATTTATTTTAGATCATTTGCTTAAATAAAGCCAATTGTCTCTAAATATCATATCTCAAAATCTCAATCGAAATCAACATCAGAGTACATAATAATAATATTCCCCAAGTAGTCAAAAGAAACAATCAAACTATGGTAAAGTAACAAAAAGCGATATATCTACTGCAAGAATCCTCCAAAATAGAATTAACAAAGAAATCTAAACTATGCAGTTCCTCCTTGTGAGCCTGGAATGATGAAAAAGGAAAGAAGGAAGGAAAATGTGTCAGACATAAAGTCTAGTTAGCTGTTATGATTACTAGCATATTGAATTAGCAAAAGAAAATAAGTAAAACAACAATTCTAGTGTCATGTAAGGTAAGTGTCTGTGCACACCTAAAAGTGAACATAAAACAGTATAAGTAAGATTGACTTTTCTCATTCAATTGAATTTAGTTCGTGACTGTTTTGCACTTGTACAATTTTGGAACATAGTATGATTAGGAAGAATTATCCTAATACTACCTATCGATTGGCTGTTATACCATAGATTGATAACCTAGGCCCACTATGGGTTTGAGTTTATCAGGCCCTAACCTATCAGTAAAAAGACATAGTGTTAATCACAGATGGCATATTGCCTTGTTTTCCCTCGTCAGACCAATGCACGCACATTGATCCATCGAAATGCATCTATACCCGCCTGTAATTTGGACATCTTACTACCTCCCATAGCATGGTGCATGTCGTCGTGTTGACGGAAAAATATGTTGTAAACACCCAAGATTCTTAATTACTAAGAATTATAGTTCCACGCAGAAAAGAAAGTGCGAAAAGTAGTAAATAACACGAGAAATTTATAGTAGTTCGGCCCCGCTAGAGGCCTACGTCCACTTTGGAAGAGTCATTGGAATATTATTTATGATAAAGAGTTACAAGATTGAGAATATCTTATGACATCCCTTTATATACATCTCTAAGTTATATGATGTCATAATTATCATATATTAATATATTAGGAAAAAGACACTTTTTCCCTTCTTCTTCCTCAAGTGGAGATACCATTAAAGAGGCTACTTGGAGCTCTCAAGAGGTGTCAAATCACCAAATCCAAACCCATTTGAAGTGTGAGGCCAAGGGGTATTTATAGTAGAGTTATTAGGTGGGAGTAGGTAGGAGTAGGTAGAAATACGGTACCACACTAGGAATCTTACATCACGTAGTGCCAACCTCCAGAATATCGGATCCCCCTATACTCAAGCCCAGAAACTCGTACTCCTCCACGGGGTACGAATTTCATACCCCTACAGGTACGAATTTCCCCCGAGGGGTACGAAGAACATATGAGGATGGGAAAGGGAGGCGAGGTTGACGCTTGTGGCTTTCCGGGGTTCGAGGTATAGATTTGGCAATATTTAGAAGAGTGGTGAGGTTCTTTTCGGCTCTTCTCGGCTCGCTTACTTTACTCCTTGGCGACACTCTCGGCTTTGGCTTGACGCGATACTTTGAGTCAAGCTTGTCTTGCGTACTTTTGGGAACCGGACCAAAAGGCTGGTTAACATCCCCCTTCCCTCCCCTCCAAAGTATGTCCTTCTTGATATGATGTGCTTTGCGTTGGTTAAGTAGTTGAGGAGTTGTCGAATTTTCCTGTAAACTTAAGAAAATAGACGTTAATTGTTGAGCTTGTTTACTGTAGGGTCGTAGACGAGTCATTGTTAACGTCTATTTTCTTAAGTTTACAGGAAAAGTCGACGACTCCTCAACTACTTCAACCAACGCAAAGCACATCATGTCAAGACAAGACGTATTTGGTGGGGAAAATGTTAACTGGCCTTTTGGTATGGTTCCCAAAAGTACGTAAGACACGCTCAACTCAACGTATCATGTGAAGCTAAAGCCGAGAGTGTCACCAAGGAATAAAGGAAGCGAGTTAACAAGGGATCATGCTGATAAGAACCTCACCGCTTCTTTAAAACATCGCCAAACCAGTACCTCGAACTCCAGAAAGTCACAAGGCCCGACCTCGACTCCCCTTGCCCGTTTCACCATTCTTCGTACCCCACCGGGTATGAATTTCTGGGTGAGCGCACAAGGGGTCCGAGATTCTAGTGGTCGGCTACAAGGGATACGAGATTCCTGATGTGGTCCCATATTTCTACCTACTCCCATCAAACCACTCCACTATGAATACCCTTTGACCTCACACTTCAAAGGGGTTAGAATTTGGTGATTTGACACCTCTTGAGAGCTCCAAGTAGCCTCTTTAATGGCATCTCCACTTTGAGGAAGAAGAAGGGCAAAAGTGTCTTTTTCCTAACATATTAATATTTGATAATTATGACATCATATAACACAGATATGTATGTAAAGAGATGTTATGAGATGTTCTCAACCTTGTAACTCTTTGTTATAAATAATATTCCAATGACTCTCCCAAAGTGGACGTAGGTCTCTAGCGAGGCCGAACCACTATAAATATCTCGTGTTATTTACTGCTTTTCGAACTTACTTTTCCGCGCGAAACTATAATTCTTAGTAATTAAGAATCTTAGGTGTTTACGACACATTTTTCCGTCAACTTTTTGGTGCTTTCATCGAGAGAACTTGGATTTGCTTCTTTATCGCACATTACCGTCTCGACTCTGAAGAGCTTTAGGTTTCTCCAATAACCTGCCTCTAAGTCTGCTTACGATGGAAAAACAACCAAAGAATGTAATGATCGGCTCTTCTACCGCAGCCGAACCCGGAACATCCCAACAACCTCAACCGGCCAATATCCCAGCCACTATTGAAACCCTTCCTCCTGTAGACCCCGAAGCTCTCGTGACACAAGCGTAGATCCGCGCGCTTAATGAAAAATATGAGAATGTAGCCATCGAGCTCAAGCAGACGTTGAGAAATAACATCGACCTTATGCGCCAACTTCAAGAAAGTCAGCGCATCATCGCTCGACTTCAGCTCGCTCAGAACAATGCCCGACCTCGATGCACTATCTTGGAAATTTCCTCTTCCGAGTCGAGGGGGCACACCAAAGAAGGAGGTTTGGACTCATCAACAATGTGGCCGTCCGCTCCAATGCCCCTGCCAACGGAAATGGCCATGCCAATAGAAATGGCAACAGCTACGCCAACGGCAATGGAAATGGTTACCGATCTACAATCACTTATAGCAAGGAGGTGCAATATTGAGACCGTTCCCGACTGATTATCAATGATGAACCGGGCCCAAGTAACCGAACCCCTCCTCAGCAGAACCCGACTGTCGCCGCCCAGGATCAGGGAGCTGCTCTCCCAAATCAAGATGCAAATCAACCAGCTCAGCCTCATCATCCATACCAAAACCCAATCATAAATGTTGAGGATATGGAAGAAGATGGTCCAAATGTGCATCATAGAAGGTAACCGCGGAACAGAACTCCCGAGGTCCGACCAAACCCATGGATCCCATCAGCGGATCCACATCCGACATATCTCCCCGACATGGTCCGAAGGATCATGAGGGAAATGCGAGGGAATGCCAATAACCCATGGGGAACTCACCTAAGGTGTAATCTCTTCACAAGGATCGTGCCCGGAGCCGAATGGCCTCGATGCTTCAGTATGCCCCCAAATGCCACTTTACGATGGCACAATCGCCCTTATGCCTTCCTGAATCGCTATGAACGGCAAATGTATTCCAGCCGGGATAGTGACATAGTCAAATGCAAGTGTTTCCCGATCTTCCTTTCAGGCATTGCCTTTCTTTGGTTCTCTCGCATTCCGCTCCATTCAGTCAACAATTTCGGCCACCTAGCTACAGAATTAGTTAAGCAGTTCAGAATGCATGTACCGACTCCAAAGAATACCCTCACTCTGTCTAATCTATAGCAAGGACCCGCCGAGTCACTCAAAAGCTACCTCTCGTGGTTTAATACTGCCCTCGGTGAGGTAAATGATCTAGAGTCTTGCACTGTTTTTTTCCAACTTGCAAAAGGAGTTCTCCCCACATACGAGTTTATGGGTTGGACTGACAGAAAGCAATCCAAAAGTCTCGATGCTTTCTACGAAAAGGCCAGACAATTCTTACATCAAGAAGAAGCGAGGCGCAACTGGATCTCCCGGACCAACTCCTCCAACAATATGCATGTTGATACCATCGGCGATAACACAAAAGGGAAACAAGTTGGATGATCTTTTGACAAAGACAAGGCGGTAGGTCCTTAAAAATCGAAACTAGTTAACGACAGGCAGGGTGGCCGCAATAACAACCAGGTTCCAACGGACTCCAGAAGGTCCGGCCGTAACCAAGCTTATGAGACCTGCACTCCATTAAACGAAGACTTGGATACAATCTACTTGGAAATGTGCAACACGCTCCAGTATAAGAAGCTGCACTATAGGGAGTCCACCGATCGCGAAAAGAACATTGGCAAGTACTGTCGATTCCACGATCTGTACGGACACAACACCAATGAATGTCGTCAACTTAAGGACGCAATCGAAAAGCTTATCCGCGAAAATCTCCTTGAGTAGAACGTCTAAGAACCCTTTCCTCTCGAAGCAAACTCAGGTCCTCCAGCACCAGCACCTCCATCCCCCACCAAGACGGCTCCTGGTCCATCAAACCCAAGGCAAGGAATTGTAATCAATACTATTTGTGTAGGACCTTACCTCACACATGAAAGCTTCCAAAAAATGGAAGAGTATGCAAGTTCTATCAAGCACGCTACCTAGGAAGCTTGCTCCACTCTAGATGAGTCCATCCCCGCTAAGCTTCAGAAAACAATGAAGGATGACATCATCTTTTGCGAAAGAGAATCAATGGGAATTAAAATCCCGAATACCGACCCTCTTGTGATCACAGCCCTGATCAGCCCAGCTTCCATCTGAAGGATATTAGTCAATTCAGGGAGCTTAGACAACATCATCTTCAAAGCTGCCTACAATCAGATGAAGTTGGAGATCAAGGACTTGAAACCTTGCCACGCCACAATCCATGGCTTTAACGGATCCTCTAATCAAAATTTGGGTTGATTGACCTACCCATTGAGCTTGGTAGCTGGGATCGAAGCCTGGCATGTGTCCTCACTTTCGTGGTTATCAACATTATCTCCACCTACAATGTCTTCTTCATACATCCCTTCCTTACATAGTTTGAGTCTGCATGTCCTCATGGTCTCTCCTATTGAAATTCCCAACCGAAAGCGGAATCGGGACAGTTAAAGGTGACCAAGCAACCACAAGAGACTGTTACGCAATAGAATGGAAGAACGCGCGCAACAAGGACAAGGGCAAGGCTATGCCTTTGTCTCCCAGGCCAAGACCATCTCTGCATAGCAATTAAAGGCGTTTGGGCCTTGGCTTAGGTGCCACTACTGTCTTTCTGACGACCTCGATCTGAGGGAGGACGAAGAGCCTGGCCATGAAAGGGATACGCCAGTGGAACCTACGATGGACATTCCGATCAACCCAGATGACTCTTCGAAGGTTTTGAAAATTGGATCGCAACTCCACCTACCAATAAAAGAAGACCTTACGGATTTCTTAAGAGCCAGCCTGGATGTGTTCGCTTGGACACACTCAGACATGAGAGGCATCGACCCCCCGATTGCTTGCCACCAGTTGAACCTTGATCCCATACTGCTTCCGATCAAACAGAAATGTCGCTTCATGGGACTCGAAAGGTCCAATGCGCTCAAGGAAGAGGTAGACAGGCTACTCAATAACAACTTCATCTGCGAAGCCTACCATCCTGAATGGGGGCTCCAACCCGGTTCTGGTTAAGAAAGCTAATGGCAAGTGGCGAACGTGCATCGATTTCTCTGACCTAAACAAGGCATGTCCTACGCACACCTTCCTGATTTTGAAGATCGACTGGCTTGTTGACTCGACCGCCGTATACCGGCTCTTATCTTTCATGGATGCTAATTCAGGCTACAATCAGATTCCAATGTATCTTCGCGACCAGGATCATACTTCTTGCATAAACGGTCTTTGGCTTTATTGTTATCGCGTCATGCCTTTCAGACTCAAGAATGTAGGAGCCACTTATCAACAATGGTTAATCGCCTCTTTAAGGAACAAATTGGAAAATCCATGGAGGTATACGTAGGAGATATGCTAGTAAAATTTAAAATATCGAGCAACCACGTCCACGACCTCTTCGAAATGTTCGATGTCCTCCGCCGATACGACATGAAACTCAATCCCTTGAAGTGCACTTTCAGAGTCGCCTCAGGGTGGTTCTTGGGTTTCATCGTCAACTCCCGAGGTATTGAAGCCAATTTAGACAAAATCCAAGTTATCCGGGATGTCTAAGTCCCTCAGGACAACAAAGATGTCCGAAGTCTAAATGGAAAGGTTGCCGCTTTAAGTTGATTCGTATCCAAAGCTACCGACAAGTGCATTCCCTTCTTTGACTTGCTTTAAAAGGGAAAACGCAACTTTAGACGGACCCCAGAATGCGTGCGGCATTCGAGGATCTATTGAATCACTTAGAGCGACCACCTATCCTATCAAAACCAATAGACCATAAGGACTTATACATCTATTTGGTTGTTTCCATGCAGGCAATCAGCTCGGCATTGGTACGCATCAGAGACCATGTCCAGCGACTCGTCTACTACATCAGCAACTGATTGATGAGGGCATAAAATAATTATCCAAAGCTTAAGAAACTAGCATATTGCTTATTGATTTCCTCTCGAAAGCTCCGACCAAATTTCCAGTCTCATCCCATAAAAGTCTATATCGACCAGCAACTACGACCGATCCTACAACGACCTGAGGCATCCGAACGACTATTAAAGTGGAGTATGAAGCTTACTCAATTTGAGATAACATTCATCCACCGTCGAGCCATACTCAGACAAGCTCTCACCAATTTCATAGTAGAATTCACCACTCCTGAGGAGAATCCTACAGAGAACATCAAAGCTCCAGGAACTCAATGGAAATTATTCGTAGACGGGTCCTCCAATAGCAAATGTTCTAGAGCCAGAGTCATGCTCATCAATCCAAAGGAACGTCTGATATTCTACGCATTAAAGCTCAACTTCCCTGCTACCAACAATGACGGAGAGTAAGAGGCCTTGATAGCCGGACTTAGAATCACGATCAAACTTATGCTAAAGTCCTTCCAAATCTTCTCCGATTCACAACTCATCATGTGCCAGGTACATGGAGAATATCAAACCAAGGGGGAACGACTCACCCTATATCTAACCTAGGTTCAGGAATTTCTCACCAACTTCAACCACTTCGTCATCAGGTACATTCCCCGAGAACAAAATGAAAAAATGGATTCGCTAGCCAAATTGGCGAGCTCAGATGATTCGCAACTTATGGGATTCGCCCCAGTTAAAGTGCTTGATTCACCAAGTATTATGCAAACCAAGGTGGTTATGAACTCTGAAACGGTACCTAAACCTTGGATGACCCCGATCAAGAATTATTTGCAACACGGGACCCTCCTAGGACATTACAAAGAAAGACGAGCGCTCACTCACCAATCAGCTCGCTACCTTGTCATGGATGGAGTACTCTACCACAGAGGCTTCTCTGCCCCGTTACTCAGGTGCGTGGCCCATGACGACGTCAAACAAGTGTTAATAGATCTACATAAAGGCGAGTGCGGCGACAACACCCTGGGGCAAACCTTAGCAAGAAAGATCAATAGGCATGCCTACTTTTGGCCTATGCTCGATCAAGCCGCCGTGGACTATGCTTGCAAATGCGACAAATGTCGGCGCTTCTCAAAGATTCCAAGAGCCCTGCCTACCGAATTGACACAAATGGTCAGTCCTTGGACGTTTGCTATGTGGGGAATATACATCATCGGGGCTCTTCCAATGGATAGAGGCAGGGCACGTTACGTTATCGTCGCAGTTGATTATTTTACCAAATGGGAAGAAGCCGAAGCTCTTGCCACGATCACCACCAAGAAGGTAATCAACTTCATCGTCCGCAACATCATCAACCGCTATGGGGTCCCGCATGTGTAACACCCCGTGTATTCTATAACAGTGAAATTCACAAATTAAAGTATAATTAATTTCAAATCAAAGAATTAAGGGAAACGGGATATTCCATTGTGTTCGTCTCAGAAAAATACGCGAAATAGAGTCCGAGTTTTCGAAAAACGGAGTCCGTATGAAGAAGATATGGCCTCCGGAAGTCTCAGAATTCAGGTTAAAATTCAAACAAACGAAGACAGCTCAGAAAAATTCAAAATCGGGCCCAATTGGCCAGGGCGGGAAAATTCCCGCCTAAGGCACCCAGGTCGACTTGGCAGTCGACCTGGGCTAGCCAGGTCGACAGGGCTGTCGACCTGGGTAACCCGTGTCGACAGCCAAGTCGACACGGTGTCGACAGGGCTGTCGACCTGGCCCCAGAGCCAGGTCGAACCCAGCCCACCCTGGCTGGCCTGATCTGTGTTGGTCGATTTTCTGAGTCTTGCCTTGTCACTAGGGCTAGGTGTCAGCTCCTGGTTGGCCTCTCCTTCAAACGAACGGCTATCATTGAACCAAGCTTCATCGACGGTCTAAATCAACTCGCAAACTCTATAAAAAGGACCTAAGTCTAACCCTAATGCACACAAACTAAAATGGAGATGAGACCGTCATGTTGCTGAGGAGAGACTGAAGATAGCCGTCAGAAATAGGGAGACAATTAGGAGAATAAACAAAAGCTTAAAGCAACGTCAAATCAATCAAAACAACGCCTACAACAAAGGATAGCATCTCCAAATTCAGAATTCAGATTTCTGAATTGAAGATTCGTCATACGCCGTAAGTAGAGTGCTATTCCGATATGAATTAAATAATTGTGTTGATTTGTGTGTAAGAAATGGAATTGTGGGGATAATAATAATATTTTTGTATGTTGCTTTGATGCAAAACGATTTGGGAATATTATGGAATACGATTGGATATTTGCAAGTACGCGATTTGCGTTGGAAACGAAATGGAATTGTGGCGATAATGACATATATTTGTAAGTTATTTTGATTCTAACGATTTGGCAATGCTATGGTTTGATTCATACAAGTATGTGGCTTATGTTGACAACCACATGTTGTGGAATTTTGATTGGGACTTATGTAAGCATATGATTCATATTGAAAAACTACATGTTTGAGGTAGTTATTTACAACACCCATTTGATAATTGCAAGCATATGATTCATGTTGAAAGTAACAACTATATGTTGTAATAATCTATTTAAGACTCATGCAAGTATATGATTCATGTTAACAACTATATGTTGTAATAATTTATTTAAGATTCATGCAAGTATATGATTCATGTTAACAACTATATGTTATGATATTTTAATTGGAATTCATGCAAGTATATGATTCGTTATTATGCTAATATGATGTACATACTTTTATGACCACTTTTAGTGTGTAATTGAATCGACTAAGTATTATGATTCATATGAAGTTATGTTGGAATTGGCATCATAGTTCAAGTATAAAAATCATATTTTTGTGATAGTGACAAAAGCACGCATCTTTGAAAATCTGTATTAATTTTATGAACATGAATAAACTATGTTCGTTATTATGCCCAATTGAAAAACATGTTTTTAGGCTCATGTTGTTATCATAAGTTACATTAGAATTACATTAGAATTACATTCCTCTTGCAAGTTTACATAGATAAAATAAAAACCATGATGTAAGTACCTTCTTGTTAACATGTAGTGATTTTATGAACACGATTAGTTTATATTATGATTAAACAAAAGTATAGGCTTATATTTCTAGTCAAGACCCTGTGCCAATAATAATGGTATCTAATTTAGTTAGATTCTTAATTTCAAGTTTACATGGTTAGTTGAACCTATGATTCATGTTTAAGTTGATGCCATTATCATATGACTAGAATAATTCATGTTTAAGTACTGCTTATGCCATAATCATATGAGTAAAATAATCCATGATTAAGTATTGTCTATGCATTAACCATACGAATAGAATGATTTACGCTTAAGTATTGTTTATGCTATGATTATGTGGATAAAATGATTCATATTTATGCCATGATTACATGAATAGATCAAAAAACCATGATTTCATGTTTGGGTATATTTGTGCCATGATTATGTGAATAGATTAAAAATCATGATTAAGTTGGAATAATTCTAGTTGAACTATACTTTTGTATTAGTAACAAAAGTAAGCACCTTTGTAAACATATAGTAATTTTATAAACATGATTTTCTTATGTTTGACATTATGCCTAAGTAAAAATATAGGTTTATGTTGTAGTTAAGACTATGTGTCAATAATGATATCTAATTTAGTTAGATTCTTAACTTAACTACAAGTTTACATGGTTTGATTCATGTCACTTATGCTTTATGACCAAAGTATATGTTACTACAATGCAAGTACACCTGTTTCTATTTTGTAGATCCAACGTTATGTTGCAAGTTCATGCGTTCACATTCCCCTTTTTGTGTATACAATCACGTTTTAAGCCTCCCCTTTTTCACGTGGCTAAGTTGGGCTTAAAAGGCTAAGCCCAACATTATTTTATAATAAACGAACGTATTAAACGGCGGAAATAGCGTTGGGCCAAATTAATTAATAAATAAAAATATAAAAGTAAAGGGGCCCAAATTCATGAATGGGTTGGGCCCATGATTGGTGTAAACCTTTACACCATTAGCTTAAATTGATTTTGAATATGGGCCGCAAATATTTACATATAAGAAAATAAAGAAGAAAGACAAGATATGTAAATATAGAAAATACGATGTGTTTGACCCGAGGTTGGATTGAGTTGTGATGTAAACCTGCCCGGAACCGCCCGGCTGTCCAGTAGTCACAACAACACCTATCCAATGTGGGTGGTTAAACATGGAGCCCAATAAGGACCCGAGGTTAGACTGAGTTATGGCGTAAGACTGCCCGGACCCAACCGGCAACAGGCAGCCACAACAATACCTGTCTAATGTGAGAGGTCAAGGCTTTAATAAGACAATTAAGGCTGAGTCAGGATTGATAGGATTAAGTAAATTATATTAACACTTAATCAAGATGGAACATGCTAAACTAAACAGACTGATTGGGGGGTTAGGTTTATAAAACACTTAACCAACTTAGCATGTTGGCTAGAAATAGAAAAACCTAGTAGCGGGGGACCCTTTTCAGCAGTAACCCTATAAGGTATCATGATACCCTGAAACTAGGCAGGGTGGGGCACGATTACTGGGCTGACTGTAAGAGGTCAAATCGACGGCGGTGGTGCAGCAGTGTAGGTTCTAACGGGGTGTGGGCGTGCACTCACTCCGGCGCAGAAAAATAAGGCATTGGGCACCAGTAGCATACCTGTGCATTCTAGGGTTGTGTCGGGCCGCCGCCATGGGACTTGATACACCCCATGGTGGGACCAGCATAGGTAACTACAACATCGGGGGCCGTAAGACACATGTAACTATGCGAGTAGGAGCCGATCATCATAAAATGGATCACTTCACCCTGATTATGGGGTGCCTGTTGGGAACTGGTTTATATGGGTACAGAGATTAATATGGGGTACGATAGTATATTTGACCCTAGACAACTTAACTAAGTTTATGGTGCTTTCCCATTTCTAGTTTATACTTATCATACCCAGTTCTTTATTCATAGACTGAATAGTCCTAGACTTACTCAGGCTTTATGTCTGACTCTACTTTTCTTTCGTCTTCTTTTCTTTCGTTCCCCCCCCCCCCCAGGTCCACAGGGAGGGAATACCGCAGCTTGACCAGCCTTCATATCCAGCTTGAAGAGAAAGAATGTATTGCTTGGATCTTTTCGTTTTGGACTATGGCTTTGGACAACAACTATGGGACTTTTGCAGTTTATTTATGTTATCTTTATGCTTCTTTAAATAATGTAATCAAGACAATTATGAAGATGTTATGTTTTTGGAAGTATTGTAAGACAATTATGGTATGGTTGGTGTAACACGTATTTTAATGAAATAAAAGTTGTTGCTTTCCGCTGTTCAAAAATATGTGTTCTTATATCTGTCTTGTATATCTGTGACTTATACTTATAAACCTCCACCAAAATTAGGGCATTCCCTTTGAGAGTGACCCTAACGGAGGTGGGGTGTTTCAACTTGGTATCAGAGCATAGGTTTACCAGATAAGATAAAAAGTTTTGAAAATTTATTTTTCAAAAAGAAATTTAAAGAAGCATTTTTAAAAGATAAAATGTTTTATTTTAAAAGGAAAAGTCCCCCCCAAAGCCATAGGTACTATCTTCTATCCTTCGTTTTGAATCTATCCTTTCTGTTTCAGCATGTCTGGAGACCTTACTCCCCAGCTTCTGACGCTTTCACTCCTCCTCCTCCACGTGAACCAGCAAGCGGAAGTGTCCCAGAGTAGGAAGACGAATAATAGTCAAACAAGAAAGGATCGTAAGAGTAATAACAAGAAACGAGAAAAAAGGAAATGCAATTTTTGTGGTACGGAAGGGCACATAGCCAAGGATTGTAGAAAGAGGAAAAGAAAGCAAGGAGAATGTTTTCACTGTGGGGAGACTGGACACATCAGTAAAGACTGCCCTGAGAAGACATACTTTGAGAAGGGCGAGAAAGACAACAAGTCCCGAGAGAAGAGGGAGTGTAAATTCTGTGGCAAAGTGGGGCACTTAGTGAAAGATTGCCGGAAAAAGAAGGCCAAGATGAATGGTGGATGCTTTTCTTGCGGTGAGACAGGCCACATGGCTAAGGACTGCCCAAAGAAACGAGGACAGGGGCAGAGGGCTGGATCCACCTCAGGGGCACAAGTTCATGTGCTAGAGGCGCCACCTCTGCAACAGCGAGGTATAAATACTTCTGTAGAAAGTGTAGTTTATCTTTATGATCACCCCGTTCACACTTTATTTGATTCTGGCGCATCACACTCCTTTATCTCGTCTGCTTTAGTAGAATCTCTGCACCTAAAAACTAGTATGGTAGAGGACCCCTTAATTGTTTCAAACCCAATTGGGGGCCCAGCTCATTTGTCTATGATCTGTTTGGGATTGAAAATTTCTATTCTAAGCGTAGAATTTCAATGTAGTGCCTTTGTTTTGGGCTTTTCGGGATTTGGTTTGATTTTGGGCATGGATTGGCTATCCAGTAATGGGGCCATCCTTGATTGTGAGAAAAGGGTTGTTAGGCTCCTAACCCAGCTCGGTAACACTTTGGAAATTTCTTGTAATCCCTCGTATGCGGTTATGCTTAGTTATCTTGAATCGCTAGATGCCTCTGTCGACAATTTGCAATCGGTGAGTGTGGTTCGGGAATATCCGGATGTCTTCAAAGAGGTGAAGGGCTTGCCTCCGAAGCGGGAGATAGACTTCTGTATACATCTTGTAGATAATGCAAAGCCCGTTGCGTCGCCCGTTAGACACATGGCTCCACGGGAAAGGAAAGAGCTCAGTAAACAGATTAAAGAAGCTTCTAGAGAAGGGGTTCATTAGAAGGAGCATTTCAGAATGGGGCGCTCCAGTAGTGTTCGCCACTAAGGCAGAAGGTTCATTTCGCTTATGCATGAGTTGTAAAGAATCACCTTAGCAAATACATTTGGCAACATAGTTGACATTTGTTTATTTTCATGAGATAATTCATCTATGTGGAATACCTTCTAGTAAGTGAACAAGATCCAAGATTCACTAGTGAATTTTGGAGAGCTTGCATGAAACCATGAGTACGCAGTTATGCTTGAGCCGAGTATACTAGATGTAGAGTAAGTGAAAGAGGAACGAGAGGCAACAGTGAAATAGGTTCCAACTCATATTTTGGAAACAAGAATTAAGAACCTACGAAATTGTGAAGTTAAAGACAGACAAAGCATAATGGAGTTAAGCTCAACAAATGCGACCTAGAAGATTGAAGACTAGATTCGTGCATCATATCTCTTCTTAAGAGTATATCCTTGATCCCTCTCTTCCTGTAGAGCTTACTTGCATGCTATCTTTTGTGTATATCCTCTCGGTCCCATTCTCAATCCAATTTCCGTTGCAAACCCCATAGGGAGTATGACTCATCTGTTAGTAACACATGTTGGGGCTCGAGGGTGTTCGTTGGCTTGACTAAACTTTTTGGGTTTTATAGGATATGGGTTGGTCTTAGGAAGGGACTCCCTTGTGACCTAAAAGGAGTCCATCATGCTTAGTTTCCTAGAATCATATATGGTGGTTGGGTTGAGTAATTCTTTGGGTGTCAGTCTGATGTTGATTTCGGTCTTCGGGGCTGATGCTTAAAGAGTTCTTCTCCTAATCAATATATATGTGGCATAGATTTCCAGTTTTGACATTGCCTAATGGGCACAAAGTTTTTACTTGCTTCTATCATTCGACTATACCTTTAGGTAGGACCATTTCCTATCATTGAGAAAATTGGGAAAATGGCCTATAGATTAGAGCTACCCGAAAAATTGGCCGGAGTTCACAACGTTTTTCATGTTTCACATCTCCGAAAATGTCTACATGAGTCTGCTGAAGTGGTAGAGCCAAATATCCTAGAAGAAGCTGAAGTGGAATGCGAAGCAACCATAAGAAAAGTTCCAACCCGCATATTAGGTACGGAAGTGAAAAAGCTACGCAACCGCGAAGTCAAGCTCATCAAAGTTCAGTGGAGCGACGCCGAGGGAGACGCGACTTGGGAAACTGAAGCTAGAATACGCACTGCCTACCCTTTTCTTTTCGAGGGTACATCCTTGATCTTTCTTTTTCCTTAAGTTGCGCTTTTATCTATCTTTTTAGGTATATTTCCTCGACCTTATCTTTTAGGTAGAAGCCCTTTGGATGAAAACATGTAGTTGAAACATGTTATGGATGATGGTTGCAAGTGGTTGCAAGTGATTGCTAGTGGTTGCTCGTGGTTGCATATACACACACAATCTAGGTTTTAGATCGGCTCAGTCACTTCATATTGCATATGCATATATGTTTGCATTCGTATATGGTTGAACTTTAATGTGTTGTCATATGGATGTTGCATTTGTATGAATGATTGTGCACTCATGTAGAATCATGAATAGGAAAATTTGCATACATAATGGATTCATGGCACTTACATAATTCGCATTAAGGAGGTCAACTGAATCAGTAGACCGCCTGATTTTGCATTAGATAAGTACATGTACACACACACTTCGCATATGATCATGAAGCATTAGAAGTCCTTTAAGGACAATGGATACTCGTGTTTGACGGATGAGTAGATGGATGTTTGGATGTTAGGATATATATATATATTTCCTAAACTTGAAGATTTCGGGGACGAAATCCTTTTAAGTGGGGGAGAATGTAACACCCCGTGTATTCTATAACAGTGAAATTCACAAATTAAAGTATAATTAATTTCAAATCAAAGAATTAAGAGAAACGGGATACGCCATTGTGTTCGTCTCAGAAAAATACGCAAAATAGAGTCCGAGTTTTCGAAAAACGGAGTCCGTATGAAGAAGATATGGCCTCCGGTAGTCTCAGAATTCAGGTTAAAATTCAAACAAACGAAGACAGCTCAGAAAAATTCAAAATCGGGCCCAATTGGCCAGGGCGGGAAAATTCCCGCCTAAGGCACCCAGGTCGACTTGGCAGTCGACCTGGGCTAGCCAGGTCGACAGGGCTGTCGACCTGGGTAACCCGTGTCGACAGCCAAGTCGACACGGTGTCGACAGGGCTGTCGACCTGGCCCCAGAGCCAGGTCGAACCCAGCCCACCCTGGCTGGCCTGATCTGTGTTGGTCGATTTTCTGAGTCTTGCCTTGTCACTAGGGCTAGGTGTCAGCTCCTGGTTGGCCTCTCCTTCAAACGAACGGCTATCATTGAACCAAGCTTCATCGACGGTCTAAATCAACTCGCAAACTCTATAAAAAGGACCTAAGTCTAACCCTAATGCACACAAACTAAAATGGAGATGAGACCGTCATGTTTCTGAGGAGAGACTGAAGATAGCCGTCAGAAATAGGGAGACAATTAGGAGAATAAACAAAAGCTTAAAGCAACGTCAAATCAATCAAAACAACGCCTACAACAAAGGATAGCATCTCCAAATTCAGAATTCAGATTTCTGAATTGAAGATTCGTCATACGCCGTAAGTAGAGTGCT
Organism: Allium sativum; assembly: GCA_030737875.1. Classification (NCBI taxonomy): domain Eukaryota; kingdom Viridiplantae; phylum Streptophyta; class Magnoliopsida; order Asparagales; family Amaryllidaceae; genus Allium; species Allium sativum. The sequence continues at coordinate 139,371,329 of CM060918.1, read as the reverse complement.
ATTCCGATATGAATTAAATAATTGTGTTGATTTGTGTAATGTAAGAAATGGAATTGTGGGGATAATAATAATATTTTTGTATGTTGCTTTGATGCAAAACGATTTGGGAATATTATGGAATACGATTGGATATTTGCAAGTACGCGATTTGCATTGGAAACGAAATGGAATTGTGGCGATAATGACATATATTTGTAAGTTATTTTGATTCTAACGATTTGGCAATGCTATGGTTTGATTCATACAAGTATGTGGCTTATGTTGACAACCACATGTTGTGGAATTTTGATTGGGACTTATGTAAGCATATGATTCATATTGAAAAACTACATGTTTGAGGTAGTTATTTACAACACCTGTAACACCCCACCTCCGCCAGGGTGGCTCTTGCAAGCAACTCTGACTTTGGTGGGGCGTTTTAAAACAAGGTAAACATGCATAATGATATAACAAGGCAGGACATGACATATATATATGTAAATAAACAGAGCAAGTAGATAAAACAGCGGAAGATTTTTAAACCATTTCAAAACACAAGTCTGGTACATCAAAACGTCAATTTCCCAAATAAACAAGTCTAGTACATAAAATAACATCATCTGAAACTGCAAAAGGAAAACATAAAAGTAGCTATCCCCAAAGTGGAAAAACCATAGCGAGCTCAAGTCCAAAGCATACATGAGCTATCCAAGAAAGCAGCTAAGATCCAAGCTAGGCTCCTGTATTCCCTACCTGAGAACCTGGGGGGGGAAACGGAAGAAAAGAGGCGAAAGAAAACAGGTCAGTCAAAAAGACTGAGTAAGCCCTGCTACGATCAGTCTATAAACTAATAAAGTTAACAGCATGATGGAAACTGAGATGATCATAGATAACAACATACTGGCATGATAAATTAACTACAAGATAGATAGAGGTGTCATCGCATAAACAAGGTTAAGTTTTGCACCACGGTGTACTAGCAAACCAACATAACAGGTATTGATCCCTTGGCCCAAGCTTTGACCCAATAACATGAAGTGACCTTAATATAAGGTCCAACCAAACGGTCTAGTCGATCGGCTCCCTATAAGCCTAACACGTCAAGTGTTGGTGTCCATACGGTCCACATATGGATGTAGTCAGACTGTGCTGGGTCCACCTTCGGGTGTATCAAGCCTTCGGGTGTCAACCCCAGACACTGAAGCAATAATGCACAGTCTAAACCTACTGGTACCCGTGCCTCGAGTTCGTCCAATACCGGATTACGTGCACGTCCGTAGCCCGCCTGGACCCGCACCGCTGTACCACTCAGCCGTCGCTTTGGTCGCTTACATCAGTCCAGTAATCGTGCCCCGCCCTAGCCTAGCCTCTAGGGTTGTGATGATACCAAACTGGGATTACTGCTGGAACAGACCACGTTGCTAGGGTTTCCTAAGAGGGTTAAGTGCGATTTAACCCTTCACTAATCATGGATTAAATTGGTTAAGTGTAACCGACAGTTCACAACTTAACCCCATTTCAATCCCTCAAACCCCCAAATGGATTAAATTGGTTAAGTGTAACCGACAGTTCACAACTTAACCCCATTTCAATCCCTCGAATCCCCAAATTGGTTAAGTATTAGTGGACCCTGACTTAACCCTAATCATGAGGCATTAATTAATTTAATGCACCTTAACCTCTCACATTAGACTTTGTTGTGGTTACCTAGTTAAGCCGGTGGGTTCCGGGTAGATTTACACCACAACTTGGTCTAACCTCGGGTCTTGGCACCACATGACCAACTTCTCACATTGGGTCCTATTGTTTGTAGCCACTAGTTAAGCCGGTAGGTTCCGGGTAGAATTACGCTACAAACTCAACCCAACCTCGAGTTGGCCACACTTATGTTCTCTAAGGGTCATGTCCACTTTATTTCAAAACATAATTACAAGTCAACAAATACTTGGGTAGACCTAACTTAATAGGTAAATTCCCAAGGGGTAGACCTAACTTAGTAGGTAAATTCCCAATCTTATATTTTCATGTATTTAAGTTTATCCAAACCCCCCAACGTCATTCTATCGCTTACATATTCGTAATAACGCATAAAGGATAGGAAGAGGGAACTTGGCATAACATACATGATGAACTTGCATATCACAACAAACATGCATAACATGTTAGACTTGCATAACTTAGCATAGTGAACTTGCATATTACCATAAACATGCATAACATGGCCCAATAAACTTGCAAATCATGGCTTAGCGAACTTGCATAAACATGCATAACTTGTTAAACTTGCAAATCATAGCATAGTGAGCTTGCATAAACATGCATAACTTGTTAAACTTGCAAATCATAGCATAGTGAGCTTGCATAAACATGCATAACTTGTTAAACTTGCAAATCATAGCATAGTGAGCTTGCATAAACATGCATAACTTGTTAAACTTGCAAATCATGGCTTAGTGAACTTGCATAAACATGCATAACTTGTTAATCTTGCAAATCATAGCATAGTGAGCTTGCATAAACATGCATAACTTATCAAACATGTGTAACATAGCATAGTGAACTCACATAAGCATGCATAACGCATTAAACATGCATAACATAGCATGGTGAACTCGCATAAGCATGCATAACTTATTAAACATGCATAACATAGGATAGTGAACTCGCATAAGCATGCATAACTTATTAAACATGCATAAATCCCAACTTTCATCACATATTAACTTTAGAGTTTCTAAAATGAAGGTAAGAGGGCTTACAATGCTTATGCGGACTCAAATGAGTATAGCAAATGTATGAAACCCCTTATGCAACAAAATAAAACCCTAAAATGCAAGCAAACTTGATCAAGACTCCTCCTTTATGATGACAATAGAGAAACAAGACTTTAATGCAAGCTAAAGAGGATCATACAAGCCTAAATACACTTGTATGCATGGAAATCTCTTAGGAATTTGTTTAGGAATTGTATGAAGAGAGTGGAGGCCATGAGAGTTTTGATTTTTACATAGTTTAGTTGCTAGAATGAATAATGAGTGATTTAGGGTAGGTTAGGGTCTTATTTATAGATTAGGCTAGTGATTTAGACCATAGGATTAAACCCTAGTTCCAATCTCAGCCCTCTAAACCGAATCTGGCCCCCAAGCTCAACATAACCAAGCCCAGATCAGAAATGGTGCGCCAGGCAAAACTGCCCGGCCACCCCGTGTCGACAGGGCTGTCGACAGGGCTGTCGACACCCTGGGGACCCTGTCGACATGCCTGTCGACATGGGGGTCCTGGCGGGAATTTTCCCGCCTGCGCCAGTTTGCCCTAATTCCCAATTTTGAACTTGAAATTCAAATCTGTTTTTACTTAGGAATTTCTGAAAACTTCAATGGGCCTTAACTGGGTCATACGGACTCCGATTTTCGAAAACTCAGACTCTATTTCGCGTATTTTTCCGAGACGAACGCAATGGCATAGCCCGTTTCCCTTGATTCAGATTTTAGAATTAAATTCTGCCTCGATTTATATTATAACAGGTTATTGAAAATACGGGTTGTTACATTCTCCCCTCCTTAAAGGATTTCGTCCCCGAAATCTTCAAGTTAGGAAGAACATATCCTACCATCCAATCATCCATCTACTCAAAACATCATCCACGAGCAATCATTGTCCTTACAAGATTCTAAATGTGGTATGAACATATGCAAGAGTGTGTGTATATGTACTTATCTAATGCAAAGATCAGGCGGTTACTGATACAGTAAACCTCCTTAATGCATATGTATGTCAGTGAAATGAATCCATATGTATGCAAATTCCTAACATAATTCATAGTATCTATATGAGTGCACATAACATTCATCCATATGCAACATCCATGTGGTAGCACAACAAGTTTCAACCATGAATAAGTGTAAGCACTCATGCATATGCAACATGAAGAGTGTGTGAGCCGATCTAGTGCCTAATGTGTATAATGCATCCACGAGTAACCACTTGCAAACACTTGCAACCATCAAGCATAACATGTTTCAAATACATGTTTCATCCAAAGGGTTTCTACCTAAGGTTCTCATGACAAGATAAACACGATAAACTAGATAAACCAGATAAACTAGATAAACTAGATAAACTAGATAAACTCCTTTTTGGATTACAAGAAATCCATTCAAACTCTGACATATAGTACTAACCGATGAGTCATAACCCCCTTATGGAGTTTACAACAGAAATAAGATCGAGAATGGGACCGAGAGGATGTATACAAAAGATAACTTGCAAGCAAGCTCCACAGGAAAACAAGGATCAAGGATGCACTCTTAAAAAGAGATATGATGCGCGTATCTAGTCTTCACTCTTCTTAGTCACGTTTCCTTGAGCTTAACTCCACTGTGCTTTGACCGTCTTTTACTTCATGATTTCTTGGCTTCCTAACTCCTATTTCCCAATTTCGAGTTGGAACTCATTCCATTATCGCCTCTCGTCTTCCTTTTCCACTTATTCTTCTTTCTGTATACTTGGCTTAAACATAACTGTAACCTCATGATTTCATGCAAGCTCTCCAAAATTCACTAGTGAATCCTGGATCTCGTCTACTTACTATAAAGTATTCCACGTAGCAGAACTTTTCTTGAAAATACCAATCCACGTTGCCAATTGCCCTTATAAACGTGATTTTCTATAACTCATGCTTAATCGAAATGAACCATCCGCCTATGAGTGATAGGCCATACCTAGATTCAGTTGCCTACCCATGGCTTCCTGTAGGCTATTTCAAGACTGGCCAACTTCTTGAGGGTAAACCGTTGCTAACCATGATGCAGTCCTCTCGCTCTTCACCGGACTGAAATGAGCACTCTTCGTGAGTCTACCTATTATGACCCACATACCCGTATTCCCTTTCTTTGATCTAGGTAATCTATCCACATAATCTATCGAGATGTTTTCACACTTCCCTTGCGGAACCTCCAATGGAGGTAATGGCCCGACGGGCTTCTATGACTTGGCCTTAACCTGGTGGCACAACATGCATCCTGAGACCAACTCGGCCACCTCCTCGAGTGATGCGCATCTTCAAGAACCTTCTTTACCAAGTCTTCCACTCGAGGAACACATAATCTCTCATCGCGCCTTAGTCATCCCTTGTCATCTATAATATATCTAGCGAGGTGACTTAACATCTCGCCTCGAATCAACTGGTCCATGTTCTTGACTAACTGCGGGTCTTCTTTCTGTGAAACCCCCTTCTTGATCCAGAAGAGTAAGTCTAAGCTCAGGGAATGCTAACTAACTAGCCAAACGGAGAAAGCTTCTTACTTCAATTGCCCTCCTCAGGGTTTTCCGGTCTTAAACCGCAACCACTTTAGCGGAATCCACCGCTAAGCCTTACTTAGGAACTATGCGCCCAAGAAATCCAACTTCTTTCCTCCAAAGTGACATTTGGAGAACTTGACCTTCAACTGGTGGCTCTAAGCGTATCCATCACCTCCTTGAGATGTCTAGCATGCTCTTCCTCGTTCTCTTAAGGAGATCAAAATATCGTCTATGACGACCACGACAAACTTGTTCAAGGACTCCCTAAACACCCTACCCATCAAGTTCACGTAATATGCGGGTGCATTAGTCAAACCGAATAGCATGACTAGCCATTCTAAAAATCCATCTAGAGTCCTAAACGCAGTCTTGTCAATTCAATCCTCAGCCATCCTAAGCTGATGGAATCCGGTAGCTAGATCAAAAGAAAACAGATGCTCCTACAAGCTGATCAAACAAATCATCGATCCTTGGTAACGGTTGTCTATTCTTCCCACGATAATCAACACATAAACGAAGCAAACTGTCCACATTAGTAACGAATACTACTGGAGCACCTTACTCGAAAATGCTTCGTCTCAGGAAGTTCTTCTCAAGCAACTCCTTGACTTGCTTTCTTAACTCTCATCTCGTGAGGTCATGTGCCTAACCGGCCACGAAACTGGCTTGGTATTACCAACCAGATAATGCGGAAATCTATCCCACGTCTAGGGGTAACCCCTTTACTTCCCCCAAGATATCAGGATATTCTCGGACCACCCTCACAGATTGCAAACTATCGATAGACGAGTTGAGGGATTCAAGATAACATAACATGACGGGACCCATAGGGTTGCAAGAAATTTCTAGGGTATTACCGAGGCGAGTTATGAGCCTCACACCCCTATATACAAAAACCAAGAATGGCTCCAAAACAGGACAACCATTCCATGCCCAAAACCAACCCATATCCCCTGAAACCGAGAATATAAACATCCCACGAGAATTCTATACTCAAGATAGAAATTTTCAAATCCACTCAGACCACAGACAACCGGGCAGAACCCCCAATTGGATTTGAAACACATACGGGATCATCAACTAGACTAGTACTTAGGTGCAAACTTTCAACTAGATCAGATGAAATAAAACTATGCGATGTGCCAGATTCAAACAAAGTACGAACAGGGAAAATCAGAAAATGTAAGCAAGACTTTCAACAGAAACACTACCTCTATCATGAGCTGGAAGAACGGTGTTGAGGGGATGAACTCGCCCTCCAGATAGTCCTGCACACTGAGTCTGACCTTGCCCTTGTTTCCTCGGGCAATCCTTGCTGAGATGTCCAGACTCACCACAATGAAAGCATTCGCCCCGCTTTCTTTTCTTCTTCCTACATTCCCTGGATATATGTCCAACTTTACCACAGAAGTTGCATTTCCTATTCTCTCTTGGCTTGTCCTTGCGGTTGTTGTTATTCTTGCCTCGTTTCCCGGAATTTACCCTCTTGCCTTGAGACTCATTCGCCTTGACCTCTTTCTTGTCATTGCTATCTTCTTCTCGAAGTAGGGCCATATTCACCAAATTCTCGAAAGTCGCCCCCAAGGGTATATGAGACATGGCCAAACCATGTAATGGCTCGTTTAATCCTAGAGCAAAGTGTAGGGCCTTCTTCTGAGCTGTATTAACCAAGTCTAAATCGACCCGAGCCAGTTGAATAAACTTATCTATGTATTCCCTAATAGTCATGTCCCCTTGCTTCAGTGATAAGAACCTCAGTCCAAACCTTCCTCTAAAGTCATCCCAAGTCTTAATTGGCCTGGTAGCAGTGGTGACTACCCACCAACCTGCAGCTTCTTCCTTTAGCAACCATACTGCTAATAAAACCTTCCTGCGGTCACCTATAACAAAGGTGGCTAAAAGATCTTCGGTCTCTTTCAACCAATTCCTTGCTTCTACAAAAGTTTCTGTTCCACTAAAATTCTTGCCACCCATCATCTTAAAGTTCTTACAAGTTTCCGCAAAATCCGCTTGTGGAGGCTGAGGGAGAAGAGGAACATCAGATACGGAAGGAGGAGGAGGAACAGCGGCCTTGACTGGAAGGACAACATTAGAGACACCCGGGACCGGTGCTGTGACTTCCAAGTACCGACGAAACCAATCGGGTATTGTTACTCCTTCGGGCAAGATGAGATTATCAGACATGCTGGAAACGAAAAGAAAAGAGTTCAAACGAGGGGTCAAAGGGTAGTGCTAATGGCTTTTGGGGAATAGCCTTTAAAAATAACTAGACTTTTCTTTGGAAAATACTTTATACTTGGTTTTGAAAATAGTTTTTCAAAAGTTTTAAAAACCTTTTTATCCCTTCTCGTAAACCATATGCTCTGATACCAAATGTAACACCCCACCTCCGCCAGGGTGGCTCTTGCAAGCAACTCTGACTTTGGTGGGGCGTTTTAAAACAAGGTAAACATGCATAATGATATAACAAGGCAGGACATGACATATATATATGTAAATAAACAGAGCAAGTAGATAAAACAGCGGAAGATTTTTAAACCATTTCAAAACACAAGTCTGGTACATCAAAACGTCAATTTCCCAAATAAACAAGTCTAGTACATAAAATAACATCATCTGAAACTGCAAAAGGAAAACATAAAAGTAGCTATCCCCAAAGTGGAAAAACCATAGCGAGCTCAAGTCCAAAGCATACATGAGCTATCCAAGAAAGCAGCTAAGATCCAAGCTAGGCTCCTGTATTCCCTCCCTGAGAACCTGGGGGGGGGGGGGAAACGGAAGAAAAGAGGCAAAAGAAAACAGGTCAGTCAAAAAGACTGAGTAAGCCCTGCTACGATCAGTCTATAAACTAATAAAGTTAACAGCATGATGAAAACCGAGATGATCATAGATAACAACATACTGGCATGATAAATTAACTACAAGATAGATAGAGGTGTCATCGCATAAACAAGGTTAAGTTTTGCACCACGGTGTACTAGCAAACCAACATAACAGGTATTGATCCCTTGGCCCAAGCTTTGACCCAATAACATGAAGTGACCTTAATATAAGGTCCAACCAAACGGTCTAGTCGATCGGCTCCCTATAAGCCTAACACGTCAAGTGTTGGTGTCCATACGGCCCACATATGGATGTAGTCAGACTGTGCTGGGTCCACCTTCGGGTGTATCAAGCCTTCGGGTGTCAACCCCAGACACTGAAGCAATAATGCACAGTCTAAACCTACTGGTACCCGTGCCTCGAGTTCGTCCAATACCGGATTACGTGCACGTCCGTAGCCCGCCTGGACCCGCACCGCTGTACCACTCAGCCGTCGCTTTGGTCGCTTACATCAGTCCAGTAATCGTGCCCCGCCCTAGCCTAGCCTCTAGGGTTGTGATGATACCAAACTGGGATTACTGCTGGAACAGACCACGTTGCTAGGGTTTCCTAAGAGGGTTAAGTGCGATTTAACCCTTCACTAATCATGGATTAAATTGGTTAAGTGTAACCGACAGTTCACAACTTAACCCCATTTCAATCCCTCAAACCCCCAAATGGATTAAATTGGTTAAGTGTAACCGACAGTTCACAACTTAACCCCATTTCAATCCCTCGAATCCCCAAATTGGTTAAGTATTAGTGGACCCTGACTTAACCCTAATCATGAGGCATTAATTAATTTAATGCACCTTAACCTCTCACATTAGACTTTGTTGTGGTTACCTAGTTAAGCCGGTGGGTTCCGGGTAGATTTACACCACAACTTGGTCTAACCTCGGGTCTTGGCACCACATGACCAACTTCTCACATTGGGTCCTATTGTTTGTAGCCACTAGTTAAGCCGGTAGGTTCCGGGTAGAATTACGCTACAAACTCAACCCAACCTCGAGTTGGCCACACTTATGTTCTCTAAGGGTCATGTCCACTTTATTTCAAAACATAATTACAAGTCAACAAATACTTGGGTAGACCTAACTTAATAGGTAAATTCCCAAGGGGTAGACCTAACTTAGTAGGTAAATTCCCAATCTTATATTTTCATGTATTTAAGTTTACCCAAACCCCCCAACGTCATTCTATCGCTTACATATTCGTAATAACGCATAAAGGATAGGAAGAGGGAACTTGGCATAACATACATGATGAACTTGCATATCACAACAAACATGCATAACATGTTAGACTTGCATAACTTAGCATAGTGAACTTGCATATTACCATAAACATGCATAACATGGCCCAATAAACTTGCAAATCATGGCTTAGCGAACTTGCATAAACATGCATAACTTGTTAAACTTGCAAATCATAGCATAGTGAGCTTGCATAAACATGCATAACTTGTTAAACTTGCAAATCATAGCATAGTGAGCTTGCATAAACATGCATAACTTGTTAAACTTGCAAATCATGGCTTAGTGAACTTGCATAAACATGCATAACTTGTTAATCTTGCAAATCATAGCATAGTGAGCTTGCATAAACATGCATAACTTATCAAACATGTGTAACATAGCATAGTGAACTCACATAAGCATGCATAACTCATTAAACATGCATAACATAGCATGGTGAACTCGCATAAGCATGCATAACTTATTAAACATGCATAACATAGGATAGTGAACTCGCATAAGCATGCATAACTTATTAAACATGCATAAATCCCAACTTTCATCACATATTAACTTTAGAGTTTCTAAAATGAAGGTAAGAGGGCTTACAATGCTTATGCGGACTCAAATGAGTATAGCAAATGTATGAAACCCCTTATGCAACAAAATAAAACCCCAAAATGCAAGCAAACTTGATCAAGACTCCTCCTTTATGATGACAATAGAGAAACAAGACTTTAATGCAAGCTAAAGAGGATCATACAAGCCTAAATACACTTGTATGCATGGAAATCTCTTAGGAATTTGTTTAGGAATTGTATGAAGAGAGTGGAGGCCATGAGAGTTTTGATTTTGACATAGTTTAGTTGCTAGAATGAATAATGAGTGATTTAGGGTAGGTTAGGGTCTTATTTATAGATTAGGCTAGTGATTTAGACCATAGGATTAAACCCTAGTTCCAATCTCATCCCTCTAAACCGAATCTGGCCCCCAAGCTCAACATAACCAAGCCCAGATCAGAAATGGTGCGCCAGGCAAAACTGCCCGGCCACCCCGTGTCGACAGGGCTGTCGACACCCTGGGGACCCTGTCGACATGCCTGTCGACATGGGGGTCCTGGCGGGAATTTTCCCGCCTGCGCCAGTTTGCCCTAATTCCCAATTTTGAACTTGAAATTCAAATCTGTTTTTACTTAGGAATTTCTGAAAACTTCAATGGGCCTTAACTGGGTCATACGGACTCCGATTTTCGAAAACTCGGACTCTATTTCGCGTATTTTTCCGAGACGAACGCAATGGCATAGCCCGTTTCCCTTGATTCAGATTTTAGAATTAAATTCTGCCTCGATTTATATTATAACAGGTTATTGAAAATACGGGTTGTTACAACACCCATTTGATAATTGCAAGCATATGATTCATGTTGAAAGTAACAACTATATGTTGTAATAATCTATTTAAGACTCATGCAAGTATATGATTCATGTTAACAACTATATGTTGTAATAATTTATTTAAGATTCATGCAAGTATATGATTCATGTTAACAACTATATGTTATGATATTTTAATTGGAATTCATGCAAGTATATGATTCGTTATTATGCTAATATGATGTACATACTTTTATGACCACTTTTAGTGTGTAATTGAATCGACTAAGTATTATGATTCATATGAAGTTATGTTGGAATTGGCATCATAGTTCAAGTATAAAAATCATATTTTTGTGATAGTGACAAAAGCACGCATCTTTGAAAATCTGTATTAATTTTATGAACATGAATAAACTATGTTCGTTATTATGCCCAATTGAAAAACATGTTTTTAGGCTCATGTTGTTATCATAAGTTACATTAGAATTACATTAGAATTACATTCCTCTTGCAAGTTTACATAGATAAAATAAAAACCATGATGTAAGTACCTTCTTGTTAACATGTAGTGATTTTATGAACACGATTAGTTTATATTATGATTAAACAAAAGTATAGGCTTATATTTCTAGTCAAGACCCTGTGCCAATAATAATGGTATCTAATTTAGTTAGATTCTTAATTTCAAGTTTACATGGTTAGTTGAACCTATGATTCATGTTTAAGTTGATGCCATTATCATATGACTAGAATAATTCATGTTTAAGTACTGCTTATGCCATAATCATATGAGTAAAATAATCCATGATTAAGTATTGTCTATGCATTAACCATACGAATAGAATGATTTACGCTTAAGTATTGTTTATGCTATGATTATGTGGATAAAATGATTCATATTTATGCCATGATTACATGAATAGATCAAAAAACCATGATTTCATGTTTGGGTATATTTGTGCCATGATTATGTGAATAGATTAAAAATCATGATTAAGTTGGAATAATTCTAGTTGAACTATACTTTTGTATTAGTAACAAAAGTAAGCACCTTTGTAAACATATAGTAATTTTATAAACATGATTTTCTTATGTTTGACATTATGCCTAAGTAAAAATATAGGTTTATGTTGTAGTTAAGACTATGTGTCAATAATGATATCTAATTTAGTTAGATTCTTAACTTAACTACAAGTTTACATGGTTTGATTCATGTCACTTATGCTTTATGACCAAAGTATATGTTACTACAATGCAAGTACACCTGTTTCTATTTTGTAGATCCAACGTTATGTTGCAAGTTCATGCGTTCACATTCCCCTTTTTGTGTATACAATCACGTTTTAAGCCTCCCCTTTTTCACGTGGCTAAGTTGGGCTTAAAAGGCTAAGCCCAACATTATTTTATAATAAACGAACGTATTAAACGGCGGAAATAGCGTTGGGCCAAATTAATTAATAAATAAAAATATAAAAGTAAAGGGGCCCAAATTCATGAATGGGTTGGGCCCATGATTGGTGTAAACCTTTACACCATTAGCTTAAATTGATTTTGAATATGGGCCGCAAATATTTACATATAAGAAAATAAAGAAGAAAGACAAGATATGTAAATATAGAAAATACGATGTGTTTGACCCGAGGTTGGATTGAGTTGTGATGTAAACCTGCCCGGAACCGCCCGGCTGTCCAGTAGTCACAACAACACCTATCCAATGTGGGTGGTTAAACATGGAGCCCAATAAGGACCCGAGGTTAGACTGAGTTATGGCGTAAGACTGCCCGGACCCAACCGGCAACAGGCAGCCACAACAATACCTGTCTAATGTGAGAGGTCAAGGCTTTAATAAGACAATTAAGGCTGAGTCAGGATTGATAGGATTAAGTAAATTATATTAACACTTAATCAAGATGGAACATGCTAAACTAAACAGACTGATTGGGGGGTTAGGTTTATAAAACACTTAACCAACTTAGCATGTTGGCTAGAAATAGAAAAACCTAGTAGCGGGGGACCCTTTTCAGCAGTAACCCTATAAGGTATCATGATACCCTGAAACTAGGCAGGGTGGGGCACGATTACTGGGCTGACTGTAAGAGGTCAAATCGACGGCGGTGGTGCAGCAGTGTAGGTTCTAACGGGGTGTGGGCGTGCACTCACTCCGGCGCAGAAAAATAAGGCATTGGGCACCAGTAGCATACCTGTGCATTCTAGGGTTGTGTCGGGCCGCCGCCATGGGACTTGATACACCCCATGGTGGGACCAGCATAGGTAACTACAACATCGGGGGCCGTAAGACACATGTAACTATGCGAGTAGGAGCCGATCATCATAAAATGGATCACTTCACCCTGATTATGGGGTGCCTGTTGGGAACTGGTTTATATGGGTACAGAGATTAATATGGGGTACGATAGTATATTTGACCCTAGACAACTTAACTAAGTTTATGGTGCTTTCCCATTTCTAGTTTATACTTATCATACCCAGTTCTTTATTCATAGACTGAATAGTCCTAGACTTACTCAGGCTTTATGTCTGACTCTACTTTTCTTTCGTCTTCTTTTCTTCCGTTTCCCCCCCCCCCCCCCAGGTCCACAGGGAGGGAATACCGCAGCTTGACCAGCCTTCATATCCAGCTTGAAGAGAAATAATGTATTGCTTGGATCTTTTCGTTTTGGACTATGGCTTTGGACAACAACTATGGGACTTTTGCAGTTTATTTATGTTATCTTTATGCTTCTTTAAATAATGTAATCAAGACAATTATGAAGATGTTATGTTTTTGGAAGTATTGTAAGACAATTATGGTATGGTTGGTGTAACACGTATTTTAATGAAATAAAAGTTGTTGTTTTACACTGTTCAAAAATATGTGTTCTTATATCTGTCTTGTATATCTGTGACTTATACTTATAAACCTCCACCAAAATTAGGGCATTCCCTTTGAGAGTGACCCTAACGGAGGTGGGGTGTTTCAGCATGCCATCATCTCTGACAATGAAACCCAATCGACAGCATAGAGTTCAAGGCCTTCTGTTAGCGGCACAACATTGAAAAGAGATTCTCAGCTGTAGCTCACCCTTAAGCAAATAAGCAAGTTGAGGCAGTTAACAAAGTGATCAAAATCATTATCAATAAGCGTCTGGAAAAAGGTTGGAGGCATGTGGGCAGACGAACTCCCTCTGGCCCTATGGCCTACCAAACCACCCATAAGTATGCTACCGGACACACTCCATTTGCCCTTGCCTATGGATCTGAAATCGTCATCCCCATTGAGCTCAATTTTCAATCTCATTGAGCCACCTACTATGGTCTGAAAACCAATCAAGATCTACTTATGGAATCACCCGATTTACTCGAGGAAAAGTGAAACGAACCTGAACTCAGAGCTGCCGCCCAATGACAACGAGTGGCCCGATACTTCAACTCCAGAGTCCATCCTAAGGACCTCAATATCGGTGACCTAAAGTATGCCTTTCCCCCACTGATCATACTCGTACACCACACAACATAAGCTCACAAATGGAACTTTCAAACTTGCAACCGTGGACGGAGCCGAGCTTCCAATGGCATGGAACAACGAACACCTTCGGCGCTACTTCATATAACTTAGTGTACAGTTGTCCATGCTTTTTCAACAATGTTTTGTTTTCTTGCAATCCAAGGCATTGTAAAGGCTATTACTACCAAATTTATCAGTAGAAATGATGTTCAGTTTCTTGTTTCCCTTCCACGTTTACTCCTTGCACGATATGTTTGATTGACCATCACGGCTGACTTATGGGATCAAACACTTGATCGCCGCATCGGCACCCTGGGCACAGGAGCCGATGCCGCCATCCAAACCTTGAGCCAACATCGAGGACAAACACTACTGGCACTGTTCGACACCTCGAGCAGGGGAGCTAGCCTCGCTGCTCGAGTCCCCGGCCCGCGATATGACCGAGTATAAATAACCTCAAACTCGAATCTCGGCCCAACACCGAGACCGAGTATAAATCGTTCTCCTCTCACGTCCCCGGACTTGGGGGCATCCCACCAGCCTACTAAATGTGATACCAAGCCCTCGCATGGCTCCGGGCATTTGTCAAATCTCGGTGCAGCACCGAGACCGACGTTAAATCATTCCCACTCCTAAGTATCAGGGCTTAGGGGTAGCCCATGGCCACTATCGGACCCTACGGGCTGATGATTCGGGGAACCTCAGGCGAATAAACGACGCCTCTGCTCATATCATGAGTGAATGACGGGAGAGCCTCCCATTGGACGAATCGCGGCATCTACGCCTTTAACCTATTTAGACCTCTCTGGGCAGTCCAAGGTAGAAGGCACCTAGCCTGGTTTCCACAATCAACGGGATTCCTAAGCTGAGGGAATCCTCTGAAACCAACGCTTGGTCTCCATAACTGGAAATGCCCTAGAGCGAGATCCCCTATCATATTTCTGTTAGTGTAAAAATATGTACGCATGTGCAAGTACAGGACGCTGGAAAACTTGAGACGAACATTCGAACACTTAACACGAGATGCGATTTTTACTAATTCATATTTCATTTCACACACACACACACTAAACAAACTACGTTTCTAACATCTTTCTTTCCAATGGACGGTTGTACATAAGAACCACACCATGCCTTTAAAAACCAAAAGTGAGGGTCGTACTCGCATATACTATCGGCCTACATAACAAAAATAACGGTAACATCTACTATTGTTACTAACACTAGCCTTGCCTCTTCTTCTTGTGCTTCTTCTTTGTAGATTCCGCATTAGACGGCTCCGCACCCGTGGTAGGACTCTTCTTCCCAGATCTGCTCCTTCCTCTGCTCTTTGGAGGGGTTGTCGATTCATGAGAAATCGAGAGACGCCTTTCGACCTCACCATCACCGCTTGAAATCTTCGTAATCTCAGTAGGATTAGTGTACGACAATGGCTTGGGGGTAGCATCAACAACAAGGGCTAGCACGGCGTCAACCTTTCCCGGGACATCCTTGGCCTCCTACTCCGCTTTCTCCTTCGCCTCTTTGGTGGCCCTTCGGCCAGCTAGCTTCTGGGATTTAAGTTTCATGGCGTCATCATCTTTGAGCTTCTTAACGGTCTTGGTGGCCCTCTACTAGGATTTGTCATCTCCTTCTTTTTCTGGGCCTCATCTGCAGCCCTCTTCTTCTCTACCTCATCATCAACCTTCCTCTTCTTGGCTATGGCAGTAACCCTCTCCTCAGCATCCTGCCTGGCCTTCGCTTAGACCTCTTGCCTCACAGCCTCATCATGCCTGCTTTTCTCTTCCAACTCTTCACACTTAGACATCATACAAACCTTCATGGAATCCACCATGTCCTGGATTGAAGGCACATCAACATCCACGGGGCCCTTCGCATGAGCACTCTAGCCATTGATCACCTCTCCTTCCTCTATGAGACCCTCATAAACGTTGGACCCTAGCCTGATATTTGAAAAAGCGTCCAACTGACAGTCTCCTTCTCCAAACTGCATCCCTTACAGTCCTGACCCATATTCGGTCATTTGAGGGAGCATGGGGGCAAAGCCCGGTGTCATAGTATCTTCAGGAAGGGTTGCATAGTAAAACACAACCTTTTAGCCTGCAAATTCGGTAATCACATCTTCTTCAGGAATTCACAGTAAAGGGAATTTACCTACAGTCAGGGATGGTGCAAGTATAAGGCAAAGTGTGCTCATCGTAGCAGACAAAGTAAATTCGGTATCTCCTAATCCCGGATACTCAAGATTATACTCGGTCGAGGCCCAAGCCAAAGCTGTGGGATCGCTTGTTGTGTCAGTTTCGGTAGCCAAGGGCCGATAAGAACTTCCTCCTGCAAATGACGCCGCTACAACCACACTCTCACTAACAATAGACTTTCCCTGGTCCATGGTGAACCTCGCCAGTCTCTCATTCTTTGCATCCTCCTGTTGCAGTCTCCTCCCTTCCTCTAGCTTCACACACTCCTCGTCAGTTTGGGGATCAATCATCAGTTGGCGCTCATCCGAAGTTCCCACATCCACATGACGTAAACATGCCTCGTACGACAGTAATCTCTCCTATGTTTAGGTCAGCACCTGAGAATAATCCTCAACCCATGAGAGTCCGCAGAACTTGAGAATTTTAACGTACATATCCCGAATATGTTCCTCCAAGGATGCTTCCACCCAGAACTCAGTATACTCCAGCTCTTCTCTCAACTGTTCCACCTCTCTCAGGTGCTCGGACTTCAATCCATCTGCCGAGCTCAACACATCCCTATTGCTAGCCTCGTCATCCTCCTTTTCCTTTCTTATCGCCTCAAGTTGCCTCCTCAGCTCAACTATCTCAGCATTCTCAGCCGTTAGCCTCTCATTCTCCGCTCTTAAAGCATCGTAGTCATTCTGGAGCTAGGTTACTCATCATGGTCCTTTTCTAGCTCGGTGCATGGCTTCTCCAACTCAACCTTGTCCCTTTTCAAGGCCATGTTTCCAGTAGTTAGAGAGGCCATGGTATCCTTAAAAGCTGAACTGGCATGCATTGTCTCGTTCTTCAGTATCTCATATGTGTGCTTCATCTCCGCTATAGCAGAAATGCTAAGAATTATTATTTGAAGTATAAAGAGAAAAGAAGAAATGTTTACGACACGAGGAACAGGCCTACCTATTTCCTTCTCCAGGTTAACGATGGCGGTCCGCTTGCCATCGATAGTCATCCCTTGATTGATGAGTTCCAAGTTCTTTTTCTTAATCAGTTCCGAGAGATGGTAGGAATACCTAGTAAGTTCGTTGGCTTGATGATACGCAACCCTCACATGCATCCATATCTCCCCGAAGTCCTTGGCAAGAGGCGGGATGAGGTGAGAGGAATACTAGCTTGTCAAAGTAATGCAAAGGGAAATTCTACTTAGCAATGCCTTCCTTTCATCCACGGAAACCTCTCGCCTCTTAGGCTCTGCTAGATCTTGCCTCCTTATTGTAGTTGCTCATGTCGGCCTCGAATCACTAAGCGACGTATCCTCCCCCTTTGTTGTCTGAACAGGACCCAAAGGCGCTATGTGTGAAGGGGTCGATGATGATGAATGCTTCGAGCCCCCTACGTCGGGCCGGGAATCTGCACCAGATACTAGGATAGGAGGAGGAGGAGACCGAGATCGCCTAGGCTTATCTCGGTGACGACTCTCACTGCTGCTATCTTGTGGAACTGGGGAGTCACCATATAAGCTTGACCCTCTCTTAAAGCCTTCAAGAAAAAAGTTTCTGGGATATCGACGGCCTCCGTACCTATAACCGCGTCCTCTGCGTCCTCTTTCCATATCATCTATCAAAGAAACAAAGTCAAAGTCAAACACTTTGCACACAAAGACAATCTCTATGATATGCAGTGCTTACGAGTGTATGTACTAAGTGTTCTCTCAACAGACGAGAAGATGGTCCACCCGAAGGAGTGAACTCCTCCGCAACTGGAGCTGGCTCTTCCATACTTGTCGTACCTGGCCAGGGAGACAAGTCTATAGAAATTTTATTAAGACCATCAAACTGGCCCTCTTCCTCGAGTGAAGCGGCAGTCTCCGAAGGAGTCACGGGGGACTGTGGCCTGGCCGACGCTTCTCCCTCTGCCTCCCCTATCGGGGGCTAGGGATGTCAACGGGTACCCGAAAAATCCGATATCCGTCTGCATCTGTATCCGAAATTGTTGAATATATCCATTATCCGAAAACCCTTTCGGATACGGATATGGTTATAGTGATATCTATATCCGAAAATTATCCATCCGATATTCCGATTTGTTTATGTGTGTGTGTATATATATATAATGTTTAATTTACTTATGCTTAAATTAATATATAAATCTCCTTAAAATAACTAAACTAATTACAACTATTGGATTACATACTCATACTGCAAAAGGCGAATGTTTTACTTGTATTTGATATTATGCAACATTTTAAGTCATGTGCTCATTTTATTTTGTGGTATAGTTACAATTATGACATGATTATCTATACGCTTTTATGATTTTTGTTTTATTTTAAACTTAATATTGTGTTTTTCATATTTTGAACACTTTATCTCTTAAAATATTTATTGTATGAAATTTATATGGTTGACATCCTCGTTATAATTTTTAATTAGATGTAATCAGTTTTTAAAAAAAATATCTTGTGAGTCAAATTTCCATGTGAATTATGTATTTGTATTTTTTTTGTTATATTTTTTGGATATTTTCAGATATTTTTTTGGATATTTTCGGATAACCATATCGATTGTGCATTTTCAGGTTTCAGATACAGATATTTTCAGATATTTTTTGGATATTTTTCGGGATATTTTCGGATAATCGCATCGGATGTGCATTTTTAAGTTTCGGATACGGATATTTTCATATATCTGTATTCACTAAGGCGGATATAGATATTTTCGGATATCCGAAAATATACGCGGATATGGATACAGATATACTAACACTGGTATCCGCGGATATCGGATACGGATTCAGATACGGGTTTTTATTTTCGGATATGGATTCAGATACAGCACTATCCGTATCCGACTGCATCCGTTTACAACCCGATCGGAGGCGGGACATGAGCATCCAACAAACCCTCATCTCGAGCGACTATAACCTCACCGCCAGCCTCATCTCCACTAGTGTCCCCCAAGGACTTAGCAGCCTTTCGCAGTTTGGGCCCAGTAGAGGGAATCTTGCTCTTCCAACTAGGAGCTCCTTTTTCCTACGTCGCCTTATATTTCTGCACACTGCCTGCGATAGCAGGCCTGATTATAGCCGGATCGTCAGGGAATAGCCCTGCACGCCGAAGGCGATCCTGAATTATGACTGTATCGGTAGAACGTGACGGAGTCGGAATCGCTCGTAGAGCCTCAAGACGTTGTTGATGCTCGATGCCGGTAAGCGCCTCAGGATTTCCTGCCATGTTAAAACAAAGTCGAATATAAGACATCAGATCCACAATCTTTATAATCAAAAGCAAAATTAAAGAAAGCTTACTTCCTTCCAGCCACCTCCTCACGAATCCAGGAGAACAACGCACGAAGAACCATTCATACTTGTATAAAGTCGACTTGGGCCATGTCCCGACAAGGAACTTGGTGTTGGGCGAAGCCTCGAGGAAATACGGAGACGGTGATATGTTATCTCTTCTCTTTAATAGAACCGGTAGGTTCAGAATACAAATACTCTCCGTAGAGAACATAAGTGCCCAAGAGCGAGGCATGTGCATTTGGGTATAGCTGCGACGGAGCAATACAGAAGAAATACAGCATGTCTTGAATGAAATTGTTAGCCGGGGTACGCACCCAGTGATGCAAACCTGTATGTTCCAAGCAATAAGATCCTCGGGCGGTACGTGTAACACGACGCATTTTTATGATTTAAAAATAAGGAATTTATAATATATATATATATTTCGAGATATTAAAGTATAATGGGGATACGCGAAACAAATTAATTAAGAACGATGGGAAATAAAGAATACTTAAAGTAAATATTGAGAAATTAGCTATACGGACTTCACCATTGCGTTCGTCTTGGAATTCTGCATGAAATCAAGTTTGAGTTTTCGAAAATCGGACTTCGTACGAAGAAGTTATGACCTTCCGAAGTTTCAGTATATTAAAACAATCAAAACAGCTCAAAACAAAAATAATATTTCGAAATTCGAACCCAGAAAGAAAGGACGGGATTTTTCCCGCCCAACGCCTAGGTCGACCGGGGTGTTGACTGGGTAGTCGACCTACCCCTGACCAGGTCGACCATGTAGTCGACCTGGTCACTTTTCCCAGAATCTGTTCTGGGTACATTGTGATGTATTTGGGCTGTTTTCTGGGCGAGATTCGTAGCTTAACACCTATAAATAACCCCCCCCCCTCCCAAGCTCTTTGTAAACTCCACCGCATTTCATGGCGAAGCCATGCCTCTCTTTTCTCTCATTATCTTCTTCAAAAGATCTTGGATCTATTCTTCCCTCTTTCCTCTACAACATCTGTTCTTAAAAATTAAAAGAATGAGGTCTAGAACAACGAATGAAATAGAAAAGAAATCTAGAGAGAAAAGATAAAGGATTCAGATTCACAGATTCGCACCGCAAGGAGGAGTCAAATATGATTCAAAACAGTAATTCAAGCGAAATGAAAGAGGGAAAAACAATTCAAGAATTATCTAGTCCCTATTTTGAAGACGACAAACAAGGTGAGTGGAGTTATAATTCAATTTTTGTGTAAAATTATGATTTATCGTTCGAACATTCCCTATGTAATCATGAAATGAAATTATTGTGAAAAATTAGAATCTGTAATGTTTAATATTATCATATGTTTGATTGTAATTTATTATGTCTACGATTATGTTCCACCTTTTATTCTTCCCCTTTTTTTTGTAACTAGGCTATCTCGAGCCTCGATCCGTTACGAAATGAATACGACGAAATGATTATTGCGAACTAAAAAGGGGAACGCTTGATTTTGGGTCATGACATGAATTGGAAGGTTTAGTAATAAATTACAATGGGTTTTGAGTATAGTATAACCTTGGTAAGGTTTGAACAGGTGGACCAAGTTGGAAAACTATAAGCATGAACATGGTTTAGAATATGCTTATGAACTTGACATCTAAAACGAACATGAACATGGCATAAATTGGTAGTTGACATTTATAAGAACATGCTTGTAAGTTGGGTAATTGGCATAACATGAACTTAATATTTTTGACATGATTATGAACTTGACATATGCTAATTAGAATAGACATGAACCAAACATGAAACATGGCTAACTCGAGGTTACGACGAGTTTGCGATGGAATCCTGCCCGGAACCGCCCGGCCTAACCAGTGGTCGCAAACCCTAGGTCCTAATGTGAGAAGTTTGTCATATCGCGCTTAAAACCCGAGGTTAGACTGAGTTGTGGTGTAATTCTGCCCGGAACTGCCCGGCAAAACCAGTGACCACAACAACAGGTCTAATGTGAGAGGTTGTGGTGCATTAATAATTAATTAATGGCACATGATTCGTAGGGTTAAGTCATGAATTCAAAGACAACACTTAACCAAATTTGTGAATTAACATTATAAAGAGATGGGGTTAAGTTGACACGAACATATGAACAAAACTTAACCAAAAACGGAAATAGGGAATGTTAACTACCTATTATAAATCGAAGTTGAAATAGTCGAAGGGTTAATTGGGGGTAAACATGTCCTAGGGACAGAGGAAGACTATGACTTAGGATGTAATGTAAGACCCGAAGGGTGGGATAACCTATAATATGGGGTAAGTTAAGCAAGAACTGTGGGAAGACACCTATGCGTTATCACTGAATAAAAGAGAACTTAAGTCATGCTTGAATTCATGGGAAAACCTTAGTCAACAAGTTGAATTATAAAGTAGGAGTATGTGGTCTGATGTCTAAGGTAACGAGAATTGACTAAGTAAAACAACGAGAATGATAACTAAGTAACAAGCTTTAGTTAATAAGAAACTAAGCAATAAACCTTAGTCAAGAAAACGATCGAGAGTGGGAACTAAGTTGTAATCCTTAGTTAAGGGGACTAAGTGATAAACCTTAGTTAACAAGATTTATGGGAAAGGAAACTAACTAGTAAACCTTAGTTAAGAACAACTAAGTAATAATTCTTAGTCAAGGAAACTGGACAAGTCCATAAATAGATGAATAACCCGATAAGGTAGATCATCGCTTAACACGAAGAGGAGCGAACGTTTATCTGATTTTGAAAAAGGGTCCAGCGGACTGGGTTATGAAGCACGTAGCTTCGGGGAATGTGAGGGTACTCTTGGTATCCCTCTGTGAGGTTGCAGATGATCCGCCTAGGCTCACAGAGGTTAAGGTCTGCGGTAGAAGAACCAAGGGTATGCCTTGGTTGCAATATAGGCAACCTAAAGACTAGGGTGGATCAGCGTGGGTCGGTGATACTTAGTTTAGCCCTGTGGTAGCACGTCGTCAACTACCTACCATCTTTAGTCAATCGTAGTACGCATGCGGAAAGGCAGAGAACTCCCAACAGACCATATACTTGCTATCTAGTTATGGGTGGGGTTGGCCACTAGGAAAGTAGGGCATAGGTGGCAGGAGTATAGTTCTCGTGCTTGATTTTCTTGGATTGCCTTTCATTAGTTGAGGGAGGGGTCACGTAGGACCATAACCACTGGTAGAAAAACAGACCTTAACATCTGCATCGGCAGATAACTTAAAGCTCCCGATCGAGTTCCATATTTTCTAGATTTAGCTCTGTCACGGGACTCGGGCCACACACATAGTGAACATGTTCATCTAGACATCGAAAAACGATTTGCGATCCATACGTGGGAAAAAGGGGCCGTTCGACAGGTAGCATAATCCCTAGTGGTCCTAGGTGGAATAAACCCTAATCGAGTCTAGAAAACGTTCAATAGATGGCATAATCCCTAGTAGTCCTAGGTGGCATAAATCCTAGTTGAACACTCGATAGTTCATGATAAGGAAACCTAGCCAGATCAAGGGTGGCAGTCCAAACGATTTCAAGAATGGTGGTACTACGTTAAAGTAGTATAAAATTTCATGATAAGGCCCGTACAATATATGGCAAGGGACTGTACATACACATGGAAAGGATTGTGTGAGTTGGGAAAAGAAAAAACTACATATGCAGTGTATTAGGTTAATCTATTAGTTAATGGACGAGAATGACACGAGTTTGGCCTTGGGTGCTATTATTGTGAATAACCTAATAAGCGAAGAAATAATAACTGAATGGTATATGTAAGGTTCACACAGGAGTTTATTATAGTCCAGTCACACAGAACTTATGTTCTGACCCCCTCCTCACAACATGCGCAGGTTAGGTCCATGATCAGAGATGGTATTGCTTTACTACTGGCTTAGCAGTGTTATTATAAAGGTAATGCTATTTTGAATAAACTATGTTTTATTCCTTCCGCTGTGAGCTGTACTTGAACTCTGACATATTTCTTTCTCTCTGTCTCTTCTGCAGGATACCAGAACACCCAACTCGGGGTCCGATGGATTGGATTTTGAAAAATACTCAGTCTGTCGAAACCTGGGTTGTTACATCTGGTATCAGAGCTTAGGTTTAGTTTTCCTTGGGAAAAATTTTGAGGGAGCGTATTTGTATTTTTTTTTTTTGAGAAAATATTATATTATATAAATCTAGATTGGTGTAGAGCCCGCTTTAGGATTAAGCTTAGAAAGAAATGGAAATTTTTACCCCGTACACTGAAAATGGAATTCAAGGAAATTTTTGAACTTATAAGAGGAAATAGAAAGTGTACGTAAACATGGATATTCAAGATTGTATGTTCCGTTCAGGTTTATATTTCATGGAATCAGAACCGTCATATGAGGAGAATTAACAATCACTAGTGCGCACGTCAAGTTTTGGACTAACAGCATGACAAAAGAATGGAGGTGGATCATCGCGAAGGAAGACGAAGTATCGCCGCACGAAAACGTATCAATTTTTTTTTACAGGATCGGGTTGACACTATGGTCGACCTGCCAGGGGCAGGTCGACCATAGTGTCGACCACCCCCCTGTACGAAAAAAATATATATATGAGCTGAAGGCCGAAGCCTTCAGCTCACATATTTTGTGCGTCCTCCCCCTTCCAACAAGCTCCAAAACCCATCCCACTTCAACTTCCTCCACCTATCAACTCTCCATTTCTCCACTATTTCTCATAAAATTAGTTTCAAATTAAAGCTTAATCCCTTCTCTACCCGGATCTATACCTTTTCCCTTCTCTTTTGTGCTTAAATCGCCATGGCAAACGAACCTTCCCTCAATGAGCTTTATCCTCAACTTACACCGCAAAAGATCGAGTGGTGCAACGTGCAAGAGGAAATAATCAAGGAATACGTGAAGACCGCAAAATTTAAGTTATTATTGGGACGCCTGGTGAGATTTGGTGATTTTAATACAACCCCCGGGGAAGATTTATTTAGGGATGCGGGTTTGATTTCTATTTTGGATGTGAACACCACCGAGAGAAGGGGCTTCAAGCGTCTGGTAAGACTCTTTGACGCTAATTTAGATATTGGTATGGATGATGAAGGTTTGGTAACCTATAATTCGATGGTTAAGGGCACTCATATATATTTTAATGAAGTCTAATTTGGGGAAATGTTAAATATCCGTGGTACAGGACTTGTTGTAACAGATCTTGAGATGAATGATGCAGCCGTATGGCGTAGGATTTTTAAGGATGGATTTGAGAGGCAGTGGGATAATATCCATTTAAGCCTGCTTGCTAGATTTGTCATTAGGATTTTGCAGTATAATCTTGTTAGGCAGAACGCTGGTTTTGATAGGATTCCGCATATCGTAAAGCGTGCTACTTACGCTATCTTTGGGGGCATACAGATGAATTGGGCACGCATCATTTTACAGCATTACAGCTCCACTAGGGAGATGAGACAATCCAATATTTTTTTTGGAAATTTATGGACTGTAGTCTTTGCACGGAGCGGTATTGATCTACGTAGTGAGAGTTATATAACACCTTCTCCTCACCCCTCTACTATTATCGACTTAGTTGCGCTAACGAGAATGGGTATCCACTTACATGATTTGTTAGAGTCGCTACCCATGGAGCATGACTGGGAGGATGTGGGTGAGGAGGGGGGACAGGAAGATGAGCCACACGATGGTCATGATTATCATCCCGGACACGACAAAGAACCCCAGTACGTGCCGCAAGAAGGGTTTGATCCAGCACAGACAGAGCAGACTTGGGGGGAGCTTGGACTTCCCAGACTCCAGGATGAGGGACTTCCGACACCCCTGGATGGGACCCCTGGGAGTCCCGAGACTTAGATTGGAGGGCTGCGTTGAGGTCCATCTCTGAGCGGCAGGCTCATCTGGTTAGAGATCAGCAGAGTATCCTTAGTACTCAGCAGGAGATGCTCCAGGCATAGGTCGGGTTATGACAGACTCAGCAGCAGATGTTACAGGATATGGGCACCTTATACGATCAACTGGGAGCTGGACTACAGGAACTACAGCTAGAGGTTAGGCAGGGGACTCAACAGCATGGAGAGCAGTTAGATAGAGTGGAATGCTGGATAGGTGGTATCGAGGATCTTATTCGTAGTTACTTCCGTTAGGACTTGACCTCTATTATTGTATCCGTAGGGAAGTGTTTTATTTTCATAATGCTTGACTGCTTTCTTTGTTGTCTTGTTGTAATAATGTACTGAAAATTATCTAGAGGTAATCCACAAGTTTTTTGCTTAATAAAATCTGTTGTGATTAAATGAAAATATTACGCGGCAATATATAGACAAAAGAAAAACGAGGAAGTAATAAAAACGGGAAAATGCAGATTTTTCCATTATATAAAATTTAGAAAATTAGATTTTTCTAAATTTAAAAATGGATGGTAGGATCTTGGATGCGACAATTGAATGAACTACACTCTTATTCTATAAGGGTGTGGGAAAAATTTGGATGAAAAATATTTTATTTTTAAAAATTTTGCATTCATTTAGAACTGCAAGTATATTTAGGGTGCAAGCATCATATTTTGGAAAAGTGATTTTAAATAATTGCATCCATATAGGTGGTACCAAAATTTAGGCATACATACTTTACTGTAATGTAATTCACTTTGCACATGTGCACATGGTTGCAACAATTGGTTGAACACTTTTTGGTTGGTTGTGAGGGGTTATAAATCTTACTCTTATTGAATTTCGAGGAAGAAATTCCTTAAGGGTGGGAGAATGTAACACCCCGCATTTTTATGATTTAAAATTATGAAATTTATAATATATATATATTCCGAGATATTAAAGTATAATGGGGATACGCGAAACAAATTAATCAAGAACGATGGGAAATAAAGAATACTTAAAGTAAATATTGAGAAATTAGTTATACGGACTTCACCATTGCGTTCGTCTCGGAATTCTGCATGAAATCGAGTCGGAGTTTTCGAAAATCAGACTTCGTACGAAGAAGTTATGACCTTCCGAAGTTTCAGTATATTAAAACAATCAAAACAGCTCAAAACGGAAATAATATTTCGAAATTCAAACCCAGAAAGGAAGGGCGGGATTTTTCCCGCCTAACGCCCAGGTCGACCGGGGTGTCGACTGGGTAGTCGACCTACCCCTGACCAGGTCGACCATGTAGTCGACCTGGGGGTCGACCTGGTCACTTTTCCCAGAATCTGTTCTGGGTACATTGTGATGTATTAGGGTTGTTTTCTGGGCGAGATTCGTAGCTTGGCACCTATAAATAAACCCCCTCAAGCTCTTTGTAAACTCCACCGCAATTCATGGTGAAGCCATGCCTCTCTTTTCTCTCATTATCTTCTTCAAAAGATCTTGGATCTATTCTTCCCTCTTTCCTCTACAGCATCTGTTCTTAAAAATTAAAAGAATGAGGTCTAGAACAACGAATGAAATAGAAAAGAAATCTAGAGAGAAAAGATAATGGATTCAGATTCGCAGATTCGCGTCGCAAGGAGGAGTCAAATATGATTCAAAACAGTAATTCAAGCCAAATGAAAGAGGGAAAAACAATTCAAGAATTATCTAGTCCCTATTCTGAAGACGACAAACAAGGTGAGTGGAGTTATAATACACTTTTTGTGTAAAATTATGATTTATCGTTCGAACATTCCCTATGTAGTCATGAAATGAAATTATTGTGAAAAAACAGAATCTGTAATGTTTAATATTATCATATGTTCGATTGTAATTTATTATGTCTACGATTATGTTCCACCTTTTATTCTTCCCTTTATATATATTTTTTGTAACTAGGCTATCTCGAGCCTAGATCCATTATGAAATGAATACGATGAAATGATTATTGCGAACTAAAAAGGGGAACGCTTGATTTTGGGTCATGACATGAATTGGAAGGTTTAGTAATAAATTACAATGGGTTTTGACTATAGTATAACCTTGGTAAGGTTTGAATGGGTGGACCAAGTTGGAAAACTATAAGCATGAACATGGTTTAGAATATGCTTATGAACTTGACATCTAAAACGAACATGAACATGGCATAAATTGGTAGTTGACATTTATAAGAACATGCTTGTAAGTTGGGTAATTGGCATAACATGAACTTAATATTTTTGACATGATTATGAACTTGACATATGCCAATTAGAACAGACATGAACCAAACATGAAACATGGCTAACTCGAGGTTAGGACGAGTTTGCGATGTAATCCTGCCCATAACCGCCCGGCCTAACCAGTGGTCGCAAACCCTAGGTCCTAATGTGAGAAGTTAATCATATCGCGCTTAAAACACGAGGTTAGACTGAGTTGTGGTGTAACTCTGCCCGGAACCGCCCGACATAACCGGTAACCACAACAACAGGTCTAATGTGAGAGGTTGTGGTGCATTAATAATTAATTAATGGCACATGATTCGTAGGGTTAAGTCATGAATTCAAAGACAACACTTAACCAAATTTGTGAATAAACGTTATAAGGAGATGGGGTTAAGTTGACACGAACATATGAACAAAACTTAACCAAAAACGGAAATAGGGAATGTTAATTACCTATTATAAATCGAAGTTGAAATAGTCGAAGGGTTAATTAGGGGGTAAACCTGTCCTAGGGACAGAGGAAGACTATGATTTAAGATGTAATGTAAGGCCCGAAGGGTGGGATAACCTATAATATGGGGTAAGTTAAGCAAGAACTGTGGGAAGACACCCATGCGCTATCACCGAATAAAAGAGAACTTAAGTCATGCTTGAATTCATGGGAAAACCTTAGTCAACAAGTTGAATTATAAAGCAAGAGTATGTATTCTGATGTCTAAGGTAACGAGAATTGACTAAGTAAAACAACGAGAATGATAACTAAGTAACAAGCCTTAGTTAATAAGAAACTAAGCAATAAACCTTAGTCAAGAAAACGATCGAGAGCGGGAACTAAGTTGTAATCCTTAGTTAAGGGGACTAAGTGATAAACCTTAGTTAACAAGATTTATGGGAAAGGAAACTAAGTGGTAAACCTTAGTTAAGAACAACTAAGTAATAATTCTTAGTTAAGGAAACTGGACCAGTCCATAAATAGATGAATAACCCGATACGGTAGATCATCACTTAACAAGCACACGAGGAGGAGCGAACGTTTATCTGATTTCAAAAAAGGCTCCAGCGGACTGGGTTACGAAGCACGTAGCTTAGGGGAACGTGAGGGTACTCTTGGTATCCCTCTGTGAGGTTGCAGATGATCTGCCTGGGCTCACAGAGGTTAAGGTCTGCGGTAGAAGAACCAAGGGTATGCCTTGGTTGCAATATAGGCAACCTAAAGACTAGGGCGGATCAGCGTGGGTCGGCGATACTTAGTTTATCCCTGTGACAGCATGTCGTCGACTACCTACCATCTTTAGTCAATCGTAGTACGCATGCGGAAAGGCAGAGAACTCCCAACAGACCATATACTTGCTATCTAGTTATGGGTGAGGCTGGCCACTAGGAAAGTGGGGCATAGGTGGCAGGAGTATAGTTCTCGTGCTTGATTTTCTTGGATTGCCTTTCATTAGTTGAGGGAGGGGTCATGTGGGACCATAACCACTGGTAGAAAAACAGACCTTAGCATCTGCATCGGTAGATAACTTAAAGCTCCGGACCGAGTTCCGTATTTTCTTGATTTAGCTCTGTCACGGGACTCGGGCCGCACACATAATGAACATGTGCATATAGACATCGAAAAACGATTCGCGATACATACGTGGGAAAAAGGGGCCGTTCGACAGGTAGCATAATCCCTAGTGTTCCTAGGTGGCATAAACCCTAATCGAATCTAGAAAACGTTCAATAGGTGGCATAATCCCTAGTAGTCCTAGGTGGCATAAATCCTAGTTGAACACTCGATAGTTCATGATAAGGAAACCTAGCCAGATCAAGGGTGGCAGTCCAAACGATTTCAAGAATGGTGGTACTACGTTAAAGTAGTATAAAATTTCATGATAAGGCCCGTACAATATATGGCAAGGGACTGTACATATACATGGAAAGGATTGTGTGAGTTGGGAAAAGAAAAAACTACATATGCAGTGTATTAGGTTAATCTATTAGTTAATGGACGAGAATGACACGAGTTTGGCCTTGGGTGCTAATATTGTAAATAACCTAATAAGCGAAGAAATAATAACTGAACGGTATATGTAAGGTTTACACAGGAGTTTATTATAGTCCAATCACACAGAACTTATGTTCTGACCACCTCCTCACAACATGCGCAAATTAGGTCCATGATCAGAGATGGTATTGCTTGACCACTGGCTTAGCAGTGTTATTATAAAGGTAATGCTATTTTGAACAAACTATATTTTATTCCTTCCGCTGTGAGCTGTACTTGAACTCTGACATATTTCTTTCTCTCTATCTCTTCTGCAGGATACCAGAACACCCAACTCGGGGTCCGATGGATTGGATTTTGAAAAAAAATCAGTCTGTCGAAACCCGGGTTGTTACAGTACGTGATCCCTACCACCCTCTCCTGGTGCGTGAACGTCAACCATAGGAATATTAAACCGTGGTGCCATTTTCCTAACTACCATGGAATCCATGTGCAATGGCACCACATCTTGCGGATTTTCAAGAATAACTACATCAGGCAACATATCCGGGGCCACCGGTGCGTCCCCCTCGATGATTTCCACATGCTCTACCTTTTAATGTACAACCGGAGAATGTTGTCTTTCAGGTTGCTCTCCATGCTCAGACGCTTAGGGTGAACTTGTTGTATGAGAGATGTGGACCTTTTGGTAGTCTCAAGCTCGCTTCCCGTTGAGCTAGCACTGCTAGTAGAGTCAGATATATGCGATGATGGCAAGGAAGTCTCGGCTTCGAAGTCTTCCCCGTCATGGATCTTGTATGCATTGCTAGCTATACTTTAACATACTAGCGTTAGATATCCCGGTTGAATAACATGTACCCCTCGTGTTGGTGCAAACTAGCATGTGCGTGTAGTGTTATGCAATTTCAAGATAATACAGGTTACAAGTTAAGAATGAGGACCACGACGACGACCATAAGGCCGAAAAACCATAATCGTCGTCATGTCCGGTCCACTCTCCTGGTCTCTTGTCAGGTCATGACTATGGCGCGATCAAAATCGGGGAACAAAAACATTGGTTCAGTAAGTTCAGTCATAGTTCAAGTTTATATACCCTAATCCTATATTCTGGGCACAATCGCCAACCGTAAGGAAACCAGCATAAGCATCGACCCGATTGCATAATGTCGCGGAACCAACACGGTTCCAGAAGAGAAGAAAAATCGAAGCCTGAAGCAAGAAGTTCAACGAGGGACGACGCGAAGCAACCGGGCCATTCACGGACTCGCACCCACCGGGGTTCAAACACTCGAACCCTACTTGGGTTCCGAATATTCGAACGCCACTAGGGATTCGAATACTGCAACCCCATTCGGGTTCGAATTCTCGAACCCCACTCGGGGTTCGAATGCTCAAGCCCCATTCGGGGGTTCAAATCTTCGAATCCCCTTCGGGGTTCGAGGATTCGAGACCCCCAGGGGTTCGAGGATTCGGAACCCCTTAGGGGTCGAAAATCATCACCCTGTGTAGGGTGCAAGCTCGCCACCGGAAGCACAGGGCTTCGACATCATCTTCTTTCCCTCCGCAACGCGTCTCTCCCTCGTTTGGAATGCTCTGATCTCCTTCCACTTCTTCCCCAACTCTCCTCTCTCTCCCATCTCGAGTTCCACCGCACTTGCCTATTTTCAGGTCATAGACTCGAGGCACGATAGTCGCAGTGGCCACGATGGAGCTTGCCGAGGAAAGCAAGTGGAAGGGGTCACCTCCAAATCCTACCTGAGTGTTCGGGAGTTAATGGCGGCCAAAGAAATAAAGAACAAGAAGAAAAAATGGGGAGGGGAGAGGCCTGTTTATAATAAAAGGAAGTGCCCCCTCGTATTCTGTACCCCGCCTCTTCGTACCTTAGGAGGGTACAAAGATTCGTACCCCATCGAGGTACGAAATTCCGTACCCCATCACGGTATGAAAGTTTGTACCTAGCGGGGTACGATAATTCGTACCCCAGCCAGGGTACGGAAAAAAATGATGACAACGATATATGCGTGTGTGGATACGCAATGCACGTGTATACAAATCGTTACAAGCGCGCAAGCTCAAGGCAACACATGTACTTAGCGACGTATATGCATCGTCGCACAAACAATTACTTATGTACGATTCAACAAAAAACGAGCTCAACAGTTAACGTCTATTTTCTTAAGTTTATAGGAAAAGTCGACAACTCCTTAATTACTTCAACCAATGCAAAGCACATCATGTCAAGACAAAGCATACTTTGGGGGGAAACGTTAATCGGCCTTTTGGTCCGATTCCCAAAAGTACGCAAGGCACACTTACTCAATGCATTGGTGAAGACAAAGCTGAGAGTGTCACCAAGGAGTAAAGGAAAGGATTCGAGAATGGATCATGCTGATAGGAACCTCACTGCTCCTCTAAAACATCGCCAAACCAGTACCTCAAACCCCAGAAAGTCACAAGGCCCGACCTCGACTCCCCTTGCCCATTTCACCATTTTTCGTACCCCACAGGGTACAAATTTCGTACCCCATGGGTCCAAGATTCGTACCCCATGGAGGGTTACGAATTTCAAGGTGAGCGCATAAAGGGTTCAAGATATTGGTGGCTGGCTACCGGGGATATGAGATTCCTGGTGTGGTCCCCTATTTCCACCTACTCCCACCTAAGCACTCCACTATAAATACACCTTGACCTCACATTTCAAAGGGATTGGAATTTGGTGATTTGGTACCTCTTGAGAGCTCCAAGTAGCCCCTTTAATAACATCTGCACTTTGAGGAAGAAGAAGGGAAAAAGTGTCTTTTTCCTAATATATTAATATATGATAATTATGACATCATATAACTCAGAGATGTATGTAAAGAGATGTATTGAGATGTTCTAAACCATGTAACTCTTTGTTATAAATAATATTCCAACGACTCTTCCAAACTGGACGTAGGTCTCTGGAGAGGCCAAACCACTATAAATCTCTCGTGTTATTTACTTCTTTCCACGCTAAAGAATCTTGGGTGTTTACGACATATTTTGTCGTCAACACCTCACCTCCTATATAAGACCGTGTATGATAAAAAGAGTATGTTGTATGGTATGGATCCCCAACAAACGAATTATACTGGTCCAAATCCCTATTGATTTGAAATCCCATAGACCATTAGATTAACTATAAAATTAGGCTTTTAACTTAATGACTTTTTAAGTTCAAATCTAATTAAACCCAATAGTTAACTTATTTATCATAGAATAACTCCAAATCACATGGCCCCATAGAATAATAACAAAGGCAAATCACATGGTCCCATAGAATAATAATGCCAAATAACATAGCCCCATAGAATAATAATTTTAGGCTTATAATTTAATACCCAATTTAAGTTTATTTTTATGTTAAGCCTAATCAATCATCTTTTCTAGTCATGCTCATATTTGCAAATAAACTATTCAGGTTTATTATGGTTCTTAGTTTATCTTATTTATCCAAATATAGATTATAGTCTACTTTCATGTCATATTTTGCCTTATAACCTATTGTAATTCATATCAAGTTTGCCTTTTTTCAATCCAATTATTCCCTCTCTATTTTGGTTTACAATATGACAAATTAGCCCTAATTTAATTATTCCAAGTCAGTTATATTTTCCTAAATGTGCACAAAACGAAAGAATGATAATCAGTCGTCGCACGCAAAACAAAAGAACAATGATCCATTGTAGGTAACTAGACAAACAAAATTATGCCTAAATTGGTCTTATTCGTATGCCTTTTAGGCATATTTGGGCATAACCAAAATAGTTGAAAAAAATCAGAATAAGAAAAGGGATTTGAGAATAAAAATTTATAGCATTCTTCAATCAAATGGAAATTATAAAAGTAGACATAAAGATTATAGAAAGGAAATATTGAAAATAGGAATAAACTGAAATAGTACA
Organism: Allium sativum; assembly: GCA_030737875.1. Taxonomy (NCBI): domain Eukaryota; kingdom Viridiplantae; phylum Streptophyta; class Magnoliopsida; order Asparagales; family Amaryllidaceae; genus Allium; species Allium sativum. The sequence goes on along the minus strand of CM060918.1, from coordinate 139,337,573 downwards.
CAGATCTTTAAGAATTGGACGTGAAAATTACAACTACCATTGTTCTAATTTACCCTAACTTATTCAAAAGTTTGAAATAATCACAAAAGCTCACTAAGATTTCTTACTATGTGGACCCGGTAGATCTCTAAAATATATGTACATAATCCTCTAAAATATGTGTATATAAAATATTTTATTCTAAAACTCTATGATTCTCAGAAAGAAAATTGGCGTAGGGGAGAATAAATGAGTTGTGTGGAATGAGGAGGGGTATATGCTTATTTATAGTTAGAGATGGGTCACATCAGCAAATTCAGAGCGTACATGTCACCCTTAATTTGGGCTGAAAAATCTACATCGTTCTTCGATTTCCTGCCAAGCACGAAATTATGCGTGACAACGTGTTGGGTCCACCCTCCATGGCTTGGGTCGACCCATGGGTTGGCCTAACCAGGAATGGGTCATCCTAGTAACGTTTTATCATATATATTTTTATCCGTTTTAAATTTCAAGTTTGAGATTGCCATAACTTCTTTGTTCTAAGCCTGTTTTATGCATGTCAAATATCAAACTGAACCGGAAAATCATAATAATGGCGCAATCCTAGTTGTCAAATTCCCATTATTTTTCAACTTATCCTTTAATAATTTGTTAATTAATCATTCTATATTTAAATTTGGGTTGTTACATTCTCCCCTCCTTAAAGGATTCGTCCATGAAATCTCTAATGAAGAAGAATAAGATAAGTGTTTCCATAACAATATCTACAATTATCCACTCATCCATCATCCACTTTCAACCATTGTCCTTAATTTTTCTAATGCAATATATGTACCTATGCAATATTGTTTGTGTATGACCCTAACTAATGCAAAATATTGGGCAGTCTACTGATTCAGCTGACCTCCTTTTATGCAGTTATTTTTGCGCTATGCATCCAAATGTACGCAAAAATCCTAATGCTAACAGGTAATTCTATATGCATGCATCAAAAATCATCCATATGCAACAACCATATGATAGCATCCATATATTACAAACATAGAACTAAATAAAATGCACTTACATCCTTATGCACATGTAAGTGTCATATCAGCTGAATGCCCGTAGTGCCTAGTGTGTGTATATGAATCCACTGCATCCATTTACAAACACTTGCATCTATTTGTATCCATCAAACATAATATGTTCCAACAACATGTTTCAATCGTATCCTACCATCTATGGCTCAAATCTGAAGATTACGAATTCAAAGGAATGCAAAGATAGAACCTATTCAAAGCTAAAGATGGAGAAAGATCAAAGCGTACCGTCAAAAAGAAAAGGGTAAGAAACACGCATTTTCTCCTCTGGTTCCCAAGTAGATTCGGTCGAATCTTCACCCCACTGATTATTTACCACCTTTATCTATTTGTTCCTTAGCCTCTTGATCTCAAAATCTAGGATTCTCTTAGGTTCTCGTCAAATAGATGCCTCTCGCTTAATCTCTATATCCTGTAATGTATTGTGCTCTACTACTATTGAGTCATGTAACCACTTCCATAAGTGTGAAACATAGAATACGTCATGAACACCCGAAAGTATTTGTGGTAGTCGAACCCTATACGCCATCTGCCTCACTCGCTCTGTAATCGGGAATGGCCCAATGAACCTCGGTGCTTGCTTGGTAGCGGAGCTAAATCTCGCCATGTTTCTTAATAACGGTACCTTGACTAAAACCAAATTTCCAGTAGCAAAATCTAGGTCATTCCTTCACTTATCTACGTAAGACTTTCGTCGATCCTGTGCCACTTCATCCTCCTCCTAATCAAATCAATCTTATCGGAGGTCTTTATAATCATATCTGACCCAAGAATTAATCGATCTATCGTCTCCTACAAACATGCTAGAGATCTGCAAGGTCGTCCATATAAATCCTCAGAGGGTGCAATACCAATGCTAGTCTAAAAGCTATTATTATAAGCAAGCTCCACAAGGTCTAAATGCTCCTCTCGTGTCCCTTCGAAATCCAAGATACATAACCTCAACAGGTCCTCTAAAATCCAATTCACCCTCTCAGTCTATCCATCAGTTTGAGGGTGATAATCCATGCTCAATCTGATCCCAAAGCTTCTTGTAGACTTCTCCAAAACTCACTAGTAAAGATGTGGTCTCTATCAATTATGATAATTGAAGTTACCTCATGGTGTCAGACTATCTCGTTCATGTGCACAGAAGCCAACTATACCGCCATACTCTTACTCTTAACTTAGATGAAATCAGCGAACTTAGTAAGTCAGTCCACGATCATCCAAATGCTAACATTACCTTTCCTCGACCTAGGAGACCTGTCCACAAAATCCATAGAAACTCCCCTATTTCCAGAATCCACTGGGTTCCTTCTGTTCTGCCTTTACTCTTTGATAAGCTATGCACCTAGCCATATATTCAGGCACATCTTTCTCCATAATCATCCAATAGAAGACTATTCTCATATCACGATACATCTTATCACCACTCTGATGGATAGTCATCCGAGAATGATGAGCCTCGGCCAACACTGCACTCGTCAAATCATCCGTACAAGGTATGCATAGTCTGACATCATATCGAAGCCAACCTATATAGTTCACATAATATTTGAGAAGACGTCTAGACACCTCTCTTCTAGTCAATCTATCTAAGATATCCACAAGCTCTAGATCCTCTTTCTACCTCGCCCCTATCTGCTCTAGCAAGGTCGCACCTCCAGCGAGGCCAATAATCATGGAATATAGTCCTTAGATGGTATAAAATCGAATGTAGATATAAAATCCAAGCTTTTCCACTCTAACAAACAAAGGACTCAATGACGCCCTCTTCCTACTCAAAGCATCATCCCTTACATTCCCCTTGCTTGAGGAATACACAATCTCAAAAATCATACAATGCTAAGAACTCCATCCACCTATATTATCTCAAATTGAGGTCCCTTTGAGAGAATAAACATTTAAGAGAATTATGGTCCGTAAAGAGCTCGAATATCTCCCCAAGTAGGTAGTGCGTACACTATATCAGCTAACTACAAATTGTGAGTAGAGTAGTTTCTCTCATGGACCATTAACTACTTAATACCGTAGCACACTATCCTACCCTCTTGAATCAACATTGCACGTAAGCCAGCCCCACAAGCATCAGTATATACTATGAACATCTTAGAACCATCGGGTAATGTCAAAACCAATGCACCAGTGACAGCCTTCTTTAACCTTTGAAAAGCATCCTCGCAATCCATATCCTAAGAGAAATTAATTTTTTTAGTATGTTGGGTTAATGGTGTCAAGATCCTCGCGAAGTCCTTAATGAACTTCCTATATTAACCGGCTATACCAAGAAAACTCCTCACCTCTATTACATTCTTTGAGATTTTCCAATCATGTACCGCCACCACCTTGGCGGGATCAACAGCTAAGTCATCCTTTAAGACCATATGCCCTAAGAAATGCACCACTCTCCGCTAAAATGACACTTGGAGAATTTCACCTTAAGCTGATGAACCCGGAGAGTACAAAGAACCTCTCCCAAATGTAAAGTGTGTTCATCCTCACTCCTCAAGAAGACAAGAATATCGTCCACAAAAACCACCACAAACCTATTCGGAACATCTTTGAATACTCTACTAATAAAGTCTATGAAATACGTTGTGTGTTGGTCAGGCCCAAAGGCATAACCAACCACTCAAAGAAGCCACCAGGAGTCCGAAAAGACGTCTTATCAATGCTATCCTCTACTACACGCAACTAGTGAAAACCATAGCTAAGTCCAACTAAGAGAATACAGACGTGCCTACCAACCGATCAAACAAATCATCTATCTGAGGAGTTGGTAACAATTTTTCTTTGTAAGCTTATTCAACTCTCAATAATCCATGCCTATACGAAGGGAACCATTTGTCTTAGTAGAAAAGCAACTGGTGCTTTCCCTTATAATTACATCGTCTAATAAATCCTTTTACCAAAAGCTCACTCACTTGCTTGCCAAGTTCTCTCCGTTCCCTCGGAGCCATATGCCAAATAGGTAGTGCTACAGGCTTCGCGCTCTCACTAAGATAAATCCGAAAGTCAATCTCTCATTTAGGTGGAAACCCTCTCACCTCCTCAGATACATCCAGGTACTCATAAATAATGGGTACATGATCGATATACTCAACAGAAGAATCTAAGGAATAAAGAAAACACAACATGGATGACTCCCGTAGGTCGCAAGAAATCTCTAGGGTCCTATCACTACCCGTCATTAAATGAATGGCCCTCCTCTTGCAGTCAAGTACATACCCGTACATGGATAACTAATCCATCCTTAGGATCATACGGTACATGAAAATCCCAAAACATAGACATCACAATCAAACTCAATACAAGAAATAGAAATCTTCAAACACCTACAAACCATATATAAGTGTGTTGAATCACCTATGGTGTTTGAAACTACGATGGAATCAGTAGCAAGAGAGATATGTGCAAATAATCAACCAAGGTACTAGAAATAAATGAATGAGGAGCACCAAAATAAAAAGAGTCCGTACAGGAAAGTCAGAAATAGAGATAAAACATTTTACAGAAACTTTCCTACCTCCATTCCGGCCACTACTAGCTAGATTTGCCTCCAACATATGCATTTGAGCTGTCAACATACCAATCCCTTGCCTAGGCTTATGTGGACAAGTCCTGCTATAATGCCTAGCTTGCCTACAGTTGAATCACTTACCCTTCGTCATTGACTTTCTGCAATCCTATATGAAATGCCTTATCATCCCACATCCATGGCACTTATTCATCTTTTTCTACCCTTTTTGATGATTACCATCTTGCTTTTTCTTTCCATTCTTGTTTTCCCACCATCTCTATTCAGAACTAGAAAACTTAGGAGTCCTACTCTTAACATCCTTGACTTCTTCCTTCTTATACTCATGCATTAATTCCATCTCAATCAAATCCTAGAAAGTTGCCCCCATTGGAATATAAGTCAACTCTAAGCATTGGAGAGGTTGATTCAATGCTCTAACAAATCTAACAGCCTTCTTGTTTAACCAAATCTAGATAACTCATTAAACTGGTTGTTGTACTTCCTAACTGAAAGGTCTCCTTGCTTCAATTTTAGAAACCGCTCTAATTGCATGTCTTCTAGTGTAGGAGGTAGAAACTTCCTCTCGAATCTATTTTGAGATCTAACCCAATCTACAGCTCTCCTCTTAACCTCCACAATTTTCCACCAAAACGAGGCCTCCTCCTTAAGCTGCCAAGTAGGTAGTCAAACTCTCATCAATAGATCGAAAATCCTCTATGTTTCTCTGATCCAAGTGCGTTCCTTCACAAATGACTCGGTGCCTGAAAAGCTCTTGTCGTCCCAGCTCAACAATGTTAGGGAATGCATAATGGATCTTAAGGCAAAACTAACACTAGAGGGGGGTAAATAGTATTTTCAAGAAATTTAAAAAATTCTAAAACTGATATGATAGACTATATGAATCACACACCACAGATATGATCACAAACACAGAATCAGACATAAACACAGAAATAAACAAAAATAATAAAATGCAGAAAAGGAAAGAACACACCGGATTTTATACTGGTTCGGATTACTTCTACATCCAGTCCCACGCAACACTGGATTGCGCAAAGTTTTATTACTATATCAATATCCAATACAAACTCCTTGATTTCACGGCTACAAGGTTCACATCGTTTCCACCACCCTTGATTTTCCGGTCACAAGGTTAACACCGTTACCCTTCCTTGATTTCACGGCTACAAGAAACACATCGTTTCCAATACTATCCCAAAACAATCCCAAATGATTACAACATCCTTATAACTCTTTAATAACACTTTGATTCAGAGAGTAATGAGTAAAGAGTGAGAAGAGAAGAAGTTTTATATAGTTAGAATTGAAATCGACAGAGTATAAGTGTAGAAATCATAAAAATATGAAATAATAATGGAGGAATGAAAATAAATGAAGATGGAGAAGAAGAATGGTTAAAAAAATCGAAATAAACCTATAAGATTTGAAAGGTTGCAACGCTTCTGGAACGTTACAAATGGTGAAAAGACACTTCCTTTCAAAATTGAAAAAATGACAGTTATATGTCAACATGCCAACATATGTATGTCGACCTATGTATTTCAAAATTCGAAATTCGAGTAATTTTCAAGTGTTTTAATATATATATATATATATATATATATATATATAATCTTCAAAATTCTTGAATTAAAACACAGTGAAATAAATAAGTATTATAACGCAGAAAATCATATGAAATCATAAATATAAATTATATAAACATATTTATAAAATTATAAAGTTTAAAACTTTATAAATATAAAAGTATATATAACTATAAATATTTATAAACTTATAATCTTTAAAACTCAAATTTGAAATCAAAAGTAAAACAGAAAAACTTAATTAGAATTTGAATTTTGAAAATAGAATTTGAAATTTGAAAATCAAAATTTGAATTTGAATTTGAACATTTAGTGCTACTCAGAGTCTTACATAAACTAGACTCTATTACTATATTTATCTTGAACTCTTGGTGTCTTGATTACTCATGGGTCTTGATTCTCTCTTAATATGAATCTCTTGAATCTTTAAAACTCTAAAACTGTACAGGCTTCAGTATTAATTCCTGTATACAAATCCAACATATATGTGTGTGTGTGTGTGTATTCTAGATAAAGATGTTAATATATATTTTTTAATTAATTAATATTGAAATAAGGTTGTTGTCATCAAAACTTCATTCTCCAACGGACAAATCCTTACAAAGCTTAGAAAAGTTCGCAACTACAGGTGGATTAGAAGGAACCACAACGTGTGTTGGAGCCTTCACATGTTCTTGTTCTTTAGTTGGTGTCGTAGCTTGTAATATCGATGGAACCAACCGAGTATAGGAACTCCCTCAGGAAGATTAGGGGCCCCTAACATGTTGAACAAAAGAAGGGATAGAAATTTAGAATTCGAAATAGTCAAAGGAAGGTTGTAACTGATTAGAAGGGATATATTTTTATTTTCAAAATAATTTTTGATTTCTGAAAAATGCGTTTTCTTTCAAAAATATTTTCAAATAAAACACCGTGCACCCCTTAGCGTTATCCAAAATAGAACCCCATTAAGGAATGTGTGGCATTGTAGGTATAAAGACATAAATACATCACAAAGACTAAGATTTCACAAGACATAAATAAATAAATATACAGTGGAAGAAGAAGACAATTTACATAATGATAAGAGAGGCATTTATTTCAGCAAAACAAAATTGTCTCAGAACATCATGTCTCAAAAATCTTAGTCGAAAATAACAATAAAGTACATAGTAATAATAATCCCCAAGTAGTCAAAAGAAACAACCAAACCATGGTAAAGAAACAAAAAGCGATACATCTACAACAAGAATACTCCAAGATAAAATCAGCAAAAAAATTTGAAATATGCACTTCCTCACTGTGATCCCAGGGAAGAAAAAAGAAAGAAAGAAGGAAACGAGTTAGACATAAAGTCTAATATGATTGCTAGAATGACTGAAAAACAAAGGAAAATAATTAAAAACAATTGTTCTAGTGTCATATAGGGTAAGTGTCTATTCACACCTAAAAGTGAAGATAAAAGATTATAAATAAGACAGATTTTTCTCATTCAACAGAATTTGGTTGGTGAGTGTTTTGCATTTCTACAATTTCGAAACATAATATAATTAGGTAGAATTATCCTAATACTACTCGTCAATCGGCTGTTATACCATAGAGTGATAACCTATGCCCACTACCAATTTTGGTTTATCAGGCCGTAGCCCATCAGCAAAAAGACATAGTGTTAATCACAAGCATCACAATGTCTTATTTTCCGTAATTGAACCAATGAACGCACACTGACCTACTGAAATGCACCCGTACCCATCTCTAATTTGGACCATATTATTACCTCTCACAACACGGTGCATACCCTCTCCTCCTATATGAGTTATATACGATAAAATTTGGTATGTTGTAAGGTATGTACCCCGATCTAAAAATTTATACTCGGTCCAAATTCTCATTGATTTGACCCTTTATACACCATTAGATTAACTATAAAATTAGGCTTTTAACTTAATGCCATTTTTAAGTTTAAATCTAATCAAGCGTAACAATTAATTTACTTACTATAGAATAACGCCAAATCATATGGCCCTACAGAAAATAGGAATAAACTAATATAATAAATAGATCTATAAGAATAAGATCTGAAAACTACAACTACCATTATTCCAATTTACCCTAACTTATTCAAAAATTTGGAATAATCACAAAAGCTCACAAGAATTTCTTTCTATGTGGTCCGGGTAGAATCTAAAAAATATATGTATATAATCCTCCAGAATATGTGTACATAAAATATTTATAAAAAAACTCCATTACTCTAAGAAAAAAATTGGCATAGGGAGAAAAGATAAGTTGTGTGGAACGAGGAGAGGAATAGGTTTACTTATAGTTGGAGACGAGACATATCAACAAATCTAGAGCGTATACGTCAATCCTATTTTAGGCTGAAAAAATTAACATCGTCCTACGATTTTGTGCTAGGCACGAAACTGTGCCTGGTAAAGTGCTAGGTCGACCCAGTTCCAAGCTGGTTCAACAGATGGGTTGACCTGGCCAGGGACTGGATCATCCTAGTAACGTGTTATCATATCTTTTATTCGTTGTAAATTTCTGATTTGAATTTTGAACTTTGATTGCCATAACTTCTTTGTTTTAAGTTCATTTAACGCAAACCAAATATCAAACTGAACCGAAAAATCGTAATGGACACAATGGCGCTATCGCCGTTGCCAAAATTCCCATTGTTTTTCAACTTATCCTTTAATTTATTAATTTGTTAATTAATCATTTTATTTTAAATTTTGGGTTGTTACATTTGTGTTCGAAAATATAAATTGTTGTAACTATAAAATAAATCAATGGTTGAGTTAAAAACAAATGTTGGAATCTTAAGGTATATGTTTGTGTGAGAAAATATTGTGTTTAAAACATTTTAGTAAGTGTAAATATTATAATTCGTGAATTATTGTGAATAATGGATTTTATTTTAAAATGTGACTCTAAATTTAAGAATGTTGTAAATAAAAATATAAGAATGATTAGAATAAATATTCAAATATGCTGTAATATCTTAGAGAATTTTAAATTTATTTCATTAAAAATGGAATTTCTAGATTTAAATTTAAGAATGTTATTATACTCAATTAAAAGTGCAAAATGCACTTTTTTGTAAAATATGAATTTTTGTATGTGTTACTTTCAAGGTGTTTAAAATGATTAAAATATTTTAAACATGTGTTTTTACGTTTTGTAAGTAAAAATAATGTTTGTAGTATCTATTGTTAAAATGTGTTTAATTGTTTTAGTTTGGTGTTTGTTGTTAGGGGAGATTTGTAACACTTTGATTTTGTAACACTTGCTTTAATGGGTATTGGGTAGGCTCAAATTTCTACCTAAGCCCAAAAAAGAGAATTATCAAGTGTAAAAGAGAAGTGCATACTTTCCTTTTCCCATCATTCCTCCTCTTTCTTAAAGCCACGCTAAGGAGAAAACAATGGATGCCTTCTCTTCTTACTTAAATATAAAATCCAAATTTAATTCGAAAAGAGAATAGCTGCAAATCTCTAGCCTAGCAACAAGAATCAAGTTCCAACCTACAAATCTAATAAAATAATCTCTGAAATCAAAGAAAGGAAGATTGCAGTAAACATATTCTTCCTTGCATGTCACTGTTTCTTAGTTTCTCAATCTCACCTCCTTGCAAGCTTAAACCATTGGAATTTATTTACATGCCAAGCAAGGTGAGTTGTTCGACTCACACCTTCTAATTTACAATGTTTTATATCTTATTGGTGTGAATCAATTCACTGTTCGTTGAAAACTGTATGCTTTAGTTCATATTTATCTCAGTTGTGCGAAACAACCAAATATGCCATTTTGTGTTGTAATATCTTATTGTTCCTTTTTGTGAAATCATGCCATTTTTTGTAATTTAAAGTAGAATATCTAGTCTATATGTTTGCAAAGTTTCAAGTCGATTCAACCATTGTTTCTATTTAGGATCAGTTGTCAAAGTTCCATTGAGCTTTAGTAATTGCCTGTAGTTGTTTGTTCACTATGTTGACGTAGGATTCAACCTAAGCACTTATGGTGCCGACCCAATGGTCGACACACACAAGGAATAGGTCGACCCATGTAGTGCAATATACATGTTGTGTGTTTTTGCATTAGTTCCTGCTTGTTGTGTGGTTTTTTGATGAATTCTGTAATGACCCGCAGTGGCAGAGGTATTATAATTAATTTATTTAATTTTTGAAATGGTGGTTTAGAGAATTTAATGGCCGTGGAATTAAATAATGGTAAATATTTAATTAAAATAATAAATTAAATAATATATTTAATTCTGAAATAATCAGAATTGGCTGAAATGACGATATGGTGTGAACCGGATCATCTGTGATATTTAATTCAGTTAGAATTGAATTTGAATAACGAATATATTATATAAACGACAGTTTGAACATATAATTATAATATAATTAAAATAGAGCGCGTAATAACGCGACAGTTCGCTATTTGGCGATTTGAACTTCAACTAAATGTACATGATTCGATTTAAGCCGGATTTCTGTGAAACAAGAAATAGTAAGATTTCAGGCTCGAAGATCAATGTTGAATAATAGTTAGTTGAATATAGTATTTGGGTTGTCGTAACGATGTTTTACACAACATCCGTTTTAACCCAAATAAGTGTAAGCTTGGAAATATAATAAAGAATATTTCCTAAGTATAGAAATAAACGAGATTGGAAAAGAGATAAGTAATTGGAATATTTTCCAATTATAAATAGCATATATTTTCTAAAGTCTAGAAAATAAAGGAAGGCGATATTCGGAAATGTTTTCCAAATAACATAAAAGGCCAATATGGTTATTGAAAATATTTGGTTAACAAATATTGATAAAGAAATAGAGAAGTGGTTTAACTAATGGAATATTAATTAAGGACTCAGTGACATGTTCAAAAAAGAAATTTTGATTTTTTTGAAAAGAGTAAACTGTTTGAAAACTCCCAGGGAAAGGCTGTTTGAATTAAAAACAAATTTAACAGAAATTTGTAAAAGCAAATTGGAATTAAAAATAAAAGCCAGTTAAGTGGTAACTGAGATTGAATTAGAATGATATCAAGACAAATTGGATTGTGGGATTCAAATTTGAAGTGTAATGTGATAATCAAGTTAAGAGTTGGAGATCAAGAATGAAACTTGAGTTTGAAATGAAATTTGGCTTGGTAAAAAGCGAATGGTTGTGTTGGAGATAAAAGTGATTTCAGAATTTGATTGGGATGACCCTTGTATCCGCTGAATAGATAACAGGTGGAAAGGATATAATGATATGCCGACAAAAGGTACAAGTTTATATTTCTAATGGATATAATATTTATAAGCCGAATTGGCAAGCCGCTTGGCTGTTTGATTTTCTTTTGGGTTGGAGAAGGCCCAGAGAGGCGAGTTGGAGTTTGACTGATTGACCAGTACAAAGGAGGTGCTGGCAAAAAAATTCGAAGGTTAAGGCGTTCGAAAATTTTCAGGATTTTTGAAAATTTTCGTTGATAAGAATTAATTAATAATTTAATTTAAATTAAATTGGTTCACTTGGAAACTGAAGTTGAGAAGTGAACAAATATGTTCTAACCAGTCGATAGGGTCGTCCCCTACCTTTTAGCAATTTCGAGGACGAAATTATTTTAAGTGGGAAAGATTGTAATGACACGCAGTGGCAGAGGTATTATAATTTATTTAATTAATTTTTGAAATGGTGGTTTAGAGAATTTAATGGCCGTGGAATTAAATAATGTTAATATTTAATTAAAATAATAAATTAAATAATATATTTAATTCTGAAATAATCAGAATTGGCTGAAATGACGATATGGTGTGAACTGGATCATCTGTGATATTTAATTCAGTTAGAATTGAATTTGAATAACGAATATATTATATAAACAACAGTTTGAACATATAATTATAATATAATTAAAATAGAGCGCGTAACGACGCGACAGTTCTCTATTTGGCGATTTGAACTTCAACTGAATGTACAGGATTCATTTTAAGCCGGATTTCTGTGAAACAAGAAACGTTAGGAGCTGGTGAAGTGTATCTTTCTAATGGAAGAGAAAAATCGGGATTTCGTCGTGTAGATTTTGATTTATGTCCAAATCAAATTTTAAAAAAGTCGCTGTGGAATTCCTTTATAATTTATAAAGGAATTATTTATATTTTAGAAAGGAAATTCAATATAAATCAAATATCGGGTTGACCCAGATTGAAGTATCGAGCTAGAAATTCATATAGGAATATTCTAGAGCTGTATAGTATTCCACTACGAATATAAACGATAATATTTATTTTTAAAATATTTAATTTAATTATATTTAAATATATTTATATATTTAAATGGGTCATCCAGAGCTTTAAAAATAGCCACTTTTGCAAACGAAGTCGGAATTCGACGAAACTAATTTTGTTGGATCCGCATTGTTAAATAGTTGTTAGATTTCCAGTTTCGTGATTTTTAGAGTCACTGTGTGGTCGTACGAATTTTTAGAGTGAGAAACAGTTAGTATTCTAACAGTTAAAAATACGCTGTGTGAGCATACGAAGTCGGAATTCGACGAAACCAGTTTCGTTGGGTCCGCAATGTCAAACTCTAGCTGCATGTCCATTTTCATGATTTTTGGGTATTATATATGATCACAGGGATTTTTAAACACGAATGTAAAATAGCAATGATGGCATATACCAGGAATATTCCACTTTACTCCTATAAATACCATCCCGTACCCTCACTAAAACCTAAATGTCAAATTCTCTTTCCGCCGCCAACATCTTTTCTTCCAGATCCTAATTCATGAGCTTACAAAATTCCTAGAAAATCAAAGTAAAATCTAGAAATCATCAAGTTCATATTTCTGGAATACCACAAGGTGTAGCATCAAATCTATACCCTTTTTGTTTAAATCGACACCAAGTTTTGGAGTTCGAGACTGCATCGTTCGCGGGTATCTCAGCAACAACATCTAAGGTTATCGAATTTGGGGGACTTCAGAGCATCGATCGAAGAACTGACTGTTGAGGTTCGCACTTCCAAGGGGACCGACGAAGCTGAGCATAGAAAAGGACGATGCGATTTCTGCTGGAGCTGACACCGGTGATGGATGGAGGTCCGGTGACTCGGGAAGGGTACGACGACTGGTTATATGTTAAGGAAAATGTCGGGTTTTATTTCTTCTTTTTGCTGAGTAACGAAGGGAGGTTGTGGTCTTTACAGGAGAAGGAAAGTTTGATGTTGACTGAGATTGTCAGGTGATCGTGACTCGGGATGAAGGAGGCGAGTTGAGGGTGTCGTATGCGGAGATGGAAAGTCGCATTTTTCATATGGTGATCAAAGTGATAATATAGAAGGTGGTTGCTGAATGGGTCAGTGTGGTGATCTGTTTTCGTGAAGGAGGTTTAAAAGTTGTTGTGGCAATTGGTTTAGGGGAGGGGGCTTGAATATTGGAAAAGGTGGACGTTAGGTTGTTGGTGATCAAGTGGAAAGCAAGTGAATAGGAAGTTGTTGTTCGAATTGATGGAGCCCGAAAGGAACATAAATGGTAAATCAAAATGGAATGGGAAAAAAGTATTGATTAAGGTAATTAACCACGAATGAAAAACTTAGTGAACGAACTTTTTAATTAAGTTATGTAATTATTATAACTAGAATAACTGCGTCATATGTCAACAGAATCTTGCGAATCAAAAGTCACTGGAACCATAGCGACAAAAATCTACGGGGTGAAACTATTTTGGCTGAGGACGGAGTTAGTAATATTACGTGATAAAATCAAATGTCTGATTTTAAATTAAACAAAGACAGAATCGTCAACTGCAAAACAATGTGAGTAAATCTCACTAATTCTGAACAGTTTATAATTTCATGTTGTATTTTTAGAACTGTTAGATATTAGCTGGTTGACTGTGTGTTGATTGTTTGATTGAATTGCTAGTCAGTTAGTTGAATTTCTATATTGATTCTGTTTAACAGAATATATCATATGGAATTGAAAGTGATGTTATCTATATTGTTTAACATCTGTGATGCAGGGAAATAGGTTGGAGGAATCCAACTGGATTCCTCAATAGTTATTTTATTGTTTTCATATATTGTGATATATGATGTGATTTATAATCTGTTGTCGATTATGTGTGTTTGGATGATATTGATCATCGTGATTTGATATGTTGAATACTAACATACTGAAATGTTGATAAGGAGGAATTTGTCAAAGTGATATTTGAAAATAAAATATTTATAAATGGAATATTTATAAATAAGAAATATTTATAAATTGGAATATTTATAAATAGGAGATATTTAGAAAAAGGGAAAACGTTATAAAAAGGAAACTGTTATAAGAAGGAAATCATTTTAAAGTGGAGAACCGTTACTAAAAGTAAATCTTTAAAATGAATAAACGTTGTTAAAAGGGAAATCTTTATAAAGCGAATAAAGGAGTTAAATCGAATATGGTATTCGAAAGGAGTTAAATCGAATTAGTTATTCGAAGGGAGTTAAATCGAATATGGTATTCGAAAGTAGTAAATCGAATTAGTTATTCGAAAGGGGTTAGTCGAGTCGAGTAAATTGAATAGAGTAATCAAATATTAGTTTATTCGAATAGAGTTAAAGGAAAAGAGTTATCGATTTATAGTTTAATCGAAAAGAGTTATCGATTAGTTTAATCGAAGTGAATAATCGAATATAGTTTATTCGAAAGGAATTGTCGAATTTGGTTATTCGAAGGAGTTATCGAATTTAGTTATTCGATGGAGTTAATCGATTAGAGTTAAAGCAGATGAGTTAATCGAATATAGTTTATTCGAATAGAAAGTAAAATGAGTTAATCGAATATAGTTTATTCGAATAGAAAGTTAAAGGAGTTAATCGAATATAGTTTATTCGAATAGAGTTAAGGAGTTATCGAATATAGTTTATTCGAAAGGAGTTAAGTGAGACGAGTTAATCAATAGCGTTAGTCCAATAGAGTTAATCAAATAGAGTACTCCAATAGGGTAAATTGATAAGGGTTAATCGAATAGAGTAAATTGAATAGAGTTATCGAATATACCTTATTCGAATGGAGGAGTTATCGAATAGAGATGTATTCGAACGAGAGTCACGTAAGGAAGTGTTAAAGGGTTAAAAGATGAACTTGCCCTATTTCGAGATTTGAAATGTTGTTCAGTTACGGTCTGAGAGGTAGTTATACCCCAATTTGATTGACTTCGTTTTAATTTAGAAATGGGTAAGGTTCGAGGGTGAAAGTGGTTAGGTGAATTTAGTAAATAAGTATAGTGGTTCGAGTTGTTGTCGCGATGTTGATTTAAACATCTGTTTAAATCTAAGTAAAGAAGATTTGGAAATGTTTTCCAAATAGAATCAGAAACATAATCAAATATTGAAATAGGATATATATGATTGATGATTGGGTGATAGAATTTCCATTTGGAAATAATATCGTTGTTTGCACACTTGCTTTCTTTGATGGTTAAATCACAGACCATCAAAGTTTTGACCATTTTAACGTTGTTAATATGGAGAGACCGGTTGGATTATTATCCAAAGAACCACTCTATATTGGCATAAGCATTGCGAATCATATATGCCAAAGGAAATTGAAGACGGAGTTATGCAAGGGCTTTCCTGTTTACAGAATAGTGCATTCGGTTCATCCTGTTCCTGGATGACTTGTATGGACGGATGTCTGACAGAGTATTTCAGGACGATCACGTATATTGATTTCTCCAACCGTACCAAGAGTGGAAGCGGGGAAGGAAACTTCTTTTAGCTAACACATAATGTATGTTTGAGGACGTCAATCGGTGATTTGATGGATTTGACGATGTGGCATTCAAAGTGAATCTGGTGTGATGATAAAGCGTAGCTTCTAGCCTCACATCCGGTAAATGACAGAAATCGGGCAGGCAGCATGGCTAAGTCGGTCGCACCGAAGTAGGGTGTATAACCACCTAATATAGAGTTTCATTTATTTCTAAAAATCTATTGTTTATGATGTCCTATTCGGGAATGGTTGCTGATCCCAACCGTTGGTGATATACATTCGATACACTCAAGCGAAATGAGTGGTCGGTCATGTGTGGCCGGGTTGCAAGATGTTCTTGTTGAACCCAGTGTATTCCTCTCTAGAGGTACACTAGCGAAAGGTGGTTCCATACCTTGTCATAGTTGGAAATCCATTACCCAATACGTGCTTGCGGTTTTGATTGTGTACTATATATGTAGAACGTGAGATGAAAGCGTTTCTGCTAGATGATTAGTATATTGTGGTAGATAGACATTATCATAATATCAAAAGGTTTTTGATATAAAGATATTTTGGATTCTCATAAGGGAAAAACCCGTTCCGTTATACGGCGTGGTCTTATGAGATATCATTTACCTGCTTGAACTGTTTTAAACTGTTTTACTCATACCAGTCCCATGACTGACCCAGAGTTTATTTTGTTGTTTTCCCTAAACTCTTGGGTGCCTAAATTTGTACGGGCAGTCAAGTAGTCGGGATTTACATATGCAATTGAAGAGCTGGAGCAGGAGGCTTCAGGATTATAGGTATAGTTATTTCCGCTGTGTTGTAAGTGCTGTACTTTGATAATGATATGTATATTCAAGTACAGATTTGTATTTCAAAGTTATGTTATGAAATATATTTATTCGTTCCGCTATGAGATTCGTGTTACTCTGATATTGTATTCTTCTTCTTTTCTATAAGTTTCTATCTTATCTTTCCTTACCCTCTAATTTCTTTCATTAATGACCGGTATTTTTCGATGTTTGGTTGGTCATCATTGAATTTATGGCGATAACCAAAGTCGACAAAAACCCGGGTCATTACAGTTGGTATCAGAGCTTAAGTTAAGTGAATTACCTTGGCTCTGTGGCGTGACTCAGTAGAGATGGGGTTAGTAATACCCTAGATTGAGTTGAGTGTATATATATATACGAGAGAACGTATTTGTTATTGATATAAAAAAATTTTATATTGTAAAGATTTATTGGTTGAGTAGTTTATGAGTTCTGGTCGATCAGTTTGATCCACTGTATCGGTAGGAGTTACTAAACACTCGAATACGATGGGTCGGCATGGTATGTTTTGAAAAGAGGGTAAATTGAAATAAGTTTACCCAAGGTATATCTTGATATAGAGAAGATATATATCAAAATTTTGATGTAGTGGATATATTGGTTGTTATTATAATCGAGTAAGATTATAAATTAAATGGTTATGTAAATAACCAATCAGAATTCATATAAGTGAAATACGTGAAATCAGATGATTTAAATTTGAAATTTAAACCAGGAATCGAATGAAAACTCTGGAGAATTGGATAAGTGTTTGTAAATGGATTTGGATCAAAAATAAGGAAAATTTAAAATCCTGGGAGATTTTAAATTGTTTTACAAGCAGTGTGAATTATATTTTTGAAATGAATTTCAAAGTGTAAATGTTTAGAAATGGTTTTATAGTATTGAACTCACTTCGATCGCTGGAAAATAGATTCTGATGATGACAGCTGCATCATCAGTATTCATTTTCGAGTTGTAAGTGACGAATTACTACCAAAGATACTGTTTTGAATTTGTTTTGGGAAAGACAAGTTGTGTTGAATTTCAAAATGGGATTTACAATAAAGAATGAATAAAGAAAGTTTGAAATAGAAATTGAATATAGAAATTCAAAGGGAGTTTGAATATATGAAATTCAATGGAAGTGAAATGGAATTTGAATATAGAATTCAAATGGAATTAAAATATAGGATTTGAATATATAAAATTTGAATACAGAAATTCAAATGGGATTAGTGATATAAAATTTGAATAGAAATTGAATAGAATTAACTAAGTCGAAGAGGAATTAGTTAATCGAGTTTTGAATTTGAAGTTGAACTTTGAAAGGTGAATTGGATTTGTAAATGGATATTCGAAATCGAATATAGAACTTAAATCTGAAATTTGGATTCAAATTAGTTAATAAGCAAGCTAAAATATATTTGAACATGTCATGTTCAAATATAAAAGTGAAATAGACTAAAGAGTTAATTAACAAATTAATTAACGAATTGAGTTAAAACGATCAGGTATAGTTAAAATAGATTGGGAAGGTATAAATATACATGAGATAGGTATGGATAAGGTATGAAGGTATATAAATAAAATGCTCGACGAAAAGGTATGTATTTAATTCATATATGAGATTTTATGCGCCGTATTGGCTTTTTCCTTTTCTTTTGGATTGGTGAGGGCCATGGGAGGCTATTTGAAATATCCCAATTCTCCTAGTACAAAGGAGGTTATGGCGAATTTTTCCGGGAATTTAAGGAGTTAGAATATTTTTAAGATAATTTGATAGTTAGAAATCAACGTATCGATATATATATATAGAAGTCGATAAGGAAACAAACTTATAAATGGAATTGTAAAATCAAAAAGGAAGACTAAGAATAAAATCTAGTAAGAATAGAAAGAGGAAGCGTATACATGTTTAAAAGTGAATAAGTAGTTGTATGGTATTGATTATTCGAGTAAGTAGTCATATCTGTTTTGACGTTATAAATGTTATTCAGTCAAGGTCTGAGAGGTAGTTATACCCCAACTTGATTGATTTCATTATTAACAAATAAATAGTAAGATTTCAGGCTCGAAGATCAATGTTGAATAATAGTTAGTTGAATATAGTATTTGGGTTGTCGTAACGATGTTTTACACAACATCCGTTTTAACCCAAATAAGTGTAAGCTTGGAAATATAATAAAGAATATTTCCTAAGTATAGAAATAAACGAGATTGGAAAAGAGATAAGTAATTGGAATATTTTCCAATTATAAATAGCATATATTTTCTAAAGTTTAGAAAATAAAGGAAGGCGATATTCGGAAATGTTTTCCAAATAACATAAAAGGCCAATATGGTTATTGAAAATATTTGGTTAACAAATATTAATAAAGAAATAGAGAAGTGGTTTAACAAATGGAATATTAATTAAGGACTCAGTGACATGTTCAAAAGGGAAAATTTGATTTTTTTTTGAAAAGAGTAAACTGTTTGAAAACTCCCAGGGAAAGACTGTTTGAATTAAAAACAAATTTAACAGAAATTTGTAAAAGCAAATTGGAATTAAAAATAAAAGCCAGTTAAGTGGTAACTGAGATTGAATGAGAATGATATCAAGACAAATTGGATTGTGGGATTCAAATTTGAAGTGTAATGTGATAATCAAGTTAAGAGTTGGAGATCAAGAATGAAACTTGAGTTTGAAATGAAATTTTGGCTTGGTAAAAAGCGAATGGTTGTGTTGGAGATAAAAGTGATTTCAGAATTTGATTGGGATGACCCTTGTATCCGCTGAATTGATAACAGGTGGAAAGGATATAATGATATGCCGACAAAAGGTACAAGTTTATATTTCTATTGGATATAATATTTATGAGCCGAATTGGCAAGCCGCTTGGCTGTTTGATTTTCTTTTGGGTTGGAGAAGGCCCAGAGAGGCGAGTTAGAGTTTGACCGATTGACCAGTACAAAGGAGGTGCTGGCAAAAAAATTCGAAGGTTAAGGCGTTAGAAAATTTTCAGGATTTTTGAAAATTTTCGTTGATAAGAATTAATTAATAATTTAATTAAAATTAAATTGGTTCAGTTGGAAACTGAAGTTGAGAAGTGAACAAATATGTTCTAACCAGTCGATAGGGTCATCCCCTACCTTTTAGCAATTTCGAGGACGAAATTATTTTAAGTGGGAAAGATTGTAATGACCCGCAGTGGCAGAGGTATTATAATTAATTTATTTAATTTTTGAAATGGTGGTTTAGAGAATTTAATGGTCGTGGAATTAAATAATGGTAAATATTTAATTAAAATAATAAATTAAATAATATATTTAATTCTGAAATAATCAGAATTGGCTGAAATGACGATATGGTGTGAACCGGATCATCTGTGATATTTAATTCAGTTAGAATTGAATTTGAATAACGAATATATTATATAAACGACAGTTTGAACATATAATTATAATATAATTAAAATAGAGCGCATAACGACGCGACAATTCGCTATTTGGCGATTTGAACTTCAACTGAATGTACATGATTCGTTTTAAGCCGGATTTCTGTGAAACAAGAAACGTTAGGAGCTGGTGAAGTATATCTTTCTAATGGAAGAGAAAAATCGGGATTTCGTCGTGTAGATTTTGATTTATGTCCAAATCAAATTTTAAAAAAGTCGCTGTGGAATTCCTTTATAATTTATAAAGGAATTATTTATATTTTAAAAAGGAAATTCAATATAAGTCAAATATCGGGTTGACCCAGATTGAAGTATCGAGCTAGAAATTCATATAGGAATATTCTAGAGTTGTATAGTATTCCACTGCGAATATAGACGATAATATTAATTTTTAAAATATTTTATTTAATTATATTTAAATATATTTATATATTTAAATGGGTCATCCAGAGCTTTAAAAATAGCCACTTTTACAAACGAAGTCGGAATTCGACGAAACTAATTTTGTTGGATCTGCAATGTTAAATAGTTGTTAGATTTCCAGTTTCGTGATTTTTAGAGTCACTTTGTGGTCGTACGAATTTTTAGAGTGAGAAACAGTTAGTATTCTGATAGTTAAAAATACGCTATGTGAGCATACGAAGTCGGAATTCGACGAAACCAGTTTCGTTGCGTCCGCAATGTCAAACTCTAGCTGCATGTCCATTTTCATGATTTTTGGGTATTATATATGATCACAGGAATTTTTAAACACGAAAGTAAAATAATAATGATGGCATATACCAGGAATATTCAACTTTACTCCTATAAATACCATCCCATACCCTCACTAAAACCTAAATGTCAAATTCTCTTTCCGCCGCCAACATCTTTTCTTCCAGAACCTAATTCATGAGCTTGCAAAATTCCTAGAAAATCAAAGTAAAATCTAGAAATCATCAAGTTCATATTTCTGGAATACCACAAGGTGTAGCATCAAATCCATACCCTTTTTGTTTGGATCGACACCAAGTTTTGGAGTTCGACGTTGCATCGTTCGCGGGTATCTCAACAACAACATCTAAGCTTATCGGATTTGGGGGACTTCAGAGCATCGATCGAAGAACTGACTGTTGAGGTTTGCACTTTCAAGGGGACCGACGAAGCTGAGCATAGAAAAGGACGATGCGATTGCTGCCGGAGCTGACACCGGTGATGGATGGAGGTCCGGTGACTCGGGAAGGGTACGGCGACTGGTTATATGTTAAGGAAAATGTCGGGTTTTATTTCTTCTTTTTGCTGAGTAATGAAGGGAGGTTGTGGTCTTTACAGGAGGAGGAGAGTTTGAGGTTGACTGAGATTGTCAGGTGATCGTGACTCGGGATGAAGGAGGCGAGTTGAGGGTGTCGTATGCGGAGATGGAAAGTCGCATTTTTCATATGGTGATCAAAGTGATAATATAGAAGGTGGTTGCTGAATGGGTCAGCATGGTGATCTGTGTTCGGGGGGAGGTTTAAGAGTTGTTGTAGCAATTGGTCAAGGGGAGGGGGCTTGAATATTGGAAAAGGTGGATGTTAGGTTGCTGGTGATCAAGTGGAAAGCAAGTGAATAGGAAGTTGTTGTTCGAATTGATGGAGCCCGAAAGGAACATAAATGGTAACTCAAAATGGAATGGGAAAAATGTATTGATTATGGTAATTAACCATAAATGAAAAACTTAATGAACGAACTTTTTAATTAAGTTGTGTAATTATTATAACTAGAATAACTGCGTCATATGTCAATAGAATCTGGCGAATCAAAAGTCACTGGAACCATAGCGACAAAAATCTACGGGGTGAAACTATTTTAGCTGAGGACGGAGTTAGTAATATTACGTGATAAAATCAAATGTCTAATTTTAAATGAAACAAAGACAGAATCGTCAACTGCAAAACAATGTGAGTAAATCTCACTAGTTCTGAACAGTTTATAATTTCATGTTGTATTTTTAGAACTGTTAGATATTGGCTGGTTGACTGTGTGTTGATTGTTTGATTGAATTGCTAGTCAGTTAGTTGAATTTCTATATTGATTCTGTTTAACAGAATATATCAAATGGAACTGAAAGTGATGTTATCTATATTGTTTAACATTTGTGATGCAGGGAAACAGGTTGGAGGAATCCAACTGGATTCTTCAACAGTTATTTTATTGTTTTCATATATTGTGATATATGATGTGATTTATAATCTGTTGTCGATTATGTGTGTTTGGATGATATTGATCATCGTGATTTGATATGCTGAATACTAACATACCGAAATGTTGATAAGGAGGAATTTGTCAAAGTGATATTTGAAAATAAAATATTTATAAATGGAATATTTATAAATAAGAAATATTTATAAATTGGAATATTTATAAATAGGAGATATTTAGAAAAAGGGAAAATGTTATAAAAAGGAAACTGTTATAAGAAGGAAATCATTTTAAAGTGGAGAACCGTTACTAAAAGTAAATCTTTAAAATGAATAAACGTTGTTAAAAGGGAAATCTTTATAAAGTGAATAAAGGAGTTAAATCGAATATGGTATTCGAAAGGAGTTAAATCGAATTAGTTATTCGAAGGGAGTTAAATCGAATATGGTATTCGAAAGAAGTAAATCGAATTAGTTATTCGTAAGGGGTTAGTCGAGTCGAGTAAATTGAATAGAGTAATCGAATATTAGTTTATTCGAATAGAGTTAAAGGAAAAGAGTTATTGATTTATAGTTTAATCGAAAAGAGTTATCGATTAGTTTAATCGAAGTGAGTAGTCGAATATAGTTTATTCGAAAGGAATTATCGAATTTGGTTATTCGAAGGAGTTATCGAATTTAGTTATTCGATGGAGTTAATCGATTAGAGTTAAAACAAATGAGTTAATCGAATATAGTTTATTCGAATAGAAAGTAAAATGAGTTAATCGAATATAGTTTCTTCGAATAGAAAGTAAAAGGAGTTAATCGAATATAGTTTATTCGAATAGAGTTAAGGAGTTATCGAATATAGTTTATTCGAAAGGAGTTAAGTGAGACGAGTTAATCAATAGCGTTAGTCCAATAGAGTTAATCAAATAGCGTTAGTCCAATAGGGTAAATTGATAAGGGTTAATCGAATAGAGTAAATTGAATAGAGTTATCGAATATACCTTATTCGAAGGGAGGAGTTATCGAATAGAGATGTATTCGAATGAGAGTCACGTAAGGAAGTGTTAAAGGGTTAAAAGATGAACTTGCCCTATTTCGAGATTTGAAATGTTGTTCAATAAAGGTCTGAGAGGTGGTTATACCCCAACTTGATTGACTTCGTTTTAATTTAGAAATGGGTAAGGTTCGAGAGTGAAAGTGGTTAGGTGAATTTAGTAAATAAGTATAGTGGTTCGAGTTGTCGTCGCGATGTTGATTTAAACATCTGTTTAAATCCAAGTAAAGAAGATTTGGAAATGTTTTCCAAATAGAATCAGAAACATAATCAAATATTGAAATAGGATATATATGATTGATGATTGGGTGATAGAATTTCCATCTGGAAATAATATCGTTGTTTGCACACTTGTTTTCTTTGATGGTTAAATCACAGACTATCTAAGTTTTAACCATTTTAACGTTGTTAATATGGAGAGGCCGGTTGGATTATTATCCAAAGAACCACTCTGTATTGGCATAAGCGTTGTGAATCATATATGCCAAAGGATATTGAAGACGGAATTATGCAAGGGCTATCCTGTTTACAGAATAGTGCCTTCGGTTCATCCTGTTCCTGGATGACTTGTATGGACGGATGTCTGAGAGAGTATTTCCGGACGATCACGTATATTGATTTCTCCAACCGTACCAAGAGTGGAAGCGGAGAAGGAAACTTCTTTTAGCTAACACATAATGTATGGTTGAGGACGTCAATCGGTGATTTGATGGATTTGACGATGTGGCATTCAAAGTGAATCTGGTGTGATGATAAAGCGTAGCTTCTAGCCTCACATCTGGTAAATGACAAAAATCGGGCAGGCAGCATGGCTAAGTCGGTCGCACCGAAGTAGGGTGTATAACCACCTGATCTAGAATTTCATTTATTTCTAAAAATCTATAGTTGATGTTGTCTCATTCGGGAACGGTTGCTGATCCCAACCGTTGGTGATATACATTCGATACACTCAAGCGAAATGAGTGGTCGGTCATGTGTGGCCGGGTTGCAAGATGTTCTTGTTGAACCCAGTGTATTCCTCTCTAGAGGTACACTAGCGAAAGGTGGTTCCATACCTTGTCATAGTTGGAAATCCATTACCCAATACGTGCTTGCGGTTTTGATTGTATACTATATATGTAGAACGTGAGATGAAAGCGTTTCTGCTAGATGATTAGTATATTATGGTTGATAGACATTATCATAATATCAAAAGGTTTTTGATATAAAGATATTTTGGATTCTCATAAGGGAAAAACCCGTTCCGTTATACAGCGTGGTCTTATGAGATATCATTTACCTCCTTGAACTGTTTTAAATCGTTTTACTCATACCAGTCCCATGACTGACCAGGGCTTATTTTGTTGTTTTCCCTAAACTCTTGGGTGCCTAAATTTGTACGGACAGTCAAGTAGTCGGGATTTACAGACATAATTGAAGAGCTGGAGCAGGAGGCTTCAGGATTATAGTTATAGTTATTTCCACTGTGTTGTAAGTGCTGTACTTTGATAATGATATGTATATTCAAGTACAGATTTATATTTCAAAGTTATGGTATGAAATATATTTATTCGTTCCGCTGTGAGATTCGTGTTACTCTGATATTGTGTTCTTCTTCTTCTTCTTTTCTATAAGTTTCTATCTTATCTTTCCTCACACTCTAATTTCTTTCATTAATGACCGGTATTTTTCGATGTTTGGTTAGTCATCATTGAGTTTATGGCGATAACCAAAGTCGACAAAAACCCGGGTCATTACAGTTGGTATCCGAGCTTAAGTTAAGTGAATTACCTTGGCTCTGTGGCGTGACTCAGTAGAGATGGGGTTAGTAATACCCTAGATTGAGTTGAGTGTATATATATACGAGTGAACGTATTTATTATTGATATAAAAATAATTTTAAATTATGAAGATTTATTGGTTGAGTAGTTTATGAGTTCTGGTCGATCAGTTTGATCCACTGTATCGGTAGGAGTTACTAAACACTCGAATACGATGGGTCGGCACGGTATGTTTTGAAAAGAGGGTAAATTGAAATAAGTTTACCCAAGGTATATCTTGATATAGAGAAAATATATATATCAAAATTTTGATGTAGTAGATATATTGGTTGTTATTATAATCGAGTAAGATTATAAATTAAATGGTTATGTAAATAACCAATCATAATTCATATAAGTGAAATACGTGAAATCAGATGATTTAAATCTGAAATTTAAACCAGGAATCGAATTAAAACTCTGAAGAATTGGATAAGTGTTTGTAAATGGATTTTGTAACACCCCGTATTTTCTGAGAATATTAAAAAAAAATGGTTAATTATGAAGAAGTTATTAAGTCTTGAAGTTTATATGCATATGAGAGAAATATATATAGATATATATGAAAATTAAATAAATAAACATGCAAAAAAGGTTCAAAACAGCGAATTAGGAGGGGGAATAACCGAACCGGCCCATTTTTGAGGTCGACCCGAGCCTTGCTGGGTCGACTAGGGGTTAATCCAGGGTGTTTGGCTGTCATCCCGTGGGCTGATTCGCTCAAATGCGGATTTTGCATTTGAATGGTTCTCATGATTCAGGGTTAATCTAATGGTCCTAAATAACTTCCTACACCTATATATACATCCCTAACCTAAACCTAAATCTCATATACAATTCCCTAGCCTCCATTGCTCTCTTCCTCTCTAAAAATAAATAAATCAATGGCGTCTCTACTCTGCTGAAACCTAAGCTAGGACTTGTGCTTCTTCTTCCTCCAATTCTGATTAGGATTAAAAGAGAACAGCTACAACACCTTTTTCTTTTAGAATCCAACCAAGGCAAGTGCAGTTATTTTCCGATATAAACTTTAATTATAATTGTGACATGATTGTAAATCTGAATTTGAGATTGCGTATGTTCTGTTCTGATCTATTTTATTCTATATCTCTTTCTTCTTTCTGTTCTATAGCCAGGCTACCCCGAGCCTGCGCCAAAGCTCATAAGAGATTAACGCACGAACGTTAAACTTTGGGATAAATAATGAATGATGGCATAATTGGACATGGCTAATCTGTGACTAAAAGGACATAGGTTGTAAACTAGATTTAGATCTGTGCATATTCTGTGAATTGGAAGAAGAGGAACCATTGTATATTAACATGTGACTTGAGACATTGGACATAACGCATATTTTTGAATTAAAGATCTATTATAATTTAAAGTTATAGATTGTTGGGCATATTGTTTATATAGAAATTCATGATTTGGGATAAAAAGGGAATATGACTTAGGTGTGAAGATTTATGTTAATATTTGATAACTGTTAAATGTGAATAACACCTAAGTGGGAGAATTTTGAATATATGACATGCATTGAAATCGATGGCTATATTTGGTATAATTTATATGTGAATCTTTTGTACTAGGCAAGTTTAACTAAATTTGAGACGTGTGTTATATGGTAAATTATGACCATAATACGTGCCATGTAAATTCAATGCAAACGTGGGGTATATGATCATAATGTGAATCATGACAACTATTTAGGCATGCAAACTTAGGCCAAATTTATAATTAGGCAAGATATGTTTATGAAACTTTAAGGAATGATTAAATCAGTTATATGGCCTAATCTGCTAGTTCTGTTATATTGCCTAATTTGCTAGTTCTGTTATATTGCCTAATCTGCTAGTTCTGCTATAATCTACTATATCTGTTCATATACCAAATCTGTCATCTGCTAAATCTGTTGAAGATGCCTAAACTGTTATATGCTTGATCTGCTAGTTTGCTTAATCTGCTAAATCCGTTAAGTCGCCTAATCTAAAAAATCTGTTATCTGCAATATCTGTTGAGTTGATATAATTAGTCCGCTATTGACATAATCTGAATTGGCTATAGTTATGAATAATTGACATGTATATTAGGCGTGGGTATAAATGATGAATCATTAATTAATTGGCCGCAAAGATAAACATGGCTAACTCGAGGTTAGAATGAGTTTGCGGCGTAATTTTGCCCGGAACCGCCCGGCATATTCCAGTGGTCGCAAACAATAGGTTCTAATGTGAGAAGTTAGTCATAACATGCTTGAAACCCGAGGTTAGACTCAGTTTGCGACAGAAACCTGCCCGGAACCAACCGGCCTAACCAGTAGCCGCAAACTGTCAGTCTAATGTGAGAGGTTTGGGCATTAATATTTAATTAATGAAAATCTGAGATAATTATGATGTTTAAAACGTGTTGGGTAAGGCTAAACCAATTTGGCCAATGAATCTGATAAACCCGTTTCGTGAATCCGTAGGCCCAATACAAAGTTAGATAATCTGTAACCAGTTAATCTGTAAGTCTGTTAATCTGTAACCAGATAATCTGTAAGCCTATTAATCCGAAAATCTGATCCGTTAGCCTGAAAACCTGTTAACTTGATTGTCTGATCTGTGAACTAGTTAATCTAAATTTTGTATGTCTGAAACTTGTAGACAAGTTAAGCTGAAATCTGTTAGTCTGGGGACACAAGGTTAGGAGGGGAATTACTTGTGTCATCTGTTGTTTGGGACCCATATTAGTCAGTAGCCCTTTCTGGTATCAAAACTTTGACCCAACAGTAAGTAGGGTCCGGGCACGCTTACTGAACTAATTATAAGCGGTTCATTCTGATAATGGCGAGGGGTGTTGATGGTGCGTTCCAACCGGGTCATGTGCGTGCATGGATCCCGGTCTGTCTCTGAGGATGTAAGACGCCGTGACATCTGTAAATAGGTCTGTGCCAATTGGTTGTCACTTTAGGGAGTGATACACCCTACGTGGGGCCGACACAGGATATTTATGTATTAGGGAGCTGATCGCTTGGAGTAAGGTTTTAGGGTGCACTTAGTTCTGTCTGTTTCTGTTGGTACCATCTGTTTCTGTTGGGTGGTAACACCTGTCTGTTTCTGCATGGTACCGTCTGTTCGGGTGGTAAAGGCCCATTACTAGTGTACACCTAATTCTACATTCTGTTTCCGTAGGGATTAATCTGTTTCTGCTTCTGTCTATTTTTGATCGGGTAGTAAAGACCCATTATTAGCATTCTGTTTCGGTTAAATTATTCTGTACCCGTTTCTGTTTCAGTTTAGACATTAGGGTGATACCTAATTATGTTATACTAGTATTAGTACAGAGATGTGTAAAGCAATAGCTTATATCATTCTGTTCTTCTGTTATATCTGCTACATCTGTTACAGTTATCTCTCATCCAGTTTTATTTTCATGTCATGTTATTATTATCTGTTCATAACTGAAAATCACTGGACTTGCTAGACTTTTGTCTGACCCTTGTTGTTTCGCCTCATTTCTTCCGTTCCCCCTCCCCCCCCAGGTTTTGTAGAAGGGAATACTCTAGCTTGATCCAGATTTCTTCCGCTTGTAGTGCTTAAAGTATGGCTTGTCTTCTTCTGTGGGGATTATGATTTTAAACTATGCATTCTGAAGGCTTTTGTACAAGACTGATATTTTGTACGTGAATTCTGATATTGTGATTTGAAAGGATGTAACCAAGCTTCTGTTTGAAATAAAGTTATAATTTTTCAAGTACTGTTTATCTATCTTGTAGTATTCTGTTTCTGTTTACTAAAATGCTCCACCAAAGTTAAGGCATTCCCTTTGTGAGTGACCTTAACGGAGGTGGGGTGTTACACTTGGTATCAGAGCTGAAGGTTACTAGATTAGATAAAAGTTTTTGAAAACTATTTTCAAAAAGGTTTTAAAAGGAAGTATTTTCAAAAGGAAAATTTATTTTTGAAAAACATAATCCCCAAAGCCATATATCTATCTTTTGATCCTCTGTTTGAATCTTTGTTTCCTTCTTTCTCCGGGGCTCCCGGCTTTCTGGGAGGTAACCTCATCGCAGCATGGTTCCGTAGGCTTGATAAGACTACGACACTTGTCAAAGGGCAAATAAGCGCCCGACTTCCATTTGTAGCCGCAGTAGCTTCACCTACGGCTAATTTTCTTCCAAGCTTCGTAGGATTTTCCATGCGATGGAGGCCGCTTTCGAGGGACTTATCAACGTGGTACACACAGATAGTAAAGATGAGAATGAGGGAGTTTGGCTGAGGAGCACAACCCAAGGATAAGAAACTCATGGATATGGACTTGGTTCACAAAGAAGGCAAAAAGGAAACACAAAAGAAGGAAGAAAAGTCTGAAGATAAGGAGGAGAAAAGTGCTTTACTTGTGGAAGCTCGACTCACCTGAATAAGGATTGCAGAAAGAGGAAGGGCACTTGCTTCAACTATGGTAAGATGGGACACTTCACTAGGGACTGCCCGAAGAAACGAGGACAAGGACGAAGGACATGACCTACTTCTGGAAGACAGGCGAACACTCTCAAGGCTAGTGGATAGGATAGAAGTAGGAAACCTTTCTGTGGGAGGTTTAATTTCTTTATCTGATTGTTAAGTTAAAACTCGTTCTGATTCTGGCATTTTGATTCTCTAATCGATACTCTGCACTTTAATGCTAGTATTGTTTCTGATTCCGCTGTAGACTCAAACCCATAAGGGTTATGACTCATCTGCTTGTGATAAATTGGGGTTTGAGAGATATCTGTGTTAGGCGTCAAGTAGGACACATACATTCTGGGTTTTATCATGCTTAGTTTTCTAAGAATCATTTGGTAATCTGATCTGTACTAGTAGTCTGTAAATATCTGAATATTTCTGATAAGATTAAGGTTTCCAGTTTTGACATTGTCTAAAGAGGGTAATCCTCTGAGTGTCAATCTGATATTGATTTCGGTCTTTGGGGTTGATACTTAAGGGAATTATTCTCACAACCAATGTCTAATGGGAACCAAGTTTTTGTTTTATCTGTACTCGCTTCCATCATTCGACTGTATCCTATCGATCGAATCTTCGAACTTTAGGTAGAAACTAATGGGTGTAAACATGTGTTTGAGACATGTTATGTTTGATGGTTGCAAGTGGATGCAAGTGGTTGCTAGTGGTTGCTCGTGGATGCATATACACACACTAGGCACTAGATCGGCTCGAAAACACTCTCATACTGCATATGGATGTGTGAGCATTTTCAATTTTTGTGGATGCAAAATGATTGACTCAGCACATGGATGTTGCATTTGGATGAATGGTTATGCACTCATATAGAAATGATGTGTATCAAATAGGATTTCTTGCATACATATTTGGACTCATGACACGAACATGATTCGCATTAAGGAGGTCAACTGGATCAGTAGACCGCCTGATTTTGCATTAGATAAGAAACATATACACACACTTTGCATATGTTCATACGGCATTAGAAACCTTTTAAGGACAATGGATGCCTGTGATTGAATGGTTGAGTAGATGGATATTGGATGTTAGGATACATTCTTCTTAACTTGAAGATTTCGGGGACGAAATCCTTTAAGGAGGGGAGAATGTAACACCCCGTATTTTCTGAGAATATTAAAAAAAAATGGTTAATTATGAAGAAGTTATTAAGCCTTGAAATTTATATGCATATGAGAGAAATATATATAGATATATATAAAAATTAAATAAATAAACATGCAAAAAAGGATCAAAACAGCGAATTGGGAGGGGGAATAACCGAACCGGCCCATTTTTGAGGTCGACCCAAGCCCTGCTGGGTCGACTAGGGGTTAATCCAGGGTGTTTGGCTATCATCCCGTGGGTCAATTCGCTCAAATGCAGATTTTGCATTTGAATGGTTCTAATGATTCAGGGTTAATCTAATGGTCCTAAATAACTTCCTACACCTATATATACATCCCTAACCTAAACCTAAATCTCATATACAATTCCCTAGCCTCCATTGCTCTCTTCCTCTCTAAAAATAAATAAATCAATGGCGTCTCTACTCTGCTGAAACCTAAGCTAGGACTTGTGCTTCTTCTTCCTCCAATTCTGATTAGGATTTAAAGAGAACAACTACAACACCTTTTTCTTTTAGAATCCAACCAAGGCAAGTGCAGTTATTTTCCGATATAAACTTTAATTATAATTGTGACATGATTGTAAATCTGAATTTGAGATTGCGTATGTTCTGTTCTGATCTATTTTATTCTATATCACTTTCTTCTTTCTGTTCTATAGCCAGGCTACCCCGAGCCTGCGCCAAATCTCATAAGAGATTAACGCACGAACGTTAAACTTTGGGATAAATAATGAATGATGGCATAATTGGACATGGCTAATCTGTGACTAAAAGGACATAGGTTGTAAACTAGATTTAGATCTGTGCATATTCTGTGAATTGGAAGAAGAGGAACCATTGTATATTAACATGTGACTTGAGACATTGGACATAACGCATATTTTTGAATTAAAGATCTATTATAATTTAAAGTTCTAGATTGTTGGGCATATTGTTTATATAGAAATTCATGATTTGGGATAAAAAGGGAATATGACTTAGGTGTGAATATTTATGTTAAGATTTGATAACTATTAAATGTGAATAACACCTAAGTGGGAGATTTTTGAATATATGACATGCATTGAAATCGATGGCTATATTTGGTATAATTTATATGTGAATCTTTTGTACTAGGCAAGTTTAACTAAATTTGAGACGTGTGTTATATGGTAAATTATGACCATAATCTGTGCCATGTAAATTCAATGCAAACGTGGTGTATATGATCATAATGTGAATCATGACAACTATTTAGGCATGCAAACTTAGGCCAAATTTATAATTAGGCAAGATATGTTTATGAAACTTTAAGGAATGATTAAATCAGTTATATGGCCTAATCTGCTAGTTCTGTTATATTGCCTAATCTGCTAGTTCTGTTATATTGCCTAATCTGCTAGTTCTGCTATAATCTGCTATATCTGTTCATATACCAAATCTGTCATCTGCTAAGTCTGCTGAAGATGCCTAAATTGTTATATGCTTGATCTGCTAGTTTTCTTAATCTGTTAAATCCGTTAAGTCGCCTAATCTGAAAAATCTGTTATCTGCAATATCTGTTGAGTTGATATAATTAGTCCGCTATTGACATAATCTGAATTGGCTATAGTTATGAATAATTGACATGTATATTAGGCGTGGGTATAAATGGTGAATCATTAATTAATTGGCCGCAAAGATAAACATGGCTAACTCGAGGTTAGAATGAGTTTGCGGCGTAATTCTGCCCGAAACCGCCCGCATATTCCAGTGGTCGCAAACAATAGGTTCTAATGTGAGAAGTTAGTCATAACGTGCTTGAAACCCGAGGTTAGACTCAGTTTGCGACAGAAACCTGCCCGTAACCAACCGGCCTAACCAGTAGCCGCAGACTGTCAGTCTAATGTGAGAGGTTTTGGCATTAATATTTAATTAATGAAAATCTGAGATAATTATGATGTCTAAAACGTGTTGGGTAAGGCTAAACCAATTGGACCAATGAATCTGATAAACCCGTTTCGTGAACCCGTAGGCCTAATACAAAGTTAGATAATCTGTAACCAGTTAATCTGTAAGTCTGTTAATCTGTAACCAGTTAATCTATAAGCCTGTTAATCCAAACATCTGATCCGTTAGTCTGAAAACCTGTTAACTTGATTGTCTGATCTGTGAACTAGTTAATCTAAATTTTGTATGTCTGAAACTTGTAGACAAGTTAAGCTGAAATATGTTAGTCTGGGGACACAAGTTTAGGAGGGAAATTACTTGTGTCATCTGTTGTTTGGGACCCATATTAGTCAGTAACCCTTTCTAGTATCAAAACTTTGACCCAACAGTAAGTAGGGTCCGGGCACGCTTACTGAACTAATTATAAGCGGTTCATTCTGATAATGGCGAGGGGTGTTGATGGTGCGTTCCAACCGGGTCATGTGCGTGCATGGATCCCGGTCTGTCTCTGAGGATGTAAGACGCCGTGACATCTGTAAATAGGTCTGTGCCAATTAGTTGTCACTTTAGGGAGTGATACACCCTACTGTGGGGCCGACAGAGGATATTTATGTATTAGGGAGCCGATCGCTTGGGGTAGGGTTTTAGGGTACACTTAGTTCTGTCTGTTTCTGTTGGTACCGTCTGTTTCTGTTGGGTGGTAACACCTGTCTGTTTCTGCGTGGTACCGTCTGTTCGGGTGGTAAAGGCCCATTACTAGTGTACACCTAATTCTACATTCTGTTTCCATAGGGATTAATCTGTTTCTGCTTCTGTCTGTTTCTGATCGGGTAGTAAAGGCCCATTATTAGCATTCTGTTTCAGTTAAATTATTCTGTACCCGTTTCTGTTTCAGTTTAGACATTAGGGTGACACCTAATTATGTTATACTAGTATTAGTACAGAGAAGTGTAAAGCAATAGCTTATATCATTTTGTTCTTCTGTTATATCTGCTACATCTGTTACAGCTATCTCTCATTCAGTTTTATTTTCATGTCATGTTATTATTATCTGTTCATAACTAAAAATCACTGGACTTGCCAGACTTTTGTCTGACCCTTGTTGTTTCGCCTCCTTTCTTCCGTTCCCCCCCCCCCCCCCCAGGTTTTGTAGAAGGGAATACTCTAGCTTGATCCAGATTTCTTCCGCTTGCAGTGCTTAAAGTATGGCTTGTCTTCTTCTGTGGGGATTATGATTTTAAACTATGCATTCTGAAGGCTTTTGTACAAAACTGATATTTTGTACTTGAATTCTGATATTGTGATTTGAAAGGATGTAACCAAGCTTCTGTTTGAAATAAAGTTATAAATTTTCAAGTATTGTTTATCTGTCTTGTAGTATTCTGTTTCTGTTTACTAAAATGCTCCCCCAAAGTTAAGGCATTCCCTTTGTGAGTAACCTTAACGGAGGTAGGGTGTTACACTTGGTATCAGAGCTGAAGGTTACCAGATTAGATAAAAGTTTTTGAAAACTGTTTTCAAAAAGGTTTTAAAAGGAAGTATTTTCAAAAGGAAAAATTATTTTTGAAAAACATAATCCCCAAAGCCATATATCTATCTTTTGATCCTCTGTTTGAATCTTTGTTTCCTTCTTTCTCCGGGGCTCCCGGCTTTCTGGGAGGTAACCTCATCGCAACATGGTTCCGTAGGCTTGATAAGACTACGACACTTGTCAAAGGGCAAATAAGCGCCCGACTTCCATTTGTAGCCGCAGTAGCTTCACCTACGGCTAATTTTCTTCCAAG
Organism: Allium sativum; assembly: GCA_030737875.1. Lineage (NCBI taxonomy): Eukaryota > Viridiplantae > Streptophyta > Magnoliopsida > Asparagales > Amaryllidaceae > Allium > Allium sativum. The sequence continues at coordinate 139,303,114 of CM060918.1, read as the reverse complement.
CTTCGTAGGATTTTCCATGCGATGGAGGCCACTTTCGAGGGACTTATCAACGTGGTACACACAGATAGTAAAGATGAGAATGAGGGAGTTTGGCTAAGGAGCACAACCCAAGGATAAGAAACTCATGGATATGGACTTGGTTCACAAAGGAGGCAAAAAGGAAACACAAAAGAAGGAAGAAAAGTCTGGAGATAAGGAGGAGAAAAGTGCTTTACTTGTGGAAGCTCAACTCACCTGAATAAGGATTGCAGAAAGAGGAAGGGCACTTGCTTCAACTATGATAAGATGGGACACTTCACTAGGGACTGCCCGAAGAAACGAGGACAAGGACGAAGGACATGACTTACTTCTGGAAGACAGGCGAACACTCTCGAGGCTAGTTGATTGGATAGAATTAGGAAAACTTTCTGTGGGAGGTTTAATTCCTTTATCTGATTGTTGAGTTAAAACTCATTCTGATTCTGGCATTTTGATTCTCTAATCAGTACTCTGCACTTTAATGCTAGTATTGTTTCTGATTCCGCTGTAGACTCAAACCCATAAGGGTTATGACTCATCTGCTTGTGATAAATTGGGGTTTGAGAGATATCTGTGTTAGGCGTCAAGTAGGACGCATACATTCTGGGTTTTATTATGCTTAGTTTTCTAATAATCATTTGGTAATCTGATCTGTACTAGTAGTCTGTAAATATCTGAATATTTCTAATAAGATTAAGGTTTCCAGTTTTGACATTGTCTAAAGAGGGTAATCCTCTGAGTGTCAATCTGATATTGATTTCGGTCTTTGGGGTTGATACTTAAGGGAATTATTCTCTTAACCAATGTCTAATGGGAACCAAGTTTTTGTTTTATCTGTACTCGCTTCCATCATTCGACTGTATCCTATCGATCGAATCTTCGAACTTTAGGTAGAAACCAATGGGTGTAAACATGTGTTTAAGACATGTTATGTTTGATGGTTGCAAGTGGATGCAAGTGGTTGCTAGTGGTTGCTCGTGGATGCATATACACACACTATGCACTAGATCGGCTGGAAAACACTCTCATACTGCATATGGATGTGTGAGCATTTTCAATTTTTGTGGATGCAAAATGATTGACTCAGCACATGGATGTTGCATTTGGATGAATGGTTATGCACTCACATAGAAATGATGGGTATCAAATAGGATTTCTTGCATACATATTTGGACTCATGACACTAACATGATTCGCATTAAGGAGGTCAACTGGATCAGTAGACCGCCTGATTTTGCATAAGATAAGAAACATATACACACACTTTGCATATGTTCATACGACATTAGAAACCTTTTAAGAACAATGGATGCCTGTGATTGAATGGTTGAGTAGATGGATATTGGATGTTAGGATACATTCTTCTTAACTTGAAGATTTCGGGGACGAAATCCTTTAAGGAGGGGAGAATGTAACACCCCATATTTTCTGAGAATATTAAAAAAATATAGTTAATTATGAAGAAGTTATTAAGCCTTGAAGTTTATATGCATATGAGAGAAATATATATAGATATATATAAAAATTAAATAAATAAACATGCAAAAAAGGTTCAAAACAGCGAATTGGGAGGGGGAATAACTGAACCGGCCCATTTTTGAGGTCGACCCTAGCCCCGCTGGGTCGACTAGGGGTTAATCCAGGGTGTTTGGCTGTCATCCCGTGGGCCGATTCGCTCAAATGCAGATTTTGCATTTGAATGGTTCTCATGATTCAGGGTTGATCTAATGGTCCTAAATAACTTCCTACACCTATATATACATCCCTAACCTAAACCTAAATCTCATATACAATTCCCTAGCCTCCATTGCTCTCTTCCTCTCTAAAAATAAATAAATCAATGGCGTCTCTACTCTGCTGAAACCTAAGCTAGGACTTGTGCTTCTTCTTCCTCCAATTCTGATTAGGATTAAAAGAGAACAGCTACAACACCTTTTTCTTTTAGAATCCAACCAAGGAAAGTGCAGTTATTTTCCGATATAAACTTTAATTATAATTGTGACATGATTGTAAATCTGAATTTGAGATTGCATATGTTCTGTTCTGATCTATTTTATTCTATATCTCTTTCTTCTTTCTGTTCTATAGCCAGGCTACCCCGAGCCTGCGCCAAATCTCATAAGAGATTAACGCACGAACGTTAAACTTTGGGATAAATAATGAATGATGGCATAATTGGATATGGCTAATCTATGACTAAAAGGACATAGGTTGTAAACTAGATTTAGATCTGTGCATATTCTGTGATTTGGAAGAAGAGGAACCATTGTATATTAACATGTGACTTGAGACATTGGACATAACGCATATTTTTGAATTAAATATTTGTTATAATTTAAAGTTCTAGATTGTTGGGCATATTGTTTATATAGAAATTCATGATTTGGGATAAAAAGGGAATATGAATTAGGTGTGAAGATTTATGTTAATATTTGATAACTATTAAATGTGAATAACACCTAAGTGGGAGATTTTTGAATATATGACATGCATTGAAATCGATGGCTATATTTGGTATAATTTATATGTGAATCTTTTGTACTAGGCAAGTTTAACTAAATTTGAGACGTGTGTTATATGGTAAATTATGACCATAATCTGTGCCATGTATATTCAATGCAAACGTGGGGTATATGATCATAATGTGAATCATGACAACTATTTAGGCATGCAAACTTAGGCCAAATTTATAATTAGGCAAGATATGTTTATGAAACTTTAAGGAATGATTAAATCTGTTATATGGCCTAATCTGCTAGTTCTATTATATTGCCTAATTTGCTAGTTCTGTTATATTGCCTAATCTGCTAGTTCTGCTATAATCTGCTATATCTGTTCATATACCAAATCTGTCATCTGCTATGTCTGCTGAAGATGCCTAAACTGTTATATGCTTGATCTGCTAGTTTGCTTAATCTGCTAAATCCGTTAAGTCGCCTAATCTGAAAAATCTGTTATCTGCAATAACTGTTGAGTTGATATAATTAGTCCGCTATTGACATAATCTGAATTGGCTATAGTTATGAATAATTGACATGTATATTAGGCGTGGGTATAAATGGTGAATCATTAATTAATTGGCCGCAAAGATAAACATGGCTAACTCGAGGTTAGAATGAGTTTGCGGCTTAATTCTGCCCGGAACCGCCCGACATATTCCAGTGGTCGAAAACAATAGGTTCTAATGTGAGAAGTTAGTCTTAACGTGCTTGAAACCCGAGGTTAGACTCAGTTTGCGACAGAAACCTGCCCGGAACCAACCGGCATAACCAGTAGCCGCAAACTGTCAGTCTAATGTGAGAGGTTTGGGCATTAATATTTAATTAATGAAAATCTGAGATAATTATGATGTCTAAAACGTGTTGGGTAAGGCTAAACCAATTGGACCAATGAATATGATAAACCCGTTTCGTGAATCCGTAGGCCTAATACAAAGTTAGATAATCTGTAACCAGTTAATCTGTAAGTCTGTTAATCTGTAACCAGTTAATCTGTAAGCCTGTTAATCCGAACATCTGATCCGTTAGTCTGAAAACCTGTTAACTTGATTGTCTGACCTGTGAACTAGTTAATCTAAATTTTGTATGTCTGAAACTTGTAGACAAGTTAAGCTGAAATCTGTTAGTCTGGGGACACAAGGTTAGGAGGGGAATTACTTGTGTCATCTGTTGTTTGGGACCCATATTAGTCAGTAACCCTTTCTGGTATCAAAACTTTGACCCAACAGTAAGTAGGGTCCGGGCACGCTTACTGAACTAATTATAAGCGGTTCATTCTGATAATGGCGAGAGGTGTTGATGGTGCGTTCCAACCGGGTCATGTGCGTGCATGGATCTCGGTCTGTCTCTGAGGATGTAAGACGCCGTGACATCTATAAATAGGTCTGTGCCAATTGGTTGTCACTTTAGGGAGTGATACACCCTACTGTGGGGCCGACACAGGATATTTATGTATTAGGGAGCCGATCGCTTGGGGTAGGGTTTTAGGGTACACTTAGTTCTGTCTGTTTCTATTGGTACCGTATGTTTCTGTTGGGTGGTAACACCTGTTCGGGTGGTAAAGGTCCATTACTAGTGTACACCTAATTCTACATTCTGTTTCCGTAGGGATTAATCAGTTTCCATAGGGATTAATCAGTTTCTGCTTCTGTCTGATTCTGATCGGGTAGTAAAGGCCCATTATTAGCATTCTATTTTGGTTAAATTATTCTGTACCCATTTCTGTTTCAGTTTAGACACCTAATTCTGTTATACTAGTATTAGTACAGAGAAGTGTAAAGCAATAGCTTATATCATTCTGTTCTTCTATTATATCTGCTACATCTGTTACAGTTATCTCTCATCCAGTTTTATTTTCATGTCATGTTATTATTATCTGTTCATAACTGAAAATCACTGGACTTGCCAGACTTTTGTCTGACCCTTGTTGTTTCGCCTCCTTTCTTCCGTTCCGCCCCAGGTTTTGTAGAAGGGAATACTCTAGCTTGATCCAGATTTCTTCCGCTTGTAGTGCTTAAAGTATGGCTTGTCTTCTTCTGTGGAGATTATGATTTTAAACTATGCATTCTGAAGGCTTTTGTACAAGACTGATATTTTGTACTTGAATTCTGATATTGTGATTTGAAAGGATGTAACCAAGCTTCTGTTTGAAATAAAGTTATAATTTTTCAAGTACTGTTTATCTGTCTTGTAGTATTCTGTTTCTGTTTACTAAAATGCTCCCCCAAAGTTAAGGCATTCCCTTTGTGAGTGACCTTAACGGAGGTGGGGTGTTACAGATTTGGATTAAAAATAAGGAAAATTTAAGATCTTGGGAGATTTTAAATTGTTTTACAAGCAGTGTGAATTATATTTTTGAAATGTATTTCAAAGTGGAAATGTTTAGAAATGGTTTTATAGTATTGAACTCACTTCGATCGCTGGAAAATAGATTCTGATGATGACAGCTGCATCATCAGTATTCATTTTCGAGTTGTAAGTGACGAATTACTACCAAAGATACTGTTTTGAATTTGTTTTGGGAAAGACAAGTTGTGTTGAATTTCAAAATGGGATTTACAATAAAGAATGAATAAAGAAAGTTTGAAATAGAAATTGAATATAGAAATTCAAAGGGAGTTTGAATATATGAAATTCAATGGAAGTGAAATGGAATTTGAATATAGAATTCAAATGAAATTAAAATGTAGGATTTGAATATATAGAATTTGAATACAGAAATTCAAATGGGATTAGTGATATAAAATTTGAATAGAATTAACTAAGTCGAAGAGGAATTAGTTAATCGAGTTTTGAATTTGAAGTTGAACTTTGAAAGGTGAATTGGATTTGTAAATGGATATTCGAAATCGAATATAGAACTTAAATCTGAAATTTGGATTCAAATTAGTTAGTAAGCAAGTTAAAATATATTTGAACATGTCATGTTCAAATATAAAAGTGAAATAGACTAAAGAGTTAATTAACAAATTAATTAACGAATTGAGTTAAAACGATCAGTATAGTTAAAATAGATTGGGAAGGTATAAATATACATGAGATAGGTATGGATAAGGTATGAAGGTATATAAATAGAATGCTCGACGAAAAGGTATGTATTTAATTCATATATGAGATTTTATGCGCCGTATTGGCTTTTTCTTTTGGATTGGTGAGGGCCATGGGAGGCTATTTGAAATATCCTGATGCTCCTAGTACAAAGGAGGTTATGGCGAATTTTTCCGGGAATTTAAGGATTTAGAATATTTTTAAGATAATTTGATAGTTAGAAATCAACGTATCGATATAAATATAGAAGTCGATAAGGAAACAAACTTAGAAATAGAATAGTAAGATCAAAAAGGAAGACTAAGAATAAAATCTAGTAAGAATAGAAAGAGGAAGCGTATACGTGTTTAAAAGTGAATAATTAGTTGTATGGTATTGATTATTCGAGTAAGTAGTCATATATGTTTTGACGTTATAAATGTTATTCAGTCAAGGTCTAAGAGGTAGTTATACCCCAACTTGATTGATTTCATTATTAACAAATAAATAGTAATATTTCAGGCTCGAAGATCAATGTTGAATAATAGTTAGTTGAATATAGTATTTGGGTTGTCGTAACGATGTTTTACACAACATCCGTTTTAACCCAAATAAGTGTAAGCTTGGAAATATAATAAAGAATATTTCCTAAGTATAGAAATAAACGAGATTGGAAAAGAGATAAGTAATTGGAATATTTTCCAATTATAAATAGCATATATTTTCTAAAGTCTAGAAAATAAAGGAAGGCGATATTCGGAAATGTTTTCCAAATAACATAAAAGGCCAATATGGTTATTGAAAATATTTGGTTAACAAATATTGATAAAGAAATAGAGAAGTGGTTTAACTAATGGAATATTAATTAAGGACTCAGTGACATGTTCAAAAGGGAAATTTTGATTTTTTTGAAAAGAGTAAACTTTTTGAAAACTCCCAGGGAAAGGCTGTTTGAATTAAAAACAAATTTAACAGAAATTTGTAAAAGCAAATTGGAATTAAAAATAAAAGCCAGTTAAGTGGTAACTGAGATTGAATTAGAATGATATCAAGACAAATTGGATTGTGGGATTCAAATTTGAAGTGTAATGTGATAATCAAGTTAAGAGTTGGAGATCAAGAATGAAACTTGAGTTTGAAATGAAATTTGGCTTGGTAAAAAGCGAATGGTTGTGTTGGAGATAAAAGTGATTTCAGAATTTGATTGGGATGACCCTTGTATCCGCTGAATTGATAACAGGTGGAAAGGATATAATGATATGCCGACAAAAGGTACAAGTTTATATTTCTAATGGATATAATATTTATGAGCCGAATTGGCAAGCCGCTTGGCTGTTTGATTTTCTTTTGGGTTGGAGAAGGCCCAGAGAGGCGAGTTGGAGTTTGACTGATTGACCAGTACAAAGGAGGTGCTGGCAAAAAAATTCGAAGGTTAAGGCGTTCGAAAATTTTCAGGATTTTTGAAAATTTTCGTTGATAAGAATTAATTAATAATTTAATTTAAATTAAATTGGTTCACTTGGAAACTGAAGTTGAGAAGTGAACAAATATGTTCTAACCAGTCGATAGGGTCGTCCCCTACCTTTTAGCAATTTCGAGGACGAAATTATTTTAAGTGGGAAAGATTGTAATGACACGCAGTGGCAGAGGTATTATAATTTATTTAATTAATTTTTGAAATGGTGGTTTAGAGAATTTAATGGCCGTGGAATTAAATAATGTTAATATTTAATTAAAATAATAAATTAAATAATATATTTAATTCTGAAATAATCAGAATTGGCTGAAATGACGATATGGTGTGAACTGGATCATCTGTGATATTTAATTCAGTTAGAATTGAATTTGAATAACGAATATATTATATAAACAACAGTTTGAACATATAATTATAATATAATTAAAATAGAGCGCGTAACGACGCGACAGTTCTCTATTTGGCGATTTGAACTTCAACTGAATGTACAGGATTCATTTTAAGCCGGATTTCTGTGAAACAAGAAACGTTAGGAGCTGGTGAAGTGTATCTTTCTAATGGAAGAGAAAAATCGGGATTTCGTCGTGTAGATTTTGATTTATGTCCAAATCAAATTTTAAAAAAGTCGCTGTGGAATTCCTTTATAATTTATAAAGGAATTATTTATATTTTAAAAAGGAAATTCAATATAAATCAAATATCGGGTTGACCCAGATTGAAGTATCGAGCTAGAAATTCATATAGGAATATTCTAGAGCTGTATAGTATTCCACTACGAATATAAACGATAATATTTATTTTTAAAATATTTAATTTAATTATATTTAAATATATTTATATATTTAAATGGGTCATCCAGAGCTTTAAAAATAGCCACTTTTGCAAACGAAGTCGGAATTCGACGAAACTAATTTTGTTGGATCCGCATTGTTAAATAGTTGTTAGATTTCCAGTTTCGTGATTTTTAGAGTCACTGTGTGGTCGTACGAATTTTTAGAGTGAGAAACAGTTAGTATTCTAACAGTTAAAAATACGCTGTGTGAGCATACGAAGTCGGAATTCGACGAAACCAGTTTCGTTGGGTCCGCAATGTCAAACTCTAGCTGCATGTCCATTTTCATGATTTTTGGGTATTATATATGATCACAGGGATTTTTAAACACGAATGTAAAATAGCAATGATGGCATATACCAGGAATATTCCACTTTACTCCTATAAATACCATCCCATACCCTCACTAAAACCTAAATGTCAAATTCTCTTTCCGCCGCCAACATCTTTTCTTCCAGAACCTAATTCATGAGCTTACAAAATTCCTGGAAAATCAAAGTAAAATCTAGAAATCATCAAGTTCATATTTGTGGAATACCACAAGGTGTAGCATCAAATCTATACCCTTTTTGTTTGGATCGACACCAAGTTTTGGAGTTCGACGATGCATCGTTCGCGGGTATCTCAGCAACAACATCTATGGTTATCGGATTTGGGGGACTTTAGAGCATCGATCGAAGAACTGACTGTTGAGGTTCGCACTTTCAAGGGGACCGACGAAGCTGAGCATAGAAAAGGATGATGCGATTTCTGCCGGAGCTGACACTGGTGATGGATGGAGGTCCAGTGACTCGGGAAGGGTACGGCGACTGGTTATATGTTAAGGAAAATGTCAGGTTTATTTCTTCTTTTTGCTGAGTAACGAAGGGAGGTTGTGGTCTTTACAGGAGGAGGAGAGTTTGAGGTTGACCGAGATTGTCAGGTGATCGTGACTCGGGATGAAGGAGGCGAGTTGAGGGTGTCGTATGCGGAAATGGAAAGTCGCATTTTTCATATGGTGATCAAAGTGATAATATAGAAGGTGGTTGCTGAATGGGTCAGTGTGGTGATCTATGTTCGTGAGGGAGGTTTAAGAGTTGTTGTGGCAATTGGTTAAGGGGAGGGGCTTGAATATTGGAAAAGGTGGACGTTAGGTTGCTGGTGATCAAGTGGAAAGCAAGTGAATAGGAAGTTGTTGTTCGAATTGATGGAGCCCAAGAGGAACAAAACTGGTAAATCAAAATGGAATGGGGAAAAAGTATTGATTAAGGTAATTAACCACAAATGAAAAACTTAGTGAACGAACTTTTTAATTAAGTTGTGTAATTATTATAACTAGAATAACTGCGTCATATGTCAACAGAATCTTGCGAATCAAAAGTCACTGGAACCATAGCGACAAAAATCTACGGGGTGAAACTATTTTGGCTGAGGACGGAGTTAGTAATATTACGTGATAAAATCAAATGTCTGATTTTAAATTAAACAAAGACAGAATCGTCAACTGCAAAACAATGTGAGTAAATCTCACTAATTCTGAATAGTTTATAATTTCATGTTGTATTTTTAGAACTGTTAGATATTGGCTGGTTGACTGTGTGTTGATTGTTTGATTGAATTGCTAGTCAGTTAGTTGAATTTCTATATTGATTCTGTTTAACAGAATATATCATATGGAACTGAAAGTGATGTTATCTATATTGTTTAACATCTGTGATGCAGGGAAACAGGTTGGAGGAATCCAACTGGATTCCTCAATAGTTATTTTATTGTTTTCATATATTGTGATATATGATGTGATTTATAATCTGTTGTCGATTATGTGTGTTTGGATGATATTGATCATCGTGATTTGATATGTTGAATACTAACATACCGAAATGTTGATAAGGAGGAATTTGTCAAAGTGATATTTGAAAATAAAATATTTATAAATGGAATATTTATAAATAAGAAATATTTATAAATTGGAATATTTATAAATAGGAGATATTTAGAAAAAGGGAAAACGTTATAAAAAGGAAACTGTTATAAGAAGGAAATCATTTTAAAGTGGAGAACCGTTACTAAAAGTAAATCTTTAAAATGAATAAACGTTGTTAAAAGGGAAATCTTTATAAAGCGAATAAAGGAGTTAAATCGAATATGGTATTCGAAAGGAGTTAAATAGAATTAGTTATTCGAAGGGAGTTAAACCGAATATGGTATTCAAAAGTAGTAAATCGAATTAGTTATTCGAAAGGGGTTAGTCGAGTCGAGTAAATTGAATAGAGTAATCGAATATTAGTTTATTCGAATAGAGTTAAAGGAAAAGAGTTATCGATTTATAGTTTAATCGAAAAGAGTTATCGATTAGTTTAATCGAAGTGAGTAATCGAATATAGTTTATTCGAAAGGAATTATCGAATTTGGTTATTCGAAGGAGTTATCGAATTTAGTTATTCGATGGAGTTAATCGATTAGAGTTAAAGCAAATGAGTTAATCGAATGTGGTTTATTCGAATAGAAAGCAAAATGAGTTAATCGAATATAGTTTATTCGAATAGAAAGTAAAAGGAGTTAATCGAATATAGTTTATTCGAATAGAGTTAAGGAGTTATCGAATATAGTTTAATCGAAAGGAGTTAAGTGAGACGAGTTAATCAATAGCGTTAGTCCAATAGAGTTAATCAAATAGCGTTAGTCCAATAGGGTAAATTGATAAGGGTTAATCGAATAGAGTAAATTGAATAGAGTTATCAAATATACCTTATTCGAAGGGAGGAGTTATCAAATAGAGATGTATTCGAACAAGAGTCACGTAAGGAAGTGTTAAAGGGTTAAAAGATGAACTTGCCCTATTTCGAGATTTGAAATGTTGTTCAGTTAAGGTATGAGAGGTAGTTATACACCAACTTGATTGACTTCGTTTTAATTTAGAAATGGGTAAGGTTCGAGAGTGAAAGTGGTTAAGTGAATTTAGTAAATAAGTATAGTGGTTCGAGTTGTCGTTGTGATGTTGATTTAAACATCTGTTTAAATCCAAGTAAAGAAGATTTGGAAATGTTTTCCAAATAGAATCAGAAACATAATCAGATATTGAAATAGGATATACATGATTGATGATTGGGTGATAGAATTTCCATATGGAAATAATATCATTGTTTGCACACTTGTTTTCTTTGATGGTTAAATCACAGACTATCAAAGTTTTGACCATTTTAACGTTGTTAATATGGAGAGACCGGTTGGATTATTATCCAAAGAACCACTCTGTATTGGCATAAGCGTTGCGAATCATATATGCCAAAGGAAACTGAAGACGGAATTATGCAAGGGCTATCCTGTTTACAGAATAGTGCCTTCGGTTCATCCTGTTCCTGGATGACTTGTATGGACGGATGTCTGACAGAGTATTTCCGGACGATCACGTATATTGATTTCTCCAACCGTACCAAGAGTGGAAGCGGAGAAGGAAACTTCTTTTAGCTAACACATAATGTATGGTTGAGGATGTCAATCGGTGATTTGATGGATTTGACGATGTGGCATTCAAAGTGAATCTGGTGTGATGATAAAGTGTAGCTTCTAGCCTCACATCCGGTAAATGACAGAAATCGGGCAGGCAACATGGCTAAGTCGGTCACACCGAAGTAGGGTGTATAACCACCTGATCTAGAGTTTCATTTATTTCTAAAAATCTATTGTTGATGATGTCCCATGGGGGAACGATTGCTGATCCCAACCGTTGGTGATATACATTTGATACACTCAAGCGAAATGAGTGGTCGGTCATGTGTGGCCGGGTTGCAAGATGTTCTTGTTGAACCCAGTGTATTCCTCTCTAGAGGTACACTAGCGAAAGGTGGTTCCATACCTTGTCATATTTGGAAATCCATTACCCAATACGTGCTTGCGGTTTTGATTGTATAATATATATGTAGAACGTGAGATGAAAGCGTTTCTGCTAGATGATTAGTATATTGTGGTTGATAGACATTATCATAATATCAAAAGGTTTTTGATATAAAGATATTTTGGATTCTCATAAAGGAAAAACCCGTTCCGTTATACGGCGTGGTCTTATGAGATATTATTTACCTGCTTGAACTGTTTTAAACTGTTTTACTCATACCAGTCCCATGACTGACCCAGAGTTTATTTTGTTGTTTTCCCTAAACTCTTGGGTGCCTAAATTTGTACGGGCAGTCAAATAGTCGGGATTTACAGATGCAATTGAAGAGCTGGAGCAGGAGGCTTCAGGATTATAGGTATAGTTATTTCCGCTGTGTTGTAAGTGTTGTACTTTGATAATGATATGTATATTCAAGTACAGATTTGTATTTCAAAGTTATGTTATGAAATATATTTATTCGTTCCGCTGTGAGATTCGTGTTACTCTGATATTGTGTTCTTCTTCTTCTTCTTCTTCTTCTTTTCTATAAGTTTCTATCTTATCTTTCCTCACCCTCTAATTTCTTTCATTAATGACCGGTATTTTTCGATGTTTGGTTAGTCATCATTGAGTTTATAGCGATAACCAAAGTCGACAAAAACCCGGGTCATTACAAATTCTTAAGCTAATTTCCTAATATTTTTGGCTATGGCTTCATTCATAACAACGTAAGCCTACATTATACTTGATCTGTATGTGGAACTTGAGGATTTATGATGTCTTTAATGCTATGTTTGGTAACGAGTTCTTGGTGATTTTGACACTTGCATATTTATGAAAATAGTTATGTATATACACACAATTGCTTATAGCTATGAACAAACTGTTGTCATTATTTTAGTTTTATAAATATAACCGTCTTAAGGAAGTAATATATATTTTAAAATTATAAAGGATTTTAAAAATATGAAACAAATGATTTCAAAATGGTTTTATAATGCGTTTTCTCAAATTGGGGTATATTTTCATATATATTAAACCCAAACATTTTTACACCCTTTAAGAAGACATGATGGTGATTAAACGTGTCATAAACCTCATCGCATGGGACATGTAGGTATATGATATTGGTCAATTTTAGACTACTTGATCGAAGTAATCGTTGATTTCCAGTGTGGAGCTGACTAGCTGATAGTGTGAGTGTGTAGTATGGGACGCACAGTTGCCACTGCTAGTGTTACTGACTGTGAGTTTGTGACGCATTTAAGTTGTTTAGCTAGTACTAGACCTTTGGGTTAGTTATGTTGTAGTTTAGGTAGATCCAAAATCATGATTCTGGGTAGATCCAAATTCATGTTGTAATTGTAGATAGTTCCAATAGCTAAAATTTTAGGTAGATCCAAAAGCTGTAATTCTGGGTTGATCTAGCGGTTGAAATATTGGGTAGAACCAAAAGTTGTAATTTTGGGTCGATCCAACAACTGAAATTTTGGGTAGATCCAAAGCCGTAATTATGGATAGATCCACTAGCTATGGCTTTGTGCCATCATGTTTCTAGCACATGCAGGCATAACTTCGGCTTGCTAATTCTGGGTAGATCCAAATGTTGTAATTCTAGGTTGATCAATATATTGGTGCTTTGATGAATTTGATCTTATGATCATATTCAAATTGTTGTTTTGGATTCATATTGATGCTTTAATTGATATTTTTGCCTTTGTGGTTTCAAACTCTTACTTTATTGATTTGTTGAATTGATGCATTTGATGCTTTAGGTCCAATTTATGTTATCACGTTGAAGTTGAAACCATTTATAATGTTACAACTATTTAATGCCTATTTAGAAAATAGTGATCGCATTATGTTGGATAGACTCATATTTGAGTTTATATGTTGTCTTTTTGGAGTTTTATGTTGTTTTCTTGGTGCTGTACCTTTGTGCTTAGTTTGATGCTTCACACCTTTAGTGGAAAAAAAAATTCTTCCTTGAATTATGCTGTTCTTGAGATCTTATAGCCTATTTCAGCCTTGATTATCTGATGAATTAATTGTTGTCTTAGGCTTATGATTCCTTTTATGTCAAAAGTAATTCTTATCTATATGGCTTCATATTTTACCTATTGTATTATGACTAATATGTAAAGTAGACTAGTCCATATATGTTATACTCAGGCCAGGCTAAGTTGCTTCAGGCATAGCTTGTTGTTGGTTTGTGGTTAGCTGATCCATCTTGGACTATCTCGTAAAGCCCTTATCCTTGTTGTGTATTCAAGTAGTTGTGTATTTGTTCATTTGGAGATTGTTGCATTTGTTAGTGTATAACCATTCAGGTTTATAACACATGTATATGTTGCATTTTATGGTTGTAATTATATGTGACCTGTCTTGTGATCTATTATTTGTGTATTTGTATGTACTGTATTCTGAATACAGTCATTAGCCATCGTAGCTTTATATTATATGAATCGAGTACGTCAATCCACCTGAGGTAAGAAAGAAAAATTTATAAGCCTAATCTACGTATTTGATACTCGTCTAATGTAGAACTACGGATGGTCGCTCCTAACCAGCCCTATTTTCCACATTAATAGACGACATTACTTGTTAATGCTCTTTATATGGTGGGTCTCGGGGTGGGGAGTTACAGGCCACTTACCCTGTTAGAAAGATCTAAATGAGTATTGCATTTATAACTATAGAGCTGAATAAACAGGCAAGCTCATTCAATCGTTCACTGGTTATGCAAACTCAAAGGAAGAGCGAGTATATTAAAAAAATCTTGAAAGTAAATATTTTTCTCAAGACATATGACTAATAATGAAAAAGTCAAATAATAACTGTAACAATAGTACAATTACCAACCTCTTATTCTTCTATTTTTAGGGGTATAGACAATGCAAGATACCAAGTTTAAAAGGAAGCAAGGTTCAACCATTTATTTTTAAAATATGAATGAAATCACGAACGGTTTAGAATAAAAGCTAGTTCTAAAAAAATAGTATCTTGTAAGCCAAATCCACAAACCATTATGAAAATTCAATGTTTGCTACGGTCTAGGGTTTTGGTAGTGCACCCTTCTTCTTCGACTGAAACTTGGAAAATAACATGGATTTGAAACCATTCATTAAAAATCACAATATAATTTGTCACTTGGTGGGAATTTTTAGTTTATAATGTCCAAGAGGATTAAGTCCACGAATACGAAAGTCATTAGCTTAATTTTTGTCTTACTTGGGATATAAACAAAATTAGAATTCTAGTTTTAGAATCGTGAGTTGGTTCCAATAAAAAAACACTTGCGAGCAGAAGGCTTGGCAGGAGCAAGAACGCCAGAACCAATCTGAAGATTCTTCTGAAACACCAATGTGATGTCGAGGAAATGAAAATGGCTTAGCGTTAGACGGTGAGGTGAAGAATTGGGAAGAATATATTTTGTAGAAAGGTGCAAATTGGGGAAGATAGTTCGGTGGAAATGGGAAAATTTTGACGATGGTTGGAACAATGTTGATTTCTTTAGCGACTGAGCAAAAAGAAGTTAACAGGAAAGACGAAAGAAATGTAGAGAACGAGGAAGAACGTGGAGTGATGTGTTGCTATAAGGTGGGAAGAGGTGGTTTGAGCAAGTGTTCTGAAAAGTGGGAAGTACCATTAAAGCCATTGTTAATTATAATCTGAAATAAGGATGTTTTGAAAAGTGAGAAAAGACTTCAGTTATGTACAAGATACACTTCCAGTATAAACAGTTACATATATATATATATATATATATATATATATATCTATATATATATAGACATACATACATGAATTTGTACAACCATTCGACTGCCACTTATGTAATAGGTATCCGCAGATCGGGCTAGGTGCACTAGGGGGGCTTTACAGCTCCGGTCGGTTTCCCCTCTGAAAAAATTCAAAAAAAAAAAAAAAAAAAATTACAACAGTTAGTATCGTTCGAGAGGGAGAAATGTCCCATTTCGTTTCTGAACGCGTTTGATGCGTCCATAAATGAAAATGGGGGCATTTTGCATCCAAAAGGAGAAGGAGGAAATTAAATCGTTAGCTTTCTATGCGTCAGACGCCAATAGTTCATTCTTCTCCCACCTATATAGTCTCCCCTTCCCCCGCCTTCTAGCACGATAAACCTGGAAACCCTCCTTTAATCCACCTCTTCTCAATTTCGCCGGCCTCAAAAGTATAGTTTTTTAAAGTAAATTTCTCCACTATATTATTCTTATTTTTAGATTTATTATAACATAATTCTTTTTATCAATTTTTTTAAATAGTTTTGAAATTTTGTCTTTTCAGTAGCATAACTCACTTATTCGGTTTAGCTTTTGCTGCTTTTTCGTTCGCACATATCGTGAACTGGACGAATGAATGCAAGACAACATTCATTGATATCTATAATATTCTAGGCTTAAAGGAAAGCATCCGGTCATTTTTAGTAGCTATGGCTATGGAATTTAATGACAACTTAGATGCGCATGAAGAATAAATAGGACAATTTGAAATGTCTTTGGAGTGGGTGGAACATTTTGTTACATATTCTAGGAGGTGAGTGGAATGCCAAGCATGATTACCTAGCCGGACCTAACGACTTGTGGGACGGTGATGCACGGATGTACCGTTGGTTTAGACGAGATACTCATTTTAAATTTAAGGAGCTAGATGAGATGTTTGGTGGGTGCATAGGAACATACATTTACCTGTATCGGATACCAATAGCTCTACCAACCCAGAACCAGCCTCAGCCTTAGCTTTTCACTATTGCTGATGCATCTTTCTATGACAATTGGATGACTGGTGACGCCTCACCCGTCCAACGTAAAGGCCCTTCTTCCAATAGGGCTGTGAGTTCCTCCAGGCCACAACCTTTGGTTCTGACCGACCGTCTCACTAAGGCGGTGACGCGATGCTATTCTATTCTGTCTACTATTACTGACGTTTATATGTAAGAGCTTATGAAGATATTTTGCAACGATAACGCAACCTTGCATACGGTGCAGGTGCTTCCTGATCTCGATCTTATTAAATATCTTAGTTTTCTGTTGACGAGGTCCTGCGGTACTTAGTAGTAGTATATTTATTGTTTATTGTAGATTTTTTGTTTAGTTTGTTTTGTAATTTATTGGTTTGCAAGTATTTAAGTAAAAAAATTATTGTGATTGAATGGAATATCGAGTTTACTCTTCAACGTTTTATCTGCAATTATTAGACGAATACTAAATTATTAAATAAATAATTAATTGGACATAATTTAAATTAAAATTGTAAATTAAAATACTATTCTTAGATTTTCCGCTTAAATGCTCCGTTTAAATCTGGAAACACATATTCACTATTAACTTCATTCCCCATGTAAATTGTTTGTTTAAATCTAATGCTTAAGGGTGCTATCGGGCCTTGTAACGTAACCGGGGCATTTTATTCGTTGGCCCAACAGCTCGTAATGGAGCTGTCGGGCTTCGATGCATCAGACGCGTCGAACCCAAACAACTCCATTTCGAGCCGTTCTGGCAACGACTATTTTTTTCCCTCACCTCTACAAATACTTCCCCGTCTTCCGTTTCTTTTCCTCACCAAACTCTCTTCACTTCCTCTCAAAACAATGTCAAATAGACAATCAAAAGCACCGCTGGTCCAGCGAGACAACTGAGCTTTTGCTGAATGTGTCGTTACTGCATAAGGTAAATGCGGTAACAACAAAAATGGTTCACAACGCTATAACGAAAAGCTATAATGCTGCAACGGTTGGAATCAATGGACGAAGAACAAATGATTTTCTGGAAATGATCGACGACAACAAAGTTCGACGCAAGCACAATAGTCTTAGAAGGGAATGTGTAAAATGAGAAAGCTTAAACAACAAAACTGGAGTTGGTTGGGATCCTATTCGACAGACTGTTTCAGGCTCGGAGGAATGGTGAGATGATCGTTAAAAGTTTTTTTTTTCATAAATGTTGTTTTGTTGTTTGATAAATCGTTAGTAATAATTGTTTTTCTAATAAGAATTTGGTGCAAATATTATGAAATACAAAAAAATACCGCTTGAGCATTTGAATCTACAACAACTACTATTTCAAGGAACACATGTAACTAGAAATACGACATATACACCCGCCTATATGCCTGCTTTAGAGAAACCACAACAGTTTACTCCTTCTGCTCCTGGACCGTATGCAAATTCATGGGCTTTTGATGCATTTCAAATTCAGCTAAATGATATAGGAGAACAAGGGAAAAGCAGTATACCAAATTTGAATTTACCATCAAATCCTTCTTTGTATCAAGAACTGCCAACTCAATCCCCTATTCAAGAAACTCCCGTCCTGCAAAAGCGACACGTTGGTTCATCTTCAAATCGATGTGGAGCTTTCAGGAAACGTCGCAGTGAAGTCGATGAGAAAATGACTGATATCGTCGATTATATCCATGCTCGAAAAGTACAAAAGTCTATGGCTACGGAAAGTTCGAACATAAATAGTTTGAACACAAATAGTCTACGATAAACAAGGAATTCTTTAAGCGGCACAGATTTGGTAGCACACATTAAACGTTTGAGGAAGGAGCGGATTTTAATTTCAGTGAAGTTTTATACATTGTTACACTAACCAACAAGTTATATATATTCAACATCTTAAACGACGACGATGCAAAAACATGGTTGTCGCATGAGGCACAACTCAAACGAATTTCTGTTGACTACAATGCCTATTGATCAACCAAGAGGTGAAAACAGATAGGCTTTTACTACTTTCACAGTTCCTATTGTATTTTTCCATATTTATGTTATGCTTGATTTACTGCATTATTTTACTTTAATGGCAATGTTCCGTTTTAATTTAATGGTAATGTTCCGTTTTAATGATATTGTTTAGTTTTAAACATAAAATAATTAAATTAAAAATCATAAGAATCAAATGACCTTGCTTCCTTTAATATTCCCTCCATTTCAAAATTTGAACCGTTGATCAAACCTACGTTCTTTCTCGGTCATATGACTCATATCCCCTTAAGCGATGAACAATGCTCTCTCTTGCTACACCAAAATCCTCCAGTCATGCAAATCTCTTCGCTGTCTTCATCAGATTCACTCTCATCTCATCATTGTATTCTCACCTCTCACGGACTCCAAAATTCTAACTCTCCTTATCAACTCCTACTCTTCTTTCCACGAACCTCTTTCCGCTCTCTCCATATTCAACAGTTCTCAATCCAACAGCACCATTTTGTTCAACTCCATCATCAGATGTTTCACAAAAACAAACGAACCCGGCAGATCTATCGGTCTCTTTCAGCAAATGTTGACAAACCGGGTGGAGCCTGATAATTATAGCTTCACTTTCATACTGAAAGCTTGCACCTTGACACGTGATTTGAAATTAGGTAAACAAGTTCATGGTATGATTGTTAGGAGAGGCTTCGTGGATGATGTGTTCATAGGAACTGCTCTTGTTGATTTGTATGGAAAACTGGGTTTTGATACTACCGCGTTTAAGGTGTTTGATGAAATGCTTGAACTAGATATTGTGACTTGGAATTCGATGATTCATGGGTTTTCGCAGAATGGTAAAGCTATTAGAGCTTTGGAGCTGTTTAGAGAAATGAAGAGCATTGGACGGGAACCAAATGCAGTTACATTTTTGAATTTGTTCCCAGCCATATGTGAATTTTCTGATGTTCAGTTATGTGAATATATCCACTGCTTTGTGATCAAAAGAAATGTTATAGATGCAGTTCTTAATGGTCTAATTGATGCATACTTCAAATGTGAAGATGTTTATGCTGCTTGCAAGGTTTTCGATGAAACAGTTGATATGGCGGATGATGTTACATGGGCTACGATGATATCCGGTTATGTTTTCAATGGCTTCTTTTTTGAAGCTTTAGAAATATTCAATGAAATAGTTAGACGCGATTTGAAACTAAACCAAGTATGTGTTTTAAGTGCTCTTTCAGCTGCAGCGGAGATAGGGGACTTGAGTAAAGGTATTGAAATCCATAACCATGCTGTTCAAAAAAGAACAGAATTTGATATTTCAAGTGCTACAATGTTAATGACCATGTATGCAAAATGTGGTGACATAGAAAAGGCGAAATCAACATTTGAAAAGATCGAAAAAAAGGATGCTATTGCTTGGTCTGCAATAATTTCGGCTTTCGTTCAAACAGGCCATCCTAACGAAGCACTGATTCTTCTTCGTGACATGCAACTATCTGGCTTTGCACCAAATAGAGTAACAATTGTGAGTGTTTTACCTGCTTGTGGCGATCTGGTAAATTTACAATACGGAAAAAGCATACATGGTTATGCACTGAGGTCAGGTATGTATATAGATGTTTTAGTTGGAACGGCTCTTGTTTCTATGTATGCTCAATGTGAGCTCTTTGCCTATGCAAATGCAGTCTTCGATAACATAGTGCATAAAGAAGTTATAACATGGAATGCACTGATCAATGGCTATGCACAAATTGGCGATGCCCACAATGCCGTACTCTTGTTTCGAAAATTACAGATAACTGGAATACAGCCTGATCAAGGGACCATGGTTGGTGTTCTTCCAGCTTGCTCGCTGCTGAATGCTATCAATCTAGGAAGAAGCGTACATGCTTTGGTTATAAAGAATGGATTCGAATCAGACATTCATGTGAAGAATTCAACTATCGATATGTATGCTAAGTGTCAACATATATCTTCGGCTGAAATGTTATTCTTAGAAAATAAACTTCATAAAGATGTTATATCATGGAATACAATGATTGCTGGCTATATGTACAATGGAAATGCATACGAGGCAATGCTTACTTTCACTGAAATGAGATCATATGATATAAGACCAAATATAGTTACTTTGGTAAGTATAATTCCAGCTGTTGCCTATATGAGTCATTTGAGATCTGGTTTAGCTCTACATGCAACTGCAATTATACTTGGGTTCGAGAGTAATTTGCTTGTAGCCAACAGTATAATTGACATGTACGCAAAATGTGGTAGAATTGGTTATGCTGAACATTTCTTTAAAGCTATGCACAACAGAAATACAATATCATGGAATGCTATGATATCCGGATATGCTACAAATGGATTAAGCGAAAGAAGTGTTAAGTTGTTTAAAGAAATGAGAGATAAAGGAATTAAAGCTGATAATGTTTCGATTGTTAGTGTGTTATCTGCTTGTCGGCATGGTGGACTAGTCGAAGAAGGGTGTATAATTTTCGAATCTATGGAAGCTGAACTTGATCTGGAGCCTAGAATGGAACATTATGCGTGCATGGTCGATTTGTTGGGACGGAATGGTAAATTGGAGGAAGCTTGGAGTTTGATCGAGAGAATGCCTATGGAACCAGACTATGGTGTATGGGGAGCTTTACTGAATGGATGTAATTTGCATTCTAACGTAAAATTGAGTGAAAAAGTGATGGAGAATTTGATTAAATTGAAGGCTAATGACCCTGGTAATTATGTTGCAGTATCTAGTATTTATGCTCAGATTGGAAGATGGGTTGATGCTAGAAAAGTAAGAGAGCTGATGGGTAATATAGAGGTGAACAAAGCTCCTGGGTTAAGCTGGTCTTAGTTAGGTAAGCTGTTTACTGATCTGTATTCTTTGTGTATAGATGACTATTAAAACGGTCTATTTAGTTTCAAATATGCTGTTATTAACCCAGCAACTCTTTATTATTATTGCTGTAGTTGTTGTCGTTTTGTAGGTTCAAGATGCTACAAAATGAAGATATAAACAACTATAGGATTAAACAAGGACAGGAAGAATTGGAAGAAAGCAGTTGTAGGTATGGCGTATACTTTTCTTAGTTTATAACTGTTTCAATCTGTTACAGAGAGGAGGGTGAGTGAGGTTCAACATAATTAAATTATATTAACTTGATTACATTAGATAAGCTTTAACTAAGAAAAGAAACAGTAAACCAGTTCTTAAACACAAGCAACTAAGGTAGCCACAAACACACAATTAAAACCACGTCCAAACTTTGCTGATGCCTAAGCAATATGCCAAAACTTAAGATGTGCTAACATCAAGTTTACAAATTTGCAGCATCAAACCATTGTATTTTTGGTTGCCTCCCAATTTTGCATTCATGACTTCATTTATGGCTTTTAGTTTTATTTTGTTGGGCATGCTTAACTGTTTTGTATCTTGAAATAGTACGTCGCTCACAAATGATCAATGCTCTTTTTAATTTCATCTTGGGAGTTTCAATTTACTGAACCTTGCACATGATCCTCTCTTGTTAGTCGTTAGTGCTGTATCATCTCCCCAGCAAATTAAAACTGCGGTTCTTCTTCAATTACTTGTTGGATGACACAAAACCAAACTTGCTTCAGTCGAAGTCCTTCCTACTTCACTTATAGGCATGCCTATCTTCTTATAGGCATATCATTAAGTGCTCCGAGCATATGCAAATTGCCCATATTCACTTTGCATAGAATCTTTGCATCGTCATCTCTTTAAATCACAATAACGGCTGCTTCCATTCTACCGTCATCATTGATCTGCGGCTGTTATTACAAACCACTTTCTGCAGCTGCTGCTGCCTCTTTACTTCTTATTACCTTTGGTGATCTGTTGGAAAACAATGGCCGAGTCGCGTACGTTGTCGCTTTCTTGAACACGGTTCAGCAATCTGGTCGGTGGTGCAAACCAGTTCGTGCTTGTCACCACCGCCTTTGGGATAAAACAACCTTCAAATATGCAATAACTGATTTGCTTGCACAATAAATCAGCACAAATTTGCACTTTCAAAATTTTAACTGCTCGTTTCTGTTTTAAGAAAATTTAATGGCGGCTGAAGAAGAGAATGTTGTTCGGTTATTATTCTCGTCTGTAATATGAATTATTATAAATGAAAAATCAATTTGTCGGACGGTTTACTGGGTAGTGAGAGAGAGTCGACTGAAAAAGTGGATCAAACTATTTACCGTGTCATAAAAGAAAAGGTTCGAAAAATGCAATGTCTACACCACCAGGCCAAGGCCCAAAGCCAAAGCCTAAGCCTGAACCGGGCCGGGCCGGGTCAAGTCGGTTGGTCGGTCGTGCGTGTGGTGGTCATGCATGACCTCCCTCTTCACAACAAAGCATGTATTGGGAGCCCAAAGCCCCAACATAGCTTCTAAGAAACAAATAAATACCTTGCTTCTTTCATATAGTCTCATGATGTGGGACTATTCACATATAGGAGTCGTTCTTACACTTAGTCAAATTTTTAATAATTCACCATTTGTTTTTAAAAACAATTTCCAACATGATCCAATCTTGTTCTAGTTTTGTTGCAGCCTACATGCACATCTGTTGTTGTTTGTATTCATATACTGCTCATTATACCATACAACTTGAGAATGCTTCACCATCAAGCTAGAGTTGCTTCTCTTCTTCATCTGCTTATCAGACTATTTCCATAGGGCTGCGGTGCCACATGATTTTCTTTCTTGCGGCAAGCACACAATGAATGCTCAAGCTTCATAGTTCTAACGTTGTATTCTTTGTACTATGGACTGCTGCTGCTGCTGTTACCTTCAGCATCACCATAACGAACTTCTCAGCGGTTCACTATCCTTCATTCACACTACTACTCATGCTTTTGTAATTTAAGGTTACTGTGAACGATTTTGGTTGTCGTCACAAGAGTATCAAATTAATTGCCCTTCTTTTTTCTTCTTCACACAACTAAGTTTCTGTTTGGAAAAACCGTTTTTTGCCAAAGGTGAACCTTTGTAGTTCTGCTCCTCCATCTAGGCACCATCCGAACTAAAATTTCCATTCACTTCTTTTTTTATAAGCACTAAATTATGGCAAAACAGAGGGGTTTCAAGATCATATAATAGCAGCTAATTTATGGTTTTTGTTATGCAAGTCCCAAAAAGCTTTCCTTATTTTTGATTTAATTTGCTGGTCCTTTCAGGATTTTCATCAAACAACACCAAGGAAACAAAGTTAGACTGCTTCCACGACTTCTTTGTATCCAGTCCTTTCCTCCATCTCAGGATCATCTCCGTTTAGATGAACTACTATGTTGATGAAAGCAAGTGCTCCCTCATTTTATTCTTAACCCGCACTAGACCATTGATGATCACCTCAAAAGAAGAAGAGTCTTTCTCGTTGACTTTGCTCTCACCCACGGTTTGCAAACCTTCTCATTTCAGAATACACAAAGCATCTAGTTCCTTTAGGAACTTGTAAACCAAGTAAACACTCTATAAGCCAAACCCTATGTAACCACATCCCTTCATCTCATCTGAATTCGTTTCTCTACCACATTTTGTATATAGATAATTTAAAAAAAGAAAACACTTTTTCCCCTCTATCTAACGAGGGAGAGGGAGGTTTAACAGTAAGAAAATATAAAATAAGAAAAGAACTAATTATATTAGTTTATTAAACTTAATTACATTTGATACGCTTTATGTAAGAAAAGAATAATAAACTACTTCCTAGCTTAAACCACTAAAATAATCACTGTTGATACCAAATGTGGTTCAACACCCCAAATAGAACGTGTAGAGAATAAAAATGAAGGAAAGTAAACTGAAATGGGTAAGGAGACGACACACAAATTTTATAGTGGTTCGGCTAATGATTGGTTATGTCCACTTACTCAATTTTTTATCTTTATTGACTAAACTTGAGAAATTACAAATTTTTTGAGTTGAAATGACCTTGAGTACAAAGATTATAAAGGAAAATTATCAAAGAGCCAAAATATCCTTTTTTTTCATCAATGGATCTTCTATTTAAGGCCGTAGGATTCTTGGATCGACCAGATATCACGAAGAAAAAGCAAGGAACGTGGGTATACCAATTCTGGAAAATTGCACGCATATCCATAAAAATCGGATTTCGGGCCGATGCCGACCCGAATCCATTCTTTCCTTTCAAATTGTTTTGATGTAGGATTTAAACTTATGGCACCGCTTGGTTTGGGCCTGGATTCGAACGTCATATATTCTGAGTATGGAACGCATGTGTGTTGAGTCAAACAACCAAAGTCTTCAAGTTCAGCCTTGTCGAAGGTTATTCGTGCTTCTACTGATCTGGTGAGTTAAGTGTACGTGTCGATCTATTGCCACGCTGTTGGCCTATCTGTAATGGACGAAAGGCACTATGCTGATCCGGGGCAACTGACTATGCCAACCTGGATGTGTGTTGAAAATTTGAAATAGTGACATGAAGTGAAGACAAACACGTTTGGTCCAATTCTTAGCCGACCCGATATAATAGGCCTAGCCGATTCGGGGACATACGCTTGGGCGATCTAGATTCTTGATGTGCACTGCAAGTGCTTGTGAGATCTATTGTCTCGTCTAGAACATTCTGAGCTTGTGTACGTTCGTGTTCGAGTCTCGAATGATTTGACGATTAGAAGTCCGAAACGTGACGACCTTTTAAAAAGACGGGTCAGTACTTGCCTTCCGAATTACGTCGCGTTTAAGGATGTCAGTGAGTACCCAAAAAATCCAATATCCGTCCGCATTCATATCGTAAAATACGAAATATATCCGTTATCCGAAAAGCGGATATGGATATCCGAAAATCCTTTCGAATACAAATATAATTATAGTGGTAATATCCATTCGATTTTCTGATGCGTGTGTGTATGTGTGCGTGTATGCATATTACATATAATGTTTAGTTTACACCTAAGCTTAAATTAATAGATAATTTTCTTTAAAACAGCTAAACTAATCTCAACTATTGGATTATAAAAGAATGTTGTATTTGGTATTATGCAACATATTAGATCATGTACTCATTTTATTTTGTGGTATGTTATAATTAAGACATAATTGTGTATGTGCTTCTATGATTTATGTTTTGTTTTGTTTTAGTCTTAAGGTTGTGTTTTTCATATTTTGAACACTTTATCTCTTAAAATTTTTGTTGCAAGAAATTTATTTGATCGATGTCTTGCTTGTAATTTTTAATTAGATGTATTAATCTTTTTAAAAAATATTTTATGAACCAAATCTGCATGTGAGTGATGTATTTGTAAATTTTTATTGGTTTATTTTCGGATATTTTTTTTAGATATTTTCGGGTAAACGCATCCAATGTACATTTTAAGTTTCAAGTACGGATATTTTTGGATATACGTATTCGCTAAGGCGGACATGGATATGTTCGGATATATATATTCTCTAAGGCGGATATGGATATTTTCCACAGATACAGATACATATATTCTTAAATGGGAATTCGTGGATATCAGATACGGATACAAATTTTCATTTTTGGATACGAATTCAAATACAACATTTTCTGTATCTGGCCGCATCCCTTTACAGCCTTAGTCACGTTGCAAACGGGATGTGCTCTGAGTTTGTTGACTCGTCTATACTTTCCACTGTCGTCTCTGTTATAGTCATAATTTTCTACGAAGTCGTTTCTAATAACAGTGATATCTTTTCGAGCAACCACAATGCTCGAGTCACTTTAGTTTGTATAAATGGCAAAACGCGTTTCTTATGGCTATGCCTTCGTTTGAGTCCGTCAAATTGAAGACTCTGGATTGGGGATCCTTAACAATCACATATAATTATTCGAACCTCGTCGGGTCGAAAGATTGAGTATATCTTTTCATCTAATCTTGCATGTCGGGTTGTCGGCTCTCATACGTGCTCAAGCGCATGCAGGTTCTTGCCACACAACGTCGCCATGGACATTAGTCACACATGTCATAGAGTCGGGTCAAGTCTGCCTTGTGTGTCTACACGCATGTATTACGTTGTTTTCCTTCATCATCAATTTCATTTTTTATATCCGGGTCGGCGTACGACCCATATTAAGATTTGTGCCTGGGTCGGTGTCGACCCGGGGTGCTCCAGTCAAATAGGAGGGGAGACGAATGGTCTTCCCGTCCATAGTATAAAAGGCGGGCTCACTTCCTTATCCTCGTTCACTTACCTTCTTCTTCGTTTTTACTTACCGACCCGGATCATCATCCCTTTCGAAAACAGTGCAAACGCCCGATAATCATCATCCACGCTCCCTTCTGACTCGCCCACTCCAACACCAATCACCGCCCATCTTCAATTTCAACATCTACCTACAAGGTGGGTATCGATCTTTATTACTTGTGTGTTGTGTAGGAATCGAGATCCGTGACCGAATCTTGGTTATGAATGGAGATAAGCATGGGGGAGTTATCGAAGCGGCAACAACACCGGATCACTATTAAGCTAGAGCCTGGGGTAATTATGCCAGATCACATTCAAATGATTTTTCCGACAATAATAGAAAGAAAGGATCCAACGGTCCCCTCGCTAGACAATTACGAGATTGACTTTATTAAAGAAATCAAGTCACCGCGTGACAAAGGGAAAAAGAAAGTCCGACGAGAGTGGCAAAATGAAAAAAAAAAGAGAAACGTAGGAAAGGAGGCAAAGACAAGCCTGGTAAGGAGGAGAAGTCCGGGAAGGATGACAAGTCTAGCGGTAGTAGGACCTCCAAGCGCAAGCTGGTTAAGGAGTCTGACCTTGAGCCACCAACAAAACACAAGGATATGGACCAAGATGAATGGTTACGATCTTCCTTTTCTGGTCTTCTTGGCCGAGATTTGTGCGAGTGCGGTCCTTGCTTTTTGGTTTTCACTTAGGCATAAGTTTGTACTCACTTTTCGTATGTAAATAAAATGGACCTTTTTGGGTTGTTTGAATCATTCAGTTTTCCATTCAATGTACTCACAAATTGTAGTCTACACTTAACC
Source organism: Allium sativum (assembly GCA_030737875.1). Taxonomy (NCBI): domain Eukaryota; kingdom Viridiplantae; phylum Streptophyta; class Magnoliopsida; order Asparagales; family Amaryllidaceae; genus Allium; species Allium sativum. The sequence goes on along the minus strand of CM060918.1, from coordinate 139,275,686 downwards.
CGTATGCAGTTGAACTAAGGCACTATCGAAATTTATGTGTATTGCCTCCAATTAACTTTGAATCACGTGCCGCAATAAGGGCATGATTGAAGTTGATTTTTATGTCAAATTGACTAAGTTTATACTCATGGCCCCTGTCTAGATAAGGCTGAGTTGATGGACGTCATTGTATCGTCCTTTACCCTCTCCCATCTGAATTCGTGTTAGAGTTATTCGATGCTATGTCATCGCCTTTTATACTCTCTTGTCGTTACTTGTGTTAGAGTTATATGATAATCGGTCTTAAGCCTTGATGCGCTATTCACACTTTACCTATTTGTTTATACTCCTCAAGTCAGTGAGAGTCAGAGTTAATTATGTGAACGGTCGGATCACATTCGCTTTGGCGTCGCTCGTCCATCTTAAGTCTTAGGTAAGGATTGCCACTTGAACAGTTGGATCATGTTTGAACTCAGCCTACTCTTTCCCGTCAAGTCATGCCATCGAGTTTGAGATGCCTTTTGGGGTAGCCAATCAGAATCAGTACATGGTTATACCCATCTCCCTTGTCCCTAACTCATCGAATCATGAGCAAGCGACGTCGGAGGGTAGTCGTTCGCTCCTTTTTTTCTAGGCATTCGTGTTACTTGATCGGATCATAACATTTAGCCACACAATTATAAAAAATCATAAATTATGGGACAAGACCAAGAGCTTTAATGACGTAAAAAAGGAAATCAACAAGTTGTGCCTTATTACATTGTCTGAAAGCAAATTATTATTTACGAGAATGAAGGAATTGAAAATAAAGGCTAAGTTAAATAATGCCGAAGATGTTCGACATTCCATGCTCTTGGTAGTCGGTCGCCGTCAACAGTCGTTAGCGTCGTTTTCAAGTTTCCATTAAATGATGTAAGGTCTTTCCCATTTCGGGCCCATATGGACGGGGCCAGGGAAGACATGTTTCAGAACGAGGTCGCCAAGTTCGAAGGTTCTAGTTCGAGCCTTTATGTTGTAATATCGGACGACCCGTTATCAATGTGCGACGACTCGTAAGTTAGTTCCCTTTCTCTTTTCATAGTCATATCTAGATACTCTAAAATCAGCTCTTTATTAGTTAAATGATCATAATAGATCGTCGATGAGAGGGAACTTCTAGCTCGACTGGAATAATTGCTTCGGAGCTATATGCAAGGGCGAATGGAGTATGAGCAGTCGCTGACTTGTGGGCTGTTCGATATGCCCAAAGAGCTAATGATAGCTTATCACCTACTTGCGTTTATCCTTTTCTAAATGCTTCTTTAAGATAGTCTCAATGGTTTTATTTACAGCTTCAACTTGTCCATTCGACTGCGGACAGGCGACTGCCGTGTATCGCTACTCAATACGGTAACGTCGACAGAAGTCTTTGGATTATGTGCTATCGAATTAGGTCTAATAACTCATTATTAGTTATGATAGTCCTAAGGAGTAGGCTGTCAATGGATAACCAAGAAATCGGAAATCCGTCCGCATCCACATCCGAAAAGTGGATTGAATAGATGTGGATGCTGATACAGATGCATCCACATCCAAAAATTATCTGTTAGCTTTTTTCATGATTTTAGTTTAAATTATGTGTATTTTAGCATAATGAAATATGCTAATTTATTAATTTATTAAGTGAAAAGTCTATATTATACACGCTAAATACATATTAATTGCTCAAAACTGTTTGCTATCATCGTAATTTGTAACGACCCAACTTTCGAACACATCGGAAGTCGTGTCATTAATAAGAAATAAGAATAAATAGAAGATAAAACACAGAAACATCAGAATCTCACAGCGGAATTTTCACAAAAGATAATACTTTAATATTACACAACAGTACACGATACATCAAAACATTATATGTCTAGAGGTACAACCCATTCATAGTACATCAGTAGTTATACATAATATTCACTTTTAACTTGCAGACTTATAATTATACAGTAGGTAAGGTAGATAGTCCAACACATTGATAATCTTCATTTAGCTCCACAGGTTTCTACATCCTGATTCACTTGTCTATTCATAACAAGTGTTATGAATACTCAAGAGTTTAAGGGAAACACAGAAAAATAAACTCCGGATCAGTCAGGGGACTGGTATGAGTAAACAGTTGAAAACAGTTTAAAGAAAATATCTCATAAGACCACGCCGTGAATACGGAACGGGTTTTACCTTATGAGGTCAAAACACTTTGTATACTTTAAACCAGGTATTATCATAGTGTCTATTTGGTTTTCACAAATAAATTTAGAATCTAGAAGAATGCTTGCATCTCACATTCTCCGATATAATATACAAATAAAAACCGCTTGGTACTTACGGAAATTGGATTTTCAACCATGACAAGGTATGGGACCACCTTCCGATGATGTATCTCTAGAGGCAAATACACCTAGGTTCAGCAAGAGCGTCTTGCAATCCGTCCCTCACATGACCGACCACTCATTTCTCTTGAGTGTATCGAGTGTATATCACCAATGGTTGTGTACGGCAACCATTCCCGACTGGGTAGAATCGATAGATTAAGAAACAATAGGAATTTCTCTAGATAGGTGATACTACACCCTAATGGGAGTGACCCACATAGCCATGCTGCCTGCCCGATTTTTGTCATTTCCTGGGTGTGAGGCTTGAGGCTAGACTTACGTCATCAATACCGGTTTATTTCTTTGAGTGTCACATCGTCAAGACTTCCCGATCACTAATTGACTTCCTCAAAAATATATTACAGGTATACGGCGAGAGAAACGAATTCCTCTGCCACCATGTAAATACGTTTGAAAAGATCAACGTACGTGACTAGTTAGAGTTACTCTGTCAGACACTCGTCCATACAAGTTGTTCTGGGTTTGAACAAACCGAAGGTACTATTTTAAAAATAGTCATTGTATAACGCCGTCTTCAATTTTAAAATCTTGGCTTACGGCGTAAAATCAATTCAAAGTGAAATCTTGATTTCGGTTTCTTTGAAGTGATTAACGAATAATTTCCTTTTTAAAATATTAATCTAACACGATCAAATATGATTCAGAGTACTTGTTACATCAAATATTGAACTGCACTTGACTGGTTACCTGTATTTTGAATTTATGGTTTAACAGTCAACTCTAGCGTATACATTTTCTTATCAGTTGGCTGTTTTCAAATCTAATATTCTATTCATAAATAAATTCTAATTTTAAATTTAAACTGAATTTAAATCAGTTTCAGTTTCCAATTCCAGATAAACAAAAATCCTGATTCACTTTCCTCTTTATATAAATTAAATAAAAATATTATTTTTATTTAAATATTTATTTTCTTATTTAATTTAAACTAATATTAAATTTAAAAACTAATTTAAAGTTTAAAATATTTTGAAATCATTGTTTTTAACCCAAACAGCAAAGTAGCAACTTTGCAAAGTACCAGACTTAAAATATACTAGCGCGCGCATGTGAAACCAAGCCCAGCTTTTATGAAACGGCCACGTACCACTTTGACTGATCTTTTGCCAAAGTACCAATCCCCTTCCCTCATCAATTTTACTCTCGATCACACCAAAAATCCCATGAAACGATCAGTGCCTCTTCCTTCTTCTTCTTCTTCCTTTACTGTGCCATAGCTGTGCACGTGCACAGCCACGTGGGCCCCCTCCAGCCTCCAACTACTGTCGCCACACACTCCTCTCCACCACCAGACCACACCACCACCTTCACTTGCACCTCCACTTGGCCTGAACTGGAAACGGTCGTGCCCCTCCTTCTTCCAGTAAAAACATCATCAAGGAAAAACCCCACACCTCCTTCCATCGACCATCGGTCACCACCACCACTTGGCCACATCGACCACGATCCCGACGCATCATTTCCCCCTGTACCGCACCTCTCTCCCTGCCCCTACGTCGAGCAGTTCGGTCATGAACCAAGCGAACCCAAAAACAGTTTTAAAACCTAGTTTTAATGATTTCACAAAAACTCTTCATTTAAAAATCAAAGTAGTATTTTTACTAGCTTCCACACTTCCTTCCACCCCTCCAGACCAAGTGCCATCGTCTCTCATCCCATGGATCGACGGGAATTCATCAATTCCAGTTTTCTGGCCATCCCCCCCCTCTCTTGATTTATACTTCTAAAAATCACAATTTTTGTTTTAAAAATCATTATTTGTTTCCTTATTAGGATCATATAATCAAACCTTGTTTCAATAAATTTTGAAAATCCTTTTTGAAAATGAATAACAGAGAGCATCCTGTGTTTGTGTTTGTGTTTTGACAGTGAAGGTTTGGTCGAGTTTGCTTCCCTTTTTAAACACTTATATACCTTATATCAAGGGTTTAAAACATAGTATACTCCCTCATTCAAAACCCCAATCCTATGTTTACTGATCTAACTCCAACTATAAGGGTTCAACCAAGTCAAACATTGCCTAGTGACAGTATCTGGCAATAACTTTTAGCATAAAACCCTTAAGGTTTCTATATCCAAAACAGTGATCACTTCATCATTAGCAAACCAGCAAACACAACATGACAGTATATTTGAACAAGACCATAAAGGAAATACAAGATTACTTCAAGTTTCATACAACAAACTGCAGTAGTTGAAAACAGAAAATAGTGAGACAGTTTTACTCACCTTAAAGCTTCCAAAAACCCTTACTTTTTCCTTTGCTAAACCTTTGAACTTGCTGTTAGTTTTTGTGTGAGAGTTTGTGTACATGGGTAGCCTTTATATAGTGGTGAGAAATGATAAAATATGTGTGCATTTAATGCCGATTTGAAACAGCAAAACAGCCTTTTGTTTTGACAATTGAAAACCCAATTTAAAAACTGATTTTCTCTCTCAAATCCTCTCTCATCAGTTTCACATGGTATTTCAGGCTAGATTCTACCTGAAAATATACCCTATACCTTGTACAACATTTCCCCCATTGGTCTACAAGCATTATCACATTTATTGCTCTTTGTACAACTCTTTTCTCTACCCATTTCTTTCCTTTGTTTAAGTAAAATGTTGTGATCCTTCATGTGTCGTATGTGTTCAGATTTTACTGAGTTTTCACGCCATATTTTCTCATGTCAAATTTGATTTAACAAAAATCTGTTTAATATATAAACTTGCCTTCCATGGTATTTAGAAAATCTGAATTTTCTGCTCAACTTGCTCTCGGCCATGTGGGAATTTGTCAAGGAGAAATCTAAAAAAAAACCATTCTTTTAGTAATCACCCAGTGTAGGTAAGATCATGGTATATAAGCATGATTTTATAAATCTTTTGATGCATGTTTTTTTATTGACAATTTAGCCAAAGTTCTGAAAAATGGGACAAGCAAAAATAAGTTGAAAAGAAAGAAAAGAATGCAAAAACTGAAAATACTTTTATTCTAAAATGATCATGTCGTGCAAAATCTTTGGCTTGAGAATCTTGGTTGATAGCATGTAGTAATCTCATGGATGAGACCATGAGTGATTTGCATGTGACTTTAGTTGCAATCACATCCATGGTGTAGGTGACGAGATCATGTATGAAAACATGATTTTACAAGAGGATTAGACAATGCATGGTTTTTGAATTTTTTTTTTCATATAAAAATTCACATACTTTTTTGCGTATGTTTTTAAAACAAAGAGGTGTTTAAATCATGCTTTAGGCCAAGAGACTTTCAAGTTAAAAACAAAAGGGTTTGTTAAAACAATGTTTTAAATCCCTTTTGAAACATGAACAAGATATTTGCAAAAGAATGGCACTTTAAAAATTTCTATGCATAAGTATTATTTAACATACATGTAAAATATGAATTTAAACTGTTTGAATTATCATATCCAAAAGAGAAAAACAAATTTTAGTATAGACATGTTTTAAAGTCTTGATTTAAAATTGTGTTTGTGAAAATATACTCAAAATCAAACAATGTGTGTGTATGATCGATGTAAAAACTCAGGTCATTACATAATTGTTTGTTTTTAGCACTTTAATAATCAAGTGAATTGGAAAAAACTTTACGTTAAAGTAATATTTTACATTTATGTTGTTTGATCGATCATTGGCGGATCAGATAATTATCCGATATTCATTCGTCTCCGTGGATGCGAATATTCGATGTCTGAAAGTGATTTCAGATGTAGATGTCGATATGACAGTATCAACATCTGAAAACATCTGTTGATAATCCTACTAAGGAGCCAAAATCCGCAAATAATGTTTTAAACAACGAAGTTAATCGTTCACTTCATAAAGATTATGGTCAGTGGCTCAGTTTCGGCCAATTTAGTAAATAGTCCACTGCCACGATTGCGTACTTAGCCCCCCTTTGAAGATTGGGAGACTGCCGATGATGTTTATTCTCCATACCGCAAACAGTAATTGACTGACCATTTAGGTAACCTTAGCAGGCGGAGCCCTCGAAATTTTGGCAAATCTTGGACGCTTGTAGCAACATCGTGAATAATCAGCCGCATGTCGATTAATGGTAGGCCAGAAATAACCGTACTAAACTATATTCTTAGCCAAAGTCTGCCTCTCGGTGTGGTCGCCACACTCGCCTTCATGCACTTCTTGCAACACACCATTTTACGTCGTCGTGGGCTATGCACCGAAGTAGAGGGACGAAGAACCCCTTTCTGTATAGCGTGTCTCTGTGGATGATATACCTTGTCGCTTGGCGCAGAAAGGCATGCGTATCACTTTTCCTTTCGGGTTAGGCACAATATAATATGAAGTTCTTTATAAGAGTCGTCTAAGATTCCCTTTCGGGTTCGATAGTCAATGTCCAATCAACATCCATTTGGTTTATGCATGAGATGCTCCTGGTTTCAATCGGAACCGTCCCCATTTGCTTGGAATTCTCTGAGCTAGCATGTTTGGTCAAGTTTGGCCAATGAATCAGCCTTTTCGTTCTAATCACGAGGAATGTATGAAATGCAGTATTACTCAAATTCAACCAGCAGCTCATGAACTTGATTGAGATAGGGAGCGAGTCATGCCCCATTGGCCTAGAACTTCTTCATGACTTGACATACAACAATTTAGGAGTCGCATAAAATTTGAATTGATTTTACTTCCAATTCCTTAGCAAGCTTAAATCCGACAATCGAGGCTTCATATTCGGCTTCATTATTGGTCGTCCGGAAATCCAACTTCAAAGCATATCAAATCGATCGTTATTAAAACAATCTGACGCAAGAACACCGACCACTACGGCTCTATCTGTGAATAACTTCCACCGAACAGTCGGTGGATCAACGTCTTCTGCCAGATCAGGAGCTATGAATTCAGCTATGAAGTCAGTAAAGGTTTGTCCCTGGATGACCCTTTGAGGGAGATACGCGGTATCGAACTGACTCAGTTTGATATTACATTTCAACAACCTACCCGATGACTCATGCCATTGATGACCTGTCATAGCGGCTGGTTGATGTAAACTTTGATAGGGTGAGTTTGAAAGTAATGGCGAAGTTTTCTGGAGGCTATCAATAGACACTTTTTGATCATTGGGTAATTTCACTCAGTTCTTATCAGTGTTTCACTCCATAATATACCGGTCGCTTGATCTGATCGTCCTCACGTACAAGTGCTGAACTGATGGTGTAATACCCTAAATTTTGATAACATTATTTATGAATTTAATTGGTTAAATTAGATGAGAATAATGTGGCAAAGGAATAAATGACATTTGTGTTTAATAAACTAATAGTAGTATTAGATTCACCCTAGAATCAAATCAACTAAAATATGCATATAAGAAGGGCAAAGCGGTAAACTTTCGATCCATACATACATATAAATATAAATATAAATATATTTATATATATATCATATCCTACCATATTTGTTTCATTTCTCATTCATTCTCTAAAAGACTAAAACTAAAAGTAAGGGGGATCGACCATTAAAGCTAGGGAAGGAGAAAAGAAAGCTATGTTTTAGAGCTTGAAAAACTACATCAATAAATCTCACAACTTCTATTAATCAAGGTGAATAATACTCTTACCGTTGTGTTTCGATCATTGGGTATTGGGCAGTATTGGAAAATGTTGCGTGTCCATGACGGTTTTTAATGATTGAAATGATGTTATTTGGTGGTTAATCAATAGCTATGTTTGATATGAATTATATGCTTGATATGCTTGAAAATGGATAGGTTTTAGGCCAAAACCTATAGTTAGAAATCTCCAAGTACCACGAAATTTTAGTATGATGTTTGTTATATAATTTTAGAGATGAGTTTTGAATTACATAATTTTCCATGATTGTGTGTGAATTTTCTAAGTTGGAATTGCTTAGGAAAAATTTATTATGTTAATTAAAACATTAATATATTCATATAAGTAATTTGTATTTTGTCTGGTACAAAGTACTTTGTATTTCTATCTGCATTTTATGTATAAATCAATGAGAATTCGACAAATATGGTGTAGTATGTGTAAGTATTAATTTTCAAGGGAATAAACCAGTTCTACTCGTATTTATTGTCAGTGTTACAACCATATTCAGAAACAACGTTCTGATACTTTCGAAAGCCACCATTTAGCAGCGCTGGATACTTGGAATACCACAAGTATGGTATAGGAATTCTTAAGGCATCCGCCTCTCACCTTTCGGATGAGTTTTGGTATTGATATTTATACGTTTTGAAAGTTAACTGCTTCACAAGAGGTTTTCGCCTTCGCTCTTTTGGCAGGGACAAAGAGGAGTGTTTCATAAGAAAAGATTGCTTTGTATTAAGGATTCTACACCTTCTGGGGAAACCAGAAGGGAGTCTAATCTGTTTTCTAACTTGAAGTTTATGCTTTTAAAATCCTTGAAGGCATTGCCTACGATGACATGTCTTTACAAACTTGTTTTCCTAACTTATTTTCTTGGACGTGGTATACGGTCTATAAGGAATTCTTTTTACTAAAGTTTTGAGGCTTCACCTCCATGACTATCGGCGTCTTCGATGACAATAAGGAGAGTTTTACTTAATGTTTTCATACAAGAGTTAGAGATTTCTGCCTCTACACCCTGCTGTCATGGTTTTGATGACAGGTCTTGATTGGTTGCTTAATTACATGGATCCGGAAGGGGTTCCTTTCAGAGGAATTGTAGGTGCTAGACGGGTTTACCTTCAGAGTAATAACGGTTTGTCTTATAATGCCGAAAGGGGACTACCTTTCGTAGAGGTTTCATTATTGAACTTGGTATGACATTATTTAAGTTGCACGTGTTAGTTGGTGGGTAACCATAAATGTGACATCTGCATTTTGTGAACATTGGGGGAATTAATAGATTTAATAAATTGAAGAATCAATTTACTTAAATGATAATGGATTAGTCTTCGATCCCGTTGTTAGCAAGCAATTACTTTGCGAAGCATGGAGGGGGGATCAGAATGGAAAATAGTTTTGTTGTCTAGCAAGGGGTTACTGAGATGTGTAGTGCGGAAACCAAGTGGTATTAGTTATGTTGTTAATGAGAGGGTACCTTATGAAGCATGAAGAAGAACCAAAATAAAGAATGAAAATAATATGAAATCATTAGAAACCATTAAGATGGGAACTTGCAAATTATTGGGATGGAGAATCCATTATGTGTTGTATATTACACAATTATATTGTCACTTATGATATTGTGGCTTTCGTACTAACCACTAAAGTGCAAAAGTTCAGGATGGTTTCGGAGGTAGCTTGATACTAACGACCCGTTCTGCAATGCGGCTTGGTCCGCTAGATATCTTTGTGTCGGGTATAAAGGATTTATTCACACCGGTCTTTTGATTGATCGGAATTTTTGTTTTCCCTTTAATTCTCTGGTGCTTATTTGAGTAGGTTAACGGTTAGGGTCTTTCAACTTCTTCTTTGAATAAGCTTCTAGAGACGAGCAACTAAATTAAAAGCACCGCTGTTTGTTTTGTCTTTTACTGTGTGTATCAACAAAGTTATAATTGCTCATATGTTTTGACTCTGATTAACAAGTTATGCCGAAGGTATGCATGAATGAATTGATTATCAATGGATATTTTGTGAAACTTTTCATACTTCCGTATCTTCTGATGTTATGGTTTATTAACACTCGATTTTCTATTACTGAAATTTGACGAGAGATGGTTGCAACATTTGTAGGGTTGAGCTTCTGGTCTTGGAATGTTGGGTGTTATAAATTTGGTATCAAAAGATTCAAAAGCATAGGTTTATGTAAATTTAAATGAACATTTTTCCACAAGGATTTTCTAATTAAAACCCAAATATCAAAGAAATATTCAAAGAGTTGGGTTAACAAAATTATGATGTAATTTTTTTTTTTTTTTTTTTTTTTTGTATTATAAAATTATGTGTATACCCCCACAGTCTTAGGGTCATCCTTCGGTATCTTACTCAAGTTTATCTATAGAAGAATGAAGTATGATAGAGAGTGTGAGACTGAATATTAATGGCGGAAGCACCACGACTAATGGAAGCGTCCAGTTCAAAGCAGGAGGTTTGAGCCAAAGGGCCAGTGAGAACTAAGGTCCCTCAAACCCGTCAACGGATATGAGGAACCTGTTTAGACTTTTATCTATATATTGCAAGCCGGAACTACTATTGGTCCCGGAGGAGTAAATCCTTAAGAGCAAGTTGGAAGCAACTATGCAAAATTGAGCAGGGATTATACTAACTTGGGAGGAAAGCCATTCTTTAGAACAGAAGATGTTGTTTATACTTGGCTCTTGCATTGTGAAAGAATCTTTAAAGACTTAAGCTTGACTGATGGGCAAAAGAGAAGATTGCCTTCGAGACAGCTGAAGGGTAATGCTTTGCATTGGTGGAATGGTGTTGCGATTACGACATCGGAGAAAGAAATCACTTGGGAAGGCTTCCAAAGTTTGCTTAGGGCAAAGTTTGTGTCGGAAGCTGCGCAGTCCATGATGATGAAAAGGTTTGCTGATTTGAAGCAAGGAAATATGGCAGTGGTTGAGTATACCGCTAGGTTCGATAAATAGACTCGTTATGCTCAAGGGACAATTGGCGCTGTCATCTTGAGAAATGAAAAATTCATCAAGGGGCTAAGATTTGAGATTATGAGAGAAACTATGCCTTATTTGCGAGAGCCTGGTGATGTTGCGGAGATGACCTGCATTTGCAACGAAAAGATGCTTATAGAAGGTGGGAACCTGGGCTATCATAGAAGGAAAAGGAAATCCTTCAAAGGTGGGAAGACTTAGAAAGATGGAAAGCCTAAGAAGAATAAGACATAAGTTGTTTGTTTTAACTATCACCAGAAGGGACGCTATTCAACATAGTGCAAGGTAATGAAAGCCAAGACCACTGCCGGAAAGCTGAATGTCAAGTGTTTTAATTGCAATCAACTTAGCCACTAAAAGGACAAATGTCCGAAAGCAGCCAAAGGTAAGGTGGTGGCTACAAAATCTTTGTTTTTCGGACATACTGCTACGGAAAAAGAGAAGACAATGTTGAAAGGTGCACTTTTATTTTGTAGCATACCTGTTATAGTTTTGTTTGACATCGATGCATCACATTCATTTATCTTTAAATGTATAATAGATAAATTGCCTTTAGAATAACTTTCTTTAGGGTGGCTAATCCTACAGGAAAGTACGCAACTCTAAGATTGAGATGTGATAACATAGAATTTCAGTTGTTAGGTTATACATTTTTTGTAGCTTGTATGTGTTCGATTTCGAGGGTTTCAGAACTATTTTGGGTATGGATTGGTTAAATTATTATGATGCAAGAATATTTTGTCGAAGCTGAAAAGTATCGTTGAAACATTCCCATAGCGAAGACAAGACTGTGTTCTCGGTGGAAAGAGTAGTTCCACAGATGTTTTCTTTGATGAGTGTTTTGGAATTGGAGGAAGAGGTAAGTAACATTACCGTCGTTAAAGGTTTGCCAACGTCTTCAAAACAGTGGAAGGATTATCTTCGAAAAGAGCTATTAAGTTCCGAATTGATCTTGTTGGGAGCCGAGCCAATGAGCAAGCCTCTACGTCGAACGATCCCTTCAAAGACGAAGGAATTGAAGGTGAAACTTATTGAGTTGGAAGGTAAAAACTTCATTTGTCCAAGTAGTTCGCCTTGGGGTGCATCGACAATATGTTTGAAGAATCCCGACGTGTCAAGTCCAGAATTTGCAATCTGTTAAGCCCCAACAAGAATATCCGGCTCCATCTTAGTTTGAGGTGCCGCCACCGGCACAAACATAACTTCCGAAATCGTGGAAGTTCCTGCATCCAAACTTGAATGCACCGACGCTTGAGCCACATTTGCAACATTTCCAGTTTCAAAACCCAAAACCTAACCAACCACAGCCTCTTGAGCCATGCTTCCATTAGGATTTGGGGTATTGCTCCTGAGTGTAGACGAACTGGTACTAATCCGAGGATTGGTGTCGACACCGGGTTTACTTTCGGGAATTGCCTCCAAATCTCGAGCCAAACCTTGAGTAACACTAGCACTTGTTTCTGCAACATTTCCGAGATCCGACGGTCTTCCAAGACCTTCGATCCTAGCTATAGGAGCATGCATAGCCGCTTCCTGCGTTTTGAAATTGTCTTCCTGCCTTTCCAACCACGAAGTCAAATCCCTAACCATTTCGTCGATCTCTTCTCTAGTAATGTAATTCGACGGATGTCCAGTAGAGGAAACTTCTTGACATTCCTCTGTTCCTGCTCCTTCTGGACGACCTAAAGTGATATGTTTCCTTTTAACCATCCTTAGAATTCCGAGCAATCCAAATTCTTAGAATTCCAAAGTTGCGCAATACCCCAATCCTGACGCGTCAGAATGTTGACATGGGAAATTAGTCGTCCGCACGTCAACATTCGATGGGTAAATATTATCCACATAATCCAAACGCAGAATACTGAGAATAAATAACGCCAAGTTTTATAGTGGTTCGGCAAAATCGCCTACATTCACTTTGATGTAACTATTCATCTTTGTCATATGGTTACAAATACAATCCAAGTCGAGTCCTTTCATTTACAAAGTTATGTATCGAGAAGAACAAAGTCCTTGCTAATTATCTATCAAGTCCAAAAATCTAATAGTGAAGCTTTATATGTCCAAAAAACTTATATGTTTAAGGGAGTGCTCCAAGTGAAGTTATGCCAAGGTGTATTCAAGAATCTAATCCCAATTCCAAGATGCGGATGGTGATCTTCAAGAAGAAGCTCACAAGTCCAAGAGATATTCTAAAGTCCAAATAGCCATGACGAAAGCCATTAACAAGCTCCAAAACCTTTAATCTCGAGTGCAGCAGCAAATAGTCAAAAAGAATCCTGAAACCAACCAACCATGAGGCTATTTATACGTGTAACTGTGTAAGGATACGTACTTCGTATCCCCTGATTTTCGTACTCCGGGGTAGGTACCAACCCTGAGACTTAACTGTTTCGTTGCTTAGGTGCTCAAAACAGTTGAACTCCATGCCACTTCATCTTCAAAGCTTTCCAGTCCAAAGCCAAGTCCTATTTCGTATCCCCGATTCTGGGATACAAAGTAAAATGATGCCGATCCCATGCCTTAGTTGAATTTGCCAAAACGGTTTTGCTTCGTATCCATGAGGGGGGACACGAAAATGAGCCAATGCTGATCTGAAGAGGTAAACACCAATCCAGTGAGTTGAGGTAGAAACACTGACCCCTGAAAGCTACTTCGGGGATACGTAAGCACCTCCACCGATGCTCAAAGCCTTAGAAATATTTTCCATCACCAAGAAACCAAAGAGCGGATACGAAACCCCTTAAACAACAAATATCGACCCCGGGATCGATAGTACCAACACCAACCTCGGGGTATTTAACCTGATTTCCCACCTTCCTAAACTCCGCGAGACCCGCCGATACAGATGTGTTTTCGGGAGCCGTACCGATCCCGTAACATCTACCCAAATTCAAGAGTTTCTTGACTTTGCCCAAATCGCTTCAAACCTTCCTGAGTTTGTATTCGAGTCCCGAGCACTCCGATAGACATATATCCGATGTGTGACTGTCTTGCAAAAGGCGGATCAACACTTCCCCTATTCAGCAACAAAAAAACCATTGTTATTTATATTATTCAGGTTATTTTTATGAACTGCATTAAAAAAAAGGTTACATTTAATAATTTTTTCAGGGCTTTTATATGCAGTTGCCATAAAATCTCATAAATAAATAAATAATCTTAGTTTAGGTTACTACGGACCCTTTTCCTTGAATCAATGGTATTTAATATATTTTGGTCCTGCTAGCAATCCCGTTCCTGCCTAATACATCACATTATGACAAATGGGAAACCACATATGAGTGGTAGACTGTGGACAAATAACCTTTGTGCTATGGATACGTTAGAAAGGCAATAACTTTTTTGTTTTCTGTGTTCATTTGAGCCATTTTATTAGGTCTATGTGTTTGTATCATGTTCACGTGAAACATTACATGCTACATACACATGCCTTCATGTGTACTATGTCTACATTTCATTCACCAATTTATTTCAGCATATATAGTAAACAAAAGAGATGCAAACATAAATAAAGACATTTCACAACGTAGAATTAACTGTTTAATAGAAACTGTGATTCTGTGTTTCGTCTCTTATATTTGCTTAAGAACAGTATTATTAATGAAATAATAATACCTTTTATTCCATAACGATTCATCCACAAAAGCATTCGCAATGAAAGAGGCAAAAAATATGTGCCTAGGCAACCAATAGAGATATATATTGGAAGCTTGAAGGAAAACTAATCGAGGATGAATTATGTAATTCAATCAGTAAGTTTTGATCCATGAATAATGATTTTGTTAGATATAAGAGTATGTTTTGATCACACATGTGTACCTATATGTGCAGGCATATATGCATGTATGTATGGTGTGAATATATTTTTAAACGATCATTGTTAACGATACTCCAATTTTGAATAAAAATGTTTTTATTTTTCTGAATTACCATGATGTAATGTTATAAGTAGTACTCCCTTAATAATACATTAAGATATGTCATTTAATTTTTGATAAGAGATGATCGTGTACACAACTGATTTTCGTCCATATAGCACCAAATTCAGTAAACATGTGAAACGACCAACCTTACCGTTTCAACCTATTAAATTCGACTAAACGCTGCCGTACTCCTATAAGGTAATTTTGTTTGAAAGTTTAAAAAATTCTAGTTTGAGACCCCTTTTAACATTTCAAAAATGAATGGTGTATCCTTAACTACATCCCTTATTCAAAATTGAAGTGTTATTGACAATGCCCTTTTAAACTAATGAAATTTATACTGAACACTACTATTTAGTTTTCTGCTACTTATCTGAAAACCCAGCAAACAAAATTCATTTCAAACTAAAATGGAAATCTCACACACACACACGTGTGTATATGTGTACATCAGAAATTAACCCTAAATTGGAACAGAACATTCATTCTAAGTTCTATATTGCGGCTGCTAGAACATGTTCTTTATCCTAACACAAAACCGTTCATATGAGTGACTTAAATAGGAAATGCTATCGCTGCTGGTGATTCGTGTCTGAATATGTGATGTTGAAAATCTTTTCTGGTGATTCACCATTGTTTTTATAACTATTCGATTTTTTGTATTCTCCTATTATGCAAGGCTGTGAAAATCCTTGTGCGAATGCTAGGCGCTAAGCATAGACCATAGATTAATCGTCTAGACGGGATTAATAGGAATTAGGATTTTTCGATAAATTTGTGCATTTTAAGTAAGATTTTCGTATTTTGCTCAGTATTAACTAGTCCACAATGGGGTATATGTAATAATTCTCATTTAGGCGGATTAGCCAAAAGCCCAGATGGTAAGGCTAGTCTAATGCTTAAGTGGGGTTTAGAGTGCAGTGTAGAAGGATTTTTACAACAGAGCTTCCACGTATTGATCGTTATTGGTGATTAAAACACTGGAAAAAACCCAGTGTTGTCAAGTCACCATTAATTAGTGCTAGCTACCAGTACAAAGTACAAACAACACATGGTAAACATCGATGAAATAAAAACAAAACCAAGTTATCATATGTGTGTTGCACACCAATTCATTGTGAAGTTGTTGAAAGTTAAGGACAGTTTTCAATATGTGTGGATACAAAAAAAGAAAAGGAAAGATGAGGCGAAAGTAGCCAAGCAGGAGATGAGATGTAGCTTTAATATTATTTTGATGTATACCAACATCACTGTCAGCTTTTCTGCTTGAAACCTTATAACCTAATATTTTCCTTGCAAATTACTATGAAGTTTAACGCAAATGCAGGATTTGCTTTCTACTCTGAACCATCTGAAGTGATATTTACTGGGCACCTAAATTAAGGGAGGTTTAAAATTTTAAATACCTTGTTAATAGAAGGTCAAAATTCTAGGTATAAACGTCCTTCACACCTTTGATCATGTAGACAAAATGTGCATTATAAATTGAGTTGTTTGACCTTATATTCATATAGTTTATACATTTTCACTTAATACAATTTGGGCAACACACTCTCCTTGGTCAATTCAGCATTGTCAACTACTGAGCAACCTTTTGTAATAAAGTTACATAAAAATAATAATAATGTTAAAATTAATAAGAGCTAGGAGGAACTCTTTTTCCCTCCCTTTTCTCCCACATAAGTAAGAACTAGAACTTCACTGTAAAGTTTAATCACAATTTTCTTGCATATTTCCTTGCATGCAGTGTAATTGAGGTACTAAACCCTGTTATATTAATTAACTCTCAAGTCGGTGGTGAAGATACATTTTACTAGCGGTTTATCTTTGTAGAATTCTCGAATATCCTAATACATTTACGCCTATTTCTTAACAAATATCTTTAGTAAAGTTTACATTAAATTTCTACAAGTCTCTCTACAATTATGATAATCAATTTAGCCTAAAATGAAATTTATTTACCACCCTTGACAAACCTACAAATATATTCACTATTTACATCATTGTCTAAGGATGACCTTCTCCTCTAGCAGTGCAGGCTCAGTAGAAAAAAAAAACAAATATATTTTTATATTAACGTTTTTAAACAGACCTAAACATAGAAATAAGTTTTATTTGTATGCTTAAAACAAGAATTTACTCGTTCATAACTAGTCCAAACATAGTTTTTATTTTATTTTATTTTATTTTGGTTGAAGTGAAATCATGTTTATTTACCCTTTTATGAGAACCAAAAAAAAAAAAAAAAAAAAGAAAGAAAGAAAGAAAGAAGGTTGCTTGCTAGATCTTGTTTCTCATGGGAACTTGTCTTTTCAAAATTGACGTAGGAAATGGTACCACTATCAGTGATTAATATTGACATGGGATGTTAGAAGGATTTTGTTGTTGATTCGCCATTAATTGAAAACCATATTGTTTCTTTCCTACAGAAAAATCGACAACCTGAAAGTGATATGATAATTCTGTTGAATTTCACATCAGAGACATAAACAAACATTATCTGTTACTGAAATCAAAAGGATTATGGGTGCGAAGGAACATATGACTTTGAGAGCAGAAACGAGAATCCAAATAAGATTGCTTAGCTTGCAAAGTGTGAGGAAATATGTATTAGAATCCAAATACTTTAGTAGGTTAGTTTCGGCATACAGATATTCAATGTTCTTTGCAAACTTCAACCCTCAACTGTTTTTCTGTACCGGTATTATCAAGTCACCATTAATTAGGCTTAACTACCTGTGAAACAAATGCATGGTATGCATTGATAAAAATGAAAGAAAAAAAATAAGTTGTATTTTGAATCCCATGCTTATGACCGGTCAGATGGAAAAATCAGGTCAAAACAAAGAGATTTATAATGAAGATGTAAAGTTTACTCACGATGTTCAATGCGTCTGGATGTTAAAAACAAAAGAAGAATACTCCCTCCGGTTCTTATTATAGGACGTTTTTTGAAGTTTTTTTGTTTTTCAAAATATAAAACGTTTTTACCCATAATAAATTGTACCTATTTTATTGACTTATCATGAAGTACTTTTATTGGCTTATATGAGTAGGCGGCTCCTTAGGAAACTCCAACAACCACTTTTCTGTACTTGGAAATAGAGAAAGTAACTTAACTTTGCATGGAAAAAAGGGGTCAACCCACCAAAAAGGAGCATTTGAATTTTATCTTAATTCCCGTGCATATCCCTAAAATGTCCTATAATAAGAACTGGAGGGAATACATATTTTGAAAAAGTTCATCACAAAAATGATCAATATAACGATCCATCTACCATTGGCATCCATATTGATTATTATGAAGGTGAGAAAAATGTGGGAGAGAAGATGCAATTAAATTCGTCCACGAGGTTTGTGCCATTTATTGCTTCTCTTTCTAGTTAAGACTTCCTATCATTGAGATAGTAAAATTACACAATTTTGAATAAATTTTGTAAATTTTGCTTTTATGGTTGTTACACATATTCATGTGTTAAAAGCTTAAAGCAATAAATACATGGCACACATGTTCCGCTACACCTCTTATATTGCACGTGAAATTCCCCTTAAATTCCAGTCATACATTGAGATTTTAATATTCATTTTTTTCTCTTTCCACTACACTATATTACTAGTGTGTAACACGTGCGTTGCACACGATAATATTATTAAAATATCATTTATTATTTTAATGTTAAGACGAGAAATTTGTTAATAGATGACAAATTTTGATGTAAAATACATAAATTATTAATTAAAATTATTATTATTGTTGATGTGTAATTTATGTTTTAGCTTTTTAAAACAATATGTATGTGCGTGTATTTGAGATTTTTTTTAATCATTTTTGTTTATATAGATACATATGTTAAAATTGATGTATGTTAGCGATTTGTTCGATGAATTAGCAAATATTATTTAATAGAATTTGTTTGAACAAGTTAAATGTAAAATTACGAAGTTAGTTCAATTGTATAACATAACAAAAAGAATTAAAATGATATTTACAAAAAAAAAAATAGATTTGTTGTGGAGTTATTAATGAAAATTTTTATGATATTATCTATGGTAAGTTCTTGATATAACTGAATCATAACTAATTTACAAATTAACTTTGTCATTAATGTTGATATACATGATTCACGTTATATGATTTATACATCTTTATAGTTGCATGGAAAATTACATCTTTTTAATATGAATATACATAGTAAAATTGTTGCATATTTTTAAGAGCTATTAGAAAAATGGACTAAATACTCTCTAAAATTATTTAAATAATTAGAATTTTATATTTCATGTGTATATAAACATATGGATTGAAATATAAAATATCACGAAAGAAGCTAGAAGGTTCAGCAAATAATTGTAAAAATGTCAAAATGCCGGTTTTAGAGCATAAATTATTTTCTACAGTGTATGATAAATTTATCGATATAAGTATATAATATATTGATTTTTTATTATTATTTACATATATTATTTAAACCGGGTGACTTATTTAACTTTGTATTTGAAAGAAAGATTGATTTTGCCTTTTTGTGTTAATATGAACATGACGTACAATTTAAAATATCACACTTGACGTTAAAAAGGTGGAACCCAGTGCACGAGTCTTCCCGTACAAGAACAAGCTCTGGGGATGTCGATAGTACGCAGCTAGAGCTGTCAACGGATACTTTCGGATACGGATAGTGCCATATCCGTATCCGCATCCGAAACCATTTTCGGATATCGGATATCCGCATCCGCGGATACGGACAGATATCGGATAATTATCCGCTCCGCCAATGGTTGATAAATCAGTTAACATAAATGAATTTTTTAAGCTTAATATTAAGTTTTTTCAACCCAATTGATTACAAAAGTGCTAAAAATAAATAAATATGATGATAATATATAATTTTGAGCGATTAGCGTGCAATTAGTAGACTTTTAATTTTGCAAAATAATAAATTAGCATATTCAATTATGTTAAAATACACATAATTTAAGCTATAATCGTAAAAAAAAACGGACGGGTAATTTTCGGATGCGGATATGCCTATATCCGCATCCACATCCGCTTTTTCGGATATCAGATATTTATCCGCTTTTCGGATGCGGATGCGGACGGATTTCGGATTTTTCGGATATCCATTGACGGCCCTATACGCAGCCTTTCCCTTGCACTCCGAAGAGATTGTTTCCGAATTCGAACATGAGCGCTCAGGCCACTAGTCAGGTGACCTTACCATTATTGCGCCAAGGTTCCATCTCAAAATTCATTTGTATTGCAACTACTCATTCCGGTTTTAATATTCATTATTGCTCTCTTCGATTGAATTAAATAATAGTGTAGTGGAAAGAGTGAAAAAGAATTAATATTAAATTCGGAATGAGTGGTTGGAATTCAGAGGAGATAAAGGTGTATCATAAGAGGTGTAGCGGAAATATATACATCTATATATATACACACACACACACATACATATACATATATATATATATATGTGTATGTATGTATGTATGTATGTGTATGTATGTGTGTGTGTATGTATATATGTATAGATAGACACACACATAAGGAAAGTCCACTTAGATACTAAAATTTGACATAATTTGAAGGAACAAAATCTCAATTATTGAATTATCCTCTGATTTCCACTCTTCATACAAGGACAAATTGATTCAGTAGTTGAGATTTTATGTTTCTTAATTTGTGTCAAATACTCGAATCTTTATGTCTAGATACCCCTGTGTCTGTAAATATGTGTGTGTGTGTGTGTGTGTTGGAGAGGGGGCCATGCGGCTCAAATTAAGGCTATATATAAGGGCAAGCAATACCAGCATATCATTCAAATTAAAGCACGCTTGCTCTCATGGCATCATCATCTTCTTCTTCTGCATGCTGCCTTACAGTCTTAACAATTTTCTTATTAATTAGTACAAAGTCCTTCGTAGATGCAGAATTTGTTCTCTACTCGGATCCATCACAAGTAATGGTTCCTGGACAGAACTTTACCTACGACTTGACTTATAAGCTGCTTCCTTTTGGGCCACATGAACTTGTTTTTCAGACTGACTGTAACCTCGTTCGCTACACCAAAGGCGTCAAAACGTGGGAGTCTCACACTTCTGTACGTAATGGACAAAATTGCGCCCTCAAGTTGCTCCCTGATGGACAGGTTCGCAATACTATATTGTTTTACAGATGATTTTCAGGGGTGCAAAGTAATTTCTTACGTTTTTGATGGTTCATAAACCAGCTTATTCTCAGAGGTCCTTCCCTGAATCCATACTGGAAAAGCGGCGTCAGGTCCACTATTGGAAGCTATGCTTTTGTCCTTGAATATGATAGTACCCTCAGCATTTTTGGTCCAGAGCTCTGGTCCAACACCGACAAAGTAACTATGAGTGACCCCGAACCAATGCTCCTCACCACAGATTATGTTGCTTATTCGAATCAGGTATACTCTATATGTACAACTTAACATCTTGATGGTCGCTTTGTAGGCAAGAAAAAAGTAGTAGTTACTGCTGCTTAATTTGTGTTGTTAACTAAAAAAGTTATCTTTAACGTACCATTATATTATCAATGCTATTGATATATATTATGTAACAGTAATAAAAGATGAGAACAGTTCAAAGTGATATATTGGTCCTCGAGTTGTTGACAATATTTATTTAACGTACCATAGAGTTATCAGGTTGGTTTGTAGCCTATGTTAGCTGAGAATAGATTCACCCTGATTGATAAGGAATATGTTCTACAATTTAATGCACACTTCCTCAAAGTTTATACGTAAGCTTTGTTATCTAATACTTAAAACATTTGTGTTGTCATGTGTGAGTCTCTCTCTCTTATATATGAGGAGCGTTCCGGGGCATCTTGTTTTGTAGCACCCCTTTAACACCTCTACCCTACCGCGAACTACATCAATCCAAATCCAACAAGATTTTTTAGATGTTCAGTCCACATATATTATCATCTATTCAATATTTGAGCTCGTTCCGACATTCATAACATTATCAAAATCTTAGCTCAATTATTTATCGTTCAGACATTTATTCAAACCGTTAAATTTAAACATCGAATCTATCATTCTACGAATATCGGAACGAACTCAAAATTTGGATAGATGATAATATATTGAACATATACAAAATCTTGTTAGATTTTGATTACCGTAGCTCGCGAATCGGCAAGGTTGCTACAAAACCAAATCAAATCCCGTCCCCAAAATCCTCTATCCTTGTATCCAACCAATCAGAACCCTCTGATTTTTACTTTTTTGCAATTAAGTCCACTTTCTCTTTCTGACTTAATTGCAAAAAGATGAAAATCAGATATTCTAATTGATTGGGTACAGGAGGATAGAGGATTTGCTATCGCTACAAAACAGGGATGTTACGAAATGCTTCTCTATATATTTGAGCACCCCTTTGCCTCTTGATTTGTACCACGTTCCTGTTAGTCCCACCCTCCCCTAAATATTTGCAGTAAACTTCAATATACATGCAAACATTTTGTGATGCAATTAAACTAAAAATTTCAGTGCTACTAAAATAAAAGTCCAAGGGTTGAAATAAATTTACATTGTGTGGGTTACTTAATTTTTTCATAAAATCAACTGTTTAGTCTGAATAGTACTCTCTTTGTACCTGTATAGGATCTGATTTTAATTGTTTTTCATTGAGGAGACCTTTTTTCATACCAGAATATTAGTAACAACAAAATCAAAACTTTTAGCCATTGAGACAATGGTGATAATCATGAATTTTGTTTTTGATAATGGTGTAATTGGCATAACAATGGTTTTCCTGAATTGGTACTGTTATTTGTGCTTCACCTCATTTGCCAACTACTACATGCACCACATACTCGACGCACATTCAATTAATTATTTTGAATTATCATGTAAAGGCAACTCATCCAGTAAAAATACCGAGATAACAATAGTAGAACAAAACTCATTTTGAGTAATGAACCCCGTTTCCTTGGGATGCTCAACTCGGAGCATCTGTATGCTTTCACAGTACACACACCTACCTCAAGGTTTGAAGTTTTGATCTTCTGGTCTGTAGAGAATTTTGAGGTTCCGGTTCCATTTCTAAAATTCTGGAAATTTCGTTATGAATTCCAGTTCCTTATTCAGTTACATTTAAAGGTTTTTATATGTGAATATGGCTGAAAAATTATATTTAAAATTAAAATATTACCGTTCAACTCCTACTCTCAAACTAAAATAATTCTATTAGAACAAAGCCCACTTGTTCAAATACACTAAAATACTTTACAAAGTCTAAAAACCAATCATTCTACTTTAAAATAACCGAGCCCAACTCAGATGAATTCATCTGTTCCAAATCTCAATGTCCTCGTGTGTCCAACTGAATCTAAAACACACATCATTTGATTTAATTATTTAGCGGGTCCGATGCACAAATTGATGATTGAGATGAGTTTAGAACATAGAAACAAAGAAAACGGGGACAGCAAAATTGAACCTGCCTCAGGCTCGGCTCGGCTCGGTCCATCAAAACTCCAAAATATTTACTATTCAGAACCTTAGAAACTCCACCTTATAGTCTTGTTCGATAAAGACCACTGCTTTAGATATCGACTGATGACAACTGAAAAGAATACCACTGATTTACTTATTCCTTTGCTTGCTATCTGTCTTGCTTGTAGCTTTCAGGTATTTTACATAGTTTTTTTTTCCCTTCTCTCTCTCTTTTTTTTTTCCAATGTAGATGAACCGGATTTACTAACAATTTTGGCCTGGCCATCACCGAAACTAGACTAGAATGGACGGAATTTCTATGTGCTGGCCGAAATGTCAAACCGATACACACATACATGCATACTACATACATACACATACATGCATATATAACACGTTTAATTCATTGTTTTGGTAAACTGAACAGATAACATCACACACATTCGGGATAGTCCTAAGCTACAAAAACTTCAGACTTGTACTAAGTGACGATTGCAATCTAGTGCTTGAAGACACAAACACATGGGACATACTGTGGGAGACAAAGACGTCAAGCCCTTACCGAGACTGCTTCACCCGTTTGGATGACCATGGTGAGTTCTTCATTATGCACAATAGAAGAGATGTACTGTGGAGGACAGGAGTGCGATCTAAAGAACCGGCAAATTACCCGAATTCACAAGCTATTGTTCTACGATATGATGGAAGGCTTGTGATTTATAACAAGAAGATATGGTCCTTGCCTGCTCCTACTTCTCTGTCTGCAGCTACATCTTAGGTTCATCTGTTAAGTACTGTAATGAATAAGCGTAATGAATAATCAGTGAAAACTGAAATGGACACTTAAGTTCTCACTCTTGTTTGCAGACTGCATTTTGTCCGTTTGGGGTATGCCAAAAGTGAAGTGTATGATCTGTAAATTAGGGCAAAATTGAAGTGGAAATCATATATAATAAGAGTTTTCAAGGATTAATAATGAGTAAACTGGTTATATCAATATGGTGCGGGGATAAGGGATTTTGCACGTGGTTTGATTTGTTTTTCCTTTAAAAACTTCCCTGTTTTACATGCACAAAACTAAACGTATCGGGGGGTAAATTGCTAGTTTAAAAGATGATATTACGTGGAGTTGGGATTTTCGGACTAAATTAACTAACCCGTCAATTACATAATGAATTATTATTTGTTTATATTAATACCATAAGAACTAAGAAGCTGGTGAAGTTAATATAACCGATGCCTTCAATAACCAATTTAATCTTTCCCTAGTTCAATACTTATTTCATCTCTTTGAAGAAGAAAAAATTGTTAAAACACGTTATTTTTTGAAAAGAATTTCATTTTGAGAAACCTATACTAGGAAGATAGATTTAAATGAGATACAAGAAACTGCCACGAGAAGAAATAAGTGTTAAAACACTTATTTTATAGAAAAGAATTTCATTTTGAGAAACCGTTAGCTATGCTAGGAAGATAGATTTAGATGAGATACAAGAAATTATCACGAAAATATAACTTAGATAGTACTAATTTAACTTCGATTTGAAAGATACAAACATATTTTTTACTTCTAATTTAAGAATTTCATGCAAATGGAGAAAATACAGCGAATTTCTATGATTAATGAACTCCTCATTCAGTGATAAGCCTTAGGGCGCCAAGGCTCTACCTTGACATTATGAATCCTAAATGATTCATGTACACAACTAAATTATGGACTTTGGAAAATTTACCTAAGTGATCAGTAGGACCTATAGCTTTCATGTTAAAAAGAGATTAGTACATATGAATATATAGACCTATAAAGCTAGGTTGATGTCTAAATATTTTCATCAAATTAAACGAGTTGACTATGGTGAAACCGTTGAACCGCATGCACAAGATAATAGGACAAAAGAGGGAAAAAAAAAAAAAAATCGGTTTGGTTCAATACTACATTGGATATTTCATACCGGTATCATGAATAATTTGTTTACATTAAATCACATTTAATGTCAATTATTTGATTTGGATTTAAGTTTTAATTTGTTTAAGTCGTTATTGTTTTGCTTGGCATACTAACTTAATTTTGATGGTTTTGTCTTAAAAATCAATTTGAATATTTTCTACTCAATTATAAATTTAGTAAAATAATTTACTTTCTATAACGTTTTTAAACATTATGCTTCATAGAATAATATCCAGTGTACAAAAGATTATGACATCCATTCAAATTCAAGTATCCAGTACCAAATATATAACAAACAATATTTTAATGTTGTAAATTTTTTTAATGGCTTTAAGATATAAATAGTATTCGAACTAAAATTAATACTATTTTAACATGCTAATTTCAAATTGGCATTATTAATATGTAAGCATCTAATGTAATTTCATAACATACCATTTGATAATTTTGTTATGTTTAGAATCTATATATAAGTGCACATACTTCAAATGTGAAAGGTATACTCGTTTGGGAAAGCTTATGTGTAATTATTATTAATATGGATATTTGAATTGTTAGAATTGATAATACAATATTTTCATATTAAATAATAAGATTAAAAAGATATTTTTGATTTTGGTGCTACAGTATTTTCGGTTATAGATAATTTAGAAGTTATTTGCCTCTTCTATAACATTAAAGAGTGCAATTAATTAATTACATGAGAAGAAGAATTATTTTTGTTGATTGATGTAATTAATTAATTATCTAATTAGTTGATTAGAGAAGCTATATCTAGTGCAAGTAAAAATGTGAAAATTGGGGAGTCAAACGAATAAACGTTTCTTATATGAATGGAAGAATAGACGAGACATCGGTTTATGGCCATAAGTCAATTACATCAACCTCAAATAATATTCTCTATATAAAGACTGATATTCGAATGAGTAGCATCATCACCCTCTCAATTGTGCTTCTTATTCTTCTTTGCCTTCATTACCAACTTCGTAAAATTCTCTTTTCTATAAAATAATAAAATATCCTCTCTTCAAATTAAACATACACTATATCACGATAATGGAACCACTATAAATCCATATGTGGACCCCCTGTTTACTTTCTCTATGATTTTTTTATTCCCTTGTTTTCGTTTGTTTTATCACATTGCGACATAATCTTATTGTTTCCGCATTTACTTGCGTTGATCACACTTATTTGCATGAAACCAACCATAACAGTCTGGTATCAAAGCTTTCCACTTTGTTGTTGAAGCCTATGACTAGAGGATGATCGGTATAGTGGCAGACTTTGGAAATGGAAGTGAGCTTAGACCTGCCTACAGATATGCACCCTATACTAAGGGTTTATATGTAACATCCGGTTCGCAGCTGGCTACAAAAAAAATAATGGAATAGAGATAATGATTTTGAAAAGTTAAATAACGAAGGCGGTGATGAGAAAAATTGGGTTTGCTCAGTTGTGTTTGACGCAAAATCATTGCTAGTGGATATCTCAAGATTGGAAAAGGAATAAAATTAAAGAACGTGCCTTTATGAACCTTCATTTGGTCGTGTGTAAGATGTCATCTCAGAGGTTAGCAGTGAAACTACCACTAAAATCTTTTGGAAAAAAATGGAGAACCTCTGCATGAAGAAGTTTCACATGAATAAATTGATCTTATTGAAGACTTTCTTCCCTTATAGAATGGAGGAAGGTACATCATCGAAAGTACATATTAACAATTTCGGTGACTTGATGATGAAGATGAAAGTTATTGATTTAAATATGGACATGGAGCAAAAGGTAATAGAGGTACTGTATTATCCTCTAGGGTGATGTACGGTATTTGCTAATAACTTGATCTACGATGGAAGCACCTTGACATTGGCCGATGGGACTCCTGGGTGAAGAGATGAGAGATCAAATGAAATACATAAGTAAAATTAAAGATGCTTGTAGCAATCAAGGACTGTTCCTATCAGGGGCTGAGGTAGGTTATCCCCAGCTAGGGCGAAGGCCCTACCTAAATTTTTTTAATCCCTGCACAAGTACATGTAAAAATTGCAGTGGCCCTATCTCAAATAAAAATATGGCCCTACCTCAAAGTGTTGTGCATATTCTATTGCTAGCTGAGGCTAGGTCCTGTGTACGAATGTTTTGTGGGATCAATGCTTTTAGCATTTTCCATTTTACATTCTGTAAATTTTTATATAATAAAATTATTGCCCTACCTGAAGCATTGGACTGGCTCCGCCACTGGTTCCTATAAAGAGGAAGAAGGAGAATAATTTTACAAGGATGTTTTAAGTTAAGAAAGACCATAAGCAGTTGAGTGGTAAGTTTAGAGAAGACACATGACAACTGAAAGAAAGATTGTCTAGGTTTAAAAAAGTGAATTGAGCAATGTTTCTTCATCTATTGCAATGGAGAAGTTGTTCTAATGATGTGCCTGCATATGCTTCCAATGTATCAGACTATTGAATGTTGGATTTAGCGACATCTTTCTATTTGACGCCTAGGAAGGAGTATTTATTTCCTTATGAAGATAAGGATGGAAGTGCTATATTAATGGGGAAAGACGCTACCTACAAGTCATTAGGAGAAGGATTAGTGCGTATCCGCAAGCATGATGGTGTACTGAACGCTATCACTAGAGTTTGTTATGTTCAAATTTAAGAAAACATCTTCTATCGTTAGGTCAACTAGTATCTTTAAGTCGGAAAATTACGATAGAATCAGATAGCTTGAAGGTGACAAGTGGTGCTCTTGTCTATCATATTATATGAAAACATAATCTTCCACCGAAGGCCCTTTAGATCCAGATTCTTAAAAATTCACAGCCGGACATGTGTACATCGTTTCAATCCTCGTGTCGTCCAATAGAATAACTGTGCTTAACTCTTCAGTGACCCTGGTACCAATAGGGCTGTATATCGAGCAGGACAGTCCATTGTCCGGCTCGGTCCGAAGCTATAAGGTGTCTGGTCCGTGTCCGTCCTATTCTCTTATAGGACAAAGCTTGGACACACTAGTGTTCGGTCCGATCTAAAATGTTCAATGTTTTTCTATTATTCAAGGCTATATTGGACAAGACAGTTCGTTGTCTGGCTCGGTCCGAGGCTATATGATGTCCGGTCCGTGTCCGTCCGAATTCTTAAAGAACAAAGCTTGAACACACCTTTGTCCGGTCTGACCACCGCTACTAAAGGGCACCTCTTCTTTATGAATCTATGTTTGTTTACACCACTTGGTTTTTCCAAATTTTAAACAGGCCACCACCCCACTTTTATTTCTCCATCGTTCCCGAATAAATCATTCGTATTCCTGCCATTCTTCATCCCTCATCAAGCTCGAAGATTTATCAAACTACAAAATGGAAGTTGATAACTTGCGTACGACGATGACAAAAGGGAAATAGTTGTCTCAATCGACTAAGAATCTAACCTTAATTTTTTTTCTTGAAATCGATGCGAGCTGTAGGCTTAGAAATGGTTTCTGAAATCATTGAAAGTTGACATTTAAAAATAAGTGAGAACGGTTGTTCATAATCGAAGAATATGTAAGAGCGTCGGAAGTTGTTTACCGTGTATGTACGTAGGTAAGTTGTAGTTTTCCAATCGTACACCATTCACCGTGCTTAGATATAGGTAGTCGGAGGTGTGAAACTGAACAAAATAAACAAATGGAATAAATAGTTTTCAAGCAGCCGCAAGCTGCCGAAATTGGGATCTGAGTCGGTTGTGTGAAACCGAACAGATTAATGGAGTGGAAGTAACAAATTTCAAACAGCTGCAAACTACCGAAAATGGAATATTGGGTCGGTGGTTAATGACTGAGTGAAAAGATAGAAATTGGTGGTAAGAAGTAGGATAAAAATAATCCAATTTATTAAATTTTTAGAGGTGGCCGGAAGTGGAAAGTGGGTTGTGAATAACAACACACTTTTCTGTTGTCCTCCTAAAAAATCAAGATGTTGCTCCGTGTATTATGTCCAGATCCAGGGACCAAAGTTTCTTTCGTCTTTCCCCACGAGGCAGTACGCTTCCCTTCACATCCCCTTTATTCCTTTACATCCCTATATTCGATAACCCTAATTTCCATATACCATTAAATTTCGAAGAGGCAAGCCATAGCCTCTGCCATATCATCATCGTTGGGTTTCTCCACCATCCATTCTCCACATTTAGCTTGGCGGTTTCTCTTCTTTCCTCGCTGCTCTTCCCGATGTCTACCATGCCTTCATTCAGACTGATTCTATACTACAGCCTACCGATTTCACTGGTCGATTCAATAATTCTCTGGCTTTATTAACCCAGATATATGTCATGTTAGAGGTAAAAATCATAATTTCTGTCTGTTTGTATTATTCAATTGTTTGTGCATAAGAGAACTTGGTTCTTCCTCCATTTTTAGTTTATTACTTATGAAACAATGTGTAGTCATGTGAAATATTTTGAGAAAGACAAACTCTAGAAGATGTTAGTAACAACTTCAGTGTTATCGTATTGTAAAATATTTGTCAACTTGAACAGTTGATTGAATCGTGACTGTGACACAACTAGATTTACACAATAAATATCAAGCCAGTAAAAAAAATAGTATATTTACTTCAGGATAAAACAAAAGAGGTATAATTGTTACAATTTTTGACTCAATTAACATTTTTTTTAACATGTAACAGTAACCGTGATTTTATTAAAAGCTTTCAAGAAAAAAAAACTAGGCTCTTTTGATACAATTTATTACTGTAAGAGATATGAGTTTTTGCTGTATGTCTAAATGGTTGAGCATTATATACAAAATAATAATATATAATGTATATTATATTAGATATGAATTCGTAGTGAAAAATTGCAGCTCTAAGTACAATTCAGTCAACCATAACCATATCCACAACCTAATTTTTGATTGAATATTTCTTAATAGCAGTATTGATACGAAATCCAATTTTAAAAAGGTGTAGCAATTAGATGATTGTGACAATAATGTTTTTTTTCTAATGAGCATATTTCATTTGTGGCCTCTTTTTCCCCCACTTTTAGCCTCTTTTTGCAAAATATTGCAAATATAGCTCCCTTTTTGCCACGTAATCCTTGACCGAACCAAAGCATGAATACTGGGCAATCACAGATTGCGCCAGTATTTTTTAAAAGAAATTTCGTTTGGGGCGCAATTTAGGATTGCGCTCCAAAAGAATAAAGTCCTGGGGCGCAATACAGGATTGTGCCCCGAGAGATTTACAGAGTGAATATAAACCTGCTTTTCCTTGGTTTTTTCAATTCCCATTTCTCATTCTTCACTCCTCAATAAAAGAATCCAAAAGCTAAATTTAAAAACTTTAGATCCTTCATTGCTATTCAACAAAACAAGAATCTTTTATTGTGGATCTAAGTGAGAAGCAAAGGAGTTTTGCTTTTGTTAGATTATCAAAAGGTATGGGTTTGTTTTTCTAAATTTTTTTTGGATCTGTCCAATCTAAGTTTTTATGAACTTCCGTTTAACGTAGAATGGCTCCGAACTATATTGCTACTATATGTTATTATGACAGAGAATTGGTTATTGATGAACATAAATGTGGAACATATAACGGTGGATCTAATAAACCAGCAAAAGTTTTGAGAGGATCAAACTTTTTACAATTGAAGGAGGCTGTCTATAAAGCTACTAAAATTAAATCGGATGAGTTTGACATTGAGTTAGTTTGCAATTGGCCGACCGATTCTGTATTTAAGGTAATTAAAATTGGTGACGATGTCGACGTTGAAATTATGTTGTCCGCCGTGTCAAAATCTATCGAATTATTTGTAATAAAAGAGAGGAGATTATTGGTAGAGCCACATGTAACTCCAGTCGTTCCGGCTCCTGCAGCATACCATCTATGACATCCCACGTCCATTAATGTCACTCTATAAAGAATGCATTAAGTTTCGTGAAGCATTATTGGTGAATAAGTACATAATATCACAAGACAGACATGTAAAATAGCAGCGGAATTAAAAACTTCATTTAAATCAAAACATCATGGTCCCAAATACTGAGTTTACATCATAAGTTTGAAGTAACCAATCACATAAATAATCTGTCTTGCCAAAAATATCAGAGTACAAAAGCATAAAACCATATTTTCTAGATGAAGCCATAAGAGAGTTGACCAGAAATCAAAGCGGTACATCAATAGCCAAAATCCAAGCTAAGCTGAAAGAATCCAAATCACCTCTAAGCACTTCCACCCTGAGAACCTGGGGAGGGGGGAGGGGAGGGGCGGGGACGGAAGAGAGAGAAGAGGAAACAAAAAGGGTCAGACATAAAGTCTGGCGAGTCCAGTTACTTTTAAATATAAATAAATAAAAGTATCATGACACGTATATAAAACTGGAAGAACAAGATAACAGTAACAACAACAAGTGTGAACTGAGCAAGATAAGATGAACAAGATATATTGAGCTTCTTAAACACATTTCTCTACACCGCAACGATACTAGTATATCAGAAATAGAATGGTCCCTACCAATACCGTTCCATTACATTTTATTGATTATTAGGTTACTTGAGTTAATAGAACTCAAGACTTATCCGCGCATCGTACCCATTTACTTTCCCATGGATTCACCTAATACGATATATGTAGCTATCTCTCAATATTGAGATACACCCCATGGTACCCAACTCGCACAGTCTCCACTGTAATGAACGCAGTCCCTTATCCTACGCCGGAGTGATGTACGGATCTCTATATAACGATGTTACATTCCACATATATCTGTCATTACTATGCTACTTAAGCGTACGGACTGCCACCATCGATCGAATCAGATTCCTTATCGGAATAATGCCTTCTAGTCTACGATACACTACCTAGAGCAGATATGCATGTATCTAGACGGTCCCACATATGTACTGTAATTGTAGCTCGATGCCTCAATCGCACGTCCTCTAATGTGCGCTGAGTTCTATGGCAGGGCTAAACAAGAAGCACAGTACTCGGCTGAGAGCTTTTCCATACCTGTACAGACCCGGCTTTAAGAGCCTCCAAATACAGATATTCCTAGGGTCTGTTTTCCATGATGGCTATAGCCCCACCTTGGCCCCTCCCTTAACTAGTAAAGGCTACAACAGCTAAGAGACCGCCCCTAATAACAACCAATATAAACATCCATGTGGCGTCTCCCCTCAACCCCGTACCTAGATATTGAAAGGTGAAATGGTATCTTGGGTTTAGCTCTAGTCTTTTCGCATCCCGCTGGCTGCCGATGACGGGTATCTGACGATCTACTATCCTTGTTGGTCATGACCCTCTGCCTTCTCGTGAGGCAACCGCCGAACCACCCCGGTGTCACCTCGTCACAGCATTCTGACTACATAGCTACATCTGCAGTCAAGGCCCACCCACCTAGCAGTTACGCGCAAATCCAACCTCTGCGAGCACAACCTAAGACATATGTCACCGCACAGAGGACTACTAGGAGCACCTTACGTACCTCAGGAAGCCACATGCTTCCCCTTCCAGTCCTTTGGAGCCGTCAAGCAATCAGATGAATATGCAATCCCCTCGGGCCCTATAATACCTCGATGATCTACCTCGTTGGGTTATTCACCCTTAAACGTACGGACTGGTCCAAACGCCTTACTTTAATATGTTATTAGACCCTATATCTAATTATTCAATTACGCGCTTGCTTTTTTCCTCCTCAGTTTCCTTTTGACTTGGTTATTCCCATTCATATTGAATTCTTAATCAAATTACCAAGTTCCTCTTGCTTATTAATTTTGGTTATATAACTTAACCCCTTTAAGTTCATTAATAAGCCCACAACATGTTATTCTCTAGATTGTGGTCTAAGGTCTATAATCCACGGTCTCTTTTATATTTTCATCGTTCGATTCCATGGTTACAATAACATGTTCTTATTTAATGTGTAATTAAGTACGTCTCATTTTACATGTTTCCTTTTTAACATGTCATTGATTAAATATAACTTATATCATTTCATAAGTTTTCCTCATCCTTTCTCATTTAATCATAAATTCAATTTACACCATCACTACAGCTTATCATTGTTTACTTATTAACTTAGTTATTCTTAACTAAGGCCCCTTTAACAAGTTTCTCAACCCATTAATTATAACCTATGTAATAATTTCCTCTCCCCTAGGACAAGCCTAAGCATGTTATTCACATCAGCAGGTTCCAGACTTCTAGATTACTTAATTTATAATTAAGTAACTCTTATCTTATTACACAAGTTGTCTCATTTCCTTGCAAGTTATGCTTACCCTAAACGGTGTCTTTTAATTACATAACTTTATTATTTCTACTAGTTATGTATACCACTAGGTGTCTTTAATTACATAACCTTATCGGGTTAAGTTTATGGGCATATATGTAAATATTACCCACCCCCTTCGATTTACATAACCCATCCACTGTTCACCCAATTTTTACTTAACCCCAACTTTAGTTTATACTCATACAATCCTTGTGGATTCAACTAGGTTAAGTATCCAAGATTTATTACCATATTTTCATTTATGGTTATAGTATGCTAGACCTCCCACATTAAGCCTGCCATTTGTGGATGCTGGATATGCCGGTCGGGTCCGGGCAGACTTATTCCACAAATTGGGCTTAACCTCGTGTCTGAGCACGTCTTGTATTTACGCACTTAAACCTCTCACATTAGGTTCAACGTCAGTGGCTGATGGATATGTCGGTTGGGTTCGGGCAGACTTCAACCACTAACGCGACCTAACTTCGTGTCTAAGCGTTACTATGTTTCCATTATTTTAGGCATATTCAAATCAATTTCCCTATTCCAAATATAGAATTTCATGCCCCCTTTCAATTCATATTTACACTTATTCTATTTCAATTATAGGTTTCCACGCCCTAAATCAATATTCACATGTGTTCCAGTTTATGCCCCAAATTGACATTTGCAGATGTCACAATCTATACCCAATTTCATAATTACATATGTTCCATTTTATACCCCCAACTCAATATTTACACATTCCAATGCAAGTTTTACCCAAATTCATGTTCACCTACTTTCCATTATATGTTTAGCTTCATATTCATATTATCCAATATGTCCCCCAAAATTCATATTCATATATTTTCCAATTTTATGCCCAAATTTATATTCATAATTTCCAACACCAATCAGGCCCCAATTTATGTCTTTCCCAACCATTCCTAATTTCACACGTTCGCATCTTTCAGCGTTAGGCCTAGGCTCGAAGGTAGCCTGGCTATATAAAAATAAAATTGAAAAGAGGGAGAGAAGAGAATCAGAACAAGCATAGTAACGAATCAATAACATAACGGTAGAAATAGGCGTAAAAACTGAATGTACATATTATGACAAGATTATACTTGGTGACGATATAAACATATAAGAACAAATCAGAGGAATATGTCATAATAGAACTGATTAGGCACCGATTCAAGATCCAATTTTTATATACATATCACGATTACTATTTAAATATTCAGATCTAAAAATAACATGAACTCACTGTGAATAGATCTTAAGAAAATGGATCCAAATTACTATGAAGAACACACTGAATTTGTTGTTGCAGCAATCGTTGAATTTGTATAATGCTTGCTGAAATGGTTTGGAGAAGACTAGGTCATCTAATCTACATTGCAGTAGAGCTCTGTCGTCGCCGCCATTTTCAGATGAATAAAACCTAGGTTTAGGGTCCTTTATATAGCCTTAGGATCAATGAATCTTGCTCAGAAAGGTGTCTAGATACAAAACGAAGTATTTCACCCAGATCTGTTCAGGGGTGGGTCGCCCCCCTTTGGGTGGATCGACCTATGGGTCGACCCCCCTTTGAGTGGGTAGACCCACCTGGGCGGGAAATCTGCCGCTTTCCTAAGTTTCGAATTTTGAACTGAATTTCGAATTTCTGGACCCATTTTTGAATTTCTGAACCTATTATATATATATATATATTCTTCCTGTGCGTATACAAACTTCAAACTGTAAAAACACGTAACTTCCCCGTGAAGGAAAGCGCGGATAGTTCGAGAACAAGCCACAACAGAACGCAGACGGAAGAACATTTCATTGTATATTACAACAATTCCATCAGAATACAAGAATATACAGAGTATAAATGAATATTACATACAATAAATATCAGAGATTACAATACATTACATAGCAACGCAAAATAATACAATACACAACTAGAAGAGATATACGGATACAAAGCTTTCCGGATATCATTCCAGCTGTAAACCAGAATCATGTGAATATAAATCTGCAAAACCAAAACTACTAGCTGCCCATGTCAAAATAAGGGCACCCAGAGTTTAGGTTAAAACAATAAACTCCAGGTCAGTCATGGGACTGGTGTGAGAACTAAAACAGTTATTAATCTTTATTTTTGAAGTTAGGTAAATCAAGGGACCACGCCGTATAACACGTAACAGGTTTCCTCCCAATAATACCAGTCCATAAAACAACAGCACAATGCTAAATAAAGAAAAATGAAGCTATTATAAGACCCAGGTCCTATCACACAATGCAACGCAAGCCGGGGGATAGGGTTTTACCTTATAATGGCCAAAGAATGCTTGATACGTGAAATTTCATGTTTTATTATTACTATAAGTGTATAGTGTCAAAACAATTTCAAATCATAAGTATCAATCATAGGCGACATGAGCGTCCCATGCCACTATGTCGCCATATGTAGGTTTACAATCAAAACCACACAGTCACGTATTGGAAGTTGGATTTCCATCCACGAACCGAGGCAAAAGATAGTCCTCAACCGATTCGAGACGCCCTAGCCCGTGTCTTAGGAACAGCCGCAACTCCCCCTTGGATCGTCAGGGTCGGTCCACCGATGTGGATTATTATGCCTGAACACTACGTCTCCCCACCCTATGGGGTGTCAATGAGTCCAATGACTCCATCGATCCCGGATCGACCGATATATCCGAGGCGCCTCGCAACAGCAACAACCACATAAGTCAAACTCGTCAGGGCGTGTAAAACCACTGACGCCACTTCTAGCTAGAAGGAAACGCATGCCCTCCCTGAGGTCCTCTCCCGTTTCTGGTTCACAACCGGGGTGTGAGGCTCGCGAATTCACGTTACACAAAGCTATGCCACACATGCCGTGCTTTGATCATCACCACAAAACTTTGCTTTTCAACAGAAGCCTTGATCAATTGCCACTTAGGCATGCCACACAGGAAATTCACTCCATGCGTTTGATATCCATCAATATATAACCCCTAAGCTCGTATGTCTCAGAGAAGGGCGTTAAGCAGCCAAACAGATATATATTTAATAGAAATCAATCACACAGAATAAAATCCAATGTCAGACACACAGTCCATTTACAAGTTCGTTCTGGGTCTGAACGAAACCGGAGGCACCTAGTACCCCACATATCCATCGATCTCCAAGTACGTCTAGACGATCACCAACTGATTCCCTCCTCTTGGGTGTACGGCCCAATCAAGATCATCAGCAATCACCCAAACGACGTGAAGACCTCCGGTCTTCAACCACCGTCTTCATCTTCGACACCACGTCGAATCAGTTATTCAGAATGGGATAACCCGGTCTTTCTGAATAACTCGCGTACATAATCATCAAGTGTTACACAAACACGACATACGCCTCATTCCAATTCAGAATACTCGTTTATTCAAATATTCTTCTACTTTGGGAAAGGTTCCCATTAATTTTATCAAAGATAAATTCTTTAAATTTATTCTTTAATCTTCTTTGAATATCAATTCAAACTAGTCGGGATTAGCGAATCACCCCGGAATGATCATTTATTTTATTTCCCAATCCCCACCTATTCATCCCATGAAGTAAAACTGGTAATACTTCATATCTAACACCACGGTGTTATCGGTAAATTCAATTACCATTTCACGTTCAAATCTAATTAAAGATTTAACTATCGCCTGGAGTAAAACTGGTGATACTCCATTCTCGATCCTTTCAATCTAATTAAAGATTCATTAAAACTCCACTTAGTTTTAATCTTCACAGAACTCAATATCCTGTCTTTAACTGGGTTAAAGAACCAATGTCATTTAAAACACGGCCCACAATAAACCCAAAATCACATTCATTAATTATCGGGTTAAAGAACAAGTGTTATTTAAAACACTGTTCACGATAAACCCAAAAATCAATACCAGTTCAATTTCAATTAAATATTATTTAATTGGTACATTTCATTAAATCTAAATAAAAAGATTTATTCTTTTTCTCAATTGGGCTTAAGAACAGTGTTAATGAAGACACCATTCACGACAAACCTAAATCACATTTGATATTAAATACATGGCTCTGAATAGAAACTATATCGGCTTATATTCAATATCAAATTCTACGACCAACAAATATCATATTGGAAATAACGATATTAATATATCTTTCAAATTTCCCAAACAATATCAGTATAATCACGAAATCCAACATCGAAATATTCCAAAGACAATTTCGATTCAAATCCATTCCCACTTTATATATTGGAAATTCTGGTTATTTTCAAAACCATTTCAAATCCACTTTATTTATTTTAGAAATAAATAGAATTATAATTCTAGTTCAAAACTAGTTCATTTCGATAAAAATCTATTTTTATCTTTTCAAATATGGAGTTTTTCATCCCAATTCTTCACAAATCATTTCTTATGATTTTACACAAATTATTACTGTTTTTAATAATTTTATCAAGGCCCGTACAGTCGATTTCCATCAACGGCCATCGAACTGCACTTACAGCGACCTTTTCCAAATTTGATTTGGACATAATTCCAAATCCAACCGTTAGATTTCAAATTTCTAATATTCATTGGAAAGCTCTTTTCGATACGAACCCAACGGTTCCGGTTTTAGGAGAATCCGACGGTCGGATCTTCCGCAACGTCAATTCGAAGTCAATGGTCGAAATTCACGAACTACCGCGGCGCGGTGCGTTCTATTCAGGCCATTATATATATATAATATATATATTATATATCTCGTCGATTTCCTTTTAAAACGTATTTTATAAATCGTTTTAAATTCGTTTTCAAAACGATTTCAACTTCTATTTCAAATTCAAATCAAAAATTGAATTTTTCCTTACAAATTCTTTTTAAATTCATTTCAAATTGATTTCAATTCAAATCGATTTTTAATTCAATTTCAGTTCATTTTCAATTCAATTTGAATTTCAAATTAATTCAATTTCAATTCGAATTCATTCCTATTCAATTTCAATTCGAATACACTTCTATTCCATTTCTATTCGAATTCAATTCTATTCAATTTCAATTCGAGTTCATTTCTATTCAATTTCAATTCGAATTCAATTCTATTCAATTTCAATTCGAATTCATTTCTATTCAATTTCAATTCGAATTCATTTCTATTCAATTTCAATTCGAATTCAATTCTATTCAATTTCAATTCGAATTCATTTCTATTCAATTTCAATTCGAATTCATTTCTATTCCATTTCTATTCGAATTCAATTCTATTCAATTTCAATTCGAATTCATTTCATTTCAAAATATCAGATTTTGAAATCACTTTCGATATTCATTATAAAATGAATAAAATCGATATAAATATCGTTTACGTCAAAATGGCGTAAATCTAATCAACACGGCTTCATATATTTCTATTTCAAATATTTCTATTTCTCATATTTCTATTCAAATATTTCTATTCAAAACTAGAATGAGGCCCAATCAATTACCATATAATGTTAATTATATGGATTTTCTATAAAACATGTATACAATAACAATGATGAATAATCAACCATCATCCAAAGTGCATTCTACACTGTATAAGCATCAAATATAAATATTTAACACTCATAACAGTCTGTCCATCAATCGATCGACGTACAACTAATTATTGGGATTAGTGTATGTCATATATCATCCCAATACCCGTGTGGGGTTTCAAACAATCAAACACAGATTTTATTTGTGCAGTTGGGCGATGTGTAAAATTTATCGTCCCAATCAATATCAGTCAAATGTGCGTATATAAACAAATCGTTCGATTTGTTTATATTAATTTATTTCATTTCATATACACGTTAAAAATTCTATTTTTAACTATAAAATATTTTTAACTGTATAAATATTTTATTTCATTTCACATCACATCACACAATCAATTTTCACCACAATAAACAATCAAACATACAAGCCATCCATGGTCTGTGGATGACGGGTGTCGGGTGCTACTAAACATCGTCTGCATCCTAGTATATATTTTTAACTAGAAAAAGAAAGTTAAAGATGAGAAGTTCTCACCAAAGCTATCCCAACTCCACGACACTTCAAATGTAGAAGTCTTCGCCGTTCTCGCCTTTTGTCACTTTCCTTGTCCGCTTTCACTACATATATAAAAATCACATTTTTATACCGCTATTCAATATATAAAAATCGAATTTTTACTTTGCTATTCAATATATAAAAATCGAATTTTTACTTTGCTATTCAATATATAAAAATCGAATTTTTATTTTGCTATTCAATATATAAAAATCTTGTCTTTCCTTGACTAAAAATCTGACCTTTCTTCTAAATAAAAATCGAACTTTCTTCAAACAAAAAGACTAATCTTTTTATATTTTCTAATTCATATAAAACAAACTGATTATATAAATGCTAATTATATAAAATAAATTAAAAACAAAACTTACATTCATCGAAGAAGGAAAGAAAAGAAGGAGCTTCGCTGTTGTCTTGTGGCTCAAAGAGGAAAAGAGAGGAGCTGGGGTCTTCACGTCAGTCGAGGAGCACGAGGGGAGGTCGGAGCTGAATAGGGGGGGGGGGGGGTGCGCGTCGCTCAGGTGGAGAGGGGGGGGGTGCGCATCGCTCTGGTGGAGGTTGGTTGCGCGTCGCTCAGGTGGAGAGGGGGGGGGGTGCGCGTCGCTCAGGTGGAGAGGGGGGGGGGGAATCGCGGCGGCAGCAGGAGGCGGGGGGGGGGGGGGGGGGATCGCGGCGGCAGTAGGAGGGGGGGTCGCGATCGGTTAGGCTAGGTTTTATTTTTTTTCTTTTTCTTTCTGTAATGTGAGGGGGGGATAAAGAGGAAGGGAGGGGGCTATTATATAAATAAATATATATTTTATTATTTAATTTTCTAAAAAGCAACTTTTATTTTTTGACCTCCAAACGAGACCCACCGCCTGTTGTTCACAGCTAATTACCCTCATTCCGAACACAATGGGATATGTATCGTAAGCTGATTTGATCGTTTCGATCAGTTTTCGTCAAAATCAACATATAACTCTATATATTGAATTTGAACGCACATTTCAGTTTATTGGGGCCACATACTAACTCGAAAAATTCCAGAAAAATATTTTCTAGCTTCGTATTGACGATAAGGTCCTAACCAAACTAATTTCGTCGAATTCTGAGATCGTTTGAAAAATGACCATTTTCCAGTCGATTAAATTCAACTAAAACTGGTCAAACGCATTTTCCTTTGCCACGCTCACATATTGATTCGAAAAATTATAAAATTTGAAACCTAGCAATAACTTGACATCACGGACCCAATAAAAGTGGTTTCGTCGAAATCCGAGGTCGTTTGCAAAATTTCCATTTTTAAGGGCCTGAATTCCATAGCGACTATTCAGAATTTTCAACTGGACATATCTTTTGATTCCCGCTATTCGTTGGAAAGATAGTCACCAATAGATTCAAATATTTTTGGTTTCACTAAAATCCAGTTTATTTTGAATCCTGTACATCCATTTGAAGTTTGAAATCGAATTATCGAACTACCGCGCCATTTTCAATTCCTTTTATAAATATAAATAAATATTTATATTCTATTGTCGATTCAAACGAATATATACGTTCGAATTATATTCAAAATAAATTTCTCGTCGTTTAAAATAATTCATTTTAAATAATCAAAATTCGCTAAAATTGCCAAAATAAAAATTTTAAACTGACCCAGATTTCCGGGTTATTACAATCTCCCCCACTTAAAACTTTCCGTCCCCGAAAAGGAACGAAGCCGAAAGTTTTTTAACACATCAACTCAACTTTCATTATTTTCTTTATGGCTTAAGTTCAACTTTTCAGTTTCTAAGAACTTTTCAAATTTTTCAAAAATTTGGCTAACACCCTAAATTTTCGAAAAATTTCACCATAACCTCCCCTGCACCGGGAGCACCGGGAAAATCCCGAAATTGCCATACAGGCCCTCCGATCTCAAAAAGAAAAAGAAAAAACCAAGCGGCTAGCCAATCGGCTCATAAAATCATCATCACCCAAACAAAACAGTAAATTATGACAAACATGTACCTATTTGTCGGGCAAACAATTTTATTTCTCTGCTCTAGCCTCCTTGCTATGACCTGTTCAATGTAAGTACATGTATATGCATGCAAATGCGATAAATTTCCAATACAATTCACTTTTTGATTCAATTTGGCTAAATGGTTCAAAAT
Source organism: Allium sativum (assembly GCA_030737875.1). Taxonomy (NCBI): domain Eukaryota; kingdom Viridiplantae; phylum Streptophyta; class Magnoliopsida; order Asparagales; family Amaryllidaceae; genus Allium; species Allium sativum. The sequence continues at coordinate 139,233,927 of CM060918.1, read as the reverse complement.
TATCAAACAAATAAACAAACAACACAAATATCAATCAATTAGTGAATTAATGTTTCAAATTCATAACTTTGATACATAGTCAAAAAATCAGTTTTTTGATGCCAAATCACAACAATAGGCCCTATCTAATTTTGGTTCTCACACCAGTCAATAGGAAATATATAGACATCTGACTTTCGAAACTCGAACACATATACTGATGATACTATAGTAATCATCAGGATCATCTTCGGGCGACTACAGTGTGATTCTATATCTATCCAGTATATTAAAACTTCAAATACACGCAGATCAGATGTATATGCAAAATCTATATATAATGGATTGTCCAGATCAAGTTAAAATAAATATTCAAATACCAATTATTTAAATAAAATTTCAAAACAAAACTTGTTTTTAATTTTATACTCTTCACACTCGTTCTAGGATACTACTGATCCCATCTCTAACGAGTCATTCCCATTGGATATTACTAATCCAATATCTGACGAATTCTTTCGTATGGTTCTAATGTGTCTTGTTCTCTGAGCTTTGTAAACCAAAGCTCTGATACCAACTGTAAAAACCCGTAACTTCCCCGTGAAGGAAAGCGCGGATAGTTCGAGAACAAGCCACAACAGAACGCAGACGGAAGAACATTTCATTGTATATTACAACAATTCCATCAGAATACAAGAATATACAGAGTATAAATGAATATTACATTCAATAAATATCAGAGATTACAATACATTACATAGCAGCGGAAAATAATACAACACACAACTAGAAGAGATATACGGATACAAAGCTTTCCGGATATCATTCCAGCTGTAAACCAGAATCCTGTGAATATAAATCTGCAAAACCAAAACTACTAGCTGCCCGTGTCAAAATAAGGGCACCCAGAGTTTAGGTTAAAACAATAAACTCCAGGTCAGTCATGGGACTGGTGTGAGAACTAAAACAGTTATTAATCTTTATTTTTGAAGTTAGGTAAATCATGGGACCACGCCATATAACACGGAACGGGTTTCCTCCCAAGAATACCAGTGCATAAAACAACAGCGCAATGCTAAATAAAGAAAAATGAAGCTATTATAAGACCCATGTCCTATCACACAATGCAACGCAAGCCCGGGGATATGGTTTTACCTTATAATGGCCAAAGAATGCTAGATACGTGAAATTTCATGTTTTATTATTACTATAAGTGTATAGTGTCAAAAAAAATTCAAATCATAAGTATCAATCATAGGCGACATGAGCGTCCCATGCCACTATGCCGCCATATGTAGGTTTACAATCAAAACCGCACAGTCACGTATTGGAAGTTGGATTTCCATCTGTGAACCGAGGCAAAAGATAGTCCTCAACCGATTCGAGACGCTCTAGCCCGTGTCTCAGGAACAGCCGCAACTGCCCCTTGGATCGTCAGGGTCGGTCCACCGATGTGGATTATTATGCCTGAACACTACGTCTCCCCACCCTATGGGGGGTCAATGAGTCCAATGACTCCATCGGTCCCGGATCGACCGATATATCTGAGGCGCTTCGCAACAGCAACAACCACATAAGTCAAACTCGTCAGGGCGTGTAAAACCACTGACGCCACTTCTAGCTAGAAGGAAACGCATGCCCTCCCTGAGGTCCTCTCCCGTTTCTGGTTCATAACCGGGGTGTGAGGCTCGCGAATTCACGTTACACAAAGCTATGCCACACAGGCCGTGCTTTGTTCTTCACCACAAAACTTTGCTTTTCAATAGAAGCCTTGATCAATTGCCACTTAGGCATGCCACACAGGCAATTCACTCCATGCGTTTGATATCCATCAATATATAACCCCTGAGCTCGTACGTCTCAGAGAAGGGCGTTAAGCAAGAGAATAAATTCTCCGCCGCCAAACAGATATATATTTAATAGAAATCAATCACACAGAATAAAATCCAATGTCAGACACACAGTCCATTTACAAGTTCGTTCTGGGTCTGAACGAAACCGGAGGCACCTAGTACCCCACATATCCATCGATCTCCAAGTACGTCTGGACGATCACCAACAGATTCCCTCCTCTTGGGTGTACGACCCAATCAAGATCATCCGCAATCACCCAAACGACGTGAAGACCTCCGGTCTTCAACCACCGTCTTCATCTTCGACACCACGTCGAATCAGTTATTCAGAATGGGATAAACCCGGTCTTTCTGAATAACTCGCGTATATAATCATCAAGTGTTACACAAACACGACATACGCCTCATTCCAATTCAGAATACTCGTTTATTCAAATATTCTTCTCCTTTGGGAAAGGTTCCCATTAATTTTATCAAAGATAAATTCTTTAAATTTATTCTTTAATCTTCTTTGAATATCAATTCAAACTAGTCGGGATTAGCGAATCACCCCGGAATGATCATTTATTTTATTTCCCAATCCCCACCTATTCATCCCATGAAGTAAAACTGGTAATACTTCATATCTAACACCACGGTGTTATCGGTAAATTCAATTACCATTTCACGTTCAAATCTAATTAAAGATTTAACTATCGCCTGGAGTAAAACTGGTGATACTCCATTCTCGATCCTTTCAATCTAATTAAAGATTCATTAAAACTCCACTTAGTTTTAATCTTCACAGAACTCAATATCCTGCCTTTAACTGGGTTAAAGAACCAATGTCATTTAAAACACGGCCCACAATAAACCCAAAATCACATTCATTAATTATCGGGTTAAAGAACAAGTGTTATTTAAAACACTGTTCACGATAAACCCAAAAATCAATACCAGTTCAATTTCAATTAAATATTATTTAATTGGTACACTTCATTAAATCTAAATAAAAAGATTTAATCTTTTTCTCAATTGGGCTTAAGAACAGTGATAATGAAGACACCATTCACGACAAACCCAAATCACATTTGATATTAAATACAAGGCTCTGAATAGAAAATATATCGGCTTATATTCAATATCAAATTCTACGACCAACAAATATCGTATTGGAAATAACGATATTAATATATCTTTCAAATTTCCCAAACAATATCTGTATAATCACAAAATCCAACATCGAAATATTCCAAAGACAATTTCGATTCAAATCCATTCCCACTTTGTATATTGGAAATTCTGGTTATTTTCAAAACCATTTCAAATCCACTTTATTTATTTTAGAAATAAATAGAATTATAATTCTAGTTCAAAACTAGTTCATTTCGATAAAAATCTATTTTTATCTTTTCAAATATGGAGTTTTTCATCCCAATTCTTCAAAAATCATTTCTTATGATTTTACACAAATTATTACTATTTTTAATAATTTTATCAAGGCCCGTACAGTCGATTTCCATCAACGGCCATCGAACTGCACTTACAGCGACCTTTTCCAAATTTGATTTGGACATAATTCCAAATCCAACCGTTAGATTTCAAATTTCTAATATTCATTGGAAAGCTCTTTTCGTTATGAACCCAACGGTTCCGGTTTTAGGAGAATCCGACGGTCGGATCTCCCGCAACGTCAATTCGAAGTCAATGGTTGAGATTCATGAACTGCCGCGGCGCGGCACGTTCTATTCAGACCATTATACATATATATTATATATATATATGTTATATATATCTCGTCGATTTCCTTTTAAAACGTATTTTATAAATCGTTTAAAATTCGTTTTCAAAACGATTTCAACTTCTATTTCAAATTCAAATCAAAATTGAAATTTTCCTTACAAATTCGTTTTAAATTCATTTCAAATTGATTTCAATTCAAATCGATTTTTAATTCAATTTCAGTTCACTTTAAATTCAATTTGAATTTTAAATTAATTAAATTTCAATTCGAATTCATTCCTATTCTATTTCAATTCGAATTCACTTTTATTCCATTTCTATTCGAATTCAGTTCTATTCAATTTCAATTCGAGTTCATTTCTATTCAATTCGAATTCAATTCTATTCAATTTCAATTCGAATTCATTTCTATTCAATTTCAATTCGAATTCATTTCTATTCAATTTCAATTCGAATTCATTTCTATTCAATTTCAATTCGAATTCAATTCTATTCAATTTCAATTCGAATTCATTTCTATTCAATTTCAATTCGAATTCATTTCTATTCCATTTCTATTCGAATTCAATTCTATTCAATTTCAATTCGAATTCATTTCATTTCAAAATATCAGATTTTGAAATCACTTTCGATATTCATTATAAAATGAATAAAATCGATATAAATATCGTTTACGTCAAAATGGCGTAAATCTAATCAACACGGCTTCATATATTTCTATTTCAAATATTTCTATTTCTAATATTTCTATTCAAATATTTCTATTCAAAACTGGAATGAGGCCCAATCAATTACCATATAATGTTAATTATATGGATTTTCTACAACACATGTATACAATAACAACGATGAATAATCAACCATCATCCAAAGTGCATTCTACACTGTATAAGCATCAAATATAAATATTTAACGCTCATAACAGTCTGTCCATCAATCGATCGACGTACAACTAATTATTGGGATTAGTGTATGTCATATATCATCCCAATACCCGTGTGGGGTTTCAAACAATCAAACACAGATTTTATTTGTGCAGTTGGGCGATGTGTAAAATTTATCGTCCCAATCAATATCAGTCAAATGTGCGTATATAAACAAATCGTTCGATTTGTTTATATTAATTTATTTCATTTCATATACACGTTAAAAATTCTATTTTTAACTATAAAATATTTTTAACTGTATAAATATTTTATTTCATTTCACATTACATCACACAATCAATTTTCACCACAACAAACAATCAAACATACAAGCCATCCATGGTATGTGGATGGCGGGTGTCGGGTGCTACTAAACACCGTCTTCATCCTAGTATATATTTTTAACTAGAAAAAGAAAGTTAAAGGTGAGAAGTTCTCACCAAAGCTATCCCAACTCCACGACACTTCAAATGTAGAAGTCTTCGCCGTTCTCTCCTTTTGTCACTTTCGTTGTCCGCTTTCACTACATATATAAAAATCACATTTTTATACCGCTATTCAATATATAAAAATCGAATTTTTACTTTGCTATTCAATATATAAAAATCGAATTTTTACTTTGCTATTCAATATATAAAAATCGAATTTTTACTTTGCTATTCAATATATAAAAATATTGTCTTTCCTTGACTAAAAATCTGACCTTTCTTCTAAATAAAAATCGATCTTTCTTCAAACAAAAAGACTAATCTTTTTATATTTGCTAATTCATATAAAACAAACTGATTATATAAATGCTAATTATATAAAATAAATTAAAAACAAAACTTACATACATCGAAGAAGGGAAGAAAAGAAGGAGCTTCGCTGTTGTCTTGTGGCTCAAAGAGGAAAAGAGAGAAGCTGGGGTCTTCACGTCAGTCGAGGTGCACGAAGGGAGGTCGGAGCTGAAGAGGGGGGAGGGGTGCACGTCGCTCAGGTGGAGAGGGGGGTGCGCGTCGCTCAGGTGGAGAGGGGGGGTGCGCGTCGCTCAGGTGGAGAGGGGCGGGGTGCGCGTCGCTCAGGTGGAGAGGGGGGGAGGGGGGCAAATCGCGGCAGCAGCAGGAGGGGGGAATCGCGGCGGCAGCAGGAGGGGGGGTCGCGATCGGTTAGGCTAGGTTTTTTTCTTCTGTAATTTGACGGGGGGATAACGAGGAAGGGAGGTGGCTATTATATAAATAAATATATATTTTATTATTAAATTTTCTAAAAAGCAAGTTTTATTTTCGACCTCTAAACGAGACCCACCGCCTGTCGTCCATAGCTAATTACCCCTATTCCGAACACAATGGGATATGTATCATAAGCTGATTCGATCGTTTCGATCAGTTTTCGTCAAAATCAACATATAACTCTATATATTGAATTTGAACGCACATTTCAGTTTACTGGGGCCACATACTAACTCGAAAAATTCCAGAAAAATATTTTCTAGCTTCGTATTGACGATACGGTCCTAACAAAACTAATTTCGTCGAATTCTGAAATCGTTTGAAAAATGGTCATTTTCCAGTCGATTAAATTCAACTAAAACTGGTCAAACGCGTTTTCCTTTCCCACGCTCACATATTGTTTCGAAAAATTACAAAATTTGAAACCTAGCAATAACTTGACATCACGGACTCAACAAAAGTGGTTTCGTTGAAATCCGAGGTCATTTGCAAAATTTCCATTTTTAAGGGCCTGAATTCCATAGCGACTATTCAGAATTTTCAACTGGACATATCTTTTGATTCCCGCTATGAAATTTCAATTTTTCGGGTTCGTTGGAAAGGTAGTCACCAATAGATTCAAATATTTTTGGTTTCACTAAAATCCGGTTTATTTTGAATCCTGTACATCCATTTGAAGTTTGAAATCGAATTATCGAACTACCGCGCCATTTTCAATTCCTTTTATAAATATAAATAAATATTTATATTCTATCGTCGATTCAAACGAATATATACGTTCAAATTATATTCAAAATAAATTTCTCGTTGTTATTATTTAAAATAATTCATTTTAGATAATCAAAATTCGCTAAAATTGCCAAAATAAAAATTTTAAACTAGCCCTGATTTCCGGGTTATTACACAAACCTTAATAACTTCTTCATACGGTGTCCGTTTCACACAAACCAAATGTCTATCTTGACCAGAATTCCGAGACGGACGCAACGACGTAGTCCGTTTCACTTAATTTTGATTATTAAATTAATTTTTCCTTAATTCATTGTTAATAGTGTATTTCACAGTAATTATTCTTAATTCATCATCTTTAGTGTCGTTAAAATTTCAGGGTGTTACATTCTCCCCTACTCAAAGGATTTCGTCCCCGAAATCTCTAAGTTAAGAAGAATGTATATCCTAACATCCAACAATCATTCATCATTTAGCAATCACAGGCTTCCATTGTCCTTAAGGAATTTCTAATGCTTGTATGAACTTATGCAATAGTGTGTGTATATGTCTGTAAACTAATGCGAAAGATCAGGCGGTCTACTGATTCAGTTGACCTCCTTAATGCAATGTATGTTTGTGCCATGCAACCAAAATGTATGCATATCATCCTAATCCATGTAAGTTCTATATGTGTGTACAATCATCCATCCAAATGCAACATCAATGTAACGATAAGTTCATATTCATCCATAAAAATTTAAAATGTACACACATCAATATGCAATATGTAAGTGATTTAGCCGATCTAGTGCCTACTATGTGTGTATATGCATCCACGAGCAACCACTAGCAAACACTTGCATCCATCAAACATAACATGTCTCAAACACATGTTTACATTCATTAGTTTTCTACCTAAATACTTGATCGATATGAGATATTCAAACGATAGATACAAGTATTAATTCAAAATTTGAAAAAAGAAGTTAAGGACATATTCTCGAAAAGGAAAGGATATGAAGCGCGAATCTTATCTTCAGCCTCCTAAGTAGCGTTCTTGCGGCCCTTTTCCCATTGCATTCTTGCTAGCTTCACTTCTTTGTTGCGCAATTTCTTAACCTCCGATCCCAGCATGCAAGTCGGAACTTGTCCAATCATTGCTTTCTTCTCTACTTTCACTTCCTCTCGCAAGTTTGGCTCCACTACCTCGAACTCTATACACTTTATCGCCTCTTGAATGAATAGTCATCTTTGAACGATGGGCTTCCTCAAGGACTATCTTCAATAGGTTTCCCATTCTGATATAATTTACCTATCAAACCTCTTCTCAGTTAGCTCCCCTACTTGCTTACAAAGTTCCCTCTTTTCTTTTAGGAGTCGCATGTCGCACAGGAAATGCATCTGGCTTTGCGTTGTCCATCAAGTATATGCAGAAACCAATCTCGTGCCTCGGGGGTAGACCCCAAACCTCATCAAAAATATCAGGATACTCACAATTATTGGTATAGATCACAAATCGTTGATAGATATATCAAGAGGTTCTAGGAGACTAAGCATGACAAACCCTTTTGGGGTCATTTGAAATCTCGAGAATTCCATAGCAAGCCAAAAGTCTAACAAATCTCCTCTCACAATCTAGAATGGCTCCATATATGGTTAACCCATCCATCCTAGAATCAAACCGTATCTTATGAAATCAAGAATATATGTGCCACAATCAAACTCGATACCTAACACAGAGTTTCTCAAACCCCGACAAATCATCGATAAATGAGTTGTACCTCCACTAGGGTTTGAGACAATAATGGGATCCAAAACCATACTAGTATCTGGGTGCAGAGACTCAACTAAAGAATCAGATATAAAAGAATGCGAAGGGCCATAAAAAGAATCCTAATTGGATTATCAGAAATAGAAATCAATCCTTCGACGGAAACTTTCCTACCCCTATCCTGTCCACCAGCTATGAGAACATTAGCTTGCTCTCTAAAAGTTCCTGCATTGTCCTTGTCTCTTTGGGCACTCCTTAATAAGGTGTCCCGCCTTACCAAAGTGGTAACAATGCCTTTCCTCTTTCTACAATCCTTTTTCAAATGACCCACCATTCCGAAGTTATGGTATTTCCTCGTTTCTTCTTTCATCTATATTTCCTTCTTAAGCCATCGTTTTCTTTCATCTTTGGGTTGTGCTCCTTAGCCCTAACTCGCTTATTCTCCTTTTTTCCACATGCTAACTGGTCTGTTGAAAGTTTTCTCCATCGCACGGAAATCCTTATGAGGCTTGAGAGAAAATAAGCCATATGTGAAACTACTGCGGTTACAGATTGGAGGATGAGCACTTCTTTGTCGTTCGACATGTACCGTAGTTTTAACATGCCCATGGAATCATGCCGAAATGAGGATACCCTTTCGGGAAGAAACGGTTCCCCGAACAAAGAGGAAAAGGAATCAAGCAGAGAATCGAGAAGATATTTATGGATTTGAGAAATATTCTTTTCAAAAAGAGATTTTTTATTTTAAAATCTTTGTTTCTTGGGACCCTTTTTGAAAACCATTTTCAAAACATTTTATCCGATCTTATAACCATATGCTCTGATACCAAATGTGACACCTCACGTCCGTTAATGTCACTCTATAAAGAATGCTTTAAGTTTCGTGAAGTGTTATTGGTGAATAAGAACATAATATCACAAGACAAATATGTAAAATAGCAGTGGGATTAAAAACTTTATATAAATCAAAACATCATGGTTCCAAATACTGAGTTTACATCATAAGTTTGAAGTAACCAATTACATAAATAATCTGTCTTTCCAAAAATATCAGAGTACAAAAGCATAAAACCATATTTCCTAGGTGAAACCATAAGAGAGTTGACCAGAAGTCAAAGCGGTACATCAATAGCCAAAATCAAAGCTAAGCTGAAAAAATCCAAATCAACTCTAAGTACTTCCACCCTGAGAAATTGGAGGGGGGGGGGGGAGGGGAACGGAAGAGAGAGAAGGGGAAACAAAAAGGGTCAGACATAAAGTCTGGTGAGTCTGATTACTTTTAAATATAAATAAATAAAAGTATCATGACAGGTATATAAAACTGGAAGAACAAGATAATAGTAACAATAACAAATGTGAACTGAGCAAGATAAGATGAACATAATATATTGCGCTTCTTAAATACATTTCTCTGCACCGCACCGATACTAGCATATCAGAAATAGAATGGTCCCTACCAATACTGTTCCATTACATTTTATTGATTATTAGGTTACTTGGGTTAATATAACTCAAGACTTATCTGCGCATCGTACCCATTTACTTTCCCATGGATTCACCTAATACAATATATGTAGCTATCTTTCAATATTGAGATGCACTCCATGGTACCTCACTCGCAGGGTCTCCACCGTAATGAACGCAGTCCCTTATCCTATGCCGGAGTGACGTACGGATCTCTATATAACGATGTTACGTTCCACATATATCTGTTATTACTATGCTACGTAAGCGTACGGACTGCCACCATCGATCGAATCACATTCCTTATCGGAATAATGCCCTCTAGTCTACGATACACCACCCAGAGCAGATATACATCTATCTAGACTGTCTCACATATGTACTGCAATTGTAGCTCGATGCCTCAATCGCACGTCCTCTAATGTGCACCGAGTTCCATGACAGGGCTAAACAAGAAACACGGAACTCGGCCGGGAGCTTTTCCATACCTGTACAGGCTCACCTTTAAGAGCCTCCAAATATAGATTTTCCTAGGGTCTAATTTCCATGGTGGCTATGGCCCCACCTCGGCCCCTCCCTATACTAGTAAAGACTACATGAGCTAAGCGACCTCCCCTAATAATAACCAATCTAAACATCCATGTGGTGTCTCCCCTCAACCACGTACCTTGATAGTGAAAGGTGAAACGGTATCTTGGGTTTAGCTCTAGTCTTTTCGCATCCCACTGGCTACCGATGACGGGTATCCGATGATCTACTATCCTTGTTGGTCGTGACCCTCTGGCAACCGCTGAACCACCCTGGTGTCACCTCGTCACAGCATTCTGACTACATAGCCACATCTGCAATCAAGGCCCACCCACCTAGTAGTTACGCGCAGACCCAACCTCTGCGAGCACAGCCTAAAATATCTGTTACCGCATGGAGGACTACTAGGAGCACCTTACATACCTCAGAAAGCCGCATGCTTCCCCTTCTAGTCCTTTGGAGCCGTCAAACAATCAGATGAATGTGCGCTCCCCTCGTGCCTTATAACACCTCGATGATCTACCCCGTTGGGTTATTCACCCTCAAACGTGTGGACAGGTCCAAGCGCCTTACTTTAATATGTTATTAGACCATATATCTAATTATTCTATTATGTGCTTGCTTTTTTCCTCCTCAGTTTCCTTTTGACTTGGTTATTCCCATTCATATTGAATTCTTAATCAAATTACCAAGTTCCTCTTGCTTATTAATTTTAGTTATATAACTTAACCCCTTTAAGTTCATTAATAAGCCCACAATATGTTATTCTCTAGATTGTTGTCCAAGGTCTATAATCCACAGTCTCTTTTATATTTTCATCGTCCGCTTCCATAGTTACAATAACATGTTCTTATTTAATGTGTCATTAAGTACATCTCGTTATACATGTTTTCTTCTTAACATGTCATTGATTAAATATAACTTATAACATTTCGTAAGTTTTCCTCATCCTTTCTCATTTAATCATAAATTCAATTTACACCATCACTACAACTTATCGTTGTTTACTTATTAACTTAGTTTTCTTAACTAAGGCCCCTTTAACAAGTTCCTCAACCCATTAATTATAACCTACATTATAATTTCCTCTTGTACCTAGGACAAGCCTAAGCATGTTATTCACATCAGCGGGTTCCAGACTTCTAGATTACTTAATTTATAATTAAGTACCTCTTATCTTATTACACAAGTTGTCTCATTTCCTTACAAGTTATGCTTACCCTAAACAGTGTCTTTTAATTACATAACTTTATTATTTCTACTGGTTATGTATACCACTAGGTGTCTTTAATTACATAACCTTACCAGGTTAAGTTTATGGGCATATATGTAAATATTACCCACCCCCTCCGATTTACTTAATCCACCCACTGTTCACCCAATTTTTACTTAACCCCAACTTTAGTTTATATTCATACAATCCCTATGGATTCAACTAGGTTGAGTATTCAAGATTTATTACCATATTTTCATTTATGGTTACAGTATGCTAGACCTCCCACATTAAGCCTGCCATTTGTAGATGCTGGATATGCCGGTCGGGTCCGGGCAGACTTATTCCACAAATTGGGCTTAACCTCGCGTATGAGCACATCTCGTATTTGCGCACTTAGACCTCTCACATTAGGTTCAACATAAGTGGCTGTTGGATATGTCGGTCGGGTCCTGGCAGACTTCCACCACTAATGCAACCTAACCTCGTGTCTAAGCGTTACTACGGTTCCATTATTTTAGTCACATTCAAATAATTTTCCCTATTCCAAATATAGACTTTCATGCTCCCTTTCAATTCATATTTACACTTATTCTATTTCAATTATAGGTTTCCATGCCCTAAATCAATATTCACATGTGTTCCAGTTTATGCCCCAAATTGACATTTGCAGATGTCACAATCTATGCCCAATTTCATAATTACGTATGTTCCAATTTATACCACAAATCAATATTTACACATTCCAATGCAAGTTTTACCCAAATTCATGTTCACCTACTTTCCAATATATGCCTAGCTTTATATTCATATTATCCAATATGTCCCCCAAATTCATATTCATATATTTTCCAATTTTATGCCTAAATTTATATTCATAATTTCCAGCACCAATCATGCCCCAATTTATGTCTTTCCCAACCGTTCCCAATTTCACACGTTCGCATCTTTCAGTGTTAGGCCTAGGCTCGAAGGTAGCCTGGCTATATAAAAACAAAATGGAAAAGAGGGAGAGAAGAGAATCAGAACAAGCATAGTAATGAATCAATAATGTAACGAGAGAAATAGGCATAAAAACTGAGTGGACATGTTTTGACAAGATTAGACTTGGTGACGATATAAACATATAAGAACAGATCAGAGGAATATGTCATAATTGAACTGATTAGGCACCGATTCAAGATCCAAATTTTATATACATATCACGATTACTATTTAAATATTTAGATCTAAAAATAACATGAGCTCACAGTGAATAGATCTTAAGGAAATGGATCCAAATTACTGCGAAGAACACGTTGAATTTGTTGTTGTAGCAATCAATGAATTTGTATAATGCTTGCTGAATTGGTTTTGGAGAAGACTACGCCATTCAATCTACGTTGCAATATAGCTCCGCCATTGCCGCCATTTTCAGATGAATAAAACCTAGGTTTAGGGTCTTTTATATAGCCTTAGAATCAATGAATCTTGCTCACAAAGGTGCTCAGATACAAAATGAAGTATTTCGCCCAAATCTGTTCAGAGGTGGGTCGACCCCCCTTTGAGTGGGTCGACCTATGGGTTGACCCCCCTTTGGGTAGGTCGACCCCCTTTTGAGTGGGTAGACCCACCTGGGCGGGAAATCTGTCGCCTTCCCAAATTTTGAATTTTGAACTGACTTTCGAATTCCTGGACCCATTTTTGAATTTCTGAACCTATTATATATATATATATATTCCCTATGTGTATACAATCTTCAAACCTTAATAACTTCTTCATACGGTGTCCGTTTCACACAAATCAGATGTCTATCTTGACCAGAATTCCGGGACGAACGCAATGACGCAGTCCGTTTCACTTAATTCTGAATATTAAATTAATTTTTTTCTTAATTCATTGTTAATAGTGTATTTCACAGTAATTATTCTTTAATTCATCATCTTTGGTGTCGTTAAAATTTTGGGGTGTTACACCATCCGAATCTGGATATGAGCCTACCTACTTATGAGCAACAATAATTGTGTTTTGGGTGGAATCAATTCGTGAATTCGTAACCTGGCTATTAGTATCCGACGCAGGATACTGTCCAAAATATGCACTACACCATAAATTCTATTTTGCAATGGCTTTCAGCCGTTGCAAAATCATTTAGCAACGGCTATGAGCCATTGTAGAATGAGGAGTTGTAAATAATTAGCAACGGCTATGAGCCGTTGCTGAATTATATTTTTCAATGGCTAAAAGTCGTTGCTATTTATTCATTTAACAACGGCTTATAGCCATTGCAACTTCGCATATCCTCTTTTTAAAGGAATATTACTTTTCTAAGCTTTCCTATAATGCCAATTCATTTAGGTTTCATCCTCAATACAAATATTTGCAAATTTAACATGATATCACAAAATAAATATCATTAAACCAATTCATTTAGGTTTCATCCCCAATACAAATATTTACAATTTCTAATTCTGAGCGAAGATCATGAGTATGTTGAACTAGTTCTTTCTACGATAATTTAAATAAAAATATTCGATGATCTAAAAAATCACAGGCTTATTTACTTCTGCATTGAACACTCTTTTGTTCCATAATGATATTCACAGCTTGATGTTGGCAGGGATTAACCCCAAAACTGTCTCAATCACGACACAGTTGCACTTTAACGTACGTGCAAAGGAATTTTCTCTTGCATTTCTAATTATATTGAAGAATGCAATTAATTAAAATCATATAATAGAAAATATTGTTTTCATTTACCCATTTTTGCAGATTTGATATAAATTGTTACTTTTCCTTAATGCATTGCAAACTTATATCGTTCTTCTAGGTGAGAGAGTGCATTCCCAGTATCCTTAAGCTTTCTCTACAAAATGAGAATAGAACATGCAAGGATCAAATTATACTAACCATGATGATGTATATACTTACCCCGTTAAAGGAGGATATTCATTTCATCTTCATTTCTGAAGAATGACTAAAACATTCTCGTTATGGTTCTATAAGAAATCATTCTGCACTTGATCTCATTTAACCTGCCAAAACAAAGAAAAAATGAATCAAAAGTCGGGGTCTCAGTAAAAGAGGGAAAGTAGGTAAAGATTGCGCATTGCTCTTGAATTGAACAATTCCTAAGCTAAATTTTTCGAGTGGATAAACAGGTAAGTCAAATAATTAGCTGAGGATTATGATGTATAAACATAATATTATAAAGATAATGGCCAACAAGGTTTAGCCGTTAGCCCATCGATTTTAAGATGAACCATTCGTCCTCACACATTATTTAAGCGCATATGGGAGGAATAACTACGTTCGCAGCTACTAAACAGAAACTACAATCATAATACATACGAATATGCCAATAAATTGCCTAAATTTCCCAAACGTGCATAAATGGAAGGAAGACTCTTAAATTTCCCATTGGGAACATATATGAGATAGAGCGCATATTGCACACTTTGAATTTCATCTCAACTTAGCCAAAGTAATATAATTGATCATAAAGCATATTCCTGCGACGTCGAATTACACATATGGCTTAGAAAAATCAAATAGAATTTATGAACCCAACAATATAAAAAAAAAGGTCCTTCGGTTCCATCTGCGCATATCTGATCTGGCATAGAGAGAACAACCTAGGAAACCAAGCTTTGGCTACTACATCAAAATATCAGTCAAGATGCTCTTGTAGTAAAACAGTACATAACATAGACTCAAAACCTGTTGTTCACGGCAATTCCAATGGAGAAATAGTGCAAATGGAAAAAGGTTAAGCCAGTACACGGCTGAACCTCACAAAGTTAAACATAGAAAACAACACATCACCCACACAACTAGACCGACTCATTACAATGCAGGAACTACTTCCAGCAACCTATTACACAAAATAAACACTTTGACACATTACAAGGCTTGAACTTTCTTGCTTTTCTCAACAAAACACAAGCCGACAGACGATATACACATCATAATAGAAACTACAATAATCCTACTGACTAAAAGATCCATGACATAAACAAATAGCTACTCCCACAATGATGAAAAAAACTCTATGACCCAATAAAAAATTATGAAAAAGCATCATGATCCAACAAAGGACCTATGACAAAAAGCACTATGACCAAATCAAATATTAACGCGCAAATAACAAGCTTCACCCCATAGCCTAAGAGTAGATAAAAGCACTCACCTAAAATTAGAAATAGACACAATAGAAAGGGCATCCTACCTACATGATTAAAAACTTAACTTGCAAGGCAACAAATGACCAAAACCCAATCAGCAAAATAAAAGGCTACAACATAAAAAAGAGCCAGTCAGGGATAAACTGAATCGAAACCCATGAATACCACAATCGCCAATTAATTACCATAAGAATTGACGGAGGAATCATGAAGAAGCCACTCGGTTGTAGAAAATTTACTTCGAAGCAAAGAATCGAGAACCAACAACGCCCAGGCATTGCAACATCACCTAACAAGCTCGAGGGATAAGCATCACAAAAAAAGGCTTCCGCGATTTTACTTAGATTTTAACAAGGAGGAGACAAAAGCAGGAAAGTACGAAGCTAGAACTAATAAAGATAGAGGAATAGAAGATACAAGAAATTTTTGTAGTAATAGTAATAGGACTTCATCAAAACTAGTCAAACAGAAAACCTAAACTGCTTATCGATTAGTTTGAAATATTACCTGATGATGTCTACGGCCGATTATTGCGATTACGAGATGATCTGGAGAGGCCGACTATGAGATGTTCAGGAGCACGATTTTTTCAAGACCTAGGGCAAGCGTGTTTTCTTTTCTACATAGATAACAAAGTGGGAATGAAAGCGTATAGATGATGGAAAAAGTAGTGTATTGAAGAGCGTATTTATTTTTTAGAATGGATTAAATTCATTCTAAGAAATAGAACGGTTGGTGACCATGCTATTGGAGAACGCAATAGACTTTTGTCGTTGCTATTTTGCAACGGCTTAAAGCCATTGCGAATTTCCCGCAATAGGGAGTTGCAAAACTGCTTATATGGTGTAGTGATGACTCAAGGGTAATTCGAACCGTACAATTCTCCAATTGGCTAATATAACCATTGTATTATGTATGATAATTTTTTTATATGTTTCAGGTTTTTTCGAATTACTTCCCGACACAAACTACAACCGGACCATCTACAAGTTACCGTTGTGCTCCCGTGCACCCAACGCCCTCCGATGTTAATCACATGAGCCAATGGTAAGTTACTTTGTTATTGATGTAAAAATATGTTGTGTATTACAATGTACTCAAAAATATGCCGCTTGTATACTCAGGTATCCGACACAAGCTACCAAAGCCGAATCCAACGTAGAACCGAATATTCCTGACGTCGATATGGAAAATAGATGAACCAGACCTGGGCGCGTTAAATTCGGATCCTTCACTTGATAACATGACCGTTATTAGCATTCCTGATAATGACATGACATGGGTTGATTCAATGCAAGTAAATAATGTTCCCCTGAATTTTGATTTCAGAGGCGAAGACAACACTCCGGAAGATAGTGATGAGGAGGAGCCGGAGCCGGAGTTCAATGTACCATTGTATGATGATTTGTGCAATGCACAAATGTTGGCTAGATCCGTGGTTGCTAATATGCAATTCAACAACAAAATTTTCTCATCGGCTTGTGTTCAGAATAGTTTCAAAGTCAATATGATGTTTGAGAGTAAAAGCAAATTTCTTCAACAACTTAGTGAATGGTCAATTTTGCATGCCGTTTCGTTTAAGACGATTCGATCGAACAAAAAAAAATAGACATTGCTATTTGCAACATGGATCCCAACTGCACCTGGAGAATATGTTCCATAAATTCTAAAATATCACAGAAAGGTTGGTGGATTATTACAAAATACAGACACTACAAGAAGCGCTTGAAATAGAAAGGGGGCTTGCGACGGCCAAAAAAGCGGCCGTCGCTAGCTGTCGCACGACCCTGAAGTAATAAACAGCCAACCGTTCTTCCCCAATTCATTTTACCCACGGAAATAAAAAAAAGAACCCCCCTTTGCAGCGCTGTCGTCCTCCATTGCCGCGATTTCAACCATGCAAACTCCATTCCATCACCTTAATTTGCGAAGGTATGTCTTCTAAACCCTATTCCATCTTTATTTTGGGTTATTTAGGATTAATTTGTGTATATTTATATGCGGTTGTAAATTCATGTTTATGGATATGAAATTGGTTGTCTTGTGAGATGCATATGATGTTGATTTTGTTATACATTGATTTTGGAATAAGTAGAATTGATTAGGAGGTTGAAATCGTTGATTATCACATATGTACTTGAATTAGGAGCATGAAAATGACGACTATCATGTATGTAATTGGGTTTACGTTGATTGTGTTGTAGGTTGAGTGTGTTGTAGGATTATTTGAGATCATTTGAGAAAAAATGAACTAAACGTGATTGTTTAGCGCTAGTAATTAACTTGATTATGACTATTGAAATGGTGTAATGATGTCCCCGCATGCACTGTTAATTATGTCACCATTGGATGCAAGAATAGTCAGTCCAAACAAATTTGAAGAATGCATTTGCAATATAAAAAAAATTACTATAATATTTAATATAAAAATGTTATTTTACAAATTTATACTTTAAACTAAAATTAACTAAAAGTAACTAAAACTAATTTATACTTCATAATTTTCAATGTCATGTTATTTTACAAATTGAAAGTACTGAAAAATATTATATAGACGCTATGTAGTTAAGGCACGAGCGTAGACGGAAAAAGGCACAAGGCGCAACTAAGGGGCTTTTTTGAAGTTTAAGGGCGCATCTATTAGTGAAGCGTATAAAAGCCCAAAGCGCAAAAAGTGCGCTTTTTTCATTTGTATTGTTTTTTGGCTTAAACTAGGTTGAATGTTTTTTTGACTATTTATGTGAACCCCTTAGATAAATTTGGCCCCGTCCGACAAGTGTTGTATATGATCGTTATATGGGTATTCGTTTTTACACAAAAAACGGAAATCTATATTCGTTTTTACACAAAACGGAAATCTATATTCATCTGATATAGTATTCGTTGGATTTGTCCTAGTATTGGACAAGTTACAAATATAATAACGTAAGCATATTTTATAAATCGTTTCAGTTTAAACGGTTAACAAAGTTTCGATGGCACTTCCTTTTTGTTCCCTGTGTACACTCATTTGCGTACGATACAGGGACCAAAGGGAAGTGCTGCCGAAATTTTGTTGAACCGTTTAACCTGAAATGATTTATAAAATATGCTTACGTTATTATATTTGTAATGGGAAGTAGGTAGAGCGGCCGTCAAAGTAAAAAAGAGATAAACAACAAAACCAAAAACATGCAATAGTTATAAATGAAATTTTACAAGATTTAAAATAGTATAAAGTGTTACGTGAGCAGAATGACGGGGGCTTGACCACATTGGGATAGTATTCCACCTCATATTAAGAATGTCATTCTAGCCGATTTATTGGTAAGTAAATTTTTATACTAATATTGAAAATTAATATACTATAAATAATTAAAAATAAATGTAATATGCAAGTTGTTGTACGCGTTGAGGATGAGGACATGACTAATTTTCTGACTCATTGGAATACGAAGATGCGCAAAAATTATCGAGAGATGGTTTCAAGGGCGAAGACATCTGAAAAAAGCCTCTGTTTATGAGTGAGATGTTTGGGCAGATTTTCAAAAGTATTGGGAGTCGGAAGAAGCTAAAGTAAGACATAATGATAAATATTCATATTTATAATATTGATTGCATTATTTTACATCATCGTGTTTAAAATTTAATAGAAAGTAGCAGCTAGAAATAAAGCAAATAGAGAAAAGAATCTTGCTCTACATCGCGGTGGCTCAAAATCATTTCAACAACATAGAAGGGATTTGGTATACATTTCAAATACTTGTAGTATATGTTCACGTGAAAATTTAGTGTATATAATTCATTCTTGTACATTATTTTAAATACTCAACATGTAAAGTACGGAAAAGAGCCTACGCTGGCAGACGTATTCAGACACATACATGCAGTTGAGCATACTGATGAAGAAGGAAATATTACATATGATTGGGCGGATCCGAAGAGTGAGCGTATAATGGTAAATATATATGCTTATCTGAATAAATTAAAATATTTCATATTCGTTCCTATCACAGTATATAAGTAAATTTTATAACATTTGTGTTAAAATTATATTGCTATTGTAGGGGAAGTATGATGCAGAGGCTGCTAGAGTGATAGAGGCTACTGGACAGGAGCTTACGGTCGCAGAGTCTGATCGTATATGGCATTCTATCACCGATCCTCCTACTCGAGGAAGGCGATATGATTTTGGTAATCAGGAGGTAAGACTTTTTTAACACACTAAACTCATACATGTTTAACACAAACCAAATAAATGTTTAACACAAACCATGTACATGTTTAACCATATTCATGTTTAAATAACTTTAATGTGAACTTACTTAATTCACAGGATGTTCAGCGTACTTATAGGAGGACGATGGAGGAGGCGACTATTGCTCGGATGCAGGAGCAGATGAATGAGCAGATGGACTGGCGAAAAACCCAGATGCAACAGGATATAGATGAGCGCATCGCAGCTTACTTTCATGAGCATGGGTTTATGCCTGGGGAGGGAGGAAATGGAGGAGACTCTGTTGTTTATCAAGGGGAGGAAGAAGAAAACAATGACGAGGAAGATTAGTGTAGGTGCGCATTTCTTAGTTTATGATCTGATATGTCATATTTTTGGTTTTTTATGCCACATGCACGGATGATGGTATGTACATATACCATGGTTTGATGTGTTTTGTGTTGTACGATGGTATTTGACGATGTTATGATGTGTTTTGATATGGTTTTCATATGTATGGTGTTTATGGTGTTTATAATTTTGTTTTTTAATTAATGAATTGATTGTTAATGAGTATTAGTGAAATGATGAGATAATATTGGGGAATTGAATTGATTTTTAATGAAAATTGGCGAATTAATAATGAGTTGATGAGATGATAGTGTGGTGTGGTTTGATGGGAAGGAACTGCTGTGCAGCTCAAAAAATTTTGCTTCAGATTTACGACGACTTGCGACGGCCTATTGGTCAGCATATAGCGACGGCTTGCGACGGCTCGTAACGGTTTTTGTAACAGTTTTGCGATGGCTTACAACGGCTTCCTGGTAAAAGAAACGACTTGACACGTGGTGGTAAGCCGTTATTAGCCGTTGTTAAATCAGCAACGAAGCCGTCGCTTTAGCCGTTGCAATTTCTTTTGGCGATGACATTTAGCGACGGCTTGCGACGGCCGCCGACGGCTAAATTTCGTTGCAAATCGCTGTGTTTTTTGTAGTGAGAGCTGAACATAGTTGCGTAAATCCAACAGTTAACTCCAATCCAATAGTTAACTCCATCCAACAGTTTCTTTGTAAATCTCCCGGAGCACAATCCTAGATTGCGCACCAGGACTTTATTCTTTCGGGGCACAATCCTTGATTGCGCCCCGAAAGAAATTTCTTTTAAAAAATACTAGCGCAATCTGTGTTTGCGTCAGTATTCATGCCTTGGTCTGGTCAAGGCTTACGTAGCGAAAATGGGGCTATATTTGCAATATTTTGCAAAAAGAGGCTAAAAGTGAAAAAAAAAGAAGGCCACAAATGAAAATTGCTCTTTTCAAATATACATTAGTACGAGAAGGTGTAGTAGCATAAATGTCTAGCATGATAGAAATGGTTTGTCCACATGCCATTTCTTCTCACTATATATAGACCATCCAATAAACTAACAAATTAATATTCTGAAATGAATTTCCAATGCTCTTTGAGCTCCATTACTCAAAGCGGATGTTTTAGGAAAGTCATCTCCCATGATTTGGTCTTGATAAATGAATATAACAAAAAAAAACTTATTTTAGTTATGAGTTCACTTTTAATATGTTATTTGTAATCACAATATTCTGAAACACACTTTGATTTCTTATCGTCTTTTAAACAATAAAAAAGCTGTATTATGTTATTTACTTACATTAATTTCATACATACTACAGATTTTTGCAAAGTGTGAAAATTTGGGTTGTAGATGTTGCACCATTTCAAGATACCTTTAAAATCATTATTTGTACTTATATTCATTAAAGCACTTTTGCAATCATCAACAAACTGGTTTAAATGAACAAATGTTTTTGTAGATTATAAGAAAATGCAGTCTTTCTACCAATATCTTAGTTTTACTGAAATAAAGTTTCACCTATGCATCATATGAAGAAAGATGTAATACAAAAATGTAAGATTGAAGTCTGAACAAAGCTAAGAGTTTTACTATTCATATGCACTGATAAGCATTTGACATCCTAAGAATCGCGTATTCATACTAAAAAGAGTATTAATTTCATAAATATTTTGTTGTTTGATGTTTATCCGAGGTATAATCTCTAAGGGTGCTAACATCAATTGTTCTCTCATGGAATACACATTACATGATTGCATCCAAGCAACGTGTACAAAACTATAAAGGTCTAAGGCTGACTTTATTTGTAGTTTCATCCAGATATATTACTGCGGATCTGTTGAGTGGATGCTCTATTATTGAGGAGTGTCGATAAACAAAAAAAATACAAAAAAAAAAAAAAAAAAAATCTGACTAATGCATGACTTATACCATATATGGGTAATCTATAAAGTAAGGCCATATATTCATGCGCTTACATATGCATGTGTGAATTTTGTAAGGTCGATTTTTTCCCTAATATATTAATTTAATAAACAAAATTTCTATATGTTCATTTCATCCAAATATATTCTCATGATTGGAAAACTTTTTAGCATACTTTGAAATCAGAAGTGATTAAGTTCATTTCATGATATTATATTGACTTTAGTAATTTTGGTCAACTTTTTTGCTTTAGTTTGATATTATACTGACTTGACTTGGAATATTTTGAAACTATATTGAGAGTTGGAATATTTTGATATTATATTGACTTTAGTTATTTTATAATCACAATACGTTGAAACAAACTTTGATTTGTGATTATTCAGCTCCTAACTGTCTTTGTAATAATATAAAAGCTTTGCTAAGGTTCATTTCAACAAATATAATTTCACGATTGACTGATTTTTAGCACACTATGAAATGATATCATTAAGTTGATTTCATGCTATTTGAATTTCCATTACCGCTTCTGGTGGTTGGAATATTTTGTTATTATAGTGAATTTAGTTACTTCGATCAATTTTTGTGCTTTATGTGCAGTGCTTGGGTCCCAAATGGCTCATATGAATAAGTGTATAGATTTATCTTGCTACCTAATTTCTTTAGGATAGTTTATCCTATGGTTGTTATCTCTTGAATTTTAAGATAAAAATGATCTTTATTTTTAGTTATGTGGTTTTTACAGTTATCTATTGTTACATGCATAATTGGTTAGAGCTTGACTCATATGGCATTAAATTAATTACTTTTCTGAAAGAAATAAACAAAATTAATCTCAGTTTTGATTGTGTATCTTTTTTTATATAATTATTCTATTTAGATTCCCTTCTTCTTTTCCAAATGAAATGAACAAAAGTAATCAGGACAATTTTTGAAACTTTACATAGCAAAGTAGATTAACTGAAATGAAGCTTGCAAAAAATTTTAATCTCAAATTTATCCTCTACATTTGTTACAGAGTATGTAGATATGTATTCTCATGTATAAACATGTGTACAATTCTATTTTTTCCAATTACCTTGTAATATTCAAATCATTGAGTTTTGAGCTACCCGGTTTGAGTACTTATATTGGTTATACATAGATGACCAAATGATTAAATTCAAATGTGTTACAATCTCAAGTTCAATTTGAATCATATTTCACTCAGTTATTTCCCTTTCATGCCAACTACTGCCTCCTGAATTACTGGTCACATATTTTTTTCCAGTTATGGTTTTATCCAAATTTTGTTTCTTTCAGTTCAGCCATACAATATACATATTAAAAGCAATATCCTCTTGATTTACTAACCTGAAATGAACTTAGGTGTTTAACAATTAAATGCTCTTTTGATTCTCAAGGTTTGTAGTTTTTGCAGTTAGTTGATTTTCTAACCTAAATATAGAAATTTAGTTAATTAAATTAATATATTAGGAAAAAAATGGACCTTACAATACTCACACATACATATGCAAGTGTATGAATATATGGCTTTACTTTATAGATTATCCATATATGGTATAAGTCATGCACTATTTAGAAATATATTTTTTACTGACACTCCTCAACAATAGAGCATCCACTCAACAGATCCGCAATTATATATCTGGACGAACCTACAAATAAAATTAGCATTAGACCTTTATAGTTTTGTAGACGTTGCTTGGTTGTAATGTGTATTCCATGAGAGAACAATTGATGTTAGCTCCCTTAGAGATTATACCTCGGATAAACATCAAATAACAAAATATTTAGGGAATTAATACCCCTTTTAGTATGAATTTGCGATTCGTAGGATGTTTAATGCTTATCAGTGCATATGAGTAGTAAAACCCTTAGCTTTGTTCAGACTTCCATCTTACATTTTTTGTGTTACATCTTTCTTTATATGGCACATAGATGAAACTTTATTTCTGTAAAACGAAGATACTGGTAGAAAGACCACATTTGCTTATAATCTGCATAAATATTTGTTCATTTAAACCAGTTTGTTAACACTAATATGTAAATAAAGGCTAAAGCATCCATGAATCGATAAATAATTCAAAATTTGACCCTTATATTAGTACTCAATGACCTGAAGCATTTCATCAATAACCCGTTCATGCAGTGAGTTATAATGCTGTTTTTTTTTTCTTCTGATGAAGCGAAGCCCGATTGTAACTTTTCCACAGTGTATGTCATTGTATGTCCACATAACTTTTCCATGTATGTGTCTCAATCAATAAAAGTTATTGTTCCTTGGTATTATAATCGATTCAAAAAGAATATTTTTTGATACCGTACAATTTTGCATATTTTAATTTTTATATTTTTAAACCCGTTGCACTTAATTCAGCTTCTTAGACTTCATTCATTTAGCTATTAAAATCTTGGTTGTCTAGCATTATTTGTGTCAGCTTTGATTCAATTACACGTGGCTCCACGGGACCCTACATTTTGGATGAACGATTTCACTTTGCATATTTTTCATTTCGAAATGAATAATAATGGCACGTTATATTACTTTATTTTAATTGATATTTTTAACTCTCTGCTCTATCGTTCATTATAATTTGTGCAAAAAAGAATGTTTATTTGAGTTGAATCACACAACTCTTTTATTTTGCAAATATGACCTTTTTTAAATTCTCCATTTTTTGTTTCTTATGCTTAGTAGGGTTTCCAATAGAATTATCTTTCGATTATTACTTTCAAAATATTTTATTTCCTCTGTACTTTTGAGTCTTGACGATTTTTTTATACATTAGATAGACTACACAGTTATTTCCATGCCCATGGTTTTTATTTCATATTTTGAGGAGAATTCACAAATACTACATAATTTGTAAACAACATTATTTTCGCTTTTACCTAATAATTTATTTGTTTGACCAATATTGATTCTTTTTAGTACAAAATGACAAGCCTTTTCAAGTTGCTTATAAATTACAACTATATCATAGCTATTTATCAGTACCAAGCATAGTAGTTAAAGCGTGCGCCTTGCTGAGGACCGAGGCGCCTCCATTAATGGAGGCGCACGTAAAGCACGCCTTTGTGCGCTTATCTTTGAGACACCAGGCACAAAAAGCACGCCTCGAGATACCCTCCCAGGCCCAACACGAATTTGGACCCAGCCCACGTCGGTTTGAGAAAAAACGAAGCTGCTTTGTTCGATTTTAGGGTTTCCAACTTCAACAGTTTGACTTCAATGCTTAAAAAAACCCGCTACAGCCTCTGTCGCCGCCGCTACAGCCTTGCCGTTGCCGCTACACCCTCTGTCGCTCCTCTCTGTTGTAGATTCTTTTTTTTTTTAAATATATGCAGTGCACCTTTTTTCAAAAATCGCACAAAAAAGCCCAAGGCTCAAGCCGTGCGCCTTTTTGTGCCTTAGCACTTTAACTACTATGGTACTAAGTAAGCATAGACATTTCAGTTCATTTGATTTTTTTTATAACCCTAACTTCTTAAGTACCATTTAATATATTTTTTTCTCCAATTTACTCTTTTTTCCAGTTCTATTTCCTAGACATTAAAAGGATTGTGAAGGAAGTTCTTCCTTACTAGCAAAAGATAGCACTTTGAAAAGAAATGCTTTTCGTGTAACTTGATTCAATATTTCATCCACTATGCATCTTTAGTAAAAAAAGCTGCATTTGTAAAGTAAGAAACACCGAAAATTTGCGCAAAGATGAAATATTAAACCCTACTCGATTGAATTATTTTTAATAAAAATTTCACCATTAAAAATAAATTTTACTTATTATGTTTAATGTTTTTAATGTAAAGTCGGTAAAGAAATTCTACGTCAATTTTTGTATCATTAACATTGCTCATAACTAATTTCTTTTCTTTTTCATATGAGAATGGAACAAAACATCTTGACATTTGTGCTATAATCTTCTATTACTTTGTAGGTTCATAAAAAAATTAAAACGTAAAAAAGTCTTCGATCAAATTTTCCTACAAATTCGATCTATGCTAAATCGAATGAGTATGTCTTTTAATTTGTTAGTAAGAATACTTTTTTTCTTCATTAGTCTCTTTTGTTTCATAAATTAAGCCTTTCCTTTTCTTGCTCAAAAATCATATTTGTATTTTTTTTTTGTTTATAGATTTGTAACTTTTTAGCATTACATATGGAAATATTTGAAAGAGGCTTACACTTGATTTTGAATTTTTACCTGTGTGCTAAATAAAATAAAATTATGAACACGAATTTGATTAATGACGTGCACCTGTTACGTTTGGTTTGAAATAATTTTTTTGGTTTTTTATTAGCAAAGTATATTAATTGTTTAAAACAGATTTTTTTTCTTTTTTCTTTTTTACTGTAACCCAAAGCCATTATATTGTTGTTATAGTTTCAAATGTAATATTAGGATCAATCAATTGAAGATGAATTATCTAAATTAGTCTATATCAGTTTGTTTACTTGATTAGTATAATTCTCTTGATGCAAATTTTGCTGGCAACTGGCAAGACCATGTTTCATCCTATCCACTAAAGGACTTGAGCAGTTGATAATGTTTAAAGTGACGCAACCTAGTTTCACGACTCAAAAAATATAAGCTGGATGAACATCTTTAATATTCATGCTTAAATGCGTTCTTGAGCATATTTTGGGAGAAGTAATATTAAATTGTATTGCACTTAGAAATGAAGATTGGTACTAGGCTTGGTTGAATGCATTACATATGCTTTGTTATTTCATATTTGATGTATCATGATGTAAAATAGTATAACTTAATTGATTTTCTTTTTTTGGGGTGTTGGTGATGATAACCTCATCTATCTTATGCACTCAATGTTGCACTAAGTGGATAGGTGGCATGCTTTTGAGGTTGTTTACTAGAAAATTTAATGAGTTTCCTAATTTGTTATCATTTTTTTACGGGTTATATATCTCTATAAATTCACAAACACCAAGACATACACTGATTCTTAGTTGCTTGTCGAGTGATTAAATGACTATATATTGTCTTGGCATATTTCAAGGTTAGTATGCTTTTATTAATAAGATTTCAACAATCTTCGTAGAATTGAAAATCATTCGACCTCTTTCTAAGCAATAATTCTTAAGTCCTTTAATTCTTTTGAATCATAATTCAACCAGTTTGTGTTGGATGTTTAACTAGACTTTTAGTGTTTTCTGCAGAGTTATACTACCAAGTTATGCTTTGTTTGTTCATAACAAATATTTAATAACTATTTTCCTCTTTGTTTGTTTTTCTTTCTAATATTATATCTTCAACAAGTCTCATAAGTAGTACACTAAATAATTTTGTGTGAACAATTGGAAATGATCTTACAATAATTTTGACAATTAAAGAGTCAACGTTTCGGTATAAATAACTTTATCGTAGTTATATAAAGCCATTAAGCTCTAAATATGAATTACAATTTATATGATTCAAGGATTTTTTTATTTTATTTTTATTTTTTTTAATGAAAGAATGGTACTCTAAAAGAGGAGAGCACTCAATTTTGTTAGTAAATAAGTCAAGAGACAATCCATCAGTGTTCACACGATTGTATAAAATTCAGTATCAAAGGAGATCATCACATAAATGATCATGTTATAGTTAATACATGAATATTTTAGAATAAGATACTATTATGAAAAACTACAATGATAGGGTAAACAATGGTGGGACTGTATGTGCAGGGAAGATGTACGTTGTGAGTCAGCTATGGAATAGGGATAGATGTGGGGTTCTGATAGAGCATTGCCAGTAGGTTGCCAGCTATTGTACAGCGCCAACTAAAAGAACTGGGAATTGAAGAATGGATCTGAGTGGACTACATAAAGTTCGCAGCAAGGCTTGCTAGGTGCTAAGGGAATAAAGCATCCAATTGATGTAACTTAAGGGGAACCATGGGTTGGGTTGGTCTGAAGCAGCACTGAGCAAAGAACGAAGAAGAAAAATTGTTTGGCTTGAGATGGGTAGCAAACAATAATCAACTTGTGGTCAATGATAAGCATACTAAGTAGTGCTAAAGCAAGATCCATATGCATTGAGAGCCTAAGTGATAAGGAACTTAATCAACGATGGGACTGGGGGAATTGACGTTCAATGAGGGAGAATTAGCTAGAGTGATTAACATCGAAGCGAAATACAGTAGTAATGTGGCACGACTGTTGATAACCAACTACTGAATAACTATAGCAATGCGAGAGTAGCATGATGCAGCGGGCTACAAGCCTGAAAGGGGATGAAGCTGAGCAAGGTGGGGATGGCAAACTCAAACTATTGTGTAGCCTTGATCTTAGTGGAGCCTAAAAGAAAGTGTTTGTTGATATTATTTTTGATACAATGTTTGTAGAGATTATTTAATTTCTATGGTATATTTTTTTTGTATTGTTCTTGTAATTGCAAAATTCATGCATATGGTGTTAGGATATTAATAGAAATATGTGAAAGTAAATGAAACGTAGAATATTTGTCAGTATACCTAACTATAGCTTTTGTGTTTATACATGTGTGCAAGTGCAATGACAAGGATAAGTTTTGGATTAAAAAAAAAAAATAAGTTGTGTCAAAAGTTTCCTACGCTTACCTATTGCAGTGATGAATGCAGTGGCTAAAATTGGCCTCTTTCCATAGTTACCATCTATTCATATAATGCACTCACTTGGCAATGGGGCGGGGCAGGCACAGGTAGTATCCCCTCATCACCCGCCTCGTTAAGTAATTTTTTGCCTCGTGCCCGCCCCATACCCGTACGGGTATTCATTAAACGAATTTTAAACAAGTTGCGGGTATTCATAGATATTTGCGGGTATCCATGATATTTTATTCATTTTTCTTAACTATTTATTGAAATTATTTTAAAATACATCCAATAAAAAAACAAATTAGACTAGGCGTGAAGTTTGGCAACGCGTTGCTTGGATTAGGCAACGTATTGACATAAACCAGTGAAGAGAAGTGAAGCGAGGACTTTTGCAGGATGAGTTGAATTGCTCGGTAAAAACATGCGCATAAATAACCGAAAACCAACAACAATGATTCATGCTTTGACAATAAATCACACTCAATACGGGCACGAGTACCCACAGACACGAATATCTTACTATCCGTACCCGTCCCATTAATTAATGGATATTAAAAAAACCATTTATTTTATCCATGGGTACCCATTTAGCTATCTGTTTCATACCCATGACAGATTTTATCCGCGGGTAAACGTGGGTATGAACTTTTTTCCCCATCCCTACTCACTCTTCCAGCGCTTAGTGCAGAGTTTGTTATGTTGCATTAAATATTATTAGTTATTTAGATAACAGTTCAATGTTCAACTATATGATATGTTCTATTTTCAGTGTATTTGGTTTTTATGCTTCCTTTCTTTTATTTTGTGTTAATTTTGTTAGGTAGCCATATTTTACAACAACAAATATATGTTTAGTCAATGATTGGTCCAAATATCTCAAATCCTAGATGTTTACATTGGATCGACAAGGCTTTACATGTATATTTATAATTATGCTAATTAACAAGCACCATCAAATATGACTAAACACAAGCATTCAATGATTGAATTTTTACTTTTATGAATTATGCATTACTTAAATCAGTAAGCATGCTCTGTGCTTCAAAATTACTTCAGAGGATTAATTACTAAACATTTTCCATTAATAAATAGACCAACAAAAATAAACTGAATCTACAAATATACATTTTCATTTTATAAGATTGAAATTTAAAACATATCTGTAACTAATTTTTCAATGAATCCCATGTGCGTAGCATGCGTTTGCACTAGTATTGATAAAAGAAGTAATGGTATGGAATCCTTGTTTGTTTAAAGGATTTATATTTCTTAAGTTGTATGTAGGAAATGATAATTCATGAGATTTGGATGCCATCATACTTTAGCCTCTTAGATTCGATCATGTTTTGTAGAAGGGCTTGAAATTGCTTCATAGGAGGAAGAAGATCAATGATGAAAGCTTCAGTCATTTAAAATTATGCTTGGACCATGTGTTGGAGAAACAAACGAAGATTTCTTTGTGTGGTTGAAAGATACATATGTTTCAATCATTTAGGTTTCTTCCCGAAGTCCAAAAATGTACAAAAGTATGTCCATATGGATGTTTATAGACCACTGGCTATAACTTCTATTGGTGGGGCTAAGCATATTGTCTCTTTTATCGATGACTATTCTTCGAAGGTTTTAGTGTTCGTAATGAAATCTAAGTCAAAGTCACTTGAGAATTTCAAAACTTAGAAGGTAGTAATAGAGAATGAAGTTAGGAATAAGTTGCATGACAAGAGGAAGGCTTATTTTTGATGCACATTATTGATGCCATGTTGATTCGACGTCGTCATGGTATTGCTAAATTTAGTTTCGTCTAAAAGTCATCACAAGGGCATTGGTAGTTAGCTATGCTTTGGTGATGCCATGAATATTACGGCACTTCCGCATAGACGTTACAAATGTGTCGGAAATCACTAGTGCCTTAGTGACTCTAAGGTAACTTGCTTACGCCGTGGTAAATAAAGAAGTCTAGAAAAACCGTTAATTAAAAACTAACTGCTCGTTATTAACTGAATAAATGGTTCAAATAGCCGATCTTGTAGTTTTTTAATTAGTTGTTTCAAAACCTAGGTTCCCCACATAAATTCTCGTTATCCTATCTTACTCCATGGATTCCTAAACTCGTCTTGATCCTTAGTTTATGAAATTCCCAAATAAAAAGTTGTAAGGCTCAAAGAGGCAAGGTGATTGGATATGCGACGAAGTCCACTTATAAAAGCAAAAAAGTTGGCCATAATTCTACTGCCTCCTGGATTTTTATGAGTTGCGACTAGATCATATTGTTTTCTATTAGTGCGAATTAGTGAAAAGGTGGAGTAACATGGATCAAACACAAGACTTCTATTGTTGGTTGATTTTATACTTATATATGATGACAATTCAAAGGTTGTTCAACTATCTAATTTTCAAAATTGAAAAAAATGAATTTAGTTTGACTGTGTATGAATATTCTACTATATTAACCATTGACTTTGTCTCGAATGATTCTTTTTTAATTTTTTTTGGCCTAACCTTTTTCTTTGGTTGCAGTTTGGTGGCTATCATGCTATTCAATACATTTGTAGATAGGAGATCAGTTTCTATTTAGCAGCACCTTGCTTACCTTATTACCAACAATTTTTTTTTAGGCAAAACCAACCGGTTTTATTGTGGACCGTACCACTTTTTCATTATAGAAAATAATGAGTACAAAATATAACAGGAGATAAGCTAGCGGCATATCTGTTACAGACATACTGTGTAATAACCCGGAAAATCTGGGCCAGTTTAAA
The DNA here is from genome assembly GCA_030737875.1 of Allium sativum. NCBI lineage: Eukaryota > Viridiplantae > Streptophyta > Magnoliopsida > Asparagales > Amaryllidaceae > Allium > Allium sativum. The sequence continues at coordinate 139,202,558 of CM060918.1, read as the reverse complement.
ATTTTTATTTTGGCAATTTTAGTGAATTTTGAATATTTAAAATGAATTATTTTAAATAATATCGACGAAAATTTATTTTGAATATAATTAGAACGTATATATAATATACGTCGTCGTTAGAATATAAATATTTATATATAATTATAAATAGAATTGAAAATGGCGCGGTAGTTCGATAATTCGATTTCAAACTTCAATTGAATGTACCGGGTGCAAAACAATCCGGATTTTAGTGAAACCAAAAATAATGGAATCTAATTGTGGATATCTTTCCAACGAATCCAACAAATCAAGATTTCATAGCGGGAATCAAAAGTTTTGTCCAGTTGGAAATTCTGAATAGTCGCTATGGAATTCAGGCCCTTAAAAATGGACATTTTGCAAACGACCTCGGATTTCGACGAAACCACTTTTGTTGGGTCCGTGATGTCAAATTATTGCTAGGTTTCAAATTTCATAATTTTTCGAATCAATATGTGAGCGTGGCAAAGGAAAACGCGTTTGACCAATTTCAGTTGATTTTAATCGACTGGAAATTGGCCATTTTTCATACGGTCTCAGAATTCGACGAAGCTAGTTTTGTTAGGACCGTATCGTCAATACGAAGCTAGAAAATATTTTTCTGGAATTTTTTCTAGTTAGTTTTATCGGAAACTGATTGTAACAGTCGAATCAGCCTACGATACATTTCCCATTGTGTTCGGAATGGGGGTAAAACGCTAGGGGCGACAGGCGGTGGGCCTCGTTTCGAGTTCGTATGCAAAAGTCAACTTTTTCGAATTAAAAAAAATAAAAAAAAAGTCTCTCCCCCTATTACGCTGGCCCCCCCCCCCTCTTATTTTTCAAATCGGGTTTCAGAAGAAAAAAAAAAAAAATAAGAAGGGGCAGAACCCTAAACTCCTCGTCGCCCAACCCCTCCAGCCGCCAACGATGACCGCGCCACCACCAAGGGCACCACCGCCGCTTCCTTCTCCCTCCTCTCCTCCTTCTTCCTCCATTCGAACGCCCCGAACCCGAACCCCCTCGCCCTCGCGTCCCGCTCCTTTTCCCCTCCCCGATGGACCGTCGCCACCCACCTCCTCCGACCTCGCCCTCCGCCTGCGCCCTCCTCCACGTCGAGCGCCACCAGTGCCGAGCGCCACCCCCTGTGGACCCCCCCCCTCTCTCCAACAGTAAACAGTAAGTTTTTTTTTTTAATTTATTTTAAATACTAGGATTTGTTATATAGGAAATAGCATATAAATGGCAATGAAAAGGTTTGGTTTTTTTTTTATTTGATAAAAGTAAGGATTTTTATTTGATGAAGAGATAGAATTTTTATTCGATAAGGAAATTAAAAATATAATCTTTCATATTGTAGAAGTATAAAAATATGATTTTTATATTTTTAAAGTAATAAAGATACGATCTTTATATTTTTAAAGTAATAAAAAATATAGTTTTTATATTTTTAAAGAATTAAAATATAGTCTTTACTATATAGAAATATTAAAAATATGATTTTTATATTTTTAAAGTATTAAAAATATAATCTTTATAGGATAGAGAATATAAAAATATCATCTTTGTATATGTAGCGAAATAAAAATCTGATTTTTATTTTATATACGTTGAGATAAAGTGGTAATTTTTATAATGATGAAACTTTATTTTTATAAAGGCGAAAACTTTATTTTTATAAAGGCGAAAACTTTATTTTTATAAAGGCGAAAACTTCATATTAGAAAAGGCGAAATCTATATTTTTATAAGGGCGAAATCTATATTTTTGAAATGGAAATTTTATCTATATAGTAGCAATGTAGAAATAGAATTTTTATCCATAGAGCGTGATATTAAAAATATGATTTTTATATATTGAATAGCATAGTAAAAATTCGATTTTTAAATATATGAAGTGATTATAAAAATATGATTTTAAATTGAGAACGAACAAATAAAAATGTGATTTTTATTTTAAAAGACATCAAAATATAAAAATGTGATTTTTATGTATATAGTGACTACGGGCAACGAAAATGACGAAGATGGGATAACGAAGAAGATTTCTATAAATGAAGAGTCGCAGTATTGGATAGCTTTAGGTGAGAACTTCTCACTCAAAATTCTTTTTCTAGTTATATATATATATACTAGGATGCAGACGGTGCTTATTAGAAGCACCCGACACCCGTCCACATACCATGGACTTGTTTGTTTGGTTGTGTAGTTGGTTAGATTATTTGATTTGAATTGGGTTATTTGGTGAACTTGAATTGATTAGAATTTGATGTGTGAATGGCGTGGGCCTTCATTAGACCGGGGATAAGGCTAGGCCTCGTCCCGTTTCTAGTATCGTGCCGTTATGCCGCCGAAATTTTCTAAAATATGTTAGAAAAATAAAAATATCATTTATTGAATAAATGAACTGAGTAGAAATTCAAGTGCTGAAATAAATATTTTTGACGTTAAAAATATAATTTTTAACGTGAAAGTGAATAAATGAATATTTATAAACAAATCGGCCGATTTGTTTATTTACACTGATTTGACTAATATTGATTGGGTTGATAAATTTTACACATCGCCCAACTGCACAAACAAAAATATGTGTTTGTTGATTTGAAACCCCACACGGGTGTTGGGATGATATTTGGCGTACACTAATCCCAATTATTTAATTATTGTCGTTCGATTGGTCGACAGACTGTGTAAGCGTCGATTATTTATATTTGGTGCTTATGCAGTTGTGTGGTGCACTTTGGTTGATGGTTGATTATTTTTCAATGCTATTATATACATGTGTTGTATGGAATCCATATAATTAACATTATATGGTGATTGATTGGGCCTCATTCCAATCGGGAAAACAATGAATATTATAAAAGAAAATTCATGTGCTGAATATAAAAATAGTCATGTGTTGACGATGATCATGTGTTGAAACTATTCATGTGTTGAGTAAAATATTTTAAATAAAATAAATTACATCTTTATCATATTTACAATTAGAGACTACTTCACGGTGGAGTCTAATTAAAATCAAACGATAGATACCATAGTTTTATAAAAAATATTTTACACAACAAAAAATAGTGAGGTGTTGACAGTACTCATGTGTTGAGATTAGTCGTGTGTTGAAAGAAATATAGATTCATGTGTTGAATAGAACAAATATTCATTTGTTGAATAGAATAACGAATTATTGAAATATAAAGCCGTGTTGATTAGAGATGCGTTATTTTGACGCGAACGATATTTATATCGATTTTATTCGTTGTATAATGAATATTGAAAAGTGATTTCAAAATTAAATATTTTGAAATGAAGTTCAAATTGAATTAGATTAAAATTCGAATTGAATAGGAAGCGAATTTGAATTCAAATAAAATAGAAATGAATTGAATTGAAAACGATTTCGAAATGAATTGAATTGAAAACGATTTCGAAATGAATTGAATTGAAAACGATTTCGAAATGAATTGAATTGAAAACGATTTCGAAATGAATTGAATTGAAAACGATTTCGAAATGAATTGAATTGAAAACGATTTCGAAATGAATTGAATTGAAAACGATTTCGAAATGAATTGAATTGAAAACGATTTCGAAATGAATTGAATTGAAAACGATTTCGAAATGAATTGAATTGAAAACGATTTCGAAATGAATTGAATTGAAAACGATTTCGAAATGAATTGAATTGAAAACGAATTCAAATTGAATTGAAAGTGAATTGAAATGAATTCAAATTGAATTAAAATTTGAATTGAATAGAAATGAATTTTAAAACGAATTTATAAAGAAGAATTCAATTTTGATTTGAATTGAAAAGAAAGTTGAAATTGCTTTAGAAACGAATTTAAAACGATTTATAAAATTCATTTTAAATGGAAATCGACGAAATATATATTATATATATTATATATATAATATAATGGCCTGAATAGAACGCGCCGCGCCGCGGCAGTTCGTGAATTTCGACCATTTATTTCAAACGGACATTGCGGGAGATCCGACCGTCGGATTCTCCTAAAACCGGAACCGTTGGGTTCGTATCGAAAAGAGCTTTTCAATGAATATTAGAAATTTGAAATCTAACGGTTGGATTTGGAATTATGTCCAAATCAAATTCGAAAAAGGTCGTTGTAAGTGCAGTTCGATGGCCGTTGTTGGAAATCGACTGTACGGGCCTTGATAAAATTATCAAAAATATCTATAATTTGTGTAAAATTATAATATGTGAATTGGAAAGAATTGGGCTGGAAAATTCCACATTAGAAGATAAAAATAGATTTTTATCGAAATGAACTAGTTTTGAACTAGAATTAAAATCAATTTATTTTTGAAATAAATAAATTGAATTTGAAAGTGATTTTGAAAATAATCGATAATTTCCAATACGTGGATTGGACTGGAGCTGAATCGAAATTATCTTCGGGATATTTCGATGTTGGATTTCGTGACTATACAGATATTGTTATGGGAATTTGAAAGATATGTTATATATCGTTATTTCCAATACGATATTTGTTGGTTTCTGAATTTGATATTGAATATAAGCCGATATATTTTCTATTCAGAGCCTTGTATTTAATATCAAATGTGATTTGGTTTGTCGTGAATCGTGTTTTTGATGACATTGGTTCTTTAACCCAGTTAAAGGCGGAATATTGATTTTTGAGAAGATTAAAACTAAGTGGAGTTTTAATGAATCTTTAATTAGATTAAAAATGTGAATTGATAATTTAAATTATCAAATTTGAAAGGTGATCGAGAGTGGAGTATCACCAGTTTTGCTCCAAAGCGATAATTAAATCTTTAATTAGATTTGAACGTGAAATGGTAATTAATTTTACCGATAACACCGTGGTGTTAGATATGGAGTATCACCAGTTTTGCTCCATGGGATATATAGGTTGGGATTGGGAAATAAAACAAATAATTACTTCGGTGTGGTTCGCTAATCCCGACTAGTTTGAAATGATATCCAAAGGATGATTATAGGATAAATTTAGAAGAATTTATCTTGGATAAAATTAATGGGAACATTTCCCTAAGAATGTGTTTTTGTGAATAAAAGAATATTCTGAATTGGAATGAGGCGTTTGTTGTGTTTGTGTAACATTCGTTTATTATATACGTGGGTTATTCAGAAAGGCCGGGTTTATACCCATTCTGAATAACCGATTCGACGAGATGTCGAAGATGAAGACGGTGGTTGAAGACCGGAAGTCTTCACATCGTTTGGGTGATTACTGATGATCTTGATTGGGCTGTACACCCAGGATGAGGGAATCAGTTGGTGATCGTCCAGACGTACTTGGAGATGGATGGATATGCGAGGAAAGTGCCTCCGGTTTCGTTCAGACCCAGAACGAACTTGTAAATGGATTGTGTGTCTGACATTGGATTTTATTCTGTGTTGATTGATCTCTATTAAATATACATCTGTTTGGTGGCGGAGAATTTATTCTCTTGCTTAACGCCCTTCTCTGAGACATACGAGCTTAGAGGTTGTATATCGATGGACATCAGTCGCATGGAGTGAATTGCCAATGTGGCATGCGTAAGTGGCAATTGATCAAGGCTTCTGTTGAAAAGCAAAGTCTTGTGGTTGATGATCAAAGCACGGCCTGTGTGGCATAGCTTTGTGTATAACGTGGATTCGCGAGCCTCACACCTCGGTATGAGTCAAAAACGGGATACGGACCCAAGGAGTGCACGACGTTTCTTTCTAGCTAGGGTGGTGTCAGTGACCTACCAGCCCTGACATTTATATACTTTTCACCTGTGTGGTTGTTGGATACGAGGCGCCTCGGATATAGGTCTGTAAGGACCGGGAAACGTGTGTTCAGGAATTGCCAATCCTCAAAAGTAAGAGAGGACCGGCCTTGGAGGATCCAGGGGATTGCTGTGTGCGGTCCCGAGGCATTTGCTAGAGTGTCTCGAACGCGGAGAGGAGCTTGCCCCTTGCCTCGACTCATGACGGAAATCCAATTTCCAATACGTGATAGTGTGGTTTTATTTGTAGAACCTAGTATGGCGACATAGTGGTATGGGTCATTAATGCCGCCTATGATTGATATTTATGATGTGAAATTGTTTTGACACTATACCCTTATAGTAATATCAAAATAATGTGTTTTAAACGTATCAAGCATGCTTTGGCTGTTATAAGGTAAAAACCCTATCCTCCGGCTTGCGTTGCATTGTGTGATGGGACCTGGGTCTTATAACAGCTTCATTTTTTCTTTATTTAGCATTGCGCTGTTTGTTTTATGCACTGGTATTCTTGGGAGGAAACCCGTTCCGTGTTATACGGCGTGGTCCCTTGATTTACCGAACTTTAAAATAAAGAATTATAACTGTTTTAGTTCTCACACTAGTCACATGACTGACCTGGAGTTTATTGTTTTAACCTAAACTCTGGGTGCCCCTATTTTCCACACGGGCAGCTAGTAGTTTTGGTTTTGCAGATTTATATTCACAGGGTCCTGATTTACAGCTGGAACGATGCTCGGAAAGCTCTGTATCCGTGTATCACTTTCAGTTGTGTTTTGTATATTTTTCCGCTGCTATGTAATTTATTGTAATCTCTGATATTTATCGAATGTAATTTAATCATTTATACTCTGTATATTCTTGTATCTGATGGAATTGTTGTAATAACAATGAAATGTTCTTCCGTATACGCTCATTTGTGTGTTGTTCTCAAAGTATTCGTGCTTTCCTTCACGGGGAAGTTACGGGTCCTTACAGTGGTATCAGAGCTTTGGTTTACAGAGCTCGAGAACAAGACACATTAGAACCATACGAAAGAATTCATCAGATATTGGATTAGCAATATCCAATTAGAATTACTCGTTAGAGATAGGATCAGTAGTATCCTAGAACGAGTGTGAAGAGTATACTTTTCAAAAGAAAACAATTTTTGTTTTGAAAATTTAAACCATTTTAATCGTATTTGAATATTTATTTATTTTGGATATGGACAATCTAGTATATAAAGGTTTTGCATATACGCGTCATGAACGTATATTCGAAGTTTTAATATATTAGATAGATATAGAGTCACACTCTAGTCACCCGGACATGGTCCTGATGATGAAGTATACCATCACCAGTATTTATTTTCGAGTGACGAAGGCGTGATTTTCTATATATTTCCATTAGACTGGTGTGAGAACCAAAACTAATATAGTTAGAACACATTGTTGTGAATTGGCATCAAAACATGATTTTTTGTATATGTATTAAAAAAATTATAAATTTGAAACTCTAATTCACTAATTGATTGATGTTTGTGTTGTTTGTTTATTTGTTTGATAATTTTGAACCATTTAGCCTAATATAATCAAATATTGAATTGTATTGAAAATTGGTCGCATTTGCTTGCATATATATATACTTACATTGAACAGGTCATAGCAAGGAGGCTAGAGCCAGAGAATAAAATTTGTTTGCCCGACAAATAGGTACATGTTTACTACATAATTTACTGTTTTGTTTGGGTGATGATGATTTTGTGAGCCTATTGGCTAGCCGCTTGGCTTTTTCTTTTTCTTTTTGAGATCTGAAGGACCGGGGAAGCTATTTGAAATTCCCCGATGCTCCCGGTGCAGGGGAGGTTATGGCGAAATTTTTCGAAAATTTAGGGTGTTAGCCAAATTTTTGAAAAATTTGAGAATTCTCAGAAACTGAAAAGTTGGAGAATGGAAGCCAGATCGAACGTAGAGTTGATTAATCAAACCACTTTCGACTTTGTTCCTTTTCGGGGACGAAAAGTTTTAAGTGGGAGAGATTGTAATAACCCGGAAAATCTGGGCCAGTTTAAAATTTTTATTTTGGCAATTTTAGTGAATTTTGAATATTTAAAATGAATTATTTTAAATAATATCGACGAAAATTTATTTTGAATATAATTAGAACGTATATATTATATACGTCGTCGTTAGAATATAAATATTTATATATAATTATAAATAGAATTGAAAATGGCGCGGTAGTTCGATAATTCGATTTCAAACTTCAATTGAATGTACCGGGTGCAAAACAATCCGGATTTTAGTGAAACCAAAAATAATGGAATCTAATTGTGGATATCTTTCCAACGAATCCGACAAATCAAGATTTCATAGCGGGAATCAAAAGTTTTGTCCAGTTGGAAATTCTGAATAGTCGCTATGGAATTCAGGCCCTTAAAAATGGACATTTTGCAAACGACCTCGGATTTCGACGAAACCACTTTTGTTGGGTCCGTGATGTCAAATTATTGCTAGGTTTCAAATTTCATAATTTTTCGAATCAATATGTGAGCGTGGCAAAGGAAAACGCGTTTGACCAATTTCAGTTGATTTTAATCGACTGGAAATTGGCCATTTTTCATACGGTCTCAGAATTCGACGAAGCTAGTTTTGTTAGGACCGTATCGTCAATACGAAGCTAGAAAATATTTTTCTGGAATTTTTTCTAGTTAGTATGTGGCCCCAGTAATTTGAAATGTACGTTTAGAATTCAATATAGTGATTTAAATGTAAATTTATCGGAAACTGATTGTAACAGTCGAATCAGCCTACGATACATTTCCCATTGTGTTCGGAATGGGGGTAAAACGCTAGGGGCGACAGGCGGTGGGCCTCGTTTCGAGTTCGTATGTAAAAGTCAACTTTTTCGAATTAAATAAAAAAAAAAAGTCTCTCCCCCTATTACGCTGCCCCCCCCCCCTCTTATTTTTCAAATCGGGTTTCAGAAGAAAAAAAAAAAAGAAGGGGCAGAACCCTAAACTCCTCGTCGCCCAACCCCTCCAGCCGCCAACGATGACCGCGCCACCACCAAGGGCACCACCGCCGCTTCCTTCTCCCTCCTCTCCTCCTTCTTCCTCCATTCGAACGCCCCGAACCCGAACCCCCTCGCCCTTGCGTCCCACTCCTTTTCCCCTCCCCGATGGACCGTCGCCACCCACCTCCTCCGACCTCGCCCTCCGCCTGCGCCCTCCTCCACGTCGAGCGCCACCAGTGCCAAGCGCCACCCCCTGTGGACCCCCCCCTCTCTCCAACAGTAAACAGTAAGTTTTTTTTTATTATTTATTTTAATTTATTTTAAATACTAGGATTTGTTATATAGGAAATAGCATATAAATGGCAATGAAAAGGTTTGGTTTTTTTTATTTGATAAAAGTAAGGATTTTTATTTGATGAAGAGATAGAATTTTTATTCGATAAGGAAATTAAAAATATAATCTTTCATATTGTAGAAGTATAAAAATATGATTTTTATATTTTTAAAGTAATAAAGATACGATCTTTATATTTTTAAAGTAATAAAAAATATAGTTTTTATATTTTTAAAGAATTAAAATATAGTCTTTACTATATAGAAATATTAAAAATATGATTTTTATATTTTTAAAGTATTAAAAATATAATCTTTATAGGATAGAGAATATAAAAATATCATCTTTGTATATGTAGCGAAATAAAAATCTGATTTTTATTTTATATACGTTGAGATAAAGTGGTAATTTTTATAATGATGAAACTTTATTTTTATAAAGGCGAAAACTTTATTTTTATAAAGGCGAAAACTTTATTTTTATAAAGGCGAAAACTTTATTTTTATAAAGGCGAAAACTTCATATTAGAAAAGGCGAAATCTATATTTTTATAAGGGCGAAATCTATATTTTTGAAATGGAATTTTTATCTATATAGTAGCAATGTAGAAATAGAATTTTTATCCATAGAGCGTGATATTAAAAATATGATTTTTATATATTGAATAGCATAGTAAAAATTCGATTTTTAAATATATGAAGTGATTATAAAAATATGATTTTAAATTGAGAACGAACAAATAAAAATGTGATTTTTATTTTAAAAGACATCAAAATATAAAAATGTGATTTTTATGTATATAGTGACTACGGGCAACGAAGATGACGAAGATGGGATAACGAAGAAGATTTCTATAAATGAAGAGTCGCAGTATTGGATAGCTTTAGGTGAGAACTTCTCACTCAAAATTCTTTTTCTAGTTATATATATATACTAGGATGCAGACGGTGCTTATTAGAAGCACCCGACACCCGTCCACATACCATGGACTTGTTTGTTTGGTTGTGTAGTTGGTTAGATTATTTGATTTGAATTGGGTTATTTGGTGAACTTGAATTGATTAGAATTTGATGTGTGAATGGCGTGGGCCTTCACTAGACCGGGAATAAGGCTAGGCCTCGTCCCGTTTCTAGTATCGTGCCGTTATGCCGCCGAAATTTTCTAAAATATGTTAGAAAAATAAAAATATCATTTATTGAATAAATGAACTGAGTAGAAATTCAAGTGTTGAAATAAATATTTTTGACGTTAAAAATATAATTTTTAACGTGAAAGTGAATAAATGAATATTTATAAACAAATCGGCCAATTTGTTTATTTACACTGATTTGACTAATATTGATTGGGTTGATAAATTTTACACATCGCCCAACTGCACAAACAAAAATATGTGTTTGTTGATTTGAAACCCCACACGGGTGTTGGGATGATATTTGGCGTACACTAATCCCAATTATTTAATTATTGTCGTTCGATTGGTCGACAGACTGTGTAAGCGTCGATTATTTATATTTGGTGCTTATGCAGTTGTGTGGTGCACTTTGGTTGATGGTTGATTATTTTTCAATGCTATTATATACATGTGTTGTATGGAATCCATATAATTAACATTATATGGTGATTGATTGGGCCTCATTCCAATCGGGAAAACAATGAATATTATAAAAGAAAATTCATGTGTTGAATATAAAAATAGTCATGTGTTGACGATGATCATGTGTTGAAACTATTCATGTGTTGAGTAAAATATTTTAAATAAAATAAATTACATCTTTATCATATTTACAATTAGAGACTACTTCACGGTGGATTCTAATTAAAATCAAACGATAGATACCATAGTTTTATAAAAAATATTTTACACAACAAAAAATAGTGAGGTGTTGACAGTACTCATGTGTTGAGATTAGTCGTGTGTTGAAAGAAATATAGATTCATGTGTTGAATAGAACAAATATTCATTTGTTGAATAGAATAACGAATTATTGAAATATAAAGCCGTGTTGATTAGAGATGCGTTATTTTGACGCGAACGATATTTATATCGATTTTATTCGTTGTATAATGAATATTGAAAAGTGATTTCAAAATTAAATATTTTGAAATGAAGTTCAAATTGAATTAGATTAAAATTCGAATTGAATAGGAAGCGAATTTGAATTCAAATAAAATAGAAATGAATTGAATTGAAAACGATTTCGAAATGAATTGAATTGAAAACGATTTCGAAATGAATTGAATTGAAAACGATTTCGAAATGAATTGAATTGAAAACGATTTCGAAATGAATTGAATTGAAAACGATTTCGAAATGAATTGAATTGAAAACGATTTCGAAATGAATTGAATTGAAAACGATTTCGAAATGAATTGAATTGAAAACGATTTCGAAATGAATTGAATTGAAAACGATTTCGAAATGAATTGAATTGAAAACGATTTCGAAATGAATTGAATTGAAAACGATTTCGAAATGAATTGAATTGAAAACGAATCCAAATTGAATTGAAAGTGAATTCAAATTGAATTAAAATTTGAATTGAATAGAAATGAATTTTAAAACGAATTTATAAAGAAGAATTCAATTTTGATTTGAATTGAAAAGAAAGTTGAAATTGCTTTAGAAACGAATTTAAAACGATTTATAAAATTCATTTTAAATGGAAATCGACGAAATATATATTATATATATTATATATATAATATAATGGCCTAAATAGAACGCGCCGCGCCGCGGCAGTTCGTGAATTTCGACCATTTATTTCAAATGGACATTGCGGGAGATCCGACCGTCGGATTCTCCTAAAACCGGAACCGTTGGGTTCGTATCGAAAAGAGCTTTCCAATGAATATTAGAAATTTGAAATCTAACGGTTGGATTTGGAATTATGTCCAAATCAAATTCGAAAAAGGTCGCTGTAAGTGCAGTTCGATGGCCGTTGTTGGAAATCGACTGTACGGGCCTTGATAAAATTATCAAAAATATCTATAATTTGTGTAAAATTATAATATGTGAATTGGAAAGAATTGGGCTGGAAAATTCCACATTAGAAGATAAAAATAGATTTTTATCGAAATGAACTAGTTTTGAACTAGAATTAAAATCAATTTATTTTTGAAATAAATAAATTGAATTTGAAAGTGATTTTGAAAATAATCGATAATTTCCAATACGTGGATTGGACTGGAGCTGAATCGAAATTATCTTCGGGATATTTCGATGTTGGATTTCGTGACTATACAGATATTGTTATGGGAATTTGAAAGATATGTTATATATCGTTATTTCCAATACGATATTTGTTGGTTTCTGAATTTGATATTGAATATAAGCCGATATATTTTCTATTCAGAGCCTTGTATTTAATATCAAATGTGATTTGGTTTGTCGTGAATCGTGTTTTTGATGACATTGGTTCTTTAACCCAGTTAAAGGCGGAATATTGATTTTTGAGAAGATTAAAACTAAGTGGAGTTTTAATGAATCTTTAATTAGATTAAAAATGTGAATTGATAATTTAAATTATCAAATTTGAAAGGTGATCGAGAGTGGAGTATCACCAGTTTTGCTCCAAAGCGATAATTAAATCTTTAATTAGATTTGAACGTGAAATGGTAATTAATTTTACCGATAACACCGTGGTGTTAGATATGGAGTATCACCAGTTTTGCTCCATGGGATATATAGGTTGGGATTGGGAAATAAAACAAATAATTACTTCGGTGTGGTTCGCTAATCCCGACTAGTTTGAAATGATATCCAAAGGATGATTATAGGATAAATTTAGAAGAATTTATCTTGGATAAAATTAATGGGAACATTTCCCTAAGAATGTGTTTTTGTGAATAAAAGAATATTCTGAATTGGAATGAGGCTTTTGTTGTGTTTGTGTAACATTCGTTTATTATATACGTGGGTTATTCAGAAAGGCCGGGTTTATACCCATTCTGAATAACCGATTCGACGAGATGTCGAAGGTGAAGACGGTGGTTGAAGACCGGAAGTCTTCACATCGTTTGGGTGATTACTGATGATCTTGATTGGGCTGTACACCCAGGATGAGGGAATCAGTTGGTGATCGTCCAGACGTACTTGGAGATGGATGGATATGCGAGGAAAGTGCCTCCGGTTTCGTTCAGACCCAGAACGAACTTGTAAATGGATTGTGTGTCTGACATTGGATTTTATTCTGTGTTGATTGATCTCTATTAAATATACATCTGTTTGGTGGCGGAGAATTTATTCTCTTGCTTAACGCCCTTCTCTGAGACATACGAGCTTAGAGGTTGTATATCGATGGACATCAGTCGCATGGAGTGAATTGCCAATGTGGCATGCGTAAGTGGCAATTGATCAAGGCTTCTGTTGAAAAGCAAAGTCTTGTGGTTGATGATCAAAGCACGGCCTGTGTGGCATAGCTTTGTGTATAACGTGGATTCGCGAGCCTCACACCTCGGTATGAGTCAAAAACGGGATACGGACCCAAGGAGTGCACGACGTTTCTTTCTAGCTAGGGTGGTGTCAGTGACCTACCAGCCCTGACATTTATATACTTTTCACCTGTGTGGTTGTTGGATACGAGGCGCCTCGGATATAGGTCTGTAAGGACCGGGAAACGTGTGTTCAGGAATTGCCAATCCTCAAAAGTAAGAGAGGACCGGCCTTGGAGGATCCAGGGGATTGCTGTGTGCGGTCCCGAGGCATTTGCTAGAGTGTCTCGAACGCGGAGAGGAGCTTGCCCCTTGCCTCGACTCATGACGGAAATCCAATTTCCAATACGTGATAGTGTGGTTTTATTTGTAGAACCTAGTATGGCGACATAGTGGTATGGGTCATTAATGCCGCCTATGATTGATATTTATGATGTGAAATTGTTTTGACACTATACCCTTATAGTAATATCAAAATAATGTGTTTTAAACGTATCAAGCATGCTTTGGCTGTTATAAGGTAAAAACCCTATCCTCCGGCTTGCGTTGCATTGTGTGATGGGACCTGGGTCTTATAACAGCTTCATTTTTTCTTTATTTAGCATTGCGCTGTTTGTTTTATGCACTGGTATTCTTGGGAGGAAACCCGTTCCGTGTTATACGGCGTGGTCCCTTGATTTACCGAACTTTAAAATAAAGAATTATAACTGTTTTAGTTCTCACACCAGTCACATGACTGACCTGGAGTTTATTGTTTTAACCTAAACTCTGGGTGCCCCTATTTTCCACACGGGCAGCTAGTAGTTTTGGTTTTGCAGATTTATATTCACAGGGTCCTGATTTACAGCTGGAACGATGCTCGGAAAGCTCTGTATCCGTGTATCACTTTCAGTTGTGTTTTGTATATTTTTCCGCTGCTATGTAATTTATTGTAATCTCTGATATTTATCGAATGTAATTTAATCATTTATACTCTGTATATTCTTGTATCTGATGGAATTGTTGTAATAACAATGAAATGTTCTTCCGTATACGCTCATTTGTGTGTTGTTCTCAAAGTATTCGTGCTTTCCTTCACGGGGAAGTTTCGGGTCCTTACATACTGACACTGCTAACAATAGAGAACTGTATCAAAACACCATGCAGGGTGTGATCAGTTACAATTTAGTTTACAGACAGATACATTAAACACAGTAATTCACAAATATTACTCTCATTTTAAGTCTTCACTTACTTTCTAATAACAACATGCAGGACAAGTGGAAACAAATCAGTGCAAATACTCCAAGCCAATAGCAGACACTCACACACACCGGCAAAAAATGGGCTGAATACCAAGCAGAGAATGAATTTAGCATAACTCTATAACAACATTGGAAGAGAACCAAAGGTGCAGCTATCACTTCAAGCACAAGAACAAAGCAGAAGATTGAAAGGACAGAAGAAGAATACAGGTGCTGTAACACCCCACCTCCGTTAAGGTCACTCACAAAGGGAATGCCTTAACTTTGATGGAGCGTTTTAGTAGACAAAACAAAATATTACAAGACAGATAAGTAGTACTTGAAAAATTATAACTTTATTACAGTAGAAGCATAAATAAGTTTGGTTACATCTTTCTAAATCACAATACCAAAACTCAAGTATACAATTATCAGTCTTATACAAATCCTTCAGAATGTAAAGTTTCAAAGCCATAATCCCCAACATAAACTGCCATGAAAAGATAGAGTCAAAGCCAAGCAATACTCCAAGCACTTCAAGCAGAGAGAATCAGAATCAAGCTCCTATGTTTCCACCCTGAGCACCTGAGGGGGAACGGAAAGAAAAGGGGCGAAAACAAATGAGGTTAGATATAAAGTCTGGCGAGTCCAGTGACTTCCAGCATATAAACAGATAATATTATCATGATATGTAAATAAAGCTGGATGAGTGATTACATCAACAGGAATAACAGATATACTTTAAGTTAACAGAAGAAACAGAATGATGTAAACCAAGTTATGTTCCTTACTTACATCTTACTTCTCTGCACTAATACTAGTATAACAGGGTTAGGTGTTACCATAATGTCTAAACTGAAACAGAATCAAAACAGATTAATCTATACAGAAACAGAATGCAAGTAATGGGCCTTCACCAACCCAACAGACAGAAGGTACAGAAGCAGAATACTAATAATGGGCCTTTACCCCCCCCCCAAATGACAGAAGGTACGGAAACAGAATACTAATAATGGGCCTTTACCACCCCATCAGACAGAAGGTGTAACGACCCAGAAAATCTGAATCAATTTAAAATTTTTAAATTGGCTAAAATAATGGATTTTAAATATTTAAAATAAATATTTTAAATAATGGCGATGAAAACTGAGTTTAAATCGACAATTGAAAACGAATATAATTAATTATAATTATAAACAAGGCCTGAAAAGGGGCTGCAGTTTCAAAATTTGAATTCAAACTTTGTCGGACTGTACCGGGTGCAAAACAATCCGGATTTTAGTGAAACCAAAAATATTTAAATCTGTTAGTGAATACCTTTCTAACGAATCTGAAAAATCGAATTTTCATAGCGGAAAGCAAAAGTTATGGCCGAATGAATTTTCAGAACGGTCGTTATGGAATTTATATAGCCCGTGAAAATGGCCATTTTGCATATGACCTCGGAATTCGACGAAACCACTTTTGTTGGATCCGGGATGTAAAGTTATTGCTAGGTTTCAAATTTCATAATTTTTGAAGCTAGTATGTGAGCGTGGCAAAAGAAAATGTGTTTTGGTCAATTACAGTTAAATTGGATCGACCAAAAATTGGCCTTTTTGCAAACGGTCTCAGAATTCGATGAAACTAGTTTTGTTGGGACCGTATCGTCAAAACATAGCTAGATTTATTTTTCTGGAATTTTTAGAGTCAGTATGTGGCCCTGGTAATTTAAAATGTGTGTTTAAATTGAATATATAAAGATTTATATTTTAAATTCAACGGAAACCTATCGTAACAGCCGAATTAGGTTACGAAGCATATCCCATTGTGTTCGGAATGGGGGTATTTAGCTAGGGGCGACAGTCGTTGGGGTCGATTTGCAGTTCGAATGTGAAATTCACCTTTTTGAATTTAATTGAATTAAATAATAATAATAATTTATATAAAAAAAAACCACCCCATCGTTCATAACCCTAGCCGCCACCCTTTGATTTTAAACGACGGAAATTGCCCCGACTTCCTCCTCCCTGATCTTCCTCTCCACGCCACGTTTTTCAGAATTCCAAGAACCAAATCAAAGAGCATCGAGAGCTCTACGAATCCAACGGGCAAGATCTGATTTTATTGAGTAAATTGTTCAAATTTGGGGCTCAAAGTCCGCCGTTTCGCGCACGAATCCCGGAGCAAGGAGGGGCGCGAACTGGACCCCACAGCCGGCGGTGAGGCTTCTGGCCAAGGCGGAGCTCATGGCGAACTCCGATCAGCGAAGAAGGCTTCGTGGCGGCTGCGGTCACTAACCCTAGGGCTCGAGCTTTTTTGAAATGTCGGGTTCGAATTCTCCCAGGCTAGAACGAAGAAGAAGATGCAACAGTAACGCTTTTATTTGTTGCTAATTAATTTAATTAATGGTTTAATGTAATCAGTGTTAAAAAAAAATTCAATATCTTTTTGCTGTGTTAACGAAATTCAGTGAAACTGGAAACATCGTGACCGTGTGGACGCCTTCTACATTTTAGAAGAGACCGCGTATTTTTCTGAGCCTTCTGCTATTTTTGGTGGAGTGGAATCCAATGTGAGATTTCTGATTTAAAAACAATATGGAAAACGACGATGTATAAATTATATAGTCGATGTATGAGTTATATAAACGTTGTACACCTCATGTATAAGCGTTATATAAGTTGTATGTTCGATGTATAAGTTATATATGCGTTGTAAAAATTATATATGTGTTGAAATAAAAGTGAATTGCTATATATAAATATATATATATATGCCCCTCGTCCACAAACCATGGACGATATTTATTGATTGTGATTGGTGTGAAAATTGATTGATAGCGAATGATTGTTTGGGATTGTTTGTGGTTGATATTGATTGATTGAGGTTGAAAAATACCCGTTTGTGGTTGAGAAATATTTGGTTGAAACCACATAGGATTAGTTTGTGGAAATGAAATAAATATATACATGCCGCCTGCGTGCGAACTAGATGCATGATCCCCATTGTCAAAAACCGCGAGGTTTTAAGGTAGAGCGAGGAGCCGTACTAGGGACGGTCCCGGTTTTAACTACCCTGCCGTTATGCTGCCGAAATTTTGAATAATATTCATGTGTTTGAATTATTTTCATTTGCTAAAACTATATTTATTCATTGAATAGAAAACCTTCATGTGTTGAATCGATATTCATTCGTTGATTAGAAATTCATGTGTTGAATGGTATTCGCGTTTTAAATATAAAAATCACATTTTTATCTATATATAGAAACTATAGAAAACCTTCATGTGTTGAATCGATATTCATTCGTTGATTAGAAATTCATGTGTTGAATAGTATTCGCGTTTTAAATATAAAAATCACATTTTTATCTATATATAGAAACTATAGAAAACCTTCATGTGTTGAATCGATATTCATGCGTTGATTAGAAATTCATGTGTCGAATGGTATTCGCGTTTTAAATATAAAAATCACATTTTTATCTATATATAGAAACTATAGAAAACCTTCATGTGTTGAATCGATATTCATTCGTTGATTAGAAATTCATGTGTTGAATAGTATTCGCGTTTTAAATATAAAAATCACATTTTTATCTATATATAGAAACTATAGAAAACTTGCATGTGTTGAATCGATATTCATTCGTTGATTAGAAATTCATGTGTTGAATGGTATTCGCGTTTTAAATATAAAAATCACATTTTTATCTATATATAGAAACTATAGAAAACCTTCATGTGTTGAATCGATATTCATGCGTTGATTAGAAATTCATGTGTCGAATGGTATTCATATTTTGAAATAAATTGTTTGATAATAAAAATCACCTTTTATCGACTATATGAACTGTGTGAAATGATCTCGTTTTGAAAGAAATTGTTTTATAAGAAAAATCCTATTTTTATCACCAATATGAAATATATAAAATAATAGTGTTTTGAAATGAATTGTTTTACAATAAAAATCACATTTCTATTATATACATGAATCGTTGAAATGTGAAGTGTTAAAAATAGCCACTCGTTCAAATAAACATATATGAGTTGAAATATTCATTAATTAGCTAATGATATGATTTTTGCCTATACGTGCAACAGTTGAATGAATGGTGTTTTTAAACCAAAGGGAATCAAACATGAAGTTGAATAGAAAATGATAAATGATAAGAACTATATATATGTACATGCATATTCATTGAACAGGTTATAGCAAAGGGGCTAGAGAAGAGGAATAAAATTTTGTGCCCGACAAATAGGTACACATTTACTGTTTTGTTTGGGTGATGATTTTATGAGCCTGTTGGCTAGCCGCTTGGCTTTTTCTATTTCTTTTTGAGACTAGAAGGACCGGGGATGCTATTTGAGATTTCCCGATGCTCCCGGTGCAGGGGAGGTTATGGCGAAATTTTCCAAAATTTTAAGGCGTTAGTGAAATATTTGAAGTGAAAACGATATTGAAATTGTTGAATGAACTATATTTATATAAATATAAATAAAATTAAAACGAAACGAGGTCGTGCAGTTCGCGTTTTGAAACCGCGATTTCAAACAACTAGTACGGGAAATCCGACCATGGGATTTTCCCGAAACCGCAACCGTCGGGTTCGCCTTGGAAAAATCTTTCCAACGGCACCAACTTTGTAAAAATCCAACGGTTGGATTGTCTGGAATGTTTAATTCAAATCTGAAGAAAAACAGCGCCAGAAGCGATTATATTTATTTATATTTATAAATATAATTATATTTAATCGAATAACGACGCTGCAGTTCGTATTTTGAAATCGAAACTTCAAACGATTGTACCGGGAGATCCGACCGTCGGATTTTCCCGAAACTGGAACCGTTGGATTCGGTTTGAAAAGACCTTTCTAATGAGGTAAATTTTGTGAAGATCCAACGGTTAGATTGTCAGATATGTGTAAATCAAATCTGAAGAAAAACAGCGCCACGGCCGCGTTATGGCCCGAAGCGTCGTTTTGAATAAATTGGCTATTTTAAAATAAATAAAAATAGCGATAAATCGTTATAAAATATCATAAATGATATGGAATAGAAATAAACTGAATTAGCTCGATTTATGTAGTATTTGATGGTTGAATGTGTTTGGTGTGAAAATTACATTAAAGAACAAAATTACTGTTGTCGAATGATTTAACCATTAAAGTAAATTGATTTGAAATTCTAAATGTACGTGAATTATTTGAGAAGGCCGAGTTAATTCTCATTTCAAATAATTGACCGACGATTGAAAGTCGAAGATGAAGACGGTGGTCGAAGACCGGAGATCTTCACCTCGTTTGGATGGTAACCGAGGTCCTGATTGGGAGGCATCCCGAAATATGGATAATGAGTGGTGATCGTTCAGACGTACGTGGTGATCGATGGGTTTGCGAGGTATTTAGTGCCTCCGGATTCGTTCAGACCCAGAACGGACTAGTAGATGGACTGTGTGTCTGACATTGGATTTTATTCTGTGTTGATTGATCTCTGTCAAATATACATCTGTTTGGCGGCGGAGAATTTATTCTTTTGCTTAACGCCCTTCTCTGAGACGCACGAGCTCAGAGGTTGTATATCGATGGACATCAGTCGCATGGCATGAACTGCCTGTGTGGCATGCTAAGATGCAGTGATCAGGGCTTCTGTTGAAAAGCAAAGTCTTGTGGTGATGATCAAAGCACCGCCTGTGTGGCGTAGCTTTGTGTATAACGTGAAATCGCGAACCTCACACCCCGGTACAAACCAGAAACGGGAGAAGGACCTCAGGGAGGACATGCGTTTCTTTCTAGCTAGGGTGGTGTCAGTGACCTACCAGCCCTGACATTTATATACTTTTCACCTATGTGGTTGTTGCTGTTGCGAGGCGCCTCGGTTTGATCGGACGATCCGGGTCCGATGGAGTCATTCGTTGGCTCGTTTACGCCCCAAAGGGCGGGGAAACGTAGTGTTCAGGCATTTTAATCCACATCGGTGGACTGGCCCTGTCGCTCCAAGGGTCGATGCGTTCTGATCCTGAGACACGGGCTAGAGTGTCTCGAATTCGGTAAGGACTATCTTTTGCCTTGGTTCATGACGGAAATCCAATTTCCAAATACGTGACTGTGCGGTTTTAATTGTATACCTATATATATGACGACATAGTGGTATGGGGCATTAATGCCGTCTATGATTGATAGTTATGATTTGAAATTGTTTTCAAAACATATAAACACTAGCAATAATATCAAATGCCTTTGTTTTATTCGTATCAAGCATATTTTGGCCATTATAAGGTAAAACTCTATCCTCCGGTTTGCGTTGCATTGTGTGATGGGAACTGAGTCTTATAACGGCTTCATTTTTATAAAAAGCATAGCGATGTTTAAAAGAAAGATTTGTTTTAAAGCACTGGCAATCCAATGGAGTAAACCCGTTCCACGGAAGTGGCGTGGTCCTGTGATTTGCCAAACTATATATGTGTTGAATGGATTTCTCATACCAGTCCCATGACTGACTCGTAGTTTGTTTAACTTTCAAACTCGGGTGCCCCTTTTTCTACACGGGCAGCCTTGTATTCAGGTTTAGCTGGTTCTTTCTGGATAGCTAGAGCTGAAGATGGATTCTATCATTTATTTCTTTTTATGCTGTTCAGCTCTATTGTACATATTTTGTTTGTTTTCCGCTGTAGACATATATGTATAGTTGAACTGTATTTGTGCTAAGTATGATCCTGTATACTGTGTAACTCTGATGATTATTTTTATCCAGTATATTCTATTGTTCATTATCTGGTGTATTCACTTAATTCTGTTCTGCTATTATCTATTTCTGTGTTATATTCCAAAGATAACCCTTGCCACCGTCAGTACGGGGTTTGGGGTCGTCTCAACGTGGTATCAGAGCTTTGGTTAAGCTTAGTTCTGGAATATAACATTTGAACGAACTCGTCAGAAATAGAACCAGTAGTGTTCTAGGACGGGTAACTCTATACAGATAGGATCAGTAATATCCTAGTATGAGTAAAGCAGAATGGAATTACACCTAGATAGACACATTTACATTCAAGTATTTGTCTCTATATTTTCAAATATCTTTTCCGTTGACCTGACACTTTGTCTGCTAATTGCAGACGCACTAGAAAATGAGCGACAGGAACAGAAGAAATAATCGTATGGCTCGACCAGCTAATGAGCCAGTTGTGCTCCCGCAGCCAGAATCCAATATAGAAGTTCTATTCAAGAGATTTCGAAATCTTGGTGGATCGCCATTCTTAGGCAAGGAGTCCATTATGGAAACACAAGCTTGGATTCGTTCTGCAGAGAAAATATTTGAAGGTTTAAAGCTGAGAGACGATCAGAAAAGATTACTAGCGTCTTGGGCACTCAAAGAAGAAGCTTTGTTTTGGTGGGATTCTGTTATTAAAGATAATCCAGAAGGTGATATCACCTGGGACAGATTCAAAGTGATTTTCTTAGGAAGATTTACTCCTCCCGAAGCAACCGAGAGACTATGTGATGAATTTTCTTATTTGATACAAGGTGATATGACCATCCCAGAATATCATAAGAAATTCAACGAACTTTCTCACTTTGCCCCTCATCTGATTCAAGATCCAAAGAGGAAGAATCTGAGATTTATTCATGGCCTGCAAAGAAAATATCAGAACAGTGTGATGAGGAATGTGAAACTTCCTTTCTCAGAAATGATTTATATGGCTTATCAATACGAAGATCTAGACAAGAAAGGTATGTTACAGTACGAAGAGGAAGTCAGTTCTAGCGATAAGGTTAAATCAGAAACTGATCGTCCTGAGGCCAGTACCATGTCTGAGGTCGGTAAGGAGCCCAAAGTAAATCGGAAAAGGGCCAGACCAAGAAAAGAACCGGTAACGACCACCGTATGCAATAACTGCCATCAGAAAGGGCATTTGTCGATAAACTATGGACCCTTGAAGAAATGAAGAAAGAATAAATTTAAATCCAAGGACAAGTTCCTAGAAAATAGAAAGTGCGTTCAATGCCGTCGGACTGGCCATCTTGAAAAGGACTACATGCAATTTAGGAAATCCAAAACAGCGCGAGTAAATGAAGTGGTAGAAGTACCTGCATCTTCATCTGCTCAAGGAAGATCTGATGTTTTAGAAGGCACGCTCAATGTAAAAAACATTCCAGTTAAAGTATTGTTTGACACAGGCGCATCACGAAGCTTTATTGCAAAGAATGCAGTCAAGAAGTTGGATTTGAGATAGAAGGAGCTCAAAGAACCAATGATAGTCCGAAATCCAGTTGGGGGTCCCATCGATATCAGTTGGGTTTGTGGGGTGCCTGTCTCTTTTTCCTGCTATAAATTCCCTGTTATCTCTATCGTCATGAATTTTGGGGAATTCGATCTTATTCTTGGATTGGATTGGTTAACCCGATATGAGGCAGAGGTTAGATGTGCCGAGAGAGTTGTTAAGGCAAAGGCACAATCGGGGAATTATATAACCATACCATGTGAAGGCCCGACATCAAATAGAAAAGACTTCTGGGCAGCTTTGAATGTTTCTCCAGCCCAAATGGAAAATATCCCTGAAGTTACTGAGAATACTCCTGACCTCATCAAAGACATTCCTGTCGTCAAGAACTATGCGGATGTGTTCGAAGAAGTTGTTCGCTTACCTCCGCAGAGAGAAATAGATTTCAAGATTGCTTTGATTCCCAATGCAAGGCCGGTAGTTCACGCTATTCGAAGGATGTCTTTGAAAGAGAAGGAGGAATTAGACAATCAAACACGACAGCTAGTATGGAAAGGTCTGATCAGGCCTAGTTTCTCTGATTGGGGTGCAGCAGTGGTATTTGTCCCAAAATCTGACGGTACTCTACGGTTATGTGTGGATTATCGTGATCTGAACAAACAGACAATAAAGAACAAGTATCCATTGCCGCGGATTGATGATTTGTTGGATCGATTAAATGGAGCACAAGTATTCTCACGAATGGACCTAGCTACAGGATTCCATCAACTTCGAATTGCCGAGGAGTGTGTTCCAATGACAGCATTCAGAGGTCCCGACTTATTCTACGAGTGGTTAGTAATGCCATTCGGCTTATGTAACGCTCCAGCCTATTTCGTCGATCTGATGAACAGAGTATTCAGAGGAGTATTGAATAAATTTGTTCTGGTTTTTATTGATGATATTTTAATCTTCTCTAAATCAAAAGCTGAACATGAAAAGCATCTGGAACAAGTGTTAGAAATTCTCAGAAGGAATGTATTGAAAGCCAAGTTTTCCAAATGTATATTCTGGCAAGATGAAGTGAAATTTCTGGGCCATGTTGTATCGAAAGAAGGAATCGCTGTGGATCCAAGTAAAATCACAGCCATTCAGAATTGGAAACAGCCCAGTACCCCCACTGAAGTCCGCAGTTTTCTCGGATTGGCTAGCTATTATCGGAAGTTCGTTAAAGACTTTTCGAAGATATTTGGTCACTTAACGAAGCTTACAAAGAAGCATTCTAAGTTCAAATGGACTCCAGAAAGTGAGGAAGCTTTCGAAGAGCTAAAGTTAAGACTAACGACTGCTCCAGTGTTAACCATCATCGATGGCAACCAGGATCTAAAAGTCTGGACTGATGCTTCTAGAGAAGGCCTTGGGGCAGTGTTAATGCAAAGGGGTCAAGTGATTGCTTATGCTAGCC
The DNA here is from genome assembly GCA_030737875.1 of Allium sativum. Classification (NCBI taxonomy): domain Eukaryota; kingdom Viridiplantae; phylum Streptophyta; class Magnoliopsida; order Asparagales; family Amaryllidaceae; genus Allium; species Allium sativum. Next base: position 139,178,166 of record CM060918.1, on the reverse strand, counting down.
GTCAACTGAAGCCGCACGAGAAAAACTATGTAACTCATGATCTTGAGTTATTGGCTATCATATTCTCTTTGAAAATCTGGAGGCACTATCTTCTGGGCGAGAGATTTGAACTGTTTACAGATCACCAGTCGTTAAGGTATCTGTTCACTCAGAAGGACTTGAACTTGAGGCAACAACGTTGGCTGGAGTTTCTTGCAGCATATGACTTTGAAATTATATATACTCCAGGAAAAGCCAATGTCGTGGCCGATGCGTTAAGCCGAAAGAATGTAATGATCGCCAGCTTTATTATCACGACATCCTTGATTGACAAAATATATATTCTTCAGAAGGAGGATAACTTTATTAAGGATATGTTCAAAAGGATTCAGAAAGGCGAACCCTCGTGTTTTCAAATAGATAACGACGAGACCTTGAGGTTAAAAGGAAGGATTTGTGTTCCTGACATTCCTGAGCTAAAAAGGGAAGTGTTAGACGAGTGTCACAAGTCCAAGCTGAGTATCCATCCTGGCGTGGCCAAAATGTATAACGATCTCAAAAGAACATTCTGGTGGAAGGCTATGAAGAGAGACGTTTCAATATATGTTAGCCGATGCCCTACTTGCCAGCTAGTCAAAAGCGACCAACAGAAATTGGCTGGATTGTTACAACCGCTAGAAGTTCCTGGTTGGAAGTGGGAACATATTTCTATGGATTTCATCGATGGTCTGCCCAGAACCAGAAAAGGAAATGACAGTATTTGGGTGATCGTAGATCGCTTCAAAAAGACCGCCCATTTCATACCTGTCAGATCAAATAGAACTGCTCAGAGTCTGGCGCAGATATACTTCAGGGAAATAGTTAGACTACATGGAGTGCCGCTCAGTATAGTCAGTGATAGAGATACAATATTTAATAGTAAATTCTGGGAGGCATTTCAAGTCGAGCTGGGAACGAAGTTGAACTTGAGCACCGCTTATCATCCTCAGACAGACGGTCAGACTGAGAGGGTGAATCGCATTTTAGAAGATCTATTGCGGGCTTGTGTTATAGATTTCGGTGGATCATGGGAAGACCATCTACATTTGGCTGAATTCTCTTATAACAACAGCTACCAGGCGAGTCTGACAATGTCGCCATTCGAAGCATTGTATGGTAGACCGTGCCGATCTCCTGCTTGTTGGGTCGAGCCTGGAAATAGACTTGTGTTAGGGCCTGATATGATCCGAGAAGCCGCCGACAAAGTCGATTTTATTAAGAAGCGATTACTCGCCGCTCAAAGCCGACAAAAGAGCTATGCCGATAGAAGAAGAAGAGATATATCCTTTGCTGTTGGCGACTATGTATATTTGAAGGTATCGCCGATGAGTGGAGTAATCCGGTTCGGTAAAACTGGAAAGTTAGCGCCCAAATTTATTGGTCCATTTCCTATTCTGGAACGGATCGGAACTCTCGCTTATAGGGTCAAACTGCCTAATTGGTTGCCTGGAGTTCATGATGTATTTCACATATCTCAACTTCGAAAGCACGTTCATGATCCAGACTTGATCGTGGAAGAAGCAGCTCAGCGAGATATTGAGATTACTCCAGAATTGGCTGTGAGAAGAGAGCCGCTAAAGATTATAGGCAAAGAAACCAAAGAGCTGAGGAACAAGAAGGTTCGCTTAGTCAAAGTGCAATGGAGTGGAGATCCGCGAGATTGTACTTGGGAAACTGAGGAGAGCATTCAGAAAGCTTATCCTGGATGCCGAGTAGATATCTCTGATTGACTCCGGTGCAAGGTACATTTAACCTACTTTGCATTACCATTTAATTCTCTATTCTATTGCTATTTTCTTCCCATGGATGTGCACTATTTATTCTCTACTCTGAATGATTTTTAAAGGAATATAGGATTTGATTAGTATAGTTTTGGAAGGTTAAAAACAAATTGGTTGTTGTATTGTGGGATTGTAGATTTATCAAACCACTTTCGACTTTGTTCCTTTTCGGGAACGAAAAGTTTTAAGTGGGGGAGATTGTAACGACCCAGAAAATCTGAACCAATTTAAAAATTTCAAATTGGCTAAAATAATGGATTTTAAATATTTAAAATAAATATTTTAAATAATGGCGATGAAAACTGAGTTTAAATCGACAATTGAAAACGAATATAATTAATTATAATTATAAACAAGGCCTGAAAAGGGGCTGCAGTTTCAAAAATTGAATTCAAACTTTGTCGGACTGTACCGGGTGCAAAACAATCCGGATTTTAGTGAAACCAAAAATATTTAAATCTATTAGTGAATACCTTTCTAACGAATCTGAAAAATCGAATTTTCATAGCGGAAAGCAAAAGTTATGGCCGAATGAATTTTCAGAACGGTCGCTATGGAATTTATATAGCCCGTGAAAATGGCCATTTTGCATATGACCTCGGAATTCGACGAAACCACTTTTGTTGGATCCGGGATGTAAATTTTTTGCTAGGTTTCAAATTTGATAATTTTTGAAGCTAGTATGTGAGTGTGGCAAAAGAAAATGTGTTTTGGTCAACTACAGTTAAATTGGATCGACCAAAAATGGGCCTTTTTGCAAACGGTCTCAGAATTCGACGAAACTAGTTTTGTTGGGACCGTATCGTCAAAACATAGCTAGATTTATTTTTCTGGAATTTTTAGAGTCGGTATGTGGCCCCGGTAATTTAAAATGTGTGTTTAAATTGAATATATAAAGATTTATATTTTAAATTCAACGGAAACCTATCGTAACAGCCGAATTGGGTTACGAAGCATATCCCATTGTGTTCGGAATGTGGGTATTTAGCTAGCGGCGACAGTCGTTGGGGTCGATTTGCAGTTCGAATGTGAAATTCACCTTTTTGAATTTAATTGAATTAAATAATAATAATAATTTATATAAAAAAAAACCCTACCCCATCGTTCATAACCCTAGCCGCCACCCTTTGATTTTAAACGACGGAAATTGCCCCGACTTCCTCCTCCCCGATCTTCCTCTCCACGCCACGTTTTTCAGAATTCCAAGAACCAAATCAAAGAGCATCGAGAGCTCTACGAATCCAACGGGCAAGATCTGATTTTATTGAGTAAATTGTTCAAATTTGGGGCTCAAAGTCCGCCGTTTCGCGCACGAATCTCGGAGCAAGGAGGGGCGCGAACTGGACCCCACAGCCGGCGGTGAGGCTTCTGGCCAAGGCGGAGCTCATGGCGAACTCCGATCAGCGAAGAAGGCTTCGTGGCGGCTGCGGTCACTAACCCTAGGGCTCGAGCTTTTTGAAATGTCGGGTTCGAATTCTCCCAGGCTAGAACGAAGAAGAAGATGCAACAGTAACGCTTTTATTTGTTGCTAATTAATTTAATTAATGGTTTAATGTAATCAGTGTTAAAAAAAAATCAATATCTTTTTGCTGTGTTAACGAAATTCAGTGAAACAGGAAACATCGTGACCGTGTGGACGCCTTCTACATTTTAGAAGAGACCGCGTATTTTTCTGAGCCTTCTGCTATTTTTGGTGGAGTGGAACCCAATGTGAGATTTCTGATTTAAAAACAATATGGAAAACGACGATGTATAAATTATATAGTCGATGTATGAGTTATATAAACGTTGTACACCTCATGTATAAGCGTTGTATAAGTTGTATGTTCAATGTATAAGTTATATATGCGTTGTAAAAATTATATATGTGTTGAAATAAAAGTGAATTGCTATATATAAATATATATATATACGCCCCTCGTCCACAAACCATGGACGATATTTATTTATTGTGATTGGTGTGAAAATTGATTGATAGCGAATGATTATTTGGGATTGTTTGTGGTTGATATTGATTGATTGAGGTTGAAAAATACCCGTTTGTGGTTGAGAAATATTTGGTTGAAACCACATAGGATTAGTTTGTGGAAATGAAATAAATATATACATGCCGCCTGCGTGCGAACTAGATGCATGATCCCCATTGTCAAAAACCGCGAGGTTTTAAGGTAGAGCGAGGAGCCGTACTAGGGACGGTCCCGGTTTTACCCTGCCATTATGCTGCCGAAATTTTGAATAATATTCATGTGTTTGAATTATTTTCATTTGCTAAAACTATATTTATTCATTGAATAGAAAACCTTCATGTGTTGAATCGATATTCATTCGTTGATTAGAAATTCATGTGTTGAATGGTATTCGCGTTTTAAATATAAAAATCACATTTTTATCTATATATAGAAACTATAGAAAACCTTCATGTGTTGAATCGATATTCATTCGTTGATTAGAAATTCATGTGTTGAATAGTATTCGCGTTTTAAATATAAAAATCACATTTTTATCTATATATAGAAACTATAGAAAACCTTCATGTGTTGAATCGATATTCATGCGTTGATTAGAAATTCATGTATCGAATGGTATTCGTGTTTTAAATATAAAAATCACATTTTTATCTATATATAGAAACTATAGAAAACCTTCATGTGTTAAATCGATATTCATTCGTTGATTAGAAATTCATGTGTTGAATAGTATTCGCGTTTTAAATATAAAAATCACATTTTTATCTATATATAGAAACTATAGAAAACCTTCATGTGTTGAATCGATATTCATTCGTTGATTAGAAATTCATGTGTTGAATGGTATTCGCGTTTTAAATATAAAAATCACATTTTTATCTATATATAGAAACTATAGAAAACCTTCATGTGTTGAATCGATATTCATGCGTTGATTAGAAATTCATGTGTCGAATGGTATTCATATTTTGAAATAAATTGTTTGATAATAAAAATCACCTTTTATCGACTATATGAACTGTGTGAAATGATCTTGTTTTGAAAGAAATTGTTTTATAAGAAAAATCCTATTTTTATCACCAATATGAAATATATAAAATAAATGTGTTTTGAAATGAATTGTTTTACAATAAAAATCACATTTCTATTATATACATGAATCGTTGAAATGTGAAGTGTTAAAAATAGCCACTCGTTCAAATAAACATATATGAGTTGAAATATTCATTAATTAGCTAATGATATGATTTTTGCCTATACGTGCAACAGTTGAATGAATGGTGTTTTTAAACCAAAGGGAATCAAACATGAAGTTGAATAGAAAATGATAAATGATAAGAACTATATATATGTACATGCATATTCATTGAACAGGTTATAGCAAAGGGGCTAGAGAAGAGGAATAAAATTTTGTGCCCGACAAATAGGTACACATTTACTGTTTTGTTTGGGTGATGATTTTATGAGCCTGTTGGCTAGCCGCTTGGCTTTTTCTTTTTCTTTTTGAGATTAGAAGGACCGGGGAAGCTATTTGAGATTTCCCAATGCTCCCGGTGCAGGGGAGGTTATGGCGAAATTTTCCAAAATTTTAAGGCGTTAGTGAAATATTTGAAGTGAAAACGATATTGAAATTGTTGAATGAACTATATTTATATAAATATATAAATATAAATAAAATTAAAACGAAACGAGGTCGTGCAGTTCGCGTTTTGAAACCGCGATTTCAAACAATTAGTACGGGAAATCCGACCATGGGATTTTCCCGAAACCGCAACCGTCGGGTTCGCCTTGGAAAAATCTTTCCAACGGCACCAACTTTGTAAAAATCCAATGGTTGGATTGTCTGGAATGTTTAATTCAAATCTGAAGAAAAACAGCGCCAGAAGCGATTATATTTATTTATATTTATAAATATAATTATATTTAATCGAATAACGACGCTGCAGTTCGTATTTTGAAATCGAAACTTCAAACGATTGTACCGGGAGATCCGACCGTCGGATTTTCCCGAAACTGGAACCGTTGGATTCGGTTTGAAAAGACCTTTCTAATGAGGTAAATTTTGTGAAGATCCAACGGTTAGATTGTCAGATATGTGTAAATCAAATCTGAAGAAAAACAGCGCCACGGCCGCGTTATGGCCCGAAGCGTCGTTTTGAATAAATTGGCTATTTTAAAATAAATAAAAATAGCGATAAATCGTTATAAAATATCATAAATGATATGGAATAGAAATAAACTGAATTAGCTCGATTTATGTAGTATTTGATGGTTGAATGTGTTTGGCGTGAAAATTACATTAAAGAACAAAATTACTGTTGTCGAATGATTTAACCATTAAAGTAAATTGATTTGAAATTCTAAATGTACGTGAATTATTTGAGAAGGCCGAGTTAATTCTCATTTCAAATAATTGACCGACGATTGAAAGTTGAAGATGAAGACGGTGGTCGAAGACCGGAGATCTTCACCTCGTTTGGATGGTAACTGAGGTCCTGATTGGGAGGCATCCCGAAATATGGATAATGAGTGGTGATCGTTCAGACGTACGTGGTGATCGATGGGTTTGCGAGGTATTTATTGCCTCCGGATTCGTTCAGACCCAGAACGGACTAGTAGATGGACTGTGTGTCTGACATTGGATTTTATTATGTGTTGATTGATCTCTGTCAAATATACATCTGTTTGGCGGCGGAGAATTTATTCTTTTGCTTAACGCCCTTCTCTGAGACGCACGAGCTCAGAGGTTGTATATCGATGGACATCAGTCGCATGGCATGAATTGCCTGTGTGGCATGCTAAGATGCAGTGATCAGGGCTTCTGTTGAAAAGCAAAATCTTGTGGTGATGATCAAAGCACCGCCTGTGTGGCGTAGCTTTGTGTATAACGTGAAATCGCGAACCTCACACCCCGGTACGAACCAAAAACGGGAGAAGGACCTCAGGGAGGACATGCGTTTCTTTCTAGCTAGGGTGGTGTCAGTGACCTACCAGCCCTGACATTTATATACTTTTCACCTATGTGGTTGTTGCTGTTGCGAGGCGCCTCGGTTTGATCAGACGATCCGGGTCTGATAGAGTCATTCGTTGGCTCGTTTATGCCCCAAAGGGCGGGGAAACGTAGTGTTCAGGCATTTTAATCCACATCGGTGGACCGGCCCTGTCGCTCCAAGGGTCGATGCGTTCTGATCCTGAGACACGGGCTAGAGCGTCTCGAATTCGGTAAGGACTATCTTTTGCCTTGGTTCATGACGGAAATCCAATTTCCAAATACGTGACTGTGCGGTTTTAATTGTATACCTATATATATGGCGACATAGTGGTATGGGGCATTAATGCCGTCTATGATTGATAGTTATGATTTGAAATTGTTTTCAAAACATATAAACACTAGCAATAATATCAAATGTCTTTGTTTTATTCGTATCAAGCATATTTTGGCCATTATAAGGTAAAACTCTATCCTCCGGTTTGCGTTGCATTGTGTGATGGGAACTGAGTCTTATAACGGCTTCATTTTTATAAAAAGCATAGCGATGTTTAAAAGAAAGATTTGTTTTAAAGCACTGGCAATCCAATGGAGTAAACCCGTTCCACGAAAGTGGCGTGGTCCTGTGATTTGCCAAACTATATATGTGTTGAATGGATTTCTCATACCAGTCCCATGACTGACTCGTAGTTTGTTTCACTTTCAAACTCGGGTGCCCCTTTTTCTACACGGGCAGCCTTGTATTCAGGTTTAGCTGGTTCTTTCTGGATAGCTGGAGCTGAAGATGGATTCTATCATTTATTTCTTTTTATGTTGTTCAGCTCTATTGTACATATTTTGTTTGTTTTCCGCTGTAGACATATATGTATAGTTGAACTGTATTTGTGCTAAGTATGATCCTGTATACTGTGTAACTCTGATTATCCAGTATATTCTATTGTTCATTATCTGGTGTATTTACTTAATTCTGTTCTGCTATTATCTGTTTCTGTGTTATATTCCAAAGATAACCCTTGCCACCGTCAGTACGGGGTTTGGGGTCGTCTCAGAAGGTACGGAAATAGAATCGAAAACGGAATCAGACACGGAAACAGAATAATCCCTACGGAAACAGAATGTTAGAATTAGGTGTACACTAGTAATGAGCCTTTACTACCCTAACAGACGGTACCACGCAGAAACAGACAGGTGTTACCACCCAACAGAAAAAACGGTACCAATAGAAACAGATAGAACTAAGTGTACCCTAAGTCCTACCCCAAGCGATCGGCTCCCTAATACATAAACACCATGTGTCGGCCCCACAGTAGGGTGTGTCACTCCCTAAAGTGGCAACCTATTGGCACAGACCTATTTACAGATGTCACGGTGTCTTACATCCTCAGAGCAGACCGGATCCATGCACGTACATGACCCGGTTAGAACGCACCATCAACACCCCTCGCCATTATCAGAATGAACCGCTTATAATTAGTTCAATAAGCGTGCCCGGACCCCTACATAGCGTGGGGTCAAAGTTTTTGATACCAGAAAGGGTTACTGACTAATATGGGTCCCAAACAACAAATGACACAAGTATTTCTCCTCCTAACCTTATGTCCCCAGACTAGCAGATTTCATATTAACTTGTTTACAAGTTTCAGACATACAGAGTTCAAAGATCAGACAATCAAGTTAACAAGTTTTCAGACTAACGGATCAGATGTACAGTTTTAACAGACTTATAGATTTTCTAACTTTGTATTGGGCCTACAGATTCACGAAACAGGTTTGTTAAATTCATCAGTCCTGTTGGTTTAACCCTATCCACCCAACACTTTTTAGACGTCATATTTATCTCAGATTTGCATTAATTAAATATTAATGCACAGACCTCTCACATTTGGTCGGTAGCATGTGGCCGCTGGATATGACGGGCGGTTCCGGGCAGACTTCTGCCACAAGCCAGACCTAACCTCGTGTCTAAGCATATTTTAGTTATGCCTACGACCTCTCACATTAGACTGACAGTTTGCAGTCACTGGTTAAGCCGGTTGGTTCCAGGCAGGCTTTTATCGCAAACGGAGTCTAATCTCGTGTCATAGCCAATTTATTCCAATATAGATTATATAGATATCAGACTAATTATGTCCATTTAACAGATTAAACTTCTTTACAGGTTACAGCAGATTAATCAAATTTCCATTTTTTACTCAATCTTAGATCGAGCCTACAGATTTTCATACCCAAATTACAATTATTCAGCTTTCAATGGATTAAGCAATTCAACAAATAACAGATCTAGCAGATTTGACAATTCAACAGATTTAGCAGATAACAGATTTAGCAGATTAGGCAATTCAATAGTTTGAACATTTCTAAAATTCTATTTACATATCTTGCCTAATCATAAATTAAGCCTAAACTTACATGCCTAAATCATAGTCATAATTCATAATACAACATACGCCTAAATTTTAAGTTAAACTTTGCACAGTACAGAATATTCTCTAAAAGCCCCAAATTATGATATAAAATATTAATTATGCCAAATTATAGCCTTTAATGCCAATACCCAAAAATCCATTTTTGGGCGCATTCACATTAATAGTTATCCTATTTTAATATAGGTCTTTATGCCTAAGTCACATATTCCTTTTTCAAGTCATGAATCGTTATATAAAAATTTGCCCAAGAATCTAGATCTTTAAATTATAACATCTCAAAATCAGATCATAATTTTAAACATGCGTTATGTCCCCAAGTTTCAAGTCATATGTTAACATACAATGGTTCCTCTTCTTCCAAATCACAGAGTATGCACAGATCTATATCTAATTTACAACATATGTCCCTTTTCTCAAATCAGTCACAGATCAATCACGTCCAATTATGCATTATTCATTATTTGTCCCAAAATTTAATGTTCGTGCGTTAATCTCTTATGAGATTCGGCGCAGGCTCATAGTAGCCTGGCTATAGAACAGAAAGAAGAAAGAGAATAGTGACAGAAAAACAGATCTGACAGGTAAGAATATGCATAACCTCAGATTCAGATTTATAACCAAGTCAAGATCATAATTAAAGTTCATATCTGAAAATAACTGTACTCACAAAAAGGAACGATTCTTGTATTCTGGAATCTATATTCTGAAAATGAAATGCTCGCCTTTGATGTAGACTAATCGTTTTAGATTTGATTCTCTTTTAATCCTATTCAAATTGGAAGAAGATGCATTAATCCTAGTTTTGATTCCAGTAGAGTAGCGACGCCATTTTTATTTTTAATTAGAATAGAGGCAGAGTATAGGTAGAATGAAATTGTGTGCAGAGAAAGCTAGGTTTGGGGGTGTTTAAATAGCATAGGGGTCACGAATCTGGTCAGAACAGGCGTCTAAATACAGAAAAATGCATTTGTCCACGGATCTGGAAATAGAGGGGGAAGTCGACCCTAAGGTCAACCATAGTGTCGACTTGTTTACCCAGGTCGACCCCCGGGTCGACCCTAGTGTCGACCTGGGTCCTGGGCGGTAATTTTCCCGCCCAGCCCGGGTGTCTGTTTTGAATTTCGAAATCTGAATTTTTGAATTTCGGGCTGGTTTTTATTGAAACTTCTGAAGGCCATATCTTCTTCATGCAGAGTCCGATTTACGCAAACTTGGACTCTATTCAAAGCAGAATTTAGAAACCAAAGCAATGGCATAACCTGTTTCCCTTAATTATTCTGCTACAATTTAATTATTCTCTGGTTTGTCATTCTTATGTTCACAGAAAATACGGGGTGTTACATTCTCCCCTCCTTAAAGGATTTCGTCCCTGAAATCTTCAAGTTAAGAAGAATGTGTTCTACCATCCAATCACCCATCTACTCAACCATCATCCGCAAGCATCCATTGTCCTTAGAAACTTCTAACGTTATATGAACATATGCAAAAGTGTGTGTATATGTTCCTCATCTAATGCAAAGATTAGGCGATCCACTGATTCAGTTGAACTCCTTAATGCGAATTATGTCAGTGCCATGAGTCCAACATGTATGCAATTTTCCTATCTGATACATATCATTTCTATATGATGCACAACCGTTCATCCATATGCAACATCCATGTGTTGAGTCAACCATTTTGCATCCACAAAAATTTTAAAAATGCACATACATCCATATGTAGTATGAGAGTGTTTTTGAGCTGATCTAGTGCCTAGTGTGTGTATATGCATCCACGAGCAACCACTAGCAACCATTTGCATCCACTTGCTACCATCAAGCATAACATGTCTCAAACACATGTTTACACCCATTAGTTTCTACCTAAAGGTCGAAGATTCGATCGATATGATATAACTGAGTGACAGAAGCAAGTACGATTAAAACAAGAGCTCTGTTCCTATTAGACATCGGTTAAGAAAATAATTCCCTAAGTATCAACCCCGAAGACCGAAATCAACATCAGATTGACACCTAGTGAATTACTTCCATTAAACAATGCCAGACTGGAAATCTACTTCACACTTCGAGTAAAAACCCTTAACCTTTTTAGAAATATTCAGATACTTACAGACTATTGGTACAGACCAGGTTACCAAATGATTCTTAGGAAACTAAACATGATGTATGTGTCATAGTCAACTTAATGCCCAACACAGATACCCTCAAACCCCAACTTATCACAAATAGTTGAGCCATAACTCTTATGGGTCTGAGTCTACAGCAGGATCAAAAACAAGACTAGTATTAAAGTGCAGAGTATCAATTACAGAATCAAAATGCCAGAATCAGAAAGAGTTTTAACTCAAAAATCAGACAAGGAAATTGAACCTTCTACAGAAAGTTTTCCTATTTCTATCCTATCCTCCAGCCTCGAGGGTATTCGCCTGCCCTCCAGAAGTAGCACCTGTCCTCTGCCCTTGCCCTCGTTTCTTCGGGCAGTCCCTAGTGAAGTGTCCCATCTCACTATAGTTAAAGAAGGTGCCCTTCCTCTTTCTGCAATCCTTGTTCAGATGGGTCGAGCTTCCACAAGTAAAGCACTTCTTCTCCTTTTTATCTTCAGACTTCTCATCCTTCTTTTGTGTTTCCTTTTTGGGCCCCGCCTTCTTGTTCTGTGGTCCTTCAAGCTTTTCTTATTTCTTCTCACTTTTGGTTTCCTCTTCATGCATCAATGCCATGTCAACTAATTTCTCGAAGGTAGCCCCCATAGGAATGTGGGACATTTCCAATCCGTGTAGTGGCTCGTTCAAACCTTTAACAAACCTTAGTGCCTTCTTATGCGGTGTATTTACCAAATCTAGGCCGAATCTCGCCAACTGATTAAACTTGTTGACGTATTCTCTCACTGCTAAATTCCCCTTCTTCAACGCCAAGAACCTCTCTATGTATAGACTCTCTTTCGCTCGTGAGAGAAATTTCATCTCGAGCCTATGCTTGAAATCCATCCATGTCTCTACCGGACGCTCTCCATTTGTGACCTCCCACCAAAAAGAAGCTTCGTCCTTAAGCAACCATACCGCCAACTGTATCTTTTGCCTATCGTCCACCTCGAAGATAACGAACAAATCCTCAGTTTCTTTGAGCTAGTTCCTTGCCTCCACGAAGGATTCAGTTCCATTAAAGTTCTTCCCACCCATGCCTCGAAAGTCTCTACATATCTTCAGGAAAGTATTCACGCGCGGAGGAGGAGGAGGAACCGCTACAACTGGGGGAGGAGGGACGTCTGCTGGGCTCGCATCATTAGCCCTAGCTTCTAGGTACCTCCTGAACCAGCCATGTCTCGGTATGCCCTCCGGAAGGTTAAGATCCCCAGACATGCTGAAACGATAGAAAAGGAAAGATTCAAAACAAAGGATAGAAAGATAGGCATATGGCTTTGGGGATTATGTTTTTCAAAATAAACTCTACTTTTGAAAATACTTCCTTTTTAAACCTTTTTGAAAATAGTTTTCAAAAACTTCTTATCAAATCTGGTAACCTTCAGCTCTGATACCAAGTGTAACAACCCACCTCCGTTAAGGTCAATCACAAAGGGAATGCCTTAACTTTGATGGAGCGTTTTAGTAGACAGAACAGAATATTACAAGACAGATAAGTAGTACTTGAAAAATTATAACTTTATTACAACAGAAGCAGAAATAAGTTTGGTTACATCTTTCTAAATTACAATACCAAAACTCAAGTACACAATTATCAGTATTATACAAAATCCTTCAGAATGTAAAGTTTCAAAGCCATAATCTCCAACATAAACTGCCATGAAAAGATAGAGTCAAAGCCAAGCAATACTCCAAGCACTTCAAGCAGAGAGAATCAGAATCAAGCTCCTATGTTTCCACCCTTAGCACCTGGGGGGGAACGGAAAGAAAAGGGGCGAAAACAAATGAGGTTAGACATAAAGTCTGGCGAGTACAGTGACTTCCAGCATATAAACAGATAATATTATCATGACATGTAAATAAAGCTGGATGAGAGATTACATCAACAGGAATAACAGATATACTTTAAGTTAACAGAAGAAACAGAATGACGTAAACCAAGTTATGTTCCTTACTTACATCTTACTTCTCTGCACTAATACTAGTATAACAGGGTTAGGTGTTACCCTAATGTCTAAACTGAAACAGAATCGAAACAGATTAATCTATACAGAAACAAAATGTTAGTAATGAGCCTTCTCCACCCCAACAGACAGAAGTTACAGAAGCAAAATACTAATAATGGGCCTTTACCAACCCAACAGACATAAGGTACGGAAACAGAATACTAATAATGGGCCTTTGCCACCCAACTAATGGGCCTTTGCCACCCCAACAGACAGAAGGTACGGAAACAGAATCGGAAACAGAATCAGTGACAGAAACAGAATAATCCCTACGGAAACAGAATGTTAGAATTAGGTGTACACTAGTAATGGGCCTTTACCACCCCAACAGACGGTACCACGCAGAAATAGACATGTGTTACCACCCAACAGGAACAGACGGTACCAACAGAAACAGACAGAACAAAGTGTACCCTAAGTCCTACCCCAAGCGATCGGCTCCCTAATACATAAATACCATGTGTCGGCCCCACAGTAGGGTGTATCATTCTCTAAAGTGGCAACCTATTGGCACATACCTATTTACAGATGTCACAGTGTCCTATATCCTCAGAGCAGACCAGATCCATGCACGCACATGACCCGGTTGGAACGCACTATCAACACCCCTCGCCATTATCAGAATGAACCGCTTATAATTAGTTCAGTAAGCGTGCCCGGACCCCTACATAGCGTGGGTCAAAGTTTTTGATACCAGAAAGGGTTACTGACTAATTTGGGTCCCAAACAACATATGACACAAGTATTTCCCCTCCTAACCTTGTGTCCCCAGACTAACAGATTTCAGATTAACTTGTTTACAAGTTTCAGACATACAGAGTTCAGATTTACTAGTTCACAAATTAGACAATCAAGTTAACAAGTTTTCAAACTAACGGATCAGATGTACAGTTTTAACAGACTTACAGATTGACTAACTTTGTATTGGGCCAACAGATTCATGAAACGGGTTTGTTAAATCCATCAGTCCGGTTGATTTAACCCTATCCACCCAACACGTTTTAGACGTCATATTTATCTCAAGTTTGCATTAATTAAATATTAATGCACAGACCTCTCACATTAGGTCGGTAGCTTGTGGCCGTTGGATATGCCGGGCGGTTCCGGGCAGACTTCTGCCACAAGCCAGACCTAACCTCGTGTCTAAGCATATTTTAGTTATGCCTACGACCTCTCACATTAGAAAGACAGTTTGCAGTCGTTGGTTAAGCCGGTTGGTTCCGGGCAGGCTTCTACCGCAAACGGAGTCTAAGCTCATGTCATAGCCAATTTATTCCAATATAGATTATATAGATATCAGACTAATTATGTCCACTTAACATATTAAACTTCTTTACAGGTTACAGCAGATTAATCAAATTTCCACGTTTTACTCAATCTTAGATCGAGCCTACAGATTTTCATACCCAAATTACAATTATTCAGCTTTCAACAGATTAAGCAATTCAACAGATAACAAATCTAGCAGATTTGACGATTCAATAGATTTAGCAGATTAGGAATCAATAGATTAAACATTTCTAAAATTATATTTACATATCTTGCCTAATCATAAATTAACCTAAACTTACATGCCTAAATAATGGTCATAATCCATAATACAACATATGCCCAAATTTTAAGTTAAACTTTGCACAGTACAGAATATTCTCTAAAAGCCCCATATTATGATATAAAATATGAATTATGCCAAATTATAGCCTTTAATGCCAATACCCAAAAATCCATTTTTAGGCGCATTCACATTAATAGTTATCCTATTTTAATATAGGTCTTTATGCCTAAGTCACATATTCCTTTTTCAAGTCATGAATCATTATATAAAAATATGCCCAAGAATCTAGATCTTTAAATTATAACATCTCAAAATCAGATCTTAATTTTAAACATGCATTATGTGTAACACCCCGAATTTTAGTTAATGCTAAAATTCACTAATTACAGAATAAATAATCTCAGATGTGAGAATTGGGGGAAACGGGCTGCGTCATTTCGTTCGTCTCGAAAAGATACGCGGAATAGAGTCTGGGTTTTCGAGAATCGGAGTCCGTATGGCCCGGTTATGGCCCTAAGAAGTTTGCAGAAAATTCAAAGCTAAAAACAGATTTAAAAATTTAAAATTCAGATTTTGGAATGGAACAGGCGGGGTCAGGCGGGAAAGTTCCCGCCCTGACCATGTCGACAGGGCTGTCGACGGGGGTGTCGACTTGCCTGTCGACATAGGCGCGGCGTCCAGAGAACCTGGGTGCACCAGGTTAGGTTTTAGGCTGGCTTGGAGGGCTGGGTTCTAGAGATTTCCTAAATCTAACGGACCTAATCTAATCTAGGGTTAATCTAAGGGCCTAAAACACTACCTAATCCTATAAATAAGACCCCAACCCTACCCTAATTCATTCATAATTAGATCTTGTAACTAAACTATGGCAAAATGAAACTTGATCATGGCCTCCACAAATCAGTGAAGAGAGTTGCAAGCTAATCAACCTCTAATCAACATCTTCTTCAACTAATTCTACTTCATAAGTTTGCTAATCTTGGTTTTGGTGAGTTTCTATCACTTTGATGATCAATTGTTAAATTAAGTAGATGAGATATGATGAGATCTATGGTTTTGCATGAGGATTAATGGGATTTCAAGTCATATAATATGATGTGAATATGCTAATCTATGTTTAATATTAATCCTATGTTTATGCATGTTGAATATGAGAGTTTATGCATGTGAATATGAGAGTTTATGCATATTGAATATGTGAGTTTATGCAAGTTGGATATGTGGGTTTATGCAAGTTAAGTGGTGGGTATATGCATAATAAGTAATTGATTTTATGCATGCTAAGTAGGTGGTTTTATGCATGCTAAGTGTTTGGTATTATGCATAAATCATGACATGCAAATGTGATGCATACATATGCAAGATGGCACCTTTATATGCTATGAATATATATATATATATATATATATATATATATATATATATGCATGGTTACTCTCCTTTAAGATGCAAGTCATATATGCAAGTTCAACATGTTATGCAAGTTATGTATATGCTTAAATGCAAGTTTAACATGATATGCAAGTTATGCATGCTTATGCAAGTATGTGGATGCTTATGCAAGAATGTGAATGCTCATGCAA
The DNA here is from genome assembly GCA_030737875.1 of Allium sativum. Lineage (NCBI taxonomy): Eukaryota > Viridiplantae > Streptophyta > Magnoliopsida > Asparagales > Amaryllidaceae > Allium > Allium sativum. The sequence continues at coordinate 139,161,704 of CM060918.1, read as the reverse complement.
GTTATGTGTATGCTTAAATGCATGTTATGCAAGTTATGAGAATGCTTATATGCAAGTTCATATGCAAGTTAATGTGTATGATGTTATGTAAGTTATGTGCATGTTGTTATGCAAGTTCATATGCAAGTTTATGTGTATGATGTTATGCAAGTTATGTGCATGTTGTTATGCAAATTCATATGCAAGTTATGTGTATGATGTTATGCAAGTTATGTGCATGATGTTATGTAAGTTATGTGTATGTTGATATGCAAGTTATGTTTATAATATTATGCAAGTTATGTGTATGATGTTATGCAAGTTAACATGTAACATGTTGTGCAAGTTCACACCTTTACGACACATGCAAGTTCACCTTTGTATAACCTATGAACACTTATGCAAGTTGCCTTTATACATGACATATGTATGTTCATGCAAGTTGGGTTATTTAGTAATGCTAGTTGGGTTAATGTCATGATGTAAGTGGACACCTTTTAACCCATGTTAATGCTAATGTATGCTAAATGAAACCCATGTTAATTGTGAAAGAATCTTCTCTTGGAAATATGTCGTGTTAGCATAAGTACGTGGGAAACGATGGGGTTAATGGACATGTTAATGAAATGGTGTGAAATGGTTATGATTAAGCATACCATAAAATGAATAAGCATAAGTGGGAATTTACCTATTGAGTTAGGTCTACCCCATGGGAATTTACCTATTGAGTTAGGTCTACCCATGTTATGAAAAACTTGATATTAATTAGGGATAATTAATATGGGGGTGATTAATTAGGTGTAATTAATCAACTAAGACACGAGGTTGGACCCTTTTGTAGCGGAAGTCTGCCCGGAACCGACCGGCCATCCAGCGGCTACAAATGATTGGCCCAATGTGAGAGGTCTTAGTCATAAATTAAATACATGATTAAAGTAAAGACACGAGGTTAGACCCTTTTGATGACAGAAGTCTGCCCGGAACCAACCGGCATATCCAGCAGTCATAAAAGACGGTCTAATGTGAGAGGTCTTTATGAGGTCATGATCTTAATTAATGAATTAAGTAACACTTAACCAAATTAGCATGTAGTGGGACATGAGGGTTAAGTGGGTGCCTTGGGTGGCATGTAGTAACTAGTGGGGGTGCCTCGGGTGGCATGAGGAAACTGGTGGGTTGCCTTGGGTGGCAATAGAAAAATACGATTAGAATACTTAACCAAAGTGGAACATGTAATTAAAACATGGGTGAAGGGTTAAGTAAGTGCTTTGGGTGGCATGTGGAAATCTAGTGGGTGCCCTAAGTGGCAATTGAAATATGATTGATAACTTAACCAAATCTTAACATGTAAGTGGGCATGACTATATAAGGGGTTAAGTGGGATGCACTAGATAAAAGTAGCAAGCTTAAGTAGTAGCTTGTGGGGGCCCATTTCAACCAATATCCCAAACGTATCTTTGTGGGCTCGACTCTAGTCGAGTGACGGGACACGCATATTGGGCTTGACTATAAGAGGCCAAACCGAGTTAGCGGTGGCAACGCGGGACCAACGGGTTACATATGCGTGTGTGGACCCGGGCTGGTTGGTAAGTCGTTGTTGCATCGTGTAGATATAAAGCCGTGCACCGTTGATATTATCAGGTGGCCACGTTGGGGAATGATACACCCCATTCATGGGACCTGCACGGGTATCTACGTAGGGGAGCCGATCGCTTGGGGAGTAGTGGGTACACCTATGTAGTCAGATAGGGGTACACGAAACTACTAAATTACTAAGTACACTTAGGGGGATCAACCTTTAAGTAGGAATGACTGGTGTGGTGCAGTGTAGTAATTATCCTTGGGTGGGTAGATGCGTCTTTACGGTTATCTTAGTTTATCCTAAGTCTGCCAAGCTGCTTAGTGTAGCCATTCATCCCCAGACGTTACCGTATATCAAGCTTATGTCTTCTCTGGTTACTTTAATGATTGTATTGTTAAAGTTATAGGACTCACTCAGACCTATGTCTGACCCCGTTGTTTTTATCTTTTTCCCAACCCTCAGGTTATCAGAGTGGGTCCAGTACGAGTGGGCTTTGATCAGGCTGCTTTATTCTCTTTTGGAGCTTGGACCATAGGTGTAGAGCTCAGCTTACCCTTTTCTTTTATGGCTATCAGTTCATGTATTGGGATTATGTACTTTTGTTTATCAGGATGGATATTTTGTACTTGACTCTTATTTGATTTTGTGATGTAACCAAACATGTTTTACTTTCCGCTGCAATGAAATGATGTTTGAAATTTTCAAGTATTACTTATATCTGTCTTGTTGTAATTTTTCTGTTCTATATTCACTTAAAATACTCCACCGATGTTATGGCATTCCCTTAGAGAGTGACCATAGCGGGTGTGGGGTGTTACACGTGGTATCAGAGCAAAGGTTACCAGAACAGATAAAATTTTTAGAAAACTATTTTTCTAAAAACATTTTTGGAAGAAATATTTTCAAAAACATGTCTTTAAAGAGAAAAGTTTTTGAAAGAAAAGCATAATCCCCGATAGCCATATCTTTATCTTTCGAATTCTCCGTTTTGAATCTTTCCTTTTTCGTCTCAGCATGGCTGAAGATCTTTATCTTCCGGACGGTGTAGCGGTACCAGTATGGTATAGGAGGTTGTTAGAGGCTAGGGCTACCGCTGCAGGTCCAGCAAATGTTCCTCCTCCACCCGTTGCACTCGTTCCCCCTCGCGCGGATACTTTTGCTATGACTTGTAGGAAGTTTAAGGCTATGGGAGGAAAACCTTTTGTGGGAGGTAGGGATTGGCTTAATGAGACGGAGGAATTGATGGAAATCTTGGAAGTGGAAGAGGGAAAGAAAGTCAGGTTACCCGCTTGGTTAATGGAAGGAGAGGCCTCGTTCTGGTGGGAGGCCACTAATGGAGAACGCCCTGTTGATTCTTGGATGGATTTCAGGCAAAGGTTTGAGGCAAAGTTTCTCTCAAAAGCGGAAGAGAATATGCACGTGGAAAGGCTCTTGAGCTTAAAGCAAGGGAACTTGTCGGTGGAAGAATATGTTAACAAGTTTAAGCAGTTAGAGAGATTCAATATGGACTTGGTAAACACACCGGAAGAGAAAGCTTTGAGGTTCGTTAAAGGCTTGAACGAACCGATGCACGGATTGGCTATGTCTCACATCCCTATGGGGGCCACTTTCGAGAAGCTAGTGGACATGGCACTTATGCATGAGGAAGAGAAGGGTCCCAATGCTAATAAAGCACTCGGGAAGAATGAAGATCAGAAGAAATCTCAACAACAAAATAAGGGTGGGAAAGGTAACGGTGGCAAGGGAAAGAAGAAGTGTTTCACTTGTGGGACACCTGGCCACCTAAGCAAGGATTGTCGCAAGAAGAGGAAGACTGGCTGCTTCCACTGTGACGAAGCAGGACATCTAGTGAAAGACTGTCCTAAGAAAGGGCAAAGGACGGGATCTACCTCAGGAGGACAGGTGCAAGTTCTTTTGGCACCAACTCAGGCAAGGGGGCAAGCTCAGGCTCTCGCGGTTCGACCGATTCAGGAAAGAGGTAGAACTATTTCTGTGGAAAGTTTAGTTTTTCCTGTTTGATCATCATGTCCGTACTTTATTTGATTTTGACGCATCGAGTTCGTTTATTTCATTATTGTTAGTTGAGTCACTGCACTGAGACACCAGTTAGTAGATGATCCCTTAGTTGTTTCAAACCCAATTGGGGCTCCATGATGTGTTTGGGTTTGAAAGTTTCTATACTTAGCGTTGAGTTTAGATGTGATGCTTTTTGGGCTTCACGGGCTATGGGTTAGTTTTGGGCATGGACTGGTTATCCAGTAATGGTGCCGTTCTTATTGTGGAGGGAGAGTTGTTAGGCTTATAACCCGCTTGGGTAACACTCTCGAAATCTCTTGTAATCCCATGGAACTTGTTATGCTAAGCTATCTAGAGTCGCTTGACACGTCGGTCGAGAGTTTGCAAACTATAGAGTGGTCCGGGAATACTCGGATGTGTTTTGAGGAGGTGAAGGGCTTACCTCCGGAGCGGGAGATTGACTTCCAAATATATCTGGTAGACAATGCCAAACCAGTGTCTTGGCCAGTGTGCCATGTGGCTCCTCGTGAGAGGAGGGAACTCCATAAGCAAGTAGGCAATTTGCTTGAGAAGGGGTTTGGAAGACGAAGTATATTGGAGTGGGGTGCTCCGGTAGTTTTTGCCACGAAGGCGGATGGGTCCCTCAGACTTTGTGTAGGCTAAAGAGAGCTAAATAAACTCACAAAGAAGAATAAACACCCATTTTCGAGAATTGATGATCTCTTTGATCAGTTAGTGGGCGCCTCAGTATTTTCGCAGTTGGACTTAGCCACGAGGTTTCGTCAGATGAGAGTGGCTGATGATAGTATAGGGAAGACTACCTTTAGGACTCCGGATGGTTTTTATGAGTGGCTGGATATGCCATTTGGTTTGACGAACGCCCCCGCATATGATGAGAAGGGTGTTCAGGGAGTACCTAAATAAGTTCGTGATGGTCTTTGTAAATGACATCTTGGTCTTTTCTAGGAGCGAAATAAGTTTTCGTATGTGCTCAATAGGATGAGCAAAGCCAGTTATGGGATAAACGGTGGTTTTTGGGAGCGAGACTGGCGAGGACATCCAGAGTTGGACAAGGGCTTAATTATTTAGCCGTTTTTACTAGTATCATCTCACGTAGGTCGTCTGAATTCGAAGGAGGTATCCCTTGGGTGTTTGTCTGATATTGGTTTAGGCCTTTGGGGCTTGCATTTGGGGGATGTCGAGTTCGACTAAGGTGGTCTGCGTGAGAGATGGATAGTTGTGACGATTTTTCATAGGAGAACATCCTGATTTTCTCTAGAAGTGGAAAAGAGAAGTGCGATTCTTAGGGCATGTGGTCTCTAAGGAAGGGATAGCTGTGGATCCCGCAAAGATAGTATATATCCAGGATTGGAAAGTTCCTAGGAATGCTACCAAAGTAAGAAGTTTCTTTGGGTTGGCAGGATATTATAGGAAGTTCATCAAAGACTTCGCGAAGATATCAGCCCCATTAACCCGCTTGACGAAGAAGAATCTGGTTTTCTCAGGAGACGAGATGTACCAAGACATGAAGCGAGTTTTCTTTTTGGCCGGTATGAAGAAAGACATGGCCGAGTATGTCGCTAGATGCTTGGTGAAAGCGGAGCAAAAGAAACCAAGTGGGTTGCTTCACCCATTGGAAGTTCCGCTAAGGAAGTGGGATAGTGTCTCGAAGGATTACCAAAATCAAGGAAGGGTAATACGGGAATTTGGGTGGTAGTAGACAGGCTTACTAAGAGCGCCCATTGTATACCCGTGAAGAGTAAGAGAACTGCTCCATGGCTAGCTTCAGTTTACATTCGAAAGATTATTAGATTGCATGATGTACCTTCCAGTATAGTGAGCGATCGAGATCCTATCTTCACTAAAGAATTTTGGAAAAGTTTGCAAGAGGCGGTAGGGACTCAGTTGTGTTTGAGTACCGCATAACATCCTCAGATAGACGGCCAGACCGAGAGGGTGAATTGTATTTTAGAAGACCTTTTGAGGCTATGTATCTTGGATTAGGAGGTACATGGGAAGAGCATCTTCCATTGGTGGGGTTGCCCGACAGACTTAGTAGTGTACATGATGTATTCCATGTGAGGAAGGGCCTACATAAGATCGTAGAGGCGATAGAGCCAAGCTTGCTTAAAGAAGTAAGGTAGAGCGTGATGTGATTATTCGACGAGCTCCTACCCGCATCCTTGGGTCAGAGATTAGGGAGTTGAGAAACAGAGAGGTTCAACTAGTCAAAGTGCAATGGGGAGATGAAGAGAGCGACGCTACCTGGGAGACGGAAGCGAAGATGCGTTCGAGGTACCCTTTTCTTTCGGAGGGTATGTCCTTTTGCTTCTCCTTCATCGCATATCTTGTACTTATCTTATCCTTAGTATGTCCTCTCGTTAGTACCTTTGACCTTTAGATAGGGTAAACCTATGGTTGAAACATGTGTTTGAGACATGTTATGGTTGATGGATGCAAGTGGATGCAAGTGTTTGCTAGTGGTTGCTCGTGGATGCATATACACACACTCTAGGCACTAGATCGGCTCAATCACTTCATATTGCATATTGCATAAAATTGTATGTAGGAAGCTATATTTATGAATGTACAATGATTGTGTTATCATATGGATGATGCATTTTGGTGAATGATTGTGCACTCATATAGATATTGTATGTGTCGATAGGGTTCTTTCGCATACATAATGGATGCATGGCACTATCATGGTTTGCATATGTTCATACATTAGATAGGGAACATATACACACACTTTTTGCATATGCTCATACATCATTAGAAATTGTTTTAAGGACAATGGATGCCCGTGTTTGATGGATTGAGTAGATGGTTGTTTGGATGGTAGGATATGCATTCTCCTTAGCTTAGAGATTTCGGGGACGAAATCCTTTAAGGAGGGGAGAATGTAACACCCCGAATTTTAGTTAATGCTAAAATTCACTAATTACAGAATAAATAATCTCAGATGTGAGAATTGGGGGAAACGGGCTGCGTCATTTCGTTCGTCTCGAAAAGATACGCGAAATAGAGTCCGGGTTTTCGAGAATCGGAGTCCGTATGGCCCGGTTATGGCCCTAAGAAGTTTGCAGAAAATTCAAAGCTAAAAACAGATTTAAAAATTTAAAATTCAGATTTTGGAATGGAACAGGCGGGGTCAGGCGGGAAAGTTCCCGCCCTGACCATGTCGACAGGGCTGTCGACAGGGGTGTCGACTTGCCTGTCGACTTGCCTGTCGACATAGGCGCGGCGTCCAGAGAACCTGGGTGCACCAGGTTAGGTTTTAGGCTGGCTTTGAGGGCTGGGTTCTAGAGATTTCCTAAATCTAACGGACCTAATCTAATCTAGGGTTAATCTAAGGGCCTAAAACACTACCTAATCCTATAAATAAGACCCCAACCCTACCCTAATTCATTCATAATTAGATCTTGTAACTAAACTATGGCAAAATGAAACTTGATCATGGCCTCCACAAATCAATGAAGAGAGTTGCAAGCTAATCAACATCTTCTTCAACTAATTCTACTTCATAAGTTTGCTAATCTTGGTTTTGGTGAGTTTCTATCACTTTGATGATCAATTGTTAAATTAAGTAGATGAGATATGATGAGATCTATGGTTTTGCATGAGGATTAATGGGATTTCAAGTCATATAATATGATGTGAATATGCTAATCTATGTTTAATATTTATCCTATGTTTATGCATGTTGAATATGAGAGTTTATGCATGTGAATATGAGAGTTTATGCATATTGAATATGTGAGTTTATGCAAGTTGGATATGTGGGTTTATGCAAGTTAAGTGGTGGGTATATGCATAATAAGTAATTGATTTTATGCATGCTAAGTAGGTGGTTTTATGCATGCTAAGTGTTTGGTATTATGCATAAATCATGACATGCAAATGTGATGCATACATATGCAAGATGGCACCTTTATATGCTATGAATATATATATATATGCATGGTTACTCTCCTTTAAGATGCAAGTCATATATGCAAGTTCAACATGTTATGCAAGTTATGTATATGCTTAAATGCAAGTTTAACATGATATGCAAGTTATGCATGCTTATGCAAGTATGTGGATGCTTATGCAAGAATGTGAATGCTCATGCAAGTTATGTGTATGCTTAAATGCATGTTATGCAAGTTATGAGAATGCTTATATGCAAGTTCATATGCAAGTTAATGTGTATGATGTTATGTAAGTTATGTGCATGTTGTTATGCAAGTTTATGTGTATGATGTTATGCAAGTTATGTGCATGTTGTTATGCAAATTCATATGCAAGTTATGTGTATGATGTTATGCAAGTTATGTGCATGATGTTATGTAAGTTATGTGTATGTTGATATGCAAGTTATGTTTATAATATTATGCAAGTTATGTGTATGATGTTATGCAAGTTAACATGTAACATGTTGTGCAAGTTCACACCTTTACGACACATGCAAGTTCACCTTTGTATAACCTATGAACACTTATGCAAGTTGCCTTTATACATGACATATGTATGTTCATGCAAGTTGGGTTATTTAGTAATGCTAGTTGGGTTAATGTCATGATGTAAGTGGACACCTTTTAACCCATGTTAATGTTAATGTATGCTAAATGAAACCCATGTTAATTGTGAAAGAATCTTCTCTTGGAAATATGTCGTGTTAGCATAAGTACGTGGGAAACGATGGGGTTAATGGACATGTTAATGAAATGGTGTGAAATGGTTATGATTAAGCATACCATAAAATGAATAAGCATAAGTGGGAATTTACCTATTGAGTTAGGTCTACCCCATGGGAATTTACCTATTGAGTTAGGTCTACCCATGTTATGAAAAACTTGATATTAATTAGGGATAATTAATATGGGGGTGATTAATTAGGTGTAATTAATCAACTAAGACACGAGGTTGGACCCTTTTGTAGCGGAAGTCTGCCCGGAACCGACCGGCCATCCAGCGCTACAAATGATTGGCCCAATGTGAGAGGTCTTAGTCATAAATTAAATACATGATTAAAGTAAAGACACGAGGTTAGACCCTTTTGATGACAGAAGTCTGCCCGGAACCAACCGGCATATCCAGCAGTCATAAAAGACGGTCTAATGTGAGAGGTCTTTATGAGGTCATGATCTTAATTAATGAATTAAGTAACACTTAACCAAATTAGCATGTAGTGGGACATGAGGGTTAAGTGGGTGCCTTGGGTGGCATGTAGTAACTAGTGGGGGTGCCTCGGGTGGCATGAGGAAACTGGTGGGTTGCCTTGGGTGGCAATAGAAAAATACGATTAGAATACTTAACCAAAGTGGAACATGTAATTAAAACATGGGTGAAGGGTTAAGTAAGTGCTTTGGGTGGCATGTGGAAATCTAGTGGGTGCCCTAAGTGGCAATTGAAATATGATTGATAACTTAACCAAATCTTAACATGTAAGTGGGCATGACTATATAAGGGGTTAAGTGGGATGCACTAGATAAAAGTAGCAAGCTTAAGTAGTAGCTTGTGGGGGCCCATTTCAACCAATATCCCAAACGTATCTTTGTGGGCTCGACTCTAGTCGAGTGACGGGACACGCATATTGGGCTTGACTATAAGAGGCCAAACCGGGTTAGCGGTGGCAACGCGGGACCAACGGGTTACATATGCGTGTGTGGACCCGGGCTGGTTGGTAAGTCGTTGTTGCATCGTGTAGATATAAAGCCGTGCACCGTTGATATTATCAGGTGGCCACGTTGGGGAATGATACACCCCATTCATGGGACCTGCACGGGTATCTACGTAGGGGAGCCGATCGCTTGGGGAGTAGTGGGTACACCTATGTAGTCAGATAGGGGTACACGAAACTACTAAATTACTAAGTACACTTAGGGGGATCAACCTTTAAGTAGGAATGACTGGTGTGGTGCAGTGTAGTAATTATCCTTGGGTGGGTAGATGCGTCTTTACGGTTATCTTAGTTTATCCTAAGTCTGCCAAGCTGCTTAGTGTAGCCATTCATCCCCAGACGTTACCGTATATCAAGCTTATGTCTTCTCTGGTTACTTTAATGATTGTATTGTTAAAGTTATAGGACTCACTCAGACCTATGTCTGACCCCGTTGTTTTTATCTTTTTCCCAACCCTCAGGTTATCAGAGTGGGTCCAGTACGAGTGGGCTTTGATCAGGCTGCTTTATTCTCTTTTGGAGCTTGGACCATAGGTGTAGAGCTCAGCTTACCCTTTTCTTTTATGGCTATCAGTTCATGTATTGGGATTATGTACTTTTGTTTATCAGGATGGATATTTTGTACATGACTCTTATTTGGTTTTGTGATGTAACCAAACATGTTTTACTTTCCGCTGCAATGAAATGATGTTTGAAATTTTCAAGTATTACTTATATCTGTCTTGTTGTAATTTTTCTGTTCTATATTCACTTAAAATACTCCACCGATGTTATGGCATTCCCTTAGAGAGTGACCATAGCGGGTGTGGGGTGTTACATTATATCCCCAAGTTTCAAGTCATATGTTAACATACAATGGTTCCTCTTCTTCCAAATCACAGAGTATGCACAGATCTAGATCTAATTTACAACATATGTCCCTTTTCTCAAATCAGTCAAAGATCGGTCATGTCCAATTATGCATTATTCATTATTTGTCCCAAAATTTAGCATTCGTGTGTTAATCTCTTATGAGATTCGGCGCAGGCTCGTAGTAGCCTAGCTACAGAACAGAAAGAAGAAAGAGAATAGTCACAGAAAAACAGATCTGACAGATAAGAATATGCATAACCTCAGATTCAGATTTGTAACCAAGTCAAGATCATAATTAAAGTTCATATCTGAAAATAACTGTACTCACAAAATGGAACGATTCTTGTATTCTGGAATCTGTATTCTGAAATGCTTGCCTTTGATGTAGACTGATCATTTTAGATTTGATTCTATTTAAATTCTATTCAGATTGGAAGAAGTTGCATTAATCCTAGTTTTGATTCCAGCAGAGTAGCGACGCCATTTTTATTTTTAATTAGTATAGAGGCAGAATATATGCAGAATGAAATTATGTGGAGAGAAAGCTAGGTTTGGGGGTGTTTAAATAGCATAGGTGTCACGAATCTGGTCAGAACGGGCGTCTAAATACAGAAAAATGCATCTGTCCATGGATATGGAAATAGAGAGGGAGATCGACCCTAAGGTCGACCCTAATGTTGACCTGTTTACCCAGGTCGACCCCCAGGTCGACCCTAGAGTCGACCTGGGTCCTGGGCAGGAATTTTCCCGCCCAGCTCGGGTGTCTGTTTTGAATTTCGAAATCTGAATTTTTGAATTTCGGGCTGGTTTTTATTGAAACTTCTGAAGGCCATATCTTCTTCATACGGAGTCCGATTTACGCAAACTTGGTCTCTATTCCAAGCAGAATTTTAAGACGAACGCAATGGAGTAACCCGTTTCCCTTAATTATTTTGTTACAATTTAATTATTCTCTGGTTTGTCATTCTTATGTTCACAGAAAATACATGGTGTTATAGGTTTATAGAAGGAAGCTTGATGCAGAACGAAGAATAAATTAGTAACCATCAACTGGTATGCAAGGCACGAACCGATAGAAAGAAGCATCAGAAAGCTACATTGGTGTTCATCAGTTTAACCTTCCATTCAGATCTAGAATTACAGATAAGTAGCATTCCAAACTAGCCCAACCTACTACACAACAACACGAACCGATAGAAAGAAGCATCAGAAAGCTACATTGGTGTTCATCGGTTTAACCTTCCATTCAGATCTAGAATTACAGATAAGTAGCATTCCAAACTAGCCCAAACTACTACACAACAACCAAAAACTCCAAGATGACACACATGAATAAGTAACACCACTCACAGGCAGCCGCAACCCTAAATACAACAGTCTTAACTCAGCAACCAAAACTAACAAGATCGAAACCCAACCAAAACCAGTAGAAGCTAGTAACCAAACATATCAACACAGAACCAGAACCACTTGGAAATCAAGACAACAAATACAAAAGGATACGAAGCAGGCAAAATCAATCAATATCTAACCGACTCATTACAGGGTGTTACAGGTTTATAGAAGGAAGCTTGATGCAGAATGAAGAATAAATTAGTAACCATCAACTGGTATGCAAGGCACGAACTGATAAAAAGAAGCATCAGAAAGCTACATTAATGTTCATCAGTTTAACCTTCCATTCAGATCTAGAATTACAGATAAGTAACATTCCAAACTAGCCCAAACTACTACACAACGACCAAAAACTCCAAGACGACACACATGAATAAGTAACAGCACTCACAGGCAGCCGCAACCCTAGATACAACAGTCATAACTCAACAACCAAAACTAACAAGATCGAAACCCAACCAAAACCAGTAGAAGCTAGTAACCAAACATATCAACACAGAACCAGAACCACTCGGAAATCAAGACGACAAATACAAAAGGATACGAAGCAGGAAAAATCGATCAACATCTAACCGACTCATCCACCACAATACGAACCCAAATCAAGACAAAAAACATACAAGATTCAGCAAACTTTCAACACCCTCTGTAGAAAATGGCTGTAAAAATGGCAAGCCAAAAGGATAAGAGACAGGCTAGCTAGGCGGAGGAAGAATCAACAAGGATGCAGATCAAAGAAGGCAAGCAAGTATCGAGCGCGGTTAGTTATGAGGACTGAGAGTTAAGAGACGCAGACATAAAAGGAGGAAGGCATATGAACCGTAGCTAGTGATGATACAAAGAGGAGACAAGTTAATAGGACAAGGGCACGAGATAGAGAAGAAAGGCAAGCAGCGTTGATGCTGACATAAGGGAGAAAGGGAAGGGTAGAGGCTATAGACACAACTAGGATTGGAAGAAGGAGCATATGGCTAAAGTCTAGATCTGACGATGAGCAAAAATATTCCATAAGGAAAAATCTAGGGATCTAGGAGGAAGGCGAAGGCAGGGACGAAGCGAAAGTGGATATGATGGTCAGAGAGGAAAAACATGATACAAGGAGAGAAAAAGGAAGAGTAATGTAGCCGGCCCTAGTTTCCATTAAAGAGATAAATCCGCTCTTTTATGGAAGAGATATTGTTTTCTCTTTTAATGAAACCATGTGTTAACAAGCAAACAATTATTGTTCATTTGTATTCCTCATGCTCTTCTTTCTATTTGGATTTAGGTCAATGTGATGCAGCACATCATGGAAGATGCTTGTATATGAGTAACAAGTCGACCAATGACCTAAAGCATGAAAGAAGAGCTTTTGGGTCGTCCAGTGTCCTAAAGAAGCCAACCAGCGACCTAGATCTTGAAGGAAGGGAGAGCAGGTCGTCCAACGACCTAAAGAAGATGTCCAGCGAGCCAAAGCTTGGAGGAGGGACATATGGGTCATCCCACGACCTAGTTGAGTCGTTCCGCGAGCCAATGAATTTTGGGAAGAAGCTCCATGATCCAACAAGGTCGTTCTCCGACCTAAAGAGGAAAGGCAGGCTTGAGGAAGCGTTGTTGGGTCATAAGGGGGATAGGTTGTTCATCATTGGAACGTTATTGCCTGAAGGAAATAATAAGCGTGGAAATTAGGTCATGTCTCATGATGTTAGACCATGTTGGTTTGCATTGTGTTGATGGGTCGTGGGTTTGAGTCATTCTTGTATGTTAGGTCGTTGCAATGTTTGGGCTGCGTGTGTGATGTTGGGTCGTTATTATAATTGGGTCGTGCTATAATGGGGAGAGTGTTTGTAAACCCTATAAATAAGGATATGGTGTGAGTTGTAAAGGGGTTGACATTTTGAATAAATTCCTTGTGTGAGCCTTATGCCGCCATTTTTGAAGTGAGTGTGATCTCCTTCATCATTCCATCTTTGGATATTCGAGCGTGCTCGAATCTATGAACTTGAAGCCGATTCACGGTATCGCTTGCGAGTGATCAACGTTCGAAGAATCGTAAATCGACAATACTGAAAGTGCGTGCGTGTACTTGTCAAGTATAGTACACTCACAAGGATCGTGTAATATGACAAACAATATTCAAGTATAAAGTAATAGCTAATCACAGAACAGTCGTATAGTAAATGCAGTAAAAATGGAAAAATCACACCAGGGCTTTTTATGCTGGTTCGGAGCACCGTCCTACGTCCAGTCTCAGACCTCTCTCTGGATTTTCACTAATCAACAACCTCGCTTCACCCGGAGGAACAGGTTCACAATACCCGAGCAGCCGAACGGGATTTCACGCCTCTAACAACACGAGGACTTCAACACTTGCTTGATCACACACAGGACTTCAACTAATACAATGGTTTTGACTTCTGCTTTGTGTTCTTGATTCAACACGGCTAGTCAACAGTTTGAGTACAATCTTCCTATAATCTGATCCTCAAGTATATACTTCGAATGCGTAGATTTAAGGAAGTATATTACTTATTGAATGAAGAGATGTGAAATAATTTCAATGATTCAATAAGCAATTGAAATATTTGAGAGCTTTTAGAATGCAAGAATATTTAGAAAGTAAGATCAGAATTTAGAGCAAGAATCGGTGATTTGAAAGTATGATTTCAAGTCTATTTATAGTGTAGAATAGTTGCATTCCTTCATGAAGAGTTTTTACAAAAGATTGCATCCGTTTCCATTGAAAATTGAAGAGAAAACTCTTAATGAATGGAAGCAACCCTTCAGGAAAAAGCTTGCTGTTTCGGAAACGGTCGACAGGTCAAAAATCACCGGTCGACTGGCTGAATTGAAAATTCCAGAAAAATAGCCGTTATGTGCAAAAACACATAAACCAGTCGACTGGTCCTTTTTGGTCGGTCGACCGTTTTAGTTTCTGTTTCAAAAAACACAGCAGAACCGGTCGACTAGTCCTTTTCGGGCGATCGACCGTTTTATGGCTGTGGACCGGTGGACCTCGGTCCATAGTCTATAACACTCTGCACTCTTTCCCGGTCGGAGCCTGGACCGTTTGGGCTTTTTCTGTGACTTTTCAATTCCTCAAATATACAGATTTCAGCAACGAAGATATGATATTGTTTTGTGCATTCGTATTATACTTTAAGAATAGATTTTAACATATTTCTAACATGACTCAAAGTAAAAAACCTTATCTCTATGAAATGATCTTCATTGCACCTTTATATGTTGGCATCGATCAAAATCTTGTCTCAACATTCTCCCCCTTTTTGATTGATGACAACACTTTGGATTTTCTCCCTCTAAATATAAATCTCCCCCTGAATTTCTGCAACATTTGTTAGTTCATAATGTAAATAATCTTACCTTTTGATTCCTGCATTAACAAATGTTAGCACACATATACTATTACCATGTTAAGCACATAATTTTAAATGATAGTATATGTAACATGAATGATGTGAATAATCATAAGTGAAAATATTTCTCCCCCTTTGTCATCGATTAAAAAGAATAAATACCATAATAAGCAAAGTAATCGAGAGTAGTAGAGAATACAAATAATTATAGCACCTTTAGGGGATACTGAATCATGTGTTTTTTTTTTTTTTTGATAAGCTGAGTTTTCAACGATATTTAGAGATGTTGAATAACCTTCTCTTTATTGTGGTGTACCTGCAAAAAATATAACATATATAGTTTGGTACCCACTTGCTTTTTTTGGGTTCATGGGTTAGATGGAAGGTAACCATACCCAAGAGGGTTTAATGGAACCTTTAAAGATAAAATTTTCATTATTAACTACTGAATCAAAATAATCATCGATATATTTTTCTCTGTTTTTCCAACTTATAGGAACCCAAATACTTAAGTAATCTCTATTGATTCTTTTCATACTTCTATATTTATTATAAATACCGCTAGTCATAGAAGTATTCGAATTTCTATAATAATTGGGTCTTGGATGAACATTAGTACTAGCAGTGATATTTTTATTGTATATAAAAGCATATCTAGTACTATTTCTATGATTGGTTTCTTGTTTCTTATATCCCAAACCTTGTTTATTTGAAGCAGGTTATGAACTTCCAATGATTTTTGTCAAATTTTCTTGACCTTTGTTGAAGTTAGAAACATTTTGAGTAATATCATCTAACTTAGTTTGTAAACTAGCCTTTT
This sequence comes from Allium sativum, assembly GCA_030737875.1. Classification (NCBI taxonomy): domain Eukaryota; kingdom Viridiplantae; phylum Streptophyta; class Magnoliopsida; order Asparagales; family Amaryllidaceae; genus Allium; species Allium sativum. The sequence continues at coordinate 139,146,036 of CM060918.1, read as the reverse complement.
CTAAGTCCAGAATTTTGACTTTTGCCTTAAGCTCATGATTTTCAGTAGTAAGAGAATCATTTTTCTCTTTTTGAGTTTCAATTTCTTGACTCAAAAGAGATAATTGAGAATCAATATTAGATGATGATTCTTAAAGTTTTTCAAGTTCTTCTTCTAATATTTTCTTCTCGTCTTTTAACATATCTCGTTCAAACTCTGCTTTACTCAAATCTTCTCTAATACCAATTGAAAGTGCGTGCGTGTACTTGTCAAGTATAGTACACTCACAAGGATCGTGTAATATGACAAACAATATCCAAGTATAAAGTAATAGCTAATCACAGAACAGTCGTATAGTAAATGCAGTAAAAATGGAAAAATCACACCAGGGCTTTTTATACTGGTTCGGAGCACCGTCCTACGTCCAGTCCCAGACCTCTCTCTGGATTTTCACTAATCAACAACCTCGCTTCACCCGGAGGAACAGGTTCACAATACCCGAGCAGCCGAACGGGATTTCACACCTCTAACAACATGAGGACTTCAACACTTTCCTGATATCACACAGGACTTCAACTAATACAATGGTTTTGACTTCTGCTTTGTGTTCTTGATTCAACACGGATAGCCAACAGTTTGAGTACAATCTTCCTATAATCTGATCCTCAAGTATATACTTTGAATGCGTAGATTTAAGGAAGTATATTACTTATTGAATGAAGAGATATGAAATAATTTCAATGATTCAATAAGCAATTGAAATATTTGAGAGCTTTTAGAATGCAAGAATATTTAGAAAGTAAGATCAGAATTTAGAGCAAGAATCGGTGATTTGAAAGTATGATTTCAAGTCTATTTATAGTGTAGAATAGTTGCATTCCTTCATGAAGAGTTTTTACAAAAGATTGCATCCGTTTCCATTTAAAATTGAAGAGAAAACTCTTGATGAATGGAAGCAACCCTTCAAGAAAAAGCCTGCTGTTTCGGAAATGGTCGACAGGTCAAAAATCACCGGTCGACTGGTTGAATTGAAAATTCCAGAAAAATAGCCGTTATGTGCAAAAACACATAAACCGGTCGACTAGTCCTTTTTGGGCGGTCGACCGTTTTAGTTTCTGTTTCAAAAAACACAGCAGAACCGGTCGACTGGTCCTTTTTGGGCGGTCGACCGTTTTATGGCTGTGGACCAGAGGACCTCGGTCCACAGTCTATATCACTCTGCACTCTTTCCCGGTCAGAGCCTGGACCGTTTGGGCATTTTCTATGACTTTTCAATTCCTCAAATATACAGATTTCAGCAACGAAGATATGATATTGTTTTGTGCATTCGTTTTATACTTTGAGGATAGATTTTAACATATTTCTAACATGACTCAAAGTAAAAAACCTTATCTCTATGAAATGATCTTCACTGCACCTTTATATGTTGGCATCGATCAAAATCTTTTCTCAACAAATACAGCTTGTTGCGAGATCAACGTATTGAAGAGAGCGAGATTCCGACATCGAGAGATCAACGAAGTTGAGCATTTGTCCTACTTTCTGAATCTATATTCACATATTCATCAACTCGCGTGAAGTGTTGGATCCTGGAGTTGCCTCAATTTGGTATCAGAGCCAGATCACCATTAGTGGTTTAGATCGCTATTGCCAACCACCATCATCAAATCGTTCACGCCAGTTCGCCATCACCTTACTTCGCCAGACTACCACCACCATTCCTGATCGCAATCAATCACCAGACCGCCATCTCCTTCATTAGACCACCAGCTTGCCGCCACCATCAGATCGTATATATCAGATCACCGGCGCCAGTCAGATCGCCAGGCCATCTGATCGTTCAGAAAGCTAGACCGTTGTGTGTATTTGGGCCATTCCATTGATTTTGGGATGCCGGAATTGGTTTGAAGCTTGGTCGTATGTTAAGCATTGTACTCAAGCATGCCGCCAAGATGTGCTAATCGCCATTAAAATTTGGGAGAATTGTATCGGAGCGAAGAAGCCGAACAAATGGAGAGGAGGATTAATGACAAATTTGATGAAGGAATTGGAAGATTAGAAAGGCTTATGTTAGACATGATCATGCTAGAAGAAGAGCATCACCCGATTCAAATCATGGTGGACGACGAACTTTGCCATCGAATTCGGAGAGGAGAAGAATGTCACCACCCTTGGATCGAGAGAGGAGAACTCGCGATAACTCTGAACATGGGCCATACCGTAGAGATGAAAGATATGATGGAAGAGATATGAATGGTCATAGACGTGTAGATGATCATGATCGATATCGCAGTACATCAAATTTTGAAGAAGAAGGAAGCAGTAGTCATTCTCATTATTAAGGCCGAGATCGAGAACCATATCGCCCACCGAAGAACAATCACAACTGGGAGTCCGAAATGAAGACAAAAATTCCAGAATTCAAAAGGGGAATGTCAGCAGAAGAATTTCTAGATTGGTTGTCGAATGTAGAGTGGAGTTCAAGAACGTGCCTGAGAATAGAAGAGTTCAGTTAGTTGCTACTCGTTTGAGAGGAAGAGCTATTGCTTGGTGGCAATAAACTAAGCTAACTCGTGAAAGGATCGGAAAGCCGAAGATTGTCACATGGGAGAAAGTGAGAGAGGTGATGAGAGCTACATTCTTACCTCACAATTATCAATCTCTTATGTATCAACGTTTGCAGAACTTGAGACAAAGGACGAAATTTATGAGTGATTATACGGATGAATTCTATCAATTAATTGCTCGTAATGACATCATGGAAATGGAGGAACATTTGACTGCTAGATATGTTGGAGGACTCAGGACTCAGATTCAAGACATGGTAATATGTTCTACCCAATGTCTATTGCCTAAGATCACCAGAAAGCTCTAGCTTGGGAAAAGCAAGGGAGTCGAGGAGGAGGAGTATTCACGAATTCCAACATTCAGAGCAAGGGTGCTGGTAGCATTGCTAATGTTTCTAAGCCAGTCCCTAAATATGTTGTCAATGAAGCTACTAAGACGAAGGTCAATTCAAATGTCAAGTGCTTTAATTGCCAAGATGTGGGACATAAAAGCAATGAATGTCCAAAGCCAAAGAAGAGAGCAATGATAGCTGAGGATGTAGAAGCTGAAGTTGATTACTCCTTACCATCTCAATTTGACGATGATGTTGAAAATAATGTCGAAGAGGTGGTATCATGAGACGAAGGGAGTAGTTTAATGATGAGAAGATCATGTTTAACTCCAAAGCATGTGGATGATTCTAATTGGTTGCGAAGAAATATTTTCCAATCTACGTGTACCATTTTGGGGAAAATTTGTCGATTCGCCATTGATGCTGGGAGTTGTGACAATGCGATTTCTAAAGAAGCTGTCAAGAAGTCGGGGTTGAAGACTGAGAAATATCATAGACTGTACAAGCTTGCTTGGTTGAAGAAAGGAGGATAAGTCACCGTAGGAAGAAGAGCGTATGTGTCATTTTCCATTGGGTTGAAGTACAAAGATGATATTTGGTGTGATGTGGTTGACATGGATGTATGTCATCTACTTTTGGGAAGACCATGGCAGTATGATAGAACTGTTCAACGCGATGGTCAAATTAACAGTTATAGTTTCAGGCACTAAAATTATATTGGTTCCCAAGAAGCATGAGCAAAGTGAAGGCAAAGCAGAGAAGAAAATAAATTCGATCAGTCTTCTATATTTGAAGGAATTTGTTGAGGAAATAGAAGAGAGTCCCGAAGTGTTTATGTTGATTGGGTTGGAATCAGGGGGAGAGACTGATATTTCGGCTGAAGCTAAGCCTGTGCTGAAAGAGTTTGCAGATGTGTTTCCTAAGGAATTTCCTAAGGAATTACCTATGCTCAGGGACATACAGCATTAGATTGACTTGGTGCTGTGTTACCGGATAAGCCACATTACTGAATGAGTCCAAAGGAGCATGAATAGCTGAGGAGACAAGTTGAAGAGCTGCTTGAACAAGGGCGAATACGAGGGAGCCTTAGTCTTTGTGTTGTACCTGCCTTGTTAGTGCCAAAGAATGATGGATCATGGAGGATGTACGGATAGTCGAGCTCTCAACAAGATCACTGTCAGATACATATTTCCTATGCCTAGATTGGACGATATATTAGATCAAATCAGTGGATCTATTATCTTTTCGAAGATTGATTTGCAAAGTGGTTATCACCAGGTTCGAATTAGACCATGGAATGAATGGAAGACCACATTCAAGACTCGTGAGGGGTTGTATGAATGGTTGGTAATGTTGTTTGGTCTATCGAATGCTCAAGTGCTTTCATGAGAGTGTGGATCAAATTTTTAGACCATATATTTGGTGTGGTTTATTTTGATGATATCTTGATCTATAGTGCTAGCATGAAGGAGCATCTACAACACCTGAAAGCAATGTTGATGATTCTTCATCAAGAACAATTTTATGCTGCAATGAAGAAGTGTGTGTTCATGACGCAAAGTGTTCTGTCTTAGGGTACATTATGTTCAAGGAAGGAGTAAAGGTAGATCAGAATAAAGTGATTGCAATTAGAGATTGGCCTCAACCTAAGACTATAACAGAAGTCAGAAGCTTTCATGGATTGACATCATTCTATCGAAGGTTTATTCCACACTTTACTAATGTGATGGCTCCTGTTACTGATTGAATGAAAGGGAAATAGTTTATATGGACGAAGGAAGCTCAATCTTCTTTTGAGAAGATCAAGGAACTTTTGACGACAGCCCCAGTCCTTATGTTGCCAAATTTTCAGTTGCTATTTGAATTACATACAGATGCATTGAAAGTTGGAATTGGAGGGGTGTTGAGTCAGAAGGGTCGTCCTATTGCCTATTTCAGTGAGAAGCTATCTAGAGCAAAGATGAGATACAATACGTATGACGTAGAGTTCTATGCTACTATACAAGACGTGAAGCATTGGAGACATTACTTGTCTCACAAAGAGTTTGTTCTATATACTGACCATGAAGCATTATAGCATTTGCAAGGTCATGACAAAATTGCAGCCAGGCACGCATCGTGGATTGCTTATCTGCAACAGTTTACCTTTGTTGTGAAGCACAAATCGGGAGTAACTAATCGCGTAGCCGATGCTTTGAGTCGAAGGAATCATCTTCTTACGACTATGCGAGTCGAAGTGGTTGGTTTTGATGTACTTCCAGAGTTGCTAACAACCGATCCATATTTCTCGCAGGTCCTAAACAGAGTCAAGGAAGGGAATATGGATGGATATGCTCTAATCAATGGTTTCTTGTTCAAAGGAAATCAATTGTGTATTCTAGATTGCAGTTCAAGGACGAAAATTGTCAAGGAATTACATGAAGAAGGACATGTGGGCCGTGATCGTACTTTAAAGCTGATTTCTGAATCTTACTTTTGGCCATCTACGAGGAAAGAGGTCGAGAAGTTTGTGCAGAGATGCCACGTTTGCCAAGTATCGAAGGGAACTGCAACTAATGCTGGATTGTACATGTCGTTTCCTGTGCCTACTAAGCCATGGGTAGGCATTAGTATGGATTTTGTCTTGGGATTGCCGAGGACATAACGAGGCAATGATTCTATATATGTGGTGGTAGATCATTTTTCAAAGATGGTTCATGTTATTGCTTGCAAGAAGATGATAGATGCTGTAAATGTTGCTCAGTTATTCTTTAAGGAAGTCTATCGTCTTCACAGGTTACCTGAATCCATTGTTTAAGACAGGGATACTCAAATTCTAAGTCATTTCTGGATTAGTTTGTGGAAGTTGATTGGGACGAAGTTGAAGTTTAGCAGTACTTATCATGCGCAAACCGATGGACATAGAAGTAGTGAACAAATCTTTGGAAAATTTGTTGAGATGCCTCGTGAAGGATAATTTGAAGAGTTGGGATGTGAAGTTGTGTCATGCTGAGTTCGCGCACAATTATGCTATTAATTGAAGTATAGGGTTCATTCAATTCCAGATTGTCTAATCAATCGTGCCAAGAGGACCCTTAGATTTGTCAACGGTTTTGCAGCAGAAAGGGGTTGTTAAACGAGCCAGTGACTTTGTTAATGAGTTGCAAGGATGTCACAAAGTTATGCAGGAAAGATTTCTTAGGACAAATGAGAAGTATAAGCAATTTTCAGATTTGAAGCGACTATGTGTTAATTTCAAAGAAGATGATTTTATTTACGCAGTGTTGACGAAAGATCGTTTTCCTATTGGAACTTATAATAAGTTGAAACTAGGAAGATTGGTCCAGTAGAAATTGTGAAGAGAATCAATGAAAATGCTTATCAGTTGAGATTGCCGAATGGTGTCCATACTTTTGATGTTTTCAATATCAAGCATTTAATCACTACGCCATAGATGGCATACGGCAACCCCAGAAAAGTGATGCAATAGGTGCCAAAAAGTGTTGCTATAGGCAAAAAAAGATCTGTGGCAACACTTTTTTGGGGTTGCCTTTTGTCGTATTGCCTTAGAGTCAAAGGCAACACCTTTGCGACTCTACGGTATCAGTACAGATGTTGCCACTGGCACCAATACAACAAAAAACTACCCTTTCACAACTACCAAAAACAGTTGTAATATGTCTAGTACAACTGGCAATCGTAATAAAGTCAACATTTTTTACAACTGTTTCTAACAGTTGTTAAAATTTGGTTTACAACTGCAAAAACAATTATACCTCAACTACTATTAATAAAAAAATTCATAATATTATAGTTATAACTGCTATTTCACTAATAACAAACATAATTACTCACATTAAGAGAAAAAAATTCAAGTTTATACTAACTTCATTGCAGAAAATAACAGAATTCATTACATATGTCAATAAACATACATACACTTATTAAATTAGAATTTTTCTACATGGTCTCATGACTACTTTACTTTCAGTTATTACACGACAGCACAACACAAGCATTGTAATATGCACTACTAGATTGCAAAATCTGAAGGTACAAAGGCAAATTACCATTCGGATTCATCACATAAGAGCGTGGAAAGAGCACAGATGAGTGGAGCATATTGGCCGACCGGTGGCGATGGCTTCTGAAGCAATCTCGGCTCCAGGAAACCCATCTAACTCGATTTCGTCAATAGCCGACCGGTGGCGATGGCTTCTAAAGCAATCTCGGCTCATCTTATTCTGTTTCTTCACTTTTATCATCAGTATTTCCTCCAGGTTCTAGAAGATGATTTAGAGATATCAGAGTTGATACATTTGACCACAGGTTCTAGAAGGAGAAAATCAAAAGGTGTCTAAATATATAATCTTAATGGAACTTTGTTGCTATTTTGCATATCTTCTCTATAATGAAGCTTAGAGCTATACTCAACATGTTACAAGTTATTTTAGGTAACCATGTTTTATATATGGAATGATAACTTGTTTCAGTTTTATATGTATAGATAAATTATTTATATATACAAGTTTCTCTCTACGAATACCTGAACGTAGTATGTCCAAGTAACTGATAATATTCCTGAACGTGTATCAGGGATTCCTAGTCCATGCATTGCCTCACTGCATAAGAATTCTCAAATGTTATTACACAACACTGCAAGACCATCTACAAATCAGCTGTAAGGTAGTTTTCCAGCACCTATTAGCTTAGGAATTGGGTTAATCTTATGCGAAATCTCCATCTTCTTCTGTTATATAATTTTTTGAATACACTAATTGGCTTTATTGATTTCATTTCAAGTAGAATATAATATGATAATCAAAGAAATCATGTAGCATTCTACCATACTTTTTCCATGATCTTAATCAACAATATCAGTTTGATATAGCAAAATACAGCTTATAATATGTTATTTATGTATACACATTTAACAAATAGATCATAGATTGTAAAGCGGTTATGATTTTTGTATATAAGCAAAAACTTTACTCTTGTAACATCTGAATCTGTTCACCAACGTACTGTCAAAGAACTACATGCAGTGTCTAGTGCACAGTATAACTGACTTATTTGGAAACAAATATAATCTTTCTCAAATTCATTTCTCACCTTTATTTTCCTTTTGCGATCGAACCAAGACTTGAAATCTGAATCATTAATGTTTGGTAGATGTATCTTCATTTTTCCCGGATCAGGAAATGTTTTTGAAACCTGAATACGTAAATATGTTTAGTTACTTTAAATTTTTCTTGTTCTTCAATACAATATTGTGAATTCTATTACTAACCTTACAAGCAAAAGAGCAATAGTATGCACTAAGTTTAACCATCACAAACTTTTTCAGCATCCTCCCAAACAATTGCAAATCAAAATGTTCACATTTGCCATCAAAACAAAACTACCTTATCACAATCCCTGCATATAGAGGTACAACACCTTGCTCCAAAAAACTAGGGCATTTGCTTCCCTTTTCAGTCATCAAAAGGAGATAAAAGATTAAGGTTTACTGACATCATAATTGGTTAGAAAGACTTACAGAAAAGAATAGGAATACAGGGCATTTGCTTCCCTTTTCACAAGGCTACAGCAGTAGGTACCTACAAATAAGATAGACAAGGAGCCGTATATTGTAAGGCATATATGAATATATATTGAGATATATATGCATGTAATATAGGATGAACCCCCCACTACCCCAAAGAATTTAACAAGGCTACAACAATGAGCTTGACTTGGGAATAGAATCCATAGTGAATACCACAACGCAATTGACAAGGACTGTAGCATGGTTCGAAACTGAGTTGTAACTGAACTGCAACGGACCATCCACATGTTAAACTAGCATAGTCTAAAACCTTCATTGCCTAAGCAATCACCGTGGCATAAGCTAACAATGAACTAACCACCCGACAAGCATATAAGGTAGTAAGACTTACGACAGTGTTTGAATATGATAATGTCATTTCATTATACCTAAATTGTAAGCTGCTGTGGTATAAAATGAAAGTAATATTATATGAGCCACAGTTTGATTCATAGGCTGCACAAAAAGAAGCAGTTCATTGTAATTATCATCAAATAAGCATTAAGTAGTTTATCTCCAAAAATTTCAGCCTGTACATGTGTTTATTTATTGATTTCTGGTGAGTAGAGGTCAAGGCAATTAGAGTTGTGTCTTCCATGGTTAAGTATACAATAATGTATATGTCCTCAACATCAGATTAAATGTGAAATCATTTATGAACCTTTCGGAATATTCATTTGGGCTATTGATGTATGAATATACTGTCATCACTGGAACTCAACTCTAGAGGCATGTTTCATATATCTTAATACTTAAGCGTTAAGAGCATAATAAACATGTCATAGACATAGTGACATAACGACATTGCAAATTTAAGTAATTTATTTAAACAAAATAAAGTTTGATCAGACTTCAAACTTGTATTACATATTAAAAGCAAACACATGGTGATTTTGCAATTAACAGATCAATCTCATATAAAAGTTTGAAACTCTCTATTTTTTCAGCTATAGAAGTATCAGATCCTTTCATCTAATCCATACAAACAATCCAAATCTAATTCCACAAAACAAGAAAATATCACTCTTATTTAAACCATGATCGCCCTTTCATCTATTAAAAACATTCATAAAATCAAAGTAAAAGCATCAACCAAAAAGGGGGAAATCTGACCATAAATCTTGATAGGAGCACGAATCTCAAGCAAATTGGACTGCGAAATGAACACATGCTTGGCCTCAATGCAGAGCTGACGAATCTCAGATTCGGAAAACTAAACCTTCTTCGATCCTCGTTTACCGCCATCGTTGAGTTTCTATTTCTGATAATGAAACGAGGCAGTTCAAAGAATGGATCGAGACACCTGCTTTGACTAGCGGCAGGTAACCCTATTCTCCATCGACGGAGAAAGCTTCAGCTTCGTGAGATGTTGATGAATGAAAATCAGGGATTTCGATTTGGTGCAATGAAACGAAAATTAAGAAGGGAAATGAAAATAAATGCGGGAAATAAAAATGGTGAGGTATGGATTGATAACGTGGATGAATGGTTCAGATTTTGTTTTAACTAGTTGTGTGGATCGCTGAGTTGTATTCTTTTTTTATTTTTTATTTAAAATATATCTTTAGCTACTGCAACATATGTTGATATCTATGCTAACACATTGAAGAATGCGTTGCAATAGACAAAAATATACATAGTTGTAGCAACATTGTAGCTGGCAACACCTTGGATTTTCGTTGCGATATGTCATCTATGGCGTAATGAATCCCATATTATGAGGATGAGCATATCGAAGAAGAGGAAGGTGTGAATTCGGGGTCGAATTCTTGTCAACCTAAGGGGGATGATGCAGCACATCATGGAAGATGCTTGTATATGAGTAACAGGTTGACCGGTGACCTAAAGCATGGAAGAGGAGCTTTTGGGTCATCCAACGTCCTAAAGAAGCCAACCAGCGACCTAGAGCTTGAAGGAAGGGAGAGCAGGTCGTCCAGTGACCTAAAGAAGTTGTCCAGCGAGCCAAAGCTTGGAGGAGGGACGTATGGGTCGTCCCACGACCTAGTTGAGTCGTTCCGCAAGCCAATTAATCTTGGGAAGAAGCTCCACGATCCAACAAGGTCTTTCTCCGACCTAAAGAGGAAAGGCTGGCTTGAGGAAGCATTATTGGGTCGTGAAGGGGACAGGTCGTTCATCATTGGAACGTTATTAGTTGAAGGAAATAATAAGCATGGAAATTAGGTCATGCCGCATGGTGTTAGACCGTGTTGGTTTGCATTGTGTTGATGGGTCCTGGGTTTGAGTCATTCTTGTATGTTAGGTCGTTGATATGTTTGGGTCGTGTGTGTGATGTTGGGTCGTTATTATAACTGGGTCGTGCTATAATGGGGCTTGTGTTTGTAAACCCAATAAATAGGGATATGGTGTGAGTTGTAAAGGGGTTGACATTTTGAATAAATTCCTTGTGTGAGCCTTGTGCCGCCATTGTTGAAGTGAGTGTGATTTCCTTCATCATTCCATCTTCGAATATTCGAGTGCGCTCAAATCAACGAACTTGAAGCCGATTCACGGTATTGCTTGTGAGTGATCAACGTTCGAAGAATCGTAGATCGACAATACGGCATGTTGCGAGATCAACGTATTGAAGATAACGAGATTCTGACATCGAGAGATCAACGGAGTTGAGCATTTGTCCTACTTTCCAAATCTATATTCACGAATTCATCAATTCATGTGAAGTGTTGGATCCTGGAGCTGTGTCACAATGGTTCTATTTATTACACTGCGTATTGTATATTTAATCATTCATATCTTATTCATGTATTCAAATGGCTATTTAGTTGTAGTTCCAGTGATGTAATTTACTTGTTATTATTGAATCAAGTTGAGGTATAACACAAAAGTTGAGTCATTTGTAAAGGCAATAAACAAACATAATAATTGAGTTACATTACTTAGTTATAATATTGAAAATGACAAAAATAACACTAATACTATATGAAGCATAAATAAAAATGAAAAATGCCATTTCAAGTTGCAACAATGTGATACCATGTGAAACTTTGGATAAAACAAGAGCTCATCAGTTCAAAATCGACGTCCTTATGGCATTGGTAAAATTTAGCGATGCCATTGCACCATCTGCATTCATCTACGTGAACTCCATCTCAATGTCGTAACAACCACCATTTTTTGATGTCTTGGTGATGCCGAGCTATTTAGCGATGCTAATTTTTCAGCCGAAGCCTTTGTTGTCGCTATGAAATCACTAAAAAAAATTGTGACACTTTAGTGATGCCAAAATCATGTTAGAAAATCATAGATTTGTAGTAGCATTGAAGGTGCTATGACCAGACAATGGTAGAAAATTTATTTCCAGAGCGTTCACTAATTTCTATAAGTAGCATGGAATTCAAAGACACTTCACTACACTTAGGGATCGCAATCAAATGAAGTCACTGAAAGAATGAATATGACTCTAGTGGGGAAAGATCATTTTTTGAGATTGATGGTAGATTTATTTAGAGGGTTTTTAGTTGAAGGTTATCAACTACGACGTGTATTATTAATCAAATTATGCGCTCAACCGTTGATGGGACGAATCCATAAGAAAGGTGGAAATATATATCAGTTATTTTCGTATACTTGGTAGCCTTGTGTATGTGAACCATCCAGAAAAAGAGAAGTCAGAGGCTAGAGCCTGTAAATGCATATTTTTAGGCTATATAAAGGGCACTAAACGGGTACCACATTTGGAACACTATTGATAGGAGGGTAATGTACTCTAGACATGTCACATTTGATAAATTATCTGTCTTCAAGCCGAAAAAAATTCTACTAAGTTTATTAGATTCAAAAGATGAACGGCCTAAGGAAATGTATAATATTCTCACATATCGTCATAGTTCTAGGGACGGAGCTGTAAAAGAAGACACAATAATCATAATTGTTGACATAATATGAAGGTCCACAAGATTCCTCTGTCAGTGATGGTGATGGTCATGGAGCTAGAGACGATTTAGCGTAAGATGAATTTGATAGAAGCTTAGGGAAAGTTATACCTCTTTGGGTTAGTTCTAGAGTTAGAAGGCTATAAGTGCGTATTGAGAGTGGAATTATGCAAATCTTAGACTTGGTGATCATTTTGAGTACGCACTGCATATAGTGTTAAAGGAGCCTTTTGACCTTAAATAAGTTATGAGTTTAAATACCAACTCAAAATGGATGCATTCTATGGAGCCAAAGGATGCAAGTGGATGTATAAGTTGGAGGGCAATGGGAGGTACAAATTTAAACTTGTTGCAAAAGGTTTTTTTTTTTTTTTTTTTTTGCAAGAAAGCAGATGAAGTATGATGAAGTGTTTGTTCCAGATGTTAGATATAATTCTATCTGAAGGTTTCTAGCTATAGTTGCAACTCATGACACAGAGTTTAAAAAAATAGATGTAAGGACCGCCTTTTTGCATGAAGACTTAGAAGAGACCAAGATGCAACAAGAACGATTTGTAGAGGATATAAAGAAGAAATGAATTTGCAAGCTGAAGACTTCTTCGTTAGTTTGAATCAGCCGCCTATGCAATGTAAAAGAGGTTTCACTTTTTATGCTTACTCTTGGTTTTGATAAAAACATTAGAGATGCTTGCGTTTATTTTAAGCATATAAATTGGGACTGTCAAAGCATGATACATCTAGCTGATAATTTGATATTTATTTCAAGGATAAAGCACATAGAAGTAATATGATCGTTTTCCTTTCTTACACCCATAGAGAATACTTAATACAATCTTCGGAATTCATGTGCCGATCACTTAAGCGTTCGAAAGATAAGTCGCTGGGTAAAATAAAAATAAATGACAAGGGAACAAACTATACTTTCGTCATAATATCAGAGACATATAAATATCAATGCAACATATTATATATGGTCACTCCATAATATATTACACCACATTTATATCAAATGCTATTTTTTACAGGAATAATTATGTGAACCTACCCAAATTGCTAATATAATATTATACAGAAATCAGACCACTACTATATGATGATTGAAACTCTTGCTCCATGTTGCTTCCCAAAATGCTGCAAAGAAACCTGACTACTTAACCACACATTAAAATTTGAGCATTCAATAGTTTAAGGGAAGGAAATAAACTCTAGGTCAGACATGATCCTGGTATGAGTAAAGCTTAAGTTTAATTTCAGAAAAATCCTTAAATCAAAGGTATCTCTTAAGATCACGACATATATATACATACGGGTTTTACCTAAAAATTACCATAATATTTTATTATCATATCCAGTGATTGTTGACGTGCGATTTCGATCAATCGAGCGCCAACAACCAAATTCCAAAATAAAGCAATGAATCCAGACATAGAGTACAGAAAGTAAAACAACACAGAGATTTACAGTAGTTCAGCAAGTCGTGCCTACATCAACTGTGAGGTAATCTTTATTGTTTATATTGTATGATTACAAGTACAACCCTTTTGTGTTACAGAAATGAAGAGAAAAGAAGTTGAGTGTTGGCCATGGAAAAATCCTTGCTTATGAAAGACAAGAAAAAGATCCCAAAATCCAAAAAGATCCTAATCCAAGAGGAACTCTAGAAATGTCTCCAAGCCTAAATAATCTCAAGCCAAGCTAAGAAGAAGATCATTTTTTGTATCCTGAAGGGGTATTTATAGGTGAGAATTGGAGGGAGAGTAGGTAGGAGAGTGGGAATAACGACCCAAACCCTCATCCATATGTACCGGGAACGATACCGATTACCCATTCCTTAGTCGTGGCTTTAGAACTTTTGACTTCTTGTTGAAGCGCCTTGATTCCATGCCTTTCTTTAATTTCATATCTTATAGTCCAAAATGCTAGAGTATCAAATTCAATTTAGTAGTTGGGCACAACTAATTCTGTATGGACAAATAGCGGAAAATAGGTTTTCGTTAGTATCGTGGATTGTAGTTTTGACGATAACATCCTCACATAATGAATATATTATATTTACATATATACTAATTGTTATCCAAATATGTATATATACACACACTGTATAACGCATGATATATTATAGGATATTATGTAGGAAACTGATAATCAAGACTGTATAAAGATGAGAGATTTAGTTTGATTATTCAAGAGTATGAAGACTCACGAGTTTCAAGATTTCAAGAGCTCAGGATATTATAGAGTCTTAGAAATTATGTTAAAACTCAGGTTGTACTTATCTGATCTTAATCTATTTTTGTAAATTAATTTTTTTGAAAGTAATCCCATTTTCAAAATCTCTTTTCAAAATTATTCCAAAACAAATTCCACTTCAATTCTCTTTGCAAAAAAAATTCAAATATCCTTTGTTTTCAAAATAGTTCTTTCAAAGAATTTTTCAAAAAGAAATTTTATGGTTTCTCTGAAATATTTTTATGCTTATTATTAGATTTTAATATTTATACTTTTATTTATATACTTTGATTTTAATACTTATACTTTTCAAAATAGTAACTTTAGCTTTTATATTATATTATATTTTGCTTTAATACTTTAATTTCTGTACTTTAACTTTTTATAAACTTATACTTTAGTTTTTACTTTATATTTACAATGATTTTTATATTTTGAATACACTTATACTTTGATTTTAATATTTTAATTTGATCTTAAATTATACCTTAGATTTTGATTTTAAATTTAATAATTATATATTAATATTATTATAGTTTAGATATTTATATTCTAAGTTTAATATATTTGATTATATAGTTTTAATATATAAATATTATGTTTTTACTTAAATTCTGTTATAATATTTTTAATACTTTTCTTAAGTATTACTGTGATTAATATATACATCTGCTATGATAAAATAAGTTTAATTATGATATATAAGTTTCTATTTGTAAAACAATTTCAAAACAAACTAGTTTTCAATTCTATTTAGGATATATTGACATGGGGTCACCATGTATGTCGACATATAACAGTAAAAATTTGAAATTTGAAATTCAATTTTGAACGGAAGTATCCATTCGCGATAACTTTTCTCCACCAGTCATACCCCTTCACTTCTATAAGTATACTTCTTTCGTAAACGAAAGTAACTTCCTCCCATCATATTTCTTCAATCCCTTTTCTCCTCTCTTGAAAATTGTAAATTCTTTCACCATATTATGTTGATTTTCAAAACGAATCAAGTCATTTCTACTCTGATTTTATTCTAAATCAAACTCTCTTCATTTATAGCAAGATCAGAGTACACAATAGCTTATAGAAGCAATTGCAATCAAGATCAAAAGATCCAAGTCTGCATTCTTTGTACATACAGCTCAAAAACAAATACTGGTATGACTAGCTAGCCTTGAATCTAGTTGGGTTTGATTGTGTCTGGTATAATGAAAGTGCGAGTGAACTTGTTTTCCAAGAAATCAACCTAGGTGGGGATCTATGGCCTGCAAATATGATTGCCCTGCCCAGAGGCTTGAGTTTCTAGAGGGTGACTCCTTATAGCCTCAAAATCAAGGAGTGTAATAGTTAACATTGATTAAAGACCGTACACAGTGCAAAACTAGATATAGGACAACTCCAAGATAGCATAAAATCTTGATCTGTTCTTTCCTTAACTATATTTACTTTTCTTGCATTTTTATTTACTTATTTGATTATGTGATGATTTTATATGTATGCATAATTATATTACAAAAGATCTATAAAGGAACCACAAATTTTAAGTAAACGTTATTCACTTCCCTATAGTGTTAATCTAGCCTTAAGTTGCTTAATGTGCATCTCTTTCATTTGGTATCAGATTATTGGTTTTCAAAAGTATCATAATCAAATTTTTGAAAAGTTTAAATAGCAACCAACACTGGTAATGTCAACACTTTCATCGATTTATTTGTAGATGTTCAGCCCTATCAAACCACAACTTTTTAATGATAGTAATTACACTTATCGAACATGTAGGATGAATATTTATTTACAATCAATAGGATTAGACATTGGAATGCTGCAAAAACTAAGTAGACTAAATTCCAGTTAATTATACATAATGGACTATTGATCAAAAGGTAGTTGCATGAAGTAATCCTATGTCTGTAAATATATTATTCAATTCACTAGATAAGAACGAGTTTAATGGAGTGTCTGTTTGTAAGTCTGCACATGGAATTTAGAGAACTTTGCAAGTTACTCAAGAAGGCGCTAATAAAGTTAAACAAACTAAGATTTACATGTAAACCAATCAACTTTAATAATTATAAAATGGCTCTAAATGAATCAGTTTCTGATATGTATGATAGATTTCAAGATATAGTACATTCACTCACTGCATTAGATAAAAACTTTTTTGAAGAAGACAAAGTTAATTTTTTCTTAAATTCACTCATTCCTGACTGGGGTCATAAAACTTTAGCAATTGAAGAGTATAATGATATCAGCACAATGAAAATTGTAGAGCTAGTTAACAATTTAATGTCTTTTGAAGCTTAAATGCAGGGCAGGAGAGAAAGCAAAGAAGTTGAAAAGAAATTGACAGCATTCAATGCAATTATTGATGGGTCAGACTCTGATAATGATGACGAAGAAATAACACTAATGACAAGGAACATCACAAAATTCCGAGATCTTAAAAGATTGGAAACTCCTAAAGAAACGATAATAGAAAAGTAAGAATAAAATCAGATGCTACAATTGTGATAAGTCAGGACATGTGCAACGATACTGTCTATATCTAGAGAAACAAAAGACTACACCAAACCCTGATTCGTCTAGAAAAAGGGAATTGGCATATACTTTAATATTAAATGAGTCAAATTCAGACAATTCATCAGGCGATAGTGGTTCTGACATAATAGTGGCTAATACGTGCTTCACAATAATATATAGTTAAGATAGAATGAAGATTGAATCTAAAATAGCTATGTGTTTTCATTAACTTCTTATTTCCTTGATCGCTTTGATTGTTTGGTTGCCTTACATTCTTTGATTGCTTGTGTCGGTTGAGTCAATTTCAAAATAATTTAATTTTAAAATAACTTTTTAATTAAAATAAATATTTTGAAATTTAAAATAATTATTTTTTATAACACGAGTATATATGCACGTCCAGGTAGACCTACATTTATTGTCGAACCATATTTTATTGCATACCTATTTAAGAAGATGTCAATAAAATCAGTGAAACAATCGCTTAACATATCAACACATTCAGATATAGCAAACGCACTTGAATTGCCTTATGAATTGATTCAACATACATAATAGTCAAATCCAACTTATAACAAATAATAATGTTTTATGATTATGTACCAATTTTAGTTTAAACCGATTATTTTGTCAACTACTTTGTTCATGAGCTTATGTCAAGTTAATTTATCGATGCTTTCTCTACATATTTTGATATTATATTAATATTCAGTGTAAATACATTTATTAATTTCCTATTATATACATATTCAAATAAATGATAATCATGTGAAGGTGATAATGTTTCTTTTTTCTATCTTATTAGGTCTTATATTGTCCCTGCTAAGATCAACGCTTTGAATTTCAAAGCTTTCACGTAATGATATAATCTACATTGATTATGCTATTTGCATATAATGGAGAGTATTTATGACTTTTTTAAATCAAAGTGAAAATATATATATATGTAAAATTACCTTTTTGAAAGAAGTTAGTTGTCCTTAATATTAGATTTATCATTTCAATGGTATTTAGTTTTTTTTCCTTCTTTGTGTCATCACCGTTTATATTTCAAGGTCTTACCCTTCAACTGTTGGTTCCTACAAACAAAATTCTCAAAAGAAGACATTATCCGAAGAGCAAAATTTATATATAATTTTGTATGTAGAAAGCAGGTGTTGACAAGGTTTATTAGAAAAAAGAATTAAATACAAGTATTTAGGAATCTTCAATCGTATAATACCTCAGTGCACGCTTTGGTTCCTTCATATAACAGTTCTATACATCATGAAAATATCCTGTAAGTTAGCAAATATGGTGTTTTACTCTTATCTTATCAGAACTCTCAAAAAAATAGATCATAGCTAAATGCAAAAGAAATCAAGGATCCAGGTGTAAAACAAAACATATATAATAGTTAAAGATCAGAAATTACAATTACACATTCTAAAAATAGTTATAACAGAACCTAAAACGTCTGATAAAGGTATAAGAACAGTACTTAAAATGTCATGATATACATAGTTGATATATGAAAGTTTGCGGCTGTACAAAGCCAGTAACATATATAGATACTAACGTTCATAATCATAATCCATTTGTATATAAATCATCTTATCCAATATACGTGTTCATTTAAATGTTTACATTGCATTTATCAGAAGCATATCAATACATACATATGATCTAATTCCACTGTCTGCTCCAATTGATACACAAATCAGACATATTAAAGGCGGATTTTACATCAGCAGCAACAAAATCATAAGGTGAATCTTCTGAGAATTCAGTTGGCAAAGACTTCCATTGTAAAGATGGCTCCCACTCTGCAGTCCTTAGCACCTTTGGTATCTTTTCTACAAAAATAATGCTCCCTTCACGTGAAAAGTGAATCCCATCTCTCCGGTAGCATATGAAAAGAAGTAATAATCTAGATCAACGTCCATTTAAATTATATAAATAAAATAAACAACAAAAATTAAGAATCTCTACCCTTCTACGATCAAAGTACTACAGGTTACATTCTTTGTCCGTTAACCTTTTTGATGATATACTGCCAACTTTTGCAATCCTTTATGCCTTGCTCACTTGATGACAACAGCCACTTGTCCAATCACGACATAAGTTAACCTCTCTATCTTTAGAACACTCTGGTTTTAGAAGTAGAAAACGATTTCATCGTTCATTATACACCACCTCAGTGGAAGACAGTAGGCCAACAATAACACAAAAATATCTCCAATGTCAAGGTCAAAAAGTGGAATAAAAATCCTCAACAAAACTGAAGTCAGTAAAAGAACTAACAGCAGGTAATAATCATCATATATTAACACAAAATAGATATCAAACGTTTAATCGTCAAGGAGGGCACCCAAGTGTTTCAAAGTGCAACTTAGCAAATGCATCTTACACTGCTCCAAGCACCACAAAAAAATCATCATCAACAACATAACTCTATTTTTTTTTCCATCATGAAATCAATCTATTTTTTATCACTGAATATAAGAAACTAATTGTCCTTGTATAGTGTATACACATCTCAAATTACATGTCAAAGAGAAAGTGTAGTCATGAATAAAAGCTTTGACATGAATCTCATATTCTTTGCTAAAGCTAGATGTTATAGCATGAGTTAATAAAAATTATCAACAATACAAATGAGCTAAAGATGGATATATATCTCAATTACGTACAAAAAAAATGAGGTTATTTTCCCCTAAAAACCTTTCGTTGTTAGCAATCTGCCACCCTCTTTAACCTCTGTGTCTTTATGCTTTATAGAGAAAAGGATATATCATTAGTTGTCCAAAATGTTTTTTAGAAAAATTGGATAGCAAAAATCAAGCTCTAAGTGAATAAATAATATGATTATTTGCCCAAGAAAAAAAGTATATCTGATTAATTGTGTGATTGTTATGGTTTGTAAGGTATTATTTTTACCTCGAACGAGAATAACAATATAAAATGCTCTTCATAAAATTGCAAATTTCTTGGCATTCTTTTTCCTAGGCCAATGGTATCTTATTGTTTATAATTTGATAATTTTTTATTTTAAATTCCTACAAAAATTCATTTGTCACTCATATATTTTTTAGCTAAGTCCATGTAATGTTAGTTTCAAAGCTATATTTGTGATTATTAAACTTTGCACGAATTGCATTTGCTGGATTAAAAAGCACTCCTTATGATAAGAAACCTTTCTAAAAATTACTCAATCACTTGATTTTGTTACCAATTCTATGATATATTAATCGTCGATTCATCCTTTAATTATTACTCGTCATTTTCTATTTTTAGACCTTAATTCTACTCCTTCTAGCTTAAAAATGAGCATCGACTGACATGAGTTGCTACATTTTTAAAGTTGCTAAACATATTATGAGTACAGTATTAAAATTGTATCATAGTATTATTCGTAAAATAATTAATTTTCAACCACCACTTATTCCAATGCTTATGATAGTGTACAGCTAAAACTTTGATATATCTAGTTTGTTTTACTGTCTTAATGAAACATTTCATAATGGAAATTCAATTTCGCATATATTTAATTAACATCTTTTGAAGCCTAACTAAGATGTAGTATCAGTATGCACATACATATATCTTATATATAGTAAAACTGGTAAATGTTCCTTTTCAGATTATAATTCACACAAAATTTATTATGTAATTAAGGTCCTTTTGCAAAACAGAATGCATAAAGTAATTTGCACTTTCTTGATAGAAAATGAATTTTGATAGTTAGCTGTTGGAAAGAAATGTGATTATTATTATTTTTTATGAAATTAGGTAATGGTTTAAAAAAAAATCATTTTAATTAAAATATAGTTGAATTTTTATACTTGGCTTACGTTTTAACCTCAGTGGAATCTAATTTTCGTGTGTCCAAGCCATTCCCCTTGCACGCATAAAGAACATGCTCTTGCAGGATTAACTCTTTTTCCATATGCAAAGAGCGTGCCGTATCTACATGCAAAGAGCATGCCAACTCATATGCAAAAATTATCATTTCGTTGTTTATGCACATATGAAAGACTATGATAAAATGCAAATCCAGTTCCAATTTAATGCATTGTTACCATAGCGACAAATTGACCAAATCCATAGTAAATAATGTGGGTGCTTTAAAATCAAATATTGCTTGATATTATTTCAAACTAAAGGAAGGTATGTGTCCAATAACAACAAAATTAACATAAAATTTCAACTGAGAAATTAAACTTGCCCCATAAACATCCAAAATGGAACGGATGAATGAATGTACTAAATATATAGTAGGAAACCTTATATATTGCTTAACAAAGATTGATAAACTCATATTTCTAAAGTTTTTGTCACAGGGAAGAATTTGATGTTCCGTAGTTCCTAAAACATCTACACAACATACATGGAGATTATTGCAATATTGTAGTGATAACTGCTTAAAGTTTTAGTCATCATATAGTAATATATATAAATATTTATTGATTTTATGCTTTAAGTGTAATTGATTTTACGATATAAAGATAAAGATATAGATAATGAACGACGTACTAATCACCCCAAGCAAGAACATACCCTTCTCGACTCCTAGCTTGCTTCTTCATACTCCATAAGTTTTCGGTGAGTTCGTAGGCTTCAATTCATATTCCATAAGTAGGTGGCAGAACTGTTAAAGTTAATCTTATCAAAACTTTTTGTGTATGTTTAGTATTTTTTGATATACAAATAAAATTAATCTTATCAAAATTGTACAAATTTTATTTTCTAGTTACCCATTGCGAGCTGGACAACCGGTACGACAATAGATCGGACTTCAATCACCACTCCAGCCACTGCACAAACTGCCACAAATAGCTCGCAGCGCCCTTGTTCACATATCTCGTTACTTTCCTCTTCTACAATGCAGTGATTTACTACACATAAGGCTGTTTTTTAGATTTAAAAACACCTCCAGCTCCTACTAAAACGGACCTGATTAATTTCAAGAAATAGAGACTTTCACTGCCATGAAACTGCCAAAAATAGTCAATGCCCACACGCTGCAACTACTTTAAACCTTTACTTCCAACTATGTGTATAATGATAAGTTCCATGTCTGGTGTTGCATATATTGTATATCCGATTGCTTAGGCTGAATTTAAAAAACAATAATTTAAGCATTAGACTTGATCACTAAAATTAACTTACATGATGCATTAAAAAAAGGAATTAGAGCTATTTTTTTTCCTTTTGCCATAATTGGCCAAATCGATCTGATTCTACTGTTTCATCTAATGAGCCGGATTACTTAATTTATGCTATATAACCACTTAAAATTTTCTTTGAAACGAAGCAAATCACAGTCAAGCATGCCTATATTAACTTACAATTATCTAAATGTGCTTTTCATAACATAGGAGACATGAGATGAATGATTCATTGTTCTCTAACATTCGACCAAATACAGTTTAATGTATCCACGTCAAAAGATTAAAAATGAAAAGGTTTGACATGAAATCCTATATTGGCTAAGTAGTCTCCCAGCAAAGCATTAAATCGGTCATCTACCCCAAATTGACCACAATTATAAATTGATTTCAACCTATTTTTTCTTATAATCATTATAATAATACACCTTTATTTGACATGGAAACTGTACAAAACGATGGATTCTAAAATGAAGAGATAATATCTACAAAAGCATAGCAGGAGAAAATGGATAGTAAAATTTGCAAAGCACCTTAAGAAATCAAGACATAGCGTAAAACAATAACTAAATCATGATTAAACTGGAATTGATTACCTGATTAGAAATCCACCAGGTCAGATTAATCTGGAATCGATTACCACCACATCAGATTCAGCCAAAAAGAAAACCACCACGTCGGTCGTGATTTAAATAATATGGAATTGATTACCTAATTAGATAGGGTCGAACATGTTACCGTGAGTGATTTAAGCAAATTATATCAATAAATCAATCCTGTGTATATTAACTTACAAAGAATGGTACATACGGTGTTAGAAATATACCTTGGAGAGAAAAGGAAAGGTAAGAGAAATCGAATACCACTTGAGATGTCAGATCGTTGAGCACCGAGCAGTGAGCTATATCCTCCGCCTAATCCAGCCTCCAACCAAGGGATGAATGGAATCGCGATAAAGAGGAAGGAGGTTAACGAATCAGTGATGAGTAGGAAGTTTCCATGGATGGTACATATGCCGAAGGGTTCTTGTGGATGTTGAGGGATGTTCTCAGTAGTTTGCGTGCATGGTGAGGAAGATCAAACCAGGGGAGGAATTGAATCGGAGGTGATCGGAAGCCACGATTTCTGGGTAAAATCAGAGATAGGAAAATTAGGTTTTAAGAGACGATAATTAGAACAAGTAAAATTAGCGAAATTGTAGGGGCATTTCGGTAAGTTCAAAAAGACACCAAGTAGAATTAGTAGTAGAGATAATATTATAAATAAGTTTTTATTTTTAATAAATCTAATATATATATATATATATATATATATATATATATATATATATATATATATCGAGTTTAACACAAACAAACAATTTTTTTGAAAAGAATCAAATCATAGAAAAGTACATATATATATATCGAGATGTCCCCTGACATGATGTCGGTATATGTATCAGAAGCTTAAGTTCAGATTCGAGTTTAAATTTTGAATTTTCCCTCATTTTTCATCAAATTCCTGTCATTAAGAGACGCCTTTTGACTAGAGAATTGCCTATTTAATCTCTAATATATCATCAATACTCATCCCTTCATATCATCACATTTCAAACTCAAATTCTTATTTCCAAAACTCATATCTTCATATAATTCCAGTGACTTCATCTTCAAATATTCCTACCACTATGAGACTTACAAGAACCGTCAAAGCTCATCTTTTCAATGATCAAGAGGACATTAGTGCCTACATCAAGTACATAAACTATGGCAAAGTCCATCCTAATAGGTTTGCCTTTTTTGTGGGTTTCCTTCTTATGAACTTGATTCTTTTTTTAATGATATTTCCTCTCTTCCACCAATTGGCGCAAATCAAATTGATTCTGTTTGCTATCATCATTTTGTCAAAATGTTTTATGCAAATTTGAATGTAAAGTTTTATATTTGAAATGAAGATCAAGTTTGGAGTAGTATTAAAGGAACACAAATTGTTTTGAACTGTGAAATATTAGGCTAAATTCTTAATTGTAAATTTGCCGGAGCAGATCTTTCAATGTTTTGAATCGATGAAGCTGATAGAGAGACTTTCCATCGCATTTTTAAAACTGATGAAAAATTCAAATTTAAAAATCATAATTTTCATCCAAAAGCAAAATTTGTTAATCTTCCGTTAAAATAATCTATTTCTCCAAGATAGATAAATTACAATAACCCAACTCTTAAAGTTAACGTAGTTTTTTTCACTCATTTAAGCCACTACAACATAAAATGGGCACTAAGCCACTCTAGATAAATTTTACCTCAGCAACCTTTTTAACCATGAATACACTCTCTTTCATGGTATCTATCTTACTCACATTTTTAAGTTCCTCGGTATCGTAAGTAGGGAATAGTTTTCTCCTCGAAAAGGTTTTTCTTTAACCAATATCCATTTTATGCGTATTTCCATGTCTTTTGAGCCTTATGAGTAACTTACCGAAAAGGAGCACAGGCTTGTTCATGAATAACAAATGAAAAAAAGAGAAATAAAAAGGACTGAAAATCGAGGAAGAAGAAGAAGAAACCTCATTAGAAAGTTTCGATCTTCCAGTCCATCAAACTACCTAAAATCTTCTAATGAGTCAAAAGAAGAATATGGAGAACCAAAAGACACTTGAGTGTTCCATGGGAAAGAAATTTAAATTAATTTTAAGCAAAATTGACAAGATTTTTAGGAAGATTAGGAGGAAACTTGTACTATCATCATCATCATCATCTTCTACATCTACATTCTAGTTTATCTATCTTCATTTATATTGTATTAGTCATGTACCTTAGTATATTAAGTATCGTATTACTTTAATACCTAGTAGTGATTGTAATCGATGTTTAGATTGAATGAAAATCCATTAGTTCCATGTTAAATACTTGTCATGGTCTTTGGAAATCTGTAAAGCGATGAAACATAGCCTAAAAGCTCAAAAATATATTAGTTTTCAAATCTTCTCAATACATTTCGACATATCCCCTTGCCATGTCAACATATAATGGCCAGAAAATACAATTCTAATAAATTTAATTTAAATAACTACCTTATACCTTTTCATTTCAAACAAGTTTCTTCTCCTTTAAATATTATCCGGGACCAGAAAAATAATTTAAAGTCCTATTTTCTTCTACTCTTTGCATCCTTTAACCTTTAGACAAAATAATGGATAATCCTATCCATAATTTGAGAGAAAACTTAGAATATACGGTTGAATCGTTCAAGAATATACTCTTATTCATACTCTAAAATGAAAGGTATTTAGAACTTAGTCAAATGTAGATGATCAGGGAACAAGAGAGGCACTTTAAAACGATTCGGAGGGTGATCTCCTCACTTTCTAAAGACAAACCCAAAGTCAATCCTAAATGCACTACAACCATAGATGAAACAATTGGAATGCTATAAGGACAGATCCTATCTTTAACAAGGATGGTTGGATGGTAGTGCCACACAATATCTGAATTTAATTATTTAAAGTATACTTAAGTATGCATTTATTAAAGACATATTGGTTGTACTAAATATATGATTTGATTGGGTTGATTTGATTATTTGAATGATTAATTTAAGTATATAAATTTTAACTGGATTGAAATGCTTGATTCCATATTTATGTTTTCATATGCTTATCTTTAATATTTAAATGATTTCTTATGTTTATTCTTTAGAATATTCTTATATTTAAAGTTAGTATCACAGTATGGCAAAAATATAGTTAAAATGTACGTTATAGTTCATATGAACAGTGAAGCCAGAGACTAGAGTCATGTAAGTGTATTCATAAGTTACGGTGGTTTCTGTTGATGACAAGGGGGGAGAAAATAAAAAAAATGCATAAATTAAAGGGATTACGGATTAAAGAGGAGTTATTGAATTTAGGAGAAGTTAAGGAGCGGTTAAAGAGATATTATACAAAATGGTTGTTGAAAGTCTATATAAAGATCGTATGTGTGTCTTAACTATAGCAAGTAATGATAATAACCAGTAAACAATAATGTAAGTAAGGTAAGAAATAATCACATCGGTATGTTATCCTAATTCGAACCTCCCGTCCTACGTCTAGTCCCGAAGCTCCCCTTCGTCTTTCTTACTAATACAAACTACCCTCGCTTTCCCGAAGGAGTAGGCTTACAGATGGAAAAGTAGCTTTGACAATAGTGTGTTCTTTGCAACACGTATTTTGACTGAATATTACAGACTTCTCCTATAATCTCCTTGTATTGGTATGAGAATTGAATATCTTGAGAATATAAAAGAGATTGAGTGCTTGACTGAAATTTTCAGAGAGAGATAATTAGTATAGAGGGCTTAGAGAGTATAGAATAATTCAAAAAAGATTCGGTAAATAAAACCTTCAATATAAGGTATATTTATAATAAATGAAGAGTTTTATGAAAGGAAGTAATCTTTGAAAGAAAAACCATTCATCTGAAATAATATTTCCATTAGGAAATTTATTTAGAATTAATGAGAAGAGTTATGACCTTTGAAAATGAAGGGGTATCTTTTCAGAATATAACAACCGTTTTCGAGGACAGACGTTATATGGTCTGACGTCTTTCCACGTGATTTGAAATATTTCAGATACAAAGATAGACGTTTGTCCATATGGTGACAGACGTCTATGTTAACAGGAAATAATTTCTCAAGACTGTGAACAGACACGTCTGTGCTGAGTCCAAGATTATTTCCTGAACCTAGTATCATATGTCTGTCATATATAGGCAGGCGTCTGTACTTGCATAGACTATTATATATATTTTAAAAGATCTGATATGAACTCGAGGAGATTTTACATAAATCTAATACTCAACACAAAATATAACCTTTCAATGATGTCTTCGAGTATGTCTTGTAATCTTGTTTATGCTTTCCTCTCCTTCTTAAGTATCATCAAAAAGGGGGAGATAGTTAGAACTGTGGATGGATGATAACAACCTCAGGTAATGAATGCATATATACTAATTAATATGCAGATATATATATATATATATATATATATATATATATATATATATATATTGTGTATAGTACATGATGTATTGCAGAAAACTGATTATCAAAATTGTATAGTATCAAGATTAAAGATTTAGATTGATGATTCAAGAGTATAAAGACTCATAGGTTTCAAGATTTCAAGAATTATTCAAGATATTATAGTGTCTTAGGAATTATATTAAACTTAAGTTGCACTTATCTGATCTTCATCCATTTTTACAAAATGATTTTTCAGTAATATTCCTGTTTTCAAAATCTATTTTCAAAATGATTTTAAAATAAATTTCATTTTTAAATTCTCTTTACAAAAGTTTTCAAATATCCATTGTTTTCAACATATTTTTTTCAAAGAAGTTTTCAAAAATAATTTTTATTGTTTTACTTTAAAATACTTCTATACTTATTATTAGATTATAATATGTATACTTTTACTTATATACTTTAATATTAATACTTGTACTTTTCAAAATACTATCATTATCTTTTATGATATATTTTGGTCTCAAAACTTTAATTTTTATACTTTAACTTTTTATAAACTTATACTTTGGCTTTTTTACTTTATGTTTATTATGATTTTTTATACTTTGAATATACTTATACTTTTATCCCAATATTATACTTTGACCTTAAATTAGTCTTTAGATTTTGATTCAAAACTTAATAATTATAATGTAATACTGTAATAGTTTTGATATTTATATTCTAAGTTTGATATATTTGATTATATATAGTCTTAATATATAAATGTTATGCTACCACTTAAATTCTCTTAGAATATTTTTAACAGGTATTATTGAGTGTAACTATGATTAAAATATATAGTTACTATGACGAAATAGTTTTAAAAGTTTCAAATTGTAAAATGTAAGTTCATAGTTACAAAACAATTTGAAAACAAACTAGTTTTCAATTCTGCCTAGCATATGTCAACAAGGGATTACCATGTATATTGACGTATAATAGTAAAAATTCAATTTTTAAAAGAAGTATCTATTCACAATAACTTTTAACCAACTGTCATACCCCTTCACTTCCATAAATACCTTTTTCTAGAAATGAAAATAACTTCCTCCCATCATATTTCTTCCCTCTCTTTTGTCCTCTCTTGAAAATTATAAATTCTATAGCCATATTCTATCGATTTTCAATTTGAATCAAGTCATTTCTTCTCCAATTTGATTCTACATCAAACTCTCTTAATTTTAACCAAGATCAAAGTGCAAACAAGGGTTATAAAAGCTAAGATAATAAGATTGAAAGATCCAAGTCTGTTTAATTATACAACCAACTCAAAAAAATACGGGCTTGGCTAGGTAGCTCTAAATCTAGTTGGATATGATTATGCTTGGTAAAAATCATTTGGGAGTGACTTGTTATAATAGCCCGCACCTCTGTTCGTGCAGGATATTGACCCCAACTTAGTCACCGTATAGGTGTGGGGTTTTGTTCCTCAAAAGGCCTCGGCGTTAGTAGGAGATGGACTCTACTATATAAGTCCGCACTTTCACACAGGCTTCATGATGCGGGACTTATATTTCACTAGAAGTTGGGCTATTACGTTCTCCCCTTACAGAGCCCAACGCCCCTGTTGGCTCACGAACACCTCACCCAGACGTTGTGGTCTACACACGAGTCTCAATTCCAGATGGGTATTGGCTCTGATACCACTGTGATAGCTCACACCTCCGTTCGCGTAAGATATTGTCCCCAACTTAGTCACCATATAGGTGTGGGGTTTTCTTCCTCAAAAGGCCTCGGTGTTAGTAGAAGATGGGCTCTACTATATAAGTCTGCACTTCCACATAGGCTACACGATGTGGGACTTATATTTCATTAGAAGTAGAGGTCTTACACTTGTTTGCCCGAAAATTAAGTTGGAAGATAATACGTGGCTTGCAAATCAAATAGGCTTGCCTTTTGGATTGTATCTCCTTATGGTCTTGAAATATGGAAGTGTAATTGTAGATATTGATTAAAGATCGTGCGCAATATGAAACTGTATGTAGGGTAACTCGGAATCAATATAAAAATCCTGGTGTGTTCTTTACTTTACTACATTTACTTTTCTTGTATTTTTATTTACTTATTTGATTTTGTGACCATTCTATATATACCCACAACTGTATTGCAAAAGATTTCTAAAAGACTCACAAACTTAAGTAAACACAAAAAGAAATGAGCAATTTATCTCCTAATGGCGACTAGGGATTTTCCTCCCTTTCCACTTTCATTCTCAGATCTATCTCCTCTCCCTGACTATCTTCCTTCCTAGATCTATCTACTTTTTCTTCCTATCTTCCTTCCGACCTCTGCTCTCCTCTTTTCCTCCCCAATGCCCAGCTTTCTCCACTGTGGAATAGCTGCTCAACCACCAGTTTTGTTCTTTTACTCTATGCTTCCAATGACTTCCAATCCTTTGTTGGTTTCGGTTGCCCCTCTCTCCCCCTAGATCCACTTTTTTGGCAGCCTCCCCACTGCTTTACTTTCAGTCCCTTAACCCTAGATCTAGTATCCCTTGATTTCATTACAAGTCTTCATTGGCTTCAGCTAATTCTACCTCTCTTGGTTATAGTTAGCTACTCCTTAGGATGCTCTCTTCTGCAGGCTAGTTTTGATGCTAGTGTCGGATTGGTAAGTGATAGTGCTTAACACTGTCTTCACCTTTGGTTGTCCTCCCCTCTCAGTCTGACTCTGTTGCAAGTAATAAGCTAGAAGTTGTTGTGCTATACTTGTTAAGGTATTTGAGCTTCTTTTTGTTGTTTGGGTTGCAGTGTTAGAGTCTATTGGTTGACGCTGGTCCTTGGTTACTCTGAAAGTGATTAAGACTTATTGTGTGTATCGTCTTAGTGTGTCTTCTAGGTGGTAGAGTGTGGTTACAATGGTATTGGATTTAATTGGCTATCGCACTTTATGGTTTTAGTCTTTTCTAGCTTGGAAGATTACATCGATTTGTGCCTTAGTGTTGTTACATTTCCTGGTTGTATGCTGTGAAACTTATCTTCAACATTCAGCATCTATTTCAATCCTCTGCCTTTGGTTGTATTTCGAGGGTCTGTTGGTGCTATCTGTGTTTCAGCACTTCTGGCTTGGAGTAATCATCAACCTGTAACTTATTGACCTGGTCTACTTTGCTGGATTAGGCATTAGTATTGAATACTATCAAGTAATACTACATATGTATAATATCTGCTCAATTTCCCCTGCTCTAGTATGTTGAGTTTGGATAGTATCTATTAAGGTTTAATATGAATTGTTACTAGTTTCTGGTGTAAGCTGCATAGCTGTGTTGATTTAATCCTCTGCATCTGATTCAACTTCTGCATGTAGTTATATCTGGATCCTGGTAATGAACAATAGCATAGTAGATTCAAAAAAAAGCCATGTTTCCTTACTAGGACTTCTTACAGACTAAGTTATATTGTGTCTTGCTATGTGAAACGACCCGAAAATCGCCCTTGCGGGAAATCGCCGGATACGCTTACTTTGGGCTACAACACATCAGAACAATAACAACAGACTTTATAAACACTACAATAATGTTACATCAGAGTACAGAATATCAGAGTACATCGAATAAAATTACAGCGGAAGATAAATTACAATATTTTAATACATTGCAGCGGAAATAAAATAACTAAGACAGCGGAAGACAACTATGCTCTGGACACAGCTTTAGGCTTCAATCCAGAATCCTGCTCGAGACAAGAACCTGTAGACAAACTACTCGACTGCCCGTGTGGAAAGAGGGCACTCGATTTTGCAAAGGTGGAAACAAACAACGGGTCAGTCATGGGAGTGGTGTGAGAATTCTTAACTAATTTAACTAATAGCAATAAGGCAAATCGAAGGACCACGCCGCTAACGCGGAACGGGTTTTACTCCAATGGATTGTCGTGCATAATTAAAGTAAATCGTTAAACAACGCAATGCAACCATTATAAGACTCAAGTCCCATCACACAATGCAACGCAAACCGGAGGATAGAGTTTTACCTTATAATGGTCAAAAATGCTTGATACGATAAAATGGATTTGATATTATTGTTAGTGTATATATGTTTCAAAAACATTTCAATCATAATGTATCAATCATAAACGACATAGTACCCCATCCTACTATGTCGCCATACTAGTTCTACAATCAAAACCGCATAGTGTCGTATTGGAAATTGGGTTTCCATATGAGTCAAGGCTAGGGAGGAGCTCCTTACCGATTCGAGACACTCTAGCTAATGTCTCAGGATTCCCCGCAGTTAACCCTTGGATCCTGCAGGGCCGGTCCACACATACAGCTTCGTGGATTGGCAATTCCTGAACACACGTTTCCCGGTCCTATAGGACCTATCATCTGAGACGCACCACATTCCATCATCCACATAAGTAAATATCAGCCAGTTTAAGCACCGACACCACTTCTAGGTAGAAATAAACGTGCTGCTCTCCCTGCGTTCCCTGCTCCCGTTTTAGACTCAACCGGGTTGTGAGGCTCGCGAAGTAACGTTATAACCACAAGGCCTGCTTTTCAACAAAGCCTTGATCATCTTCATCTTAGCGTGCCACGTTGACAATTCACGCCATGCGATTGATAACTATTAATACTAAATCTCTAAGGGTGTTAAGTAAGAAAATAAATTCTCCGCCGCCAACGGTCATATATTAGTAGAAATCAATTTACATAGAACAAAATTCAACGTCAGACACACATCCATTTATAAGCTTATGCTCTGGGTCTGAGCAAAAGCAAAATCCGTACAAATCAACACTACGTCCGGATAACTACCATCTTAGCCCCGTCTTGGGAGCAAATCAATCAAGGGCCTCAACACTAGTTACCCATTCGATGTGAAGATCGTCGGTCTTCAATCGCCGTCTTCAATTCTTCGAACGTCGTATCATTATTTGAAATGAGAGTAAACTCGGACTTTCCAAATAATCTTCGCATAATTATCATTTGAATTATTTCATAACGTTATTATTTATCACTATTTTTATTTTGATAAGAATAAATATAAATCATTCCATGTAGTCATTAACATATAAGGGCAACGAATCAACCAAACAAACAACACATAATCATGTTCATGTATCATATCAAGGTATCATGTTCAATGAACATTTCAATTCCATTCCCACATTTATTTATTAATAAATAACAACTAAAATGTAACTTTCAATTTATTCTTTTACTGCATAGAAAATGTCATCAAAACATCTCTTTTTCTTATTTGTTTACACAACATGTGAATAAATGTTTTCCTTTTCTTCTACATATCCTATTTACATGAAAATGTAAATGAAAGTGTCATCTGAAATAGTTCTTTTTATTTACATAAGAAAAGGTAAATAAAGTTTTCACTAATAATATGTTCATTTTATTTACATAGAAAATGTAAATAAAGTTTTCCACATATATTATTCTTTTTAATATATTAAAGTTTACACTAAAAATATGTTCATTTTTACTAAAACGACATAACGCCAAATATGTGTTCATTTTCTTCTAAAAGGACATACCGCTAAAAATGCGTTCATTTTCTCTAAATTGACATAACGCTACATATGTGTTCATTTTCTGTGTTAATCCAATTTCATATAAAAATGATATTTTTTATGTAAACAATTTCTATGAATTCATAACATTACATAAAATGTTATCCTTTTATATAATCATGTTTTAATTTTCATTGAAAATGCAAATAAAAGTACTATGCTGAATTTCATTCTTTTATTTACATGAAAAATGTAAATATAAGTACCTCTTTAAGTTTCATTCTTTCACTAATGTTAAAAATGCACATAAAGACACTGCACTAAATTTCACCCTTTTATTATTGTTAAAAAAATGCACATAAGCCTTCATTCCTTTTAATTTATTAAAAATACAACACAAGATTTTCATCTTTTATTTACATTAACCATGTAAAAAAAATGCAACAATACACTTCATTCTTTACTTTACAAAAAATTTCATTCTTTCTAAGTCATTGAAAATACATGTAAAATGCATTAATAAAATCTAATCTTTTATTTCATTAAAAATGTACATAAAAATGCAACGTCGAATTCCTACTCTTTTTATTACATTAAAAATGTGAATAAAAAAAATGCAATCCTAAATCCTACCCTTTTATTACATAAAAAAAATGTAGATAAACATACTACACTAAATTTCATTTTTCTATTTGCATCAGAAATGTAAATAAAAACACTGCGCTACATTTCATTCTTTTACTTGCATTAAAATGTAAACATTAAACTCTAATCTTTTATTACATTAAAATAAATATAAAAATGTAACACTAGATTTCAATCTTCCTAAATCATTAAAAATGCAACCTAAAGTTTCAATTCTTTATTTTACATGAAAATGCATATGAAATGTGTCGACAAAATATAATCTTTTTATCTTTCATGTAAATGCATATAATATGCATTGGCAACATTTAATCTCTTTACTTCAATCGAAAATGCATGTGTGCTTCATCGTCAAAATTTCATTTCAAATTGCACGGAAATTTTATCATCAAAATTTCGCCTTTTTAATCACATCAACTTCCATGTCAAAATTCTTCCTTTTTAATTACATTAAAAATGTAATTAATATTTTATGTCAAATCTTACTTTTTACTTTACAATATAAAAATCATATTCTTTAATTACATAATAAAATGTACTCTTAATTTACGATGTAAATTCTCCTCTTTAATTACATAAAAATTGTAATTTTCATCTGATTACAAATGCAACATAAAAATTCAATCTTTTTTTCGCTTACAAACGCAATGTAAAATTCAATATTTTTAATTGGTTACTACACAACATAAAAATTCAAGCGCATATGCAGATCTTAAGGAATAGATTTGAGGTAATAACATAGAAATTAAATTTCAGCGTGTACAATCTTATTCTTTAATTATACATAAAAATGTAATTTTATTTTACAATGTAAAATCTCATTCTTTAATTACATAAAAATATGTAATTTTATTTCTTTTTACATTAAAAATGTAACTTTTATTTTTATGTCTTATTTGCATTATGGAATGCAACAGAAAGTCTTACCTTTTATTTCAAGTTATATTTGCATTATGGAATGCAAATAAAAGGTGAGCTCTTACTTCTATTTTTATTTCCATGTCATATTTGCATTGTGAAATGCAAA
Organism: Allium sativum; assembly: GCA_030737875.1. Lineage (NCBI taxonomy): Eukaryota > Viridiplantae > Streptophyta > Magnoliopsida > Asparagales > Amaryllidaceae > Allium > Allium sativum. The sequence continues at coordinate 139,111,632 of CM060918.1, read as the reverse complement.
TTAAAGAACAAATTCATTTTTAATGTATATTTGCACTAGTGAATGCAAATAAAAGAATAAACTTTAATGACAATTAAAAAGTGATTTTATTTGTAAAACAAGTTCTACATTTCTAATCATAACGAATAAAAAGGATAATTTTTTTTGTTTACAAACTCTATTTTAATGAAACATTTCATTCAAAAAGGTGATTTATATTTTAACGTATGTTTCTGCTATGATAAGTTAAAACAGAATGACAATTTATTCTAATCTTTTTATTTATTTAAGTCAAACATGAAAATAAAAGTATTGTTTTTATTTTATACTTCAAATATTGACACATATGAATATAAAATATTCTATATTCACAATAATATATGATTTTATTGTATATACAAAATTCTAACAATCATAAATATACAATCACGATCAATCGTTCGTCACAATCGCAGCACAATCAACATTGAAATAAATACATACATACAAGATGAATCTCATACTGAATGAATATATATATTACTCAATAAAATAAATAAATAATTTAAATTTTTAAAATAGAAATCTCACCGAGCTTTTATTCAGAATAGATCAGATCTAAATTTTGGTCAAAATTTCATCTGCTCCTTTTCAGATCTAGTCAGTTTCAAGTTGTAATGTTCTCTAATACGATCGCAACGCAATTTGTTTCGTCAAATTCTGATTAAACATGACGAAGTTATTCAATTTTAAACATAAATTACATTATTGAATAATTTAATAATCAATTTCTTTAATCACTTTGTTAACCTTAATTAAAAACTTAAGGCCACTTCTTCTTCATCTTTATCGACTGCAGGAAACCCAAAACCACGTCTAAAGCATCCCCTTGCGCGCCGCCATCGATCAACCACCGTAACCGCGAAGCCGTCCACGCTGGCATCAACCGCCCTCGACACCAACAAACTCGTGGTCGCACGCTCCCCGAAATCCTCCATAAACGCGCTGGCTTTGTGGCTCGATTTCCCATAAACTAGGGCATAAGAATTGATCGTGACCGTATAGAATCGAAGCTAAGGAGAATCTCTTCGATTTGGTCATTTGAATTGCTAGGAGTTATAGTTTGGATTGAGGTATTTTAGTGGTGAATGGTTGGAACACTTTCGGCCATGGAGTTTAGGGAAGAGGAGGCTGATGAAGTAGAAAAAAATTTAGATTTATATATATTTTATGTGGAGAAGAAGAATAAGATCTAAATTAAAAAAAAAACAATTGCTCCGAAGAAGAAAAAGAATGAGAAAGATACGCGATTAATTTCTCACTGATGTCTCTTAACATATGGTAGGTTACGAAAGAAATTGATTAGCTGACTAGGCATGAGGTAGGTATTCATTTCCCATTTAAATTTCAAAAGCAAGTTACAAAGAAAAAGAGACTAAAAGGGAAGGATTGAATGCAAGATAATTTCAAATTTCAAAAATAAATTACATAGGAAAAGAGAACAATGGAAAGAAATGAATGTGTGATTTATTGTCTAACGCTTACTTTTAGGAGGTTGTGTGACTTTTCAAATTTCAAAACACATAACTTTAAAATTTCATAATTAAGGAATACTTTCACAAGTGTAGAGAAGTATAATGAAGAGAAAATTGATAAAAATATGCATGGATAATGTTGAAAGTTTTATTCTTTTTCTTTTTTTGAATCTAAATAAAAAGGTATAAAAGATAGGGGAAAAAACGTATATACATGTATATGGTTTGTTTTTGGAGTAATTAATGATGGAAAACAAAAGGAGTAATGAGAAATAAAAGGGATGTAAATATAAGGAATGAAAATTTGCAAATAAAACATAATGTGAAGGTACAATGCAAGAAAGAAATAAATGGAATAATGGGCAATAAGTTAATTGAATGAAAGAAAGAGAGGAATGCATGATTAATGAAAGAAAATAACTTGAATGAAATGTGAACGGACAAAAAAATTACGCATAATTTATTTTTCTTTGAAAAGAATTAATTGGGAAAATGTTATTTTAAAATTAAAGAAAAATTACATGAGATAAAAGCGATAAGGAAAAAAAAAAGAAGGAGAAGAAGGAAATACGATGCAATGTTTATGAAAGGATAATTACGAAGAATGCGTCAATTTGGAAGGAGTTGAATGGTGTAGTATTAGTGAAACAACGATTAAATGATACTGAAATAAATGCAGCTATTCAGATTTCAAAACAAATTTAGGAAGGTCTGAACATGCAATCACCGTTTCAAATTTCTGCACGTTACACTTGGAATAGATAAGGAAATAGCTGAGAGGACGGCCAAAGATATATATATATATATATATATATATTGTTAGAATTTATTTTATTTAGAACTTACGCATTATTTTCAATCAATATTTCAATATAAATTAATAAATGTTATTAAAGTTCCTAAGGCATTTTTTTCTTTGTCTCTTTGTATATTTAGAAGCGCATTAATCAAGCGCCTGCATGAGTTATGTCAATCAACATTTAAATCATAGGATTTAGGCTTCCCATCACTAAATGTAATCCTACAATCAACAAACTTAAATTAAAGTATAAATTTAATCATGATTATTTAAAATAAATTATTTTAAATATCCAAAACTCATTAAAATTACTTAAAATAAATTTTTAAATTTACCCCAAAATTCAGGGTAGTTACAGTCTCCCCCGCTTAAAAACTTTTCATCCTCAAAAAGGAACGAAGTTAAAAGTGTTTAATTATCCTACTCAAATTTTTATTCTTTATTATTCATTCATTGGTTTATATAATTTTATAGTTGAACTAATAATTACACTACACAATCATCAATCAATTGGTTGTTTAGCTTTTTAAATATTTATAACTTTTATATATTCAAAAATCATATTTTCTAAAATAGATTATAATTACAAATACGTATATTATAGGCTTGCTACTCTCAACTCATTCTAGGGCATTACTAACCCATCTCTAATGAGTTTTCTCATTCTAGGATACCGCTGATCCTATCTCTAATGAGTATTCTTATTGGATATTACTAATCCAATCTCTGATGAGTCTTTTGTTCAGTTCTAATGAGTTGTATCCCAAAGATTTGAGTTAACCTAAGCTCTGATACCAAAATGAAACGACCCGAAAATCGCCCTTGCGAGAAATCGCCGGATACGCTTACTTTGGGCTAAAACACATCAGAACAATAACAGCAGTCTTTATAAACATTAGAATAATGTTACATCAGAGTACATAATATCAGAGTACATCAAATAAAATTACAACGGAAGATAAATTACAATATTTTAATACATTGCAGCGGAAATAAAATAACTAAGGCAGCGGAAGACAACTATGCCCTGGACACAGCTTTAGGTTTCAATCCAGAATCCTGCTCGAGATAAGAACCTGTAGACAAACTACTCGACTGCCCGTGTGGAAAGAGGGCACCCGAGTTTGCAAAGGTGGAAACAAACAACGGGTCAGTCATGGGAGTGGTGTGAGAATTCTTAACTAATTTAACTAATAACAATAAGGCAAATCCAAAGACCACGCCGCTAACGCGGAACGAGTTTTACTCCAATGGATTGCCGTGCATAATTAAAGTAAATCGTTAAACAACGCAATGCCTTTTAGAAAAATGAAACCATTATAAGACTCAAGTCTCATCACACAATGCAACGCAAACCGGAGGATAGAGTTTTACCTTATAATGGTCAAAAATGCTTTATACGATAAAACGGATTTGATATTATTGTTAGTGTATATATGTTTCAAAAACATTTCAATCATAATGTATCAATCATAGACGGCATAGTACTCCATCCTACTATGTCGCCATACTAGTTCTACAATCAAAACCGCATGGTGTCGTATTGGAAATTGGGTTTCCATCATGAGTCAAGGCTAGGGAGGAGCTCCTTACCGATTCGAGACACTCTAGCTAATGTCTCAGGATTCCCCGCAGTTAACCCTTGGATCCTGCAGGGCCGGTCCACACATACAGCTTTGTGGATTGGCAATTCCTGAACACACGTCTCCCGGTCTTATAGGACCTATCATCCGAGGCGCGCCACATTCCATCATCCACATAAGTAAATATCAGCCAGGTTAAGCACTGACACCACTTCTAGCTAGAAAGAAACGTGCTGCTCTCCCTGCGTTCCCTTCTCCCGTTTTAGACTCAACCGGTTTGTGAGGCTCGCGAAGTAACGTTATAACCACAAGGCCTGCTTTTCAACAAAGCTTTGATCATCTTCATCTTAGCGTGCCACGTTGACAATTCACGCCATGCGATTGATAACAATTAATACACAACCTCTAAGGGTGTTAAGTAAGAAAATAAATTCTCCGCCGCCAACGGTCGTATATTAATAGAAATCAATTTACATAGAACAAAATTCAACGTCAGACACACATCCATTTATAAGCTTATGCTCTGGGTCTGAGCAAAAGCCAAATCCGTACAAATCAACACTACGTCCGGATAACTACCATCTTAGCCCCGTCTTGGGAGCAAATCAATCAAGGGCCTCAACACTAGTTACCCATTCGATGTGAAGATCGTCGGTCTTCAATCGTCGTCTTCAATTCTTCAAACGTCGTATCATTATTTGGAATGAGAGTAAACTCGGACTTTCCAAATAATCTTCGCATAATTATCATTTGAATTATTTCATAACGTTATTATTTATCACTATTTTTATTTTGATAAGAATAAATATAAATCATTCCATGTAGTCATTAACATATAAGGGCAACGAATCAACCAAACAAACAACACATAATCATGTTCATGTATCATATCAAGGTATCATGTTCAATGAACATTTCAATTCCATTCCCACATTTATTTATTAATAAATAACAACTAAAATGTAACTTTCAATTTATTCTTTTACTGCATAGAAAATGTCATTAAAACATCTCTTTTTCTTATTTATTTACACTACATGTGAATAAATGTTTTCCTTTTCTTCTACATATCCTATTTTCATGAAAATGTAAATGAAAGTGTCATCTGAAATAGTTCTTTTTATTTACATAAGAAAAGGTAAATAAAGTTTTCACTAATAATATGTTCATTTTATTTACATAGAAAATGTAAATAAAGTTTTCCTCATATATTATTCTTTTTAATATATTAACGTTTACACTAAAAATATGTTCATTTTTACTAAAACGACATAACGCCAAATATGTGTTCATTTTCTTCTAAAAGGACATACCGCTAAAAATGCGTTCATTTTCTCTAAATTGACATAACGCTACATATGTGTTCATTTTCTGTGTTAATCTAATTTCATATAAAAATGATATTTTTTATGTAAACAATTTCTATGAATTCATAACACTACATAAAATGTTATCCTTTTATATAATCATGTTTTAATTTTCATTGAAAATGCAAATAAAAGTACTATGCTGAATTTCATTCTTTTATTTACATGAAAAATGTAAATATAAGTACTTCTTTAAGTTTCAGTCTTTCACTAATGTTAAAAATGCACATAAAGACACTGCACTAAATTTCACCCTTTTATTATTGTTAACAAAATGCACATAAGCCTTCATTCCTTTTAATTTATTAAAAATACAACACAAAATTTTCATCTTTTATTTACATTAACCATGTAAAAAAAAATGCAACAATACACTTCATTCTTTACTTTACAAAAAATTTCATTCTTTCTAAGTCATTGAAAATACATGTAAAATGCATTAACAAAATCTAATCTTTTATTTCATTAAAAATGTACATAAAAATGCAGCGTCGAATTCCTACTCTTTTTATTACATTAAAAATGTGAATAAAAAAAATGCAATCCTAAATCCTACCCTTTTATTACATAAAAAAAATGTAGATAAACATACTACACTAAATTTCATTTTTTATTTGCATCAAAAATGTAAATAAAAACACTACGCTACATTTCATTCTTTTACTTGCATTAAAATTTAAACATTAAACTCTAGTCTTTTATTACATAAAAATAAATATAAAAATGTAACACTAGATTTCAATCTTTCTAATTCATTAAAAATGCAACCTAAAGTTTCAATTCTTTGTTTTACATGAAAATACATATGAAATGTGTCGACAAAATATAATTTTTTATCTTTCATGTAAATGCATATAATATGCATTGGCAACATTTAATCTCTTTACTTCAATCGAAAATGCATGTGTGCTTCATCGTCAAAATTTCAGTTCAAATTGCACGGAAATTTATCGTCAAAATTTCGCCTTTTTAACCACATCAACTTCCATGTCAAAATTCTTCCTTTTTAATTACATTAAAAATGTAATTAACATTTCATGTCAAATCTTGCTTTTTACTTTACAATATAAAAATCCTATTCTTTAATTACATAATAAAATGTACTCTTAATTTACAATGTAAATTCTCCTCTTTAATTACATAAAAATTGTAATTTTCATCTGATTACAAATGGAACATAAAAATTCAATCTTTTATTCGCTTACAAACGCAACGTAAAATTCAATATTTTTAATTGGTTACTACACAACATAAAAATTCAAGCGCATATGCAGATCATAAGGAATAGATCTGAGGTAATGACATAGAAATTAAATTTCAGCGTGTACAATCTTATTCTTTAATTATACATAAAAATGTAATTTTATTTTACAATGTAAAATCTCATTCTTTAATTACATAAAAATATGTAATTTTATTTCTTTTTACATTAAAAATGTAACTTTTATTTTTATGTCTTATTTGCATTATTGAATGCAACAGAAAGTCTTATCTTTTATTTCAAGTTATATTTGCATTATGGAATGCAAATAAAAGGTGAGCTCTTACTTCTAAGTTTTATTTACATTGGGGGACACAAATAAAAAGATGTACTTTTATTTCCATGTCATATTTGCATTGTGAAATGCAAATAAAAGAACAAATTCTATTTTTAATGTATATTTGCACTAGTGAATGCAAATAAAAGAATAAACTTTAATGACAATTAAAAAGTGATTTTATTTGTAAAACAAGTTCTACATTTCTAATCTTAATAAATAAAAAGGATAATTTAATTTGTTTACAAACTCTATTTTAGTGAAACATTTCATTCAAAAAGGTGATTTCTATTTTAATGTATGTTTCTGCTATGATATGTTAAAATAGAATGACAATTTATTCTAATCTTTTTATTTATTTAAGTCAAACATGAAAATAAAAGTATTGTTTTTATTTTATACTTCAAATTTTGACACATATGAATATAAAATATTCTATATTCACAATAATATATGATTTTATTGTATACACAAAATTCTAACAATCATAAATACACAATCACAATCAATCGTTCATCACAATCGCAACACAATCAACATTGAAATAAATACATACATACAACATGAATCTCATACTAAATGAATATATATATTACTCAATAAAATAAATAAATAATTTAAAATTTTAAAATAGAAATCTCACCGAGCTTTTATTCAGAATAGATCAGATCTGAATTTTGGTCAAAATTTCATCTGCTCCTTTTCAGATCTAGTCAGTTCCATGTTGTAATGTTCTCTAATACGATCGCAACGCAATTCGTTTCGTCAAATTCTGATTAAACATGACGAAGTTATTCAATTTTAAACATAAATTACATTATTGAATAATTTAATAATCAATTTCTTTAATCACTTTGTTAACCTTAATTAAAAACTTAAGGCCGCTTCTTCTTCATCTTTATCGACTTCAAGAAACCCAAAACCACGTCTAAAGCATCCCCTTGCGCGCCGCCATCGATCAACCACCGTAACCGCAAAGTCGTCCACGCTGGCATCAACCGCCCTCGACACCACCAAACTCTTGGTCGCACGCTCCCCGAAATCCTCCATAAACGCGCTGGCTTTGTGGCTCGATTTCCCATAAATTAGTGCACAAGAATTGATCTTGACCGTATAGAATCGAAGCTAAGGAGAATCTCTTCGATTTGGTCATTTGAATTGCTAGGAGTTATAGTTTGGATTGAGGTATTTTTGTGGTGAATGGATGGAACACTTTCGGCCATGGAGTTTAGGGAAGAGGAGGCTGATGAAGTAGAAAGAAATTTAGATTTATATATATATTATGTGGAGAAGAAGAATAAGATCTAAATTTAAAAAAAACAATTGCTCCGAAGAAGAAAAAGAATGAGAAAGATACGTGATTAATTTCTCACTGATGTCTCTTAACATATGGTAGGTTACGAAAGAAATTGATTAGCTGACTAGGCATGAGGTAGGTATTCATTTCCCATTTAAATTTCAAAAGCAAGTTACAAAGAAAAAGTGACTAAAAGGGAAGAATTGAATGCAAGATAATTTCAAATTTCAAAAATAAATTACATAGGAAACGAGAACAATGGAAAGAAATGAATGTGTGATTTATTGTCTAACGCTTACTTTTAGGAGGTTGTGTGACTTTTCAAATTTCAAAACACATAACTTTAAATTTTCATAATTAAGGAATACTTTCACAAGTGTAGAGGAGTATAATGAAGAGAAAATTGATGAAAATATGCATGGATAATGTTGAAAGTTTTATTCTTTTTCTTTTTCTGAATCTAAATAAAAAGGTATAAAAGATAGGGGAAAAAACGTATATACATGTATATGGTTTGTTTTTGGAGTAATTAATGATGGAAAACAAAAGGTGTAATGAGAAATAAAAGGGATGTAAAGATAAGGAATAAAAGTTTGCAAATAAAATATAATGTGAAGGTACAATGCAAGAAATAAATAAATAGAATAATGGGCAATAAGTTAATTGAATGAAAGAAAGAGAGGAATGCATGGTTAATGAAAGAAAATAACTTGAATGAAATGTGAACGGACAAAGAAATTACGCATAATTTATTTTCCTTTGAAAGGAATTAATTGGGAAAATGTTATTTTAATATTCAAGAAAAATTAAAGAAAAATTACATGAGATAGAAGCGATAAGGAAAAAAAGAAGGAGAAGAAGGAAATACGATGCAATGTTTATGAAAGGATAATTAAGAAGAATACGTCAACTTGGAAGGAGATGAATGGTGCAGTATTAGTGAAACAACGAAGAAATGACACTGAAATAAATGCAGCTATTCAGATTTCAAAACAAATTTAGGAAGGTCTGAACATGCAATCACCGTTTCAAATTTCTGCACGTTACACTTGGAATAGATAAGGAAATAGTTGAGAGGACGACCAAAGATATATATATATATATATATATTGTTAGAATTTATTTTATTTAGAACTTACGCATTATTTTCAATCAATATTTTAATATAAATTAATAAATGTTATTAAAGTTCCTAAGGCATTTTTTTCTTTTTCTCTTTGTATATTTTGAATGCGCATTAATCAAGTGCCTGCATGAGTTATGTCAATCAACATTTAAACCATAGGATTTAGGCTTCCCATCACTAAATGTAATCCTACAATCAACAAACTTAAATTAAAGTATAAATTTAATCATGATTATTTTAAATAAATTATTTTAAATATCCAAAACTCATTAAAATTACTTAAAATAAATTTTTAAATTTACCCCAAAATTTAGGGTTGTTACACTATGTGTGGCACTCTGTATTGATTTTTTTTCTTCTAACTATATTTTGTAATTAATCTCACCCAGCGTGGTGATAGATAATAGTTTAGGACATAATTAAGGCAATCATGTCTGTAGAAGATAGGTGTTTTTCCTATCCCCTATTATATTTTGTACTCATACTTGCTGTAATGAAAAAAATGATACTGTCCACACTAAAAACCGATTGGCTTTGCCAAAAAAAATTCAAGTAAAAACTATTTACCCCTCCCTTTTAGTATTAATCTAGCATTAATGTCCTTAATCTGCTTCACTCTGAGTTCCAACAATGGTAAGGCACTAGGCCTCTAACACATTGTATCTCTGAATATAACACACCGAGAGCCTCACTTGGATCCTCTACAAAACATGTCTAGCTCCATTACTGAATATTGCTGAATATGTCATCACTGGGTTGGTGTCACCAACCTAAATGGGTACCCGAGCATACAAAATCTTTAAATGAAGATCTAGATATGGTGATGAACATACCCTATTTGGGTGCACCTCACTTAGCCTTCAAGCATATATCTTGATTTACTCAATCCTGGTTGTGAGACTTGAGGTTACATTTAACTTTCTTTCTGACAAACCCTAGCTTTCTAAGCTGTAATGTTGTGATATCATTTGTGCATTCAAGTTGTTTTAGGATCAAGTAAACATTTCATATTTCACTATTTTTCATTCTTGAATCACCCTCAAGATGAATGGTACATCTCCATAACATACTTTATAATTATCAATAATGGACATTAAAAATATGGAGTGGTTCGGATAAATATACTTATTTGTTTTTTGATGGAAAAGGTAGTGAATCTGCTGATTCACGCCTTCATATATAACATCAAAAGGTCCATACATCATTCGTGTATATACAAAACATTTACAAAGCCAAAAGCATCAGGCATAATGCATAATATATAACGTGGTACAACAAAAGACTAGAGCATATACATAATACATTTACATATTACAAAAAGATCAATATCAAATAAAGAGCAGCCATGTGATAAGCATCCATAGATCAACTTACTTCCGTCAAGCTGAACTACCATCTCTGCCACATGTCGTGTCTTAGACGCGGGAAATAATAGAGTCAACGTATTTCCAACTACCGGAGCCTGCCCATGAGAAAACAAATTTAAGAATGATGTGAATAATTTTGTTAGGCGTTTTCATCTAAAATTTGAATTTCCTGGAGTTATGTTCATGCCATATAATCCATACGTAAGCAAAGTTAAGCAAGACAAAAAGGTCACGTTTTGTCGACACAGCTAAAGAGGGTAAAATGTGTTGCCAGAAACTTAGTTGATCTCTGATAAAACCTCCCCGCTCCAAATCAATGTCTAGGTAAACCAAGCACTTAGTCAAAACATAAAAGAAAAAGTCGCATTCCTAGAAAAAGGTGTAAGTAGTCTTCCTTATCATCCTCGCAAAAAATACATCCTCCGTTTATGTTCGAACCTTTACGTCTTAATCTGCTAACTGTATTCAGCCTACTATGCATGATGATCCACATGTGTATCTTAACTTTTGCAGGTATTTTCTTAACACTCCATATGTATGAAAAACCTTGCCATTTTTTCCAGCAATATTTATCATGTTATAAAGGCCACCTACCCGAAACATCTCCTTTTCTCCATTCAACCTCCAAGTGAACTCATCCTTCTCATCAATAAGATAAACATCTTCCAGTAGTCCATATAAATTACACAACTTGTAGAGCGCATTACCAGTGACAAGTCTGCAGAAAGATAATCTCCATTTAAAGTTGGACGCCTTTGTATTATACATCTCCATAACTGTTGAAAATTTGTTGGAAACAATCTTGAACAATTCATCAAACTCAACCTTTAAAGGCACCGAAAGAAGCAAACAGTCGTATCGAAATGAGATATTAAATCCATTCTTCACATTAATATCAGTGCCAATCTTAATCCAGTGCATATTGCTCATAACACCTTGCCAAAAAACAGAACAGTGTGAGAAGTCCTTATTCCAATCAAATCTACCATTGTAGCTAGGGCTGTCAATGGGTTGTGTCGGGTCGGGTCAAGTCGGGTTCGGGTTGATTTATAAATGGGTCGGGTCAACCCATTTATTAAACGGGTCATATTTTCCCAACCCTAACCCGACCCGTTTATAAACGGGTTGACCCGACCCGACCCGCGTAACCCGTTTAACTAAATGGCTCGTGTTGGGTCGGGTTTACCTGTTTGACCCATTGATAGATATTGCCTGCTAATATAAGCAACAAAAGATCCAAATCACCAACATGCACTCTGTTATATAATCACCAACATGCAATAAGTTGCAAAGTCACCAACAAACAACACATATATAAAGCATGAAATCGCCATATTCAAAAATTATTTTCTATACATACGTATATATATTCCCATACTGCATAAATTAAAGACTACCAGTATGGAAGAGATACAATTGTTATAAGTAAAATATAACTAACAACATATAAGAATAAATTGGTAAAATATAACAGCTTACATATACGAGCATACTGATTACTGCATACATAAAAGACTAACACTAATAGTATACATAAAAGACTAATAGTATGGAAGAGATACAATATATAATCGGGTTTGGCGGGTCAAAATCGGGTTAGCGGGTCAACCCTAAACCCACCCGTTTATAAACGGGTCAAATTCGGGTTGACCCGAAAATGACCTCCTAACTAAACGGGTCGGGTTAACCTGCTAATTTCCGTGCGGGTTTCGGGTCGGACCATGGGTCGGGTAGGAAATTGAAAGCCTTAATTGTAGCATGCGTTAGTAATCCATTCCTTCCACAAAGCTTGTTTGTCACTTATCATCATCCACAATCATTTACAAAGAAGGGAAGAATCCGTGTTTTTCAAGTTGAGCACACCCAGTCCTCCTTGATCCTTAGACATGCACACCTGGTTTCAAGAAACCAGACAGCTAAGCTTCTTACACTCCTTATCTCCAGTCCAAAAAAAGTTCCTTCTTATTGCATCAATTTTGTCTATCACCCATCCTGGACACTTAAAGAAAAATAACCATTATAATGGAATGGAGGAGAGCATGGAATTGACCAACGCCAACCTTCCAGCCCTCAAAAGAGAGTTTCCTTTCCATCTTCCCAGCCTTGAGTCAACTTTGTCAATCAGCGGTTGCCAGTCTCGCTTCATCAATTTCTTTCGTCTGATGTACATACCAAGATAGTTGAGGGGAAACATATCAGCTTTACAATCAAGAAGCTCAACACACTTCCTATTCAAATTTGCACTACACCCTAAAGTGTATAGACTACTTTTATGGAAATAAATTTTTAAGCTTGACAAACTCTCAAAAGCATACAATAATTTTTTTAGTGCAGCAATATATTTACATTCAGAGCTACTTAAAATTATAGTATCATCAGCATAGTGTAAAGAATTGATACCCCCAACAACATGATCGCCACCAAATCTTTTGATGATATTATTCTCACTGCTAACTTTGAGGATTTGAGAGAACGCATCAGCAACCAGATCAAAAAGAAGAGGAGATAAAGGGTCACTCTATCTCAAACCTCTTTTAGAAATGAAAATACAGTCAACCCATCTGCATGGAAACCCCACGCCTTGAGAAGCTTGATCATGAACCTCCAGTCTACAGTATCAAAGGCTTCAGCAAAGTCTAACTTGATGATAGCACATGGAACGTCATAACGGTCACAATGGGAGATGACCTTCTGAACAAAAACTACACCTTTCAAAATATTTCTACCCTTAATGAATGTCATCTGTGATTTGTCAATTAAGTTATCCATCTTCAATTTCAGTCTATTAGAGAGAACCTTTATGACAAGCTTGAAGGTGCTATTTAAAAGTCCAATAGGTATAAATCCAGTAGCAGAAACATTCCCGTCCTTCTTTGGAATCAACACCACATTGGCATAATTCAACTTATCTAACCTCAAAGATCCATTGTAAAATTCCTTAAACAATCATAAAAAATCCTTCTTCACCAGACTCCAATATCATTTACGAAAAAAAGGAAGGAAAGTCATCCGGGCTGGGAGCCTTATCGCTAGGCATTTCTTTGAGTGTTGTCAAGATCTCTTCCTTAGAAAAATCATTATATATGCCCTCCAGATCAGCTTCAAAAGGATACAATGCCTTCTAATCGACTTCAATACGATGTTCATTTCTTTCTCCAAATATTCCTTTATAGAAATTGGTGAATGCATCATTTAGCTTATGTTGTTCATAGATCTCAACTCCGTCTTTCCAAATGTTGCTAATCATGTTCATTCTGCGTCTATCATTTGCAACTTTATGAAAGTAGCTAGTGTTACTATCCCCCACTTTTAACCATTGGCTCTCAATCTTTGTCTCCAGAAAGTTTCCACCCGGTCAGTTACTTTAACCTGCTCCTTCTCCTTGCTATTCAATAGTTCTTTCTTAACATAATATAATGATCTTTTCTCTTCTACGATATTGAGCTCCAAAATCTCCTTCTTGGTCTTTTTTTTATTCTTTCTCTGTTCCATTTTGATAAAAAAATTCTTAACAATTTGAATTTCCTGCAAATGTTACTAGACGCATCCCCCTATCTTCAAAATAAGACCATTTCTGCGGAAGTAAATCATCAAAATTCTCTTCCAGGCACCACATTTTTTCAAAATTTAAAAAAGGTTTTCTTCCTTAACAGCTCACTCGTATCCAAAACAATCGGGTAATGGTCTGAAATATAATAGAAAGGCCTTTTTGAAAAGTTAGGGGATGAAATTCCTAAAACTTGGAGTTGATAAAGAAACGGTTAAGCTTGACCAAAGTTGGAGGGGATCTGCCATCACTCCAAGTAAATCTCCTATTAACAAGGGTTAGGTTAATTAAGTTCTATTCATTCACAAATCCATTGAAATCTTCCATGTCCCCAAGTAATTATCCCTCCTATTGCTTCTCTCAAAATCATATCTTGTAACGTTAAAGTCACCTCCTATGACCCAGGATCCATCCATCAGGTTGTAAAACTCAATGCACTCCATCCATAAAGTCTTCCTCTCACTTCTAGTATTGGGTCCATATAATTAGAGATAAAATATAACTCTCTTGATATTCTACATTCCAATGCAACATGCAAACAATGACTTTGTCTTATCTCTTGCTTCAATTGCCAACCACTGCTATTCCAGCCAGTAAAAATTCCTCTTGCAGTACCAACAATAGTAAGAAAACACCATTCATCGATAACTCCCCACCTTACACATCTACTTCCTGATTTTCGAGTTTAGTTTCTTTCAGCAACACAATATCAGGCTTAATAGATTTAAGGTAGTTTTTAACCCTAAGAACTTATCATAAGTTCCCTAGGTCAGCCTCTAACATTCTAGGTTACAATTATCATAATGAATCATTAGCTCTCTCTTACTCTTTATTTTTAAAGTCACTTATAACATCATTATTCAACAAAAAACCAAAAATACAAGTAAGGGCATGCATTTGTTCACTAGACATATTATTAAGAATAGCAGGGACAAAAACGCTACCTTCAAGCGGATGAGGCAGCCCACGAGCGTTTCTGCGAAGCATCACAACGCTAGTTTGGTCCAAAGCTCTTTTGCATTTATCCTGGTTTTGGAACACTCACCAAAATTAGCTAGTGCCAGCGCCATGTCTCCTTCCACATTCAAGTCCTTCGACCCATTATCATCAACAAGCTCATTTTCTGTAGCCATATTGCTACCACCCACCTCAACACAAAGATCTTCCAAGCCAACACCCTCTTCAGCGTTGCCCACCCTTACAATGTTACCTTCACCGTCCACTTCAACATGTACCCCCACCATCATAACCATCATAATGCAATACATAATTTGCATTGTTGCCTCCGCCCAAATCCACTTCATCAGATGAAACAACAATAGGGTTGTCAGCCTTCCCCTCATCATCTACCTCCCTCGCTCCATCAGCACGCTCTCCCACTTCTTTGAAGCTAATAATGTTCAACTTTCCGTCTCTACCCTTTGTGAAAATATGCTTGCTAAAACCAGAGTTATCCATCCCAGCTAAAGGATCTCCATCAAATTTATTAATCAGTACATCATGGCAATACTTCTCTACAGAAATTCTAATCGAAGGCGGGAGCACAGCAGTCTCTTCAGCAAACAATTTTGCCTCTAAATTGGTATAACCCGCCGGATGCAATTGTGACGGCCCGCCCCGCACCAACCGACATTTACTCCAAAGGTGCGCTGTACACATGTCCAGTTAGCACGGAACGGGTCATCAGAAAGAAAAAGGAAGAAGGAAATGAACATACAAAGAACCTGTAGAATGTCTCACATCGCATAGAATAAAATATAATAATAACATACTTGACATAAAACAGGGGAGACAGTGCATAAGCTGAAAATCAGAACTAAACATCATAGCAGCGGAAATCCAAAATACATCTTATTACAACTTTCAAACTGTCTAAAAGCAAAAACAAGATAAAGGAGGTACACTACTAATGCCCAAGTAGCGACCACCAACGACACAGGGAGAATGTGTATATATATAATACGTGGAAGCCTCCTGCCCGCCTCCGAATCAGCTACTCGCGCATCGCCAGCTAACCTGTCTCAAGTCTGCTCGTGTGAGCACCCAGAGTAATAAGAGGAGACATACAACTCTGGGTCAGACATAAAGCCTGGTATGAGCGATAAGCATCTAAAGTGAACAATAACAGGTAGACTAAAACATACCTGAACCTGGACCTGCAACCAAAGAGTTAGCACTACATACTGTACAACACTCTAAGGTACTATATCAAACGGTATAAAGATACGGAGGTGGGGAAGGTGTGCATGATGGCAAACAATCAAACAAAGCATCCATCCTCACATCTCTCACTCAGTGCATAAAGCATACGATATTCACCACTTCGATCACCCAACATACCTTGCTACGATCACTTTGCCCCATGAAGTCATAAATGGCTTCACTGCACTGATAACGTAGCCACAAATCCTTTGCTATGTCCACTTTGCCCCATGGAGTCACAAGAACCCCACTGCACTGGCTCATAGCCTTACTAATCCTTACTATGTCCACTCTGCCCCATGGAGTCACAAGAACCCCACTGCACTGGCTCATAGTCTTACTACGCATCACCTTGCCCCTCAGGTCGTAATGACCCTACTGCACTGATAACGTAGTCTTGCTACCATCACCTTGCCCCTCAGGTCATAATGGCCCTACTGCACTGATAAGTAGCCATCCTTCATTTTTAGTGGTGAATCGAAGTTATGAACGTCGACAACTCCTTAGCACACGTCCCGCAGCAAAGCCCAACCATGAAGTGAACTCATTGGTTCCCCACTGGATCCTGAGCTCTAACTTCCCATATTGGACAACCTTTGCATCTTGGGTTATTGGTCAATACTGGGTCGGGTCAGATCAGAAGCTCCTTCTTCACTGGATCGGTTCGGGTCGGCGTCACCCCTAGCGGATCGGGTCAGGATCTCCAGCTAGCCACGGTTCGGATCGTCCTCGCGGTCCTCTTTCTCTTTGCTTCGGATCGTGCTCCTCTCCTCGGTTCGGATCGGAATACCCCATACGGATCAGATCGCGCTCCTCCAGCTCGTGGCTCCCCCTGGTTCGGATCGGCGTCTCGTTGTGCATCGGATCGTGGATGTTGCTTTCCTCTAGTCGGATCGCGATGCGAAACACAAGTGGATCGGATCGGGTAGCAGTTCGCGGTTGGTGCTCGTGGGCCTTGCGCAGATGTTTCGGTTCGGAGGAGACGACTCGACTCGTGGTGATGTCCCACGATCCCATAGGGCGATCCGATCGTCCCTCAATCCCCTATCCGATCCGAATTCCTGCACCTTGTCCAGCGAGCTGTTTGCGCCCCTCGACGGCGTTTTCGACCATTCTAACTATTGAAATCAATCACAAAGCATTTCATACAGTCATAGCAACATGCATAATCAACCACAAACATCAAAACATCAATATAATAGGTTAAAATGGACCAAACATACCCCAAAATTCCATATTTCCCCTTAAGCATATTTAGGTGAAACTAATGATAGGATTAGCAAAACTTAACCAAATTAACCCAAATTCATATCAGAGGTCTAAAACATCATTTAGAAATTTATGAACATTTTTCTAGAATTTTATCATGCTTAAATTCGCTAATTAACACTAATTACCCTTAACTAGCCATAATTAGTGTAAAACTATGCAAATCACTCACCTTAGCCACAAATAAACTAAGATCTGAAATAATTCTCTGATTTGATGTGAATCTCTATGCTAAACAGCAGCTCCAATGTTGATTTGGTGTAGATCTTCCTTGATTAGGGGTTGCTAAGCCAAATCCTTGACCAAAAGGTGATTTGGAGGTGATTTAGAGGTTGGAGGCCATTTTTAGGGTTCCTTGGTGATAAGTGGAGGCTAGAAAACTGAAATGGAATGGTCCTCTATCTCATTTCAGCCTCCCCATAACCCTAATCCCGAAATGAGTTATGGGCCTACTCACTAATCACCCGGTTAAGCAGTTTTCACCCTCCAAACCTTGTTTCAGCCATATCTCTCAAACGGTAAGTCCGTTTGGCCATTATGACCACTCTACGGAAAGGTAAATCATCAAACGAATCTAATGGAAGTGGTTTCAGGTCAAAATTCCTTTCCAATCAAAAGTTATGGTCAAAACAGTACCAACTAGGGGCAAAATGGTCATTTAAAAATCGACAAAAATCATGAACATGGGAAATGACTCTAATAGATGTTTCCCAAAGTTACATGACCATACGACTTCATATGGGAAAGAAATAAATATTCTACGATCCCCCGATGCGTAGAATGCGGGTCATTACACTCTCCCCCCCTTAAGAAATTTCGCCCCCGAAATTCCCTAATTCAAACACACACAAAGGTCCCGCATGCCTATCAATCATAAAACAACAATCAAACATGCAAAACAAGTCTACTCTAGCATGCGGAAAAACTAAATTGCAAAGTGAATCTTACCAGGCAAAGAGTTCTGGATATGCCTTTCCAATGCTCTCTTTTGTCTCCCAAGTACAATCATCCTCGTCCCCGCCCCACTGAACCTTGACTAGCTTCACCGCCTTCCTTCGAAGTTGCTTCGTATCGTGCCCCACAATACGAATCGGCTTGCGGTTCCCAACCGCCTCGGGTTCTACTTCGAAGTCCTCTAACTGATCAGGTGAAATAGTCATATATGAGTCGTGAACGAACTTCCTTAGTTGGGAAACATGAAATACATTGTGAACTCCCACCATCTTCTCTGGTAAGTCAACCCTATATGCCAAATTCCCGACAAGTTCAAGAACAGGGAATGGGCCAACAAATCTTGGTGCCAACTTGCCTCTCCTGCCAAATCGTATCACGCTCTTCAACGGAGAAATCTTGACGAACACCAAGTCACCAACGGAGAATTTCAAGTCTCTTATCCTCTTATCAGCACAACTTTTCTGCCTATCTTGGGCAGCTTTCATTTGTTGCTGAATGATCTTAATCTTATCCGACATTTCTCTCACCACATCTGGTCCAAGCACAAACTTCTCGCCAGTCTCTATCCAACATGATGGTGAGTTGCACGGTCTTCCGTACAAAGCTTCATATGGAGCCATACCGATACTGGATTGGTAGCTATTATTATATGCAAACTCTACTCGATGCAAATGGTCATCCCATGATCCACCAAAATCCAATATACAAGCTCTCAAGAGATCTTCCAATATACGATTCACCCTCTCTGTCTGACCGTCGGTCTGAGGATGATATGCGGTACTGAGATGTAATCCTGACCCTAGAGCCTCTTGTAAGCTCTTCCAAAACCCACTAGTGAACAACGGGTCTCGGTCACTCACAATGCTTTTGGGTACTCCATGAAATCTCACTACCCATTTCATATACAATTCTGCCAACTTGGCTGCCGTTCTGGTCGATTTGACTGGTATAAATCTTGCACTTTTAGTCAATCGATCCACAATTACCCAAATGCTATCATATCCCGATCTAGTCCTTGGTAAGCCATCGATGAAATCCATCGAGACTTGCTCCCATTTCCATTCGGGAATTTCTAATGTTTGCAACAACCCACTAGGCTTCTTTTGCTCGGCTTTAACTAGCTGGCAATTCATGCATTGGGATATAAACTTCCCAACGTCTCTTTTCATCCCTTCCCAGTAGTAGGTCTGTCTCATGTCTCGATACATCTTATTACCACCGGGATGTATAGTTAGTTTTGAGTGATGACATTCTCTAAGCACTTCATCTCTCAAACCATTCACGTTGGGTACAACTAGCCTTCCATTCTTTCTAAGCCATCCATCTCGATCAATCCCATACACTTTCATCTCCTCACCGTCGATGTCCATCTCTAACTTGGAGATGATTTCCAATAGATTAGGATCGTCCCTCTGACTAGAACCAATCCGCTCTATCAAAGTGGGTCTGATCGCCAAACTAGCTAGCATAACTGGATCCAATTCGCACTTTGGTCTAAAATCAAACCCCGCGATATACTCCAGTTGCTTCCATTCAAGAAACATTGCCCCTAAGCTGGCATGTCTCCTACTCAAGGCATCGGCTACCGCATTACCTTTCCCAGGTGTATATGCGATATCAAAATCATACGAAGCCAAGAACTTTAACCATCTCTGCTGACGGAGATTCAGATCTTTCTGGGAGAAGAGATACTTTAACGATTTATGATCGGTAAACAACTCAAATCTTTCTCCCAAGAGATAATGTCTCCACATCTTCAGCGCAAACACGATCGCTGCTAATTCCAAATCATGGGTAGGATACTTCTTCTCATGCGGCTTTAGCTGTCGACTAGCATAAGCTACAACCCTACCTCCTTGCATCAATACAGCACACAGTCCGGTACCACAAGCATCCGTGTATACCGTCATCTCTTCATTCCCTTTAGGAATGACTAACACTGGAGCACGCGTCAACTTTTCCTTAAGACTCTTGAAGGCATCCTCACACACTCCGTCCCAGACGAAGGACTGATTCTTCTTAGTTAACTGAGTCAACGGTGCTGCTATCTTGGAGAAGTCCTGGATAAACTTACGATAATATCCAGCTAATCCCAAGAAACTTCTTACATCTGTTGCATTCTTGGGCGTAGGCCAATCCTGTACCGTAGCCACCTTCGCAGGGTCCACGGCAATACCACTCTCTGAAACAACATGACCCAAGAATCTCACTTCCCTTCTCCAAAAATGACACTTAGAGAATTTCGCTTTCAATTGGTGTTTCCTCAACACCTCCATCACTATCCTCAAGTGTCCCTTGTGTTCCTCCTCTGTCCTTGAGTAAACAAGGATATCATCTATGAACACAAGAACAAACTTATTCAACTGATCTCTGAATACTCGATTCATAAGATCCACAAAATAGGCTGGTGCATTGGTCAACCCAAATGGCATGACCAACCACTCATAAAATCCAGACGGCGTCCTAAATGCCGTTTTCGGAACACTCTCATCCGCTACTCGTAGCTGATGAAATCCTGTCGCGAGGTCCAACTGGGAGAACACTCTAGCTCCTTCCAGCTGATCAAATAAATCATCTATCCGTGGTAGAGGATACTTATTCTTCCTCGTTACCTTATTCAACTTGCGATAGTCCACACACAAACGAAGGGAACCATCTGCCTTAGTGGCAAACACAACTGGTGCTCCCCACTCGGAGACACTCCTTCTAATAAATCCCTTCTTCAAAAGATTGCTGACTTGCACCCCGAGCTCTCGCTGCTCCCTTGGTGCCATACGACGAAGTGGCATCACTATAGGTCTGGCATCTTTCACTAAATCAATACGGAACTCAATCTCTCGGTGTGGTGGAAGTCCGGTCACCTCCTCGAAGACGTCCGGATACTGGCCAACCACGGGCACATCTGACAACTCATCCTGTGGGATGTCGAGGGAATTTACAAAACTAGCCATAACCCCATCACTAGGTAGACTACCAAACACTACCCTCCGCCCATCATCCGCCCTCACTGTCACCAAAAAGCCCTCACAGTCTACCACCACCCCGTATCTTTGGAGCCAATCGACTCCCAATATAATGCCATACCCAGTAAAGCCCAAAACAAAGCAATCACAAACAAACATACATCCATGACTCGATAAGACCAAATTCCTGGAAATCATACTAAGGCTAGTCGAACCACCAATCGGGTTCGTCACAACCAATGGTCTATCGACTATCTCGGGTTCCAGTCCCAACCTATCTACCAGGTCACTAGATATGAAGGAACGGGAAGCCCCAGTATCAAACAAAACTCGAACTGGTACATCATAAATAGAAAGCATACCTTGAATAACAACATTCTTTCCTTTCTCCGCCGCAGTTGGGGCATTCGACGAAGAAGGAACATCATCAATAGCATATGCTTTAACAATCTGCTTCTCCTTAAGAGGTTGCGGACACTTATCCTTATGATGTCCCACTTGACCACAGTTGTAGCACTTCCTTTCCGCTGGCTTGGCCCGACATTCTTTAGCATAATGGCCCTTCTTACCACAGTTGAAGCACTCAACATCCTTCTTGCTCTTTTTCTGGCCACCTTTAGATTGGTCCTGCTTCCTCTTATTCTGAGAGTTATTCTTGCCTCCACCGCCTGCTTGCGGCTTTGACCCTTCTACAGATGCAGCCTCAGTCTTTGACTTAGGGTAAAGACTCTCTGATCTCAAAGCTTTCCCCACAATCGATTCAAAAGTCTCATCGATGTGGTTGATAAGCCTTTCCCCCAAGTATCCATCCAACCCCGTAATGAACTTCTCATTCTTCTTCTCGGGAGTGTCGATAAGAGACAGTCCATACTTCGACAAAGTGTCGAACTCAGCAATATAATCAGAAATTGCCCTTCCGTTCTGCTTGAGTTCCAAGAACCTCTTAAACAACACTGACTTCTGGGCAGCTGGGATAAACTTCTCGCTAAAGCGAGCCTTAAACTGATCCCAAGTAACTTGATCCTCTGGAGTGGCTGTTCTAATGGCATTCCACCAATTCATCGCTCGCCCTTGCAGCTGAAGAGACGCTAGCCTTCTCTTCATCGCATCCTCAAGACCTAAGTCATCAAAGATACGGTCACAGCTATCCATCCAGTCCTGAACATCCGTGGCCGACTCCGTTCCATGGAACGGCTTTCCACCAAGATTTGTGTAATCTTTGCACAATTTGGCGAAATCGACCCTAGGCGCCTGCACTACTGGGCCAACACCAACTCCGGGATTGGGAAATGCCCCTTGCACTTCTCTAAGCATGTCTCTCATGAGGTTAGTAAACATAGCCCTCATGTCAGCGACATTCCCCTGGTTGGTCCCTCTACCAGCACCCCTCGTGTCTCGGCTCATCGTCAATCTGAAAAAGGGAAACGATTAACGACCCCATAGTGGTGCTAGTGCAGTGCGACTTCATTCTTATACTACTAATAGTATATACATATATAGCTTTTGAAAACCAAAGTAATCACAAATACGCGCTCTCATATACGTACTATCTCTCCCTGGTGTCTTTCCCTAGGTTAACTACGCAACCTAGAGCTCTGATACCAAGTGTGGCGGCCCGCCCCGCACCAACCGACATTTACTCCAAAGGTACGCTGTACACATGTCCAGTTAGCACGGAACGGATCGTCAGAAAGAAAAAGGAAGAAGGAAATGAACATACAAAGAACCTGTAGAATGTCTCACAGCGCATAGAATAAAATATAATAATAACATACTTGACATAAAACAGGGGAGACAGTGCATAAGCTGAAAATCAGAACTAAACATCATAGCAGCGGAAATCCAAAATACAGCTTATTACAACTTTCAAACTGTCTCAAAGCAAAAACAAGATAAAGGAGGTACACTACTAATGCCCAAGTAGCGACCACCAACGACACAGGGAGAATGTGTATATATATAATACGTGGAAGCCTCCTGCCCGCCTCCGAATCAGCTACTCGCGCATCGCCAGCTAACCTGTCTCTAGTCTACTCGTGTGAGCACCCAGAGTAATAAGAGGAGACAGAAAACTCTGGGTCAGACATAAAGCCTGGTATGAGCGATAAGCATCTAAAGTGAACAATAACAGGTAGACTAAAACATACCTGAACCTGGACCTGCAACCAAAGAGTTAGCACTACATACTGTACAACACTCTAAGGTACTATATCAAACGGTATAAAGATACGGAGGTGGGGAAGGTGTGCATGATGGCAAACAATCAAACAAAGCATCCATCCTCACATCTCTCACTCAGTGCATAAAGCATACGATATTCACCACTTCGATCACCCAACATACCTTGCTACGATCACTTTGCCCCATGAAGTCATAAATGGCTTCACTGCACTGATAACGTAGCCACAAATCCTTTGCTATGTCCACTTTGCCCCATGGAGTCACAAGAACCCCACTGCACTGGCTCATAGCCTTACTAATCATTACTATGTCCACTCTGGCCCATGGAGTCACAAGAACCCCACTGCACTGGCTCATAGTCTTACTACGCATCACCTTGCCCCTCAGGTCGTAATGACCCTACTGCAATGATAACGTAGTCTTGCTACCATCACCTTGCCCCTCAGGTCATAATGACCCTACTGCACTGATAAGTAGCCATCCTTCATTTTTAGTGGTGAATCGAAGTTATGAACGTCGACAACTCCTTAGCACACGTCCCGCAGCAAAGCCCAACCATGAAGTGAACTCATTGGTTCCCCACTGGATCCTGAGCTCTAACTTCCCATATTGGACTACCTTTGCATCTCGGGTTATTGGTCAATACTGGGTCGGGTCAGATCAGAAGCTCCTTCTTCACTGGATCGATTCGGGTCGGCGTCACCCCTGGCGGATCGGGTCGGGGTCTCCAGCTTGCCACGGTTCGGATCGTCCTCGCGGTCCTCTTTCTCTTTGCTTCGGATCGTGCTCCTCTCCTCGGTTCGGATCGGAATACCCCATACGGATCGGATCGCGCTCCTCCAGCTCGTGGCTCCCCCTGGTTCGGATCGGCGTCTCGTTGTGCATCGGATCGTGGATGCTGCTTTCCTCTAGTCGGATCGCGATGCGAAACACAAGTGGATCGGATCGGGTTGAAGTTCACGGTTGGTGCTCATGGGCCTTGCGCAGATGGTTCGGTTCGGAGGAGACGACTCGACTCGTGGTGATGTCCCACGATCCCATAGGGCGATCCGATCGTCCCTCAATCCCCTATCCGATCCGAATTCCTGCACCTTGTCCAGCGAGCTGTTTGCGCCCCTCGACGGCATTTTCGACCATTCTAACTATTGAAATCAATCACAAAGCATTTCATACAGTCATAGCAACATGCATAATCAACCACAAACATCAAAACATCAATATAATAGGTTAAAATGGACCAAACATACCCAAAAATCCCATATTTCCCCTTAAGCATATTTAGGTGAAACTAATGATAGGATTAACAAAACTTAACCAAATTAACCCAAATTCATATCAGAGGTCTAAAACATCATTTAGAAATTTATGAACATTTTTCTAGAATTTTATCATGCTTAAATTCGCTAATTAACACTAATTACCCTTAACTAGCCATAATTAGTGCAAAACTATGCAAATCACTCACCTTAGCCACAAATAAACTAAGATCTGAAATAATTCTCTGATTTGATGTGAATCTCTATGCTAAACAGCAGCTCCAATGTTGATTTGGTGTAGATCTTCCTTGATTAGGGGTTGCTAAGCCAAATCCTTGACCAAAAGGTGATTTAGAGGTTGGAGGCCATTTTTAGGGTTCCTTGGTGATAAGTGGAGGCTAGAAAACTGAAATGGAATGGTCCTCTATCTCATTTCAGCCTCCCCATAACCCTAATCCCGAAATGGGTTATGGGCCTACTCACTAATCACCCGGTTTGGCCCGGTTAAGCAGTTTTTCACCCTCCAAACCTTGTTTCAGCCATATCTCCCAAACGGTAAGTCCGTTTGGCCATTATGACCACTCTACGGAAAGGTAAACCATCAAACGAATCTAATGGAAGTGGTTTCAGGTAAAAATTCCTTTCCAATCAAAAGTTATGGCCAAAACAGTACCAACTAGGGGCAAAATGGTCATTTAAAAATCGACAAAAATCATGAACATGGGAAATGACTCTAATAGTTGTTTCCCAAAGTTACATGACCATACGACTTCATATGGGAAAGAAATAAATATTCTACGATCCCCCGATGCGTAGAATGCGGGTCATTACAGCAATACACTAGGCTATAGCCAAGTCGCGTATCCCAAGTCTGCCAACGCCGCTCTATGAACCTCCAAAACCACCCAAAACTTCACCTTTCTCATGCCGACGCTTCCGATCTAGGGGTTCCACCTCCTAAAATTAATGGTTCCTTATGACGAAAAAATGAAGTAGTAGAAGTTATCAATCAACAAGGAAGGAGAAAATCTGACCACAAATATATCACCCTACCTCTTTACATTCCAATTCCACGCTGAAGCCATACTCCCAAACCTAGATCTGAGCAGATCTTCAATTTGAATGATCGAAAAAGTTCCATGAGCATGCGAGATGACCACCATAGATCTCGCCCATCTGAAATCTCCTAGAAAAGTTTCTGCTGAAACTCGAATGTTTTTATTACCTGTAGACGCCACTTTTGTTGGAGGAAGAAAAGATTTGAAGTTGAAACCCTTATGACCAGATTTATGGCATTTAAAACATGAAATAGGGTTGCAACATTCTCTCGCCCAGCGATCTGTCGATCCACATCTGAAGCAGCCATTTTTGGATTTGATATTTCTGAAATTTTCATTATAACGATTAAAATTTTGAGGCGTCGGTTGGGGATGCATGCTGTTGTTTTTTATTTGTATGTTCGTTGCGCTTTACAGGTGGCTTCAGAAGAATATCCTTGTACGAAGGATTATTTGTATTATCTTTTACCTGCTTGTCATCTTGCGAAGAAGAAATGTGATTAGAGATTGAAGATGCCAGATTATTGAAAGCGATTTTCGAATTCACCATTAGGGTTTTGAACGCCATTTTTTTCGAGCAAGCTACAAGAGAAATAAGAGACCATTTTGATAAATTATACTTATTTGGAAAACAGTGTCTTTAAGATAAGCAATAATTTCTAGCTAACTCAATTCTATTTCTTTGAAAGTAACCATGAGTATTCGAGTCCTCATAGAGGACTAAAGTATACACATTTACTTCCTGAGTTAAACCAGGTCAAGTTATTGATTGAAGAAAAACCACTATCGAATAATTTTATAGAGTTCGTATATGGATAAGATATATCTAATTAAATATGTCTGGTATAGATTAAACCCCTATATATTAAGCTTCTGACGCTAGTATGAGATAACTTAAGTCTCATAAGTGATTCACCATATTAGCATTAGGTTTCATAATTGTTTGAGGTTATTTAAAGGTAATTGACAAAAGAATCCCTTAATTTAAAGCACTTATGTAAAAGAAATCGCTCTTACATAGGACCCGATATTTAAAACTAAGTTATCTTAAAATTTTAAAAGCTTTATTAACTAATCAGATGGTAAATTAAATAAATAAAACTTAATTAATCATTGATTTAAATCTTAATTATGTGACGGCCCGTCCCGCACCAGCCTGCATTTCCTCCGAAAGTGCGCTGTACACATGCCCAGCTAGCACAGAACGGTCATCAGAAGAAAAGAAAGAAGAGGATGAACTAATCAAGAACCTGTAGAATGTCTCACAGCGCATGGAATAAAATATAATAATAACATACTTGACATAAAACAGGCGAGACAGTGCATAAGCTGATAACTAATAATCAATGTCAACATCAAAGCAGCGGAAATCCAAATACAGCTTATTACAACATTCCAAATTTACTGCCTCTAAACAAAAGAAAGCTAAAGTAGAAGATACACCAACAATGCCCAAGCAGTGATCTTCAACAACACAGGGAAAATACTATATATATTACGTGGAAGCCTCCTGCTCGTCTCCGGATCATCTACCCGTGCATCACCAACTAACCTGTCTCTAGTCTGCTCGTGTGAGCACCCAGAGTAATAAGAGGAGACATAAAACTCTGGGTCAGACATAAAGCCTGGTATGAGCGATAAGCATCTAAACAGAATAATAACATGTATACTAAACCATACCTGAACCTGGACCTGCAACCAAAGAGTTAGTACCACATACCGTACAATACTCCAAGGTGCCATAATAAATAGTGTAAGTATACGGGGGTGGGGTGTGCATGTCACATTGATAGCAAACAAATCATCCATAGCAACCATCCTCACATCTCTCACTCAGTGCGTAAAGCGTACGACATCTACCACTTTGGAACACTAGACAAACTGAGGTAACGACGAATCCCGACTTGTAGAAACCCTGCTGTGACCAAGCCAAACACTTGGAGTCATGACCAAACATTTCAATGACCCACTTCATTGGTCGTAGCCCTTGGTTCTACCGATGCCATAATGGCCCTGAATCCGCCTTCGCACCTCCTACCATAGTGGTCCAAAGCTATAGACGTCGATAACTCCTTAACACGCGTCCCGCAGCAAAGCCCAACCATGAAGCGAACTCGTTGATTCCCATCTGAATCTTGAGCTCTAACTTCTCATTTGGACTTCCTTTGCATCTCGGGTTTTGGATCTTCCTCCTTCGGATCGGTTCGGGTCCACCATCTCGGTTCGGTTCGCACCCTCCATCCTGTCGTGGTTCGTGCCGCCTTCAACTACCAAGCGTCAGTCCTCGGATCGGGTCGGAGCCTTCTTCACGCCAGGTCGGTTCGGATCGTGCCTCTTACGCCAGGTCGGTTCGCACGCGAAAGCTCGGTCGTGGCGCCATCACTTCAGGCAGGTCGGTTCGTGGTGTCTTGGGCTCACCATCTCGGAGCGGGTCGGATCCTTCAGCTCGTGGCGCAGCTTGCTTCGCTATAACGATCCGGTTCGGTTCGTGATGAAGGGAAATGGGCGGTTCGGGTCGGGCAGGGGCGATCCGATCCGATTTCCTGCACTAATTCCTGCAACTTTCCAGCAAGTGTTTATACGCCTCTCGACGGCGTTTTCGACCAATCTAACTATTGGAATCAATCACAAAGCGTACCAAAGGGTCATAGAAACATGTAACAGCAACCACAAGCAACAAACAACAATTTAAATGAATCAAAATGGATCAAAAGTGGCCAAAACCTCACATTTTCCTATAGTCCCTCTTAATCATGTTTAAGCATACGATTAACAAAACATATCGAAATTAACCCAAATTTCTAACAGGGCCTTAAAACATTATTTTAGAATTTTAAGAATTTTTCCAGAATTTATTTACGCATAAATTCGCTAATCTTCGCTAATTACCCTTAATTAACTGTAATTAGTGTCAAAATGATACTATCACTCACCTTTGCCACAACTAGAACCCCAAAACTGAAATATTCTCTGATTTGGCGCTGTTCCCAATCTTACACAGCAGCTCCACCTCGGTTCTTGTGCTAATACTCCTTGATTCGATGTTTGCTATGCCTAATCTCCAGTTAGAAAGTGATTTTTGGGTGTTTTAGAGAGATTTAGAGAGTGGAGGCCATGGCTAGGTCAAGAGAAATGAAAGTGGCGGCTGGAAAATGTCTAAAGAAATGTTTTCTAACCCTAATCAGCCTCCATATACCCCTAAACCCGAAATTCCCCTTGGGCCTAGCTGCTAATCACCCGGTTAAGCCCAATTAAGCTGTTTTTCACCATCTGAAACTTGTTTCAGCCATATCTCCCAAATGGTGAGTCCGTTTGGCTAATGTGACCACTCTACGGAAAGAGAAACCATCATCCGAAGCCAATGGAAGTGGTTTCAGGTCAAAATTCATTTCCAGTCAAAAGTTATGGCCAAAACAGTGATAACTAGGGGTAAAATGGTCATTTAAAAATCGGGAAAAATCATGAACATGGGAAATGACCCCAAGAGTCGTCCCCCAAAGTTACATGACCATACGACTTCGTATGTGAAAGAAATAAATATCCTACGATCCTATGATGCGTAGAATGCGGGTCGTTACAAATTAGGTCCTTACTTAATTATTAATTAATTTATATTGAAACTTTTACAAACAAAGAATTTATAATTAATTATTAATTAAATAATTAAACAACAACTAACCATGAATTATCAATAAATTATGGTTAATCTTAGTTAAGTCCTGATTTAATTATTCATTTATAATTAAAATTATTTAAATAAAAAAAATAACCATTTAAATAAATAATTAAATAATAATTAGTTATTAATTAATCTTAATTAATAGTTAAAAAATAAAATTTTAATCAATTATCTAACTTTAATTAACTTATTTGATTAATACTTAAGTACTAATCTATTGTATTATATATGAATCTTAATAACTAACAGTTTGAATTCTGCTCTATCATTCAGTCTTATGTCATATGTTAATCTCTCATTCATTTTGAAATTTATTTCCACTTGCACCCATCAAATTCATTTTACTTAATTTTCAAGTTTAAAACCTATATCAGTTTTCCATTTTGCTTCCTTTTTCATTACCCCATTTATTTTCCTCTTCATACGATTCTATTTCCACTCTACTCATCAACTCTTAATTACAAAATAGAAACTCACCATTATTTATTTGTTTATCAAGTCAATCTTCAATTATATTCCACATGTTTACATATGAGTTGTCTATCTCATGAAAGAAAATCATTGTCAACTTCCTGTAACCTTTTTTCTAATCCTTTTATTCAATTCTTTATAACTTCTAACTTCTCCTAATTTTCTACAGCTCTCTTATTCTATTCTTTTATTATTTTTGCTATGTTGTTAACTAGATTTACCTTTCTAGTCATTACATTTGGATTTTATTTATATAATTATCTTCAACATTGTATTAACCATAAACAAAAGCTAATTATGTTATATTAATTACTAAGTTACATAAATTAGGCTTTTAAAGTGTAATTTTGAACTTTAATTTTTTTTGGGTGTGTTTTGAAGGCATTCTTATTTGGTCCGTTGAACATTGTCAATCTACTTTTTGAATTGATACAACAAGCTATAGTACTATTCCTTCCGCCTTTACCTAATTTCAGGGGAATCTTATTTACCATTTTTAATACTGACCATCACCTTTCCGTTTATCAAGATAGTTTTCAATTATATTCTGCATATTTTCAAACGTGTCGACTATCTAACCAAAACAAATATTTGTCAACTTTCTGTAAGTTTTTCCTAATCTTTTACCTAATTTTATATGACTTATAACCTACATCTAATTCTCTATAAATATATCTATTATCAAATTGAATACACGACTATTACCATTTTTGATCCCCATTTGATTCCAAATGAAATACTGATCTCTCATTGATATAAGAGTTTTTTTTCATTTGGTCCCCTTAAGCAATTTTGTATTATTATTAAGAGTTTCGCTCACATGTACCCTAAGGGAACATGTTAAGGATATATTTATTTATCAGAAACAAACAAAATCATTTGTTATACTTATTTGTTATTACACTATAAACTAATTATTAGAATTTATGGGGATGTTTGTAGTGCAAAAAGGTTACACAAATGCGGGAAAAAAATAAACATGATATATATTTGCTAATTGAACTACAATCAATCTAACATCATCTATTCTATTACTCCAAATAAATAGTAAATAATTATAAAGAAGAATAGAGACACACAATATTTATATTGTTTCCACTATCATCAAGAAGATAGTGTATGTCCATTCCAAAGGAGAGAGATTTTATTCCATATGAGCAAGTTACAAGAGACTACAAGATAAGATTTTACATAACCAAAACCCAAAAATTAGGGTTAATAAGAAGAGACATTCTATTTGGGGATCACTGGTTGAATGCCAGGATGAGTTAACAATGAAGTCTACCCTCAAAATATAGTAAGTGAAATTTATGTGAGTCATCAATCAAATTACCGAGATATGGTAAGAAATAATGGAGGTAATTAACAAAGGTAACAAATGGCGCAAACATGACAAGTAAATCGCTCATTCCCCTCCTTAGCAAAGATGGAAGAAAATAATCCTTAATTTATTTTCTTGCTATCTCACGCAAATGCAATCCAATAATTTTTGCAAAATATATAAGATTACTTTCCCTTTTTCATATTTATTTTCATTTATTTGTGACTTTGTATCACCAAATTTAACAGTCCACCTTAATGCAAATATCTCCAATAGCCAACCTCAAGTCAGATTCTCTTTTCAGTATAAAACTCTTCAAAAGTAATCCATCTTAAACCAAAATTTGGCAGTGAGATAGAAACCAAAAATGAATACCTAATGGGTTCCAGCAAAGCTACCCTCCATCATACTATGTTAACAAGCTTAGACTATGTCCCCGCCCACCAACAAAATGCTGCAAATGTACAAAATCCAAATAAAGTAGATTCCAAAGTAATACTAAACAAAGCTAACAAATCCTATTAATTACCGATCAAAATACAGAGCCAGAAACTAAAGCCAACCGACAACAAAAAAGCTAATCCAAATCTCTGTATAGAAGATAAATATCTTTCATGCCATATACCATCATGTGGCACTACAAGTCGCTGCAAAAGAAAAAACGAACTAGATTTGAGACATCCTCGAACGCACCAATACGTAACTAACAAATACAAAGCTAGCTGGCAATTTCACAATGTCCCCAAAGTCCACCCTTGATTTGCATAATTCCTTTAAGACAACATCACAAAATCGACAATGCACCACAATAGCACCAAATCCGCCAAAATCAGCTCTGTGAAATGAACTCTTCAGGACGGCATCACAAGTCAACAAGCCTCGACAACTTCAAATCATCACCAAAATCAGCTACATTAGTTGAATTATTCAGTATTATGAAAATCACCCTTAATACTTGAAGAACCGAGTGGACAACAAATATAGTGTACCAAAAGAAAACAAAATCTCCTTTTGTAGTCTTCTAAATTTCCCTTGGAAATCAACATAAGACTCACACATCAGCGCTGAAATATGGAGCAGATATAGTTCCTAAATCCACTGGTCCCTTCAACACACTAAACTCTTTATCACATCAAAGTTCCAAGACTGGAACGCTCTTCTGTATCAACATAATCTTCTCCACCAAAGTCTCTTTTTCCCCTAAAATAGTAATAGCATAATTATTGTCAGATTTGTTGCTTTTTCCGTAATAACCCGGAAATCTGAGCCAGTTTAAAAATTTTATTTTGGCAATTTTAGCGAATTTTGAACATTTAAAATGAATTATTTTAAATAATATCGACGAGAAATTTATTTTGAATATAATTCAAACGTTTATATTATATACGTTGTCGTTAGAATATATATAATTATAAATAGAATTGAAAATGGCGCGGTAGTTCGATAATTCGATTTCAAACTTCAATTGAATGTACCGGGTGCAAAACAATCCGGATTTTAGCGAAACCAAAAATAGTAGATTCTAATTCAGAATATCTTTCCAACGAATCCGACAAATCAAAATTTCATAGCGGGAATCAAAAGATATGACCAGTTGAAAATTCTGAATAGTCGCTATGGAATTCAGGCCCTTAAAAATAGACATTTTGCAAACGACCTCGGATTTCGGCGAAACCACTTTTGTTGGATCCGTGATGTCAAATTATTGCTAGATTCCAAATTTCATAATTTTTTGAATCAATACGTGAGCGTGGCAAAGGAAAACGTGTTTGACCAGTTTTAGTTGATTTTAAT
Source organism: Allium sativum (assembly GCA_030737875.1). NCBI lineage: Eukaryota > Viridiplantae > Streptophyta > Magnoliopsida > Asparagales > Amaryllidaceae > Allium > Allium sativum. The sequence continues at coordinate 139,078,367 of CM060918.1, read as the reverse complement.
CGACTGGAAAATGGCCATTTTTCCAACGGTCTCAGAATTCGACGAAACTAGTTTTGTTAGGACCGTATCGTCAATACGAAGCTAGAAAATATTTTTCTGGAATTTTTCAAGTTAGTATGTGACCCCGGTAAATTGAAATGCGCGTTCAAATTCAATATGTAGAGTTATATGTTGATTTCAATGAAAACTGATCGAAACGATCGAATCAGCCTACGATACATATCCCATTGTGTTCGGAATGGGGGTAATTAGCTATGGACGACAGGCGGTGGGCCTCGTTTAGAGGTCGAAAATAAAAGTTACTTTTTAGTGAAAAATAAAATAATTAAATAAAAATAATAAAAATAAAACCTACCTCTCCTTAACTTCTCTCTGGCCCCTTTTTTATTCATTCGTTCAAGAAAAAAAAAAGAAAAAAAAAATAAATGGCGGGGGGGGGGGGGGGGGGGAATCGCGATCCGCCGCCCCCCCTATCTACTCGTCGCCGCCTCCCAAGCAGAGCACGACCGACGCGAGCTACCCCCCTCCCTCGCCTCAGGAATCCGCCGCCAGTACGAACACCGCACCCCCTCCCTTTCCTCTGCTGCGCCGCCCTCCTTCTTCCTCCTCCTCCCCTGCTCTTCCTCGACTGCAACGCCCAGACCCCCCTGACCAAATCGCCACCGCGATCGAAGACCCCCCCTCCTTCCTCCTACGACCGACGCGAGCTACCCCCCTTCTGCCTTGACCGACGCGCGCAGTGAACCCCTCCCCCCTTACGCAGCCCTACTCTGAAAGGAAATCGTTCACATCACAGTGTGTTTTTTTTTTTTTATAAATTGTTGTTTTAAAATCAGTCTTTTTCTATGAAGCTTTATAAAAAAAAAGAGATTTCAGTTTTATTAAATAAAAAGGTTAGTTTTTTTAGGGAGAAATTAAAAAAAAAATTATATAAGGAAAGATATAGTTTTTATATATATATACGAAGAAAAGATTAGATTTTTAAAATAGAAAAGATTAGATTTTTAAAATAGAAAAGATTAGATTTTTAAAATAGAAAAGATTAGTTATTTAATATTTGAAAAGGCGAAATCTTCATATAGAGAATAGTGTGGTAAAAATAGAATTTTTATCTATATAATAGCGAAGTAAAAATTCGATTTTTATATATTGAATAGCGAAGTAAAAATTCGATTTTTATATATTGAATAGCGAAGTAAAAATTCGATTTTTATATATTGAATAGCGAAGTAAAAATTCGATTTTTATATATTGAATAGCGAAGTAAAAATGTGATTTTTTATATATGTAGAGAATACGGGCAACGAAGGTGACAAAAAGGCAAATGACGAAGATATCTACAATAGAAGTGTCGTGAAGTTGGGATAGCTTTCGGTGAGAACTTCTCACTCTTCAATTTCTTTTTCTAGTTATATATATATATATATATATACTAGGATGCAGACGGTGTTTAGTAGCACCCGACACCCGTCATCCACAGACCATGGATGGCTTGTTTGTTAAATTGTTTGGTTGTGTAGTTGGTTAGTTTATTTGGTTTGAATTGAATTGTTTGGTGAAATGAATGGATTTGATTGATGTGTGAATGGCGTGGGCCTTCACTAGACCGGGGATAAGGCTAGGCCTTGTCCCGTTTCTAGTATCGTGCCGTTATGCTGCCGAAATTTTCTAAAATAAATTAGAAAAATATCATTTTATTGAATAAATGAATTGAATAGAAAACGAATTTGATTTGGTTTGAAAAGAAGATGAATTGAATTTGAATTGAATAGAAAACGAATTTGATTTGGACTGAATAGAAAATGAATTGAATAGAAAATGAATTGAATTTGAATTGAATAGAAAACGAATTTGATTTAAATTGAATAGAAAATGAATTGAATTTGATTTGAAAAGAAAATGAATTGAATTTGATTTGAATAGAAAACGAATTTGAATTGAATTGAAAAGGAAACGAATTCGAATTGAATTGAATTGAAAAGAAAAATGAATTCGAATCGAATTAAAATCGATTTGAATTGAAATAAAATAGAAATGAAAGTAAAAAGGATTTATAATAGAAAATTCAATTTTGATTTGAATTTGAAATAAAGGTTGAAATTGTTTTTGAAACGAATTCAAAACTATTTATAAAATTCGTTTTAAATAGAAATCGACGAAGTATATATTATATATATTATATATATATATATATATATATATATATATATATATAAAATATAATGGCCTGAATAGAACGCGCCGCGCCGCGGCAGTTCGCGAATTTCGACCATTGACTTCGAACGGACATTACGGGAGATCCGACCATCGGATTCTCCTAAAAATGGAACCGTTGGGTTCGTATCGAAAAGAGCTTTCTAACGAATATTAGAAATTTGAAATCAAACGGTTGGATTTGGAGATACGTCCAAATCAAATTTGAAAAAGGTCGTTGTAAGTGCAGTTCGATAGCCGTTGTTGGAAATCGACTGTACGGGCCTTGATAAAATTATTAAAATAGTAATAATTTATGTAAAATAATAAGGAATGATTTGGGAAAAATTGGGATGAAAAACTCCATATTTGAAAAGATAAAAATAGATTTTTATCGAAATAAACTAGTTTTGAACTGAAATTAAAACCCATTTATTTTTAAATAAATAAATTGGATTTGAAATGGGTTTAAATAGAATTGATTCATGGGTTTATCGTGAACAGTGTTTTAAATAACACTAGTTCTTTAACCCAGTAAAAGGAGTTTTAATGAATCCGCAATTAGATTGAAATGTGAATTGATAATTTAAATTATCAAATTTAGAAAGTGAGCGAGAATGGAGTATCACCAGTTTTGCTCCAAAGCGATAGTTAAATCTTTAATTAGATTTGAACGCGGGATGGTAATTAATTTTACCGATAACACCGTGGTATTAGATATGGAGTATTACCAGTTTTGCTTCATGGGATGAATAGGTTGGGATGGGGAAATAAAATAAATAATTACTTCGGTGTGGTTCGCTAATCTCGACTAGTTTGAAAAACCATAATTTGGTTTGAAATGACATCCAAAGGAAGATTAAAGGATAAATTTTAAAGAATTTATCTTGGATAAAATTAATGGGAACCTTTCCCTAAGAATATGAAATTTAGAAACTAGCTGTAGGTTAGTTAAGAAGAATGGTTTCCTGGGTATTGATCTGATGTTGGTTTCGGCCTTCGGGGTTAATATTTGGGAAATTGTTCTCTTGCTGATTTACGGTTAGTGGCTGCTGAATTGGAGTGAGGCGTATGTTGTGTTTGTGTAACATTTGTTTTTAATATACGCGGGTTGTTCAGAAAGGCCGGGTTTATACCCATTCTGAATAACCGATTCGACGATAAGTCGAAGATGAAGACGGTGGTTGAAGACCGGAAGTCTTCACATCGTTTGGGTGATTACTGACGATCTTGATTGGGCTGTACACCCAAGATGAGGGAATCAGTTAGTGGTCGTCCAGACGTACTTGGAGATCGATGGATATGCGAGGAAAGAGCCTCCGGTTTCGTTCAGACCCAGAACGAACTTGTAAATGAATTGTGTGTCTGACATTGGATTTTATTCTGTGTTGATTGATTTCTGTTAAATATATATCTGTTTGGCGGCGGAGAATTTATTCTCTTGCTTAACGCCCTTCTCTGAGACGTACGAGCTTAGAGGTTATATATCGATAGATATCAATCGCATGGCATGAATTGCCTGTGTGGCACGCTGAGTTGCATGGATCAAGGCTTCTGTTGAAAAGCAAAGTCTTGTGGTTGATTATCAAAGCACGGCCTTTGTGGCGTAGCTTTGTGTATAACGTGAATTCGCGAGCCTCACACCTCTGTATGAGTTAAAAACGGGATAAGGACTGCAGGGAGAGCACGACGTTTCTTTCTAGCTTTGGTGGTGTCAGTGACTTACCAGCCCTGACATTTATATACTTTTCACCTTTGTGGTTGTTGGATGAGGCGCCTCAATTTTAGGTCTGTAAGGACCGGGAAACGTGTGTTCAGGCATAATTAATCCTCTAACGTAAGTGAGGACCGGCCCTGAAGCATCTAGGATTGCCCAGAGTGTGTAGTCCTGAGACATTTGCTAGAGTGTCTCGAAAGCGGAGAGGAGCTTGCCCCTTGCCTCGACTCATTACGGAAATCCAATTTCCAATACGTGTATTTCGGCTTTATTTGTAGAGCCTAGTATGGAGACATAGTAGCATGGGATGCTATGTCGTCTATGATTTATATTTATGATTGAAATTGTTTTGACACTATACACTTATTATAGTATCAAATGATTTGTTTTAAACGTATCAAGCATGTTTGGCTATTATAAGGGAAAACCCTATCCTCCGGCTTGCGTTGCATTGTGTGATGGGACCTGGGTCTTATAATAGCTTCATTTTTCGAAAAAGCATTGCGTTGTTTTCTCTATGCACTGGTATTCTTGGGAGGAAACCCGTTCCGTGTTATACGGCGTGGTCCCTTGAATTACTCTCTTTTAAAGTCAAGTTTTTAAATAACTGTTTTTGTTCTCACACCAGTCACATGACTGACCTGGAGTTTATTGTTTTAACCTAAACTCTGGGTGCCCTCATTTTCCGCACGGGCAGCTAGTAGTTTTGGTTTGGCAGATTTATATTCACAGGATCCTGGTTTACAGCTGGAATGATATCCGGAAAGCTCTGTATCCGTATATCACCTTCAGTTGTGCTTTGTATTATTTTCCGCTGCTATGTAATTTATTGTAATCTCTGATATTCATCGAATGTAATTTATTCATTTATACTCTGTATATTCTTGTATCTGATGAAATTGTTGTAATAGCAATGAAATGTTCTTCCGTCTGCGTTCATTTGTGTGTTGTTCTCAAAGTATCCGCTCTTTCCTTCACGGGGAAGTTACGGGTTCTTACATTTTCTAAAATTCATTAATGCATAATTTAAATATATCTCCTTACTTTGATACCAATCTATGGTGCAAAAAGGTTGCACAAATCCGGAAAAACAATAAACATGATCTAGATTTGCTGATTGAACACCAACAATCTAACATTGGTTATTTTATTACTCCAAATAAGTAGTAAGTAACTATAAAGAAGAAAAGAGATACCCAATACATATACTGGTTCCACTGTTATCAAGAAGATAGTGTACGTCCAGCCCGAATGAGAGAGATTTTATTCCATATAAGAGAGAGGTACACGATAAAGTTTACGTAACCAAAGCCCAAAAATTAGGGTTAATTAGAAGAGACACTCTATTTGGGAATCGCTGGCTGAAGGCCATGCGAATTTACAATGAAATCTACCCTTAATATATAGCCAGTGAAATCAATGTGAGTCATTAATCAAATTACCAAGATATGATAAGAAATAATGGAAGCAAATAGTAGAGTTAACAAATGGCACAAACATGGCAAGTAAATCACTCATTCCTCTCCTCAACAAAGTTGGAAAAAACAATCCTGCATTAATTTCCTTGCCATCTCATGTAAATGCAATCCAATAATTTCTGCAAAATATATGAGATTACTTTCCCCATTTCGTATTTGTTTCAATCTATTTGTGATTTTGTATCACCAAATTTAACATATCTCAAGCATGAATTAGCAATGAGATTGAAAATAGTTAATTTTAATTTTGACTTATGTGTCCATTCATATCTTTATCAATCTTCATTGTCTTGGTCATGTTTAGGTTTCGTATCTTGTTTTCTTATTATTTTGTTTTCCATGTGTTTTTCCCTCTTTTATTTGTGTTTTCTCTCTTTATGTGATTGTTGTACTAGGTTTCTTTATAACCATTGTATCCTAGTTTCAGTGTTTTTACTGACTCGGTTTTCTTTTGTTCTTTTCTAACATTGTAGAAGTAAACTAGGAGAGGGCCAGTTAGCCCCGTCGGCTTTGCCAGAAGTAAAGTCTTAAATTGTTAAAATATAACACTTTCAATAATTTAAATCAAAACTGTAACGACCCAAACTTCCCATTACGGGAAAGCCCAGATTGTTTTTCTTTAAATTAAAATATAAATCAATATATAATGAATTTAAATGTACATTTTAATTTATCGTGGACACATACTGACTCTAAAAATTATAGAAAAATTTATCTAGCTATGTTTTGATGATACGATCCTAACAAAACCATTTTCGTTGAATTTGGAGACCATTTGAAAAATGGTTATTTTCTGGTCGATCCAATTCAAAATGAAACTATCAAAACACGTTTAAATTTATCAAGGTCACATATTAATTCCAAAAATTATGAAAATTGAAACCTAACAATAATTTGACATTCTGGATCCAACAAAAGTGGTTTCGTCGAAAACGGAGATCGTTTGCAAAATGGCTATTTTTAAGGGTTATATATTATATTAAAAAATATATAAATTCCATAGCGACTATTTTAAATTTTAAACTGGACATAACTTTCAATTCATATTATGAAATCTCAATTTTTCAAATTCGTTAGAAAGATATAATTAAACAGATTCAAATATTTCTTGTTTTACTGAAATCCGGTTAATTTTGAATTCTGTACATCCATTTGAAATTAGAAATCGAATTTTCAAACAACTGCGCCATTTTGAGTTCGTTTATAATTAAAATAAATTTATACGTTCTAACTTCGATTTCAATAAATTTTTAGTCATTATTATTTAAAATAAATCATTTTAAATATTCAAAATCCATTAAAATAGCTAAAATAAAAATTTTAAATTGGTTCAGAAATTCCGGGTTGTTACAATCTCCCTCACTTAAAATCTTTTCATCTTAGAAAAGGAACGGAGCTAAAAGTTGTTTAACTAACCAACTCAACTTTCAGTCTGGCTTTCATTCTTCAACTTTTCAGTTTCTAAGAATTTTCTAATTTTTCAAAAATTTGGCTAATACCCTAATTTTCAAAAAAATTCGCTATAACCTCCTTTGTACGGGGTGATCGGTAAAACCGCAACTTGCCTCACAGGCTCCTCATCAGTCCAAAAGAAAAAGAAAAAGCCAAGCGGCATGCCAATCGGCTCAAAAAATCATTAAACCCAATGAATATAGTAAACATGTACCTATTTGTCGGGCATACAATTTTATCCCTCTTCTTAGCTTCCATGCTATGACATGTTCATTAGACATACATGTATACGTATGCAATTCTATCAATTTTCAATTCAGTTCAATATTGGATTCAATTTGGCTAAATTTACCTTTCATTCTCTTATAGTTTAATTATTCCAATATTTTTATTAGTCAACTAATAATCACACATCACAACCAGCAATCAATTAGTTGATTAACTTTTCAAACATATAACTTTCTATATATACTTCAAAATCATATTTCAATGCCAAATTACAAATAATAAATTCTAACTATGTTTGGTTCTCGCACCAGTTAATTGGAAATATATAGTTATCCTACTTTCGAAACTCGAACATAAATGTTGATGATGTCATAACAATCATCAGAATCATCTCCGAGCGACTAAAGTGTGATTCTATATCTACCGAGTATATTTGAGACTTCGTATACACGTTTGCAAGACGTATATGCAAAATCTTCTTATTCTCGATAGTCCAAATTAAATATAAAAAAAATTACTCAAATACATATAATATGATATACTTTTCAAAATTAAATTCGTTTTTACAAATAATACTCTTTAAACTCATTCTAGGATACTACTGATCCTATCCCTAACGAGTTATTCTCATAGGATGTTATTAATCCTATCTTTGATGATTTCTTTCATTTAGTTCTAATGTGTATTGTTCTCGAGCTCTGTAAACCAAAGCTCTGATACCAACTGTAACAAGCCAAACTTCCCCTTACGGGAAAGCCCAGATTGTTTTTCTTTAAATTAAACTATAAATCAATATATATTGAATTTAAACGTACATTTTAATTTACCGGGGCTACATATTGACTCCAAAAATTAGAGAAAAATTTATCTAGCTATGTTTTGATGATACGGTCCTAACAAAACTAATTTCGTTGAATTTAGAGACCGTTTGAAAAATGGTCATTTTCTGGTCAATCCAATTCAAACTGAAACTGTCAAAACACGTTTAAATTTACCACGCTCACATATTAATTCCAAAAATTATGAAAATTGAAACCTAACAATAATTTGACATTCCGGATCCAATAAAAGTGGTTTCAAAAATGAAGGTCGTTTGCAAAATGGCTATTTTTGAGGGCTATATATTATATTAAAATATATATAAATTCTATAGCGATTATTTTAAATTTTAAACTTGACATAACTTTCAATTCATATTATGAAACCTTAGTTTTTCACGTTCGTTAGAAAGATATAATTAAACAGATTCAATTGTTTCTTGTTTTACTGAAATCCGATTTATTTTGAATTCTGTACATTCATTTGAAATTAGAAATCGAATTTTCAAACTACCACGCCATTTCGAGTTCGTTTTATAATTAAAATAAATTTATACATTCTAACTTCAATTTAAATAAATTTTTAGTCGTTATTATTTAAAATAAATCATTTTAAATATTCAAAATCCATTAAAATAGCTAAAATAAAAATTTTAAATTGGTTCAGAAATTCCAGGTTGTTACAAAAATATTTAAATATTATATATAATAATTTGTTCAAATATTTGAAATTTAATTTTTTAATAATACATCAATAAGATATACTAACTAAATAAGTTGATTAATATATATATATATAAGTTAGGATCAAGAGCACCCACATAATGTAGCACCCCTTTAGCCTATAATTTCCACTGCACAATCCCTTTTCTCTCTCCTCTCACTAACCCTCTCTTCTATTTACACATAATTTAAATATGAATAAGTGGCTATAATTGAGGTGCAAAAGGGGTGCCGTGAAAAAAAGAGTGCCGTGTAACCCCGCTCTATACACATACAGACATACATATATATATATATATGTGCAATATTATATATTATGATATATATTATGTTATTTTATAATTTTCGAAATAGCACAAGCTTACATGTATGTATATGACTTTATCTCAAAATTAATATAATACAATTAATTTTTAATTAAATTACTTAATTAAAAGGCAATTAATTAAATAAATAAAAAGTTGATAACTTAGGTAATATACACACATTTTATATTTGTGTTATACTATAAGGTCATAACATACAAATATTTAATATAAATGTTTTATTAAGATAACATAAAATTAATTATTATTTCAGTTAAATAAATACTATTTAATTAATATAATAATATACATAATATTATTATATAAGTAATAAAAAGTAATATAACAGTAAAATTTGTATAATATGAATGTATAGCTTAGATATGGAGCATTAAGAACCCCTAAATAGACAAAACTAATAAGTGCATATATAATTATATGTATACTAAGATTTCTAATGTGTCGGACAGTGGATTCACGTGTGTATTTTATGAAAATGTTCGGTACGTCAATACCGCTTGATGTAATATATTAAGAATCTTTAGTATAAATTTAAAATTTAAAATTTATATATATTAGTAGATATATTACATACTCTTTAGTTGTTGAGCTCTCCTTACGCAAGAGATGTTTTTTGTTGTAGTACTAATATATTGAATAAATTAGGTAAGATAACTGCATATATTTGTTCATCTTTCCTCAAGATACTTGCACTAAACATAGGCCATCGCAAAATAATAGGCCCAGCGAATAATTTCACTTTATCTATAGATATATCCTTATCGTAAAGTCCAAATTAAACAAGGAACCATGAGTTAGGACTTGCGTATGACAATCGATAAGGAAGTATCCACCAACTATGGGCCAATAATTTATGAGCTTTCCTCATGGTCTATATCCCAAGTCATATAATAGCTAACATCCACTAATGAAATCAAAAGACCTCTATGTTTTTATTGAGGCTCGTTGAAATATAAAAGTCTATTGGGAGCCCTAACTGAAAAATGAAATGATAGCATTTAACCTTTTTATTATTGTATGAATGGTATGTAATAAAATATTATAGTTATCTACATTGATAAATTTGTGCATTTATAATTATTGATAAAATGTTTACCAATTAAGATGCACAAATCACCTAATTGAAAAATAATAAATTAAAAATACAGAATATGCTTACTAAATAATCTTATTGCATGTAAATGTTTAATTAATCATGCAAGTGCTTAATTTACAATAATTTGACACATTCGTAATTTAGCCGCTTAAGTGTATTTTCTTAAGACCATATATTGCATTTTATGAGTTTCAAACTCGAAAAGCAGTACAAAATTTTGAATATTCGACCCACGTATTATTTTATATAAGTATAAATAGGGAATGGTTACAATTTGTAATGTACGATACTTCGACGATATTAATTCATTTGAAAATAAGGCAATAAACAATACCATAAGATCGAGTTTTCAGTTCAACTAATTACAAAGGTCTTACTGTATTAAATGTAAAACTAGAATGTAAACTATAAGATATATCTAAGAACTCGATCATTGATGGTCAGTTTGACTGGTTTAATAAAGTGCAATACTTATTTCCCTAAACGTTAAGGATAATATTGGCAAAGTCGATCCGTTTTTGATGTGATTGCAAACACTTATTATTATAACAAATAATAATTACAATAATACAGGAGTTTGACAGTTTGTCAAACTACCACATTCAGTTTTTAAGGTGGACCGTCCACCATAGACGGTATTTAAAGTGGACCGACCTCTACAGCTAAACAAGCTTACAGCACTAGGCTTAGAAGAAAATATCTATACAAAATTTTTTCTAATCCAAGCATACCACCTAGGGGGATGGACTGACCTGGATTTACATAGACAATATCATAGTTATAGTACAATAACATGGCCTTGCAGGCATACATCAATAGAGAGAGAGAGAGAGACAAAGTCCCTTACCATCAAAAATATCACATGGAGAGCATGTTACCCAAAGTAGCTACAATAGCAGCTTACATTTATCCCCTAGACCAGCTTCCAAGTTGAAAGAACGGCGAACAACATGATAATACATTAGCCTCTGAGTTTGCAACATGTCGCACCCATTACCATGTACCACTGCAACGATCGGTAATATTTCATCATCTCTTGGTAGTCACTGACATTCGAGTATAGCAGGGGGTGTCATCAACGAGAAGGAAGAGATTACCCAATGTTGAGTCTTTGTTAATTGAGAGATCAAGGTCTTCACCATGCATACCAAGAACAAAAGAGAAGGGACAGATTCCAGAATACTAACTCACAACCCACATATCCAAGGAAATTTCACCAGTGCTTAAAGGTAGCACTATACCTAACACCAAACATGAGATCCAAACTCAACATCCAAGAAAGCCAAAAACCTTAAATAGACCAACCCTCAATTTGGTACAAACAAATCGACAACTATATATACATTTAATATCGAAACCCCCAAACTATCCCAACACAGCCAACATTCATTCCGAAGATGACAAGGTTACCACACAAGCTCACTGAGGAGAGACTTAACCCAAGCTACGTAGTAGATTAGTAAGTCTTAGACATACCTGAACATAACAGAGGCTAGCCGTGAAAACAATTCAGGAGTCAAGAAGTTGCTGCTATCCATAGAGGCTCCAGTTGATACCAAACACATCCTAGATTTAGCAAGTCGATACCATTGTCAACTAGATCCAGAACCACCAACCGTAGAAAGTACACAGTTCCTTGCTAGCTCCAAAGCTATGACCAACCCACCTGGCAAAGCCGGACAACGTGGGACAAAACAACCACCTAGCCATGATAGCCCATACTCGCCAAGAGACCTCATGTTGCGCATTATTGGGTGTCAGGCAGCGAGTAACAAACAAGAAAAGCGCGGTTACAACAACAATGGGACCATAAAAAGTTAGTAGGGTTACTAAGCAAAGATAGGGAGGGAGGATAGGTAAGAAAAGGGAGCTTGGAATTGGATTTGATTGTATCTAGGAATTAGGGGTTAATTATGTGCCTGTTGGGTTAGATCTGAAAATTACAGTAGCGATTCGATTAACCCATGTAGACGAAAGCAAGGCCATACTAGAAGAGGGAAGAAGAAATGAGTTATTGGAGGAGGAAGAAGATTGTGATGGAAGAAAACGAAGAAAAATAAATTTGGCTTTGTCACCATTAACAGAATAATCAAATTGAAACGCTGCTGAACCTTAAGGATAATTGAATGAATCTTCTAAAGAGTTTACCGTGATAAGGTACTTGTTTTGAATGAATTGACTATAACAACCTGTATTCTTCTAGACCTAAATTTCAACGAAATTAAAAACTCATATCCATCCAAATATGGATCATTTAGTTTGATACTTTCAAGAAATTGCATGAGCAAATGTGGCAAATACCGTAGAGTCAGTGGATTTCCTTGGAAATCAAAGCTCCACACCGATATTGAGAATGTAAGAAAGAGGACATCAACAATATCCAATTACCTTCAACTTTAGAAACTCGTCCTTCTAAATCTATCTGGCAGGAATGAAGAGTATGGCCAGGAAAAAGTTTTGGTGCAGTGGAGCATAAAAATACATTCCATAATACAGATTAATAACCATTTGTTTCCACTCAACGTTTATGTCTATTTTCAATGTTATCGTAACCTATTATTCACACGTATGACTATCAACCCTTGACCTTAAGGTGTCAAATATTGATGAAGCCTATTAACCACCTAATATTACCAATCAAGTTCGGTTCATTAGCCACTTAATACTTCAATAAAACAGGCTCCTTCTTATATCCATTAGTAACTTAATACCTTTAAAGATAGGTAGACTCATAAGAAATTAAGACCTATCAAGTAGACTCTAATCACCTATTCTAGTTAGGTAAAATCCTCGTCCTTTAATACTCATCGAGTTGGTTTCCAAACGATATCGCTCATTAGACAGTTCCAGCTATGAGGACCCTTAATTGCTGATTAAGGCTTTTGCATTAATATCGTATCCTAACCCCAAATAAAAATAAAATAACCAATAATGATAGAAACATCAAGTAGCCATTATTGCCTACATGATAGGTAGACTCCTTGTAATGCCCTGAAATTCCGTCCTATTTGAGTTGATTAAATATACCACACGTCCAATCCAAATTGCATAGAAATACAAATCATTGTAGGTTAAAGAAGAAAAGATAGAAGAAGAACAAAAATAACAACACATAATCTCACATTGCAGTGGAATAAAATATAATATACATCATAACTTTTGGAATACAAAATTTTAACTGTATAAACATATCATTATCAGAGTACAACACTTATAACACAGCAGAAATAAATAATACATAGCTATCTAACGTTGAAGCCTCCTGCTCTCAGCTCCTTCGAGGATATCTGTAAATACCTGAACTAGTTGACTGCCTGTACAAATTTAGGCACCCAAGAGTTTAGGGTAAAACAAAACAAAATAAACTTTGGGTCAGTCATTGGGACTTGTGTGAGTAAATTCCAACCACTTGGTTTAATTTTTATTAATCCTTTAAAAAGAAAGGATAATCGTAAGACCGATCCATACAAAAATACAAATGGTTTTTACATTACGATCAAAACATTATTTGAAATCAATATCATTCTGATATTATAATAGTATCTAAAATAAGTAAATATCAACCTAGCGGAATGTTTGCATCTCACGCTCTACATACATAATATGCAATCAAAACCTTGGGCTCTTATTGGATAATGGATTCCAACTGGCAAGGTATAGGACCACCTTCGATAGTGTATTTCTAGAGAGGAATACACCGGGTTCAACAAGAACATCTTGCAACCCAGGCTAAACATGACTGTCCACTCACTTCGCTTGAGTGTTTCGAATGTATTATCACCAACAGTTGGAATCAGCAACTGTTCCCTGAAAGGACAACATCGAAAGAATAAAGAAGCAAATGAATTTTCTCTAGATTAGGTGATAATACACTACAATTGGGAGCTACCCTCTTAGCCATGCGACCTACCCAATTTTTTACCATTTCTCGGTTGTAGGGCTTGAGGCTGCACTTATCTTTTGACATGCCACATCATCATTCACTTCGAATGTCACATCACCAAACCTGCCAAAATCATTTATTGATTTCCCCAAAAATACCATGGGCATCAAGCTAAAAGAAACAAATTCCTCTACCGCCAACGTAGATACGCTTGAAAAGATCAGTATAGATGATCTGTTAGCCATACTCTATCATACATTCATCCATACAAGTTGTCCTGGGACTAGACAAACCGAAGGCACTATTTCATCAATCCATCTTAGGCAATTTCTACCTAGGATTAACATAACAACACTTGCACTTTACTCTATCTTCAATTATATCTAGCATAATTTGATTCACAACGCTTATGCCTATACGGAGTGGTTTTTGGATAATAATCCAACCGGTCTCCCCGTATTGACAACGATGGTGTTAAATTGACCAATACTTCGATAATCAGTTATTTAACTATCGAAGAAACAAACATTCATCCAAAGATCCTATTCCCAGAGGGAATATTGTTAATTAACATCAACCAATCACTGAGCTCCATTCTTAATTAATATTTAATTAATTAAATTTAACGTTTCCCAATTTCTCTTCAATATCTTTACCTAATATTTCTCTAAACCCGTTTAATCTCTCACGATTCTTGGAAAAACATTTCCATCTATCATAACTATTTATTTCTACATTCCGGAAAATATCTCTTTTTTAACATCACAAAACATTTCCATATATTCACAAACCGCTATTCTTCCACATTCATCATCCCTTAACCGTAAACTAAGAGAATAATTCCCTAAATATCAACCCGAAGGCCGAAACCAACATCAGATCGACACTTAGAAAACCATTCAACTCGATTAATCTCCAGTCAGTTTTTAATTTCCATAACTCCTTTTCTTAACTTCTTATCAACAAAATTATTTCAATCTTCAAAACGTTTGCTTTTAAACCATCATTTACTTTAAAACGTGTATTTGTTTCTCCTTCCAACCTCTTAAGATATAACTTTATAAATTTCCTTGTTTTCTTATAAAATTCCATTATATGTTTATTTTCTTATTAAATTTCATATATAATTGGTAAGTCGATTTCTAGTTATCAAACTTTCTTTATTTTTTCTATCTCCTTAAATTTCCGGAAAATTTCACCAGCGTCTCCTTTGTACGACTCACTCAGTACAACTACAAATCACCTCTCTAGGCCCTTTCCATTCAAAAAGAAAATCAAAAAGCCAAGTGGCTTGCCAAATAGGCTAAAAAGTCCTCATATTAAATTAAATATTTACCTCTTTAGTCAGGCGTTCAATTTATTTCTTCCACTATCTTCATTCCATACCTGTTCAAATATCTATTCAAACATTCCCAATTTATTCCAACTTAGTCCAATCGTTTTTAACTCAATTTGCTAATTTATTATCTAATTAGCACTTTTCCTAATCCCATTTTTTATTTAAAAGTATCATGTTCAAATATATTTTTAATTCGCTTATAAACCAATCGAATTCCATTTCCAGCTCAAGTTTCATATTCGATTTCGAATATGAATTCACAAATCCCATTTACCTATCCAAGGTTAAACTCGATCCAAAACCCAATTAACTAATTCTTCTCCTATTAGTTAATTCTACTCAATAATTAAAAATATGATTTTTGTTTCAAAAATCAATCCATTTACTCCACTTGAGTTCATATTTATTTTATAACTCAACTCTGGATTTTTCTAATGGAAATCAGAATTTTTATTCACTCAAAATGATTTTTATTTTATTTAATAAACCACTATGGTTTATAAACGATTATAGCACTGTTTTTCTAAAAAATTGATTTTGACATAACTAAGAATTTATAAGACAAAATCTAGATTTTTAACTTCCATTAGAAAATTATTACTCAATAGGTCTGAACGGTTTTTATTTCAAAGAATTGCAGCTTATTTTGAGTTATATATACTCATTTAAAATTCGAAACGTCGAATCATGAACTACAGCGCTGCGGCGAGCTCGTTTTAATTATATTAAATAGAAAATTTTAAACTTCGTTTATTAAATAAATTCCAATCCTATTCTTCAGTAAATTAAAATAAATTTAGCCGGTTTTCCTAATCTAACTTAAATTTTCTGATTATCCTAGATTGTTGATTATTTCATAACTCGGCTATAAATTTATTTACAACTCAATCTTTTAGGTTAAATTCCAATTTCGCTGGAAATAAATTATTATTTTTTATAAAATTCGATATAATCGAATTTCAATTATAAATTACTTGAATTTATCTCAATTCAGTTTATATTCCGAATCACGGAATAAAATCTATCGTTTCCTTCTCGAAATGATTTCTGATTCCCTTTTTAAATTTACATTTGAACTTAAATTCCCAAATTATTCAATAATAATTATTCCATTTCATTTATAAATTCGCTACTTGTTTTTATTGTTCAAAAAAAGTTAATGCTTCCTAGCCCATTTAAAAATTCAAATTATATTCTGGAAAAATAATTTTTCCATTTTAAACTCAATTTCTTTTCCTTTTTATCCGAATATATTTTTACTGCATATTAAATACCAATACCTAGGGCCAGTGCTATTCAAACATCCAAATTACACAATCATCAATCACAAATTTTCTAACACATCATATATTGTAATATATATGAAAATAAACAATTCATAAATTTGAGAAATCTAATTGGATCCCTCCAATCTATTTTTCCTGCATCCACAGATGTTAGACAACATAAATATTACCCACCCTGCTTCGAGGCAGGATATCGCAGTATAGAAGGACATCCACTATATATATATTGTGGGGCGCATAGGGTCATCCGTTAATGGTACTACGGGAAATATCCTATATATATATATATATAATAACCACAACCACCATGCGTATTTCAATGCATTCAAACTACTAACAAACAACATATAACATTATATTAAATAAATATTCATTTATAATAAATTATAAACGAATCCAAAGAGTGAGTTTACTCACCTTAATTTTTATTTGCCAAATATTCCAATTTAAATTAAATCGAATACCATTCGATTTAAATTAAATTCATTCCTATTCTGGTTACTCCAAATTACTTCAAAAAATACGTATGCACGAATCCAACGTTTCATTTTGCTTAAATCTGTGCACGTAAGCATAATATAGAATTTTATATCCTATCGATTTATAAAATATTTATCAATTCACTGATTATTTAATTAACAAACAAATTACCTTATAATTTTTTACATCTAAAACCGGCATTGCAACCTGCATCAATCACCAAGGCTACATACACCGATGAAACCAACAACAACCACCACTCTTTCCCTCAAAACAACAAACCCAATTCTCTGCCGCAGTTCGCACAACCCAGCAACTCCACCATTGAACTCCCTTCTTTCCAATCAACATTATACAACCTTCCCCTGCCAATTTCTAAAATATCCAGACCACCTCCATTTCGTCACTCTCAAACTCCACCTCAAATTTTCAACCCCAAACAATAGCCCCAATGTCTGAAAACCCCCAAAGCCATGGGTATAGGCTTAATCATAATAAAACATATCGTGACTTCGATTTATACAGCTTCAGATGTGCGAATATTTTTTTGCATCGAAGTCCTCGAGAAACCCAGAATCAATGCCATGCGTTCCTGAACATCACGCAGACCAACTCCAATCGACGACCTGACCATCATCTACCTGAAATCCCTTGTGCCATAGTTCGACTATTGAAGATTCTAAACCCCACGTCTCCATTGCACACAATTCCAAATGATAGACCTGAAGTTACAGGGTATACGAAGGATTTGAATTTGATTTTTGTAATTGGGTCAAAGAATTCGAATTAGAAGGGTATTCGGTTTTTTCTTTCTCCAGAAATCGATTTCGATCTTTGAAAAAGGGAAGTGTTTTGAAATGGCGTCTCATGATTCAGTTTTCTATTAAAACGACGGAGGGTCAGCATTCAATTTTGCAAAAACAAGAAGATGGGAATGAGGATGTATGCAGTTCGATTTGCAAGAAAAATGGAGCAGCATTGATTTTAATTGCTGGTGAACGAATAAATAGAAAGGTGATTAAAGGGGATTGTCACGATTTTATATAGACGAAGAAGCTTGATCTCCATGGCATTTTAGGTATGCGATGTTATGTAGGTAGGTATAGGCAAAGTACATATAATTTAATTTGATTTGAAATTTAAATTAATACGATTTGATATAAAGAGACTTTTATTTTATTTAAATAGATTCCAATTTGATTTCGAGCTTATTCATAAATTTTATTATTATAATATCTGCACGAAACTTACGCCTGAACTTTCATGTTTAAATGACCACATACGAGTTCCAATCACGATGAAACCTGACATGCTGCTATGGTTTGATGTTATGGATCCAATAAAATTGGTTTCGTCCAAAACCGTGGTCGATTTAAAATTAATTATTTTTTAAGTACCATATTAAATCGATAAAATATGATTTAAATTCAAACCAATCAACTCCTCGATAATAAATTATTATTACTATCGTATATATTTCAAATATAATTTATATTGATCATCTCAATCGTTTCGATTTAGTTTTAACCGCAAATTCAATTATTTTCGTTTTCTATTACGATAATTCGATATACTCAAAATTTATTCATACTCGATTATTAAATCGTTAAACTCTACATAAAAATCCATTTATATTATCAACTCAACATTTAAAACAATATTAAATGTTTAAAATTAATCAACCAAAAATCTGGGTCGTTACACTCCTTGCCATTTAAGACCTTCCTTCAGTGGGGCCCTTGTTACTATCTAGCAACATTATATATGAAAATCTCCTAGCTACTTAATACTTTCTATAGGATGGGAAAATCCTTAATAAGAAAAGAACTCTTCTACGGATTCCATTGCAGGTCCCTTTCGACTATTTAATACTTCAAATTGGAAAGAAGTGAGTCTTACAGTCATCAAATGCCAAAGGTTTGTCTATTGATCACTTAACATTTTAGGTACAACAATCACTTAATACTTCATGGTGCATCCAACCACTTAATAGCTTAATTCTAGATCAGGCCATTTTTCCACTTTATGACTTGTAACTTTGTGACATTCCACGCATTACTTATCGTAAAAAGTTCTCCTCAAACTTAGCTATATTCAGTTATCATCTATAAAACTATGAGTTGTCAGAGGAAACTTAACAAGGATAACTTCTAATGACTTAGTCATTTTAATTATCAAGATCTCGCTAGGTTTTTTTTCGGTAAGGAGGCTGACCCTACAAATACTTGATACCTTAACACGTGGAGTTAAAAAAATTTGGAAATATTTCACATTGCTTTTTAGACCATTTAATACCTTAGGTAGGTCCTAACTCCCACCATTCACGACTTATTGATCAGTGTTATCTCACTTTGGTAGCAAGTGCACCCAATTGTTGGCAAATTGAAAGTGAAGGGCAGACTTCCGTCAAATGACTCTACTGACCTAGCATTACTAAAAGACTAAGTGTAATTAATTATCCTAAGTTGGACTATTGCTATTTATATTTAGTATTGGACCTAGTAATAAATTAACTACCCATAAATCCCTCGTTAAGTTCATAACATAGACGTCAATTTGTCCACTACAAACCTAATGGCATTTCCTATGACATTTATATTAAATTAATGATTTTGTAATTAGTATTTTTTAGCTACTCTATTTACGATATGTCTCATTAATCCATTTGTATTAAACTATTTGTTTATTACCCTTTTAATTTGGATTGCAACATCAGTTATATTTAATAAATTACAACCTTTATGTTCAAATTTCATTAATTAATATAATTAGGCTGTAATCTTTCCTTTTCTGTTTAATTGTTTGGCACATACTCATTAATTCTTGATGGTTAACTTATTTATTATTATTGATTGATTTATCACTTAAACGTGTGTCATGCATGTATCATTTTAAGTTAATATAACTTGATTTAGTTTTTATTCCATTTATTTATTTTAATCTTCTTTTTATTTATTTATTTAACTTTCTTTATAATTATTATGCAAATGTAATGAACCACCCTTTTCAACCTTAGAAATTGACATTAATACATCCATGATATTCACTTGCCGAATAACCAAGTGCTAGAAGGACAAATAATTTAGTGAAAATGAAGAAAAGATATAAAAAATTCTCACAATTGAATAAATAATATGTAATATAAGTTATTATTATACAAAAGTAAATTGAATTTTTATATAAATACACTAGAGTATAAATTTATAAACAAGATGGACAATTGGAACTACTTTCTCCTATAACCTCTAATAATCCCAAAAGTAGCGACATAATGTAACAATCTGAATTTTGATAGACCGAATTTTTCTCGAAAATCCCAATCTATCAAAGCTTGAGTTGGCTTGTCTAGCATCTTGCGGAAAAGACAAGGATAATAAATATATAAGAGCTAGATAAAACATCTCAGTGGAATAGATAAAATATAATAATCAAATGTAGCCTTACCGAAAGAATAACACTACCTAACTAGTGTCCAAAGTCTACCAAAATCTCTACCAAAAGTCTAACCTATGAGTATGTTATGAGGAGGGAGTCAGAACACAAGTTCTGGTGAGAGGACAAATCATACATTCTAAAATAACCCTACATATACCGTTCAGTTACAATTTCTTAATTATTAGGTAACCCATGTTAACAACACTCTAGGCTCTGCACTCATATCGTACTCATCTGCTACCTAGTAGATCAAAACCTAATAAAATAATTAGGTAGTTATGCCTAACATCTCAAGGTACTCCCCTTAATACCCTGCTCGTACAATCTCCATCATTATGCCATGGAAGCATTCACAACCTCTATCCCTATGCCATGTAAGCGTATGTATCGTCGTATCTGAAGACCACAGGTTGAACCTCATCTCGACATGAAGTAATGCCCTAACATCTACAATATGCCACCTAGTGCATGTTTCTAAACACTCACTTGAACGTACTGCCTAATATAACATGAGTTCCGTAATAGGGTTACATCCAATGCACGTAACTCGGTCGGAAGCTTTCGATATCTGTAAAGGACAACTTCGTTAGGCTTACATTATAGATATCTAGGCGGATATGGACCCACCTTGTCCCCTCCCTCAACTAATGAAAGACTACATCAAGAGATAATGACGCGCCCCTTTCAACCAATCTAACATGGTGTGTCCCTCAACCAACGTCTCTATATGAAAGATCGTTGGTCTGTTGGTTTAGCTCTTAGTCTTTCCGCATTCTCAGTGACTACCGATGACATATATCTGAAGATTACTGTCCTTAATTTGAATCTTAACACCTCCTCCAAGAGCAAGGAAAACCGCGGAATCACCTAATGCCATCTGCTACAGGCTTCTGACTGTCATTCCTCAGTTGCAATCAAGGTATACCCGAGATGGTGCAACAAACTTGCCTCTGAGCGATGGCTTCATCTGGTTGTTCCTAGGAGGGCCATCTCAAAGTACACTACCATGTCCTCCAGAAGCCTCGTGCTTCCCTCAAGTCCAACAAATTAATCAGTTGAACAAGCACCACTTATGTTTCCAGACATCGTGATAATATACCCTGTTAGGTTCTTCATCTCCATACGATTGACTAGTCCAAGCGCATCACACCATCGCGTTATTAGATCCTATGTCTAATCTTTTAATTATGCACTTCTAACTTATCATATTAATAATTAACTTGATTATTTATACATTTGTTTTCTAGTCAAGTTACTGATTTTTGAGCTTTTATTGGGCACTTACTTTCCCTAATCAGCCCCAATCTGCCAGAAAGGACTTCAGCATATTATTATCACCTTCACTAAAATTAGTATTTGTAATTATAAATCTATTAATAATAGGCCTAATTTACTCTTTCTTATTTAATTATAACCTTAAATTGCACTGTCACCACTACCGTTAATGTGGGTTTTCTTATTAACTTAGTTCCTTTAACAAAGGTTTATTAATAAGTTTTTTGTTCATCATTAATTATATCCTATGTAATAATTTCACTTGTTCCTAGGACAAGTCTACATATTATATTTCATCCCATTCATATAATTAACTATAATAGGTTATATTCCTATAAAGACCCGGAACTTCCCCGTGAAGGAAAGAGCGGATACTTTGAGGACAAGCCACATCGGAACGCAAATGGAAGGACATTTCATTGTTAATTACAACAATTCCATCAGAATACAAGAATATACAGAGTATAAACAAATAAAAAAACATTCGACAAATATCAGATATTACAATAAATTACATAGCAGTGGAAAATAATACAAAGCACAACTGAAGGAGATATACGGATACAGAGCTTTCCGGATATCATTCCAGCTGTAAATCAGGATCCTGTGAATATAAATCTGCAAAACCAAAACTACTAGCTGCCCGTGTCAAAATAAGGGCACCTAGAGTTTAGGTTAAAACAATAAACTCCAGGTCAGTCATGTGACTGGTGTGAGAACTAAAACAGTTATTAATCTTTATTTTAAAGTTAGGTAAATCAAGGGACCACGCCGTATAACACGGAACGGGTTTCCTCCCAAGAACACCAGTGCATAAAACAACAACGCAATGCTAAATAAAGAACAATGAAGCTATTATAAGACCCAGGTCCCATCACATAATGTAACGCAAACCGGAGGATAGGGTTTTTACCTTATAATAGCCAAGAATGCTTGGTACGTGAAATTTCATGGTTTTATTATTACTATAAGTGTATAGTGTATAAAACAACTTCAAATCATAAGTATCAATCATAGACGGCATAAGTGCCTCATACCACTATGTCGCCATATATAGGTTTACAATCAAAACCGCAAAGTCACATAATGGAAAATGGATTTCCGTCTGTGAACCGAGGCAAAAGATAGTCCTCTACCGAATTCGAGACGCTCTAGCCCGCCCCTCAGGCAAGTACTCAGTCAAGCCTTTGGATCGTCAGGGCCGGTCCACCGATGTGGAATAAAATGACTGAACACTGCGTTTCCCCACCCTTTGGGGTTTCAATGAGTCCAATGACTCCATTGGCTCCACACAGTCTCCGATATATCCGAGGCGCCTCGCAATCCAACAACCACATAAGTCAAACTCGTCA
This sequence comes from Allium sativum, assembly GCA_030737875.1. NCBI lineage: Eukaryota > Viridiplantae > Streptophyta > Magnoliopsida > Asparagales > Amaryllidaceae > Allium > Allium sativum. The sequence goes on along the minus strand of CM060918.1, from coordinate 139,055,286 downwards.
GGGCGTGTAAAACCACTGATGCCACTTCTAGCTAGAAAGAAACGCATGTCCTCCCTGATGTCCTCTCCCGTTTCTGGTTCACAACCGGGGTGTGAGGCTCGCGAATCAACGTTACACAAAGTTATGCCACACGGGCGGTGCTTTGATCATCAACCACAAGCCTTTGCTTTTCAACAGAAGCCTTGATCAATTGCCACTTAGGCATGCCACACAGGAAATTCACTCCATGCGATTGATATCCATCAATATATAACCCCTGAGCTCGTACGTCTAAGAGAAGGGCGTTAAGAAAGAGAATAATTCTCCGTCGCCAAACAGATATATAGTTAATAAAAATCAATCACACAGAATAAAATCCAATGTCAGACACACAGTCCATTTACAAATTCGTTCTGGGTCTGAATGAAACTGGAGGCACCTTGTACCTCGCATATCCATCGATCTCTAAGTACGTCTGGACGATCACCAACTGATTCCCTCCTCTTGGATGTACAGCCCAATCAAGATCATCAGTAATCACCCAAACGATGTGAAGACCTCCGGTCTTCGACCACCGTCTTCACCCTCGACACATCGTCGGATCAGCCATTCAGAATGGGATAAACCCGGTCTTTCTGAATAACTCGCGTATATAATAAACAAGTGTTACACAAACACAGCATACGCCTCATTCCAATTCAGAATATTCTTTTATTCGAATATTCTTATACTTTGGGAAATGTTCCCATTAATTTTATCAAAGATAAATTCTTTAAATTTATTCTTTAATCTTCTTTTGAATATCAATTCAAATTAGTCGGGATTAGCGAACCAGACCGAAGTAATCATTTATTTTATTTCCCAATCTCCACCTATTCATCCCATGAAGTAAAAGTGGTCATACTTCCTATCTAACACCACGGTGTTATCAGTAAATTCAATTACCATTTCACGTTCAAATCTAATTAAAGATTTAACTATCGCCTGGAGCAAAACTGGTGATACTCCATTCTCGATCATTTCAATCTAATTAAAGATTCATTAAAACTCCACTTGGTTTTAATCTTCCCAAAAATCATATCAATGATTATTTAACTTGGGAAATCATATCCTATCTTTAACTGGGTTAAAGAACCAATGCTATTTAAAACACGGTTCACGATAAACCCAAAAATCAATTCAAATTCAATTCCAATTAAATATCATTTAATTGGTATACTTCCTTAAATCTATATAAAAAGATTTAATCTTTTTCTCCACTGGGTTTAAGAACAATGTTAATGTAGACACCATTCATGACAAACCCAAATCCCATTTGATATTAAATACAAGGCTCTGAATAGAAAATATGTCGGCTTATACTCAATATCAAATTCTACGACCAACAAATATCGTATTGGAAATAACGATATAAATATATCTTTCAAATTTCCATAACAATATCTGTATAATCACGAAATCCAATATCGAAATATTCCAAAGACAATTTCAATTCAAGTCCATTCCAATTCAATTATTGAAACTTCAGGTTACTTTTAAAACCCTTTCAAATCCAGTTTATTTATTTCAAAAATAAATAAATTATTATTCTAGTTCAAAACTAGTTCATTTCGATAAAAATCTATTTTTATCTTTTCAATTTTGGAATTTTTTCATCTTAATTCTTCACAAATCATTTATTATGATTTTACACAAATTATTACTATTTTTAATAATTTTATCAAGGCCCGTACAGTCGATTTCCATCAACGGCCATCGAACTGCACTTAAAGCGACCGTTTCCAAATTTGATTTGGACATAATTCCAAATCAAACCGTTATATTTCAAATCTCTAACATTCTTAGAAAGCTCTTTTCGATACGAACCCAACGATTCTGGTTTTAGGAGAATCCGACTGTCGGATCTCCCGTAACGTCCATTCGAAGTCAGTGGTCGAGATTCGCGAACTACCGCCGCGTGGCGCGTTCTATTCAGGTCATTATATATATATAATATTATATATATTTCGTCGATTTCCTTTCAAAACGTATTTTATAAATCGTTTTAAATTCGTTTCGAAACGATTTCAACTTCATATTCAATTTCTAATCGAAATTGAATATTCCATTTCATTAATCTCTAAATGATAATATTTTCAAAACGTTATATTTTGAAATCACTTCCTTTTCTATATTCATTATAAAAATGAATAAAATCTATATAAATATCGTTCAGGTCTAAATGGCGCATACCTAATCAACACGGCCTTTATATATTCCAATAACTTCTTTATTTTATTCAACAAATGAATTTATATTTCTATTCAACACATGAATTTAAATTTCTATTCAACACATGAATATTCTTCTATTCAACACCTGAATTTATATTTCTATTCAACACATGAATTTATATTTCTATTCAACACATGAATTTATATTTCTATTCAACACATAAAATTATATTTCTAATATTCCTTATTTCCCAAATTGGAATGAGGCTCAATCAATTACCATATAATGTTAATTATATGGATTTTCTACAACACATGTATATAATAGCAACGATAAATCATCAATCATCATCCAGAGTGCACCACACAACTGCATAAGCATTAAATATAAATAATCAACACTTACACAGTCTGTCAACCCATCGATTGACATACAACCAAACAATCGGGATTAGTGTACGACAAATATCATCCCAACACCCGTGTGGGGTTTCAAATAATCAAACACAGATTTTATTTGTGCAGTTGGGCGATGTGTAAAATTTATCGTCCCAGTCAATATCAGCCAAATCGGTGTACATAAACAAATCATCCAGTTTGTTTATTACTATTTATTTTATATACACATTAAAAATCATATTTTTAACTATAAAATATTTTCCACTATAAAATAGTTTATTTCATTCCACATCGCACAATCAAATTTCACAACACGGCAATCAAACAAACAAGTCATCCATGGTCTGTGGACGACGGGTGTCGGGTGCTGTTAAGCACCGTCTGCATCCTAGTATATATTTCAAATTAGAAATAGAAATAAAAGTGAGGAGTTCTCACCTTGGGTTTCCACTCCTCCATTCCCTATTTCTGAACGGTTTGGATTTTCCAGAAATTCCAATGCAGTCTTTTCTACGCAGTTCCTATTAAAAAAACACATTTTTAATATGATGTTTATATTGTAAAGATCACATTTTTATAATGGAACTTTGTATATCAAAATCATATATTTTTACAATGCTTCTTTCTATATAAAAATCATATTTTTATATCTCTACTTCTTATATAAAGATCAAATTTTTATCGCTACTTCATATATATATATATAAATCTAATTTTTCTACTATGAAAAATCTAATTTTTTTTCTTCTATTAATGATCAAATCTTTTTATTGAACAAAATCTAATCTTTTCAATTTCAAAATCTAATCTTTTCGATTTCAAAAATCTAATCTTTTCGATTTCAAAAATCTAATCTTTTTTATTTCAAAAATCTAATCTTTTCGATTTCAAAAATCTAATCTTTTCGATTTCAAAAGTCTAATCTTTTACAATGTTAAAAACCATACCTTTCTCCTTATAAAAATCATCGTTTGCTAAATAAAAATCAATCCTTTTAAACTATAATCATATTTTTATTTAAAAATTATAACTTCACATATTTTCAAGAATCATATCTTCTAAACAATAACATATATAGAAATTTCAGTTTTTAAACACGTGTTAGTTTTAAAACAATTTTTATTTACTAAACCAATTACATAAAAGAGAGAAATAATAAATAAATAAAAACTTACTGTCGCTTAAGGAAGAGAGGGGGTGGAGTTGTTACGTTCATAGGTGGTTGAAGGCTGGGGGAGTCGCACGAGGTGCTCCGGCGGTCGGCAGGGGGGGGGGGTGGTGCTGGCGGAGGGGGCCCACATTGGAAGGAGCGGTTCGATTTGGGGAATTAGGGCTCGGGGGTCTCGAATTGGGCTGGGATTTCGATCGACGACGAGGGGGGAAGAAGATGGAGGTGCAGAGGAGAGGTGGCACGACGGTGGGGCCCTCTGGCGGTGGCGCGCAGACGAGGGGCGATGGTGGCAAGAACGAGAACGGGGTTTTTTTATTCTCTCTCCGTTGACTGAAGGAAATAAGGGGAGGGTAGGTGTGTTATTATAAAATATATTTATTTATTTAATTCATTAATTTCAATAATACATGCCTACCAGTACGAACTCTAAACCGGATCCAACGACTGTCGTCCCTAGCTAATTACCCCCATTCCGAACACAATGGGATATGTCCGGTAAGCCAATTCTATTGTTTCGATCATTTTCCGTTGAATTTAAAATATCAATCTATGGATATTGAATTTAAACGTACATTTTAAATTACCGGGACCACATACTGATTCTAAAAATTCTAGAAAAATTATTTCTAGCTTCGTATTGACGATACAGTCCTAACAAAACTAATTTCGTCAAATTCTGAGACCGTTTGAAAAATGACCATTTTCTTATCAATCAAAATTGACTGAAACGGTTTAAACACGTTTAACTTCGCCACGCTCACATATTGATTCATAAAATTATGAATTTTGGAATCTAGCAATAACTTGACACTCCGGTTCCAACAAAAGTGGTTTCATCAAAAACAGAGGTCGTTTGCAAAATTTCCATTTTTAAGGGCCAAAATTCCATAGCGACTATTCTGAAATTTCATCTGGGCATAACTTTTTATCCCCACTATGAAATTTCAATTTTTCGGATTCGTTGGAAAGATATTCTCAAATAGATTCTAATATTTTTGGTTTCGCTAAAATCCGGTTTATTTTGAATCCCGTACATTCATTTGAAATTTGAAATCGAATTTTCGAACTACCGCGCCATTTTCAATTCCTTTTATAAATAAAAATAAATATCTATATTCTAACGACGCTCTATATAAATATATACGTTCTAATTCTATTCAAAATAAATTTCTCGTCAATATTGTTTAAAATAATTCATTTTAAATAGTAAAAATTCTTTAAAATTGCAAAATAAAAATTTTAAATTGCCTCAGATTTCCGGGTTATTACAATTCCCCATTTATCACATTTTCTCTAGGTTCCTTATTATTTAACCGAATTTTTACTACTATAACCTTTCTTTATTTACCGTCTTATACATTTTTATCATTACATGAAAATATTTCATACACTTCATTAAATTGGTTAGTGGAAATGTATACAGATCTATTTCCATAAGATACATCAATTAAGATCTGTAGTTGCAAGCTATTTCTTTTATTTACATTACGTGTGTGTCTACATATATATATATATATACATATATATATGTATATATATATGTATATATATATATATATGATTATTGTGCAATACGGCAAAAGAACCCTTATTTCACACTAATCCCCATTCTATTTCTTTTCTTGCAACTACGTTCTCTATAATTTATCATAATGGTAATTATGGAAATGTATCCTTTTTCCACCCCCAACAGATTCAGTCCACTACTAGTTCCCTATTTCTGAGTTATATACATTTCCTGTTTTTTATACATAATTCGCAATTACGGTAAATTTCTATGCAGAATTATGCATACTAATTCTTTTTCCACTATTTCCACAATTTACTATAATCATTTTAAAACATACTAAATTTACCATCAAAATATAGTCTTAAGAATGTACGCATAACCACTGTCAAATTCACTATTTTAATATTACAATAATTCTCAAACCCAAATAGAAAGTTATAGGAATATATACAACAAAAACGTTCTTTACATGCTTAGGGAATGAATTATATCACAATTACCACAATTTCAATTATTCATTACATTAAGAATTGCGGGGAATTTAAATGATAAATATACCATTACCAAAAGTTATACTTTAAATCCACTCACCTGATAGGTTTCCAATTATTGAATCTGATTTAGATTTGTTACCCTGTGGTCTTCCTAATTGAATCTAATATTGAAATAACCACAGATTTACAAATCTGAAAGTAAATGAATGAAAGAAATCCTAATAATTTGGATTCATAGAATTTGCCTCACGCAGACGAGAAACCTGAGCACCTATAGCATAGATCAATATTCTTTGTCTTCAAATCTTGAATCAGAATTCCTACAACTAATATATTTCTATTTCTGAGAGATTTGGAGAAGAAGAAAAATGAAAGTCTCAAAAAATATGAGTTGGAGGTTAGGCTCTGCTGGTCTATTTATAGGTGCGTAGAAGATTCTTGTTCGTTGGATTGAATATAATAAAATCCTAGCCGTTTAAATCGAGAAATTTAACTCATTTTACCCAACATTGGTCAATTACGTTTTTCTGCCTTCTATTAATTTCTAGTTTAACGTTGTTGTAATGTTTGTTTTCTTACTAAAGGTTGTTATGTCAATTAATTTCTTCCATTTATAAGGTGCGTTTAACGTTTCAAATTCAAACTTGCACGCATATGTTCGTGCATAACTTCACAAACTTTTATCTATTAATAGCTGCGCAATAAACATTATTATTAATTCATTGATTCCTTCCTTTTTAATATATATTCAAATTTCAAGTGCAACTATTCTCCTACATATATTTCATTCATTTTGCATTTATTACTTTCCATTTTAAGTTTACACTTAAGATTTCAACTTTGAATCTGTGCATATATGTTTACGCACAGCTCCATTTATTTTCAAAATTCAAACTGTGTTTTCCCAACATTTATTTCTTACTTATTTTAATTGATTGCATGTTAATTACTTTTGGATTTCATATATATATATATTCACATATACACGTACATGTAAATATATGCTCAACTATATTTAATTTTTTTCCTTATATGTACATTCACATATATTTTTCCCTTAGAACATGCATCTTTTTATTTGGCCCTCTTAAAATAAAAACATGGCGATGGCGGAACTCAAATTACTGACCTCCACCTTGGGAAGTGCATGCTTTACCAACTCACCCAACTTAAATTTTATTTACAAAACTCAAAACATTGGTAGTTATTGTTCTTATTTGTGTTTCTCTTATTCTTCTTTTTCACGTTTGTTCTAATACATCATTTAAAGATATCTTCTTTATTTTTAATCCATTTTCTGCAAACTATAGGTCTAAATTGATCAGAAAATCACCATGGATGCAATGATGCTAGTTCCGCGACCAAGTTCTGAAAATTTTACAAATCTTTATTTTATTATTGAATTTAAAAATGCAGGGAATTACATTCTCCCATCCTTAGGAAATTTCGTCTCCGAAATTTGGTAAGTGTAAAATTAAGTAATTCCTCGCATAATTTACAATTATCTTGTTTACATCCAATTTTTCACCCATTTGTACACTTGTACAAAGTGTAATACAACATAAAAATACATGAACGCAACGGATTCCTAAGCAGTGCCTTCTATATGAATGCAAATTGTCTTGAAAACCTTTTGAAAATATGATGCATACATCCTAAATATATTGGAAATTTCTATATGAGTGCAATATTTTGAAATCAAAAACACTTTTTCATCCAATTTTTTCTACACTCTTACAAAGAAAGAGAGTAGTTCATCCAATTTTTGCATCCAAACCCTACCAAATAAATTTAAATTTGCGAATTATAGAAAAGTGTAACTTTTTGAATTCGATTTTTTATGTTATAAAGAGGTAGAAAATGGAAAATGACATTTTTTTCCCTGCACTTTTACGCACCATTTTCTCCTTACTTGGAAAATTTAATTGCTAATTCTACAAAAATACTATTTTCTATTCCCAACACGGTTTGCATAAGAAAATTTTCTTTTCAGTTTTCCAAACTTACTTTGGAAGAATTCATTTTCTTTTATTGTTCTCTATTTTTGCAGTTGTCTTCATTATTTGTTTTCTTTTAGTTGTTCATCTTTTACCTCCATTTTCATTTTATTCACAATATCCTGTGTTGTTATTCTTACCTAGTGATCACTACAAACACCTAGGAAGAAAATATCCAACTAAACCATTCTAAATTTCTAAAACAGAACATTGCATAGAAATACAAGTCTATGCTAAAAGAAAACATTCCTATTTCCTTAAAGGGTCCTGAAAAGGGTTTCTGTTAATTACTAACTCTGTCATAAATTTACTTTAGAAACTTCAACTCGCTTTTTCCCTATTCATTCCCTTGAACCCGACAAGTTTTAAAACTTTTTTTTATTAAATAGTAACCAATTGAAACCTATTTTCAAATTTTACTCAAACATTTAATAACTGTCCATGCACCTTATTGGGATCCTTTCTCACTAAATTATTTTTAATTAAATAAGACTAAGTTTCTACGAACCCTTTCACCTATATTTTGTACATCTCTTTTAATGCACATTTCCTTGCCAGTTTAACAAAACATGTTCACTTACAAGTCTATTGGTTCATAAGAACAAATCTAATAATTCTTATTATCCCAACAAGAAGTGTTCACAATCCGTCCTTTAAAAAAAAACTTTATGTTTTATATCGCTCTAGGTCACCTATGCACCTTATAAGGCCAGTTCATTTATTCGTGCTTTCCCTTAACCACTTACATCACTTAACCCCATAACTTGCTTATGCATTTAATACTTTGAAAACAAGTTTGCTCAATTACCTCAAAAATCCTTTTAATGCAACTATTAACATTGCAAACCAATAAGTTTCTAAAATTGTAAACTTTTAAATTTTCAAAACTTGAAAACTCTTACTACACTTATAATTTTTTCAAGTTCTTTTAAAAAGTTCTAACTATGGGACTAATTACAAAGTGGTTTCTAACTTTTACATTTTCTAAACTCTTTGCACGCAATTACATTTCTTCATCCTAAATTTCTTCTTTACATAAATTTCTTTCAAACTATGTCTGAACTGAAGAATAAGAGTAGCGCCTCTTTTGCGCCAAATGTGTGTGTGTATAAATTCTTATTCCATTTTTCTTCTTCTTAATCTTTTCTCAATTTACGAGGCCTTACTACCCAATCCTCTAATCTGAAATACCAAAATTTTAAATATTAACACATGAAATCTTTTTTTCTAATATTTTTTACACATTCCATCCACCCTAATCACTCAGGGGTCTATAATCGTCAAACTTCCATAACCATTTCCTAAGTATACAAAATTGACATCCAACTTCCTACATATGTCGTTCACTTAATTTGTGGATTCCTATATGGATATACGTATATTTATGTATAATACATTTATATTTTAAAAATACAAATACGTTTACTCACTCTGACACCAGATGTAATAACCCAAATTTTGATAGATCGAATTTTTCTCTAAAATCCCAGTCTATCAAAGTTCGAGTTGGCTTTTCTGCTATCCTGCAGAAAAGATAGAGAAAATAAATATACCAGAGCTTGATAAAACATCTCACAGTGAAATGAATAAAATATAAGAATCAAATATAGACCTACCGAAAGAATGACACCACCTAACAAATGTCCAAAGGCCACCAAAACTATACCAAAAGTGTAACCTGCGAGTAAATTATGAGGATGGGGTCAGAACAAAAATTCTGGTGAGAGAACAAATCATACATTCTGAAATAACCATAGATATGCTGTTTAGGTAAAATTTCTTAATTATTACGTTATTTGGGTTAACATCACTCTAGGCTTTGCACTCACGTCGTACCAATCTACTCCCCAGTATATTAAACCTAATAAAATATATATGTAATTATGCCCAACATCTCAAGGTACTCCCTATAGTACCCTCCTCATACGGTCTCCACCGTCATGCCATGGAAGCATGCATAACCTCCATCCCTATGCCATGTAAGAGTACATATACTCGTATTTGAACTCCTCGATTGAACCTCATCTTGACATGAAGTAATGCCCTAATGTCTACAATGCACATCTAGTGCGTGTATCTAAACCCTCACCCAAACGTACTGCCTAACATAACTCGAGTTCTATGATAGGGCTGCAATTATCCATGGAACTCGGTCGCGAGCTTTCGATATTTGTAAAGGACAGCTTCATTAGGCATACATTAAAAATATCCACATATGGTATGTCTCTTTTCACGGTGGATATGGCCCCAGCTTTGCCCCCCTCAATTAATGAAAGACTACATAATGAGCTAATGGAGTGCCACTATTAACCAATCTAACATCCAATATGGCGTGTCCCTTAACCAATGCCTCGATAGCGAGAGATCATTGGTCTGCTGGTTTAGCTCTTAGTATTTACGCACTCCCACTGACTTTCGATGACAGGTATCCGACGATTACTATCCTTAATCTAGTGTTGGCCACATCCCCCCAGAGCGAGGAAAACTGGCGAATCACCCAATGCCATCTGTCATAATCTTTTGCCTGCTGTAACACGCTATAAAATTCGTAAGTATCAATAATAAATTAAATAATTAAAAATAAACAATTAAATCATATGGCTAGAAAATGAGATTTCTCAGCTTTAGGAATTTGGCTACGAAACTCTTTTATTTGGATTCGTGGCAAAATTCGTAATCGTTTTCAAATATAATATGCTGAAAACGGTTAGCGTATGAAGAAGTTATGAACAAATGAATTTGGATGGTGTATGTAGAGTATATATATATATATATATAATTATGTGATATTATATGTATTGTCCAAATAATAATTTAAAATAAAAGAGGGAAATTTGAATTTGGAGATAAGATCTAGGGGACAGCGTATATTGGATATATGGAAAACAACGAAGCAAATTAAGAACATAATTAATACAATTAAGAACTCACCAAAATTGGGCGTCCTAGCCCCAAAGGAGTCGACCGCTCCACCTTAAGGGGGGTCGACTGCTCCTTCTTAAGGGGAGTCGACCGCTAGGCGGTTGGGGAGTCCAATTTTGCCTATGTGGATTAGTGTTTTCTAAGAGGATATGTTTATATGGATGGCTTGGATTAATTTTGATAAATCCGAGGGCACCTACTCACACGAGCAAGTATAAATAAACCCTCAAACAACACACTAGAAACCCTAATTATTCTTACTCTCTGCCTCCATGCTGTTGAATTCCACAGAAGAATAAAGAGAATAAGGTAAAGGTTTCTTCTACTTCTTTACCTCCATTCTAGATCTTTCTATTTCAATCTATGTAATTCTAGGAATTTGGAATTTAGCATAAACAATATGTATAAGACTCTAATTGTATGATACGTATATATTATTAGGAGATCAATCAGAGCTCGCTTGAACGTTGAGAACCATCGTAGACTTGGAAATTCTACCACATCTCCATCTAATTTGTGAGTGGAATCTAGTTTTGCTTAAAGGCATATTCTTCTTTTTAATAATTTGCAATATGAATTGATATGCCTATAAAGATTTGATTATGCGATAATATAACTTGAAAAATCCCCAAATCTTCTATTTTGTAATTATGTAGGAAATTTTCATGTTGAATTAGTTTTGTGGAATTGTGATTTTTGTATTGGATTAAAGGTAAATATAAGTGTTGTACCATTATCTATATGTTATGTAATTCACCGTTATTATCATTTGATTTAGCCTAGAAAGGTTTGGATTTGAATTGTTGCATACTTGAATTGGGTTTGGATACTATTTTGGTGTAAACGCATTTATAAATTGGAATAAGACAAATGTAAACATTTTTGGGTGTATAACACCACAAAAAGGGTGAATTGGGTGAAATATGGATTGTAAAAATACATATGTGAATGTATGAAATACTATACTTTTAATTCAATATTGAAATCATTGCCACATTCTTAGGATGCAAGTTTAAAATTTTATGTATATATGTCTTTCCATCCACTTCTACTTGTTATGTTATCATATTGTTATTATGCCTACATTATAGCGGTAAAAATATGGAAAACCCAATTTGCTTGCCATAATTTGGATAAGATGACAATTTCCACCTCGTTAGAACGTTTCCCCGTTTGTACGAATGTTACGTTAATTAGGCGCTATTATTATATTACTTATATTTACGTAATCAACATAACTAATGTTATCTTAGCGTAATAAATGTGATTAGGTTAGAGTTTGAAATTGAAATGTCCCATTAACAAATATACATATATATTTGTTTGCTTGTGTGTACGTATATATGGAATGACTTAAATATATATAAATAAATGACACATAGATGCGAGTTTAGTTGCCATTTTTAATAGAAGCTTGCCCGGAACCGACTGGCATATCCAGCAGCCACAAGTAGGCCCAACTAATGTGAGATGTCTAGGTGCCATGTGACATTCATAACTTTATACCAGAGATACGAGGTTAAACCGACTTGTAGCAGAAGCCTGACCGGAACCGACTGACATATCCAGCATCTATAGGTATATGGTTTAAAGTGAGAAGTCAAGTGTGTATATATATATGTTTTATGTGTGAAAAAATAGGTTTACTACGTCTTAAGAAGGTTTTAAGTGGCTGACTCACCTTTTTATCTAATTTGGGTCTTAAGTGGTTAGGGCTAGGATCCCTCCAAAGGTATATTCCTTGGAGAGGAACCAAAGTCATGAGACCCACCCTTATTAGTATTAAGGTAGGTCTTTGGGTCCTCCTTCTTTAAAAGTGGTTAAGCATAAAACGTTTAACGGAGTAGGGTAGTTTATGGGGATGTCCACTTCCTCTAGAAGCTTGTAAGGGTTCAACTAGGGGCATATTGGTAATTGGAAGATATGTGACCATTGCATGCTCACCAACTGTTTAAGGGAAGTCTTAAGCGGCATAGGTGTTCTACCATGTAATATCAGTTAACATGTAACGTTCGCAATGCTACTTCTCATATTACAAATGAGAGAATAGACTTAAGAACGTTAACGTACTAGGATGGGGTTCCTAAAGGGCTAGGGGTCCACCTCAGGGTTATAAGAGATTGTAAGAATCCACCTTTAATTGGGCCATAAGTGATCGAAAATGCCACCTCGTTGGGTGTTTACACTTAAAACACTAATAGGCGATTGACTTAGATATCCACCACATTGGTTAGATATTTATGTTTGTATGAAATCTTGTGTGCTACGTAGACATACCTTGACATATGTAACATGTTAAAAATATAAGGTATGGACATTAAGTAACACTATATTTCAGTCACACAGAACTTTACATTTTGACCCCTCTCCTTAACATCCAACAGGTCAGTAGACGGGGTAAAGTCATGGATGAAGTCGCGATTAAAGCCGATGAAGAAGACGAAGTTATTATGATATTATTAGCAATTATTGCTTTACTTCGCTTGGAATCTTATGCGATTGAACTATTTGATGTACCCATTGAATAAATGTAACTGTGACTATGTATTTCCGTGATTTTGAAATAAATGGTATATCTTATTTTTGTATTATATTTTCTCTTTCCGTTATGTGCGATTTCCATTCGAAGTATATGTTATTGTTATATGTGCAAATGTAATCATTACAAGAACCAACGACCCGTTTCGAATGGCCTAAATTTCGATGAGGCTTTTCTGGGTCCAAATTTAGGCCCATTCCTGGCGGGTTGTTACATGTGGTATCGGAGCATAGGTTACTCGATTATAAGGGAATTATACATATGAGAGGTGTATTTGTGAGTTGAAAAAGATTTTATGTAGTGACCCGAAAATCCAGTCCAATTTGAGCTGACTAAATAACACAAGTCCAACCCCAAATTGCACTGAAAATTCAAGAAATTAATAGAAAGAAGATAGAGGGTGAGGATAGATAAGATAGAACTAGTATAATAGAAGAAGAAGAACATCATCATCAGAGTAACCACGAATCTCACAGCGGAACGAATAAAATATAACATAACTTTTGAAATACAAATAGTATATGTATACAATAACATTTCAGAGTACAACACTTACAACAACAGCGGAAATAATACTAGCTATAGAATCTTGAAGCCTCCTGCTCCAAGCTCTCCAAATGTATCTGCAAAATCCTGAACTACTTGACTGCCCATACAAATTTAGGCACCCAAGAGTTTAGGTAAAACAAAACAAAGTAAACTCCGGGTCAGTCATGGGACTGGTATGTGTAAAACAGTTTAAAATAATTTGAACAAGTAAACGATATCTCATAAGACCACGCCGTATAACGGAACGAGTTTTTCCCTTATGAGAATCCAAAATATCCTTATATTAAAACCTTTTGATATTATAATAATGTCTATCAACCACAATATAATAATCATCTAGCAGAAACGCTTTCATCTCACGTTCTACATATATAGTATACAATCAAAATCGCAAGCACGTATTGGGTAATGGATTTCCAACTATGACAAGGTATGGAACCACCTTCCGATCAGTGTACTCTAGGAACGATACACTGGGGTTCAACAAGAACATCTTGCAACTCAGCCACACATGACCGACCACTCATTTCGCTTGAGTGTATCGAATGTACATCACCAACGGTTGGGATCAGCAACCGTTCCCGTATATATATATGGGACAGCATTGATAGATTTAAGAAGCAAATGAATATTCTCTAGATAGATGATTATACACCCTACTTCGGTGCGACCGACTTAGCCATGCTGTCTGCCCGATTTTTGTCATTTACCGGATGTGAGGCTAGAAACTACGCTTGTCTATCTTTCATTGATAGCACGATTACTTTGAATGCCACATTATCAGATCCGTTAATCATTAGTTGGATCTGCACAAATGAATTCTGGATATTATGCGAAGGGAATAAATCCGTTGGCCACCATATATATTTGTACAGTCCAACTCTTTCGATCATTGGAAATATTCTGTCAGACACTCGTCCATATACGTTCGTTCTGGGACTGAACGAAACCGAAGGCACTATTCAGTACATCCATCTTAGTCACTGTTATCTAAGACTTATACAAAAGTCCTTGCACTTTACTCCGTCTTCAATTATCTTTGGCATATTCACAACGCTTTTGCCAATACAGAGTGGTTCTTTGGATAAGAATCCAACCGGTCTCTCCATATTAACAACGTTAAAATGGTCAAAACTTCGATAGTCTGTGATTTAACTATCAAATGAAAATATGTCGGTGTACAAACAACGATCTTAATTCCAAATGGAATTATCGATCCAATCATCAATCATATATATATATATTCATATTTCCTTATTTTCTAAAACTAGAAAATATACATTTTCAACATTGGAAAACATTTCCAATCCTCATTTATGCATCACTATCATTCCACAACTATTAGTCCCTAACTGTAAACTAGTAAGAGAACAATTCTCTAAGTATAAACCCCGAAGGCCGAAACCAACATCAGATCAACACTCAGAAAACTATTCAACTTACTAATCTTTAGTCAGTTTCTAATTTTTGTTTAACTTCACTTCTTAATTTCTAAATTCGATTAACCCCTTTTTATAAACTACGTTTGATTAACTCCTTTTGATAAACTACGTTTTCTGTTACAACTATTTCCCTTTTTACAACTTCTATTTACCGTTACAAATATTTCCTATTTACAACTTCTATTTACCGTTACAAATATTTCCTATTTACAACTTCTATTTACCGTTACAAATATTTCCTATTTACGACTTCTATTTACCGTTACAAATATTTCCTATTTACAACTTCTATTTACCGTTACAAATATTTCCTATTTACAACTTCTATTTACCGTTACAAATATTTCCTATTTACAACTTCTATTTACCGTTACAAATATTTCCTATTTACAACTTCTATTTACCGTTACAAATATTTCCTATTTACAACGGTTTATTTGTCTTCTAAATAACTATTCCTTATTTCTATTTATTTTCTAAATAAATATCCCTTTTATAAAACTCCATTTGTTTTATAAATACTTCCTTTTATAAAACCGTGTTCGTTTTATAAATAATTTCCTTATATAAAATCCGGTGATTTTATAAAATTTCTTTATTTCAATATACATTGAAATATTCCATTTCACAACTCAGGGTTTCTTATGATATTCAAAATATCAAACAACGATGATCAATATCGTTCTAACATCCATAATCAATTACAGATTATAAATCACACATATATCACAATATATGAAAACAGTAAAATAATTGTTGAGGAACCCAGTCGGATTCCTCCAACCTGTCTCCCTGCATCCACAGATGTTACACAGTATAATATGTATCATATTTCATTTTGAAATGAAATATCCTGCTGTACAGAACCATATTTGATTAACAGTACATAAATTAACTATAGCTACGTTTTCAATCAAATCTATTTAACAGTCCAGTTTAACAATCAATATACAGCAGTCAATAAATAAAGTACAATTTATATTAAAATATAAATTGAGAAGAGTTAGTGAGTTTTACTCACATTGCTCGTTATCGTTAAATAACGAATAACGATTGTCCATTCTGATCAGTCAATTTATCTCGCCGTAAATTGTTACGAACTCCAAAACATTCCAGACCAGTGTATGTTGTCGTTCCTGTCCATACGATCCCAGCGTGACACTCTGTTCGCGAACTTTTTCTAATCTCAGCCCGGTCCATTTTCTTCTTCCACTACCCCACTCGACTACTACTGCGTATACTCCTTCACAGCGTATTCTGCATTCGTACGATTCCCATGATTCCAATTATATAGATCGGTCCATCACCTTGTATTACGCACTCTACCAATTTCCGCTTACTAGGTCGTCACACGTGTACTGCGAACTGGAACATCACCATAATACACATGCTAGCCCTCACGTGAACAACTCCACCCACCCATGAAGAACAGTACACCACGTCCTCCTTTGTACTACCCTTTTCTCTTTTTTTCTTGTCCATGCTGGTGCATCCCACAAACAATCATGCAGTATCTTCTCAGTTCTCACACAAACAAAGTATGGTTTCACCAAACTGTCTACAATCTCCTCATTTCCGCTCCTAACTGCACACCCCATCATCACTTCGTGCTATACGGAAATCCCCTTCTCCATGCATAAGAACAGTGCTGCTCCCTTACTGTACAACGTCGGCCTCTTCATTCACACAACAAAGCTTACGCCGCCTCCCCTTGAATTCCCTCTTCTTACTTTAAAAACTCCCGTCCATCCAAAACGAGCTTACCCCCTTCACTATCATACATCTACACACCGCAACTCTCTCTCACTCCATGCTCCTCCATTTCTAAACACGTGAGCCCCCATACTTCTCCTACAGTCACGCATCAAACGACTTCCATCCCTTCATCATTTTCATAACGTTCGAACTCCTCCTTCTAAACACAACTGCACCATTTTGTATGCTGTCTTCCCTCGGCTCCTTCACACTGCTTCTACCGGTCACGCCACGAGACTCGCAAGTTCCACCCCTTCTCATTCGATGTAAACTCGCGTCACCTTTCCTCTTTGTGGCAAACAGCAGCTGCTGGTAAATGCGTGTGAAATATATGTATATACTTTGGGGTTTTGCTTTGTTTTTAAAAATTGTGAGCTCTCGAATTCTTTACTGGGAGAAAAAGGAAACATGGGGGAAAAGAGTTTTTAGTTGCAGGCAGGAAAACAAGCACCTGCTTTTGCGTGTGTATTTATAGAAAATGTTTCTTAGAGGCTAAGATTACTTCACTTTGAAGTAATCAGGTACCCACTTGCACTGTTGCCCATCAGTTCTAAATATTTAATGCAAGGGACCAAGGGTACTACATCTTAAATGAAAGAAAAGTAGGGCACAGAACATAACCGGGGTAGGATGGTGACAATTCGTGGCCAGTAGGTAAACTTAGCGGTGAAGTAATTATATACGTACGTACCCAAGCTCAAGCAATGTACATCTTTTGTTTCTAATTGCTGTATACAACGTGGATGATGCTGAACGATTAAGTATGTGTGGCTGTAAATATACAACGTAGTATTACTTAGCATGTAACTCTTTACAGTGAGCTTTCCTTTCATAGTGTACAGCTACACTACTGTAGGTGATGTGAGCTTTCCTTTCATTTGTGGTAAAAGAGATGTGGACAACTCGTGTACCGAGAGAATAAAAATAATACTTACCCATTAAGTTTCAGGTCGGCATGAGCTGTCATGAGTGCAAGGGCAGAAACAGTTTATATTAGAAATGCCATTTGTACGTTAAATCTCTAAAGTTTATATTTGAGTACCCCATTATGCGAAACTCTGCTTGTTCACGGACTGATATGAAAATATCATTAAATCGAGTAATGTGCCGTGATCCCAAAAATATAATAATACCGGTAGGTTGGCTCATATTGTGAAACCCCCGAAATATCGATACAGGGTGCCAAATACTTCAAATAAAAAGTTGATTTTTTAATTAATTAAAAATTTCAGTAAAATTCTAAAAATTATATTATCACTATGTCTCTAAAGAACCTTGTCTGAATTCAAAGCCGATTTCTAGTTATTTTGAAATAGCCGTTATGGTTGATAAACGATTTTATAGCGACTATTATGAAATTTGAATTGGACATATCTCAAAATCTACACGATGAAATCCTGATATTTCTCTTCCACTAGAAAGATATACTCCACCAGCTCCTGACGTTTCTTGTTTCACAGAAATCCGATTTAAAACGACTTCTGTATATCCAGTTGAAGTTCGAATAGCCAAATCGCGAACTGCAGCGCCATTTCGAGCTCGATTTTAATTATAATATAATTATACGTTCTAACGTCGTCGATTAAATAATATATTCGTTATTTAAATAATTAAATAAGTTAATTATTACACCGTCAAATATCCGGGTCATTACATTTTACAAACTATATATATATATATATAATATGTTTACCCCAATAGGCACACACATTTATACTAGGCACCCTTATCGTTTCTTTCCTTTTCTACCTAAATGCTATCTCAGGATTATCCATTATGGGATTCTTCCTTTCTTTTCTTATTGTAGAATGGCTGAAAATCCTATTGTGTAGGGCAACCAGGCAAGACCCCGCTACTTGCCGGAATGGCTCCTGAAGTACCTTCATACTGTGTAGCAAGTCCCTATAGCTAATCCTTCCCCTGCCGCTCCCACAGCTCCTGCCACTGATGTGGCCTTTGATTTTTCTCGCTTGTGTAAGATCTTTACGAATTTTGGTGGGAAACCGTTTTCTGGAAAGTAAGGCATTGCTAGTGCCCAATCTTGGGTTATGGACTGTGAAAGAATCTTTGAGGCTACTGCCTGTCCCGATGAAGTAAAAAGGAGGATAGAGGCCTGACAATTGAAGGATGAAGCCTTAGAGTGGTGGAACATAATATCAATGGAGAAGGAGGGTCGGGTACATGAGCCGAATTCAAGACCCGTTTTGAAGCAAAATTTTTGCCAAGGGCAGAAGTGACTATTCAGCTAGAGAAATCCATCCACCTCAAACCAGGAAGCTTGAGTCTACAAGAATAGTATCCAAATTCACTGAGTTATGTAAGTTTGGTAGAGGATTGGTAGACACCCACATGAATAAAGCCTTTAGGTTTGTGAAAGGATTGAACTCCACGTTGAAGGAAACCTTATTATCCCAAGTAGCATTTGGGGCAACTTTTGAGACTCTAGTTGAGACAGCTACCCTTTGCATGGCTGAAAGCTTCAAGGAGGATAAGGAGGGTGAGAAAGGAGAAAGCTCCAATAGAAATAAGAAGAAGGAATGGTGGAAAAATAAGAAGAAGAACTTCAAAAAGGACGCAAAGACTTGTACGAGGTGCAACCGCAAGGGCCATGAGGCCAAGGATTGTAGGACACTATTAGTGAAAAAGGAGTTCAAGGGAAAATCTTACAACTGCCATGAAGAGGGACACATTTCCAAAGACTGTCCAAAGCCCAAAGTTGTCAAGAGTGGCTAGAACTATGCAATAGAGGCAACACCAATTCAAAGCCGCTCCCCAAGAGACCAAGGGATGCCCACACTTGAAGGTATAATCTCTATTTTAGGAAATTCAGCATACACCTTGTTTGATTCCGGAGCGACCCATTGTTTTGTCTCCAAGCGATTAGTAAATCTGTTGAACTTTTCCATATCTATCTCGGATAGTTCGATAGAGGTGGCCAACCCTATCGAAGGATCAAAGTATTTGGAGTTGTTATGCAAAGACCTTGTATTGGAGGTCTACAGTGTCGAGTTCCATTGCGAAGCGTATGCTTTGGATTTTATGGGATATGACCTTATCTTAGGTATGGACTGACTATCGTTTTATATGGCCATCCTAGATTGTGATAAGAGACTCGTTCGTCTCCAGAGCCGAAGAACACGCAGCTAAAATATTTCCTTGTAATACTAGAAACAAGGATAAAACCTTATTATATTCCTTGTCTCCTAATTCAGAAGGACCATCTTAGGTCCCTATAGTCTGTGAGTTTTTGGATGTCTTTGAGGAAGTCACGCGACTTCCACCCCACAGAGAAATCTCCTGTCGTATTGACCTAGAGAAGGATGCTAGACCTGTAGCATTGCCCTTGAGGCATATGGCGCCCAATGAAATAAGGGAGTTAGATAAACAATTTTAGAGTTGTTGCAAAAAGGTTTTATTCGTTGAAGTACCTCAGAATGGGGTGCACCTGTTGTATTTGCCACCAAAGCAAACGGATCTTTGAGACTTTGTGTGGACTATAGGAACTTAATAAATTGACCAAAAAGAACAGGTACTCTCTACCAAGAATCGATGACCTTTTTGACCACTTGGGAGGAGTCCGGGTATTTTCCCAACTAGACCTCCCTACTGGATTTCACCAGTAAAGAATTTTGGAGGATAGCAAGGAAAAAACTGCGTCTAGGACGTTAGAAGGATTATTCCAATGGGAAGTTATGCCCTTCGGATTAATAAATGCACCTAACTTCTTTGTAAACCTCATGAGTAGAACGTTTAGGGGCATTCTAAATAAACTTGTGGTAGTCTTCATAGATGATATCCTTATATTTTCAAATGATAGCGAAGAGCATGAAAAACACTTGAGGCAAGTGTTAGGGATATTAAGAAAGAACCAACAGAAAGCAAAATTCTCGAAGTGCCATTTCTGGAGGGAAGAAGTAAGATTTTTAGGACATATATTGTCGAGTAAAGGCTTGGTTGTAGACCCCGCGAAGATCGAGGCAATCAAGGAATGGAGGTTACCTCGAAATGCTACAAGATAAGAAGTTTCCTTGGACTGACCGGATATTATAGGGAATTCATTAAAGACTTCGCAAAGATTGCTACTCCATTAACCCAGTTAGCAAGGAAGAATTTGGTATTCACTTGTATTATTAAAAGTGATACAGCCTTTAAGAAATTAAAGGAAGCATTAACTAGCGCACTAGTCCTAATTATACCCGACGGTTCAAAATCATTTACCGTTTACACTAACGCATGTGGGACCGATTTAGGAGTAGTCCTTATGCAAGAAGTAGGAGTAGTAGCCTATGCTAATAGATAACTCAAGGATCCAGAGAAAAGGTATCCGGTACGTGACCTTGAGTTGGCCGCAGTAGCGTTCACCCTTAAGATGCAGAGGCATTACCTCTTAGGGGAGAAGTTTGAATTGTTTACTGACTATAAATCCCTTAAGTATTTATTTTCTCAACGTGACTTAAACTTGAGACAATAGAGATGGATGGAACATATTGCCTCATTTTACTTTACGATTTAGTATAAACCAGGCAAGGGGAATGTAGTGACAGATGCTTTAAGTAGGAAACATGCGACTTTGAATGCGATATCAGAATGGAAACAGTTAGAGTTCCTGCTAGTTTTAATTTGCAACTCTCACCAACCACTTCCAATGGTTTTCTTGGGGCTATGATAATTAGACCTACCCTAAGAGAAAGAGTCCAAAGTGCACAAGACCATGACGAAGAGTTAAAAGGCATAAAAGAGAAAGTGGTAAAGAGAGAGACCTTTCCACATTCGGTTAGGTATTCGATCCATGATGATGGGAGTTTTCTTTGGGATATACGACTTTACGTCCCTAAGGTTGAGGAAGAAATTCTAGAAGAGTGCCATATGTCAAAATTGACCATATACCCCGGTGGAGATAAAATGTACATGGATATGAAGAAGAATCTCCATTGGGAAGGAATGAAGAGAGATATAGCCGAGTTCGTGGCCAAATGTTTGACATGCTAAAAAGTCAAGGTAGAGCAAGGGAAACCCAGAGGATTGTTGTTACCTTTAGAGAACCCCACATGGAAATGGGAGCATATTTCGATGGACTTCATAGATGGACTTCCTAGAAGCCAAAAGGGTAATGAGGCCATTTGGGTTGTGGTAGACCGTTTAACCAAAAGCGCCCATTTTATACCAGTCAAGAAGACAGGGACTGCATCCTCGTTAGCCCAATTATATGTCAAAGAGATAGCCAGACTCCATTGTATTCCATACAGTATCGTGAGTGATAGAGATCCCTTATTCATAAGAGAATTTTGGAGAAGCCTACAAGCAGCATTGGGGACGACCCTTAACTTAAGCACAGCTTACCATCTACAGACCGACGAAGAGAGTGAACAGAATCTTAAAAGACTTGCTAAGAGCTTATATCATCGACTTTGGAGGAGTTTGGGAGTAGCACCAACTGCTTGTGGAGTTCACTAATAGTTTTCAAGCGGCGATTAGTATAGCCCCTTTCGAAGCGCTATACGGAAGGCCATGCAAATCGCCAACTTGTTGGTGGGAAACTATCCACAAGGTTATACTCGGACCAGACTTTGTCCATGAATTGATGGAGAAAATATATTTGATTAGACAGAGAATGAAAGCAGCCCAAGACTATCAGAAATCGTATGTCGATAAGCATAGGAGGGAACTACAATTTAATGTTAGAGACTTAATGTTCGTGAAAGTATCCCCTCTTAAGAAAACTGTTCGGTTTGGAAAGACTGGGAAGTTAGCTCCTAAATTTATTGGGCCTTTTGGTGTCATTGAGTAGATAGAATATTAAGCATATCGAGTGGATCTCCCAAAGCGTCTATCGGGAATCCATAATGTTTTTCATGTATCTCGTCTAAGGAAGTGCCTTCGTGATTCTGTTATCAGACTCGAGCTTGATGAAATTGGGAACATAGAAAAACTCAAGTTGGATTCCAACATTCCCGTGCAACCGCAAGGATTATAGAGCATGGAATCAAGAGACTCTACAACAAAACCGTTTGCCTTGTCCGAGTACAATGGGGAAATGACCCTACGGAAAGCACATGGGAGACCGAGGATAAGATGAGACAGACTCACCCAGAACTTTTCACGGGTAACTTTTCCTCAAAATAACGTTTATGGATGCATCGTGATTGCTAGATTGGATGTTAGGGAATGGATGCAACACCATCGCACCAAGCACTCATATAGAAATATAAGCATATTCAGGTTGTTTTCATATATGCTGCATCACTTATTACACCTACATGCTAGGGTAGAGCTCACTTTAGTGGGTCTGCAGTTCATAATCACTACGAGTCATGGAAGCTTATGGATGAATTATAAACAACATGGGTATACAACATGGATATTTCGAGCGAGTTGTAGTTTTCACCCCTTAAAAAGATTTTGGGGCGAAATCTATTTTAAGGGGGGAGGGGGAATGTAACACCCCGTAAAATTCGTAAGTATTAATAATAAATTAAATAATTAAAAATAAGCAATTAAATCATATGGCTGGAAAATGAGATTTTTCATCTTTAGGAATTTGGCTACAGAACTCTTTTATTTGAGTTCATGGAGAAATTCTGAATCGTTATCATATATAATATGCTAAAAACGGTTAACGTATGAAGATGTTATGAACAAATGAATTTGGATAGTGTACGCAGAATATATATATATATATATATAATCATGTGAATATTATATATATTGTCCAAATAATAATTTAAAATAAAAGAGGGAAATTCAAAATTTTAATTTAGAGATAAGATCTAGGGGACAACGTATATTAGATATATGGAAAACAATGAAGTAAGTTAAGAACATAATTAATTAAATTAACAGATCAGCAACGCGGCAAAATTGGGCATCTTAGCCCCGAAGGGGTCGACAACTCCCCCTTAAGAGGAGTCGACCGACGGTAACCGCTAGCGGTCGACCGCTAAGCGGTTGGGGAGCCCAATTCTGCCTACGTGTATTAGGGTTTCTAAGAGGACATGTTTATATGGATGACTTAAATTAATTTTGATAAATCCGACGGCTCCTACTCACACGAGCAAGTATAAATAACCCCTCAAACAACACACTAGAAACCCTAATTGTTCTACCTCTCTGCCTTTATGCTGTTGAATTCCATAGAAGAATAAAGAGAATAGGGTGAAGGTTTTTTTTACTTCTCTACCTCCATTTTATATCTTTCTATTTCAATCTATATAAGTCTAGGAATTTGGAATTTAGCATAAACAATATGTATAAGACTCTAATTGTATGATATATATATATATATTGTTAGGAGATCAATCAGAGCTCACTTGAACATTGAAAACCGTCGAAAATCTTGAAATTCTACCACATCTCCACCTGATTTGTGAGTGGACTCTAGTTTTGCTTAAATGCATATTATTCTTTTTAATAGTTTGCAATATGAATTGATATGTCTACAAAGATTTGGTTATGCAATAATATAACATGAATAATCCCCAAATCTTCTATTTTGTAATTACGTAGGGAATTGTCATGTTGAATTGGCTTTGTGGAATTGTGATTTTTGTATTGGATCAAAGGTAAATATGTGTGTTGTACTATTATCTATATTTTATGTAATTGACCATTATTATTATTTGATTTAGCCTAGAAAGGTTTGGATTTGAATTGCCGCATAGTTGAATTGGGTTTGGATC
Source organism: Allium sativum (assembly GCA_030737875.1). Classification (NCBI taxonomy): domain Eukaryota; kingdom Viridiplantae; phylum Streptophyta; class Magnoliopsida; order Asparagales; family Amaryllidaceae; genus Allium; species Allium sativum. Next base: position 139,030,640 of record CM060918.1, on the reverse strand, counting down.
CTATTTTGGGTGTAAACGCATTCATAAATTAGAACAAGTCAATTGTAAACATTTTTGGGTGTATAACACTACAAAAAGGGTGAATTGGGTGAAATATGAATTGTAAACATACATGTGTGAATGTATGAAATACTCCACTTTTAATTTAATATTGAAATTATTGCCACATGCTTAGGATGCAAGTTTAAATTTTTATGTATATATGTCTTTCCATCCACTGCTACTTGTTATGTTATCATATTGTTATTATGCCTATATTGTAGCGGTAAAAGTATGGAAAACCCAATTTGCATGACTTAATTTGGATAAGACGATAATTGCCACCTCGTTAGAACGTTTGCCCATTTGTACGAATGTTACATTAATTAGGCGCTATTATTATATTACTTATAGTTACGTACTTAACGTAACTAACGTTATCTTAGCGTAATAAATGCGATTAGTTTAGAGTTTGAATTTGAAATGTCCCCTTTATAAATATACATATGTATTTGTTTGCTTGTGTGTATGTATATATACAGAATGGCTTAAATATATAAAAATAAATGACACATAGACACAAGGTTAGTTGTCATTTGCGGTAGAAGCCTGCCGGAACCGACCGACAAATCCAACAAGGCCCAAGTAATGTGAGATGTCTAGGTGCCATGGACCATTCATAAACTTAGTACACGAGACATGAGGTTAAACCGACTTGTAGTGGAAGCCTTCCCGGAACCGACCGACACATCCATCATCTACAGGTATATGATTTAATGTGAGAGGTCTAGTGTGTGTATATGTATATATATAACTATATCTATTTTTTTATTTGAAAATTGGTACCTTTTATTATCTAATATAATATCAATACATAGGTTGGGCTGGCATATTAACTGTTACAAACTAAAACGAACAAACATTAAACCTAGAGCATCAAGAAATAAGAAATATAAATGTATTTAAAGCTAAATAACTTAGTGTGTCTCGCTGCACTACATCTCCGAGCCATGTGCTCCACTTCTTGTGAGCGGGTAATCCAACAGAAAAAATGCAAATGAATTTTCAGAAGTATTTTAAGTTGCTAACGGTGAAAGCTCAATGTTCTTCTTTACCTCAGGATATCAACAATAGTCTCATTTGAAATCATCCCCAAAAAATTAGTAGCCATTACTATAGACAGTCAAATTATTTCATACAGTCTCCACGTTGCTACATCAATGCTGGGCAGTTAGGAACCATGCTCTAAAGAAATTTAGCCATTATATTCAGCCCATCAACACTTAACTACTATATCTCTGAAAACTGTTAAAACCGATAGTCTAGTACTAAACAATAACTTCTGCCATGTTAAAACAGAATATATCCTGTACCCTCACAATTGAACAAGATAGATTATGAATTGTTTTAGCACAAAGATCATCCACAAATCATTCATGATACCCATATACAAAAACCAGTTAGAGATGAAGTGTTTGAAATCATAGTCCAAGGAACCTGAAACTATGCGAAGTACGTAGCATGTAGCTTCGAATCACATCCATTAACAGCTTATAGATATCTGTAGTAAGATTGAAATTCCGCTGTTCAACATCAAAGATGAATTGGAAATCAGTTTGGGAAGTAGATAAGATTTGGTCAAAAATGTTTGGGATCCAATATCGCACCCACGGTCTGATCATCGTTCAAATCCTATAACTACCCAATCCTACGATTAATCACATTCTGCCCAGATGCCTTATCTTTTCATTTGATAACCCAATCTCTAGAGGAACTGATACAAGATGAAGATGGAAAGTAGGGAAACTAATAAGTGAAGCTTGTCAATAAAAACCACATAAATCTTCTCGAATCATCATTCCAAATCTGCTACCCGACATCATAAAAGGGTACACTGACCTCAAGCGACTGATGAACAATAAACCAAGAATAGTTCTGCACATACTTAATCCAATCCATAACAATTATGTTCAGGAATTTACATAGTTAAAAGCCAATAAATCCCATACCAAATTAGCGTAATTGCAAATGTCCAGTTTTACTTCTAAAAGTAAAACAATTTACAAAATCATATTGCACAAGAGATCGTGCATCAAAACCATTGACGTTGATGCTTCCAATTCACATAGAATCAGGTCAAACTGAGTAAGCATCTTCTACCTTTATCCTCAGTATCATCGAATATGATAATCAATCATTGGTCGGCATGTATGAATAGTTAAAACCAAAACGCTAATAATTTCAAGAAATCCCAATAGTTAGGCATTGTCGTACAGGAAAACTAAAGCATCATCCAGGAACTTGCGAAGTCGACAACCAGAAAATAATTTCGTACCTATAGAGTTCGGATCTGACTCGGAGAGTAGGACCAGATTTAAAGAAGATCGATTGAAAGGTTAGTAGCTTGATCTTCAGTAGGATGCCAGATGCGAACGAAGGCATGACACGTGTCGCTGGCGAATTTGGAAGACGAGGATGGCGTGACCAGGTTCATGATCAAGCTAAAAGACCCAAAAGTACCCATAAACATCAAAACACTTCATATTTGGGAAAGGAAGTTCATCCCCATAAAAATCAAATTGGAATCACGTTTACACGAAGATAGGTTAATGAGAACGATGACGATTGGTTATAGATCAGGAATTGATAGCGCTATCTCCAAATCATACAAGTCCTCCAATGGCTTGATCTTCCTGAACGCAAATCCCAATCCAATCTTACCAGGAACGCGGAAATCGACGAAAGTAAGGGAATTTCGGACTTTCCCCAATCCACGCGAAAGGCAATTAAAGTAACTTGGGTGTATCAATGAGTGAAGATTAACTAAAATTAATTCAATTGAGGATGACCATTTCCTTCCCCCATGGGGGAGGAAACAGACGGTTAAGTCAAAAAAAATTGAATCAACAGATATAAAGTATAATCAATCATTCAACTATAACTATATATATATATATATAAGTCTAATGTGTGAAAACAAATAGGTTTACTACGCCTTAAGAAGTTCTTAAGTGACTGACTCGCCCTTTTATCTAATTTGGGTCTTAAGTGCCCCTCCGAAGGTTTATTCCTTAGAGAGGAACCAAAGTCATGGGACACAACCTTATTAATATTAAGGTAGGTCTTTGGGTCCTCCTTCTTTAAAAGTGGTTAGGCATAAAACGATTAATGGAGTAGGGTTGTTCACGTGGATGTACACTTCCTTTAGAAGCTTGTAAGGGCTTAACTAGGGACATGTTGGTAATTAGAAGATATATGGCCATTGCATGCTCACCAACTATCTAAGGGAAGTCTGAAGCGGCATAAGTGTCCTACCGGGTAATATCAGTTAAGTAGTAACGTTCGCAATACTACTTCTCATATTACAAATGAGAGAATAGACTTAAGAATGTTAACATATTAGGATGGGGTTCCTAAATGGCTAGGATTCTGCCTCAGGTTATAAGAGATTGTAAGAATCCACCTTTAATAGGGCCATAACTGACCGCGAATGCCACCTCGTTGGGTCTTTACCCTAAAAACACTAATGGGAGATTGATTTGGATATCCACCCCATTGGTTAGATATTTATGTTTATGTGAAATCTTGTGTGGTTCGTAGACATACCTTGACATATGTAACTTACTAAAAATACAGGGTATGGACATTAAGTAAAACTATATTTCAGTCACATAGAACTTTATGTTCTGATCCCCTCTCCTTAACATCCAACAGGTCAGTAGACGAGGTAAAGCCATGGATGAAGTCGCGATTGAAGTCGATGAAGAAGACGAAGTTATTATGATATTATTAGCAGTTATCGCTTTACTTCTTTTGGAATCTTATGAGATTGAACTATTTGATGTATCTATTGAATAAATGTAACCGTGACTATGTATTTCCATGATTTTGAAATAAATGGTACATCTTATTTTTGGTATTATATTTTCTCTTTCCGCTATGTGAGATTTCAATTCGAAGTATATGATATTGTTATCTGTGCAAACGTAATCATTACAAGAACCAACGACCCGTTTAGAATGACCTAAGTTTCAATGAGCCTTTTCTGGGTCTAAATTTACGCCCATTCCTGGCGGGTTGTACAACTATCATCCCTCAGTTGCAGCCAAGGTATACTCGAGATGGTGCAATAGACCTACCTCCGAGCGACGGTTTCATTCGGTTGTTCCTCGAAGGGCCATCTCAGAGTACCCTACCATGTCCCTCAAAAGCCGAGTGCTTCCCTCTAGCCCAGTAGAATAATCAGTTGGACGTGCTTCTCTTGTTTCTCCAGATACAACGATGATCTACCCCGTTGGGTTCTTTATCTTCACACATACAGACTAGTCTAAGCGCATCATGCCATCGCATGATTAGATCATGTCTAATCTTTTAACCACACACTTGCTGTACCTTATCACATTGCTAATTAACTTGATTATTTACACGTTCATTTCCTATTCAAGTTACTGATTTATTAGCTTCTATTGGGCCGCTTACTTTCCTTAATCAGCCCCCGCTGTTAGAACGGACTTCCGCTTATTATTATTACCTTCATCAAACTTAATACTCCCAATTATAAGTCTACTAATAATAATCCAACTTTACACTTTCTTATTTGATTATAACCTTATATTACACCGTTACCACAACCATAGCTGTGGGTTTGCTTATTAACTTAGTTCCCTTAACTAAGGTTTATTAATAAGTTCTCTGTTCATCATTAGTTATAACCCGTTATAATTTCACTTACCCCTAGGACAAGCCTACTATTATATTTCATTTCCATTCATATAATTAACCATAATAGTTTATATTCTCCGTTCATCACATTTTCCCTAGGTTCCTTATTATTCAACCGAACCTTTACCTCTGTAATATTTCTTTATTAACCGTCCTACACATTTTTATTATTACAGGAAAATATTTCACATACTTCATTAAACTGGTTGGTGGAAATGTATAAAGATCTATTTCCATTATATACATCAATTAAGATCCGTAGTTGCAAGCTATTTCTTTTATTTATATCATGTGCATATATGCGCGTGCGCACACACACACACACATATATATACACACATACACACACATATACATACACATACATATATTTGGTTAGTGTGAAATACGGCAAAAGAACCCCTATTTCACACTAATCCCTATTGCCTTTCTTTTTATATAACCATATTCCCTTTTCCACCTCCAACTAATTCAGTCCACTGCTCGTCCTATTTTTTTGAATTATATATATTTCCTATATTTCATACAAATCCCAAATTACGGTAAATTTCTGTGCAAAATTAGGCATACTAATTCTTTTTCCACTATTTTCACAATTTACTTTAATCTTTTTAAAACATGCACAATTTACCATTGAATTGCAGTCTTAAGAATGTACGCATAATCACTGACAAATTCACTATTTTGAATGTTACAGTAATTCTCAAACCCAAATAGGAAGTTATGGGAATATATTTATACAACAACAACATTCTTAATGTACCTAGGGAATGAATTATATCACAATTACCATAATTTCAATTTTTCATTAAGTTAAGAATTACGGGAAATTTAAATGATAAATATACCATTAACAAAATGCATAATTTAAATCCACTCACCTGACTTCTTTTCAGTTCTTAAATTTGATTTAGATATGTTACCCCTTGCCTTTCCTAATTGAACCCTATATTGAAATAAACAAGGATTTACAAATCTGACGCTAAAAGAGTGAAAGAAATCCTAATAATTCAGATTGATAGAATTTACCTCATGCAGACAAGAAATTTGAGCACTTATAGCATTTAAATCGAATATAATGAAATCCGAGCCGTTTAAATCGAGAAATTGACATCACTTTACCCAGGATGGGTCCATTAAGTTGATTCTACCTTTTATTAATTTCTTGTTGTTGTAACATTTGTTTTCTTATTAAATATTGTTAGTCAATTAATTTCTTCCATTTATAAGGTACGTTTAACGTTTCAAATTTCAAACGCAGCTATTCTCTTGCATGTTTTTTTATTCATTTCACATTTATTACTTTTGTTTTGAGTTTACGCCTAAGATTTCAATTTTGAATATGTATGTATATATTTACGTACAACTCCGTTTTTTTTTCAAAATTCAAACAGTGTTTTCCCAACATATATATCCTACTTATTTTAATTGACTGCATGTTACTCTTGAATTTCGTATATATATATATATATATATATATATATATATATATATATATATATATATATACTATATATACAGGAAAAAATTGTGAAGGACAAAAAGACCAAAAAAATTGCCCAAAAGGACAAGGGGTAAAAAACTTGCTCAAAAGAACAAGTTTTAGTGCAAAGTGGAAAAACATGGGACCCCCCTGAATTCCACCATTTGCACTAAAACTTGTCCTTTTGGGCAAGTTTTTGGGATCTTGTCCTTTTGGACAAGTTTTTGGGTGAGTTTGTCCTTGTGGGAAAAATCCCCATATATATTCACACGTATATATATATATATACACACGCACACATATACATGTGTATATATACACTTACATATATATATATATTTTTACTTATATATGCATTCACATTTTTTTTTCTTAGAACATGCATCCTTTTAGTTGTCCTTCTTAAAATAGAAAACATGAAGTTGGCAAAACTCGAACTGCTAACCTATACCTTAGGAAGTGCATGCTTTACCAACTCACCCAACTTAACTTTTATTCACATAGCTTAAAACATGGGTAGTTATTGTTCTTATTTGTGTTTCTTTTATATCTACTTTTTCACGTTTGTTCTAAAACTTCATTTAAAGATATTCTTTTCATTTTAAATCCATTTTCTACAAATCATATGTCTAAACAGATCAGAAAATCACCATAGACGAAATGATGCTAGTTCCATGACCAAATTCTGAAAATTTTACAAATTTTTATTTTATTATTTAATTTAAAAATGCAGGGTATTACACATACACTATGGAATAATATAGAATACAAGTACCTTTCTAGATCGTTATCTGAAATCACCAAAGCTATCCAAACCCCACTTAAAAATATGCTCGGTCTAACTTGAGTATTATTGTAAAATAAAACCAGCGTAGTTTGGAAAATCAAAGTATGAAAACTTAAGTTATAAGAAACTTATTTATTTTAAACCCAATTTGTTAGCTAGTTATTTCACTATCATTTAACACAAACAATCACAATAATTTCCCAAGAAAATTACTAAGCCTCATGTATTTAACCTTATAACAACCCAGTTTTTGGGGCCTCGGGATAAATGAACGGTAATAGTTTTTGTTTACTCTAATTATAGGGAAGATAAAATACGAATTAGGAGCCCATCTCATATAATACTTTAAATATGGAAAAGCTGAATTTGTGGCTTTTAAAGTAAATATATGTGTGTTTTGTTATAAAGTAAATACCTATGTTTTATTTCAAATCCATATTTATAAATTAAATAACATTGTTGTAACAAGTAATTTATTCTAATCCACATTGGTAAATTATAATTTAATTATTAGTGTGCATATTTTTTAAAACAAAAATACGCAATCCTCTAAAAAGAAGAGAGCGCACGCACGCACACACACGCACACACACACACACATATATATATATGTATATAATAAGCGACAATAGCTGCCTACATGCCTGGTAGGTAACAAATAGAAAACAACTAACACGGGCACTGGCCAAAAATCTATACTATATTATAATTACTGAGTTGTGTTTGGAGCGCTCACAGCCCTCCCTGGCTTTTTCGTGGATGTTAACCTGAAGGGTCGCATTTTTTGCTTTGTTTTATTCTTCGCTTGCCTCGCCCGTTCCTAAAATATTAAAAAATAAAACAAAAAACAACCTTTCTTCTTCTTGCTAATGGCGTCCTTCGTCTCCTCCTTAAAAATAAATAAATAAATCCAATTCTCCCAAACTTGATGATTTCAAGTTTATCTGATTTTGTTTTCCCCGTTTCCATCTTAAATTTTATTTTCCCCATTTCCTTCTGTATATCTATAGCCGTCTTCAAGTTATTAAATATTTTAGGGCTTACCTTCAACAGACGAATTTTTGCAATGATTTCAGGAAGAAAATTGCACAAATTTGAACCGCTCTTCGATTACATTGCCCTCAACGCGTGTATGTACTCCATCCACGGTAAACTCCTTTTTTCTATCCGCTGGTGCTTATATTGGAAAATCATTTACTGTATTTTTTTTTAATATTAACGCTTATGTATTCATAGATGATGGCAAAGACGCAATTCCTTTAACTATTTTGGATGGGCTTATGAAGTGATGCATAAATTCTGATTTTAGGGTAATTTTTCCCTTTTCTTTCTTTTGTTAGTGCCAGTTGTATGTTATTGGTATGTTATTGTCATTCATGAAAATTTGATGAAATCTGTACTCTTAGACAGGCTTAAATAAAGGGGAAAACTGTGAAGTACAAGAAATGCAACTGCAGGAGTACTTGGTTCTGAGACCAAATGAAATGCATCTTTCATAGCTATCTATTTCCATCCTTAAAAGTTGAATCAGTACAAATGTTTCATAGATTTTTGTGTGTGCAATCCATGGCCTTTATTTATTGAGTATCTTAGAGCATGTGCAATACATTTTATGACTGATTTCAACAGTTCCCGTCCAGTTATGGGTGATAATTAATTAAAAATATGCAATTTTCTTTAATGGTTATTTGATTTTTTTTTTTTTTTTGGTTTTTAAGTGTGGTTTAATTTGTTTTCTTCATCTTTGTTTTCTAAATTTAATTACTTGGTTTTAAAACGATTTTAGCAGATAATTATTGATGCAATTCCTTAATGCCTTTAACCATGTAACTTATAATAACTTTTATTCTTCCTAAATCAACGTATAAGTTTCTTTCTTCCCATCTTGCAAAAACATTTGTTGATTAGAAGATCAGTTAGAGGTTGATATAACTATGAAGTAGAAGAAATGCAACTGCAGCAATATACTTGATTCTGAGACCAAACGAAACACGTGTTTCATAGCTATCTGTTTCCATCCTTCAAACTTGAATCAATACAAATGTTTCATAGATTGTTGTGTGTAATCCATGGCTTTTATTTATTGAGTATCTTGGAGCATGTGTTGAAGGAGTATAAATTACAGTACATTTTATGACTGATTTCGAAAGTTCCCGTCAAGTTATGGGGTGATAATTAATTAAAAATATGCAATTTTCTTTAAAGGTTGTTTGATTCTTCTTTTTTTTTTTTTTTGGTTTCAAGTGTGGTTTAATTTGTTTTCTTCATCATTGTTTTTTAAATTGAATTACTGGGTTCTAAAATGATTTTAGCAGATAATTTTTGATGCAATTCCTTAATGATTTTAACCACGTAACCTATAATAACTTTTTATTCTTCCTATCTTGCAAAAACATTTGTTGATTTAGAAGATCGGTTGGAGGTTTTTATACATTGTAGGTTGTATATACTAATAATAGTGAGCTTCAACTAGCCACTCATTTTATAGCTTGCTAAAAGGAAATATACAAAATAGTGGTTACATATAATATACTGATATGCTAACTTTGTTAACCTGCATTTCCACAATTTGCACAATTCAGTGGTTGCTCATATCATATTGCTAAATTTTATTTTCTTATGCTTTTCATTTTACCTTTACTTTATTGCCTTACATATCACCTGTGTTTTGGTTTACGTATTATGAAATTAACCAAAAGCTAAGTTTAATGGATCTATTTTTTTTAAGTGAATGTTCAGCTTTTTTTAAAAAATTGATTATGTTTGACCTTCAGTTATTTTACAGCGTGACCCCCTTAAGACCTAACGAGGAGCAATAACTCCTCCAATACCCTATATGATAAAGTTAAGAGGATGATTCCTGCTGATCTCAAGTTACGTTCCTACTTGATCTCATTTGGATTATTTTTTCTGGTTTTTAGTTACAAAATGGAACTATGATCTCATAAAGCTTCATCGTGCAAGTTTGACATACTTCCAACAGTTTCTTTTCCCATCCGTTTTCTATCAACAGAACTTTATATCATGTTTAATTGAAATATGTTATGTATAGCATCTGCAATGAGACCCAAATATTAATTTTCAATCAGTAATATTCAATTAGTGGGCACAAAGAGAATTTCTGATTGCCCTTGGCCTAAGCAGGTGCTCATCCACCATGAGACACGTCATCTTATTGTGGCTCTTTGTCCTTCTAAATCTTCATGTGTTAGTGACTTAGTGCAGCTTATTTTGGTACATTATGATCAAAAATTAACTAAGTATTTGTCTTATTGCATCATTTTCTATCAGGGGACGGGGGAAATAAAATGACGCATGTCTAGCATAGAAATCTCAGTTTCTAACATTGAGAATCTTATAGAAGTCATGTCAAAATATTTTGCCAACAATTTTAAAAATTATTGGATGAATTATACCAACATGAGGGTGCCCAGGGAATTTTTTAAGGAAAACTGCATATTTGAACGACAAAATGTTAACCAAAATGGTTGGTCCTATAAAATTGCCAAAGACTTTCAATTAATTTTATGTCAAGCATTGGTTAAGGAATCGCATGGTGACTCAGGGGGGCTATGTGATTTACATTTGAAATAGTGATTTGCCGTGTTACAAACGATCTGGGCCTTCATAAGTTTGTATTTATGGGTGATATTTTACCTAACGAATTAAAGCAGGGTAATATGTTCCTGGCCAAGTAAAAATTCTTTTTTAAGGAATGCACAATGTGCTGTATATAATCATGATTATGGCTAATAGTGTTATGTGAATGTCAACAGAAATTACTTGAAGGCTACATAAAAGAACAAGGAATATATTTCCATCACTTTGACTTTGTAGTATGATTCAAATATGCTATCAGCGCATTTGATAAAAAATTTGACGATGATTGAACATTTATATCAAACATAAATGGTTGTTATGCAGCTTAACCCTACTACGATTGAAGCTGATGCTGTTTGGGCTTCAAATGGGAAACATAAATTAATGATTGGATGCCCGAGTTATTTACTGAAACGGTTCCCATATTTCACATAATGACTTTGGTTTTATATTCTTATCCTTTTTCTTTCCAGATAAAGTAATGTATACACTTCAAATGAGGTTTCCCTTCATGAGCTAGCAATTTTCCTAGTAGAAGGGAGTGACGAAAACTGATGAGAAGGAACCTATTTGATTCTCCCATTATATCCGTACTAAATTGATTTTTTAATAATATATTGGTACTAAATTGAAAGTAACAAACAAACTGAAATAACCTATATAGCTAATAAAAATTGTATTTATTAAAAATTGTCGAGTTAGTATCCCTACACACATATCGAATAAATCAATCATTGAGGATAATGACTATTTTACATGCATTTTAGTAATATAATTGCTTCATTATTATATTTCAGTTATTTTGGTATTGGGAGCACGTGTTTCATCATCGAGCCAATCATTGTTTTTTTAGGACAAATAATTAGTTTATATAGTTTCAGATATAGGTTGTTTGCACTGTAAGTGCATGACAGGCGTTTCCAATGAATGTTCAGACTGAGGACCTATTGGCTTTTATTTTCATTTCAACAAATTGACATTTGCTGGCATGTTAGCAGGTAAAATTTTGAACTTATTTATTTTATTGCATTTATCATGTTTCTGTGGATCAGGCTAAATTATAGCTTATGAGCTTCTGTATGTTGTAAATTGAATATCATTTCTCTAACTATAATATGTTATTATAATGTAAAGTACAACCGAAACTTGAATTGCTGAAAATTTGGCATCTTCATGTTCATTTTAATTGTTATTTCCTGTGATCCTATATATATATATATATATATATATATATATATATATATATATATATATATATATATATATATTTAAAAAGAATGACGGCGGACACTTTCCTCTTAAGTAGGTAGAAGATATATATAATGGTCATCTACAATTTCTTTGAAGACAACTATTTTTAATTAATATGACATGAAAATCTGAATGCAACTGTTTATAATGCAGGAGCAATATTTATTAGCAAGTCAACAAGATATTTCAATTAATATTTCAGTTCATCTACCACTTCATCCTTGACAATGCATACACACTTTACTTTTTCTCGACATTTTTGTGTGACTGTTGGTTAACCAAGGCGTACGAGATATAATTCCAAGACTGCTAGATTGACAATGCAGCATAGTTTGCTTGACAATTTTAATTCAGTAATTTAATGAATATTAGGATGACTCATTGCATGTATAAATCGACTTCATTAAATATATGAGATTGCTAAGGAGATCAAAAAATTGGTAGGAGGGAAGGACATTTTTTAAAGGTTTATATGACAAGGTATAAAAGTTAAAGACAATTATGTTGTTACCCTTTTTCTTATCGGTGATTGAGAATATGCTGTTTTTTTGCAGCTTTTGATGTTTTGTCGCTATATTATGTATGTATTGGCTGTGTCATTGTGTTTTCTATAAAAAAAATTAATACATCACTACGGTTTTTCTTTCTTAAATTATAATGACGTGTTATCTCATTTGCTTGCTACCGATTAAACAATTGCTTAAGGTTGAAGCTCTCTGTATTATGTCCCTCTCTTAACATTTTTTTTAATTAGAGTTCCCCTGGAACTTTTAATATGAATAGGAATTTTTTTTGGTTGATTTAAAGTGTACTTATATATCTTTATCATTGACAATATTGATGTATATCACAGATATAATGCCGAGCTATGAAAGGTCAAGGATTTGATTGAAAGACCTATTATTTGGTATACCTTTACTAAATCATTCATGAAAAAAATCAACAAATTTATTGCTTGCATCTTACTAAATCAGGTATGTAATACCGTTATGTCAACTCTTGCTTATAGTCATAATTACACATAGTCATAATTCAATAATGGACTCATAGATTTAGCGTTTAGATCACTATTTTAGGTAAACGCTTTTAGTGGTGGTTTATAATTCTTTACCAAGTTTGCTATAATACTTGAAGTTTATATGCACTGTCATAATTTTTTCCACATTAATATGGATGTATAAGAAAGTCATGTGTACTTAGATTGTTATATCTTTAATTTCGATTCTAAGTTGTATACTGTTAATAAATTTTACATCATTTGTTGATTACAAATAAAAATATGCAATTAACTTTGCTATTTTTTTAATGCAAACGAGTTGGAACCTTCTCATTTGAACGCATTTAAATTTGGACATTCATACCTATTCTCTTATTTCTTCATTTTTTTGTGCTTCTTTCTGTTTTAAATATTCCTTTCAGTTGTTTCTTTTGGTTGAATAATATATTATATAACAAGTTTCCTTTAAGTTCAGGGAAAACTTTGATTATTTTTTTGTCTTAGCTATTACTTAATTATAATTTCCTTAGGTAGAACATAAAATCTACCAGGAGTTAAAATAAACAGGACTTACAAAGGATTGTTGATAAAAAGGGATATACAGCAAGCCATATCAAATATAAAAAAGTCTAAAAAACAAGTAACGTTTCCAATTATTTTAGATGGTATCTGTAATGGTAATGGTTATTTTCGTATGTAACGATTTATGGATAAAAATTTGATATAGTTATTGCTTTCTTTATATTTCTTTGAATTATAAATGCGACACAAATCATTTACTATATATAATTTTCTCTGCCAGTATCATAAAAGATCACCACACTTGAATGATTAACAGTCAAATTAGAAGTAATTCATTCACATTTCAGTAATTCATTCACATTTCAGTATTATATCTTTAATTTCGATTCTAAGTTGTATACTGTTAATAAATTTTACATCATTTGTTGATTACAAATAAAAATATGCAATTAAATTTGCTATTTTTTTAATGCAAACGAGTTGGAACCTTCTCATTTGAACGCATTTAAATTTGGACATTCATACCTATTCTCTTATTTCTTCATTTTTTTGTGCTTCTTTCTGTTTTAAATATTCCTTTCAGTTGTTTCTTTTGGTTGAATAATATATTATATAACAAGTTTCCTTTAAGTTCAGGGAAAACTTTGATTATTTTTTTGTCTTAGCTATTACTTAATTATAATTTCCTTAGGTAGAACATAAAATCTACCAGGAGTTAAAATAAACAGGACTTACAAAGGATTGTTGATAAAAAGGGATATACAGCAAGCCATATCAAATATAAAAAAGTCTAAAAAACAAGTAACGTTTCCAATTATTTTAGATGGTATCTGTAATGGTAATGGTTATTTTCGTATGTAACGATTTATGGATAAAAATTTGATATAGTTATTGCTTTCTTTATATTTCTTTGAATTATAAATGCGACACAAATCATTTACTATATATAATTTTCTCTGCCAGTATCATAAAAGATCACCACACTTGAATGATTAACAATCAAATTAGAAGTAATTCATTCACATTTCAGTGAAGTCATTGTATAGTAATATTTGGAAACCAAAAATTACAAACGTTAATTCTGCCTTTACTTAGAATGACATTTTGGTTCCATTGTTTGACTCAAAATGGTTAACGAAGAGTACTGTTATTTGTAGCCATGAGAATGCAACTTCAGGAAACTATATGAGACAATAATACGTAAGGAGTATAAACATAAACATGTAATTAGTATTTGATGAAATGACAGTGATAATGGATTAGTACAACTGTCAAAAATAGCCCAAAAGAAACTATATTTGTCATCCTAATGACAAAATGACAATTGCATATGATCTTTATACAGATTTAAATTCTCATTAATGTACAGTAAATATTATAAATGAGGATTGCATATTACAACTGTGATTAATGAAAATATATCACTCCCATTAATGATTAACATTTTATAAAATTGCAAGTATTATCTATATTGATAACAAAAATAATGAATACGGTAGCTCATACAAACAAAACCATTATAATGGCATCTCTTTTATTAATTTTTCATTGGTATTCTTCTAAACTGATCATGGGTTTCTAATTTTTTTTTGGAAACTGATTTTTGATATCTATTAGTTTAATTGCTTGCTGTTAAATCTTTATTGCTAAAAATGCTATTTGGTTTGCTAATTTATGTAAGTCTACGAATACATTCTTAATGAGTTTGGATTACTTACAATACAAAATATCTATCAAATTGTGATGTATTTGATATGCACAAAGATTCACTATCAGGTTTTATAGTGTATGTTTGTTTCTGCATTTGCTTACCATCTACAGTGCACCAGAAGATGGAAATCTTTACGGGAAATTGAATTCTTCAGTTATTGAGTCATTTTTATGAATTGTTTTCTAGATCAGTTATCCTTGCTGTGGTGCATATTAACTATTTAATCTCCTACATATCTCATATTTGTTAAATGCAAAATAATTTTTATGTTTTATTTCTATATTTGGAGAAACTAATTTTCATTATCATATCACAAGTTATTTATTTTCTAGGTAATTTCAACTAGAAGGTTCACCAATAAATGTTCTGTAATAATCGTATGAGAAAAAACATATTTATCTTTTTGTATTTTTAATTAAAAAATAAAGCAAATATGTACATAACAAGATTATTAATTAATCTTAGCTGAACTATGCGCTCAGGACACATAAACATTATGGTAGAATAACATATGTTACTATACTATGATTTTGATTGATATTTAGTGATCATATACATTCAGAACTGTAGCAATGATAAAAATTACAATTATTTTTTCCTCTAAATACTAACATAATGTTTTTTCATGTTAGTTATGTTTGATTTCAAAACTCAGTGGGCTGTAAGAAAATGGTGTTATAGTGTGCATTATTGCACATCCTTTTCATTACCTCTGAATCTCTAATGTTCGATATTTATTTGGGACAGCAGTATTCTCTAGGTGAAATAATGCCATGAAGATTAGGATAACAGTTATAACTTATATTCATGCATAATTTTTATTTTTAATTTTTACTTTGTTTGTGAATCCATCGCAATTATCGTGAAGCACTCAACCTGTGGTATACGTTGCTTACAATGAAACAGTTTGTGTCAGATTCTATGCGAATGAATATGTTATTATGTTCTTTTGGATATAATCCTTTTCTTTTTACTAAAAAATATGTTTTGCTTGCTTTTTTTCCCACCTTTGTTTATATATTTTTTTCCTCTCTAATTTGTATGTTCCAGGGATTTGAGCTAATGGAGTTTGGCAACCAATCTTTCATTTCATCTCGATATTCATTTAAATTTTGGTGTTAGCAAGCCTAATTAATCCAATAATATCCTTCATCTGAGGTCGTGATAAATTATTTATGTTTGCATCTGTTAACCCACCTTTTTACAAGGCTGTTACGTCTTGGCTATGGATGCTTGGACAGCTTGAGAACCAAGTATGGGACATTATATGAAGCCTAAAAATATGATGAAGATGATGTTGTCTTGAAAAAGCCAGAAAATGCGAATGCAAAAGGATGGGAAGAAACTAACAGGGTTTACCTGGATATGCAAAATGTGAATTTGGACTTGAAGAGGTTTAGGAAGTGGCTTGAAAGAGCTTATTTGTACTTGACTTCTAAAACAGAGAGCTAATATGTAACTGTTGGCATTTTATTTTTTATTTTTCTCTGTGATATTTAACTTATATACTAATGTTTTTTATCAGCTATGTAAGATGAAAGTTTGTTAGTTTACTGCTTACTCACTAAAAAAAGGTACCTTATACATACTTGGCGTAACAGGGTGCAGTGGGATTTGATGTTAGCCAGGGTCAGTGAACATGTTTAATTGACTAACAAGTTAGTGCAATGGCAAAAAAAAGTGCGCAAGTTTGTTGTTTGATGCAAAAAATAATGATATATCATATAATGTTATTTTTCAGTGTTCCCATTAGCTGATAATTATGTGATATTGAGTGACTATATTAAAATGTTTGATGCAAGCTTATTAGTTGTATATTTTTACCAACTTGGAATAAGTGGCCTGTATGGTTTCAATGTGGTTGTGCAAATCAAAAATGCTTGGCCTGCATGTACCGTGTTTAAGTTTTGTATTCATTTTTTTATTTTCTTTTGTTTATCTTTCTACCTGTGACATGCTGACGTATAATTCAACATTAAATAAAATGATTTTCCAAATTATACATTTTTAATTGCTTGCTTAATTTATTTATTGTTAACAAAGACAATTAAACTACAGTTGTAATGTATAGAGTTTTCAATATAGTCGTTTAAATTAATTGTATGATCATCTTAAAACATCAACTTCTAAATTACATAATTGCACCAGCACTTATTTTCAAACAACACAAGGAAAATGCATCAACAAATAACGTGTGTCGGTAGTTAAAATTGTTCGCATGCAAACCATATTGCATGACAAGCCAGAGAACAACCTTGATTGGAACGTAAGCTATATTTGATGGTATAACTCTAATGGAAGGATAAGGATCTAACAAGACTTTCCAATGAATACGTACTAAATTTAAAATTTGTCTCCATCTCCATTTGAAATGTAAATGTATTTTCAGCATCGGAAAAACGACGTGGAAACAAAGGCATTCACATCCAAAATATTTCCTCAGACTTCGTTCAAGTTATAGTTTATATTATGTGTATTTTAATATAAAGCTATTTGTGTATTTAGTATGCCAATTATATTAACGTCTTGCATTATATACGTTTAATGCATATTAACTGCTCAAAACTATTTTTTATCATTGCATACGTTTATTCTATTTTTATAATCAATTTAATAGAAATCATATTAAGCCAAAATTTTCTATCTATTAAGCTTTCGGTCCCCAGCGAATAAAATAACTATTTTATATTAAGTTCAGTTAAACTAAAGTATAAAATTTGGAATATGCCAATGCCACCAGACTTTTATAAACAAACATATTAAAGTAATATGCATTACAACTGAAACACATATGGGACTGTTTGTGGATTTCATTTTTTCAATGTTGATTTTTTTTTTCTTTCTTTCTATACAAGGTACAAAGAAGAGGGAATCAATAGTTCAAGCATTCTTTACCATTGGAAGCAGCGCATTGTCAAATCTTCAACTAATTGATAGTAGGTAAAAGAATATGTACTTACCGATTTCTTATTTGATGAGTTCAACACAAATTTGCATAAACATTATGAAGGTTTTCTTACTAGCGCAACTATTACCGAGAACCATGAAAAAATGGACCTGGATGACAACCAAGCATGGATGCAAAAGCTTATTGCACTTAATTTTGTAAATCTGAATTTTTTTTGTTCCAATTATTTTCTTGTCTAATGAGTTTTAAATGTTTTATGGGTTGAATCGAATATGAACATAAAAGCTAATCTAGAGATGGTGGATTTTTTAATTATTAATAAAATAGGAAGAACAATCCATTATTGAATTATCATCCATTGTGCAAAATTTCCGGTTGTCCATGGCAACATTTATGCCGATGTACCAAAACTTAAATGCTATGAGTTGTCATTTCTTATTAGACGGACCGAAAGTTATATATTTAATTAAGGGAATTTTATTGTGAAGGAGTAACTTCATAACTTTTTCAAGTCCAAAGACAACCCACTAAAACTTAATTCTCAAGGACGATACACACTGTAAAACTGATACCATACACACCGTAAACTGATACTTAAAAACTGATAGTTAAATTCTGATATCATACACACTGTAAAATAAATACTTAAACACAAGTAGTCAATTCTGATGCAATGCACACCGTAAAACTGATACCTAAAATATGATGTTTTGTATTTTAGAATGAAATTTCAGCAAGTCGTCCTAACTGCTGAAAAAGCACGTAACTTTGTCCTTGACACTATTTTCCTGTTTAATTAAAAAGTTATTTTTATATTGTATACCCACATTCAAGACATGTAAAGACATCGATGTGATTGGAACTATCAATAAATTTTTTATGCCAGGTTGCGACCATTTTACAGTTTATATTAAATCTTTTATGATTCTTTCTGATGACAATTATATTAAATAGCATACTTCCAACAATTATAGAAACAAAATAATTGTGGGATTAGTTTTTTTCCTTTAGTGGGTCCAACGCTGTACTTATTACATGGTATCAATCAAATTGCTTAATTTGGTTGATTTCCAATTATTGACCTAAATGTTTTAAAATAATTATATTGGATGTCTATTTATTATAATTGCTACTTAGTTGTCCATGTATAATTATGATTTTAACTATAAACTATTCATTTTCAAAATTTGTTTTGTTTCTTTTAAGTTCTTCAAATTTTCTTTACTGCAAGAATATGCACACTGATAATTACTAAACAATACTTGATCTTCTACTATAATGTTTGTTACAATTTAAGACCACAGACCCGTGTGCGAAGCACGGGTTCGCACTTGTATAGAAGATAAATGGATGAGCTTCGGAAAAACCGCCGCCATCGTACATAAAAACCGAGTTTCGAGAAGGTCACCATCCAATTAAAAAGTACATCAACTTTTTTATAATACAATAGTCTCTCCAAGAGATAAAAAAAAGAGTACAACATAATAAAAGAAATAAAGCCCTCTAGAAGTGGTCCCCTAAAAGCACTTCAAAGAGTATCAATAAGCCTGTCAATTGAAATAATGCTAAACAAAAAGTAAGCAAACAACCCACATATATATGCGTATATATGTGGAAAAAGTAACAATATAGGATAGAGAGAGACAACTAGAAAATCCATTGCATCAAATATCAATTATAATACAGACTCTATTATAACTAAAATGCTTTATAACCCTAATAAACAAATACAAATTATTTCTAACCTTAACGATAAATTTGTCAAACATAGGATTCCTAAATAACTTATAATAAGGATTAGACATCCAATGTGACGGCCCGCCCCGCACCAACCGACATTTACTCCAATTGTGCGCTGTACACATGTCCAATTGGCATGGGACGGTCGCCAAAGAATGAGAAAGAAAGAAGATGAACCAAATAAAGAACCTGTAATATGTCTCACAGCGCATGGGATAAAATATAATAACCAACAGATACTTGACATAAAACAGATGAGACAGTGCATAAGCTGAAAACTTGAACTAACATCATCAGAGTAGCGGAAATATCAAATACAGCTTATTACAACTTCAAAATACTGTCTCTAAGATAAACAAAATAGGTATGCTACTAATGCCCAAAGTAGATACCGATCACGACACAGGGAGAATGACTATATATATCATACGTGGAGCCTCCTGCTCGTCTTCAGTCCATCTACCAAGCGCACTACCAGCTATCCCTGTCTCTAGTCTGCTCGTGTGAGCACCCAGAGTAATAAGAAGAAACATAAAACTCTGGGTCAGACATCAGTCTGGTATGAGTGGTAGCAAGCATAAACAGAATAATAACAGGTATACTAAGTCATACCTGAACCTGGACCTGCAACCAAAGAGTTAGTACTACACGGTACAATACTCTGTGATTTCACAAACACATAATATAAGTATACGGGGGTGGGGATGTGTATGTCAAACAATCAAGCATAGCAACCATCCTCACAACTCTCACTCAGTGCGTAAAGCATACGGTATCTACTTCTTTGATCACCATAACCCTTCAAGAAAACGACAGAACTCGACTTTGTACGACTATGTCCATTCCTACTACCACCAACGCCAAACCTATGGGATCACGCCCAACGTATCCATGATCCCACTCCATTGGTAGGTAGCTCCCTAGTCGCACCATATCCAAAGCCCGAGTCCGTCCATACACCTCTAATACATAGTGATCCAAAGTCATAGACACCGACAACTCCTTAGCACATGTCCCGCAGCAAAGCCCAATCACGAAGTGAACTCATTGGTTCCCGTCTGGATCCTGAGCTCGAACTTCCACTTGAACTACCTTTGCATTTCGGGTTATGGATCTTCATTGGATCGGTTCGGATTCCTTTCATCTTCATTGGGATCGTGGTCTTCATCGTCTCGGTTCGTGACTGCTACCTCGGGTCGGATCGGAGTGCACCTTCGATTCGTGGCTTCCAGTCCCATCTGGATCGGATCGGGGTCCTTCATGGTACACTGGATCGGTTCGTGGCTTCCAGTCCCATCTGGATCGGATCGGGTTCTCCACCACGCAACGGCTCGGGTCACGCCTCCTGGTCATAGCTCCAAGCCCTTCGCCCTCCTTCAAGTCTCCGGTTCGTTGTCCTCAAGGTGATCAGATCGGATCGTGTCGCTATCACTCCAGGCGGGTCGGGTCGGAGTCTTCAATCACCAAGCCTTGGATCGCGACTTCTCGGATCGGTTCGGATCCTTCAGCTCGTGGCGCAGCTTGCTTCGCTATAACGATCCGGTCGGTTCGTGGTGAAGGGAAATGGGCGGTTCGGATCGGGTAGGGGCGATCCGATCCGATTTCCTGCACTGACTTTTCCAGCGACTGTTTACGCCACTCGACGACGTTTTTTGACCATTCTAACTATTGCAATCAATCACAAAGCATGTCATAGTGTCATAGCAATACATACAAGTGACCTCAAACACCAAAACAACAACATGATATGATAAAATGGATCAAACATAGCCAAAACCCCATGTTTTCCCTTAAGCATATGTGAGCATAACTAATGGTATGATTAGCAAAACTTAACCAAATTAACCCAAACTCATATCAGAGGTCTAAAACATCGTTTATGATTTTATAAACATTTTTCCAGAATTTATTTTCCTTTAAAAACGCTGATTAGCACTAATCACCCCAATTTAGCCATAATTAGTGCAAAAAGCAAGCTAATCACTCACCTTAGCCACAAAACAACTAAGATCTGAAATAATTCTCTGATTTGATGCGAATCCCAATGCTAACAGCAGCTCCAAGGTTGATTAGGTGAAGATCTTCTTTGATTAGGAGTTGCTAAGCCAAATCCTTGACCAAGAGATGATTTGGAGGTGATTTAGAGGTTGGAGGCCATTTTTAGGGATCCTTGGTGATAAGTGGAGGCTAGAAAACTGAAATGGAATGATTCTCCATCTCATCTCAGCCCTCCCATAACCCTAATCCCGAAATGGGTTATGGGCCTACTCACTAATCACCCGATTTGGCCCGGTTAAGCAGTTTTTCACCCTCCAAACCTTGTTTCAGCCATATCTCCCAAACGGTAAGTCCGTTTGGCTATTATGACCACTCTACGGAAAGAGAAACCATCAAACGAATCTAATGGAAGTGGTTTCAGGTCAAAATTCCTTCCCTATCAAAAGTTATGGCCAAAACAGTACTGACTAGGGGCAAAATGGTCATTTAAAAATCGACAAAAATCATGAACAGGGGAAATGACTCAAATAAATGTTTCCCAAAGTTACATGACCATACAACTTCACACTGGAAAGAAATAAATATCCTACAATCCTATGATGTGTAGAATACGGGTCGTTACACTCTTCCCCCCTTAAGAAATTTCGCCCCCGAAATTCCCTAATCAAAAACACACACAAGAGTCCCGCATGCCTATCAATCATAAAACAACCATCAAACATGCAAAACAAGCAAAACAAGTCTATCCTAGCATGCGGAATAACTAAATCGCAAAGTAAATCTTACCAGGCAAAGAGTTCTGGATAAGCCTTTCTAATGCTCTCCTCTGTCTCCCAAGCACAATCATTTTCGTCCTCGCCCCACTGAACTTTGACTAGCTTCACCGACTTTCTTCGAAGTTGCTTCGTATCATGCCCCACGATACGAATCGGCTTGCGGTTCTCAACCGCCTCAGGTTCTACTTCGAAGTCCTCTAACTGATCAGGTGAAATAGTCACATTTGAGTCGTGAACGAACTTCCTTAGTTGGGAAACATGAAACACATTGTGAACTCCTGCCATTTTCTCTGGTAAGCCAACTCTATACGCCAAATTCCCAACTTCCTCGAGAACTTGGAAAGGACCCACAAATCTTGGTGCTAACTTGCCTCTCCTGCCAAATCGTATCACGCTTTTCAACGGAGAGATCTTGACAAACACCAAGTCACCAACGGAGAATTTCAAGTCTCTTCTCCTCTTATCAGCATAGCTTTTCTGCCTATCCTGAGCATCTTTCATTCGTTGCTGAATAATCTTGATCTTATCGGAAGTTTCTCTCACCACATCTGGTCCAAGCACAAACTTCTCGCCAGCCTCTATCCAACATGATGGTGAGTTGCACGGTCTTCCGTACAAAGCTTCATATGGAGCCATACCAATACTGGATTGGTAGCTATTATTATATGCAAACTCCACTAGGTGCAAATGGTCGTCCCACGCTCCACCGAAATCAAATATACAAGCCCTCAAGAGATCTTCCAATATACGATTCACCCTCTCCGTCTGACCATCGGTTTGAGGATGATATGCGGTACTGAGATGTAATTCTGACCCTAGAGCCTCTTGTAAGCTCTTCCAAAACCCACTAGTGAACAACGGGTCTCGGTCACTCACAATGCTTTTGGGTACTCCATGAAATCTCACTACCCACTTCATATACAATTCTGCCAACTTGGCTGCCGTTCTGGTCGATTTGACTGGTATAAATCTTGCACTCTTGGTCAGTCGATCCACAATTACCCAAATGCTATCATGTCCCGATCTGGTCCTCGGTAAACCATCGATGAAATCCATCGAAACTTG
This sequence comes from Allium sativum, assembly GCA_030737875.1. Lineage (NCBI taxonomy): Eukaryota > Viridiplantae > Streptophyta > Magnoliopsida > Asparagales > Amaryllidaceae > Allium > Allium sativum. The sequence goes on along the minus strand of CM060918.1, from coordinate 139,007,101 downwards.
TTCCCATTTCCATTCGGGAATTTCTAATGGTTGCAACAACCCACTAGGCTTCTTTTGCTCGGCTTTAACTAGCTGGCAATTCATGCATTTGGATATAAACTTCCCAACGTCTCTTTTCATCCCTTCCCAGTAGTAAGTCTGTCTTATGTCTCGATACATCTTATTACCACCGGGATGTATAGTCAGTTTCGAGTGATGACATTCTTTAAGCACTTCATCTCTCAAACCATTCACGTTGGGCACAACTAGTCTTCCATTCTTCCGAAGCCATCCATCTCGATCAAGCCCATACACATTCATCTCCTCTTCGCTACCCCTCTCTAACTTGGAGATGATTTCTAATAGGTTAGGATCGTTCCTCTGGCTAGAACCAATCCGCTCTATCAAAGTGGGTCTGATCGTCAAGCTAGCTAGCATAACTGGATCCAATTCGCACCTTGGTCTGAAATCAAACCCCGCGATATACTCCAGCTGCTTCCATTCAAGAAACATTGCCCCTAAGCTGGCATGTCTCCTACTCAAGGCATCGGCTACCGCATTACCCTTCCCAGGTGTATACGCGATGTCAAAATCATACGAAGCCAAGAACTCTAACCATCTCTGCTGACGGAGATTCAGATCTTTCTGAGAGAAGAGATACTTTAACGATTTATGATCGGTAAACAGCTCAAATCTTTCTCCCAAGAGGTAATGTCTCCACATCTTCAACGCAAATACAATCGCTGCCAATTCCAAATCATGGGTAGGATACTTCTTCTCATGTGGCTTTAGCTGTCGACTAGCATAAGCTACAACCCTACCTCCTTGCATCAATACCGCACCCAGTCCGGTACCACAAGCATCTGTGTATACCGTCATCTCTTCATTTCCCTTAGGAATGACCAACACTGGCGCACGCGTCAACTTTTCCTTTAGACTCTTGAATGCTTTTTCACACCCTCCGTCCCAAACGAAGGCTTGATTCTTCTTAGTCAACTGAGTCAACGGTGCCGCTGTCTTGGAGAAGTCTTTGATAAACTTACGATAATATCCAGCTAACCCCAAGAAACTTCTTACATCTTTTGCATTCTTGGGCGCAGACCAATCTTGTACCGTAGCCACCTTTGCAGGGTCCACGGCAATACCATTCTCTGAAACAACATGGCCCAAGAATCTCACTTCTCTCCTCCAGAAGTGACACTTAGAAAACTTCGCTTTCAATTGGTGTCTTCTCAACACCTCCAACACAATTCTCAAATGTTCCTTGTGTTCCTCTTCTGTCCTCGAGTAAACAAGGATATCGTCTACGAACACAAGAACAAACTTATTCAATTGGTCTCTGAATACTCTATTCATAAGATCCACGAAGTATGCTGGTGCGTTGGTCAACCCGAATGGCATGACCAACCACTCATAAAACCCAGACGGCGTCCTAAATGCCGTTTTAGCTATACTATCAGCTGCTACACGGAGCTGATGAAATCCTGTCGCGAGGTCCAACTGGGAGAACACTCTCGCTCCTTCCAGTTGATCAAACAAATCATCTATCCGTGGTAAAGGATACTTATTCTTCCTCGTCACCTTATTTAACTCGCGATAGTCCACACACAATCGAAGGGAACCATCTGCCTTAGTAGCAAACACAACTGGTGCTCCCCACTCGGAAACACTTCTTCTAATAAATCCCTTCTTCAAAAGATCGCTAACTTGCACCTCGAGCTCTCGCTGTTCTCGTGGTGCCATACGACGAAGTGGCATCACTATAGGTCTGGCATCTTTCACTAAATCAATACGAAACTCAATCTCTCGGTGTGGTGGAAGTCCGGTCACTTCCTCGAAGATGTCCGGGTACTGGCCAACCACGGGCAAACCTGATAACTCATCATGCGGAATGTCGAGGGAATTTACAAAACTAGCCATTACCCCATCACAGGGTAGATTACCAAACACTACCCTCCGCCCATCATCCGCCCTAACTGTCACCAAAAAGCCCTCACAGTCTACCACCACCCCGTATCTTTGGAGCCAATCGACTCCCAAAATAATGCCATACCCAGTAAAGCTCAAAACAAAGCAATCACAAACAAACATACATCCATGACTCGATAAGACCACATTACGACAGATCATACTGAGGTTTGTTGAACCACCAATCGGGTTCGTCACAGCTAATGGTCTATCGACTAACTCGGGTTCCAATCCCAACCTATCTACCAGGTCACTAGATATGAAGGAATGGGAAGCCCCGGTATCGAACAAAACTCTAACAGGAAGATCATAAATGGAAAGCATACCTTGAATAACGACTCCCTTTCCTTTCTCCGCCGCAGTTGGGGCATTCGACGAAGAAGGAACAGCATTGATGGCATATGCTTTCACAATCTGATTCTCCTTCAGAGGTTGCGGGCACTTATCCTTAAAATGTCCCTCCTGGCCACAGTTAAAGCACTTCTTTCCCACTGTCTTGGCCCTACATTCCCTTGCATAATGGCCCTTCTTTCCACATTTGAAGCACTCGACTTCTTTCCTGCTTTTCTTCTGGCCATCCTTAGCTTGGTTCTGCTTCCTCTTATTCTGAGAGTTATTCTTGCCTCCACCGCTTGCTTGCGGCTTTGGCTCTTCAGCAGATACAGCAACAACCCCAGTCTTCGGCTTAGGGTAAAGACTTTCTGACCTCAAAGCTTTTCCCACGATCGACTCAAATGTCTCATCGATGTGATTAATCAGCCTCTCCCCTAAGTATTCATCCAAGCCAGTGATGAACTTCTCATTTTTCTTTTCGGGGGTATCGATTAGAGATAACCCATACTTCGACAAAGTGTCGAACTCAGCAACATAATCCGATACTGCCCTTGCATTCTGCTTAAGCTCCAAGAACTTCCTAAACAATTCCGACTTCTGGGCAGCTGGGATATACTTGTCGCTAAAGCGAGCTTTAAACTGATCCCAAGTAACTTGATCTTCTGGTGTGGCTGCCCTAATAGCATTCCACCAATTCATCGCTCGTCCTTGCAGCTGACGAGACGCTAGCCTTCTCTTCATCGCATCCTCGATACCCATGTCATCGAAGATCCGATCACAGCTATCCAACCAATCCTGAACATCCGTGGCCAACTCTGTTCCGTGAAACGGCTTTCCACCAAGATTAGTGTAATCCTTACTCAACTTGGCGAAATCGACCCTAGGCGCTTGCACTACTGGGCCACCACCAACTCCGGGATTAGGAACTGCCCCTTGCACTTCTCTAAGCATGTCTCTCATGAGGTCGGTAAACATCGCCCTCATGTCAGCGGAATTTCCATTATTGGCCCCTCTACCAGTACCTCTCACATATCGGCTCATCGTCAATCTGTAAAAAGGAGAACGATTAACGACCCCATAGTGGTACTAGTGCAGTGCAACTTCATTCTTATACTACTAATAGTATATATATACATAACTTTTGAAAACCAAAGTAATCACAAATACGCGCTCTCATATACGTACTAACTCTCCCTAGTGTCTTTCCCTAGGTTAACTACGCAACCTAGAGCTCTGATACCAAATGTGACGGCCCGCCTCGCACCAACCGACATTTACTCCAATTGTGCGCTGTACACATGTCCAATTGGCATGGGACGGTCGCCAAAGAATGAGAAAGAAAGAAGATGAACCAAATAAAGAACCTGTAATATGTCTCACAGCGCATGGGATAAAATATAATAACCAACAGATACTTGACATAAAACAGATGAGACAGTGCATAAGCTGAAAACTTGAACTAACATCATCAGAGTAGCGGAAATATCAAATACAGCTTATTACAACTTCAAAATACTGTCTCTAAGATAAACAAAATAGGTATGCTACTAATGCCCAAAGTAGATACCGATCACGACACAGGGAGAATGACTATATATATCATACGTGGAGCCTCCTGCTCGTCTTCAGTCCATCTACCAAGCGCACTACCAGCTATCCCTGTCTCTAGTCTGCTCGTGTGAGCACCCAGAGTAATAAGAAGAAACATAAAACTCTGGGTCAGACATCAGTCTGGTATGAGTGGTAGCAAGCATAAACAGAATAATAACAGGTATACTAAGTCATACCTGAACCTGGACCTGCAACCAAAGAGTTAGTACTACACGGTACAATACTCTGTGATTTCACAAACACATAATATAACTATACGGGGGTGGGGATGTGTATGTCAAACAATCAAGCATAGCAACCATCCTCACAACTCTCACTCAGTGCGTAAAGCATACGGTATCTACTTCTTTGATCACCATAACCCTTCAAGAAAACGACAGAACTCGACTTTGTACGACTATGTCCATTCCTACTACCACCAACGCCAAACCTATGGGATCACGCCCAACGTATCCATGATCCCACTCCATTGGTAGGTAGCTCCCTAGTCGCACCATATCCAAAGCCCGAGTCCGTCCATACACCTCTAATACATAGTGATCCAAAGTCATAGACACCGACAACTCCTTAGCACACGTCCCGCAGCAAAGCCCAATCACGAAGTGAACTCATTGGTTCCCGTCTGGATCCTGAGCTCGAACTTCCACTTGAACTACCTTTGCATTTCGGGTTATGGATCTTCATTGGATCGGTTCGGATTCCTTTCATCTTCATTGGGATCGTGGTCTTCATCGTCTCAGTTCGTGACTGCTACCTCGGGTCGGATCGGAGTGCACCATCGATTCGTGGCTTCCAGTCCCATCTGGATCGGATCGGGGTCCTTAGTGGTACACTGGATCGGTTCGTGGCTTCCAGTCCCATCTGGATCGGATCGGGTTCTCCACCACGCAACGGCTCGGGTCACGCCTCCTGGTCATAGCTCCAAGCCCTTCGCCCTCCTTCAAGTCTCCGGTTCGTTGTCCTCAAGGTGATCAGATCGGATCGTGTCGCTATCACTCCAGGCGGGTCGGGTCGGAGTCTTCAATCACCAAGCCTTGGATCGCGACTTCTCGGATTGGTTCGGATCCTTCAGCTCGTGGCGCAGCTTGCTTCGCTATAACGATCCGGTCGGTTCGTGGTGAAGGGAAATGGGCGGTTCGGATCGGGTAGGGGCGATCCGATCCGATTTCCTGCACTGACTTTTCCAGCGACTGTTTACGCCACTCGACGACGTTTTTTGACCATTCTAACTATTGCAATCAATCACAAAGCATGTCATAGTGTCATAGCAATACATACAAGTGACCTCAAACACCAAAACAACAACATGATATGATAAAATGGATCAAACATAGCCAAAACCCCATGTTTTCCCTTAAGCATATGTGAGCATAACTAATGGTATGATTAGCAAAACTTAACCAAATTAACCCAAACTCATATCAGAGGTCTAAAACATCGTTTATGATTTTATAAACATTTTTCCAGAATTTATTTTCCTTTAAAAACGCTGATTAGCACTAATCACCCCAATTTAGCCATAATTAGTGCAAAAAGCAAGCTAATCACTCACCTTAGCCACAAAACAACTAAGATCTGAAATAATTCTCTGATTTGATGCGAATCCCAATGCTAACAGCAGCTCCAAGGTTGATTAGGTGAAGATCTTCTTTGATTAGGAGTTACTAAGCCAAATCCTTGACCAAGAGATGATTTGGAGGTGATTTAGAGGTTGGAGGCCATTTTTAGGGATCCTTGGTGATAAGTGGAGGCTAGAAAACTGAAATGGAATGATTCTCCATCTCATCTCAGCCCTCCCATAACCCTAATCCCGAAATGGGTTATGGGCCTACTCACTAATCACCCGATTTGGCCCGGTTAAGCAGTTTTTCACCCTCCAAACCTTGTTTCAGCCATATCTCCCAAACGGTAAGTCCGTTTGGCTATTATGACCACTCTACGGAAAGAGAAACCATCAAACGAATCTAATGGAAGTGGTTTCAAGTCAAAATTCCTTCCCTATCAAAAGTTATGGCCAAAACAGTACTGACTAGGGGCAAAATGGTCATTTAAAAATCGACAAAAATCATGAACAGGGGAAATGACTCAAATAAATGTTTCCCAAAGTTACATGACCATACAACTTCACACTGGAAAGAAATAAATATCCTACAATCCTATGATGTGTAGAATACGGGTCGTTACATCCAATCTAAACAAAAAGAAACTATCTTAATAATTAGTTTATCTATAGAACCAGAATCACAAATGAAACATTCTCTGATTTCTATCAAACCAGATAAACTAACAAATAATAGTTACTAAAGTATCAAGAATATACCTGTATTTATAATTAAAATCAAATCTACAAGAATTCCAGTAAAAATCACAATTCATAAAATTAGGAGAAAAAACAAAAAAATTCTTAAAACCATATTTAAAATATGAAATGTTTTAACATAAGAAAAAAAATGAGTGATCAATATTTTCATCAAATAAACTACAAAAAATTTAGAATCAAATAGAATATTTTTCTTTCTTAATTTCTCTATAGTATTTAATTTCTCACGGATAATCAGCCACACATGAAATTTAGCTTTAGGAGGAGCATTGGTCTTCCAAATAAAATAGAATTTGAAAAATGAAATACCTATAAAATTAAGGGGCTTATACATAGATTTAGAAGAGAACTACAAACTCTAATCGAAGCCCCGGTAAATACTTTCACAATCATTATCACTGTGATACAAAACTTCAATATTTAAGTTAAAATATATTTGCAATAATTAACATGCATATTGAAAATATACAATATTGATTTACAATCAATATTTAAGTTACAATGTATTTGCAACAATTAGTAATTTTATTTTTGCAATTAAAATAAAATACAAATATTGACCGAGAATCATTATTTCAGGTTTTGAAATGTTTTATGGAATGAATAGGTTTAATTTGTTTGAACTAATATAATGTGTAAACTTTGATTACAAAATTATAATTAGTTTTAAATGTGAAATAAGTGTTTTGATAAACATGTTTATATTAATATAATCATGTCAAAATTAAATATTATGGGTGTTATGCATATTATAAAAATGTTTGCATAATTTTATAAACAACTGAACACAACTTGTTTTGTGTACGTTTTTACAATGGACTTGAATTGGAATTTTGGTATTAAATGAGTGTTGAATTGTTTATTATTTTCATAAGCTTAATTTAAATAATTTGTAACATTTTCTGATTTGCAACACTTTACTTGTTGGGTTTGGGTCTTAAAATCAAGGCCCATGGATATTTCTGGAAGGGGACAAAAGGAAATATACATATCTTATTCCCTCCTCCAATTTTAGTTCCTCTTCCCTAAAGCTTTCTCAAAGAAAAAAATATGACTGCCTCTTTTATTTTAAAATATGAAATCTTATTTTTATTGCAAAAATATAATTGATTCAATTCTCTAACTCAGCAATAAGAATCAGTTTTAATCCATGGCTAAATCTACTAATTTCTAAGAATCGAAAGGAATTGAGGTTACTGTAAAATTTGGAGTTGCATGACTTTTATCTTATTGTTGCAAGTTGTAGGGAGCTTGATTCTTCTTCCTAATCCAAGAAAGGTAAGTGTTCACTCACACTTTTCTAGTTTACAAATATAAGTTGTTTAAGTAGATGAATTTGATTTACTGTAACTAGGATGGTTCCAGTAAATTCATTACTCATAATCACTTTTCAGCTCCATCTTTAAGCTCCTTTATCCCTTTACATTCATGCTTGATTGATACAATTCTTGTTGTAATTGATTGTTAGGGTTGTATACTTGTTATTGAATCAATTGCGTGTTGCAAATTATGCTTCGGTTGTTTCGGAAATAGGGTCGAAAATGAAGACGAAGCAGGTTTAATACCTGTCGTAATTTACGTGCATTGGGTCAACATATGGGTTAACCCATGCCTTCAAGGGGTCGACCCATGGGTCGACACCCTCAGAGCACAGGTCGACCTTTAGGTCGACCTGTATAGTGCATTTTGTACGTAGGAGCTTCCTGCGTCATGCTACGTTATTTCTGAGTTTAATTACCTACTTTAACTTGTTGTTAGTGAATTTAACACCATGGTTATTGCCTCATTGCCTTATGAAATTGAATATGTGCCATGGTTAGTCCGTATTTCATATTATCGTATATCTTGATGAATTAGTCAATGTATTTCGAGATGTATTTTAATGTCGTTTCACACACATGCACGGTTTTAATCAAGTTATCCATACGTAGTTAATAACGTTTTAAATTATAACTTTGAGGAGAAATGGATTTCTTAGCTTTTGGTTTTATTAATGAAATGACTCAAAGCAATAGTATAAGTATATTTTGGAATTTATAAAACGTTTTTGAAGAAGGAAATAAATAGATTTCCAAATCATTTTAGAAACTGTTTTCGTAAATAAAATATATTTTCTATATATATTGAAAACACACCTTTCTTGTAACACCCTATAATTTTAACAAAACTAAAGAGGATAAATTAAAGAATAATTAATTTAATATTCAGAATTCAGGGAAACAGACTAAGCCATTGTGTCCGTCTCGAAATTCTGGTCAAGATAGACATTTGTTTGCGTAAAACGGACACCGTATGAAGAAGTTATGAAGGTTTGAAGTTTGTATACGCGCAAGATATATATATGTATATATATATACATATATAAGGTCCAGAAATCAAATTTCAGTTCAAAATTATTCAAATCGAAGAAATTCGGGTGAGCGGGAAAAATCCCGCCCAGGGGAGTCGACCCCTTAAGTGGGTGTCAACCCCTCAAGGGGGTGTCGACCCCTAAGGCGTGGGTTGACTCCCTTAGGGCTGACGTGGTTGGTCTGTTCTGGGGGCTGGCAGCTATATATACGACTTTATTTCTCTAGTTTTCTCACACTAAAATCAATGGAGGCCTATATGCCGTCGGTGCCTGGACTGAACCAAATCTTTTTCTTCTTCTGCAATTAAGTTTAGAGAGTCAAGTGTAGATTTGTGATTCAACCTTTGATATTCTTCTTCTATCTTTCTAGATCCAAATGTTGTGAGTTTCAAGTTGCTTTTAGATTTAAATAATTAAAAAGTATAACATGATATGGCTGTAATTTGGATCTACGCCTGTAGCTGCTTGAATCATGTTAGATCTTTAATAACTTGTGAATCCATGATATTCTGACATAACTATGACTTGGATCTTAACCTTTATCCTGTCAGATCTATAATAATTTGTGAACCTATGATATTCTGACATATCTATGACTTGGATTCTAACCTTTATCATGTCAGACCTACCTTTGATTATATATCTAATTTGCTATTTAGATCGCCTTGTACCTATCATGTTTGTGGTTAAATTGGATTAGTTGTTTGGGCATCTAAATTATTATTGAGAGCTTATCATGCCTATTATTACATTCCTGTTATGTTATAAATAGTTCTATTATCTTATATTCACTACATCTGTACTCATATGCCCATCTTATCGCTATGCCACTATATGTTTATGTCAATTTTGTTAGTATAATCATCTCTATCATCTTCCCTTTATCTTTCCTTTTTATTTTATATAGCCAGGCTACTTTCGAGCCTAGGCATGACACTGAAATATGCGAACGCGTTAAATGGGGAATGAGGGAAAACAATGAAATTGGGCATAACTTGTAAATGGCAATTTGGCATAACTTAAATAATGTTGATGTATATGAATTTAGGGAATATAATTCATTATGAACATAATTGGGGAAAAGGGGCATGAAATCTATAACAACATAGGTAAAAATGGGTTAATAAAGAAATGCCTAGGATTATAGTAATTAGAAATTGTAACTGCGCCTAGACACGAGGTTAAATTACACTTGTGGTGGAAGCCTGCCCGGAAAAGCCCGACATATCCAACGACCATAAGTAACGAATCTAATGTAAGGGGTCTAAGTGCACAAATACGAGACGTGCTATGACACGAGGTTAAACCCAACTTGTGGAAGAAGTATGCCCAGAGAACTATGAGGGGTTTATGTAATTAAAGACACCAATAGGTATACATAACCTGAGGAAATCCTAGTGGGGACACAAGACAAGGGGAAAGCTTGTATCATCTTGTATGTGGGACCCGTTTCAGTCAGTAACCCATATAATAGTATCGAACAAGGGTTCCACCCTTGGTCGGAGTCGGGGCATGCTTACTCGGCTAATTGTAAGGGATCCAAACATGGAGGACGATGTGTGCAGTGCAAATCGACCAGGGACATGTGCGTGCATGGGCCTGGCAGAAGGGGATAAGATGACCGTGACACCAGTAGATATGGTAGTGCACAAGGGTTGCCACTTTCGGAAGTGATACCTCCTACTGTGGGGCCAGCACATGGTATCTACGGAGTAGGGAGCCGATCGATTAGGGTAGTGGTTATGGAACATTTAAACACTGGTAAATTTTAGGAGCCTGTAAGGGTGGGCTACCTGTGGATTGTATGGGGTTAAAACCTCTCACCAGAAGTACGCCTATGTCTACCATCTTTGGAGTTGTGAGGATCATCTCATTCTGGTTATACTGGTATTAGTGCAAAGAATAAGAATAATCGTTAGAGAAGTGTATACACTCTATCATGTTTACCTTGTCATACCTGCCTTTTTTGGTGCTATCTTTCTTATCCACTTTATATGTCTGTCATGCTACTTTTACTTATTTACTTGCTAAAAGTAACTGGACTCGCCAGACTTTATGTCTAACCCTTTTTGTTTCCTCTTCTTTCTTCCATTTCCCCCCATATTCTTAGGGTGGGAATACTCAAGCTCGACCAGGATTCTGCTATCATTTTTCTGTATGGATCAAGTTCCTATCTTTGCTACTATGGCTATGTTTTATTTGGGGATTTTTCTCCTTTTATTTTGTACTCTGATGTTTAAAAGCAAGACAGAAGTTTTTATGATGTACTGGTTTTTATGTAATGTAGACATATGATGTCTTGAACCACGATGCTTTATGATTAATAAAGTTAGTTTTTATTCCGCTGCTATTTTTATACCTGTCTTGTAATGTTTCTGTTTCTATTTACCTTAACGCTTCACGAAACATAATGCGTTCTCTTAATGAGTGACATTAATGGACGTGGGGTGTCACACTTGGTATCAGAGCTGAAGGTTACTAGATTGGATAAAAGATTTTGAAAATTATTTTAAAAAAGGTTTTAAAAGAAAGCATTTTCAAAACAAAATTCTGTTTTGAAAAACATATTCCCTAAATCCATATGTAATATCTTTCGGTCCTTTGTCTGAATCTCTTTCCTTTTCTTTTCAACATGTCTGTGGAACCTAATATTCTAGAGGGCGTTACGATACCATGTTGGTTCTGTAGGTAACTAGAGGCCACGACGCCTGCCGGTGGTCAAGCTGACGTTCCTCCCCTAGCTGCACTTGGCGTTCCTGCTCCTCCTCCTCCTCCAAGAGCAGATAATTTTGCTAAGGTCTGCAAAGATTTCTATGCCATGAGAGGGAAGCAATTCCGTGGAAATGAAACATTCATAGAGGCAAGGAATTGGCTCAAGGAGACCGAGGACTTGTTTGGAATTTTCGAAGTAGTAGATCGAAGGAAGATTTAGTTAGCTGTCTGGCTACTGAAAGATGAAGCTTCATTCTGGTGGGAAGTTACCTAAACTGGACGTTCGGTGGAGACATTGGATGATTTTAGAATGAGGTTTGAAATGAAGTTTCTTTCTCAAGCTGAGAAAAGCATGGAAATGGAGAGATTCTTGGCGCTCAAACAATAAAACATGACCGTTAAAGAATATGTGAACAAATTCAACTAACTAACAAGGTTTGGATTGGGACTGGTAGTTAATCCACATAAGAAGGCTTTGTGGTTTGCTAAAGAGCTGAATGAACCCCTTCATAAGTTAGCTATGCCCCATATTCCAATGGGAGCTACGGTTGAAAGGCTTGTTGATATGGCCTTGATGCACAAGGAAGACAAAGGAGAAAAGAAGGAGGTTAAGGTCGAGGAAACAACACAAAACAAGAAGGTATGGCCTAAGAATGGACAACAACAACAACAACAAAAGAAAGGCAGAAAGAATGACAAGGCCAAGGATAAGAGGAAGTGTCATAATTGTCGAAAAGAGGGTCACTTGGTGAAGGACTTCAAAAGAAGGAAGAATACTTGCTACAGCTGTGGAGAGGTCGGACACTTTGCTAGGGAGTGCCCGAAGAAACAGGGACAAGGTCAAAGGGCAGGAACTCCTGGAGGGTAGATGCATGATCTCACGACCAATGCTCCAGATAGAGGTAGGAAAATTTCAGTGGAAGGTTTGATTTATCTTTCTCTTTCCAATCATCCTATAGGAACTCTTTTTTATTCTGGCGCTTGACATTCATATATATCTAGTTCAGTGGTTGAATCTCTGTACTTAGTTACTAGTATGGTAGCGGATCTCGTTATTATGTCAAACCCCATTGGTGGTTCGTCTCATTTATCCATGATTTGTCGGGGTTTGGGAATATCTATATTAGGCATTGAGTTTGAGTGTGATGCGTATGTGCTCAGTTTTATGGGCTACGGGTTGAATCTAGGGATGGATTAGCTAGCCACGTATGGTTCCATTCTGAATTGTGAGAATATGGTGGTTAGGCTTCTAACTTGTCATGAGAGGACCCCTCGAGATTTCTTGTCACCCGCAAGGTTCTGTTATGCTTAGTTTCTTAGAGTCTCTTGATGCACCTATCGATGATCTACAATCTATTCCGATAGTTCGGGATTATCCTGATGATTTTGATGAGGTACGAGGATTACCTCCAAGGCATGAGATCGATTTTCATATATACTTGGTGGACAATGCAAAGCCAGTTGCATTACCTGTGCGCTATATAGCTCCGAGGGAAAGGAGGGAGCTTAGCAAACAAGTAGGGGAGCTACTTTAGAAAAGATTAATTAGGTGAAGCATATTTGAGTGGGGTGCTCTAGTGGTATTCGTGACTAAGGCAGATGGTTCGCTTCGCTTAGGTGTAGACTAAAGGGATTTGAATAAACTCACCAAGAAGAACATGCACTCACTCCCAAGGATAGATGACTTTGTTTGACCAGCTTGTTGGCGCCTCGGTATTTTCCCAGATAGACTTGGCCATGGGGTTTCATCTGTTGAGGGTGGCTGAGGACAGTATAGATAAGACCGCTTTTAGGACTCTAGATTGTTTCTTTGAATGGCTAGTTATGCCTTTTGGGTTGACGAATGCACGCGCCTATTTTGTTGATATGATGAGTAGGGTGTTTTGGGAGTTTCTAAATAAATTTGTCATGGTTTTTGTTATGATATCTTGATCTTCTCAAAGAAAGAAGAAGAGCATTCCCAACATTTGAGGGAGGTTTTGAAAACTCTCCACGTGCATCAGCTTAAGGCAAAGTTCTCTAAATTCCATTTTTGGAGAAAGAGGTGAGGTTCCTAGGGCATGTGGTTTCTAAAGAAGGGATAGCAGTAGATACCGCAATGGTTGTTGCAGTTCAGGATTGGAAGATTCCAAAGAATGCAATGGAGGTGAGAAGCTTTCTGGGGTTGGCAGGTTATTATCGAAAGTTCATCAAGGACTTCACAAAGATATCAAAGAATTTGGAATTTCATAGGGTATAGATTGTGATGTTGCTTTCCAACGATTGAAGAGGGCTCTGACAACAGTCCCAGTCCCGACCTTGCCTGACGGGAACAAAGTATTTACAGTATACATCGATGCATGTGGTACAGGGCTTGGTGTAGTTCTGATGCAAGAGGGGAAGGTAGTATGTTATGGAGGAAGAAAGCTAAAGGTTCATGAGAAGAACTACCCTACCCACGACTTAGAGCTAGCAGCCATAGTGTTCGAGCTTAAGACATGGCGTCATTATTTGCTTGGAGAGAAGTTGATCGTCGCTTTCTAATGAATCAGAAAAGCGCGAATTTTTAAATTAAATACTGCAAGCGTACAGGTGTGTATCATACAGGTCGAACACAGGGAGGTAAATTAAAATCAAATTATTTATCTAATCTCTTGGGCGAGTTAGACGAAGCCTGGAGATTTTGTTGAAATAAAAACAAATTGAAATTGCGAACGTAGGATTATCGTTGAATCTAATCAATGATTAATCACTAAAGAAAGTAAATTGCAAAACAAGAACAACAATGCATAAAATAAAAGTGCAGAATAAGAAGAACAACAAGAAAATAAAATTAGGATTGTCGTTGAAACTAATCAAATGACTAATCACTAATGAAACAAATGTAAAATACAACTAGTACTCTACCGAATCAAATCGGGTAGATGACACTGGTTGCTAAAAAAAATACTAGAAAATAAAAGAATAAGAAGAAGAAGAATTTTTATTAGAGTAATGGAATACAGAAAATGAGATGGTGGCTACAATGCCATTACAAGGGTATATATAGGAGATAACCGAACCCTAACCCTAATTACAATTGGGCCTAGCCATTACATCACCAATTAGTTTACACTGGGAATCTCAAATGGGCCTTAGTTAAATCTATTAAATTTTTTGGCCTTTCTTCTTTTCCTCTTGGTTCTTTGACAAGCCTTCCTTGATTTGAGATGTGCATGGCCTTTTTATCAATCATTTTCTTGTCCAACAGCAACTAAATGTGGGATCTTTTTCTACAATTCTTCAAAATGTAAATATATAGCAATTTGATCTCCATTTCTTTACTTTTCTGGTTGCATGTGGGCTGGGTTGGAATATCTGTAAAAGTGACAAAACAATACCCAAGTAATATTTATTTATATACAAAAGATAAGATATAAGAGAATAAAATAAACACATTTCTAATTCAATCAAATACCCCCACACTTATCTTTTACTCGTCCTCGAGTAAAACAAGAAATGAAAAACTAAACTACATAGGTCACACTTTCGTAGGAAACACGATTGCATTGAGCATATGCAACAAGCCATTAAACCTCTAGGTGTCCCTAGTAGGATGAGTGGTGTCTTGTGAGGATTTTCAACGGATACTACCCACAAAATCCAAATGCAGTATGATATGGCTTTAATGTAACTACATGAATGCAACGGACATATGCAAATAAAAACGAAAAATGGAAACACGACTTGTTTCAGGAAAGTGGAACAAAAAATTAAATTAACAACTTCTAGTCAGTTGATTTTATTTTAGATACCTCAACTGGTCACAAATTTCCAATATAAATCAAGTTTTCAAATGTTAAATCCCAGTTTGGCCAGTTAGTTCGGTCGATAACATAGTGCAGCCATGAAATAGATTCTTAGTTTGCTTGGCACAGTTTGTAAAGTGGTATTCTAATTTCCTTGTGTATGGCTATTCAAATCAATAAGGTCAAGAAGTGTTTGGGCATCATCGCTTATACTTTATTCTACAAAATTTTAAAATTTATGATTAAGTACATACACCTAACTAAAAAGACCAAGGTTTACCACCCATGCACTTCCTTGCGGACTAACGGAGAGTGGGTAAAGAGCTTGGCGGATTGTGCAGGCCGACTTTGACTTTGTCAACAACGTGTCGGTAATCCTTAGGTGTCCAATCTCATAAAATGAGACTAAGATATTCCAACGCTGACTTTGCCAACAACATGTCGGATAGAGCTTGGCGGTTTTGCACACCAACGCTTGATATACAAGCAATGTTGGATACCCTTGGATTACTATTATTTGAAAATATAACCACAAAAGAGAGTTACACGAATTCAACTTAACACAACTTAGTTTTAAACGAAAAGCCAATATAAGTACTTTAAGTCCTCCACTTATTTAAACAAAGTCTACAATATAGAATAGATTTCATGGCCATCACCTATGAATCTCCCTATGTACCGGTTACACTATTATCCCTCAAAATTAAACTTTTCATTATATTTCAAATTCGAATTTAGCTGAGAGAGAAAAATACTATCAAGTGGCTAAAAATTGTAAACTTATTTTGTTGTATCAATTGAAAATGAGTCGTGTTTGAAAAAAAAATGGCACGTTACTATAGTCTAAAATGCATGATGGTCCTATTTAAATGGCTGAAAATGAAAAGAAAGAAAGAAAAATTAGAGAAAAATCAAAAGAATGCAATGCAGACTCCCCCCACACTAGAACTATACAGTGTCCACACTGTAAACGTTTCCTAAATTTGAAAGATCGTACCCAAAGGTGAATGAAATGCAAAATGATTTGAAGAATGAAATGCAGTCTAGCTATATGTAAGAATGGATTGTATTTACAATGATATATGTGTTTGCGATGTATGCGATGCAAAGAATTCCACCAACTTTTCCCCCCACACTTGGTTCTAGCCCTATGAGTCCCATTCCCACTTTGTCTAGGCATGTTTTCTAACAAGCAAGAGTTTTTGAAAACCATCTTATCTTTATACCTCGATTTATAGTCCAGGAGATAAATATCCAGGGTCATCCTAACATGAAGTTTTTCAATCAAGCTAACATTCCAAAAATAATTCATGTGCTCAACAAATTTATCAGTGTAATTGTCCAAAAATTTGTGATCATATATAAATTTAGTGAAATTTGAATTCTGAGTGTTGTTCAAGAGTATGTGATCACATTTCTCATCATTAATTAACAACGTATTTTTGACACTGACAATTTCAAGTTCGTTTGAAATTTCCTCAAATTTAAAATTTTCGAACTCGTGATTTGAATCTACTTCTTCCTCATTTGGCAACTCATCCTCGTACAATCCAAAGAATTCATGTTCGTTAAAATCCTTTTCCAATTTTGAATTGAAAAATTCAACATTTTTATTCTGTTCAATTCCTAGAATTTCAATTTTCTCACAGCCTGAAAGAGGAAGATCAAAATCTGAGCTTAAATCTTTTTCCTGAAAAGAGTCGAAGTCTATATCATTTGTTGAATTTTGAACAACTTCATTTAGATCGTTATTCTCAATTTCCAAAGTTGTAATCTGAAATTTTTCAATATCAGTCAAGAGTGGATTATTTCCTGATTCATCACATTGAATTTGATTTTGTTGCTCGAGTTGTTCTTTAAAACACGTCATTAAACAAAGAAGTTCATCAAGCAGTCTATCTTTTTCACCAAGCTGTCTATCTTGCTTTTCTACCCTCTCTCTAAGAATGTTAAGGTGATATTCTTCAGAATCATTGATTTGAGAGCTCTCGTTTTGGATTTCTTGATTTTCAAAATTATAGTCCACATCAATTTCACAATCAATATTATTTCCAACGTGGTAGTTGTTTGAATTTTCAGAAAAATGATACTGGAAATCATTTTGATTTTGAAAATTAGGTTCATAACCAAAACTGTCGAAATTCGAGGGAAAACTGCAATTTTGGTCATATTCAAGATGTGGATATGAGTTGTTATTTTGAAGATTTTGATCGATTTGAAAATCATTTTCATATCCAAAATTATTTTCGAATTGGTTTCCAACCCCGTATTGATGTTGATCAAAGGTATACTGGGATTCAAAGCTATTTTGATATGGATGTGGCCCATAATCGAAATTATTGAAATTTGATTTGAAGTCGCCATTTCGATTATAACTTTGAAAATGTTGGTCATTTTGAAAATTGTTGACATTTGGCTCGCGAAATTTTGGAAAATCTTGCTTCATGAGTTGTAATTCAAAATCATACTCTTCAATAGGACGTCTACTCCGATTATTATCCCACATTTCTCTCAATGATTTTTTTGAATCAGACATTTTAAAGAAATCACGACAAAACAGAAATTATTCTCACTTCGAAATAGTATAAAATACTAAGCTGTGCTCGATTAATTAACTGACTCAATTAGAAGGGAGAAGAGGGTCTTATGGCCGTTCACGTATAGTATAAATACTAAGGGATACGACCAATGTTTTACGGGTAGGATGCAACCTCTTTTGCTAGAAGTTCAATAAATTGAACTAATATATATCCGCGATCCAATTATACGAGACAGTCAACTTCACAAAACACCACTTTTCAATTATATTATTTTGCAAATCAAGTCAAGCTTTATAATTGAAAAACGACGAATGTGACGATTTTAGTTATAAAAATTCGCTCCTCACAAACAGATTCAGAAATATCAGTCACAGAACAGAAAATTAAAATATTGTACAAGCAAGCCGCTGCCCTTGCAGAAGATTTTTACAAGCAAGTTGCTGCCCTTGCAGAAGATTTTTACAAGCAATTTCTATATTTTTTTCTTTGCAGCAGAGCACCTGTAGAGTTTAGAGAATTTTACAGTGGATCGTGGTTTGGTAGTCTGTTCATAATAGTTGAGAGCTTTAGCGATTCAAATCCCACCATTTGTAGTTCTTTTGACCTCTGAATTCTTGATTTGTTGCTTGACTTCTGAATGTTTATTTGATTGCTTGAACTCTGTTCTTCACTTCCAATCCGATTTTGATTTCTTCGTTTTTTTTTGTTTTTTTGTTTTTTTTGTGTTGAAAGCAAAAAAACAAAATAATATTTAAACCTGAAAAAAAAAACAAAAGTTAAAAACCTAGACTCTTTTAAAAAAAAGTGAAAATAAAAACTAGACCCAAGGAAGACTAAACAAACAAACGCTTAAAGGAAGAAGAGCGGGGGTCACTTGTCCATTTTTTTCAAAGATAACAGGGTTGCCTTTCCAACAAATAAAAAGTAACGAACAAAGGATCACTCACTTTTAATCATCAACTGTTCATACGGTCACGCCACGCAATGGTTTGTCAACCCAAAAAGACAGTAACAAAAAGATCACCTCCCTTCTTTGTTTCCCAAAAATCAACGCACCCTCTTTATTTTTTAAACCCTTCTCAGTTCAGAATGCAAACCAAAAGAAAATCATGCACCCTCTTCTATTTCAGGAAATGAATCTCGTAAGATTTTTTTTTCTTCTTTCGAATCGGGTTCTTGGGTTTCCGAGATTCGGGCTCAATTTTGAAAATCGATGGCTGTGATTGATTCGAATTCCGATGTGGCAGTGGATGCGATTTCTGTAATGAAGTTTTTACTTGAATTTTGAGGGTGTGACGAATTTGCAGTTCGGGTTTGAGATCTGATGGTTGAAGATAGGCCGTTCAGAGCAGGTGGTTGCGGTTTTTGTAGAGGAAGGGTGGTGAACGTGATGGGGTGGTGAAAATTGTGTGGTGGTTTATGAGGACTTTGGGGTTGGTGGTTTTGAACGTTGAAAGAGTTTGGATGGTCTGGAAAAATGCAGAGTTGTGTGACTGTGGAAGTTGGCTATTTGGGATGATCGAACGGGATGCTGGGGTGCTGTTTGTCAGAGGGAAAGATGGTAGAAATTGATTGATGAAATTTTTGGGGTATGGGAGGAGATTGGACGATGTGGTATGGGGTGAATTCGTTTCAGGGATGGTGAACCTTTTGGGTATCGTGATTCAGGACGGTAATTGTGATTCGATTGGTGATTTTTTTGGATTTTTGGGGTTCGGGTCTGATTGGATTCGGTGTAGGGTGCGGTGTAGTTGGCTTTGTGATGACGTGATTCAGGGATTTGCGTCAATGGTGTGAATTTTGGTCTGGTAAAGACGGGTTTGGTGAGAGATGTATGGAAGTTGCTGGTTTGAACTGCAGTAGCGTGGTGAATGGGGATTGTGGCCTTTGGTTTTTGAACTTGTGATGATGGATCTGGAAGAGACAGTGAGAACGGTGAGGGTCCAGGGATATGTGTTGAAGGTTTGAGTGTGGATTTGGCTAGCAGGAAGTGATGTTGGTGTGATCAGTCGGGGTATGCCCGGATGTTGAAGGTATTGCGTGTGAGAGGAAAAAGGCTGAGCGCTGTGGTGGATGGTGATGAACTCTTAAGGTAGGTGGTTTTCGTGGAGATGAAAGATGACTCCGCAGTTTTTTTCTTTTTCTTTTTTTTATGTGATGAGGTCACTGGGGGTGATGGGGGTATGGTGATGAAGATGTAGAGAAAGGATGAAGATGGTGGCTACGATTTCATGGCAGAGATTTTTTTTTTATAAAAGGATTTTTTTTCCAGAGAATTGTAAAAGAAGGATGTGAGATATTAGGAAGGAAGTTTGTAAAGAGAAAGAAATCGAAGGAAAATGAATCGTTTTTTTGTAAAGGAAGAGAGAGAAAAAGAATGAAAAAGGAAAAAGAATTGAAAAAGGCAAAGAAATAAATGAAAAGAAAAGGAAATAAAATAAAGGAAATTTGGTAAGTTCTTTTTTTCTCTAGTTTTGGAGATTACGATATCAATAAATAATACCAAATCAAGATTTATTTTTTATATATACAAGAAAACAATAGGAAAAAAACAAAAAAAAACTAAGACGAATCGGAAATTAAATAAATAATAAAATTTAATCGTTACCTCCCCGGCAACGGCGCCAAAAACTTGATCGTCGCTTTCTAATGAATTAGAAAAGCGCGAATTTTCAAATTAAATACTGCAAGCG
This sequence comes from Allium sativum, assembly GCA_030737875.1. Taxonomy (NCBI): domain Eukaryota; kingdom Viridiplantae; phylum Streptophyta; class Magnoliopsida; order Asparagales; family Amaryllidaceae; genus Allium; species Allium sativum. The sequence goes on along the minus strand of CM060918.1, from coordinate 138,986,828 downwards.
TACAGGTGTGTAGCATACAGGTCGAACACAGGGAGGTAAAATAAAATCAAATTATTTATCTAATCTCTTGGGCGAGTTAGACGAAGCCTGGAGATTTTGTTGAAATAAAAACAAATTGAAATTGCGAACGTAGGATTATCGTTGAATCTAATCAACGATTAATCACTAAAGAAAGTAAATTGCAAAACAAGAACAACAATGCAGAAAATAAAAGTTCAGAATAAGAAGAACAACAAGAAAATAAAATTAGGATTGTCGTTGAAACTAATCAAACGACTAATCACTAATGAAACAAATGTAAAATACAACTAGTACTCTACCAAATCTAATCGGGTAGATGACACTAGTTGCTAAAAAAATACTAGAAAATAAAAGAAGAAGAAGAATTTTTATTAGAGTAATGGAATACAGAAAATGAGATGGTGGCTACAATGACATTACAAGGGTATATATAGGAGATAACCAAACCCTAACCCTAATTACAATTGGGCCTAGCCATTACATCACCAATTAGTTTACACTGGGAATCTCAAATGGGCCTTAGTTAAATCTATTAAAATTTTTGGCCTTTCTTCTTTTCCTTTTGGTTCTTTGACAAGCCTTCCTTGATTTGAGATGTGCATGGCCTTTTTATCAATCATTTTCTTGTCCAACAGCAACTAAATGTGGGATCTTTTTCTACAATTCTTCAAAATGTAAATATATAGCAATCTGATCTCCATTTCTTTACTTTTCTGGTTGCATGTGGGCTGGGTTGGAATATCTGTAAAAGTGACAAAACAATACCCAAGTAATATTTATTTATATACAAAAAATAAGATATAAGAGCATAAAATAAACACATTTCTATGTCAATCAGAAGTTCGAATTGTACACCGATCACAAATCTCTCAAGTACTTGTTCTCGCAGAAGGATGTTAATTTAAGGCAAAAAAGGTGGATAGAGTTCCTAGCTTCTTATGATTTTCAGATTGCTTATACCCCTGGTAAGGGTAATGTGGTGGCTGACGCACTGAGTAGGCAGAGGATGGCCTTAAGTCCTATGTTTGTGGAATGGAGAAGCTCGAAGTTCATATCGACTTTTGGCTTTAGACTATGCACCGAGTTTTTACCTGGTTTTTTTGCATCTCTAGAGATACAACTTAATCTTATGGATCGGATTGCAGCTTCGTAGCGAGATGATCCATAGATTTTAGACATCTTGGATAGGCTCAGTAAAGGGGAGGCTTCTAGTCACCTCAATAGATATTCCATAGACTATAAAGGGTGGTTACGAAGAGATGGAAGGCTTTGTGTTCCTCAAACTGGAAGTTTGATAAAGACAGTCCTAGAAATTCAAAGATGACTATTCATCCAGGCGGTGATAAGATGTATAGGGATATGATGAGGGTTTTCTTTTGGGCTGGGATGAAGAAAATGTGGTAGAGTTTGTTTCTCAATATTTTGTTTGTCAGCAAGTCAAAGCTGAGCAAAAGAAGCCCGGTGGTTTACTTCATCCTTTGGAGGTTCCATAGTGGAAGTTGGAGGTTCCATAAACGATAAAGAGTGGTTGCGACGAGATGGAAGGCTTTGTGTTCCTCAAACTGGAATTTTGATAAAGACAATCCTAGAAGAATCCCATCATTCTAAGATGACTATTAATCCAGGCGGTGCTAAGATGTATAGGGATATGAAGAGGGTTTTCTTTTGGGCTGGGATGAAGAAAGATGTGGCAGAGTTTGTTTCTCAATGTTTGGTTCTCCTCTGGAGGTTCCACAGTAGAAGTAGGAGAGCATCTCTATGGATTTCATAGATGGTTTGCCTAGATCAAAGAAAGGCATCATCAGTATTTGGGTTGTGGTAGATAGACTTACTAAGAGTGCCCATTTCATTACAATTAAGTGTGAGGACGGCAGCACGGTTGGCAACAGTTTTTGTTCGAGAGATAGTCCGTCTTCATGGGGTACCTTCCAGTATCGTAAGCGATCGCGACCCCATTCTCACCAGTGAATTTTGGAGGAGCTTGCAAGAAGCATTAGGTACACAGTTATGTTTGAGCACCGCTTATCTTCCCCAGACCGATGGACAGACAGAAAGGGTGAACAGAGTTCTAGAGGATCTTTTGAGGCTATGTATCCTAGACTTCGGAGGGACTTAGGAAGAGCATCTTTCTTTAGTAGAGTTCGCCTATAACAACAGTTATCAAGCTAGCATTGGTATGGCATCTTTTGAAGCATTATATGGACGACCCTGTAGGTCACTAACTTGTTGGTGGGAATCTATAGAAAGGCTATTTCATGGACCAGATATGGTTTGGGAAACGTCCGAGAAGATTGATTTTATCCGACGACGAATGAAGACCGCATAAGATAGGCAGAAATCCTACGCTGACAAGGGAAGGACTGACATTGAATTTGAAGTAGGAGATATGGTTTTCGTTAACGTATCACCTTTGAGGAATATGGTTCGCTTCGGATCTATAGGGAAATTGGCACCAAGATTTGTAGGACCATTTCCCATAACAGAAAGGATTGGCTATAACAACCCAGATTCTTAGTCGTTGAATTCTGAATATTTAAATTTGTTTTAAATATTTTATTTGAATTATATATAGAAATTTATAAGGATTTTTTTTAAAATAAATGGATTTTAAAATATATTGAATATCGTTTTAACTTAAAAGTAGAAATGTCGAGTTTAAAATTCAAATTAGATTACTTTGAAGTTATATGTACATATTCAGATTAGACAGGTATTTTTATTTGTTTATTTTGAAATTGATTCGATTTAATTTCCAAACAATATATGGTTATAACGAGATTAATTTTATAAAATCCGAAATAGATTATTTTTGCAAGATTTATTTTGGGTTATAATTCAATTTATAGAATTTTTCTATAATTTTTATTTTGAAAAAATAGCATTTTTTTTATAAAGTATTTTACACCCTATATCAGCATTTTAGGATATCATAAAATAAGATGACTAGTCTATTTTATTACAATTCTAGAATCGTAGTACATTACTCGATATAACGAAATTTTTATTTTTGTCCGTACCAGTCGTAGATAAACGAAATTCGGTATAACAGTGACTACGTAAATTTTAAAATAAATACACCCTACATACACCCAACCACTTACGCCCATCCCCCTATGTATTTAATTAAACGAACCTGTAATACCTTATTATCATCATTTTTAAAAGTACTATAGGACTAGCTAGAAAACGTGCCATCCAAACAATTGAAGTGTGCCTGCCAAGTTTTTAAGAACCGTGGGTGCCAAGCTAAGTAAACCGTGACCCTCACGTTATTTCTTCTTTAATACCGCATACCCCTATTCTCTTTCTCACACAAACAAAATCCAGTCACCATTTCTTTTCCCTTCTAAAATAAACACACAAATACCAGATTTCCCGATATCTGAAACAATCGAACCCTAAAGGAAAAAAAATTGAAACCAAATAAAAATACTTGAAGATGGACTTGTTGATTTCGTGTAGGCCGAAACTCCTTTTACACTCTCAAGTTTCGACAGCAAGGGAAATACTGTCGCCATATTGGGTTCCAACGTGGCATGCGGTTCTGGGTATTTGTCAGAGGAGGATAAATGGTGGTCGTCATGAGGTTTGCTGGCAGTTATAGCTCGAGTTGAGGCGACCCCTGATCACGGTGGTGTTGGATCCAGTGGTGCAAGGAGTGGTGGTTGACATGGTAATTAGTTATATAAAAGTAGCTTAAAAGTTTTAAGGAGATCGGTGAGGTCGGATGTTTGTTGCGTGGAGAGATGGAGGAATTAAGGTGGTGTTTTTTTGTTGTGTGCGTGACTATCAGGAAGAGGAAATGAAATTCAAGTGACAAGTGAGAAGGGTGGAGGTGATGTGAACGGGGATGTTGGGTACTTTTGGAAGGAAGAATAGTGGGGAGATGGAGCTGTAGAGAGGATGGTGAGGGGGGTTTAGTTCAGATTTGCATGGTGGTGTCTGCTCCAAGCATGTATAGTAGGGTAGTGGAATTGGGAGAATGGATGGAGGTTAATCTGTAGTGGATGTACATGGTAATCAAGTTCTATGTATCTTTGTGTACTGGAGTGCGTGTAAGAGGAAGACGGGTAGTATTACTCAGATTTAAGAAGTGGGTAAGGTGATTAATTACAGTGGTTTATAACGGTTTAACAAGTGATTATTTTGAGAAGCTTTTACTTAGTGGGTGGTTAGTATGGGAGAAATATGAGTAACGAGGAAGGGGGTAATAGAGGATAGTGACTGTGAGTTTTTGGGCATGGTATATTTTTTGGGAAAGTCGTTGTTCTTCTTGGTCGATGGTATGCTGCAGGATGGCGTCACTGGCTATTCAATGAGGGGAGTGCGAACCATTTGTCAGTAGGATGAAGTAGTGAATGGCGTTGGCTACTGAGTCAGGAAGGAAGCAATTTTAGTGAAAGAAGAAGGCATATTAATGGCTTAAGCAAGTGTAATTAAGTGGTAAATGAAATTTACGACATGGATGGAGCATAACAGGTTGGAGTGAGTTCCATTTCTTACTGGAAGGTGATAGTTGATGGAGAAGGAGTCGTGGATAGTGGTTGTTTTGAGTGCAAGGTTGCGTTCTATGAAGTTCGGTTACTGTTCAAATCCTGAAAGGAGCGTGGATTAACCCTAATTAATTTGGTAAGTAAGCTAACAAGTATAATTAAGTAAATTAATAATGTATCAAGAGGTTAATAATTTTTAGTTGAAATATAATATATAATCAATCGTATAAGCTGTATAACCTTTTTGTATATGAACATAAAAGGACAAAACCAATCACGTTGGAGTCGTAGCGACAACATCTATGGAACTAATGTAGTCTGAAACTAAGCTACTGGAATATCATAGGAAAAATCAAACGGCTGTTTGATTTTAAAATGAAATGAAAGCAGAATCAACAGCTGTGAAACAAGGTGAGTAAACTCACTACCTCTGACTCGTTTATATTTTTATATAAACGAGTTTTAAATTTATTACAGTATTTTATACTGTGTGATGGTTGTTTGAATGATTGGTTGATAAAATTGGTTGAATTGATTGATATAGTCATGTCATTGATCTTTCAATAATTCTGTTCACCATGATAGTTCATATTGATGTGAAATAATATTATTGATGCTAATTACTGGATTCCTCAACATTTATATTACCGTTTGTTATTTATTGTGATGTGTATACTATGATTGATTATGCTATATTGAATTACCCTGACACTAGAAATTTGGTATTTTAAATACCGTAAAATATTTTCGAATATAGAAAAATAATTTGAGATTTAAAAAGGGAATTTATTTCCAAAAGAGAAAATTTTGAATGGACTTAAAAATAGAAATTTGTTTAAATGAAATAAACAAGAAATTTATTATAAACGATGTTTATAAATTTAATAGAATATTTAGCATTGGACAATTCAAGTTGAATTTATATAGAAAAGTCGGAATCAAATTTAAAACCAAAAATTGTAAATGGGTTTGAACTTATTAGTCACAAATTAAATTGTAAAGGAGATTATAAATGAATAGAATATAAAAATGAGATTTTAGATGAATAATTCTAAATAGATGTTATAAATAGAAATGGGGATTTTTGATGTTATTTACAAGCACGAAATCAAATTGATTTGATTGTTTATAAAAGAAGTATATTCACGATCAAAGTGAATAGGGGTTTAAAGGGACTATTTTGTAAATAAAATATCTCTAAAGGAAATTTAGATTTGAAATATAAATCCAGATTGGAAATTGAATGAAAAGGGAAATGGGTAATCGATTTAAATAAAAACGATGAGTTTATTCCAAAATTAGGAATATAAAATAAAGTGTGATAACATTTTGTAGTGTGACATGGTTATAAAGGAATTTGGTAAGGATTTGGAAAAGTTAAATTCAAAAGTGAATTTGGAATTGGAATTAACCTAAAATGGTATACAAATTCCGAAGTTCGGAATATAAATCGAATATTGATTATTCGAGAGAAAGTATTTATTGGAATTCAATTATATCGAATTTAGGGAAGTAGTATATTTTACTTTCCGTTTTGAATCCAATTTAATTATTTAATTATTTATGTATTTACTTATTCGTTTGTTTATTAAGTACAAGTTATATTTTTATAAAAAAATATTTGGAAACAGCGATTATAAGCTGTTGCTATAATAAATGTTTTGTAAATCTAAACAGCGATTTTTAGCTCTGTTATAATAAATGTTTTGTAAATCTAAACAGCGATTTTAATGCTACCGCTATAATGAATGTTTTATAAATCAAATATTGGAAACAACGATTATAACGCTACCGTTACAACCAAATGTTTTCCGTAAAAGGAAGTGGATTCTTAGATTGAATCCAAGAGTCGCGTAGGCGATGTTTTGTTCAAAGTTGTGAGCTTTAACTGTTTCAAAGTTAAGAATGTTGTTAATTACACCCCAACTTGATTGACTTCATAATTAACTAAGGAATGGTTAAGTTTCGGTAGTGAAGTTTGATTAGGGATCCGATTAGTAAATGAATAGTTAATGAATTGAGTTATAGCAACGATGTTTATTATGTAACATATGTTTAACTAAATGAAAAGGTCTTGGAAACATTTTCCAATGTAAATCAGAGGTGGTTTTAAGTATAGAAAATGCAATGATTTGGGATAACTCCAATATTTTTCTATATATTGGAAATGTTTTTTTCCAATGTTAATAAAGTATATTTTCTAAAATATAGAAATAAGAATATATGAATATATAGAAATGTCTTCAAATTGGAATAAGAGATATCTTCTTGAATAAAGAAATGACGACGTTGGAAATGTCTCCCAAGAATCGAGATTGAGATTTGAAAAGGATGTGGAAGATTGAAAATGGATTTTAGAATCGATAATATAATAGGGAATTAATATAAAAGGGGGTCAGTGTTGTTGATGCTTGATCGGTACGATTTCCAATTGGAAATAGGACCGTTGATTGTATGGATGTTTCTTTGATAGTTAAATCACCAACTATCGAAGTTTTGATTTATTTTATACCTCCGTTGTCAATACAGAGAGACGGGGATCAGATTTAATATTTGAAAACTACTCCGTATTGGCATAAGCGTTACGAATCAACTTATGTTGAAGAGACTATGAAGACGGAGTAAAGTGCAAGGGCTGTTCTGTTAATCCTAGGTAGAAATTGCTTAAGATGGATTAATAGAATGGTGCCTTTGGTTTGTCCAAACCCAGGACAACTTGTATGGATGAGTGTCTGACAGAGTATTTCCAAAGGGATTACGTACGTTGATTCCTTCAAATGTACGAAGTTGATGGCAAAGAAGGGAAACTTCTTTAGCCTAACAATCTGTGTATTTTTGTGGGAATCAATTAGTGATTTCCGATGGATCTGACGATGTGGCATTCAAAGTGAATGGTGGCTAGATGTTCTGGAAGGTAATTCAAACCTCAAGCCTCACAACCGGGAATTGACAAAAATCAGGCAGGCAGCATGGCTATGTGGTTCGCTCCCATTAGGATGTATAATCACCTATCTAGAGAAATTTCATTTGTTTCTTTAATCTATCAGTGTTGTCCCTTTCGGGAAACATTTGCTGATCCCAACCGTTGGTGATATACATTCGATACACTCAAGTGAAATGAGTGGTCGGTCATGTGTGGACCGGGTTGCAAGACGTTCTTGTTGAACCCAGTGTATTCACCTCTAGAGATACACTATCGGAAGGTGGTTCCATACCTTGTCATGTTGGAAATCCAATCTCCAATAAGCTCCCTGCGGTTTTTGATTTTATATTATATATGGACCGTGATATGAAAGCATTCCGCTAGATTCTATTTATTTGATGTAGGCACTATTATAATATCACTGGATTTTGATATCAAAATATTTTTGGGTTATCGTAAGGTAAAAACCATCCGTGTTTATGTGTGGATCGGTCTTACGATTATCATTTCTTTCGAAAGGATTTTGAAAGTTAAACCAATGGTTGGAGTTTACTCACACCAGTCCCATGAATGACCCAGAGTTTATTTTGTTTTGTTTTCCCTAAACTTTTGGGTGTCCAAATTTGTATGGGCAGTCAAGTAGTCGGGATTTACAGATTCACTTGGAGAAGCTAGAAGCAGGAGGTTTCATCAGTTAGCTATAAACTATCATATTTTCCGCTGTTTACTATGTTGTATCTGGAAACAGGTGTATATAACTGTTCCAGGAATAGCTGTTGTGCTCTGGTAATGGTATGTATATACAGTTACTGATTTGTATTTCAAAAGTTATGTTATATAATATATTTTATTCGTTCCGCTATGAGATTTGTATTCTTCGTATTTCTTCTTTTCTAATGTATCTTTCTTTCTATTTCTCATCCTCTAACTTCTTTCTAATAATGATTCGTGTTTCTGTGCAATTTGGGTTGGACGTGTGGTCGAAGTAGTTAGCTCAAAGGGTATGGAAATTCGGGTCGTTACTGTTGGTATTAGAGCTGAAGGTTGAGTAGTAACCTTGGCTCTGTGGCGTAACTCAATAGAGATGGAGTTAGTAATACCCTAGATTGAGTTTGTGTGTATATATATAAGCGCGTATTTGTAAATTTGATATAAAAATGGTTTATATTGTGTTGACTGGTTTGTTGAGCGGTTTATGAATTGCGGATTTTTGCCCAAGGACAAACTCATCAAAAAATTTGCCCAAAAGGACAAAAGGCAAAAAACTTGCCCAAAAGGACAACTTTTAGTGCAAATGGTGAAATTTAGGGGGGTCCCATATTTTTCCACTTTGCACTACAAATTGTCCTTTTGAGCAAATTTTTTGCCTCTTGCCCTTTTGGGCAATTTTTTTGGTTTTTTTGTCCTTCACACTATATCCCTGTTATGAATTCTGGTCGATACAGGATGTACAACTGTATCGATAGGTGTTTCTAAATTCTCGAACAAAGCAATTCGATACAGTATTGTTTTCAAAAGGGGTAAATGAATTATTTTGCGCAAAAAATTATTTTGATATAAAAGGAATAATTTTTGAATTATTATATATGAATGTTTTGATTGTTATTACAATCAAATGGAATTATGAAATATTGAAATAGTTATACAATTTCTATACGGATAATGTATACAAATGAGATAAACCAAGATTAAGTTCAAACTAGAATTGGAATTTAAATTTCGGGTGTTTAGAAAATATTTTCCTAAATATTATAAAGTAATACAACATTACTTTAAAGTATTTCTGAATAAGAATGGTTTAAATGGATTTTTAAAGGAATTAAGCACTGAAATCACTTCAGTGGCGAGAAAATAATTCTGATAATGGATCGCGACATTATCGGTATTCATTTTCAAGTTTCTGAGTGACGGATTGCTACCATAGTAATTTCTGAATGAAAAATTTGTTTGAAAAAGGACAAGATGTTTTAGAAATTCAAATGTTTTGAATTGAGTTAATTAAAAATATAGGTATAAATATATATGATTTCAAACCAATTTGAAATAAAACCTGGGAATTTGAATTCTGAAATTAAAGTTTAATTTGTATAAGTTGATTAGATTGAAATGGTGTATCAAATGAATTGAAATTTAACTTACGTTAAATAAAATTGGATTGAATTAGAATAATTCTGAAGGAAATTAAATAAAGAAAAATGTTGAGATTCGAATTGTTAATATTAATTCGACTTAATACGAAACAAGTTGAATACATATATATTGGATGTCGTTAATTGAAGTTAAGTTATTTTTTAGCCCAAGAAGGGTAAGTGAATTGATTTTGGAAATAGAAATCAAGTTTGAATTATAAAATGGAAGGGAACTAATCAGAAAGTCGATTAGTGAATTGGAAAACCAAGAGTTAAATTGTTTGGAAACCAACTGGAATGGATATATGTATGCTAAGCAGATACTGAATGGAAGCAAATGCAAGGGATAGAATTATGCCCGACAAAAAGGTACATGTTTACAATATTACTTGGGTTTGTTAGTTTTATGAGCCTATGGGGCAAGCCACTTGGCTTTTTGATTTTCTTTTGGATTGGAGAAGGCCTAAAAAGGCGAGTTTTGGTTGTATCGATTGATCCGTGCAAAGGAGATGCTAGCGAAATTTTTCGGAGAAAATTTAAAGAGTTAGAAAATTTTCAAGAAATTTTGATAATTTAAAATCGAGCTGTAAACTATAATTGAAATAAGAAAACCAGAATTGGTTAATAAAATTTCAAGTGGAATTATGAAATTGATAAATCTACTTAAAATCAATTAGAATGGGTGTGAATATGCCGGAGAGCATGTGGATTGAAGGGAGAATGTGATGATGGATTGTCCAAAAATGGTGATAGATCATTTGGAAAGAATTATGAATGGTTGAGTATTGGAATGAGAATTCAAAGGTCGGGTAAGAACTGGATTATGAAAATATCGAATATGCAATTTCAACTAAGTAAATTATGAGGAAGTAGAGTTATAACATTTTTACTGCTTAGCAATTTCGAGTACGAAATTATTTTAAGGGGGAAGGAGCGTAACGATCCAGATTCTTAGCCGATGAATTCTGAATATTTAAATTTGTTTTAAATATTTTATTTGAATTATATATAGAAATTTATAAGGATTTTTTTTTTAAAATAAATGGATTTTAAAATATATTGAATATCATTTTAACTTAAAAATAGAAATGTCTAGTTTAAATTCAAATTAGATTACTTTGAAGTTATATGTATATATTCAGATTAGATAGGTATTTTATTTGTTTATTTTGAAATTGATTCGATTTAATTTCCAAACAATATATGATTATAACAAGATTAATTTATAAAATTCGAAATAGATTATTTTTGCAAGATTTATTTTGGGACGTAGTTATAATTCAATTTATAGAATTTTTCTATAATTTTTATTTTGAAAAAAATAGCAATTTTTTATAAAGTATTTCACACCCTATATCAGCATTTTGGGATATCACAAAGTAAGTTGACTAGTCTATTTTATTACAATTCTGGAATCATAGTACATTGCTCGATATAACGATATTTTTATTTTTGTTCGTACCAGTCGTAGGTAAACGAAATTCGGTATAACAGTGACTACGTAAATTTTAAAACAAATACACCCAACCACTTACGCCCATCCCCCTATGTATTTAATTAAACGGAACTATAATACCCTATTATTATCATTTTTAAAAGGACTATAGGACCAACTAGAAAATGTGCCGTCCAAACAATTGAACTGTGCCTGCCAAGTTTTCAGAACCGTGGGTGCCAAGCTAAGTAAACCGTGCCCCTCACGTTATTTCTTCTTTAAATACCGTATACCCTTATTCTCTTTCTCACACAAACAAAACCCAGTCACCATTTCTTTTCCCTTCTAAAATAAACACACAAAAACCAGATTTCCCAATATCTGAAACAATTGAACCCTAAAGAAAAAAAATACTTGAAGGTGGACTCGTTGATTTCGTGTAGGTCGAAACTCCTTTTATACTCTCTCAAGTTTCGACAGCAAGGGAAATACTGTTGCCATATTGGGTTCCAGCGTGGCATGCGGTTCTAGGTATTTGTCAAAGGAGGGTAAATGGTGGTCGTCAAGGGGTTTGCTAGCAGTTATAGCTTGAGTCGAGGCGACCTATGATCACGGTGGTGTTGGATCCGGTGGCGCAAGGAGTGGTGGTTGACATGGTAATTAGTTATATAAAAGTAGCTTAGAAGTTTTAAGGAGACCAGTGAGGTCGGATGTTTGTTGCGTAGAGAGATGGTGGAATTAAGGTGGTGTTTTGTTGTGAGCGTGACTATCAGGAAGAGGAAATGGAATTTAGGTGACAAGTGAGAAGGGTGGAGGTGAAGTGAACGGGGATGTTGGGTACTTTTGGAAGGAAGAAGGATATTAGTGGGGAGATGGAGTTGTAGAGAGGATGTTGAGGGGGGTTTGGTTCAGATTTGTGTGGTGATGTCTGCTCCAAGCATGTATAGTAGGGTAGTGGAATTGGGAGAATGGATGGAGGTTAATATGTGGTGGATGTATAAGGTAATCAAGTTCTGTGTATCTCTGTGTACTGGAGTGCGTGTAAGAGGAAGACGGGTAGTATTACTCAGGTTTAAGAAGTGGGTAAGGTGATTAATTACAGTGGTTTATAACGGTTTAACAAGTGATTATTTTGAGAAGCTTTTACTTAGTGGGTGGTTAGTATGGGAGAAATATGAGTAACACAGCAGGGGGAATAGAGGATAGTGACTGTGAGTTTTTGGGCGTGGTATATTTTTTGGGAAAGTCGTTGTTCTTCTTGGTCGATGGTATGCTACAGGATGGCGTCACTGGCTATTCAATGAGGGGAGTGCAAACCATTTGTCACTAGGATGAAGTAGTGAATGGTGCTGGCTACTAAGTCAGGAAGGAAGCAGTTTTAGTGAAAGAAGAAGGCATATTAACGGCTTAAGCAAGTGTAATTAAGTGGTAAATGAAAGTTACGACATGGATGGAGCATAACAGGTTGGAGTGAGCTCCATTTCTTAGTGGAAAGGTGATAGTTGATGGAGAAGGCGCCGTGGATGGTGGTTGTTTTGAGTGCAAGGTTGCGTTCTATGAAGTTCGGTTACTGTTAAAATCCTGAAAGGAGCGTGGATTAACCCTAATTAATCTGGTAAATAAGCTAACAAATATAATTAAGTAAATTAATAATGTATCAAGAGGTTAATAATATTTTAGTTGAAATATAATTTATAATCAATCGTATAAGATGTATAACCTTTTTGTATATGAACAGAAAAGGACAAAATCAATCATGTTGGAGTCGTAGAGATAACGTCTACGATATGGAACTAATATGGTCTGAAACTAAGCTACTCGAATATCATAGGAAAAATCAAACGGCTGTTTGATTTTAAAACAAAACAAAAGCAGAATCATCAGCTGCGAAACAAGGTGAGTAAACTCACTAACTCTGACTCGTTTATATTTTTTATATAAATGAGTTTAAAATTTATTACAGTATTTTATACTGTGTGATGGTTGTTTGAATGATTTCTTGATAAAATTGGTTGAATTGATTGATATAGTCATATCATTGATCGTTTAATAATTCTGTTCACCGTGGTATTTCATATTGATGTGAAATAATATTATTGATGCTGATTAGCATCGGTGGATGCAGGGAAACAGGTTGGAGGAATCCAACTGGATTCCTCAACATTTATATTACCGTTTGTTATTTATTTTGATGTGTATACTATGATTGATTATGCTATGTTGAGTTACCCTGACACTAGAAATTTGGTATTTTAAATATCGTAAAATATTTTCGAATATAGAAAAATAATTTGAGATTTAAAAAGGGAATTTATTTCCAAGAGAGAAAATTTTGAATGGACTTAAAAATAGAAATTTGTTTAAGTGAAATAAACAAGAAATTGATTATAAACGATGTTTATAAACTTAATAGAATATTTAGCATTGGACAATTCAAGTTGAATTTATATAGAAAAGTCGGAATCGGATTTGAAACCAAAAATTGTAATTGGGTTTGAACTTATCAATAACAAATGAAATTGTGAAGGAGATTATAAATGAATAGAATATAAAAATGAGATTTTAGATGAATAATTCTAAATAGACGTAACAAATAGAAATGGGATTTTTGATGTTATTTACAAGTACGAAATCAAACTGATTTGATTGTATATAAAACAAGTATATTCACGATCAAAGTGAATAGCGATTTAAAGGAAATGTTTTGTAAATAAAATATCTCTAAAGGAAATTTAGATTTGAAATATGAATCCAGATTGGAAATTGAATGAAAAGGGAAATGGATAATCGATTTAAATAAAAATGATGAGTTTATTCCAAAATTCGGAATATAAAATAAAGTGTGATAACATTTTGTAGAGGGACATGGTTATAAAGGAATTTGGTAAGGATTTGGAAAAGTTAAATTCAAAAGTGAATTTGGAATTGGAAATAACCTGAAATGGTATACAAATTCCGAAATTCGGAATATAAATTGAATATAGATTATTCGAGAGAAAGTATTTATTGGAATTCGATTATATCGAATTTAGGGAAGTAGTATATTTTACTTCCCATTTTGAATCCAGTTTAATTATTTAATTATTTATGTATTTACTTATTCATTTATTTATTAAGTACAAGTTATATTTTTATAAACCAAATATTTGGAAACAGCAATTATAACGCTGTTGCTATAATAAATGTTTTGTAAATCTAAACAGCGATTATAACGTTGTTGCTATAATAAATGTTTTGTAAATCTAAACAGCGATTTTTAGTGCTGTTGTTATAATAAATGTTTTGTAAATCTAAACAGCGATTTTAATGCTACCGCTATAATGAATGTTTTATGAATCAAAAATTGGGAAACAACGATTATAACTCTACTGTTACAACCAAATGTTTTCCGTAAAAGTAAGTGGATTCTTAGAATGAATCCGAGAGTCGCGTAAGCGATGTTTTGTTCGAAGTTGTGAGCTTCGACTGTTTCAAAGTTAAGAATATTGTTCAGTTAAGGTCTGAGAGGTAATTACACCCCAACTTGATTGACTTCATAATTAACTAAGGAATGTTTAAGGTTCGGTAGTGAAGATTGATTAGGGATCCGATTAGTAAATGAATAGTTAATGAATTGAGTTATAGCAACGATGTTTATTTTGTAACATGGGTTTAACTAAATGAAAAGGTCTTGGAAACATTTTCCAAAGTAAATCAGAGGTGGTTTCTAAGTATAGAAAATGCAATGATTTGGGATAACTCCAATATTTTTCTGTATATTGGAAAGGTTATTTTCCAATGTTAATAAAGTATATTTTCTAAAATATAGAAATAAGAATATATGAATATATAGAAATGTTTTCAAATTGGAATAAGAGATATCTTCTCGAATAAAGAAATGATGACGTTGGAAATGTCTCCTAAGAATCGAGATTGAGATTTGATAAGGATATGGAATAATGGAAATGGATTTTAGAATCGATAATATAATAGGGAATTAATATAAAAAGGGGCCAGTGTTGTTGATGCTTGATCGGTACGATTTCCAATTGGAAATAGGACCGTCAATTGTATGGATGTTTCTTTGATAGTTAAATCACCGACCATCGAAGTTTTGATTTATTTTATACCTCCGTTGTCAATACGGAGAGACTGGGATCAGATTTAATATCTGAAAACCACTCCGTATTGGCATAAGCGTTACGAATCAACTTATGTTGAAGAGACTATGAAGACGGAGAAAAGTGCAAGGGCTGTTCTGTTAATCCTAGGTAGAAATTGCCTAAGATGGATTAATAGAATGGTGCCTTCGATTTGTCCAAACCCAGGACAACTTGTAAGGACGAGTATCTGACAGAGTATTTCCAAAGGGATTATGTACGTTGATTCCTTCAAACGTATGAAGTTGGTGGCATAGAAGGGAAACTTCTTTAGCCTAACAATTTGAGTATTTTTGTGGGAATCAATTAGTGATTTCCGATGGATCTGACGATGTGGCATTCAAAGTGAATGGTGGCCAGATGCTCTAGAAGATAATTCAAACCTCAAGCCTTACAACCGGGAATTGACAAAAATCGGGCAGACATCATGGCTATGTAGGTCGCTCCCATTAGGATGTAAAATCACCTATCTAGAGAAATTCCATTTGCTTCTTTAATCTAGCAATGCTGTCCCTTTCGGGAAACAGTTGCTGATTCCAACCACTGTTGATATACATTCGATACACTCAAGCGAAATGAGTGGTCGGTCATGTGTGGGCCGGGTTGCAAGACGTTCTTGTTGAACCAAGTGTATTCACCTCTAGAGATACACTATCGGAAAGTGGTTCCATACCTTGTCATGTTGGAAATCAAATCTCTAATAAGCGCCATGCGGTTTTTGATTTTATATTATATATAGAGCGTGAGATGAAAGCATTCCGCAAGATTCTATTTATTTGATGTATGCACTATTATAATATCACTGGATTTTGATATCAAAATATTTTTGGGTTATCGTAAGGTAAAAACCATCCGTGTTTATGTGTGGATCGGTCTTACGATTATCATTTCTTTCGAAAGGATTTTGAAAGTTAAACCAATGGTTGGAGTTTACTCACACCAGTCCCATGAATGACCCAGAGTTTATTTTGTTTTGTTTTCCCTAAACTTTTGGGTGTCCAAATTTGTATGGGCAGTCAAGTAGTCGGGATTTACAGATTCACTTGGAGAAGCTAGAAGCAGGAGGTTTCATCAGTTAGCTATAAACTATCATATTTTCCGCTGTTTACTATGTTGTATCTGGAAACAGGTGTATATAACTGTTCCAGGAATAGCTGTTGTGCTCTGGTAATGGTATGTATATACAGTTACTGATTTGTATTTCAAAAGTTATGTTATATAATATATTTTGTTCATTCCGCTGTAAGATTTGTATTCTTCATTTTTCTTCTTTTCTAATTTCTCTTTCTTTCTATTGCTCATCCTCTAACTTTTTTCTAATAATGATTCGTGTTTCTGTGCAATTTGGGTTGGACGTATAGTCGAAGTAGTCAGCTCAAAGGGTATTGAAATTCGGGTCGTTACATTGGCCAAATGGCCTATATAGTGAAGCTACCAAAGAGACTATCCAAAATTCATGATGTTTTCCACGTTTCTCATTTGTTGATGTAATGACCCAGGATTTTCGGCTCCGAAAATCGACATAAATACATTACCATATCTTATGCCGATCCTTTGAAACATCGAGAACAGTGGAACGTTTATGGAAAGAAGTTAGAGGGTGAGATAAGGAAGAAAGAAATATAAGAATAGAAGAAGAAGAAGAACCAACACAACACAGCGTCTCACATCGCAGCGGAACAAAATATATTATAGAAATAAATCTTTACTGAGAGCTTTAGATAAAACTTACAATATCATAGTACATCAACATCACTGGTCAGTTATAATAATCTGTCCCATATACAACACACAACGGAATAGTATCTACATAATATCATACGTCTGAACTCTTCCAGCCCGTCTCTTCACAACATTTGATAACCTGAACCTGTACACCCCGGGCTAGCCCGAGCATTTACAAAACACCGGGTCAGTCCGGTGAACCAGAGTGAGATAAACTCGCACAGTATTAAGGGTAAATCATCCAATCCTGATTTTTAAGTTCAAAATCTTTTCAAAAGGGAAAGGATAATCGTAAGACCGAATCCATACATAAAAACGGGCGGTTTTTACCTTACGATAACCCAAAATAGTTTTGAAACCAATATCTTTTCTAATATTATAATAATGTCTAAATACAAGTAAATAACAATCTAGTGGAACGCTTGCATCTCACGCTCCACATATATAATATACAATCAAAACCGCAGGCGCTTATTGGAGATTGGATTCCAGCTCTGACAAGGTATGGGACCACCTGCCGATAGTGTATCTCTAGAGGCGAATACACTGGGTTTAACAAGAATGTCTTGCAACCCGGCCCTCACATGACCGACCACTCATTTTGCTTGAGTGTATCGAATGTATATCACCAACGGTTGGGATCAGCAACCGTTTCCCGAAAAGGGACAACATCGAATATAGATTAAAGAAGCAATTGGAATTTCTCTAGATAGGTGATTATACACCCTAATGGGAGTGACTCACATAGCCATGCTCCCTGCCCAATTTTTGTCATTTCCCGATTGTGAGGCTTGAGGCTAGAATTTACTTTGAGAACATCTGGTCATTATTCACTTTGAATGTCACATTGTCAGATCCGCCAGATATCACTAATTGACGTCCACAAAATACTCTACTTGTTAAGCTAAGAGAACCATCGTCCTCCGCCACCAACTATGGTACATTTGAAGAAATCAACGTACGTAATTCCTTTGGAAATACTCTATCAGGCACCCGTCCATTCTAGTCATCCAGGAACAAGATGAACCGAAGGCACTCTCCTACTACATCCTAGGAATCACCCTATAGATCAGTAGCGAGAAGTCCTTGAAATCCGTAGATTCCAATCACGACAGAATCACTGTCGAAATATCTCCGGCCGCTAAACCAGAGATATTCAAATCAGTAGTTCTTCCGCTCATGAAGATCAACGATCTTTAATCGCTCCATCTTTAATAACCTTCTTTCACGTATTCGCTAGTTGGAATGGTTTTCGAATATGAATTCGATTCCGGTCTTTCCGTACCAACGATCGTATAGGTCAGATTTTGATAGTCGGTGATTTAACTATCAAATAATTGTGAGAATAACATGAGTTTACCAGTTCAGTACCAACACTACATGGCTTTTATAATTAAAAACAATTAACGATAGTTAATCTTAAACTCTTTAACATTTTTATATTTCAAATATAACATATTTGACGTAAGGATATTATTTCAAATTATCTCACTTTCATATTTAAGATAATATTCTATAATCATATTCAAGTCTTTATTCAATTATTGTTTCAAAACCATTACTAATTCATTTCCATATTGGAAAAATGACTCATCTTATTTCAAGTAAAACAACGTTATGAAATCTGCTTATTTTATCACTCGAATATAATAACCACTTGGGTTTATGTTCAGAAATCCTATCACTCACTTCATTACCAAATTTACTTTTAATCCTCCCACTTGCAATTTTATTTTGATCAATTCTACTTAATACTACTATTAAGTAATGCCTTACACCTCATCTCCTTTTTATAAACCTTGTTTACAAGTCATGGTTTAACATAATCCTTTCATTTTCAATTTCCATTTTACTTAATTCAATCATTAAGCAAACCTTAATTTATGCCATCACATTTTGCTTAATTTTTCTTCTTCCGTTTTGTTATAGAGCCTTGGGTTTTATAACAACCCGTTCATGAATTCCTTTTACAATGAAATCATATTTCATTTCAACTTCAATTAACTTTCATAATGATTCTCATTCAAGTAGTAATCTCTTAAGTAAAAATAATCATTCACTTCGTCGTTAACTACTGTATAATTAATTAACTTATTTATTTGCTAAATAAATAATAAATTTCTTTTTAAAACCAAATCATTATTCGTTAACCATCTCATTAGATAAATACAAAACAACTGATCTTATCCTCAATTTAGTTAAAAAGGTTGGCTTTGTCAAACCAAAACATGATTACTTCATTAATCAATTTCAGATAAATTAATTAATAGTGTAATTAACTAAATAACTTCTTTTAATTATCTTTCAAAACAATCATTCAAATCTATAACATTAAGTTAACTTCTACCTATTCGCTTATAAATCTGATAAGTATCAATTATAAGCTCGATTATTAAATAATAAATATTTTTCCCTTTTACAAACTTTAATTCAAAATAATAGATTTATAAATCTATTTTCAGTTATAAAATAAACCTTATAACTTTATCTCGTCGATTTATCTGACAGTGGATCGATATTGATAAAACGGTTAATTCATAGGCCATGTATTGCCAATCACTTAACCAATAGTACCCATTGGTTTAAACCAAACAAATGGTTAATCTTAGGTCAATATTCAACCATCTAATCAAAACAATTCGATTCAATTAATTATGGTCTCATAACAGTTTATAACGACAATTCAATATCAACCACAACAGTCAATCAAAACAATCCATTTATTAAAACACGTTTAATTTTATAAACGTGACCAATAAGGTAAGTTACCTTAATTGGGACCCATCGTTAAAAATAACGATTTGGGTTTCACTGAAATTAAACGACGTTTAATTCCATCAATTCAAATAATATATGAATATATATCATCAACCAGTCAAAACATTAGCAACCATAGCACACAAGAATAAAAACTCAACGTATAAAATATAAGTGGGGAGAACTGAGTGAGTTTAACTCACCTTGATTTGATCATGTCGTTAAATCAGCTCGTTTTAGTCAAATTAAACGACATTTAATTTTACTGCAAAATCCAGCTGCTGTCTGCCCTGCTCGGTTCCCTTCCATCACGTAGTACTAGTCTTCACGGTTCCAGTGTTTTTCGTTTCATCGAATTCTGACCACGTGAGCTTTCGAAATTAATATTTAAAGTTCATACCAATGTTAAGTAAAAAAACTTTGAATTAAATTTAAAACTTTTGGGCCTTACTTTATTTCCTTTAGCCCATCACGTGACAAAGAAGCCCGCACCATCATTCCTATATCAAAACTATCGGATCCCACAACCCTCTGATCCCTCATTTTCCACAAAAACATCTGCCGCCTCCACAATTTCATGTCCGAAACCCTTGCTGTCTTCAGAGAAAAACCACCTTGTGAGCATCGCATCTCCCTACACCATTACTCCTTCGATCACCACTACCCTATTTCCTCAATCTTCTTCCGCAACTATCGAGTAACCCAGAATTCCACTGGAAACTCCAAATTGTGAAAATTTCCGAGCCCAAGATGTCCGGTTTTGAACAATTGGTCACGAACAGATAAGTATTTCATGAAATATAATTTCTATATTCATTTTTTTGTGTTTGATTTTTAAGTGGTTCAAATTAGTTTTTCTTTTCTACTGCTTGTGTTCTAAAATGTGGTGTGGTTATGTATTTATAGTTGAATTTGATCCAGATGAGATCAATGTCAATATCGATTGTAAAATCATAGATTAGATTTTGCAGTGCCTAGTTCTTAGGTTCTATATTTTTGTTTCAGCTGTGCTGTGTGGTCTCTTGGTACGGTGATGGAACTGATGGTAGCATGATGTTGTGTGAAGAATTTGTGTTATATTTTCATGTACTGGTTTTGTTCAAATTTATACACAAAGATTTGTACAGTTATCAAATTGTTTATTTCAATTTTTTTTCTGCAGATTCAAACTGTGACATTTATGAGATATACTGAGTATTTTTGTACTGGATTTTCAGAATCATTGGTTGGATCAACTTGGGTATTCGGATTTTTCCATGTGCAATCTTGCTCAGATATACACAACCGAATCCTATATAGATTTGGTAAAGCTATACATTGTTTATTCACATGGTTTGTTTGAGTTTAATTTTATATATTTCCTGTTCATATTGTCTTCTCATTGTCAATGTATGTAGCTGTTGAATTGTTATTTCATTGGAGTTTTGAACCGTGACATGTATATGTATGGTAGGATAGCCCTTGTATATGTTTGTACATGAGATTTCTATGTATATAAATATATATTAGCTGTATCAATTTGTCTGTGGATTTGATGGTGAAAAATATATATATATATATATTGTTATTTGAAGTCTCTGTTTGGATTTAGTGATATAATATCTGCTCATGTCACTATTTATATTGGAAATTTTGCGGTTTACTGTTGATTTAGTATTCATGTATTTGTTCATTTGCTTTTGTTTTACTGTTCTCTGAGTTGTTATATTAGCTGTTCTATAGTTGTTGATTATATATATATATATATAGATAGATATAGCCGGATACTTAGACTGCATGGTATCGGCTAATATGTTTGAAAAATATGGACATATCATGTGCCTTGATTTTGAATGGCAAATCCAATATTTTTGACTGCAGAAGGTTTAGCCTTGTACAAACTTTGTTTTCGTATGACAAGGGTTTTAAAGATTCCATCTTGATCGGATAAGTATATGAAAGGGACGGAGATAAGGTTTTGGCTGGATACTTTTATTTTAGATTTTTGATTTGACTCTCTCTCTCTTCCTTTGCCTTTGATGTATTCGTAAAATTGTCTATTTTTACATTTCATATTGAACTGGTAAAATATATCAATTCCAATAAAAGCAACCCTACTGATAATAAGTAATTATCATCATATGCATTCAAATAGAATAATATATCTTTAGATTTGATTTTTAAACTCGACAGTTTTAAATTCCGAGTTTTAAACGATATTCAATTTATTAAAATCCTTATATTTTAATTAATGAATCGTTA
Source organism: Allium sativum (assembly GCA_030737875.1). Lineage (NCBI taxonomy): Eukaryota > Viridiplantae > Streptophyta > Magnoliopsida > Asparagales > Amaryllidaceae > Allium > Allium sativum. The sequence goes on along the minus strand of CM060918.1, from coordinate 138,964,965 downwards.
TAATTTATTAACGATTTCCATAGGGACCATCTGAAATTTTGAATTGGGCTTAACTAACCGCCTGTAACACGAAATTGAAAATTTTCCCTTCCATATGAAAAATATAATCAAATTGATTCCAGTGTTTCTGGTTTCACAGAATTCCTACTTAAAACGGATTTTGTATATTCAGTTGAAGTTCAGAACGAAATTTACGAACTACCATGCCATTTCTAGTTCGTTTATAATATAATTATAAATTAAACGTTCTGACGTCGTTTTAATAATGAATGTATTTATATAATTCAATATAAACCATATTTAAACCACTTTAAACCGCTCGTTCACATTATACAGCAAATTCAACATTTTCCCAATATCCCAAAAATAAATATTATTATATTATCAATATAATTTAAATATTCAAATTAAAATGGTCAAATCCCATTATTTAAACTCAAATCAATATTTTAAATAAATAAAATATTTCAAATAAATGGACAGAAAATACGGGACAATATAGTTGAAGTGCTTATATGATACATCAGAAGTAGTTGAGCCGAGTATATTGGAGGAAGTAGAGGTGGAACGGGAGGCGACAGTCAGACGAGTTCCTTCCCGTATTCTTGGACCAGAAGTTAAGAAGCTACGCAATAGAGAAGTCAAATTGATGAAAGTTCAGTGGGGAGTTAACCCAGAGGATGCGACTTGGGAGACTGAAGACAAGATTCATGCTTCGTACCCTTTTCTTTTCGATTATTTGTTCTTAACTCCTTTTCCAAAGTTTTTATCTATGCTTGTTTCTATCATTTAAGTATGTCCAATCGATCGAATCTTCGACCTTTAGGTAGGAATCTCATGGATGTAAACATGTGTTTGAGACATGTTATGTTTGATGGATGCAAGTGGATGCAAGTGTTTGCTAGCGGTTGCTCGTGGATGCATATACACGCACATTAGGCACCAGATCAGCTCAATCACTCTCATACTGCATATGGATGTGTGTGCATTTTTCTTTCTTTTAATGGATAGAAATGGATGTACCATCATGTGGATGGTGCATTTGGATGGATGATTGTACACTCATATAGAACTTACATGTTATATTAGGACTGTTGCATACATGTTCGATTCATGGCACTAACATACATTGCATTAAGAAGGTCGACTGAATCAGTAGACCGCCAGATCTTCACATTAGTATTGGGACACATACACACACCTTTGCATATGTTCATATAAGTATTAGTAGTCTTTAAGGACAATGGATGCATGTGATTGGTGGATGAGTAGATGGATGTGGATGGTAGGATATACATTCTTCTTAACTTGAAGATTTCGAGGATGAAATCCTTCGAGTAGGGGATAATGTAACACCTTGTAATTTTAACAACACTAAGGTGGAAAGATTAAAGAATAATTAATTTAATATTTAGAATTACGGGAAATGGACTGCGCCATTGGGTCCGTCTCGAAATTCTGGTCAAGATAGACATTTTATTTGCGTAAAACGGACACCATATAAAGAAGTTATGAAGGCTTGAAGTTTGTATACATGCAAGAATATATATATGTGTGTGTGTGTGTGTGTAAGGTCTAGAAATCAAATTTCAGCTCAAAATCGTTCAAAACGCATAAATTTGGGTGAGCGGGAAAAACCCAGCCCAGAGGAGTCGACCCCTTAAAGGGGATGTCAACCCCTCAAGGGTGGTGTCAACCCATGGGTTGACCTCCTAAGGGGTGGGTCGACCCCCCTAGAGCTGACGTGGCAGGTCGGTTCTGGGGGTTGGCAGCTATATATACGACTTTATTTCTTTAGTTTTCTCACGCCAAAATCAATGGAGGCCTAAATGCTATCGGTTCCTGGACTAAACCAAATCTTTTTCTTCTTCTGCAATCAAGTTTAGAGATTCAAGTGTAGGTCTGTGATTCAACTTTTGCTATTCTTCTTCTATCTTTCTAGATCCAAATGTTGTGAGGTTCAAGTTTCTTTTAGATTTAAATAATTAAAAAGTATAACATGATATGACTGTAATTTGGATCTATGCCAGTAGCTGCTTGAATCATGTCAGATCTATAATAACTTGTTAATCCATGATATTCTAACATAACTATGACTTGGATCTTAACCTTTATCATGTCAAAATCTGTAATAACTTATGAACCTATGATATTCTGACATATCTATGACTTGGATCTTAACCTTTATCATGTCAGACCTACCTTTGATTATAGATCTAATTTGCTATTTAGATCGCCTTGTACTTTGATGTTTGTGGTTAAACTGGATCAATTATTTGGACATCTAAATTATTATTTAGATCTTATCATACCTATTATGACATTCTGTTATGTTATAAATAGTTCTATTATCTTATGTTCACTAGATATGTTCTCATATGCCCATCTTATCGCTATGCCACTATATGTTTATGTCAATTTTGTTAGTATAACCATCTCTATCATCTTCCCTTTATCTTTCCCTTTTGTTTAATATAGCCAGGCCACTTTCGAGCCTAGGCATGCCGCTTTAATATGCGAACGCGTTAAATGGGGAACGAGGGAAAACAATGAAATCGGGCATAACTTGTAAATGGGGAATTTGGCATAACTTGAATAATGTTGATGTATATGAATTTAGGGAATATAATTCATTATGAACATAATTGGGAAAAAGGGGCATGAAACCTATAACGACATAAGTAAAAATGGGTTAATAAAGAAATGCCTAGGATTACAATAATTAGAAACTGTAACTGCGCCTAGACACGAGGTTAGATTACACTTGTGGTGGAAGCCTGCTCGGAACTGCCCGACATATCCAGCGACCACAAGTGGCGAATCTAATGTGTGGAGTTTAGGTGCACAAATACGAGATGTGCTATGACACGAGGTTAAACCCAACTTGTGGAACAAGTGGCGAATCTAATGTGGGAGGTCCAACACATAATAACCATAATTGGACATGGTAATGAATTGGAATACTTAACCTAGTTGAATCCATAGGGATTGTATGAACATGAATTTGAATAGGGGTTAAGTAAATTTGATTGAACATAGGGTGGGTTAAGTAAATCTGAGGGGGTGGGTAATATTTATATATATAGGCCCACAAACTTAACCTGAGAAGGTTATGTAATTAAAGACACCAATAAGTATACATAACCTGAGAAAATCCTAGTGGGGATACAAGACAAGGGGGAGAGCTTGTATCATCTTGTATGCGGGACCCGTTTCAGTTAGTAACCCATATAATGGTATCGAACGAGGGCTCCGCCCTAGGTCAGAGTCGGGGCATGCTTACTGGGCTGATTGTAAGAGAACCAAACGTGGAGGACGATGTGGGCGGAGCAAACCAACCGGGGACATGTGCGTGCATGAGCTGGGCAGAAGGGGATAAGATGACCGTGACACCAATAGATATAGTTGTGCACAAGGGTTGCCACTTTAGGAAGTGATACCTCCTACTGTGGGGCCAGCACAGGGTATCTATGGACTAGGGATTCGATAGATTAGGGTAGTGGTTAGGGTACATCTAGACTCTGGTAAAGTTTAGGAGCCTGTTAGGGTAGGCTGCCTGTGGATTGTATAGGGTTAAAACCTCTCACTAGAAGTACGCCTAAGTCTACCATCTTAAGAGTTGTGGGGATCATCTCATTCTGGTTATACTAGTATTAGTGCAGAGAATAAGAGTAATCGTTAGAGAAGTGTATACACTCTATCATATTTACCTTGTCATATATGCCTTTTATGGTGTTATCTTTCTTATCCACTTTATATGCTAGTCATGCTACTTTTACTTATTTACTTGCTAAACGTAACTGGACTCGCCAGACATTATGCTTGACCCTTTTTGTTTCCTCTTCTTTCTTCCGTTCCCCCTCCCCGGTTCTCAAGGTGGGAATACTCAAGCTTGACCAAGATTCTGCTATCGTTTTTCTGGAGCTGCTTTGATGTATGGCTCAAGTTCTTATCTTTGCTACTATGGCTATGTTCTGATGGTTAAAAGCAAGATAGAAGTTTTTATGATGTAATGGTTTTTATCTAATGCAAACATATGATGTTTTAAACCACGATGCTTTATGATTAATAAAGTTAGTTTTTATTCCGCTGCTATTTTTATATCTGTCTTGTAATGTTTCTGTTTCTGTTTACCTTTAACGCTTCACGAAACTTAATGCATTCTCTTAATGAGTGACATTAACGGACGTGTGGTGTCACATTTTTGCACCTTCAAGAAGACGTATTTGTGATTAAACCATATAGTAAACCTCATGGTATGAGACACGAAGGCGTATTATATTGGATAATTACAGAACCGTCTAATTGAAGCAGTTTCTTGATGTTTCGATGATTGATGTCTTTTGTGAATGATGTTGTTGATGGTTGATATTCTTGGCTATTCGACGCTTTGGTGGTTTCTTTGATTGATGTTTTTGATGATTTGATGCTTTGATGATTTTTGGTGTGAAATTGATAAGCGAATATTAAACCAGTAGTGGGAACATGTGGTATGGGATGCATAGTTACCACCGCTGAGTTACTATTCGTATATCGGTGACACATCCGGTGTTAATGCCAGTACCAGGGGATGGTAGGTCCCGTACATATGTAGATATACGTACAAGCGACTCGGTGTTATTTGTACTTGGAAGGCTGGTGGGCCAAAATAAGAACTGGTGGGCCTTATTCAACTATCAAACTGTTGGGTTCGATATATCGAGATGTTGGGTTTCGATAGAGAGCAATCGATGCTCTCATTCTCCAGTGAATTCAGGGCTGGTGGGAACGGCTGGAGGCCGACGAGTCTCTTAATAATCGCACTTGGAAAAGTCACTCCTAACATTCCCTGTTCTCTGCTCTAATAGACAACATTACTCGTTAATGCTCTTTATTAGGGTGGATCTCAGGATGAGGCGTTACAAATCTCTTATTAATTGAATCTCTCAAAATAATTTATATGCCTAATACTTCGATATAAGTTCTTATTAATAAACACTCAACAAAAGTTCTTGTCAAAAATCCCAAAATCTAAATTAGATGGGTTAAACGGATGTCATTAGAAAACATTGGTTACTATAAATCCAAACCCTTAACTTGACTCCCTTAAGTTCACTAATTTGTAATGGAACAATATTTAGTTTCCAAAACATCAATCTTTGATCTCAAATAAATACCATAAATTGAATTATAATGAAGCCGCTTAAGTTGGGAGTTATTGTCTCTCACACATTTACTGGACAACATTCTTATCTTCAAGATTGATAAAAGCTTGTTATCTCAAGCCTAGACATTAAATAAATGATTTACAAATTTCGTATGTAATTCAATTATAACAAGGTTTAAACCATCAACCAATATCAAACCTCTTTCCAATTCTAAAAACTCTTTTGCTTAATTTAATTATTAAGTAAAACTCCTTTTAAAAAATCAAATTATTTGCTTTAATTATACCATTTTATATAAAATTTTAAGTTAACTAATTTAAGTAAAATATCATAAATAAGTAAATTTACTTGAAAATTAATTTAGAAATGCGTAATAGAGATTAAGACAACCTTTAAAAATAATTAATTAACTTAAAACTCTATTAACAAAGTATTTAACTAAATTAAACCTTATTAAATCAATAAATATTTTTTCTCAAATAACTTTATTTAAAGTAATTAGTTACCATCAAAATTATCATTAATTACAAAATTAATTAACTTAAGTAATTACTAATTATTTAAGTTATTGCAAATTAAAATAATAATTAACCTTTTAAAACAATTATTAATTTAGATAATAGTCCACTTGTGAATACCACTACAACAAAAAACACTTTTTGCAACAGGCAATATCTGTTGCAGTAGACCAATTGCAACAGGCCTGCCGTTGGTATAGCCGAAGTTGTAGAGAGTCTGTTCCTTTTCGCAACATTTTATGCCAGTTGCAATAAGATGTTGTTGTATACTTTTTTGCAACTGGCCTTTGTTGTTGCAACAGGTCATTTTGCAACAACAAATGACAGTTGTAAACCTATAACAGGCATTCAACAAAGAAGATGCTACAACTATTTTTGACAGTTGCAGAGTCTTTTGCAACTGTCTTAAGATGTTGCAAAATCTCTCATAAGTTGTTGTAGATGCTACATACATTCACCAATACATACATTTAATAATTTATTGTAATAGCAATAAGATGTAGTATGAAAAAATAAACACACATTCCAAAAGGCATTGATAAAAGGATTAATTGTCAAGAATAATCCGAAGTTTAATGTGTCTTCCTATAATAATTCCAAGTTTGGATTATTTTTGAATAATCCGAAGTTTGGGGGTTGTCTTCCCATAATGATTTTTGAATAATTCTAAGTTTAAACTCTGAATTATCACTTATAACTTAACACGGTTATTATTTTAAATGGAAACATATTTATCAAATATTTGGAATAAATTAAATATTCACACATTTTAAAAAAGCAAAATTTTCGGGTTGTTACATATAAATTTTCTATCTTTTCAAACCTTGCGTATTCTAATCACATCTAATTACTATTATAAGACACCATATTTAACCTTATAAAACAACGTATCTTAGGAATATTTTCCATTTGGTTTCTATAAATTCATTAAAACCAAAAATTTTAACTCCGTTGATAATCACAAGGAATGTATGTGTGTGTATATACGTGTGTCTATAATATATATACACACATACATATATATACACACACACACACACACACATATATATATTATATTTGGAACTGACAGTGTAAAACTCAAAGAAAATCACATACGTTACATGTCTCCATCCTTTTTGTTTAAGTCTAATCCTTATTAAATCAAGCATCATAATTTAAAAAGAAAAGTGAAAAATGTAAACAAACTTATAAAAATCAATATGTATTCTTCCCCCAAATTAAACATAGAGAAACGAATTTTTTTTAACAAATTTGGGTAATAATCTTAATCAATTATTATTTAACCTAAAATTATAGGTATAGACTAAAAAAATTATATCGATAAGATCTTTGGGATTGATTTTCAGATCTAGGTGAAAAAAATATTATCTAAAATATGTCAGCACAAGAATCGTTAGACTAAAGATTATCCACTACAATTCAAAAGCATAATAGATCTTAAGCATAAAACTTAGTTATTGCCAACGAGATAAATTTATATTGTAAAACAATAAATATAATTTCCCACTCATACTGGAAAAGTTCCCCCAAATTCCAGATTCGGATTTTCATCCTTGTTTCAACTCTAAATCTCTTTCAAATTCAAGAAATATGTATAAAAAATGAATATACATATATTAAAATTACATATAAAGAGATTCAATATTGGAAAATAAAATAAAAAAGATAAGATCTAGTTCTAAGAAATGTTACCTCGCAAGCGTGAAGGTTTATTCATTCCTTTTCCCTTTATTTCTTATTTCTTAACCTTCTCCAATTCAAATGTATTTGGATATACATATCTAATTTTATAAATATGAGAAGAAGGTGGAGAGGAAGAAATGGTAGAGCTTAGCTGATGTCTCTAAAAAAATATAAGAAGAGAAGGAAGGGTTGAGCCTTAATTTATAGCTCTAACAATCAACCATATCCGTTCGATTAAATTATATTAAATTTGGACCACAAAGGGCACATCAAAATAGGGTTTTTAATCTTAAGCGGGTCGATTCCCTATGAAGGAGTCGACCACTCGGTAAGTCTGGTCAGCCTGTAAACTCCATAATTAATGTTAATTATTTATTTTTTTATGTACTCATTTTTCATTTGTAACTCCTCCGAAAGAACTTTGTTTTCCAAAATACAAATTTAAAGTTGCTCAGAATATCACCATGAATGCAATTGCGCAAATGTCATGGTCAAAATCCATCGTTTGCATAAATTCTATATTTGAAACTTAATTCAGTTAACTAAAATACTAACGCCAAAAATCACAAGGTTTTATTTTGAACATTTTAAAGAAAATAACTATTTAACGATAAATGTATTCTAAAATACAGTTTGGACGAAGAGAGTGACAGACACTTCTACTTCATAAACAAACAACAAAAACGAGAACTATAATAATATTGATTGATTATTAACATTGAAATAAATAATTATTATCATTCAAAATGTATTTTAGCACAGAAAATTATTTTCAATGAGATTTATTTCTTTTAGTTTAAGATATTTAATCCAAGAATTCGCACTACAATAAGCAAATGATGCCATTTCCAATTTAACATGATATTACTATAATGGTGAAAATATAGGGGGAGCATGTCATACAACCATTATTAATTACATCAAATTACAAAAATTATTTTTGTAAAATGCATTGCTGATTATTTATGAAGAAATAACTATATTTCTGTAATGACTGTAAAAATAAACGTAGTTATATTTAATATGAATATTATGAGTACTAGTTATAAAATGCACTGATAGTTTTTGAGAAATTGTTTTATTACGCGATTATGAATCATATGGTATCCGCTAATTACATATTGAACAATTAGGGGCAGTGCACCTATTTAGTGGTAGTGTTATAAGAGTTGATGAACTATGGATTGATACATACTGATGTGTGTGATCACTAGTATAGTACTACTAAAACAATTCCATATACATTGTTATATTCATGGGCGATTTATCACCAGCATGGACATGTGAATTTGATAAATATATTGCATATTTATAATAAGATCACAGAGGATTGAAGAAAGCAGATAAAAGTAATATGCAATAAAATAAACTGATTCGATCTGATCAAATATTTAAGGATATATTGGAAAGTGTTTCGAACATACCTAAAATGAATATATTCAACCTCCAAATTCACTCTACCTCTTACATAACAATATGTAGTAATTATGAGGACCACCCCATACTACCTACATGGAAACAAGGAGATAATGCGATGAAGGCGTGCCAAGTTGGTATGGGATAGCTATCAAGGGTACGAAATAGAGCCGATAACAGAAGCCCAGAAATAGAGGGAAACCCGAAACCAAAGACCTACACCAAAAGCCATCAAGGCAGCCAATACAAAATTTCATTGTCGAACCCAAAAGTTGCTTTCGTTGAGTGATATTGTTGATGTGGGGAATTGTCGTGGATTCAGCACACACCAACTCTCTAAGTGTATGTGTGGTATGAACACAATAATCAAAATCCGAAAGTGAAGTAATGTGGGAGAACACAACTTTTTATAGTGGTTCGGCACTAACACCTTCGTCCACTTCATGGTAATCATTCATCATTTAAATTCTGATTACAAATTCGTACAAGTTTGGATAGTATTTAAGTACAAAGCATTGCAATAAAATGACAAAATGTTTGTTAATTCTAAACTTTAACCAAAACGCCCTTCTTCTACGTCGGGTGAAAACTGTGTTGACTCGGTCAACAATGTCCTGAAAATAGCTTCAATGTCCAAGAAATCCAAAAATGTCCGATTTAGGCTAAAAGCAGTGTAATTACTCTTTTAGATGTCCACTAGTTGATGGAAAATGCTTAGGTAACGTTTTTTTGTTCCACACTATGCCCAATAGTCATGGAGAGGGAGATGGCAACCATTAATAGTGCTTGAGAGATCCAAGAAGTCCAAAAATCAAATCCAAAAAAGATCCAAATGAATGGAAGCTTAGGGGTTTTTATTGATGAGTGTGTTAGGTAGGGGTAGGTAGGATTTGGGGACCACTGCCGAAAAATCACATCCTACATAGTCTATTCACGAAAAATCGCATTACATCATGGTCAGATATGAAAAATCGCATCATAAGCCTCGTCGCATCCAAAAAACCGCATTTGAGCTTTGTGAAGTGGAAAATCACATCCTGTTCCCCAAAATCTTGCATTACATGGAATTTCGCATCCCTCCTGGGAGACACGAATTTTGTATCCCTCCTGGGGGATGCGAATTTCGTATTCGCATCCGAGAGATGCAAAAACTCACGTCCGAGGGATGCAAATTGCGGCGAAAGCGAGGTGGATTCAAAATGGATGATGCGAGACTTCGGAGGTGATGCGACACAGGCTTGTACAGGGTGATGCGATGCGATGTGAGCATGTTCCAAGTGATGTGGATTTCTGCATATGCTCATGAAAACGGACGTAACTTTCAAACCATAAGACCGTTTTGGCCAAATGAAAGTTGTACCTGAAGCTCACTCATAGGGCTGCAAGAGTTATGGTGCAACCACCGTAATCCATGTTTTCGAGCCGAAAAGAGGTCTTCTAAAGGGGTTTTGGGCAATTTTTATGTTTACGCCGCGACTTCGGCCAAATCGCTTTGTGTTTCCTGGTGATGTTAGCATTATGCCATAAACAGCCTAATGCAATGAATTTTCAAGGTGTTGTCAGTCGAAATGTGACGATAGCTATACTATTTTGGTCCTACTGCAATGTTCTATTTTTTGTGTTACCTTAGCCAAAAAAATATATTGCTCTAGATAAACATGTGTCACACGATGCAACATTTTGATATAGTGTTACCTTAGCTATAAACATTTGCCACATCATCAATCTGCACCTTTAAAAACATGTATATCTATCCGTATATTTACCTTTTAAAAATAACATCTATAGTTGACACCTCACTAATCCGTTAAAATCCCACACCACCAATAGGAAATCAACTTCCCTAAGCCATTCCATTCCTCTTTTCTAAACTTCTCAAGTCTGTTCATTCTCAACTTCTCACCGTCTTCAACTTCTCAAATCTTCTCATCCCAAAGCCGCTCTTAAAAAAGGAATCAGATCTACAAAAATACAAAAGCTTAGATCTTTAGGCTAAAATTTGTCTAGTCTATGTCATCTCATTGTCTCTGCAGTGTTCGAATAGGATTGGTTTGCTTCAGACGTCGATGGATGGGCTCGGAAGCGGAATTGCAAGGTTGCATATTTAGTATATTTATCTTTTTTTAGTTTCCATGCAACTGTTTTTGTTTTAGGATCGATAAATTTTGATTGTGAAACACGCCCTCTAAGTGTTTGCATTAATGCTGCTTCAAAACCTTCCCAAAATTTTTTGTTGTTACGCTTATAATAAGCATCTTTTAATTTCCGTACATATTAATCATAATAATTTGATGATTATGTTCAATTAGAAACTATGAAATTTGACTACAAATTTAATTATTAACTTTTACTTTCCATACAAAGAGCAATGGAAGTCCTTTTTATGTAGTCTTCATTCCTGAGTAATGATACAATTTTGTATATATTAGGAATGGCATTACTAGAGTGCAATGTGGTTTCAATTGACCAAGTTTAAGTTTTACCATTACTTCTGAGAAACATCGAGCGAAATATTTCTTGGATCAGTCGGGCTAATCCTGACACAAGTGGGCTTTCAGAAATAATATTATCGTTAGTTGTTATCTAAGAATATGGTAGACTTTCTATTGTTGTTATTATTATGCCCAACATCTGTTGGTTCCGTAACTGTTGCCGAGCTGGGTTGGAGGAACAAGGATCATATTTTTGCTTTTGATCCATCATTTAATTACATTATTGGCACAAAAGTTGTAAATTTTGATAGATTCGTAACTACAAACGATTATTGCATTGTTAGGGCCTAAGACAACAATATTGGTAAATCATACAATAGAGTACCATACTAGTTCAGATTGAAGTGTGGTGATTAATATATGCAGAAGTGGTTCAGTATGCAGGGTATGCGGTGATGTGAAGTTTTGATAGAGGAGTGATGTTTATCGCTAGCGTGTAATTTTATGATGAGTTTGGTGAGGTGAAATGTGGAAGTTTGATGGTTAGGGGAGGTAGTTTGCTGATGATGGACTGTGGTGTGCAATGTTTCAAAGAAGGCTTGGTCTTCTGAAATCGGATGAATCGGGCGGTGCCCACTTGTTCGACCTAACTGGCTAGGTCGATCGCCACCGGGACTGTGGGGCTTCGGACTCCCACAAGCGCTACACCCGGACCCGCTGATGGCTCGCCTTCAGCTCGGAACTTGGCTCATCATATATTTGTAAATGTCAATGTCTATATAAATTGAAACTGCATATGTAATGAGTGAACTGAGTGATGTAATGAGGAACATCTGTATATGTGATTGACTATGTTATTAACAATGAATTGTAAATAATAGAGCTAAAAATATGTACTATTTCAAATGTTGAAATATAATTTTTATTCGAATAAAAATACTATTTGAATATTTAATTTTATATAGTAGCATTTAATTCTCCTTTTTGTTATATTATATATATTTAAAAAATTATCTATAGCAACATTTTTGGAATGTTGCTACAAACACATATGGATGTTGCTATAGCTCCAAATATGGTTCTACTGCAACAATAATTCTTATGTTGTCGTAGATAGTCAAAATGTTTCCTTTGAGGTCTACAGCAACGGTTTAAAATTGCATCACCCTAAAAATGTTGCCAAAGACCTATTCCAACATTTCTTAGGCATGTGCCAACAATTTTTTTCTGTTGCATTTGGTCGTTTATGGCATAGTGTAGTGATGCTTGAGCGCGTTGCTAAGCAGAAACCTGATGTGTGATAGCTTCGACCAAAAAGCGTGTTAACATATATCAAAAGGGGGCCCAATTTGTCTATAAATAAGACACCAGGGGTTTCATTCTACAATCTTGTACTCCTTTCTTAGAGAGCAAACCCTAGTTTCAAAATCGAATTGGGAATTTCCACAACAATTGCAATACATTCAATATACAAAAAGGGAAAATCAAGACTTCAATTTTCCTCACTTTGATAATCTTGTTGTGTTTATATGAATCAAACAGGGAGTTATCATCAGCCTCTTTTCGTGAGGAGCTTGAACATCAAATCATCCAAATAGGAGAATTCATTGAGTAAAATAAATGAATTCACCTTATGGTGCTTATGTGTGCTTCAAACCCATCATCATAAGTCTAATATAGCACAACGTTCTAAAAAAGGGGACATATTGTAGTTTTATGACTCGATAATTGATACAACCAAGGCATTCGTGGGCCGGATTGATGTGGAAGTATCATTTGTCATTAAGAGCAACTATATGTCCTCCAAACCGAGTATTGTGATATTTTAGCCTATTTCTTCTCAACACAATGTATATTATTCAACCTTGAATCTAAGGATCGTTGTTATAATAAGGTTCTCAACTTCTATAAGCCTATAATGTCCTTATCCCAAGATAATTGTTAACCTTTAAGTTTTGTATGCGTGATACTCACCTCTTGAAGGATGAGTAACTAATCTTCGGACTTGAGGTCTTGATATCTAGAAAACAACAGAATAAGCTGAGTTTGTTGAGGCTGAATTATCTTTTGGCACCCTTTAGGCTGATTACCCTATAAACTTCATCGCATATACATTGTCAAACTTGAAATCGGGTGTTGACGATTTTTATCGTTAACATAAATCATACTCCAGACATTATCAATTGCAACTTATTCCACTCTAATATTTCACTCTTATTATATGTTATTTTGATTGATCACAATCTAACTCTAACCTTTTTAATCAATAAAATTAGACTATTTAGGTCTGTCTTAGCAGAGTTGGAAGACACTGAAGATGTAAATTAGACGAATATGGAAAAATACCTTCAATGTACCAAGTAAGGTAGAGAACTGCTAATTTTTGACTGTATTGTGAACTCTTTTTGCACAGAGACATAATTGATCATGTATTACATTGTAAAACAATCACTTGGTTATGTATTATATGTTTTAGTATGTTACAAATTTGAATGTAACTTCATCAAGCATTTTAAAATGTGTGTTGGAAATTTACGTATCAAATGTTATCTTTCTTAGCTTTTAGGAATGTGTTTTTGGTTATTTTATTCTGATATTGTTTATAGCCATGAATTATTACATGCTGGTAATCGTAGCTATAACATATACGTAGCAGTCAATTGTCTTGTAGCTTATTTATTTCTACAACTACCTACAGTTATTGCAGAAGAGTCCATTGCAATTGTTTCAGACAACTTTAAAAAGATTGTATCGCAACTCCGTTTTGCAAGTGTTAGAAGCTATTGTAAAATATAATTGGTTAATTACGCCTGTGTATATTCAAACTTGCATCTTCCTGTTGCAATAGGTCTAAGCAAGTAGTATTGCCAGTTGTGAAATAGTTATTTTGTTGTATTATATGTAAATGATTTTTTCCTCTTTTTTTCTAATATGGATATGGCTAAACTTGATGTGATTAATTATGTGAAACAATGACAGCAGTTTGCTAAAATTATTTAAATAGGTTTAATGTTATATATGTAATTAGTTATTATATATGAACTTATATAAATGTAAAATATTACAAAAGAATTGTGTAGAGTTTATAAACGATTTCCGAAATTTTAAAGCATGGTACTAGGAGAAAAAACATAGTTTTGTCATTCTTTCATATTTGTATGAAATATTAGCTAACTAAAATTATTTAGATACGTTAAATTTTGGTTATGTAATAAATTTAAATGAATAGATTTAAATTTAAAATATCAGGAGCTAACTAATAAAATATAGGGCTGTCAATGGATATCCGAAAAATCAGAAATCCGTCCGCATCCGTATCTGAAAAGCGGATAAATATCCGATATCCGGGAAAGCGGATGCGGATGTGGATATAGGCATATCCGCATCCGAAAATTATTCGTCTGTTTTTTTCCGATTATAGCTTAAATTATGTACATTTTAACATAATTAAATATACTAATTTATTAATTTGCAAAATTAAAAATCTACTAAACGCATGTTAATTGCTCAAAATTATATATTATCATCATATTTATTTATTTTTAGCACTTTAGTAATCAGTTAAGTTGAAAAAGATTAATATTAAGCTAAAAAAATTGATTTATATTCATTGATTTATCAATTGTTGGCGAAGCGGATAATTATCCGATATTCGTCCGTATCCGCGGATACGGATATCCGATATCCGAAAATGGTTTCAGATGCGGATACGGATATGGTAGTATCCGTATCCGAAAGTATCCGTTGATAGCCCTAATAAAATATGTGTAAATTATTATATAAACATTAAAAAGTCCATAGCAAAATGTAAAATGATGGAAAATGTCAAATGATATGCGAGAATTGATAAATAAGTGTAAAGTAGTAAACTAATTTGAGAACAAAATATGAAGAATGGTCATCACAAAACAAGCCATCGAAAAAATGGCAGACACGTTCCATCCGGTGACTACCTCTGGTTTATACTTGCGCCTCCACCCCTTTTCATCTTCTCTCCTAATCGCCTCTCTGTTTTGCCCTCCCATAATGGACAAGACCAAGAAATCCAAGTCTATGTCCACATCCACCATGCTGATTAGATCTGGAAGTCGCGCTAATACACTCGCTTCCAATTCAGATTCTGAAATTGAACCCACCGTTGGTGCTCCACCGAGACCTGTTTACTCGCTACCAGCTTCTTACCTCCTGAATGCGTTAATAGATGAGATCGCCTCCAGACCTACTCCTTCCACGCCAACAATTAAAATGGGTAAGTCTCCCTTAACGACTATGCTAGAGCAGGCTACAGCCTCGTGGCGTTTACTAGAGGAGTGCTAAACTAGGTCTGCTTCTCTTCCGGTTGAAATTGGTGCTGTAAATGCTGAAACTGAGTTGAATGAAAATGATAATACAAATGTTATTGCTAATGCTTTGGGTTTGAATGGTTGTTCGAGTGGTCCTGTTGAGGACTTTGGTTTGAATGTCGGTTTGCCCCATTACTCTGAATCAATAGAGAACATACAGTGCACGCAAACTATTCGTGATATTTCCCCACCCAATCATGAGTCATGCCAAGCACCTGGAAAGCCAATCTGGAACTCCCTATTTTCCACTCTCCCAAAAAATGCTGGTGCTTATTCACCGGTAGACTTCACTATACCCTATGATGCGCTAGGTTCGTGCCCTCCTCCTGAATTATTCCATTTAGCATTGTCATTTTGGAAGGACCATATAGTCGGATTTTTCTTGGAAACTAAGCCTGTGGATGTTGATATGAACTTTGAGTGTCATAAGTCGTGGCGACTTCATGGAGTCATGGGCATAATTATCAGCGGCATGTTTTGCTTAAAGTTCTTGATACCTGAGGAATGTATTCAAGCCTTGGAAAGTCCTCCGATAATAATTGATGGTAAGCCATTCATAGTCACAACTTGGAGCAAGTCGGTGGATAAGGTAAAAGAGCAGGTCCTTTCCATCTCGGTATGGACTCAATTTACTCATGTGCCCTTTGTTCTTCAACCACTTCTTGGTCTGGACTGGTTAGCGTGCCGTATAGGGAAACCAAGAAATGCTTTAATGCAAACATTGAAGCTAGGAAGAACTTAATTTATGCCCAAGCATTGATAGAAATTATCCCTGATAAGCCGTTACCTTCTCAGATTAAAGTAAGACTTGAAGACCGAGAATATCTAGTTGAGGTTAGATACAAATGGAAACCTAACATTTGCACTTCATGCAAGTCTTTTGGTCATATAGTGGATGCTTGTTGTGTCCCTGTTAGTTCTTTTCCCCTCCCGAAATCTCCTTTGCCTCGTCCTCCATCCAGGGTATGGGTACATACACTACTACAAAGTGGGCATGAAAATTGTGGCGAAAGCTATGCTTTCTTTGCTCTTCTGCCACAATATTCACATGTTGTTGCATTAGACGTGAATGCACTATTGTAGTTGGAATTCTAGTGTTGTGACGTGCAACACCACTTCAAAGTGTAGCTTTACATAAATACAATTCAGGTCAGCGATCCGCGTTATCAGAATAAACAAATAAACAACCGCAGATGATGATTTAATCCAATGATTCAAACTAATCCCTGCTTGCTATCTGAAATATTACTCCATCATCCAATCATTGACAACCACCTCACTGTATTCTTCAACTATGTGAAATTTTAGCACGAATTTTTGGCTCCAAAGTTTAAACCTAAATTCACGTCACCTTCGATTCCCTACCCCATCGCATCTATTCCCTCCAATCTCTTCCCGATCTGGACGAGTCGTTCACTCATAT
Source organism: Allium sativum (assembly GCA_030737875.1). Taxonomy (NCBI): domain Eukaryota; kingdom Viridiplantae; phylum Streptophyta; class Magnoliopsida; order Asparagales; family Amaryllidaceae; genus Allium; species Allium sativum. Next base: position 138,948,000 of record CM060918.1, on the reverse strand, counting down.
CTAATCTGCTACACACACACATGTATTTTCCATTTGATTTTGAAAACTACCAATTTTAATGTTTTGATTTGAACAATATCGATGTGCACTTGTTGTGGCCTTTCTCTCCTGCGTGATTTATCCTACAAATCCATATGAAATGACATTGGAGTAGATGGTAGTACAGTCATTTTCTAAGTATGAGCTAAGTTTGTATCCTTTGCTTTACTATGAATTTGTTTGTATTCTTTCTAAAGCATTTATGTATATATGAGCTGTGAAACATGCACGCCCTGCCTATTGAATATTAGGTAGGATCGAATAAGTAAATTCATTTCTTTTGAGGTTTACCTATCATGTTTTAAAGCTGTATATCCTAGGATTGCCTCTGCTTTCAGTGTGGTTGTTTGTTTTGTGTGTTTCTCAAGATTAGAGGAGCCACTACGCCATAATTAATTATGTACTTGTGTAGTTATGTTCGGGTTTGCAAATGACTTTTCAATGTAAGTCAGTTGGGAGGAAGCATGATCATGAACTCCAAATATGAAGTCAAAAGTAAGTCAGTTGTAAGCATTATTTACTGAAATTCTTCCACCTGGATCCCTTGCTTTCAGATGCTAAACATGTATTAGCCTGATCATCATTGTATAACTAAAATTGACCGTATGCTCAGTTTTGCAAACTGAGCTCACTTCAGCATCTGAATTAGTTGGTAAGCAATGCCGTCTTTGGTGCTTCATATGTTTTCTTATTGGAATAGTACATAATTTTCATTGAGTTTTTTCTTCTGACTCAAAAATCAAGTCTACGGTTACTGTTTTATTCATTATAGCCCTTGTCGTAGGGCTAGGTCCTAGTGTTCCTAGAAACATCTTTGATTGAATTCAGGTATGCATCCATATTATGCCTTGTTTGCATTTTCTCTACTCTGTAGATATAAACAAGTAAAAGAAACAGCTTAAACAATAAATTCAACCGAGACCACTCAAAAATATTTCTATAAGATCTGACGATGTCTACATTTCTCATGGTGTATCAACCCTGCTTTGGAAAAAGGCATGTTGTCGGAGTTTGATCCAAGGAAATTATGTGAAATGTTTATTCTGCATTCCTCATGATTGTCTATTTTATTTTTGAGTGGAACGGTTGTGTAGCATGGTGCTACACAGTCGATTAATTTATATAATACGTAGTAATAAGCCCAACTGACAAGCCCAGTTGGTAGCGAGCATCAAAAGGCAGCAAAAAGTTTCATAAAGGAGTCATACATAAAACATAACTTAATACATACATATATAGACACTCAAACAATGACATTAGTAGCATCAGTTCAGACCATATCAGGGCTTTGCGGATGTGGAACTTCAAACAGATTTGTTAGGGCTTTTCGGTTGTAAAAGAGCCAGTCTGAAGTGAGCAGCAACATGTGATGGACCCGCAGCATCAGGACAAGGCGTAAGGTAGTTTGGCCAATCATATTCCATATCCCTATCCATCTGAGGAGGTGAAGGAAGCAAAGGTGGCGACTGATGAAGAGGGAAATAAGCTTCTTGATCTACGCACTGATCATTCATCTGGTTCATTGGGGGCTTGGTTATCAACATGTACGTCATGGTTGGCTTCAGGAAATAAGCTTGGCAAGGGGGTAGCAAAGCAGCTTCATGTATCATCACGTCAAATCTTTCATCTGAATCCATTTCCACTCTGTGATCACACAAAAGTGAAACCACCTGTTCCTCCTTATTGCCTAGAAAAAGAAATTCAGGCCTTGTTGTAGGATGAGCATGGGAACAGCGCTGAACCTTAATGAGGTGAACCTTGTTATTGAATCGAGCAGCAAAAGTATTGATAGAGCCAATGCCTTCATAAAATTGCATTTCAGGTAGAAAGACCTATGGTCAAAATGAGACCAGTCACAGTCGTCAATTGCAAGCATACGTCCCATTGGCTTCATTATTTCTTCAACAGTAGGAACATTATTAATTAGGAACTCGGGAAAGCCATCGACTTTAGCCCATGATTCCACTTCTAATGATGATTCAGGCTCAAATTCTTCATCAGACCATTCTTATAGATAAATAGCACCTTCAGGTTTTGTTAAGACTTCAACATTAGCGCATGATCACGCTTATTGTAAGATGGGCATGATACTAGAAAAGAGTTATTGGATATAACCCGCATAGGCCACACAATATGATTCAGAGTTACCTGAAGCGTGTGATGCACAGATTCAACATTCCAATGTCCTTTAAGAACAGTGGTAGTGATGTATAGCGACGAGTCCTCCATTGATTTTTTTGGAAACTTTCGAAGCTTGGAGTTTAGGGAATATGGAGATGATTATGGTTCTAAAGCTTGAATGGATGCGCGAGGGACCCATTGTAAGGTGACACAAAATATGCGAACTGGAAATGTTATGCACGGAAGACGAAGCACACTGAAAGTGCTTATTTGTTTGGAATCGCTGGCACGATTGACCAATGGTGAATGGTTAATTGTTATAATTGTATTCATAAGATTTAGTTAAGATGACCAGATGGTTCATTGCTATGATATATTTATATGATACATGCACTTATCAAATAACTTGTGAATATCAAATTGCAAGACCTAAAATGGCGTGGAGAGATACAGCCGGCAAGGTCGATATTTTCGTAGTGGAGGACCTGGAATGACGTGGAGAGATACAGTTTCTGGTAGAGTGCATTGTTACTTTGTAAAATGCATTCGATCGTATGTTTTGGCACTTGTATTGAAGGTGGTATGTGTTGGCACTTGTGGTATGTAGAATATTTGAATTGTACTTTTAAATTATGTATTTGATCGTATGTGTTGGCACTTGTGGTATATTTGAAGAATTGGTGTGGTATGTAGAATATTTTGGATGGTTTGAATATGATGATGAATGTTTTGGATGTGTTTCTTCTATGTACGAAACTGGTGTTGCAAAATTTTTAATTTAAGGATTGTATTTGACTTTTTTAATTATTGCATTTGCTTTTTTTTCTGATGTTATATTTCAAGATAATGGTGTTGCATTCCAAAATACAGTGGTGTTGCATTACATAAAATAGTATTAATTCAACATGGCACATGACCCCACAGCTGACGTGTCATATGTGAGACATGGGTAGCTGACGTGTCATGTGACATGTAGGCAGTTGGCGTTGCCCCACTATTGTGACCTGGAAGCCAGACTCTAACTAATGCTCAAGTAACGCTAAATATTGTTGTATTACGTGCAAATAGTGTTGCATTACGTCTATAATGAAACACTTTCTTTCCATGGCAGTAGATGGGCAAAAGCATTGCCTTAGAGGGTTAAGGCAACGACTGTGGATGTCACGCCCTTCTGGTGTTGCCTATTTAAAAAACGGGCAAATGCAACGCTTCTTCGATCTAAGGCCACATAAAACTTGTGTCGAATTTGCCCAATTTTGTAGTAGTGGTAATACCAGAATTGATGTTACTGTTAATGAACCAACTTCTGAAGATACTGATCTTGTGTCCTAGGATGTACATGTAGAGGATGTGCAGGATGTACATGTGGAAGATGTGCGGGATGTACATGTGGTGGTTGTGCTTCCTTTTGTTGTTTTGCCCGATTTTACAATTGATCCTAATATCTATTGGAATGAGAGTGAGACCGCCTGGGTTCATGCCCCCTCTGGTATGCATTGTGATACATAGAATTATTACTTTATATTTATTGGTTATGAAGTGGAAGAGCGCATGCATCTCTTCTATAAATCTGAAGGCAAGAAATTGATTTCGTGGGATGACGATCAAATTGGTGAAGTGAACTTAGAGTACATGCAGGATGCTTCATGGGATTGGAACCGGTTATCGGCTCCTTCCTTAGCAGAATATTTGGCATTTCGCTTCTGGTTCTATAAGCATAATATGTCTCCCTACACAGGTTCCTTTTATGACGATGACTCTGATTGTGAAGAATTGTAGCTTCCCTTGTTATATTATTTTGAGCTATGATTATGTCGTTGTTTAGATATTTTCTTGTATTGATAGTGACAGGACACTTCAAACTAGAATGTTACTCTATGTATGTGCAGAGTACCAGTTCCTTCTCTTTAAAAAAGGTGTTTGCGGTCACCTTAAAAACTGGTCGGCCTTTCCAAAAAAAAAAAAAAATCAAGAATGGAGAAAAAGATAGAAAACTCTTGAAATTAATGAGAGGAGCTTCAAAATATTGAGCTTCATCATTATTTGGTAGATTAAATGATTTGATATCCTAATTTAGGGCTATATAGATATTTGTCGTTAATCAGATTCAACTTTCTTATTTGTATACTTGTTAACATTGGCACACGAAACAATACAGTATAACTGAAAGAAATGAAAACAAACAAAGAACTTAGGTAGTGTTTGGTTTTGAAAGTAAGTTTTGTATATCATATGTTTTCAATATTTATCACATGATAATGCAAAAGTTAGAACATACCAATCAATTCAACAATGAGAAAATGAGATGAATGAAGATAGATTTTGGCAGTTACATAAGCCAGAGAATACAAAAATATCATTTTTAATTTGACAGTTTCTCAAGGCAGAGAACATGAAAATATCATTTTAATATCAATATACATATGTATATATGTATACGTATATATATATATATATACACACACACATATATATATATATATGTGTGTGTGTGTGTGGGGGGGGGGGAGGCTATTTGGACACAAATTTAGAGACATAAAGCCTCAACTGTTGGATCTTTTTGTCTTTATGTGGAGAGGTGTAATTCATGTGGTGCTTCAATGGTGGAGATTAGTTGTGTCACCAATTGTGTCTAAATTTTGTGTCCTAATTGACTTTCCATATATATATATATATATATATATATATATAGTTGTAATTCTATTGTTTAGTCTAGTGTTTTAAAGACCCAATCCAACTTTGATCCGACCGTGGTTAACCTTGAATCTTATTCAAAATAAAATAACCTTGCGCTAGCATGAGTCCACGGTTCAATCCTATAACCTTGAAAAAACCTTTAAATCTAACCCTTAAAAACCAATTCAATAATATTCGCTAAGTTTTTAATTTTTTCATTGTCACAATTTTGTTATTTGATTGTAATTGTATATGATATAATCAAACCGACCGTTAGAGAGATTTGCCTACTCTGAGAGCAAATGAAATTTCGTGTAAAGCCAAAAACACACGCCCCTCTTCTCCGTTATTATTTCTTGCTCCCCTTTCTTCTCCAACATTCCGCGCTCCTGTTCTCCTTAATTTTTTTTACAGATTCTCTTTTTTTAACCGATTCTGGAGCTTTAATTTTAGAGTACAAGTGTTCTAGAACCGCAAATATCAGAAAAGTATTGGACTTTTGATCGGAAAGCTTGCGTTGATTTTTTCTTCATCTCCAATTATTTCATTCAAATTTACCAGTTTCTTCTGTTGGATATTTGGGGATATTTTGATAGAAGAGAGAAGGAGAAAAAGGACTGATAACAATAGGCTTTCCCTTATCATTCATACAAAATGATAGTAGGCTATATATAGAGAGCCTTACATGACAATTCATCCTAATAGACATCACATTTTACCAACTGACACTACTTATTAAATTGAAACACAAACTTTGACATGACTCTTGACTAATAAATGGACACATTACTTAATACACTTAATACTAGTCAAAACATTTAATTAAACACAAGTTTACTTTTCCAACATCCCTTCCTAAACTTGTGTTTTGATAACTCCAAGTCAACTTAATTTGAATTTTTTCTTTCTTACTTCTTTTGGATTTAGCGGCTCGCATTCCATAGGTTGTAGCTTCTTCCCAATCAATATTCTTTCTTTCTCATTCTCATGGCTTGCTTTATCAATGTCGTTTGTGAAAACGTCAGCTGCTTGTCCAAAGAGTGATGCATTTGCACGTCTTATTATTTCGTTGAAATTGTTGAACTTAAGAATGGACTGAACGTATCCAAATATCTCTTCTTTTGCAATGACCATATCTTCCTTGACATATGAGAAAATAGTGGTTTGAATATAGAACTCTTTGCTTTCAATTTTCTCATCCCCAATAACAAGGGATGCACCACCAGTAACCCCTAATTTTATGTAGTGCAAGATCTTATTGAATTGCTCGTCATCAATCTGAGGAGCTTTCGATTTCCCCTTTTCTTTTGGTTCCTCTTTCTTCTTTAATCCTCTATATTCATGTGCCATCATCACATTTTCGCGAGCATCCTTTTCTATTGAGTTATCATCGACCTCAGCATCGTCAGCGTCAGTCATTTCGACCTCTTCATTTTTACTATCACCTTTGTCTTTAGTTTTTGCAACCTCTTTTATTTCAGGATAGCTTTCTTCAACGTCTTCCTGAGTTATTGCTTTTACATTTTCTGCAAAATGATTTTCTAATCTCTTCCAAGCTACTTGTGCGGTTTTTGCACTTATGATGAGTGGAAGAACTGATCGGCACATTCCTTGAAATATAAGAGACAAAGCTTTTGCATTATTGACATTGTTCTCTCTATATTTATCTTTCTTTGCAGCTGACATTGCAGCCACTTCTTCTGATGTATGCGATGTAAATCCCTCTTCTACAATATCCCATAATTTTTTAGATATGAGGAATGTCTTCATAAGAACATTCCATAACTTGTAATCGTTTTCAAGAAGAATAGGAACTCCTTGAAGTGTAAATGTGAATGCTGGAACATTGTTGTTTGAGGAGGCCATTTGCTCTGGCTCTGATACCAATCTGTTGGATATTTGGGGATATTTTGATAGAAGAGAGAAGGAGAAAAAGGACTGATAACAATATGCTTTCCCTTATCATTCATACAAAATGATAGTAGGCTATATATAGAGAGCCTTACATGACAATTCATCCTAATAGACATCACATTTTACCAACTGACACTACTTATTAAATAGAAACAAAAACTTTGACATGACTCTTGACTAATAAATGGACACATTACTTAATACACTTAATACTAGTCAAAACACTTAATTAAACACAAATATCAGATAAGTATTGGACTTTTGATCGGAAAGCTTGCATTGATTTTTTCTTCATCTCCAATTATTTCATTCAAATTTATCAGTTTCTTCATCTTCAGTTATTTCATTCCAGTAACCTTGATTTTTTTCTGCTGCGTTCATCTCAGTGCTGAAACCCTAATTCCCTCGCCCTCATCCCCTCCTTCATCAATCCTCACCACCGTTGCTGTACTTGCTACTTCCTGCCTAACCCCTGTCATTCCCTAATCGCTGCTTTCCACTGACCCCTCACACCTTTTCGCTGCCGATCTTCTCGCCTCCAAGCCTGATTTAACCTTCTATCCGTCAACTCAGGTAAATCCACTATGTTTTTTTAACATTACTTATTGTTTGTTTCTTAGACTTGAACTATAAGAAGCCATTTTCATCTTATAGAGATAGGTTGTTTTGTATATCTCATGATCATATTTAATATAACATTCTCACATAGATTAAAACTTCGAGGTTTCGTTTCCTAAAAACCTTGGGTTTTTTTGTCCTCAGATGGATTAAGCATATTAGACATTTGATTAAGGTCCCAATAATGATCATGGTGGTTGATTAAGAAAGAATTGCCATTATTCAGAAGTAATTATAGTCAAGGATGTGCTTGGATCAAGATAAGTTTACTCCTACCAGAGTCTTGATTCTTATAGAATAAATGCCATGGTTCTAAAAGTTATGATTTATTTTAAGCAATAGAGTAATTTATTAAGAGTATATTTGAGTTATATGCCTCAACATGTGTAAAAAAATCATCTTTTATGAATTTTTAACTACCTTCGACATGGAGAGCATGAATTTTTTGTTTTGAAATGGATTTAATGTTTTTAAATAAAGAGGTTACCTTTTTTAGTTTTAAAAAAAGGAAACAAAAAAGGATAGAATAGAGGTGGGTATATTGTATATGAACCTGCGAATTACATCCCTTAATTATTGTGTATGCCAAGGCAGTGAATGATGATCACTCCCAGTCTACCATCAATTGAAGATCAAGAATGTATTAATCATGTACCTATACGGTGAATAAAGAGGTTAGCTTTTTTAATTATTGTGTATGCCAAGGCAGTGAATGATGAGCACTCTCAGTCTACCATCAATTGAAGATCAAGAACGTATTAATCATGTACCCTTCACATGGGCAGTTCTAATATGAACATTTACCTCATTGTATGTTCATAGTTTGAGTTATAGAATATAACTATTGGTAATTGGTATAATACGTAATGGGACACCTACGAAAGTCCAGGCAGTTTTTCATCCAAGTGTACATTTTGTAAGCAATTGAGAGGTCATTTATGCTTTGAAAGTTGAAACTGTGTGATTATATCATTTAAATTTACATTACCATCTTTTTTCTTATTGATTCCATTCCATATGGAAGGAGGTCAACCTTTACATATTATTATTGCAGGTCTGGCGATCACACCATTATCAGAACCGTTAGTTTAGTAGTTAAAGTTTCTACGCACAAAAAAATGTTAATTGCTTTCATGATCTTCCAAGGTTAATCATTGTACATGTTTTTGCAAATCAAAGAAGAACATGAAGATACTATAGGGGTAAATGACCTAGTAGACTTGATTTATTATCTGTTACGTTTGTTTCCAAATGTACGAAAATATTTTCAGTGCTTCACTGCTTCTTCTTTTCCGCCAAAGTTATTGGCAAAAGCTCGTAAGCTATTTTAAACTTTTCCTTATGTTGAACCATGCATGCTTTCTTAAGCAGTTAAGAAAGAAGAGTAATCATATTTATGAATTAGACAAACCTTGCACTGAATAAATGAAACATACCAATTGCTTTAATATTTTCTAACTTGAATCTTGCAGATTCAACTTTCATATTTGTTACTTTTTGATTGTATTTCATTTTATAGGATCTCAAGAAGGCTTGATACATAGGATAATAGAAACTATGCTCTGATCACGATGCTTGCATGATTATGGGCGACAAAGCATCAAGTATGTCTAATTATTTATTTCTTATCTTCTCCTAACTTTTTATGTAATCCTCAACAACATCGACTCATTACTTGGATATTTCTTCTAAATAAATAACAATATATCAATGTTTCTAGGAGATCGTCATAAAAAACGTATAGTCGCATACGAATCATATAACTGGGAATTACATTTGAAGAACATAGTCATCAATTTTCCCTTATTTTGTTAAAAATCTATTTGAATTAGTTTTTTAGATGTAGGGCTTTCAATAGATACTTTCAAATGCGGCTATTTCAATATCCGCAACAAGAACTATTTTTGAATATACATCTACATCCATGGATTAAGATGGATATAGGATAATTATCATATCCTCTAAGTAAACCAAGAAAGCATAAAGCGAAATTTAGTTCATTTTTTCCCTTTATTTCCACATATTATAAAAGTATCCAAAATCAACAAATATGATGATAATATATAGTTTTAAGCAATTAAATGTGGACGTCTTTATATCTACATTTGTATCTATTTTTTTGGATATTAAATATTCATCTGCTTCTCGGATGTAGATGCAGACGTAGACGAATTTCTAGTTTTTTGGACATCAAATAAACTTATATGTTTGGCTATACATTAACAAACTTGATTTGATCTGCAATAGTTGAACAATTTTATCGATCTACAATTGATTGTTATTTTGATACATTTTCTTTTGTTTTGTTGTTGATTATTTGTTTTTACCTGAATAATTCATAGTTTGTTTGACATTATTGGGAAAATTTGAAAGGGAGATACTATATAGAAAAGTCATGAAATGTCAGTAAAAAGATCAGCTAAACAGAGGCTAAGGCGATATCATTTCTCCTAAAAATAAAATAGAAAAGGAACAATTTTTTATGGGTTCTGTTTGTTTCAGATAATGCCTATTGGTGAAACAGGTTTTGAAACATGTTAGAGATAATTTCAAATTCATATTCCTATTATTCATTGCATTAATTAGGATTCATATTCCTATTATTCATTGCATTAATTAGGAGTTATTTTTATTTGTATTAATTGTATTAATAATTGTATTAATGTATAGATTCAAATTCAAATATGCTCTAGAAGTTGTCCATCTATAAATATGTAATATTATGTAATTATGTAATCAAGGAAAGGAATACAATTTTATTCCCTGTTTTCACATGGTATCAGAGCACCATTAAATAAATTACACTCTTGTATTTCTCAATCTCTTATCACGGCTAATGATAACAATCCTTCTAATGTTTCTATCAGAGTTGATCCTTATGCTATCCATCACTCTGATAGTCCCTCTACTATTCTTGTCACACCTCTCTTAACTGGTGATAATTATGGCTCTTGGAGTCGTGCCATTACAATGGCATTACGAGCCAAGAACAAATTTGGTTTTGTCGACGGTTCCTTACCGATCCCATCGGTGGAAACCGACGTTGTCAATTGGCACTGCTGCAACGATCTTGTTGGCAGTTGGATACTCAATTTCGTATCTCTGGAAATCAGGCCAAGTATTCTCTATGCCAATAGCGCTGCCCAGATATGGATGGATCTCAAAGAGCGCTTCTCTCAGTCTAATGCGCCGAAGATATATCAGTTAAAACTCTCGGCTAACTTAGCAGCTACAATTCTGTCATGTATGTCTTCTTGTTGGATTATAGATTCAGGTGCGTCAAATCATATATGCACATCACTATCAATTTTTTCTTCATATGTTCCATTGCAGAAACATAAGTCTGTTCAATTACCTGATGGCACTTTTGCATCAGTGACTCACATTGGGATTGTTAAACATTCAAAATCTCTTATTCTCAAAGATGTATTTTTTATCCCATCATTCAAATTCAATTTATTATCTGTCTCACAATTAACAAAACAACTTAATTGTGAAGTAATTTTTTCTAAATCTCAATGTCGTTTCCAGGACCTGTTGACGAACAGGACGATTGGTCGGGGTAGAATTCATTGTGGTCTTTACTACTTGGAGGATATTCCCCATTTGAATTCCGCTTTTTCATTTCAGCAATCAGATAATTTTGATCTTTGGCACTCTCGCCTTGGTCACCCTAGTAGTTCTCGTTTTAAATTTCTCGTTAATAATTTTCCGGATATATCCACGAATAATAATTTTATTTGTGATGTTTGTCCACAAGCTAAGCAATCTCGTGCTTCATTTCCGCAAAGTGTATCTCACTCTTCTGTATGTTTTGAATTATTACATGTTGATGTTTGGGGACCATTTAATGTTCCATCTAAAAATGGTTCATGTTTTTTTCTCACCATTGTTGATGATTATTCAAGATGCACTTGGGTCTATTTAATGAAATTCAAGTCTCAAACTTTTTATATGATAAAACATTTTTTTAATCAAGTTAATAGATAATTTGGACTGTCAATCTCCACTATACGATCTGGAGATGGTGGTATTTTTATTCCACAACTTCAAGCTCTTCGATCTGACAATGGAACTGAATTTCTTTCATTAGAGTTTCAAAATTGGTTTCATTCTCATGGTATAATCCATCAACGAAGTTGTGTAGCCACTCCTCAACAAATGGGATTGTGGAACGTAAACATCGACACTTACTTGATGTTGCTCGCTCACTACGATTTCAAGCTAATCTTCCCCTCTCTTTTTGGGGCGAATGTGTTCTCACTGTTGCATTTCTCATAAATAAATTACCCACACGTACTCTTAATTTCAAATCTCCTCATGAAGTTTTATTTGGAAAGGTTCCGTCTTATTCATCTTTACGTGTGTTTGGATGTCTATGTTTTGCGAAAAATATGCATATTAAAAATAAATTTGATGCACGAGGTAAGCCACACATTTTTGTTGGTTATCCTTATGGTCAAAAAGGATATCGACTTTATGATCCTTATTCTCATCGCATAATAGTTTCACGTGACGTTATTTTTCATGAATCAGTTTTCCCGTATAAAAACATTTCAGATCATAGATCTAACGACATTTCCATCACTCCACTAGATGATGATTCACCTACAAATTTCACACCATTTCAAAATGATTCATCAATACCAACTAATATTTCTTCATCTAATACAACTGAAAATGGTGAAAATTCACTTCAAAATCATTCTCCAAATCTGATTCCAACAGAAATCGCTGATTCAAATCAGTCTCAGCAAACTAATAATAATTCTTCAATTATAATTCCCACGAATACTGCTGATTTAAATCATCCTCAGCGAATTCGACGAAGGCCATTACATCTCAATGATTATGCATGCAACGTCTCTCCTTCATCTACATCTTTTCCTTTATCCAAATATTTCTCTTTGGAAAAGTTTAGTCATTCTCATCATGTTTTTTTGTCCAAAATTATTAATCATGATGAACCTCAAACTTATTCTCAAGCAGTTCAATCTTCTGCTTGGCGTGATGCAATGTCTGTTGAAATTCGTGCTCTCGAAGCAAACAAAACATGGTCTGTTTGCTCACTACCAAATAAAACACCAATTGGTTGCAAATGGGTATATAAAATTAAATATTGCTCTGATGGTTCTATTGAACGATATAAAGCACGTTTAGTAGACAAAGGTTACACCCAAGTTGAAGGAATTGATTACCATGATACTTTTGCTCCGGTAGCAAAATTGGTCACCGTTCGTCTACTTCTTTCTATCGCTACAATTAAAAATTGGTCTTTTCATCAATTAGACGTAAATAATGCTTTCCTCCAAGGTGATCTAAATGAGGAAGTTTATATGAAACTTCCTCCTGGTTTTCCTCATCATGGTGACAATCAAGTTTGTAAGCTCCATAAATCTATTTATGGACTTAAACAAGCTTCGCGTCAATGGTTCTCTAAGTTTTCTTCTACTTTAATTCAACGTGGTTTTCGTCAATCTAATTCCGATTACAGTCTCTTCACGTATATTCGTGATCATATTTCAGTATTTGTTCTTGTTTATGTAGATGATATTATCATTGCAGGAAACAATGAATCTTTTATTTCCATGACAAAACAATTTCTCGCCAAATCTTTCTCCATTAAAGATCTTGGGCGTCTAAGTTATTTTCTTGGTATTGAAGTTTCTCGTTCCAAAAAGGGTTATTTTTCGGTCAACGTAAATACACACTTGACATATTAAAGGATTCAGGTATGTTTGGTTCTCATACAACTCCAATTCCTATGGAATAACATTGTAGACTTCTTCCAGATGACGACAATACCTTGCCTGATCCGTCTCTGTATCGACGACTCATTGGCGTCTCTTATATCTTACAGTTACTCGTCCTGACATTCAATATGCTGTCAACAAACTTAGCCAATTTATGCAAAGCCCTCGTTCCACACATCTTGATGCTGCAAATAAAGTCCTTCGATATCTCAAAGGTTCTATTGGTAAATGTTTATTCCTATCGGCAACGAGTACTCTTTCTCTGGTCAGTTTTGCTGATTCTGACTGGGCAGGTTGGCCTGTCACTCTTCGTTCTACTACCGGTTATTTTACAATGCTTGGTTCTAGTCCCATCTCCTGGAAATCAAAGAAACAACCGACTGTTTCTCGATCATCTGCTGAAGCTGAGTATCGGTCTCTTGCTGCTATTACTGCTGAAGTCCAATGGTTACATTCAATCTTATCAGAACTTGGTTTTCCACCATCTGGTCCTATATCAATACATTGCGATAGCCAAGCTGCAATTCATATTGCATCAAATCCCGTCTTCCATGAACAAACTAAGCACATCGAAATAGATTGTCATTTCATTCGTGAAAAGATTCTCTCCGGTATTATTACTCCTTCCTATATTCGTTCTTGTGACCAACTAGCGGATATTTTCACAAAACCACTAGGTGATGATAATTACAAACGATTGCTTAGCAAGTTGGGCGTGATCGACATTTCTCTCCCGGCTCCAACTTGAGGGGAGGTGTTAGAGATAATTTCAAATTCATATTCCTATTATTTATTGCATTAATTAGGATTCATATTCCTATTATTCATTGCATTAATTAGGAGTTATTTTAATTTGTATTAATTGTATTAATTGTATTAATAATTGTATTAATGTATAGATTCAAATTCGAATATGCTCTAGAAGTTGTCCATCTATCTGTTTTCACAAAACAAAACTTAGTTTTGTAATTTAATCCTGTTGTGTTTAGTCATTTTTAATTATTATTTTCATTGAAACGAAATTATATTTTTTCGATATATGCCTAATTCGAACATTTGTTTTGCTACATTGCTTTGAAGCTTATTAATTATGTCTAAGTAGACTATCTTAAGTTGATTGCAATGATCATCAATAAGTTTACTGCAATGACACAAGGGGTTTAAAGGAAAGAATTATATGTTACTGCTTAATGTGGTTTACATCTAAAGTTGATACAGATCTAGCAACTTAATATAGTCTATTCTGACATACCTAGTAAAACTAAAAGATTATTCTAATGTTATATATGTTTACTATTCTTTATGTTATCTATTATTAGGTGGCTGCATGATTTACTCTGTTATACAGCTAGAAAAATATATTACTGCTCCTTAATATTTTGATTTTCCAATATAATATATAGGATATTACCGGTTGTTATACTAAGAAAGAGATAAAACATTGCACGTTTTTTTATTATAAATACAAGTGAGGTTTTGGTAACAAATGGTAACCGACTCCATTGACATATAACGTAAAGTTGTAAAGTACATTTATAAATCAGTAGTATTGTTCAATATTATTTTCTTTCGGTCATCATCTACAAACCATTGATTGAAAGGCTTTATTTTGTGATATATTAAAGCAACAGGTAATGGAGTTTTATTGTTATTTCAGGTCACTATAATCTTCATATTTTCGACAGAGACATACATGAAGAGATCTGATGGAGTCCAAAAAATTTAATTCGTGCCATATGTTGATATAATTACGTAACTAGCACTAGCATCAGGGAACAAATCGATGGGGGAAAAGAAGCACAATCAGCAACACAACATGTATGGTTGGGCGACCCGGACAATCTTGGCAACAAAACTTGATGATGTATGAGTTCCTTTTGAACTTCTAGTCTATGTTTTATAGTCCCTGTTTGTTCTCGTGAGTAGTTTGTAGTATCTTTAGTATGGGTACAGCCTAGGTTGTCTTTTTGTATGTAACATGTCACAGTTTTGGCAAATATGTATTTTATTCTTTAAATGAGAATGTTTGTTTTTCCATTTATTCTGTAGTGTTGGAAATTATTAATTATCATGTTATATGCATAATATGCATTGAGAATTATTAATCGTCTTGTCATATGCTGATTTTGATGTTGTATAATTTTATTGCATCATTTTGTATGAAATAGGAACAACCTGGATTGTTCCTATTATTTGATTATTTATCTACAGTAGCAATACTAAAGATTGGTGAAAGACCTTATGTATGGTCTCTGCTATTAAGGTAGAGACCCAAAAATTGTCGTTAGTAAGATTATTATCTAGTCTAGTGACTTATTTGAGCACACAGTTTAGGTTTCTTATTATTTTATAGAAACTAATATGGTCTCTCAATTCTTTTTATTTATTATAATTAGCGTTGAAAGCTGAAAACTCAAAATACAGGTTAGACCAAACACCGTCTTGTTTTTTGAAATATATCAAATTTTCATGACATAATATCTACGTATTTGAACGTGCATGTTTTACATCGATACAATAATAGTAGCTTATAATTATCAAACTAACTTACATGTATAAATCTTAATGTAACTAGATACACTTATCTAAATATTTTCATTTTTTTAGACAAGGCAGTTAGTTTTTCATCAGATTCATAATAAGAAAAAATAATAATAAAGATTATTTCTTCGATATTATACGACTTAACGGTAGGTTTTTCCCACCGTTTTACGGTAATACTAGTTAATATTGTTATGATTACTATCATTGTTACTACTTTTTTGTTCTTTTCATTATAAATTATATCATGTTATAGTTACTATTGTCTTATGACTTTTCTTAATCGTAATACACTACTACCATGATTATACTTATGAATTAAATGTGGTAATGTGACACTCTAATGTGTTTATTAAAATATGTATTATATAATTTGATATTTGACAAATTTATATGATTTAGTGTATTATACAACATTTTTTCGTGAAATGATTTATTTAATTTAAAAAAGAAACAGCACGGTTATCACGGTTCGACTTATGAAATTTTGGACCGTGGAAGATCACAGTTCGACTTGTAGTTTGATATCCAAAACTATGGCCTAGTATGTTCAAATTTTCTACATGTAAGTTCTAAGCTGAAGTTTATAACCCGGGTCATATTTATGTCCGTTCTTTGAACAAAAAAGGGGCACAAAAAAAATAATTTCTTCTACTTCTCAAATTTTCTAAACTTGTGAACAATTACCTTTCTGCATTCTTCAAATTCTTCAACGATGAGTGCACAATTTTGAAATATGTCAGTTAACCTTGGATAGTGGATTACAAACAATGATTGCACCTTAGTGATACTGGAATTCGCTTTCAAGGCAATAACGTGTCCACCAAACAATCTCTCTTTTCTTCTCTCTACTAATTTTTTTTCAACATAAGGTAATTGAATTAATTATTTAGTTAGATGATATTTGAAGTGTTATATGCTAGCAAAGCAATGATCAATTGAGATTTTCATGTTAGATATTGGATTGCTTTTTTCAGAACTGACTAGTTGAATTTAATTCTTTCCCCATCATAGTGGTTGCATATTTTTCATTGAAAATATTGAATAGAAGTTTGTTTACACTGCCATAAGTAGACGGCAGTGTGTGAACCATTGATTTCAGTGGGGTCCACATGGACCTCTAAGAAATCAATGGTTCAGCTCTTGCTGTATACTTACGGCACGGTGAACAAACTAGAACTCGAAAATATTGGACATATTCTGCTAAAATTTGTATCAACATGTCATCCTACCATTGGAAGTTTAGATTACAGGGATGAAAGCTTAAGAACTTGGTTCTCAAAACCGAAACATGTTTTGAAAAATAATCATGCAGTGAGGATAAGACAGAAGTGGGAGACAACCTTAACATTTACTGCTTTTCACTTCTCAAAAGTTCTAAAATTTAGAGCATAACTGAAAGCAAAAAAGGCAAAGCTTAAGAACTTGGTTCTCAAAACCGAAACATGTTTCGAAAAATAACCATGCAGTAAGGATAAGACGGAAGTGGGAGACAAGCTTAAAATTTACTGCATTTCACTTCTCAAAATTTCTAAAATTTAGAGCATAACCGAAAGCAAAAAAGGTACACATAAAAAATAATCTCTTCACTTCTCAAGTTTTCTAAAGCTCCTGAACAATTGTCTTTTTGCATTTCTTTAAAATTTACAATGTTGAGTTCAGGGGCGGACGTACATACAGGCCAGCAAGGCCAACGCCCGCCCTGAAATTTTAGAAACCAGACAAGAAATAACAAAATTTTGCATGTTGCCCTACTTGATGGCCTTCAAAGCTCAAAGAGGCCCAACAAGGAAGGCCAACAACTTCATTTCAAGCCTAACAGCCTTAGAAACAATCATTTCAACCAGTCTTTATAATTGTTTCTATATATACATGGTAGCTTAATGTATTTTAGTGTTGTGGGACTTTTTTTTTTTTTTTTTTTTTTTTTTTTTTTTTTTTTTGGCCCGACCTGATTTCAGAAGCTGAATCCGCCACTGGTTGAGTGCACAAATTTGAAGTATGTTGTGTTAACCTTGTATGGTGGATTACAAACAATGATTGCACCTTAGTCATATCGGAATTCGCTTTCAAGGGAACATCATGCCCACGACAACTATATAATTCCGTATTATTATTCTAAGGACTTCTATTATGTTAATATTTATATTACGCAGTAAATATAACATAATAGAATAATCTCTCTTTTTCTCTCTATTTTTTTTTTTAACATAAGGTAATTGAAATAATTAATTAGTTGGATGATATTTGAAATGTTATAGGGTAACAGTGATCATTTGAGGTTTTCATGTTATTGGATTGCCTTTTTCAAAAGAATTTAATGCTTTCCCCGTCATAGTGGTTGCATATTTTTCACTAAAAACATTGGGCATCTATTCTGCCGAAATATGCATATTTTTAATCGTGCAACTTGATTAGTTTAAAAATAAATTTGTACCAACATGTCGCCATATCATATTTTATAATCACAGGAGCGTGATAAATGCAGCGATACTTATCAATATTAATTGTCATGTAGCTAGTTTAACCTTTATGGCTACTTTTAAATAATAATGCTTTTGTTGCTTATCTATTAGTCAAACCAAAACTGAAAGAAAGCTTCTTTTGCCACTGGATTAATGAAGCTATTGTAGGACAACTTACTAATCAAATGTAACATAGTCATCCATAGTAATCAAAACTGAAAGAAAGCTATTTTTAGTTATTATGAAACCTGCCCTATCATTTTTAGTTTTGTAATGGTGAAATTATAAGAGAAAAAACTATGGTAAAAAGAGAAATTCATTGCAAGTTTAGATTAGTACGGGATTAAAGCTCTAATAACCATGTTTAGAAAAATAAGCATGCAGTGAGGATAAGACGGAAGAGGGAGACAAGCTGCAGCTTTAATACTTAGTTAATAGTTGTACTATATTTTTGACATGCAATGCTCTCGTTTATATACTTTATACTATCATTGATACTGCTTTTCAAAGTTTTGCTGAAGTTGAAACTCCCCGTCATCGGGATGATAAAATTGCATAATTTATGATAATTTTTAAGAAAAGTCTTCTGTATTTATGCTGTTTTTTTAATTAATATCTCAAAAGTAGAATTAGAAACAGTATTATATGGAGCACGCGGCTGTTACAACATTTTTTAAAGAGATTTAACAAATATTAAGTTGTATAAGTACAAGCATCCCACCTAAGTTCAAGCACACTTGCTGTCATGGCATCTTCAACAACATCATCATCTTCTTCCTCTTCTTTTTCTGCTTTCAACGTTATAACCTTAACATTTTTCTTGCTAGTTACTACAAAGTTAAAGGCAAATGCTGAATTTGTTCTATACTCTGAACCATCACAAGTGATGCTTCCAGGACAGAACTTTACCTACGACTTGACTTATAAGATGCTTCCTTTCGGACCTTACGAATTTGTTTTCCAAACCGACTGTAATCTTGTCCGATATTCCAAAGGAATCAAAACTTGGGAGTCTAACACCACCACATATGATGGGGATGGCTGCACCCTTAGGCTGTTTCCTGATGGAGAGGTAATCAAATAAACCCGTACACAAATGCTATTTTATTTTATTTTGAAATTGGGTACTTTATATACAAATCTATGTAGTATGTAACGTAATACATGACAAGTGGGTTGATTCCCGTAGGGCAGGATTCGTACATATGTTAATTTTGATGCATGAGTGCAAACTTATAAACTGCTTTTGATGGGTCAAAAACCAGCTTATTCTCAGAGGTCCTACCTACCGGACATACTGGAGAAGCGACGTGAAGTTCACTCGTGGAAGTTACGCGTTTGTCCTCGAGTACGATGGCTCACTCGGCATTTTCGGCCCTCGGCTCTGGTCCAATACCGACAACGTAACAATGAGCGAACCTGAGCCGATGCTCCTCACCACTGATTACGTTGCTTATACGTATCAGGTATGTATTTCACATATATCATCATGCTCTAACTTCTATAGGTTTATTGAAGAAAATGAACGTATAAAACAGGTCAAAAGTAGAAGTGATATTGCTCTTTTATTAAAAAAAAAAAATGAAAATATAAATATTGTTTTAAAAGCGGATGAACTAAAACTTTATTTAATCATTAATACGTTCGTTTAATCTACTAAAATGTTTTTCATCAAATTGATATGAAAAACAAGGAGATTCTAAAAGGAATAAACGTACTGCATTATATATATTATATTTAAGGTGCAAAAAACCGAATAAGGAATAGACTAGAATGGAAAATATGTTTTTTACTTGGTTTTTAAAAATGGGAAAGGTGACGTTTTTAGCATTTAAAAAAAAGAAGGAAAAATAGCAGTTTTACTTTCTTTCTTTTTCCTTGGGAATCAATATTTTATAATGGGTAATGCTACTTTATCTTATAGATATATCAGGTATGGAATCATGTGTAAATAGTAGTTATTAGTAGATATATATATGGGGAACAATTAAGTTAATTTAGACGTGACCCTAGGGAAAAACTGTTATTCGTTCCAAGATTTGACAAACAGTGAATGGTGTAGTAAGCATTTCTTTCTCTTTTAGTTAATTTGCAAGTTAATTTTAAGAAAATCTGAACAAAATGATTGTTTTTACTTTTTAGAGAATTTGCGGTTGGAAAAGCACAAAAGTTTGTACAGTATACTGTGGTATTTAGAGGATGTAAGAAAGCATATTTTATCAATAATAAGTTATTAACGTTCCACTGACTGTTTCTCTTTATATCATTAGAGGGGGAAAAATGATCATATTTTGCATTATAGTTTTCTAATTAATGATAGTGTTATCTTATTCAACTAGAGCTTTATTTTGAATTCTCTGCATTTCAAATCTATGATTTTTTAGTAGGACCTTACCCTACTTTTTATTACCAATTCACTTGAGCTGATGCCCCCCTTACATGAGAGTGGTCAGTTTTATAAACTAATATATGAGATTTGAGGATTTGTAGGTAGTTTTATTTGATTTTCTTTCAATACTAAGTATCAAATTTGGGAAAAAGAAAAAAAATAAACCTTCACATTTTCTGAAGTGTATTGCTAAAAACAATCAAATCTTTGCTTTTTAACTGTAGTATGCATCATATATATTTAACTGGACAGGTAACAACATATACATTTGGAATTGTCCTAAGCTACAGAAACTTCAGACTTGTACTAAGAGAAGACTGCAATCTAGTGCTTGAAGACATGAACACATGGGACATACTGTGGGAGACAAAGACGTCGAGCCCTTATGGAGACTGCTTCACCCGTTTGGACGACCATGGCGAGTTCTTCGTCATGCACAATAGAAGAGATGTACTGTGGAGGACAGGGGTGCGATCTAAAGCACCGGCGATTTACCCGAATTCACAGGCTATTTTCCTACGATATGATGGAAGACTTATGATATATAACCAGAGGATATGGTCTCTGCCAGCCTCTAGTTCACAGACTATTGCTACAACTTAGGTTCTACTGTCGTGCAATTAATCGTTTAAAACTTCAGTTTGTACTCGTCGTTTTTGCTGTTCGAATATTGAAGTAATAATGTAGTGTGGAGAACAAGCAGCCAAATGGTATGAATACCCCAGACTCCCAGAGTATCATACCTATATTTTTGGCCTGGCTTTTACAATAAAATAAAAAAAGTTTTAACTGGCTAATTTAGTTGGTGATGGGAATGCATGTTTATTAAGAATGCAAAGGATCGTAACTGGCTAATTTAACTGGCTAATTGAATTGTAGGAGTGATGGAGCTTCTCATCTTTCACTGTTTGAAGCTAACTTTCATTATTCAAAGGGAATGTTAGTTGCAAATTGCATTGTTTGAACTTAAACATACATTTACAAATTGGGTGCTACTATTCATACCCCGGTTTATACTTCCGGCCACCTTTATAAATGTAGTGCAAATGATTATTTTTTATATTCTTCTAGCCACCATATATAATTATTTCTTCACTCAGTTTTCACCACCGTACTTCTCATAAAAAACACATATTTCTTTACAATTTCAAACCCTAAACCGTTACTAAAGCAGATATTCTTTTGTACCTAATATAGAGGAAGATAAGATAAAAAAGAGATTAGAATTGCTTGATTTTTATTGTTTTTTATTATGATATAGAACATGTTGTTAGGGATTTTTTTAATGGTTAGGGTTTTCCATTGCGTTTTAGGATATTTTTTCTGTTCCGTTGAAAATGTAAGCATGGAGGACATTAAATTTGACGACGTTGTAATAGAGAATGACAATGTAAATTTTAACTTATAGGGTTTTTATCCGTATAACTTACGTATCTTCTTTTACAAATTGATACATTATTTTTGCAGTTCGATAGTTGGAGTATTTGAATGATGATAAATTGGACAATAAACATAATGATTGCGATAATGTGATGCAAGATGTTCGATCAAGTGACTCAAAATACATAAATGTTGATTTGTAGAATCATTTCACAACCGACGAAGTAAGTACTCATTTATCAAAATTAAAATTGCTAATGTGGTTATGAAAATAAATTATTAAATTAAATCATTTCACAACCGACGAAGTAAGGGAGGAAGGGCGCGTTTGTGTATAGGAAGGAGTTGGTGGCCTCTGCATTTTTTGGTTATTAATTTAGACGGTGGGCAGAAGAGAAAATTTAAAATATTTGTAGTGCTTTTAGTTTTGGTGGCCAGAAGTGTAAATATGGTGTGAATAGTATCACCCTTACAAATTTATACTATATATTAATCAAGTTAGCTTCGAGAAATTAATTATCTATGAAGCAGCTAAGCTAAATTGGCAATGTGAACAATCATTGAAATAATGTATACCCTAAAATCTGCATTATTTGTTTTAAGAGTTATAGGATCATTTAATCTGTAACTTCACAACACCGCACTTTACATTTGTATATAAATATCGGTATTATGTGCAGAACTTTAATAGTGCAATAAACGAACTTTTTTACTACATTTGTATCTTCCGTACACAATCTGATTACTTAGGTAACGTTGACATGCCTTTCGATAAGGTCATCAAGATTTAAGGCCAAAGCACTCAAGACGTTTATTGCACTATTAAAGTTCTTCACATAATACCGATATTTATATACAAATGTAAAGTGCAGTGTTGTGAAGTTACAGATTAAATGATCCTATAACTCT
Organism: Allium sativum; assembly: GCA_030737875.1. Taxonomy (NCBI): domain Eukaryota; kingdom Viridiplantae; phylum Streptophyta; class Magnoliopsida; order Asparagales; family Amaryllidaceae; genus Allium; species Allium sativum. The sequence continues at coordinate 138,925,195 of CM060918.1, read as the reverse complement.
TAAAACAAATAATGCAGATTTTAGGGTATACATTATTTCAATGATTGTTCACATTGCCAATTTAGCTTAGCTGCTTCATAGATAATTAATTTCTCGAAGCTAACTTGATTAGTATATAGTATAAATTTGTAAGGGTAAAATATTTGTAGTGCTTTTAGTTTTGGTGGCCAGAAGTGTAAATAGGGGTGTGAATAGTATCACCCTTACAAATTTATACTATATATTAATCAAGTTAGCTTCGAGAAATGTAACAACCCGTATTTTCAATAACCTGTTATAACGTAAATCGAGGCAGAATTTAATTTATAAATCTGAATCAAGGGAAACGGGCTATGCCATTGCGTTCATCTCGGAAAAATACGCAAAATAGAGTCCGAGTTTTCGAAAATCGGAGTCCGTATGACCCGATTAAGGCCCAATGAATTTTTCAGAAAATTTCAAGTTCAAAACAGATTTGAATTTCAAGTTCAAATTTCAAATTTCGGGCCTGGAAGGCTAGGCGGGAATTTTCCCGCCAAGCCAACCAAGTCGACAGGCCTGTCGACTTGGCAGTCGACTTGGTTGGACCCATGTCGACAGCCCTGTCGACTTGGCTGTCGACTTGGTTCAGCCGGGCAGTTTTGCCTGGTGCACCATTTTGGGGTTTTGGTTAGGTTTTGGGGCCAGATTCGGTTTTAAGGGCTGAGATTGGAATTAGGGTTTAATCCTAAGGTTGAAACTAATCCTAATCTCTATAAATAAGCCCTAACCTAACCCTAAATCATCATTATTCAACCCTACAACTAAACTATGGCAAAATTATTCCTCTCATGGCCTCCACTCTCTTCATAAAATTCCTAAGTTATTTCTATGAGAGATTTTCAATGCATACAAGTGTTTTCAAGCTTGTATGAGCATCATTAGCTTGCATTCAAGTCAAGTTTCCATATTTACATCATAAAGCAAGAGTTTTGATCATTTTGGCTCAAGGGTTTTTCTAATGGAGCTTGCATTTTGGGTTTATTTGATTGCATAAGGGCCTTGTCTCAATCTATATATATTTTTGTGTCTTCATAAGCATTGTAAGCCCTTTTCTACTTTCATATTTAAACTCTAAAGTTAAATGAATGATGCAAGTTTGGTTGATCATTATGATATGCAAGTTTGCCATGATATGCAAGTTTACTATGTCATGTTATGCAAGTATGCCATGTTATGATATGCAAGTTTGCCATGTTATGATATGCAAGTTTATCATGTTATGTTATGCAAGTATGCCATGTTATGATATGCAAGTTTACCATGTTATGCTATGCAAGTTTGCCATGTTATGATATGCAAGTTTATCATGTTATGTTATGCAAGTTTGCCATGTTATGATATGCAAGTTTATCGTGTTATGTTATGCAAGTTTGCTATGTTATGATATGCAAGTTTGCCATATGATATGCAAGTTATGTTATGCAAGTTTGGGTTGATCATTTTGCTCATGTTATCATGTTATGCAAGCTTATCTTGGGTTTATGAGCTTAAAGCTTCAAGCTTTATGCTAAAGGTTGCATTTTGGCAACATGTAAGTTATCATATCCCTTATGATAACTTGCATGTGAGGCTAAATGCGAACTTATGGCAACTTCTACATGTCATTTATCACCATGTATCACCAATATGCTAAGTTTGGTTTTATGCATGCTTTTGAGGCCTAAAAATGTAATATGCAAGTATATGAACATATGTACATTTCATATGCCACCATGTTAAACTTGTGGCTTCAACACCTTTATGTCATGATTATGCCAAGTTCCCTCTTTCTATCCTTTATGCGCTATTGCGATTATGTAAGCGATGGGATTGCGTTTGGGGTTGGGTAAACTTAAAAGACATAAAAACATAAGATTGGGAATTTACCTATTAAGTTAGGTCTACCCATTGGGAATTTACCTATTAAGTTAGGTCTACCCAAATTCTTGAAAACTTGTAATATGTTTTGGAAACATGATGGACATGACACTTAGAAAATATAAGTGTGACCAACTCGAGGTTGGGTTGAGTTTGTAGCGTAAAACTACCCGGAACCGACCGGCTTAACTAGTTGCTACAAACAATAGGACCCAATGTGAGAAGTTGGTCATGTTGTACCTTGAACCCGAGGTTAGACCAAGTTGTGGTGTAAAGCTACCCGGACCCGCCCGGCTTAACTAGTAACCACAACAAGGTCTAATGTGAGAGGTTAAGGCACATTAAATTAATTAATGCCTCATGATTAGGGTTAAGTCATGGTCCACTTAATACTTAACCAATTTGGGCTTGGTGGATTAATCGGGGTTAAGTCGTGAACCCATCGTTACACTTAACCAAGTTAATCCATGATTAGTAAAAGGGTTAAACCGTACTTAACCCACTAGAAAATCCTAGCAATGGGGGTCCACTCCAGCAGTAATCCCAAGTTTGTATCATTAAGACCCTAGGGACTAGGCTAGGGTGGGGGCACGATTACTGGACTTGAGGTAAGTGACCAAAAACGACGGCAGAGTGGTGCGCCGGTGTAGTTCCGGACGGACTATGGTCGTGCACATAGTCCGTAGCCGGAGAAAACATGCACGGGTACCAGTAGATCGAGACTGTGCACTTATGTTTATGGTGTCCAGGGGTTTACACCCTAGGGCTTGATACACCCGAAGGGTGGACCCGGCACAGTCCGACTACAATTATGTTTGGGCCGTATTGACACCAACACGTGACGAGTTAGGCTTAGGGAGCCGATCGATTAGACCGTTTGGTTGGACCTCGTATTAGGGTCACTTCATGTTATTGGACCTCGTATTAGGGTCACTTCATGTTATTGGACCTCGTATTAGGGTCACTTCATGTTATTGGACCTCGTATTAGGGTCATTTCATGTTATTGGGTCAAAGCTTGGGCCAAGGGATCAATACATGTTTATTCAAGTCATGTTAGTTTGCTAGTACACCTGTGGTGCAAAACCTTAAACCTGATTATGCGATGACATCTTTATCTATCATACCAGTATGTAGTTATCCTTATGTTCATCCCTGCTTCTCATGCCAGTTAACTTTATCAGTTTACATTGATTGTAGTAGGGCTTACTCAGTCTTTTTGACTGACCTGTTTTTCTTTCGCCTCTTTTCTTCTGTTCCCCCCCAGGTTCTCAGGGTGGGAATATTGGAGCTTAGCTTGGATTTCTGATCGCTTGCTTGTGGGATTTTAGCTCATGTACGGTCTTGACATGAAGCTAGCTATGGTTATCACTTATTTTGGGGATAGTACTTATGTATTTCAGTTTTTCAGTGATATTGTTTTTATCTAGACTTGTGTATTTGGAAAGTTAACATTATGTTGTACCAGACTTGTTTTGAAATAGTTTGAAATCTTCCGCTATTTTACTTATCTTATTTACTCTGTTTACATATATACATATGTTCTTGTTCTGCCTTGATATATCATTATGCATGTTTACCCGGTGAAAACGCCCTTCCAAAGTCAGAGTGCTTGCAAGAGCCACCCTGGCGGAGGTGGGGTGTTACATTTGGTATCAGAGCGTATGGTTTACGAGAAGGAACAAAAAGGTTTTTAGAAAACTTTTGAAAAACTATTTTCAAAACCAATTAAGTATTTTCCAAGAAAAGTCTAGTTATTTGAAAAAAAAAAAGGCTATTCCCCAAAAGCCATAGCACTATCCTTCGTTCCTTCGTTCTGAATCTATCTACCTTTTTCTTCGTTTTCAGTATGGCCAATAACTTTGCTATTCCGGAGAGAGTACACGTACCTGTTTGGTATAGGAGACTTTTGGAGGCTAGGGCGACCGAAGCCGGCCCCGCCGATGTTCCTCCTCCTCCTCCTCCGGTAGTTAATGTTCCTCCTCCTCATGTCGCTGAGGTTCCTCTTCCTCCTCCCCCTCAGCATCCACAAGAGGATTTCGCAAAGACTTGCAAAGATTTCAAAGCAATGGGTGGCAAGAACTTTCAAGGCACTGAGACTTTTGTAGAGACCAGAAATTGGTTGAAAGAGACCGAGGATTTATTTGCTATCTTTGGGTTAGACGATCAGAGGATGATCTTGTTGGCGGTTTGGCTTATGAAGGATGAAGCCGCTTATTGGTGGGAAGTCACCAATGGTACTAGGCCTGTTGAGACTTGGGCCGATTTCAGGCAAGGTTCGTGCTTAAGTTTCTATCTTCTACTGAGGAGAATCTGCAAATGGAGAGGTTCATAACTTTGAAACAAGGAGATATGTCTGTCAAAGAATATGTGAACAAGTTCAATCAGTTAGCTCGTTTTGGCTTGGATATGGTGAGTACTCCTCAGAAGAAGGCTCTTCGTTTTGCTAGAGGATTGAATGAGCCGTTGCAGGGATTAGCTATGTCACATATTCCCCATGGGGCCACGTTTGAGAGCTTGGTTGATATGGTGTTACTTCAGGGAGATGTCAAGAAAGAGATCAAGATGAATGATACTCAAGCCAAGAAGACTGATTCCCAGTGGAAAGGAAATCAGGGTAATCCAAGTGGTCAGAGCAGTCAAGGATATCAGAACAAGAACAAGAACAAGAGTCAAGGCAACAAGGGGAACAACAACAAGGGCAATAATAACAAGGGGAAGTGCCATTATTGTGGTTCAGTTGGGCATCTTATTAAGGATTGTAAGAAGAGGAAAAGGAAGAATGGTGAATGCTTTTTCTGCGGTGAGACTGGACATTTCAGTAAGGATTGCCCGAAGAAGCGAGGGCAAGGCCAGGGTCAGACTCAGCGTGCTGGACCTTCAGGAGGGCAAGTTCACGCTCTCAATGCCGCTCCAGTTCCCGATCGAGGTAGTATTTCTGTTGAAAGCCTTGTATATATTTCTGATTTTTCAGTTCGTACCTTGTTTGATTTTGGTGCATCGCATAGTTTATTTCATCTGATCTAGTTGAAAGTTTGCACCTAAGTACTAGTCTAGTTAATGATCCCGTGTGTGTTTCAAATCCAATTGGGGTTTCCGCCCATTTGTCTATTATCTACGTGGATTTGAAAATTTCTATCTTGAGTGTAGAATTCTCGTGTGATGCTTATATTCTCGGTTTCATGGGGCATGGGTTGATTTTGGGCATGGATGGGTTGTCCAGCTTTGGAGCCATCCTTGATTTTTGAGCATAGGGTTGTGAGGCTCATGACTCGCCTCGGTAATACCCTAAAAATTTCTTGTAACCCTATGGGTCCCGTCATGTTGTGTTATCTTGAATCCCTCAACTCGTCTATCGATAGTTTGCAATCGGTGAGGGTGGTCCGGGAATATCCTGATATCTTGGGTGAAGTGAAGGGGGTTACCCCTAAACGAGAGATAGATTTCCGCATTTATCTGGTTAATAATGCCAAGATAGTTTCGTGGCCGGTTAGGCACATGGTCCCGCAAGATGAGAGTTAAGAAAGCAAGTCAAGGAGTTGCTTGAGAAGAACTTCATACAATGAAGCATTTCCGAGGAGGGTGCTCTAGTAGTATTCGCTAGTAATGTGGACAGTTCGCTTCGCCCGTATGTTAATTATCGTGAGTAGAACAAGAAGAATAGACAACCATTACCAAGGATCGATGATTTGTTTGATCAGCTTATAGGAACATATGTTTTCTCTTGATCTTGCTACTGGATTCCATCAGCTCAGAGTAGCTGAGGATAGTATAGACAAAACTGCGTTCAGAACTCCAGATGGATTCTTAGAATGGCTGGTCATGCCATTCGGTTTAACTAATGCACCCGCCTACTTCGTGGACTTGATGAGTAGGGTGCCTAGGGAGTTCCTGAACAAGTTTGTGGTAGTCTTTGTAGATGATATCCTGACTTTCTTAAAGAACGAGGAAGAACATGCTAGACATCTCAAGGAGGTGATGGATGCGCTTAGAGCCCATCAGTTGAAAGCCAAGTCCTCCAAATGTCATTTTGGAGAAAAGAAGTTAGATTTCTTGGGCACATAGTTTCTAAGCAAGGCTTAGTGGTGGATCCTGTTAAAGTGGTCGCGGTTCAAAACCAAAAAGCTCTGACGAGGACAATTAAAGTAAGAAGTTCTCTCAGTTTAATTAGTTAGTTAGCGTCCCTTGAGCTTAGACCTACCCTTCTGGATCAAGTAGGGACTTCACAGAAAGAAGACCCGCAGTTAGTCGAGATCATGGACAAGTTGATTCGAGGCGAGATGTTAAGTCACCTCGCTATAGATGACAAGGGATGGCTAAGACGCGATGAGAGAAAGAAATTTCTTGAGGAAGCGCATCGCTCTAAGTTGACCATACATCCGGGCAGAGATAAGATGTATAAAGATAGGAAGCGCAATTTCTTTTGGCCTAGGATAAAGAAGGATGTAGCGGAGTTTGTCTCTAGATGTATCATTTGCCAGCAAGTTAAGGCCGAGTCGAAGAAGCCCGGTGGGCTATTGCATCCTCTAGACGTTCCACTATGGAAGTGGAAGAGTATTCCCATGGATTTTATCGATGGATTACCAAGGTCAAGGAAAGAGAATACGAGCATGTGGGTCATAGTAGGTAGACTCACGAAGAGTGCTCATTTCACTCCGGTAAAGAGCGAAAGGACTGCATTATAGCTAGCAACGGATTACTTTCAAGAAATAAAGCGGTTGCACGAGGTTCCCTAAAGTATAGTTAGTAACCATGACTCAATCTTCACTAGCCAGTTTTGGGATAGTCTACGGGAAGTCATGGGCAAGCACTGAATCTAAGTACGGCCTATCATTCGCAGGCAGATGGTTCATTTCGTTCAAGCATGAGTTATAGAAAATCACGTTAGTAAGAGCAATTGGCAACGAGGGTTGGTATTTTCAAGAAAAGTTCTGCTGCGTGGAATACTTTATAGTAAGTAAACGAGATCCAGGATTCACTAGTGAATTTTGGGGAGCTTGCATGAAATCATGAGGTCATAGTTATGTTTAAGCCAAGAATGATAGAAGAGTAAGTGAAAGAGGAAGACGAGAGGCGACAATGAAATGGGTTCCAACTCATATTGGGAAATAAGAGTTAAGAAGCTAAGAAATCATGAGGTAAAAGACGGTCAAAGCGCAGTGGAGTTAAGCTCAAGGAAACGTGACTTAGAAGACTGAAGGCTAGATACGCGCATCATATCTCTTTTTAAGAGCATATCCTTGATCCTTGTTTTCCGGTGGAACGTACTTGCATGTTATCTTTTACATATATCCTCTCGGTCCCATTCTCGATCCCATTTCTGTTGTAAACTCCATAAGGGGGTATGACTCATCGGTTAGTAATGCATGTCAGGGTTTGAAGGGGTCCGTTAGGTTGACTAAACCTTTTGGGCTTTTATAGGATTGGGGTTGGGTTAGGAAGGGATTTCTTGTAATCCGAAAGGAGTATATCCTGCTTATCTTCCCGATCTCTTTGTAGCATATCTTTCTTTTGCTATCTATATCGTGTTAATCTTGTCATGAGAACCTTAGGTAGAAACCCTTTGGATGAAACATGTGTTTGAAACATGTTATGCTTGATGGTTGCAAGTGGTTGCAAGTGTTTGCAAGTGGTTACTCGTGGATGCATTATACACATTAGGCACTAGATCGGCTCACACACTCCTCATATTGCATATGCATGAGTGTTTATGCTTATTCATGGATGAAAATTTTTGTGTTATCACATGGATGTTGCATATGGATGTATGTTATGTGCACACATATATATGTTATACATTACGTTAGGAATTGCATACATATGGATTCATTTCACTAACATAATTTGCATTGATGATACTTGCATTAGATAAGTACATATACACACACCTTTGCATATGTTCATACAACATTTAGAATCTTGTAAGGACAATGATTGCTCGTGGATGATGTTTTGAGTAGATGGATGTTGGATGGTAGGATATGTTCTTCCTAACTTAGAGATTTCGGGGACGAAATCCTTTAAGGAGGGGAGAATGTAACAACCCGTATTTTCAATAACCTGTTATAACGTAAATCGAGGCAGAATTTAATTTATAAATCTGAATCAAGGGAAACGGGCTATACCATTGCGTTCGTCTCGGAAAAATACGCGAAATAGAGTCCGAGTTTTCGAAAATCGGAGTCCGTATGACCCGATTAAGGCCCAATGAAATTTTCAGAAAATTTCAAGTTCAAAACAGATTTGAATTTCAAGTTCAAATTTCGAATTTCGGGCCTGGAAGGCTAGGCGGGAATTTTCCCGCCAAGCCAACCAAGTCGACAGGCCTGTCGACTTGGCAGTCGACTTGGTTGGACCCATGTCGACAGCCCTGTCGACTTGGCTGTCGACTTGGTTCAGCCGGGCAGTTTTGCCTGGTGCACCATTTTGGGGTTTTGGTTAGGTTTTGGGGCCAGATTCGGTTTTAAGGGCTGAGATTGGAATTAGGGTTTAATCCTAAGGTTGAAACTAATCCTAATCTCTATAAATAAGCCCCTAACCTAACCCTAAATCATCATTATTCAACCCTACAACTAAACTATGGCAAAATTATTCCTCTCATGGCCTCCACTCTCTTCATAAAATTCCTAAGTTATTTCTATGAGAGATTTTCAATGCATACAAGTGTTTTCAAGCTTGTATGAGCATCATTAGCTTGCATTCAAGTCAAGTTTCCATATTTACATCATAAAGCAAGAGTTTTGATCATTTTGGCTCAAGGGTTTTTCTAATGGAGCTTGCATTTTGGGTTTATTTGATAGCATAAGGGCCTTGTCTCAATCTATATATATTTTTGTGTCTTCATAAGCATTGTAAGCCCTTTTCTACTTTCATATTTAAACTCTAAAGTTAAATGAATGATGCAAGTTTGGTTGATCATTATGATATGTAAGTTTGCCATGATATGCAAGTTTACTATGTCATGTTATGCAAGTATGCCATGTTATGATATGCAAGTTTGCCATGTTATGATATGCAAGTTTATCATGTTATGTTATGCAAGTATGCCATGTTATGATATGCAAGTTTACCATGTTATGCTATGCAAGTTTGCCATGTTATGATATGCAAGTTTATCATGTTATGTTATGCAAGTTTGCCATGTTATGATATGCAAGTTTATCGTGTTATGTTATGCAAGTTTGCTATGTTATGATATGCAAGTTTGCCATATGATATGCAAGTTATGTTATGCAAGTTTGGGTTGATCATTTTGCTCATGTTATCATGTTATGCAAGCTTATCTTGGGTTTATGAGCTTAAAGCTTCAAGCTTTATGCTAAAGGTTGCATTTTGGCAACATGTAAGTTATCATATCCCTTATGATAACTTGCATGTGAGGCTAAATGCGAACTTATGGCAACTTCTACATGTCATTTATCACCATGTATCACCAATATGCTAAGTTTGGTTTTATGCATGCTTTTGAGGCCTAAAAATGTAATATGCAAGTATATGAACATATGTACATTTCATATGCCACCATGTTAAACTTGTGGCTTCAACACCTTTATGTCATGATTATGCCAAGTTCCCTCTTTCTATCCTTTATGCGCTATTGCGATTATGTAAGCGATGGGATTGCGTTTGGGGTTGGGTAAACTTAAAAGACATAAAAACATAAGATTGGGAATTTACCTATTAAGTTAGGTCTACCCATTGGGAATTTACCTATTAAGTTAGGTCTACCCAAATTCTTGAAAACTTGTAATATGTTTTGGAAACATGATGGACATGACACTTAGAAAATATAAGTGTGACCAACTCGAGGTTGGGTTGAGTTTGTAGCGTAAAACTACCCGGAACCGACCGGCTTAACTAGTTGCTACAAACAATAGGACCCAATGTGAGAAGTTGGTCATGTTGTACCTTGAACCCGAGGTTAGACCAAGTTGTGGTGTAAAGCTACCCGGACCCGCCCGGCTTAACTAGTAACCACAACAAGGTCTAATGTGAGAGGTTAAGGCACATTAAATTAATTAATGCCTCATGATTAGGGTTAAGTCATGGTCCACTTAATACTTAACCAATTTGGGCTTGGTGGATTAATCGGGGTTAAGTCGTGAACCCATCGTTACACTTAACCAAGTTAATCCATGATTAGTAAAAGGGTTAAACCGTACTTAACCCACTAGAAAATCCTAGCAATGGGGGTCCACTCCAGCAGTAATCCCAAGTTTGTATCATTAAGACCCTAGGGACTAGGCTAGGGTGGGGGCACGATTACTGGACTTGAGGTAAGTGACCAAAAACGACGGCAGAGTGGTACGCCGGTGTAGTTCCGGACGGACTATGGTCGTGCACATAGTCCGTAGCCGGAGAAAACATGCACGGGTACCGGTAGATCGAGACTGTGCACTTATGTTTATGGTGTCCAGGGGTTTACACCCTAGGGCTTGATACACCCGAAGGGTGGACCCGGCACAGTCCGACTACAATTATGTTTGGGCCGTATTGACACCAACACGTGACGAGTTAGGCTTAGGGAGCCGATCGATTAGACCGTTTGGTTGGACCTCGTATTAGGGTCACTTCATGTTATTGGACCTCGTATTAGGGTCACTTCATGTTATTGGACCTCGTATTAGGGTCACTTCATGTTATTGGACCTCGTATTAGGGTCACTTCATGTTATTGGACCTCGTATTAGGGTCATTTCATGTTATTGGGTCAAAGCTTGGGCCAAGGGATCAATACGTGTTTATTCAAGTCATGTTAGTTTGCTAGTACACCTGTGGTGCAAAACCTTAAACCTGATTATGCGATGACACCTTTATCTATCATGCCAGTATGTAGTTATCCTTATGTTCATCCCTGCTTCTCATGCAAGTTAACTTTATCAGTTTACATTGATTGTAGTAGGGCTTACTCAGTCTTTTTGACTGACCTGTTTTTCTTTCGCCTCTTTTCTTCCGTTTCCCCCCCCCCCCCCCAGGTTCTCAGGGTGGGAATATTGGAGCTTAGCTTGGATTTCTGATCGCTTGCTTGTGGGATTTTAGCTCATGTACGGTCTTGACATGAAGCTAGCTATGGTTATCACTTATTTTGGGGATAGTACTTATGTATTTCAGTTTTTCAGTGATATTGTTTTTATCTAGACTTGTGTATTTGGAAAGTTAACATTATGTTGTACCAGACTTGTTTTGAAATAGTTTGAAATCTTCCGCTGTTTTACTTATCTTATTTACTCTGTTTACATATATACATATGTTCTTGTTCTTCCTTGATATATCATTATGCATGTTTACCCGGTGAAAACGCCCCTCCAAAGTCAGAGTGCTTGCAAGAGCCACCCTGGCGGAGGTGGGGTGTTACAAGAAATTAATTATCTATGAAGCAGCTAAGCTAAATTGGCAATGTGAACAATCATTGAAATAATGTATACCCTAAAATCTGCATTATTTGTTTTAAGAGTTATAGGATCATTTAATCTGTAACTTCACAACACTGCACTTTACATTTGTATATAAATATAAGTATTATGTGCAGAACTTTAATAGTTCAATAAACGAACTTTTTTACTACATTTGTATCTTCCGTACACAATCTGATTACTTAGGTAACGTTGACATGCCTTTCGATAAGGTCATCAAGATTTAAGGCCAAAACACTCAAGATAGGACCTACATGTACATTCATATAACATAGGGTCGAACAAAACAACACCAACTTGGCTACAATTCCGGCTCGACTAAGCTAGGTGCAATGCAGAATCTGAATCGACTAGACTCCGGATCAGTGAAGACACTGATGGCAAATCCGATGCAGCATACCTCCGTTTCGACTATGCCTACCTGAGCACTAGCCGAACCGGATAATATCCCCTGTTTTGACCAACTCCTCTACATCGTGACCAATCCCACGATCTTCATCTCCTTCGGATCAACTGTCACGTGCACCTGTCGATCTGGTCCTGGACATCTCCTATAAGTAGTGTTAACCCCGTTAATACAACGTAGCACCTTCACTAGTTCGAGCCGGTCACCATCAGTAGCTCCTGGTCGAGCGTTGAGCGTCGAGCACCATGGGTCGAACACTGCGGCTCAAGCGCCACCGGTCGCGCACTCCAACTAATCGTTCGAGCAGAGCCCATTCTGATCAGATGAGCAATTTTGATCGCGTAAGGCTGGTCGGTCAGTAACTTCCCCATTTCGAGTCAATCGACACTTGCACAACATAAGGGTTGATCATATATTAATTCATAGACTGGTCACTTAAATAACATGAATGCCCATATTATTACATTAGCTACGACAGAATGTGTATGCTCAGCATCATGAAACAATGCACACGGCGACACAAGTGCAGTTCGGACACCTACAACGCATAAGGGTCGCTCGAGTACTTCATCCGCGCCCAGGGTCGAGCAATCCATCAACATATTGGCTCATTCATTACCTGAAGGTACTGGTTGAGCATCCTCATTCACAAACAAGTCGAAGACAAGCCATATTATGTAATGATGTAAGAAGAATTCACATGCAAAAATGACGTGACAAGCTAAGGGCATCTTCAATCCTTTACAACATAAAACCTATGTGGCACCAAGAACTAGACAATGTGAAATGAATTTATTTGCATATTACAATAAAAATAATTGGGTTGCTCAATGTGCTTAAATGTTGAAATTTGCATATGTGTCAAAAAATAAGTGGTGCATAGCCTTAAACATTGTGAAATACAATGTCTAGAACTATACATTTTATTTCACAATGTCTAACAATAAGATTGCCACATCATATTACACAAGACATTAACATTAGCATTGAAGAGTAAAACAACATGAAAATGTTAATAATCTATGTGGCATGTACTTTACATTAAAAAGACACATGCATTGGAGATGATCTAAGAAGAAATGCCCACGTTAATTCTTCACGTAATTGAAGCAGTTATGGTTCGTGAACAACTGAGAGACATGTGGTCTGAGTCGTTCATATATATAAAGGAAGGTATTTTTTATTCTAATCCACATTTTTAATAAGTTAATCCACCCTATAAAATAGGATCGTTGAATTTTAATCATATTTTAATTTTCATTACTTCATCCACCTAAAAAAACGTGAAATGTCTTTCTTCTTCTCCGCGCTGCGTCTTTCTTCTTATCTATACATCTTTCGTCTTCTCGGTATTGCGTCGTATATTTCTGATTCTTCTCAGTATTTATTCTTCTGAGCATTTCAATTTTCTTTGTTGGAGTAAAACAAATTGCACAAATAATGTTGCTAATTGGCAACTTTATTTTTGCTAAAAACCAAATTATTTTCTCCAGGGAGACTTTGGTGACTCTCAAGGTTACACCTATTCTCTTGTTGGGCTTTATGTATGGTCATCTTCTGACCTTGTGGAGACTTTTAGTTATTGGATTTTTCTTGAGCTTTACTTTGCCTAAACTTTACTCTTTGTATGGTGAAATCATGCAGAAAAGAGCTGTGGAAATGATAATTCAAGTTTTTGAGGCTGGGAGATATTGTCCTCATAAAAGGATCATAGCAACAAGTATAACCGTCATCTTTTGAAATTTATTTAGTTTGAGGATGCGCATCTTTGCAGTTTTTTGCCTTTAGTGGCACTATGTTTTATCCGTCAACAAAGCACAGGAGAAGACTGGAACAACAACTCAGTAGCTGAAGAGAAGCTCTAAGGAATTTGAAATAAAAATAAAATGCTAGTTTACTTCCAAACTTTCTGCTTACTACGAGAGCAGAGCATTAAAAACTTAGAATTCTAGGGAAATTCGTCTTTCACATCAGAAAATCAATATTTTTATTTCACTTATGTTTTGGTCTACATTCCAAGCTGATATTTGTAACAGATTATAAAATGTCTTCCTTCATAGCTTATATTAGTTTTGGTTGATAAAAAAATCACAAAAATCGATTGTAAGCTATATAGTAGAGTGAAATCTTTAAATTAATGCACTCGTGGATTAACTTACAAAATAATTGTGGATTAACTTATTAAAGTAAAACGGTGGATTAACTTATTAAAATTGTGTATTGGAATAAAAATTACCATAAAGGAAATATGGTTTGGCTAAATACATTAACACGTGGCAGTACAATAGAAAATTGGAGTCTGCTTCATGCAATGTTGATACAAAGGAATGTTATTACAAGCCAACCACATTGGTCCAAAAATAAGGTATGCCACGTCAGCATGCATATGGGATAAGTGAAATAGTTAGTAACACTAACAAAATATATTCAAGAGGATTGCCTTCAGTTGGTATGGATGGATTGCACTATCTCAAAACAAGTAATACGACTCGTTCTATATCGTGCACTGTATTTGGATCGCACATTATGTTGAGTCGAGCAAGTGCCACATCAACAAGGCACTGACAGTCACCAAGTAGCTCTGACATTGGCTCGAGCAGCATCCATGTCCGTAGTCAAGCACCGTTGAAATGGCATTTTTTATGAAGCATTAATATAAAGATGATGGCACGTTCGTAATTGTCAATCCCATATTTGAATAGTAAAGAAAATATATTAGAGAGGGGTTGGTCACGTGAATGTGTTATGTGGATAAGCAGGAAAATGACAAAATGGTATTGGCGTAAATAAAGGAGTCGGTCACTTGTTTTATTCTGCTCGTGCATAAAAGGACCCAGCTCGCTCGTTCATTGATGTTGCAGCTTGCTCGTTCCTGCTTATGCGCATGAAGCGCCAGCCTGATGCCAAACATAAAGTGAAAGCTGCTAGCTGTAAAGTGCGCTCCACCAGCTATCCAATGACAATTCCGTGAATAAGTGTACGCAGGGGCGGAGGTAGGCTTACCTCACCTAAGGCCAAGGCCCCACCTGATTTTTCTTTTTTTCTTTTACAATACTACTGTTTTTGATATTAGCCCTACCTAGTATAATATGATGGCCCTATCTGATGGGAGACTCTAGCCCCACCAATGCGTGTACGAACGACCCAAACTCTGCATACCATAATTATGACTTCGCCACTTGGTCAAAACTTCTCCTATAGATACTCCATTTCACAACACTTCAAGGGACCAATCTAAGCCACCCCAAAGGGCTATCATTTCGGTTTTCAACCACTCCTAAGCTTCTCAAGCTCCTTTAATGGATTTCTAAGCTCACTCCTTCTTCCTCCAACATTAAGTGGATTTCATCTTCTTCAAACACCATTATTTATCACTCTAATTCAGTCCAAGTGTTCTCCAACCACCACTACTCCTCTTTAAAGCACGGATCTAACACTAATTTCATGATGGAATCAAGGAAGATTATTTAATCAAGAGATCTAATTTGTTCCTTCTCGAATCTAAGTGGGATCTAAAGCGTAAAGAGAGTAAAAAATGAGAGATCAACATAAGGAGAGTGAACAGGTGTAATAAATGATATGTATGAGATGATGCTCTATGTAATTTTCTCCATGATAATGAAAATCACTTCAAAAGTGGATGTAGATCTTTCCTATATCGAACCACTATAAAAATCCTTGTATTCTTTACTTGCTTTTGCGATTGTTGTCCCATTTCCTATTGCATACCATTTTGGTGAAGTGTTTGTAAAACATCTTTGGTTTAAACATTTAGCACCCACTGTGGGGTCGCGTTCGCTTCTCTTTCCTTCACACCTCTCTCAATCGTAAGAGCCTACCTTTGAAGTTTTAAGCCTACTTCCACCATAGATTCCGCAAGTCTATAATCTAGACCAAACGATGAATTCTCATCAAAATTCAGAGCCTTGTCCGAGATCATGGCTAAGTCTAAAAAAACCGCTAGCAAAGCCGTTGAAGAAAATGACAACATTGTTGATAATGAAACTACTCCACTCACCAGCCGCTTTGAAGTTGGAGAAAATTCAATGGTCGGAGCTGGAGAGACTAAAGCTGAATTAGATGTCGTCGTTGCTAGCTTGAATCAGCGCATGGAAGCCTCCAACAAAGCTTTAATGGAAGCTAATAAAACTCTGGTTGATGCTAATCAAGCGTTAATGGATAAAATGAGTGCTCTCTTAAATGCTTAATCAAATCCCGCTCCTCCTCCAAAGTTCCATGTCAACCTTGAAGCGAATGCAAATTAATCAGCCTCCGATCATCATCATGATGACAACATGGAAGGATTTGTTGACAAAAGCAATGATAATATCGAACACTCTAAGTTGAAAGCTAAACCCATTCCGATCGAAATACCCGACGAGTTGTAAGTCCCGTCACGGGGGAACCTTCCCATAATGAACGTAAAAGACTTAGATCCTTTAGTGGCGATCGCTCGCCACGATGAGCAATCGAAAAAGAGATCGAAGTCCGCTCTCCGGAACGACACAACTCGAAGGAATATATCGCGGATATGGTAAAGAAAATCATGAAAGATAACATGCCTCGCAAGGATAGTGAAGAGGAATGAGACTCTCCCGTAGCAATAATCTGTTCACAAAGAGGATCCGCAAAGCTGAGTTCCCTAAGAAGTTCACTCATCCTACTCTACCTCCGTACAACGGGACTTCTGATCCGAATCACTTCCTATATAGATATGAATGGTATATGAATGCAACTAAAGCAACAGACGAGATCAAATGCCTATGCTTCCTTCTCTATCTATAAGGTGTCGCATCGTTATGGTTCACAAGGCTGCCGCCCAAATCCATCGACCGATTTGATGATTTGATTCTAAAGTTCAAAGAGTAATTCAGGTTGCATGCTACGAAGGCTAAGAACGTTATTTCTCTTACATCAACGAGGCAGAATCTTGGAAAACCTGTCAAAGCTTTCCACAAAAGATTCAATGCTGTTGTATCCCAAGTAGGGAATCCCGAGCCCGCATGATCTTAATGTCACTAATCGGTTCCATAGATGAGAAAATCAAATTTAGTAAATGGATTAAAATGAAGGAGCCAAGAACACGCTCAAGAAATTCTATAAAAAGGCCTAGGAATACAGGAGATTGGACAATAATCATGTACCTCTTCATATTATTGATGCTAACCAACCTCTTGAAGCTCCCAAAAACACTGCTACCTAGTACAATTAGAAAAATCCCGGAGGTCAGAAAAGCGGAAGCGACGGGAAAGGCAGTCGAGACGGCAAGAAGCCTCGCTTTTCCAATCCATCAGAGCTAACGCCTTTAAACGATACTCCAGAAAACATATTTACTGCGACTAAAGACACCGAAAATTATACAATACCAATACCTTAGGAAGCAAGCGACAATCAAGCGAACTCTGTAATGTTCTGCCTATTCCATAATCAGCCAGGCCACCATACCAATGAGTGTAGGCATCTAAAATCACTAGTCGAAGAGCTAATCAGGAAGAATCATTTGCATCAATATGTGAAAAATCCATAATCCTCAAACGTTGTTCCGATTCCCTAGGGCCAGGTGGCAACAAGCAACGAAGCTCTTGCTCAAACCAATCCAAGGCTGATCATCAACTGATAACCGTTGATTGTGCTCCAATTTCAATGGCTCAGTATAAGCGATCAACATCGCCACCGCTTTACTTCATGCTCTATTTCCTGCATTAGTTCATGCTTTACTTCATGTTTTACTTTTTTTTATATTCTAGTCTGTAATAATCTGTAAGTGATGCACTGAACATTAGCTCTACGACTAAGAGCATATCTGTCTGAATGAATTTCTAGCTTGCAAAGTTATATGTCAAATCAAAACTTGCTTAAAAAAAGATTTCATATTGCAGGCTATCCGTCAAGCGCTTGTTCCTATAACATAGCGACCGCAGCAACACTAATTCAAGCGCTAAAGGCTGTACATATCAATATGCACAAATGCAAAAATAGAAAAACACCGCCTTGGGAAGTGAATGGGAGGGGTCGCAAAGATTCAAACAATGAACAAGCGCCACGACAAACAAACAAGGGTGTTATAACTTTTATGGAAAGGGCCCTCCCCTAAGTAAGAGTGCCAAGTCAAGCATCCAACAAAGGAATTGGAGCCAACCCTGAGCTGGAACAACCAGCACCGTGTTGGAAGGACCAACATACCTGATGTATAAAGTACCAACATTAGGCCGAAAGGACCGACAAACACGCTGGAAGGACTAGCACCGTGTCGGATGGACCGACAAACTTGATACTCGAAGTACAACATTAAGCCGGAAGGACCGACAAATGAGCTAGAAGGACCAGCACATACTGTAACCAAAGACCTCTCCGGGAGCACCCATTTGACCGTTAGTATCAGGAAGTACCTGATCCAATTACGATAAACATTGGGGTTCTAACCAAAGTCCTTTCAAGGGGCACCCAATTGATCGTCAGTATTTGGAAATACCCGATCCGATTACAACAAATATTGAGGTTTCAACCAAAGTTTTCCCAGGAGGCACTCTTTTTGAACATACCAACGCTTGGATTAATCACTACAATTAAGTGATGGAAGTCTCCAATGCCTGAATTAACCAAGCTGGATTGTAGAGGAGTTTGAATTTAACCAATCAACTTGTGTAGCGTCTGAATACATCAGATGCGACAAGTGTTGTATCTTAATCAATTAACTTGTGTAGTGTCTGAAAATCTTAGACACGCCAAGTGTTATAATTTAACCCAAACAGGGGCATGAATATCAAAGCTTCTCAAAGAGGATGTAGGAAATAAATCACAGATATGCATTTCCCAAATGAGAAATGCCGTATAAGTCATTAAAACAATGACGTTTGAAATCCACAGTCGGCTTTAGTCGATTAGTTGATCTTTAGCGTTAACGCGAATTCAAATTAGAATATCGTGTTTGTACAAATAATATTTGACGAGTTATGAAGTGTTGAATAAAACATTCCAGTGCAGACACTGTATTCAGTTCAAAATAAAATTCGCTATAATTCATTTTCTAATTATTAAACTAATCTGTTATTGATTGGACGATCAATAACGAAGTATAAGTCCAAAATCGTGCAAATGATTGTTTTAATTACAAAAAAGGTAGTATGGAGCATATGAATTCAACATATGATCTTCCCTAGCAAACAAAAGGCTATAACTGGATCTCAATGCAAAGTATATCAACAACAATGTTCAGTTCGAAGCCTGCATTTCTCGTAAGAAAAAAAATACAAACTTCGAGGGGAAAATGTTAACGCCGTTAATACAACGCAGCACCTTCACTAGTTCAGGTCGGTCATCATCAGTAGCTCCTGGTCGAGCGTCGAGCACGGTCGAGCACCACAGGTCGAACGTCGCAGCTCAAGTGCCACCCATCGCGCACTCCAACTAATCGTTCGAGTAGAGCCCATTCTGATCGGTCGAGCAATTTTGATCGTGCAAGACTGGTCGGTCAGTAGCTTCCCCATTTCAAGTCGATCGGCAATAGCACAACATAAAGGTTGATTATATATTAATTCATAGACCGGTCTCTTAAATAACATGTATGCCCATACTATTACATTTGCTACGACAGAATGTGTATTCTTAGCATCATGAAACAATGCACGTGGCGATACAACTGTAGTTCGGACACTTACAACGCATAAGGGTCACTCAAGTACTTCATCCGCGCTCAGGGTCGAGCAGTCCATCACCACATCGGCTCATTCATTACCTGGAGGCACTGGTCGAGCAACCCCTTTCACAAACAAGTCGAAGACAAGCCGTATTATGTAATGATGTAAGAAGCATTCACATACAAAAATGACGTGACAAGCTAAGAAGGAATGCCCACGTTAATTCATCGCGTAATTGAAGTAGTTATAGTTCGTCAACAATTGAGAGACACTTGGTCTGAGTTGTTCATATGTATAAAGGAAATATGGTTTGGCTAAATGCATTGACACGTGGCAGTACAACAGAAAATTCGAGTCTGCTTCATGCAATGTTGACACACAGGAATGTTATCACAAGCCAACCACATTGGTCCAGAAAGAAAGTATGCCACGTCAGCATGCATATAGGATAAGTGAAATAGTTAGTAACACTCACAAAATATATTCAAAAGGATTGGCTTCAGTTGGTATGGATGGATCGCACTATCTCAAACAAAGCAGTACAACTCGTTTTATATCGTGCACTGTATTTGGATCGCACATTATGTTGGGTCGAACAAGTGCCATGTCAGGAAGGAACTGACGGTCACCAAGAAGCTCTGACGTTGTCTCGAGCAGCATCCATGTCAGTAGTCAAGCACCGTTGAAATGGAATTTTTACGAAGCAGTAATATAAAGATGATGGCACATTGGTAATTATCAATCCCATATTTGAATAGTAAAGCAAATATATTAGAGAGGGGTTGGTCATGTGAATGTGCTATGTGGACAAACAGGAAAATGACAATATGGTATTGGCGTAAATAAAGGAGTCGGTCACCTGTTTTATTCTGCTCGTGCATAAAAGGACCCAGCTCGCTCGTTCATTAATGTTCCAGCTCGCTCGTTCCTGCTTATGCGCATGAAGCGCCAGTCTGATGCCAACCATAAAGTGAACACTACCACCTGTAAAGTGAGCTCCACCAGCTGTCCAATGGCAATTCCATGAATACGTGTACGAACGACCCAAACTCTACATACCATAATTACGACTTCGCTACTTGGTCCAAACTTCTCCTGTAAATTCCCCATTTCACCACACTTCAAGGGACCGATCTAAGCCACCCCGAAAGGCTGTCATTTCGGTTTTCCACCATTCCTAAGCTTCTCAATCTCCTTTAATGGCTTCCTAAGCTCACTCCTTTTTCCTCCAACATCAAGTGGATCTCATCTTCTCCAAACACCATTAATTCTCACTCTAATTCAATCCAAGTGATCTCCCACCGCCACTACTCCTCTTTAAATCATGGATCTAACATAAATTTCATGATGGAGTCAAGGAAGATTATCTAATCATGAGATCTAATCCGTTCCTTCTCGAATCCAAGTGGAATCTAAAGCGTAAAGAGAGTAAAAAGTGAGAGATCATCACAAGGAGAGTGAACAAGTGTAATAAGTGAGATGTATGAGATGATGCTCTATGTAATTTTCTCCACGATAATGAAAATCACTTCAAAAGTGGATGTAGATCTTTCCTAGATCGAACCACTATAAAAATCCTTGTATTCTTTACTTGCATTTGCGATTGTGGTCCTATTTTCTATTGCATACCATTTTGGTGAAGTGTCGATAAAACATCTTTGGTGTTGAACCATTTTTGGTTTGAACTAGTAGCCTCCTAAAGTTACAAAAAAAAAGACATTGGCTTACGTTATGTGTTTTTATTACCTGTACTAACTGTGTACTAGAGATTTCTTAATTTCATAACCTTGTAATCTCATTTCTAGTAATATTTAAAGACAAGTTAAAAAGTAGATATAGGCAATTCATAGCCGAACCACTATAAATTGCCTGTATGTGATTTCTCCTCATTTTTCATTTACATTTCTTCATTTTTATCCCTTCATTACAACCTTTGGGTGTTTGTACCACTTTTTGGTGTAAACATTTTATTGCTTCCACTGAGAAACAGAATTCCCAATGTTTGGATTTTTAAATCTAATATTTGGATCATTAAGTCCAAAACGAAAATCCTTTATTTCATTATCTTCAGGAAAAGTGATGTCAAAAAGAAACGCCGTTTCTTCCAGGCCCTCCAGCAGTCGTTCATTAGAAGAAGAAAGTCAAATTGCTGGTGCTACAGAATCCGTCTCGGTTATGCTGATCTGGACTGGTAACCTTCTTGTTGCGACCAACGCTCCTACCGATCAAGCTCCAACCACTATATATGCAGCTCGTGATGACTTCATCGAGCTCATGGTAAAATTGAATGAGACGACGGAAACATTAAAAGAATAAATGCATGCAGATATCACCTTGAGGCAGGATATGAATCGCATAACAGCGCAATAGAATAAATTCAGGAGTCAAAGAGCTCTTACTCCGCCACTCCAACAAAAAAAAGCCTCATCCTCGATAGGAAGGAGTGGATCTGCAGCATAATAGTAGCGACAGTTCATCAGACCACATTACCTGCAAGAGCTCTAGTTCGGTAGGCACTTTGCTTGATCTGCTGGTCCAGCTTGCCTCGACAATGGCGAACCGGATAACGCCAAGTCAGATAATGCCAAGCCGACCCCTTCACCAACCTGAAATCCTCCCAGCACTTGGAACGCCCGTGGCACCTCTCGTGCTTCCTCCCTTGCGTCCCATGATTGACTGGAACATGGGTCAAGGAAGTACTGCCCGGACGATGGCTTAGGCTATGTTGCCTATAGTGGAAGTGGACAGGGCTAGACAAGGCAAGAGTTAAGAACCAGGACTATTCTTCAGTACACTTGATTTGACTGCAATAGTGAGGCAGAACATGGACGACGACCGAGGATATAAAAACGAAGACTAGGGATTGACCATAGTCACACCGTTAACCGATGACATCCTATAGGATGAACTCCCTCGAAGGTTCAGTTTTCCTCAAATGAATCATTACTCGGGAAGGACTGATCCCCTCAAGCACCTCATAAGATATACATGGTATATGGATTCAACCATGGCTTCGGATGCCATCGAATGCAGAGCATTCCTATATATCTAGAGGGAGTTGCATTAATGTGGTTTACCCGACTACCTTCTAAATCAATGTCGTACTTCAAGGACTTGCGTAAGTAGTTCATGAACCAATTTTGGCTGCATGCCTCTGCGTCAAAACATGTAATGACCCTCTCCAGTGTGAATCAATCTTACGGGGAGACACTCAAAGACTACCTCTATCGCTTTAATATTGTCGTCACTAAGATTAACAATCCTAATCCGAAGATGATTCTGATGGCTTTGCTCGATGGTGTTGATCCAGAGAGATTGAATTTGGAAAGTACTTGACTGGGAATCCTTCTTCAACCCTAGATTAATTCTATGAAAATGCCAATACTGTAATTTACGGATCGAAGAGACTGGTAGGTGCCAAAAGAGGAGAGCATGTGATATAGTGAATGAAGGTGTTCAAAGTAATGTAGCAGTGAAACAATCCGGAGAGAATTCCGGGAAATTTGATGTTAATGTTGGAAATCAAAATAAATGGAACAACTATCAAGGCAGAACGACAATGGATGAGGCCAATCAAATGGGTCATGCTAAAAAGGGACCCTGATTCCAAACTTTTGATAAGTACACTCCCTTGAATGATACATTAGAGAATGTGTATCTGGACACTTGTAACACCATGTAGTATAAGAAACCACCTCCATGAGAGTCTACGGAGAAGGAAGTTCAGATTGGAAAGTTTTGTATATTCCATGAGATATACAACCACACGAGTGACGAGTACCATCATCTCCGAGATATTGTGGAAAAATTGATACGTGAAGGAATGTTAAATGAGTACAAGGTGGCCCTACGAGATAAGGGAAGAGGAATATAAACCCCAAATGATAAGATTAGGTAGCTCCTCGTGCTACTACCTAACCTAGGAACAAAGCGATGTTGGATCTAGATTAACCCTAAAGGGCGTGAATAAAGTTTATTGGATTTTTACGAGATATTAAAATTATCAGATTACATATTTTAGCAGAGAAAATAAATGCAAAAATAAAATAATACATATTTTACCTAGCTTCAGCAAACCATACCTATTGCTGCGTTCCCCAAGATTTCTACTAGGTATTAAAATAGATTCCGCTTACAAAACCCTGTAAACTCGCAAACCCCGTTCCTGTTCTAATCCTACGCTCAAAACCCTACACTGATCTTTATACTCAGGATCAGATTTTCCATGAATCAAACCCCTAATTCGTAATCCCTAGCTATAAATCCTATAACTAGTAAACCCTAGTTTTACAGACAAACTAGAAAACTGATAAATTGGTTACAAACGAAAATGAAAACAATACAATATAAAATAAAAACAAAACCCTCCCTTCTAAATAAAAATAACTGGCCCTTTTTTATCTCTTTGAAATTTTTTGGCTTCTGAAATGTCGGCCAAACCAAATTAGGGTTTTGCCCTTCCCAAATCAATTCAAGTTCTGATAATTCGAATTTGTTCTTTGATGTGGCTCTGATTCTAGCTGCTCTCTTGTCCACCGATTTAGGTTTGAGATCATAAAAAATTACGAGTACTTTGTTTTAATTTTTCTGTATGCTCTCAAATTTGTTGCTTTTGGTTTTTGATGAAGTCAATGACAAAATTGGTGTTGTTTATATAGGTTTATAAAACCTTAAACTCTCTGTAATTTCATGAAATGATCCTGCTTGATTTGTTTCATGTTTCTCCCTTTATTTCCTTGATTAAAATTGATTTCCACGGCTTTGAATTGCTTGCGTGATTTTTGGAAAATCTGGAATCAAATTAAATTGTTTCTTGCCTAAATACGAACTATGATATCTAAAAACACTTCAATTGTTTTCCTTTTCCCTTGCATGATTGAGAACTTGCTTAATTAAATCGGCTTTGATGACTTGTATGATTTTCCAATTTGTTTCCACGGCAATGAATTTTTGCGAGATTATGCTTGATTAAAATTGCTGAGAACAAAACAATTGTTTCTTGAAATAAAATTGTTTTGCTTATTGATTTATTTCCATAAATTTGTCTTCAAATGGATATTAAAATTGCTTGAACACGTGCATTTCAATCTTGCCAAAAATGTGCTTTTCTGGAAATAAAGATTTGAGAGTTTAATCTTGCCAAGATTGCTATCCCACGAATGAAAAAAATATTTCATTCCATTTCTGTTTGAATCAGTGATTTAGTAATACTCTTTTCTCTTGAGCTCATTTGATCATCAGACTTGCACACACACACACACACACACACATATATTCAAATATATATATATATATATATACAGTTATATGTATATAGGTGAATTGTTTCGTTTACACTCTTGATGTATGTGTGCGCTAGTGCTTCCTTGTGTACATCCCATTTTGTACATATGCTTGTCACTGTGACTAGTTCTTGACAATTTGTATATTTGCTTCCATGGCTTGGCAGATGTTTGCTTTGTCACTTTTGTTCTTTGTGCATGTACAACTGCACATGACTTTGATTTGTATGGCCATGGTCATTGTCCATGACCATAGTTGAGCTATGTATCTTCCTCAAACTTGTGTGCTTGTGTTCAATTGCTTCTTCCTTATTGAATTTTGTGTTTGCCTGGACATATTCAAATGATGCTGAAGCATTTGTATTTTGCCTTATATACACACACACACCCACAACATGTATATATATATATACACACACGTTTAGGCCATACTGCATGTAATTTGTTGCACTTGCTAGTTGTGTTTGTCCCTTTTTGCAGCTGCTCCTATGAGTATCATGTACATATGTATATTATTGTTCGTGACATGTTGAATCGTAGTTGCTAAGTGCATGAGCTTTTCTTCTTCGAATATATTGCCTTACATATCCATGTATATAGATTCACACTTTACTTGTGTCATTCATACCACTAGTTTGCATGAATCAAGTGCGTGTTGCTTGCACTTGTCATTGAACCTATCATTGCTCATTTATGTTCATGCATGTGCAGTTGTGTCACACCTTACATGCAGTTGCTTCATTGTTATTTCTGTCTCAATCTAGCTCGACTTGTCACGTTTGAAAACTTGTGCTTGTATGCATGAAAACTTGTCCACTGTCCCATTTTTCTTTGTGCCATCCTACTTGCCACATCTTGTATTGGTCTAAACTAGTTTTGACTTGGATTGTGTTCACTATTCATTCTTGTCATATTGTCATTCTTCTCCACGCACACATATCACTTGGTTTGTGCTCTAAAAAAACTTGGACTGGTCTGTGCTCTTGCATGTTGTATCACCCTGACTTGCTTTGTTGGCTATGCACTTGTACATGTGAATATTCACATGCATGCTTGTGTACTTTAAGCTTGAGTCTGCTTGCATTCATGACTTTTGATAGTAACTTGCACACATACATATGTGCACTTGTAGCCATTTAGATCTTGTTGAACCATTGTTGCTTCTATGGACACACACACACACATATATATATATATGTATATATATTCACAAATGTGTGTGTATATATATGTATATGTGCGTGTGTGTGCATGTTTGTGTCTGCATTTGCACTGAATTTCTTGATTAACGCCCACTCACTGATATTTGTTCGTACTGCCCTTGCACAAAAATATATGTGTATATACATACACATGTATTTGTATACATGCATGTGTAGAATATATATATATACACATACGTATATATATACACATATGAGCTCTAGAGATTCTGTCTACTTTGTCGTATTTACAGTGAATCACTGTGAATATCACAAACTGTTGATTAACATAGAAATGTGTTTATTTTATGCTCTTATACCTTATATTTTGTATATAAATAAATATTACTTGGGTATTGTTTTGTCATTTTTACGGATATGCCGATACAGTTAGAAAAATGGAAAATAGAGATCAAATTGTTGCATGTTTACATTTGAAGACTTGCTGACGAAGATCTCACAACCAGTTGCTTTTTGGACAAGAAAATAACTAGTATAAAGACCATATATATAACAAATCAGTGAAGAATTATCAAAGGAGTAAGAGGAAAAGAGGAAAGACCCAAATTTACTAGATTTCACTAAGGCCCATTTGTAATTCTCATTGTAAACTCTTTTGTGATTTCCCTAAGGCCCATTTGTCATTGTATTAGGGTAAGGGTTAGGGTTGACTATCTATCCTATAAATACCCTTGTAATCTCATTGTAAACTTCATCCTCGAATTAATAAAGTTTCTTCTTTTTCTCTTTTTTGCATTTTTTTAATTTTCTTAGCAATTAGTGTTGTCTACACAGTTAGATTTGGTGGAACACTATTTGTATTTTGTAATTATTTTCATTAGTGATTGACCGTCTGATTAGATTCAGCGGTAATCTTAATTTTATTTCCTGTTTGTTATTTTAAATTTATGCAATTTTAATTCCTGTTCTTTTTATTGCTTTCTTAGGTCATATTGAATTGAATACAGATTTGATTAGATTCAGATCTGATTCAATTCAATAATAGTTTAATTACAGTTTCAATTTCGTTTGCCTCCAAAACCAACCTCGAAAATTTGTCTAACTCGCCTAAGAAATTTTATAAATAATTTAATTTAATTTACCTCCCTGTGATTCGACCTGCATACTACACGATCTTTACGCTTGCAGTATTTATTTCAAAATCTGCGCTTTTCTAATCCATAGGAAAGCGTCGATCAAGTTTTTGGTGCCTTATCCAGGAGGTAACGATTAAATTTTATTATTTATTTAATTTCTGATTCGTGTTAGTTTTTATTTTTATTTTTTCCTTTTGTTTTCTTGTATATATAGAAAAAAAATCTTGATTGGCTGGATTTGGTATTATTTATTGATACCGTAATCTCCTAAATAAGTGAAAAAAAGAACATACCAAATTTCCTTTATTTTATTTCCTTTTCTTTTCATTTATTTCTTTCCCCTTTTCAAAATTTTCCTTTTTCGTCTCTCTCTCTCTCTTCTTTTACAAAAAAAAACAATTCTTTTTTTCTTCCATATCTTTCTCTTTACAAATTTCCTTCCTAATATCTCACATCCTTTCTTCCTCCACAATTTCTTTCCAAAAAAAAAAAACAAATTTGCCTTGTAATTAATTCTCTGCCTAATAATTAGATCTCTTCCCACTTTTGCAATTTTCTTCCCAACTTTTATTTTTCTTTCCTTTTATTTTTTTACACCTAAGAAAAATAAATCCTTCCTTAATAATTCTTTCTCTCTCTGCCTTGTGTTTCCTTGCCCAAGAATCATCACTAATCATCCAATTCTCACCATTACCATCAGTGAAACCACCTCCCTCCTTAGCCTCACCACAACTTTTCATCAACCATCATACAATTGTCTCTCAGCATCAAGACAAACTCTCGGCCTCACCAAATCATTCACCACAATTCATTAATCACCCCGCATTTCTGTCCAATTCCCCTTACCAATTCATCAACTTTGAACTCCCTTCAAACGATACCCAGATCAACAAACTCCTCCCCGCAAAACCTACCCCATCATGCACTTGCTCTCACTTACAAATCCTACTCCTCCCCAACGCAAACACATCCATTACTCAACTCCACGCAAACAACCCTTCTATCAGCCACAACCGACATCTCTACCCATTCCCCCCTTTTAGAACAAACGTCAGTCAAATAAAGTCCATAACTTCATAGCCATACACCATATCATCACATACCCAACCTCCCAGCTTCTCTCGCCACTTTACAAACCTACCAATTCACGTCCATATTCACATCATACTTCATCAAGCCAAACCCGATTCTACAAAATCACTGCATCATACCACAGTCCCTCCTTCGGAACACAATAACAGCTCCAAACACCTATCACAGCTGATTACCATCCACATACATACAAACAGCTTCCACATCCCCTCACGTACCCACCGGTTCCACAACCCCTTATAGAAATTATTCCTCCCAAATCGCCTAAGTCAATTCGAAACTGGATCTACAAAAACCTGATTCGTTCGAATATAATTCGACGCCGAGAAGAAAAGAAAAAAGGGTCTCATTTGATTCCGATTTCTTAACCTAAAACCCGATTGAATGAGAGTAGATCTGCATCGAAAAAAAACCGGAATTTATTAGCTTGCATGCGTGATCTTTTAAGGGGTGTGATTTGTTTCCAGAAGTATAAAGTGTGATTTGTTCTGGGAACTTGAGCATGGCTTGACCTGTTTTGCTGTGTTGAGTAACTTAAGGGAATCTTTGAATATAGTTGAGTGACTGATTTTTCTTCTTTCTTTGGTTTGGTTATTGCATATTTGTAAGGTGCATATGATATATGATTTGTGATGTGAGTGCGTGTGTTCCCTTTTTGTTTATTTTTGTTTTTTCAAAGCTTAGTTTTTTTTTTGAGTAGATAAAAAAAAAATCCTCTTTTCTTTTGTTGAGTATTGTTATACTCATATATGTATATTTTTTCTAGTCTAGTTTGTTTTTCATTTTTTTAATTCTTTTTTTTTGTTGTTTCAGGTTGCTTTCCATTTTTTCAAAAAAGAAAAAAAGAAAAAAAGGAAATCACAAAGAAAATAAACTCAAGGGTCAAAGGAACACGGTCAAGCACAGAATTGACAGGATCGAGCAATTACAATCAAGAAAGTCACATAGCTCTGGACGGACAATTATACACCATTGTAAAATTTTCTAAACTCCACAGGTGCTCTACTACAAAGAAAAATATATAGAAATTGCTTATAAAAATCTTCTGCAGGGGCAGCAGCTTGCTTGTACAATATTTTAAATTTCTGCAGTTGTTATTGTCTGATTTTTGTGGTTGATTGATATTTCCATAACTGAAATCTCCATTCTCATTGTTTTCAACAATAAAAATAGATATTGCAAAATAATATAATTGAAAAGTGGTTCTTTGTGAAGTTGACAGTCTCGTATAATTGGATCGCGGATATATAGCAGTTCAACTTATTGAACTATTAGCAAAAGAGGTTGCATACTACCCGTAAAATATTGGTCGTATCCGTTAGTATTTATACTATACGTGAACGGCCATAAGACCCTCTTCCCCCTTCTAATTGAGTCAGTTAATTAATAGAGCACAACTCAGTAATTTATACTATTTTGAAGTGGGAATAATTTCTGTCTTGCTATGACTTCTTTAAAATGTTTGATTCAAAAAAATCATTGAGATAAATGTGGGATAATAATCGGAGAAGATGTCATTTTGAAGAGTATGACTATGAATTACAACTCATGAAGCAAAATTTTCCAAAATTTTGTGAGTCCAATGTGAACAATTTTCAAAATTTTCCAAATGACCAACATTTTCAACATCATAGAAATGATCGAAATGGCGATTTCAATTCAAATATTAATAATTTCGTTTATGGGCCACATCCACATCAAAATAGCTTTAAATCTCAATATGGCTTTGATGCACATCAATATGGGGTTGTAAACAAAAAATTTCAAAATTATAGCCCATATCAACATCTTGAAAATAACCAAAATTGCGATTTTCCATCAAATTTCAACAGTTTTGGTTACGAACATAATTTCTATAATCAAAATGATTTCCAATATCATTTTCATTTTTCTAAAAATTCAAACAACCACCACATTGGAAATAATATTGATTATGAAATTGATGTGGACTTTAATTCTGAGAATCAAGAAATCCAAAATGAGAGCTCTCAAATCAACGATTCTGAAGAATATCATCTTAACATTCTTAGAGAGAGGCTAGAAAAGCAAGATAAACAGCTTGATGAAAAATATAGATAGCTTGATAACTTCTTTGTTTAATGACATCTTTTAAAGAACAACTCGAGCAACAAAATCAAATTCAAACATGCAATGAATCAGAAAATTATCCATTCTTTAATGATAGTGAAAATTTTCAGAGAATAACGATTTAAATGAAGTTGTTCAAAATTCAACAAATGATATGGATGTCGATTCTTTTCAGGAAAAATATTTAAGCTCAGATTTTGATCTTCCTCTTTTGGGCTGTGAGAAACTTGAAATTTTTAAAATTGAACATAATAAAAATGTTGAATTTTTCAATTCAATTTTGGAGAAGGATTTTAATGAACCTGAACTTTTTGGATTGTATGAGGATGAGTTGCCAAATGAGGATGAAATTGAACCAAGCCATGAATCCAAGTTTGAAAAGTGTAACTTTAAAGAAACTTCCAGCGAACTTGAAGTTATCAGTGTTGAAAATATGTTGTCCAGTAATGAAATTGAGAAATGTGATCACATAATCTTGAACAACACTTAGAATTCAAATTTCATTGAATTTATATACGATCACAAATTTTTGAACAATTACACTGATAAATTTGTTGAACACATGAATTGTTTTTGGAATGTTAGCTTGGTTGAAAAACTTCATGTTAGGATGACCCTGGACATTTATCTGCTAGACTATAAATCTAGGTATAAAGATGATATGGTTTTCAAAAACCTTTGCTTATTAGAAAACATGCCTAGACATAGTGGGAATGTGATTCATCGAGCTAGAACCAAGTGTGGGGGAAAAAGTTGGTGGCATTCGTTGCATCGCAAACACATATATCATTGTAATTATGATCCATTGTTACATATTGCTAAATTGCACTTTATTACAAATCATTTTGCGTTTAACCCACCTTTGGGTGCTATCTTTCACATTAAGAAAACGTGTTTACAGTGTGGACACTGTTTAGTTCTAGTGTGGGGGGAGTTTGCGTTTCATTCATTTTCGTTTTTTTCTTTATTTATTTTTTCTTTTCATTTTCAGCCATTTAAATAGGACCATCATGCATTTTAGATTGTAGTAACATGCCAATTTTTTTTTTGAAATATGACTCATTTTAGATTGATACAACAAAATAAGTTAAGGATTGTTAATCAGTTGGTAGTATTTTTTCTCTCAGCTAAGATCAAATAAGCAATATAATGAAAAGTTGAATTTTGAGGGATAATAGTGTAACTAGTACATAGGGAGATTCTTAGGTGATGGCCATGAAGTTTATTCTGAATTGTAGTCTTTGTTTACTGAGTGGAGGACTTAAAACACTTATATTGGCTTTTCGAATCTTTAAAACTAAGCTATGTTAAGCTGAGTTCACGTAATCTCTCTTGATCTTAAATTTTCATTAATAATAATAATAGTAATCCAAGGGTATCCAACATTGCTTATATATCTAGCATTGGTGTGCAAACCCGCCAAGCTCTATCTGACATGTTGTTAACAAAGTTAGCGTATGAATATCTTGATCTCATTTTTATGAGTTGGACACCTAAGGATTACCGACATGTTGTTGACAAAGTCAGCGTCGGTCCGCCAAGCTCTGTCCCAACTCACCGTCAGTCCGCAAGGCAGTGTATGGGTGGTATACCTTGGTCTTTTAAGTTGGGTGTATGTAATTAATCATAAATTTTAACTTTTATAGAGATAGAGAATAAGCGATGATGCCCAAACATTTCTTGACCTTATTGATTTGACTAGCCATACACAAGGAAATTAGAATACCACTTTACAAACTGTGACAAGCAAACTAAGAATTTATTTCATGGCTGCACTATGTTATCGACCGAACCAACTGGCCAAACTGGAATTTAACATTTGAAAATTTGTGACAAGTTGAGGTATCTAAAATTAAATCAACTGACCAGAAATTGTTAACTTTATTTGTTGTACCACTTTCCTGAAACAAGTCGTGTTTTCATTTTTTGTTTTCAATTGCATAAGTCCTTTGCATTCATGTAGTTACATTAGAACCATATCATACTGCATTTGGATTTTGTGGGTAGTATCCGCTGAAAACCCTCATGAGACACCACTTGTCCTACTAGGGACATCTAGAGGTTTAACAGCTTGTTGCATACACTCAACGCAATCGTGTTTCCTACGAAAGTGTGACCTATCCAGTGTAGTTTTTCATTTTTTGTTTTACTCGAGGACGAGTAAAAGATAAGTGTGGGGGTATTTAATTAACATAGAAATGAGTTTATTTTATGCTCTTATACCTTATCTTTTGTATATAAATAAATATTACTTGGGTATTGTTTTATCATTTTTACAAATATGCCGATACAGTTAGAAAAATGGAAAATAGAGATCAAATTGCTGCATATTTACATTTGAAGACTTGCTGATGAAGATCTCACATCCAGTTGCTTTTTGGACAAGAAAATAACTAGTAGAAAGGCCATATATATCACAAATCGATGAAGGATTATCAAAGGAGCAAAAGGAAAAGAGGAAAGGCCCAAATTTACTAGATTTCACTAAGGCCCGTTTGTAATTCTCATTGTAAACTCTTTTGTGATTTCCCTAAGGCCCATTTGTCATTGTATTAGGGTTAGGGTTAGTGTAACACCCCGTATTTCTGTTAACACTAAAGTTACAAATTTAATAATAAATGTGTAAAGGGGAGATGTATCTAATGTGCATACAAATTTAATAATAAATGTGTAAAGGGGAGATGTATCTAATGTGCATACAAATTTAATAATAAATGTTAATAATGTACATTAAGAAAGTAATTGTGAACATAATTGGCTTCTCTTTAGAACGGATGGCTTTGATTAACCTTGGCTTCATCGACGGCTCAAATTAACCTGCAATCCTATATAAACAGCCCCCTAGTCTCCTTCTCTTTGCACCATTCTTCTCTAACCTTATGCTGCACAAATTCTTGATGGACATGGCTTCTTCTTCTTCCTCTAAATCTAAATAAATAAATTAAAATAATATATAAATCAAGACGAGGATATCCTGCTCAAGTCTTTCAAGAGAAGATTCAAAACAAGTTAGGATTCAAGTAAAGATTCAACGGCTTCAAGCAACGCTATCTTTCTATTCTTTTCTAGATCCAATCAATGTAAGTCGGTTACTTTTTAGATTTGAACGCCTTTTCTATTTGTGACATGAAATTAAAAGAATATAAGAAATATGCCTTATCATTTCATTGAATCTGTGCTTGTTTATGACTTTGGATCTGATTCTTGATTATGGCCTAGAACACATTGTGACTAAATTGCCAATGCTTAAGATTATGACTATGGAACTGTGGCCTTTGAAACCATAAGCCTTTGACAATGAACATAAGCCTTTGACTATGAACATAAGCCTTTGACTAGGAGCATAAACCAATGCCTATGACTATGACAATAGTGGATAATTACCTATGATTCATGAACATGATATTATTGCCTAGGATTATGACTGTGAGATTGGATCTAAACTTGATTATCTATTCAGTTTATTCTTAATTATCCTGGGATCTTGATTATGGGAATTTATCTATTAAGTTAGATCTACCCATATACTTGAACCTATGTTATTGGTTCAACCCTTTTTATGTCATAATATTATCAGATCTATAGGCCTTCGATGCTTTAACCAATTTATTCAGTGTAATTTGTTAGATCTGTGATTAGTGAATTATCATCTTCTGCCAGTCATTATGTCTATCTTTTCATGGCATTTTGGTTCATTTCCTTTTATCCACGAATCTAGATTTATCTATAATCCAGGATGAAATCACGATTACACGAACGATGGGAATACGATTTGGGCAAATCATAAATTTGACTTAAACATGGTTGTAAACTTGGAAATTGGCATAATGTGGAACATTAACATAATTAGGATTGACATAATTTAAAACATGTATTATGGCATGTTTATTAGAATGCAAATTTGAAAATTTGACATGAATTATGGAATATGTAATTTGACATATTAAATTTAGTATTGGCAAGTAAGCTAAGTTTTAGGCGTAAACGTTAAACTAGAATAATAATTCTAGTCTTGCCATAAACTGTAAATTAGGGTGTTAAATCAGAATTGGGTCAATTAAAGTTAATTTGGCATAATAAGTATATTAGCACAAATTTTGAATTTAGTCATAATTGTGAGTAATTGTCATGTTTGGAATAATCATGGTTGGTGACACTTAATTTGGTATAATTTACATACCAAAAACTATAAATTTGATATATAGAGAAAATGGGCCATAATAATAAATGTTGACAATGTACATTAAAAGAGTAATAATGGAATAAGTAAATCAGGGAAAATTTACTTATAGAATTTTCCTAAATGAGAAAAGTAAATTTAGACAATACGAACATGCTTAACCCGAGGTTGGATTGAGTTGTGATGTAAACCTGCCCGGACCCGCCCGGCTGTCCAGTGATCACAACAATACCTATCCAATGTGGGAGGTTAAGGCATTGAGCCCGATAAAGGCCCGAGGTTAGACTGAGTTGTGCCGTAAGACTGCCCGGAACCAACCGGCATACCGGCAGCCACAACAATACCTGTCTAATGTGAGTGGCTGGTGCTTTAATAAGACAATTAAAGTTAAGCTAGAATGGGAGGGTTAAGTCCATAAGAACACTTAACCAACTTAACACAGTTAAGCTAGAATGGGAGGGTTAAATCCATATGAACACTTAACCAACTTAACACAGTTAAGTTAGAACGATAGGGTTAAGTTAACTAGAACACTTAACCAACTTAACATGGTAACAAGACAAGATTTGTAGGGGTTAAGTAACTAAGAAAAACACTTAGCCAATTTAATATGTTAACCAGACTAGAAAGTGGGGGTTAAGTAAATTCAATACACTTAGCCAATTTAACATGTTAACTAGACTAGAGATTGGGGATAAGTAAAGTTAATACACTTAGCCAATTTAACATGCTAACTAGACTAGAGGTTGGGGTTAAGTAAATTTAATACACTTAGCCAATTTAATATGTTAGCTAGACTAGACCGTAGGGTTAAGTAAGCTTGAACACTTAACCATCAGAGTGTGATAAATGAATAGGGTTAAGTTAAAAACATGAAGGGACAATACTTAACCATTAGAACATGTTAATCAAACCAATGTTAGGGTTAAGTTAACTAAGGGAACACTTAACCGTTATAACATGTTAGTTAAAACAGATAGGCAAGGTTAAGTTAAAAAAGAACACTTAACCAATACAAGATGAATGGGTAGGGTTAAGTAAATACTTAACCAATATAACTTGATGTTGGTAAGGTTAAGTCAACGTGAATTACTGATAACACTTAACCAGTTTAACATGACAAATGAATGGGTTAAGTTAACTTGTTTTGACTAATGACACTTAACTAATCCAACTTGACGAGAAAGAGAACTAAGTAGTAAACCTTAGTTGAAAGGGGCTAAGTAGTAAGCCTTAGTTAAGAAAACGACAATTCAGGAAACTAAGTGGTAAACCTTAGTTAGGAAAACTAAGTAGTAATTCTTAGTATAACACGAGGAGGAGCGAACGTCCATCTAATCTAAAAAAAAGCTCCAACGAATTGGGTTACGAAGCCCGAGGCTTCGAGAGGACGTAAGGGTATTCTTGGTATCCCTCTGTGAGGCTGCAGATGATCCTCCTGGGCTCACAGAGGTTAAGGTCTGCGTTAGAAGAACCAAGGGTATGCCTTGGTTGCAATATAAGGCAACCTAAAGACTAGGATGGACCAGCGTGATTCGGCGAGACCAATAACCCTTTGATAGCAACTCGTCGTCTACCTACCATCTTGAGTCAGTCGAGATACGTAAAGCGGAAAGGCAGAGAACTCCAAAAGACCATATACTTGCTATCTAGTTATGGGTGAGGATGGTCATAAGACAGTGGGGCATAGGGGGCCTGCGTATAGTTCTCAATTTTTCAAGGGTGGCCTTTCATTAGTTGAGGGAGGGGTCAGGTGGGACCATAGCCACTGGAAAAAATAGACCTTAGCATCTACATTGGCAGATATCTGAAAGCTCCCGACCTAGTTCCGTGTTTCTAGAATAGCCCTGCCACAGGACTCGGGTCGCACATTTCATGACATGTGCATCTAGACAGCGAAAAACGATTCGCGACACATACGTGGGGAAAGTCTAGGAACATATACCACTCTAGGTAGTGCGTCCTAGACTAGGGGCATCGTTCGACAGGTAGCATAATCCCTAGTTGGACCTAGGTGGCATAAATCATGAATCCGAGAAGTATTAGATAAGTCGCATAAACCCTAGTTGAATTTAGGAAGCGCTCGATAAGAAAACCCTAGATTAGATCTAGGTAATAAATAATAAACGTATGCCTAAAGGCCACCACAATTACTGGGATTGGGATCGCGTTATCATTTTAGACAGATTACTAGTTGGGACACTAGATAGGTGGTGCAGAGACATAGAAACCATAATAACAGGTTAATAGCGAAGCAGAGAAAGTATTAAAGCATATCCAGTTTATCTTGTCATAGCATATCTTGTGTTAATCTTATCCTATCTTGTTGGCCCTATCATCATGGTATTGTCTTGTATTCAGATAATTCATGTCGTTTTGTTTTTCCATGTTCACATGCTAGAAGTAACTGAACTTACCAGACTTTATGTCTGACCCAGTTTTCTTTCGTCTTCTTTTCTTCCGTTCCCCCCCCCTCCGGTAGTTAAGGACGGAATAGTATAGCTCAGGTTAGATTGGACCGTCACTCTTCCCAAGCTCGAAGATTCTTTGACAAAGTGGTTTGGACTCTCTTTTTCTGCTGCTATGGCTGGCTTATGCTACATTGGGGAATATAAATGTTATTTTATGCTTCTTTATTTTGTAAGACAGATGATATTCTGATATTGGAAAACAATTGTTGTACAAACTATTTTATCAATAAAGTAAAGTTTTATTTTCCACTGTTTTAGTTTTGTCTGTCTTGTAATTTATCTGCACCTTTTACCCTAAATGCTCCACAGAACTTAGTGCATTCCCTTTGTGAGTGACACTAAAGGATGTGGGGTGTTACAGTTAGAGTTGACTATCTATCCTATAAATACCCTTGTAATCTCATTGTAAACTTCATCCTCAAATTAATAAAGTTGTCTTCTTTTTCTCTTTTTTGCATTTTTTTATTTTCTTAGCTATTAGTGTTGTCTACACAATTAGATTTGGTAGAACACTATTTTTATTTTGCAATTATTTTCATTAGTGATTGACTGTCAGATTAGATTCAGCGGTAATCCTAATTTTATTTTCTATTTGTTATTTAATTTCTGCTTTTTTATTGTCTTCCTAGGTAAAATTGGATTTGATTAGATTCAAATCTGATTCATAGTTTTATTTGCTTTTCAACTGAAAATTGTGATTTGATCGTCGGTTCAATTAGATTTGTTCTGAATCAAATTACAGTTTCAATTTTTATTGTTTTTCAACCGAATCTCCAAAATTCTTCTAGCTCCACCAAGAAATTATATAAATAATTTAATTTAATTTACCTCCCTGTGATTCGACCTGCATATTACACGATCTGTGCGCTTGCAGAAATTATTTCAAAATTCGCGCTTTTCTAGTTCCTAGAAAGCGTTGATCAGCTATCTAGACACAAATGGACATATATATATCATACCAAGTCATGAAATATGATGAGAAACATACCAAAATTCTAAAGCAAATAAATTATAAAATAAAATTATATCTACTAGACTTTAAAATATTTTGTTCAAATTTACTATGTGTGTTTCTATGATAGGTAAGAAGGTGATTGGACTGACTATGAAGCAGGTTGAAGACATAAATGAGTGTTAGTGAGTGAATCAGAGAATGTAACAGTGTTTGTATACGAGTGAATGTAACTGAGTGTTTGAATGACTAAAAGTTGTAGTGAGGAACTGATGTAAATGAAACCGAATGTGATATTGAATTGTAATATATCAGTGGAATGTACACATAGTGGAGTTATAAAAATATGTACTATTCAAATGTTGAAATAAAATATCATATTTAAATAAAATACCGTATGAATATTTAAATTCTTGTGCAGTAATATTCTATTTAAATATAAATATTTAATTCTTTCTGTGATGTAGTAAAATAGTACAATTGCAAACACATTTAAAATTATATATATATATATTTGTTATCATAAAAAATAATCATAGAATTGTTATATACAATTGTTATTAACACTATCGTTGGAGGACCACATCCGAGGGACTTTAGTCGTTAGACCATGGAACAATATGCGAATGTGG
This sequence comes from Allium sativum, assembly GCA_030737875.1. Lineage (NCBI taxonomy): Eukaryota > Viridiplantae > Streptophyta > Magnoliopsida > Asparagales > Amaryllidaceae > Allium > Allium sativum. The sequence continues at coordinate 138,886,867 of CM060918.1, read as the reverse complement.
TGAAATAAGTAGAGACTGAAAAGTGCAACACCGCCTATGAGACTGCTCTAGTGAAGCAGCAAAGTACGGTATTAGACGATATCATCTTCTTTGATCGTAAAGCTGATGGGGTGGAAGCCCCAACTATTGATTCTCTTATAATTTCAGCTATGATTGGGCCAACATTGGTGCGGGTAGTCCTTATTTATTGTATGAGTTCTATTAACATTTTATTTTACAGAGTCTACGATCGGATGATGTTGGAGGCTAAGGATATGCAGCTATGTAAAGGCAGGATTCACGACTTCAAGGGAGCATCAAACAAACCTATAGGAATTGGTTGAATTATAGGTTGAATTGGGTGAGGGGGACCGTTGGAGAGTGCGGATCCTCCCTTTTCATGCAGTGGACATTAACTCTTCATACAATGCTTTTTGGGTTAACCGACCCTTGCTCAATTCTGAGCATGCATTGCTCCTTGGTGCTTGCTCTTGAAGTTCCTGACTGAGAATGAATTCAGAATGGTACGAGACCAGGTAGCAAAATGAGCATGCCACTTGACTGAATGGAAAGATGCCCTCAGTAAAGGGAAAGGAAAAGGTGTCGATAATTCCCTTCGTATTCGATATACAACTGCATAGCAAGTAAAGAACAAATCCTAGCCGGGATAGTTCAGTCATCAATTCAAAGACATTGATACGAAAAAAGACGAAGAGCTAGGATATCAAAGGAGGAATCCTAATGAGGCTACGGTAGCAATCTAAATCGATAATGAAGACCCTTCTAAGGTCTTGAAGATCAGATCTCACCTTGGACCCCTCCAGATGAGGGAACTACCTAACTTCCTACGTGCAAACCTTGGCGTGTTCGCTTGGATCATACTGACATCTATGGGATGTCACTGACTGTCATGAGTCATTCTCTCAACATTAACCCGAAGAATGTCTCAGTGAAGCAGAAGAGACGTATGCTCAGTGCTGAGAGGTCGACAGTCTTGAAGGAAGAAGTTGAAAGACTAAAAATTAACAGGTTCATTCGAGACTCATTGTACCCCGAGTGGACATCAAATCCAGTTCTCGTAAAGAAATCCAATGGAAAGTGGTGAACGTGCATCAATTTATCTAACTTGAATAAAGATGGACCTAAAGACAACTTCTCACTTCCCAGAATAAACTAGCTTGTGGATTCAATAGCTGGAGATGAACCTCTTTCCTTCATGGATGCGTACTCTAGTTATAACCAAATCTCAGTGCATGTGCCGGACCAAGAATACACTAGCTTTATAATGGACCTTGGGTTGTATTGCTATATTGTCATGCCATTAGGGTTAAAGAATGCTAGAGCAACATATTAGCGATTGGTTAGTTGCATGTTTCAGAATCAGGTTGGAAAGTTGATAGAAGTGTATGTTGATGTATGCTCGTGAAGTCAAGGTAGTTGGCAAATCCAGTGTCGGTCTGAGCTTTACTGTTGCCCTAGGCAACAGAGAACGCGAGGGGGAAATTTTTTAATAGAATGATGCTCCAAAAATTTTGTGGAGATAGCAGGTATTGAACCCTCCACCTCTCAACAAAGGGCCAAGCGCTTTTCCACTCAGCCAACGCAACATATTGGAACGAAGAGGAACTAAATTTCTTAAATTAATAATAAAACATACTCTCACCACACCTGCTCCTCCTCCTTGCTGCCCTCCCGGGTGGGTTGCCCTAGGCGGCGGCCTAGCTGCCTACCCCTAGGGCCGGCTCTGGGCTAATCATGTAGGGGACTTGGCGAAATTGTTCATTATTCTCTGTCGATATGGGATGAAGCTCGGTCATTTGAAATGCTCTTACGACATTGCATCAGGGAAGTTTTTAGGTTTCATCACTGTATGGTTGCAATGCTTCTATGGTCCAAGAATTATGGATTGCATCATAAAGCCAATTAAGAAAAATGAGGAAGTTTGCATTATAATGTTGATTTATTACAGCCCAATGCATGCTGTTCTTTTAAGAAAAAGACCTTAGCTTGATTATTTAAGGTTATTGTAATAACCCGGAAATTCTGAACCAGTTTAAAAATTTTATTTTGGCAATTTTAGCGAATTTTGAACATTTAAAATAAATTATTTTAAATAATATCGACAAGAAATTTATTTTGCATATAATTCGAACGTATATATTATATACGCCGTCGTTAGAATATAAATAATTATATATAATTATAAATAGAATTGAAAATGGCGCGGTAGTTCGATAATTCGATTTCAAACTTCAATTGAATGTACCGGGTGCAAAACAATCCGGATTATAGTGAAACCAAAAATAATAGGATCTAATTGATAATATCTTTCCAACGAATCCGAAAAATTGAGATTTCATAGCGGGAATCAAAAGATATGTCCAGTTGAAAATTCTGAATAGTCGCTATGGAATTCAGGCCCTTAAAAATGGGAATTTTGCAAACGACCTCGGATTTCGACGAAACCACTTGTGTTGGGTCCGTGATGTAAAGTTATTGCTAGATTCCAAATTTCATAATTTTTCGAGTCAATATGTGAGCGTGGCAAAGGAAAACGCGTTTGACCAGTTTCAGTTGATTTTAATCGACTGGAAATTGGTCATTTTTCCAATGGTCTCATAATTCGATGAAACTAGTTTTGTTAGGACCGTATCGTCAATACAAAGCTAGAAAATATTTTTCTGGAATTTTTCTAGTTAGTATGTGACCCCGGTAAATTGAAATGCGCGTTCAAATTCAATATATAGAGTTATATGTTAATTTTAACGGAAACTGATTGTAACGATCGAATCAGCCTACGATACGTATCCCATTGTGTTCGTAATGGGGGTAAAACGCTATGGACGACAGGCGGTGGGCCTCGTTTAGAGGTCGTATGTAGAAAGTCAACATTTTAGAAATTTAAATTATTAAAATAATTAAACCTCTCCCTCTCTCCTCTCTATATTCTTTCTGGCCCCCTCCCCCCACTCCCCCCCGTACGATTTAAAATCAAAATCACAAAAAAAGGAAGAAAAGGAAGGGGGCGGAGCGCCGCCCCACCGCTCATCGCGCCGTCGTGGGAGGAGCCGCCGCCCTCCTTCTTCCTCCCCTCGCGACCCTTCTCCTCCGCTGCTTCCTCCCTCTTCTCCTTCCGCCACCCCCTAGCCTCGCAAGCCACCAGCGCCGTGAAACGACCCGAACTCCCCCGGTCTCCGAAGAGAAGAGGAAAGCGCGGATTATTTTGAGAACACGACAAAATAGAACATAGACGGAAGAACATTTCATTGTTTTATTACAACAATGCATCAGATTACAAGAATATACAGAGTATAAATGAATAAATATTACATAGAAATATCAGAGATTTAAATTACATTTAAATACATTGCAGCGGAAATAATACAAACACAACTAAAGGAGATATACGGATACAAAGCTTTCCGGATATCATTCCAGCTGTAAACCAGGATCCTGTGAATGTAAATCTGCAAAACCAAAACTACTAGCTGCCCGTGTCAAAATAGGGGCACCCAGAGTTTAGGTTAAAACAATAAACTCCAGGTCAGTCATGTGACTGGTGTGAGAACTAAAACAGTTATTAATCTTTATTTTAAAGTTAGGTAAATCAAGGGACCACGCCGTATAACACGGAACGGGTTTCCTCCCAAGAATACCAGTGCATAAAACAAACAGCGCAATGCTAAATAAAGAAAAATGAAGCTATTATAAGACCCAGGTCCCATCACACAATGCAACACAAGCCGGAGGATAGGGTTTTTACCTTATAATAGCTAAGAATGCTTGATACGTTTAAAACAAATCATTTGATACTATTATAAGTGCATAGTATATAAAACAACTTCAAATCATAAGTATCAATCATAGGCGGCATGAATGCCCCATACCACTATGTCGCCATATATAGATTATACAATCAAAATCGCAAAGTCACGTATTTGGAAATTGGTTTTCCATCTATGAACCGAGGCCAGGGATCGTCCTCAACCGATTCGAGACAATCTAGCCCATGTCTCAGGCAAGCGCGCAGGTAAGCCTTGGATCGTCAGGGCCGGTCCACCGATGTGGATTATTATGCCTGAACACTACGTTTCCCCGCCCTTTGGGGCGTAAATGAGCCAACGAATGACTCCATCGGACCCGGATCGTCCGATCAAACCGAGGCGCCTCGCAACAGCAACAACCACACAGGTGAAAAGTATATAAATGTCAGGGCTGGTAGGTCACTGACATTACCCTAGCTAGAAAGAAACGCATGCCCTCCCTGAGGTCCTCTCCCGTTTTTGGTTCACAACCGGGGTGCGAAACTCGCGAAGTAAACGTTACACAAAGCTACGCCACAAAGGCCGTGCTTCGATCATCAATCACAAGACTTTGCTTTTCAACAGAAGTCTCGATCATTTGCATCTTAGCATGCCACACAGGCAAACCACTCTATGCAACCGATATCAGTCACACAGAATGAAATCCGATGTCAGACACACAGTCCATTTACAAGTCCGTTCTGGGTCTGAACGAAACCATTGGCACCTAGTACCCCGCATATCCATCGATCTCCAAGTACGTCTGGACGATCACCAACTGTTTCCATCTTCTTGGGTGTACAGCCCAATCAAGATCATCAGTAATTACCCAAATGACGTGAAGACCTCCGGTCTTCGACCATCGTCTTCATCTTCGACTTATCGTCGTATCAGTTATTCAGAATGGGATAAACCCGGTCTTCCCGAATAACTCGCGTATATTTTAAATAAGTGTTACACAAACACAACATACGCCTCATTCCAATTTATCAGAAACTAACCGTAAATTAATCAAGAGAATAATTCCCCAAATATTAACCCCGAAGGCCGAAACCAACATCAGATCAAAATCCAGGAAACCATTCTGCTTAGCTAACCGACAGTTAGTTTCTAAATTTCACATTCATAGGGAAAGGTTCCCATTAATTTTATCAAAGATAAATCCTTTAAATTTATTCTTTAATCTCTTTTTGAATGTCAATTCAAACTAGTCGGGATTAACGAACCTTACCGAAGTAATCATTTGTTTTAAATTTCCCAATCCCAACCTATTCATCCCATGAAGTAAAACGGGTCTTACTTCATATCTAACACCACGGTGTTATCGGTAAATTCAATTACCATTTCACGCTCAAATCTAATTAAAGATTTAACTATCGCCTGGAGTGAAACTGGTGATACTCCATTCTCGATCATTTCAATCTAATTAAAGATTCATTAAAACTCCACTTAGTTTTAATCTTTAACGGGGTTAAAGAATCAGTGTCATTTAAAACACGGTTCACGATAAACCCAAAATCACATCACGTTAATTATCGGGTTAAAGAATAAGTGTTATTTAAAACACTGTTCACGATAAACCCAAAAATCAACATCAATTCAATTAAATATTATTTAATTGGTACACTTCATTAAATCTAAATAAAAAGATTCAATCTTTTTCTCAACTGGATTCAAGAACAGTGTTAATGAAGACACCATTCACGACAAACCCAAATCACATTTGATATTAAATACAAGGCTCTGAATAGAAAATATCCCGGCTTATATTCAATATCAAATTCTACGACCAACAAATATCGTATTGGAAATAACGATATATATATCTATATCTTTCAAATTTCCATAACAACATCTGTATGATCACGAAATCCAACATCGAAATATTCCGAAGACAATTTCGATTCAAATCCATTCCAATGCAATCATTGGAAACTCTGGTTATTTTTAAAACCATTTCAAATTCAATTTATTTATTTAAAATAAATAGAATTATAATTCTAGTTCAAAACTAGTTCATTTCGATAAAAAATTATTTTTATCTTTTCAAATATGGAGTTTTTCATCCCAATCCTTTCTAAATCATTTCTTATGATTTTACACAAATTATTACTGTTTTTAATAATTTTATCAAGGCCCGTACAGTCGATTTCCATCAACGGCCATCGAACTGCACTTACAGCGACCTTTTTCAAATTTGACTTGGACGTATCTCCAAATCCAACCGTTAGATTTCTAATTTCTCACATTCTTTAGAAAGCTCTTTTTGATACGAACCCAAAGGTTCCGGTTTTAGGAGAATCCGACGGTCGGATCTCCCGTAATATCCGTTCGAAGTCAATGGTCAAAATTCGCGAACTGCCGCGACGCGGCGCATTCTATTCAGGCCTATATATTATATATATAATATATATAATATATACTTCGTCGATTTTCTATTCAAAACGTGCTTTATAAATCGTTTTAAATTCATTTTCAAAACGGTTTCAACTTCATATTCAATTTCAAATCAAAATTGAATATTCCAATTTAAATTCATTTTAAATTAATTTCAAATTCATTTCAATTCAAATTGATTTCTAATTCAATTTCAGTTCGTTTTCAATTCAATTCAATTTCAATTCGAATTCATTTCTATTCCATTTCAATTCGAATTCATTTATATTCAATTTCAATTCGAATTCATTTATATTCAATTCTTTTCAAAATATCAGATTTTGAAATCACTTTCGATATTCATTATAAAATGAATAAAATCGATATAAATATCGTTCACGTCAAAATGGCGTCAATCTAATCAATACGGCTTCATATATTCCTATTTTCAAATATTCTATTTCAAATATTTCTTTTTCAAATATTTCTTTTTCAAATATTTCTATTTTAAAACTGGAATGAGGCCCAATCAATTACCATATAATGTTAATTATATGGATTTTCTACAACACATGTATATATCAACAACGATGAATAATCAACCATCATCCAAAGTGCATTCTACACTGTATAAGCATCAAATATAAATATTCAACGCTTATAACAGTCTGTCAATCAATCGATCGACATACAACTAAACAATCGGGATTAGTGTTCGTCAAATATCACCCCAATACCCGTGTGGGGTTTCAAGCAATCAAAACACAGATTTTTATTTGTGCAGTTGGGCGATGTGTAAAATTTATCATCCCAATCAATGTCCTTCAAATAGGTGTACATAAACAAACCGTCCGGTTTGTAAATGAATATTTATTTATTCACATTCAAGTTAAAAATTATATTTTTAACGATCAAACTATTTTATTCAACCTATGAATATTCTATTCGGTTCATTTATTGAATAAAATGTTATCTTTATTTTTCTAACTTATTTTTAGAAAATTTCGGCGGCATAACGGCACGATACTAGAAACGGGACAAGGCCTAGCCTTATCCCCGGTCTAGTGAAGGCCCACGCCATTCACACATCAATCAAATCAATTTCATTTCACCAAACAATTCAATTCAAACCAAATAATCTAACCAACTACACAACCAAACAATTAAACAAACAAGCCATCCATGGTCTGTGGATGACGGGTGTCGGGTGCTACTAAACATCGTCTACATCCTAGTATATATATATATAACTAGAAAAAGAAATTGAAGAGTGAGAAGTTCTCACAGATAGCTAATCCAACGCCACAGACTCTTCTTATGTAGGAATCTTCGCCGTTTCTTCTTCTTGTCACTTATCACTGCCCGTATTCTCTACATATGTAAAAATCACATTTTTACTCCGCTATTCAATATATAAAAATCGAATTTTTACTTCGTTGTTCAATATATAAAAATCGAATTTTTACTTCGCTATTCAATATATAAAAATCGAATTTTTACTTCGCTATTCAATATGTAAAAATCGAATTTTTACTTCGCTATTCAATATATAAAAATCGAATTTTTACTTCGCTATTCAATATATAAAAATCGAATTTCAAATATAAAGATTTCGCCTTTTCCAATATAAAGATTTCGCCTTTTCAAATATAAAGATCTAATCTTTTCTATTTTAAAAGTCTCACCTTTTATTCGCCACCTGAATAAAAACCTTCTCTTTCATGTCAGTAAAAACCCTATACTTTAGATAAATAAAAATCTAGTTTTTACTTCATTCAAAAATCATTTCATTTTCTAACCAAAAATTATATCTTTTTTTTCGCTTTTACTATTATGAAACAATCACATTCCATATGCTATCTTATAATAAAAACAAACTGATTTAAATAAACTGAAATCAATTAAAACGGATAAAAAAACTTTAAACTGACAAAAATCGATAAATAAAAACTTACAGCAGGCTGAAGTGGCGGGAAGTGGCTAGGGTGGCTGGTGTAGGAGGCGGCGGAGCTGGCTTCGAGGGGGGGTGGCGGAGCTGTGGCAGGCGGTGGATCGGAGGGCGCAGGGGCTTGGGGTGCGGCGGCCTTCAAATCGAAGAGGAGAGGGACAGTCGCGAGGGGAAGAGGGAGATCGGAAGTGGAAGTGGGGGGCGCCTGGAGGGCGCGGTGGCGCGCTGCCCAGAGGAGCGGCGGCGCGGTGGTCCGCTTGGGGGTGGGCGCGTCGATCAATTTAGGGTTTTTTTCCTTCTATTTGAATCTGAACGTGAAAGAGAGAGTGGGGGGGCCTTTATAAATAATTATATATTTAATTAATTAATTTCTCAAAGTTGACTTTTACATACGACCTCCAAACGAGGCCCACCGCCTATCGTCCATAGCTAATTACCCCCATTCCGAACACAATGGGATATGTATCGTAGGCTGATTCGATCGTTTCGATCAGTTTCCGTTAAAATCAACATATAACTCTATATATTGAATTTGAACGCGCATTTCAATTTGCCGGGGTCACATACTAACCCTAAAAATTCCCGAAAAATATTTTCTAGCTTCATATTGACGATATGGTCCTAACAAAACTAATTTCGTCAAATTCTGAGACCATTAGAAAAATGGCCATTTTCCAGTCGATTAAAATCAACTAAAATGGTCAAAACACGTTTTCCTTTTCCACGCTCACATATTGGTTCGAAAAATTATGAAATTTGGAACCTAGCTATAATTTGACATCACGGATCCAACAAAAGTGGTTTCGTCGAAATCCGAGGTCGTTTGCAAAATTCCCATTTTTAAGGGCCTGAATTCCATAGCGACTATTCAGAATTTTCAACTGGACATATCTTTTGATTCCCGCTATGAAATTTCAATCTTTCGGATTCGTTGGAAAGATATTATCAATCAGATCCTAATGTTTTTGGTTTCACTAAAATCCGGTTTGTTTTGCATCCGGTACATTCAATTGAAGTTTGAAATCGAATTATCGAACTACCGCGCCATTTCCAATCCTATTTATAATTATATATAATTATTTATATTCTAACGACGACGTATATAAATATATACGTTCGATTCCTATTCAAAATAAATTTCTCGTCGATATTATTTAAAATAATTCATTTTAAATGTTCAAAATTCACTAAAATTGCCAAAATAAAATTTTTAAACTGGCCCAGATTTTCGGGTTGTTACAATCTCCCCCACTTAAAACTTTTCGACCCCGAAAAGGAACAAAGTCGAAAGTGGTTTGATTAACCAACTCTACGTTCGATCTGGCTTCCATTCTCCAACTTTTCAGTTTCTGAGAATTTTCAAATTCTTCAAAAATTTGGCTAACACCCTAAATTTTCGAAAAATTTCTCCATAACCTCCCCTGCACCGGGAGCCACGGGAAAATCCTGAAATTGCCATACAGGCCTTCTGATCTCAAAAAGAAAAAGAAAAAGCCAAGCGACTAGCCAATAGGCTCATAAAATCATCATCACCCAAACAAAACAGTAAATTATGTAGTAAACATGTACCTATTTGTCGGGCAAACAAATTTTATTCTCTGCTCTAGCCTCCTTGCTATGACCTGTTCAATGTAAGTACAAGTATATGCAAGCAAATGCGATAAATTTTCAATATAATTCAATATGTGATTCAATTAGGCTAAATGGCTAAAAATTAGCAAACAAATAAACAAACAACGCAAACATCAATCAATTAGTGAATTAGAGTTTCAAATTCATAATTTTGATACATATAGAAAAATCATGTTTTTGATGCCAAATCACAACAATAAGCCCTATCTAGTTTCGGTTCTCACACCAGTCAATAGGAAATATATAGAAATCTCACTTTCGTCACTCGAAAATAAATACTGGCGACGGTGCCCCATCACCAGAATTATCCCCGGGCAACTAGAGTATGATTCTATAACTATCCAGTACATTAAAACTTCGAATACACGTTTGTAAGACATATATGCAAAATCTTTATATATCGGATTGTCCCGATCAATATAGAATAAATAATCAAATACGAATAGTTGATTTAAATTTTCAAAACAAAAATTGTTTTCATTTTAAAAATATACTCTTCACACTCGTTCTAGGATACTACTGATCCCATCTCTAACGAGTCATTCCCGTTGGATATTACTAATCCAGTTTCTGATGAATTCTTTCGTATGGTTCTAATGTGCCTTGTTCTCTGAGCTTTGTAAACCAAAGCTCTGATACCACGATGAAACGACCCGAACTCCCCCGGTCTCCGAAGAGAAGAGGAAAGCGCGTATTGTTTTGAGAACACGACAAAATAGAACACAGACGGAATAACATTTCATTGTTATATTACAACAATGCATCAGATTACAAGAATGTACAGAGTATAAATGAATAAATATTACATAGAAATATCAGAGATTTAAATTACATTTAAATACATTGCAGTGGAAATAATACAAAACACAACTGAAGGAGATATACGGATACAAAGCTTTCTGGATATCATTCCAGCTGTAAACCAGGATCCTGTGAATGTAAATCTGCAAAACCAAAACTACTAGCTGCCCGTGTCAAAATAGGGGCACCCAGAATTTAGGTTAAAACAATAAACTCCAGGTCAGTCATGTGACTGGTGTGAGAACTAAACCAGTTATTAATCTTTATTTTAAAGTTAGGTAAATCAAGGGACCACGCCGTATAACACAGAACGGGTTTCCTCCCAAGAATACCAGTGCATAAAACAAACAGCGCAATGCTAAATAAAGAAAAATGAAGCTATTATAAGACCCAGGTCCCATCACACAATGCAACGCTGTAATGTCCCAGATTTTTCGGCCATTTAAATTCGAATATTTAAATTTGTTTATATATTATATTTGGAATATTTATGAATTTTAATATTGAATCCGTTATTTAAACGAAGTTTGAACGTTATATATTTATATAATTATAAATCGAGCTTGAAATGGTGCTGTAGTTCGAAATAGGAAGTTTTGAACTTCTACTGAATATGCAGGGTCTGATATAAGTTAGATTTCTGTGAAACAAGAAACGCTGGAAGCGTGTTAATGATGATTTTCATACGGGAGAGAGAAACCCAGATTCCGAGTTATAGTTGGTTAGTTATGGCCAAATCAAATTTTAAAATAATCGCTATGGAAATCATTAATAAACGATAATTAAATTTTAACAGTTTTTGCATATATTCGGATATTGTTTAAACCAATTCTCTGAACAATTGATTTTGGAGTCCATCTTAGCCTTAATTGGAACTACACGGTATTTCATTTAAATATATATGATAGTATAAGATTATTTTTATTTAACCATTTTGGAATTTTATTTATATTGGGCCGATATTATATAAGATTTAAAAGTAACCTGAATTAGCATTTTTCACTTGGTTTGGCAAACCAAATGAAACCTGAATGTTTTTCTTTTTATCATATTTGCCAAACAAAATAAAAGTTTGCTTCATAAATACGAAAACTGAAATGTATAATGGAAATGGTCCGCGTAAATACAAGGAATGAATAATAAGGATGTATATGTTCTTGCCCGTAGAAATGCAAAACTAAGAGGCTAAAACAATATATTCTAAAAAGTTCAACTCCTGCGTTGTCCCTTTTCAAGTAACAGTAGAAGGAATGAACAACTATTTATACTTACATACACGATAGACTTGAGTTACAAATTTATACAAAAGCAGTAGTGCCACACATATAAATCAAGTACAGAATCAACCGAATACAACTTCAAATCTCCGAAATGAATATACAATTCAAGTATAGCCTTAGTCAATCACCACCTACTCAATGTATACATCATAGCAGACAAGCACATGAGGTTCAATACCAAAACAAATCAGTGAATAGATTCATATATCAAAATCAGACAGCTAACATACATTCTCATATACAGAAAATTCCATGGGCAAAATTCACTGTTGTATATATATAAAGGCCAACATAGAATGTACAACCTATAATTTCAAATCTCCGGGTAGGAGTGACAACTCAATATAAAATCTTTACTCTTCGCCTACTAAGCAGCTCGCAGCTATCAATGGCCTCAATCACCAAGTACCACATTGCGATGACAGCTGTAATGAAAGGAAATTTCATCTTAGAACTAGACCAAAGCTATAAATATATTAAACTGAAATACTAGGACAACAAAGAAAAATATCTCTGAAGAAGAAAGTGATGTCCCTGTGCCTTGTGTAAAGTCCCTTTTCAGCCGTCATGTTTGCCTGTACGTTAGCAAACCAACCCACTTTCTTTTCGAACTTCTTCCCATGTATTTTCAATAGCGTGCATCTTCCCATCTAAAAAGTTCACATGCCTATCTTCTAGCCTCGACCTTATACTGCATGCACCTACATATGTATAGCTGAATCAATACACTGTACCCTATATCTAATCTACATCACTAAATACATGTGTACAGTTACAAAAATTTTCAACTGAAATAACAATTCAACTAGCTCTCAGAAAATAGCTCACAGCTAGGATGAACAGCAAATATATTTGTACAATCGAATTCATATACAGGGTGACTGTTGCCATACATTTTTAGTTGAAACATTAAATCTACAAGTCAGTATCAAATCTCAGGAGAGAATAAACAATTACATAACTTACAGTACCAGATCTACACACATGCATAAGTCTATCAGTAATCCATTCGAAGCAGACCTAGAATACAAAATCGAAAATCTGAAACCAATGGCCTAAGCAACGTAATAGCTGAACCTATCTAGAACTCTGATGGACTTGGATCTAATCTGAACCAAAATTGCATCTATAAATACGCATCACACAGAGTTGTTTCATCATTCCAGAACCCATTCGAAACAACACAGTAAACCAGATAATCCCATTCGAAATCACCAGTAATCAAACAAAATTACAGTAAGAAGAAAGGAGGAAAAATTTGAGTTAAAACACTTATCTGCGTCATGAACTCAATCGTTTCCGAACTGAATGATTTCCGTTGGATTTCTGATGCCCTTTGTTCGAGCCGAGGAATTTGAAGGAGTTGTTGGGGGTTCCCGGGATCGATTACAAGAGGAAAGCGAGGGGAGATCGAAGAAGATGGTGCGTAGGGTGGTGGCGACAAAGATGGACTTCGATTTGACTGGAAAACGGAAAGGGGGCTTAGGGTTTTTATTCGGCCATGGGATTAATTTCTGAAGGTGTCGGCTTGGATGAATGGAAAAGAGTTACGGTGGATTAGGTTTTGAAAGGGGTAATGGGTTTGGGCCGGCGGGTTAAGGTAAGCCCATTTATTTTTATTCAAAAGAAAGTTTAAAGTTTTAAGTTAATTATTACAAAACTTGTTCGAATAATTTCTCGATCATACATTATCAGAATCAGACGCGGTCAGTTGCGTTGGGACCGTGGAGTCGAGTACTTCGAGATGGAGCTGATCCAGTCCGGATCTGAAGTAACTGGAATTTCTATTCGAATTAAACAACAGTTTAATTTGATTAAAAACAGACCGTTATCAACGGATTTCAAAACAAGGTGAGTTAAACTCACTCAGCCTCCTCGTTTATATTTTATATAAACTGGGTATTTTATTCTTGCGTGTTCTGCTTGATTGTGGTTGACTGTTAGATATATATACTGTTAATCATCGATTGTTTAAATTTAACTGTTGGGGACGACCCATAAAAAAGTAACTCCTTGGGTTGATCACGTTTATAAACGTGTTCGAAATTATTTGAATTGTTTGACTTGGATGTTAGTGGATTTGAAAATTTGCAGTAAATGGTCCAATGTGAGGTTTTAACGTCGTTCAACCCGTCAGGTGAATCGACGTATTTTTAAAAGGTATAAATTTATTTATAACTGGATTAAAGTTATTTAATTATTTTATACGAGTATTTAAATTGGGAATTAAATGTATTAGATCAAGTTATCAAGAAAATTTAGTTAAATAGTTTAGATCAGTTGAGAAGCAGAAATCAGGAATTTTTCGTGGATTGGTAAAAAGGGAATAATTGTTTCCAAACAATTAAAAAGGTGACTTTAATTAATTAAGTTAATTAATAAATTTAAGAAAGGGGAAATGACAATTGGAATTCAGTTCATAGCTAACTGATGGATATGGATGGTAAAATCCACCGTTTCGAGTAGAATTGACAAAGGAAATAAATATTGGTTTAAATATTCGTTAAAGTTTAACAAATAGCTTTGGACATTAGTTAATCTTCGATTAACTATAATCTAAAGGGATAATTGAATTGGTTATGTTGATAACCTTGATTATTATTGAGTAAGCGTATAAAAATGATAATAACTATATTTTGGGGTAGGATTTAAAAGTTAACTATATTTTAATATAGTAAATGTGAAAGCAAGTTGTTCTTTAATTTGAAATGATTTAAAGTAGTGAATTCAATTTAAAACCCAAGTAAGAATTTTATTAAAGGGATTCATACATCCAAGTTTCCAAATAAGGCTGGTAGATGGGAATTCAATTAACAAGTGTTTTAATTGACAAATGGGGTTCAGCCAGAGAGGCAATAAAAGTTGATTATAAAAATATTCAAATAGATGGTATCAAACTATTTGACAAGGGGTCTAATTTATAAACCAAAAAGGGTAAAAGAAAAAGGACACTTGCAGTTAAGGTAGTGTTTTAAATGGGTGTTACTTAAATAAAGGAATTAAGTGAAAAGGGTTTAAACGAGATTTCAAGCGTTAACAACGGCTTTAGAACCAGATTTGAAATCGAAGGGAAAAATGGAATTTTGATGTTAGTGGTCAAACGAATACTATTCTGAGAAAAGGACAGGTTGATCAAGGTTTGAGAGGTAACTAAAATACCCCAACTTGGTTGGCCTCACAATTATCAAGGAACGGTATTAGTTTGGTGAGAGTGAAGGTAAGGAATTGGTTTTATCTTATACAAGAAATATCGAACTCTAAGGCAAGGATTTGGAAAATTAAGTAATATTGCAATATTATTTTAAAAGCGAATAAGAATATTGATTTCAAAAGTTATACCAAATATTTGTTATTAAATTAGAAGTTGATCGAATATAGTTAGAGTTAGTCAAACATAGATTCAGGAAAGAGTTCCATTGTGTACGACTGCTAGCGTAATTCGCAAGGCTGCAGATAGCCTACGGCGGTCGGATGTTTCCTGAGGGAATCAGGCGTAACCATTGTGATCGCTGCGATCTAGAGTCGAGCAAATGGAGTTAAGTCAAATATAGATGAATCGATTAAGAGTAATCATGTCAAGTTAATCGAGTTAAATAAGTCGAGTGAGTTAAGTAAAGTTAACCAATCAAAGTAATTCAAGCAGAGTTAATCAGAGAAAAATTGTTTTATATCGTTAAGTATATTTTAAAAGTGGTCGAGTTATGCCAAGTGTTGTGTTCACACTATTGTTATTCGATAGTTAAATCACCGACTATCGAAGTTTGACCAATACGATTGTTGGTATGGAAAGACCGGGATCGAATTAATATTCGAAAACCATTCCGGCCAACAAATACGTGAAGAGATCGAAAGATGATCGAGATGGAGCATTGAAGACCATAGATCTTCATTAAGCGGAAGGACAACTTACAATCTCTGATTCGCGCCAGAGATATACTGGGATTCTGTCGTGGTTGGGATCTGTGGATTGCAAGGGCTATCGCTACTGATCCATGGGGTGATTCCTATTTTGGATGCGGTAGGAGAGTACCTTCGGTTCATCCTGTTCCTGGATGACTTGTATGGACGGATGTCTGACAGAGTATTTCCAAAAGGAATTACACGCGTTGATTTCTCAAACGTACCATAGTTGATGGCGGAGAAATGGTTATTCTCTAGCCATATAGCTAGAGTATGTTTGTGGATATCGATCAGTGTGATCTGGCGGATCTGACGATGTGGCATTCAAAGTGTATGATGACCAGATGTGTTCTAACCTCAAGCCTCATCAACCGGGAAATGACAAAAATCGGGCAGGCAGCATGGCTATGTGGGTCGCTCCCATTAGGATGTATGATCACCTATCTAGAGAAATTCCTATTGCTTCTTAATCTATGTTCGATGCTGTCCCTTATCGGGAGACGGTGGTTTGAGTCCAACCGTCGGTGATATACATTCGATACACTCAAGTGAAATGAGTGGTCGATCATGTGAGGGCCGGGTTGCAAGATGTTCTTGTTGAACCCAGTGTATTCGCCTCTAGAGATACACGTGCGGAAGGTGGTCCCATACCTTGTCAAGTTGGAAATCCAATATCCAATAAGCGCCCGTGGTTTTCAATTGTATACTATATACGGGGAGCGTGAGATGCAAGCGTTCCTCTAGATTTGTTAATTATTTGTATCTAGACATTATCATAATATTAGATTCAAGATATTGATTTCGAAACTAGTTTGGGTTATCGTAAGGTAAAAACCGCCCATGTTTATGTGTGGATTGGTCTTACGATTATCTTCTTCTTTCGAAAGGATTTTACCATAAAAATCTTGTTGTGTGATACCTTAATGCCGTGCGAGTTTATCTCACTCTGGTTCACCAGACTGACCCGGTATTTTGTAAATGCTCGGGTTAGCCCGAGGTGTACAGGTTCAGGATATCAGGTACTGAGAAGTCCAGAGACGAGCTGGAGATGATTCAGACATGTGAAATATAGTATTTATTCCGCTGTATATATGAGGACAGATTATCAAACTGTCCAGCTGTGTGTTGTACTCTGATATTGTAAGTATTTTCAAGCTTTCAGTAAAGATTTATTTCTGTATTATATGTTGTTCCGCTGCGATGTGAGACTCTGTGATGTGTTGATACTTCTTCTTCTTCTATTCTAATATTTCTTTCTTTCTTTTCTCACCCTCTAACTTCTTTCTAGACGCTCCAGTGTTTCGGTGTTTGGAGGATCGGTATAAGATACGGTAAAGGTATTTATATCGATTTTCGAGGCCGAAAACCGCTGGGTCGTTACAGTGGTATCAGAGCTATTGGTTGAGTTGTAACCTTGGCTCTGTGGTGTGACTCAGTAGAGATGGGGTTAGCAATACCCTAGACTGAGTGTGAGTGTATATATACGAGTGAACGTATTTGTAGATTTTATAAAAATTTGTTTTATATTGTGGAGATTTATTGGTTGGGTTGTTTTTGAGTTCTGGTCGATCAGTTTGATCCACTGTATCGATAGGGGTTTCTAAACGCTCAAGTACGATAAACCGACGCAGTATGTTTTAAAAGAGGGTAAATAAAATAATTTTACCCAACGTACATTTTATATAGAAAAAGGAATTTATTTTCTATATTATAGTAATGTGGATTGTTTGTTTGCCTTGATTGATTTGATTTGGAATCAAATTTGAAATATGAAATAAAATTTAATTGATTAGAAAATCAATTCGTCGATTGAATCGAATATGAGAAATGAAACTGAACTTGGTCAAGTAAAACCAATTTAAGAAATAATTCAAAAAGAATGGACTTGAATGAATCAGGATTTGGAATTTTATTAGATAAATCGGGATTCAAATTAAGTGGGTTGCCATTTGGATTTTGAATTTTCTTTCGAAGGAGCTGAGGCCAGAGTGGCAGTGGTAGTCGTACCAATCGAGCCATGCAGAGGAGGGGCTGGCCAAATTCTCGAAATTTTTTAGATTTTGAGTTTATTTTGAATTTAATTCAAAAACATTGATTCGATTCGAAATATTCTTCTTACTTTGCAATTTCGAGGACGAAATTATTTTAAGGGGGGAAGAATGTAATGTCCCAGATTTTTCGGCCATTTAAATTCGAATATTTAAATTTGTTTATATATTATATTTGGAATATTTATGAATTTTAATATTGAATCCGTTATTTAAACGAAGTTTGAACGTTATATATTTATATAATTATAAATCGAGCTTGAAATGGTGCTGTAGTTCGAAATAGGAAGTTTTGAACTTCTACTGAATATGCAGGGTCTGATATAAGTTAGATTTCTGTGAAACAAGAAACGCTGGAAGCGTGTTAATGATGATTTTCATACGGGAGAGAGAAACCCAGATTCCGAGTTATAGTTGGTTAGTTATGGCCAAATCAAATTTTAAAATAATCGCTATGGAAATCATTAATAAACGATAATTAAATTTTAACAGTTTTTGCATATATTCGGATATTGTTTAAATCAATTCTCTGAACAATTGATTTTGGAGTCCATCTTAGCCTTAATTGGAACTACACGGTATTTCATTTAAATATATATGATAGTATAAGATTATTTTTATTTAACCATTTTGGAATTTTATTTATATTGGGCCGATATTATATAAGATTTAAAAGTAACCTGAATTAGCATTTTTCACTTGGTTTGGCAAACCAAATGAAACCTGAATGTTTTTCTTTTTATCATATTTGCCAAACAAAATAAAAGTTTGCTTCATAAATACGAAAACTGAAATGTATAATGGAAATGGTCCGCGTAAATACAAGGAATGAATAATAAGGATGTATATGTTCTTGCCCGTAGAAATGCAAAACTAAGAGGCTAAAACAATATATTCTAAAAAGTTCAACTCCTGCGTTGTCCCTTTTCAAGTAACAGTAGAAGGAATGAACAACTATTTATACTTACATACACGATAGACTTGAGTTACAAATTTATACAAAAGCAGTAGTGCCACACATATAAATCAAGTACAGAATCAACCGAATACAACTTCAAATCTCCGAAATGAATATACAATTCAAGTATAGCCTTAGTCAATCACCACCTACTCAATGTATACATCATAGCAGACAAGCACATGAGGTTCAATACCAAAACAAATCAGTGAATAGATTCATATATCAAAATCAGACAGCTAACATACATTCTCATATACAGAAAATTCCATGGGCAAAATTCACTGTTGTATATATATAAAGGCCAACATAGAATGTACAACCTATAATTTCAAATCTCCGGGTAGGAGTGACAACTCAATATAAAATCTTTACTCTTCGCCTACTAAGCAGCTCGCAGCTATCAATGGCCTCAATCACCAAGTACCACATTGCGATGATAGCTGTAATGAAAGGAAATTTCATCTTAGAACTCGACCAAAGCTATAAATATATTAAACTGAAATACTAGGACAACAAAGAAAAATATCTCTGAAGAAGAAAGTGATGTCCCTGCGCCTTGTGCAAAGTCCCTTTTCAGCCGTCATGTTTGCCTGTACGTTAGCAAACCAACCCACTTTCATTTCGAACTTCTTCCCATGTATTTTCAATGGCGTGCATCTTCCCATCTAAAAAGTTCACATGCCTATCTTCTAGCCCCGACCTTATACTGCATGCACCTACATATGTATAGCCGAATCAATACACTGTACCCTATATCTAATCTACATCACTAAATACATGTGTACAGTTACAAAAATTTTCAACTGAAATAACAATTCGACTAGCTCTCAGAAAATAGCTCACAGCTAGGATGAACAACAAATATATTTGTACAATCGAATTCATATACAGGGTGACTGTTGCCATACATTTTTAGTTGAAACATTAAATCTACAAGTCAGTATCAAATCTCAGGAGAGAATAAACAATTACATAACTTACAGTACCAGATCTACACACATGCATAAGTCTATCAGTAATCCATTCGAAGCAGACCTAGAATACAAAATCGAAAATCTGAAACCAATGGCCTAAGCAACGTAATAGCTGAACCTATCTAGAACTCTGATGGACGTTGATCTAATCTGAACCAAAATTGCATCTATAAATACGCATCACACAGAGTTGTTTCATCATTCCAGAACCCATTCGAAACAACACAGTAAACCAGAAAATCCCATTCGAAATCACCAGTAATCAAACAAAATTACAGTAAGAAGAAAGGAGGAAAAATATGAGTTAAAAACACTTATCTGCGTCATGAACTCAATCGTTTCCGAACTGAATGATTTCCGTTGGATTTCTGATGCCCTTTGTTCGAGCCGAGGAATTTGAAGGAGTTGTTGGGGGTTCCCGGGATCGATTACAAGAGGAAAGCGAAGGGAGATCGAAGAAGATGGTGCGTAGGGTGGTGGCGACAAAGATGGACTTCGATTTGACTGGAAAACGGAAAGGGGGCTTAGGGTTTTTATTCGGCCATGGGATTAATTTCTAAAGGTGACGGCTTGGATGAATGGAAAAGAGTTACGGTGGATTAGGTTTTGAAAGGGGTAATGGGTTTGGGCCGGCGGGTTAAGGTAAGCCCATTTATTTTTATTCAAAAGAAAGTTTAAAGTTTTAAGTTAATTATTACAAAACTTGTTTGAATAATTTCTCGATCATACATTATCAGAATTAGACGAGGTCAGTTGCGTTGGGACCGTGGAGTCGAGTACTTCGAGATGGAGCTGATCCAATCCGGATCTGAAGTAACTGGAATTTCTATTCGAATTAAACAACAGTTTAATTTGATTAAAAACAGACCGTTATCAACGGATTTCAAAACAAGGTGAGTTAAACTCACTCAGCCTCCTCGTTTATATTTTATATAAACTGGGTATTTTATTCTTGCGTGTTCTGCTTGATTGTGGTTGACTGTTAGATATATATACTGTTAATCATCGATTGTTTAAATTTAACTGTTGGGGACGACCCATAAAAAAGTAACTCCTTGGGTTGATCACGTTTATAAACGTGTTCGAAATTATTTGAATTGTTTGACTTGGATGTTAGTGGATTTGAAAATTTGCAGTAAATGGTCCAATGTAAGGTTTTAACGTCGTTCAACCCGTCAGGTGAATCGACGTGTTTTTAAAAGGTATAAATTTATTTATAACTGGATTAAAGTTATTTAATTATTTTATACGAGTATTTAAATTGGGAATTAAATGTATTAGATCAAGTTATCAAGAAAATTTAGTTAAATAGTTTAGATCAGTTGAGAAGCAGAAATCAGGAATTTTTCGTGGATTGGTAAAAAGGGAATAATTGTTTCCAAACAATTAAAAAGGTGACTTTAATTAATTAAGTTAATTAATAAATTTAAGAAAGGGGAAATGACAATTGGAATTCAGTTCATAGCTAACTGATGGATATGGATGGTAAAATCCACCGTTTCGAGTAGAATTGACAAAGGAAATAAATATTGGTTTAAATATTCGTTAAAGTTTAACGAATAGCTTTGGACATTAGTTAATCTTCGATTAACTATAATCTAAAGGGATAATTGAATTGGTTATGGTTGATAACCTTGATTATTATTGAGTAAGCGTATAAAAATGATAATAATGATATTTTGGGGTAGGATTTAAAAGTTAACTATATTTTAATATAGTAAATGTGAAAGCAAGTTGTTCTTTAATTTGAAATGATTTAAAGTAGTGAATTCAATTTAAAACCCAAGTAAGAATTTTATTAAAGGGATTCATACATCCAAGTTTCCAAATAAGGCTGGTAGATGGGAATTCAATTAACAAGTGTTTTAATTGACAAATGGGGTTCAGCCAGAGAGGCGATAAAAGTTGATTATAAAAATATTCAAATAGATGGTATCAAACTATTTGACAAGGGGTCTAATTTATAAACCAAAAAGGGTAAAAGAAAAAGGACACTTGCAGTTAAGGTAGTGTTTTAAATGGGTGTTACTTAAATAAAGGAATTAAGTGAAAAGGGTTTAAACGAGATTTCAAGCGTTAACAACGGCTTTAGAACCAGATTTGAAATCGAAGGGAAAAATGGAATTTTGATGTTAGTGGTCAAACGAATACTATTCTGAGAAAAGGACAGGTTGATCAAGGTTTGAGAGGTAACTAAAATACCCCAACTTGGTTGGCCTCACAATTATCAAGGAACGGTATTAGTTTGGTGAGAGTGAAGGTAAGGAATTGGTTTTATCTTATACAAGAAATATCGAACTCTAAGGCAAGGATTTGGAAAATTAAGTAATATTGCAATATTATTTTAAAAGCGAATAAGAATATTGATTTCAAAAGTTATACCAAATATTTGTTATTAAATTAGAAGTTGATCGAATATAGTTAGAGTTAGTCAAACATAGATTCAGGAAAGAGTTCCATTGTGTACGACTGCTAGCGTAATTCACAAGGCTGCAGATAGCCTACGGCGGTCGGATGTTTCCTGAGGGAATCAGGCGTAACCATTGTGATCGCTGCGATCTAGAGTCGAGCAAATGGAGTTAAGTCAAATATTGATGAATCGATTAAGAGTAATCATGTCAAGTTAATCGAGTTAAATAAGTCGAGTGAGTTAAGTAAAGTTAACCAATCAAAGTAATTCAAGCAGAGTTAATCAGAGAAAAATTGTTTTATATCGTTAAGTATATTTTAAAAGTGGTCGAGTTGTGCCAAGTGTTGTGTTCACACTATTGTTATTCGATAGTTAAATCACCGACTATCGAAGTTTGACCAATACGATTGTTGGTATGGAAAGACCGGGATCGAATTAATATTCGAAAACCATTCCGGCCAACAAATACGTGAAGAGATCGAAAGATGATCGAGATGGAGCATTGAAGACCATAGATCTTCATTAAGCGGAAGGACAACTTACAATCTCTGATTCGCGCCAGAGATATACTGGGGTTCTGTCGTGGTTGGGATCTGTGGATTGCAAGGGCTATCGCTACTGATCCATGGGGTGATTCCTATTTTGGATGCGGTAGGAGAGTACCTTCGGTTCATCCTGTTCCTGGATGACTTGTATGGACGGATGTCTGACAGAGTATTTCCAAAAGGAATTACACGCGTTGATTTCTCAAACGTACCATAGTTGATGGCGGAGAAATGGTTATTCTCTAGCCATATAGCTAGAGTATGTTTGTGGATATCGATCAGTGTGATCTGGCGGATCTGACGATGTGGCATTCAAAGTGTATGATGACCAGATGTGTTCTAACCTCAAGCCTCATCAACCGGGAAATGACAAAAATCGGGCAGGCAGCATGGCTATGTGGGTCGCTCCCATTAGGATGTATGATCACCTATCTAGAGAAATTCCTATTGCTTCTTAATCTATGTTCGATGCTGTCCCTTATCGGGAGACGGTGGTTTGAGTCCAACCGTCGGTGATATACATTCGATACACTCAAGCGAAATGAGTGGTCGGTCATGTGAGGGCCGGGTTGCAAGATGTTCTTGTTGAACCCAGTGTATTCGCCTCTAGAGATACACGTGCGGAAGGTGGTCCCATACCTTGTCAAGTTGGAAATCCAATATCCAATATCCAATAAGCGCCCGCGGTTTTCAATTGTATACTATATATGGGGAGCGTGAGATGCAAGCGTTCCTCTAGATTTGTTAATTATTTGTATCTAGACATTATCATAATATTAGATTCAAGATATTGATTTCGAAACTAGTTTGGGTTATCGTAAGGTAAAAACCGCCCGTGTTTATGTGTGGATTGGTCTTACGATTATCTTTTTCTTTCGAAAGGATTTTACCATAAAAATCTTGTTGTGTGATACCTTAATGCCGTGCGAGTTTATCTCACTCTGGTTCACCAGACTGACCCGGTATTTTGTAAATGCTCGGGTTAGCCCGAGGTGTACAGGTTCAGGATATCAGGTACTGAGAAGTCCAGAGACGAGCTGGAGATGATTCAGACATGTGAAATATAGTATTTATTCCGCTGTATATATGAGGACAGATTATCAAACTGTCCAGCTGTGTGTTGTACTCTGATATTGTAAGTATTTTCAAGCTTTCAGTAAAGATTTATTTCTGTATTATATGTTGTTCCGCTGCGATGTGAGACTCTGTGATGTGTTGATACTTCTTCTTCTTCTATTCTAATATTTCTTTCTTTCTTTTCTCACCCTCTAACTTCTTTCTAGACGCTCCAGTGTTTCGGTGTTTGGAGGATCGGTATAAGATACGGTAAAGGTATTTATATCGATTTTCGAGGCCGAAAACCGCTGGGTCGTTACAAACGCAAGCCGGAGGATAGGGTTTTTACCTTATAATAGCCAAGAATGCTTGATACGTTTAAAACAAATCATTTGATACTATTATAAGTGCATAGTATATAAAACAACTTCAAATCATAAGTATCAATCATAGGCGGCATGAGTGCCCCATACCACTATGTCGCCATATATATATTATACAATCAAAATCGCAAAGTCACGTATTTGGAAATTGGTTTTCCATCTATGAACCGAGGCCAGGGATCGTCCTCAACCGATTCGAGACAATCTAGCCCATGTCTCAGGCAAGCGCAGGTAAGCCTTGGATCGTCAGGGCCGGTCCACTGATGTGGATTATTATGCCTGAACACTACGTTTCCCCGCCCTTTGGGGCGTAAATGAGCCAACGAATGACTCCATCGGACCCGGATTGTCCGATCAAACCGAGGCGCCTCGCAACAGCAACAACCACATAGGTGAAAAGTATATAAATGTCAGGGCTGGTAGGTCACTGACACCACCCTAGCTAGAAAGAAACGCATGCCCTCCCTGAGGTCCTCTCCCGTTTTTGGTTCACAACCGGGGTGTGAAACTCGCGAAGTAAACGTTACACAAAGCTACGCCACAAAGGCCGTGCTTCGATCATCAATCACAAGACTTTGTGTAACACCCCGAATTTTAGTTAATACTAAAATTCACTAATCACAGGATAAATAATCTCAGACGTGGGAATTGGGGGTAACGGGCTGCGTTATTGCGTTCGTCTCGGAAAAATACGCGAAATAGAGTCCGAGTTTTCGAAAATCGGAGTCCGTATGGCCCAGTTATGGCCCGATGAAGTTTGCAGAAAATTTAAAACTAAAACAGATTTTAAAAATTCAAAATATTCAAATTTGGAATGGACCAGGCGGGAAGCTTCCCGCCCAACCCATGTCGACAGGGCTGTCGACAGGCCTGTCGACAGGGGTGTCGACATGCCTGTCGACTTGCCTGTCGACAGGGTCCAGGCGCCCAGTGAACCTGGGTGCACCAGGTTGCACCAGGTTGGGTTTCAGGCTGGCTAGGAGGGCTGGTTCTAGAGATTTCCTAAATCTAAGGGTCCTAACCTAATCTAGGGTTAATCTAAGGGCCTAAAACACTCACCTAATCCTATAAATAAGACCCCAACCCTACCCTAATTCATTCATAATTAAGTCTTGTAACTAAACTATGGCAAAATGAAATTTGAGCATGGCCTCCACTAGTTCATGAAGGAGTTGCAAGCAAATCCCTCTCAAATCATTCTCTAATCCATTCTAAGTATCTTAATCTTCTTCATTAGCTTGCTAATTGTGTTTTGGTGAGTTTCTATCACTTTAGCATTAATTGTTAAAGTAAGTAGGTTGGGTGTAATGAGACTTATGGTCTTAAATGCGGATTAGTGAGTTTGAATCATGTATAATGATATGTTACTCTATGTTGTTCTATGATTATGCATATTTGATAAGTTGGTTTATGCATGCTTAATAAGTTGATTTATGCATGTTTAACAAGTTGATTTATGCATATTTAACAAGTTGGTATATGCATGTTTAACAAGTGGATTTATGCATATTTAATGAGTGGAATTATGCATGTTTAACAAAGTGAGTTATGCAAGTTATGCATGCTTATGAAGTTATGTGAATGAATATGCAAGTTATGTGTATGCTTAAATGCAAGATTAACATGTTATGCATGCTTATGAAGTTATGTGAATAATTATGCAAGTTATGTGTATGCTTAAATGCAAGTTGGGTTAATATATGCTCATATATGCAAGTTGACATCCTCTTAACCCATGACAAAGTATATGCTAATATTTGGTTTAACCCATGATATTTGTGATGGATCTTCCCTTTATGAGAACGATTTACGTGGGGAACGATGGGGTTAATAAATATGTTAATTAAAAATATGGTTGGGTATGATTAAGCATACCGTAAAAATAAATTAACATAAGCGGGAATTTACCTATTGAGTTAGGTCTACCCCATGGGAATTTACCTATTGAGTTAGGTCTACCCATGTTATGAAAAACTTGATATTAATTAGGGATAATTAATATGGGGTGATTAATTAGGTGTAATTAATCGACTAAGACACGAGGTTGGACTCATTTGTAGCGTAAAACTGCCCGGACCCAACCGGCTTAACCAGTTGCTACAAATGTTAGCCCAATGTGAGAGGTCTTAGGCACAAACTAAATACGTGATTAATATAAAGACACGAGGTTAGACTCGGTTATGACATAAGGCTGCCCGGACCCAACCGGCTTAACCAGCGGTCATAAAAGATAGTCTAATGTGGGAGGTCTTTATGAGAATCACGGTCTTAATTAATTAAGAAACACTTAACCAGATAAGCATGTAGTAGAGCATGAGGGGTTAAGTGGGTGCCTTGGGTGGCATGTGGAAATCTAGTGGGTTGCCTTGGGTGGCAATAAAAAAAATACGATTAGAATACTTAACCAAGTGGAAACATGTAATTAAACATGATTAAAGGGTTAAGTGGGATACACTAGATAAGTAACAAGCTTAGGTGGGTAGCTTGTGGGGGCCCATTTCAACCAATATCCCAAACGTATCTTTGTGGGCTCGACTCTAGTCGGGTGACGGGACACGCATATTGGGCTTGACTATAAGAGGCCAAAACGGGTTAGCGGTGGCAACGCAAGTCCAACGGGCTTCATATGCGTGTGTGGGCCCGGGCTGGTAGATAAGCCGTTGTTGCATCGTGTAGATATAAAGCCGTGCACCGTTAGTATTGGGTAGCCACTTTGGGGGAGTGATACACCCCACTGTGGGACCAGCACGGGTATCTACGATAGGGAGCCGATCGATGGGGAGTAGTGGGTACACCTAATGAAGATAGGGGCAGACGGCACCTATGTAGGAGTACACGAAACTACTGGGTAAGAATTACTGGGTACACCTAGTGGAGATAGGGGCAGACGGCACCTATGTAGTGGGCTAGGAGTACATGAGATTACTGGGGAAATTTTCTAAGTCCTTGGAAGGGATCAACCTTTAAGTAGGAATGACTGGTGTGGTGCAGTTAGTAATTATCCTTGGGTGGGTAGATGCGTCCTGACGGTTATCTTAGTTTATCCTAAGCCTATCAAGCTGCTTAGTGTAGCCATTCATCCCCAGATATTACCGTAGGTCAAGTTTATGTCTTCTCTGGTTACCTTAATGATTGTATTGTTAAAGTTATAGGACTCACTCAGACTTATGTCTGACCCCGTTGTTTTTATCTTTTTCCCAACCCTCAGGTCCTACGGTGGATCCTAGCGGTAGTAGAGCTTGATCGGATTGCTTTTCCAGTCTTGAGGAGCTTGAGTAGATGTAAAGCTCCAGTTATCCAGTTATCTTTTCTTTTGTTATGGCTATTGTATGAGAGAGTGGGATTATGTACTTCTTTATTTTGACGGATATTGTACTTGACTTTTATCATGGTTTTATGATGTAACCAGACATGTTTATTTCCGCTGTTATGAGATGATGTTTTAAATTTTCAAGTACTATTTATATCTGTCTTGGTGTAATTTTTCTGTTCTATATTCACTAAAATACTCCACCGATGCTATGGCATTCCCTTAGTGAGTGACCATAGCGGGAGTGGGGTGTTACACGTGGTATCAAAGCAAAGGTTACCAGAACAGATAAAATTTTTAGAAAACTATTTTTCTAAAACATTTTTGGAAAAGATATTTTCAAAAACATGTCTTTTAAAGAGAAAAGTTTTTGGAAAGAAAAGCATAATCCCCAATAGCCATATCTTTATCCTTCGAATTCTCCATTTTGAATCTTTCCTTTTTCGTTTCAGCATGGCTGAGGATCTTAACTTTCCGGAGGGTGTGACGGTACCAGTATGGTATAGGAGATTGATGGAGGCTAGGGCCACCACTGCGGGTCCAGCAAATGTTCCTCCACCAACCGTGGCACCCGATCTTCCTCCTCCCCCTCCTCCTCGCACGGATACTTTTGCTAAGACTTGTAAGGAATTCAAAGCTATGGGAGGGAAACCTTTTCAAGGATCTGAAACCTTTGTGGAGGCTAGAGATTGGCTTAAGGAGGTGGAAGAGTTGATAGATATCTTTGAGATGGAAGAAGGGAAGAAAGTTAAATTGGCTGCTTGGTTAATGAAGGGAGAGGCCTCATTCTGGTGGGAGGTTACTAATGGAGAACGCCCCGTTGACTCTTGGGCGGATTTTAGGCAAAGATTTGTAGCAAAGTTTCTCTCAAGGGCGGAGGAAAACTTGTATATGGAAAGATTCTTGACTCTAAAGCAAGGAAATCTCTCGGTGAAGGAATATGTCAACAAGTTTAATCAATTGGCAAGGTTTGGCCTAGATATGGTAAATACACCGGAGAAGAAGGCTTTGAGGTTCGTGAAAGGCTTGAATGAACCAATGCATGGGTTGGCTATGACTCATATTCCGATGGGGGCCACCTTTGAGAAGTTAGTTGACATGGCACTCATGCATGAAGAAGAAAAGGGTCCCAATGCTAATAAGGCACCCGAGAAGAAGGGAGATCAAAAGAGACCTCAGCAACAACAACAAAACAAAGGTGGGAAAGGCAACGGTGGCAAGGACAAGAAGAAGAAGTGTTTCAATTGTGGGACACCTGGCCACCTAAGCAAGGATTGTCGCAAGAAGAAGAAGACAGGCTGCTTCCACTGTGGCGAAGCAGGGCATCTAATAAAAGATTGTCCTAAGAAGGGGCAAAGGACGGGATCTACCTCAGGAGGTCAGGTGCAGGTTCTAATGGCACCAGCTCAGGCAGGGGGACAAGTTCAGGCTCTCTCAGTTCCACCGGTTCAGCAGAGAGGTAGAACTATTTCCGTTGAGAGTCTGGTTTTTCTATTTGATCATCCTGTCCGTACATTGTTTGATTCAGGTGCATCGCATTCGTTTATCTCATCATCATTAGTTGAGTCACTGCACTTAGACACCAGTCTTGTAGATGATCCCTTGGTTGTTTCAAACCCAATTGGGGGCTCCACTTATTTGTCCATGATATGTTTGGGTTTGAAGATTTCTATACTTAGCATTGAGTTTAGATGTGATGCTTTTGTGTTGGGCTTCACGGGCTATGGGTTGATTTTGGGCATGGACTGGTTATCCAGTAATGGTGCCGTTCTTGATTGCGAAAGGAGAGTTGTTAGGCTCATGACCCGCTTGGGTAACACTCTCGAGATTTCTTGTAATCCCAGGGACTCTGTTATGCTAAGTTATCTTGAATCGCTTGACGCTTCGGTCGAGAGTTTGCATTCTGTTAGAGTGGTCCGGGAATATCCGGATATGTTTGAGGAGGTGAAGGGCTTACCTCCGAAGCGGGAGATTGACTTCCGAATATATCTGGTGGATAATGCTAAACCGGTATCTTTACCAGTGCGCCACATGGCTCCTCGTGAGAGGAGGGAACTCCATAAGCAAGTAGGGGAGTTACTTGAGAAGGGGTTCATAAGACGGAGTATATCGGAGTGGGGTGCTCCAGTAGTATTTGCTACGAAGGCGGATGAGTCCCTCAGACTTTGTGTAGACTATAGAGAACTCAATAAGCTCACAAAGAAGAATAGACACCCATTGCCGAGGATTGATGATCTTTTCGATCAGTTGGTTGGCGCTTCAGTATTTTCTCAATTGGACTTAGCCACGGGGTTTCATCAGTTGAGGGTGGCTGAGGATAGCATAGACAAGACTGCCTTTAGGACTCCGGATGGCTTCTATGAGTGGCTGGTGATGCCATTTGGGTTGACGAACGCCCCTGCATACTTTGTTGATTTGATGAGTAGGGTGTTCAGGGAGTTCCTTAATAAATTCGTGGTGGTTTTTGTGGATGATATCTTAGTATTTTCTAAGAGTGAAGAAGAGCATGCCCTACATCTTGGGGAAGTGTTGAAGACTCTTCGAGCTCATAGCCTTAAGGCTAAATTCTCTAAATGTCACTTCTGGAGGAAGGAAGTACGGTTCTTGGGGCACGTGGTCTCCAAGGAGGGGATAGCTGTGGATCCCGCGAAGGTAGTATCGATTCAGGATTGGAAGGTTCCAAAGAATGCTACCGAAGTAAGAAGTTTCTTGGGGTTGGCGGGTTATTATAGGAAGTTCATCAAAGACTTCGCGAAGATATCAGCCCCATTAACCCGCTTGACAAAGAAGAATCTTGTTTTTGCATGGGACGTAGATTGTGATGATGCGTTCCGACGGTTAAAGAGAGCTTTAACCACGGCTCCAGTTTTAGTGTTGCCAGATGGGAGCAAGCCATTTGTTGTCTATACCGATGCTTGTGGCACAGGACTTGGCGCAGTCTTAATGCAAGAGGGAAGGGTAATAGCCTATGGTGGAAGGCAGTTGAGAGTGCATGAGAAAAATTACCCTACCCATGATCTAGAGTTGGCCGCTATTGTTTTTGCTCTTAAGATTTGGCGCCATTATCTTCTTGGTGAGAGATTCGAGTTGTTCACTGACCATAAATCTTTGAAGTACTTGTTCTCTCAGAAGGATTTAAACTTAAGACAGCAAAGGTGGATGGAGTTTTTAGCATCCTATGATTTTGAGATAGCATATACCCCTGGCAAGGGTAATGTGGTGGCGGACGCCTTGAGCAGGAAGAGGTTGTCCTTGAGTCCATTGTTCGTGGAACAACGAAGCTTGGAGTTTATCTCGATGTTTGATTTCAGACCTTCCATTGATTATGTACCCGGTTTGCTAGCTTCCTTGGAAGTTAGGCCTACTCTTTTGGGACGGATTGGGGAAGCCCAGGGGGACGACCCACAGTTGGTTGAGTTGATAGAGAAGCTCATAAGGGGGGAGTCGTCCAGCCATTTGAGTAGGTATACCCTAGATGATAGGGGGTACTTGCGTAGAGACGGTAGACTTTGTGTACCGCAAGACGAGGGTTTGAGGAAGGCTATTCTTGATGATGCACACCGTTCTAGGATGACCATTCATCCCGGTGGGGACAAGATGTACCAAGACATGAAGAGGGTTTTCTTCTGGGCCGGTATGAAGAAAGATGTGGCCGAGTATGTCGCTCGATGTTTGGTGTGCCAGCAAGTGAAGGCGGAGCAAAAGAAACCAGGTGGGTTGCTTCACCCATTGGAGGTTCCGCAATGGAAGTGGGATAGCGTCTCGATGGATTTTATTGACGGGTTACCCAGATCGAGGAAGGGTAATACAGGAATTTGGGTGGTGGTAGACAGACTTACTAAGAGCGCCCATTTCATACCTGTGAAGAGTAAGAGGACTGCTCCATGGTTAGCTTCTGTATATCTTCGAGAGATAGTTCGATTGCATGGGGTACCCTCTAGCATAGTGAGTGATCGAGATCCTATCTTCACTAGCGAGTTCTGGAGAAGTTTGCAAGAAGCAGTGGGGACTCAATTGTGTCTGAGTACCGCATATCATCCTCAGACAGACGGCCAGACAGAGAGGGTGAATCGTGTTCTAGAAGACCTTTTGAGGCTTTGTATCTTAGATTTTGGAGGTACATGGGAAGAGCATCTTCCATTGGTGGAGTTCGCATATAATAACAGCTTTCAGTCCAGTATTGGTATGGCTCCTTTCGAAGCTCTCTATGGAAGGCCTTGTCGATCACCCACATGTTGGTGGGAATCTACGGATAAGATCTTGCTTGGGCCTGATATGGTTAGGGAGACTTCAGAGAAGATCGATTTGATTCGAAGAAGGATGAAGGCAGGGCAGGATAGGCAAAAATCTTATGCGGACAAGAGAAGGACGGATCTTGAATTTGAGGTTGGGGATATGGTTTTTGTTAAGGTATCTCCGTTGAGAAATGTTGTTCGCTTCGGATCCGTTGGGAAGTTAGCACCGAGGTTTGTTGGGCCGTTTCCTATCAAGGAAAGGATTGGACGGATGGCTTATAGAGTGGAATTGCCCGACAGACTTAGTGGTGTTCATGATGTATTCCATGTATCACATCTGAGGAAATGCTTACATAAGACGGCAGAGGTGGTAGAGCCGAGCTTCCTTAGAGATGTAGAGCTAGAGCGTGATGCGACTATTCGACGAGCTCCTACTCGCATCCTTGGGTCAGAGACTAGGAAGTTGAGAAACAGAGAGGTTCAATTAGTCAAGGTGCAATGGGGAGAAGATGAGAGCAACGCAACTTGGGAGACGGAAGCGAAGATGCGTTCATTGTACCCATTTCTTTTTGAGGGTATGTCTTTACTTTCCCCTTTATCGCTTGTCTAGTACTTATCTTATCTTTGGTATGTCCTCTCGTTAGTACCTTTGACCTTTAGATAGGGTAAACTTATGGTTGAAACATGTGTTTGAGACATGTTATGGTTGATGGATGCAAGTGGATGCAAGTGTTTGCTAGTGGTTGCTCGTGGATGCATATACACACACTCTAGGCACTAGATCGGCTCAGTCACTTCATATTGCATATTGCATAAAATTGTGTGTAGGAAAATATATTTATGGATGTATAATGGTTGTGTTATCACATGGATGATGCATTTTGGTGAATGATTGTGCACTCATGTAGATATTGTATGTGTCGATAGGGTCCTCTCGCATACATAATGGATGCATAGCACTATCATGGTTTGCATATGTTCATACATTAGATAGGGGACATATACACACACTTTTTGCATATGCTCATACATCATTAGAAACTGTTTAAGGACAATGGATGCCCGTGGTTGATGATTTGAGTAGATGGTTGTTTGGATGGTAGGATTTGCATTCTCCTTAGCTTAGAGATTTCGGGGACGAAATCCTTTAAGGAGGGGAGAATGTAACACCCCGAATTTTAGTTAATACTAAAATTCACTAATCACAGGATAAATAATCTCAGACGTGGGAATTGGGGGTAACGGGCTGCGTTATTGCGTTCGTCTCGGAAAAATACGCGAAATAGAGTCCGAGTTTTCGAAAATCGGAGTCCGTATGGCCCAGTTATGGCCCGATGAAGTTTGCAGAAAATTTAAAACTAAAACAGATTTTAAAAATTCAAAATATTCAAATTTGGAATGGACCAGGCGGGAAGCTTCCCGCCCAACCCATGTTGACAGGGCTGTCGACAGGCCTGTCGACAGGGGTGTCGACATGCCTGTCGACTTGCCTGTCGACAGGGTCCAGGCGCCCAGTGAACCTGGGTGCACCAGGTTGCACCAGGTTGGGTTTCAGGCTGGCTAGGAGGGCTGGTTCTAGAGATTTCCTAAATCTAAGGGTCCTAACCTAATCTAGGGTTAATCTAAGGGCCTAAAACACTCACCTAATCCTATAAATAAGACCCCAACCCTACCCTAATTCATTCATAATTAAGTCTTGTAACTAAACTATGGCAAAATGAAATTTGAGCATGGCCTCCACTAGTTCATGAAGGAGTTGCAAGCAAATCCCTCTCAAATCATTCTCTAATCCATTCTAAGTATCTTAATCTTCTTCATTAGCTTGCTAATTGTGTTTTGGTGAGTTTCTATCACTTTAGCATTAATTGTTAAAGTAAGTAGGTTGGGTGTAATGAGACTTATGGTCTTAAATGCGGATTAGTGAGTTTGAATCATGTATAATGATATGTTACTCTATGTTGTTCTATGATTATGCATATTTGATAAGTTGGTTTATGCATGCTTAATAAGTTGATTTATGCATGTTTAACAAGTTGATTTATGCATATTTAACAAGTTGGTATATGCATGTTTAACAAGTGGATTTATGCATATTTAATGAGTGGAATTATGCATGTTTAACAAAGTGAGTTATGCAAGTTATGCATGCTTATGAAGTTATGTGAATGAATATGCAAGTTATGTGTATGCTTAAATGCAAGATTAACATGTTATGCATGCTTATGAAGTTATGTGAATAATTATGCAAGTTATGTGTATGCTTAAATGCAAGTTGGGTTAATATATGCTCATATATGCAAGTTGACATCCTCTTAACCCATGACAAAGTATATGCTAATATTTGGTTTAACCCATGATATTTGTGATGGATCTTCCCTTTATGAGAACGATTTACGTGGGGAACGATGGGGTTAATAAATATGTTAATTAAAAATATGGTTGGGTATGATTAAGCATACCGTAAAAATAAATTAACATAAGCGGGAATTTACCTATTGAGTTAGGTCTACCCCATGGGAATTTACCTATTGAGTTAGGTCTACCCATGTTATGAAAAACTTGATATTAATTAGGGATAATTAATATGGGGTGATTAATTAGGTGTAATTAATCGACTAAGACACGAGGTTGGACTCATTTGTAGCGTAAAACTGCCCGGACCCAACCGGCTTAACCAGTTGCTACAAATGTTAGCCCAATGTGAGAGGTCTTAGGCACAAACTAAATACGTGATTAATATAAAGACACGAGGTTAGACTCGGTTATGACATAAGGCTGCCCGGACCCAACCGGCTTAACCAGCGGTCATAAAAGATAGTCTAATGTGGGAGGTCTTTATGAGAATCACGGTCTTAATTAATTAAGAAACACTTAACCAGATAAGCATGTAGTAGAGCATGAGGGGTTAAGTGGGTGCCTTGGGTGGCATGTGGAAATCTAGTGGGTTGCCTTGGGTGGCAATAAAAAAAATACGATTAGAATACTTAACCAAGTGGAAACATGTAATTAAACATGATTAAAGGGTTAAGTGGGATACACTAGATAAGTAACAAGCTTAGGTGGGTAGCTTGTGGGGGCCCATTTCAACCAATATCCCAAACGTATCTTTGTGGGCTCGACTCTAGTCGGGTGACGGGACACGCATATTGGGCTTGACTATAAGAGGCCAAAACGGGTTAGCGGTGGCAACGCAAGTCCAACGGGCTTCATATGCGTGTGTGGGCCCGGGCTGGTAGATAAGCCGTTGTTGCATCGTGTAGATATAAAGCCGTGCACCGTTAGTATTGGGTAGCCACTTTGGGGGAGTGATACACCCCACTGTGGGACCAGCACGGGTATCTACGATAGGGAGCCGATCGATGGGGAGTAGTGGGTACACCTAATGAAGATAGGGGCAGACGACACCTATGTAGGAGTACACGAAACTACTGGGTAAGAATTACTGGGTACACCTAGTGGAGATAGGGGCAGACGGCACCTATGTAGTGGGCTAGGAGTACATGAGATTACTGGGGAAATTTTCTAAGTCCTTGGAAGGGATCAACCTTTAAGTAGGAATGACTGGTGTGGTGCAGTTAGTAATTATCCTTGGGTGGGTAGATGCGTCCTGACGGTTATCTTAGTTTATCCTAAGCCTATCAAGCTGCTTAGTGTAGCCATTCATCCCCAGATATTACCGTA
Source organism: Allium sativum (assembly GCA_030737875.1). Classification (NCBI taxonomy): domain Eukaryota; kingdom Viridiplantae; phylum Streptophyta; class Magnoliopsida; order Asparagales; family Amaryllidaceae; genus Allium; species Allium sativum. Next base: position 138,851,545 of record CM060918.1, on the reverse strand, counting down.
GGTCAAGTTTATGTCTTCTCTGGTTACCTTAATGATTGTATTGTTAAAGTTATAGGACTCACTCAGACTTATGTCTGACCCCGTTGTTTTTATCTTTTTCCCAACCCTCAGGTCCTACGGTGGATCCTAGCGGTAGTAGAGCTTGATCGGATTGCTTTTCCAGTCTTGAGGAGCTTGAGTAGATGTAAAGCTCCAGTTATCCAGTTATCTTTTCTTTTGTTATGGCTATTGTATGAGAGAGTGGGATTATGTACTTCTTTATTTTGACGGATATTGTACTTGACTTTTATCATGGTTTTATGATGTAACCAGACATGTTTATTTCCGCTGTTATGAGATGATGTTTTAAATTTTCAAGTACTATTTATATCTGTCTTGGTGTAATTTTTCTGTTCTATATTCACTAAAATACTCCACCGATGCTATGGCATTCCCTTAGTGAGTGACCAAACTGGGATTACTGGGACCCGGATTGTCCGATCAAACCGAGGCGCCTCGCAACAGCAACAACCACATAGGTGAAAAGTATATAAATGTCAGGGCTGGTAGGTCACTGACACCACCCTAGCTAGAAAGAAACGCATGCCCTCCCTGAGGTCCTCTCCCGTTTTTGGTTCACAACCGGGGTGTGAAACTCGCGAAGTAAACGTTACACAAAGCTACGCCACAAAGGCCGTGCTTCGATCATCAATCACAAGACTTTGCTTTTCAACAGAAGTCTCGATCATTTGCATCTTAGCATGCCACACAGGCAAACCACTCTATGCAACCGATATCAGTCACACAGAATGAAATCCGATGTCAGACACACAGTCCATTTACAAGTCCGTTCTGGGTCTGAACGAAACCATTGGCACCTAGTACCCCGCATATCCATCGATCTCCAAGTACGTCTGGACGATCACCAACTGTTTCCATCTTCTTGGGTGTACAGCCCAATCAAGATCATCAGTAATTACCCAAATGACGTGAAGACCTCCGGTCTTCGACCATCGTCTTCATCTTCGACTTATCGTCGTATCAGTTATTCAGAATGGGATAAACCCGGTCTTCCCGAATAACTCGCGTATATTTTAAATAAGTGTTACACAAACACAACATACGCCTCATTCCAATTTATCAGTCACTAACCGTAAATTAATCAAGAGAATAATTCCCCAAATATTAACCCCGAAGGCCGAAACCAACATCAGATCAAAATCCAGGAAACCATTCTGCTTAGCTAACCGATAGTTAGTTTCTAAATTTCACATTCATAGGGAAAGGTTCCCATTAATTTTATCAAAGATAAATCCTTTAAATTTATTCTTTAATCTCTTTTTGAATGTCAATTCAAACTAGTCGGGATTAACGAACCTTACCGAAGTAATCATTTGTTTTAAATTTCCCAATCCCAACCTATTCATCCCATGAAGTAAAACGGGTCTTACTTCATATCTAACACCACAGTGTTATCGGTAAATTCAATTACCATTTCACGTTCAAATCTAATTAAAGATTTAACTATCGCCTGGAGTGAAACTGGTGATACTCCATTCTCGATCATTCAATCTAATTAAAGATTCATTAAAACTCCACTTAGTTTTAATCTTTAACGGGGTTAAAGAATCAGTGTCATTTAAAACACGGTTCACGATAAACCCAAAATCACATCACGTTAATTATCGGGTTAAAGAACAAGTGTTATTTAAAACACTGTTCACGATAAACCCAAAAATCAACATCAATTCAATTAAATATTATTTAATTGGTACACTTCATTAAATCTAAATAAAAAGATTCAATCTTTTTCTCAACTGGATTCAAGAACAGTGTTAATGAAGACACCATTCACGACAAACCCAAATCACATTTGATATTAAATACAAGGCTCTGAATAGAAAATATCCCGGCTTATATTCAATATCAAATTCTACGACCAACAAATATCGTATTGGAAATAACGATATATATATCTATATCTTTCAAATTTCCATAACAACATCTGTATGATCACGAAATCCAACATCGAAATATTCTGAAGACAATTTCGATTCAAATCCATTCCAATGCAATCATTGGAAACTCTGGTTATTTTTAAAACCATTTCAAATTCAATTTATTTATTTAAAATAAATAGAATTATAATTCTAGTTCAAAACTAGTTCATTTCGATAAAAATTTATTTTTATCTTTTCAAATATGGAATTTTTCATCCCAATCCTTTCTAAATCATTTCTTATGATTTTACACAAATTATTACTATTTTTAATAATTTTATCAAGGCCCGTACAGTCGATTTCCATCAACGGCCATCGAACTGCACTTACAACGACCTTTTTCAAATTTGACTTGGACGTATCTCCAAATCCAACCGTTAGATTTCTAATTTCTCACATTCGTTAGAAAGCTCTTTTCGATACGAACCCAAAGGTTCCAGTTTTAGGAGAATCCGACGGTCGGATCTCCCGTAATATCCGTTCGAAGTCAATGGTCGAAATTCGCGAACTGCCGCGGCGCGGCGCGTTCTATTCAGGCCATTATATTATATATATAATATATATAATATATACTTCGTTGATTTTCTATTCAAAACGTGCTTTATAAATTGTTTTAAATTCATTTTCAAAACGGTTTCAACTTCATATTCAATTTCAAATCAAAATTGAATATTCCAATTTAAATTCATTTCAAATTGATTTCAATTCAAATTGATTTCTAATTCAATTTCAGTTCGTTTTCAATTCAATTCAATTTCAATTCGAATTCATTTCTATTCCATTTCAATTCGAATTCATTAATATTCAATTTCAATTCGAATTCATTTATATTCAATTCTTTTCAAAATATCAGATTTTGAAATCACTTTCGATATTCATTATAAAATGAATAAAATCGATATAAATATCGTTCACATCAAAATGGCGTCAATCTAATCAATACGGCTTCATATATTCCTATTTTCAAATATTCTATTTCAAATATTTCTTTTTCAAATATTTCTTTTTCAAATATTTCTATTTTAAAACTGGAATGAGGCCCAATCAATTACCATATAATGTTAATTATATGGATTTTCTACAACACATGTATATATCAACAACGATGAATAATCAACCATCATCCAAAGTGCATTCTACACTGTATAAGCATCAAATATAAATATTCAACGCTTATAACAGCCTGTCAATCAATCGATCGACATACAACTAAACAATCGGGATTAGTGTTCGTCAAATATCATCCCAATACCCGTGTGGGGTTTCAAGCAATCAAAACACAGATTTTTATTTGTGCAGTTGGGCGATGTGTAAAATTTATCGTCCCAATCAATGTCCTTCAAATAGGTGTACATAAACAAACCGTCCGGTTTGTAAATGAATATTTATTTATTCACATTCACGTTAAAAATTATATTTTTAACGATCAAACTATTTTATTCAACCTATGAATATTCTATTCGGTTCATTTATTAAATAAAATGTTATCTTTATTTTTCTAACTTATTTTTAGAAAATTTCGGCGGCATAACGGCACGATACTAGAAACGGGACAAGGCCTAGCCTTATCCCCGGTCTAGTGAAGGCCCACGCCATTCACACATCAATCAAATCAATTTCATTTCACCAAACAATTCAATTCAAACCAAATAATCTAACCAACTACACAACCAAACAATTAAACAAACAAGCCATCCATGGTCTGTGGATGACGGGTGTCGGGTGCTACTAAACACCGTCTACATCCTAGTATATATATATATAACTAGAAAAAGAAATTGAAGAGTGAGAAGTTCTCACAGATAGCTAATCCAACGCCACAGACTCTTCTTATGTAGGAATCTTCGCCGTTTCTTCTTCTTGTCACTTATCACTGCCCGTATTCTCTACATATGTAAAAATCACATTTTTACTCCGCTATTCAATATATAAAAATCGAATTTTTACTTCGTTGTTCAATATATAAAAATCGAATTTTTACTTCGCTATTCAATATATAAAAATCGAATTTTTACTTCGCTATTCAATATGTAAAAATCGAATTTTTACTTCGCTATTCTATATATAAAAATCGAATTTTTACTTCGCTATTCAATATATAAAAATCGAATTTTTACTTCGCTATTCAATATATAAAAATCGAATTTCAAATATAAAGATTTCGCCTTTTCCAATATAAAGATTTCGCCTTTTCAAATATAAAGATCTAATCTTTTCTATTTTAAAAGTCTCACCTTTTATTCGCCACCTGAATAAAAACCTTCTCTTTCATGTCAGTAAAAACCCTATACTTTAGATAAATAAAAATCTAGTTTTTACTTCATTCAAAAATCATTTCATTTTCTAACCAAAAATTATATCTTTTTTTTTCGCTTTTACTATTATGAAACAATCACATTCCATATGCTATCTTATAATAAAAACAAACTGATTTAACTAAACTGAAATCAATTAAAACGGATAAAAAAACTTTAAACTGACAAAAATCGATAAATAAAAACTTACAGCAGGCTGAAGTGGCGGGAAGTGGCTAGGGTGGCCGGTGTAGGAGGCGGCGGAGCTGGCTTCGAGGGGGGTGGCGGAGCTGTGGCAGGTGGTGGATCAGAGGGCGCAGGGGCTTGGGGTGCGGCGGCCTTCAAATCGAAGAGGAGAGGGACAGTCGCGAGGGGAAGAGGGAGATCGGAAGTGGAAGTGGGGGGCGCCTGGAGGGCGCGGTGGCGCGCTGCCCAGAGGAGCGGCGGCGCGGTGGTCCGCTTGGGGGTGGGCGCGTCGATCAATTTAGGGTTTTTTTCCTTCTATTTGAATCTGAACGTGAAAGAGAGAGTGGGGGGGGGGCCTTTATAAATAATTATATATTTAATTAATTAATTTCTCAAAGTTGACTTTTACATACGACCTCTAAACGAGGCCCACCGCCTGTCGTCCATAGCTAATTACCCCCATTCCGAACACAATGGGATATGTATCGTAGGCTGATTCGATCGTTTCGATCAGTTTCCGTTAAAATCAACATATAACTCTATATATTGAATTTGAACGCGCATTTCAATTTGCCGGGGTCACATACTAACCCTAAAAATTCCCGAAAAATATTTTCTAGCTTCGTATTGACGATACGGTCCTAACAAAACTAATTTCGTCAAATTTTGAGACCATTAGAAAAATGGCCATTTTCTAGTCGATTAAAATCAACTGAAATGGTCAAAACACGTTTTCCTTTGCCACGCTCACATATTGGTTCGAAAAATTATGAAATTTGGAACCTAGCTATAATTTGACATCACGGATCCAACAAAAGTGGTTTCGTCGAAATTCGAGGTCGTTTGCAAAATTCCCATTTTTAAGGGCCTGAATTCCATAGCGACTATTCAGAATTTTCAACTGGACATATCTTTTGATTCCCGCTATGAAATTTCAATCTTTTGGATTTGTTGGAAAGATATTATCATTTAGATCCTAATGTTTTTGGTTTCACTAAAATCCGGTTTGTTTTGCATCCGGTACATTCAATTGAAGTTTGAAATCGAATTATCGAACTACCGCGCCATTTCCAATCCTATTTATAATTATATATAATTATTTATATTCTAACGACGACGTATATAAATATATACGTTCGATTCCTATTCAAAATAAATTTCTCGTTGATATTATTTAAAATAATTCATTTTAAATGTTCAAAATTCACTAAAATTGCCAAAAATAAAAATTTTAAACTGGCCCAGATTTTCGGGTTGTTACACGCCGCACCCTAGCCCACCTCCAACGTCCCCGACCCCCCCTTGCGCGCCTTAGCCCCGTCCCCCTCTTCTCCTTTTTCCTCTTCTTCCTCCTTTGAAATCCGCAGCCATCTACACCAAAACCCGCACCCATTTCGCCACCTCAGGCCCTGACCGCGACCACCGCCCCTCCACCCCCTCTTCGGGTCCTCCGACGACTGAAATGCTGTAAGTTTTCATTTTTATTCGTTTATTTTATTTACTTTAAAACTGAAAACTTATTTACTTTAAAATTTAAAACATATTTTAATAGAAAAGATTAGATCTTTAAACTATAAAAGATTTGATTTTTAAACTATGAAGGAATTTGATTTTTTAACCTTGAAAAAGTTTGATTTTTAACTATGGAAAGATCGGATATTTTTACCATTGTAAAGACGATATTTTTATCATTGTAAAGAAGCGATCTTTCATTGTAAAAAGGCGGAAAACTTTATATAGAGAATGGCGTGATAAAATAGGATTTTTATATATTGAATAGCATAGTAAAAATTCGATTTTTATATATTGAATAGCAAAGTAAAAATTCGATTTTTATATATTGAATAGCAAAGAAAAATTCGAATTTTCTATATATGAATGCAAAGTAAAAATTCGATTTTTCTATATATGAATGCAAAGTAAAAATTCGATTTTTCTATATATGAATAGCATAGTAAAAATTCGATTTTTATATATTGAATAGCGAAGTAAAAATTTGATTTTTATATATTGAATAGCGAAGTAAAAATTCGATTTTTATATATTGAATAGCGAAGGAAAAATTCGATTTTTATATATTGAATAGCATAGTAAAAATTCGATTTTTATATATTGAATAGCGAAGTAAAAATTCGATTTTTATATATTGAATAGCGAAGTAAAAATTCGATTTTTATATATTGAATAGCGAAGGAAAAATTCGATTTTTATATATTGAACAGCGAAGTAAAAATTCGATTTTTATATATTGAATAGCAATGTAAAAATTCAATTTTTACATATGTAGAGAATACGGGCAACGAAGGTGACAAAAAGGCGAGAACGATGAAGATTTCTATAAATGAAGTGTCGTGGAATTGGATAGCTATCGGTGAGAACTTCTCACTCTTCAATTTCTTTTTCTAGTTATATATATATACTAGGATGCAGACGGTGTTTAGTAGCACCCGACACCCGTCATCCACAGACCATGGATGGCTTGTTTGTTAAATTGTTTGGTTGTGTAGTTGGTTAGTTTATTTGGTTTGAATTGAATTGTTTGGTGAAATGGAATGATTTGATTGATGTGTGAATGGCGTGGGCCTTCACTATACCGGTGATAAGGCTAGGCCTCGTCCCGTTTCTAGTATCGTGCCGTTATGCCGCCGAAATTTTCTAAAATAAGTTAGAGAAATAAAAATACCATTTTTACTTTGTAAAGGGACTGAATAGAATTTCATTTGTTGAAATAAAATAAAATATTTATATAGTTAAAAATATTTTATCGTTAAAAATACAATTTTTAACGTGATTGTGAATAAATGAATATTTATAAACGAATCGACCGATTTGTTTATATACACTGATTTGACTGATGGATTGGGATGATAAATTTTACACATCGCCCAACTGCACAAATAAAACATGTGTTTGATTGTTTGAAACCCCACACGGGTATTGGGATGAAATACGGAATACACTAATCCCAATAATTAGTTGTATGTCGATCGATTGATTGACAACCTGTTATAAGCGTTAGATATCTATATTTGGTGCTTATGCAGTGTAGTGCACTTTGGTTGATGGTTGATTATTTTTCAATGCTATTATATACATGTGATGTATGAAAATCCATATAATTAATTTTATATGGTGACTGATTGGGCCTCATTCCAATTTAGAAAATAAAGGATATTATAAAATAAAGGTTCATGTGTTGACTGTACTCATCCGTTGAGATTAGTCATGTGTTGAACGAAATATTTTAATAATAAAATTTACATCTTTATCATTATAAAATAAAGGTTCATGAGTTGACAGTACTCATCCGTTGAGATTAGTCATGTGTTGAACGAAATATTTTAATAATAAAATCTACATCTTTATCATATTTGAAATTAGAAACTGACTGGAAAATAGATAAGATGAGTGGTCTCCTGGATATTGATCTGATGTTGGTCTCGGCCTTCGGGGTTAATATTCAGGGAATCGTTCTCTTACTAATTTACGGTTGGAGTCTGATTTTAAATCAAACGATAGATACCATAATTTTTATAAAATATATTAAATAACAAAAATAGTCACACGTGGACAGTACTCATCCGTTGAGATTAGTCGTGTGTTGACAAAGATATCGGAGTCCTGTATTGAAAGAAATATAGATCCATTTGTTGAATATAAAGTCGTGTTGATTAGAGATGCGCTATTTTGACGCGAACGATATTTATATCGATTATAAACGAATTCGAATTGAATTGAATTGAATAGAAAACCAATTTGAATTGAATTGAATAGAAAACCAATTTGAATTGAATTGAATTGAATAGAAAACCAATTTGAATTGAATAAAAAAATTGAATTTGATTTGAATAGAAAATGAATTTGAATTGAAAAGAAAACGAATTCAAATTGAATTGAAAAGAAAACGAATTCGAATTGAATTGAAAAGAAAACGAATTCGAATTGAATTGAATTGAAAAGAAAATGAATTCGAATCGAATTAAAATCGATTTGAATTGAAATCAAATAGAAATGAAAATAAAAAGGATTTGTAATAGAAAATTTAATTTTGATTTGAATTTGAAATAAAGGTTGAAATTGTTTTTGAAACGAATTCAAAACTATTTATAAAAATTCGTTTTAAATAGGAATCGACGAAATATATATTATATATATTATATATATAATATAATGGCCTGAATAGAACGCGCCGCGCCGCGGCAGTTCGTGAATTTCGATCATTTATTTCAAACGGACATTAAGGGGGATCCGACCGTCGGATTCTCCTAAAACCGGAACCGTTGGGTTCGTATCGAAAAGAGCTTTCTAATGAACATTAGAAATTCAAAATCTAACGGTTGGATTTGGAGATATGTCCAAATCAAATTCGTAAAAGGTCGCTGTAAGTGCAGTTTGATGGCCGTTGTTGGAAATCGACTGTACGGGCCTTGATAAAATTATTAAAAATAGTAATAATTTGTGTAAAATCATAAGAAATGATTTGGGAAAATTTGGGATAAAAAACTCCATATTTGAAAAGATAAAAATTGATTTTTATCGAAATGAACTAGTTTTGAACTGAAATTAAAACCCATTTATTTTTAAATAAATAAATTGGATTTGAAATGGGTTTTAAATAAAATTGATTTATGGGTTTATCATGAACAGTGTTTTTAAATAACATTTGTTCTTTAACCCGATAGTAAATAGAATGTGATTTGGGTTTATCGTGAACAGTGTTTTAAATAACATTTGTTCTTTAACCCGATAGTAAATAGAATGTAATTTGGGTTTGTCGTGAACTGTGTTTTAAATAACATTAGTTCTTTAACCCAGAAAAAGGAGTTTTAATGAATCTGCAATTAGATTGAAATGTGAATTGATAATCCAAATTATCAAATTTAGAAATTGAGCGAGAATGGAGTATCACCAGTTTTGCTCCAAAGCGATAGTTAAATCTTTAATTAGATTTGAACGTGAAATGGTAATTAATTTTACCGATAACACCGTGGTGTTAGATATGGAGTATTACCAGTTTTGCTTCATGGGATGAATAGGTTGGGATTGGGAAATAAAATAAATAATTACTTCGGTGTGGTTCGTTAATCCCGACTAGTTTGGAAAACCATAATTTGGTTTGAAATGACATCCAAAGGAAGATTAAAGGATAAATTTTAAAGAATTTATCTTGGATAAAATTAATGGGAACCTTTCCCTAAGAATGTGGAATTGGAATGAGGCGTATGTTGTGTTTGTGTAACATTTGTTTTTAATATACGCGGGTTGTTCGGAAAGGCCGGGCTTATGCCCATTCTGAATAACCGATTCGACGATATGTCGAAGATGAAGACGGTGGTTGAAGACCGGAAGTCTTCACGTCGTTTGAGTGATTACTAATGATCTTGATTGGGCTGTACACCCAAGATGAGGGAATCAGTTGGTGGTCGTCCAGACGTACTTGGAGATGGATGGATATGCGAGGAAAGTGCCTCCGGTTTCGTTCAGACCCAGAACGAACTTGTAAATGGATTGTGTGTCTGACATTGGATTTTATTCTGTGTTGATTGATTTCTGTTAAATATATATCTGCTTGGCGGCGGAGAATTTATTCTCTTGCTTAACGCCCTTCTCTGAGACGTACGAGCTTAGAGGTTATATATCGATAGATATCAATCGCATGGCATGAATTGCCTGTGTGGCATGCTGAGTTGCATGGATCAAGGCTTTTGTTGAAAAGCAAAGTCTTGTGGTTGATGATCAAAGCACGGCCTTTGTGGCGTAGCTTTGTGTATAACGTGAATTCGCGAGCCTCACACCTCGGTATGAGTTAAAAACGGGATACGGACCGCTGGGAGAGCACGACGTTTCTTTCTAGCTTTGGTGGTGTCAGTGACTTACCAGCCCTGACATTTATATACTTTTCACCTTTGTGGTTGTTGGAATGAGGCGCCTCGATATTAGGTCTGTAAGGACCGGGAAACGTGTGTTCAGGCATAATTAATCCTCTAACGTAAGTGAGGACCGACCCAGCCGAATCCAGGATTGCCCAGAGTGTGTAGTCCTGAGACATTTGCTAGAGTGTCTCGAACGCGGAGAGGAGCTTGCCCCTTGCCTCGACTCATGACGGAAATCCAATTTCCAATACGTGTATTGCGGTTTTAATTGTAGAACTAGTATGGCGACATGATATATGGTACCCATGCCGTCTATGATTTATATTTATGATTGAAATTGTTTTGACACTATACACTTATTATAGTATCAAATGATTTGTTTTAAACGTACCAAGCATATTTGGCTATTATAAGGGAAAACCCTATCCTCCGGCTTGCGTTGCATTGTGTGATGGGACCTGGGTCTTATAATAGCTTCATTTTTCGAAAAAGCATTGCGTTGTCTTTCCTATGCACTGGTATTCTTGGGATGAAACCCGTTCCGTGTTATACGGCGTGGTCCCTTGAATTACTCTCTTTTAAAGTAAAGCTTTAAATAACTGTTTTAGTTCTCACACCAGTCACATGACTGACCTGGAGTTTATTGTTTTAACCTAAACTCTGGGGGCCCTCATTTTCCGCACGGGCAGCTAGTAGTTTTGGTTTTGCAGATTTATATTCACAGGATCCTGGTTTACAGCTGGAATGATATCCGGAAAGCTCTGTATCCGTATATCACCTTCAGTTGTGCTTTGTATAATTTTCCGCTGCTATGTAATTTATTGTAATCTCTGATATTTATCGAATGTAATTTATTCATTTATACCTTGTATATTCTTGTATTCTGATGGAATTGTTGTAATAGCAATGAAATGTTCTTCCGTCTGCGTTCATTTGTGTGTTGTTCTCAAAGTATCTGCCCTTTCCTTAACGGGGAAGAAACGGGTTCTCATAGTTATTATCATGATTTGTGCATGGTTAACTTATTGTGGTTCTATAAAGCTACCAGTTTCAGTACTTCAATTGTTTTTCCCTAATTTTTTTACTTTTGTTTTCTTATAGCAACGAGAAGTTTGGGTCTTTCATCTGAATATTATTTCAGTTCTTGTATACGTTGTAATGCATCACTGGATATGTTTAATGACTACATTCTAAATGTAACAACTAATTTTTATGTAAAATCGTTATTTTAGCTTAAACATAGGGACTTCATACTACTGCTTTCCCTTTTAGTTCTAACAAACTATAGCAAAAATTATTTTTTTAAACACATTTATCATACATAAGAAATGTTTTGATGATATCCATAAATTCATTCGAAGAAGTGTGACATCTACCATTTTCTTGATAAATACAACAAGAATAAAATGACATGGTCAACAACTGTTCCAAGCAGGTCTTAGATGTTTGTCTACAACTCAAAGCAAGAACATCTACATTGACTACAACACGGTATCCAACTACTTTAGATATATACACTTAGTGATGACTGGTTTATTTTTATCGCTTTATCGATAACTGTTAAGAACTCGGTGCACACTTGTAGTTGTTGCTGATGGATGTCAAAGAATGACCTAGGATACCATAAGTAGATAAAGCAGTAACATTTTTTTCTACCTTTGCTACAGTCATGGGTGTGAGAGTGGCATTTGATTATGGGTGCTACATTTTCTACACTATGATTTCTTAATAAGATATCATCATTTATGGTCAAACAAATAATTTGTATATCTTCCCTGGATTCAGTCCCTTTTTTGTAATGTATAGGGGAATTTGTGTTCCTGATGATATGCTCCTTACAGTAGGTACCTAAATTGTTAAGTTTTTGGTAAATTCAAATTATCTTCTTATTTAACTATAGTTTATCTTGATATAATTTGATTTAGAATTAAGCTAAAGCTGACATCACAAGTAACACGAGAGAACTACAACAAGGGCCTGATATATCCACCATTCACTAGTACCAAGAAAATATCAGCTCGCGTTGCTACTAAAGTAGCTGAAAATGTTTATGAGCTAGATTGGTTTTCTAGCAATACGTTAATTTCCAAAATTGAATTAATTTCCTCAGTAGCTCATTCTGCACCTACTTAAATTAAATTTGACAGAAGCCTCTATAATTTTTAAGTTCATTAAATGGGATGTAATTTAACTATCGTATTAAAGTTGGTGACTGGTAAACAAGATATAATTCTAATGAAGAACAGGTGCATAATTGAACTAATCAATGTAAATGTACAATGCACATGTACAACAGACATCAAGTGATAGTTTGCTTTTAGTTGATTTCCTAGAATTTTATCGTACTTCAATGTGAATACGAATGTGATTTCTAGACATAGGCCATGACTGAGAGTATTTGGTAGTAGACATAAATAGTAGAATCCGACTAGACCACTTCTTGCATTGGTTTCTAAAAACCGAGCCACTCGGTTTTTAGAAACTAAGCCTTTCGGCTCAGTTCAAAACTGGGCCTTTCTGCTCATTTTTTGAATCAAACTCGAAACAGAATTTCGTATTAAATGTTGAACTACCTCTGTCAACTAAAGCAAAATAAAACTTATTTATATTAAAGGTAATAGATGACAATAATCTATTGAATGTTGAACTTGTGCATCATTTCTTTGAGCACTGATGTCTTGGCTTTAACTGATAATTTTAATTCATTGTGATATTGAATGGATATAGGCACTTTCAGAAGAAGTGGAAGAAAAGAGGAGATTGGTCGGTAGTTCTAGTGGCAACGATGTAGTAGTTGACCTTGAAAATGATCCAATTGCGGAAGTATTTGGTAGCGATGCGAAATAAATTTACTATGGACAATTAGTTCTACTTCTTCTATGAAACAAATAAAGGTGGCTCGAGCTGTAAAAGTTGTACCGGGAGAAAATAAGCTACGGATTTGTAAGTATGGAAGTTGGATATAGAAAGTGAGGTGTCTAATCAACTTAATGATGCCATTGAAACAATTACTACTATGGTTAGTATATTGTCTTTTGGCATTTCAATTTGTTATGATTATGAGACTGGTTAATTATGTACTGAATTTAGCAACTTAATTATGTACGGAACTTGATTTTTTTGTCAATTAATATTCTACGTTGTTATTATGATTATGGATGTATTTAGTTGATATTTATTGAGTTATATGTTTCCAAATTGGTATATTTTGAGTTTACATTAAATATAATTTGTATTATAATCATGCACATTATGTTAGTTGCAACAGTTATTAAGTATATTATCCACTCTTATTTATGTTACTGTTTTTTTTACTAACCCTTATATATGTTGGTATGATTAGCAATGCTTGTAACCGTTGGAACAGAAAATACTCCAATGTTTATAAGCGTTAGGAAAGAAATTTTGCCAACACTTATAAGCGTTAGAACATAATAATGTCCCAACGCTTATAAACATTGGTAATAATTGATGATGGCCCTACAACAACACTTATAAGCGTTGCTGAAATTATATGTGACACTTATACTCATTGGGAATCACCTATATTGGTGCAGTGAAAACCACATAAATGAAATCATCATATGCACACAAATTCTCAGATAGCTCAAGACTACGTATATATAATAATAATATCATCTTCAAAAATGATGAAATCATCAATAAACACAAAATTCAGAAATGACACAGATTTGGATCCAAACACAATATTAGCAAGCCGGAGCTACGCCTGCACATTCTAACCACAAAAGGCTCGAAGCTATGCCAATACTAATACATACAAGATAGGTGTTAACTCCGTTATGGAACGCGATCATAAAATCAGTGTTTTATGTGATAAGATCGTTGTATACTATATATTGGACCAACAAAGTGTAGTTAAAAAGCTAAAAGCCTATTCAAACATTCTATCAAACTATATAAGTGCAGTACATCGAACCACTGGTCGATCACCAACCTAGGTCTCTAGCATACCATGGGTCATTCGCATCTGCAAGTACAACTGGTCGAGCACCAACCATGTTGACGGGTCGAGCAGAGAACAGCTGGTGGGACGGTCGTGCACTCCAGCAGATGGTTCGATCGAGCAGCAACACCTAAGTGGGTCGGTCAGTACCCTTATTTACGAGTCAAGCATCACTGGTCGTTCACTCCAGTGCTCCTGCCCTATTGGTTTGAGCAGCACCAAGCAAGACTGATCGGTCACCTTCTAGGAGTATAGGCCGAGAAGTGCTTTCTTTCTTATACATGAAGCTGCTATGTGATTAGAGTGATGGAACGTGGAAATGAGCAGATCCACATAAGCACGCATGGACTAATTATATTATATTTTATAGGTCGGTCCTTGTCTGTACAAAAGATGGCTCACTCAGAAAATTGCACGGTGGCAAAGTAGTAATTAGATGGTCATTCATTCATTTATACAACAGGGTCGGTCGAACTTAATTTTGCCTGGCCGGTCGTTCATTTATTTAGATGGTCGAGCACATCTTTTCCTGGTCAATCAGACAATTACAGCTGGGTATAGCTGGATGGATCGGCCATAGACCAGTGGAATTTTCGTAAATAAATTTATGAACGACCCGTACCCTACACACCATAATTTCAGATTTGCCACTACCCCCAAACTACACCTATAAATACCCTACTTCTCAACCATTCAAGGGAACGAATTTTTTACACTGAAAGGCTGCTAAAATCATTTCTCCACCTCTCTAAACTCCCTTAACTTCCATTAATGGCTTCCCAAGCTCAATCTACCTTTCTCCAATGACAAATGGATCAAGTCTTCTCCAAACTCCTTTAGAGTTCTCTCAAGCTCAATTCAAGCTATTCTAATCACCATTAATTCTCTCTAAAGCTCAGGCCTAACACAAAATCATTATGGAATCAAGGAAGATCATCTTAATGTCCAAGTGATTGAAGATCTATACGAGAACTATCACAATTCACAAGCTCTAATCCATTCCTTCATGAATTCAAGTGAGATCAAGTGCATAAAAGAGAGAAAAAAGAGTGAAATGAATAAAGCTATGTACTTTGTAAATTTTACTATGATAATGAAATTAGCTTCTATAGTGGATGTAGGCCAATTCTAGGCTAAACCACTCTAAAATTCTCATGTTTTTACTTGTTTTTATATTTTTCGTGGCTCCACATTTTTAAATCTTGCTTTTGTGAAGTGTTGCTCAAACACCCTTGGAGTGTTGTGAACATTTTTGATTTCAACATTATTGGCCCCACCATGGGCTACGATTCATATTCTCAAGGAAATTCGAAGTCTGCTTCTACGATAGATTCTCCAAATCTAAGATCCAGGCCATTTGAGGAACCCTCTCCTAAGTTAAAAGCCTTGTCCAAAACAATGTCTAAATCTAAGAAAACTGCAAGTAGAACCGTTGGAGCACTCGACAACGTTGCTAACAATGAAGCTACACTACTTACCAACCGCTTTGAAGTTGGAGAAAACTCAACAAGCGGAGCCGGAGTAACTAGAGCTGAACTAGACGACGTTGTCACCAGTTTAAATCAACGCATAGAGACTTCCATTAAAACTTTGATGGACGCTAATCAAGCTCCTATCAATAAAATGAATGCTCTTCTGAACGCTCAAGCAAATCCCGCTTTCAATGAGTTAACATCAACCTTGAGGATAACGTGAATTCGTCAGCTTCTGATCATCATCGTAATGATAACACGGAAAGGCTTGATGGCTATGAAAGTGACAAAGGTGACGCTGATGTCCAAGACTCAAAGTTGAAGACCAAAAGCCATTCCAATCGAAATACCCGACGAGTTGCAAGTCCCGCCAAGGGGGCGCCTCCCCATAGTGGAGGTAAAAGACCTAGATCCTCTATTCGCGATCGCTCGCCAAGACGAGCATCTGAAAAAGAGATCGTAGTCTGCTCTGTGGAACAACACAGCTCAGAAGAGTATATCGTGGATATGGTAATGCAATTCGTGAAAGATAGCATGTCTCACAATGATAGTGAAAGAGAATGGGACTTCTCCCCCAGCAAAAATCCGTTCACTAAAATGATTCGCAAAGCAGAGTTCCATAATAAGTACGAATATCCTACCCGGCCTCCATACAATGGGACTTCTGATCCTAATCACTTTCCGTACAAATACGAGTGGTATATGAATGCAGCCAAAGCGACAGACGAGATCAAGTGCCTGTGCTTCCCTCTCTATTTAGAAGACGTGGCACCACTGCTCATGAGGCTGCCACCCAAATCCATTGACCGATTTGTTGAATTAACTCTGAAATTCAAGGAGCAGTTTAGGCTGCATGCTACGAAGGCTAAGGATGTTATTTCTATGACATCAATGAAGCAGAATTAGGATAGTCGGTTAAAGATTTCCTCAAGAGGTTTAACATAGCTTTGTCCGAGGTGGGGAATCCCAAACCCCACATGATCTTAATGTCTCTAATCGATGCCATAGATGAGAAGAGCAAATTTGGTAGATGGATTAAAATGAAAGAAACAAACATGCTTGAGAAGTTCTATAAAAAAGCAGAGGAGTATATGAGAGTGGAAAATAATCTTGTGCCTCTTTAGATTATTAATGGTAACTAATTTCTTGAAGCTCCCAAAATGCTGCTACTCAATACATCAGAAGAATCCCGGAAGTCAAAAGACAGGAAGCGATGGGAAAGATAATTGAGTTGGCAAGAAGTCTCGCCTTTTTAGCCCATCAGGGATGATGCCTTTGAATGAAACTCCTGAAGATATCTATCTTGCAATGAAAAATTCTGAAGAATATGTGGAACCAAATCCGATAAGGATAGGCGATAAGGCAGCAAACTCGGGGAAGTTCTATAGGTTTCACAACCAGCCTGGTCATAACACTAATGAATTCTGACACTTGAAGAACCTCATCGATGAATTGATAAGGAAAAATAGTCTGCAGTAGTACGTAAAGAATCCGCAAACTACAAATCCTTCGGCAACTCCCCCAGGGGCAAGGAACATAAAATGGCCAATCTGGTCCAAGCAACAGAGCTCCCACTCAAACTAATGCAAGGTCGGTGATCAACTGATAACCGATGGTGGTGCTCCAATTTCAATGGCTCGAAATAAGCAATCATCATCGCCACAACTTTATTTTCTAGCTTTACTTCATGCTTCACTTCATGTTGTATTCAAAATTCTCATAAAACAGTCTGTAATATTTTTACAAACATTGTACTGAACATTAGCTCTGTGACTAAGAGCATATCTACCTAAATAAATCTTTTACTTGTAAAACTTTATGTCAAATCAAAACTTGATTAAAAGATGATTTCATATCGCAGGCTACCCGTCGAGCGCTTGTTCTTTAAAATCTGACGAAACATAGCGACACCAACAACACTAGTTCAAGCGCCAAATGCTGTAAATATCGACATGCACAAATGTAAAAATAAAAATGCACCGCCTTGAAAAGTGAATAGGAAGAGTCATAAAGATTCAAACAACGAACAATACCCACGATAAACAAACGAGAGGGTTGTAACTTTTATCGAAGGGGAACTTCCCTGGGTGAGAGGTTCAAATCCCCAGTTCCTAAACTAAGATAATCTACCAAGTCGTCAAGCGTCCGACAAAGGAACTTGTTCTTGCCCCATGGAACGATATAATAGCCGTGAAATCCATTTACGTAGCATCTGATTATCTCAAATGTGAAGAATGAGGGAATCCATTTGTGCAGCATCTGATTATCTCAGATGTGAAGAATGATGAAATCCATTTGCATAGCGTCTGATTATCTCAGATGTGAAGAATGACGAAATCCATTTGCATAGCATCTGATTATCTCAGATGTGAAGAATGATGAAATCCATTTGCATAGCGTCTGATTATCTCAGATATGAAGAATGTTGAAATCCATTTGTGTAGCATCTGATTATCTCAGATGTGAAGAATTACGAAATCCATTTGCGTAGCGTCTGATTATCTCAGATGTCAAGAATGATGAAATCCATTTGCGTAGCATCTGATTATCTCAGATGTGAATAAAGAGGGAATACATTTGCATAGCATTTAATTATCTCAGATGTGAAGAATGTCGGGTCTCCAATTAACTCGCGTAGTGTTTGAGTACCTCAGATGCAACAAGTGTTGGGCCAAAATCAAAAGTCTTTCCACAGCAGAGGCAAATTAAAAATTCTCCTACAGTAGAGGCAAATTAAAAATCCTCACACGACAGAAGCAAATTAAAAGTCCTCCCACAGCAGAGGCAAATTGCAAGTTCTCCCATGGTAGAGTCAAATTATAAGTCCTCCCACAATAGAGGCAAAATTATAAGTCCCTCCATAGCAAGGGCAAATTAATAGAACTTCCCAAGCGGAGGCACTAAATCCAAAGTCCTCCCCTAGCGGGGGCATCAAGTCCAAAGACCCCCCTCCCGAGCAGGGGCAACAAAATATAATACCTCCCTAAGTGAAGGCACAAAATTCAAATTCAAATTTCTGAATTCGACTAAGCTATTCCAGCATGTTTAAAGATGAACAGTCGGTAAATTCGTCTTCCCGTAATAATTCCGCGTCACATTCTGGAATGCCAAAAAAAGTGCACACTTGATTAAAAACGTATCGAGTTAGCACATAATGACATCTTTCTGGCAAATTGTCAAGAAAACGAGGAATAACCAAAGATTGATTCGTTTACAACCCGAAAGCTGCAATCGCTTTAGCCTCGGAAACTCGAACCGAAGTTCCAATTTGAACACGTTCATATTACATAAACCGTCGTACAAAATTACATAAGTCATTAAAAGAGCGAAGCTTAAATTCATGGTTGGTATATATATCGATTAACATAATTCAAGCGTCGTTGTGAACCTGAATGAGAATGTCGTATTCATGCAACCAAAGTTCAACAAGTTATAAAACTATTGAATGAATCTTTTTTTGTTGAAATGCCTCATTCAATTCAGAACAAGATATTCACCATAGTCAAAATTTTAATGATTAACTAACCTATTATCGACATAGGCAGTTGATAGCAAAATATTCGCCCAGAAACGTGCAATATTTTTGTTGTTGCAAAACAGGTTGCAGCAGCGAGAAAAAGCATGAGTAATACGTCAATCAAGAGTTCTATTTGTCGTTGTTCCCTTTAAAAAGTGTTCATTGCCTCAGTAAAAATTCAGTGGCTAGACGAGTTTGTAAAACAAATAATTCAGCGTGAATTGGCCACGGCCATTTCATTAAAAATCGAGCACGACCAGTTCATCGCAAATTTTATTTGTTTTACGCACTCGACCCGAATTAAAACTGGGGCATTCACACTAGTGCGGCATTATCAACAACAAGTTCTTGAATTCAAAACTGGAGCGTCTGTTAGCATGACAAGATTCTTGCAATAGAGCATTTCAAAGGTGGATTTGAGTTCGAATCATCACCAACAAATTCTTAAGTGCTCGACATTTCAAAACTTGGCAAGTTAGAGGTTAATGAACCCAACAAAGACGAGATTAAAAGCATGCAAAATTCTTTCAAAAAGTTTCAATCCAAGATGCACCAAGCTAAAGTGTCAAATATTATGTGCAAATTAATGTGCATAACCAGCTATTCTCAAAAGAATAAAATTCCACAGAATTTGAAACCAGATGCTGATGTAGCCAGACCCGACATTTGGGATTTACTAACCCGTTAAAAGAAGGGTGCCATAATCCATTAGTGTTGTCTTGTAGTGATCTATTGGTTAGAATTCATTACGATCCAGCAACAATGAATGTTAGCAGTCTATGATATGCTAGACACAGATTATAGTAGCAACGTTCATTTCGAAGCTTGCATTTTTCACGAATAAAATTACAAGCTACGAGGGGCAAATGTTAACTCCATTATGAAAGGCAATCATAAAATCAGTGTTTCATGTGATAAGAACGTTTGTATACTATATATTGGACCAGCAAAGTGCAGTTAAAAAGCTAAAAGCCCATTCAAGCATTCTATCAAACAATGTAAGTGCACTATATTGAACCACTGGTCGAGCACCAACCTAGGTCTGTAGCATACCATAGGTCGTTTGCATCTGCAAGTACAGCTGGTCGAGCACCAACAACATTGACGGGTCGAGCAGAGAACAACTAGTGGGACGATCGTGCATTCCAGCAGTTGGTTCGGTCGAGTAGCAACACCCAAGCGGGTCAGTCAGTACCCGTCTTTATGGGTCGAGCATCACTGGTCGGTCGAGTAGTGATCTTGCCATATTGGGTCGAACAACACCAAGCAAGACTGATCAGTCACCTTCTGGAAGTATGGGTCGAGGAGTGCTTTCTTTCTTGTACATGAAGCTGCTATGTGATTAGAGTGCTGAAACATGGAAATGAGCAGATCCACATAGGCACGCATGAACTAATTATACAATATTTTATTGGTCGGTCCTTGTCTTCATAAAAGATGTCTCACTCAGAAAATTGCATGGTGGTAATGCAGTAATTAGATGGTCATTCATTCATTTATACAGCAGGGTCGGTCGAACATAATTTTCCTAGTCGGTCATTCATTTATTTAGATGATTGAGCACATCTTTGCCTGGCTAGTCGGACATATTACGGCTGGGTACAACTGGATGGATTGGCCATAAACCAGTGGCATTTTCGTAAACAAATTTATGAACGACCCGTATCCTACACACCATAATTTTAGCTTTGCCACTACCTCCAAACTAAGCCATAAATACTCCACTTCTCAACCATTCAAGGGACCGATTTTTCTACCCCAAAGGGCAGCTAAAGTCTCTCCATCTCTCTAAGCTCATTCAACCTCCATTATTGGCTTCCCAAGCTCAATCTACGTTTCTCCAATGAAAAATGGATCAAGTCTTTTCCAAACTCCAATAGAGATCTCTCAAGCTCAGTTCAAGCTACTCAAATCACCATTAATTCTCTCTAAAGCCCAGATCTAACACAAAATCATTATGGAATCAAGGGTGATCATCTTAATGTCCAAGTAATTAAAGTTCTATACGATAACTATCACAATTCACGAGATCTAATCCATTTCTTCATGAATTCAAGTGAGATCAAGAGCATAAAAGAGAGAAAAAAGAGTGAAATGAATAAAGCTATGTACTTTGTAAATTTTACTGTAATAATGAAATAGCTTCTATAGTGGCCGTAGGGCAATTTAATATGAACCACTCTAAAATTATCGTGTTTATACTTGCTTTTATATTTTTCGTGGCTCCACATTTTTAAATCTTACTTTTGTGAAGTGTTGCCCAAACAACCTTGGAGTGTTGTGATCATTTTTTATTTCAACAATAATTAGCATTCTTAGATAACAAAAACTACATAATGCCACATAATTGACCCGAAAGTCATGAACACCGCAAGATTGAGCCGAAGGTCATAAATACCATAAGATTGACCTGAAGGTCATAAATACCATAAGATTGACCTGAAGGTCATAAATACCACAAGATTGACATGAAGGTCTAATACTTGCGAATCCATGGAATGTGTCACAAACTATCAGACAGTAACCCAAATAGTGGTAATTGTGCATCCCATACTTCAAGTTCTCACTATTGGTTTACTCTCTGCAAGTCAATTCCATTCGAGAAAACACTAGCAACATTAGCCTCGAACAGAAAAGTCTGGAATCAATCGATATAATAAACATATGTGTCCTATACCACATGGTTTACTAAATTGTTTAATTCACAACCTCACATTCTCGAAGAGTGCAAAGATATGCGATATATTATAAGAAAATATTCTTTGGACAAATCGGGTTTATAAAACAATTCTATAATCATTTTACTTATTGCTTAAAATACATACATATATATATCAAAAATAATTTATATAGTATTGCTCTGAGATGGTTTAATTATAAAACAAAATAATGAAAATCCTATGTCTCGAAGCAATTATATATATATATATATATATATAAACCCTGTATTCAAAATCCTTTTATAAACAAAAATAGTGTGGAAAATTGAAATGTCCCGTATTTTTGGTAGTCAGATATTTAATATATTTTATTATATTAAATATTTAATTTGGAATATTAATGGATTTTAATACTAAATTCGTTATTAAAATGAAGTTATAATGTTAAATTTGTATATAATATAAATCGAGCTCGAAATGGCGTGGTAGTTCGTAATATTGAGTTTTGAACTTCAATTGAATATACAGAATCTGTTTTAAGTCGGATTTCCATGAAACAAGAAACGTTCGAATCTTGTTGATTATAATTTTCATATGAAAGAGAAAAATCTAGATTTCGTGTTATAGATTGTTAGTTATGTCCAATTCAATTTTTAAAATAGCTGCTATGGAAATCGTTATTAAATTATAACGTTTATTTAATATATTTAAAAGGGTTTTAATATAATTTGGACATCGTTTAACTCAAAATTTATGATATTAAGTTGTATAATTTATATTTGAAGCTATATGATATTTCTAGTTAGGTGTATATGATCATAATAATTTATTATTATTAAATTAAATTATTTTGGAATTTAATTAATACTATCGATATTTTTATAGCTTTAAAAATATTCATTTTACAAACAGTCTCCGTTTTCGGCAGAATTAGTTTCATTGGGACCGTTTCGTCAAGGCATAGTAGTGTGTAAATTTTCACCGCATTTGGAGATCGCGTGTGGTGGTACGAACATTAAACGTAAAATGTACACAGTAATAATTCAACTATATTAAATAATAAAAAGAAATTAATAAATTAATCCATTTCTTTGCCATGATACCCACATAACCCTTTACTTGGAAGCCAAACTTCTCAATGCCTTCATACCCAAGTATACGTGGTCTCCATGGTTTCTTCCTGTAAAAATATTGTTTCCACCTCTTTGTTTTCTACTTGGTGAAATCAAAACAAACCTTCCTTCATATTTTTAATTTTTAATTCCTCAACCTTGAAGTTTTAGTTGATGTCCTCAACAGAGAAAATGTCAAGAAGGAGTAGGGGAGCACATGACGAAAATCTGACGAGGCGCGCTGCACTGTGGCGGTGGTGATCGGGGATCTTAGATTCGGTTTGTGTTTTAGAGCAGTATTTAGATTTGGATTTTTATAGAATAATTGAGGCCGAATTAGCTTGGATGGTCTAAAGGGGAAAGGTAGAGCAGAGGAAGGCAGATCGGCCAGTGGTGGCCGCTGGCGATGCAGTAGTAAAAGGTGGCAGCTATTGGGGTTTAAAGGCGCGGTTTCTATTTTGGGTTGATAATCAGATTTTGTTTTTTCTGATCAATCGGTGATGAGTTAGCAGAGGAGATCTGAAGGGGGAACGGAGCCTGATGGAAGGCAGAGCCGATGGTGGAGGCGCGGTGGCGGACGACGGCCAGGGGATCGAGAAATTGTCAGATGAACAAAAGTTTATAGCTTCCGTGTTTAGCTGATTTGCGGGGTTCATCATGCATTGTTGGAGGCAAGAATGGTCGGAGGCTGAATTTGGGGTGGCGGTGGTCGTTGCAGGTGATGACGGCGATGGTCCGGTGGTCTTTGATGGCGATGGCGGCAATTCAAAGTGAGCAACGGCTTCGTGGTTTATCAGGAAGAGCATCGCATTTTTTCCAGTAGTAAATGGACCGGGTTATATATTTCATTGCCTGGTAATAATGATGAATTGGAGCTTAAGTGAAGAAGACAGTCTATTTTTTTTTTCAAATACAGAAGGATCGAAAATTCAGTGAAGAAATGGATTGGATTTTAAATTGTTTGGATGGAGTAGTTCACAATCAAGAGAAGTCTGATAAATTGGAAGAAGAGGCTGACGTAGACGATATTTGGGGAAGGTAACAACAGTTTAGTAATTAATTTAACGAATTTATCATTAATTAATTAAATGCTTAATTCATTTACACTTTATTCAAAATGTAATTTACAATATCTTTTCCATACTATAACAGAATTAAACAAACCAGGAGCCATCGGGATCGTATTGACGAGCACGACATGATGGAGTGGCTTGGTCAGCGCTGGAAGCTTCCGGAATTTTTGACAAAATTAAACCATGTTTAATTTTGTTAAAACGAGCCGTTTTATCGATGAATTAATCCAAGGTGAGTTAAACTCACTCAGTTATCCCACTTATAATTTTTATAAGTCGGGTTTTAATGTTTGTGTGCTATATTTGCTATTAATTGACTAATTGATGGATGTTTGGTTGTTTACTGATTATTTATTTATTTATATTTTTTTAAATTAAAAGGGTTTTTAATTTAAATTAAATGAAATCATTGTTCTAACGATTATTTCCAATGAAGGTAACTTACCTTGTTGCTTACGTTTATAATAATATAAACTTTTAAAATTGAATTGGATGCTTGAATGGTGGTTACTGATTGTTACCAGTTGAATTAATTATTCATGTTTATTATAGATAGCAATATTGAATACAGGGAAGAATAGGTTGGAAGGATCCAATCGGATTCCTCAAGTTTATTGTTTATTTTCATGTTATATCACATGTATTGTTTAACCAACCTGATTGGATGATGGATTGATTATTGATTGTTGAACCCTTGATATTAACAAATGAGAAATATTGGTTGAGAAATTGGTAGTAAATGGCCTAAATTATAATCATTTTATAATGAGTGATTTACCGTTAGGTGAATCGTTAAAAATAAAGTTATAAGAATTTATTTTATAACTGAATACAGATTTATAAATATATGATTTAAAATGAAGTTTATAAAAAGCAAATAAACCAACCATATATATTGATTGTTTAACCACCAATCACCATTTTTGTATCAAAAATCTGCCCGTCTACGAAGCACAGGCCTCATCTTAATCATTAAATGGTTTATAAAGATAATTCTTATACATTGATAAGAAAGTGAACAGGAAGTGGCATAACGATTAATAATCGAAGTTGACTGTTCACGAATAATTAAAATAAGGTATATTGAATTGATTATTAATAATCCGAGTAAATGAGATTATTAAATTAATTATATTTTAATTAATATAAATTAAGGAGACTTATTGGAATTAATCAACAAGTTAATCATGCTTTAGAATTGACTAAGACAATTGTGTTAACTAAAATTGATTATTTAACTAATTTGTAGTTAAATAGTTGTTAATCGAGAATAAATCATTTTTATTTTGATGAAAGTTTGAAAGATGATCTTTTTTTATTTAATAATCTCTACTAATAAAGAAAATCTTTTAGGGGTGGTGATGCTTTTTCGATGTTCCAGAAAAGCCCTTTACCCTGAACGCGAAAAGCAATCCAACTGCAGGGCAACCATGTATTTTTCCGTCCCATTTTCTCCTACCACTCACGCACTTCGATTATTGAACATGTTTCCTGTTTTTTATTTTCTATTTCCACGATCTTTCCTCGATCCGTTCTTCAGCTTCTTCTGGGTTTCGTCATTTCGTCAACTTCTCTTTCCTATTCTCAACTCTAAAATTCGTAATTATTCAGCTTTCACTTGATTCAAACTTTTAATTCCTTCTGTTTTCACCTCTTACTGCCTTTGGTGCTTCAGATTTGCCATTTCAACTTTCTTCTTCATCCTCTAACCTCACAAACCATGCTCAGAGCCTCCGTTTACTCCACTTCGACGAGGACAACGCAGGTAAAACCGATTTATACTTCCTTCGTTGGTACTAATTAGTTTAATTTATTTTGTTCTTCGCGTTGTATTTTTAGGTCTTCCACTCCTCTTCACCTCGACGACGACATCACAGGTAAAACCATTTCATACTTTTTCGTTGGTGCTAATTAGTTTAATTTATTTGTTCTTTGTGTTGTATTTTCAGATCTGCCACTCCTCTTCACCTCCGCGTGTGGATAAATCCTTCTTCTTCCTCAATGACGACTTCATAGGTAAAATCGCTTTATATTTGCTTCATTCTTACTAATTAGTATATTTTATTTGTTCTTCCTGTTTTACTTTGCCAGTTACCACTCGAATTAAGGATAGGTTCTTCAGATCTGACAATAGGTTAGTAGTTTGTTCATCCATATGTCACTCAACTTACTTAAAACAATATTGTACTGCTTGATGCTTTCCATATTATTTTTCTTCCTCCATGCTTCATCCATTTCACTGATAAGGAAGATAAGAAACCAAATGTTTCATCTTCTCTTTTTGAGCAAACATGAATGCGAGATTAATATTTTTATGTTATTTTCTATTGCGTCTAAATTATGTCTGAGACATTTGAGCTACCGTATCTCAATGTTAACGAATTTGTTGCCAGAACTATGATTATGTTATATATATGTACAGAGTAGGATACATTTTGAATTTTTTTAATATTAAATTGTTGGTTTTTGTGTTTGTTCACACTATAGTGACATGCCAATATCATAACACTAATCTTAGGGTCATATATAACCTTTTTATCAATAAAATTATATATGATTATGAAGCAATTAAGCTATTTTAGTACGACGAAGAACTGTTGTCATCTCTAATAATTAAGTTGCTATATTATTCCCATCAATTTTTGAACAGTTCGTTTTTTCAGTTATTTGTAGTTTACAAAATATTGGCTGCCTTGGTGTTGATGTCTTGGCCCTTGATTATCCAAATATTGTTGCCCAATGTATTATATTTTATATTAAGTATAGTTATAACTAATATATTTAAAAACTTATATATAAAGAATATACATGGTTTCAACAGATAGCATTCTGAAAAATTATTCAGTGGTGTATTCATCATACCGCCATCAATTTCCATGAACTGTCTTATAGAGCATTGTAGCCCCTATAGTTGCTAGATTGCTATCGAGTATATTTCCATGTTGAAAAATGTTTTGATAATTTTAGGTATGATCATAGTTTACAGTTTGTCTTTTTGAGAAGGTATAATTTGGTTAAGTGTCCAAATTTTATGTTGTTTTAAGAATTTATTCTCAAAGTACACCATGCATCTAATCCAGTGTGAAATCTGTATGAACCATGCTGCTAACACATAACTTCTTCTTAATTAGGTAACCATACATTAATATGATTAAGAAGAAGTGATCAATGGGCACAAATATCACATGCGGTGTTTCTTCTACTACATAATATTCACCGTCATAACTTTTTTGATATTAGCTAAACTCTATGTAAATTTCAACCATCGTATCTCTATACATATTTAATCAATTATTTGTCAATTGATGCTTATCAAATCTTCATGTAGTTTCCATAGATAAATCTTTTAAATGATTGTTGTGCCAAATAGATTAATTACTGGAATTTATGATGTGATATTATCAAACACATTTTATACTTTTCCTATTATTTCGATCACTAAAATGGTATGTTACATTTATTTATATTATATGATGTTTACTTTCCATAAAATTTTCCGTTTACAAATACCTAGATGGTTTCCTGCCAATTTCTAACACATAAGATCTCTTTTTTCTTTGCAAACAAAGCTTTATTCACCAAAACGTATTTTTTAATATTGACTAAACTTCAGCCAAGTATCAATCATTGTGTCATATTTATTCACTTATTTGTTGATTGATGTTTACCATTTAGTTTCCACAAGTAAGTCTTCTACATTAGTACTTTATCAAACAATTGATTACTGAGTTTCAGAAGAGTTCTTTACTGACACTATTAGCCATCTTTATCACTAAAATGGTATGCTACATTTATTTGTTCAAATTTTCAAAATATGCTAGTTTTTGAAACTAATGGCATAAATAGGCTAGTTTCAAAACTATTTGCAAATATAGGCTAGTTTTAGCCAGCTCAACGATGAGCTAGCCAAAATTAGCCTATATTTGCAAATAGTTTTGAAAATAATGGTATAAATAGGCAAGTTTCAAAACTATTTGCAAATATAGGCTAGTTTTTTGGCCAGCTCAGTGATGAGCTGACCAAAATTAGCCTATATTTGCAAATAGTTTTGAAACTAGCCTATTTGCTGCATTAGTTTAAAAAACCAGCCTATTCCAAAAATTTGTCCTTTATTTTACACAAAGTTTTTCCTTTTCATACTTTTCAGTTTCCAAATACATAAAGGGTTTCATGGTAAACTCTTACATACAAATTTCAGTTTTTTTTGTAAGAACCTATGCATATTAGTATCTACAGGCCTCCCAATAACCGTATGTTAAAGTGCTTAATACTTCATTGCTCAGGCTTATAATCATATGTTATATATGTTTCCGCTTTTACTCTATTGTTGCTAAAAAATTTCCTCCTATACTAGATTGACTATAATAGAGGTTTATTATTGTTTAGTATATTTATTTTCCAAACATTAGACAATTACCTAACATTTATTGAATTTCCAGTTTAAAGTTATTTATTGCTAATCTCGAACTTTTTTGTCAACATAACACGGATAATAATTGAAATATTCCCATACATCATTCTTTCTTACCTATTTTACCATTTAAATTTTTTACCACTTAAATTGTTGTCTGATATGCTTAATTATGTTGCATACAATTTAAATTTTTGATTATTACTTCTTGCCAACTAATTAAAGGATTTTTATTTGTAAACTTTTGAATAAACAAAATGCAATATTAAACCTCTCGAATTAGACAAATAGAAATCCCTGCGAAGGCCATACCATAGGTAGCTCAACAATTTGTTTAGCCTTATATTACTATATTTTTAATGGTGTGTCTATGTATGCAGTCATATTTTTCTTCTTTTTGACATATTGTACTATACCAAATTTCTACTTTATGCTACCTTTTACTTACCAAATATCTGAACTCCTACCATTGTTGAACCACTTGCCAAACAGCTTGCAAAATTATTGGAAACATGGCATAAATGTACAATGAAAAAAAAAATCCTCCAAATATGGCTACATCAATTATCAACATGACTACATCAGCAAACAGATTGGCACCTGGGTTTTATTCTTGGTCCTTTAATGATATGCTGACAAATGTTTCTATAATTATCTGCACTATTTTGATATTTGAAACTGTTAAATGATATATAGTATAGTTACTTATAATGCTTGATTGAATTTTATTGTATGATGATTGCTGATGCTTACTAAATATTTAGATGTTTTCTTGCTCTTTAAATTGTTCGCGATTAATTTGTCCACAGTCACAAACAGAGCAGTTGTGACGACCCAAACTTCCATGGTATTAAAGTAAGGATAATCATAGGTGCATAACATAATTAAAATAATAATAGATCTCAGATATATAGCAGAATATATAAATCATTGCAGTGGAAATGGAAATGTCATCACAAACATCATCACAAAGCATCAGAGTACGCAGTACAGGATATACTTAGCAAAATAGATGTCTAAAACAGAGAAAGAAATAAAGTCTCAATCTCTTAAGTTACATCAATACTCAATACTGTCTCAATATCTCAAGAAGTAAATAAAAAGATAAAAAGAAAAGGTCCTCCATCATTTTCATCAGCAAGCTCTAGTCCAGAAAACATCCCTACCTGAAAACCTGTCAATTGGCCACCCGTGTGGAAAGAGGGCACCCGAGTTTGCAAAGTGAAACAAACTACGAGTCAATCATGGGACTGGTATGAGAAATCTTACTAAACTAATAATATGGAAAATCAATAGACCACGCCGCTAACGCGGAATAGGTTTACTCCATTGGATTGCCAGTACATATAGATTATAAATTTTAAGTCAAAAATAACGCAATGCCTTTTAGAAAATGAAATCATTATAAGACTCGTGTCCCACCACACAATGCAACGCAGACTGGAGGATAGAGTTTTACCTTATAATGATAAAAAATGCTTGATATGTAAAAAATAATATTTTAATATTATTATTAGTGTCTAATATGTCTCAAAACACTTCAAAGTAAATGTATCAATCCTAAACGGTGTAGCTACCATATACTATGTCGCCATATATAGTTTTACAATCAAGACCGTAATGTCGTACTGGAAATTGGGTTTCCATCATGAGTCAAGGCTAGAGACGATCTCCTAACTGATTCGAGACACTCTAGCAATGTCTCAGGATTCAGACGTTGGCGAACCTTGGATACAACAGGGCCGGTCCACAAACACTTTAGTGGATTGGCAATTCCTGGAGACGCGCTCCCCGATCCTATTGGACCTATAAATTGGCCATTGGCGACTAATAAAAATATCTGAGGCGCCTCATTCCATCCACCACATAAGTAAAAATGTCGGGCCTTGTAAAAACCCAAACATCACTTCTAGCTAGAAAGAAACATGTG
Organism: Allium sativum; assembly: GCA_030737875.1. Classification (NCBI taxonomy): domain Eukaryota; kingdom Viridiplantae; phylum Streptophyta; class Magnoliopsida; order Asparagales; family Amaryllidaceae; genus Allium; species Allium sativum. The sequence goes on along the minus strand of CM060918.1, from coordinate 138,821,071 downwards.
CACTCCCTGCATTCACTTGTCCCGTTTTTGACTCACCGGGGTGTGAGGCTTGCGAGGTAACGAAATACACAAAGTTATGCCTAAATAGGCTATGCTTTGATCATCATCCACAAGGCTCTGCTTTTAAACAAAAGCCTCGATCAATTGCATCTTGGCATGTCACATTGACAGTCCATACCATTCGATTGATAACTACCAATATATAACCTTCGAGCTCGTGTGTCTCAAAGAAGGGTTTTAAGCAAAAGAATAAATTCCCCGCCACCACAGATATATATTAATAGAAATCAATTTAATTACACAAAAATGAAATTCAATGTCGGACACACATCCATTTACAAGTCCGTTCTGGGTCTGAACGAAACCGGAGTCACCTTATTACTCGTCCCGTATGTCCAATACGGAAGTGAGGTGCTCGCGTATCCGGACGATCAAAAAGTACGTTCGGAAAACTACCACTTTAAGCCTTTATTGATAGCTAGCCAATGCCAGGCATCAGTAGTTATCCTTTCAATGTGAAGATGGCCGGTCTTCAATCGCCGTCTTTAGAATCTTCAACTTAGATCGTCGTATGACCGTTTGAAATGAGCTTTTACTTGGACTTTTCAAATGATCCTCACATATATACAGTTTAAAAATCATTTTATACCATCAGTGGTATTTAATAACAATTAATCGCTATTTTTATTTATACAAAAATAGCCAAATTTATTTAACGACGCTTCGGGTCGATGGACGGCCCTGGCGCTATTTTTGCCAAAATTTGATTTACACTTATCTTAAAATCTAACCGTTGGATTTTATCAAAATTCATATCGATGGAAAGATATTCCCAAAGCGGTCATAACAGTTCCGATTTTGGGGAAATCCGACGGTCGGACCTTACAGTATAATCGTTTGAAGTTACGATTGCCGAAACACGAACTATCGCGCGCGATTCGTTTTAATTTATATATATATATATATATATATATATATATATATATATATATATATATAAATTGTTTGGCGGTTTGAACTACTTTCAAACAATCACATGCAAGCCAAATACAGTTTACATTCATGTTAGAGATTTTATATATGATTTTCTAAATCTTACTAACATGATAAAAATGATGATTTGAACTAAATCCTATTTTAATGTCTAATTATTCCCAATGGTAACTAAATTACATGGAAAATATATATTTCTAATGTTCACTTTTTATGTTGAAACTAAACGACAATAAAAGCATGACATTTAATCCTACTATTTTTATTTCATCTAAAATGACGATGAAAATGTGATATTAAATCTATTCTTTTATTGTATATAAAATGTCAATCAAATGCAACCTTTGATCTTGTTCTTTTTGTTTCAACCAAAATGACATCGAAATTGTGACATTTTAATCTACTCTTTTCACCGTCTCTAAAGTGGCAAATAAAAATATAATTTTTATTTCTTTTTATTTCATATAACATGACGATAAAATTGTAATTTTCAATTCTGTTCCTTTTATTTTCTTTAAAATGACACTAGAAATGTAATTTCAAAATCTACTGTTTTATTTACACTAACATGTCAATAAAAATGTCATTTTTGATTTATTCTTTTTATTGTCTCTAATTTGACAATAAAAAAAATACTTTTTATTACATCTAAAATGTGGACAAAGATGTAACTTTTAAATTCGATTCTTTTTGTTTCTAACTAACATGTAAATGGAAATGTAATTTTTTATCTGTTTTTTTATTTGCATCTAATATGCAAATAAAAATGCAACTTTTTAATCAATGTTTTTATTTATATCGTAAATGCAAATTAAAATGTAACCTTTTTAAATCAATGTTTTCATTTGCATCAAAAATGCAAACAAAAATGTAACTTTTTAAATCAATGTTTTCATTTGCATCAAAATGCAAACAAAAATGTAACTTTTAAATCAATGTCTTTATTTGCATCTAAAATGCAAGCAAAAATGTAGCTTTTTATTTTATGTTTTCATTTGTATCAAAAATACAAATAAAAATGTAACTTTTAAATCCTATCTTTTATTGTCTCTAATTTTAAAAATAAAAATGATACTTTTAATCCTATTCTTTTATTTACATCTAAAATGTAAATAAAAATGTAACTTCTTAAGCTGTGCTTTTATTTGCATCTAAAATGCAAATAAAAATGTAACATTTTAATTCATGATTTATTTGCATCAAAGAATGCAAATAAAAATACAACTTTTAATTCCATGTTTTATTTGCATCAAAGAATGCAAATAAAAATGCAACTTTTATTTCCATGTTTTATTTGCATCAAAGAATGCAAATAAAAATGCAACTTTTAATTTCATATTTTATTTGCATCAAAGAATGCAAATAAAAATGCAACTTTTAATTTCATATTTTATTTGTATCAGAGAATGGAAATAAAAATGCAACTTTTAATTTCATATTTTATTTGCATCAAAGAATGCAAACTTTTAAATCAATGTTTTATTTGCATCAAAGAATGCAAATAAAATGCAAATTTTAATAGGATATTTATTTGCATCTAAATTTGCAAATAAAAAATGTAATCTTTTTCTACGATGTTTATTTGCATCTAAATTTGCAAATAAAAATGTAACTTGCATACTACAATCAAACAACAACATAGGTGATGTTTTTATCAATCAGCAAACAAAGTGATATACTTTATATTGAATTGAAAGTTCTAATTCAATTCAATAACAAAGTAATGTTTTTATTGAATCGACAATTCTAATTCAATTCAATAATATAAAAAAAATGATATTTTTCATTGAATTGACAATTCTATTTCAATTCAATCATATAAACAAAATGATATTTTTCAATGAATTGACAATAAAATTCAATTCAATAAATATGACCAAAATGATATTTTTAATTGAATTGACAAACTAATTCAATTCAATAAATATGACCAAAATGATATTTTTAATTGAATTGACAAACTAATTCAATTCAAAAAATATGACCAAAATGATATTTTTAATCGAATTGACAAACTAATTCAATTCAATAAATATGACCAAAATGATATTTTTAATTGAATTGACAAATAAATTCAATTCAATAAATATGACCAAAATGATATTTTTAATTGAATTGACAAACAAATTCAATTCAATAAATATAAAAAAAAGATATTTCATTTTGTCTAATATACATGATTCACAGAATATTGGCAAAGAAAAAAATGATTTATTTTAATTTAACCGACGTATATAGATCTATGATTTAACTAATAGTTCTATCATACATACATATAAAATAAAGAGATCGACCATCCAAAATTCCATCACACCGCATAACTAATTCATTAACATACATACAATTATTTAACAGTGAGAAAATTAATTAAATTGATTAATTAATTAAAATCAGAAATCTCACAGTCGTGAATCTGAATTGTTTGGATCCGCAAATTTGGTCAAAATTTTATCAGCTCGGAATCGCTCCTTTTCAGTCTAGAATTGTAGATCTCTGCTTTACAATAGTAACGCTTCAGAAATCGTTCCGTTCTGAGTCCAAAGGAATTAGTTATGATTTAATTAAGTTAGAAACATTTTAAATTATTTAATTAAATATTAAAATAAGAATTTATACCCTTTCTTCTGTTTGAATTCGGCCGTGGGTTCCAGCTACTCAGTTCGGTTCTAGGGTTGAAGTTGTCGATCAGTACACCGGGTTTCAGGACAATTCGGCACCACCACATCGAGGAGGGACAGGTGGTGCACGTTCGCCGGTGAAGGGGCCCACTCGGTGGTGCTATGCTGATGTGGCGGCAGTGGATTTGGTGCGGGTTTGGGTGCAAGGTTCTGGAGTTTTACGGCTCGAGGAGGAGATCCAACCGTATAAGATTAAAGAGGAGGAAAATCTCTTTGATAATGTCAAAAGGAGGAGTGGTTTTCGGTGAATGGATTTAGAGAAATTGAGGACTTATTTTCGGAGCACGGTGGCCATTGTTTCAGAACATGGCGGCTGTTACTTTTGGGGAATTATTGCTTCGGAGATGAATTTTCTATTATTTATAATATTTTAATGTAAAATTTACAAAAAAATCCATAAATCTTAAACCATTCCTATTTCAGTCCAACAGGAGTTGACCCCACCCAATAGCCCCCGTTCCAGATCCAATGGGCTAGGTCTCGTTAGCCCAAACGACTGTCTATGGCCTGAATTCTTTATTTTAATATTTAAATCCTTTATTAAATTAATTCGATTGTATATTTAAATTCATCGGGGCCACATACGGATCAGAAAATTCCAAAAAAATTATTTCTTGTTTTGTTTTGACGATACGGTCCTAATTAAATTAATTTCGTTGAATTCTGAGGCTGTTTGAAAAATGACCATTTTCAAGTCGATCAGATTTGACAGAACACATTTTCGTTTGCCACGCTCACATATTAATTACAAAGAAAATCAAACTTAGCAATAATTTGACATTCCGAGTCTAACAAAAGTCGTTTCGTCCTAAACGGAGGTCGTTTGAAAAATGGCCTTTTATACTGGCTATAAATTATATTATAGCGACCATTTTGAATATTCAACTTGCCATAACTTTTGATTTCCGCTACGAAATTTTGATTTTTCGGATTCGTTGGAAAGATATTTTCAAACAGATTTAGATATTTTGGTTTCACTAAAATCCGTTAGATTTTGAATCCGTACATTCAGTCAAAGATCAAGTTTGACTTTTCAAACTACCGTACTATTTCTAATTCCTTTTGGAGTCAAAATAAATATATTTGCTCTAAGTTCAATTAAAATAAATTTTAATCGTTATTATTTAAAATAAATTATTTTAACTATTCAAAATTTACTGAAATATCCAAAATAAAAAAAATTAATTGGTTCGGATTTTCCGGGTTGTTACAATCTCCCTCACTTAAAAGCTTTTCGTCCTAAAAAGGAAACCATAGTAAAGTAGGAAACAAAACGGAAAATATAAGGTATTGTAAATGTACCTCAACTCAAGAGTCACTCGGAGATGTCCACTCTGCACTTGGGATAGGCTTGTTTGATGCTATCCTCAATCTCCCATGTACAGTCTCTAGGATCCCCGCTCCACTGCACCTTGACTAAGTGGATCCTCTTGTTCCTCAGCACTCGGGTTTCTTTACCCACAATTTTCGTTGGCTCCCTTCTCACTGCTAGAGTCGGGGTAATCTCCAAATCTCGTTGTGCTGCCTCCTCCACAACTAAGTCTGGATCATGAACATGCTTCTGGAGTTGGGACACATGAAATACATCGTGGACACCAGGCAACCAGTCGGGCAGCTCCACTCTATAAGCGAGAGTTCCAATCCTTTCTAGAATAGGGAACATGCCAATGAATCTCGGTGCCAACTTCCCAGTCTTCCCAAATCGAATCACACCTCTCAGTGGGGAAACCTTCGAGTATACAAGATCACCGACAGAGAATTCTAAATCCCTTCTTCGAGTGTCTACATAGCTCTTCTATCGGCTTTGGGTAGCAAGTAATCGCTTCTTAATAAAATTACTTTGTTTGATGCTTCATGAATCATGTCGGGACCCAGTACTAATCAATTGGCAGGTTCTACCCAACATGCGGGAGATCTGCACGGCCTGCCATATAATGCTTCAAATGGCGACATCTGTAGGCTTGCTTGGTAGCTGTTATTATAAGAGAATTCAACCAAGTGCAAATGATCTTCCCATGACCCACCAAAATCTAGAATGCATGCTCGCAACAAGTCTTCCAATATGCGGTTCACCCTCTCAGTCTGGCCATCTGTCTGAGGATGTTAAGCAGTGCTCATATTCAGCTTAGTCCCTGGCTCTTCTTGGAAAGCTTCCCAGAACTTGCTAGCAAATATTGAATCGCGGTCATTGACAATGCTATTGGGAACTCCATGCAGTCTGACAATCTCTCTGAAATAAAGCTGTGCCAAACTTTGAGCTGTTCTATTGGATTTGACAGGGATGAAATGTGCAGTCTTTGTGAAGCGATCTACAATCACCCATATATTGTTATTGCCTTTCCTAGTCCGGGGCAAGCCATCAATAAAGTCCATATAAATTTCGTCCCATTCCAACTCGGAACTCATAGCGGTCGCAACAGACCTGTTAGCTTTTGTTGATCGCTTTTGACTTGCTGACTGGTGGGACATCTAACAATGTATATAGAAATGTCTCTCTTCATAGATCTCCACCAAAATGTACGCTTGAGGTCATGGTACATCTTGCTCATACCCGGATGAATGCTGAGCTTAGACTTGTGACATTCATCCATTACTTCCTTTCTAAGCTCAGGAAGATTCGGAACACAAATTTGGCCCAATAGCCTTAGAACCCCTTTGTCATCAATCTGGAACTCGTGGGTTCGCCTTCGCTGACTCTTTTGCTGACCCTATGAATGAATTCATCGTTTTTATGAAGAGCAGAGATCTTATCGACCAAGGTAGGAGTAATAATGAGATGGGCAAGGATAAGATTGGTGCTGGCCGTATTCTTTCTGCTGAGAGCATCTGCCACTACATTGGCTTTCCCTAGAGTATATAAGATGTCTAGGTCATAGGGTGCAAGGAATTCAATCCAACGCTGCTACCTCAAGTTCAAATCTCTTTGGGTGAATAGATACTTTAAGGATTTATGGTCAATATATAGCTCGAATTTCTCACCCAAGAGATAGTGCCTCCATATCTTTAGAGCAAATACAATGGCCATTAGCTCAAGATCATGGGTGGTGTAATTCTTTTCATACAGTTTTAACTAACGACTAGCATAAGCGACAACTTTGTCTTTTTGCATTAGCATCGCACCAATACCTTAAATAGAGAAAAGAATAACATGTTAAAATAAAATTTGACATTAGAAAAATTCATTTCTGACATGTTTATTTAGATGAAAAGGATAACCTTCTCTAGAGGCATTTGTGCAGACTTTCAGATCCTGATTGCCATCAATAATGGTTAACACAAGAGCATTGATTAATCTCTATTTCAGCTGTTGGAAAGCTGCCTCACATTCGGGTGTCCAACTGAACTTTGTATGCTTCGTAGCCAGCTTCGTCAATGGACAATCGAGAAATCCTTAACGAAATTCCGATAATAGCCAGCCAGACCTAAGAAATTTCTGACTTCAGTAGGCGTAATAGGATGCTTCCAATCTTTGGTGGCCGAGATCTTTCCTAGATCTACTGAGATGCATTCCTTAGATACAACATGGCCGAGGAATTTAACCTCTTCTTGCCAGAATATGCACTTGGAGAATTTGGCTTTCAGCACATTTCTACACAGAATCTCCACGACTTCTTTCAGATGCTTTCCGTGTTCAGCAGTGGACTTAGAGAAGATTAGAATATCGTCGATGAATACCAGTAAAAATTTATTTAAAACATCGCGGAAGACTCTATTCATCAGATCTATGAAGTATGCTGGAGCATTGCATAAACCGAAGGGCATTACTAACCATTCATGAAATAAATCTGGTCCTCTGAAAGCTGTCAAACGCACATATTCCTCGGCAATGCGTAGTTGGTGGAAACCTGTAACACCCCACGTCCATTAATGTCACTCACAAAGGGAATGCATTAACTTCCATGGAGCGTATTTAGTGTATAGAACAGAATATAACAAGACAGATATAAATAATGGTACTTGAAAATTTTTAAAACAACATTTATTGCAGCGGAGAAATAGTTTGATTACAACAACTTCATAAACCAAGTACACTTAATATCCATCTTGATAAATTGTTTCAAAGTACATAAAATAAAAAGCATAAACCCCAACACAAGTAGCCATAAAAAAACGAGCTGAACTTTACTTTCAGCAATCCAAGCACTTCCAAAAGAAAGAAAGAGATCCATGATCAAGCTCCGCTAGTACTAGTCCCACCCTGAGAACCTGGAAGGGGGGGGGAGGAAGAAAAGAGGCAAAAACAAGGGGGGTTAGACATAAAATCTGGCGAGTATAATAAATTTAACAATATAATTATTAAAGTAACTAGGATAAGGCATAAAATGGTAAGATAAGGCATGATCATGAAACAAGTGGGCATGATAAAGCAGATAACAGGAATATTCTGGCGTTAATCTCATTCCTAATCACTATAGGATAATTACTATACTGTACCACCACTAGTCACCCTAAAAGTTGATTCCGCCTACAAAACTTAATAATGATAACGGTAGTTTCGTGTACCCCTAGCTGCCTTCATAGGTGCCGTCTGCCCCTATCTCCACTAGTTGTACCCACTACCCTCCCCATTCTAATTACAATGTTTATTCATAATATGGTAGTTATACTCCTAGCTGTCTTCATAGGTGCTGTCTGCTCCTATCTCCGCTGGTCGTACCCACTACCTTCCCCATTCGATCGGCTCCCTAACTCGTAGATACCCGTGTTGGCCCCAAAGTGGGGTGTATCAAAGTGGCAACCCGATACCACTAAAGATGCAAGGCTTATATCGACATGATGCAACAACGTCTTACCTACCAGCCCGGGCCCACGCACGCACATGACCTCGTTGGACTTGCGTTGCCACTGCTAACCCGTTTTGACCTCTTACAATTAAACCCAGTAAGCGTGTCCCGTCCTCGACTTGGGTCGAGCTCACAAAGATACTAAATGGGTTACTGGTTTGAAAAGGGTCCCCACACAAGCTTTCCACCTATGCTTGGTCCCCACTAAGATTCCCCACTTAACCCCTTCTTATTCATGTCTTCTTACATGTTTTCAACTTGGTTAAGTGTTTATAATTATATCCCATATGTCCCCCATGTTATCCACTTAACAAATCAACATGTGTTATTGGTTAAGCTTGTCTTAACCCTACCCGCTTATCAAATCGATATATTATTGGTTAAGCTATTCTTAACCACATCCACTTATATCTTATTGGTTAAGTTGGTCTTAACTCTATCCGCTTATCCGATCAATATATTATTATTGGTTAAGTTTGTCTTAACCCTATCCACTTATCAGATTAATATATATATATATATATATATATATATTATTGGTTAAGCTGGTCTTAACCCTTCCCACTTATCAAATTATTGGTTAAGCTGGTCTTAACTCTACCCACTTATATATTATTGGTTAAGCTGGTCTTAACCCTATCCACTTATCAAATTATTGGTTAAGCTGGTCTTAACCCTACCCACTTATATATTATTGGTTAAGCTGGTCTTAACCCTATCCACTTACCATGTTTTACTTAGTTTATGATTAAGTACATCTTAGTTCACATATATATTGGTTAAGAGAATAACTCCCTAAGTACCAACCCCGAAGCCAAAATCAACATCAGATTGTTACACAGAGAATCACTCACTCAACCAAACTTCTGTTTGTCATTCATATTTGTCTTTATTCTGCATTAATTAATTATTAAGGCATCTAATCGTATTTCACATGCCACCCAAGGCACCCACTTAACCCCCTCATGTCCCACCACATGTTTATCTGGATAAGTGTTACTTAATTTATTAGAACCGTAACCTTGTAAAGACCTCCCACATTAGACTAACATTTGTGGATACTGGATTTGCCGGGCGGGTCCGGGCAGTCTTACACCACAAACGAGCCTAACCTATTGCCTTTACAATTGTTACTCATTTAATTCGTGCCTTTGACCTCTCACATTAGACTGGCATTTGTGGCTACTGGATCTGCCGGCCGGGTCCGAGCAGTCTTATACCACAAAAGAGTCTAACCTCGTGCCTTAGGCGGTTTATTATTACACATCTTTATTTAACCCCAAATTGGATTAATATCCCTATTCAGATTTGTCAATAAATTCCAAATTTATTTATGTCCATAATTGTCTCTTAAAATTATGTCCATAAATACAAATTATGCCAATTAATGTCTCAAATTAATTATATTCCTTTTTAAGGCCATTTTATGCCAATTCACAATTTTATGTATATTCAATATTATCCCATCATCCTCATGCTATTCGTACGTTTTCATATGACATGTGTTAGACTCGCAAATAGTCTAACTTATAGAAAAAGAAAAACAACATCACATAACACATAAAATAGATCTAAGGATCATGACATAAACTTGCATATGAATTTCATTCAAACTAGTATATGATAGGAAACTATCATAGGTAATGGGCATAAACTTGCATAACTTATGTACTTCTATAGATCCAAACATAAAGGTGTCAACTTGCATATGGATCTAAACATAAAGATGTAATCTTTCATATAGACCTAAACATAAAGATGTAAACTTGCATATAGATCTAATCATAAGGGTGTAATCTTGCATATAGATCTAAACATGTAGATTAATGTCACAAAACTAGCATATGCATATACATGTTTCACATATATTTCAATAACCCAAACTTGCATAAGATTCATACATGTGTATATGATCCAATCATCACAAACTTACATAGGATAGATGATTCAACTTGCATAAGATATATGATTCAACTTGCATAAGATTCACACAAGAACTAACATATGATCCAACTTGCATAAAATTTACATAAGAACTAACATATGATTCAACACCACAAACATACATATAATTTACATCACATGATTCAAAATCATATTCTTATGATCCTAATTATATCTTATCATAATTAAATTAACAAATTATTTTTTGAAAGCTATCATACTCACAATTAAAAAGAATAGTCTTGTCTTTCTGGGATCTATATTCTGAAATTAAATTGCTCGCCTTTGATGTAGACTTAGTTGTTATTTAGATTTTATTTGATTTTGATTCAAGCCTCTATCTTGCTTTAGGGTTGAAAGTGTATGGCGGCTACTCTAGGTCCTCCATTGATGGCATGGCAGCTCTTGTTAAGAATTTGTGCGATTAGGGTTAGGGGTTTTAGGGTGTTTTTATAGAAGATTAGTTAATTAAGAGCCGTCAGATTAACCTAGAATCAATCAAGACCATTCAGTCAAGATAGAGTGACACCTCAGCCCTAATGACTCAGCACTGAGTCAAAAATCATCATCTTTCAGATCTGCCCGAGGGGGTGGGCAGGTCGACCCCCACGTCGACACTAAGGTCGACCTGGATAGGGGGAGGTCGACCTGGTCCCTGTTTTTTTTTCCTGAACCTGAAGCTGTTTTTAATTTAATTAATTTCTGAAACTTCGGAAGGCCATAACTTCTTCATACAAAGTCCAATTCACACAAACTCGGACTCTATCTCAAGCAGAATTCCGAGACGAACGCAATGGCGCAACCCATTTCCCTTAATTCCCACATTTGAAATTAAGTATTCTTTAATTTTTTAACATTAATATTTAAAATTACGAGGTGTTACATTCTCCCTTCCTTAAAGGATTTCGCCTTCGAAATCTCGAAGCTAAGGAGAATGCATATCCCAACATCCAATCATCCATCTACTCAACCATCAAACACAGACATCCATTGTCCTTACAAAATTTCTAATATTGTATGAACATATGCAAGAAGTGTGTGTATATGTTCCTTATCTAATGCAAAATCAGGCGGTCTACTGATTCAGTTGACCTCCTTAATGCGAATCATGATAGTGACATGCGTCCATTATGTATGTGAAAGAATCCTATCGATACATATTATTTCTACATGTGTGCACAACCATTCATCAAAATGCAGCACCCATATGATAACACAACCATTATACATCCATTGGTTTAAATATGCACACACATTTATATGCAACATGAAGGTGATTGAGCAGATTTAGTGCCTAAGGTGTGTGTACATGCATCAACGAGCAACCACTTGCATCCATTTGCATCCATCAAACATAACATGTCTCAAACACATGTTTCAACCATAGGGTTCTTCCTAACTAAAGATCGAAGATGTCATCGCAAAGATAAAACTAAAAGATAGGACAAGTATCAACAAAGCGGTAGAAAAAGGAGAAAATAAAACATACCTTCAAAAAGGAAAGGGTACAACGTACGCATCTTATCTTCCGTCTCCCAAGTCGCGTCTCTTTGATCATCTCCCCATTGCACTTTGACCAACTTGACCTCTTTGTTGCGTAGCCTTTATTCCTCCGACCCAAGGATGCATGTAGAAGCTCGTCTAATCGTGGCTTTTTACTCTACTTCCACTTCTCTAAGCATGTTCGGCTCCACTACTTCCGCGGTATCTTGTAACACTTCCGCAAATGCGACACGTGAAACACATCGTGAACACCACTAAGTTCGTTGCCTCTCCTCATGTCCCTCCAAAATCTAGAATATATAACCTCAAAAGATCTTCAAGGATTTTATTCACCCCTTTCTGTCTGTCCACCTGTCTGTGGATGATAAGCGATGCTCGTACTTGCCGCCTTTTGCATATCACATTTTCCTCTTGCATCGAAAACTGCTCCAAGCCCTGTCCCGCAAGCACCGGTATATACAGTGAATGGCTTACTCTCGTCTGGTAAAACTAAAACTGGAGTTGTCGTCAAAGCCCTCTTCAGACGTTGGAAAGCATCGTCACAGTCAACGTCCCAAGTAAAAGTCAAGTTCTTTTTCGTTAATCGAGTGAGAGGGGCTGATATCTTCGTGAAGTCCTTAATGAACTTCCTACAGTAACCTGCCAGCCCTAAAAAAATTCTTACTTCTGTTGCGTTTTTAGGAGTTTTCCAATCTTGAATTGCAACTACCTTAGCGGGATCCACAAATATCCCTTCCTTAGAGACCACGTGTCCAAAGAACCTCACTTCTTTTCTCCAAAAATGGCACTTGGAGAACTTAGCTTTAAGCTGATGAGCTCGTAGGGTCTCTAAGACTTCCCTAAGATGTAGGGCATGCTCTTCTTCATTTTTAGAGAAAACCATAATATCGTCTACAAAGACTACCACAAACTTGTTCAGAAACTCCCTAAACACCCCACTCATTAAATCAACAAAGTATGCGGGTGCATTCGTCAAACCAAAAGGCATGACGAGCCACTCGAAGAAACTGTCAGGAGTTCTAAATGCAGTCTTATCGATGCCATCTTCAGCCACCCTTAGCTGATGAATCCTTGTAGCCAAATCCAGTTGCTAGAAAACTGAAGCACCCACCAACTGATCGAATAAATCATCTATCCTTGGCAATGAGTGTTTGTTCTTCTTGGTTAGCTTATTCAGCTCTCTATAGTCCATGCACAATCTAAGTGAGCCATCAGCTTTCGTAGCAAAAATGACTGGAGCACCCCACTCCGAAATACTTCTTCTTATGAACCCCTTCTCAAGCAATTCTTTCACTTTCTTACTGAGTTCTCTTCTCTCTCACGGAGCCATGTGGCGCACTGGTAATGCAACTGGCTTTGCATTATCTACTAAGTATATTCGAAAGTCTATCTCACTCCTCGGGGGTAAACCTCGAACCTCATCGAAGATGTCACTATATTCACGGACCACACGAACAGATTTCAAATCATCATTGGATGCATCAAGGGATTCTAGGTAGCTAAGCATTACCGGACCTCTAGGATCACAAGAAATATCAAGGGTATTTCCACAACGAGTCAACAATCTAACTACCCTTCTTCCACAATTTTGGATGGCCCCATATCTAATTAGCCAATCCATACCTAGAATCAAGACGTAGCCCATGAAGCCAAGAACGAAGGCGTTGCATTTAAACCCAACGCCCAAGATAAACACTATCAAATCCCGACAAATCATTGAAAGATAAGCCGAACCATCAATAGGATTTGAGACTACTATGGGATCCACAACTAGACTAGTATTTAGGTGCAGTGTTTCAACTAACGAAGCAGATATAAACGAGTGTGAAGCGCCAGAATTCAAACAAGGTTCGAACAGGATGATCAAAAAGAAAAACCAAACTTCCAACCAAGATATATTTCTACCTCTATCAGGTATGCCAGTCGTGAGGGAACGTGTCTGCCCTCCAGAAGATCCTGTACCTTGTCCTTACTTTTGCCTTTTGCTTCTTTGGACGATCCAAATAAGATGTCCTGCTTCTTCGTAGCGATAAGAACTGGTCTTCATCTTCTTTCTAACGTCTTTATTTAAGTAGTCAGGTATTTCACAAGTATGGCCCTTCCTTTTCTCTTGGCCCCTTGTTATCCTTATCGCCTTTCTTTGGATCTACTTTATCGTGTGTCCTTTCCATGTCTCTCCTGCACATTCTCTGTTCACGGCCTCCTACCAAATGAGGCTTCGTTCTTCATTAACCAAGCAGCTAATTGAACCTTCCTCCCACCATTTACCTTAAAGGTACCAACAAGTCCTCCACTTCCTTGTAGCTTTGACAGACGTCCCAGTCCCATGAAGTGGTTTTCTGCCCATCGTACGGAAGTTCTTACACATCTTAGAAAAAGCGTCTATATGTGGAGGAAGAAATTCAAAATGGAAAGAGGAAAAGATTCAAAACGAAGAATCGAAGGAAAGATATATGGCTCTTGGGGGTAATGTTTTTCAAAATAAACTTTTCTCTTGAAAGTACTCTCCTTAAAACATACTTTTGAAATGTTCCTTTATAAAATGATTTTTAAAAACAGTTTTTCAAAATTCATATCTGTTCTGGCAACCTTCATCTCTGATACCACGTGTAACACCCCACGTCCATTAATGTCACTCACAAAGGGAATGCATTAACTTCCATGGAGCGTATTTAGTGTATATAACAGAATATAACAAGACAGATATAAATAACGGTACTTGAAAAATTTAAAACAACTTTTATTGCAGCGGAGAAATAGATTGATTACAAAGACTTCATAAACCAAGTACACTTAATATCCATCTTGATAAATTGTTTCAGAGTACATAAAATAAAATAAAAAAAACCCCAACACATGTAGCCATAAAAAAAACGAGCTGAACTTTACTTTCAGCAATCCAAGCACTTCCAAAAGAAAGAAAGAGATCCAAGATCAAGCTCCGCTGGTACTAGTCCCACCCTGAGAACCTTGGGGGGGGGGAGGGGGAAGGAAGAAAAGAGGCGAAAACAAGGGGGGTCGGACATAAAGTCTGGCGAGTATAATAACTTTAACAATATAATTATTAAAGTAACTAGGATAAGGCATAAACTGGTAAGATAAGGTATGATCATGAAACAAGTGGGCATGACAAAGCAGATAAGAGGAATATTCTGGCGTTAATCTTGTTCCTAATCACTATAGGATAATTACTACACTGCTCAACCACAAGTCACCCTAAAAGTTGATCCCACCTACAAAACTTAATAATGATAACGGTAGTTTTGTGTACCCCTAGCTGCCTTCATAGGTGTCGTCTGCCCCTATCTCAACTAGTTGTACCCACTACCCTCCCCATTCTAATTACAATGTTTATTCATAATATGGTAGTTATACTTCTAGCTGTCTTCATAAGTGTCGTCTGCTCCTATCTCCGCTAGTCGTACCCACTACCTTCCCCATTCGATCGACTCCCTAACCCGTAGATACCCGTGCTGGCTCCACAGTGGGGTGTATCACTCCCCAAAGTGGCAACCCGATACCACTAAAGATGCACGGCTTATATCTACACGATGCAACAACGTCTAACCTACCAACCTGGGCCTACGCACGCACATGACCCCGTTGGACTTGCATTGCCATTGCTAACCCGTTTTGACCTCTTACAATCTAACCCAGTAAGCGTGTCCCGTCCTCGACTTGGGTCGAGCTCACAAAGATACTAAATGGGTTACTGGTTTGAAAAGGGTCCCAACACAAGCTTTCAACCTATGCTTGGTCCCCACTAAGATTCCCCACTTAACCCCTTCTTATTCATGCCTTCTTACATTTTTTCAACTTGGTTAAGTGTTTATAATTATATCCCACATGTCCCCCATGTTATCCACTTAACAAATCAACATGTGTTATTGGTTCAGCTTGTCTTAACCCTACCCACTTACCAGATCGAAATATTATTGGTTAAGCTGGTCTTAACCCCATCCACTTATATCTTATTGGTTAAGTTGGTCTTAACCCTATCCGCTTATCCGATCAATATAATATTATTGGTTAAGTTTGTCTTAACCCTATCCACTTATCAGATTAATATATATATATATATATTATTGGTTAAGCTGATCTTAACCCTTCCCACTTATCAGATTATTGGTTAAGTTGGTCTTAACCCTACCCACATATATATTATTGGTTAAGCTGATTTTAACCCTATCCACTTATCAAATTATTGGTTAAGCTGGTCTTAACCCTACCCACTTATATATTATTGGTTAAGCTGGTCTTAACCCTATCCACTTACCATGTTTTACTTAGTTTATGATTAAGTACATCTTAGTTCACAGATATATTGGTTAAGAGAATAACTCCCTAAGTACCAACCCCGAAGACCGAAATCAACATTAGATTGTTACTCATAGAATCACTCACTCAACCAAACTTCTGTTTGTCATTCATATTTGTCTTTAATCATCATTAATTAATTATTAAGGCATCTAATCGTATTTCACATGCCATCCAAGGCACCCACTTAACCCCCATGTCCCACCACATGTTTATCTGGTTAAATTTTACTTAATTTATTAGAACCGTAACCTTGTAAAGACCTCCCACATTAGACTGGCATTTGTGGCCGCTGGATTTGTCGGGCGGGTCCGGGCAGTCTTACACCACAAACGAGCCTAACATCGTGTCTTTACAATTGTTATGCATTTAATTTGTGCCTTTGACCTCTCACATTAGACTGACATTTGTGCCTGCTGGATTTGCCAGGCGGGTCCGGGCAGTCTTACACCACAAAAGAGTCTAACCTCGTGTCTTAGGCGGTTTATTATTACACATCTTTATTTAACTCCAAATTGGATTAATATCCCTATTAAAATTTGTCAATAAATTCCATATTTATTTATGTCCATAATTGTCTCTTAAAATTATGTCCATAAATACCAATTATGCCAATTAATGTCTCAAATTAATTATATGCCTTTTTAAGGCTATTTTATGCCAATTCACAATTTTATGTATATTCAATATTATTCCATCATCCCCACGCTATTCGTACGTTTTCATATGACATGCGTTAGACTCGCAAATAGTCTAACTTATAGAAAAAGAAAAACAACATCACATAACACATAAAATGGATCTAAGGACCATGACATAAACTTGCATATGAATTTCATTCAAACTAGTTTATGATAGGAAACTAGCATAGGTAATGGGCATAAACTTGCATAACTTATGTACTGCTATAGATCCAAACATAAAGGTGTGAATTTGCATATGGATCTAAACATAAAGATGTAATCTTTCATATAGACCTAAACATAAAGATGTAAACTTGCATATAGATCTAATCATAAAGGTGTAATCTTGCATATAGATCTAAACATGTAGACAAATGTCACATAAACTTACATAGGATAGATGATTTAACTTGCATAAGATATATGATTCAACTTGCATAAGATATATGATTCAACTTGCATAAGATTCACACAAGAACTAACATATGATCCAACTTGCATAAAATTTACATAAGAACTAACATATGATTCAACACCACAAACATACATATAATTTACATCACATGATTCAAAATCATATTCTTATGATCCTAATTATATCTTATCATAATTAAATTAACAAATTATTTTCTGAAAGCTATCATACTCACAATTAAAAAGAATAGTCTTGTTTTTGTGGGATCTGTATTCTGAAATTGAATTGCTCGACTTTGATATAGAGTTAGTTGTTATTTGGATTTGATTTGATTTTGATTCAAGCCTCTATCTTGCTTTAGGGTTGAAAGTGTATGGCGGCTACTCTAAGTCCTCCATTGATGACATGGCGGCTCTTGTTATGAATTTGTGTGATTAGGATTAGGGGTTTTAGGGTGTTTTTATAGAAGATTAGTTAATTAAGAGTCGTCAGATTAACCTAGAATCAATCAAGACCGTCCAGTTAAGATAAAGTGACACCTCAGCCCTATTGACTCAGCACTGAGTCAAAAAGTCATCATCTTTCAGATCTACCCGAGGGGGTGGGCAGGTCGACCCCCAGGTCGACACTAAGGTCGAACTGTATAGGGGGAGGTCGACACTAGGGTCGAACCCCTGGTCGACCTGGTACCTGTTTTTTTCTGAACCTGAAGCTGTTTTTAATTTAATTAATTTTCGAAACTTCGGAAGGCCATAACTTCTTCATACGAAGTCCAATTCACACAAACTCGGACTCTTTCTCAAGCAGAATTCCGAGACGAACGCAATGGCACAACCCGTTTCCATAAATTCCCACATATGAAATTAAGTATTCTTTAATTTGTTAACTTTAATATTTAAAATTACGGGGTGTTACAAAACATGTAGCTAGGTCCATCGTAGAGAATATTCTTGCTCCGTTCAAGCGGTCAAGCAGATCATCTATGCGGGGCAATGGGTATTTATTTTTTAGAGTTTGCTTATTTAGATCACGGTGGTCCACACATAGCCTGAAAGTATCATCTGACTTTGGGACGAAAACCACTGCGGCACCCCAGCTTGAGAAGCTAGGTCAGATCAGACCCTTCCACAAAAGCTTCTTGGTTTGATTACTCAGCTCCTCGTTTTCTTTTAGTGACATTCTCCGAATGCGGTGTACAACGTGTCTTGCATTAGAAACTGAGTCGATTCTGAAATTGATTTCTCTACGCGGAGGTAAGTTGTCTACTTCTTCGAACACATCCGCATAGTCTCTGACGATAGGAATATCCTCGATAGAAGCAGGAGTGACTTCTAGAGAAGACCAAAATTCTTTCCTATCTGTGGCTGAGCCGTGGCATGGTATAGTCATCATATTTCCGAATTTGGTTTTAATTCTGACTACTCTTTCAGCGCATAATAACTCAGCCTCATACTTCGTTAGCCAATCTATTCCAAGTATGATGTTGTATCCAAAAAAACTCATAATGACCAAGTCAAAAGGAAACTGGAAGTGAGAGTAAGAAACATGCACTCTACAATACCGCTCGAGTATAAGTGAACCTCCTATCGGACCATGGGCTCTAACCGGTTCTTTGAGTTTTCTGGGTTTCAATTTAGGCTTTTTAATCGTGTCAACAGATATGAAACTTCTAGATGCACCCATGTCAAACAAAACTGTAATGGGAATATTTTAATGTTAAGAGTACCTCCTAAAACATCAGGCTTACCTGCTCCTTTGGAAGAAGCCGGTGCAGTCGCTCCGTCATAGACATGTGCGAACTGAGATTTCTTGAGCGGAGGGCAATGCTTGATAAGGTGTCTAGGCTTGTGGCAGTTAAAACATTCTCTTGGGCCACGGGGATTCTGTCCACTGCTTTGATTTGGTCCAGTCTCGTTCCTTTTTGGCCTCTTTGGGGCTCGACACTCATAGTCAAAATGCCATATCCTCTGGCAATTAAAGCACTTGATCTTCGACCTGTCCCTCTTTTTCTTTTCTTGGGGCTTGGTAGTAGAAGAGCTGGCCCCCTCAGGTTTCTTGTATGCCTCCTTTATCTTGTTATTGGCTTGATTCTTTTCTCGCTCCAGCTGGGAACCTTTCTGGTCGATCTCCTCATATCTGCAAGCCATCTCGATTACTTTAGCAGATGGACGCTTGATATGTGCCGTCACCCTATTATGATACCTGCTCACCAGATCATTGATAAACCTCTTATTTTTCTGAAGCGGGTCTTGGACTAACTCTGGGGCATATCTAGAAAGCTCATCAAATTTCTTTACATGCTTAGCAATAGTCATACTCCCTTGTTGGAGGTGGGAAAACTCGTCGTGAAGGCGCTCAACTTCGTGAGGTGGAATGAACTTCTCATTGGATAGCTCTTTGAATTTCTCTTAAGTTACGTCAGCTTCATTACCCCCGACCATAGCTATTTCCCACCAAATCTGGGCCTGGTCCTTCGGGAACCAAGTCGCCATAAAACGCTTCCTATGATCTTCGAGCTCTAATCCTCCCAAGATTTTCTTAATTGCCTTCAGCCATGCTTTTGCTTCTGTCACCGTCTATTGGCCTGTGAAATGCACGCCACTTAAGTTCCTGATTTTCTTCGCCACCTTGTCTAGATCAAAAGCACGTGGAGGTGGTGGTGTCTCAAACTCTTGGGTGGCCTGTTCCTTCCCGGACCGTAGGAGTCTCATCTATGGCAGGTCTTCTTTCCCCACCTCTACTATGGACACTCATACGTGCTCTAGTACTCATTCTTTAGTTAGTTTTGTACCACCAAGGAAAGAGTCAGACTAACAGAAATGATAATTTTCAAAGGAAAGATTAAAAGTAGAGACATATGATAAGATGATAATGATGTAATGACTGATTAATATGTGATATTCTGCTGTGCTCATTCTAGGACATTGCTAATCCTATCTCTAATGAGCTACACATCTTAGAATACTACTGATTCTATCTAGACGAACTGTTCTAAAAATGTTATACTCCATACCTAAGGTTAACCTTTGGTTCTAATACCAAATGTGACGACCCAAACTTCCATGGTACGAAAGTAAGGATAATCATAGGAGCATAACATAATTAAAACAATAACAGATCTCAGATATATAGCAGAACATATAAATCATTGCAGCGGAAATGGAAATGTCATCACAAACATCATCACATAACATCAGAGTACGCAGTACAGGATATACTTAGCAAAATAGATGTCTAAAACAGAGAAAGAAATAAAGTCTCAATCTCCCAAGATACATCAATACTCAATACTATCACAATATCTCAAGAAGTAAATAAAAAGATAAAAAGAAAAGATCCTCCATCATCTTCATCAGCAAGCTCTAGTCCAGAAAACATCCCTACCTGAAAACCTGTCAATTGGTTGCCCGTGTCGAAAGAGGGCACCCGAGTTTGTAAAGTGAAACAAACTACGAGTCAGTCATGGGACTGGTATGACAAATCTTACTAAACTAATAATATGGCGAATCACTAGACCACACCGCTAACGCGGAACGGGTTTACTCCATTGGATTGCCAGTGCATATGGATTATAAATTTTAAGTCAAAAATAACGCAATGCATTTTAGAAAATGAAATCATTATAAGACTCATGTCCCATCACACAATGCAACACAGACTGGAGGATAGGGTTTTACCTTATAAGATAAAAAATGCTTGATACGTAGAAAATAATATTTTAATATTATTATTAGTGTCTAATATGTTTCAAAATACTTCAAAGTAAATGTATCAATCCTAGACGGCGTAACTACCATATACTATGTCGCCATATATAGGTTTACAATCAAGACGGTAATGTCATATTGCAAATTGGGTTTCCATCATGAGTCAAGGCTAGGGACGATCTCCTAACCGATTCGAGATACTCTAGCAATGTCTCAGGATTCGGATGCTGGCGAACCCTTGGATACAGCAGGGCCGGTCCATAAATATTTTAGTGGATTGGCAATTCCTGAAAACACGCTCCTCGGTCCTATTGGACCTATAAATTGGCCATTGGCGACGAATAAAAATATCTGAGGCGCCTCGTTCCATCTACCACATAAGTAAAAATGTCGGGTCTTGTAAAAACCCAAACATCACTTCTAGCTAGAAAGAAACGTGTGCACTCCCTGCGTTCCCTTGTCCCGTTTTTGACTCTACTGGGGTGTGAGGCTCGCAAGGTAACGAAATACACAAAGCTATGCCTAAATAGGCTATGCTTTGATCATCATCCACACGGCTCTGCTTTTCAACAAAAGCCTCGATCAATTGCATCTTGGCATGTCACATTGACAGTCCATACCATGTGATTGATAACTACCAATATATAACCTTCGAGCTCGTGCGTCTCAAAGAAGGGTGTTAAATAAGAGAATAAATTCCCCGCCACCACAGATATATATTAATGGAAATCAATTTAATTACACAGAATGAAATTCAATGTCGGACACACATCCATTTACAAGTCCGTTCTGGGTCTGAACGAAACCGGAGTCACCTTATTCCTCGTCCCGTATGTCCAATACGGAAGTGAGGTGCTCGTGTATCCGGACGATCAACAAGTACGTCCGGACAACTACCACTTTAACCCTTTATTGGTTGCTAGCCAATGTCAGGCATCAATAATTATCTTTTCGATGTGAAGATCGCCGGTCTTCAATCGCCATCTTTAAAATCTTCAACTTAGATCGTCGTATGACCATTTGAAATGTGTTTTAACTCGGACTTTTCAAATAATCCTCGCATATATATAGTTTAAAAACCATTTTATATCATTAGTGGTATTTAACAACGATTAATCGCTATTTTTACTTATATAAAAATAGCCGAATTTATTTAACGACGCTTCGGGTCGATGGGCGGCCCTGGCGCTGTTTTTGCCAAAATTTGATTTACACTTATCTTGACATTTAGCCATTGGAATTTAAAAAAATTCACATCGATGGAAAGATCTTCCGAAAGCGGTCCTAACATTTCCGGTTTTTTGGGAAATCCGATGGTCAGATCTTACGACATAATCGTTTGAAGTTACGATTGCCGAAACGCGAACTACCGCGCGCGATTCGTTTTAATTTAAATTTAAATTTATATATATAAATATAAATCATTTGGCGGTTTCAACTACTTTCAAACAATCACATGCAAGCCAAATACAGTTTATATTCATGTTAGAGATTTTATATATGATTTTCTAAATCTTACTAACATGATAAAAATGATGATTTGAACTAAATCCTGTTTTATTGTCTAATTATTCCCAATGGTAACTAAATTACATGGAAAATATATATTTCTAATGTTCGGTTTTTATGTTGAAACCAAACGACAATAAAAGCATGACTTTTAATCTTACTATTTTTATTTCATCTAAAATGACGATGAAAATGTGACATTAAATCTATTCTTTTATTGTATATAAAATGTCAATCAAATGCAACCTTTGATCTTGTTCTTTTTGTTTCAACTAAAATGACATTGAAATTGTGACATTTTAATCTACTCTATTCACTGTCTCTAAAGTGGCAAATAAAAATGTAATTTTTATTTCTTTTTATTTCATATAACATGACGATAAAAATGTAACTTTCAATTCTGTTCTTTTTATTTTCTCTAAAATGACACTAAAATGTAATTTCAAAATCTACTCTTTTATTCGCACTAACATGTCAATAAAAATGTCATTTTTGATTTATTCTTTTTATTGTCTCTAATTTGATAATAAAAATATACTTTTTATTACATCTAAAATGTGGATAAAGATGTAACTTTTAAATTCGATTCTTTTTATTTCTAACTAACATGTAAATGGAAATGTTATTATTTACCTATGTTTTTATTTGCATCTAATATGCAAATAAAAAATGCAACTTTTTAATCAATGTTTTTATTTATATCGAAAATGCAAATAAAAATGTAACCTTTTTAAATCAATGTTTTCATTTGCATCAAAAATGCAAAAAAATGTAACTTTTTAAATCAATGTTTTCATTTGCATCAAAATGCAAACAAAAATGTAACTTTTAAATCAATGTCTTTATTCGCATCTAAAATACAAGCAAAAATGTAACTTTTAAATCAATGTCTTTATTTGCATCTAAAATGCAAGCAAAAACGTAACTTTTTATTTTATGTTTTCATTTGTATCAAAAATACAAATAAAAATGTAACTTTTAAATCTTATCTTTTATTGTCTCTAATTTTAAAAGTAAAAATGATACTTTTAATCCTATTCTTTTATTTACATCTAAAATCCAAATAAAAATGTAACTTCTTAACCTATGCATTTATTTGCATCTAAAATGCAAATAAAAATGTAACATTTTAATTCATGATTTATTTGCATCAAAGAATGCAAATAAAAATACAACTTTTAATTCCATGTTTTATTTGTATCAAAGAATGCAAATAAAAATGCAACTTTTAATTTCTTATTTTATTTGCATCAAAGAATGCAAATAAAAATGCAACTTTTAATTTTATATTTTATTTGTTTCAAAGAATGCAAATAAAAATGCAACTTTTAATTTCATATTTTATTTGCATCAAAGAATGCAAATAAAAAATGCAACTTTTAATTTCATATTTTATTTGCATCAAAGAATGCAAATAAAAATGCAACTTTTAATAGGATATTTATTTGCATCTAAATTTGTAAATAAAAAATGTAATCTTTTTCTACGATGTTTATTTGCGTCTAAATTTGCAAATAAAAATGTAACTTGCATACAACAATCAAACAACAACATAGGTGATGTTTTTATCAATTAACATTCAAAGTGATATAATTTATATTGAACTGAAAGTTCTAATTCAATTCAATAACACATTAATGTTTTTATCGAATCGACAATTCTAATTCAATTCAATAATATAAAAAAATGGTATTTTTCATTGAATTGACAATTCTATTTCAATTCAATCATATAAGCAAAATGATATTTTTCAATGAATTGACAATCAAATTCAATTCAATAAATATGACCAAAATGATATTTTTAATTGAATTGACAAACAAATTCAATTCAATAAATATGACCAAAATGATATTTTCAATTGAATTGACAAACAAATTCAATTCAATAAATATAAACAAAAAGATATTTAATTTTGTCTAATACACATGATTCACAAAATACTGGGAAAGAAAAAATGATTTATTTTAATTTAACCGACATATACAGATCTATAATTTAACTAATAGATCTATCATACATACATACAAAATAAACAGATCAATCATCCAAAATTTCATTACACCGCATAACTAATTCATTAACATACATACAATTATTTAGCAGAGAGAAAAATAATTAAATTGATTAATTAATTAAAATCATAAATCTCACAGTCGTGAATCTGAAATGTTTAGATCCGTAAATTTGGTCAAAATTTTATCAGCTCGGAATCGCTCCTTTTCAGTCTAGAATTGTAGATCTCTGTCGTACAATCGTAACGCTTCAGAAATCATTCTATCCTGAGTCCTAAGGAATTAGTTATGATTTAATTAAGTTAGAAACATTTTAAATTATTTAATTAAATATTTAAAATAATAATTTATACCCTTTCTTCTTCCATTAGAATTCGGCCGTGGGTTTCAGCTACTCAGTTCGGTTCTAGGGTTGAAGTTGTCGATCAGTACACCAGGTTTCAGGACAATCCGTGTAATAACCCGGAAAATCTGGGCCAGTTTAAATTTTTTATTTTGGCAATTTTAGCGAATTTTGAATATTTAAAATGAATTATTTTAAATAATATCGACGAGAAATTTATTTTGAATGTAATTCGAACGTATATATTTATACGCGTCGTCGTTAGAATATAAATATTTATATATAATTATAAATAGAATTGAAAATGGCGCGGTAGTTCGATAATTCGATTTCAAACTTCAATTGAATGTACCGGGTGCAAAACAATCCGGATTTTAGCGAAACCAAAAACATTAGGATCTAATTGATAATATCTTTCCAACGAGTCCGAAAAATCGAAATTTCATAGCGGGAATCAAAAGATATGTCCAGTTGAAAATTCTGAATAGTCGCTATGGAATTCAAGCCCTTAAAAATGGGAATTTTGCAAACGACCTCGGATTTCGACGAAACCACTTTTGTTGGATCCGTGGTGTCAAATTATTGCTAGATTCCAAATTTCATAATTTTTCGAATCAATATGTGAGCGTGGCAAAGGAAAACGCGTTTGACCAGTTTCAGTTGATTTTAATCGACTGGAAAATGGCCATTTTTCTAACGGTCTCAGAATTCGACGAAACTAGTTTTGTTAGGACCGTATCGTCAATACGAAGCTAGAAAATATTTTTCTGCAATTTATAGAGTTAGTATGTGACCCCGGAAATTTGAAATGTACGTTTAAAATTCAATATAGTGATTTAAATGTAAATTTAACGGAAACTGATTGTAACAGCCGAACCAGCCTACGATACATATCCCATTGTGTTCGGAATGGGGGTAAAACGTTATAGACGACAGGCGGTGGGCCTCGTTTAGAGGTCCTATGTAAAAGTCAACTTTTAGTGAATAAATTAATTAAATAAATTAAAAATTCTTTCTCTCCTCCTTAAATCCTCCTGCCCCCCCTTCTTCCAAATCGATATCAGAAAAGAAAAAAGAAAAAACCAAGCCGCCAGCCACCACGATGGACGTCGCTCCCCTTTCCTCGCTGGCCGCTGCTCCGCCCCACCCCATGTCAACGCCGACAATCCCTTCCCCTCCCCTCAGCCCCTCCGCTCTCTCCTCCTAGTATCGAACCCCTTTCCCCCCTAATCCTCCAACGCGCCGCCGCTGGGCCCCTCCCCGACCAACACCCGACGCCGGCGCCACCCCTGCCACCTCCTCCACCCCCTGCTTCTCCAATCCGACCCCCCTTAGTCCTACCGCCTTAAACCTCCACCGATAGCCACCCTGCAACCACTGCCGACCGCCATTGCCACCTCCTCCGCTTCTTGTGCCGACAACAACAGCTTTCATCCCCTCCGGCTTGAAGAAACTGCTGTGAGCTTTTTATTTTTTGTTTATATTTGTTTGTTTTAATGTAATTAGATTAAAAATAATAATAATAAGAAAGAAAAATCAGTTTTCTTTGCTTTGTTACAAAGTTTATATTTTTACTAAGTAAAAGTTTATATTTTTATGAAGTTAAAGCTATAAACTTTAGGAATATAAAGTTAAGATTTTTTTTTTTATATAGAGAAGGACGAGTTAAAAATATGATTTTTATATTTTTAAAGTATTAAAAATATAGTCTTTACTATATAAATGATGTAAAAATATGATTTTTGTTTATGTAGAGAATTAAAAATATCATCTTTGTATATGTGGCAAAATAAAAATCTGATTTTTATTATGTATGCATTGAAATAAAGAGGTGATTTTTATAATGATATTTTTATAAAGGCGAAATCTATATTTTTATAAAGGCGAAATCTTTTTATATAGCAGCGATGTAAAAATTCGATTTTTATATATTGAATAACATAGTAAAAATTCGATTTTTATATATAGAATAGCATAGTAAAAATTCGATTTTTATATATTGAATAGTATAATAAAAATTCATTTTTTACATATGTAGAGAATACGGGCAGCGAAGGTGATAAAAATGCGATAACGATGAAGATTTCTATCAAAGAAGAGTCAAGATGATTGGATAGCTTTCGGTGAGAATTTATCACCTTTCAATTTCTTTTTCTAGTTATATATATATACTAGGATGCAGACGGTGTTTAGTAGCACCCGACACAATCGTCCACAGACCATGGACTTGTTTGTTTGGTTGCATAAATTAGTTAGATGATTTGATTTGAATTTGGTTGTTTGGTGAATTTGATTGATGTGTGAATGGCATGGGCCTTCACTAGACCGGGGATAAGGGTAGGCCTCGTCCCGTTTCTAGTATCGTGCCGTTATGCCGCCGAAATTTTCTAAAATAAGTTAGAAAAATAAAAATATCATTTTATTTAAAGAATGAACTGAATAGAAATTCATATGTTAAAATAAAATGTTTTATCGTTAAAAATATAATTTTTAACGTGAATATGAATATAGTGAATGTGAATAAATAAAATATTCATTTACAAACCGGACGGTTTGTTTATGTACACCTATTTGAAGGACATTGATTGGGACGATAAATTTTACACATCGCCCAACTGCACAAATAAAATCTGTGTTTGATTGTTTGAAACCCCACACGGGTGTTGGGATGAAATTTGAAGTTCACTCATCCTGATTGATTAAATATGTCGATCGATTGATTGACAGGCTGTTATAAGCGTTAGATATCTATATTTGAGGCTTATACGGTGTAGTGCACTTTGGTTGATGGTTGATTGTTTCTCGATGCTATTATATACATGTGTTGTATGGAAATCCATATAGTTAACATTATATGGTGATTGATTGGGCCTCATTCCAATTTAGAAAATAAAGAATATTATAAAATAAAGGTTCATGTGTTGACTGTACTCATCCGTTGAGATTAGTCATGTGTTGAACGAAATATTTTAACAATAAAATTTATATCTTTATCTTTATAAAATAAAGGTTCATGTGTTGACTGTACTCATCCATTGAGATTAGTCATGTGTAGAACGAAATATTTTAATAATAAAATTTACATCTTTATCATATATGAAATTAGAAACTAACTGGAAAATAGATGAGATGAGTGGCCTCCTGAATATTGATCTGATGTTGGTTTCGGCCTTCGGGGTTAATATTCAGGAAATTGTTCTCTCACTAAATTACGGTTGGAGTCTGATTCAATATCAAACGATAGATACCTTAATTTTTATAAAATATATTAAATAACAAAATAGTCATACGTGGACAGTACTCATTCGTTGAGATTAGTCGTGTGTTGACAAAAATAAATATTCATTTGTTGAATAGAATATTTGAAAATAGAAATATATGAAGCCGTGTTGGTTAGATTGACGCCATTTTGATGTGAACGATATTTATATCGATTTTACTCATTTTAAAATGAATATTGAAAAGTGATTTCGTAATCGAATATTTTGAAATGAAATTTGAATTGAATTGAATAGAAAACCAATTTGATTTGAATTGATTAGAAAACAAATTTGAATTGAATTGAATAGAAAACAAATTTGAATTGAATTGAATAGAAAACAAATTTGAATTGAATTGAATAGAAAACCAATTTGATTTGAATTGATTAGAAAACAAATATGAATTGATTAGAAAACAAATTTGAATTGAGTCGAATAGAAAACCAATTTGAATTGAATCGAATAGAAAACCAAATTGAATTCAAATTGAATAGAAAATGAATTGAATTCAAATTGAATAGAAAATGAATTGAATTCAAATTGAATAGAAAATAAATTGAATAGATAACGAATTTGATTTCAATTGAATAGATAACGAATTTGATTTCAATTGAATATATAACGAATTTGATTTGAATTGAAAACGAATTCGAATTGAATAGAAAACGAATTCGAATTGAATTGAAAACGAATTCGATTCGAATTGAAAACAAATTGCAATGAATTCAAATTGAATTGAAATTTGATTGAATAGAGATGAATTTTAAAACGAAATTTTAAGGAAGAATTCAATTTTGATTTGATTTGAAATGGAAGTTGAAAATGTTTTTGAAATGAATTCAAAACTATCTATATAATTCGTTTTAAACAGAAATCGACGAAATATATATTATATATTATATATATATAATATAATGGCCTGAATAGAACGCGTCGCGCCGCGGCAGTTCGTGAATTTCGACCATTTATTTCAAACGGACATTACGGGAGATCCGACCGTTGGATTCTCCTAAAACCGGAACCGTTGGGTTCGTATCGAAAAGAGCTTTCTAACGAATATTAGAAATTTAAAATCTAACGGTTGGATTTGGAGATACGTCCAAATCAAATTCGAAAAAGGTCGCTGTAAGTGCAGTTCGATGGCCATTGATGGAAATCGACTGTACGGGCCTTGATAAAATTATTAAAAATAGTAATAATTTGTGTAAAATCATAAGAAATGATTTGGGAAAAATTGGGATGAAAAACTCCATATTTGAAAAGATAAAAATAGATTTTTATCGAAATGAACTAGTTTTGAACTAAATTTAAAACCCAATTATTTTTAAATAAATGATTTAGATTTAAAAAGGGTTTTTAAATAATCGGAATTTTTAACATATAACGATTGGATTTGAAATGGGTTTATCGTGAACGGTGTTTTAAATAACACTAGTTCTTTAACCCGATAATAAATAGAATGTGATTTGGGTTTGTCGTGAACTGTGTTTTAAATAACACCTAGTTCTTTAACCCAGTAAAAGGAGTTCTAACGAATCTGCAATTAGATTGAAATGTGAATCTATAATCTAAATTATCAAATTTAGAAATGAGCGAGAATGGAGTATTACCAGTTTTGCTCCAAAGCGATAGTTAAATCTTTAATTAGATTTGAACGTGAAATGGTAATTAATTTTACCGATAACACCACGGTGTTAGATATGGAGTATTACCAGTTTTGCTTCATGGGATGAATAGGTTGGGATTGGGAAATAAAATAAATAATTACTTCGGTGTAGTTCGCTAATCTCGACTAATTTGGAAAACCATAATTTGGTTTTGAAATGACATCCAAAGGAAGATTAAAGGATAAATTTTAAAGAATTTATCTTGGATAAAATTAATGGGAACCTTTCCCTAAGAATGTGGAATTTAGAAGTTAGTTGTAGGTTAGCTAAGAAGAATGGTTTCCTGGATATTGATCTGATGTTGGTTTCGGCCTTCGGGGTTAATATTTGGGAAATTGTCCTCTTGCTGATTTACGGTTAGTGACTAATGAATTGGAATGAGGCGTATGTTGTGTTTATGTAACATTTGTTTTAATATACGCGGGTTGTTCGGAAAGGCCGGGTTTATACCCATTCTGAATAACCGATTCGACGATATGTCGAAGATGAAGACGGTGGTTGAAGACCGGAAGTCTTCACATCATTTGGGTGATTACTGACGATCCTGATTGGGCTGTACACCCAAGAGGATGGAAATAGTTGGTGGTCGTCCAGACGTACTTGGAGATGGATGGATATGCGAGGAAAGTGCCTCCGGTTTCGTTCAGACCCAGAACGGACTTGTAAATGGATTGTGTGTCTGACATTGGATTTTATTCTGTGTTGATTGATTTCTATTAAATATATATCTGTTTGGCGGCGGACAATTTATTCTCTTGCTTAACGCCCTTCTCTGAGACGTACGAGCTCAAGGGTTGTATATCGATGGACATCAGTCGCATGGCATGAATTGCCTGTGTGGCACGCTAAGATGCAATGATCAAGGCTTTTGTTGAAAAGCAGAGTCTTGTGGTTGATGATCAAAGCACGGCCTACGTGGCATCTTTGTGTATAGCGTGAATTCGCGAACCTCACACCTCGGTATGAGTTAAAAACGGGATACAGACTGCAGGGAGAGTACGACGTTTCTTTCTAGCTTTGGTGGTGTCAGTGACTTACCAGCCCTGACATTTATATACTTTTCACCTTTGTGGTTGTTGGATGAGGCACCTCGATTTTAGGTCTGTAAGGACTGGGAAACGTGTGTTCAGGCATAATTAATCCTCTAACGTAAGTGGGGACCGGCCCTGAAGATCCAGGATTGCCCAAGTGTGTAGTCCTGAGACATTTGCTAGAGTGTCTCGAACGCGGAGAGGAGCTTGCCCCTTGCCTCGACTCATGACGGAAACCCAATTTCCAATACGTGTAATTCGGTTTTAATTGTAGAACTAGTATGGCGACATAGTAGATGGTAGCTATGCCGTCAATGATTGATATTTATGATTGAAATTGTTTTGACACTATACACCTATAATAGTATCAAATGATTTGTTTTACACGTACCAAGCATGTTTGGCTATTATAAGGGAAAACCCTATCCTCCGGTTTGCGTTGCATTGTGTGATGGGACCTGGGTCTTATAATAGCTTCATTTTTCGAAAAAGCATTGCGCTGTTTATTCCATGCACTGGTATTCTTGGGAGGAAACCCGTTCCGTGTTATACGGCGTGGTCCCTTGAATTACTCTCTTTTAAAGTAAAGTTTTAAATAACTGTTTTAGTTCTCACACCAGTCACATGACTGACCTGGAGTTTATTGTTTTAACATAAACTCTGGGTGCCCCTATTTTCCGCACGGGCACCTTGTAGTTTTGGTTTTGCAGATTTATATTCACAGGATCCTGGTTTACAGCTGGAATGATATCCAGAAAGCTCTGTATCCGTATATCACCTTCAGTTGTGCTATGTATTATTTTCCGCTGCTATGTAATTTATTCATTTATACTCTGTATATTCTTGTATCTGATGGAATTGTTGTAATAACAATGAAATGTTCTTCCGTCTGCGTTCATTTGTGTGTTGTTCTCAAAGTATCCGCTCTTTCCTTCACGGGGAAGTTACAGGTTCTTACAATCCGGCACCACCACGGCGAGGAGTGACAGGTGGCGCACGTTCTCCAGTGAATGGGGCCCACTCGGTGATACTATGCTGATGTGGCGGCGGTGGTTTTGGCGCGGGTTTGGGTGCACGGTTCTGGAGTTTTACGGCTCGAGGTGGAGATCCAACCGTATGAAATTAAAGGGGAGGAAAATCTCTTTGATAATGTCAAAAAGAGGAGTGGTTTTCGGTGAATGGATTTAGAGAAATTAGGGACTTAGTTTCGGAGCACGGTGGCCATTGTTTCAGAACATTGCGACTGTTACTTTTGGGGAATTAGGGAGTTGGAGATGAATTTTCTATTATTTATAATATTTTAATGTAAAATTTACAAAAAAAATCCTTAAATCTTAAACCAACCCGATTTCAGTCCAATAGGAGTTGACCCCACCCAATAGCCCCCGTTCCGGATCCAATGGGCTAGGTCTCGTTAGCCCAAACGACACTCTGTGGCCTGAATTCTTTAATTTAATATTTAAATCCTTTATTAAATTAATTCGATCGTATATTTAAATTCACCGAGGCCACATACGGACTCAAAAAATTCCAGAAATAATATTTCTGGTTTTGTTTTGATGATACGGTCCTAACAAAATTAATTTCGTCGAATTCTGAGACTATTTGAAAAATAGCCATTTTCAAGTTGATCAGATTTTACAAAACACATTTTCGTTTGCCACGCTCACATATTAATTCCAAAAATTACGGAAAATTAAACTTAGCAATAATTTTACATTACGGGTCCAGCAAAAGTGGTTTCGTCGAAAACGGAGGTCGTTTGAAAAATGGCCATTCATACTGGCTATAAATTATACTACAGCGACCATTCTGAATATTCAACTGGCTATAACTTTTGATTTCCACGATGAAATTTCGATTTTTCGGATTCGTTGGAAAGATATTTTCAAACAGATTTAGATATTTTTGGATTCACTAAAATCCGTTAGATTTTGAATCTGGTACATTCAGTCAAAGTTCAAGTTTGACTTTTCAAACTACCATACTATTTCTAATTCCTTTTGGAGTCAAAATAAATATATTCGCTCTAACTTCGATTAAAATAAATTTGAATTGTTATTACTTAAAATAAATTGTTTTAACTATTCAAAATTTACTGAAATAGCCAAAATAAAAATTTTAAATTAATTCAGATTTTCCGGGTTGTTACAGCAGTCTCGGTCTTTCTAAACAAATGTTATATACTTTAATGGATGCTTCTCCCCTCTGGATTGTTCAAGTTGTTTGCTAATTTCTGCTGGGACAGCAATTTAAGTATACATTTTTTAATGGATGCTCTCTTCTTTTTGACTATCAGTTTCAATATCAGGTAATCTCTTCCTTTTTTGAAGTTTTGGCTGATAAATTTGTAATATGTTAAAATCTTTTTTTCCATGCTTTCTGTTTTTCATTTTGGAATGTTTTTTGTGTATATTTATTAAATAATTTCAGTTTGAAATCATTTAAGTTTGAAGTAACATCCGTTAATTATTTATTTTTGTAATAGTTTCGCTTTACATTTACACTCACATATCTATCAGATTTTATTACATCCTGAAGCTTGGATGATGTACTGAAATGCTATATCATCTACTTTAAATCTTAATTAAAATTTAATGCATAAAATTTTCATTTGTCCAGTTTTACTCTATTTCCTTTTACACGATAAAAGTTAATTCATTTCATTTCATATGGTTGCATTTAAATGTCAGTGCACAAGAAAATTAATTGGTCTTCATGTTATGTTTCCAAAATACCCGAGTACCGTATGATTTAAATTTTACCATGTTTTCTCAGTTTTTCCTTTTTTGCTTTTTTTGGCAGGTAAAAAATTGGAATGCATAATCCTCTTAGTTGCCACTTAAAAACTGGAATGCAGGACTGTAGTGGTGAATCAATCTCTATTTCTCTCCTGATAT
Source organism: Allium sativum (assembly GCA_030737875.1). Lineage (NCBI taxonomy): Eukaryota > Viridiplantae > Streptophyta > Magnoliopsida > Asparagales > Amaryllidaceae > Allium > Allium sativum. The sequence continues at coordinate 138,787,322 of CM060918.1, read as the reverse complement.
GATCATGGCATTATAATGGGAATCAGGTAAGTTATTAATTTGTAATAGACTAATTTTTTTATTTATTTTAATTTTGGATCCTTTTCCCCATAGATAATAATTGCTATTGCAAGTACCGTTGACATCCTAAGTCATTTAGCTTGGTTATGTACTTCACTTATTTTGATATAAAACATCTACTTTCAAATGTCGATGCTGATATTAATTTGCAACACACATAAAGCAACCCATTGACCAGTGTGAAGACAAATGTAAACAAGAACTCTAAAATGGTTCTTTTCGTGATTTATACTCGGATTTTGACACTCTTCTTACCTTATGATCACCGGTTTATGGAAGCATTTGGATTCATAGGTGCTTTGTTTGCCTACATCAGACAATTAATTAGGTGAATTTGTTAAGTTTCAACTATTAGGTGGACCGATGAAAATTAGCATTATGGCTTTTTATGAGTTCTGTTGAGTAAGATAGGGTGAAAATTTCATTTTTTTGGTTTTTTCTTATATACTAACTTAAAGTGAGTTGAAAGTTGGAATATAAATTTTAATTTTACAAGTGCAACATAACAAGTATTAAGAGCAATTATTTATTACATGTGCTTTTTGTATTGTAGAATAATAAATATCATGATATGGGCAACATATAGTATGTTTACAAAAAACTGGAGTTATCAGTTATTACAATTCATATGTTTAAATAATGGAAATTAATAGTTGCTTACTTGATTAAAATACATCCACTCAAATTTACACTTATTCAGGTAGGTAAAAGAATATACATGGCTGAGTGTCTTATTCATCTATTGGAGATTCTTTTGTTTGGTTCTCATTACTTAATGGCTATATAGCTACTAAATGTACTGTTAAAAGGAAAGTTGAAACTCATAATCCAACTCATGACAACAACGATTGTATGTTAAGATTTTTTATTTATTTCAATATGCATGTTTTCTATCCTTCTGCAATTTTTTGTAGTTTTTTTTTTTGGAATATATGCTAAATGTTACATTTGGTTTCATATGTCAGGTTTGCATGGTGTAACCCAATTCTGAAATGGATCTTCAATTCGTGTTAACCAATTTGAATAATCCATAGGGATATGTTTGTACAGTTTTTTAGGTGTTGCCACTTTTGCACAACTGCCTTGATGAGTGGATTTTTTCTTCATGCCATATTAATATGGTTAAAACAATATGTCAGGGCTTTGCAGTGTCTGTAAAACTCATTCTTCATTCAATTATAGTGGATTGTATTAATATCGTTAAAAACAGTAATAGTTCTTATCTTTAGACATATTACATTTTGATGTATATAGAAGATTTATAGTATGAAAAAATAAATATATGTGCTTTCTTTTTCCATTACTATCTAATTCTATATTTTTTTGCTCTCAAACGTGACATGATGTGGTTTTTTGGTTACTTTTTCTTCGAAACAGCAACATACATGCAAGTGTGAAATTATTTATATCAATGTAGTTCAGTAGGTTTACTTATATACATTGTAGTAACATGCCTTCAAATTAATAAATCTACGAATTAGAACGGAACGATCCACGTTTTGATACATTTTCAGCTATGGTCAAATTTATCTATGCACACGTCCATCGGACGTGCCTTCGTACTGGTAATCAAAAAGGAAATCTTTGAATTAAAGTTATTAATGTTTATATATGAAGTTGTAAAGCCTGTTTTGGTTTAGTAAAGTTTTAAGCAATTTGATATTAATAATGAAATGAGTCAAGTTTAATTTGAAGATTAAATTGAATATTTATTGGATTATCTAATTGGACTTTATAAATCCAAGGTTTTAACAAAGTTATTAGAAGCCAAGTTTTATTTAAAACGTGATGTAAAAGATTCAGTTGCTGAAATGAATTATTAAAGTAATGAACTTTATTATGCTTTGTATATGAAATTAAAGAACTAGAACCTAATTGGAGATCAGTCATGTTAAATGATTTTCTGAATATTAATCTGATGTTAGTTTCGGCCTTCGGGGTTGATATTTAGGGAATTATTTTCTTACTGATATACGGTTAGGAACTAATGGAGTTTTGTAATGGAAATCGAGACGAGAACCCGAATTTGAATTAAAATGGTAAGGCGAGTAGGTTATAAAGATGCGATCTAGTTTCACTATATTAAATAAGAGACGAGATTTAATCGAGGTAGAAATAAAGTGGAATTTTTTCGATATTGGGAATAAATATGGATTTTTGGTATTACAACAAATATCTACCTTAAGATAGGAACGTTGTTGATCAAGGTCTAAGAGGTAATTAAAATACCCCAATTTGAACAAGTTCAGGATTATCGAAGGATGATATTAGTTGTAATGATGGAAATATCAGAAATGAATTATTTTATGAAATAATAATGTAACATTATTTGAAGAAGTTGGGCATATACATATATTGAAATTCCAAAGTAAAGGAATTTAATAAGGTCTTGAGAATATAAAAAAATATTTCTATAGTAATGAAATAACAAAAGGAGATGTTATGAAAATATAACGATATTTTCAAAACAAAGATATGAGATTTAGAATACGTTGTTCTAAAAGGATAAGTGATGATTTTGGTGCTTAAATAACAAAATGAAAAGTCGATTTCGTAAAGGTTGTTTTATGAATGATAAATTAAATCGATTTATCAATATTATAATATCAGTAATGTTTTGTGGTGAAAATAAAAAGGGAGATTGAATACGATTTTAAGATATTTTCTAAAGTATTAAAATAAAGGATTTGACAATATTAATATATTAAGAATAATATATTATTTTTGGTATTACAACCAATATATTATTTTTAAAGGCCAAGTGACGTTGTATACTAAGCCAATGGATCTACTTGATTTTATTTTTGATAGTTAAATAACCGACTATCAAAATCAAACCTGATGTGTGTTGGTATGGAAAGACCGGAATCGAATTTATATTCGAAAACCATTCCGACCAATATATACAAAATGTGAAAGATGTTAATCGAGATGGAGTAATTGAAGACAGTAAATCTTCATGAGCGGAGGAACTACTGTTGAATTTCTCTGGCTGATCCCTAGAGACATATATTAGCAGTGATTCTGTTGTGATTGGAATCTGCGGATTGCAACTACTGATCTATAAGTGATTCCTAGGATGTGGTAGGAAGGTGTTGTCGGTTCATCCTATTCCTGGATGACTTGTATGGACGGATGTCTAACAGAGTATTTCTAAAAGGATCGCGTACGTTGATTTCTTCAAACGTACCAAGTTGGTGGGCATAGAAGGGAAATTTCTTTAGCTTAAGAGCTAGAGTATTTTTATGGAAATCAATTATTGTTTCCTGGAGGATCTGACAATGTGACATTCAAAGTTAATGGTAGCTAGATGTTCTAAAAGAATAAAAATAAATAAATAATGACCTCAAGCCCCATCAACCGGGAAATGGCACAGAATCAGGTAGGTCACATAGCTATGTTGGTCGCACCCATCAAAATGGTATATCATTACCTAATCTGGAGAATTCAAATGTCTTCGGTTGTCCCTTTTTATTTTTCTATGTATGCTATCAGTTCGGTTGGCTGGCCCCCAACCGTGGTAATGATATATTTGGTACTCTCAAGAGAAAGTGAGGGGTCGGTCATGTTTAGGCTGGGTTGCAAGATGTTCTTGTTGAACCCCAATGTATTCATCTCCAGAGGTACATTGTCGGGAAGGTGGTCCCATACCTTGCTAGGAAATCCATTCTCCAACAAGCACCATGGTTTTGATTGTAAACTATATATGTGGAGCGTGAGATGCAAGCGTTCTGCTAGATTGATATTTACTTATATTTAGACACTATCATAATATCAGAAAATATTGTTTTCAAAAATGTTTTTGGTTATCGTAAGGTAAAAACCGTCCGTATTTATGTGTGGTTTCTGTCTTACGATTATCCTTTTCTTTCGAAAAGATTTTGAAGTTAAAATCAAGTTATGTGACGCCCTTAAAGTTAGTGTGTTTTTCTCACTCTGGTTCACCAGACTGACCCAGTGTTTGTTATGCTCAGGTTATACCGAGTTGTATAGGTTCAGGTAATCGGTTTTATGAAGAAACGAGATGGAAGAGTTCAGACATATGATATTATATATTCCGCTATGTGATTGTATATAAGGACAGATTATTATAACTGTCCAGATGTGTGATGTACTCTGAAAATTGTAAGTTTTATTTCAAGCCGTCAGTAAAGATTTATTTATATATTATATTTTATTCCGCTGCGATGTGAGAATCTGTGTTGTGTTAGTCCCTCTTCTTCTTCTTCTTCTATTCTAATAATTCTTTCTTTCTTATCTCACCCTCTATTTCTTTCTAATAACTATCTGCTTTGCTGGGTAATTTGGGTTAGTCGTGGGTTGTGATTGTCAACTCAAAGGGTACGGGAAAGTCGGTATGTTACAAAAATCTCAAGAAATCACTCAATAAACAATACACGAGATTCACAAAAAATAACGAAATTTGGAATTCAGATACACACAAATGTTTTCTTGTACATGAATGCATCAAGCCATTAAGATTTCACATGAATTGGCACTTGAAAAACAAGAATTAGGAGAGCCTTAATCACCAAATTCAAGCCTAACTAGGGACCATGAGGGTCAAAACACAACAAAACATGACCTGACCCAACTTTACAAGGGCCAGCTCGACTCCTTCTCACCTCCAGGTCGACATTAGGGTCGACTTGGGCTAGAGTACAAGTCGAACCGGGGCATGTTTTGCCCCAGGTTGCAAACTTGCTATGATAGCCACTTTCAGTTGATTTTTGGGTAACTTCCAGAAATCGGAATTGGCTGAAATTTAATATATATATATATATATATACATATATATATCCTCTTCACCTTTCTTTACCTTCTTCCACCTGATTTCTTACAATCGTATTAGTTCAAACACCCTTCAACGATTTCTCGTTGATAATACATTTGATTTTCACTTGATTTTCACAACTAAAAGTCAGATCCGGTTTATTTTAGGCAAACCCTAATTTCATCTTCTTTCTGTAATCCATTTCCTCCAACGATAACAAATCGCTCTTGATTTGTTTTCAACCTTCAACGAATTCCTTTCGTTGATTAGCCATCGTTTATTTCATCTTATTTCCACAAGTATAATAACTGTTTTGCGGTTTACATCCAGTTCTCAACACAAATTTGAACGAGAATTGGTCACATTGATAATTCTCTGCTTTTTCTTCATCTTTCCTCAATTAACATCAGAACTGGGAAGCTTCCTTTCATCGTTTATTAAACTTTCTCTTCTGGACTGAATATCCCCAAATCGCTTTTCCAATTTCAAATCTGAGTGATTCGCGAATTTCAGATCACATTAATTGGACTGAATATTATTGACTTCGAATAGTTCTAAGTCAGCTCCATCCTACTGTAGAAGACTATATCTACGTGGTTTGGTAAGTAATTGATTAGTTGAATTTGCAGTTCCCGTTCGTAATGAATTATTTATGTCCGGTTTGGGGTTCAAACATCTCGATATGGTTTTCTGCAAATACGCGATTTGATTTTGTTGGATATTTCCTCAGTACATTATTGATTTCAATAACATGGTAGAAGTATTCATTCACATCTTACGGTTGTTATTTCTAACCACATCTGGGGAAACTTAAAAAGGTGTGAAATGGTATTGGACTTCATTTAGTTTTCCTGTAAGATTTGGATCTAGTTATGATTATCTGGTATTCATTCCTATGTATTTGCTAAAAGTTTGTGGAAGTAGAGTAGTGCTATTTAGTTCCAGTACCCAGATGCTTATGTCTACACATTGCCCTGCTCCAGTACCGTATTCCCAATTCATATGGGATGTAATTTGCAGACGGTCAATGATGCAAGCTGAAGTAGGATAAGCTCAAAAATTTTGGTATATTATTGGAATACTTTGCTGTTGTAACGACCCAGGAAATTCGACGCTCGAATTTTCGACACAATTACCTCATGTGTCCAAACTCGAGTACCGACATCCAGAAAGTTAATAGGAAGAAGGTAGAGGGTGAGTTAAGAAAGAAATAACAGAATAGAAGAAAAAGAAGAAGAAACACCACACAGAGTCTCACATCGCAGCGGAACAGATTATAAAATATAAATAATCTTTATTGAGAGCTTGATATAAAATTTACAAATCATCAGAGTACATCAATATACCTGGACAGTTATAATAACCTGTCATCATATACAGTCATACAGCGGAATAAACACTAGATATCATACGTTTGGACACCTCCAGCTCGTCTTTGGACTTCGCAGCATCCGATTACCTGGACCTGTACAACCCGATCTAACTCGAGCATTACAAATACCGGGTCAGTCTGGTGAACCAGAGTGAGAACAACTCGCAAAGTTTTAAGAGGATCATCCAACTTGATTTTAAAATTCAAAATCTTTTTGAAAGGAAAGGATAATAGTAAGACCAGTCCACACATAAACACAAAAGGTTTGTACCTTACTATAACCCAAATCATTTTGAAATCATATACTTGTCTGATATTATAATAGTGTCTAAATACAAATAGATATTAATCTAGCGTAACGCTTGCATCTCACGCTCCACATATATAGTATACAATCAAAACCGCGGGCGCTTATTGGATATTGGATTCCGACTATGACAAGGTATGGGACCACCTGCCGATAGTGTATCTTTAGAGGCGAATACACTGTGTTCAACAAGAACGTCTTGCAACCCGGCCCACACATGGCCGAGCACTCATTTCGCCTGAGTGTATCGAATGTATATCACCGACGGTTGGGATCAGCCACCGTTTCTCGAAAAGGGACAGCATCGATAGATTTAAGAAGGAAAAGGAATGTCTCTAGATATGTGATTACACTCCCTAATGGGTGCGACCCACATAGCCATGCCGCCTGCCCGATTTTTGTCATTTCCCGGTTGTGAGGCTTGATGTCATAACGTGTCTTTTGGAACACCTGGCCACCATTCACTTTGAATGCCACATCGTCAAATCCTCCAGAAATCACTAATTAATTTCCACAAAAATAATCGGGTTGTTAAGTTAAGAGAAGGTGTCTTCTCTGCCGCCACAGAAATACGTTTGAGGAAATCAACGTATGCAACTCCTTTGGATATACTCTGTCAGACATCAGTCCATAAAAGTTGTCCTGGGACTGGACAAACCGAAGGCACTCTCCTACTCCATCCTTGAATTACCTTATGGATCAGTAGCGAGTAGTCCTTGCAATCCGTAAAATCTCACTTACGACTGAATCACGTCAGAATATCTCTGGCTGTACAACCAGAGAATATTCGACAAGTAATCCTTCCGCGTATGAAGATCCACGGTCTACAATTGCTCCATTTTGCTCAGCATCTGATATCTTCAACGTTTACATATTCATTGCTCGGAATGATTTTCGAATATAAATTCGATCCCGGTCTTTCCGTACCAACAATCGTATTAGTCAGGTTTGATAGTCGGTTATTTAACTATCAAATAAACAACCATTCGGTCATGAAAATAAAATGGATTCATTGGTTCAACATTCAGCAACATTTTTCCCTTTTAATTATAAATAATTTATCAAATGATTAATTCAATTTCTGAAACTTTTAATAATTTAGAATATGGTATTTTCTTCTTATTTATTTTCTCAAAACCATTTCATTCAATATTTAGGAAAACATCTTATAACTATACTCAATTATTCATCTTATTATTAATTCAAAACGTTAATTACAACATTAACCTTGTATATCTTCACTCTAAAAATCATTACTCTCTAACCGTAAATTGGCAAGCGAATAACTTCCTAAGTATCAACCCCGAAGACCGAAATCAACATCAGACCGACATTCAGAAATTTACTCGACTCAACCATTAGATTCCAATTCTTATCATAACTTCTTATCGACCCATTTTATTCCACTTCTAATTCATTTAACTATTTCCACTTTGAAAATCTCACATCAAATTCCATTGTTAAATAACGTTAATTTAAAACTTAACGTTTTGGCCTCACGCTCCTCTTTTATAAACATCGTTTATAAACTCTGACTTAATATGCACCTTTTTAATCTGCTTCCCTTCTCTTAATTCGAACACTTATTTTAAGCTATCATATCGGCTTAAAATACATAATTAATTTTAATTAATTTAAAAGAATTCCATTTAATTATTTCTTGAAATAATTAATTCAACTCTTAACTATTGCATCAGTTTCAGCTCGTCTCCTTATAAATCCTATTACGGTAAGACTTTGATTTATAAACTATTTAAAAATACTTAAACTTATAAATTAAATAATAAACCTTAATTTCCTTTATTGAACTTTTATTTAAATATATAGATTTTAAAATCTATCCTCGGTTATAAAATGAATTTCATAACTTTATTATCGTCGATTCAACCAACGGTAAATCAATATTTGTAACACCATTTATTTTTAGGCCAACTGCTGCCAATTACTCAACCAATATTGTTTATTGGTTAAAACAAAACAGCGGTTGAATTTAGATTCAACAAACAATGATCAGGTCAATCATCCAGTCATATCAGTTAAACAGTTCATATAATCGTAATATGAAAATAAACAATAAATGTGAGGAATCATGTTGGATCCCTCCAACCTGTTTTCCCTGCATCCAAATACGTTATCTCAACAATAATATTTTATTTCCATTAACAGATATAATATTCAACCATCAAACAATATAATAGCAATCCAAACATCCATCAAACAATTAATATAAGTGGGATAAAACTGAGTGAGTTGAACTCACCTTGATTTCATTTGTCGTCAAACAGTTTGTTTCCATTAACTCCAATGTGTCCAAACCAGCTCTAAAATGAAGCGTTCTTCGGTATGATTCCAACGCAACTGATCTCGCCGAATAATAACACATATGAGCACATTACAAAATCTACCCTTATTGGTATAAATTAAATTATCCAACCAAAATTTTATTTTAATTAACATTATTTACGTTATTAACTTGGACATGCTAACATGCGGGTGACATATATTTGGGTCACAATAACATAAGAATTTGGTATATTTATAAACTAGGTTCGGCACATTTTAGACTCGTTTCCTTTGACTCAATCCTACCTGCCCCTTTGCAACTCATATGTTAAAATATAAAGATATACTTAAAAACTACACTTAAAAATACTTAAGAAGTAATTAAGAAATAATTAAGAACATGTCGCATCTGACTGCCTTGTAAATGAGACAATGCATTTTTAGTTGGTGCACATTCTGAAATCGTTTTTGCATGAATTTTCAGCAAAGTGAAAGCAATGTAAATCTATTGCAAACTGATACTGAAGTGATGCTCGTTTGGCCATGTTCTACTTTATCAACTTTTAGGAAACTAGAAGGGACGCTAGTCTAACGCCAGCTTCTATATTTATTCAGCTTCACTTTTCTATTTAGCTCAATACTTAGCTTTGAACTTTGAAACTCCATCAACAACAAATGTTCATTTAGATTTATATAGGCCTTGTTGAACGCGGTTTGACAGATCGTAAGATGGATTAGGCAGGTGTACATATAGGCTATTGTACATGTCTGTATACCCGTGCTTAGGACTCAGTAGACACGGTAGCTTCAGGCAAATAACGTTATATATACTTCTTATATATGTATACTATTAACTTAATCTAACCTACTAATTTAAAACTAGATCAGGTACCAAAACGGATTAAGCATTTTCCAAACTAGTTTAGGCCCTTCCCGTATAAACATAATTAGGCTTCCCTAACATGATTAGGCCAAGTTAATGGAGTTAGGCACGGTTAACAGTATTAGACAGTATTAGGTGATTTAGTTTTTCTCCTACCTGCATCTTCACGTCCCAAATGCTTCAGCTATGATCCATTCCAAACTCAAACCCCCAGCAAGGCGAAGCCGTACTCTCCTATTCACATAGTCCACCTTAATACCAAACCCACTTTAATGATGTAACTCATCACTTTAAATGATGTATCTACTTTCGAATTCCCATGCACTGTTTTCATGTTCATGTGTAAACATCCACACTGCACGTTCCTGTTTCACACTTGCTTCAGCCCTTCCAAACACGCTGCCAATACCATCAGATAGCCGCGGCGCCCACTCTCCTCCACTTAGGTCCCATCGGTTACACCCCAAAAGAAGTGCCAGTCTCCCCTCGACCGCCGCACCGAACCATGATCAGACTCCCTCTTCCATTCGGCTACGGTGTCATCCAAAATCCGCAGCTACCACGGGTATTTCTAGTGCAAAGAAAAAACACATTCGAGTTCCATGAAATGATTACGAATGTGTAGATATCGTTTCAGTGAGCTTGATGATATACGTATAATTTGAGAATTTTAGTGGAGAAAAACTTGGGTTTTGCATTTCCTTTTGCCATGAAGACTTGCGGCAAAACAACGCTGGGAGAAGAAGTGTAAGCTTTCGTGATTATTTATAGGGTAAGTTGCCTTGGGTGCCAAGGTTTAGGTGGGTAGCCTTTTTGCTATAGGTCACACTGTGATGGGAAAGATGTGTATATGATTTGAAACTACAGGGGAAGAAAAAGTCCTAGCTGCGCCGACATTTTGAAACTGTAGCTCAGTAAGGCTTCGAGATGAAGGAAGCTGGCCTGTGCGTAGGGGTTCAGATAGCCCTGTGCATTTAGTTTTGAATTTATTTAGTTGTCGAGGAAGTTTGGCAAACTAGCTGGAAGGTAAAATACATTGAGTTCGAGTGTTTACTAATATATGCAAGTGCCTTGGCACCCAAGCGATAGGTTAGTAGGACGGCAGGCGTTTATTCACTGATTAATAGCTTGTTGTCTTGTCTACATCGTCTCGTCCACCATTGAGCGGTAGCTGGCAGAAGACTTAGGCATGTGCAATGGTTCTCATTCGAAAGAAGTACACTGATTTGAGACGCAGCAGAAGGAAGAAAAAAGGGTAATGCCTCCTTGTAGTTCTTAGCTTAGACCTGGGTGTGGAAGGGTAGCTCTAATGTAGCATGCAATAATAGAGCATCTTGAACAGAATTCAAGATTGGAATATTACGTTACTTAAGATTACGGAGAAGAAGATGAATTTTCCCCGACGGTGAGAAGACGATTTTATCGGCGCGTAAGAACTACAGCAATTTCTCAATTATCTTATTGCGTCACGAGCCGATTTTATCGGCGCGTGCCTTTTTTTCTACTGAGAAATTGTTGCGAGCCAATAAAATCGGCTCGTGGATCAATTCAGACTTCTGAATTGACCTCGTAATATCTTACTGAATATTCAGTGTTGGAACATTTGCTGGGTGCGATTTCTGTTCCAATTCAGCATTCAGAAGGTGAATTGCTTCACCGTTGGAGATGCTCTTAGTCACAGCAATGTATACGGTAGGTGTCTGTACTGGATTTTGATTGGCATGTGCGTGCCTCAGCTTATACATATATTTAGATATAATCAACTAATCAAGCCATGTGACCCGTACGATGGTACTGTGGTAAACAAAATAGATTAGGCAAATTTAGGCACTGATGGTGATAAATGAGGCAGGGGTGGCTTGCATCTTCTTCTGGGGTAGGTAAACATGAGCTAGAAACTTAGGAAAGTTGGAGATAGTACAAGCTTATATAAAGGAAAGAGACCTTGTTTTTGATAGACACAGTTTAGCGTGATGTATTCAATTATAGGACTGCTATGTACAACGTATAGGATAGGGCAAGGTTTACACATATCCTAAAACGAGGCATGCTTTGATTTGAAACTATAGGATGGAAGAAAGTAGGTTGGCTAGTGTAGTTGAAAATATGGAGTGTGGTGTGCAATTTAACTTAGATGTTAAATTTTAAATATTTTTTTTTTTTTTTTTTACTGTATTAAATTTTACCGTACATAACCAGCATTAACCGATATATGTGTACCATCACACGCGAATTCCAAACGTAGTGAAGATGGATACACAGCTACGTCTGAACACTCCGGTCTCAACGGAATTAATTTCGTTGCAAACAGACTCTATTTGCACAACGTCGCTATTTTGAATTATCGGTTCACCTCTAAGTTTCACGCACTGATAAACAACTCCAAATGGCTTCAAACTGAAAATATAGAAATAATTAGTTATACGTATTCCAATAAAACTTGTTTCGTTGAAAACAGAGGTTGTTTGAAAATAGCCATTTCTAACGTCTATATAATATATAGAACAAATTCCTCATGTGCAAAGCACGGACCTCATCATAAGATAAGCACCGCATTGATTTGATCATTCTATTTCGTATGATTATTTAACTTTGTCATCAATTGTCGTTGAGCGTTTTATATTCATACCAATACACATGAATTTCACACCGTAAATTACGAAATACCGCAACATTTACTAGTTCGAATTATATAAACATACGTTCAAACTTCGTTATATATTATGAATCCATATAAAATTCTAAATCAATATTTAAATTAATAAAATAATTTAAATATCTAACTAGCAAAAATACGGGACGTTACAGCTGTTTCTGAAAGTAGCAAAGAAGCGAATGACATCTGGAATAGTCCTTTTTCATCTAAAACCGGCATGTCTATGAGCAGTTTTCCATGCATCTTGTTAGGGATCATACATTCTATTGCTTTGCATGCAAGATTGAACTAACCAAGAAAGTGTAGCATGATATGAGGGTGAGAGATGTGGTGAAGCGAGTGAGCATATGACTCAAGGCAGCGAGATATAAGTGTATGGTGGCCTCATCATGGGTTGTTTTTTCCTTAGTTATATTTAGATTGTTAGGAAAAGTAGTGCTTGTTCTATTCTATAGGGATTGTAACGTATTTTACCTAGTCTTCGGGAAAGTGCCTAGTGTTTAGGAAGTAGTTTGTTTTCTTTATTTATTTAATAGCTTGTTCGCATGTAATCAGTTAGTACAATTGATAACAATGTAGCTCATTTGTTTAGTCTCGTTTGCTCTCTTTCTCCATTATTTTTAACATGGTATCAAAGCTAGATTAGAGAGGAAAGAGAGAAAATAGGAGGGTTCAAGTGAATTGAATATATTTCCACCATTACTACTCCCAGATCCATCGGAAAAAAAAGCCCCAATCGAAACGCATCCAACAGCAAGGATGAATTCTCATAAAAGAGTATGCGTAATCGGAGCAGCCCTGAGTAGATTGTTACCGTGCAAGCATGTCGCATCCGAAGGCTTCATGCCGACTGTGTTGTCCTGAGCAGATTATTACCGTGCAAGCATGTCTCATCCGAAGGCTTCATGCCGACCGTGTTTCCTTGAGCAGATTGTTACCGTGCAAGCATGTCACATCTGAAGGCATCATGTTGACCGTGTTCGAGGCCAGTAACACCATCGGCGACATCCGGGTGAAAACTTTCGCCATCACGTATCTGCAGATGTCTCGCGGTACTTAACAGTTCTCGGACTTCCCTTGGGATCTGAAGGCATTGATGTTCCCGATCCACGACGAAGTTTTGAAGTACTTGGAATCGTTTGTGGAGCATTTTAATTTGTACAAGTGTTGCTGTCATAGCGAATCGATTAGAATGGGAAGCATTAATGGAAATTTTAATATGAAGCACGCTCTGGGTTAGGAAATTCAATAGAAAAATTGATTGGAGATGGATAATATGGGTTTCACTTTCACCCCTGATGCTGCTATTATAATTGGGTCATATTTAGGCTCGGCATGGCTTGCAGACTCTATAGGTGGTTACATGGATTAAAAAAAATTGAGGAGAATGAACTTTTGAATGCTCCTAGGGATTCATACTGGAGCTCTTGGGGCATTGCATATGGGATGTAAGACTTATGCATATATGCTTTTAGAGGAGCTATGGGAAGATGCTGCGAGAGTCAGAAGATTGATGACAGAAAGATGTATTAGAAAGCAGGCGGGATCGAGTTGGTCTAGTACTGCAGGGATGGTCTTGGTGTGGAGTAACAACACCGTTGATCCTCCAGTCCATAGCTGCTGGTGCATCGGAGTAATTAACGTAATGGAATGATCCTTTTGGCTTAGCCGCTGCATTTTCTTTGGAAGGCTTGAATCCAATGTGTGCAACCTTGAACTCTTCATTTGTTAAATTAGCAAACTGATTGAAAAGAATAGTTGTGTGATTGATGCAGTGGGCGGTTACTTGATGAGAAGGTGTGGCTGTGGCAGTTTGGGTGACGACTTGGTTTAGGTAAAACAAGCTTTATGGCAATATATCTGTGATGTTATGCACCAAGTTGAACTTTGGGTTGTTGGTGAGCTGTTGATTGGATGCATGCTTTGAGGGAATGAAGCTTGCAGAGGTTGTTGTGTTCGATGATGGCATATAAATGTTTTGGGTGTGTGTGATGTGGTTTTGACTGATGGTTTGTGAAGTTGTGTGGTTCATGTAGGTTTGAAGTTGATGGAGCTGTAGTTGCAGGGCTTGAAGGCTGTTAGGTAATTACGATATCTTGGTTTGTCTGTATGTACTGTGGTGCAGATTGCAAATTCATGGCTGAGAGTGATTGTTGAAGTTAGGTTGAAGGAAGAGGATATGTGTTGTGTAATGTTGAGCCTGTGATGTTGAGTGGATTGCGGTTGTTGAAGTAAGTGCTTGCAGTGAAGTGCTTGTGTGAAAATAACGTGGAGATGAAGAGACGGCGAAATGTAGGACATTGATTATATGGTTGGACATTTATAGAGAGCGCTCAAGAACTGTTTGGTGATATGTCTATGAGAAGATAGACATGCCCACAAGTGAAGTAGGTAAGTGAGGAGACTTGGTTTTGTATCATCCAACAAGTAAGGAAGAAGAGCTGCGGTTTTTGCTTGTTGGGGGGATGACATATACAAGGGAATACCCGAATGGAGAGGTCAGTGGATCCCTTAGAGGAAACCAAGAGTGTACGTTGATGGTTAAAGCACCAATCAACAGAAACAGTTGAATATGTCCAATCAGATAAAGATGAAATTCGTGATCGAGTTGTCTATGCAAAGATGAGCATCGCAGTTGGCGTTTGTGAGTTATAAACTGAATATTTGAGACACATTCAGTTTAAGGGAGGGAATGTTAGGAAAAGTAGTGCTTGTTCTATTCAATAGGAATTGTAACATATTTTACCTAGTCTTCGGGGAAGTGACTAGCGTTTAGGAAGTAGTTTGTTTTCTTTATTTATTTAATAGCTTGTTCGCATGCAATCTCAGTTAGTATAATTAATAACAATATAGCTCATTTGTTTAGTCTCGTTTTCTCTCTCTCTATTATTTCTAACATAGATTTTACTTGTGTTACATGTTTTGTTTTTGCGCTCTTATCTTAGTTTGTAACGATCAGTATGCCAACCTGTCTTTTGTACTGCTTTTTATTAGATAATAAAAGTGAACAATTTTCAAAGTATACATACATACATACATACATACATACATACATACATACATACATACATATACACGAGTGGAAACCCGTGCGATGCACGGGAGCATAGACTTTTGAGTGTTTTAGTTTGCATTCATCAATAAGTAGTGAGAACATAATGTGTAATAGCAAGATATATAATGTAAGTAATATATGTATGTGTTAGGATTGTACTATAGAAACTAAATTCTGCAAGAAGAAGAAAATAATGCACGTATAGCGAGTAAGTATATGTTGCACGTAGGGTAAACAGTGTAAAATTTTATGTATCCCTATTGAGTTGATGAAAAGATATATGTATGAAATGATGAATTAAGCAACGATATTATGTGATATTCTGCATTGGTTGAACACAATAAACATAAAAAAAATGAGTACATAATAGAAAAAAGTACATCCACATAATTAAAAAGTTACAACAACATAACAGAGTGAACAGTAATTACCAATGATTGAAGCAAAAGAACAATAAGCAGAAAATACTAGCATTCATAAGATAGGGATAAAAAACAATTCAGTAGTTTAAAATTCGACATAGTGTTATATATATATATATATATATATATATATATATATATATATATATATATATGGGGAAACCAGTAATGAGAGACTGATAGAAGCACATAGCACTGTGAACTATGTGAACTAAAAGTATATGTGAATGCTCTATTGTATTTTATAAATTATAAACATCAATAATTTGACATACACATTGCGACATTTCAATCCAAGTTAGGTTTAAGAATTTGTTGCCCATTATAAATAGAATGTTAGAACATGTTCATAATATGTAGCAACATTTTTTTATAAGCTTTAAAGCCTATTACCAATGGAATATTACATTATGTTCGCAATGCATGTAGAGAAGAAGAACAAAGCAAATGCCAGCCCTTCTTATAAAGCTTCATTATCAAACGATCTGGAAAAAAAATGTAAAGAATTTATATGACTTCATGAAAATCATACTTGAAAATTTTTGTATAGGAAAATGGTTAGAAAAGGGAAATTGTTATACATATTTTTAGACAAAAAACAAATGGTGTCATCTATTATTTCTAGTTAACATTCAGATTTTACTAGTTAAGCTATAGAGTGCTCAATGGAAACTTCTTAGATTTTACTAATGCATAACATGAAACAAAAGCCGACTAAAGAACAATTTGTTTCTTTTATATTCCACTGGACAAAATGCTCATCATTTATCTGTTATGCAATTTTAGGTTAAACAGATAAATAATTAAAAGACCGTATAATAGTACTATGAAAATTTATTTATATTTCCATGTATAGTATTAAGTAGTAGTAAAAAAAATGAATATATTGAGAAAAACATAGTAAGTTTGAAAACTGCTGAAATTGTGGTCTAAAATAGTTTGCACAGTGTCACTATAGAAAGAAACTGACATGCAATATATCAATTTAAAATTATTACCAAAAATAATAGATGTAAAAACCAAGCCTATAATATACATGAATCAAAAAATTAAATGCAAGTATGATTCATCTTTTAAGTGAAAGATGAATATGAAACATGGTTCGCTTTGACTTGCAAAAAAAGCATGTTAGCATTTAACAAATGGTTGCATGAAAATGAGGGCATATCCATGAAGAGAAATAATCAACATATAAAAGTTATCATTTGTACATGTATTATCGAAACGGGCAGAGATTAATAAATACATGGAAAAAAATAAAATAACGTATAGCAGATTCATATATCGAGACCTCCCATTTAGTCATAAATTCATTTCTGATGCTCCTTGTACGTAGCGTTAAACTTGGCAAACATCCAACACGTGCAACCTGCCAGCATATATTTTCCCTTGATTAAAACATTATTCAATAGCATTAATGAAGTGGACGATCCACATGACAACAAATATAAATTTAAGGATATATTTACCCAATTAACAATAGTCTTACCCACAGCAAGAGTAAGGAGTAACACTGATTATAATAGTTGATAAACTAACGGTACTTGCCATTTGTTGTAGCCCATATTAAAAGAGTTGTTCAACTTATGCCTCATCTGATTTAGGCATCATTTTCATTAATGTCATTCTAACATATATGATTGCATAGTTGGTTGCTTAAATTAAGAACAACAACAATAATACTGAGACGACCCCAAACCCCGTACTGACGGCGACAAGGGTAATCCTTGGAATATAACACATAAACTGATAATAGCAGAACAAAAATAAATAAATACACCGTATAATGAGCAATAGAATATACTGGATAAACGTAATCATCAGAGTTACACAGTATACAGGATCATACTTAGTACAATTACAGTTCAGCTATACATAAATGTCTACAGCGGAAAACAAACAAAATATGTACAATAGGAGCTGAACAACATAAAAAGAGATAAATGATGGAATCCATCTTCAACTCCAGCTATCCAGAAAGAACCAGCTAAACCTGAATACAAGGCTGCCCGTGTAGAAAAGGGGCACCCGAGTTTGAAAGTGAAACAAACTACGAGTCAGTCATGGGACTGGTATGAGAAATCTACTCAACACATTTATAATGTGGCTAATCACAGGACCACGCCACTTTCGTGGAACGGGTTTTCTCCATTGGATTGCCAGTGCTTTAAAGCAAATCATTCTTTTAAACATCGCTATGCTTTTTATAAAAATGAAGTCATTATAAGACTCGGTTCCCATCACACAATGCAACGCAAACCGGAGGATAGAGTTTTTACCTTATAACGGCCAAAATATGCTTGATACGAATAAAACAAAGGCATTTGATATTATTGCTAGTGTTTATATGTTTTGAAAACAATTTAAAATCATAATTACCAATCATATACGCATGGGTACCATATATCATGTCGCCATATATATATATACAATCAAAACCGCACAGTCACGTATTTGGAAATTGGATTTCCGTCATGAACCAAGGCAAAAGATAGTCCTTACCGAATTCGCGACTCTCTAGCCCGAGCCACAGGACCCAGACTCAGGTGGGCCCTTGGAGCGACAGGGCCGGTCCACCGATGTGGATTAAAATTCCTGAACAATACGTTTCCCCGCCCTTTGGGGCATAAACGAGCCAACGAATGGCTCCATCGGACCCGGATTGTCCGATCAAACCGAGGCGCCTCGCAACAGCAACAACCACACAGGTGAAAAGTATATAAATGTTAGGGCTGGTAGGTCACTGACACCACCCTAGCTAGAAAGAAACGCATGCCCTCCATGAGGTCCTTCTCCCGTTTCTGGTTCATACCGGGGTGTGAGGCTCGCGAATTCACATTATACACAAAGCTACACCACACAGGCGGTGCTTTGATCATCACCACAAGACTTTGCTTTTCAACAGAAGCCTTGATCATTTGCCACTTAGGCATGCCACACTAGCAATTCATGCCATGCTACTGATGTCCATCGATATACAACCTCTGAGCTCGTGCGTTTCAGAGAAGGGCGTTAAGCAAAAGAATAAATTCTCCGCCGACAAACAGATGTATATTTAATAGAGATCAATCAACATAGAATAAAATCCAATGTCAGACGCACAGTCCATTTACAAGTCCGTTCTGGGTCTGAACGAAACCGGAGGCACTATATACCTCGCAAACCCATCGACCACCATGTACGTCTGGACGATCACCACTCATTATCCATATTTCGGGATGCCTCCCAATCAGGACCTCGGTTACCATCCAAACGAGGTGAAGATCTCCGGTCTTCGACCACCGTCTTCATCTTCGATTTCTTATCGTCGATTCAGTTATTCAGAATGGGATAAACCCGGCCTTTCTGAGCAACTCGCGTATATAATAAACAAGTGCAACACTAACATACACACGCATCATTTCAATTCATTAGTCACTAACCGTCAATCAGTAAGAGAACGATTTCCCAAATATTAACCCCGAAGGCCGAAACCAACATCAGATCAATACCCAAGAAACCATTCGACTTAGCCAACCTTCAGTTAATTTCTAAATTTACATCCATATCGTTTATAATATTTTATAACGATTTATCGCTATTTTTATTTTTTTTAAAATAGCCATTTTATTCAAAACGACGCTTCGGGCCATAACGCAGCCATGGCGCTGTTTTTCTTCAGGTTTGATTTACACATATCTGAAAATCTAACTGTTGGATCTTCACAAAATTTACATCATTAGAAAGATCTTTTCAAAACGAATCCAACGGTTCCAGTTTCGGGAAAATCCGACGGTCGGATCTCCCGGTACAATCGTTTGAAGTTTCGATTTCGAAATACGAACTGCAGCGTTGTTATTCGATTATATATAATTATATTTATATATAAATATAAATATAATCGATTCTGGCGCTGTTTTTCTTCAGATTTGAATTAAACATTCCAGACGATCCAACCGTTGGATTTTTACAAAGTTGGTGCCATTGGAAAGATTTTTCCAAAGCGAACCCAAAGGTTGCGATTTCAGGAAAATCCGATGGTCGGATCTCCCGTACTAATCGTTTGAAATCACGGTTTCAAAATACGAACTGCAGCATCATTATTTAATATATTTTAATTCTATTTATATATATATATATATATATCGATTCTTCAATTTCAAAGCTATATTCTTTTCATACATTTGATAAAAATGATATTTTTTTATCTAAATGTCTCCTATTTCAACACTTCACTATTTTTAACAATTCATAAATATAATAAAAATGTGATTTTTATTGTAAAACAATTCATTTCAAAACTCTATTATTTTATATAGTTCATATAGGTAATAAAAATAGGATTTTTATTATAAAACAATTTCTTTCAAAACGGGATTATTTTATACATTTCATATAGATGATAAAAATGTGATTTTTATTATAAAACAATTTATTTCAAAATGTGAATACCATTCAACACATGAATTTCAATTCAACGAATGAATATTGATTCAACACATGAAGGTTTTCTATAGTTTATATATATAGATAAAGATGTGATTTTTGTATTTAAAAACACGAACACCATTCAACACATGAATTTCAATCCAACGAATGAATATCGATTCAACACACGAAGGTTTTCTATAGTTTATATATATAGATAAAAATGTGATTTTTATATTTAAAACACGAATACCATTCAACACATGAATTTCTAATCAACGAATGAATATCGATTCAACACATGAAGGTTTTCTATTCAACGAATAAATATAGTTTCAGCAAATGAAAATAATTCAAACACATGAATATTATTCAAAATTTCGGCAGCATAACGGCAGGGTAGTTAAAACCGGGACCGTCCCTAGTACGACTCCTCGCTCTACCTTAAAACCTCGCGGTTTTTGACAATGGGGATCATGCATCTAGTTCGCATGCAGGCGGCATGTATATATTTATTTCATTTCCACAAACTAATCCTATGTGGTTTCAACCAAATATTTCTCAACCACAAATGAGTATTTTTCAACCACAATCAATCAATATCAACCACAAACCATCCCAAACAACCATTCGCTATCAATCAATTTTCACACCAATCACAACCAATAAATATCGTCCATGGTTTGTGGACGAGGGGCGTGTATATATATATATATATATTTATTTATTTATATATAGCAATTCACTTCTATTTCAACACATATATAATTTCTACAACGCATATATAACTTATACATCGAACATACAACTTATACAACGCTTATACAAGAGGTGTACAACGCTTATATAACTCATACATCGACTATATAATTTATACATTGTCGTTTTCCATATCGTTTATAAATTAGAAATCTCACATTGGGTTTCACTCCACCAAAAATAGCAGAAGGCTCAGAAAAATATGCGGTCTCTTCTAAAATGCAGAAGACGTCCACACGAGTCCACTGTCTCTTGTTTCACTGAATTTCGACCACATAGCAAAAAGATATGATTTTTACAAGGTTTGCAACGGTTTAAAGGTGTTAAAATCAGTTCAGAATATATAAAGCCCTCACCTTTCACCGTCGTTCAAACTAGGGTTACGGATTTTCTCGAAATCCGTGCAGTATTGGGATGATCGGAGGATATCACGTGGAAGAGGAGGGAGAGGCGAGTCGGCGGAGGGGTGCGGCGTCAGATGCGGTGGCAGATCGGAGCGGCGGCGAGGCTTTAAAGGCGCCGACTTTGAGGGTTCGATTCTGGCGGAGGAGGCGTCGATGGAGGCGGTGCTTGGGTCGGATTTAAAGAGGAGAGGGAGGCGGTGCTTGGGTCGGATTTAAAGAGGAGAGGGAGGCGGTGCTTGGGTCGGATTTAAAGAGGAGAGGGAGGCGGTTCGAGTGGATGTGTTGGCGGCGGCTCTGGTGGCCTGTAGCGGCGGCGGCGGAGGAGAGAAGGGGGGACCAATGGTGATCGTCGAAATCGGCTGAGCGGGGAGAGAGAATAAAAAGGATTTTCTTTTTTATATATAAAAATTCTGATTGGCTGGTGGAGTTTTAAAGGGGTTTTCTGACACGACCACCAATATAAACCCAACGACTGTCATCCCCAGCGTTTTACCCCCATTCCTAACGCAATGGGATATGTTTCGTAGGCCCATTCGACTGTTTCAGTCAGTTTTCCTTCAAATTAAAATATAAAACATTCAATATTTAATTTGAACGTACTTTTCAATTTGCCAGGGCCACAAACTGATTCGAAAAATTCCAAAAAAATAAATCTGGCTATGTTTTGACGATACGGTCCCAACAAAACTAGTTTCGTCGAATTCTGAGACCGTTTGCAAAAAGGCCCATTTCTGGTCGATCCAATTTAACGGTAATTGGCCAAAACACGTTTTTCTTTGCCACGCTCACATACTAGCTTCAAAAATTATGAAATTTGAAACCTAGCAATAACTTCACATCCCGGATCCAACAAAAGTGGTTTCGTCGAATTCCGAGGTCGTTCGAAAAATGGCCAATTTCACGGGCTATATAAATTCCATAGCGACCTTTCTGAAAATTCATTTGGCCATAACTTTTGCTTTCCGTTATGAAAATTCGATTTTTCAGATTCGTTAGAAAGGTGTTCACTAACAGATTTAAATATTTTTGGTTTCACTCAAATCCGTTTTGTTTTGCACCCGGTACAGTCCGACAAAGTTTGAATTCAAATTTTGAAACTACAGCGCCTTTTCAGGCCTTGTTTATAATTATAATTAATTATATTTGTTTTCAAACGTCGATTCAAACTCAGTTTTCATCGCCATTATTTAAAATATTTATTTTAAATATTTAAAATCCATTATTTTAGCCAATTAAAAATTTTTAAATTGGTTCAGATTTTCTGGGTCGTTACAATCTCGCCCACTTAAAACTTTTCGTCCCCGAAAAGGAACAAGTCGAAAGTGGTTTGATTAATCAACTCCACGTTCGATCCGGCTTCCATTCTCCAACTTTTTCAGTTTCTGAGAATTTTCAAATTCTTCAAAAATTTGGCTAACACCCGGAATTTTCGTAAAAATTCGCCATAACCTCCTTTGTACGGGAAGGGGCTTGGAAATTTATTGGGCCGTATTAGGTACCCAATAAATCCTAATAAGCATACACATATTTATAGTGATATATTCTGGTGTTTACAGGGGAGCATGTACTGATAATAACTCCAGAGAATAAATTCTCGTCACCCTGTCCCGTGTGGGGAATAAATAGTCCTTGTGCCGTATCTAATAACTAGAGAGACGTGATTATTGTCAACTCCAAACCCGTGTGGTTTTTTTTATTAATCTGGCAATTTAATCGTTACAATTTAAATAGTCCATATCAGTCATCAGTTCAACCTGTAAAATATAGTCATCGCCATACAAGACTCTCGCTCGTATGGTAAATATTTCACCTCGTGGCACAAGCTCCAAATGCTTATGTGGTATATGATGAAGTATGCCTATCTTCCAGAAGTATGCCATGCAATGTAGTTCAAAATTAATTGTTACTATCCTATGGCGATGTTTATTATTTCACACAGAATAACCAGCACTCCGCATCCAATGGCATTCACAGGAGTTGATATAATAATATTTCGCATCCAACTCATTAAGGTTTACCTATTTGTCGGGCACGCAAATAAAATCTTTACTCAACAGCTAATCCATTTACCTGTTTAAACATATATAATACACATGTATATATTTCTATTTATTTTCCACTCAGTCCAATGTGTCATTTAAATGAATAAACTCTACCATTATTCTCTTACTAATCAAATTAACCATCTTTTCAATAATTTAATCTAATCTATCATCACACAACACAAACAACAATCAAATTGTTTTTAACTTTTCAAAAATATACTAATCGATTTCTATACTCTTTTAAAATCATTCAGACTATAGAATTAAAAGTGCACATCCATGGAAAGAAAATAACAACAGAGTAGAGAATTAAATGGTAATGCAAAGTATGGTAAATATACCTTGCACCGGAGTCAAACAGAGATATCTACTCGGCATCTAGGATAAGCATTTTGAATGCTCTCCTCAGTTTCCCAAGTACAATCTCACGGATCTCCACTCCATTGCACCTTGACTAAGTGAACCTTCTTGTTCCTTAGTTCTTTGGTTTCTTTGCCGATGAACTTTAGCGGCTCCCTTCTCACAACTAATTCTGGGGTAATTTCAATGTCTTGTTGAGCTGCTTCTTCCACGATCCAGTTTGGATCATGAACGTGCTTTCGAAGTTGAGATATATGAAATACATCATGCACTCCAGGCAACCAATCAGGCAATTTGACCCTATAAGCGAGAGTCCCGATTTGTCCCAGAATAGGAAACGGACCAATGAATTTGGGCGCCAACTTTCCAATTTTACCAAACTGGATAACTCCTCTCATCGGCGATACTTTCAAATATACGTAGTCGCCAACAGCAAAGGATATATCTCTTCTTCTTCTATCGGCATAGCTCTTTTGTCAGCTTTGAGCGGCGAGTAATCGCTTCTTAATAAAATCGACTTTGTCGGCAGCTTCTCGGATCATATCAGGCCCCAACACAAGTCTATTACCGGGTTCGACCCAACAAGCAGGAGATCGGCACGGTCTACCATACAATGCTTCGAATGGCGACATTGTTAGACTCGCCTGGTAGCTGTTGTTATAAGAGAATTCAGCTAAATGCAGATGGTCTTCCCATGATCCACCGAAATCTATAACATAAGCCCGCAATAGATCTTCTAAAATACGATTCACCCTCTTAGTCTGACCGTCTGTCTGAGGATGATAAGCATTGCTCAAGTTCAACTTCGTTCCCAGCTCGACTTGAAATGCCTCCCAGAATTTGCTAGTAAATATTGTATCTCTATCACTGACTATACTGAGCGGCACTCCATGTAGTCTAACTATTTCCCTGAAGTATATCTGCGCCAGACTCTGAGCAGTTCTGTTTGACCTGATAGGTATGAAATGGGCGGTCTTCGTGAAGCGATCTACGATCACCCAAATACTGTCATTTCCTTTTCTGGTTCTGGGCAGACCATCAATGAAGTCCATGGAAATATGTTCCCACTTCCAACCAGGAACGTCTAGCGGTTGTAACAGTCCAGCAAGTTTCTGTTGGTCGCTTTTGACTAGCTGGCAAGTAGGGCATCGGCTAACATATAAAGAAATGTCCCTCTTCATCGACTTCCACCAGAAAGTGCGTTTAATGTCATTGTACATTTTGCTTACTCCCGGATGGATACTAAGTTTTGACTTGTGGCATTCATCCAGTACTTCCTTTCGAAGCTCAGGAATGTTAGGGACACAGATTCGACCCTTGAGCCTTAGAATTCCATCATCATCAACTTGAAAACTCGAGGGTTCGCCTTTCTGAATTATCTCTCTGATCTTCTGAATGAAGTGATCATCCTTTTGAAGAGCAGATATTTTATCTATCAATGAAGTCGTGATAATAAAGCTAGCGATCATCTCATTCTTTCAGCTTAACGCATCGACCACGACATTGGCTTTCCCTGGAGTGTATATAATTTCAAAGTCATATGCTGCTAGAAACTCCAGCCAACGTTGCTGCCTCAGATTCAAGTCCTTCTGGGTGAACAGATACTTCAGCGACTGGTGATCTGTAAACAGTTCAAATCTCTCACCCAGAAGATAGTGCCTTCAGATTTTCAAAGCGAATACTATCGCCAATAACTCAAGATCATGAGTGACGTAGTTTTTCTCGTGCGGCTTCAGCTGACGGCTAGCATAAGCAATCACTTAACCCCTTTGCATTAACACTGCGCCAAGGCCTTCTCTAGAAGCATCAGTCCAGACTTTTAAATCCTGATTGCCATCGATGATGGTTAACACTGGAGCTGTCGTTAGTCTTAACTTTAGCTCTTCGAAAGCCTCCTCACTTTCTGGAGTCCATTTGAATTTAGAGTGCTTCTTCGTAAGCTTCGTTAAATGACCAGATATCTTCGAAAAGTTTTTAACGAACTTCCGGTAATAGCTAGCCAATCCGAGAAAACTGTGGACTTCAGTGGGGGTACTGGGCTATTTCCAATTCTGAATAGCTGTGATTTTGCTTGGATCCACAGCAATTCCTTCTTTCGATACTACGTGGCCTAGAAATTTCACTTCATCTTGCCAGAATATACATTTGGATAGTTTGGCTTTTAATACATTCCGTCTCAGAATTTCTAGAACCTGCTCCAGATGCTTTTCATGTTCGGCCTTTGATTTAGAGAAGATTAGAATACCGTCAATGAAAACTAGAACAAATTTATTCAAGACTCCTCTGAATACTCTGTTCATCAGATCGACAAAGTAAGCTGGAGCGTTACACAAGCCGAATGGCATTACTAACCACTTGTAGAATAAGTCGGGACCTATGAATGCTGTCATTGGAACACACTCTTCGGCAATTCGAAGTTGATGGAAGCCTGTAGCTAGGTCCATTCGTGAAAATACTTGTGCGCCATTTAATCGGTCCAACAAATCATCGATCCGCAGCAATGGATATTTGTTCTTTATGGTCTGCTTGTTCAAATCACGATAATCCACACATAGACGTAGAGTACCGTCAGATTTTGGGACAAACACCACTGCTGCACCCCAATCAGAGAAACTGGGCCTGATCAGACCTTTCCATACTAGCTGTCATGTTTGATTGTCTAATTCCTCTTTCTCTTTCAAGGACATTCTTCGAGTAGCGTGAACTACCGGCCTTGCATTCGGAATTAAAGCAATTTTGAAATATATTTCTCTCTGCGGAGGTAAGCGAACAACTTCTTCAAACACATCCACATAATTTTTGACGACAGGAATGTCTTTGATGAGGTCAGGAATATTCTCTGTGACTTCTGGGATATTTTCTATTTGAGCTGGAGAAACATCGAGAGCAGACCAGAAATCTTTTCTATTTGAAGTCGGGCCTTCACATGGTATGGTTATATAATTCCCCGATTGGGCCTTTGCCTTAACAACTCTCTCGGCGCATCTAACCTCTGCTTCATATTTGGTTAGCCAATCCAATCCCAGAATAATATCGAATTCATTAAAATTCATGACGATAGAGATAATAGGGAATTTATAGCAGGAAAAAGAGACAGGTACTGCACAAATCCAACTGAGATTGATGGAACCCCCAACTGGATTTTGGATAGTCATTGGTTCTTTGAGCTTCTTCAACCTCAAATCTAACGTCTTGACTGCACTCTTTGCAATAAAGCTTCGTGACGCGCCTGTGTCAAACAGTACTTTAACTGGAATGTTCTTGACATTGAGCGTGCCTTCTAACACATTAGAGCTTTCCTGAGCAGACGAAGATGCAGGTACTTCTACCATTTCATTTACATGCGCTGCTTTGGACTTCTGAGATAGCGGGCAGTTTTTCGCAATATGCCCAGCCTGATGGCACTTATGGCATCCTCTTTTCTCTTGTAATCTCTTACCGGATTTAGAGCCATCCTTTACTTGTTTATTTAGAGATCTGCAGCTTATCGAGAGATGTCCTTGCCTATTGCAGTTATTGCATACGGCGGTCGTTACGGGTTCTTTCCCAGATTCAGCCCTTTTCCTCTTGGCACTGGGCTTCTTACTGATCTCAGACGTCGTACTAGCTTCAGGAATATCAGTTTCCAACTCTGCTTTGTCACTAGAACTGACTTCTTCTTCGTCGCATAACATTCCTTTCTTATGGAGATCTTCATACTGATAAGCCATATAAATCATTTTAGGAAAGGGGAGCTTCACGTTCCTCATTACACTGTTCTGATATTTTCTTTAAAGCCCGTGAATAAATCTAAGATTCTTCCTCTTTGGGTCTTTAATCAGATGAGGAGCAAAATGAGAAAGTTCGTTGAATTTCTTATGATATTCTGGGATGGTCATGTCACCTTGTGTCAGATAAGAAAATTCGTCGCATAATCGCTCAGTCGCTTCTGGAGGAGTAAATCTTTCTAGGAAAGTCACTTTGAATTTGTCCCAGGTGATATCACCTTCTAGATTATTCTCTATAACTGAATCCCACCAGAACAAAGCTTCGTCTTTGAGTGCCCAGGAGGCCAGTAATCTTTTCTGGTCATCCCTCAGCTTTAAACCAGCAAAGATCTTTTCAGCCGAACGAATCCAAGCCTGTGTCTTCATAATAGATTCTTCACCAGAGAACGGTATTCCACCCATATTTCGATATTTGATTAATAGGGCCTCAATATCCGGTTCTGTATTCCTTCTGTTTCTGACACTCATTTTCTAGTACTTCTGCAAACAGCAGATCAAGTCTCAGGTCATAGAAAAGATAATTTAAAATATAGAAACATATACTTTAATGTAAATGTGTCTATCGAGGTGCTATTTCATTCTGCTTTACTCATACTAGGATATTTCTGATCCTATCTGTATTGAGTTGCCCGTCCTAGAACACTACTGGTTCTATTTCTGACGAGTTCGTTAATATGTTATATCCCAGAACTAAGCTTAACCAAGGCTCTGATACCAAATGAGACGACCCCAAACCCCGTACTGACGGCGACAAGGGTAATCCTTGGAATATAACACATAAACTGATAATAGCAGAACAGAAATAAATAAATACACCAGATAATGAACAATAGAATATACTGGATAAACGTAATCATCAGAGTTACACAGTATACAGGATCATACTTAGTACAATTACAGTTCAGCTATACATAAATGTCTACAGCGGAAAACAAACAAAATATGTACAATAGAAGCTGAACAGCATAAAAAGAGATAAATGATGGAATCCATCTTCAGCTCCAGCTATCCAAAAAGAACCAGCTAAACCTGAATACAAGGCTGCCCGTGTAGAAAAAGGGGCACTCGAGTTTGAAAGTGAAACTAACTACGAGTCAGTCATGGGACTGGTATGAGAAATCTACTCAACACATTTATAATGTGGCTAATCACAGGACCACGCCACTTTCGTGGAACGGGTTTTCTCCATTGGATTGCCAGTGCTTTAAAACAAATCATTCTTTTAAACATCGCTATGCTTTTTATAAAAATGAAGCCATTATAAGACTCAGTTCCCATCACACAATGCAACGCAAACCGGAGGATAGAGTTTTTACCTTATAACGGCCAAAATATGCTTGATACGAATAAAACAAAGGCATTTGATATTATTGCTAGTGTTTATATGTTTTGAAAACAATTTAAAATCATAACTACCAATCATAGACGGCATGGGTACCATATATCATGTCGCCATATATATATACAATCAAAACCGCACAGTCACGTATTTGGAAGTTGGATTTCCGTCATGAACCAAGGCAAAAGATAGTCCTTACCGAATTCGCGACTCTCTAGCCCGAGCCATAGGACCCAGACTCAGGTGGGCCCTTGGAGCGACAGGGCCGGTCCACCGATGTGGATTAAAATTCCTGAACAATACGTTTCCCCACTCTTTGGGGCGTAAACGAGCCAACGAATGACTCCATTCGGACCCGGATCGTCCGATCAAACCGAGGCGCCTCGCAACAGCAACAACCACACAGGTGAAAAGTATATAAATGTCAGGGCTGGTAGGTCACTGACACCACCCTAGCTAGAAAGAAACGCATGCCCTCCCTGAGGTCCTTTTCCCGTTTCTGGTTCATACCGGGGTGTGAGGCTCGCAAATTCACATTATACATAAAGCTACACCACACAAGCGGTGCTTTGATCATCACCACAAGACTTTTCTTTTCAACAGAATCTATGATCATTTGCCACTTAGGCATGCCACACTAGCAATTCATGCCATGCGACTGATGTCCATCGATATACAACCTCTGAGCTCGTACGTTTCAGAGAAGGGCGTTAAGCAAAAGAATAAATTCTCCGCTGCCAAACAGATGTATATTTAATAGAGATCAATCAACACAGAATAAAATCCAATGTCAGACACACAGTCCATTTACAAGTCCGTTCTGGGTCTGAACGAAACCGGAGGCACTATATACCTCGCAAACCCATCGACCACCATGTACGTCTGGACAATCACCAATCATTATCCATATTTCGGGATGCCTCCCAATCAGAACCTCGGTTACCATCCAAACGAGGTGAAGATCTCCGGTCTTCAACCACCGTCTTCATCTTCGATTTCTTATCGTCGATTCAGTTATTCAGAATGGGATAAACCCGGTCTTTTTGAGCAACTCGCTTATATAATAAACAAGTGCAACACCAACATACACACGCATCATTTCAATTCATTAGTCACTAACCGTCAATCAGTAAGAGAATGATTTCCCAAATATTAACCCCGAAGGCCAAAACCAACATCAGATCAATACCCAAGAAACCATTCGACTTAGCCAACCTTCAGTTAATTTCTAAATTTACATCCATATCGTTTATAATATTTTATAATGATTTATCGCTATTTTTATTTATTTTAAAATAGCCATTTTATTCAAAACGACGCTTCGGGCCATAACGCAGCCGTGGCGCTGTTTTTCTTCAGGTTTGATTTACACATATCTGAAAACCTAACCGTTGGATCTTCACAAAATTTACATCATTAGAAAGATATTTTCAAAACGAATCCAACGGTTCCAGTTTCGGGAAAATCCGACGGTCGGATCTCCCGGTACAATCGTTTGAAGTTTCGATTTCGAAATACGAACTGCAGCGTTGTTATTCGATTATATATAATTATATTTATATATAAATATAAATATAATCGATTCTGGCGCTGTTTTTCTTCAGATTTGAATTAAACATTCCAGACGATCCAACCGTTGGATTTTTACAAAGTTGGTGCCATTGGAAAGATTTTTCCAAAGCGAACCCAACGGTTGCGATTTCAGGAAAATCCGATGGTCGGATCTCCCGTACTAATCGTTTGAAATCACGGTTTCAAAATACGAACTACAGCGTCGTTATTCGATATATTTTAATTCTATTTATATATATATATATATATATATATCGATTCTTCGATTTCAAAGCTATATTCTTTTCATACATTTGATAAAAATGATATTTTTATCTAACTGTCTCCTATTTCAACACTTCACTATTTTTAACAATTCATAAATATAATAAAAATGTGATTTTTATTGTAAAATAATTCATTTCAAAACTCTATTATTTTATATAGTTCATATAGGTAATAAAAATAGGATTTTTATTATAAAACAATTTCTTTCAAAACGGGATTATTTTATACATTTCATATAGATGATAAAAATGTGATTTTTATTATAAAACAATTTATTTCAAAATGTGAATACCATTCAACACATGAATTTCAATTCAACGAATGAATATCGATTCAACACATGAAGGTTTTCTATAGTTTATATATATAGATAAAGATGTGATTTTTATATTTAAAAACACGAACACCATTCAACACATGAATTTCAATCCAAAGAATGAATATCGATTCAACACATGAAGGTTTTCTATAGTTTATATATATAGATAAAAATGTGATTTTTATATTCAAAACACGAATACCATTCAACACATGAATTTCTAATCAACGAATGAATATCGATTCAACACATGATGGTTTTCTATTCAACGAATAAATATAGTTTCAGTAAATGAAAATAATTCAAACACATGAATATTATTCAAAATTTCGGCAGCATAACGGCAGGGTAGTTAAAACCGGGACCGTCCCTAGTACGGCTCCTCGCTCTACCTTAAAACCTCGCGGTTTTTGATAATGGGGATCATGCATCTAGTTCGCACGCAGGCGGCATGTATATATTTATTTCATTTCCACAAACTAATCCTATGTGGTTTCAACCAAATATTTCTCAACCACAAATGGGTATTTTTCAACCATAGTCAATCAATATCAACCACAAACCATCCCAAACAACCATTCGCTATCAATCAATTTTCACACCAATCACAACCAATAAATATCGTCCATGGTTTGTGGACGATGGGCGTATATATATATATATATTTATATTTATATAGCAATTCACTTCTATTTCAACACATATATAATTTTTACAATGCATATATAACTTATACATCGAACATACAACTTATACAACGCTTATACAAGAGGTGTACAATGCTTATATAACTCATACATCGACTATATAATTTATACATCGTCGTTTTCCAAATCGTTTATAAATTAGAAATCTCACATTGGGTTTCACTCCACCAAAAATAGCAGAAGGCTCAGAAAAATATGCGGTCTCTTCTAAAATGCAGAAGACGTCCACACGAGTCCACTGTCTCTTGTTTCACTGAATTTCGACCACATAGCAAAAAGATATGATTTTTACAAGGTTTGCAACGGTTTAAAGGTGTTAAAATCAGTTCAGAATATATAAAGTCCTCACCTTTCACCGTCGGTCAAACTAGGGTTACAGATTTTCTCGAAATCCGTGCAGTATTGGGATGATCGGAGGATATCACGTGGAAGAGGAGGGAGAGGCGAGTCGGCGGAGGGGTGCGGCGTCAGATGCGGTGGTAGATCGGGGCGGCGGCGAGGCTTTAAAGGCGCCGACTTTGAGGGTTTGATTCTGGCGGAGGAGGCGTCGATGGAGGCGGAGCTTGGGTCGGATTTGAAAAGGAGAGGGGGCGGTTCGACTGGATGTGGCGGCGGCGGCTCTGGTGGCCTGTAGCGGCGGCCGCGGAGGAGAGAAGGGGGGAGCGATGGTGATTGTCGAAATCGGCTGAGCGGGGAGAGAGAAAAAAAGGATTTTTTTTTTATATAAAAATTCTGATTGGCCGGTGGAGTTTTAAAGGGGTTTTCTGACACGACCACCAATCTAAACACAACGACTGTCGTCCCTAGCATTTTACCCCCATTCCGAACACAATGGGATATGTTTCGTAGGCCCATTCGACTGTTTCAGTTAGTTTTCCTTCAAATTAAAATATAAAACATTCAATATTTAATTTGAACGTACTTTTCAATTTGTCAGGGCCACAAACTGATTCCAAAAATTCTAGAAAAATAAATCCGGCTATGTTTTGACGATACGGTCCCAACAAAACTAGTTTCGTCGAATTCTGAGACCGTTTGCAAAAAGGCCCATTTCTGGTCGATCCAATTTAACGGTAATTGGCCAAAACACGTTTTCCTTTGCCAAGCTCACATACTAGCTTCAAAAATTATGAAATTTGAAACCTAGCAATAACTTCACATCCCGGATCCAGCAAAAGTGGTTTCATCAAATTTCGAGGTCGTTTGCAAAGTGGCCAATTTCACGGGCTATATAAATTCCATAGCGACCTTTCTGAAAATTCATTTGGCCATAACTTTTGCTTTCCGTTATGAAAATTCGATTTTTCAGATTCGTTAGAAAGGTGTTCACTAACAGATTTAAATATTTTTGGTTTCACTCAAATCCGTTTTGTTTTGCACCCGTTACTGTCCGACAAAGTTTGAATTCAAATTTTCAAACTGCAGCGCCTTTTCAGGCCTTGTTTATAATTATAATTAATTATATTTGTTTTCAAACGTCGATTCAAACTCAGTTTTCATCGCCATTATTTAAAATATTTATTTTAAATATTTAAAATCCATTATTTTAGCCAATTAAAATTTTTTAAATTGGTTCAGATTTTCTGGGTCGTTACAAATACAGTAGCATAGATTATGAATAGTTACAATTATAAATTAATCAAACCTAAATGGGAATATGTTTGTGAAAATAAACAAACAGGAGGCATCAATGCTACTATGCAACTACTGTACAACACAATACCAAAGTATTCGTTGCCTACCAAAAATGTACATCCATTAATGGAGATTATTGAAAGAAACTGACAAAATAATGGAGTCAATTAAAAAAGTAGATGAAAAATATACCATCATAATAAATACCGTATTATAGTATAAACAAACAGAAGAAGTTAAATCATTAAATATGAAACGATTTGACAAATACTTCCAGGTTATTCGAATTGAATGCATATACCGAATAAATGAAATCCGTGAACTAAAAGCTTCAAAGATGTCTGAACATTAATGCATAAATATAAACAAATGGAAGAAGTTAAATCATTACATATGAAACAATATGAAAAATACTTCCAGGTTATTCACCTAACAAAATTCATACGTAAATATTTAACATGGTAGCTGTATGAAAAAATAAATATATAAAGCTTGTGTCTTCCTTCTTATTCTCAACTGCAAACACATAAAGTTCACCGTAAATAAATGATCAGTTGATGTGGAAAAAAAATATACATTTTCCGTTGTAGTATAAATGTTTCAAGAATTAGCACTACAGCGGAAAATGTGTATATTTTTTCCAGTGTTCGTGTTATTTTAGAATGGATGTATGGTTATTTATCAAAGGAAAACAACCAAAATTGGTTAAATGATATAATTTGGAATAAAATTAATTGTCTTCAAATGTCTTTTTGTTCTTTTTCCAGTTGTTGATAGACCACATACAAAGGCAAAGATCAACAGATGGACAAACTTCAAAGAAACAACATGAATTTTGTGTCATGAAGACGTAGAAACTGGCAGACACTTGTTCTTTTAGTGCAAATATTTTAATTACGTAAGGATGAATGCTAAAAAATATATGGACATCACGTGAAGCAGTTCCACGGGTTTATGTACAAAAATTCAAATTATCAGAAGTAAATTCAACAGCAAATCTTAAAGGTTGTGATTTAGCTCATATCATATATGGAAAGAATGGAATAACCAGAATCCATAACAATAAAGAGTTAAGGAAAAAACCAAAAATAGCTTCATATCAGTAAAAACATTCATATTCTTTTACCTAAATCAAACTAAAAAAATTCACTTATCTTCTAACATAAGCCACGGAAGAAAGAAATTTACAGAGTGTCGAAGAGTATTTGGAGCATCCGAAGCCTCTTTCATACAGCTTTTCTGTTGGATCTAGCTATATTTGAACCATATCTACCTTTGATGGCAACAAATTTACAAATAGTCCAACTATTGAGTATGGTCGAGACTTTGAACATGAAACCGCTCTGTCTTCAAATGTCTTAATAGTGCTAAAACAATCACAGTGAAAATGGTGAAGGCTATTGCTATACTTAATGGTGCTGAAGAAATCAAGGGCCAAGTGTTCTTCACTCAAGAGGGAGATGGTCCAACTGTTGTAATCGGAACTATCTCTGGCCTCAAACCTAGTCTTCATGGTTTCCATGTTCATGCTCTTGGTGACATAACAAATGGATGAGCGGCTACTGGTCCTCATTTCAACCCTCTTGAAAAGCAACATGGGGCACCGGAGGATGAAAACCGACATGCTGGAGACCAAGGAAATGTGTCAGTTGTTGAGGATGGGACCGTTATTCTTTCTCTTTTTGATTCTCAGATCCCATTTACTGGCCAAAATTCAATTATTGGACGTGTTGTTATTCATGTTGATCCTGACGATCTCGGTGGACATGAGCTCAGAAGAACCGGAATTGCAGGAGGAAGAATTGCATGCGATATCATTGGACTCCAAAGCTAGATCAAGAGTTCAAAACATTGATATCGATTGTCATATGTAATAAAAAATAAGATTGAACTGAAAAAAAATACTATCATTGTGTACCCAAGTACTATGAACTGTGTTGGCACTATCTTGAATAACCGGATAATATCACTGTAAGGCTGGTGTGTATGTAACTGGTACTTGACAATTTTAAGTTCAGTTTTTTTGGGCACAAAAAAAGGAATAAAAAAAGTAAAAAGAAAAAAGAAACCGGTTCCACATTGCTTGAGTATGATGGACAATGTTAGAATTTACATAAGGTTCAACTACTTTGCTTTCTTCGTACAACTATTATATGCATCCAAGAAGTGAGTGAATATGTCAATATGTAAACCGCTTTGCCAAACTTATGGTACACACATAGAATTGAGTGTATATTACAAATACACAACTATTTATATAGAAACAAAATGTAAAAACGACAATTCATTATAAATCAAAAACGGAAAATTAGGAAAGTGAAAAGGAGAAAGTATATACTTTGATTTAAAATACCAGCAAGAATAGATATATCAAAATGCTTTCCAAACCTTGTATTTTTATTACTTAGGATATCATTTTTACATGGGTACCTGCTTTATTGGGGTTCAAACTGATTAATTAGATAAGATTTTATACACCCATACTTTAGCAAGAGATGAAAGAAAAACTTGAAACCTACACCAAAGATTAAGCAGACACATCATGAAGAGCCAGGTTTCACTTTGTGAACACCATAAACATAATATAAACCCAAATGACTAAGAACTGAATCATAGATACAAAACAGAGTTGCATTTAACGGTTTTGAACTGTAGAATTATAGAGAAAAAGGAAAAAAAATTATAACATTTTTGAAATTTAGATCCCATGGCTCACGAAATTTAGATTTAACTGGAAACATTTTTTAAATTTATAAATTTTGAAGAAGTAACTTTATTTTTGCAAGCAATGTGCTAATCATCGCTCAAAATATTAGTCAACTGATATAATTGGAATTTAATACTTGTTTACAAATCTATGTTCAATCTTTTGAAATAAAGTTATAATAACATTCTATGGGTGAAAATGTTGAACTTGCAAAAATATAGAATTAAATGTATGTGGAATATTTAACATTTGTATATAAGAATGAAAAGGTTAAAATTACGTAAATATAAATGTCCATTGATTATATATAACATTTGTATATTAAAGCAAATGTTAAATTTGCACAAATATAGCATTGTGTATATATTGACTAGTGTGTAAGATGCTAAAAAAAATCAGATGCATAAACTTTGAGCTGGTAGTGAAAATTTATATGAAAGACGATGTCATAGGCTATGTTTCTCATTGAGAGAATGAAAGCAAATCATCTCCAAATCAAGTCAGTGTTCTTGATAATTCCTTGCAACAAATAAAGTCCATTTCTAGGAAAGATTCACATTAAGGGAGAAGAAAAAAAAATATGGCAAATTAAAGCAGACGTGTTTCCTTGTCTGAACAAATTAAATCAAACAAAAGTGATTTTGCCAAATTCCAACATGAAACGAAGAAGATTTTCAGCTTCAAACATGGCCTCGGGTCTTGTTTACGACACTTAGAAAAATTCACAGAAAAAAGATACTATAAACAACGCTTTCATATAAACATTTCCAGAAATTAACTTATTGAACTTGAATCAAGTTAGAAAGTGTTAGAGAAACCTCACCTTGAATTTGCAGCAAAATTTCTGTGAATTTGCACCAAGAATTCGGTAAAGACTGAAACTTGGAGTCTCAATAGGATGTTTCATTACCTGAAAATCAAGTTGTAGAAACATGCAAAGGAATTTTCAACATACAACAAAAAATTGTCACAAACCAGGGATGAAACTGAGAGTAGATTATAATTTTGATGGATTACCTATGTTTAGCACTTGATTTAGCTCTTCATTTCAATTTAGATTGTGTTTTAGGAGCTTTGCTTCAAGTTTTGCAAGAGTGTTTCACTACTTTTCTTTTTACCGTGAAGTGCAAAGAAGAAGAAAAGCTTCTTTCATGAAGAAAGATACGTACAGAAGCACATCCAGACTTTTCTTCTCTAAAGCATGAGTTAGTGGCTTAATTAATCCTTAATA
This sequence comes from Allium sativum, assembly GCA_030737875.1. NCBI lineage: Eukaryota > Viridiplantae > Streptophyta > Magnoliopsida > Asparagales > Amaryllidaceae > Allium > Allium sativum. The sequence goes on along the minus strand of CM060918.1, from coordinate 138,749,991 downwards.
GGGTAATTAATGGTTACTTATGACTTGTGTTAATAAAATAGCTCCATTACACAAGTTTTTAAGGTTGTCTTCACTAATTACATATTTAAACTTGAAACCTATAAAATTAGCATCAAACCACTTTATAAAAGAAAATTAAAACATTTTTAGCAACTTTAAACATTATTTTGGCTTATTTATACTAAATATTATAATTTACAGAAGTGTGCATATTTCAAACTTCTTTTGAACAAAATTTACAAATCGTAAAGCTAAAATTTGTTCAAACCACATTATTTTGACAGCAACGAATTTACAAACACATAACATTTATTTTAACACACATATAAATATTTTCAATAATATTTACATGTTTTAATATTCATTACCACTTAAGTTTATTCAAAAATCATGTTTTTTTACAAAAATTCACCGTATACACATTTTATTGCAAATTAATGCAATAAAGCTCACGTATATTTTATAAATTCCTATGCATTCTTTTTTTCACACATTAAAGTTTATAAATACTTTATTTATCATTTCCAAATTTTTTTTTACACTTAAATATTGAGTTTTAAATTTGGTTTATCCCCAACTTTTTAATTTAACATAATTTGACCATAAAAATCCATTTATCACTTTATTCTTCACCAAAACACATTATTTAATTTATTTACCTCAAGCTTATTCCATTTCAAGTATATTTTCCGCAAAATTTATTTAATCAAGTCCAATGATTAAACACCCTATTTTTGCAAATTTTCCCAAGCCGAATCCTAAAACCCAAAAATTTAAATATGCTTGGATAATTTATTCAAATTATGCATCCCTACTATTACTTACCTCTTGATTAATAAATCTTAATATCATTATAATTTATTATTATAACAGGTAATCGCAAAATCAGGGTTGTTATGGCTGACTTGCACCGTATGTAACCAATCGTTGGAACCTTGATATTTACATTATTTAATTTATTTATTACTCTTATTTTACACTTTACTTGACAACTGTTACTTTTGCTATCGCCATTGTCGCTAATATTCAGTATTTTTTACAACCCATTTGAAATTTGTCAAATTTTCAATTGGTCATAACTAGATAACAAGTATTTAGCGCATTGGTACATAATATGATACATCCAACTGCCCATAAAATGCAAATACAAAGCCTAGAAAACTGCAAATCTGCATAGCCATGACAGGAGCAAAATATGGAATATGATTGTGTGTAAGTTTGTGAGGCAGAAACTCTTTCTCTTTTATTGCTTCTATGGCAATAAATGGTTGCCAATTGCCTCTATAAACAAAGCAATAGAAATAAGAATGCTTATGGTTGGTTAAAATGTTTTCCTTCATCACTTCTGTATCTCCTTCCAGGGCCGGCCCTGAATATTTATGGACCTAGTGCTAGCCCAAAATTTTGGGCCCCTAATTTTTTTTATGAAATTGAACTTAAGTGAAGATGTGCTTTTTCTACTGTGCATCTCCATTGAGAAAATTGCGTGTTTCAGCAAATTCATAAAGTTTTTATCCACATTTTCAATCTGTAAAGTAGAGGTCCACACAAGCCACATCTCCATTTTAATATATTGATTGATGTCAACAAAGCATACAATCAAATCTACTTTTGCATAGATAAATTACTATCAAGTACACGCATCCTGACAAGAAAAAGCAGTTCTAGTAAAGGTAATACAATTTTTTTTGGACCTCCTGACCTAATGGGCCCTATGCGGTCGCACGGCTCGCACTAGGCCAGGACCGGCCCTGTCTCCTTCCTCCACATCTTCTTTCTTCTTTCTATGAATTCTTCTAATGTTTAATTATGTTGCAGTACAAACATAGTAGCAGGTCTTATGTCTCATCACACATATAAAATTAAATCCAGCAAGAATTAGTTAAAAGTTAAGCTGCAACGATATCTGTTGGATTTGACCAAAAATAAAAAATAGACCAATTCATTTTTTTTAATTTGCATGTGAATTGATCTCACACTAATTAATTTAATTAACAGGTTTCGATAAGAATCAAAATCATAAAATCTCATGATAATATGATATATAAAGCCCTTTAATGTACAGTGCACAATGCTTCTTGGCTATATCTTTTCCACTTTTAATATCTCCAACTAGTACTATACATTAATACACTATATGAAAATGAGGTATATTAACCTTGGAATAACATTACCATTATGCATTCTCATTCTGATGATGATAGTCCAAGTCATAGTAGGTCAGAATTCATCATACCTAAGTGCGCACAACTGGGTACGCTGAGCAGACAAGAAGCTAAAGCTGCTGCCTATAAATTGGGACAGGGAAACAAAAACCCAAGCTGAGGTGAAAGCAGCAATGTGAAAAAAAAACACGAACCCCGAAGGGGTATGCGATGAATAACTGCTTAGGTACCCGGCGGCTAAGTCCAAAGGATGTTGTGAATAGATGGGGACGTCAGAGGCCATGCTACGTTTGAAAGCTTCAACTATGCAAACTTCGATGTCCCTGTGATAACTACAAAATTATCGTGTCCGCTATACTAACCCATGTCGGATGCGCACGTGGAAATTGCTCCGATGATAAAGCGTTCACCGTTTGCTTGTATTATCCATGGGCCTAAAAGCATGGGTTATGTTATGTTGTACCAGAGTTACAAATGTAATTACCTAAAGAAAATATGAACATTTGCTGTTATCCAATCTGGATTAGATTTAATGTGATTGTATAAAGGTCTTTAGTCTTTTTCCTAGTGATTTTGTCTGTTTAAAATCAGTATTTTTAAATATAAATGCATGGTGCATGGACGTGTGAGCTTGCTGAAAATATATGCCGAACTCTTTCTAATCCTGTACAGAACTAGGTTGAATTTTACATGATTAATGGGTCATAACATATGGTGCATATTTTCATATGATTTTTTTTTGTAAATCAGTGATCTATTGCAGACATTTTGAAGTTCAGAATTGCTAGAAAGCCATAAAAAAAACTTTCGGGCTGAATTGCGCCAAGTTGGAAAGGGTTGATCGATTAGAATTTGGTGTGAAGAGAATCTGACAATGGTCAGAGTAAGAAAGAAAAATATACCCTCTGAATCCAACATGAGGGGTATATTTCGGACATTTTCGGACCTTTTTTCACCCGGGCTCTCTAGCACAGCTCTTTGAAGTTGGCTAAAGATTTAAATAAAAGAGTTACTTCGAAACTGATTCCCAACGTGGAATGATTTACAGAGTTTTCTTATATATGATTTTTGAAAGTCAATGTGAAAATATTTACGCCATGATATGAATAGAAATCTTAATCTGCAAAATTTTAAGTATATTCAACAAGAAATATTTAGGAATTCAAAAGCATATCATACAGAGATTGTAATTTATATTAGGTTTACCTCCATATTTTTCTTAGTATAAAAATGACAGCGGCATCATTAAAATCAAATCATATGCAAAGCGCATCCATATATCCTCAGAAAATTCAATGTAAAGCAGGTCTTCATTTTCAGTTTACTGTAGCAAGGATGTTATCGTGATTTTTTGGTTTAGTGCGTTGAAAAGTTCATAAAATTGTAAACATTAAATGAGAAAAAAGAAAAAATATATACAAAATGACTGTATTTATAGAGAAAAAGTGCAGAAACATCTGCCAATGTTTCTTTGCTATTTACTAACATTTTTGCAAATTTTTACTAATATACGAATATTTGCGATGAAAAAAAAATAACTGTAGATATGTCTACAATTATTTAATACAATTCCTTTTTTGGCATTTCTCTTGAAAGTAAACTATTTTGATTTATATTCGATTCATATCAAGCTTTTAATGATTTTTCTGTAATAAATACGATGTTTAACAAGTGTGGAGATTAAATTTGAATTTTTGAAGCATTCGCGAAAAATTGGGTAAAAGTATGTCATTATTGGTTATAGTTCGGTTAATATCTGCAATTCTTCAAAAAACTGCATTTATTCTTGTAAAATTCCATTGAAGTGTGATTTTTTTGATTTTTTTGGTTGTTTTTTAATGCAATTTTTTATTTTTCTCAAATTTGAATATGATTATAAATTAAATTATGTTTTGAAGATTGAAAGTGTACTACGTTGATTTTTGATGTTTTGGTGATTTCCAAGAAAAAGGGACATAATTTACATGTGTATTTTGCAAAGAAAGTTTTTGTGTATTGTAAAACTTAATACGAATTCCTAGGCAAACAATCCATTTTCTTTATTGAAGAACCCAGCTATTCAATGGTATAGTATGAAGGAAAAAAATGAAAATTTTCACTAATTATTTTAATTAAACGTATTACGACAATAAGTTCAACAATAAATATACTTTTGTTATAAAATATGAGATCGAGGATCTGATGCACAGAACACCAGAACCAAATGAGACCTTCAAGGTGATACAGACTCTACTTATCACCGTCAATATTTCAAATTTAAGTATTAGAGATCCACAATGCAGTTCCAGATGATGGTTATAGAAATACATTCAATAATCAGAATTTTGTCAGCCACCTTTGTCGAGCACTATAAGAGTGTGATTGTCTACCTCCCTAGCACTAGCATGAGGCCACTCCTCAATCCATTCCATTCAGCAAGTCATCTACAACATAAACTTCTCTTGTTAGGACATCTCCAAGAGTCTACAACGTTAAGTGCAGTATAAATGCCTACACTGTCGAATTTCCTAATTATTTCCAAACCAGCCATTTATTGAATGGATGTCTGAGATTCAGGCGTTTGTCCAACAAACGCTTGATTCCCCAACCTACATTAGATGCAAAAATATTTCTTTACTCACTTTTCACCTTTCCCCTCCATTTATTACCTTTCCATTTATTCATCAAGATGTCCATATGTCGTCACGATTTGTCAAAGTTGCCAGACCAATCGTGTGTTACACGACTGAGGACAATGTTGGGCAAGCTTATATTATCCCAGATCATGGCTTGATCGCAGATGACCTACGAGTATTGCAGGAACTACCCTCAACTATATCCCATCAGCTTACTTCAGCATTAGGGATGACACGGTTATAATTGGAGGCGGCGACAATTCGACTTCCCTCAAGGGTAGGGTATTACGAAAGGAAGTTGATCTAACTATTAAATTTAATATGTTCATAGTATGTGTTGTACATTACTAGTTTAATTAGTATACTATTAACGTTAAATACTTGCTTATATAGGTTAGTTGCATAAATGTGCGCAATAGTTAACACAAGTGTTTACGCGCAAATGTTGGTGCAACATCCAATGAGTTTCAAAACAATGAAACTAATCGTTCAGAATGGAAATAATGAAGGAAATGTAAATAACACAATGTTTATAGTGGTTCAGCCTGTGAGGGTCTATATCAACTTTGAATGGCTAGGCTCTTTTATTATGCATGTCGTACAAGTTTACAATGTTAATAATAGTAGCTCCATGCCATTACAATGACAATGGTGAAAACAAGGTTTTAGTATATCCAAAATGATGGTAAGTTCTGTATTCTCGAAATGCCTATGCATCCTAAAATGGTCCAAGCATTCAAGATGAAGCTTTTTCTTGCCGGAGTGATGAAGTATGCGCGAGTGGTTCTAGGAAGGTCTTCTTATTCCCAAGGTGTTCAAAGAACTTAGAGTCGACCATTTTCATGCTGCGGGGTCGAGGATATTTATAGGAGAGCTGAAGTGGAGCAGTGGAAGTAGTTGAGGTGTGCAACCCACGTCTATATTTCATACCCCAGGGTCAGTATCGATCCCGAGATCGGTACCGATTCGGGGACTTAGTTTTTATGCTCCTTCCTTCTTGGTCAAATTTGTATCTTCTTGAGTCCTTCAACTTTTAGTCGCCTTTGTATACTGGTGGGTTCTTCACTTCGTATCTCGATGGTTTCACGTTTGCACCGGTCCCCAAACTTGGTTGGAGTTAGGAGGCATGATACGAAAAGCATGTAAATGGCTTGGAAGCGGGATATGAAATAACGAGATGAGTGAAGTACGAATCTGCGATATGAAAAGTGTGGGGAGGCCGGATACGAAAATAAGGAGCACTTTGTGATACAGTTTTTGGAGGATGGAGAACAGGAATACGAATTCCATCTATGTGTTTTGGGATATGAGTTCAGGATGGTGTATCTTGAGGAGTTGCAAAATACGAACTTGGCAGCGAGGCTGGATACCAATCCTGAGCACTGAGACAAATTTAAGCAGCTTTTTCGTTTTGGAGAACTATCCTTATACGATTCAACGTGGGCTTGATTCCTAAGTGTTTCAGCAACGCTTCTAGGCTGTTAAACCAAGCGATGGGCCAAGTCATGTGGAATTGGATTGCTTTGGTGACCGGACCAAAAGGTCGGTTAACACTTTCCCCTCAAAGGATGTCTTGCGATAACATAATGTGCATTGAGTTGAGATAAGTATTCCTGAGAGTCCAAAAAGTCTCTGAGTCATGTCGAGCAAGTGGTCACGACCTTTCCGTTGGGTAGGGAAAACCATACGTCCTCGAAGGCATGAGTATGACGTTCCAGCGTAATTGAGGTTTTTGACTACTTGGACTGGGACCCTACCTGATTGCTTAGGTGGGCGTCTAATTCCTGTTTACTCAAGAAATTACATGTTACTCGTCGATGCTCGTTTACATCGAAGTGCAAACGAGTTGTTGTCGACACGGAGTATGCATGCATACATTTGCATGTGGTTTCGCACAAAATGTTTGGATTTTGAAGATGAAATGTAATTAAAATGATATGATTTGTGCGTGTGATCACGCAAGTTAGCTTTTGAAAAGTTATCTAATTGAAACCTGATCATTCGGCGTGTACTCTTGAACTGTTTAGGTTTGCGAGTACACGATTGGTTAGCGATTCGGGTTGGTTTCGAGATCGAGATTTCGAAGTCATGTTGCGTGATCGTAGCCATAGCTTGGATGCACGATCGTGTCAGTTGGTTTTCGAAACGTTGTCGACATGGAACTTCAATGTTCAGCATGCACCCTAAAATCATTAAATTCATGAGCACACGATCATTTAACAATTTAAATCGGTTTCGACGATTGAAGTTTCGAAAACTCGTACGCGCAATCATCACCATTAGAGTTTAGAAGTTATTCACTGATCCCAAAGCGTCCGGCAGATTTTCCATTTTTCCTCTTTCTTTTGTTTTTTTTGTTTTGTTTTATAGGATCGGTACCGATCCTGGAATCGGTACCGGTCCTGCGACTTTGTAACAACCCAGAATTTTGGAACTAATTTAAAAACTTTATTTTAGAAATTTTAATGGATTTTGAATATTTAAAATGATTTATTTTAAATAATAACGATTAAAAATTTATTTAAATCAAAATTAGAACGAATATATTTATTTTAATTTTATAAGGAATTAGAAATAGCACGGTAGTTTGAAAATTTGAATTTGAACTTTGACTAAGTGCACAGAATGCAAAATAAATCGGATTTTAGTGAAACCAAAAATATTAGAATCTGTTTAATTATATCTTTTCAACGAATCCAAAAAATTGAAATTTCATAGCAGGAACCAAAAGTTATGATCAGTTCAAAATTCAGAATAGTCGCTATTGAATTTAATATAATGTATAGCCCGTATAAATAGCTATTTTGCAAACGACCTCCGTTTTAGATGAAACCACTTTTGTTGGATCCGGAATGTCAAATTATTGCTAGATTCCAATTTTCATAATTTTTGGAATTAATATGTGAGCATGGCGAAAGAAAACGTATTTTGTCAATTTTAGTCAATTTGAATCGACCAGAAAATGGCCATTTTTCAAATGGTCTCCAAATTCGACGAAATTAGTTTTTTTAGGACCGTATCGTCAAAGCATAACTAGAAATAGTTTTTATGGAATTTTTTTTAAGTTTGTATGTGGCCCTGGTAAATTTTAATGTACGATCAAGTTAAATAAATAAATAATTTATATTTTAATTTAATAAAAACAGACTGAAGACGATCGATTGGACTGACGGGACCTAGCCTATTGTGTCTGGTATGAGGGTATTTTCCTAGGAACAACTCTCATTGGGCTGAAGTGGGAGCTACTGAAACTCAATGGGTTTATTTGCAAAACTAGAGAATTTAATATTATTTTATTATAAATACTAACCTAGGTCAAAACTCTAATCCCTAATTCAAACCTACAGCCGCCGCCATTCCTTTTGATGGCCAGAAAGCTCCAACATCCTCCTCCCAATTTCGCAAGAATTATTCAATGAAATTTAAAACATAAAATAGGACAATTGAAGAGCTTTGAGTCCTCTACAAATTGAGCGGCTATGATCGAAAATTATGATGTGAATCCCTCGATTTCTGCGTGCAAGCTGCCAGCGTTCGGAGGCCTTTTGCGAGATGGTGGGGCCTGCGAGTTAGATGAAGGTCATGGCGCGGGGAGAGGAAGCCAAGGTGGAAGACGTGGTACCCTTTGATTTGGGTCTGGTGGCGCTTAGGGTGATCGGCGGTGGGAATTTGATCGGAGCAAATTGGGTTCGTGACTTACAGTGGGATTACGGGAAGAAGGAAGGGGCCGCCCTTATTTGATTAACAAATGTAATTAAATTAATTTTTTTAAATTAATGTTCTTTTAATTATTCAGAGTTTAAAATACTATAACTCTTTCGTATGAGGTCCGTTTTATGAACCGTCAGAAGCGTTGGGATCGCCTTTCCAAGATCTACAAATGGAACTGACTAGATCTGAAACGGAGTAGATTGGATTTTGGACAAATTTCAAATCTGAATTATACATGATTTAAAGCATGGTGAGAATTCTATTTTATTTCTTCTTCTTAAATAAATTAAAATTAATCATGATTGTATTATCACCAATCCGCTATTAATTTCTATTTGTTATGATATGTGACTTGTTCCGTGATCGATGTGTTGTGTAGATCTGTTAATTTGGTGATATAGTGTTGTGATAAAATGGTTAAAACATACAGATCATCTTTGTTGTGATAAAATGAGTGAAATAAAAAGATATATAATTTTTGTTTAAAATGAGATATATAATTTTTGTTAATAAATAAATTATCAAATTTTGTCAATTTGTTGAACAAGAGTCAACAAAAATAAAATATCAAATTTTGTCATTTTGTTGAACTAGAGTTTTCAACAAAAATGAAATATCAATTTTTATACATTTTGTTGAACTAAAGTTTTCAACAAAAATAAAATATCAAATTTTGTCATTTTATTGAACTAGAGTTTTCAACAAAAATGAAATATCAATTTTTATACATTTTGTTGAACTAGAGTTTTCAACAAAAACAAAATATCAAATTTTGTCATTTTGTTGAACTAGAGTTTTCAACAAAAATGAAATATCAATTTTTATACATTTTGTTGAACTATAGCCTTCAACAAAAGTGAAATATTAATTTCTGTCATTTTTTTGAATTAGAATAAAAATAGATAAATGTTCATGCTATAAATAAAAACATATTTACATTAAAATTTCACATTTTTAATGTAATTTTAGAAAATAGAAAAATGTTCATGTTTTAAATATAAACATGCCTACGAAAAAATATACATTTTAATGTAATGTAAGAAACTAGGAAAAAAGGTAGAAAAAAACTACATTTTTTCTAATGTAGGATAGTTTTCAATAAAAATAGTAGAATTATAAGTTATGTTTTCATCGTCATTTTAGTTACAATAAAAAGAGTAGAACTAAAAGGTACATTTTTATTGTCATTTTAGTTACAATAAAAAGAGCAGAATTAAATGATATGTTTTTTATTGTCATTTTGGTCGCAATAAAAGATTGTTTATTAAAGAACATATTTTTACCATAATTTTGTTGTAATAAAAAGGTAAGTATTAAAGATCATATTTTTATTTTCACTTTGTTTGAATAAAAAGAAGTAACATGAAAGATTATATTTTTATTGATCATTGTTTTCAATGAAAAGATTGAACAACAAAAATTACATTTTTATGAATTAGATAAGAGTAAAAGCAAAAATGACATTTTTGTTAAGGTGATTTGAGTTATAAAAGTTGAAACCAAATTTGTCACTTTTATCGAGTTATAATAGTTGAAACCAAATTTGTCACTTTTGTTAAATGTAATAGTTAAAACCAAAATTTTCACTTTTGTCAAATGTAATAGTTGAAACCAAATTGGTCTTTTTGTCAAAATATAATTGTTGAAACAAAAATGAACATTTTGACAAATTAGAATAGTTGAATTAAAAATATATATTTATGCCAAAATATACATTTTTGTCAATAGTTTAGTAAAAAAACAAAAATTACATTTTTGTTAAATAAGATTTTAGTTAAACAAAAAAAAATCATTTTTGTTAAATAAAATTTGAGGTATAACAAAAATTACATTTTTGTTAAATAAATTTGAGTTATAACAAAAATTACATTTTACTAAATAAATTTGAGTTATGGAAAAAATTACATCTTTGTTAAATAGATTTGAGTTATAACAAAAATGACATTTTTGGTTAAATAGACTTAGGTTTGAGAAAAAAATATTAATTTTGTCAAAGTAGAATTGTCAACATAAATGCCACTATCAATTGTAATCAATTTGTTAAACTTGATTTGTTAACAAAATGAAATTTAGCACTTTTAATCATTTTGGTTTAATAGAATTGTCAACAAAATGAATGTATCACTTTTTATGCATTTTGTGGAAATAAAATTTATATGCAAATATAAGTATTATTTTTATTTGCAAAACATATATTAGAATGTGTATCTAAATTAAAGAATCATTTTATTTGCCAAAACATACATTATAATGTGTATGTAAATTAAAGAATCATTTTTATTGTCAAAACATATATTAGACTTTGTATGTAAATTAAAGTGAAATTTTATTGTTAAATTATACAATAGAATTTGTAGGCAAATTAAAGTGACATTTGTATTGTCAAATTATACATTATAATGTGTGTACAGAGTAAAGAGGCATTTCATATGTTATGATTTGAAACTATACATACAAATAAAACAATTTATTTTTATTTGTTAAAATTAAAAATGGAAATTGCATACAAATAAAGAAGAATGAAAATTATCTCTTTATTTGTCATCAGCAACAATGCCATGTAGATAAATTACATTTTATTAGACATTAGATACATGTAGGGAAATTGTGCGAGTAAAATACATTTTTATTCAGCATTAGCAATATAATAACATGCTTTGTTCATTATCATCAACATGTTAGCGGAATTAAAGTTGATTAAATTCATTAACCAATGATTTATTTAGATGAATTGTTGTCTGGAAACCTCACACGGGTATTGGGATGATATTTGACATGCACTAGTCCTAATATTTAGTTGTATGTCAATCGATAGATTGACAGGCTGCGATGAGCGTTATTTACTCATTTTAATGCTCACATAGTTGTAAAATTTCACTTTGGATGTGGATGGATTGTTCAATAATTATTTATCATTACTGCCGTATACATGCAATGTATGAAATCCATATAACCGAAATTATATGGTAACTGATTGAGTCGCATTTCAATTCAGAATATCTTTCAAATAAAGAATATTTTAAAATAAAGAACATTGTAATATAACGAATATTTTTACATAAAGAATCTTTTTATATAAAGAATATTTGTAAATAACGAATATTTTAAAATAGTATTCAACGAAGAATAAAATGATCATTTCTATGTCCATTTTTAGACGGACACAAAAGATAAAAAAAAAATATCAAAATGAACTAGTATTAACTAGAGTAAATCTTTTAAATTAAGATTTAATGAAGCCTTCTAATTAATTAATATTTAATTAGAATTAAATAAAAGAATTAGATTTTGGGTTGTCGTGGATGGTGTCTTAAATAACACCGTTCTTAAACCCTGTATGAAAAGAATAAGCCTTTTAATTAAGATTATTAGAGTTTCCAATTATATTTAGTGATTGGATTAAAATAATATGTTAATTGGGCTTATTGTGAACTGTGTTTTAAACGACATTTGTTCTTTAGCCCAATTAACAGTAAAAATATGATTTAGAATTTATAAATCTTTTTATGAACATTTGAAAAGAAATTTTCCAAAGTCAAGTTTTCCAATTTAATATATTAAATTGGAATTGAGTGGAAATTCGATGTGATAATAACCGAGATAGGCTTTTGTAAAAGAAGACTGTTACTACATATGGAATTTAAAAGGCTTTGTCCTTAGTCCATTTATATTATTAGTCTGATATGGAAATTTATATCGATTTTATATTGATTTGATTTCTGTGAAAATTCCATACTTAATGGAAGATGATTTTGGGTTTATCGTGAACTGTGTTTTAAATGACATTGGTTCTTTAACCCAGTTAAAGACAAGATTAATTTCTTAAAAGTTGAATAATCATAAAGTAATGATTTTTGATATTAAAATCAAATTTGAGTTTTAATGAATATTTAAAAAGAAGAATAAAATATAAATTTAAAAGAATTTATCTTTGGTAAATTGATGGGAACCTTTCCCTAATGATATGAATATTTTATTAAAAGAATATTCTGAATTGGAATGAGGTGTATGATGTGTATTTATAGCACTTGATTTTTGATTATAAAATACGCGAGTTATTCGGAAAATCCGGGTTTAACCCATTCTAAATAATTATTACGACGATTAAAAGTCAAAGACATTGAAGATGATGATTGAAGACATGCGATCTTCACATCGGATGGGCGAGTACTCATGCCCTGAACTAGGTCGCTCCTAGGAAAGGGTTAAAGTGGTAGTTGTCTGGACGTACTTGTTGATTGTCCGGGTATGCGAGAACCTCTCTTCCGTATTGGACATACGGGACAAAGAATAAGGTGTTTCCGGTTTCGTTCAAACCCAGAACGGACTTGTAAATGGATGTGTGTCTGACATTGGATTTCATTCCATGTAAATTGATCTCTATTTAATATATATCTGTTGATGGCGGAGAATTTATTCTCTTGCTTAGCACCCTTCTCTGAGACGCACGAGCTTAGAGGGTATATATTGGTAGTTATAATCGATCGCATGGCATGAATTGTCAATGTGGCATGCCAAGATGCAAATGATCAAGGCTTTTGTTGAAAAGCAGAGCCTTGTGGCTGATGATCAAAGCACAGCTTATTTCGGCATAGCTTTGTGTATAGCGTTACTTCGCGAGCCTCACAACCCGGTAAGAGTCAGAAACGGGACAAGAGAACGCAGAGAGTGCACGTGTTCCTTTCTAGCTAGAAGTGGTATAGGTTAAATAGGACCGGGAAGCGTATGTTCAGGCATAACTAATCCACTAAAGCATTTGTGGACTGACCCTGCATGATCCAAGGGTTCACTGTAGGGGATCCTGAAACATTTGCTAGAGTGTCTCGATTCGGTAAGGAGATCGTCCCTAGTCTTGACTTATGATGGAAACCCAATTTCCAATACGACATTACGGCTTTGATTGTAAACCTATATATGGCGACATAGTATATGATAGTTATGCCGTCTAGGATTGATACATTTACTTTGAAGTATTTTAAACTGATTAGACACTAATAATAATATTAAAATATTATTTTCTATGTATCAAACATGTTTGATCATTATAAGGTAAAACTCTATCCTCCGGTTTGCTTTACATTGTGTGATGGGACTTGAGTGTCTTATAATGATTTCATTTTTCTGAAAAGCATTGCATTGTTTTGAATAAAAATTTATTAAACTTATGTACTGGCAATCCAATGGAGTAAACCCGTTCCGCGTTAGCGGCAGGGTCCTGTGATGAGCCATATTGTTAGATAAGTTAGGAAAGATTTCTCATACCAGTCCCACGACTGACTCGTAGTTTGTTTCACTTTGCAAACTCAGGTGCCCTCTTTTCCACATGGGCAGTCGAGTAGCTTATTTTGCAGGTTTATTGAGCAGGATTCTGGATCGAAGTTTAAAGCTGTGTCTCGAGCATTGATAGACTTCCACTGTATCAGATTATTGGTTCCGCTGCACTGTCTTAAAATTCATTGTAAATTTAGCTTCCGCTATTATATTATTATATTCGATGTACCCTGATATTCTGTACTCTGATGTTACATTACTATGATGTAATAAAAGTCTTCTGTTATTTGTTCTGATGTGTTGTATGCCAAAAGTTAATGTATTCGGATTTTTGAACGGTCTTTGTCGATTTTGCGACCAATTAGGTCCGGGCAAAATCCGAATCGTTACAGACTTGGTGCTTTTGTGAAACTCAAGCTTTCCCCCACCATGTATATAAGTGAGATGCAATTTTTATTACCCATTCACCTGGTAGTTTTTCATATTCTAGAACTTAGGAATTTTTTTGCGACTCCGAATTTTGAATCCCTAGCATAATCCAGACCAAAGTCAGCTCACTTTTCGGTTTACTCAGAACACCGAAACCCTTTAACACATAACATAAAATCGAAACAGATGGGCTCTCAAATCGATTTTTGCACTATTCTATTCAATTTGGGTATCATATTTTGGTTGGGTGTGGAGTTTGAATAGAGAAGGAGACGAGGCCGATAAGGTTGATTTTGATGGTGACGACTTCGGTTGGCCACAACAATGGAGCTCTGGAAGAGGGAAGACGGAGCACTAGCTAGTGTGATGAGTTCGAAGGAGACAAGGGAGACATAGGTTCAGGGAGTACGAAATTTATAGAGGAAAGGGGTACGAAAATTCAATAAGATGATATAGTCTTGGGGATACGAAACCTCACTTCATATCCCAGCACTTCGTTTTCTGAGTGGAAGAAAGAAAGGAGACGAAGGGAGGAAGAGATGGTGTCATATCAGTAGTAGTGGGAAGAGAAGATATGGTGGAGAGAACATGAGATCCGAAAATGGGGATATGTGCATGAAATACGAAATTAAGATATTGTATCTCGGACACTTTGAAGGTTTTTAGTATACCTACACTGAGTGATTTTAAGTTGAAACATTCGACACATAAATTTTCTTATGAGTATGGGGATATGAAATGAGTTCGTACTGCGAAAACTTAAGAAACTTTCGAGTTTGAATTTCGACTTTGTGGGTTTGTGTTGTTTCGCGATGTTGCGCTGTTGAGTCAAGAGTTAAAGTGAAGTTACATTGCATAACGTGTCAACATTTTAAAAACAGGCTTGCTCAGGGCCGATGATTAAAGAAAGCACTTAGGATTAAAGTGTAACTCGAGCTATGGTCTCAAGACTGAACCATCGACTCCAGAATTCAACTCTTGATCCAATTTTCTAACACATTAAATTCCCGAATATTTTTTGTAGTGGATTACAAACAGATTTTGCCATTACAAAATCATATTTTTCTTGTAGTGGATGCTCAAATATTAATGATAGCAAAAAATAGATATGTGAAATAGTTAAAATAATTAAATAGAAATGGAAGATTTTTGATACGTAGATAACTGTTAATTCTTTTTGAAAATGTATAAATATTATTACATTTCAGTGTATATTATATTTGTGCACAGGGTTCTATATTTATAGGCTTAATTTTACATTAGTTTTGCTAGAATAATATAAATAGAAAAAAATTCTTTATTTTTCTAGATAATTTTAATTGAACTTCCATCAAATTTCTAGTAATTTGTATTATTCGTCAACAAAAGGTCTTGTTTGTGATACCCAGTTTCGCTATCATAAATAGCATTACGTTTCTGACGCACCTCATCTATTGAGGTGTTTCTTCTATTTCCACTTATAATTTCTACCAAATGTAAACTGAGAACCCTTTATCCAAATAGGGAAGGACATAACACATGTTATTATATGCTACAGTCGGTCGGATGTGAGACTATGGTCATATATGGTGGCCGTGGCCCCTTGTATATGGATCAGTGATTGGTTATCAGTGCATCTGCAATGGAAGAATTTTTGGTTGACCTAGAGTCACTAATTAGTACGTACGTAACAACAAAGACATGAACTGTATGGTACCTACCGATATATCATTTTATGGCACGAATTATGTTCGATAATGATATTGCAACCCTACATAATTATTAATAATTAATCTTTGGTTGTAACAACATTGCTAATTATTGTAAATAGATTAATGATAGATCCATTTGACATAAAAGCTACTATATAAAATGCTAGACATGGTTAAATTTGGTCATTTATCTTAATTTGGGTTGGTTTGTATCATGTAACATTGTTTTTTTACTTCAAATTATTGAGAGTGTGGGGAGTAGAAAAATCTAAGTGGACAGATATTATAGATGAGAATTGTCGCCTTGTAGATAAATCATTCATTGGCTCTCTTGATTTGAAATCTTGATATACATAGGAATTAATATGGATGGGGACATGAATGCATGCATGCAATTTTGTATAGGACCTGGAATCACAATCACGAATTAATTGCACATCCAGTACATTCTGCTGATGGACACCTCAGGTACTTGACAAATCAAATTCTGTAGAGTTTCGCCTATATGGAGTGATATTTGCGATATCGCAGGAACAAATAATATATATACATTGACCCACGCGGTCAGAAAAAACTAAAAACAAAACCCAAAATTTATATTTTAGCATAGGTGTACTTTTCGAGCGTTATTGAGCATTCTTGCTCAATTTACGTGTAGTCTATGCAACCAAATTAATTCTCTAGCCTTCTGGCACCTGTACTTAACTCAATTCAACATATAAGTAACATGTATATGAAATTCTTGATTAATATTTCATAAATAAACAAATATAAGTACACCAATTCCAAAATCAAACATGAACATCAATTCATTTGTAAATACAGGGTTTTAAACGTTAATTTCAGTTCATATGCGGTTTTATTCCAGTTTATTATGCTAGAATTTATTTCCTTTTGTTTATAATTTATTCAACTTTATTAAATTGTTAATTAATTTTATATTCAAGCAATCTAACATCCAATAACAATCAATACACAATCAATTCAACCAATGCACCATCAATTCAATCAATTCAATTGAATTCACATTCAATATTAATATTTACTTTGGTTTCACATATTTTAACATCAATCGATTAATATTCAATTGATTTCTATTTATTATTATTCATTAAAATTTCAAATTTTAAATCTATTTAATTTAATTTCCAAATCATTTCTTAATTTTGTTTCACTTAACCAGGTTAAGTTCCAATTCAAATTTTTAATCCAATTTGAATTCCATTCAAATCAATCAACACACAATATCTCAATAATTTGATTAAGTTATTTCTTTTCTATTCAAAAATATAATTTGGGTGAAATTATTTCATTTACCCTCTTTACAAATCAATACCGTGTTCATTTGCTAGTTCAATATTTTTCAACACTTGAACCAATCAAACAACATAATACAAAACATTTGTAGATAAAATTTACAAACACGCTCTCAGATATATACACTTAACTCAATCTAGGATATTATTAACCCTATCTCTATCGAGTTACGCCACACAGCCAAGGTTATTTATAAACCTTTCTCTGATACCACTGTAACGACCCAACATATTTTTGACCCCAAAAATCGACACAAACACCATGTCAACTATTCAAGCATTGAAAATATTGGAACTTTAATAGAAAGAAGTTAGAGGGTGAGATAAGAAATAAAATAAATATTAGAATACAGGAAGAAAAAGAAGAACCAACACAAAATTAGATTCTCACATCGCAGCGGAACAAAATATAATATAGAAATAAATCTTTATTGAGAGCTTGAAATAACTTAAAATCATCAGAGTACATCAACACATCTGGACAGTTATCATAATCTGTCCTCATATACAACACACAGCAGAATAATATCTGTATGATATCATAAATTTGAACTCTTCCAGCTCGTATCTTCACTGCAGCCAATAACCTGAACCTGTACAACCCGGTCTAACCGAGCATTACAAACGTCGGATCAGTCTGGTGAACCAGAGTGAGAAAAACACACTAAGTTTAAATGTATCACACAACTCGATTTTCAAAGTCCAAAATCTTTTCAAAAGAAAAGGATAATCGTAAGACCAAATCCACACACAAATACAGACGGTTTTTACCTTACGATAACCCAAAACATTTTTGAAATCAATTTTTTTCTGATATTATAATAGTGTTAAAATACAAATAAATATCAATCTAGCAGAACGCTTGCATCCTACGCTCTACATACATAATACACAATCAAAACCGCGGACACTTATTGGAGAATGGATTTCCATGGCAAGGTATGGGCAACCACCTTTCCGACAATGTACCTCCGAAGATGAATACATTGGGGTTCAACAAGAAATCTTGCAACCCAGGCTAAACATGACTGACCCCTCACTTCGCTTGAGAGTAACGAATATATCATTACCATGATTGGGGGCTAGCCAACCGAACTGATAGCATACATACAAAAATAAAAGGGACAACCGAAGGCATTTGATTTCTCCAGACCAGGTAATGATATACCCTTTTGATGGGTGCAACCCATATAGCCATGCGACCTACACAATTTTATACCATTTACTAGTTGATGAGGCTAGAGGTTTAGCTTATCCTTTAGAACAACACATCTCCATTCACTTTGAATGCCACATCGTCAGATCCACCAGATATCACTACATTTTAATTTCCACAAAAATACTTTGAGCGTAAGCTAAAAGAAGGTGTACGGCTTTCTCCGCCACCAACAGAGGTACGTTTGAAGAAAACAAGATGTGTGTTCCCTTTGGAAATACTTTGCTAGACACTCGTCCATACAAGTTATCCAGAAACAGGATGAACCGAATGCACCCTCTTACCACATCCTGTATAGATATCACCCCAAGGATCAGTAGCGAGTAGTCCTTGCAATCTGAAGATTTCACTCATGAAAGAATCACTACTGAAATATCTATGGCTGCTAAACCAGAGAAATTCAACAAGTGATATTCCGCTTATGAAGATGCACAGTCTTCAATGCTCCATCTTCAATCAACATCTTCCACGTATTTGTCGGTCGGAATGGTTTTCGAATATAATTTCGATCCCGATCTTTCCATACTAATAATTGTATTGGCCAAATTTGATAGTCAGATATTTAACTATCAAATAACTAATCATGAGAATAAAATGAGTTCACTGATTCAGTACTCAACATTACTTGGCCTCTTTAATTAAACATCTGTTGGTTATATTCTTTAAATCTTCCAATATTTGGAGTTTATCTTTTACTTCTTATTGTAAATAAGAATATTCTTAAAAATCATTTCATTCACATTATAATTTTTTCAATTACAGCTTTTAACACTATTTACAGAAATCATAATTTATGTTTCCTTCAATTTCTATCGTTTATAAACTAATACCATTTCCGGATAATCGTGAAGTCGTACAAGTTAGGGTATTTCATTTACCTTTCAAACCTTGACCAACAACATTCATATCTTCAGAATCGATAGAAGTTTATTAATCACACGTTTCCTCCGAAAACCTTATTTAAATCTCAACAACGTTTACTTAATTAATTATTAAGTAAACTATTATTATAATTCTCTATTAATCTTTATCAATCCTTTATAATCTTATACTCAAGCTTTGATTCCATTATAAATAGAATCCTTTATAAAATTTCTTCAACATCTCTTTACAAATATTCTTCAACTTGTTTGCAACAACAATACAATATTTGTTTTTAAATCATATATTTGTTTTAACAAATCTAATATAAATATCTTTTCAAATCTTACTTTATATCTTTTACAACTCATATATTGATATCTCTTACGAATCCTTGTATTTATTTTTATCAAAACAATTCACTTTCCCCTGTAACAAAAGTTAAATATTTCATTTCAAAACTTATTATTTTAAGTTATATACCTTTTTCAAATCATTCTGACAACTTACACATTGTCTAAAATCACGTAGTGATCTTTTTGAAGATCTTCAGTTTATAAATCAAATAGTTCAACTTATTATTTGTAACAGTTGTCACAAAATTCCTTTTTCAAAACTCTCACTTTATTTACAAATTCCATTTGTAAATTATTATCGATAACTAATATTTTGATTACATTTCTAAACTCTTAATTTCCACTTACAAAATCGTTTGTAAATCATTTACAACTTATATTCGTTGCTATTTCCAAAAGCTTTACTTAGCTTGTACTCTCGCCTTTGATTAACATTCCGAACTTCAGAACATAACATTCCGAACTTTGGAAAAATTTCAGCTTCGCTTAACATTCTGAACTTCGGAATATCCCATTTCAAATCTCGGAATAAATCTCACTTAGCTATTTCATACCATTTTCCAATTTCTCAATTTCTTTTTTCAAATTTCAAATATTAAGTAAATACTTGATTTAAGCTATCATATTCGCTTAAAAAATCCCTTTTATAACTCCGTTATAAAAACCTGATTTTAATATAAAACCCGTTCATAAACTCCTTTCACATTTCGATTAGATTCATCTCAACTTAGATCATTTTTTAAATGAATTTCAATTAAAATGCAATCTCCTAAATTGTTATTAATTAAAATAATAATTTATTTCATTCATTAACTACAGTAGCAATAGTTAACTTCATAATTAACTAAAATAAATAGTAAATTCCTTTTTAAAATCTTATTAAAATTGAAACATATGTTTATTAAACTATTTCATTAGATGAATTTAAAACAAATTAATTTAATAAACAATTCAAATTAAAACGGTTGGCTTAGTCAACTCAATACACGATCAATTCGTTAACCAATTTCAATTGGTCCTTCCTTTAAATTAATTAATAATGTAATTAATTTAAATAATTTCATTTAATGGTTTCTTAAAAATAATTATTCAAATCTTAACCGTTAGGTTAATTTCTATTCATTTGCTTATAAATCTTCTTAACAAAAGAATTTACTTTATAAAATCAATTAATAATTAATTATAAACTTAATTAATAAATAATAAATATTTATTTCCTTTTAACAAACTTTTATTCAAAATACATATTTAGAAATCTGTCTTTAGTTATAAAATAAAATTTTATAAATTCACTTCTATCGATTTACCTGACGGTAAATCAATATTCAAAAAACAATTGATTTGTAGGCCATATATTGCCAATTACTCAACCAATATTACCCATTGGTTTAAACACAACAAATGTTGAAATTCAGGTCAACGATCAGCAATCAAATCAATCATTGAATCAGAACAGTTCATATAATGATAATATGAAAATAAGTAACATTAAATATATTTGAGGAGTCCTGTTGGATCCCTCCAACCGTTTCTTCCCTGCATCCCAATACGTTATCTCAAGTATAATCATTTAATTCAAATAAATAATGGTTTTCATAACAGTCAATAACGACCATTCAATATCAACCAATTTATTTCACACAACCATAACAATTCAAACAATTCACTAAATTAAACACGTTTATATTATAAACGTGACCAATATGGTAAGTTACCTTAGTTGGGATCAATCGTTAGAATAACAATTTGTTTTTTAACTGAAATTAAACAACGTTTAAATTTCATTGGTTTAATCAATATATGACTATATAATTAACAAACAATCAACCATTAGCAGCCATAACATCCAACTAAAAACCCAACTTATATAAAATATAAGTGGGGAGAACTAAGTGAGTTTAACTCACCTTGATCTGGTTTATCATTGAAGCGGTTGGTTTTAATTAAATTAAACATGTGTTTAATTTAGTTAAAAAATCCCAGTTGACTCCAGTTGCGTCCCTTCTGTTCCTCAGCATAAATATTGTCAAGACGATTCCAGAGTCTCTTGAATCGTCCAATTCTAATAATATATGCGCAAGTTATAAATATCCAAAGTTAATAAAATTAAATTATAACTAAATTCCTAATTTTTATACTTAACTAAATTAATTAAATTTATATTTTCCTTTTTAATAGCCGATCCTTTTTTACTTACAAATACCGGTCCAATTTGTTTTGAAATGACAACTGAATTTCTCAATTAAATTTTAACTTCATTAATCACCTATTAAAAGTAATTAACTTATTATAAAACTAATTTCTAATAACTTAATAAAAAAATTCTACCAAATTACTTTGGATTAACTTATAATATGGTCGACTATTTATTTCTCCCTTACGTTCGTTCTGCAACTCGTGACTCCCCTTTATCAATACCATTAGTATCTTAATTAAGTATTTATTTAAAGTCCTTAATTAAAATTTTAAACACTAATTACATTTGGTAAAAATAACCGGTCGATTAGATTGTTTTTCTGCTTAATTTAAGTTGCGACTTCATTTACTTCTTCTCCTCCCTGTTCAAAAGCAAACCAATTTGCTTACTGTTTATATTTTGCCCGATCCTTTTTTAAAGCTTTCTTCCTTCGTGTATTGTTTTCTCCTCTCGGTTCAGTTTAGCACCAACCCTGTTCGAAACCAACATCCATCCGCCGCACCATGGATACTCCACCTATCATTGATCAGAAACGTCCAGAAGAGGCGCCGCAACGTCCTGACCTTCAACCACCAACAACTCTCAATTCGACGCCACCATTCACCATCAATTCGACCAAAACCACTAGAGCTTCCTTGTTCGATTTCTGCCACGATATTGCTCTAACCACAATCATAGCCGGTCAAGTGCAAGTCCTCACTAAGACGATAAGTATTGTAGTTAGGAGAGAAAGATTTCGTTAAGTGGATTGGAGTGGAAATTGGGGACGAATTCGACTCATATTGGCCATTGAATGTTTCAGATGGCAGTTAGTCTTATTATTGACCAAGCGCATCCTTTTTTGACTAAGAAATAGGGTTTAAATGGGTTTATATCGTTGAGGGTTACAATATAATAATATTTTATATTTCTAAAACTTAACTATGAAGTATCACCTCAAAACACTCACATACGATCTCCGAATGAGATGAAACTCCTAACCCTAGCATAAAAAAATATTCTGGACCCGATGGGACTGATTTCGTCGCGTTCGTAAAAAGTCCTTTATAAATCACAGGTCAAAATCACGCATTTAAATTTTCCATGGTCACAAAATAAGTCCAATCAACTTGAAACTTTGAAATTATACTAGACTTTTTCCTTATGGATCCAATGAAATTTGTTTCGTTAAAATTGAAGTTCATTTAGCCAGTCGTTTATTCCTCCAAAGTTACCCATGTCAAATAATATAAACGATTAAATAGAAACAGAGACGTCTATCGTTGCCACAACCAAACAGTAAGTCTGATCGATATGAAAATCGAAGTCTTATAATAATTAATTAATACAAATCCAACAGCATAAATTTCGTCGCATTCCGAGACTATTTCCCGGTACGCTATTTTTATACGTCAAACAACGCTATTTTTGGACACCAAAACACCCAATGTCCAAAAATAACAAAGTACCTACCTATCCTGATTCCAATCATCAATACGAACTCAACGGAATTGGTTTTGTGGCTTAGTTCGATCGTTTGCTCAAGTTATTCACAAATACTCTTCTATTAAATTAAATTAATTTAATTACTCGCTATAGAAAATGACTGGGCAGTTATGACTATCATTGTCACATACAAACACATCGGTTTGCCACGAAATTTAATACCGTGCAATAATTTAACATTACAGTTCCAATGAAACTAATTTCATCGTAAAAGGACTCTGTTTGCAAAATGACCAATTTTAAGGCTTATAAATATCAAATAAAATATTATAAAAAATCCAAAATAATCAATAAAATAATAATAATAAATTATTATTATCGTAAATACCAAACTGGAAATATCATATAGCTTTAAATATAAATTATATAACTCAATATCATCAATTTCGAGTTAAACGATGTCCAAGTTATATTAAAACCCTTTTAAACATATTAAATAAACGTTATACTTTAATAATGATTTCCATAATGACTATTTTAAAATTTTAATTAGACATAACTAGCAATTTATAATATGAAATCTGGATTTTTCTCTTTCATATGAAAATTATAATCAACAAGATTCCAACGTTACTTATTTCACAGAAATCCAACTTAAAACGAGTTATGTATATTCAATTGAAGTTGAAAACTCAATATTACGAACTACCGCGCCATTTCGAACCCGTTTATAATTATATATAAATTTAACATTCAAACTTCCTTTTAAATAAATGAATTTAATTTTAAAATCCATTAATATTCCAATTATAATATTTAAAATAATAAATTAAATTAAATATTTGACTACAAAAAATACGGGACATTACATATTGTCTGTATTATAATCATGCATACTATGTTAGTTGCTACAGTTATTATGTATATTACCAACGCTTATTTATGTTACTATTTTTTTACTGAGGCTTTTATATGTTGGTATGATTAAATTAGCAACTCTTGTAACCGTTGAATTAGGAAATGTTACAACATTTACAAGCGTTGAAAAAGAAATTCTTCCAATGCTTACAAGCATTGGTAAATATTGCTGATGGCCTACAGCAATACTTATATGCGTAGCGGAAATTGTATGTGACACTTATACTCGTTAGGAATCACTTGTTTTGGTGTAGTGAAGACCACAGAAGTGAAATCATCGTACACACACAAATCCTCAGATAGCTCAAGACTACGTATATATATAATAATATCATTTCCAAAAATGATGAAATCATCAATAAACACAGAATTCAGAAACAATGCAGATTTGGATCCAAACACAAGATTAGCAAGTCAGAGCTAAGCCTACACATGCTAACCACAAATGGCTCGAAGCTGTGCCAATGCTGATACATACATGATAAGTACCTTTCTTAGATGACCAAAACATCATAATCAAGGTTTTAAATCTTGGATATTGGTCGCGTTACATCTCTGGAATTTTAGAGACTTGATCTCATATTGGGGAAGATCTCGGATGGATGAGTCTAACTCGGGGGGTTCGTCTCGGATTTCCATCTCGGGTCTGAAAGTTCGTGTCGGAGCAATCTAGGGGTACGTGATATGTTAAAAAATTATAATCTTACACAATGATTTTTATAAATATTATTCTAAGCATGGTAACTTAAACTTGAATTGCAAAATCACTTCATTATTCTTATTTTGTGAAAGATCATTTATACTCTATATCGGAATATGCTTATAATAGAAATATAACACAATGCAAATAATTTAGTGCTTATAGCATATGATCCATGAAATTGAATTATGTTAGACATAAAAAATAAAAAAAACATTAAAAAATTCAACATAAGTAAAACATATATGCGTAAAATGTATAAAAAAGACGAATATGAAAATCATAAGCATTGTAAAACATATATGAACATACGATATGGTCATTTAACATGCAAAATGTTAAATAGCAGGAGATTATCATAACTCGATTTGAGTTTTTTTAATTATTGTTTTGGTTCAGGCATATATTTCAATTTTAACTAGAGAAACCAAGATTTGGGACGATATTCCAGTATCTTGTCTCAATCGATAAATAATTCCATATTGAAATATCTCGAGTGATACATTCGAAAGGAGATTTGTTGTTTCATGTTGGAAGGAGGCCAAAACGAGATCTCGGAAATATTTTCGGTATCTAAAACAGTGGTCATAATGCCATAAGATTGACCCAAAGGTCATGAACACCGCAAGATTAACCCAAAGGTCATGAACACCGAAAGATTAACCCAAAGGTCATAAATACCATTAGATTGTCCCTAAGGTCATAAGTACTACAAGTTTACACGAAGGTCTAATACTGGCGAATCCACATAATGTGTCACAAACTCTCAGACAGTAACCCGAATAGTGGTAACTGTGCATCCCATACCTCATGTTCTCACTATTGGTTTACTCTCTGCAAGTCAATTCAACTTGAGAAAACACTAGCAACATTAGCATCGAACAGACAATACTGGAATCAAGCGATATAATAATCATATGTGTCCCACACTACATAGTTTACTAAATCGTTTAATTCACAACCTCACATTCTCAAAGAGTGCAAAGACTTGTGATCTATTATAAGAAATTATTCTTTGGGAAAATCAGGTTTATAAAACGATTCCTACATCATTTTACTTATTGCTTTAATATATATATATATATATATATATATATATATATATATATATATATGATGTATAAATTATTTCTTTGAGATAGTTTAAATATAAAACAAAATAATGAAAATCCTTTGCCTTAAAGCAATTATATATATATATATATATAAACACTTTATTCAAAATCGTTTTATAAAACATATATTGCGTGGAAATCTTAAGAAATCACTCAATAAACAATACGGCAGATTCACACAAAAACAACGAGATTCAGAATTCGGATACACACAAATGTTGGCTCGTATATGAATGCATCATGCCATTAAGATTTCACATGAATTAGCACTTGAAAAACAAGCATTAGAAGAGTATTAATCACAAAAATCAAGCCCAGGGACCAAGAGGGTCAAAACATAGCAAAACACCACGTAGCCTAAGTTTACAAGGGCCAGTTCCTTCTCACCTCCAGGTCAACATTAGGGTCGCCCTGGGCTAGAGTATAGGTCAACCCAGGGCACGTTTTGCCCCAAGTTGCTAACTTGCTATGATTGCCACTTTCTGATAGTTTTTGGGTGACTTCCAGAAATCGGAATTGGCTGAAATTTGATATATATGCAGAGCAACAACATGACTACCAAACAACATGACTACCAAACAAAAGTGATTTTCCCAAACTCCAATATGAAACGAAGAAGACATTCAACTTCAAACGTGGCCTCGGGCCTTGTTTACAACACTTAGAAAAATTCACTGAAACAAGATATTATAAACAACGATATTTCATAGAAACATTTCCAAAAATCAAATTAGTAAACTTGAACCAAGTTAGAAAGTTTGATAGAAACCTCACCTTGAATTAGCAGCAAGAATTTTGTGAATTTGCACAAAGTTTTTGGTAGAGACTAAAGCTTGGAGAGGCTCGTTAGGATATGTTTCAACATTTGAAAATCAACTTAAAGAAACATGCAAGGGAATTTGGACATGCAATGAACAATTTTCACAAATCAGGGACGAAATCGAGAGTAGATTATGGTTTTGATGGATTACCTGTGTTTAGCACTTGATTTAGATCTTTATTTCAATTTGGATTGGGTTTCGGGAGCTTGGATCTAAGTTTTGCAAAAGGGTTTCACTAATTTTCTTTTTACTGTGAAGTGCAAAGAAGGAGAAATGCTTCTTTCAGGATGAAAGATATGTACAAAAGCATGTCCATACCTTTCTTCTCTAAAGCATGGGTTAGTGGCTTAATTTATTCTTAATAGAGTAATTAATGTCTACTTATGGCTTGTGTTAATAAAATAGCCCCAATTACAAAAGTTTTTATGGTTTTCTTCATTAGTTACATGTTTTAAACTTGAAACTTGTAAAATTAGCATTAAACCACTTTATAGAAGATACAAGAATATGTTTTAAAAAAATTAACAACTTTAATTGGCTTATTAGTACTAAAATTTATAATTTATAGAAGTGTTTATATTTCAAACTTATTTTGAACAAAATTACAATTCTTAAAGTTAAAATTTGTTCAAAGCACACTATTTTGACACTAATGGATTTACAAACACATAACACTTATTTTAACACATATATAATATTTTTCAATAATATTTACGTGTTTTAATATTCATTTCCACTCAAGTTTATCCAAAAATCATGTTTTCGACAAACATTCACTGTATACACATTATTTTATTGCAATTTAATGCAATAAAACTCACAGAAATTTTATTAATTCCTATTCATTCTTATTCTCACACATTATAAAGTGTAAAAATACTTTATTCATTATTTCCAAATTTTATTTGCACTTAAATATTGAGTTTTAAACTTAATTTATCCCCAAATTTTAATCTAACACAACTTGACCATAAAAATCCATTTATCAATTTATTCTTCACCAAAACACATTATTTAACTTATTTTCCTCAAACTTATTCCACATCAAGTGTATTTTCCATAAATATTCCATTTTAAATCAGGTTCAACGACTAAACACCCCCTTTACCTCAATTTTCCCCAGCCAAATCCTAAAACCCAAAATTTGAATATGCTTGGATAGTTTATTCAAATTATCTACCACAAATATTATTTATCTCTTGATTAATAAATTGTAATTTCGTTATAATTTGTTATTATTATTATTAATAGACGATCGCAAAATCAGGGTTACCATATGTTGATGATGTTGATATAACCTATCATTGGAACCTTGATATTTACATTACTTTTCTGTTTTATTTCACACTTTACTTGACTACTGCTCCTTCCATTGCCATCGTCATCACCCTATTATTCAGCATTTTTTACAACCCATTTGAAATTTGACAAATTTTCAATTGGTCATATTTAAATAACAAGTATTTAGCACATTGGTACACAATATGATACATCCAACTGTCCATAAAATGCAAATACAAAGCCCAGAAAACTGCAAAGCTGCATAGCCGTGGCAGGAGCTAAATATGGAATATGATGGTGCAAATGGCCACTCATATTTCCCTCTGTTTATTTTATAATTATATATGTTATAACTTGGTAGTGGGATAGGTATGTAAGTTTTGTGAGGTAGACACTCTTTCTCTTTTATTGCTTCTATGACAATAAATGGTTGCCAAATTGCTTCTATAAACAAAGCAATAGAAATAAAAATGCTTATGGCTGGTTAAAATGTTTTCTTTCTTCACTTCTGTATCTCCTTCTTCCAAATCTTATTTCTTCTTTCCCCAAATTCTTCTAACAATTAATTATGTTGCAGAACAAACATAATAGCAGGTCTTATGTCTCATCACGCATATAAAATTAAATCTAGCAAGCATTAGTTAAAAGTTAAGCTGCTACATTTGTTGGATTTGACAAAAAACAAAATAAAATATGGAGTAATTCATTTTTTTAATTTGCATGTGAATTGAAATCACACTAATTAATTTAATTAACAGGTTTCGATAAGAATGAAAATCATAAAATCTCATGATAATATGATATATAAAGCCCTTTAATATACAGTGCACAATGCTTCTTGGCAATATCTTTTCCACTTTTAATATCTCCAACTAGTATTGTACATTATATGAAAATGAGGTCTATTAACCTTGGAATAACATTACCATTATGCATTCTCATTTTGATGATGATAGTCCAAGTCACAGTAGGTCAGAATTCATCATACCTAAGTGCACACAACTGGGTACGCAAAGCAGACAAAAAGCTAAAGCTGCTGCCTATAAATTGGGACAGGGAAACAGAGACCCAGGCTGAGGTGAAGGCATCAATGTGCAAAAAAACAAGAGCCCCGAGGGGGTATGCAATGAATACCTACCTAGGGCCCCGACGTCTAAGTCCAAAGGATGTTGTGAACAGATGGGGACGTCAGAGGCCATGCTACGTTCGAAAGCTTCAACTATGCAAACCTCGATGTCCCTGTGATAACTACAAAATTATCGTGTCTAGTATACTAACCCATGTTGGATGC
Source organism: Allium sativum (assembly GCA_030737875.1). Classification (NCBI taxonomy): domain Eukaryota; kingdom Viridiplantae; phylum Streptophyta; class Magnoliopsida; order Asparagales; family Amaryllidaceae; genus Allium; species Allium sativum. The sequence goes on along the minus strand of CM060918.1, from coordinate 138,720,612 downwards.
GCACGTGGAAATTGTTCTGACGATAAAGCGTTCACTGTTTGCTTGTATTGTCCGTGGGCATAAAAGCATGAGTTATGTTATGTTGTACTAGAATTACAAATATGTAATTACCTAAAGCAAATATGAAAATTCGATGTTATCCAATTTAGATTAGATTTAATGTGATTGTGTAAAGGTCTTTAGTTTATTTCCTAGTGATTTTGTCTGTTTAAAATCAGTATCTTTCAAATATACACTGAACTCTTTCTAATACTGTGCAGAACTAGGTTGAATTTTACTTGATTAACGGGGACATAACATATGGTGCAGATTTTCATATGAAAAAAGTTTTGTAAATCAATACTCTATTGTAGACATTTTGAAGTTGGTTAAAGATTGAAATAAAAGAGTTACTTCGAAACTGATTCTCAGCATGGAAGATTTGCAGGGTTTTCTTATATATGATTTTTGAAAGTCAATGTGAAAATGTTTACACCATAGAGAAATGAATGGAAAGCTTAATCTGCAATATTTTAAGTATATCCAACAAGAAATATTTAGGAATTCAAAAGCATATCATACAGAGATAGTAATTTATATCAGGTTTACCTTAATATTTTTCTTAGTATAAAAATTACAGCGGCATCATTAAAATAAAATCATATGCAAAGCGCATCCAAATATCCTCAGAAAATTCATTGTAAAGCAGGTCTTCATTTTCAGTTTACTGTAACAAGAATGTTATCATGATTTTTTTGGTTTAGTGCGTTAGAAAATTCATAAAATTGTAAACATTAAATGAGAAAAAATAAAAAAAATACAAAATGATTGTATTTATTGAGAAAAAGTGCAAAAAAATCGGCCAATGTTTCTTTGCTATTTATAAACATGTTTGCAATTTTTTACTGATATACGAATATTTGCGATGAAAAAAAATTGTAGATATGTCTACAATTATTCAATAAAATTCCTTTTTTGGCATTTCTTTTGAAAGTAAACAATTTTGATTTGTATTCGATTCATATCAAGCTTTTAATGATTTTTCCGTAATAAATACGATGTTAAATAAGTGTAGAGATTAAATTTGAATTTTTGAAGCATTCATGAAAAATTGGGTAAAAGTATGTCATTATTGGTTGAAGTTCGGTTAATATCTGCAATTCTTCGAAAAACTGCATTTATTCATGTAAGTTCCATTGAAGAGTGATTTTTTCAATTTTGTGGTTGTTTTTTATGCAAATTTTTATTTTTCTCAAATTTGAGTATGATTATAAATTAAATTATGCTTTGAAGATTGAGATATTACATTGATTTTTCATGTTTTGGTGATTTCCAAGAAAAAAGGACATAATTTACATGTGTATTTCGCAAAGAAAGTTTCTGTGTATTGTAAAACTTAATATGAATCTTAGGCAAACTGTACATTTTCTTTATTGAAGAACCTAGCTATTCTATGGTACAGTATAAAGGAAAAAAATTGAAATTTTCACTAATTATTTTAACTAAACGTATTATGACAATAAGTTCAACAATAAATATACTTTTTTTATAGAATAAGAGATCGAGGATCTGATGCACAGAAGACCAGAACCAAATGAGACATTCTAGGTGATACAGACTCTACTTATCATTGTCAATATTTCAAATTTAGGTATCAGAGATCCACAATGCACTTCCAGAGGATGGTTATAGAAATACATTCAATGATCAGATTTCTATCAACCACCTTTGCCGAGCACTATAAGAGTGTGGCTGGCTACTTCCCTAGCACTAGCATGAGGTTACTCCTCAATCCATTCCATTTAGCAAGTTATCTACAGCAAAAATTCTCTTGTTAGGGCATCTCCAAGAGTCTACAACATTAAATTTTTTCAAAAAGTACAGTATAAATTCTTACACTATCAAATTTCCTAACTATTTCCAAACCAGCCATTTGCTGAATGGATGTTTGAGAGTCAGGCGTTTGTCCAACAAACGCTTGATTCCCCAACCTACATTAGATGCAAAAATATTCCTTTACTCGCTTTTCACCTTTCTCCTCCATTTTCTACATTTCCATTTATTCATCGATATGTCCATATGTCGTCGTGATTTGTCAAAGTTGGCAGACCAATCGTTTATTATAATTACACGACTGAGGATAATGTTGAGCAAGCTTATATTATTCCAAATCCTTGCATGTTTTTAGGTGACCTACGAGTATTGCACGAACTACCCTCAACTATATCACATCAGCTTACTTCAGCATTAGGGATGACATGGTTATAATTGGAGGTAGCGACAATTCGACTTCCCTCGGAGGTAGGGTATTACGAAAGGAAGTTGATCTAACCATTAAATTTAATATGCCCATAATATACATTGTACATTACTAGTTTAATTAGTATACTATTAACGTTAAATAATTACTTATTTAGATTGGTTGCATAACTGTGCGCAATAGTTAACACAAATATTTACGCGCAAATGTTGGCGCAACATCCAACGAGTTTCAAAACAATGAAACTAATCGTCCAAAATGGAAATAACGCAGGAAATGTAAACGAAACAGTGTTTATAGTGGTTCAGTCCGTGAAGGCCTATATCCACTTTGAATGGCTATGCTCTTTTATTATGCTTGTCGTACAAGTTTACATTGGTGATAACAATAGGTCCACGCCACTACAATGACAATGGTGGAAACAAGGTTTTAGTATATCCAAAATGATGGTAAGTTCTACATTCCCGAAATGCCTATGCATCCCAAAATTGTCCAAGCATTCAAGATGAAGCTTCTTCTTCCCAGAGTGATGAAGTATGCTTGGGAGGTTCTAGGAAGGTCTTCATCTTCCCAAGATGTTCAAAGAACTTACAGTCAACCCTTTTCACGTTGCGAGGTCAAGTATATTTATAGGAGAGCTATAAGAAGTGGAGTAGGTGGGAGTAGGTGAGGTATGGGACCGGACGTCACTACAACAAAATTGGGCATTCATAGCATTTGAAAAACGCTATTATAACCTAATATAGCATTTCAGAAAACGCCATGTAACGACATGCTATATTAGGCCTCTTACTTTAAATAGCAGAATTAAAAACGCTATGAAAAATAAACTTTGCATAGCGTTTTACTTTGCTATCAAATAAAAATGCTATACAATATACCATCTGATAGATGCCTTCTATAGCGTTTATATGTATGATTCCATAGCGTTTAATGAGATATTCGTTTCTATAGCATTTGTATTTGATAGCGTTTTTGAAATGCTATTGACTATATTATTAATTTATAAAAATAATCGCCATTTCAGCTTTTTTCTTCATGTATAAACACACATTTAAAGATTAACATTTCTTATATGCATATAAATATAACAATTTTTATAAATAACGAATATATAAATTACTACATAATATTTCATGTATACCGTTCAAACAACTTTTCAAATCCATACTTGGTATTTTATGCACATCATTCAGATAAATTCTCACATATTCAAACTTAGTATTTCATACAAATTGTTTTGTCAATTGTTATGTATCCACATGTAATATACTATATATAATGTCATATTTTTGCATCAACAAGTTACTTACAAAACAGACAAACGAAAAATATAATATTGCTTGGCTTCTGACATCTTCTCCTTAACTGCAACAATAGCTGTCCTGCGAACGTTAAATAAAACCGTCAACATGTTAGTAATTGTTATGTCATATATTTGACAAAGTAAAAGAAACAAAAGTAAAAAAGAGAAAGTGGAGCTATGACAAAAAATATAATGCACTTAGCGATTTGAACAAGCCCGAGTGATTCCAGAAGTGCAACTATGACAAAGTCACTAAATTTTGCTTCTTATACGACCAATGAATTTGGATTTTCCATGGAGTGGCCCAGTTCGAATTAAGAACAACAAATTCCGAAAGTGAGTTATTAAATAAAACTCTTATTCATTTTTTGCAAAAACAGAAGACATTATCTACAATGGAAAACTCTACAAAATATGCCAACATATATAAAACAATTATATTAAAAATTGGAACATTCCAAAATATGCTAGTAAGTATAAAATGTCATTATTTAGGACTTAAATCAAGCAATAATGTTTGGTTTGCTAGCAAGCAGAACTCTCTCAAACAAACGATCGTACAGGTGGTTTTTTTTCTCAATCTTTGCAATGCAATAATGTTCATAGTTCATTTGATTTGAGTTTTATAATGATGATACATAGTCCTAATTTCAAATTGTAACATATGCAGATTTGACATTTCAGAACTACCAGGAATTGCTGCCCATTTAGCTTGTACATTTAGACACATACTAATAATCAAATTAGATCATAATGGCTGTCAACAGCTAAATTTTGTAGATTTACAAAGATAATGATGTCTACCGTAATGATAATATTGGTACACCATTAATACTAGAAAATAATAACCACACTGTTGGTGTGGAAAAATCACAGAAGAACGCTGCTCGGATTTTAAAAGTAGTAAGGTTCACTAATTCAGTCAACACTCCAAGATAGAGATTTGAAACACGAAGTTGAAAGTCAAACATGCTCCAGTTACAACATAACAGATAAAACATGCTCTAATTCACATGTATTGTGTATGACAACACTTGCATGTTAGAAGACCCTTTAGCCGCATTAATAGTTTCATCAGCAAGACACTCAGCAATGATTTTGATATTTCTGAATGCACTTTCGCTAGCACCAATTGAAGATATAGAGCTTGATTCACACATCTCAAAGGAGAACTATCAACTGCCAGATGCTTCACAACACCAGCTGAACCAATTCCAGTCGCATCTACTCTCGGTCCACTTAACAGAGATACAACAAAATCTACTTAGTTCAAGAATCACAAAACCTGAAAGTTTATTTGCAGTTGACTAATAAGCAGTGTTTTTTTTTCTTTCTTCTTCGTCTTGTTTTTTTTTTTTGGCATTGAATATGCAACAATCAATGCTTCTAATTCAACCATTTAAATAAAGACCGCATAATTTTCTGCTTGATAGTTGGAATGTAGAAAAAAGATTTATCTCAGCCATGAATTTTATACTCATAAAAAGATCACAAATTTGATTGCACATACAAATTTAAAAAAGAATAGTTTATTTCTAGCAACCTGTGTAAATTTAATGATTTTATAAAAGGTTTTTATATGCACTATGCTGTAATGTGGAAGATGGATACCTGAATTTGACTTTTCTAAGCTCTCTGAACCAATCATCAACTCTCTAATGATAATATAAACCCCAGGCTCATCCTACTCCACACACTAACTAACTTCTAGATTGCTTGCATTACTCACCAATACCGAACCTACTTCATCTCTACTCGAGCTGGTTGTCCTCGAAGCTTCGATCATGTTGTTACCATTCTCAACTCTCATTCCAGTAGCAACAACAGCAATGGAATGATGAAACAGGTGATGTGGCAGAATGTGTTCTGTTGGATTAAGAATGGATCGATAATGTCTGCCCATTCTATTCGATGAAGTCGAAGGTGCTCTGTATGTATTGCTGTTGTTTCGGTACATCGTTGTGTCTCTTCTGTATGATTGTGCTGTCGGACTCTCCCTTGTCGGTCCCAGTTCACCTAGCTCTAGACGATACCGCTAATGTCAAAGTGGAATGCTCGTGGACTCTTGAAATATGTGTGAACTGCAGGGTGTTTGACTATACCAAAAACAATTGTATGTAAAGTGAAGTAAGCGGAAAATTCAATAATGAGCAAAGTAATCCCCAACAAAATAAAGTGCCATTAATCAGAAAAGCATAAGATGCTCCGTTCATTACTGCTAGATTAAAGCATAAAGCTTATGTAAAACCCTCTTCCCATATGAAAAAAATCATGTATTACCAAAAAATCTGCTGCAATTAATACCAATTCCTCCTCTACTAACACGCATTGATACCATCTACCTCCATTAGATTCAATAACTACGTTTTCCATGTGTCCTTACATGTCTCCTGTTAACTCCATAATTTTTCAATCATTAACGGTACCAACAACTACTAAACACCTCAAACAACCTGTCAACCATCCATCTAAAGTAATTAATATTGAAGAAACACAAGCCATGAAAAACGTGCACACGAGAAATCCCTTTGATACTTTATGCACTTTGGTCAACACACTAATAATCGTACAATTATCATCCTATTAGTAATGTCGCCTCTGACATTAACATTGTTTACTATAATTTGCATAAAACACCAAGCTTGACGAAAGATTGAGAATCCTTTCCTTAAAAATACTAAAGGTGATTTCATGTAACTCTATGATTGACAGTTTAGGCCAAAACACTATGGCTTTAGAGATAAATTTTTTTGAAGGTGAGATGAACACACATAACGCAGGTGGTTGTAAAGAAAGAAGGAAACTTTTAGTACATATACTTATGTATAATTTGATTTGCAGTAAAGAATTTCAATTTAACGGAAAGAACAACCAAATTGTGATCCCAAACAACAGTTGAAACATGAAAATCAAATACCATTTTGCAACCAGGATAATCAAAACAATTATTATTTTCATAAAATTATAAATCAAGTTTGAAGTGCCTCACTGTTATTAGTGCTTTATGCATCCTAGATGATCAAGCCACTGTGACGTCTTATATCCATGCATCTACCATCCAACAAGTTCGCTTTAGCATTATATTTCTGTATTAAATTTGACGTGGCCTGAGAAACCTAATAATAAATCAATGAAACAGTCAAAATTCCAACAAGAGTAGAACAGCACATCAAACTTTCTTAGCACGTTCATGCAATTTGCTAAGTGGATAATTGTGGTTTGTTGCATCTGTAAACTGAAGACCCAATTTAACAAGTATAAAGAACAAAACTCTAATACACCCCTATGTGAAAACATCTACTACATACCTATATTTAGTGGTAAATATACCACCTTAATTTAGTAAGGTTTTTGCACATCATGAAGTTTACAGTGACAACAATAGATGTGTTATCTCTGTCGAGTTTCTACACCATAATTATCACTGTTAAATTTGAAGTTAAACCACAATACCATTGATATTATACACTAGTTTATATACGTACAGTTTTAGCTTTTATGATTTTGATCTTACATTTTATGCAAAGCTAACATTAAACAATGGATTCTAGAAATTAGTTTTAAAACATTATAATTGACAAATTGCCTAGGTCCATTACCATTTCTTTACTAAATTTATTCCTGTATAAAATTTTGTATTAAAACATGCCAAAACAAATCAAATCTATCAAAGTTTTGTTGGAAATGCAAGACAAAAGGGACAGATCTATTAGAAATAATAACATACTCAATATTTCAGTGTAGCCTGGCATAAAGGAGATAGTGTCGACTATGATTCAAATTTAACTTACCACATCATGGCATAAAGTAGATGGTGTCCACGCTTAAGTTCCGGCATGCTGGCAACAAAATCATCATAACTATCTCCGATCTCCCAAACTTCTCCGTCATGACTCTCTGATCATTTTCATCAATTTTGAAGACAATGTATCGACAGTTATGATCATATTATTCAAATGTACAGCAGTGCATCTTAATAAAGAGTGCAATTATATGTACATGTCCATGTAAACATTCACAAAGTGTTCATAGTGCTAACTGTGGAAATCAGATCTAAAAATGAAAAAGCAGAACAAAGAGTTCACCTCGAAACAATATTTCACAACATACGGCAATACTGTAAATAGAATAGCAGATTTAGCAGCAATGCTTATTTTTAACAGAACTTGCTTTCAACCTGAATATGAAATAATTTAGCAATATCAGTTAACAAATCATTAATGAATATATTAGTAAAATATCATGTTTGATTTCAAAGAGAATAGTCTGATAGCATATATATTAACGACTAATGTTTTGACCACAACTATAATGCATTATTCAATCGATGAAGAAGCAAAGGCCAGCTCAATGAATAAGTGGACTACACTAATGGCTTCGTTAAAAGTGAAACTAAAATGGTCCCTTGAGTATTTAAACATGAAGTTTTAATAGAAAGTAAGCCTTTTGTGTTTAGTACTAAAATACTACAACCGTTGGTCTAAGAGAAAATCAAACTAGAAAGACTACTACTTTTGAATATATAATGACACATGATTTACGTTAATAAAAATAAAATTATTGCAGCCTTATAACTTTCTATTGTTGTGGATACATGATGATTTCAAACAAACGCAGAACATTCTAAATCTGAGGTATATAGTTAATTTAATAAATGTATCATACAGTGTTCAGTAATGACCAGACATTTCATAATTAAGTCAAAGTACCACAGAAACAAAATTGCAGATGGTACTAAATTAAATTCCAAGTTTGTGATTGTTACAGAATATAGTGCAATGGATAAGAAAAGAAGGAAGAAAATCCAATGCATATGGTACTAACTAAAGTTAAGAATAAGAAAAACAGAAGATTAACAAATAATATTCAAATTACAGTTTTTCTTTAAAAGAACTTACCTTCCTAACGAGTGGATACAGGAAAAAATAAAAGAGAGAGATACATAATTGTTTAAAAGCATTCACAGGCAACATTTCATTAGGAGGCCTGCACCTTAGAATGGAATAAAAGTTGCCTACTTTTTCTCTCTTCTTATTTTTTTCTTTTTTTTCTCTCGATCAAAACCACAAGCCTACACCGACATCAACCTTTGTTCTTCGACCAGCGCTGTTTTGCCGAACCTCCTTTGAGCTGCATGTCACCACAGAGATCTGCCTCCGACCTGCTTGCTTCCCGACCACCACCCGATCCACCTCTCTGTTCAGACCTGCTGCGTCACCTCCCCTGTTGTTCTCCACCCTACCTATGCTCCATCTGTCCAAGACCAAACGAATTGAACAATAAGAAAAGGAAGTGCATAGTTGACTATCGATACATAACCTGATAAAGAGTACAATTATATGTACATGTCCATGTGCATGCATTAGTCAAATTCGAATCTTCTAATCATAAATCTATTAGTGATCACGGCTTTTACTAAATTGAGGCTTAAAGAGATACATGTGTGAAAACGAATATGATTGTTGAGCTATTGGTAAATGATATATCACAATTAATAGCCTTCAAATCAACAGATTTGATATAATTTACATTAAGAAAACCAATAAATGAACTTTGTAATCTCCGAAACCCCAAACCGACTCAAAAAAAGCTCATAGTTAAGACAATACAAGTTATAATACATATTTTAAATAACACTACGTTAGGCAGAAACATAAATTAATTAAAACAAAAATAAATGAATATATCGCTTGGTTATCCATCATAACTATGGTAGTACAGTTTGACGTATGCAGTTTCACTAGCACCATTTCTGATAACCTCCACGAGTTTCCACTAAATCCTCTGTAGCCACCTATAATTTGAAAACAAACCATTCTAGGAATTTTCAAAATAGGAAAGTTGTAGTATATAAATTTTTGTTTTACAAGTTTGGACAAACCATGAAGCTAGTTTTTCCATCATTGGGATATAATCTGTATGCTTTTCCATTTTAAAAAAAATCGGGCATTCGCAATTCGTTTGCAGCCCGACCAACCAATGCTCCAAAGTATAGCATATTGTTCTGATAAATTACAATTTATCAGCACATATCTATGATTCTTTGTTGAGAAATAACTGAGAAATCTGTACACACTACACACACTATTTGATATCACGACTTTCTTGAGCAAGGTAAACCGTACAAATTTATATAATTTCTGAGAGTTGTAACTGATGTTATAACTCAAAAGTAAATTACAAGTTACCTCGAATATGACACAAAGGACTAGATCTATAGAATGTTAATTAGTCAAATACATTAGCTATTTAACCTCTATTGCTAGCAATTAAACGTTTCTACTAAATTTGCCGTAAGACTCTGTAATATTTCCCTCTGTTGCAATTTAACCTCAGGGTATCAAACTAAAAAAATTATGTCTTCAGAAAAAAGAAAAACAAACTCTGAATAAGACCTTTTTAGCCAAACTATAACTAGGATTAGCAACACGGTTAATAATTAACAGTGTGATGGCATAAATTAAGCATTCAAGGGAATATTAACATAATTAAACATTCATTAAAAGTAAATTTGATTATTTGGTCTTCTAGCACTGATATTTTCAGCAATAAAGTCCTCTAATTAGAATTAAAACACATCTAAACTCAAATTAAAAGAGGAAAAGTCAAAAATAATAATATAAGATTACTATTATAGTACCTCTCACCGTAGTTCAAATTGGGAAGCACTGATTTAGGGTTCTAAGTAGGTAGTTGACGACTATGTTTCAGACTAGTGGTTGCGTTTAACTATTGGGATCAGTTGTGAGCAGTAGATCAATTTACAATTGACTATTGATGAAGGCAATTAGGGTTTCGTGGTTTTGAAGGAATTTTACAGCGGTTGGGTTTCTGAGGCGGCCAAGGGAAAGACTTTTTTAGGAGCTGGCGGGCTTTATTTATTTCCCGCATAAAATAAATTCTCTCCCACCTGTTTTATGATATAGCGTTAAATGCATTTTTATGTTTACTTGACAACGTTGGTTATGTGAAATTTGAATAGCGTTTGAAAGAAATAGGAGGGCTGATTCTATTAAAAGCATATAATGTTGTAGTGCGTCCATATTTTGTACCCCAGGGTCGGTATCGATCCTGAGATTGGTACCAATTCAGGAACTTAGTTTTTGTGCTCCTTCCTTCTTGATCAAATTTGTATCTTCTTGAGTCCTTTAAATTTTAGTCGCCTCCGTATCCTGGTGGATTCTTCACTTCATATCTTGATGGTTTCATGTTTGCATCGATCCCAGACTTAGTTTGAGTTGTTAGAGGCATGATACCAAAAGCATGGAACCAGAAAGGGGTTGGAAGCAGGATACGAAATAATGAGATGAGTGAAGTACGAATCTACGAAATGAAAAGTGTGGGGAGGCCAGATACGAAAATGAGGAGCACTTTGGGATATGGTTTTCGGAGAATGGAGAAGAGGGATACAAATTCCATCTAGTTGTTTTGGGATATGAGTTTAGGATGGTGTATTTTGAGGAGTTGTGGAATACGAACTTGGAAGCGAGGTTGACTACCGATCCTGAGCACTTAGACAAATTTGAGCAGCTTTTTCATTCCGGGAGAACTATCCTTATACAATTCGATGCGGGCTAGGTTCCTAAGTGTTTTGAAAACAGGTATGGGCTGTTAAACCAAGCGATGGGACAAGTCATGTGGACTTGGATTACTTTCGTGACCAGACTAATAGGTCAGTTAACATTTTCCCCTCCAAGGATGTCTTGCGATAACATGATGTGCTTTAAGTTGAGATAAGTAATCCTGAAAGTCAAAAAAGTCTCCGAGTCATGTTGAGCGAGTGGTCACGACCTTTCCATTGGGTAGTGCAAACCATATGTCATGATGCTTCTCTAAGTTGGTTGGCATGAGTATGACGTTCCAGCGTTATTAAGGTTTTTGACTACATGGACTGGGACCCTTCCTGATTGCTTAGGTGGGCGTCTAACTCCCGTTGACTTAAGAAATTACAAGTTACTCATCGATGACTGCTTACATCGAAGTGCAAATGAGTTGTTGTTGGGATAGAGTCGCATATGCACGCGTAAGTTTGCACGTGGTTTCGCACAAAATGTTTGGATTTTGAAGATGAAATGTAATTAAAATAATATCCTTTGGTCGTGTAATCACGCAAGTTAGCTTTTGAAAAGTTATCTAATTGGAACTTGATCGTTCGGCATGTACTCTTGGACTATTTAGGTTTGCGAGTATACGATTAGTTAGTGATACGGGTTGGTTTCGAGATCGAGATTTCGAGGGCATGTTACGTGATAGTAGCCATAGCTTGGACGCACGACCATGTTGGTTAGTTTTCGAAATGTTGTCGACATGGAACTTCAAAATTCGGCATGCACCCTTGAATCATCTAGATTCATGAGCACACGATCATTTAACGATTTAAGTTTCGAAAACTCGTACGCACAATCGTTGCCATTGGAGTTCAGAAGTTGTTCGCTGATCCCAAAGCGTCTGGCAGATTTTTCACTTTAATTTTCCTCCTTTCTTTTGTTTTTTCTTTTTGTTTTGTTTTATAGGATCGGTATTGCTCCTACGACTTGATGCTTTTGTGAAACTCAAGCCTTCACCCCACCACGTATATAAGTAAGATACGATTTTTGTTACTGCTTCACCTAGTAGTTTTCGTATTCTAGAACTTAGGATTTTTTTTTTGTGACTCCGAATTTCGAATCCCTAGCATAATCCATCGCAGACCAGAGTCGGCTCACTTTTCGGTTTACTCAGACCACTGAAATCCCTTAACACATAACATAAAATCGAAATAGATGGGCTCTCGAATTGATCTATATACTGTTCTATTCGATTTGGGTATGATATTTTGGTTGGGCGTGGAGTCTGAATAGAGAAGGCGACAAGGCCGATAGGGTTGATTTTGATGGTGGCAACTTTAGTTAGCCACGACAATGGAGCTCTAGAGGAGGGAAGACGGAGCACTGGCAAGTGTGAGGAGTTTTAAGGAGGCGAGGGAGACACAGGTTCAGGGAGTACGAAATTTATGGAGGAAAGGGATACAAAAATTCTGTAAGATGATATAGTTTTGGGGATACTAAACCTCAGTTTATATCCCAGCACTTCGTTTTCTGAGTGGAAGAAAGAAAGGAGACGAAGGGAGGAAGAGAGGGTGTCGAATCAGTAGTAGTGGGAAGAGAAGAGATGGTGGAGAGAACACGAGATACAAAAATGGAGATATGTGCATGGGATACGAAATTAAGATATTGTATCCCGGACACTTAGAAGCTCTTTAGTATCTCGATACTGAGTGATTTTAAGTTGAAACATTCGGCCAGAAACTTTCTTATGAGTATGGGGATAAGAAATGAGTATTTCGCATCTTGGAAACTTAAGAAACTTTAGAGTTTGAATTTCGACTTCGCGAATTTGAGTTGTTTCGTGATGTTGCGCTATTTAGTCAAGAGTTAAAGTGAAGTTACATTGCATAACGCGTCAACATTTTAAAAACAGATTGGCTCAGGGCCGACGATTCAAGAAAGCACTTAGGAATTAGAGCATAACTCGAGTTATGAACTCATGACTGAACAATCGACTCCAGAATTCAACTCTTGATCCAATTGCATTGTTATAGCAACTGAACTTGAATTCCGCGAGTTCGATTCATGAAGACAATGGTTTGAGTTTATTGAATTGTAAACTGTCGTCAAATCCCAAAGCGTATTCATATAGTTTCACTAGCATGCACGACACTACATGTTCGATATTAGTTCACACTTAGAGGGGGTACAGATTTTGGTGTGGTAACTAATGCAACTATCTTGTAAGTATATTTTGCAATGGTAAGGAAAACCTCTAGACGACTTCAAGGCTTGGAAGCCAAAATAGTGGAAGTGTCCCTATGTTCTAATGAGTCTTTGTACAGCTCTATCCCATCGGTTAGTGATCATAGGGACCCTAAAGCTTCCACCCTTTCTCAACAAGTAGGGTCGGCCAATTTGCTCGAACAAGAGGGATAACCCAAACGATCACAACGTTCAAGTGAGCACGTGGATGAGCTACAGGTTCAAGAAGAAGAAGAACTTGTAGTGGAGGGTCCTACAAGAAGAGGAGGATGCCAATGACGAACAGGAAGGCGTTTTCGTAGCAACGAGCATGATGGGAGAAACAATGATTCTTCAGAACCCCTTAATTCGGTTGTCTCGCCTTCCCATGTTTATTTAAAGGTTCAAGCCAATAGCCGCTTCACCCTGGGAGCGTAGAACAAACTTAGCTATTTCAAGCATGATTGGTTCTATGTTCAACGTCACCAGGATTTGTGAGGAGGTGGCATTAAGGTCGTAAATATACTGAAACTTACACTGTATCCCAAGTCATTTGAGTCGTAAGCTCTAAACTAACTTGGAATTTTATGTGGCATGTATTTCACAGATTTCGAACAGAGGTGAATACTTGGAGCGAGTTATGGCATTGAAAGATGTACTGAGCGCATATCGTAATGCCCAGACTCTGCTATCGGGCAATTTCCTTAATTTTTTGGGCTTGCTTCATAAGGGATGCTCGACGGGCTATAGGGATGAAGATGAATTAGAGGAGGAAATAGAGGATCCTAAGGGAGGAGTGATTCCTCTGAGTTTGCAGGAAGAAGTGCCCCATGTCGTTCTTTTCTATGTATGCCCAGATAAGGAGGAGAATACAGGAGCCACTACGCCATAAACGGCCTTCTTCAACACAAAACAAATGATGGCACAAGCCCAAAAAATGTTGGCACTGGTCTTTGGAAACACTTTGACTACCTAAGGCAACATAACAAATATTATTGCAGTAGAAACCTATTTGGATCTATAGCAACATCCTTCAGTGTCTGTAACAACATTCCAAAAATGTTGCTATAGATATTTATATTAATTTTTAATATGTCTATAATATAACAAAAAGGAGAATTAAATGCTACTACATAGAATTAAATATTCAAACAATATTTTTATTCAAATAAATATTTTATTTCAACATTTGAAATAGTACATATTTCTAACTGCACTATTTACAATTCATTGTTGATAACATAGTCAATCACATATACAGATGTTCCTTACTATATTCCACTCGAGTCACTCAGTTATACATACTCAATTACATATACATTCACTAACACTGACACACTAATTCTTATTATGCTCCAATCCAGTCCAATTAACTGTATACCTTTCACAGAAACATACACAGTAAATTGGAACAAAAATAAATTTAAATACAAGCAATTGTATATGTGCATGAGTCCAATGAAATACAAGCAAGGAGTGATTCAAATTTTTTAAGTGATCAATTAAAATGTAAAGTCAACAATCAGGTTAGGTGTGTACAAGTGCATGTGTGTGTGTGTGTATGAAATATACAACTACAACTACAAGTGTACAAGTGGTGTCAAAAGCAAATCAAGTCAGGCAAGCCAACGATGATCCCAATCCCAAGCATGACTATCCTAATCAACTACAACTCCTAAATGAAATTGCAATATTTCCAAATTATCCTAAGCTGAATTAGACATATGATATATATATATATATATATATATATATATATTCCTCTTTTATATGTACATAGCAAATAGAAGAAGATATACCTATTGGCCACCACTTCATCCGGAATTGCAGGAATATTCACTGCTCAATCACCTCCATAAACAACACGTGTCGCTCCTCCAAAAGCCGACAATCACGAAGATGATGCACACCAGTTCATGCACCAAAAATGTTCCTGAATACCACATAAATTGAACGCAATATACATATACACTATTAAATCTTAATGAAAAAACATCAATTCTATCCACATAAGTTGTTTTCTTTGCATGTGAATATGATGGTGTAATGAATCAGAAATTAATGAATGCTTTTCCAGATGTCCAAAAGTTAGATCTGCTATGGTTGTGCGTCAAAATGCATTGTTGGTTATACTAGAATAAGTTGTACCGTGGTACTTCATCAAAATGTATTTGCATTGCTCATATTTGGCCACATTATGCCATATCTAGATATACACGTGTCCAGTATGCACATAACTAGCTTTGCGATTTCATATATTCATCTGCCCATGCATGTACCTCTAAATAATTGACCACATGTGTACATATAATAATGGAAATGGTGCAAAACCAGTTATAAGTATAAGATTCAATACTCTGAACAAAATCCAAAACATATACTTGCTCACTTAGTTACAAGGTCATGTAAAACAATAGCAGCAACATCAGTTTGTGAAGTCACAATTGGTATCCAAGTATCTCCCAATGTAATTCTAGTATATGATATTAGACGACAGAGACACAGCAAGTACTTCAGATATGAACTACAATATATATTTGCTACACATAATCCAAGTATTTCAATTTATATTTTCCCACTCCAAAGAGGTATCCTAGCTTTAATTCAAGTCCAAATACACATGCTAGTTGTATTATCTAAAAACATCGCAGTTCACATAACAAAAAGAACATGCCAAACTCCAATAGACTTCCTAGTGACACAATTTAGTTTGGTAGAAGAAGATAAAATATTTTATAACTAAATAAATAAAAGTAACGCAACCATACACACAATTATTTCTTTAACATAGATAAATTTCTAATGTCAAACTTCATTTAGTAGACTAAGATTCCTCAAATTAACATACATTCTACAGATCATTATCCCTTAAACTGCTACTAACTCAAAAGCAGAATTCCTAATTCATGCATCGATTTACACATACAATACTAAATCTTAGTGAAACCGAACCTTAACCAAGACGCGCATGACTGGAGGAGCTCGACAACGGAGTAAACAATTTCAAGAACAATGGGTTCGATTTGAATTTTTTTCGAAATGGGATATAGGTTTTTTTCTACGTTTCCAGGTTTGTTTGGCAGAAATAGGGAGAGCATTCACAGGAAGGAGGTACAAGTTTGGAGAATGGCGGCGGTTAGAGCAGCGCATTCTTGCAACGGATGTAGTGACGCGTGAAGAGGATGGACTCCATTTTCGATATTTTTTTCCTCTTTGAATTTGCTTAAGGAAAGAAAAAAGAAAAGGGCAAAAGAATTCCGATTGAACGAGAGAAAATGAAATGAGAAATAGGATGAAGGAAAGAAGAGAAATTTGGACAGCGGGCGAATATATGAAAATTAGGGTTCCTAATGATTTTGAAGAGGGAAAGTGAAAAGGAAGGCGGGTAAATGAAAATAATAGCAGGAAATAGAAATAGCTGATGTGTGGATTAAAGGTTGAGATTTTGTTTTAAACGATGGTGTGGATAGCTGAGGTGTAATTATTTTTCTTATTTTTTTATTTGAATATATTTATAGCTATTGCAACATCTTGCCAATATCTATACTCACACCTTGAAGCGAATGTTGCAGTAGGACCAATATTTTATAGTTGTCGCAACATTTTAGCCGGCAATACCTGACAAATCTATTTCAGAAGCCATCTATGGCTTAGCGAGCTTAGGGGGATGTATATGGTGATGACGTAGATGAGGAAGAGCCCGTCGGAGGGTATGGTTCACTACCCACTCCTATTCCCTTTCCTACTGAGGCGACGAGGTTGGTAGATGCTATTGAACCATGTTCTCCAACTACGAACTCTGGTATTGTACCACTACACCAAAACAGTGGATTCCCAACAAGTATATGTGTTACAAATAATTTCTGTAACACTTTTATGTGTCACCAACGGTGTGTGAGGAATTTCCTATAAAACTTATAAGTGTTACGAACAGAGTAACTTCTAACACTTATAAGTGTTACAAACAGAGTAACTGCTAACACTTATAAGTGTTACAAACATATTCATTGCTAACACTTATAAATGTTGGAACAATAAGATATGGTAACACTTATAAGAGTTACAAACATATTCATTGCTAACACTTATAAACGTTGGAACCATAAGACATGGTAACACTTATAAGAGTTACAAACATATTCATTGCTAACACTTATAAATGTCCGAACCATAAGATATGGTAACACTTATAAATGTCAGTATCATAATCTTACTAACTCTTATAAATGTTGGCACACATAAATTGCTAGCACTTATATAACATGTTTTTATGATTTTCAATCACATATATAATTCAACATATCAATTCAAATAAAAGTATTTAGTACACTTCCATATTTCAAATTCAATAATGTCACTTTTGCATAATGCTTCCAATTTCAAAATACCATAATATCAAGTTCAAATTACAAAAAACAATACAAAGTTTTACTAAAAATACATAGAATTTTAGATATTATGAAAGTGAAACATGGACTATATCACAAAGCCTCCATCCGAAAATTCACCAAGCTTGTAATGTCCGTTTTGAGGACCATCGTAAATTGGTGCTTCCAGATCTAAAACTTCTGTTATCCAAACAACTTTCTCAACATCTGACACTATCTCTCTAAAATGACCAGTTTGGTTTTTTCCTCCTCCATCAAGTTCCTACAAAATATAAATGCACTCATTTTTACATTAAAAACAGAAGTCATCATAAAGACAGATTAAAACTTACACATACATATATATAGTATACATGTACATATGTAATTACTAACATAAGCGTAAGCACATGGGAATCTGTTTGTATGTGTCCGCATGTAAAATCCAACTAGACTGTCTATGTGTCCCTGCATATAATAATTGTGTTTACAAGTGTGCAAAACAAATTAGAGTTGTACCTGAAGTTAAAAAGTTGCAAGCAATTGTATTTAAAAGTTTTGCAACTCTGTTAAAAACTTGCAAGTAATTATATACACAACTTAGTTAGTTCAAAAACACATTTAATTTAAAAGTTTTGCAACTCTATTAAAACTGAGTTGCTTGCAACTCAGTTATTTCAAAACTGAGTTGCTTGCAACTTAGTTTTGAATGGACCGAGTTGCAAGCAACCCGATAGTCCAAAACTGAGTTGCTCACAAGCAACTCAGTTTTAACACCGAGTTGGAACCAAGTAGCAACTCAGTAGTTCAAAACTGAGTTGCTTGCAGCTCAGTGTAAAAACTGAGTTGCTTACAGCTCCGTGGTGCTGTTAGTGCTATAGTGCATTTACATGAGGCATTTTCATTAAGTATCCATACAAGTAAAACTAAACATGATTAGTATCCCAATAAAGAAAATACTACCTACAATTGGGATATCTTGGGCTTGAGCTCAGCTTTCTAGCAGCTGGAATAGCCGCGACATATGTCCTATTTTTAAGCGACTCAATTTTCTGAAAGGTGCAATGAAAAGTAGATGATGAGAGTGGGCAACATATCAATAAAGAAAAGTCGATAAAAAGATATGGAATATTAATGAATATTATACATGAAAAATTACAACAAATAAACCGTTCTTACTTGCCAAATGTTCTGTGCATTTCCTGAAGTAGCAAGTGCAGCAAATAATCGAAGTGTTTTCCCTGTATAAATGGAATAGAAATAAAAATAAGTAGATATAATATTGTTCTTGGTATGCTTCCTTTGGGTCGTGAGTTGTTAAGGCATGAAACAGAATTGCATATGCCAGTAGGCATATGCATATTGCCTACTGGCATATGCATATGCTAGAGACATATGCATTTGCATATGCCTACTGGCATATGCATTTGCATATGCCAGTAGGTAATATGCATTTGCATTTGCCTACTGGCATATGCATTTTGCATATGCATTTTGCATATGCCAGTAGGCAATGCATTTTCATATGCCACTGGGATTTGCAAAAAGCATATGCCAGTAGGCAATATACCACTGGCATATGCCAGTAGGCAATATTAGGCAATATGCATATGCCTACTGCTAGTAGGAAATATGCATATGCCTACTGGCATATGCATATGCATTTGCATATGACTACTGGCACATGCATTTGCATATGCTAGAGTCATATGCATTTTATAGTCCAATGCGTGTATCTCATTATATATTCCTAAATATATACATTTTATGTAAATACCGAGCATAGACAAAGACTGATCATGAAAGAACAAAAGAATATAATCATTTTTCCTATTTAAATGTGTATCCAAGAAAGTATTCCATCATGGTACATTGCACGACTTAAGGGTCAAGGTATATAGGTTTATTCTTGCAAAATGAGCTATTTGTTTTCATCTTATAATATGGGAACTTATGCTTTGATTAAAAAAATTATAAACATGTATTTCTCCTCTGTGGTCAAATTAAGAAACAAGATCTAAAGTATATAATGTAGAACTAACTATATAAAAACTTACTTCAAAAGCTTTTAAAGGTTTCTCACACAAATTCTAATTTGATCATGTATTTCTGCCTTGAAGAGATGCTGAGTACAGGTCTTAACTTCTTCTACTGTGTCTTCTTCATAAAATTCTAATCATTGGGCCTCCGCATAAGATTTATTCATGACATGGGCAAGTGCTTCTCCTCAGCAAGAATTGCATTATTTGGCATAATATCTTATCTGAAATAGACAGAAAATTCATATAAATACTAAAGAAATTACACCAAAAAAATTGCTTTACTACTGTCAATCGCCAAAAGAACAAAATTTTCCACTAAGAACTTAAAAGTTGATAAGTGCTCAAACAACCAATTATAAAATTTGATGTCAGTATTATTGTAATTTACTGCGCTATTCAATTATGAAATGGATCAATAATTCATTGCTAGGCAACGATTTTAGCGATGAATTATAATTAAAAAGGGAACTGAGCAATTGTGACGGAAGAAAATTAAAGTAATAAGAAAAAATAGAAAAAGAATTAACTGATCCATCTTGAAAAAACTATCTTGGAAGTATAACACTTCATTTCCCATTGAACTGCATAACTTTAAAAAACCACTGCAAACAAAGTACTGGATAATGAAAGTTTATTAGAAAACATGCGAACAAAGTGCTGTAGTGAAAGTTCATTTCCCATTAGAAAGTTTATTTGTAAATCATACCATGAATTAACCATATTCTTATTTATGCATCGTCGTGTAGTTTAGCAACTTTGATAAACATTTATTTCATCAAACATACACTCAGACAATGTATTAAACACATCCAAAGCACTACTATTTGATAAACCAATATAGCAGTGTCCGATTAATGATTTAACACATCAAAAGCACTACTTAATATCTTTCAATGGCAGAGGAGAAATATAACTGAACCCCTTTATTTTTACGATGATGACAGATCGAAACGAAGGAACTTCGAAATGGCAAAGAACGTAAATCTATTTCTTCAGTCACGGTCAGAACTCAAAATAATTCATGCGCCAATTGGTAGATGAAATCGAAAAAAGCAGAACAAGTAACAGTAAAGTAACTAATGAACATATTGAGAGGCATTAGAGTTAATAAATAAGGGGGGAACTTACTGTAAATTTCAAGAGCAATTCTTCCCTTCGATGAAACAGGATTAAATCAAATATTGATGGGCCCTTTGGCAATACGTTTTAACTTCTGCAATTAAAGAAGGAACTCCATTCCATTACTGACGACAATAAACAATAAACAAGGAAAACCCCCAAATTTTCAAACAATATGTTTTAACTTCTGCAATTAAAGAAGGAACTCCATTCATTTACTAACGACAATAAACAAGGAAAACCCCAAAATTTAAATCCATTTACTGACGACACTAATTTGATCAACGCTCAGTGAAGTAAATAAAACAATTTCAGGTGAGGAAGAATGAATCAAAATGTATTTTCACCTTTGGCAATTGCTGTCACCCCTTCGATTAGAGAAATCCAAAATCCTTCGATTAGAGAGAGGATTGCGTGGGATCGCTGATCAATTCTTCAAAGTCCATATTTTTTTTAATTTACTTTGATACGGCCTTCGGTGGATAAGCATTGAGGAATAAGCCTTTAGGTACCGATTAGGGTTATGTGTGAGAACTTACCCTTTTGCCCTTGGAGTATAAGAGTTGACCACGCATACCAACACATTTAAGTGTTGGAAAATTTTTGGTGACACATTTTTACTATAGAAACACATATTAGTGTCACCAGTCTACAACACATATAAGTGTTGGCAGTTGAAAAAAAAATAAGAATTGCCAAATGGCCATTATGGTGTAGTGTGTCGTGTCAATGGAGATGAGTACCAATTCAGAGGGTTGGATTCGGTCCCTATAAAGAATCTTTTTTTAGGCTCAATGATGCCAGAGTCAAAAGCTTATTGACAAGTATTGAGGAAATTACCCCTTCAAGTAAGCCGACACCTGATCCGTAAGGGGAACACTTAGGATACACACACTCATAAGCATTGCATAACACAACATTTGGTTTGTGCATGTAGGATCTTCAATTTTGATTCAAAATTTGCTTTGTGCAGGCGCCATGACTCGGGAAAGCGACAGAGATCGAGATCAAAGTTACTCTTGATGGTTGAAAAGAGGTGTTATGAGCGATTTATTTGAAAGTACAGAGCTGTGCACAAAGAAGAAATCCCATAAGTCTGAAAGAAGCCGTCGTTGTCAAGAATATTTCCTACACTTAGAGTCTCTGCCAGTGAGCATGAGACCGGCGGATGCTAGAAGAGGAACAACGATAGTAAGCATGAGGCAGCAAGCAACAATTATCCCACCTTCTTGTATACCAACCTCCACACCAGTGGTGACAACCATTGGTGGGGGCAGGCCTGGCAAAGGAAGATCAGGAACCAGCGTAAGAGATGTGAGGTTTCAGGGCCTAACAATGCCTGATAAGTTGGTGATCTCGGAGTTGAGTGCTACTGAGAAGATGGAGATATTGAAAATGTCATCTCCCAACTTCTACTTCAATAAGCTATTGTGGTCGGTCGATATTCATCAGATAGCACTACAAATGAATCACCAATATCAGGAGTTGTACAAATATACGAAGACTCTCAGATTTAATCATCCATAAAAATGTAGAGATACAAGGATTACAAATCGAGGTAAAGGCCGAACGTGAGAGTCTCGCAACTTAGGATGCTGAAATGAGTAAGACGAAACTAATTAGATTATATTTCCGCATATTCAAGTACCACTTTTACATGCTAACTCTCTATTGTTGAAATAGGTGCATTGAAGAAGGAGCTGGCAGACGCGAAGGCGGTCATGGCTACGGCTCGTGAACAATACAAAGTTGTGTTAGCCTCGGTGTTGGCTCGAGCCATTGCATTGTAGAAGAACAACTAGGCCATGTCTGAGGAAAACCTTCGGCTGTAGGAAGAGAATAAGGAGGTACATCAGCTCAGGGAAGACAACTAGGCATTGATGGAGGAAAAATGAAAGGCTTTGAAAGGAGAATGATGTGACTCAATGCCTAATGAAGGAGAACGAGGATCTGTGGAAAGCACTTGCAACAAACTATGCCGAGCTCGAACAAGCCAGAGAAGGAGGCGGCCAGAAAGCTTCAAATAGGGAAGTGCTTGGCTAGTAGAATGGGACCAGAGCCGAGTATAAGGCTCAACTTGAAGTGCTCCAATCCCAAGTTAGGGAAGCACGGGAGGTGGTAGAAAGAGACATGGAGCTAGCGATCTTGGGTTTATATGTTAAAACACATCAATCCCATTGGCTCTCATGGGTGAGAGACTCCGCTTGGAAACTTTAACTTGGGAAAGGATCTTGGAATGTGAAGCTGCTGCCCAAGAAGTGGAGGCAGTGGGTGAGGCTATACTGATGGACAAATATATGACAGGGGGACCATCGGGTGTTGGCGGAAGGGAGAAACTTGCTTAGCTAGGAAGACGCGGAGGCGGAAGAGGCGGAAAGATGTACCGTTGAAAAGAGGAAAATGATCGTAATCGAAAGCATTACAGTTGCTCACGAGGTCATTTCCCAATAGTAGCAAGCCATTCCTATCGCTTCCGCTGGTGGCCCTTTCGCACCAGCTTCTAGATTCCTTCCATCAACAGTCGATGGGTCAGTGTCAACGGGACCACACAACAAATGCTGGGAAGTATATCCACTTACTCGTCGA
This sequence comes from Allium sativum, assembly GCA_030737875.1. NCBI lineage: Eukaryota > Viridiplantae > Streptophyta > Magnoliopsida > Asparagales > Amaryllidaceae > Allium > Allium sativum. Next base: position 138,697,183 of record CM060918.1, on the reverse strand, counting down.
TACCTGAAAAGAGGATAGCTCGAAACGGAAATAAACTATTTTGCTTACCTCCCTAGCGTGTAGGTACTATTAAGGTGAGGGCGACAACCAAGATGGAAATGATAATGGCTACCGGGGCAGAACCAATCTAGTGACTGTAAAGGCAAATGGAGGATGAGTTCGGTTGACTCAAAGACCTTGACCTGGAGATGAGAGAAATAGGGGTAGATGACTATTCCAAACTATTTGAGGAGGACACAAACAAGAATGGCACAGGTGTCCAGGTGACGGGATAAATTGAGGTAGGAGGGAAGCAAATGCATGAACTGATTGAAAAACAAAAAGCCCAATGGATGATGAAGTCTTAGGAGCTTGAGTAAAAGAGGAAGGTGGATAAGGAGGCCAGGCTTAAAGCTTAGGAAAAGGCAAGGGATAAAACTAAGGAAGAGACCCGTGAGAAGGTTTGGGAAGAATCTCGGAAGAAGGCGGAGAATAGAGCATCCCACAAGTGAGCCGAGGAGGAAATGAAGAGGTCAAAGGCCTAAGAGGAGGAAAATCAAAAGGCCAAACAACAAGCGAAGAAGAAGGTCGAGAAGGAGGCTACGAAAGCTAAGAAACACGCCAAGAACATTGAAACTTCGTGGGACATCATCGAAGCTGTCCCACCTCCGCTGAGGGCGATCTTCACATAATCTGAGACCATAAATATCACTAAAGAAAAAAAATCAGTGTGAGTCCACCACTAGTTAACCAGCGGATATGAGTTCGGGCCTTGTCTCTCTCTAACTCTACCGAAGGAGCAGAAAGGATCCTAACAGAGTGGGGAGTCGAAGAGGAAAAGACAGAAAAGGGATGAGATGCCCAAGGATGAATCAAAGAAGAAGAAGCAAAGAAGAACGGCTCATCCAAGTGAATGTTGTGGATATGTTTTTGTTTTTGTAGGCCGATAGAATGTGCGAGTATGGCCCTCAGCTTTTGGAGGCACGATGTGTTTTTGATGTACATCGATCACTGGTAAAAAGTTGCATTTTGACCTATGAATGAAAGTTTGCATACTTTGCTTACATCGCATATCGTTCTAAATGTTCAAGCACTCTTTACATTTTTCAACATTGTACTCATGTAAATTAACTTGTCGTTATACCTAGATTTAAATTTGTTGGAGGAGTCTCAAATCTTCCAGAATTCGAAGTTGAACTAGTAAAACACGAGAACTTGTGGTAAGTATGTGGGGATTCGAATTTTTGTATCAGATTCCAAGAAATTAGCCAGATTTTCATGTTTTTCCAGGAGTTGGAAGTTGTGTTGTTTTCTTCGATCCCGAGTTCGAGTTTGCAAGCTTGGATCATCATGCGACGTCATACGATTGGATTAGGATTGAAGCTGAACATAACACAACCCATTAGCATAACGCTCGAGAAGCGAACTTGTATGCATTGATGACTCAAACATGCACATAAGATGCAGATATATGGTTAGGTCATCAATTTCAAGATTCGATTATTAATCCAGTCACATGGTAACCGTGATTCATTTCAAGTACTGCGTCTGTAGTCAGCAATGACAATGGTTTTAGTAATGAACTCAAGGTTGTCGCCGTATTTCATAATGTTTGTTTATAAGGAGTCTTGGCCTCGGGGGACATCGGAGGTTACTTTTATGGTGTCGAAAAAACTTCGATTTCAGATCGTGTTCTCTGTGTGATGGGTTCGCTCCCAAAAATCTCGCTCCATGGGTCGTAGAGAATATGATGGTAGTGAGTATGCAGGACAGCTAGAGGTGTAGTACTCCTGGACATGCTTTTTGTTGTGTGCACCTTCAGTAGTTCTTCCCGTCGTGCCCCTAGATGACTGGGAGATGGTCGGAGCTCAAATAAAGGAAAAAGGTTGTGATGACCCCGAGGAGGAGGCGTTCGTTGAAAAAGAGGGGTTACTTCTCAGTTACATTAGTAAGCCGCATACCTATTTCTCCGATGACGAACTCTGAGACCATTGCGTCGATGGAGATGGTCAAGGGAACTAGTGTAGGACTACCCCGGGACCGCCTCCAAGTGTGCCTTCGATAGTGCTTCTCGACGTGCACTTAGTTGATTGGGAGGTGGATAGAGATCAAGAGAAGGTGTAAGGCCATGACAACAGCAAAAGGGAAATGTTTGTTGGAAAATATGTTTTCCTTTTCATTTCGTTTGGTCCTCGATGAAAGAGAGAGAGAGGTGGGAGTGAGTCGCAAACTGGTTCCTCAGGTGACTACCTCAGAGACCACTGCATTGATGAAGACTTTCGTTCTAAGTGCTCGATTGCTTCCACACTTTCTGAAAGTTGTACTCATGCAATGTAATTCGGCATTGCACTTTGATTCAGCTTGTTCGAAGCTCCATTCTTGGAAAATTCAAGTTGTGTAGAGTGAGAAGAGACTGGCTTCACTCTCAAGACTTCCTTTTAGTTGTTAATCTCGAGACATTGTGAAGTCAGTGGTGGACATCATTGGTTCGCCAGTTTTATATAACGATCTAATGCTGAGGTTAGGAGTTATCCAAGGAAGCGGTTGGTATCACACTTGCTCGATTGGTGCCAATAGATAAAACCCCAAACATGCTTGAGCATATCTAGGTCATATACTAACCATCGGGCATAGTGTTGGTGCTAACAGATCACTGCCAGAGTACGACGGATCGTAAGTAAGTCGGGCTAAATCCATAGGACATAAAGTACTTTCCCTTGGGTCCTGGGTTAAGTATGGCTGAGTATGTTCAATTATATTTGTGGTATCGGTATTCCGATGATACAAAAATGAATTTCGGAGGTTATAAGACAACCTAAGCAATTTGTCGCAATTGAGACATACAATCAAACTTCTTTCGGAAACAAGTACAACTAAGTTTATACAAGGTGCAACTCAAGCTAGACGAGTCATGCAGTGCCTCATTGGTGTATAAGCTGCTTATTTCTGTTGTAGTCTTGCTGGGTCGAAAGGATAATCCCGAGGGATCTAGGTTCTAGGAAAAGTTCAGGTCTATTGAAATTCTTGGTGGCCATTGGATGGCTTGGGAATTTCAGGTGGGTGACATTGTTTGTACTGCTTAACCTAGCAGACGAAATTTTCGATGTTATCCTTCAGGTGGCAACATTCGTTTGTCTCGTGCCCATGGATGTTATGGAACCATCAGTACTCTTTGGTTTTTCTCTTGTTGTCCGACGGCATATTCTTGGATCGGGCATCTTGTACTGTAGGTCATTGCAGGTCTTGAGATAGATATTCTTGAGGAAGCCATTGAGTAGAGTGGAGTTGTGAAAAGATGGAAGTGTAAGACGTTTCTTCTTGTTTTTGTTCGGAGCATTGAGACTAGAGTTGTTACAGCTTTGGATTTGGTCTCGAAGTAGGTCGTCGTAATGAGGAGCATGATTCCTTTGTGCTTCTTTTTGGTGTAGGAGATAGTTGGTTTTCTCGAAGAAGACTTCTAAGGTCTCTGGTTGCTCTCAATCAATCCATGCTTCAAATTCAAATTCGGGATGAATGCCCTTAGATAGTTAGGACAGGGCAGTATGGAGATTCGAGTCTTCAACATTCGCTAACGCTTTGTCGAATCTTTCGAAATACCTTTTCAGACTTTCCCCACTGCTTTGGCAAATATGTATACTAGATTATTTGATCAAATCCTTTTCGAGCTAATTGAAGGTCGAGATGGTTCTCGCGGAAGTCGAGTAAACCATAAAAGAGGCGCGCCTTCTATATTTGATTCAAAATGGTTTATGAAGTCTCGAGTGTTTGATTTCTCCAAGTAAGCATCTATATGTGGCATATCGAAGTGTTTGAGCCATTCAGCATTAAGCACATCTTCGGTGAAGGGGTTACATATCGCACTGGTTTCCCAGTCATCTGTGACATAACACTGGGATTCTTTGAAGATGCTGCGAACCAGGTTGGTGACAATAAGAGTTCGGATCTCCACTAGATTCCAGCGGTCGTGATCCGACTCGGGAGTGCGCAATCTTGGATGTCTTCTCCGACGAATGTCAGTTTCATCCAAAGAATCTTCGACCTTAGTTCTTTGGCTTTGCAGAGGTCAGTAAGCAGGGACTTAAGCTTATTTGTCATTTGAGGTGTAGGCGCTAAATTCCGGGTTGCAACACGTCGATCCTACTAAGTGAGAGACTGAATGTTAACCCTTTGGTCAAGATTAGGCACAAGCGGGGAACGGTCAAGATGATGCGTTACCTCTTCGATGGCAATTCACATACCATGACAGTTGGTTGTCCGATAGTTGGCTTTGGTTATAGTGGTGAGAAGCAGGAACGAAGTTGGGGGACGTGATTTGGAGGAGGCTGAACATTGTTGTTCGCTTGAAGGCGAAGGATATCTCATTAAGCATGTTCTCAACGTCGTTGGATCAATTCAAGATTTTACTTGATTTGTTTGTTGAGGCTTCTTTGCATTTCTTTAAATTTTCTCACGACATTGACAGACCGACTTCAGGTAACCGAAGCCTTAGGATTGAAGGAAGTAACAATTTCCAAGTTGGTCGGAACATTGGTGAGTCGAGGCTGAAGAGGGTTTTTCTGAGTCAGGACAACCGTAGAAGGTCCATGGATGATAGTATTGATTTTGTTTGGTCACCATTATTGGTAAACTTGATCGATAAGTCTCGAAAGGCCTATGTAGCGCTTCCAAGTTTTGGTGAACAAACGATAGGAAAGGCGAAATCTTTTATTTCTTAGTGAAAGCACCAAAAGGTTTACGCGCAAATGTTGATGCAACATCTAACGACTTCCAAGACAATAAACTAATCATCTAAAATGGAAATAGTGGAGAAAATGTAAATGACATTGTATTGATAGTGGTTTGGACCGCAAAGGCCTACATCCAATTTGAATGGCTATGCTCATTTATTATGCTCTTTATGCAAGTTTACAATGATGGGAACAATAGTTCCATGCCACTATAATGGCAATGGTGGAAACAAGGTTCTAGTATATCCAAAATGGTGGCAAGTTCCATATTCCTGAAATGCCTATGTGGCTCAAAATCTTCCAAGCCTCCAAGATGAAGCTTCTTCTTCCCGGAGTGATGGAGTATGCTTAGGAGGTTCTAGGAAGGTCGTCTTCTTCTTCATGGTGTGTTCAAGAGCTTAGAGCCAACCATTAAATTATGCCATTATTGTTCCCTAAGTTGATTTCTCCCTTAACCTGCTCTCACATTATCTTATATATATATATATATATATATATATATATATATATATATATATATGAGAATTTATTACATGTCAAGTTAGGAGCACTCTACTTTACCGTTCCTCATACATTATATACGAACAAATGATGAGCCAAACATGATTAAAATTGCACGTTATTAACAACATGTTGTATAATTTGAAGTTGTCGGCATGCTTGTTCAGACCTATCTAGATTTTTATGCATAATTTAATATTTATTAATCGGTTAGATATTAATGATATATGTAACAACAAGTGAATATGATGTTTTTTGACATCACGTGAGTTTGACGATGAAACGGAAATGCATGCACCCATATGTAAACAATGATGTTAGGGAATGAGAGTAATAATGTCTATGTTTCAGTATCCTCCAATGTATAGTAAGTAGTCTATGAACTGATGGTAACGAATATTAGAGCTATAATGAGAATCATTTCTATTCGGCAAGCATAAGAATCATTTCTATTTAGCAAGTGATAAAGCGTGCATGTAGGCAAAAGAGAATAAAAGAAATACAAACCTCGGACCATCGTGTTCTTAAAGCGAAAAATAATTATATAATCGTTTTATAAAGCAAAAATATAAGCACAAAATAATTATATAATCATTTTATAGAGCAAGAATATTGACTTGGCAATCTACTAATCTGTAAAAAGGCAAACAAACGATTAGAGTTTATATAAGAATAGTTGAATGAAATTAACGTTAGCTTATGAGCATAAGGAAAGAAATGTTCATAAAATTGTTGCATTCTATCTCTATATATTTGTATGCATTTGGAGATGCTAACTGATGATAGTGTGTGTGTGTGTGAGAGAAAAAAGAAGAGATTAAAAAACAAGAATTGAATAGAACAATATACTCATAATTATTTGTATTATCTATCTTATTCAAGAAGGGAAGAGCTTACATTAACAAGAGAGCCAACAGGACAGGATAAGGAAGTCTGTCACTTCGAAGTAACTAGAGCCAACTATGACTAATTCCCATTCCTATAAAAACCAATAATCAATCATTTGTAAATACAAGAATGCGACAAGAATAGGGAAACTTCTTGCTAAGATTTTGAAACAATCAAAGTTTGGTTAAGGCAGTCACACACCTGAGAGCTAAATTTTGTTGGAAATGAATAAGTGCATTTGGCGAAATCAGTTAGTCCCACGTCGGGAAAACTAACACCTATGCCACTACTTATACTAAGGCTTGATATGATATATCAAAAGAAAGAGGAGATGGAAGAGAGAGGCAATGGCATAAATAATAGCATGGATATCTTTCATATTAAATTAAAAAGGTCAAAGACAAGGGCTTGGGGATAGCTTAAAAAGCATTACTTCTCATAGAAATTGTGATCCCACATTTGTTGATGAACTGGAACATTGCGCCACCAAAGTCGAGGCTCTTACTGTATGGAAGAATTATGACTTCAAAATGGTCGATTTCAAAACAGTTGGATATTCATGCTATTATTCACTGACTTCAAAACAGTTGATTTCAAAATAGTCTCCATTCAGATTCAAGAACTCTAAGTAATCATTCATGAAATTCAGGACGAAAAAATGGAGTTAAGTGAGTCATCCAAGTGGCTATAATGTGTCTGTAGCTCTGTAATGCAATACGGGCTATGCATACGGGGGTTATAGAAAAAAATTCAGTAGATCAGATATAAAATTAAATGACTATAAATAAGTTTATTGATTATAGGTCATGTATGACAATATTTATACAAACTGTAATGACTATAAATTTTGAGATATGTAGTCCTGCGTTACTTGATTGTAGGAGTCCGTAAACCCTAGAACTGAAAAGGTGGTGTGTAGATTTGCATTTAAATCATGTCATGTTGTACAAGGTTGTTATTGCGATTAATAATCACGATAGGAGGAAATGATGCTCCATAATCACGTTGGAAGGAGATGGTGTGATGTAAACTCATCATATAGCTTCCATATCTAATGACTATATATTGTAGCAGCTCTTCCAGCAATATAGGACACTATAAGGATTGCATGACATTCTAATATCAATTGAAGGGATTGAACAAGTAGTACTAATATTTAGTATTTTGACAGCTTTATCCCATACTAAATGATTTGAATGCCAGTGATGCAGGAAAAAAAATAGTTTTACCATATTAAGTGAATTATATGAAACTGGCAATATTATCTTATATTTGTGCTTCCAACTAAGTGGGCGACTAATTAATGATCGATCAGGCATATATGATTTAATTGGAAGTTAAATATTGCCATGTATTAATATGCACAATCAAATAGAATACGGTACTTGCAACGATTAAAAATTGAATTGAAGTGGTTAATATTTCAAAAATGACTAAACACCTACTACAATAGGAAAAGAAATTAATAACCAACTCACTTGAACAAAACATAAATTGAAATAGATGAGTCAAAATTAATTTTGGAAATATTGGAAATATATATTTAAGCCTTGAAGCTATGAAGATATACTCGAGCGGTAAGCGGCAAAATTCTTCATCCTCAAGAAACAAAATACCCTTTGTGATATTGTATGTTAATGAAAATTGTGCTAACTTACGGCATGGATGACTGCCTTTGTCAAGCCATCTTCACCATTTTTGATATTAATAAATCTATAATTTTTGTTTTGATCGTGCTTGGTAACCTATTTGTTAAAGCTTTAGAGAAAGACATGAAATATTATGTGGACCTCTATGTATAAGATATCTCCATTTTTTGTTATCAATCATCTTTGTTTTCGCACAAATTTATAATTTAAATTATGTAAATTATTTTTTGTTAAATTATGTTTCCTTTTATTTTTTATTAACCAATGTTTGTTAATTTGCTACTTGGATTACTTAAGTATCATGTTGAATCGCGCAGGACCAGATCACACATTTGTGCCCAAATGCATTAATTGTCAACTACATTTTATAAAATTAATTATACATACCATGTTGATTCGCATTGGATTTATCCTCTTACTTTTAATTGAACTTAGCAATTTGTTCTTTTCAGTTTCTTTTCAAACTACTTTAACTAACATTTAAATGAATATTTACTTTGTGAACTTGATGTTCGAAATTTCAGTACTGTTGTTCTTTAACAATGAGTCTATCACTTGTCAAAATTGGTTGAAGAATTTTCTACTTGGCAGTTTAGATTAATATTGACATGTGTTGCTTTTTAATGTTTATTATATTAGATTAAGCTATACTTTTCTTTAATTCGATGAACATAAGCTAGATGTACATCTATGTTGTTGAGGATTGTTTCCTATTACTTCTATAGTTAAGTTGATAATATTTTTATCTTGATCTTCCAATTATTTTTAACTTCTAATAGTAATTGTTCCACTAAATTTCGAAGATTTGGAGATGCATATATGCGTGGATTATACACACATGTGTGTGTAGGGTTTAACATTGTGCTTAAAGATATGCATACAATTCAACATAAAAATTAACATTGAACTTACTGTAGACTATAGTGTGCATATTGTTATAAATAATGTTAATGATATTTTTTGTCAACACCGGAGACATGTCTACGAAAGTGGACCTAAGGGAAAAATAGGTTTATTTAGCTTTCACGAGTTTGAGTAGTTAGTTTACCGTTTCCAAGATACCAAGGTTTTGAGCCCAAAAGATTAGTTACTCTTCCCTCAATAGGGTGAGCATCACGCTTAAGCGACTCAATGACCAACAGTTATCTTCGGACAAGGGTTCCCTAAGCACAACCCTCGAAAAAGGCTAAACGGCTTGTAGGAAGGGGTAACTAATCTCGCATAAGGGTTTAGGCTTGGGTAAGAGCTTGTAGCAAATAACATGCTGCACTGGTGATAACTAAGAAATTACATAAGGAACTCATAAGGAAATGTACTAAGTGTTGATCCACTCTTTGTTGATGCTTGATTCGGAATACATAGGTGATTACAACTGAAATCCCCAATTTGATTCAGAAATTATGGTTTACTCTAAAGAAAAAGAGTAGAAGAATGAGAATGAGAAAATCGTCCCGAAAATGAGACCCCTGGGATCTTATTTATAGACAAATCGAGGATCCTTTTTCTATTGGGCCAGCAATAACCCCAATCGGCTGCTCTTTCCTTTGGTTCCAGAAGTCTTGGCTCTCGGCCACCTTTTCTTTAGGTTCTGAAGGCTTTTCTACGTCTTATTGAGATTCCAGTTCCTGCTCTTGGGAGGAGGGTTCTGGTCTACGGAACTCCTTTTTGATTCCTTGTCCATCCACTTTGTATTGATTCCAAGTTATTCAGTGCGAACGATTTTCAGAAGGTTTTTGGTTTTCGGATGTAGGCTTCCGGATGTGGAATCTCGATCTTGTTATTAACACATTTTGGAGCTTGCCTTTGTGATTTAATGAATGGTTGTCGGGTTCGCCACCCCTATCGGTATCGACACTAAGCATATTAGTGTAGATAACTTGACTATCTTCGGGGTTCCGGCTTGTCTTACGGTAGACTCCTGAAGCGTATCCTTTCTTTTCCGGGAGGTTGCTTCTGGTGCTTTTCTAGTTACTTATTAGGGTAACTTCATGGGAGCCAACTAATGGAGGTCTCGGTAATTTGTTCCCGAATAATCTCCATATGCATTAAACTTTGTATCTTTGATGCTTTCGTCTCATTATGTATCGGTATTAAGCAATTTAATACCAATAGCCTTTTCATCCTTCTAGGTCCCGGTTTGTAGGATTATTGGTCTTTTTCTTCATTGGCTTCCGGTCTTGGGTGACCTTCCGCTGTTTATTCATTGTGCCAGAACCGCCTTGCCGGTATCCTTTCTTTTTATAGATTTTGAACTTCTTACTTTAATGATGGTGTCGGTTGCACAAATCCTGGATTATTCACTTATGCTTTCGGCCTAACCTTGTGCTTGGCTTTTGTCTACGAAAGACTCATTTATCCTTGTGGCGGTCTGCTACCCTTTCACCGACAGCCTATTCCGAAGGTAATTTGGGTAGTAAATTTTCCCTCCCCCCCTTTGTAAAGGGGTAATTTCGACTTTCCAAGTCAAACTTCTTTCAGTGCTTCGGCTCTCTGTCCCTTGTTCTTCCCCAATCAGACTCGTTGATTGACTCTTGTCTATACGCCTTGGATTAATGGTAATTTGGTATAATTACCATCGCTTCTTCTTCCTTATTTTTACCTGCAACATAAGTTACTTAAAGCAGATTACTGTTCATCAAAACTACTAAAGCTCTTTCGAAAATTTTCGATTCAATTCCTGGTGAGTACTCTTATTTTTAATTACGAGCAGAAATTTAGACTAATTACTAAAATCAATTAGGGTTTTGCCTATTTACAAGTAAGCCATTTAATCGTAGGCGATTTGGATTATGATTCCTTGTGAACTACACAAATGTTCCTTCCCCAATGTTATTTCTTGGGGTTTGAGATGTACAATTCTCTTAAGAAAGGTTATTTACTGTTACAAAAAGCAATTTATGCTTTCGTTTCTGGTAAACCCATTATCAATGTTATTGGCTTGTTTGTTCTGACTTCACCGACACCAATTCCAATTTTTTTTTCAATATGTAAGTTTCGGATTAATTTAAGAATGGTGAACCATCCAGCAGAGCTGTCGAAGGGTCGGTTTTGTTCTTCGGTTTTGGGTGTCGGTAAAGTCTAAGAGTTTTATTGCCGTAACCTTTTGACTTTGATTTCACATGTGTCGGACCCGAGGATCAATCAGCCTCTCGGTGATGATTTGGGATCACTTGGTCTCGGTTTATCCTTTACTAGTTCTTTTTAGTCTTCCCGGCATCATTCTTTCGTTTCTTTTTGTCTTTGGTGCTAGGATGACTAATTTTGTCATCATTAAGGGCTTGATTGTTTCTAAGTGAACGTAAATTTGGTATGAACTCTGTCTAGATTAATATTTGGGAGTATCCTAACATGCAATGATTATTCATTAAGATTTAAATAATTTTACATGTTATCTACTCATTTCCTACACTACACTAGAAAATGTCTTTCATAGCGTTGAAAAAATGCTACTAATTCTTGTAGTAGCGCTTTGATAAACGCTACAACATGACATGCAACTAAAAGTCTGGAAGTTTTAGTTGTGTTGTAGAAAACGCTACCGAAAATGAACATATTGTAGCGTTTCTGAAACCCTACAAAAAAAATTCTTGGCAACATCCTAAAAATGCTAACAAAGTGATCTTACACCCTTGTTTTTTATTTTTTATAGCGGTTTTTCTATGTTACTATTATATTTTCGTAGGACTTTTAAAATGCTACTAAAACTTATTGATTGACGTATAATATAGTTTTAATCATAACCGTGGATTGCTTGTATCATTTCCAACAATCACTTATGCAAACTAACCACATTAAAACAAATAACTAATCACATAATTATCATTTTTAATCCAACACTAATAATCATCATAAAAAACATTTATCGCATAATTAAGTATAATATCCATAATCGTTTCAATAATAGCATTTCGACAAAATAATTGAATCCATGTAACATAACTATTTACAAACAAGTCTACACAACTTGTACGAACAAAATATTATAATACATAATAGTTGAAGTCTTGTTTATGGCTTAGTTACTGATAGTTTTCTAATGCAGTTGTTCTTCACTTTGGAAATGCTAATTACCTGTACACAAGTGTAACGGTCAACAATTAGAATTACGTACAAGTCCTGATAATTTACATGTGTATATGATCTCAAATTGATATGTATAGTTGTAGATGATATGACTTCATATAAATTTTAAAATATATCTAGCCTAGGGATGTATACATGGTTATATAGCTAAAAATTAAGTACATATGTTCCAAATCTTTATGACAATCTGGTCTTCTAGCTAAAAAATTAAGTTTTACATTTCTGTTTTTGTTGTTTTTCACACTTCATTGTTCAGCCTACCTCAACCTACATCATCTCATGCACCATCTCCTACTTTTTTAGAAAAACCCATCCGCTAAATACAAAAGGTTATAGATGAAACCAGTTTTTGGATGGATTCCAATCAGGTCCTCAACAGAACCAAACCATGGTGGCCGAAATTTCAATTGTCCACCTAGAACTTCGAACCACACTTTGTATGTGGTAGTCCCAGTATTGCATGGACAAGAATATATGTGTATTTCATTGTAATTATGTTTACATCTAAAGCACGTGCTATAGTATCCAAGTTATAAAATAAAAATGCTTGTTTAACGTAAGCCTATAAATAAATTTTAGAAATTATACCTCCTTGTACATTTACTAAAAACTAAATGTTTCAAAGATTCCTGACTTGTCTACTTCATTGAGCTCTTTGTAAATGGGTGTTACCTGAAAAATAAGGTGTGTGTCTTTAATTTCACTAGTCGGTCATCTCCAACTTGCATACTTTGTCCATGATGAACGTGCATAACCTTTTTAGAAGTAGCCACTTAACACTGTTTGTTGACAATGAAGACCTGAAAATCCATTAATTAACAAGCCAACGGTCCAAAGTCGACAATATACACATAGCGGCATAATCAAATGCACTAAACATACATATAGACAGATTTCTAAGCTGTTACATCATAAAATAATAACAGTTACAGTAATATAATTCCTATAGTAAGAGGTTTAGCCAGGTAACCGGACAGTCAAATTTTGGATTTAATAATTCATAGCAATGAAGCACAAATACTTTGCACTTCATTGATTTGAACCATTTGATCACAAACCGATGGCCCAGATCCTTAGATAAATTGTAGGTGTGAACCTATGGTCATGTAAGTCATAGCAAGCCTGAGGATATTCTTCTTTGAAAATATCTTCCTTTAAAAAATTACCTAAAATATAAGCCTACGCACTCGAAAAAGTTAGTTATGTACCTCGAGAGAAATCCTAGATGATAAATTTAGAGTCGCCAATCTCCCTTATGTAGCAGAACTCTCAATTTCTCCGTGCTTTGCAATATTTAAGAATACCTCTTCAGGAGTTGTTAAACCCAGTTGTAAATCTAAAATACCAAATTCCTTCTCTCTGTCTTGAAGCTCAGCAAAAAAATCCTAGAGTGCAATAGAACACAATAATTCAAATGCCATAAGAGAAAAAAGAAAAAAACCTATTTCTTGAATTGGCATTCAACTTACTGTAAGCTGCCCTTCTTTATCGCGAGGGATGACAAAAGTCAAAAATGATTTGTTCTCTTCTTTTGGCTCTATATTAAAATGCTGCGAAATTTAACATGATACGGAAAAATCAAAATAAATTTTGAAATTTAAAAATGTTGAAGTTGAATTCATCATTTGTGCTCGCAAACAGCTTGAGTGGAATAAAAATGTCAACAAATTAACACTAGATTCATACAAATTATATAACGTACATTTTTGAAAAATTGCTTCACAGTTTGGTATGGGATTCACTTTTGGTGATAACATTATCGCCACTGCCTCCATTTAAGGTTTGCATTTGAAAACTAACAGCAGCAATGTAACCTGTTCCGAATCTTTATTTCAATCTAATTGAATTTCCTAAGCAATGCAATCTTCCTTTAGCCATAATAGTTATGCGGTCACTTAATATATCATCTTCCTCCAAAGAATGTGCAGTTGAAATGATGGTCCGACCTTTCTTTGCCTCCTCAATAATGTCCCAAACATGTCGTCTGCTTATTGTGTCTAATCCAGGCAGCTTTATTATGAAAAGGTGTTGCATGCACTAAATAATGTCAATTTGTTATTAGTCTGAAATCACAAGGAAATCTGTGAAAGACTTGTGTGATAAAAAAAATCTTGTATGTTAATTTTTAGACTTGTGATATAAAATTCAAAAGATTACTTAGGTTTAACAGCAGGCTTCTTCGCAGTAGATCTAGTAGTGGCAGGTGATTTGAATCCAGCTTCTGATCCAAAACGTTTCTTCTTAATTGGAGTAGGTTCAACTGCAGCACTTCGTCCAGCTCTGCGCCCCTTCCTGGTCGCTTTCCGCCTCTCATAACAATTCCTTTAGAGTCATGTTCAACAATAGACATCAATTCTTCCTCAAAGTATTCTCCCAGCCTCATCATCACTGGGTTTAGCCATTCATCAATTGAGGCATGTGTTAATAAGCAAGAAACTAACTCATGACACCTAACAGATGGCATAAATTCCCCAAAAGAAAATTAATCACATGTAACCATATTACTAGTAAATAATAATTGTTAATGCAAACTCCAAAAAAGAAAATTTCATACATGTTTCAGACAACTATATGAATTAGAACAGCATTTGGGCTATTTTGTCTGAACTACATCAATGGCTAATAAAAAACTCCCTTTTGAATGGTCCACCATAAGATAAATCTTTATACAAATTGTGTCATCCTTAATGGTGCTTCTACTTTAATATGGCTGGATGATGTCCCAAACATGAATGTTGGGTTTGTGACAAAGGAAGAAGAGTTTGTGGTAACCAAGTTTGATTATAGTCATTAATTATATGATTTATGCCAATCACTAAGAAATTATTTCAGTATATCGATGAAAATATCACATTAACCACTTGAACCTGCTTAATTACTCTACCTTTCAATATTTTTGTTGATATTTCACTAAAGAAATGCTTGAAGATCAAGTTAGCATTGTGAAATTTTATTGAGTATTTTAATTGTTATTTTTGAATGATTTCTATATTCCCAGGCCTAAAAAAATAGAGAAAGAAAATAGTAATTATGATGTACCTTCACAACAATGATTGCGATGACGCCGCAAACTATCAAAAATAAAAAGAACATGATGAATTTATCACATGCCACCTGAAAATATAGGAAAATGGAACATTAAACATTGTAATATTCATCAAGCAGCTCGGTGAAATCCAGAATCTTGCTATTTATACCCTGGTTTAGATCAATGATAAAAACTAATGATCATAAAAAAGATTGCAATATAAGAGAACATACAACCTGCTGACCTATCTCCCTCACAAGCTGAGTGGCTCTTTTAATAGAAAAGTGAACTGTATCAATATCATTAACAGTTCGACCCATTTGGTTAGTATGTATAAGATAGAATTTAAATTAATTTATAAGGTTAGATTTATAACAATAAGTAAACAAAATGGACCACCTTGACAGGCCACGACAACCACATTTTAGAACCTAACGTATTAGAAATAGCATTTTATTTGTGCAGCTAGTGTTGGAACTTTGGAAAATCAGTTATGATATTGACCTACCTAACCTAAATAAAAAATATTTTATGCACCCCTGTAAATGTTGTCAATTTTATGGAGAAAAAATTGTTCATAATTCAGGGCATAGGACATTGACTATGATGCCTTCACTGATAATGAAAGACAAGACCTTCTAAATAAAACCACACAACCTACAATCAAAATAAGCACCATAACAAAATAATAAAAGAGATTGCTATAAAAATACTACCTATATGCAAGCACCATACTGGTGCAAGAAGAAAAAAGGCTGCTGTTTGGAGACCGCAACTCTAACTAAAGAAGAAAAAAGGCATTCGTAAATTTGCATGGTATAACTAACCTTCGGGTTGGGTGGATAATTGTAGGCTTTTATGTGCCTACCACATGCAACACATCACGAATGATCATTTGCTGGCTGCATGAGAAAATCGAACATGTGTCGCCCACCATAAATTGCTGGTGTAATCTTGTGTATATCTGGATCAACAGCTTCACCACAAGCAGTGTGAAAGTGGAAGTTGCATCCTTATGATGGATCAGTACACTTGTAATGCAAGTACAGATCTGGTTCTTTGCAAAGGTCGTATCCATCAGGTCTAACAATTCAGGAATTATGATGCCAAAGAGCTGCAACCATAGCCAATCCAGCATGTAAAATTTCAAAGCTGAAGCATGGGAAAAAAGTGTTTTAATTTTATAATTTTCAACCTCGTTCTGAAGTATGTATTTGGTGAAAGCATGAAAATCGTGTATCCTAAATGTAATCAAATCCAATAAGAAAATAATAATAATACCACATATCAATTTCAAACTTGTAGCCTTAGAGAATGCTAGAAGTATTTATGCACTTTACTAATCAAAATGACATACAAATATGATAGCTGGCAGATATTCAGAATTATTTGAATGCATATATACTATATTAATGAGTGTATGAGACTAAATAAATACCACTGATTATGAAAGATAAACTAAGGAGATTCTTATATAGTGTTAACCACATCTGATGGTGGCATTTCTCATGAACAACTAACAGATGCAAAATTTTTGAACAAGAATTTAATGGATAATGATCATTTTTTCAAACTATAGTATAACCACATCATGATAACTACTCGTATCACAAGACGATCCCCTTTTTCACATACGTATTTGTAAATGATTTTAAAAATTGTAGTAACTGGAATATGTAAATTGTTTTAATGCTATTTCTATTTTCTCACATATGTATTTGCTTATATGATTTCCAGTAAAATTCTGCCTACTCCAAATTTGTAAATGGATGGTCCATTCCATATGTATTTTGTATCCGGGAATATCTGCTACTACAGCTGAATGGTCGAAATTTTGATGAGGCATTTTAATTAAATTCTCAATCAGTAGGCATGCAAATTGTCAAATAAAAGTTCAAGAAAACAGCGTTGAATTCATAGTTTTGTATCATTTAGAGATACAAAACTGTAAATTGTTTGAAATACTTATATTGAACAAAGAAAGAAAGAATTTTATTACCTCTGCCACAGCTGTAAATCGCCAGTAGTAACATCCAGCCGTAGATCATCTTTTAATGCTTTAACTATTGCTAGGTGCACTTTCAGATCGTTACTTTTTGATATTTTTCCAACCCATGAAATTATGATCATATCCTATTGTATCCCCTTTTTTGCTGCGGAAAGAAGAAAATACAATAATGAAGTTTTTTTCATATGTTGTAGAAGAAACATAAAGCATGAATGTGATCTACATTATATATTGTGTACACAAATTTGTGTTCCAACTTTCAATTTCATTATTTAGTTCAAACTCTTAGCATGTTCACGTTCAAGCAACAAGATGTCTACTTATTAATACATGTAATTAGCTATAACTAATAGTAAACTAGCAATGGACAGTTTGATAATCTTAGCCTACCCATATTTACAATTTAATTAATGTTGAAATAGTATTGTTTACTACTATTAGTCATTCACAATTTCACCTGTTGTGCAACAATAAATAACTGAATTGTTATGGTCGTCGCACTTCGGCTAGGTCAGCCGATTATGGTATGGATTAAAAGATACATAGCACTTCTCACTGCATCATTTTTTAATTAAACTAATAGTTTTGTCAAAGATTCTTGCTTCATTTTTATTTTCTTATACAGGGCTTACTTCAAAACTTATATAGGACCCAGTAATGATATCACTGAATTGTTACTAAATGAAGTTACCCTCACTTCAAACATAAACTAATAGTTTAATCAAAGATCTAGATCTTAATCAAATTAAATGCAGTTGGTAGATGGCATAGATGAGTTATGTAAGAATCAATTGCTTATTCATTCAGCTCATCCACATGTCTAATCTAGATAAGCCATCAACATTCTCTTAGGAAAAATCCAATACCTTTATGTTAGAGTTTGTGCCCTAGAGGCAATTCATTTGATGAGATTGATAACACTGTTGATGTTATTATTTTATTTGGAATAAAATATTATTCTATTATATTGTATTTACTGCGTAATATAAATAATAATATAATTGAAGTCCTTAGAATAATAATACGGAATTATATAGTTCGAGTAAGACTGAACTTGAGATTATATAATATGATAAGTATTATAATTCTTAAATGTCCCTAGTCGAGTTTTATTGTTTATATAGGACAACAATAAAGCGTTGAGACTAGTATATTGGTTGACTGATGATCACATCTCATTGATCATTAATACACGTGATATTAAAGTCAAAATATAAATACGTATTGGAGAATAGCGTATTGGGCTGACCCACCGTGAGATAACTCCATGGAATATAATTAACAGTATCATAAGTTATTCTCATAGTGACAGTGATGTAATGGTCCTCAGACCTGAAATCATTATAATTTTATTCGAGAATATTTGTGTTTTGATATCATCTAAAGTTATTTCGTAACAGAGTAACGATAACGGTGATTATTGGATACATCTTGAATCGAATGAAAATTATGAATGATTTAGATGGAATTTAACCCTACGATATATTCGTAGTGATATCCATAGGCCTCTTAATTGAGTGAGACTGTGAAATGCATGGCCGTGCTCAAATACTGATTTGTTTTAAACAGTCTACTCATCGATCAAGAAAAACGGATTGAATTATAACGAGGATGATACGATCCATGCCTCTAGTTTAATCCTGGATATGTTGGTTAAAAGGACTATATTACATTGATACACTGGTCACAGAAGGAAGTATCGAATCATTGATCTTATTATAACTTGGGTAGCAGTGATGTATTGCTAGATGCCGCTCACTGTTTACAGTTTAAATACGATTTAAATTGTTGCCAACGTTATAATAACCTATCGGGTCACACACTTAGAACGTTATAAAGGAAGAACATATATCGGGTAAATAAATTATCAAATTTGTTGATATTTTATATTGTATTGAAAAGGTATACAAGTGATTCCTTAATAAATGGAGCATACTTGATTTTATAAGGGTTTTGACTATTCCCTTTATAAGATAGAGTGGAGCCGTCATTTGATGGGATCAGACAGATCAAATAAAAGAAAACCCTAACTTTACCTTTTACACGATACCCTTGGATATGGCGGCTAGCACCCAAATTCCTCTTTCTTCTTCGATTTTGATCGAAAAGAGAAGCGTTCGTGTGGATAACCAATAGAGGCCGGCGATTGACGTGCTATACGAATTGATGCTTCAACCTTCATCGATTAGGATTTCATCTAGAATCAATACATCAGGTATAAAAGTTTTAATCCCAATTCATATAAGTTTTGGTTTATTTTTGTTGCTAAGATCCTATTTTAAGTTGTTAAAATACAAAGTAAAACCCGATTTGATCGAATTTTACTATCAATGGTATCAGAGCAAGGTTATTGCGAGAAATTATATATTGAACTTTGATTTTGGGTTTATTCATGGTTGCATCTTTGTTTGAATTTCAATTTCATTAGTCAGTATTACACGGAATTGATATTAGGGTTTTGTGCGAATAGTTCAAATCGAAACCCGATCTGTAATATAGATACTGATTTAGATGAATTTGTTCATCATGTAAGATCTGAAATGTTTCAGGTTCAATTTTGAATCCTATGAAATTTATTGATTCCTGAGTATAAAGGTATTTGAAATCTCTGTTTTTTGAATTCAAAATTGAAATCATTAAAAGACATGAATTCAAGTTTTCATGCTAATTTCGATTTTGAATATGAAATTGTTTTACTGTAAATTAAAGTCTGTATTTGATACAAGCCTTTAAATGTGCATTACTGTTAACAAAGTTTTGTATTTGATTTAATATTTCGAACTGGATTTAATGATAGTTATTTCTAATCTTAACAAAATTTGAAATTACTATTACCTTATTAATTTATCAAAGAAGCCTCCTGGTAGATCAAAACAGTTTTGATCTATCAAAATAACAAGTCGTTAAGGATGCTGATTTCATAAATAAGGGTTGATCAATCGTTGATTTTGTATATTTTATATAAATATAGACATATATATAGTGTATATATGTATATTTATGAGTGTATACTATATTTAGATCACTAGATTAAAATTGATTGTCTTATTATGGTTTAAAAGGTTTAAACCATCCCATGTTTAAAATTCTGGTATTCTACAATTTATATCCAGTTTTGATATTACTGTAAATCTGAGGTGAATTATAAATTAATATATGATATTAATTTTAAACAAAGCTCAGATCCTATTTATCATATTGAATGGTATGATATACATTTATATCTTGTTTAAACAACTGACCTTGTATGCTTTATCTAGTATATTGGATATATTTTAATATTATATGTATATGTGATGTACTTATTCCTTTTACATATATCCAAAATCTGCGACATTGAATTCTGACTTGACAAATTTAATTGTCAGATAGAGTTAATTAATCAGTTTTAACTTTTGTTGATTTAAATGTTAAATCACAATAGTTATACTTAAACCTGTTATGATATTAATCACAAGGCAACAATATTGATCGTTGATGAAAATAATTGTATAAAAGATTCACAGTCCGATTACATTTTGCTTTTGAATCATCATGATATTGATCATGAATAAATGATAATTTCAGGTCACCATACATATATTATGATATATATAAATAATCTTAATCCCTATCTTAATCTCAGTATGCCCTGATATTAGAATTTAGTATAAATTCATTTATTATTATGAAATTGTTTCACTGAGGTTAAAATTTGTATTGAATTGGGAATTAATATATGATATTGATTCTAAAATGTTTCCAGTTTTATCTGTTACAATGATAACCTGAACTATGGAAATCTGATTTAATGTATTCACCTCTGAGTGAATACAATTAAAATTCAGAGTTAAACAATTAATTCCTGTGAGAGAGGATATCAAAATGTTTGATAGATTAGAGTAATGACCTGACTTTATTACATAATTTTTGATTCAAAATTAGTTTACTAATTGTTAAAACAGAAAGACTGTTTCAAATTAAAATTTTGATTTAATGAAATCAAAATTGTGGTAATTTGTTAAGATTTTTTTTAAAAAAAAAAACCTGGGTATGAATTCAAAATTTGTTTGATTTGGTACTTGACCAAGTCATGCCCTGTTTACATTTTCCAAATGTTAATTTTTTTTTTGTTTGCTTAACAGTAATTAATAATTCCAATTATATTTGATTTAAGAAATCATTTATATAAAAACTGTTTAGACAGTGTTTTCATAAAACAGGTCATATGATTGTATTTTGAATACTGATCAAATGTGGTCAATGGGATTACACAACCTGAATTAGAGATTCATGTTAGTTATATTGGTGTTAATATCTCACTGTATAGATAATAACCCAGAACAAGATCAGATTATAATAAATGTTTTGTTATTTAATCATTCCATTAAATATACATTGGCATATATATATAGATGGAATCTGCTAATCCCAATTTTATAATGATAAATATGGGAATGCTATAATCTGATTTTAAAACCTTTTGCAATATGATTTAACAGAGGATTTAGTGCCATATTTTATCTATTATAGATGTATTACAAAATCCTCAATTCATTCTTTGATATTTCCTGATGCTTAAACATACTTGCTTCGATGATGTTGATCTATAAACAAAGTGTATAATACCGTCACAAGTCTTAATAGATAAAACTGCTATGGTCATACATATATTTTGATATGCAATTTGCATACGTAATGTTATGGACCAAAATATTCAACTCAATCAGTATATGATACTATTCGTGCTAATGTTTAAATCTGTGCTATCAGTATACCTTTTGATTAACATCAGAAAAGAGCAAATAGTGCTCACACTCGTTATGATATCCACAGTTATGTTTGGATCAGAATAGATGGTTTTGAAACCATTATGAATATATACATATATTAGATATATGTCGATAATTACGTGAATTATACAGATTGACTTTCAATCTGAATATATGTTTAATGTGACATTTTTTTTTTTTTTTGCATAAAGATGCAGAAATGGGTTTACACAATTTATTTATTAAAGGATATAGATTCCTGAAAATGTGATGAATGCATTTGTTCACCAGTATAAGACATTTGTTAATATTGTTCACTTATATATATATATAATGATATATATATATACATATGCAGTTGAATTTAAACAGTAATCATATACATATACATATTTGATATATATATATATATGTATATAAAGCATGAATGATGCACTGTTAATTTCAAATAGATGTCGATCTGAAATTAAACATATGTGGATATATATATATGCAGAATATGCCTAAGGGGTGGATCAGTGTGACTGAACCAGTATGGTCATATGGATGGCGAAGATGATGCAGTACCCTTGGCTATTACTGAAGCAAGATGCAAGCAGCAAGTGTGATTTTAATTTTGATTTTGCAGTGTGTCTGTATTATTAACTAAGGCTGAAAAATATAGGACTGTGAATGACCATTTGATTGTATAGATGAATGTTGTGTTATGACCTTATTATGTAATTCAAATGAACATACACTCAAATGATCTGACTATGTATATTTCTTGGTCTATGTTACCAATGATCTAAGTATGATATGCAGAAAATGTATGTTCAAAATATGCAATGCTTTAATTCAAAACAGTTTTGTAATATCTCAAGCAAATGTTGCAACTTTAAACATGTATTTAGTAAATGAATATATGTTGATATATATGACATTTCTAAAGAATTGTATAAATGTTTATTTGAGTTTATGCGGTTATATGAATTAATTCTCACTACGTATACTATTGAAGGAAATAGATGCAGTACTCTTACATTTGAAATATATATACATATATTTTATGATCCTTAAAATCTGTTCATATGCACAAAGGGGCAAGGGCTATTTTGTATAAAGGTTTGAATTCATTTCCGTTTAATCGTTGTATATGATGCATGGACTGGAACATAAAACGTTATATGACCGGTAAGATATTGAAATGTTCACAAGATGGTTGACATGTTTATTAAATAACGTTGAATTCACGAGTGTCGTATTCATATGTATTTAATATATTTTAATCCAAAACAAATTATATTACGAATATAAAACACATATATTTGATATATGTAAATAAAACTGATATCGTTCACCACTACGAATTTTAAAATTCCCTTTAAAGCAAATTATTTTGTTATATTAAGTCATGGTGACGTCTTCCAATAATATACTCATCACTGTCCAAGATCAATGGTTGTAACTAACGCCAAAGCGTTGTGCACCTTTTATTTTGGTTATATGCGATGGAGTAAAATGTGGTGCTCCAACCTATTATTGGGTCTGACTTAACTAGGCTGCATAATACGATTATGACCTTAGAGACAAAAGCATGAATTATTTTACATTTTGAGCAAATGAATAATGCTGAACAAAATGTTCAACATGCGATCCAAGAGTTATATAGATAATATAATTGACATAAGATGTCTACCTAAAAGGTTGTGTTTTGAGTTTAGCCAAAGCTGGGTCAAGGCATGACTAGATATGGATCTTGGAACACCATTATATGTATATAGTGATTTACATACATAAACAGAGGGATGTTAATTTGAGTGGGAGCATATTTTAATTTAAATTATACATTAATATAAATATAAAGTTTGATTGTCAATATTTTGTATTTATATTAAATAAATATAATAGAATCAGTTAATATTTATTATCCACAGTAGATATTAAATAACAGATAACTGCGATAATTTAAATTTGTTCTTGAGAAGGATAAATTGAATTAAACAAATTTCTTGACTAATATTGAAATTTGAGGATTGTCCTCAAATAAATTAAAACGTAATTGTTCTAACAAATATAGTGGATCTAAAACCAACGTCGAAGTATGACTTCAACTGAATAAGATATTAATGTTATAATAATCTACTTATACATTCCTAGTATTAGATACTGGACATAAATCACATAAATGTATGTTGATTTAAAGAAATTACAGAATAAGTAGAAATCTGATAAAATGACAAGTGGACTTACGAATGGAAATTGCTGGATTATCCATAGAAAGTTGATTCTTGTTATGTTTACTGGCTTAATAAAATAATTGTTATTATGAAATTCCACTTAAAATAAATGTTATAATATATCTTGTTCAGACAAGTTTGAATTTCATTTATAATAAAGGATAATTGTTATTCATTTTATTTAAAGGAAATATCGTATGGAATTTCACAAACAGTTAATGATATTTGTAAATCCTTAACTATAATGTACTTGACATTAACAATGAATGGATTAAATTTAGTGATTTAAATCCAATGTACCTTTAGTATTACCAGTTAGCATAGTAAACAAGAAAGTATATCAAAACTCCATAATGATGGAATTTTAAAATCATTTGATTCTAAATCACATGAAAAATGCTGATCTTATTTATTAATAAAAATAACTGAATCACCTTTCACTTGACACAGTGAATGAGCGATAAGTATTGGGTCTCATACATAATGATGTACACGGAGCAATGAATACATAAGCTAGAGGCAGGTTTATTACTTCATTATATTCACTGATGATGTCAGTAGATACAGATATGTGTATCTTATGAAACACATATGAGAATCCTTTGAAAAGGTCAAAGAATTGAAAATGAAGTTAGAAACCAATTTTAAATAGAAAATAAAACTCTTCGAATAGATCGAAAAGAGAAAATTTAAGCCAAGTATATAATGACTATCAAAATGAGTTTGAAATTGTTTCACAACTCACTCCACCTAGAACATCATATTAGAATGGTATGTCTGAACGGAGATATCGAACCTTATAAGATATAGTACGATTAATGATAAGTCATATAGATCTTCCTATAAGTTAAATTTAGAACAATTATATTAAATCTCACTAAAACGATTTGAAGACGCCATATAAGATATGAACTAGGAAATGTCCTAGTGTGTCTAATACGAAGATTTGGAATGTAAGGCGTTTGTTCAACGTCATTCCTCTGATAAGATCGGACCCAAATCAGATAACTATTTTGTGGATAAAATTCTCTGAAAATAAAATGTTTATTACTTGATTTGGTATCCTTGTGAAGGAGAGTCAGTCTCTAAGATACCGATGGGAATAAAATAGAATTCGAGACATATCGAAAACCACAAGATACCATTAAATCTTGTTTACACAAGAAATTGAGTGGGAGTGACGCAATAACTCTAATGTTATTTGATGACACAATGATTATTGTAAATTATGTTAGTTTAAAATTAAAGAAAAAATACTGATTCTAAGAAATAAAATGTTTGGATTAAGAAGTTCATGATTGAACTTAATTCATTGTTGATCGAATGATATACATTGCGATAACAATATGGCTGTTGCTCAGGCCTAAAACATTAAACTCATCGTTAATCCAAACATATATTTTAAGAAATATAATTCTTATGTGAAATTGTTTACAGAAGAAATAAACATATCTGCAAAGTTACAAAAGTTGTAATGTTGCAGACCTACAGAATTAAACTCTGTCGCAACAGAAGTTTAATAGTCACACTAGTTTCATAAGTATACGGTACATAAATGATTGACTCTAGTGCAAGTGGGAGATTGTTAGAGTTTGTGCCCTAGAGGCAATTCATTTGATGAGATTGATAACACTGTTGATGTTATTATTTTATTTGGAATAAAATATTATTCTATTATATTGTATTTACTGCGTAATATAAATAATAATATAATTGAAGTCCTTAGAATAATAATACGGAATTATATAGTTCGAGTAAGACTGAACTTGAGATTATATAATATGATAAGTATTATAATTCTTAAATGTCCCTAGTCGAGTTTTATTGTTTATATAGGACAACAATAAAGCGTTGAGACTAGTATATTGGTTGACTGATGATCACATCTCATTGATCATTAATACACGTGATATTAAAGTCAAAATATAAATACGTATTGGAGAATAGCGTATTGGGCTGACCCACCGTGAGATAACTCCATGGAATATAATTAACAGTATCATAAGTTATTCTCATAGTGACAGTGATGTAATGGTCCTCAGACCTGAAATCATTATAATTTTATTCGAGAATATTTGTGTTTTGATATCATCTAAAGTTATTTCGTAACAGAGTAACGATAACGGTGATTATTGGATACATCTTGAATCGAATGAAAATTATGAATGATTTAGATGGAATTTAACCCTACGATATATTCGTAGTGATATCCATAGGCCTCTTAATTGAGTGAGACTGTGAAATGCATGGCCGTGCTCAAATACTGATTTGTTTTAAACGGTCTACTCATCGATCAAGAAAAACGGATTGAATTATAACGAGGATGATACGATCCATGCCTCTAGTTTAATCCTGGATATGTTGGTTAAAAGGACTATATTACATTGATACACTGGTCACAGAAGGAAGTATCGAATCATTGATCTTATTATAACTTGGGTAGCAGTGATGTATTGCTAGATGCCGCTCACTGTTTACAGTTTAAATACGATTTAAATTGTTGCCAACGTTATAATAACCTATCGGGTCACACACTTAGAACGTTATAAAGGAAGAACATATATCGGGTAAATAAATTATCAAATTTGTTGATATTTTATATTGTATTGAAAAGGTATACAAGTGATTCCTTAATAAATGGAGCATACTTGATTTTATAAGGGTTTTGACTATTCCCTTTATAAGATAGAGTGGAGCCGTCATTTGATGGGATCAGACAGATCAAATAAAAGAAAACCCTAACTTTACCTTTTACACGATACCCTTGGATATGGCGGCTAGCACCCAAATTCCTCTTTCTTCTTCGATTTTGATCGAAAAGAGGAGCGTTCGTGTGGATAACCAATAGAGGCCGGCGATTGACGTGCTATACGAATTGATGCTTCAACCTTCATCGATTAGGATTTCATCTAGAATCAATACATCAGGTATAAAAGTTTTAATCCCAATTCATATAAGTTTTGGTTTATTTTTGTTGCTAAGATCCTATTTTAAGTTGTTAAAATACAAAGTAAAACCTGATTTGATCGAATTTTACTATCACTTTAATCTATTCAATCAATGATACAAACTTCTTCCTAAACTGAAATTACATAATAGCACCATAGAATAACTATTACAAACATAGTGTGCCATTAGTATTACAACATTTTCATATTGCTCAGTTAGTTTTTGTGATTGGCTTACTGTTCTTGGTTGAAAAATTTATTACTTGTGTTGGTATCAGTTGTTAAAGGTGAAAGCTATTTGGTGTAACCTGTTTCTCATCACTTGCGACAATCAATTAGCTACTTCTGTGATTGCAAGTTGGATTGTGATTCAAACCATTGCATGCACATCAAAGTTATTCCAGTTATCATAGGTTTCCACTCTCATTAAAGGACATATCATATAGCAGGTTATGCACTGTGTGCATGTGTGTGTAAGTTCCATCCAAGAAAATAATCAAATATACCTCGTTGGGATTGATAAGTTTGACTTACATACGAAAATATGCCTAAGCTAGATTGACTGAGAAAACATACCTGATAATATTGATGACAAATAGCCAAGTCAAAAAGAGCTTGCTTTGAAGAAAGAAATTGCAAATTTTCCATAGTTGTTGATTCAAAAATATATGTAAGACTTTCTCCTTGGAATGTATCAACGAGGGGACCTTTAGTCCTGCATACATATAAAGGGCACAAACGAGCATCATATTTAATTATCAACTTCCTTTCTCCTAATTAAGTTCAATATAAGTAGTCTAAGGTATGGGAAGTTGTTTTCTAGTATACATACATGAATTTTTTAAATAAATAACACAAAGAAAACTGCAATTTTAAATAAGAAAATATTGAAAACTGGCATGCGTACAATACAATAGAAATCAAACATTCAGCACGAATTCAAATTAAAATAATTTCCAAAAATTTTCATAGCCTTGACCCATTGATTCTCAGTTAAACTTGACAAAAATTGTTAAAATAATAATAATCTAAGAATGAATAACATGGCATGGTTGCTGCCAAACATTACAGATAATGGCATTAACGTACTTAGTCTATGATGAAATAATAATAATAATAATATTGGTATCAAGCAATCAAAGTACATACAGGTTTTTACAATCAACATTCATCTCTCAAACTATAAAAAAAAAATAGCACACAGGTAGCTAGTGATGATTTTACCAACATAACAACAGACAATGAAATAACCTTAACACTTTACCTTGTTCATTAATGAGTAATATTAGGTTATGACAGATATACCCCCAACATCACTCTAAAGGACAAATAAATATAACAAGTTATCTTATTTAATAACGAGCATAGACATCGAGTTTTCATATCAACATTTTCCGAGGTTCATTTTATATAACACTAAGTTGAAGAATATATAGCAAAAAAATGATTGCCCTGATGAGCCAATAAATTGATTTACCCTGAAATTTTCCCTAATCTGATAATTTACTGCAAGCAAACTTCATATATTCAAATGGTCAAATGGTTGGGAACTATTGCAATATTTGGCACTTTTATCAAACCCCTCAAGCACCAAAAGCTTTAGGATTTCTAGGCCCTTTTGAAATGTAAATTCAATCTACCTAAACCAAAAACACCAAAATCTTTTATTTGTTAACAACAGTAGCCAGTATTAGTACATATATCAGGAAAAATAGAGCAGGGAAACTCTTAACAATGGACACCATTTAATTATGAATTTAATGAATCAAACCAACTAGATTTATAAAACTACAATTAGACCAATCACAATTCAAATACAATCCATCCAAAATCGAAATATACATAATGATCACATTATATATTTAATATAAGGACAGCTACAGCGGTTACTATACGATTGTACACAGAACTGTCATGGCATTAACTTACTTAGTCTACGATGAAACATTAACAACATGGCATAAACCTTCATATTTGATGCACATGCTGAAAGGAATGTATGAACAAATAATCATTTAATCCCTACTTAAGACATCAATGTTTAAGGACAAAAAACACATACTAAGGTTTACTCACAAGTCTTATGGAAGACAAGATAATAAAAAATAAATCAAAACTCGAAAAACCTAATTAAAGTAGGATCAAATTGAGATTCATAATTCGAATGGAAATTCCATTTCTAAAACTACTGATCCATATAGATCCTAAAACAACAACTATGGGTTAAAAGAAAATCAACAGATTAGTTTATGAAAAAAATTAAATATGATTGGTACTAATCAATCACGAATGCTATGAATCAAAATGCCCTAAATAATACCTTAAATCAATCTGTTCTTAAAAAATCCCGGTTTGAACGTGTAGCTCTAGATCCAATATCTGCGGAAGGCGTTCGTACGTGGTTATGTCGATTGAAGGAGAGGGAGGGAAGGTGAAAATTTATTGGTTGGATCCAAAGAGACGAAGGAATTCAGAATATTAGAAGGAAGGAAGATGAGAAACAGGAATGCGATTTAGGTTTAGGCCGAAACTTTTGGAATAATGGGAGGGAACTGAAAGTCTGAAAAACAAGCGGCAAGTGAAACGTAAGGAGCGACAAGTGAAATGTAAGGAGTAGAAAATTACGTATAAACACAACTAAACCCTAAAGGATAAGAATAAAAGCAACAGTGGTTGCTTTTATCTTTCAAACGCCGCCAATAATTATAACCATATGTGGGTTTTCTTGTAGTGCTACTAATGAATGGTGTGCTAATTCACATGGTTATGAAATTATATCACCTGGTAGCATTATGTTCGACAAGAAAAGCTCTAGTCAATTGAAACCTGGTGGTCCCGACACCTTTCAGACATAGAAGCCCTTCACTTTTAAGAAGTCTTTAATTACTTCTCAAGATGAAGTAGATTCCATCCTTAACAACTTTGGGATGTATGATGTAGATGTCATCCCTGCCACTAATAGGGATAGTATCAGAAGTCCTCCATAGGTTTACTGTGCATATTCAGCCATCCACATCTGGCATGGAGGCTTCTTTCCCTTTCTGACTTTTATATCTCGACTCTTGTAGGACCTGGAAATTGCAACTATCCAACTTCTACCGAACACTTATACTTTGTTTCTTTGTCTCAAAATTATGGCACTTGAATTGGGTTAGGCTTCTCTTACTTCTAGCCTTATTCAACATTTGGTGCGTTTTTTGAAAGAAGCAGACTTGCCCATCTTACGTGCCAACCCCGTGAAGAAAATTATTAACGATGGCATAAGTAAGACTATACCTTGGAAAGATCAGTTCTTCTTCATCAGATGCCATGCTGTCATTTCAAGCAAATTTGCAGATTTTGGTGAGTTTCTGTATTTCTCTACAAGTAGTCATTCTTTTCCTGAGCATTATTTAACTTTATTTTCTTTCTAGATCCTGCTTCCAAGAGAGTTGCTTGAATGGAGAGTGAGTTTTGCGCGCTTGAAATTATCTTTAAAGCATTTGAGGAGCTGCAGAGTTGATCAGCTTTTTTGACCCTAGAAAAACTGTTTCAATATAACCTCCTTCCCGACGGGCAAAAGATCTTGAGGCGTCCACCCATCCACTTCTTAGGATCCAAGCATTTAAATTTGGGTTTGAATGTGTTTACTACTTCCTCCCCTTTATTTCTAGGTATCCTTATTGGGTTTGCTACCTTCTTTTTTAGACAGTTTTTTCTGCAAGATATCCATTCCAGAATTTACCTTTGTATCTTACATTTTAATCAGGGGCCTCGGCTTCTGAAGTTGTAACTCTTACCAATGCTTTAGATCGATCCACCACTGTCGCTATCAAGAGGCTGGATGAATCAACCGTTGGGCTACCGGCTAAAAGATTAAGATTTGACACTTCTGTTCCTCTTTCTCAAGATGCCACTGTTGAGGTTGTTGATCGAAAAGCTTCTATCTCTAAAGCCCCGGTTGTTCACTCTACCGTGGTGTCTATTACTGCTTTTCCCGAGGGTACCTTTGGTAGAGAATGTGAGAGTCGTGTTCCGCCATCAACCCCTCCAAGTACGTTAAAAGTGGACAAGCATGCCATGGCTCTATCTTCCATTTCTCAACAAGTTGAGCCTTCGAGCTTTCCCGCACCCTCGATGAGCTTTGACGAATTTGTGAAGCTTGCTTTATGATGACCCCAAACTCCCGTAGTACGAAAGCAAGGATAATCATTGGAATATAACACATAAACAATAACAGCAGAACATAAATATAGAATTACAGCAGATAAAATATATCAAATTACACTGGGAATAATATATCATTAGAGTTACACAACATAATAGAGTTACACAGCATAATAGGATCATACTTAGCTCATAATACAGTTTTCAACTTAATATAAAATGTCTGCAATGGAAATCAAACATAATATACTAAATGAAATCTAAACAGCATAATAGAAATGGTAAGATCCATCTTCAGCTCCATAGCTATCTAGAGTGAGTCTGCTAAAGCCTGTATACAAGGCTGCCCATTTGGAAAAGAGGGCACCCGAGTTTGCAAAGTGAAACAAACTACGAGTAGGTCATGAGACTGGTATGAGAAATCTACTTAACCTATTTAATAATAAGGCTAATCACAGGACCACGCCGTTAACGTGGAAAGGGTTCACTTCATTGGATTGCCAGTGCATATATGAAGTAAATCGTTAAACAACGCAATGCTTTTTAGAAAAATGAAACTATTATAAGACTTAAGTCCCATCACACAATGCAACGCAAACCGGAGGATAGAGTTTTACCTTATAATAGTCAAAAATGTTTGATACGATAAAAACGGATTTGATATTATTATTATTGTGTATATGTTTCAAAAACATTTCAATCATAATATATCAATCATAGATGGCATAGCTACCATATACTATGTCGCCAAATATAGGTTTACAATCAAAACCGTATGGGTCATATTGGAAGTTGGATTTCCATCATGAACCAAGGCAAGGGATTGTCCTTACCGAATTCAAGACACTCTAGCCCCTGTCTCAGGCTTAGAGCTCGAGTGAGCCTTGGATCACTAGGGCCGTTCCACAAATATGTTAGCGGATTAGTTATGCCTGAACAATACGTCTCCTCGCCCTATAGGGCGTAAAACAGAGCCACTAGGGACTCAATATCCGAGGTACCTCTCTTTACATCATCCACATAAGTAAAAATATCTGAGCTTGTAAAACCCAGACACCACTTCTAGCTAGAAAGAAACGCATGTTCTCCCTCGGGTCCTTCTCCCGTTTCTGGTTCATACCGAGGTGTGAGGCTCGTGAAGTAGCGCTATACACAAAGCTATGCTACAATAAAGCTGCGCTTTGATCATCAACCACAAGGCTCTGCTTTTCAACCATTAGCCTTGATCATTTGCATCTTGGCATGCCACACCGAGAATTCACACCATACGATCGATAACTATCAATATATAACCTCTGAGCTAGTGCGTCTCAGAGAAGGATGTTAAGCAAGAGAGTAAATTCTCCGCCACCAATCAGATATATATTAAATAGAAATCAATCTACATGGAATGAAATCCAATGTCAGACACACACATCCATTTACAAGTCCGTTCTGGGTCTGAACGAAACCGGAGACACCTTATTCCTCGTCCCGTATGCCCAATACGTAAGAGAGGTGCTCGCATATCCGAACAATCAACAAGTACGGCTGGACAACTACCACTGTAACCATTTCCTAGGAGCAAATTAGTCCAGGGCATCAGTAGTCATCCATTCGATATGAAGATCGCCGGCCTTCAATTACCTTCTTCAAATCTTCGACTTCTAATCGTCGCATAATTATTTGAAATGAGATTTAACTCGGTCTTTTCAACTAATTATGGAATATATATTATTTAAATCATTCTTTTCATTCCATATCGTTAATAATATTTTAAAATAATTTATCGCTATTTTTATTTATTTAAAAATAGCGATTTCTAATTAAACGACGCTTCAGGTCATTACATGGCCATGGCGCTGTTTTTACCAAAATTTGATTTACACTTTTCTCAAAATCTAACCATTGGATCTTAGCGAATTTTATATCACTGGAAAGATCTTTCAAAAACGAACCCAACGGTTTCAGTTTTGGGAAAATCCGACGGTCGGATCTTTCGGTATAATCGTTTGAATTTACAATTTCAAAACGCAAACTACAGCGGCGCGATTCGTTTTTTTTATATATATATATATATATATATAAACTAATTCGTTCAATAACTTCAAAGAATTTTCAATTCAATATTGATTTCTTTTATATATGTGTGAAAACCCGTCACTTCCCCGTAAAGGAAAGCGTCGGATAGTTCGAGAACAAGCCACAACAGAACGCATATAAAAGAACATTTCATTGTATATTACAACAATGCATCAGATTACAAGAACATACAGAGTATAAATGAATATTACACAGAAATATCAGAGATTTAAATTACATTTAACACATCGCAGCGGAAAATAATACAATATACAACTAGAAATAGATATACGGATACAAAGCTTTCCGGATATCGTTCCAGCTGTAAACCAGGATCCTGTGAATATAAATCTGCAAAACCAAAACTACTAGCTGCCCGTGTCAAAATAAGGGCACCCAGAGTTTAGGTTAAAACAATAAACTCCAGGTCAGTCATGTGACTGGTGTGAGAACTAAAACAGTTATTATTCTTTATTTTAAAAGTTAGGTAAATCAAGGGACCACGCCGTATAACACGGAACGGGTTTCCTCCCAAGAATACCAGTGCATAAAACAAACAGCGCAATGCTAAATAAAGAAAAATGAAGCTGTTATAAGACCCAGGTCCCATCACACAATGCAACGCAGCCGAGGATAGGGTTTTCCCTTATAACAGCCAAAGAATGCTTGATACGGTTAAAACAAATCGTTTGATACTATTATAAGTGCATAGTGTATAAAACAACTTCAAATCATAAGTATCAATCATAGGCGGCATGAGCGCCCCATCCCACTATGTCGCCATACTAGGCTCTACAAATAAAACCGCAAATGTCATGTATTTGGAAATTGGATTTCCGTCTATAAACCGAGGCCAGGGATCGTCCTCTACCGATTCGTGACTCTCTAGCCCGAGCCACAGGAACAGCCGCAACTGCCCCATGGAGCGACAGGGCCGGTCCACCGATGTGGATTATAGTGCCTGAACAATACGTTTCCCCGCCCTTTGGGGCGTAAATGAGCCAACTAAATGACTCCATCGGTTCGAGAACGACCGATCAATCCGAGGCGCCTCGCAACAGCAACAACCACATAAGTCAAACTCGTCAGGGCGTGTAAAACCACTGACGCCACTTCTAACTAGAAAGAAACGCATGCCCTCCCTGAGGTCCTCTCCCGTTTTTGGTTCATACCGGGTGTGAGACACGCGAAGTAAACGTTACACAAAGCTACGCCACAAAGGCCGTGCTTCGATCATCAGCCACAAGACTTTGCTTTTCAACAGAAGCCTTGATCATTTGCCACTTAGGCATGCCACACAGGCAATTCACTCCATGCGATTGATATCCATCAATATATAACCCCTGAGCTCGTACGTCTCAGAGAAGGGCGTTAAGCAAGAGAATAAATTCTCCGCCGCCAAACAGATATATATTTAATAGAGATCAATCACACGGAATAAAATCAAATGTCAGACACACAGTCCATTTACAAGTCCGTTCTGGGTCTGAACGAAACCGGAGGCACTTTCCTCGCATATCCATCCATCTCCAAGTACGTCTGGACGATCACCAACTGTTTCCATCTTCTTGGGTGTACAGCCCAATCAAGATCATCAGTAATCGCCCAAACAACGTGAAGACTTCCGGTCTTCGACCATCGTCTTCATCTTCGACTTATCGTCGTATCAGTTATTCAGAATGGGATAAACCCGGTCTTTCCGAATAACTCGCGTATATTTTAAATAAGTGTTACACAAACACAACATACGCCTCATTCCAATTCATCAGTCACTAACCGTAAATTAATCAAGAGAATAATTCCCCAAATATTAACCCCGAAGACCGAAACCAACATCAGATCAATATCCAGAAAACCATTCTGCTTGGCTAACCGACAGTTAGTTTCTAAATTTCACGTTCATAGGGAAAGGTTCCCATTAATTTTATCCAAGATAAATTCCTTGAATTTATTCTTTAATCTACTTTTGAATTTCGATTCAACTAGTCGGGATTAACGAAACTTACCGAAGTAATCATTTGTTTTAATTTCCCAATCCCAACCTATTCATCCCATGAAGTAAAACTGGTAATACTTCATATCTAACACCACGGTGTTATCGGTAAATTCAATTACCATTTCACGTTCAAATCTAATTAAAGATTTAACTATCGCCTGGAGCAAAATTGGTGATACTCCATTCTCGACCATTTCAATCTAATTAAAGATTCATTAAAACTCCACTTAGTTTTAATCGTTAACTGGGTTAAAGAATCTGTGTCATTTAAAACACGGTTCACGATAAACCCAAAGTCACATTCATTAATTATCGGGTTAAAGAACAAGTGTTATTTAAAACACTGTTCACGATAAACCCAAAAATCATTCCATTAATTATTGGGTTAAAGAACAAGTGTTATTTAAAACACTGTTCACGATAAACCCAAAAATCAATACCAATTAAATTCCAATTAAATGTCATTTAATTGGTACACTTCATTAAATCTAAATAAAAAGATTTAATCTTTTCTCAACTGGGTTCAAGAACAGTGTTAGTGAAGACACCATTCACGACAAACCCAAATCACATTTGATATTCAATATAAGGCTCTGAATAGAAAATATATCGGCTTATATTCAATATCAAATTCTACGATTAACAAATGTCGTATTGGAAATAACGATATAAATATATATCTTTCAAATTTCCATAACAACATCTGTATAATCACGAATTCCAACATCGAAATATTCCGAAGACAATTTCGATTCAAATCCACTCCAATGCAATCATTGGAAATTTTGGTTATTTTTAAAACCCTTTTCAAATTCAATTTATTTATTAAAAATAAATAGAATTATAATTCTAGTTCAAAACTAGTTCATTTCGATAAAAATCTATTTTTATCTTTTCAAATATGGAGTTTTTCGTCCCAATCCTTTCTAAATCATTTCTTATGATTTTACACAAATTATTACTATTTTTAATAATTTTATCAAGGCCCGTACAGTCGATTTCCATCAACGGCTATCGAACAGCACTTACAGCGACCTTTTTCAAATTTGATTTGGACATAATTCCAAATCCAACCGTTAGATTTCTAATTTCTAATATTCTTTAGAAAGCTCTTTTCGATACGAACCCAACGGTTCCGGTTTTAGGAGAATCCGACGGTCGGATCTCCCGTAATGTCCGTTTGAAATAAATGGTCGAAATTCACGAACTGCCGCGGCGCAGCGCGTTCTATTCAGGCCATTATATTATATATATATAATATATATTTCGTCGATTTCTATTTAAAACGAATTATATGAATAGTTTTAAATTCGTTTCAAAAGCAATTTCAACTTCCTTTTCAATTCAAATCAAAATTGAATTCTTTTTATTAATTCGTTTTAAAATTCATTTCTATTCAATTCAAATTTCAATTCAATTTGAATTCATTTCAATTCGCTTTCAATTCAATTTGAATTCGTTTTCAATTCAATTAATTTCGAAATCGTTTTCAATTCAATTCATTTCGAAATCGTTTTCAATTCAATTCATTTCGAAATCGTTTTTAATTCAATTCATTTCGAAATCGTTTTTAATTCAATTCATTTCGAAATCGTTTTTAATTCAATTCATTTCGAAATCGTTTTTAATTCAATTCATTTCGAAATCGTTTTTAATTCAATTCATTTCAAAATGAATAAAATCGATATAAATATCGTTCACGTCAAAATGGCGTCAAACTAATCAACACGGCTTCATAAATTTCTATTTTCAAATATTCTATTTCAAATATTTCTTTTTCAAAATAGTTGTTATTATCAAAATATTTCGTTCAACACATGACCAATCTCAATGGATGAGTACTGTCAACACATGAACTTTTATTTTATAATATTCTTTAATTTTCAAATTGGAATGAGGCCCAATCAATTACCATATAAAGTTAATTATATGGATTCCATACAACACATGTATATAATAGCATTGAAAATTAATCAACCATCAACCAAAGTGCACTACACTGTATAAGCATCAAATATAGATATCTAACGCTTATAACAGCCTGTCAATCGATCGATCGACCTATTTAATCAATCAGGATGAGTGAACTTCAAATTTCATCCTAACACCCGTGTGGGGTTTCAAACAATCAAATACATATTTTATTTGTGCAGTTGGGCGATGTGTAAAATTTATCGACCCAATCAATGTCCTTCAAATAGGTGTACATGAACAAACCGTCCGGTTTGTAAATGAATATTTATTTATTCACATTCACGTTAAAAATTATATTTTTAACGATAAAACATTTTATTCAACCTATGAATATTCTATTTGGTTCATTTATTCATTAAAATGTTATTTTTATTTTTCTAACATATTTTAGAAAATTTCGGCGGCATAACGGCACGATACTAGAAACGGGACGAGGCCTAGCCTTATCCCCGGTCTAGTGAAGGCCCACGCCATTCACACATCAATCAAATCCATCAAACAATCAAATTCAAATCTAATCATCAAACTAATTTATGCAATCAAACAAACAAGTCCATGGTCTGTGGACGATTGTGTCGGGTGCTACTAAGCACCGTCTGCATCCTAGTATATATATATAACTAGAAAAAAAAAAAGAAATTGAAAGGTGAGAAATTCTCACCGAAAGCTATCCAAACATCTTGACTCTTTTTTTTTTAGAAATCTTCGCCATTCTCGCCCTTTGTCGCTTTCATTGTCCGCTTTCACTACATATGTAAAAATCGGATTTTTACTTCGCTATTCAATATATAAAAATCGAATTTTTACTTCGAAGTTCAATATATAAAAATTATATTTTTATTTCGAAGTTCAATATATAAAAATCATATTTTTATTACCCACTCTATATGGATAAAAATCACCTTTTTATACTGCTACTATATAGGTAAAAATTCTATTTTTCTTTCGCCTTTTCTATTTTAAAAAAATCTACTCTTATATTTTAAAAATCGTAACTTTTTCATATTTAAAAAATCTGATCTTTTTCTATTTAAAACTCTTGTATATCTTTATCTCAAAGTTTTATATTTTTTTTAAAAAAAAATCCCACCTTTATATTTTTCTCAATATTTAAAAAAAAAACATATTTTTATACTGTTCTAAACAAACAGATTTTAATTTTAATAACAAACTGATTTTAAACCTGTGTATTTAAATTAGTTAAGCTAAAAAAACTCACTGCAGTTTGCATCTGGAAACCCTCGTCGTCTTCATAGATTTGGGGAAACCGCCTGCGCCACCTCCACATCGCGTCGGACCAGAATCGGAGAGCGCCATCGTGAAGCCGTCGAGATGCTCCACCTGCGCCACGCCTTAGTGATGAACTCGAACCCCCTGCCGTGCCTCGATTCCCGTTCGAACGGGTTGGCTTCTTCGATTGGGGGGGGGGGAATTGGAGATTGAAGAAGGAGAGAGGAGGAGAAGTGGAGGGGGAGCGCCAGTCAATCGACGGTGGCAGTAGCGTGGGCGTCGAGGTCTGGGAGAAAAAGCGATCGGGGTTTTTTTTCTTTTTTTCCCTCCTGGTTGACTTTTGAACGAGAAAATAAGGGGGGTGGAGGGGCTTATAAATTTATATATTTATTTATTTATTTTAATTTGAATTTCATAAAGGTGATTTTTCATTCCAACCCCTTTTTAAACCCAACGTCTGTCGCCCCTAGCTAATTACCCCCATTCCGAACACAATGGGATATGCCACGCAAGCTGATTCGATCGTTTCGATTAGTTTCCGTTAAATTTACATTTAAATCACTATATTGAATTTTAAACGTACATTTCAAATTACCGGGGTCACATACTAACTAGAAAAATTCCAGAAAAATATTTTCTAGCTTCGTATTGACGATACGGTCCTAACAAAACTAGTTTCGTCGAATTCCGAGACCGTTAGAAAAATGGCCATTTTCCAGTCGATTAAAATCAACTGAAACTGGTCAAACGCGTTTTCTTTTGCCACGCTCACATATTGATTCGAAAAATTATGAAATTTGAAACCTAGCAATAACTTTACATCACGGACCCAACAAAACTGGTTTCGTTGAAATCCGAGGTCGTTTGCAAAATTTCCATTTTTAAGGGCCTGAATTCCATAGCGACTATTCAGAATTTTCAACTGGACATATCGTTTGATTCCCGTTATGAAATCTTGATTTTTCGGATTCGTTAGAAAGATATTACCAAATAGATCCTAATGTTTTTGGTTTCACTAAAATCCGGATTGTTTTGCACCCGGTACATTCAATTGAAGTTTGAAATCGAATTATCGAACTACCGCGCCATTTTCAATTCCTTTTATAATTATATATAAATATTTATATTCTAACGACGACGCGTATAATATATACGATCGATTTATATTCAAAATAAATTTCTCGACAATATTATTTAAAATAATTCATTTTAAATAATCAAAATTCGCTAAAATTGCCAAAATAAAAATTTTAAACTGGCCCAGATTTTCGGGTTATTACAATCTCCCCCACTTAAAACTTTTCGTCCCCGAAAAGGAACAAAGTCGAAAGTGGTTTGATTAATCAACTCTACGTTCGATCTGGCTTCCATTCTAGAACTTTTCAGTTTCTGAGAATTTTCAAATCCTTCAAAAATTTGGCTAACACCCTAAATTTTCGAAAAATTTCGCCATAACCTCCCCTGCAATGGGAGCATCGGGGAATTTTAAATAGCTTCCCCGGTCCTTCAGATCTCAAAAAGAAAAATAAAAGGCCAAGCGGCTAGCCAATAGGCTCATAAAATCATCATCACCCAAACAAAACAGTAAATTATGTAGTAAACATGTACCTATTTGTCGGGCAAACAAATTTTATTCTTCGGCTCTAGCCTCCTTGCTATGACCTGTTCAATGTAAGTATATGTATGCAAGCAAATGCGACCAATTTCAATACAATTCATTATTCGATCAAATTAGGCATAATGGTTCAAAATTATCAAACAACTAAACAAACAACACAAACATCAATCAATTAGTTGATTAGAGTTTCAAATTCATAATTTTGATACATATACAAAAATCATATTTTTGATACCAAATCACAACAATAGGCCCTATCTAATTTTTGGTTCTCACACCAGTCAATAGGAAATATATAGATATTACACGTTCGTCACTCGAATATAAATTCTGATGATGATATATCAATCATCAGAATCCCTCCCGGGCGACTAGAGTGTAATTCTATATCTATCCAGTATATTAAAATTTCAAATACACGTGGATCAGACGTATACGCAAATTCTTTATATACTGGACTGTCCAACTCAATATAAATAGATAATCAGATACGAATAATTGATTTAAATTTTCAAAACAAAAATTTGTTTTCATTTGAAAAATATACTCTTCCCACTCGTCCTAGGATACTACTGATCCCATCTCTAACGAGTCATTCTCGTTGGATATTACTAATCCAATTTCTGATGAATTCTTTCGTATGGTTCTAATGTGTCTTGTTCTCTGAGCTTTGTAAACCAAAGCTCTGATACCAACTGTGAAAACCCATCACTTCCCCGTAAAGGAAAGCGTCGGATAGTTCGAGAACAAGCCACAACAGAACGCATATAAAAGAACATTTCATTGTATATTACAACAATGCATCAGATTACAAGAACATACAGTGTATAAATGAATATTACACAGAAATATCAGAGATTTAAATTACATTTAACACATCGCAGCGGAAAATAATACAATATACAACTAGAAATAGATATACGGATACAAAGCTTTCCGGATATCGTTCCAGCTGTAAACCAGGATCCTGTGAATATAAATCTGCAAAACCAAAACTACTAGCTGCCCGTGTCAAAATAAGGGCACCCAGAGTTTAGGTTAAAACAATAAACTCCAGGTCAGTCATGTGACTGGTGTGAGAACTAAAACAGTTATTATTCTTTATTTTAAAAGTTAGGTAAATCAAGGGACCACGCCGTATAACACGGAACGGGTTTCCTCCCAAGAATACCAGTGCATAAAACAAACAGCGCAATGCTAAATAAAGAAAAATGAAGCTGTTATAAGACCCAGGTCCCATCACACAATGCAACGCAGCCGAGGATAGGGTTTTCCCTTATAACAGCCAAAGAATGCTTGATACGGTTAAAACAAATCGTTTGATACTATTATAAGTTCATAGTGTATAAAACAACTTCAAATCATAAGTATCAATCATAGGCGGCATGACCGCCCCATCCCACTATGTCGCCATACTAGGCTCTACAAATAAAACCGCAAATGTCACGTATTTGGAAATTGGATTTCCGTCTATGAACCGAGGCCAGGGATCGTCCTCTACCGATTCGTGACTCTCTAGCCCGAGCCACAGGAACAGCCGCAACTGCCCCATGGAGCGATAGGGCCGGTCCACCGATGTGGATTATAGCGCCTGAACAATACGTTTCCCCGCCCTTTGGGGCGTAAATGAGCCAACTAAATGACTCCATCGGTTCGAGAACGACCGATCAATCCGAGGCGCCTCGCAACAGCAACAACCACATAAGTCAAACTCGTCAGGGCGTGTAAAACCACTGACGCCACTTCTAACTAGAAAGAAACGCATGCCCTCCCTGAGGTCCTCTCCCGTTTTTGGTTCATACCGGGTGTGAGACACGCGAAGTAAACGTTACACAAAGCTACGCCACAAAGGCCGTGCTTCGATCATCAGCCACAAGACTTTGCTTTTCAACAGAAGCCTTGATCATTTGCCACTTAGGCATGCCACACAGGCAATTCACTCCATGCGATTGATATCCATCAATATATAACCCTTGAGCTCGTACGTCTCAGAGAAGGGCGTTAAGCAAGAGAATAAATTCTCCGCCGCCAAACAGATATATATTTAATAGAGATCAATCACACGGACTAAAATCCAATGTCAGACACACAGTCCATTTACAAGTCCGTTCTGGGTCTGAACGAAACCGGAGGCACTTTCCTCGCATATCCATCCATCTCCAAGTACGTCTGGACGATCACCAACTGTTTCCATCTTCTTGGGTGTACAGCCCAATCAAGATCATCAGTAATCGCCCAAACAACGTGAAGACTTCCGGTCTTCGACCATCGTCTTCATCTTCGACTTATCGTCGTATCAGTTATTCAGAATGGGATAAACCCGGTCTTTCCGAATAACTCGCGTATATTTTAAATAAGTGTTACACAAACACAACATACGCCTCATTCCAATTCATCAGTCACTAACCGTAAATTAATCAAGAGAATAATTCCCCAAATATTAACCCCGAAGACCGAAACCAACATCAGATCAATATCCAGAAAACCATTCTGCTTGGCTAACCGACAGTTAGTTTCTAAATTTCACGTTCATAGGGAAAGGTTCCCATTAATTTTATCCAAGATAAATTCCTTGAATTTATTCTTTAATCTACTTTTGAATTTCGATTCAACTAGTCGGGATTAACGAAACTTACCGAAGTAATCATTTGTTTTAATTTCCCAATCCCAACCTATTCATCCCATGAAGTAAAACTGGTAATACTTCATATCTAACACCATGGTGTTATCGGTAAATTCAATTACCATTTCACGTTCAAATCTAATTAAAGATTTAACTATCGCCTGGAGCAAAATTGGTGATACTCCATTCTCGACCATTTCAATCTAATTAAAGATTCATTAAAACTCCACTTAGTTTTAATCGTTAACTGGGTTAAAGAATCTGTGTCATTTAAAACACGGTTCACGATAAACCCAAAGTCACATTCATTAATTATCGGGTTAAAGAACAAGTGTTATTTAAAACACTGTTCATGATAAACCCAAAAATCATTCCATTAATTATTGGGTTAAAGAACAAGTGTTATTTAAAACACTGTTCACGATAAACCCAAAAATCAATACCAATTCAATTCCAATTAAATGTCATTTAATTGGTACACTTCATTAAATCTAAATAAAAAGATTTAATCTTTTCTCAACTGGGTTCAAGAACAGTGTTAGTGAAGACACCATTCACGACAAACCCAAATCACATTTGATATTCAATATAAGGCTCTGAATAGAAAATATATCGGCTTATATTCAATATCAAATTCTACGATTAACAAATGTCGTATTGGAAATAACGATATAAATATATATCTTTCAAATTTCCATAACAACATCTGTATAATCACGAATTCCAACATCGAAATATTCCGAAGACAATTTCGATTCAAATCCACTCCAATGCAATCATTGGAAATTTTGGTTATTTTTAAAACCCTTTTCAAATTCAATTTATTTATTAAAAATAAATAGAATTATAATTCTAGTTCAAAACTAGTTCATTTCGATAAAAATCTATTTTTATCTTTTCAAATAAGGAGTTTTTCGTCCCAATCCTTTCTAAATCATTTCTTATGATTTTACACAAATTATTTCTATTTTTAATAATTTTATCAAGGCCCGTACAGTCGATTTCCATCAACGGCTATCGAACTGCACTTACAACGACATTTTTCAAATTTGATTTGGACATAATTCCAAATCCAACCGTTAGATTTCTAATTTCTAATATTCTTTAGAAAGCTCTTTTCGATACGAACCCAACGGTTCCGGTTTTAGGAGAATCCGACGGTCGGATCTCCCGTAATGTCCGTTTGAAATAAATGGTCGAAATTCACGAACTGCCGCGGCGCGGCGCGTTCTATTCAGGCCATTATATTATATATATATAATATATATAATATATATTTCGTCGATTTCTATTTAAAACGAATTATATGCATAGTTTTAAATTCGTTTCAAAAGCAATTTCAACTTCCTTTTCAATTCAAATCAAAATTGAATTCTTTTTATAAATTCGTTTTAAAATTCATTTCTATTCAATTCAAATTTCAATTCAATTTGAATTCATTTCAATTCGCTTTCAATTCAATTTGAATTCGTTTTCAATTCAATTAATTTCGAAATCGTTTTCAATTCAATTCATTTCGAAATTGTTTTCAATTCAATTCATTTCGAAATCGTTTTTAATTCAATTCATTTCGAAATCGTTTTTAATTCAATTCATTTTGAAATCGTTTTTAATTCAATTCATTTCGAAATCGTTTTTAATTCAATTCATTTCGAAATCGTTTTTAATTCAATTCATTTCAAAATGAATAAAATCGATATAAATATCGTTCACGTCAAAATGGCGTCAAACTAATCAACACGGCTTCATAAATTTCTATTTTCAAATATTCTATTTCAAATATTTCTTTTTCAAAATAGTTGTTATTATCAAAATATTTCGTTCAACACATGACCAATCTCAATGGATGAGTACTGTCAACACAAGAACTTTTATTTTATAATATTCTTTATTTTTCAAATTGGAATGAGGCCCAATCAATTACCATATAAAGTTAATTATATGGATTCCATACAACACATGTATATAATAGCATTGAAAATTAATCAACCATCAACCAAAGTGCACTACACTGTATAAGCATCAAATATAGATATCTAACGCTTATAACAGCCTGTCAATCGATCAATCGACATATTTAATCAATCAGGATGAGTGAACTTCAAATTTCATCCTAACACCCGTGTGGGGTTTCAAACAATCAAATACATATTTTATTTGTGCAGTTGGGCGATGTGTAAAATTTATCGACCCAATCAATGTCCTTCAAATAGGTGTACATGAACAAACCGTCCGGTTTGTAAATGAATATTTATTTATTCACATTCACGTTAAAAATTATATTTTTAACGATAAAACATTTTATTCAACCTATGAATATTCTATTTGGTTCATTTATTCAATAAAATGTTATTTTTATTTTTCTAACATATTTTAGAAAATTTCGGCGGCATAACGGCACGATACTAGAAACGGGACGAGGCCTAGCCTTATCCCCGGTCTAGTGAAGGCCCACGCCATTCACACATCAATCAAATCCATCAAACAATCAAATTCAAATCTAATCATCAAACTAATTTATGCAATCAAACAAACAAGTCCATGGTCTGTGGACGATTGTGTCGGGTGC
The DNA here is from genome assembly GCA_030737875.1 of Allium sativum. Taxonomy (NCBI): domain Eukaryota; kingdom Viridiplantae; phylum Streptophyta; class Magnoliopsida; order Asparagales; family Amaryllidaceae; genus Allium; species Allium sativum. Next base: position 138,652,185 of record CM060918.1, on the reverse strand, counting down.
TACTAAGCACCGTCTGCATCCTAGTATATATATATAACTAGAAAAAAAAAAGAAATTGAAAGGTGAGAAATTCTCATAGAAAGCTATCCAAACATCTTGACTCTTTTTTTTTTAGAAATCTTCGCCATTCTCGCCCTTTGTCGCTTTCATTGTCCGCTTTCACTACATATGTAAAAATCGGATTTTTACTTCGCTATTCAATATATAAAAATCGAATTTTTACTTCGAAGTTCAATATATAAAAATCATATTTTTATTTCGAAGTTCAATATATAAAAATCATATTTTTATTACCCACTCTTTATGGATAAAAATCACCTTTTTATACTGCTACTATATAGGTAAAAATTCTATTTTTCTTTCGCCTTTTCTATTTTAAAAAAATCTACTCTTATATTTTAAAAATCGTAACTTTTTCATGTTTAAAAAATCTGATCTGGTTGGCTTCTTCGATTGGGGGGGGGGAATTGGAGATTGAAGAAGGAGAGAGGAGGAGAAGTGGAGGGGGAGCGCCAGTCAATCGACGGTGGCAGTAGCGTGGGCGTCGAGGTCTGGGAGAAAAAGCGATCGGGTTTTTTTTTCTTTTTTCCCCTCCTGGTTGACTTTTGAACGAGAAAATAAGGGGGGTGGAGGGGCTTATAAATTTTTATATTTATTTATTTATTTTAATTTGAATTTCATAAAGGTGATTTTTCATTCCAACCCCTTTTTAAACCCAACGACTGTCGCCCCTAGCTAATTACCCCCATTCCGAACACAATGGGATATGCCACGCAAGCTGATTCGATCGTTTCGATTAGTTTCCGTTAAATTTACATTTAAATCACTATATTGAATTTTAAACGTACATTTCAAATTACCGGGGTCACATACTAACTAGAAAAATTCCAGAAAAATATTTTCTAGCTTCGTATTGACGATACGGTCCTAACAAAACTAGTTTCGTCGAATTCCGAGACCGTTAGAAAAATGGCCATTTTCCAGTCGATTAAAATCAACTAAAACCGGTCAAACGCGTTTTCTTTTGCCACGCTCACATATTGATTCGAAAAATTATGAAATTTGAAACCTAGCAATAACTTTACATCACGGACCCAACAAAACTGGTTTCGTCGAAATCCGAGGTCGTTTGCAAAATTTCCATTTTTAAGGGCCCGAATTCCATAGCGACTATTCAGAATTTTCAACTGGACATATCATTTGATTCCCGTTATGAAATCTTGATTTTTCGGATTCGTTAGAAAGATATTACCAAATAGATCCTAATGTTTTTGGTTTCACTAAAATCCGGATTGTTTTGCACCCGGTACATTCAATTGAAGTTTGAAATCGAATTATCGAACTACCGCGCCATTTTCAATTCCTTTTATAATTATATATAAATATTTATATTCTAACGACGACGCGTATAATATATACGATCGATTTATATTCAAAATAAATTTCTCGACAATATTATTTAAAATAATTCATTTTAAATAATCAAAATTCGCTAAAATTGCGAAAATAAAAATTTTAAACTGGCCCAGATTTTCGGGTTATTACAATATGAAATCATATATTACATTAAAAATGAAATTTTAATGTTAATACAATTTCTACCAAACATGGAATCTTTTATATGATTCATATATATATTACATAAAAATGTTATTTGTTTTATCATTCATCTATAGCATTAAAATTGTAATCTTTTATTTTAATATATTATAACGTTGGAAAATGTAATCTTTTATTTCAATATATAATTACATTGAAAAATGTAGTATGTTATTTCAATATATAATTACATTGAAAAATGCAATCTTTTATTTCAACATATAATTACATTGAAAAATGTAATATTTTTTAATTTCATTCTTTATTTCATTGAAAAATGTAATTTTTCTAATCATTCTTTTCCTATGATTCATTTACATTGAAAATGTAAATCTTAATGTTTTCTCATGTGAATTTCTATTGTTATTACATTTTCCTTTCAAACCAATAAGTATTTTTAATGATTCATTAAAAATATAAATTTCAATGTAACACATTTTCATTTAACTAATGACCATCTTCAAAGTTTCATTTACATTAAAAATGCATATTTCTAAGAAGGCATATTTTATATAAAAATGGACATTTTAATGTTTTCGTTTAAAATGAAAATGAAAATTTCAAAACAAACACTTTTTTGTTATTGCAATGACTATTTTTAAAAGGACATAAAATGTAAATCTTAGTGTAAAACATTATTATTATAAAAAATTTAATGTTTTATATACATAAAAATGTAAATTTCCAGTGTAAATACATTTGTTGCAATGTTTTATCTAAATGTCTTTGTATACCTTAAAATATAAATTTTCAATGTAAATACATTTCTATAACAATGTTTTATTTTAATGTCTTCGTATACATTAAAATGTAAATTTTCAATGTAAATACATTTCTATAACAATGTTTTATTTTAATGTCTTCATATACACTAAAATGTCAACCTCATGTAAATGCATTTTTATATCAAAATGTTTTTTTAACGTTTCCTATACATTAAAATGTAAATCTAATGTAAATACATTTTTTTCCACAACGTTTTATTTTTAATGTTGTATATACATTAAAAATGTAAAATCCAATATCAAAACAATTTTATTTCAAAATGTTTATTTCAATGCTGCATTTACATTAAAATGTAAAATCCAATGTAAATACATTTTATATTACAATGTTTATTTTTAATGTCTTATTTACATTAAAAATGAAAAAAAATCAAATATAAATTCATTTCATATCTAAATGTTTATTTTTAATGTCCCATTTACATTAAAAATGTAAAAATCAAACATAAATTCATTTCATAAGACAAATGACCATTTTTGATTTACAATAAAAATATAGATTTTATGTTGACATATAATGATCATTTTCATATATATATATATATATATATATATTAAAAATCTAATTTTTATATTATTCAAACAATTAATATATAATAGCATGAATATTTTCTAACACAAAAATATTTCAGAAAATTTCGGCAGCATAACGGCAGGGTAATTAAAACCGGCACCGTTCCAATGTACGGCTCCTCGCACTACCTTAAACCTAGCGGCGTTTACAAGGGATTTAATTTCTTAATATATTTTTCTAAGCAATCTGATGCCACAATATCAATCAATTTCATTTCAACCACAATCAAACACCAAAAATCAACTAATTGCATGCCACAAAACAATCAAGTCGCTCATGGTCTGTGGACGACGGGTGTCGGGAGTTTCTAAACTCCGTCTGCATCCTAATTCAATTTTATTTAATTATTCTGGATTCAGGAATCCCACTTTGCTTTCGGCTGCGCTAAAAATTGTAGCGAGCTCTAAAAATTCTGCGGTCTCTTCTAGAATGTAGTGAACGTCGTCACGGTCTCGGTGTCTCTTGTTTCACTGGATTTCGACCAAATATGAAAAAGATATGATTTTTATAAGTTAATCGAACTTTGCAATGGTTTTAAATGTTGAAAACAGTTTATTTTATATAAACTCTATACCTTTTCAGTCGATTCAAATCTAGGTTTTGATTTAGCGCTCAATCCATGTATTGATTTGTCGATCAGTCTTCACCACGAGGTAGAGCTTCGGGAGTCACATGCAACCGTGGTGGTGGGGTCCAACTCGCGGCAGCGCTCCGAACGTCGGCGCTTGAGGAGCTCAGATCTCCTTGAATTCTCGACGATAGGGGGTGAGACTTGTACTAATTTGAAGCTGGAAGAAATCTCCACAAAATCTTCAGCTGGAACGTCGAGTTTTATTGAGTGATTTGAGTGATAGGGAGGAGAGAACGATTGAAGGGCTTCCTCCGTTCGTCTGAGAGAGGGATCGGGTTTAGGTGAGATAGGTTATACTATATATACGACATATTTATACCGTATACGTTTTTCTATTTTATTTTATTTTATTTAAATCCAATATAATTTCTATATCACTCCTAACTCCAAATCAAACCCAACTAGTAACGCCACCAACTAAATACCCTCATTCCAAACATAATGGGATATGTTCCGTAAGCCAATTCAATTGTTTCTATAGGTTTTTCTTTAAATTTAAATATAAAACATTTAATTATTTAATTCGATCATACATTTTAATTTACCGGGGCCACATACTGACTCTAAAAATTCCTGAAAAATAAATCTAGCTATGTTTTGACGATACGGTCCTAAGAAAATTGATTTCGTCGAATTTGGAGATCATTTGAAAAATGGCCATTTTCTGGTCGATCCAACTTGACTGAAATTGACAAATCACATTTTCATTTGCCACGCTCACATATTAACTCCAAAAATTATGAAAATTGGAATCCTGCAATAATTTGACATTTCGGATCCAACCAGGGTGTTTTCGTTGAAAACGGAGGTCGTTTGCAAAATGGCTATTTAAACCGGCTATATATTATATTAAATTCCATAGCGACTCTTCTGAATATTCAACTGACCATAACTTTTTATTTCCGCTATGAAATTTCAATTTTTTGGATTCATTAGAAAGATATTTTTAAACAGATTTAAATATTTTTGATTTCACCAAAAATCAATTTATTTTGCATCTTGGACAGTCAATCAAAGTTCAAATTCAAATTTTCAAACTACCGCGCTATTTCTAACTCCTTTTAAATTAAAATAAATATATTAGTTCTAATCTCGATTTAAATAAATTTTTAATCGTTATTATTTAGAATAAATTATTTTAACTATTTAAAATTCAAAAAATAGCCAAAATAAAATTTTATATTAGTTCCGATTTTTCGGGTTGTTACAATCTCCTCCACTTAAAATCTTTTCGTCCCCGAAAAGGAAACATCAGTAAAGTAGGAAACAAAATGGAAAATGTAAAATATTGTAAATGTACCTTGCACTAGAGCTAGTCAGAGATATTCATTTTGCCCTGGGGATAAGCCTATTTGATGCTATACTCGGTCTCCCATGTACAGTCTCTAGGATCTCCACTCCACTGCACTTTGACTAGGTGAATTCTTTTGTTCCTCAAAACTCGAGTTTCTTTGCCAATGATCTTTACCGGCTCCCTTCTTATTGCTAAGCTTGAGGTAATCTCTAAATATTGCTATGCTGCTTCGTCCACAATCAAGTCTGGATCGTGTACGTGCTTTCGAAGTTGAGACACATGGAATACATCATGTACCCCTGGCAACCAGTCAGGCAACTGAACCCTGTAAGCCAGAGTTCCAATTCTTTCTAGAATAGGGAATGGACCAATGAATCTAGGATCCAACTTCCCAGTCTTCCCAAAACGAACTGATCCTCTCAATGAAGAAACTCTCAAGTACAAATAATCGCCAACAACAAATTCCAAATCCCTTCTTCTTGAATCTGCATAACTTTTCTTTCGGCTCTGAGCAGTTAGCAGTCGCTTCTTAATAAAATCAACTTTGTCTGAAGCTTCACGAATCATGTCGGGACCCAGTACTAGTCTATTGCCTAGCTCAACCCAACATGCTGGAGATCTACAAGGTCTGCCATATAATGCTTCGAATGACGACATTTGCAAGCTTGCCTAGTAATAGTTATTACAAGAGAACTCAACCAAATGCAAGTGATCTTCCCATGATCCGCCAAAGTCAAGAATACATGCCCGCAACAAATCTTCCAGTATACGGTTTACCCTCTTAGTCTGGCCATCTGTTTGAGGGTGATATGCGGTACTTAGATTTAACTTCATCCCTAGCCCCTCTTGGAATGCTTCCCAGAATTTACTAGTGAACATCAGATCACGGTCACTAACAATGCTACTGGGAACTCCATGTAGTCGGACAATTTCTTTGAAATAAATTTTCGCCAGACTTTGAGCTGTTCTAGTAGATCTGACAGGAATAAAATAGGCAGACTTCGTGAAATGGTCTACGATCACCCAAATACTGTCATTGCCTTTTCTGGTTCGGGGCAAGCCATCAATAAAATCCATGGAGATTTGATCTCACTTCCAACTTGGAACTTCTAGTAGTTGTAACAATCCGGCAGGTTTTTGCTGATCACTTTTGACTTGTTGGCAAGTAGAACATCTGCTGACATAAATGGAAATGTCTCTTTTCATAGATTTCCACTAGAACGTGCGCTTGAGATCATGACACGTCTTACTCACCCCTGGATGAATACAAAGCTTGGATTTGTGACATTCATCCATTACTTCTCCTATGAGCTCGGGAATATTCAGTACACAAATTCAGCCTTTTAACCTCAGAACTCCCTTGTTATCAATCTGGAAGCTCGAGGGTTTGCCTTCCTGAACTCTTTTACTAATTCTCTTGATAAATTCATCATCCTTATGAAGATCAGAGATTTTATCAATCAGTGAAGGTGTAATGATGAGGTTGGCAATGATAAGGTTGGCGACGATCGCGTTCTTTCTGCTAGCGCATCGTCTACAACATTGGTTTTCCTGGAGTATACCAGATGTCCAGATCATAAGCCGCAAGAAATTCTAACCAACATTGCTGTCTCAGATTCAAGTCTCTTTGGGTGAACAGATACTTCAAGGATTTATGAACTGTATATAATTCGAACTTCTCACCCAAAAGATAGTGCCTCCATATCTTTAAAGCAAACATGATGGCCAACAACTCAAGATCATGAGTAGGATATCTCTTCTCATGTGGCTTCAATTGATGGCTAGCATAAGCAACTACTTTGTCTCTTTGCATTAATACCGCACCAATACCTTCAATAGAAGCATTTATCCAGACTTTCAAATCTTGATTGCCATCAATAATAGTCAACATTGTAGCAGTGGTCAACCTCAATTTCAACTCTTGGAAAGCTGCCTCACATTCAGGTGTCCAATTAAACTTTATGTGCTTCTTTGTAAGCTTCGTTAATGGACAAGATAGTTTCGAAAAATCCTTACAGAATTTCCAATAATAGCCAGCCAATCCTAGGAAACTTCTGACTTCTGTAGGAGTGCTAGGCTTCTTCCAATCTTGAATGGTTGTGATTTTACTGGGATCCACTGAAATTCCTTCTTTCGATACTACATGACCGAGGAACTTCACTTCTTTTTGCCAGAATATGCATTTAGAAAATTTAGCTTTTAGTACATTCTTTCTCAGAATTTCCAAAACTTGTTCCAAGTGTTTTTCATGCTTGGCAGTTGACTTGGAGAAGATTAAAATATCGTCAATGAATACCAGCACATATTTATTTAGGACGTCGTAGAATACTCTATTCATCGAATCAACAAAATAAGCTAGAGCGTTACATAAGCCGAACGACATTACTAACCATTCATAAAATATGTATGGACCTCTGAAAGCTGTCAAAGGAGCACACTCTTCAGCAATTCGCAGTTGATGGAAACCTGTAGCTAGGTCCATTTTAGAAAATACTTTAGCTCCATTCAAACGATCCAATAAATCATCTATACGGGGCAATGGATATTTATTCTTGAGCGTCTGCTTGTTGAGGTTTCAGTAATCAACACATAATCTGAGAGTACCATCTGACTTCGAGGCAAACACTACTGTTGTACCCCAATTTGAAAAGCTAGGCCTGATCAGACCTTTCCACAAAAGCTATTTAGTTTGATTGCCAAATTCTTCTTTCTCTTTCCATGTCATTCTTCGAATAGGATGCACGACTGGCCTTGCATTCGGAACTAGATCAATCCTGAAGTAAATTTCTCTTCATGGAGGTAAGCTATCAACTTCTTCGAACACATCCGCATAATTCTTAACAACAGGAATATCTTCAATAGCAGTGGAAGAAACCTCAAGAGCAGCCCAAAATTCTTTTTTATTTGGATCTAAGCATACACAGGGTATAACAACATTGGAAAGCTTCGTTTTAATTCTAACAACTCTTTCAACACATTTAACTTTAGCCATATATTTGGTTAACCAGTCCATCCCAAGAATGATGTCAAATTCAGAGAAATCCATGACGATCAAATTACAAGAAAACTGGTAACGGAAAAAGGGAATAGGCACTCTACAATACACACCGAGAATAAGAGAACCTCCTATCGGATTATGAAATCTAATCGATTCCTTAAGATTCCTTAGCCTTGATTTCAACTTCTTAACTGTACTGCTTGAAATAAAGCTTTGTAATGCACCTGTATCAAACAATACTTTAACTAGAATATTGTGAAGAGTGAGAGTGCCTTCGAAAACATCTGGCCTTTGCTGACTGGCTAAAGATGCTGGGGTTTCTGCTACTTCATTTACATGAGCTACTACAGACTTCCTTGATAGTTGGCAACTCTTTGCAAGATGACCAGTCTGATGGAATTTATGGCATTCTATGTTCTCTTGATACTTTTTATTAGATTTAGATCCATCATTCTTTTGTTTCTTCGAAGATTTGCAATTTATCGCCAAATGTCCTTGTCTATTGCAGTTAGAGCATGTGGCAGTCGTCAACGGTTCTTTCTTAGATCTTATCCCTTTCTTATTGATTTTTGGCTTCTTACTAACCTCAGGCTTTGTACTTGCCTCAGGGCTATGCATTTCAAACTTTCTTTTGCTACAAGAACTGCTTTCTTCTTCATCTTCCCAGCCATGTTGTTTATCATTATACTCATAGCAGTAAGCCATTTGTATCATTTCAGAGAATGGGAGATTCACATAAGCAAGTACTCTACCTTCGTATTTCTTTTGAAGTCCTTTGATAAATCTCAGATTCTTCCTCACTGGATCTTGAATTATTTCTGGGGAAAAGCGAAAAAGTTCATTGAATTTATTCTGATATTTCTGGATGGTCATATCTTCTTGTTTCAGATTGTAAAACTCATCACATAGTCGCTCCGTTGCTTCTGGAGGAATAAATCTTTCTTTGAAAATTTCTTTGAATTTATCCCAGGTAATATTACCTTTTGGATTCTCCTCAGTAACAGTTTCCACCAGATTAAAGCTTCGTCTTTGAGTGGCCAAGATGTCAATAATCTTTTCAGATCATCCCTCAGCTTTAAGCCTCCAAAAATCCTCTCAGCAGAATGCATCCACGCTTGTGTTTCAATTACGGATTCTTTGCCCGAGAAATGTACTCCGCCCAGATTTTGATACTTCATTAGTAGAGTTTTTAGATCTGGTTCTGGTTTTGGGAGCACAATTGGCCCATTAGATTATCGAACCATAGAATTATTTTTTCTTTTTCTGCCACTCATTTTCTACTATGTCTGCAAATAGCAGACAAAGAGCCAGGCCAACAGTACAGATATTGTTAAGCACAGAGACATATATTCAAATGTAAATGAATCTATGGGGGTGTGTTTTATTCTGCCCTACTCATTCTAGGACATTACTAGTCCGATCTATGATGAGTTATTCGTTTTAGAATACTGCTGATTCTACTTCTGTCTAGTATATTTATATGTTATATTCCGGGCTAAGTTTAACCAAAGCTCTGATACCAACTGTGATGACCCCAAACTTCCATAGTACGAAAGCAAGGATAATCATTGGAATATAACACATAAACAATAACAATAGAATAGAAATATAGAATTACAAAAAATAAAATACATCAAATTACACTGGGAATAATATATCATCAGAGTTACACAGCATAATAGGATCATACTTAGTTCATAATACAATTTTCAACTTAATATAAAATGCCTGCAGCGGAAATCAAACATAATATACTAAATGAAATCTGAACAGCATAGTAGAAATGGTAAGATCCATCTTCAGCTCCATAGCTATCCAGAGTGAGTCTGCTAAAACCTGTATACAAGGTTGCCCGTGTGGAAATGAAGGCACCCGAGTTTGCAAATTGAAACAAACTACGAGTCAGTCATGGGACTGGTATGAGAAATCTACTTAACCTATTTAATAATAAGGATAATCATATGACCATGCCGGTAATGCGGAACAGGTTTTCTCCATTGGATTGCCAGTGCATATATGAAGTAAATCGTTAAACAATGCAATGCTTTTTAGAAAAATGAAACCATTATAAGACTCAAGTCCCATCACACAATGCAACGCAAACCGGAGGATAGAGTTTTACCTTATAATGGTAAAAAATGCTTGATACAATAAAAATGGATTTGATATTATTATTAGTGTATATATGTTTCAATAACGTTTCAATCGTAATATAGCAATCATAGACGGCATAGCTACCATTACTATGTTGCCAAATATGGGTTTACAATCAAAACCGTATGGGTCATATTAGAAGTTGGATTTCCATCATGAACCAAGGCAAGGGATTGTCGTTACCGAATTCGAGACACTCTAGCCCGTGTCTCAGGCTCAGAGCTCGAGTAGCCTTGGATCGTCAAGGCTGGTCCACAAATATGTTAGTGGATTAGTTATGCCTGAAAATACGTCTCCCTGCCCTATGGGGTGTAAAATAGAGCCACTAGGGACTCAATATCCGAGGTACCTCGCTTTCCATCATCCACATAAGTTAAAATATTCGTCTTGTAAAATCCAGACACCACTTCTAGCTAGAAAGAAACGCATGTTCTCCTTGGGGTCCTTCTCCCGTTTCTACTTCATATCGGGGTGTGAGGCTCGCGAAGTAACGCTATACACAAAGCTATGCTACAATAAAGTTGTGCTTTGATCATCAACCACAAGGCTCTGCTTTTCAACAATAAGCCTTGGTCATTTGCATCTTGGTATGCCACACTGACAATTCACGCCATGCGATTGATAACTATCAATATATAACCTCTGAGCTCGTACGTCTCAGAGAAGGGTGTTAAGCAAGAGAGTAAATTCTCCGCCACCAATCAGATATATATTAAATAAAAATCAATTTACATGGAATGAAATCCAATGTCAGATACACATCCATTTACAAGTCCGTTCTGGGTCTGAACGAAACCGGAGACACCTTATTGCTCGTCCTATATGCACAATATGGAAGATAGGTGCTCGCATATCCGAACAATCAACAAGTATGTCCGGACAACTACCGTTGTAACCCTTTCCTGGGAGCAAATCAGTCCAGGGCATCAGTAGTCATCCATTCGATGTGAAGATCGTCGCCTTCAACCACCGTCTTCAAATCTTCGACTTCTAATCGTCGCATAATTATTTGAAATGAGATTTAACTCGGCCTTTTCAAATAATTCTCGAATATATATTATTCAAATCATCCTTTTCATTCCATATCGTTAATAATATTTTATAATGATTTATCGCTATTTTTTTATTTTAAAATAGCGATTTCTAATTAAACGACGCTTTAGGTCATTACATGGCCCTGGCGTTGTTTTTACCAAAAATTGAATTACATATTTCTCAAAATCTAACCATTGGATCTTAGCGAATTTTATATCGTTGGAAAGATCTTTCCAAAACAAAACCAATGGTTCCAGTTTTGGGAAATCCGACGGTCGGATCTTTCAACATAATCGTTTGAAGTTATGATTTCAAAACGCAAACTACAGCAACGCGATTCGTTTTATTTTAATATATATATATATATATATATATAAACAAATTCGTTCAATGACTTCAAACCATTTTCAATTCAACATTGATTTCTTTTATATATGAATCATATATTACATTAAAAATGAAATTTTAATGTTAATACAATTTCTTCCAAACATGGAATCTTTTATATGATTCATATATATATATATATATATATATATATATATATATATTACATAAAAATGTAATTTGTTTTATCATTCATCTATAGCATTAAAATTGTAATCTTTTATTTCAATATATTATTACGTTGGAAATTATAATCTTTTATTTCAATATATAATTACATTGAAAAATGTAATCTTTGGTTTCAATATATAATTACATTAAAAAATGCAATCTTTTATTTCAATATATAATTACATTGAAAAATGTAATCTTTTTTTTATTTCATTCTTTATTTCGTTGAAAAATGTAACTTTCTAATCATTCTTTTCCTATGATTCATTTACATTGAAAATGTAAATCTTAATGTTTTCTCATATACAATAAAATGTGTATTTTTATTGTTATTATATTTCCTTTCAAACCAATAAGTATTTTTAATGATTCATTATAAATATAAATTTCAATGCAACGCATTTTTATTTAACTAATGATCATCTTCAAAGTTTCATTTACATTAAAAATGCATATTTCTAAGAAGACATATTTTATATAAAAATGGACATTTTAATGTTTTCATTTAAAATAAAAATTTCAAATAAAACACTTTTTTGTTATTGCAATGACTATTTTTAAAAGGACATAAAATGTAAATCTTAGTTTAAAACATTTTTATGGAAATGTTTATTTTAATGTTTCATATACATAAAAATATAAATTTCCAGTGTAAATACATTTTCTATAGCAATGTTTTATTTTAATGTCTTCGTATTCCTTAAAATGTAAATTTTCAATGTAAATACATTTCTATAACAATGTTTTATTTTAATGTCTTCGTATACATTAAAATGTAAATTTCAAATGTAAATACATTTCTATAACAATCTTTTATTTTAATGTCTTCATATACATTAAAATGTCAACCTCATGTAAATACATTTTTATATCAAATGTTTATTTTAATGTTTCCTATACATTAAGATGTAAATCTAATGTAAACACTTGTTTCCATAATGTTTTATTTTTAATGTTGTATATACATTAAAAATGTAAAATCCAATATCAAAACATTTTTATTTCAAAATGTTTATTTTAATGCTGCATTTACATTAAATGTAAATCCAATATAAATACATTTTATATTACAATATTTATTTTTAATGTTTTATTTACATTAAAAATGAAAAAAAAGTCAAATATAAATTCGTTTCATATCTAAATGTTTATTTCTAGTGTCCCATTTACATTTAAAATGTTAAAATCAAATACAAATTCATTTCATAAGACAAATGACCATATTTGATTTACAACAAAAATAGAGATTTTATGTTGACATATAATGATCATTTTCATATATATATATATATATGTTTAAAAAAAAAATCTAATTTTCATATTATTCAAACAATTAATATACAATAGCATGAATATTTTCTAAAACAAAAATATTTCAGAAAATTTCGGCAGCATAACGGCAGGGTAATTAAAACCGACACCGTCCCGATGTACGGCACCTCGCACTACTTTAGGCCTCGCGGCGTTTACAAGGGGTTTAATTTCCTGATACATTTTTCTAGGTAATCTAATGCCACGATATCAATCAATTTCATTTCAACCACAATCGAACACCAAAAATCAACCAATTACATACCATAAAACAATCAAGTAGCCCATGGTATGTGGACGATGGGTGTCGGGGGTTTCTAAACTCCGTTTGCATCCTAATATAATTTTATTTAATTAATCTGGATTCAAAAATCTCACTTTGCTTTCGGCTTTGCCAAAAATTGTAGCAAGCCCTAAAAATTCTGCGGTCTCTTCTAGAATGTAGAGAACGTCATCACGGTCCCGATGTCTCTTATTTCACTGGATTTCGACCACACATGAAAAAGATACGATTTTTATAAATTAATCGAACTTTGCAACAGTTTTAAATGTTGAAAACAGTTTATTTTATATAAACCGTATACCTTTTTAGTTGATTCAAATCTAGGTTTTGATTTAGCGCACAATCCATGCATCGATTTGTTGATCAGTCTTCACCATGAGGTAGAGCTCCGGGAGGCGCATGCAACCGTGCTGGTGAGGTCCAACTCGCGGCGGCGGTGAAGGGGCGGCGGCGCTCCGAACGTCGGCGCTTCAGGAGCTCAGATATCCTTGAATTCTCGACGATAGAGGGTGAGACTTGTACTGATTTTAAGCTGGAAGAAATCTCCACAAAATCTTCAACAGGACCTTCGAGTTTTATTGAGTGGTTTGAGCGATAGGGAGGAGAGAATGATTGAAGGGCTTCTACCGTTCATGTGAGAGAGGGATCGGGTTTAGACGAGATAGGTTATACTGTATATATGGCGTATTTATACTGTATACGTATTTCAATTTTATTTTATTTTATTCCATTATAATTTTTATATCGCTCCTAACTCCAAATCAAACACAACGAGTGATGCCCCTAGCTAAATACCCACATTCTGGACACAATGGGATATGAGCTGTAAACCAATTCAATTGTTTCGATAGGTTTTTCTTTAAATTAAAATATAAAACATTTAATTATTTAATTCGATCATACATTTTAATTTACCGGGGCCACATACTGACTCTAAAAATTTCCGAAAAATAAATCTAGCTATGTTTTGATGACACGATCCTAACAAAAGTAATTTCGTCAAATTTGGAGACTGTTTGAAAAATGGCCATTTTCTGGTTGATCCAAATTGACTGAAATTGACAAAACACATTTTTATTTGCCACACTCACATATTAATTCCAAAAATTTTGAAAATTGGAATCTTGCAATAATTTGACATTTTGGATCCAACTAGGGTGGTTTCATCAAAAACGGAGGTCGTTTGCAAAATGGCTATTTGTACTGGCTATATATTATATTAAATTCCATAGCGACTATTCTGAATATTCAACTGACCATAACTTTTGATTTCCGCTATGAAATTTTAATTTTTTAGATTTGTTTGAAAGATATTTTTAAACAAATTTAAATATTTTTGGTTTCACCAAAATTTGATTTATTTTGCATCCTGTACAGTCGGTCAAAGTTCAAATTTGAATTTTCAAACTGCCGCGCTATTTCCAACTCCTTTTAAAATTAAAATAAATATATTAGTTCTAACCTCGATTTAAATATATATTTTTTCATTATTTAAAATAAATTATTTTAATATTTAAAGTTCAACAAAATAGCCAAAAAAAAATTTGGTTTTGATTTTCCGGGTTGTTACATGCTCTTTCTTGTCCTGAAGCTACGAACATTTCATTACCCTCCATTTCTTCAAACGAGGAAGACTTTTATCAAAATTTAGTTAATCGGAAGCTCTTGGTATGGGTTTTCTTTCTTAATCCTTCTTTTATTCTTAATTTGCTATGAAGACTAATTGGATTTTACTCCCTTCACAGGTTACTAAAAGATGGCTTTTGTCTAAAGCAACCCCTTCCTCGTCTTCTCCCAAGGTCGTTCACCTTCAGGAAGTTAACGAGGCTTTGAGGGACGAATGCAAAAGATTCAAGGCTTCCTTAAAACATGCCAAAGTAGCGCTTGTAAAAGAGAGATAGGCGAAGGATTTAGTACCTGACCAGGTTTCGGCCTTAGAGCACCAAATAGCAGAAAATGTGGTTAGTCATGTCGACGAACTCAAGAAGAAGGATGAGAAAATCTCCAGTGCTGTACAAATAATTTATGAGGCTAAAGGCAGAATTTTTGACTTTTTGCAAGTTCATCTTCCACGGATCAAGATTGAGTACTACGAGGATGTCTTATTTTATGTTATGTCTGATAACGTTCGGATTCTTCCTGAGATGCAATTCACCAGCATCCCTTCTTTTATTTAGGATAGGGCCATGGAGAGGATTAACAAGGCCAAGCAAAGGGTCGAGATGCCAGAGATGGACAGGCTTAAAGCTGAAGATTTCCTATTCATTGAGGATCTCTCTGATAACTCGGGCGAGGAAGAGGAGCTCTCGGCTTATGCTCACGATGACGGAGGCGAGGATAGTAACGACCTCAATGGTAGCGTCGTCGAGATGATCATGACAAGGATAGGAGCGATCCTTTTGCAGCTCCTGGTGCTTCACGTTATTCTATAGGATACAGTACTGATGTTAGAGGTACTTATGCTGCTCAGGACTTCGAATTTCACCCATCCAAGGAAGGTGGTATTTCTGGGCCCTCATGTAGAGAAAAACTTCCCGACCCTGGGGTTTTTCCTTCTCATGTATAGCTTTTGTTTCATAATGCTTCCCTTCCTCAAGTACTTGAGGGTAACTAGTTTCTTGTCATTACATTGGATAGACCAAATGAAATACTGTCTCATGACTTAGAGCAGAGTTAGATGAAAAACAGAAGGAAATAATTCGATCCCATGTAGATCAAGGAAGGTTATTAAAAGATTATTATGCACTATCCCAGAGATATCACAATTTAGAAAAGAGCACGTCTAAGCTTATGCATTACAAGGAGCATGAGGCTGCACGTAGACTAAGGAATGCCCGTAAGCATAAGGAAGCTCTTCGGGAGGAAAACAGGGAATTGATGACCTTATTTTGGATGTTGATCGAGGATAGAGATATATTAGTTAACTTTTGTATGAAGTTTATAAACGATACACAACAGTGGATTTTTTTTCCTTCTTAGGAGAACATAGTGGAGGCCTAATGCGTCATCTTCACAGATTTTATTTAGATGACTTTGGAGTCGACCCTCATCCCGGGGCTTGCTGGAACCTCGAAAGGGTTATGTCAATTACTAGGGATCTTCCCCTAGAAAAGCTTGAGTATAACAAAGACAGGTTTATCACTGAACAGTTTAAAAGGCCGATTTTGTATGAGTAGGAGGAATATTTGTAACCTTGATGTTGTGATCGTATAAAACGTGTATGGGATTCTATTTACTATATGTTTTCACCAAAAAATGGCTAAACACCAAAGGTACTAAAATTGTACTTCACCAATATGGTAGGGAAATAAATGGAGCCGTGCTTGATAATAATTGAAAATGAAAATGCGAGGAAGATAAAATAGAGACAATATTTAGAGTGGTTCAGCCCTATTTTAGACCTACATCCACTATGAAGATAGCTTGCATTCTTATAACGGGGATTACAAAATACATAAACTCTTTGTTTTCATACATCTCTATATGCACTCAATATACTCTCATTCATACATTTCAATCCTGGGATTTTATGAAAGAATGGTAGAGTTTAAGGAGGAGAAGGATGGGTGAATGATTGAGAAGGAGGATGTCTTTGTTTCCCCTAATTACAAGGTTGTATTTAATGCCATGGCCAAATGGATGATGGAATTTCGAGGGGAGAAGACGATCATTACTTCCAAGTGCTTGAGAATAGAATTTAGCAGCACTTTGTGGTTGAAAAGATTCGATCCCCTTTATGTTGGAAGCCGTGGCGTATTTATTTGTTAGGCTCTCTTCCGGAAATGATCTGAAGTCTATATATGCAGGCTATGGATTGTTCATCCCATTAATTACAAACACGCCATTGCCTAGCTGTAGCCACTTGTTGACAGTTGTATCCAGTTGTCATCTGCGAGCGACTCTATAGGAGCGAGCGTTTCGAGTAGTTAAGTAGGTGATTTTAATCGGTGTTATTCGGGCGTGGCTATATCTGGCAATCGATGATTGGTTATCTGATTCGCTTGATTGTGAGACGAGCAGGCGGACGATCATAGTTCCCTGATGCGGCTATGTCTGAGCCTAAGTGAGCAGGCGATGATCCTTTTAGTCCAGAGGTGACTGACCAAGGCTTGCGACTTGAGATGTAAGTGCGCTTTTTCTAAGAGCTGATGCACGATCGACCGGTACATGATATATGACCAAAGTGTTGGCGTTCGACTAGTAAGAACATTCGAGCGATAGGAGTTGCTATCCATGAACAGTTGTCAGATGTACGCGCGACCTTGAATCCTGCTATGACTATATATGAGATCATTCCCGATCGCATTGGGCAATTGACTTGTCTTGGATTTGACATTTGAATCTTGTTATGCATAGTTGCTTCCTATCTTTCGTGAGTCGTTTAAGTGCTTCAGATAACATTGTGCATGACCGACCCTGATGGTGTCTATTCTGTTAGATTTTGTAACTCAATGTGCGCATGGATTTTTAGGGATCAACATTTGCCCCTCGAAGTCCGTAACTTTTTAACGAAGAATTACTGGCTTCGACATGATTGATCGCAACATTGTTTGGTAGGTCCAATCTAACTCATCAAAGGATCGTTCATGCGAAACTTAAGATTGTTCTGTTGTAGTGGATCGATATCGTCCCTTTCTATGAGCGAGAAGTCTGACGTGTCTTCTCATTATTGTGCGAATGGTCGAATCATGGGGCACCAGCTGGAACTTGATAGGAGCATTAAGTTGACGTGGTGAGAATGCTCTAGATGCATGCCTTTTAATCTTCCCTCTTATTTTCTTGTTTGTACGCAATTGACTGGTTTATCATGTACACCTGTAAATTGGTACATGGGACTTTGAAATGATTTGGTGGTTCAACTCAAAATCAATATTGCGGTAGTGTTCTTACAAGGCCCACCTATATGCGCTCATTTGAATGACCCCCCAATTGCTCGAATGCCGACTTCATTAGCCTGAACATAGGATCTCTTATCTATATTATCACGTATGAGCGACCGGACGGACATACTATTTTGGTTTGCTAACCCTTTTGGCCTTTCCTTATATATTGTTTTCCTATTTTCATCTTTCCCCGAGAGAAACTTTTTAATGGTGGCGTTGTTCTGAGCAATCCTCTTCATTGTTCTGATTCTTTTCATAACTTTCGATTACTTTAGCTCTTTCGTTGCTCTGATTTGCACCCGTGCGCGGTACTCCTATCAAGGTCTACGAAATCTCGAGATTGGTTCGGCCAGCCTGTTTGCCTAGACTTGAGACTGTTCACTTGCCCGTAAGTAAATTCTTCTTTTGATCTTACCTTGGCCTAATTTGAAGTATGAAGTTGATTATTTTGAATGCAGTTTTGAGATTTTTAAGTATTATGTGAGATTGACCTTTGTGGATCTCTTAAAGGTTCTCATAATCCTAACCAAGTTGTTGTAGGGTTTCCAAGCAGGGTTTTCTTTTCTCTTTTCTGCAATAGTCTTTCTTAAATTTATACGAGCTTGAACAAAATGTTCTCTTTTATCCTATAAACCCATAATTTCAGGAATCGAACTATATCTGACCAAGCTAGAGGGTCTAATCAAGCGGGAAGTTCTGATCAAGTTGTATTTATGCCAAATACTGCCTCTTTAACAGGTGCTGCCCAAGATTTTCCACAGCCTTGTGCACTTTATAGTGTACCTTGTGAGAGGCATGAGATAGAGCTTTCTTTCAGCTTGTTCCAACAATTATGCAATCAATTCGGAATTTCAGAAAAAGAAGAGGCCAAACTGCCTAGAGAGAAGGAGTTCGCGGATATTCCTCTCAAAGGATATGTTGATGTTAATCGCGGCATGCTGATAAGCGGAGCGATTCCTCCTTTTAATCCTTATCTAGAAATGATTCTTCGGAGCCTGGCTATTGCCCAGTACTAGTTACATCCTAATGGTTATGCGATTTTGATATGCCTTTATATCCTTTTTATGAGGGAAAAACATCGGGCTCCTTCATTTAAGGACATATGCTCATTATATGTTTTCGGGAAAGGGAACCAGCGCCCTTCGTTTATCTTTATGGAAAGTCAGGGTTCGAAAATAATCGCTGGCTTAGTGGACAGTGTACGAGGAAGAGGATTTCCCAATCATTATTTTTTTGTCTGATGTCCCAATAATTTCTGTGGCTTTTGGATGGAAGGCGGTAAATACTTTTATTCTTTAGACTTCCTCTTGCCCCCCTCTTTTTTAAAAAATAAATCTTTTGGTTATACTGCAGCGCTTCCTGATCAAAGCATACCCTTTGACCAAGATTTATGCAATTCACTATTAGCTATTGGCGAGAGCAAGAGAAACAGGAAAGTCCTTATTACTGAATGGTTCTTGCGGCAATATGATCTGATTCCATCCTTGCGCATCTTCGCGGTGGATACTTATGATAAAAAAAGATGCTACCAACAAATCCCCTGTGAAGAAGTCTTCGAAAAAGGAGTGCTCCAGCCCCATAGGGAGCATCAAGGCATCATTCAAAAGCAAACCGGTTTCTGCCAAAAAGGTAGTATCTAAGCGTCCAAAGCACAAAGGTCCTGTGATTTCGGTGGTCTTGTCTGAAAAGGTGTGGCCTTTTTTTAGAGAAAATCATCCAGGGAAATGCAAATGTGACTTCTTTGAAAACCACCTCGGATAAAGTGTAGGAAGAGGAGCAGCCTGATGAAACTGCAGTGACTTTTAAAGAAGCTCTGGGGGCTGGTAAAAGTTTTCCTACTAAGGATAATCAAGAAGAAGGTGGTTCAGAAACTTTTAGAGGCCTTGACCCCCTTGACTTAGCTAAAGGCCTTATTCAAGGTAACATTATTATTCGAACATTTATGTTCCGAACCTTTAACGCAAGAATTTACAAAAGAAATCTCTTGTTTCTGGGCCAAAGGGATATCTTACAAAGCCTAGAACTGCTTTAGGTTTTCTTTCTATCTTTATGCATTCAATGTATCTCCTCTTCTTGCTTTCTTTCTTAGTACTCTATGATTCATGCGCTAAGACTGTCTTTTTCCTCTTAGATTCGGGAATGGGATCATCCTTATCAGATAGTTTTTTCCAGCAAGTTGCCCTTGTAAACCCATGGAATATTTTACAGTCCAGTCTTTCTCGTTGCTCCAAGCGTCCCCGATCATCTTCAGATCTCCTAACTCAACATGCTTTCGAAGCATCGTTGGTGAGTTTACAAAAGAAGAAGAAGTAAGATCATTCTTAAGTATCTGAAAGAGAAGCCCAGGATGCCGAGGGGAGAGAATATAATAATAAACAAGATAAGGATGCACTCAGTGGATCTCTTAAATCGGTCGAACTTTTATGTCCTAGTTCTTCGGTTCCTCTGGAACCATCGCTTACATCCTCCACGCCTAATGTATCCGCTCTCTGCTAGATTCAAGCGATTATCGACAAGCCTCCTTATGAAATTGCCCATGGAAATCTAAAATTGAAGGATCAGTTTGGAGATTGGGACCTTAGAGGAATGGATCATGACTTAGATCTGTTTCCATATGATGACGTGAGTACCGTCGGGGAGCTGAGCGCCATAAAAAATTATATGATCACCCAACTCGCCAATGTTAAGGATCAGCTTGAAGTTCAGCTAGACGAGGCCAAAGATACTACTAGAGATCGATTTGAGTCTTGGTACAGATTTTGCTTCGAATTCCAGAGGTTAAATGCTCAACATTTTGAGCACATCGAGCTTCTTGAGAACGATAAGGCTGAATTGATCCGTGCAATCGAAAGTCAAGCAGCCGAAATTGCATCCTTCAAGGATGGGAACGGAAGGGTGAATAGCTTGGAGTCTGACAACAGAAAACTCCAGGAAGAGGTTGAAGCTGTCCAAAAACAACTTTATGGGGCTCAAACCAACCGCGAGTTTGCTGAATCTCAATTGACTTATGTACAACAGGCTGTGGTTTCTGGTCGGCAGGAGAAGACAGTAGTCGAAGGTAAACTTACTTCCCAAAGTAAGATTCTTGAAACCTTGAAAGAAGATAAAGCGAGGCTAACCAGTGATCTTGAGCAAGCCAGAATTAAGACTGATGAGACCCTATTTCGATTTTACACCCTTAGTGTTATAACACGCAGAAGCTTGAGTTATCTGAACAAGGATTTCCCTCGCGCATTAACTCTCGTCTGGGAGCAGGTGCTTGAATATTCCAAGGATAAGGAAGATAGTGTTCTTCAAGAGGCCTTCCATGAGGCAAGCGGCCGTGATGCTTTGGAGAAAGGTAGGAGAATACTAGCAGATGAACAAGCTCAACCCCTTAAGAAAGAGGTTCAGAACATTGTTCCTGCTCATGTCCCTGGTCCTGTGAGTGCTGGAGCATCAAGATCCCAAGTTTTCCTGATGGAATCTTCTGTAGCTAATGGAGGTAACCCTGAGGTTCCTTCTGCTGATGACCACACTGCTCCTGAAGACATTGTCAAATGATGTACCGGATGGTGAAGGAAAATGATGATTCTCAGACTGGTTGTGTATACGAGTGTCAGTCCTCGCTTGTTATTTTATGTTTGTGGTACTAATTTTATGACCTTGTATCTTTGTGATGAATTTGGGTTTTGGTTTATTATTTCTCGTTGGCGTTGGTATGTTGTACTTTTTATCATAGTTTTTATTTGTATTTTGTTACGCTTTATTGGTTGTGCAATGGTTACGTTTTTACGACATGCAAAGTCAGTATCGCTAGTTTGTTTCCATTTCTTCGAGGGGCCTGGTTCTTATTACGTATCTGTTCGTATTCTTCCACAGCCTGGTAGTTCAAACCTTTAAAGCTTATATTTGAATGTGTTTTTTTTGAAAATTGCAGGAATCCTTTTGTAAATTTAATTGTGTTCATCATTGACTTGGTGTCCCAAGTCCTTCGGAGACTCGATTAAATGCATCTTTGTATATACAATTTGTTTTTTTGTTATGTACTCAACCCCATATCTCACTAACTCAGTGACTCGAGCCCTTCGGAGACTGGTTTTGAGCACATGCCCCCATGGGAGGAGTTGGGTTATAAGTTTTCGACCCAATTTTGATCCTAGTTGATCCGACTTATTATGATCAAATAGAAACCTAAATTGGATACCCCGTTTCGGCTAGGATTTCTGTTACCCCCCTTTCAGCTAGGATTTCTGTTACCTCCTTTCGGCTAGGATTTTTGTTACCCATTTCGGCTAGGATTTCTGAATTGGACATTTTTTTGTAAAAGAGAGTGCAAGCTCTTGATTTTGGTGAGCTCTCCATGACTTGATTTGGAATGATTCTTTCCTTTTGAGTTTTGCAAATGATGGGTTTGATTATCCTGCCTGGTTTGACTAATGCTTTTGGCGCTTGAAACTTGAATTGCCTTAGTGCAGATGCTTTTGGGAGGCTTTTGGTTACGGTCGGGCCGTGTCTGAGCGGTCGCTCATCATTTTTTCCATATATTTAAGAGACCAATTTTTAGCGTTAGCTTGCAAACAATTTATGAGATTATGATCTGTGAGCAAATATCTTTTAACTTGTAGAGATTTTTCTTAACACAGTATGGGTGAATCAAAGATCATTTCATGGAAACACAGCTAGGGGTGTATGGAAATAGTAAAATAAAGAAAATAGGGGTCGCACCTCTCTAGTTCTGGATGTTGAATTGCGACTGGTGGTTATCAGTCGATGATCGGCCGTAGGTCTTCGGGTGCTTGGGTTATCTAATGTGACCCGGGCTGACTGGCAACCTTACCTTGCCCCTGACTTTCTGACACATTTTAAGGATTCTTGACGTATTGCTGCAATTGATTTTTTCGGATGAGCTCCTCGATTAAATTTCTCAGGTGTCGACATTCATTTGTGTTGTGCCCAGGTTGATTATGAAACCGACAAAACTTCCCGGAATTGGCCTGTTATTCCGTAATTCTTTGTGGTTTCACATGAGGGAACATACCTGAGTCCTTCGTAGCAGACTACATTTTATCTGGCGTTTCATTTAAGGGAGTCAATTCTGTTTGCTTAAAAAAATTTGACCTCTTGTGTATTTTAATGCCTCTTTCATCAGACCCTCTCTTATTCCCAGAGTCATCCTTCTAAATTATTTGAGATTCGTTACTTTTTATGTCCTTTTGAATATCTAGGGTATCAATTTCCATGCTCATGTATTCTTCGGCTTTCTTGTAGAACTTCTTTAAGTCTTTGGTTTCTTCATCTTCAGCCACTTCCCGAATTCTGACTTCTTATCGATAGCCCCTTTCAGGGCTGCCAATAAGTACCAAGACCCTGGTTCTATGACCTCTGCTGCTGCAGCATGGAAGCGTGTAAGGAAAGCTTTGATGCTTCCCCAGGCATTTGTTCCATCTCGCTGAGTGACATCACATCCCTTGCCTTGGTGGTTTGTAGTCGGAATTGATCTTGAAATCTCCATGCCATGTCAACGAACTGATCAATACATTTAGGTGGAAGTCTGGTGAACCATAGCGAGGCCACACCTTCTAGACTCATGGGAAAGTATAAGCACTTTATTTCATCAGTAGCCTTAGCCCCATTCATGTGTTGGTCATACTTGAATAGTAAAATGTTCGGATCTCCAATTCCACCGTAAGGTGTTATCGTTGGGGGCATGAATTTCTTTGGGAACTTTGCTTGATGGATTTTCTCTGTGAACGGATTTTTGTTGGGCGAAAATTCCCAATCTCTCTTCATCTTCTCGGGTCGTTTTCTCTTCCATTATTTGCCGGATCATGTCTGTGATGCATCTCTCATCACTTGCTTGTTCATCGGGATCGGCATCGATGTTTTATCAGAGCGGCCATGATTTGAGCTTCGACGCCTTGCACCTTTTTGGGAGATGTTATGTTGGTGGGACTCGTGACAGCCTGAGTCGCACGTTTTTCATTACGTTGTGGAGATCTGGCCTTAGAGTCCTCAATGCCGGCCTCTCCCTTGCCTCCCGCTAAATAGTGAGATCGACCAGGATATGAGGCTGATGAGTCTTCTTTTTCACCAGCGTTATTTACAGCATTTGGTGGCAATAAATTGGTTTGAGCATTAATCAAGCCATCAAACCTTTCCATCATCATCTTTGTCATAACATCCATTTTTTTGTTCAAGTCGGTTACAACTACATTCAACTCGTCTCGCATTACGGATGGCCTAGGAGTTTCCCCAGCCCCTTGGTTCAGATTTTTTGGTACAGTTTCATTATTATCCTCACTGATAGTGGTAGCTTTAGCAGATTTGCTGCTTTTCTTCGATCCGGCCATGGCTTTCAAGGGAGAAAGCAATTTTGGATTTTTAAGTTGCTCAACTCTGAAAGAAAGTGCGAGGCAAGAAATTATGAACACGACCCCGTAGTGGACGCCAAAATGTTTTCACAAAAAATGGCTTAAACACTAAAGGTACTAAAATTGTACTTCGCCAATATGGTAGGGAAATAAATGGAGCCATGCTTGATAACAATTGAAAATGAAAATCGAAGGAAGATAAAATAGAGACAAGCTTTAGAGTGGTTCAGCCTTATATTAGGCCTACGTCCACTATAAAGATAGCTTGCATTCTTATAACGGGGATTACAAAATACATAAACTCTCTTTTTTCATACATCTCTATATCCACTCAATATACTCTTATTCGTACATTTCAATCCTGGGATTTTATGAGAGAATGGTAGAGTTTGAGGAGGAGAAGGATGGGTGAATGATTGAGAAGGAGGATGTCTTTGTTTCCCCTAATTACAAGGTTGTACTTGACGCCATAACCAAATGGATGATGGAACTTCGAGTGGAGAAGACGACCATTACTTCCAAGTGCTTGAGGAGTGACTGAGAATAGAATTTAGCATCACTTTGTGGTTGAAAAGATTCGATCCCCTTTACGCTGGCTGTAACACCCCACTCCCGCTATGATCACTCACTAAGGGAATGCCATAGCATCGGTGGAGTATTTTAGTGAATATAGAACAGAAAAATTACAACAAGACAGATATAAATAGTACTTGAAATTTAAAACATCATCTCATAACAGCGGAAGTAAAACATGTCTGGTTACATCATAAAACCACAATAAAAGTCAAGTACAATATCCATCAAAATAAAGAAGTACATAATCCCACTCTCATACAATAGCCATGACAAAAGAAAAGATAACTGGGTAACTGGAGCTTTACATCTATCCAAGCTCCTAAAGACTGGAACAGCAATCCGATCAAGCTCCACTACTGCTAGGATCCACCGTAGGACCTGAGGGTTGGGAAAAAAGATAAAAACAACGGGGTCAGACATAAGTCTGAGCGAGTCCTATAACTTTAACAATACAATCGTTAAAGTAACCAGAGAAGACATAAACTGATATACGGTAACTAATGGGGATGAATGGCTACACTAAGCAGTCAACTAAACTAAGATAAAAGATAAAGACGCATCTACCCTTCCAAAGGTAAATTACTAAACTGCACCACACCAGTCATTCCTAACTTAAAGGTTGATCCCACCCATGGACTTATAAAATTAACTTAATAGTTCTCGCGTACCCCTAGGTGACTGAGTAGACGCCACAGGGCCCTACAATCCACTAGGTGTACACACTACTCCCCATTCGATCGGCTCCCTAACGTAGATACCCGTGCTGGCCCCACCGTGGGGTGTACCATTCCCCAACGTGGCAACCTGATAAAATTAACGGTGCACGGCTTATATCTACACGATGCAACAACGTCTTATTTACCAGCCCGGGCCCACACACGCATATGAAACCCGTTGGTCATGCGTTGCCACCGCTAACCCATTTTGGCCTCTTATAGTCAAGCCCAGTATGCGTGTCCCGTCCTCGACATGGGTCGAGCCCACTAAGATTCGTATGGGTTACTGGTTGAAATGGGCCCCCAGCACAAGCCATCCCCCTAAGCTTGGCCCACACACTAGTGTTTCCCACTTAACCCTTTAATCATGTTTAATTACATGTTTCATCTTGGTTAAGTATTTTATCATATTTTCTATTGGCAACCACTAGCAATTTCCACATACCACCCAAGGTACCCACTTAACCCCCATGCCCCACTACATGCTTATCTGGTTAAGTGTTTCTTAATTGATTAACACCGTAACCGTGTAAAGGACCCCTCACATTGGACCGTCATTTGTAGATGCCTGGTTAAGCCGGTAAACTCCGGGCAGTCTTACACTACAAACGGGTCCAACCTCGTGTCATTTACCCTTGTTACGTATTTAATTTATGATTAAGACCCCTCACATTGGACCGTCATTTGTAGATGCCTGGTTAAGCCGGTAAACTCCGGGCAGTCTTACACTACAAACGGGTCCAACCTCGTGTCTTAATCGATTAATTACTCCCATAATTTGTGTTAATTATCATGTTTATTTTAGGAATATGGGTGCACCTAACTTAATAGGCAAATTCCCAACTCCAAAGTGTGGGTACACCTAACTTAATAGGCAAATTCCCAACACATAGTATGGGTACACCTAACTTAATAGGCAAATTCCCATACTATGTTCATTTATTTTATGTTATGCATAATTATATTAATTTCACACAATCTTATTAACATATGCATTTAATTAACCCCATCGTTCCCACGTAATTTCGTTCTCATGACATAACACATATAAAAGGTGTCAACTTGCATATGTATGACCATGTTTCAAAGGTGCCATCTTGCATATTAACAAACACATAACTTGCATATGAACTTGCATAACATGTCACATAACTTGCATAAAATCTTGTATAACATGTCACATAACTTGCATATTAACTTGTATAACATGTCACATAACTTGCATATTAACTTGCATAACATGTTACATAAACTTACATATTAACAAATACATGACTTGCATATGAACTTGCATAATATGTCACATAACTTGCATATGAACTTGCATAACATGTTACATACTTGCATATGAACTCATAAACTTGCATATGAACTTACATAACATGTTACATACTTGCATATGAACTCATAAACTTGCATATGAAGAAACATACAACTTGCATAATTATCATACATGTAACTTGCATATTATCATACATGTAACTTGCATATTAACATATGATCACAAAGCACAAAACTTGCATAACCCACATACATTAGCAAACTAACATCATGTCATATGACTTAAAACCCATTAATCCACAAACAAAACCATATGATCTCATCATATCTCATCTACTTAGTTTAGCAATTGATCATTAGAGTGATAGAAACTCACAACTAGCCAATTTGCACTCCAAATGAAGAAGATTAAGATGCTTAGAATGGATTAGAGGTTGATTAGAGAGTGATTAGCTTGCAACCCTCTTCATAAATTAGTGGAGGCTCCTTCTAAGATTTAATTTGGCGGCATGTAGCCCTCAATTCTATTTTTAGTATGGATTAGGGTAGGTTTAGGGTGTATTTATAGATTAGGTGAGTGTTTTAGGCCCTTAGATTAACCCTAAATTAGATTAGGACCCTTAGATTTCGGAACCTTCCAGAAACCAGCCCTAAGACCAAGCCCAAACCCCAAACTGGTGCACCCAACCACAGAACTCTCTAGAAACTGTGCAGGTTTCCTGTCCCGACATGGGCGCACTTCCCAAGTGCGCCAGTGTATTTTTGCGCTGGCGCACTTCACAAGTGCGCCAGTGCATTTCTGGCCTGTTTCAGGGTTTTCTGCCTAACTTCGTTCGTCCATATCTCTTTCATACGGTACCCGTTTTACGCAAACTCGGACTCTATTTCGCGTATTTTTCCAAGACGAACGCAATGACGCAGCCCGTTTCCCCTGATTCTCACATCTGAGATTAATTATACTTTAATTACTAACCATTAGTGTTAATTGAAATTCGGGGTGTTACATTCTCCCCTACTTAAAGGATTTCGTCCTCGAAATCTCTAAGTCAAGAAGAACGTATCCTACCAACCAAACAACCATCTACTAAACCATCAACCACAAGCAACCATTATCCTTAGAAACTTCTAATGATGTATGAACATATGCAGAAAGTGTGTGTATATGTCCGTATACTAATGCAAAATCAGGCGGTCTACTGATTCAGTCGACCTCCTTAATGCAAACCATGATAGTGCCATGCATCCAATATGTATGCGAAACCCTATTGACACATACAATTTCTATATGCGTGCACAACCATACACAAAAATGCATCATCCACATGATAACACAGCCATGATACATCCATCAATCTAACTACCACATCCATTTATGCGATATGCAACATGAAGTGTCTGAGCCGATCTAGTGCCTAATGTGTGTGTATATGCATCCACGAGCAACCACTAGCAAACAATTGCATCCACGTGCATCCATCAACCATAACATGTTTCAAACACATGTTTCAACCATAGGTTTTACCCTATCTAAAGGTCATAGGTACTAGCGAGAGGACATACTAAAGATAAGATAAGTACTAGACAAGCGATAAAGGAGAAGTTAAAAGACATACTCTCAAAAAGAAATGGGTACAAAGAACGCATCTTCGCTTCCGTCTCCCAAGTAGCATTGCTTTCGTCATCTCCCCATTGCACTTTAACTAGCTGAACTTCTCTGTTCCTCAACTTCCTAGTTTCTGACCCAAGGATGCGAGTAGGAGCTCGTCGAATCGTCGCATCACGCTCTACCTCTACATCTCTAAGCAAGCTCGGCTCTACCACCTCTGCGGTCTCATGTAAGCACTTCCTCAAATGTGATACATGGAATACATCATGAACACCACTAAGTCTGTCGGGCAACTCCACCCTATATGCCATCCGTCCAATCCTTTCCTTAATAGGAAACGGCCCAACAAACCTCGGTGCTAACTTCCCAACGGACCCAAAGTGAACAACATTTCTCAACGGAGATACTTTGACAAAAACCATGTCCCCAACCTCAAACTCAAGATCCGTCCTTCTCCGATCCGCATAAGATTTCTGTCTATCTTGCGCTGCCTTCATCCTTCTTCAAATCAAATCAATCTTCTCTGAAGTCTCTCTAACCATATCTGGCCCAAGCAAGATCTTATCCGTTGATTCGCACCAACATGTAGGAGATCGACAAGGCCTTCCATAAAGAGCTTCGAAAGGTGCCATGCCAATACTAGACTGAAAGCTGTTATTGTATGCGAACTCCACCAAAGGAAGATGTTCTTCCCATGTACCTCCAAAATCCAAGATACAAAGCCTCAAGAGATCTTCTAAGATACGGTTCACCCTCTCGGTCTGACCGTCCGTCTGAGGATGATATGCGGTGCTCAAACACAACTGAGTCCCTACCGCCTCTTACAAACTTCTCCAAAACTCACTAGTGAAGATAGGATCTCGATCACTCACAATGCTTTGATATTCATATCATGACTGTTCTACTTTATACCTCATGTTCCATAGCCTGCAAATTCCATGGGCCTCACTATTTGCAATTTTGTTCTCTGCTTTATGCTTTAGCCTTAGTTATGTGTGTTTTAGTGGCAAGACTAAAATGGGTTTCAAATCCCATTAGCTCTGTTACGGTTTTGATCATCCACTACTTGATATCGTTTTGCAACTTTAGGGCCTTCAACGAATAAACTTTTTAGGGACCTACCTTGCACATTACGACAACACCGGCCAAAATGAACAATCAAGATTTACAATTGAGACGACCCCAAACCCCGTACTGACGGCGGCAAGGGTAATCCTTGGAATATAACACAGAAACAGATAATAGCAGAACAAAATTAAATAAATACATCAGGTAATGCACAATAGAATATACTGGATAAACGTAATCATCAGAGTTACACAGTAAACAGGATCATACTTAGTACAAATATAGTTCAGCTATACATATATGTCTACAGCGGAAAAACAAACATAATGTACAATAGGAGCTGAACAACATAAAAAGAGATAAATGATAGAATCCATCTTCAGCTCCAGCTATCCAGAGAAAACCAGCTAAAACCCGAATACAAGGCTGCCCGTGTAGAAAAAGGGGCACCCGAGTTTGAAAGTGAAACAAACTACGAGTCAGTCATGGGACTGGTATGAGAAATCTACTCAACACATTTAATATATGGCTAATCACAGGACCACGCCACTTTCATGGAACGGGTTTACTCCATTGGATTGCCAGTGCTTTAAAACAAATAATTCTTTTAAACATCGCAATGCTTTTTATAAAAATGAAGCCATTATAAGACTCAGTTCCCATCACACAATGCAACGCAAACCGGAGGATAGAGTTTTACCTTATAATGGCCAAAATATGCTTGATACAAATAAAACAAAAGCATTTGATATTATTACTAGTGTGTATAGGTTTCGAAAACAATTTCAATCATAACTATCAATCATAGACGGCATGGGTACCATATATCATGTCGCCATATATATATATACAATCAAAACCGCACGATTTCGTATTTGGAAATTGGATTTCCGTCCTGAACCAAGGCAAAAGATAGTCCTTGCCGAATTTGAGACTGCCTAGCCCGAGCCTCAGGAACATCCGCAACTGCCCCTTGGAGCGACAGGGCCGGTCCACCGATGTGGATTTAAATTCCTGAACAATGCGTTTTCCCGCCCTATGGGGCGTAAATGAGCCAACGAATGACTCCATCGGTCCCGGATCGACCGATATATCCGAGGCGCCTCGCTATCCATCATCCACATAAGTAAAATGTCAGGCCATGTAAAAACACCGACACAACTCCTAGCTAGGAAGAAACGCATGCCCTCCCTGAGGTCCTTCTCCCGTTTCTGGTTCATACCGGGGTGTGAGGCTCGCGAATTCACGTTATACACAAAGCTACGCCACACAGGCGGTGCTTTGATCATCACCACAAGACTTTGCTTTTCAACAGAAGCCCTGATCATTTGCCACTTAGGTATGCCACACTAGCAATTCATGCCATGCGACTGAAGTCCATCGATATACAACCTCTGAGCTCGTGCGTTTCAGAGAAGGGCGTTAAGCAAGAGAATAAATTCTCCGCCGCCAAACAGATGTATATTTAATAGAGATCAATCAACACAGAATAAAATCCAATGTCAGACACACAGTCCATTTGCAAGTCCGTTCTGGGTCTGAACGAAACCGGAGGCACTAAATACCTCGCATATCCACCGATTCCCACATACGTCTGGACGATCACCACTCATTATCCATATTTCGGGATGCCTCCCAATCAGGACCTCAGTGACCATCCAAACGAGGTGAAGATCGGTCTTCAACCCCCGTCTTCATCTTCGACTTCTTATCGTTGATACAGTTATTCAGAATGGGATAAACCCGGTCTTTCTGAGCAACTCGCGTATATAATAAACAAGTGCAACACTAACATACATACGCATCATTTCAATTCATTAGTCACTAACCGTCAATCAGTAGAGAACGATTTCCCAAATATTAACCCCGAAGGCTGAAACCAGCATCAAATCAACACCCAGGAAACCATTCGACTTAGTCAACCTTCAGTTAGTTTCTAAATTTCACATCCGTATCGTTTAAAATATTTTATAATGATTTATCACTGTTTTTATTTATTTTAAAATAGCTAATTTATTCAAAACGACGCTTCGGGCCATAACGCGGCCGTAGCGCTGTTTTTCTTCAGATTTGATTTACACATATCTGAAAATCTAATCGTTGGATCTTCACAAAATTTACATCATTAGAAAGATCTTTTCAAAATGAATCCAACGGTTCCAGTTTTGGGAAAATCCGACGGTCGGATCTCCCGGTATAATCGTTTGAAGTTTCGATTTCAAAATACGAACTACAGCGTCGTTATTCGATTAAATATAATTATATTTGTATATATAAATATAATCGATTCTAGCGCTGTTTTTCTTCAGATTTGAATTAAACATTCCAGACAATCCAACCATTGCATTTTTACAAAGTTGGTGCCGTTGGAAAGATATTTCCAAAGCGAACCCAACGGTTGCGGTTTTGGGAAAATCCGATGGTCGGATCTCCCGCAATAATCGTTTGAAATCACGGTTTCAAAATGCGAACTGCAGCTTCGTTATTCGATATATTTCAATTCTATTTATATATATATATATATATATATATATATATACCGATTCTTCGATTTCAAAAACCATATTCTTTTCATACATTTGATAAAAATGATATTTTTATCTATCTGTCTTCTTTTTCAACACTTCACTATTTTTAACAATTCATGTATATAATAAAAATGTGATTTTTAATGTAAAACAATTTATTTCAAAACTCGACTATATTATATAGTTAATATAGGTGATAAAAATAGGATTTTTATTATAAAACAATTTATTTCAAAACAAGATTATTTTATATATTTCATATTGATGATAAAAATGGGATTTTTATTATAAAACAATTTCTTTCAAAATATGAATACCATTCAACACATGAATTTCAATTCAACGAATGAATTTTGATTCAACACATGAAGGTTTTCTATAGTTTGTATATATAGATAAAAAGGTGATTTTTATATTTAAAACACGAATACCATTCAACACATGAATTTCTATTCAACGAATGAATTTCAATTCAACACATGAAGGTTTTCTATAGTTTGTATATATAGATAAAAAGGTGATTTTTATATTTAAAAACACGAATACCATTCAACACATGAATTCTATTCAAAGAATGAATTTCAATTCAACACATGAAGGTTTTCTATACAACAGACGAATATAGTTTCAATACAGGAAAATAATTCTAACACATGAATATTATTCAAAATTTCGGCAGCATAACGGCAGGGTAGTTAAAACCGGGACCGTCCCTAGTACGGCTCCTCGCTCTACCTTAAAGCCTCGCAGCTTTTGACAATGGGGAATCATGCATCTAGTTCGCACGCATGCGGCATGTATTGTTTTTTTCATTTCCACAAACTAATCCTATGTGGTTTCAACCAAATATTTCTCAACCACAAACGGGTATTTTTCAACCGCGATCAATCAATATCAACCACAAACAATTCCAATCAACCATTCACTATCAATCAATTTTCATACCAATCACAACCAATAAATATCGTCCATGGTTTGTGGACGAGGGGCATATATATATATATATATAGCATTTCACTTCTATTTCAACACATATATAATTTTTACAATGCATATACAACTTATACATCGAACGTACAACTTATACAACGCTTATACAAGAGGTGTACAACGCTTATATAACTCATACATCGACTATATAATTTATACATCGTCGTTTCCCATATCGTTTATAAATTAGAAATCTCACATTGGGTTCCACTCCACCAAAAATAGCAGAAGGCTCAGAAAAATATGCGGTCTCTTCTAAAATGTAGAAGACGTCCACACGAGTCCACTTCTCTTGTTTCACTGAATTTTGATAACACAGCAAAAAGATATGATTTTTACAAGTTTGCAACGCTTTAAAGTGTTAAAACAGTTTAAATATAGCCAAGTTGTACCTTTCACGTTGAACGTTCAAAATTAGGTTTTGATCTTTCGATCAAACTGTTGTGCGATAGGAGAATCGGGTTATACGGTGTCAAAGAGGGTCGGAAGGCGCCTGAACGGCGGGTGGAGGCGGCCATTTCGTTGGGGCCCAGCTGGCGTAGCGACGGCCCAAAGCTCCTCCCTTCTCGAGCTTAATTCGAGCTCAATGATCCACGAAAAAATCTCCAACTGGTATTGATTTGAAGCCTTCGAGGAGATCTTCAAAATGGATCCGAGATTGCGTGATTTCGTTTAGAAACAAACGAGAAATCAAGGAGAGAAGTTTGAACCCCCTTTCCGTCGTTCGCAGTTGATAATCGGGAAGAGAGAAAAAGTGAGGGCCAATCATATTTTTTATTTTTATTTTTATATTTTTAAATTTCGAAAATACCCTCTTTCTCTCACGAACCCCAATCCAGACCCAACGACTATCGTCCCTAGCGTTTTACCCCCATTCCGAACACAATGGGATATGTTTCGTAGGCCCATTTGACTGTTTCAGTCAGTTTTCATTCAATTTAAAATATATAACATTCAATATTCGATTTGAACGTACATTTCAATTTGCCAAGGCCACAAACTGATTCGAAAAATTCAAGAAAAATAAATCTGGCTATGTTTTGACGATACGGTCCCAACAAAAATAGTTTCGTCGAATTTTGAGACCGTTTGCAAAAAGGCCCATTTCTGGTCGATCCAATTTAACTGTAATTGACCAAAACACGTTTTCCTTTGCCACGCTCACATACTAGCTTCAAAAATTATGAAATTTGAAACCTAGCAATAACTTCACATCCCGGATCCAACAAAAGTG
This sequence comes from Allium sativum, assembly GCA_030737875.1. Taxonomy (NCBI): domain Eukaryota; kingdom Viridiplantae; phylum Streptophyta; class Magnoliopsida; order Asparagales; family Amaryllidaceae; genus Allium; species Allium sativum. The sequence goes on along the minus strand of CM060918.1, from coordinate 138,617,728 downwards.
GTTTCGTCAAATTCCGAAGTTGTATGCAAAATGGCCATCTTCACGGGCTATATAATTTCTATAGCGACCTTTCTGAAAATTCATTTGGCCATAACTTTTGCTTTCCGCTATGAAACTTCGATTTTTCAGATTCGTTAGAAAGGTATTCACTAACAGATTTAAATATTTTTGGTTTCACTCAAATCCGTTTTGTTTTGCACCGGGTACAGTCAGTCAAAGTTTGAATTCAAATTTTGAAACTACCGCGCCATTTCAGGCCTTGTTTATAATTAGAATTAATTATATTCCTTTTCAATTGTCGATTCAAACTCAGTTTTCATCTTTATTATTTAAAATATTTATTTTAAATATTTAAAATCCATTATTTTAGCCAATTTAAAAAAAAAAATTGGTTCAGATTTTCCGGGTCGTTCCAACACTCAAAATAAGCATAACACAATCGAGCAATGACTACAATTACTGAAACATGGCTCAACTAGGAAAAAATTCGAAGCTCAAGAATAATAACTTTTGATTATCATGGTACAGGCTATATAATTCATAATATTTTTCTAAAGGAATATGTTTAAACATAAAAAAAATGGTTCAAAGAATATTATTCCAAACAATAAAAATATTATTCTTTAACCATAATTCTCAGCTCTAGGTTTCAATTTATTGTTTTTAATTATCATAATAAGTTTGTTTTTAAATAATAGGATGTTACCCAGTAGTTGGTGCACTGCAAAGATCGGAGATGAGCTGTAAATGCATGAGGTGGCTGAATTAGAGCAATGTAGGCATTCTGACTAATGAACATACTATCAAGGCTTCAAAAATTGTGTGTGGGCAACCCGCTATAGCTATGAATCTATGATCAAAGGCAGAGCTGCTAGCTGGTAATGTACAAGAGACAATATGCTGATGAAACTGAAACACATTATATATAACTGCAAGTTGATATTTTGCAAGCATGAGTTGGAGTTGTATAGAGGACTGATTAAAAGTCATAGCGTGAGATGAATTTGTTGAAAAGCATGGTGTATTAAATAAAAAAATAGACATGTTGTCATGCTGAAACTACAGAGTGTACAAGTACATGTTGGACAAGGAGCAGAGAACAAAGTTGATGGTTTCAACCACTGTTTTCGCTTAAAAGCTAAGTGCCAACTCCAAAATGAAGCTAAAAGCACTTGCAGCCTCAGGGGAGTAAATTGCAATTTTTAGATATTTAATGAGATGGTACTGATTGTTTAACTTAGATGTGTGACGTTTATACATCAACCATGTTTTATACTATCCACAAAACGAAATCTTAAATTATGCGGTATCAACTTGAGACTAGAATCTCTACAACATACTTGAAAGTATTATGGGTCTGAAGTTGGATTTACATTGGTATAATATAATCCAATTGTTGAGCATGAAATATCCATACAGAATTAAAATTTATGTATTCATGAAGGAAATTGAAGTTCAAGGCAACATAATATATTAGCCACAAATATATATTTACATGTATATACGAAGGCATGTCAGAGGGTGTGTCAATCATTATATTATATTTCATACTGATGAAGGCTAGAAACATATATAAGTTATCAAATGAAAACACAAAGGCATGCAATACACAGTACATAAGCTTACATGCTAATTGTAGGGCATGAAGGCTTATTATAACAAGTTCACAAAATTAAGCGACTTAATGTATACATGCCTTAGCTCCTGAACTAAAAAGCAATCATGGCACACAACTCACCAATCTATGCAGACGTATAGCATGTGCATGTGAATACTAATGATTCACGAAGCCAGTAAGGGTGTGCTTATGTCTAATTGAAGAGACGTATTTTAGCGGGGTATTAAAACTAAGCATATAAGCAGAATAGAAAGGTAAATGAGGTATGCCTTTGTGGTTTAAAATTGGGCATTTAAGCAGGATATTTAAGCAGAGTATTTTAAATTATAATTTTAATATAATTGACTTGTAGTTAATTAATTATTTGTTTTGTTAAATAATAAGCACTTAATAATTGCAAATAAAGCACTACAGAGCTGTGCAGTTAAAGCGCTTAGCGGTTCTATAACGGTAGAGGTCCAAAAAGGTGCAATGGGGATAAAGCGGGGAAATAGCGGGGATAAAGTGGAGATGCAAAAATGTTCATTAGATGTAAAAACAAATATTTGAAAATTAATTAACCATCTTTCTCACATTATATGTATACAAGAAACTAATATTAATTAATCTTATGTAACAAAATCCCCGAATTTCATAGTATGCATGCTAAATTTTATGAGTGTAATTGATTCTTACCATATATTAGGCACTTATACTTTAAATTTATCCCTTCACGCTAACTTTACTGAATTTTTTTAAAAAGAGAACTAGTTAAATCAAGCTCTATATGTTAATATTGCTAAAGCGGATGCTAAAAAGCCATTTAGCGGATGTAGCGGAAAATAGCGGGGCTAAAGGGGGATCTACTGTTCATCAGCACTAAATTGAAATTGCGTGGCGGTTGAAGAGGACTATGGGATATAGCGGGGATATTGCGGGGCTTTAGTGAGGCTTTAACTGCATAGCTATAGAGTAACATTGGTATTTTATTCAATCATGACAACACACTTTTTACTCGTATACTATCGAACAAAATGAACTTTGAAAACTAATTGTACAAACTTGAGGAATAAAAAATCTAAAGACAAATAAAACAAACTAGAGATATACAACTACTGACTATCGTAAAATCTCCTTAATAAATAACCAAGATACCTAATCAGCTCTAAGTCAGGAAGCACCTCTACCATGTCCCGGACTAAGTGATCGTTGCGAAATATCTCCATGATCTCCACATATGAACTTCTACAATGGAAGACATAAGAGAAAAGCATCGAGTCGCCTAATTTCAAATATATGTGAGTAGTACATGAAATATATATAGCAACAAGTAAATCCATTATATTATACGAAAGGCCAGTTCAAATCTATGTGTTTTTTCATTTCAAATTCATAGTCTACTACATGTCCAACCGTCCATATCAACTATTTTTTACTTTTTGAGTTAAAGCTATTTTCTTATTCATATTTTAGCTTCCATATTTTCCCTTCTAAACAGTCTTCATTCTATCGTAAATTTACCAGTTAATCAATGTTTACAAATTTCCCTTTTTTTAATATCCTTAATTCTAGTATTTAACAATCTATTACATATTAAGGAAAGTGAGTTAAGATTTTATTGTTCGTTCCTTGATATTTTCTTTTCTTCTTAGGATTAACGTGGAATCCTATGATTTAGTTGGAAGTCTAATTGATCCTTAGATCAAAATATATCATTCAGTTTTCTACACATTATATCTACAATCAGTGTCGGCCTTAATGTTTTGGTTGCCCCAGGGAAATTTTGTTTTTGAGTCATTCCATGCATCAGGATAGGGAGGAAAAAAATATAAAGCATGCTTTGCTTGGATTAAACTCTCACCATCTCAGTAGCTAATAGGTAGCACAAACCATTTGAACATGCTATCAATTGATAAACTTCTACTGTATAAATTAAACAACTCTATCTTTATGAAATGTTGCCCCTTCACCATCTTTTTCCCTAGGCGGTCGGCTTGGCTGCCTAGCCCTAGGGTCGGCCCTGTCTACAATGTCTATTTTTATTATAGTATTATTATTATAAGCTTGAAAGTGTTTTTATCAATATATACTTTCCTATCACTTTATTCTATTTGTCCCTGGCATATTCACGTTTTCCATTATTACCATTTAGATTTTCTTTTTTCCTTTTCTACACAACTTTAGAAATGGTTCGATCTTCATCACATAATATCGTTTTCAGTATTTCATTTTTGTTTGAATAGTTTGTTTTACTTAATTTATGGTGTTTATTTTATACTGGCCTTCTAAAACATTTTCTTCATTTCATAAGTCACATTTTCTATAAATTAGTAATCATATGTCGGTAATGTTACATACAAAGTTTCAAAAGATTCACCGATGCACATTAATTTCTTTCATTAAATTTGTAATAATTAGTGCTTTATATTGTAACAATAGTTTATTTGCACCTCTCAACGTTTATAGCAATGTTTTTTATATCCTTGGTTAATTTTTTACCTTTTCTTCTTTTCCTTCCATTTTTTTACATAATGTTATATCATCTTTTTTTCCTACTTTGGTATATACCACATTTGTAGAAATATAGATGTCGCAATAGAATTCGATTGAATTTATCAATAGTTCCCACAATTAATTATTTAAATTTTATACTATTTTATTCACGTTTATCAATGTAACGATTACCTAGTTAGGACAACTCATAGTTGATGTCATCGCTTATTGCATAATGTCATTATGTTAAAAAATGTTAATTTTTTTGCTTGATTTTTTATCTTCTAAGAAGATTTACAACTAATGCTTATTTGAAAACCACAATCCATAAACATGTGCTTATAGATTTATATAACTAAAATTGTAGAAATGTATAGTTAAATAAATTATGTGATGATCCCGTGTATGTAACACGGGTTCACACTTGTATACAAAATACTATTGTATACATATACATGAATTGTCAGATTCAGAAAATATGTATGTAAAATAAAGAGATTGGAGAATACAAGAGATTGAGAAAACTAACCATAATCTATAATTCTGGATCTAAGAAGAATGAAATGGAGTTGGAGTAGCGTTTTCCATGGAAATTGGGAATGAGAATGAGGAGCTCTAGGGTCTTATTTATAGTTGCTCAATTAACGAAAATCCTCATATTTTTTTAAAATAAAATCTGAACCATTGAATAACATATGCCCTAGCTAAAACATAGCCGCCACAGCCTTACCCAAGTCGAACCAATCAACCCGAACTACCGATCGATCAACCATTGATCGAAGAGGCGGTTGACCGCTCTTCTGCTTGGGCTTCCAATTTTGACCGTTACTCAAAATTTTACTTATCTTATTAATTTTAATTAACTACCAGTTAATTTCTTTAACATTTTTTCCCTACTAATTTCATAGTTGATATTCCTTTAATTTGAATTTCAAACTTGAGAATTCTTTTAATTTATTCAAATTTAAATTCAAACTAGTTTTATTTTAAATTTGAAAACTTTAATTACTCGTAACTTTTACTTACAGGCATTGCTTTTAGCATATTTTGTTTGGAAATGGATTAGAATCTCACCATGAATGCGTTTATATAACTTTCGTGCTCTAATTATTTGCCCGATTATTATTTTTAGTCTTTATCTTAATTATGTCTATTTAGAGTTGATTTTACCGAGTATTGTAGGATCTCTTTGGATTTCAACTAGTTATCCTTAGATCTAGGTTACAAGTGTTTGAATATGTATTAGAGGAGATCAGAAGTGAAAAAGTCTTGATCTGGTTGAGTAAAACATTACCGACAAGAACTCTGTTCTTTTCAAACTGTAGATGAGTCGATATTTATAAGAGAACCATCAGACATTGGACTTAGAATAAAAGTGCAGAAGAATCCACATATCAAGACGAATCTCCACCACGAGTCGCATTTGATATAGGTTATTTATGACATGGGTATGACTCATCCATCTGACTTGGTATGACATATCCCTTATAACTCAGGGATAACTCATAATCTTAACTTGTTTTCGACTGGAACAACCTGGATTTTTAACCATTAAGTTGATCAATTAAAATTTGTTTTTAATGTGATTTGGAATTTAAATAACTTAAATTCAATGGTTTTGAATATTTTATTAATGTAAATAATAGATAATAAATATAATTCCGAAATAGTCGGAATTAGTTGGATTTGCAATATAGTATGAATTGGACAACATAAAAGGATTTAATATTGTTTAGATTGAAATTATATTAAGGAATTTGTTTACCAAATGAAGTTTTTAACATATAAATTTATATTTAATTAAAAATGAGCCGGCAGCATTGCGGTATTTTGTAGTTTTACGTTTCAAACTTTAAATAAATGTACAAGATCAAATATTAGTCGGTATTCTTTGTACAAGAATCGTCTGGATCTATTGAACAATAATTTTCTAATAAAAGAGAAAAAAAATGAGATTTCATCTTGTATATTTTTAGTTATGTCCAAATCAAATTTTCAAAAAATTGCTATGGAATTTTTTATGAAGAATAATGATTTATTTAATAAAATAAAAGGAAATTTATTATAAATTTAATATCGTTTTAGCTTGAAATTTAAAATGCTGATATTGAAAGTTGTTTATTTTGAAGCCAGATGAATTTCATTTGAATATATACAATGATAATAATTTACTACTATATATTGTTTTAAAATCAATTTATATCGATTTAATTTAGACCTTAAAAAGAGTTATTCTTCGAACGACATCGGATTACAACAAAACAAATTTTATTAAATTCATAATGACTAATTATTGCTAAATTTTAAGTTTTTCTTATCTTAACACTCTGAGTATTTTTGTAGATGTCAATTAGTTATTTGATAGGTCTGACAATGTGACATTCAAAGTGAATAACAATGTGATGTTCTAAGAAGGTAATCGTGACCTCAAGCCTCATGAACCGAGAAATGAAAGAAATCGAGCTGACAGCATGACTATGTAGGCCATTCCCATTAGGGCGTATTATGACCATCTAGAGAAAATTCATTTGTTTCTTCCACCACTTCTGTATATTACGGGAAAAGTTGGTTGCACAACTGTTGATGATAATATATTCGGTACACTCAAGCTGAATGAATGGTCAATCACGTGTGGTCGGGTTGCAAGATGTTCTTGTTGAACCCTAGCGTATTACTCTCTAGAAGTACACTATTCGGGAGGTGGTCCCATATCTTGTCATGTTGGAAATTCAAACTTCAATACGAGCCGTACGTTTTTAGATGTATACGAAATATGTTGGACAGTGAAATGCAAGCTTTCCTACTATATTCCTATTTATTTGTGGATTAATAGACAGTATTATAATATCATTGGATTTTAGTATAAAAAAGCGAATTTGGTTATCGTAAGGTAAAAGCACGTGCTATGTTTATGTATGGTCGTGTCTGATGATAGTTCCATTTTTTTCAAAGGATTTTCTTAAGTTAAGTAAGTTGATTGTAATGTAAATTTATCACTAAAAGTATTCCAGGCTGATTCGAGTTAATTTTGTTTTGCTTCAAAATGTGCTCAAGTCAGACCAAACATATATTCCAAGTAAGATTTCGCTTGGAGCTTCAGAAGAGAAGGTGGAGTCAAGATGTGTATCCATATTTTTTGGTATTAATTTATTTCCGTTGTATGTGTTGTATTAAAATGAATGTGTACTCTAATCGTAACTAATATATATATATATACACATACAGTTTCTTTTTGTATAAAGAGTTTTGATATATTATATTTATTCGTTCCGCTGTGAGACTCTGATTTTCTTATTCTTCTATTCTATTAATTATTTCTTTCTTTTCGCACCCTATAATAGCTTTCTATTAACAATCCACTTTCGTGTGCCTTTTGACTTGAACATGAGTAGTTAATTATGTAACGACCTAGATTTTTGACTGTTCAAATCGACAATAATCCACACATGCCGACCCAAACGAATCTCCAATACAGGTAGTTATTGAGAAGATAAAAGAAAAGAAGGAAGAAGAGGAAACGATAACAGAATCTCACAGTGGAAGGACAACATATAATAAATAATTAACAGTTCAAAAGCAGTTGAAATATATACATTTAACTATAACATCCAAAGATTACCAGATTTACATATATACATATGTATACAACAAGGCAGCTGAAACAAAGTACAGCGGGAAATACATATATCTAATAGATGTATACCAAATCTTCGTCTTTGTTCTCCAAGGCAAAGTAATCTTCACTAACTACAACTCGTATATGACCCGAGCGTATTGCATAAAAAGAAACATAACAAACACTCAGATCAGAAATAAATCTGTAACACCCCACACCCGCTATAGTCACTCACTAAGGGAATGCCATAGCATCGGTGGAGTATTTTTAGTGAGTATAGAACAGTAAAATTACAACAAGACAGATATAATGTAATACTTGAAAATTTAAAACATCATCTCATAGCAGCGGAAAGTAAAACATGTTTGGTTACATCATAAAACCATAACAAGAGTCAAGTACAAAATATCCATCCTGAATAAAATAAGTACATAATCCCACTACTCATAACAAATAGCCATAACAGAAAAGATAAGATAAGCTGAGCTCTACATCTACGGTCCAAGCTCCAAGAGATAGATAAAGCAAACTGATCAAAGCCCACTAGCACTAGGCCCAACCTGAGGACCTGAAGGAAAAAGATAAAAACAACGGGGGTCAGACATAAGCCTGAGTGAACCCTATCTCCTTAATAATACAATTATTAAAGTAATTAGGGTATGATATGAACTCGGTATGGTATCTTTGGGGATAATGACTACACTAAGTTGCCCACGAACACAGGACAAACTAAGATAACCGTAAAGACACATCTACCCACCCAAGGATAATTACTAACTGCACCACACCAGTCACTCCTACTCAAAGGTTGATCCCACCCAAGGATATCAAAGATAGATATAATCAGTAGTTTCCTGTACCCTAGTTGACTACATAGGTGCCGTCTGCCCCTATCTCTACTAGGTGTACCCCACTACCCCAAGCGATCGGCTCCCTAACGTAGATACCCGTGCTGGTCCCACAGTGGGGTGTATCACTCCCCTAAAGTGGCTACCCAATACTATCAACGGTGCACGGCTTTATATCTACACGATGCAACAACGGCTTATCTACCAGCCCGGGCCCACACACGCATATGAAACCCGTTGGACTTGCGTTGCCACCGCTACCCCGTTTTGGCCTCTTATAATCAAGCCCAATATGCGTGTCCCGTCACTCGACATGGGTCGAGCCCACAAAGATACGTTTGGGATATTGGTTGAAATGGGCCCCCCACAAGCTACTACTTAAGCTTGTCATTTTATCTAGTGCATCCCACTTAACCCCTTTTTATAATCATGCCCCCTTACATGTTAAGGTTTGGTTAAGTCATCCAATTATATTACAATTGCCCCTTAAGGCACCCACTAGATTTTCGCATGCCACCCAAGGCACTTACTTGATTCCCCCATGCCACCCAAGGCACTTACTTAACCCTTTAATCATGTTTAGTTACATGTTCCACTCTGGTTAAGTATTCTAATCGTATTTTCTATTGCCACCCAAGGCAACCCACTAGTTTTCTCATGCCACCCAAGGCACCCCCACTAGTTACTACATGCCACCCAAGGCACCCACTTAACCCCTCATGTCCCACTACATGCTAATATGGTTAAGTGTTTCTTAATTAATTAAGACCGTGATCTCCCATAAAGACCTCCCACATTAGACTGGCTGTTATGACCGCCTGGTTAAGCCGGTAAGGTCCGGGCAGTCTTACGTCATAACAGAGTCTAACCTCGTGTCTTTACTTTAATCACGTATTTAATTTGTGCCTAAGACCTCTCACATTAGACTGGCTGTTATGACCGCCTGGTTAAGCCGGTAGGGTCGGGGCAGTCTTACGTCATAACAGAGCCTAACCTCGTGTCTTAGTCGATTAATTACACCTAATTAATCACCCCCATATTAATTATCCCTAATTAATATCAATTTATTCATAACATGGGTAGACCTAACTCAATAGGTAAATTCCCATGGGGTAGACCTAACTCAATAGGTAAATTCCCACTTATGTTAATTAATTTTTTTATGGTATGCTTAATCATACCCATTTCAACATACTTTTAATTAACATATTAATTAACCCCATCGTTCCCCACGTAAATCGTCATTATGACATAACATAATAAAGGGAAGATTTACCACACATAACATGGGTTTAGCATATAACTTTATCATGGGTTAAGAGGATGTCAACTTGCATATATGAGCATGTATTAACCCAACTATATTCAACCCAAACTTGCATATTATCAAACATGTGTCTTACATAACATGTTGCATATGAACTTACATATCATCAAACATGTGATTTGCATAACATGTTGCATATGAACTTACATATCATCATACATGTGATTTGCATAACATGTAGAACTTGCATTTTAGCATATACTTAACTTGCATAAGCACTCACATACTTGCATAAGCATTCATATACTTGCATAAGCTTGCATATCATGTTAAACTTGCATTTCAACATATACATAACTTGCATAAACATTCACATACTTGCATAGGCTTGCATATTATGTTAAACTTGCATTTCAACATATACATAACTTGCATAAACATTCACATACTTGCATAGGCTTGCATATTATGTTAAACTTGCATTTCAACAAATACATAACTTGCATAAACATTCACATACTTGCATAGGCTTGCATATTATGTTAAACTTGCATTTCAACATATACATAACTTGCATAAACATTCATATACTTGCATAAGCTTGCATATTATGTTAAACTTGCATTTCAACATATACATAACTTGCATAAACATTCATATACTTGCATAAGCTTGCATATTATGTTAAACTTGCATTTCAACATATACATAACTTGCATAAACATTCATATACTTGCATAAGCTTGCATATTATGTTAAACTTGCATTTCAACATATACATAACTTGCATAAACATTCATATACTTGCATAGCTTGCATATTATGTTAAACTTGCATTTCAACATATACATAACTTGCATAAACATTCATATACTTGCATAAGATGTTAAACATGCATATAAGCATATACATGACTTGCATAAGTACTCACATACTTGCATAACATGTTTGCATAATGGATCCATATTCACTTAGTGTTTTGCATCATAAACATCATGAAACAACTTGCATAAAAATATCATGATTACATATTATGAAACTTGCATGACATAAGGCATATAACTTGCAAAACATATAATATTCACTACATCAAGCTTGCATAAATATATGGATCCACAAACATAGCCATACTTTATCACATCTTATCATAATCAATTCAATAATTGATTATTAAGGGGATAGAAGCTCACCAAAACAAGATTAGCAAGTTAAATGAAGCAAATCCCAATGATTAAGTAGAAGAAGATGTAGATTAGCTTGCAAACCCTCTTAGGATTTTTAGTGGAGGCTCTCCAATTTTCTAAGTGGTGGCATAATGGCCTTAGATCTATTTTTGGTAAGGATAAGGGGGGTATTAGGGTGTATATATAGATTAGTTAGATGTTTTAGGACCATAGGATATACCCTAGAACCAATCCTAGCCTTTAAAGCATGTCTTGTGGAAGAAGTCAAGTGTAGGAACCATTTAGGGCCCAAAAAAAAACAGCCCAAAACTCATCCCGGGCCTCAAAACATGAGCAGTTTTCGTTTTTGATTTTTCGTGAAACTTTGACGGGCCATAACTTGGTCATACGGACTCCGATTTACGAAAACTCGGACTCTATTTCGCGTATTTTTCCGAGACGAACGCAATGGCAAAGCCCGTTTCCCCTGATTTAGAATATTAAATTTAATTCTGCTCTGATTTATGTTATAACAAGTTATTTAACATACGGGGTGTTACATTCTCCCCTACTTAAAGGATTTCGTCCCCGAAATCTCTAAGTCAAGAAGAACGTATCCTACCAACCAAACAACCATCTACTCAACCATCAAACACTGGCATCCATTGTCCTTAAAACAATTTCTAATGATGTATGAGCATATGCAAAAAGTGTGTGTATATGTTCCCTATCTAATGTATGAACATATGCAAACCATGATAGTGCCATGCATCCATTATGTATGCGAGGGAACCCTATCGACACATACAATATCTACATGAGTGCACAATCATTCACCAAAATGCATCATCCATATGATAACACAATCATTATACATCCATAAATATAGCTTTCTACACACAATTTTATGCAATATGCAATATGAAGTGATTGAGCCGATCTAGTGCCTAGAGTATGTGTATATGCATCCACGAGCAACCACTAGCAAACACTTGCATCCACTTGCATCCATCATACATAACATGTCTCAAACACATGTTTCAACCATAGGACTATCCTATCTGAAGGTCAAAGGTACTAACGAGAGGACATACTAAGGATAAGATAAGTACCAGTCAAACGATAAAGGAGAAGTTAAAAGACATACTCTCAAAAAGAAATGGATACAAAGAACGCATCTTCGCTTCCGTCTCCCAAGTTGCGTTGCTCTCCTCTTCTCCCCATTGCACTTTGACTAGCTGAACCTCTCGATTCCTCAATTTCCTAGTCTCTGACCCAAGGATGCGAGTAGGAGCTCGTCGAATAGTCGCATCACGCTCTGCTTCCACTTCTCTAAGCAAACTTGGCTCTACCACCTCTGTGGTCTTATGTAGGCACTTCCTCCCATGGAATACATCATGTACACCACTAAGTCTGTCGGGCAACTCCACCAATGGAAGATGCTCCTCCCATGTACCTCCAAAATCCAAGATACATAGCCTCAAAAGGTCTTCTAAAATATGATTCACCCTCTCGGTCTGGCCGTCCGTCTGAGGATGATATGCGGTACTCAAACGCAACTGAGTCCCTACCGCCTTTTGCAAACTCTTCCAAAACTCTCTAGTGAAGATAGGATCTCGATCACTCACTATACTGGAGGGTACCCGATGCAATCGAACTATCTCTCAAAGATATACAAAAGCTAGCCATGGAGCAGTCCACTTACTCTTCACAGGTATGAAATGGGTGTTCTTAGTAAGTCTGTCTACCACCACCCAAATTCCTGTATTACTCTTTCTCGATCTGGGTAACCTGTCAATAAAATCCAACGAGACGCTGTCCCACTTTCATTGCGGAACCTCCAATGGGTGAAGCAACCCACCTGGTTTCTTTCGCTCCGTCTTCACTCGTTGGCACACCAAGCATCGAGCGACATGCTCGGCCACATCTTTCTTCATACCGGCCCAGAAGAAAGCCCTCTTCATGTCTTGGTACATCTTACCCCCACCGGGATGAATGGTCATCCTAAAACGGTGTGCGTCATCAAGAATAGCCTTCCTCAAACCCTCGTCCTGCGGTACACAAAGTCTACTGTCTCTACGCAAGCACCCTCTATCATCTAGGGTGTACCTACTCAAATGGCTGGACGACTCCCCCCTTATGAGCTTCTCTACTAACTCAACCAACTGTGGGTCGCCCCTCTATGCTTCTCCAATCCTCCCCAAAAGAGTAGGTCTAACTTCCAAAGAAGCTAGCAAACCGGGTACAAAGTCAACGGAAGGTCTAAAGTCAAACTTAGAAATAAACTCTAAGCTCCGTCGTTCAACGAACAATGAACTCAAGGACAACCTTTTTCTACTTAAGGTGTCCGTTACCATGTTACCCTTACTCATAGGATGCTAAGGATCCCATCCACTTTTGCTGTCCTAAGACTATGCGCTCGAAGAGTCTCCAACACTTCCCTAAGATGTAGGGCATGCTCTTCTCCACCAGAATATCATCCAAAATCATCACAACTGTCTCCCACGCAGACCACCCTAGTCGAATTCGGCATCCCCCAAATGCAAGCCCCAAAGGCCTAAACCAATATCAGACAAACACCCAAGGGATACCTCCTTCGAATTCAGACGACCTACGTGAGACGATACTAGTAAAAATGGCTAAATAATTAAGCCCTTGACCAATTCTGGATGTTCTCGCCAGTCTCGCTCCAAAACCGTCGTTTATCCTATACTGGCCCTGCTCAGCCTATTGAGCACATACGAAAACTTATTTCGCTCTTAGAAAAGACCCAGATGTCATCTACAAAGACCATCACGAACTTATTTAGGTACTCCCTGAACACCCTTCTCAACAAGGTATGCGGGGGCGTTCGTCAAACCCAATGGCATCACCAGCCACTCATAAAAGAAATCATCCGGAGTCCCAAAGGCAGTCTCCTCTATACTATTCTCAGCCACTCTCAACTGATGAAATCCCGTGGCTAAGTCCTACTACAAAAATACTGAGGCGCCAGCCAACTGATCAAGGAGATCATTAATCCTCGGCAATGGGTATCTATTCTTCTTTGTGAGTTTCTTTAGTTCCCTTTAGCCTACACAAAGTCTGAGGGACTCATCCGCCTTCATAACAAAAACTACTGGAGCGCCCCACTCCGATATACTTCGTCTTATGAACCCCTTCTCAAGCAAATCGCCTACTTACTTATGGAGTTCCCTCCTCTCACTAGGAGCCATGTGGCACACTGGCCAAGATACTGGTTTGGAATTATCCACCAGATATATTCGGAAGTCAATCTCCCGCTTCGGAGGTAAGCCCTTCACCTCCTCAAACACATCCGGGTATTCCCGGACCGCTCTAACAGATCGCAGACTCTAGACCAACGTGTCAGGCGATTCTAGATACCTTAGCATAACAGATTCTATGGGATTACAAGAGATCTCGAGAGTGTTACTTAGGCGGCCCATAAGCCTAACAACTCTCCCTTCAAAATGAAGAACAGCACTCCTACTGGATAACCAGTCCATGCCCAAAATTAACCCATAGCCCGTGAAGCCCAACAAGCATCACATCTAAACTCAACGCTAAGTATAGAAACTTTCAAACCCAAACATATCATGGAGCCCCAACTGGGTTTGAAACAACTAAGGGATCATCTACCAAACTGGTGTCTAAGTGCAGTGACTCAACTAACAATGGTGGGATAAACGAACTCAATATATCAGAATCAAATAGAGCTTGAATCGGATGATAAAGAAATCCAAATTCCAACCTAGACGGTCATATCCCCATCTGGTACCCTAGTCGTGAGGGAATACAACTACCCTCTCAGAAGATTCCATACCTTGCCCTTGCTTCTTTGGACAATCCTAATAACGTGTCCTATTCCTCTCAAAAGGATAACTACTAGCCTTCCTCTTCCCTATTCTCCACTCACAACCTCCCACCAATGAGGTTTCACCCTTCATTAACCAAACAACTATTTGAGCCTTCCTCTCTTCTTGAACCAACTTCTAACCAGATTTACGTCTGAGTCCCTTGAAGTGGTTTTCCATCCTTATCCATCTTAGAAAGATCATCTATACGCGGAGGGGAAACTCAAAATGAGAGAGAGGAAGAGATTCAAAATGGAGAATTCGAAAGATATAGATATGCCTATTGGGGATTATGCTTTTCTTTCAAAAACTTTTCTCTTAAAAGACATGTTTTCGAAAATACTCCTTTCAAAAATATTCTTAGAAAATAGTTTTTCTAAAAATTTTATCTGTTCTGGTAACCTTAAGCTCTGATACCACGTGTAACACCCCACACCCGCTATAGTCGCTCACTAAGGGAATGCCATAGCATCGGTGGAGTATTTTTAGTGAGTATAGAACAGTAAAATTACAACAAGACAGATATAATGTAATACTTGAAAATTTAAAACATCATCTCATAGCAGCGGAAAGTAAAACATGTTTGGTTACATCATAAAACCATAACAAGAGTCAAGTACAAAATATCCATCCTGAATAAAATAAGTACATAATCCCACTACTCATAACAAATAGCCATAACAGAAAAGATAAGATAAGCTGAGCTCTACATCTACGGTCCAAGCTCCAAGAGATAGATAAAGCAAACTGATCAAAGCCCACTAGCACTAGGCCCAACCTGAGGACCTGAAGGAAAAAGATAAAAACAACGGGGGTCAGACATAAGCCTGAGTGAACCCTATCTCCTTAATAATACAATTATTAAAGTAATTAGGGTATGATATGAACTCGGTATGGTATCTTTGGGGATAATGACTACACTAAGTTGCCCACGAACACAGGACGAACTAAGATAACCGTAAAGACACATCTACCCACCCAAGGATAATTACTAACTGCACCACACCAGTCACTCCTACTCAAAGGTTGATCCCACCCAAGGATATCAAAGATAGATATAATCAGTAGTTTCCTGTACCCTAGTTGACTACATAGGTGCCGTCTGCCCCTATCTCTACTAGGTGTACCCCACTACCCCAAGCGATCGGCTCCCTAACGTAGATACCCGTGCTGGTCCCACAGTGGGGTGTATCACTCCCCTAAAGTGGCTACCCAATACTATCAACGGTGCACGGCTTTATATCTACACGATGCAACAACGGCTTATCTACCAGCCCGGGCCCACACACGCATATGAAACCCGTTGGACTTGCGTTGCCACCGCTACCCCGTTTTGGCCTCTTATAATCAAGCCCAATATGCGTGTCCCGTCACTCGACATGGGTCGAGCCCACAAAGATACGTTTGGGATATTGGTTGAAATGGGCCCCCCACAAGCTACTACTTAAGCTTGTCATTTTATCTAGTGCATCCCACTTAACCCCTTTTTATAATCATGCCCCCTTACATGTTAAGGTTTGGTTAAGTCATCCAATTATATTACAATTGCCCCTTAAGGCACCCACTAGATTTTCGCATGCCACCCAAGGCACTTACTTGATTCCCCCATGCCACCCAAGGCACTTACTTAACCCTTTAATCATGTTTAGTTACATGTTCCACTCTGGTTAAGTATTCTAATCGTATTTTCTATTGCCACCCAAGGCAACCCACTAGTTTTCTCATGCCACCCAAGGCACCCCCACTAGTTACTACATGCCACCCAAGGCACCCACTTAACCCCTCATGTCCCACTACATGCTAATATGGTTAAGTGTTTCTTAATTAATTAAGACCGTGATCTCCCATAAAGACCTCCCACATTAGACTGGCTGTTATGACCGCCTGGTTAAGCCGGTAAGGTCCGGGCAGTCTTACGTCATAACAGAGTCTAACCTCGTGTCTTTACTTTAATCACGTATTTAATTTGTGCCTAAGACCTCTCACATTAGACTGGCTGTTATGACCGCCTGGTTAAGCCGGTAGGGTCCGGGCAGTCTTACGTCATAACAGAGCCTAACCTCGTGTCTTAGTCGATTAATTACACCTAATTAATCACCCCCATATTAATTATCCCTAATTAATATCAATTTATTCATAACATGGGTAGACCTAACTCAATAGGTAAATTCCCATGGGGTAGACCTAACTCAATAGGTAAATTCCCACTTATGTTAATTAATTTTTTTATGGTATGCTTAATCATACCCATTTCAACATACTTTTAATTAACATATTAATTAACCCCATCGTTCCCCACGTAAATCGTCATTATGACATAACATAATAAAGGGAAGATTTACCACACATAACATGGGTTTAGCATATAACTTTATCATGGGTTAAGAGGATGTCAACTTGCATATATGAGCATGTATTAACCCAACTATATTCAACCCAAACTTGCATATTATCAAACATGTGTCTTACATAACATGTTGCATATGAACTTACATATCATCAAACATGTGATTTGCATAACATGTTGCATATGAACTTACATATCATCATACATGTGATTTGCATAACATGTAGAACTTGCATTTTAGCATATACTTAACTTGCATAAGCACTCACATACTTGCATAAGCATTCATATACTTGCATAAGCTTGCATATCATGTTAAACTTGCATTTCAACATATACATAACTTGCATAAACATTCACATACTTGCATAGGCTTGCATATTATGTTAAACTTGCATTTCAACATATACATAACTTGCATAAACATTCACATACTTGCATAGGCTTGCATATTATGTTAAACTTGCATTTCAACAAATACATAACTTGCATAAACATTCACATACTTGCATAGGCTTGCATATTATGTTAAACTTGCATTTCAACATATACATAACTTGCATAAACATTCATATACTTGCATAAGCTTGCATATTATGTTAAACTTGCATTTCAACATATACATAACTTGCATAAACATTCATATACTTGCATAAGCTTGCATATTATGTTAAACTTGCATTTCAACATATACATAATTTGCATAAACATTCATATACTTGCATAAGCTTGCATATTATGTTAAACTTGCATTTCAACATATACATAACTTGCATAAACATTCATATACTTGCATAGCTTGCATATTATGTTAAACTTGCATTTCAACATATACATAACTTGCATAAACATTCATATACTTGCATAAGATGTTAAACATGCATATAAGCATATACATGACTTGCATAAGTACTCACATACTTGCATAACATGTTTGCATAATGGATCCATATTCACTTAGTGTTTTGCATCATAAACATCATGAAACAACTTGCATAAAAATATCATGATTACATATTATGAAACTTGCATGACATAAGGCATATAACTTGCAAAACACATAATATTCACTACATCAAGCTTGCATAAATATATGGATCCACAAACATAGCCATACTTTATCACATCTTATCATAATCAATTCAATAATTGATTATTAAGGGGATAGAAGCTCACCAAAACAAGATTAGCAAGTTAAATGAAGCAAATCCCAATGATTAAGTAGAAGAAGATGTAGATTAGCTTGCAAACCCTCTTAGGATTTTTAGTGGAGGCTCTCCAATTTTCTAAGTGGTGGCATAATGGCCTTAGATCTATTTTTGGTAAGGATAAGGGGGGTATTAGGGTGTATATATAGATTAGTTAGATGTTTTAGGACCATAGGATATACCCTAGAACCAATCCTAGCCTTTAAAGCATGTCTTGGGGAAGAAGTCAAGTGTAGGAACCATTTAGGGCCCAAAAAAAAACAGCCCAAAACTCATCCCGGGCCTCAAAACATGAGCAGTTTTCGTTTTTGATTTTTCGTGAAACTTTGACGGGCCATAACTTGGTCATACGGACTCCGATTTACGAAAACTCGGACTCTATTTCGCGTATTTTTCCGAGACGAACGCAATGGCACAGCCCGTTTCCCCTGATTCAGAATATTAAATTTAATTCTGCTCTGATTTATGTTATAACAAGTTATTTAACATACGGGGTGTTACAAAATCATTCTCATATTAGTCAAATTAAAATATGAAATAACATGAGTGTTATAAGTGTAGTAATCAAAAGAAATATTGTGTCAAATTCACCGGACCACGCCGCTAATGCGGAACGGGTTTACTCCATGTGAATTCCCGTGCATAGAAGTTCGCAAATGATTTTGAAAAAATGAAGCTATCATAAGCTCATCCCATATCACACAATGCAAGCGCATACCAAATGGGAGAGTTTTGTCTTATGATAACCAAAAATGCTTTCACACATGAAAATGCTCTTTTAATACTAGTATTAGTGCATAGTGTTGAAAACCATTTCATAAATAAATATATTAATCTTAACAAGCATAGTGACTATGCCCACATATGTAGTTTACAAACAGATCGAAAGGCTCGTATTGGTTATTGGGTTTTTCAACATGATGGTTCCTGGCATGAGAGATCATTGGTTAAACGACCAAACTTCCCCTTTCGGAAAACCCCGGATTGAGTTGAGAACACAACAAATCAAAACACAAACAGAAGAACATTTCATTGTTGTTTCAACAATTTACATTAGAGTACAAGAATATAACAGAGTACGAATAAATAATATACATCAAAAAAATATCAGAGATTAAAATTACAAAGCAGCGAAAAAATAATACATAACATTACTGAAAGAGATACACGGATACAAAGCTTTTCGAACATAGCTCCATTTGTAAATCCAGGATCCTGTGAAAACAATATCTGCAAAACCAAAACTACTAGCTGCCCGTGTGGAAAATATGGGCACACATAGTTTAGGTTAAAACAATAAACTCCAGGTCAGTCATGGGACTAGTGTGAGAACTAATACAGTTATTAAATCCTTACTTTAAAAATAAAGTAAATCAAGGGACCACGCCGTATAACACGGAATGGGTTTTCTCCCAAGAATACCAATGCATAAAACAACAGCGTAATGCTTTTTGAAAAATGAAGCTATTATAAGACTCAGGTCACATCACACAATACAACGCAAGCCGGAGGATGAAGTTTTCCCTTATAATAACCAAACATGCTTGGTACATTTAAAACAAATCATTTTGCTATTACTATAATTGTATAGTGTCAAAAACAACTTTAAATATAAATGTATCAATCATAGACGGCATAAGTAGCATATATCATGTCTCCATACTAGGCTCTATAATTAAAACCAAATTGTCACGTATTGGAAATTGGATTCCATCTATGAGTCGAGGTCAGGGACGGCTCCTCACCGATTCGAGACACTCTAGCAAATGCTTCAGGATCCCTCGCAGTGAACCCTTGGATCATCAGGGTCGGCCCACACTTACGTTAGTGGATTAGTATTCCTGAACAAATGTTTCCCGGTCCTATCGGACCAATCCATCGGCCCCGTAGTGACTGATATATCCGTGGCCCCTCCTCTATCCATCATCCACATAGGTAAAAAATACAAATGTCTGGGCTCCATACCGTGACACCACCCATAGCTAGAAAGAAATGGCGTGCACTCCCTATAGTCACAAACCCGTTTTTGACTCATACCGAGGTGTGAGGCTCGCGAGTTAATGCTAAAGTTATGCTATTTAAAGTTGTGCTTTGATCATCAACCACAAGACTCTTCTTTTCAACAAAAGTCTTGATCATTTGCATCTCAGCATGCCACACAGGCAATTCACCCCTTGCGACTGATCTCTATTGATATATAACCTCTAAGCTCGTACGTCCCAGAGAAGGGTGTCAAGCAAGAGCATAAATTATCCGCCACCAAATAGATATATATTTAATAGAAATCAATCAACATAGAATAAAATCCAATGTCAGACACACATCCATGTACTAGTTCATTCTGGGTCTAAACGAAACCGGAGGCACCTTATTCTCGGGTGTGTAGCCCAATCAAGACATCAGTAATCATCCAAACAATGTGAAGAACTCTGGTCTTCAACCACCGTCTTCATCGTCGACTTATAGTCGTCGTATTCATTATTCAGAATGGGTTAAGCCCGATCTTTCCGAATAAGTCGCGTAATTTATAATCAATAATCAAGTGCTATAACAACACATCATATGCCTCATTCCAATTCAGAATATCCTTTTATTCAAATATTCACATCATTGGGGAAAGGTTCCCATTAATTTTTTTCAAAGATAAATTCTTTTAAATTTATTCTTTAATCTTCCTTTGGATGTCAATCCAAAACCAAATTAAGGTTTATCAACTAGTCGGGGCTAACGAGCCTTACCGAAGTAACCATTTATTCATTAAACCCAATCCCAACCTATTCATCCCATGGAGAAAAACTGGTAATACTCCATATCTAACGCCACAGTATTATCGGTAAATTTAATTTCCATTTCACGTTCAAATCTAATTAAAGATTTAACTATCGCTTGGAGTAAAAACTGGTGGTCCTCCACTTCCGATCATTTTCCCAAATTTGATAATTTAAATTATCACATTCTCATTTCAATATAATTAGAGATTCAATAAAACTCCACTTAGTTTTAATCTTCCAACAGTCATTATTAATGATTATTCAACTTTGGAAAATCAGATATGTCGCATCGACAATCTACACCATATTATTGATTTCTGTCGATATATAACCTCTAAGGTCGTACGTCTCAGAGAAGGGTGTTAAGCAATAGAATAAATTCTCCACCACCAAACAGATATATATTTAGCAGAGATCAACAATACAGTTCAAAATACAATGTTAGACATGAAATCCTGTCTTTAACTGGGTTAAAACACAGTTCACGATAAACCCAAAATCACACTCCATAAATTATGGAATCTTCACGGAAAACAGCTCAATATATAATCGATATCAATTTCCGTATCCGACTAATAATATAAATGGAATAACGACAAAGCCTTTTAGATTTCATACATATTAACAGTCTTCCTCCACAGAAGCTCATTTCGATTATTACCATATCGAATTCCACACAATTCCAATTTAATATACTAAATTGGAAATCTTAACTTTGGAAAATTTCCATTAAATCTTAATAAAAAGATTTATAAATTCCAAACAACATTTCACTGTTAATCAGGTTAAAGAACAAATGTCGTTAAAAACACAGTTTACAATAAACCCCAATTCACATTCCAATTTATTCCAATTACTAAATATAATTGGAAACTCTAATAGTCTTGATTAAAAGATTTATTCTTTTAACACGGGGTTTAAAAACAGTGTTATTAAAGACACCATTCACGACAAACCCAAAATCCAATTTGATATTAGATACAAGGCTTTAAACAGAAATTATATCGGCTTATATTCAATATCAAATTCTGAAACCAACACATATCGTATGGGGAATAACGATATATATTTATCTTCTGAATTCCTTCACAATATCTGTATAGTCACGGAATCCAATATTGAAATATCCCCAACATGATTTATATTCGAATCCATTCCAATTTATAGATTGGAAATTTCTGGTTATATTAAAACCCATTATAAATCCAATTTATTTGTATAAAAATTATTGAATTATCTTACTAGTTAATAACTAGTTCATTTTGATAAATATATTTTTTTTCTTTAAAAACGTGGAATTTTTTATCCAAATCCTTTCCAAATCATTTATTATGATTTTACACAAATTATTAATATTTTTAATAATTTTATCAAGATCTGTACAGTCATTTTCCAATAATGGCCACTAAACTGCATCCATAGCGACCTTTTCCAAATTAGATTTGGACATAATTCCAAATCTAACCATTAGATTTCAAATCTCTTATATTCGTTGGAAATCGCTTTTTGATACGAACCCAATGGTTCCAGTTTTAGGAGAATCCGACAGTCGGATCTCGCGTAATGTTAATTCGAAGTCAATGGTCTAAATTCACGAACGATCGCGGTGCGTTGCGTTCTTTTCAAGCCATTAATATATATATATATAATATGTATGATATATTTCATTCAAAATGTATTTTATAAATTCGGTTTAAAAACGATTCCCACTTTCATTTCAATTTTAAATAAAAATTGTATACTCCTTATCATTATAATATATTTAAATAATAATATTTTCAAAATATCAGATTTTGAAATAATTTCCTTTTCGATATTCATTGTTAAAATGAATGAAATCGATATAAATATCGTTCGCATCACAATGGCGCATAACTAATCAACACGGCTTCATACATTTCAATATTTTCATGTCCATCCAAAATCGCACATCAAATTCACATTTTCATCCTTGACTGAATATTATTTTAAAATATTCGTTCTTTCTGAATTGGAATCAAACATAGTCGTTTACCATATAATGTTATTTATATGGATTTCGTATAACACATGTATACAACAACAATGATAAATAATCAACCATCATCTAGAGTGCATTACACAACTACATAAGCATTAAATATAAATAATTAACGCTTACAACAGTCCGTCAACCGATCTATTGACATACAACTAAACAATTGGGATTAGTGTACATAATTTTCATTTCAATACCCGTGTGGGGCTTCGACCAACAAATATTGGATATTATTTGTGCAGTTGGGCGATGTGTAAAATATTATCGTCCCAATCAGTGTCAGTTAAATAAGTGTACATAAATAAATCGTCCGATTTGTAAATAAATATTTATTTTCATTTCAGGAGAATTTCATGTCATTCATATATATGTGAAAAATTATATTTTTAACGATAAAATATTTATTTCAACACTTCACTATTTTATATAGTTCATATATTCAATAAAAATTATATTTTTATTGTTCAATCATTTTATTCAACACATGAATATTTTACACAGTTCATATACACAATAAAAATGAATTTTTTAATGAACAATATTTATTTCAGAAAATTTCGGAATTATAACGGCGCGATATTAGAACCGGAGTAATGTCTAGCGTTACCCCTCTCCTGATACTGGCCCATGCCATACACAACCAATCCAATCAATCACAAAACCACAATACAACTCATAGCCACAATACAGTCAACTTTCCACTATACAATCCAAACAACAACCATGGTTTGCACAAATAAATAGTGTCAGGGGCTACTAAGCCCCGTCTGCATCCTAGTATATATTTAATTATAAAATAATTAGAGTGAGAAGGAGTTTTCACCTTGGGATCTGTCACTTTGATTTAATGTTTTGATTCCAGAATTTGCAAACGAGCTCCAATATTCACAAGGTCTTTTTATTTCTAGCTTAAGCGCGCTATTCCGGACAACTTTCGCCTAGTGGGCTTCCTTCCAAAAATGTGCCATTTCGCCAGAAATCGCAAAAGGACATAATTTGGACAGCTGACTTTGGACGCATTTTCTTAATAGCTCTGGATTTCAAAATATGACTTCCATATACTCAAATCGAAGAGGAGATCGTGCTCTTTGATTTTGGCACTGTGGAGTTTGGCCATAGGTGCTCGGTTTGAAAGCTATAGGCTGTAGAAGCTCGGGGTGTTATTTACAAACATAGAAATTATTAAAAATTGGATTTTTAGGGTTTGTGGGGTCCATGGTCGGGGCTGGGTGATCTGTGGGGCGTCGCTGGACTACTGGTGGTGGCGGGGTGTCGCGCTGGCCGGTGGAGGCGGGTTTAGGGGCGGCGAGTCTTCAAATGGGATGAGGAGAGAGGAGAGAGAGGGAAGGAGGGTGGCCAGGGGGAGCCTCGGCGGAGGCGGCGCGCTGCCGGCGCTGGGTGTGGCGTGGTGCCAGAAGCGGCGGCACTGAAGAGATCGAGGGGGGGGCTTTGAGGTAGAACGACGGGTTGTTTTTTTCTTTTCTTTTATGAAATCTAGGGTTATGAAATTCTATATATAACACTTTCCATTCGACCTCCAAATCAAACCCACAGATTGTCGTCCTTAGCTAATTACCACCATTTCGAAAACAATGGGATATGTCCCGTAATCCAATTCTATCATTTTAATCAGTTTTCATTAAAATTAAAATATAAATTAATATTACGTTCAAAATTGATTTCAACGTACATTTTAATTTACCGGGGTCACATACTAACTCCAAAAATTCCATAAAAATAAATCTAACTATGTTGATGATACGGTCCTAACAAAATTAATTACGTTGAATTTGGGAACCGTTTGAAAAATGGTCATTTTCCAGTCGATTAAATTCAAACTAAACTGACCAAACACATTTAAATTCACCACGCTCACATATCAATTCCAAAAATTATGAAAATTGGAATCTAACAATAATTTGACATTTCGGATCCAATAAAAATGGTTTTGTCGAAAACGAAGGTCGTTTGCAAAATGGCTATTTTTAAGGGCTATATTTTATATAAATTTTGTAGCGACTATTCTGAATTTTAAACTGGACAAAACTTTCAATTTATATTATGAAATCTTAGTTTCTTACATTTGTTAGAAAGATATAGTTAAACAAATTCTAATATTTTTGGTTTTACTGAAATCCGATTTATTTTGAATCATGGACATTCATCTGAAATTTGAAATCGAATTTTCAAACTACCGCACCATTTCAAGCTCGTTTTATAATTAAAATAAAATTTTACATTCTAACTTCGATTTAAAAATATTTTTAGTCATTATTATTTAAATTAAATCATTTTAAATATCCAAAATCCATTAAAATAGCTAAAATAAAACATTTTAATTGGTTCTGAAAATCCGGGTTGTTACAATCTCCCTTACTTAAAATCTTTTCGTCCTTGAAAAGGAAAGGAGCTGAAAGTTGTTTAACTAACCAACTCAACTTTCATTCTGGATTTCATTCTTCAACTTTTCAGTTTCTATGAATTTTCTAATTTCTCAAAATTTTGGCTAACACCCTAAATTTTCAAAAAAATTCGCCATAACCTCCTTTGTATGGGCTAATCTTTAAAATCGCAACTTCCCTCACATGGCCCTCATCAATTCAAAAGAAAAATAAAAAGCCAAACAGCTAGCCAGTCAGGTTATAAAATCATCAAAACCCAAGAAATAGTAAACATGTACCTATTTGTCGGGCATACAATTTTATTTCTCTTCTTAGCTTCCGTGCTATGACCTGTTCTATGCATATACATGTATATGTATGCAATTTCAATCAATTTTCCAAGCTCATAAAATCATCAAAACCCAAGAAATAGTAAACATGTACTTATGTGTCGGGCATACAATTTTATTCCTCTTCTTAGCTTCCATGCTATGACTTGTTCAATGCATATACATGTATATGTATGCAATTTCAATCAATTTTCAGTTCAGTTTAATATTAATCCGATTTGGCTAAATTACCCTACATTCTCTTATTGGTCCAACATTTTAATTAGCTAAACTAATTATCATACAACACAACCAACAATCAATTAGTTGAATAACTTTTCAATCATTTGTCTTCAATATATTCAAAATCATATTTTTAATGCCAATTCCAAACAATAGACCGTTTCAAATTTTGGTTCTCACTTGGAAATATATAGATATCCCACTTCCGGCACTCGAAAATAAATACTTATAATGCTGCAGCATTGTTAGAATCATCCCCGGGCGACTAGAGTGTGATTCTATATCTATCCAGTATATTGGAGACTTTGAATATACGTTCATGACGCGTATATGCAAAATCTTCATATACTCGATTGTCCAAAATAAAATAAAATAATATACTCAAATACATATAATTAGATTAAATTTTCAAAACTAATTTTTTTTTAATAAATAATACTCTTCTAACTCATTCTAGGATACTACTGATCCTATCTCTAACGAGTCATTCTTATTGGATATTACTAATCCAATCTCTGATGAATTTTTTCGTTCGGTTCTAATGTGTCTTATTATCGAGCTCTGTAACCAAAGCTCTGATACCACATCTGAAACGACCCAAACTTCCCCTTTCGGGAAAGCCCGGATTGAGTTTAGAACACGACAAATCAAAACACAAACATAAGAACATTTCATTGCTGTTAAAACAATTTACATCAAAGTACAAGAATATAACAATAAATAATATACATCAGAAATATATCAGAGATTAAAATTATAAAGCAGCAGAAAAATAATACATGACACAACTGAAAGAGATACACGGATACAAAGCTTTCTGAATATAGCTCCAGCTGTAAATCCAGGATCCTATGAAAATAATATATGCAAAACCAAAACTACTAGTTGCCTGTGTGGAAAATATGGGCACCCAGAGTTTAGGTTAAAACAATAAACTCCAGGTCAGTCATGGGACTGGTGTGAGAACTAAAAAAGTTATTAAATCCATTCTTTAAAAATAAAGTAAATCAAGGGACCACATCGTATAACACAGAATGGGTTTTCTCCCAAGAATACTAGTGCATAAAACAAACAACGTAATGCTTTTCGAAAAATGAAGCTACTATAAGACTCAGGTCCCATAACACAATGCAACGCAAGCCGAAGGATAGATTTTTCCCTTATAATAGCCAAACATGCTTGGTACATTTAAAACAAATCATTTTGATATTACTATAAGTGTGTAGTGTCAAAACAACTTCAAATATAAATGTATCAATCATAAATGGTATGGCTACCATATATCATGTCGCCATACTAGGCTCTACAATTAAAACCGAAATGTCACTTATTGGAAATTGGATTCCATCTATGAGTGGAGGCGAGGATGACTCCTCACTGAATCGAGACACTCTACCAAATGCCTAAGGATCCCCCGTAGCGAACTCTTGGATTTTTAGGGTCGGTCCACACTTACATTAGTGGATTAGTATTCCTGAACACACGTTTCCCGGTCCTATCGAACGTATCCATCGATCCGGTAGTGACTGATATATCCGAGGTGCCTCGCTATCCATCATCCACATAGGTAAAAAGGTATAAATGTCTGGGCTCTGTACCATGACACCACCCATAGCTAGAACGAAACGTCGTGCACTCCCTGCAGTCAAGATCCCCTTTTTCACTCATACCGAGGTGTTAGGCTCGCGAATTAACGCTATACACAAAGCTATGCTATTTAAAGTCTTGCTTTGATCATCAACCACAAGACTCTGCTTTTCAACAGAAGCCTTGAACATTTGCATATCAGCATGCTATACAGGCAATTCACACCATGCGACTGATATCTATCGGTATATAACCTCTAAGCTCGTACGTCTCAGAGAAGGGTGTTAAGCAAGAGAATAAATTCTCCACCACCAAACAAATATATATTTAATAGAGATCAATCAACATAGAATAAAATCCAATGTAAGACACACATCCATTTACTAGTTCGTTCTGGGTCTGAACGAAACCAGAGGCACCTTATTCCTTTTCCCATATGTCCAATACATGAGAGAGGTCCTCGCATATCACGTCAAACTCCAAGTACGTCTGGACAATCACCACTTATTACCTTGTCTCGGGAGTACAGCCCAATCAAGATATCAGTAATCATCCAAACGATGTGAAGAACTCCGATCTTCAACCACCATCTTCATCGTTGACTTATAGTCGTCGTATTCATTATTCAGAATGTGTTAAACCCGATCTTTCTGAATAACTCGTGTATTTTATAATCAATAATCAAGTGCTATAACAACACATCATGCGCCTCATTCCAATTCAGAATATTCTTTTATTCAAATATTCACATCTTTAGGGAAAGGTTCCCATTAATTTTATCAAAGATAAATTCTTTTAAAAGTTTTCTTTAATCTTCCTTTGGATATCTGTAATGACTCGGACTCTTAGGGGTTAATTTTAAAATATTCAATATGGATTTAAATATTGAGTTAAGTATATAAATCAAATTTTTATAGGGAGTTATCGATTTAATAATCAATTCTGATTTATTATCGAATACATTAAAGTTATCGAAATTCGAAGTTAATTAAATTCAAGTTTTATACTGAATTTAATTCAGTTCAGATGATCAATATGAAATTCTATTTGAATTTATAACGGTAATAATATTCATTTATTATTGAGTGAATAAATTGTTTGAATTTAATTTATATCGAATTAAATTAATATCTTATTCAGACGATATAATTAGACTGCATAGCTCATTCCAGTGTGTTCGGAATGGTAATATAACCCTAAAAATGTCAGTTGTTCGGTTCAGAAAGGAGTTCAGAATCATGGATGTTTTATTTTAGGGTACCGGATCAAAACTAAATAAAGTAAAAATAAAATAACATAAGAAAATTCCTTTTGTGTGGACCTAAACTAAACAACAATGAAGAAGGAAAATAGGCCACACAGTTCAATTCGAAATCGCTGACATCCCTACCTCCACAAAAATAATGGCTTGCTGTTCAAAGCATAACTGCACACTACCTTTACAAATTCGTAACCATCTCCTTATCAATTTCATTTTTCATTTTCTTCATTTCCTCAAAATTTCCGAAAGCTTCAGCATTCCTCAAAAGAAAAATGGTGCCGCACCCTCAAGAATCAAATGAATCCACAACCGAGAGTGCTCTGAAACTCGACTTCGACATGGGGGAGGGGGGCACTCGCGATTTTTGGTTCTCTTTGGAATTCGAAAATTTAAGGCACGGGAATTTTGGTTATCGCGGAAATCATTTGGGGAGTTGGGTGGTACTGTTGCGGCTGCGCTCAAGCTTGGAAGGGTCGAGGTGAGCTGAGGAGAAAGCAGGGAGTTGCGGCAACCTCCTGGTGGTTGCATCGATAAATGAAAGGGGGGAAATGGACATCGCGAAGGAAATAGGAGAGGTTGGTCTAGGCCTGAAACACAATGATACAGGGGAGGGTTTCGGGAAAAGCAAGTTCTGGATGCTGAAGAGAATTTCGAATCGGGATGATGGTGATTTAAGGAAGAAGAACCAGCGTGAAATGGATCGGGGGATTCCGATTTGGTCAGCACGGCTTAGGGATGGTCAACGCAGTAAGGAGAAGAATGGTTAAGGCTGAATTAAGGTAAATTCTAGTTAATTAAATTTATTATCAATTTATATAATTAGTTTATAAAAAAATAAAAAATAAAGTTAGAAAATAAATAAATAGGTTAGACATTTAATTTATAAGGGTTTGTGATGATTTAATTTGATGGAGATATATATATGTATATATATAAGGAATTTATTTATTCGATAATTTAAATAAATTTTAATCATTAAATTAAATAAATCGTAGGTACAAAGAGATTTGTCCGAGACGATTCATAGCTAAGGCGATATGGAATTTAATTGGGTGTTCAACAAGTAAAAATCTCGGTGAGTAAATCTCGCTCACCATTTAATTAGAATTATTTTTAGTGTTAAAAATAATTGTTGTTGCTTGTTTGAATGCTGTTTGGTTGTTTTAAATATATTAGTTATTTAGGATTGGTTGACTATTATATATATATATATTGGGTTGATGATTGGTTGGATTCCCGTAGTCTCATTAGCGGATGCCCGCGGTACCATAGCGGATGATTACCCTATGCGCCCCACGCTATGATTAGTGGATGACCTTCTATACCGCGATATCCTGCCTCGAAGCAGGATGGGTATTACTATGTTGACTAATGTATGTGGATGCAGGATAACAGGTTGGAGGAATCCAACTGGATTCCTCAAAAATATATTATCTGTTTGTTGTTTGTTTGATTTCATATATATTCATATATGATGTGTTAAAAATCAAATGATTGAAAATTGGTTGATTTGATTGTTTAAAATATCCCTGGGCTTGAATATTGATCTTTAAAAATATCGAAAAGGGTATTTGAGATTTTAAAAAGGAAATTCTATTTTTACAAATAGAATTTGAATTTTAAATAAGACTATAGAAAATATTAACTTGTTTGAAGGTATATAAAACAAGTAATGGAATTTATAAACTTTGTTTATAAATAAAAAGATGGGATTTGAATCGAATTTATAAACTTTGTTTATAAATGAAAATATGGGATTTGAATTGAATTTATAAACTTTGTTTATAAATGAAAATATGGAATTCAAATGGAATTTATAAACTTTGTTTATAAATCAAAATGTAGAATTCAAATGGAATTTATAAACTTTGTTTATAAATCAAAATGTAGAATTCGAATGGAATTTATAAACTTTGTTTATAAATCAAAATGTAGAATTCAAATGGAATTTGTAAACGTTGTTTATAAATCAAAAGATGGGATTCGAATTGAATTTATAAACGTTGTTTATAAATGGAAAGGTGGGATTTGAATTGAAGTTATAAACGTTGTTTATAAATAATGCAGAGAATTCAAATGGACTTTGAATATAAGGAAATGAAATAGAATTTGAATAATAGAATTCAAATGGAGTTTTACTATAGAATTTGAACATAGTATTTCAAATGGAATTTGAATATAGAAATTCAAATGGGATTTATAATAAATAGATTTGGATAAATAGAAGTGGATTAGACTAAGAAGTTAATTAACAGATTAAATTAACAAATTGAGTTAAAACGATTGGTATAGTTAAAATAGATTGGACAGACATAAATATACAGGAGACAGGTATGGAATAAAGTATAGAAGTGAAATAAATAGAATGCCCGACAAAAAGGTACGTATTTAATTCATATATGAGATTTTATGCGCCGTATCGGCAAGCCGCTTGGCTTTTTCTTTTTCTTTTTGAGATGAGAAGGACCGGGAAAGCTATTTGAAATTTCCTGATGCTCCCGGTACAAAGGAGGTTATGGCGAATTTTTCCGGGAATTTAAGGAGATAGAATATTTTTAAGATAATTTGATAGTTAGAAATCAACGTATCGATATATATAGAAGTCGATAAGAAAACGAACTTAGAAATAGAATAGTATAATCAAAAAGGAAGTATAAGAATAAAATCTCGTAGGAATAGAAAGAGAAAATGTATATGTGTTTAAAGGTGAATAATCAGTTGTATGGTATTGATTATTCGAGTAAGTAGTCTTGTCTATTTTGACGTTAAATGTTATTCAGTCAAGGTCTGAGAGGTAATTATACCTCAACTTGGTTGATTTCATGATATACCGATAAGTAGCAAGATTCAGGCTCGAAGATCAATGTGGAATAAGAATTAGTTAAATATTGTATTTGGGTTGTCGTAATGATGCTTTACACAACATCTGTTTTAATCCAAATATGTGCAAAGCTTGGAAATAGAACAATGAATATTTCCTAGTATAGAAAATAAAGGAAGGCGATATATGGAAATGTTTTCCAAAGAACGTATAAGGCCAATATGGTTATTGAAAATATTTGGTTAACAAATATTGATAAGAAGTAGAGAAGAGATTTAATTAATGGAATATTAATTAAGGGCTTAGTAATTGGTTGATAATTGGATGAACACTTGTTTTTATTCGATAGTTAAATCATCGACTATCGAAACACTTGTTTTTATTCGATAGTTAAATCACAGACTATCGGAGTTTTGACCATCGTTGTCAATATGGAGAGACCGGTTGGATTATTATCCGAAGAACCACTCCGTTGTAAAAACCCGTAACTTCCCCGTAAAGGAAAGCGTCGGATAGTTTGAGAACAAACCACAACAGAACACATACAGAAGAACATTTCATTGTATATTACAACAATGCATCAGATTACAAGAATATACAGAGTATAAATGAATATATATTACACAGAAATATCAGAGATTTAAATTACATTTAAATACATAGCAGCGGAAAATAATACAATACACAACTAGAAGAGATATACGGATACAAAGCTTTCCGGATATCGTTCCAGCTGTAAACCAGGATCCTGTAAATATAAATCTGCAAAACCAAAACTACTAGCTGCCCGTGTCAAAATAGGGGCACCCAGAGTTTAGGTTAAAACAATAAACTCCAGGTCAGTCATGTGACTGGTGTGAGAACTGAAACAGTTAATCTTTATTTTAAAATTAGGTAAATCAAGGGACCACGCCGTATAACACGGAACGGGTTTCCTCCCAAGAATACCAGTGCATAAAACAACAGCGCAATGCTAAATAAAGAAGAATGAAGCTGTTATAAGACCCAGGTCCCATCACACAATGCAACGCAGCCGAGGATAGGGTTTTCCCTTATAACAGCCAAAGAATGCTTGATACGTTTAAAACAAATCATTTGATACTATTATAAGTGCATAGTGTATAAAACAACTTCAAATCATAAGTATCAATCATAGGCGGCATGAGCGCCCCATCCCACTATGTCACCATACTAGGTTCTACAATTAAAACCGCAAATGTCACGTATTTGAAAATTGGATTTCCGTCTATGAACCGAGGCAAAAGATAGTCCTCAACCGATTCGAGACAATCTAGCCTACCATGTCTCAGGATCAGAGCTCGAGTGACCCTAGGAGCGACAGGGCCGGTCCACCGATGTGGATTAAAATGCCTGAACACTACGTTTCCCCGCCCTTTGGGGCGCAAACGAGCCAACGAATGACTCCATCGGACCCGGATCGTCCGATCTAACCGAGGCGCCTCGCAACAGCAACAACCACACAGGTGAAAAGTATATAAATGTCAGGGCTGGTAGGTCACTGACACCACCCTAGCTAGAAAGAAACGCATGTCCTCCCTGAGGTCCTTCCTCCCGTTTTTGGTTCACAACCGGGGTGCGAAACTCGCGAATTCACGTTACACAAAGCTGTGCCACACAGGCTGTGCTTTGATCATCACCACAAGACTTTGCTTTTCAACATAAGCCTCGATCAATTGCCACTTAGGCATGCCACACAGGCAATTCACTCCATGCGTTTGATATCCATCAATATATAACCCCTGAGCTCGTACGTCTCAGAGAAGGGCGTTAAGCAAGAGAATAAATTCTCCGTCGCCAAACAGATATATATTTAATAGAGATCAATCACACGGACTAAAATCCAATGTCAGACACACAGTCCATTTACAAGTTCGTTCTGGGTCTGAACGAAACCGGAGGCACCTAGTACCTCGCATATCCATCGATCTCCAAGTACGTCTGGACGATCACAAACTGTTTCCATCTTCTTGGGTGTACAGCCCAATCAAGATCATCAGTAATCACCCAAACGACGTGAAGACTTCCGGTCTTCGACCACCGTCTTCATCTTCGACACCACGTCGAATCAGTTATTCAGAATGGGATAAACCCGGTCTTTCTGAATAACTCGCGTATATATTATAAAAGTGTTACACAAACACAACATACGCCTCATTCCAATCCAGAATATTCTTTTATTCAAATATTCCTATACTTTGGGAAAAGTTCCCATTAATTTTATCCAAGATAAATTCTTTAAATTTATTCTTTAATCTCCTTTGAATATCAATTCAAACTAGTCGGGATTAGCGAACCACACCGAAGTAATCATTTATTTTATTTCTCAATCCCAACCTATTCATCCCATGAAGTAAAACTGGTTATACTTCATATCTAACACCACGGTGTTATCGGTAAATTCAATTACCATTTCACGTTCAAATCTAATTAAAGATTTAACTATCGCCTGGAGTAAAACTGGTGATACTCCATTCTCGATCTTTTCAATCTAATTAAAGATTCATTAAAACTCCACTTAGTTTTAATCTTTAACTGGGTTAAAGAATCAGTGTCATTTAAAAACACGATTCACGATAAACCCAAAATCACATTCCATTAATTATCGGGTTAAAGAACAAGTGTTATTTAAAACACTGTTCACTATAAACCCAAAAATCAATACCAATTCAATTCCAATTAAATATCATTTAATTGGTACACTTCATTAAATCTAAATAAAAAGATTTAATCTTTTCTCAACTGGGTTCAAGAACAGTGTTAGTGAAGACACCATTCACGACAAACCCAAATCACATTTGATATTCAATACAAGGCTCTGAATAGAAAATATACCGGCTTATATTCAATATCAAATTCTACGACTAACAAATGTCGTATTTGAAATAACGATATAAATATATATCTTTCAAATTTCCATAACAACATCTGTATAATCACGAATTCCAACATCGAAATATTCCGAAGACAATTTCGATTCAAATCCACTCCAATGCAATCATTGGAAATTCTGGTTATTTTCAAAACCCTTTTCAAATTCAATTTATTCATTTAAAAATAAATAGAATTATATTTCTAGTTCAAAACTAGTTCATTTCGATAAAAATCTATTTTTATCTTTTCAAACATGAAGTTTTTCATCCCAAATCTTCACAAATCATTTCTTATGATTTTACACAAATTATTACTATTTTTAATAATTTTATCAAGGCCCGTACAGTCGATTTCCATCAACAGTCATCGAACTGCACTTACAGCGACCTTTTTCGAATTTGATTTGGACGTATCTCCAAATCCAACCGTTAGATTTCTAATTTCTAATATTCGTTAGAAAGCTCTTTTCGATACGAACCCAACGGTTCCGGTTTTAGGAGAATCCGACGGTCGGATCTCCCGCAATATCCGTTCGAAGTTAATGGTCGAAATTCGCGAACTGCCGCGGCGCGGCGCGTTCTATTCAGGCCATTATATTATATATATAATATACACTTCATCGATTTCTATTTAAAACGAATTATATAAATAGTTTTAAATTCGTTTCAAAAGCAATTTCAATTTCCTTTTCAATTCAAATCAAAATTGAATTCTTCTTTATAAATTCGTTTTAAAATTCATTTCTATTCAATTCAAATTTCAATTCAATTTGAATTCATTTCAATTCACTTTCAATCCAATTCGAATTCGTTTTCAATTCAATTCATTTCGAAATCGTTTTCGATTCAATTCATTTCGAAATCGTTTTCGATTCAATTCATTTCGAAATCGTTTTCAATTCAATTCATTTCGAAATCGTTTTCAATTCGATATAAATATCGTTCACGTCAAAATGGCGTCAATCTAATCATCACGGCTTCACATATTTCTATTTTCAAATATTCCCTTTCGAATATTTCTTTTTCAAATATTTCTATTTTAAAACTGGAATGAGGCCCAATCAATTACCATATAAAGTTAATTATA
Organism: Allium sativum; assembly: GCA_030737875.1. Taxonomy (NCBI): domain Eukaryota; kingdom Viridiplantae; phylum Streptophyta; class Magnoliopsida; order Asparagales; family Amaryllidaceae; genus Allium; species Allium sativum. The sequence continues at coordinate 138,581,947 of CM060918.1, read as the reverse complement.
TGGATTTTCATACAACACATGTATATAATAGCATGGAAAAATAATCAACCATCAACCAAAGTGCACTACACTGTATAAGCATCAAATATCGACATCCAACGCTTAAAACAGCCTGTCAATCAACCGATCGACATATTCAATCAATCGGGATGAGTGAACTTCAAATTTCATCCCAACACCCGTGTGGGGTTTCAAACAATCAAACACATATTTTATTTGTGCTGTTGGGCGATGTGTAAAATTTATCGACCCAGTCAATGTCCTTCAAATAGGTGTACATAAACAAACCGTCTGGTTTGTAAATGAATATTTTATTTTATTCACTTTCGCTATATTCATTCTCACGTTAAAAATTATATTCTTAACGATAAAACATTTTATTCCAACATATGAATTTCTATTATTCATTTACACAATAAAATGATATTTTTATTTTCTATCATATTTTAGAAAATTTCGGCGGCATAACGGCACGATACTAGAAACGGGACGAGGCCTAGCCTTATCCCCGGTCTAGTGAAGGCCCACGCCATTCACACATCAATCAAAATCACCAAACAACCAAATTCAAATCAAATCATATAACTAAGCTATGCAACCAAACAAACAAGTCCATGGTCTGTGGACGATTGTGTCGGGTGCTACTAAGCACCGTCTGCATCCTAGTATATATATAACTAGAAAAGAAATTGAAAGGTGAGAAGTTCTCACCAATAGCCATCCTAACTCCACGACACTTCTAATGCAGGAAATCTTCACTGTTCTCCTCTCTAATTAGTTTCTTCGCCCATAGCCACTACATATATAAAAATCATATTTTTACATCGATGTTCGATACATATAAAAATCATATTTTTACTTTGCTATTCAATATATAAAAATCGAATTTTTAGTTCGCTATTCAATATATAAAAATCGAATTTTTACTTTGCTATTCAATATATAAAAATCGAATTTTTACTTTGCTATTCAATATATAAAAATCGAATTTTTACTTTGCTATTCAATATATAAAAATCTAATTTTTACTTCGCTGCCATATAGATAAAAATTCCTTTTCAAAAATATAGATTTCGCCATTTTACAAATACGAAGTTTTCGCCTTTATAAAAATAAAGTTTTTATTTTTCATATAAAAATCTAATCTTTTTCACTTTTTAAAAATCACGTCTATATTCTTGTAATGTTCATACAAAAATCACGTTTTTATTTTCTTTCAAAACAAAGTATTTTATTTTAAAACAACGATAATTTTCTATTTTCAAAAATAAGGCTATTTATTATTTCAAACAAAGTATTGCATTTTCAAAAGCAACATATTTTTTTCAAACAGCTATTTTATTTTCAAAACATTACCATTTTTGTTTTCATATACTAAGTTAATTACTTTGATGAATTTAATAACATAATTACTAATTAATTATTTATAAATATAAACTAATTTTTACCTTAATCCTTTTTCTTCCTTCGTTCACTCCAGGAATCAACGAACCCCTCTTCAACCCGTTAGGGTTCACTGCCGCTCGCTCCATGATGATCGTGGGCCCCATCTGACACTGCCATTTGGAAGGGATGACCGCCACCTTCCCGTGCCTGGCGCCAGCGTCCAACTCGATCCGCCATAGGTGGCTGGATTTGGCCATCGACGGCAGCTCTTTGCGCCCTTGAATCGAAGAGTATTCTCTTCCCTTTTCGATCTTGCTGGAACTGGTGGTCGGCGTCGGTCTTCGGCGGAGGAGGCGCGCTGGCCATCGACTCCGTTCTTTCAATTTTTTTTTTTCTATTCGATTTCTACTGAAGAAAAAAAAATAAGGGGGGGGGGGTCTGCGGTTATAAGAGAAAGAAGGGGGAATATTTTAATTAATTTATATTATTTAATTTGAGTTTTAAAACCTATAAGGTTCCCTTTCCATTCGAACTCGAAATCGAACCTGCTGACTGTCATCCCTAGCTAATTATCCCCATTCCGAACTCAATGGGATGTGTATCGTAGGTTGATTTGATCGTTTGAATCAGTTTCCATTGAATTTACATTTAAATCATTATATTGAATTTCAAACGTACATTTCAAATTACCGGGGTCACATACTGACTAGAAAAATTCAAAAAAAATATTTTCTAGCTTCGTATTGACGATACGGTCCTAACAAAACTAGTTTCATCGAATTCTGAGACCGTTGGAAAAATGGCCATTTTCCAGTCGATTAAAATCAACTGAAACTGGTCAAACGCGTTTCCCTTTGCCACGCTCACATATTGATTCGAAAAATTATGAAATTTGAAACCTAGCAATAACTTTACTTCACGGACCCAACAAAAGTGGTTTCGTCGAAATCCGAGGTCGTTTGCAAAATGTCCATTTTTAAGGGCCTGAATTCCATAGCGACTATTCAGAATTTTCAACCGGACATATCTTTTGATTCCCGCCATGAAATTTTGATTTTTCGGATTCGTTGGAAAGATATTCACTATTAGATTCCATTATTTTTGGTTTCACTAAAATCCGGATTGTTTTGCACTCGGTACATTCAATTGAAGTTTGAAATCGAATTATCGAACTACCGCGCCATTTTCAATTCTATTTATAATTATATATAATTATTTATATTCTAACGACGACGCGTATAATATATACGTTCGAATTATATTCAAAATAAATTTCTCGTCGATATTATTTAAAATAATTCATTTTAAATAATCAAAATTCGCTAAAATTGCCAAAATAAAAATTTTAAACTGGCCCAGATTTTACGGGTTGTTACAATCTCCCCCACTTAAAACTTTTCGTCCCCGAAAAGGAACAAAGTCGAAAGTGGTTTGATTAATCAACTCTACGCTCGATCTGGCTTCCATTCTCCAACTTTTCAGTTTCTGAGAATTTTTAAAACTTCAAAAATTTGGCTAACACCCTAAATTTTCGAAAAATTTCGCCATAACCTCCCCTGCACCGGGAGCATCGGGGAATTTCAAATAGCTTCCCGGTCCTTCAGATCTCAAAAAGAAAAAGAAAAAGCCAAGTGGCTAGCCAATAGGCTCATAAAATCATCATCACCCAAACAAAACAGTAAATTATGTAGTAAACATGTACCTATTTGTCGGGCAAACAAATTTTATTCTCTGCTCTAGCCTCCTTGCTATGACCTGTTCAATATAAGCATATGTATATGCAAGCAAATGCAACCAATTTTCAATACAATTCAATATTTGGTGCTATTAGGCAAAGATGGTTAAAAATTAGCAAACAAATAGACATACAACACAAACATCAATCAATTAGTGGATTAGAGTTTTCAAATTCATAAATTTGATATATAGTCAAAAATCAGATTTTTGATGCCAAATCACAACAATAAGCCCTATCTAATTTTGGTTCTCACACCAGTCAATAGGAAATATATAAATATCACACCTTCGACACACGAACTCTAATTCTGATGATGTAGCTACAATCATCAGAATCATCTCCGGGCGACTAGAGTGTGAATCTATATCAATCTAATATATTAAAACTTTGAATACACGCGGATCAGACGTATACGCAAAATCTATATATACTGGATTGTCCACATCAATATAAATAGATAATCAGATACGAATAATTGATTTAAATTTTCAAAACAAAAATTTGTTTTCACTTTCAAAAATATACTCTTCACACTCGTTCTAGGATACTACTGATCCCATCTCTAACGAGCCATTCTCGTTGGATATTACTAATCCAATATCTGATGAATTCTTTCGTACGGTTCTAATGTGTCTTGTTCTCGAGCTCTGTAAACCAAAGCTCTGATACCAACTGTAAAAACCCGTAACTTCCCCGTAAAGGAAAGCGTCGGATAGTTTGAGAACAAACCACAACAGAACACATACAGAAGAACATTTCATTGTATATTACAACAATGCATCAGATTACAAGAATATACAGAGTATAAATGAATATATATTACACAGAAATATCAGAGATTTAAATTACATTTAAATACATAGCAGCGGAAAATAATACAATACACAACTAGAAGAGATATACGGATACAAAGCTTTCCGGATATCGTTCCAGCTGTAAACCAGGATCCTGTGAATATAAATCTGCAAAACCAAAACTACTAGCTGCCCGTGTCAAAATAGGGGCACCCAGAGTTTAGGTTAAAACAATAAACTCCAGGTCAGTCATGTGACTGGTGTGAGAACTGAAACAGTTAATCTTTATTTTAAAATTAGGTAAATCAAGGGACCACGCCGTATAACACGGAACGGGTTTCCTCCCAAGAATACCAGTGCATAAAACAACAGCGCAATGCTAAATAAAGAAGAATGAAGCTGTTATAAGACCCAGGTCCCATCACATAATGCAACGCAGCCGAGGATAGGGTTTTCCCTTATAACAGCCAAAGAATGCTTGATACGTTTAAAACAAATCATTTGATACTATTATAAGTGCATAGTGTATAAAACAACTTCAAATCATAAGTATCAATCATAGGCGGCATGAGCGCCCCATCCCACTATGTCACCATACTAGGTTCTACAATTAAAACCGCAAATGTCACGTATTTGGAAATTGGATTTCCGTCTATGAACCGAGGCAAAAGATAGTCCTCAACCGATTCGAGACAATCTAGCCTACCATGTCTCAGGATCAGAGCTCGAGTGACCCTAGGAGCGACAGGGCCGGTCCACCGATGTGGATTAAAATGCCTGAACACTACGTTTCCCCGCCCTTTGGGGCGCAAACGAGCCAACGAATGACTCCATCGGACCCGGATCGTCCGATCTAACCGAGGCGCCTCGCAACAGCAACAACCACACAGGTGAAAAGTATATAAATGTCAGGGCTGGTAGGTCACTGACACCACCCTAGCTAGAAAGAAAAGCATGTCCTCCCTGAGGTCCTTCCTCCCGTTTTTGGTTCACAACCGGGGTGCGAAACTCGCGAATTCACGTTACACAAAGCTGTGCCACACAGGCTGTGCTTTGATCATCACCACAAGACTTTGCTTTTCAACATAAGCCTCGATCAATTGCCACTTAGGCATGCCACACAGGCAATTCACTCCATGCGTTTGATATCCATCAATATATAACCCCTGAGCTCGTACGTCTCAGAGAAGGGCGTTAAGCAAGAGAATAAATTCTCCGTCGCCAAACAGATATATATTTAATAGAGATCAATCACACGGACTAAAATCCAATGTCAGACACACAGTCCATTTACAAGTTCGTTCTGGGTCTGAACGAAACCGGAGGCACCTAGTACCTCGCATATCCATCGATCTCCAAGTACGTCTGGACGATCACAAACTGTTTCCATCTTCTTGGGTGTACAGCCCAATCAAGATCATCAGTAATCACCCAAACGACGTGAAGACTTCCGGTCTTCGACCACCGTCTTCATCTTCGACACCACGTCGAATCAGTTATTCAGAATGGGATAAACCCGGTCTTTCTGAATAACTCGCGTATATATTATAAAAGTGTTACACAAACACAACATACGCCTCATTCCAATCCAGAATATTCTTTTATTCAAATATTCCTATACTTTGGGAAAAGTTCCCATTAATTTTATCCAAGATAAATTCTTTAAATTTATTCTTTAATCTCCTTTGAATATCAATTCAAACTAGTCGGGATTAGCGAACCACACCGAAGTAATCATTTATTTTATTTCTCAATCCCAACCTATTCATCCCATGAAGTAAAACTGGTTATACTTCATATCTAACACCACGGTGTTATCGGTAAATTCAATTACCATTTCACGTTCAAATCTAATTAAAGATTTAACTATCGCCTGGAGTAAAACTGGTGATACTCCATTCTCGATCTTTTCAATCTAATTAAAGATTCATTAAAACTCCACTTAGTTTTAATCTTTAACTGGGTTAAAGAATCAGTGTCATTTAAAAACACGATTCACGATAAACCCAAAATCACATTCCATTAATTATCGGGTTAAAGAACAAGTGTTATTTAAAACACTGTTCACTATAAACCCAAAAATCAATACCAATTCAATTCCAATTAAATATCATTTAATTGGTACACTTCATTAAATCTAAATAAAAAGATTTAATCTTTTCTCAACTGGGTTCAAGAACAGTGTTAGTGAAGACACCATTCACGACAAACCCAAATCACATTTGATATTCAATACAAGGCTCTGAATAGAAAATATACCGGCTTATATTCAATATCAAATTCTACGACTAACAAATGTCGTATTTGAAATAACGATATAAATATATATCTTTCAAATTTCCATAACAACATCTGTATAATCACGAATTCCAACATCGAAATATTCCGAAGACAATTTCGATTCAAATCCACTCCAATGCAATCATTGGAAATTCTGGTTATTTTCAAAACCCTTTTCAAATTCAATTTATTCATTTAAAAATAAATAGAATTATATTTCTAGTTCAAAACTAGTTCATTTCGATAAAAATCTATTTTTATCTTTTCAAACATGAAGTTTTTCATCCCAAATCTTCACAAATCATTTCTTATGATTTTACACAAATTATTACTATTTTTAATAATTTTATCAAGGCCCGTACAGTCGATTTCCATCAACAGTCATCGAACTGCACTTACAGCGACCTTTTTCGAATTTGATTTGGACGTATCTCCAAATCCAACCGTTAGATTTCTAATTTCTAATATTCGTTAGAAAGCTCTTTTCGATACGAACCCAACGGTTCTGGTTTTAGGAGAATCCGACGGTCGGATCTCCCGCAATATCCGTTCGAAGTTAATGGTCGAAATTCGCGAACTGCCGCGGCGCGGCGCGTTCTATTCAGGCCATTATATTATATATATAATATACACTTCGTCGATTTCTATTTAAAACGAATTATATAAATAGTTTTAAATTCGTTTCAAAAGCAATTTCAATTTCCTTTTCAATTCAAATCAAAATTGAATTCTTCTTTATAAATTCGTTTTAAAATTCATTTCTATTCAATTCAAATTTCAATTCAATTTGAATTCATTTCAATTCACTTTCAATCCAATTCGAATTCGTTTTCAATTCAATTCATTTCGAAATCGTTTTCGATTCAATTCATTTCGAAATCGTTTTCAATTCAATTCATTTCGAAATCGTTTTCAATTCAATTCATTTCGAAATCGTTTTCAATTCGATATAAATATCCTTCACGTCAAAATGGCGTCAATCTAATCATCACGGCTTCACATATTTCTATTTTCAAATATTCCCTTTCGAATATTTCTTTTTCAAATATTTCTATTTTAAAACTGGAATGAGGCCCAATCAATTACCATATAAAGTTAATTATATGGATTTTCATACAACACATGTATATAATAGCATGGAAAAATAATCAACCATCAACCAAAGTGCACTACACTGTATAAGCATCAAATATCGATATCCAACGCTTAAAACAGCCTGTCAATCAACCGATCGACATATTCAATCAATCGGGATGAGTGAACTTCAAATTTCATCCCAACACCCGTGTGGGGTTTCAAACAATCAAACACATATTTTATTTGTGCTGTTGGGCGATGTGTAAAATTTATCGACCCAGTCAATGTCCTTCAAATAGGTGTACATAAACAAACCGTCTGGTTTGTAAATGAATATTTTATTTTATTCACTTTCACTATATTCATTCTCACGTTAAAAATTATATTCTTAACGATAAAACATTTTATTCCAACATATGAATTTCTATTATTCATTTACACAATAAAATGATATTTTTATTTTCTAACATATTTTAGAAAATTTCGGCGGCATAACGGCACGATACTAGAAACGGGACGAGGCCTAGCCTTATCCCCGGTCTAGTGAAGGCCCACGCCATTCACACATCAATCAAAATCACCAAACAACCAAATTCAAATCAAATCATATAACTAAGCTATGCAACCAAACAAACAAGTCCATGGTCTGTGGACGATTGTGTCGGGTGCTACTAAGCACCGTCTGCATCCTAGTATATATATATAACTAGAAAAGAAATTGAAAGGTGAGAAGTTCTCACCAATAGCCATCCTAACTCCACGACACTTCTAATGCAGGAAATCTTCACTGTTCTCCTCTCTAATTAGTTTCTTCGCCCATAGCCACTACATATATAAAAATCATATTTTTACATCGATGTTCGATACATATAAAAATCATATTTTTACTTTGCTATTCAATATATAAAAATCGAATTTTTAGTTCGCTATTCAATATATAAAAATCGAATTTTTACTTTGCTATTCAATATATAAAAATCGAATTTTTACTTTGCTATTCAATATATAAAAATCGAATTTTTACTTTGCTATTCAATATATAAAAATCTAATTTTTACTTCGCTGCCATATAGATAAAAATTCCTTTTCAAAAATATAGATTTCGCCATTTTACAAATACGAAGTTTTCGCCTTTATAAAAATAAAGTTTTTATTTTTCATATAAAAATCTAATCTTTTTCACTTTTTAAAAATCACGTCTATATTCTTGTAATGTTCATACAAAAATCACGTTTTTATTTTCTTTCAAAACAAAGTATTTTATTTTAAAACAACGATAATTTTCTATTTTCAAAAATAAGGCTATTTATAATTTCAAACAAAGTATTGCATTTTCAAAAGCAACATATTTTTTTCAAACAGCTATTTTATTTTCAAAACATTACCATTTTTGTTTTCATATACTAAGTTAATTACTTTGATGAATTTAATAACATAATTACTAATTAATTATTTATAAATATAAACTAATTGTTACCTTAATCCTTTTTCTTCCTTCGTTCACTCCAGGAATCAACGAACCCCTCTTCAACCCGTTAGGGTTCACTGCCGCTCGCTCCATGATGATCGTGGGCCCCATCTGACACTGCCATTTGGAAGGGATGACCGCCACCTTCCCGTGCCTGGCGCCAGCGTCCAACTCGATCCGCCATAGGTGGCTGGATTTGGCCATCGACGGTAGCTCTTTGCGCCCTTGAATCGAAGAGTATTCTCTTCCCTTTTCGATCTTGCTGGAACTGGTGGTCGGCGTCGGTCTTCGGCGGAGGAGGCGCGCTGGCCATCGACTCCGTTCTTTCAATTTTTTTTTTCCTATTCGATTTCTACTGAAGAAAAAAAAATAAGGGGGGGTCTGCGGTTATAAGAGAAAGAAGGGGGAATATTTTAATTAATTTATATTATTTAATTTGAGTTTTAAAACCTATAAGGTACCCTTTCCATTCGAACTCGAAATCGAACCTGCTGACTGTCGTCCCTAGCTAATTACCCCCATTCCGAACTCAATGGGATGTGTATCGTAGGTTGATTTGATCGTTTGAACCAGTTTCCATTGAATTTACATTTAAATCATTATATTGAATTTCAAACGTACATTTCAAATTACCGGGGTCACATACTGACTAGAAAAATTCAAAAAAAATATTTTCTAGCTTCGTATTGACGATACGGTCCTAACAAAACTAGTTTCATCGAATTCTGAGACCGTTGGAAAAATGGCCATTTTCCAGTCGATTAAAATCAACTGAAACTGGTCAAACGCGTTTCCCTTTGCCACGCTCACATATTGATTCGAAAAATTATGAAATTTGAAACCTAGCAATAACTTTACTTCACGGACCCAACAAAAGTGGTTTCGTCGAAATCCGAGGTCGTTTGCAAAATGTCCATTTTTAAGGGCCTGAATTCCATAGCGACTATTCAGAATTTTCAACCGGACATATCTTTTGATTCCCGCCATGAAATTTTGATTTTTCAGATTCGTTGAAAAGATATTCACTATTAGATTCCATTATTTTTGGTTTCACTAAAATCCGGATTGTTTTGCACCCGGTACATTCAATTGAAGTTTGAAATCGAATTATCGAACTACCGCGCCATTTTCAATTCTATTTATAATTATATATAATTATTTATATTCTAACGACGACGCGTATAATATATACGTTCGAATTATATTCAAAATAAATTTCTCGTCGATATTATTTAAAATAATTCATTTTAAATAATCAAAATTCGCTAAAATTGCCAAAATAAAAATTTTAAACTGGCCCAGATTTTACGGGTTGTTACATCCGTATTGGCAGTAGCGTGCGAATCAGATTATATAAAGAAAATCGAAGACGGAGTAGAATGCAAGGACTTTTTCTATTAATAGAAATTGTGCCTTCGATTCATCCTATTCTTGGGTGACGTGTATAGATGAATGTCTGACAGAGTATTTCCAGAAAGGTCACGTACATTGATTTCTTCAACCGTACCAAGAGTGGAAGCGGAGAAGGAAACTTCTTTTAGCTAACACGTAATGTACTGTTGAGGACGTCAATCGGTGATTTGATGGATTTGACGATGTGACATTCGAAGTGAATCTGGTGTGATGATAAAGCGTAGCTTCTAGCCTCATCATCCGGTAAATGACAGAAATCGGGCAAGCAGCATGGCTATGTAGGTCGCACCTATTAGGGTGTATAATCACCTGATCTAGAGTTTCATTTATTTCTAAAAATCTATTGTCGATGCTGTCCCATTCAGGAAACGGTTGCTGATCCCAACCGTCGGTGATATACATTCGATACACTCAAGCGAAATGAGTGGTCGGTCATGTGTGGCTGAGTTGCAAGATGTTCTTGTTGAACTCGGTGTATTCTCCTCTAGAGATATACCAGCGGAAGGTGGTTCCATACCTTGTCATAGTTGGAAATCCATTACCCAATACGTGCTTGCGGTTTTGATTGTATATTATACATGTGGAACGTGAGATGCAAACATTCCACTAGAATGTTATTTACTTGATTTAGACATTATTATAATATCAAAAGAGTTTTGATATAAAGATAAGTCAAGTGTTTGGATTTTCATAAGGGAAAAACCCGTTCCGTGCTATACGGCGTGGTCTTATGAGATATCATTTAGTTTTCTGAACTGTTTTAAACTGTTTACTCATACCAGTCCCATGACTGACCCGGAGTTTATTTTGTTTTGTTCTACCTAAACTCTTGGGTGCCTAAATTTGTACGGGCAGTCAAGTAGTTCAGGATTTTTCAGATATATCTAAAGGAGCTTGGAGCAGGAGGCTTCAGCGTTATCTAGTTATAGTTTGTTCCGCTATGTTGTAAATGTTGTACTCTGATAAGTGTATGTTATACAATTGAGATTTTGTATTTCAAAGATATGATATATTATATTTTGTTCCGCTGCGATGTGAGATTCTGCGTTGTTATTTATGTTCTTCTTCTATCTCTTTCTTCTAAAAAAATGTTCCGTATTTTCGTGATATTTGGGTTGGACGTATGATGTATATAGTCAACTCCGATGTTACGGAAATCTGGGTCATTACACTTGGTATCAGAGCTTAGGTTGAGCGAATACCTAGGCTTGTTGGAATGTGCTCATTAGAGATAGGATCAGTAGTATCCTAGAATGAGTTGAGTGTATATATATACGAGAGAGCGTATTTGTTATTTGATATAAAAACTGTTTTATATTGTGTTGACTAGTCTGTTGAGTGGATTATAAATTTTGGTCAAATCGTGGGACGTCATGATTTCGATAGGAGTTTATAAACACTTGAACAGAAGATTGGACACGATATTGTTTTAAATAGTTGAGTTGATTGTTAGGATTATAATCAAATTAGATTATAAAACAGAAATAGTTATATATATAACCAATGGAATTTGTATATGAAATCAAATATACAAATGTGATAAACTGAAATTGAATTCCAACCAGAATTCAGAATATAAAATCCTGGGAAGTTGGAAAAAAGGTATATTTGAAATAATATAGCTTTATTTTGGAAGGATTTTTGAATAAAAATCACTTGAATGGATTTTGAATGAAATATAGCACTGAACTCATTCAGTAGCTGGGAAATAATTTTGATGATGGTCGCAACATCATCAGTGTTCATTTTCGAGTTTCTTAGTGATGAATTGCTGCCTTAGAAAAGTTTTTGACGGAAATTTGTTTGAAAAGAAACAAGTTGTTTGAAAATTCAAATGTTTTGAATTTGGGATAGATATAAATGATGTATATATTTATATTACTTCAAAGGAATTTTGAAATGGGAATTGGAATATATATTTCAAATAGAAGTAAAATAAAGGAATTTGAATATATATAATTCAAATAGAAGTGAAATAGAATTTGAATTCAAAGGAATTCAAATGAGTTTGAATAAAGAAAATTCAAATAGAAATTGTATAAGAAAAATTGAAATGGAATTTGAATTCAAAGGAATTCAAATGGATTTGAATAAAGAAAAGTCAACTAGAGATTTGAATATTAGAATTCAAATGGAAAATGGTTAAATAGAATTTCAAAGAGAATATAAAGTGAAGGTTGAATATTAGAATTCAAAGAAAATAAAAGGAGTTGAAATAGAATTTGAATTCAAAGTGAAATCAAATAGAATTTGAATTCAAAGGAGTTAAAATAGAATTTAAATTCAAAGGAGTTAAAATAGAAATTGAACAAAGAAATTTAAATAGAAGTTGAATACAGGATTTCAAATGGAATTTGAATAAGGGATTTGAAATGGGTTTTTGGATGAAGGATTTCAAATAGAAAGTGAAGATAAGAAATTCAAATAGAATTTGAAGATAAGGAATTGAAATAGAATTTGAATAGAAGAAAAATTCAAATAGAAATTGAATAGAAGGAAATTCAAATATAGAGTTGAATAAAGAAATTCAAATGGAATTTGAATATTGTAAATGTAGAGGACTTGAATATTTGAAGAGAAATAGATCGGGAATATTATGTTGGGATGGATTTGATATATATCAAAAATATATCAGAATGGAGTTGAATTTATTTTAAACGAAGTTAAAATGTTTTTATTTATAAATATAATTAAAACGAGCTCGCCGTAGCGCGGCAGTTCGTAAATTGGCGATTCGAACTTCAATTTAGTATACAAAACTCAATTGAAGTCGGAATTCTGTGAAACAAGAATCGTCGGGACCGGTTGAACAATAGTTTTCTAATGAAAGAGAAAAATCTGGATTTCGTCGTATAGATTTTGAGTTTTGTCAAAATCAAATTTTTAGAAAAGCAGCGCCAGAACCATTATAAAACCATAACGGTTTAATTAAATAAAAGGATTGTTAGGAAATAAAATCCGAATTGGCATTAAAAAAATCCAGACTGGAGTTATAAAATAAATATGAACTCCAGTGAAGTAAGTGAAATTATTTTTAAGACAAAAATCATATGTTAAATGGTTAAATAGAATTAACTAGATTGGAGAATAATTAGTTAAAGGAAAATTTGAATTGAAATTGGGTTTTTGGATAAGTGAAGAGATTGAGAATTTATATTCGAAATCGAATATATAACTCGAGTTGAAAATATAATTAGATTAGTTATAATTAAGTTGACATATATTTGAACAAGTTATATTCAAATAAAAAGGGTGAACTAGGCAAAACGGTTAATCAGCAACTAGTTAATGGGAATTTGAATGACTGAAATTAAATTTAACTTAGGTAAGTTAAATGGATCGAAATGGATAAACTGAGTAAAATCAATGTGAATGAAATATTGGGTGTGAATAAAGGAAATATATTTGTAACACAAATACAAAGGAAGTTTTGTGCAAACAAATAGAAGGAGAGATATTTGTAAAAACGTTTTCAAATAGAATTTAGAAGGGAATATTTGTAAAACATTTACAAATAGATTCAATGGAAATATTTATTTATAGGAAATAAATAGAATGTTATAAATGAGATATTTATTTGTAAATAAATAGAATTTAATCAAAGGAATATTTAGAAGATGAATAGAAAATGGAATTCTGTTTTTAACAGATAAATAGAAAAGATTTATTTATAAATAACAGCTTATAAATTAAATTAAATATTTATCATTCGACAGATGGAATATATAAGTCTGAACTTATATAGAGAAGAGATATTGGTTTTTAACACCGATGGTTTTAAATATAAGGGGTACACAACACTTGTGTAAGTGAAGTAACGTTATTAAAGAGAACATTTATAAAGTGAAGAACCGTTACTAAAAGTAAATCCTTAAAAATGAATAAACGTTATCCAATAGGGGATATTCGAATAAGAAAAGTCGATTAGAGTTGGAATAAATCGATTAGAGTAAGAATTAACCAGATAGAGTTAATCAGTTAGGGTTAATCCGTAGAGTTAATTGAATATTAGTTATTCAATTAGAATTTATCGAATATTTGTTATTCAAAGTAAGAGTTAACCAGATAGAGTTAATTAAACATGGTAAATCGAATTAGGATTTAATGGAATGTTAGTTATTCAATTAAAGTTGATCGAATATAGTTATTGAGATAGAGTTAGTCAAACATAGTTACTCAGGATAAGTGCCATTTCGTACGACTGCTAGCGTAATTCGCAGGGGCTGCAGATAGCCTAAGGCGGTCGGATGTTTCCTGAGGGAATCAGGCGTAACCATTGTGATTGCTGCGATCTAGAGTCAAGCGAATGGAGTTAAAGGAGTTATTGAATATTAGTTATTCGAATAGAATTAAAGGAGTTATCGAATATAGTTTATTCGAAAGGAATTATCGAATTTGGTTATTCGGAAGGAGTTATCGATTATTAGTAAATCGAAGGAGTTATCGATTATTTGTTAATCGAAATGAATTATCGATTATAGTTTAATTGAAAAGAGTTATCGATTAGTTAAATCGAAGTGAGTTATAGAATATTGGTTATTCGAAGGAGTTATCGAATTCAGTTATTCGATAGAGTTAATCGAATAGAGTTAAATCCAGTATAGTTAATTGATAAGAGTAAAATTGAATAGAGTAAATTGAATATAGTTTATTCGAAGAAGGATTTTCGAATCTAGTTATTCGAAAGATAGATTATCGAATATAGTTATTCGAAGGGAGGAGTTATCGAATAGGGATTTATTCGACAGAGAGTTACGTATTGAAGTTTGAAATGTTGAGTATCAACATAAATAAGTTCTGAAAAGATAAATGGGTTGGTAGCACTTTTTCTACCTTAGCAATTTCGAGGGCGAAATTATTTTAAGTGGGGAAGATTGTAATGACCCGGACTCTTAGGGGTTAATTTTAAAATATTCAATATGGATTTAAATATTGAGTTAAGTAAATAAATCAAATTTTTATAGGGAGTTATCGATTTAATAATCAATTCTGATTTATTATCGAATACATTAAAGTTATCGAAATTCGAAGTTAATTAAATTCAAGTTTTATACTGAATTTAATTCAGTTCAGATGATCAATATGAAATTCTATTTGAATTTATAACGGTAATAATATTCATTTATTATTGAGTGAATAAATTGTTTGAATTTAATTTATATCGAATTAAATTAATATCTTATTCAGACGATATAATTAGACTGCATAGCTCGTTCCAGTGTGTTCGGAATGGTAATATAACCCTGAAAATGTCAGTTGTTCGGTTCAGAAAGGAGTTCAGAATCATGGATGTTTTATTTTAGGGTACCGGATCAAAACTAAATAAAGTAAAAATAAAATAACATAAGAAAATTCCCTTTGTGTGGACCTAAACTAAACAACAATGAAGAAGGAAAATAGGCCACACAGTTCAATTCGACATCGCTGGCATCCCTACCTCCACAAAAATAATGGCTTGCTGTGCGAAGCATAACTGCACACTACCTTTACAAATTCGTAACCATCTCCTTATCAATTTCATTTTTCATTTTCTTCATTTCCTCAAAATTTCCGAAAGCTTCAGCATTCCTCAAAAGAAAAATGGTGCCGCAACCTCAAGAATCAAATGAATCCACAACCGAGAGTGCTTTGAAACTCGACTTCGACGTGAGGGAGGGGGGCACTCGCGATTTTTGGTTCTCTTTGGAATTCGAAAATTTAAGGCACGGGAATTTTGGTTATCGCGAAAATCATTTGGGGAGTTGGGTGGTACTGTTGCGGCTGCGCTCAAGCTTGGAAGGGTCGAGGTGAGCTGAGGAGAAAGCAGGGAGTTGCGGCAACCTCCTGGTGGTTGCATCGATAAATGAAAGGGGGGAAATGGACATCGCGAAGGAAATAGGAGAGGTTGGTCTAGGCCTGAAACACAATGATACAGGGGAGGGTTTCGGGAAAAGCAAGTTCTGGATGCTGAAGAGAATTTCGAATCGGGATGATGGTGATTTAAGGAAGAAGAACCAGCGTGAAATGGATCGGGGGATTCCGATTTGGTCAGCACGGCTTAGGGATGGTCAACGCAGTAAGGAGAAGAATGGTTAAGGCTGAATTAAGGTAAATTCTAGTTAATTAAATTTATTATCAATTTATATAATTAGTTTATAAAAAAATAAAAATAAAAAGTTAGAAAATAAATAAATAGGTTAGACATTTAATTTATAAGGGTTTGTGATGATTTAATTTGATGGAGATATATATATATATATGTATATATATATATAAGGAATTTATTTATTCGATAATTTAAATAAATTTTAATCATTAAATTAAATAAATCGTAGGTACAAAGAGATTTGTCCGAGACGATTCATAGCTAAGGCGATATGGAATTTAATTGGGTGTTCAACAAGTAAAAATCTCGGTGAGTAAATCTCACTCACCATTTAATTAGAATTATTTTTAGTGTTAAAAATAATTGTTGTTGCTTGTTTGAATGCTGTTTGGTTGTTTTAAATATATTAGTTATTTAGGATTGGTTGACTATTATATATATATATATTGGGTTGATGATTGGTTGGATTCCCGCAGTCTCATTAGCGGATGCCCGCGGTACCATAGCGGATGATTACCCTATGCGCCCCACGCTATGATTAGTGGATGACCTTCTATACCGCGATATCCTGCCTCGAAGCAGGATGGGTATTACTATGTTGACTAATGTCTGTGGATGCAGGAAAACAGGTTGGAGGAATCCAACTGGATTCCTCAAAAATATATTATCTGTTTGTTGTTTGTTTGATTTCATATATATTCATATATGATGTGTTAAAAATCAAATGATTGAAAATTGGTTGATTTGATTGTTTAAAATATCCCTGGGCTTGAATATTGATCTTTAAAAATATCGAAAAGGGTATTTGAGATTTTAAAAAGGAAATTCTATTTTTACAAATAGAATTTGAATTTTAAATAAGACTATAGAAAATATTAACTTGTTTGAAGGTATATAAAACAAGTAATGGAATTTATAAACTTTGTTTATAAATAAAAAGATGGGATTTGAATCGAATTTATAAACTTTGTTTATAAATGAAAATATGGGATTTGAATCGAATTTATAAACTTTGTTTATAAATGAAAATATGGAATTCAAATGGAATTTATAAACTTTGTTTATAAATCAAAATGTAGAATTCAAATGGAATTTATAAACTTTGTTTATAAATCAAAATGTAGAATTCAAATGGAATTTATAAACTTTGTTTATAAATCAAAATGTAGAATTCGAATGGAATTTATAAACGTTGTTTATAAATCAAAATATGGGATTCGAATTGAATTTATAAACGTTGTTTATAAATGGAAAGGTGGGATTTGAATTGAAGTTATAAACGTTGTTTATAAATAATGCAGAGAATTCAAATGGACTTTGAATATAAGGAAATGAAATAGAATTTGAATAATAGAATTCAAATGGAGTTTTACTATAGAATTTGAACATAGTATTTCAAATGGAATTTGAATATAGAAATTCAAATGGGATTTATAATAAATAGATTTGGATAAATAGAAGTGGATTAGACTAAGAAGTTAATTAACAGATTAAATTAACAAATTGAGTTAAAACGATTGGTATAGTTAAAATAGATTGGACAGGCATAAATATACATGAGACAGGTATGGAATAAAGTATAGAAGTGAAATAAATAGAATGCCCGACAAAAAGGTACGTATTTAATTCATATATGAGATTTTATGCGCCGTATCGGCAAGCCGCTTGGCTTTTTCTTTTTCTTTTTGAGATGAGAAGGACCGGGAAAGCTATTTGAAATTTCCCGATGCTCCCGGTACAAAGGAGGTTATGGCGAATTTTTCCGGGAATTTAAGGAGATAGAATATTTTTAAGATAATTTGATAGTTAGAAATCAACGTATCGATATATATAGAAGTCGATAAGAAAACGAACTTAGAAATAGAATAGTATAATCAAAAAGGAAGTATAAGAATAAAATCTCATAGGAATAGAAAGAGAAAATGTATATGTGTTTAAAGGTGAATAATTAGTTGTATGGTATTGATTATTCGAGTAAGTAGTCTTGTCTATTTTGACGTTAAATGTTATTCAGTCAAGGTCTGAGAGGTAATTATACCTCAACTTGGTTGATTTCATGATATACCGATAAGTAGCAAGATTCAGGCTCGAAGATCAATGTGGAATAAGAATTAGTTAAATACTGTATTTGGGTTGTCGTAACGATGCTTTACACAACATCTATTTTAACCCAAATATGTGCAAAGCTTGGAAATAGAACAATGAATATTTCCTAGTATAGAAAATAAAGGAAGGCGATATATGGAAATGTTTTCCAAAGAACGTATAAGGCCAATATGGTTATTGAAAATATTTGGTTAACAAATATTGATAAGAAGTAGAGAAGAGATTTAATTAATGGAATATTAATTAAGGGCTTAGTAATTGGTTGATAATTGGATGAACACTTGTTTTTATTCGATAGTTAAATCATCGACTATCGAAACACTTGTTTTTATTCGATAGTTAAATCACAGACTATCGGAGTTTTGACCATCGTTGTCAATATGGAGAGACCGGTTGGATTATTATCCGAAGAACCACTCCGTATTGGCAGTAGCGTGAGAATCAGATTATATAAAGAAAATCGAAGACGGAGTAGAGTGCAAGGACTTTTTCTATTAATAGAAATTGTGCCTTCGATTCATCCTGTTCCTGGGTGACGTGTATGGATGAATGTCTGACAGAGTATTTCCAGAAAGGTCACGTACATTGATTTCTTCAACCGTACCAAGAGTGGAAGCGGAGAAGGAAACTTCTTTTAGCTAACACGTAATGTACTGTTGAGGACGTCAATCGGTGATTTGATGGATTTGACGATGTGACATTCGAAGTGAATCTGGTGTGATGATAAAGCGTAGCTTCTAGCCTCATCATCCGGTAAATGACAGAAATCGGGCAAGCAGCATGGCTATGTAGGTCGCACCTATTAGGGTGTATAATCACCTGATCTAGAGTTTCATTTATTTCTAAAAATCTATTGTCGATGTTGTCCCATTCAGAAAACGGTTGCTGATCCCAACCGTCGGTGATATACATTCGATACACTCAAGCGAAATGAGTGGTCGGTCATGTGTGGCTGAGTTGCAAGATATTCTTGTTGAACTCGGTGTATTCTCCTCTAGAGATATACCAGCGGAAGGTGGTTCCATACCTTGTCATAGTTGGAAATCCATTACCCAATACGTGCTTGCGGTTTTGATTGTATATTATATATGTGGAACGTGAGATGCAAACATTCCACTAGATTGTTATTTACTTGATTTAGACATTATTATAATATCAAAAGAGTTTTGATATAAAGATAAGTCAAGTGTTTGGATTTTCATAAGGGAAAAACCCATTCCGTGCTATACGGCGTGGTCTTATGAGATATCATTTAGTTTTCTGAACTGTTTTAAACTGTTTACTCATACCAGTCCCATGACTGACCCGGAGTTTATTTTGTTTTGTTCTACCTAAACTCTTGGGTGCCTAAATTTGTACGGGCAGTCAAGTAGTTCAGGATTTTTTAGATATATCTAAAGGAGCTTGGAGCAGGAGGCTTCAGCGTTATCTAGTTATAGTTTGTTCCGCTATGTTGTAAATGTTGTACTCTGATAAGTGTATGTTATACAATTGAGATTTTGTATTTCAAAGATATGTTATATTATATTTTGTTCCGCTGCGATGTGAGATTCTGCGTTGTTATTTATGTTCTTCTTCTATCTCTTTCTTCTAAAAAAAAAATGTTCCGTATTTTCGTGATATTTGGGTTGGACGTATGATGTATATAGTCAACTCCGATGTTACGGAAATCTGGGTCATTACAATATCAATCCAAAACCAAATTAAGGTTTATCAACTAGTCGGGGTTATCGAGCCTTCCCGAAGTAATCATTTACTCATTAATCCCAATCCCAACCTATTCATCTCATGGAGCAAAACTGGTAATACTCCATATCTAACATCACGGTGTTACCGGTAAATTTAATTACCATTTCACGTTCAAATATAATTAATGATTTAACTATACCCTAGAGTAAAAACTGGTGGTACTCTACTTCCGATCATTTTCCCAAATTTGGTAATTTAAATTATCCCATTCTAATTTCAACCTAATTAAAGATTCATTAAAACTCCACTTAGTTTTAATCTTCCAACAATCATTATTAATGATTATTTAAGTTTGGGAAATCAAACATGCCGCATCGACAATCTACACTGTACTATTGATTTCGGTCGATATATAACCTCTAAGCTCGTACGTCTCAGAGAAGGGTATTAAGCAAGAGAATAAATTCTACGTCACCAAACAGATATATATTTAGTAGAGATCAACAATATAGTTCGAAGTATAATGTTAGACATGAAATCATGTCTTTAACTGGGTTAAAGAACCAATGTCATTTAAAACACAGTTCACGATAAATCCAAAATCACATTCCTTTAATTATGGACTCTTCACGGAAAATAGATCAATATATACTCGATATCAATTTCCATATCTGACTAATAATATAAATGGAATAACAACAAAGCCTTTTAAATTCCATGCATATTAACAGTCTTCCTCCATAGAAGCTCACTTCGATTATTGCCAAATCGAATTCCATTCAGTTCCAATTTAATATATTAAATTATAAAACTTTACTTTGGAAAATTTCCATTTAATCTTAATAAAAAGATTTATAAATTCCAAACCACATTTCACTGTTAATCGGGTTAAAGAACAAATGTCGTTAAAAACACAGTTCACAATAAACCCCAATTCGCAATCCATTTTATTCTAATTACTAAATATGATTGGAAACTCTAATAATCTTAATTAAAAGATTTATTCTTTTCACACGGGGTAAAAGAACAGTGTTATTTAAGATATCATTCATGACAAACCCAAAATCCAATTTGATATTAATACAAGGCTCTAAACAGATATTATATCGGCTTATATCTAATATCAAATTCTGAAACCAACACATATCATATGGGGAATAACGATATATATATATTTATCTTCCAAATTCCACCACATCTGTATAGTCATGGAATCCAATATTGAAATATCCCGAAGATGATTTCTATTCGAATCCATTCCAATTTATAGATTGGAAATTTCTGGTTGTATTAAAACCCTTTATAAATCCAATTTATTTATATAAAAATTATTGGATTATCTTACTAGTTAATAACTAGTTCATTTTGATAAAAATATATTTTTATCTTTACGGATGTGGAATTTTTCATCCAATTCCTTTCCAAATCATTTATTATGATTTTACACAAATTACTAATATTTTTAATAGTTGTATCAAGACCCGTACAGTCGGTTTCCAATAACGGCCACCGAACTGCATCCATAACGACCTTTTCCAAATTTCATTTGGACATAATTCCTAATCTAACCATTATATTTCAAATCACTTATATTCATTGGAAAGCTCTTTTTGATACAAACCCAACGGTTTCGGTTTCTGGATCATCAAGCTTGGGTACAAGAGCAATTGCAGTTGCATTGACACTTTGCGGTAAAACATTATTCAGGAAGAAAATTTTAATAGCTGCTATGATTTCATCACCTATGGTAGACCATCACTGTTGAATGAAAAATGCATTGTATCCATCCGGGCTGCCACAACTATTTGCATCTAACCCAAAAACAACGCTCTTAATCTCTTGACTATCAATCAAGCAGACAATGTCCTGAGCTTGTACGTCAGTTAGTGATGGAATTATGATATTAAATAGTGGCACTACATTGATAATGGGTGATGGAGAGGCTAGAATTGAGGTGAAATACTCTACAAAAGCATAATTAATTCCTTCATCAAATGATTGTATGATTCCATGCATGTCCTTAATGGATAAAATTGAATCTCTGAATCTTTTTGTTTTAATGGACTTGTAGAAGTATTTTGTGTTACGATCAGCTTCATGTTCCCTTCTGAGAAAAGAATCTTGCTTCAATCCTTGAATTTCGAAATTCAACACTTTTTTCAAATCACTTTGCAACTCAAGTTCGATACTGTGAAGATCAGCATTTCCAGGGTAGTTGTTGATATCCTCTTGAACTCTATATAATTGATGCCTGATAATAGAAGACTGTTTGGAGCCTGAACCAAAAGTATGAACATACCAAGCTTTAAGTTGCATTTATAAAGCTTTGAATTTGTGCAATAGCTTCTGCAAAGGACTATCACTGAAATGTTGTGACCAAACCTGCGTTAATATATTGGAAAAATCACCATGTTTAATCCAAAAGTTAAAAAAAAATTAAAAGAGGAGAAACCTTTACTAATGACATTAACACTTCCCCAATGAAAAAGAAGAGGGCAATGGTCAGATAATGATGAGGGAAGAATTTGATATGAGGAGTTTTGCTAACGGTTAATAAAGTGGATATTGACAAAGATGTGGTCAAGTTTGCAACGTGTTGGAGGGCCAAATTTGCTCTTATTAGACCAAATGTACTCAAAACCAGTACCACTCATAGGAATGAGACAAGAATTTTGATAGAGCGCTATTTAAAGGAGCAATATCTTTAATCAAAAGGGGACAACCACCAAATTTTTGGGTAGAGGAGTACATGCAGTGAAATCATCACCAATAATCCAAGGCAATTTTGAATTCATGGAAGGTAGACCATCAGGAAAAGTTTGCCGCAAGGACGCACTATTCTGAGCATAAACAGAAGTTAATAGGAAGCATGAACCGGTTGGAAAATGGATACACTTGAAGTGGAGAAATTGATCAGAAGAGGCTAGCTTGGATAAATGAAAGAAGGAGGGATTCCACAAAGTTAGAAGTCTGCCATAGTTCGCATCAGCGAAATCATTCTCATAATTCCACCCAAAGGATATAAAGATGCTGCTTTAATGCTCAATCTTAAATCCAATTTGGTTTCAGAGAGACAAATTAAATGTATATTATTATGCCTAATAAATTCTTTGATATCACCTTGCTTTTCTTTGGAATGCAATCCCCGAATATTCCAAAAAGAAATATTATGCCGTCATTCCATTTAAAATCCTTTTAAGAAAACATTTGCTTTCAAAACTAATAATTTTTAATAATATATTGCTCCAAACACTTTGCAAAAAAAAAAATCCTTTTTTCAAAAGTTCTAGAATCAAATTCTCAAGTTCCTGTCTATATTTATTTCAATTGCAGATTATATCTCGTAATCAATTATATTCAAAACATTTCATTTTCATTTTCTTCAAAATCATTCAAATTTCACGTTACTAGATTTATTACCTATTGACTATAATTGATAATAACTTAGTACACTTTCCAACAACCAATATAAGAAAAATTTATAATTAAGAACTAAATTCATATTTAAATATAATCCAGAATCATATATATTGATTACTTCTATTCAAATATTTAGAAATTCTTATCGAAACCATGGCGTCCCATATATCGACCAGAATCTATAAATATTCAATGGAACAAATCAACACAATATAAAACCAATTTATATCAAAATTACAAGTACGCTCTCTCATATATTCACTCAAACTCATTCTAGGATGCTCTCTAATGAGTTAATTCCCAAATAGAGCCAAGCTTATCGCTAACCAAAACTTTGATACTACGTTGTAACGACCTGGAATTTTGACCATTCAAATTGACAATAATCCACACATGCCCACCCAAACGAATCTCCAGTATAGGTAGTTATTGAGAAGGTAAAAGAAAAGAACGAAGAAGAGGAAACAACAACAGAATCTCACAGCGGAAGGACAACACATAATAAATAATTAAAAGTTAAAAAACAGTTGAAATATATACATTTGACTATAGCATACAAAGATTATCAGAGTTACATATATACAGATGTATGCAATAAGGCAGCTGAAACAAAGTACAGCGGGAAACACATATATGTAATAGATGTATGCCAAATCTTCGTCTTCGTTCTCCAAGGTAAAGTAATCTTCGATAATTTCAACTTGTATCTGATCCAAGTGTATTGCATGAAAAGAAACACAATGAACACTTAGATCAGAACTAAATCATTCTCATATTAGTCAAATTAAAGTACGAAATAACACGAGTGTTATAGGTGCAGTAATCAAAAGAAATGTTGTGTGAAATTCACCGGACCACGCCACTAACGCGGAACTGGTTTACTCCATGTGAATTCCCGTGCATAGAAGTTTGCAAATGATTTTGGAAAAATGAAGCTATCATAAGCTCGTCTCACATAACATAATGCAAGCACACACCAAACGGGCGAATGATAACCAAAAATGCTTTCATAAGTGAAAATCCTCTTTTAATACTAGTATTAGTGCATAGTGTTGAAAAACATTTCAAAATAAATATATTAATCTTAGAAAGCATAGTGACTATGCCCATATATGTAGTTTACAAACAAATCGAGCGGCTCGTATTGGTTATTGGGTTTTCCAACATGATGGTTTCTGGCATGACAGATCAATGGAGAACACGAAGTTAAGTATCTCTCGGTTAACATCCAGACATGGACGCTGAATACATAGCGCGAAGTATATATCCCGGTTTTCATCCAGACATCGAACACCCTATATACTTTATTTCCTCAGGTTTCAAGGTCGATTTACCGCCGCAACTTTCGATTTTCACTAGAGATTATGTATACAATCTTACCGCCAATTTACCTTCAATCTAGGGTGCGAGGTTCGACAATGTCACGACGTACACAAAGCTATGCTTTAATAAGCCATGATTTGATCATCACTAGTTTATCTCATAACTCGAGTACGCCACATTGACAATTCATGACGTGTCACTGATTTCTGTCAATACATAACCTCTAAGTTCGTATGTCTTAGAGACGAGAATAATTTATTGCCACCAATTCGATATATATTAACAGAGAATGGTGCTTCGTAGTCAATTTCAAAGTCAGGCACACAATCCATACAAGTACATTATAGGTCTGAACGGAACAACAATCCAAAAATCTCTAAATATATTTAGATCTCATGCCACTTATAACCTCATATTGGGTGATTGGCCCAAACGAGATTCAATAGTCAATCCGAATAATCCGAAGATTCTCAGTCTTTACTATCGCCTTCCAAGTCTTCGATTTCTTTATAACGTCGTATTATTAATTGGAATGGTTTTTCGAACATAAATTCGATCCCGGTCTTCCCAAGTAATAAGCACATTTTTAAAACAATACTTATGTATGATTTTGGATTTTCCATTTAAACCTCCTTCAAAATCGTTATTAATTCACTTACAACCAAGGTTGGATTTATTTCAATTTCCGTAACCCCATTATCGCCTTAACCCTTCCTTGAAATTCAATATTCATTTTTCAGTCTTATATTTCAAAACATAATTCCCTTATTCATTAGTATCATTTTCATAAGTTTCCAAAAATTACCTAATCTTAATTTGGTTTTGATTCCATTTCCGATAATTCAAACAATTCATATTTCAAAATAGGATATACTTCTCATATCAAATATCACAATTATTTCAAACCAGTTTATATTCAAAATATAATATATTTCATATATCATAATAATTTCAAATCGACTTTATATTCCAAATAGAATAAGCTTGTTTCAAAATATCATAATCATTTCAAAACCAATTCATATTCAATTTTGAATGAAATTTCATATCAATATCACGATTATTTAAACATCGATTTTTATTCAAAGGAGAATATATTTTTATTTAAAATCGCAAACTAATTCAATGGTTTAAATAGAGAACAATTCCAATTTAGGGGAAAAAAAATCAAATATTTAAATAACTTGAAAAATAGATGATTATAAATAAAAACCCTTTTTAAATAAATATATATATATTAAAATAATTAGAGTATAACAAAATAATTTAAATCTCTCTCTATAAATACATATATAAATGTTTTACCAAAATAATTTTCTTTTTAATAATTAAATAATATAATATAATTTATTTCAAAACTATATGTATATATATATATTTAACTAAGTTTAAACCATAATTGTTCTTTCAAATTTCAACGACTTGAGATTTATCCCAACTTCGATAAAGTTTATTTCATTTCCATATATTGATTTCAAAACAACATCCAAACCCGACCTTTCAAGTTAAAAAGACTGAAAATTAATATTTAATCCAAATCTTGAATACTTCCAAAAATCGTCGAATACTATTATTTTAAATTAAGCTAAAGGGAATTATTAAATTCAGCTTTAAACAAATTAAAATTAGAGTAATCAAATCGTAAATAAATCACATTTCCATATCCCCAATTTATTTCGGAATAATTGCCTTAACAAATTCAATAAACATTCCAGTTTTGGATTTTAAAAGAAATATATGTATATATATTTTTTAAATCTCGTCATATTTCCTTCGAATATAATTTCACAATGTATATTTCCAAAAATCTAAAATCATTTAACCCAAGTGATGTTCATATAAAATTCTCAGTCTTATGGCCAAATGATATTTAATTTAATTCTCGATATTTCAGGGATGGATATATATCATTTCAATCTAAATCTGGGTCACAGGTATCTATCATTTCAACCATTGTTCTTAATTTATTTTAAATCGATTAATCCCGGATTTATTTGAGGTTCGTGACATCTAGGGAAAAATAGGATTAATCGGCACAAATAAACTTGCCACTACAAGAAAAACAACATGTAGCAGCGGCAGAATCCGCTGCTAATCTGTCGCTATATTGGCTTTAGCGACGGATTTCCTGCATAACATGGTGGTCGGTAAAAATCATGACGGTAATTGTGTCAGATTTGCAACGGATTGTTGCAAGAGATTTCCGACAGCTTTCCGTCATTTTACTAATTATATAATAAAACTAAAATTTTATTTATTAATTTAATTATAATTTATACACCGATTGTTTACCGACGGATAATTGATTTATAATAAAATATTATTTAGAAAAGGAGCAGGTAAACCGTTACTAATTGCCAAGAGATTAGCAACGGAAATTAAATTGGGGTAAACTCAACCTCACTTTTTTTGTTGGTAATCCGTCGCTACTCCCCTTCTGATATGCCTCTCTCTATACATATATGCACACACACACATATATATACACATTACATATATATATATATTGAAATAAAATCATTCAACTGTGAACAATGAAATAAATAACATATTAAAAAATGATAAATTAGCCAACAATATAAATTTAGAACTAAAAGAACATTCATAATCACATGCAAAAATCCACAACATCCATAATCCTTCATCAATTCATATACCAAGCTCAATTATGAGCAAAACTATTCAATTGGTGCTAACATTATCCCAAATACAAACACATATCATCCATAACCATACTAAAGCCACATAACGCCATATTTACACCAAAATAAGCATAACTAACATACCCAACCAGCTTACGAAGATGATGATGACGAAGTCGCAACCAAAATATGACATTACGAGCTTCAAGATTCCATAAAACGGTTTTTTGGAGTCAAATGAATTCTCTGCTCCTCTTGCCCACCAAGAAGTTGTGTTTTTTGGCATCGGCTTTGATTGTGGTACCAATTATGAGCACTTGGTCTTTGTTGTAGTAAATATTTCATATTGTGAGATAAAACACCCCTCACTTCCATCCTCTTCTCCAAAACAATGATGTGTTAGAAACAATGCTGCGAAAGACACCTAGTTTCGTATCAAATAAGAAGCAAAAATACGGTTTTATAGGAGGTAAAAACAAGAGGTCACCATTATTTCTAACTTGAAACTAAGTATTATAAATATCTACTTTGCCTATGTACATGTAGAATAAAAATGTTAAATAGTAAGTTAACATGATAATAGTATATTTTACAATCAAAATTTTTTTATATAACAAATATAAAGTTAACATCATGTTCAATACATCAAATAATAACAGTAATTACATAATATTTCACATTAGCAAGTTTTATAAGTACAAATACTAATAGCAAAATAAGCAGTACAACAATAACAGAAACTTAATGGAAAAAGGCAGAATACTACCTGCGTTATTTCTTCCATTAAAGTGGTAACTTTTGCTTCAACTTCCTGTAAGTAACATTTAAATTAGTTATGTCATCAAGTAAACTGAGGCAAGCAAATGACTTTCAGCCAAAAGTTTAAAATTTCCATTCTGGTACGAACCTTGTGTTCCCTTTCAGCTAAAACATTGCCACAACTGAGTTATGAAGTCGGAAATTTTCCCGATTTCGAATAGATTAGCACACTGCATTTAAATCCGAGTACTGAATAACATGAGTTACAATAGAACAGTACCTGCACCATGATGGAGTATACAAATTTAACCAATGCAATGCTGATTTGCTTGTCGCTCTATTAAATTGATTACTAGGAAACCTAAACATAAAATAAGTAGGTGAATATGATTGCAAATCTAATGTTAGTACATCAGACGTAAACATTTGGCATTGTTATATATACTAGAAACTGGACTAAAGTGAAACAGAATGAACTGTTTAGAGTAAAATTGCTTAAATCATGATGCCTTGTACTATGGTTCCCAGTTAAGAGTTCATTTTAGTATGAGCTTATATTTATTCAAGCAGGTATCAACCTGATCTGGTTCTGGGTTGTGCGCTTGAAGCAACAACTCAAGTATTAGCATATAATATATATTTTTAAATAATAAAAAATGGATATATTTGCTATATAACTTAAACTAATATTTCTATAAACAAATATAAAACTTGCATAATAATCATTTGGCAAAGTGGTAACAGGGTTATTTTGCCAAATCAACTTTTCATATGATAGCGTATCAAACTACAAAAAGGAAATGAAGATTTAGAACTTCTTAAAAATATTGACCCCAAGAATAATACTCCACCTGTCTATAACAAAATTGTTCCTGAGAGAACTCAAATGCTTACCATTTTGTTATTCCAACCAAAAACTATTGCAGTTTGAAGAATTTTTTTCTGTTGTGCGATACGGAGATCACTTCACAATTAATAATTCACCAGCCCAAAAATTTCGGAAGAAATCGAAACACGGAAGAAAAATCGAACAAAACGAATGCAATCAGAGATTCAGACAGGAAATCTTATCAATTTGCATAGTGTAATTCTTCTCCAAGTTCCTAAATCCAAATTAATCAAGCTGACTGCAAAATTTTGAATTGAATCGGGCAAGTGAAGTCATGAACCCTAATCGACATTGGAGGAGACTGGATAATCAAAGGACCAGATTTTTGTACGCGAGATTAAGGAAGTTGGATGAAGCAGCTATTGAAGTGGACCAGATTTTTGTGTAGTAGGGAGAGAAGGAAGGAGAATGGTTTGGTAAAAACGCGGCTTACGAAGTAAATTTTTTGGGGTTGGAGCCAAAAAATGGGTCGTTGGAGCCAAAAGTTTCGTTTTTGGAACAAATAAGATTTAATATATAAATTATTATTTGTGATATACTAACTATTCATATTTAGTCATAATAAAATATTAAATTTAAGTTTAGCTACTGATTATAAACAATAATTATGAGTTATAAATTATAAATTATTTATTTGTAATCATTTTATTATAAATTATGAATAATTCATCCTTGTAGTTGGAACCAATGTTTTTATAACCTTTTAAACGGTTGTTAAAAGGTTAATTGATAATCAAAGGTTAATTGATAATCATTAGTAATAAATATTGTCAAAACTTCCTACTTTACGGTGTTATATGAAAGTGTTGTAAAAGTTTATATTGTGAAAACATAAGATTTTTAAACATATTTGCCAAAAACATTGTAAAATTTCATTTTTTTTACAACGTTTTGTTATCAGTATTGTGAAAAAAACATTGTGAAAGATGATTTTTATTGTGAAAAAACATTGTAAAAACATTTAAACAATGTAATATTCTGTTTTCCCATTTTTGTTGTTATGGACGCAATGGACACTAGCTTCTTTTCTACCTCTACACAGGAAATATACCAGTTGAACCAACTAAGCACCTGGCCTTAAAATTTCAATACTGACTATTAGACATTATTTATTAACTATTACTTGATTATTGAATTATAAACTATAAATATAACTTTATAATAATTAAATTTCATTATTAATTAATGATTATCAAATATTAATCTTAATTATTTACTACTAAATAATTATTTATCAAATAGTACGTACCAATTAATTTCTTAAAAACAAATATGTATTAATAATTTCTTGATATTAATTTAATTAATCATATTAAAGACTATTAAATAATTATTGATTATCAAAACAAATTTAATAAACATCGAACAACAATGTATTTTATTAATTACTATTACCTCTTATTTATATTATATAGTAATTAATAATTAACTAGCATTAATTTTCAAAAAAAATTAATCAGCATTAACTATTGAATTTTATTTACTTCTAATAGTTATTATTTATTATTAATTACTAATGTATTATTAACATTAATTATTTAAAATTTAAATTTAGTAATTATTTACTAAGTAATAACACAAATTTAAAATGTTTTAAAAATAATCAATATAAAAGTTCGTTTCAAATCTCTTGGAAAACTGCAGGAAATAGCTTCAAAATTATGTTGACGGTAATCCGACTCTATTAGCAATGGAATTTAGCGTTAAATATTATATGATGGTAAAGAGCTGCAATTTCCATTGATTTAGCGACAGAATTAGTATTCGACGGTAATAATTTATAATAAGATGACATATAAAATCCAAAATATTTCTCTTACAAAGCCCACGGAAATCCGCCGATAATTAGCGACGGAATTTTCCGCTGCTAAAAATCTGTCGCTAATCTCGGTTTTTCTTGTATTGTTTGTAATAACGATATACATAATGACAGAACATTCCAGTGTCAATAATAGTTCAACAGTCAATTTCAAATCAAGGCATTCATCACAACCAATTCATTCAAATGGTAAATATTAAATCGTTTCACTGATTAATAAGATTCAAGATTTTCAATCAAAGATTTAATTTAATTGAAATAGCTAATTGTCAATCAAAATTTGCACATTAACACATTTGCATGTCAGTTTAAGCAACAAATTAACAATCCATCATAACTAGACAAACACATTTATTTCATAATTTAATCTAATAAATATGAGAATAATTCAGTTAATTGTGAGCGAGAAATTCACTCACCTTTGGGTCTTTAGTCGGTCGAACGTCCAACCAAAGCCCAAAATTTTATAGTCTCTAAACGCAGCCAAATCAGTACCAAAACGTCTGTAATTTCACCATGATCCCAACGCAACAAACGACGCTCAACCGAGTTCATATGCATAAGTTATAAGCGTTAGAATATACAATATATATATATATATATATAATTTAAATAAAATACTAATATAAAAATTACCACGTCATCACGCAGTCAGCTCTCCCGCTCCAAATTCACGATCTACAGTAAACAACGCGAAAGAAAATCCCATCCACTACTGAAGTTTGATTGTTCGCCTTGAACAACTACTGCCATGAGAGCAGCTCCGACCACCGGCATTCAAATCCCCACGAGGAGCTCCACCTCCCAGCCCGAAGCCATCACCTTCGGTGGTCGCTTCCTCCTCTGGCATCGAGGTGAACGTGAGGGGTTTTTACCCTTCCACGAAAAAATTTCGGAAACCTACTCCATTATAGAACCTCCGACTACCACTAGTAAGCTCGTATGGATCTCCTCTACAATATCCAGAAGCCCGATTCTCCGATTAACTCAAAGATTAAAAAACCCCCAAAATTGCACTTACGGTTTCGAGAACTGCACACTTTGACCATGATTTCCAGCAAATTCGAGCATTGCATGTCGAAATAAATTGTACCAGAAGCTTCGTATCGTCGAGAGCTTCGAATCGATATATAATTTGCTAGATTTTGAGGAGATTTGAATTTAGAGTTTGAATTTTAAATCAATCTAGGATTTAAAAAAATTTGTTCCAGCCATTACAGAAAGAAGTCCGACTGAGGAAATTATACGTAACGAAGAATGGTCTGATAGGCTGGAAATGAAATTTATTTGTATATTATATAGGTCCAATATGAGCAATAAACAATGATCAAATTACATTGATTCAATTCACGTTTTATTCCGTTCGATCAAACGACATACCCGATTGCGACGAAATTTGTACAATAATTCACCGTTCAGGATCCGATGAAACCGATTTCGTCGGATTCCAAGACAGTTACCAAAATAGTTATTTTCACCGTTGATTAATTAATAAAATATTCAATTATTCGTTTAGCTGCTTTAATTCAATTTAAATATTTATTAAATTCCATTTTAATCCAATTACAACTTAAATAAATTTTATAAATCGATTTCACAAATTTTAGGTTCCCAAATTTGATTATTTCGAATTTAAATTTGAACTGCAATTACAGATAAATGAAATCGATTTATCTTCAATTGTTCTAATATTAAACTCAGTTTCCACCATTTACCAAATTAAGTTTTGAATTTCCAATTTTAACTTTAACAACTCAATTTTATTTAGTTATTAAAAATTTTATTTCCAAATTACAACATTTCTAAATATAAACTCAATTTAAAATCCATTTATGCTCAATTCAAGCCATCATCATTAATTAAATCAATCAAATTTGATTTTTATCTAGTATTATTCAATTTATTTATTTTAAATCTAAATTTAAATATACGGAAAATTATGGGGCGTTACAAAATGTTAGCTTAAGCAGTACGAAAAAGTCAGGCTGTTACATCGACCTTTCTCATTTATGATGTCTTTCTATCTTCTTCTTGAATCGTCCCGTCCAATATTGAGTCATTCCAAGTTTATTTGATCGTTTATCTTCATGAGTCATCTAAATCCATTCAAGTATTAAGGAATAGTAATTTTTATCCTGCTCAGTACTTAACCAAATCACATATTATTTCAGAGGTGCCATGTATAGAAGTACAAGAGTCTACTCTATGAGTCGCAGCTTCTAAGTCACAATCAATATGACTTGGTAACGACCCACAAGGCATGAATTACTGCTGATTCTTAAGTTTGAGTCCAACTTCTCCAAAATATTCTAAGTTGCTTTTTGAAGTTTTCCAACTATTTCTTCTATGAAGATTTGCTCCAACCCGATCTCGTTCGAGTCATGTAAGTTTTGTGAAAACTATTTTGGTCCAAAACTAGATAAGTATTTGTAATTTGCAAAACAATTTATTTGTTTGATTCTATTTTTAAGTGATGGTAAATTTTAAAAATATTCTTATATATACATTTTGGATTTGTAAGAGAAATTTAATTGTTAAATAATATTTTCAAGTAATATTAAATTTGATATTAGAGACGTTTTTGTTCGTTTAATTTTAACAAAAAAGTATGATATCAAGGGTATTACCGTTATTATTAAAATAACAAAAACATGCACTTTAGATCCTTGGAGATGGAATATATTCTGATCTTCAATGTTTACAAACAGCGAAGAAAACACCGACCGTCGACGAACTAACAACCAATTCAAATTGTGTTCCTATATATCAAAATGAAATGTATCACAAATCAAGTAGGACTTTGGAACTGGAACCTAGAAAGTCACAATTGCGAAGTAGTACAATAATTAAGCTAGCATTTAGATCATCCCTAGCAATCCATGTAAATTCGAGAGAAGGAAAAGGAAAAAATGCGAAGAATCGTCGTTGCTTCAGAGGAAACGTCAATTAAAATAAAAAGAGCAAATGCGCTGGACGAGCTTTAGTAAACCCTTTTTTGTCTAAGTGGTTTTCGAAAGCCTGTTTAGCGTTCAAAATATTAAAAAAAAAAACTTATAAAAAAAAAAAAAAAAAACCTTAGACAAAAATCAGAAAACCATTTTAGAAACAAAGGACTTTTCAAAACCCGTTGACCAGTCCACGCTCAAAGTTACTTTTCTGTAGCGCAATGAACGAAATAAAAGTGACGATTGTTTGCTGGAGGTCAAGAATAAATCGTCCTCGGTTGATAAATACCACTCCAAATAGTCAAATAGAGCTAAAAGAATATATCGAGTAGATCTAGAAATGGCGAAATACATAAGTTTGAACACAGGAGCGAGAATGCCATTCGTTGGTTTGGGCACATGGCAAGCTGCGCCCGGTGTTGTTGGCGATGCGGTCACTGCTGCCGTTAAGGTGCTTTATTTTGCAAAAACCCCTCTTCCTCTTTCGATGTCATTGACTTTATCAATGTGGTTTTTGTTTTTGGATGAATGCAGGCTGGGTATAGGCACATCGACTGTGCTGCGATTTATGGAAACGAAGAGGAGGTATGCTAGCTAGGTTTTATATTTTAGACGCGAATGATATTCGTAAACATGCTTTTCGCTTTTGACCATATTGAAGTAAATTTTGAGCGAGTTTTGTTTCTGTGGGTTTTACTAAGTTGATGGATTAGGAAAGTGACGTCGGTTGAAGTATTTGTATTTGGTTGTTCAAGAGTGCTTTCAAGGGAGAAGGGCTGTCAACCGATACTTTCGGATACGGATAGTGTCATATCCGTATCCGAAATCATTTTCGGATGTCAGATATCCCTATTCGTGGATTCGAACGAATATCGAATAATTATCCTATCCGCTAGCGATCGATAAATTTAAAAACATAAATGAGGAAAATTATGTGTAATATAAATATTTTACCATCTCATCGGTTATGAAAGTGTTAAAAATTAACAAATATGTTGATAATGAATAATTTTGAGCAGTTAATATGCATTTTGCGGGTAAAAATGAACTTCAAACTTAATAAAACAATAAATTTATATCTTTTGACGTATTAAAACACATATAATTTAAGCTATAATTTTGAAAATGTTCGGATGAATAATTTTTGAATGCAGATGTCTTCATATCCGTATCCGCATCCTTTTTTCGGATATCGGATATTTATCCACTTTTCAGATACGGATGAGGATGAATTTCGGATTTTTCGGGTATCCGTAGATTGCCCTAAAAGGAAACAATAGTGGAGTGAATCGATGGAGAGGGCTATAGCACGGTTTCTCAATTTTCCAAAGTTGCTTGATACTCGTCCATGTATCTGGTTTATCAGAGTTTAATCAAAAAGGACTGAGGATCGATGAAATAAAATGGACCATACTTTTATTCGATTGCTTTTGTAAGAGCTGACCATGGAGAGAGCTGATTGTCTTAATACATCATGTCAATGCTTGCCCACCAATCTAGAAGCTTGAGAGTTCAACCCGTTCATGCATGGCAAGTGAAAAATCGCTTAGCGTGAGAAATCCAATCTAATGGATTTGACCCGTGTTGAGTTTCGGCATTCCCTGCATACCGTACGCGCTTCACCGTATCTATCTGAGGTCAACGGTCGAAGTCTCCTATGCCGGCTTCCCGATTGAACATCCCCATCGCCTCTCATCGAGCATATAATTTGGTATTGGCAAGCACTTATTGTAACAAAAGGAATCCCCATTGTTACATGCCACCACCATATATATATACCACGATTTTCCTTAATATCTTGCGATGTGGGACAATTTGTCCGTTCAATCCACGCACCCACTCCATTTCAATGCGAGTCACACCTAACAATCTCCACCTTGACGAGCATTTGCTCAAGTCACCTTTGGAGTTACACATTGAGTACTCTTCACAGTTGGCTAGGCTGCTAGCCCGAGTTCTCATAAGCAGTGGGGAGACAGACTGCTTATAACCGTATCTCCACCTTAACGAACATCTCATGCTCAAGCCCCTTTGGAGCCATGCTTCGGTCATGCTACACATACTGGTCCCATCGAACCATAGAGCTCTGATACCATGTTGAGTTTCAGCATTCCCTGCGTACCGTACGCGCTTCACCGTGTCTATCTAAGGTCAACGGTCGAAGTCTCCTATGCCGGCGTCCCGATTGAACATCCTATCGCCTCTCATCGAGCATATAATTTGGTATTGTCAAGCACTTATTGTAACAAAAGGAATCCCCATTGTTACATGCCACCAATACCATATATATACCACAATTTTCCTTAATATCTTGCGATGTGGGACAATTTGTCCGTTCAATCCACGCACCCACTCCATTTCAATGCGAGCCACACCTAACAACCCGACGAAGAGAGAGTTCACATTTTGGGGTTCTAATGGCTATTGGATTTGGAATTTTTTTTGACACTTTCGTTCTTATAAACCATGCTTCAATATTTTGTAATTAAGATAACTATACTTCTGTTCATACACCATACGGATTTTCAAGCAGATTGAGTGGCCATTAATGTGTCTATTTGTTTATAGATCATCCTTAATTGTTCATACAATCACCATGTTGTTTGCTAAGCTGGAACAAACGAAATGTACTGAACTATGCTTTTTATGCATATAATGATACACATGTGCAGAAAACGCAACATGTGCCGGAGTATTATCATCTCAAGATGCGCACCAATTTGACATTTCCCTCTCTTTTTAAACTACAGAATTCGAAAGACTCGCTCTCATAATATCTATGCTCATCTCCTAAAACAATTGAGATGATTTTTCAGATCAGCATTTATAATTGATGTTTAAATGGTTAATAAGAGATTTCAGAAAGATTTTCTTTTTCTTCTTTTGAGAAATATATTCTTGTGGTGAATGGAAGCTTGTTTGCTAAATGTGACAAAATAAACAAAATGAAATTAAGTGAAGTTGCTCTCCAAATCTTGGCTATGTCAGTACATTCATTTGCATCACATCAATCCAGAAATGCTCCGTTTTCAGTTGCCTGCAAAATAAACATTTTAACGGCAATTCGATTTGGATGCAAATAATTATTTCAGATCGGAGTGGCATTAAAGAAACTGTTTGATGATGGTGTTGTCAAGCGCGAAGATTTGTTCATCACCTCCAAGCTCTGGTAACTATCCCAAAAACAACTTGCAACTTGATTATGTGAACCTATATATGGTACTTCATGTTTACTAACATGATCGTTCGCTCATATCAGGTGCACCGAACATGATCCAGAGGATGTACCCATGGCGTTAGATGCTACTTTAAAGCACTTGCAACTTGATTATGTGAACCTATATTTGGTACTTCATTTTTCACTATAGCTTCCTATATTTGTTAATAAAGCATGCTAGTATTCATCCCGTCTCATGGTAGCATTAATTCAACTATAAACTCTGACCTTGCTATTTAGCATTACTCGGCTTCACTTACTGATAATTGCAGAAGGACCATTACCAAACACTTCGATTCAAACAAATTTTTTGGTATTAGCTAATCAATCTGCAATAATATATCAGATTCACTGGCCATGTAAACTTAAGAAAGGGACTACTTTGAGCCCTGAGAATATTATTCCTTCGGACATACCTGGAACGTGGTCTGCAATGGAGAAACTATACGATTCTGGAAAAGCTAAAGCGATTGGTGTGAGCAATTTCAGTTCGAAGAAACTAGAAGACTTGTTTGCAGTTGCACGTGTTCCTCCAGCTGTTAACCAAGTTGAATGTCACCCTGCTTGGCAGCAGAAGAAGCTTCATTCAGTATGCGAGTCCAATGGGGTTCACCTAAGCGTAAGCTTTCAATTTCATTCTACCAAGTCCCTTTTAGTATTTATATTTTTTAACAGGTTACTCCTTTGCTTATTTAAGTGCAAAAGTGTAGAATCAACTTTGATACAAATGAGTAAATATAAAACCAAGCAAATTCATTTGTTATAACCATATTCTAAGTTGATTGTTATAAGAGTGTATATTCAAATATGTTGCATATTACAGGCTTATTCACCCCTTGGCTCACCGGGCACGAAATGGATTAGCGGCAACGTGTTAGCACACCCTATCATCAATGAAGTTGCGAAAGAATTAGGCAAAACCGAGGCTCAAGTCTGTCTACGTTGGGGTATTCAAGCGGGACACAGCGTGCTTCCTAAGAGCACAAACGAAGAAAGGATCAAGGCCAATCTTGATATCTTTGATTGGTCCATTCCCGACCACCTTCTTGCTAAGTTTTCTCAAATTGAGCAGGCAAGAATTGCTATTTTTGCTACCATTTAGTATTCACTGATAATGGTTTAATTTCATTTCTTCTCAACTTCATAGCGTTGTCATGTATGTATATACAGGCAAGGCTTGTAGGAGGGCGCTTTTTCATTAAGCCAGATGGAGTGTACAAGAGTGAAGAGGAGCTTTGGGATGGAGAGATATAAAAGGTGTATGCTTTGGGTAATGAGATCATAGTTGTCATGCAATCCTACTTTTGATACAATGTTTAAATGTTCATTCGAGTCATGTATTTATTATTTCTTGGAACAAAAATGCTAAACAAACCGAAGCTCATTCTGTCAAAATCTGCGACTAGAAACGAAATTTTCGGAGGACTCAGTGTCAAATGACATTTTTACCCCCTGAAATACACCCATTTGTACTAGCCGCGTATTTAGACCGAAGCTTTCATCGGTCCATGCAGCATTGTTCTTCTTGGAAATCTAATCGATTAAGTAGATATGTCGAGTAGCGAATAGCGCTCGACTACATCAGTTGTGTACATTTATAGTAACATTATTGCACCAACGCAGTCCTCATTGGGCAGGAAAGAATAACGCACAATGGTAGAAAAAAACCAGTAGACGTGAACATGCTGGATGGTGTTCGTAGAAGTGCTTGATGTATCAAAGTACAGATTGATGAAGCTTGCTATTTAGACTTTGAAATGATGATTATTTTTCAAATATTAATTTAATTTGTAGTAAGAAAAAATGGTGCTTTAATCGAGTAAAATTTATAGTTGAATCATTGCTCTGTAGATGTAACCGAGCTTGAAATCGGTTTGTAGGTTTGAAGTTTAGTAAGTGTGAAGCTTAGATGTCATTGAATTTGAAATTGGGCTGATTTGTAGTTTTGAATTTTTTGAGATTAAACATTGGTTGAAGTTTTTTGAGAAATATTAGAATAGAATAAAAATACAAATTCATTAGGTTAGAGAAGATAAGAATCTCATAGCAGAAGAAATAAAATATAATATAACAATACTTTTTACAGAAAAACTGCATATATACATGAATAAATAATCAGAGGAGTCTGTACAGTCATAATAATTTGTTTGTATAATAATTGATAAATACAACAACGCAACATATGGAATACAACAAAACATTATCACACAACGCAAATAAGTTAATACGAGAAATACGCGAATACGTCTCGGTTGGAGCTCCTCTCCTACAACTTCAAGCAAATTCAGAGCAAATCTGAAAAATATACTAGATCTGATCCGCATAAACGTCCGGATCAATCTGTAATGCCAGAATAAGATGATACGCAGGGAATTCCGAAACTTAACATCACTTACTTAAAATTATTTACTGTTGGTTTAATATTATTTTGCCAACATAATGAGGCACAGTGGAAATGCATGCTACTGCCTAATAAGAGGTTAGTAGTTTAAGGTCTACTTTGACCATCATATTGGCATATTAACCAATTTTCAAAAATAAAATAAAAAGACCAAAGTAAGAAAACTCACATCACAAATAACTTGCTTAATTTTGACACCAAAAGACGACACAACACCCAAAAAAATAATGAAAAGAATAAAAATGAAGAAATGTAAATGAAAACGAAAATAAATGCAATCACACGTAAATTTATAGTGGTTCAGCGTTAACGAGCCTACGTCCATTTTATATCTTGATTATATGTAAAACTTGAGTACAAATGTTGATTTTAATGGCTAATCCCAAGTACAATGCTGTTACAATAATAAAATGCCAAGAGATTGACCAAAAGTCCTTTTTCTGAAGCTTTGGAGGGCAATTTATAAATGCTACAGTTCTCGGATCGACTATGACACGTGGTATCCATCCCGCGACTGTAGGAATGGCAGAAGAAGCTTTCTTCTTATGTTAAAAGGCCCAGCCCGACGAGATATGGACAAATGGCAGCTGATCCAGAATTCTAGGAGTAGAAGAAGGGGTCAAATCGATGTAGGAGCAGGTCAAAGTAGGGATATTTGTATGCTGAAGCGGGGTCCGGGTCGTCTTTGTCGTGCCGAGGATGATTCAACTCGAGAGTTAGAGTTCCAATACTGAGCTTTTCATGTGTTCTTGATTCAGGTCGACATGCCTATTTGGTTTATCCGAGGTCTTCATCGAACCAAAACTCGCTCCCACTAATGCGGATGATTTGAGCCAACCCGACGCCTTAGTCGAGCCGAACTGGAGACGTTAGTTCCTGTGCTTAGCCACTGAGTGGTAGGATCTGTGTGAAGCTTCACCGACCCGCAGTCTGTTCGGTCTGAAACTACCGCCTTTCAATGATGGCTTGTCTTCGAATTCATGGTGTGTGCATAGTCTTGCCAGTCTTGCCAAACGTCTGGTCAACACTTTGTCCACCAAAGCACGTCGCATTGTAGTTGGGACGTGCTTTGTAATTTGTTGAGAAGCAATTCAATAGAATCTATTCAGTCCATGAATGGTAATCACAAACAGTCGTGTCCATCTGAGATGTTATTGTACTCAGATTATTCTGTCTGTAGAAAAAGATTATCATTTGTTGTGTCAAATTGTTGGCTCCTGAATGTGATGTTGTAACGACCCGCATTCTACGCATCATAGGATCGTAGAATATTTATTTCCTTCACATACGAAGTCGTATGGTCACGTAACTTTGGGAGACGACTACTGGGGTCATTTCCCATGTTCATGATTTTTCTCGATTTTTAAATGACCATTTTACCCCTAGTTGGCACTGTTTTGGCCATAACTTTTGACTGGAGATGAATTTTGACCTGAAACCACTTCCATTGGCTTCGGATGATGGTTTCTCTTTCCGTAGAGTGGTCACATTAGCCAAACGGGCTTACCGTTTGGGAGATATGGCTGAAACGAGTTTCAGATGGAGAAAAACAGCTTAATTGGGCTTAACCGGGTGATTAGCAGCTAGGCCCAAGGGGAATTTCGGGTTTAGAGGTATAGGAGGACTGATTAGGGTTAGGTTATCATTTTCATTTCAGTTTTGAGCCGCCACAAACCTTCTTGAGACCTTAGTAATGGCTTCCTACATCTAAAACACCCCAAATCACTCTCTAATTGAAGATTAGGCTTAGCAACGCCAAATTAAGGAGAAAAAGCACCAAAGCAAGGTTAGAGCTGCTGTTAGACATCAGTATTCGCCCCAAACCAGAGGAGTTTCAGTTCTGAGAATTTCATTTGTGGCCAAGGTGAGTGATAGCATCATTTTGACACTAATTACGGTTAATTAAGGGTAATTAGTGAAGGTTAGTGAATTTATACGTAAATAAATTCTGGAAAAATTCTTAAAATTCTAAAATAATGTTTTAAGGCTCTGTTAGAAATTTGGGTTAATTTCGATGTGTTTTGCTAATCGTATGCTTAAACATGATTAGGAGGGATTATAAGAAAATGTGAGGTTTTGGCCACTTTTGATCCATTTTGATTCATTTAAATCGTTGTTTATTGTTTGTGGTTGCTATTACATGTTACTATGACTCTATGGTATGTTTCATGATTGATTAGAATAGTTAAATTGCTCGAAAACGTCGTCGAATGGCGTAGAAAGCTCGCTGGAAAGTTGCAGAAGTGTGCAGGTTCCGAACCGGTTCGGATCGGAGAAAAGGGGTCGGATCGGATTAGGGAACTGACCAAGGGAATCCGAACTGGATGAGGACTTGCCACTGGAAGAAGTTTGGCAGGAAGGAAGGCCATTTCTTAGAGTTGGAGTTGGACAGAAGACCGGATCGGAGGAAGAGAACAGATCGGATCGGAGCGATGGAGCAGACCGGATCGGAGGAAGAGAACAGATCGGATCGGAGCGATGGAGCAGACCGGATCGGAGGAAGAGAACAGGACGGATCGGAGCAGGCAAACAAGTCAAACAGGAAGAATCAGATCGGATGAACTACCTCCGAACCGAACTCAAGCAGAGGCACCCGAACCGAACCGATATCTGAAGGGGGAGAATCACTGAACCGACCCGACTAGGAGGGAGACACCGACCCGACCCGAAGTGGACTACCGACCCGACCCGATGATGGTGATGACTACCGAACCGAACAGAATTCTAGGACTGTTAATGCGCGACAACTCTTCTGAAGACCCACTCCAATTCGACCAAACCCGAGATGCAAAGGAAGTCCAAATGAGAAGTTGGAGCTTAAGATTCAGATGGGAATCAACGAGTTCGCTTCATGGTTGGGCTTTGCTGCGGGACGCGTGCCAAGAAGTTATCGACGTCTATAGCTTTGGACCACTATGGTAGGAGGTACGAAGGCGGATTCAGGGCCATTATGGCATTGGTAGAACCAAGGGCTATGACCAATGAAGTGGGTCATTGAAATGTTTGGTCATGACTCCAAGTGTTTGGCTTGGTCACAGCAGGGTTTCTACAAGTCGGGATTCGTCGTTACCTCAGTTTGTCTAGTACTCCAAAGTGGTAGATGTCGTACGCTTTACGCACTGAGTGAGAGATGTGAGGATGGTTGCTATGGATGATTTGTTTGCTATCATTGTGACATGCACACCCCACCCCCGTATTCTTTACACCATATGGTTAGCGGCACCTTAGAGTATTGTACGGTATGTAGTGCTAACTCTTTGGTTGCAGGTCCAGGTTCAGGTATGATTGGATTATACCTGTTATTGTTCTGTTTTGTTTAGCTGCTTATCGCTCACACCAGGCTTTATGTCTGACCCAGAGTTTTATGTCTCTTCTTATTACTCTGGGTGCTCACACGAGCAGACTAGAGACAGGTTAGCTGGTGATGCACGGGTAGATGATCCGAAGACGAGCAGGAGGCTTCCACGTGATATATATATATATTTAGTATTATCCCTGTGTTATTGAAGATCACTGCTTGGGCATTGTTGGTGTATCTTCTACTTCAGCTTTCTTTTGTTTAGAGACAGTAAATTTGGAAAATTGTAATAAGCTGTATTTGGATTTCCGCTGCTTTGATGATTGATGTTGATTTTAGTTATCAGCTTATGCACTGTCTCGCCTGTTTTGTGTCAAGTATGTTATTATTATATTTTATTCCATGCGCTGTGAGACATTCTGCAGGTTTCTTTGATTAGCTCATTCCCTCCTTTCCTTTCTTATGACGACCGTCTTGTGCTAGTCGGGCATGTGTATAGCGCACTTTTGGAGGAAACGCAGGCTGGTGCGAGGCGGGCCGTCACACTTGGTATCAGAGCTCTAGGTTGCGTAGTTAACCTAGGGAAGTTATCAGGGAGAGATAGTATACATATACGAGGGAGCGTATTTGTAATTATTTTGATTTTAAAAAGCTATATATATATATATACTATTAGTAGTATAAGGATGAAGTCGTACTGCACTAGCACCACTATGGAGTCGTTAATCGTTTCCTTTTTCAGATTGACGATGAGCCGAGATACTAGAGGTGCTGGTAGGGGAGCCAATAATGGGAATGCTGCTGACATGAGGACGATGTTTACTGACCTCATGAGAGAGATGCTTAGAGATGTACAGAGGGCAGCTCCCAATGGTGGAAATGGTGGTGGTCCAATAGTGCAGGCGCCAAGAGTCGACTTCGCCAAGCTGAATAAGGACTATACTAGTCTTGGTGGGAAACCGTTCCACGGAACGGAGTCGGCTACGGACGTTCAAGATTGGTTGGATAGTTGCGAACGTATCTTCGAGGATTTGGGTATCGAGGATGCGATGAAGAGAAAGCTAGCGTCCCGTCAGCTGCAAGGGCGGGCAATGAATTGGTGGAATGCTATAAAGGCAGCTACTCCCGAGGACCAGATTACTTGGGAGCAGTTTAAGGCTCGCTTTAGTGAGAAGTTCATTCCCGCTGCTCAGAAGTCAATGTTGTTTAAGAAATTCTTGGAGCTCAAGCAGAGTGGCAGAGCTGTCTCGGAGTATATTGCTGAATTTGACACTTTGTCGAAGTACGGGTTATCTCTTATTGATACTGCCGAGAAGAAGAATGAGAAATTCATAACTGGTTTGGATCAGTACT
This sequence comes from Allium sativum, assembly GCA_030737875.1. Classification (NCBI taxonomy): domain Eukaryota; kingdom Viridiplantae; phylum Streptophyta; class Magnoliopsida; order Asparagales; family Amaryllidaceae; genus Allium; species Allium sativum. Next base: position 138,537,845 of record CM060918.1, on the reverse strand, counting down.
TGGGGGAAAAACTTATTAACCACATCGATGAGACGTTTGAATCGATTGTGGGGAAAGCGTTAAGATCAGAAAGTCTCTACCCTAAGCCAAAGACTGAGGTTGCATCCGCAGAGGAGCCAAAGCCACAAGCCAGTGGTGGAGGCAAAGGTGGTTCCCAGAATAAGAGAAAGCAGAATCAGGCTAAGGATGGCCAGAAGAAAAAGAATAAGCAAGATGTTGAGTGCTTCAGCTGTGGTAAGAAGGGCCATTATGCTAGTAATTGTCGGGCCAAGCCAGCAGATAGGAAGTGCTTCAATTGTGGCCAATTGGGACATCACAAGGACAAGTGTCCGCAACCCCCTAAAGAAAAGCAAATGGTGAAAGCATATGCTCTTAATGCTATTCCTTCTTCGTCGAATGCCCCAACTGCGGCGGAGAAGGGAAAGAACGTCGTCATTCAAGGTATGCTTTCTGTTTATGATGTTCCTGTTAGAGTTTTGTTTGATACCGGAGCTTCCAGTTCTTTCATATCTAGTGACCTGGTAGATAGGTTGGGATTGGAGCCCGAGATTGTCGATAGACCTTTAGTAGTGACGAACCCGATTGGTGGTTCAACTAGCCTTAGCATGATTTGTCGTAATGTGGTTCTATCGAGTCATGGATGCATGTTTGTTTGTGATTGCTTTGTTTTGGGCTTTACTGGGTTTGGCATTATTTTGGGAGTAGATTGGCTCCAAAGATACGGGGTGGTGGTAGACTGTGAGGGCTTTTTGGTGACAGCTAGAGCGGATGATGGGCGGAGGATAGTGTTTGGTGGTCTACCCAGTAAGGGGGTATTGGCTAGTTTTCTAAACTCCCTCGACATTCCGCATAGTGAGTTGTCAGGTTTGCCCGTGGTTGGCCAGTATCCGGATGTTTTCGAAGAAGTGACCGGACTTCCACCACACCGAGAGATTGAGTTTCGTATTGATTTGGTAAAAGATGCCAGACCTATAGTGATGCCACTTCGTCGTATGGCACCAAGGGAGCAGCGAGAGCTCGAGGTGCAAGTCAGCGATCTTTTGAAGAAGGGATTTATCAGAAGGAGTGTTTCTGAATGGGGAGCACCAGTTGTGTTTGCTACCAAGGCGGGTGGTTCCCTTCGTTTGTGTGTAGACTACCGCGAGTTGAATAAAGTGACGAGGAAGAACAAGTATCCTCTACCGCGGATAGATGATTTGTTTGATCAGTTGAGTGGCACGAGAGTATTTTCTCAGTTGGATCTCGCGACAGGTTTTCATCAGCTTAGGGTGGAAGCTGAAAGTATAGCTAAAACGGCATTTCGAACGCCGTCTGGATTTTATGAATGGTTGGTTATGCCATTTGGGCTGACTAATGCCCCGGCATATTTTGTGGATCTTATGAATAGGGTATTCAGAGATCAGCTGAATAAGTCTGTCCTTGTGTTCGTTGATGATATTTTGGTCTATTCGAGGACAGAGGAAGAACACAAGGAACATTTAAGAGTAGCGATGGAGGTGTTGAGAAAACACCAATTGAAAGCAAAGTTTTCTAAGTGTCACTTCTGGAAGAGGGAAGTGAGGTTCTTGGGCCATGTTGTATCGGAGAATGGTATTGCCGTGGACCCAGCGAAGGTGGCTACGGTACAGGATTGGCCTACGCCCAAGAATGCAACAGATATAAGGAGTTTCTTGGGGTTAGCTGGATATTATCGTAAGTTTATCCAAGGTTTCTCCAAGTTAGCAGCACCATTGACCCAGTTGACCAAGAAGAATCAAGCTTTTATCTGGGATGAAAGGTGCGAGAATGCATTCAAGAATCTAAAGGACAAGTTGACAAGCGCACCAGTGTTAGTCATTCCTAAGGGGGATGAAGAGATGACGGTATACACGGATGCCTGTGGTACCGGACTGGGTGCTGTATTGATGCAAGGCGGTAGGGTTGTAGCTTATGCAAGTCGGCAATTGAAACCGCACGAGAGAAGATACCCTACCCATGATTTAGAATTGGCAGCGATCGTGTTCGCGTTAAAGATGTGGAGACACTATCTCTTGGGAGAAAGATTTGAGTTGTTTACAGATCATAAGTCGTTGAAGTATCTGTTCTCCCAGAAGGATTTAAATCTCCGTCAGCAGAGATGGTTAGAGTTCTTAGCTTCCTATGATTTTGACATCGCATATACACCGGGAAAGGGCAATGCGGTGGCTGATGCATTGAGTAGAAGACATGCCAGCTTAGGGGCTATGTTCCTTGAATGGAAGCAACTGGAGTTTATCGCGGGGTTTGATTTCAGACCAAAGTGCGAACTGGATCCTGAAATGTTAGCGAGTTTGACGATCAGACCCACTTTGATTGAGCGGATCGGCTCTAGTCAGAGGGACGATCCTAATCTATTGGAAATCATCTCCAAGTTAGAGATGGGTATCGATGAGGAGATGAACGGGTATGGGCTTGATCGAGATAGATGGCTTAGAAAGAATGGAAGGCTGGTTGTACCCAATGTCAATGGATTGAGGGATGAAGTGCTTAGAGAATGTCATCACTCAAAACTGACCATACACCCCGGTGGTAATAAGATGTATCGAGATATGAAGCAGACCTACTACTGGGAAGGGATGAAAAGAGACGTTGGGAAGTTTATATCTAAGTGCATGAATTGCCAGCTAGTAAAAGCCGAGCAAAAGAAGCCTAGTGGGTTGTTACAGCCCTTAGAAATTCCCGAATGGAAATGGGAGCAAGTCTCGATGGATTTCATCGATGGTTTACCAAGGACTAGATCGGGGTATGACAGCATTTGGGTAATTGTAGATCGACTGACTAAAAGTGCAAGGTTTATACCTGTCAAATCGACTAGAACGGCAGCTAAGTTAGCAGAGTTGTATTTGAAGTGGGTAGTGAGATTTCATGGAGTACCTAAAAGCATTGTGAGCGACCGAGACCCGTTGTTCACTAGTGGGTTTTGGAAGAGCTTGCAAGAGGCGCTAGGGTCAGAGTTACATCTCAGTACCGCATATCATCCTCAGACCGACGGTCAGACGGAGAGGGTGAATCGTATTTTGGAAGATCTCTTGAGGGCATGTATATTGGATTTTGGTGGATCATGGGATAACCATTTGCATCTAGTAGAGTTTGCATATAATAATAGTTACCAATCCAGTATCGGTATGGCTCCATTTGAAGCTTTGTATGGAAGACCGTGCAACTCACCATCATGTTGGATAGAGACTGGCGAGAAGTTTATGCTTGGACCAGATGTGGTGAGGGAAACTTCAGATAAGATCAAGATCATTCAGCAACGAATGAAGGCAGCCCAAGATAGGCAGAAGAGTTATGCTGATAAGAAGCGAAGAGACTTAAAATTCTCAGTTGGTGACTTGGTATTTGTCAAGATTTCTCCGTTGAAGAGCGTAATACGATTTGGCAGGAGAGGCAAACTAGCACCAAGATTTGTTGGTCCATTCCCTGTTCTTGAACTAGTCGGGAATTTGGCATATAGAATTGACTTACCAGAGAAAATGGCGGGAGTTCATAACGTATTTCATGTTTCCCAACTAAGGAAGTTCGTTCACGACTCAGATATGACTATTTCACCTGATCAGTTAGAGGACTTCGAGGTAGAACCCGAGGCGGTTGGGAACCGCAAGCCGGCCCGTATTGTCGAGTACGACATGAAGCAACTTCGAAGGAAGGCGGTGAAGCTAGTCAAGGTACAGTGGAGCGAGGACGAGAATGATTGTACTTGGGAAACAGAGGAGGACATAAGGAAGAAGTATCCAGAACTCTCTGTCTGGTAAGATTTTATTAGCGATTTAGTTTTCCGCATGCTAGGATAGACTTGTTTGCTTGCATTGCATGTTTGATTGTTGTATGTGGTGGTTAGGCATGCGGGATCCTTTGTATGTTTTGGGTTAAGGAATTTCGGGGACGAAATTTCTTAAGGGGGGGAGAGTGTAACGACCCGCATTCTACGCATCATAGGATCGTAGAATATTTATTTCCTTCACATACGAAGTCGTATGGTCACGTAACTTTGGGAGACGACTACTGGGGTCATTTCCCATGTTCATGATTTTTCTCGATTTTTAAATGACCATTTTACCCCTAGTTGGCACTGTTTTGGCCATAACTTTTGACTGGAGATGAATTTTGACCTGAAACCACTTCCATTGGCTTCGGATGATGGTTTCTCTTTCCGTAGAGTGGTCACATTAGCCAAACGGACTTACCGTTTGGGAGATATGGCTGAAACGAGTTTCAGATGGAGAAAAACAGCTTAATTGGGCTTAACCGGGTGATTAGCAGCTAGGCCCAAGGGGAATTTCGGGTTTAGAGGTATAGGAGGACTGATTAGGGTTAGGTTATCATTTTCATTTCAGTTTTGAGCCGCCACAAACCTTCTTGAGACCTTAGTAATGGCTTCCTACATCTAAAACACCCCAAATCACTCTCTAATTGAAGATTAGGCTTAGCAACGCCAAATTAAGGAGAAAAAGCACCAAAGCAAGGTTAGAGCTGCTGTTAGACATCAGTATTCGCCCCAAACCAGAGGAGTTTCAGTTCTGAGAATTTCATTTGTGGCCAAGGTGAGTGATAGCATCATTTTGACACTAATTACGGTTAATTAAGGGTAATTAGTAAAGGTTAGTGAATTTATACGTAAATAAATTCTGGAAAAATTCTTAAAATTCTAAAATAATGTTTTAAGGCTCTGTTAGAAATTTGGGTTAATTTCGATGTGTTTTGCTAATCGTATGCTTAAACATGATTAGGAGGGATTATAAGAAAATGTGAGGTTTTGGCCACTTTTGATCCATTTTGATTCATTTAAATCGTTGTTTATTGTTTGTGGTTGCTATTACATGTTACTATGACTCTATGGTATGTTTCATGATTGATTAGAATAGTTAAATTGCTCGAAAACGTCGCCGAATGGCGTAGAAAGCTCGCTGGAAAGTTGCAGAAGTGTGCAGGTTCCGAACCGGTTCGGATCGGAGAAAAGGGGTCGGATCGGATTAGGGAACTGACCAAGGGAATCCGAACTGGATGAGGACTTGCCACTGGAAGAAGTTTGGCAGGAAGGAAGGCCATTTCTTAGAGTTGGAGTTGGACAGAAGACCGGATCGGAGGAAGAGAACAGATCGGATCGGAGCGATGGAGCAGACCGGATCGGAGGAAGAGAACAGATCGGAGCGATGGAGCAGACCGGATCGGAGGAAGAGAACAGGACGGATCGGAGCAGGCAAACAAGTCAAACAGGAAGAATCAGATCGGATGAACTACCTCCGAACCGAACTCAAGCAGAGGCACCCGAACCGAACCGATATCTGAAGGGGGAGAATCACTGAACCGACCCGACCAGGAGGGAGACACCGACCCGACCCGAAGTGGACTACCGACCCGACCCGATGATGGTGATGACTACCGAACCGAACAGAATTCTAGGACTGTTAATGCGCGACAACTCTTCTGAAGACCCACTCCAATTCGACCAAACCCGAGATGCAAAGGAAGTCCAAATGAGAAGTTGGAGCTTAAGATTCAGATGGGAATCAACGAGTTCGCTTCATGGTTGGGCTTTGCTGCGGGACGCGTGCCAAGGAGTTATCGACGTCTATAGCTTTGGACCACTATGGTAGGAGGTACGAAGGCGGATTCAGGGCCATTATGGCATTGGTAGAACCAAGGGCTATGACCAATGAAGTGGGTCATTGAAATGTTTGGTCATGACTCCAAGTGTTTGGCTTGGTCACAGCAGGGTTTCTACAAGTCGGGATTCGTCGTTACCTCAGTTTGTCTAGTACTCCAAAGTGGTAGATGTCGTACGCTTTACGCACTGAGTGAGAGATGTGAGGATGGTTTCTATGGATGATTTGTTTGCTATCATTGTGACATGCACACCCCACCCCCGTATTCTTTACACCATATGGTTAGCGGCACCTTAGAGTATTGTACGGTATGTAGTGCTAACTCTTTGGTTGCAGGTCCAGGTTCAGGTATGATTGGATTATACCTGTTATTGTTCTGTTTTGTTTAGCTGCTTATCGCTCACACCAGGCTTTATGTCTGACCCAGAGTTTTATGTCTCTTCTTATTACTCTGGGTGCTCACACGAGCAGACTAGAGACAGGTTAGCTGGTGATGCACGGGTAGATGATCCGAAGACGAGCAGGAGGCTTCCACGTGATATATATATATTTAGTATTCTCCCTGTGTTGTTGAAGATCACTGCTTGGGCATTGTTGGTGTATCTTCTACTTCAGCTTTCTTTTGTTTAGAGACAGTAAATTTGGAAAATTGTAATAAGCTGTATTTGGATTTCCGCTGCTTTGATGATTGATGTTGATTTTAGTTATCAGCTTATGCACTGTCTCGCCTGTTTTGTGTCAAGTATGTTATTATTATATTTTATTCCATGCGCTGTGAGACATTCTGCAGGTTTCTTTGATTAGCTCATTCCCTCCTTTCCTTTCTTATGACGACCGTCTTGTGCTAGTCGGGCATGTGTATAGCGCACTTTTGGAGGAAACGCAGGCTGGTGCGAGGCGGGCCGTCACAGATGTCATGCATATAGGTCGTTGCCGAACGATGTTGTCATTTTACGCAAGTCAAGCGCGTGGTCAGGTCTGACCGGAGAATCACGTACGAGTCAGTACGAAGCGGTGTTGAACATGATTGTCAGAATCAAGTGTTAACAATTGATCAATAAGTCTCCCGGGTCGACATCGATATGAATAGTGATATTTATGTTATAGGTCGACCTGCCCGGGTTGATACGTCGAGCCGACTCTTATGGGCGCCGTCACTTCAGAAGAACACGAAGAGTCACTTCATAAACTATATAAGGCTGGCCTACCCTTCTAATTTTACTTTTGCAGTTATTCAAACCGAAGCTTTCTCCAAGAAATCACGAACTAATTTACTTCCAAATTAAATAAAGTCATCTCAGATTTAACAATTGGTAGAAACCAATTCATGTTTTTTCGTAATTCCATGCGCTTTTACCCATGAATCTGATTTTTGTTCTTCCCTTCTTGCTTTAAACCAAGTTCGAGTTGATCCATGGTCGGAATTATTGCTAGTGACCACGCCGACACTGAAGGTGAAATTACGAGGTGGAAACCGCGGGTGATGCTCGAAGAGGAGCGATAGTGAGCTCGGCTATGAAATCGAGCTTAAAGTCTTAACTATGGGGAAGAAGGCGGGGGTGAAGGCTGTGAAGTTCGAGAATTAGCGACGTTAGGGAAGATGAAGGCAAGATGAGTCTTCCAGGTGGTCCTACACAGTCTAGTGGGAAGAGAGGTGGACCCACGAGGTAGATCGAGGAAAGTAGAGAATGGAGTGGAGGCCGGGTCGCTTAGACGTCACTCGACCCGAAAGTCTTTTATGAACTTGAAGTGAAAATGAGTAGGCATTCAGTTCGATCAGGCGTGTTGGCCGACCCAAAAGTGTCTAGGCTGGAGTAGTATCTCAGGTTGATGGAAAGGCATATCGAGCCTAAGGTAATCGAACCGAAGGGATGACATACATTAATTAAAGGAAGTAAAAGGGAAATTCAGGTCGATTATTAGGCTAGTCGAGCCGACCCTTGTGAGTTATCTTCACATGTTGGTTAGATCACACTACGACTATTCAAGCTCGGGAAATTCGACCCGCGGTATGCCGACCCGGGATTATTCGAACTGAGCCTTAAGGACCAATTTCAAAGAAATGATGCCTAGTTCCACACCTACATATATACCAAAAATTAAAAACTAAATTTTCTCGCATACTTGGACAGTTAGGATAGTGCCTTAGACATGTAAACTTGAGACTGCATATGAACCGAATTTATATGGACTCATGCATATTACCGCCTTTAATATTTCTGTTTCTGCAATTATTTCTGTAAAATTCCACCACACACACTTGCATTGGTACACACACTAGGGGTGATGGTTTTAATTCTCTAACCAATGTTCTTTCTTAAATAACATGATCAACCTTGACTAGAAGATATAAAACCAGAGAATATGGAGCAAGGAGAGGAAAGTGGTTCCTCCTGAACCGAAAACAGAAACAAACTCTTCTACGGGGTCAGATCACGATTATGAAATTGAACCTCGTGACCCGAAGGCAAACACTTCGTCTTCTGGAGAAGAGGAAACTGTGGGGTAGTAGCGGTTGAAGAAGTAATCCCCGATGCGCTTCTAGATGCCATACTTTTAGAGAATCCCTTAGATTCCTGGCCCTGCACCATGGATGAGGGAAAATTGAAAAGATTAAGTGTTAAACATAGAACTCCCTAGGAAGTGATTCGAATTTCTGAAGAATGGGAGCGTCCTCACGACGCACTTGAGGGTTTCATGGCAATATCCCGACAGATGTACACGGTCGGGATTATTCCTCCTTTCCATCCCTTCATCGTCGAATTTCTTAGACACATGAGATTGGCGCTGATGCAGCTTCATCCTATTGCATATGCCAACTTGATGTCGCTATACGTCTTGTACATGGAGCATCTTTATCAGGCTCCAACTTTCGATGATGTGGTCTTCTTCTTTGACTTCAAACATAGGGAAGATTCAACTCCTTCATTTCTTTTCTTCAATCTGGTTGTGGAAGGAAAATCATTTAGGATGCACCGAGCAAGCTGGGAGACATCAGGCATGACTTGATCTATACTCCTCAATGGCCAAGGTGTGCCCGTAGATGGGTTAAATGCAGTAAGCGTCGAATCTTAACTTACTATTGTATTGATTGAGTGAAAAAGTTTGTGACATTTGTTACTTCTTACAGATAACAATCCTGCTAAATCTGTCGACCAAGAATACCAAGAGCATCAGGATATTCTGTCAACGTTCCAAAGAAAGACCGAAGTGTCAAAAAATGCCCTATATACGCATTCCTTCATCATCACCACCTTCTCGATATTAACAGAATGCTGCGATCTTGCAGTGGTCAAGTCCCTCTAATTGTTATACTGCCAATAACTGTGTCCTCAGTAGGCGAGCCTTCGGCTACAGCCGTCAATGTGCCCACAGTCTAGGGGCAAGCAAGTTAACCCTTGGTCGGAGGGCCTGTAGTCGTCGTGGCCCGATCTCCATCTAAAGGGAAGAAGGTCGCGAGAAAGGGAAGAAGAATTATAAAGGAAGCTGACCTTTCCAGGCCTAGTTGGGACACCATGATTAGGAAGAAAGAACCGTCTCCCAATAAGGTGGTCGAATAGAGTCCCATGGTCCGCAGCCGAGGGGTTCTGCTGCAGAGAAGGAACAACCTTCCATTCAAGGCAGTCGAGAGCAATAAGTGGATTCCCCATTCCGAGGCTGGCTAGACTTGAATCCCCCAGACACTGTATTCTCTTCTAAAAATCTAAATTCGAGCTCCTTTTTCCGAAAGTCTGGGGATGACACTACTCCTCTAAAGGCCAGGGAGACGACGACAAGCTAAACTCCGGGCTTTGGTCCGTCACCGGGGGGATCATTAGGACACTCACAAGTACCGCACGACACATCACTCTGTTTGTTTGTGTACGTCAAGTGTCAACTCCACTCTTTTCTTGAATTACAAATGTCATAAAGAGAGGAGGATAATACTACGATCGATTTGGCTCCAATTTGCAGATAGGTGGTCTAGCCATCTCGACCACCTCGAAGGAAAAGAGGGATCACGAATATGATGAAAAGCATGCTCGGGAGAGAGACAACAGAAACAACGTGAGCAAGAGAGGCAAGGGAAGGGTACCAAGAAGAAAAGAGAAGGATAAGAAGAGGAAGAATAATAAGGAGAAAGAGAGGGATCCATCCCAAGAAAAAGACAAAGAGCATGACAAAGAAAAACACCGTTCCACCTCTCTATTTCATGACAAAACTTCCCAAGGCGATGCTAAGACACCTAGTGAACACTCCCAAACCAAGATCTCTCATCCCAAATTCCCTACCGATCCCCCTCAAAAGTCATATTCTATTGCTTCCCAAAGTCAAGATCCTCCTTCTCTTACCAAGCGTTCGGATAAAAGCCCTCAATTGTCATTTTTTTTCTGCATAAGAGAAGATCTTGCCGCTAAAAGGGTCATGGAACTGGAGAAAGCTTCCCCCAACATCACTTTGCTCGTATAATATTCGTTCCCACCCTACAACCTCTTTCAGATAACTTTAGCAATCAGATTAGGTCTATTATCGACTTTATTTTAACTCAATATAATGAAATGTCCACATATCCAAGATGGTTATATGAAGTTATTAGGAGTATGGAGCACTATAAAAAATCTAGTTTCGGCTGTTCTTATTTGCAGCGTTTACTTCAAAAGGGCAACTAATATAGTTGTAAACATCAATTTTTTTTTGCTTACTGCCACTAATTTGTTTGCCCCTAACTGGTTAGAAAAAACGTTTGTTACACACATGCTTTTTTTACATCTCTTTATTTTACTCTCGCCGTGCCATCTCCTTTACTTACAACTAGGATTTATCATTTTTCTTTTCGCCGCTTACGAAGAAGTCACTTCGTTGTTGCTATCACCACGATGGTCAATATGCTCATGTCCTACTCTTGTCTATCTACTGCATGCAAATTGTCGAACTCTTGGCTATCAAGTTTTACGTATTTACTCAGCTCATCTCAATCGTTCAATTAGATGTCGTTCTCTGTTAATATTGCTTTCATCCAATCTCTTTAATATTATTTTCATTGCACTCTTTTTCTCTCTCTCGATTCTTAGTCAAAGTTGATGTAACACCCTGTAAAAATAAACCTAAATATATTGATAATAATTGATGAAATAAGCAGTTAAAAAATAAAATGTAAATAGGCTAAAATTGAAATTTTGCAGCATTAAGAATTTGGCCACGAAAATATTTTATTTAGATTCGTGATGAAATTCTGATACGTTTTCATATATAATATGTTGAAAATGGTGCTTATATGAAGAAATTACAATTTAAAGAAATCAGATGGTAAAAATGTGTACATATATGTAATTGAATCAATAATGTATATATCTAAGGGATAAAATAATTTGGATAATAATAACATTCTCTTAGGTAGGTTTGAATTTCAAACAAAGAGATAAAGATAAGGGGACAAGAATAATGTTTATAAGGTAAAAAATAATCTAAATTGATTAACATTATATACAATAAATATTCCAGTCCCACATACATTCATTGGGCAAAACAGTAATCAAAGGGCCGACCGCCCCCTAGAGGCGTGTCGAGCACAGCTCGACAACCCTTTTTAGGGGAGCGGTCGACCGCCTAGCACTGCAGAGGCCCAATAAGGCAAGGTTTGGGTTAGGTTTTGGGGTTAACTTATAAGAATGGACAACCGGGATTAAATCTTAATAATCCTACGTTTCTTGTTTACACAAACACCTATAAATAACCCCCTAGACCCCATACCTAAACCTAGCCACTCTCTCCATCTGTGCCTCCACTCTGCCATTGATTCCAAAGGAATTCGTAATAGGTTTTCTACATCTCTCAAAATCTATTCTTCTTTTTCTAATCTCTTTTCTTGTAGGATTTGAATTAGAATATAGATCTGGACTCACATGATATATATATATATATAAATTCTAATTATTTGATTCTTATGTATATAGATCTATAAGGATTGGAGTTCACATCAAATAGATAAAACATCATCAGATCCGCGACATTTCCAATCGATGTGAGTGGAATTAGTAATTACTTAGGCATATTTTACATTTGTAGATTATTATATGGATTATAGTATGCCTAAGGAGATTTGAATGATGGCAATATCAAAAGCTGAAACCCCCAAATCTCCTGTTTTTATATATATTTCGCAAGAATTATCAATTGATATTGGGTTTGTGGATTTGTTTTAGTAGCGAATGAAGAACATTTGGGTGATATACTTCTATTTGATATTGTTGGATCTAGGTTAACCCTAGAGGGGGGGGGGGGGTGAATAGGGTTTAGCACAGTTTTTCGCTGAGTTAAAAATCTGATAGGATATTAAAATAATAAACAGGTTACAGAATGCAGCAAAAATAAAAGTGCAGAAAATAAATCACACACGGAGATACCCAGCTTCGGCAAAACCCTGCCTACTGCTGCATTCCTAAGGTTTCTACTAGGTGATAGAACAGATCCCGCATACAAGACCATGTACACTCGCAAACCCTGCTCCTATTCCAACCCTACGCTCAAAACCCTAGACTGATTGATATTCACTCGTTCAGATTTCCTGAATTACAAACCCTATAACTCGTAACCCAAATTTTGCCGACTCTGTCAACTGTCAGTCAACACCCTGACTGATTCCTAGAATTTTTACAGACTTCTAGTAACTGTTTGATCGATTTTACAACACAATTTAAAACGACATAGAATAAAAAGAAAACCAAAAAAAACTTTGGGAGTTAAATTAAAAAGGGGTCATCCCCTTTATTCTCTTGTCTCAAAAACTGGTCGGCCCACTTTCATTTGCACTTGTCCGATCATTTTCTCCTTTGCTCTGGAAAATAAAATGGCGGCAGGCGATTCTCTAGGGTTTCTGAAATCCTTCCCAATTCGAAACGATGGCTTGATTGAATGATGAAATCTTATATGAACTTTAATCTCGAGTTGCTCGTGTTCGTTGCTGAGTGATTCTTCAATTGCGGCTTTCACTGATTTGGAGGAAATTCTTCAATTGATAAACACTTTGGAAAATTGTGAGTATTCTTGATTTTTCTTTCTCTGAATTGATTGTGGTTTTTCGAATTTTTTTTTGATGCCTGTGATGTAATGGTTGTTTAAATAGGGATAACAAAACCCTAAATCACTCTGATTTCAAAAACATGGCTCGATATGATTATGCTGCTTTCCTTGTTGAAATATGTCCCGATTTAAAATTTGTTTCCTCTCTTGATATTGTTGATAGATTCGGCTTTAATTTGATTTGTCAATTCTGGAATTTATTTGAATTGTCCACGATTTCCCTTTCTGATATTCTCGGCTGTGTAATTCCAAAAGAATCTGCTTTCCCATTTTAAAGACAATTTAGAAAAATATTTCACACAAGTATTTCAATCTTGCCAAAACTTAATCCCTTGATTTCAGGAAGGATTAAAAAGCTTTTCAAACATTTTCTGTCGTGTTATTTTTCTTTCCAAAAACAGATTTTCTGATTTCTGAAACAGTTTAAAAGCTTGCCAAATACTGGCTTTGATTGCTCAAATATGGTTCACTGTATTTTCCCTTTTGTTCAAACCTTAAATGAAATTTAGTGTTGAAATCTTGATTTTCTTGCTCGAAATGTTGTTGTGATTCCTCGTTTATTTGTTGCCTTTTGTAGCCTCAATTAATTGAATTCAGCCTTGAAAAAAAAACTGGAAATTTATTAACTTGCCAAGTATGAATATTTTGAATAACCTGTATTCCTGGAAAGAATTCTTGGCTTGAATCACAAAAAAAATCCCTGATTTACATTGAAATCAAAATGTCTGCTACGAATTTTTTTGAGTGATTCTTCCCATGCTGGAAATGCTGCTGTATTGATCATACTGACATGCTGTTGCTATGTATAGTGTGATTCCATCACTAATGCCATATTTGCTTTACTTTTTATTTCAGCAAAACCTGGTAATATAGAATATTAATTTTGTTGCCCAAATCATACTCAGCAAAATTGATTTCTTTGCTCTGATTTGCATTTTCCTGCTTCACTTTTCATTTCTTGTTCGCCCTTGTACTCGACCAAGATTGTTGAGCCTTGATCACCATGCGTTTTGCTTCACCATAGTGTAGGCATCCTCTTGGTACATGCATTTCCAGTTTGCTTGTAATTGATATATGCACAATCTTTAATCGATACTGTCTTGCTTGAAACATGTGTTGCACCGATGACTTATATGCCTGCATTGAACTTGTTGTGTATGTGTGTGTGAGTATTGTGACTAGACTGTATTGCCTTCACTTATCTGCACTTGCTGTTGTACTTATGCATTGATTGTTGACCCTATTGTCACATGTACCTGAGCAAGAGCATGAGTGCATATACACCTAGCTGCTGCCATTTTAATTTGTTTGCAGAACTGAATTTCATGTTGACTGCACTTGTTTTGTATCCATGTCCATGTATTGCTGAAATGTCATTCTTGAAACATATGCTTCTGCCTTGTAGCATGAAATTGAATATGCTCGACCATTATAGAAAAAATAACTTGTTTTGTCCCTTTGCATGAGACATGCACGCACTCGATCACATTGTTGTTGCATCATACATTGTAGCTGCACATACGTCTTGTATGCCTCTCCATATGACCTGTCATGCTTCACATGTAATTAATTGATTCTGCCATGATGAATTTGCTTGATTTCGAGTTGATCTTGTATGTTTGACACACATTTGGACTGATTTGCATACAGTCCTGAGCTCGACCAATTTTACTCTTTGTTGGCTTGAATCATGCTTTGTTGACTTTGACATTTGCACTGTGTCGAGCTTGGTCCATGTGACTGCTCCACAGTTGCACACTGATCGGCGAGGCAATACACACGTGTATATTTATACACGTGTGTATATGTAGCCATCAGAAGAGATTTCCTGTCCCTGTACTAAATATATACTGTCTAGACACAGTCGGATTAACAAATCAGATCAAGTCAGAAAAATGATGAGAAACACACCAGAAAACTGAGGCAAATAAATTTTTTAAAATAAAATTTATATTTGCATGAATTTTAAATATTATTTCTGTTCCATATACTGTGTGTGTGTTTCTGTATATGATAGGTACGAAGACTGGACTGACTGAAGACAGGTTTGACAGAGAAGCAGTGAAGACAGAAGATTGAAGACAAGGACTGTGTGAAAAAAGTGTATATGTATACGAGTCTGTGTAAATGAATGAATGAGTGAAACTGTAACTGAAAGATAGAGTGTTGTAGTGGAGAACACTGTATATGAAATTGTATTTGATATGTAATACAGAGATGTATAAATAGTGGAGTTATAAAAATTTGTACTGTTTGAATGTTGAAATAAAATATTCTATTTAAATAAAATACTGTGTAAATATTTGAACTTCTGTTTTATATTATATTCCTGTCAGTAATGTGATATAACAGTACAATAACAAACACATTCAAAATAATATATACTTGTTTGTAATCATCAAACAAAAAATCATATAATTGTGTATACAGCACCGTTATATACAACAATCTCCCCCTTTTGATGATGACAAACAAATAAACGATTTTGAATATAATAAATGTGTTTGTTCGTGAATATTTGAACTCCCCCTATTTAAATGCTCCCCTTCAACATAAACTCCCCCTATAACTGTGCATGAGTGAAATGTATGAATAGTAAAAAAAAATATTTATAAAATATTCACTCATAAATCAAAATCTAATCCATTCTCCCCCTTTTGTTATCATCAAAAGGATACAGAGTTTTAAAATACAGATGAAAATTGACTAATAATATAATTTCAGCTTAAGAGTAAGAACGGTCATCATAAATTTCAATCAGTCAAACAAAAAATCATAATATTCTAAGAACAGGTGGCATGTTTCACATTGTAGAGAATGACGGATATACGATGAATTTTATATAAAATGGAGAGAGTTAAATAATTATTTCCAATTATTTTCAAAGGATTTTTATAAAAATAAAGCACAAAAATAGTGATGGATTTGGACTATAATAAATAATTCAATTTAAGTGACAAACTTGAATAATCTCAAATCCCAATATCTATCAATCAACAAATCATAATACGTCATAAAATTTCAACATATTTCACAGAATGGAAGATGGATTGATAGGCTGGCTTTTATACTCAGAGGAGAATTTCAAATTTATTTCTATTTTTAGCACTTTATTTCCTCTCTTTATTTTTTATTTTTTATTTTTTATTTATTTAAGAGCACACTGACCACGCATAACCAAAGCCTGGATTTTTAAATGGGATCAGTCGCAGCTTAAATTATAAGACGTCTCATAACCATGCATAACCAGAGCTTGGATTTTTAAATGAGGTTAGAGACACTCTTATATATTAATTATATTTATTATTTTCAGCTTCAAAATAAAAAAAAACTCCTCAGTATATATAAACCAATATGAATGATAGAAATGCGGTAGGTACAGAGATGGACTGTGAAATAAATTTCTAAATTAATAATATTATGAAATATGATCAACCGTACCGTGACCATTGAAAATTTCAATTGTCACTAATTCTGAAAAATAACATAACCACAATTCCATCACAAATATTTTCACTATTTATTCAAAAAGATTCTTAAAAAAAATTAACTCTCCACATTAATATAAAATCATAACGGTTGGCAGAAGGATGATAGGTAATGAAGATGGTCGTGAAATAATTGCTAGTTCAGAGATATTATAATACATGTTCAACTATCATGAAAATATAAATAAAATCTCCTCTTGTTGTGAAATATAATGCAGTCACAATTCATCACAATTTCAAAGATCTGATAATTGTTTTGATGAATTACAAATACAGTTCAAATTTGATATTGATTTCAATTTCTGAATGAATAATTAATAAATAATTCTAAAATTGAAAATCAAATACAAGAGAAATATGCTGATCTATACATGACAAGAGGGAAAAATGTGTACAAGACAAAAAGAGTGTGTGGATTTATATATGGTGAAGATTTGATACCAAAGATTTGAATCTAAGTACAAATGGGTGAGACAAATATAAGGCGCTTCTGATACCACTTGGTGTCTCTATTTACGAGGAATTTTAACATGATATTGAACAAGGATGTCATAAAAAAATTTATTAAGTACCAAGCCCAAACAGACGAGATAATAGATTATGCACATGTATCAGAGCAGCAAGCATGAGATTCCAAAGCAAACATTTTTCAAGTATCAGAGCAACACAGAACATAGTTTCAAATCATACTTGTTAGGATGATGATTCATGACCCGAGATTAAAAAATACCGTTTATTTAAAATCATTTGATGAATATGAAGATATCAAAATTCAATGAATTGATCACACCAGATTATTAGTTTTACATTCAAGATGTGTGTGTGATTCAGTAAATCAATAATTTCAAATGAGTTTAAACAAACAGATATAATTAGCCATGGAATAACAACGAGTTTCAAGACTGATTTCTCAAAGAATTTTTCCAAATTATTTCTGACAAGCCCAAAGAATTTTTCAGCATATTTACATCAAGTTTGAAAGATAATTCATGACCCAAAAATATTTATTTGAAATCACTTGAAACAATGTCAAGTTTGAGATATCAAGAATTATTCACACAAGATTGGTAATTTCAATTTTTAAGTGGTGTGTGATATTCAAAATATCTAGAATCTCAAATGATTTCAAACAAAAACTAATTTCAATGAATAATGATGAAATTTCAAGATGTATCACTGATTCAAGACAGGTAAAAAAAAATATCCAAACCAATCTAAAAAAAAAATGAGATTATCACAACTGTGAAATGATAATGTGCTGTAATGAGTATAAATTTTCAAGCCTTTCTAAAATGAATTAGAAGAACTTCAGAACAGCAGAGATGTGTGAGATTTCAATCGTTTTTCAGATCTTCAAAAGAAATTTAGAATTCATATTAACAGTGTTCAAGATATGACAAGAATACATCAACACCGTTAGGAATTCAGAAAACAGAAAATGAACTTCAAGACAATTGCAGAAAAAAATCAGTATCTGGAAATGATTAAAAATATCAGAGTTCTACACACGCAAAACAAATTTCCAGAATATCATGAATACTGCAATTCTAGAAGCACAACAAAAAATATGGCAGTGATAAATCAAATCAGAATAGGCAGAAGAAAGAGATATAAGGGAGAAGGAGAAGAAATAAACAAAAAAAATCAAAACAAGAAAAAATATTTACAGAGGTGAGTTTAGAGATCATACCAGAATCAAGTGTAAATCAGAATCTCTACCTCAACAGTCTTGGCTTAAGGAACTGTGAATGATTACAGAAGTATTGAGCAGCTTGAATTCAAATTTCTTTTGCTTAGCAGTTCCTCAGCCACCTCTGGTACCTAATAGTTTAGAGAATCGAGTGGTCTAACAAAGTTTGTAAAACCACTTACAGTTGTATTCATATGTTTTGGTACCCAGGCTTGTTTATATAACAAACCATTAGAATTAACTTTCGTACCCTTAGGAACCCAAATCTGTTTGAACTTGACAAAGCCTGTATTATTTTTTGGAATCCAAGAATGTTTAAATGGTTTATTATAAAACGATTTCTCATTACTATTTTGATTCAAAAATCCTTTGAAATCTTCAGAGTTCAAATTTTCAAAGGAGTTCTTTTTAAAGCAGTTTGAGAAATTTTTCAAAACATTTGAATTTTGTTTTCCAAAAACATCATTTTTCCCAAAGCCAAGACCAGATTTATTTCCAATAGAAACTTGGTTTTGTAACAGCATATTCAACGATTTTTCCCCATTAGAAAATTTATCCAAAATTGATTCTAATCGTTGAATTTTTGATTTTAGATCGCTATTTTCTTTTAGTAAATTTGAGCAATTATTTATAGCGATCTTCTGTTCAGCATTGGACTGTTTCAAAACCAAATTCTCATTTTCAAGCGATTTAATTTTGACTTGGGATTTAGAAATTTCAAGTTCAAAATGATTTTGCTTTTCAGATTCAAGTTCGTTGAATTTTTCAATCTCAATTTCAAGCTCTTTTAAAATCGAATCACTTTTCAACAAATTTTCTTTTTCAGCAATTTCAAATTTGGAATTTATATCAGTTTTAAAAACTTCAAATTCCTTTTGTAGAAGATTGTTCAAATTTGATAACTCAATCTTGTTTGCTTTTAAGATCAAAATTTCATCTTCAAACTTTTGAATATTTTTATTGAGATGAACAAGATTGGTTTTCAATTTCAAACAATTTTTACAATCTGAATCTGAAAGGTTTTTAAAATATTCAAGTTGTGATTCCAAATCATTAATTTTGCTGGTCAACTCAGAATTCCTAGATTTTAGAATTTTGTTTTTAGATTTGAGTTTATCAACAGATTTAGTTAAATCAACACACATATAAACCAAATCTTCGTATGAGAAATTTTCAACTTCAGCATCCGTTGATTCTCCATCATCTGATCCTTCTGAATTCTCATTTGTAAATCCTGTTAAACAGAATTCTGAATCTGAGTTGACAATCTGGGGTTTTGAGCTGCAGTTGTCAATTTGACCATACTTCGTATTGAGAGCTATCCAGATTTCCTGCGCAGTTAAACAATGTGAGATCAGACTGTATTGATCATCATCAAGATAAGAATATAGAATATGTGTAGTACGAGAATTAAAAACTTTATCTACCATATCGTACCCATTGATAATAACATCCCAACATTTAATATTAACAGATTTTAGACAAAATTCCATTCTGGATTTCCAGTTTAAAAAATCTGTTCCAGTGAAAATAGTTGGAGATGAACTGGACCGACTCTCACTAAACTGACAACTAGGATTTCACATGTCTCTAGAGTTAAAGAAAAAACCTGCTCTGATACCACTTGTTGGATCTAGGTTAACCCTAGAGGGGGGGTGAATAGGGTTTAGCACAGTTTTTCGCTGAGTTAAAAATCTGATAGGATATTAAAATAATATACAGCTTACAGAATGCAGCAAAAATAAAAGTGCAGAAAATAAATCACACACGGAGATACCCAGCTTCGGCAAATCCCTGCCTACTGCTGCATTCCTAAGGTTTCTACTACGTGATAGAACAGATCCCGCATACAAGACCATGTACACTCGCAAACCCTGCTCCTATTCTAACCCTACGCTCAAAACCCTAGACTGATTGATATTCACTCGTTCAGATTTCCCGAATTACAAACCCTGTAACTCGTAACCCAAATTTTGCCGACTCTGTCAACTGTCATTCAACACCCTGACTGATTCCTAGAATTTTTACAGACTTCTAGTAACTGTTTGATCGATTTTACAACACAATTTAAAATGACATAGAATAAAAAGAAAACCAAAAAAAACTTTGGGAGTTAAATTAAAAAGGGGTCATCCCCTTTATTCTCTTGTCTCAAAAACTGGTCGGCCCACTTTCATTTGCACTTGTCCGATCATTTTCTCCTTTGCTCTGGAAAATAAAATGGCGGCAGGCGATTCTCTAGGGTTTCTGAAATCCTTCCCAATTCGAAACGATGGCTTGATTGAATGATGAAATCTTGTATGAACTTTAATCTCGAGTTGCTCGTGTTCGTTGCTGAGTGATTCTTCAATTGCGGCTTTCACTGATTTGGAGGAAATTCTTCGATTGAAAAACACTTTGGAAAATTGTGAGTATTCTTGATTTTTCTTTCTCTGAATTGATTGTGGTTTTTCGATTTTTTTTTATGCCTATGATGTAATGGTTGTTTAAATAGGGATAACAAAACCCTAAATCACTCTGATTTCAAAAACATTGCTCGATCTGATTATGCTGCTTTCCTTGTTGAAATATGTCCCGATTTAAAATTTGTTTCCTCTCTTGATATTGTTGATAGATTCGGCTTTAATTTGATTTGTCAATTCTGTAATTTATTTGAATTGTCCACGATTTCCCTTTCTGATATTCTCGGCTGTGTAATTCCAAAAGAATCTGTTTTCCCATTTTAAAGACAATTTAGAAAAATATTTCACACAAGTATTTCAATCTTGCCAAAACTTAATCCCTTGATTTCAGGAAGGATTGAAAAGCTTGCCAAACATTTTCTGCCGTGTTATTTTTCTTGCCAAAAAAAGATTTTCTGATTTCTGAAACAGTTTAAAAGCTTGCCAAATACTGGCTTTGATTGCTCAAATATGGTTCACTGTATTTAAGGTTTTGTTCAAACCTTAAATGAAATTTAGTGTTGAAATCTTGATTTTCTTGCTCGAAATGTTGTTGTGATTCCTCGTTTATTTGTTGCCTTTTGTAGCCTCAATTAATTGAATTCAGCCTTGAAAAAAAAAACTGGAAATTTATTAACTTGCCAAGTATGAATATTTTGAATAACCTGTATTCCTGGAAAGAATTCTTGGCTTGAATCACAAAAAAAAATCCCTGATTTACACTGAAATCAAAATGTCTGCTACGAATTTTTTTGAGTGATTCTTCCCATGCTGGAAATGCTGCTGTATTGATCATACTGACATGTTGTTGCTATGTATAGTGTGATTCCATCACTAGAGCCATATTTGCTTTACTTTTTATTTCAGCAAAACCTAGTAATATAGAATATTAATTTTGTTGCCCAAATCATACTCAGCAAAATTGATTTCTTTGCTCTGATTTGCATTTTCCTGCTTCACTTTTCATTTCTTGTTCGCCCTTGTACTCGACCAAGATTGTTGAGCCTTGATCACCATGCGTTTTGCTTCACCATAGTGTATGCATCCTCTTGGTACATGCATTTCCAGTTTGCTTGTCATTGATATATGCACACTCTTTAATCGATACTGTCTTGCTTGAAACATGTGTTGCACCGATGACTTATATGCCTGCATTGAACTTGTTGTGTATGTGTGTGTGAGTATTGTGACTAGACTGTATTGCCTTCACTTATCTGCACTTGCTGTTGTACTTATGCATTGATTGTTGACCCTATTGTCACATGTACCCGAGCAAGAGCATGAGTGCATATACACCTAGCTGCTGCCATTTTAATTTGTTTGCATAACTGAATTTCATGTTGACTGCACTTGTTTTGTATCCATGTCCATGTATTGCTGAAATGTCATTCTTGAAACATATGCTTCTGCCTTGTAGCATGAAATTGAATATGCTCGACCATTATAGAAAAAATAACTTGCTTTGTCCCTTTGCATGAGACATGCACGCACTCGATCACATTGCTGTTGCATCATACATTGTAGCTGCACATACGTCTTGTATGCCTCTCCATATGACCTGTCATGCTTCACATGTAATTAATTGATTCTGCCATGATGAATTTGCTTGATTTCGAGTTGATCTTGTATGTTTGACACACATTTGGACTGATTTGCATACAGTCCTGAGCTCGACCAATTTTACTCTTTGTTGGCTTGAATCATGCTTTGTTGACTTTGACATTTGCACTGTGTCGAGCTTGGTCCATGTGACTGCTCCACAGTTGCACACTGATCGGCGAGGCAATACACACGTGTATATTTATACACGTGTGTATATGCAGCCATCAGAAGAGATTTCCTGTCCCTGTACTAAATATATACTGTCTAGACACAATCGGATTAACAAATCAGATCAAGTCAGAAAAATGATGAGAAACACACCAGAAAACTGAGGCAAATAAAATTTTTAAAATAAAATTTATATTTGCATGAATTTTAAATATTATTTCTGTTCCATATACTGTGTGTGTGTTTCTGTATATGATAGGTACGAAGACTGGACTGACTGAAGACAGGTTTGACAGAGAAGCAGTGAAGACAGAAGATTGAAGACAAGGACTGTGTGAAAAAAAGTGTATATGTATACGAGTCTGTGTAAATGAATGAATGAGTGAAACTGTAACTGAAAGATAGAGTGTTGTAGTGGAGAACACTGTATATGAAATTGTATTTGATATGTAATACAGAGATGTATAAATAGTGGAGTTATAAAAATTTGTACTGTTTGAATGTTGAAATAAAATATTCTATTTAAATAAAATACTATGTTAATATTTGAACTTCTGTTTTATATTATATTCCTGTCTGTAATGTGATATAACAGTACAATAACAAACACATTCAAAATAATATATACTTGTTTGTTATCATCAAACAAAAAATCATATAATTGTGTATACAACACCGTTATATACAACAGATATATCCTTTTTTATTTGTGATGTATAAATGTTTAGATTTGATTAGTTTTATTATTTAAATAGGTTTGGATTTCCATTCTAAATGGATAATCAAAACGTATTTAGATTTGAAACAAATCAAATGTCAATGTTTTTATGAACAACATAAGAAGGGTATATTAGGTTAAACAAAGGTGTATGTATATATGTGTATTCATGAAAATACATGTATATATTATATGATTTACACCTCGTTCTTAATTTATTACTTATATAATTCCAATAAGCCTAGGGATGCAAGTTTTGATTTTTATGTTGTATTTTTTCATAATTGTTATCATTAATTATGCCCTTATGTCATTATGTTTTGTGTTCAGCAGTCTAATGTGGAAATTAAAGTTGTGTGCCTTGAGTGTAGATTAAATTGACAATTTACACCATTAAAATGTTTGTTCGCTTATACGAAAACTAGCGTTTATTGTATGTATTAAATATTCTAATTATGTAGCGCAATCAACGTAATAATGACGTATAAAATACGTTAGAATACAGTTAGAATTTCAAATGTCCCCATATAATGGTTGCTTGTGTGTATATATAATGGTTATCTATATATTAAAATAATGACATACAGACATGAGGTTAGTTGTCATTTGTGGTAGAAGTTTACCCGGAATCAACCGGCAAATTCAGCAACCACAAGTGTGTCCGGATAATGTGAGAGGTCTGGGTGTGGGTCATTCATTTTTAGCGCACTATGACACGAGGTTAAACCCATCTGCAGTAGAAGTCTGCCCAGAACCGCCCGACATATCCAACATCTACAGGTAGACGGTTTTATGTGAGAGGTCTAGTGTATATACATAGAAAAACCTATTATGTGTGGAATTCGGTAGGTTTATTATGCCTTGGGAAAGTCTTAAGTGGTTGACTCCCTTCTTACCTAGTTTGGGTCTTAAGTGGTTAGGATTAAGATCATTTCTGAAGGTTTACTCCTTGGATAGGTACCAAAGCCATAGGACCCACCCTTATTAGATTCGAAGTAATTCTATGGGTCCTCCTTCTCTGAAAGTGGTTAGGCATAATGGTAACAGAGTAGAGTAGTTCACGGGGGATGTCCACTTCCTCTAGGAGCTTTTAGGGCCAACCTAGGGACAAGTTTGGTTTACGTGATACGTAGCATGCTATTTAATTCACCAACTGTCTAAGGGAAGTCTTAAGCGGCATAGGTGTTCTACCGTAATATCAGTTAAGTAGTAACATGTCGCGTCCGCTGGAGGAGTCTTAAATGGCTATGTGTCGGCCTACCTTAAAACCGATATTAAGCGGCGAGATACTAGTTCTCATATAAGTTGTGAGAATATAGAATTATGAATGATGATGTATTAGGATGGGGTCTTAAGGGGCTAGAGTCTTCCTCAGGGTTATAAGAAATCATAAGAATCAACCTTTAGTAAATAGGTCAATATGGGCCTTAAGTGACCAAGAAAGTCCACCTTGTTGGGTCTTCACCCTAAATCCACTAATGGAGGTCTTAAGCGATTGACTCAGATATCCACCTTATTGGTTAGATACTTCTTTTTTATGTGTTTACTTGCGAGTTTTGTAGACATACCATGACATATATAACCTGCCAAATCTAGGGTATGGTGTTAACCGACCTTTTGGTTTGGTTCCCAAAAGTACACCAGACACGCTCGACTCAACACATCATGTTGCGTTAAAGCCCGAAGTATCTCCAAAACACTCAGGACGCGAGCCCAAAGGAAGTCGCGCGATCAGGGGCCTCGCAACTCCTCAAAAAAGTGAATTTAGCACATGTTTGTATCCCTTCATAAGGGTATTTCGACTCCAACTCTTCCAATAATTTCGTACCCCTCACTCCTTCAAACTTGTATCCCTCGGCACCGAAAACTTTGTATCTCTCACTACAAAACACTTCTAATCCCAATCCTTTGGATCCTTCAGTATCGACGTTCTCATATCCCTCAACACTCGACTCCCCCGTCCCCATAGAACCTCGGGTGCCCACTGCATGCAATCGCTGTGTATCCCTAGGGATATGATCTCGTATCCCTTAGGGGATAGGAAAAACTCGTATCCTTTAGGATACGGGATAACCGTATCCCTTAGAGGATACGAAATTCGTACCTCTCAGAAGGGATACGAGTTATCTCTATGCATGGAGCAGGGATCCGAAATTCTGAAGGCCGCCTCCCTAGGATACGAAATTCTGCTATGTGGTCCCCAAATCTTACCTTCTGCCACCTAACCCTTCAACTATAAATACATCCAAGCTTGGCCTTCAAAAGGGTAGAATTTTTACTTATTTGACATCTCTTAGATCCCCAAGAACTCATTAATGGAAGCCTAGTGCTTGAGGAGGAAGAAGCATAAAAGTTTCTTTTTTCCCAAGACTCATATATGACAACTACGGCTCCAAAATACATGGAAACACTGGTAAACGAATGCCTATATGATGTTCAAAGCTTGTAACCTATTGTTGTGAATAAAATATCAGCGAACTCCTTCAACGTGGATGTAGGTTCATCGTGGACCGAACCACTATAATTCTTCGTGTTATTTACTGCTTTCTGCACTTATTTTCCCATGTGAAACATTATTCTTAAGTAATTAAGAATATTTGGGTGTTACGAATTTTTTTGCCATCAACATCTGGTGCTTTCATTGAGAACTTAGACTCATTTCTTTGTCGCACATGTCCATCTTGACTTCGACATGTTACTCAGGTTTCTTCCTAGCCTAGCGCTCGAATCCGCTTATGATGGTTAAGCAAGCAAAGAACCTGATGATTGGAACTTTAGCAGCAGCCGACGCTGCTACTTCCCAACAACTTCAATCGGCGGGAAACCCGGCGGAAGCAGACGTCCTTCTTCCTATGGACCTCGATGCTCCTGCAACTCAAGCGCAGATTTACGCACTTAAAAAGGTTGGAAAAAAGATCTCTAGAGCTGGACGAGGCATTGAAAAAGAACATCGGCCTTATGCGTCAACTCTAGGAAAGTCAACGTCTCATCACTTAACTCCACCTTGCTCAGAACAACACTCGACCGCGGCACAACTTCTCAGAAAGTGCATCTTTCGAAACTTGGGGTTGAAGCCAAAGAAGTAGATTCACTCTAAACACTAATGTCATTGCCCACACTAACGACCATATCAACGACAACAACAACGAGAATGGTAACGGGACCACCATAGCCATCAGTGAGGGAACACTTTGACATGTTTGTTCCTATTTGGTTATCAATGATGAAACAGGTTCGAGTAACCGACCTTCTCCTCGATACAACCCAAATGTTGCCGCTCTAAACTTGGGGTCTACACGTCCAGCAACTCAACAGGACCAAGTCCTACCTGATCAAAATCTGCATCAACCTGCTCAAGTTCATAAACCATACCAGAATCAGGTCAATAACGATGATGATATGGATGAGCATGAGCTCGACGTCCATCCTAGGCGACGTCCACAGCCTGAACTCCCGAGGCGAACAACAAATGCTGAATCCCACCAGAGAATGTTCATCCGACATATCTCCCCAACATGGTACCAATTGTCATGAGGAATACGCGAAGGAGTGTCAACGAGTGTGAGAAACCCACCTAAGACGTAACCCCTTCATCGAGGTTGTGCATGAAGCCGAGTGGACTCGACGCTTCAACATGCCATAGTTGGGGCTCTATGGCGAAACAACCGACCCCTGCGCTTTTCTGAACCACTACGAATGGCACATGGACTCCAGCAGGACCACCAATAATGTCAAGTATAAATGCTCCTAGTCTTTTTGGAAGGCGCATCCTTGCTTTGGTTTACCCACCTTCCACTTCAATCTATCAGTAACTTTGACCAATTGGCAACCGAGATGGTCAGACAGTTCAGAATGCACGTTCCTACGCCGAAGAACTCTCTTGCTCTCACCAACCTCCTTAGAACCTGACTGAAATCCTCAAAAGTTACCTTGAGCGTTTCAACACCACCCTCGCTGAGATTGATGATCAGGAACCTCGTATGGTCCTCATCCAACTCGCCAAAGGCGTCCTCGCTGATTCCGAATTTGGAGCGTGGATAAACAGAAGGCGACCAAAGACTCTAGAGGCCTTTTACGAGAAAGCCGTGCAATTCCTATATCAAGAGTAAACTTGGCGCAATGGGGCTACTTAGGGCAGCCACCCTAACAACACACACTGGCACCGTCGAAGACAGTGTCAAAGGAAAACAAGTCAGAGAATCTTCCAACAAGGGTATGGGGACGGTTCCATACAAGCCCAAGACGAACAATGGAAAACCTAATGATAAAAACATCAATCAATCTCCCACAGATCCCAAGAAGCATGGTCGCTATCAAAATTACAGGAACTACACTCCGCTCAATTGAGTTATGGAGACAATCTACTTAATTAGAAATCTGTAATACTCTTCAATACAAGAAGCCCAACACCTGGGAATCTACCAACCACGAGAAAAACTCTGGCAGGTATTGCAGATTCTACGATATGTATGGGCATAACACTAATGACTGTCGCCACCTCAAGATGCGATTGAAAAACTCATCTATAAGAAATGTCTGGAACAGTACGTTCAGGATCCTACTCCCTCTGAAGCAACAGCGGGCCCTTCAATGCCCGTTGTCCCTCCAGCTAATGCAGCCCCAGGGCCCTCCAATAAAAGACCACGTGGAATCGTCATCAACATTATCTACGGTGGACCTCACCCCTCTCATGACAGCTTCCGAAAAATGAAGGAGTATGCCAATTCCATTAAGCATGCTAGCGGTGAAGCATGCTCTACTGTGGACAAATTTGCCATTGCTATGCTCTAGAAGACAATGCAGGACAGTATATTTTCCAGGAGAGGAAGTCTACAGGAATTGAGATCCCAATCATGGACCCTCTCGTGAACTCTGCCTAGATTGTCCATGCCTTCGTTCGAAGGATCCTAATCGATTCGAGAAGCTCAGTCAACATCATCTTCAATGCGACATACGATCAAATGAAACTAGAGGCCAAAGACTTGAAACCCTGCCATGCCACGATTCATGGCTTCTACAGTTCTTCCAACTAACCCGTGGGCTTGGTCGACCTATCAGTAGAGCTCGAAGAAGGGGATCGGAGTCGATTCTGAATCCTCACCTTTGTGGTCATCGACGTCATCTCTCCCTATAACGTCTTCCTTAGCCGCCCTTTTCTTGTAGAGTTCAAAGTCTACATATCTCCATGGTCCCTTCTAATGAAATTTACGATAGACAATGGAATCGGCATAGTTAAAGGCGACCAAACAACCACGAGAGCTTGCTACCTTACTGAGTGGAAGAATGCACACAATAAGGACAGAGGCAAGACAATGCCTCTGCCTTCTTATGCGAAGACTATCTACGTATAACAATCAAAGGTATGTAAGTCTAGGCTCAGGCGCCAGTGCCGTCTTTTTGACGATCTCGATCCGAGGGATGATGAAGAGCCCGATTTCGAAAGGGCTACCCCGGTGGAACCAATGATGGATGTTCCGATCAGCCCCGATGACCCGACAAAGGCTTTTAAAGTTGGATCGCAACTCCGCCCCACAATAAAGGAAGAACTTGTGGAATTCTTAAGGGCCAACCTCGACATATTCGCTTGGATCCACGCTGACATGTGCGGCATCGACACAGGAGTCGCTTGTCACATGCTCAGTATTGACCCCAGGCAACTTCTAGTCAAACAGAAGCGTCGAATCCTGGGAATCGAAAGATCAACTGCACTTAAAGAAGGGGTGGATACGCTACTTGGTAACGGCTTCATCCGTGATGCCTTCTATCCCGAATGGGTCTCCAACCCGATCTTGGTTAAGAAAGCAAGCGGAAAGTGGCAAATGTATGTTGACTACTCCAATTTCAATACAGCCTAACCTAAAGACAATTTCCTACTTTTGAAAATTGATCAGCTTGTCGACTCAACCGACGGCTACCAGCTTCTCTCCTTCATGGATGCGTACTCCGGCTACAACCAGATTCCAAAGTACCTTCCAGATCAGGATCATACTTCTTTCATCATTGATCTTGGGCTCTACTGTTATGACGCCATGCCCTTTGGTATTAAGAATGCTGGAGACACCTATCAGTCACTGGTCAACCACATGCTCAAGGACCAGATCAGAAGATCTATGGAGGTTTGTGTGGATGATATACTTGTGAAAACGGGGGTAATGCATGACCACATCGACGACCTTATTGAAATGTTAGGTTTCCACAGCAAATATGGCATGAAACTCAATCCCTTGAAATTCTCTTTCGGCGTTGCATCGGGGAAATTCCTGGGTTTCATTATCAATTCGCAAGGCATCGAAGCTAATCCAGATAAGATTAAAGCTATCCAGGATATACAAGCTACTTGGAGCATCAAAGATGTTCAAAGCTTAAATGAGGAGGTGACCGCCCTAAGTCGATTCATCTCTAAATCTACAGATAAATTCCTTCCTTTTTCGATGGTCTTAGAAAGGGGAAGCGCAACTTCACGTGGACACTAAAGTATAAGGACGCGATCCAGGACCTTTTGAATCACTTAGATCGACCACCTATCCTATCGACACCCATAGATCACCAGGACTTATATATTTATTTGGTTTTTCTATATCGGCAATCAGATCATGTCCAACAGCTTGTTTACCACATCGGCAAGAGGCGAACGGGGGCAGAAAAGAACTAACCAAAGCTTGAGAAGCTAGCTTACTACCTGTTGAACTCCTCCCAGAAGCCGAGGCCCTACTTTCAGTCCTATCCACTCAAAGTCTTCACTGACTAGATGCTACGAAAGGTCTTGTAATGACCTGAGGCGTCTGGGCGACTTCTATAATGGAACATAAAACTAAGTCAATTCGAGATCACATTCATTCCGTGTCGAGCCGTCCGCAGACAAGCCCTCGCTGATTTCATAGTGGAGTTCACCATTCCAGAAGAACCTCCTCTGGAAGACATCGAGACTTCAAATATTCAATGGAAACTATTCGTGGATAGGTCCTCAAAAAGTTCGGTATGTTATGATTTAAAGTTATACCTCCCTGCCACCAACAACGATGTCGAATACGAAGCGTTGATTGCTAGACTTTGAATTGCAATCAAACTTAACATCAAGGCTATCCAAATCTACTTCGACTCGCCGCTCATCGTAGCTAGGAGCAGGGAGAATACCAAGCCAAAGGGGAACGCCTCGCTCCTTATCTTGCTCGGGCCCGCGAATTGCTCACCGATTTCGACCACTACATATTATGCACATCCCTCGAGGACAAAATGAGAAAGCTGACTCCTTAGCCAAGTTGGCAAGCTCCGGAGATGCGCAACTTATAGGACTAGCCCCAATCGAATTGCTCGACTCTCCGAGCATCGATCAGATGCAGAATGATTTGGTAGCAATGATGAAGACCGAGCGCGAATCTTGGATGACACCAATCAATGACTACTTACAGCATGGAATCCTCCTAGAGTGCTACAAGGAAAGATGATCACTCACTCGTAAGTCTTCCAGATATATCATTCAGAACGGAGTGCTCTACCAAATAGGAATCTATGTTCCACTGCTCCAGTGTGTATCCCACAATGATGCCAATCGTGGACTATCAAACATGCACGAAGGAGGGTGCGGTGACCACACCGGGGAGTAAACCCTGGCAAGGAAGACTCTCAGATATGGTTACTTATGGGCTACACTCGATTAGGATGTCGTGTGTTATGCCTGCAAGTGCGACAAATGCTAGAGGTTCTCCAAGGTTCTAAGAGCCCCGCCAACCAAGCTAACACATATGGTCAGTATCTGGTCGTTTGCATGTGGGTAATTGATATCATCCGAACTCTTCCAACAGTTGGAGGCTATGCACGCAATGCTATCGTCGTAGTTGATTACTTCACCCAATAGGCAGAAGCCAAGTCCCTCACTACAATCACTACCAAGAAGGTGATCAACTTCATCGTCTGCAACATGATCACTTGATATAGAGTCCCTCAAGCTATCATTTCCGACAATGGGACCCATTTCGAGAGCATTGAGTTTAAGTCTTTCTACAAAGGGCACAACAACGAAAAAAAGATTCTTTGCAGTAGTTTATCCACAAGCTAATGGGTAAGTCAAGGATGTTAACAAAGTGATCAAGTCCATCATCAAGAAGCATCTGGAAAAAGTTGGGGCTTATGGGTAGATGATCTCTCACTGGCCCTATGGCCCTACCGGATCACCCATAAGTCAGCGACTGGCCACACTCCCTTCGCTCTCGCTTATGGATCTGGAGCCGTCATTCCCATTGAGATCAAACTCCAATCTCACCTAGTCACTTACTACGATCCAACGACTAACCAAGATCTCATCTTGTAATCTCTTGACTTGCTCGAAGAGAAAAGAGATGAAGCTAAACTCCGAGCTGCCGCCCAACGCTAACTAGTTGCCAGAAACTTCAATTCCAGAGTCTGTCCAAAGGACCTCAACGTCGGCGACCTCGTCCTGAAATAGATCTTTCCCACACCGAATGACTTCAATCCTCGTTGGGAAGGACCGTACGTCATAAAACGGAGGCTTGGAGATGGAACCTTCAGGACAACGGCCGTTGATGGCGCCGAACTCCGAAGAGCATGGAATAATGAACATCTCCATTGCTACTTTACACAAATTATTGTACATATTTACTTCTTTCCAAAAATGTTTCATTTTCTTCAAATTCAATACATCGTAAACATAGTCGCCAAAGTTATTAGTAAAGATAGTTTTCGGTTCCATATGTTATTGGCATGTTTACTTTCTGCACAGCATGATCACGCAACTATCACAACTGACTTGCATGCACGAGCGCACAGCAGTGAACCGACACCCAGCAGCGTGGAACCGGTCCAACCTAACTCAAGTCTCAAATCAATGATGAGGCCAAGTATAAACAACTCGGGATGTTCATTTACTTGAATAACCAACCTAGCTCCCAAGTCTTCAGAATTGGGGGCAACCCATCGACCAAACAAGTGTGACATTGACTGCTAGTTTGGTTCCGTCTGACACAAAGGGTCCGGATTTGGGAAACCATCGGTGAATCAACGAAGCCCTCAAACTATAGCCCAAACAAAATGATGGGAGAGTCTAAAGGACAAATCAACAACGTCCACACCTTCTCTTGACTTGAGACCAACGATCTCAGGGAGGTCCCGAGAGAGAAGGCACCAAAGACAAATCTTCACACAACTCGGAACTCCCGACTAAGGGAGATCCCGAGAGCAAAGTTAGCGCTTACAACCTTCACATGACTTGGAGCTCCTGACCAAGGGAGATCCCCATAGCGAAGTATGCACTTACAACCTTCCACGACTGGAACTCCTGACCAAAGGAGGTCCCAAGAGCGAAGTCTGCACTTACAGCTTGAATCGGAATTCCCGAACAGTGGATGTCCCGAGAGTGAAGTCCATGCTTACAATCTTCGGACGACTCGAGATACTCGAGAACAAAGTCTTTGACGATGTTTGCTTAAGGGTGTAAACAAGCATGTTGGTGCAAGTACAAGGAATGGAAAGCGTAGATGAACATTTGAACACTTAGCACTGAATGTAACATAAGAAAAGCTAACTAGCGCTTTCATTCACAACCCAAAAGCAAACTACATAAGTCTATCTGTTTGTTTTCTAACAACATGGCATACATGAAAACCATACCATGCCTAAAAAATCGAGGGTCGTACTCGCGTATACTATCTGGCTACATAACCAAAATATATAAAATAGCTATAACAATCATAGAGGAGACACATTCTTCTTCTTCTTCTTGACAGATTCAATGCTAGTGGGTCATCTCTAGTTTTTGTCCTCTTCCTCCCAAAGCTGCCTCCACCTCTTCCTCCCTTACCCTTAGCTTGGGAAATGGAGTTATGAGAAAGCTACTTAGTCATCCCATCGTCATCCTCACCACTTCTAATTTTGGTGATCTCCATAGGTGGGTCGTATTATAGTGGTCTAGGATGGATGTCGGTGGCAAGGGCCAGCACAACCTCAATTCCTCCCTGAGCTTCCTTAGTTCTAGCTTCACCTTCTTCATGGCCTCCCGTGCATCCTTATAATCAGCTAACTTTTTAGCTTTAAGTTGTGTGGCTGCATCCGCCTTAAGCTTCTTTTATGTCTCTTCGCTTCTTCTGTTGGCATCCTCGTAAGCTTTCTTCTTCCTGGCCTCATTGTCGGCCCTCTCCTTCTCCGCCTCATCAGCAACCTTCTTTCTCTCCATCTTAGCTGCAACTTTGTCCTCAGTCTCCTTCCAGGCCTTAACCTGAGCCTCTTGTAAGGTAGCCTCGTCCATCCATTTTTATTATTCCTTCTCCTGAGACTTCGCCGCCATTTGGGCCTTCTATGCCTCTACTATGTCATGCATTGTCTACACGCTCGCGTCCACCGAGCCCATCACTTGGATACTCTGGCCATCCATCACCTCTCCTTCCTCAAGAAGATCCTTATAAATGTTGGATGTTAAGTTCACGTCCGAGAATGTATCCATCAGACCACTTCCCTCTTCGAACTAAATCCCTTGCAATCCTAGTCCAGACTCAGGTAATTGGGGATATGTAGGGGTAAAGCCTGTTGTCATCTATGCTCCGAAGGGGGGTTCATAATGATAAAGAAAGCTATTTAGTCTCTTTAAACTTGGTGCCTATACCCTCCTCGAGTTTTCGTGATAATGAGACTTTGCCTCTAAAAAATTGTGGTGTAGGGATGATAGGCAGAGTGCTCATTTTCGCTGTAAGAGAGGAGCCCCTTTCCAACTCCGGATAATTGGGGTTATACTCGGTTGAAACGGGAGCTAGGACTATAGGACCGCTAGTTGTGGAAGATAGTGGGACTTGCGGTTGATGGGAACTCTCCTCCGCGAATTCATGGGCAACGACCACGCTTTCAGTAGGCACAAACTTCCCTTTTTGGGTAGCAAGTTCTGCCAGTCTCTCCCTCTCGGCATCCTCCTACAACAATGTCCTCCCTTCCTTTAACTCCTTATGCTCAGGCTCAGTCAAGAGATGCACCATAAGCTGGTTTTCATCCACATCTCTACCCGTCACAACCAAGCCTCAAACGGCAATAACCTTTCTCATGTTTGAGCCATCACTCAGAGATAATCCTTAACCCATGAGATTGCGTGAAATTAATGCCTTCACATACATACCCCAGATTGGCTCCTCCAAAGATGCTTCCACCTTGTCCTCGGTATCCTCAATCTCCTCCTTGAGTCGCTCCACCTCTCTTTAGTGCTCGACCCTTCACCCATCCGGCGAGCTCATCACATCCCTGTTGTTGGCTTCAGCATCCTCTTTGTCTTTCCTAGTCGCCTCCAACTGTCTCCTTAGCTCGACATTCTCTTTTTACAGCCTTTAAACGTCCTCATTTTTGGCTTTCAGCCTCTGATTCTCCTTCGCCAAGGCCACGTTGTCTGTCTGAATTTAGAATTCCCTCTCGTTATCCTTCATCAAACGGGTATTCTCCTTTACCGACTCGGATTTCTCCTTCTTAAGGCTTGCATTTTCGATTGACACTGAGGCCACAGTTTCTTTGAAGGTTGAAGCAGCATGCTTTGCCTCCCTCTCTAGCCTCTCATACTTCTCCTTCAGTCACCTATTTCGGCAATAGAGAGTTATTTTATAAACATGTTGCTCAAATACATAGAAAATAGGTGCAACTTGAAAAATCATCTTACATAACGACTCTTCTCGATCCTGGACAGTCAGCTGCTCATCCTTGACCTCTTGCTTCGGGTTGGAAATCTCCACGTTCTTGTTGATGATGATCTCCGAGAGGTTCTCTGAATGTTTGTAGAATTTGTTGCATTGGTAGCAAGCCGCATACACCTTCTGCCGCACCATTTCCCTATCCTCCCGGGGAATCGGATTGATATCCGGAAGCCATTTTATTTCGTCAAAGTAATGCTTGGGAAACTGCTCTTTCAGTTGGGCCTTCCTTTGGTCTACGGTAAGCTCTGAAGCCTCGGGTAACTCTGGCGGTTGCACCTTTATCTTCGATGCTACCTTCTTTATTTTGTTGGTGTGCGCCAACTCCTTTCCTTTAGAAGAGATGACCAGCGTTGTAGGCGGAATATTATAAGGAATCGTTGAAGAGGTCTATCAGTGCCCGTGGAAACATATCTTGTATCAATCCCATATGACCGAGTGTATGGAGGAGGAGATTTAGAACGTCGAGATCGTTCTCTATAATGATACTCATTACTATGATCGCGAGACTACGGTGGCTCATCAAACAAACTAGCATCTCTTCTAAAATCTCCGAGGAAAACACTCCTCGAAGGTTGATGACTTCCAGACCCATGGCCATGGCCTCTACCTACTCTAGCCATTTCACCTGTGAAAGGAACAGATTCAAGATTAGATTCGAACACTCTATACACACAAACGAATGTGTGTCATGTAGTGCTTATGGGTGTGTGTCCTAAGTGTTCTATCAATAGACCAGATAGTGGCCTGCTCGAAGGGGTGATCTCCCTAACATTTAGAGTTAATTCCTCTATATTTGTGGTCTAGGCCAAGGAGGCGTAATAAGCGGGAGCTTGTTCAGCTTGTCAAACTGACCCTCCTTTTCCAGTGACGACAATCTCAGAGGGGGTTACCGGAGACTGCGACTTAGATGACCCTTCTATCCTTGCCTCACCTACCACGGGCTAGGCAAGGGCAACCGACGGGCCCTTATCTCTAGAAACAACCTCCTCATTGCCGATCTCATCCTCACTAGCTCCCTCCTGAATCTTCACAGCCTTGCGTGGCTTAGACCCGATAGGGGACGCTTTACTTTTTTAGCTCGAAGAGCTCGCTTCTCCTTTAGTTCCATCTTCCTTTTAACTCGGGCAATGACCAGTTTGATTATTAGACGACCTGCAGGAAGTAATCCCGCACGACTAAGTCGTTCCTAGTCCAAAATAGTCTCGGTTGAAAGGGCATTGGCTAGGATTGCCTACAAAGACTCAACGTGCTATTGGAACGCGAGATCTGTAGGCACAAGAGGATTTCCTGTTACATAAAAACAAAGTTAACTTTAAGTCGTCAACCTGACGAATGTCAAATCCAGAGCACCCAAAGATACTTACTCCCTTCTAGCCATCTCCTCGCAAATCCGAGAGGACAGTGCACAAAGAACTAGTTATGCTTAAACACACTCAACTTGCTCCACTTTCCCTCAAAAAACCAGGTGCTGGGGAAAGCATCGAGAAAATACTGAGAAGGCGAGATAGTGGCCCTTCTCTTCAACCGAATTAGATATCGGATGTCCTCCCTATTGGGCTATAGCTACAGGTACTCCCTAGAGAGAATGCACGTACCTAACGAGGGAAGCATACACATTTAGATGAAGATGCAAAGGCGCTTGATGAAAATAGTGCAGTATGTCTCGGATGAAATTGTTAGCCGGAGGCATGCACCTAAAAGTGCACGCCTTCCTGTTCCAAGCAGTGAACCCTTCCGGTGGTGCGTGAGCCCTATTGCCTATTCCGGGCACGCGGACATCTCCCTAGGGGATACCGAACCGTGTCTCCATTAGCCACACTGTAGTCTCATCCATGTGCGAGGGTACCAAATCCGGTGGATTCTCAACTATTACTGCGCCCTCCATCATGTCCAGTGCCACCAGGGTGCTTTCCTCCATATTATCTACGTGCTCTTCCTCATTGGGGTTTTCCTCGGGAACTCCGAGTAATTCTTGCATCGTTGGCCCAACTAAGTGCTTGACTACGGTTGCGGTCCTCCTAATTGTACCCCCTGGTCGGGCGCTTTGGGTGAACCCAGTGGCTGAGAAGGAGTAGACTCTTTAAAGGTCTCAAGCTTGTTGCCCCCTATGACAGAACGGTCTGACGACACGGAATGAGGTTACAAACGCTGGGAAGCTTCAGTCTCTAGAGTCTGTTGTTTCTTAGACCTTGTTTTCATTGCTAGCTATAACTTTTAATACAGTTGCATTAGACATCGCGTTGTATAACTTGTACCCCTCATGTTGGTGTAAACTAATATGTACGTGTAGTGCGATGCTAACTCAAGTGTAATTTGAAGATTTGGGACACAGCGACGTTCACAAGTCTTGAAGTCTGTAACCATCGTCGTCGTCAACCAATATAAACATCCATTCACATCGAGCCGCGACTACGATTACGATTGGAATCGAGAAAGCACATTTAGTAGTCTGGTAGCTCAGTCAAAGTCACAGTCCGAGTATATGCTCTAATTCTATGTACCAGGATGAATTGTCAACTCAGTTATGATTAGCACAAGCGACTCAATCGTACAACGTTGTGGAAGCGACACGAAACCAGAGGCAGGTCGCCAAAAGTTCAAGTTTTGAGTGAGAAGCGCGAAGTGTAACAGAAACGAAGTTTTGAAATGCCTGGACCAGTAAGGAGAATCTCATATCCCCCAGGGATACGAAACCTCATATCCCTTAAGGGATATGAAATTTTGTGTCCCTATAGGGTAACGAAATCTCATATCCCCTAGGGATACAGGATTTCGTATCCCTACAAAATTTCATGTCCCTTCATGGATACGAAATCTCATATCCCTTTAGGAATATGAAATTTTGTATCCCATCTAATGGGATACGAACCCCAAACAACAAACCACGAGTTTCGACCCAATCCTTCTGAGAAGCTCTTGCCTCCCTCTCCACTTCAACAATGCTTCGACTCCCTCCTCTTCCTCACCGAACCCTTCTTCCCAAAAGCACCATTCGAAATCTGAACTTAACACCAGGAGAACAGGTCGAACCGGAGTTCAAATCCAACCATCCCAAGCTCGAAAGCATGAATGATGTTGAGACCAGTTTGAGAAATAGCCTTAAGCCCAGTTCGAACAAAAATTGAGAATCCGATCCAAAAACCTAATCCTACTTCACAAATCTTTGGCCTCGAAACCCACTTGTTTCGAGCTCGCAAAGCGTTCGAATACTAGGGTTACAAATTCCTTGTTCAATGGCTAGTGAAGAAAAAAGAAGAAGAAGGGGAGATGGGGTTTCAGCTTTGAATTTATAGGGGGAGGGGTTATTGGGCCTAGCCCAGTCATCGTTTCATATCCCACAAAAGGATATGAAATTTCGTATCCCCACCTATGGATACGAACAAAAAAATGGGGAGAAGAATTTCATACCCCCACGCAGGATACGAAATTTCGTACCCCACTAAGATATGAATTTTCATGTCCCTACGCAGGGTATGATGTTTTGGTATAATATATATACGGTGATACTACATATATTATAGAACTGTGTGCACGTATACGTGTTATGCATGCCTACATGTGTATACTTTTTATGTACATGGTTTTTGCATCTCGAACTATCATACGTTTATACATACGCGCACATATTTATATGCATATCTATGTCCGAGGGAACAACGAACGAACGAGAATGGGGTTTCCAAATTTTGAGAAATCTCCAACCCGTGATTCCTACTACGACCATGCACGTACAGTTTCGACATCGCAACAATCGACATCGATTCCAATCCCTAACTGATAGTACGCTCGTAAGTCCAAATGATTCAATATTGTAAACAAGCGATCGAATCCACGACTCGATGTCGTTCTTTCAAAACCCAACTTCACGTCTGTCTATTTTCAAACTTCGATCGTATCGTGCAATACCCTTTTTAATTCATAAGTAAGTAGGAATTGGATTCTCAAAGAACCTATCAATGAATTGACATCCTAGACGCGAGCAACCAAAAATATTCATTCAACTAAAAGCATATCATGTTGAGACAAGAAGTACTTTAGGAGGAAAATGTCAACCGGCCTTTTGGTCCGGTTCCGAAAAGTACACTAGACACGCTCGACTCAACACATCACGTGGTGTTAAAGAGTGAAGTGTCGCCAAAACACTCGAGACACGAGCCCAAAGGAAGTCGTGCCAGTATAGACCTAACAACCCTTCATAAAAGTGCATTTAGCACATCTTCGTATCCCTCCATTGGGGGATTTCGACTCCCTCTCATCAAATAATTTCGTACCCCTTACTCCTTCAAACTCGCATCCCTCGTCATCGAAAACTTCGAGTCCCTCGCCATAAAACACTTAGAATCCCAATCCTTTGGATCCTTAAGTATCGATGATCTCGTATCCCTCAGCACTTGACTCCCCCATCCCCATAGAACCTTGGGTCCCCATTGCATGCAATGCCAACGTATCCCTTAGGGGATATGAAAATCTTGTATACCTTAGGAGACGAAATAACTATATCCCCTAAAGGATACAAAATCATTCATATCCCCTAGGGATATGGAACAACCGTATTTCTACAGGAATACGTAACTCCGTATCCTAAGGGATACAAATTTCATTTCCCGTTTGATATGAAACTCGTACCCCTCAGAAGGGATATGAGTTATCTCTATGCACGGAGTATGGATTTGAAATTATGATGGCCACCTCTCAAGGATACGAAATTCTGCTGTGTGGTCCCCAAATCCTACCTACTCCCACCTAATCCTTCAACTATAAATACTTCCAGGCTTAGCCTTCAAAAGGTTTGGATTTTTGCTGATTTGACATCTCTTAGATCCCCAAGAACTCATTAATAAAAGCCTAGTGCTTGAGGAGGAAGAACCATAAAAGTTACTTTTTTTCCCAAGACTCATATCTACGGTCCAAAATAGATGGAAACACTTGTATAAAGCTTGTAACCTATTGTTGTGAATAAAATATAAGCAAACTCCTTCAAAGTGGATGTAGGTTCCTCGTGGACCGAATCACTATAGTTCTCTGTGTAATTTACTGCTTTCTGCACTTATTTTACCACGTGAAACGTTATTCTTAAGTAATTAAGAATCTTTGGGTGTTATGACATTTTTTGCCGTCAACATATAGTCTTTAAGTAAATACTATTTTCAATTACACAAGACTTTACGTTCTGACCCTTCTCCTTAATATTCCAATAGGTCAGTAGGTGGGGTAGATTCAATGGACGAAGCAATGATCGGAAACTAAAGAGGAGATGGAGATGTTATGCTATTATTAGTTATCATTTATGTATTACTTACAGAAATTTTAAATGATGTATCGATTGAATAATTGTATCTTGAGAATTTGTTTTTGAACTCAGTGGCTTTTATGAGACGGTACATCTTATTTTTGTACTATATTTTCTCTTCCTGCTGTGTGAGATTCTATAGTGCTATGTTTATTTGTTATTCTGTGCCAATGTAATACGTTACAGGAGCTAGTGATCCATTTAAAGTGACCCTAATTTTCAATGGGCCTTTTCTGTACCAAGAATTAGGCCTTCTCCAGGCGGTTGTACAGTTGAATTCCATGACTGTTAATAATATGCGTTGAATTCTACAGTTTAATATATGATTTACTTTAACCCCGATTGTCATTGAATATTTCTTTAAAGTGTTACTCAATCTCTAACTTGATGGAAGATTTATGTAGTGTCACTTTTAATTAGTACCCTCTGCTCATCCAAATTTTCTACAAATCATTAATCCAGGTAACTTGTGATTAAAATTTTGTAAACATTCTAGAGTTCATTGCATGATGAAATTTGATTGATTTTAATTTCTTTGTTTATAACATAGAGCAGTCGTACATATTCCTTACAATTTTCATTATTGGAAAATTGTGGAAAACGATAATATGTTATCTATGCAAGTCATACATATTCAGACATTTAACCCTTTTACAAATTATAATCACATTGCCTACACATTATTTCCCCTTCTAGTAAGACAGTAAATAGTTGTGTTTAAATATAATTTTCATATGCTCATATACTCCAAGAAGTTAATTTTCAATTGCCTGTTCTGATACCATTACTGTTTTTTTTACTAGACATTCACTAGCTTATTCATGTGTATACAACATGTATGTAGATTACTGATTATGCATAAGCAAGATGCATTACAAATGTTTTACATGCTTAACCTAATGTATTCACCTACTGGTGTGCATAAAACATGGATGTATAGTATCAACTTACGCATAAGCCATTGACTTGTCCACTGCAACAAATATGTCTATTCATAGCATTGATAAAACGCTGTTATAGCCTTTAACAAAGTTTTGATGAAAGTTGTCTAACAACACGTTCTTATAGGTCCTGGATATATCACAATACA
Source organism: Allium sativum (assembly GCA_030737875.1). Classification (NCBI taxonomy): domain Eukaryota; kingdom Viridiplantae; phylum Streptophyta; class Magnoliopsida; order Asparagales; family Amaryllidaceae; genus Allium; species Allium sativum. Next base: position 138,497,000 of record CM060918.1, on the reverse strand, counting down.
TTCAAAAACGCTATAGAAAATTGATATACTACAGCGTTTCAAATGGTGTTGTCCTTATGTTTATACTGCATTTTGTATTGTTTTAGAAATGTTGTTATCTTCCCTTCACTACAACAAAAACACCATATTACAACTTTAATTTTACAACGGTGGTAAAAGCACCGTTGTAATAAATGGTTTTTTACAACGGTGGTAAAAGGACCGTTGTAATAAATGGTTTTTTACAACGGTGGTAAAAGCACCGTTGTAATAAATGGTTTTTTACAACTGTTAATACACTAAAGTTGTAATAAACGTATTTTTAACAACTTTTTGTTTTGTTAGTTGTAATAGATGCCCATTACAAACTTCATGTTTATAATATCTATATTTAATAACTAATTATATTAATATTTAATAATAATTAATAATTAATAATTAACTTAGGAATCAATAATATTTATTAATTATTATTAAATAATTAATAGTTAATAAGTGGTAATTAATGTTTAATAGTTAATGTTAACTGCTTATTAATTAATATTTAGGTGACATATACATTATAAGCTATAATAGTTATTACTCGATTACAACTAAGTAGAAATGTGAGAACCCAACTTTGATGATCCTAGATTATATTGATTTCAATTAAATCCATAATATTTGGTGTGAATAAATAAATAAATAATTTGTGATATGTACATGATGAATATGTGAAATTGTGCATGATTAAAATGGTGAATAAACATACACATTTGTTTGTATATTGTGTATGTGACATGAAAATTTTGTTTAAGTGTTATGATTTGGGGTTTAAGTTTTATAAGGTTTAACATTAAATCTAAGGGCAAAATGGACATTGGCAATGGTGAAACCCTAGCCGTATGAAGCAAATAAAAGGAAATAGGCCGTCGGTTTCCATTTCATTCTCTCGTTCTAAAAAAACTTAAAAATGGCCGAAGCCCTAGAAATCGAATTGGGGAAATCAACAAATCGACCAACGTCTCACATCAAATAGAACGAATTTGTGAGAGAAATGGTTTCCAAGGGGAAGCGACAGTAGATCTGGGGGAGATCGTAACCCAAATAGAGGAACTACGGAGAGAAATCGAGATCTGGAAGCTAATCGGGTTTAAGGTGAGTGTATTTCCCACTTTTAGGCACTATGACCTTTAATAAGTCCAAAACGGATTTTCACCCCCCATTCATCCTCGCATTTATCTCCTTTTTTTGTTGATTTCTTTGATCGTAGAATCGATTATGCTGCAGCGATTCGTGGACAATGTCCTCGCCGTTACGAAAGAGTAAGATTCTCATTCATTTTCTTTTCCGTTTGCTTATTCAATGATTGAATGTCGTTCTGATTATATCTTTGGATACGATAAGCATCGTTAGACCTCATGTTGATCGATAAACGATTTTTTTTAACTGCTATAAACTACGGTGATGTTTAAATTTGAGCATTTGATGTGTCTTGGCTTCGTAGATAGAAAACCGACACCTACTTAATTTTTATATGTTTTTTATTCATTTTTTTTTGTATCGCCTGTCTGGTAATCTGAATGAATGTGAGATTGAGGTTCCTGATGATGTAATATGAAGCTGTGGTCTCCTCTCTTTTTTTCAGAGGTGAAACCAGTTTGATTTTGGGGGCTTGTGCAGAATGTTTGCTTAAATTGTGTACATTTTTTTGCTTCATGTGATAATGGTTGTTTGTTTGTGGGTTCTTATGCAGGTCGGTGAAAACATTCACTTATGAGTCCTTAAACAATATAGCAAGGTTGATAAACGGGGTATCAGCACTTTTGCTTGCAGTGCTTCCTGGAAAGACAAAGATTTTGGAAGGAATCCAGGGATGGGAGCTCAGACCAACTTTTCGTGATCCTCGCCTTCCTCGTTGGATGGAGAAGTAATTGTTTTCGCTGTTTATATATAAGTGTGTTGATAAGTTTTGACATTTTCAGAACTATTCTATTGGGTTGTTAAAGAGACTACAATTTTGAATAAGGGAATACAACCTTAGGCAGACTCCAATAAAATTGTTATATAATGGACATGATAAATTTGTTTTTAGTTTTTAATTGAGATAGGAAATGATAAAGCAATGGTTCTATCTGATAGGTCAACGGAATTGTATTTGATCGAGGGTAATAACAAATTCGAAAATGAAATCATGGGTATTGGGTAACAATTGATTGAAGGTGCTAACCATTTAATATATGTAATACACGCATTCCTTCCATTTCCTATAATGCTTTAGTTGATTTTAAAATGTAGTGAATATCTGTCAAGATGAAGATAATGGCTTTTGTAGATCTGTTTTTGAATTGTTTGTTCTTAACCATACCGTAAGTCTTTCCTTAGCCAATTTGTAGTGCATGTGGTTGAGTGGGTGCGTGTGAGAGATATACTACATAATCATAGCATTTGCGTTGTACAAATATTGATGCTTTTTATTAGCATCAAACATCAGGTGCACGCTGGAGGGTTCTGATAGTATCTTTTCCTTTTTCCTTACAATTTACTTGTACATCTTTGTTGTACTGTACAGTGTAGACTAATGTTTTGATTCCTTTCTGGTGGCAGTGGTGTTTCTTCCTGTTTTGGAATTCAATGGTTGTAGGGTAGTAAAGTTTTTTTAAAGGAGAACTGGTTGTTGGATAAACATAGTGTTTATATGAGATGATTTCTGAATAGTAATATAATCTTTACCAGTAGTTAAATTTTGGTATAAACAATGTACAGGTTAAAATAGGAGATCTTGGAGAAGCAGCAGTAGTAGAAAGGAACCATGCAGCACGCACAATGACCGGAATGCCCGAATACATGGCACTTGAACTATACGAAGAGAACAGTGCAAAAGTGAGTTGTGACTGTATTATGTAGAAGTGAGGAATGTACGTATTGTTATGACTGTATTATGTATAAGTGAGTTGTACGATAGTGGATCACAATGTTGTACTAATTCAAATATTGAAATAAAATATTTAATTGATTATTTCAGTTCAGTGTAGTATCATTTTATTCAATATAAATATTTATTTTTATATGAAATGTAATGTATAAAGAAACAAAAATCATATTGTTATAATTAATTGTAGTAGGAATTACTACAACGGTGAAAAAAAGTTGTAATATGTATTACTACAACAATGCAAAAATGTTGTAATATGTATTACTACAACGGTGGAAAACAGTTGTAAAATATACATTTAACAACGGTGTCGCAACGGTGTATAAAAGTTGTAAAAGATTTCAGTCTATTACAACTTCTTAATAGACGACGGTGACTCCACCGTTGTAAAAAGTCTTTTACAACTGTTTTCCACCGTTGTAATAGGGTCATTTTGTTGTAGTGCTTTTCTGCAGCGTTTAGCCACATATGACATCATTTCTCGAAGATTACATGTTCTTTACTATCACAGCGTTTTGCCACATATTACAAGGTTTATGGAAGTTTACATGTTCTTTACTACACAACATTTTGCCACATATCACAACGTTTTTTGCATCTATCAAAGCATTTACATATTGTAGTATCAAAATATTCATGCACAAACATATCAGTAACGCGTAAATATGTATCAACCAACTAATCATATAACACAATATTCATACACAAAGACATCATCAATGAACCAATTTTACATAATTTCCATAAACTAAATTTACACAATATTTGTCGAACAAAGTCACGATATCTATAAATAAAACAAAATTTCCATAAAACAAGTTTGCGCCGAGTACCAACAAAATGAACATCTAAAAGTTACCTCTTTCTCCGTAGTCAGATACCACAGGCGGTCTTATTATTGAGGGATCTTCAGAAGCGCCTAACGATATTCTGATTATAGCCGAATGCACAACGATGCCCATCTCCAATACCTATACACATGTGTTCATGTTAGCATTTGGTCATTTTACACATTAACAATTAAACAATGTTCGACAACAAGAAAAAAGAATACAAGGAGAAAGTTGAAGATAACAACATAGCATACTAGGTAATATTTTATAATAGTTAGTTAATTTTTATACTGCTTAGTTGATTTTTAATTATTTCTATTATTATTATAGAATACTTGGTAATATTTTATATTTTTATATACTTAGTTAACTTTTATAAACTACTTCTTCGTTTTCATAAATTTAGTAAACTTAGTTAAAATTTTATACTATTTAGTTAATTTTAATAACACTTAGTTAATTTTAATTATTGCTATAATTATTGTAGAATACTTGGTAATATTTTATATTTTTATATACTTAGTTAACTTTTATAAACTAAACTTCTAAATTTTTATAAAATTAGTAAATTTAGTTAACTTTTATAATAATTAGTTAATTTTTATAATACTTAGATAATTTTTATAATAGTTAGTTAATTTTTATAATAGTTAGTTATTTTTTTATAAAATTAGTAAACTTAGTTAATTTTTATAAAAAATTAGTTAATATTTATAATAGTTAGTTAATTTTTATAAAATTAGTTAATTTAATTAATTTTTTATAATAGTTAGTTAATTTTTATAGTGCTTAGTTAATTTTAATAATACTTAGTTAATCTTATAATACTTAGTTAATTTTTATAATACTTAGTTATTTTTTATAAAATTAGTGAACATAGTTAATTATTTATAATAGTTGGTTAATTTTATAATACTTAGATAATTTTTAATTCTTGCAATTATTATTATTATAGAATACTTGGTAATATTTTATATTTTTATATACTTAGTTAACTTTTATATACTAAACTTCTAAAATTTTACAAAATTAGTAAACTTATTTAATTTTTACAATACTTAGTTAATACTTAGTTAATTTTTATAATACTTAGTTAATTTTTATAATAGTTAGTTAATTTTTTATAAAATTAGTAAACAATTAATTTTTATAACACTTAGTTAATTTTTATAATAGTTAGTTAGTTTTTATAATAGTTAGTTAATTTTTATTATACTTAGTTAATTTTCATAATACTTAGTTAACTTTATAATACTTAGTTAATTTTTATAATACTTGGTTAATTTTTATAATACTTAGTTAATTTTATAATACGTAATTAATACTTAGTTATTATAAAATTAGTAAACATAGTTAATTTTTTATAATAGTTAGTTTTTTTATAATACTTAGATAATTTTTAATTCTTGCTATTATTATTATTATAGAATACTTGGTAATGTTTTATATTTTCATATACTTAGTTATTTTTATAAACTAAACTTCTTAATTTTTATAAAATTTGTAAACTAAGTTAATTTTTATAATACTTAGTTCATTTTTATAAGTTTACTTAATTTTTTTGTAAATCTTAGTTAATTTACTACTATTATAAATTTTATTGTTATTATTATTATAAAAGTTTAGTTATGTTTTGCATTTTAATGTACTTTGTTAATCCTACATGAATGCCATGAACATGTAGTGTGATGAATATAATTACTTATAGAAAAATATGCAAAAGCATTGTCATTAGCGCTGTTATTGGAAAGGCTTAAGGCATGTCTCATTAACAAAAGGACCATAAACTGCACAAGAAAAACAAGTAATAATTTGACATCGCATACAACCAATCGGTCGATAGCAGGAAAACTAGAAATAGAAGCAAAATCCAAACATCTGAACCTATTTTCAGACGTCTGACCTGGTTCAGACGTCTGAAAATAAATTCCAGATGCTAAAATGGATTTCGGCCAACACCTTGAGACCATTTCAGACGTCTGAAATTCATTTCAAATGTCTGAAAATGTTCGGGGCAATTTTTAGGCTTGGTGCAGACGTTTGAAATAAATTTCAGACGTCTGACCTGTTCTGTTATTGTTTTCCAATCGACTTTAATATATATACCTGCTAATGAAGGGAATACTAAACATTATGTCTGTTCATGTTGCTATAAGGTACATGTTGTTGTGACAGCAAGTTTAATGTTGTTTTAAATGCAGCTCCCATAAGCTGATGAGCAGAACACAACATGGTGTAATTGCATAAAGTAATCTTATCTAAATATTAATAAATATTGAACAAATACCCTTCATGTATGCGAGATGATACGGGCATGAACCTCACTTATATTTGCAAAGCAACCTCAAATTTGGAAGAAGGGTTATTGATAAACAATTAAACAGAAAAGGTATTAAGGAAAAGAAGATGAAGAAAAAATATCTACTATCCCGAGATACCTTGGCATCGAGTGGTGTGTTATGACCTTTTTTCCTCTTTTAAAAGAAGAATATTAACGGCATGTGCCACTGGATTCCCAAAGCAGCATCAAGATGAACATTGCTAAATTAGACTATGAATTTGCACTTTCGTATGTCATCCTTGGTGCGGCATAACTATATGATATATACAAACACAATACACTATACTCCTTTAGAAACAGTGCTAGTTGAACAATTGAATGTACTTGTATCCACATAACCATACTAAAATAATAAGAAAATAGAAACAGTATCACAGGTATCACAAAACTGCTATATAGATAAAGCACAAAAATGATATGATGATCCCCTTACCATGGTAGTGATTAAAATAGAATAACAGGTATCACAATGCCTACTTTTTGAGATATTTGTGTATTTAACCTCACATACAATATTTGAAACCATTGTATAGACAACCAGAATGTAACATTCCAATTTTTTTAATGTTAATTACAAATATTTAATTCTGTTTTAAATATTGATTTAATGGATGTTTGAAATTATTTAATAAAACGAAGTTTGAATATATGAATTTATAATTTAATTAAAACAAGCATGTAACGTCGCGGTAGTTCGTAATATTGAGTTTGAACTTTAATTAAATATACATGATCCAATATAAGTCGGATTTTTGTGAAACAAGAACCATTTGAATCGATTTGATCATAATTTTCCAATAAAAGAGAAAAATTAAAAAAATTCGTATAAATTGTAAGATATGGTCAAGTCAAATTTTGAAAAAGTTGTAATGCAATCGTTTTTAAATTATAAGGATTTAATTATACAATAAATAAAAGAGGTTTAATTATAAATTTAGTATCGGTATAACATGGAATTTAGAATAATGTTAGACCAAAAAGTGGTCCTAACACCCAAATTATCGTATTTCGAGCATAGGATATGAAGAAATAACTGAAAAATACGAGAAAAATCAAGACAACGAGATTTTTATAGTGGTTCGGCGTTAACGAGCCTACATCCACTTCATATTTTCTCATTTCATTAATAGATTACAATTACAATGCATATTGTCTCTCAGTCACTTGAATTCAATGAATAATTCTCTTCGAATTCATTGATTTTTATTGAGGAAGATGGTGGTTATTCATGGAGATGTGTTAGCCATGGCAGCCATGGATGTTAAGATGCTAAAAGTCCCCTGAAAATGCCCTCTGGAGGTGTATTTATAGCTGTAAGAAAGCCCATATGGTGATCGGTCGTGGTAGGACACATGGCACCTGATCCGGGATAGTAGGAGCAGAAGTAGCCTTGAGAATAGGTCACAATTATGTGCAGAAGCAGGTTCGGTCCAGGCGGTTCGTGACCATAGTGTGCATCACGAACCAGGTCGTGGTCAAAGGGGGCACCACGAGTTGAGGACGCTTCACGATTCGGGGTGTCTCACGAGCCGGGGTGTGATGTGCACGTAAAAATGCACATTTATATTCACATATTTATTCTTGTTAAATAAATAAATGAACATTTTTGGGTGTTTTATACGATCAAACCATATTTTAAATATTTTCAAAATCATCACTCATTTTAGGAAAAATTGATCACTTATGCATGTTATATTTTGTGATTGCATTTACTTGTTTTTTTGTTATTGTCTCTAATAGGAATTTTGGAGCACAAATAATACATACACATGAAGATTTGGAGCACAAATGCATGCATACAAAGAATGAAGAGGAAATAATTCTCATACATGATCATGGAGGACCCCACCTCTCAAATTAACCTCTTTCTTTTAAAGCTTCTTATTAAAGACTAATTGAATGAGACAAAAGGCCTCATGCATCCTACATGACTCATTAGTGGCTAAGAGAGGATTAGAAGCTTCATGAAGGGCCATTTTGGGGATTTCCCATTATGAGTGATTAGGGTTTTAGGGTTTGTGATCTTGTATATATACCCCCTTTATGTTCATTTATCTATCCTCTCTTTTATCCTCTCTCTCTTATCCATTTTAGTTTAGTTTAGTTGTGGATCAAAAGCTCTCTTGTATTTCTATGGCTACTTAGCCATTTTCTTTATGTAACTTATTTATTTCAATGCAATTTAATTTCATGTTCATTTACTTTATGTTGATAGCTTAGATTTAATTTCATGTTCTTAGCTTAGATTTACTTTATTTTCTTAGTTTAGTTCTCTTCTTGTTCTACTTAGTTTTTCTTTCATTTTGCTTTATTTTCTAATGTTGAAACTTACATGTGTTGATATGATAACACATATGAGTGGCTAATCCCTTGATTTAGGGGTAATGATGCTCTCTAACTTTATGTAAGTTCAACATTTGTATGATTTGTGATTTCTAATATGTGCTTCATGTTAGTGAATATTGATGTAAGTTTATACATATGGGTTTGATAGCTTATGTTGCATTTGCAAATGAGCTATTCTTATTCAATATAAACACAAGTTACATCAATATTTGCTAAGTGATTATTGATTTTGAAATGAAAGTATGAACAAAATTTGATGGTCTATAGTTCTAGCCAATAGTTCATAGACCATACTTAGAATAATTTTGCTTTAGTTTCATTTTCATGAGAATCATAAGTGGTGTAAATGTTGCATTTATATCACTTATTGAGATCATAAATTGTATGTATGATAACGTACATAAATGTGAGAGTGGATTTACCTCTAAATTACTCTCTAATTTCATATTTAGCTCTCAACTTAGTTTCTAGTTTCATTAGTTTTTATTAGAACAATTCAAAGTTTGGTTTAATTCGATTGAATAAAATTGAAATCACTTCTTTCCCTGTGGATCGACTCGCACTCACTACGTATTACAATAGTACGCCGTGCACTTGCGGTTATTTCAATATTCGTGCGACGGTTTTCTAATTTAATAGAAATATCGTTTTGCGAACAAGTTTTTGGCGCCGTTGCCGGGGATAGATTTTAATTTTGATTTTATTTTTTGGATTAATTTTCTTATTTGGTGTTTTTCTTAAAAAAAAAATTTGTTTCATTTTGTATTTTAGCTTGTTGTGTCATTTGCATTTTTTGTTGTGTTTATTTGTTTGTGTGCATTTTTGTTTTTGTTTTTGTTTTATGTCATTAAAAAAAAAACTTGCATTTGTGTGTGCATTGCCTTGTTATTTTGTCTTGCTGTTGATGCTTTAGTTTCAAGTTTTCTTTGTTTTAGTTTTCATTTGGTTCCATTTTGCTATTCTGTTTTGGCTACTCTGTTAGCACTTCCATTCTATATTTGTTTGTATCGTTTTGTTCTCTTTAGTTTGTTTGCTTGTGTGAGTTTGTTCTTTTTTTTTTAGTGTAGTTTTTCTGTCTTATAAAAAAAAAAAAAAAGAAGAAAAGCTTGATCTTGATTAGTTCACTTGTTTTGTCCATTTTGTTTTACTGTTTAGTTTGAGCATTTGTTGTTATTTTGCATTTGTGTTCATGTATTAAAAAAAAATTCCTGTCTTTGTGTATGTTTGCACTGTGTATGTTTCTGAACTCAATTTGCATTTCATTCAAAGCAAATCCAGTTTACATTTCAACTTCTATCTACATTTTTCTTTACAATTCTGTTTTGCTAACTGTTTTACATTCCCAAATTGATTTGCATTTCTTTGGTATACTGATTTCTGTGCTTTTACAAACTGTCTTGCTGCTTCACTCTCTTCTGAAAACTCCACAACACCGACAGCTTCCCTCACCTCCATCTCTTTTCTTCTACTTTGCCCCACCAAAACCATCACCCCCTACTGTCAATCCATAGCACTCCACATAACCACCATCCTCACTTCAGTCATACTCCAATTATTTAATCATCATCTCACATACAACCTACACAACTCACCCAACCTTGACAACCATTGCTATCAATTACCAACCGACTACAGTTGCATCCGCATTCTCAAATCGTCCCTCCCTCATCATTCCCCTTACCTGATTACAATCACCAACCTTCAATTTCACAAACTAGCCTCTGCCATTCACTTCCACAGTTCAATAACAACCATCCTCCTCATATACACACTGCTCATAGCGATAAACCATACTCTTCACCCTTCAACTTCCATTCGTCCTTAAACCATCGCCTACCACCAAAAACATTGGCAATCAACACTGCTGTCAAAAACACCACCTCACAAAATCATCTCAAACTCCCCCAAGAGACTACACAACTCAGTCACAACATCCATACACAGTTCAACAACACTCCACCTTCATCTCCAAACCGTCCATCACTCCTCCTATACAGTGCATTCAGCCACTCGCCCAAGTCAATCTATCGCCTGAACAATCATTTCCTTCCCTCTGACTTCTGTTCAAACTACATCAACAGCCAAGCTCCTCATCAATCTTCCTCCATCAACTCCACGTGCACTTTAACTTCGTCCATCAACACCCCTTGACCAGCTATATCCCCTGAAATACTCCGACTTCATCACAAATCCACAAATTCGAGAACCACCCGAGACCCCTAAATTCACAAATCCACATATCGACAGCCTTCAACCCTTCTCAAACCCCCTCACTGAAACCCTCTACCGTATCACCTCCTTCACCCGCAACTTCCAACCAAATCCGAACCGTCACCATCCCACCATCACGTTGCAACTGAACTTTGAACACCACAAACGATCAACTGAACTGTAATCATCACACCTTGCTGACCCCTCCCCAACCTCAATCGTGAATCCTCCGATACCCCAAATCACACTACCTGCACCGAATTCCCCCAATTACAACTATTTTTCGACAGACAAAAATCGCCCTCCTCAAACTCCTGAACCCGAAGATCGAACTGCCTTCCACATCTCTCTGGAAATCGACATTCACACTTAGAAAAAAAATTCCCCCAAATTCATTGCGTTTTCTTTTTTTTGGACTGTTCTGATTTGAGAGAAGTCGGTTTGTTTGATAAGCGGATTATGGTTTTAGTTTAAGGTGTTTGGGCCTCTCGTGGGCTTCTACTTTTGGGTATGTTCCTTTTCAAAAAAAAATAAAAAATTGCTTTTGGGTATGTTCCTTTTCGGTTTGTGGGCGTGTGGGCCGAAGTGCTTTACTTTTAGTTTTAATTTTACCCCCTTGTTATTTTCTTTTGATTTGTTTTACATTTTCTCTTTAAAAGAAAAAAAATAGTTTGTTCTCTACTCATTTTTACTTTTTTTAGTTTGATTTAGTTTTGGGTAGTTGTAGTTTTTGTATGAACTTTGTTTTAGTTTTCATTTAAAAAAAAAATCCTTTCCTTTGCCTTTTGTTTTGATCTTCTTTTGTTTTTCACTTATTTTGTTTTTAGTTTTATTTTGATTTTATCTTCAAACAAAAACAAAAATAAAATAAAAAATCTTTTCTATCACTTGTTTATATACCGTCTCCACTCTTTCAGGTTGCAAAAGGAAAATTGGACTTGCTTGCTTGGATTACTTTGCGCCACTTTGCTTGTATGCTAAAAAAATTTGCCGCTAAAAAAATGCTAATAAATTCAGTCTCTCTGGTAACGTGTTTTAACCCCTTTATTTTAATCGCATTGTTGTTTGCTTGCATTTGCATAAAAAAAAATCCAAAAACAAAACAAAAATTCATTCGTAGTTGCATTGCTAAGTCAGGTTTAATTTCCGTTTTGCATTCATCTCCATTTATTTTTATTTTTTTCTAAGGACATCATTATATTTTGATAAATTGGTTAATTTTTAACGATTTATTTCTCGGTGTCTAGACTACGGCAGAGTAATAACCATTTATAAATATTATGGTGATTCGTAAATATTATATCGGTTGTTCCTTTGAAGGTACTTAAACCTTCGGCTGCATTGCTAGGGTGATTCCTGGTGCACCGATAACTCCTGCCCGTTAACTGGCTGAGAAATCTTTTGTTGAAATTAATCTAACCGTCATTATATAATTTGGACAATTTGTAAATAGATAATTTGCATTCATATAGTTGCATTAGGTTCATGCATTTATAAAAAAAATAAAAAAAAATCAAAAATCTAAATCTAAAAAAAAAACTTTTGTGAATATTTCCTTTTCTCTTATACGAAAAAAAACATTTCTTTTCAAAATGTCTCAATTTCCTTATTTCCACGGACTTTACAATAGTTGTGAAAATCAATATAATCCATATAATTTTGCACCAAATTCATATGGATATTTTAATAATAACTATTGTCCAAACACTTTGGATTTTACACCATCAACTTTTCAAAATATTCAAAATAACTCTGATTTTCCACCATATAATTTTCAAACTAATGATCAACCTTCAACTCTTGAAACATAAATTGAATCCTTACTTGAAATGAGCACACAACAAAATCAAAGAATAAATGAATGGTGTAATTCATATTTGTGCTACAATTCAAGTCAAAGTTTTCAAAATATTCAAAACTCAATTCCAAATTCAAATTCAAATGATTTTGATCATAACCCTTGCCAATACAATTTCGAACTTCAAAATGAATTTCAAATTCAAAATGGAAATGTGAATCACTTTACAAATGATTTTGGAAATGGGAATAATTTCAATGATGGTGCGATTAACGATCTTTGTTCTCAACAATTTCAAACTACTCAAGTTAATAATTATAACTTTGATTTTGTTGAGCAAATGAACGAAATTTTTGATTATCACACGGATTTGGTATTTGAAACATACTTGAAACGACGTGACCAACAAAATCAAGTTTCAACGTGTGGCGATTTGAACGATAATCCACCTTTGTCCACAATTGATGATTTTGAAATAACAACTTTCGAAATGGAAAATGACAATCTTAACGAAGTTGTCAATAACACGGTAATTGAGTTGGATTTCAATTCTTATGAGAAGGTGGAACAAAATTTAGAATTCGATCTTCCTTTTTCTGAAAACTTTAAAATAACAACTTTGGACTTTGAAAATGATATAAGTAATGAAGTTGTTAATAATCCAAAGGAAGATGAACTAAATGAAAACGAATTTTTTGGGCTTTTCGAAGATGAGTTGAAATGTGAAAGTGTAGATTTGAATCACCGTTTGGATTTTGAAATCGTTATTTTTGAACAAATTTTCAATGATAAATTTGAAATTCAAATTGGTGAAATTAAAAATGAATTTCAACCATTTATTCAATCTACCCCAAAAATCATTGAAAATAAACCAACTCATTTGATTTTTAATAAAACGATATTTGTTTTTCCAAATCTACATCTAACTTCGGAAGTTTTTACGATTTGGTTTTTCGAGCTTAAGCTGTGTCTCTCACACTTGAAGAGACAAATGAATTGGTCTTTAGAAGACCGTTTCATTTACTTCTTGTCAATATATTTTCTGATATACTGTAAAAAAAAAATTCTCTTGTAAATATAGGACATATTTTCAATTTTTTCTTTTCTTTTTTCCTTCCACTTGGGTTAACTGTGGGGACACAGTCGAAATCAAGTGTGGAGGGAGTTTCATATTTATTTTGGTTTTTGCATAGATTTCGCTTTCCTTTTCTTTTTTCATCCAAAAAAAAATTCAAGAAAAAAAATCATTTTAATTTACTTTTAAATGGGCACGATGAAGTAGATATACGGTTTTGGTCATACGATTAAAATATTTGGAATTTACTTCTCTTAATGGATAATGAAAGAAAAGTTTGAATTATGAGCAAATTTAGTGTAACCGGTATATATGGAGATTCGTAGGTGATGAGTATGAAATGTTTTCTAAATTGTAATCCGATTAAATGAATGGTTAATTTAGATTACTTACGTCAACATTTTAGATCGTTTAAGTGAAGTTGTGTTAAGATATTCTCGCTAAACTCTCTCTCTTAAAAAAAAGAATATATATATATAATAATCCAAGGGTATCCAACATTGCTGGTACATCTGGCGTTGGTGTGCAAACCCGCCAAGCTCTATCCGGCACCTTGTTGACAAAGTCAGCGTCGGTATATCTTGGTCTCATTTCATGAGTTGGTGTATATAGATATAATAATCCAAGGGTATCCAACATTGCTGGTACATCTGGCGTTGGTGTGCAAACCCGCCAAGCTCTATCCGGCACCTTGTTGACAAAGTCAGCGTCGGTATATCTTGGTCTCATTTTATGAGTTGGACACCTTAGGATTACTGACCCTCACGTAAGTCGTAGTGCAGTGTAGGGGTGGTATACCTAGGTATTTGTAAATAATAATAATGTAAATATTTTGTAATAAAGAGAGAGTTAGCACTTGAAATCCAAGCACACTCTTCACTTATTTGACCTAACTTGCTAACCAAAAGTAAATAAAGATGCCAATGTACGATTGTTGATATCGATTACAGAATTCATTTCATATTTGCACTATGTTTCTACCAAAACAACTGGCCAAGCTGGAGGAGTTTGTAGTGATAACTGACTTTTGTTTGAAGTTTTGATTAGTAATGGACTTAAATTTCATTGTGACGACCCAAACTTGTGTTAACTCCTTCGTGTAAAATTTAAAAGTAAAATACCCATTTGTAAATACTCTTTTAAAAACTTGCATTCATCTTGTGAATATTTTCGAATCTAGCATTTTTGTAAATATTTTTTGCATTTAACTTTTGGATTTTGTGGGTAGTATCCGCTGAAAACCCTCACGAGACAACACTCGTCCTATTGGGGACACCCAGAGGTTTAACGGCTTGTTGCATACGCTCAATGCAATCGTGCTCCCTACGAAAGTGGATTTATCTTAGTTTTTTTTTACTTTATTCGAGGACGAATAAAAAGATAAGTGTGGGGGTATTTGATGTGCACGTAAAAATGCACATTTATATTCACATATTTATTCTTGTTAAATAAATAAATGAACATTTTTGGGTGTTTTATACGATCAAACCATATTTTAAATATTTCCAAAATCATCACTCATTTTGGGAAAAATTGATCACTTATGCATGTTTTATTTTGTGATTGCATTTACTTGTTTTTTTGTTATTGTCTCTAATAGGAATTTTGGAGCACAAATAATACATACACATGAAGATTTGGAGCACAAATGCATGCATACAAAGAATGAAGAGGAAATAATTCTCATACATGATCATGGAGGACCCCACCTCTCAAATTAACCTCTTTCTCTTAAAGCTTCTTATTAAAGACTAATTGAATGAGACAAAAGGCCTCATGCATCCTACATGACTCATTAGTGGCTAAGAGAGGATTAGAAGCTTCATGAAGGGCCATTTTGGGGATTTCCCATTATGAGTGATTAGGGTTTTAGGGTTTGTGATCTTGTATATATACCCCCTTTATGTTCATTTATCTATCCTCTCTTTTATCCTCTCTCTCTCTTATCCATTTTAGTTTAGTTTAGTTGAGGATCAAAAGCTCACTTATATTTCTATGGCTACTTAGCCATTTTCTTTATGTAACTTTTTTATTTCAATGCAATTTAATTTCATGTTCATTTACTTTATGTTGATAGCTTAGATTTAATTTCATGTTCTTAGCTTAGATTTACTTTATTTTCTTAGTTTAGTTCTCTTCTTGTTCTACTTAGTTTTTCTTTCATTTTGCTTTATTTTCTAATGTTGAAACTTACATGTGTTGATATAATAACACATATGAGTGGCTAATCCCTTTATTTAGGGGTAATGATGCTCTCTAACTTTATGTAAGTTCAACATTTGTATGATTTGTGATTTCTAATATGTGCTTCATGTTAGTGAATATTGATGTAAGTTTATACATATGGGTTTGATAGCTTATGTTGCATTTGCAAATGAGCTATTCTTATTCAATATAAACACAAGTTACATCAATATTTGCTAAGTGATTATTGATTTTGAAATGAAAGTATGAACAAAATTTGATGGTCTATAGTTCTAGCCAATAGTTCATAGACCATACTTAGAATAGTTTTGCTTTAGTTTCATTTTCATGAGAATCATAAGTGGTGTAAATGTTGCATTTATATCACTTATTGATATCATAAATTGTATGTATGATAACGTACATAAATGTGAGAGTGGATTTACCTCTAAATTACTCTCTAATTTCATATTTAGCTCTCAACTTAGTTTCTAGTTTCATTAGTTTTTATTAGAACAATTCAAAGTTTGGTTTAATTCAATTGAATAAAATTGAAATCACTTCTTTCCCTGTGGATCGACTCGCACTCACTACGTATTACAATAGTACGCCGTGCACTTGCGGTTATTTCAATATTCGTGCGACGGTTTTCTAATTTAATAGAAATATCGTTTTGCGAACAGGGTGCATCACGAGTCGAGGAGGGGGCGAGCCGGTGTCACGGTTTGAGTTTTCGATGCTAGTTTACACCCGTTTACGGAAATGAGCATAACTTTCAAACCGTAAGTCCGATTGAGCCAAACGAATTTTCTACCTAAAGCTAATTCAGAGGGCTACAAGTATTTGAAATTTTTAGTCCTAAATGAGGACGTTTTAAAGGGGTTTCGGGCCAGTTTTTCCATATTCTACCACTTCATCCGAGCGATTGCTGATCACTGCATGTTCATATTCAAATCTTTTGCTTTGGGTAGCCTGGTCACAATGCAGGCTAACATTTTGCCCCCCAAAGTACATCTTATCGCAGGTGAGATGTGCTTTGAATATGTTGAGCTAAATCTCTCTGGAACGTCATTTATCCTTGAGAAGGCTTTATCCAATTGTTGCATTGCTTCCACGTGAGCTAATCAGGCCAAGTTCTATGGAAGGAGAATTCGAGATGATCAAGTAATTGCTTAAACTTCATCGAATTAGGTGGTCTAATTCATTCATCAAAAATCATGCTAGATCGTTAGCTCCTGAACGTGATCCTACACGCACGGATCGTTGCCAAACAACGTCATCATTCTACGCGAGTCAAGCGCATTGTCAGGTCAGACTTTCTTTTACATATGAGTCAATGCATGAAGTGACTATCCAAATTATTGGGTAATTCAATAATCTTAGAGCTTTTAGTTGGTATCTGGATGGTTAGGACAAAGCACATTAGAATCAACATATGAATTCATCATTTGTACTCAAGTTTGGACTGTCTTGATATCTTGATATTGATCCAGGTTCTTAAAATCGCCTTGAATCGTAACATTAAGGAATCCGAAGACCCTGATCACTCCGGATTGTGGTCAAAGGAGTCCGCAATCGATCTGGATTGCTTCCCTTCAATGTAACTGCGATTTGAATATTTGAAGTCACATTTGACCCATAAGCTAGCTTATTTGAACAGGCAGGGCACATCCTGCAAAGTTCTGAAGATATGGTGCATTTGCTTTAAATCTTGCTCCATCCGAGGGTCATCTTCAAAGTCAGTCTATGAATTTTTGCTTGCCCTCTCAGCGCCATCAGAGGACAAGCAAAGTCAGGGCTTATGCCCCCAATATCGATGGGGGTTGAGTTGATTCAATCAGGCATCTAATCTTTGGGATTTTATACTTCCCGTCATCGCATCTGGTAAGAGCTGTAGGTTCAGCAATCTTAGTTGACCTAGATCATTCTGTACTATTTCTCAAATTTAGCAAAAGTGGGAATTGTATATGCAAATGGTCGAACCACATTTTCTTTGATATCATCTCTTCTCTTTAGTCAGATAGTGAGGATTGCCTCATCGGGCATCAGCGAATTTGGTTACTCCCATCGGATCAGTTACGGAGTTAAGTAAGCTTGTTAAATGCGAGTGACTAAATGTCATTATGAAGTTAGTTGGTCCCCTCCGTTTATGCTTCAGCATAGTCCGAAATGGTCATCACAATCTTTTTGAGTCTCTTTCTCATGCTCGGTTCAATTGAGCTTGACAAACAAGATCATGGGCTCGGTAAGTGGTATAGATTCTTTTTGGAACTGCATATTCTTATCGTTCTTTTCCAGGGCTTTTCCTTTGTCCTTATCGTTTCAGGAGTTGGAAGGTGCCCCATTCTTTGTCACAAAAGCATCAAGATCACCCATCTCGACATTAACACCTTTTTGTCATAAAAGTATGTCGACCTCAGGATTGAATTCTTCAAAGCTTCTGAGAAAATATCGTTATCGAGAAAGTTTAAAGTTCGGGGGAATAAAAGGGGATTCTCATGTCCTACGTGAAAGGGTTGTGATTGCTATTGTCCCTATCATCTTGAGAAGTGCTGCCCCTCGAGAGGCGCCGAATCAAACTGGCGAGCAGGTTGTTATTAAAGAATTGCTGCACTTTGTCAAGATCAAGGATGGTGCCCCAAGCATTGAGTCTAAGATTACAAAGGGGGTCTTTGCTGATTTCTTGCTTCCGCTTCGATATTTCCCCCAGGTAATGGTTCGAGTCATTCGACCCGACCAGGTTCCTGTTCTTCGAATTATTGTGTTCTTGCTTGGAGCCGAGTATGGAATTCGAGTTGGAGCTAAAGCTGGTCGTGCATAACCTGAGTTTGTTACAATTCTTGCATTCTCATCTAGGATGTTGCATGTAGCTATTCCATTGTCCATGTTTCCATCCACGATGTTCTGAATCGAAGCCGCATGTTGCACGCCTGCTGGTTGATTTGTGTTCAATCCGATCTGATGGTTGCTATCTGGCCGAGCCAAGTTCGTCATTGCTTGAACTTCGGTTTTATCATTTCCAGCGAATTGATGATTGTTTCTTGGCCTTTCAGTTGTCATTGATCCCCCCAGCGTAAAGTCTTGAAATAAGTGAAGATCGACCTCGGGCTTCTTAGATCCATATGTGCACTAGCCGTCAATCAGGCTTCTGTCACTCAACTAGGAATGGAGGCATCGAGTAGTTGAACTATGCTACTTGAGGCTCGTATTCCGTGCCCCCATCCTCGGGAGTTTGTTCTGAGTAGCAGGGTTCGAATCCATATCTTCTCTGGATTTATATTCACTCCTCGCACCAAGAGTAGGAGTTGAGTGCAAGCCGATTTATTGGTACTCATCCAATGCTAATCTCCAGCCTCCCATCCAAGCTCCAAGGATTGAAATCAAGCAATGAATAGTTGGATCGTAGTCACCTTTATTGCTCCCGTTTGCTCTATGCATCAAGGGAAAGGTCGGGAACGAAATGGTTGCGTCACGTTCAATTATTGTTGGATCTAGATTAACCCTAGAGGGGAGGGGGGGGTGAATAGGGTTTATCACAGTTTTAACAAGAATTGAAAAATTGACAGGATATTAAAATAAAAACTGATCACAGAATGCAGCAGAAATAAAAGTGCAGAAAATAAATCACACACAGATATACCCAGCTTCGGCAAAAAACCTTGCCTACTGCTGCATTCCTAAGGTTTCTACTAGATGATAGAACAGATCCCGCATACAAGACCTTGTACACTCGCGACTCTCGCTCCTATTCTAACTCTACGCTCAAAACCCTAGACTGATTCAAACCCCTGAATCAGAATTTCCCCTAGTTTTACACAGACTAGTCAACTGCCAGTTAAACCCCTAACTGGTTCCCCCTAGATTTTACAGAATCTATAAACTGTTCGGTTTACAAAGAAATTAAAACTGAAACAATACAAAATAAAAGAAACTAAAGCAAAGAAAACCCTAGGAAATAAATAGCAAGGGTCATCCCCTTTTAGCCTTTAAACAAAAAAAAACGTGGCCGGCCCAATCTCATTTTGTTTGCACCCGATCCCTTTACTTTCTCTTTTGCTCTGGGAAAAAAAAATGGCGGCTGCGATAACTAGGGTTTCACTGAATCTTCCCCAAATCGATCGTTTGCTTGATGAATTGGCTATCTCTTTGATGCTCGAATTGTTTGGCTCTATGATGCTTCGATTTTGGGGTTGCTCCTTTTCTCGATCGAAACCTATGTGAGTATTTTTGAGTTTGATTTTTGCTCTTTGAAATTGCGTGTTTTGGTTTTCGATCCATTTTAGCCGATGATGTAATTGGTGTAAATATAGGATTTTGAAATCCTTAAACTCGCTCTGATTTCCATGAATGACTCGGCTGATTTTGTTGGCTTCCCCTTTTTGATTGCTCTCGATTTTCCTCTGATTTTTCTCGAATAAAAAAAAATGCGTGATTGATTTTGTGGCCTCTTGTAATATTATCACTTGCGTGATTTATTCTGTTGCCCCTTTTGAATTTAAACAGCTTGAGAAAATGTGTCTGTTTCCCCTTTTTGATTTAATCACCTCGGCTTGATTTCCTTGTTTGTCTTGAATGCTTAGCGACCCAAATACTGTTGCTTTGAAAAAATTGCTTGATATATGAATTGTTTCCTTGGATTGCTTTGGCTTTGATTGAGGTTGGATTTGTAGACTTGTCCCTTGATAAAACTAATGAAATGTTGCTAAAAAAAATGTGATGTACTCGGCTTTAATTCTCCTTTTGAATTTCGAACTACTTTACTCAAAACAGGAAAGAAATGATTTTATTCTTGTATAAATTCATGCTTGATATATGCTCTGCCATGAATTATACTCTCTGAAAACACTTGCCGAAAATGCTCACTGATTTGTCAATTGATTTGATCAAATTAAAACCACTTGCTATATAAGATTACTGAAAATAACTTGCCCAATATGAATTTGTTGCCAAAAAACATTTCTTAGAATTAAATTCATTCCTGGAAACTGATTTGCATGCTTGATATTCCTTTATAAAATCCTTGCTGTGATTTTTCTTCCCATAATGACCTTGGAATTTGTGAAATGCTTTTAATCATTTGATCATTTCTGGTTTGTGCACTACAATTAGTTGCACCATTTAAGTCGATCCTTGGGCTTGCATTTCATTAAAACTTTGCACATCGAATATTAACTTGCTGCTGATTTGCGCCATGCTTGTGTGGACATTAATACCTGAGCTTGAGACTTGAGTACATCATTTTGGTCTTGAATGAAACTTTGATTTTGTTATGTAAACAGCTTGTATACATGCAGCACCATTCTTCATGTTGTTGTGTACATTTTGATTTGCTTGAGCTCGACTGGCTGACTAGGTTGTGAATAGATGCTACACTTGCTTGAATTTGTAGACTTGTGCACAATTTAAACAATGAAACATTTCCAGTTCATTTCATAAAATTGACATGAGCACTTGCTAAAAAAAAATTCTCATTTCTGGAAACTGAAAAATGAGTGCTTCTTTTGCTGAATGTCTTTGATTTCTCTTGTGAACACTTTGACCAGTTTCACCCTTTCCTGCTTTTAAAATGTTGTTCATACATTATCATGACTAGTTTGTGACATGTTCACATGCTTGTGCACCCAAGTATACTCCACCATGTACATGCTGTCTTTAAGCTCACTGTTTTGAATTTGCTGAGACTTGGGTCATGTATATGCTGTAGTCACTTACTTGATTCACCATGCTGTCTTGTATACATGAATACATGCTCGACCATTAGAATTGATATGAGTACATATGCTATGCCACCATCATGTTTCACCATTTGTGCATGCTCTAGTTACACCATTGCTTCTCCATATTTGTTGAACCACTCTCGACCATGCTAAATCATTGAACTATGCAGTGCTCTTGTATTTGAGCTATTTCAGAAACTTGTATATGTTTTGTGACAATTGTGTTGTTCCTGCACCATACTGTTGCTTTTACTGTTGTGCTTGATCATTCTTGCACTCGACTGTTTTGAACTGTTATTGCTCATTCACCACTGAATTTGAGTTCTTCACTGATTTTTTTTTTTTTTTTTTGCTTGGGCTGGTTTGAGTTAATTCATGCAAGCTCGACTACTTTTGCACTCTAGCTTGCTTGGCTCGACTCCATGCTTTGACACTTTGAAATTGATTGCTTTCTTTGAGGTTTTGATCATGTTTGTTTGTGTTGACTTTGTTGCTTTTCAAATATGCACTGAGTTGAGAAGGTCCATGTGGCTACTCCTCAGTTGCACGCTGAATTGGTGAGGCAGTGCACACGTGTGTACATGCAGCCATCAGACGAGTTGTCCCTGTCCCTGCATTGAAATATATATATGTTGTCTGCCTTGTGGCATTTACAGTGTATCACTGTGAATATCACAAGCTGTCTAGACACAGATTGATGGTTTTATAATTCAGATCAAGTCATGAAAAATGATGAGAAACACACCAGAAATCTGAGGCAAATAAAATTTTAAAATAAAATTTAAATTTGCATGTATTCTGTTTTATTTCTATTGCAGTGTACTGTGTGTGTGTGTTTCATGTGTGACAGGTAAGCTGGGATGACTGGACTGACAAGCTGAAGACAAGAAGACAGTGTGTGGTGTCAATGAGTGTATGAGTCTGTATATACAAGTGAAAATGGATATATATGAAATGTAAACTGAATGAATGTATGAGTGTTGCAGTGAGGAGCTGTGTATATATGAAATGTACTGATGTCTGTAATAAACAAGTTTGATTGAAATAAAATATCATTTTATTGTCGTCAAACGAACTTGTCTATTTTATTCTGTTTATATACAAGTACAAATATTCTGTGAATGTATAAATAGTGGAGTTACAAATAGTTGTACAGTTTGAATATTGAAATAAAATATTCTATTTAAATAAAATACTGTGTTAATATTTGAATTTCTGTACAGTCGTATTTTATTTAAATATAAATATTATATTCATTGCTGTGATGTATATATATAACAGTACAGTACCAAACACATTTATAATAGAAATATATTTGGTTGTTATCATCAAACAAAAATCATATAATTGTGTATACAACACCGTTATATACAACAATCTCCCCCTTTTGATGATGACAAACAAATAAAGGATTTTGAATATAATAAATGTGTTTGTTCGTGGATATTTGAACTCCCCCTATTTAAATGCTCCCCCTACAACAGAAACTCCCCCTATAACTATGCATGAGTGAAATGTATGAATGATTAAATTTTCAAAATTAAAAATATTTATAAAATATTCACTCATAAATCAAAATCTAATCCATTCTCCCCCTTTTGTTATCATCAAAAGGATACAGATTTTAAAATACAGATGAAAATTGACTAAAAATATAGTTTCAGCTGAAGAGGAAGAATGATCATCATAAACCTCAATCAGTCAAACAAAAATCATAATAAACTGAGAACTAGTGGCATATTTCAAATTGCAGAAGATGACCGATTTACGACGAAATTTATATAAAATGGGGAGAGTAAAAAAAATATATTCCAATTATTTTCAAAAGAATTTTATAAGATTAAAGCACCAAAAACGGTGATGGATTTGGATTATAATTAAGAATTCAATTTAAGTGAGAAAATCGAATAATCTCAAATTTCAATATCTATCAATCAACAAATCATAATACATCATAAAATTTTAACATATTTCACAGATTAGAAAGTGGATTGATAGTCTGGTTATTATACACCAAGGAGAATTTCATATAAAAATTTATTTATTGCAAATTATTTTCTTTTCTTTTTATCTTGACTTAAGAGCACCCTGACCACGCATAACCAGAGCTTGGATTTTTAAATGAGGTCAGTCGCAGCTTAAATTATAAGTTGTCTCTTAACCATTCATGACCAGAGCTTGGATTTTTAAATGAGGTTAGAAACACACTTATATATTAATTATATCATTTTCAGCTTTTACAGAAAAAAAACTCCTCGATATATAAAACCAGTATGGATGATAGAAATGTGGTAAGTACAGAGATGGACTGTGAAATAAATTTCTAAATTAATTATATTATGAGATATGCATGAACTGTACCGGGATTATTGAAAATTTTCATTTATCACTAATTCTGAATAATAATATAACCACAATTCCATCACAAATATTTTCACTGTTTATTTAAAATGATTTTAAGAAAAATTGAACTCTCCACATTTATATAAAATCATAACGGATGGCAGAAGGATGATAAGTAATGAAGATGGCCGTGAAATAATTGCCAGTTCAAAGATATTATAATAAATATTCAACCATCATGAAAATCTAAATAAAATTCTCCTCTTGTTGTGAAATATACTGCAGTCACAATTCATCACAATTTCTAAATCTGATTATAATTTTGATGAATTATAAATACAGTTTAATTTGGATATTGATTTCAATTTCTGAAAGAATAATCAATAAATAATTTTAAAATTGAAAATCAATTACAATTGTAATATACTGATCTATACATGACAAGAGGGAAAAAAAAAAATATAAACAGCAAAAAAAAATATGCAGCACTTTTAAACTGATACCACATGGTGTCTCTACAAAGTGAAAAATCAGAACAGATGGATGAGACAAATATAAGGCGCTTCTGATATCAAATGTTCTTGCTTTCTCGAGGGTTTTAATGACACCCCGGTGGCAAACAAATGGTACCTCAGTCAACAAAAAAAAAATACTTAATTACAAAGCAAGCAACTCAAGCACACAAATTCCATTTATCAGAGCACGATAAACCTTTGATACCAAATCAAGCAGTCCTCAAAGATATTTACAATTCAATTTCTTATAATCAGTGCAGCATGATTCCAAAACAAACATTTTTCAAAAAACAGTATCAGAGTAGCACAAAATTAGTTTCAAAGCACACTTGTCAATACATTTCTGATGATCACAGAATATGATTCACGATCCAAGATTAAAAATACCGCTTATTTTAAATCATTTGAAGAAATATGAAAATATCAGGATTTAGTAAATCAATCACACCAATTCATAAATTTTGATTCGAGATATGTGTGTGATTTAATAAATCGATAATTTCAAATGATTTTAAACAACCAGATATTCGAATCAAATAACCATGAACTTACAATGAAATTTAAGACCAGATTTTCAAAGAATATTCACAAGTATTACTGACAAGTACAGGGATAATTTCAGATCATTTATATCAGATTTGAGAGATATTCATGATCCAAACCAATTTATTTGAAATCATTTGAATCAATGTCAAGTTTGAGATATAATGAATATTCACACAAGATAGATAATTTCAGATTTAAACGGTGTGTGATATTCAAAAATATTAAGAATTTCAGATGATTTCAAACAAAAATAATTTCAATCATAATACTCATGAATAAGATGAATTTCAAGATGAGTCACTGATTCAAGACAATTTATTCAAGCCAATCTGAAAATTAATGAAATTATCATAACTGATAAGTAACAGAGTGCTGTAATGAATATGTTATTTTAAGCTTTCCTAAACTGAATTAGTGAAAACTCAAAACTGCAGTGGCGTGTGAAATTCCATCAAATTTTCAGATCTTCAAAACTTTAGAATTTTGATTAACAGTGTTCAGGATATGACAATTATACATCAACACTGTTATGAATTCAGGAAACAGAAAAAGAACTTCAAAACTATTGCGGGAAAAAAAAATTAGTATCTGGACATGATTAAAAGTATCAGAGTTCTATACACACAAAACAAATTTCCGGAATATCATGAATACTGCAATTCAAATACTGCAATTCCAGAAGCACAAAAAAAAAGTGACAATGATAAATCAAATTAGAAAAGACAGAAGAAAGAGATAGAAGTGAGAAGAAGAAATAAGCAAAAAAAAATCAAAACAAGAAAATATTTACAGAGGTGAGTTTAGAGATCATACCAGAATCCAGTGTAAATCAGAATCTCTAACTCAGCAGATGTGGCTAAGGAACTGTGAATGATTTCAGAAGTATTGAGCAACTTGAATCCAAATCTCTTTTGCCTAGCAGTTCCTCAGCCTCCTCCGGTACCTAACAGATTTGAGAATCGAGTGGTCTAACAAAATTTGTAAAACCACTCACAGTTTTGTTCACAGCTTTAGGTACCCAAACTTGTCTGTACAACAAACCATTAGAATTAACTTTTGTACCCTTAGGAACCCAAATCGATTTGAATCTAACAAAACCCGTTTTATTTTCATTTGGGATCCAAGAATGTTTAAATGGTTTATTACAAAACAAATTCATATTTTGCTTTTGATTCAAAAATCCTTTGGAATTGTCAAAGTTCAAATTATCAAAACAACTATTTCCAAAGCAGTTTGAGGGACTTCTCAACTCATTTGAATTTCGTTTTTCAAAAACATTATTTTTTCCAAAGCCTAGACCTCTTTTATTTCCATGAGAGAACTGATTATTCAAAAGCATATTCAAAGATTTTTCTCCGAAAGAAAAACGTTTCAGACTCAACTCAAGATCATTGATTTTGGATTTCAGAAGATCATTCTCGTTTAAAAACTTCTCAATTTTGCCTTTATATTCAGAAATCTCAGAATCAAAGAGCTTTTGTTTTTCAATTTCAAAAATTTTTAATTTTTCAATTTCTTTTTCAAGTTCCTTTAAAGCAGATTCTGATTTCAACAAATTTTCTATTTCAAAATTTTCATGTTCGAAATTAACCTTATTCAACTCCTTCTGCAAAGTATTGTTTTCATGAATTAGCTCATCTTCTTGATTTTTCAAAATCAAAAATTCATTTTCAATCTTTCTAGAATTCTCATTAAGTTGAGCTAAATCAGTTTTCAAGTTAAAACAATTCTTACACTCAGAGTCTTCAAATTTTAATTTCAACATATTGTTATTGTGGGTCAACTCAGAATTTTCAGATTTCAAAGACTTGTTTTTCCGTTTGAGGCGATCAACGGTTCTTGTTAAATTATTACAAAGAGATATCAAATCTTCATATGATAAGTCCACATCGTCTGAGTCGTCATGAATAGCTCCAGCTAAGCACAGATCTGAATCTGAGTTTGCAGTTGAGAGTTTTGAACAGCTGTCAGATTTTCCATACAATGTGTTGAGAGTTTTCCAGACATCCTGCGCGGTTAAACAATGAGAGATAAATTTTAATTGATCATTATCAAGACAGGAATAAATAATATGTATGACGCGAGCATTTAAGACCTTATTCCTCTTGTCTAACAAGTCTCCCATATTTTCAATAATATTCCAATACTCAGAATTAACAGATTTTAAATATAATTCAAAATTTGATTTCCATATTTGAAAATCTGTTCCATTGAAAATAAATGGGATATCACTGGACTGATTCTTAGAAGATTGACAACAAGGGGAAAACATGATTCTAGAGTTAATCAAAAAACCAGGCTCTGATACCACTTGTTGGATCTAGATTAACCCTAGAGGGGGGGGTGAATAGGGTTTATCACAGTTTTAACAAGAATTGAAAAATTGACAGGATATTAAAATAAAAACTGATCACAGAATGCAGCAGAAATAAAAGTGCAGAAAATAAATCACACACAGATATACCTAGCTTCGGCAAAAAACCTTGCCTACTGCTGCATTCCTAAGGTTTCTACTAGATGATAGAACAGATCCCGCATACAAGACCTTGTACACTCGCGACTCTCGCTCCTATTCTAACTCTACGCTCAAAACCCTAGACTGATTCAAACCCCTGAATCAGAATTTCCCCTAGTTTTACACAGACTAGTCAACTGCCAGTTAAACCCCTAACTGGTTCCCCCTAGATTTTACAGAATCTATAAACTGTTCGGTTTACAAAGAAATTAAAACTGAAACAATACAAAATAAAAGAAACTAAAGCAAAGAAAACCCTAGGAAATAAATAGCAAGGGTCATCCCCTTTTAGCCTTTAAACAAAAAAAAACGTGGCCGGCCCAATCTCATTTTGTTTTCACCCGATCCCTTTACT
Organism: Allium sativum; assembly: GCA_030737875.1. Classification (NCBI taxonomy): domain Eukaryota; kingdom Viridiplantae; phylum Streptophyta; class Magnoliopsida; order Asparagales; family Amaryllidaceae; genus Allium; species Allium sativum. Next base: position 138,469,328 of record CM060918.1, on the reverse strand, counting down.
TTCTCTTTTGCTCTGGGAAAAAAAATGGCGGCTGCGATAACTAGGGTTTCACTGAATCTTCCCCAAATCGATCGTTTGCTTGATGAATTGGCTATCTCTTTGATGCTCGAATTGTTTGGCTCTATGATGCTTCGATTTTGGGGTTGCTCCTTTTCTCGATCGAAACCTATGTGAGTATTTTTGAGTTTGATTTTTGCTCTTTGAAATTGCGTGTTTTGGTTTTCGATCCATTTTAGCCGATGATGTAATTGGTGTAAATATAGGATTTTGAAATCCTTAAACTCGCTCTGATTTCCATGAATGACTCGGCTGATTTTGTTGGCTTCCCCTTTTTGATTGCTCTCGATTTTCCTCTGATTTTTCTCGAATAAAAAAAAAATGCGTGATTGATTTTGTGGCCTCTTGTAATATTATCACTTGCGTGATTTATTCTGTTGCCCCTTTTGAATTTAAACAGCTTGAGAAAATGTGTCTGTTTCCCCTTTTTGATTTAATCACCTCGGCTTGATTTCCTTGTTTGTCTTGATTGCTTAGCGACCCAAATACTGTTGCTTTGAAAAAATTGCTTGATATATGAATTGTTTCCTTGGATTGCTTTGGCTTTGATTGAGGTTGGATTTGTAGACTTGTCCCTTGATAAAACTAATGAAATGTTGCTAAAAAAAATGTGATGTACTCGGCTTTAATTCTCCTTTTGAATTTCGAACTACTTTACTCAAAACAGGAAAGAAATGATTTTATTCTTGTATAAATTCATGCTTGATATATGCTCTACCATGAATTATACTCTCTGAAAACACTTGCCGAAAATGCTCACTGATTTGTCAATTGATTTGATCAAATTAAAACCACTTGCTATATAAGATTACTGAAAATAACTTGCCCAACATGAATTTGTTGCCAAAAAACATTTCTTAGAATTAAATTCATTCCTGGAAACTGATTTGCATGCTTGATATTCCTTTATAAAATCCTTGCTGTGATTTTTCTTCCCATAATGACCTTGGAATTTGTGAAATGCTTTTAATCATTTGATCATTTCTGGTTTGTGCACTACAATTAGTTGCACCATTTAAGTCGATCCTTGGGCTTGCATTTCATTAAAACTTTGCACATCGAATATTAACTTGCTGCTGATTTGCGCCATGCTTGTGTGGACATTAATACCTGAGCTTGAGACTTGAGTACATCATTTTGGTCTTGAATGAAACTTTGATTTTGTTATGTAAACAACTTGTATACATGCAGCACCATTCTTCATGTTGTTGTGTACATTTTGATTTGCTTGAGCTCGACTGGCTGACTAGGTTGTGAATAGATGCTACACTTGCTTGAATTTGTAGACTTGTGCACAATTTAAACAATGAAACATTTCCAGTTCATTTCATAAAATTGACATGAGCACTTGCTAAAAAAAAATTCTCATTTCTGGAAACTGAAAAATGAGTGCTTCTTTTGCTGAATGTCTTTGATTTCTCTTGTGAACACTTTGACCAGTTTCACCCTTTCCTGCTTTTAAAATGTTGTTCATACATTATCATGACTAGTTTGTGACATGTTCACATGCTTGTGCACCCAAGTATACTCCACCATGTACATGCTGTCTTTAAGCTCACTGTTTTGAATTTGTTGAGACTTGGGTCATGTATATGCTGTAGTCACTTACTTGATTCACCATGCTGTCTTGTATACATGAATACATGCTCGACCATTAGAATTGATATGAGTACATATGCTATGCCACCATCATGTTTCACCATTTGTGCATGCTCTAGTTACACCATTGCTTCTCCATATTTGTTGAACCACTCTCGACCATGCTAAATCGTTGAACTATGCAGTGCTCTTGTATTTGAGCTATTTCAGAAACTTGTATATGTTTTGTGACAATTGTGTTGTTCCTGCACCATACTGTTGCTTTTACTGTTGTGCTTGATCATTCTTGCACTCGACTGTTTTGAACTGTTATTGCTCATTCACCATTGAATTTGAGTTCTTCACTGATTTTTTTTTTTTTTTTTTTGCTTGGGCTGGTTTGAGTTGATTCATGCAAGCTCGACCACTTTTGCACTCTAGCTTGCTTGGCTCGACTCCATGCTTTGACACTTTGAAATTGATTGCTTTCTTTGAGGTTTTGATCATGTTTGTTTGTGTTGACTTTGTTGCTTTTCAAATATGCACTGAGTTGAGAAGGTCCACGTGGCTACTCCTCAGTTGCACGCTGAATTGGTGAGGCAGTGCACACGTGTGTACATGCAGCCATCAGACGAGTTGTCCCTGTCCCTGCATTGAAATATATATATGTTGTCTGCCTTGTGGCATTTACAGTGTATCACTGTGAATATCACAAGCTGTCTAGACACAGATTGATGGTTTTATAATTCAGATCAAGTCATGAAAAATGATGAGAAACACACCAGAAATCTGAGGCAAATAAAATTTTAAAATAAAATTTAAATTTGCATGTATTCTGTTTTATTTCTATTGCAGTGTACTGTGTGTGTGTGTTTCATGTGTGACAGGTAAGCTGGGATGACTGGACTGACAAGCTGAAGACAAGAAGACAGTGTGTGGTGTCAATGAGTGTATGAGTCTGTATATACAAGTGAAAATGGATATATATGAAATGTAAACTGAATGAATGTATGAGTGTTGCAGTGAGGAGCTGTGTATATATGAAATGTACTGATGTCTGTAATAAACAAGTTTGATTGAAATAAAATATCATTTTATTGTCGTCAAACGAACTTGTCTATTTTATTCTGTTTATATACAAGTACAAATATTCTGTGAATGTATAAATAGTGGAGTTACAAATAGTTGTACAGTTTGAATATTGAAATAAAATATTCTATTTAAATAAAATACTGTGTTAATATTTGAATTTCTGTACAGTCGTATTTTATTTAAATATAAATATTATATTCATTGCTGTGATGTATATATATAACAGTACAGTACCAAACACATTTATAATAGAAATATATTTGGTTGTTATCATCAAACAAAAATCATATAATTGTGTATACAACACCGTTATATACAACAATTATTACATGGGATATATCCCGCCTTATCTGAGCTTCCCATTCTGGAAGTAAGTTGGGATCAGCGGATGGACGTTCTCTTTGCATCTGTTTTCTGGTCTTCAAGGGGCCTAGGTCATCCTTCTGAAAGCGACCCTTTGTTCGTTTTCCATTGGCATGCTGCTATTATTGCGAGTGAGGCCCTCGCGTTATTGACCAGTTATCTTTTGTAAACCTGCATTTAGTAATTAAAATTTTGTTTCTTTCGCATTGTCTTGTACCTGCGAACATTCCATAATTAGTTATGCATTTAAACATTTGAAACGAAAATGGTCAAATAAGTCATGAAGCGTTATAAGTTGTCAATGCAATTATAAATGAAAATGCACTAAAATAGTATGTGTGTACAGGTATGCCCCCAATCAATCATTAACTTAGTGCCTGGCTAGGGCTTGTTGAGGATTGATTAGGACCATAACTGTGTTGCCCCCATGTCCGGACATGGAGGATTCGGGCTCAGGTTTCATTCTTTTTTCCAGTCGTGTAACAGGATAGGAGCCCCTGAGTGGCATGTATCATCATGCCTTTATACTCTCCCGATCCTTCAGCGGGGTAAGAGTTCTTGTGGCGCTAAGTGTCAAGCACCTTTATACTCTCCCGATCCTTCAGCGGGTTAGAGTTCTTGGGGCACCAATCCATGGTGCCTTTATACTCTCCCGATTCTTCAGCGGGTTAGAATTCGAGCTCTGTTCTTAGTCTGCTCACCGATCCTTGAGCGAGGCAGAAGTTCTGGGGGTGCTAAGTCTCTAGCGCCTTTATACTCTCCCGATTCTTCAGCGGGGTGGACTGTTGTCAAGGCAGTTTTTACCATGGGGCACCTTCACGCCTTGTGGACGTCATCTTCGCGTCCTTTATACTCTCTCTCGAATCTTGAGAGTTAGAGTGGCAGACATCATCTTCCTGTCCTTTATACTCTCTCTCAAATCTTGAGAGTTTGAGTCACGGATCGAGTGGTCTTTAATCATGGCGCGCCCATAACACTCATCCTAGATTTATAACCCTATCCAAGCTCTGAGGATTAGAGTTTATCGGAGAGTATTTGCCAAGGCTTTGCGTTCCTCCGAACAATCTACAGGAGGAGTGGTTGGCACCAAACTCCGGGTACCTGCATCATTCATATCGCATGAATTAGTCATGTCAATAACTCAAGTGGCATGTAAAAGCAAATCTTATGATTGAAAAGTAAGGATATTAATGGGCACTGTTGCCCCCCGTCGGGATTCATGTAATCCGGTGGCATCGAGGATATGATCGAGCCATATAGATGGTCACACCGTGTACGACCCGGAATTTTGGGGCAAATTTAAATTTTTTATTTTAGTTAATTTAAAGGATTTAGTATATTTAAAATAATTTATTTTAAATAATAATGGTGAAATAATTTATTTTAAATTGAAGTTAGAACGTATAATTTATATTTCGAGCCTAAAATGGCGTGTTAATTTCAGTATTCGATTTTCAACTTTGGGAAAATATATAAAATTCATTATAATTCAGAATTGGACGAAACAAGAAACATTAGGATCATACTGACGATATCTTTCCAATGAATTTAAGAAATTAAGATTTCAGTTTATAATTTGTAAGTTATGGCAAATTTAAAATTTCAGAAAAACGCTATGGAATTTATATATATTAAAATATATGGCCCAAAAGGCTACTTTTTGCATACGAATGAATTTAGACTCGAAACCAATTCCACCGAGTTCAAAATGACGTTTCTGCATTGAAAAAGTATAAGCACTTATATATTTTGAGTTTCGGAAATTATTCATATAAAAATATATTTTTAAATATAAAATATATACGCCTTGAAAAGTGAAGTTTTGCAAACGGTCTTCAAATTCAACGAAATTAAATTTGTTGGGTTCGTATCGTCAAAACTAAGCTAGAAATAATTTTTCTGGAATTTTTAAAATTAATATGTAATTATAATTTTATTTTTCAGTGAAAACGGTCAAATTTTCAAACTTTAAAAATTCATTATTAATTCATACGGACTCGAAAAATGACGAAACAAGTTTCTTTAAATCCATAATGTCAAAGAATATTTATGTTTCAATTTTCAATTACAATGGAATTCGTAGGTGTTAACACGAATTTTTAAACTATGAAAAGCGGACAAAAAAAAGTATTAATATATGTGCATAAGGGTAATTGGGCATAATTGAGTTTATAACCTACCTATATATTATCTTTTAGCAGCCATTACCTGAACCCTAAACATAACATAGCGTCCTCCATCTTCATTTTCTTCATATTCCATGGCCTCCACTCTAAAAATATTCTTTGCACAAAAGACCCTAAAACTAAACAATTTATAACTCCAAATCAGAACAAAATTAGACCAAACCCTTTCTGGGTTTTGTTCATCTTCCTATCCTCTATTTACCACGAAAAATTCAAGACCTCTCGTCGCACATATTCGTCGGGATCTGAGTTTGATTTCAAAAAGTCAGTTTCAGATTTTGGTGTTTTCTAGTCAAACCATGAAGAATTGGAGGATGGCGCAATGGAAGAAATTGTAGAGGAGACAAAGATCTACAACTTTGCTTCAGAAAATTTTGTCTGAAAGTCGATGGAAGGGCACGGAAATCGAGAAAAACAAAATTGGAGCAAAACAGAAAATTCCGGCGAGCTCAGAACATAGATGATCAATTTCCAGCAAATCCGGGAAGAATCAGGCGAAGGACCGGACACGAAAGTTCTTCGTCTACACAAGGAGAAGGTGCTCAGAAATTTTCAGGTCATTTGGATAAGAGTTGTGGCCTGTGGGACCCGCGAACCGAACGGCGGTCTCGGGCGAATTCCGGCCGGCGGAGGCGGAGTCAGGGGCGGCGCTTTTTGGTGGCGGTGCTTCTCGCCAAGACGAAGAGGTTGGCGGTGGTCCGGTGACTTCAGGTGGCTCCATGCGGCGGGAAACGGCGGTCAAAGGTGGTGATGGGCTGTTTGACCGAGATTTAGGTAGTTTTGTAATTCAAACTTTGAAATTGTATATCTCTCTCATACGAACTCAGAATCTGATGATTTTAGATCCGCTGCGATCATGACGACGAGAGCTTCGCATGGTCACTAAATTCGTCCAATTTGGAGGAAGTTGAATTTTCGATAATTTTAATTAATTATATAATTCGTTTAAACTTCAGAAATTCATAACTTGTTGTAACGAACTCGAAATCGCGCAAAACAGGGTTTACTGCAATCAGTGAGTCGAGACCTTCACATAGACACTAATTTTGCCAAATTTGGAGCAAGTTCAATTTTGGGCCAAAATTGGGCCTGAACATTTAAACACCGACAAAGTACAAACCAAGGTGAGAACTCTTTTCTCACTTAAAAACTTTTACCATATTTATTTATTATTATAAATGAATGTGATTTAAATGCCTGTGGTGAAATAATTGTTTGAAATTATCTGATGCATGTATGTTGTGTTGTACGTTATGTTATGTCATGATAAGATTTGTTATGTTATGTAAATTTTAGCAGTATGCAACGTATGTCATTAATATTGATTCTTATAGAATTGTTAGAAATTAATGTTACACTGCCATGTACAAGTTACCTGACTTGTATTTGTTGATTGGGTTGGATAATTTTCACACATCGCCTAAATGCACAAATAATTATATATATTATTTGAATGTTAGTTGGTTGAAACCTCACACAGGTCTTGGGTTGATAATTACACATCGCCCTTGTGATTAGTTATAAGCGTTATTTATTTGACGCTATGCAGTACAAATATACACTTTGGATGATTGGATGTTTTTAATGATTTATCATTAGTCTAGAATAACATGGGATGTATGAAAACCGTATAATTATAATTATATGGTAGATCATTTGGGTCTCATTCCAATTTGGAAAAGAAATTGTCAAAATAAGATTTGCAATTTAATTTACATTTTTAATGTAAATAAAAGAAGAGATTTTGACATTGCGATTTAATTTACATTTTTAATGTAAATAAAAGAAGAGATTTTGACATTGCAATTTAATTTACATTTTTAATGTGAATAAAAGAAGAGATTTTGACATTGCAATTTAATTTACATTTTAGAATGTAAATAAGAGAATGAAACTTAACGTAGTATTTTTAATTTACATTTTAATGTAAATATAAGATAAGAATATGTATAAAATAAAGGTTAATCTTTTATTAAAGTGAAATTTATGAAATATGCCTAGAAAATAAAAGTTAATCTTTTATTAAAAGTAAGAACATGAAGCATATTTCAATATAAAAAGTTAATCCTTTTATTTATGAATATGAGTTTACATTAAATGGTATTGATTGACGATTAAATACTTGGTATTGATTGACGATGTGGCATGCTAAGATGCAATGATCAAGGCTTTTGTTGAAAGCAGAGCCTTATGGATGATCAAAGCACGGCTTTAATTAGCATAGTTTTGTGTATAGCGTAACTTCACGAGCCTCACAACCCGGTGGAGTCTAAAATGGGAGAAGGGAACGCAGGGAGAGCAGCACGTTTCTTTCTAGCTAGAAGTAGTGTTGGTGCATAAAATGGCTGATATTTTACTTATGTGGATGATGGAATGAGGCGCCTCAGATATTAGGTCCTATAGGACCGGGAAACGTGTGTTCAGGAATTGTCAATCCGCAAAATCGTATGTGCGGACCGACCCTGCAGGATCCAAGGGTTCATTGCGAGGGATCCTGAGACATTAGATAGAGTGTCTCGAATCGGTAAGGAGCTCCTCCTAGCCTTGACTCATGATGGAAACCAAATTCCAAATACGACCTTACGGACTTGATTGTATAACTAGTATGGAAGCATAGTAGTATGGGGTACTATGCTTCCTAGGATTGATACATTTATTTTGAAATGTTTTGAAACATATATACACTAATGATAATATTGAATTCGTATTTATCGTATTTAGCATGTTTAATCACCATAAAGTAAAACTCTATCCTATGGTTTGCGTTGCATTGTGTGATGGGACTTGAGTCTTATGGTGATTCCATTTTTCCAAAAGCATTGCGTTGTTTTACGATTTACTTATTTGTTTGTTCTGTCACTTTAAATTATGCGCGGCAATCCATTGGAATAAACCCGTTCCGCGTTAGCGGCGTGGTCTTGGGATTTGCCTTATTGCTATCAGTTAAATAAATTAAGATTTATCATACCAGTCTCATGACTGACCCGTTGTTTGTTTCCACCTTTGCAAACTTGGGTGCCCATATTTTTCCATACGGGCAGTCAAGTAGCTTGTTTTGCAGATATTTATCTCTTTAGCAGGATCCTGGATCGAAGCCTAAAGCTGTGTCCAGAGCATGTTAGTCTTCTGCTGCGCATTTATATTATATTTTCCGCTGCATTGTAAATTGTAAATATCTGATGTTGTATTTTCGTTTATTTATGCTCTTATTCTTGTACTCTGATGTAAACTGTTGCAACAGTAATGGAAATGTTCTTTTATTTGTGTTCTGATGCGTGTTGTTCTCAAAACAATCCGAGATTTTCCGCAAGGGGAATTTTGGGCCGTTTCATTTTGGTATCAGAGCTCTGGTTTACAGAGCTCGAGGACAAAACACATTAGAACCGAACGAAAGAATTCGTCAGAGAATGGATTAGTAATATCCAATAAGAATAACTCGTTAGAGATAGGATCAGAAGTATCCTAGAACGAGTGTAAAGTGTATTATTTTCTTTAAAATAAATAAGAAAACAAATTTAATATTCTGAAATTTTTTATCTTAAAAATACGTATTTAATATATTATTATATTTTATTCGGACAATCGAGTATATAAAGATTTTGAATAGACGAGTAATTAACGGATATTCAAAGTTTTAATATACTGGATAGATATAGAATCACACTCTAGTCGCCCGGAGATGATCCTGATGATTGGTAGCATCATCAGTGTTTATGTTCGAGTTTCGAAAGTGGGATATCTATATATTTACAATAGACTGGTATGAGAACCAAAACTAGATAGGGTTATTTGCTGTGATTTGCAATAAAAATATGATTTTTATATATATATATATATTAAAGCTATATATGTTTGAAAAGTTAATCACCTAATTGACTGCTGGTTGTGATGTTTGATTATTAGTTTAACTAATAAAATTATTGAAATGGTAATTAACAAAACCCATATATAATAGAATGATACATTTAGCTAGATTGAATTCAATATTGAACTGAACTGAAATTGATTAGAATGAATATTGAGTTAATTAAGTTAACAACTTTTAGCTTCGTTCCTTTTCGAGGACGAAAAGATTTTAAGTGGGGGAGATTGTAACGACCCGGAATTTTGGGGCAAATTAAAATTTTTATTTTAGTTAATTTAAAGGATTTAGTATATTTTAAATAATAACGGTGAAATAATTTATTTTAGATTGAAGTTAGAACGTATAATTTATATTAATTATATTTCGAGCCTAAAATGGCGCGGTAATTTCAGTATTCGATATTTAACTTTGGGAAAATATATAAAATTCATTATAATTCAGAATTGGACGAAACAAGAAACATTAGGATCGTATTGACGATATCTTTCCAATGAATTTAAGAAATTAAGAATTCAGTTTATAATTTGTAAGTTATGGAAAATTTAAAATTTCAGAAAAACGCTATGGAATTTATATATATTAAAATATATGGCCCAAAGGCTACCTTTTGCATACGAATGAATTTGGACTCGAAACAACTTCCGTTGAGTTCAAAATGACGTTTCTGCATTGAAAAAGTATAAGCACTTATATATTTTGAGTTTTAGAAATTATTCATATAAAAATATATTTTTAAATATAAAATATATATGCCTTAAAAAGTGAAGTTTTGCAAACGGTCTTCAAATTCAACGAAATTAATTTTGTTGGGTTCGTATCGTCAAAACAAAGCTTGAAATGATTTTTATGGAATTTTTAGAATTAATATGTAATTATAGTTGATTTTTCAGTGAAAACGATCGATTTTCAGACTTTAAAAATTCATTATTAATTCATACGGACTCAGAAAATGAAGAACTAGTTTCTTTAAATCCGTAATGTCAAGGAATATTTATGTTTCAATTTTCAATTATAATGGAATTTGTAGGTGTTAACACGAATTTTTAAACTACGAAAAGCGGACAAAAAAAGTATTAATATATGTACATAAGGGTAATTGGGCCTAATTGAGTTTATAACCTACCTATATATTATCTTTTAACAGCCATTAGCTGAACCCTAAACATAACATAGCCTCCTCCATCTTCATTTTCTTCATATTCCATGGCCTCCACTCTAAAAATATTCTTTGCACAAGAGACCCTAAAACTAAACAATTTATAACTCCAAATTAGAACAAAATTAGACCAAACCCTTTCTGGTTTTTGTTCACCTTCTTATTCTCTATCTACCACGAAAAATTCAAGACCTATCGTCGCACGGATTCGCCGGGATCTGAGTTTGATTGCAAAAAGTCATTTTCGGATTTTGGTGTTTTCTGGCCAAACCGTGAAGAATTAGAGGATGGCGCAATGGAAGAAATTGTAGAGGAGACAAAAATCTACAACTTTGCTTCAGAAAGTTTTGTCTGAAATTCGATGAAAGGGCACGGAAATCGAGAAAAACTGAATTGGAGCAAAACAGAAAATTCCGGCGAGCTCAGAACATAGATGATCAATTTCCGGTCAATCCGGAAAGAATCAGGTGAAGGGACGAACACGAAAGTTCTTTGTCTACACAAGGAGAAGGTGCTCAGAAATTTTCAGGTCATTTGGATAAGAGGTGTGGCCTGTGGTACCCGCGAACCGAACGGCGGTCTCGGGCGAATTCCGGCCGGCGGAGGCGGAGTCAGCGGCGGCGCTTTTTGGTGGTGGTGCGTCTCGCCAAGACGAAGAGGTTGGCGATGGTCCGGTGACTTCAGGTGGCTCCAAGTCAGCCGGAAATGGCGGTCAAAGGTGGTGAGGGGCTGTTTGACCGAGATTTGGGGTAGTTTTGTAATTCAAACTTTGAAATTGTATATCTCTCTCATACGAACTCAGAATCTGATGATTTCAGATCCGCTTTGATCGTGGCAACGAGAGCTTCCTGTGGACACTTAATTCGTCCAATTTGGAGGAAGTTGAATTTTTGGGTATTTTCGGTAATTTTAATTAATTATTTAATTCGTTCAAACTTCAAAAATTCATAATTTGTTGTAACGAACTGGAAATCGCGCAAATCAGGTTTTGCTGTGATCAGTGAGTCGAGACCTTCGCATAGACACTAATTTTATCAAATTTGGAGCAAGTTCAATTTTGGGCCTGAACATTTAAACACCGACAAAGTACAAACCAAGGTGAGAACTCTTTTCTCACTTAAAAACTTTTACCATATTTATTTATTATTATAAATGAATGTGATTTAAATGCCTGTGGTGAAATAATTGTTTGAAATTATCTGATGCATGTATGTTGTGTTGTACGTTATGTTATGTCATGATAAGATTTGTTATGTTATGTAAATTTTAGCAGTATGCAACGTATGTCATTAATATTGATTCTTATAGAATTGTTAGAAATTAATGTTACACTGCCATGTACAAGTTACCTGACTTGTATTTGTTGATTGGGTTGGATAATTTTCACACATCGCCCAAATGCACAAATAATTATATATATTATTTGAATGTTAGTTGGTTGAAACCTCACACAGGTCTTGGGTTGATAATTACACATCGCCCTTGTGATTAGTTATAAGCGTTATTTATTTGACGCTATGCAGTACAAATATACACTTTGGATGATTGGATGTTTTTAATGATTTATCATTAGTCTAGAATAACATGGGATGTATGAAAACCGTATAATTATAATTATGTGGTAGATCATTTGGGTCTCATTCCAATTTGGAAAAGAAATTGTCAAAATAAGATTTGCAATTTAATTTACATTTTTAATGTAAATAAAAGAAGAGATTTTGACATTGCGATTTAATTTACATTTTTAATGTAAATAAAAGAAGAGATCTTGACATTGCGATTTAATTTACATTTTTAATGTCAATAAAAGAAGAGATTTTGACATTGCAATTTAATTTACATTTTAGGATGTAAATAAGAGAATGAAACTTAACGTAGTATTTTTAATTTACATTTTAATGTAAATATAAGATAAGAATATGTATAAAATAAAGGTTAATCTTTTATTAAAGTGAAATTTATGAAATATGCCTAGAAAATAAAAGTTAATATTTTATTAAAAGTAAGAACATGAAACATATTTCAATATAAAAAGTTAATCCTTTAATTAGGAATATGAGTTTACATTAAATGGTTAGCGCTAAAAAGTTATTCTTTTATTGTAACGTAAGAATATGAAAATGTTTTAAAATAAAAGTTATTCTTTATTTTAATATAGAATCATGAAATTTGTTTTAAATTAAAAATGCAACTTTTTAATGTCATATAAAACATGGAATTTTTTTACATTAAAATTGCAAATTTTTAATGCCGTATAAAAACGTGAATTTGATTTACATTACAATTTTATATTTTTAATGTAACGAGGGAACATGAAAGTGATTTAAAATGAAAACTCATCTTTTTATTTAATGAGGGAAAAATTTGTTGAAACATTTAAATAATTAAAATAGGGAAAAATTATGTGAAATCTTAATAAATGTTTTAAAAGGGTTTTGGATGTGAAATTCCAAATTTATTAAGAGGAAAGATATTTTTATTAAGATAAGTAGTTTATTTATTTCTATAAATAAATAAAAGAGTGAAAAATGGTTATATTAAAACCAAGTATTTCAAGTGAATAAATTAGATTGGAATTTAAGAAAGAAATGACATTTTTAATTAAGGGAAAGAAAAGAAAAAAAAAATATGAATTTTCCAATATTAACTTTAATTGGAAGTTGATTTGGGTTGACCATGAAAAATGTTTTAAATGACATTAGTTCTTAAAACCCCAATTAACGATGAAGTGATGATTTGTAATTTATTAATCTTTTAATTAATATTTAATGAAATATTCTAAAGAGAAGTTTTCAATTTAATATATTAAATTGGAATTAATTGATATATGATTTTGGGTTTATCGTGAACGATGTTTGAGCGACATTTGTTCTTTAACCCAGTTAAAGGCAAGATTGTTTCTTGAAAGTTAAATAATATATAAATAAGGATTTTAGAGGACTAAAACTAAATATAGTTTTTTTATATAAATCTTTTATTGGATTGGAATGAGGCGTTGGTTGTGTTTAGAGCACATAATTTTAAATTGCGCAAATTATTCAGAAAGACCAGGTTTAACCCATTCTGAATAATTCATACGACGATTGAAGGTGCACGATGAAGACGGTTATTGAAGACCGGGAAATTTCCACATCGAATGGATGATTATTTATATCTTGATTGGATGTACAGCCAAGACGATGGAATTATTGATCATCCGGATGTACGTGGAGATCTACCGGATACGGTTTCGTTCAGACCCAGAACAGAATTTTAAATGGATTGTGTATCTGATATCGTACTCCGTTATATATTATAGTTATTGATCCCTGCTGAATGTGTGAATGTTGGTGGCGGAGAATTTATTCTTTTTGCTTAACACCCATTTTATATATTTTAGTAGACGATTAAAAACTTGATATTGATTGACGATGTGGCATGCAAAGATGCAATGATCAAGGCTTTTGTTGACAAGCAGAGCCTTGTGGATGATCAAAGCACAACTTTAATTAGCATAGCTTTGTGTATAGCGTAACTTCACGAGCCTCACAACCCGGTGGAGTCTAAAACGGGAGAAGGGAACACAGGGAGAGCAGCACGTTTCTTTCTAGTTAGAAGTAGTGTCGGTGCTTAAACTGGCTGGTATTTTACTTATGTGGATGATGGAATGAGGTGCCTTGGATATTAGGTCCTATAGGACCGGGAAACGTGTGTTCAGGAATTGCCAATCCGCAAAATCGTATGTGCGGACCGGCCCTGCAGGATCCAAGGGTTCACTACGGGGGATCCTGAGACATTAGCTAGAGTGTCTCGAATCGGTAAGGAGCTCCTCCCTAGCCTTAACTCATGATGGAAACCAAATTCCAAATACGACCCTACAGACTTGATTGTATTACTAGTATGGAGGCATAGTAGTATGGGGTACTATGCTTCTTAGGATTGATACATTTATTTTGAAATGTTTTGAAACATATATACACTAATGATAATATTGAATTCGTATTTATCGTATTTAGCATGTTTAATCACCATAAGGTAAAACTCTATCCTCTGGTTTGCGTTGCATTGTGTGTTGGGACTTGAGTCTTACGGTGATTCCATTTTTCCAAAAGCATTGCGTTGTTTTAAGATTTACTTATTTGTTTGTTCTGTCACTTTAAATTATGCACGGCAATCCATTGGAATAAACCCGTTCCGCGTTAGCAGCGTGGTCTTTGGATTTGCCTCATTGCTATCAGTTAAATTAATTAAGATTTCTCATACCAGTCCCATGACTGAACCGTTGTTTGTTTCCACCTTTGCAAACTTGGGTGCCCATATTTTTCCATACGGGCAGTCGAGTAGCTTGTTTTGCAGATATTTATCTCTTTAGCAGGATCCTGGATCGAAGCCTAAAGCTGTGTCCAGAGCATATTAGTCTTCCGCTACGCATTTATATTATATTTTCCGCTGCATTGTAAATTGTAAATATCTAATATTGTATTTTCGTTTATTTATGCTCTTATTCTTGTACTCTGATGTAAACTGTTGCAACAGTAATGGAAATGTTCTTTTATTTGTGTTCTGATGCGTGTTGTTCTCAAAACAATCCGAGATTTTCTGCAAGGGGAATTTTGGGTCGTTTCACACCGTGTCCATCTGGAGTCGGATTCCGACTTTGCAATTCGATGATTTATGTGCAATTGTCTTGTGGTCTGCCACGTGTGAGCCAAGGATTGGATGGTCATCTCGGATCCACCTTAATCTATACAACTTTCTTTAGACGGAGGGTATGGCTTTGTAAACGAGCAGTTCAATCGGGTTCGTTATGGTAATGATCTATAATTCCTCATGAGGGTGTTAGAAGCCTAATTGGCACCAGATCCTAGGTACCTACACCATCCATAAATTAATTCATCTGAGTTAATCACATCAATTACTCATAAAGCATGCAAATACAAGAGTCATAGCTAAAGAATAATCATGTTAAAGGAATGAGTATCATTCTGAGCGAAAATAGCATTGCACGTTTATTACGGGTCCATTTTGCTTTGCCCTATCTCTTCCAGTGAAGGGCTGCCAAAGTCTCTTAGTTGATGAAGGATATCTTTTCAAACTATTGTAGGGTGGCAGTCTCAAAAATGAATAGACCTTGATCGGGGTCTTGAGATGGCAAAGACGGTTAGGTAAGTATCACAGGCGAGTGATGAGGTCGCATCTTCTTTAAATCGTCTTTTTGCCCCCATGCCGAGGGTAAGGACAGAGTGCCAGGAAGTCATGACTGTATCGCTAATGGTAGTATATCATCGCATTGGTGTTATGATGGCAATTGGCATGAGAACAATGGATTCATGCTTATAGAAATTTTTGCACTTTCTATGCTAGGAAATAGGATATTGCTGCTGGTGAAATAGTCATATCTCATAAATTTGCTGCTATGCCTTCGATCCCATATCGAGGACAAGAGGATGGTATGCAGACAATCATTCAACATTTGGGCTCAAGTGTTCCAAACCGTTTAACTTGCCAATCTTCGAGCAAGACTAAGGCAGTCGGTTATACAAATCTAGGATGTATCAGCCTTGAATCAGATTTAATCTTAAGTGAACCACGCTCGAACTTCTAGTTGCCCCCAATGTCTGGGGCACGAGTTTTCTTGGCATATAATCGATGAAGGGAGTGGAAGTGTGAATCTTCACTTTCTAATACCAAAATATCGTTCATCAGAAGTTTCATTCGTGTACATTTTCCATCTAGCGGGAAGTTGACTAGTGAATCTATCTAACCGTTCAGGGTGGTGAATTCAGCAATGAGATTCATTGATTTCTATCTCGGGACAACCTTCCAAGGGAAATAAGCCATGTCGCCTTGCATGTCATATCTTGAGGCATAACGAACGATGGTACGCCATTCATTCTCGTTGCCGAAAGCATTCCATGCTGCAGGAAGTTTCTTATGGAGGTTGTCAATGATTCTCATTTGGGTGTAGTATCCAACACTGGATCAACTTCCATCTGATCAATGGTCGGAGTTCGTAGTGTCTTTATTGGGATCATCTCTATCGTTTCTAGATTTTCGGAACTTTCTCACTTAGCCAGATTATTCGCCTTTTGACTTTCCGTTTGTAGGACATGAGATATGTTATAATGCTCCAATCCGTCCAACGGCTCTTCTTCCTATTCTAGGTGAGCTGTGAATTGTGGTTCCTCCACCTGGAATTCCTTGCGGGGATTATCTGCAAAATTCCAGCGTTGGACCGTCGATCATTTCTTACATTGTCTGTATACAGTTTCCAAATGCTTGATTTAATCTTTCATTTCGAGGGGCAATTTTCACCATCTAACATATCCTCTTCGAGAACGGTACACTCAGTGATGATGTCGGCTAATGCTTGCCCTCATACGGACCACTTTTGGAGAGAATTGAGATCAAACTGGTTTAGCTCTATGTTCCATTCGAGCAACTTTCCAGATGCCTCAGGTCGCTGCAGGCCCTACCGTAGCGGCTAATGAGTGTGTATCACAATAGGATGAACTAGGAAGTAGCGGAGGAGCTTTCTCAAAACAATCAGCAAGCTATAAACAAGCTTTTCAATCTTTGGGTAGTTGTGTTCTACCACGGCTACCTTCTTGCTCACATTATAGGCTAGTTTTTGGACCCTATCCTTCTTACCTGCAAGTGGTGCCAACTTTCCTGCCAAGCATCAGACAACATTGATTCTTTGTTGTTCATGGATGTTTAGGATCGTTGCAATTTGATCAGGGTTGATTTCGATCCTGTGTAAGCTAACTATGAGGCCAAGAAGCTTTCCTGATGCAATCGGCAAACAAACATTTCAAAGGGTTTAGCTTTATTCCAAATATTGAACATCTCTATTAGATCTGAAACGTGATAGGTGGATCGCTCAGACTCTACAAGAGTCATCTACATGGACTTCCATGGTCTTTCAAGGCAGATGCTTTCCCTGGACCGAGCATACGTCTTATTTGCTATAGAAGGCAAGTAAGTTCCCTTGTTCGGAAGAGGTCTATATGAGATCCGATTTCAAGACCTTAGTCAGATCGGTGTCGACAGTTGGAACATATGCAGTTGCGTCATTAGATATTACCCTTCTTCATCCCTAATTACCATCCTCTCTGGGATCTATGTCTTCGAGCAGATCATCGGGTAATTCCTTTTGTGATGCTCCCTTCATTCGCAATATTGACGCCTCCTTTACACTCCATTTCATCTGGAGGGGAAGAGTCTTTGGGTTTCACGCCATCTGTGTTGCATAGCATATTCTATCCAACTAAATAGTCAACTTCTCCAATAACTTGGTCACCATAGGTCATTCCCACTCCATCTTCGGTTAGGATATTTAGCAATACGCACTAGGGTGCAATGCAGGCTCTGAGTTTTGTTGGAGCTGGTCTATTTGGACCTTGATCAGATAAGCTTGAATACGATAGCATAGCTTGTGAGGCTTTAAGTAATGTTCGTGTGTTCTGTCACAACGAAAGTAAGATTGATTCATATTTACTTTGATCTCAAAATATTATCTCTTGACCAAGGTCATATGGTGGCTGGTGACCAGTCAAGTTGCTATCATCCGGACAAGGATTCATATGTCCAATCATGGCCTGCGGTGGTTCAATTGGTACCTAACTCTGGGAACCAAAGTGTGTTGATCTAACCCTCATTCGATGGAAACCAATCTCCCTCGATGCGGTTGACGGAAAATAAGCATTTCAAAGGTTAGCCAAGCTATTTAGGGAGCAAACCGGAGAATATTTGTCTTTCATTACATCATTCAAGTGGAGGGTAACTTTGTAGTGCCAGGATCCTTTTTTATTATCGGACATCCCATCATTGAGAATCATAGTCATTGGGATCTTATGAGTCATCTTCAGAATAGTGTCCAAATTGTTCTATGTTAATGGCATCTGGGACTTCATCAGTTGGACATGTTTAAGTCATGTAAACTAGGTGATCTCTACTCGTTCAGGAACATCATCAGTTGCATTTGTGAAATCTATACACCATCGGGGCTCTAGAGGAGAAGGCTGTTGTGATACAATCACTATCTTGTATACCATCATAGCCGGCATGCCGAATCTTTTCAATAGCTCCTCACATTGAATAACATCAATACATAGGTGTTATGGCTCTAGGAAGAATTACCGTCATTGCTAATTTGCTGTCGTTTTCCTCAGACTATCTATTGAATCTCGGTTGATAAGCCTAAATGATTATTTCAGGACAAAAACGTACTCCGAGCTGAAGGCGAGCCGTGCTCCGAGCCGAAGGCGAGCCGTGCTCCAAGCCGAAGGCGAGGCTGTCAGCGGGTCCGGGCGCAGCGCCGGTGGGGGTCCGGGGCCTCACAGTCCCGGCGGCGTTTGACCAAGCCGGTTAGGTCAAAAATGTGGGCACCGCACAATTTTTTCGATTTTGGAAGATGGAGCCTTTTCTAAAATGATCTGAAAATTGTATTTTTTCCAAAAACTGTCACTTTTTTGGGTCGGTTCGTGACACTTGTTCGCCATCAGATTTCTGGATCGCGATTCGCTACTGTCCTCCGGTTCATGGTTCAGATCATCAGCTGAATCAGTGTCTTCAGATCGGGTCGCGGATCCCGCTCTAGGTCGGGTCGTGAAGGTCACTTCGGGCGGTTCGCGATAGCTCTTCTTGCCCGGATCGTGGAGGTCATTCCGCGAGCCATGAGCCGGTTCGTGATCTAAAGTCGAATTGTTAATGTTTGGCTCGTGGATCCAATTCGTGACTCCCCATTCGTGAATCATCAGCTCGTGCATGTTTAGATGTGGCACATGTTCGTGATGGTTTGCCAATTTTGTTCGTGAGCACACCTCCACTCGTGAAGGGGGCACGAGCCAGCCGAACCCACTCGTGAGCATGTGAATGTATATCTGGGAAGAATCATGAGCTACATGAGCCACTCAGGAATATGAGTTAACCTGCTCTGACATGCCCTTGCACCCATTCGTCATTGGCCTTATTCGCCGTGAAGTTTTAGTTTCCTTAGCTTTCCTCGAAGGCACGAAGTTCTGATTTTCTCAAATCAAAGGAATCTTCAAAAATGGTAGAAATGCAGACCGTTTTCTTCGGATTTTCAAACCCAAATAATAGAATAGTGATCCGATAGGCTGAGAATTCAGTTCTCAATGAAAGCACCAAAATGTTAGACCAAAAAGTGGTCCTAACACCCAAACTGTCGTATTTAGAGCATAGGATATGAAGAAATAACTGAAAAATATGAGAAAAAGCAAGACAACGAGATTTTTATAGTGATTCGGCATTAACAAGCCTACGTCCACTTCATATTTTCTCATTTCATTCACAGATTACAATTACAATGGGTATTGTCTCTTAATCACTTGAATTCAATGAATAATTCTTTTCGAATTCATTGAATTTTATTGAGGAAGATGGTGGTTATTCATGGAGAAGTTTAGCCATGGCAGCCATGGATGTTAAGATGCCAAAAGTCCCCTGAAAATGCCCTCTAGAGGTGTATTTATAGCTGTAGGAAAGCCCATATCGTGATCAGGTCGTGGTAGGACACATGGCACCTGATCCGGGATAGTAGGAGCGGAAGTAGCCTTGAGAATAGGTCACAACTATGTGCAGAAGAAGGTTCGGTCCAGGCGGTTCGTGACCATAGTGTGCATCACGAACCGGGTCGTGATCAAGGGGGCACAATGAGCTAAGGAGGCTTCACGATCCGGGGTGTCTCACGAGCGGGGGTGCATCACGAGCCGAGGAGGGGGCGAGCCCGGGGGGACGAGCCGGTGTCACGGTTTGAGTTTTCGATGCTAGTTTACACCCGTTTACGGAAATGAGCATAACTTTCAAACCGTAAGTCCGATTGAGCCAAACGAAAGCTTTACCTGAAGCTAATTCAGAGGACTACAAGTATTTGACATTTTTAGTCCCAAATGAGGACATTTGATAGGTGTTTCGGGCCAGTTTTTCCATATTCTACCACTTCATCCGAGCGATGGCTGATCACTGCATGTTCATATTCAAATCCTTTGCTTTGGGTAGCCTGGTCACAAAGTAGGCTAACAAATAGGTTAAATTAATTAGAGTTGTATGAATTATGTTGGATATGTATATATATAATGATAATATTTAATTATCATGGGTATTGATTATTTTAAATCAATGTATATTTTATCAGTTCAAAAGGTATAGAAATAACTGTTTTCAAACGACCTCCATTTTCGACGAAATGGGTTTTATTAGAAAAACATATAATTAATTATTGCTATATTTCAAGTTTAGGGCCAATCAGAGTTGTTTTGTCGGTGTACGAAATTTAAAAATGAACCGATGAATAAATTGAGATTTAAATAGTAATGTTTTTTGCAAACGGAGTCCATCTTCGACGAAATTAGTTTCATTGCGATCGGAACGTCAAAACATAGCGGTGCATCTATTTTAATTTCGTTTGGCAGTTGTTTGTGTTGATTCAAATATTAAACTCCAACGTTATAAGCGGTAAATAACGTTAGAATTAATAACCGTGTATAAATGAACGTACCAAAGAAAATGAACATTAAGTATATAATGAAGTATTATTTTTTAAACAGCTTAAGTGTTACGCGAAATGAAACTTATCCCATATTTAGTCAGCGCTATCTTTTCTTACAGCGTACACCAGCCATGTGAAAACTGCGAGCCTATCCTATCTAAACGTAGACCTCAGACTAAAAGTTGGCACCCTACTTTGTATCCAACCATCAATTGATAACCTAATTTCTACGAACATTAATGAATGAAATTAACACCTCATAGCCTTTCCAACCACGCATTAGCAATGAAAACGACATCATAAAAACCATGCCGACAATGGAGACCAATCGAAAATGACATCTCACTAGCGTGCTCGGCACACTTTCTTCTCTCTCTCTCTCTCTCTCTATATATATATATATATATATATATATACGACCCATTCTTTTTCGTTTTTTTGTTGCAGTGAGAAGAAACAATCTCCATCCGTATAATATATATATACACACACACTTTGCTCCTCATTTTGTTTCTTTCCAACAATGTAAAATAATATGTATATATATATATATATATATATAAAGGCCAAACTCGTATATAACTGAAACTGGAGCAAGTGGGGAGAGACGCGTTTCGAGGTTGCTGAAAGAGGACTGGAAGTACATGATGGCGCACTGGTGATGATATGAGGCAGTCTTGCGGGTAACAAACGTTGGTAATAAAGATGCTACAGGAGGCGAGTGAGGCGTTAGTTAACTGCAGGCGACGGTGATGTAAATGCTATATGTAGTTCGCTGAAGATGGGTGATGTGTGTGCAGCGAACAGGAAGGTCGGCAAAACCGTTAATCTATTTAATATCTAACTAATAAATTAATTTAAACCGTTAATCTATTTAAATGTGTACCTTTGTCCAGTGTTTTCAGAAGTCGACAAAACCAGAAGCTAGAACCGTATTGGTAGAGACGATATTATGGAGATGGTATATTCAGAGTTGGAAGCAATTAGTATTTTTAGTTAAATTAAACGTCTGTTTAATTTAACTTGAGCGAACTGTTTCGACGACAATCAAGGAGAGTTTAACTCACTCAGTTCATACCACTTATATTTTATATAAGACGGGTTTTTAATTTCTGTGCAATGTTTGCTAATTGTTGATGATATGATTACTGTTTGTATGTATATCGAATATTATTTAACATTCATTAAATAAAATTAAAAGTTTGTTTAATTTAATCGAATTAAATCGTTATTTTAACGATTATATTCCAAATGAGGTAACTTACCATGATGGTTACGTTTATAATAATATAAATGTATCAAATAAATAATTAGATGTTTGATTGGGTGTTATAAATTAATTATTGATTGTTATTACTCAAATTGTTTATTTCCATATCATCATTATATGAACTGTTTGACTAGTATGATTGAATGGTTGTTTTGGTTGTTCAACGTTTATTATTTTATTAACCAATGAGTAATATTGGTTAAGTAATTGCAGCAGATGGCAAAGAAAATCTTTCGTTATAAACATAAATTTTCCATCATGTGAATTTGACTGAAATGAAGTTATAAATTTATTTTATAATTGAAAAATATATTTTTAAAAAACAGATTTCTGAAAATTAGATTTTTAAATCTATTGTTATAAGCTATTTTAAATAGGAAATTTTACAAAAAGAAAAGTCAATATTTATTATTTTTAAGTAATAAAGAATTCATGTTGTTAACCAAGCTTTGTAAACAAAATTGGTATGAACCAAAGGGTTAATTGCTGGTATTTATTGTTTAAGAAACAATTAAGTGAGTTATTTAAATTAATTGCGAATTAATTTAAATGGGATAATAATGCAAACAATTTCAAAGTCGAACTAAATTATAAAAAATTTATGGAAAACCATAAAGGAATTTAAATGTCTAAATGCTGAAAGTATGAAGCAGAGAGTTTAAGTAAGAACTTAAATGCATTTGAAATCGGATATGCAAGCTAAGTTTAATAATTCAATTTAAAGAGATATATTTTAAAAGGGAGTTTTACTGAGATGAATTCAAAATAAGTTTAAAATGGACTTATAAGAAGTTTTATTTATAATAATCAGGGTTCGTGTATAATATGTGAAAAGGTGTTTAAAGGTAATAATTAATGTTTAAATTTAGTAAGGTTATTGAGATTAGGGGTGAGCATGGTTTTAAACCCATATTTTCAAATGGGATAATCTATGAATATTTTCAAATTATTTGTTGAAAATCGGGTTTTCGTTAACAAACTTTTATTATTCCGAAGGTAAGAATGTGTCAATCAAGGTCTGAGAGGTAATTAAAATACCTCAACTTGAATGACTTCATGATTACCCGAAGGATGATATTAGTTTGGGTAACGAGGGTAGATGGGGGAAATAAATCTACTATTTCCATTTAATTTCAAGTTTTATAGGTTGAGTAAAATGATTCTGAGAATATTCTTATTTTTAAATAAGAAGAAAATGGGGTGATCCAAATATTATAAGATTTAAGAGTTATGATTGGCTACTAATAAATTAAAAAGGCCAAGTGACGCTGGGTACTAGACCAGTAGATCTATCTTATTTTATAAATGAATGATTGTTTATTAGATAGTTAAATAACCGACTATCAAATTTGGCCAATTCGATTATTGGTACGGAAATATCGGGATCGAGTTTTATTCACAAACCATTCCGACCAATGAATACCAGATCATGAAAAGGTATTGATTGAAGATGGAGCTTTAAAGACCATTGATCTTCATGAGTGGAAGAACTACTTGTTGAATTCCTAAGGGTAGCTCCCGAAGATATTTTTACTTGTGATTCTGTCGTGATTGAAATCTTCGGCTTACAATGACTACTCGCTACTGATCCGTAGGGTGATTCCTAGGATGTGGTAGGAGGGTGCCTTCGGTTCATCCTGTTCCTAGATGACTTGTGTGGACGAATGTCTGGCAGTGTATTTCCAAAGGGGTCACGTACGTTGATTACTTCAAACGTACCAAGTATGGTGGCGGAGAATTTATTCTCTTGCTTAACACCCAGAGTATTTTTGTGGATGTCAATTAGTGATTTTTGGCGGATCTAACAATGTGGTATTCAAAGTAAATGAAGATGTGCTGTTCTGGAAAGATAAACGTGACCTCAAGCCTCATCAACTAGAAAATGGCAGAAATCGGGTAGGTGGCATGGCTAGTTGGGTCATACCCAAGCAAGGTATATCATTACCTGATCTGAAGAAATAAAATGTCTCGATTGATCTTAATTTTTGTATGCTTTCGGTTCGATTGGCTGGCCCCCAACCATGGTAATGATATATTCAGTATACTCAAATTAAATGAGTAACCAGTCATGTTTAGCCTGGGTTACAAGATGTTCTTATTGAACCCAAGTGTATCCATCTCCAGAGGTACACTGATCGGGAGGTGGTTCCATACCTTGCCATAGTTGGAATCCATTCTCCAATAAGAGCCCCGCAGTTTTTGATTATAAACTATGTATATAGAGCGTGAGATGCAAGTGTTTGACTATTTGGTTATTTATTTGATAGACACTATTGTAATATCACTGGATTTTGATACCAAACGTTTTGGGTTATGGTAAGATAAAAACCGTCCGTGTTTACGTGTGGGCTGGTCTTACTATTATGCTTTTCTTTCATAAAGGGTTTCTAAAGTTAAGCAAGATGGATGTTACTTAAAATTAGTAAGTTTTACTCATGTTGGTTCACCAGACTGATCCGTGACATTTGTAATGCTCGGGTCAACCCGAGTTACAGGTTCACGTTAAGGATGCTACGATTTTAAGAAGGCAGGCTAAATAAGTGGAGCCCAGGCGTATTACTATTATTCCGCTGCGTATTGTATATGATGACATGTTATTATAACTGTCCAGATTGTCTGTTGTACTCTGATGTATGTAAGTATATTTATTCAAGCTCTTTATAAAGAATTATTTTTATATTACATTTTGTTCCGCTGCGATGTGAGACTCTACTTTATTTTTTGATGGTTCTTCTTCTTATTCTTCCATTCTAATATTTCTTTCTTATCTTTTCTCATCCTCTAACTTCTTTCTTTAGCTTTTCCTGAGTTTTTGATACTTGGGTTTTGACAAGTAATACAAGTTTATGTATTAATGTCGGAATACGCTTGTCAATTTTTTGGGTTGTTACAGTTGGTATCAGAGATGAAGGTTGAGTAATAATCTTGGCTCTGTGGCGTAACTCAGTAGAGATAGGGTTAGTAACACCCTAGATTGAGTTTTTTTTGTGTGTGTGTGTATATATATACACACACACATGAGAGTGCGTATTTGTAATTGATAATAAATTATTTTTAAATTATTTTGTAAAAAAAGTAAATGTAATAATTTTGCCCAAATTATATTTTTGTATAAAAGATATTTTTTTTCTCAAACTAGTGTAGTATTGGTTGCTTTGCTGAGTTGAATAGAATTCAAGTTGAATTATGAAATTGAAAGTAAACTAATTACAATTAGTTAATTGAATATGAAATGAGATTTAATTTTGGTTAAGTAAATATTGATGTTAAATATTAATTGAATTTAACAAAACCAATTGAATTTAGTAAAGAGTTGAATGATTTGATTGTAGATTATTTGATTGGTTGGAAAATAGACTGGTTGAATAAAAATTCATTTATGATCGTATGAATTGGAAACTAGGAGAATAAATTCCAATAACAATTTCAATAGAACCTCTTATGAAATAAAACTAAATGATTTAACCACGTATCTATTATTGTATTATAAATTGAGTTAAGTGCAGAAACCAAAAGGCTATGGGAGTTAATTGGTTACAGAAATTGGGGTACATAATGGGGGAAATGAAGAGCTGGCAGTGCTTTGCTTCATAATTTGAGATTGAATTGCCCAACAAATTGGTAAACTTTAATATATTGATTAGAGAGATTGATTTATACCACTGAGCTAGGTAGCCATTTAGCTTTGGTTTTATTTTGGTGGAGTTGAGGCCCGAAGTGGCAGTTGAAGTTGTACCAGTCCAGCCGCACAAGTGCGGTATTGACGAAATTTTTCGAAAAAAATTATAACTTAGAATATTTTTATGGTAATTTTAAAATGATCATTTAAAAAAGTAATTGGGTTTGGGGCATTCTTCTTGCCCGGTAATTTTGGGGATGAAATTCTTTTAAGGGGGGAAGAATGTAAAATCCCAGTTTTTTTTAACGTTAATTACGAATATTTAATTCTGTTTTAAATATTGGTTTAATGGATTTTATATTGAAATTATTTAATAAAACAAAGTTTGAATAAGTAAATTTATAATTTAATTAAAACAAGCCCGTAACGTCGCGGTAGCTCGTAATATTGGGTTTGAAATTTAATTGAATATACAGGATCCAATATAAGTCAGATTTTTGTGAAACAAGAACCATTTGAATCGATTTGATTATAATTTTTGAATGAAAGAAACAAATCTAAATTTTTCGTATAAATTGTAAGATATGGTCAACTAAAATTTTGAAAAAGTTGTTATGGAATCATTTTTAAATTATAACGATTTAATTATATAATAATGAAAGGGGTTTCATTACAAATTTAGTATCGGTATAACATGGAATTTAGAATAGGTTAAAATAATTAGATTTGTATGAATTATGTTGGATATATATGTATAATGATAATATTTGAATATCATTGGTATTGATTATTTTGAAATTAATGTATATTTTATCGGTTCAAAACGTATAGAAATAATCGTTTTCAAACGACCTCCATTTTCGACGAAACGAGTTTTATTAGAAAAACGTATAATTAATTATCGCTAGATTTATAGTTTGGGGCCAATCGGAGTTGTTTTGTCGCTGCGCGAAATTTAAAATTGAATCGATGAATAAATTGATATTTAAATAGCATCGTTTTTGCAAACGGAGTACGTCTTCAACGAAATTATTTTCATTATGACTGGAATGTAGCGATGCATCTATTTTAATTTCGTTTGGCAGTTAATTGTGTTGATTCGAATATTAAACTCCAACGTTATAAGCGGT
Organism: Allium sativum; assembly: GCA_030737875.1. Classification (NCBI taxonomy): domain Eukaryota; kingdom Viridiplantae; phylum Streptophyta; class Magnoliopsida; order Asparagales; family Amaryllidaceae; genus Allium; species Allium sativum. Next base: position 138,442,520 of record CM060918.1, on the reverse strand, counting down.
AAATAGCTTTAGGATTAATAACCGTGTATAAATGAACATACCAAAGCAAATGAAAATAAAGTATATAATGAAGTATTATTTTATAAACAACTTAAGTGTTACGCAAAATGAAACTTATCCTATATTTAGTCCGCGCTATCTTTTCTTACAACGTACACCAGCCATGTGAAAACCGTGAGCCTACCCTATCTAAACATAGACCTCAAACTAAAAGTTGGCACCCTACTTTGTATCCAACCGTCAATTGATAACCTAACTTCTACGAACATTGATGAATGAAAATGACACCTCATAGCCTTGCGAACCACGCATTAGCAATGAAAACGACGTCATAAAAACTGTGTCGTCAAAGGAGACCAATTGAAAACGACATCTCAGTAGTGTGCTCGGCACACTTGCTTCTGTATATATATACATATACATGTACATATATATATATATATATATATATGACCCATACTTTTTCATTTTTTTTGATTCAGTGAGAAGGAACAATCTCCATTCGTATCAAAAATATATATACACTTTGCTCCTCATTTTGTTTCTTTCCAGCAATGTAAAATTATATATATATATATATATATATATATATATATATATATATATATATATATATATATATATATATATATAAAGCACAACTCGTATACAACCGAAACTGGAGCAAGTGGAGATAGACGCATTTCGAGGTTGCTGAAATTGGACTGGAAGTAAATGATGGTGCACTGATGATGATTTGGGGCGGTCTTGCGGCTAGCAGACGTTGGTAATATAGATGCTACAAGAGGCGAGTGACGCATTAGTTAACTACAGGCGGCGATGATGTAAATGCTATAGGCGGTTCACTGAAGATGGGTGGTGTGTCATGTGTGTGGAGCGGACAGGAAGGTCGGCGGCAATCTACTGGTTGATGACGGTGGCGGTGGCGGCAATCTACTGGTATAGAAAAAATAAATATGGTGCATGATGTCCGCATTCACACAGGTGGGTATCGGTAGCAGTTCACGCCGATGGAAGGATATATGTATATGGGAAGGGCTCATGTGCGTGTGGGGATGGAGTTGTAAAATTTGGGGTAAGAGCAGTTTGGGAGAGAGGGAAAAAGGGAAGGGAAGGTTTAGCATGAAAGAAGGTGGCGAATTTGCATGAAGGAGTAGCAGGTGGGGTTGGGAGAAATTAGATGTTGGGGAAGGAATAAAATGAACAAGGGAAAGATGCATGTAAGAAGGCAATGTAGGTGGGAAATGAGACACGCTGTGCATGCAAAAGAATAGAAAGACATGCATGTGGGGAGAAAAACGCAGGTTTTGGTAGAGAAATTGGTTACTTGGGAAGAAAACGTCCTTTTTGTTATATTTTTTATTAATACTCTTGTTATCATAAAACCTATTGGCAATGTAATGAAGAATATCTTAGTTTATATCCAGAATCTTAGTTGATTATTTTTCGATATGAGACTATTATTTTCATCACTTTTGGCATTGGAGAAGGAAACGTGAAAGGGTAGCGAGATGCAACTTTTGATGTTGGCTTGTTTCTACAGTGGGCTTTGGGCCATATTTTAATTTAAATAAAAACAAAAGAAAAGAGAAGGTAATTTAATGATCTGGGCGGAAGTTTGGCATGAGATGAAGAACGAAGAAAACAGAAAGCCGCGGGTAGAGAGGTAACGAAATCTGTCCAATCTTAAATTAACGCATACCGACTAAAGTGAAAACTTTTAATTAGGAATTAATTTAATATATAACTAAGAAATTAATTTAAACCGTTATCTGTTTAAACATGTATCTTTGTCCAGTTTTATCAGAAGTCGACAAAACCAGAAGCTAGAACCGTATATGTGGAGACGACATTATGGAGATGGTATATTAAGAGTTGGAAGTAATCGGTATTTCTAGTTAAATTAAACGTCTGTTTAATTTAGCTAGAGATAACTGTTTCGACGACAATCAAAGTGAGTTTAAATCACTCAGTTCATACCGTTTATATTTTATATAAGCTGAGTTTTTAATTGCTATGCAATATTTGCTAATTGTTGATGATAGGACTACTGTTTGTATGTATACCGAATATTATTTGACATTCATGAATTAAATTAAACGTTTGTTTAATTTAATCGAATTAAATCGTTATTTTAACAATTATATTCCAAACGAGGTAACTTACCTTGTTGGTTACGTTTATAATAATATAGACGTATCAAATAAATAATTAGATGTTTGATTGGGTGTTATAAATTGATTATTGAATGTTATTAGTCAAATTGTTTATTTTCATGTCATCATTATATGAACTGTTTAATTTGACCAGTGTGATTGAATGGTTGTTTTGGTTGTTCAACGTTTATTATTTTACTAACCAATGAGCAAAAGTAGTTAAGTAATTGCAGCAGATGGCCAAGAAAATCTATCGTTATAAACATAAATTTACCGTCAGGTGAATTTGACTGAAAAGAAGTTATAAATTTAACTTATAACTAAAAAATAGATTTTTAAATCTATTTATATAAGCTATTTTAAATAGGAAATTTTACAAAAAGAAAAGTTAATATTTATTATTTTTAAGTAATAAAGAATTCTTGTTGTTAACCAAGTTTTGTAAACAAATTTGGTACGAACCAAAGGGTTAATTGCTGGTATTTATTGTTTAAGAAACAGTTAAGTGACTTATTTAAATTAGTTGTGAATTAATTTAAATGGGATAACAATGCAAATGATTTAAAAGTCAAACTAGAATATAATAAACTTATGGAAAACCATAAATGGAATTTAAATGTCTAAATGCTAAAAGTATGAAGCAGAGAGTTTAAATATGAACTTAAATGCATTTAAAATCAGACATGCAAGCTAAGTTTAATAATTCAATTTAAAGTGAAATAATTTAAATGGGATAACAATGCAAATGATTTAAAAGTCAAACTAGAATATAATAAACTTATGGAAAACCATAAATGGAATTTAAATGTCTAAATGCTAAAAGTATGAAGCAGAGAGTTTAAATATGAACTTAAATGCATTTAAAATCAGACATGCAAGCTAAGTTTAATAATTCAATTTAAAGTGAAATAATTTAAAAGGGAGTTTTATTAAGACGAATTCAAAATAAGTTTAAAATGGACTTATAAGAAGTTTTATTTATAATAATCAGGGTTCATGTATAATATGTGAAAAGGTATTTAACGGTAATAATTTAAATTTAAATTTAGTAAGTTATTGAGATTAGGGGTGAGCATGGTTTTAAACCCATATTTTCAAATGGGATAATCTATGAAGATTTTCAAATTATTTGTTGAACGTTAGGTTTTCATTAACAAACTTTTATTATTCTGAAGGTAAGAATGTTGTCAATCAAGGTCTGAGACGTAATTAAAATACCCCAGCTTGAATGACTTCATGATTACCCGAAGGATGATATTAGTTTAGGTAACGAGGATAGATAGGGGAAATAAATTTACTATTCCATTTAATTTCAAGTTTTATAGGTTGAGTAAAATGATTCTAAGAATATTCTTTTTTTTTTAAATAAGAAGTAAATGGGGTGATCCAAATATTGGAAGATTTAAGAGTTATGATTAACTACTAATAAATTAAAGAGGCCAAGTGACGCCGGGTACCAGACCAGTAGATCTATCTTATTTTATAAATAAATGATTGTTTATTTGGTAGTTAAATAACTGACTATAATCTGGCCACAATTTGATTGTTGGTACGGAAATATTGAGATTGAATTTATATTCGAAAACCATTCCGACCAGTGAATACCAGATCATGAAAAGGTACTGATTGAAGATGGAGCATTGAAGACCATTGATCTTCATGAGCAGAAGTACTACTCGTTGAATTTCTAAGGGTAGCTCTCGAAGATATTTTGACTTGTGATTCTATCGTGATTGAAATCTGCGGCTTACAAGGGCTACTCACTACTGATCCTTACGGTGATTCTTAGGATGTGGTAGGAGGGTTCATTCGGTTCATCTTGTTCCTAGATGACTTGTATGGACGAATATCTGACAGTGTATTTTCAAAGGGGTCACGTACGTTGATTACTTCAAACGTACCAAGTATGGTGGTGGAGAATTTATTCTCTTGCTTAACACCCAGAGTATTTTAGTGGATGCCAATTAGTGCTTTCTGGCGGATCTGACAATGTGGCATTCAAAGTAAATGAAGATGTGCTGTTCTGGAAAGATAAACGTGACCTCAAGCCTCATCAACCTTAAAATGGCAGAAATCGGGTAGGTCGCATGGCTAGTTGGGTCATACCCAAGTAGGATATATCATTACCTGATCTGAAGAAATATAATGACTCGATTGATCTTTATTTTTGTATGCTTTCGGTTCGGTTGGCCCCCAACCATGGTAATGATATATTCTGTACACTCAAGTTAAATGAGTGACCGGTTATGTTTAGCCTGGGTTACAAGATGTTCTTATTGAACCCCCCGTGTATCCATCTCCAGAGGTACACTGATTGGGAGGTGGTCCCATACCTTGCCATAGTTGGAATCCATTCTCCAATAAGAGCCCCGCGGTTTTTGATTATAAACTATGTATGTAGAGCATGAGATGTAAGCGTTCTACTATTTGGTTATTTATTTGATAGATAGTATTGTAATATCACTGGATTTTGATATCAAAACGTTTTGGGTTATAGTAAGATAAAAAAAACCGTCCGTGTTTATGTGTGGGCTGGTCTTACTATTATACTTTTCTTTCAAAAAAGGTTTCTAAAGTTAAGCAAGATGGATGTTACTTAAACCTAGTAAGTTTTACTCACGCTGGTTCACCAGATTGATCCATGGCATTTGTAATGCTCGGGTCAGCCTGAGTTACAGGTTCACGTTAAGGATGCTACGATTTTAAGAAGGCAAGAAAGAGAAGTGGAGCCCAGGTGTATTAGTATTATTCCGCTGCGTATTGTATATGAGGATAGTTTATTATAATTGTCCAGATTGTCTATTGTACTCTGATGTATGTAAGTATTTTTAATCAAGTTCTTTATAAAGAATTATTTTTATATTATGTTTTTTTCCGCTGTAGTGTGAGATTCTGATTTATTGTTTGATGGTTCTTCTTCTTATTTTTCTATTCAAATATTTCTTTCTTATCTTTTCTCGTCCTCTAACTTCTTACTTTCGCTTTTCTGGAGTTTTTGATACTTGGGTTTTGACAAGTAATACGAGTTTATGTATTAGTGTCTAAATTCAATTGTCAACTTTTCGGGTTGTTATAATTGGTATCAGAGCTGAAGGTTGAGTAATAATCTTGGCTCCGTGGCGTAACTCAGTAGTGATAGGGTTAGTAACATCCTAGATTGAGTTTGTGTATATATATATACACACAAATATACATAAGAGTATGTATTTGTAATTAATTATAAAATTATTTTTAAATTATTTTGTAAAAAAGTAAATGTAATAATTTTAACCAAATTATATTTTTATATAAAGAAATAATTTTTCTCAAACTAGTGTAGTATTGGTTGTTTTGCTGAGTTGAATATAATTCAAGTTGAATTATGAAATTGAAAGTAAACTAATTACAATTAGTTAATTGAATATGAGACGAGATTAAGTTTTGGTTAAGTAAATATTGATGTTAAATATTAATTGAATTTAACAAAACTATTTGAATTTAGTAAAGAGTTGAATGATTTGATTAAGTTGATTGTAAATTGTTTGATTGGTTGGAAAACAGACTGGTTGAATAAAAATTCATTCACGATCGAATGAATTGGAAACTAGGAGAATAAACTCGAGTAACAATTTGAATAGAACCGCTTATGAAATATAACTAAATGATTTAACCATGTATCTATTATTGCATTATAAATTGAGTTAACTGCAAAACCCAAAAGGCTATGGGAGTTAATTGGTTACAAATATTGGGGTACATGATGGGAGAAATGAAGATCTGGCAGTGCTTTGCTTCATAATTTGGGACTAAGTTGCTCGACAGATTGGTAAACTTTAATATATTGATTAGAGCGGTTGATTTTATACCACTGAGCTAGGTAGCCATTTAGCTTTTGGTTTTATTTTGGTGGAGTTGAGGCCCGAAGTGGCAATTGTAGTTGAACCAGTCTAGCCGCCCAAGGGAGGTGCTAACGAAATTTTTCGAAAAAATTATAACTTAGAATATTTTTATGGTAATTTTAAAATGATCATTTTAAAAAGTAATGGGTTCGGTGCATTCTTCTTACTCGGTAATTTCAGGGACGAAATTTTTTTAAGGGGGGAAGAATGTTACATCCCAGTTTTTTTAGAACGTTAATTGCGAATATTTAATTCTATTTTAAATATTGATTTAATGGATTTTTATATTGAAATTATTTAATAATAAGAAGTTTGAATATATAAATTTATAATTTAATTAAAACAAGCCCATAACGTCACGATGGCTCGTAATATTGAGTTTGAACTTTAATTGAATATACAAGATCCAATATAAGTCAGATTTTTGTGAAATAAGAACCATTTGAATCGATTTGATTATAATTTTCCAATGAAAGAGAAAAATTGAAAATTTTCGTATAAATTATAAGATATGGTAAGTCAAATTTTGAAAAAGTTGTTATGGAATCGTTTTTAAATTATAACGATTTAATTATATAATAAATGAAAGGGGTTTCATTATAAATTTAGTATCGGTATAACATGGAATTTAGAATAGGTTAAAATAGTTGGAGCTATATGAATTATGTTGGATATATACGTATAATAATAATATTTGATTATCATTGGTATTGATTATTTCGAAATCAATGTATATTTAATCGGTTCAAAACGTATAGAAATAACCGTTTTCAAACGACCTCCATTTTCGACGAAACGAGTTTTATTAGAAAAATGTATAATTAATTATTGCTACATTTCCAGTTTGGGGCCAATCGGAGTAGTTTTGTTGGTGCGCGAAATTTAAAAGTGAACCAATGAATAAATTGAGATTTAAATTGCACCGTTTTTGCAAACCGAGTCCGTCTTCGACAAAATTAATTCCATTGCTACCGGAATGTCAAAACATAGCGGTGCATCTATTTTAATTTTGTTTGGTAGTTGTTTGTATTAATTCGAATAATAAACGCCAACGTTATAAGCGGTAAATAGCGTTAGGATTAATAATGGTGTATAAATGAACGTACCAAAGCAAATAAAGTATATAATGAAGTATTATTTTATAAACAGCTTAAGTGTTATGCAAAATGAAACCTATCCCATATTTAGTCCATGCTATCTTTTCTTACAGCGTACACCAGCCATGTGAAAACTGCGAGCCTACCCTATCTAAACGTAGACCTCAGACTAAAAGTTGGCACCCTACTTTTTATCCAACCATCAATTGATAACCTAATTTCTTTGGACATTAACGAATGAAAATGACGTCTCGTAGCGTTGCCAACCACACATTAGCAATGAAAATGACGTCATAAAAATTGTGCCGACAAAGGAGACCAATTGAAAACGACATATCAGTAGTGTGCTCGGCACACTTGCTTTTCTATATACATATATATATATACATATATATATATATATATACATATACATATATATATATATATACATATACATATATATATATATATACATATATATATATATATATGACCCATTCTTTTTCATTTTTTTGTTTCAGCGAGAAGAAACAATCTCCATCTGTATAAAACATATATATACACTTTGCTCCTCATTTTGTTTCTTTTCAGCAATGTAAAATAATAATAATAATAATAGTAATATATATATATATATATATATATATATATATATATATATATAAAGCACAACTCGTATACAACCGAAACAAGTGGAGAGAGACACATTTCAAGTTTGCTGAAAGCGAACTGGAAGTACATGATGGTGCGTTGATGATGATCTAAAGCGGTCTTGCGGGTAGCAGACGTTGGTAATATAAATGCTACAAGAGGCGAGTGAGGTGTTAGTTAACTACAGGCAGTGGTGAAGTAAACTCTACAGGCGGTTCACTGAAGATGGGTGGTGTAGCCAGGAATTATTTCTGGGGGGGGGGGTAAGATAATAACTGAGGGGGTTCGGGGGCGGTAGCCCCCAATTTTTTTTTTTCATGTTGTCTATATGATTATGTATATAAATATCATTTCACACCATCAAACAAACACAACTAAATATAATTAGGGGATTTTTTCCATAAGGACAAATTCACCAAATTATTTGCTCAAAAGGACAATCACAAAAAAACTTGCCAAAAAGGACAAGTTTTAGTGCAAATGGTGAATTTCAGGGGGGTCCCATGTTTTTCCACTTTGCACTAAAACTTGTCCTTTTGGACAAGTTTTTTGCCTCTTGTCCTTTTGAGCAATTTTTTTGGTTTTTTTGTCCTTCGCAATTTTTTCCTGATATGGGGATTTTTCCCATAAGGACAAATTCACCAAATTATTTGCTCAAAAGGACAATCACAAAAAAACTTGCCAAAAAGGACAAGTTTTAGTGCAAATGGTGAATTTCAGGGGGGTCCCATGTTTTTCCACTTTGCACTAAAACTTGTCCTTTTGGACAAGTTTTTTGCCTCTTGTCCTTTTGAGCAATTTTTTTGGTTTTTTTGTCCTTCGCAATTTTTTCCTGATATATGGGGATTTTTCCCATAAGGACAAATTCACCAAATTATTTGCTCTCCAAGCTCTTGTAAATAAGAAACACAATTAAAGTAACACGCTATAATTATGATAAATGATAAGACTCAGTACAATTTATCCCATGATTTTAGCAATCAAACCAGCAATTGCTAAATAAATTCTTCCAAACCAAACTATACAGATCTATCATTGCAACGATCTAATGATAAATAATAAAACAAAAGTAGCTAACCAGTGTGTCATTATTTATATACAATTGATAGTCTAATTCAAACTTCCACAAACTAATTCGACTACGAGAAGAATTTGTAGCTGCTAGCGGAATCAATTATAGTCCTCATGCCTCCGATAGGTAGGTAACACCCATTGGAAATAATTTAGGCAAACATTACTAAACCCTTATTCAGGCAAACAGTGGCGTACCCATTGGAAGAGCTGCGCCTGCGTGGAGGAGCTGGAGGAGCGGAGGAGGAGCTGCGATTTCTGGAGGCTGGAGGATTGGGGCTGCAAGCGGAGCGGTCGAGAGCGATTGAGGCTGGAGGATTGAAGGATTTGGTTTTCGTACGAGCGAGAGGGCGAGAGCGATTCCTTTTTCTTTTTTTTTCTTTTCTGAGCGAGCGGTTTCGTTAACTTTTTTTTTATTTAAACGAAAAATGTTGGGGGGGGGGGGGCTGTTATGCTCTTACATCATTCACCCATTTATTCATGGAGGAAAACAGCAAAGAAATGGGAATTCGAAGGTGTTTGTACAAATAAGGGAAGATCTGATAATTTGTCGAACAGTTGGAAGCAAAGTAAGTCAAACAAGAAGGACACGTCATCAACTGCTGTGAAGGTCAACGAGCAGCATAAATACAAGGAGGATGATCCGGTGGTTAAAGCTATGTTGGAGAAATGCTGATTAGGCACGGAAATGGGCTGTGCATGCACGTTATGCAAACCAGCAGCTAGAGTTAATAAAGTGACTAATTGGAACTGGGCTTAATTCGAATTGGCCTATATGTGTGGAGTCTGTCATTTATAAATAAGAGATTTATGTCACAGAAAAAGGTGTGTTGAGATTTGTATGGGAGTTACTCTCTCAAACCTTCAACTGTATTTCAGTCAAGTATTCGATCAATTAAAGAAAATCTTTTTTTTCTCAATTTTTCTCTTTTGCACACTCTCTGTTTAAATCACTTAACTACTCCATCATTTTCTTTTACTACCTGCTGTATTATAAATAATGCTAGAAAACCCAACTATGGATCCAAGAATCACAAGAAGTCAATCTAAAAAGAGTGGGCATAACATTTTGGTATCAGAGCAGTATTATAAATAATGCCAGAAAACCCAACTATGGATCCAAGAATCACAAGAAGTCAATCTAAAAAGAGTGGGCATAACATTTTGGTATCAGAGCCAGATGGATCCGAACTACACGATGATTCAGGAGAAGATCAAGGCGATGGAACAGGCGGCACTGTCAATGAATCCCCAATTGATGATTCCAGGCAAGATCTGATCAACGCACAAACTGCCCTAAACATTCGAGAGTTACAGGAATCTCAACACGATATCAATTTGAAGATGGATACGATGCAAGAGACATTGAATAGCATAGCGAGGGAATTCAAAGAGATGCGGAATCAAGCAGCAAACCCTAGAACCCCCTATATACCCCCTGCGCAAAGAAATCAAATAAGGCAAAATCAAGATGCCTCGACTTCCGCAACCACCAATCAGGTACATGTTGATCACTCCCTTGTTAATTCTAATAGTAATAACAGGAACAATCATATTGTGCCCCTGAATTCACAAAATCCCCCCAAATTGCTTCAAAATACGGTCATTAAATTAGATTTTCCGACATATAATGGGGATAGCGAGGTAGTTGAATGGATTAACCAAGTTGAACAGTTGTTTAAATATCATCAAACCCCTGAAACTGAATGGGTTCCTACATGTTCGTTCCACTTACGAGAAGATGCCAGAAAATGGTATAGTTGGTTGGTAAAAAAGGTTAAAGATTATGAAAATTGGGGTATCTTTAAGGATGAAATATTAGTGAGGTTTGCTCCTGAAGAATTTCTGAAACCATATAGTGCCCTCTCCAATCTTAAACAAACCACCACTGTAGTAGCTTATTTAGCGCAATTTGAACATTTGCAAGGCATGTGTGATGCATTGCCTGATCAATTTATGTTAGAAAAGTTTGTGGACGGACTTAAAGATGAAATTAAGTTTGATGTTCTGGCTTTGCATCCTATTGATTTCAAACAAGCTGTGAGTTTAGCTAAGGTGTTCGAATGCAAGAAAATGAATAAAAAGAAGGCTAAATTGAACAAGACCTTCAAGAATACCGCGGTGTCAAGAACTGTTAAGAAAGAAACAATTAATAAAGAGGTAACCGCCAAAAAGAAAGGTCTTACTCCTCAAGAAATATTGGAAAGAAGAAGAAAGAACCTATGCTTTGGATGTAATGAGAAGTGTCACCCTGGTCATGAGTGTAAAACAAAGCACATATATATCATTGAAGGAATGATGTCATTACAGACTGAAGATGTAGAAGAAACCCACGAAACAATGCAAGATACGGATGAACAAAAGGTGTATGATAATGACGCAACAGTTAATACAGATGCTACTTCCAGCAAAACAGAGGAGGATCAATCTTACGCTATCACTTTGAGTGCATTGTGTAGTATACCAACCTTATCTACTATACGTGTTCGTGGATATATTAACAACCAGTTGATAGAAGTGCTTATAGACTCAGGATCAACTCATAGTTTCCTCAATACTAATTTGGCAAAGAAGCTAAATCTGGACGTTCAAGAAACTAATGAATATGTGGTTCAAGTAGCCAATGGAGGGAAAATACAAGGCAGGGGAATATGCAAGGAAGTCATGTTCAAATGTCAAGGTTGTATTATGCCTATCGATCTTTTAATCATACCACTAGAAGGTTGTAACATGGTTCTTGGGGCACAGTGGATGAAAGAGCTTGGAGACATATCTTTCAATTTTTCTAAGTTGCAAATAAAATTCTGTTGGAATGGTATTAAGTATGTATGGCAAGGCATTCGAAATGACAACAAGATTGTAGACAGTCAAAGTATAATTAAAGAGAGTCTGCACTGTCAGGTCTCTCTTCTATTGTATGCAAAAGAAGTGTGCAAAAATACCACCGAAGACAACAAAGCCATACCCTCGTCTGTTATTCAAATCTTAAATGAATTCCCTACTGTTACTACTGCCAGCAACTACTTACCCCCTGCACGAGATTGTGACCACAAAATACCCTTGATTCCTACGTCCAAACCAGTGTGCTTAAGGCCTTATAGACACTCATATCACATCAAAAATGAACTGGAAAGGTTGGTCAATGAAATGCTTGAAGCTGGACTCATAAGGCCAAGTAGGAGCGAGTACTCGTCACCAGTAGTGATGGTAAGAAAGAAAGATGGGTCTTGGAGGATGTGTGTCGACTATAGAGCTCTCAACAAACAAACAATTAAAGACAAGTATCCTATCCCATTAGTTGATGACTTATTAGATGAATTGCATGGTTCTCTTTATTTCACAAAGTTAGATCTTAAGTCAGGCTATCACCAAATACGCATGCATACACAAGACATACACAAAACCGCATTTAAAACACATGAGGGGCATTACGAATTTGTCGTCATGCCTTTTGGTTTATCCAATGCACCCTCTACCTTTCAAGCACTCATGAATGATATTTTTAAACCATATTTAAGAAAAAATTTATTAGTTTTCTTTGATGACATACTAATCTACAGCCAGACCATGTCTGAGCATTTGCAGCACATATTTATGACATTGCAGGTATTAAAGGATAATCAACTGGTAATTAAAATATCCAAGTGCTCGTTTGCACAAACTCAGATCAATTATTTGGGACATATCATCACACAAAATGGCATTGCGGTGGATCCTGAGAAAATCAGTGCGGTGAAGAATTGGCCACAACCAAACACTGTGAAGGGGTTGCGAGGATTCCTAGGGCTCACTGGTTACTATAGGAAATTTATAAGACATTATGGAATAATAGCAAGGCCCCTTACAAATTTGCTTAAAAAGAATTCTTTTATTTGGGATGAGCAAGCTACAGCCTCATTCAATCAGCTCAAAAGGTGCTTATTAACTCCACCAGTTTTAAGTATGCCAGACTTTAACAAGGAATTCATTATTGAATGCGATGCTAGTGGAGTGGGAATAGGAGCTGTGTTAACACAAGATGATAAACCAATTGCGTACCTGAGTCAAGCACTGAATGGAAAAAATCAGACTCTATCAACATATGAAAAAGAGCTGCTTGCTGTACTACTTGCCACCAAAAAATGGACATAGTATTTATTGGGTAGGAGTTTTATCATTCGAATGGATCACCAGAGCTTGAGACATCTACTATCACAAAGATTGACTACAGGAATACAAGGCAAGTGGTTAGCCAAATTACACGGATTTGATTATAAGGTTGAATACAAGAAGGGTAAAGAAAATAAGGCAGCTGATGCTCTCTCTCGTTTACCTGAAGATTACCGAGAGCAAGCTGAACCATCCTTGCTGCTATCTGAAAGTTCTAGGGATCAATTTTCGAATAATCATTGTTATGCCATCACTACAATTGAAGGCAGTTGGTTGTCTGAGCTTAAGAGAATACTGGAAGGATCAAACTGCTACCAGACTATGAAAAACAAGTTGCAAGAAGGAAAATTAAGCCACCACTACAAACTAATAGATCAAATGATATACTACAAGAACAGGTTGTATATAACAGAGGACTGCAAAGACGTAATACAAATATTAATCAAGGAACATCACTCGACACCTCTTGGCGGACATGCAGGAACTAAAAAGACGAGGCAACGCATTAAGCAAGTTTTCCATTGGAGGGGTATAAAAACTGATATTGAGAAATATATACGAGAATGTGAGGTTTGTCAGCGTAACAAGCATGAAAATGTCAGCAGTCCAGGGTTTTTACAGCCCCTTCCAATACCTGAAGTAATATGGAGTGAAGTTTCGATGGATTTTATAATAGGACTACCCAAAAGCTATAATTACACTGCAATATTTGTGGTAGTCGATCGGCTGTCGAAATATGCTCATTTTTTCCCCTTAAAGCATCCTTATACCGCTGCACAGGTTGCACAAATTTTCTTTGATGGAATTTTCAAGCTACACGGCATGCCACGCAACATTGTGTCCGATAGAGATGCTATATTTACCAACTTGTTTTGGCAAGAACTGATGAAACTACAAGGCAGCACACTAAAAATGAGTTCGGCTTACCATCCGCAATCCGATGGACAGACTGAAGCTATCAATAAGATATTAGAAGGGTATTTGCGTTGTTTCGTGTGTCACAAACCACAAGAGTGGTCTAAGTGGCTCACTATTGCAGAATATTGGTATAATACAAGCTGGCAGAGTTCGATAAATATGACACCTTTTATGGCTGTCTACGGAACTTCACCTCCATCCTTACTTTCTTATGTACCCAACACAGCAGCAATTCCTCAAGTGGATCAAATTTTGTACTCACGAGACATCGTCTTGCAACTATTAAAGGATAGTATGAAGCTTGCTCAAGAAAGAATGAAAAGATACTCAGACATGAAGAGAACAGAAAGACAATTTGAAGTGGGGGACTGGGTTTACCTTAAGCTCCAGCCATACAGGCAAATCTCTGTCAGCCGTGCTAAAACAACAAAATTATCCCCTAAGTATTATGGTCCATATAAAGTCATCAGAAAAATTGGAACAGCTGCATATGAGTTAGAGCTTCCCAGCAATGCTAGGATACATCCTGTGTTTCACGTTTCGCAACTGAAAAGAAGATTAGGACAGGGAATCATCATACAACAAAGTGATCCTACATTTATAGAAGAAATCATAGATGAACCCGAATTGATATTGGACCGAAGAATTGTTCCAAAAAATAACAAGGCTGTGACTCAAGTGTTGATCAAGTGGAAGCAAAGAAGTTACGACGAAACAACATGGGAAGATTATTGGCAGTTAGTAAAAAGATTTCCAACTTTTGACCTTGAGACAAGGTCAAATTTTGAAGGGGAGGGGAGTGTTATGCTCTTACATCATTCACCCATTTATTCATGGAGGAAAACAGCAAAGAAATGGGAATTCGAAGGTGTTTGTACAAATAAGGGAAGATCTGATAATTTGTCGAACAGCTGGAAGCAAAGTAAGTCAAACAAGAAGGACACGTCATCAACTGCTGTGAAGGTCAACGAGCAGCATAAATACAAGGAGGATGATCCGGTGGTTAAAGCTATGTTGGAGAAATGCTGATTAGGCACGGAAATGGGCTGTGCATGCACGTTATGCAAACCAGCAGCTAGAGTTAATAAAGTGACTAATTGGAACTGGGCTTAATTCGAATTGGCCTATATGTGTGGAGTCTGTCATTTATAAATAAGAGATTTATGTCACAGAAAAAGGTGTGTTGAGATTTGTATGGGAGTTACTCTCTCAAACCTTCAACTGTATTTCAGTCAAGTATTCGATCAATTAAAGAAAATCTTTTTTTTCTCAATTTTTCTCTTTTGCACACTCTCTGTTTAAATCACTTAACTACTCCATCATTTTCTTTTACTACCTGCTGTATTATAAATAATGCCAGAAAACCCAACTATGGATCCAAGAATCACAAGAAGTCAATCTAAAAAGAGTGGGCATAACATTTTGGTATCAGAGCAGTATTATAAATAATGCCAGAAAACCCAACTATGGATCCAAGAATCACAAGAAGTCAATCTAAAAAGAGTGGGCATAACAGGGGCACGTGCCCAGGCCAGCTTGCACGTGCCTCCGCCCCTGGGTGTGTGCACAACGAACAGGAAGATCGGCGACAGTCCGTTGGTTGATGACGGTGGCGGTGCTAGGTACAGAAAAAATAAATAGGGTGCATGGTGTCCGCATTCACATAGGTGGGGATCAGTAGCAGTTCACGCCGATGGAAGGATATACGTATATGGGAAGGGCTCATGTGCGTGTGTGGATGGAGTTGTAAAATTTGGCGTAAGAGCAGTTCGAGAGAGAGGAAAAAAAGGGAAGGTTTGGTTTAACATGAAAGAAGGTGGCGAATTTGCATGAAGGAGTAGCAAGTGGGGTCGGGCGAAATTAGATGTTAAGGAAGGAATAAAATGAAGGATGTTTTTTCAATTCTGCCATCTTTAAAAAAACTTATCACTCATTTAGCCTAGTTTTAAAACTTATTACGACCGTAGCCTGGTTTATGTCACATCAGCTCAAAACTGTTACTAACACTAGCGGCATTTGAGATGACGCGTGGAGCATTATTTGGGATGACGCCTAAAACTTACGTCCGAGCGTCATTTATGATGTCGGGGTTAGTGTCATCTAAAATGTCGCTTGTGTTTATAACCTTTTTGAGTTGATGTGACATAAACTAGGCTACGGCTTTAATAAGTTTTAAAACTAGTCTAAATGAATGATAAGTTTTTTTATGGTGGCCGAATCGGGAAAAAATATCCTAAAATGAAGATGCATGTAAGAAGGCAACATAGGTGGGAAATTAGACATGTTGTGCATGCAAAATAATGGAAAGACATGCAAGTGGGGAGAAAAACACGGGTATGGGAAGAGAATTTGGTTACTGGGGAAGAAAAGGTCCTTTTGGCGCTGGAGAAGGATACATGAAAGGGGAGCAGGCCGCAACTTTTGATGCGGACTTTTTTCTATGGTGGTCTTTGGGCCATATCATAATTTAAAAAAAACAAAAGAAGAGAGAAGAGAATTTAATGATCCAGGCAGAAGTTTGGCATGAGCCGCGGGTAGAGAGGTAACGAAGTCTGTCCAATCTAAAATTGACGCATACCGGCTAAAGTGAAAACTTTTAATTAGGAATTAATTTAATATCTAACTAAGAAATTAATTTAAACCATTAATCTATTTAAACGTGTATCTTTGTCCAGTGTTATCAGAAGTCGACAAAACCAGAAGCTAGAACCGTATTGGTGGAGACGACATTATGGAGATAGTATATTCAAAGTTGGAAGCAATTAGTATTTTTATTTAAATTAAACGTCTGTTTAATTTAACTAGAGAGAACTATTTCGATGACAATCAAGGTGAGTTTAACTCACTCAGTTCATACTGCTTACATTTTATATAAGACAGGTTTTTAATTTCTTTGCAATGTTTGCAATGGTTGATGATAGTATTACTGTTTGTATGTATACCGAATATTATTTAACATTCATTAATTAAATTAAACATTTGTTTAATTTTATTGAATTAAATCATTATTTTAACGATTATATTCCGAACGAGGTAACTTACCTTGTTAGTTACATTTATAATAATATAAACGTATCAAATAAATAATTAGATGTTTGATTGGGTGTTATAAACTGATTGTTGATTGTTATTAGTCACATTTTTTATTTTCATATCATCATTATGTGAACTGTTTGACCAGTATGATTGAATGGTTGTTTTGGTTGTTCAATGTTTATTATTTTATTAACCAATGAGCAATACTGGTTAAGTTATTGCAACAGATGGCCAAGAAAATCTATCGTTATAAACAAAAATTGACCGTCAGGTGAATTTGACTGAAATGAAGTTATAAATTTATTTTATAACTGAAAAATAGATTTTTTAATCTATTTATATAAGCTATTTTAAATAGGAAATTTTACAAAAAGCAAAGTTAATATTTATTATTTTTAAGTAATAAAGAATTCTTGTTGTTAACCAAGTTTTGTAAACAAATTTGGTATGAACCAAAGGGTTAATTGCTGGTATTTATTGTTTAAAAAATAATTAAGTGAGTTATTTAAATTAGTTGTGAATTAATTTAAATGGGATAACAATGCAAACGATTTTAAAGTCGAACTAGAATATAATAAACTTATGGAAAACCATAAATGGAATTTAAATGTCTAAATGCTAAAAGTATGAAGCAGAGAGTTTAAGTAAGAACTTAAATGCATTTAAAATCAGACATGCAAGCTAAATTTAATAATTCAGTTTAAAGTGAAATAATTTAAAAGGGAGTTTTATTGAGACGAATTCAAAATAAGTTTAAAATGGACTTATAAGAAGTTTTATTTATAATAATCAGGGTTCGTGTATAATATGTGAAAAGGTGTTTAAAGGTAATAATTAAAGTTTAAATTTAGTAAAGCTATTGAGATTAGGAGTGAGCATGGTTTTAAACCCATATTTTCAAATGGGATAATCTATGAAGATTTTCAAATTATTTGTTGATCGTTGGTTTTTCGTTAACAAATTTTTATTATTCCAAAGGTAAGAATGTTGTCAATCAAGGTCTGAGACGTAATTAAAATACCCCAACTTAAATGACTTCATGATTACCTGAAGGATGATATTAGTTTGGGTAACGAGGGTAGATAGGGGAAAGAAATCTAGTATTTCCATTTAATTTCAAGTTTTATAGGCTGAGTAAAATGATTCTTAGAATATTCTTATTTTTAAATAAGAAGTAAATGGGGTGATCCAAATATTGGAAGATTTAAGAGTTATGATTAACTACTAATAAATTAAGGAGGCCAAGTGACGCTGGGTACTGAACCAGTAGATTTATCTTATTTTATAAACGAATGGTTGTTTAGTTGATAGTTAAATAACCGAATATCAAATCTGGCTAATTCGATTGTTGGTACAGGAATACTGGGATCGAATTTATATTCGAAAATCATTCCGACCAATGAATATGAGATCATGAAAAGATACTGATTAAAGATGGAGCATTGAAGACTGTTGATCTTCATGAGCGGAAGAACTTCTCGTTGAATTTCTAAGGGTAGCTCCAGAAGATACTTTGACTTGTGATTCTATCGTGATTGAAATCTGCGGATTGCAAACCACTCGCTTCTGATCCTTAGGGTGATTCCTAGGATGTGGTAGGAGGGTGCCTTCGGTTCATCCTGTTCTTGGATGACTTGTATGGACGAATGTATGACAGTGTATTTCCAAAAGGGTCACGTACGTTGATTACTTCAAACGTACCAAGTATGGTGGCGGAGAATTTATTCTCTTGCTTAACACCTAGAGTATTTTTGTGGATGTCAATTAGTGATTTCTGGCGGATCTGACAATGTGGCATTCAAAGTAAATGAAGATGTGCTGTTCTAGAAAGATAAACGTGACCTCAAGCCTCATCAACGGGAAAATGGCAGAAATCGGGTAGGTCGCATGGCTAGTTGGGTCATACCCAAGCAGGGTATATCATTACCTGATCGGAAGAAATAAAATACCTCGATTGATCCTTATTTTTGTATGTTTTCGGTTCGTTTGGCTGGCCCACAACCGTGGTAATGATATATTCGGTGCACTTAAGTTAAATGGGTGACCAGTCATGTTTAGCCTTGGTTACAAGATGTTTTTGTTGAACCCCAGTGTATCCATCTCCAGAGGCACACTAATCGGGAGGTGGTCCCATATCTTGCTATATTTGGAATCCATTCTCCAATAAGAGCCCCGCGGTTTTTGATAATAAACTATGTATGTAGAGTGTGAGATGCAAGCATTCTACTATTTGGTTATTTATTTCATAGACACTATTGAAATATCACTGGAAACGTTTTGGGTTATAGTAAGATAAGAACCGTCCGTGTTTATGTGTGGGCTTGTCTTACTGTTATCATTTTCTTTCAAAAAAGGTTTCTAAAGTTAAGCAAGATGGATGTTAATGAAACTTAGTAAGTTTTACTCATGCTAGTTCACCAGACTGATCCGTGACTTTTGTAATGCTCGGGTCAGCCCGAGTTACAGGTTCACTTTATGGATGCTACGATTTTAAGAAGGCAGGCTAGAGAAGTGGAGCCCAGACGTATTACTATTATACCGCTGCGTATTGTATATTAGGACAGGTTATTATAACTGTCCAGATTGTCTGTTGTACTCTGATGTATGTAAGTATATTTATTCAAGTTATTTATAAAGAATTATTTTTATATTATATTTTGTTCCGCAACGATGTGAGACTCTGTGTTATTATTTGATGATTCTTCTTCTTATTCTTCTATTCTAATATTTTTTTCTTATCTTTTCTCATCCTCTAACTTCTTTATTTAGCTTTTTCGGAGTTTTTGATACTTGAATTTTGACAAGTAATTCGAGTATATGTATTAGTGTCGAAATTCAATTGTCATTTTTCGGGTCATTACACGGAAATAATCAAGTCTGGTTTTGGGAGACTACAACTTTCACGCTCGAAACAGATAAATTAACAAATGACTGGTTGACTTACCCCTTTTTTTGGCAAACTGACCAGTCCAACCAACACAATCTTGCATACTCTAGCAGCCCAAGCAATTGTTTACCCTCAGACTCCACTGTAACTACACTGTATGCCGCATAATAATAGCAAATAAATTGGTTAACTATTAGAAAAAAGGAACCGGTCTTAGGATAACTTAAAGGAATTTCATAGTTATAACTTATAAGGACTAAAGGGGCGCCTTGAAGGCACATGGCAATCTCGCATATGCATCATTGGAGGGGTTGTTGTCCTTTTTTTGTTGCTCCTGATCTGCAGTACAGTAATAGCGCACACAAAAAAAAACTAGATTGTAGAGCATGGATGCCAAAAAAGGGGAAAATGATAGGAAGCATTAGCATGTTATTATAGCCTAAGTATCAGTACTCACCAGGCCGTTAAAACATCCCATGCACTCAAGGAAACTTCCTTTAAACAAATGTAAATGGCACCTAAAATCATAAAGAACTTCTCCATGCAGATAAACCCAAAGAATCCCATGAACAGATGGAAAGAGCTTACAGAATTGAATTGATAATACAGCTCAAAGCCCTTCACTAACAGCTACAATGAAGTAGATTCTATCAACAGTTTCCCAAAAACATAGAAATGAAGTAAAAGAAAAATAATAATGTCAACCCATTCATAGATATGAATCTATCTTAATGTCAAATTCAAACATATAATCTGTAGATATCATTTAAACGAGGAGTATATTCCTCATCAATCCAAGTATCAAATTCTTAAATAACTCAACAAAGCGGGAATTAGATCATTGGGAATAAGGTACGTCAATATGGATACTGGAATCCTTGAAGTGAACAAAGAAACCCAATAAAACTACTTTTCTTCCACTGTATTTACAATATGGGTGTGAATTGCCATAACATTAACAATATTTCCTCTGAATTTATGGAATCTGAACATCAACGTCCGTCTCTTCCTTTTCATCAAAAAAGAAACTCGAGCTGCGTTGAGTTAAATTTCTAAAAGCATCAAAGGAAGACATATGCTCACACCATCAACAATTTTCCCTGAAATGACATAACCATAAACAAATTTGATAGCATTATACAAAAGGAATCTCATATCAGTAGACAAGAATAGATAAAATTAGATAGCATCTTACAAAATGACATAACCATAAACAATTTTCCCTAAAATGTATCTGTATTTCCATTTATTCCAAGGTCATTGAATATATTAACAGGTTTACATAACACTCAATAAGCCGAATCACTCGCCAAAATATTAACTCTTTTCAAACTTTTTGAAGGGAACATTATAATAAAAAAATTAAAATAAAATTATAAACAATATTGATCAATATTAAAACAAACAAGAAACCTCATAGAAGAAAGTTATAAAAAGGGAACAGGAAAAGAACCAAATAAACAACATGAAAGAAATGCTTTATCGTATTAGTACACAATAATAGATACCAGAGAATTATGCATAGGGCGATCACGACCAGATTTGGGGTAAGAAGTAAGGGTGAATTGTTGATGTATTCATCAAAACATGTCCTTTTAGCAGCATATTTATCAGCCATTACCTGCTCACAATTAGCTAATCAGTTCAGTTTATGTTTAATTAATAGATAATTAGTTAAGGATAAGATAAATACCTTAGCTAGATCATCAACTATGGACCGAGGCTAACCAGTGAGAGAAGAAACTTGCTTTTGTAGAGAAGGTATTATCTCCCTTGCTTGCTTCAGTTCACTGCCTTGTTTCTCTAATAGCTCATTCAATTGTGTATTCATGACATCAGGAAACAGTATTGCATCTTTCATTGACTTAATTTCTTCCTTTTGTTTCAAACATAAATCTCTCAATTTCTCCACCTATATATCGTACACGCTTCAGTTTTGTATTCAAATTAGAGGTGTGCTGCCACAGTTTACATAACATAGGGTTTGTAAAAATGTCTTTATACAAAAATATAACATTAACCTTAAAATGTTGTCATATTTGAACTTGTATGGAGCTCAATTTGAACAAGAGCGTAGATCTAGATTCCATATTTTGAAGCAACATTATATTTTAGTTACCAAAAATGAACAACAAAATATTCTCTAAATAAATATTCTTTATATGGAAGAAAGCTTACCTTTTTCTTGTTGAATTCAAGACGTTGAACAAAATCTTCATACAATCTCTGATCTTCTTTCATTGATATCTCTTATAGAAATTTGTTTGGATCTCTCGTCGTGCCATCCCAATCCTTAGGCATTACACTGAAATCAGGTTTACATGGGAGAGAGGCAATGTGGAATCCTCTATCAAGATAATTGAAGAACCTACAAAAATGGAATGTATAACATCATTTGATAACCCACATGTAGACAAATTCACACATAAAAGCATACATGCGCATTACAATGTGAATGCTTTGAATCCAAGAATTATGGCATTCAAAACTTAACGTTCAAGGTTTAGGATTTGAATTCTATTTTTTAAAACCTTGTTACTGATAATGTGATGATTATACGATATTGTATTCATCCATGGCATACATAATCGTTTACCAAAGAATCTCATAAGTTGAAATTTTTGCGGATTTAAACAAAAGAACGACTCGATGCACTCTAAGCATACACCATATCAGTACGTTTGACACTCATCATAGTTAAATAACAAATAACTTGCGAGTGAGCCATAAATTGAGTAAATATGAACAAGACCAATTCAAAAGACATGTTTGTCAATTAGCTAGTGAAATCACCCAATAAAACAAGCATACCCAAAGTTCTTTTATATTCCTGAAGAGCGTAAGCTAGAATCTCATCATTCTCTACAGAAAAATGATCTGCATAGTGGGAATTGTTTTGGTTATATGCTTCACAATAACTATGATTACGAAATAGTTCGACATGAAGTATATCCATACCTCAGTGAACAATATTAGGATCCTGATCATACATAATCATCTGTAGTACCTGAAACAAATACCTATCAATTACATGGCCTGGTATTAGTGTAAAAATATCATCACTGGTACGGGCAAATGGCATAAATATTAATCTTTAAGAACAGAACTGTATTCGTCCCTGTTCTTTAAAGGTATAAGTAGAATCCGATTGCAAATTTACATTATCAGAACGAGAGAAAAATGCATTTGTTCCATCTTGAATCAGTTATTACAAAAATAAAAAACTAGAGAAGCTGACTAGAAGTTGATGCTAGTATCAAGCTTTCTCTAGGAAATCAAAGGAATAGCGTTAGCTAAAGGATTTGAATTGTCATTTTAATATACTCTGCATAATTAACAAGAGTACTGTAACTGGCAAGTGAAGACGACATTAAGTTATTAACAAGAATCCTAACAACTAAAGTTGACCAATAACCATAATCCATATAAACAATTATTTAATAACCAAGATGCAACCACAAATCAAGTAAAAAAAATTATTTAGTAACCAAGATGTTACTACAAATCAAGTCAAAAAAATCCATTCGCAAAGAAATCCATTTGCAAAGTCTCTGAAGGAATGAAATAGAATTAAAAATTTGTATAATTGATGCATCGAACTAAAAAATTAGAGCGATACTCCAAAATTTACATGTAGAAAATGAAAAAAGAATCTCGTATACTCATCTGATTTAATCGGCGCGGCCTGATTTTTTTATTTTGTTTGCTCTTCAAAAGCACACCAAGATTTTGGTAAAGTATTTTAAGATCTAGCGAAAGATTCTTTTTCTAGGAGGGAACGAAATAGGGGGAGAGAAAGTGAAATGTGAGCGCGTAATCTAACAGCGATAGGGTGAAATTTACTGCTAAAATAATTTGTTTTTGACGACAAGGAGGGGAAAACGTTGTCTGTTGGTATTATGAAAAGGCACATTTCTTGTAGTGGTCCATACCATATAAGCTTGGTTGAGTTTTTGTTTTCAAGTGAAAGTGAGCTTTGATCTATCATTTTCTGAACTTGTTTTTGTTTTAATGAGATATTGCTGATTTCCGTGTAGGTTAGATTTTGTGGATGTTGAGAATGCTAGAATTTTTTCAAACTTTCTAGAAGCACTAATAAATGATACAGCTGGGTTGTCAAGTCTGAAAGCTGATAGTAATTATAGATGAGTAAAATAAGGTAGGCTGCACATGTGAAGAAAGATGCAACAACCAGCTAAATAATGTACATAAGGCATGATACATAGATATATTTTGAAGCCTATAAATATGGCTAGTTTGCAGTGTATTGTTATTATGTAAGCAAATGAAAAGGAGAAGTTAAAAGAAAGAGCCAAAGCTCTTGTAAGAAAAGCTGTAATCTTGTTTTGTATTTTTCTAAGAAATAAAAAGAGTATGTTTGTTTTAAAATCACACAGCTTATAAATATTGTGTGTTTAAATCAAATCAAGTTTAAATACTTGTGAGGTCCATTTCGTTTCCAAACAAGTGGTATCAGAGCGAAGGTTCCATTCATGGAAAATGGCGAATATGATACAACCATAAATCCCAAAGTTGATGGCTACAAATTATGGGAACTGGAGTATCCAAATGAAGGTGTTACTCTGTTCTCACGATAATCGAGATATTGTCAAAAAAGGGAACATCGAACCCGTAAATGCAACTGCTGAAGCACGTTTATCCAATTACGAGAAGAAGGCGTTGGAAGAATCCCAAAAAAGACAAAAAAGCTTTATTCATGATTTTTCAAGGGGTTGCGAATCGAACTTCAAAAAAAATCTCGGAAGCAAAAATATCAAAAGATGCATGGGAGATTCTGCAGAAATCATTCCTAGGAGACGAGAAAGTAAAAAAGGTGTGGCCCCAGGTACTATGTGGTGAGTTCTAAAATATAAAAATGAAAAGTCCGAAAAGCATCGATGAATATGTTACGCGTTTAAAAATGGTGACAAATGAAATGAAAAGAAAGAGGGAAAGTCTCGAAGATGTTCGGGTAATGGAAAAGCTTCTACATTCATTAATAAGAAAGTTTGATTATGTAGTTTCATCAATCGAAGAGTCAAAAGATTTGTCCACAATTTCAATTAATGAGCTTATTGGTTCACTTGAAGCCCATGAGCAGCGGATGAATCAGTACGATGATACAGGTCATTTAGAGAAGGCTTTGCAAAGTAAGGTGTCCATGGATGATAGTTCAAATAGTAGCAGTTATGTTCATGGATGAGGTGGCTACCGAGGTGGACGTGGATGTGGAAAGAAACTTTTTTGCAGAGGCCAGAACAACGAAAGCTATCAACAATCTGGTGACAGTCAAAATTTCAGAGGCCGAGGAAGAGGCCTATTTCAAAAACGAGGTGACATGTCTCATTTTCAATGTTATAATTGCAATAAATATGGTCACTTCAGTTACAAGTGTAGATCTCCAAATGTGGATGAAAGAAGTCATTTTGCTGCAGCAAAAGAAGACAAAGAGGAGTGATCTTCTATGTTTCTCACTTACAAATGAGAAGAAGAAGACAAGAAGAATGCTTGGTATCTTGATTCAGGCGCTTGCGATCATATAACTGGATACAAAGATTTATTCAGGGAGATAAACTACATCGTCAAAGGAGAAGTAATGTTCGATGATTCTTCAAAGATCCCAGTCAAAGGGAAAGGTACAATTATGATTGTGTCAGAGAATGGTGAGAAAAAAGTTACAGAAATGATGTTTATTATATTCCTGCTTTGAAAAGCAATATCATCAGTCTTGGCCAACTTGTGGAGAAAGGATGTAATATACAATTGCTGGACAAATCATACTTGATATACATACGAAGGAGCAAAAGTGCTTGAAGTTAGTCATTAAAAGTGACTTATGGTTGTGGCATTTGGGATCCGGTCATCTTGGATTCTCTGGCCTGAAATTATTGTCAAAGACAAAGATGGTGGATGACTTGCTAGAAATCGACGAATTAGATAATTTATGTGAAGCACGCATTAAAGGAAAGAAACACAAACAAAGTTTTCCTGTTGGAAAATCATGGAGAGCTAGGAGGCCACTAGTGATTGTTCACACTGACAAAGTCGGTCCTTTTGATATTACATCACTTGGCGGGAGCAGGTATTACCTAACATTTATTGATGATTTTAGCAGAAAAAGTTGGGTATATATTGTAAAAGAAAAAGCAGAAGGCTCCTGATAAATTCAAGGAGTTCAAAGCAATGGCAGAAAAGCAAAGTGGAAATTATGTGAAGATACTCTGATCAGACAGAGGAGGCGAGTACACTTCAAACTTGTTTAAACAATTTTGCAAGAAACATGGAATCAATCACCAGTTGACAACAACATATAATCCACAACAAAATAGCGTTGCTGAACGAAAGAATCACACTATTCTTGACATGGAGAGAAGTATGGTGAAGGGAAAGCACATGCCAAGAAGTTTTTGGGCTGAAGTTGTACGATGTGTTGTTTATTTGCTGAATCACTGTCCAACAAAAAGTGTCGAAATATGACTCTAAATGAAGCATGGAGTGGTTGTAAGCCATCGTTGGACATATACGAATTTTCGGATGTGTTGCATATGGACATGTTCCCGATCAGAAAAGAAAGAAGTTGGATGACAAAGGCGAGAAATGTATTTTTACCAGATGTGAAAAAATAAGCAAGGCCTACAGAGTTTATAATGCACTCACAATTTTTTTTATCATTTCTCGAGATGTTGAATTTGATGAATCAAATTTTTGGAGATGGTGCACGGAAGAAAGAAAAGTTGCAGATCTATTCTTTAACGGTAATGATAACGACGACGATGACTCTGATACAAATGGTGATGGAAATGATGATAAGACTCCCCCATAAAGCCCTAATCAACAAACTCCTTCTTCAGTGCTATCAAGTTCAAGAAGCAGCAATAGTTATGTGGGAGTACCAATGTTACGACCGCCCACAGCCCCCGCACTATACAAGAGGAATAATGCGCTGAAAGGTGTGCCAGGAA
This sequence comes from Allium sativum, assembly GCA_030737875.1. Taxonomy (NCBI): domain Eukaryota; kingdom Viridiplantae; phylum Streptophyta; class Magnoliopsida; order Asparagales; family Amaryllidaceae; genus Allium; species Allium sativum. Next base: position 138,415,733 of record CM060918.1, on the reverse strand, counting down.
GCTATGGACGATCATCAAGGTATGGTAGACAAACGAAACCTGTCATAAACTCACAACGCAAGGGTAAAATATAATAGAACATATACAACAGGTAGTGATAGTGAAGGAGAAAACACTAAACTTTCATGACAACTAGAAAGTATTTCCTATACACGTGGATAACAACAATAGTGTTTGTACAATTTGCCTCACTACAACACTCATAGAAATAGCAAATAGCGGAAACAAATACTAGACAGTAATAAAACGTTACGTGAGCCTTATGCTTGCCATCAATAAACATCGTCGTCCTCACTAAAGCAACACCTTTCACCTGTTACTCAGTTTACCCATCCACAACCGGATGAATAGGCCAAGGTAATAAGAGGAAACATAAAACCTTGAGTCAGACAATAGTCTTAGTGAGCGATAAAACAACTAACAAACTTCATCAATAAAGTGTATGAGAATGGGTAAATAATCAACTAATCTACCCAGCTTTAGAGAAGGACTCTTAATTTCCTTCCCCATTACATGATAGTGATAACCTTTACAATCCATACACCTAAAGGAATAACAATTCAGTCATGGCAATTAAAGCACCCATCCATATATGGCAAAACAACTCAATCATGATCACAACATGCATTCAAACGTCCATGACTGACTCTGGCTATCACCATAAACTTTTCTTTGGAAACTTCGTTATCGTATGACTGGCTAATAATTTGCCGTCAATTGTCAAGGACCACACACGACGCCCCGGTTCTAGAAAAACTCCACATGTTATACTCAACACATGCTACACGCTATACTTAACACGTGTCTAGGCCATACATGATGCCCAAGGCACTCGACCTACAATTGGTCCTCAATTGTACCTCTTCTTTGAGTCCACTAGAACCTACGACAACGATAATTCCTCGGCCTTCTCCTCTCTAGTTGTTATCAATTACGACTATTAATTAGCTCAGAACACCTTATAACTATCACTTCACATACATCCTTGAGTTGTCTCCCCATTTTGTTGCATACAATGAACGCTTTTCAACACTTCCAAACTTCCTAATTGAATTCACTTTGACGTCACATCATCACCGGAAGTGTCCGACTAGAAATAGCTGACCAGAAATGGCAAAAATGGCTGATCAGAAATGGCTGACCAGAATAGGCCAACCCACTTTGGTCCGACCCAACTTATGTCCGACCCAACTTTAGTCCGACCCAACTTCAGTCCGACCCAAGTTTGGTCCAACCCAATTTTAGTCCGATCCACTTTGGCCGGTCCAACTTTGGACCGACCCAACTTTAGTCTGACCCAACTTTGGCCCGATCCACTTTGGTCCGATCCAACTTTGGTCCGACCCGACTTCAGTCCGATCCAACTTTAGTCCGACCCAACTTCAGTCCGACCCAACTTTGGTCCGACCTAACTTTGGTCTGATCCAAAACCTGCATATTGCAATTCAACTCCGATTTTGACCAAAACTTCGTCAAACGATAAATCCGACGAAGCTAACTTATCCAATTCATCCAAAAGGATTACAAGCATGTTATGAAATCAACAATATCATTAATATGACAATTCTATCAACGATAATGTAAAATTCACCAAAATCACCACAAATATGCATATGAACAAAAACCATGGATCTAACTTGCACATTCTTATGAAATATCATAGAAATTACCTATCTAAACTTGCTAAATTAGATCCTAAGGTGATTTATATAAAAATGAACTTACCAATGCATGGATCTAAGGAAAAACACTTGAATTTGATGAAAAACATGATCCACTACCCATATACTATATTGAATCCATGTGAGAGATGTAATCCAATCGTCGATTCTCCAACACAAGCTAAAATGATAGAATTATGAATCCGAACAACGAGCAATTCGAACCAAACTCCTCGATCCGATGAATTAATCTTTGAAATGATGTAGATATAGCCTCCAATGTTGTAGATCTATGATTTCCCTCCTTAGATTTGGATCATTAATGGTGTAAAGGTGTTAGTGGAAGAAGGAGATCAATGCCTCCAAATGAGAGAATGGGAAAGTAAACTTTTTCCCTCCACTCTCACCCCCTATTTGTAGGATTCCACAGCCCACTAATGGGCCTCCCCAATGGGCTCCAAACCTGAAAAGCCAACTGAAAACCTTAAAACAACGATTCCTCCCAAACTGCTGAGCCAAATACTTAATGTAACCACTTTACGGAAAGGAAATCATCAATTCCTTTCCAATGGCGCAGGTCTCACCCTTTGATTCGACCTGAGTTAAAAATTATGTCTTGTACAAGACTGACAAGGGAAAAATAGTCACAAACAAAATCGGTAAAAATTATGGACATGTCTCACATTCTCATAAGCAACATATTAAAAGATGATAATGATCCAACCCTCAGGGAATAAAATAAAAATATTTTACGAACTTTCGATACATAAAATGCGGGTTGTTACATTCTCACCCCTTAAGAATTTCGCCCCCGAAATTCCAATCAAACACAACAATTCTGCATGCCTACCATCCGTGAGAAGCCAATTCAATCATCCAAACTAGCAACCATCAACTCATGCATCCATAGCCTAATCCTAACACGTGGAATTCTATCAAACAATCAACAAGATACAACTATACAACGACGGTACGATATCAAAGGGTCCAACCGATGAAGAGTTCTGGATGAGTCTCCTTCATGCCCTCTTCCGTCTCCCACGTATAATTGTCGCCATCTTCACTCCATTGTACCTTGACTAGCTTAACCGTCTTCCTCCTAAGCTGTTTCGTGTCATTCTCCACAACATGAAGCGGCTTACGATGTCTCGCAACTGCAGTTTCCACTTCTAGGTCTTCATACTGCTCTAGTGATACCACCTCGTTCGAATTATACACGAATTTCTGCAGAAATGACACATGGAATACATTATGAACACTCGACATCTTCTCGGGTAACTCTAATCTATATGCGAGCTTTCCAATTCGCTCGACTATCGGAAATGGTCCAACGAACCTAGGAGCTAACTTTCCTTTACTTCCAAATCTCACTATACGCTTCAACGGTGAAACCTTCACGAAAACCATATCGCCTATGTCGAATTCCAAGTCCTTACGGCGCTTATCGGTGTAACTTTTCTGATGATCTTGGGCTGCCTTCATTCGTTACCGAACGATCTTGATACAATCTGAGGTCTCTCTTATCATTTCTGGCACAAGTACCAACTTATCTCCAGTTTCTAACCAACATGTCGGAGAATTGCACGGTCTCCCATACAACGCCTCGTATGGTGCCATCCTAATGCTGGACTGGTAGCTATTATTATATGCAAACTCAACCAGATGTAGATGGTCCTCCCATGATCCCCCAAAATCCAACACACAAGCTCTTAGGAGATCTTCCAAAACTCGATTGACTTTCTCGGTTTGACCATCAGTTTGGGGATGAAATGCTGTACTCAAGGACAACTCGGCTCCCAAAGCTTCTTGCAAACTCTTCCAAAATTCGCTAGTGAATAACGGATCTCGATCACTCACTATACTCTTTGGGACGCTATGGAATCTAACAATCCATTTCACATAAAGTTCAGCCAGCTTCGACGTTGTCCTAGTCGACTTAACAGGAATGAACCTTGCACTTTTGGTCAAGCGATCCACGATGACCCAAATTCCTTCATGTCCTGCCCATGTTCTAGGTAGTCCATCGATATATGCTTCCACTTTCACGTACGAACTTCCAATGGCTGAAGAAAACCACTTGGCTTCTTCTGTTCAACTTTCACCAACTGACAGTTCATGCACTTGGAAATGAACTTTCCAATATCTCGCTTCATCCCATCCTAGTAGTAAAATCTCTTCATGTCCCGATACATTTTATTACCACCGGGATGAATCGTCAACTTCGAGTGATGACATTCTCTCAGAACCTCATCTCTCAATCCATCGATATCGGGAATGACTAATCGCCCTTGTTTCCAAAGCCAACCTTCTCGATCGACTTCGATCTCTTTATCTTTTGGTTTTAGCTTCTGGATAAACTCAACAAGCTTTGTATCTCGCTTTTGGCTCTCGCCAATCCTTTCGATAAGAGTAGGTCTTATCGATAAGCTTGCTAACATTTCAGGTTCCAACTCACGCCTTGGCCTGAAATCAAAACTTGCCAAATACTCAAGGCTCTTCTATTCCAAAACATCGCTCCCAAACTTGCGTGTATTCGACTCAACGCATCTGCAACTTCGTTACCTTTACTAGGAGTATAGGCTCTATCAAGATCATATGATGCCAGAAACTCTAGCCATCATTGCTGCCGAAGATTCAAATCCTTTTGGGAGAAAAAATATTTCAACGACTTATGATCCGTAAAAAACTCGAATCAGACTCCCAACAGTTAATGTCTCCACTTCTTCAGAGAAAACACAATCGCTGCTAACTCCAAATCATGAGTCAGGCAATTCTTCTCATGCGACTTTAGCTATTGACTCACGTAAGCCACAACCTTATCCTTTTGCATTAGCACTGCTCCAAGCCCAGTACCCCATGAATTAGTGTATACCACCATCTCTTCATTCCCACTTGGAATGGTCAACACATGAGCACTCATCAATCTCTCCTTTAGGATTCCAAACGCTTGTTCACACCTCGCATCCCATGTGAACACTTGGTTCTTATTCGTCAATCCTGTCAACGGTGCAGCTATCTTGGAGAAATCCTTGATAAACCATCGGTAATATCCTGCCAACCCAAGGAAACTCCGAACATCTGTCGCATTCTTAAATCTATCCCAGTCCTGGATTGCTACCACCTTAGCGGGGTCAACCGCTATCCCATTTCTAGAAACAACAAGACCTAAGAACCTCACTTCATGCTTCCAAAAGTGACACTTCGAGAACTTAGTTTTCAACTGATGCTTTCGCAAGATCTCTAACACAACTCTCAAGTGTTTCTTGTGTTCTTCCCCATTCCTGGAGTAAACCAGAATATCATCCACAAATACAAGCCAACTGATCTCGAACATTCTATTCATAAGATCCACAAAGTATGCTGGCATGTTAGTCAACCCGAATGGCATCACCAACCACTCGAAGAAACCAGATGGTTTCCTAAAAGTAGTCTTTGGCACACTATCCTTGGCCACCCTCAGTTGGTGATATCCCATTGCCAAGTACATCTGAGAAAACACTTTGGCTTCGGGAGCTGATCGAACAAGTCATCGATTCTTGGCAATGAATACTTTTTCTTCTTAGTCACTTTGTTCATCTCATGATAGCCCACACACAATATTAACGAGGCATCTGCCTTGGTTGCAAACACGACCAGTGCACCCCATTCGGAAACACTTCTCCGAATGAATCCCTTCCTTAGAAAGTCACGAACTTGCACCTCCAACTCTCGCTGTTCCTTAGGTGCCATCCGCCTAAGATGCATGACGATTGGTCTAGCACTTTCGACCAAATCAATCCTAAACTCGATCTCACGATGCGGCGGTAACCCTTTGACCTCGTAAAAGACATCCTCATACCCATTAGCGCTCAGCATAGATGACAAGTCTTCTTGTGGAATCAAGCGAATATAGATAGCTAACGAAGACACCCTCTTCGCGCTTACACTTTATTAACACCTTTCTCCCTTCCATATCTCCGACTTTGACCTCTAGCTTCTTGCAATTCACCCTTGCCGCATACCTCTTGAGCCAATTAATGCCCAACATGATCCCAAACCTAGCGAAGTTAAGTACAAAGCAATCACACACAAAAGAGCAACCATGACTTGACAATACTAGACCACGACACAATATGCACAAACTGGACGAACCCCCAACTGGATTAGTCACGATCAATGGTCTATCACATATCTCGGGTTCCAAACCTAAGCGGCACACAGGCTCAGGAAATAGGACACAACACCTAAGCCATCCACCACAACGTTTAGAAGTGCTGCTGAAAACACTGGAAATAACTGACCCACTCCAGAGAACTCGACCGACCCAACCCACTCTAGGCCGATCGACCCACTATGGACCCGACCGAGCCAAAAATCCTAGGCTGACCGACCCAATGCTGCTTCTCACTAAAGCCTCGCAAATGACCGACCCGTCTTGTAACAACCCGGAGAATACGAACCAATTTAAAATTTTAAAATTGGATATTTTAAAGGAATTTAAACAATTGAAATAGAATATTTCAATAAAATAATGAATTAGAAATAGTGTGGCAGTTTGAAAATTTCAATTCAAATTTTGACTGACTGTACCGGTTGCAAAATATAACGGATTTTAGCAAAACCAAAAATATTTAAATCTATTTATGAATATCTTTCTAACAAATCTGAAAAATCGAAGTTTCATAGAGTGAATCAAAAGTTATAGCCGAACGAATTTTCATAAAGGTCGTTATAGAGAATATATAGCCCTTGAAAATAAACATTGTGCGAACGACCTCGGAATTCGACGAAACCACTTTTGTTGGATCCAGGATGTCAAATTATTGCTAGGTTTCATATTTTATAATTTTTGAAGCTAGTATGTGAGAGTGGCAAAAGAAAACATGTTTGGTTAATATCTGTTAAATTGGATCTACCAGAAAATGACCATTTTTCAAACGACCTCAGAATTCAACGAAACTAGTTTTGTTGGGACCGTAGCATCAAAAAATAGCTAGATTTATTTTTTTGGAATTTTTCGAATCAGTTTGTGGCCCTGGCAAATTGAAATGTACGTTCAAAACAGAATTTGAATGTTTTATATTTTAATTTGACGAATAACTTATTGTAACAGTCGAATTGGCCTACGAAACATATCCCATTATGTCCGAGATGGGGGTATTTAGCTAGGGGCGACAGTCATTGGGTTTGAATGGGTGTTCGTATTGAGAAACACTATTTTAAAATTTAATAAAACCATCGACCAATAGGATTTCTCCATTCATAATTAAAAAAAAATATCTCAACCCCCCTCCGTAACCCGATCTCAACAGCGGAATACCTTTCGCCGCTTCCCAGGCAATTTCCGATCGCAACAGGCCGAATAAGCCCCACCCCCAGTTGAACTTTTTGTAGTTCCCCTCCCCCTCTTCAAATCCATATAAAGAACTCCCCCTATCGTTGCTCCTACCTCGAGATTTCCCCCTCCAAAGCCCCGAACTTTCCGCCGCCGCCACGAACCTGGGCCCCACCGAGTTGAACGCCACCGCCACGCGCCTGAAGCCCCCTCGACCCTCTTCGACGTGGTACAAGCTGATTCCAATATCGTGCAACCATTTTTTCGATAAATCAAAACCTAGTTTTGAACAAACGTTGAAAGGTATCGGCTTTATTATATTTGAACTGAAAATAACACTTTTAAGTGTTGCAAACTTTGAAAAATCATATCTTTATCGCGTGTTAACGAAATTCGATGAAACAGGAAACATCGTGACCGCAAGGACGCTCTCTACAATCTAGAAGAGACCCGGATTTTTCTGAGCAAACTACAATTTTTAGCATCTCGAAAACCAATGTGAGATTTCTAAACTGAAATGTGAATTGAAATGTGATGTATAAATTATATAAGCGAAATATAAATTATACACGTGTCGTATACCTCATGTACATGCGTTGTGTAAGTTATATGAGCGAAGTATGAATTATACATGCATTGTATAAATGATATGTGTGTTGGAATGAAAATAAAATATATTTATATATATACTCCCCTCGTCCACAAACCATGGACGATATTTATTGTTTGTGAATTGGTGTGAAAAATTTGGTGAATGATGCGAATGGTTGATAGAATTGTTTGTGGTTGATATTGTTTGGTTGTGGTTGAAAAATACCCATTTGTGATTGAAATAAATTGTGGAAAAGAAAAATCATACTCGCCTGCGTGCGAATTAGATGTATGAAATCTCCATTGTCAAAAACCACGAGGTTTTAAGGTAGAGCGAGGAGCCATACTCGGGACGGTGCCGGTTTTAACTACCTTGCCGTTATGCTGCCGAAATTTTGAATAATATTCATATGTTAAAATTATTTTCATATGTTGAAATTACTTTCATGTGTTGAAACAAAAGTCATGTGTTGAAACTATATCCATGTGTGGAAATGCTCATGTGTTGAGAAGCTCATGTGTTGAGAAGTTCATGTGTTGAATAAATAAATTGTTTTAACAATAAAAATCACATTTTTATTATATAGGAAGTATGTAAAATATTCGTATTTTAAATAAATTGTTTCAACAATAAAAATAACATCTTTCTTATATGTACAAGCCATATAAAATGTATCCATGTGTGGAAATGCTCATGTGTTGAGAAGCTCATGTGTTGAGAAGTTCATGTGTTGAATAAAAAGATCGAACAATAAAAATTACATTTTTATTGAGAATATGAAGTGTTAAAAACATTCATGTGTCGAATAAATATTTTTGATGATAAAAATACCATTTTTATCATGTGTGTGAATTGCTAAAAATATACAAGTGTTGAAATAAATATTTGTTTGCTATGAATATTATTTTTAACATGTATAGGAACTAAATAAAATAGTCATGTGTTGAAATATATTTTAGTTCGACAAAAATATCATTTTTAAGTGAAACGTGAAGTGTTAAAAATAACCATAAGTGGAAATAAGCCTTTGTTCGCTAGAAATATAATTTTAGCTTAGTTTTGCACATATATATACATGTGTTGAACAGGAAATGGATTAGCTGTAGAGTAAAGAATTTATTTGCGTGCCCGACAAATAGGTAAACCTTAATGAGTTGGATGTGCAAATTTTATTATTATATCAACTCATGTGAATGCCATTGGATGCGGAGTGTTAGTTGTTCTGTGTGTAATAATAAACATCGCCATAGGATAGTAACAATTAATTTTGAACTACACTACATGGCATACTTCTTGACGATAAGCATACTTCATCATATACCACATAAGCATTTGGAGCTTGTGTGACGAGGTTGAAGATTTACCATACGAGCGAGAGGCTTGTATGGCGATGACTATATATTACAGGTTGAACTGATGACTGATCTGGACTATATAAATTGTAACGGTAAAAGATTAATAAAAACCCCACATGGGTCTGGAGATGACAATAAACACGTCTCTCTGGTCATTAAGGCACAAAAACCATTTATAGGGTGACGATAATTTATTCTCTGGAGTTATGATCTATACACACTCCCCTGTGGACACCGGAATATATCACTATAAATATGTGCATGCTTATTAGGATTTATTGGGTGCCTAATACGGCCCAATAAATTTCCAAACCCCTTCCCGTACAAAGGAGGTTATGGCGAAATTTTTTGAAATATAAAGGTGTTAGTGAAATGTTTGAAGTGAAAACGATATTGAAATCGTCGAATGAATTATATATATATAAATTAAATTAAAACGAATCGAGGCCGTGCAGTTCGCGTTTTGAAATCATAACTTCAAACGATTATACCGAAAGATCCGACCATCGGATTTTCACGAAACTGGAACCGTTGGGTTCGCTTTGGGAATATCTTCCCAATGATATAAACTTTGTTGAAATCCAACTGTTAGATTTTCAGATATGTGTAAAAATTTTTTTGGGAAAAACAGCGTCAGTGCCTCGGCACAACCTGAAACGTCGTTTAATTAAATAGGGACGTTTTTTAAATAAATAAAAATGGTGATATACCATTATAAAATATTATAGACGATATAGAGTGGAAATAAACCGATTCTGCTTAGTTTGCTTGATATTTGATGGTTGAATGTGTTTGACATGAAAACTATACTAAAGAACTGAAATGTGAATATCGGATGATTGAACATGTGAAGAATTTATTTGAAAATCTAAATATACGTGGATTATTTGAAAAGGCCGAGTTGATTCTCATTTCAAATAATCGATCGATGGTTAGAAGTCGAAGAGATGAAGACGATTCAAGACCGACGATCTTCACATTGGATGGATGGGCGCTACTGATGCTTATGATTGGAGTAGCTACCTTGAAGGAGCTGAAGTGGTAGCCGTCCGGACGTAATGTTGATTGTACAGATATGCAAGGAATTTGGTGCCTCCGGCTTCGTTCAAACCCAGGACGAACTTGTAAATAGACTGTGTGTCTAACATTGGATTTTGTTCTGTGCTGATTGATCTCTATTAAATATATATCTGTTTGGCGGCGGAGAATTTATTCTCTTGCTTAACGCCCTTCTCTGAGACGTACGAGCTCAGAGGTTATATATCGATAGAAATCAGTCGCATGGAGTTGATTGCCTGTGTGGCACGCCTAAGTGGCATATTATCAAGGCTTCTGTTGCAAAGCAAAGTCTTGTGGTTGATGATCAAAGCATGGCTTGTGTGGCGGAGCTTTGTGTATAGCGTGGATTCGCGAGCCTCACACCTCGGTATGAGTCAAAAACGGGATAGTGACTGCAGGGAGAGCACGACGTTTCTTTCTAGCTACGGTGGTGTCAATGACCTACCAGCCCTGACATTTATATATACTTTTCACCTGTGTGGTTGTTGGAATGCGAGGCGCCTCGATTATAGTTCTGTAAGGACCGAGAAACGTGTGTTCAGGAATTGCCAATCCTCAAAAGCAAGAGAGGACTGGCCCTGAAGATCCAAGGATTGTTGTGTGTGGTCCTGGGACATTTGCTAGAGTGTCTTGAACGGAGGGGAGCTTGCCCCTTTCCTCGACTCATGATGGAATCCAATTTCCAATACGAAATTGCGGATGTGATTGTATTACTAGTATGGCGACATGATATATGGTACCCATGCCGTCTATGATTGAATTTATGATTGAATTTGCTTTTGAAACATATATGCACTAGTAATAATATCAAACACTTTTATTTTATACGTATCAAGCATTTCTTGGTCATTATAAGGTAAAACTCTATCCTCCGGCTTGCGTTGCATTGTATGATGGGACCTGAGTCTTATAATGGCTTCATTTTTATAAAAAGCATTGCGATGATTTAATAATTTACTTTATTTCATGCACTAGCACTCATTGGAGTAAACCCGTTCGGCGAAAGTGGTGTGGTCCTTTGATTTGCCTTATAATTGTGGTTTAATTAGTTAAGTAGATTTCTCATACCAGTCCCGTGGCTGACTCGTAATTTGTTTCACCTTGCAAACTCGGGTGCCCTTATTTTCACACGAGCAGCCTAGTTACAGGTGGCTGACGTATTTTGGCTTGGCACCGCAGTAGAGGTGCACTTTTGGCTCATGGCGAGGCTTGACTACATGTTTATGACTATGATTTTTCCGCCATTATTGTATATGTATATGATTCCGCCACAGGCGATGTAGACTGCTTATGTATTATTATGCACTAAGTTATATCCTGCACTGTGCTCTCTAATGTGGTGATATGCATATGATTCCGCTGTCATATTTGTGTAAATTATTCTATTTCCAGCTTTTTCTATTTTCCATACTCTGCTAATGATGATTAATGTGTTATATTCCAATGATTATCCTTAACACCGTAGCACAGGGTTTTGAGATCATCACACGTATCTACCACTTGAGACTGACCCGCTTGCTCTTTTAGAACCGACCGACCCGAAACAAACACCTCAGCACAACCAACCTTGAAATGACCGACCCGATCCAAATCTTGTGACCGACCCAGTCAGCTTCACTCAATTCAATTTCTACTCAGTTGGCCGATCCGACCCACTCCTCTATGGACCGACCCGACCCGGTACTAGACTAATCCACTCCTCATCCTTCAGACCGACCAGACCACCAACTGACCATGTCTTTGAAAATCCTAACACAAGTATCCATCCACCTCTGGACTTCGTCAACTGGCTCAGTGCCTATGAACTGTTTTCCTCCTAACGAACAAAAGTCTTTGCGTAGCTTTGCAAATTCTATTGCTCCACGCACTTGGACTCCAACATCAACCATAGCTGCCACTAGAGCGGGGTTCCTTCGAAGGCATGCTTCAATCATAGCTTCAAATATGGCCGGGTAGTCTTGTGCCCTGCCATTACCCCCTCCAGTATTAGCTTCCCTAGCAGCGTGTCTTGATGATTGTCTACTCAGTCTAAATCTAAAATAGAATGATTAGTCCACTTAAAAGATAAACTACTAAAGGAAAACAACTGCTACTACTATATATGCTAATATATATAGTAAACATCAAACTAAAATCTACAAGTACGTCTCTCATACGTAATTACGTCTTTGAACTTTGGCCACAATCGTTGACCAGAGATCTAATACCAAATGTGATGACCGCCCACAATCCCCGCACTATACAAGAGGAATAATGCGTTGAAAGGTGTGCCAGGCAGCTATGGACGATCATCAAGGTATAGTAGATAAACGAAACCTATCGTAAACTCACAGCGCAAGGGTAAAATATAATAGAAAATATATAACCGGTAGTGTTATTGAAGCAGAAAACACTAAAATTTCAAGACAACTAGAAAGTATTTCCCATACACGTGGATAACAACAATAGTGTTTGTACAATTTGCCTTACTTCAACACTCAGAGAAATAGCAAACAACGGAAACAAATACTAGATAGTAATAAAACTGGTACTTGAGCCTCCTGCTCGCCATCTATCAACATCGTCGTCCTCACTAAAGCAATACCTGCCACTTGTTACTCAATCTGGCCATCCACAACTCGATGAACAACCCAAGGTTATAAGTGGAAACATAAAACCTTGAGTCAGACAACAGTTTTAGTGAGCGATAAAACAGCTAACAAACTTCATCAATAAAGTATATGAGAATGGGTAAATAATCAACTAATCTACCCAGCTTCAGAGAAGAACTCTCAATTTCCTTCCCCATTACATGACAGTGATAGCCTTTACATTCCAGATACCCAAAGGAATAACAATTCAGTCACGGCAATTAAAGCATCCATTCATATATGGAAAAGCAACTCAATCATGATCACAACATGCATTCAAATGTCCGTGACTGACTTTGGCTATCACCGCCAACCTTTCTTTGGAAACTTCGTTATCGTATGACTAGCTAACAATTTGCCCGTCAAGGACCACACACGACGCCCGGTTCTAGCAAAACTCCACATGCCATACTCAACACATGCTATACTCAAAACGTGTCTAGGCCATACACGACACCCAAGGCACTCGACCTACAATTGGTCTTCAATTGTACCTCTGCTTTGAGTCCTCTAGAACCTACGACAACGATAATTCCTCGGGCTTCTCCTCTGTAATCATTATCAATTACGACTATTAATTAGCTTACAACACCTTAGAATTGTCACTTCACACGAAATCAGTACATTCTTGAGTTGTCTCCCCATTTGTTGCATACAATAAACAACAAAAAAAATTCAACACTTCCAAACTTCCCAATTGAATTCACTTTGAAGTCACATCATCACTGGAAGTAACCTACCAGAAATAACCGACCTGAAACGACAAAAATGGTTGACCCGAAATGGCTGACCAAAATAGGTCGACCCACTTTGGTCCAACCCAACTTTGGTCCAGCCCAACTTCAGTCCGACCCAACTTCGGTCCGACCCAACTTCGGTCCGATCCAAATTTGGTCCGATCCAACTTCAGTCCAACCCAACTTCCGTCCGACCCAACTTTGGTTCGATCCACTATGGTCCGATCCAACTTCGGTCCGACCCAACTTCGGTCAAATCCATCTTCGGTCCAACCCAACTTCAGCCCGACCCAACTTGGGTTCGACCCAACTTTGGTCCGATCCAAAACCTGCATATTGCAATTCAACTCCGATTTCGACCAAAACTTCATCAAACAATAAATCCGACGAAACTAACTTATCGAATTCGTCCAAAAGGATTACAAGCATTTTATGCAATCAACAATATCATCAATATGACAATTCTATCAACGATAATGTCAAATTCACCAAAATCACCACAAATTTACATATGAACAAAAGCCATGGGTCTAACTTGCACATTCGTATGAAATATCATAGAAATTACCTATTTAAACTTGCTAAATTAGATCCAAGGGCGATCTATATGAAAATGAACTTACCAATGAATGGGTCTAAAGGAAAACACTTGAATTTGATGAAAAACATGATCTACTACCCATACACTTTGTTGAATCCATGTGAGAGATGTAATCCACTTACCAATTCTCCAACACAAGCTAAAGTGAAAGAATTATGAATCCGAACAGCGAGAAATTCGAACCAAACTCCTTAATTCGATGAATTCACCTTTGAAATGATGTAGATCTAGCCTCCAATGGTATAGATATATTATTTCCCTTCTTAGATTTGGATTCTTAATGGTGGAAAAGTGTTAGAGGAAGAAGGAGATCAATACCTCCAAATGAGAGAATGGGAAAGTAAACCATTTACCTCCACTCTCACCCCATATTTTTAGGATTCCACCAGCCCACTAATGGGACTCCCCAATTCAGCCCATTAGGCTCTCCAAACCTGAACAACCAACTAAAAAACCTTAAAACAGTGATTTCTACCAAACCGCTTAGCCAAATCTTTAACGTTACCACTCTACGGAAATGCAATCATCAATTCCTTTCCAATGGCACAGGTCTCACCCTCTGATTCGACATGAGTCAAAAGTTATGCCCTATACAAAACTAACAAAGGAAAAATGGTTACAAACCAAATCGGTAAAAATTATGGACGTGTCTCACATCCCCATAAGCAACATATTAAAAGACGAGAATGATCCAACCCTTAGGGAATAAAATAAAAATATTTTACGATCTTCCGATATGTAAAATGCGGGCTGTTACAACCGAGAAAAATGCGAAGTATGGATAATATCTATGAGGCAACAAGTCTGGTACAAACAACCTTTGATTATTCATTATTTTTTGAATGGATGAATGTGATACAATGGCATTTGAGGAAGCCAGTGAAGTAAGCAAATGGAACAAAACCATGGATGAAGAAATGGTGTAATAAAGAAGAATGACACTTGGGTGCTCACATATATTCCAGAAGGACAGAAAGCAATTGGTGTCAAATGTGTCTGCAAGACAAAGACCAAACAAGATGGAGAAGCGGAAAAGTACAAGGCAAGGCTAATGGCTATAAACAGAGATACAAAATAGATTACGATGAGGAATTTGCTCCAGTTGCAAGAGTTATTACCATAAGACTTTTTACAGCACTTGCAGCACATAATCAGTGGAAGATTTATCAAATGGATGAAAAGTCATCGTTCTTTAATGGCTATCTCAAAGAAGAAGTCTACATTGAGCAAACTCCTGGATATGTTCAGAAAGGCCAAGAAAACAAAGTCTACAAACTGAAGAAAGCCTTATATGATTTGAAGCAAGCTCCACGAACATGAAACACACGGGTTGATGAATACTTTTAGAAAAATGGTTTTGTCAAGAGTCCATACGAGAATGCACTCTACACAAAAACAAATTCAGGGGGAGATATTATAATCGTGTGCTTGTACGTGGATGACGTGATCTTCACTAGGAACTACCCTGGTATGTTTCATGATTTTTAGAAAGTTATGGCTAATGAATTTGAGATGACAGATATTGGTAAAATGCCGTACTTTCTTGGAGTCGAAGTCAGGAAAAAAAGATGGGATTTTTATGTCACATAAAAATATGCAGAGTGGATTTTGGGCAAATTCAGAATGGAGAAATGCAAACTAGTGAGCATACCGGTAGATGCAAGCATACAAATGAGAAATTATTCAACCAGGGAGTTGGTAAATCCGACATTGTTCAAAAGTTTGGTTGGAAGTTTAAGGTATCTAACTTTCACTCGTCCCAATATTATGTGTGCGGTTGGATTGGTTAGTTGCTAAATGGAGATGCCAAAGCAACATCATTTCATGGAAGCTAAAAGAATCTTGTGCTACATAAAAGGTACACTTGATCATGGGATGTTTTACACCTATTCACTTCAAAATTAGTTGGCTACTCAGACATTGATTACGGCAGTGATTTGGATGATGGGAAAAGCACTTCAAGATACGCTTTTCATATCGGTTCAGCGATATTTTCATGGTCATCAAAGAAGCAACAGACAGTTTCTCTCTCGACATGTGAAGCGGAGTATATTGTAGCTGCATAAACAACATGTCAAGCTATATGGCCAAGCTACATATTGGGAGAGTTAAATCTTGCAAAGGATGATCCGGTTACTATATACGTGAACAATAAATCTGCTGTTTCTCTAGCAAAGAATCCAGTGTCACATAGTCAAAGCAAGAACATCAACATAAAATATCATTTCATTTGAGAACAGGTGAACGATAAAATCGTGGATCTAGTACATTGCAGGACCGAAGAAATTTTAGCAGATACCTTTATGAAGCCGTTTAAGCCAGAGATATTTCATAAAATGAAAAAGAAGCTTGGGATGGAAAGTCGAGTTTGAGGGGGAGTGTTAGAATTTTTTCAAACTCACTAGAAGCACTAATAAATGATACAACTGGGTTGTCAAGTCTGAAGGCTGATAGTAATTATAGATGAGTAAAATAAGGTAGGTTGCGTATGTGAAGAAGGAAGAAACAACCAACTAAATGATGTACGTAAGAGATGATATATAGATATATTTTGAAGCCTATAGATATGGCTAGTTTGCTGTGTATTGGTATTATGTATGCAAAAGAAAAAGAGAAGTTAAAAGAAAGAGCTGAAGCTCTTGTAAGAAAAGCCATAATCTTGTTTTGTATTTGTCCAAGATATAAAAAAGTGTGTTTATTTTAAAATCACACAACTTATAAATATTGTGTGTTTAAATCAAATCAAGTTTAAATACTTATGAGCTCCATTTCGTTTCCCAATAGAGAAGGTTGCTATACTATCAGAGGTGTGATCTTCTGGATCTCCCTCATTTTTTATGATTTATTTTATTTGCATATACCGTTGCACACTTATTTTACTGGTTATTTACCATTATACGATCTCTCAAGATCCATCATCATCATCATCAAATTTTAATGAGTGACCTCATAATTTTCTATGATGTTACTAAATCACCGATGAGCATTGACCTGAAAATACTTGTCTAATCGGATAATTTCGGGTAGTTGCAAGCCATGCATGCTTAGTGTAAACTTAACCCATAAACAAAGACTGCACGCAGTTACACTATCCATCCATTGATCCACGAACATATATGTCACTGATGTTGATTTGTTGTAGTTTTGAACCTTAAATTAAAAAAAGAGTCTATAATTTAGGAATCTTATCATCTCTAAAGAGCAATATGATGCCATCAACATCTGTATGAGCTCTTAATCCTTTAAATAGCTCTGGTTTTAGACATGGTGGGTATTTACTAACTTAGTTTCATAGTTTCACCCTTTAGGTCCCAGAAATGCATTTTCATGTACCCTTTGTCCAGTCCTAAATTTTGTCATAGCAAATCTGGCAGCTTTTATGGTGGTTTCTCTATCTCCAGTGCAAATTCCTTTGTTGTTGTCCTGTAATTTTATAGAATTCATATAACAATTTTTATTTTATGTTTCTTGATTTTCAAGATCCATATTTGGAGAGCAAGAAACTGTGGTTCAAATGTACTCATCAATGAGGTTCGGAATTTCATATATGTTTGAGTCAGGAACATGGCGAATATGCATATTTCTTATATCGAGCTCATCTTCTTTTTTTAGATCCTACATCTCGCATTCTTTTGAATCTTCTCTCCATGCATTTCTTACAGTGTTCTTTTTCACATCTTTCCACTTCGTTCATGAACTCATGTGATATTCCAAGATAAAAAAGCTATAATCTTTAACCAAATTCAGTAATTATAAATATACAACTTCATATATATATATATATATATCTAAAGAAAGGAATTTTCACTCAAATATCTTGTCAATCCAGATTAGTAAGTTTCAGTATTTATAAAAAAATCAGTTTCAAAGACAATTTATAGGAAAACTGTAAACAGAGTTATCATTCTCGATTATACAGAAAAATGGTATATTAGTTATCATTTTTTCATTTATAACTAAAAATGACAAATCAGTTTATCATTTACCTGTAAATTATACTTGGAAATAGTTATTTGTGTTAGAATTCAAACCCATCCATGCATAAGTTTAATGTGCATCAACTATTTAGTGTGAAAGGGAGAAAGGCATGCATGGTCAAGGATGGTAGATTTGTAATGATGCAGGCAATGGTGGATGCATAAGTTTTTTAGCCTATAAAAAGGCAGCCCATATGTATTCACAGAACACATCAAGTGAAGAAACAAAAGTATAAGAGAGAAAAAAGGGTAGACGAAGCTCTTTATTTGTAAGAAAGAAAAGAGTAGTTTTATTATTTGTACTTGTATGAAATAAACAAAGTTAGTTTGTGTGTTTGATTCAAAAAAAGCATCAGTATATTTGCTGTGAGTTCCATACACGCTTCCAACAAATGATATCAGAGTGAAGGTTCCGTTCGAGGAAAATAGCGAATATGAGTTGACGGCTACAAATTATAGAAACTTGAGCATTGAAATGAAGGTGTTAGTCCGTTCTTACGATAATTGGGATATTGTCGAAAAAGGGTACATCGAACCCGTAAATGCAACTACTGAAGCACGTTTATCCATTGACAAGAAGATGACGTTGAAAGAATCCCCAAAAAAATACAAGAAAGCTTTGTTCATGATTTTTTAAGGGGTTGACGAATCAGCCTTCGAAAAAATCTTGGAAGCAAAAACATCAAAAGATGCATGGGAGATTCTACAGAAATCAATGCAAGGAGCAGAGAAAGTAAAAAAGGCACGGCTCCAGGTACTACGTAACGAGTTCGAGAATATAATATAAAAAGTCCGAAAAGCATCGATGAATATGTTACCCGCTTAAAAACGGTGACAAATGAAATGAAAAGAAACGATGAAAGTCTCGATGATGTTCGGGTAACGGAAAAGCTTCTACAATCGTTAACAAGAAAGTTTGATTATGTTGTTACATCAATCGAAGAGTCAAAAGATTTGTCCATAATTTCGATTGACGAGCTTTTTGGTTCGCTAGCGCATGAGCAATAGATGACCTAGTACGATGATACAGGTCATTTAGAGAAGGCTTTGCAAAGTAAGGTGTCCATGGGTGACAGTTCAATTAAATAGCAGTTATGCTCGTGGAAGACGTGGCTACCGAGGTGGACGTTGACGTGGAAGAAAATCTTTTAACAAAGGCCAGAACAATGAAAGCTATCAGCAATCTGGTCATGGTCAAAATTTTAGAGGCCGAGGAAGAGGCATATTTCAACGATGAGATGATAGGTCTCATTTTCAATGTTATGATTGCAATAAATATGGTCACTTCAATTACGAGTGTAGATCTCCAAAGGTGGAAAAAAGAAGTCATTTTGCTGTAGCAAAAGAAGACAAAGAGGTGGGAGCTGCTATGTTTCTCACTTAAAAAGGAGAAGAAGAAGGCAAGAAAAATATTTGGTATCTTGATTCAGGCACTAGCAATCATATGATCGGCCACAGGGAATTATTTATAGAGATAGACGATAACGTCAATGGAGAAGTTACTTTTGGTGACTCATCAAAAATTCCGATCAAAGGTTAAGTTATCATAATGATTGTCTTAAAGAATGGTGATTAGAAGTATATAAATGATGTTTATTATACCCTTGCTTTGAAAAGTAATGTCATCAGTCTAGGTCAACTAGTGGAGAAAGGATATAATATGCAGATGCAAGACAATTCTCTCATTATCAGAAATCATGTTCAAGATTTGATTGCCAATGTGGAGATGCCAAAGAATCATCTATTCACACTTGATATGCAGATTAAAGTGCAAAAATGCTTGAAGTCAGTCATTAAAAATGATTCATGGTTGTGGCATTTGAAATTCGGTCATCTTGTATTTTCTGGCCTGAAATTATTGTCAAAGACAAAGATGGTGGACGGCTTGCCAGAAATCAATAAACCAAATAATTTATGTGAAGCATGCACCAAAGAAAGCAACACAGACAAAGTTTTCCTATTGGAAAATCATGAAAAGCAAGGAGGCCACTAGAGATTGTTCACACTGACATAGCTGGTCCATTTGATATTACATCACTTGGCGGGAGCAGGTATTACCTAACATCTATTGATGATTTTAGCAAAAAAAGTTGGGTATATATTTTTAAAGAAAAACCAGATGCTCTTGATAAATTCAAGAAGTTCAAAACAGTGGCAGAAAAATAAAGTGAAAATTATGTGAAGATACTCAGATCAGACAGAGGAGGTGAGTATACTTCAAACTTGTTTAAACAATTTTGCAGGACACATGGAATCAATCACCAGTTGATAGCAGCATATACTCCACAACAAAATAACATTGTTGAAAGAAAGAATCGCACTATTCTTGACATGCCGAGAAGTATGGTGAAGGAAAAACACATGTCAATAAGTTTTTGGGCTAAAGCTGTACTATGTGCTGTTTATTTACTGGACCGCTGTCCAACCAAAAGTTTCCAAAACAGAACTCCAAATGAAGCATGGAGTGGTAGTAAACCATCAGTTGGACATCTCTGAATTTTCGGATGCGTTGCATATGCATATGTTCCCAATCAGAAAAGAAAGAAGTTGGATGACAAAGGAGAGAAATGTATTTTTACCGGATATGACAAAAGATGCAAGGCTTACAGATTTACAATCCACCCACAAAGAAATTAATCATTTCTCGAGATGTAGAGTTTGATGAATCAGATTACTGGAGATGGAGTGCGAAAGAAAGAAAAGTTGCAAGTCTATTCTTTAATGATAATGATAATGATAATGAAAAGATGACTTTGATACAAACGGTGATGGAAATGATGATCAGACTCCTCCAGAAAGCCCTAATCAACAAACTCCTGCTTCAGGGCTATCAAGTTCAAGTAGCAGCAATAGTTCAGAGGGAGTACCAAGAATAATGCAGAGTCTGGATAATATCTATGAGGCAACAAGTCCGGTACAAACAACCTTTGATTACTCATTACTTTATTTAATGGCTGAATGTGACCCAGTGACATTTGAGGAAGCTAGTGAAGAAAGCAAATGGAACAAAGCCATGGATGAAGAAATTGGTGCGAAAAAGAAGAATGACACTTGGGAGCTCACATATCTTCCAGAAGGACACAAAGCACTTGGTGTCAAATGGGTCTACAAGATAAAGACCAATCAAGATGGGGAATTGGAAAAGTACAAAGTAAGGCTAGTGGCTAAAGGCTACAAACCGAGATACGAAATTGATTATGATGAGGTATTTGCTTCAGTTGCAAGAGTTGATACCATAAAACTTCTAACAGCACTTGCAACACAGAATCAGTGGAAGATTTATCATATGGATGTAAAGTCAGCATTCTTGAATGACTAACTCGAAGAAGAAGTCTACATCGAGCAACCTCCTAGATATGTTTAGAAAGGCCAGGAAAACAAAGTCTACAAACTGAAAAAAGCCTTGTATGGTTTGAAGCAAACTCCGCGAGCATGGAACACACGGGTTGATGAATACTTTTAGAAAAATGGTTTTGTCAAGAGTCCATACGAGCATGCACTCTACACAAAAACAAATTCAGGGGGAGATATTATGATCATGTGCTTGTACGTGGATGGCATGATCTTCAATGGGAACAAACCTGGTATGTTTGATGATTTTAAGAAAGTTATGACTAATGAATTTGAGAAGACAGATATTGGTAAAATGTCGTACTTTCTTGAAGTCGAAGTCAGGCAAAACAAAGATGAGATTTTTATGTCATAGAAAAAATTATGCGGAGTAGATTTTAAGCAAATTCAGAACGGAAAAATGCAAATCAGTGAGCACACTAGCAGCTGCAAGCATAAAGCTAAGAATTGATTCAACTAGAGAGTTGGTAAATCTGACATTGTTCAAAATTTTGGTTAAAAGCTGTGCTGTTGAAGCGCTCGGCGGATCTAATGCGGCTGAGGTGCAAAAAGTTGTAGCGGGGTTAAAGCGAGGAAATAGCAGGATATAGCGGATGAGCCTAAAGCAGCATATAAAACTCATATTTTATGTTTTTACAAACATGTAAATTATAAATAAATGGAAAATTAACATTCAACTTAATTATAATTAGTACATTCTTAATTTTCAATAAAAGCATACGCAAATATACGTAAGTAAATGTAACCTTTTACTTAGCATAATTAAATTTAATAGATTATTGTAGTATTTTCTATTCTGAAAAATATATGTTAAAAAATTATATTAAAAAAAATAATTTTACAAATTTATAATGTACAAATGTCACTTTCAAATTCATTTATTTTATAGAAGATATAGCGGAATATAGCTGAAATAATAGAATATATCAGAAATATCGGAATATAGCGGGGCTTAAAGCGGAGAGGCTATTTGGAAATAGCGTAGCGGTAGAAATCCTCTACATGATAAAGCGGAGATATGGCAGGGTAATAGCGGGGCATAAACTGCATAGGTTGGAAGTTTAAGGTATCTAACTTTCACTAATCCCGATATTATGTACGCGGTTGGATTGGTTAGTAGGTACATGGAAAAGCCAAAGCAAGATCATTTCATGGAAGCTAAAAGAATTTTTCCTACATAAAAGATACATTTGATCATTGATTGTTTTACACTTATTCACAAAATTCAAAATTAGTTGGCTACTCAGACAGTGATTATGGCAGTGATTTGGATGACGGGAAAAACACTCCAGGATATACTTTTCATATCGGTTCGGCGATATTTCAAGCATCAAAGAAGCAACATAGTTGCTTTCTTAACATGTGAAGCGGCGTATATTGCAGCTGTTGCAACAACATGTCATGCTATGTGGCTAGGTTACATATTGGGCGACTTAAACTTTGCAAAGGAAGATCCAGTTACTATTTACGTGGATAATAAATCCGCTATTTCAGTTGCAAAGAATCCTGTGTCACACAATCAAAGTAAGTACATCAATATTAAATATCATTTTATTGTAGAACAAGTGAACGACAAAACTGCGGAGCTGATGCACTGCAAAAAAAAAAAAAAAAAAAAAAAAAAAATAGCGGATATTTTCGTGAAGCCATTGAAGCCGGGTGTATTTCAAAAAATGAAAATCAAGCTCGGAATGCAAAGTCGAGTTTGAGGGGGAGTGTGAGAATTCAAACCCTTTCATGCATAAGTTTAACGTGCAATGACTATTTAGTGTGAAAAAGAGAAATACATTCATGGTCAAGGATGGTAGGTTTGTAATGATGTAAACAATAATGGATGCATAAGTTTTTTAGCCTACAAAATGGCAGTCCATATGTATTCACGGAACACACCAAATAAAGAAACAAAAGTATAAGAGGAAAAAAAAAAAAAAAAAAGGAGAGCAGAAGCTCTTTATTTTTAAGTGAAAAAAGAGTAGTTTTATTATTTGTATTTGTATGAAATAAACAAAGTTAGTTTGTGTGTTTGATTCATAGAAAGCATCAGTATTTGCTGTGTTGAGAGTTCCATTCACGCTTCCAACAATTTGAAAGTGTTACTTTTAAAACGTTGGAATGAGAAGTCCTTTGGCCTAACTTTCACTCTAAAGAAATGATGCAAACCACAATAATTTTTCTCAAATAGAATATTAATTATAACAGTATAAGATTGCACTATATACGAAGAAACCTCAATTTTCGCAGGCATCATTGAGAAGGTTCATTACTCTGCTCTTCTTCTCTTTGCTGAAGTCGTCCATATTTATCAAAGAGAATGAAACCATTTTTGGTTGTTGATATATTAAAATATCTGTTTTTTCATTCTATACCTCGTGGGTGGCTCTTTGAATTAATGACATTTCGTTGCCAGTATAAAATCATAAATAGTAAGCTGTTTTTTTATGTTCTTGATATATAACAAAGTTGTCAACAGACATTATTTCGGATTATATCATATTAAAAAAGTTATAGAATTGCTTGCACTACAAGAAATGATAACATTGATAACATGATATTCCGGCGTTGCTAGCATGATATTCAAGCTTTAAGAATTTGTACTGCTATAGCTTTGGTGTTGCTTTATCCCTGCAATGCATTCTTTTGAGCATTTACTTTCAATCTGAGAATTAAATCAACCCCAAAATCTAATAATACTGAATTACTCTCACTTTCCCTTCTTCACAAATGAAATCCATGGAACTGAGTTTGG
This sequence comes from Allium sativum, assembly GCA_030737875.1. NCBI lineage: Eukaryota > Viridiplantae > Streptophyta > Magnoliopsida > Asparagales > Amaryllidaceae > Allium > Allium sativum. The sequence continues at coordinate 138,391,710 of CM060918.1, read as the reverse complement.
ATTTAGATTTTCCCAGAACGTTGACCTTTTAGTTAGAATACATAGTTTATATGCAAAATTCACACACTCAAATAGTCTATCAACTTGTACCAAACAGGAAATTTTCTAGTATTATAGTTTTATTTGTGCAAGAACAAACATTACTACTCAGCAAGCATCCCTATACTTAGCTAACTTCACATATGAAAAATAAAACTAAATCTCAACTACTCTTCTTATGTAATTTATCATTCTCCACTATGTTGTTGGTCTCAGATGAACACTGATTAGTCTGGGGTACTGCATCTAAGTTTAAGGGTTAATTTCAACGAACTGAGCTATGCCAAGCTACTCTTATAGATAAAACAGGTATTTTTTTTCCTTTTGGTTTTCAGATTGCATTGTTGATCATATCTCTACTATTACAATAGAAAGTTGCATGCCTTCAGTTTGTATTCTTAGTGGTTATCCTAACAGACATACGATCTTATAGCGGAACTATTATCTAGTCAGTACAAGGATAAACAATCACGTTAATTTGCAAATTTTAGCGGTAATAGGTTTTATCTGAGGTATGCTATTTCAGAAATTGGATGGGCCCTTTTGATGCATGGTTGAACTGCAGTTCTTCACCGTACATAAGTACCATGGCTATGCCAGGAATTACTATAGGAGAAATAGCGAATGAGTTATCGATAGGTCGACGCTCGAGGTTTCCATCTCCACCGCAAAGGTAGGTACGTGAATTTTGGGAGATGGATCTTACTTTGGGGAATAAACCTTTTTTAGAATATCATGAAACAGTTTATAATTACACGCATGCTTCTTTACCTATATCAGTTTTAGATTATCATAAGAGCTTCATTACAGTTTTCTATAAGCATGTTATTGGCTAAAGTTTCTATTATATTTTAGCAGAGAGGTGGAAAAAAAAAAATCTGAGCTTGAGGAAGAAGATTACCACTTCGTTAAATATATTATGGTTGCTGAATTACATCTATCAAGACTTGTAAGCTTAGAATTATAATTATGTTCTATTTGGATTGGTGGTAGTTGCATTTGTTATTATGGTTATGTAAAGATTATTAAGTAAGAAAATCCACCAGTAATATGTGATACTATATGAAATATTTATAAGAAAACCTCAGTAATAGAAAATAAAAAAAAATACACTCACAAGTCAAAATCCACAAGTAGTATGTGATTTAAGTATGGGCTTCACCAATGTGGGATGCTTAAATCCAAGTTCTTTTTCTACATTCTGTGTTTTCTTTTTTGTAGTAGCCCTAGCTTCATCCGATGTCAATACAGTGATACGTACATGATTTAAAAAATCTCCGGTTTTCATAATTTTGGGATCATCGAAGAAAATACATGAACGATTTTCCAAACCAAAATAGAAATTTTTCTTACCCTTTTTTCTTTCATGCACTTACTTCATAGGCTTCTGTACCACTTTAGTCGTTTATTTGACACCATAAATATGGTGAAAAATACAGTATCTATGACATGGCAAGCATTGACTTTGTCTTGTGGATCACAGTGACCTCAAAATAATATGGATTCCACATAACCAAAATAGGATCAACTGTGCCTGCCCTGACCAAAGCTAGGCCCTAGACTAAAAATAAAATAAAATAAAATAAAATAAATTGAGGCCCAAAGTATACTGAAGGGAGAGAAGAAACTAAGCATGCTGGGAATCAAACCCACGCTGCATGCAAAGGAAGCTGCAGACATTACCACTTAGCCAACTTGTCTTTGCTTAATACCTGTTAATAGTAAACTATTTTTACCTAAACCACTCGAAATTTTAAGGCCCCCACCTTCCTCCTCCTCCTCCACCTGCCGGACCCGAGGCCCTAGGCCACCGCCTAGGTGGCCTATGCCCAGGTCGGGCCTGACGATCAAACAGGGACTCTTGGAGATTGTAGCAATAGTCCTAACTAGTTTGAATTCTTTGGCATGCTAAATGAGAAATGTTATGGCTCAGCTTGTTTTCAAGAATTGCCAATAACTGAATTTTCGTGTTCATAGATAAGCTTTTTTATTTCTAACTGCTTTGAATCATTTATGCATCCTCTCACATTCCAGGCTGCTGTATTCAGAATCAATGATCGGAGGAGGGGGTTACTTTATCAAGCGGATTTGACAAGATGTTGGGCGTAAAGGGAAGGTGGATTAACAACATCAATTAAACAAGTGACGGGTATGACACTGCCTCTAGAAAAGGTTTTCCCTTGGTCTCTCTTTCGTTTGGCTACTGAGTCTTTCTAGGAGAAACGTTAACAATAGGCTTTTTGAGGGGGGTCACTACAAGAAAGGCTCCACATAGCGATGGCTAAAAACCGTCAACGGCCGTCGCCAGCTGTGATCCGTCATCGCTATATATTAAGACGCTAAGCAAATAGCGTCGAGGTTAGTACAACTCTGGTCTCCTTTATAGCAACGGCGAGCGACGGGACATCTGCCACGTAGACAAACGGTTTTTCTTTTAACATTTGTGGTCAGCCGTCGCTAACCGTAGGTAAAAAGCCGTCACAAGCCGTTGCTATGCGTAGCAGAACTGGGTAAAACACCCATCGCCAACCGTTGTAATGCATAGCAGAACTGGGTAAAAAGCCGTCGCTAATCGTAACGTAGATCTACCTGAAAACTGTCGCTAGCCGTCGCAAAACTGTAGATGTTTTCTGTTTTCCAGCAGCCATAAGGCCCTTTATCCACGCCAACTCAAACCCAACCAATCCGTAGCTTATATACGATCAATTTAACAGTCCATCGCCTCATATATACTCAAATTCACAACATAAACCAACATTTATGCTATAAACTAAATCATACACGACAAAATAGTTAATAAACGATAAATAAAAACAATAAACTGTCCAAAAACCAACATCATGTCCACATCAAATATACAAACCATCATCGTCTCTACAAACCATCACGAACAACTCAAGTCCATGATCAGCAACTAATTTATATTTACAAACCAAGAAATAAATCATAAAAAAGGATAAATACCTACTTTTAGTCATCATCGTCGTCCTCGTCCTGGTCTACATCCTCCCCGGTAGCAAGCCCACTCGGTGGCATATTCCCATGCTCCTGAAGATATGCAGCAATCCGCTCATCCAGCATGGTCTTGAGCTTGTTCTTCTGGAAATACTCCAGAGCTGTCACCTACTGTCGAAGCATGACGATCTCCTCCTCCTGCTGATGCCTCATATAGGAGGCCTGAGTCATCGCTATCTGTAATTATTATATTATAAGTCTGACTTGATTAATGTTTTATAAATTCAATATGTACAATTAGTATTCAACATCCAATACAAGATTTCTTTCTATGTCATCGGTATTTTTCGATCAATAAATCATACATCATTCTCATCTAATTCTAACTCATACATAACACATATACATATTACTTTCATATTCATTAATTTTCAAATTATATGGATTTGAGTGTATATAATAATATTTGAATATGTTTAAATATGTCAACACTTTAAACCTTTAATAGCACTTGGATATGTTTAAATTCTTTAATAAAACGCTTTACCTCTATGTTTCCAAAACCGTAGCGTCTAATCCTGCTAGGCGGGTCGATGATGACGTCCCAAATACGATTGCACTCCTCTTCGTCCAGCTCTTGACTTGATTGCGCCACTCGAGCATTTAATGCCGCCGTGTATTTCTCCTGCGATAGCGAACAATTATGGAATACATTAAATACTCAGTTTCAAATTAACAATGTGAAATACAAATTATTACGAATGCTAACCATCACGGAACAGAACTTAGCGTCTGTCCAGGTATATGACGTGTTACCCTCCTCGTCAGTCCGCTTGACAGCGTGAGTCTGTATAAACACCTCAGCAAGTGTAGGCTCCCGATGGAGATTTGACATTTGAAATGATACAATATATATTTGGAATTTATCAATACGATTTAAAAAAGTTTAGAACTATCTATAAATGTGATTTATTGTTCGTACCAATTCGCGAGGGTGCTGTGAGAAGGACTTAGACCCACCCAGATGTAAAGCAGGATTTTGAGTTTGTTTGCCCGGTTTCGCTCTGAAAGCTCATGTATATTTAATTATATGATTAATTGATTGATATACAAAATAGAAATTAAAAATAAGCTTAATTAACTTAGCTTCGTTGTTTCTGCGGCCCACAGTTGCTGGAAACTGCCGTAGACCTCCTTGCTCCTCCATGGAGGCCTCTTTCCTGCTGCTTTTGCTTGTGTATGTTGCATGTATAATTTTTCCTCATCTTTCGGTTCCATGAGGTAAGGAAAAGTTCCATATCTTCGTCCTTAAACCATACAGTAACCTATAAATTAACAAACAAATTGTATTACATAATTTATATAATTTTGTAAATGAGAAATATATTTATACTTACAAGAACCTTCACGAGGATGATATTCCTAATCTTCGTAGGAATATCATCCCAGTGGGCCCATGCTTGTGTCAATTAAGCGATACATGCTGATCTAAACACAGATAAAACAAGGTCTACAAGAATAATCTCAAACCCCCGTAAAAAGTACGATATTAGCATTTAATAAATTTTGAATACTAAATATTTACGAAATTAAAAACTTACCCTATGGTCTTGGGTACGAGCTCTACGACCGGACGTAAATCTGGTGCTGTATCACTTGCACCTGCCTCTGAACTGTGGGTAAGTCAGCGTTTAGGAGGCATATCTGTCATAAACATATTATTTTGTATAATAATAACACATATATCATTAAGCACATCCATTATCAAATAAACTCATATAGCATATATTATCAAATGCAACTACAAGACACATTCACATAAAAGAAGAACCAGATAATAGTCCACAATATCGCCTTCATGGTAAAGTAAATGTATAGATAACCGTAGCACATCATATAAGTTCACAACATAGCACATCATATAAAACATATCATTTACATCATAGCTCATAACATATTTAAACTTCAAAATATACGTAAGCAACTAGTGATACAAAAAATACTAGTCTTCTTCATTTTCTGATTCAGTCTCATACTCTATATCGTTGTCCTCTGTACTCTCAAATGCTTCTATTAAAACATTTGATTCGTCATTCAAAGACCCTAAATCGACAGCATTAGCAATTATTATTTCATCGTTTTGATTTGCATTCGTTTGATACGCTGCATCGTCTGCAATAACAATTCCTTCAAACGTAAATCTTGCCTTTGTTTTAATTACAACAGACCAATCTGCTTTACCACTTTTTAAGGACGGATACAGAGCAAAGTAAACTCTTAATGCTTGCTTTGCTAATACAAAAGTATCATACTTATAGCAATGTGATGTTTGCTTTATTTTTATAAGCTTATAATCTTTATGCACGTTGATTCTAGTATCAGGAACATTGCTGAACCAGTTGCACTTGAATTGAACAACTTTTCAATAGGTTGTACATAATATGTTGTAACGGCTCGCTATTTTTAACATTTTGAATCTGTAATTAAACCAACTCAAGATGCTCAAAATGGCGGCTCGTTATTAGCTTATGGGGTTTAAGCAGAAAATAACACAGAATCACAATAAAAAAAATAAAAATAAAAATATATATTTCACAAGCGGAATAAAATTTTATATAAGATATCAGAGTTTACAAATCTTTTTTTTATACAGCGGAAGAATTTATAATACAGTAAATGATAAAAAATAAAGTTTACATTTTTAGTCGGGACTTGCGCGCGCGCATGCATCTTCACGTTCCTCTCCAGTTTTGCGAGATGAATACTTTAAGCCTGTAACACTTAGGACCTGACCTGAGCATTCCATGCAAAATCACAAAACACTCAAGTCAGGATTAAACTTATTTCAAGTCATTCACTTCGAAATAAACACATAAATATGATTGTTTAATCCCAATAAATTATTAATAATTCGAGTATAGCATCAGTGAACTGCCAAAATATAGCAAATGCAGCATACGGATATGATTCCACAAAAGGTAGCAAAACATATGTAAGACAAGATGTTGCATGCACTACAAGAAAATTAGCATTTAGTTACAGAATTTTGCAGTGTTTAAACGTAAATGTAATCAACGAAATGTTTGAGGCCGGCAAAATACAATTCGCGCACACCCGCTTCTAAAAATTACGCGGCTTCAACAATTTGTCCGCCTTATTTCTGTCATGTATCTCTCCTAGTCGATAGTGGATAAAAAAGGTGCCTCTATATTCAGTTTTCTTCGATCTTTGTTTTTCTCCCCCTTTTTCACTTCAGTAAAATTCCCTCATCCAACAATTCTCTCGTCGTCAGTGTTTTCGTGCCAAGGCTCTCCATCATCACACTAGCCCTCTCCAACCTTTGCGACAATTTCAATCGGATACTATATTTCTACATAAACCCTAAACATGTATGAACTTATATTTCAACTCAATTTTGATTTGATTTTGCGATTCGACTCTTTTATGATTTGACTTCCTAGGTCATATAGATTTTGTGCAAAAATAGTTCGTATAGTGTAAAATTTCTAAAGTTTAATTCAAAATGATTTTGAATCAAAGTTTGGATTTGAATTAGAGCTAGGATTTGATTCTATAGTTTTCCCTGTCTGGTAGCTAGTTGTGGTTCGCCTGTTTGTGTGTCTTTGTGTGACTTCCCTTGTATATGAGTCTGGACTTGTGTCCTTATTGATTCTATTGTAGTTGTATTGGATTTTTCGATCTTTGTTGCATTATATGATCATTTTACCATTTATAGTCAACCATACTAACATTATTGATCCAAGACAGGCTCCCTTTATAAGAAAAAAATTATCTATTCAATGCATTTTTAAATCAGCATAATATGTAATTTAGAGAGTGCTTCTGATGTATAATGCATAAACGCATGGCTTATGACTGACGTATTATATAATTGGATGTTGTATTAAACCGGTGAAGTAAACTATTAGAGTTTTTGGGCTTTTGGCCTTCAAACATTGGTTACTTTGGTAGCACTTTTAATTGTACCCTGAAAATCCCTTTTTACCCTCTTTTGGATACCATAGATAGTTCCTTTTTGCGCCTTTAACACTGTTATGCCTGTATGCAATAGACAATTAAACTAAATTTCTTTAGACACTTCACAGTTTGTACATTGAAATATAAAATAAACAAATGGAAGTATTTATGATGGACAAACTAAAAAAACAGAAACAAATATAATGGATTAATCCTATTCATGATAGAGTCCAAGAAAAACCCACAGCATATGCTTTTAAGAAGGTTTTATAGGTATGATTAGTATAATGAGATCTATGTCTATAAGTTTAACCATGTAAATGACAGTGTTGCCACAATATCAATCGATTTGTTTAACCATGTAAGTTACAAACATATCTATAAACCCGTTAATTATAAGCTGCTACAAATATTTCTCTTTCACTCTGAAAATTGCTGGCACAATATTTGTAAACCCTGTTTATTATCATTTGAATATATGGTTACTTCATAAAAGCGGGACCGTTTGTTCTGTATGGAAACCAAAACATTTCCACTCGTGCCTTCATAAAAACAGGACCGTTTGTCTTGTATGACGAAGGATTGTAAGGTATATTTGTTTCATATCTTTATATTTTAAGTTCACTCTACAGTTATTTTATTATAATTTTTTCAAAAAGTTATGGCATAGATTTGAGAGCAACATTGGGGATTATTATTTCCAGAAAAGTCCATCCAAACTTGCCTTAGTTTCTGTATGGAATTTTCATCATGTGTTACTCTATATTATACAAGGAAAATTTGTATAATCACATGCATATAATATTATTGATTCACATAATCGTAGAATAGATTGTGATGTTAAATATAGGAAGTTCCAAAGTAGCAAAAATTAATCTCATTTTATAGTTTTTAAAAATATGTAGGTGAAAATATGTTGGTGTGATGAGATAAAATAATCTGTTCCATATAGAGTATAAGTGATGGAAACAAAAATGAACCTGTATACGCTATTCTAAAACTTTCTACTATCTTAAAATTGAAATCCCCTCTCCTAAAAGGTTACTTTATATTTATTTTGGCTTTAGAAAAGCCAAAAAGTGGCTTATTTAAGTGGAATCAAATGGGCCTTAAATTTTATTCTAAAGAAGCTTTATTGTCATTTTCATATTGTTCTAACTGTACAAATTTTTAAGCAGAGAATTGCAAGGAACAAATTTAGCTGCACTTGCAAAACTATATTTGCTCCAATTAGGTAAAATATACATGCACTACAAATGTGAATGTACAACTGATCATGATGTTTAATCCTTATTACTTTATCAAGTACTCTATGGATTCTCTATAATGTTCTACCTCTAGAGTCTTAATATAATGTAAGAATTACATGTTATTTTTGTATGCCTATTTGCATGAAGTCTGTGCAATAAATGCTAAAAGCGAAAGATTAGAATTTAATTTATGGAATTTGAAAGTTAAAACTGCTTGGAAAAACAATTGCGAAGCTTAGCCTACCTGATTGGTTTCATGGTATAATCATGCATTTATACCAGGTTATGTAATGTTGAGCTATTTTTCGTCTGTGTAAGATATTCTAATCTTGCATGCAGGTTGATGATATTTTGGAAACCAAGTTGGACAAGAAATTTCAGCCGGTAATGGACAAAGGCACGCTAGATGCTATTGGGTTGCGTATCCTGAAGGCCCTCTCAAAAAGTAATATTATTTTAGCATATCTTTGACTACTATTTTTTAGGGTTAAATTTTTATTTTATTGTATTTAAGGAAGAAAAATGAAAATGCACTTGCGATATAATTTAAATGGGGAGGGAAAAAAAATCAGCCAAGCTTCTCAAATTGCAAAATCTTACTTTATACATAGTTTCATGGTTGATTTAATCATATACCTTCAATTACATCATGCAACAACACAAAGGATGAGTTTACGAGAGAAGGTGATATCTTTTAATAGGAGGAATATAGCCATGGAAGGTCTTCAAACTAGAGGAAGCATTATCGAAGATACTAATCAGGTATGTTGTACTTTGGGCTAGAATTATTACTTCAACGCAAAATAAAATTGCTGTGTTATTCAAAAATGTTGTCCTCTGTCTCGGATCATGGTGCTTACCAGAAAATTGTTTTCTTAGGATACAATAAAGTAGATCAGTGAATATGGATGTTAAGTTGCACAAATAGGTTTAGAACATTCATATGTGCTTTATTTTTCTACTTCAATTTACAAGCAATAAATAACAATTAAGGGACAATCCATTATTTTGTTTATTTATGTGAGATGACTGTTGATGCTAGCATCTTTTTGTATGCAGGTACTGCTAAAAGCTAGAGGAGGGGAAAGAATGCTAACGTTGAATATTCCTAAGAAGCTGAATGCTATCACCCCGAAAATGGTAATTTCACTTTTTTTTTTAAATGTCTTTAGTGTTTATTCAGATTATTATTCGAGTTTGGTTAAGTAAGTGGAGTGCAAATTTAGTTTGAAGTTTACATCGTATGCGGCTTCTTTGTCGCTAGAGTTGGGAATTTTACAAATATTTTGTAAGCTTGTATACTTAAAATTTAGTTTACTCAAGCTGTTAGGATGGATGTTTAATTCAGGTTTTGAAAATGCTGAAGCTTTACAGCGATCATAAAGAGGATTCTGAAGTCAAGTCATGAAGGTTTAATTCATTTTGATTCTTCATTCATAAAATTTATCTTTTCAGATATTGTACATCTTATCCTGGGATCCCATAACATAATATGTTACTGACTGATCGATACATTGCATCTACGGAGACTTAGCAGGAACTAATGATATTGTACATCTTAGCCTAGGATCCCCTAACATAATATGTTACTGACTGATTGATGTTCAAGCTACTCTGCTTGTCCATGTTTACCCTTTTCTTTTTTCTATTTAACGTGAATGTACCTGATGTGCATATATACACGTCTCCCTTTCCTTATATATTTTCCTGTTACTGTTCCTTTTGCTCCGCCCCAATACCAACCGCCTCTTTCATTCCCAAGCTTGTAACTCCCCTGGCCATGCTTGTACCAACATACCCGCCTTTAAAACCTGGACATTATGTATATACATATTTGTTTTCCTTTTATTTTTTTTTTACATTTTTGTGCCTGCAACTCTAAGCTCATGTAGGGAAGGAAATACGTGGGTTTCATTTCCCAAAGAAGAAGAAACTACAAAGCGTGTAAAATAAAAGGATATGCATTGTTTAATATATAACGCAAATCGCCTTTTCAAGAGAAGGAAACACAATCTGTAATCCATTAAATGCTACGTCCAAAAGCATGCTCTAAACGCACAATGAGAATAATTAAAAAAAAAATTGAGTTGATATGTATGAATGTTTGACCGCAATCTTTGAATAAGCAAGTTAAGCTAATGTACATTTTGTGCATATGTGTACCTTTATACCATTTTTGTACTATGTTATCATTATTTCCTTTTATACTTTTATTAAGTAGAAATTATTCAAAAGTATATATAAAATCTTTATAAGAAAACTTAATGAATTTCTTAAATATCTCAAAAATGTACCCTGTCTTTGGATGATTAGGAGGGCCCAACTCTGTCTTCGTGAGTGGTTTCATGATACCTTGCTTTAAGTGGGAAAGCTTCCCTGCACAGACACTTACGTTTTTTTCGCCTCCACCCACGCACTTGAACCACGTCCAGCCCACTCCCTCCTATGTCGTTCCTCCACTAACCCGGCCTAGTCAGCCAACCTTGCCGCCTGACCTAACCTCAGTGCCTGCCGGCCTCCACCATCATTGGACTGCTCCAATGTTTTAGCATAGCGGCTTGCCCATGTGCACCCCCAAACTGGCGATGCAATTCCTCCACTAGTTTATTGTTAGCCTTTCCTCCTTCAAGTTTGCCCCACCATCAAACTCCCCTCTTCAAGTCAAAGCTTTGTCGCCTTCCCTTCCGCAACTTGACTGGTCTGCATCCGACCTGCACCATTAACAAACACTAGAACTATTCGTTCACCTGACCTTCTAGACCGCTACATCATCCGACTTATTTAATAGCTCGCTTTAGAGTGGATAGTAGCCCCAAAGATAAGTGATGCATGCCATCATATAAATATTTGTGATTATATAGAGTTTTAAATGCTATTTGAATTTAAATTCCGATTCACACAGGGAAACCGGAGTATGGGTTGTTGATTATGTTAATTGATGTAGAGTTACTGCATGACATGAAGTATGGAAATTAAAGTATGGTTCAATCATGTCCACGAGGAACCAATAAGTTCGGTATTTATGTACATGGATATCGAGAGAGATATCGTTAGTTCACTAGGTTTATGCACTAGACGCTAGAAGTAGTTTATTTCACGAAGAAACAGAAATATCAAAATACTACGAGTTAATTCATTGTAGTGAAAGTAAATTGATGATGATACACTATAGTTTATTGTCTTAGTTTTTTCACATTTGTTAGGGAAGAGCTTCCAATATTTGAGGGCTACAAAAACTAAAGTGTTAATTGTCGGATCATTTGTAGTAAAAATTTCACTACCACCCCATGAACCATCATCAAATTGGTTACTGACGATCCAAGTATGGCTAGATGAAAATTGTGAACTTCTATTTTAGTGATGGTATTATATTCAAGTTGCAATGGAGGTTGAACTGTTTGTTGTGATGGTTGTAGTGATGGAAGAAGAGGGTTCGAGTGTCATTTTGTTGTTATGGTTGCAGTGATGTTCAGGTTGGTGGTTGGTCAAGGGAATGCGGATGCTGGTGGTTAAACTTGAAGAAGGTTGGAGAGGTAGGTGTAGAGCAGATGCTTGTATGTGTTAAGGAGATGGTACAGTGCACAAGTGTTCGGCTTTATAGTGATTTGACATATTAGCTATGGTATATGGAGGTGATTATGGTGTAGAAGTAGTGGAGTTGAAGTTGTGACTGGTCGGAGTGGAGTAGCAGTTTGACGTGGTCTTGGGGTGGGCTTATAACCATGATTTCATGTGTTAACTGTCTTTTTAGTGAATTAACAGAGGTCAGATTTCAGCCAACTTAATTTTATATACCAACGAAGGCAACGTTCCGTAAAATTTCAAATAAACACGTGCCTCAAAATAAAGATAATCTTATATAATATCAATTGTAAGAGTGAATATGATTTGTTTCTAGAAAATTCAAGAGTGTAATAATGACTCTAACAAAACTTTAAATATAAGCTTTTCTTAGAAGTTTTTAAATAAAGTATTTGTTTCTTTTGAAATAAGTTTATGTAGACTTACAAATGTATATTTTTGATTTTGTAAGCAATGCCAATTTCTGGAAAACATTTTGAATTACAAGGCTTTATGGTTGCATTTTAAATAAGATTTTCCAAATTTCCAGGTTCCTGGATAAAAGCAATTTGTGTGAATACCAGACTTTTAGATGTTTTCAAATTTGTGTGCATAACCGACGTTTCATTATGGTTCTTTTCCTTCTTAAGACTAAGCATTAATTTGTAAGTGGTTTTTGTTTAGGTATGGTACTGCATAGAAAATCATTTCACTAATGGACAGTTCCAGCAAAATGCCATTGCAAAAAGCTTCTCTGATAAGATTTAATGGAAGTAAACACATCAGATGTCTGACAATAGAAGAGGTAATAGTATTGACCCAATCTTGTTACCTGTCTTTTTTCCTCTCTTTGTTTGGTTTAAATATAAACTCAGTAATCTTGATATGGTGGAAGTAAGTAGGAGTTGATTTTTAGACTTGATCTGTTAAGTCAACTGTTAAATGTATATTTTTTGAGGAGTATTGTGAATCATAGCACGTTTACTATTTTATTAATCCTTCCATGTGAAATGATATGAAGAATACTTCAAAGGTGGCAGTCTTAATTAAACAATATATGCACCAACTAGCAAACGTATAATGAAAAAAACATACAGGTCACAAAATGAGGTAAGCAACATTAAAAAATATACAAACTATTGGCGATTCATCTCAAGTGAATTCATTATAATATTGATGGCGTTGTGGAAATCATGTATGTTTTATTTTTAGGATAATCATTTTTAAGGGTAGCACTTTAATATAATAAGTTTTAAGGATACTTTTATAGAAAAAAGTATAAATTCTCTTATTTTTTAAAGTTTTAAATGAAAATGATAAATTCATTTATCATTTTTTTATACAAAAGAAAATGATAAATTCATTTTTCTTCTTTTGCAAATTGTCTTTTAAAACTAATTTTTTAGAAGTATCGTCCTCATGATTTATTACTTTAAACAAATAAGCCCTTTAAGTGAAAATCTTCGATGATGCTTGTATATACTCCATAAGTTCAGCTGGCATTTGATTGTTAATAATATTGGGCTTAAAATGGAGATTCAAAGCTGGATTTTTCAATGTGCATTTGTTGACATTTCTTTTGCAAATTGTCCTTTCAAATCATTTTTTACTTTTGTCATCCTTCACGATAAAGTAGGGCAGCTTACAGTAAGTTGAATGCCAATTCATGAAATAGTTTTTTTTTCTTTTTTCTTTTATGGCATCTGAATTATTTTGTTCTATTGCACTCCAGGATTTTTTTGTAGAGCTTAAGGACAGGCAGAAGGAAGTTGGTATTTCAGATATACAACTAGGTTTAACAACTCTTCAAGAGGTCTTGTTGAATATTGCAAAACAGGGAGAAATTAAGAGTTCTGCTGCATAAGGGAGATTGGTCTCTCTAAATTTATCATTTGGGACTTCTCTCGAGGTATATAAATATGTTTTTCTGATGCGTTAGGTTTATATTTAAGGTAATTTTTTGAAGTAAGATATTTTTCAAAGAAGAATATCCTTTGGCTTGCTATGACATACGTGACCAGAGGTTCACGACTACAATTTATCCAATGATCTGGGCCATCGGTTTGTGATCAAATGGTTCAAGTCAATGAAGTGCAAAGTATTTCTGCAAAGTATATGTGCTTCATTGCTATGAATTTATACGAAGTCATATCATTTGCAACTATACATATCAATTTGAGATCATATATACATGTAAATTATCGGGACTTGTATGTAATTATAATTGTTGACTGTTACACTTATGTACAGGTAATTAGCATTTCCAAAGTGAAGAACAACTACATCAGAGAACTGTCGATAACTAAGCCATAAACAAGACTTTAACTATTATGTATTATAATATTTTGTTCGTACAAGTTGCGTAGACTTGCTTGTAAATAGTTATGTTACATGGATTCGATTATTTTGTCGAAATATTGTTACTGAAATGATTATGGATATTATACTTAATTATGCGATAAATGTTTTTTTACGATGATTATCAATGTTGGGTTAAAATTGATAATTATGTAATTATTTATTTGTTTTAATCTAGTTATTTTGATTAAGTGATTGTTGGAAATGATACAAGCCATTAACGGTAAACAGCTGTGATTAACATATGTTGCACATCAATCAATAAGTTTTAGTAGCTTTTTAAAAGTCCAAGGAAATATAATAGTAGCATAGAAAAATTGCTACAGAAAATAAAAAACATGGGTGTAAGTATCACTTTGGTAGCATTTTTAGGACGCTACCAAAAAACCTTTAGTAGAGTTTTAGAAACGCTACAGTATGTTTATTTTTGGTAGCGTTTTCTACAACGCAACTAAAACTTTTAGACTTTTAGTTGCATGTCGTATCGTAGCATTTATCAAAACGCTACTACAAGAATTAGCAGCGTTTTTTCAACGCTACGAAAGACATTTTCTGGTGTAGCGATGAAATGTTTCAGCATAGAATACTTAACACTTATAAAGTGGAAGTAGATATCAATGTGGTTCCAAAACAGAGAATCATGCACTGTTTACCGTTCTACCTTTATTCTTTACAAATTATTATATATCACCATTCATCAACCAAGCTGGAAAATGCACGAGCATAGGTTCCCAGTTATGAAATGCAGTCATATAACTAACAATAGGATATGGCGCAATATATGGGGTAGAATGATTCATAACCAGCGAATGGATAAACACTCCCAGTCTTCTAAGTATGGCATTATGATTAAATTCTTAACCTATGAGTGAATCACAGGTACGTAACCCAAATATAATGTGTGCATAAGTAAATATCGCGGAAGATTGTGCCAGATAAGGGTCAAAGCAACCAAGTTTTAACAATTTCATGTAGCAACCTCGCACTATAGCAACACTAACCTGTTAAAAAGGGAACCAAGTTTTTAAATAATTGGTATGCCTAAACCCAAAAATGAAAAGTAGTAGGGACAAGACATGGCTCAACTTCTAAACATGCATGTTGTTTCTTTTATTTGTTTCTAAACAAGGTAACATAACTATGCTTTCCTAAAATTTTGTGTACACTCTCGTGGTTACAGTAAAGGTACGCAGTCAGTTCAAGTAGAGTAACCGAGGATAACATAAATTCTTATTCTTTCAAAACAAAAGGCTACATTAATAAACCATTACCACTCCAGTCCAAATTGAAACAGGAAAACATATTCATAAAAACAAAAGTTCTTTGAACCACATGTGAGATCTGCATGCAAACCTAGCATTTGCACTCTATAAAATGCATCAAGCTATATAAAAAGGGGTAACTTCGCAACATTACATTTTCCCATCAGTTTTAAGGGTATGATATGTGAGCTACGTTCATTTTTCTTTAGGCTAACCTCATTTTCAGACTGCTTAAGCTATCAGTTTAATAAAGAAATAGTATGTATGTCCTCTGTCATATTACAAAACCTTTCTTTTGATGTAATCAAACCAGGTTTTTTTTTTATACATATCAACATATATTTTACATCGAAACAGCGAATTCTTGGTTAAACCATTTCACGAGGGTTTACGACTCCACATATGTACCCATACTCAAATACACAAACCCAAACAACAATGACCAAGACAGTAAATCAAATGATAGAAAAGCAGTGTTATAACAGCCAAAATCAATTATATTCAGCGAACCAAACGAAGTAGAAAATACGCGGCTACGAGTTCGATGGCGCTGCGTGTGTCGGAAAGGGGAAGCGAACAACTCCAAAAGGCCATGACTTCGAGTGGCGGTGCATAAACTCGAACGTAACTTCAGGGGTTCACGATGGACACAGGATCTGACGTTGGTGGAGCGGATTCCGGTCATTCACGGTCATGAGGCGGTGGAACGATGGTTTAGGTGGAAGCTTTAATGGTGGCGGAGAGGAAAGAGCTCACGGTGCAGGTCGATTAAGTGGTGGCTTGATTTGGACGTTGAAAAATACGGTGGCCGTGATTTCGAGTATGGGAAAATAAATGAATTTGGGGAAAAACATTCGGTTGTTGGGAAATTAAAAGGGAAGGAGGCCATTTCGTGATTTGGGAATTAGGTTTCGTCTGGAAAAAGAAGTATGAAAAGGGAACGATGCAGAGAAAAATAAATTTAAGGGGAATGGGAAAAGAATAGATTGTGGAAAAAGTCAGAGCAAAACGAACAAGTGGCACCAAAATCCAACAATTTAAAACAAGTGGCCAAATTTAAAATAAGCACATATATTTTCTAAGTATGAATACCAATGCTATACTATGTATTTGTTATGCTTACAAGTCAACACAAGTGTATTTTACACAAGCTCAAATACGAGGCTTAAATTAAACCAATTTCAAATTTAATTTGAGTAAATTAGATTATAATTCCCAATGAGAAATTATATTTTCAAAATTTATACTTGTCCAAACAATATATATAATTCGATTTCTAGTTTACTTTAAATAGGTTTTAAATTTATTTTTCAAAACCAAATTCAAATCTAAAAATTAAATAAGTAAATCTCAAACTAAATTTAAAAACCAAAATTTAATATTTCACTTAATATTTACATACCATATACTATACAAACACCATACTCGTATCTTTTATATTTCAGATACATACCAAAAACAAATTTTTAAAACAAAAAATCAACTAAAGTAAAATAAATGAACTCATTTCAGTCAAATTCCAATATTAACACATATATTCACATATACAAAATTAATTCAGATACGGTTTTAAATAGACCAGATTCAAATTATAAACAAATATAAATTCCTTAAATACCGAATTTAAAACAATTTCAGAACTTTAAAACTTCGAAAATCTTGGTTCGTTACAATCTCCCCTCTTAAATCTTTTCATCCTCGAAAAGGAGAGATTGTAACATCACACAACAAATACTTATAAATATCAAGTTTATATCTAAACAAAATAATCAATAGGATTTTAGAACTTTAAAATCAAAATCATGGAATAGTTTCTTCAACCAAAATCCCGATTTTATTTTCAAATTATTGAAATACTAATATTTTCTTTTCATATCGAATTATACTCGCTTCGGGATTTTAAAAACCAAAATTATTTCGAAAATTTCACGATAGACGACATAAAACGTTTATGTCCCAAGTCGAGAGGTTTCTCCTAATGACAAGGCCACTAGGCATGGCCTATACACGAATTGATATAACACTAAGTTTCTCCCAGCTAACATCTAGACTCGGACGTCGAATACAAGGCGCAAATTATATACCCCGGTTTTCATCCAGACATCGGACACCGTATATACTTTATTCACAAACACAAGCTATGTATCTCTCGGTTAACATCCAGACTCGGACACTGAATACAGTGCACGAAGTATATACCTTTCTTTAGTCACGGGTTATTCAAATCTTAGTAACAAATCATTTCATTTCATATCCCAAGTAATAAATCATTTTGCAACAATAATAATTTTACAAATACTTCCAAATAGCAGTATCGTTTCTAAACATCTCAAAATATCAAGATTTCAAGTCGTCTACATTTCATTTCAAAAAACCCAGGTTGCCCACAGATTTAACAAAGCAAGGCAAAGGATTCACGAATAAAACTGAACAATTAAAAATTTCAGGCACGAATAGATCGAATGATAAGCAAAAGCGGACGATAGATCAAGAGAAAACTAAACGCGTCAACGAGCGAAGGGACAAAATTATTTTCAAACATTCATTCTATTTCAAATTTTATTCAAATTACTCCTTATTACAAATTATTAGAACAAAATAATTTATAGAATTTTAGGACTTCAAAATGTTCTAGTGCCTGGATTTATGAAATAATTTGGCAGCACCTCCCGGATGAACGATTCGATCGGGAAAATTTTCCTATACACAAAACAACAAAAAAAACAAAATATACATCTCATCTATACGATGAGGCATCGCTAATCAGGGGAAAACATCACAAAAACCCCAAACACGGTATTAAATTCGAGATGTGTACCTTATATTAGCGTTTATAAGCATATTTGCTTAATTTTTAACATGTAGCGCAAAAGCGAACTCTCATGCGAAGCGCATGCCATGGCTTCCTACTAAAACACTTAACAAATAATGAGAATCGTATATTTATAACAAAACTTAATATATAAAGCATAAGCAAGCACGATATATAAACTTCGGTATACATGAAACAAGATTTATTTACAAAGCAAATGTTCCCATTTAAATACAACTCATTTCATCTTGTTTTTAAACATCTACATTACCATCATTCATTCCAATTTCATACATTTTACTATTTCTATGATTATTATTCCATATACTTGTCATCATATTAATTTTGCTTATAAACAATGTACTATCATACAATCATTTACCTATCGATTCGTTATTATTAAATCCACTTACCATCATATACATGGTCAAATTTTTTCTTTTGTTTCTATCCATTTTCATTTCACTTACATTAAATTATTACATCCATTTACAACATAAATTCAATTTATTTCATTTGGATTGATCTCATTCAATTTAATTTATATTGGTTTCAATTCATAATTCATATTTACATTAGAACGTTGAATTCATTAGTGAATCGTCTCTTTTACATTCTTTCAATTATCCTAATTTTACAATGCTCGTTCGCTACTAAATTTATTTACTAAATTTTGTAAACTCCATTTGAAATATTGAAATTCTTTTTATTAAAATCTTATTTTGTTTATAACAAAACATAACTTTGAACTGGCAATTCTTATGTTGGAATTAATTTTTGAAAGAACAAAGTAGGTTAAAGATTATTTCCAAACAAGCTTGGTCAAGAAACGCATGAGATATGATAAGAATTCTTAGGAAAAGAGGCCCATTTATTCATAGATCTGATTAGGGTTTGGCCTATCCCACCTATAAATATACGTTGTACTCATTGTAAATGTTCCATTGCCATTATTCTGTATTCTCGTTTATGAATAATAAAGTTTTTCTTCATTTTAGTTGATTGTCTTTTTCTTTCATAACAATTTGTGTGTCTACTCAATTAGTTTTGGTAGAATACATATTGTTATTTTCTTTTATTACTGCATGTTAGCGATTGACCATTGATTAGATTCAACGGTAGTCCTACTTTTAATTTTCTGTTATTGTTCTAGTTGTTATTTTCTTTTTCTAGTAATTGGTTCCTTTCTTTTCAGTTGTTGAATTTGATATTGATCTAATTAGATTCGGATCAATAGTAAATTCAATACATTAATTCAAAAACATCTCCAGATTTTGCCTAACACGCCTAAGAATAGATAAAAAAATAAGATTTAAAACATCTCCCCTGTGATTCGACCTGCATATTACGCGACCTGTACGCTTGTAGAATTTATTTTAAAATTTGCGCTTTTCTAATACATATAAAAGAAACGATCAAGTTTTGGCGTTATTTATTGTAGGAACGATCAACTCCGACTTTTCTTCGGGCGCCAAAAACTTGATCGTCGGGGAAATAGTCATCGATTTGGGTGTGATCAACATTTTCATGCACAATTCGAGAGAGATTATCAGCTACAACATTCTCAGAACCCTTTTTATCTCGTATTTCTATGTCAAATTCTTGAAGAAGAAGGATCCAACGAATCAAGCGGGACTTGGCATCCTTTTTAGAAAGAAAATATCGTAAGGCATCATGGTCAGTGTAAATTATGACGTTGAATCCTATGAGATATGGTCTGAATTTCTCAAGAGCGAAAACAACTGCCAAAAATTCCTTTTCAGTAGTCGAGTAATTCAATTGGGCCTCGTTTAAGGTTTTGCTAGCATAATAAATGAGGGAGTTTGTAACAACCCGAATTTTAACAACATGTTAAAATCATAAATCAAGGCAGAATTAAATTTTAAGATCAGAATCAAGGGAAACGGGTTGCGCCATTGCGTCCGTCTCAAAATTCTGCTTGGAAATGAGTCCGAGTTTGCGAGAATCGGAGTCCGTATGAGGGAGATATGACCCTCCGAATTTTCAGGAATTTTCAGAGTTCAAAACAGCTCGAATTCGAGTTCAAAAATTCGAATTTCAAAACCCAGACAGACTGGGCGGGAAATTTCCCGCCCAGCACCCAGGTCGACTGGGGAGTCGACTGGGCAGTCGACACCTCCAAGACCAGGTCGACTGCGCAGTCGACTTGGGTGTCGACATGGTCCCCGAATCTGCTTTTGGGCCTGGGTGCATTCTGATGTACCTGGTCTCGTTTTCTGCCTAGATTCGTCCGCCTAATCCTATATAAACAGCCTCTCGCCTCATTCTCTCTACACCATTTCATTCTGTCCTTATGCTGCCTCTGAGAAAATGAATAAAATAATACATAAGTCTGAGACGAGGATATGCTGTTCAAGTCTTTCAAGAGGAGATTCAAATCTAGTTAGGATTCAAGTAAAGATTCAACGGCTTCAAGCAACGACGCCTAGACCATATTGAATCAAATCAGAAGATTAATCAAGTTAGACGTTTCAACGCGACAACGAATCGATTTGTCCTCTCTTAGCCAATCAATGTAAGTTCTAGTTACTTTTTAGATTGAAATGCTTAATTATAATATGGCCATGGAATAAAGTGTAATTGGATGTAAGCATGTTCATCGGTTCAAGTCTATTTCTGTTTCCTCTTGAATCTTGAGTTTTGGGCTTTCCTATCTTTATTCTTTTGTCAAGTTCATGATCTATTCAACCTGTTGTAAATCAGTTCATGTTAATGTTATTCTCAAGATCTATCTTTTATGCCCGAGATGACGTTTTTATGCCAGTTTCCTCTCTATACCTATTGTTATACAAATTCTACCTTCCCCTATTTATTTTCTTTGATGAACCTAGATCAATTTCGGATCTAGGCCTAAACCGCGATTTGCGTACAATTGGATACGGGGGAAGCTTGGGATAATACCTATTTGGATATATGTGTTTGGTGGAATTGATGGCATAACATAAAAATTGAATATTTGGGTATTATCATTATAAGAGTAATTGCAAGAATGGGGATTGGCATATATATAATTTGACATGGATTTTGATATATGTAATATGACATGGATCTTGATATATGTAATTTGGCTAGAACTCGTTATGGGTAAATTGGAATAAACATGTTATACATGTAATTTTGGGTATAAAACAGGATCTATGTAAATTGAGCATAGCTTTGTAAACATGAAAATCATGAATCTTGACATATGTAAAACGACATGAATTGAACATATGTAAATCTGGTATGAATTGGGCATATGTAAAAACTGACATGTAACCTAGGACTTGGGCATATGTTAATTATGTAAAATTTGGAGTAGAAACATATATGATAATTTATGACTTGGAGAAAGTTTAATATGAACGAGCCTAAGTTGGGTTCTGGGTAGTTGCTATGTATTGGACATCTAGAAGGCAGATAAACATGCTTATGAACTTGAAACATGAATTGGTTATGAATATGAATCGTTAACTTGATAATAGGCATAAGTGAAAACATGAAACTTGACATGAAACTCGCCATGAAACTAGACACGAACTTGACATGAAACTTGAACATGGACATGACATTTAGAATGAACTAGAAAATGGCCAACTCGAGGTTGGGTTGAGTTTGCAGTTTAATTCTGCCCGGAACCGCCCGGCAAATCCAGTTACTGCAAACAATAGGATCCAATGTGGGTAGTTGGTCATATCGCACTTGAAAACCCGAGGTCAGACTGAGTTGTGGTGTAATTCTGCCCGGAACCGCCCGGTATATCCAGTGACCACAACAACAGGTCTGATGTGAGAGGTTGGGGTGCATAAATGAATTAATGACTTGATAGGGTTAAGTCATGAACCGCTTGAATATACTTAACCAATTTGACACGATGACTTGATAGGGTTAAGTCATGAACTGCTTGAATATACTTAACCAATTTGACACGATGACTTGATAGGGTTAAGTCATGAACCGCTTGAATATACTTAACCAATTTGACACGATGACTTGATAGGGTTAAGTCATGAACCGCTTGAATATACTTAACCAATTTGACACGATGACTTGATAGGGTTAAGTCATGAACCGCTTGAATATACTTAACCAATTTGACACGATGACTTGATAGGGTTAAGTCACGAACCGCTTGAATATACTTAACCAATTTGACACGATGGTTTGGTAGGGTTAAGTCATGAACCGCTTGAACATACTTAACCAACTTGACACATAATTCGTAGGGCTAAGTCATGAACTTGAACGACAACACTCAGCCAATTTGACATGACACGTAGACGGGTTATGTCACGAACTTGAATGACCACACTTAACCAACTTGACATGCTAGACTGATGGGGTTAAGTCTCGAATTTAAATGACAACACTTAACCTGTTGGACGGAATCCCTAGTTACGCGGTCCTTTTCAGCAGTAACCCACTAGATGTATCATGGTACCCTGGAACTAGGCGGGTGGGGCACGATTACTGGTTGATTGTAAGCGACCAGAACGACGGCTGAGTTGGTGCGCCATTGTAGGTTCAGGCGGACTACGGTCGTGCACGTAGTCCGGAGTTGAAAAAGCAGGCATTGGGCACCAGTAGGTTTACACTGTGCGTGCTTGATTCGTGTCGGTGGTTGGCACCCTAGGGCTTGATACACCCTATGGTGGACCTAGCACAGGTGACTACATTCGTGATAGGGCCGTATGACACAGACACATGAACGAGATATGACTTGTAGGGAGCCGATCGATTAATAGATCGTTTCGTGAGACCAAGTAATGGATCATTTCATGACATTGGGCAAGGGATCATTTTATAGTCAACACATGACACGGGTTGGGATACTAGTACGGTTGGTGCAGAGCAAATAGAAATCATAGAAATATTTTGATGGTAAAGCAGAGAAATCTTACGATGCTTGATAGAAATCTTGCGAAATTATACTTAGTTTATCTTGAATGGAAACCTGGCGATGTTATACTTGGCAAAAACCATATGAGGTTATTCTTAGTTATCTTTCCTGTAGCTTATCTTGTCATCATGCTTATGTTTACTTTCAGTTTATTCATGCCATGTTATCTTTACCTGTTTTTATGCTGAAAGTCACTAGGACTTACTCAGTCTTTATGACTGACCCGTTTTGTTTCGCCTTTTTTTCTTCCGTTCCCCCCCCCCCCCAGGTTCGCAGGGTGGGAATACAACTTAGTTCGGATCTTACCAAGCTCCAAAGCTCTTTAATGTACGACTTGGATTTCTCTTGGCTATGGCTTGCTTTGCTTTATTGGGGAATGATTTATAACTATGGTTTTATGCTTCTTTACTATTGCAAGACAGATTTCGATGTAATTGACTTAATAGCATTTTTATGTAAAAAGGCTTTAGACCTTACTAGATTTTAAAGCAATGAAATTTGGGTTTTCCTTCCGTTGTTTTATTTATGTTCTGTCTTGTAATATTTCTGTGTATGTTTACCTAGATAATACTCCACCAAAGCTAGTGCATTCCCTTTGTGAGTGACCCTAGCGGAGGTGGGGTGTTACAGAGTTTCGATTCGCTAACCCAAGATGGCTCTGATAGAAAAATCAGAAGCGTCACACATAAGTTCGAAGGGTTTAGTCCAATAAGGGGGTTGAATGATAGGAGTTATGTGAAAAATGAGACTTCTTTTCCCCTTTACGCTTGCCTCTATCGAAAATGATGTACGATGATTTCATATATGGTTTTTGAGGTACAAGAGGCATGTCAATAAATTCTGAAATCAAAATCTTTCCTATGAAAATGTTGCCATGCCAATGATTTATATAATTAAGATGCAGATTATCCCATAAAATTTTCAATGGTTTTTCTTCTTGGTCCTCGGTAAGATCAGAGGCCGAGATTACGGGAAAACTTTCTGTAGAGTCCAAGTAAACATACTCAAGGTCTTGTCGTAGGGGTATTTGATTAACATGTAAAAGCATTAATTTTTATGCTCTATCTTATCTTTATTGTAGATAAATAAATTTTACATTGGGTATTTTTGTATATTTCCAGAGGTCGTTCATCAATCCTCATGCACCCCAAAAAGCAATATATTACACAAAAAAAGAACAACTTTGAAGATTTTATCTTATGCACTTTTGGAGTCTAATAAGAGTCCAAGTTTGGAAGAATTAATCACATGCAAATCTTTTGTCAATCAATTAGCCACAAAAATCATGCAATAATAACTGCAGAAATTTAAAATATTGTACAAGCAAGCCGCTACCCCTGTAGAAGATTTTTACAAGCGATTTCTATATATTCTCAGTAGCTGCAGCACCTGTAGAGTTCAGAAAATTTTAAAGTGGGCTGTGATAGTCTGTTGTGAGCAGTTGAGTGGCTATAGCAACTAAAATCCCAGTCTTTGCAATATGTTCACCTCTGAATTCCTTAATTGATCTGTTGAGTTATTATCTTTTTTTTTGCTTGATTTCGGAATTCGAATCGGGGTATTCTAGTGTTTCGGAATTCGATTTGAGGGTTTATTGTATGCGATTTGGAGTTTTCTTCGAATTGAGATGAGTTTGTTGATGCTTCAATTTGGATGGTTGTTGGTTGAATTGGGTATGCGAGTAGGGGTAAGTTGGTGATCTGGGTATTGACTGGCGTGCTGGGTTCGAGTTGTGATTGGTAGGCACGATTTGGAGGGTTTGCTGATGGTACGTGGAGATCCGAAAGCTTGTAGCTAGGGTTTCGTGAACTGCAGATCAGATGGAAGGAGGGTTCTTCGGAGATGGCACAGTGGGCTTGTGTACATGATAGGTTAGCCGAATTATTGGGGTTTAACCAAGAAAATTTTGGGTGGTTCCTCCAACCAGGATTGTACGTGGATGAGTAAGGACTATTTTGAGCTATAGCGTTAGCTTGGTCTTGAGAGTAATAGTGGGGTAGCCCTTCTCCGGCTTGAGGAGTTTGATTTTCTAAGGAAATTTGACTTGGGTCTACGACATGCACTCCTCTAGTAGAAGTACGAATCTGAACACGAATTGATTCCCATTGCATGTCCTTTTCAGAATAATCTTCTAAGAATTGCCAAGCTTCATCGGCCGTCTAAGACATAAATTCTCCTCCACACATTGATTCTAGTCTGATAGTTTAGCCCTTCATATGCAATTTGACATAAGTGATCTTTTAGAATTCCAAAAACTTGATCGACGCTTTCTAGTGAATTAGAAAAGCGTGAATTTTAAAATAAATGCTACAAGCACACAGATCGTGTAGTATGCAGGTCGAATCACATGGAGGCAAATTAATAATTATCATTTATAGAATTTCATGGGCAAGTTAGACGACTTTTGAGATTTGGTTGTTGAAATTGCAACAATTAGGATTATCGTTGAAACTAATCAAACAATTAATCACTAATGAAAGAAAATTGCAAAACAAGAATAAAAATGCAGAAAATAAAAGTGTAGAATAAAAATAACAATAGAAATAAAATTAGGATTATCGTTGAAACTAATCAAACGATTAATCACTAATGAAAATAAATGTAAAATACAACTAGTACTTTACCAAATCTAATTGTGTAGAT
Organism: Allium sativum; assembly: GCA_030737875.1. Classification (NCBI taxonomy): domain Eukaryota; kingdom Viridiplantae; phylum Streptophyta; class Magnoliopsida; order Asparagales; family Amaryllidaceae; genus Allium; species Allium sativum. The sequence goes on along the minus strand of CM060918.1, from coordinate 138,365,952 downwards.
GGCATTAGTTGCTAAGAAATAGAAAAAAATGCAGAAAACAAAAAGAAGAAGAAAACTTTATTAATTCCAGGATGATGTTTACAATGAGAATACAAGAGTATTTATAGGATAGATAGCCAACCCTAACCCTAACCCTAATACAATGACAAATAAGCCTTAGGGAAATCACAAAAGAGTTTATATTGAGAATTACAAATGGGCCTTTCCTCTTTTCCTTGCTTCCATGGTAATTTTGCATCGATTTGTGATATGGATGGCCTTTCTACCAATTATTTTCTTGTCCAAAAAGCGACTGGATGTGAGATCTTCGTCAGCAAGTCTTCGTTTGTAAATATAGAGCAATTTGATCTCAATTTTTTATATTGTCTGACTACATGTGGCTAAGTTGGCATAATTGTAAAAGTAACAAAATAATACCCAAGTAATATTAATTTATATACAAAAGATAAGATATAAGAGCATAAAATAAACACATTTCTATGTCAATCAGTGGGGAAAATGGTATTTTGTTATATTTCAAAGCTGTGGAGTCGTAAAACATTTAAACTCTCTTTCTCAATTTATTTGTTGAGGTAATACAAGTTTTAAATTTAGATTACCGATTTGTTATTTAAAGTTTGAAAATACTTGATAACTCGAAGTTTGACAAGTTATTGTCGTTCTTACGGACGTTAGACATACACTGGTCAGGGGAATGACAAAAATTTCCAAGTACATAAATATACTTGTTTTGACTTCCAATGAAATTACTTTAAAATATTTTAGTAAAACAGATATGGAAAGTACTTCACTTCCACCATGGATCGTGGACACGTGGCGGTTACACTACTATCCCAGTAGAATCGCTTGTGCCCGTGGGTATCACACCCCTCGAGTTTCGCCATGGTTGTTTGCCATAGATCGTAGTTACACGGCTGTTACACCACTATCCCTATGGAATTGCTTGTAAATCTAGGCATCGCGCCGCTCGAATTTCGCTATAAAATCAATCATAATATATAATACATGTCTCCAACGCACAGGTACCGATTTTGATGGAGGTTCCAAACATTGGAGCTCCAATGCAGCTGCGGTTTTCAATGGACACTCCCATGGAGCACCAAAGCCTTCGTGACTTCCAAATGGACACTCACGAGGAGTTCCAGCGCCTTCGCGACTTTCGATGGAAGGTATTCCTCATATCTTTGATTTTAAAACATAAGATACTATATACATATAGTACTTCATTTTATTTTCACATATATCACACTTATATAAATATCAATTTACATAAGATTTTTATTTCAATCAATTACCATCCAAATCAACAGTTTATTAATGCATACCTACATAGTTCATATATAAGTTTCAAATTTTTCATATCATAATATTCATATCTCGATAATCTCCACACAAAAAATCCATTTTCAAGATCAATTAAATTAATTTCAAAACGATTCGAGTATTCAACATCATTTCAAAATTTAAATACACATTTACAAATTTGATTCATTATCAACTTTCATACTCAATTTGGATTTCACATTACAATTATCGATATTCAATTGAGTATTTACATTTAATCATTTTGGATCTTAATTTGTTCGGATTGGATATATACTTTTATCAAAATAACTAAGTTACATAAAAGTAATTTTGGAAAAGTAACAGTTTAATGTAAAAGTAACTTGAATAAATAGATAGAGTTTGAAAATGGGTTTGAAATAAGTAGATATGCTTTGTAAAATAACTAGCTTGATATACAATAGAATTAAATAAATATATAGCTTTGGAAAATAAGCTAAATGATTATATAGGTTTTGCAAATGGTTTGAAATAAAAAATAGGTTTTGAAAAGTAAGTTTAAAAACAAAAATAATTAGGCTTGTAACAAAATAATTTAAATAATACAAATAAATCTAATACCATAATTTCAAATAAAATAGTTTTATAATGAATACTACTTTAAAAAAAAATCCAATTTGAATCATTCATCCAAAATTCAATTTTCTTAACTATTGTCGGTTCCCAATTTTCGAGATTAACTCACTTTAACCTCAAATTCAATTCATTTACATTGTAGTCGGACCCAAGGTTCAAATTAGCTCAATACTTGAGTTTCCATTTGTATTTTCAATTTCAATCAAGTTTGAAACTTAAATCTCAATTTCAATTATACTCCAAATTGAATTAATTATTCACATCTACAATCAAATTCCTTTGAGCTTATAAAGATATAACTCAAAATTCAAATTTCGCTTAAAATAATCAAATTTATTCAATAAGTCGAAAAATTGAACTTCTACTCAATTCATTTGAGATTTAGATTCGGTAGTTTTCTTTGAGATATTCATTCGAGGAAATATATTATTTTATCCTGATACAATAGGATGGATATCGTTCAGCTCATACTCGAGATTCAATTCCGATTTTTTTCTTTCGATTATTCAAAATGGTACATATTTACATATTACATCATGTTTCATAAATCAAACTTCGTTTGAACAAGGCTACCAAAGTGGTCTCCCCCACGTTGAGACTAAAAAATAAATTCCAACGACGTAAAATTATCATTGAAATTATTTCCTACCGACAAAAGTGGGTTTTCCATTCATATATTTCCCTTTTTGAAAATATTTCAGAAAATCACTTCAAACATTTCTAATCTAAAATACTTTTATATACCACTAGTATTTTTATCCAAAACCTTAGAAATCAATTTCAAATTTTTTCGGAATTCAATTCTCAAATTTTAGTCAAAATGATATCCTTTGTTACGACTAAATTCATTTTATTCCAAAGTTTATCTTAATTTAGAATGCGCTTCTTATTGCATTTCAACGATTTTAACATTCTTCAATTTTATTTGCCTATTCATTGTAAGTTAACATTTCCTGAATTTCAACACCCATTTGTCCTTACAACAAGTATTTTCCATATACTTGATTCAAGTTCAATTTGTGAATAACTAATTTTTATTAATTTGCTTAACCTACACTTATATTACTCGACAACCACAACTCAACGATGGATTTCAAATGGGATCAAGATTGGACAATTTCAAAAATTCAAGCAATAATGATTCGAATTCAATAATGAAGCAAAAGATGACGACATGTCAAGGAATAGCAAACCCGACAACAAACGAAGAGGCAGTATTATACTTTCAGAACATTGCATTATTATTTAAAGTTTTATTATTCAAAATTTTCCAACTTATTTCAAATTTCACTGCAATTTATTTGCAATTAAAATTCATACTTTACAACATTGAAATTGTTGTTTATTTGAATTTTGCTTATCTATTCCCGATCATACTAATTTATCAAAACATTTATAAAAAATTATCCTAAACATTTCCAACCACCTATCTACACAATTTCAAGTATTTCTCGACGTTTAAATCGGAACCATATAGTCATCCCATTTTCGAAACTCGAAAATAAATATCTGTTATGTCGCGATCATCTCAGAATTATTTTCATGCGACTAGAATGTGATTCTATATCCATCTAGTATATATGGAACTTCGTATATATATGTTGATCAAACGTATATTCAAAATATTCACATACTTGATAGTCCGATCTCTACATCAATAAAATACTCAAAATCTCTTATCGCAAATTAGAATTCAAAAAAATTTATTCTTTTCAAAACAATTTATTAAATTTCAAAATAATTTATATTTTCAAAATATGCTCTTTCTATAGTAATTCTGGTGAAAATTTCACTCATTCTAGAGCATTGCCACTCTATCTCTAATGAGTTTTTAAACCCGACTAGCTAAGCTTCGGTCAAACCTCGCTCTGATACCAACAGTAATCGCTCGCTATTTTTAACGTCTCGAATCGGTAATTAAACCAACTTAAGACGCTCAAAACGACGGCTCGTTATTAGCTTACGGAGTTTAAGAAGAAATTAACACAGAATCACAATAGAAAAAATATAACAGTGTATTTGACAAGTAGAATAAAATTTTATATAAAATATCAAAGTTTACAAATTAATTTTTTAATATAGCAGAAGAATTTATAATATAGTACATGAGAAAAAACAAAGTTTACATTTTTAGTCGGGCCTTGCGTGCGCGCATGCATCTTCATGTTCCTCTCCAATTTTGCTAGCTGAATACTTTAAGCCTAGAACACTTAGGACCTAACCCTCCATGCAAAAACACAAAACACCCGAGTTAGGTTTAAACTTATTTCAAGTCAGTCATTTCAAAATAAACACATAAATATGATTGTTTAATCCCAATAAATTATTAATAATTCGTGTGACGAACCCAAACCCCCGTTCTACAGTGGCAAGGGTAATCTTTGGAATATAACACATAAACAAATAACAGCAGAGCGGAAATATATAAATACACCAGATAATGTACAACAGAATACACTGGATAAACATAATTATCAGAGTTACACAGTATACATGATCATACTTAGTACAAAATACAGTTTTAGCTTTACATAAAATGTCTACAGCGGAATCAAAACATAATATGTACAACAGGAGATGAACAACATAAAATGAAAGAAATGATAGAATCCATCTTCAGCTCCATAGTTATCCAGAAAGAGCCTTCTAAAACCTGAATACAAGATTGCCCATGTAGAAAATAGGGCACCCGAGTTTGCAAGTGAAACAAACTACGAGTCAGTCTTGGGACTGGTATGAGAAATCTACTTAATTTATTTTAATAATAAGGCCTATCACAGGACCACGCTGTTAACGCGGAACTGGTTTACTCAATTGGATTGCCAGTGCTTAAAACAAGTAAATCATTTAAACATCGCAATGCTTTTTACAAAAATGAAGCCATTATAAGACTCAGTTCCCATCACACAATGCAACACAAATTGAAGGATAGAGTTTTACCTTATAATGGCCAAAATATGCTTGATACGAATAAACCAAAAGCATTTGATATTATTACTAGTGTTTATATGTTTCAAAAACAATTTCAATCATAACTATCAATCATAGACAACATAAGTGCCCCATACCACTATGTCGCCATATATAAGTTTACAATCGAAATCGCACGATGTCGTATTTGGAAATTGTATTTCCGTCATGAACCAAGGCAACGGATCGTCCTTACCGCTTCAAGACGCTCTAGCCCATGTCTCAGGATCAGAGCTCAAGTGACCCTTGGATCGTCAGGGTAGGTCCACACGGAGTGGATTAATGCCTAAACACTGCGTTTACCCTCCCTATGGGGCGTCAACTGGTCATATACTGACCAAACCATCGGTCCCGGAACGACCGATATAACCGAGGCGCCTTGCTATCCATCATCCACATAAGTAAAATGACCGGGCGTGTAAAACCCAAAACACCACTCCTAGCTAGAAGGAAACGCATGTGCTCCCTGAGGTCCTCTCCCGTTTCTGGTCCATACCAGGGTGTGAGGCTCGCGAATCAATGCTAAACACAAAGCTAGCTATCTAAAGCCCTGCTTTGACCATCAACCACAAGACTCTGCCTTTCAACAAAAGCCTTGATCACTGCATCTCAGCATGCCACGTTGCCAATCTTCAACATCAGACACATACCCATTTACAAGTCCGTTCTGGGTCTGAACGAAATCGGAGGCACCTTATTCCTCTCCCGTATGTCCAATATAGGAGAGAGGCCCTCGCACATCCGAACAATCAACAAGTACGTCTGGATGACCACCACTTATTACCTTATCTTGGGATGCCTCCCAACCAAGACATCAATAATCATCCAAATGATGTGAAGACCTTCAGTCTTCAACCACCGTCTTCATCGTCGATTTCTAATCGTCGATCAATTATTTGAAATGAGAATTAACTCGGTCTTTTCAAATAATACACGTATTTTTAGAATTCAAATCAATTCATTTTCTGGTTAAATTATTCGACATCCACAATTTAGTTCATTAATGTAATTTTCATGTCAAGCACATTAAACCATCAAATATCCAATAAATCGAGTAAATTCAGTTTATTTCCATTCCATATCATTTATATTATTTTATAATGATTTATCGCTATTTTTTAATTTAAATATAGCCAATTTATTCAAACGGCGCTTTAGGCCATGACGCTGTTTTTCTTCAGATTTGATTTGCACATATCTGAAAATCTGACCATTGGATCTTTACAAATTTTATACCATTAGAAAGATCTTTTCAAAGCGGACCCAACGGTTCCAGTTTTGGGAAAATCCGACGGTCGGATCTCCTGGTACAGTCGTTTGAAGTTACGATTTTAAAATACGAACTGCAGCGTCGTTATTCGATTTAATTAATTTATATATATATATATATATATTAATATAATCCATTCTGGCGTTGTTTTCATTCAGATTTGAATTTAACATTCCACAAAATCTAACCGTTGGATCTTTATAAATTTGGTGTCATTGGAAAGATAATTCCAAAGCGGACCCAATAATTTTGGTTTCGGGAAAATCCGATGGTCGGATCTCCCGCAATGATCGTTTAAAATCATGGTTTCAAATACGAACTACAACTTCGTCATTCAATTTATTTTAATTATATTTATATACATAAATATATAAATATAATCCGTTCTTCGATTTCCACACCATTTCGTTTCATATATGTGATAAAAATAATATTTTATCCAACAAATATCTATTTCAATACATGACTATATTTTTTTACTTCATATATATATATATAAAAACGTGAATTTTATTGTTAAAACAATTTATTTCAAAAATGTAGATTTTTAGCGATTCATATATATAATAAAAATGTGATTTTTATTGTTAAAACAATTTATTTCAAACATGAATATTTTAAATAATTCGCATATATAATAAAAATGTGATTTTTATTGTCAAACCATTTTATTTCATACATTCACTAAAAATGTTATTTTTATCGTTCATACCATTTCTATATCATACATTCAATAAAAATGTTATTTTTATTGTTCAAACCATTTCATTTCATACATTTATTTATTAAAAATGTTATCTTTATCATTCAAACAATTTATTTTAAATAGAGTATTTTTCCAATACATGAATATTAATCAAACATATGAATATTTCAGAAAATTTCGACAGCATAACGGCAGGGTAGTTAAAACAAGCACGTCCCGTGTACGGCTCCTCGCTCTACCTTAATGCCTCGTAGCTTTTGACAATGGGGATTTCAATAATCTTGTACGTACGCAGGCAAATTTTTCCATAAACTAATCCTATTTGTTTTCAACCACAAACAACCATAATCAAATAAACTATTCGTCATATTCACCAAATTTCACGTCAACCAAAATCCAAACAATAACAACCAATATATGTCGTCCATGGTCTGTGGATGAGGGAAGTATATATATATAGATATACGTATATAAATATATTTCACTTTCATTTCAATGTCATTTCAACTCACATTTAATTTTTACAACACATATATAACTTATACATCACACATACAACTTATACAACGCTTATACATGAGATGTAATACGCTTATATGACTCATATATCGATTGTATAATTTATACATCGTCATTCCATATCGTTTATAATTTAGAAATATCACATTGGGTTCCACTCCTCTAAAATTGTAGGAAGCTCCAAAAATTCTCCGGTCTCTTCTAGAATGTAGAAGATGTCCACACGAGTCCAATGTCTCTTGTTTCACTGAATTTCGACCACATAGCAAAAAGATATGATTTTTATTATAAAATCATAACTCATAGCGCTTTAAAGTGTTATTAACCATTTAAATTTATAAAGGCCGTACCTTTCTGAATTTGTTCGAAACTAGGTTTCGATTTATCTCGGAATCTGTGCAACGTGGTGACGATCGGAGGGCACCACCTTGGATAGCTTGGAGAGGCGCCTAGACGGAGGGTGGAGCGGCGGTGATCGATCGTCAGACGAGGGAGCATGGCGGGGATGAACGGAGGAACTTCCAGGCATTGGATCTCGACGGAGAAGAAACGTGGGAGGACGCCACTTATATGGATTCGAAGAGGAAGACAAACTCTTCAAAATTCCCAATAGGGGCAGGGGTTAATTCAGCGTGTAGGAGGAGGAATCGGAGGAGGAAGGCTGGAGGTGGTTTTCGCCATTAATTGCGATTATGGGGAGAGAGAAAAGGGTTTTCCCAAAATTTTAAAAATAATAAAGGAATTATTCTATTGTCCGGATTATATATTTGTTCGAAAATAGTGTTTCTCCATACATTCTTCAAATTAAAATATAAATCATTCAAATATGGATTTGAACGTATATTTCAATTTGCCGGGGCAACAAACTAATCCCAAAATTTACAAAAAGGTAAATCTGGCTATGTCTGGACGATATGGTCCCAACAAAACTAGTTTCATCAAATTTGGAGACCATTTGAAAAATGGCCATTTTCTGGTCAATCCGAATTGACTGAAATTTATCAAACACATTTTCCTTTGCCATGCTCACATATTAACTCCAAAAATTATGGAATTTGAGACCTACCAATAATTTGACATACCGGATCCAACATAAGTGGTTTTGTCGAAAACGGAGGTCGTTTGCAAAATGGCTACTTTCAAGGGCTATATAAACTCCAAAGCGACCTTTCTGAAAATGCATTTGGCCATAACTTTTGATCCCGCTATGAAATTTTGATTTTTCGGATTCGTTAGAAAGATATTCATAAACAGATTTAAATATTTTTAGTTTCACTAAAATCCGTTTTTGCATCCGGTATAGTCAGTCAAAGTTCGAATTCAAATTTTCAAACTACCACGCCATTTCAGGCCTTGTTTTATAATTAAAATAAATATATTCGCTATAACTTCGATCCAAATAAATTTTTGGACATTATTATTTAAAATAATTTATTTTAAATATTCAAAATCTACTAAAATAGCCAAATTAAATTTTTTAAATTGGTTCTGATTTTCCGGGTTGTTACAATCTCCCCCACTTAAAATCTTTTCGTCCCTAAAAATGAACGAAGCTGAAAGTAGTTTAATTAACCACCTCAACTTTTATTTTGGCTTTCATTCTTCAACTTTTCAGTTTCTAATAATTTTCCAATTCTTCAAAAATTTGGCTAACACCCTAAATTTTCGAAAAATTTCGCCATAACCTCCTTTGTATTGGGAGGGGTTTGGAAATTTATTGGGCCGTATTAGGTACCCAATAAATCCTAATAAGCCTGCACATATTTATAGTGATATATTCTGGTGTCCACAGGGAGTGTGTATAGATCATAACTCCAGAGAATAAATTCTCGTCACCCTATAAATGGTTTTTGTGCCTTAATGACCAGAGAGACGTGTTTATTGTCATCTCCGGACCCGTATGGTTTTTTTTATTAATCTGGCAATTTATCGTTACATTTTATATAGTCCATATCAGTCTATGGTTCAACCTGTAATATAGTCATCGCCATACAAGCCTCTCGCTCGTATGGTAAATCTTCAACCTCGTCACACAAGCTCCAAATGCTTATGTGGTATATGATGAAGTATGCTATCCTCAAGAAGTATGCCATGTAGTGTAGTTCAAAATTAATTGTTACTATCCTATGGCAACGTTTATTATTTCACATAGAATAACCATCACTCCTTATCTAATGGCATTCACAGGAGTTGATATAATAAATAAAATTGCGCATCCAACTCATTAAGGTTTACCTATTTGTCGGGCATGCAAATAAATTCTTTACTCAACAACAAATCCATTTACCTGTTCAAACATATATAATGTACATGCATACATTTCTATCTTTTTTTTAAATCAGTTTAATATTTGATTCCATTGCATAAATTTAACTTCATTCTCTTATTGATTTGATTAGCTATCATTCCAATATTTTTGATTTATCAAATTCTTAATCACACAACACAAATAACAATCAATTTATTTATAACTTTTTCAAAAATATACTAATTAATCCATATACCCTTTTAATATATTCAAAATTCATATTTTCTATGATCAGATTATATATAATCACAAATGCGTAATTTATATACATATAACTCACAACTCATTCTGGGGCATTACTAACCCCATCTCCAATAAGCCACTCATTCCAGAATGCTACTGATTCTATCTCTAATGAGGATTTTTTTCAATAGGATATTGCTGATCCTATCTGAAATGAGTATGTTCGTCTTAGGACACTACTGGTTCTATTTCTGACGAGTTCGTTAATATGTTATATTACATAACTAAGCTTAACCAACGCTATGATACCACGTTGTGATAGCCAATGAAATCCGATAGGCTTTGCAACTATCCCTTCATCCCCCTAAGCAGCAGATAATACCCACCGAGGCACACAACTGATCCCCCAGTCTATCTTGTTTTACGGCCAGCCTCTCGACTGCAACCAACCCTAAACAGGGATATGTAGGGGTAAGAGCCCACTGTTCGCCACTAAATCCCATGGCGAGAACCCCCTATCATGTTGCACCCTATTACAAGGCATGCCAAACAAGGACGGGTATGAGAAATCTATTTAACTTATTTTAATAATAAGGCCAATCACAGGACCACTCCGCTAACGCGGAACGGGTTTAGTCCATTGGATTGCCAGTACTTAAAACAAGTAAATCATTTAAACATCGCAATGCTTTTTACAAAAATGAATACATTATAAGACTCAGTTCCCATCACACAATGCAACGCAAACCGAAGAATAGAGTTTTACCTTATAATGGCCAAAATATGCTTAATACGAATAAAACAAAAGCATTTGATATTATTACTAGTGTTTATATGTTTCAAAAACAATTTCAATCGTAACTATCAATCATAGACGGCATAAGTGCCCCATACCACAATGTCGCCGTATACAGGTTTACAATCAAAACCGCACGATGTCGTATTTGGAAATTGGATTTCCATCATGAACCAAGGCAATGGATCGTCCTTACAACTTCGAGACGGTCTAGCCCGTGTCTCAGGATCAGAGCTCGAGTGACCCTTAGATCGTCAGGATCGGTCCACACGGAGTGGATTAAAATGCCTGAACACTGCATTTCCCCGCCCTATGGAGCATTAACCGGTCATATACTGACCAAACCATCAGTCCCGGAACGACCGATATAACCGAGGCGCCTCGCTATCCGTCATCCACATAAGTAAAATGCCCGGGCGTGTAAAACCCAAAACACCACTCCTAGCTAGAAGGAAACACATGTCCTCCCTGAGGTCCTCTCCTATTTCTGGTCCATACCGGGTGTGAGGCTCGCGAATCAACGCTAAACACAAAGCTAGCTATTTAAAGCCCTGCTTTGATCATCAACCACATGACTCTGCCTTTCAACAAAAGCCTTGATCACTGCATCTCAGCATGCCACGTTGTCAATCTACAACGTATGACACACACCCATTTAAAAGTCCGTTCTTGGTCTGAACGAAACCGGAGGCACCTTATTCCTATCCCGTATGTCCAATACAGGAGAGAGGCCTTCGCACATCCGAACAATCAACAAGTACGTCTGGACGACCACCACTTATTACCTTGTCTTGGGATGGCTCCCAATCAAGACATCAGTAATCATCCAAACGATGTGAAGACCGTCGGCCTACAACCACCGTCTTGATCGTTGATTTCTAATCGTCGATCAATTATTTGAAATGAGAATTAACTTGGCCTTTTCAAACAATTCACGTATTTTTAGAATTCAAATCAATTCATTTCCTGGTTGAATTATTCGACAACCACAATTCAGTTCATTAATGTAATTTTCATGTCAAACACATTCAACCATAAAATACACAATAAGTCGAGTAAATTCGGTTTATTTCCATTTCACATCGTTTATATTATTTTATAACGATTTATCGCTATTTTTATTTATTTAAATATAGCCAATTTATTCAAATGACGCTTCAGGCCATAACGCGACCATGGCGCTGTTTTTCTTCATATTTGATTTGCGCATATATGAAAATCTAACCATTGCATCTTTACAAATTTTATACCATTAGATAGATCTTTTCAAAGCGGACCCAACGGTTCCAGTTTTGGGAAATCCGATGGTCGGATCTCCCGGTACAATCGTTTGAATTTACGATTTCAAAATACGAAATGCAGCATCGTTATTCGATTTAATTTAATTATATTTATATTTATTAATATAATCCATTCTGGCGTTGTTTTCATTCAGATTTGAATTTAACATTCCACAAAATCTAACCGTTGGATCTTTACAAATTTGGTGTCGTTGGAAAGATATTTCCAAAGCGGACCCAATGGTTTCGGTTTTGGGAAAATCCGATGGTCGGATCTCCCACAATGATCGTTTAAAATCACGGTTTTAAAATACGAACTGCAGCTTCGTTATTCGATTTATTTTAATTATATTTTTTATATATAAATATAACCCGTTCTTCGATTTCCACACCATTTCATTTCATATATGTGATAAAAATAATATTTTTATCCAACAAATATCTATTTCAACACATGACTATATATTTTTTACTTTATATATGTATAAAAATGTGATTTTTATTGTTAAAACAATTCATTTCGAAAATGAAGATTATTAGTGATTCATATATATAATAAAAATATGATTTTTATTGTTAAAACAATTTATTTCAAACGTGAATATTTTATATACTTCGCATATATAATAAAAATGTGATTTTATTGTCAAATCATTTTATCTCATACATTCATTAAAAAATGTTATTTTTATCATTCAAACCATTTCTATTTCATACATTCAATAAAAATGTTATTTTTATCGTTCAAACCATTTCATTTCATACATTCAATAAAAATGTTAGTTTTATCGTTCAAACAATTTATTTCAAAAAAGAATATTTTTCAATACATGAATATTAATCAAACATATGAATATTTCAGAAAATTTCGATAGCATAACAGCAGGGTAGTTAAAACTGGCACCGTTCTGAGTACGGCTCCTCGCTCTACCTTAATGCCTCGCAACTTTTGACAATGGGGATTTCAATAATCAAGATCGTACACAGACGAATTTTTCCATAAACTAATCCTATTGTTTTCAACCACAAACAACCATAATCAAATCAACCATTCGTCATATTCACCAAATTTCACCTCAACCAAAATCCTAACAATCACAACCAATATATATCGTCCATGGTCTATGGACGAGGGGAGTATATATACATAGATATATGTATATAAATATATTTCACTTTCATTTCAACTCATATAATTTTTACAATGCATATATAACTTACATCGCACATACAACTTATACAACGCTTATACATGAGGTGTACAACGCTTATATAACTCATATATCGATTGTATAATTTATACATCGTCATTCCATATCATTTATAATTAAGAAATCTCACATTGGGTTCCACTCCTCCAAAATTGTAGGAAGCTCCGAAATTTCTCCGGTCTCTTCTAGAATGTAGAAGATGTCCACACGAGTCCAATGTTTCTTATTTCACTGAATTTCGACCACATAGAAAAAAGATATGATTTTTACTGTAAAATCATAACTTGTAGCGCTTTAAAGTGTTATTAACCATTTAAATTTATAAAGGCTGTATCTTTCTGAATTTGTTCGAAACTAAGTTTCGATTCATCTCAGAATCTGTGCAGCATGGTGACGATCGGAGGGCACCACCTTGGAGAGCTTGGAGAGGCGCCTGGACGGAGGGTGGAGCAGTGGTGATCGATCTCCAGACGAGGGAGCACGGTGGCGATGAACGGAGGAACTTCCAGGCGTTGGATCTCGACGGAGAAGAAACAAGGGAGGACGCCACTTGTATGGATTCGAAGAGGAAGGCAAACTCTTCAAAATTCCCAACAGGAGCAGGGGTTAATTCAGCGTGTAGGAGGAGGAATCGGAGGAGGAAGGCTGGAGGTGGTTTCCGCCATTAATCTCGATTACGGGGAGAGAGAAAAGGGTTTTTCGGAAATTTTAAAAATAATAAAGGAATTATTCTGTTGGCCGTATTATATATTTATTCGAAAAATAGTGTTTCTCTATATGAACTCAAATTCAAACCCAACGACTATCGCCCCCAGCTAAATAACCCCATTCCGGACACAATAGAATATGTTTCGTATGCCCATTCGACTATTTCGGTCAGTTATTCTTCAAATTAAAATATAAATCATTCAAATATGGATTTGAACGTACATTTCAATTTGCCGGGGCCATATACTAATCCCAACATTTCCAGAAAAATAAGTCTGGTTATGTCTGGACGATACGGTCCCAACAAAACTAGTTTCGTCAAATTTGGAGACCTTTTGAAAAATGGCCATTTTCTGATCGATCCAAATTGACTGAAATTTACCAAATACATTTTCCTTTGCCATGCTCACATACTAACTCCAAATTTTATGAAATTTGAGATCTAGCGATAATTTGGCTTCCCGGATCCAACAAAAGTGGTTTTGTCAAAAACGGAGGTCGTTCGCAAATGGCTATTTTCAAGGGCTATATAAACTCCATAGCGACCTTTCTGAAAATTCATTTGGCCATAACTTTTTATTCCCGCTATGAAATTTCAATTTTTCAGATTCGTTAGAAAGATATTCATAAATAGATTTAAATATTTTTGGTTTCACTAAAATCCATTTTATTTTGCATCCGGAACAATCAGTCAAAGTTCGAATTCAAAATTTCAAACTGTCGTGCCATTTCAAGCCTTGTTTTATAATTAAAATAAATATATTCGCTATAAATTCGATCCAAATAGATTTTTGGTCTTTATTATTTAAAATAATTTATTTTAAATATTCAAAATCTACTAAAACAGCCAAATTAAATTTTTTAAATTGGTTCTAATTTTCCGGGTAGTTACAATTCGAGTATAGCATCAATGAGCTATCAACATATAGCAAATGCAGCATACCGATATGATTCTGTAGAAGGTGGCAAAACATATGTAAGACAAGATGTTGCATGAAATGTTTCAGCGTAGAAAACTTAACACTTATAAAGTGGAAGTAGATATCAGTGTGGTTCCAAAACACAGACTCATGCATTGTTTACTATTCTACCTTTATTCTTTACAAATTATTATATATCACCATTCATCAACCAAGCTAGAAAATGCAAGAGCATGGGTGCCCAATTATGAAATTTTGTCATATAACTAACAAAAGGACATGGCGCAATATAGAGTAAAATGATTTATAAGCAGCGAATGGATAAACACTCCCAATTTTCTAATTATGGAATTATGATTAAATTCTTAACCTATGAGTGAATCACTGGTATGTAACCCAAATGTAATGTGTGCATAAGTGAATATCGCGGAAGGTTGTGCCAGATAGGGGGTCAAAAGCAACCAAGTTTTGGCAATTTCATGTAGCAACCTTGCACTGTAGCAACACTAACCAATTAAAAAGGGAACCAAGTTTTTAAATAATGGTATGACTAAACCCAGAAACGAAAAGAAGTGGGCAAAAGACATGGCTCAACTTCTAAACATGCATGTTGTTTCTTTTATTTGTTTTTAAACAAGGTAATATAACTATGCTCTCCTTCAATTTTGTGTACACTCTTGGGTTACAGTAAAGGCGCAGTCAGTTCAAGTAGAGTAACCGAGGATAACAGAAAATCTTATTCTTTCAAAACAAAAGGCTATGTTAATAAATCATTACCATTCCAGTCCAAATTGATACATGAAAACATATTCATAAAAACAAAAGTTATTTGAATCACTTATGGGATTTGCATGCATACCAAGCATTTGCAATCTATAAAATGCATCAGGCTATATAAAAAGGGGTAACTTCATAGCATTACATTTTCCCATCAGTTATAAGGGTAAGATCCATGGACTTCGTTCATTTTTCTTTAGGTTAACCTCATTTTCAGACTACTCAAGCTATCGGTTTAATTATCAAATAGGTATGTATGTCCTTTGTCATATTACAAAACCTTTCTTTTGATGTAGTCAGACCAGGTTCATTTTTTTCACATATCAACATGTATTTTACATCAAAACAAGGAACTCTTAGTTAAATCATTTCACGAGGGTTTACGACTCCACATATGCACCCATACTCAAATACACAAATCCAAACAATTATGACCTAGACAGTAAATCAAACGATGGAAAAGCAGTGTCATAACAGCCAAAATCAATAATATTCAGTGAACCAAACGAAGTAGATAGCTTGAAACAGGTTCAATCGTAAGGTAAACTTACTTGCAGCGGCGATGAAGTGGATTCAGTCGGGTAATGTAACACCCCATAATTTTTGTTAATGTTATAGTAACAAATTAATCAATACTTAATTTCAAATGTGAGGATTAAGAGAAACAGGTTATGCCATTGCGTTCGTCTCGGAATTCTGCTTGAGATAGAGTCCGAGTTTGCGTGAATTAGACCTCGTATGAAGAAGTTATGGCCTTCAGAAGTTTCAGAAATTCAAACAGCTCAAAACCAGGTCCAAATTCAAAACAGAAGTCAGAAGCGGGTTGGGTGGGAAAATTCCCGCCCAGGACCCAGGTCGACCAGTGGGTCAACCCTAGTGTTGACCTTCCCCCTATAGGTCGACCTGGGGGTCGACCTGCCCCCCCGACCAGATCTGAATTTCGACGACTGATGACCTGCTGCTGAGTCACTAGGGTTTCTGGATAGTTCTGATCTGGTCTGAATGGTTGTGATTAAGTCTATGTTCATCTGATGGCTCTAATTAAATTGAAATTCCATATAAACAACCTAATACTCAACCTAAAATCACACAAAAATAATCTTGGAACTGTCATGCCGTCAATAAAAACTTGGAGTAGCCGTCACCGCTTTCAATTCAAAGACGAGATAAAAGCCTACATCAAAATTAAATTTAAAACTAATCTAATTCAATGATCTACATTAAAGGCGAGCATTACAACTTCAGAATTCAGATTCCAGAAATCAAAAATTCCTTTTTAGTTTGTAAGTTGGTTATTACGTAGATTTAAACGTTCTTTTAAAAGAAATCATGACATGTTGTAACTCGAATATAGAATGATGCTTATGTATAAGATAAGTGAAGTTTGATTCTCATTTATCTAAAATTACCGTTGCGATTGATTATGCCTACTTATGTTGTGGTGATGAACATACCAAATTGTATGGTATTATTGGAATCTATTGGACAATGAACTTATTATGCCAACTTAGTGATGAACATGTCATGTTATAATTTGGTGGTTACTTGCAAGTTTATGATTTAATTCACATGCCTACATGTTTAGATCAACATTTACGTAAATTTAGAACTTTGTTAAGTTGAATCTATTTATGTTGCAAGTTGGATTTGTGGCCCTCTTATGTTTTAACACACATAAGTTATCATGCTAAGTTGTGATTTAAATATGTTTATAGTGGCCCTCTTATGTTTTAACACGCATAAGTTATCATGCTAAGTTGAGATTCAAATATGTGTATAGTAGCTTTCTTATGTTTTCACATACATAAGTTAATATGCTAAGTTGTAGTTTAAAATTGTGTTAATATGTTAAACCTCCATGTTAGACCTATATCAAGTTTACATGATAATTAGATCCAACTTAGTCACAAGTTCACCCTTACCTGTTTATTTAATTAGTGATGTTTCTATGCCAAGTTACACATGATAAGTCAAAAGTAAGTTGTTGTATGCTTATTTCATGTCCCTTGTTTGTTACCCTTTTTGTTTATGGGTTTGGGCTAATTTACTAGCCCAACATCTCATGTAATTTATGCGAACTTACCACGTGGGTAGCGTTGGGAAAACAAGAAAATTTCATGGCATAGGCTTGTTCATGAAATGGTATATTTGGTATACCATTTATTGTGAGCATAATCAAAAGGATAATAATGACATGATTTAATTAAGATTAATTTACATATAAAATTAGACATATATAGAAATATGTGAATTTATAAAAGACGAATATGCCTAACCCGAGGTTAGACTAAGTTGTGGTATAAAACTGCCCGGAATCGATCGGCACTTCCAGTGACCACAACAAGACCTGTCTAATATGGGTAGTTAGCGCATCAAGCCCAAAAAGGACCCGAGGTTAGACTGAGTTGTGGTGTAAAACTGCCCGGAACTGACCGGCACATCTAGTGACCACAACAAGACCTGTCTAATGTGAGTGGTTGGTGCTTTAATGAATAAATTAAAGCTAAGTCAAGATTGGTAAGGTTAAGTCAATTAGGGAAACACTTAACCGATTCAACTTGTTAACTAAACTGATGGGTGGGGTTAGGTAAACTTGGATACTTAACCAAATAAACATGTTGATTAGAAAACCCTTGTAACGGGGACCCATTTCAACAGTAACCCACATAGATGTATCATGGTACCCTGAACTAGGCAGGGTGGGGCACGATTACTGGGCTAATTATAAGCCGTCAAAACGTCAGCGGTTTGTACGTCAGTGTAGGTTCCGACAGAGTACGGGCGTGCACGTACTCCGGAGTGGAAAAAGCAGGCACTGGGCATCAGTAGCATAAACTGTGCATCTTGAATCGTGTCGAGTTGCCACCAGAGGGACTGATACACCCCATGGTGGGACCAACATAGTTATCTATAGTCAAGCGGGGCCGAATGACACAGGATATGAATGCATGCAAGTAGGAGCCAATCATTAAGGGGATCGCTCGTTATGAACACGTGGGGCTGGTTGTACCAATGGTTAGTAGGTGCAGAGACTATAGTAATGGGTGCGATCACATGTTCATCTTATCTTATCTTATATTAGGGTATTGTCCTATGTTCCGTTATTGCTATCATGATCCCTTTCCTTGTTTAAATACTAGTAATCACTGAACTTACCAGACTTATTGTCTGAGCCGCTTTCTTTCGTCCTCTTTTCTTCCGTTCCCCCCACCTCCCCCTCCAGGTCCGCAGGAAGGGAATACTCTAGCTTAGTCAGACTCTTTGCAAGCTTCAAGAAAGTAGATGTATGATTGGGACTCTCTTACTTTGGCTATGGCTTTTGGACACTACACTTGGGGATTTATGCAGTTTTATTTATGATTTATGCTTCTTTATTAAATAATCAAGACAGAAATTATGATATAATGTTTTGGAAGTTATTTTGAGACAATTTGCTTTAATGCTTTTGTATTGAACCACGTATGCAATAAATGTTTGATTTCCACTGCTTATATTTATCTATCTTGTAAATTTTCCTGTGTCTTGTACCTATAACCCTCCACCAAAGTTAAGGCATTCCCTTTGTGAGTGACCTTAACGGAGGTGGGGTGTTTCACTTGGTATCAGAGCAAAGGTTTACCAGATCAGATAAGAGTTTTTGAAAACTATTTTCAAAAGAAATATAAAGAAGCATTTTACAAGAAAAGTGTTATTTTAACGGCATAATCCCCCAAAGCCATATGCCCTATCTTTCTATCTTTTTTTTGAATCTTTTCTTTTTCATTTCAGCATGTCTGGGAATCTTAACCTTCCAGAGGGTGTGCCGATACTTGGTTGGTTCAGGAGGTACTTAGAGGCTAGGGCCAACGATGTGGGCCCAGCAGATATTCCTCCTCCTCCAGCTGCAGCGGTTCCTCCTCCTCCTCGTGCAAATGCTTTCTCAAAGATTTGTAGAGACTTTAGAGCCATGGGTGGAAAGGATTGCAAGGCTGAATCATTCGTAGAAGCAAGAAACTGGCTCAAAGAAACAGAGGATCTATTCATTATCTTCGAGGTGGACGATAGGCAGAAGATACAGTTGGTTGTATGGTTGCTCAAAGACGAAGCTTCCTATTGGTGGGAAGTCACTAACACTGAAAGACCAGTTGAAACATGGATGGATTTCAGAATAAGGTTTGAGATGAAATTCCTCTCACAAGCTGAATGAAGTTTACAGCTGGAAAAGTTCTTATCTCTTAAGCAAGGAAGTATGACGATCAAGGAGTACGTCAACCAATTCAATCAGCTGGCCCGATTTGGACTGGATTTAGTGAATACTCCTCATAAGAAGGCTCTCCGTTTTGTCAAGGGATTGAATGAGCCACTTCACAGCTTGGCTATGACCTATATTCCTATGGGGGCTACTTACGAGAGGTTAGTGGACATGGCACTCTTACATGAGGAAGACAAGGGCAAGAAAGAGGCAAAAGCGGAAGTGCCTCAAGATAAGAAGGTGGAGGGGTCACAGAACAAGAAGGCTGATTCAAAGAAAGGCGGGAAGAACAACAAACCCCTTGACAAGAGAAAGTGTAATTTCTGTGGCATTCCTGGACATCTGGTCAAAGACTGCAGGAAGAAGAAAAGGAAGATGTGTGGCTGTTTCCACTATGGTGAGACAGGACACATGGCTAAGGACTGCCCAAGAAAGCAAAGGCAGAGAGCTGGACCTTCGTCTGGAGGACAAGTTCACGCTCTCACGGCACCTCCGCAAGAATGAGGTAGAAATATTTCTGTCGAAAGTTTAGTCTATCTTTTTGATCATCCTGTTCGTACACTATTTGATTCTGGCGCGTCGCACTCTTTTATATCTACAGCTTTAGTTGAATCTCTGCACCTAGACACCAGTATAGTAGAGGATCCCCTAGTTGTTTGAAATCCAATTGCGGGCTCAGCTTATTTGTCAATGGTTTGTTTGGATTTAAAAATTTCTATTCTAAGCGTTAGGTTTAGATGTAATGCCTTTGTTTTGGGCTTTACGGGCTATGGGTTGATTCTAGGCATGGACTGGCTATCCAGTAATGGTGCCGTCCTCGATTGTGAAAAGTGAGTGGTTAGACTCATGACTCGCCTCGGTAACACTCTCGAAATTTCTTGTAATCCCATGTACTCTATTATGCTTAGTTATCTAGAATTTCTTGATGCGTCTGTTGAGAACTTGCAGTCTGTAAAGGTAGTCCGTGAATACTCGGATGTGTTTGAAGAGTTGAAGGGCTTACCTCCGAAGTGGGAGATAGACTTCCGCATATACCTCGTTGACAATGCAAAACCCGTTGCTTTACCCGTTAGGCACATGGCTCCAAGGGAGCGGAAAGATCTCAGCAAGCAAGTTAAAGAGCTCCTAGAAAAGGGGTTTATAAGGTGAAGTATTTCTGAATGGAGTGCTCCAGTAGTGTTCGCAACTAAAGCGGACGGGTCACTTCGCATGTGCGTTGATTATAGGGAGCTAAACAAGCTAACCAAGAAGAATAGGCAACCACTCCCAAGAATAGATGATTTGTTCGATCAACTTGTAGGTGCATCGATTTTCTCCCAATTAGATTTAGCTACCAGGTTTCATCAGCTAAGAGTGGCTGAAGACAACATTGATAAGACCACGTTCAGAACTCCAGATGGTTTCTTTGAGTGGATTGTCGTGCCTTTCGGCTTGACAAATGCGTCCGCTTACTTCGTTGATTTAATGAGCAGGGTGTTCCGAGAGTTCCTCAATAAGTTTGTGGTGGTCTTCGTAGACGATATTTTGATCTTCTCAAAGAATGAGGAAGAGCATGCTCGACATCTAAAGGAAGTCATGGATACTCTCCGTGCACATCAGTTGAAAGCTAAATTCTCCAAATGCCATTTCTGGAGAGAAGAAGTTAGGTTCCTTGGACACGTGGTGTCTAAAGAGGGGTTAGTTATGGACCCCGCGAAAGTGGTTGCTGTGCAAGATTGGAAGGTTCCACGAAACGCAACTGAAGTCCTAAGTTTCCTCGGGCTAGCAGGCTTCTATCAAAAATTCATCAAAGATTTTGCAAAAAATCTCAGCTCCAATTACAAGGTTGACAAAGAAGAACCTAGCTTTCAGTTGGGATTTGGATTGCGATGTTGCTTTCCAACGATTAAAGAGGGCTCTAACAACAGCCCCAGTTCTGACATTGCCTAATGGAAGCAAGATGTTTACCATATACACGGACGCCTGTGGTACGGGACTTGGTGCTGTCTTGATGCAAGAAGGGAAGGTAGTGGCTTATGGTGGAAGGTAGTTGAAATTACATGAGAAAAACTACCCAACCCACGATCTAGAGTTGGTTGCCATCGATTTTGCACTTAAGTCTTGGTGCCATTATCTGCTAGGTGAGAAGTTTGAATTGTTTGCTGACCATATATCGTTGAAATACCTTTTCTCGTAGAAAGATGTCAACTTGAGGCAACAAAGATGGATGGAGTTTCTTACCTCGTATGATTTTGAGATTTCCTACACTCCTGGCAAGGGCAATGCAGTAGCAGACGCCTTGAGTAGAAAGAAACTGGCCTTAAGCTCTCTCTTTGTAGAAAGGCAAAGATTGGAGTACATAGCCAACTTTGACTTTAGGCCCTCCTCTGAATTTGTACCTGGCCTATTAGCAACATTGGAAGTGCGGCCTACACTTTGGACTCAATAGGGACCACGCAATGTGAAGGCCCTCAGCTAGTTGATATAATAGATAAGCTGATTAGGGGTGAGACTTCGAGTCACCTCAATAGATACTCCATCGATGATAAGGGATGGTTGAGACGGGATGGAAGACTATGTGTCCCACAAGCAAGGGATTTAGTGAAGAAGGTCCTCGAAGAGGCACACCATTCCAAGTTGATCATACACGCCGGTGGAGACAAAATGTACAAAGACATAAAAAGGGTTTTCTTTTGGAGTGGCATGAAAAGAGATGTAGCTGAATTCATCTCCAAGTGCATGATATGTCAGCAGGTCAAGGCGGAACAGAAGAAACCTGGAGGCTTGCTTCATCCTCTAGAGGTCCCGCAGTGGAAATGGGATAGCATTTCAATGGACTTTGTTGATGGGTTGCCTCGGTCAAGGAGAAGCAATACCAGTATTTGGGTAATAGTGGACAGGCTCACAAAAAGCGCCCACTTTATACCTATCAAGAGTAGAAGGATTGCCTCATATCTAGCATCCATATATCTTAAAGAAGTAGTTCGACTCCATGGAATACCCTCCAGCATAGTGAGTGATCGAGACCCTATCTTCACGAGCGAGTTTTGGAAGAGTTTACAAGAGGCTGTAGGCACACAACTATGCTTAAGCACGGCCTATCACCCTCAAACTGATGGCCAGACAGAAAGAGTCAACAGAGTATTAGAAGACCTCTTGAGACTATGCATTCTTGATTTCGGAGGTACATGGGAGGATCATTTACCTTTGGTGGAATTCACTTACAACAATAGCTACCAAGCCACCATAGGCATGGCACCTTTCGAAGCTTTATATAGTATACCGTGCCGGTCACCAACTTGCTGGTGGGAGTCCACAGACAAGCTCATACTTGGACCAGACATGATTATAGAAACTTCAGAGAAAGTGGACTTGATACGAAGAAGAATGAAGACTGCCCAAGATAGACAGAAGTCCTACGCAGACAAAAGAAGAACTGACCTTGAGTTTGAAGTTGGAGACAAGGTGTTTCTTAAAGTTTCTCCTTTGAGAAACGTTGTTCGCTTTGGATCCGCAGGAAAGTTAGCACCAGGGTTTGTAGGGCCGTTCCCTATCATCGAGAAGATTGGGAAGATGACTTATAGGGTACAGCTGCCCGGAAGATTGGCTAGGATTCATAATGTCTTTCATGTCTCTCACCTGCGGAAGTGCTTACACGAGTCTGCGGAAGTGGTAGAACCAAGCATGCTAGAGGAAGTAGAAGTTGAACGAGAATCAACTGTGAGAAGAGTTCTAACCCGTATCTTGGGAACATAAGTCAAAAAACTACGCAACCGTGAAGTTAAGCTCGTCAAAGTTCAATGGAGCGACACCGAGGAAGACGCGACCTGGGAAACTGAGGACAGAATACGCGCAACCTACCCTTTTCTTTTTGAGGGTACATCCTTGATCTCTTTTTCCTTAATCTTATGCTCGTATCTATCTTTTTAGGTATATCTCCTCGATCCTATCCTTTATCCTTAGGTAGAAACCCATTTGGATGTAAACATGTAATTGAAACATGTTATGGTTGATGGTTGCAAGTGGTTGCTCGAGGATGCATATACACACACATTAGGTATTAGATCAGCTCAATCACTTCCATATTGCATATATGTATTTGTATATGGATTGAAACTTGATGTGTTATCATATGGATGTTGCATTTGTATGAATGATTGTGCACTCATGTAGGAAATTTTGAGTAGGAAAAAATTGCATTCATAATGGACTCATGGCACTGACATAATTTGCATTAAGGAGGTCAACTGAATCAGTAGACTGCCTGATTTTGCATTAGATAAGGACATGTGCACACACTATGCATATGATCATGAAGCATTAGAAATCTTTTAAGGACAATGGACGCTTGTGTTTGATGGTTGAGTAGATGGGTGATTGGGTGGTAGAATATAGGTTCTTCTCGACTTGAAGATTTCGGGGACGAAATCCTAAAAGGAGGGGAGAATGTAACACCCTATATTCTCTGTTAACGTTATAGTAACGAATTAATCAATACTTAATTTCAAATTTGAGAATTAAGGGAAACGGGTTACGCCATTGCGTTCATCTCGGAATTCTGCTTGAGATAGAGTCTGCGTTTGCGTGAATTGGACCTTGTATGAAGAAGTTATGGCCTTCAGAAGTTTCAGAAATTCAAATAAATTCAAATAGCTCAAAACTAGGTTCAAAATTCAAAACAGAAGTCAGAAGCGGGTTGGGCGAGAAAATTCCCGCCTAGGACCCAGGTCGACCAGGGGGTCGACCCTAGTGACAACCTCCCCCCTATAGGTCGACCTGGGGGTCGACCTTAGGGTCGACCTGCCCCTTCCCCCCCTCCCGACCAGATATGAATTTCGACGACTGATGACCTGCTGCTGAGTCACTAGGGTTTCTGGATAGTTATGATCTGGTTTGAATGGTTGTGATTAACTCTAGGTTCATCCGACGGCTCTAATTGAATTGAAATTCTATATAAACAAACTAATACTCAACATAAAATCACACAAAAATAATCTTGGAACTGTCACGCCGTCAATAGAGAACTTGGAGTAGCCGTCACCGCTTTCATTTCAAAGACGAGATAAAAGCCTACATCAAAATCAAATTTAAAACTAATCTAATTCAACGATCTACATCAAAGCCAAGCATTACAACTTCAGAATTCAGATTCCAGAAATCAAGAATTCCTTTTAGTTTGTAAGTTGGTTATTATGTAGATTTAAACGTTCTTTTAAATGAAATCATGACATGTTGTAACTCGAATATAGAATAATGCTTATGTGTAAGATAAGTGAAGTTTGATTCTCATTTATCCAAAATTACCGTTGCGATTGATTATGCCTACATATGTTGTGGTGATGTAACATACCAAATTGTATGGTATTATTGGAATCTATTGGACGATGAACTTATTATGCCAACTTAGTGATGAACATGTCATGTTATAATTTGGTGGTTACTTGCAAGTTTATGATCTAATTCACATGCCTACATGTTTAGATCAACATTTATGTAAATTTAGAACTTTGTTAAGTTAAATCTATTTATGTTGCAAGTTGGATTTGTGGCCCTCTTATGTTTTAAGACACACAAGTTATCATGCTAAGTTGTGATTTAAATATGTTTATAGTGGCCCTCTTATGTTTTAACACACATAAGTTATCATGCTAAGTTGAGATTCAAATATGTGTATAGTAGCTTTCTTATGTTTTCACATACATAAGTTAATATGCTAAGTTGTGGTTTAAAATTGTGTTAATATGTTAAAACTCCATGTTAGACCTATATCAAGTTTACATGATAATTAGATCCAACTTAGTCACAAGTTCACCCTTACCTGTTTAATTTAATTAGTGATGTTTCTATGTCAAGTTACACATGATAAGTCAAAAGTATGTTGTTGTACGCTTATTTCATGTCCCTTGTTTGTTACCCTTTTTGTTTATGGGTTTGGGCTAATTTACTAGCCCAACATTTTATGTAATTTATGCGAACTTACCACGGGGGTAGCATTGAGAAAACACGAAAATTTCATAGCATAGGTTTGTTCATGAAATGGTATTTCATAGCATAGATTTGTTCATGAAATGGTATATTTGGTATACCATTTATTGTGAGCATAATAAAAAGGATAATTATGAGATGATTAAATTAAGATTAATTTACATATAAAATTAGACATACATAGAAATATGTGAATTTAGAAAAGACGAATATGCCTAACCCGAGGTTAGACTGAGTTGTGGTGTAAAACTGCCCGGAACCGACCGGCACATCCAATGACCACAACAAGACCTGTCTAGTGTGTGTGGTTAGTGCAAAAAGCCCATAAAGGACCCGAGGTTAGACTGTGTTGTGGTGTAAAACTGCCCGGAACCGACTGGTACATCCAGTGACCACAACAAGATCTGTCTAATGTGAGTGGTTGGTGCTTTAATGAATAAATTAAAGCTAAGTCAAGATTGGTAGGCTTAAGTCAATTAGGGAAACATTTAACTGATTCAACTTGTTAACTAAACTGATGGGTGGGGTTAGGTAAACTTGGACACTTAACCAAATAAACATGTTGATTAGAAAACCCTATCAACGGGGACCCATTTCTGCAGTAACCCACATAGATGTATCATGGTACCCTGAACTAGGAACGGTGGGGCACGATTACTGGGATGATTATAAGCAGTCAAAACGTCGGCGGTTGGTGCGTCATTGTAGGTTTCGACAGAGTACGGGCGTGCACGTACTCCGGAGTGGAAAAAGCAGGCACTGGGCATCAGTAGTATACACTTTGCATCTTGAATCGCGTCGGGCTGCCACTAGAGGGACTGATACACCCCATGGTGGGACCGACACAGGTATCTACAGTCAAGCAGGGCCGAATGACACAGGATATGAATGCATGCGAGTAGGAGCCAATCATTAAGGGGATCCTTCGTTATGAACACGTGGGGCTGTTTGTACTAATGGTTAGTAGGTGCAGAGACTATAGTAATGGGTGCGATCACATGTTCATCTTATCTTATATTAGGGTATTGTCCTATGTTCCGTTATTACTGTCATGATCCCTTTCCTTGTTTAAATACTAGTAATCACTGAACTTACCAGACTTATTGTCTGACCCGCTTTCTTTCGTCCTCTTTTCTTCCGTCCCCCCAAGGTCCATAGGGAGGGATTACTCCAACTTAGACTCTTTTCAAGCTTCAAGAAAGTAGATGTATGATTGGGACTCTCTTACTTTGGCTATGGCTTTTGGACACTACACTTGGGGATTTATGCTGTTTTACTTATGGTTTATGCTTCTTTATTAAATAATCAAGACAGAAATTATGATGTAATTTTTTGAAAGTTATTTTGAGACAATTTGTTGTAATGCTTTTGTATTGAACCACGTATGCAATAAACGTTTGATTTCCGCTGCTTATATTTATCTGTCTTGTAAATTTTTTTGTGTCTTGTACCTATAACCCTCTACCAAAGTTAAGGCATTCCCTTTGTGAGTGACCTTAACGGAGTTGGGGTGTTTCAGGTAATATACGCAACTATGAGTTCGATGGCACTGTGTTCATCGGAAAGGGGAAGCGAACAATCCAGGAGGACATGACTTCGAGCGGTGGTGTCTGAACTCGAACGCGCAGCTTCAGGGGATCACGATGGACAAAGGGTCTGATGTTGGCAGAGTAGATTCCGGTCATTCCCAATCGCGAGGCAATGGAATGATGGTTCAAGTGGAAGCTTTAACGACGTCGGAGAGGGCGGAGCTCGCGGTGTAGGTCGATGAAGTGGTGGCTCGTTTTGGATGGGGGAAAATAAGGTGGTCATGATTTCGAATAAAGGAAAATAAATGAATTTAGGGCAAAACATTTGGATGTTGGGAAATTAAAAGGGAAGGAGGCCATTTCGTGATTTGGGAATTAGGTTTCATCTGGAAAAAGAGGTATGAAAAGGGAACTATGCAGAGAAAAATAAATTTAAAGGGAATGGGAGAAGAATAGATGGTGGAAAACGTCAGAGAAAAACTAATAAGTGGCACCAAATTCCAGCAATTTAAAACAAGTGGCCAAATTTAAAATAAGCAAATATATTTTCTAACTATGAATACTAATGTTATACTACGTATTTGTTATGCTTACAACTCAACACAAGTGTATTTTTACACAAATTCAAATACAAGGCTTAAATTAAACCAATTTCAAATTTAATTTGAGTAAATTAGATTATAATTCCCAATGAGAATTTATATTTTCAAAATTTATACTTGTCCAAACAATATATACAATTCGATTTCCAGTTTACTTTAAATAGGTTCTAAGTTTATTTTTCAAAACCAAATTCAAATCTTAAAACCAAATAAGTAAATCTCAAACTAAATTTAAAAACCAAAATTTAAAATTTCACTTAATATTTACATACCATTACCATACAAACACCATACTCATATATTTTATATTTAAGATATATACCAAAAACAAATTTTTAAAACAAAAATTCAACTAAAGTTAAATAAATAAACACATTTCATTTAAATTCCAATATTAACACATATATTCACATTTACAAAATTAATTTAAATACGGTTTTAAGTAGACCAGATTCAAATTATAAACAAATATAAATTCCTTAAATATCAATTTAAAACAATTTCATAACTTTAAAACGTCGAAAATCTTGGTTCGTTACATATGTCAATTCTAAAATCTGTGTCAAGACGCCATAAAAGTCTTTTATATTCTCTTCTGGATCATCACTACCTTTGACAAATACACAACTATTATATGTTAATCTATCAGTACCATAGTCCTTGGGGTTGAATTTAAACCCGTTGACGAAGAATATTTGGATAAGTCTTAACATTTCTTTTTGGTCCAAGTGCAAGATGTTGCAAACCCTCGTCATTAACGCAGTTTATTGAATCATAAACGTACTTGGAGAACCATTTATCAAAATCTTTACTGAGATTGCCATTTGGATTTTTTGATTTGTAAATACTGCAAATATAAATGATTTTATTACTATGATGACCCAAATTTCCGGTACCTTTTGAGCTGACCAAACAACATGAGTCCAACCCAAATTATACTGGGAACTCAGATGCCAAAAGAAAGAATTTAGAGGATGAGATAAGAAATAAATATTAGAATATAACAAATAAGAAGAAGAAATCACAACAGAAACAGAGTCTCACATCGCAGTGGAACAAAATATAATATATAAATAAATCTTCATTGAGAGCTTACAATCATCAGAGTACATTAATACATATGGACAGTTATAATAATCTATCCTCATATACAACACACAACGGAATAGTAAATAATAGGTCTAAGTTCATCCACTACGTATTTTGAACTTAATAGTATCTAATAACCTGAATCTGTAAAACCCGGGCTAACCCGAGCATTACAAACGTTGGATTATTCTGGTGGACCAGAGTGAGAAAAACTCGCTAAGTTTAAGGGGAATCATCCAACCTGATTTTAAAGTTCAAAATCTTTTCGAAAGAAAGGATAATCGTAAGACCAAATTGTAACGACCCGGATTTTTGAGCGACTTTGGTTATCGACATAAGCTCGATGTCGATAACCAAAACATCGAAAAATCCCGGTAATTAATGAAAGAAATTAGAAGGTGAGAATAGATAAGATAGAACCAATAGAATAGAAGAAGAAGATGAACATCATCATCAGAGTAAACACGAATCTCACAGCGGAACGAATAAAATATAACATAACTTTTGAAATACAAACAGTTATATATACAATAGCACTTATCAGAGTACAACACTTACAACAACAGCGGAAATAATAATAGCTATAGAATCCTGAAGCCTCCTGCTCCAAGCTCTCCAAGTGTATCTGTAAAACCCCGACTACTTGACTGCCCGTACAAATTTAGGCACCCAAGAGTTTAGGGAAAACAACAAAGTAAACTCCGGGTCAGTCATGGGACTGGTGTGAGTAAAACAGTTTAAACAGGTATATGCACAAGTAACCGATATCTCATAAGACCACGCCGCAGAACGGAACGGGTTTTTCCCTTATGAGAATCCAAAATATCTTTATATCAAAAACTTTTTGATATTATAATAATGTCTATGTACAAATAGATATCAACTACCAGAAACGCTTTCATCTCACGTTCTACATATATAGTATACAATCAAAATCGCAAGCACGTATTGGATAATGGATTTCCAATTATGACAAGGTATGGAACCACCTTCCGATCAGTGTACTCTAGGAACGATACACTGGAGTTCAACAAGAACATCTTGCAACTCAGCCACACATGACCGACCACTCATTTCGCTTGAGTGTATCGAATGTACATCACCAACGGTTGGGATCAGCAACTGTTCCCGTATATATATGGGACAGCATTGATAGATTTAAGAAACAAATGAATATTCTCTAGATAGGTGATTATACACCCTACTTCGGTGCGACCGACTT
The DNA here is from genome assembly GCA_030737875.1 of Allium sativum. Classification (NCBI taxonomy): domain Eukaryota; kingdom Viridiplantae; phylum Streptophyta; class Magnoliopsida; order Asparagales; family Amaryllidaceae; genus Allium; species Allium sativum. Next base: position 138,335,747 of record CM060918.1, on the reverse strand, counting down.
AGCCATGCTGCCTGCCCGATTTCTGTCATTTACTGGTTGATGAGGCTAGAAGCTACGCTTTATCATTACATCAGATTCACTTCGAATGCTACATTGTCAAATCCATCGAAAATCACTAATTGACGTTTACAATAGTACATTACGCGTTAGCTAAAGAAGTTTCCTTCTCTGCTTCCACTCTTGGTACGGTTGAAAAAATCAATGTACGTGACCTTTCTGGAAATACTCTGTCAGACATTCATCCACACAAGTCATCCTCATTCACTTAGAATGTCACATCGTCATACCCGCCAAATAACAAATTGACTTATCCAAAAATAACACGGGTATACAGCTAAGAGAAACGAATTCCTCCACCACCAAACGTGAATACGTTTGAACAGATCAACTTGCGCGATCCATTGGATATACTCTGTCAGACCTTCGTCCATACAAGTTGTCCTGGGACTGGACAAACCGAAGGCACTATTCAGTATATCCATCTTAGTCACTGTTATCTAAGACTTATACAACAGCCCTTACATTTTACTCCGTCTTCAATTATCTTTGGCATATATGATTCGTAACGCTTATGCCAATACAGAGTGGTTCTTTGGATAATAATCCAACTGGTCTCTCCATATTAACAACGTTAAAATGGTCAAAACTCCGATAGTCTGTGAGTTAACTATCAAAGAAAAACAAGTGTGCAAACAACGATATTATTTCCAGATGGAAATTATATCGATCAATCATCAACATATATCTATATATATTCACATTGCCTTATTTTCTATGTTTAGAAAATATATGTTATTAACACTGGAAAACGTTTCCATCTGCTTATTTACAAATCACTACTCTTCCCCAACTATCAGTCCCTGACTGTGAACTAGTATGAGAACAAATTCCCTAAGTATAAATCCCGAAGGCCGAATCCAACATCAGATAGACACTTAGAAAACCATTCAATTTACTAATCTCTAGTCAGTTCTAATTTTACTTAACTCTATTTGATTAACTCTGATTGATTAACTCTAACTGGTTAATTCTAACCGATCAACTCTAACTGGTCAACCTTGGTTTTACAAACTCAATTTATTAACTCGACTGACTAATTCAACTCGATTAACCTAACTTGATTTACTTATCTCGATTAACTGAACTAATCACTTTGAATAACTCGACAAATTCACTTTGGTTAACTTGACCAATTCACTTAACAAATTCACTTAGTTTAACTTAACTAATTTACTTAACTCCGGTCGAATAAACTATATTCGATTAACTCCTTTTCTCTATTCGAATAAACTATATTCGATTAACTCATTTGATTTAACTCTAATCGATTAACTCCATCGAATAAACTATATTCGATAACTCCTTCGATTTAACTAATATTCTATAACTCACTTCGATTAACTAATAATCGATAACTACTTCGAATAAACTATATTCGATAATCTCCTCTCGAATAAACGATATTCAAAAATCTTCCCTTTCGATTTAACAAATCGATAACTCCTTTTCGAATAACTAAATTCGATAACTCCTTTCGATTTAACTAATCGATAACTCCTTTCGATTTAACTAATCGATAACTCCCTTTGATGAAACTAACATCGATACTCCTTTCGATTTAACTAATCGATAACTCCTTTCGATTTAACTAATCGATAACTCCTTTCGATTTAACTAATCGATAACTCCTTTCGATGACTAGCATCGATTAACTCCTTTCGATGACTAACATCGATTAACTCCTCTCGAGGACTAACATCGATTAACTCCTTTCGATGACTAACATCGATTAACTCCTTTCGATGACTAACATCGATTAATTCCTTTCGATGACTAACATCGATTAACTCCTCTCGACGAACTTGACTCGATTAACTCGACTTACTTGGTTCGACCAATTCGATTCGATTAACTAGACTCGACTAACTTGGTTCGACCCACTCGATTCGATTAACCCGGCTCGACTAACTTGGCTTAACAAACTCGATTAACTTGACTGGATTAACTCGACTTGAATTAACTTAACTCGATAACTCAATTTGATTAAACTTAACTTGACAACTCAAATTGATAATCTTACTTCTAACTCACTTCGACTCATTTGGATTAATCCGTTTCATTAACTCATTTTGGCTAACTCCCTTAGTCTAACTCGCTTTGGTTAACTTACTTTGGTTAACTCACTTTGGTTAACTCGACCTTGGTTCACTTGGTTTAACTCGACTTACTTAACCCAACTGGTTTACTCTAATGGTTTTCACTTATTTGAATAATTCCTATTTGATAACGTTTATTCCTTTATAAAGATTTACTTTTTAGTAACGGTTCTTCACTTTATAAATGTTCTCTTTTTCAATTTGCCTATATTTATTTCATATAAATATTTCCTTTATAACTTTATTTATTTCCTACATAAATATTTCCTTTTAATTCTTTATTTATTTCCTACATAAATATTTCCTTTTAATTCTTTATTTATTTCCTTTTAATTCTTTATTTATTTCCTACATAAATATTTCCTTCTATATTTGGTTTCCACAAATATTTCCCTTATATTTGGTTTTCACAAATATTCCTTTTATATATTCTAACTCCTTAAATTTCCGGGAAAATTCTCCATAACCTCCTTTGTATCGGGAGCATCGGGAAAATCCCCAAACCCGCCACACAGGCCTTTCCATTCAAAAAGAAAATGGTTTGAAATTATTTCCTTTTTGAATATCTCCTATTTATAAATATTCAAATTTACAAACATTTCTTATTTATATATATATTCCACTTTATAAATATCTCTTGTTTATAAATATCCCACTTTATAAATCTTCTATTTTCAATATCACTTTGAAATTCCCCTTATCAACATTTCGGTATGTTATGGTATTCAATCATATCAAATCACGATGTTCAATATCGTCCAAGCACATATAATCGACCACAGATTTTATATCACATCATATAACACAATATACGAATCAAAACAGTATTATAAATATTGAGGAACCCAGTTGGGTCCCTCCAACCTGTTCCCTGCATCCACAGATGTTACACAGTATAATCAACATCCAATACAGTTCAGTACGAATTATTCTGATAACAGAATCAACACATATATATATATTTAACGGTTTATATATATATATATATATAGATATATATTTAATTTCAACTAACTGACTAGCAGTTCAATCAATCAAATCAACACACAACAATCAACAGATGATTAACAGTTCTAACAATACGTTATAAAAATATAACAGTTCAGAGTTGGTGAGTTTTACTCACATTGGCAGTTCATCGTTAAAGAACGATAAACTGTTATTTGATTTGAATCAAACAATTTATTTCACCATAAATTCAAACGAGTCCCAATCCACTTCCAGTCAGTTCCATGGTGTAGCCACCGTCCATACGATCCCAACGCAACTTACGTTTCGTCAATCTGATATCGTATGATCAAGTTATGAATTTTAGTAGCTAATACACTATTTAACTTAAAATTTAAACTATATAAACTTTTGTATTGGGCCTGACCCATTCAAAATTCGGCCCACTCACCTTACAGAACCCACGGCCCCTCCTCCTTTCTTCCTCAATTCATAGTCGCTCCTGTACCAACCCATTAGACATGTGCAGCATCAACGGTGACATCAAGCTCCGCCTCCTCGTTCGCCACACAGACTTCACCATCGGATTTCTCACCTCCAACCGCACCTACCAGGCACCATCGCTTCACCTCCATCACCCTCAGTCAATTTCCGTCCTGCTCCCCTCCGTCGCGACAGCCTGATGTCGCACCACCAAAATAAGGATCGCACGCCACAAAAACTTGCGAGCATCCTTCCCTTCCACCCACGAATCCAACGGTGACCTCGATCCGAACCCATTTTTCCTCATTGCGCCCAATACTAGAACCCTAGTTTTACTGTATGAATGTCGAGCTCCTAAAATGAGCGTCGCACGCCTTAAACCTAGTACCAAAACGAAGAGAATCCAAATGGAAACTCAAATAAACATGTTCGAGGATTTTAGGAATTTGATTTGCATTTCTTTTGAATTTATGAAGATCGAATGTGTTTTATTGAAGAGAAAAAATCAGCGGCGCGCTGTGTTGACTTTTGAGAAAATGTAATTAGGTTTTAGGGGGTTAAGGTGTTTATATAGGGTTCATAAATATCTAGATATTTTTTGTAGAGGGAATATTCCCGGTATATTCTCCATCGTTAACTCGTTTTTGGCTTCTAAAAATTCGTGTGATCACACACGATACCCAAAAATCACAATACTGGACATGCAGCTACAGTTCGACATTACGGTCTCAACGAAACTGGTTTCGTCGAATTCCGACTTCGTATGCTCACACAGCGTATTTTTAACTGTCAAAATACTGACTGTTTCTCATTCTAAAAATCCGTACGAGCACACAGTGACTCTAAAAATCACGAAACTTGACATCTAGCAATAATTTGACATTGCGGATCCAACAAAACTGGTTTCATCGAATTCCGACTTCGTTTGCAAAAGTGGCTATTTTTAAAGCTCTGGATGACCCATTTAAATATATAAATATATTTAAATATAATTAAATTAAATATAAATAAATTTATATTATCGTATATATTCACGGTGGAATACCATACAGCTCCAGAATAATCATGTATAGATTTCTAACTTGATATTTCAATCTGGGTCAACCTGGTATTCGATTTATATTGAAATTCCTTTAAAAAAAAATATAAATAATTCCTTTATAAATTATAAAGGAATTCCACAGCGAATTTTCTAAAATTTGATTTGGACATATCTCAAAATCTACACGACGAAATCCCGATTTTCCTCTTCCACTAGAAAGATATACTCCACCCGCTCCACACGTTTCTTGTTTTACAGAAATCCGGCTTAAAACGAATCTTGTACATTCAGTTGAAGTTCGAATCGCCAAATCGTGAACTGCAGCGCCATTTCAAGCTCTATTTTCATTATATTATAATTATACGTTCAAACTGTCGTCGATTGAATATATTCGTCAGTATAATTCTACTCTAGGCTGAATTAAATCTTGGGGATGACCCTGTTCACATTATATTGTGATTTCCAATATTTTTGATCATTTCTGAATTAAATATATTATTTAATTAATTATTTTAATTAAATATTCACCATTATTTAATTAACAACGATTTAATTCCCTAAATCACTATTTATATAATTAAATAAATTAATTATAATACCCCTGACAATGCGGGTCATTACATTCTTCCCCACTTAAAATAATTTCGTCCTCGAAATTGCTAAGGTAGAGGACGACCCTATCTATTGGAATTCCTAAGATTTGTTTACCCCTTATTTCTGATTTCAACTGAACCAATTAATATCGACTAAAATATTAATTTATTCCGACTAACTAAATTTTCAAAAATTCTGAAAATTTTCGAAAAATTTCGCCAGCACCTCCTTTGTACTGGTCAATAGCTCAAACTCCAACTCGCCTCTCTGGGCCTTCTTCAACCCAAAAGAAAATCAAAACGCCAAACGGCTTGCCAATTCGGCTCATAAATTCCAAACTCATATAAAACATAAACTTGTACCTTTTTGTTGGGCATTTCATTATCTCATTTCCATCTGTTATCAACTCGGCATATACAAATGCCATCCCAATCAACTCCAACCAAGTTATTCTTAACACAACCATTCGCTTATTCAAGCCGAATTCAATTTCAAATTCGAGTTTCAAATTCCAAACTCTCAACTTATCATTTCAAATCCAAATCCAGATTATTCTCTAATCACTTCCAGTTTTTCTTAACCTATCATATCAAGTTAAATTCTGGTTTATTATTTACTTTTACCATCCCATTCGAATTAACTTCACAAGTTAAAATTTTAATTTCTAGAACTTAAATTCCTGGTTTTATTTCAAATCAAATTTGAAATCATAATACCAATTCAAAACCTTTGAATTCCTAAACAACTTGTTTTCCTCAAAACAATTCAAAAACAAAATCTTTGGTAGTAATCCACCACTTAGAAACTCGAAAATCACACCAATGATACTGCGCAGTCATCATCGGAATTATTTCCCAGCGACCCAAATGATTTCAATACTATATCATTTTCAATACCATTACTAAATACTTCCATTTTGAAAACATTTCAAAATCTCCCAAGAACTTAAAATTTCCTCATTTTACTTCCAAACCTGATTCAAATTCAAATTTAATTCATCTTATTTCATATACTTTACTTATATGAATTCTGATTAGTTATTTATAACCATTTCACATGTTATAATCTTGTCTGATTAAAATCACTACCAATACATCCTATATATGATAACATATCCATACTGTGTCGGTCCATCGTATTCAAGTGTTTATTTACTCCTACCGATACAGTGGATCAAACTGATCTACCAGAACTCATAAACAACTCATCCAATGAATCTCCACAATATAAAACCATTTTTATATCAAATACAAATACGCACTCGTATATATACACTCAAACTCAATCTAGGGTGTTACTAACCCTATCTCAACCGAGTCACGCCACAGAGCCAAGTAATTCGTAACTTAAGCTCTGATACCAACTGTAACGACCCGGATTTTTGAGCGACTTTGGTTATCGACATAAGCTCGATGTCGATAACCAAAACATCGAAAAATCCCAGTAATTAATGAAAGAAATTAGAAGGTGAGAATAGATAAGATAGAACTAATAGAATAGAAGAAGAAGAAGAACATCATCATCAGAGTAAACACGAATCTCACAGCGGAACGAATAAAATATAACATAACTTTTGAAATACAAACATTTATATATACAATAGCACTTATCAGAGTACAACACTTACAACAACAGCGGAAATAATAATAGCTATAGAATCCTGAAGCCTCCTGCTCCAAGCTCTCCAAGTGTATCTGTAAAACCCCGACTACTTGACTGCCTGTACAAATTTAGGCACCCAAGAGTTTAGGGAAAACAACAAAGTAAACTCCGGGTCAGTCATGGGACTGGTGTGAGTAAAACAGTTTAAACAGGTATATGCACAAGTAACCGATATCTCATAAGACCACGCCGCAGAACGGAACGATTTTTTCCCTTATGAGAATCCAAAATATCTTTATATCAAAAACCTTTTGATATTATAATAATGTCTATGTACAAATAAATATCAACTAGCAGAAACGCTTTCATCTCACGTTCTACATATATAGTATACAATCAAAATCGCAAGCACGTATTGGATCATGGATTTCCAACTATGACAAGGTATGGAACCACCTTCCGATCAGTGTACTCTAGGAACGATACACTGGAGTTCAACAAGAACATCTTGCAACTCAGCTACACATGACCGACCACTCATTTCGCTTGAGTGTATCGAATGTACATCACCAACGGTTGGGATCAGCAATCGTTCCCGTATATATATGGGACAACATTGATAGATTTAAGAAACAAATGAATATTCTCTAGATAGGTGATTATACACCCTACTTCGGTGCGACCGACTTAGCCATGCTGCCTGCCCGATTTCTGTCATTTACCGGTTGATGAGGCTAGAAGCTACGCTTTATCATTACATCAGATTCACTTCGAATGCTACATTGTCAAATCCATCGAAAATCACTAATTGACGTTTACAACAGTACATTACGCGTTAGCTAAAGAAGTTTCCTTCTCCGCTTCCACTCTTGGTACGGTTGAAAAAAATCAATGTACGTGACCTTTCTGGAAATACTCTGTCAGACATTCACCCACACAAGTCATCCTCATTCACTTAGAATGTCACATCGTCATACCCGCCAAATCACAAATTGACTTATCCAAAAATAACACGGGTATACAGCTAAGAGAAACGAATTCCTCCACCACCAAACGTGAATACGTTTGAACAGATCAACTTACGCGATCCATTGGATATACTCTGTCAGACCTTCGTCCATACAAGTTGTCCTGGGACTGGATAAACCGAAGGCACTATTCAGTATATCCATCTTAGTCACTGTTATCTAAGACTTATACAACAGCCCTTGCATTTTACTCCGTCTTCAATTATCTTTGGCATATATGATTCGTAACGCTTATGCCAATACAGAGTGGTTCTTTGGATAATAATCCAACCGGTCTCTCCATATTAACAACGTTAAAATGGTCAAAACTCCGATAGTCTGTGAGTTAACTATCAAAGAAAAACAAGTGTGCAAACAACGATATTATTTCCAGATGGAAATTATATCGATTAATCATCAACATATATCTATATATATTCACATTGCCTTATTTTCTATGTTTAGAAAATATATGTTATTAACACTGGAAAACGTTTCCATCTGCTTATTTACAAATCACTACTCTTCCCCAACTATCAGTCCCTGACTGTGAACTAGTATGAGAACAAATTCCCTAAGTATAAATCCCAAAGGCCGAAACAAACATCAGATAAACACTAAGAAAACCACTCAATTTACTAATCTCTAGTCAGTTCTAATTTTACTTAACTCTATTTGATTAACTCTGATTGATTAACTCTAACTGGTTAATTCTAACCGATCAACTCTAACTGGTCAACCTTGGTTTTACTAACTCTATTTATTAACTCGACTGACTAATTCAACTCGATTAACCTAACTTGATTTACTTATCTCGATTAACTGAACTAATCACTTTGAATAACTCGACTAATTCACTTTGGTTAACTTGACCAATTCACTTAACTAATTCACTTAGTTTAACTTAACTAATTCACTTAACTCCTGTCGAATAAACTATATTCGATTAACTCCTTTTCTCTATTCAAATAAACTATATTCGATTAACTCATTTGATTTAACTCTAAACTCCATCGAATAAACTATATTCAATAACTCCTTCGATTTAACTAATATTCTATAACTCACTTCGATTAACTAATAATCGATAACTACTTCGAATAAACTATATTCGATAATCTCCTCTCGAATAAATGATATTCGAAAATCTTCCCTTTTGATTTAACAAATCGATAACTCCTTTTCGAATAACTAAATTCGATAACTCCTTTCGATTTAACTAATCGATAACTCCTTTCGATTTAACTAATCGATAACTCCCTTTGATGAAACTAACATCGATACTCCTTTCGATTTAACTAATCGATAACTCCTTTCGATTTAACTAATCGATAACTCCTTTCGATGACTAACATCGATTAACTCCTTTCGATGACTAACATCGATTAACTCCTCCCGATGACTAACATCGATTAACTCCTTTCGATGACTAACATCAATTAACTCCTTTCGATGACTAACATCGATTAATTCCTTTCGATGACTAACATCGATTAACTCCTCTCGACGAACTTGACTCGATTAAGTCGACTAACTTAACTCGACTTACTTGGTTCGACCAATTCGATTCGATTAACTAAACTCGACTAACTTGGTTCGACCCACTCGATTCGATTAACCCGGCTCGACTAACTTGGCTTAACAAACTCGATTAACTTGACTGGATTAACTCGACTTGAATTAACTTAACTCGATAACTCAATTTGATTAAACTTAACTTGATAACTCAAATTGATAATCTTACTTCTAACTCACTTCGAATCATTTGGATTAATCCGTTTCATTAACTCATTTTGGCTAACTCGCTTAGTCTAACTCGCTTTGGTTAACTTACTTTGGTTAACTCACTTTGGTTAACTCGACCTTGGTTCACTTGGTTTAACTCGACTTACTTAACCCAACTGGTTTACTCTAATGGTTTTCACTTATTTGAATAATTCCTATTTGATAACGTTTATTCCTTTATAAAGATTTACCTTTTAGTAACGGTTCTTCACTTTATAAATGTTCTCTTTTTCAATTTGCCTATATTTATTTCATATAAATATTTCCTTTATAACTTTATTTATTTCCTACATAAATATTTCCTTTTAATTCTTTATTTATTTCCTACATAAATATTTCCTTTTAATTCTTTATTTATTTCCTACATAAATATTTCCTTCTATATTTGGTTTCCACAAATATTTCCCTTATATTTGGTTTTCACAAATATTCCTTTTATATATTCTAACTCCTTAAATTTCTGGGAAAATTCGCCATAACCTCCTTTGTATCGGGAGCATCGGGAAAATCCCCAAACCCGCCACACAGGCCTTTCCATTCAAAAAGAAAATGGTTTGAAATTATTTCCTTTTTGAATATCTCCTATTTATAAATATTCAAATTTACAAACATTTCTTATTTATATATATATTCCACTTTATAAATATCTCTTGTTTATAAATATCCCACTTTATAAATCTTCTATTTTCAATATCACTTTGAAATTCCCCTTATCAACATTTCGGTATGTTATGGTATTCAATCATATCAAATCACGATGTTCAATATCGTCCAAGCACATATAATCGACCACGGATTTTATATCACATCATATAACACAATATACGAATCAAAACAGTATTATAAATATTGAGGAACCCAGTTGGGTCCCTCCAACCTGTTCCCTGCATCCACAGATGTTACACAGTATAATCAACATCCAATACAGTTCAGTACGAATTATTCTGATAACAGAATCAACACATATATATATATTTAACGGTTTATATATATATATATAGATATATATTTAATTTCAACTAACTGACTAGCAGTTCAATCAATCAAATCAACACACAACAATCAACAGATGATTAACAGTTCTAACAATACGTTATAAAAATATAACAGTTCAGAGTTGGTGAGTTTTACTCACATTGGCAGTTCATCGTTAAAGAACGATAAACTGTTATTTGATTTGAATCAAACAATTTATTTCGCCATAAATCCAAACGAGTCCCAATCCACTTCCAGTCAGTTCCATGGTGTAGCCACCGTCCATATAATCCCAACGCAACTTACGGTTCGTCAATCTGATAGCGTATGATCAAGTTATGAATTTTAGTAGCTAATACACTATTTAATTTAAAATTTAAACTATATAAACTTTTGTATTGGGCCTGACCCGTTCAAAATTCGGCCAACTCACCTTACAGAACCCACAGCCCCTCCTCCTTTCTTCCTCAATTCATAGTCGCTCCTGTACCAACCCATTAGACCTGTGCAGCATCAACGGTGACATCAAGCTCCGCCTCCTCGTTCGCCACACAGACTTCACCATCGGATTTCTCACCTCCAACTGCACCTGCCAGGCACCATCGCTTCACCTCCATCACCCCCAGTCAATTTCCTTTCTGCTTCCCTCCGTCGCGACAGCCTGATGTCGCACCACCAAAATAAGGATCGCACGCCACAAAAACTTGCGAGCATCCTTCCCTTCCACCCACGAATCCAACGGTGACCTCGATCGGAACCCATTTTTCCTCATTGCGCCCAATATTAGAACCCTAGTTTTACTGTATGAATGTCGAGCTCCTAAAATGAGCGTCGCACGCCTTAAACCTGGTACCAAAACGAAGAGAATCCAAATGGAAACTCAAATAAACTTGTTCTAGGATTTTAGGAATTTGATTTGCATTTCTTTTGAATTTATGAAGATCGAATGTGTTTTACTGAAGAGAAAAAATCAGCGGCGCGCTGTATTGACTTTTGAGAAAATGTAATTAGGTTTTAGGGGGTTAAGGTGTTTATATAGGGTTCATAAATATCTAGATATTTTTTGTAGAGGGAATATTCCTGGTATATTCTCCATCGTTAACTCGTTTTTGGCTTCTAAAAATTCGTGTGATCACACACGATACCCAAAAATCACAATACTGGACATGCAGCTATAGTTCGACATTACGGTCTCAACGAAACTGGTTTCGTCGAATTCCGACTTCGTATGCTCACAAAGCGTATTTTTAACTGTCAAAATACTGACTATTTCTCATTCTAAAAATCCGTACGAGCACACAGTGACTCTAAAAATCACGAAACTTGACATTTGGCAATAATTTGACATTGCGGATCCAACAAAACTGGTTTCATCGAATTCCGACTTCGTTTGCAAAAGTGGCTATTTTTAAAGCTCTGGATGACCCATTTAAATATATAAATATATTTAAATATAATTAAATTAAATATAAATAAATTTATATTATCGTATATATTCACGGTGGAATACCATACAACTCCAGAATAATCCTGTATAGATTTCTAACTTGATATTTCAATCTGGGTCAACCCGGTATTCGATTTATATTGAAATTCCTTTTAAAAAAATATAAATAATTCCTTTATAAATTATAAAGGAATTCCACAACGTCTTTTCTAAAATTTGATTTGGACATATCTCAAAATCTACACGACGAAATCCCGATTTTTCTCTTCTACTAGAAAGATATACACCACCCGCTCCACACATTTCTTGTTTCATAGAAATCCGGCTTAAAACGAATCTTGTACATTCAGTTGAAGTTCGAATCGCCAAATCGTGAACTGCAGCGCCATTTCAAGCTCTATTTTCATTATATTATAATTATACGTTCAAACTGTCGTCGATTGAATATATTCGTCGGTATAATTCTACTCTAGGCTGAATTAAATCTTGGGGATGACCCTGTTCACATTATATTGTGATTTACAATATTTTTGATCATTTCTGAATTAAATATATTATTTAATTAATTATTTTAATTAAATATTCACCATTATTTAATTAACGACGATTTAATTCCCTAAATCACTATTTATATAATTAAATAAATTAATTATAATACCCCTGACAATGCGGGTCATTACACAAATCCACACATAAACACAGATGGTTTTTACCTTACGATAACCCAGAACATTTTAAAATCACATATATATCTTCTGATATTATAATAGTGTATAAATACAAATAAATAGCAATATAGTGGAACGCTTGTATCTCACGCTCTACATAGACAGTATACAATCAAAACCATGGGCGCTTATTTGAGACTGGATTCCGACTATGATAAGTTATCGAACCACCTGCAGATAGTGTATCTCTATGGGGGAATACATTGGGTTCAATAAGAACATCTTGCAACCTGGCCACACATGACCGACCACTCATTTTGCTTGAGTGTATCGAATGTATGTCAACAACAGTTGGGAGCTACCCACCATTTCCTAAAAGGGACAGCATCGAATAGAATAAAGAATGAAATGAAATTTCTTTACATAAGTGATTGTACACCCTAATAGGAGCGACCCACTTAGCCATGCTGCCTTTCCGGGTTTTGTCATTTCCGGGTTGTGAGGCTTGAGGTTAGAATTCACCTTTAGAACATCTGGTCATCTTTTACTCTGAATGCCACATTGTCAGATCCGTCAAATCACTAATTGACGTCCACAAATATACTCTGGGTATAAAAGAAGTGCCCTTCTTTGCCACCAACTCTGCATATTTGTAAAAATCAATGTACGTGGTTTCAGAAAATATTCTGTCAGACACTCGTCTATACAAGTCATCCAGGAACAGGATGAACCGAAGGTACCCTCCCACCACATCATAGGAATCACCCTATAGATCAGTAGCGAGTAGTCCTTGAAAATTTGCTAATTTCAATAACGACAAAGTCAAAATATATCTCTGGCCGCTAAACCAAAGACTATAAGTCATTCTACCGTTATGCAGTTCCACGGTCTTCAATTTTTTCGTCTCGATCAGTATCTGGTATCTTCAACGTTTACGTATTCATTGGTCGAAATGGTTTTGAATATAAGTTCGATCCAGGTCTTTTTGTACCAACAATCGTATTGGCCAGATTTGATAGTCGGTTATTTAACTATCAAATAAACTATCGTTCAATCATAAAATGAATTCACTGGTTCAGTATTCAGCATCATTTGGCCCTTTTAATTATAACTAACGAATGATTAAATAAACTTCTAAATATTTTAATATTTTAAAATACAGTATCATTTCTTAACCTAATATAAGAGTCCTCTTAAACGAATTTAAATACATAAAATCATATTATGGCCTTATCCCACTTTCCAATTAATTATCATTTTAAAACATTAGTCACAACATTTCTCACGCATTTCTATACTACAAAACTTATTAGTCCTTGACCGTGAATCGGTAAGAGAATAATTCCCTAAGAATTAACCCCGAAGACCGAAATCAACATCAGATCAATACTTAGAAAATCACTTAACTTAACAATCTCTAGTTATGTTCTAATTCTCATCTCGACTTATTATCAGCCCATATTATTCCACTTTTAATCCATTCAACTATTTTCCATTATGAAAATCTCCTTTCAATTTCCAATTGTCAAGTAACATTAAATTAAAACTTAACGTCTTAGCCTCACGTGCCTTTTATTAACATTGTTTATAAATCTCAGGTTTTTAATACATAACCTTATTTACCTCGACCCTTATTTTAAGCTATCGTATTGGCTTAAAATCTCTTTTAGGACTTAGTTATAAAACTCGGCCTTAATAATAAATTCCGTTCATACACTCCTATCTCAATTAAATCGGGTTTCAATACCACTTCGATTACTTTATTAAATGAACTCCGTTTAAACATTAACCACTTAAATTATAATGATAATTTAATTCTTCGTTAAATACCATAGAAATAGTTAAGCTCTTTATTAACTAAATAAGTAGTAAATTTCTTTTTAAAACCATATTAAATTAAAACCAATTTCATTGATCTATTACATTAGATTAATTCAAAACAAATCAATTAAATAACCATCATCAACTCAAACCATGAGTTTCTCGTTAATTAACTCCAATTATACCTTCCTGTATATTAATTAATAATATAATTAATTTAAATAATTACATTTAAGTGTTTATTGAAAACAATTAGCCCACTTCTTAACCATTGCGTTAATTTCTACTCAACTGCTCATAATCTTATTACATAAGGGTTTACTTTGCAAAAACATTTAATAGTTATTTAAACTTAAATAATAAATAATATATATTAATTCCCTTTTATCTAAACCTTTATTCAAACATGTCGATTTCAAAATCCATCGTTAATTATAAAATAAATTTTACAACTTCATTATTGTCGGTTCACCGAACGGTAAATCAACATTTAAAAACAATGTATTTTAGGCCAACTGTTGCTAAGTACTCAACCAATGCTGCCCATTGGTTAAAAACCAGAAAAATGTTTGGAATTTCAGTCAACGATCAACAATTAATCCAATCATCTAGTCAAAACAGTTCATACAGTAATAGTAGGAAAATAAATAACATCAAATATATTTTAGGAATACAGTTGGTCCCTCCAACCTGTTTTTACCGGCATCCGCATACGTCATCTCAATAATATCATTTATTCCAGTAAACAGATATAATATTCAACCATCAACAATAACAGCAATCCAAATGTCCATATTTCAATTCAATACGTTTATATTATTATTATAAACGTAACCAACGAGGTAAATTACCTCTTTTGGAAATAATCATTAAAAATAACGATTCAACGTTTAATTTATTCAGTTCAGTCAACACATATATATTCAGTATCCATCACATAATTAACAGTTATAGCACAAAAATATTTAAACACGACTTATATAAAATATAAGTGGGGTAAAACTGAGTGAGTTTAACTCACGTTGATTTCGAAATTGTCGATTACTAGTTTGTTTTAGTCAAATTAAACAGGTGTTTAAGTTGACTAAAATTTCCATTCGCTTTTGATCTTGACCCAACCAGCTCCATGTTATAGCGCTCATCGACACGGTCCCGATGCTTTCAATTTCACTGAATTCTGATATCGTATGCAAACATTATTGACGATATAAGATTATACAAACAATTAAATTAAATAGCTTTAATTTTTAATTTAAATTGGGCTAGCCCTGTTTTATAAGTTCGGCTCGTCTCCCACTCTACCCACAAAAAAAAAAATCGGATCCTCTCTTCCAAAAAAAATAAATTTCGCCTCCTCAAAATTCTTATCCAAGACTGACTTCCTGATCTATGTTCTCCCTCTTCTCTTCTTTCCAAAAATCAAAATACACCATTGTATCTCCCCTACACAACCACGCTTAGGCATCCCCTTCACCTTCCATCTTCTATCGCTCCGCCAAACTGTAACAACAAGGAATTTCGCTTGATCCGAATCGATCGCTAAACCGACCAAGACCGTTCAAAACCCGATTATTTTGAGAACACGACGAATCAGAACACAAACAGAAGAACATTTCATTGTTTATTATAACAATTCCATCAGAATACAAGAATATACAGAGTATGAATAAATATTACACATTTACTAAATATCAGAGATTACAATAAATTACATAGCAGAGGAAAATAATACAAAACACAACTGAAAGGAGAAATACAGATACAGAGCTTTCTGAATGTCATTCCAGTTGTAAATCAGGATCCTATGAATATAAATCTGCAAATCCAAAACTACTAGCTGCCCGTGTCGAAAATAAGGCACCCAGAGTTTAGGTTAAAACAATAAACTCCAGGTCAGTCATGTGACTGGTGTGAGAACTAAAAACAGTTATTAATCTTTATTTTTAAAGTTAGATAAATCAAGGGACCACGCCGTATAACACGGAACGGGTTTCCTCCCAAGAATACTAGTGCATAAAACAAACGGCGCAATGCTAAATAAAGAAAAATGGAGCTATTATTAGACCCAGGTCCCATCACACAATGCAACGCAAGCCGGAGGATAGGGTTTTACCTTATAATAGCCAAAGAATGCTTAATACGCTAAATTTCATCTTTTATTATTACTACAAGTGAAGAAAACAACTTCAATCATAATGTATAAATCATAGGCGGCTTAGGTGCCCCATACCACTATGTCGCCATACTAGGCTCTACAAATAAAACCGAAATGTCACATATTGGAAATTGGATTCCATCATGAGTCGAGGCAAGGGGCAAGCTCCTCTCTGTTCGAGACACTCTAAAAAATGTCTCAGGACTACACCCAGCGATCCTGGATCTTCAGGGCCGGTCCTCTCTTACTTTTGAGGATTAGTTATTCCTGAACACACGTTTCCCGTAACTATCAGACCTATATCCGAGGCGCCTCGCATCCAACAACCATAACGGTAAAAGGTATATAAATGTTAGGGATGGTAGGTCACTGACATCACCCATAGCTAGAAAGAAACGTCGTGCTCTCCCTGTATTCACTATCCCGTTTTTGACTCATACCGAGGTGTGAGGCTCGCGAATTAACGCTATACACAAAGCTGTGCCACATAGGTCGTGCTTTGATCATCAACCACAAGACTTTCTTTTCAACAAAAGCCTTGATCATTTGCCACTTGGGCATGCCACACAGGCAATTCATGCCATGAGACTAATATCTATCGATATATAACCTCTAAGCCCGTACGTCTCAGAGAAGGGCGTTAAGCAAGAGAATAAATTCTCCGCCGCCAAACAGATACATATTTAATAGAAATCAATCACACAGAATAAAATCCAATGTTAGACACACCACTCACGATAAACCCCAAAAACCAATTTAAATTCAATTCCAATTAAATACTAATTAACTGGACAATTTCACTAAATCTTAATTAAAAGATTTATTCTTTTCTAAACTGGGTCCAAGAACAGTGTTATTTAAGACACCATTCACGACGAACCCATAATCCCATTTGATATTAAATACAAGGCTCTGAATAGAAAATATATCGGCTTATATTCAATATCAAATTATGAAACCAACAAATATCGTATTGGAAATAATGATATAGATATATCTTTCAAATTTCCACAACCATATCTGTATAATCACGAAATCCAACATCGAAATATCCCGAAGATAATTTTAATTCAAATCCATTCCAATTCGTATATTGGAAATTCTGATTATTTTTAAAACCACTTCAAATCCAATTTATTTATTCAAAAATATTCGATTATAATTCTAGTTTATAACTAGTTCATTTCGGTAAAAATATATTTTTATCCTTTTTAAATACGGGATTTTTCACCCCAATTCTTTCTAAATCATTTAGTATGATTTTACACGAATTATTGATATTTTTAATAATTTTATCAAGGCTCGTACAGTCGATTTCCAGTAACGGTCATCGAACTACACTTACAGCGACCTTTTCCAAATCTGATTTAGACATAATTTCAAATCCATCCGTTAGATTTCAAAATTCCAATATTCATTGGAAAGCTCTTTTCGATACGAACCTAACAGTTCCGGTTTCAGGAGAATCTGACGGTCGGATCCCCCGTAACGTCAATTCGAAGTCAATTGTCGAAATTCGTGAACTGCCGTGGCGCGGTGCGTTCTATTCAGGCCATTTAATATATATATAATATATATTATATATATTTTGTCGATTTCAATTCTAAATGTATTTTATAAATCGTCTTAAATTCGTTTTCAAAACAGTTCCAACTTCATATTCAATTTTAAATTAAAATTGAATATTCCATATCATCAATATATATAAATGATAATATTTTCAAAACGTTATATTTTGAAATCACTTCCTTTGCTATATTCAGAACAAAAACGAATATAATCGATATAAATATTGTTCGCGTCAAAATGGCGCAAAGCTAATCAATACGACTTTATATATTTCAATAACTTCGTTATTCTATTCAACAAATGAATATTTTCTTCAACACATGAATCTATATTTTATTCAACACTTAATATTTATTAATTCTTACTTACAATAAAAATGTGAATTTTATTGTATAAATATTTCGTTCAACACATAAATAGTTTCAACACATGAATATTCTCAACACGTGAGTATTGTCAACACATGACTATTTTGTTTATTCAACACATGATAAGTTTCAACACATGAATATTCTCAACACATGAGTATCGTCAACACATTACTTTTTATTCTATTCAACACATGAATCTTTATTTTATAATATTCTTTATTTTCCAAATTGGAATGAGGCCCAATCAATTACCACATAATGTTAGTTATATGGATTCCATACAACACATGTATATAATAGCAATGATAAATAATCAACCATCATCCAAAGTGCACTACACAACAGTCTGTCAACCTACCGATTGACATACAACTAAACAATCGGGATTAGTGTACGTCAAATATCATCTCAATACCGATGTGGGGTTTCAGTCAACAAACACAGATTTTTGTTTGTGCAGTTGGGCGATGTGTAAAATTTATCGTCCGAATCCATATCAGTAAAATGGTGTACATAAACAAATCATTCGATTTGTAAATAAATATTTATTTATTCACATTCATGTTAAATTTATATTTTTAACGATAAATAATTTATTTCAACACATGAGTATATTTCCATTCATTCCACATCACAATCAATTTTCACAACACAACAAAATCAAACAATTCGTCCATGGTCTGTGGACAACGGGTGTCGGGTGTTGCTAAGCACCGTATGCATCCTAGTATATATTTCAAACTAGAAAATAAATTAAAAGCGAGGGATTCTCATCGATTAGCTAAACCAAACACCGCGACTCTTCAAATGTAGAAAATCTTGCCGTGTGCGCCTTTTGTCACTTTCGTTGTCCGTATTCACTACATATATAAAAATAACATATTTATTTCAATGCTATAGGAATCACATTTTTGTTTAAACGCTAGATATATAATAAAAATCAGATTTTTATTTCCCTACATATATAAAAATCATATTTTTATATTCTCCATTATATAAAAATTCTATTTTTAACCTGCTACTCATATAAAAATCGAATCTTTATTCTCACTGCTTCATGATAAAAATTATATCTTTATATTTCTAACTTCCTAATAAATAAAGTTCATATTTTTATAACACCACTTATATGATAAAAATCATATTTTTATCCTGCTAACTTCACATATAAAAGTTATATTTTTATCTCTCTACATAACAAAAAATTATATTTTTATCTCTCTACTTAAATAAAAATTATATTTTTATCTCTCTACTTGAACGATAAAAATCAAATCTTTATACGTTCACTTTCGTGATAAAATTCAAATCTTTACCATGTTACAAATTATATTTTGATCGCTACTATCATATAAATGAAAAGCCATATTTTCATACACGAGATTCACAATTAAAAATCGCATTTTTAATTATGTAAGCGACTAAAAAAATAAATTAAATGCTCACCGTACCTTGTTAGGTGGCGAAGGAGGCTCGGGGAAGGGGTGTGCTTGCTGTTGGCGGATCGAAGAAGAGAGGTGGGGGGGTCTCGGCGACGCTGACCGCGGATGGTAGTAGGAGCGGAATGCGGTGGTCAAGGCTCGCGGTTAGGTGGTGGCGCGGTCTTCGAATTGGGCATGAGGGGGTTAGGGTTTTCACGGCGGCTTCTATAGGAGAAGGGTGGAGCGAGGAACAGAGGAGGGGATCGGGGAAGGGGGGCGGCGCTCTGAGGAGGCCTGCCACAAGCAGCGACGACGGTCGACGATCGAGGGGTGGGGGGCTGAAGCATCAGCGAGTCTTTTTTTTCTCTTTTGTTTCGATCTGAAGGTAATGGGGAGGGCTGAGAGAATTATAAAGGGGGTTGACTTTGAAAATAGGTTTATATATAATTATTTATTAATTTAATTCACCAAAAAGTAACTTTTTATTTCGAACTCGAAATCAAACCCACAGATTGTCGTCCCTTGCTAATTACCCCCATTCCAAACACAATGGGATATGTTTCATAAGCCAATTCCATTGTTTCGATCAGTTTTCATTTAAATTAATGATTAAATCATTATATTGAATTTTAAACATACATTTCAATTTACTGGGGTCACATATAGACCCCAAAAATTCTAGAAAAATTATTTCTAGCTTCGCATTGACGATACGGTCCTAACAAAACTAATTTCGTCAAATTTGAAGACCGTTTGAAAAATGGCCATTTTCCAGTCGATTAAAATCAACTGAAACTGGTCAAACGCGTTTTCCTTTGCCACGCTCACATATTGATTCAGAAAATTATGAAAATTGGAATCTAGCAATAATTCTACATCCCGGATCCAAAAAAAGTGGTTTTATCGAAAACGAAGGTTATTTGCAAAATTTCTATTTTTAAGGGCCAGAATTCCATAGCGACTATTCTGAATTTTCAACTGGGCATAACTTTTTATTCCCGCTATGAAATTTCAATTTTTCGGATTCATTGGAAAGATATTCTCAATTAGATCCTAATATTTTTGGTTTTGCTAAAATCCAGATTATTTTGAATCCTTCACATTCATTTGAAATTCGAAATCAAAATTTCAAACTACCGCGCCATTTTCAGTTCCTTTTATATTTAAAATAAAATATTTGTATTATAACGAAGATTCAAATAAATATATACGCTCTATTTCTATTCAAAATAAATTTCTCATTGTTATTATTTAAAATAATTCATTTTAAATTTTCAAAATTCATCAAAATTTCCAAAATAAAAATTTTAAATTGGCTCAGATTTTCCGGGTTGTTACACAAACCCTAGATCCCCGACCCCCTTCAGCAACAATCATGCCACCAAAAATTCCCATGATCAACCCTACCTCCTCTAGACCGACGCAGCTCCCTTCCCCCATGAACTCCAGAAATTCAAACCCGAAGCCTATCTCATGAAAATAAAACCAAACCCAATTCCTACAGTTCTACCAATTCCATCCTGAAACCCTTCTGAAAAAATACTGAGTTGAAGAGGGCGCATTCTCCAACTCAGATAAGTGTTTTTCATGATTTTATATTACGGTATTATTTTACTTTCTTTTTCATGTGGTCCGAATCGTTTTCTTCTTTACTGCTTGTGTTCTGGAAAACGAATTGTGGTGCATGGATGTATATTTATACTAGGGGATGATCCAGATAGGATCAATGTCAATATCTGATTTCAAAACTGTAGGGTTAGATTTAGCTATTACTAGTTTTCATAGGCGAGTGTTTGTTCTTTCATTTCAACTTCCAACCAAACTATATTTGGGTACTAGTGATGGTGGACTTATCACTGCAGAGCTTACGTCAGGAAATTTCTCAGAAATTATGGAATTTTGTGTTGGAATTTCAAGTACTGTTGGTCTGCTATAATAGGAACATGGGTCGAGTTAGATGTATAGGTTATGCAAGCTATGATTGGGTTGTTCAATTCATAATATTGGAGATAGTATTCTAGATGTGAGGCTATTTGAATTGTTATTTCAATTGTGGGTTTTGAAATCTGTGTTTAAGTTGTGAGGCTATTTGAATTGTTATTCAATTAAGGGTTTTGATATCTGTATTTTAGCTGTGAGGCTATTGAGTTGTTATATCAAATTTGCAGATTTGAATTTGATGTTGTGGATTCATTGTATACATTGTTTGGTGTATGGCAGAATATTTTGTAAGGATTTGTACTTGAAACTATTGTATATAAAAGTGTTTTGTTGTTTCTATATTGTTCTTCATTGTAGCCAACTTTTATTATATATATATGTATGTGTGTGTGTGTAAGTTTATGTATATTTTTGTTCTGAATTCAACTGTCGATGTAAGTTTCTTTTGCTGTCATATTTTTAGTGCATGCGCGCATATGGATCACAAATGGTAATAGACAAATCACATATCTAAAGAACTATTATCATATTTTATTTTTGTTTAGCTGTTGTGATTTGCATGTGTGGTGGTTTTACCTGAAATTCAATTGTATAAATACATTTATTAACTGTTACTTTTTGTGTGTGTATATATATATATTGACGTAATATCATTGTCTAATGTAGTATAGAAATTTAGGCAGTGTATATTAGTTGAAGCACATTTGTTATATTTTATCCTAATTGTATATTATCTAATCTGTTTTTGTACCATATAGTCGCAAAGCATCAATCTTTCATTAGCTGTGTATGTGTGTACACAAGCTTTAGGCTGGTTCATTTTTAAATCTCATAGAATATCGATACAATATAAATTAAATTCCAAAATAGTTTAAATGAAAAATAATAAACTGATATTATCGAATATGTCCAAATGGAATATCATATATGTGACGACCCCAAACCCCGTACTGACGGTGGCAAGGGTAATCTTTGGAATATAACACATAAACAGATAATAGCAGAATAGAAATAAATAAATACACCAGATAATGTACAAATAATACACTGGATAAACGTAATCATCAGAGTTACACAGTATACGGGATCATACTTAGTACAAATACAGTTCAGCTATACATAAATGTCTACAGCGGAAATAAACATAATATGTACAATAGGAGCTAAACAACATAAAAAGAGATAAATGATAGAATCCATCTTCAGCTCCAGCTATCCGGATAAAGCCTGCTAAATGTAATAACCCGGAAATCTGGGCCAGTTTAAAATTTTTATTTTGGCAATTTTAGCGAATTTTGATTATTTAAAATGAATTATTTTAAATAATAAAGACGAGAAATTTATTTTGAATATAATTCGAACGTATATATTATATAGATCGTCGTTGGAATATAAATATTTATTTATATTTATAAAAGGAATTGAAAATGGCGCGGTAGTTCGATAATTCGATTTCAAAATTCAAATGAATGTACCGGGTGCAAAATAAACCGGATTTTAGTGAAACCAAAAATAATGGAATCTAATTGTGACCGTCTTTCCAAAGAATCCAAAAAATTGAAATTTCATAGCGGGAATCAAAAGATATGTCCAGTTGAAAATTCAGAATAGTCGCTATGGGATTTTGGCCCTTAAAAATGGAAATTTTGCAAACGACCTCGGATTTCGACAAAACCACTTTTGTTGGATCTGCGATGTCAAGTTATAGCTAGATTCCAAATTTCATAATTTTTCGAATCAATATGTGAGCGTGGCAAAGGAAAACGCGTTTGACCAGTTTCAGTGGATTTTAATCGACTGGAAAATGACCATTTTTCCAACGGTCTCAGAATTCGACGAAATTAGTTTTGTTAGGACCGTATCGTCAATACGAAGCTAGAAAATATTTTTCGGGAATTTTTAGGGTTAGTATGTGACCCCAGTAAAATGAAATGCGCGTTCAAATTCAATATATAGAGTTATATGTTGATTTTGACGAAAACTGATCGAAACAACCGAATCAGCTTACAATACATATCCCATTGTGTTCGGAATGGGGGTAATTAGCTATGGACGACAAGCGGTGGGTTCGATTTCGAGTTCGAAAATAAAAGTAGCTTTTTGAAATTAAATAAAATAAATAAATTAAAATTAAAATAAACCTCCCTCTCTCTCTACCTTTATCTCTCAGCCCCCCCCTGATCCATTCATTCACGAAAAAAAAAAACCCGACCACCACCCAAACCCATCGCGCCCAGCGCGATACCCACCGCCGCCCCTCCCCTAGACGGAGCGCCCTCCTCCGTTGCCACCAGGTGGCGCCGCCCACTGCCAGACCCCCCTCGACGGCTGCGCCGTCCCCCTAGCTCTCTCGCGCCCCTTCTCTGACAGCCGAGCCAAACCCTAGTCACCTACGCCGACGCCAATCCACCACAGTAGCCCTCCATCTCCAATTCAGCAAACCAGAGTTCATTTTGGGTGAGTTTTTACTTTATTTTGTATAATAATTAGTTTATAAAGGTGTAAATATATATAAAGCTGATTTATAATATATAAAAATATGATTTTATATAATGTAGAGTAATAAAGATGCGATCTTTATAGTAGTAGCAATGTAAAGATATGATTTTTATTGTATATATGTTAAAATAAAAATGTGATTTTTATAGAGATGAAATAAAAAGGCGAAATCTTTATAGGCGAAATCTTTATATATTAAAAGGCGAAATCTTTATATATAAAAAAAGGCGAAATCTTTATATTTGAAAAGGCGAAATCTTTATATTTGAAAAGGCGAAAAGGCGAAATCTTTATATTTGAAAGGGCGAAATCTTTATATAGAGAATAACGATGTAAAAATAGAATTTTTATCTATATAGTAGCGGTGTAAAAATGGGATATTTATATATTGAATAGCAAAGTAAAAAATTCGATTTTTATATATTGAATAGCAAAGTAAAAATTCGATTTTTATATATTGAATAGCAAAGTAAAAAATTCAATTTTTATATATTGAATAACAAAGTAAAAATTCGATTTTTATATATTGAATAGCAAAGTAAAAATTCGATTTTTATATATTGAATAGAAAAGTAAAAAAATCAATTTTTATATGTTGAATAGCAAAGTAAAAATTCGATTTTTATATATGTAGTGACTACGGGCAACGAAAGTGACAAAAGGCGAGCACGACGAAGATTTCTACATAAGAAGAGTCATGGCGTTGGATTAGCAAATCTGTGAGAACTCCTCACCTTTAATTTTTCAAGTTAAAAATATATACTAGGATGCAGACGGTGTTTAGTAGCACCCGACACCTGTCGTCCACAGACCATGGACGACTTGTATGCTTGTTTGTTTGATTTGATGTGTAGTTGATTGTGTGATGTGAAATGAAATAAAATATTTATATAATTGAAAATATTTTATAGTTAAAAATAGAATTTTTAACGTGTATATGAAATGAAATAAAAATAAACAAATCGGACGATTTGTTTATATACACACATTTGACTGATATTGATTGGGTCGATAAATTTTACACATCGCCCAACTGCACAAATAAAATCTGTGTTTGATTGTTTGAAACCCCACACGGGTATTAGGATGATATTTGACGTACACTAATCCCGATTGTTTAGTTGTATGTCGATCGATTGATTGACAGACTGTTATAAGCGTTGAATATTTATATTTGATGCTTATACAGTGTAGAATGCACTCTGGATGATGGTTGATTATTTATCGTTGTTATGGTATACATGTGTTGTAGAAAATCCATATAATTAACATTATATGGTAATTGATTGGGCCTCATTCCAGTTTGGAAAAAGAAATATTTGAAATAGAAATATTTGAAAAAGAAATATTTGAAAAAGAAATATTTGAAATAGAATATTTGAAAATAGAAATATATGAAGCCGCGTTGATTAGATTGACGCCATTTTGACATGAACGATATTTATATCGATTTTATTCATTTTATAATGAATATCGAAAGTGATTTCAAAATCTGATATTTTGAAAAGAACTGAAATTCGAATTGAAATTGAATAGAAATGAATTCGAATTGAAATTGAAAATAAATGAATTCGAATTGAAATTGAATGTAAATGAATTCGAATTGAAATTGAATTGAATTGAATTGAAAACGAACTGAAATTGAATTAGAAATCAATTTGAATTGAAATCGATTTGAAATGAATTTAAAAAGAATTTATATTGGAATATTCAATTTTGATTTGAAATTGAATATGAAGTTGAATCCGTTTTGAAAATGAATTTAAAACGATTTATAAAGCACGTTTTGAATTGAAATCGATGAAGTATATATTATATATATTGTATATATAATATAATGGCCTGAATAGAACGCGTCGCGCCGCGGCAGTTCGTGAATTTCGACCATTGACTTCGAACGGATATTGCGGGAGATCCGACCGTCGGATTCTCCTAAAACCGGAACCGTTAGGTTCGTATCGAAAAGAGCTTTCTAACGAATATTTGAAATTTGAAATCTAACAGTTGGGTTTGGAAGTATGTCCAAATAAAAATTGAAAAAGGTCGCTGTAAGTGCAGTTCGATGGCCGTTGATGGAAATCGACTGTACGGGCCTTGTTAAAATTATTAAAAATAGTAATAATTTGTGTAAAATCATAAGAAATGATTTGTGAAGAATTGGGATGAAAAACCCCATATTTGAAAAGATAAAAATAGATTTTTATCGAAATGAACTAGTTTTGAACTAGAATAGTAATTTATTTATTTTTAAAATAAATAAAGGGGATTTGAAAGGGTTTTAAAAGTAACCAGGATTTCCAATAATTGAATTGGAATGGATTTGAATCGAAATTGTCTTTGGATTATTTCGATGTTGGATTTCGTGATTATACAGACATTGTTATGGAAATTTGAAAGATATATTTATATCGTTATTTCCAATACGATATTTGTTGGTCATAGAATTTAATATTGAATATAAGCCGATATATTTTCTATTCAGAGCCTTGTATTTAATATCAAATGTGATTTGGGTTTGTCGTGAATGGTGTTTTCATTAACACTGTTCTTAAGCCCAGTTGAGAAAAGGATTAAATCTTTTTATTTAGATTTAATGAAGTGTACCAATTAAATAATATTTAATTGGAATTGAATTGGTATTGATTTTTGGGTTTATCGTGAACAGTGTTTTAAATAACACTTGTTCTTTAACCCGATAATTAATGGAATGTGATTTTGGGTTTATCGTGAACCGTGTTTTAAATGACACTGATTCTTTAACCCAGTTAAAGACTAAAACTAAGTGGAGTTTTAATGAATCTTTAATTAGATTGAAAAGATCGAGAATGGAGTGTCACCAGTTTTGCTCCAGGCGATAGTTAAATCTTTAATTAGATTTGAACGTGAAATGGTAATTGAATTTACCGATAACACCGTGGTGTTAGATATTAAATATGACCAGTTTTACTTCATGGGATGAATAGGTTGGGATTGAGAAATTAAAATAAATGATTACTTCGGTGTGGTTCGCTAATCCCGACTAGTTTGAATTGATATTCAAAGGAGATTAAAGAATAAATTTAAAGAATTTATCTTTGATAAAATTAATGGGAACCTTCCAAAAATATAAGAATATTTGAATAAAAGAATATTCTGAATTGGAATGAGGCGTATGTTGTGTTTGTGTAACACGTGTTTATTATATATATACGCGAGTTGTTCAGAAAGACCGGGTTTATCCCATTCTGAATAACTGATTCGACGTGCTGTCGAAGATGAAGACGGTGGTTGAAGACCGGAGGTCTTCACGTCGTTTGGATAATTACTGATGATCTTGATTGGGCTGTACACCCAAGAAGATGGAAACAGTTGGTGATCGTCCAGACGTACTTGGAGATCGATGGATATGCGAGGAAAGTGCCTCTGGTTTCGTTCAGACCAAGAACGAACTTGTAAATGGACTGTGTGTCTGACATTGGATTTTAGTCTGTGTGATTGATTTCTATTAAATATATATCTGTTTGGCGGCGGAGAATTTATTCTCTTGCTTAACGCCCTTCTCTGAGACGTACGAGCTCAGGGGTTATATACTGATGGATATCAAACGCATAGAGTGAATTGCCTGTGTGGCATGCCTAAGTGGCAAATGATCAAGGCTTCTGTTGAAAAGCAAAGTCTTGTGGTTGATGATCAAAGCACGGCCTGTGTGGCGCAGCTTTGTGTAACGTTGATTCGCGAGCCTCACACTCCGGTGGTGAACTAATAACGGGAGAAGGACCTCAGGGAGGACATGCGTTTCTTTCTAGTTAGAAGTGGCGTCAGTGGTTTTACACGCCCTGACGAGTTTGACTTATGTGGTTGTTGCTGTTGCGAGGCGCCTCTGTTAGATCGGACGATCCGGCTCCGATGGAGTCATTCATTGGCTCATTTACGCCCCATAGGGCGGGGAAACGCAGTGTTCAGGCATTTTAATCCACATCGGTGGACCGGCCCTGACGATCCAAGGGTCGATGCGCTCTGACCCTGAGGCTCGAGCTAGAGAGTCTCGAAGTCGATGAGGACTATCTTTTGCCTCGGTTCACAGACGGAAATCCAATTTCCAAATACGTGACATTTGCGGTTTTATTTGTAGAGCCTAGTATGGCGACATAGTGGGATGGGGCGCTTATGCCGTCTATGATTGATACTTATGATGTGAAGTTGTTTTATACACTATGCACTTATAATAGTATCAAATGATTTGTTTTAAAACGTATCAAGCATTCTTCGCTATTATAAGGTAAAAACGCTATCCTCCGGCTTGCGTTGCATTGTGTGATGGGAATTGGGTTTTATAATAGTTCATTGTTCTTTATTTAGCATTGCGTTGTCGTTTGATGCACTGGTATTCTTGGGAGGAAACCCGTTCCGAGTTATACGGCGTGGTCCCTTGATTTACCTAAATTTAAAAATAAAGATTAACTGTTTTAGTTCTCACACCAGTCACATGACTGACCTGGAGTTTATTGTTTTAACCTAAACTCTGGGTGCCCTTATTTTCGACACGGGCAGCTAGTAGTTTTGGTTTTGCAGATTTATATTCACAGGATCCTGATTTATAGCTGGAACGATACTCGGGAAGCTTTGTATCCGTGTATTAATTCTAGTTGTGTATTGTATTATTTTCCGCTGCTATGTAATGTATTGTATTCTCTGATATTTTCTATGTAATATTTATTCATTTATACTCTGTATATTCTTGTAATCTTATGCATTGTTGTAATTAGCAATGAAATGTTCTTCCGTCTGCGTTCTATTTTGTCGTGTTCTCAGAACAATCAGGCGTTTCGAACGATCTAAATCGGTTTAGCGACTGATTCGGATGGAGCGAAATTCGTGGTCGTCACACTAAACCTGAATACAAGGCTGCCCGTGTAGAAAAAGGGGCACTTGAGTTTGAAAGTGAAACAAACTACGAGTCAGTCATGGGACTGGTATGAGAAATCTACTCAACACATATACAATATGGCTAATCACAGGACCACGCCACTTTCGTGGAACGGGTTTACTCCATTGGATTGCTAGTGCTTTAAAACAAATCATTCTTTTAAACATCGCAATGCTTTTTATAAAAATGAAGCCATTATAAGACTCAGTTCCCATCACACAATGCAACGCAAACCGGAGGATAGAGTTTTACCTTATAATAGCCAAAATATGCTTGATACGGATAAAACAAAAGCATTTGATATTATTACTAGTGTTTATAAGTTTCAAAAACAATTTCAATCTTAACTATCAATCATAGACGGCATGGGTACCATATATCATGTTGCCATATATATATATATATATAC
Organism: Allium sativum; assembly: GCA_030737875.1. NCBI lineage: Eukaryota > Viridiplantae > Streptophyta > Magnoliopsida > Asparagales > Amaryllidaceae > Allium > Allium sativum. Next base: position 138,305,948 of record CM060918.1, on the reverse strand, counting down.
ACAATCGAAACTGCACAGTCACGTATTTGGAAATTGGATTTCCGTCATGAACCAAGGCAAAAGATAGTCCTTACCGAATTAGAGATGCTCTAGCCCGTGTCTCAGGCAAGTACTCAGTCAAGCCTTTGGAGCGACAGGGCCGGTCCACCGATGTGGATTAAAATTCCTGAACTCTGCGTTTCCCCGCCCTATGGGGCGTCAATGAGCCAACGAATGACTCCATCGGTCCCGGATCGACCGATATTTCCGAGGCGCCTCGCAATCCATCATCCACATAAGTAAAATGTCAGGCCGTGTAAAAACACTGACACAACTCCTAGCTAAAAGGAAATACATGCCCTCCCTGGGGTCATTCTCCCATTTCTGGTTCATACCGGGGTGTGAGGCTCGCGAATTCACGTTATACACAAAGCTACGCCACACAGGCGGTGCTTTGATCGTCAATTACAAGACTTTGCTTTTCAACATAAGCCCTGATCACTGCATCTTAGCATGCCACCCCGGCAATTCACACCATGCAACTGATGGTTATCAATCGCACAGAATGAATTCCAATGTCAGACACACAGTCCATTTGCAAGTCCGTTCTGGGTCTGAACGAAACCGGAGGCACTAAATACCTCACATATCCATCGATCCCCACGTACGTCTGGACGATCACCATTCATTATCCATATTTCGGGATTCCTCCCAATCAGGACATCAGTTACCATCCAAACGAGGTGAAGATCGGTCTTCAATCACCGCCTTCATCTTCGACTTCTTATCGTCGATTCAGTTATTCAAAATGGGATAAACCCGGTCTTTCTGAGCAACTCGCGTATATAATAAACAAGTGCTACACAAACACAACATACACATCATTTCAATTCATTAGTCACTAACCGTCAATCAGTAAGAGAACGATTTCCCAAATCTTAACCCCGAAGGCCGAAACCAACATCAAATCAAAATCCAGGAAACCATTCAACTTAGCTAACCTTTAGTTAATTTCTAAATTTCACAACCATATCGTTTATAATATTTTATAACGGTTTATCACTATTTTTATTTATATTAAAATAGCCTATTTATTCAAAATGACGCTTCGGGCCATAACGCGGTCGTGGCGCTATTTTTCTTCAGATTTGATTTACACATATCTGAAAATCTAACCGTTGGATCTTCACAAAATTTACATCATTAAAAAGATCTTTTCAAAACGAATCCAACGGTTCTAGTTTCGGGAAAATCCGACGGATCTCCCGGTATAATCATTTGAAGTTTCGATTTCGAAATACGAACTGCAGCGTCGTTATTCGATTTAATATAATTATATATATATAATCGATTCTGGCGCTGTTTTTCTTCAGATTTGAATTAAACATTCCAGACAATCCAACCGTTGGATTTTTACAAAGTTGGTGTCGTTGGAAAGATATTTCCAAAGCAAACCCAACGGTTGCGATTTCGGGAAAATCCGATGGTCGGATCTCCCGCACTAATCGTTTGAAATCACGGTTTCAAAATACGAACTGCAGCTTCGTTATTCGATATATTTCAATTCTATTTATATATATATATCGATTCTTCGATTTCAAAACTATATGATTTTCATACATTTGATAAAAATGATATTTTTATCTAATTGTCTTCTATTTCAACACTTCACTACTTTTAACAATTCATGTATATAATAAAAATGTGATTTTTATTGTAAAACAATTCATTTTAAAACACGATTATTTTATATAGTTCATATAGGTAATAAAAATAAGATTTTTATTATAAAACAATTTATTTCAAAACAAGATTATTTTATATAGTTCATATAGGTAATAAAAATAGGATTTTTATTATAAATCAATTTCTTTCAAAATACGAATACCATTCAACACATGAATTTCAATTCAACGAATGAATTTCTATTCAACACATGAAGGTTTTCTATAGTTTATATATATAGATAAAAAGGTGATTTTTATATTTAAAACACGAATACCATTCAACACATGAATTTCTATTCAACGAATGAATATCGATTCAACACATGTTGTTTCAACCAAATATTTCTCAACCACAAATGGGTATTTTTCAACCACAATCAATCAATTCCAACCACAAACAATTTCAATCAACCATTCGCTATCAATCAATTTTCACACCAATCACAACCAATAAATATCGTCCATGGTTTGTGGATGAGGGGCGTATATATATATATATATATATATATATATATATATATATATATAGCATTTCACTTCTATTTCAACACATATATAATTTTTACAACGCATATATAACTTATTCATCGAACGTACAACTTATACAATGCTTATACATGAGGTGTACAACGCTTATATAACCCATACATCGACTATATAATTTATACATCGTCGTTTTCCATATCATTTATAAATTAGAAATCTCACATTGGGTTCCACTCGACCAAAAATAGCAGAAGGCTCAGAAAAATATGCGGTCTCTTCTAGAATGTAGAAGACGTCCACACGAGTCCACTGTCTCTTGTTTCACTGAATTTCGTCTGGAAACGAAAAAGATACGATTTTTAGACTAAAATCATAGTTTGCAACGCTTTTAAACGTTATTTTCATTTTAAATAATTAAAGGCAATACCTTTCAACTTACGTTCAAAACTAGGTCTTGGATTTGTGGTCAATCCGTGTGGCTATGGGATAATCGACTTGCACAGCTTCGAGGAGCTAGGGGTGGCGCACGTGCGCAAGGTGGTCCCACCTGGATCGATCGCTTGAGGGAGGACATATGGCATTCTGAGCGGCGCGACTTCCCGAGCTCCGTCCTCGATGCTGACGCCACTTGACGAGGCGTGGAGGGTATGGATTGGAAGAGGGGAGTTAGAGCTTCAGAAATTGGGCGGGGCGAGGTGTAACGGTGAAGGGAGGCACCGGAACGGAGGAGAGAAGGTGGGAGGGTTTTTCCGTTGTCGGGTTTTTGAGAGGAGCGGGGAGAGAGAATAAAGTGAGGGCCAATCAGATTTTTTTATTTTATTTATATTTTTTTTCAAAAATACCCTCTTTCACACACGAACACCAATCCAAACCCAACGACTGTCGTCCCTAGTGTTTTACCCCCATTCCGAACACAATGGGATATGTTTCGTAGGCCCATTCGACTGTTTCAATCAGTTTTCATTCAGATTAAAATATAAAACATTCAATATTTGATTTGAACGTACATTTCAATTTTCCAAGGCCACAAACTAATTCGAAAAATTCCAGAAAAATAAATCCAGCTATGTTTTGACGATATGGTCCCAACAAAACTAGTTTCGTCGAATTCAGAGACCGTCTGAAAAATGGCCCATTTCTGGTCGATCCAATTTAACTATAATTGACCAAAATATGTTTTCCTTTGCCACGCTCACATATTAACTTCAAAAATTATGAAACTTGAAACCTAGTAATAACTTCACATCCCGGATCCAACAAAAGTGGTTTCATCAAATTCCGAGGTCGTTTGCAAAATGGCCATTTTCACGGGCTATATAAATTCCATAGCGACCTTTCTGAAAATTCATTTGGCAATAACTTTTGCATCCCGCTATGAAACTTCGATTTTTCAGATTGGTTAGAAAGGTATTCACTAACAGATTTAAATATTTTTGGTTTCACTCAAATCCATTTTGTTTTGCACCCGATACAGTCAGTCGAAGTTTGAATTCAAATTTTGAAACTACCGTGCCATTTCAGGCCTTGTTTATAATTAGAATTAATTATATTCGTTTTCAAACATCGATTCAAACTCACTTTTCATTGCTATTATTTAAAATATTTATTTTAAATATTTAATATCCACTATTTTAGCCAATTTAAAATTTTTAAATTAGTTCAGATTTTCCGGGTCGTTACAATATAACTTAAATAAGACTAAGATAGATATTAAACTCGACATGCAAAAATTCGTTTCAAAACGATATTCAATTTATATGAAAACTCAAAATAGATAAATCGTTACAAATTTATTAACGATTCCAAGGTGATTTTTCTGCAAATTTTATTTCGACATAATTCATAATATATACGATGAAATCTCGATTTTTCTCTTTCATTTGAAAATTATAACTAAATTGATTCAAACATTTCTTATTTCTTAGAATTCCGACTGATATCGGATCCGGTAAATTCAATTGAAGTTCAAAACGTAAATTACGAACTACCTCGATGTTTCGAGTTCGTTTTATGATTATATATAAATTATACATCCATATATCGTTTAATAAATGAATTATATATTCTAAATCCATTTATAACCCTAAATCAATATTTAAAATAATAAATTAAATCAAATATCTGATCACCAAAAATACGGGATGTTACATTCCTTCCCCTTTAAAAGAATTTCATCACCGAAATTACTCAAGTAAGAAAAATTTTGTAAACCCAAATTATTTCCAAAATAATTATTACAGAATTATCATTAAAATTCTAAGTTAAAAAAAACTATGAAAAATTTGTTAGTACCTCCACTGTACCGCTCGATCAGACCAACTACAAACTCCACTCCGAGACTCACACATCTCAAAAGAAAACAAAACCAAATGGCTACCCAACTCAGGGTTATAAATTCAATCACCAGTCCAATAATATTATGGTTTACTTATTTGTCGAACAACCAAATTCTAATTCCAAAGCATAACTATTAACAACTCGTCTCTTTTCAACCAACCTGTGCTCAACTCATTTTCAATGCAAGTAATAAATACATGATTATTCAATTTTATTTCATAATCGAATTTTATTCAACTTCATTATACTAGAATTTAGTTTTCAATTCATTTAACTTCCATTTATTAATCATGTGATGAATTTATTCAATCCATCTAACAAACAACTAATCAACAATGTACAATCATAATCAATACACAATTAACTTAACTAAACCAATCAATTTATATTTTACTCAGATTCCCGATTCTAAATTGATTTCATTTAACTCCAACCATTTTTAAATCAGCTTGACTTAACCAAGTTAAGTTTCCATCAACTATTTAATTTTCTAATTCATTCACCTCTATTTCAGATTCAAATTATGATTTTATTTCAAAATCATCCATTCTCTCTTTTTAATTTAATAAATGAAATAGTCTGGTTATGTTACACCATTCCAATCATATCTGATTTGAATTCATTCAAATCAATTAACTACATCAATATCTCAATAATTTAATAAAATTATTTATTTTCCTATAAAAAATATAATTTGGCCAAAATTATTTCATTTGACCATCTTTACAAAACAATATCGTATCGGTTGCCAGTTCAATGCTTCTCAACACTTGAACCAATCAAGCAACACAATATAAACATTTTCATATAAAATCTACAAATACGCGCTCTCATATGTATACACCCAACTCAATCTTGGGTATTACTAACCCCATCTCTATCGAGTTACGTCATAGAGCCAAGGTTATTACTAAACTAATTGCTTTGATACAAAATGTGATGACCCAAATTTTCGGTACCTTTTGAGCTGACCAAACAACACTAGTCCAACCCAAATTGTACTGGAAACTCAGATGCCAATAGAAAGAATTTAGAAGATGAGATAAGAAAGAAGAAAATATTAGAATAGAAGAAATAAGAAGAAGAAAACACAACATAATCAGAGTCTCACATCGCAGCGGAACAAAATAAAATATATAAATAAATATTTATTGAGAACTATAATCATCCGAGTACATCAATACATCTGGACAATTATAATTATCTATCCTCATATACAACACATAGCGGAATAGTAACTAATACGTCTGAGTTCCTCCAGCACGTCTTTTGAACTTCATAGTATCCAATAACCTGAACACATAAAACCCGAGCTAACCCGAGCATTATAAACGCTGGATCAGTCTAGTTGACCAGAGTGATAAAAACTCGCTAAGTTTAAAGGGAATCATCCAACTTGATTTTAAAGTTCAAAATCTTTTCGAAAGTAAGGATAATCGTAAGGCTAAATCCACACATAAACATGAAAGGTTTTTTCCTTACGATAACCCAAAACATTTTGAAATCGCATATATATCTTCTGATGTTATAATAGTGTCTAAATACAAATAAACAGCAATCTAGCAGAACGCTTGCATCTCATGCTCCACGTATATAGTATACAATCAAAAGCGTGAGCGCTTATTGGAGATTGGATTCAGACTATGACAAGGTATGGAATCGCCTACCGATAGTGTATCTCTAGAGGGGAACACATTGGGTTCAATAAGAACATCTTGCAACCCGGCCATACATGACCGATCACTCATTTCACTTGAATGTATCGAATGTATATCACCAACAGTTGAGAGCTACCTACTGTTTCCCGAAAGGACAACATCGAAAAGAAAAAAGAATGAAATGGAATTTCTCTAGATAGGCGATTATACACCCAAATAGGAGCGACCCACTTAGCCATGCTGCTTGCCCAATTTTGGTCATTTCCTGGTTGTGAGGCTTGAGGTTAGAATTCACCTTTAGAACATCTGATCATCTTTTACTATGAATGTCGCATTGTCAGATCTATCAAATCACTTATTAACATCCACAAATATACTCTGGGTATAAAAGAAGTGCCCTCTTTGCCACCAACTTGGCATATTTGTAAAAATCAATGTACGTGGTTTCAGGAAATACTCTATTAGACACTCGTCCATAAAAGTCATCCAGGAACAGGATGAATTGAAGGTACCCTCCTACCACATCCTAGGTATCACCCTAAAGATCAGTAGCCAGTAGTCCTTTCAAATCCGTCGATTTCAACCACGATAGAGTCAATGTATATTTCTCGCCGCTAAACCAGAGATTACAAGTCATTTTACCGTTTTATGAAGATCCATGGTCTTCAATTTCTTCGTCTCGATTAGCATCTGATATCTTCAACGTTTACGTATTCATTGGTCGGAATGGTTTTCGAATATAAATTCGATCTCGGTATTTCCATACCAACAACCGTATTAGCCAGATTTGATAGTCGGTTATTTAACTATCAAATAAACAATCATTCAATCATAAAATGAATTCACTGGTTTAGTATTCAACATCATTTGGCCCTTTTAATTATAATTAATGAACGATTAAATAAACTTCTAAATCTTTTAGTATTTTAAAATACAGTATCATTTCTTATCCTAATATAAGAGTCTTCTCAAATGAATTTAAATACTTGAAGTCATATTATGGCCATATCTCACTTTCCAATTAATTAACATTTTAAAACATTAGTTACAACATTTCTCATGCATTTCTATACTTCAACACTCATTAGTCCCTGACTGTGAATTGGTAAGAGAATAATTCCCTAAGTATTAACCCTGAAGACCGAAATCAACATCAGATCAATATTCAGAAAATCACTCAACTTAACAATCTCTGATTATATTCTAATTCTCATCTCGACTTATTATCAGCCCATATTATTCCACCTTTAATTCATTCAACAATTTTCCATTATGAAAATCTCCTTTCAAATTCCAATTGTTAAGTAACGTTAAATTAAAACTTAACGTCTTAGCCTCACGCCCCTTTTATTAACATCATTTATAACTCTCAGGTTTCTAATATAAACCCTATTTATTTCGATCCTTATTTTAAGCTATCGTATTGGCTTAAAATCTCTTTTAGGACTTAGTTATAAAACTGGCTTTAATAATAAATTCCGTTCATACAATCCTTTCTCAATTAAATCGGGTTTCAATACCACTTCAATTATTTAATTAAATGAATTCCATTTAAACAATAACCTCTTAAATTGTAATGATAATTTAATTCTTCGCTAACTACCATAGAAATAGTTAAGCTCTTTACTAACTAAATAAATAGTAAATTTCTTTTAAAATCTTATTAAATTAAAAACAATTTCATTGATCTATTACATTAGATTAATTCAAAAAAAATCAACTAAATAAGCATCATCAACTTAAACCATGATTTTCTCGTTAATCAACACCAATTACCCCTTCCTTTAAATTAATTAATAATATAATTAATTTAATAATTACATTTACTTGTTTATTAAAAACAATTAACCCAATTCTTAACCATTGCGTTAATTTCTACTCAACTGCTCATAAATCTTATGACATAAGGATTTACTTTACAAAAACATTTATTTGTTGTTTAAAACTTAAATAATAAATCATATATATTAATTCCCTTTTATCTAAACCTTTAATTAAACAAGTTGATTTCAAAATCCGTCGTAAATTATAAAATAAATTTTATAACTTCATTAACGTCGGTACATCGGACGGTAAATCAACATTTAAAAACAATATAATTTTGTGACGAAAAGGAATTTCGCTCGGTCCGAACCAGTCGCTAAACCGACCCAGACCGTTCGAAACGCCCTATCGTTTGAGAACACGACAAAATAGAACGCATACGGAAGAACATTTCATTGTATATTACAACAATACCATCAGATTACAAGAATTTACAGAGTATAAATAAACATTACACAGAAATATCAGAGATTTAAATTACATTTAAATACATAGCAACGGAAAATAATACAATACACAACTAGAAGAGATATACGGATACAAAGCTTTCCGGATATCATTCCAGCTGTAAACCAGGATCCTGTGAATATAAATCTGCAAAACCTAAACTACTAGCTGCCCGTGTCAAAATAGGGGCACCCAGAGTTTAGGTCAAAACAATAAACTCCAGGTCAGTCATGTGACTGGTGTGAGAACTAAAACAGTTAATAATCTTTATTTTTAAAGTTAGGTAAATCAAGGGACCACGCCGTATAACACGGAACGGGTTTCCTCCCAAGAATACCAGTGCATAAAACAATAGCGCAATGCTAAATAAAGAAAAATGAAGCTATTATAAGACCCAGGTCCTATCACACAATGCAACGCAAGCCGAGGGATAGGGTTTTTACCTTATACTAGCCAAGAATGCTTGATACGCTTAAAAGAAATCATTTTGATACTATTATAAGTGTATAGTGTATAAAACAACTTCAAATCATAAGTATCAATCATAGGCGGCATGAATGCCCCATACCACTATGTCGCCATATATAGGTTATACAATCAAAATCACAAAGTCACGTATTTGGAAATGGGATTTCCATCTATGAACCGAGGCAAAAGATAGTCCTCTACCGATTCGAGACTGTCTAGCCCGAGTCTCAGGATCAGAGCTCGAGTGACCCTTGGATCCTCAGGGCCGGTCCACCGATGTGGATTAAAATGCCTGAACACTGCGTTTCCCGCCCATTGGGGCGTAAATGAGCCAACGAATGGCTCCATCGGACCCGGATCGTCCGATCTAACCGAGGCGCCTCGCAACAGCAACAACCACACTGGTGAAAAGTATATAAATGTCAGGGATGGTAGGTCACTGACATAACCCTAGCTAGAAGGAAACACATGCCCTCCCTGACGTCCTCTCCCGTTTTTGGTTCACAACCGGGGTGCGAAACTCGCGAAGTAAATGTTACACAAAGCTACGCCACAAAGGCCGTGCTTCGATCATCACTACAATACTTTGCTTTTCAACAGAAGCCTTGATCATTTGCATCTTAGCATGCCACACAGGCAATTCACTCTATGCAACTGATATCAATCACACAGAATGAAATCCAATGTCAGACACACAATCCATTTACAAGTCCGTTCTGGGTCTGAACGAAATCGGAGGCACTTTCCTCGCATATCCATCGATCTCCAAGCACATCTGGACGATCACCAACTGTTTCCATCTTCTTGGGTGTACAGCCCAATCAAGATCATCAGTAATTACCCAAACAACTTGAAGACCTCCGGTCTTCGACCATCGTCTTTATCTTCGACTTATCGTCGTATCAGTTATTCAAAATGGGATAAACTCGGTCTTCCCGAATAACTCGCGTAATTTTTTTTTAAATAAGTGTTGCACAAACACAATATACGCCTCATTCCAATTCATCAGTCACTAACCGTAAATTAATCAAGAGAATAATTCCCCAAATATTAACCCTGAAGGCCGAAACCAACATCAGATCAATATCCAGAAAACCATTCTGCTTGGCTAACCGACAGTTAGTTTCTAAATTTCACATTCATAGGGAGAGGTTCCCATTAATTTTATCAAAGGTAAATTCCTTGAATTTATTCTTTAATCTTCTTTTGAATTTTGATTCAACTAGTCGGGATTAACGAACCTTACCGAAGTAATCATTTGTTTTAATTTCACAATCCCAACCTATTCATCCCATGAAGTAATTTGGTTATACTTCATATCTAACACCACGGTGTTATCGGTAAATTCAATTACCATTTCACGTTCAAATCTAATTAAAGATTTAACTATCGCCTGGAGCAAAACTGGTGATACTCCATTCTCGATCATTTCAATCTAATTAAAGATTCATTAAAACTCCACTTAGTTTTAATCTTTAACTGGGTTAAAGAATCAGTGTCATTTAAAACACAGTTCACGATAAACCCAAAATCACATTCCATTAATTATCGGGTTAAAGAACGAGTGTTATTTAAAACACTGTCCACGATAAACCCAAAAATCAATATCAATTCAATTCCAATTAAATATTATTTAATTGGTACACTTCATTAAATCTAAATAAAAAGATTTAATCTTTTCTCAACTGGGTTCAAGAACAGTGTTAGTGAGGACACCATTCACGACAAACCCAAATCACATTTGATATTCAATACAAGGCTCTGAATAGAAAATATATCGGCTTATATTCAATATCAAATTCTACGATTAACAAATGTCGTATTGGAAATAACGATATATATATCTATATCTTTCAAATTTCCATAACAGTATCTGTATAATCACGAAATCCAACATCGAAATATTCCAAAGACAATTTCGATTCAAATCCATTCCAATGCAATCATTGGAAATTCTGGTTATTTTCAAAACCATTTCAAATTCAATTTATTTATTTAAAAATAAATAGAATTATAATTCTAATTCAAAACTAGTTCATTTCGATAAAAATTTATTTTTATCTTCTCAAATATGGAGTTTTTCATCCCAATTCTTTCTAAATCATTTCTTATGATTTTACACAATTTATTGATATTTTTAATAATTTTATCAAGGCCTGTACAGTCGATTTCCATCAATGGCCATCGAACTGCACTTACAGCGACCTTTTTCAAATTTGATTTGGACATAATTCCAAATCCAACCGTTAGATTTCTAATTTCTCTCATTCGTTAGAAAGCTCTTTTCGATACGAACCCAACGGTTCCGGTTTTAGGAGAATCCGACGGTCGGATCTCCCGTAATATCCGCTCGAAGTCAATGGTCGAAATTCGCGAACTGCCGCGGCGCGGCGCGTTCTATTCAGGCCATTATATTATATATATAATATATATAATATATACTTCGTCGAATTCAATTCAAAACGTGCTTTATAAATCGTTTTAAATTCATTTTCAAAACGGTTTCAACTTCATATTCAATTTCAAATCAAGATTGAATATTCCAATTTAAATTCATTTTAAATTCATTTCAAATTGATTTCAATTCAAATTGATTTCTAATTCAATTTTTGTTCGTTTTCAATTCAATTTCAATTCGAATTCATTTCTATTCAAATTCATTTCAAAATGATTTCAATTCTATTTCAATTCTATTCTAATTTCGAACCATTTCAGTTTATTTCGAATTTCAAATCAATTCAATTAGATTCGAATTTCAATTCATTTTAATATTCACTTCAATTTGAATAAAATCGATATAAATATCGTTCACGTTAAAATGGCGTCAATCTATCAACGCGGCTTCATATATTTCGATTTTCAAATATTCTATTTCAAATATTTCTATTTCAAATATTTCTAATTTTCAAATATTTCTATTTCAAATATTTCTATTTCAAATATTTCTATTTCGAAACTGGAATGAGGCCCAATCAATTACCATATAATGTTAATTATATGGATTTTCTACAACACATGTATATATCAACAACGATGAATAGTCAACCATCATCCAAAGTGCATTCTACACTGTATAAGCATCAAATATAAATATTCAACGCTTATAACAGCCTGTCAATCAATCGATCGACATACAACTAAACAATCGGGATTAGTGTACGTCAAATATCATCCCAATACCCGTGTGGGTTTCAAGCAATCAAACACAGATTTTTATTTGTGCAGTTGGGCGATGTGTAAAATTTATCGTCCCAATCAATGTCCTTCAAATAGGTGTACATAAACAAACCGTCCGGTTTGTAAATGAATATTTATTTATTCACATTCACGTTAAAAATTATATTTTTAACGATCAAATCTTTTATTTTAACACATGAATTTTTATTCAGTTCATTTACCAAATAAAAATGATATTTTTATTTTTCTAACTTATTTTAGAAAATTTCGGCGGCATAACGGCACGATACTAGAAACGGGACAAGGCCTAGCCTTACCCCCGGTCTAGTGAAGGCCCACGCCATTCACACATCAATCAAGATCACCAAACAACCAACTTCAAATCAAATCATCTAACTAATCTATGCAACCAAACAAACAAGTCCATGGTCTGTGGACGATTGTGTCAGGTGCTACTAAACACCGTCTGCATCCTAGTATATATTTATAACTAGAAAAAGAAATTGAAAGGTGAGAAATTCTCACAAATAGCTATCCAACTTCACGACACTTCATTTATAGAAATCTTCGCCGTTCTTGCCTCTTGTCACTTTCTTTGCCCGTATTCTCTACAAATGTAAAAATCGAATTTTTACTTCGCTATTCAATATATAAAAATCGAATTTTTACTTCGCTATTCAATATATAAAAATCGAATTTTTACTTCGCTATTCAATATATAAAAATCGAATTTTTACTTTGCTATTCAATATATAAAAATCGAATTTTTACTAATCACTCCATATGGATAAAATTCTATTTTTATCTCGCTAGTACTATAATAAAAATTATATTTTTATTACTCTACATGAATAAAAATCATATTTTTACATGGCTACTTCTATAAAGATCACATCTTTATTATTTCTACTATATAAAAATCACATTTTTAATCTTCTTAGAATATAAAAATCAAACCTTTGTTAACAAATAAAAAATCAAACCTTTCTAAATATAAAAATCTAACTTTTACATCGTTAAAAATCTAATCTTTACATCGTTAAATAAAAATCTAATCTTTATATGATTGCTCATCTATACTTCATATGAATAAGAATATATTCTTTATACGAATAAATATCTAAACTTTATATTCAATTAAATCGTATTTTCTTTCTAATCTAAATTTATAAAAATCGGTTTTTTATACTTAAGAAAAATCAGTTTTTACTTAAGAAAAATAAATAAACTTCAAGTAATAATAAGAAAAAAAATCGGATTATATATATATATATATATAAAGGTTATAAAACTTATTGTAATCGGAGGAGGGGGGTCTTCCTAGTGCTGACGTCGGATTGGTGGAGGGGGATGTGCTCGCTGAGGTGGCACCGGAGTCTGGCGGTCGCGGTGGTGGGCCGTGGGTGCTAGTGGCGGTCTAGTGTTTTGAAATTGGGGCCGGGATTGGGGTTTTTTGGATGGAGGAGATAGAGGAGAGGCGGAGGGGGATCATCGGAGGGCTGGGGAGGTGGGCGATGGCCTGGCGGTAGGTGGCGAGGTCTGGCGACGGGGAGGGAAGTGGGGTGACGGGTTTCTCTGGGGGAACGGGTTTTTATTTTGTTTGAAAGGGGCGTTGACTTCCAAGAAGAAAAAGGAGGGGGGTGTGTTATATAATTATATTATATTATTTTTCATTTCAATAAAGTTGCCTATCCATTCGAACTCAGAATCAAACCCAACGACTGTCGCTCCTAGCTAAATACCCCCATTCCGAACACAATGGGATATGTATCCTAAGCTGATTCGATCGTTTCAATCAGTTTTTGTCAAAATCAACATATAACTCTATATATTGAATTTTTGAACGCTCATTTAAATTTACCGGGGTCACATACTAACTCGAAAAATTCCCAAAAAATATTTTCTAGCTTCCTATTGATGATACGGTCCTAACAAAACTAATTTCGTCGAATTCTGAGACCGTTTGAAAAATGGCCATTTTCCAGTCGATTAAAATCAACTGAAACTGGTCAAACGCGTTTCCCTTTGCCACGCTCACATATTGATTCGAAAAATTATGAAATTTGGAATCTAGCAATAATTTGACACTGCGGATCCAACAAAAGAGGTTTCGTCGAAATCCGAGGTCGTTTGCAAAATTCCCATTTTTAAGGGCCTGAATTTCATAGCGACTATTCAGAATTTTCAACTGGACATATCTTTTGATTCCCGCTATGAAATTTCGAATTTTCGGATTCGTTGGAAAGATATTCACAAATAGATCCTAATGTTTTTTGGTTTCACTAAAATCCAGTTTATTTTGCACCCGGTACATTCAATTGAAGTTTGAAATCGAATTATCGAACTACCGCGCCATTTTCAATTCCTTTTATATATATAAATAATTATTTATATTCTATCGTCAATCTATATAACCATATACGATTGGATTTTATTCAAAAGAAACTTTCTCGTCGATATTATTTAAAATAATTCATTTTAAATGTTCAAACTTCGCTAAAATTGACAAAATAAAAATTTTAAACTGGCCCAGATTTTCGGGTTGTTACAATCTCCCCCACATAAAACTTTTCGTCCCCGAAAAGGAACAAAGTCGAAAGTGGTTTGATTAATCAACTCTACGTTCGATCTGGCTTCCATTCTCCAACTTTTCAGTTTCTGAGAATTTTCAAATTCTTCAAAAATTTGGCTAACACCCTAAATTTTTGAAAAATTTCGCCATAACCTCCCCTGCACCGGGAGCCACGGGAAAATCCCGAAATTGCCATACAAGCCTTCTGATCTCAAAAAGAAAAAGAAAAAGCCAAGCGGTTAGCCAATAGGCTCATAAAATCATCATCACCCAAACGAAATAGTAAATTATGTAGTAAACATGTACCTATTTGTCGGGCAAACAAATTTTATTCTCTGCTCTAGCCTCCTTGCTATGACCTGTTCAATGTAAGTACAAGTATATGCAAGAAAATGCGACCAATTTTCAATACAATTCAATATTTGGTTCAAATTGGCTATATAATACAAATTTTAATTAATCAACCAATAATCAACAACACAACCATCAATCAATTAGTTGATTAGCTTTTGAAATTCATAACTTTGATATATAGTCAAAAATCAGATTTTTGATGTCAAATCACAACAATAGGCCCTATCTAATTTTGGTTCTCACACCAGTCAATAGGAGATATATAGATATTACACGTTCGTCACTCGAATATAAATTCTAATGATGGAGCTCCATCATCAAAATCATCTCCTGGCGATTAGAGTGTAATTCTATATCTATCCAGTATATTAAAACTTCAAATACACGTTTGTAAGTCATATATGCAAAATCTTTATATACTGGACTGTCCTAATCAATAAAAATAAATAATCAAATACGAATAATTGATTTAGATTTTCAAAACAAAATTTGTTTTCACTTTAAAAATATACTCTTCACACTCGTTCTAGGATACTACTGATCCTATCTCTAACGAGTCATTCCCATTGGATATTACTAATCCAATATCTGATGAATTCTTTCGTATGGTTCTAATGTGCCTTGTTCTCTACTTTGTAAACCAAGGCTCTGATACCACCTGTGATGAAAAGGAATTTCGCTCGGTCCGAACCAGTCGCTAAACCGACCCAGACCGTTCGAAACGCCCTATCGTTTGAGAACACGACAAAATAGAACGCATACGGAAGAACATTTCATTGTATATTACAACAATACCATCAGATTACAAGAATATACAGAGTATAAATAAACATTACATAGAAATATCAGAGATTTAAATTACATTTAAATACATAGCAGCGGAAAATAATACAATACACAACTAGAAGAGATATACGGATACAAAGCTTTCCGGATATCATTCCAGCTGTAAACCAGGATCCTGTGAATATAAATCTGCAAAACCAAAACTACTAGTTGCCCGTGTCAAAATAGGGGCACCTAGAGTTTAGGTCAAAACAATAAACTCCAGGTCAGTCATGTGACTGGTGTGAGAACTAAAACAGTTAATAATCTTTATTTTTAAAGTTAGGCAAATCAAGGGACCACGCCGTATAACACGGAACGGGTTTCCTCCCAAGAATACCAGTGCATAAAACAATAGCGCAATGCTAAATAAAGAAAAATGAAGCTATTATAAGACCCAGGTCCTATCACACAATGCAACGCAAGCCGGGGGATAGGGTTTTTACCTTATACTAGCCAAGAATGCTTGATACGCTTAAAAGAAATCATTTTGATACTACTATAAGTGTATAGTGTATAAAACAACTTCAAATCATAAGTATCAATCATAGGCGGCATGAATGCCCCATACCACTATGTCGCCATATATAAGTTATACAATCAAAATCGCAAAGTCACGTATTTGGAAATGGGATTTCCATCTATGAACCGAGGCAAAAGATAGTCCTCTACCGATTCGAGACTGTCTAGCCCGAGTCTCAGGATCAGAGCTCGAGTGACCCTTGGATCCTCTGGGCTGGTCCACCGATGTGGATTAAAATGCCTGAACACTGCGTTTCCCCGCCCTTTGGGGCGTAAATGAGCCAACGAATGGCTCCATCGGACCCGGATCGTCCGATCTAACCGAGGCGCCTCTCAACAGCAACAACCACACAAGTGAAAAGTATATAAATGTCAGGGCTGGTAGGTCACTGACACCACCCTAGCTAGAAGGAAACACATGCCCTCCCTGACGTCCTCTCCCGTTTTTGGTTCACAACCGGGGTGCGAAACTCGCGAAGTAAACGTTACACAAACCTACGCCACAAAGGCCGTGCTTCGATCATCACCACAAGACTTTGCTTTTCAACAGAAGCCTTGATCATTTGCATCTTAGCATGCCACACAGGCAATTCACTCTATGCAACTGATATCAGTCACACAGAATGAAATCCAATGTCAGACACACAATCCATCTACAAGTCCGTTCTGGGTCTGAACGAAACCGGAGGCACTTTCCTCGCATATCCATCGATCTCCAAGCACATCTGGACGATCACCAACTGTTTCCATCTTCTTGGGCGTACAGCCCAATCAAGATCATCAGTAATTACCCAAACAACTTGAAGACCTCAGGTCTTCGACCATCGTCTTTATCTTCGACTTATCGTCGTATCAGTTATTCAGAATGGGATAAACCCGGTCTTCCCGAAT
Source organism: Allium sativum (assembly GCA_030737875.1). NCBI lineage: Eukaryota > Viridiplantae > Streptophyta > Magnoliopsida > Asparagales > Amaryllidaceae > Allium > Allium sativum. The sequence continues at coordinate 138,288,681 of CM060918.1, read as the reverse complement.
AACTCGCGTATTTTTTTTTAAATAAGTGTTGCACAAACACAATATACGCCTCATTCCAATTCATCAGTCACTAACCGTAAATTAATCAAGAGAATAATTCCCCAAATATTAACCCCGAAGGCCGAAACCAACATCAGATCAATATCCAGAAAACCATTCTGCTTGGCTAACCGACAGTTAGTTTCTAAATTTCACATTCATAGGGAGAGGTTCCCATTAATTTTATCAAAGGTAAATTCCTTGAATTTATTCTTTAATCTTCTTTTGAATTTTGATTCAACTAGTCGGGATTAACGAACCTTACCGAAGTAATCATTTGTTTTAATTTCACAATCCCAACCTATTCATCCCATGAAGTAATTTGGTTATACTTCATATCTAACACCACGGTGTTATCGGTAAATTCAATTACCATTTCACGTTCAAATCTAATTAAAGATTTAACTATCGCCTGGAGCAAAACTGGTGATACTCCATTCTCGATCATTTCAATCTAATTAAAGATTCATTAAAACTCCACTTAGTTTTAATCTTTAACTGGGTTAAAGAATCAGTGTCATTTAAAACACAGTTCACGATAAACCCAAAATCACATTCCATTAATTATCGGGTTAAAGAACGAGTGTTATTTAAAACACAGTCCACGATAAACCCAAAAATCAATATCAATTCAATTCCAATTAAATATTATTTAATTGGTACACTTCATTAAATCTAAATAAAAAGATTTAATCTTTTCTCAACTGGGTTCAAGAACAGTGTTAGTGAAGACACCATTCACGACAAACCCAAATCACATTTGATATTCAATACAAGGCTCTGAATAGAAAATATATCGGCTTATATTCAATATCAAATTCTACGATTAACAAATGTCGTATTGGAAATAACGATATATATATCTATATCTTTCAAATTTCCATAACAGTATCTGTATAATCACGAAATCCAACATCGAAATATTCCAAAGACAATTTCGATTCAAATCCATTCCAATGCAATCATTGGAAATTCTGGTTATTTTCAAAACCATTTCAAATTCAATTTATTTATTTAAAAATAAATAGAATTAAAATTCTAGTTCAAAACTAGTTCATTTCGATAAAAAATTTATTTTTATCTTCTCAAATATGGAGTTTTTCATCCCAATTCTTTCTAAATCATTTCTTATGATTTTACACAATTTATTGATATTTTTAATAATTTTATCAAGACCTGTACAGTCGATTTCCATCAATGGCCATCGAACTGCACTTACAGCGACCTTTTTCAAATTTGATTTGGACATAATTCCAAATCCAACCGTTAGATTTCTAATTTCTCTCATTCGTTAGAAAGCTCTTTTCGCTACGAACCCAACGGTTCCGGTTTTAGGAGAATCCGACGGTCGGATCTCCCGTAATATCCGCTCGAAGTCAATGGTCGAAATTCGCGAACTGCCGCGGCGCGGCGCGTTCTATTCAGGCCATTATATTATATATATAATATATATAATATATACTTCGTCGATTTCAATTCAAAACGTGCTTTATAAATCGTTTTAAATTCATTTTCAAAACGGTTTCAACTTCATATTCAATTTCAAATCAAGATTGAATATTCCAATTTAAATTCATTTTAAATTCATTTCAAATTGATTTCAATTCAAATTGATTTCTAATTCAATTTTTGTTCGTTTTCAATTCAATTTCAATTCGAATTCATTTCTATTCAAATTCATTTCAAAATGATTTCAATTCTATTTCAATTCTATTCAAATTTCGAACCATTTCAGTTTATTTCGAATTTCAAATCAATTCAATTAGATTCGAATTTCAATTCATTTTAATATTCACTTCAATTTGAATAAAATCGATATAAATATCGTTCACGTTAAAATGGCGTCAATCTATCAACGCGGCTTCATATATTTCGATTTTCAAATATTCTATTTCAAATATTTCTATTTCAAATATTTCTAATTTTCAAATATTTCTATTTCAAATATTTCTATTTCAAATATTTCTATTTCGAAACTGGAATGAGGCCCAATCATTTACCATATAATGTTAATTATATGGATTTTCTACAACACATGTATATATCAACAACGATGAATAGTCAACCATCATCCAAAGTGCATTCTACACTGTATAAGCATCAAATATAAATATTCAACGCTTATAACAGCCTGTCAATCAATCAATCGACATACAACTAAACAATCGGGATTAGTGTACGTCAAATATCATCCCAATACCCGTGTGGGGTTTCAAGCAATCAAACACAGATTTTTATTTGTGCAGTTGGGCGATGTGTAAAATTTATCGTCCCAATCAATGTCCTTCAAATAGGTGTACATAAACAAACCGTCCGGTTTGTAAATGAATATTTATTTATTCACATTCACGTTAAAAATTATATTTTTAACGATCAAATCTTTTATTTTAACACATGAATTTTTATTCAGTTCATTTACCAAATAAAAATGATATTTTTATTTTTCTAACTTATTTTAGAAAATTTCGGCGGCATAACGGCACGATACTAGAAACGGGACAAGGCCTAGCCTTACCCCCGGTCTAGTGAAGGCCCACCCCATTCACACATCAATCAAGATCACCAAACAACCAACTTCAAATCAAATCATCTAACTAATTTGTGCAACCAAAAAAACAAGTCCATGGTCTGTGGACGATTGTGTCGGGTGCTACTAAACACCGTCTGCATCCTAGTATATATTTATAACTAGAAAAAGAAATTGAAAGGTGAGAAATTCTCACAGATAGCTATCCAACTTCACGACACTTCATTTATAGAAATCTTCGCCGTTCTTGCCTCTTGTCACTTTCTTTGCCCGTATTCTCTACATATGTAAAAATCGAATTTTTACTTCGCTATTCAATATATAAAAATCGAATTTTTACTTCGCTATTCAATATATAAAAATCGAATTTTTACTTCGCTATTCAATATATAAAAATCGAATTTTTACTTCGCTATTCAATATATAAAAATCGAATTTTTACTAATCACTCCATATGGATAAAATTCTATTTTTATCTCGCTAGTACTATAATAAAAATTATATTTTTATTACTCTACATGAATAAAAATCATATTTTTACATGGCTACTTCTATAAAGATCACATCTTTATTATTTCTACTATATAAAAATCACATTTTTAATCTTCTTAGCATATAAAAATCAAACCTTTGTTAACAAATAAAAAATCAAACCTTTCTAAATATAAAAATCTAACTTTTACATCGTTAAAAATCTAATCTTTACATCGTTAAATAAAAATCTAATCTTTATATGATTGCTCATCTATACTTCATATGAATAAGAATATATTCTTTATACGAATAAATATCTAAAGTTTATATTCAATTAAATCGTATTTTCTTTCTAATCTAAATTTATAAAAATCGGTTTTTTATACTTAAGAAAAATCAGCTTTTACTTAAGAAAAATAAATAAACTTCAAGTAATAATAAGAAAAAAAATCGGATTATATATATATATATAAAGGTTATAAAACTTACTGTAATCGGAGGACGGGGGTCTTCCTAGTGCTGACGTCGGATTGGTGGAGGGGGATGTGCTCGCTGAGGTGGCACCGGAGTCTGGCGGTCGCGGTGGTGGGCCGAGGGTGCTAGCGACGGTCTAGGGTTTTGAAATTGGGGCCGGGATTGGGGTTTGTTGGATGGAGGAGATAGAGGAGAGGCGGAGGGGGATCATCGGAGGGCTAGGGAGGTGGGCGATGGCCTGGCGGTAGGTGGCAAGGTCCGGCGACGGGGTGGGAAGTGGGGTGACGGGTTTCTCTGGGGGAACGGGTTTTTATTTTGTTTGAAAGGGGCGTTGACTTCCAAGAAGAAAAAGGAGGGGGGTGTGTTATATAATTATATTATATTATTTTTAATTATTTTTCATTTCAATAAAGTTGCCTATCCATCCGAACTCAGAATCAAACCCAACGACTGTCGCTCCTAGCTAAATACCCCCATTCCGAACACAATGGGATATGTATCCTAAGCTGATTCGATCGTTTCAATCAGTTTTTGTCAAAATCAACATATAACTCTATATATTGAATTTTTGAACGCTCGTTTAAATTTACCGGGGTCACATACTAACTCGAAAATTTCCCGAAAAATATTTTCTAGCTTCCTATTGATGATACGGTCCTAACAAAACTAATTTCGTCGAATTCTGAGACCGTTTGAAAAATGGCCATTTTCCAGTCGATTAAAATCAACTGAAACTGGTCAAACGCGTTTCCCTTTGCCACGCTCACATATTGAATCGAAAAATTATGAAATTTGGAATCTAGCAATAATTTGACACTGCGGATCCAACAAAAGAGGTTTCGTCGAAATCCGAGGTCGTTTGCAAAATTCCCATTTTTAAGGGCCTGAATTTCATAGCGACTATTCAGAATTTTCAACTGGACATATCTTTTGATTCCCACTATGAAATTTCGAATTTTCGGATTCGTTGGAAAGATATTCACAAATAGATCCTAATGTTTTTTGGTTTCACTAAAATCCAGTTTATTTTGCACCCGGTACATTCAATTGAAGTTTGAAATCGAATTATCGAACTACCGCGCCATTTTCAATTCCTTTTATATATATAAATAATTATTTATATTCTATCGTCAATCTATATAACCATATACGATTGGATTTTATTCAAAAGAAATTTTCTCATCGATATTATTTAAAATAATTCATTTTAAATGTTCAAACTTCGCTAAAATTGCCAAAATAAAAATTTTAAACTGGCCTAGATTTTCGGGTTGTTACAAATTTAGGCCAACTGCTGCTTAGTACTCAACCAATACTGCCCTTTGGTTAAAAATCAAACAAATGTTGAAATTTCAGTTAATGACCAACAATTAATCCAATCATCTAATCAGTACAGTTCATATAGTGATAATAGGAAAATAAATAACATCAAATATATTTGAGTAATCCAGTTGGATCCCTCCAACCTGTTTTTACCTGCATCCACATATGACATCTCAACAATATCATTTATTCCAATAAGCAGATATAATGTTGAACCATCAACAATAACAACAATCCAAATGTCCATATTTCAATTGAATATGTTTATATTATTATTATAAACGTAACCAACGAGGTAAGTTACCTCTTTTGGAAATGATCATTAAAAATAACGATTAGTTTAAAATTAAACTAAACAAATGTTTAATTTAATCAGTTCAGTCAACATATATATTCAGCATCCATCACACAATTAACGGTCATAGCACACAAATATTTAAACCCAATTTATATAAAATAGAAGTGGGATTAATGAGACGACCCAAACTTCCCCGTGAAGGAAAGAACGGATTGAATTGAGAACACGACAAATCAGAATACAAACAGAAGAACATTTCATTGCTTATTACAACAATTCCATCAGAATACAAGAATATACAGAGTATGAATAAATATTATACATCAGATAAATATCATAGATTTAAATTACATTACATAGCAGCGGAAAAATAATACAAAACACAACTGAAGGAGATATAGGGATATGGAGCTTTCCGAATATCATTCCAGTTGTAAACCAGGATCCTGTGAATATAAATCTTCAAAACCCAACTACTAGCTGCCCGTGTGGAAAATAGGGGCACCCAGAGTTTAGGTCAAAACAATAAACTCCATGTAAGTTATGTGATTGGTGTGAGAACTAAAACAGTTATTTAAAACTTTACTTTAAAAAAGAGTAATCCAAGGGACCACGCCGTATAACACAAAACACGTTTCTCCCAAGAATACTAGTGCATAGAATAAACAACGCAATGATTTTTGGAAAAATGGAGCAATTATAAGACTCAGGTCCCATCACGCAATGCAACGCAAGCCGGAGGATAGAGTTTTACCTTATAATAGGCAAATAATGCTTGATACGTTTAAAACAAATCATTTGATACTATTATTGTGTAAAGTGTATGATAACAACTTCAAATATAAATGTATCAATCAAAGACAGCATAGTGCCCCATCCCACTATGTCGCCATACTAGGCTCTACAAATAAAATCGAAATATCACATATTGGAAATTGGATTTCCGTCATGAGTCGAGGCCAGGGGCAAGCTCCTCACCGCTTCGAGACACTCTAGCAAATGCCCCAGGACTGCACACTCTAGGTAGCCCTTGGAATCAGCTGGGTCGGTCCTCCATAACGTTTGAGGTTGGTTATTCCTAAACACACGTTTCTCGGTCCTATCGGACCTATATCCGAGGTGCCTCGCATTCCAACATCCACAAAGGTATAATAATCAACGACGTCAGGGCTAGTAAAACGCTGACACCACCCATAACTATAAAGAAACGTCGTGTTCTCCTAGCGGTCCTTATCCCATTTTTAACTCATATCGAGGTGTGAGGCTCGCGAATCAACGCTATACACAAAGCTATGTTGTATCAAAGCCATGCTTTGATCATCAACCACAAGACTCTGTTTTCAACAAAAGCATTGATCAGTGCATCTCAGCATGCCACACAAGCAATTCATGTCATGCGACTGATATCTATCGATATATAACCTCTGAGCTCATACGTCTCAAAGTAGGGCTTTAAGCAAGAGAATAAATTCTCTACTGCCAAACAGGTATATATTTAATAGAAATCAATTAGCAAAAAATAAAATCCAATGTCAGACACACAATCCATTTATAAGTTCGTTCTGGGTCTGAACGAAACCGGAGGCACCTTATTCCTCCCCCACATGACCAATACAGGGGAGAGGTCCTCGCATATCCGTCGATCTCCAAGTACGCTTGGACGATCACCACTTATTACCTTAGCTTGGGTGTACAGCCTAATCAAGGCATCAGTAATCATCCAAACGATGTGAAGACCTCTGGTCTTTAACCACCATCTTCATCATCGAAATATCGTCGAATTAGTTATTCAGTATGGGTATAAACCCGGCCTTTCCGAATAACTCGCGTATATAATAAACAAGTGCTATAAACCACAACATACGCCTCATTCCAATTCTGAATATTCTTTTATTCAAATATTCACATACTTTAAGGAAAGGTTCCCATTAATTTTATCAAAGATAAATTCTTCAAAATTTATTCTTTAATCTCCTTTTGGATTTCAGTTCAAACTGTATCCTGTCTTTAACTGAATTAAAGAACCAATGTCATTTAAAACACGGTTCACGATAAACCCAAAATCACATTCCATTTCATCATCCTTTAACCGTAAATTAGCAAGTGAACAATTCCCTAAGTATTAACCCCGGAGGCCGAAACCAACATCAGACCAATACCCAGGAAACCATGCAACATAACTAATCTTCAGTTTGTTTCTGGTTTTCTTAACTCCATTGTTAATCGGGTTAAAGAACCAGTGTTATTTAAAACACCGTTCACGATAAACCCAAAGTCCAATTTCAATTCAATTCCAATTAAATATATTAAATTGGAAAACTTTACTTTGGAAAATTTCCGTTAAATCTTAATAAAAAGATTTATAAACTCTAAATCTCATTTCATTGTAAATCAGGTTAAAGAACGAATGTCGTTGAAAACACAGTTCACAACAAACCCAAAATCCAATCAGTCTCTAACCGTAAATTAGTAAGAGAACAATTCCCAAAGTATTAACCCCGAAGGCCAAAACCAACATCAGATCAATACTCAGGAAACCATTCAACTTAACTAACCTCCAGTCAGTTTCTAATTTTCTTAACTGCATTCAGTTCAAGAACGGTATTATTAAAGATACCATTCACGACAAACCCAAAATCCAATTTGATATTAAATACAAGGCTCTAAATAAAAAAAATCGGTATATTCAATATCAAATTCTGAAACCAACAAATATCGTATTGGAATAACGATATATATATCTTCCAAATTCCTCGACAATATCCATATAATCACGAAATCCAATATCGAAATATTCTGAAGATAATTTTGATTCAAATCCATTCCAATTCATATATTGGAAATCCTGGTTATTTTTAAAACCGTTTCAAATCCAATTTATTTATTTTTAAAAATAATTGAATTATAATTCTAGTTCGAAACTAGTTCATTTCGATAAAAATATATTTATATCTTATCAAGTATGGAATTTTTTCATCCCAATTCTTTCCAAATCATTTATTATGATTTTACACAATTTATTGGTATTTTTAATAATATTATCAAGGCCCGTACAGTCGATTTCCATAAACAGCCATCGAACTGCGCTTACAACGACCTTTTCCAAATTTGATTTGGATATAATTCCAAATCCAACCTTTAGATTTCTAATTTCTTGTATTTGTTAGAAAGCTCTTTTCGATACGAACCCAGAGGTTCCAGTTTTAGGAGAATCCGACGATCGGATCTCCCGTAATGTCCATTCGAAGTCAATGGTCGAAATTCGCGAACTACCGCGGCGCGGCGCATTCTATTCAGGCCATTATATTATACATATAATATATATTTCATCGATTTCCATTTAAAATGTATTTTATAAATCGTTTTAAATTCGGTTTTCAAAATAGATTCAACTTCATCTTCAATTCCAAATCAAAATTAAATTTCTATTATAAATTCGTTTTAAATTCATTTCAAATTGATTTCAATTCCAATTCATTTTGAATTCATTTTAAATCGATTTCAATTCAATTTCAATTCGTTTTGAATTTTATATCACTTCAATATTTTCAAAACATCAGATTTTGAAATCACTTTTCGATATTTAGTATAAAATGAATAAAATCGACCAAAATCTCGTTCGTGTTAAAATGGCGTTTAACTACTTAACAAGACTTCACATTCCAATATACACTGAATATCATTTTAAAATATTCGTTAATTCTGAACTGGAATTAGACTCAATCAATTACCATATAATTTCAGTTAAACGGATTTTATACACACATCTACACAACAACAACGATAAACAATCAACCATCATCCAAAGTGCATGGTACACTGTATAAGCATTAAATATAAATATTCAACGCTCATATAGCCTGTCAATCAATCGGTCGACATACAACTAATTATTGGGACTAGTGTATGTCATATATCATCCCAACACCCATGTGGGGTTTCAATCAACAAATAACGAATTTTACTTGTGCAGTTGGGCGATGTGTAAAATTTATCATCCCAATCAATATTAGTCAAATGTGTGTACATAAACAAATCGTCCGATTTGTTTATAAATATATTTTTTATTCATCTACACGTTAAAAATTATATTTTTAACTATAAAATATTTTTAACTATAAAATACTTTATTCCATTTCACATCACATAATCAACTTTCACAACGAAATCAATCAAACAAACAAGTCGTCCATGGTTGGTGGACGACGGGTGTCGGGTGCTGCTAAGCACCGTCTGCGTTCTAGTTTATATTTTAACTAGAAAATATAATTTAAAGTGAGAAATTCTCACCTCTGGGTTCCACTCCGTCATTCTTTCTTCTGAACGGTTTGTATTTGTTCGAAATTCCAACGCATCCTTTTCACGCTGTTCACAAAAATAAAATCACGTTTTTACATTGCCATTTCAACGAAAAAAATCGTATTTTTACTTTGCTATATATATATATGATAAAAATCACATTTTTATATCATCGCTTCATATATAAAAAAAAATCATATTTTTATCCTATCGCTACATATATAAAGATCAAATTTTTACTATCTATATAATATAAAAATCATATTTTTATTATCTCTATAATATAAAAATCTTATTTTTATTGCTTCTTTCGACATAAAATTATATTTTTATATTTCTACTTCTTGTATAAGGATTGAAATTTTATTTCGCTACAACATTATAAAAATCCTATTTTTATGACGCTACTATATAAATAAAAATCATATTTTTATTTATATAGCTTAACTATTTTATATACGACTAAATCATATTCTTAATATTCCTATGATATAAAAATCATATTTTTAATATTCCTATGATATAAAAATCATATTTTCAAATAATCAAAATCTAATCTTTTGATAATAAAAATCCTACTCTTCTATGAACTAAAGTTAAACCTTTCATGTATGTAAAAATTAAACCTTTCGTATATATAAAAATAAAATTGAACTTTTTTCTTTTCGAAAATCTAATCTTTTCATATTATAAAAATAATAGCGTTATATACATTAAAAATATAATCTTTATCGTTAAAAATATTATTTTTATAAACTAAAATCCTATTTTTTATTAAGCTAATCCTATAGAAAGTAATTAAATTAAATTAAAATATAAAAACTTACATTTTCAGTTGCCAGAGGGGGGTTTCACTGTCAGAGGGGTGGAAGCGAGGCTGCGGCGTCGGAGATTGGAGGGAGGGGACGCTCGCTGGAGCTGGAGGTGGTGGGTGCGGTTTAGGGTGGCGGCGGTTGGATGTGGAAAAGTGGGGAGGGGGGCTCGCGGTGTTCATTTGAGGAAGGGGGTCGAGAAGAGGAGGGAGGCGCGGGGAGAAGAAGAGGGGAGGGGGCTCGATTGTCAGCGGCGCCGCCGCTGGAGGCGCGCAGCGGCGGCTTCCTCCCCCCGTCACTCCTTTCCTTTATATATATATTTTTAATCGATTTGAAAAAGTGAACCGGGTGGGGGGGGCTGAGAAAGAGTATAGAGAGAGTGAATTATTTAATTTATATTTTATTAATTTTTAATTTCAAAAAGTAACTTTTTATTTCAACCTCCAAACGAGACCCACCGACTGTCCCTCATAACTAATTGTCCCCATTCCGGACACAATGGGATATGTATCGTCAGACAGCTTGGTTGTTTCAATCGGTTTCCGTCCAAATCAAAATATAAATCTATATATTGAATTTGAACGCACATTCCAATTTACCGGGGCCACATACAGACTCTAAAAATTCCCGAAAAATATGTTCTAGCTTCGTATTGACGATACGGTTCTAACAAAACTAATTTCGTCAAATTTGGAGACCGTTTGAAAAATGTCCATTTTTTTGTTGATCCAAATTAACTGAAACTGACAAAACACGTTTTCTCTTGCGACGCTCACATATTGACTTGGAAAATTATGATTTTTGGAATCTAACAATAATTTGACATCCCGGATCCAACAAAAGTGGTTTCGTCGAGAACGGAGGTCATTTGCAAAATTTTCATTTTTAAGGGCCAAAATTCCATAACGACTATTCTGAATCTTCATCTAGGCATAACTTTTTATCCCTGCTATGAAATTCCAATTTTTCGGATTCTTTGGAAATATATTCTCAAATAATTTTAATATTTTTGGTTTCGCCAAAATCCGGTTTATTTCGAATCTTGTACATACATTTAAAATTTGAAATCGAATTTTCAAATTACCGCGCCATTTCCAATTCCTTTTATGATTAAAAATAAATATTTATATTCTACGATGATTTATATTAATATATACGTTCCAATTCTATTCAAAATAAATTTATCTTCATTATTATTTAAAATAATTCATTTTAAATATTTAAAATTCATCAAAATTGCCAAAATAAAATTTTAAAATTAGTTCGGATTTCCGTGTTGTTACAATCTCCCCCACTTAAAATCTTTTCGTCCTCGAAAAGGAACGGAGCTGAAAGTTGTTTTTCAAATCAACTCAACTTTCATTATTCTCATTATGGCTTAAGTTCTTCAACTTTTCAGTTTCTAAAAATTTTCCAATTCTTCAAAAATTTGGCTAACACCATAAATTTTTTAAAAATTTCGCCATAACCTCCCCTGCACGGGAGCACTGGGAAGATCCCGAAATTGCCATACAGGCCTCTCCAATCCAAAAAGAAACAGCCAATCGGCTCATAAAATCATCCAAAACCCAAGAAATACAATAAACATGTACCAATTTGTCGGGCAAACAATTTTATTCCTCTGCTCTAGCCTCCTTATTATGACATGTTCAATGGATACACATGTATATGCATGCAATTTCAAACAATTTTCAATATAGTTCAATATTTGATACAATTTGGCTATATATACTGTTCTTTCACGTAATGGTTTTATTAGATAACAACTAATCATACAACAGAACCAGCAATCAATTAGTGAATTAACGTTTCAAATTCATAATTTTGATACATATACAGAAAATCATGTTTTTGGTGCCAAATCACAACAATAGACCCTATCTAGTTTTGGTTCTCACACCAGTCAATTGGAAATATATAGAAATTCTACTTTTGAAACTCGAACACAAACACTGATGATGATGCATCATCATCAGAATTATCCCCGTGCGATTAGAGTGTGATTCTATATCTGTCCAGTATATTAAAACTTCGAATATATGTCTGCAAGGCGTATATGCAAAATCTTTATATATTGGATTGTCCAAATTCAGTATAAAATAAATATTCAAATACGTATAAACTGGTTTAAATTTTCAAAACAAAAAATTGTTTTCACTTTTATTTTAAAATAATACTCTTCACACTCGTTCTAGGATACTACCGATACTATCTCTAACAAGTCATTCTCATTGGATGTTACTAATCTAATCTATGATGAATCCTTTCGTTCGGTTCTAATGTGTCTTGTTCTCGAGCTCTGTAAACCAAAGCTCTGATACCAGCTGAGACGACCCAAATTTCCCCGTAAAGGAAAGAACGGATTGAATTGAGAACGCGACAAATCAGAACACAAACAGAAGAACATTTCATTGCTTATTACAACAATTCCATCAGAATACAAGAATATACAGAGTATGAATAAATATTATACATCAGAGAAATATCAGAGATTTAAATTACATTACATAGCAGCGGAAAAATTATACAAAACACAACTGAAGGAGATATACGGATACAGAGATTTCCGAATATCATTCCAGTTGTAAACCAGGATCTTATGAATCTTAATCTGCAAAACCCAATGTAATAACCCGGAAATCCGGGCCAATTTCAAAAATTTATTTTGGCAATTTTAGCGAATTTTGAATAGTTAAAATGATATATTTTAAATAATAACGACGAAAATTTTATTTCTAATATAATTAGAACGAATATATTTATATAGATCGTCGTTAGAATATAAATATTTATTTATAATTATAAAAGGAACTGAAAATGGCGCGGTAGTTCGATAATTCGATATCAAAATTCAAATGAATGTACCGGGTGCAAAATAAACCGGATTTTAGTGAAACCAAAAATATTAGAATCTTATCGAGAGTATCTTTCCAACGAATCCAAAAAATTGAAATTTCATAGCAGGAATCAAAAGTTACGCCCAGTTGAAAATTCAGAATAGTCGCTATGGAATTCTGGCCCTTAAAAATGGAAATTTTGCAAACGACCTCGGTTTTCGACGAAACCACTTTTGTTGGATCCGGGATGTGAAGTTATTGCTATATTCCAAAATACGTAATTTTCTGAATCAATATGTGAGCGTGGCGAAGTTAAACGTGTTTTGACAGTTTCAGTCAAATCGGGTCGACCAGAAAATGAACATTTTTCAAACGATCTCGGAATTTGACGAAACTAGTTTTGTTAGGGCCGTATCGTCAATACGAAGCTAGATATAATTTTTCTGGAATTTTCAGAGTTAGTATGTGGCCCCGGTAATTTGAAATGTACGTTCAAATTGAATATATAAAGATTTATATTTTAAATTCAATGGAAACTGATCGTAACAAGCGAATTGGCTTACGAAACATATCCCATTGTGTTCGAAATAGGGGTAATTAGCTAAGGACGAAAGGCGGTGGGTCCCATTTTGAGATTGAAAGGTAAAGTTACTTTGGAAGGATAAAATAAATTAAATAACAATAAAAGGAGCCCCCCTTCCTTCTCTTACTCGGTCAACACCTACCCTCCCCGTCCATTTTTTAGAAAAAAAAATCCGCTCTTCAAAGTCGACCACCGCCCGTCGCCCCTACCAGCCACCACCGCACCTGAACCCGACCGCCCCCTCTATAGCCTCCGAACCTCTCTTCCCTTCCCCCTTTTCTACCACCGAGCCACCCAAACCCTAGAACCACGGTGAGTTCCACCGACCCCGTCAGCCTCTCGCGCCACCTCCTCATCCCCCTCCTCTTCTCCGTTCTCCCTCCGATTCGCCTTCCGCCCCCCGGTGATGAACGACGGCAAGCCCTAGCTGCTGGGCTTCTTCGTGAACAACCGGAATGGGATTTAACAAAAGAAAGGTAATGATTTCTAAGTGTTAAAACTGAATTTTTATAGTGTTAAAAACTGAATTTTTATGATGTTAAAGATTAGATTTTTATTATAGGAAAGTTTTGATTTTTATTTATATGAAGGTATGATTTTTATTCATATAAAAATATGGTTTTTACCATATGAACAACAACTTAAAAATGTGATTTTTAAATAAAGAAAGGTTGAATCTTTGGTGTGGTAAAAATATAATTTTTATATTATAGAAAGGTTGAAAATATAATTTATTATATTACTAGCAAGGTAAAAATATAATTTTTTATCATGGAAGTAGTGGTGTAAAGGAGTGATTTTTACATATGTAGTAGAGAGATAAAAGTTCGATTTTTATATATATGAAGTGAAGATAAAAATTCAATTTTTATATATAAGAAGTAAAAATATAATTTTTATATATAAAGAAGCGTTGTAAATATATGAAGTGAAATAAAAATCTGAAATTTATTTTATCGTGAAGTAAAGAGAATATAAAATTGTGATTTTTATATATGTAGCGTATGCGGACGATGAAAGTGACAAGAAGAGAACGATGAGGATTTCCTACCTATGAAGATTCGTGGTGTTTGGATTAGCTTTGGTGAGAACTTCTCACTTTTAATGTAATTTTCTAGTTAAAATATATACTAGGATGCAGACGGTGTTTAGTAGCACCCGACACCCGTCGTCCACAGACCATGGACGGCTTGTATGCTTGTTTGTTTGATTGATGTGTAGTTGATTGTGTTATGTGAAATGAAATAAAATATTTATATAGTTAAAATAAAATATTTTATAGTGGAAAATATTTTATAGTTAAAAATAGAATTTTTAACGTGTATATGAAATGAGATAAAAATAAACAATTTGGACGATTTGTTTATATACACACATTTGACTGATATTGATTGGGACGATAAATTTTACACATCGCCCAACTACACAAATAAAATCAGTGTTTGATTATTTGAAACCCCACGTGGGTATTGGGATGATATATGACGTACACTAATCCCAATAATTAGTTGTATGTCGATCGATTGATTGACAGACTGTTATAAGCGTTGAATATTTATATTTGATGCTTATACAGTGTAGAATGCACTTTGGATGATGGTTGATTATTTGTCGTTGTTGATATATACATTCGTTGTATGGAAGTCGATAGAAATAAAATCTATGGTGATTGATTGGGCCTCATTCCAGTTTTGAAATAGAATATTTGAAGAGAACTATTTGAATAAAATATTTGAATAGAAATATTTGAAAAAGAAATATTTGAAATAGAATATTTGAAAATAGAAATATATGAAGCCGTGTAGATTACATTGACGCCATTTTGACGTGAACGATATTTATATCGATTTTATTCATTTTATAATGAATATCGAAAGGGATTTCAAAATCTGATATTTTGAATAGAAATGAATTCGAATTGAAATTGAATAGAAATGAATTCGAATTGAAATTGAATAGAAATAAATTCGAATTGAAATTGAATAGAAATGAATTCGAATTGAAATTGAATAGAAATGAATTCGAATTGAAATTGAATAGAAATGAATTCGAGTTGAAATTGAATAGAAACGAATTCGAATTGAAATTGAATTGAAAACGAACTGAAATTGAATTAGAAATCAATTTGAATTGAAATCGATTTGAAATGAAATTAAAATGAATTTATATTGAAAAATTCAATCTTGATTTGAATTTGAAAATGAAGTTGAAATCGTTTCGAAAACGAATTTAAAACGATTTATAAAATACGTTTTAAAAGGAAATCGACGAAATATATATTATATAATGGCCTGAATAGAACGCGCCGCGCTGCGGTAGTTCATGAATTTCGACCATTGACTTCGAATGGATATTGCGGGAGATCCGACCGTCGAATTCTCCTAAAACCGGAACCGTTGGGTTTGTATCGAAAAGAGCTTTCTAACGAGTATTAGTAATTACAAATCTAATGGTTGGATTTGGAATTATGTCCAAATCAAATTTGGAAAAGGTCGCTGTAAGTGCAGTTCGATGGCCGTTGATGGAAATCGACTGTACGGGCCTTGATAAAATTATTAAAAATAGTAATAATTTGTGTAGAATCATAAGAAATGATTTGGGAAGAATTGGGATGAAAAACTCCATATTTGAAAAGATAAAAATAGATTTTTATCGAAATGAACTAGTTTTGATCTAGAATTATAATTCTATTTATTTTTAAATAAATAAATTGAATTTGAAAAGGGTTTTAAAAATAACCAGAATTTCCAATAATTGAATTGGAATGGATTTGAATCGAAATTGTCTTTGGAATATTTCGATGTTGGATTTCGTGATGATACAAGTATTATTATGGGAATTTGAAAGATATATTATATCGTTATTTCCAATACGATATTTGTTGGTCGTAGAATTTGATATTGAATATAAGCCGATATATTTTCTATTCAGGGCCTAATGTGATTTGGGTTTGTCGTGAATGGTGTCTTCATTAACACTGTTCTTAAGCCCAGTTGAGAAAAAGATTAAGTCTTTTTATTTAGATTTAATGAAGTGTACCAATTAAATAATATTTAATAGGAAATGAATTGGTATTGATTTTTGGGTTTATCGTGAACAGTGTTTTAAATAACACTTGCTTTAACCCGATAATTAATGGAATGTGATTTTGGGTTTATCGTGAACTGTGTTTAAATGACATTGATTCTTTAACCCAGTTAAAGATTAAAACTAAGTGGAGTTTTAATGAATCTTTAATTAGATTGAAAAGATCGAGAATGGAGTATCACCAATTTTACTCCAGGCGATAGTTAAATCTTTAATTAGATTTGAACGTGGAATGGTAATTGAATTTACCGATAACACCGTGGTGTTAGATATGAAGTATTACCAGTTTTACTTCACGGGATGAATAGGTTGGGATTGGGAAATAAATGATCACTTCGGTGTGGTTCGCTAATCCCGTCTAGTTTGAATTGATATTCAAAGAAGATTAAAGAATAAATTTAAAGAATTTATCTTTGATAAAATTAATGGGAACCTTTCCCAAAGTATAAGAATATTTGAATAAGAGAATATTCTGAATTGGAATGAGGCATATGTTGTGTTTGTGTAACACTTGTTTATTGTATACGCGAGTTATTCAGAAAGACCGGGTCTATCCCATTCTGAATAACTGATTCGACGTGGTGTCGAGGATGAAGACGGTGGTCGAAGACCGGAGGTCTTCATGTCGTTTGGGTGATTACTGATGATCTTGATTGGGTCGTACACCCAAGAGGAGGGAATCAGTTATTGATTGTCCAGACGTAATTGGAGATCGATGGATATGCGGGGTAATAGGTGCCTCCGGTTTCGTTCAGACCCAGAACAAACTTGTAAATGGACTGTGTGTCTGACATTGGATTTTATTATGTGCGATTGATTTCTATTAAATATATATTTGTTTGGCGGCGGAGAATTTATTCTCTTGCTTAACACCCTTCTCTGAGACATACGAGCTCAGAGGTTACACATTGATGGATATCAAACGCATGGAGTGAATTTCCTGTGTGGCATGCCTAAGTGGAAAATGATCAAGGCTTCTGTTGAAAAGCAAAGTCTTGTGGTTGATGATCAAAGCATGGCCTGTGTGGCATAGCTTTGTGTAACGTTGATTCGCGAGCCTCACACCCCAGTTGTGAACCAGAAACGGGAGAGGACCTCAGGGAGGGCATGCGTTTCCTTCTAGTTAGAAGTGGCGTCAGTGGTTTTACACGCCCTGACGAGTTTGACTTATGTGGTTGTTGCTGTTGCGAGGCGCCTCGGTTAGATCTGACGATCCGGGTCCGATGGAGTCATTAGTTGGCTCATTTACACCCCAAAGGGCGGGGAAACATAGTGTTCAGGCATAATAATCCACATCGGTGGACCGGCCCTAACGATCTAAGAGGCGGTTGCGGCTGTTCCTGAGACTCGGGCTAGACAGTCTCGAATCGGTAGAGGACTATCTTTTGCCTCGGTTCATAGATGGAAATCCAATTTCCGAATACGTGACTTTGCGGTTTTGATAATAGAGCCTAGTATGGCGACATGATATATGGTACCCATTTCGTCTATGATTGATACTTATGATTTGAAATTGTTTTAAACATTATACACTTATTATAGTATCAAATGATTTGTTTTAAAACGTACCAAGCATGTTTGGCTATTATAAGGGAAAACCCTATCCCCCGGCTTGCATTGCATTGTGTGATAGGACTTGGGTCTTATAATAGCTTCATTTTTCCAAAAAGCATTGTGCTATTTTGTTATATGCACTGGTATTCTTGGGAAGAAACCCGTTCCGTGTTATACGGCGTGGTCCCTTGATATATCTGATTTAAAGTAAAGTTTTAAATAACTGTTTTAATTCTCACACCAGTCGCATGACTGACCTGGAGTTTATTGTTTTAACCTAAACTCTGGGTGCCCTATTTTGACACGAGCAGCTAGTAGTTTTGGTTTTGCAGATTTATATTCACAGGATCCTGATTTACAGCTGGAACAATACTCGGAAAGCTCTGTATCCGTGTATTACTTCTAGTTGTGTTTTGTATTATTTTCCGCTGCTATGTAATTTATTGTAATCTATGATATTTGGTAAATGTGTAATATTGATTTATACTCTGTATATTCTTGTATTCTGATGGAATTGTTGTAATTAACAATGAAATGTTCTTCCGTCTGCGTTCTATTTTGTCGTGTTCTCAAAACAATCACGTGTTTCGAACGGTCTTGATCGGTTTAGCGACTGATTTAGATCGAGCGGAATTCCCGGTCGTTACACCCAATTACTAGCTGCCCGTATGGAAAATAGGGGCACCCAGAGTTTAGGTTAAAACAATAAATTCCATGTAAGTCATGTGACTGGTGTGAGAACTAAAACAGTTATTTAAAACTTTACTTTAAAAAAGAGTAATCCAAGGGACCACGCCATATAACACGGAACGGGTTTCCTCCTAAGAATAATAGTGCATGGAATAAACAACGCAACGCTTTTTGAAAAAATGGAGCTATTATAAGACTCAGGTCCCATCACACAATGCAACGCAAGCCGGAGTATAGATTTTTACCTTATAATAGCCAAATAATGCTTGATACGTTTAGAACAAATCATTTGATACTATTATAGTGTAAAGTGTATGATAACAACTTCAAATATAAATGTATCAATCATAGACAACATAGTGCCCCATCCCACTATGTTGCCATACTAGGCTCTGCAAATAAAACCGAAATATCACGTATTGGAAATTGGATTTCCGTCATGAGTCGAGGCTAGGGGCAAGCTCCTCATCGCTTTGAGACACTCTAGCAAATGCCCGAGGACTACACACTCTAGGTAGCCCTTGGAATCGGCTGGACTGGTCCTCCGTTACGTTTGGGGATTGGTTATTCCTGAACACACGTTTCCCGGTCCTATTGGACCTATATCCGAGGCGCCTCGCATTCCAACATCCACAAAGGTATAATAATCAACGATGTCTGGGCTAGTAAAACGCTGATACAACCCATAACTAGATAGAAACGTCGTGTTCTCCCAGCGGTCCTTATCCTGATTTTAACTCATACTGAGGTGTGAGGCTCGCAAATCAATGCTATACACAAAGCTACGATGTATCAATGCCGTGCTTTGATCATCAACCACAAGACTCTGCTTTTCAACAAAAGCCTTGATTAGTTCATCTCAGCATGCCACACAGGCAATTCATGCCATGCGACTGATATCTATCGATATATAACCCAAGAGCTTGTACGTCTCAGAGAAGGGCGTTATGCAAGAGAATAAATTCTCCGCCGCCAAACATATATATATATTTAATAGAAATCAATCACAGAATAAAATCCAATGTCAGACACATAATCCATTTATAAGTTCGTTCTGGGTCTGAACAAAACCGGAGGCACCTTATTCCTCCCCCACTTGTCCAATACAGGGGAGTGGTCCTCGCATATTTGTCGATCTCCAAGTACGCTTGGATGATCACCACTTATTACCTCGGCTTGGGTGCACAGCCTAATCAATACATCAGTAATCATCCAAACGATGTGAAGACCTCCGGTCTACAACCACCGTCTTCATCATCGACATATAGTCGAATCAGTTATTCAGAATGGGTATAAACCTGGCCTTTCCGAGTAACTTGCATATATAATAAACAAGTGCTATAAACCACAACATACGCCTCATTCCAATTCTGAATATTCTTTTATTCAAATATTCACATACTTTGGGAAAGGTTCCCATTAATTTTATCAAAGATAAATTCTTTGAAATTTATTCTTTAATCTTCCTTTGGATTTCAATTCAAACAGTATCTTGTCTTTAACTGGATTAAAGAACCAATGTCATTTAAAACACGGTTCATGATAAACCCATAATCACATTCCATTTCATCAGCCTTTAACCGTAAATTAGCAAGTGAACAATTCCCTAAGTATTAACCCCGAAGGCTGAAACTAACATCAGACCAATACCCGGGAAACCATTCAACTTAACTAATCTCCAGTTTGTTTCTGATTTTCTTAACTCCATTGTTAATCGGGTTAAAGAACCAGTGTTATTTAAAACACCATTTATGATAAACCCAAAGACCAATTTCAATTCAATTCTAATTAAATATATTAAATTGGAAAACTTTACTTTGGAAAATCCCCGTTAAATCTTAATAAAAAGATTTATAAATTCCAAATCTCATTTCACTGTGAATCGGGTTAAAAGAACGAATGTCGTTGAAAACACTGTTCACAACAAACCCAAAATCCAATCAGTCTCTAACCGTAAATTAGTAAGAGAACAATTCCCTAAGTATTAACCCCGAAGGTCGAAACCAACATCAGATCAATACCCAGGAAACCATTCAAATTAACTAACCTCCAGTCAGTTTCTAATTTTCTTAACTACATTCAGTTCAAGAATGATATTTTTAAAGATACCATTCACAACAAACCCAAAATCCAATTTGATATTAAATACAAGACTCTGAATAAATAAAATATATCGGCTTATATTCAATATCAAATTCTGAAACCAACAAATATCGTATTGGAATAATGATATATATATCTTCCAAATTCCTCCACAATATCTGTATAATCACGAAATCCAATATCTAAATATTCTGAAGATAATTTCAATTCTAATCCATTCCAATTCTTGTATTGGAAATCCTGGTTATTTTTAAAACCATTTCAAATCCAATTTATTTATTTTTAAAAATAATTGAATTATAATTCTAGTACAAAACTAGTTCATTTCGATAAAAATATATTTTTATCTTTTCAAATATGGATTTTTTTCATCCCAATTCTTTCCAAATCATTTATTATGATTTTACACAATTTATTGATATTTTTAATAATTTTATCAAGGCCCGTACAATCGATTTTCATAAACGGCCATCGAGCTACACTTACAACGACCTTTTCCAAATTTGATTTGGACATAATTCCAAATCCAACCGTTACATTTCTAATTTCTTGTACTTTTAGAAAGCTCTTTCCGATACGAAACCAGCGGTTCTGGTTTTAGGAGAATCCGACGATTGGATCTCCCGTAATGTCCATTCGAAGTCAATGGTCGAAGTTCGTGAACTGCCACAGCGCGGCGCTTTTCGTCGATTTCCATTTAAAACGTATTTTATAAATCGTGTTAAATTTGGTTTTCAAAACAGTTTCAACTTCATCTTCAATTCCAAATCAAAATTGAATTTTCTATTATAAATTCATTTTTAATTCATTTCTAATTGATTTCAAGTCAATTTCAATTCCAATTCGTTTTGAATTCATTTTAAATCGATTTCAATTCGTTTTGAATTCTATATCACTTCAATATTTTCAAAACATCAGATTTTGAAATCACTTTTCGATATTCATTATAAAATGAATAAAATCGACCAAATTCCCGTTCGTGTTTAAATGGCGTTTAACTACTTAACACGGTTTCACATTCCAATATACACTGAATATCAGTTTAAAATATTCGTTAATTATGAACTGGAATCATACTCAATCAATTTACAATATAATTTCAGTTATATGGATTTCATACACACATGTACACAACAACAACGATAAACAATCAACCATCATCCAAAGTGCATTCTACACTGTATAAGCATTAAATATAACTATTCATCGCTCATACAGCCTGTCAATCAATCGATCGACATACAACTAATTATTGGGACTAATGTATGTCATATATCATCCCAACACCCGTGTGCGGTTTCAATCAACAAATAACGAATTTTATTTGTGTAGTTAGGTGATGTGTAAAATTTATCGTCCCAATCAATATCAGTCAAATGTGTATACATAAACAAATCATCTGATTTGTTTATAAACATTTATTTTATTCATCTACACATTAAAATTTATATTTTTAACTAAATATTTTTAACTATAAAATATGTTATTCCATTTCACATCACATAATCAACTTTCACAACGAAATCAAACCATGGTTTGTGGACGACGGGTGTCGGGTGCTGCTAAGCACCGTCTGCATTCTAGTTTATATTTTAACTAGAAAATAAAATTTAAAGTGAGAAATTCTCAACTTTGGGTTCCACTCCGTCATTCTTTCTTCTGAACGGTTTGTATTTGTCCGAAATTCCAACGCATCCTTTTCACGCTGTTCACAAAAATAAAATCACGTTTTTACATTGCCATTTCAACGATAAAAATAGTATTTTTACTTTGCTACATATATGATAAAAATCACATTTTTATATCGTCACTTCATATATAAAAATTATATTTTTATCTTATCGCTACATATATAAAAATCAAATTTTTACTATCTATATAATATAAAAATCATATTTATATTATCTCTATAATATAAAAATCATATTTTTATCGCTTCTTTCTACATAAAAATTATATTTTCATATTTCTACTTCTTATATAAAGATCGAATTTTTATTTCGCTACAACATTATAAAAATTCTATTTTTATGACGCTACTATATAAATAAAAAACATCTTTTTACGTTTATAACTTAACTATTTTATATATGACTAAATCCTATTTTTAATATTCCTATGATATAAAAATCATATTTTTAATATTCCTATGATATAAAAATCATATTTTTAATATTCCTATGATATAAAAATCATATTTTTAGACAATCAAAATCTAATCTTTAGATAATAAAAATCCTACTTTTCTATGAACTAAAAGTTAAACCTATGTATGTAAAAATTAAACCTTTCATATATATAAAAATAAAATTAAACCTTTTTCTTTTCGAAAATCTAATCTTTTCATATTATAAAAATAATAGCGTTACATACATTAAAAATATAATCTTTATCATTAAAAATATTATTTTTATAAACTAAAATCCTATTTTTTTAATTAAGCTAATCCTATAGAAAATAAATAAATTAAACTAAAATATAAAAACTTACATTTTCAGTTGCAAGAGGGGGGTTTCACGGTCGGAGGGGTGGAGGCGAGGCTGCGGCGTCGGAGATTGGAGGGATGGGGCGCTCACTTGAGGTGGAGGTGGTGGGTGCGGTTTTGGGTGGTAGCAGTTGGAGGTGGAAAAGGGGGGCTCGTGGTGTTCGTTTTGAGGAAGGGGGTCGAGAAGAGGAGGGAGGCACGGGGAGAAGAAGAGGAGGGGCTCGATCGCCAGCGGCGCTGCCGTTGGAGGTGCACGGCGGCGGCTTCCTCCCTCGGTCACTCCTTTCTTTCTTTTTAATCGATTTGAAAAAGTGAACCCGGGGGGGGGGGACGGAGAGAGAGAGTGAATTATTTAATTTGTACTTTATTAATTTTTAATTTCAAAAAGTAACTTTTTATTTCAACCTCCAAACGAGACGCACCGACTATCCCCCATAACTAATTACCACCATTCCAGACACAATGGGATATGTATCGTAAGCCAGTTTGGCTGTATCGATCGGTTTCCGTCCAAATCAAAATATAAATCTATATATTGAATTTGAACGCACATTCCAATTTATCGAGGCCACATACAGACTCTAAAAATTCCCGAAAAAATATTTTCTAGCTTCGTATTGACGATACGGTTCTAACAAAACTAATTTCATCAAATATGGAGACTGTTTGAAAAATGGCCATTTTCTAGTCGATCCAAATTGACAAAACACGTTTTCTCTTGCCACGCTCACATATTGACTCAGAAAATTATGATTTTTGGAATCTAGCAATAATTTGACATCCCGGATCCAACAACAGTGGTTTCGTCGAAAACGGAGGTCATTTGCAAAATTTCCATTTTAAGGGCCAAATTTCCTTAGCGACTATTTTGAATCTTCATCTGGACATAACTTTTTATCCCCGCTATGAAATTCCAATTTTTTGGATTCGTTGGAAAGATATTCTAAAATAGATTCTAATATATTTTGTTTCTCCAAAATCCGGTTTATTTCGAATCCTGTACATTCATTTGAAATTTGAAATCGAATTTTCAAATTACCGCGCCATTTCCAATTCCTTTTATAATTAAAAATAAATATTTATATTCTAACGACGATTTATACAAATATATACGTTACAATTCTACTCAAAATAAATTTCTCGTCATTATTATTTAAAATAATTCATTTTAAATATTCAAAATTCATCAAAATTACCAAAATAAAAGTTTTAAATTGGTTCGGATTTCTGGGTTGTTACAATTAAACTGAGTGAATTTAACTCACCTTAACTTTGAATTTGTCGATAACCAGTTTGTTATAGTCAAATTAAACAGGTATTTAATTTAACCAAAATTTCCATTCGCTTCTGATCTTGAGCCATCCAGCTCCATGTTATAGCGCTCATCGACACGGTCCCGATGCTTTTAATTCAACGGAATTCTGATATCGTATGCAAACGATATTAACGATATAAGATTATATAAACAATTAAATTAAATAATTTTAATTTTTAATTTAAATTATGCTAAACCTGTTTTATAAGTTCGGTCCGTCTCCCACTCTACCCACATAAAAAAACCGGATCCTCTCTTCCACAAAAAAGACTCTGCCTCCTCAAATTTCTTATCCATGACCGACTTCCTGACTCCTTTCTACCTCTTCTCTTCTTTCCAGAAATCAAAATACACCATCGTATCTCCCCTACGCAACCATGATTAGGCCATCCCCTTTGCCTTCCATCTTCTGTCGCTCTGCCAAACCCTAGATGTAATAGCCCAGATTTTTAACCATTTATTTTAACATTAAAAATTGGTTTTAAATGTTATTTTGGAAATTAAATAATGTGAATTGAATAATTTTGAATATTCTTTTAATATAGATAGATAATATGATAATATTTTAATTTCGAAAGATTCGGAAAATATTTTGGATTTGTTATATTGTATGAATTGGCAACGTAAAGGAATATAATTGAGACTGGTTTTGAATTATATTAACGTATTCATTTATTAAATGACGCTGAAACGTTTAATTTATCATTTTAGTTATAAATGAACTTATAACGTCGTGGTGGTTCATAATATTACATTTTGAACTTTAATTAGATGTACAAGATCCAATATAAGTCGAAATTCTTTGAAATAAGTAACGTTAGGATCGATTTGATAATAATTTTCTAATGAAGCAGATAAATCAAGTTTTATATTGTAGATTTTGTTTTATGTCCAAATCAAATTTTCAAATAATCGCTATGGAATTTCGGTTATAAATAATAGCATTATATATATATATATAATAAAGAAATTTTATTATGAAATTAATATCATTTTAACCTAGAATTTATTTTATAAAATCTATAATAGTCAATTATTGTAAGATTTCCAATTGCACGTAAATTGGAGTTATTTTGTGACTGTGCGCAGTGTAAACGCATGTAAATTAACCATTGAAATAATTTAATTATAATCTATTTAGAACATCGATTATAATTTCATATCTTGTTCCTACGGTCGAATCAAATCTTGAAGCCGGTTCCAACGTATTTAAAATAACGGTTAAAACTAAGATCGCCGGTTGCGGTTTTTCTTTATAGGAGTATGTAACCGCGAGATATTTTATAAGCATCATTTTCAGTATATTGCTTTCAAAGTATTTTGTAACACCCTGTAATTTTATAACATTAAAATTCACAAATTAAAGTATACTTAATTTTTAGAAAAGAATTAAGTGAAATGGGTTGCGTAGTGAAATATATATATTGATAAATATATATATATATAAATTAAAAATTAAATAAATAAATATGCGAAAAAGTTCAAAACAGCGAATTGGGAGGGGAAATAACCGAACTGGCCCATTTTTGAGGTCGACCCAAGCTCCGCTGGGTCGACTAGGGGTTAATCCAGGGTGTTTGGCTGTCAACCCGTGGGCCGATTCGCTTAAATGCAGATTTTGAATTTGATTGGTTCTCATGGTTCAGGGTTAATCTAATGGTCCTAAATAACTTCCTACACCTATAAATACATCCTAGTGCTAACCCTAAACCTAATTAAAATAGAATAGTTACCGTCATACCATCGCCATGGAAATCAATGGAGCCGCCGCCAACTAAGAAATAAGAAAAGCAAATTCAATTCTAATTCAATCAACCCTAAAGCAAAGCAAAACTCTCTCTTTTCTTCTCTAGATTGTGAGTATGATGATCTTAACAAGATTATTATCATTTTAATTAGGTTGAGTTATGAATGGATTATGAGTAGATGATGTGAATTATCATATATGTTGTTGTAAACCTCTTTTGCTATCATGTATATTGTAAATCCAATGTTATGTGATGATGATATCTTATATGTTGTAAATCATGCTATGATGATGTTATGTATGTTGAAAGTTTCTATGCTAAGTTGTGATGAATCATACATGTTAAAAAGGCCATGATGTTACCATCTATGCTAGTTAGTTCATATTAATTAAATCATCATGTTTGGGTTATGTTGATCTATATGACAAGTCACATATGCATGTTAGATTGATTAGAAAAGTTATGAACATATGCCAAGACATCTATTATGACATCTAGAATTATGCTATGACATATGTGATATCCTATGCTAGTTCACACCATCATTATGTTGCCTAAAAAACCCATATGCAAGTTTATGTATAGATTTGGACTATGATCATACCATATAAATTGAGACATTTAACAAGTTGACACCTTTTGATCCTTAACATGTGTAGTTTATGCAAGTTTCACCCCTATTATGATTAGATTTATTTTAATTGTCTATATGTTGTGATAATTTATCTTTGTGCTAGGTGTTAGACTATACAAGTCTAGCCTATATTATGCGTTGAATAAGCGAACGTATAAACGTGGGGTAGGGGTAATATTAAGGATTTAATATTAAAAAGTTGGGGTGCAATTGATATGATTTTGCATGCCATAAGTGGATGGCCATAATTGAGTCAATTATGGACATCATTAAAAGTTGACTTAATTAATAATTTGAATAGGGAATTATTAAAACTGGGGTAAAAGATTTTAAGTGTTAATCAATGCTTAGGACACGAGGTAGGACTCGTTTGTGACGTAAACCTGCCCGGACCCGCCCGACAAATCCAGTGGTCACAAATGTCAGCCCAATGTGAGAGGTCCTAGGCCTAAACTAAAGCATAACGGTTGTAAGGACACGAGGTTAGACTCTTTTATGGTGTAAGACTGTCCGAACCCGCCCGGCAAATCCAGCTGCCATAAATGCCAGTCTAATGTGAGAGGTCTTTATGAGGTTATGACCTGAATGAATTAAGAAATACTTAACCAGATAAACATGTAAGGTGGGACATGGGGGTTAAGTAGGTGCCTTGGGTGGCATGAGGAATCTAGGGGGTGCCCTTAGTGGCATGTGAAATACGATTAGTAAGACTTAACCAAACACACTTGTAAATGAACATGACTAAGAGGGTTAAGTGGGATATACTAGTGACAAGCTTTGGTGGGTAGCTTGTGGGGGCCCATTTCGACCAGTATCCCAAACGTATCTTTGTGGGCTCGACCCAAGTCGAGGACGGGACACGCATGCTGGGTTCGACTTTAAGAGGCCAAAACGGGGAGCGGTGGCAACGCAAGTCCAACGGGTTTCGTATGCGTGTGTGGACCCGGGCTGGTAGGTAAGACGTTGTTGCATCGTGTAGGTATAAGCCGCGCATTCTCAAGTTGTATCGGGTTGCCACTTTAGGGGAGTGATACACCCCACTGTGGGGCCAGCACGGGTATCTACGAGTAGGGAGCCGATCGAAAGTGGGTAGTGGGGTACAGCTAGTGGAGATAGGGGCAGACGGCACCTATGTAGTCAGCTAGGGGTACGTAAGGCTATTTATAAAGTTTCTGTGTGAAGCAAGTAGGATCAAACAATAGGGTGACTGGTGTGGTGCAGTGTAGTAATGTGCGGTGCAGTGTAGTAATCATTCGTTAGTAATTAGGTGTGCCTTTACCGTTATCTTTAACGTTATCTTAAACACTATCTTTATCTTCCTAAGAGTTCATAGACATTTACTTGTCTTCCAGCTCATGCCTTAGTCTAGTTATTTTGATAATAGTATTGTTAGAATTATCATACTCGCCAGACTTTATGTCTGACCCTCTCTATTTCTATCCTTTTCCCCCTCCAGGTCCTCAGGTTGGGCCCAGCTCTAGTGGAGTTTGACTGAATTGCTTCATCTCTCTTTGGAAAGCTTGGACCGTTGAAGTTTAGTCCAGCTTGTTATCTTTTTAATGGCTATTTATGTAATGGGATTATGTATTTTGTTTTTATGAAGATGGATATTGTACTTGGTTATGATCTATGGTTTTATGATGTAACAAACATGTTTAATTTCCGCTGTAATAAAATGAAGTTTAAGATTTCCAAGTACTATTTACTATCTGTCTTGTTGTAATTTTTCTGTTCTATATTCACTTATAACCTCCATGGAAGTTAATGCATTCCCTTCGTGAGTGACATTAATGGACGTGGGGTGTTACACGTGGTATCAGAGCTTAAGGTTACCAGAACAGATAAAAATACTTTTTTTGGAAGAAGTGCTTTCAAAAACATGTTTTAATGAGAAATTTAAAGAGAAAAGTTTTTAAGAAAAAAAACATAATCCCCAATAGCCCATATCTTTACCTTTCGAATTCTCCATTCTGAATCTTTCCTTTTTCGTTTCAGCATGGCTGAAGATCTTAATCTACCCGACGGTGTAACGATACCAGGATGGTATAGGAGGTTATTAGAGGCTAGGGCCGCTGCAGGTCCAGCCAATGTTCCACCACCACCAGTTGCACCCGTTCCTCCTCCTCATGTAGATACTTTTGCAAAGATGTGCAAGGAATTCAAGGCTATGGGTGGAAAATCATTTCAAGGGTCAGAAACGTTTGTGGAAGCTAGAGATTGGCTTAAGGAGGTGGAAGAATTGCTAGAAATCTTTGAAGTAGAAGAAGGGAGGAGAGTTCGATTAGCAGCTTGGTTGATGAAGGGAGAGGCCTCGTTTTGGTGTGAGGTCACTAATGGGGAGCGTCCTGTTGACTCTTGGGTGGATTTCAGACGTAGGTTCGAGGCGAAGTTTCTCTCAAGGGCGGAAGAAAATCTATATATGGAAAGGTTCTTGACATTGAAGCAAGGAAGCTCATCAGTGAAAGAATATGTCAATAAATTTAATCAGTTAGCAAGGTTTGGCTTGGACTTAGTGAACACGCCGGAGAAGAAGGCGCTGAGGTTCGTGAATGGCTTGAATGAACCATTGCAAGGGTTGGCTATGACCCACATCCCTATGGGGGCCACCTTTGAGAAGTTAGTAGAAATGGCGCTTATGCATGAGGAGAAAAGCGCTAAAGCTGATAAGGCACCCGAGAAGAAGGGGGATCAGAAGAAACCACAACAGCAAAACAAGAAGGGTGGAAAAGACCATAATGGCAAGGGAAAGAAGAAGTGCTTTAAGTGTGGAACCCCAGGCCATCTCAGCAAGGATTGCCGAAAGAAAAAGAAGACAGGCTGTTTTCATTGTGGCGATGCGGGACATTTAGTGAAGGACTGCCCAAAGAAGGGGCAGAGGGCAGGAGCTACCTCGGGAGGACAGGTGCAGGCTCTTATGGCACCAGGGCAGGCAATGGGACAAGTTCAGGCTCTCGCGGTCCCACCGCTGCAAGATCGAGGTAGAACCATTTCTGTTGAAAGCTTAGTTTTTCTGTTTGATCATCCTGTCCGTACCTTATTTGATTCGGGCGCATCGCATTCGTTTATCTCTACATCATTAGTTGAATCACTGCACTTAAACACCAGTTTAGTAGAGGATCCCTTTGTTGTTTCGAATCCAATTGGGGGCTCAGCTTATTTGTCTATGATGTGTTTGGATTTGAAAATTTCCATACTTAGCGTTGAATTTAGATGTGATGCTTATGTGTTGGGCTTCACGGGCTATGGGCTAATTTTAGGAATGGATTGGTTATCCAGAAATGGGGCCGTTCTTGATTGTGAAAGGAGAGTAGTTAGGCTCGCGACTCGCCTTGGAAACACTCTCGAAATCTTTTGTAATCCCATAAATTCGGTTATGCTAAGTTATCTAGAATCGCATGACGCGTCTGAGGAAAATCTACGATCTGTTAGAGTCGTCCAAGAATATTCGGATGTGTTTGAGGAGGTGAAGGGCTTGCCTCCGAAGCAGGAGATAGATTTTCGAATATATCTTGTGGATAATGCGAAACCAGTATCTTTGCCAGTACGCCACATGGCTCTACGTAAAAGGAGGGAACTCGGTAAGCAAGTGAAGGAGTTGCTTGAGAAGGGGTTCATAAGACGAAGTATATCGGAGTGGGGTGCTCCAGTAGTATTTTCCACGAAGGCGGATGGGTCCCTTAGACTTTGTGTGGACTATAGAGAACTTAATAAGCTTACTAAGAAGAACAGACACCCACTGGCGAGGATTGACGATCTCTTCGATCAGTTAGTTGGCGCCTCGGTGTTTTCGCAGTTGGACATAGCCACTGGTTTCCATCAGTGGAGAGTGGTTGAGGATAGCATCGACAAGACTGTCTTTAGGACTCCGGACAGATTCTATGAATGGCTAGTGATGCCCTTCGGTTTGACAAACGCCCCCGCATACTTTGTTGATTTGATGAGTAGGGTGTTTAGGGAGTACCTTAACAAATTTGTGGTAGTCTTTGTAGATGACATCTTGATCTTTTCTAAGGATGAAGAAGAGCATGCCCTACATCTTAGGGAAGTGTTGGAGACTCTTCGAGCGCATAAGCTTAAAGCTAAATTTTCTAAGTGTCACTTTTGGAGGAAGGAAGTACGGTTCTTAGGACACGTGGTTTCCAAAGAAGGGATAGCTGTAGATATCGCGAAGGTGGTGGCCATCCAAGATTGGAAGGTTCCTAAAAATGCTACCGAAGTGAGAAGTTTCTTGGGGTTGGCTGGCTACTATAGGAAGTTTATCAAAGACTTCGCAAAGATATCAGCTCCATTGACACGCTTGAAGAAGAAGAACCTAGTTTTCACATGGGACGTAGATTGTGATGATGTGTTCCCACGTTTGAAGAGAGCTTTGACTTCAGCCCCAGTCTTAGTATTGCTAGACGGGAGTAAGCCGTTTACCGTTTATACTGATGCTTGTGGGACAGGACTAGGCGCAGTCTTAATGCAAGAGGGCAGGGTAATAGCCTATGGTGGAAGGCAGTTGAGAGCGCATGAGAAGAATTACCCCACACATGACCTAGAGTTGGACGCTATTGTTTTCGCGCTTAAGTCTTGGCGTCATTATCTTCTTGGCGAGAAATTCGAACTATTCACTGACCACAAATCTTTAAAATACCTATTCTCTCAAAAGGACTTGAACTTAAGGCAGCAAAGGTGGATGGAGTTCTTGGCGTCCTACGACTTTGAGATAGCATATACCCCTGGCAAGGGTAACGTGGTGGCCGATGCCTTAAGTAGAAAAAGATTATCCTTAAGTCCTTTGTTTGTTGAGCGCCGAAGTTTAGAATTCATTTCGATGTTTAACTTTAGACCTTCCGTTGACTTCGTACCCGGTTTGCTAGCATCCTTGGAGGTCAGACCTACGCTTTTGGGACGGATTGGCGAGGCACAGCGAGATGACCCGCAGTTGGTTGAGTTAGTAGAAAAGCTCAAAGGAGGGGAGTCATCAAGCCATCTCCGTAGGTATACCCTAGATGATAAGGGTTGGTTACATAGGGACGGTAGACTTTGTGTACCAAAAGACGATGACCTAAGGAAGACTATTCTTGACGAAGCACATCATTCGAAGATGGCCATTCATCCCGGCGGGGACAAGATGTACAAAGACATGAAGAGAGTTTACTTTTGGGCCGGCATGAAGAAAGACATGACCGAGTATGTCGCTAGATGCTTGGTATGCCAACAAGTAAAAGCGGAGCAAAAGAAACCTGGTGGGTTGCTTCACCCATTGGAGGTTCCACTATGGAAGTAGGAGAGTGTCTCGATGGATTTTGTGGATGGATTACCGCGATCGAGGAGGGGTAATACGGGGACTTGGGTTATAGTAGATAGACTTACTAAGAGCGCCCATTTCATTCCCGTGAAGAGTAAGAGGACTGCTCCATGGTTAGCTTCTGTATATGTCCGAGAAATAGTTCGTTTGCACGGTGTTCCTTCTAGCATAGTGAGCGACCGCGATCCTATTTTCACTAGCGAATTTTGGAGAAGCTTACAAGAGGCGGTAGGGACTCAGTTATGTTTGAGCACTGCATATCATCCTCAGACAGACGGCCAGACCGAGAGGGTGAATCGCATTCTAGAGGATCTGTTGAGGCTATGTATCCTAGACTTTGGGGGTACATGGGAAGAGCATCTTCCATTGGTTGAGTTCGCATATAATAATAACTTTCAGTCCAGCAATGGTATGGCACCATTCGAAGCTCTATATGGACGACCTTGTCGTTCACCTACATGTTGGTGGGAATCTATGGATAAGATCTTACTTGGGCCCGATATGACTAGGGAGACTTCGGAGAAGATCGACTTGATTCGAAGGAGGATGAAAGCAGCGCAAGATAGGCAGAAATCTTATGCGGATAAGAGGAGGACAGATCTCGAGTTTGAAGTTGGGGACATGGTCTTTTTCAAAGTGTACGAAACGTTGTTCGCTTTGGGTCCGTTGGGAAATTAGCACCAAGGTTT
This sequence comes from Allium sativum, assembly GCA_030737875.1. Taxonomy (NCBI): domain Eukaryota; kingdom Viridiplantae; phylum Streptophyta; class Magnoliopsida; order Asparagales; family Amaryllidaceae; genus Allium; species Allium sativum. The sequence continues at coordinate 138,255,417 of CM060918.1, read as the reverse complement.
ATAGGGCCGTTTCCTATTAAGGAGAGGATTGGACGGATGGCGTATAGAGTGGAGTTGCCCGAGAGACTTAGTGGTGTACGTGACGTATTCCATGTGTCACATTTGAGGAAGTGCTTGCACGAGACCGCGGAAGTGGTAGAGCCGAGCTTGCTTAGAGAGGTGGAGATAGAGCGTGATGCGACAATTCGACGAGCTCCTACGCGCATTCTTGGGTCGTAGATCAAGAGGTTGAGGAATCGAGAGGTCAGACTAGTCAAAGTGCAATGGGGAGATGATGAGAGCAACGCTACTTGGGAGACGGAAGAGAAGATGCGTTCACGATACCCTTTTCTTTTTGAGGGCATGTCCTTTAATTTCTCCTTTATCGCTTAGCTTGTACTTATCTTATTTTAGTATATCCTCTCGCTAGTATCTTTGACCTTTAGTTAGGATAATCCTATGGTTGAAACATGTGTTTGAGACATGTTATGTATGGTGGATGCAAAGTGGATGCAAGTGTTTGCTAGTGGTTGCTCATGGATGCATATGCACACACAATTAGGCACCAGATCGGCTCAGTCACTTCATATTGCATATTGCATATATATGGATGTATTTAGTGAAATGGATGTATAATGGCTGTATTATCATATAGTTGCTGCATTCGGGTGGATGGTTGTGCACGCATATAGAATTAATATGTATTATTAGGAATCTTTTGCATACATATTGGACGCATGGCACTATCATGAATTGCACTAAGGAGGTCGACTGAATCAGTAGACCGCCTAATTTTGCATTAGATATGGACATATACACACACTGTGCATATAAACATTAAAGCATTAGAAGTCTTTTAAGGACAATGGATGCTGGTGTTTGATGATTGAGTAGATGGACGATTAGATGGTAGGATATACATTCTTCTTGACTTGGAGATTTCGGGGACGAAATCATTTAAGGAGGGCAGAATGTAACACCCCGTAATTTTGTAACATTAAAATTCACAAATTAAAGTATACTAAATTTTTAGAAAAGAATTAAGTGAAATGGGTTGTGAAGAGAAATATATATATATATATTGATATATATATATATATATAAATTAAAAATTAAATAAATAAATATGTGAAAAAGTTCAAAACAGCGAATTAGGAGGGGAAATAACCGAACCGGCCCATTTTTGAGGTCGACCCAAGCTCCGCTGGGTCGACTAGTGGTTAATCCAGGGTGTTTGGCTGTCAACCCGTGGGCCGATTCGCTCAAATGCAGATTTTGCATTTGATTGGTTCTCATGGTTCAGGGTTAATCTAATGGTCCTAAATAACTTCCAACACCTATAAATACATCCTAATGCTAACCCTAAACCTAATTAAAATAGAATAGTTACCGTCATACCACCGCCATGGAAATCAATGGAGCCGCCGCCAACTAAGAAAGAAGAAAAGCAAATTCAATTCTAATTCTCTCAACCCTAAAGCAAAGCAAAACTCTCTCTTTTCTTCTCTAAATTGTGAGTATGATGATCTTAACAAGATTATTATCATTTTAATTAGGTTGAGTTATGAATGGATTATGAGTAGATGATGTGAATTATCATATATGTTGTTGTAAACCCCTTTTGCTATCATGTATATTGTAAATCCAATGTTATGTGATGATGATATCTTATATGTTGTAAATCATGCTATGATGATGTTATGTATGTTGAAAGTTTCTATGCTAAGTTGTGATGAATCATACATGTTAAAAAGGCCATGATGTTACCATCTATGCTAGTTAGTTCATATTAATTAAATCATCATGTTTGGGTTATGTAGATCTATATGACAAGTCACATATGCAAGTTAGATTGATTAGAAAAGTTATGAACATATGCCAAGACATCTATTATGACATCTAGAATTATGCTATGACATATGTGATATCCTATGCTAGTTCACACCATCATTATGTTGCCTAAAAACCCCATATGCAAGTTTATGTATAGATTTGGGCTATGATCATATCATATAAATTGAGACATTTAACAAGTTAACACCTTTTGATCCTTAACATGTGTAGTTTATGCAAGTTTCACCCCTATTATGATTAGATTTATTTTAATTGTCTATATGTTGTGATAATTTATCTTTGTGCTAGGTGTTAGACTATACAAGTCTAGCCTATATTATGCGTTGAATAAGCGAACGTATAAACGTGGGGTAGGGGTAATATTAAGGATTTAATACTAAAAAGTTGGGGTGCAATTGATATGATTTTGCATGCCATAAGTGGATGGCCATAATTGAGTCAATTATGGACATCATTAAAAGTTGACTTAATTAATAATTTGAATAGGGAATTATTAAAACTGGGGTAAAAGATTTTAAGTGTTAATCAATGCTTAGGACGCGAGGTTGGACTCGTTTGTGACGTAAACCTGCCCGGACCCGCCCGGCAAATCCAGTGGTCACAAATGTCAGCCCAATGTGAGAGGTCCTAGGCCTAAACTAAAGCATAACGGTTGTAAAGACACAAGGTTAGACTCTTTTATGGTGTAAGACTGCCCGGACCCGCCCGGCGAATCCAGCTTCCATAAATGCCAGTCTAATGTGAGAGGTCTTTATGAGGTTATGGTCTGAATGAATTAAGAAATACTTAACCAGATAAACATGTAAGGTGGGACTTGGGGGTTAAGTAGGTGACTTGGGTGGCATGAGGAATCTGGGGGTGCCCTTAGTGGCATGTGAAATACGATTAGTAAGACTTAACCAAACACACATGTAAATGAACATGACTAAGACGGTTAAGTGGGATATACTAGTAGGACAAGCTTAGGTGGGTAGCTTGTGGGGGCCCATTTCGACCAGTATCCCAAACGTATCTTTGTGGGCTCGACCCAAGTCGAGGACGGGACACGCATGCTGGGTTCGACTGTAAGAGGCCAAAACGGGGAGCGGTGGCAACGCAAGTCCAACGGGTTTCGTATGTGTGTGTGGACCCGGGCTGGTAGGTAAGACGTCGTTGCATCGTGTAGGTATAAGCCGTGCATTCTTAAGTTGTATCGGGTTGCCACTTTAGGGGAGTGATACACCCCACTGTGGGGCCAGCACGGGTATCTACGAGTAGGGAGCCGATCGAAAGTGGGTAGTGGGGTACACCTAGTGGAGATAGGGGCAGACGACACCTATGTAGTCAGCTAGGGGTACGTAAGACTATTTATAAAGTTTCTGTGTGAAGCAAGTGGGATCAAACAATAGGGTGACTGGTGTGGTGCAGTGTAGTAATGTGCGGTGCAGTGTAGTAATCATTCATTAGTAATTAGGTGTGCCTTTACCGTTATCTTTAACGTTATCTTAAACGCTATCTTTATCTTCCTAAGAGTTCATAAACATTTACTTGTCTTCCAGCTCATGCCTTAGTCTAGTTATTTTGATAATAGTATTGTTAGAATTATCATACTCGCCAGACTTTATGTCTGACCCTCTCTATTTCTATCCTTTTCCCCCTCCAGGTCCTCAGGTTGGGCCCAGCTCTAGTGGAGTTTGACTGAATTGTTTCATCTCTCTTTGGAAAGCTTGGACCGTTGAAGTTTAGTCCAGCTTGTTATCTTTTAAATGGCTATTTATGTAATGGGATTATGTATTTTGTTTTTATGAAGATGGATATTGTACTTGGTTATGATCTATGGTTTTATGATGTAACAAACATGTTTAATTTCCGCTGTAATAAAATGAAGTTTAAGATTTCCAAGTACTATTTACTATCTGTCTTGTTGTAATTTTTCTGTTCTATATTCACTTATAACCTCCATGGAAGTTAATGCATTCCTTTCGTGAGTAACATTAATGGACGTGGGGTGTTACATATTTATTAATAAAAATCTAAACCAAATCTCTTTATCTGGTCAAACTTTAGAAGCAAAATTCTCTATTATTTTTGACAAATAAAAACAAAATCTCCATAGTTATGTGGCTAGATTGTTTTAAAACTTGTTTGATTCTGTCAGTCAGCTGCCTCAGCTTTAGAAATAACAAGTATCAGCCAACCCATAATAAATATCGTGGCCTACTCATAACATGGGCACACATATGTCTGTCCTTTCGAAAGACCCGAGCCAATATTTTTCTCCATTTTGGTCAAACAATTTCTGCAAACTAAAATATCTCTGACGCTCATCGTACCAAGTATTTCTTTTCATCCTCTCAGGCCATGTGCACACCTGAAACGCAATACTTGCCATGGTTTTAATTCTGACATTATAAAATTTCAAACACTTCGGCTACACTGTTCGATGATTTAAACTCCTAAAACCAACCTTTTCAATCACTAACATGTTCTTTTTATCTTAGGGTGCGTTCTTGACGAACAAGAATAAGGTATTTGAACGTGGCATTTGAGCGGGGAATTTGAGCGTGGTACAGTAGCGAATGTGAAATGTGTTTTTTGCTCGAGTATTTAGTAGTCAATTTGTTTGTTTTGTATTAATTTATACATTTAATTTTAATTATTGTTTCTTATGTGTGTGACAACATTTTGTAAAGCTTGTAATATTAGTCCCACATTACCAAAACATTATGAGTAGCTTGGTATATATTTGAGTATACAAACTATAAACACAATTGAAATAAAACCAAATAGCCTTGAATTAACATGAATTCTTAATACTTATACATGTATATTAAAATTGTCAAAGTTAGCAACTTGGGCACGAAGGCGCGTGTGCGTACAACGGTTCACATTGCTAACTACGTCCATGGCGTCCAACGCATCGGGCGCGAACTGAACGGAAACAGTAAAATAAATGATGGGGTCTTATTCGATCCACGTGTTTTTATGGTCCTAGTAAACCAACTTAAAAAAAAGTAAGATATCTTTGACCAAAACTTCAGAAACTCGTCTGCTACACATGCATACGCTGTTTCTTTTGTCGGTTGAGGTTTTTGATACCATGTACTATCTTTATTTTATTTTTCATCTCTTCCTTGACAGCCAAGTTTCTTGGCTTATAAATAGCTTCTATCTTCATTCTGAAAACATTACAAACTCTCTCTTCTCGTGTTCCATTCGAAATACACATATTTGTTATAAAACGAACACAGAACAGAAGAAATAAGGGAGAGAGGACATTTCTATTCATTTCGATATCTCTTTATTTCTATTACATTGGCTCCTTTATATATAAGCTTTAGAGCTGATCTTTAACTTATTCCCATGATGTGGGACTAAACAGAGAACTGATAAAAGCATATTCACAACATTCATATATATTACAATACTCCCCCTTGAATATGCTTCTTCAAAATCTTGAATGCTCAGCTAACTTGAAGATGTCCTTTTTTAAACATATATGATGATTGCTCCCCCTTATAATTATCCGTTCAGTCGATACAACTATTGTCTGTTGCCTTCAAAATTCTATCAGGAAAACCCAATGGGAAAAACCTTGAACGAGAAAAAGAGTTCTGACATTATGAATATCATATTAAAATGATATTCCTTAAAAGAGTTTGATTTTTCAAGATCAAAACAATGCCTCATTAAAAACTTTTTTATGAAAACCCCTGTGGGAAAAATCGTATACAAGGAAAAGAGTGCAAATTCATTTCATCTTTAAGTAACATGTTTTACAATGTTACAATAAGGGTTGATACTTCAGGATCAAGATAATGCCTCATTAAAATCCTTACTAACATAAACCCATTGGGAAAAATATTAGTGAAAGAAAATAGTACATTATAACATAATTTTATATGCTTCCCTTATCTATAGCTCATTATTCAGTTAGTCTATTGATGTAGTCGATGCATGCCAATTTTGTATATCATCTTTTGGAATGTTGATTTGGAAATTGCCTTTGAGAACGTATCTACCCTCTTTTCTTGAAACTGAATTTGTTTCTCCTCTTTCTTGTTATCCTTTCATGTATGTGTGAAGAGAAATTTAGAAGAAACGTGCTCCATCCTATCATACTTGATATAATTCAATTGAATCTGAGCCATACAAACTGCCTTGTCTTTTGTGATTTGTATGTTACTAAGATTCATTTATGAATACACTTCAGGTGCTTATAATTTTTTGCTTCAATCAGGCTCGCATATTGCAATACACATTTGATGAATAAGACAAATTTCATTACAGCAACACTAAGCAGGAAGTAATCTACTCATCTTGAAGTACATTAAGATTTTCATTACAACAATACTTAGAAGAATGTTGTAATCTATCGTCCATGTTCTTTGTATTCTTTATAATAACAAATGCTATTTATGTTCTTCGGGAACTTATATATTATAATAAGTTTTGCATATCGCAACTACCACTTCAATGGATATTAAGAGTTTTATTACAAAAATTATTGAAAGCAGGAAGTGATCTACTCATCATGACTTATTCAAGATTTTCATCACAACAATAATTAAAAGAATGTTGTAATCTATATTTCTTGCTCTTTATCACTACCAAAGTTATTTAAATTCTTCTGGAATTTGTATACTTTCATCGTCTATACCTTCAGGGTATTGTAAGCGTTTTAAACACTTTCACCGCTTTAATCAATTCAATTATCTCTGAAAATACAATGCTCATGACACTTAACATGTTGTTGACACTCTAAGGTGCTTCAGTAACTTCCATGTGCTTTTGTCATTATATATATTTCTATTTTTATCTTATGAACTACATGTTCATATCTTATGGACTACAGGTCCATGTATCTTAGTTAGGAGAATTTCATGATGGCTAATCATGTTTCTCTCTAATATGGGATTTTTAATCTATTTATAAACATAAATGCTTTATTGTTTATTAATTTATCATCGATGATTATTTCTTGGCAGTTCAATACATAATTTATTGAGATCTCAAAACTTATCATGCTTTAGGTACCTAAACCACTTCTGGGGTTATTTTGACAATCATGTCATGGGTTTCTTTCAAAGCACCCTTAAGTGTTTCTTCAGGAATACTCACCTTTTTTATTTTGCATCTTTATGACTTGCTCCAAAGATATTTTGAATTGACTTTTATACCACATTTTCAGCTGTGATTTACACGTTGAGACGTCCCGAAATCCCGTTCTCACGGAAACAAGGGTTATCTTTGGAATATAACACAGAAACAGATAATAGCAGAACAGAATTAAATAAATACACCAGATAATGAACAATAGAATATACTGGATAAAAGTAATCATCAGAGTTACACAGTATACAGGATCTTACTTAGTACTAATACAGTTCAGCTATACATAAATGTCTACAGCGGAAATAAACAAAATATGTACAATAGGAGCTGAACAGCATAAAAAGAGATAAATGATAGAATCCACCTTCAGCTCCAGCTATCCAGAAAGAACCAGCTAAACCTGAATACAAGGATGCCCGTGTAGAAAAAGGGGCACCCGAGTTTGAAAGTGAAACAAACTACGAGTCAGTCATGGGACTGGTATGAGAAATCTACTCAACACATATATATAATTTGGCTAATCACAGGACCACGCCACTTTCGTGGAACGGGTTTCCTCCATTGGATTGCCAGTGCTTTAAAACAAATCTTTCTTTTAAAACATCGCTATGCTTTTTATAAAAATGAAGCCGCTATAAGACTCAGTTCCCATCACACAATGCAACGCAAACCGGAGGATAGAGTTTTTACCTTATAACGGCCAAATATGCTTGATACGAATAAAACAAAGGCATTTGATATTATTGCTAGTGTTTATATGTTCTGAAAACTATTTCAAATCATAACTATCAATCATAGACGGCATTAATGCCCCATACTACTATGTCGCCATATATAGATATACAATCAAAACCGCATCGTCACGTATTTGGAAATTGGATTTCCGTCATGAACCAAGGCAAAAGATAGTCCTTACCGAATTCGAGACAATCTAGCCTACCATGTCTCCTCAGGATCAGAGCTCGAGTGACCCTTGGATCGTCAGGGTCGGTCCACCGATGTGGATTATTATGCCTGAACAATACGTTTCCCCGCCCTTTGGGGCGTAAACGAGCCAACGAATGACTCCATCGGACCCGGAACGTCCGATCAAACCGAGGCGCCTCGCAACAGCAACAACCACATAGGTGAAAAGTATATAAATGTCAGGGCTGGTAGGTCACTAACACCACCCTAGCTAGAAAGAAACGCATGTCCTCCCTGAGGTCCTTCCTCCCGTTTTAGGTTCATACCGGGGTGTGAGGCTCGCGAATTTACGTTATACACAAAGCTACGCCACACAGACGGTGCTTTGATCATCACCACAAGACTTTGCTTTTCAACAGAAGCCCTGATCACTGCATCTTAGCATGCCACACAGGCAATTCACACCGTGCAACTGATGGCTATCAATCACACAGAACAAATTCCAATGTCGGGCACACAGTTCATTTACAAGTCCGTTCTGGGTCTGAACGAAACCGGAGGCACTAAATACCTCGCAAACCCATCGATCACCACGTACGTCTGGACGATCACCACTCATTATCCATATTTCGGGATGCCTCCCAATCAGGACCTCGGTTATCATCCAAACGAGGTGAAGATCTCCGGTCTTCGACCGTCGTCTTCATCTTCGAATTTCAATCGTCGGTTAATCATTTGAAATGAGCATTAACTCGGCCTTTTCAAATAATTCACGTATATTTAGAATTTCAAATCAATTTATTTCAATGGTTAAATTACTTGACAACACCAATCTTGTTCTTTAATGTAATTTTTCACACCAAACACATTCAACCATCAAAAGCCACATAAATCGAGCAAATTCAATTTATTTCCATTCCATATCGCTTATGATATTTTATAACGATTTATCGCTATTTTTATTTATTTTAAAATAGCTAATTTATTCAAAACGACGCTCCGGGCCATAAAGCGGCCGCAGCGCTGTTTTTATTCAGATTTGATTTACACATATCTGAAAATCTAACCGTTGGATCTCCACAAAATTTACATCATTAGAAAGGTCTTTTCAAAACGAATCCAACGGTTCCAGTTTCGGGAAATTCCGACGGTCGGATCTCCCGGTACAATCGTTTGAAGTTTCGATTTCAAATTACGAACTGCAGCGTCGTTATTCGATTAAATATAATTATATTTTTATATATATATAAATATATAATCGTTTCTGGCGCTGTTTTTCTTCAGATTTGAATTAAACATTCCAGACAATCCAACCGTTGGATTTTTACAAGGTTGGTGCCGTTGGAAAGATATTTCCAAGGCGAACCCGAGGGTTGAGGTTTCGGGAAAATCCAATGGTCGGATTTCCCGCACCAGTCGTTTGAAATCACGGTTTCAAAATACGAACTGCACGGCTTCGTTTCGTTTTAATTTTATTTATATTTATATATTTATATAAATATAGTTCATTCAATGATTTCAATATCGTTTTCACTTCAAATATTTCACTAACGCCCTAAATTTTTGGAAAATTTCGCCATAACCTCCCCTGCACCGGGAGCATCGGGAAATCGCAAATAGCTTTCCCGGTCCTTCTAATCTCAAAAAGAAAAAGAAAAAGCCAAGCGGCTAGCCAACAGGCTCATAAAATCATCACCCAAACAAAACAGTAAATGTGTACCTATTTGTCGGGCACAAAATTTTATTCCTCTTCTCTAGCCCCTTTGCTATAACCTGTTCAATGAATATGCATGTACATATATATACAGTTCTTATCATTTATCATTTTCTATTCAACTTCATATTTGATTTCTATTTGGTTTAAAAACACCATTCATTCTAATGTTACATAAATAGGTGCAAATCATTTCGTTAGCTAATTAATGAATATTTCAACTCATATATGTTTATTTTGAACAAGTGGCTATTTTTAACACTTCACATTTCAACGATTTATGCATACAATAAAAATGTGATTTTTATTGTAAAACAATTCATTTCAAAACACTATTTTTCCATATAGTTCATATAAGTGACAAAAATAGGATTTTTATCATAAAACAATTTCTTTTAAAACGAGATTATTTTACACAGTTCATATAGTCGATAAAACGTGATTTTTATTATCAAACAATTTATTTCAAAATATGAATACCATTCAACACATGAATTTCTAATCAGCGAATGAATATCAATTCAACACATGAATGTTTTCTATAGTTTCTATATATAGATAAAAAATGTGATTTTTATTATCAAACGATTTATTTCAAAATATGAATACCATTCAACACATGAATTTCTAATCAACGAATGAATATCAATTCAACACATGAATGTTTTCTATTCAATTAATAAATATAGTTTAAGCATATGAAAATAATTCAAACACACGAATATTATTCAAAATTTCGGCAGCATAACGGCAGGGTAGTTAAAACCGGGACCGTCCCTAGTACGGCTCCTCGCTCTACCTTAAAACCTCGCGGTTTTTGACAATGGGGATCATGCATCTAGTTCGCACGTAGGCGGCATGTATATATTTATTTCATTTCCACAAACTAATCCTATGTGGTTTCAACCAAATATTTCTCAACCACAAACGGGTATTTTTCAACCACAATCAATCAATATCAACCACAAACAATCCCAAACAATCATTCGCTATCAATCAATTTTCACAACAATTTCAATCAATAAATATCGTCCATGGTTTGTGGACGAGGGGGCATATATATATATAGATATATATTTATATATAGCAATTCACTTTTATTTCAACACATATATATATATAGCTAGAAAAAGAAATTGAAGAGTGAGAAATTCTCACCAATAGCTATCCAATACCACGACTCTTCCTTTAGAGAAATCTTCACCAATCTCGCCTTTTGTCGCTTTCGTTGCCCGAATTCTCTACATATGTAAAAATCGAATTTTTTACTTCGTTATTCAATATATAAAAATCGAATTTCAAAAATATAGATCCCGCCTTTTCAAAAATAAAGATTATATTTTTAATATTCCTATGATGTAAAAATTATATTTTTATTACTTTAAAAATATAAAAATCATATCTTACTTCTTCTACTTAATAAAAATTCCGTCTTTTCTATTTTAAAAATATGATCTTTATTTTTCCACGTTCAAATCTTTTTCTATTCAAAGTTCTAATCTTTTTCTATTTAAAGTTCAAATCTTTTTCTATTTTAAATCTTAAAATAAAATCAGTTTTTAAACCTTTTAAAAATCAGTTTTACATCCTTTTAAAAATCAGTTTTACATCCTTTTCAAAAAATCAGTTTTAAATTCTTTTTCAAAAAATCAGTTTTAAATTCTTTTAAAAATCAGTTTTTACATAAATAAATAATAAAAAAAAACGAAATTTACAGAATTAAAATAAAAATAAAAATAAAATACTTACTGTAATCTGCGAAGGGGGGGGGGGTCGTCTGGCGTCGGGATGTGGGCTGAGGCGGCGGAGTGGTGGTGCGGTCGGCGGTGGGAGGCTAGGGCACGGCGGTCTTCGGTGGTGGCGTCGCGATTTTGGTTCGAACAGGGAGGAGAGGTGAACGGGGGAGAAGGAGAGAGGGGGAAGACGATCGGAGGGGTGGGCTCGTGGGTGGTGGCGCCGCCGCGATGGGTGTCGGCGATTCTGGAAGGGCTCGAGCGCCTTTTTTTTTTCTTGTTTTCTGATTAATGAAATCGGGGAAGGGGCCAGAAAGAAGGATAAAGGGAGGGAGATATTTTTTTTATTATTATTAATTAAATTAACTGCATAAAGTTGACTTTTACCCACGACCTCGAAACGAGGCCCACCGCCTGTCGTCCATAGCGTTTAACCCCCATTCCGAACACAATGGGATATGTATCGCAAGTTGATTTGATCATTTCGATCAGTTTCCGTTAAAATCAACATATAACTCTATATATTGAATTTGAACGCGCATTTCAATTTACTGGGGTCACATACTAACTAGAAAAATTCTCGAAAAATATTTTCTAGCTTCGTATTGACGATACGGTCCTAACAAAACTAGTTTCGTCAAATTCTGAGACCGTTTGAAAAATGGCCAATTTCCAGTCGATTAAAATCAACTGAAACTGGTCAAACGCGTTTTCCTTTGCCACGCTCACATATTGATTCGAAAAATTATGAAATTTGAAACCTAGCAATAATTTGACATCACGGATCCAACAAAAGTGGTTTCGTCGAAATCCGAGGTCGTATGCAAAATGTCCATTTTTTAAGGGCCTGAATTCCATAGCGACTATTCAGAATTTTCAACTGGACATATCTTTTGATTCCCGCTATCAAATTTCGATTTGTCAGATTCGTTGGAAAGGTATTCACTAACAGATTTAAATATTTTTGGTTTCATTAAAATCCGGATTGTTTTGCACCCGGTACAGTCCGACAAAGTTTGAATTCAATTATTGAAACTGCCACGCCATTTCAGGCCTTGTTTATAATTATAATTAATTATATTCGTTTTCAATTGTCGATTCAAACTCAGTTTTCATCGCCATTATTTAAAATATTTATTTTAAATATTTAAAATCCATTATTTTAGCCAATTTAAAATTTTTAAATTGGTTCAGATTTTCAGGGTCGTTACAATCTCCCCCACTTAAAACTTTTCGTCCCCGAAAAGGAACAAAGTCGAAAGTGGTTTGATAAATCTACAATCACACAACACAACAACCAATCCAATTGTTTTTAACCTTTAAAAATATACTAATCAAATCCTATACCCCTTTAAAGATCATTCTGCTTTACTCATACTAGGATATTACTAATCCTATCTGTATAGAGTTACCCGTCCGAGAACACTACTGGTTCTATTTCTGACGAGTTCGTTCACATGTTATATTCCAGAACTAAGCTTAACCAAAGCTCTGATACCACGTTGAGACGTCCCGAAATCCCGTTCTCACGGAAACAAGGGTTATCTTTGAAATATAACACAGAAACAGATAATAGCAGAACAGAATTAAATAAATACACCAGATAATGAACAATAGAATATACTGGATAAAAGTAATCATCAGAGTTACACAGTATACAGGATCTTACTTAGTACAAATACAGTTCAGCTATACATAAATGTCTATAGCGGAAATAAACAAAATATGTACAATAGGAGCTGAACAGCATAAAAAGAGATAAATGATAGAATCCACCTTCAGCTCCAGCTATCCAGAAAGAACCAGCTAAACCTGAATACAAGGCTGCCCGTGTAGAAAAAGGGGCACCCGAGTTTGAAAGTGAAACAAACTACGAGTCAGTCATGGGACTGGTATGAGAAATCTACTCAACACATATATATAATTTGGCTAATCACAGGACCACGCCAATTTCATGGAACGGGTTTCCTCCATTGGATTGCCAGTGCTTTAAAACAAATCTTTCTTTTAAAACATCGCTATGCTTTTTTATAAAAATGAAGCCGCTATAAGACTCAGTTCCCATCACACAATGCAACGCAAACCGGAGGATAGAGTTTTTACCTTATAACGGCCAAATATGCTTGATACGAATAAAACAAAGGCATTTGATATTATTGCTAGTGTTTATATGTTTTGAAAACTATTTCAAATCATAACTATCAATCATAGACGACATTAATGCCCCATACTACTATGTCGCCATATATAGATATACAATCAAAACCGCATCGTCACGTATTTGGAAATTGGATTTCCGTCATGAACCAAGGCAAAAGATAGTCCTTACCGAATTCGAGACAATCTAGCCTACCATGTCTCCTCAGGATCAGAGCTCGAGTGACCCTTGGATCGTCAGGGCCGGTCCACCGATGTGGATTATTATGCCTGAACAATACGTTTCCCCGCCCTTTGGGGCGTAAACGAGCCAACGAATGACTCCATCGGACCCGGATCGTCCGATCAAACCGAGGCGCCTCGCAACAGCAACAACCACATAGGTGATAATTATATAAATGTCAGGGCTGGTAGGTCACTGACACCACCCTAGCTAGAAAGAAACGCATGTCCTCCCTGAGGTCCTTCCTCCCGTTTTAGGTTCATACCGGGGTGTGAGGCTCGCGAATTTACGTTATACACAAAGCTACGCCACACAGGCGGTGCTTTGATCATCACCACAAGACTTTGCTTTTCAACAGAAGCCCTGATCACTGCATCTTAGCATGCCACACAGGCAATTCACACCGTGCAACTAATGGCTATCAATCACACAGAACAAATTCCAATGTCGGGCACACAGTTCATTTACAAGTCCGTTCTGGGTCTGAACGAAACCGGAGGCACTAAATACCTCGCAAACCCATCGATCACCACGTACGTCTAGACGATCACCACTCATTATCCATATTTCTGGATGCCTCCCAATCAGGACCTCGGTTATCATCCAAACGAGGTGAAGATCTCCGGTCTTCGACCGTCGTCTTCATCTTCGAATTTCAATCGTCGGTCAATCATTTGAAATGAGCATTAACTCGGCCTTTTCAAATAATTCACGTATATTTAGAATTTCAAATCAATTTATTTCAATGGTTAAATTACTTGACAACACCAATCTTGTTCTTTAATGTAATTTTTCACACCAAACACATTCAACCATCAAAAGCCACATAAATCGAGCAAATTCAATTTATTTCCATTCCATATCGCTTATGATATTTTATAACGATTTATCGCTATTTTTATTTATTTTAAAATAGCTAATTTATTCAAAATGACGCTTCGGGCCATAAAGCGGCCGTGGCGCTGTTTTTCTTCAGATTTGATTTACACATATCTGAAAATCTAACCGTTGGATCTCCACAAAATTTACATCATTAGAAAGGTCTTTTCAAAACGAATCCAACGGTTCCAGTTTCGGGAAATTCCGACGGTCGGATCTCCCGGTACAATCGTTTGAAGTTTCGATTTCAAAATACGAACTGCAGCGTCGTTATTCGATTAAATATATTTATATTTATATATATAAATATATAATCGTTTCTGGCGCTGTTTTTCTTCAGATTTGAATTAAACATTCCAGACAATCCAACCGTTGGATTTTTACAAGGTTGGTGCCGTTGGAAAGATATTTCCAAGGCGAACCCGAGGGTTGAGGTTTCGGGAAAATCCAATGGTCGGATTTCCCGCACCAGTCGTTTGAAATCACGGTTTCAAAATACGAACTGCACGACTTCGTTTCGTTTTAATTTTATTTATATTTATATATTTATATAAATATAGTTCATTCAATGATTTCAATATCGTTTTCACTTCAAATATTTCACTAACGCCCTAAATTTTTGGAAAATTTCGCCATAACCTCCCCTGTACCGGGAGCATCGGGAAATCGCAAATAGCTTTCCCGGTCCTTCTAATCTCAAAAAGAAAAAGAAAAAGCCAAGCGGCTAGCCAACAGGCTCATAAAATCATCACCCAAACAAAACAGTAAATGTGTACCTATTTGTCGGGCACAGAATTTTATTCCTCTTCTCTAGCCCCTTTGCTATAACCTGTTCAATGAATATGCATGTACATATATATACAGTTCTTATCATTTATCATTTTCTATTCAACTTCATATTTGATTTCTATTTGGTTTAAAAACACCATTCATTCTAATGTTACATAAATAGGTGCAAATCATTTCGTTTGCTAATTAATGAATATTTCAACTCATATATGTTTATTTTGAACAAGTGGCTATTTTTAACACTTCACATTTCAACGATTTATGCATACAATAAAAATGTGATTTTTATTGTAAAACAATTCATTTCAAAACACTATTTTTCCATATAGTTCATATAAGTGACAAAAATAGGATTTTTATCATAAAACAATTTCTTTTAAAACGAGATTATTTTACACAGTTCATATAGTCGATAAAACGTGATTTTTATTATCAAACAATTTATTTCAAAATATGAATACCATTCAACACATGAATTTCTAATCAGCGAATGAATATCAATTCAACACATGAATGTTTTCTATAGTTTCTATATATAGATAAAAAATGTGATTTTTATTATCAAACGATTTATTTCAAAATATGAATACCATTCAACACATGAATTTCTAATCAACGAATGAATATCAATTCAACACATGAATGTTTTCTATTCAATGAATAAATATAGTTTAAGCATATGAAAATAATTCAAACACACGAATATTATTCAAAATTTCGGCAGCATAACGGCAGGGTAGTTAAAACCGGGACCGTCCCTAGTACGGCTCCTCACTCTACCTTAAAACCTCGCGGTTTTTGACAATGGAGATCATGCATCTAGTTCGCACGCAGGCGGCATGTATATATTTATTTCATTTCCATAAACTAATCCTATGTGGTTTCAACCAAATATTTCTCAACCACAAACGGGTATTTTTCAACCACAATCAATCAATATCAACCACAAACAATCCCAAACAATCATTCGCTATCAATCAATTTTCACAACAATTTCAATCAATAAATATCGTCCATGGTTTGTGGACGAGGGGGCGTATATATATAGATATATATTTATATATAGCAATTCACTTTTATTTCAACACATATATATATAGCTAGAAAAAGAAATTGAAGAGTGAGAAATTCTCACCAATAGCTATCCAATACCACGACTCTTCCTTTAGAGAAATCTTCGCCAATCTCGCCTTTTATCGCTTTCGTTGCCCGTATTCTCTACATATGTAAAAATCGATTTTTTTACTTCGTTATTCAATATATAAAAATCGAATTTCAAAAATATAGATTCCGCCTTTTCAAAAATAAAGATTATATTTTTAATATTCCTATGATGTAAAAATTATATTTTTATTACTTTAAAAATATAAAAATCATATCTTACTTCTTCTACTTAATAAAAATTCCGTCTTTTCTATTTTAAAAATATGATCTTTATTTTTCCAAGTTCAAATCTTTTTCTATTCAAAGTTCTAATCTTTTTCTATTTAAAGTTCAAATCTTTTTCTATTTTAAATCTTAAAATAAAATCAGTTTTTTAAACCTTTTAAAAATCAGTTTTACATCCTTTTAAAAATCAATTTTACATCCTTTTCAAAAAATCAGTTTTAAATTCTTTTTAAAAAAATCAGTTTTAAATTCTTTTAAAAATCAGTTTTTACATAAATAAATAATAAAAAAAACGAAATTTACAGAATTAAAATAAAAATAAAAATAAAATAAAATACTTACTGTAATCTGCGAAGGGGGGGGTCGTCAGGCGTCGGGATGTGGGCTGAGGTGGCGGAGCGGTGGTGCGGTCGGCGGTGGGAGGCTAGGGCACGGCGGTCTTCGGTGGTGGCGTTGCGATTTTGGTTCGAACAGGGAGGAGAGGTGAACGGGGGAGAAGGAGAGAGGGGGAAGACGATCGGAGGGGTGGGCTCGTGGGTGGTGGCGCCGCCGCGATGGGTGTCGGCGATTCTGGAAGGGCTCGAGCGCCTTTTTTTTTTCTTGTTTTCTGATTAATGAAATCGAGGGAGGGGCCAGAAAGAAGGATAAAGGGAGGGAGATATTTTTTTTTTTATTTTTTTTATTTTTTTATTAATTAAATTAACTGCATAAAGTTGACTTTTACCCACGACCTCGAAACGAGGCCCACCGCCTGTCTTCCATAGCGTTTAACCCCCATTCCGAACACAATGGGATATGTATCGCAAGCTGATTTGATCATTTCGATCAGTTTCCGTTAAAATCAACATATAACTCTATATATTGAATTTGAACGCGCATTTCAATTTACTGGGGTCACATACTAACTAGAAAAATTCTCGAAAAATATTTTCTAGCTTCGTATTGACGATACGGTCCTAACAAAACTAGTTTCGTCAAATTCTGAGACCGTTAGAAAAATGGCCAATTTCCAGTCGATTAAAATCAACTGAAACTGGTCAAACGCGTTTTCCTTTGCCACTCTCACATATTGATTCGAAAAATTATGAAATTTGAAACCTAGCAATAATTTGACATCACGGATCCAACAATAGTGGTTTCGTCGAAATCCGAGGTCATATGCAAAATGTCCATTTTTTAAGGGCCTGAATTCCATAGCGACTATTCAGAATTTTCAACTGGACATATCTTTTGATTCCCGCTATCAAATTTCAATTTGTCAGATTCGTTGGAAAGGTATTCACTAACAGATTTAAATATTTTTGGTTTCACTTAAATCCGGATTGTTTTGCACCCGGTACAGTCCGACAAAGTTTGAATTCAATTTTTGAAACTGCCACGCCATTTCAGGCCTTGTTTATAATTATAATTAATTATATTCGTTTTCAATTGTCGATTCAAACTCAGTTTTCATCGCCATTATTTAAAATATTTATTTTAAATATTTAAAATCCATTATTTTAGCCAATTTAAAAATTTTAAATTGGTTCAGATTTTCTGGGTCGTTACATTTACACCTTTTGATCCTTCCAGGATTCAAATGTATTTTGGAGAAAGTCTATTAGGGACATAATTGAAAATTTATGCAAGTTACTTAATACTTTGCATAATTTTATATGTTAGCAAATATTTAACATCGATGATTCCTTTATCCTCCCCCTTAATGTTGACAAACATTGTCATTTTAAATAATAAACCTACTTTGGATTCATTTTTGATCCATTATAGCATCATAACTAGCAAATACATTAGATGTATTTCAATTATAGGAGGATAATGCTCTTATATTGAATTGCTTATTCCCTTTCATTGATCTGATGACTTGGAGGAATTTTCTATCATTTGAATATGCACATGACTTCAGGTCAATCAATATTGATGTCAATCGACTTTCTGAAATATTAAATAATGTATGCATAATTTATAATATGAGCTCATGACAACTTCAGGTTGTTAATTAAATATTCACATATATGTGTATATAAGTGCGTCGATGGATTCCATATGTAATTGATTTGCATATTCTTTCTTATTCGAGTTACCTATTTTAGAACAAATTGTTCATAAGTTTCCAATCATTAATTTTTCTTATCAAGCAATGTCAATGCGAATCTTAAAGATCGTATCATAATATCCTAAATATCTGATTTGAAACTGTATTGAACTTTTGGTTCAAATGAAATATATGAACAACTTCGAGTTATTAATCTATATTGAACTTCTGGTTCAAATAATATATAAACAACTTGAACTTCTAATTCAACTGTATTGAACTTCTGGTTCCATTGTATTGAACTTATGATTCCACTGCGTTGAACTTCTGGTTCCACTGTGTTGAACTTCTGTTTCAAATAAAATATATAACAAATTTGAGTTGTTAAAATTTATTCTTTAATACAATATGTAAATATAAATATATAAGCAAGATACAGCTTATTTTGTAATTGTGCAATCTTTGGATGATTATTATTGTCGCATATGATATAACTTCTTTAAGAAGTGTAATGTTATTATTTCATACGGTTTGAATAAAACTTCAGGCTTTTAAATTATGAAGTATTTCAAATTCATTGATTGAGGAACTTTGAGTTCTTATGCATATACATACACATACATATGCATATCAATTTTATAAATTTATGATGACCTTCTAGTTCTCAATCTTTTAACATACTTTTAATTTAGAAGCTTTTACATTTTTGCTAATTGACAAGATTTCAAACTTGTATACTTTATCAAAAATGTTTATATATATACATATATATATAATTCAAGACTTCAGGTCCAAGGCTTTGAGTTATACATCTTCCAATATAAATATTTTCTTTGCACAACTTCAGGTTGTGGTTCTATCCTTTCTTCCATAACATTAGTTATTACTAGCTAAATACATCGAATAATAATACATATGTTTATTCTTATTCCAAATACAAACATACATCAATTAACTAACAATAACTAATGCATTCAATGCATTTATGACAATAAAGTAATATAATATATTATCATAACAATGCATTCTCTAACATTCAATGCATTTATGACAATAAGGTAATATAATATATTTATCAATCACATAATCAACGTTTTACATTCTCTAACATGAATGGTTCAAAAATTTACAGATCTGTACATAAAATTCACAACTATAAACAAAAATAAACTACATGTCTCATATCCAATTTTTTTTCTCATTCTTCAATATGAATGATTTGAAAAACTTGTAAATTTATACAAAAAATTCACAAACAAAAAAAATTACATTTTTTTGATTCAAATTGTACAACTCATATAAAGATCTTTTAGATCTTTCTTTTTATATCAAACTTGTTTCTTGCCTTTTTTGAAACTGCAGGTTCTAAATTTTCCATGTAATGATAAAAATTGTTTTTGCATTCACTTCTAGTGTGCAGAATTAAGATCAATATTTAGATCTTAACTTAATATGATCTTCAGGATGCATATTTTCTTTATAAAAGTTTTTCCTAAGAAACAACAAAATATTTCTTCTAGAAATATAATATGGTCTAAAATGACTATAGTAAAACTTCAAGTTTTATCATAATTCATATATTGTTATTATATATTTTAAATTGAAGCAACTTTTCTAGAAAGTTACATATGAGAGTCATTTTACTATTTTTCTTCAAGAAAATAGTATTTATTATAAATGTAATGATCTCTTCCAATAATAAGTTTCTTCAAGAATTTATATGTAGCATAAAGGTGGAATATAAGGCTTTTTCCTTTTTGTTGAATGATTGACATAGAAATGTGTTTATTTTATGCTCTTATATCTTATCTTTTGTATATAAATAAATATTACTTGGGTATTGTTTTGTTACTTTTATAGATATTCCAACCCAGCCCGCATGCAACCAGAAATGTAGAGAAATAGAGATCAATTTGCTGTGTATTTGCATTTTGAAGAATTGTAGATGAAGATCTCACATCTGGCTGTTGTTGGACAAGAAAATAACTGATTTAGAGGCCATGCACATCTCTAATTAAAGGAGGGTTGTCAAAGAACCAAGAGGAAAAGAAGAAAGGCCAAAAATTTAATAGATTTAACTAAGGCCCATTTGAAACTCTCATTGTAAACTCTTTTGTGAATTCCCTAAGGCCCATCTATCATTGTATTAGGGTTAGGGTTTGGCTATCTATCCTATAAATACCCTTGTAATGTCATTGTAGCCACCATCCATTATTCTGTATTATCTTCTCCATTAATAAAAGTTCTTCCTTTTTACTATTTCTGCATTTTTCTTTTTTAGCAATAGGTGTTGTCTTCACAATTAGTTTTGGAAGAGCACCAATTGTATTTTACATTTGTTTCATTAGTGATTAGTCATTTGATTAGTTTCAACGACAATCCTAATTTTATTTTTGTTGTTCTTCTTATTCTGCACTTTTATTTTCTGCATCGTTGTTCTTGTTTTGCAATTTACTTTCTTTAGTGATTAATCGTTGATTAGATTCAACGATAATCCTAAGTTCGCAATTTCAGTTTGTTTTTATTTCAACAAAATCTCCAGGCTTCGTCTAACTCGCCCAAGAGATTAGATAAATAATTTATTTTAATTTACCTCTCTGTGTTCGACATGTATGCTACACACCTGTGCGCTTGCAGAATTTTATTACAAATATCGCGCTTTTCTAATTCATAGATTAGCGACGATCAAGTTTTTGGCGCTGTTGCCGGTGAGGTAACGATTAAATTTTATTATTTATTTAATTTCCGATTCGTGTTAGTTTTTGTTTTATTTTTCTCCTTTTGTTTTTATGTATATATAGGAAAAAATAATCTTGATTAATTGATTGGGTGTTATACACTGATACCATGATCCTCTAAATAAGAGAAAAAAAATACATGCCAAATTTCACTGATTTCATTGCCTTTTCTTTCTTTTATTTCTTCTCCTTTGTACAGATCTCTTTCTTCTTTTACAAGTCTCTCTAAAAACCAAAAAAAAAACACAAAAAAAAGAGTTGCAAATTTTATTTGATTTATTTCCTTTCTTTGTTCCCTTTCCTGTTTTCATTACAATTGTTTTTTTTTCTTCCGGTACAAAGCTGCTAAAAAAAAATATACAAGGATTCCCTTTCAGTTCACATTTTCAATTCTCGGCCACTTTTCTTCTAACTTTTTCCTTTTTTTCCTATTCATTACCATATTCATCACCCTGACCCATCATCTCGCACCGCTCCTAATCACATCCGAACCCTATAAAACCCAGTCTGACCAACGTTCTCCTATTTCTCCACTGTCCATCTCCTCTTTCATCAACCGTGCATCACAAACATCCACCACATCACGGTTTCTCCTCCACAACACACCTCTCAACATACTCATCCTCCACGTCCATACACAACTGCCCCAGTCAATCTCCTTTCCTCAATACCACCAAGAACAACCTCTATCAATATCCGGCCACCACCACAACAATCTTGTTCCACCATCATTGAATACCGCAATCCTCCTTCAACAACATCCACATCGCAAGAATAAAAAAACACACTTAGACTTCAACATCCAAACCAATTTTCACCACAAATTCAACACAACCAACTTTCTGTGTGCCACAGATTTCACCAACCCCCTTCATATCAACAGTCCAAACGCCTCCATATTCTGACATCACACATTCATCCACTTCGAACAACATTATATTTACTTACAGCTTCTGCCTCACTCAACCAAATTCATATCAGCAACCGAACATCCCCTTGCTGCTCCCTCTCACGACCAACATCAATCACTTCTACAGTTCTACCCAACCATCTCACGTTCATCTCCATACCACCATCCCAAACTCCAATTCAACAAAACCGCTTCCAAAACGTGAAAATCCAGATCGAACCCTCAGTCTCGTGCAACCCATCTTCCCTCAAACCCGATTCGAAATCTCCTACCGAAACCCATAATACCGCAGCCTCAACTTGAACAGAGATCCTTCAAGCATCACCACTGCAATTTCACAACATCGCTGCTCCTACCACAAATCGAACAATCAAACTTCGAACTCACAAACCCCAATCGAAAACCAGATTCCAGCAAATCACGCACCTCCAGAAACCCTAAATCGCAATTCAAAAATCGAAGGTCGAAGACCAGTATTTGATTCCTGAAAAGAAAGGGTGACGCGAGTTTCTATTTACAAATTCCGATTCGTTTTTGAGTTTTTGTTTCTGAGAAATTATAAAAAGGGGGAAGCTGAGCATGTATAAACTGGCTGGAGCTTAAGGTTGAGTGCGTGATACATAGGTGTTATGTTCTTAGGTGACTTGCGTGAGCACTAATTGTTGGACTAAGCTTGAATGAGTTTGTGACTTTTGTTTAGAGGTATACTATTTTTTTTTAGTTTGTTAGTGAGTAGCGTTTGTTTCAGAAGGGGCGTGATTTCCTTGTTGTGTTGGTCGTATTTTATACACGGAAGAGAAAAGAAGGGGGGTCTCCTTTTTGTTATTTTAGTCAGTGGTGCTTGCATGGTTTATGTGTCTTAGTGGGTGCGTTTGGGTGAAGAACCGTTCTGTCTTGAGTCCAGTTTTTTTTCTTAGAGTTTGAGTTTGTATTTTCTTTTTTCTTTTTTTTTCTAGTCAGTAATTTTTTTTGGTTTGATTTCCGAGTCAGTTTCTGTTTTCTTTTTGTTTGTTGGGTTTTCTTTTCAAAAAAAACAAAAAACAAAAATAAAAAAAAAAGATAGTGAAGTAACAGATTCAAGCAAGAACAATACTCATGCAGTGAACAAGAAATTCAAAGGTCAATTGAATCGCACTACAGTGGAGTTGAATAATTAGCACTACTCAAATTTTCCGGACGGACTGCCATACCCCACTGTAAATTTCTTTTAACTCTATAGGTGCTCTGCTGCAAAGAAAAATATAGAAATTGCTTGTAAAAAATTTTGTGCAGGGGCAGCGGCTTGCTATGTACAATTTTTAATTTCTGCAATTATTCTGTCTGATTGTTGTGAGTTGAATTTCCATAACTACTGTCCTCATTCTCATCGTTTCTCAACAATAAATTCTGATTAAACATTTCAGAATAATATAATTGAAAAGTGGTGTTTTGTGAAGTTGACTGTCTCGTATAATTGGATCGCGGATATATACTAGTTCAATTTATTGAACTTCTAGCAAAAGAGGTTGCATACTACCCGTAAAACATTGGTCGTATCCCTTAGTATTTATACTATACGTGAACGGCCATAAGACCCTCTTCCCCCTTCCAATTGAGTCAGTCAATTAATAGAGCACAACTCAGAATTTTATATTATTTTGAAGCGAGAATAATTTCTGTCTTACCTTGACTTCTTTAAAATGTCTGATTCAAAAAAATCATTGACAGAAACGTGGGATAATAATCGGAGTAGACGTCCGCTGGAAGAGTATGAATTACAACTCATGAAGCAAAATTTTCCCAATTTTCGTGAGTCCAATGTCAAAAAATTTCAAAATTTTCCAACTGACCCATATTTTCAAAATCATAGATATAATCGAAATGACGAATTCAATTCAAATTTCAATAATTTCGATTATGGGCCACATTCACATCAAAACGGTTTTGAATCGCAACGTACCTTTGATCAACATCAATATGGGGTTGGAAACCAATTCGAAAATAATTTTGAAAATGATTTTCAAATCGATCAGAATTTTCAAAACTACAACCCATATCCACATCTTGAGAATGACCAAAATTGCAATTTTCCATTGAATTTTCACAGTTTTGGTTACGAACCTAATTTTCAAAATCAAAATGATTTCCAATCTCAATTTTCTGAAAATTCAAACTATTTTGAAAATCAAGAAATCCAAAGCGAGAGCTCTCAAATCAACGACTCTGAAGAATGTAATTTTGATGAGAGGGCGGAAAGGCTAAATAAAAAGATGGATGAACTTCTTTGTTTAATGGCATCTTATAAAGAACAACGAGAGCAAGAAAATCAAATTCAAACAAGCCTTGAATCAGAAAATAATCCAATTTCTACTGACATTGAAAATTTTCAAATAACGACTTTGGAAATTGAGAATAATCATCTTGATGAAATTTTTCAAAATTCAACAAATGATTTGGACTTCAACTCTTTTCAGAAAAAATATTTAAGTTTAGATTTTGATCTTCCTCTTCCGGGCTGTGAGAAACTTGAAATTCTAGAAATTGAACAGAATAAAAATGTTGAATTTTTCAATTCAAATTTGGAAATGGATTTTAATGAGCAGGAATTTTTTGGATTGTACGAGGATGAGTTTCCAAATGAGGAAGAAGCGGATTCACGTCACGATTTCGAAAATTTTAACTTTGAGAAAATTTCAAACGAACTTGAAATTGTCAGTGTCGAAAATACGTTGTCAATTAATGATGAGAAATGTGATCATATAGTCTTGAACAACACTCAGAATTCAAATTTCACTGAATTTATATACGATCACAAATTTTTGGACAATTACACTGATAAATTTGTTGAACACATGAATTATCTTTGGAATGCTGGCTTGGTTGAAAAACTTCATGTTAGGACGACCCTGGATATTTATCTCCTGGACTATAAATCTAGGTTTAAAGATGAGATGGTTTTCAAAATTCTTTGCTTATTAGAAAACATGCCTAGACATAGTGGGAATGGGACTCATAGGGCAAGAACCAAGTGTGGGGGGAAAAGTTGGTGGAATTCTTTGCATCGCATGCATCGTAAACACATATATCATTGTATATATGATCCATTCTTACATATAGCTAGACTGCATTTCATTCTTCAAATAATTTTGCATCTCATCCATCTTTGGGTTCTATCTTTCACATTTAGGAAACGTGTTTACGGTGTGGACACTGTTTAGTTCTAGTGTGGAGGGGAGTCTGCATTTCACTCATTTTCGTTTTTTTCTTTATTTTTCCTTCTTTTTCATTTTTCAGCCATTTAAATAGGACCATCATGCATTTTAGATTGTAGTAACATGCCATTTTTTTTTTGAAAATACGACTCATTTAAGATTGATACAACTAAATAAGTTAAGGATTATTAGTCAGTTGATAGTATTTTTTTCTCTCAACTTAGATCGAATAAGAAATATAATGAAAAGTTTAATTTAGAGGGATAATAGCGTAACTGGTACATAGGGAGATTCTTAGGTGATGGCCATGAAATCTATTCTATATTGTAGACTTTGTTTAAATAAGTGGAGGACTTAAAAGACTTATATTGGCTTGTCAAATCTTTAAAACTAAGTTGTGTTAAGTTGAATTCGCGTAACTCTCTTTTTGTGCTTATAAATTCAATAATAATAATAGTAATCCAAGGGTATCCAACATTGCTTGTATATCGAGCGTTGGTGTGCAAACCCGCCAAGCTCTATCCGACACGTTGTTGACAAAGTCAGCGTTGGAATATCTTGGTCTCATTTTATGAGATTGGACACCTAAGGATTACCGACACGTTGTTGACAAAGTCAAAGTCGGCCTGCACAATCCGCCAAGCTCTTTACCCACTCTCCGTTAGTCCGCGAGGCAGTGCATGGGTGGTAAACCTTGGTCTTCTAAGTTAGGTGTATGTACTTAATCATAAATTTTAGAATTTTATAGAATAAAGAATAAGCGATGATGCCCAAACACTTCTTGACCTTATTGATTTGACTAGCCATACATGAGAAAATTAGAATACCACTTTGCAAACTGTGCCAAGCAAACTAAGAATTTATTTCATGGCTGCACTAGGTTATCGACCGAACCAACTGGCCAAACTGGGATTTAACATTTGAAAACTTGATTTATATTGAAAATTTGTGACAAGTTGAGGTATTTAAAATAAAATCAACTGATTAGAAATTGTTAACTTAATTTGTTGTACCACTTTCCTGAAATAGGTCGTGTTTTCATTTTTTTGTTTTCAATTGCATAAGTCCTTTGCATTCGTGTAGTTACATTAGAACCATAGCATACTGCATTTGGATTTTGTGGGTAGTATCCGCTGAAAACCCTCACGAGACACCACTCGTCCTACTAGTGACACCTAGAGGTTTAACGGCTTGTTGCATACGCTCAATGCAATCGTGTTTCCTACGAAAGTGCGACCTATCTAGTTTAGTTTTTCATTTCTTGTTTTACTCGAGGACGAGTAAAAGATAAGTGTAGGGGTATTTGATTGACATAGAAATGTGTTTATTTTATGCTCTTATATCTTATCTTTTGTATATAAATAAATATTACTTGGGTATTGTTTTGTTACTTTTACAGATATTCCAACCCAGCCCGCATGCAACCAGAAATGTAGAGAAATAGAGACCAATTTGCTGTGTATTTGCATTTTGAAGAATTGTAGATGAAGATCTCACATCTGGCTGCTGTTGGACAAGAAAATAACTGATTTAGAGGCCTTGCACATCTCAAATTAAAGGAGGCTTGTCAAAGAACCAAGAGGAAAAGAAGAAAGGCCAAAAATTTAATAGATTTAACTAAGGCCCATTTGAAACTCTCATTGTAAACTCTTTTGTGAATTCCCTAAGGCCCATCTATCATTGTATTAGGGTTAGGGTTAGGGTTAGGGTTTGGCTATCTATCCTATAAATACCCTTGTAATGTCATTGTAGCCACCATCCATTATTCTGTATTCTCTTCTCCATTAATAAAAGTTCTTCCTTTTTACTATTTCTGCATTTTTCTTTCTTAGCAATAGGTGTTATCTTCACAATTAGTTTTGGAAGAGCACCAATTGTATTTTACATTTGTTTCATTAGTGATTAGTCATTTGATTAGTTTCAACGACAATCCTAATTTTATTTTTGTTGTTCTTCTTATTTTGCACTTTTATTTTCTGCATCATTGTTCTTGTTTTGCAATTTACTTTCTTTAGTGATTAATCGTTGATTAGATTCAACGATAATCCTAAGTTCGCAATTTCATTTTTTTTTTATTTCAACAAAATCTCCAGGCTTCGTCTAACTCGCCCAAGAGATTAGATAAATAATTTGATTTTAATTTACCTCCCTGTGTTCGACCTGTATGCTACATTGAATTTTTTTCCTTTTATTGATTTTTCAAATCCTTTCCTTTTACAGGTCATTTGTTATATGCAAATATTAAATGCAATTATATGCTTTAATGCTTTATTTCATGTTTCTTGTTTGAATATGAACTTCAGGTTCCTTGTTTGCATATGAACTTCAAGTTCCTTGTTTGCATATGAACTTCAGGTTCCTTCTTTGCATATGAACTTCAGGTTCCTTATTTGAAATAATTTGTATATGAACTTTAGATCATATGAGCTTTATGTCATTTGCATGTGAACTTTAGGTTCAACGACTCTTGCTTAAGTTTAAAAGTATGACCGTCTTCTGGTGGTCATAATGCTCCTTCAAGGAGTTCCATAAGTGGAGAGGATCTTTTTTCAGTTAAATATTCTGATTTTAGATCATCGTGGATATGGCCTCTTAAAAATATCAGAGCCTTTGTTTTGTCCTACTGGGACATATTATTACCATTTTTAACGGTATTCTCTAAGTATTGACATTGTAAATGGATTTCAATGTTCTACATTTTTGTGAACTACACAAAAAAAAATTGCAGATGCTTAATTAAACAAAATTCACATATCAGTATACATGTTCTATAATTATCAAAACGAATTAACAAATTAACGAACAGACAAAACGATGAAACTGTAGTACTATTATATCATATAAAAAATGCAGATCTCGTAAAATAGAATAGGACCGTGGACATGCATGTAATAAATTGAATATATTACGACACAGGATCATTAAAAAAATCCAAACTTTCTAGTCTTTCTCTATACATTTACAATGAACTTCTTACAATAATGAAACAGTACAAACCATCAAGTACACAATGTTACATAACAATAATAATGACCATAGTAATACATATGTTGGCTAACAAGCAGCTTGCTATTTACATATATGCATACCTATTGGCAATGGCTTCTCTATTATTGGAGAGATAAAGTAGCAAATGAAAATGATTTATGTATGGCGTATGGGGTAAAAGATCCATATATAATATTATAAAAAGAAAATGAATGGATCTTCCTAAAAAGTATTTAGTATACCATAATACCAGACCAAATATGAATAGGTTGATATCTAAAAACCACTAAGTTAAAAAAATAATTAGATCTAAAAAGTTTACATCCACTGGAACATAATCTAGCTCAACAAAAAAATATAGATCCATAGATCAAATATTCTCAAATAGAAAATAATTGTAGAACAAAAATAGAAATCCACGAATTGATATTCTCAAATAAAAATTACTTACATGACAAATTCATAAATGTAGATCTAGAAGATTTAAACATATAACTAGAATAGAATCTCATGCTGATAACGTGTTATGAAACGAAAACAAAACAGAAGAAATAAGGGACATTCCGATATCTCTTTATCTCTATTACATTGGCTCCTTTATATATAAGCTTTGGAGCTGATCTTTACCTTATTCCCATGATGTGGGACTAAACAGAAAACTAATAAAAGCATACTCACAACATTCATATATATATATATATATTACTACAGTATTATTGAAACGACCCGAATTTCCCCATGAAGGAAAGCCCTGATTGCTTTGAGAACACGACAAATTAGAACACAAATAGAACAACATTTCATTGACTATTACAACAATTCCATCAGAATACAAGAATATACAGAGTATGAATAAATAATATACATTCGATAGATATCAGAGATTTACAAATTACAATGCAACGGAAAATAATACAAAACACAACTAAAAGGAATATACGGATGCAAAGCTTTCCGAATATCATTCCAGCTGCTACCCAGGATACCGTTGATATAAATCTGCAAAACCAAAACTACTAGCTGCCCGTGTGGAATCAAGGGACCACGCCATATAACACGGAACGGGTTTCCTCCCAAGAATACTAGTGCATATAACAAAACAACGCAATTCTTTTTGGAAAAATGAAGCTATTATAAGACCCAAGTCCCAGCAACACAAGCCGAAGGATAAGGTTTTCCCTTATAACAGCCAAACATGCTTGGTACGTTAAAACAAATCATTTGATACTATTATAAGTGCATAGTGTATAAAACAACTTCTAATATAAATGTATCAATCCTAGACGGCATGAGTACCATATATCATGTTGTCAATACTGGGCTCTACATTCCAAACCGAAGTATCACGTATTGGAAGTTGGATTTCCGTCTGTGAACCAAGGCAAGGGATCGTCCTTACCGCTTCGAGACGCCCTAGCCTGTGTCTCAGGATCAGCGCTCGAGTGACCCTTGGATCGTCAGGGCCGGTCCACTCGATGTGGATTAAAATGCCTAAACCATGTGTTTTCCCCCCTATGGGGCGTAAGTCTGGTCTGTATAAAGACCATATCATCCATCGGCCCCGCAGTGCCGACATATTCGAGGTGCCTCGCTATCCATCATCCACATAAGTAAAACGTCAGGGCATGCAAAACCCTGACACCACTCCTAGATAGAAGGAAAGGCATGCCCTCCCTGATGTCCTCTCCCGTTTCCGGTTCACACCGGGGTACGAGGCTCGTGAATTAACGCTATACACAAAGCTATGCTATATTAAAGCCGTGCTTTGATCATCAACCACAAGACTCTTCTTTTCAACATGAGCCTTGATCATTTGCATCTCAACATGCCACATAGGCAATTCACGCTATGCAACTGATGTCTATCAATCACACAGAATGAAATCTGATGTCAAACACACATCCATTTACAAGTTCGTTCCGGGTCTGAACGAAACCGGAGGCACTGTATTTCTCGTCCCGTATATCCAATACAGGAGAGCGGCCCTCGCATATCCGGTCGATCTCCAAGTACGTCTGGACGATCACCACTTATTACCTTGTCTTGGGTGTATAGCCCAACAAAGACATCAGTAATAATCCAAACGATGTGAAAACCTCCGGTCTTCAACCACCGTCTTCATCGTCGACTCATCACTGATTCAGTTATTCAGAATGGGATGAACCCAGTCTTTCTGAATAACTCGCATATATAATAAACAAGTGCTATAAAAACACAATATATGCCTCATTCCAATTCTGAATATTCTTTTATTTAAATATTCATATCCTTTGGGAAAAGTTCCCGTTAATTTTATCAAAGATAAATTCTTTAAATTTATTCTTTAATCTTCCTTTGGATATCATTTCAAATCAAATTAAGTTTTATCCGAACTAGTCGGGATTAGTGAACTGTAATAACCCGGAAATCTGGGCCAGTTTAAAATTTTTGTTTTGGCAATTTTAGCGAATTTTGATTATTTAAAATGAATTATTTTAAATAATATCGACGGGAAATTTATTTTGAATAGATTTAGAACGTATATATTTATACGCGTCGTCGCAAGAATATAAATAATTATTTATAATTATAAATAGAATTGAAAATGGCGCGGTAGTTCGATAATTCGATTTCAGACTTCAATTGAATGTACCTGATGCAAAATAAACCGGATTTTAGTGAAACAAAAAATAATGGAATCTAATTGGGAATATCTTTCCAACGAATCCGAAAAATTGAAATTTCATAGCGGGAATCAAAAGATACGTCCAGTTGAAAATTCTGAATAGTCGCTATGGAATTCAGGCCCTTAAAAATGGGAATTTTGCAAACAACCTCGGATTTCGACGAAACCACTTTTGTTAGATCCGTGATGTCAAGTTATTGCTAGATTCCAATTTTCATAATTTTTCGATTCAATATGTAAGCGTGGAAAAGGAAAACGCGTTTGACCAGTTTTAGTTGATTCTAATCGACTGGAAAATGGCCATTTTTCAAATGGTCTCAGAATTCAACGAAACTAGTTTTGTTAGGACCGTATCGTCAATACGAAGCTAGAAAATATTTTTTTGGAATTTTTAGAGGTCGTATGTAGTCTCGGTAATTTGAAATGCGCGTTCAAATTCAATATATAAAGTTATATGTTGATTTTGATGAAAACTGATCGATTCAGCTTACGATACATATCCCATTGTGTTCGGAATGGGGGTGAAACGCTATGGACGACAAGCGGTGGGTCTCGTTTCGAATTCGAAATAAAATGTTACTTTTTAAAATTTGAATAAAATAAAATATAAATTATTATATAAATATATCCTTCCCTCTCTCCTCCCTCACGTTGATTTTCTCAGTTCGATTTAAAAAAAAACTAAACTAATCGCGACGCCCCCCCCCCCTTCGCCGCCGCCGCGTCTCCCTCCATCCACCGCCCCTCCTCCTTCTCCTCTGATCCCCTTCTCCCTTCTCTCCTCCTCCCAGTTGCCCCCCAAAACCTGCGTGGCCCCACCAGTTGACTGCCGCCGCCGCTTCTTCCTTCCCCCTCCCCTTCTTCCTAGACTCTCCTCCCTCTACATCTCCTCCTCCACTTCTTCCATGACCCCGTTCCTCCCTCCACCTGAAATAACCACGCTGCTCCCTCTCGTTCCTCTCTTCTTCTTCTTCCAACGCGCCACGCTTCGGCGCTCGACTCCAACCACCACCCGCGAACACAGCAATGAACCCTCCTTCCTCCGCTAAGAAAAAAAACTGTAAGTTTTACCTTTATTTTAGTTTTTTTATTTTATTTCAAACTTTTAGTTTAGTTTATTAGGATTAAAAACTGATTTTTCATAGAGTATAAAACTGAATTTTCTTTTATATAAAAACCGGTTTCTTTAGTTGATAAAAAATTGATTTTTAATTTAGTAAAGACCGGATTTCTAATTTAGTAAAGATAGTTTTTTATCATAATAAAGATAGAATTTTTATCTATATAATAGCGTTGTAAAGATAGGATTTTTGCTTGTGGAAAGATTTGATTTTTAGAAAGAAAAGTAGAAAGATTAAAGATATAATTTTTATATTAGTAGAAAGTTAAAAATATAATTTTTATAACATAGAAAGATTAAAATTACGATTTTTATATTATATAGATAGTAAAAATTTGATCTTTATATATATAGAGAAATAAAAATAATATATATAGTGAAGTAAAAATGTGATTTTTATAGCGATGATATATAAATAAAAATTCAATCTTTATATAAGAAGTAGAAATATAATTTTTATATTGAAATAAGCGTTGTAAAAATATATGAAGTAGAAATAAAAATAGAATTTTTATTTATTGAAATGTAGTGATAAAAATATAGTTTTTACATTTGAACAGCGTGAAAGCAACTGTGTTAGAATTTCAAGCAGATCCAGACTGTTCAGTGGTACAAAACCAAAGCACGGCGGAGTGGAACCCTCTGTGAGAACTTCTCACTTTTAATTTAATTTTCTAGTTAAAATATATACTAGGATGAAGATGGTGTTTAGTAGCACCTGACACCCGTCGTCCACAGACCATGGACGACTTGTATGCTTGTTTGTTTGATTTTGATGTGTAGTTGATTGTGTGATGTGATGTGAAATGAAATAAAATATTTTATAGTTAAAAATAGAATTTTTAACGTGTATATGAAATGAAATAAAAATAAACAAATCGGACGATTTGTTTATATACACACATTTGACTGATATTGATTGGAACGATATCCGGAAAGCTTTGTTTACGTATATCTCCTTCAGTTGTGTATTGTATTATTTCCGCTGCGATGTATTTAAATGTAATATAAATCTCTGATATTTCTGTGTAATATTTATTCATACTCTGTATATTCTTGTATTCTGATGGAATTGTTGTAATATACAATGAAATGTTCTTCCGTCTGCGTTCTATTTTGTCATGTTCTCAAAACAATCAGGCGTTTCGAACGGTCTAGATCGGTTTAGCGACTGATACAGATCGAGCGAAATTCCCTGTTGTCTCATGAACCTTACCGAAGTAATCATTTGTTAAATTTCCCAATCACATCCTATTCATCCCATGAAGCAAAAATGATAATACTTCATATCTAACACCACAGTGTTATCGGTAAAATTAATTACTATTTCACGTTCACATCTAATTAAAGATTTAATTATAGCTAGAAGAAAAACTGGTGATTCTCCATTCTCGGTCATTTCTTGAATTTGATAATTTTAGTCATCAGATTCTCATTTCAATCTAATTAAAGATTTATTAAAACTTTAATTTAGTTTTAATCTCCAAAAATCATTAGTTAATGATTTTCTTTAAATTCAAGAAATTAATCTTATCTTTAACTGGGTTAAAGAACTAATGTCGTTTAAAACACAACTCACGATATGCCCAAAATCTTATTCTATTAACCATGGAATTTTCCTGGAAAACAGACCGATATATATCATAAATATAAACTTCCATATCCAATCGATAATATAAATGGAATAACGGCAAAGCCTTTTAAATTCCATATATATTAACAGTCTTCCTCCACAGAAACTCACTTCAATTATTATTAAATCTGATTCCATTCCATTCCAATATATTAAATTGGAAAACTTTACTTTGGAAAAACTCCACTATATCTTTAATAAAAAGATTTATAAGTTCCAAATCTCATTTCACTGTAAATCGGGTTAAAGAATGAATGTCGTTAAAAACATAGTTCATAATAAACCCAATTCACATTCCATTTCAAATCCAATTAAATGTTAATTAATTGTTAATTCTTCTCTACATCTTAATTAAAAGATTTATTCTTTTCACACGGGGTTTAAGAACAGTGTTACTGAAGACCACATCCCATCAGTTTCTAACCGTAAATTAATAAGAGAACAATTCCCTAAGCATTAATCCCGAAGTCTGAAACCAACAACAGATCAATACCTAGGAAACCATTCAACTTAGCTAATCTCTAGTTAGTTCCTAATTTCCTTAACTCCATTGGGTTTAAGAACAGTATTATTAAAGATACCATTCACGAAAAACCCAAAATCTAATTTCTTATTAAATACAAGACTCTGAATAGAAAATATATCGGCTTATATTTAATATCAAATTTTGAAATCAACAAATATCGTATTGGAATAACGATATATATATATATATATATACATCTTCCGAATTCCACCACCATGTCCGTATAATCACGGAATCCAATTATCGAAACATTCCGAAGATAATTTCGTTTCAAATCCATTCCAATTCATATATTGGAAATTCTGGTTATTTTTAAAAACATTTCAAATCCAATTTATTTATTTAAAAATATTGGATTATAATTCTAGTTCATAACTAGTTCATTTCGATAAAAATATATTTTTATCTTTTCAAATATGGAATTTTTCATCCCAATTCTTTCCAAATCATTTATTATGATTTTACACAAATTATTGATATTTTTAATAATTTTATCAAGGCCCGTACAGCCGATTTGCATAAACAGCCATCGAACTGCACTTACAGCGACCTTTTCCAAATTTGATTTGGAAATAATTCCAAATCCAGACCTTAGATTTCAAATCTCAAATATTCATTGGAAAGCTCTTTTCGATACGAACCCAACGGTTCTGGGGTTAGGAGACTCCGACGGTCGGACCTCCCGTAATGTCCATTCGAAGTCAATAGTCGAAATTCGCAAACTACCGCTGTGCGGCGCGTTCTATTCAAGCCATTATAATATATATATATATATTATATTTCGTCAATTTCCATTTAAAACGAATTTTATAAATCGTTTTAAATTCAATTCGTTTTCAATTTTAAACCAAAATGGAATATTCTACATCATTATAATATAAATGATGATATTTTCAAAATATTTGATTTTGAAATTATTTCCCTTTTCGATATTCATTATGAAAATGAATAAAATCGATATAAATATCGTTCGCATCAAAATGGCGCATATCTAATCAACACGACTTTATATATATAAATATTTTCGTGTCCATCCCAAATCGGACATCAAAAATCATATTTTGATCTTTTACTGAATATTATTTTAAAACATTACTTCTTTCTGAACTGGAATCAGACACAGTCAATCACAATATAATGTTGTTTATATGTATTTCATACAACACATGTATACAATAGCCATGATAAACAATCAACCATCATCCAGAGTGCATTCTACACTGTATAAGCATTAAATATAAATATTTAACGCTTACAACAGTCTATCAACCTGTCGATTGAGATACAACTAAACAGTTGGGACCAGTGTACGTCAAATATCATCCCAACACCCGTGTGGGGTTTCAATCCACAAACACAGAATTTATTTGTGCAGTTGGGCGACGTGTGAAATTTACCGTCCCAATCCATATTAGTCAAATGGGTGTACATAAACAAATCGTCTGATTTGTAAATGAGTATTTATTTTATTTCAGTAAATATTTCATTTCATTCATTCATACAATAAAAATGATATTTTTATTGTTCTAACACTTTATTCAACACACGAATATTTTATACAGTCATTTCACATCACAAACAATTTTCACAACACAATCAAACAAACAAGTCATCTATGGTCTGTGGACGATGGGGAGGAATTCATATATGCAGTTATAAAATAAAAAACTGTACAGAAATCATTTTAGTGAGGAGTTCTCACCTTTGGGTTCCCACTCCTCCATTCTTTATTTCTGAACGGTTTGGATTTGGATTTAATTCCAGTCGGTTCCATCGCAATCTGTTTCACACAATTTTTAGATTAAAAATCACATTTTTATTCTTATTCTACTTACATAAAAGTCACATTTTTATTTGCTACATACATAAATAAAAATCATATTTTCAAAACCATTTAAAACAATGCGATTTATATTTTAAAAACAATTACAAGGTTAAAAAGTTTTACACTGTCTTCTTCTTCGTTTGACTTCGCTTCCTCCTTCGTGGTACTTTTAGCATATGAACCCACTCAGCATGCTGGTTTTCATCTTCTCCTTTGTAAATGCTCTAGGCACCGCATAGTATCAGGAACCCATCCACGACAATTAGGTTTAGCAACCGCGCCACCCACAACCACTTGACCGCAAATCAGACGATGCCATTTCCATCCCCGACGCGAGAGCTCCCCACGCCCATGATTCAGATGAACTCACAGGCCTCTCGGTGTGGTAATTTGTGCTCGATGCGATGACTTTTGATCCCAGAAATCATTTGATTCACTCGACGTCAAATGATCCTCACCGTTAAATAAGTAGATCTTGAGATGCTTGGCAATTTTGTAACTGAAAAATATTCATTTCAGTGAAGGGATCGTCAAAAAATCGAAGGGGAAGGGGCGAAATTCTGTTCATTGGTATTAAGAGGGTGGAGGCGGAAGTATTGGTCTGTGTTGACAATGCGTTGAGAATGTGAGTGTAATTAATTAGGGTTGGCCTTTATGTAGTTTATATATATTAATATTTTATTAAATAAATTCTAAAATTACTTGTTTATCACTACGAACTCCAAACAAACTCCAATGACTGTTGCCCTAGCTAAATACCCCCATTCTAGACACAATGAAATATGTTTTGGTAAGGCAATTCGACTGTTACGATCAGTTTTCGTCAAAAATAAAATATAAATCGGCATTTATTGAATTTAAACGTACATTTTAATTTACTGAGGCCACGTACTGACTCCAAAAATTCCAGAAAAATAAATCTGGCTATGTTTTGATGATATGGTCCTAACAAAACTAATTTCGTCAAATTTGGAGACCGTTCGAAAAATAGCCATTTTTTGGTCGATCCAAATTGACTGAAATTGACAAAACACGTTTTCTTTTGCCATGCTCACATATTAATTCCAAAAATTATGAAAATTGGAATCTAGCAATAATTTGACACTCTAGATAAAAAAAAAGTGGTTTCGTCGAAAATGGAGGTCGTTTGCAAAATGGCTATCTTTAAGAGCCATATTTCCATAGCGACTATTCTGAATCTTTAACTAGACATAGCTTTTTATTCCCGCTATGAAATTTCAGTTTTTCAGATTCGTTGGAAAGATATTTTCGAATAGAATCAAATATTTTTGGTTTCACTAAAATCCGTTTTATTTTTAATCCTATATATTAAATTGAAATTCGAAATCGAATTTTCAAATTACCGCGCCATTTTCAATTCCTTTTATAATTAAAATAAATATTTATATTCTAATTTCGATTTAAATAAATATATACATTCTAATTCTATTCAAAATAAATTTCTTGTCATTATTATTTAAAATAATTCATTTTAAATATTCAAAAATTCATTAAAATGCCAAAATAAAAATTTTAAATTGGTTTTGATTTTCCGGGTTGTTACAATCTCCCCCACTTAACATCTTTTCGTCCTCGAAAAGGAACGGAGCTAAAAGTTGTTTAACTAATCAACTCAACTTTCATTTTAGCTTTCGTTCTTCAATTTTTCAGTTGCTAAGAATTTTCGAATTCTTCAAAAATTTGGCTTACACCCTAAATTTTTGAAAAATTTCGCCACAACCTCCTTTGTACGAGAAGCATCTAGAAAATCCCCAAACCGCCATACGGGCCCTCTCATCTCAAAAAGAAAAAGAAAAAACCAAGCGGCTAGCCAATTGGCTCATAAAATCATCTAACCCAATAAATTAGTAAACATGTACCAATTCGTCGGGCATTCAATTTTATACCTCTGCTTAGCTTCCCTGCTATGACCTGTTCAATTTATATATATGCATATGCATGCAATTGTAAAAAAAAATTCAATTCAGTTCTATATTTGATCAATTTAGCCCAAATTTACCATACAACTACATGTTGGATCGAACGAATAATCACACAACGAAATTAGCAATCAATTAGTTGATTAACATTTCAAAAACATAACTTTTATATATATACAAAAATCATATTTTTGATGCCAATTCACAAACAATACAACCTATCTAGTTTTGGTTCTCACACCAGTCAATTGGAAATATAAAAAGATCTCACTTTCGGAACTTGAACATACATACATACATACATACATACATATATATATATATATATATATATATATATATATATATATATATATATATATATAATGCAGCTGCTATCATCAGTGCCATCCCCGGGTGACTAGAGTCTGATTCTATATCTATCCAGTATATTAAAACTTCGAATATACGTTCATGATGCGTATATGCAAAATATCATATACTGGATTGTCCAAAATAAAATAAAATACTCAAATACGCATAATTAGATTAAATTTTCAAAACAAAATTCGTTTTCATTTTTATTTTAAAAATAACACTCTTCACACTCGCTCTAGGATACTACTGATCCTATCTCTAACGAGTCATTCTCATTGGATATTACTAATCCAATCTCTGATGAATTCTTTCACTTGGTTCTAATGTGCCTTGTTCTCGAGCTCTGTAAACCAAAGCTCTGATACCAAAATGAAACGACCCGAACTTCCCCGTGAAGGAAAGCCGGATTGCTTTGAGAACACGACAAATCAGAACACAAATAGAAGAACATTTAATTGTCTATTACAACAATTCCATCAGAATACAAAAATATATAGAGTACGAATAAATAATATACATTCGATAAATATCAGAGATTTACAAATTACAATGCAACGGAAAATAATACAAAACACAACTGAAAGGAACATACGGATACAGAGCTTTCCGAATATCATTCCAGCTGCTGACCAGGATCCTGTGAATATAAATCTGCAAAACCAAAACTACTAGCAGCCCGTGTGGAAAATATGGGCACCCAGAGTTTAGGTTAAAAT
This sequence comes from Allium sativum, assembly GCA_030737875.1. Classification (NCBI taxonomy): domain Eukaryota; kingdom Viridiplantae; phylum Streptophyta; class Magnoliopsida; order Asparagales; family Amaryllidaceae; genus Allium; species Allium sativum. Next base: position 138,216,059 of record CM060918.1, on the reverse strand, counting down.
AATAAACTCCAGGTCAATCGTGTCACTGGTGTGAGAACTAAAATAGTTATTTAAATCTTAACTTTTAAAATAAAGTAAATCGAGGGACCACGCCATATAACACGATACGGGTTTCCTCCCAAGAATACCAGTGTGTATAACAAAACAGCGCAATGCTTTTTGAAAAAATGAAGCTATTATAAGACCTAGGTCCCATTACACAATGCAATGCAAGTCGGAGGATAGGGTTTTCCCTTATAGTATCCAAACATGTTTGGTACGTTAAAACAAATCATTTGATACTATTATAAGTGCATAGTGTATAAAATAACTTCAAATATAAATGTATCAATCCTAGACGGCATAGGTACCATATATTATGTTGCCAATACTAGGATCTACAATCAAAACCGAAGTATCACGTATTGGAAGTTGGATTTTCATCTGTGAACGAAGGCAAGGGATCATCCTTACCGCTTCGAGGCGCTCAAGCTCGTGTCTCAGGATCAGTGCTCGAGTGACCCTTGAATCGTCAGGGCCGGTCCACTCGATGTGGATTAAAATGTCTGAATCATGCGTTTCCCGCTCTATGGGGCGTAAGTCTGGTCCGTATAAAGACCATATCATCCATCGGCCCCGCAGTGCCGATATATCTGAGGTGCCTCGCTATCCATCATCCACATAAGTAAAACGTCAGGGCGTGCAAAACCCTGACACCACTCCTAGCTAGAAGGAAACACATGCCCTCCCTGATGTCCTCTCCTGTTTTTGGTTCACACCGAGGTGCGAGGCTTGCGAATTAACGCTATACACAAAGATATGCTATATTAAAGTCGTGCTTTGATCATCAACCACAAGACTCTGCTTTTCAACATGAGCGTTGATCATTTGCATCTCAGCATGCCATATAGGCAATTCACGCTATGCAACTGATGTCTATCAATCACACAGAATGAAATCCGATGTCAAACAAACATCTATTTACTGGTTCGTTTTGGGTCTGAACGAAACCGGAAGCACCTTATTCCTCGTCCCGTATATCCAATACAGGAGAGAGGCCCTCACATATTCGGTCGATCTCCAAGTACGTCTGGATGATCACCACTTATTACCTTTTCTTGGGTGTACAGCCCAATCAAGACATCAGTAATCATCCAAACGATGTGAAGACCTCCGGTCTTCAATCACCGTCTTCATCGTTGACTCATCGCCGATTCAGTTATTCAGAATGGGATAAACCCGATCTTTCTGAATAATTCGCGTATATAATAAACAAGTGCTATAAAAACACAACATACACCTCATTCTAATTCTGAATATTCTTTTATTTAAATATTCATAACCTTTCGGAAAGGTTCTCATTAATTTTATCAAAGATAAATTATTTAAATTTATTCTTTAATCTTCCTTTGGATATCATTTCAAACCAAATTAAAGTTTATCCAAACTAGTCGGGATTAGCGAACCTTACCGAAGTAATCATTTGTTAAATTTCCCAATCCCATCCTATCCATCCCATGAAGCAAAACTGGTAACACTTCATATCTTACACCATGGTGTTATTGGTAAAATTAATTGCCATTTCACGTTCACATCTAATTAAAGATTTAACTATAGCTTGGAGAAAAACTGGTGATACTCCATTCTCGGTCATTTCTTGAATTTGATAATTTTAGTCATCAGAATCTCATTTCAATCTAATTAAAGATTTATTAAAACTTTAATTCGGTTTTAATCTCCAAAAATCATTAGTTAACGATTTTCTTCAAAGTCAAGAAATTAATCTTATCTTTAACTGGGTTAATGAACTAATGTCATTTAAAACACGACTCACGATATACCTAAAATATCATTCTATTAACCATGGATTTTTTTTGGAAAACAGACCAATATATAATCGATATAAACTTCCATATCCAACCGATAATATAAATGGAATAACGACAAAGCCTTTCAAATTCCATATATATTAACAGTCTTCCTCCACAGAAAATCACTTCGATTGTTATCAAATCGGATTCCATTCCATTCCAATATATTAAATTGGAAAACTTTATTTTGGAAAAACTCAACTAAATCTTTAATAAAAAGATTTATAAGTTCCATATCACATTTTGGTGTAAATCGGGTTAAAGAATGAATGTCGTTAAAAACATAGTTCACAATAAACCCAATTCACATTCCATTTCAAATCCAATTAAATGTTAATTAATTGGTAATTCTTCTCTACATCTTAATTAAAATATTTATTCTTTTCACACGGGGTTTATGAACATTGTTACTGAAGACCACATCCCATCAGTCTCTAACCGTAAATTAATAAGAGAACAATTCCCTAAGCATTAACCCCGAAGGCCGAAACCAACATCAGATCAATACCTAGGAAACCATTCAACTTAACTAATCTCCAGTTAGTTTCTAATTTCCTTAACTCCATTGGGTTTAAGAACAGTATTATTAAAGATACCATTCACGACAAACCAAAAATCTAATTTGATGTTAAATACAAGGCTCTGAATAGAAAATATATCGGCTTATATTCAATATCAAATTCTGAAATCAACAAATATCGTATTGGAATAATGAGATATATATATCTTCCAAATTCCTCCACCATGTTCGTATAATCACAGAATCCAATTATCGAAACATTCCAAAGATAATTTCGATTCAAATCCATTTCAATTCATATATTGGAAATTCTAGTTATTTTTAAAACCATTTCAAATCCAATTTATTTATTTAAAAATATTGGATTATAATTCTAGTTCATAACTAGTTCATCTCGATAAAAATATATTTTTATCTTTTCAAATATGGAATTTTTCATCCTAATTATTTCCAAATCATTTATTATGATTTTACACAAATTATTTATCAAGGCCCGTAAAGTCGATTTCCATAAACGACCATCGAACTGCACTTACAACGACCTTTTCCAAATTTGATTTGGACATAATTCCAAATCCACCGTTAGATTTCAAATCCCTAATATTCGTTGGAAAGCTCTTTTCGATACGAACCCAACGGTTCCGGTTTTAGGAGAATCCAATGGTCGGATTTTCCGTAATGTGCATTCGAAGTCAATGGTCGAAATTCGCGAACTACTGCGGCGCTACACGTTCCATTCATGCCATTATAATATATATATAATATATATATTATATGTTTCGTCGATTTCCATTTAAAACTAATTTTATAAATCGTTTTAAATTTGATTCCTATTTCTTTTTCAATTTTAAACCAAAATGGAATATTCACATCATTATAATATAAATGATGATATTTTCAAAATATTTGATTTTGAAATTATTTCCCTTTTCGATACTCATTATGAACATGAATAAAATCGATATAAATATCAGTTGCGTCAAAATGGAGCATATCTAATCAACACAGCTTTATATATTTAAATATTTTCGTGTCCGTCCCAAATCGAACATCAAAAATCATATTTTGATCTTTTATCGAATATTATTTTAAAATATTCCTTATTTTAAAATATTCATTATTTTAAAATATTACTTCTTTTTGAACTAGAATTAGACACAGTCAGTCACCATATAATGTTGTTTATATGGTTTTCATACAACACATGTATACAACAGCCATAATAAACAATCAACCATCATCCAGAGTGCATTCTACACTGTATAAGCATTAAATATAAATATTTAACGCTTACAACAGTCTGTCAACCTATCGATTGAGATACAACTAAACAGTTGGGATCAATGTACATCAAATATCATCCCAACACCCATGTAGGGTTTCAATCCACAAACACAGAATTTATTTGTGGAGTTGGGCGACATGTAAAATTTATCGTCCCAATCCATATTAGTCAAATGGGTGTACATAAACAAATCGTCTGATTTGTAAATGAATATTTATTTTATTTCAGTAAATATTTTATTTCATTCATTCATACAATAAAAATGATATTTTTATTGTTCTAACACTTTATTCAACACATGAGTATTTTATGCAGTCATTTCACATCACAAACAATTTTCACAACACAATCAAACAAACAAGTCGTCCATGGTCTGTGGATGACAGGGAGCAGTTCACATGTAACAACCCAGATTTTTTGGTCGGTTTATTTTGAATATTTAAATATAGAGCTGATAATATAAATCGATTTTCATGTTGAGTTATAGATCTAATTACCGTAATACGAGATATATTGAATTCGAAGTTAGAATTGAATCAAAACAGTTCAGATAATAAATATAAATTCTATGTGAATGTAATTGATAAAGGTAATGGTATATTATCGAGAAATTTATTTGTTTATAAATTTAAATTATTTTATATCTATTTAAAATGATTATTCTACATACATTTAAATTAAATATAAAATATATTCGGTTAGTTCAGAATGTGTTAAACTGTTGGAATAACAATGGTTGCGTTAAAATAACGGTTCTGATTTTCGAATAAGGGTACCGCAAGATATTTTAGTTATCTAATTAAATAAATTCATATCAAAGGTTTTATCAGCCGACCTAATTTACTTCCTACGGAAACCTAGTTCCCTCGAGCCACAAAACTGTCTCCTGCTCTCGTTATCAAGGAAACACGATTTTAATGGCCCGTGTACCTCTTGTCTCCTCTCGCCCTTATATAAATCATCGCGATCCCTGTTATTTCATTCAACAGAAAAACAAACCAAAGCCTCAAAATCAATACGACCGCAACTTCCCTTTTCCTCATTTCAGAAATCAAAATCGCGATTGAAGCTTGCGTCGTCTGGAACACTCGTGAGCTAGGGGGTCAACTTCAAATTCAATTTCGGATCTAAGGAAGACTCGCGAAGGTTAATGTCGGGTAGACGATTGGGTGTAAGGTGCGTAGGGGTTCGAAGCAGGGATTTCTGAAGTTTAGATCCTTGATTTGTGAACTCGAAGGTATTGCTGAAGGCGACGGGTTGAGAAATTGGGAGAAGTTGCAGTCGACGTCGGTTCTTGGTGGTGCGATAGGTTTGAGGAGGGGTTCCGTTACTGATGTTCTCGCGTATTGCTGAAGAACGTGAGTTTTCTTTGAGGCTCGAACTTTGAACTAGAGTGGTTCGAGGGTTGACTGGACTGAGATGTTTGGGGTTGCGCTGTGAGGATTTGGAAATGAGCGATGGTGGATGCGGTCGGTGCAGGCAAGAGAGGGATGATTTACTGTCAGAGGCTGAGGTGATTTGGGAAGGGGTCTGCGTTTGGTTCAAATGGAGTAGTAGCTGATTTCGAATGGAAGAAGTCATCAAACAAGATTTAGGTAAAAAGTTAATTAAATTTACTAATTATGTCAGATTATATATATATAGTATAACTTGTAAAAATAACCTTACAGTCATATGATTTCAGACTCAACCGAACTCAAGCACGTTAAAGGAGTATTGACAATAATTTAAAAGTAATTGGGAAAGGCGTAATCCATTCGAGAAGAATTAAGTTGAAACAATTCAAGTCAATACTAGACGAGACTGAATCAGAATGGATATTCGACAAGTAAAATAAATGTGAGTAAATCTCACTCACCTTTAGAATTATTTTATTTCATTAAAATAAATTGTTTGTTGCTTGTTGAATGCTTTATGGTTGTTTTATATATATATATTAGTTATTTAGGCTATTATATATATATTGGGTTGATTGATTGGTTGGATTCCCGCAGTCTCATTAGCGGATGCCCGCAGTTTCATAGCGGATGATTACCCTATACGCCCCACGCTATGATTAGTGGATGACCTTCTATACCGCGATATTCTGCCACGAAGCAGAATGGGTATTATTTATGTGCTGACGTCTGTGGATGCAGGGAAACAGGTTGGAGGAATCCAACAGGATTCCTCAAAAATATATTATCTGTTTGTTTGTTTGCTTGATTTCATATATATTCATATATGATGTGTTAAAAATAAAATGATTGAAAATTTGGTGATTTGATTGTTTTAAATATCACTGGGCTAAGTGTTAATTTATTTAAAATATCGTGGAAGGATATTTGAGATTTAAAAGGGAAAATTCTATTTTTAAATAGAATTTGAATTTTAAATGGAAATAAAAATATAAACTTGTTTTTGAAAAATAAAACAAGTACTTTCTTTTTAAACGAAGTTTATAAATAGTTCTTTTATAACGAAGTTATAAATGAAGTGAAAAGAATTATCATTTGATAATTCAGAAATAGAAATACCAGTGTGAAATTGGAATTTGAAATGAAATTTCAAAATAGGATGTGAAATGAAATTTTTAAATATATAACTCAAATGAAATTTGAGTATAACATTTGAATAGTTGAATTGTAAAAGGAGTTTAAATATTTGAATTTTAAAAGGAGATTGAATATTAGAAATTCAAATAGAAGTTCAAATAGAATTTGAATAGACGAAATTAGAATGAAAAATAGAATTTGAATTCAAAGGGATAAAAAAATAGAATTTGAATTCGAAGGAATTCAAATAAAGAAAATTCAAATAGGGATTTGGATATAGAATTCGAATGAAATTCAAATATAGAAATTTGAATATGGAAGTTCAAATGGAATTTTAAATATAGAGTTTGAACAAGAGATTCAAACAGCATTTGAATAAGAGAGTTCAAAATGGAATTTGAATAAGAGAATTGAAATAGAATTCGAATAAAGAAATTCAAATAGGGATTTGAATATAGAATTTCAAAATAGAATTTGAAATAAACTTTGAAAATAGGATTTCAAAGTAGAATAGGAAATCCAAATGGTTTGTAATGGAATTTGAATTCAAGGGAATTCAAATGGATTCGAGTAAAGAAATTCAAATGGGATTTAAATAATGGGTTTTAAATAAAGAGGATTCAAATATAAGAATTCAAATAGTATTAGAATGGAGTTTTGGATATTTGAATTTAAAATAGAAATTAAAAATGGAATTTGATTATTTAAATTCAAGTATGAAATTTCAAATATAACAATTCAAAAGGGAGTTGATTATAGAAATTAATGTGGTATTTAAATTCAAGGAGATTAAAATGTGGTCTTTGAAATCAAGGAAATAAAATATGGTATGTGAATTCAAGAGAATTAAAATTGAATATTAGAATTCAAATGGTGTAAAAAATGAATTTGAATATTAGAATTCAAATGGAGATGGCAAATGAAATTTGAATATAGGAGATTCAAATTGAATTCAAATAGAATTTAAACTATGGGATCTGAATATTGAATTCAAATGGAATTGAAACTATGGATTTGAATATATTAAAATATATCAGAATGGAGTTGGATTCATTTTAACGAAAGTTTAAAAGTTTTTATATATAAATTATAAATAAAACGAACTCGCCGCAGTGCTGCAGTTCGTAAATTGGCGATTCGAACTTCAATTGAGTATACAGGACTCAATTGGAGTCGGATCTCTTTGAAACAAGAAACGTCAGGACCGGTTTGATAATAGTTTTCTAATGAAAGAGAAAAATATGAATTTCGTCGTATAGATTTTTAGTTATGTCAAAATCAAATTTTCAGAAAAACAGCGCCAGAACTATTTAAAAACCATAACGGTTTATTTCATTTTATAAAAGGATTTTAAGCAAATAAAATCCGAATTTCTATTTAGAAAATTTCAGATTTGAGTTATAAAATATATGTGAACTCAGGGGGAGTAATGAATTGATTTTTGAAACAGAAATCAGATTTTTGATTATTGAATAGAATTAACTAATTCGAATAGGAATTAGTAAATGAGATATTGAATTGATCTTGGGCCTTAAATAAGTGAATTCGATTTGAAAATTTATATTCGAAATAGAAAAGAGAACTTGAATTGAAATTGAAATTTAATTTGGTTAGGAACGAGTTAAATTTTTTGTTTGAACATGTTATGTTCAACAAAGAAGTGAAATAGGCAAAACGACTAATTAAAGAATAAATGGGCGGAACTGAATTCAAACGATTAGATAGTGTTGAATTGAATTGAAAACAGGTGAACATGTGTTAGACAGGTACATGATGAAGTATATGAAGATTTAAATTTATGTGCTCGACAAAAAGGTACATGTTTAATTCATATATGAGATTTTATGCGCCGTATCGGCAAGCCGCTTGGCTTTTTCTTTTTCTTTTTGAGATAAGAAGGACCGGGAAAAGCTATTTGAAATTTCCCGATGCTCCCGATACAGGGGAGGTTATGGCGAATTTTTCCGGAAATTTAAGGAGTTAGAATATTTTTAAGATATTTTGATAGTTAGAAATCATTGCATCGACGTATAAAAATTCGATAGGTAAATGAATATAAAAATCGAATATTGTAAACAAAAAGGGAAATCCATAAATTAGAAATAGAAAGCGAACTTTATACATGTTTTAAAAATGAATAATTGAATTGTATAGTGTGTTTATTCGAGGTAAGTGGTTTTGCCGTTTTGAAGTTGAGAATGTTTTCAGTTAAGGCTGAGAGGTAATTTTACCCCAACTTGATTGATTTCATTTTTAATGGATAAATAGCAAGATCCAGTCTCGAAGAGAAGTGCTTAAAAAAGAGTTAGTTGAATAAAATATTTAGGGTTGTTGTAACGATGTTTTTCACAACATTCGTTTTAAACCCAAGTGATGGAATTTTGGAAATATAACAAGTAAATATTTCCTGGGTATAATTAAAATAGTCGGGATAGAGATAAGTGATTGGGATTGTTTCCAATTGCAAATAGAGATATTTTCTAATATATAGAAAATAAAAGGAGTTGATATTGGGAAATGTTTTCCAAATAACGTAAGAAGCCGAGATGATTATTGAAAATATTTGGTTAACAAATATTGTTAAGGAAATGGAAAAGAGATTTAATTAATGAAATATTAATTAAAGAGCCCAGTGATTTGTTTGATATGTTTGGATGAACACTTGTTTTTATTCGATAGTTAAATCATAGACTATCGAAGTTTTGACCATCGTTGTCAATATGGAGGGACCGGTTGGATTATTATCCGAAGAACCACTCCGTATCGGCATAAGCGTTGCGAACCAAGTATGCTGAATATAGTGAAGACGGAGTAAAGTGCAAGGGCTTTTCTATTTATAGAAATTGTGCCTTCGGTTTCGTTCAGTCCCAGAACGAACGTAAATGGACGAATGTCTGACAAAGTATTTCCAATGATCAAATGGGTTGGTCTGTATAAATATATATGGTTGCAACGGATTTATTCCCTTAGCATAACATCCAGAATATTTGTGCAAACTCAACTAGTGATTAACGGATCTGACAATGTGGCATTCAAAGTGATTGTGCTATCAATGAATGGTAAGTATTCGTAGCCTCAGGCCTCAACAACCGGGAAAGGACAAAAATCGGGCAGGCAGCATGGCTATGTGGGTCGCACCCATTAGGATGTATAATCACCTATCTAGAGGTTCATTTAATTTCTTATTCTATTCGATGTTGTCCCAGTCGGGAGGCGGTTGCTGATCCCAACCGTTGGTGATATATATTCGATACACTCAAGCGAAATGAGTGGTCGGTCATGTGTGGGCCGGGTTGCAAGATGTTCTTGTTGAACCCAGTGTATTCCTCTCTAGAGATACACTAGCGGAAGGTGGTTCCATACCTTGTCATGTTGGAATTCCAATCTCCAATAAGCGCCATGCGGGTTTTGATTTTATACTATATATGTGGAGCGTGAGATGCAAGCGTTCTGCTATTTGGTTATTTACTTGATGTAGACATTATTATAATATCACTGGATTTTCGTATCAAAGTGTTTTGGGTTATAGTAAGGTAAAAGCCGTCCATGTTTATGTGTGGGCTGGTCTTACTATTATCTTTTCTTTCGAAAAGGTTTTTTTAAGTTAAACAAGTGGTTGGAGTTTACTCACACCAGTCCCATGACTGACCCAGAGTTTGTTTTGTTTTGTTTTCCCTAAACTCTTGGGTGCCCAAATTTGTACGGGCAGTCAAGTAGTCGGGATTTCACAGATTTATTTGAAGGAGCTGGAAGCAGGAGGCTTCACCGGTTAGCTATAGGCTATCATATATTCCGCTGTGGACCTTGTTTGTATCTGGAAACAGGTGTTTATAACTGTTCCAGAAATGACTGTTGTGCCCTGATGATGGTATGTATATAAAGTTACTGATTTGTATTTCAAAAGTTATGTTATATAATATATTTTATTCGTTCCGCTGTGAGTTGTGATCTTCGTTCTTCTTCTATTCTAATATTTCTTTCTTTCTATTTCTCATCTTCTAACTTCTTTCTATTAATGGTTCGTATTTCTGTGTTATTTGGGTTGGACGTGTAGTGTATTTAGTCAACTCAGATAGCTCGGATTTGTGGGTCGTTACAGTTGGTATCAGAGCTTAGGTTGAGCGAATACCTAGGCTTGTGTGGCATGTGCTCATTAGAGATAGGGTCAGTAGTACCCTAGAATGAGTTGAGCGTATATATACGAGAGAGCGTATTTGTAAACTGATATAAAAGTTATTTTATATTGTGTTGGCTAGTCTGTTGAGTGGTTTATGAATTCTGATCGAATAGTGGGACGCCACGAAGTCGACAGGAATTTCTAAACGCTTGAACAGAAGATTGAACATGATATTGTTTTCAAGTGGGTAGATGAAATAATTTTACCCAAAATTATATTTTGATATAGAAAGAATGATTTTTGAAATCATTATATTATATGGATGTGTTGAATGTTAATATTATAATCAAATACAATTATAGAAATGAAATGGTTATATAGAACCAAATAGAACTTGTATATGAATAAGATATACAATTAAGACGAATTAAAATTTGATTTCAAAGCAGATTTCAGAATTTAAAATCCTGGGAAGCTGGAAAATATTTTTTTCAAAGTATATTAACTAATATGACTTTGTTTTGAAAGGTCTTTGATTTAAAATCATTTTAGATGGATTTTAAAAGTGATAAAGCACTGAACTCACTTCAGTGGCTGGGAAATAATTCTGATGATGGTCGCGACATCATCAGTGTTCATTTTCGAGTTCCTAAGTGATGGATTGCTACCATAGAAAGATTTTGATGGAAATTTGTTGAAAGAAACAAGTTTAGTTGAAAAATTCAAATATTTTGAATTTGAAAAGATTATAAATATATGTAGATGTTTAAGTGATTTCAAAAGGATTTGGAATAGAAACCCGGCAATTTGAATTATGGAATTAAAATTTAACTTAAAACAAGTTAAATAAATCAAGTGAATGAATTGATTTAGAATCAATTTGAATGCATGTGAATGAGAAACCAAATGTTTTGGTAGAACTAAAATTTGTTGAAATATGAAGAGGCGAGTTTAAACATAAAGAAGTTGTGAAAAGTAATGGATTTGTACCATTATCTTACCTTCGCAATTTCGAGGACGAAATTATTTTAAGGGGGGAAGAATGTAACGACCCAGATTTTTTGGTCGGTTTATTTTGAATATTTAAATATAGAGCTGATAATATAAATCGATTTTCATGTTGAGTTATAGATCTAATTACCGTAATACGAGATATATTGAATTCGAAGTTAGAATTGAATCAAAACAGTTCAGATAATAAATATAAATTCTATGTGAATGTAATCGATAATGGTAATGGTATATTATCGAGAAATTTATTTGTTTATAAATTTAAATTATTTTATATCTATTTAAAATGATTATTCTATATACATTTAAATTAAATATAAAATATATTCGGTTAGTTCAGAATGTGTTAAACTGTTGGAATAACAATGGTTGCGTTAAAATAACGGTTCTGATTTTCGAATAAGGGTACCGCAAGATATTTTAGTTATCTAATTAAATAAATTCATAACAAAGGTTTTATCAGCCGACCTAATTTACTTCCTACGGAAACCAAGTTCCCTCGAGCCACAAAACTGTCTCCTGCTCTCGTTATCAAGGAAACACGATTTTAATGGCCTGTGTACCTCTTGTCTCCTCTCGCCCTTATATAAATCATCGCGATCCCTGTTATTTCATTCAACAGAAAAACAAACCAAAGCCTCAAAATCAATACGACCGCAACTTCCCTTTTCCTCATTTCAGAAATCAAAATCGCGATTGAAGCTTGCGTCGTCTGGAACACTCGTGAGCTAGGGGGTCAACTTCAAATTCAATTTCGGATCTAAGGAAGACTCGCAAAGGTTAATGTCGAGTAGACGATTGGGTGTAAGGTGCGTAGGGGTTCGAAGCAGGGATTTTTGAAGTTCAGATCCTTGATTTGTGAACTCGAAGGTATTGCTGAAGGCGACGGGTTGAGAAATTGGGAGAAGTTGCAGTCGACGTCGGTTCTTGGTGGTGCGATAGGTTTGAGGAGGGGTTCCGTTACTGATGTTCTCGCGTATTGCTGAAGAACGTGAGTTTTCTTTGAGGCTCGAACTTTGAACTAGAGTGGTTCGAGGGTTGACTGGACTGAGATGTTTGGGGTTGCGCTGTGAGGATTTGGAAATGAGCGATGGTGGATGCGGTCGGTGCAGGCAAGAGTGGGATGATTTACTGTCAGAGGCTGAGGTGATTTGGGAAGGGGTCTGCGTTTGGTTCAAATGGAGTAGTAGCTGATTTCGAATGGAAGAAGTCATCAAACAAGATTTAGGTAAAAAGTTAATTAAATTTACTAATTATGTCAGATTATATATATATATATATATATAGTATAACTTGTAAAAATAACCTTACGGTCATATGATTTCAGACTCAACCGAACTCAAGCACGTTAAAGGAGTATTGACAATAATTTAAAAGTAAATGGGAAAGGCGTAATCCATTCGAGAAGAATTAAGTTGAAACAATTCAAGTCAATACTAGACGAGACTGAATCAGAATGGATATTCGACAAGTAAAATAAATGTGAGTAAATCTCACTCACCTTTAGAATTATTTTATTTCATTAAAATAAATTGTTTGTTGCTTATTGAATGCTTTATGGTTGTTTTATATATATATTAGTTATTTAGGCTATTATATATATATTGGGTTGATTGATTGGTTGGATTCCCGCAGTCTCATTAGCGGATGCCCGCAGTTTCATAGCGGATGATTACCCTATACGCCCCACGCTATGATTAGTGGATGACCTTCTATACCGCGATATTCTGCCACGAAGCAGAATGGGTATTATTTATGTGCTGACGTCTGTGGATGCAGGGAAACAGGTTGGAGGAATCCAACAGGATTCCTCAAAAATATATTATCTGTTTGTTTGTTTGCTTGATTTCATATATATTCATATATGATGTGTTAAAAATAAAATGATTGAAAATTTGGTGATTTGATTGTTTTAAATATCACTGGGCTAAGTGTTAATTTATTTAAAATATCGTGGAAGGATATTTGAGATTTAAAAGGGAAAATTCTATTTTTAAATAGAATTTGAATTTTAAATGGAAATAAAAATATAAACTTGTTTTTGAAAAATAAAACAAGTAGTTTCTTTTTAAACGAAGTTTATAAATAGTTCTTTTATAACGAAGTTATAAATGAAGTGAAAAGAATTATCATTTGATAATTCAGAAATAGAAATACCAGTGTGAAATTGGAATTTGAAATGAAATTTCAAAATAGGATGTGAAATGAAATTTTTAAATATATAACTCAAATGAAATTTGAGTATAACATTTGAATAGTTGAATTGTAAAAGGAGTTTAAATATTTGAATTTTAAAAGGAGATTGAATATTAGAAATTCAAATAGAAGTTCAAATAGAATTTGAATAGACGAAATTAGAATGAAAAATAGAATTTGAATTCAAAGGGATAAAAAAATAGAATTTGAATTCGAAGGAATTCAAATAAAGAAAATTCAAATAGAGATTTGGATATAGAATTCGAATGAAATTCAAATATAGAAATTTGAATATGGAAGTTCAAATGGAATTTTAAATATAGAGTTTGAACAAGAGATTCAAACAGCATTTGAATAAGAGAGTTCAAAATGGAATTTGAATAAGAGAATTGAAATAGAATTCGAATAAAGAAATTCAAATAGGGATTTGAATATAGAATTTCAAAATAGAATTTGAAATAAACTTTGAAAATAGGATTTCAAAGTAGAATAGGAAATCCAAATGGTTTGTAATGGAATTTGAATTCAAGGGAATTCAAATGGATTCGAGTAAAGAAATTCAAATGGGATTTAAATAATGGGTTTTAAATAAAGAGGATTCAAATATAAGAATTCAAATAGTATTAGAATGGAGTTTTGGATATTTGAATTTAAAATAGAAATTAAAAATGGAGTTTGATTATTTAAATTCAAGTATGAAATTTCAAATATAACAATTCAAAAGGGAGTTGATTATAGAAATTAATGTGGTATTTAAATTCAAGGAGATTAAAATGTGGTCTTTGAAATCAAGGAAATAAAATATGGTATGTGAATTCAAGAGAATTAAAATTGAATATTAGAATTCAAATGGTGTAAAAAATGAATTTGAATATTAGAATTCAAATGGAGATGGCAAATGAAATTTGAATATAGGAGATTCAAATTGAATTCAAATAGAATTTAAACTATGGGATCTGAATATTGAATTCAAATGGAATTGAAACTATGGATTTGAATATATTAAAATATATCAGAATGGAGTTGGATTCATTTTAACGAAAGTTTAAAAGTTTTTATATATAAATTATAAATAAAACGAACTCGCCGCAGTGCTGCAGTTCGTAAGTAGGCGATTCGAACTTCAATTGAGTATACAGGACTCAATTGGAGTCGGATCTCTTTGAAACGAGAAACGTCAGGACCGGTTTGATAATAGTTTTCTAATGAAAGAGAAAAATATGAATTTCGTCGTATAGATTTTTAGTTATGTCAAAATCAAATTTTCAGAAAAACAGCGCCAGAACTATTTAAAAACCATAACGGTTTATTTCATTTTATAAAAGGATTTTAAGCAAATAAAATCCGAATTTCTATTTAGAAAATTTCAGATTTGAGTTATAAAATATATGTGAACTCAGGGGGAGTAATGAATTGATTTTTGAAACAGAAATCAGATTTTTGATTATTGAATAGAATTAACTAATTCGAATAGGAATTAGTAAATGAGATATTGAATTGATCTTGGGCCTTAAATAAGTGAATTCGATTTGAAAATTTATATTCGAAATAGAAAAGAGAACTAGAATTGAAATTGAAATTCAATTTGGTTAGGAACGAGTTAAATTTTTTGTTTGAACATGTTATGTTCAACAAAGAAGTGAAATAGGCAAAACGACTAATTAAAGAATAAATGGGCGGAACTGAATTCAAACGATTAGATAGTGTTGAATTGAATTGAAAACAGGTGAACATGTGTTAGACAGGTACATGATGAAGTATACGAAGATTTAAATTTATGTGCTCGACAAAAAGGTACATGTTTAATTCATATATGAGATTTTATGCGCCGTATCGGCAAGCCGCTTGGCTTTTTCTTTTTCTTTTTGAGATAAGAAGGACCGGGAAAAGCTATTTGAAATTTCTCGATGCTCCCGATACAGGGGAGGTTATGGCGAATTTTTCCGGAAATTTAAGGAGTTAGAATATTTTTAAGATATTTTGATAGTTAGAAATCATTGCATCGACGTATAAAAATTCGATAGGTAAATTAATATAAAAATCGAATATTGTAAACAAAAAGGGAAATCCATAAATTAGAAATAGAAAGCGAACTTTATACATGTTTTAAAAATGAATAATTGAATTGTATAGTGTGTTTATTCGAGGTAAGTGGTTTTGCCGTTTTGAAGTTGAGAATGTTTTCAGTTAAGGTCTGAGAGGTAATTTTACCCCAACTTGATTGATTTCATTTTTAATGGATAAATAGCAAGATCCAGTCTCGAAGAGAAGTGTTTAAAAAATAGTTAGTTGAATAAAATATTTAGGGTTGTTGTAACGATGTTTTTCACAACATTCGTTTTAAACCCAAGTGATGGAATTTTGGAAATATAACAAGTAAATATTTCCTGGGTATAATTAAAATAGTCGGGATAGAGATAAGTGATTGGGATTGTTTCCAATTGCAAATAGAGATATTTTCTAATATATAGAAAATAAAAGGAGTTGATATTGGGAAATTTTTTCCAAATAACGTAAGAAGCCGAGATGATTATTGAAAATATTTGGTTAACAAATATTGTTAAGGAAATGGAAAAGAGATTTAATTAATGAAATATTAATTAAAGAGCCCAGTGATTTGTTTGATATGTTTGGATGAACACTTGTTTTTATTCGATAGTTAAATCACAAACTATCGAAGTTTTGACCATCGTTGTCAATATGGAGGGACCGGTTGGATTATTATCCGAAGAACCACTCCGTATCGGCATAAGCGTTGCGAACCAAGTATGCTGAATATAGTGAAGACGGAGTAAAGTGCAAGGGCTTTTCTATTTATAGAAATTGTGCCTTCGGTTTCGTTCAGTCCCAGAACGAACGTAAATGGACGAATGTCTGACAAAGTATTTCCAATGATCAAATGGGTTGGTCTGTATAAATATATATGGTTGCAACGGATTTATTCCCTTAGCATAACATCCAGAATATTTGTGCAAACTCAACTAGTGATTAACGGATCTGACAATGTGGCATTCAAAGTGATTGTGCTATCAATGAATGGTAAGTATTCGTAGCCTCAGGCCTCAACAACCGGGAAAGGACAAAAATCGGGCAGGCAGCATGGCTATGTGGGTCGCACCCATTAGGATGTATAATCACCTATCTAGAGGTTCATTTAATTTCTTATTCTATTCGATGTTGTCCCAGTCGGGAGGCGGTTGCTGATCCCAACCGTTGGTGATATACATTCGATACACTCAAGCGAAATGAGTGGTCGGTCATGTGTGGGCCGGGTTGCAAGATGTTCTTGTTGAACCCAGTGTATTCCTCTCTAGAGATACACTAGCGGAAGGTGGTTCCATACCTTGTCATGTTGGAATTCCAATCTCCAATAAGCGCCATGCGGGTTTTGATTTTATACTATATATGTGGAGCGTGAGATGCAAGCGTTCTGCTATTTGGTTATTTACTTGATGTAGACATTATTATAATATCACTGGATTTTCGTATCAAAGTGTTTTGGGTTATAGTAAGGTAAAAGCCGTCCATGTTTATGTGTGGGCTGGTCTTACTATTATCTTTTCTTTCGAAAAGGTTTTTTTAAGTTAAACAAGTGGTTGGAGTTTACTCACACCAGTCCCATGACTGACCCAGAGTTTATTTTGTTTTGTTTTCCCTAAACTCTTGGGTGCCCAAATTTGTACGGGCAGTCAAGTAGTCGGGATTTCACAGATTTATTTGAAGGAGCTGGAAGCAGGAGGCTTCACCGGTTAGCTATAGGCTATCATATATTCCGCTGTGGACCTTGTTTGTATCTGGAAACAGGTGTTTATAACTGTTCCAGAAATGACTGTTGTGCCCTGATGATGGTATGTATATAAAGTTACTGATTTGTATTTCAAAAGTTATGTTATATAATATATTTTATTCGTTCCGCTGTGAGTTGTGATCTTCGTTCTTCTTCTATTCTAATATTTCTTTCTTTCTATTTCTCATCTTCTAACTTCTTTCTATTAATGGTTCGTATTTCTGTGTTATTTGGGTTGGACGTGTGGTGTATTTAGTCAACTCAGATAGGTCGGATTTGCGGGTCGTTACATCACACTACAACAAAATAACCATATTACGACGGTGGAACACCGTTGTAATATACATTTTACAACGGTGGGCAAACCATCATGTATTAAGAAGTTGTAATAGACTAAAATCTTTTACAACTTTTTTACACCGTTGCAACACATTTGTAATATGGATATTTTACAACTTTTTTCCACTATTGTAATAAACTTTATTACAACAGTTATGCACCATTGTAATAAAATCTACTACAACTTTTATGCACCGATGTGATTGACATTTGGGTTTTTTAAAAAATAAACATTTTTTCCAACTGAAAAGAACAATACACTAAATATAGAAATACTCCATAAGCAAATCAAATATTACATTTATTTGCAAACTAATTTATTAAAATACTCAAATATTCATATTACAAACAATAAGTTTTAGACAACATTTCATACAATATTACATACTTGACCGTTACAAAGCAACTTAGTAAAAGCACAAGTAGTTCATGTGTAGGTTGCCTATTACACTACTACACCGCTTTGGATCCATGACCTGACATTTAACCAGATGCACCCAGAATTGTTTCTTTCAATAGGTCTTCCCGGACTTCATCTACCATCTTCTGACTTGGTGTTCGAGGCAATGTTAAGAAGCCTTGCCTCTACATTCTGGATCCCTTATGGGCATTGGCATGCCTCAATTTGCAGTAGTCCTAAGGCTGGTGCCATGCTTATTTTCTCATCTACATGAATCAAAAACAGACATCACCTGCCCTACTCCTATAATATAATGAGAAGTAAACATACCATATGTCAGTACAAGGAGCAGAGCACGACAGCTAGTAAGTTAATTGAGATGGCATACCAGTGCATGTATCAAAACCTAAATGGTACAATGGATGACTGTTAAGTAACTGAATTACTAAAACAACAATTATATGAAACGTACTGCAAGTAAAAAGGTCTGAACAAACATGAACACTGCATAACTTACCTTCTCAACTTCTCTCCCAGTTGTACTTATATATTAAGTTGTTCTTACTCCATCAAACTAGCATTACTCATCAAATCCAAAGCTCTATTGTTGTATTCCTTATATTGAGTTTTCGAATTAAGCATTGGCGCTATTCTTCCAAGACTCATGTGACTGCTAGACCTCGAGTTATGGCTTTGGACCCATGACCTGACATTTATCCACATGGAGTTATGGCTTTGGATCCATAACCTGACATTTAACCACATGCAGAGCAATAAAAATCTAACAATAGCAATGAAATGAAATACAAATTAACCGGTTGTTCTAACATTACTATGCATGATGTATCCAAACCTTACTATGCATGATTGTTCATTTTCAATAAAGCATACCACCAAACCTTACTATGCATGATGTATCCAAACCAGTAGAATTTCTTTGATTGGCTTTAAAATGAAGCCAGACAATAGGGTTTGAGATATGTTTATTTTCAATAAAGCATCATATATACATGTAAACAAGAATATATATCAATAATTCTACTGATATTTATATTTATTGAAAAAATAATGTAGAAATCCCCAAATCTGAAAACAGTAAAGGTAAAAAAGCATACCACCAAACCAGTAGTTGCTTCTTGAAAATGCAGAGCCCTATCGATCCTCCATCGATCCAAATCTATCACCGTCACCCCGGACTCGATCGAAGAAGATATCATACGAGCGCAGCACATCAAAAGGTGTGATTCTAACATAAAACTTAGCATGCCCTGAAACGCTTCTCAGAAGAAACCACACAGGGCTTGCCCAAGCTTAGGTTTTCCCATCTAAATTCCAAATGTCACTGCTCGAAAATTAAATCTCCCATCGAATCCATAATATAACCACTTGAAATCAGATATTCCACCAAAAATCACATCGATAATCCTGTTGCTGAACATGATTTAATTGATCGAATTAATTGAAAAAAGGGTTTGGTATAAAATAAAATAAACCTGTAGCTGGAGTTTGGCGAGTTCATGAGGGGAGATCGACTCATCTACTCTTGAGCGAATCTCATCAATTCTGGATCCATTATCGCGTCATTCGTCAGCTTGGGCGAAATGTCGAGATTCATATTGTATCTGATTTAGAGGAGGAGGCGACTGTGAAATTGAAAAGGGGGATTTCGATTATGTTTGATCTGTCCAGATGATTTTTAGCTAGGGCACATTAAAGGGAGGCGGCCCCGCTTAAAATTTCACGTTTCCCAGTGAAATTTGGATTTTGAAAGTACGTAAGTTTCGAACCAAATTTTCATTTTTCCGCCTAAAGCGCAGTATCTATATTTTTTATCAAGACAAATTTAAACTTTTCTGAAATATTAGATGTTAAATATAATTATTACCCATAACTATTAAATATTAAATACTAATAATAAGCATTACTTTTTAATTATTAAAGATTTCTTATTAATCGTTCGTTATTACAAATTAATTACTAAATATAATCTTAGTTATTAATCTCTTCTTCTTAATTATTAATCTCTACTTCTTAATTATTAATAGCAATCATTGATTATTCATGATTAGCATTAATTACTATATTTTAATTATTAACTATTTAATAGTAATTATGTGCTATTAACTATATTTTTTAATTATTCTTCTTAATTGCTAATTATTAGATATTACAGATTGATTATTGATTATTACTTCCTAATTGATTATTAATAGTAAATATTAGTTATTAGTTATAAATAATCAATTTAAATGTATTAAATATTAATTATTAGTTGTTAATTATATTAAAATATAGTCATATATTACAACAGTCAGAAAATAAAAGTTGTGATAGGCTTTTATTACGACTGTCAAAATAACACAGTTGTTAAACATAAGTTTATTACAACTTTTCTGGAAAAAAGTTGTAAAAAACATTTATTACAACGGTGCTTTTACCACCGTTGTAAAATTAAAGTTGTAATATGGTGTTTTTGTTGTAGTGTCATATATGCAGTTATAAAATAAATAACTATACAGAAATCATTTTAGTGAGGAGTTCTCACCTTTGGGCTCCCACTCCTCTATTCTTTATTTCTAAACGGTTTGGATTTGGATTTGATTCCAGTCGGTTCCATCGCAATCTGTTTCACACGATTTTTATATAAAAAATCACATTTTTATTCTTATTCTATTTACATAAAATTCACTTTTTATTTGGCACATACATAAATAAAAATCATATTTTTATATCATTATTTTATGTACAAAAATCATATCTTTATATCGTTTAAAATCATGCCTTTATTTTTACAAACCCTGTCTTTATATTTTTAAAATCCCATCTTTATATTTGGAAAAATCCCGTCTTTATATTTTTAAACAATGTCGAATATTTATAAACAATATCTAATTATTTTTACAACAATATCTAATTATTTTTGAAACCAATGTTTAACTATTTTTTTTAAAACCGAAATTTTGAAAACAATGTTTAATTATTTTTAAAACCATATTTTTGAAAAATCCTATTTTCAAAACAATGCTTACATATATAAAAATTCCATTTAAAACAATGCGATTTATATTTTAAAAACAATTACAAGGTTAAAAAGTTTTACACTATCTTCTTCTTCGTTTGACTGCGCTTCCTCCTTCGTGGTACTTTTAGCATCTAAACCCACTCAGCACGCTGGTTTTCATCTTCTCCTTTGTAAATGCTCTAAGCACCGCACAGTATCAGGAACCCATCAAGGACAATTAGGTTTAGCAACCGCGCCACCCATAACCACCTGACTGCAAATTAGACGATGGCATTTCCATCCCCGACGTGAGAGCTCCCTACGCCCATGATTCAGGCGAACTCGCGAGCCCCTCGGCGTGGTAATTTGTGCTCAATGTGACAGATTTTGAGCCCAGAAATCATTTGATTCACTCGACGCCAGATGATCCTCACCGTTAAATAAGTAGATCTTGAGATGCTTGGCAATTTTGTAATTGAAAAATGTTCATTTCAGTGAAGGGATCGTCAGAAAATCGAAAGGGAAGGGGCGAAATTCTGTTCGTTGGTATTAAGAGGGTGGAGGCGGAAGTACTAGTCTGTGTTGACCATGCATGGAGAATGTGAGGGTAATTAATTAGGGTTGGCCTTTATGTAGTTTATATATATTAATATTTTGTTAAATAAATTCTAAAATTTCATGTTTATCACTACGAACTCCAAACAAACTCCAACGACTGTCGCCCCTAGCTAAGTACCCCCATTCCGGACACAATGAAATATGTTTCGTAAGCTAATTCAACTATTACGATCAGTTTTCATCAAAAATAAAATATAAATCAGTATATATTGAATTTAAACGTACATTTTAATTTACCAGGACCACGCACTAACTCCAAAAATTCCAGAAAAATAAATCTGGCTATGTTTTGATGATACGTTCCTAACAAAACTAATTTCATCGAATTTGGAGACCTTTGAAAAATGGCCATTTTCTGATCGATCCAAATTAATTGAAATTGACAAAACACCTTTTTTTGCCACGCTTACATATTGATTCCAAAAATTATGAAAATTGGAATCTAGCAATAATTTGACACTCCGGATGCAACAAAAGTGGTTTCATAAAAAACGGAGGTCGTTTGCAAAATGGCTATCTTTAAGGGCTATATTTCCATAACGACTATTCTAAATCTTTAACTAGACATAACTTTTTATTCCCGCTATGAAATTTCAATTTTTCAGATTCGTTGGAAAGATATTTTCGAACAGATTCAAATATTTTTGATTTCACTAAAATCCGGTTTATTTTGAATCCTGTACATTTAATTGAAATTTGAAATCGAATTTTCAAACTACCGCTCCATTTTCAATTCCTTTTATAATTAAAATTAATATTTATATTCTAATTTCGATTTAAATAAATATATACATTCTAATTCTATTCAAAATAAATTTCTTGTTGTTATTATTTAATATAATTCATTTTAAATATTCAAAAATTCATTTAAATGCCAAAATAAAATTTTTTAATTGGTTCTGATTTTCCGGGTTTTTACAATTACATAATATTTGATTTTTCGAAAACCGGCTATGAAATGAAGGAACTTGCGTTCCCTACTTCTCCAGGCTGAAACAGTAAAATAAATCGGCCTTGTTGCATTATCTTCCATTCGAACAAACCCTATATCAAAACTAACGCCTCCTATATGTAATCGAAACATGCGGAAAATCAGAATAAAAAGAAAGAAAATCCGCAAGGCTTACTAGTGCATGCCATGTAGCATAAGTCGAGCTATAGTCACGACTTAGTGAGTGGTCGAGCTGCTTCCTATGGTAGCAAGGAGTGAAGAAGCGCGGTGTTCCACTAGAGAGAAGAGGTGGCGTATGGGCGACCCACATAGTCGGATAAGGGAGCTCGCCGTGAGGCGTGAAACTAGAGCTGTAGTCGGTGGGAGGAGCTAAAGCTTGGTGAGGGGGGTTTCTTTGAAGTTGCCTATAGCGAATTATGGCATGAATGGAGCAGATATTTGCATGGGTAGAATGTAACGACCCGGATTTTCGGCGTCTTTGGTTATCGACATAATAAACGTTATCAAATAGGAGTTATTCGAATAAGATAATCAATTAGAGTTAGAAATGATCGATTAGAGTTAGAATAAATTAATTTGAGTTAGAATTGACCAGTTAGAGTTAATCAGTTAGAATTAATCAGTTAGAATTTATCAGTTAGAGTTAATCAGTGAGGGTTGACTAGTTAAAGTTAGAGTTAACTAATTAGAGTTATTCAAATAGAGTTAATCGAGTAGAGTTATCGAATATCACTTATTCGAAGTAGAGTTATCGAATATAGAGTATTCGAGGGAAGAGTAATCAAATGTTGGTTATTCGAGGTGAGTTATCGAATTTGTTATTCGAAAGGAGTTATCGAATTTAGTTATTCGAAAAGGAGTTATCGATTTGTCAAATCGAAAGGGAAGATTATCGAATATCGTTTATTCGAGAGGAGATTTTCGAATATAGTTTATTCGAAGGAGTTATCAATTATTAGTTAAATCGAAGTGAGTTATAGAATATTAGTTAAATCGAAGGAGTTATCGATTATAGTTTAATCGATAAGAGTTATTCGAATTAGTTATTCGAATAAAGTTTAACACAAGGAGTTATCGAATATAAGTATTCGAAAGTAAGTTATCGAATTAGTTATTCGAAGAAGGAGTTATTGAATTAGCTATTCGAAAATAGTTATCGATTTTAGTTTAATCGAAAGGAGTTATCGAACATTGGTTATTCGAAGTTAGTTAATCCAAAGGAGTTAGGCGAAGTTAGTTAATCAAAAGGAGTTATCGATCATAGTTAAATCGAAGAGAGTTATCGATTAGTTTAATCGAAGTGAGTTAATCGAATATAGTTGTTCGAATAGAATTAAAGGAGTTAATCAAATATAGTTATTCGAATAAAATCAAAAGAGTTAATCGAATATAGTTTGTTTAAATATAGTTAAAGGAGTAATCGAATATAGTTGTTCGTAAGGAGTTAGGTATGGAGTTAAGTGGAAAGAGTTGATTGATTAGAGTTAAAAGAATGAACTTACCCTGTTTCGAGATTTGAAATGTTGTTCAGTTAAGGTCTGAGAGGTAGTTATACCCCAACTTGATCGTCTTCGTTTTAATTTAGAAATGGTTAAGGTTCGAGAGTGAAAGTGGTTAAGCGAATTTAGTAAATAAGTATAGTGGTTTGAGTCGTCGTCGCGATGATGATTTAAACACCTGTTTAAATCCAAGTAAAGAAGATTTGGAAATGTTTTCCAAATAGAATCAGAAACGTAATCAAATATTGAAATTGGAAATAAGGATTAGAAATGGAAATGTTTTCCAGTGTTAACGTATATTTTCTAAACATAGAAAATAGGAAGTATGAATATATATATATATATATATATATATATATATATATGATTGATGATTGATTGATAGAATTTCCATCTGGAAATAATATCGTTGTTTGGACACCTGTTTTTCTTTGATGGTTAAATCACAGACCATCGAAGTTTTGACCATTTTAACGTTGTTAATATGGAGAGACCGGTTGGATTATTATCCAAAGAACCACTCTGTATTGGCATAAGCATTGCGAATCATATATGCCAAAGAAAATTGAAGACGGAGTAAAGAGCAAGGGCTATTGTATAAGTCTTAGATAACAGTGCCTAAGATGGATGTACTGAATAGTGCCTTCGGTTCATCCTGTTCTTGGATGACTTGTATGGATGGATGTCTGACAGAGTATTTCCAGATGATCACGTATATTGATTTCTCCAACCGTACCAAGAGTGGAAGCGAAGAAGGAAACTTCTTTTAGCTAACACATAATGTATTGTTGAGGACGTCAATCGGGGATTGGATGGATTTGATGAAGTGGCATTCAAAGTGAATCTGATGTGACGATAAAGCGTAGCTTCTAGCCTCATCATCCGGTAAATGACAGAAATCGGGCAGGCAGCATGACTAAATCGGTCGCACCGAAGTAGGGTGTATAATCACCTATCTAGAGAATATTCATTTGCTTCTTTAATCTATCAATGTTGTCTCATATATATACGGGAAACGGTTGCTGATCCCGACCGTTGGTGATATACATTCGATACACTCAAGCAAAATGAGTGGTCGGTCATGTGTTGCTGAGTTACAAGATGTTCTTGTTGAACTCCAGTGTATCGTTCCTAGAGTACACTGATCGGAAGGTGGTTCGATACCTTGTCAAAGTTGAAAACCCATTACCCAATACGTGCTTGCGGTTTTGATTGTATACTATATGTAGAACGTGAGATGAAAGCGTTTCTGCTAGATGGTTATTATATTGTGGTTGATAGACATTATTATAATATCAAAAGGTTTTTGATATAAAGATATTTTGGATTCTCATAAAGGAAAAACCCGTTCCATTATACGACGTGGTCTTATGAGATATCGTTTACTTGTTCAAACTGTTTGACTCATACCAGTCCCATGACTGACCCGGAGTTTATTTTGTTTTGTTCTACCTAAACTCTTGGGTGCCTAAATTTGTACGGGCAGTCAAGTAGTTTAGGATTTTTCAGATCTATCTAAAGGAGCTTAGAGCAGGAGGCTTCAACATTAGTTATATAGAGTTTTGTTCCGCTGTGTTGTAAGTGCTGTACTCTGATAAGTGCTATTGTATACATAACTGTTATATTTCAAAGTTATGTTATCTATTATATGTTATTCGTTCCGCTGTGAGGTTCGTGTTACTCTGATGTTGTGTTCTTCTTCTTCTTCTATTCTAAGTTTCTATCTTATCTATTCTCACCCTCTAATTTCTTTCATTAATTACCGGGATTTTTCGATGTTTTGGTTATCGACATCGAGTTTATGTCGGTAACCAAAGTCGCCGAAAATCCGGGTCGTTACATAGAAGGAGATGTATTCTTTTTGTCTGGGTGACGGATGCAGTAGAGATTGAGAAGGTTGAGTTTTCTTTGTGAAACAGTGTGCATTCGGTTTCATGAAGTCACGGCTTTCAAATTTGCACTACTGCGTGAAGAAGGTCAAAGAACTAGGGAAGGAAATGGTTTCTACATGGTTTAACTATATAGTATGGGATGAGGTGGGTGGCGTAGTCTAAAAACATGCGTGTGTGGAGCAGATATTTGCGCATGGAGGAATAAGGATACAAAGTGTGATGGGCTTTATGGGCTTCCGGCTTTCATGAAAGAAAAAGGAACAAAAAGGTATAGTAAAGAAAAAAAAGCATTGCGTGAAAAGAATCTGTAAGGTGTAATGGAATGCGAGAAGCGGTTCTAAAACATGAAAGAGAAGAGGGAAAATAATAGGGTGTGCTGCGAGATTTTTTCTGGATTTTGGGCCTTATTACTAAAATAAAGAAAAAAACATTGAAAGAAGAAAAACGTGATGGTGAGTGGGTGTGAAGGTTGAAAAGAAGGAAATGTGCGCATGCGAAGGAATGGTTGCGAGGAACTAAAAAACCAACATTCATTTAACTTGCCTAATTGCGGTTTAGAAGACAATGAGAGTTTTTATTTCGGTTATGACATGATTATTGCAACGGGCTATTTCGAGAAGATCGACTGCCTAATGATGTCACTAAGGTTAGTTAATATTTAAGAATTTATTTAGTGGCATTTAATAAATTAAAAATCATAATGACTATTAATCGTTCGTCCGTGATCAGAATTGCACAAAGCAAAATCCGTTGGGATCGTAGAAACAAAGGCTACGCAGTCGAGCTGATTCAAAGTCATTCGACAACAGTTGGAATTTTATTTAATTTTAAACGTTCATTTAAATATAAATAAACGACTCGAATTCATCGTCAATCAAAAATAAAATGGTGAGTTAACCCTCATACTTTTGTGAAATTCTTAGATGTGCTAAATTCATATAACTATAAATTATAGTTGATAATATAAAATTGGTTGGATGGATGTTATGCACGTTCTGTGGGTTGTTGATTATTTGTTTGGTTGACATTATTTATATCGTTTTAAAACGATAGTTTAATGAATCATCATTCCATATGTTATTATAAACTATCATTACAATTTGTGATGCAGGGAAGAACACGTTGGAGGAATCCAATCAGATTCATCAAATAATTGTTTGTTATTGTTTTATCATATATGAATTATTTAACCCAAATAATATTATATCATGTTTGAATATTATTGATTGAATGGATGTTGATAATTAAATTTAAATTCAATAGTTGTTGGGTTTTAATAAAAAAAATAAACCGTATTGATTAAGTGATTGGCAGTTAATGGCCTAAAGTCCATTATTTTGGACGTCGTTTTGCCATTAAGTGAATTGACAGTGTTTTAAGTTATAAAATTTATTTTTATAACTGAATCAAAGTTTCAAGTTATTTTATATAACATGTTTACATAAAAAATTTATAAATATTTATAAAGCATGTTTTACAAAGCAAAGCATAAAATGACTTATATAGTATAATCTTATGAAGACAGGAATTAACCGAAAGGTTAATAATCTAAGATAATTGTTTTCAAGGAAAACAATGAAGCGTGTTTATATTAAATTAATTACATTTTGATTTAATTTAATAAGAACGGTTAAGGGAAACAAGTTAAAAATTAACGGTGTTTTCAGATTAACTTAATCAACTATTTCAAGTGGAAGTGTTACTAAATTGGTTAATTAATAGAAATAGTTTAACAATAATTATTTAAAACTTAACGAATGTTCTTAGAAATTAATCAATCCTTAATTAACTGTATTTTTGAAGTAATTACGGCTTTATTAATAAAGTTACTAGTTAAGAGGTTAATTATTCTATTTTATTTAATCAGGAAGTTAACTACATCTATTGCGAATAGAGTTGATGTTAATTATTAATTGAGATGATTATACTTTTAAATGGAATGCATTTAAAAGGTAATCAAATCAAAAAAGGATCTTAGTTGAACTTTGAAAAGAACTTTGTACAAGGATTGATAAACGAAGTTTATAAATCTCAAGCCGAAGCGATATTCCAAGATACACCTTTACTTAATGAACCAATTTAAGTAAAAGTAATGTAATTAAAGATGGGTTGAAAATGAAACCGAATGAAGCTGTAAATAGGTTTTTAAACTAAGATGATGATTTTAAAATAAACGAGTACTTTGGAATTGAATTAAACATCTTATTTGGAATAAGGCTTTCAATGGAAAGGAAAAGATATTTAATAGTTAAATAAAGAATTTATAAGTGAAAGAGGTTTCAAATATAAAAAAGGGGTTATAAAACCATATTTGAAATTAAATGGTAAATAAGAATTTTATGATGGTTTAGTGTTAGTTTTTGAGTTACAAGCTTTTATCTATCTTATGATAAGAACGTTGTCGATCAAGGTCGGAGAGGTAATTAGAATACCCCAACTTGAACGATTTCACTATTATCAAAAGATGGTGTTATTTTTAATGGTAAAAGAAATTCAAAAGAGTTGAGAATGTAAAACAATATTTCTAAAGGAAATCATAGAAGATTTTGGTGAATTATATAGACATGTCCGAAGTAAGGGAAATAAGAAGGACATTTTGGTGAATATGCTATTATAAAAGTATAAGTTTTAGTTGTAACAACCCTGAATTTTGGGGTAAATTTAAAATTTTATTTTAACTAATTTTAGTGGGTTTTGGTATTTAAAATAATTTATTTAAAATAATAATGATTAAAAATTTATTTAAATCGAGGTTAGGATGAATAATTTAATTTTAATTATAAAAGGAGTTAAAAATAGCGCGGTTGTTTGAAAAGTCAAACTTGAACTTTGACTGACCGTACAGGATGCAAAATTTAACGGATTTTAGTGAAACCAAAAATATTAGAATCTATTTAAAAATATCTTTCTAACGAATCTGAAAAATCGAAATTTCATAGCAGGAATCAAAAGTTATGCCCAGATTAAAATTTAGAAGGTCGCTATGAAATTTATATATAATATATAAAGGTCAAAAATGTTACTTTTTGCATACAAAGGAATTTGAACTCGAAACCGCTTCCATTGAGTTCAGAATGATGTTTCTGCATTTAAAAAGTATAAACACTTATATATTTCGAGTTTCGAAAATTATTTGTTTAAAAATGTATTTTTAATATTTAATATATACGCCTTGAAAGTAGCCATTTTTCAAACGACCTCTGTTTTCGACGAAACCACTTTTGTTGGATTCGGAATGTCAAATTATTGCTAAGTTTAATTTTTCATAATTTTTAGAATTAATTTCTGGCCGTGGCAAAAACATTTCAGTTTGGTTAATTTTGGTAAATTTTAATCGATTTGAAAAAGGCCATTTTTCAAACAGGCTCAGAATTGAACAAAATTAATTTTCCTAGGTTCGTAGCGTCAAAACATAGCTAAATATATTTTTCGGGAATTTTTGAAGGTAGTTTGTGGCCCTGGCGTATTTAAATGTACAGTAAATATTTAATTAATTAATTTTTAATGTAAATTTAAATATATTTTTTACAGATTTCGGAATTGGGCCACGAGACCTATCCCATTGCGTTCAGAAGGCATCAAAACTTAAGAACGACAGTAAGCAGGCCCAATTCGGAGACATCCCGCATCTTTACCTTTATAACACGCTTTACGATGAATAAATTAATAAAAAATTATTTAAAACCCTAAAAATGGCCGACCGCCTGCTATTGAAATCGAAGGCCACGAATGACCGAAAATTCAAACCTCAATAACTTTTGATCCGCTCATTGAAATTCAACATATTATATACCAAATCGAAGCTCTTGGAGAGATCGACAAATCCATACGGTTAAGATCGCGTTTTAGTTCACAAATTTCACGAATTCCCAGCCTGAAGTCGGCACGTTCGGACTGCCATTTAGAGGGGAGGGGCCCACCGAGCTGGGCGGGTGCGTGGGCGGCGGATGCTCTCGGGTTGGCCTTCGACGTGGGGTCCTTGGATCTAGCCTCGATGGCCCTGGTGAAGCACGGGGGAGAAGCTTCGAAATCGAACGAATGGGTTGCGAGGTGTAGTATCATCCGAGAAGGAGAAGACAAGGTTAAGGGACTAATTACTTTAACTAATTAATTCTTTATTTAATTAATGATCTAGTGTTTAAACAACGATAACTCTTTCAAACAGTGACGGAACTGAATGATTTTATTTGAGTTGGAATCCTTGTGACAAGATCAAGACTATGGAACAGATTAGAGCGTAAATAGAGCATTTAGAAATTCAGCAAATTTCAGATCTGATCTATTCTGAATAAAAAGCTCGGTGAGATTTCTCGTTTTTAAATTTAAGATTAAAATCGTTATATATACATATTCTTATGTTAGTGGTGGTTGCAATAGCAAATATATACACTGTGTGAATTCTATATTATTTGAATTGTCTGTATTATGGTAAACTGACTGATTGTGTTTATGGATGGTACGAAATGTATGTAATGTTTACATCGTGAAAAATATACGTTTATAAATAAAATGTTGAACAAAATATCATTTTCGGTTAAATTATAATTGTGTCACATAAAATTTTCATTTTTATGTTAAACTAAATTTGTCCCTTTTGCCAAATTTAGGATTTACATATTAATTTGTTCCTTTTGCCAAATTTAGAAATTACACATAAATTTGCCGCTTTTGTTAAATTTAGTATTAACATATAAATTTGTTGCTTTTGTCAAATTTAGAATTGACATATAAAATTATCATTTTTGTAAATAGATATTGTAAGCAAATGAAATTTTCATTTTATTTGTTAAGATCGGATTAGAAATTTGTAAACAAATAAATCATCATCTTTCATTTGTCAAGTTGAATTAGAAAGTGTACACAAATAAATTCCTCTTTATTTGTCATTAGAATAGGTACATAAATAAATCCCCTCTTTTATTAGTCATTAAAAATATAGAAATGTTAGGAAAATAAAATATTCTTTTATTTGCTGATAGAAACATTGAATGCAAACAAAATATTCTTTTTGTCAATAGAAGAAATAACATTTTTGTCATAAAATGTTGAAATAGAATAAAAGTAAAGTTTTTGTTATAAAATGATACATAGAATAAAGATACCATTTCATTATGGAATGTTTTAATAGGAAATTGTTTACAAATGGAACATGCATTTTTGTGTCATTGATAAATATAGACAATTGTTAACCAATGAAACGTTCATTTATTTTTCATGAATATATATAGAAAACATGATTAGAAAAGAATAAACAATGAAAAATACATTTTTATTGTAATATAAAACAGTAGAAAAGAGGAAGACAATAGGAATTACATTTTATATGTAATGAAAGAATAAGAATTTACATAGTCAATAAAATTTACATTGCAAATTAAAGAGCAAGATTTGACTTGTAATATAAATTACATTTTTAAAGTAATTAAGAAGATTTGTTTTCAAAACCAAACATTTTGGAAAGATGAATATTATTGTTATCAATCTTGAATTAAAAGAATATTTTATAATTCAATTAATGGAATTAATTGACGTTGATTTAAAAAGATTATGTCTTTGTTGTCTAAAAGTTACAATAAAAAGGATTCAATTAAAAAGATTCTATCTTTACTGTCAATATGTTAAGATAAGAAGATTAGATTCAGAATTAGACATTTTGAAAGGTTTATTATTATTAATATAATAATTGAGGAAGTCCCAAGTTTTATTAAGATTTGAAAGGGTAAGTTATTGTATTTGAAATCAAGTTATTTTGGAAATATAGAATATTCCAAAATTAAGATATTTTGAAATTAGAAACTGTTTAAAATAATATTTTTAGTAGAACAATTATAATGATTAATTAAAATTGTACTCGGATACGAGGTTAGGTCATATTTGTGGTGGAAGTCTGCCCGGACCCGACTAGCATATCCAGCGGCCATAAATGTTGGGCCTAATGTGAGAGGTCCAAGTGCGCAAATACAAATTGGGCCAAGACACGAGGTTAAACCCAACTTGTGGGATAAGTCTGTCCGGAACCGACCGGCCTATCCAGCATCCACAAGTTGCAGGCCTAATGTGAGAGGTCTGGCCCATATTAAAAATATAAATGGTTAAATAGAAAATGGACATTATTTACACTGTTATGAGTTAAATTAGAAATTGACGTTATTTTCACACCGTTATGTGTTAATATTGAAATGAATATTTTCACCTCCAAGTTTGTTATAAAAGAAAGTTACATTTTTATTGTAATAAGATAAGGATTAGAAAAGTTTTACTTTTTCTTAATGTAAATGAGGATTAGAAGGAAATTTCTTTTTTTTAATGTAATTAAGTTAGAGAACATAAAATTTCATTTTTGTGTAATTAAGTCAATCTGCATGTGAATTAGATTGAAAGTGGAAAATTTACATTTATCATGTAAATTAAGATAAAGGAGAAAAATTACATCTTATGTAATCAAGTTAAAGTAGAAAGAAGTTTACATTCTTAATGTAATTAGATTATAGAAATAATTTACGTTTTTAATGTAAATTAGATTAAAAAGAAAAGTTTACATTTTTAATGTGAATAAAAATAATAGAAATTAAATGTATATTTTTATCGTCACTTTAGATGCGATAAAAGAATAGAATAAAAATTATATATTTTTATCGTCATTTTAGAGGCGGTAAAAAGAAGTTACATTTTTTAGTGTAAACAAAGGAAATAAAAGAATGATTAGGAATTTACATTTTCCAATATAAATAGAATATAGAATAAAAGATACATTTTCAATATAATAATATATTGAAATATAAGTTTACATTTCTCAATGTAAATTAAAATAGGAATAGAAATTTACATTTTTCAATGTAAATAATAAGATCAGAAATTTACATTTCTAAGGAATAGATTTTTTTTAAATAATTATAATAATAATGAAACCAAATATACATTTTGTGTAAATTGAAGGATGGAAGGAGAAAATATACATTGTTATGTTTAGGATGTGTATGTAAAGTAAAATAAAAATAGCGATAGATCGTTATAAATTATTAACAACGATATGAAATGGTTTTCAAATTTATATATATGTGAGAGTTATTTGGAAAGTCCGAGTTTACTCTCATTCCAAATAATGACACGACGTTCGAAGAATTGAAGGCGGCGATTGAAGATCGACGATCTTCACATCGAATGGGTAACTAGTGTTGAGGCCCTTGATTGATTTGCTCTCAAGACGGGGCTAAAATGGTAGTTGTCCGGACGTAGTATTGATTTGTACGGATTTGGCTTTCGCTCAGACCCAGAGCATAAGCTTATAAATGGAATGTGTGTCCGACATTGTACTCCTTTATATCGTATTTATTGATTTTCTGCCGAATGTATGAATGATTGGTGGCGGAGAATTTATTCTCTTGCTTAACACCCTTTTGTATATTTTGGCAAAGGATTAATAGTATGATATAGATTGACAGTGTGGCATACCAAAATGCAATGATCAAGGTTTCTTGTTGAAAAGCAGAACATTATGGTTGATGATCAAAGCACAGCTTGAATAAGCATAGCTTTGTGTATTGCGTAGTTTCACGAGCCTCATAACCAGGTTGGAGTCTAAAAAGGGAGAAAGGAACGCAGGGAGAGTAGCACATTTCTTTCTAGCTAGAAGTAGTGTCAGTGCTTAAACTGGCTGATATTTTACTTATGTGGATGATGGAATGAGGCGCCTCGGATGATAGGTCCTATAGGATTGGGAAACATGTGTTTAGGAATAACTAATCCACGAAGCTGTATGTGTGGACCGGCCCTGCAGGATCCAAGGGTTAACTGCGGGGAATCCTCAGACATTAGCTAGAGTGTCTCGAATCGGTAAGGAGCTCCTCCCTAGCCTTGACTCATGATGGAAAACCCAATTCCCAATACGACCCTACGGATTTGATTGTATTACTAGTACGGAGGCATAGTATATGGTAGCTATGCTTCCTAGGATTGATACATTTACTTTAAAATGTTTTTGTAACATATATACACTAGCAATAATATCAAATTCGTTTTTATTGTACCAAGCATGTTTAATCATCATAAGGTAAAACTCTATCCTCCGGTTTGCGTTGCATTGTGTGATGGGACATGAGTCTCATGATGATTCCATTTTTCTAAAAAGCATTGCGTTGTTTAACGATTCACTTTATTTTATGCACTGACAATCCATTGGAATAAAACCCGTTCCGCGTTAGCGGCGTGGTTCTTGGATTTGCCTTATTGCTAGTAGTTATATTAGTTAAGAATTCTCACACCAGTCCCATGACTGACTCGTAGTTTGTTTCACTTTGCAAACTCGGGTGCCCTCTTTTCCACACGGGCAGTCGAGTAGCTTTTTGCAGATATTTATCTTTTGAGCAGGATTCTGGATCGAAGCCTAAAGCTGTGTCCAGAGCATAGTTGT
Organism: Allium sativum; assembly: GCA_030737875.1. Lineage (NCBI taxonomy): Eukaryota > Viridiplantae > Streptophyta > Magnoliopsida > Asparagales > Amaryllidaceae > Allium > Allium sativum. The sequence goes on along the minus strand of CM060918.1, from coordinate 138,181,648 downwards.
CTTCCGCTGCCTTAGTTATTCTATTTCCGCTGCATTGTATTGTATCTATTGTAATTTATCTTCCACTGTAATTTTATTCGATGTACTCTGATATTCTGTACTCTGATGTAACATTATTATGATGTTTTATAAAAGTCTGCTATTGTTGTTCTGATGATGTTGTATTCCCAGAGTTAACGTGTTCGGGTTTTGAACAGTCTTGGTCGATTTTGCGATCGATCGGGTCGGGCGAAAACCGGGGCCGTTACATTAGTTATGTTTCAATGTAACGAGAACAGAAGAGATTTGTTGGGTGAAGAATATATAATCAATTTTGATCGCTGAAGAGGTTTTAATAAATGTTTTAATATAAAGGGCCTGAGCTACCAATATACTTAGCTATACTGTCGGATTTGATAGTTAAAGAATGGACTATCAAATCAATATTCCTTATGACCTTTTGACCAGTTGTTTCGAAGAGACCGGGATGGGAACTTAACCCAAACCCACTTCGAATCAATAATGCATTCACAACTTACTTGTTGCCTTATAAAGATGGAGCATTGAAGACCAATGATCTTCATGAGGGGAAGAACTACTTGTTAAACTTCTTTGGTCTAATCCGCCAGGGTTATGATGATTTGTGATTCTATCGTGATTGAAATCTTCGGATTGTAAGGACTTCTCGCTACTGATCCTTGGGGCGATTCCTATATAGGATGTGTAACGGCCCGGAAAATTTTCGATGCTCGAATTTTCAACAATAATACAAAATCCCATATTACTTGTCAAAAATCCAAGTATTGAACTCAGACTGTTAATAGAAAGAAGTTAGAGGATGAGAAGTAGAAAGAAAGAAGTGTTAAAATAGAAGAAAAAGGAGAACACATCATCAGAATCCCACAATGGAATGAATAAATATAATATAACAAACTCTCTTTATAAAAGAACTGTATATATATATACACACATAATACCATTTATCAGAGTACAACATACATCAATCACAGCGGAAATAAACTTTGTATAACTAATGGTAAAGCCTCCTGCTTCCAGCTCCTGAAACTCCAAGCGAAACCTAACCTGGAAATATACTCGGTCTGACCTGAGCACATTTGAAGCAAAGAAAAATTCGCTCGGATCAGTCTGGAATACTTTCAGCGATAAACTCACACCATAAACAACTTGTTTAATTTTGAAAATCCTTTTTGAAAGGAAAGGATAATAGTAAGGCCAGTCCACACATAGACATGGACGGTTTTTAACTTACTATAATCCAAAACATTTTTGAAATCAATATCTTTTCTGATATTATAATAATGTCTATCGAACCACAAATAAATAATAATCTACCAAAACGCTTGCATCTCCCGCTCTACATATATAGAATACAATCAAAACAGCGGGCGCTTATTGGGGAATGGATTTCCTGGCAAGGTATGGACCACCTTTCCGAAAATGTACCTCCGAAGATGAATACATTGGGGTTCAACAAGAACGTCTTGCAACCCGGCTACATATGAGCGACCCTCATTTCTCTTGAGAATACCGAATATATCATTACCACGGTTGGGGGCCAGCCAACCGAACAGGTAGCATACAAATAAAATAAAAGAACAACCGAAGGCATTTGATTTCTCCAGATTAGGTAATAATATACCCTTTAAATGAGTGCGACCCACATAGACATGGTGCCTACCTAATTTTGTGTCATTTCCCGGTTGATGAGGCTCTAGGTGTAATAACCCGGAAAAACTGAGCCAATCTAAATTTTATATTTTGGCTATTTTAATTAATTTTGAATATTTAAAATGGATTATTTTAAATAATAAGGACGAGAAATTTATTTTGAATAGAAATAGAAGTATATATTTATATAGATTGTCGTTAGAATATAAATATTTTATTTTAATTATAAAAGGAATTGAAAATGGCGCAGTAGTTTGAAATTTTGATTTCAAAGTTCAAATGAATGTACAGGATTCAAAATAAACCGGATTTTAGCGAAACCAATAATATTAGAATCTACTTGAGAATATCTTTCCAACGAATCCGAAAAATCGAAATTTCATAGCGGGAATAAAAAGTTATGCCCAGTTGAAAATTCAGAATATGGAAATATAGCCCTTAAAAATGAAAATTTTGCAAATGACCTCGGTTTTCGACGAAACCACTTTTGTTGGATCCGAGATGTCAAATTATTGTTAGATTCCAATTTGCATAATTTTCTGAGTCAATATGTGAGCGTGGCGAAGTAAAACGTATTTTAACTGTTTCAATCAATTTCGATCGACCAGAAAATGGCCATTTTTCAAACGGTCTCAGAATTTGACGAAATTAGTTTTGTTAGAACCGTATCGTCAATACAAATCTAGAAATATTTTTTTTGTAATTTTTGGAGTCAGTTTGTGGCCCCGGTAAATTAAAATGTACGTTAAAATGCAATATTTTGATTCATATTTTAATTTTGAGGAAAACTGATGGAAATAGTCGAATTGGCTTACGTGACATATCCCATTGTGTCCGAAATGAGGGTAATTAGCTAGGAACGTCAGTCGTTGGGTTCGATTTGGAGTTTGAATAAAAAAAACTAACTTTTTGAAAATTAAATAATTAAATATATATATATATATATATATATTATACTTGGTCAACTCTCCCTCTCTTTTCTCTTCCACCATGAGAAAAAAACAAAATAAAGGAAAAAACGCACCTCACACTGCAGCGTTCCCCCCCCCCCTTCCGCACCACCATCGGCCTCCTCCTCTCCTCCTCCTCTTCCTCCTCTCCTCCCTTTCCTCCTCTTTCTCTCTTCCAATTTCAAAAAGATGATTTTCTGTATATATATCAAAATTATGAATTTGAAACGTTAATTCACTAATTGATTGCTGGTTATATTGTTTGATTGTTTGATTAATTAAAATTTTGAACCATTTAGCCTAATTGAACCAAATCTAGAACTGAATTGAAAATTGTTTGAAATTGCATACATATACATGTATATCTATTGAACAAGTCATAGCAAGGAGGCTAGAGAAGAAGAATAAAATTGTATGCCCGACAAATAGGTACACATTTACTGTTTCATTTGGGTGATGATGATTTTATGAGCCGATTGGCTAGCCGCTTGGCTTTTTCTTTTGGATTGGTGAAGGCCCTGGGAGGCTATTTGAAATATCCCGATGCTCCCGTGCTGGGGAGGTTATGGCGAAATTTTTCAAAAATTTAGGGTGTTAGCCAAATTTTTGAAAAATTTGAAAAGTTCTTAGAAACTGAAATGTTGAACTTAAGCCGCAAAGAAAATAATGGAAGTTGAGTTGATTAGTAAAACAACTTTCAGCTTCCTTCCTTTTTGGGGAAGAAAAGTTTTAAGTGGGGGAGAATGTAACAACCCGGGAAATCTGAGCCAATTTAAATTTTTTATTTTGGCTATTTTAATAAATTTTGAATATTTAAAATGGATTATTTTAAAAAATAACGATAAGAAATTTATTGTGATTAGAAATAGAAGTATATATTTATATAGATCATCATTAGAATATAAATATTTTATTTTAATTATAAAAGGAATTGAAAACGGCGCGATAGTTTAAAATTTCGATTTCAAAGTTCAGTTTGAATGTACATGATTCAAAATAAACCAGATTTTAGCGAAACCAAAAACATTAGAGTCTATTTGAGAATATCTTTCTAAGAATCCGAAAAATTGAAATTTCATAGCGGAAATAAAAAGTTATGCCCAGTTGAAAATTCAGAATAGTCGCTATGGAATATAGCCCTTAAAATGGAAATTTTGTAAACGACCTCGGTTTTCGACGAAACCACTTTTGTTGGATCCGGGATGTCAAATTATTGCTAGATTCCAATTTGCATAATTTTCTAAGTCAATATGTGAGCGTGGCGAAGTAAAACGTGTTTTAACAGTTTCAGTCAATTTCGATCGACCAGAAAATGGCCATTTTTCAAACGGTCTCAGAATTTGACGAAATTAGTTTTTTTAGAACCATATAGTCAATAAAAAGCTAGAAATAATTTTTCTGTAATTTTTGGAGTCAGTATGTGGCCCCGGTGAATTAAAATGTATGTTAAAATGCAATATATTGATTCGTATTTTAATTTTGAGAAAAACCGATGGAAACAATCGAATTGGCTTATGGGAAACAATCGAATTCGTATTATTATACTTGGTCAACTCTCCCTCTCTCTTCTCTTTGCCACCATGAGAAAAAAAAGAAAAAAATGCACCTCACGTTGCAGCGTTCCCCTCCTTTTCGTACCACCATCGGCTTCCTCCTCTCCTCCTCCTCCTCCTCCTCTTCCTCCTCTCCTCCCTTTCCTCCTCTTTCTCTCTTCCAATTTCAAATCCCTAAACCCCAAATTGCAAACTACCACCCCCTTGGGCCCCTCCAGCGCCACCACCACCACCAGCACCCTTTCTCCGCTCAGTCTGGCCTGCACCGCCGCCCCTCAGCCCTCAGCTCCGGCCATGGGCCCCATCACCTCAAAAATCACATTTTTCAAAAAATCCTATTTTTGCAAATAACACCCTAAGCTTCCACATCCAATAACTCCCAAAGGTTCATTTCTGGCCAAAACTCCACAGTACCAAATTCGAAGAGCACGATTTTTTCTTCGATTTGGTATATGATAGTCTATTTTGGATTGCGGAGCTGTCGGGAAAACTCGTCAAAATTCTGTTGTCCAAACACTGTCAAAATGCTGTCTTTTCACAATTTCCGGTGAAATGCCACATTTTTTGAAGGAAGACCACTAGGTGAAAGTTGTCCGGAATGGCGCGTTTAAGTTAAAAAAGACGGTGTGAAGATTGGAGCTCGTTTGCAAATTCTGGAACCAGAACAATAAATCCGGACGTTAAAAAAAAATGTGAGTTTTATCCGCTTTAAAGCTTCTATGGTTTTTGACGAATGAAGTATGTAAAAATATGATTTTTATATTATAGAAATAAAAAGAATATGATTTTTATAATATATAGATAATAAAATTTTGATCTTTATATATGTAGTAGAGATATAAAAGTACGATTTTTACATATAAAGGGACGATATAAAAATATGATTTATATATAGTAGAGATTATAAAAATATGATTTTTATATAGTAGAGATTATAAAAATATTATTTTTATATAGTAGAGATTATAAAAATATGTTTTCTATAAGATAGAGATACAAAAATATGATTTTTATATATGTTGTAGCAAAATAAAAAAATTCGATTTTTATGTAATGTAGAGAATAAAAATATAATTTTTTTATAATGTAGAGAATAAAATATAATTTTTATATATGTAGTGAATACGGACAACGAAAGTGACAAAAGAAAACACAGCGAAGATTTCTACATATGAAGAGTCGTGGCGTTTGGTTTAGCTTATGGGTGAGAACTTCTCACTTTAATTCTTGTTTTCTAGTTAAAAATATATACTAGGATGCAGATGGTGCTTAGCAGCACCCGACACCCGTTGTCCACAGACCATGGATGACCTGTTTGATTTTGTTGTGTGGTGAAAATTGATTGTGATGTGGAATGAATGAAAATATATTCATGTGTTGAAATAAATTATTTATCGTTAAAAATACAATTTTTAACGAGTATGTGAATAAATAAATATTCATTTACAAATCAGACGGTTTGTTTATGTACATTGTTTTGATTGATATTGATTGGGATGATAAATTTAACACGTTGCCCAACTACACAAATAATATTCAGTGTTTATGGATTGAAACCCCACACGGGTATTGGGATGATATTTGACGTACACTAATCCCGATTGTTTAGTTGTATGTCAATCGATAGGTTGATCGACAGTTGTGTAGTGCACTTTGGATGATGGTTGATTATTTATCACTGCTATTATATACATGTGTTGTATGGAATCCATATAATTAAAATTATATGGTAATTTATTGGGCCTCATTCCAATTTGAAAAATAAAGAATATTATAAAATAAAGATTCACGTGTTGAATAGAATAAATAGTCATGTGTTGACGATACTCATGTGTTGAGAATATTCATGTGTTGAAACTTATCATGTGTTGAACGAAATATTTTAACAATAAAATTTACATCTTTATCATATATAAAATTAGAAACTAAATGGAAACTAGTTATGAAGAGTGGTTTACTGGGTATTGATCTGATGTTGGTTTCGGCCTTCGGGGTTAATATTTAGGGAATTATTCTCTTGCTAATTTATGGTTAGAGTCTGATTAAGAATTAAAATATATAAAACACAATTTTATCAAATATATAAAATAACAAAATATTCATGTGTTCACGATACTCATGTGTTGAGAATATTCATTTGTTGAAAGATATATAGATTCATGTGTTGAATAGAGAAAATATTCATTTGTTGAATAGAATAACGAAGTTAGTGAAATATATAAATCCGTGTTGATTAGATTTGCGCCATTTTGACACGAACGATATTTATATCGATTATATTCATTTTTATAATGAATATAGAAAAGGATGTGATTTCAAAATCTAATATTTTGAAAATATTATCATTTATATATTAATGATATGGAATATTCAAGTTTGATTTAAAAATTGAATGTGAAGTTGAAATCGTTTTTAAAACGAATTTAAACGAATCATAAAATACGTTAAGAATTGAAATCGATGAAATATACATAATATTTATATTATATATATTAAATGGCCTGAGTAGAACGCGCCGCGCCACAGTAGTTCGCGAATTTCGACCATTGACTTCGAATTGACGTTACGGGAGATCCGACCATCAGATTCTCCTGAAACCGGAACCGTTGGGTTCGTATCGAAAAGAGATTTCCAATGAATATTAGAAATCTGAAATCTAATGGTTGGATTTGGAAATATGTTCAAATCAAATTTGGAAAAGGTCGTTGTAGGTGTAGTTCGATGGCCGTTTATGGGAATCGACTGTACGGGCCTTGATAAAATTATTAAAAATATCAATAAATTTTGTAAAATCATAATAAATGGTTTAAAAAGAAACAGGGGTGAAAATTTCCATATTTGAAAAGATAAAAATATATTTTTATCAAAATGAACTAGTTACAAACTAGAATTATAATCCAATATTTTTGAATAAATAAATTGGATTTGAAGTGGTTTTAAAAATAATCAGAATTTTCAATATATGAATTGGAATGGATTTGAATCGAAATTATCTTCGGAATATTTCGATGTTGGATTTCGTGATTATAAAGATATGGTTGTGGAAATTTGGAAGATATATTTATATCGTTATTTCCAATACGATATTGGTTGGTTTCAGAATTTGATATTGAATACAAGACGATATATTTTCTATTCAGAGCCTCGTACTTAATATCAAATGGGATTTTGGGGTTCGTCGTGAATGGTGTGTTAAATAACACTGTTCTTGAACCCAGTTTAGAAAAGAATAAATCTTTTAATTAAGATTTAGCAAAATTGTCCAGTTAATTAGTATTTAATTGGAATTGAATTTAAATTGGTTTTTGGGGTTTATCATGAGCGGTGTTTTGAATAACACCGGTTCTTTAACCCGATTAACAATGGAATGTGATTTTGGGTTTATCGTGAACCGTGTTTTAGATGACATTGGTTCTTTAACCCAGTTAAAGAGAGGATATTGATTTTTGAGAAGATTAGAACTAAGTGGATTTTTAATGAATCTTTAATTAGATTAAAGTGTTCGAGAATGGAGTATCACCAGTTTTGCTCCAAAGCGATAGTTAAATCTTTAATTAGATTTGAATGTGAAATGGTAATTAATATTTACCGATAACACCGTTGTGTTAGATATGGAGTATTACCAGTTTCGCTCCATCGGATGAATAGGTTGGGGTTGGGAAATAAAATAAATAATTACTTCGGTGTAGTTCGCTAATCCCGACTAGTTTGGAAAACTTTAACTTGGTTTGAAATGATATCCAATGGAAGATTAAAGAATAAATTTAGAAGAATTTATCTTTGATAAAATTAATGGGAACCTTTCCCTAAGAATGTGAAGATTTGAATAAAAAAATATATTCTGAATTGGAATGAGGTGTATGTTTTGTTTGTGTAACACTTGTTTATAATATACGCGGGTTATTCGGAAAGGCCAGGTTTATACCCATTCTGAATAACCGATTTGACGATAAGTCAAAGATAAAGACGATGGTTGAAGACCGGAGGTTTTCACGTCGTTTGGATGATTATTGATAATCTTGATTGGGCTGTACACCCAAAAGGAGGGAATCAGTTGGTGATCGTCCAGACGTACTTGGAGATCGATGGATATGCGAGGAATAAGGTTCCTCCGGTTTCGTTCGGACCCATAAAGAACTTGTAAATGGACTGTGTGTCTGACATTGGATTTTATTCTGTGTGATTGATTTCTATTAAATATATATCTGTTTGGCGGCAGAGAATTTATTCTCTTGCTTAACGCCCTTCTCTGAGACGTACGAGCTCAGAGGTTATATATTGATGGATATCAATCGCATGGCATGAATTGCCTATGTGGCATGCCTAAGTGGCAAATGATCAAGGCTTTTGTTGAAAAGAAAAATATTATGGTTGATGATCAAAGCACGACCTGTGTGGCATAGCTTTGTGTGTAGCGTTAATTCGCGAGCCTCTCACCTTGGTATGAGTCAAAAACGGGATATGACTGGAGGGAGAGCACGACGTTTCTTTCTAGCTATGGGTGATGTCAGTGACCTACCAGCCCTGGCATTTATATACTTTTTGCCTATGTGGTTGTTGGAATGCGAGGCACCTCGGATATAGGTCTGAAAGGACCGGGAAACGTGTGTTCAGGAATAACTATTCCTCAAAAGTAAGAGAGGACCAGCCCTGAAGATCCAGGATCGTTGTGTGTGGTCCTGAGACATTTGCTAGAGTGTCTCGAACGGAGAGGAGCTTGCCCCTTGCCTCGACTCATGATGGAATCCAATTTCCAATACGTGATAATTCGGTTTTATTTGTAGAAATAGTATGGCGACATGATATATGGTACCCATGCCGCCTATGATTGATACTTATGATTGAAATTGTTTTGACACTATACACTTATAGTAATATCAACATAGTCTATTTTTAAACGTATCAAGCATTCTTTGGCTATTATAAGGTAAGACCCTATCTTCAGTCTTGTGTTGCATTGTGTGATGGGACCTGGGTCTTGTAATAGCTTCATTTTTCTTTATTTAGCATTGCGCTGTTTGTTTGTGCACTGGTATTCTTGGGAGGAAACCCATTCCGTGTTATACGGCGTGGTCCCTTGATTTATCTAACTTTAAAACCAAATTAATAATTGTTTTAGTTCTCATACTAGTCACATGAATGACCTGGAGTTTATTGTTTTAACATAAACTCTAGGTGCCCCTATTTTCCGCACGGGCAGCTAGTAGTTTTGGTTTTGCAGATTTATATTCACAGGATCCTGGTTTACAGCTGGAATGATACTCGGAAAGCTTTGTATCAGTGTATTTCTTTCAGTTGCGTTTTGTGTTATTTTCCTGCTGCTATGTATATTAAATCTCTGATATTTGTCAAATGTGTAATATTTATTCGTACTCTGTAATATTCTTGTATTCTGATGAAATTGTTGTAATAAGCAATGAAATGTTCTTCTGTTTGCGTTCTGATTCGTCTTGTCCTCGCGGTAATTCGTCCTTTCTCTTCTCTTCGGAGATTAGGGAAGTTCGGGTCGCTTCACTAGGTTACGTTTATCTTTTAGCACATCTCCATTCACTTTGAATGTCACATTGTCAGATTCGTCAAATCACTAATTAATGCCCACAAATACACTCTGCGTGTTAAGCAAGAGAATTTCTCCACCACCAAACTCGGTATATTTGTAAAACTCGGCGTACATGATTCTTAAGGAAATACTCTGTCAAACATCCGTCCATACAAGTCATCCAAGAACAGGATGAAGCAAAGGCACCCTCCTACCGCATCCTTATATAGGAATCACCCAAGGATCAATAGCAAGAAGTCCTTGCAAATCCGGAGATTTCAATCACGACAGGATTACATGTCATCATAACTCTGGTAGCTAGCCATAGAAATTTAAGGGGTAGTTCTTCCGCTCATGAAGATCAATGTTCTTCAGTCCTCCATCTCGACCATCTTCTGATATCTTCAACGTTACCTGTTTGCTGGTCGGAATGGTTTTCAAATATTAATGCGATCCCGGTCTTTCCGTACCAATAATCGATAAAAGGCCAGATTTTGATAATTGGTTGCTTAATTACCAAATCATAATAATATTGTTAAGTACATTGGCAGCTCAGGTCCTTTATATTAAATATTTCATTAACCCATTCCATCGATTCCTTATAATCGATTCCATAAATTTTATCTTATCAAAACTCTTCTGCTTTCGTTACTTTGAAAACATTACTCAACGCTCTTTTTATCAACTTCTCTTTTTATTTCTTTGTATGGAAATATTCCCGTATTCATTATCAACATCTTTTATTTCCTTTATCTTGAAACATCGTTTATATATTCTCAAATCCTTTTCATATTTTCTTATGTTAATTTTTTTTATTGCTATAGCTTCATACCTCACCTCGCCTTTCCTTTACCATTTGGGCATATTGTTATATTTTTATTTACTCAACGACATATGATTAATTACCAAAATCTTTCCCTTATTTCAATTAAACCATTTCACTTAATTCCATTCCCAGGTGAACGGATATTTCTAAAATCATCATCTTGGATAAAACCCTTTTTACAACTTTGTTTATATGATTTGAATTAAATTTCAAATCCTTTCTATACTAATCCATTCCATAACTTTTATTTTGTTTAAGAAAAGAATTCCAATTGTAATGTACTCGCTTGAGTTATTTCTAAATAAAAGTAGTTATCTTTCAGATTAATTAAAACTAGCATAGTTAATCCATTTTAAACGGTTATAAAAAATGATAAATTTTATTAATCGCAAATAACTCGATAATCACTTTCCTACCCATTACAAACTAATATTATCTCTCGATAATAGTGAAGCCGTTCAAGTTGGAGTATTCTAATTACCTCTCATACCGTGATCGACAACGTTCTTATCTTAAGATAATACACGTTTGAAATACCCAAATCTGATACATCATTCCCATTTCCATTTAATATGGCTTTATAAACCATTTTCTTTTATTTGAAACTCACTTCTCATGCTAATTCCATTTCCTTGATTAAGTAAACCTTCACTAAACCAATTTGATTCCAATATGATTTTACAATTATTTCTTACCTTGGTAAACCTCCTTATAATCTCTTTACTTAATTTATTTAGTAAAGATTTACCAAACCACTCTTTAAGTCTTAATTTATGTAATAATTGGGAATTTCGCTCGATCCGAATCGATCGCTAAGCCGACCAAGATCATTCGAAACCCCTGATTTTTTTGAGAACACGACAAATTGGAACACAAACAGAAGAACATTTCATTGTTTATTACAACAATTCCATCAGAATACAAGAATATACAAAGTATGAATAAAATATTACACATTAGAAAAAAATACCAGAGATTCAAATTACATTTAAATTCATACCAGAGATTCAATCATTAAGGGGATCGCTCGTTATGAACACGTGGGGCTGGTTGTACCAATGGTTAGTAGGTGCAGAGACTATAGTAATGGGTGCGATCACATGTTCATCTTATCTTATATTAGGGTGTTCCGTTATTGCTATCATGATCCCTTTCCTTGTTTAAATACTAGTAATCACTGAACTTACCAGACTTATTGTCTGAGCCGCTTTCTTTCGTCCTCTTTTCTTCCGTTCCCCCCACCTCCCCCTCCAGGTCCGCAGGAAGGGAATACTCCAGCTTAGTCAGACTCTTTGCAAGCTTCAAGAAAGTAGATGTATGATTGGGACTCTCTTACTTTGGCTATGGCTTTTGGACACTACACTTGGGGATTTATGCAGTTTTATTTATGATTTATGCTTCTTTATTAAATAATCAAGACAGAAATTATGATATAATGTTTTGGAAGTTATTTTGAGACAATTTGCTTTAATGCTTTTGTATTGAACCACGTATGCAATAAATGTTTGATTTCCACTGCTTATATTTATCTATCTTATAAATTTTCCTGTGTCTTGTACATATAACCCTCCACCAAAGTTAAGGCATTCCCTTTGTGAGTGACCTTAACGGAGGTGGGGTGTTTCACTTGGTATCAGAGCAAAGGTTTACCAGATCAGATAAGAGTTTTTGAAAACTATTTTCAAAAGAAATATAAAGAAGCATTTTACAAGAAAAGTGTTATTTTAAAGGCATAATCCCCCAAAGCCATATGCCCTATCTTTCTATCTTTTTTTTGAATCTTTTCTTTTTCATTTCAGCATGTCTGGGAATCTTAACCTTCCAGAGGGTGTGCCGATACTTGGTTGGTTCAGGAGGTACTTAGAGGCTAGGGCCAACGATGCGGGCCCAGTAGATATTCCTCCTCCTCCTCCTCGTGCAAATGCTTTCTCAAAGATTTGTAGAGACTTTAGAGCCATGGGTGGAAAGGATTGCAAGGCTGAATCATTCGTAGAAGCAAGAAACTGGATCAAAGAAACAGAGGATCTATTCGTTATCTTCGAGGTGGACGATAGGCAGAAGATACAGTTGGTTGTATGGTTGCTCAAAGACGAAGCTTCCTATTGGTGGGAAGTCACTAACGCTGAAAGACCAGTTTAAACATGGATGGATTTCAGAATAAGGTTTGAGATGAAATTCCTCTCACAAGCTGAATAAAGTTTACAGCTGGAAAAGTTCTTATCTCTTAAGCAAGGAAGTATGACGATCAAGGAGTACGTCAACCAATTCAATCAGCTGGCCCGATTTGGACTGGATTTAGTGAATACTCCTCATAAGAAGGCTCTCCGTTTTGTCAAGGGATTGAATGAGCCACTTCACAGCTTGGCTATGACCCATGTTCCTATGGGGGCTACTTACAAGAGGTTAGTGGACATGGCACTCTTACATGAGGAAGACAAGGGCAAGAAAGAGGCAAAAGCGGAAGTGCCTTAAGATAAGAAGGTGGAGGGGTCACAGAACAAGAAGGCTGATTCAAAGAAAGGCGGGAAGAACAACAAACCCCTTGACAAGAGAAAGTGTAATTTCTGTGGCATTCCTGGACATCTGGTCAAAGACTACAGGAAGAAGAAAAGGAAGATGGGTGGCTGTTTCCACTATGGTGAGACATGACACATGGCTAAGGACTGCCCAAGAAAGCAAAGGCAGAGAGCTGGACCTTCGTCTGGAGGACAAGTTCACGCTCTCACGGCACCTCCGCAAGAATGAGGTAGAAATATTTCTGTCGAAAGTTTAGTCTATCTTTTTGATCATCCTGTTCGTACACTATTTGATTCTGGCACGTCGCACTCTTTTATATCTACAGCTTTAGTTGAATCTCTGCACCTAGACACCAGTATAGTAGAGGATCCCCTAGTTGTTTGAAATCCAATTGGGGGCTCAGCTTATTTGTCAATGGTTTGTTTGGATTTAAAAATTTCTATTCTAAGCGTTAGGTTTAGATGTAATGCCTTTGTTTTGGGCTTCACGGGCTATGGGTTGATTCTGGGCATGGACTGGCTATCCAGTAATGGTGCCGTCCTCGATTGTGAAAAGTGAGTGGTTAGACTCATGACTCGCCTCGGTAACACTCTCGAAATTTCTTGTAATCCCATGTACTCTATTATGCTTAGTTATCTAGAATTTCTTGATGCGTCTGTTGAGAACTTGCAGTCTGTAAAGGTAGTCCGTGAATACTTGGATGTGTTTGAAGAGTTGAAGGGCTTACCTCCGAAGTGGGAGATAGACTTCCGCATATACCTCGTTGACAATGCAAAACCCGTTGCTTTACCCGTTAGGCACATGGCTCCAAGGGAGCGGAAAGATCTCAGCAAGCAAGTTAAAGAGCTCCTAGAAAAAGGGTTTATAAGGTGAATTATTTCTGAATGGAGTGCTCCAGTAGTGTTCGCAACTAAAGCGGACGGGTCACTTCGCATGTGCGTTGATTATAGGGAGCTAAACAAGCTAACCAAGAAGAATAGGCAACCACTCCCAAGAATAGATGATTTGTTCGATCAGCTTGTAGGTGCATCGATTTTCTCCCAATTAGATTTAGCTACCAGGTTTCATCAGCTAAGAGTGGCTGAAGACAACATTGATAAGACCGCGTTCAGAACTCCAGATGGTTTCTTTGAGTGGATTGTCATGCCTTTCGGCTTGACAAATGCGTCCGCTTACTTCGTTGATTTAATGAGCAGGGTGTTCCGAGAGTTCCTCAATAAGTTTGTGGTGGTCTTCGTAGACGATATTTTGATCTTCTCAAAGAATGAGGAAGAGCATGCTCGACATCTAAAGGAAGTCATGGATACTCTCCGTGCACATCAGTTGAAAGCTAAATTCTCCAAATGCCATTTCTGGAGAGAAGAAGTTAGGTTCCTTGGACACGTGGTGTCTAAAGAGGGGTTAGTTGTGGACCCCGCGAAAGTGGTTGCTGTGCAAGATTGGAAGGTTCCACGAAACGCAACTGAAGTCCGAAGTTTCCTCGGGCTAGCAGGCTTCTATCAAAAATTCATCAAAGATTTTGCAAAAAATCTCAGCTCCAATTACAAGGTTGACAAAGAAGAACCTAGCTTTCAGTTGGGATTTGGATTGCGATGTTGCTTTCCAACGATTAAAGAGGGCTCTGACAACAGCCCCAGTACTGACATTGCCTAATGGAAGCAAGATGTTTACCATATACACGGACGCCTGTGGTACGAGACTTGGTGCTGTCTTGATGCAAGAAGGGAAGGTAGTGGCTTATGGTGGAAGGCAGTTGAAATTACATGAGAAAAACTACCCAACCCACGATCTAGAGTTGGTTGCCATCGATTTTGCGCTTAAATCTTGGTGCCATTATCTGCTAGGTGAGAAGTTTGAATTGTTTGCTGACCATATATCGTTGAAATACCTTTTCTCGTAGAAAGATGTCAACTTGAGGCAACAAAGATGGATGGAGTTTCTTACCTCATATGATTTTATTTCCTACACTCCTGGCAAGGGCAATGCAGTAGCAGACGCCTTGAGTAGAAAGAAACTGGCCTTAAGCTCTCTCTTTGTAGAAAGGCAAAGATTGGAGTACATAGCCAACTTTGACTTTAGGCCCTCCTCTGAATTTGTACCTGGCCTATTAGCAACATTGGAAGTGCGGCCTACACTTTGGACTCAATAGGGACCACGCAATGTGAAGGCCCTCAGCTAGTTGATATAATAGATAAGCTGATTAGGGGTGAGACTTTGAGTCACCTCAATAGATACTCCATCGATGATAAGGGATGGTTGAGACGGGATGGAAGACTATGTGTCCCACAAGCAAGGGATTTAGTGAAGAAGGTCCTCGAAGAGGCACACCATTCCAAGTTGATCATACACGCCGGTGGAGACAAAATGTACAAAGACATAAAAAGGGTTTTCTTTTGGAGTGGCATGAAAAGAGATGTAGCTGAATTCGTCTCCAAGTGCATGATATGTCAGCAGGTCAAGGCAGAACAGAAGAAACCTGGAGGCTTGCTTCATCCTCTAGAGGTCCCGCAGTGGAAATGGGATAGCATTTCAATGGACTTTGTTGATGGGTTGCCTCGGTCAAGGAGAGGCAATACCAGTATTTGAGTAATAGTGGACAGGCTCACAAAAAGCGCCCACTTTATACCTATCAAGAGTAGAAGGATTGCCTCATATCTAGCATCCATATATCTTAAAGAAGTAGTTCGACTCCATGGGATACCCTCCAGCATAGTGAGTGATCGAGATCCTATCTTCACGAGCGAGTTTTGGAAGAGTTTACAAGAGGCTGTAGGCACACAGCTATGCTTAAGCACGGCCTATCACCCTCAAACTGATGGCCAGACAGAAAGAGTCAACAGAGTATTAGAAGACCTCTTGAGACTATGCATTCTTGATTTCGGAGGTACATGGGAGGATCATTTACCTTTGGTGGAATTCACTTACAACAATAGCTACCAAGCCACCATAGGCATGGCACCTTTCGAAGCTTTATATAGTATACCGTGCCGGTCACCAACTTGCTGGTAGGAGTCCACAGACAAGCTCATACTTGGACCAGACATGATTATAGAAACTTCAGAGAAAGTGGACTTGATACGAAGAAGAATGAAGACTGCCCAAGATAGACAGAAGTCCTACGCAGACAAAAGAAGAACTGACCTTGAGTTTGAAGTTGGAGACAAGGTGTTTCTTAAAGTTTCTCCTTTGAGAAACGTTGTTCGCTTTGGATCCGCAGGAAAGTTAGCACCAGGGTTTGTAGGGCCGTTCCCTATCATCGAGAAGATTGGGAAGATGACTTATAGGGTACAGCTGCCCGAAAGATTGGCTAGGATTCATAATGTCTTTCATGTCTCTCACCTGCGGAAGTGCTTACACGAGTCTGCGGAAGTGGTAGAACCAAGCATGCTAGAGGAAGTAGAAGTTGAACGAGAATCAACTGTGAGAAGAGTTCTAACCCGTATCTTGGGAACATAAGTCAAAAAACTACGCAACCGTGAAGTTAAGCTCGTCAAAGTTCAATGGAGCGACACCGAGGAAGACGCGACTTGGGAAACTGAGGACAGAATACGCGCAACCTACCCTTTTCTTTTTGAGGGTACATCCTTGATCTCTTTTTCCTTAATCTTATGCTCGTATCTATCTTTTTAGGTATATCTCCTCGATCCTATCCTTTATCCTTAGGTAGAAACCCATTTGGATGTAAACATGTAATTGAAACATGTTATGGTTGATGGTTGCAAGTGGTTGCTCGAGGATGCATATACACACACATTAGGTATTAGATAAGCTCAATCACTTCCATATTGCATATGCATATATGTATTTGTATATGGATTGAAACATGATGTGTTATCATATGGATGTTGCATTTGTATGAATGATTGTGCACTCATGTAGGAAATTTTGAGTAGGAAAAAATTGCATTCATAATGGACTCATGGCACTGACATAATTTGCATTAAGGAGGTCAACTGAA
The DNA here is from genome assembly GCA_030737875.1 of Allium sativum. NCBI lineage: Eukaryota > Viridiplantae > Streptophyta > Magnoliopsida > Asparagales > Amaryllidaceae > Allium > Allium sativum. The sequence continues at coordinate 138,164,637 of CM060918.1, read as the reverse complement.
TCAGTAGACCGGCCGATTTTGCATTAGATAAGGACATGTACACACACTATGCATATGATCATGAAGCATTAGAAATCTTTTAAGGACAATGGACGCTTGTGTTTGATGGTTGAGTAGATGGGTGATTGGGTGGTAGAATATAGGTTCTTCTCGACTTGAAGATTTCGGGGACAAAATCCTAAAAGGAGGGGAGAATGTAACACCCCATATTCTCTGTTAACGTTATAGTAACGAATTAATCAATACTTAATTTCAAATTTGAGAATTAAGGGTAACGGGTTACGCCATTGCGTTCATCTCGGAATTCTGCTTGAGATAGAGTCTGTGTTTGCATGAATTGGACCTTGTATGAAGAAGTTATGGCCTTCAGAAGTTTCAGAAATTCAAATAAATTCAAATAGCTCAAAACTAGGTTCAAAATTCAAAACAGAAGTCAGAAGCGGGCTGGGCGGGAAAATTCCCGCCTAGGACCCAGGTCGACCAGGGGGTCGACCCTAGTGACAACCTCCCCCCTACAGGTCGACCTGGGGGTCGACCTGCCCCTTCCCCCCTCCCGACCAGATCTGAATTTCGACGACTGATGACCTGCTGCTGAGTCACTAGGGTTTCTGGATAGTTATGATCTGGTTTGAATGGTTGTGATTAACTCTAGGTTCATCCAACGGCTCTAATTGAATTGAAATTCTATATAAACAAACTAATACTCAACCTAAAATCACACAAAAATAATCTTGGAACTGTCACGCCGTCAATAGAGAACTTGGAGTAGCCGTCACCGCTTTCATTTCAAAGACGAGATAAAAGCCTACATCAAAATCAAATTTAAAACTAATCTAATTCAACGATCTACATCAAAGCCGAGCATTACAACTTCAGAATTCAGATTCCAGAAATCAAGAATTCCTTTTAGTTTGTAAGTTGGTTATTATGTAGATTTAAACGTTCTTTTAAATGAAATCATGACATCTTGTAACTCGAATATAGAATAATGCTTATGTGTAAGATAAGTGAAGTTTGATTCCCATTTATCCAAAATTACCGTTGCGATTGATTATGCCTACATATGTTGTGGTGATGTAACATACCAAATTGTATGGTATTATTGGAATCTATTGGACGATGAACTTATTATGCCAACTTAGTGATGAACATGTCATGTTATAATTTGGTGGTTACTTGCAAGTTTATGATCTAATTCACATGCCTACATGTTTAGATCAACATTTATGTAAATTTAGAACTTTGTTAAGTTAAATCTATTTATGTTGCAAGTTGGATTTGTGGCCCTCTTATGTTTTAACACACACAAGTTATCATGCCAAGTTGTGATTTAAATATGTTTATAATGGCCCTCTTATGTTTTAACACACATAAGTTATCATGCTAAGTTGAGATTCAAATATGTGTATAGTAGCTTTCTTATGTTTTCACATACATAAGTTAATATGCTAAGTTGTGGTTTAAAATTGTGTTAATATGTTAAAACTCCATGTTAGACCTATATCAAGTTTACATGATAATTAGATCCAACTTAGTCACAAGTTCACCCTTACCTGTTTAATTTAATTAGTGATGTTTCTATGTCAAGTTACACATGATAAGTCAAAAGTATGTTGTTGTACGCTTATTTCATGTCCCTTGTTTGTTACCCTTTTTGTTTATGGGTTTGGGCTAATTTACTAGCCCAACATTTTATGTAATTTATGCGAACTTACCACGGGGGTAGCATTGGGAAAACACGAAAATTTCATAGCATAGGTTTGTTCATGAAATGGTATTTCATAGCATAGATTTGTTCATGAAATGGTATATTTGGTATACCATTTATTGTGAGCATAATAAAAAGGATAATTATGAGATGATTAAATTAAGATTAATTTACATATAAAATTAGACATACATAGAAATATGTGAATTTAGAAAAGACGAATATGCCTAACCCGAGGTTAGACTGAGTTGTGGTGTAAAACTACCCGGAACCGACCGGCACATCCAGTGACCACAACAAGACCTGTCTAATGTGTGTGGTTAGTGCATCAAGCCCATAAAGGACCCGAGGTTAGACTGAGTTGTGGTGTAAAACTGCCCAGAACCGACTGGTACATCCAGTGACCACAACAAGATCTGTCTAATGTGAGTGGTTGGTGCTTTAATGAATAAATTAAAGCTAAGTCAAGATTGGTAGGCTTAAGTCAATTAGGGAAACATTTAACTGATTCAACTTGTTAACTAAACTGATGGGTGAGGTTAGGTAAACTTGGACGCTTAACCAAATAAACATGTTGATTAGAAAACCCTATCAACGGGGACCCATTTCTGCAGTAACCCACATAGATGTATCATGGTACCCTGAACTAGGCACGGTGGGGCACGATTGCTGGGATGATTATAAGCAGTCAAAATGTCGGCGGTTGGTGCGTCATTGTAGGTTTCGACAGAGTACGGGCGTGCACGTACTCCGGAGTGGAAAAAGCAGGAACTGGGCATTAGTAGTATACACTGTGCATCTTGAATCGCGTCGGGCTGCCACTAGAGGGACTGATACACCCCATGGTGGGACCGACACAGGTATCTACAGTCAAGCAGGGCCGAATGACACAGGATATGAATGCATGCGAGTAGGAGCCAATGATTAAGGGGATCCTTCTTTATGAACACGTGGGGTTGTTTGTACTAATGGTTAGTAGGTGCAGAGACTATAGTAATGGGTGCGATCACATGTTCATCTTATCTTATATTAGGGTATTGTCCTATGTTCCGTTATTACTGTCATGATCCCTTTCCTTGTTTAAATACTAGTAATCACTGAACTTACCAGACTTATTGTATGACCCGCTTTCTTTCGTCCTCTTTTCTTCCGTCCCCCCCAAGGTCCATAGGGAGGGAATACTCCAACTTAGACTCTTTTCAAGCTTCAAGAAAGTAGATGTATGATTGGGACTCTCTTACTTTGGCTATGGCTTTTGGACACTACACTTGGGGATTTATGCAGTTTTACTTATGGTTTATGCTTCTTTATTAAATAATCAAGACAGAAATTATGATGTAATTTTTTGAAAGTTATTTTGAGACAATTTGTTGTAATGCTTTTGTATTGAACCACGTATGCAATAAACGTTTGATTTCCGCTGCTTATATTTATCTGTCTTGTAAATTTTTTTGTGTCTTGTACCTATAACCCTCCACCAAAGTTAAGGCATTCCCTTTGTGAGTGACCTTAACGGAGTTGGGGTGTTTCAGGTAATATACGCAACTACGAGTTCGATGGCACTGTGTTCATCGGAAAGGGGAAGCGAACAATCCAGGAGGCCATGACTTCGAGCGGTGGTGTCTGAACTCGAACGCGCAGCTTCAGGGGATCACGATGGACAAAGGGTCTGACGTTGGCAGAGTAGATTCCGTTCATTCCCAATCGCGAGGCAATGGAATGATGGTTCAGGTGGAAGCTTTAACGACGTCGGAGAGGGCGGAGCTCGCGGTGTAGGTCGATGAAGTGGTGGCTCGTTTTGGATGGTGGAAAATAAGGTGGTCATGATTTCGAATAAAGGAAAATAAATGAATTTAGGGCAAAACATTTGGATGTTGGGAAATTAAAAGGGAAGGAGGCCATTTCGTGATTTGGGAATTAGGTTTCGTCTGGAAAAAGAGGTATGAAAAGGGAACGATGCAGAGAAAAATAAATTTAAAGGGAATGGGAGAAGAATAGATGGTGGAAAACGTCAGAGAAAAACTAATAAGTGGCACCAAATTCCAGCAATTTAAAACAAGTGGCCAAATTTAAAATAAGCAAATATATTTTCTAACTATGAATACTAATGTTATACTATGTATTTGTTATGCTTACAACTCAACACAAGTGTATTTTTACACAAATTCAAATACAAGGCTTAAATTAAACCAATTTCAAATTTAATTTGAGTAAATTAGATTATAATTCCCAATGAGAATTTATATTTTCAAAATTTATACTTGTCCAAACAATATATATAATTCGATTTCTAGTTTACTTTAAATAGGTTCTAAGTTTATTTTTCAAAACCAAATTCAAATCTTAAAACCAAATAAGTAAATCTCAAACTAAATTTAAAAACCAAAATTTAAAATTTCACTTAATATTTACATACCATTACCATACAAACACCATACTCATATATTTTATATTTAAGATACATACCAAAAACAAATTTTTAAAACAAAAATTCAACTAAAGTTAAATAAATAAACACATTTCATTCAAATTCCAATATTAACACATATATTCACATTTACAAAATTAAATTAAATACGGTTTTAAGTAGACCAGATTCAAATTATAAACAAATATAAATTCCTTAAATATCAATTTAAAACAATTTCATAACTTTAAAACGTCGAAAATCTTTGTTCGTTACATATGTCAATTCTAAAATCTGTGTCAAGACGCCATAAAAGTCTTTTATATTCTCTTCTAGATCATCACTACCTTTGACAAATACACAACTATTATATGTTAATCTATCAGTACCATAGTCCTTGGGGTTGAATTTAAACCCGTTGACGAAGAATATTTGGATAAGTCTTAACATTTCTTTTTGGTCCAAGTGCAAGATGTTGCAAACCCTCGTCATTAACACAGTTTATTGAATCATAAACGTACTTGGAGAACCATTTATCAAAATCTTTACTGAGATTGCCATTTGGATTTTTTGATTTGTAAATACTGCAAATATAAATGATTTTATTACTATGATGACCCAAATTTCCGGTACCTTTTGAGCTAACCAAACAACATGAGTCCAACCCAAATTATACCGGGAACTCAGATGCCAAAAGAAAGAATTTAGAGGATGAGATAAGAAATAAATATTAGAATATAAAAAATAAGAAGAAGAAATCACAACAGAAACAGAGTCTCACATCACAGTGGAACAAAATATAATATATAAATAAATCTTCATTGAGAGCTTACAATCATCAGAGTACATTAATACATCTGGACAGTTATAATAATCTATCATCATATACAACACACAACGGAATAGTAAATAATAGGTCTAAGTTCCTCCACTACGTATTTTTAACTTAATAGTATCTAATAACCTGAATCTGTAAAACCCGGCCTAACCCGAGCATTACAAACGTTGGATTATTCTGGTGGACCAGAGTGAGAAAAACTCGCTAAGTTTAAGGGGAATCATCCAACCTGATTTTAAAGTTCAAAATCTTTTCGAAAGAAAGGATAATCGTAAGACCAAATTGTAACGACCCGGATTTTTGAGCGACTTTGGTTATCGACATAAGCTCGATGTTGATAACCAAAACATCGAAAAATCCCGGTAATTAATGAAAGAAATTAGAAGGTGAGAATAGATAATATAGAACTAATAGAATAGAAGAAGAAGAAGAACATCATCATCAGAGTAAACACGAATCTCACAGCGGAACGAATAAAATATAACATAACTTTTGAAATACAAACAGTTATATATACAATAGCACTTATCAGAGTACAACACTTACAACAACAGCGGAAATAATAATAGCTATAGAATCCTGAAGCCTCCTGCTCCAAGCTCTCCAAGTGTATCTGTAAAACCCCGACTACTTGACTGCCCATACAAATTTAGGCACCCAAGAGTTTAGGGAAAACAACAAAGTAAACTCCGGGTCAGTCATGGGACTGGTGTGAGTAAAACAGTTTAAACAGGTATATGCACAAGTAACCGATATCTCATAAGACCACGCCGCAGAACGGAACGGGTTTTTCCCTTATGAGAATCCAAAATATCTTTATATCAAAAACCTTTTGATATTATAATAATGTCTATGTACAAATAGATATTAACTAGCAGAAATGCTTTCATCTCACATTCTACATATATAGTATACAATCAAAATCGCAAGCACGTATTGGATAATGGATTTCCAACTATGACAAGGTATGGAACCACCTTCCGATCAGTGTACTCTAGGAACGATACACTGGAGTTCAACAAGAACATCTTGTAACTCAGCCACACATGACCGACCACTCATTTCGCTTGAGTGTATCGAATGTACATCACCAACGGTTGGGATCAGCAACCGTTCCCGTATATATATGGGACAGCATTGATAGATTTAAGAAACAAATGAATATTCTATAGATAGGTGATTAAACACCCTACTTCGGTGCGACCGACTTAGCCATGCTGCCTGCCCGATTTCTGTCATTTACCGGTTGATGAGGCTAGAAGCTACGCTTTATCATTACATCAGATTCACTTCGAATGCTACATTGTCAAATCCATCGAAAATCACTAATTGACGTTTACAATAGTACATTACGCGTTAGCTAAAGAAGTTTCCTTCTCTGCTTCCACTCTTGGTACGGTTGAAAAAATCCATGTACGTGACCTTTCTGGAAATACTCTGTCAGACATTCATCCACACAAGTCATCCTCATTCACTTAGAATGTCACATCGTCATACCCGCCAAATCACAAATTGACTTATCCAAAAATAACACGGGTATACAACTAAGAGAAACGAATTCCTCCGCCACCAAACGTGAATACGTTTGAACAGATCAACTTACGCGATCCATTGGATATACTCTGTCAGACCTTCGTCCATACAAGTCGTCCTGGGACTGGACAAACCGAAGGCACTATTCAGTATATCCATCTTAGTCACTGTTATCTAAGACTTATACAACAGCCCTTGCATTTTACTCCGTCTTCAATTATCTTTGACATATATGATTCGTAACGCTTATGCCAATACAGAGTGGTTCTTTGGATAATAATCCAACCGGTCTCTCCATATTAACAACGTTAAAATGGTCAAAACTCCGATAGTCTATGAGTTAACTATCAAAGAAAAACAAGTGTGCAAACAACGATATTATTTCCAGATGGAAATTATATCGATCAATCATCAACATATATCTATATATATTCACATTGCCTTATTTTCTATGTTTAGAAAATATATGTTATTAACACTGGAAAACGTTTCCATCTGCTTATTTACAACTCACTACTCTTCCCCAACTATCAGTCCCTGACTGTGAACTAGTATGAGAACAAATTCCCTAAGTATAAATCCCGAAGGCCGAAACCAACATCAGATAGACACTTAGAAAACCATTCAATTTACTAATCTCTAGTCAGTTCTAATTTTACTTAACTCTATTTGATTAACTCTGATTGATTAACTCTAACTGGTTAATTCTAACCGATCAACTCTAACTGGTCAACCTTGGTTTTACTAACTCAATTTATTAACTCGACTGACTAATTCAACTCGATTAACCTAACTTGATTTACTTATCTCGATTAACTGAACTAATCACGTTGAATAACTCGACTAATTCACTTTGGTTAACTTGACCAATTCACTTAACTAATTCACTTAGTTTAACTTAACTAATTCACTTAACTCCTGTCGAATAAACTATATTCGATTAACTCCTTTTCTCTATTCGAATAAACTATATTCGATTAACTCATTTGATTTAACTCTAATCGATTAACTCCATCGAATAAACTATATTCGATTACTCCTTCGATTTAACTAATATTCTATAACTCACTTCGATTAACTAATAGTTGATAACTACTTCGAATAAACTATATTCGATAATCTCCTCTCGAATAAACGATATTCAAAAATCTTCCCTTTCGATTTAACAAATCGATAACTCCTTTTCGAATAACTAAATTCGATAACTCCTTTCGATTTAACTAATCGATAACACCTTTCGATTTAACTAATCGATAACTCCCTTTGATGAAACTAACATCGATACTCCTTTCGATTTAACTAATCGATAACTCCTTTCGATTTAACTAATCGATAACTCCTTTCGATGACTAACATCGATTAACTCCTTTCGATGACTAACATCGATTAACTCCTCTCGATGACTAACATCGATTAACTCCTTTCGATGACTAACATCGATTAACTCCTTTCGATGACTAACATCAATTAATTCCTTTCGATGACTAACATCAATTAACTCCTCTCGACGAACTTGACTCGATTAACTCGACTAACTTAACTCAACTTACTTGGTTCGACCAATTCGATTCGATTAACTAGACTCGACTAACTTGGTTCGACCCACTCGATTCGATTAACCCGGCTCGACTAACTTGGCTTAACAAACTCGATTAACTTGACTGGATTAACTCGACTTGAATTAACTTAACTCGATAACTCAATTTGATTAAACTTAACTTGATAACTCAAATTGGTAATCTTACTTCTAACTCACTTCGACTCATTTGGATTAATCCGTTTCATTAACTCATTTTGGCTAACTCGCTTAGTCTAACTCGCTTTGGTTAACTTACTTTGGTTAACTCACTTTGGTTAACTCGACCTTGGTTCACTTGGTTTAACTCGACTTACTTAACCCAACTGGTTTACTCTAATGGTTTTCACTTATTTGAATAATTCCTATTTGATAACGTTTATTCCTTTATAAAGATTTACTTTTTAGTAACGGTTCTTCACTTTATAAATGTTCTCTTTTTCAATTTGCCTATATTTATTTCATATAAATATTTCCTTTATAACTTTATTTATTTCCTAATAAATATTTCCTTTTAATTCTTTATTTATTTCCTACATAAATATTTCCTTTTAATTCTTTATTTATTTCCTTTTAATTCTTTATTTATTTCCTACATAAATATTTCCTTCTATATTTGGTTTCCACAAATATTTCCCTTATATTTGGTTTTCACAAATATTCCTTTTATATATTCTAACTCCTTAAATTTCCGGGAAAATTCGCCATAACCTCCTTTGTATCGGGAGCATCGGGAAAATCCCCAAACCCGCCACACAGGCCTTTCCATTCAAAAAGAAAATGGTTTGAAATTATTTCCTTTTTGAATATCTCTTATTTATAAATATTTAAATTTACAAACATTTCTTATTTATATATATTCCACTTTATAAATATCTCTTGTTTATAAATATCCCACTTTATAAATCTTCTATTTTCAATATCACTTTGAAATTCTCCTTATCAACATTTCGGTATGTTATGGTATTCAATCATATCAAATCACGATGTTCAATATCGTCCAAGCACATATAATCGACCACAGATTTTATATCACATCATATAACACAATATACGAATCAAAACAGTATTATAAATATTGAGGATTCCAGTTGGGTCCCTCCAACCTGTTCCCTGCATCCACAGATGTTACACAGTATAATCAACATCCAATACAGTTCAGTACGAATTATTCTGATAAACAGAATCAACACATATATATATATTTATATTTAACGGTTTTTATATATATATATATATAGATATATATATAATTTCAACTAACTGACTAGCAGTTCAATCAATCAAATCAACACACAATAATCAACAGATGATTAACAGTTCTAACAATACGTTATAAAAATATAACAGTTCAGAGTTGGTGAGTTTTACTCACATTGGCAGTTCATCGTTAAAGAACGATAAACTGTTATTTGATTTGAATCAAACAATTTATTTCGCAATAAATCCAAATGAGCCCCAATCCACTTCCAGTCAGTTCCATGGTGTAGCCACCGTCCATACGATCCCAACGCAACTTACGGTTCGTCAATCTGATATCGTATGATCAAGTTATGAATTTTAGTAGCTAATACACTATTTAATTTAAAATTTAAACTATATAAACTTTTGTATTGGGCCTGACCCGTTCAAAATTCGGCCCACTCACCTTACAGAACCCACGGCCCCTCTTCCTTTCATCCTCAATTCATAGTCGCTCCTGTACCAACCCATTAGACATGTGCAACATCAACGGTGACATCAAGCTCCGCCTCCTCGTTCGCCACACAGACTTCACCATCGGATTTCTCACCTCCAACCGCACCTGCCAGGCACCATCGCTTCACCTCCATCACCCTCAGTCAATTTCCGTCCTGCTCCCCTCCGTCGCGACAACCTGATGTCGCACCACCAAAATAAGGATCGCACGCCACAAAAACTTGCGAGCATCCTTCCCTTCCACCCACGAATCCAACGGTGACCTCGATCCGAACCCATTTTTCCTCATTGCGCCCAATACTAGAACCCTAGTTTTACTGTATGAATGTCGAGCTCCTAAAATGAGCATTGCACGCCTTAAACCTGGTACCAAAACGATTAGAATCCAAATGGAAACTCAAATAAACTTGTTCGAGGATTTTAGGAATTTGATTTGCATTTCTTTTGAATTTATGAAGATCGAATGTGTTTTACTGAAGAGAAAAAATCAACGACGCGCTGTGTTGACTTTTGAGAAAATGTAATTAGGTTTTAGGGGGTTAAGGTGTTTATATAGGGTTCATAAATATCTAGATATTTTTTGTAGAGGGAATATTCCCGGTATATTCTCCATCGTTAACTCATTTTTGGCTTCTAAAAATTCGTGTGATCACACACGATACCCAAAAATCACAATACTGGACATGCAGCTACAGTTCGACATTACGGTCTCAACGAAACTGGTTTCGTCGAATTCTGACTTCGTATGCTAACACAGCGTATTTTTAACTGTCAAAATACTGACTGTTTCTCATTCTAAAAATCCGTACGAGCACACAGTGACTCTAAAAATCACGAAACTTGACATCTAGCAATAATTTGACATTGCGGATCCAACAAAACTGGTTTCATCGAATTCCGACTTCGTTTGCAAAAGTGGCTATTTTTAAAGCTCTGGATGACCCATTTAAATATATAAATATATTTAAATATAATTAAATTAAATATAAATAAATTTATATTATCGTATATATTCACGGTGGAATACCATACAGCTCCAGAATAATCCTGTATAGATTTCTAACTTGATATTTCAATCTGGGTCAACCCGGTATTCGATTTATATTGAAATTCCTTTTAAAAAAAATATAAATAATTCCTTTATAAATTATAAAGGAATTCCACAGCGAATTTTCTAAAATTTGATTTGGACATATCTCAAAATCTACACGACGAAATCCCGATTTCTCTCTTCCACTAGAAAGATATACTCCACCCGCTCCACACGTTTCTTGTTTCACAGAAATCCGGCTTAAAACGAATCCTGTACATTCAGTTGAAGTTCGAATCGCCAAATCGTGAACTGCAGCGCCATTTCAAGCTCTATTTTCATTATATTATAATTATACGTTCAAACTGTCGTCGATTGAATATATTCGTCAGTATAATTCTACTCTAGGCTGAATTAAATCTTGGGGATGACCCTGTTCACATTATATTGTGATTTCCAATATTTTTGATCATTACTGAATTAAATATATTATTTAATTAATTATTTTAATTAAATATTCACCATTATTTAATTAACGACGATTTAATTCCTTAAATCACTATTTATATAATTAAATAAATTAATTATAATACCCCTGACAATGCGGGTCATTACATTCTTCCCCACTTAAAATAATTTCGTCCTCGAAATTGCTAAGGTAGAGGACGACCCTATCTATTGGAATTTCTAAGATTTGTTTACCCCTTATTTCTGATTTCAACTGAACCAATTAATATCGACTAAAATATTAATTTATTCCGACTAACTAAATTTTCAAAAATTCTGAAAATTTTCGAAAAATTTCGCCAGCACCTCCTTTGTACTGGTCAATAGCTCAAACTCCAACTCGCCTCTCTGGGCCTTCTTCAACCCAAAAGAAAATCAAAACGCCAAACGGCTTGCCAATTCGGCTCATAAATTCCAAACTCATATAAAATATAAACTTGTACCTTTTTGTTGGGCATTTCATTATCTCATTTCCATCTGTTATCAACTCGGCATATACAAATGCCATCCCAATCAACTCCAACCAAGTTATTCTTAACACAACCATTCGCTTATTCAAGCCGAATTCAATTTCAAATTCGAGTTTCAAATTCCAAACTCTCAACTTATCATTTCAAATCCAAATCCAGATTATTCTCTAATCACTTCCAGTTTTTCTTAACCTATCATATCAAGTTAAATTCTGGTTTATTATTTACTTTTACCATCCCATTCGAATTAACTTCACAAGTTAAAATTTTAATTTCTAGAACTTAAATTCCTGGTTTTATTTCAAATCAAATTTGAAATCATAATACCAATTCAAAACCTTTGAATTCCTAAACAACTTGTTTTCCTCAAAACAATTCAAAAACATAATCTTTGGTAGTAATCCACCACTTAGAAACTCGAAAATCGCACCAATGATACTGCGCAGTCATCATCGGAATTATTTCCCAGCGACCCAAATGATTTCAATACTATATCATTTTCAATACCATTACTAAATACTTCCATTTTGAAAACATTTCAAAATCTCCCAAGAACTTAAAATTTCCTCATTTTACTTCCAAACCTGATTCAAATTCAAATTTAATTCATCTTATTTCATATACATTACTTATATGAATTCTGATTAGTTATTTATAACCATTTCACATGTTATAATCTTGTCTGATTAAAATCACTACCAACACATCCTATATATGATAACATATCCATACTGTGTCGGTCCATCGTATTCAAGTGTTTATTTACTCCTACCGATACAGTGGATCAAACTGATCGACCAGAACTCATAAACAACTCAGCCAATGAATCTCCACAATATAAAACCATTTTTATATCAAATACAAATACGCACTGGTATATATACACTCAAACTCAATCTAGGGTGTTACTAACCCTATCTCTACCGAGTCACGCCACAGAGCCAAGTAATTCTTAACTTAAGCTCTGATACCAACTGTAACAACCCGGATTTTTGAGCGACTTTGGTTATCGACATAAGCTCGATGTCGATAACCAAAACATCGAAAAATCCCGGTAATTAATGAAAGAAATTAGAAGGTGAGAATAGATAAGATAGAACTAATAGAATAGAAGAAGAAGAAGAACATCATCATCAGAGTAAACACGAATCTCACAGCGGAACGAATAAAATATAACATAACTTTTGAAATACAAACAGTTATATATACAATAGCACTTATCAGAGTATAACACTTACAACAACAGCGGAAATAATAATAGCTATAGAATCCTGAAGCCTCCTGCTCCAATCTCTCCAAGTGTATCTGTAAAACCCCGACTACTTGACTGCCTGTACAAATTTAGGCACCCAAGAGTTTAGGGAAAACAACAAAGTAAACTCCGGGTCAGTCATGGGACTGGTGTGAGTAAAACAGTTTAAACAGGTATATGCACAAGTAACCGATATCTCATAAGACCACACCGCAGAACGGAACGGTTTTTTCCCTTATGAGAATCCAAAATATCTTTATATCAAAAACCTTTTGATATTATAATAATGTCTATGTACAAATAAATATCAACTAGCAGAAACGCTTTCATCTCACGTTCTACATATATAGTATACAATCAAAATCGCAAGCACGTATTGGATCATGGATTTCCAACTATGACAAGGTATGGAACCCCCTTCCGATCAGTGTACTCTAGGAACGATACACTGGAGTTCAACAAGAACATCTTGCAACTCAGCCACACATGACCGACCACTCATTTCGCTTGAGTGTATCGAATGTACATCACCAACGGTTGGGATCAGCAACCGTTCCCGTATATATATGGGACAACATTGATAGATTTAAGAAACAAATGAATATTCTCTAGATAAGTGATTATACACCCTACTTCGGTGCGACCGACTTAGCCATGCTGCCTGCCCGATTTCTGTCATTTACCGGTTGATGAGGCTAGAAGCTACGCTTTATCATTACATCAAATTCACTTCGAATGCTACATTGTCAAATCTATCGAAAATCACTAATTGACGTTTACAACAGTACATTACGCGTTAGCTAAAGAAGTTTCCTTCTCCGCTTCCACTCTTGGTACGGTTGAAAAAAATCAATGTACGTGACCTTTCTGGAAATACTCTGTCAGACATTCATCCACACAAGTCATCCTCATTCACTTAGAATGTCACATCGTCATACCCGCCAAATCACAAATTGACTTATCCAAAAATAACACGGGTATACAGCTAAGAGAAACGAATTCCTCCGCCACCAAACGTAAATACGTTTGAACAGATCAACTTACGCGATCCATTGGATATACTCTGTCAGACCTTCGTCCATACAAGTTGTCCTGGGACTGGATAAACCGAAGGCACTATTCAGTATATCCATCTTAGTCACTGTTATCTAAGACTTATACAACAGCCCTTGCATTTTACTCCGTCTTCAATTATCTTTGGCATATATGATTCGTAACGCTTATGCCAATACAGAGTGGTTCTTTGGATAATAATCCAACCGGTCTCTCCATATTAACAACGTTAAAATGGTCAAAACTCCGATAGTCTGTGAGTTAACTATCAAAGAAAAACAAGTGTGCAAACAACGATATTATTTCCAGATGGAAATTATATCGATCAATCATCAACATATATCTATATATATTCACATTGCCTTATTTTCTATGTTTAGAAAATATATGTTATTAACACTGGAAAACGTTTCCATCGGCTTATTTACAAATCACTACTCTTCCCCAACTATCAGTCCCTGACTGTGAACTAGTATGAGAACAAATTCCCTAAGTATAAATCCCAAAGGCCGAAACCAACATCAGATAAACACTTAGAAAACCATTCAATTTACTAATCTCTAGTCAGATCTAATTTTACTTAACTCTATTTGATTAACTCTGATTGATTAACTCTAACTGGTTAATTCTAACCGATCAACTCTAACTGGTCAACCTTGGTTTTACTAACTCAATTTATTAACTCGACTGACTAATTCAACTCGATTAACCTAACTTGATTTACTTATCTCGATTAACTGAACTAATCACGTTGAATAACTCGACTAATTCACTTTGGTTAACTTGACCAATTCACTTAACTAATTCACTTAGTTTAACTTAACTAATTCACTTAACTCCTGTCGAATAAACTATATTCGATTAACTCCTTTTCTCTATTCGAATAAACTATATTCGATTAACTCATTTGATTTAACTCTAATCGATTAACTCCATCAAATAAACTATATTCGATAACTCCTTCGATTTAACTAATATTCTATAACTCACTTCGATTAACTAATAATCGATAACTACTTCGAATAAACTATATTCGATAATCTCCTCTCGAATAAATGATATTCGAAAATCTTCCCTTTTGATTTAACAAATCGATAACTCCTTTTCGAGTAACTAAATTCGATAACTCCTTTCGATTTAACTAATCGATAACTCCTTTCGATTTAACTAATCGATAACTCCCTTTGATGAAACTAACATCGATACTCCTTTCGATTTAACTAATCGATAACTCCTTTCGATTTAACTAATCGATAACTCCTTTCGATGACTAACATCGATTAACTTCTTTCGATGACTAACATCGATTAACTCCTCTCGATGACTAACATCGATTAACTCCTTTCGATGACTAACATCGATTAACTCCTTTCGATGACTAACATCGATTAATTCCTTTCGATGACTAACATCAATTAACTCCTCTTGACGAACTTGACTCGATTAACTCGACTAACTTAACTCGACTTACTTGGTTCAACCAATTCGATTCGATTCACTAGACTCGACTAACTTGGTTCGACCCACTCGATTCGATTAACCCGGCTCGACTAACTTGGCTTAACAAACTCGATTAACTTGACTGGATTAACTCGACTTGAATTAACTTAACTCGATAACTCAATTTGATTAAACTTAACTTGATAACTCAAATTGATAATCTTACTTCTAACTCACTTCGACTCATTTGGATTAATCCGTTTCATTAACTCATTTTGGCTAACTCGCTTAGTCTAACTCGCTTTGGTTAAATTACTTTGGTTAACTCACTTTGGTTAACTCGACCTTGGTTCACTTGGTTTAACTCGACTTACTTAACCCAACTGGTTTACTCTAATGGTTTTCACTTATTTGAATAATTCCTATTTGATAACGTTTATTCCTTTATAAAGATTTACTTTTTAGTAACGGTTCTTCACTTTATAAATGTTCTCTTTTTCAATTTGCCTATATTTATTTCATATAAATATTTCCTTTATAACTTTATTTATTTCCTACATAAATATTTCCTTTTAATTCTTCATTTATTTCCTACATAAATATTTCCTTTTAATTCTTTATTTATTTCCTTTTAATTCTTTATTTATTTCCTACATAAATATTTCCTTCTATATTTGGTTTTTACAAATATTTCCCTTATATTTGGTTTTCACAAATATTCCTTTTATATATTCTAACTCCTTAAATTTCCGGGAAAATTCGCCATAACCTCCTTTGTATCGGGAGCATCGGGAAAATCACCAAACCCGCCACACAGGCCTTTCCATTCAAAAAGAAAATGGTTTGAAATTATTTCCTTTTTGAATATCTCCTATTTATAAATATTCAAATTTACAAACATTTCTTATTTATAAATATTCCACTTTATAAATATCTCTTGTTTATAAATATCCCACTTTATAAATCTTCTATTTTCAATATCACTTTGAAATTCCCCTTATCAACATTTCGGTATGTTATGGTATTCAATCATATCAAATCATGATGTTCAATATCGTCCAAGCACATATAATCGACCACAGATTTTATATCACATCATATAACACAATATACGAATCAAAACAATATTATAAATATTGCGGAACCCAGTTGGGTCCCTCCAACCTGTTCCCTGCATCCACAGATGTTACACAGTATAATCAACATCCAATACAGTTCAGTACGAATTATTCTGATAACAGAATCAACACATATATATATATTTAACGGTTTTTATATATATATATATAGATATATATATAATTTCAACTAACTGACTAGCAGTTCAATCAATCAAATCAACACACAACAATCAAAAGATGATTAACAGTTCCAACAATACGTTATAAAAATATAACAGTTCAGAGTTGGTGAGTTTTACTCACATTGGCAGTTCATCGTTAAAGAACGATAAACTGTTATTTGATTTGAATCAAACAATTTATTTCGCCATAAATCCAAACGAGTCCCAATCCACTTCCAGTCAGTTCCATGGTGTAGCCACCGTCCATACGATCCCAACGCAACTTACGGTTCTTCAATCTGATATCGTATGATCAAGTTATGAATTTCAGTAGCTAATACACTATTTAATTTAAAATTTAAAATTTA
Source organism: Allium sativum (assembly GCA_030737875.1). Taxonomy (NCBI): domain Eukaryota; kingdom Viridiplantae; phylum Streptophyta; class Magnoliopsida; order Asparagales; family Amaryllidaceae; genus Allium; species Allium sativum. The sequence goes on along the minus strand of CM060918.1, from coordinate 138,147,475 downwards.
AACTATATAAACTTTTGTATTGGGCCTGACCCGTTCAAAATTCGGCCCACTCACCTTACAGAACCCACGGCCCCTCCTCCTTTCTTCTTCAATTCATAGTCGCTCCTGTACCAACCCATTAGACCTGTGCAGCATCAACGGTGACATCAAGCTCCGCCTCCTCGTTCGCCACACAGACTTCACCATCGGATTTCTCACCTCCAACTGCACCTGCCAGGCACCATCGCTTCACCTCCATCACCCCCAGTCAATTTCCGTCCTGCTCCCCTCCGTCGCGACAGCCTGATGTCGCACCACCAAAATAAGGATCACACGCCACAAAAACTTGCGAGCATCCTTCCCTTCCACCCACGAATCCAACGGTGACCTCGATCCGAACCCATTTTTCCTCATTGCGCCCAATACTAGAACCCTAGTTTTACTGTATGAATGTCGAGCTCCTAAAATGAGCGTCGCACGCCTTAAACCTGGTACCAAAACGAAGAGAATCCAAATGGAAACTCAAATAAACTTGTTCTAGGATTTTAGGAATTTGATTTGCATTTCTTTTGAATTTATGAAGATCGAATGTGTTTTACTGAAGAGAAAAAATCAGCGGCGCGCTGTATTGACTTTTGAGAAAATGTAATTAAATTTTAGGGGGTTAAGGTGTTTATATAGGGTTCATAAATATCTAGATATTTTTTGTAGAGGGAATATTCCTGGTATATTCTCCATCGTTAACCCGTTTTTGGCTTCTAAAAATTCGTGTGATCACACACGATACCCAAAAATCACAATACTGGACATGCAGCTATAGTTCGACATTACGGTCTCAACGAAATTGGTTTCGTCGAATTCCGACTTCGTATGCTCACAAAGCGTATTTTTAACTGTCAAAATACTGACTGTTTCTCATTCTAAAAATCCGTACGAGCACACAGTGACTCTAAAAATCACGAAACTTGACATCTAGCAATAATTTGACATTGCGGATCCAACAAAACTGGTTTCATCGAATTCCGACTTCGTTTGCAAAAGTGGCTATTTTTAAAGCTCTGGATGACCCATTTAAATATATAAATATATTTAAATATAATTAAATTAAATATAAATAAATTTATATTATCGTATATATTCACGGTGGAATACCATACAGCTCCAGAATAATCCTGTATAGATTTCTAACTTGATATTTCAATCTGGGTCAACCCGGTATTCGATTTATATTGAAATTCCTTTTAAAAAAAATATAAATAATTCCTTTATAAATTCTAAAGGAATTCCACAGCGAATTTTCTAAAATTTGATTTGGACATATCTCAAAATCTACACGACGAAATCCCAATTTTTCTCTTCCACTAGAAAGATATACTCCACCCGCTCCACACATTTCTTGTTTCACAGAAATCCAGCTTAAAACGAATCTTGTACATTCAGTTGAAGTTCGAATCGCCAAATCGTGAACTGCAGCGCCATTTCAAGCTCTATTTTCATTATATTATAATTATACGTTCAAACTGTCGTCGATTGAATATATTCGTCGGTATAATTCTACTCTAGGCTGAATTAAATCTTGGGGATGACCCTGTTCACATTATATTGTGATTTACAATATTTTTGATCATTTCTGAATTAAATATATTATTTAATTAATTATTTTAATTAAATATTCACCATTATTTAATTAACGACGATTTAATTCCCTAAATCACTATTTATATAATTAAATAAATTAATTATAATACCCCTGACAATGCGGGTCATTACACAAATCCACACATAAACACAGATGGTTTTTACCTTACGATAACCCAGAACATTTTAAAATCACATATATATCTTCTGATATTATAATAGTGTATAAATACAAATAAATAGCAATATAGTGGAACGCTTGTATCTCACGCTCCACATAGACAGTATACAATCAAAACCATGGGCGCTTATTTGAGACTGGATTCCGACTATGATAAGTTATGGAACCACCTGCCGATAGTGTATCTCTAGGGGGGAATACATTGGGTTCAATAAGAACATCTTGCAACCTGGCCACACATGACCGACCACTCATTTCACTTGAGTGTATCGAATGTATGTCAACAACAGTTGGGAGCTACCCACCATTTCCTAAAAGGGACAGCATCGAATAGAATAAAGAATGAAATGAAATTTCTTTACATAAGTGATTGTACACCCTAATGGGAGCGACCCACTTAGCCATGCTGCCTTTCCGGGTTTTGTCATTTCCGGGTTGTGAGGCTTGAGGTTAGAATTCACCTTTAGAACATCTGGTCATCTTTTACTCTGAATGCCACATTGTCAGATCCGTCAAATCACTAATTGACGTCCACAAATATACTCTGGGTATAAAAGAAGTGCCCTTCTTTGCCACCAACTATTCATATTTGTAAAAATCAATGTACGTGGTTTCAGAAAATATTCTTTCAAACACTCGTCCATACAAGTCATCCAGGAACAGGATGAACCGAAGGTACCCTCCCACCACATCATAGGAATCACCCTATAGATCAGTAGCGAGTAGTCCTTGAAAATCTGCTAATTTCAATAACGACAAAGTCAAAATATATCTCTGGCCGCTAAACCAAAGACTATAAGTCATTCTACCGTTATGCAGTTCCACGGTCTTCAATTTTTTCGTCTCGATCAGTATCTGGTATCTTCAACGTTTATGTATTCATTGGTCGAAATGGTTTTGAATATAAGTTCGATCCAGGTCTTTTTGTACCAACAATCGTATTGGCCAGATTTGATAGTCGGTTATTTAACTATCAAATAAACTATCGTTCAATCATAAAATGAATTCACTGGTTCAGTATTCAGCATCATTTGGCCCTTTTAATTATAACTAACGATTGATTAAATAAACTTCTAAATATTTTAATATTTTAAAATACAGTATCATTTCTTAACCTAATATAAGAGTCCTCTTAAAAGAATTTAAATACATAAAATCATATTATGGCCATATCCCACTTTCCAATTAATTATCATTTTAAAACATTAGTCACAACATTTCTCACGCATTTCTATACTACAAAACTTATTAGTCCTTGACCGTGAATCGGTAAGAGAATAATTCCCTAAGAATTAACCCCGAAGGCCGAAATCAACATCAGATCAATACTTAGAAAATCACTTAACTTAACAATCTCTAGTTATGTTCTAATTCTCATCTCGACTTATTATCAGCCCATATTATTCCACTTTTAATCCATTCAACTATTTTCCATTATGAAAATCTCCTTTCAAATTCCAATTGTCAAGTAACATTAAATTAAAACTTAACGTCTTAGCCTCACGTGCCTTTTATTAACATTGTTTATAAATCTCAGGTTTTTAATACATAACCTTATTTACCTCGACCCTTATTTTAAGCTATCGTATTGGCTTAAAATCTCTTTTAGGACTTAGTTATAAAACTCGGCTTTAATAATAAATTCCGTTCATACACTCCTATCTCAATTAAATCGGGTTTCAATACCACTTCGATTACTTTATTAAATGAACTCCGTTTAAACATTAACCTCTTAAATTATAATGATGATTTAATTCTTCGTTAACTACCATAGAAATAGTTAAGCTCTTTATTAACTAAATAAGTAGTAAATTTCTTTTTAAAACCATATTAAATTAAAACCAATTTCATTGATCTATTACATTAGATTAATTCAAAACAAATCAATTAAATAACCATCATCAACTCAAACCATGAGTTTCTTGTTAATTAACTCCAATTATACCTTCCTGTATATTAATTAATAATATAATTAATTTAAATAATTACATTTAAGTGTTTATTGAAAACAATTAGCCCACTTCTTAACCATTGCGTTAATTTCTACTCAACTGCTCATAATCTTATTACATAAGGGTTTACTTTGCAAAAACATTTAATAGTTATTTAAAACTTAAATAATAAATAATATATATTAATTCCCTTTTATCTAAACCGTTATTCAAACATGTCGATTTCAAAATCCATCGTTAATTATAAAATAAATTTTATAACTTCATTATTGTCGGTTCACCGAATGGTAAATCAACATTTAAAAACAATGTATTTTAGGCCAACTGTTGCTAAGTACTCAACCAATGCTGCCCACTGGTTAAAAAACAGAAAAATGTTTGGAATTTCAGTCAACGATCAACAATTAATCCAATCATCTAGTCAAAACAGTTCATACAGTAATAGTAGGAAAATAAATAACATCAAATATATTTGAGGAATACAGTTGGTCCCTCCAACCTGTTTTTACCGGCATCCGCATACGTCATCTCAATAATATCATTTATTCCAGTAAACAGATATAATATTCAACCATCAACAATAACAACAATCCAAATGTCCATATTTCAATTCAATACGTTTATATTATTATTATCAACGTAACCAATGAGGTAAATTACCTCTTTTGGAAATAATCATTAAAAATAACGATTCAACGTTTAATTTATTCAGTTCAGTCAACACATATATATTCAGTATCCATCACATAATTAACAGTTATAGCACAAAAATATTTAAACACGACTTATATAAAATATAAGTGGGGTAAAACTGAGTGAGTTTAACTCACGTTGATTTCGAAATTGTCGATTACCAGTTTGTTTTAGTCAAATTAAACAGGTGTTTAAGTTGACTAAAATTTCCATTCGCTTTTGATCTTGACCCAACCAGCTCCATGTTATAGCGCTCATCGACACGGTCCCGATGCTTTCAATTTCACTGAATTCTGATATCGTATGCAAACATTATTGACGATATAAGATTATACAAACAATTAAATTAAATAGCTTTAATTTTTAATTTAAATTGGGCTAGCCCTGTTTTATAAGTTCGGCTCGTCTCCCACTCTACCCACATAAAAAAAAATCGGATCCTCTCTTCCAAAAAAATAAATTTCGCCTCCTCAAAATTCTTATCTAAGACTGACTTCCTGATCTATGTTCTCCCTCTTCTCTTCTTTCCAAAAATCAAAATACACCATTGTATCTCCCATACACAACCACGCTCAGGCATCCCCTTCACCTTCCATCTTCTATCGCTCCGCCAAACTGTAACAACAAGGAATTTCGCTTGATCCGAATCGATCGCTAAACCGACCAAGACCGTTCAAAACCCCTGATTGTTTTGAGAACACGACGAATCAGAACACAAACAGAAGAACATTTCATTGTTTATTACAACAATTCCATCAGAATACAAGAATATACAGAGTATGAATAAATATTACACATTTACTAAATATCAGAGATTACAATAAATTACATAGCAGAGGAAAATAATACAAAACACAACTGAAAGGAGAAATACAGATACAGAGCTTTCTGAATGTCATTCCAGTTGTAAATCAGGATCCTGTGAATATAAATCTGCAAATCCAAAACTACTAGATGCCCGTGTCGAAAATAAGGGCACCCAGAGTTTAGGTTAAAACAATAAACTCCAGGTCAGTCATGTGACTGGTGTGAGAACTAAAAACAGTTATTAATATTTATTTTTAAAGTTAGATAAATCAAGGGACCACGCCGTATAACACGGAACGGGTTTCCTCCCAAGAATACCAGTGCATAAAACAAACGGCGCAATGCTAAATAAAGAAAAATGAAGCTATTATAAGACCTAGGTCCCATCACACAATGCAACGCAAGCCGGAGGATAGGGTTTTACCTTATAATAGCCAAAGAATTCTTAATACGCTAAATTTCATCTTTTATTATTACTACAAGTGAAGAAAACAACTTCAATCATAATGTATAAATCATAGGCGGCATAGGTGCCCCATACCACTATGTCGCCATACTAGGCTCTACAAATAAAACCGAAATGTCACATATTGGAAATTGGATTCCATCATGAGTCGAGGCAAGGGGCAAGCTCCTCTCTGTTCGAGACACTCTAAAAAATGTCTCAGGACTACACACAGCGATCCTGGATCTTCAAGGCCGGTTCTCTCTTACTTTTGAGGATTAGTTATTCCTGAACACACGTTTCCCGTAACTATCAGACCTATATCCGAGGCGCCTCGCATCCAACAACCATAAAGGTAAAAGGTATATAAATGTTAGGGATGGTAGGTCACTGACATCACCCATAGCTAGAAAGAAACGTCGTGCTCTCCCTATAGTCACTATCCCGTTTTTGACTCATACCGAGGTGTGAGGCTCGCGAATTAACGCTATACACAAAGCTGTGCCACATAGGCCGTGCTTTGATCATCAACCACAAGACTTTCTTTTCAACAAAAGCCTTGATCATTTGCCACTTGGGCATGCCACACAGGCAATTCATGCCATGAGACTAATATCTATCGATATATAACCTCTAAGCCCGTACGTCTCAGAGAAGGGCGTTAAGCAAGAGAATAAATTCTCCGCCGCCAAACAGATACATATTTAATAGAAATCAATCACACAGAATAAAATCCAATGTTAGACACACCGCTCACGATAAACCCCAAAAACCAATTTAAATTCAATTCCAATTAAATACTAATTAACTGGACAATTTCACTAAATCTTAATTAAAAGATTTATTCTTTTCTAAACTGGGTCCAAGAACAGTGTTATTTAAGACACCATTCACGACAAACCCATAATCCCATTTGATATTAAATACAAGGCTCTGAATAGAAAATATATCGGCTTATATTCAATATCAAATTATGAAACCAACAAATATCGTATTGGAAATAATGATATAGATATATCTTTCAAATTTCCACAACCATATCTGTATAATCACGAAATCCAACATCGAAATATCCCGAAGATAATTTTAATTCAAATCCCTTCCAATTCGTATATTGGAAATTATGATTATTTTTAAAACCACTTCAAATCCAATTTATTTATTCAAAAATATTCGATTATAATTCTAGTTTATAACTAGTTCATTTCGGTAAAAATATATTTTTATCCTTTTTAAATACGGGATTTTTCACCCCAATTCTTTCTAAATCATTTATTATGATTTTACACGAATTATTGATATTTTTAATAATTTTATCAAGGCTCGTACAGTCGATTTCCAATAACGGTCGTCGAACTGCACTTACAACGACCTTTTCCAAATTTGATTTAGACATAATTTCAAATCCATCCGTTAGATTTCAAAATTCCAGTATTCATTGGAAAGCTCTTTTCGATACGAACCTAACAGTTCCGGTTTCAGGAGAATCCGACGGTCGGATCCCCCGTAACGTCAATTCGAAGTCAATTATCGAAATTCGTGAACTGCCGCGGCGTGGTGCGTTCTATTCAAGCCATTTAATATATATAATATATATTATAAATATTTTGTCGATTTCAATTCTAAATGTATTTTATAAATCGTCTTAAATTCATTTTCAAAACAGTTCCAACTTCATATTCAATTTTAAATCAAAATTGAATATTCCATATCATCAATATATATAAGTGATAATATTTTCAAAACGTTATATTTTGAAATCACTTCCTTTGCTATATTCAGAACAAAAACGAATATAATCGATATAAATATTGTTCGCGTCAAAATGGCGCAAAGCCAATCAATACGACTTTATATATTTCAATAACTTCGTTATTCTATTCAACAAATGAATATTTTCTTCAACACATGAATCTATATTTTATTCAACACTTAATATTTATTAATTCTTACTTACAATAAAAATGTGAATTTTATTGTATAAATATTTCGTTCAACACATAAATAGTTTCAACACATGAATATTCTCAACACGTGAGTATTGTCAACACATGACTATTTTGTTTATTCAACACATGATAAGTTTCAACACATGAATATTCTCAACACATGAGTATCGTCAACACATTACTTTTTATTCTATTCAACACATGAATCTTTATTTTATAATATTCTTTATTTTCCAAATTGGAATGAGGCCCAATCAATTACCACATAATGTTAGTTATATGGATTCCATACAACACATGTATATAATAGCAATGATAAATAATCAACCATCATCCAAAGTGCACTACACAACAGTCTGTCAACCTACCGATTGACATACAACTAAACAATCGGGATTAGTGTACGTCAAATATCATCTCAATACCGATGTGGGGTTTCAGTCAACAAACACAGATTTTTGTTTGTGCAGTTGGGCGATGTGTAAAATTTATCGTCCGAATCCATATCAGTAAAATGGGTGTACATAAACAAATTGTTTGATTTGTAAATAAATATTTATTTATTCACATTCATGTTAAATTTATATTTTTAACGATAAATAATTTATTTCAACACATGAGTATATTTCCATTCATTCCACATCACAATCAATTTTCACAACACAACAAAATCAAACAAGTCGTCCATGGTCTGTGGACAACGGGTGTCGGGTGCTGCTAAGCACCGTATGCATCCTAGTATATATTTCAAACTAGAAAATAAATTAAAAGCGAGGGATTCTCATCGATTAGCTAAACCAAACACCGCGACTCTTCAAATGTAGAAAATCTTGCCGTGTGCGCCTTTTGTCACTTTCGTTGTCCGTATTCACTACATATATAAAAATAACATATTTATTTCAATGCTATAGGAATCACATTTTTGTTTAAACGCTAGATATATAATAAAAATCAGATTTTTATTTCCCTACATATATAAAAATCATATTTTTATATTCTCCATTATATAAAAATTCTATTTTTAATCTGCTACTCATATAAAAATCGAATCTTTATTCTCACTGCTTCATGATAAAAATTATATCTTTATATTTCTAACTTCCTAATAAATAAAGTTCATATTTTTATAACACCACTTATATGATAAAAATCATATTTTTATCCTGCTAACTTCACATATAAAAGTTATATTTTTATCTCTCTACATAACAAATAAATATAGTTTTATCTCTCTACTTAAATAAAAATTATATTTTTATCTCTCTACTTGAACGATAAAAATCAAATCTTTATACGTTCACTTTCATGATAAAATTCAAATCTTTACCATGTTAAGAATTATATTTTGATCGCTACTATCATATAAATGAAAAGCCATATTTTCATACACGAGATTCACAATTAAAAATCGCATTTTTAATTATGTAAGCGACTAAAAAAATAAATTAAATGCTCACCGTACCTTGTTAGGTGGCGAAGGAGGCTCGGAGAAGGGGTGTGCTTGCTGTTGGCGGATCGAAGAAGAGAGGTGGGGGGGTCTTGGCGACGCTGACCGCGGATGGTGGTAGGAGCGGAATGCGGTGGTCAAGGCTCGCGGTTAGGTGGTGGCCCGGTCTTCGAATTGGGCATGAGGGGGTTAGGGTTTTCATGGCGGCTTCTATAGGAGAAGGGTGGAGCGAGGAACAGAGGAGGGGATCGGGGAAGGGGGGCGGCGCTCTGAGGAGGCCCGCCACAGGCAGCGACGACGGTCGACGATCGAAGGGGGGGGGGGCTGAAGCATCAGCGAGTCTTTTTTTTTCTTTTTTTTCGATCTGAAGGTAATGGGGAGGGCTGAGAGAATTATAAAGGGGGTTGACTTTGAAAATAGGTTTATATATAATTATTTATTAATTTAATTCACCAAAAAGTAACTTTTTATTTTGAACTCGAAATCAAACCCACAGATTGTCGTCCCTTGCTAATTACCCCCATTCCGAACACAATGGGATATGTTTCATAAGCCAATTCCATTGTTTCGATCAGTTTTCATTTAAATTAACGTTTAAATCATTATATTGAATTTTAAACATACATTTCAATTTACTGGGGTCACATATAGACCCCAAAAATTCTAGAAAAATTATTTCTAGCTTCGCATTGACGATACGGTCCTAACAAAACTAATTTCGTCAAATTTGAAGACCGTTTGAAAAATGGCCATTTTCCAGTCGATTAAAATCAACTGAAACTGGTCAAACGCGTTTTCCTTTGCCACGCTCACATATTGATTTAGAAAATTATGAAAATTGGAATCTAGCAATAATTCTACATCCCGGATCCAACAAAAGTGGTTTTATCGAAAACGAAGGTTATTTGCAAAATTTCCATTTTTAAGGGCCAGAATTCCATAGTAACTATTCTGAATTTTCAACTGGGCATAACTTTTTATTCCCGCTATGAAATTTCAATTTTTCGGATTCATTGGAAAGATATTCTCAATTAGATCCTAATATTTTTGGTTTTGCTAAAATCCGGATTATTTTGAATCCTTCACATTCATTTGAAATTCGAAATCAAAATTTCAAACTACCGCGCCATTTTCAATTCCTTTTATATTTAAAATAAAATATTTGTATTATAACGACGATTCAGATAAATATATACGCTCTATTTCTATTCAAAATAAATTTCTCATTGTTATTATTTAAAATAATTCATTTTAAATATTCAAAATTTTCAAAATAAAAATTTTAAATTGGCTCAGATTTTCTGGGTTGTTACACAAACCCTAGATCCCCGACCCCCTTCAGCAACAATCATGCCACCAAAAATTCCCATGATCAACCCTACCTCCTCTAGACCGACGCAGCTCCCTTCCCCCACGAACTCCAGAAATTCAAACCCGAAGCCTATCTCATGAAAATAAAACCAAACCCAATTCCTACAGTTCTACCAATTCCATCCTGAAACCCTTCGGAAAAAATACTGAGTTGAAGAGGGCGCTTTCTCCAACTCAGATAAGTGTTTTTCATGATTTTATATTACGGTATTATTTTACTTTCTTTTTCATGTAGTCCGAATCGTTTTCTTCTTTACTGCTTGTGTTCTGGAAAACGAATTGTGGTGCATGGATGTATATTTATACTAGGGGATGATCCAGATAGGATCAATGTCAATATCTGATTTCAAAACTGTAGGGTTAGATTTAGCTATTACTAGTTTTCATAGGTGAGTGTTTGTTCTTTCATTTCAACTTCCAACCAAACTGTATTTGGGTACTAGTGATGGTGGACTTATCACTGCAGAGCTTACGTCAGGAAATTTCTTAGAAATTATGGAATTTTGTGTTGGAATTTCAAGTACTGTTGGTCTGCTATAATAGGAACATGGGTCGAGTTAGATGTATAGGTTATGCAAGCTATGATTGGGTTGTTCAATTCATAATATTGGAGACAGTATTCTAGCTGTGAGGCTATTTGAATTGTTATTTCAATTGTGGGTTTTGAAATCTGTGTTTAAGTTGTGAGGCTATTTGAATTGTTATTCAATTAAGGGTTTTGATATCTGTATTTTAGCTGTGAGGCTATTGAGTTGTTATATCAAATTTGCAGATTTGAATTTGATGTTGTGGATTCATTGTATACATTGTTTGGTGTATGGCAGAATATTTTGTAAGGATTTGTACTTGAAACTATTGTATATAAAAGTGTTTTGTTGTTTCTATATTGTTCTTCATTGTAGCCAACTTTTATTATATATATATATGTATGTGTGTGTGTGTGTAAGTTTATGTATATTTTTGTTCTGAATTCAACTGTCGATGTAAGTTTCTTTTGCTGTCATATTTTTAGTGCGTGCGCGCATAGGGATCGCAAATGGTAACAGACAAATCGCATATCTAAAGAACTATTATCATATTTTATTTTTGTTTAGCTGTTGTGTGTAACGACCCGTGTTCTACACATCATAGGATTGTAGAATATTTATTTCTTTCCCGTGTGAAGTCGTATGGTCATATAACTTTGGGAAACATTTATTTGAGTCATTTCCCCTGTTCATGATTTTTGTCGATTTTTAAATGACCATTTTGCCCCTAGCCAGTACTGTTTTGGCCATAACTTTTGATAGGGAAGGAATTTTGACCTGAAACCACTTCCATTAGATTCGTTTGATGGTTTCTCTTTCCGTAGAGTGGTCATAATAGCCAAACGGACTTACCGTTTGGGAGATATGGCTGAAACAAGGTTTGCAAGGTGAAAAACTGCATATTGGGCCAAACCGGGTAGTTAAGGATTTGGGCCCATGACCCATTTCGGGATTAGGGTTAGGAGAGGGCTGAGTTGGTCTAGGATTTGATCCCATTTCAGTTTTCTAGCCTCCACTTAGTCCCCAAGAAACCTAATAATGGCCTCCTACCTCTAAATCACTCCAAATCACTCCAAACTTGAAGAAAAGGGATTAGCAACGACAAATCAAGGCAAATCAACATCAAATCGGGATTAGAGCTGCTACAACACTTTGTTATCTTCACCAAATCTGAGATTTATTTCGGATTTTGCTTTATTTGTGGCTAAGGTGAGTGATTAGCTTGCTTTATGCACTAATTGGGGGTTATTTGAGGTGATTAGTGCTAATTAGCGTTTTTAGACGAAAATAAATTCTGGAAAAATGTTTATAAATTCATAAATAATGTTTTAGACCTCTGATATGAGTTTGGGTTAATTTGATTAAGTTTTGCTAATCATGTCATTAGTTATGCTCACATATGCTTAAGGGAAAACATGGGGTTTTGGGCATATTTGATCCATATTACCATGTCATATTGTTGTTTTGGTGTTTGAGGTCACTTGTATGTGTTGCTATGACTCTATGACATGCTTTGTGATTGATTTCAATAGTTAGAATGGTCGAAAACGCCGTCGAGAGGCGTATAAACACTTGCTGGAAAGTTGCAGGAATCAGTGCAGGAAATCGGATCGGATCGCCCCTACCGACCCGAACCGCCCATTCCTCTTCACCACGAACCGAACCGGATCGCTATAGCGAAGCAAGCCGCGCCACGAGCTGAAGGATCCGAACCGATCCAGTGTGCAATGAAGGACTCCGATCCGAACCGTCACAAGAGAGAGACGTGGATCCGACCCGAACCGATGGTGCACCCCGATCCGACCCGAGGTAACAGTCACGAAACGAGACGATGAAGACCACGATCCCAATGACGACGAAAGGGATCCGAACCATGGCACGAAGAAGGCTCCGACCCGATCCGAGGACTGATGCTTGGTGGTTGAGGGCGGCACGAACCACGACACGATGGAGGGTGCGAACCGAACCGAGGTGGTAGACCCGAACCGATCCGATGGGTGGTCACGAACCCGACCCGACCCGAATTGGAGGAAATGATGATCCGAACCGATCCGAAGGAGGAAGATTCATAACCCGAAATGCAAAGGTAGTTCAAGTGGAAGTTCGAGCTCAGGATCCAGACGGGAACCAATGAGTTCACTTCGTGATTGGGCTTTGCTGCGGGACGTGTGCTAAGGAGTTGTCGATGTCTATGACTTTGGATCACTAGGTGTTGGAGGTAGAGAGACAAACTCGGGCTTTGGATATGGTGCGACTAGGGAGCTACCTACCAATGGAGTGGGGTCATGGAAACGTTGGGCGTGATCCCATAGGTATGGCGTTGGTGGTAGTAGGAATGTACATAGTCGTACAAAGTCGAGTTCTGTCGTTTGAGTAAAGTGCTCTAGTGATCGAAGAAGTGGATGTCGTATGCTTTACGCACTGAGTGAGAGATGCGAGGATGGTTGTTATGCTTGATTGTTTGACACACACATCCCCACCCCTGTATACTTATACTATGTGTTTGTGACATCTTAGAGTATTGTACCGTGTAGTACTAACTCTTTGATTGCAGGTCCAGGTTCAGGTATGACTTAGTATACCTGTTATTATTCTGTTTATGCTTGCTACCACTCATACCAGACTGATGTCTGACCCAGAGTTTTATGTTTCTTCTTATTACTCTGGGTGCTCACACGAGCAGACTAGAGACAGGGATAGCTGGTAGTGCGCTTGGTAGATGGATTGAAGACGAGCAGGAGGCTCCACGTATGATATATAGTTATTCTCCCTGTGTCGTGATTGGTATCTACTTTGGGCATTAGTAGCATACCTATTTTGCTTATCTTAGAGACAGTATTTTGAAGTTGTAATAAGCTGTATTTGATATTTCCGCTACTCTGATGATGTTAGTTTAAGTTTTCAGCTTATGCACTGTCTCATCTGTTTTATGTCAAGTATATGTTGGCTATTATATTTTATTCCATGCGCTGTGAGACATATTACAGGTTCTTTATTTGGTTCCTCTTCTTTCTTTCTCTTCTTTGACGACCGTCCCATGCCAATTGGACATGTATACAGCGCACAATTGGAGTAAAACGTCGGTTGGTGCGGGGCGGGCCGTCACACTTGGTATCAGAGCTCTAGGTTGCGGAATTCACCTAGGGAAAGACACTAGGGAGAGATAGTACGTATATGAGAGCGCGTATTTGTGATTATTTTGGTTTTCAAAAGCTATATCTATATATAGTATTAGTATGTTTAAGGATGAAGTCGCATTGCACTGCACTGGCACCACTATGGAGATGGTTAATCGTTTTCTCTTTAACAGATTTGACGATGAGCCGAGGAAGAGGTGCTGGTAGAGGGGCTAATAATGGGAATCCCCCTGACATGAGGGCTATGTTTACCAACCTCATGAGAGAGATGCTTGTGGATATTCAGAGGGAGGCTCCTAATGTTGCCAATGCTGGAGGTGTAGCGGTGCAAGCGCCTAGGGTCGATTTCGCCAAGCTGAGTAAGGATTACACTAATCTTGGTGGAAAGCCGTTTCACGGAACGGAGTCGGCCACGGATGTTCAAGATTGGTTGGATAGTTGTGACCGTATCTTCGATGACTTGGGTATCGAGGATGCGATGAAGAGAAGGCTAGCGTCTCGTCAGCTGCAAGGACGAGCGATGAATTGGTGGAATGCTATTAGGGCAGCCACACCAGAAGACCAAGTTACTTGGGATCAGTTTAAAGCTCGCTTTAGCGACAAGTATATCCCAGCTGCCCAGAAGTCGGAATTGTTTAGGAAGTTCTTGGAGCTTAAGCAGAATGGGAGGGCAGTATCGGATTATGTTGCTGAGTTTGACACTTTGTCAAAGTATGGGTTATCTCTAATTGATACTCCCGAAAAGAAAAATGAGAAGTTCATCACTGGTTTGGATGAGTACTTAGGGGAGAGGCTGATTAATCACATCGATGAGACGTTTGAGTCGATCGTGGGAAAAGCTTTGAGGTCAGAAAGTCTTTACCCTAAGCCGAAGACTGGGGTTGTTGCTGCATCTGCTGAAGAGCCAAAGCCGCAAGCAAGCGGTGGGGGCAAGAATAACTCTCAGAATAAGAGGAAGCAGAACCAAGCTAAGGATGGCCAGAAGAAAAGCAGGAAAGAAGTCGAGTGCTTCAAATGTGGAAAGAAGGGCCATTATGCAAGGGAATGTAGGGCCAAGGCAGTGGGAAAGAAGTGCTTTAACTGTGGCCAAGAGGGACATTTTAAGGATAAGTGCCCGCAACCTCTGAAGGAGAATCAGATGGTGAAAGCATATGCCATCAATGCTGTTCCTTCTTCGTCGAATGCCCCAACTGCGGCGGAGAAAGGAAAGGGAGTCGTCATTCAAGGTATGCTTTCCATTTATGATCTTCCTGTTAGAGTTTTGTTCGATACCGGGGCTTCCCATTCCTTCATATCTAGTGACCTGGTAGATAGGTTGGGATTGGAACCCGAGTTAGTCGATAGACCATTAGCTGTGACGAACCCGATTGGTGGTTCAACAAACCTCAGTATGATCTGTCGTAATGTGGTCTTATCGAGTCATGGATGTATGTTTGTTTGTGATTGCTTTGTTTTGGGCTTTACTGGGTATGGCATTATTTTGGGAGTCGATTGGCTCCAAAGATACGGGGTGGTGGTAGACTGTGAGGGCTTTTTGGTAACAGTTAGGGCGGATGATGGGCGGAGGGTAGTGTTTGGTAATCTACCCTGTGATGGGGTAATGGCTAGTTTTGTAAATTCCCTCGACATTCCGCATGATGAGTTATCAGGTTTGCCCGTGGTTGGCCAGTACCCGGACATCTTCGAGGAAGTGACCGGACTTCCACCACACCGAGAGATTGAGTTTCGTATTGATTTAGTGAAAGATGCCAGACCTATAGTGATGCCACTTCGTCGTATGGCACCACGAGAACAGCGAGAGCTCGAGGTGCAAGTTAGTGATCTTATGAAGAAGGGATTTATTAGAAGAAGTGTTTCCGAGTGGGGAGCACCAGTTGTGTTTGCTACTAAGGCAGATGGTTCCCTTCGATTGTGTGTGGACTATCGCGAGTTAAATAAGGTGACGAGGAAGAATAAGTATCCTCTACCACGGATAGATGATTTGTTTGATCAACTGGAAGGAGCGAGAGTGTTCTCCCAGTTGGACCTCGCGACAGGATTTCATCAGCTCCGTGTAGCAGCTGATAGTATAGCTAAAACGGCATTTAGGACGCCGTCTGGGTTCTATGAGTGGTTGGTCATGCCATTCGGATTGACCAATGCACCAGCATACTTCGTGGATCTTATGAATAGAGTATTCAGAGACCAACTGAATAAGTTTGTTCTTGTGTTCGTAGACGATATCCTTGTTTACTCGAGGACAGAAGAGGAACACAAGGAACATTTGAGAATTGTGTTGGAGGTGTTGAGAAGACACCAATTGAAAGCGAAGTTCTCTAAGTGTCACTTCTGGAGGAGGGAAGTGAGGTTCTTGGGCCATGTTGTTTCAGAGAATGGTATTGCCGTGGACCCTGCGAAGGTGGCTACGGTACAAGATTGGTCTGCGCCCAAGAATGCAAAGGATGTAAGAAGCTTCTTGGGGTTAGCTGGATATTATCGTAAGTTTATCAAAGACTTCTCCAAGACAGCGGCACCGTTGACTCAGTTGACTAAGAAGAATCAAGCCTTCGTTTGGGACGGAGGGTGTGAAAAAGCATTCAAGAGCCTAAAGGAAAAGTTGACGCGTGCGCCAGTGTTGGTCATTCCTAAGGGAAATGAAGAGATGACGGTATACACGGATGCTTGTGGTACCGGATTGGGTGCGGTATTGATGCAAGGAGGTAGGGTTGTAGCTTATGCTAGTCGACAGCTAAAGCCACATGAGAAGAAGTATCCTACCCATGATTTGGAATTAGCAGCGATTGTATTTGCGATGAAGATGTGGAGACATTACCTCTTGGGAGAAAGATTTGAGCTGTTTACCGATCATAAATCGTTAAAGTATCTCTTCTCTCAGAAAGATCTGAATCTCCGTCAGCAGAGATGGTTAGAGTTTTTGGCTTCGTATGATTTTGACATCGCGTATACACCTGGGAAGGGTAATGCGGTAGCCGATGCCTTGAGTAGGAGACATGCCAGTTTAGGGGCAATGTTTCTTGAATGGAAGCAGCTGGAGTATATCGCGGGGTTTGATTTCAGACCAAGGTGCGAATTGGATCCAGTTATGCTAGCTAGTTTGACGATCAGACCCACTTTGATTGAGAGGATTGGTTCCAGTCAAAGGAACGACCCTAATTTATTGGAAGTCATCTCCAAGTTGGAAATGAATGCCGATGGAGAGATGGACAAGTATGGGCTTGATCGAGATGGATGGCTTCGGAAGAATGGAAAGCTTGTTGTACCCAATGTCAATGGATTGAGGGATGAAGTGCTTAGAGAATGTCATCACTCAAAGCTAACTATACATCCCGGTGGTAATAAGATGTATCGAGATATGAAGCAGACTTACTACTGGGAAGGGATGAAAAGAGACGTTGGAAAGTTTGTATCCAAATGCATGAATTGCCAGCTAGTTAAAGCCGAGCAGAAGAAGCCTAGTGGGTTGTTGCAACCATTAGAAATTCCCGAATGGAAGTGGGAACAAGTTTCGATGGATTTTATCGATGGTTTGCCGAGGACTAGATCGGGACATGATAGCATTTGGGTAATTGTGGATCGACTGACCAAGAGTGCAAGATTTATACCAGTTAAGTCGAACAGAACTGCAGCTAAGTTAGCAGAACTGTATATGAAGTGGGTAGTGAGATTTCATGGAGTACCCAAAGGCATTGTGAGTGACCGAGATCCGTTGTTTACTAGTGGATTTTGGAAGAGCTTACAAGAGGCTTTAGGATCAGAATTACATCTCAGTACCGCGTATCATCCTCAGACCGACGGTCAGACGGAGAGGGTGAATCGGATATTGGAAGATCTCTTGAGGGCTTGCA
Organism: Allium sativum; assembly: GCA_030737875.1. Lineage (NCBI taxonomy): Eukaryota > Viridiplantae > Streptophyta > Magnoliopsida > Asparagales > Amaryllidaceae > Allium > Allium sativum. The sequence goes on along the minus strand of CM060918.1, from coordinate 138,129,504 downwards.
TATTGGATTTCGGTGGATCATGGGATGACCATTTGCATCTAGTGGAGTTTGCATATAATAATAGCTACCAATCCAGTATCAGTATGGCTCCATATGAAGCTTTGTACGGAAGACCGTGCAACTCACCATCATGTTGGATAGAGACTGGCGAGAAGTTTGTGCTTGGACCAGATGTGGTGAGAGAAACCTCCGATAAAATCAAGATCATTCAGCAACGAATGAAAGCTGCTCAGGATAGGCAGAAAAGCTATGCTGATAAGAGGAGAAGAGACTTGAAATTCTCCGTTGGTGACTTGGTGTTTGTCAAGATCTCTCCGTTGAAAAGCGTGATACGATTTGGCAGGAGAGGCAAGTTGGCACCAAGATTTGTGGGTCCTTTCCAAGTTCTCGAGGAAGTTGGGAATTTGGCGTATAGAGTTAGCTTACCAGAGAAAATGGCAGGAGTTCACAATGTGTTTCATGTTTCCCAGTTGAGGAAGTTCGTTCACGACTCAAATGTGACTATTTCACCTGATCAGTTAGAGGACTTCGAAGTAGAACCTGAGGCGGTTGAGAACCGCAAGCCGATTCGTATTGTGGGGCATGATACGAAGCAACTTCGAAGAAAGTCGGTGAAGCTAGTCAAAGTTCAGTGGGGCGAGGACGAAAATGATTGTGCTTGGGAGACAGAAGAGAGCATTAGAAAGGCTTATCCAGAACTCTTTGCCTGGTAAGATTTACTTTGTGATTTAGTTATTCCGCATGCTAGGATAGACTTGTTTTGCTTGTTTTGCATGTTTGATGGTTGTTTTATGATTGATAGGCATGCGGGACCCTTGTGTGTGTTTTGATAGGGAATTTCGGGGGCGAAATTTCTTAAGGGGGGAAGAGTGTAACGACCCGTGTTCTACACATCATAGGATTGTAGAATATTTATTTCTTTCCCGTGTGAAGTCGTATGGTCATATAACTTTGGGAAACATTTATTTGAGTCATTTCCCCTGTTCATGATTTTTGTCGATTTTTAAATGACCATTTTGCCCCTAGCCAGTACTGTTTTGGCCATAACTTTTGATAGGGAAGGAATTTTGACCTGAAACCACTTCCATTAGATTCGTTTGATGGTTTCTCTTTCCGTAGAGTGGTCATAATAGCCAAACGGACTTACCGTTTGGGAGATATGGCTGAAACAAGGTTTGCAAGGTGAAAAACTGCATATTGGGCCAAACCGGGTAGTTAAGGATTTGGGCCCATGACCCATTTCGGGATTAGGGTTAGGAGAGGGCTGAGTTGGTCTAGGATTTGATCCCATTTCAGTTTTCTAGCCTCCACTTAGTCCCCAAGAAACCTAATAATGGCCTCCTACCTCTAAATCACTCCAAATCACTCCAAACTTGAAGAAAAGGGATTAGCAACGACAAATCAAGGCAAATCAACATCAAATCGGGATTAGAGCTGCTACAACACTTTGTTATCTTCACCAAATCTGAGATTTATTTCGGATTTTGCTTTATTTGTGGCTAAGGTGAGTGATTAGCTTGCTTTATGCACTAATTGGGGGTTATTTGAGGTGATTAGTGCTAATTAGCGTTTTTAGACGAAAATAAATTCTGGAAAAATGTTTATAAATTCATAAATAATGTTTTAGACCTCTGATATGAGTTTGGGTTAATTTGATTAAGTTTTGCTAATCATGTCATTAGTTATGCTCACATATGCTTAAGGGAAAACATGGGGTTTTGGGCATATTTGATCCATATTACCATGTCATATTGTTGTTTTGGTGTTTGAGGTCACTTGTATGTGTTGCTATGACTCTATGACATGCTTTGTGATTGATTTCAATAGTTAGAATGGTCGAAAACGCCGTCGAGAGGCGTATAAACACTTGCTGGAAAGTTGCAGGAATCAGTGCAGGAAATCGGATCGGATCGCCCCTACCGACCCGAACCGCCCATTCCTCTTCACCACGAACCGAACCGGATCGCTATAGCGAAGCAAGCCGCGCCACGAGCTGAAGGATCCGAACCGATCCAGTGTGCAATGAAGGACTCCGATCCGAACCGTCACAAGAGAGAGACGTGGATCCGACCCGAACCGATGGTGCACCCCGATCCGACCCGAGGTAACAGTCACGAAACGAGACGATGAAGACCACGATCCCAATGACGACGAAAGGGATCCGAACCATGGCACGAAGAAGGCTCCGACCCGATCCGAGGACTGATGCTTGGTGGTTGAGGGCGGCACGAACCACGACACGATGGAGGGTGCGAACCGAACCGAGGTGGTAGACCCGAACCGATCCGATGGGTGGTCACGAACCCGACCCGACCCGAATTGGAGGAAATGATGATCCGAACCGATCCGAAGGAGGAAGATTCATAACCCGAAATGCAAAGGTAGTTCAAGTGGAAGTTCGAGCTCAGGATCCAGACGGGAACCAATGAGTTCACTTCGTGATTGGGCTTTGCTGCGGGACGTGTGCTAAGGAGTTGTCGATGTCTATGACTTTGGATCACTAGGTGTTGGAGGTAGAGAGACAAACTCGGGCTTTGGATATGGTGCGACTAGGGAGCTACCTACCAATGGAGTGGGGTCATGGAAACGTTGGGCGTGATCCCATAGGTATGGCGTTGGTGGTAGTAGGAATGTACATAGTCGTACAAAGTCGAGTTCTGTCGTTTGAGTAAAGTGCTCTAGTGATCGAAGAAGTGGATGTCGTATGCTTTACGCACTGAGTGAGAGATGCGAGGATGGTTGTTATGCTTGATTGTTTGACACACACATCCCCACCCCTGTATACTTATACTATGTGTTTGTGACATCTTAGAGTATTGTACCGTGTAGTACTAACTCTTTGATTGCAGGTCCAGGTTCAGGTATGACTTAGTATACCTGTTATTATTCTGTTTATGCTTGCTACCACTCATACCAGACTGATGTCTGACCCAGAGTTTTATGTTTCTTCTTATTACTCTGGGTGCTCACACGAGCAGACTAGAGACAGGGATAGCTGGTAGTGCGCTTGGTAGATGGATTGAAGACGAGCAGGAGGCTCCACGTATGATATATAGTTATTCTCCCTGTGTCGTGATTGGTATCTACTTTGGGCATTAGTAGCATACCTATTTTGCTTATCTTAGAGACAGTATTTTGAAGTTGTAATAAGCTGTATTTGATATTTCCGCTACTCTGATGATGTTAGTTTAAGTTTTCAGCTTATGCACTGTCTCATCTGTTTTATGTCAAGTATATGTTGGCTATTATATTTTATTCCATGCGCTGTGAGACATATTACAGGTTCTTTATTTGGTTCCTCTTCTTTCTTTCTCTTCTTTGACGACCGTCCCATGCCAATTGGACATGTATACAGCGCACAATTGGAGTAAAACGTCGGTTGGTGCGGGGCGGGCCGTCACATTGTGATTTGCATGTGTGGTGGTTTTACCTGAAATTCAATTGTATAAATACATTTATTAACTGTTACTTTTTGTGTGTGTTTATATATATATATATATTGACGTAATATCATTGTATAATGTAGTATAGAAATTTAGGCAGTGTATATTAGTTGAAGCACATTTATTATATTTTATCCTAATTGTATATTATCTAATCTGTTTTTGTACCATATAGTCGCAAAGCATCAATCTTTCATTAGCTGTGTATGTGTGTACACAAGCTTTAGGCTGGTTCATTTTTAAATCTCATAGAATATCGATACAATATAAATTAAATTCCAAAATAGTTTAAATGAAAAATAATAAACTGATATTATCGAATATGTCCAAATGGAATATCATATATGTGACGACCCCAAACCCCGTACTGACGGTGGCAAGGGTAATCTTTGGAATATAACACATAAACAGATAATAGCAGAACAAAAATAAATAAATACACCAGATAATGTACAAATAATACACTCGATAAACGTAATCATCAGAGTTACACAGTATACGGGATCATACTTAGTACAAATACAGTTCAGCTATACATAAATGTCTACAGCGGAAATAAACATAATATGCACAATAGGAGCTGAACAACATAAAAAGAGATAAATGATAGAATCCATCTTCAGCTCCAGCTATCCGGATAAAGCCTGCTAAATGTAATAACCCGGAAATCTGGGCCAGTTTAAAATTTTTATTTTGGCAATTTTAGCGAAGTTTGATTATTTAAAATGAATTATTTTAAATAATAAAGACGAGAAATTTATTTTGAATATAATTCGAACGTATATATTATATAGATCGTCGTTGGAATATAAATATTTATTTATATTTATAAAAGGAATTGAAAATGGCGCGGTAGTTCGATAATTCGATTTCAAAATTCAAATGAATGTACCGGGTGCAAAATAAACCGGATTTTAGTGAAACCAAAAATAATGGAATCTAATTGTGACCATCTTTCCAAAGAATCCAAAAAATTGAAATTTCATAGCGGGAATCAAAAGATATGTCCAGTTGAAAATTCAGAATAGTCGCTATGGGATTTTGGCCCTTAAAAATGGAAATTTTGCAAACGACCTCGATTTCGACAAAACCACTTTTGTTGGATCCGCGATGTCAAGTTATTGCTAGATTCCAAATTTCATAATTTTTCGAATCAATATGTGAGCGTGGCAAAGGAAAACGCGTTTGACCAGTTTTAGTGGATTTTAATCGACTGGAAAATGACCATTTTTCCAACGGTCTCAGAATTCGACGAAATTGGTTTTGTTAGGACCGTATCGTCAATACGAAGCTAGAAAATATTTTTCGGGAATTTTTAGGGTTAGTATGTGACCCCAGTAAAATGAAATGCGCGTTCAAATTCGATATATAGAGTTATATGTTGATTTTGACGAAAACTGATCGAAACAACCGAATCAGCTTACAATACATATCCCATTGTGTTCGGAATGGGGGTAATTAGCTATGGACGACAAGCGGTGGGTTCGATTTCGAGTTCGAAAATAAAAGTTGCTTTTTGAAATTAAATAAAATAAATAAATTAAAATTAAAATAAACCTCCCTCTCTCTCTACCTTTATCTCTCAGCCCCCCTGATCCATTCATTCACGAAAAAAAAAAAACCCGACCACCACCCAAACCCATCGCGCCCAGCGCGATACCCACCGCCGCCCCTCCCCTAGACGGAGCGCCCTCCTCCGTTGCCACCAGGTGGCGCCGCCCACTGCCAGACCCCCCTCGACGGCTGCGCCGTCCCCCTAGCTCTCTCGCGCCCCTTCTCTGACAGCCGAGCCAAACCCTAGTCACCTGCGCCGACGCCAATCCACCACAGCAGCCCTCCATCTCCAATTCAACAAACCAGAGTTCATTTTGGGTGAGTTTTTACTTTATTTTGTATAATAATTAGTTTATAAAGGTGTAAATATATATAAAGCTGATTTATAATATATAAAAATATGATTTTATATAATGTAGAGTAATAAAGATGCGATCTTTATAGTAGTAGCAATGTAAAGATATGATTTTTATTGTATATATGTTAAAATAAAAATGTGATTTTTATAGAGATGAAATAAAAAGGCGAAATCTTTATAAATAAAAAGGCGAAATCTTTATATATAAAAAGGCGAAATCTTTATATATAAAAAGGCGAAATCTTTATATATAAAAAAAAAGGCGAAATCTTTATATTTGAAAAGGCGAAATCTTTATATTTGAAAAGGCGAAATCTTTATATTTGAAAAGGCGAAATCTTTATATTTGAAAGGGCGAAATCTTTATATAGAGAATAACGATGTAAAAATAGAATTTTTATCTATATAGTAGCGGTGTAAAAATGGGATATTTATATATTGAATAGCAAAGTAAAAATTCAATTTTTATATATTGAATAGCAAAGTAAAAATTCGATTTTTATATATTGAATAGCAAAGTAAAAAATTCAATTTTTATATATTGAATAACAAAGTAAAAATTCGATTTTTATATATTGAATAGCAAAGTAAAAATTCGATTTTTATATATTGAATAGAAAAGTAAAAAAATCAATTTTTATATGATGAATAGCAAAGTAAAAATTTGATTTTTATATATGTAGAGACTACGGGCAACGAAAGTGACAAAAGGCGAGCACGACGAAGATTTCTACATAAGAAGAGTCATGGCGTTGGATTAGCAAATCTGTGAGAACTCCTCACCTTTAATTTTTCAAGTTAAAAATATATGCTAGGATGCAGACGGTGTTTAGTAGCACCCGACACCTGTCGTCCACAGACCATGGACGGCTTGTATGCTTGTTTGTTTGATTTTGATGTGTAGTTGATTGTGTGATGTGAAATGAAATAAAATATTTATATATTGAAAATATTTTATAGTTAAAAATAGAATTTTTAACGTGTATATGAAATGAAATAAAAATAAACAAATCGGACGATTTGTTTATATACACACATTTGACTGATATTGATTGGGTTGATAAATTTTACACATCGCCCAACTGCACAAATAAAATCTGTGTTTGTTTGTTTGAAACCCCACACGGGTATTGGGATGATATTTGACGTACACTAATCCCGATTGTTTAGTTGTATGTCGATCGATTGATTGACAGACTGTTATAAGCGTTGAATATTTATATTTGATGCTTATACAGTGTAGAATGCACTCTGGATGATGGTTGATTATTTATCGTTGTTATGGTATACATGTGTTGTAGAAAATCCATATAATTAACATTATATGGTAATTGATTGGGCCTCATTCCAGTTTGGAAAAAGAAATATTTGAAATAGAAATATTTGAAAAAGAAATATTTGAAAAAGAAATATTTGAAATAGAATATTTGAAAATAGAAATATATGAAGCCGCGTTGATTAGATTGACGCCATTTTGACATGAACGATATTTATATCGATTTTATTCATTTTATAATGAATATCGAAAGTGATTTCAAAATCTGATATTTTGAAAAGAACTGAAATTCGAATTGAAATTGAATAGAAATGAATTCGAATTGAAATTGAAAATAAATGAATTCGAATTGAAATTGAATGTAAATGAATTCGAATTGAAATTGAATTGAATTGAAAACGAACTGAAATTGAATTAGAAATCAATTTGAATTGAAATCGATTTGAAATGAATTTAAAACGAATTTATATTGGAATATTCAATTTTGATTTGAAATTGAATATGAAGTTGAAACCGTTTTGAAAATGAATTTAAAACGATTTATAAAGCACGTTTTGAATTGAAATCGACGAAGTATATATTATATATATTATATATATAATATAATGGCCTGAATAGAACGCACCGCGCCGCGGCAGTTGGTGAATTTCGACCATTGACTTCGAATGGATATTGCAGGAGATCCGACCGTGGGATTCTCCTAAAACCGGAACCGTTGGGTTCGTATCGAAAAGAGCTTTCTAACGAATATTTGAAATTTGAAATCTAACGGTTGGGTTTGGAAGTATGTCCAAATAAAAATTGAAAAAGGTCGCTGTAAGTGCAGTTCGATGGCCGTTGATGGAAATCGACTGTACGGGCCTTGATAAAATTATTAAAAATAGTAATAATTTGTGTAAAATCATAAGAAATGATTTGTGAAGAATTGGGATGAAAAACTCCATATTTGAAAAGATAAAAATAGATTTTTATCGAAATGAACTAGTTTTGAACTAGAATAGTAATTTATTTATTTTTAAAATAAATAAAGGGGATTTGAAAGGGTTTTAAAAGTAACCAGGATTTCCAATAATTGAATTGGAATGGATTTGAATCGAAATTGTCTTTGGATTATTTCGATGTTGGATTTCGTGATTATACAGACATTGTTATGGAAATTTGAAAGATATATTTATATCGTTATTTCCAATACGATATTTGTTGGTCGTAGAATTTAATATTGAATATAAGCCGATATATTTTCTATTCAGAGCCTTGTATTTAATATCAAATGTGATTTGGGTTTGTCGTGAATGGTGTTTTCATTAACACTGTTCTTAAGCCCAGTTGAGAAAAGGATTAAATCTTTTTATTTAGATTTAATGAAGTGTACCAATTAAATAATATTTAATTGGAATTGAATTGGTATTGATTTTTGGGTTTATCGTGAACAGTGTTTTAAATAACACTTGTTCTTTAACCCGATAATTAATGGAATGTGATTTTGGGTTTATCGTGAACCGTGTTTTAAATGACACTGATTCTTTAACCCAGTTAAAGATTAAAACTAAGTGGAGTTTTAATGAATCTTTAATTAGATTGAAAAGATCGAGAATGGAGTGTCACCAGTTTTGCTCCAGGCGATAGTTAAATCTTTAATTAGATTTGAACGTGAAATGGTAATTTAATTTACCGATAACACCGTGGTGTTAGATATTAAATATGACTAGTTTTACTTCATGGGATGAATAGGTTGGGATTGGGAAATTAAAATAAATGATTACTTCGGTGTGGTTCGCTAATCCCGACTAGTTTGAATTGATATTCAAAGGAGATTAAAGAATAAATTTAAAGAATTTATATTTGATAAAATTAATGGGAACCTTCCCAAAATATAAGAATATTTGAATAAAAGAATATTCTGAATTGGAATGAGGCGTATGTTGTGTTTGTGTAACACGTGTTTATTATATATATACGCGAGTTGTTCAGAAAGACCGGGTTTATCCCATTCTGAATAACTGATTCGACGTGCTGTCGAAGATGAAGACGGTGGTTGAAGACCGGAGGTCTTCACGTCGTTTGGATAATTACTGATGATCTTGATTGGGCTGTACACCCAAGAAGATGGAAACAGTTGGTGATCGTCCAGACGTACTTGGAGATCGATGGATATGCGAGGAAAGTGCCTCCGGTTTCGTTCAGACCAAGAACGAACTTGTAAATGGACTGTGTGTCTGACATTGGATTTAGTCTGTGTGATTGATTTCTATTAAATATATATCTGTTTGGCGGCGGAGAATTTATTCTCTTGCTTAACGCCCTTCTCTGAGACGTACGAGCTCAGGGGTTATATATTGATGGATATCAAACGCATAGAGTGAATTGCCTGTGTGGCATGCCTAAGTGGCAAATGATCAAGGCTTCTGTTGAAAAGCAAAGTCTTGTGGTTGATGATCAAAGCACGGCCTGTGTGGCGCAGCTTTGTGTAATGTTGATTCGCGAGCCTCACACTCAGGTGGTGAACTAATAACGGGAGAAGGACCTCAAGGAGGACATGCGTTTCTTTCTAGTTAAAAGTGGCGTCAGTGGTTTTACACGCCCTGACGAGTTTGACTTATGTGGTTGTTGCTGTTGCGAGGCGCCTCGGTTAGATCGGACGATCTGGGTCCGATGGAGTCATTCGTTGGCTCATTTACGCCCCATAGGGCGGGGAAACGCAGTGTTCAGGAATTTTAATCCACATCGGTGGACCGGCCCTAACGATCCAAGGGTCGATGCGCTCTGACCCTGAGGCTCGGGCTAGAGAGTCTCGAAGTCGATGAGGACTATCTTTCGCCTCAGTTCACAGACGGAACTCCAATTTCCAAATACGTGACATTTGCGGTTTTATTTGTAGAGCCTAGTATGGCGACATAGTGGGATGGGGCGCTTATGCCGTCTATGAATGATACTTATGATGTGAAGTTGTTTTATACACTATGCACTTATAATAGTATCAAATGATTTGTTTTAAAACGTATCAAGCATTCTTCGCTATTATAAGGTAAAAACCCTATCCTCCGGCTTGCGTTGCATTGTGTGATGGGAATTGGGTTTTATAATAGCTTCATTGTTCTTTATTTAGCATGCGCTGTCGTTTGATGCACTGGTATTCTTGGGAGGAAACCCGTTCCGAGTTATACGGCGTGGTCCCTTGATTTACCTAAATTTAAAAATAAAGATTAACTGTTTTAGTTCTCACACCAGTCACATGACTGACCTGGAGTTTATTGTTTTAACCTAAACTCTGGGTGCCCTTATTTTCGACACGGGCAGCTAGTAGTTTTGGTTTTGCAGATTTATATTCACAGGATCCTGATTTATAGCTGGAACGATACTCGGGAAGCTTTGTATCCGTGTATTAATTCTAGTTGTGTATTGTATTATTTTCCGCTGCTATGTAATGTATTGTATTCTCTGATATTTTCTGTGTAATATTTATTCATTTATACTCTGTATATTCTTGTAATCTGATGCATTGTTGTAATTAGCAATGAAATGTTCTTCCGTCTGTGTTCTATTTTGTCGTGTTCTCAGAACAATCAGGCGTTTCGAACGATCTAAATCGGTTTAGCGACTGATTCGGATCGAGCGAAATTCGTGGTCGTCACACTAAACCTGAATACAAGGCTGCCCGTGTAGAAAAAAGGGCACCTGAGTTTGAAAGTGAAACAAACTACGAGTCAGTCATGGGACTGGTATGAGAAATCTACTCAACACATTTACAATATGGCTAATCACAGGACCACGCCACTTTCGTGGAACGGGTTTACTCCATTGGATTGCTAGTGCTTTAAAACAAATCATTCTTTTAAACATCGCAATGCTTTTTATAAAAATGAAGCCATTATAAGACTCAGTTCCCATCACACAATGCAACGCAAACCAGAGGATAGAGTTTTACCTTATAATAGCCAAAATATGCTTGATACGGATAAAACAAAAGCATTTGATATTATTACTAGTGTTTATAAGTTTCAAAAACAATTTCAATCTTAACTATCAATCATAGACGGCATGGGTACCATATATCATGTCGCCATATATATAAATATACAATCGAAACTGCACAGTCACGTATTTGGAAATTGGATTTCCGTCATGAACCAAGGCAAAAGATAGTCCTTACCGAATTTGAGACGCTCTAGCCCGTGTCTCAGGCAAGTACTCAGTCAAGCCTTTGGAGCGACAGGGCCGGTCCACTGATGTGGATTAAAATTCCTGAACTCTGCATTTCCCCGCCCTATGGGGTGTCAATGAGCCAACGAATGACTCCATCGGTCCCGGATCGACCGATATTTCCGAGGCGCCTCGCAATCCATCATCCACATAAGTAAAATGTCAGGCCGTGTAAAAACACTGACACAACTCCTAGCTAAAAGGAAACACATGCCCTCCCTGAGGTCATTCTCCCATTTCTGGTTCATACCGGTGTGTGAGGCTCGCGAATTCACGTTATACACAAAGCTACGCCACACAGGCGGTGCTTTGATCGTCAATTACAAGACTTTGATTTTCAACATAAGCCCTGATCACTGCATCTTAGCATGCCACCCCGGCAATTCACACCATGCAACTGATGGTTATCAATCGCACAGAATGAATTCCAATGTCAGACACACAGTCCATTTGCAAGTCCGTTCTGGGTCTGAACGAAACCGGAGGCACTAAATACCTCGCATATCCATAGATCCCCACGTACGTCTGGACGATCACCATTCATTATCCATATTTCGGGATTCCTCCCAATCAGGACATCAGTTACCATCCAAACGAGGTGAAGACCGGTCTTCAATCACCGTCTTCATCTTCGACTTCTTATCGTCGATTCAGTTATTCAGAATGGGATAAACCCGGTCTTTCTGAGCAACTCGCGTATATAATAAACAAGTGCTACACAAACACAACATACACATCATTTCAATTCATTAGTCACTAACCGTCAATCAGTAAGAGAACGATTTCCCAAATCTTAACCCCGAAGGCCGAAACCAACATCAGATCAAAATCCAGGAAACCATTCGACTTAGCTAACCTTTAGTTAATTTCTAAATTTCACAACCATATCGTTTATAATATTTTATAACGGTTTATCACTATTTTTATTTATATTAAAATAGCCTATTTATTCAAAATGACACTTCGGGCCATAACGCGGTCGTGGCGCTATTTTTCTTCAGATTTGATTTACACATATCTGAAAACCTAACCGTTGGATCTTCACAAAATTTACATCGTTAAAAAGATCTTTTCAAAACGAATCCAACGGTTCTAGTTTCGGGAAAATCCGACGGATCTCCCGGTATAATCATTTGAAGTTTCGATTTCAAAATACGAACTGCAGCGTCGTTATTCGATTTAATATAATTATATATATATATATTCGATTCTGGCGTTGTTTTTCTTCAGATTTGAATTAAACATTCCAGACAATCCAACCGTTGGATTTTTACAAAGTTGGTGTCGTTGGAAAGATATTTCCAAAGCAAACCCAACGGTTGCGATTTCGGGAAAATCCGATGGTCGAATCTCCCGCACTAATCGTTTGAAATCACGGTTTCAAAATACGAACTGCAGCATCGTTATTCGATATATTTCAATTCTATTTATATATATATATATATTGATTCTTCGATTTCAAAACTATATGATTTTCATACATTTGATAAAAATGATATTTTTATCTAACTGTCTTCTATTTCAACACTTCACTACTTTTAACAATTCATGTATATAATAAAAATGTGATTTTTATTGTAAAACAATTCATTTTAAAACACGATTATTTTATATAGTTCATATAGGTAATAAAAATAAGATTTTTATTATAAAACAATTTATTTCAAAACAAGATTATTTTATATAGTTCATATAGGTAATAAAAATAGGATTTTTATTATAAAACAATTTCTTTCAAAATACGAATACCATTCAACACATGAATTTCAATTCAACGAATGAATTTCGATTCAACACATGAAGGTTTTCTATAGTTTATATATATAGATAAAAAGGTGATTTTTATATTTAAAACACGAATACCATTCAACACATGAATTTCTATTCAACGAATGAATATCGATTCAACACATGTTGTTTCAACCAAATATTTCTCAACCACAAATGGGTATTTTTCAACCAAAATCAATCAATTCCAACCACAAACAATTTCAATCAACCATTCACTATCAATCAATTTTCACACCAATCACAACCAATAAATATCGTCCATGGTTTGTGGATGAGGGGCGTATATATATATATAGCATTTCACTTCTATTTCAACACATATATAATTTTTACAACGCATATATAACTTATTCATCGAACGTACAACTTATACAACGCTTATACATGAGGTGTACAACGCTTATATAACCCATACATCGACTATATAATTTATACATCGTCGTTTTCCATATCATTTATAAATTAGAAATCTCACATTGGGTTCCACTCCACCAAAAATAGCAGAAGGCTCAGAAAAATATGCGGTCTCTTCTAGAATGTAGAAGACGTCCACACGAGTCCACTGTCTCCTATTTCAATGAATTTCGTCTGGAAACGAAAAAGATACGATTTTTAGACTAAAATCATAGTTTGCAACGCTTTTAAACATTATTTTCAGTTTAAATAATTAAAGGCAATACCTTTCAACTTACGTTCAAAACTAGGTCTTGGATTTGTGGTCAATCCGTGTGGCTATGGGATAATCGACTTGCACAGCTTCGAGGAGCTAGGGGTAGCGCACGTGCGCAAGGTGGTCCCACTTGGATCGATCGCTTGAGGGAGGAGATATGACATTCTGAGCGGCGCGACTTCCCGAGCTCCGTCCTCGATGCTGACGCCACTTGACGAGGCGTGGAGGGTATGGATTGGAAGAGGGGAGTTAGAGCTTCAGGAATTGGGCGGGGCGAGGTGTAACGGTGAAGGGAGGCGCCAGAACGGAGGAGAGAAGGTGGGAGGGTTTTTCCGTTGTCGGGTTTCTGAGAGGAGCGGGGAGAGAGAATAAAGTGAGGGCCAATCAGATTTTTTTATTTTATTTATATTTTTTTCAAAAATACCCTCTTTCACACACGAACACCAATCCAAACCTAACGACTATCGTCCCTAGCGTTTTACCCCCATTCCGAACACAATGGGATATGTTTCGTAGGCCCATTCGACTGTTTCAGTCAGTTTTCATTCAGATTAAAATATAAAACATTCAATATTTGATTTGAACGTACATTTCAATTTTCCAAGGCCACAAACTAATTCGAAAAATTCCAGAAAAATAAATCCAGCTATGTTTTGACGATATGGTCCCAACAAAACTAGTTTCGTCGAATTCAGAAACCGTCTGAAAAATGGCCCATTTCTGGTCGATCCAATTTAACTATAATTGACCAAAATATGTTTTCCTTTGCCACGCTCACAAATTAACTTCAAAAATTATGAAATTTGAAACCTAGCAATAACTTCACATCCCGGATCCAACAAAAGTGGTTTCATCAAATTCCGAGGTCGTTTGCAAAACGGCCATTTTCACGGGCTATATAAATTCCATAGCGACCTTTCTGAAAATTCATTTGGCCATAACTTTTGCTTCCCGCTATGAAACTTCGATTTTTCAGATTCATTAGAAAGGTATTCACTAACAGATTTAAATATTTTTGGTTTCACTCAAATCCATTTTGTTTTGCACCCGATACAGTCAGTCGAAGTTTGAATTCAAATTTTGAAACTACCGTGCCATTTCAGGCCTTGTTTATAATTAGAATTAATTATATTCGTTTTCAAACATCGATTCAAACTCAATTTTCATTGCTATTATTTAAAATATTTATTTTAAATATTTAATATCCACTATTTTAGCCAATTTAAAAAATTTAAATTAGTTCAGATTTTCCGGGTCGTTACAATATAACTTAAATAAGACTAAGATAGATATTAAACTCGACATGCAAAAATTCGTTTCAAAACGATATTCAATTTATATGAAAACTCAAAATAGATAAATCGTTACAAATTTATTAACGATTCCAAGGTGATTTTTCTGGAAATTTTATTTCGACATAATTCATAATATATACGATGAAATCTCGATTTTTCTCTTTCATTTGAAAATTATAACTAAATTGATTCAAACATTTCTTATTTCGTAGAATTCCGACTGATATCGGATCCGGTAAATTCAATTGAAGTTCAAAACGTAAATTACGAACTACCTCGATGTTTCGAGTTCGTTTTATGATTATATATAAATTATACATCCATATATCGTTTAATAAATGAATTATATATTCTAAATCCATTTATAACCCTAAATCAATATTTAAAATAATAAATTAAATCAAATATCTGATCACCAAAAATATGGGATGTTACATTCCTTCCCCTTTAAAAGAATTTCATCGCCGAAATTACTCAAGTAAGAAAAATTTTGTAAACCCAAATTATTTCCAAAATAATTATTACAGAATTATCATTAAAATTCTAAGTTAAAAAAACTATGAAAAATTTGTTAGTACCTCCATTGTACCGCTCGATCAGACCAACTACAAACGCCACTCCGAGACTCACACATCTCAAAAGAAAACAAAACCAAATGGCTACCCAACTCAGGGTTATAAATTCAATTACTAGTCCAATAATATTATGGTTTACTTATTTGTCGAACAACCAAATTCTAATTCCAAAGCATAACTATTAACAACTCATCTCTTTTCAACCAACCTGTGCTCAACTCATTTTCAATGCAAGTAATAAATACATGATTATTCAATTTTATTTCATAATCGAATTTTATTCAACTTCATTATACTAGAATTTAGTTTTCAATTCATTTAACTTCCATTTATTAATCATGTGATGAATTTATTCAATCCATCTAACAAACAACCAATCAACAATGTACAATCATAATCAATACACAACTAACTTAACCAAACCAATCAATTTATATTTTACTCAGATTCCCGATTCTAAATTGATTTCATTTAACTCCAACCATTTTTAAATCAGCTTGACTTAACCAAGTTAAGTTTCCATCAACTATTTAATTTTCTAATTCATTCACCTCTATTTCAGATTCAAATTATGATTTTATTTCAAAATCATCCATTCTCTCTTTTTAATTTAATAAATGAAATAGTCTGGTTATGTTACACCATTCCAATCATATCTGATTTGAATTCATTCAAATCAATTAACTACATCAATATCTCAATAATTTAATAAAATTATTTATTTTCCTATAAAAAATATAATTTGGCCAAAATTATTTCATTTGACCATCTTTACAAAACAATATCGTATCGGTTGCCAGTTCAATGCTTCTCAACACTTGAACCAATCAAGCAACACAATATAAACATTTTCATATAAAATCTACAAATACGCGCTCTCATATGTATACACCCAACTCAATCTTGGGTATTACTAACCCCATCTCTATCGAGTTACGTCATAGAGCCAAGGTTATTACTAAACTAATTGCTTTGATACAAAATGTGACGACCCAAATTTTCGGTACCTTTTGAGCTGACCAAACAACACTAGTCCAACCCAAATTGTACTGGAAACTCAGATGCCAATAGAAAGAATTTAGAAGATGAGATAAGAAAGAAGAAAATATTAGAATAGAAGAAATAAGAAGAAGAAAACACAACAGAATCAGAGTCTCACATCGCAGCGGAACAAAATAAAATATATAAATAAATATTTATTGAGAACTATAATCATCCGAGTACATCAATACATCTGGACAATTATAATTATCTATCCTCATATACAACACATAGCGGAATAGTAACTAATACGTCTGAGTTCCTCCAGCACGTCTTTTGAACTTCATAGTATCCAATAACCTGAACACATAAAACCCGAGCTAACCCGAGCATTATAAACGCCGGATCAGTCTAGTTGACTAGAGTGATAAAAACTCGCTAAGTTTAAAGGGAATCATCCAACTTGATTTTAAAGTTCAAAATCTTTTCGAAAGTAAGGATAATCGTAAGACTAAATCCACACATAAACATGAAAGGTTTTTTCCTTACGATAACCCAAAACATTTTGAAATCGCATATATATCTTCTGATGTTATAATAGTGTCTAAATACAAATAAACAGTAATCTAGCGGAACGCTTGCATCTCATGCTCCACGTATATAGTATACAATCAAAAGCATGAGCGCTTATTGGAGATTGGATTCAGACTATGACAAGGTATGGAATCGCCTACCGATAGTGTATCTCTAGAGGGGAACACATTGGGTTCAATAAGAACATCTTGCAACCCGGCCATACATGACCGATCACTCATTTCACTTGAATGTATCGAATGTATATCACCAACAGTTGAGAGCTACCTACTGTTTCCCGAAAGGACAACATCGAAAAGAATAAAGAATGAAATGGAATTTCTCTAGATAGGTGATTATACACCCAAATAGGAGCGACCCACTTAGCCATGCTGCTTGCCCAATTTTGGTCATTTCCTAGTTGTGAGGCTTGAGGTTAGAATTCACCTTTAGAACATCTGATCATCTTTTACTTTGAATGTCGCATTGTCAGATCTATCAAATCACTTATTAACATCCACAAATATACTCTGGGTATAAAAGAAGTGCCCTCTTTGCCACCAACTTGGCATATTTGTAAAAATCAATGTACGTGGTTTCAGGAAATACTCTATCAGACACTCGTCCATAAAAGTCATCCAGGAACAGGATGAATTGAAGGTACCCTCCTACCACATCCTAGGTATCACCCTATAGATCAGTAGCCAGTAGTCCTTTCAAATCCGTCGATTTCAACCACGATAGAGTCAAAGTATATTTCTCGCCGCTAAACCAGAGATTACAAGTCATTTTACCATTTTATGAAGATCCATGGTCTTCAATTTCTTCGTCTCGATTAGCATCTGATATCTTCAACGTTTACGTATTCATTGGTCGGAATGGTTTTCGAATATAAATTCGATCTCGGTATTTCCATACCAACAACCGTATTAGCCAGATTTGATAGTCGGTTATTTAACTATCAAATAAACAATCATTCAATCATAAAATGAATTCACTGGTTTAGTATTCAACATCATTTGGCCCTTTTAATTATAATTAGTGAACGATTAAATAAACTTCTAAATCTTTTAGTATTTTAAAATACAGTATCATTTCTTATCCTAATATAAGAGTCTTCTCAAATGAATTTAAATACTTGAAGTCATATTGTAGCCATATCTCACTTTCCAATTAATTAACATTTTAAAACATTAGTTACAACATTTCTCATGCATTTCTATACTTCAACATTCATTAGTCCCTGACTGTGAATTGGTAAGAGAATAATTCCCTAAGTATTAACCCCGAAGACCGAAGTCAACATCAGATCAATATTCAGAAAATCACTCAACTTAACAATCTCTGATTATATTCTAATTCTCATCTCGACTTATTATCAGCCCATATTATTCCACCTTTAATTCATTCAACAAATTTCCATTATGAAAATCTCCTTTCAAATTCCAATTGTTAAGTAACGTTAAATTAAAACTTAACGTCTTAGCCTCACGCCCCTTTAATTAACATCATTTATAACTCTCGGGTTTCTAATATAAACCCTATTTATCTCGATCCTTATTTTAAGCTATCGTTTTGGCTTAAAATCTCTTTTAGGACTTAGTTATAAAACTGGCTTTAATAATAAATTCCGTTCATACAATCCTTTCTCAATTAAATCGGGTTTCAATACCACTTCAATTATTTAATTAAATGAATTCCATTTAAACAATAACCTCTTAAATTGTAATGATAATTTAATTCTTCGTTAACTACCATAGAAATAGTTAAGCTCTTTACTAACTAAATAAATAGTAAATTTCTTTTAAAATCTTATTAAATTACAAACAATTTCATTGATCTATTACATTAGATTAATTCAAAACAAATCAACTAAATAAGCATCATCAACTTAAACCATGATTTTCTCGTTAATCAACACCAATTACCCCTTCCTTTAAATTAATTAATAATATAATTAATTTAATAACTACATTTACTTGTTTATTAAAAACAATTAACCCAATTCTTAACCATTGCGTTAATTTCTACTCAACTGCTCATAAATCTTATGACATAAGGATTTACTTTACAAAAACATTTATTTGCTGTTTAAAACTTAAATAATAAATCATATATATTAATTCCCTTTTATCTAAACCTTTAATTAAACAAGTTGATTTCAAAATCCGTCGTAAATTATAAAATAAATTTTATAACTTCATTAAAGTCGGTACATCGGACGGTAAATCAACATTTAAAAACAATATAATTTTGTGATGAAAAGGAATTTCGCTCGGTCTGAACTAGTCGCTAAACCGACCCAGACCGTTCGAAACGCCCTATCGTTTGAGAACACGACAAAATAGAACGCATACGGAAGAACATTTCATTGTATATTACAACAATACCATCAGATTACAAGAATATACAGAGTATAAATAAACATTACACAGAAATATCAGAGATTTAAATTACATTTAAATACATAGCAGCGGAAAATAATACAATACACAACTAGAAGAGATATACGGATACAAAGCTTTCCGGATATCATTACAGCTGTTAACCAGGATCCTGTGAATATAAATCTGCAAAACCAAAACTACTAGCTGCCCGTGTCAAAATAGGGGCACCCAGAGTTTAGGTCAAAACAATAAACTCCAGGTCAGTCATGTGACTGGTGTGAGAACTAAAACAGTTAATAATCTTTATTTTTAAAGTTAGGTAAATCAAGGGACCACGCCGTATAACACGGAACGGGTTTCCTCCCAAGAATACCAGTGCATAAAACAACAACGCAATGCTAAATAAAGAAAAATGAAGCTATTATAAGACCCAGGTCCTATCACACAATGCAACGCAAGCCGGGGGATAGGGTTTTTACCTTATACTAGCCAAGAATGCTTGATACGCTTAAAAGAAATCATTTTGATACTATTACAAGTGTATAGTGTATAAAACAACTTCAAATCATAAGTATCAATCATAGGCGGCATGAATGCCCCATACCACTATGTCGCCATATATAGGTTATACAATCAAAATCGCAAAGTCACGTATTTGGAAATGGGATTTCCATCTATGAACCGAGGCAAAAGATAGTCCTCTACCGATTCGAGACTGTCTAGCCCGAGTCTCAGGATCAGAGCTTGAGTGACCCTTGGATCCTCAGGGCCGGTCCACCGATGTGGATTAAAATGCCTGAACACTGCGTTTCCCCGCCCATTGGGGCGTAAATGAGCCAACGAATGGCTCCATCGGACCCGGATCGTCCGATCTAACCGAGGCACCTCGCAACAGCAACAACCACACAGGTGAAAAGTATATAAATGTCAGGGATGGTAGGTCACTAATACCACCCTAGCTAGAAGGAAACACATGCCCTCCCTGACGTCCTCTCCCGTTTTTGGTTCACAACCGGGGTGCGAAACTCGCGAAGTAAACATTACACAAAGCTACGCCACAAAGGCCGTGCTTCGATCATCACTACAAGACTTTGCTTTTCAACAGAAGCCTTGATCATTTGCATCTTAGCATGCCACACAGGCAATTCACTCTATGCAACTGATATCAATCACACAGAATGAAATCCAATGTCAGACACACAATCCATTTACAAGTCCGTTCTAGGTCTGAACGAAATCGGAGGCGCTTTCCTCGCATGTCCATCGATCTCCAAGCACATCTGGATGATCACCAACTGTTTCCATCTTCTTGGGTGTACAGCCCAATCAAGATCATCAGTAATTACCCAAACAACTTGAAGACCTCCGGTCTTCGACCATCGTCTTTATCTTCGACTTATCATCGTATCAGTTATTCAAAATGGGATAAACCCGGTCTTCCCGAATAACTCGCGTATTTTTTTAAATAAGTGTTGCACAAACACAATATACGCCTCATTCCAATTCATCAGTCACTAACCGTAAATTAATCAAGAGAATAATTCCCCAAATATTAACCCCGAAGGCCGAAACCAACATCAGATCAATATCCAGAAAACCATTCTGCTTGGCTAACCGACAGTTAGTTTCTAAATTTCACATTCATAGGGAGAGGTTCCCATTAATTTTATCAAAGGTAAATTCCTTGAATTTATTCTTTAATCTTCTTTTGAATTTTGATTCAACTAGTCGGGATTAACGAACCTTACCGAAGTAATCATTTGTTTTAATTTCACAATCCCAACCTATTCATCCCATGAAGTAATTTGGTTATACTTCATATCTAACACCACGGTGTTATCGGTAAATTCAATTACCATTTCACGTTCAAATCTAATTAAAGATTTAACTATCGCCTGGAGCAAAACTGGTGATACTCCATTCTCGATCATTTCAATCTAATTAAAGATTCATTAAAACTCCACTTAGTTTTAATCTTTAACTGGGTTAAAGAATCAGTGTCATTTAAAACACAGTTCACGATAAACCCAAAATCACATTCCATTAATTATCGGGTTAAAGAACGAGTGTTATTTAAAACACTGTCCACGATAAACCCAAAAATCAATATCAATTCAATTCCAAATAAATATTATTTAATTGGTACACTTCATTAAATCTAAATAAAAAGATTTAATCTTTTCTCAACTGGGTTCAAGAACAGTGTTAGTGAAGACATCATTCACGACAAACCCAAATCACATTTGATATTCAATACAAGGCTCTGAATAGAAAATATATCGGCTTATATTCAATATCAAATTCTACGATTAATAAATGTCGTATTGGAAATAACGATATATATATCTATATCTTTCAAATTTCCATAACAGTATCTGTATAATCACGAAATCCAACATCGAAATATTCCAAAGACAATTTCGATTCAAATCCATTCCAATGCAATCATTGGAAATTCTGGTTATTTTCAAAACCATTTCAAATTCAATTTATTTATTTAAAAATAAATAGAATTATAATTCTAGTTCAAAACTAGTTCATTTCGATAAAAATTTATTTTTATCTTCCCAAATATGGAGTTTTTCATCCCAATTCTTTCTAAATCATTTCTTATGATTTTACACAATTTATTGATATTTTTAATAATTTTATCAAGGCCTGTACAGTCGATTTCCATCAATGGCCATCGAACTGCACTTACAGCGACCTTTTTCAAATTTGATTTGGACATAATTCCAAATCCAACCGTTAGATTTCTAATTTCTCTCATTCGTTAGAAAGCTCTTTTCGATACGAACCCAATGGTTCCGGTTTTAGGAGAATCCGACGGTCGGATCTCCCGTAATATCCGCTCGAAGTCAATGGTCGAAATTCGCGAACTGCCGCGGCGCGGCGCGTTCTATTCAGGCCATTATATTATATATATAATATATACTTCGTCGATTTCAATTCAAAACGTGCTTTATAAATCGTTTTAAATTCATTTTCAAAACGGTTTCAACTTCATATTCAATTTCAAATCAAGATTGAATATTCCAATTTAAATTCATTTTAAATTCATTTCAAATTGATTTCAATTCAAATTGATTTCTAATTCAATTTTTGTTCGTTTTCAATTCAATTTCAATTCGAATTCATTTCTATTCAAATTCATTTCAAAATGATTTCAATTCTATTTCAATTCTATTCGAATTTCGAACCATTTCAGTTTATTTCGAATTTCAAATCAATTCAATTAGATTTGAATTTCAATTCATTTTAATATTCACTTCAATTTGAATAAAATCGATATAAATATCGTTCACGTTAAAATGGCGTCAATCTATCAACGCGGCTTCATATATTTCGATTTTCAAATATTCTATTTCAAATATTTCTATTTCAAATATTTCTAATTTTCAAATATTTCTATTTCAAATATTTCTATTTCAAATATTTCTATTTCGAAACTGGAATGAGGCCCAATCATTTACCATATAATGTTAATTATATGGATTTTCTACAACACATGTATATATCAACAATGATGAATAGTCAACCATCATCCAAAGTGCATTCTACACTGTATAAGCATCAAATATAAATATTCAACGCTTATAACAGCCTGTCAATCAATCGATCGACATACAACTAAACAATCGGGATTAGTGTACGTCAAATATCATCCCAATACCCGTGTGGGGTTTCAAGCAATCAAACACAGATTTTTATTTGTACAGTTGGGCGATGTGTAAAATTTATCGTCCCAATCAATGTCCTTCAAATAGGTGTACATAAACAAACCGTCCGGTTTGTAAATGAATATTTATTTATTCACATTCACGTTAAAAATTATATTTTTAACGATCAAATCTTTTATTTTAACACATGAATTTTTATTCAGTTCATTTACCAAATAAAAATGATATTTTTATTTTTCTAACTTATTTTAGAAAATTTCGGCGGCATACCGACACGATACTAGAAACGGGACAAGGCCTAGCCTTACCCCCGGTCTAGTGAAGGCCCACGCCATTCACACATCAATCAAGATCACCAAACAACCAACTTCAAATCAAATCATCTAACTAATCTATGCAACCAAACAAACAAGTCCATGGTCTGTGGACGATTGTGTCGGGTGCTACTAAACACCGTCTGCATCCTAGTATATATTTATAACTAGAAAAAGAAATTGAAAGGTGAGAAATTCTCACAGATAGCTATCCAACTTCACGACACTTCATTTATAGAAATCTTCTCCGTTCTTGCCTCTTGTCACTTTCTTTGCCCGTATTCTCTACATATGTAAAAATCGAATTTTTACTTCGCTATTCAATATATAAAAATCGAATTTTTACTTCGCTATTCAATATATAAAAATCGAATTTTTACTTCGCTATTCAATATATAAAAATCGAATTTTTACTTTGCTATTCAATATATAAAAATCGAATTTTTACTAATCACTCCATATGGATAAAATTCTATTTTTATCTCGCTAGTACTATAATAAAAATTATATTTTTATTACTCTACATGAATAAAAATCATATTTTTACATGGCTACTTCTATAAAGATCACATCTTTATTATTTCTACTATATAAAAATCACATTTTTAATCTTCTTAGCATATAAAAATCAAACCTTTGTTAACAAATAAAAAATCAAACCTTTCTAAATATAAAAATCTAACTTTTACATCGTTAAAAATCTAATCTTTACATCGTTAAATAAAAATCTAATCTTTATATGATTGCTCATCTATACTTCATATGAATAAGAATATATTCTTTATACGAATAAATATCTAAACTTTATATTCAATTAAATCGTATTTTCTTTCTAATCTAAATTTATAAAAAACGGTTTTTTATACTTAAGAAAAATCAGTTTTTACTTAAGAAAAATAAATAAACTTCAAGTAATAATAAGAAAAAAAATCAGATTATATATATATATAAAGGTTATAAAACTTACTGTAATCGGAGGAAGGGGGTCTTCCTAGTGCTGACGTCGGATTGGTGGAGGGGGATGTGCTCGCTGAGGTGGCACCGGAGTCTGGCGGTCGCGGTGGTGGGCCGAGGGTGCTAGCGGCGGTCTAGGGTTTTGAAATTGGGGCCGGGATTGGGGTTTGTTTGATGGAGGAGATAGAGGAGAGGCGGATGGGGATCATCGGAGGGCTGGGGAGGTGGGCGATGGCCTGGCGGTAGGTGGCGAGGTCCGGCGATGGGGAGGGAAGTGGGGTGACGGGTTTCTCTGGGGGAACGGGATTTTATTTTGTTTGAAAGGGGCGTTGACTTCCAAGAAGAAAAAGGAGGGGTGTGTGTTATATAATTATATTATATTATTTTTAATTATTTTTCATTTCAATAAAGTTGCCTATCCATTCGAACTCAGAATCAAACCCAACGACTGTCGCTCCTAGCTAAATACCCCCATTCCGAACACAATGGGATATGTATCCTAAGCTGATTCGATCGTTTCAATCAGTTTTTGTCAAAATCAACATATAACTCTATATATTGAATTTTTGAACGCTCATTTAAATTTACCGGGGTCACATACTAACTCGAAAAATTCCCGAAAAATATTTTCTAGCTTCCTATTGATGATACGGTCCTAACAAAACTAATTTCGTCGAATTCTGAGACCGTTTGAAAAATGGCCATTTTCCAGTCGATTAAAATCAACTAAAACTGGTCAAACGCGTTTCCCTTTGCCACGCTCGCATATTGATTCGAAAAATTATGAAATTTGGAATCTAGCAATAATTTGACACTGCGGATCCAACAAAAGAGGTTTCGTCGAAATCCGAGGTCGTTTGCAAAATTCCAATTTTTAAGGGCCTGAATTTCATAGCGACTATTCAGAATTTTCAACTGGACATATCTTTTGATTCCCGCTATGAAATTTCGAATTTTCGGATTCGTTGGAAAGATATTCACAAATAGATCCTAATGTTTTTTGGTTTCACTAAAATCCAGTTTATTTTGCACCCGGTACATTCAATTGAAGTTTGAAATCGAATTATCGAACTACCGCGCCATTTTCAATTCCTTTTATATATATAAATAATTATTTATATTCTATCGTCAATCTATATAACCATATACGATTGGATTTTATTCAAAAGAAATTTTCTCGTCGATATTATTTAAAATAATTCATTTTAAATGTTCAAACTTCGCTAAAATTGCCAAAATAAAAATTTTAAACTGGCCCAGATTTTCGGGTTGTTACAATCTCCCCCACATAAAACTTTTCGTCCCCGAAAAGGAACAAAGTTGAAAGTGGTTTGATTAATCAACTCTACGTTCGATCTGGCTTCCATTCTCCAACTTTTCAGTTTCTGAAAATTTTCAAATTCTTCAAAAATTTGGCTAACACCCTAAATTTTTGAAAAATTTCGCCATAACCTCCCCTGCACCGGGAGCCACGGGAAAATTCCGAAATTGCCATACAGGCCTTCTGATCTCAAAAACAAAAAGAAAAAGCCAAGCGGCTAGCCAATAGGCACATAAAATCATCATCACCCAAACGAAACAGTAAATTATGTAGTAAACATGTACCTATTTGTCGGGCAAACAAATTTTATTCTCTGCTCTAGCCTCCTTGCTATGACCTGTTCAATGTAAGTACAAGTATATGCAAGCAAATGCGACCAATTTTCAATACAATTCAATATTTGGTTCAAATTGGCTATATAATACAAATTTTAATTAATCAACCAATAATCAACAACACAACCATCAATCAATTAGTTGATTAGCTTTTGAAATTCATAACTTTGATATATAGTCAAAAATCAGATTTTTGATGTCAAATCACAACAATAGGCCCTATCTAATTTTGGTTCTCACACCAGTCAATAGGAGATATATAGATATTACACGTTCGTCACTCGAATATAAATTCTAATGATGGAGCTCCATCATCAAAATCATCTCCTGGCGATTAGAGTGTAATTCTATATCTATCCAGTATATTAAAACTTCAAATACAGGTTTGCAAGTCGTATATGCAAAATCTTTATATACTGGACTGTCCTAATAAATAAAAATAAATAATCAAATACGAATAATTGATTTAGATTTTCAAAACAAATTTGTTTTCACTTTAAAAATATACTCTTCACACTCGTTCTAGGATACTACTGATCCTATCTCTAACGAGTCATTCCCATTGGATATTACTAATCCAATATCTGATGAATTCTTTCGTATGGTTCTAATGTGCCTTGTTCTCTGCTTTGTAAACCAAGGCTCTGATACCACCTGTGACGAAAAGGAATTTCGCTCGGTCCGAACCAGTCGCTAAACCGACCCAGACCGTTCGAAACGCCCTATCGTTTGAGAACACGACAAAATAGAACGCATACGGAAGAACATTTCATTGTATATTACAACAATACCATCAGATTACAAGAATATACAGAGTATAAATAAACATTACACAGAAATATCAGAGATTTAAATTACATTTAAATACATAGCAGCGGAAAATAATACAATACACAACTAGAAGAGATATACGGATACAAAGCTTTCCGGATATCATTACAGCTGTTAACCAGGATCCTGTGAATATAAATCTGCAAAACCAAAACTACTAGCTGCCCGTGTCAAAATAGGGGCACCCAGAGTTTAGGTCAAAACAATAAACTCCAGGTTAGTCATGTGACTGGTGTGAGAACTAAAACAGTTAATAATCTTTATTTTTAAAGTTAGGTAAATCAAGGGACCACGCCGTATAACACGGAACGGGTTTCCTCCCAAGAATACCAGTGCATAAAACAACAGCGCAATGCTAAATAAAGAAAAATGAAGCTATTATAAGACCCAGGTCCTATCACACAATGCAACGCAAGCCGGGGGATAGGGTTTTTACCTTATACTAGCCAAGAATGCTTGATACGCTTAAAAGAAATCATTTTGATACTATTATAAGTGTATAGTGTATAAAACAACTTCAAATCATAAGTATCAATCATAGGCGGCATGAATGCCCCATACCACTATGTCACCATATATAGGTTATACAATCAAAATCGCAAAGTCACGTATTTGGAAATGGGATTTCCATCTATGAACCGAGGCAAAAGATAGTCCTCTACCGATTCGAGACTGTCTAGCCCGAGTCTCAGGATCAGAGCTCGAGTGACCCTTGGATCCTCAGGGTCGGTCCACCGATGTGGATTAAAATGCCTGAACACTGCGTTTCCCCGCCCTTTGGGGCGTAAATGAGCCAACGAATGGCTCCATCGGACCCGGATCGTCCGATCTAATCGAGGCGCCTCGCAACAGCAACAACCACACAGGTGAAAAGTATATAAATGTCAGGGCTGGTAGGTCACTGACACCACCCTAGCTAGAAGGAAACACATGCCCTCCCTGACGTCCTCTCCCGTTTTTGGTTCACAACCGGGGTGCGAAACTCGCGAAGTAAACGTTACACAAAGCTACGCCACAAAGGCCGTGCTTCGATCATCACTACAAGACTTTGCTTTTCAACAGAAGCCTTGATCATTTGCATCTTAGCATGCCACACAGGCAATTCACTCTATGCAACTGATATCAGTCACACAGAATGAAATCCAATGTCAGACACACAATCCATTTACAAGTCCGTTCTGGGTCTGAACGAAACCGGAGGCACTTTCCTCGCATATCCATCGATCTCCAAGCACATCTGGACGATCACCAACTGTTTCCACCTTCTTGGGTGTACAGCCCAATCAAGATCATCAGTAATTACCCAAACAACTTGAAGACCTCCGGTCTTCGACCATCGTCTTTATCTTCGACTTATCGTCGTATCAGTTATTCAGAATGGGATAAACCCGGTCTTCCCGAATAACTCGCGTATTTTTTTTTTAAATAAGTGTTGCACAAACACAATATACGCCTCATTCCAATTCATCAGTTACTAACCGTAAATTAATCAAGAGAATAATTCCCTAAATATTAACCCCGAAGGCCGAAACCAACATCAGATCAACATCCAGAAAACCATTCTGCTTGGCTAACCGACAGTTAGTTTCTAAATTTCACATTCATAGGGAGAGGTTCCCATTAATTTTATCAAAGGTAAATTCCTTGAATTTATTCTTTAATCTTCTTTTGAATTTTGATTCAACTAGTCGGGATTAACGAACCTTACCGAAGTAATCATTTGTTTTAATTTCACAATCCCAACCTATTCATCCCATGAAGTAATTTGGTTATACTTCATATCTAACACCACGGTGTTATCGGTAAATTCAATTACCATTTCACGTTCAAATCTAATTAAAGATTTAACTATCTCCTGGAGCAAAACTGGTGATACTCCATTCTCGATCATTTCAATCTAATTAAAGATTCATTAAAACTCCACTTAGTTTTAATCTTTGACTGGGTTAAAGAATCAGTGTCATTTAAAACACAGTTCACGATAAACCCAAAATCACATTCCATTAATTATCGGGTTAAAGAACGAGTGT
Organism: Allium sativum; assembly: GCA_030737875.1. Taxonomy (NCBI): domain Eukaryota; kingdom Viridiplantae; phylum Streptophyta; class Magnoliopsida; order Asparagales; family Amaryllidaceae; genus Allium; species Allium sativum. The sequence continues at coordinate 138,100,936 of CM060918.1, read as the reverse complement.
TATTTAAAACACTGTCCACGATAAACCCAAAAATCAATATCAATTCAATTCCAAATAAGTATTATTTAATTGGTACACTTCATTAAATCTAAATAAAAAGATTTAATCTTTTCTCAACTGGGTTCAAGAACAGTGTTAGTGAAGACACCATTCACGACAAACCCAAATCACATTTGATATTCAATACAAGGCTCTGCATAGAAAATATATCGGCTTATATTCAATATCAAATTCTACGATTAACAAATGTCGTATTGGAAATAACGATATATATATCTATATCTTTCAAATTTCCATAACAGTATCTGTATAATCACGAAATCCAACATCGAAATATTCCAAAGACAATTTCGATTCAAATCCATTCCAATGCAATCATTGGAAATTCTGGTTATTTTCAAAACCATTTCAAATTCAATTTATTTATTTAAAAATAAATAGAATTAAAATTCTAGTTCAAAACTAGTTCATTTCGATAAAAATTTATTTTTATCTTCTCAAATATGGAGTTTTTCATCCCAATTCTTTCTAAATCATTTCTTATGATTTTACACAATTTATTGATATTTTTAATAATTTTATCAAGGCCTGTACAGTCGATTTCCATCAATAGCCATCGAACTGCACTTACAGCGACCTTTTTCAAATTTGATTTGGACATAATTCCAAATCCAACCGTTAGATTTCTAATTTCTCTCATTCGTTAGAAAGCTCTTTTCGATACGAACCCAACGGTTCCGGTTTTAGGAGAATCCGACGGTCGGATCTCTCGTAATATCCGCTCGAAGTCAATGGTCGAAATTCGCGAACTGCCGCGGCGCGACGCATTCTATTCAGGCCATTATATTATATATATATAATATATACTTCGTCGATTTCAATTCAAAACGTGCTTTATAAATCGTTTTAAATACATTTTCAAAACGGTTTCAACTTCATATTCAATTTCAAATCAAGATTGAATATTCCAATTTAAATTCATTTTAAATTCATTTCAAATTGATTTCAATTCAAATTGATAATTATTGTTCGTTTTCAATTCAATTTCAATTCGAATTCATTTCTATTCAAATTCATTTCAAAACGATTTCAATTCTATTTCAATTCTATTCGAATTTTGAACCATTTCAGTTTATTTCGAATTTCAAATCAATTCAATTAGATTCGAATTTCAATTCATTTTAATATTCACTTCAATTTGAATAAAATTGATATAAATATCGTTCACGTTAAAATGGCGTCAATCTATCAACGCGGCTTCATATATTTCGATTTTCAAATATTCTATTTCAAATATTTCTATTTCAAATATTTCTAATTTTCAAATATTTCTATTTCAAATATTTCTATTTCAAATATTTCTATTTCGAAACTGGAATGAGGCCCAATCAATTACCATATAATGTTAATTGTATGGATTTTCTACAACACATGTATATATCAACAACGATGAATAGTCAACCATCATCCAAAGTGCATTCTACATTGTATAAGCATCAAATATAAATATTCAACGCTTATAACAGCCTGTCAATCAATCGATCGACATACAACTAAACAATCGGGATTAGTGTACGTTAAATATCATCCAAATACCCGTGTGGGGTTTCAAGCAATCAAACACAGATTTTTATTTGTACAGTTGGGCGATGTGTAAAATTTATCGTCCCAATCAATGTCCTTCAAATAGGTGTACATAAACAAACCGTCCGGTTTGTAAATGAATATTTATTTATTCACATTCACGTTAAAAATTATATTTTTAACGATCAAATCTTTTATTTTAACACATGAATTTTTATTCAGTTCATTTACCAAATAAAAATGATATTTTTATTTTTCTAACTTATTTTAGAAAATTTTGGCGGCATAACGGCACGATACTAGAAACGGGACAAGGCCTAGCCTTACCCCCGGTCTAGTGAAGGCCCACGCCATTCACACATCAATCAAGATCACCAAACAACCAACTTCAAATCAAATCATCTAACTAATCTATGCAACCAAACAAACAAGTCCATGGTCTGTGGACGATTGTGTCGGGTGCTACTAAACACCGTCTGCATCCTAGTATATATTTATAACTAGAAAAAGAAATTGAAAGGTGAGAAATTCTCACAGATAGCTATCCAACTTCACGACACTTCATTTATAAAAATCTTCGCCGTTCTTGCCTCTTGTCACTTTCTTTGCCCGTATTCTCTACATATGTAAAAATCGAATTTTTACTTCGCTATTCAATATATAAAAATCGAATTTTTACTAATCACTCCATATGGATAAAATTCTATTTTTATCTCGCTAGTACTATAATAAAAATTATATTTTTATTACTCTACATGAATAAAAATCATATTTTTACATGGCTACTTCTATAAAGATCACATCTTTATTATTTCTACTATATAAAATCACATTTTTAATCTTCTTAGCATATAAAAATCAAACCTTTGTTAACAAATAAAAAATCAAACCTTTCTAAATATAAAAATCTAACTTTTACATCGTTAAAAATCTAATCTTTACATCGTTAAATAAAAATCTAATTTTTATATGATTGCTCATCTATACTTCATATGAATAAGAATATATTCTTTATACGAATAAATATCTAAACTTTATATTCAATTAAATCGTATTTTCTTTCTAATCTAAATTTATAAAAATCGGTTTTTTATACTTAAGAAAAATCAGCTTTTACTTAAGAAAAATAAATAAACTTCAAGTAATAATAAGAAAAAAATTGGATTATATATATATATATAAAGGTTATAAAACTTACTGTAATCGGAGGAGGGGGGTCTTCCTAGTGCTGACGTCGGATTGGTGGAGGGGGATGTGCTCGCTGAGGTGGCACCGGAGTCTGGCGGTCACGGTGGTGGGCCGAGTGTGCTAGCGGCGGTCCAGGGTTTTGAAATTGGGGCCGGGATTGGGGTTTGTTGGATGGAGGAGATAGAGGAGAGGCGGAGGGGGATCATCGGAGGGCTGGGGAGGTGGGCGATGGCCTGGCGGTAGGTGGCGAGGTCCGGCGACGGGGAGGGAAGTGGGGTGACGGGTTTCTCTGGGGGAACGGGTTTTTATTTTGTTTGAAAGGGGTGTTGACTTCCAAGAAGAAAAAGGAGGGGGGTGTGTTATATAATTATATTATATTATTTTTAATTATTTTTCATTTCAATAAAGTTGCCTATCCATCCAAACTCAGAATCAAACCCAACGACTGTCGCTCCTAGCTAAATACCCCCATTCCGAACACAATGGGATATGTATCCTAAGCTGATTCGATCGTTTCAATCAGATTTTGTCAAAATCAACATATAACTCTATATATTGAATTTTTGAACGCTCATTTAAATTTACCGGGGTCACATACTAACTCGAAAAATTCCCGAAAAATATTCTCTAGCTTCCTATTGATGATACGGTCCTAACAAAACTAATTTCGTCGAATTCTGAGACCGTTTGAAAAATGGCCATTTTCCAGTCGATTAAAATCAACTTAAACTGGTCAAACGCGTTTCCCTTTGCCACGCTCACATATTGATTCGAAAAATTATGAAATTTGGAATCTAGCAATAATTTGACACTGCGGATCCAACAAAAGAGGTTTCGTCGAAATCCGAGGTCGTTTGCAAAATTCCCATTTTTAAGGGCCTGAATTTCATAGCGACTATTCAGAATTTTCAACTGGACATATCTTTTGATTCCCGCTATGAAATTTCGAATTTTCGGATTCGTTGGAAAGATATTCACAAATAGATCCTAATGTTTTTTGGTTTCACTAAAATCCAGTTTATTTTGCACCCGGTACATTCAATTGAAGTTTGAAATCGAATTATCGAACTACCGCGCCATTTTCAATTCCTTTTATATATATAAATAATTATTTATATTCTATCGTCAATCTATATTACCATATACGATTGGATTTTATTCAAAAAAAAATTTCTCATCGATATTATTTAAAATAATTCATTTTAAATGTTCAAACTTCGCTAAAATTGCCAAAATAAAAATTTTAAACTAGCCCAGATTTTCGGGTTGTTACAAATTTAGGCCAACTGCTGCTTAGTACTCAACCAATACTGCCCTTTGGTTAAAAATCAAACAAATGTTGAAATTTCAGTTAATCACCAACAATTAATCCAATCATCTAATCAGTACAGTTCATATAGTGATAATAGGAAAATAAATAACATCAAATATATTTGAGTAATCCAGTTGGATCCCTCCAGCCTGTTTTTACCTGCATCCACATACGACATCTCAACAATATCATTTATTCCAATAAGCAGATATAATATTGAACCATCAACAATAACAGCAATCCAAATGTCCATATTTCAATTGAATATGTTTATATTATTATAATAAACGTAACCAACGAGGTAAGTTACCTCTTTTGGAAATGATCATTAAAAATAACGATTAGTTTAAAATTAAACTAAACAAATGTTTAATTTAATCAGTTCAGTCAACATATATATTCAGCATCTATCACACAATTAACGGTCATAGCACACAAATATTTAAACCCAATTTATATAAAATAGAAGTGGGATTAATGAGACGACCCAAACTTCCCCGTGAAGGAAAGAACGGATTGAATTGAGAACACGACAAATCAGAACACAAACAGAAGAACATTTCATTGCTTATTACAACAATTCCATCAGAATACAAGAATATACAGAGTATGAATAAATATTATACATCAGAGAAATATCATAGATTTAAATTACATTACATAGCAGCGGAAAAATAATACAAAACACAACTGAAGGAGATATACGGATACGGAGCTTTCCGAATATCATTCCAGTTGTAAACCAGGATCCTGTGAATATAAATCTGCAAAACCCAACTACTAGCTGCCCGTGTGGAAAATAGGGGCACCCAGAGTTTAGGTCAAAACAATAAACTCCATGTAAGTTATGTGATTGGTGTGAGAACTAAAACAGTTATTTAAAACTTTACTTTAAAAAAGAGTAATCCAAGGGACCACGCCATATAACACAAAACACGTTTCTCCCAAGAATACTAGTGCATAGAATAAACAACGCAATGATTTTTGGAAAAATGGAGCTATTATAAGACTCAGGTCCCATCACGCAATGCAACGCAAGCCGGAGGATAGAGTTTTACCTTATAATAGGCAAATAATGCTTGATACGTTTAAAACAAATCATTTGATACTATTATTGTGTAAAGTGTATGATAACAACTTCAAATATAAATGTATCAATCAAAGACAGCATAGTGCCCCATCCCACTATGTCGCCATACTAGGCTCTACAAATAAAATCGAAATATCACATATTGGAAATTGGATTTCCGTCATGAGTCGAGGCCAGGGGCAAGCTCCTCACCGCTTCGAGACACTCTAGCAAATGCCCCAGGACTGGACACTCTAGGTAGCCCTTGGAATCAGCTGGGTCGGTCCTCCATAACGTTTGAGGTTGGTTATTCCTAAACACACGTTTCTCGGTCCTATCGGACCTATATCCGAGGTGCCTCGCATTCCAACATCCACAAAGGTATAATAATCAACGATGTCAGGGCTAGTAAAACGCTGACACCACCCATAACTAGAAAGAAACGTCGTGTTCTCCTAGCGGTCCTTATCCCATTTTTAACTCATATCGAGGTGTGAGGCTCGCGAATCAACGCTATACACAAAGCTATGTTGTATCAAAGCCATGCTTTGATCATCAACCACAAGACTCTGTTTTCAACAAAAGCCTTGATCAGTGCATCTCAGCATGCCACACAAGCAATTCATGTCATGCGACTGATATCTATCGATATATAACCTCTGAACTAATACGTCTCAAAGTAGGGCTTTAAGCAAGAGAATAAATTCTCTACTGCCAAACAGGTATATATTTAATAGAAATCAATTAGCACAAAATAAAATCCAATGTCAGACACACAATCCATTTATAAGTTCGTTCTGGGTCTGAACGAAACCGGAGGCATCTTATTCCTTCCCCACATGACCAATACAGGGGAGAGGTCCTCGCATATCCGTCGATCTCCAAGTACGCTTGGACGATCACCACTTATTACCTTAGCTTGGGTGTACAGCCTAATCAAGGCATCAGTAATCATCCAAACGATGTGAAGACCTCTGGTCTTTAACCACCATCTTCATCATCGAAATATCGTCGAATCAGTTATTCAGAATGGGTATAAACCCGGCCTTTCCGAATAACTCGCGTATATAATAAACAAGTGCTATAAACCACAACATACGCCTTATTCCAATTCTGAATATTCTTTTATTCAAATATTCACATACTTTAAGGAAAGGTTCCCATTAATTTTATCAAAGATAAATTCTTCAAAATTTATTCTTTAATCTCCTTTTGGATTTCAGTTCAAACTATATCCTGTCTTTAACTGGATTAAAGAACCAATGTCATTTAAAACACGGTTCACGATAAACCCAAAATCACATTCCATTTCATCATCCTTTAACCGTAAATTAGCAAGTGAACAATTCCCTAAGTATTAACCCCGAAGGCCGAAACCAACATCAGACCAATACCCAGGAAACCATGCAACATAACTAATCTTCAGTTTGTTTCTGGTTTTCTTAACTCCATTGTTAATCGGGTTAAAGAACCAGTGTTATTTAAAACACCGTTCACGATAAACCCAAAGTCCAATTTCAATTCAATTCCAATTAAATATATTAAATTGGAAAACTTTACTTTGGAAAATTTCCGTTAAATCTTAATAAAAAGATTTATAAATTCTAAATCTCATTTCATTGTAAATCAGGTTAAAGAACGAATGTCGTTGAAAACACAGTTCACAACAAAGCCAAAATCCAATCAGTCTCTAATCGTAAATTAGTAAGAGAACAATTCCCAAAGTATTAACCCCGAAGGCCAAAACCAACATCAGATCAATACTCAGGAAACCATTCAACTTAACTAACCTCCAGTCAGTTTCTAATTTTCTTAACTACATTCATTTCAAGAACGGTATTATTAAAGATACCATTCACGACAAAACCAAAATCCAATTTGATATTAAATACAAGGCTCTAAATAAAAAAAATCGGTATATTCAATATCAAATTCTGAAACCAACAAATATCGTATTGGAATAACGATATATATATCTTCCAAATTCCTCGACAGTATCCATATAATCACGAAATCCAATATCGAAATATTCTGAAGATAATTTTGATTCAAATCCATTCCAATTCATATATTGGAAATCCTGGTTATTTTTAAAACCGTTTCAAATCCAATTTATTTATTTTTAAAAATAATTGAATTATAATTCTAGTTCGAAACTATTTCATTTCGATAAAAATATATTTATATCTTATCAAGTATGGAATTTTTTCATCCTAATTCTTTCCAAATCATTTATTATGATTTTACACAATTTATTGGTATTTTTAATAATATTATCAAGGCCCGTACAGTCGATTTCCATAAACGGCCATCGAACTGCGCTTACAGCGACCTTTTCCAAATTTGATTTGGATATAATTCCAAATCTAACCTTTAGATTTCTAATTTCTTGTATTCGTTAGAAAACTCTTTTCGATACGAACCCAGCGGTTCCAGTTTTAGGAGAATCCGACGATCGGATCTCCCGTAATGTCCATTCGAAGTCAATGGTCGAAATTCGCGAACTACCGCGGCGCGGCGCGTTCTATTCAGGCCATTATATTATACATATAATATATATTTCATCGATTTCCATTTAAAATGTATTTTATAAATCGTTTTAAATTCGGTTTTCAAAATAGATTCAACTTCATCTTCAATTCCAAATCAAAATTAAATTTCTATTATAAATTCGTTTTAAATTCATTTTGAATTGATTTCAATTCCAATTCATTTTGAATTCATTTTAAATCGATTTCAATTCAATTTTAATTCGTTTTGAATTTTATATCACTTCAATATTTTCAAAACATCAGATTTTGAAATCACTTTTCGATATTTAGTATAAAATGAATAAAATCGACCAAAATCTCGTTCGTGTTAAAATGGCGTTTAACTACTTAACAAGACTTCACATTCCAATATACACTGAATATCATTTTAAAATATTCGTTAATTCTGAACTGGAATTAGACTCAATCAATTACCATATAATTTCAGTTATATGGATTTTATACACACATCTACACAACAACAACGATAAACAATCAACCATCATCCAAAGTGCATGGTACACTGTATAAGCATTAAATATAAATATTCAACGCTCATATAGCCTGTCAATCAATCGGTCAACATACAACTAATTATTGGGACTAGTGTATGTCATATATCATCCCAACACCCATGTGGGGTTTCAATCAACAAATAACGAATTTTACTTGTGCAGTTGGGCGATGTGTAAAATTTATCATCCTAATCAATATCAGTCAAATGTGTGTACATAAACAAATCGTCTGATTTGTTTATAAATATATTTTTTATTCATCTACACGTTAAAAATTATATTTTTAACTATAAAATATTTTTAACTATAAAATACTTTATTCCATTTCACATCACATAATCAACTTTCACAACGAAATCAATCAAACAAACAAGTCGTCCATGGTTGGTGGACGACGGGTGTCGGGTGCTGCTAAGCACCGTCTGCGTTCTAGTTTATATTTTAACTAGAAAATATAATTTAAAGTGAGAAATTCTCACCTTTGGGTTCCACTCCGTCATTCTTTCTTCTGAACGGTTTGTATTTGTTCGAAATTCCAACGCATCCTTTTCACGCTGTTCACAAAAACAAAATCACGTTTATACATTGCCATTTCAACGAAATAAATCGTATTTTTACTTTGCTATATATATATATGATAAAAATCACATTATTATATCATCACTTCATATATAAAAAAATCATATTTTTATCCTATCGCTACATATATAAAGATCAAATTTTTACTATCTATATAATATAAAAATCATATTTTTATTATCTCTATAATATAAAATTCTTATTTTTATCGCTTCTTTCGACATAAAATTATATTTTTATATTTCTACTTCTTGTATAAGGATCGAAATTTTATTTCGCTACAACATTATAAAAATCCTATTTTTATGACGCTACAATATAAATAAAAATCATATTTTTATTTTTATAGCTTAACTATTTTATATACGACTAAATCATATTCTTAATATTCCTATGATATAAAAATCATATTTTTAATATTCCTATGATATAAAAATCATATTTTCAAATAATCAAAATCTAATCTTTTGATAATAAAAATCCTACTCTTCTATGAACTAAAGTTAAACCTTTCATGTATGTAAAAATTAAACCTTTCGTATATATAAAAATAAAATTGAACTTTTTTCTTTTCGAAAATCTAATCTTTTCATATTATAAAAATAATAGCGTTATATACATTAAAAATATAATCTTTATCGTTAAAAATATTATTTTTATAAACTAAAATCCTATTTTTTATTAAGCTAATCCTATAGAAAGTAAATAAATTAAATTAAAATATAAACACTTACATTTTCAGTTGCCAGAGGGGGGTTTCACTGTCAGAGGGGTGGAAGCGAGGCTGCGGCGTCGGAGATTGGAGGGAGGGGACGCTCGCTGGAGCTGGAGGTGGTGGGTGCGGTTTTGGGTGGCGGCGGTTGGATGTGGAAAAGTGGGGAGGGGGGCTCGCGGTGTACATTTGAGGAAGGGGGTCGAGAAGAGGAGGGAGGCGCAGGGAGAAGAAGAGGGGAGGGGGCTCGATTGTCAGCGGCGCCGCCGCGGGAGGCGCGCGGCGGCGGCTTCCTCCCCTCGTCACTCCTTTCCTTTATATATATATATTTAATCGATTTGAAAAAGTGAACCGGGTGGGGGGGGGGGGGCTGAGAAAGAGTATAGAGAGAGTGAATTATTTAATTTATATTTTATCAATTTTTAATTTCAAAAAGTAACTTTTTATTTCAACCTCCAAACGAGACCCACCGACTGTCCCCCATAACTAGTTGTCCCCATTCCGGACACAATGGGATATGTATCGTAAGACAGCTTAGTTGTTTCAATCGGTTTCCGTCCAAATCAAAATATAAATCTATATATTGAATTTGAACGCACATTCCAATTTACCGGGGCCACATACAGACTCTAAAAATTCCCGAAAAATATGTTCTAGCTTCGTATTGACGATACGGTTCTAACAAAACTAATTTCGTCAAATTTGGAGACCGTTTGAAAAATGTCCATTTTTTTGTTGATCCAAATTAACTAAAACTGATAAAACACGTTTTCTCTTGCCACGCTCACATATTGACTTGGAAAATTATGATTTTTGGAATCTAACAATAATTTGACATCCCGGATCCAACAAAAGTGGTTTCGTCGAGAACGGAGGTCATTTGCAAAATTTTCATTTTTAAGGGCCAAAATTACATAACGACTATTCTGAATCTTCATCTAGGCATAACTTTTTATCCCTGCTATGAAATTCCAATTTTTCGGATTCTTTGGAAATATATTCTCAAATAATTTTAATATTTTTGGTTTCGCCAAAATCCGGTTTATTTCGAATCATGTACATACATTTAAAATTTGAAATCGAATTTTCAAATTACCGCGCCATTTCCAATTCCATTTATGATTAAAAATAAATATTTATATTCTACGATGATTTATATTAATATATACATTCCAATTCTATTCAAAATAAATTTATCTTCGTTATTATTTAAAATAATTCATTTTAAATATTTAAAATTCATCAAAATTGCCAAAATAAAATTTTAAAATTAGTTCGGATTTCCGGGTTGTTACAATCTCCCCCACTTAAAATCTTTTCGTCCTCGAAAAGGAACGGAGCTGAAAGTTGTTTTTCAAATCAACTCAACTTTCATTATTCTCATTATGGCTTAAGTTCTTCAACTTTTCAGTTTCTAAGAATTTTCCAATTCTTCAAAAATTTGGCTAACACCATAAATTTTTTAAAAATTTCGCCATAACCTCCCCTGCACGGGAGCACTGGGAAGATCCTGAAATTGCCATACAGGCCTCTCCAATCCAAAAAGAAAAAGAAACAGCCAATCGGCTCATAAAATCATCTAAAACCCAAGAAATACAATAAACATGTACCAATTTGTCGGGCAAACAATTTTATTCCTCTGCTCTAGCCTCCTTATTATGACCTGTTCAATGGATACACATGTATATGCATGCAATTTCAAACAATTTTCAATATAGTTCAATATTTGATACAATTTGGCTATATATACTGTTCTTTCACGTAATGGTTTTATTAGATAACAACTAATCATACAACATAACCAGCAATCAATTAGTGAATTAACGTTTCAAATTCATAATTTTGATACATATACAGAAAATCATGTTTTTAGTGCCAAATCACAACAATAGACCCTATCTAGTTTTGGTTCTCACACCAGTCAATTGGAAATATATAGAAATTCCACTTTTGAAACTCGAACACAAACACTGATGATGATGCATCATCATCAGAATTATCCCCGTGCGATTAGAGTGTGATTCTATATCTATCCAGTATATTAAAACTTCGAATATACGTCTGCAAGGCGTATATGCAAAATCTTTATATATTGGATTGTCCAAATTCAGTATAAAATAAATATTCAAATACGTATAAACTGGTTTAAATTTTCAAAACAAAAAATTGTTTTCACTTTTATTTTAAAATAATACTCTTCACACTCGTTCTAGGATACTACCGATACTATCTCTAACAAGTCATTCTCATTGGATGTTACTAATCCAATCTCTGATGAATCCTTTCGTTCGGTTCTAATGTGTCTTGTTCTCGAGCTCTGTAAACCAAAGCTCTGATACCAGCTGAGACGACCCAAATTTCCCCGTAAAGGAAAGAACGGATTGAATTGAGAACGCGACAAATCAAAACACAAACAGAAGAACATTTCATTGCTTATTACAACAATTCCATCAGAATACAAGAATATACAGAGTATGAATAAATATTATACATCAGAGAAATATCAGAGATTTAAATTACATTACATAGCAGCGGAAAAATAATACAAAACACAACTGAAGGAGATATACGGATACAGAGATTTCCGAATATCATTCCAGTTGTAAACCAGGATCCTATGAATCTTAATCTGCAAAACCCAATGTAATAACCCGGAAATCCGGGCCAATTTCAAAATTTTATTTTGGCAATTTTAGCGAATTTTGAATAGTTAAAATGATATATTTTAAATAATAACGACGAAAATTTTATTTCTAATATAATTAGAACGAATATATTTATATAGATCGTCGTTAGAATATAAATATTTATTTATAATTATAAAAGGAACTGAAAATGGCGCGGTAGTTCGATAATTCGATATCAAAATTCAAATGAATTTACCGGGTGCAAAATAAACAGGATTTTAGTGAAACCAAAAATATTAGAATCTTATTGAGAGTATCTTTCCAACAAATCCAAAAAATTGAAATTTCATAGCAGGAATCAAAAGTTACGCCCAGTTGAAAATTCAGAATAGTCGTTATGGAATTCTGGCCCTTAAAAATGGAAATTTTGCAAACGACCTCGGTTTTCGACGAAACGACTTTTGTTGGATCCGGGATGTGAAGTTATTGCGATATTCCAAAATACGTAATTTTCTGAATCAATATGTGAGCGTGGCGAAGTTAAACGTGTTTTGACAGTTTCAGTCAAATCGGGTCGACCAGAAAATGAACATTTTTCAAACGATCTCGGAATTTGACGAAACTAGTTTTGTTAGGGTCGTACCGTCAATACGAAGCTAGATATAATTTTTCTGGAATTTTTAGAGTTAGTATGTGGCCCCGGTAATTTGAAATGTACGTTCAAATTGAATATATAAAGATTTATATTTTAAATTCAATGGAAACTGATCGTAACAAGCGAATTGGCTTAAGAAACATATCCCATTGTGTTCGAAATAGGGGTAATTAGCTAAGGACGAAAGGCGGTGGGTCCCGTTTTGAGATTGAAAGGTAAAGTTACTTTGGAAGGATAAAATAAATTAAATAACAATAAAAGGAGCCCCCCTTCCTTCTCTTACTCGGTCAACACCTACCCTCCCCGTCCATTTTTTAGAAAAAAAATCCGCTCTTCAAAGTCGACCACCGCCCGTCGCCCCTACCAGCCACCACCGCACCTGAACCCGACCGCCCCCTCTATAGCCTCCGAACCTCTCTTCCCTTCCCCCTTTTCTACCACCGAGCCACCCAAACCCTAGAACCACCGTGAGTTCCACCGACCCCGTCAGCCTCTCGCGCCACCTCCTCATCCCCCTCCTCTTCTCCGTTCTCCCTCCGATTCGCCTTCCGCCCCCTGGTGATGAACGACGGCAAGCCCTAGCTGCTGGGCTTCTTCGTGAACAACCGGAATGAGATTTAACAAAAGAAAGGTAATGATTTCTAAGTGTTAAAAACTGAATTTTTATAGTGTTAAAAACTGAATTTTTATGATGTTAAAGATTAGATTTTTATTATAGGAAAGTTTTGATTTTTATTTATATGAAGGTATGATTTTTATTCATATAAAAATATGGTTTTTACCATATGAACAACAACTTAAAAATGTGATTTTTAAATAAAGAAAGGTTGAATCTTTAGTGTGGTAAAAATATAATTTTTATATTTTAGAAAGGTTGAAAATATAATTTATTATATTACTAGCAAGGTAAAAATATAATTTTTATCATGGAAGTAGTGGTGTAAAGGAGTGATTTTTACATATGTAGTAGAGAGATAAAAATTCGATTTTTATATATATGAAGTGAAGATAAAAATTCAATTTTTACATATAAGAAGTAAAAATATAATTTTTATATATAAAGAAGCGTTGTAAATATATGAAGTGAAATAAAAATCTGAACTTTATTTTATCGTGAAGTAAAGAGAATATAAAATTGTGATTTTTATATATGTAGCGTATGCGGACGATGAAAGTGACAAGAAGAGAACGATGAGGATTTCCTACCTATGAAGATTCGTGGTGTTTGGATTAGCTTTGGTGATAACTTCTCACTTTTAATGTAATTTTCTAGTTAAAATATATACTAGGATGCAGACGGTGTTTAGTAGCACCCGACACCCGTCGTCCACAGACCATGGACGGCTTGTATGCTTGTTTGTTTGATTAATGTGTAGTTGATTGTGTTATGTTAAATGAAATAAAATATTTATATAGTTGAAATAAAATATTTTATAGTGGAAAATATTTTATAGTTAAAAATAGAATTTTTAACGTGTATATGAAATGAAATAAAAATAAACAATTTGGACGATTTGTTTATATACACACATTTGACTGATATTGATTGGGACGGTAAATTTTACACATCGCCCAACTGCACAAATAAAATCAGTGTTTGATTATTTGAAACCCAACACGGGTATTGGGATGATATATGACGTACACTAATCCCAATAATTAGTTGTATGTCAATCGATTGATTGACAGACTGTTATAAGCGTTGAATATTTATATTTGATGCTTATACAGTGTAGAATGCACTTTGGATGATGGTTGATTATTTGTCGTTGTTGATATATACACTCGTTGTATGGAAGTCGATAGAAATAAAATCTATGGTGATTGATTGGGCCTCATTCCAGTTTTGAAATAGAATATTTGAAGAGAACTATTTGAATAAAATATTTGAATAGAAATATTTGAAAAAGAAACATTTGAAATAGAATATTTGAAAATAGAAATATATGAAGCCGTGTTGATTACATTGACGCCATTTTGACGTGAACGATATTTATATCGATTTTATTCATTTTATAATGAATATCGAAAGGGATTTCAAAATCTGATATTTTGAATAGAAATGAATTCGAATTGAAATTGAATAGAAATGAATTCGAATTGAAATTGAATAGAAATAAATTCGAATTGAATAGAAATGAATTCGAATTGAAATTGAATAGAAATGAATTCGAATTGAAATTGAATAGAAATGAATTCGAGTTGAAATTGAATAGAAACGAATTCGAATTGAAATTGAATTGAAAACGAACTGAAATTGAATTAGAAATCAATTTGAATTGAAATCGATTTGAAATGAAATTAAAATGAATTTATATTGAAAAATTCAATCTTGATTTGAATTTGAAAATGAAGTTGAAATCGTTTCGAAAACGAATTTAAAACGATTTATAAAATACGTTTTAAAAGGAAATCGACGAAATATATATTATATAATGGCCTGAATAGAACGCGCCGCGCTGCGGTAGTTCATGAATTTCGACCATTGACTTCGAATGGATATTGCGGGGGATCCGACCGTCGAATTCTCCTAAAACCGGAACCGTTGGGTTTGTATCGAAAAGAGCTTTCTAACGAGTATTAGTAATTAGAAATCTAATGGTTGGATTTGGAATTATGTCCAAATCAAATTTGGAAAAGGTCGCTGTAAGTGCAGTTCGATGGCCGTTGATGGAAATCGACTGTACGGGCCTTGATAAAATTATTAAAAATAGTAATAATTTGTGTAAAATCATAAGAAATGATTTGGGAAGAATTGGGATGAAAAACTCCATATTTGAAAAGATAAAAATAGATTTTTATCGAAATGAACTAGTTTTGATCTAGAATTATAATTCTATTTATTTTTAAATAAATAAATTGAATTTGAAAAGGGTTTTAAAAGTAACCAGAATTTCCAATAATTGAATTGGAATGGATTTGAATCGAAATTGTCTTTGGAATATTTCGATGTTGGATTTCGTGATGATACAAGTATTATTATGGGAATTTGAAAGATATATTATATCGTTATTTCCAATACGATATTTGTTGGTCGTAGAATTTGATATTGAATATAAGCCGATATATTTTCTATTCAGGGCCTTGTATTTAATATCAAATGTGATTTGGGTTTGTCGTGAATGGTGTCTTCATTAACACTGTTCTTAAGCCCAGTTGAGAAAAAGATTAAGTCTTTTTATTTAGATTTAATGAAGTGTACCAATTAAATAATATTTAATAGGAAATGAATTGGTATTGATTTTTGGGTTTATCGTGAACAGTGTTTTAAATAACACTTGTTCTTTAACCCGATAATTAATGGAATGTGATTTTGGGTTTATCGTGAACTGTGTTTAAATGACATTGATTCTTTAACCCAGTTAAAGATTAAAACTAAGTGGAGTTTTAATGAATCTTTAATTAGATTGAAAAGATCGAGAATGGAGTATCACCAATTTTACTCCAGGCGATAGTTAAATCTTTAATTAGATTTGAACGTGAAATGGTAATTGAATTTACCGATAACACCGTGGTGTTAGATATGAAGTATTACCAGTTTTACTTCACGGGATGAATAGGTTGGGATTGGGAAATAAATGATCACTTCGGTGTGGTTCGCTAATCCCGTCTAGTTTGAATTGATATTCAAAGAAGATTAAAGAATAAATTTAAAGAATTTATCTTTGATAAAATTAATGGGAACCTTTCCCAAAGTATAAGAATATTTGAATAAGAGAATATTCTGAATTGGAATGAGGCATATGTTGTGTTTGTGTAACACTTGTTTATTATATACGCGAGTTATTCAGAAAGACCGGGTCTATCCCATTCTGAATAACTGATTCGACGTGGTGTCGAGGATGAAGACAGTGGTCGAAGACCGGAGGTCTTCATGTCGTTTGGGTGATTACTGATGATCTTGATTGGGCCATACACCCAAGAGGAGGGAATCAGTTATTGATTGTCCAGACGTACTTGGAGATCGATGGATATGCGGGGTACTAGGTGCCTCCGGTTTCGTTCAGACCCAGAACAAACTTGTAAATGGACTGTGTGTCTGACATTGGATTTTATTATGTGTGATTGATTTCTATTAAATATATATCTGTTTGGCGGCGGAGAATTTATTCTCTTGCTTAACACCCTTCTTTGAGACATACGAGCTCAGAGGTTACACATTGATGGATATCAAAAGCATGGAGTGAATTTCCTGTGTGGCATGCCTAAGTGGAAAATGATCAAGGCTTCTGTTGAAAAGCAAAGTCTTGTGGTTGATGATCAAAGCATGGCCTGTGTGGCATAGCTTTGTGTAACGTTGATTCACGAGCCTCACACCCCAGTTGTGAACCAGAAACGGGAGAGGACCTCAGGGAGGGCATGCGTTTCCTTCTAGTTAGAAGTGGCGTCAGTGGTTTTACACGCCCTGACGAGTTTGACTTATGTGGTTGTTGCTGTTGCGAGGTGCCTCGGTTAGATCGGACGATCCGGGTCTGATGGAGTCATTCGTTGGCTCATTTACACCCCAAAGGGCGGGGAAACATAGTGTTCAGGCATAATAATCCAAATCGGTGGACCGGCCCTAACGATCCAAGAGGCGGTTGCAGCTATTCCTGAGACTCGGGCTAGACAGTCTCGAATCCGTAGAGGACTATCTTTTGCCTCGGTTCATAGATGGAAATCCAATTTCCGAATACGTGACTTTGCGGTTTTGATTATAGAGCCTAGTATGGCGACATGATATATGGTACCCATTTCGTCTATGATTGATACTTATGATTTGAAATTCTTTTAAACATTATACACTTATTATAGTATCAAATGATTTGTTTTAAAACGTACCAAGCATGTTTGGCTATTATAAGGGAAAACCCTATCCCCCGGCTCGTGTTGCATTGTGTGATAGGACTTGGGTCTTATAATAGCTTCATTTTTCCAAAAAGCATTGTGCTATTTTGTTATATGCACTGGTATTCTTGGGAAGAAACCCGTTCCGTGTTATACGGCGTGGTCCCTTGATATATCTGATTTAAAGTAAAGTTTTAAATAACTGTTTTAATTCTCACACCAGTCGCATGACTGACTTGGAGTTTATTGTTTTAACCTAAACTATGGGTGCCTTATTTTGACACGGGCAGCTAGTAGTTTTGGTTTTGCAGATTTATATTCACAGGATCCTGATTTACAGCTGGAACAATACCCGGAAAGCTCTGTATCCGTGTATTACTTCTAGTTGTGTTTTGTATTATTTTCCGCTGCTATGTAATTTATTGTAATCTATGATATTTGGTAAATGTGTAATATTGATTTATACTCTGTATATTCTTGTATTCTGATGGAATTGTTGTAATTAACAATGAAATGTTCTTCCGTCTGCGTTCTATTTTGTCGTGTTCTCAAAACAATCAGGTGTTTCGAACGGTCTTGATCGGTTTAGCGACTGATTTAGATCGAGCGAAATTCCCGGTCGTTACACCCAACTACTAGCTGCCCTTATGGAAAATAGGGGCACCCAGAGTTTAGGTTAAAACAATAAATTCGATTTAAGTCATGTGACTGGTGTGAGAACTAAAACAGTTATTTAAAACTTTACTTTAAAAGAGAGTAATCCAAGGGACCACGCCGTATAACACGGAACGGGTTTCCTCCTAAGAATAATAGTGCATAGAATAAACAACGCAACGCTTTTTGGAAAAATGGAGCTATTATAAGACTCAGGTCCCATCACACAATGCAACGCAAGCCGGAGGATAGAGTTTTACCTTATAATAGCCAAATAATGCTTGATACGTTTAGAACAAATCATTTGATACTATTATAGTGTAAAGTGTATGATAACAACTTCAAATATAAATGTATCAATCATAGACAACATAGTGCCCCATCCCACTATGTCGCCATACTTGGCTCTGCAAATTAAACCGAAATATCACGTATTGGAAATTGGATTTCCGTCATGAGTCGAGGCTAGGGGCAAGCTCCTCATCGCTTTGAGACACTCTAGCAAATGCCCGAGGACTACACACTCTAGGTAGCCCTTGGAATCGGCTGGACTGGTCCTCCGTTACGTTTGGGGATTGGTTATTCCTAAACACACGTTTCCCGGTCCTATTGGACCTATATCCGAGGCGCCTCGCATTCCAACATCCACAAAGGTATAATAATCAACGATGTCTGGGCTAGTAAAACGCTGATACAACCCATAACTAGATAGAAACGTCGTGTTCTCCCAGCGGTCCTTATCCTGATTTTAACTCATACTGAGGTGTGAGGCTCGCAAATCAATGCTATACACAAAGCTACGCTGTATCAATGCCGTGCTTTGATCATCAACCACAAGACTCTGCTTTTCAACAAAAGCCTTGATTAGTGCATCTCAGCATGCCACACAGGCAATTCATGCCATGCGACTGATATCTATCGATATATAACCCATGAGCTCGTACGTCTCAGAGAAGGGCGTTATGCAAGAGAATAAATTCTCCGCCGCCAAACATATATATATATATATATATATATATATATATATATATATATATTTAATAGAAATCAATCACAGAATAAAATCCAATGTCAGACACATAATCCATTTATAAGTTCGTTCTGGGTCTGAACGAAACCGGAGGCACCTTATTCCTCCCCCACTTGTCCAATACAGGGGAGTGGTCCTCGCATATTTGTCGATCTCCAAGTACTCTTGGATGATCACCACTTATTACCTCGGCTTGGGTGCACAGCCTAATCAATACATCAGTAATCATCCAAACGATGTGAAGACCTCCGGTCTTCAACCACCGTCTTCATCATCGACATATAGTCGAATCAGTTATTCAGAATGGGTATAAACCTGGCCTTTCCGAGTAACTTGCATATATAATAAACAAGTGCTATAAACCACAACATACGCCTCATTCCAATTCTGAATATTCTTTTATTCAAATATTCACATACTTTGGGAAAGGTTCCCATTAATTTTATCAAAGATAAATTCTTTGAAATTTATTCTTTAATCTTCCTTTGGATTTCAATTCAAACCGTATCTTGTCTTTAACTGGATTAAAGAACCAATGTCATTTAAAACACGGTTCATGATAAACCCATAATCACATTCCATTTCATCAGCCTTTAACCGTAAATTAGCAAGTGAACAATTCCCTAAGTATTAACCCCGAAGGATGAAACTAACATCAGACCAATACCCAGGAAACCATTCAACTTAACTAATCTCCAGTTTGTTTCTGATTTTCTTAACTCCATTGTTAATCGGGTTAAAGAACCAGTGTTATTTAAAACACCATTTATGATAAACCCAAAGACCAATTTCAATTCAATTCTAATTAAATATATTAAATTGGAAAACTTTACTTTGGAAAATCCCCGTTAAATCTTAATAAAAAGATTTATAAATTCCAAATCTCATTTCACTGTGAATCGGGTTAAAAGAACGAATGTCATTGAAAACACTGTTCACAACAAACCCAAAATCCAATGAGTCTCTAACCGTAAATTAGTAAGAGAACAATTCCCTAAGTATTAACCCCGAAGGCCGAAACCAACATCAGATCAATACCCAGGAAACCATTCAAATTAACTAACCTCCAGTCAGTTTCTAATTTTCTTAACTACACTCAGTTCAAGAATGATATTATTAAAGATACCATTCACGACAAACCCAAAATCCAATTTGATATTAAATACAAGACCCTGAATAAATAAAATATATCGGCTTATATTCAATATCAAATTCTGAAACCAACAAATATCGTATTGGAATAATGATATATATATCTTCCAAATTCCTCCACAATATCCGTATAATCACGAAATCCAATATCTAAATATTCTGAAGATAATTTCAATTCAAATCCATTCCAATTCTTGTATTGGAAATCCTGGTTATTTTTAAAACCATTTCAAATCCAATTTATTTATTTTTAAAAATAATTGAATTATAATTCTAGTTCAAAACTAGTTCATTTCGATAAAAATATATTTTTATCTTTTCAAATATGGATTTTTTTCATCCCAATTCTTTCCAAATCATTTATTATGATTTT